>OX345670.1:7500-10007500 GCA_947044415.1 Eupithecia dodoneata
TTGGGACGACTATAAGACAAAAGAAGTTTTCGACATTACCTGCCTGCCGTGCCGGGAGTAGTTTCAGTAGCGATTTTCTCATATCTTCGATTCTTTTTCAAAACTTGATTTTTATATGATTAATAGGTAAACATTCACAATGGAAACACATTGGGACGATTATAAGACAAAAGTAGTTTTCGTCACTACCTACCTGCCCGTACCGGGAGTAGTTTCTGTAGCGATTTTCTCATATCCTCAATTTTTTGTCAAAACTTGATTTTTATATGATTAATAGGTAAACATTCACAATGGAAACACATTGGGACGATTATAAGACAAAAGTAGTTTTCGTCACTACCTACCTGCCCGTGCCGGGAGTAGTTTCTGTAGTGATTTTCTCATCTCCTCAATTCTTTGTCAAAACTTGAATTTTATATGATTAAAAGGTAAACATTCACAATGGAAACACATTGGGACGATTATAAGACAAAGGAAATTTTCGTCACTACCTACCTGCCCGTGCCGGGAGTAGTTTCTGTAGCGATTTTGTCATATCCTCAATTCTTTGTCAAAACTTGATTTTTATATAATTTATAGGTAAACATTCACAATGGAAACACATTGGGACGATTATAAGACAAAAGTAGTTTTCGTCAGTACCTACCTGCCCGTGCCGGGAGTAGTTTCTGTAGTGATTTTCTCATATCCTCAATTCTTTGTCAAAACTTGATTTTTATATGATTAATAGGTAAACATTCACAATGGAAACACATTGGGACGATTATAAGACAAAAGTAGTTTTCGTCACTACCTACCTGCCCGTGCCGGGAGTAGTTCCTGTAGCGATTTTCTCATATCCTCAATTCTTTGTCAAAACTTGATTTTTATATGATTAATAGGTAAACATTCACAATGGAAACACATTGGGACGATTATAAAACAAAAGTAGTTTTCGTCAGTACCTACCTGCCCGTGCTGGGAGTAGTTTCTGTAGTGATTTTCTCATATCCTCAATTCTTTGTCAAAACTTGATTTTTATATGATTAATAGGTAAACATTCACAATGGAAACACATTGGGACGATTATAAGACAAAAGTAGTTTTCGTCACTACCTACCTGCCCGTGCCGGGAGAAGTTTCTGTAGCGATTTTCTCATACACTCAATTCTTTGTCAAAACTTGATTTTTAGATAGATAGATAGATAAAACGTTTATTTGGTACTAATAACACACACATACAATTGACATAGAAAAAGATACAATATTAAACTAAATTACCATAAAACAATTAATAAAACGAGCAATTAAATTACTTACTGTAGGTAAACATGTGTGTGCTGCAGTACAACAAATAGGCCATGGCTCAGCGATATTTTTTGCTAAAAGCAAAAACACTGATTTTCAGCCAAAACCTGAGAGCGAGCAGAACGAGCACAAACGGAAAATGTATAGGTTGAGAATTAATTAGTAATGTAGTCGTGTATGAATGTAAAAATAAGAATAATAGTTATTTAGTAAAAACAAAGTCTATGAAATTTTTATAGATTACAAACAATAATAAATAATAATTATAATAAAATAATACTTATAATTATATTAATAATTATAACTAGCATAGAAAAAAGTGAACAGAACGATAGCTTTATTTTTGGCATACGAAGTGCTTGGGTATACCTTCTATTTGCTTTTGCAATAAGAACTTTTTAAATTTTGTTTTAAATATGTATTTAGTGTTAGTATTGCGAATAGGGGGAGGTATATTGTTCCAGCACTTCGTTGCCGAGTACCTGAAACTTCCCCTGAAAGCTGCAGTCTTGTGATTGTGATAGGAGAGTGCAGATCTTATTGACCGTAACCGTTCACCAGAGACGAAGTTAAGTTTCGAGTGCAGATACTCAGGCTTTTTAAACTTGATAACGTCAAAGACCAGTCCGCCCAGGTGCAGTAGTCTTCGTGATTCCATATTCAATAAGGACATCTTATTAAGGTACGGTGTTATGTGACTACGAGGTGGAATATTAAAACAAAAGCGACAACAAGCATTCTGCACTCTTTGTATGGTGCGCTGGGTTCTCGCAAGTAAACGAGGACCAAAAACAATATCTCCATAATTTAGTTTAGAAATGATCAGTGATTCACAAAGGACGATACGGGATGCTTCAGTCAATTGACTCCTAATTTTGTAAAGAATCTTTAGGCGGTAAAAACAAGTTTTTACTAGATTAAGAACATGAGTCTCAAATCTTAGGTTACTGTCGATGGTAATTCCGAGATTTCTAGCTTCTTCCACCCTGCCAACCTTAGCATCGCAGATCGTTACGTCAGGATCGCCATTTAGCTTGTCAATTTGGTTTTTGGTACCCAAAACCATATATTGTGACTTAGCTGGGTTTAACACGAGCGCATTGCGCGAGGACCAATCAGCAATGGCGTTCAGATCCTTATTCAACCGCTGAACAGCTTGCGCTAAATTGTCTGGTTTCTCTGATACATAAATTTGGACGTCATCTGCATAGCAATGGTAGTAAGAGTAAGAGATGACCTTTGACATATCTGCACAATAAATAATAAAGAGAAGAGGGCCAAGTATAGAGCCTTGCGGGACACCACGAACAATAGGCAATGGTTGTGATAATAAAGTCGATCCATCATTTTTTGTCAATTTTACAGTCTGTAACCGAGAGCTAAGATAGCTATGGAACCACATAATAGATGATTGACTTAAACCATAGTAAGAAAGTTTGGCGAGAAGGAGTGGAATGTTGAGGCAGTCAAATGCACCTGAATAGTCAAGCAGGGTGAGTAATGTGCAGCATCCTTTATCCTGCTCCGCCAGAACATTATCTGTGACATCCAGAAGGGAAGTCACAGTTCCACGACCTTTACGAAATCCTGACTGTAAAGAAGGCAAAATACTGTTAGATTCCACATACCTAGTAAGTTGCTCACTGATAACTTTCTCAAGGAGCTTCGATAGGAATGGCAGAATACTTATAGGCCGAAGGTCTTTAATCTCAACCGGGGTGTTAATTTTCGGTATAGGAGTAACAATAGAAGTTTTCCACTGACTTGGAACCGTCCCTGTTATAATGGATTTATTTATGATTGCTGTTATGGCGTCCAAGGTGCAAGGTAGCGAGAACATAATCATTTCTCTACTAATACCATCATCACCAAGAGCATTCGACGTTAATGACAATATAATTTTAGACAACTCAGTCGGCGTGATGGGTTTTAGTTGTAATGTCTCGCTCGTGTACTTATTATCATTGTAAAATGAGAGATCTGAAGACAGTACTCTATTATCGCCAGGAATATTCAAAAAATGTGCATTAATTTTATTAGGGTCATTAAAACATTCAGGTAAAGACTTTTCATCAGCTGAGTTAACTAATATCTTATTCTTAAGGTTTTTCCAAAATATTTTACTGTTTTTGATTTGCGAATTTACTACAGTATTGAAATATGCTCGTTTCTCAGCAGCTATACTGGTTAAAACTAATTTCTTCAAATCCTTATAATATGTACCGTCCTGATCTAGGCCTGATTTGCGATACGTCTCATGTGCCTTGTTACGTTCATCGATCATTATCTTACAAACATCAGTAACCCAGGGTAGTGAATGCTTTTTTATATGATTAATAGGTAAACATTCACAATGGAAACACATTGGGATGATTATAAGACAAAGGAAATTTTCGTCACTACCTACCTGCCCGTGCCGGGAGTAATTTCTGAAGCGATTTTCTCATATCCTCAATTCTTTGTCAAAACTTGATTTTTATATGATTAATAGGTAAACATTCACAATGGAAACACATTGGGACGATTATAAGACAAAAGTAGTTTTCGTCACTACCTACCTGCCCGTGCCGGGAGTAGTTTCTGTAGCGATTTTCTCATATCCTCAATTCGTTGTCAAAACTTGATTTTTATATGATTAATAGGTAAACATTCACAATGGAAACACATTGGGACGATTATAAGACAAAAGTAGTTTTCGTCAGTACCTACCTGCCCGTGCCGGGAGTAGTTTCTGTAGTGATTTTCTCATATCCTCAATTCTTTGTCAAAACTTGATTTTTATATGATTTATAGGTAAACATTCACAATGGAAACACATTGGGACGATTATAAGACAAAAGTAGTTTTCGTCACTACCTACCTGCCCGTGCCGGGAGTAGTTCCTGTAGCGATTTTCTCATATCCTCAATTCTTTGTCAAAACTTGATTTTTATATGATTAATAGGTAAACATTCACAATGGAAACACATTGGGACGATTATAAGACAAAAGTAGTTTTCGTCAGTACCTACCTGCCCGTGCCGGGAGTAGTTTCTGTAGTGATTTTCTCATATCCTCAATTCTTTGTCAAAACTTGATTTTTATATGATTAATAGGTAAACATTCACAATGGAAACACATTGGGACGATTATAAGACAAAAGTAGTTTTCGTCACTACCTACCTGCCCGTGCCGGGAGAAGTTTCTGTAGCGATTTTCTCATACACTCAATTCTTTGTCAAAACTTGATTTTTATATGATTAATAGGTAAACATTCACAATCGAAACACATTGGGACGATTATAAGACAAAAGTAGTTTTTGTCACTACCTACCTGCCCGTGCCGGGAGTAGTTTCTGAAGCGATTTTCTCATATCCTCAATTCTTTGTCAAAACTTGATTTTTATATGATTAATAGGTAAACATTCACAATGGAAACACATTGGGACGATTATAAGACAAAAGTAGTTTTCGTCACTACCTACCTGCCCGTGCCGGGAGTAGTTTCTGTAGCGATTTTCTCATATCCTCAATTCGTTGTCAAAACTTGATTTTTATATGATTAATAGGTAAACATTCACAATGGAAACACATTGGGACGACTATAAGACAAAAGAAGTTTTCAACATTACCTGCCTGCCGTGCCGGGAGTAGTTTCAGTAGCGATTTTCTCATATCTTCGATTCTTTTTCAAAACTTGATTTTTATATGATTAATAGGTAAACATTCACAATGGAAACACATTGGGACGATTATAAGACAAAAGTAGTTTTCGTCACTACCTACCTGCCCGTGCCGGGAGTAGTTTCTGTAGCGATTTTCTCATATCCTCAATTTTTTGTCAAAACTTGATTTTTATATGATTAATAGGTAAACATTCACAATGGAAACACATTGGGACGATTATAAGACAAAAGTAGTTTTCGTCACTACCTACCTGCCCGTGCCGGGAGTAGTTTCTGTAGTGATTTTCTCATCTCCTCAATTCTTTGTCAAAACTTGATTTTTATATGATTAAAAGGTAAACATTCACAATGGAAACACATTGGGACGATTATAAGACAAAGGAAATTTTCGTCACTACCTACCTGCCCGTGCCGGGAGTAGTTTCTGTAGCGATTTTGTCATATCCTCAATTCTTTGTCAAAACTTGATTTTTATATGATTTATAGGTAAACATTCACAATGGAAACACATTGGGACGATTATAAGACAAAAGTAGTTTTCGTCAGTACCTACCTGCCCGTGCCGGGAGTAGTTTCTGTAGTGATTTTCTCATATCCTCAATTCTTTGTCAAAACTTGATTTTTATATGATTAATAGGTAAACATTCACAATGGAAACACATTGGGACGATTATAAGACAAAAGTAGTTTTCGTCACTACCTACCTGTCCGTGCCGGGAGTAGTTCCTGTAGCGATTTTCTCATATCCTCAATTCTTTGTCAAAACTTGATTTTTATATGATTAATAGGTAAACATTCACAATGGAAACACATTGGGACGATTATAAGACAAAAGTAGTTTTCGTCACTACCTACCTGCCCGTGCCGGGAGTAGTTTCTGTAGTGATTTTCTCATATCCTCAATTCTTTGTCAAAACTTGATTTTTATATGATTAATAGGTAAACATTCACAATGGAAACACATTGGGACGATTATAAGACAAAAGTAGTTTTCGTCACTACCTACCTGCCCGTGCCGGGAGAAGTTTCTGTAGCGATTTTCTCATACACTCAATTCTTTGTCAAAACTTGATTTTTATATGATTAATAGGTAAACATTCACAATGGAAACACATTGGGACGATTATAAGACAAAGGAAATTTTCGTCACTACCTACCTGCTCGTGCCGGGAGTAGTTTCTGTAGCGATTTTCTCATATCCTCAATTCGTTGTCAAAACTTGATTTTTATATGATTAATAGGTAAACATTCACAATGAAAACACATTGGGACGACTATAAGACAAAAGAAGTTTTCGACATTACCTGCCTGCCGTGCCGGGAGTAGTTTCAGTAGCGATTTTCTCATATCTTCGATTCTTTTTCAAAACTTGATTTTTATATGATTAATAGGTAAACATTCACAATGGAAACACATTGGGACGATTATAAGACAAAAGTAGTTTTCGTCACTACCTACCTGCCCGTGCCGGGAGTAGTTTCTGTAGCGATTTTCTCATATCCTCAATTTTTTGTCAAAACTTGATTTTTATATGATTAATAGGTAAACATTCACAATGGAAACACATTGGGACGATTATAAGACAAAAGTAGTTTTCGTCACTACCTACCTGCCCGTGCCGGGAGTAGTTTCTGTAGTGATTTTCTCATCTCCTCAATTCTTTGTCAAAACTTGATTTTTATATGATTAAAAGGTAAACATTCACAATGGAAACACATTGGGACGATTATAAGACAAAGGAAATTTTCGTCACTACCTACCTGCCCGTGCCGGGAGTAGTTTCTGTAGCGATTTTGTCATATCCTCAATTCTTTGTCAAAACTTGATTTTTATATGATTTATAGGTAAACATTCACAATGGAAACACATTGGGACGATTATAAGACAAAAGTAGTTTTCGTCAGTACCTACCTGCCCGTGCCGGGAGTAGTTTCTGTAGTGATTTTCTCATATCCTCAATTCTTTGTCAAAACTTGATTTTTATATGATTAATAGGTAAACATTCACAATGGAAACACATTGGGACGATTATAAGACAAAAGTAGTTTTCGTCAGTACCTACCTGCCCGTGCCGGGAGTAGTTTCTGTAGTGATTTTCTCATATCCTCAATTCTTTGTCAAAACTTGATTTTTATATGATTAATAGGTAAACATTCACAATGGAAACACATTGGGACGATTATAAGACAAAAGTAGTTTTCGTCACTACCTACCTGCCCGTGCCGGGAGTAGTTCCTGTAGCGATTTTCTCATATCCTCAATTCTTTGTCAAAACTTGATTTTTATATGATTAATAGGTAAACATTCACAATGGAAACACATTGGGACGATTATAAGACAAAAGTAGTTTTCGTCACTACCTACCTGCCCGTGCCGGCCTCATATCCTCAATTCGTTGTCAAAACTTGATTTTTATATGATTAATAGGTAAACATTCACAATGGAAACACATTGGGACGACTATAAGACAAAAGTAGTTTTCGTCAGTACCTACCTGCCCGTGCCGGGAGTAGTTTCTGTAGTGATTTTCTCATATCCTCAATTCTTTGTCAAAACTTGATTTTTATATGATTAATAGGTAAACATTCACAATGGAAACACATTGGGACGATTATAAGACAAAAGTAGTTTTCGTCAGTACCTACCTGCCCGTGCCGGGAGTAGTTTCTGTAGTGATTTTCTCATATCCTCAATTCTTTGTCAAAACTTGATTTTTATATGATTAATAGGTAAACATTCACAATGGAAACACATTGGGACGATTATAAGACAAAAGTAGTTTTCGTCACTACCTACCTGCCCGTGCCGGGAGTAGTTCCTGTAGCGATTTTCTCATATCCTCAATTCTTTGTCAAAACTTGATTTTTATATGATTAATAGGTAAACATTCACAATGGAAACACATTGGGACGATTATAAGACAAAAGTAGTTTTCGTCACTACCTACCTGCCCGTGCCGGGAGAAGTTTCTGTAGCGATTTTCTCATACACTCAATTCTTTGTCAAAACTTGATTTTTATATGATTAATAGGTAAACATTCACAATCGAAACACATTGGGACGATTATAAGTCAAAAGTAGTTTTCGTCACTACCAAACCTGCCCGTGCCGGGAGTAGTTTCTGTAGCGATTTTCTCATATCCTCGATTCGTTGTCAAAACTTGATTTTTATATGATTAATAGGTAAACATTCACAATGGAAACACATTGGGACGACTATAAGACAAAAGAAGTTTTCGACATTACCTGCCTGCCGTGCCGGGAGTAGTTTCAGTAGCGATTTTCTCATATCTTCGATTCTTTTTCAAAACTTGATTTTTATATGATTAATAGGTAAACATTCACAATGGAAACACATTGGGACGATTATAAGACAAAAGTAGTTTTCGTCACTACCTACCTGCCCGTGCCGGGAGAAGTTTCTGTAGCGATTTTCTCATACACTCAATTCTTTGTCAAAACTTGATTTTTATATGATTAATAGGTAAACATTCACGATGGAAACACATTGGGACGATTATAAGACAAAAGTAGTTTTCGTCAGTACCTACCTGCCCGTGCCGGGAGTAGTTTCTGTAGTGATTTTTTCATATCCTCAATTCTTTGTCAAAACTTGATTTTTATATGATTAATAGGTAAACATTCACAATGGAAACACATTGGGACGATTATAAGACAAAAGAAGTTTTCGTCACTACCTACCTGCCCGTGCCGGGAGAAGTTTCTGTAGCGATTTTCTCATACACTCAATTCTTTGTCAAAACTTGATTTTTATATGATTAATAGGTAAACATTCACAATCGAAACACATTGGGACGATTATAAGACAAAAGTAGTTTTTGTCACTACCTACCTGCCCGTGCCGGGAGTAGTTTCTGAAGCGATTTTCTCATATCCTCAATTCTTTGTCAAAACTTGATTTTTATATGTTTAATAGGTAAACATTCACAATGGAAACACATTGGGACGATTATAAGACAAAAGTAGTTTTCGTCACTACCTACCTGCCCGTGCCGGGAGTAGTTTCTGTAGCGATTTTCTCATATCCTCAATTCGTTGTCAAAACTTGATTTTTATATGATTAATAGGTAAACATTCACAATGGAAACACATTGGGACGACTATAAGACAAAAGAAGTTTTCGACATTACCTGCCTGCCGTGCCGGGAGTAGTTTCAGTAGCGATTTTCTCATATCTTCGATTCTTTTTCAAAACTTGATTTTTATATGATTAATAGGTAAACATTCACAATGGAAACACATTGGGACGATTATAAGACAAAAGTAGTTTTCGTCACTACCTACCTGCCCGTGCCGGGAGTAGTTTCTGTAGCGATTTTCTCATATCCTCAATTTTTTGTCAAAACTTGATTTTTATATGATTAATAGGTAAACATTCACAATGGAAACACATTGGGACGATTATAAGACAAAAGTAGTTTTCGTCACTACCTACCTGCCCGTGCCGGGAGTAGTTTCTGTAGTGATTTTCTCATCTCCTCAATTCTTTGTCAAAACTTGATTTTTATATGATTAAAAGGTAAACATTCACAATGGAAACACATTGGGACGATTATAAGACAAAGGAAATTTTCGTCACTACCTACCTGCCCGTGCCGGGAGTAGTTTCTGTAGCGATTTTGTCATATCCTCAATTCTTTGTCAAAACTTGATTTTTATATGATTTATAGGTAAACATTCACAATGGAAACACATTGGGACGATTATAAGACAAAAGTAGTTTTCGTCACTACCTACCTGCCCGTGCCGGGAGTAGTTCCTGTAGCGATTTTCTCATATCCTCAATTCTTTGTCAAAACTTGATTTTTATATGATTAATAGGTAAACATTCACAATGGAAACACATTGGGACGATTATAAGACAAAAGTAGTTTTCGTCAGTACCTACCTGCCCGTGCCGGGAGTAGTTTCTGTAGTGATTTTCTCATATCCTCAATTCTTTGTCAAAACTTGATTTTTATATGATTAATAGGTAAACATTCACAATGGAAACACATTGGGACGATTATAAGACAAAGGAAATTTTCGTCACTACCTACCTGCCCGTGCCGGGAGTAATTTCTGAAGCGATTTTCTCATATCCTCAATTCTTTGTCAAAACTTGATTTTTATATGATTAATAGGTAAACATTCACAATGGAAACACATTGGGACGATTATAAGACAAAAGTAGTTTTCGTCACTACCTACCTGCCCGTGCCGGGAGTAGTTTCTGTAGCGATTTTCTCATATCCTCAATTCGTTGTCAAAACTTGATTTTTATATGATTAATAGGTAAACATTCACAATGGAAACACATTGGGACGACTATAAGACAAAAGAAGTTTTCGACATTACCTGCCTGCCGTGCCGGGAGTAGTTTCTGTAGCGATTTTCTCATATCTTCGATTCTTTTTCAAAACTTGATTTTTATATGATTAATAGGTAAACATTCACAATGGAAACACATTGGGACGATTATAAGACAAAAGTAGTTTTCGTCACTACCTACCTGCCCGTGCCGGGATTAGTTTCTGTAGCGATTTTCTCATATCCTCAATTCGTTGTCAAAACTTGATTTTTATATGATTAATAGGTAAACATTCACAATGGAAACACATTGGGACGATTATAAGACAAAAGTAGTTTTCGTCACTACCTACCTGCCCGTGCCGGGAGTAGTTTCTGTAGTGATTTTCTCATCTCCTCAATTCTTTGTCAAAACTTGATTTTTATATGATTAAAAGGTAAACATTCACAATGGAAACACATTGGGACGATTATAAGACAAAGGAAATTTTCGTCACTACCTACCTGCCCGTGCCGGGAGTAGTTTCTGTAGCGATTTTGTCATATCCTCAATTCTTTGTCAAAACTTGATTTTTATATGATTTATAGGTAAACATTCACAATGGAAACACATTGGGACGATTATAAGACAAAAGTAGTTTTCGTCACTACCTACCTGCCCGTGCCGGGAGTAGTTCCTGTAGCGATTTTCTCATATCCTCAATTCTTTGTCAAAACTTGATTTTTATATGATTAATAGGTAAACATTCACAATGGAAACACATTGGGACGATTATAAGACAAAAGTAGTTTTCGTCAGTACCTACCTGCCCGTGCCGGGAGTAGTTTCTGTAGTGATTTTCTCATATCCTCAATTCTTTGTCAAAACTTGATTTTTATATGATTAATAGGTAAACATTCACAATGGAAACACATTGGGACGATTATAAGACAAAGGAAATTTTCGTCACTACCTACCTGCCCGTGCCGGGAGTAATTTCTGAAGCGATTTTCTCATATCCTCAATTCTTTGTCAAAACTTGATTTTTATATGATTAATAGGTAAACATTCACAATGGAAACACATTGGGACGATTATAAGACAAAAGTAGTTTTCGTCACTACCTACCTGCCCGTGCCGGGAGTAGTTTCTGTAGCGATTTTCTCATATCCTCAATTCGTTGTCAAAACTTGATTTTTATATGATTAATAGGTAAACATTCACAATGGAAACACATTGGGACGACTATAAGACAAAAGAAGTTTTCGACATTACCTGCCTGCCGTGCCGGGAGTAGTTTCTGTAGCGATTTTCTCATATCTTCGATTCTTTTTCAAAACTTGATTTTTATATGATTAATAGGTAAACATTCACAATGGAAACACATTGGGACGATTATAAGACAAAAGTAGTTTTCGTCACTACCTACCTGCCCGTGCCGGGATTAGTTTCTGTAGCGATTTTCTCATATCCTCAATTCGTTGTCAAAACTTGATTTTTATATGATTAATAGGTAAACATTCACAATGGAAACACATTGGGACGATTATAAGACAAAAGTAGTTTTCGTCACTACCTACCTGCCCGTGCCGGGAGTAGTTTCTGTAGTGATTTTCTCATCTCCTCAATTCTTTGTCAAAACTTGATTTTTATATGATTAAAAGGTAAACATTCACAATGGAAACACATTGGGACGATTATAAGACAAAGGAAATTTTCGTCACTACCTACCTGCCCGTGCCGGGAGTAGTTTCTGTAGCGATTTTGTCATATCCTCAATTCTTTGTCAAAACTTGATTTTTATATGATTTATAGGTAAACATTCACAATGGAAACACATTGGGACGATTATAAGACAAAAGAAGTTTTCGTCACTACCTACCTTCCCGTGCCGGGAGTAGTTTCTGTAGCGATTTTCTCATATCCTCAATTCTTTGTCAAAACATGATTTTTATATGATTAATAGGTAAACATTCACAATGGAAACACATTAAGACGATTATAAGACAAAAGTAGTTTTCGTCACTACCTACCTGCCCGTGCCGGGAGTAGTTTCTGTAGCGATTTTCTCATATCCTCAATTCTTTGTCAAAACTTGATTTTTATATGATTAATAGGTAAACACTCACAATGGAAACACATTGGGACGATTATAAGACAAAAGTAGTTTTCGTCACTACCTACCTGCCCGTGCCGGGAGTAGTTTCTGTAGCGATTTTCTCATATCCTCAATTCGTTGTCAAAACTTGATTTTTATATGATTAATAGGTAAACATTCACAATGGAAACACATTGGGACGATTATAAGACAAGTAGTTTTTGTCACTACCTACCTGCCCGTGCCGGGAGTAGTTTCTGAAGCGATTTTCTCATATCCTCAATTCTTTGTCAAAACTTGATATTTATATGAATTATAGGTAAACATTCACAATGGAAACACATTGGGACGATTATAAGACAAAAGTAGTTTTCGTCAGTACCTACCTGCCCGTGCCGGGAGTAGTTTCTGTAGCGATTTTCTCATATCCTCAATTCGTTGTCAAAACTTGATTTTTATATGATTAATAGGTAAACATTCACAATGGAAACACATTGGGAGGATTATTAGACAAAAGTAGTTTTCGTCACTACCTACCTGCCCGTGCCGGGAGTAGTTTCTGAAGCGATTTTCTCATATCCTCAATTCTTTGTCAAAACTTGATTTTTATATGATTAATAGGTAAACATTCACAATGGAAACACATTGGGACGATTATAAGACAAAAGTAGTTTTCGTCACTACCTACCTGCCCGTGCCGGGAGTAGTTTCTGTAGCGATTTTCTCATATCCTCGATTCTTTTTCAAAACTTGATTTTTATATGATTAATAGGTAAACATTCACAATGGAAACACATTGGGACGATTATAAGACAAAAGTAGTTTTCGTCACTACCTACCTGCCCGTGCCGGGAGTAGTTTCTGTAGCGATTTTCTCATTTCCTCAATTTTTTGTCAAAACTTGATTTTTATATGATTAATAGGTAAACATTCACAATGGAAACACATTGGGACGATTATAAGACAAAAGTAGTTTTCGTCACTACCTACCTGCCCGTGCCGGGAGTAGTTTCTGTAGCGATTTTCTCATATCCTCAATTCTTTGTCAAAACTTGATATTTATATGAATTATAGGTGTTCGATTCCCAGCTTGGTTGATTTAAAATCTATAAGAGAGTGGACTGTATGATTGATAGTTTTAATGATTGTGACTCTAAATTGTGTCAATACTAACGAGACGAGAGTGATTCTATCTTGTATAATGAGAATGAGAAGTGTTGAATCGTATGGATGAAGGATGTGTCGAGTGTTGCGAAAAACCACTAACCTTGACAGTCGGGTGTGTAGCCTTACTCCACTCGTTTCCAGGATTCCTCGGCGCGTCGCGGCTAACTATACCTTTCGAGATCCGTACTTCACTTGGCGGGTTAGCTTAGGGCGAGCTTGGAGAAACTGGTCAGAGCGTGAGAGCTAGACAGTGGTGTCTCGTACAACATCGACTATCACTTCCAACGAAAAACAATTCCATGCACGGCACTGATCGATATTGAACCTCACGATAGAGATCGATAATAAAAGAATAAAAGGTTAAATTTATGCGAGAACAAAAGAATGTGACGAAACTACTTCTACTCTCGACGAAATCTCAAGACAGAATAAAATGAGTAGTTTATAAATAAGGCGCGGAAAAGCAAACGGTCATAAACGTACCTTGGTGAGAAACTGTCAATGTCACTAATGTCAGATATGTCAACCTTGCCACCTAACTTACAAAGTGCATACCAATCCTGAACAATAGGTAAACATTCACAATGGAAACACATTGGGACGATTATAAGACAAAAGTAGTTTTCGTCAGTACCTACCTGCCCGTGCCGGGAGTAGTTTCTGTAGCGATTTTCTCATATCCTCAATTCGTTGTCAAAACTTGATTTTTATATGATTAATAGGTAAACATTCACAATGGAAACACATTGGGACGATTATAAGACAAAAGTAGTTTTCGTCAGTACCTACCTGCCCGTGCCGGGAGTAGTTTCTGTAGTGATTTTCTCATATCCTCAATTCTTTGTCAAAACTTGATTTTTATATGAATTATAGGTAAACATACACAATGGAAACACATTGGGACGATTATAAGACAAAAGTAGTTTTCGTCACTACCGTGCCGGGAGTAGTTTCTGTAGTGATTTTCTCATATCCTCAATTCTTTGTCAAAACTTGATTTTTATATGATTTATAGGTAAACATTCACAATGGAAACACATTGGGACGATAATAAGACAAAAGAAGTTTTCGTCACTACCTACCTTCCCGTGCCGGGAGTAGTTTCTGTAGCGATTTTCTCATATCCTCAATTCTTTGTCAAAACTTGATTTTTATATGATTAAAAGGTAAACATTCACAATGGAAACACATTGGGACGATTATAAGACAAAGGAAATTTTCGTCACTACCTACCTGCCCGTGCCGGGAGTAGTTTCTGTAGCGATTTTGTCATATCCTCAATTCTTTGTCAAAACTTGATTTTTATATGATTTATAGGTAAACATTCACAATGGAAACACATTGGGACGATAATAAGACAAAAGAAGTTTTCGTCACTACCTACCTTCCCGTGCCGGGAGTAGTTTCTGTAGCGATTTTCTCATATCCTCAATTCTTTGTCAAAACTTGATTTTTATATAATTAATAGGTAAACATTCACAATGGAAACACATTAGGACGATTATAAGACAAAAGTAGTTATCGTCACTACCTACCTGCCCTTGCCGGGAGTAGTTTCTGTAGCAATTTTCTCATATCCTCAATTCTTTGTCAAAACTTAATTTTTATATGATTAATAGGTAAACATTCACAATGGAAACACATTGGGACGATTATAAGACAAAAGTAGTTTTCGTCACTACCTACCTGCCCGTGCCGGGAGTAGTTTCTGTAGTGATTTTCTCATATCCTCAATTCGTTGTCAAAACTTGATTTTTATATGATTAATAGGTAAACATTCACAATGGAAACACATTAAGACGATTATAAGACAAAAGTAGTTTTCGTCACTACCTTCCTGCCCGTGCCGGGAGTAGTTTCTGTAGCAATTTTCTCATATCCTCAATTCTTTGTCAAAACTTGATTTTTATATGATTAATAGGTAAACATTCACAATGGAAACACATTGGGACGATTATAAGACAAAAGTAGTTTTCGCCACTACCTACCTGCCCGTGCCGGGAGTAGTTTCTGTAGCGATTTTCTCATATCCTCAATTCTTTGTCAAAACTTGATTTTTATATGATTAATAGGTAAACATTCACAATGGAAACACATTGGGACGATTATAAGACAAAAGTAGTTTTCGTCACTATCTACCTGCCCGTGCCGGGAGTAGTTTCTGTAGCGATTTTCTCATATCCTCAAGTCGTTGTCAAAACTTGATTTTTATATGATTAATAGGTAAACATTCACAATGGAAACACATTGGGACGATTATAAGACAAAAGTAGTTTTCGTCACTACCTACCTGCCCGTGCCGGGAGTAGTTTCTGTAGTGATTTTCTCATATCCTCAATTCTTTGTCAAAACTTGATTTTTATATGATTAATAGGTAAACAATCACAATGGAAACACATTGGGACGATTATAAGACAAAAGTAGTTTTCGTCAGTACCTACCTGCCCGTGCCGGGAGTAGTTTCTGTAGCGATTTTCTCATATCCTCGATTCTTTTTCAAAACTTGATTTTTATATGATTAATAGGTAAACATTCACAATGGAAACACATTGGGACGATTATAAGACAAAAGAAGTTTTCGTCACTACCTACCTTCCCGTGCCGGGAGTTGTTTCTGTAGCGATTTTCTCATATCCTCAATTCTTTGTCAAAACTTGAGTTTTATATGATTAATAGGTAAACATTCACAATGGAAACACATTAAGACGATTATAAGACAAAAGTAGTTTTCGTCACTACCTACCTGCCCGTGCCGGGAGTAGTTTCTGTAGTGATTTTCTCATCTCCTCAATTCTTTGTCAAAACTTGATTTTTATATGATTAAAAGGTAAACATTCACAATGGAAACACATTGGGACGATTATAAGACAAAATAAATTTTCGTCACTACCTACCTGCCCGTGCCGGGAGTAGTTTCTGTAGCGATTTTGTCATATCCTCAATTCTTTGTCAAAACTTGATTTTTATATGATTAATAGGTAAACATTCATAATGGAAACACATTGGGACGATTATAAGACAAAAGTAGTTTTTGTCACTACCTACCTGCCCGTGCCGGGAGTAGTTTCTGAAGCGATTTTCTCATATCCTCAATTCTTTGTCAAAACTTGATTTTTATATGATTAATAGGTAAACATTCACAATGGAAACACATTGGGACGATTATAAGACAAAAGTTGTTTTCGTCACTACCTACCTGCCCGTGCCGGGAGTAGTTTCTGTAGCGATTTTCTCATATCCTCAATTCGTTGTCAAAACTTGACTTTTATATGATTAATAGGTAAACATTCACAATGGAAACACATTGGGACGATTATAAGACAAAAGTAGTTTTTGTCACTACCTACCTGCCCGTGCCGGGAGTAGTTCCTGTAGCGATTTTCTCATATCCTCAATTCTTTGTCAAAACTTGATTTTTATATGATTAATAGGTAAACATTCACAATGGAAACACATTGGGACGATTATAAGACAAAAGAAGTTTTCGTCACTACCTACCTTCCCGTGCCGGGAGTAGTTTCTGTAGCGATTTTCTCATATCCTCAATTCTTTGTCAAAACTTGATTTTTATATGATTAATAGGTAAACATTCACAATGGAAACACATTAAGACGATTATAAGACAAAAGTAGTTTTCGTCACTACCTACCTGCCCGTGCCGGGAGTAGTTTCTGTAGCGATTTTCTCATATCCTCAATTCTTTGTCAAAACTTGATTTTTATATGATTAATAGGTAAACATTCACAATGGAAACACATTGGGACGATTATAAGACAAAAGTAGTTTTCGTCACTACCTACCTGCCCGTGCCGGGAGTAGTTTCTGTAGCGATTTTCTCATATCCTCAAGTCGTTGTCAAAACTTGATTTTTATTTGATTAAAAGGTAAACATTCACAATGGAAACACATTGGGACGATTATAAGACAAAAGTAGTTTTCGTCACTACCTACCTGCCCGTGCCGGGAGTAGTTTCTGTAGCGATTTTCTCATATCCTCAATTCTTTGTCAAAACTTGATTTTTATATGATTAATAGGTAAACAATCACAATGGAAACACATTGGAACGATTATAAGACAAAAGTAGTTTTCGTCAGTACCTACCTGCCCGTGCCGGGAGTAGTTTCTGTAGCGATTTTCTCATATCCTCGATTCTTTTTCAAAACTTGATTTTTATATGATTAATAGGTAAACATTCACAATGGAAACACATTGGGACGATTATAAGACAAAAGTAGTTTTCGTCAGTACCTACCTGCCCGTGCCGGGAGTAGTTTCTGTAGCGATTTTCTCATATCCTCGATTCTTTTTCAAAACTTGATTTTTATATGATTAATAGGTAAACATTCACAATGGAAACACATTGGGACGATTATAAGACAAAAGTAGTTTTCGTCACTACCTACCTGCCCGTGCCGGGAGTAGTTTCTGTAACGATTTTCTCATATCCTCAATTCTTTGTCAAAACTTGATTTTTATATGATTAATAGGTAAACATTCACAATGGAAACACATTGGGACGATTATAAGACAAAAGTAGTTTTCGTCACTACCTACCTGCCCGTGCCGGGAGTAGTTTCTGTAGCGATTTTCTCATATCCTCAATTTTTTGTCAAAACTTGATTTTTATATGATTAATAGGTAAACATTCACAATGGAAACACATTGGGACGATTATAAGACAAAAGTAGTTTTCGTCACTACCTACCTGCCCGTGCCGGGAGTAGTTTCTGTAGTGATTTTCTCATCTCCTCAATTCTTTGTCAAAACTTGATTTTTATATGATTAAAAGGTAAACATTCACAATGGAAACACATTGGGACGATTATAAGACAAAAGTAGTTTTCGTCACTACCTACCTGCCCGTGCCGGGAGTAGTTTCTGTAGCGATTTTCTCATATCCTCAATTCGTTGTCAAAACTTGATTTTTATATGATTAATAGGTAAACATTCACAATGGAAACACATTGGGACGACTATAAGACAAAAGAAGTTTTCGACATTACCTGCCTGCCGTGCTGGGAGTAGTTTCTGTAGCGATTTTCTCATATCCTCGATTCTTTTTCAAAACTTGATTTTTATATGATTAATAGGTAAACATTCACAATGGAAACACATTGGGACGATTATAAGACAAAAGTAGTTTTCGTCACTACCTACCTGCCCGTGCCGGGAGTAGTTTCTGTAGCGATTTTCTCATATCCTCAATTCGTTGTCAAAACTTGATTTTTATATGATTAATAGGTAAACATTCACAATGGAAACACATTGGGACGATTATAAGACAAAAGTAGTTTTCGTCACTACCTACCTGCCCGTGCCGGGAGTAGTTTCTGTAGTGATTTTCTCATCTCCTCAATTCTTTGTCAAAACTTGATTTTTATATGATTAAAAGGTAAACATTCACAATGGAAACACATTGGGACGATTATAAGACAAAGGAAATTTTCGTCACTACCTACCTGCCCGTGCCGGGAGTAGTTTCTGTAGCGATTTTCTCATATCCTCAATTCTTTGTCAAAACTTGATATTTATATGATTAATAGGTAAACATTCACAATGGAAACACATTGGGACGATAATAAGACAAAAGAAGTTTTCGTCACTACCTACCTTCCCGTGCCGGGAGTAGTTTCTGTAGCGATTTTCTCATATCCTCAATTCTTTGTCAAAACTTGATTTTTATATAATTAATAGGTAAACATTCACAATGGAAACACATTAGGACGATTATAAGACAAAAGTAGTTATCGTCACTACCTACCTGCCCGTGCCGGGAGTAGTTTCTGTAGCAATTTTCTCATATCCTCAATTCTTTGTCAAAACTTAATTTTTATATGATTAATAGGTAAACATTCACAATGGAAACACATTGGGACGATTATAAGACAAAAGTAGTTTTCGTCACTACCTACCTGCCCGTGCCGGGAGTAGTTTCTGTAGTGATTTTCTCATATCCTCAATTCGTTGTCAAAACTTGATTTTTATATGATTAATAGGTAAACATTCACAATGGAAACACATTAAGACGATTATAAGACAAAAGTAGTTTTCGTCACTACCTTCCTGCCCGTGCCGGGAGTAGTTTCTGTAGCAATTTTCTCATATCCTCAATTCTTTGTCAAAACTTGATTTTTATATGATTAATAGGTAAACATTCACAATGGAAACACATTGGGACGATTATAAGACAAAAGTAGTTTTCGCCACTACCTACCTGCCCGTGCCGGGAGTAGTTTCTGTAGCGATTTTCTCATATCCTCAATTCTTTGTCAAAACTTGATTTTTATATGATTAATAGGTAAACATTCACAATGGAAACACATTGGGACGATTATAAGACAAAAGTAGTTTTCGTCACTATCTACCTGCCCGTGCCGGGAGTAGTTTCTGTAGCGATTTTCTCATATCCTCAAGTCGTTGTCAAAACTTGATTTTTATATGATTAATAGGTAAACATTCACAATGGAAACACATTGGGACGATTATAAGACAAAAGTAGTTTTCGTCACTACCTACCTGCCCGTGCCGGGAGTAGTTTCTGTAGTGATTTTCTCATATCCTCAATTCTTTGTCAAAACTTGATTTTTATATGATTAATAGGTAAACAATCACAATGGAAACACATTGGGACGATTATAAGACAAAAGTAGTTTTCGTCAGTACCTACCTGCCCGTGCCGGGAGTAGTTTCTGTAGCGATTTTCTCATATCCTCGATTCTTTTTCAAAACTTGATTTTTATATGATTAATAGGTAAACATTCACAATGGAAACACATTGGGACGATTATAAGACAAAAGAAGTTTTCGTCACTACCTACCTTCCCGTGCCGGGAGTTGTTTCTGTAGCGATTTTCTCATATCCTCAATTCTTTGTCAAAACTTGAGTTTTATATGATTAATAGGTAAACATTCACAATGGAAACACATTAAGACGATTATAAGACAAAAGTAGTTTTCGTCACTACCTACCTGCCCGTGCCGGGAGTAGTTTCTGTAGTGATTTTCTCATCTCCTCAATTCTTTGTCAAAACTTGATTTTTATATGATTAAAAGGTAAACATTCACAATGGAAACACATTGGGACGATTATAAGACAAAATAAATTTTCGTCACTACCTACCTGCCCGTGCCGGGAGTAGTTTCTGTAGCGATTTTGTCATATCCTCAATTCTTTGTCAAAACTTGATTTTTATATGATTAATAGGTAAACATTCATAATGGAAACACATTGGGACGATTATAAGACAAAAGTAGTTTTTGTCACTACCTACCTGCCCGTGCCGGGAGTAGTTTCTGAAGCGATTTTCTCATATCCTCAATTCTTTGTCAAAACTTGATTTTTATATGATTAATAGGTAAACATTCACAATGGAAACACATTGGGACGATTATAAGACAAAAGTTGTTTTCGTCACTACCTACCTGCCCGTGCCGGGAGTAGTTTCTGTAGCGATTTTCTCATATCCTCAATTCGTTGTCAAAACTTGACTTTTATATGATTAATAGGTAAACATTCACAATGGAAACACATTGGGACGATTATAAGACAAAAGTAGTTTTTGTCACTACCTACCTGCCCGTGCCGGGAGTAGTTCCTGTAGCGATTTTCTCATATCCTCAATTCTTTGTCAAAACTTGATTTTTATATGATTAATAGGTAAACATTCACAATGGAAACACATTGGGACGATTATAAGACAAAAGAAGTTTTCGTCACTACCTACCTTCCCGTGCCGGGAGTAGTTTCTGTAGCGATTTTCTCATATCCTCAATTCTTTGTCAAAACTTGATTTTTATATGATTAATAGGTAAACATTCACAATGGAAACACATTAAGACGATTATAAGACAAAAGTAGTTTTCGTCACTACCTACCTGCCCGTGCCGGGAGTAGTTTCTGTAGCGATTTTCTCATATCCTCAATTCTTTGTCAAAACTTGATTTTTATATGATTAATAGGTAAACATTCACAATGGAAACACATTGGGACGATTATAAGACAAAAGTAGTTTTCGTCACTACCTACCTGCCCGTGCCGGGAGTAGTTTCTGTAGCGATTTTCTCATATCCTCAAGTCGTTGTCAAAACTTGATTTTTATTTGATTAAAAGGTAAACATTCACAATGGAAACACATTGGGACGATTATAAGACAAAAGTAGTTTTCGTCACTACCTACCTGCCCGTGCCGGGAGTAGTTTCTGTAGCGATTTTCTCATATCCTCAATTCTTTGTCAAAACTTGATTTTTATATGATTAATAGGTAAACAATCACAATGGAAACACATTGGAACGATTATAAGACAAAAGTAGTTTTCGTCAGTACCTACCTGCCCGTGCCGGGAGTAGTTTCTGTAGCGATTTTCTCATATCCTCGATTCTTTTTCAAAACTTGATTTTTATATGATTAATAGGTAAACATTCACAATGGAAACACATTGGGACGATTATAAGACAAAAGTAGTTTTCGTCACTACCTACCTGCCCGTGCCGGGAGTAGTTTCTGTAACGATTTTCTCATATCCTCAATTCTTTGTCAAAACTTGATTTTTATATGATTAATAGGTAAACATTCACAATGGAAACACATTGGGACGATTATAAGACAAAAGTAGTTTTCGTCAGTACCTACCTGCCCGTGCCGGGAGTAGTTTCTGTAGCGATTTTCTCATATCCTCGATTCTTTTTCAAAACTTGATTTTTATATGATTAATAGGTAAACATTCACAATGGAAACACATTGGGACGATTATAAGACAAAAGTAGTTTTCGTCAGTACCTACCTGCCCGTGCCGGGAGTAGTTTCTGTAGCGATTTTCTCATATCCTCGATTCTTTTTCAAAACTTGATTTTTATATGATTAATAGGTAAACATTCACAATGGAAACACATTGGGACGATTATAAGACAAAAGTAGTTTTCGTCACTACCTACCTGCCCGTGCCGGGAGTAGTTTCTGTAACGATTTTCTCATATCCTCAATTCTTTGTCAAAACTTGATTTTTATATGATTAATAGGTAAACATTCACAATGGAAACACATTGGGACGATTATAAGACAAAAGTAGTTTTCGTCACTACCTACCTGCCCGTGCCGGGAGTAGTTTCTGTAGCGATTTTCTCATATCCTCAATTTTTTGTCAAAACTTGATTTTTATATGATTAATAGGTAAACATTCACAATGGAAACACATTGGGACGATTATAAGACAAAAGTAGTTTTCGTCACTACCTACCTGCCCGTGCCGGGAGTAGTTTCTGTAGTGATTTTCTCATCTCCTCAATTCTTTGTCAAAACTTGATTTTTATATGATTAAAAGGTAAACATTCACAATGGAAACACATTGGGACGATTATAAGACAAAAGTAGTTTTCGTCACTACCTACCTGCCCGTGCCGGGAGTAGTTTCTGTAGCGATTTTCTCATATCCTCAATTCGTTGTCAAAACTTGATTTTTATATGATTAATAGGTAAACATTCACAATGGAAACACATTGGGACGACTATAAGACAAAAGAAGTTTTCGACATTACCTGCCTGCCGTGCTGGGAGTAGTTTCTGTAGCGATTTTCTCATATCCTCGATTCTTTTTCAAAACTTGATTTTTATATGATTAATAGGTAAACATTCACAATGGAAACACATTGGGACGATTATAAGACAAAAGTAGTTTTCGTCACTACCTACCTGCCCGTGCCGGGAGTAGTTTCTGTAGCGATTTTCTCATATCCTCAATTCGTTGTCAAAACTTGATTTTTATATGATTAATAGGTAAACATTCACAATGGAAACACATTGGGACGATTATAAGACAAAAGTAGTTTTCGTCACTACCTACCTGCCCGTGCCGGGAGTAGTTTCTGTAGTGATTTTCTCATCTCCTCAATTCTTTGTCAAAACTTGATTTTTATATGATTAAAAGGTAAACATTCACAATGGAAACACATTGGGACGATTATAAGACAAAGGAAATTTTCGTCACTACCTACCTGCCCGTGCCGGGAGTAGTTTCTGTAGCGATTTTCTCATATCCTCAATTCTTTGTCAAAACTTGATATTTATATGATTAATAGGTAAACACTCACAATGGAAACACATTGGGACGATTATAAGACAAAAGAAGTTTTCGTCACTACCTACCTTCCCGTGCCGGGAGTAGTTTCTGTAGCGATTTTCTCATATCCTCAATTCTTTGTCAAAACTTGAGTTTTATATGATTAATAGGTAAACATTCACAATGGAAACACATTAAGACGATTATAAGACAAAAGTAGTTTTCGTCACTACCTACCTGCCCGTGCCGGGAGTAGTTTCTGTAGTGATTTTCTCATCTCCTCAATTCTTTGTCAAAACTTGATTTTTATATGATTAAAAGGTAAACATTCACAATGGAAACACATTGGGACGATTATAAGACAAAATAAATTTTCGTCACTACCTACCTGCCCGTGCCGGGAGTAGTTTCTGTAGCGATTTTGTCATATCCTCAATTCTTTGTCAAAACTTGATTTTTATATGATTAATAGGTAAACATTCATAATGGAAACACATTGGGACGATTATAAGACAAAAGTAGTTTTTGTCACTACCTACCTGCCCGTGCCGGGAGTAGTTTCTGAAGCGATTTTCTCATATCCTCAATTCTTTGTCAAAACTTGATTTTTATATGATTAATAGGTAAACATTCACAATGGAAACACATTGGGACGATTATAAGACAAAAG
Organism: Eupithecia dodoneata; assembly: GCA_947044415.1. Classification (NCBI taxonomy): domain Eukaryota; kingdom Metazoa; phylum Arthropoda; class Insecta; order Lepidoptera; family Geometridae; genus Eupithecia; species Eupithecia dodoneata. The sequence continues at coordinate 31,732 of OX345670.1, forward strand.
TTGTTTTCGTCACTACCTACCTGCCCGTGCCGGGAGTAGTTTCTGTAGCGATTTTCTCATATCCTCAATTCGTTGTCAAAACTTGACTTTTATATGATTAATAGGTAAACATTCACAATGGAAACACATTGGGACGATTATAAGACAAAAGTAGTTTTTGTCACTACCTACCTGCCCGTGCCGGGAGTAGTTCCTGTAGCGATTTTCTCATATCCTCAATTCTTTGTCAAAACTTGATTTTTATATGATTAATAGGTAAACATTCACAATGGAAACACTTTGGGACGATTATAAGACAAAAGAAGTTTTCGTCACTACCTACCTTCCCGTGCCGGGAGTAGTTTCTGTAGCGATTTTCTCATATCCTCAATTCTTTGTCAAAACTTGATTTTTATATGATTAATAGGTAAACATTCACAATGGAAACACATTGGGAAGATTATAAGACAAAAGTAGTTTTCGTCACTACCTACCTGCCCGTGCCGGGAGTAGTTTCTGTAGCGATTTTCTCATATCCTCAAGTCGTTGTCAAAACTTGATTTTTATTTGATTAAAAGGTAAACATTCACAATGGAAACACATTGGGACGATTATAAGACAAAAGTAGTTTTCGTCACTACCTACCTGCCCGTGCCGGGAGTAGTTTCTGTAGCGATTTTCTCATATCCTCAATTCTTTGTCAAAACTTGATTTTTATATGATTAATAGGTAAACAATCACAATGGAAACACATTGGAACGATTATAAGACAAAAGTAGTTTTCGTCAGTACCTACCTGCCCGTGCCGGGAGTAGTTTCTGTAGCGATTTTCTCATATCCTCGATTCTTTTTCAAAACTTGATTTTTATATGATTAATAGGTAAACATTCACAATGGAAACACATTGGGACGATTATAAGACAAAAGTAGTTTTCGCCACTACCTACCTGCCCGTGCCGGGAGTAGTTTCTGTAACGATTTTCTCATATCCTCAATTCTTTGTCAAAACTTGATATTTATATGATTAATAGGTAAACATTCACAATGGAAACACATTGGGACGATTATAAGACAAAAGTAGTTTTCGTCACTACCTACCTGCCCGTGCCGGGAGAAGTTTCTTTAGCGATTTTCTCATACACTCAATTCTTTGTCAAAACTTGATTTTTATATGATTTATAGGTAAACATTCACAATGGAAACACATTGGGACGATTATAAGACAAAAGTAGTTTTCGTCACTACCTACCTGCCCGTGCCGGGAGTAGTTTCTGTAGCGATTTTCTCATATCCTCAATTCGTTGTCAAAACTTGATTTTTTATATGATTAAAAGGTAAACATTCACAATGGAAACACATTGGGACGACTATAAGACAAAAGAAGTTTTCGACATTACCTGCCTGCCGTGCTGGGAGTAGTTTCTGTAGCGATTTTCTCATATCCTCGATTCTTTTTCAAAACTTGATTTTTATATGATTAATAGGTAAACATTCACAATGGAAACATATTGGGACGATTATAAGACAAAAGTAGTTTTCGTCACTACCTACCTGCCCGTGCCGGGAGTAGTTTCTGTAGCGATTTTCTCATATCCTCAATTTTTTGTCAAAACTTGATTTTTATATGATTAATAGGTAAACATTCACAATGGAAACACATTGGGACGATTATAAGACAAAAGTAGTTTTCGTCACTACCTACCTGCCCGTGCCGGGAGTAGTTTCTGTAGTGATTTTCTCATCTCCTCAATTCTTTGTCAAAACTTGATTTTTATATGATTAAAAGGTAAACATTCACAATGGAAACACATTGGGACGATTATAAGACAAAAGTAGTTTTCGTCACTACCTACCTGCCCGTGCCGGGAGTAGTTTCTGTAGCGATTTTCTCATATCCTCAATTCGTTGTCAAAACTTGATTTTTATATGATTAATAGGTAAACATTCACAATGGAAACACATTGGGACGACTATAAGACAAAAGAAGTTTTCGACATTACCTGCCTGCCGTGCTGGGAGTAGTTTCTGTAGCGATTTTCTCATATCCTAGATTCTTTTTCAAAACTTGATTTTTATATGATTAATAGGTAAACATTCACAATGGAAACACATTGGGACGATTATAAGACAAAAGTAGTTTTCGTCACTACCTACCTGCCCGTGCCGGGAGTAGTTTCTGTAGCGATTTTCTCATATCCTCAATTTTTTGTCAAAACTTGATTATTATATGATTAATAGGTAAACATTCACAATGGAAACACATTGGGACGATTATAAGACAAAAGTAGTTTTCGTCACTACCTACCTGCCCGTGCCGGGAGTAGTTTCTGTAGTGATTTTCTCATATCCTCAATTCTTTGTCAAAACTTGATTTTTATATGATTAAAAGGTAAACATTCACAATGGAAACACATTGGGACGATTATAAGACAAAGGAAATTTTCGTCACTACCTACCTGCCCGTGCCGGGAGTAGTTTCTGTAGCGATTTTCTCATATCCTCAATTCTTTGTCAAAACTTGATATTTATATGATTAATAGGTAAACACTCACAATGGAAACACATTGGGACGATTATAAGACAAAAGTAGTTTTCGTCACTACCTACCTGCCCGTGCCGGGAGTAGTTTCTGTAGCGATTTTCTCATATCCTCAATTCGTTGTCAAAACTTGATTTTTATATGATTTATAGGTAAACATTCACAATGGAAACACATTGGGACGATTATAAGACAAAAGTAGTTTTCGTCACTACCTACCTGCCCGTGCCGGGAGTAGTTTCTGTAGCGATTTTCTCATATCCTCAATTCTTTGTCAAAACTTGATTTTTATATGAATTATAGGTAAACATTCACAATGGAAACACATTGGGACGATTATAAGACAAAAGTAGTTTTCGTCAGTACCTACCTGCCCGTGCCGGGAGTAGTTTCTGTAGCGATTTTCTCATATCCTCAATTCGTTGGCAAAACTTGATTTTTATATGATTAATAGGTAAACATTCACAATGGAAACACATTGGGACGATTATAAGACAAAAGTAGTTTTCGTCAGTACCTTCCTGCCCGTGCCGGGAATAGTTTCTGTAGTGATTTTCTCATATCCTCAATTCTTTGTCAAAACTTGATTTTTATATGAATTATAGGTAAACATTCACAATGTAAACACATTGGGACGATTATAAGACAAAAGTAGTTTTCGTCAGTACCTACCTGCCCGTGCCGGGAGTAGTTTCTCTAGCGATTTTCTCATATCCTCAATTCTTTGTCAAAACTTAATTTTTATATGAATTATAGGTAAACATTCACAATGGAAACACATTGGGACGATTATAAGACAAAAGTAGTTTTCGTCACTACCTACCTGCCCGTGCCGGGAGTAGTTTCTGTAGCGATTTTCTCATATCCTCAAGTCGTTGTCAAAACTTGATTTTTATTTGATTAAAAGGTAAACATTCACAATGGAAACACATTGGAACGATTATAAGACAAAAGTAGTTTTCGTCAGTACCTACCTGCCCGTGCCGGGAGTAGTTTCTGTAGCGATTTTCTCATATCCTCGATTCTTTTTCAAAACTTGATTTTTATATGATTAATAGGTAAACATTCACAATGGAAACACATTGGGACGATTATAAGACAAAAGTAGTTTTCGTCACTACCTACCTGCCCGTGCCGGGAGTAGTTTCTGTAACGATTTTCTCATATCCTCAATTCTTTGTCAAAACTTGATTTTTATATGATTAATAGGTAAACATTCACAATGGAAACACATTGGGACGATTATAAGACAAAAGTAGTTTTAGTCACTACCTACCTGCCCGTGCCGGGAGTAGTTTCTGTAGCGATTTTCTCGTATCCTCAATTCTTTGTCAAAACTTGATATTTATATGATTAATAGGTAAACACTCACAATGGAAACACATTGGGACGATTATAAGACAAAAGTAGTTTTCGTCACTACCTACCTGCCCGTGCCGGGAGTAGTTTCTGTAGCGATTTTCTCATATCCTCAATTCTTTGTCAAAACTTGATTTTTATATGAATTATAGGTAAACATTCACAATGGAAACACATTGGGACGATTATAAGACAAAAGTAGTTTTCGTCAGTACCTACCTGCCCGTGCCGGGAGTAGTTTCTCTAGCGATTTTCTCATATCCTCAATTCTTTGTCAAAACTTAATTTTTATATGATTAATAGGTAAACATTCACAATGGAAACACATTGGGACGATTATAAGACAAAAGTAGTTTTCGTCACTACCTACCTGCCCGTGCCGGGAGTAGTTTCTGTAGCGATTTTCTCATATCCTCAATTCTTTGTCAAAACTTGATTTTTATATGATTAATAGGTAAACATTCACAATGGAAACACATTGGGACGATTATAAGACAAAAGTAGTTTTCGTCACTACCTACCTGCCCGTGCCGGGAGTAGTTTCTGTAGTGATTTTCTCATATCCTCAATTCGTTGTCAAAACTTGATTTTTATATGATTAATAGGTAAACATTCACAATGGAAACACATTGGGACGATTATAAGACAAAAGTAGTTTTCGTCACTACCTACCTGCCCGTGCCGGGAGTAGTTTTTGTAGCGATTTTCTCATATCCTCAATTCTTTGTCAAAACTTGATTTTTATATGATTAATAGGTAAACATTCACAATGGAAACACATTGGGACGATTATAAGACAAAAGTAATTTTCGTCACTACCTACCTGCCCGTGCCGGGAGTAGTTTCTGTAGCGATTTTCTCATATCCTCAATTCGTTGTCAAAACTTGATTTTTATATGATTAATAGGTAAACATTCACAATGGAAACACATTGGGACGATTATAAGACAAAAGTAGTTTTCGTCACTACCTACCTGCCCGTGCCGGGAGTAGTTTCTGTAGCGATTTTCTCATATCCTCAATTCTTTGTCAAAACTTGATATTTATATGAATTATAGGTAAACATTCACAATGGAAACACATTGGGACGATTATAAGACAAAAGTAGTTTTCGTCAGTACCTACCTGCCCGTGCTGGGAGTAGTCTCAAGTCGTTGTCAAAACTTGATTTTTATATGATTAATAGGTAAACATTCACAATGGAAACACATTGGGACGATTATAAGACAAAAGTAGTTTTCGTCAGTACCTACCTGCCCGTGCCGGGAGTAGTTTCTGTAGCGATTTTCTCATATCCTCAATTCTTTGTCAAAACTTGATTTTTATATGATTAATAGGTAAACATTCACAATGGAAACACATTGGGACGATTATAAGACAAAAGTAGTTTTCGTCACTACCTACCTGCCCGTGCCGGGAGTAGTTTCTGTAGCGATTTTCTCATATCCTCAATTCTTTGTCAAAACTTGATTTTTATATGATTAATACGTAAACATTCACAATGGAAACACATTGGGACGATTATAAGACAAAAGTAGTTTTCGTCAGTACCTACCTGCCCGTGCCGGGAGTAGTTTCTGTAGTGATTTTCTCATATCCTCAATTCTTTGTCAAAACTTGATTTTTATATGAATTATAGGTAAACATTCACAATGGAAACACATTGGGACGATTATAAGACAAAAGTAGTTTTCGTCAGTACCTACCTGCCCGTGCCGGGAGTAGTTTCTGTAGTGATTTTCTCATATCCTCAATTCTTTGTCAAAACTTGATTTTTATATGATTTATAGGTAAACATTCACAATGGAAACACATTGGGACGATTATAAGACAAAAGTAGTTTTCGTCACTACCTACCTGCCCGTGCCGGGAGAAGTTTCTGTAGCGATTTTCTCATATACTCAATTCTTTGTCAAAACTTGATTTTTATATGATTTATAGGTAAACATTCACAATGGAAACACATTGGGACGATTATAAGACAAAAGTAGTTTTTGTCACTACCTACCTGCCCGTGCCGGGAGTAGTTTCTGAAGCGATTTTCTCATATCCTCAATTCTTTGTCAAAACTTGATATTTATATGAATTATAGGTAAACATTCACAATGGAAACACATTGGGACGATTATAAGACAAAAGTAGTTTTCGTCAGTACCTACCTGCCCGTGCCGGGAGAAGTTTCTGTAGCGATTTTCTCGTATCCTCAATTCTTTGTCAAAACTTGATATTTATATGATTAATAGGTAAACACTCACAATGGAAACACATTGGGACGATTATAAGACAAAAGTAGTTTTCGTCACTACCTACCTGCCCGTGCCGGGAGTAGTTTCTGTAGCGATTTTCTCATATCCTCAATTCTTTGTCAAAACTTGATTTTTATATGAATTATAGGTAAACATTCACAATGGAAACACATTGGGACGATTATAAGACAAAAGTAGTTTTCGTCAGTACCTACCTGCCCGTGCCGGGAGTAGTTTCTCTAGCGATTTTCTCATATCCTCAATTCTTTGTCAAAACTTAATTTTTATATGATTAATAGGTAAACATTCACAATGGAAACACATTGGGACGATTATAAGACAAAAGTAGTTTTCGTCACTACCTACCTGCCCGTGCCGGGAGTAGTTTCTGTAGCGATTTTCTCATATCCTCAATTCTTTGTCAAAACTTGATTTTTATATGATTAATAGGTAAACATTCACAATGGAAACACATTGGGACGATTATAAGACAAAAGTAGTTTTCGTCACTACCTACCTGCCCGTGCCGGGAGTAGTTTCTGTAGTGATTTTCTCATATCCTCAATTCGTTGTCAAAACTTGATTTTTATATGATTAATAGGTAAACATTCACAATGGAAACACATTGGGACGATTATAAGACAAAAGTAGTTTTCGTCACTACCTACCTGCCCGTGCCGGGAGTAGTTTTTGTAGCGATTTTCTCATATCCTCAATTCTTTGTCAAAACTTGATTTTTATATGATTAATAGGTAATTATTCACAATGGAAACACATTGGGACGATTATAAGACAAAAGTAATTTTCGTCACTACCTACCTGCCCGTGCCGGGAGTAGTTTCTGTAGCGATTTTCTCATATCCTCAATTCGTTGTCAAAACTTGATTTTTATATGATTAATAGGTAAACATTCACAATGGAAACACATTGGGACGATTATAAGACAAAAGTAGTTTTCGTCACTACCTACCTGCCCGTGCCGGGAGTAGTTTCTGTAGCGATTTTCTCATATCCTCAATTCTTTGTCAAAACTTGATATTTATATGAATTATAGGTAAACATTCACAATGGAAACACATTGGGACGATTATAAGACAAAAGTAGTTTTCGTCAGTACCTACCTGCCCGTGCTGGGAGTAGTCTCAAGTCGTTGTCAAAACTTGATTTTTATATGATTAATAGGTAAACATTCACAATGGAAACACATTGGGACGATTATAAGACAAAAGTAGTTTTCGTCAGTACCTACCTGCCCGTGCCGGGAGTAGTTTCTGTAGCGATTTTCTCATATCCTCAATTCTTTGTCAAAACTTGATTTTTATATGATTAATAGGTAAACACTCACAATGGAAACACATTGGGACGATTATAAGACAAAAGTAGTTTTCGTCACTACCTACCTGCCCGTGCCGGGAGTAGTTTCTGTAGCGATTTTCTCATATCCTCAATTCTTTGTCAAAACTTGATTTTTATATGATTAATACGTAAACATTCACAATGGAAACACATTGGGACGATTATAAGACAAAAGTAGTTTTCGTCAGTACCTACCTGCCCGTGCCGGGAGTAGTTTCTGTAGTGATTTTCTCATATCCTCAATTCTTTGTCATAACTTGATTTTTATATGAATTATAGGTAAACATTCACAATGGAAACACATTGGGACGATTATAAGACAAAAGTAGTTTTCGTCAGTACCTACCTGCCCGTGCCGGGAGTAGTTTCTGTAGTGATTTTCTCATATCCTCAATTCTTTGTCAAAACTTGATTTTTATATGATTTATAGGTAAACATTCACAATGGAAACACATTGGGACGATTATAAGACAAAAGTAGTTTTCGTCACTACCTACCTGCCCGTGCCGGGAGAAGTTTCTGTAGCGATTTTCTCATATACTCAATTCTTTGTCAAAACTTGATTTTTATATGATTAATAGGTAAACATTCACAATGGAAACACATTGGGACGATTATAAGACAAAAGTAGTTTTTGTCACTACCTACCTGCCCGTGCCGGGAGTAGTTTCTGAAGCGATTTTCTCATATCCTCAATTCTTTGTCAAAACTTGATATTTATATGAATTATAGGTAAACATTCACAATGGAAACACATTGGGACGATTATAAGACAAAAGTAGTTTTCGTCAGTACCTACCTGCCCGTGCCGGGAGAAGTTTCTGTAGCGATTTTCTCATATACTCAATTCTTTGTCAAAACTTATTTTTTTATGATTAATAGGTAAACATTCACAATGGAAACTCATTGGGACGATTATAAGACAAAAGTAGTTTTTTTCACTACCTACCTGCCCGTTCCGGGAGTAGTTTCTGAAGCGATTTTCTCATATCCTCAATTCTTTGTCAAAACTTGATTTTTATATGATTAATAGGTAAACATTCACAATGGAAACACATTGGGACGATTATAAGACAAAAGTAGTTTTTATATGATTAATAGGTAAACATTCACAATCGAAACACATTGGGACGATTATAAGACAAAAGTAATTTTCGTCACTACCTACCTGCCCGTGCCGGGAGTAGTTTCTGTAGCGATTTTCTCATATCCTCAATTCGTTGTCAAAACTTGATTTTTATATGATTAATAGGTAAACATTCACAATGGAAACACATTGGGACGATTATAAGACAAAAGTAGTTTTCGTCACTACCTACCTGCCCGTGCCGGGAGTAGTTTCTGTAGCGATTTTCTCATATCCTCAATTCTTTGTCAAAACTTGATATTTATATGAATTATAGGTAAACATTCAAAATGGAAACACATTGGGACGATTATAAGACAAAAGTAGTTTTCGTCAGTACCTACCTGCCCGTGCTGGGAGTAGTCTCAAGTCGTTGTCAAAACTTGATTTTTATATGATTAATAGGTAAACATTCACAATGGAAACACATTGGGACGATTATAAGACAAAAGTAGTTTTCGTCACTACCTACCTGCCCGTGCCGGGAGTAGTTTCTGTAGCGATTTTCTCATATCCTCAATTCTTTGTCAAAACTTGATTTTTATATGATTAATACGTAAACATTCACAATGGAAACACATTGGGACGATTATAAGACAAAAGTAGTTTTCGTCAGTACCTACCTGCCCGTGCCGGGAGTAGTTTCTGTAGTGATTTTCTCATATCCTCAATTCTTTGTCAAAACTTGATTTTTATATGAATTATAGGTAAACATTCACAATGGAAACACATTGGGACGATTATAAGACAAAAGTAGTTTTCGTCAGTACCTACCTGCCCGTGCCGGGAGTAGTTTCTGTAGTGATTTTCTCATATCCTCAATTCTTTGTCAAAACTTGATTTTTATATGATTTATAGGTAAACATTCACAATGGAAACACATTGGGACGATTATAAGACAAAAGTAGTTTTCGTCACTACCTACCTGCCCGTGCCGGGAGAAGTTTCTGTAGCGATTTTCTCATATACTCAATTCTTTGTCAAAACTTGATTTTTATATGATTTATAGGTAAACATTCACAATGGAAACACATTGGGACGATTATAAGACAAAAGTAGTTTTTGTCACTACCTACCTGCCCGTGCCGGGAGTAGTTTCTGAAGCGATTTTCTCATATCCTCAATTCTTTGTCAAAACTTGATATTTATATGAATTATAGGTAAACATTCACAATGGAAACACATTGGGACGATTATAAGACAAAAGTAGTTTTCGTCAGTACCTACCTGCCCGTGCCGGGAGAAGTTTCTGTAGCGATTTTCTCGTATCCTCAATTCTTTGTCAAAACTTGATATTTATATGATTAATAGGTAAACACTCACAATGGAAACACATTGGGACGATTATAAGACAAAAGTAGTTTTCGTCACTACCTACCTGCCCGTGCCGGGAGTAGTTTCTGTAGCGATTTTCTCATATCCTCAATTCTTTGTCAAAACTTGATTTTTATATGAATTATAGGTAAACATTCACAATGGAAACACATTGGGACGATTATAAGACAAAAGTAGTTTTCGTCAGTACCTACCTGCCCGTGCCGGGAGTAGTTTCTCTAGCGATTTTCTCATATCCTCAATTCTTTGTCAAAACTTAATTTTTATATGATTAATAGGTAAACATTCACAATGGAAACACATTGGGACGATTATAAGACAAAAGTAGTTTTCGTCACTACCTACCTGCCCGTGCCGGGAGTAGTTTCTGTAGCGATTTTCTCATATCCTCAATTCTTTGTCAAAACTTGATTTTTATATGATTAATAGGTAAACATTCACAATGGAAACACATTGGGACGATTATAAGACAAAAGTAGTTTTCGTCACTACCTACCTGCCCGTGCCGGGAGTAGTTTCTGTAGTGATTTTCTCATATCCTCAATTCGTTGTCAAAACTTGATTTTTATATGATTAATAGGTAAACATTCACAATGGAAACACATTGGGACGATTATAAGACAAAAGTAGTTTTCGTCACTACCTACCTGCCCGTGCCGGGAGTAGTTTTTGTAGCGATTTTCTCATATCCTCAATTCTTTGTCAAAACTTGATTTTTATATGATTAATAGGTAATTATTCACAATGGAAACACATTGGGACGATTATAAGACAAAAGTAATTTTCGTCACTACCTACCTGCCCGTGCCGGGAGTAGTTTCTGTAGCGATTTTCTCATATCCTCAATTCGTTGTCAAAACTTGATTTTTATATGATTAATAGGTAAACATTCACAATGGAAACACATTGGGACGATTATAAGACAAAAGTAGTTTTCGTCACTACCTACCTGCCCGTGCCGGGAGTAGTTTCTGTAGCGATTTTCTCATATCCTCAATTCTTTGTCAAAACTTGATATTTATATGAATTATAGGTAAACATTCACAATGGAAACACATTGGGACGATTATAAGACAAAAGTAGTTTTCGTCAGTACCTACCTGCCCGTGCTGGGAGTAGTCTCAAGTCGTTGTCAAAACTTGATTTTTATATGATTAATAGGTAAACATTCACAATGGAAACACATTGGGACGATTATAAGACAAAAGTAGTTTTCGTCAGTACCTACCTGCCCGTGCCGGGAGTAGTTTCTGTAGCGATTTTCTCATATCCTCAATTCTTTGTCAAAACTTGATTTTTATATGATTAATAGGTAAACACTCACAATGGAAACACATTGGGACGATTATAAGACAAAAGTAGTTTTCGTCACTACCTACCTGCCCGTGCCGGGAGTAGTTTCTGTAGCGATTTTCTCATATCCTCAATTCTTTGTCAAAACTTGATTTTTATATGATTAATACGTAAACATTCACAATGGAAACACATTGGGACGATTATAAGACAAAAGTAGTTTTCGTCAGTACCTACCTGCCCGTGCCGGGAGTAGTTTCTGTAGTGATTTTCTCATATCCTCAATTCTTTGTCATAACTTGATTTTTATATGAATTATAGGTAAACATTCACAATGGAAACACATTGGGACGATTATAAGACAAAAGTAGTTTTCGTCAGTACCTACCTGCCCGTGCCGGGAGTAGTTTCTGTAGTGATTTTCTCATATCCTCAATTCTTTGTCAAAACTTGATTTTTATATGATTTATAGGTAAACATTCACAATGGAAACACATTGGGACGATTATAAGACAAAAGTAGTTTTCGTCACTACCTACCTGCCCGTGCCGGGAGAAGTTTCTGTAGCGATTTTCTCATATACTCAATTCTTTGTCAAAACTTGATTTTTATATGATTAATAGGTAAACATTCACAATGGAAACACATTGGGACGATTATAAGACAAAAGTAGTTTTTGTCACTACCTACCTGCCCGTGCCGGGAGTAGTTTCTGAAGCGATTTTCTCATATCCTCAATTCTTTGTCAAAACTTGATATTTATATGAATTATAGGTAAACATTCACAATGGAAACACATTGGGACGATTATAAGACAAAAGTAGTTTTCGTCAGTACCTACCTGCCCGTGCCGGGAGAAGTTTCTGTAGCGATTTTCTCATATACTCAATTCTTTGTCAAAACTTATTTTTTTATGATTAATAGGTAAACATTCACAATGGAAACTCATTGGGACGATTATAAGACAAAAGTAGTTTTTTTCACTACCTACCTGCCCGTTCCGGGAGTAGTTTCTGAAGCGATTTTCTCATATCCTCAATTCTTTGTCAAAACTTGATTTTTATATGATTAATAGGTAAACATTCACAATGGAAACACATTGGGACGATTATAAGACAAAAGTAGTTTTTATATGATTAATAGGTAAACATTCACAATCGAAACACATTGGGACGATTATAAGACAAAAGTAATTTTCGTCACTACCTACCTGCCCGTGCCGGGAGTAGTTTCTGTAGCGATTTTCTCATATCCTCAATTCGTTGTCAAAACTTGATTTTTATATGATTAATAGGTAAACATTCACAATGGAAACACATTGGGACGATTATAAGACAAAAGTAGTTTTCGTCACTACCTACCTGCCCGTGCCGGGAGTAGTTTCTGTAGCGATTTTCTCATATCCTCAATTCTTTGTCAAAACTTGATATTTATATGAATTATAGGTAAACATTCAAAATGGAAACACATTGGGACGATTATAAGACAAAAGTAGTTTTCGTCAGTACCTACCTGCCCGTGCTGGGAGTAGTCTCAAGTCGTTGTCAAAACTTGATTTTTATATGATTAATAGGTAAACATTCACAATGGAAACACATTGGGACGATTATAAGACAAAAGTAGTTTTCATCAGTACCTACCTGCCCGTGCCGGGAGTAGTTTCTGTAGTGATTTTCTCATATCCTCAATTCTTTGTCAAAACTTGATTTTTATATGATCAATAGGTAAACATTCACAATGGAAACACATTGGGACGATTATAAGACAAAAGTAGTTTTCGTCACTACCTACCTGCCCGTGCCGGGAGTAGTTTCTGTAGCGATTTTCTCATATCCTCAATTCTTTGTCAAAACTTGACTTTTATATGATTAATAGGTAAACATTCACAATGGAAACACATTGGGACGATTATAAGACAAAAGTAGTTTTCGTCACTACCTACCTGCACGTGCCGGGAGTAGTTTCTGTAGCGATTTTCTCATATCCTCAATTCTTTGTCAAAACTTGATTTTTATATGATTAATAGGTAAACATTCACAATGGAAACACATTGGGACGATTATAAGACAAAAGTAGTTTTCGTCAGTACCTACCTGCCCGTGCCGGGAGTAGTTTCTGTAGTGATTTTCTCATATCCTCAATTCTTTGTCAAAACTTGATTTTTATATGAATTATAGGTAAACATTCACAATGGAAACACATTGGGACGATTATAAGACAAAAGTAGTTTTCGTCAGTACCTACCTGCCCGTGCCGGGAGTAGTTTCTGTAGTGATTTTCTCATATCCTCAATTCTTTGTCAAAACTAGATTTTTATATGATTTATAGGTAAACATTCACAATGGAAACACATTGGGACGATTATAAGACAAAAGTAGTTTTCGTCACTACCTACCTGCCCGTGCCGGGAGAAGTTTCTGTAGCGATTTTCTCATATACTCAATTCTTTGTCAAAACTTGATTTTTATATGATTAATAGGTAAACATTCACAATGGAAACACATTGGGACAATTATAAGACAAAAGTAGTTTTTGTCACTACCTACCTGCCCGTGCCGGGAGTAGTTTCTGAAGCGATTTTCTCATATCCTCAATTCTTTGTCAAAACTTGATATTTATATGAATTATAGGTAAACATTCACAATGGAAACACATTGGGACGATTATAAGACAAAAGTAGTTTTCGTCAGTACCTACCTGCCCGTGCCGGGAGAAGTTTCTGTAGCGATTTTCTCATATACTCAATTCTTTGTCAAAACTTATTTTTTTATGATTAATAGGTAAACATTCACAATGGAAACACATTGGGACGATTATAAGACAAAAGTAGTTTTTTTCACTACCTACCTGCCCGTTCCGGGAGTAGTTTCTGAAGCGATTTTCTCAAATCCTCAATTCTTTGTCAAAACTTGATTTTTATATGATTAATAGGTAAACATTCACAATGGAAACACATTGGGACGATTATAAGACAAAAGTAGTTTTCGTCACTACCTACCTGCTCGTGCCGGGAGTAGTTTCTGTAGCGATTTTCTCATATCCTCAATTCTTTGTCAAAACTTGATTTTTATATTTTTAATAGGTAAACATTCACAATGGAAACACATTGGGACGATTATAAGACAAAAGAAGTTTTCGTCACTACCTACCTGCCCGTGCCGGGAGTAGTTTCTGTAGCGATTTTCTCATATCCTCAATTCTTTGTCAAAACTTAATTTTTATATGATTAATAGGTAAACATTCACAATGGAAACACATTGGGACGATTATAAGACAAAAGTAGTTTTCGTCACTACCTACCTGCACGTGCCGGGAGTAGTTTCTGTAGCGATTTTCTCATATCCTCAATTCTTTGTCAAAACTTGATTTTTATATGATTAATAGGTAAACATTCACAATGGAAACACATTGGGACGACTATAAGACAAAAGTAGTTTTCGTCACTACCTACCTGCCCGTGCCGGGAGTAGTTTCTGTAGCGATTTTCTCATATCCTCAATTCTTTGTCAAAACTTGATATTTATATGATTAATAGGTAAACATTCACAATGGAAACACATTGGGACGATTATAAGACAAAAGTAGTTTTCGTCACTACCTACCTGCCCGTGCCGGGAGTAGTTTCTGTAGCGATTTTCTCATATCCTCAATTCTTTGTCAAAACTTGATTTTTATATGATTAATAGGTAAACATTCACAATGGAAACACATTGGGACGATTATAAGACAAAAGTAGTTTTCGTCACTACCTACCTGCCCGTGCCGGGAGTAGTTTCTGTAGCGATTTTCTCATATCCTCAAGTCGTTGTCAAAACTTTATTTTTATATGATTAATAGATAAACATTCACAATGGAAACACATTGGGACGATTATAAGACAAAAGTAGTTTTCGTCACTACCTACCTGCCCGTGCCGGGAGTAGTTTCTGTAGCGATTTTCTCATATCCTCAATTCGTTGTCAAAACTTGATTTTTATATGATTAATAGGTAAACATTCACAATGGAAACACATTGGGACGACTATAAGACAAAAGAAGTTTTCGACATTACCTGCCTGCCGTGCCGGGAGTAGTTTCTGTAGCGATTTTCTCATATCCTCGATTCTTTTTCAAAACTTGATTTTTATATGATTAAAAGGTAAACATTCACAATGGAAACACATTGGGACGATTATAAGACAAAAGTAGTTTTCGTCACTACCTACCTGCCCGTGCCGGGAGTAGTTTCTGTAGTGATTTTCTCATATCCTCAATTCTTTGTCAAAACTTGATTTTTATATGAATTATAGGTAAACATTCACAATGGAAACACATTGGGACGATTATAAGACAAAAGTAGTTTTCGTCAGTACCTACCTGCCCGTGCCGGGAGTAGTTTCTGTAGTGATTTTCTCATATCCTCAATTCTTTGTCAAAACTAGATTTTTATATGATTTATAGGTAAACATTCACAATGGAAACACATTGGGACGATTATAAGACAAAAGTAGTTTTCGTCACTACCTACCTGCCCGTGCCGGGAGAAGTTTCTGTAGCGATTTTCTCATATACTCAATTCTTTGTCAAAACTTGATTTTTATATGATTAATAGGTAAACATTCACAATGGAAACACATTGGGACGATTATAAGACAAAAGTAGTTTTCGTCACTACCTACCTGCCCGTGCCGGGAGTAGTTTCTGTAGCGATTTTCTCATATCCTCAATTCGTTGTCAAAACTTGATTTTTATATGATTAATAGGTAAACATTCACAATGGAAACACATTGGGACGACTATAAGACAAAAGAAGTTTTCGACACTACCTGTCTGCCGTGCCGGGAGTAGTTTCTGTAGCGATTTTCTCATATCCTCAATTCTTTGTCAAAACTTGATTTTTATATGATTAATAGGTAAACATTCACAATGGAAACACATTGGGACGATTATAAGACAAAAATAGTTTTCGTCACTACCTACCTGCTCGTGCCGGGAGTAGTTTCTGTAGCGATTTTCTCATATCCTCAATTCTTTGTCAAAACTTGATTTTTATATTTTTAATAGGTAAACATTCACAATGGAAACACATTGGGACGATTATAAGACAAAAGAAGTTTTCGTCACTACCTACCTGCCCGTGCCGGGAGTAGTTTCTGTAGCGATTTTCTCATATCCTCAATTCTTTGTCAAAACTTAATTTTTATATGATTAATAGGTAAACATTCACAATGGAAACACATTGGGACGATTATAAGACAAAAGTAGATTTCGTCACTACCTACCTGCCCGTGCCGGGAGTAGTTTCTGTAGCGATTTTCTCATATCCTCAATTCTTTGTCAAAACTTGATTTTTATATGATTAATAGGTAAACATTCACAATGGAAACACATTGGGACGACTATAAGACAAAAGTAGTTTTCGTCACTACCTACCTGCCCGTGCCGGGAGTAGTTTCTGTAGCGATTTTCTCATATCCTCAATTCTTTGTCAAAACTTGATATTTATATGATTAATAGGTAAACATTCACAATGGAAACACATTGGGACGATTATTAGACAAAAGTAGTTTTCGTCACTACCTACCTGACCGTGCCGGGAGTAGTTTCTGTAGCGATTTTCTCATATCCTCAATTCTTTGTCAAAACTTGATTTTTATATGATTAATAGGTAAACATTCACAATGGAAACACATTGGGACGATTATAAGACAAAAGTAGTTTTCGTCACTACCTACCTGCCCGTGCCGGGAGTAGTTTCTGTAGCGATTTTCTCATATCCTCAAGTCGTTGTCAAAACTTGATTTTTATATGATTAATAGGTAAACATTCACAATGGAAACACATTGGGACGATTATAAGACAAAAGTAGTTTTCGTCACTACCTACCTGCCCGTGCCGGGAGAAGTTTCTGTAGCGATTTTCTCATATCCTCAATTCGTTGTCAAAACTTGATTTTTATATGATTAATAGGTAAACATTCACAATGGAAACACATTGGGACGACTATAAGACAAAAGAAGTTTTCGACATTACCTGCCTGCCGTGCCGGGAGTAGTTTCTGTAGCGATTTTCTCATATCCTCGATTCTTTTTCAAAACTTGATTTTTATATGATTAAAAGGTAAACATTCACAATGGAAACACATTGGGACGATTATAAGACAAAAGTAGTTTTCGTCACTACCTACCTGCCCGTGCCGGGAGTAGTTTCTGTAGCGATTTTCTCATATCCTCAATTTTTTGTCAAAACTTGATTTTTATATGATTAATAGGTAAACATTCACAATGGAAACACATTGGGACGATTATAAGACAAAAGTAGTTTTCGTCACTACCTACCTGCCCGTGCCGGGAGTAGTTTCTGTAGCGATTTTCTCATATCCTCAATTCTTTGTCAAAACTTGATATTTATATGAATTATAGGTAAACATTCACAATGGAAACACATTGGGACGATTATAAGACAAAAGTAGTTTTCGTCAGTACCTACCTGCCCGTGCCGGGAGTAGTTTCTGTAGCGATTTTCTCATATCCTCAATTCGTTGTCAAAACTTGATTTTTATATGATTAATAGGTAAACATTCACAATGGAAACACATTGGGACGATTATAAGACAAAAGTAGTTTTCGTCACTACCTACCTGCCCGTGCCGGGAGTAGTTTCTGTAGCGATTTTCTCATATCCTCAATTTTTTGTCAAAACTTGTTTTTTATATGATTAATAGGTAAACATTCACAATGGAAACACATTGGGACGATTATAAGACAAAAGTAGTTTTCGTCACTACCTACCTGCCCGTGCCGGGAGTAGTTTCTGTAGCGATTTTCTCATATCCTCAAGTCGTTGTCAAAACTTGATTTTTATATGATTAATAGGTAAACATTCACAATGGAAACACATTGGGACGATTATAAGACAAAAGTAGTTTTCGTCACTACCTACCTGCCCGTGCCGGGAGTAGTTTCTGTAGCGATTTTCTCATATCCTCAATTCGTTGTCAAAACTTGATTTTTATATGATTAATAGGTAAACATTCACAATGGAAACACATTGGGACGACTATAAGACAAAAGAAGTTTTCGACATTACCTGCCTGCCGTGCCGGGAGTAGTTTCTGTAGCTTGTAGATTTTCTCATATCCTCGATTCTTTTTCAAAACTTGATTTTTATATGATTAATAGGTAAACATTCACAATGGAAACACATTGGGACGATTATAAGACAAAAGTAGTTTTCGTCACTACCTACCTGCCCGTGCCGGGAGTAGTTTCTGTAGCGATTTTCTCATATCCTCAATTTTTTGTCAAAACTTGATTTTTATATGATTAATAGGTAAACATTCACAATGGAAACACATTGGGACGATTATAAGACAAAAGTAGTTTTCTTCACTACCTACCTGCCCGTGCCGGGAGTAGTTTCTGTAGCGATTTTCTCATATCCTCAATTCTTTGTCAAAACTTGATATTTATATGAATTATAGGTAAACATTCACAATGGAAACACATTGGGACGATTATAAGACAAAAGTAGTTTTCGTCACTACCTACCTGCCCGTGCCGGGAGTAGTTTCTGTAGCGATTTTCTCATATCCTCAATTCGTTGTCAAAACTTGACTTTTATATGATTAATAGGTAAACATTCACAATGGAAACACATTGGGACGATTATAAGACAAAAGTAGTTTTTGTCACTACCTACCTGCCCGTGCCGGGAGTAGTTTCTGTAGCGATTTTGTCATATCCTCAATTCTTTGTCAAAACTTGATTTTTATATGATTAATAGGTAAACATTAACAATGGAAACACATTGGGACGATTATAAGACAAAAGTAGTTTTCGTCACTACCTACCTGCCCGTGCCGGGAGTAGTTTCTGTAGTGATTTTCTCATCTCCTCAATTCTTTGTCAAAACTTGATTTTTATATGATTAAAAGGTAAACATTCACAATGGAAACACATTGGGACGATTATAAGACAAAAGTAGTTTTCGTCAGTACCTACCTGCCCGTGCCGGGAGTAGTTTCTGTAGCGATTTTCTCATATCCTCAATTCGTTGTCAAAACTTGATTTTTATATGATTAATAGGTAAACATTCACAATGGAAACACATTGGGACGACTATAAGACAAAAGAAGTTTTCGACACTACCTGCCTGCCGTGCCGGGAGTAGTTTCTGTAGCGATTTTCTCATATCCTCGATTCTTTTTCAAAACTTGATTTTTATATGATTAATAGGTAAACATTCACAATGGAAACACATTGGGACGATTATAAGACAAAAGTAGTTTTCGTCACTACCTACCTGCCCGTGCCGGGAGTAGTTTCTGTAGCGATTTTCTCATATCCTCAAGTCGTTGTCAAAACTTGATTTTTATATGATTAATAGGTAAACATTCACAATGGAAACACATTGGGACGATTATAAGACAAAAGTAGTATTCGTCAGTACCTACCTGCCCGTGCCGGGAGTAGTTTCTGTAGCGATTTTCTCATATCCTCAATTCTTTGTCAAAAGTTGATTTTTATATGATCAATAGGTAAACATTCACAATGGAAACACATTGGGACGATTATAAGACAAAAGTAGTTTTCGTCACTACCTACCTGCCCGTGCCGGGAGTAGTTTCTGTAGCGATTTTCTCATATCCTCAATTCTTTGTCAAAACTTGATTTTTATATGATTAATAGATAAACATTCACAATGGAAACACATTGGGACGATTATAAGACAAAAGTAGTTTTCGTCACTACCTACCTGCCCGTGCCGGGAGTAGTTTCTGTAGCGATTTTCTCATATCCTCAATTCGTTGTCAAAACTTGATTTTTATATGATTAATAGGTAAACATTCACAATGGAAACACATTGGGACGACTATAAGACAAAAGAAGTTTTCGACACTACCTGCCTGCCGTGCCGGGAGTAGTTTCTGTAGCGATTTTCTCATATCCTCGATTCTTTTCAAAACTTGATTTTTATATGATTAATAGGTAAACATTCACAATGGAAACACATTGGGACGATTATAAGACAAAAGAAGTTTTCGTCACTACCTACCTGCCCGTGCCGGGAGTAGTTTCTGTAGCGATTTTCTCATATCCTCAATTCTTTGTCAAAACTTGATTTTTATATGATTAATAGGTAAACTTTCACAATGGAAACACATTGGGACGATTATAAGACAAAAGTAGTTTTCGTCACTACCTACCTGACGTGCCGGGAGTAGTTTCTGTAGCGATTTTCTCATATCCTCAATTCTTTGTCAAAACTTGATTTTTATATGATTAATAGGTAAACATTCACAATGGAAACACATTGGGACGACTATAAGACAAAAGTAGTTTTCTTCACTACCTACCTGCCCGTGCCGGGAGTAGTTTCTGTAGCGATTTTCTCATATCCTCAATTCTTTGTCAAAACTTGATTTTTATATGATTAATAGGTAAACATTCACAATGGAAACACATTGGGACGATTATAAGACAAAAGTAGTTTTCGTCACTACCTACCTGCCCGTGCCGGGAGTAGTTTCTGTAGCGATTTTCTCATATCCTCAATTCGTTGTCAAAACTTGATTTTTATATGATTAATAGGTAAACATTCACAATGGAAACACATTGGGACGACTATAAGACAAAAGAAGTTTTCGACACTACCTGCCTGCCGTGCCGGGAGTAGTTTCTGTAGCGATTTTCTCATATCCTCGATTCTTTTTCAAAACTTGATTTTTATATGATTAATAGGTAAACATTCACAATGGAAACACATTGGGACGATTATAAGACAAAAGTAGTTTTCGTCACTACCTACCTGCCCGTGCCGGAAACACATTGGGACGACTATAAGACAAAAGTAGTTTTCTTCACTACCTACCTGCCCGTGCCGGGAGTAGTTTCTGTAGCGATTTTCTCATATCCTCAATTCTTTGTCAAAACTTGATTTTTATATGATTAATAGGTAAACATTCACAATGGAAACACATTGGGACGATTATAAGACAAAAGTAGTTTTCGTCACTACCTACCTGCCCGTGCCGGGAGTAGTTTCTGTAGCGATTTTCTCATATCCTCAATTCGTTGTCAAAACTTGATTTTTATATGATTAATAGGTAAACATTCACAATGGAAACACATTGGGACGACTATAAGACAAAAGAAGTTTTCGACACTACCTGCCTGCCGTGCCGGGAGTAGTTTCTGTAGCGATTTTCTCATATCCTCGATTCTTTTTCAAAACTTGATTTTTATATGATTAATAGGTAAACATTCACAATGGAAACACATTGGGACGATTATAAGACAAAAGTAGTTTTCGTCACTACCTACCTGCCCGTGCCGGGAGTAGTTTCTGTAGCGATTTTCTCATATCCTCAATTCTTTGTCAAAACTTGATTTTTATATGATTTATAGGTAAACATTCACAATGGAAACACATTGGGACGATTATAAGACAAAAGAAGTTTTCGTCACTACCTACCTGCCCGTGCCGGGAGTAGTTTCTGTAGCGATTTTCTCATATCCTCAATTCTTTGTCAAAACTTGATTTTTATATGATTAATAGGTAAACTTTCACAATGGAAACACATTGGGACGATTATAAGACAAAAGTAGTTTTCGTCACTACCTACCTGCCCGTGCCGGGAGTAGTTTCTGTAGCGATTTTCTCATATCCTCAATTCTTTGTCAAAACTTGATTTTTATATGATTAATAGGTAAACATTCACAATGGAAACACATTGGGACGACTATAAGACAAAAGTAGTTTTCTTCACTACCTACCTGCCCGTGCCGGGAGTAGTTTCTGTAGCGATTTTCTCATATCCTCAATTCTTTGTCAAAACTTGATATTTATATGATTAATAGGTAAACATTCACAATGGAAACACATTGGGACGATTATAAGACAAAAGTAGTTTTCGTCACTACCTACCTGCCCGTGCCGGGAGTAGTTTCTGTAGCGATTTTCTCATATCCTCAATTCGTTGTCAAAACTTGATTTTTATATGATCAATAGGTAAACATTCACAATGGAAACACATTGGGACGACTATAAGACAAAAGAAGTTTTCGACACTACCTGCCTGCCGTGCCGGGAGTAGTTTCTGTAGCGATTTTCTCATATCCTCGATTCTTTTTAAAAACTTGATTTTTATATGATTAATAGGTAAACATTCACAATGGAAACACATTGGGACGATTATAAGACAAAAGTAGTTTTCGTCACTACCTACCTGCCCGTGCCGGGAGTAGTTTCTGTAGCGATTTTCTCATATCCTCAATTCGTTGTCAAAACTTGATTTTTATATGATTAATAGGTAAACATTCACAATGGAAACACATTGGGACGACTATAAGACAAAAGAAGTTT
Source organism: Eupithecia dodoneata (assembly GCA_947044415.1). NCBI lineage: Eukaryota > Metazoa > Arthropoda > Insecta > Lepidoptera > Geometridae > Eupithecia > Eupithecia dodoneata. The sequence continues at coordinate 54,311 of OX345670.1, forward strand.
TCGACATTACCTGCCTGCCGTGCCGGGAGTAGTTTCTGTAGCTTGTAGATTTTCTCATATCCTCGATTCTTTTTCAAAACTTGATTTTTATATGATTAATAGGTAAACATTCACAATGGAAACACATTGGGACGATTATAAGACAAAAGTAGTTTTCGTCACTACCTACCTGCCCGTGCCGGGAGTAGTTTCTGTAGCGATTTTCTCATATCCTCAATTTTTTGTCAAAACTTGATTTTTATATGATTAATAGGTAAACATTCACAATGGAAACACATTGGGACGATTATAAGACAAAAGTAGTTTTCGTCACTACCTACCTGCCCGTGCCGGGAGTAGTTTCTGTAGCGATTTTCTCATATCCTCAATTCGTTGTCAAAACTTGATATTTATATGATTAATAGGTAAACATTCACAATGGAAACACATTGGAACGATTATAAGACAAAAGTAGTTTTCTTCACTACCTACCTGCCCGTGCCGGGAGTAGTTTCTGAAGCGATTTTCTCATATCCTCAATTCTTTGTCAAAACTTGATTTTTATATGATTAATAGGTAAACATTCACAATGGAAACACATTGGGACGATTATAAGACAAAAGTAGTTTTCGTCACTACCTACCTGCCCGTGCCGGGAGTAGTTTCTGTAGCGATTTTCTCATATCCTCAATTCGTTGTCAAAACTTGATTTTTATATGATTAATAGGTAAACATTCACAATGGAAACACATTGGGACGACTATAAGACAAAAGAAGTTTTCGACACTACCTGCCTGCCGTGCATGGAGTAGTTTCTGTAGCGATTTTCTCATATCCTCAATTCGTTGTCAAAACTTGATATTTATATGATTAATAGGTAAACATTCACAATGGAAACACATTGGAACGATTATAAGACAAAAGTAGTTTTCTTCACTACCTACCTGCCCGTGCCGGGAGTAGTTTCTGAAGCGATTTTCTCATATCCTCAATTCTTTGTCAAAACTTGATTTTTATATGATTAATAGGTAAACATTCACAATGGAAACACATTGGGACGATTATAAGACAAAAGTAGTTTTCGTCACTACCTACCTGCCCGTGCCGGGAGTAGTTTCTGTAGCGATTTTCTCATATCCTCAATTCGTTGTCAAAACTTGATTTTTATATGATTAATAGGTAAACATTCACAATGGAAACACATTGGGACTACTATAAGACAAAAGAAGTTTTCGACACTACCTGCCTGCCGTGCCGGGAGTAGTTTCTGTAGCGATTTTCTCATATCCTCGATTCTTTTTCAAAACTTGATTTTTATATGATTAATAGGTAAACATTCACAATGGAAACACATTGGGACGATTATAAGACAAAAGTAGTTTTCGTCAGTACCTACCTGCCCGTGCCGGGAGTAGTTTCTGTAGTGATTTTCTCATCTCCTCAATTCTTTGTCAAAACTTGATTTTTATATGATTAAAAGGTAAACCTTCACAATGGAAACACATTGGGACGATTATAAGACAAAGGAAATTTTCGTCACTACCTACCTGCCCGTGCCGAGAGTAGTTTCTGTAGCGATTTTGTCATATCCTCAATTCTTTGTCAAAACTTGATTTTTATATGATTAATAGGTAAACATTAACAATGGAAACACATTGGGACGATTATAAGACAAAAGTAGTTTTCGTCACTACCTACCTGCCCGTGCCGGGAGTAGTTTCTGTAGTGATTTTCTCATCTCCTCAATTCTTTGTCAAAACTTGATTTTTATATGATTAAAAGGTAAACATTCACAATGGAAACACATTGGGACGATTATAATACAAAAGTAGTTTTCGTCACTACCTACCTGCCCGTGCCGGGAGAAGTTTCTGTAGCGATTTTCTCATATACTCAATTCTTTGTCAAAACTTGATTTTTATATGATTAATAGGTAAACATTCACAATGGAAACACATTGGGACGATTATAAGACAAAAGTAGTTTTTGTCACTACCTACCTTCCCGTGCCGGGAGTAGTTTCTGAAGCGATTTTCTCATATCCTCAATTCTTTGTCAAAACTTGATATTTATATGAATTATAGGTAAACATTCACAATGGAAACACATTGGGACGATTATAAGACAAAAGTAGTTTTCGTCAGTACCTACCTGCCCGTGCCGGGAGAAGTTTCTTTAGCGATTTTCTCATATACTCAATTATTTGTCAAAACTTGATTTTTATATGATTAATAGGTAAACATTCACAATGGAAACACATTGGGACGATTATAAGACAAAAGTAGTTTTTTTCACTACCTACCTGCCCGTTCCGGGAGTAGTTTCTGAAGCGATTTTCTCATATCCTCAATTCTTTGTCAAAACTTGATTTTTATATGATTAATAGGTAAACATTCACAATGGAAACACATTGGGACGATTATAAGACAAAAGTAGTTTTCGTCACTACCTACCTGCCCGTGCCGGGAGTAGTTTCTGTAGCGATTTTCTCATATCCTCAATTCGTTGTCAAAACTTGATTTTTATATGATTAATAGGTAAACATTCACAATGGAAACACATTGGGACGACTATAAGACAAAAGAAGTTTTCGACACTACCTGCCTGCCGTGCCGGGATTAGTTTCTGTAGCGATTTTCTCATATCCTCGATTCTTTTTAAAAACTTGATTTTTATATGATTAATAGGTAAACATTCACAATGGAAACACATTGGGACGATTATAAGACAAAAGTAGTTTTCGTCACTACCTACCTGCCCGTGCCGGGAGTAGTTTCTGTAGCGATTTTCTCATATCCTCAATTCTTTGTCAAAACTTGATTTTTATATGAATTATAGGTAAACATTCACAATGGAAACACATTGGGACGATTATAAGACAAAAGTAGTTTTCGTCAGTACCTACCTGCCCGTGCCGGGAGTAGTTTCTGTAGCGATTTTCTCATATCCTCAATTCGTTGTCAAAACTTGATTTTTATATGATTAATAGGTAAACATTCACAATGGAAACACATTGGGACGATTATAAGACAAAAGTAGTTTTCGTCAGTACCTACCTGCCCGTGCCGGGAGATGTTTCTGTAGCGATTTTCTCATACACTCAATTCTTTGTCAAAACTTGATTTTTATATGATTAATAGGTAAACATTCACAATGGAAACACATTGGGACGATTATAAGATAAAAGTAGTTTTTGTCACTACCTACCTGCCCGTGCCGGGAGTAGTTTCTGAAGCGATTTTCTCATATCCTCAATTCTTTGTCAAAACTTGATTTTTATATGATTAATAGGTAAACATTCACAATGGAAACACATTGGGACGATTATAAGACAAAAGTAGTTTTCGTCACTACCTACCTGCCCGTGCCGGGAGTAGTTTCTGTAGTGATTTTCTCATATCCTCAATTCGTTGTCAAAACTTGATTTTTATATGATTAATAGGTAAACATTCACAATGGAAACACATTGGGACGACTATAAGACAAAAGAAGTTTTCGACATTACCTGCCTGCCGTGCCGGGAGTAGTTTCAGTAGCGATTTTCTCATATCTTCGATTCTTTTTCAAAACTTGATTTTTATATGATTAATAGGTAAACATTCACAATGGAAACACATTGGGACGATTATAAGACAAAAGTAGTTTTCGTCACTACCTACCTGCCCGTACCGGGAGTAGTTTCTGTAGCGATTTTCTCATATCCTCAATTTTTTGTCAAAACTTGATTTTTATATGATTAATAGGTAAACATTCACAATGGAAACACATTGGGACGATTATAAGACAAAAGTAGTTTTCGTCACTACCTACCTGCCCGTGCCGGGAGTAGTTTCTGTAGTGATTTTCTCATCTCCTCAATTCTTTGTCAAAACTTGAATTTTATATGATTAAAAGGTAAACATTCACAATGGAAACACATTGGGACGATTATAAGACAAAGGAAATTTTCGTCACTACCTACCTGCCCGTGCCGGGAGTAGTTTCTGTAGCGATTTTGTCATATCCTCAATTCTTTGTCAAAACTTGATTTTTATATAATTTATAGGTAAACATTCACAATGGAAACACATTGGGACGATTATAAGACAAAAGTAGTTTTCGTCAGTACCTACCTGCCCGTGCCGGGAGTAGTTTCTGTAGTGATTTTCTCATATCCTCAATTCTTTGTCAAAACTTGATTTTTATATGATTAATAGGTAAACATTCACAATGGAAACACATTGGGACGATTATAAGACAAAAGTAGTTTTCGTCACTACCTACCTGCCCGTGCCGGGAGTAGTTCCTGTAGCGATTTTCTCATATCCTCAATTCTTTGTCAAAACTTGATTTTTATATGATTAATAGGTAAACATTCACAATGGAAACACATTGGGACGATTATAAAACAAAAGTAGTTTTCGTCAGTACCTACCTGCCCGTGCTGGGAGTAGTTTCTGTAGTGATTTTCTCATATCCTCAATTCTTTGTCAAAACTTGATTTTTATATGATTAATAGGTAAACATTCACAATGGAAACACATTGGGACGATTATAAGACAAAAGTAGTTTTCGTCACTACCTACCTGCCCGTGCCGGGAGAAGTTTCTGTAGCGATTTTCTCATACACTCAATTCTTTGTCAAAACTTGATTTTTAGATAGATAGATAGATAAAACGTTTATTTGGTACTAATAACACACACATACAATTGACATAGAAAAAGATACAATATTAAACTAAATTACCATAAAACAATTAATAAAACGAGCAATTAAATTACTTACTGTAGGTAAACATGTGTGTGCTGCAGTACAACAAATAGGCCATGGCTCAGCGATATTTTTTGCTAAAAGCAAAAACACTGATTTTCAGCCAAAACCTGAGAGCGAGCAGAACGAGCACAAACGGAAAATGTATAGGTTGAGAATTAATTAGTAATGTAGTCGTGTATGAATGTAAAAATAAGAATAATAGTTATTTAGTAAAAACAAAGTCTATGAAATTTTTATAGATTACAAACAATAATAAATAATAATTATAATAAAATAATACTTATAATTATATTAATAATTATAACTAGCATAGAAAAAAGTGAACAGAACGATAGCTTTATTTTTGGCATACGAAGTGCTTGGGTATACCTTCTATTTGCTTTTGCAATAAGAACTTTTTAAATTTTGTTTTAAATATGTATTTAGTGTTAGTATTGCGAATAGGGGGAGGTATATTGTTCCAGCACTTCGTTGCCGAGTACCTGAAACTTCCCCTGAAAGCTGCAGTCTTGTGATTGTGATAGGAGAGTGCAGATCTTATTGACCGTAACCGTTCACCAGAGACGAAGTTAAGTTTCGAGTGCAGATACTCAGGCTTTTTAAACTTGATAACGTCAAAGACCAGTCCGCCCAGGTGCAGTAGTCTTCGTGATTCCATATTCAATAAGGACATCTTATTAAGGTACGGTGTTATGTGACTACGAGGTGGAATATTAAAACAAAAGCGACAACAAGCATTCTGCACTCTTTGTATGGTGCGCTGGGTTCTCGCAAGTAAACGAGGACCAAAAACAATATCTCCATAATTTAGTTTAGAAATGATCAGTGATTCACAAAGGACGATACGGGATGCTTCAGTCAATTGACTCCTAATTTTGTAAAGAATCTTTAGGCGGTAAAAACAAGTTTTTACTAGATTAAGAACATGAGTCTCAAATCTTAGGTTACTGTCGATGGTAATTCCGAGATTTCTAGCTTCTTCCACCCTGCCAACCTTAGCATCGCAGATCGTTACGTCAGGATCGCCATTTAGCTTGTCAATTTGGTTTTTGGTACCCAAAACCATATATTGTGACTTAGCTGGGTTTAACACGAGCGCATTGCGCGAGGACCAATCAGCAATGGCGTTCAGATCCTTATTCAACCGCTGAACAGCTTGCGCTAAATTGTCTGGTTTCTCTGATACATAAATTTGGACGTCATCTGCATAGCAATGGTAGTAAGAGTAAGAGATGACCTTTGACATATCTGCACAATAAATAATAAAGAGAAGAGGGCCAAGTATAGAGCCTTGCGGGACACCACGAACAATAGGCAATGGTTGTGATAATAAAGTCGATCCATCATTTTTTGTCAATTTTACAGTCTGTAACCGAGAGCTAAGATAGCTATGGAACCACATAATAGATGATTGACTTAATAATCAATAATAATCAATAATCAAATCATTTATTTGCTGTAATGTAGGTACAAAAGTTCTTAATTAAAAATGGTATTTCCAATACATTACTACCTCATCGAGGCGTGCAAAATAGAGATAGCATGCAAAAGTCACAGTAGAGTTTAGTAATGTTCCAACCTAGGTATATTGTAGATAATTTTATATAATGTCAAAAAACTTAAAGTAATAATAGTAAGAGGCGCAATAGTAAAAAAAAAAAAAAAAAAAAAGATAATGTCAAAATTTATCTGTCATAAAATCATTAATATTATAATAGCATTTGGTAATTAATAATTGTTTCAATTTAGTCCTAAATATATTGTCGTCAAGATCTTTTAATGATTTAGGTATTTTGTTATATATTTTGCATGACATACAGACTACACTTTTTTGTAGGAAAGCTGTTTTACTATTAGGCATTTGGAGTTTACTGCTATCACGTCTATTTCGCACTACAAAATCAGACTTGCGTGGGAAAAGATGGGGATGTTTCCTAACAAATAGTGCCATTTCAAATATATATAACGACGGAAGCGTTAGAATCTTGTGCTCAATGAACAAAGGTCTGCAACTGTCGGTAACGTGCAGGTTAAACATTGATCTAATACATCTTTTTTGTCTTTTAAATATGAAGTCTTTATTGGTAGAGTTAGCCCAGAAAATTATACCAAATCTTAGGATAGACTCTACTGTTCCATAATAAGCTGTTAGTAGTGTTTCTGTGTTAACAATGGAGGATAATTTATAGAGTGCGTAGGTAGAGCTACTTACTCGCTTACTTAAAAGTTCGATATGGTTTTTCCAATTTAATTTACAGTCTATTTGAATACCTAGAAATCTTGTTGATTCTACCACATCTACTTTACTACCATTAAATTGTAGGTCTATTTGAGGATAATTTTTAATTCTTTGACTAAAGTGCATTATGTTTGTTTTATTTATATTAATTTTCAAATTATTATTATTAAGCCATTTAATTATTGAATTTATTGAATTATTAATGTCAAAATTATAAGTATTTATGTCATCGCATTTTATTGTTATCGTACTATCGTCAGCAAATAAGGTCATTGGTTGATTGAGTAATCTAGGTAGGTCATTTATATAAATAATAAATAGTAGAGGTCCAAGCACACTCCCCTGTGGAACGCCAAACTGGATTACGCGCTCTAAAGAACGATACGGTTTTTCACATTTGGTCTTGATATCCAGTTTTTTAATCTCGGTAATTTGTCTACGGTCTTTAAGATATGAGCAAAGAAGTTGAGAAACTCTACCTCTCAGTCCGTATGCCTCTAATTTGTCAATCAAGATGTCGTGATCTACGCAGTCAAATGCTTGGGTCATATCACAGAACACAGCACATACAGGTGTTCTGTTGTCTATTTGGAAAACAATATTTTCAATGAATTCATATATTGCTAAGTTTATAGATTTGTTACGTCGAAACCCTTTTTGCTCATTGCATAGTAATTTATGCTTTTCTAAGAAGGAATAAATTTCTTCGTATATATATTTTTCAAAGATTTTTGAGAAGACTGATAAGAGAGCTATTGGTCTGTAACTATTAGTTAACTCTTTGTTACCTTTTTTAAATAATGGTTTTATAACCGCAAGTTTAAGATCATCAGGGAACGTGCCAGATGAGATAGTTAGGTTTATCAAGTAACTGAGATGAGGGCTTATTATTTCATTGACTGCTTTTATGACTTTTGTAGAGATTTGGTCAAAACCAGTGCTGTTAGAGTTTTTTAAATTTTTTATTATATATCCTACGTGTTGTGGAACTGATGGTGCTAAGAACATTGATTTTGCATGATGAATCATGTTATCTGTGACGTTTATTCCATGATCGGGAATGGATTCTATTTTATTTATAAAATAATCATTGAATTGATTGGCAATGTCAGTAGGATTCAATATATATTTATTATTATTCATATTCGATTTAATTTTTACTATGGATTCCTTAGGAGTACATATTCTAGTTTTATTTATTACATCCTAGGTAGCCTTAGATTTATTTTGAGATGTCATTATTTTGTATATATTTTGTGATCTTTTGGTTTGTGTAATAACTTTATGAAGTCTTTTCGAAAAAAGTTTGTAGTTATATTTATTAGTTTTATTAGGTTTCAATAGGAATTTCCAATATAAGTTACGTTTTCTTTGGCTACATAATTTTATTCCTCGAGAAATCCATTTTGGTTTACTTACGGTTCTCATAAAAATCTTTTTCTTCGGGAAACATAGATCGTAAAACAGCTTAAAGTTTTCAATAAAATACTTATAAGCTATATTAGAGTCATGAGTATTGTACATGTCACATTTTAAATTTATCAATATTTTCATTACAGAAATCACGCACTTCTCTATGCCATGACTTTAGTTTAACAGTACGCACCGGCAGTTTTATAATCTGAGCCGTATGGTCAGAGAGCGCAAATTCCAAGACTTCAGTTTTACAGTGTTTTTTAAAATCATGGGCAATATTGTCAATGCATGTGTTTGATATCAGACGAGTCGGTTGTTTAAGGGTTAATTTTAAGTTGTATTGTAATAGACTACATTCAAAATCACTTGTCACATTATTCGTTTTTAACATATCAATATTAAAATCTCCTAATAAAATAATATTCTTAACATTCAGCTTTCTAGTATATGTCAAAATTTTATCTAATTTATTAAAGAAAATATTATAGTAATCATTTGTAAGTTTTGGTATTCTATATAAACATATAATTATTATTTTATAAGTCACTAATTCAATAGCACAACATTCGATTATTCCAGATAAAGATGTTCTTTTAATTTCAGGTATTTCTCTCCATTCATGATTTTTCATAACTAGGATGCATGCACCACCCTTACTTTTATTACTCCTGCTGAAACTTGATGCTAAAATGTAGTTATCCAGGTTCAAATTTTGTTCATTTCCCATCATCATATTGTGCTCTGTGATACATAGCACGTCAATGTCCATATTTCTTTCTCTAAGTTCATTTAGATGCACTTGAAGGGCATCGGCTTTACTTAACAGTCCGGCTATGTTTTGGTGCAAGATATGTAAATATTTAGTCTCGAAAAAACGTACTATGATCTTCATCCGATTTTTTAGGGCTGTTCGTACAACGTTGGTCGCTTATAAGCCCGTAAATAATAGTGTCTATGTACATTCTGAGGTTTAAGAACACGTTGCGATAACCATGATTTTTTATTTTTCCAGAGTAACTGCTGAACATGGAGAAATCATAATTAAGTTCCTTGTTTGAGTCTAGAATATAGGCATGTTCATGTGTGGAAACATCTAGGTAGAGAAGATTGTTGAAGTTTTCTATTCTCCAGTTATACATATTCATGTCTTGTTTATATATGTACGTTGGTAGGCATATAATGATGTTGGTATGTTTAATTAACTGCAGAGTCTCGCGAATATATGCAATTAACTCAAAGTAATTCTGAGTTTTAACGAAGTCTTCTTCTCCGATAAATATCACACAAAAGTCGTCCCATGTGTAGTTCACTAGTTTCGTGTCGATATCTTTTATTAGTTCACTCGTTTTGCAGTATGGTTTGAGATAGTGACATAGATCAAATTCAGTAAGGGTTTTTTCAGCAATCGATAGCACTTTGTTTTTCTTATTGGTACTTAATAAACATATTTTGGACCGCTTTCTGATTACAGAATCTGTGTTACTCCAAACTTCATTTTGCAGTGGTTGGTGTTTTTCTTTTCCTGATGTCATGTTAGAAATTTTGTGAATAGTTTGGTGTGGTTCTAATTCAGGTAAACTTATAGTTTGTGTATAAACATCAGATTTCGAAATTGTGCGTGTAGCTGTAGTGCAAGTTTGTATTTCTTTGTGAATTAACTCGACTTTCTTTTGCTGCTCTATCGCTTCTGTTTGTGTTTGTTTTTGCTTTTTATTTATGGTAGGAGTTTTACGAGACGCTGAAAGTGGTGACTTTGTCTTGAGAGAGCTTGTTCCCAAGTTTTTATACAGAGCATTTTTTTTTGCCAGCTCACAATTATTATTTTTTAAGTCTCTATTTTCGAGTGAGAGTCGCTCAATTTCGTCATGAGCGCTATTGAGTTGAATTTGAAGATGTTCTATTTTTTGTGTTAGATTCTGGATTTCTTCACTGTGATTAATACCGGTCGTCGATATATCAGGCAAGCTATTAGTGCTGCCATCTACTGTGTCGTCTATGCTCATGTCAGAGTCATTTAAAGTACTGGGGCTTTCAAGTAGTAGTTGTGTCCTAGCACGTCTCATCGTGATACGAGGGTCCATTTTGTAAGAACAACTCCCTCTGGCGGTGATAGGTGGGCGTACTTAGTAATTTGAAGGACTTTTTATAATTTTTTGAGCGCAAAAAGACACCCTTCGTCGGGAGGAATCGATACCGGGGTTCCCGTTTACCAGTCCGACCTCTGAACCACTGAGCTATTTTAGTTGTTAAGTTGGAAGCGAAAATAAGCAATCATATAGCGCGCTTTAGTTATGACGCAGGCCGCACGCAGCGCAGACAATGAATCAATGTGTTCGGGTCCAAAGGTCAGTTTTGCCAACTTGTCACGTAGATTCATTCAATAATGCAACGGTTCAAAATGTGAGAATATTTGAAAATGTACTCACTCGTTGGTAGTTATTTTGGTTTTTATACTGAATTTCTTCTGTATTGGGGTCCGGGCTGTGATATTATATAAGTTTTACGTTGTAATATCACCTGGTTCTCTTGATATTAGACACTTTTTTCTTGCTATGTTTCTGGCCTTATTTTTTAGCCGATTTTGTTGCAAACAGTGTTGGGTGTTACGTGAACGTCACTGAGTGGTTTTTGCTATTCAAACTTATTAAAAATTCACATTTACTATTTAAAAAAATATTTTATCGCGGAGCCAATGTTTACTGTGACAGCAGCGCCATCTCCGTTCCTTAAACCATAGTAAGAAAGTTTGGCGAGAAGGAGTGGAATGTTGAGGCAGTCAAATGCACCTGAATAGTCAAGCAGGGTGAGTAATGTGCAGCATCCTTTATCCTGCTCCGCCAGAACATTATCTGTGACATCCAGAAGGGAAGTCACAGTTCCACGACCTTTACGAAATCCTGACTGTAAAGAAGGCAAAATACTGTTAGATTCCACATACCTAGTAAGTTGCTCACTGATAACTTTCTCAAGGAGCTTCGATAGGAATGGCAGAATACTTATAGGCCGAAGGTCTTTAATCTCAACCGGGGTGTTAATTTTCGGTATAGGAGTAACAATAGAAGTTTTCCACTGACTTGGAACCGTCCCTGTTATAATGGATTTATTTATGATTGCTGTTATGGCGTCCAAGGTGCAAGGTAGCGAGAACATAATCATTTCTCTACTAATACCATCATCACCAAGAGCATTCGACGTTAATGACAATATAATTTTAGACAACTCAGTCGGCGTGATGGGTTTTAGTTGTAATGTCTCGCTCGTGTACTTATTATCATTGTAAAATGAGAGATCTGAAGACAGTACTCTATTATCGCCAGGAATATTCAAAAAATGTGCATTAATTTTATTAGGGTCATTAAAACATTCAGGTAAAGACTTTTCATCAGCTGAGTTAACTAATATCTTATTCTTAAGGTTTTTCCAAAATATTTTACTGTTTTTGATTTGCGAATTTACTACAGTATTGAAATATGCTCGTTTCTCAGCAGCTATACTGGTTAAAACTAATTTCTTCAAATCCTTATAATATGTACCGTCCTGATCTAGGCCTGATTTGCGATACGTCTCATGTGCCTTGTTACGTTCATCGATCATTATCTTACAAACATCAGTAACCCAGGGTAGTGAATGCTTTTTTATATGATTAATAGGTAAACATTCACAATGGAAACACATTGGGATGATTATAAGACAAAGGAAATTTTCGTCACTACCTACCTGCCCGTGCCGGGAGTAATTTCTGAAGCGATTTTCTCATATCCTCAATTCTTTGTCAAAACTTGATTTTTATATGATTAATAGGTAAACATTCACAATGGAAACACATTGGGACGATTATAAGACAAAAGTAGTTTTCGTCACTACCTACCTGCCCGTGCCGGGAGTAGTTTCTGTAGCGATTTTCTCATATCCTCAATTCGTTGTCAAAACTTGATTTTTATATGATTAATAGGTAAACATTCACAATGGAAACACATTGGGACGATTATAAGACAAAAGTAGTTTTCGTCAGTACCTACCTGCCCGTGCCGGGAGTAGTTTCTGTAGTGATTTTCTCATATCCTCAATTCTTTGTCAAAACTTGATTTTTATATGATTTATAGGTAAACATTCACAATGGAAACACATTGGGACGATTATAAGACAAAAGTAGTTTTCGTCACTACCTACCTGCCCGTGCCGGGAGTAGTTCCTGTAGCGATTTTCTCATATCCTCAATTCTTTGTCAAAACTTGATTTTTATATGATTAATAGGTAAACATTCACAATGGAAACACATTGGGACGATTATAAGACAAAAGTAGTTTTCGTCAGTACCTACCTGCCCGTGCCGGGAGTAGTTTCTGTAGTGATTTTCTCATATCCTCAATTCTTTGTCAAAACTTGATTTTTATATGATTAATAGGTAAACATTCACAATGGAAACACATTGGGACGATTATAAGACAAAAGTAGTTTTCGTCACTACCTACCTGCCCGTGCCGGGAGAAGTTTCTGTAGCGATTTTCTCATACACTCAATTCTTTGTCAAAACTTGATTTTTATATGATTAATAGGTAAACATTCACAATCGAAACACATTGGGACGATTATAAGACAAAAGTAGTTTTTGTCACTACCTACCTGCCCGTGCCGGGAGTAGTTTCTGAAGCGATTTTCTCATATCCTCAATTCTTTGTCAAAACTTGATTTTTATATGATTAATAGGTAAACATTCACAATGGAAACACATTGGGACGATTATAAGACAAAAGTAGTTTTCGTCACTACCTACCTGCCCGTGCCGGGAGTAGTTTCTGTAGCGATTTTCTCATATCCTCAATTCGTTGTCAAAACTTGATTTTTATATGATTAATAGGTAAACATTCACAATGGAAACACATTGGGACGACTATAAGACAAAAGAAGTTTTCAACATTACCTGCCTGCCGTGCCGGGAGTAGTTGCAGTAGCGATTTTCTCATATCTTCGATTCTTTTTCAAAACTTGATTTTTATATGATTAATAGGTAAACATTCACAATGGAAACACATTGGGACGATTATAAGACAAAAGTAGTTTTCGTCACTACCTACCTGCCCGTGCCGGGAGTAGTTTCTGTAGCGATTTTCTCATATCCTCAATTTTTTGTCAAAACTTGATTTTTATATGATTAATAGGTAAACATTCACAATGGAAACACATTGGGACGATTATAAGACAAAAGTAGTTTTCGTCACTACCTACCTGCCCGTGCCGGGAGTAGTTTCTGTAGTGATTTTCTCATCTCCTCAATTCTTTGTCAAAACTTGATTTTTATATGATTAAAAGGTAAACATTCACAATGGAAACACATTGGGACGATTATAAGACAAAGGAAATTTTCGTCACTACCTACCTGCCCGTGCCGGGAGTAGTTTCTGTAGCGATTTTGTCATATCCTCAATTCTTTGTCAAAACTTGATTTTTATATGATTTATAGGTAAACATTCACAATGGAAACACATTGGGACGATTATAAGACAAAAGTAGTTTTCGTCAGTACCTACCTGCCCGTGCCGGGAGTAGTTTCTGTAGTGATTTTCTCATATCCTCAATTCTTTGTCAAAACTTGATTTTTATATGATTAATAGGTAAACATTCACAATGGAAACACATTGGGACGATTATAAGACAAAAGTAGTTTTCGTCACTACCTACCTGTCCGTGCCGGGAGTAGTTCCTGTAGCGATTTTCTCATATCCTCAATTCTTTGTCAAAACTTGATTTTTATATGATTAATAGGTAAACATTCACAATGGAAACACATTGGGACGATTATAAGACAAAAGTAGTTTTCGTCACTACCTACCTGCCCGTGCCGGGAGTAGTTTCTGTAGTGATTTTCTCATATCCTCAATTCTTTGTCAAAACTTGATTTTTATATGATTAATAGGTAAACATTCACAATGGAAACACATTGGGACGATTATAAGACAAAAGTAGTTTTCGTCACTACCTACCTGCCCGTGCCGGGAGAAGTTTCTGTAGCGATTTTCTCATACACTCAATTCTTTGTCAAAACTTGATTTTTATATGATTAATAGGTAAACATTCACAATGGAAACACATTGGGACGATTATAAGACAAAGGAAATTTTCGTCACTACCTACCTGCCCGTGCCGGGAGTAGTTTCTGTAGCGATTTTCTCATATCCTCAATTCGTTGTCAAAACTTGATTTTTATATGATTAATAGGTAAACATTCACAATGAAAACACATTGGGACGACTATAAGACAAAAGAAGTTTTCGACATTACCTGCCTGCCGTGCCGGGAGTAGTTTCAGTAGCGATTTTCTCATATCTTCGATTCTTTTTCAAAACTTGATTTTTATATGATTAATAGGTAAACATTCACAATGGAAACACATTGGGACGATTATAAGACAAAAGTAGTTTTCGTCACTACCTACCTGCCCGTGCCGGGAGTAGTTTCTGTAGCGATTTTCTCATATCCTCAATTTTTTGTCAAAACTTGATTTTTATATGATTAATAGGTAAACATTCACAATGGAAACACATTGGGACGATTATAAGACAAAAGTAGTTTTCGTCACTACCTACCTGCCCGTGCCGGGAGTAGTTTCTGTAGTGATTTTCTCATCTCCTCAATTCTTTGTCAAAACTTGATTTTTATATGATTAAAAGGTAAACATTCACAATGGAAACACATTGGGACGATTATAAGACAAAGGAAATTTTCGTCACTACCTACCTGCCCGTGCCGGGAGTAGTTTCTGTAGCGATTTTGTCATATCCTCAATTCTTTGTCAAAACTTGATTTTTATATGATTTATAGGTAAACATTCACAATGGAAACACATTGGGACGATTATAAGACAAAAGTAGTTTTCGTCAGTACCTACCTGCCCGTGCCGGGAGTAGTTTCTGTAGTGATTTTCTCATATCCTCAATTCTTTGTCAAAACTTGATTTTTATATGATTAATAGGTAAACATTCACAATGGAAACACATTGGGACGATTATAAGACAAAAGTAGTTTTCGTCAGTACCTACCTGCCCGTGCCGGGAGTAGTTTCTGTAGTGATTTTCTCATATCCTCAATTCTTTGTCAAAACTTGATTTTTATATGATTAATAGGTAAACATTCACAATGGAAACACATTGGGACGATTATAAGACAAAAGTAGTTTTCGTCACTACCTACCTGCCCGTGCCGGGAGTAGTTCCTGTAGCGATTTTCTCATATCCTCAATTCTTTGTCAAAACTTGATTTTTATATGATTAATAGGTAAACATTCACAATGGAAACACATTGGGACGATTATAAGACAAAAGTAGTTTTCGTCACTACCTACCTGCCCGTGCCGGCCTCATATCCTCAATTCGTTGTCAAAACTTGATTTTTATATGATTAATAGGTAAACATTCACAATGGAAACACATTGGGACGACTATAAGACAAAAGTAGTTTTCGTCAGTACCTACCTGCCCGTGCCGGGAGTAGTTTCTGTAGTGATTTTCTCATATCCTCAATTCTTTGTCAAAACTTGATTTTTATATGATTAATAGGTAAACATTCACAATGGAAACACATTGGGACGATTATAAGACAAAAGTAGTTTTCGTCAGTACCTACCTGCCCGTGCCGGGAGTAGTTTCTGTAGTGATTTTCTCATATCCTCAATTCTTTGTCAAAACTTGATTTTTATATGATTAATAGGTAAACATTCACAATGGAAACACATTGGGACGATTATAAGACAAAAGTAGTTTTCGTCACTACCTACCTGCCCATGCCGGGAGTAGTTCCTGTAGCGATTTTCTCATATCCTCAATTCTTTGTCAAAACTTGATTTTTATATGATTAATAGGTAAACATTCACAATGGAAACACATTGGGACGATTATAAGACAAAAGTAGTTTTCGTCACTACCTACCTGCCCGTGCCGGGAGAAGTTTCTGTAGCGATTTTCTCATACACTCAATTCTTTGTCAAAACTTGATTTTTATATGATTAATAGGTAAACATTCACAATCGAAACACATTGGGACGATTATAAGTCAAAAGTAGTTTTCGTCACTACCAAACCTGCCCGTGCCGGGAGTAGTTTCTGTAGCGATTTTCTCATATCCTCGATTCGTTGTCAAAACTTGATTTTTATATGATTAATAGGTAAACATTCACAATGGAAACACATTGGGACGACTATAAGACAAAAGAAGTTTTCGACATTACCTGCCTGCCGTGCCGGGAGTAGTTTCAGTAGCGATTTTCTCATATCTTCGATTCTTTTTCAAAACTTGATTTTTATATGATTAATAGGTAAACATTCACAATGGAAACACATTGGGACGATTATAAGACAAAAGTAGTTTTCGTCACTACCTACCTGCCCGTGCCGGGAGAAGTTTCTGTAGCGATTTTCTCATACACTCAATTCTTTGTCAAAACTTGATTTTTATATGATTAATAGGTAAACATTCACGATGGAAACACATTGGGACGATTATAAGACAAAAGTAGTTTTCGTCAGTACCTACCTGCCCGTGCCGGGAGTAGTTTCTGTAGTGATTTTTTCATATCCTCAATTCTTTGTCAAAACTTGATTTTTATATGATTAATAGGTAAACATTCACAATGGAAACACATTGGGACGATTATAAGACAAAAGAAGTTTTCGTCACTACCTACCTGCCCGTGCCGGGAGAAGTTTCTGTAGCGATTTTCTCATACACTCAATTCTTTGTCAAAACTTGATTTTTATATGATTAATAGGTAAACATTCACAATCGAAACACATTGGGACGATTATAAGACAAAAGTAGTTTTTGTCACTACCTACCTGCCCGTGCCGGGAGTAGTTTCTGAAGCGATTTTCTCATATCCTCAATTCTTTGTCAAAACTTGATTTTTATATGTTTAATAGGTAAACATTCACAATGGAAACACGTTGGGACGATTATAAGACAAAAGTAGTTTTCGTCACTACCTACCTGCCCGTGCCGGGAGTAGTTTCTGTAGCGATTTTCTCATATCCTCAATTCGTTGTCAAAACTTGATTTTTATATGATTAATAGGTAAACATTCACAATGGAAACACATTGGGACGACTATAAGACAAAAGAAGTTTTCGACATTACCTGCCTGCCGTGCCGGGAGTAGTTTCAGTAGCGATTTTCTCATATCTTCGATTCTTTTTCAAAACTTGATTTTTATATGATTAATAGGTAAACATTCACAATGGAAACACATTGGGACGATTATAAGACAAAAGTAGTTTTCGTCACTACCTACCTGCCCGTGCCGGGAGTAGTTTCTGTAGCGATTTTCTCATATCCTCAATTTTTTGTCAAAACTTGATTTTTATATGATTAATAGGTAAACATTCACAATGGAAACACATTGGGACGATTATAAGACAAAAGTAGTTTTCGTCACTACCTACCTGCCCGTGCCGGGAGTAGTTTCTGTAGTGATTTTCTCATCTCCTCAATTCTTTGTCAAAACTTGATTTTTATATGATTAAAAGGTAAACATTCACAATGGAAACACATTGGGACGATTATAAGACAAAGGAAATTTTCGTCACTACCTACCTGCCCGTGCCGGGAGTAGTTTCTGTAGCGATTTTGTCATATCCTCAATTCTTTGTCAAAACTTGATTTTTATATGATTTATAGGTAAACATTCACAATGGAAACACATTGGGACGATTATAAGACAAAAGTAGTTTTCGTCACTACCTACCTGCCCGTGCCGGGAGTAGTTCCTGTAGCGATTTTCTCATATCCTCAATTCTTTGTCAAAACTTGATTTTTATATGATTAATAGGTAAACATTCACAATGGAAACACATTGGGACGATTATAAGACAAAAGTAGTTTTCGTCAGTACCTACCTGCCCGTGCCGGGAGTAGTTTCTGTAGTGATTTTCTCATATCCTCAATTCTTTGTCAAAACTTGATTTTTATATGATTAATAGGTAAACATTCACAATGGAAACACATTGGGACGATTATAAGACAAAGGAAATTTTCGTCACTACCTACCTGCCCGTGCCGGGAGTAATTTCTGAAGCGATTTTCTCATATCCTCAATTCTTTGTCAAAACTTGATTTTTATATGATTAATAGGTAAACATTCACAATGGAAACACATTGGGACGATTATAAGACAAAAGTAGTTTTCGTCACTACCTACCTGCCCGTGCCGGGAGTAGTTTCTGTAGCGATTTTCTCATATCCTCAATTCGTTGTCAAAACTTGATTTTTATATGATTAATAGGTAAACATTCACAATGGAAACACATTGGGACGACTATAAGACAAAAGAAGTTTTCGACATTACCTGCCTGCCGTGCCGGGAGTAGTTTCTGTAGCGATTTTCTCATATCTTCGATTCTTTTTCAAAACTTGATTTTTATATGATTAATAGGTAAACATTCACAATGGAAACACATTGGGACGATTATAAGACAAAAGTAGTTTTCGTCACTACCTACCTGCCCGTGCCGGGATTAGTTTCTGTAGCGATTTTCTCATATCCTCAATTCGTTGTCAAAACTTGATTTTTATATGATTAATAGGTAAACATTCACAATGGAAACACATTGGGACGATTATAAGACAAAAGTAGTTTTCGTCACTACCTACCTGCCCGTGCCGGGAGTAGTTTCTGTAGTGATTTTCTCATCTCCTCAATTCTTTGTCAAAACTTGATTTTTATATGATTAAAAGGTAAACATTCACAATGGAAACACATTGGGACGATTATAAGACAAAGGAAATTTTCGTCACTACCTACCTGCCCGTGCCGGGAGTAGTTTCTGTAGCGATTTTGTCATATCCTCAATTCTTTGTCAAAACTTGATTTTTATATGATTTATAGGTAAACATTCACAATGGAAACACATTGGGACGATTATAAGACAAAAGAAGTTTTCGTCACTACCTACCTTCCCGTGCCGGGAGTAGTTTCTGTAGCGATTTTCTCATATCCTCAATTCTTTGTCAAAACATGATTTTTATATGATTAATAGGTAAACATTCACAATGGAAACACATTAAGACGATTATAAGACAAAAGTAGTTTTCGTCACTACCTACCTGCCCGTGCCGGGAGTAGTTTCTGTAGCGATTTTCTCATATCCTCAATTCTTTGTCAAAACTTGATTTTTATATGATTAATAGGTAAACACTCACAATGGAAACACATTGGGACGATTATAAGACAAAAGTAGTTTTCGTCACTACCTACCTGCCCGTGCCGGGAGTAGTTTCTGTAGCGATTTTCTCATATCCTCAATTCGTTGTCAAAACTTGATTTTTATATGATTAATAGGTAAACATTCACAATGGAAACACATTGGGACGATTATAAGACAAGTAGTTTTTGTCACTACCTACCTGCCCGTGCCGGGAGTAGTTTCTGAAGCGATTTTCTCATATCCTCAATTCTTTGTCAAAACTTGATATTTATATGAATTATAGGTAAACATTCACAATGGAAACACATTGGGACGATTATAAGACAAAAGTAGTTTTCGTCAGTACCTACCTGCCCGTGCCGGGAGTAGTTTCTGTAGCGATTTTCTCATATCCTCAATTCGTTGTCAAAACTTGATTTTTATATGATTAATAGGTAAACATTCACAATGGAAACACATTGGGAGGATTATTAGACAAAAGTAGTTTTCGTCACTACCTACCTGCCCGTGCCGGGAGTAGTTTCTGAAGCGATTTTCTCATATCCTCAATTCTTTGTCAAAACTTGATTTTTATATGATTAATAGGTAAACATTCACAATGGAAACACATTGGGACGATTATAAGACAAAAGTAGTTTTCGTCACTACCTACCTGCCCGTGCCGGGAGTAGTTTCTGTAGCGATTTTCTCATATCCTCGATTCTTTTTCAAAACTTGATTTTTATATGATTAATAGGTAAACATTCACAATGGAAACACATTGGGACGATTATAAGACAAAAGTAGTTTTCGTCACTACCTACCTGCCCGTGCCGGGAGTAGTTTCTGTAGCGATTTTCTCATTTCCTCAATTTTTTGTCAAAACTTGATTTTTATATGATTAATAGGTAAACATTCACAATGGAAACACATTGGGACGATTATAAGACAAAAGTAGTTTTCGTCACTACTTACCTGCCCGTGCCGGGAGTAGTTTCTGTAGCGATTTTCTCATATCCTCAATTCTTTGTCAAAACTTGATATTTATATGAATTATAGGTGTTCGATTCCCAGCTTGGTTGATTTAAAATCTATAAGAGAGTGGACTGTATGATTGATAGTTTTAATGATTGTGACTCTAAATTGTGTCAATACTAACGAGACGAGAGTGATTCTATCTTGTATAATGAGAATGAGAAGTGTTGAATCGTATGGATGAAGGATGTGTCGAGTGTTGCGAAAAACCACTAACCTTGACAGTCGGGTGTGTAGCCTTACTCCACTCGTTTCCAGGATTCCTCGGCGCGTCGCGGCTAACTATACCTTTCGAGATCCGTACTTCACTTGGCGGGTTAGCTTAGGGCGAGCTTGGAGAAACTGGTCAGAGCGTGAGAGCTAGACAGTGGTGTCTCGTACAACATCGACTATCACTTCCAACGAAAAACAATTCCATGCACGGCACTGATCGATATTGAACCTCACGATAGAGATCGATAATAAAAGAATAAAAGGTTAAATTTATGCGAGAACAAAAGAATGTGACGAAACTACTTCTACTCTCGACGAAATCTCAAGACAGAATAAAATGAGTAGTTTATAAATAAGGCGCGGAAAAGCAAACGGTCATAAACGTACCTTGGTGAGAAACTGTCAATGTCACTAATGTCAGATATGTCAACCTTGCCACCTAACTTACAAAGTGCATACCAATCCTGAACAATAGGTAAACATTCACAATGGAAACACATTGGGACGATTATAAGACAAAAGTAGTTTTCGTCAGTACCTACCTGCCCGTGCCGGGAGTAGTTTCTGTAGCGATTTTCTCATATCCTCAATTCGTTGTCAAAACTTGATTTTTATATGATTAATAGGTAAACATTCACAATGGAAACACATTGGGACGATTATAAGACAAAAGTAGTTTTCGTCAGTACCTACCTGCCCGTGCCGGGAGTAGTTTCTGTAGTGATTTTCTCATATCCTCAATTCTTTGTCAAAACTTGATTTTTATATGAATTATAGGTAAACATACACAATGGAAACACATTGGGACGATTATAAGACAAAAGTAGTTTTCGTCACTACCGTGCCGGGAGTAGTTTCTGTAGTGATTTTCTCATATCCTCAATTCTTTGTCAAAACTTGATTTTTATATGATTTATAGGTAAACATTCACAATGGAAACACATTGGGACGATAATAAGACAAAAGAAGTTTTCGTCACTACCTACCTTCCCGTGCCGGGAGTAGTTTCTGTAGCGATTTTCTCATATCCTCAATTCTTTGTCAAAACTTGATTTTTATATGATTAAAAGGTAAACATTCACAATGGAAACACATTGGGACGATTATAAGACAAAGGAAATTTTCGTCACTACCTACCTGCCCGTGCCGGGAGTAGTTTCTGTAGCGATTTTGTCATATCCTCAATTCTTTGTCAAAACTTGATTTTTATATGATTTATAGGTAAACATTCACAATGGAAACACATTGGGACGATAATAAGACAAAAGAAGTTTTCGTCACTACCTACCTTCCCGTGCCGGGAGTAGTTTCTGTAGCGATTTTCTCATATCCTCAATTCTTTGTCAAAACTTGATTTTTATATAATTAATAGGTAAACATTCACAATGGAAACACATTAGGACGATTATAAGACAAAAGTAGTTATCGTCACTACCTACCTGCCCGTGCCGGGAGTAGTTTCTGTAGCAATTTTCTCATATCCTCAATTCTTTGTCAAAACTTAATTTTTATATGATTAATAGGTAAACATTCACAATGGAAACACATTGGGACGATTATAAGACAAAAGTAGTTTTCGTCACTACCTACCTGCCCGTGCCGGGAGTAGTTTCTGTAGTGATTTTCTCATATCCTCAATTCGTTGTCAAAACTTGATTTTTATATGATTAATAGGTAAACATTCACAATGGAAACACATTAAGACGATTATAAGACAAAAGTAGTTTTCGTCACTACCTTCCTGCCCGTGCCGGGAGTAGTTTCTGTAGCAATTTTCTCATATCCTCAATTCTTTGTCAAAACTTGATTTTTATATGATTAATAGGTAAACATTCACAATGGAAACACATTGGGACGATTATAAGACAAAAGTAGTTTTCGCCACTACCTACCTGCCCGTGCCGGGAGTAGTTTCTGTAGCGATTTTCTCATATCCTCAATTCTTTGTCAAAACTTGATTTTTATATGATTAATAGGTAAACATTCACAATGGAAACACATTGGGACGATTATAAGACAAAAGTAGTTTTCGTCACTATCTACCTGCCCGTGCCGGGAGTAGTTTCTGTAGCGATTTTCTCATATCCTCAAGTCGTTGTCAAAACTTGATTTTTATATGATTAATAGGTAAACATTCACAATGGAAACACATTGGGACGATTATAAGACAAAAGTAGTTTTCGTCACTACCTACCTGCCCGTGCCGGGAGTAGTTTCTGTAGTGATTTTCTCATATCCTCAATTCTTTGTCAAAACTTGATTTTTATATGATTAATAGGTAAACAATCACAATGGAAACACATTGGGACGATTATAAGACAAAAGTAGTTTTCGTCAGTACCTACCTGCCCGTGCCGGGAGTAGTTTCTGTAGCGATTTTCTCATATCCTCGATTCTTTTTCAAAACTTGATTTTTATATGATTAATAGGTAAACTTTCACAATGGAAACACATTGGGACGATTATAAGACAAAAGAAGTTTTCGTCACTACCTACCTTCCCGTGCCGGGAGTTGTTTCTGTAGCGATTTTCTCATATCCTCAATTCTTTGTCAAAACTTGAGTTTTATATGATTAATAGGTAAACATTCACAATGGAAACACATTAAGACGATTATAAGACAAAAGTAGTTTTCGTCACTACCTACCTGCCCGTGCCGGGAGTAGTTTCTGTAGTGATTTTCTCATCTCCTCAATTCTTTGTCAAAACTTGATTTTTATATGATTAAAAGGTAAACATTCACAATGGAAACACATTGGGACGATTATAAGACAAAATAAATTTTCGTCACTACCTACCTGCCCGTGCCGGGAGTAGTTTCTGTAGCGATTTTGTCATATCCTCAATTCTTTGTCAAAACTTGATTTTTATATGATTAATAGGTAAACATTCATAATGGAAACACATTGGGACGATTATAAGACAAAAGTAGTTTTTGTCACTACCTACCTGCCCGTGCCGGGAGTAGTTTCTGAAGCGATTTTCTCATATCCTCAATTCTTTGTCAAAACTTGATTTTTATATGATTAATAGGTAAACATTCACAATGGAAACACATTGGGACGATTATAAGACAAAAGTTGTTTTCGTCACTACCTACCTGCCCGTGCCGGGAGTAGTTTCTGTAGCGATTTTCTCATATCCTCAATTCGTTGTCAAAACTTGACTTTTATATGATTAATAGGTAAACATTCACAATGGAAACACATTGGGACGATTATAAGACAAAAGTAGTTTTTGTCACTACCTACCTGCCCGTGCCGGGAGTAGTTCCTGTAGCGATTTTCTCATATCCTCAATTCTTTGTCAAAACTTGATTTTTATATGATTAATAGGTAAACATTCACAATGGAAACACATTGGGACGATTATAAGACAAAAGTAGTTTTCGTCAGTACCTACCTGCCCGTGCCGGGAGTAGTTTCTGTAGTGATTTTCTCATATCCTCAATTCTTTGTCAAAACTTGATTTTTATATGATTAATAGGTAAACATTCACAATGGAAACACATTGGGACGATTATAAGACAAAAGTAGTTTTCGTCACTACCTACCTGCCCGTGCCGGGAGTAGTTCCTGTAGCGATTTTCTCATATCCTCAATTCTTTGTCAAAACTTGATTTTTATATGATTAATAGGTAAACATTCACAATGGAAACACATTGGGACGATTATAAGACAAAAGTAGTTTTCGTCACTACCTACCTGCCCGTGCCGGGAGAAGTTTCTGTAGCGATTTTCTCATACACTCAATTCTTTGTCAAAACTTGATTTTTATATGATTAATAGGTAAACATTCACAATCGAAACACATTGGGACGATTATAAGTCAAAAGTAGTTTTCGTCACTACCAAACCTGCCCGTGCCGGGAGTAGTTTCTGTAGCGATTTTCTCATATCCTCGATTCGTTGTCAAAACTTGATTTTTATATGATTAATAGGTAAACATTCACAATGGAAACACATTGGGACGACTATAAGACAAAAGAAGTTTTCGACATTACCTGCCTGCCGTGCCGGGAGTAGTTTCAGTAGCGATTTTCTCATATCTTCGATTCTTTTTCAAAACTTGATTTTTATATGATTAATAGGTAAACATTCACAATGGAAACACATTGGGACGATTATAAGACAAAAGTAGTTTTCGTCACTACCTACCTGCCCGTGCCGGGAGAAGTTTCTGTAGCGATTTTCTCATACACTCAATTCTTTGTCAAAACTTGATTTTTATATGATTAATAGGTAAACATTCACGATGGAAACACATTGGGACGATTATAAGACAAAAGTAGTTTTCGTCAGTACCTACCTGCCCGTGCCGGGAGTAGTTTCTGTAGTGATTTTTTCATATCCTCAATTCTTTGTCAAAACTTGATTTTTATATGATTAATAGGTAAACATTCACAATGGAAACACATTGGGACGATTATAAGACAAAAGAAGTTTTCGTCACTACCTACCTGCCCGTGCCGGGAGAAGTTTCTGTAGCGATTTTCTCATACACTCAATTCTTTGTCAAAACTTGATTTTTATATGATTAATAGGTAAACATTCACAATCGAAACACATTGGGACGATTATAAGACAAAAGTAGTTTTTGTCACTACCTACCTGCCCGTGCCGGGAGTAGTTTCTGAAGCGATTTTCTCATATCCTCAATTCTTTGTCAAAACTTGATTTTTATATGTTTAATAGGTAAACATTCACAATGGAAACACATTGGGACGATTATAAGACAAAAGTAGTTTTCGTCACTACCTACCTGCCCGTGCCGGGAGTAGTTTCTGTAGCGATTTTCTCATATCCTCAATTCGTTGTCAAAACTTGATTTTTATATGATTAATAGGTAAACATTCACAATGGAAACACATTGGGACGACTATAAGACAAAAGAAGTTTTCGACATTACCTGCCTGCCGTGCCGGGAGTAGTTTCAGTAGCGATTTTCTCATATCTTCGATTCTTTTTCAAAACTTGATTTTTATATGATTAATAGGTAAACATTCACAATGGAAACACATTGGGACGATTATAAGACAAAAGTAGTTTTCGTCACTACCTACCTGCCCGTGCCGGGAGTAGTTTCTGTAGCGATTTTCTCATATCCTCAATTTTTTGTCAAAACTTGATTTTTATATGATTAATAGGTAAACATTCACAATGGAAACACATTGGGACGATTATAAGACAAAAGTAGTTTTCGTCACTACCTACCTGCCCGTGCCGGGAGTAGTTTCTGTAGTGATTTTCTCATCTCCTCAATTCTTTGTCAAAACTTGATTTTTATATGATTAAAAGGTAAACATTCACAATGGAAACACATTGGGACGATTATAAGACAAAGGAAATTTTCGTCACTACCTACCTGCCCGTGCCGGGAGTAGTTTCTGTAGCGATTTTGTCATATCCTCAATTCTTTGTCAAAACTTGATTTTTATATGATTTATAGGTAAACATTCACAATGGAAACACATTGGGACGATTATAAGACAAAAGTAGTTTTCGTCACTACCTACCTGCCCGTGCCGGGAGTAGTTCCTGTAGCGATTTTCTCATATCCTCAATTCTTTGTCAAAACTTGATTTTTATATGATTAATAGGTAAACATTCACAATGGAAACACATTGGGACGATTATAAGACAAAAGTAGTTTTCGTCAGTACCTACCTGCCCGTGCCGGGAGTAGTTTCTGTAGTGATTTTCTCATATCCTCAATTCTTTGTCAAAACTTGATTTTTATATGATTAATAGGTAAACATTCACAATGGAAACACATTGGGACGATTATAAGACAAAGGAAATTTTCGTCACTACCTACCTGCCCGTGCCGGGAGTAATTTCTGAAGCGATTTTCTCATATCCTCAATTCTTTGTCAAAACTTGATTTTTATATGATTAATAGGTAAACATTCACAATGGAAACACATTGGGACGATTATAAGACAAAAGTAGTTTTCGTCACTACCTACCTGCCCGTGCCGGGAGTAGTTTCTGTAGCGATTTTCTCATATCCTCAATTCGTTGTCAAAACTTGATTTTTATATGATTAATAGGTAAACATTCACAATGGAAACACATTGGGACGACTATAAGACAAAAGAAGTTTTCGACATTACCTGCCTGCCGTGCCGGGAGTAGTTTCTGTAGCGATTTTCTCATATCTTCGATTCTTTTTCAAAACTTGATTTTTATATGATTAATAGGTAAACATTCACAATGGAAACACATTGGGACGATTATAAGACAAAAGTAGTTTTCGTCACTACCTACCTGCCCGTGCCGGGATTAGTTTCTGTAGCGATTTTCTCATATCCTCAATTCGTTGTCAAAACTTGATTTTTATATGATTAATAGGTAAACATTCACAATGGAAACACATTGGGACGATTATAAGACAAAAGTAGTTTTCGTCACTACCTACCTGCCCGTGCCGGGAGTAGTTTCTGTAGTGATTTTCTCATCTCCTCAATTCTTTGTCAAAACTTGATTTTTATATGATTAAAAGGTAAACATTCACAATGGAAACACATTGGGACGATTATAAGACAAAGGAAATTTTCGTCACTACCTACCTGCCCGTGCCGGGAGTAGTTTCTGTAGCGATTTTGTCATATCCTCAATTCTTTGTCAAAACTTGATTTTTATATGATTTATAGGTAAACATTCACAATGGAAACACATTGGGACGATTATAAGACAAAAGAAGTTTTCGTCACTACCTACCTTCCCGTGCCGGGAGTAGTTTCTGTAGCGATTTTCTCATATCCTCAATTCTTTGTCAAAACATGATTTTTATATGATTAATAGGTAAACATTCACAATGGAAACACATTAAGACGATTATAAGACAAAAGTAGTTTTCGTCACTACCTACCTGCCCGTGCCGGGAGTAGTTTCTGTAGCGATTTTCTCATATCCTCAATTCTTTGTCAAAACTTGATTTTTATATGATTAATAGGTAAACACTCACAATGGAAACACATTGGGACGATTATAAGACAAAAGTAGTTTTCGTCACTACCTACCTGCCCGTGCCGGGAGTAGTTTCTGTAGCGATTTTCTCATATCCTCAATTCGTTGTCAAAACTTGATTTTTATATGATTAATAGGTAAACATTCACAATGGAAACACATTGGGACGATTATAAGACAAGTAGTTTTTGTCACTACCTACCTGCCCGTGCCGGGAGTAGTTTCTGAAGCGATTTTCTCATATCCTCAATTCTTTGTCAAAACTTGATATTTATATGAATTATAGGTAAACATTCACAATGGAAACACATTGGGACGATTATAAGACAAAAGTAGTTTTCGTCAGTACCTACCTGCCCGTGCCGGGAGTAGTTTCTGTAGCGATTTTCTCATATCCTCAATTCGTTGTCAAAACTTGATTTTTATATGATTAATAGGTAAACATTCACAATGGAAACACATTGGGAGGATTATTAGACAAAAGTAGTTTTCGTCACTACCTACCTGCCCGTGCCGGGAGTAGTTTCTGAAGCGATTTTCTCATATCCTCAATTCTTTGTCAAAACTTGATTTTTATATGATTAATAGGTAAACATTCACAATGGAAACACATTGGGACGATTATAAGACAAAAGTAGTTTTCGTCACTACCTACCTGCCCGTGCCGGGAGTAGTTTCTGTAGCGATTTTCTCATATCCTCGATTCTTTTTCAAAACTTGATTTTTATATGATTAATAGGTAAACATTCACAATGGAAACACATTGGGACGATTATAAGACAAAAGTAGTTTTCGTCACTACCTACCTGCCCGTGCCGGGAGTAGTTTCTGTAGCGATTTTCTCATTTCCTCAATTTTTTGTCAAAACTTGATTTTTATATGATTAATAGGTAAACATTCACAATGGAAACACATTGGGACGATTATAAGACAAAAGTAGTTTTCGTCACTACCTACCTGCCCGTGCCGGGAGTAGTTTCTGTAGCGATTTTCTCATATCCTCAATTCTTTGTCAAAACTTGATATTTATATGAATTATAGGTGTTCGATTCCCAGCTTGGTTGATTTAAAATCTATAAGAGAGTGGACTGTATGATTGATAGTTTTAATGATTGTGACTCTAAATTGTGTCAATACTAACGAGACGAGAGTGATTCTATCTTGTATAATGAGAATGAGAAGTGTTGAATCGTATGGATGAAGGATGTGTCGAGTGTTGCGAAAAACCACTAACCTTGACAGTCGGGTGTGTAGCCTTACTCCACTCGTTTCCAGGATTCCTCGGCGCGTCGCGGCTAACTATACCTTTCGAGATCCGTACTTCACTTGGCGGGTTAGCTTAGGGCGAGCTTGGAGAAACTGGTCAGAGCGTGAGAGCTAGACAGTGGTGTCTCGTACAACATCGACTATCACTTCCAACGAAAAACAATTCCATGCACGGCACTGATCGATATTGAACCTCACGATAGAGATCGATAATAAAAGAATAAAAGGTTAAATTTATGCGAGAACAAAAGAATGTGACGAAACTACTTCTACTCTCGACGAAATCTCAAGACAGAATAAAATGAGTAGTTTATAAATAAGGCGCGGAAAAGCAAACGGTCATAAACGTACCTTGGTGAGAAACTGTCAATGTCACTAATGTCAGATATGTCAACCTTGCCACCTAACTTACAAAGTGCATACCAATCCTGAACAATAGGTAAACATTCACAATGGAAACACATTGGGACGATTATAAGACAAAAGTAGTTTTCGTCAGTACCTACCTGCCCGTGCCGGGAGTAGTTTCTGTAGCGATTTTCTCATATCCTCAATTCGTTGTCAAAACTTGATTTTTATATGATTAATAGGTAAACATTCACAATGGAAACACATTGGGACGATTATAAGACAAAAGTAGTTTTCGTCAGTACCTACCTGCCCGTGCCGGGAGTAGTTTCTGTAGTGATTTTCTCATATCCTCAATTCTTTGTCAAAACTTGATTTTTATATGAATTATAGGTAAACATACACAATGGAAACACATTGGGACGATTATAAGACAAAAGTAGTTTTCGTCACTACCGTGCCGGGAGTAGTTTCTGTAGTGATTTTCTCATATCCTCAATTCTTTGTCAAAACTTGATTTTTATATGATTTATAGGTAAACATTCACAATGGAAACACATTGGGACGATAATAAGACAAAAGAAGTTTTCGTCACTACCTACCTTCCCGTGCCGGGAGTAGTTTCTGTAGCGATTTTCTCATATCCTCAATTCTTTGTCAAAACTTGATTTTTATATGATTAAAAGGTAAACATTCACAATGGAAACACATTGGGACGATTATAAGACAAAGGAAATTTTCGTCACTACCTACCTGCCCGTGCCGGGAGTAGTTTCTGTAGCGATTTTGTCATATCCTCAATTCTTTGTCAAAACTTGATTTTTATATGATTTATAGGTAAACATTCACAATGGAAACACATTGGGACGATAATAAGACAAAAGAAGTTTTCGTCACTACCTACCTTCCCGTGCCGGGAGTAGTTTCTGTAGCGATTTTCTCATATCCTCAATTCTTTGTCAAAACTTGATTTTTATATAATTAATAGGTAAACATTCACAATGGAAACACATTAGGACGATTATAAGACAAAAGTAGTTATCGTCACTACCTACCTGCCCGTGCCGGGAGTAGTTTCTGTAGCAATTTTCTCATATCCTCAATTCTTTGTCAAAACTTAATTTTTATATGATTAATAGGTAAACATTCACAATGGAAACACATTGGGACGATTATAAGACAAAAGTAGTTTTCGTCACTACCTACCTGCCCGTGCCGGGAGTAGTTTCTGTAGTGATTTTCTCATATCCTCAATTCGTTGTCAAAACTTGATTTTTATATGATTAATAGGTAAACATTCACAATGGAAACACATTAAGACGATTATAAGACAAAAGTAGTTTTCGTCACTACCTTCCTGCCCGTGCCGGGAGTAGTTTCTGTAGCAATTTTCTCATATCCTCAATTCTTTGTCAAAACTTGATTTTTATATGATTAATAGGTAAACATTCACAATGGAAACACATTGGGACGATTATAAGACAAAAGTAGTTTTCGCCACTACCTACCTGCCCGTGCCGGGAGTAGTTTCTGTAGCGATTTTCTCATATCCTCAATTCTTTGTCAAAACTTGATTTTTATATGATTAATAGGTAAACATTCACAATGGAAACACATTGGGACGATTATAAGACAAAAGTAGTTTTCGTCACTATCTACCTGCCCGTGCCGGGAGTAGTTTCTGTAGCGATTTTCTCATATCCTCAAGTCGTTGTCAAAACTTGATTTTTATATGATTAATAGGTAAACATTCACAATGGAAACACATTGGGACGATTATAAGACAAAAGTAGTTTTCGTCACTACCTACCTGCCCGTGCCGGGAGTAGTTTCTGTAGTGATTTTCTCATATCCTCAATTCTTTGTCAAAACTTGATTTTTATATGATTAATAGGTAAACAATCACAATGGAAACACATTGGGACGATTATAAGACAAAAGTAGTTTTCGTCAGTACCTACCTGCCCGTGCCGGGAGTAGTTTCTGTAGCGATTTTCTCATATCCTCGATTCTTTTTCAAAACTTGATTTTTATATGATTAATAGGTAAACATTCACAATGGAAACACATTGGGACGATTATAAGACAAAAGAAGTTTTCGTCACTACCTACCTTCCCGTGCCGGGAGTTGTTTCTGTAGCGATTTTCTCATATCCTCAATTCTTTGTCAAAACTTGAGTTTTATATGATTAATAGGTAAACATTCACAATGGAAACACATTAAGACGATTATAAGACAAAAGTAGTTTTCGTCACTACCTACCTGCCCGTGCCGGGAGTAGTTTCTGTAGTGATTTTCTCATCTCCTCAATTCTTTGTCAAAACTTGATTTTTATATGATTAAAAGGTAAACATTCACAATGGAAACACATTGGGACGATTATAAGACAAAATAAATTTTCGTCACTACCTACCTGCCCGTGCCGGGAGTAGTTTCTGTAGCGATTTTGTCATATCCTCAATTCTTTGTCAAAACTTGATTTTTATATGATTAATAGGTAAACATTCATAATGGAAACACATTGGGACGATTATAAGACAAAAGTAGTTTTTGTCACTACCTACCTGCCCGTGCCGGGAGTAGTTTCTGAAGCGATTTTCTCATATCCTCAATTCTTTGTCAAAACTTGATTTTTATATGATTAATAGGTAAACATTCACAATGGAAACACATTGGGACGATTATAAGACAAAAGTTGTTTTCGTCACTACCTACCTGCCCGTGCCGGGAGTAGTTTCTGTAGCGATTTTCTCATATCCTCAATTCGTTGTCAAAACTTGACTTTTATATGATTAATAGGTAAACATTCACAATGGAAACACATTGGGACGATTATAAGACAAAAGTAGTTTTTGTCACTACCTACCTGCCCGTGCCGGGAGTAGTTCCTGTAGCGATTTTCTCATATCCTCAATTCTTTGTCAAAACTTGATTTTTATATGATTAATAGGTAAACATTCACAATGGAAACACATTGGGACGATTATAAGACAAAAGAAGTTTTCGTCACTACCTACCTTCCCGTGCCGGGAGTAGTTTCTGTAGCGATTTTCTCATATCCTCAATTCTTTGTCAAAACTTGATTTTTATATGATTAATAGGTAAACATTCACAATGGAAACACATTAAGACGATTATAAGACAAAAGTAGTTTTCGTCACTACCTACCTGCCCGTGCCGGGAGTAGTTTCTGTAGCGATTTTCTCATATCCTCAATTCTTTGTCAAAACTTGATTTTTATATGATTAATAGGTAAACATTCACAATGGAAACACATTGGGACGATTATAAGACAAAAGTAGTTTTCGTCACTACCTACCTGCCCGTGCCGGGAGTAGTTTCTGTAGCGATTTTCTCATATCCTCAAGTCGTTGTCAAAACTTGATTTTTATTTGATTAAAAGGTAAACATTCACAATGGAAACACATTGGGACGATTATAAGACAAAAGTAGTTTTCGTCACTACCTACCTGCCCGTGCCGGGAGTAGTTTCTGTAGCGATTTTCTCATATCCTCAATTCTTTGTCAAAACTTGATTTTTATATGATTAATAGGTAAACAATCACAATGGAAACACATTGGAACGATTATAAGACAAAAGTAGTTTTCGTCAGTACCTACCTGCCCGTGCCGGGAGTAGTTTCTGTAGCGATTTTCTCATATCCTCGATTCTTTTTCAAAACTTGATTTTTATATGATTAATAGGTAAACATTCACAATGGAAACACATTGGGACGATTATAAGACAAAAGTAGTTTTCGTCACTACCTACCTGCCCGTGCCGGGAGTAGTTTCTGTAACGATTTTCTCATATCCTCAATTCTTTGTCAAAACTTGATTTTTATATGATTAATAGGTAAACATTCACAATGGAAACACATTGGGACGATTATAAGACAAAAGTAGTTTTCGTCAGTACCTACCTGCCCGTGCCGGGAGTAGTTTCTGTAGCGATTTTCTCATATCCTCGATTCTTTTTCAAAACTTGATTTTTATATGATTAATAGGTAAACATTCACAATGGAAACACATTGGGACGATTATAAGACAAAAGTAGTTTTCGTCAGTACCTACCTGCCCGTGCCGGGAGTAGTTTCTGTAGCGATTTTCTCATATCCTCGATTCTTTTTCAAAACTTGATTTTTATATGATTAATAGGTAAACATTCACAATGGAAACACATTGGGACGATTATAAGACAAAAGTAGTTTTCGTCACTACCTACCTGCCCGTGCCGGGAGTAGTTTCTGTAACGATTTTCTCATATCCTCAATTCTTTGTCAAAACTTGATTTTTATATGATTAATAGGTAAACATTCACAATGGAAACACATTGGGACGATTATAAGACAAAAGTAGTTTTCGTCACTACCTACCTGCCCGTGCCGGGAGTAGTTTCTGTAGCGATTTTCTCATATCCTCAATTTTTTGTCAAAACTTGATTTTTATATGATTAATAGGTAAACATTCACAATGGAAACACATTGGGACGATTATAAGACAAAAGTAGTTTTCGTCACTACCTACCTGCCCGTGCCGGGAGTAGTTTCTGTAGTGATTTTCTCATCTCCTCAATTCTTTGTCAAAACTTGATTTTTATATGATTAAAAGGTAAACATTCACAATGGAAACACATTGGGACGATTATAAGACAAAAGTAGTTTTCGTCACTACCTACCTGCCCGTGCCGGGAGTAGTTTCTGTAGCGATTTTCTCATATCCTCAATTCGTTGTCAAAACTTGATTTTTATATGATTAATAGGTAAACATTCACAATGGAAACACATTGGGACGACTATAAGACAAAAGAAGTTTTCGACATTACCTGCCTGCCGTGCTGGGAGTAGTTTCTGTAGCGATTTTCTCATATCCTCGATTCTTTTTCAAAACTTGATTTTTATATGATTAATAGGTAAACATTCACAATGGAAACACATTGGGACGATTATAAGACAAAAGTAGTTTTCGTCACTACCTACCTGCCCGTGCCGGGAGTAGTTTCTGTAGCGATTTTCTCATATCCTCAATTCGTTGTCAAAACTTGATTTTTATATGATTAATAGGTAAACATTCACAATGGAAACACATTGGGACGATTATAAGACAAAAGTAGTTTTCGTCACTACCTACCTGCCCGTGCCGGGAGTAGTTTCTGTAGTGATTTTCTCATCTCCTCAATTCTTTGTCAAAACTTGATTTTTATATGATTAAAAGGTAAACATTCACAATGGAAACACATTGGGACGATTATAAGACAAAGGAAATTTTCGTCACTACCTACCTGCCCGTGCCGGGAGTAGTTTCTGTAGCGATTTTCTCATATCCTCAATTCTTTGTCAAAACTTGATATTTATATGATTAATAGGTAAACACTCACAATGGAAACACATTGGGACGATTATAAGACAAAAGAAGTTTTCGTCACTACCTACCTTCCCGTGCCGGGAGTAGTTTCTGTAGCGATTTTCTCATATCCTCAATTCTTTGTCAAAACTTGAGTTTTATATGATTAATAGGTAAACATTCACAATGGAAACACATTAAGACGATTATAAGACAAAAGTAGTTTTCGTCACTACCTACCTGCCCGTGCCGGGAGTAGTTTCTGTAGTGATTTTCTCATCTCCTCAATTCTTTGTCAAAACTTGATTTTTATATGATTAAAAGGTAAACATTCACAATGGAAACACATTGGGACGATTATAAGACAAAATAAATTTTCGTCACTACCTACCTGCCCGTGCCGGGAGTAGTTTCTGTAGCGATTTTGTCATATCCTCAATTCTTTGTCAAAACTTGATTTTTATATGATTAATAGGTAAACATTCATAATGGAAACACATTGGGACGATTATAAGACAAAAGTAGTTTTTGTCACTACCTACCTGCCCGTGCCGGGAGTAGTTTCTGAAGCGATTTTCTCATATCCTCAATTCTTTGTCAAAACTTGATTTTTATATGATTAATAGGTAAACATTCACAATGGAAACACATTGGGACGATTATAAGACAAAAGTTGTTTTCGTCACTACCTACCTGCCCGTGCCGGGAGTAGTTTCTGTAGCGATTTTCTCATATCCTCAATTCGTTGTCAAAACTTGACTTTTATATGATTAATAGGTAAACATTCACAATGGAAACACATTGGGACGATTATAAGACAAAAGTAGTTTTTGTCACTACCTACCTGCCCGTGCCGGGAGTAGTTCCTGTAGCGATTTTCTCATATCCTCAATTCTTTGTCAAAACTTGATTTTTATATGATTAATAGGTAAACATTCACAATGGAAACACTTTGGGACGATTATAAGACAAAAGAAGTTTTCGTCACTACCTACCTTCCCGTGCCGGGAGTAGTTTCTGTAGCGATTTTCTCATATCCTCAATTCTTTGTCAAAACTTGATTTTTATATGATTAATAGGTAAACATTCACAATGGAAACACATTGGGAAGATTATAAGACAAAAGTAGTTTTCGTCACTACCTACCTGCCCGTGCCGGGAGTAGTTTCTGTAGCGATTTTCTCATATCCTCAAGTCGTTGTCAAAACTTGATTTTTATTTGATTAAAAGGTAAACATTCACAATGGAAACACATTGGGACGATTATAAGACAAAAGTAGTTTTCGTCACTACCTACCTGCCCGTGCCGGGAGTAGTTTCTGTAGCGATTTTCTCATATCCTCAATTCTTTGTCAAAACTTGATTTTTATATGATTAATAGGTAAACAATCACAATGGAAACACATTGGAACGATTATAAGACAAAAGTAGTTTTCGTCAGTACCTACCTGCCCGTGCCGGGAGTAGTTTCTGTAGCGATTTTCTCATATCCTCGATTCTTTTTCAAAACTTGATTTTTATATGATTAATAGGTAAACATTCACAATGGAAACACATTGGGACGATTATAAGACAAAAGTAGTTTTCGTCACTACCTACCTGCCCGTGCCGGGAGTAGTTTCTGTAACGATTTTCTCATATCCTCAATTCTTTGTCAAAACTTGATTTTTATATGATTAATAGGTAAACATTCACAATGGAAACACATTGGGACGATTATAAGACAAAAGTAGTTTTCGTCACTACCTACCTGCCCGTGCCGGGAGAAGTTTCTTTAGCGATTTTCTCATACACTCAATTCTTTGTCAAAACTTGATTTTTATATGATTTATAGGTAAACATTCACAATGGAAACACATTGGGACGATTATAAGACAAAAGTAGTTTTCGTCACTACCTACCTGCCCGTGCCGGGAGTAGTTTCTGTAGCGATTTTCTCATATCCTCAATTCGTTGTCAAAACTTGATTTTTTATATGATTAAAAGGTAAACATTCACAATGGAAACACATTGGGACGACTATAAGACAAAAGAAGTTTTCGACATTACCTGCCTGCCGTGCTGGGAGTAGTTTCTGTAGCGATTTTCTCATATCCTCGATTCTTTTTCAAAACTTGATTTTTATATGATTAATAGGTAAACATTCACAATGGAAACATATTGGGACGATTATAAGACAAAAGTAGTTTTCGTCACTACCTACCTGCCCGTGCCGGGAGTAGTTTCTGTAGCGATTTTCTCATATCCTCAATTTTTTGTCAAAACTTGATTTTTATATGATTAATAGGTAAACATTCACAATGGAAACACATTGGGACGATTATAAGACAAAAGTAGTTTTCGTCACTACCTACCTGCCCGTGCCGGGAGTAGTTTCTGTAGTGATTTTCTCATATCCTCAATTCTTTGTCAAAACTTGATTTTTATATGATTAAAAGGTAAACATTCACAATGGAAACACATTGGGACGATTATAAGACAAAAGTAGTTTTCGTCACTACCTACCTGCCCGTGCCGGGAGTAGTTTCTGTAGCGATTTTCTCATATCCTCAATTCGTTGTCAAAACTTGATTTTTATATGATTAATAGGTAAACATTCACAATGGAAACACATTGGGACGACTATAAGACAAAAGAAGTTTTCGACATTACCTGCCTGCCGTGCTGGGAGTAGTTTCTGTAGCGATTTTCTCATATCCTCGATTCTTTTTCAAAACTTGATTTTTATATGATTAATAGGTAAACATTCACAATGGAAACACATTGGGACGATTATAAGACAAAAGTAGTTTTCGTCACTACCTACCTGCCCGTGCCGGGAGTAGTTTCTGTAGCGATTTTCTCATATCCTCAATTTTTTGTCAAAACTTGATTTTTATATGATTAATAGGTAAACATTCACAATGGAAACACATTGGGACGATTATAAGACAAAAGTAGTTTTCGTCACTACCTACCTGCCCGTGCCGGGAGTAGTTTCTGTAGTGATTTTCTCATATCCTCAATTCTTTGTCAAAACTTGATTTTTATATGATTAAAAGGTAAACATTCACAATGGAAACACATTGGGACGATTATAAGACAAAGGAAATTTTCGTCACTACCTACCTGCCCGTGCCGGGAGTAGTTTCTGTAGCGATTTTCTCATATCCTCAATTCTTTGTCAAAACTTGATATTTATATGATTAATAGGTAAACACTCACAATGGAAACACATTGGGACGATTATAAGACAAAAGTAGTTTTCGTCACTACCTACCTGCCCGTGCCGGGAGTAGTTTCTGTAGCGATTTTCTCATATCCTCAATTCGTTGTCAAAACTTGATTTTTATATGATTTATAGGTAAACATTCACAATGGAAACACATTGGGACGATTATAAGACAAAAGTAGTTTTCGTCACTACCTACCTGCCCGTGCCGGGAGTAGTTTCTGTAGCGATTTTCTCATATCCTCAATTCTTTGTCAAAACTTGATTTTTATATGAATTATAGGTAAACATTCACAATGGAAACACATTGGGACGATTATAAGACAAAAGTAGTTTTCGTCAGTACCTACCTGCCCGTGCCGGGAGTAGTTTCTGTAGCGATTTTCTCATATCCTCAATTCGTTGTCAAAACTTGATTTTTATATGATTAATAGGTAAACATTCACAATGGAAACACATTGGGACGATTATAAGACAAAAGTAGTTTTCGTCAGTACCTTCCTGCCCGTGCCGGGAATAGTTTCTGTAGTGATTTTCTCATATCCTCAATTCTTTGTCAAAACTTGATTTTTATATGAATTATAGGTAAACATTCACAATGGAAACACATTGGGACGATTATAAGACAAAAGTAGTTTTCATCAGTACCTACCTGCCCGTGCCGGGAGTAGTTTCTCTAGCGATTTTCTCATATCCTCAATTCTTTGTCAAAACTTAATTTTTATATGAATTATAGGTAAACATTCACAATGGAAACACATTGGGACGATTATAAGACAAAAGTAGTTTTCGTCACTACCTACCTGCCCGTGCCGGGAGTAGTTTCTGTAGCGATTTTCTCATATCCTCAAGTCGTTGTCAAAACTTGATTTTTATTTGATTAAAAGGTAAACATTCACAATGGAAACACATTGGAACGATTATAAGACAAAAGTAGTTTTCGTCAGTACCTACCTGCCCGTGCCGGGAGTAGTTTCTGTAGCGATTTTCTCATATCCTCGATTCTTTTTCAAAACTTGATTTTTATATGATTAATAGGTAAACATTCACAATGGAAACACATTGGGACGATTATAAGACAAAAGTAGTTTTCGTCACTACCTACCTGCCCGTGCCGGGAGTAGTTTCTGTAACGATTTTCTCATATCCTCAATTCTTTGTCAAAACTTGATTTTTATATGATTAATAGGTAAACATTCACAATGGAAACACATTGGGACGATTATAAGACAAAAGTAGTTTTAGTCACTACCTACCTGCCCGTGCCGGGAGTAGTTTCTGTAGCGATTTTCT
This sequence comes from Eupithecia dodoneata, assembly GCA_947044415.1. Lineage (NCBI taxonomy): Eukaryota > Metazoa > Arthropoda > Insecta > Lepidoptera > Geometridae > Eupithecia > Eupithecia dodoneata. The sequence continues at coordinate 93,550 of OX345670.1, forward strand.
CGTATCCTCAATTCTTTGTCAAAACTTGATATTTATATGATTAATAGGTAAACACTCACAATGGAAACACATTGGGACGATTATAAGACAAAAGTAGTTTTCGTCACTACCTACCTGCCCGTGCCGGGAGTAGTTTCTGTAGCGATTTTCTCATATCCTCAATTCTTTGTCAAAACTTGATTTTTATATGAATTATAGGTAAACATTCACAATGGAAACACATTGGGACGATTATAAGACAAAAGTAGTTTTCGTCAGTACCTACCTGCCCGTGCCGGGAGTAGTTTCTCTAGCGATTTTCTCATATCCTCAATTCTTTGTCAAAACTTAATTTTTATATGATTAATAGGTAAACATTCACAATGGAAACACATTGGGACGATTATAAGACAAAAGTAGTTTTCGTCACTACCTACCTGCCCGTGCCGGGAGTAGTTTCTGTAGCGATTTTCTCATATCCTCAATTCTTTGTCAAAACTTGATTTTTATATGATTAATAGGTAAACATTCACAATGGAAACACATTGGGACGATTATAAGACAAAAGTAGTTTTCGTCACTACCTACCTGCCCGTGCCGGGAGTAGTTTCTGTAGTGATTTTCTCATATCCTCAATTCGTTGTCAAAACTTGATTTTTATATGATTAATAGGTAAACATTCACAATGGAAACACATTGGGACGATTATAAGACAAAAGTAGTTTTCGTCACTACCTACCTGCCCGTGCCGGGAGTAGTTTTTGTAGCGATTTTCTCATATCCTCAATTCTTTGTCAAAACTTGATTTTTATATGATTAATAGGTAAACATTCACAATGGAAACACATTGGGACGATTATAAGACAAAAGTAATTTTCGTCACTACCTACCTGCCCGTGCCGGGAGTAGTTTCTGTAGCGATTTTCTCATATCCTCAATTCGTTGTCAAAACTTGATTTTTATATGATTAATAGGTAAACATTCACAATGGAAACACATTGGGACGATTATAAGACAAAAGTAGTTTTCGTCACTACCTACCTGCCCGTGCCGGGAGTAGTTTCTGTAGCGATTTTCTCATATCCTCAATTCTTTGTCAAAACTTGATATTTATATGAATTATAGGTAAACATTCACAATGGAAACACATTGGGACGATTATAAGACAAAAGTAGTTTTCGTCAGTACCTACCTGCCCGTGCTGGGAGTAGTCTCAAGTCGTTGTCAAAACTTGATTTTTATATGATTAATAGGTAAACATTCACAATGGAAACACATTGGGACGATTATAAGACAAAAGTAGTTTTCGTCAGTACCTACCTGCCCGTGCCGGGAGTAGTTTCTGTAGCGATTTTCTCATATCCTCAATTCTTTGTCAAAACTTGATTTTTATATGATTAATAGGTAAACATTCACAATGGAAACACATTGGGACGATTATAAGACAAAAGTAGTTTTCGTCACTACCTACCTGCCCGTGCCGGGAGTAGTTTCTGTAGCGATTTTCTCATATCCTCAATTCTTTGTCAAAACTTGATTTTTATATGATTAATACGTAAACATTCACAATGGAAACACATTGGGACGATTATAAGACAAAAGTAGTTTTCGTCAGTACCTACCTGCCCGTGCCGGGAGTAGTTTCTGTAGTGATTTTCTCATATCCTCAATTCTTTGTCAAAACTTGATTTTTATATGAATTATAGGTAAACATTCACAATGGAAACACATTGGGACGATTATAAGACAAAAGTAGTTTTCGTCAGTACCTACCTGCCCGTGCCGGGAGTAGTTTCTGTAGTGATTTTCTCATATCCTCAATTCTTTGTCAAAACTTGATTTTTATATGATTTATAGGTAAACATTCACAATGGAAACACATTGGGACGATTATAAGACAAAAGTAGTTTTCGTCACTACCTACCTGCCCGTGCCGGGAGAAGTTTCTGTAGCGATTTTCTCATATACTCAATTCTTTGTCAAAACTTGATTTTTATATGATTTATAGGTAAACATTCACAATGGAAACACATTGGGACGATTATAAGACAAAAGTAGTTTTTGTCACTACCTACCTGCCCGTGCCGGGAGTAGTTTCTGAAGCGATTTTCTCATATCCTCAATTCTTTGTCAAAACTTGATATTTATATGAATTATAGGTAAACATTCACAATGGAAACACATTGGGACGATTATAAGACAAAAGTAGTTTTCGTCAGTACCTACCTGCCCGTGCCGGGAGAAGTTTCTGTAGCGATTTTCTCGTATCCTCAATTCTTTGTCAAAACTTGATATTTATATGATTAATAGGTAAACACTCACAATGGAAACACATTGGGACGATTATAAGACAAAAGTAGTTTTCGTCACTACCTACCTGCCCGTGCCGGGAGTAGTTTCTGTAGCGATTTTCTCATATCCTCAATTCTTTGTCAAAACTTGATTTTTATATGAATTATAGGTAAACATTCACAATGGAAACACATTGGGACGATTATAAGACAAAAGTAGTTTTCGTCAGTACCTACCTGCCCGTGCCGGGAGTAGTTTCTCTAGCGATTTTCTCATATCCTCAATTCTTTGTCAAAACTTAATTTTTATATGATTAATAGGTAAACATTCACAATGGAAACACATTGGGACGATTATAAGACAAAAGTAGTTTTCGTCACTACCTACCTGCCCGTGCCGGGAGTAGTTTCTGTAGCGATTTTCTCATATCCTCAATTCTTTGTCAAAACTTGATTTTTATATGATTAATAGGTAAACATTCACAATGGAAACACATTGGGACGATTATAAGACAAAAGTAGTTTTCGTCACTACCTACCTGCCCGTGCCGGGAGTAGTTTCTGTAGTGATTTTCTCATATCCTCAATTCGTTGTCAAAACTTGATTTTTATATGATTAATAGGTAAACATTCACAATGGAAACACATTGGGACGATTATAAGACAAAAGTAGTTTTCGTCACTACCTACCTGCCCGTGCCGGGAGTAGTTTTTGTAGCGATTTTCTCATATCCTCAATTCTTTGTCAAAACTTGATTTTTATATGATTAATAGGTAATTATTCACAATGGAAACACATTGGGACGATTATAAGACAAAAGTAATTTTCGTCACTACCTACCTGCCCGTGCCGGGAGTAGTTTCTGTAGCGATTTTCTCATATCCTCAATTCGTTGTCAAAACTTGATTTTTATATGATTAATAGGTAAACATTCACAATGGAAACACATTGGGACGATTATAAGACAAAAGTAGTTTTCGTCACTACCTACCTGCCCGTGCCGGGAGTAGTTTCTGTAGCGATTTTCTCATATCCTCAATTCTTTGTCAAAACTTGATATTTATATGAATTATAGGTAAACATTCACAATGGAAACACATTGGGACGATTATAAGACAAAAGTAGTTTTCGTCAGTACCTACCTGCCCGTGCTGGGAGTAGTCTCAAGTCGTTGTCAAAACTTGATTTTTATATGATTAATAGGTAAACATTCACAATGGAAACACATTGGGACGATTATAAGACAAAAGTAGTTTTCGTCAGTACCTACCTGCCCGTGCCGGGAGTAGTTTCTGTAGCGATTTTCTCATATCCTCAATTCTTTGTCAAAACTTGATTTTTATATGATTAATAGGTAAACACTCACAATGGAAACACATTGGGACGATTATAAGACAAAAGTAGTTTTCGTCACTACCTACCTGCCCGTGCCGGGAGTAGTTTCTGTAGCGATTTTCTCATATCCTCAATTCTTTGTCAAAACTTGATTTTTATATGATTAATACGTAAACATTCACAATGGAAACACATTGGGACGATTATAAGACAAAAGTAGTTTTCGTCAGTACCTACCTGCCCGTGCCGGGAGTAGTTTCTGTAGTGATTTTCTCATATCCTCAATTCTTTGTCATAACTTGATTTTTATATGAATTATAGGTAAACATTCACAATGGAAACACATTGGGACGATTATAAGACAAAAGTAGTTTTCGTCAGTACCTACCTGCCCGTGCCGGGAGTAGTTTCTGTAGTGATTTTCTCATATCCTCAATTCTTTGTCAAAACTTGATTTTTATATGATTTATAGGTAAACATTCACAATGGAAACACATTGGGACGATTATAAGACAAAAGTAGTTTTCGTCACTACCTACCTGCCCGTGCCGGGAGAAGTTTCTGTAGCGATTTTCTCATATACTCAATTCTTTGTCAAAACTTGATTTTTATATGATTAATAGGTAAACATTCACAATGGAAACACATTGGGACGATTATAAGACAAAAGTAGTTTTTGTCACTACCTACCTGCCCGTGCCGGGAGTAGTTTCTGAAGCGATTTTCTCATATCCTCAATTCTTTGTCAAAACTTGATATTTATATGAATTATAGGTAAACATTCACAATGGAAACACATTGGGACGATTATAAGACAAAAGTAGTTTTCGTCAGTACCTACCTGCCCGTGCCGGGAGAAGTTTCTGTAGCGATTTTCTCATATACTCAATTCTTTGTCAAAACTTATTTTTTTATGATTAATAGGTAAACATTCACAATGGAAACTCATTGGGACGATTATAAGACAAAAGTAGTTTTTTTCACTACCTACCTGCCCGTTCCGGGAGTAGTTTCTGAAGCGATTTTCTCATATCCTCAATTCTTTGTCAAAACTTGATTTTTATATGATTAATAGGTAAACATTCACAATGGAAACACATTGGGACGATTATAAGACAAAAGTAGTTTTTATATGATTAATAGGTAAACATTCACAATGGAAACACATTGGGACGATTATAAGACAAAAGTAATTTTCGTCACTACCTACCTGCCCGTGCCGGGAGTAGTTTCTGTAGCGATTTTCTCATATCCTCAATTCGTTGTCAAAACTTGATTTTTATATGATTAATAGGTAAACATTCACAATGGAAACACATTGGGACGATTATAAGACAAAAGTAGTTTTCGTCACTACCTACCTGCCCGTGCCGGGAGTAGTTTCTGTAGCGATTTTCTCATATCCTCAATTCTTTGTCAAAACTTGATATTTATATGAATTATAGGTAAACATTCAAAATGGAAACACATTGGGACGATTATAAGACAAAAGTAGTTTTCGTCAGTACCTACCTGCCCGTGCTGGGAGTAGTCTCAAGTCGTTGTCAAAACTTGATTTTTATATGATTAATAGGTAAACATTCACAATGGAAACACATTGGGACGATTATAAGACAAAAGTAGTTTTCATCAGTACCTACCTGCCCGTGCCGGGAGTAGTTTCTGTAGCGATTTTCTCATATCCTCAATTCTTTGTCAAAACTTGATTTTTATATGATCAATAGGTAAACATTCACAATGGAAACACATTGGGACGATTATAAGACAAAAGTAGTTTTCGTCACTACCTACCTGCCCGTGCCGGGAGTAGTTTCTGTAGCGATTTTCTCATATCCTCAATTCTTTGTCAAAACTTGATTTTTATATGATTAATAGGTAAACATTCACAATGGAAACACATTGGGACGATTATAAGACAAAAGTAGTTTTCGTCACTACCTACCTGCACGTCCCGGGAGTAGTTTCTGTAGCGATTTTCTCATATCCTCAATTCTTTGTCAAAACTTGATTTTTATATGATTAATAGGTAAACATTCACAATGGAAACACATTGGGACGATTATAAGACAAAAGTAGTTTTCGTCAGTACCTACCTGCCCGTGCCGGGAGTAGTTTCTGTAGTGATTTTCTCATATCCTCAATTCTTTGTCAAAACTTGATTTTTATATGAATTATAGGTAAACATTCACAATGGAAACACATTGGGACGATTATAAGACAAAAGTAGTTTTCGTCAGTACCTACCTGCCCGTGCCGGGAGTAGTTTCTGTAGTGATTTTCTCATATCCTCAATTCTTTGTCAAAACTAGATTTTTATATGATTTATAGGTAAACATTCACAATGGAAACACATTGGGACGATTATAAGACAAAAGTAGTTTTCGTCACTACCTACCTGCCCGTGCCGGGAGAAGTTTCTGTAGCGATTTTCTCATATACTCAATTCTTTGTCAAAACTTGATTTTTATATGATTAATAGGTAAACATTCACAATGGAAACACATTGGGACGATTATAAGACAAAAGTAGTTTTTGTCACTACCTACCTGCCCGTGCCGGGAGTAGTTTCTGAAGCGATTTTCTCATATCCTCAATTCTTTGTCAAAACTTGATATTTATATGAATTATAGGTAAACATTCACAATGGAAACACATTGGGACGATTATAAGACAAAAGTAGTTTTCGTCAGTACCTACCTGCCCGTGCCGGGAGAAGTTTCTGTAGCGATTTTCTCATATACTCAATTCTTTGTCAAAACTTATTTTTTTATGATTAATAGGTAAACATTCACAATGGAAACACATTGGGACGATTATAAGACAAAAGTAGTTTTTTTCACTACCTACCTGCCCGTTCCGGGAGTAGTTTCTGAAGCGATTTTCTCAAATCCTCAATTCTTTGTCAAAACTTGATTTTTATATGATTAATAGGTAAACATTCACAATGGAAACACATTGGGACGATTATAAGACAAAAGTAGTTTTCGTCACTACCTACCTGCTCGTGCCGGGAGTAGTTTCTGTAGCGATTTTCTCATATCCTCAATTCTTTGTCAAAACTTGATTTTTATATTTTTAATAGGTAAACATTCACAATGGAAACACATTGGGACGATTATAAGACAAAAGAAGTTTTCGTCACTACCTACCTGCCCGTGCCGGGAGTAGTTTCTGTAGCGATTTTCTCATATCCTCAATTCTTTGTCAAAACTTAATTTTTATATGATTAATAGGTAAACATTCACAATGGAAACACATTGGGACGATTATAAGACAAAAGTAGTTTTCGTCACTACCTACCTGCACGTGCCGGGAGTAGTTTCTGTAGCGATTTTCTCATATCCTCAATTCTTTGTCAAAACTTGATTTTTATATGATTAATAGGTAAACATTCACAATGGAAACACATTGGGACGACTATAAGACAAAAGTAGTTTTCGTCACTACCTACCTGCCCGTGCCGGGAGTAGTTTCTGTAGCGATTTTCTCATATCCTCAATTCTTTGTCAAAACTTGATATTTATATGATTAATAGGTAAACATTCACAATGGAAACACATTGGGACGATTATAAGACAAAAGTAGTTTTCGTCACTACCTACCTGCCCGTGCCGGGAGTAGTTTCTGTAGCGATTTTCTCATATCCTCAATTCTTTGTCAAAACTTGATTTTTATATGATTAATAGGTAAACATTCACAATGGAAACACATTGGGACGATTATAAGACAAAAGTAGTTTTCGTCACTACCTACCTGCCCGTGCCGGGAGTAGTTTCTGTAGCGATTTTCTCATATCCTCAAGTCGTTGTCAAAACTTTATTTTTATATGATTAATAGGTAAACATTCACAATGGAAACACATTGGGACGATTATAAGACAAAAGTAGTTTTCGTCACTACCTACCTGCCCGTGCCGGGAGTAGTTTCTGTAGCGATTTTCTCATATCCTCAATTCGTTGTCAAAACTTGATTTTTATATGATTAATAGGTAAACATTCACAATGGAAACACATTGGGACGACTATAAGACAAAAGAAGTTTTCGACATTACCTGCCTGCCGTGCCGGGAGTAGTTTCTGTAGCGATTTTCTCATATCCTCGATTCTTTTTCAAAACTTGATTTTTATATGATTAAAAGGTAAACATTCACAATGGAAACACATTGGGACGATTATAAGACAAAAGTAGTTTTCGTCACTACCTACCTGCCCGTGCCGGGAGTAGTTTCTGTAGTGATTTTCTCATATCCTCAATTCTTTGTCAAAACTTGATTTTTATATGAATTATAGGTAAACATTCACAATGGAAACACATTGGGACGATTATAAGACAAAAGTAGTTTTCGTCAGTACCTACCTGCCCGTGCCGGGAGTAGTTTCTGTAGTGATTTTCTCATATCCTCAATTCTTTGTCAAAACTAGATTTTTATATGATTTATAGGTAAACATTCACAATGGAAACACATTGGGACGATTATAAGACAAAAGTAGTTTTCGTCACTACCTACCTGCCCGTGCCGGGAGAAGTTTCTGTAGCGATTTTCTCATATACTCAATTCTTTGTCAAAACTTGATTTTTATATGATTAATAGGTAAACATTCACAATGGAAACACATTGGGACGATTATAAGACAAAAGTAGTTTTCGTCACTACCTACCTGCCCGTGCCGGGAGTAGTTTCTGTAGCGATTTTCTCATATCCTCAATTCGTTGTCAAAACTTGATTTTTATATGATTAATAGGTAAACATTCACAATGGAAACACATTGGGACGACTATAAGACAAAAGAAGTTTTCGACACTACCTGTCTGCCGTGCCGGGAGTAGTTTCTGTAGCGATTTTCTCATATCCTCAATTCTTTGTCAAAACTTGATTTTTATATGATTAATAGGTAAACATTCACAATGGAAACACATTGGGACGATTATAAGACAAAAATAGTTTTCGTCACTACCTACCTGCTCGTGCCGGGAGTAGTTTCTGTAGCGATTTTCTCATATCCTCAATTCTTTGTCAAAACTTGATTTTTATATTTTTAATAGGTAAACATTCACAATGGAAACACATTGGGACGATTATAAGACAAAAGTAGTTTTTGTCACTACCTACCTGCCCGTGCCGGGAGTAGTTTCTGTAGCGATTTTGTCATATCCTCAATTCTTTGTCAAAACTTGATTTTTATATGATTAATAGGTAAACATTAACAATGGAAACACATTGGGACGATTATAAGACAAAAGTAGTTTTCGTCACTACCTACCTGCCCGTGCCGGGAGTAGTTTCTGTAGTGATTTTCTCATCTCCTCAATTCTTTGTCAAAACTTGATTTTTATATGATTAAAAGGTAAACATTCACAATGGAAACACATTGGGACGATTATAAGACAAAAGTAGTTTTCGTCAGTACCTACCTGCCCGTGCCGGGAGTAGTTTCTGTAGCGATTTTCTCATATCCTCAATTCGTTGTCAAAACTTGATTTTTATATGATTAATAGGTAAACATTCACAATGGAAACACATTGGGACGATTATTAGACAAAAGAAGTTTTCGTCACTACCTACCTGCCCGTGCCGGGAGTAGTTTCTGTAGCGATTTTCTCATATCCTCAATTCTTTGTCAAAACTTAATTTTTATATGATTAATAGGTAAACATTCACAATGGAAACACATTGGGACGATTATAAGACAAAAGTAGATTTCGTCACTACCTACCTGCCCGTGCCGGGAGTAGTTTCTGTAGCGATTTTCTCATATCCTCAATTCTTTGTCAAAACTTGATTTTTATATGATTAATAGGTAAACATTCACAATGGAAACACATTGGGACGACTATAAGACAAAAGTAGTTTTCGTCACAACCTACCTGCCCGTGCCGGGAGTAGTTTCTGTAGCGATTTTCTCATATCCTCAATTCTTTGTCAAAACTTGATATTTATATGATTAATAGGTAAACATTCACAATGGAAACACATTGGGACGATTATTAGACAAAAGTAGTTTTCGTCACTACCTACCTGACCGTGCCGGGAGTAGTTTCTGTAGCGATTTTCTCATATCCTCAATTCTTTGTCAAAACTTGATTTTTATATGATTAATAGGTAAACATTCACAATGGAAACACATTGGGACGATTATAAGACAAAAGTAGTTTTCGTCACTACCTACCTGCCCGTGCCGGGAGTAGTTTCTGTAGCGATTTTCTCATATCCTCAAGTCGTTGTCAAAACTTGATTTTTATATGATTAATAGGTAAACATTCACAATGGAAACACATTGGGACGATTATAAGACAAAAGTAGTTTTCGTCACTACCTACCTGCCCGTGCCGGGAGAAGTTTCTGTAGCGATTTTCTCATATCCTCAATTCGTTGTCAAAACTTGATTTTTATATGATTAATAGGTAAACATTCACAATGGAAACACATTGGGACGACTATAAGACAAAAGAAGTTTTCGACATTACCTGCCTGCCGTGCCGGGAGTAGTTTCTGTAGCGATTTTCTCATATCCTCGATTCTTTTTCAAAACTTGATTTTTATATGATTAAAAGGTAAACATTCACAATGGAAACACATTGGGACGATTATAAGACAAAAGTAGTTTTCGTCACTACCTACCTGCCCGTGCCGGGAGTAGTTTCTGTAGCGATTTTCTCATATCCTCAATTTTTTGTCAAAACTTGATTTTTATATGATTAATAGGTAAACATTCACAATGGAAACACATTGGGACGATTATAAGACAAAAGTAGTTTTCGTCACTACCTACCTGCCCGTGCCGGGAGTAGTTTCTGTAGCGATTTTCTCATATCCTCAATTCTTTGTCAAAACTTGATATTTATATGAATTATAGGTAAACATTCACAATGGAAACACATTGGGACGATTATAAGACAAAAGTAGTTTTCGTCAGTACCTACCTGCCCGTGCCGGGAGTAGTTTCTGTAGCGATTTTCTCATATCCTCAATTCGTTGTCAAAACTTGATTTTTATATGATTAATAGGTAAACATTCACAATGGAAACACATTGGGACGATTATAAGACAAAAGTAGTTTTCGTCACTACCTACCTGCCCGTGCCGGGAGTAGTTTCTGTAGCGATTTTCTCATATCCTCAATTTTTTGTCAAAACTTGTTTTTTATATGATTAATAGGTAAACATTCACAATGGAAACACATTGGGACGATTATAAGACAAAAGTAGTTTTCGTCACTACCTACCTGCCCGTGCCGGGAGTAGTTTCTGTAGCGATTTTCTCATATCCTCAAGTCGTTGTCAAAACTTGATTTTTATATGATTAATAGGTAAACATTCACAATGGAAACACATTGGGACGATTATAAGACAAAAGTAGTTTTCGTCACTACCTACCTGCCCGTGCCGGGAGTAGTTTCTGTAGCGATTTTCTCATATCCTCAATTCGTTGTCAAAACTTGATTTTTATATGATTAATAGGTAAACATTCACAATGGAAACACATTGGGACGACTATAAGACAAAAGAAGTTTTCGACATTACCTGCCTGCCGTGCCGGGAGTAACCGTAACCGACTGACTGACGTTTGACTGAGGTTGAGATTTGTGACAAAATTCAAAAATTCTATATTTAAAATTAAATTTTTGTTTACCAAGCAGTTCGATTTATAAGTTCAGTCACTTTCATAGTATTTAGTACCTATTTCATAAATTACGAGGCTTATCCTCTTTTCTCACCTTACCGGGGACGATGGCACTTGATTTGTGTCATTTGGCCCGGTAAACACATCACCGGGCCAGTTAAAACTTTTTTTTCCCATGTGGCCCGGCGCCGGGCCAAGTCACCGGGCCAGATGGGATACACTCGTTTCTGTAGCTTGTAGATTTTCTCATATCCTCGATTCTTTTTCAAAACTTGATTTTTATATGATTAATAGGTAAACATTCACAATGGAAACACATTGGGACGATTATAAGACAAAAGTAGTTTTCGTCACTACCTACCTGCCCGTGCCGGGAGTAGTTTCTGTAGCGATTTTCTCATATCCTCAATTTTTTGTCAAAACTTGATTTTTATATGATTAATAGGTAAACATTCACAATGGAAACACATTGGGACGATTATAAGACAAAAGTAGTTTTCTTCACTACCTACCTGCCCGTGCCGGGAGTAGTTTCTGTAGCGATTTTCTCATATCCTCAATTCTTTGTCAAAACTTGATATTTATATGAATTATAGGTAAACATTCACAATGGAAACACATTGGGACGATTATAAGACAAAAGTAGTTTTCGTCACTACCTACCTGCCCGTGCCGGGAGTAGTTTCTGTAGCGATTTTCTCATATCCTCAATTCGTTGTCAAAACTTGACTTTTATATGATTAATAGGTAAACATTCACAATGGAAACACATTGGGACGATTATAAGACAAAAGTAGTTTTTGTCACTACCTACCTGCCCGTGCCGGGAGTAGTTTCTGTAGCGATTTTGTCATATCCTCAATTCTTTGTCAAAACTTGATTTTTATATGATTAATAGGTAAACATTAACAATGGAAACACATTGGGACGATTATAAGACAAAAGTAGTTTTCGTCACTACCTACCTGCCCGTGCCGGGAGTAGTTTCTGTAGTGATTTTCTCATCTCCTCAATTCTTTGTCAAAACTTGATTTTTATATGATTAAAAGGTAAACATTCACAATGGAAACACATTGGGACGATTATAAGACAAAAGTAGTTTTCGTCAGTACCTACCTGCCCGTGCCGGGAGTAGTTTCTGTAGCGATTTTCTCATATCCTCAATTCGTTGTCAAAACTTGATTTTTATATGATTAATAGGTAAACATTCACAATGGAAACACATTGGGACGACTATAAGACAAAAGAAGTTTTCGACACTACCTGCCTGCCGTGCCGGGAGTAGTTTCTGTAGCGATTTTCTCATATCCTCGATTCTTTTTCAAAACTTGATTTTTATATGATTAATAGGTAAACATTCACAATGGAAACACATTGGGACGATTATAAGACAAAAGTAGTTTTCGTCACTACCTACCTGCCCGTGCCGGGAGTAGTTTCTGTAGCGATTTTCTCATATCCTCAAGTCGTTGTCAAAACTTGATTTTTATATGATTAATAGGTAAACATTCACAATGGAAACACATTGGGACGATTATAAGACAAAAGTAGTATTCGTCAGTACCTACCTGCCCGTGCCGGGAGTAGTTTCTGTAGCGATTTTCTCATATCCTCAATTCTTTGTCAAAAGTTGATTTTTATATGATCAATAGGTAAACATTCACAATGGAAACACATTGGGACGATTATAAGACAAAAGTAGTTTTCGTCACTACCTACCTGCCCGTGCCGGGAGTAGTTTCTGTAGCGATTTTCTCATATCCTCAATTCTTTGTCAAAACTTGATTTTTATATGATTAATAGATAAACATTCACAATGGAAACACATTGGGACGATTATAAGACAAAAGTAGTTTTCGTCACTACCTACCTGCCCGTGCCGGGAGTAGTTTCTGTAGCGATTTTCTCATATCCTCAATTCGTTGTCAAAACTTGATTTTTATATGATTAATAGGTAAACATTCACAATGGAAACACATTGGGACGACTATAAGACAAAAGAAGTTTTCGACACTACCTGCCTGCCGTGCCGGGAGTAGTTTCTGTAGCGATTTTCTCATATCCTCGATTCTTTTCAAAACTTGATTTTTATATGATTAATAGGTAAACATTCACAATGGAAACACATTGGGACGATTATAAGACAAAAGAAGTTTTCGTCACTACCTACCTGCCCGTGCCGGGAGTAGTTTCTGTAGCGATTTTCTCATATCCTCAATTCTTTGTCAAAACTTGATTTTTATATGATTAATAGGTAAACTTTCACAATGGAAACACATTGGGACGATTATAAGACAAAAGTAGTTTTCGTCACTACCTACCTGACGTGCCGGGAGTAGTTTCTGTAGCGATTTTCTCATATCCTCAATTCTTTGTCAAAACTTGATTTTTATATGATTAATAGGTAAACATTCACAATGGAAACACATTGGGACGACTATAAGACAAAAGTAGTTTTCTTCACTACCTACCTGCCCGTGCCGGGAGTAGTTTCTGTAGCGATTTTCTCATATCCTCAATTCTTTGTCAAAACTTGATTTTTATATGATTAATAGGTAAACATTCACAATGGAAACACATTGGGACGATTATAAGACAAAAGTAGTTTTCGTCACTACCTACCTGCCCGTGCCGGGAGTAGTTTCTGTAGCGATTTTCTCATATCCTCAATTCGTTGTCAAAACTTGATTTTTATATGATTAATAGGTAAACATTCACAATGGAAACACATTGGGACGACTATAAGACAAAAGAAGTTTTCGACACTACCTGCCTGCCGTGCCGGGAGTAGTTTCTGTAGCGATTTTCTCATATCCTCGATTCTTTTTCAAAACTTGATTTTTATATGATTAATAGGTAAACATTCACAATGGAAACACATTGGGACGATTATAAGACAAAAGTAGTTTTCGTCACTACCTACCTGCCCGTGCCGGAAACACATTGGGACGACTATAAGACAAAAGTAGTTTTCTTCACTACCTACCTGCCCGTGCCGGGAGTAGTTTCTGTAGCGATTTTCTCATATCCTCAATTCTTTGTCAAAACTTGATTTTTATATGATTAATAGGTAAACATTCACAATGGAAACACATTGGGACGATTATAAGACAAAAGTAGTTTTCGTCACTACCTACCTGCCCGTGCCGGGAGTAGTTTCTGTAGCGATTTTCTCATATCCTCAATTCGTTGTCAAAACTTGATTTTTATATGATTAATAGGTAAACATTCACAATGGAAACACATTGGGACGACTATAAGACAAAAGAAGTTTTCGACACTACCTGCCTGCCGTGCCGGGAGTAGTTTCTGTAGCGATTTTCTCATATCCTCGATTCTTTTTCAAAACTTGATTTTTATATGATTAATAGGTAAACATTCACAATGGAAACACATTGGGACGATTATAAGACAAAAGTAGTTTTCGTCACTACCTACCTGCCCGTGCCGGGAGTAGTTTCTGTAGCGATTTTCTCATATCCTCAATTCTTTGTCAAAACTTGATTTTTATATGATTTATAGGTAAACATTCACAATGGAAACACATTGGGACGATTATAAGACAAAAGAAGTTTTCGTCACTACCTACCTGCCCGTGCCGGGAGTAGTTTCTGTAGCGATTTTCTCATATCCTCAATTCTTTGTCAAAACTTGATTTTTATATGATTAATAGGTAAACTTTCACAATGGAAACACATTGGGACGATTATAAGACAAAAGTAGTTTTCGTCACTACCTACCTGCCCGTGCCGGGAGTAGTTTCTGTAGCGATTTTCTCATATCCTCAATTCTTTGTCAAAACTTGATTTTTATATGATTAATAGGTAAACATTCACAATGGAAACACATTGGGACGACTATAAGACAAAAGTAGTTTTCTTCACTACCTACCTGCCCGTGCCGGGAGTAGTTTCTGTAGCGATTTTCTCATATCCTCAATTCTTTGTCAAAACTTGATATTTATATGATTAATAGGTAAACATTCACAATGGAAACACATTGGGACGATTATAAGACAAAAGTAGTTTTCGTCACTACCTACCTGCCCGTGCCGGGAGTAGTTTCTGTAGCGATTTTCTCATATCCTCAATTCGTTGTCAAAACTTGATTTTTATATGATCAATAGGTAAACATTCACAATGGAAACACATTGGGACGACTATAAGACAAAAGAAGTTTTCGACACTACCTGCCTGCCGTGCCGGGAGTAGTTTCTGTAGCGATTTTCTCATATCCTCGATTCTTTTTAAAAACTTGATTTTTATATGATTAATAGGTAAACATTCACAATGGAAACACATTGGGACGATTATAAGACAAAAGTAGTTTTCGTCACTACCTACCTGCCCGTGCCGGGAGTAGTTTCTGTAGCGATTTTCTCATATCCTCAATTCGTTGTCAAAACTTGATTTTTATATGATTAATAGGTAAACATTCACAATGGAAACACATTGGGACGACTATAAGACAAAAGAAGTTTTCGACATTACCTGCCTGCCGTGCCGGGAGTAGTTTCTGTAGCTTGTAGATTTTCTCATATCCTCGATTCTTTTTCAAAACTTGATTTTTATATGATTAATAGGTAAACATTCACAATGGAAACACATTGGGACGATTATAAGACAAAAGTAGTTTTCGTCACTACCTACCTGCCCGTGCCGGGAGTAGTTTCTGTAGCGATTTTCTCATATCCTCAATTTTTTGTCAAAACTTGATTTTTATATGATTAATAGGTAAACATTCACAATGGAAACACATTGGGACGATTATAAGACAAAAGTAGTTTTCGTCACTACCTACCTGCCCGTGCCGGGAGTAGTTTCTGTAGCGATTTTCTCATATCCTCAATTCGTTGTCAAAACTTGATATTTATATGATTAATAGGTAAACATTCACAATGGAAACACATTGGAACGATTATAAGACAAAAGTAGTTTTCTTCACTACCTACCTGCCCGTGCCGGGAGTAGTTTCTGAAGCGATTTTCTCATATCCTCAATTCTTTGTCAAAACTTGATTTTTATATGATTAATAGGTAAACATTCACAATGGAAACACATTGGGACGATTATAAGACAAAAGTAGTTTTCGTCACTACCTACCTGCCCGTGCCGGGAGTAGTTTCTGTAGCGATTTTCTCATATCCTCAATTCGTTGTCAAAACTTGATTTTTATATGATTAATAGGTAAACATTCACAATGGAAACACATTGGGACGACTATAAGACAAAAGAAGTTTTCGACACTACCTGCCTGCCGTGCATGGAGTAGTTTCTGTAGCGATTTTCTCATATCCTCAAATCGTTGTCAAAACTTGATATTTATATGATTAATAGGTAAACATTCACAATGGAAACACATTGGAACGATTATAAGACAAAAGTAGTTTTCTTCACTACCTACCTGCCCGTGCCGGGAGTAGTTTCTGAAGCGATTTTCTCATATCCTCAATTCTTTGTCAAAACTTGATTTTTATATGATTAATAGGTAAACATTCACAATGGAAACACATTGGGACGATTATAAGACAAAAGTAGTTTTCGTCACTACCTACCTGCCCGTGCCGGGAGTAGTTTCTGTAGCGATTTTCTCATATCCTCAATTCGTTGTCAAAACTTGATTTTTATATGATTAATAGGTAAACATTCACAATGGAAACACATTGGGACTACTATAAGACAAAAGAAGTTTTCGACACTACCTGCCTGCCGTGCCGGGAGTAGTTTCTGTAGCGATTTTCTCATATCCTCGATTCTTTTTCAAAACTTGATTTTTATATGATTAATAGGTAAACATTCACAATGGAAACACATTGGGACGATTATAAGACAAAAGTAGTTTTCGTCAGTACCTACCTGCCCGTGCCGGGAGTAGTTTCTGTAGTGATTTTCTCATCTCCTCAATTCTTTGTCAAAACTTGATTTTTATATGATTAAAAGGTAAACCTTCACAATGGAAACACATTGGGACGATTATAAGACAAAGGAAATTTTCGTCACTACCTACCTGCCCGTGCCGAGAGTAGTTTCTGTAGCGATTTTGTCATATCCTCAATTCTTTGTCAAAACTTGATTTTTATATGATTAATAGGTAAACATTAACAATGGAAACACATTGGGACGATTATAAGACAAAAGTAGTTTTCGTCACTACCTACCTGCCCGTGCCGGGAGTAGTTTCTGTAGTGATTTTCTCATCTCCTCAATTCTTTGTCAAAACTTGATTTTTATATGATTAAAAGGTAAACATTCACAATGGAAACACATTGGGACGATTATAAGACAAAAGTAGTTTTCGTCACTACCTACCTGCCCGTGCCGGGAGAAGTTTCTGTAGCGATTTTCTCATATACTCAATTCTTTGTCAAAACTTGATTTTTATATGATTAATAGGTAAACATTCACAATGGAAACACATTGGGACGATTATAAGACAAAAGTAGTTTTTGTCACTACCTACCTTCCCGTGCCGGGAGTAGTTTCTGAAGCGATTTTCTCATATCCTCAATTCTTTGTCAAAACTTGATATTTATATGAATTATAGGTAAACATTCACAATGGAAACACATTGGGACGATTATAAGACAAAAGTAGTTTTCGTCAGTACCTACCTGCCCGTGCCGGGAGAAGTTTCTTTAGCGATTTTCTCATATACTCAATTATTTGTCAAAACTTGATTTTTATATGATTAATAGGTAAACATTCACAATGGAAACACATTGGGACGATTATAAGACAAAAGTAGTTTTTTTCACTACCTACCTGCCCGTTCCGGGAGTAGTTTCTGAAGCGATTTTCTCATATCCTCAATTCTTTGTCAAAACTTGATTTTTATATGATTAATAGGTAAACATTCACAATGGAAACACATTGGGACGATTATAAGACAAAAGTAGTTTTCGTCACTACCTACCTGCCCGTGCCGGGAGTAGTTTCTGTAGCGATTTTCTCATATCCTCAATTCGTTGTCAAAACTTGATTTTTATATGATTAATAGGTAAACATTCACAATGGAAACACATTGGGACGACTATAAGACAAAAGAAGTTTTCGACACTACCTGCCTGCCGTGCCGGGATTAGTTTCTGTAGCGATTTTCTCATATCCTCGATTCTTTTTAAAAACTTGATTTTTATATGATTAATAGGTAAACATTCACAATGGAAACACATTGGGACGATTATAAGACAAAAGTAGTTTTCGTCACTACCTACCTGCCCGTGCCGGGAGTAGTTTCTGTAGCGATTTTCTCATATCCTCAATTCGTTGTCAAAACTTGATTTTTATATGATTAATAGGTAAACATTCACAATGGAAACACATTGGGACGACTATAAGACAAAAGAAGTTTTCGACATTACCTGCCTGCCGTGCCGGGAGTAGTTTCTGTAGCTTGTAGATTTTCTCATATCCTCGATTCTTTTTCAAAACTTGATTTTTATATGATTAATAGGTAAACATTTACAATGGAAACACATTGGGACGATTATAAGACAAAAGTAGTTTTCGTCACTACCTACCTGCCCGTGCCGGGAGTAGTTTCTGTAGCGATTTTCTCATATCCTCAATTTTTTGTCAAAACTTGATTTTTATATGATTAATAGGTAAACATTCACAATGGAAACACATTGGGACGATTATAAGACAAAAGTAGTTTTCGTCACTACCTACCTGCCCGTGCCGGGAGTAGTTTCTGTAGCGATTTTCTCATATCCTCAATTCGTTGTCAAAACTTGATATTTATATGATTAATAGGTAAACATTCACAATGGAAACACATTGGAACGATTATAAGACAAAAGTAGTTTTCTTCACTACCTACCTTCCCGTGCCGGGAGTAGTTTCTGAAGCGATTTTCTCATATCCTCAATTCTTTGTCAAAACTTGATTTTTATATGATTAATAGGTAAACATTCACAATGGAAACACATTGGGACGATTATAAGACAAAAGTAGTTTTCGTCACTACCTACCTGCCCGTGCCGGGAGTAGTTTCTGTAGCGATTTTCTCATATCCTCAATTCGTTGTCAAAACTTGATTTTTATATGATTAATAGGTAAACATTCACAATGGAAACACATTGGGACGACTATAAGACAAAAGAAGTTTTCGACACTACCTGCCTGCCGTGCCGGGAGTAGTTTCTGTAGCGATTTTCTCATATCCTCAATTCGTTGTCAAAACTTGATATTTATATGATTAATAGGTAAACATTCACAATGGAAACACATTGGAACGATTATAAGACAAAAGTAGTTTTCTTCACTACCTACCTGCCCGTGCCGGGAGTAGTTTCTGAAGCGATTTTCTCATATCCTCAATTCTTTGTCAAAACTTGATTTTTATATGATTAATAGGTAAACATTCACAATGGAAACACATTGGGACGATTATAAGACAAAAGTAGTTTTCGTCACTACCTACCTGCCCGTGCCGGGAGTAGTTTCTGTAGCGATTTTCTCATATCCTCAATTCGTTGTCAAAACTTGATTTTTATATGATTAATAGGTAAACATTCACAATGGAAACACATTGGGACGACTATAAGACAAAAGAAGTTTTCGACACTACCTGCCTGCCGTGCCGGGAGTAGTTTCTGTAGCGATTTTCTCATATCCTCAATTCGTTGTCAAAACTTGATATTTATATGATTAATAGGTAAACATTCACAATGGAAACACATTGGAACGATTATAAGACAAAAGTAGTTTTCTTCACTACCTACCTGCCCGTGCCGGGAGTAGTTTCTGTAGCGATTTTCTCATATCCTCAATTCTTTGTCAAAACTTGATTTTTATATGATTTATAGGTAAACATTCACAATGGAAACACATTGGGACGATTATAAGACAAAAGAAGTTTTCGTCACTACCTACCTGCCCGTGCCGGGAGTAGTTTCTGTAGCGATTTTCTCATATCCTCAATTCTTTGTCAAAACTTAATTTTTATATGATTAATAGGTAAACATTCACAATGGAAACACATTGGGACGATTATAAGACAAAAGTAGTTTTCGTCACTACCTACCTGCCCGTGCCGGGAGTAGTTTCTGTAGCGATTTTCTCATATCCTCAATTCTTTGTCAAAACTTGATTTTTATATGATTAATAGGTAAACATTCACAATGGAAACACATTGGGACGACTATAAGACAAAAGTAGTTTTCTTCACTAACTACCTGCCCGTGCCGGGAGTAGTTTCTGTAGCGATTTTCTCATATCCTCAATTCTTTGTCAAAACTTGATATCTATATGATTAATAGGTAAACATTCACAATGGAAACACATTGGGACGATTATAAGACAAAAGTAGTTTTCGTCACTACCTACCTGCCCGTGCCGGGAGTAGTTTCTGTAGCGATTTTCTCATATCCTCAATTCTTTGTCAAAACTTGATTTTTATATGATTAATAGGTAAACATTCACAATGGAAACACATTGGAACGATTATAAGACAAAAGTAGTTTTCGTCACTACCTACCTGCCCGTGCCGGGAGTAGTTTCTGTAGCGATTTTCTCATATCCTCAAGTCGTTGTCAAAACTTGATTTTTATATGATTAATAGGTAAACATTCACAATGGAAACACATTGGGACGATTATAAGACAAAAGTAGTTTTCGTCAGTACCTACCTGCCCGTGCCGGGAGTAGTTTCTGTAGCGATTTTCTCATATCCTCAATTCTTTGTCAAAACTTGATTTTTATATGATCAATAGGTAAACATTCACAATGGAAACACATTGGGACGATTATAAGACAAAAGTAGTTTTCGTCACTACCTACCTGCCCGTGCCGGGAGTAGTTTCTGTAGCGATTTTCTCATATCCTCAATTCTTTGTCAAAACTTGATTTTTATATGATTAATAGGTAAACATTCACAATGGAAACACATTGGGACGATTATAAGACAAAAGTAGTTTTCGTCACTACCTACCTGCCCGTGCCGGGAGTAGTTTCTGTAGCGATTTTCTCATATCCTCAATTCTTTGTCAAAACTTGATTTTTATATGATTAATAGGTAAACATTCACAATGGAAACACATTGGGACGACTATAAGACAAAAGTAGTTTTCTTCACTACCTACCTGCCCGTGCCGGGAGTAGTTTCTGTAGCGATTTTCTCATATCCTCAATTCTTTGTCAAAACTTGATATTTATATGATTAATAGGTAAACATTCACAATGGAAACACATTAGGACGATTATAAGACAAAAGTAGTTTTCGTCACTACCTACCTGCCCGTGCCGGGAGTAGTTTCTGTAGCGATTTTCTCATATCCTCAATTCTTTGTCAAAACTTGATTTTTATATGATTAATAGGTAAACATTCACAATGGAAACACATTGGGACGATTATAAGACAAAAGTAGTTTTCGTCACTACCAACCTGCCCGTGCCGGGAGTAGTTTCTGTAGCGATTTTCTCATATCCTCAAGTCGTTGTCAAAACTTGATTTTTATATGATTAATAGGTAAACATTCACAATGGAAACACATTGGGACGATTATAAGACAAAAGTAGTTTTCGTCACTACCTACCTGCCCGTGCCGGGAGTAGTTTCTGTAGCGATTTTCTCATATCCTCAATTCGTTGTCAAAACTTGATTTTTATATGATCAATAGGTAAACATTCACAATGGAAACACATTGGGACGACTATAAGACAAAAGAAGTTTTCGACACTACCTGCCTGCCGTGCCGGGAGTAGTTTCTGTAGCGATTTTCTCATATCCTCGATTCTTTTTAAAAACTTGATTTTTATATGATTAATAGGTAAACATTCACAATGGAAACACATTGGGACGATTATAAGACAAAAGTAGTTTTCGTCACTACCTACCTGCCCGTGCCGGGAGTAGTTTCTGTAGCGATTTTCTCATATCCTCAATTCGTTGTCAAAACTTGATTTTTATATGATTAATAGGTAAACATTCACAATGGAAACACATTGGGACGACTATAAGACAAAAGAAGTTTTCGACATTACCTGCCTGCCGTGCCGGGAGTAGTTTCTGTAGCTTGTAGATTTTCTCATATCCTCGATTCTTTTTCAAAACTTGATTTTTATATGATTAATAGGTAAACATTCACAATGGAAACACATTGGGGCGATTATAAGACAAAAGTAGTTTTCGTCACTACCTACCTGCCCGTGCCGGGAGTAGTTTCTGTAGCGATTTTCTCATATCCTCAATTTTTTGTCAAAACTTGATTTTTATATGATTAATAGGTAAACATTCACAATGGAAACACATTGGGACGATTATAAGACAAAAGTAGTTTTCGTCACTACCTACCTGCCCGTGCCGGGAGTAGTTTCTGTAGCGATTTTCTCATATCCTCAATTCGTTGTCAAAACTTGATATTTATATGATTAATAGGTAAACATTCACAATGGAAACACATTGGAACGATTATAAGACAAAAGTAGTTTTCTTCACTACCTACCTGCCCGTGCCGGGAGTAGTTTCTGAAGCGATTTTCTCATATCCTCAATTCTTTGTCAAAACTTGATTTTTATATGATTAATAGGTAAACATTCACAATGGAAACACATTGGGACGATTATAAGACAAAAGTAGTTTTCGTCACTACCTACCTGCCCGTGCCGGGAGTAGTTTCTGTAGCGATTTTCTCATATCCTCAATTCGTTGTCAAAACTTGATTTTTATATGATTAATAGGTAAACATTCACAATGGAAACACATTGGGACGACTATAAGACAAAAGAAGTTTTCGACACTACCTGCCTGCCGTGCCGGGAGTAGTTTCTGTAGCGATTTTCTCATATCCTCAATTCGTTGTCAAAACTTGATATTTATATGATTAATAGGTAAACATTCACAATGGAAACACATTGGAACGATTATAAGACAAAAGTAGTTTTCTTCACTACCTACCTGCCCGTGCCGGGAGTAGTTTCTGAAGCGATTTTCTCATATCCTCAATTCTTTGTCAAAACTTGATTTTTATATGATTAATAGGTAAACATTCACAATGGAAACACATTGGGACGATTATAAGACAAAAGTAGTTTTCGTCACTACCTACCTGCCCGTGCCGGGAGTAGTTTCTGTAGCGATTTTCTCATATCCTCAATTCGTTGTCAAAACTTGATTTTTATATGATTAATAGGTAAACATTCACAATGGAAACACATTGGGACGACTATAAGACAAAAGAAGTTTTCGACACTACCTGCCTGCCGTGCCGGGAGTAGTTTCTGTAGCGATTTTCTCATATCCTCGATTCTTTTTCAAAACTTGATTTTTATATGATTAATAGGTAAACATTCACAATGGAAACACATTGGAACGATTATAAGACAAAAGTAGTTTTCGTCACTACCTACCTGCCCGTGCCGGGAGTAGTTTCTGTAGCGATTTTCTCATATCCTCAAGTCGTTGTCAAAACTTGATTTTTATATGATTAATAGGTAAACATTCACAATGGAAACACATTGGGACGATTATAAGACAAAAGTAGTTTTCGTCAGTACCTACCTGCCCGTGCCGGGAGTAGTTTCTGTAGCGATTTTCTCATATCCTCAATTCTTTGTCAAAACTTGATTTTTATATGATCAATAGGTAAACATTCACAATGGAAACACATTGGGACGATTATAAGACAAAAGTAGTTTTCGTCACTACCTACCTGCCCGTGCCGGGAGTAGTTTCTGTAGCGATTTTCTCATATCCTCAATTCTTTGTCAAAACTTGATTTTTATATGATTAATAGGTAAACATTCACAATGGAAACACATTGGGACGATTATAAGACAAAAGTAGTTTTCGTCACTACCTACCTGCCCGTGCCGGGAGTAGTTTCTGTAGCGATTTTCTCATATCCTCAATTCGTTGTCAAAACTTGATTTTTATATGATTAATAGGTAAACATTCACAATGGAAACACATTGGGACGACTATAAGACAAAAGAAGTTTTCGACACTACATGCCTGCCGTGCCGGGAGTAGTTTCTGTAGCGATTTTCTCATATCCTCGATTCTTTTTCAAAACTTGATTTTTATATGATTAATAGGTAAACATTCACAATGGAAACACATTGGGACGATTATAAGACAAAAGAAGTTTTCGTCACTACCTACCTGCCCGTGCCGGGAGTAGTTTCTGTAGCGATTTTCTCATATCCTCAATTCTTTGTCAAAACTTGATTTTTATATGATTTATAGGTAAACATTCACAATGGAAACACATTGGGACGATTATAAGACAAAAGAAGTTTTCGTCACTACCTACCTGCCCGTGCCGGGAGTAGTTTCTGTAGCGATTTTCTCATATCCTCAATTCTTTGTCAAAACTTGATTTTTATATGATTAATAGGTAAACTTTCACAATGGAAACACATTGGGACGATTATAAGACAAAAGTAGTTTTCGTCACTACCTACCTGCCCGTGCCGGGAGTAGTTTCTGTAGCGATTTTCTCATATCCTCAATTCTTTGTCAAAACTTGATTTTTATATGATTAATAGGTAAACATTCACAATGGAAACACATTGGGACGACTATAAGACAAAAGTAGTTTTCTTCACTACCTACCTGCCCGTGCCGGGAGTAGTTTCTGTAGCGATTTTCTCATATCCTCAATTCTTTGTCAAAACTTGATATTTATATGATTAATAGGTAAACATTCACAATGGAAACACATTGGGACGATTATAAGACAAAAGTAGTTTTCGTCACTACCTACCTGCCCGTGCCGGGAGTAGTTTCTGTAGCGATTTTCTCATATCCTCAATTCTTTGTCAAAACTTGATTTTTATATGATTAATAGGTAAACATTCACAATGGAAACACATTGGGACGATTATAAGACAAAAGTAGTTTTCGTCACTACCAACCTGCCCGTGCCGGGAGTAGTTTCTGTAGCGATTTTCTCATATCCTCAAGTCGTTGTCAAAACTTGATTTTTATATGATTAATAGGTAAACATTCACAATGGAAACACATTGGGACGATTATAAGACAAAAGTAGTTTTCGTCACTACCTACCTGCCCGTGCCGGGAGTAGTTTCTGTAGCGATTTTCTCATATCCTCAATTCTTTGTCAAAACTTGATTTTTATATGATCAATAGGTAAACATTCACAATGGAAACACATTGGGACGACTATAAGACAAAAGAAGTTTTCGACACTACCTGCCTGCCGTGCCGGGAGTAGTTTCTGTAGCGATTTTCTCATATCCTCGATTCTTTTTAAAAACTTGATTTTTATATGATTAATAGGTAAACATTCACAATGGAAACACATTGGGACGATTATAAGACAAAAGTAGTTTTCGTCACTACCTACCTGCCCGTGCCGGGAGTAGTTTCTGTAGCGATTTTCTCATATCCTCAATTCGTTGTCAAAACTTGATTTTTATATGATTAATAGGTAAAAATTCACAATGGAAACACATTGGGACGACTATAAGACAAAAGAAGTTTTCGACATTACCTGCCTGCCGTGCCGGGAGTAGTTTCTGTAGCTTGTAGATTTTCTCATATCCTCGATTCTTTTTCAAAACTTGATTTTTATATGATTAATAGGTAAACATTTACAATGGAAACACATTGGGACGATTATAAGACAAAAGTAGTTTTCGTCACTACCTACCTGCCCGTGCCGGGAGTAGTTTCTGTAGCGATTTTCTCATATCCTCAATTTTTTGTCAAAACTTGATTTTTATATAATTAATAGGTAAACATTCACAATGGAAACACATTGGGACGATTATAAGACAAAAGTAGTTTTCGTCACTACCTACCTGCCCGTGCCGGGAGTAGTTTCTGTAGCGATTTTCTCATATCCTCAATTCGTTGTCAAAACTTGATATTTATATGATTAATAGGTAAACATTCACAATGGAAACACATTGGAACGATTATAAGACAAAAGTAGTTTTCTTCACTACCTACCTTCCCGTGCCGGGAGTAGTTTCTGAAGCGATTTTCTCATATCCTCAATTCTTTGTCAAAACTTGATTTTTATATGATTAATAGGTAAACATTCACAATGGAAACACATTGGGACGATTATAAGACAAAAGTAGTTTTCGTCACTACCTACCTGCCCGTGCCGGGAGTAGTTTCTGTAGCGATTTTCTCATATCCTCAATTCGTTGTCAAAACTTGATTTTTATATGATTAATAGGTAAACATTCACAATGGAAACACATTGGGACGACTATAAGACAAAAGAAGTTTTCGACACTACCTGCCTGCCGTGCCGGGAGTAGTTTCTGTAGCGATTTTCTCATATCCTCAATTCGTTGTCAAAACTTGATATTTATATGATTAATAGGTAAACATTCACAATGGAAACACATTGGAACGATTATAAGACAAAAGTAGTTTTCTTCACTACCTACCTGCCCGTGCCGGGAGTAGTTTCTGAAGCGATTTTCTCATATCCTCAATTCTTTGTCAAAACTTGATTTTTATATGATTAATAGGTAAACATTCACAATGGAAACACATTGGGACGATTATAAGACAAAAGAAGTTTTCGACATTACCTGCCTGCCGTGCTGGGAGTAGTTTCTGTAGCGATTTTCTCATATCCTCGATTCTTTTTCAAAACTTGATTTTTATATGATTAATAGGTAAACATTCACAATGGAAACACATTGGGACGATTATAAGACAAAAGTAGTTTTCGTCACTACCTACCTGCCCGTGCCGGGAGTAGTTTCTGTAGCGATTTTCTAATATCCTCAATTTTTTGTCAAAACTTGATTTTTATATGATTAATAGGTAAACATTCACAATGGAAACACATTGGGACGATTATAAGACAAAAGTAGTTTTCGTCACTACCTACCTGCCCGTGCCGGGAGTAGTTTCTGTAGTGATTTTCTCATATCCTCAATTCTTTGTCAAAACTTGATTTTTATATGATTAAAAGGTAAACATTCACAATGGAAACACATTGGGACGATTATAAGACAAAGGAAATTTTCGTCACTACCTACCTGCCCGTGCCGGGAGTAGTTTCTGTAGCGATTTTCTCATATCCTCAATTCTTTGTCAAAACTTGATATTTATATGATTAATAGGTAAACACTCACAATGGAAACACATTGGGACGATTATAAGACAAAAGTAGTTTTCGTCACTACCTACCTGCCCGTGCCGGGAGTAGTTTCTGTAGCGATTTTCTCATATCCTCAATTCGTTGTCAAAACTTGATTTTTATATGATTTATAGGTAAACATTCACAATGGAAACACATTGGGACGATTATAAGACAAAAGTAGTTTTCGTCACTACCTACCTGCCCGTGCCGGGAGTAGTTTCTGTAGCGATTTTCTCATATCCTCAATTCTTTGTCAAAACTTGATTTTTATATGAATTATAGGTAAACATTCACAATGGAAACACATTGGGACGATTATAAGACAAAAGTAGTTTTCGTCAGTACCTACCTGCCCGTGCCGGGAGTAGTTTCTGTAGCGATTTTCTCATATCCTCAATTCGTTGTCAAAACTTGATTTTTATATGATTAATAGGTAAACATTCACAATGGAAACACATTGGGACGATTATAAGACAAAAGTAGTTTTCGTCAGTACCTTCCTGCCCGTGCCGGGAATAGTTTCTGTAGTGATTTTCTCATATCCTCAATTCTTTGTCAAAACTTGATTTTTATATGAATTATAGGTAAACATTCACAATGGAAACACATTGGGACGATTATAAGACAAAAGTAGTTTTCGTCAGTAACTACCTGCCCGTGCCGGGATTAGTTTCTCTAGCGATTTTCTCATATCCTCAATTCTTTGTCAAAACTTAATTTTTATATGAATTATAGGTAAACATTCACAATGGAAACACATTGGGACGATTATAAGACAAAAGTAGTTTTCGTCACTACCTACCTGCCCGTGCCGGGAGTAGTTTCTGTAGCGATTTTCTCATATCCTCAAGTCGTTGTCAAAACTTGATTTTTATTTGATTAAAAGGTAAACATTCACAATGGAAACACATTGGAACGATTATAAGACAAAAGTAGTTTTCGTCAGTACCTACCTGCCCGTGCCGGGAGTAGTTTCTGTAGCGATTTTCTCATATCCTCGATTCTTTTTCAAAACTTGATTTTTATATGATTAATAGGTAAACATTCACAATGGAAACACATTGGGACGATTATAAGACAAAAGTAGTTTTCGTCACTACCTACCTGCCCGTGCCGGGAGTAGTTTCTGTAACGATTTTCTCATATCCTCAATTCTTTGTCAAAACTTGATTTTTATATGATTAATAGGTAAACATTCACAATGGAAACACATTGGGACGATTATAAGACAAAAGTAGTTTTAGTCACTACCTACCTGCCCGTGCCGGGAGTAGTTTCTGTAGCGATTTTCTCGTATCCTCAATTCTTTGTCAAAACTTGATATTTATATGATTAATAGGTAAACACTCACAATGGAAACACATTGGGACGATTATAAGACAAAAGTAGTTTTCGTCACTACCTACCTGCCCGTGCCGGGAGTAGTTTCTGTAGCGATTTTCTCATATCCTCAATTCTTTGTCAAAACTTGATTTTTATATGAATTATAGGTAAACATTCACAATGGAAACACATTGGGACGATTATAAGACAAAAGTAGTTTTCGTCAGTACCTACCTGCCCGTGCCGGGAGTAGTTTCTCTAGCGATTTTCTCATATCCTCAATTCTTTGTCAAAACTTAATTTTTATATGATTAATAGGTAAACATTCACAATGGAAACACATTGGGACGATTATAAGACAAAAGTAGTTTTCGTCACTACCTACCTGCCCGTGCCGGGAGTAGTTTCTGTAGCGATTTTCTCATATCCTCAATTCTTTGTCAAAACTTGATTTTTATATGATTAATAGGTAAACATTCACAATGGAAACACATTGGGACGATTATAAGACAAAAGTAGTTTTCGTCACTACCTACCTGCCCGTGCCGGGAGTAGTTTCTGTAGTGATTTTCTCATATCCTCAATTCGTTGTCAAAACTTGATTTTTATATGATTAATAGGTAAACATTCACAATGGAAACACATTGGGACGATTATAAGACAAAAGTAGTTTTCGTCACTACCTACCTGCCCGTGCCGGGAGTAGTTTTTGTAGCGATTTTCTCATATCCTCAATTCTTTGTCAAAACTTGATTTTTATATGATTAATAGGTAAACATTCACAATGGAAACACATTGGGACGATTATAAGACAAAAGTAATTTTCGTCACTACCTACCTGCCCGTGCCGGGAGTAGTTTCTGTAGCGATTTTCTCATATCCTCAATTCGTTGTCAAAACTTGATTTTTATATGATTAATAGGTAAACATTCACAATGGAAACACATTGGGACGATTATAAGACAAAAGTAGTTTTCGTCACTACCTACCTGCCCGTGCCGGGAGTAGTTTCTGTAGCGATTTTCTCATATCCTCAATTCTTTGTCAAAACTTGATATTTATATGAATTATAGGTAAACATTCACAATGGAAACACATTGGGACGATTATAAGACAAAAGTAGTTTTCGTCAGTACCTACCTGCCCGTGCTGGGAGTAGTCTCAAGTCGTTGTCAAAACTTGATTTTTATATGATTAATAGGTAAACATTCACAATGGAAACACATTGGGACGATTATAAGACAAAAGTAGTTTTCGTCAGTACCTACCTGCCCGTGCCGGGAGTAGTTTCTGTAGCGATTTTCTCATATCCTCAATTCTTTGTCAAAACTTGATTTTTATATGATTAATAGGTAAACATTCACAATGGAAACACATTGGGACGATTATAAGACAAAAGTAGTTTTCGTCACTACCTACCTGCCCGTGCCGGGAGTAGTTTCTGTAGCGATTTTCTCATATCCTCAATTCTTTGTCAAAACTTGATTTTTATATGATTAATACGTAAACATTCACAATGGAAACACATTGGGACGATTATAAGACAAAAGTAGTTTTCGTCAGTACCTACCTGCCCGTGCCGGGAGTAGTTTCTGTAGTGATTTTCTCATATCCTCAATTCTTTGTCAAAACTTGATTTTTATATGAATTATAGGTAAACATTCACAATGGAAACACATTGGGACGATTATAAGACAAAAGTAGTTTTCGTCAGTACCTACCTGCCCGTGCCGGGAGTAGTTTCTGTAGTGATTTTCTCATATCCTCAATTCTTTGTCAAAACTTGATTTTTATATGATTTATAGGTAAACATTCACAATGGAAACACATTGGGACGATTATAAGACAAAAGTAGTTTTCGTCACTACCTACCTGCCCGTGCCGGGAGAAGTTTCTGTAGCGATTTTCTCATATACTCAATTCTTTGTCAAAACTTGATTTTTATATGATTTATAGGTAAACATTCACAATGGAAACACATTGGGACGATTATAAGACAAAAGTAGTTTTTGTCACTACCTACCTGCCCGTGCCGGGAGTAGTTTCTGAAGCGATTTTCTCATATCCTCAATTCTTTGTCAAAACTTGATATTTATATGAATTATAGGTAAACATTCACAATGGAAACACATTGGGACGATTATAAGACAAAAGTAGTTTTCGTCAGTACCTACCTGCCCGTGCCGGGAGAAGTTTCTGTAGCGATTTTCTCGTATCCTCAATTCTTTGTCAAAACTTGATATTTATATGATTAATAGGTAAACACTCACAATGGAAACACATTGGGACGATTATAAGACAAAAGTAGTTTTCGTCACTACCTACCTGCCCGTGCCGGGAGTAGTTTCTGTAGCGATTTTCTCATATCCTCAATTCTTTGTCAAAACTTGATTTTGATATGAATTATAGGTAAACATTCACAATGGAAACACATTGGGACGATTATAAGACAAAAGTAGTTTTCGTCAGTACCTACCTGCCCGTGCCGGGAGTAGTTTCTCTAGCGATTTTCTCATATCCTCAATTCTTTGTCAAAACTTAATTTTTATATGATTAATAGGTAAACATTCACAATGGAAACACATTGGGACGATTATAAGACAAAAGTAGTTTTCGTCACTACCTACCTGCCCGTGCCGGGAGTAGTTTCTGTAGCGATTTTCTCATATCCTCAATTCTTTGTCAAAACTTGATTTTTATATGATTAATAGGTAAACATTCACAATGGAAACACATTGGGACGATTATAAGACAAAAGTAGTTTTCGTCACTACCTACCTGCCCGTGCCGGGAGTAGTTTCTGTAGTGATTTTCTCATATCCTCAATTCGTTGTCAAAACTTGATTTTTATATGATTAATAGGTAAACATTCACAATGGAAACACATTGGGACGATTATAAGACAAAAGTAGTTTTCGTCACTACCTACCTGCCCGTGCCGGGAGTAGTTTTTGTAGCGATTTTCTCATATCCTCAATTCTTTGTCAAAACTTGATTTTTATATGATTAATAGGTAATTATTCACAATGGAAACACATTGGGACGATTATAAGACAAAAGTAATTTTCGTCACTACCTACCTGCCCGTGCCGGGAGTAGTTTCTGTAGCGATTTTCTCATATCCTCAATTCGTTGTCAAAACTTGATTTTTATATGATTAATAGGTAAACATTCACAATGGAAACACATTGGGACGATTATAAGACAAAAGTAGTTTTCGTCACTACCTACCTGCCCGTGCCGGGAGTAGTTTCTGTAGCGATTTTCTCATATCCTCAATTCTTTGTCAAAACTTGATATTTATATGAATTATAGGTAAACATTCACAATGGAAACACATTGGGACGATTATAAGACAAAAGTAGTTTTCGTCAGTACCTACCTGCCCGTGCTGGGAGTAGTCTCAAGTCGTTGTCAAAACTTGATTTTTATATGATTAATAGGTAAACATTCACAATGGAAACACATTGGGACGATTATAAGACAAAAGTAGTTTTCGTCAGTACCTACCTGCCCGTGCCGGGAGTAGTTTCTGTAGCGATTTTCTCATATCCTCAATTCTTTGTCAAAACTTGATTTTTATATGATTAATAGGTAAACACTCACAATGGAAACACATTGGGACGATTATAAGACAAAAGTAGTTTTCGTCACTACCTACCTGCCCGTGCCGGGAGTAGTTTCTGTAGCGATTTTCTCATATCCTCAATTCTTTGTCAAAACTTGATTTTTATATGATTAATACGTAAACATTCACAATGGAAACACATTGGGACGATTATAAGACAAAAGTAGTTTTCGTCAGTACCTACCTGCCCGTGCCGGGAGTAGTTTCTGTAGTGATTTTCTCATATCCTCAATTCTTTGTCATAACTTGATTTTTATATGAATTATAGGTAAACATTCACAATGGAAACACATTGGGACGATTATAAGACAAAAGTAGTTTTCGTCAGTACCTACCTGCCCGTGCCGGGAGTAGTTTCTGTAGTGATTTTCTCATATCCTCAATTCTTTGTCAAAACTTGATTTTTATATGATTTATAGGTAAACATTCACAATGGAAACACATTGGGACGATTATAAGACAAAAGTAGTTTTCGTCACTACCTACCTGCCCGTGCCGGGAGAAGTTTCTGTAGCGATTTTCTCATATACTCAATTCTTTGTCAAAACTTGATTTTTATATGATTAATAGGTAAACATTCACAATGGAAACACATTGGGACGATTATAAGACAAAAGTAGTTTTTGTCACTACCTACCTGCCCGTGCCGGGAGTAGTTTCTGAAGCGATTTTCTCATATCCTCAATTCTTTGTCAAAACTTGATATTTATATGAATTATAGGTAAACATTCACAATGGAAACACATTGGGACGATTATAAGACAAAAGTAGTTTTCGTCAGTACCTACCTGCCCGTGCCGGGAGAAGTTTCTGTAGCGATTTTCTCATATACTCAATTCTTTGTCAAAACTTATTTTTTTATGATTAATAGGTAAACATTCACAATGGAAACTCATTGGGACGATTATAAGACAAAAGTAGTTTTTTTCACTACCTACCTGCCCGTTCCGGGAGTAGTTTCTGAAGCGATTTTCTCATATCCTCAATTCTTTGTCAAAACTTGATTTTTATATGATTAATAGGTAAACATTCACAATGGAAACACATTGGGACGATTATAAGACAAAAGTAGTTTTTATATGATTAATAGGTAAACATTCACAATGGAAACACATTGGGACGATTATAAGACAAAAGTAATTTTCGTCACTACCTACCTGCCCGTGCCGGGAGTAGTTTCTGTAGCGATTTTCTCATATCCTCAATTCGTTGTCAAAACTTGATTTTTATATGATTAATAGGTAAACATTCACAATGGAAACACATTGGGACGATTATAAGACAAAAGTAGTTTTCGTCACTACCTACCTGCCCGTGCCGGGAGTAGTTTCTGTAGCGATTTTCTCATATCCTCAATTCTTTGTCAAAACTTGATATTTATATGAATTATAGGTAAACATTCAAAATGGAAACACATTGGGACGATTATAAGACAAAAGTAGTTTTCGTCAGTACCTACCTGCCCGTGCTGGGAGTAGTCTCAAGTCGTTGTCAAAACTTGATTTTTATATGATTAATAGGTAAACATTCACAATGGAAACACATTGGGACGATTATAAGACAAAAGTAGTTTTCATCAGTACCTACCTGCCCGTGCCGGGAGTAGTTTCTGTAGCGATTTTCTCATATCCTCAATTCTTTGTCAAAACTTGATTTTTATATGATCAATAGGTAAACATTCACAATGGAAACACATTGGGACGATTATAAGACAAAAGTAGTTTTCGTCACTACCTACCTGCCCGTGCCGGGAGTAGTTTCTGTAGCGATTTTCTCATATCCTCAATTCTTTGTCAAAACTTGATTTTTATATGATTAATAGGTAAACATTCACAATGGAAACACATTGGGACGATTATAAGACAAAAGTAGTTTTCGTCACTACCTACCTGCACGTGCCGGGAGTAGTTTCTGTAGCGATTTTCTCATATCCTCAATTCTTTGTCAAAACTTGATTTTTATATGATTAATAGGTAAACATTCACAATGGAAACACATTGGGACGATTATAAGACAAAAGTAGTTTTCGTCAGTACCTACCTGCCCGTGCCGGGAGTAGTTTCTGAAGTGATTTTCTCATATCCTCAATTCTTTGTCAAAACTTGATTTTTATATGAATTATAGGTAAACATTCACAATGGAAACACATTGGGACGATTATAAGACAAAAGTAGTTTTCGTCAGTACCTACCTGCCCGTGCCGGGAGTAGTTTCTGTAGTGATTTTCTCATATCCTCAATTCTTTGTCAAAACTAGATTTTTATATGATTTATAGGTAAACATTCACAATGGA
Organism: Eupithecia dodoneata; assembly: GCA_947044415.1. Lineage (NCBI taxonomy): Eukaryota > Metazoa > Arthropoda > Insecta > Lepidoptera > Geometridae > Eupithecia > Eupithecia dodoneata. The sequence continues at coordinate 128,099 of OX345670.1, forward strand.
AACACATTGGGACGATTATAAGACAAAAGTAGTTTTCGTCACTACCTACCTGCCCGTGCCGATAGAAGTTTCTGTAGCGATTTTCTCATATACTCAATTCTTTGTCAAAACTTGATTTTTATATGATTAATAGGTAAACATTCACAATGGAAACACATTGGGACGATTATAAGACAAAAGTAGTTTTTGTCACTACCTACCTGCCCGTGCCGGGAGTAGTTTCTGAAGCGATTTTCTCATATCCTCAATTCTTTGTCAAAACTTGATATTTATATGAATTATAGGTAAACATTCACAATGGAAACACATTGGGACGATTATAAGACAAAAGTAGTTTTCGTCAGTACCTACCTGCCCGTGCCGGGAGAAGTTTCTGTAGCGATTTTCTCATATACTCAATTCTTTGTCAAAACTTATTTTTTTATGATTAATAGGTAAACATTCACAATGGAAACACATTGGGACGATTATAAGACAAAAGTAGTTTTTTTCACTACCTACCTGCCCGTTCCGGGAGTAGTTTCTGAAGCGATTTTCTCAAATCCTCAATTCTTTGTCAAAACTTGATTTTTATATGATTAATAGGTAAACATTCACAATGGAAACACATTGGGACGATTATAAGACAAAAGTAGTTTTCGTCACTACCTACCTGCTCGTGCCGGGAGTAGTTTCTGTAGCGATTTTCTCATATCCTCAATTCTTTGTCAAAACTTGATTTTTATATTTTTAATAGGTAAACATTCACAATGGAAACACATTGGGACGATTATAAGACAAAAGAAGTTTTCGTCACTACCTACCTGCCCGTGCCGGGAGTAGTTTCTGTAGCGATTTTCTCATATCCTCAATTCTTTGTCAAAACTTAATTTTTATATGATTAATAGGTAAACATTCACAATGGAAACACATTGGGACGATTATAAGACAAAAGTAGTTTTCGTCACTACCTACCTGCACGTGCCGGGAGTAGTTTCTGTAGCGATTTTCTCATATCCTCAATTCTTTGTCAAAACTTGATTTTTATATGATTAATAGGTAAACATTCACAATGGAAACACATTGGGACGACTATAAGACAAAAGTAGTTTTCGTCACTACCTACCTGCCCGTGCCGGGAGTAGTTTCTGTAGCGATTTTCTCATATCCTCAATTCTTTGTCAAAACTTGATATTTATATGATTAATAGGTAAACATTCACAATGGAAACACATTGGGACGATTATAAGACAAAAGTAGTTTTCGTCACTACCTACCTGCCCGTGCCGGGAGTAGTTTCTGTAGCGATTTTCTCATATCCTCAATTCTTTGTCAAAACTTGATTTTTATATGATTAATAGGTAAACATTCACAATGGAAACACATTGGGACGATTATAAGACAAAAGTAGTTTTCGTCACTACCTACCTGCCCGTGCCGGGAGTAGTTTCTGTAGCGATTTTCTCATATCCTCAAGTCGTTGTCAAAACTTTATTTTTATATGATTAATAGGTAAACATTCACAATGGAAACACATTGGGACGATTATAAGACAAAAGTAGTTTTCGTCACTACCTACCTGCCCGTGCCGGGAGTAGTTTCTGTAGCGATTTTCTCATATCCTCAATTCGTTGTCAAAACTTGATTTTTATATGATTAATAGGTAAACATTCACAATGGAAACACATTGGGACGACTATAAGACAAAAGAAGTTTTCGACATTACCTGCCTGCCGTGCCGGGAGTAGTTTCTGTAGCGATTTTCTCATATCCTCGATTCTTTTTCAAAACTTGATTTTTATATGATTAAAAGGTAAACATTCACAATGGAAACACATTGGGACGATTATAAGACAAAAGTAGTTTTCGTCACTACCTACCTGCCCGTGCCGGGAGTAGTTTCTGTAGTGATTTTCTCATATCCTCAATTCTTTGTCAAAACTTGATTTTTATATGAATTATAGGTAAACATTCACAATGGAAACACATTGGGACGATTATAAGACAAAAGTAGTTTTCGTCAGTACCTACCTGCCCGTGCCGGGAGTAGTTTCTGTAGTGATTTTCTCATATCCTCAATTCTTTGTCAAAACTAGATTTTTATATGATTTATAGGTAAACATTCACAATGGAAACACATTGGGACGATTATAAGACAAAAGTAGTTTTCGTCACTACCTACCTGCCCGTGCCGGGAGAAGTTTCTGTAGCGATTTTCTCATATACTCAATTCTTTGTCAAAACTTGATTTTTATATGATTAATAGGTAAACATTCACAATGGAAACACATTGGGACGATTATAAGACAAAAGTCGTTTTCGTCACTACCTACCTGCCCGTGCCGGGAGTAGTTTCTGTAGCGATTTTCTCATATCCTCAATTCGTTGTCAAAACTTGATTTTTATATGATTAATAGGTAAACATTCACAATGGAAACACATTGGGACGACTATAAGACAAAAGAAGTTTTCGACACTACCTGTCTGCCGTGCCGGGAGTAGTTTCTGTAGCGATTTTCTCATATCCTCAATTCTTTGTCAAAACTTGATTTTTATATGATTAATAGGTAAACATTCACAATGGAAACACATTGGGACGATTATAAGACAAAAATAGTTTTCGTCACTACCTACCTGCTCGTGCCGGGAGTAGTTTCTGTAGCGATTTTCTCATATCCTCAATTCTTTGTCAAAACTTGATTTTTATATTTTTAATAGGTAAACATTCACAATGGAAACACATTGGGACGATTATAAGACAAAAGAAGTTTTCGTCACTACCTACCTGCCCGTGCCGGGAGTAGTTTCTGTAGCGATTTTCTCATATCCTCATTTCTTTGTCAAAACTTAATTTTTATATGATTAATAGGTAAACATTCACAATGGAAACACATTGGGACGATTATAAGACAAAAGTAGATTTCGTCACTACCTACCTGCCCGTGCCGGGAGTAGTTTCTGTAGCGATTTTCTCATATCCTCAATTCTTTGTCAAAACTTGATTTTTATATGATTAATAGGTAAACATTCACAATGGAAACACATTGGGACGACTATAAGACAAAATTAGTTTTCGTCACAACCTACCTGCCCGTGCCGGGAGTAGTTTCTGTAGCGATTTTCTCATATCCTCAATTCTTTGTCAAAACTTGATATTTATATGATTAATAGGTAAACATTCACAATGGAAACACATTGGGACGATTATTAGACAAAAGTAGTTTTCGTCACTACCTACCTGACCGTGCCGGGAGTAGTTTCTGTAGCGATTTTCTCATATCCTCAATTCTTTGTCAAAACTTGATTTTTATATGATTAATAGGTAAACATTCACAATGGAAACACATTGGGACGATTATAAGACAAAAGTAGTTTTCGTCACTACCTACCTGCCCGTGCCGGGAGTAGTTTCTGTAGCGATTTTCTCATATCCTCAAGTCGTTGTCAAAACTTGATTTTTATATGATTAATAGGTAAACATTCACAATGGAAACACATTGGGACGATTATAAGACAAAAGTAGTTTTCGTCACTACCTACCTGCCCGTGCCGGGAGAAGTTTCTGTAGCGATTTTCTCATATCCTCAATTCGTTGTCAAAACTTGATTTTTATATGATTAATAGGTAAACATTCACAATGGAAACACATTGGGACGACTATAAGACAAAAGAAGTTTTCGACATTACCTGCCTGCCGTGCCGGGAGTAGTTTCTGTAGCGATTTTCTCATATCCTCGATTCTTTTTCAAAACTTGATTTTTATATGATTAAAAGGTAAACATTCACAATGGAAACACATTGGGACGATTATAAGACAAAAGTAGTTTTCGTCACTACCTACCTGCCCGTGCCGGGAGTAGTTTCTGTAGCGATTTTCTCATATCCTCAATTTTTTGTCAAAACTTGATTTTTATATGATTAATAGGTAAACATTCACAATGGAAACACATTGGGACGATTATAAGACAAAAGTAGTTTTCGTCACTACCTACCTGCCCGTGCCGGGAGTAGTTTCTGTAGCGATTTTCTCATATCCTCAATTCTTTGTCAAAACTTGATATTTATATGAATTATAGGTAAACATTCACAATGGAAACACATTGGGACGATTATAAGACAAAAGTAGTTTTCGTCAGTACCTACCTGCCCGTGCCGGGAGTAGTTTCTGTAGCGATTTTCTCATATCCTCAATTCGTTGTCAAAACTTGATTTTTATATGATTAATAGGTAAACATTCACAATGGAAACACATTGGGACGATTATAAGACAAAAGTAGTTTTCGTCACTACCTACCTGCCCGTGCCGGGAGTAGTTTCTGTAGCGATTTTCTCATATCCTCAATTTTTTGTCAAAACTTGTTTTTTATATGATTAATAGGTAAACATTCACAATGGAAACACATTGGGACGATTATAAGACAAAAGTAGTTTTCGTCACTACCTACCTGCCCGTGCCGGGAGTAGTTTCTGTAGCGATTTTCTCATATCCTCAAGTCGTTGTCAAAACTTGATTTTTATATGATTAATAGGTAAACATTCACAATGGAAACACATTGGGACGATTATAAGACAAAAGTAGTTTTCGTCACTACCTACCTGCCCGTGCCGGGAGTAGTTTCTGTAGCGATTTTCTCATATCCTCAATTCGTTGTCAAAACTTGATTTTTATATGATTAATAGGTAAACATTCACAATGGAAACACATTGGGACGACTATAAGACAAAAGAAGTTTTCGACATTACCTGCCTGCCGTGCCGGGAGTAGTTTCTGTAGCTTGTAGATTTTCTCATATCCTCGATTCTTTTTCAAAACTTGATTTTTATATGATTAATAGGTAAACATTCACAATGGAAACACATTGGGACGATTATAAGACAAAAGTAGTTTTCGTCACTACCTACCTGCCCGTGCCGGGAGTAGTTTCTGTAGCGATTTTCTCATATCCTCAATTTTTTGTCAAAACTTGATTTTTATATGATTAATAGGTAAACATTCACAATGGAAACACATTGGGACGATTATAAGACAAAAGTAGTTTTCTTCACTACCTACCTGCCCGTGCCGGGAGTAGTTTCTGTAGCGATTTTCTCATATCCTCAATTCTTTGTCAAAACTTGATATTTATATGAATTATAGGTAAACATTCACAATGGAAACACATTGGGACGATTATAAGACAAAAGTAGTTTTCGTCACTACCTACCTGCCCGTGCCGGGAGTAGTTTCTGTAGCGATTTTCTCATATCCTCAATTCGTTGTCAAAACTTGACTTTTATATGATTAATAGGTAAACATTCACAATGGAAACACATTGGGACGATTATAAGACAAAAGTAGTTTTTGTCACTACCTACCTGCCCGTGCCGGGAGTAGTTTCTGTAGCGATTTTGTCATATCCTCAATTCTTTGTCAAAACTTGATTTTTATATGATTAATAGGTAAACATTAACAATGGAAACACATTGGGACGATTATAAGACAAAAGTAGTTTTCGTCACTACCTACCTGCCCGTGCCGGGAGTAGTTTCTGTAGTGATTTTCTCATCTCCTCAATTCTTTGTCAAAACTTGATTTTTATATGATTAAAAGGTAAACATTCACAATGGAAACACATTGGGACGATTATAAGACAAAAGTAGTTTTCGTCAGTACTTACCTGCCCGTGCCGGGAGTAGTTTCTGTAGCGATTTTCTCATATCCTCAATTCGTTGTCAAAACTTGATTTTTATATGATTAATAGGTAAACATTCACAATGGAAACACATTGGGACGACTATAAGACAAAAGAAGTTTTCGACACTACCTGCCTGCCGTGCCGGGAGTAGTTTCTGTAGCGATTTTCTCATATCCTCGATTCTTTTTCAAAACTTGATTTTTATATGATTAATAGGTAAACATTCACAATGGAAACACATTGGGACGATTATAAGACAAAAGTAGTTTTCGTCACTACCTACCTGCCCGTGCCGGGAGTAGTTTCTGTAGCGATTTTCTCATATCCTCAAGTCGTTGTCAAAACTTGATTTTTATATGATTAATAGGTAAACATTCACAATGGAAACACATTGGGACGATTATAAGACAAAAGTAGTATTCGTCAGTACCTACCTGCCCGTGCCGGGAGTAGTTTCTGTAGCGATTTTCTCATATCCTCAATTCTTTGTCAAAAGTTGATTTTTATATGATCAATAGGTAAACATTCACAATGGAAACACATTGGGACGATTATAAGACAAAAGTAGTTTTCGTCACTACCTACCTGCCCGTGCCGGGAGTAGTTTCTGTAGCGATTTTCTCATATCCTCAATTCTTTGTCAAAACTTGATTTTTATATGATTAATAGATAAACATTCACAATGGAAACACATTGGGACGATTATAAGACAAAAGTAGTTTTCGTCACTACCTACCTGCCCGTGCCGGGAGTAGTTTCTGTAGCGATTTTCTCATATCCTCAATTCGTTGTCAAAACTTGATTTTTATATGATTAATAGGTAAACATTCACAATGGAAACACATTGGGACGACTATAAGACAAAAGAAGTTTTCGACACTACCTGCCTGCCGTGCCGGGAGTAGTTTCTGTAGCGATTTTCTCATATCCTCGATTCTTTTCAAAACTTGATTTTTATATGATTAATAGGTAAACATTCACAATGGAAACACATTGGGACGATTATAAGACAAAAGAAGTTTTCGTCACTACCTACCTGCCCGTGCCGGGAGTAGTTTCTGTAGCGATTTTCTCATATCCTCAATTCTTTGTCAAAACTTGATTTTTATATGATTAATAGGTAAACTTTCACAATGGAAACACATTGGGACGATTATAAGACAAAAGTAGTTTTCGTCACTACCTACCTGACGTGCCGGGAGTAGTTTCTGTAGCGATTTTCTCATATCCTCAATTCTTTGTCAAAACTTGATTTTTATATGATTAATAGGTAAACATTCACAATGGAAACACATTGGGACGACTATAAGACAAAAGTAGTTTTCTTCACTACCTACCTGCCCGTGCCGGGAGTAGTTTCTGTAGCGATTTTCTCATATCCTCAATTCTTTGTCAAAACTTGATTTTTATATGATTAATAGGTAAACATTCACAATGGAAACACATTGGGACGATTATAAGACAAAAGTAGTTTTCGTCACTACCTACCTGCCCGTGCCGGGAGTAGTTTCTGTAGCGATTTTCTCATATCCTCAATTCGTTGTCAAAACTTGATTTTTATATGATTAATAGGTAAACATTCACAATGGAAACACATTGGGACGACTATAAGACAAAAGAAGTTTTCGACACTACCTGCCTGCCGTGCCGGGAGTAGTTTCTGGAGCGATTTTCTCATATCCTCGATTCTTTTTCAAAACTTGATTTTTATATGATTAATAGGTAAACATTCACAATGGAAACACATTGGGACGATTATAAGACAAAAGTAGTTTTCGTCACTACCTACCTGCCCGTGCCGGAAACACATTGGGACGACTATAAGACAAAAGTAGTTTTCTTCACTACCTACCTGCCCGTGCCGGGAGTAGTTTCTGTAGCGATTTTCTCATATCCTCAATTCTTTGTCAAAACTTGATTTTTATATGATTAATAGGTAAACATTCACAATGGAAACACATTGGGACGATTATAAGACAAAAGTAGTTTTCGTCACTACCTACCTGCCCGTGCCGGGAGTAGTTTCTGTAGCGATTTTCTCATATCCTCAATTCGTTGTCAAAACTTGATTTTTATATGATTAATAGGTAAACATTCACAATGGAAACACATTGGGACGACTATAAGACAAAAGAAGTTTTCGACACTACCTGCCTGCCGTGCCGGGAGTAGTTTCTGTAGCGATTTTCTCATATCCTCGATTCTTTTTCAAAACTTGATTTTTATATGATTAATAGGTAAACATTCACAATGGAAACACATTGGGACGATTATAAGACAAAAGTAGTTTTCGTCACTACCTACCTGCCCGTGCCGGGAGTAGTTTCTGTAGCGATTTTCTCATATCCTCAATTCTTTGTCAAAACTTGATTTTTATATGATTTATAGGTAAACATTCACAATGGAAACACATTGGGACGATTATAAGACAAAAGAAGTTTTCGTCACTACCTACCTGCCCGTGCCGGGAGTAGTTTCTGTAGCGATTTTCTCATATCCTCAATTCTTTGTCAAAACTTGATTTTTATATGATTAATAGGTAAACTTTCACAATGGAAACACATTGGGACGATTATAAGACAAAAGTAGTTTTCGTCACTACCTACCTGCCCGTGCCGGGAGTAGTTTCTGTAGCGATTTTCTCATATCCTCAATTCTTTGTCAAAACTTGATTTTTATATGATTAATAGGTAAACATTCACAATGGAAACACATTGGGACGACTATAAGACAAAAGTAGTTTTCTTCACTACCTACCTGCCCGTGCCGGGAGTAGTTTCTGTAGCGATTTTCTCATATCCTCAATTCTTTGTCAAAACTTGATATTTATATGATTAATAGGTAAACATTCACAATGGAAACACATTGGGACGATTATAAGACAAAAGTAGTTTTCGTCACTACCTACCTGCCCGTGCCGGGAGTAGTTTCTGTAGCGATTTTCTCATATCCTCAATTCGTTGTCAAAACTTGATTTTTATATGATCAATAGGTAAACATTCACAATGGAAACACATTGGGACGACTATAAGACAAAAGAAGTTTTCGACACTACCTGCCTGCCGTGCCGGGAGTAGTTTCTGTAGCGATTTTCTCATATCCTCGATTCTTTTTAAAAACTTGATTTTTATATGATTAATAGGTAAACATTCACAATGGAAACACATTGGGACGATTATAAGACAAAAGTAGTTTTCGTCACTACCTACCTGCCCGTGCCGGGAGTAGTTTCTGTAGCGATTTTCTCATATCCTCAATTCGTTGTCAAAACTTGATTTTTATATGATTAATAGGTAAACATTCACAATGGAAACACATTGGGACGACTATAAGACAAAAGAAGTTTTCGACATTACCTGCCTGCCGTGCCGGGAGTAGTTTCTGTAGCTTGTAGATTTTCTCATATCCTCGATTCTTTTTCAAAACTTGATTTTTATATGATTAATAGGTAAACATTCACAATGGAAACACATTGGGACGATTATAAGACAAAAGTAGTTTTCGTCACTACCTACCTGCCCGTGCCGGGAGTAGTTTCTGTAGCGATTTTCTCATATCCTCAATTTTTTGTCAAAACTTGATTTTTATATGATTAATAGGTAAACATTCACAATGGAAACACATTGGGACGATTATAAGACAAAAGTAGTTTTCGTCACTACCTACCTGCCCGTGCCGGGAGTAGTTTCTGTAGCGATTTTCTCATATCCTCAATTCGTTGTCAAAACTTGATATTTATATGATTAATAGGTAAACATTCACAATGGAAACACATTGGAACGATTATAAGACAAAAGTAGTTTTCTTCACTACCTACCTGCCCGTGCCGGGAGTAGTTTCTGAAGCGATTTTCTCATATCCTCAATTCTTTGTCAAAACTTGATTTTTATATGATTAATAGGTAAACATTCACAATGGAAACACATTGGGACGATTATAAGACAAAAGTAGTTTTCGTCACTACCTACCTGCCCGTGCCGGGAGTAGTTTCTGTAGCGATTTTCTCATATCCTCAATTCGTTGTCAAAACTTGATTTTTATATGATTAATAGGTAAACATTCACAATGGAAACACATTGGGACGACTATAAGACAAAAGAAGTTTTCGACACTACCTGCCTGCCGTGCATGGAGTAGTTTCTGTAGCGATTTTCTCATATCCTCAATTCGTTGTCAAAACTTGATATTTATATGATTAATAGGTAAACATTCACAATGGAAACACATTGGAACGATTATAAGACAAAAGTAGTTTTCTTCACTACCTACCTGCCCGTGCCGGGAGTAGTTTCTGTAGCGATTTTCTCATATCCTCAATTCTTTGTCAAAACTTGATTTTTATATGATTAATAGGTAAACATTCACAATGGAAACACATTGGGACGATTATAAGACAAAAGTAGTTTTCGTCACTACCTACCTGCCCGTGCCGGGAGTAGTTTCTGTAGCGATTTTCTCATATCCTCAATTCGTTGTCAAAACTTGATTTTTATATGATTAATAGGTAAACATTCACAATGGAAACACATTGGGACTACTATAAGACAAAAGAAGTTTTCGACACTACCTGCCTGCCGTGCCGGGAGTAGTTTCTGTAGCGATTTTCTCATATCCTCGATTCTTTTTCAAAACTTGATTTTTATATGATTAATAGGTAAACATTCACAATGGAAACACATTGGGACGATTATAAGACAAAAGTAGTTTTCGTCAGTACCTACCTGCCCGTGCCGGGAGTAGTTTCTGTAGTGATTTTCTCATCTCCTCAATTCTTTGTCAAAACTTGATTTTTATATGATTAAAAGGTAAACCTTCACAATGGAAACACATTGGGACGATTATAAGACAAAGGAAATTTTCGTCACTACCTACCTGCCCGTGCCGAGAGTAGTTTCTGTAGCGATTTTGTCATATCCTCAATTCTTTGTCAAAACTTGATTTTTATATGATTAATAGGTAAACATTAACAATGGAAACACATTGGGACGATTATAAGACAAAAGTAGTTTTCGTCACTACCTACCTGCCCGTGCCGGGAGTAGTTTCTGTAGTGATTTTCTCATCTCCTCAATTCTTTGTCAAAACTTGATTTTTATATGATTAAAAGGTAAACATTCACAATGGAAACACGTTGGGACGATTATAAGACAAAAGTAGTTTTCGTCACTACCTACCTGCCCGTGCCGGGAGAAGTTTCTGTAGCGATTTTCTCATATACTCAATTCTTTGTCAAAACTTGATTTTTATATGATTAATAGGTAAACATTCACAATGGAAACACATTGGGACGATTATAAGACAAAAGTAGTTTTTGTCACTACCTACCTTCCCGTGCCGGGAGTAGTTTCTGAAGCGATTTTCTCATATCCTCAATTCTTTGTCAAAACTTGATATTTATATGAATTATAGGTAAACATTCACAATGGAAACACATTGGGACGATTATAAGACAAAAGTAGTTTTCGTCAGTACCTACCTGCCCGTGCCGGGAGAAGTTTCTTTAGCGATTTTCTCATATACTCAATTATTTGTCAAAACTTGATTTTTATATGATTAATAGGTAAACATTCACAATGGAAACACATTGGGACGATTATAAGACAAAAGTAGTTTTTTTCACTACCTACCTGCCCGTTCCGGGAGTAGTTTCTGAAGCGATTTTCTCATATCCTCAATTCTTTGTCAAAACTTGATTTTTATATGATTAATAGGTAAACATTCACAATGGAAACACATTGGGACGATTATAAGACAAAAGTAGTTTTCGTCACTACCTACCTGCCCGTGCCGGGAGTAGTTTCTGTAGCGATTTTCTCATATCCTCAATTCGTTGTCAAAACTTGATTTTTATATGATTAATAGGTAAACATTCACAATGGAAACACATTGGGACGACTATAAGACAAAAGAAGTTTTCGACACTACCTGCCTGCCGTGCCGGGATTAGTTTCTGTAGCGATTTTCTCATATCCTCGATTCTTTTTAAAAACTTGATTTTTATATGATTAATAGGTAAACATTCACAATGGAAACACATTGGGACGATTATAAGACAAAAGTAGTTTTCGTCACTACCTACCTGCCCGTGCCGGGAGTAGTTTCTGTAGCGATTTTCTCATATCCTCAATTCGTTGTCAAAACTTGATTTTTATATGATTAATAGGTAAACATTCACAATGGAAACACATTGGGACGACTATAAGACAAAAGAAGTTTTCGACATTACCTGCCTGCCGTGCCGGGAGTAGTTTCTGTAGCTTGTAGATTTTCTCATATCCTCGATTCTTTTTCAAAACTTGATTTTTATATGATTAATAGGTAAACATTTACAATGGAAACACATTGGGACGATTATAAGACAAAAGTAGTTTTCGTCACTACCTACCTGCCCGTGCCGGGAGTAGTTTCTGTAGCGATTTTCTCATATCCTCAATTTTTTGTCAAAACTTGATTTTTATATGATTAATAGGTAAACATTCACAATGGAAACACATTGGGACGATTATAAGACAAAAGTAGTTTTCGTCACTACCTACCTGCCCGTGCCGGGAGTAGTTTCTGTAGCGATTTTCTCATATCCTCAATTCGTTGTCAAAACTTGATATTTATATGATTAATAGGTAAACATTCACAATGGAAACACATTGGAACGATTATAAGACAAAAGTAGTTTTCTTCACTACCTACCTTCCCGTGCCGGGAGTAGTTTCTGAAGCGATTTTCTCATATCCTCAATTCTTTGTCAAAACTTGATTTTTATATGATTAATAGGTAAACATTCACAATGGAAACACATTGGGACGATTATAAGACAAAAGTAGTTTTCGTCACTACCTACCTGCCCGTGCCGGGAGTAGTTTCTGTAGCGATTTTCTCATATCCTCAATTCTTTGTCAAAACTTGATTTTTATATGATTTATAGGTAAACATTCACAATGGAAACACATTGGGACGATTATAAGACAAAAGAAGTTTTCGTCACTACCTACCTGCCCGTGCCGGGAGTAGTTTCTGTAGCGATTTTCTCATATCCTCAATTCTTTGTCAAAACTTGATTTTTATATGATTAATAGGTAAACTTTCACAATGGAAACACATTGGGACGATTATAAGACAAAAGTAGTTTTCGTCACTACCTACCTGCCCGTGCCGGGAGTAGTTTCTGTAGCGATTTTCTCATATCCTCAATTCTTTGTCAAAACTTGATTTTTATATGATTAATAGGTAAACATTCACAATGGAAACACATTGGGACGACTATAAGACAAAAGTAGTTTTCTTCACTACCTACCTGCCCGTGCCGGGAGTAGTTTCTGTAGCGATTTTCTCATATCCTCAATTCTTTGTCAAAACTTGATATTTATATGATTAATAGGTAAACATTCACAATGGAAACACATTGGGACGATTATAAGACAAAAGTAGTTTTCGTCACTACCTACCTGCCCGTGCCGGGAGTAGTTTCTGTAGCGATTTTCTCATATCCTCAATTCGTTGTCAAAACTTGATTTTTATATGATCAATAGGTAAACATTCACAATGGAAACACATTGGGACGACTATAAGACAAAAGAAGTTTTCGACACTACCTGCCTGCCGTGCCGGGAGTAGTTTCTGTAGCGATTTTCTCATATCCTCGATTCTTTTTAAAAACTTGATTTTTATATGATTAATAGGTAAACATTCACAATGGAAACACATTGGGACGATTATAAGACAAAAGTAGTTTTCGTCACTACCTACCTGCCCGTGCCGGGAGTAGTTTCTGTAGCGATTTTCTCATATCCTCAATTCGTTGTCAAAACTTGATTTTTATATGATTAATAGGTAAACATTCACAATGGAAACACATTGGGACGACTATAAGACAAAAGAAGTTTTCGACATTACCTGCCTGCCGTGCCGGGAGTAGTTTCTGTAGCTTGTAGATTTTCTCATATCCTCGATTCTTTTTCAAAACTTGATTTTTATATGATTAATAGGTAAACATTCACAATGGAAACACATTGGGACGATTATAAGACAAAAGTAGTTTTCGTCACTACCTACCTGCCCGTGCCGGGAGTAGTTTCTGTAGCGATTTTCTCATATCCTCAATTTTTTGTCAAAACTTGATTTTTATATGATTAATAGGTAAACATTCACAATGGAAACACATTGGGACGATTATAAGACAAAAGTAGTTTTCGTCACTACCTACCTGCCCGTGCCGGGAGTAGTTTCTGTAGCGATTTTCTCATATCCTCAATTCGTTGTCAAAACTTGATATTTATATGATTAATAGGTAAACATTCACAATGGAAACACATTGGAACGATTATAAGACAAAAGTAGTTTTCTTCACTACCTACCTGCCCGTGCCGGGAGTAGTTTCTGAAGCGATTTTCTCATATCCTCAATTCTTTGTCAAAACTTGATTTTTATATGATTAATAGGTAAACATTCACAATGGAAACACATTGGGACGATTATAAGACAAAAGTAGTTTTCGTCACTACCTACCTGCCCGTGCCGGGAGTAGTTTCTGTAGCGATTTTCTCATATCCTCAATTCGTTGTCAAAACTTGATTTTTATATGATTAATAGGTAAACATTCACAATGGAAACACATTGGGACGACTATAAGACAAAAGAAGTTTTCGACACTACCTGCCTGCCGTGCATGGAGTAGTTTCTGTAGCGATTTTCTCATATCCTCAATTCGTTGTCAAAACTTGATATTTATATGATTAATAGGTAAACATTCACAATGGAAACACATTGGAACGATTATAAGACAAAAGTAGTTTTCTTCACTACCTACCTGCCCGTGCCGGGAGTAGTTTCTGAAGCGATTTTCTCATATCCTCAATTCTTTGTCAAAACTTGATTTTTATATGATTAATAGGTAAACATTCACAATGGAAACACATTGGGACGATTATAAGACAAAAGTAGTTTTCGTCACTACCTACCTGCCCGTGCCGGGAGTAGTTTCTGTAGCGATTTTCTCATATCCTCAATTCGTTGTCAAAACTTGATTTTTATATGATTAATAGGTAAACATTCACAATGGAAACACATTGGGACTACTATAAGACAAAAGAAGTTTTCGACACTACCTGCCTGCCGTGCCGGGAGTAGTTTCTGTAGCGATTTTCTCATATCCTCGATTCTTTTTCAAAACTTGATTTTTATATGATTAATAGGTAAACATTCACAATGGAAACACATTGGGACGATTATAAGACAAAAGTAGTTTTCGTCAGTACCTACCTGCCCGTGCCGGGAGTAGTTTCTGTAGTGATTTTCTCATCTCCTCAATTCTTTGTCAAAACTTGATTTTTATATGATTAAAAGGTAAACCTTCACAATGGAAACACATTGGGACGATTATAAGACAAAGGAAATTTTCGTCACTACCTACCTGCCCGTGCCGAGAGTAGTTTCTGTAGCGATTTTGTCATATCCTCAATTCTTTGTCAAAACTTGATTTTTATATGATTAATAGGTAAACATTAACAATGGAAACACATTGGGACGATTATAAGACAAAAGTAGTTTTCGTCACTACCTACCTGCCCGTGCCGGGAGTAGTTTCTGTAGTGATTTTCTCATCTCCTCAATTCTTTGTCAAAACTTGATTTTTATATGATTAAAAGGTAAACATTCACAATGGAAACACATTGGGACGATTATAAGACAAAAGTAGTTTTCGTCACTACCTACCTGCCCGTGCCGGGAGAAGTTTCTGTAGCGATTTTCTCATATACTCAATTCTTTGTCAAAACTTGATTTTTATATGATTAATAGGTAAACATTCACAATGGAAACACATTGGGACGATTATAAGACAAAAGTAGTTTTTGTCACTACCTACCTTCCCGTGCCGGGAGTAGTTTCTGAAGCGATTTTCTCATATCCTCAATTCTTTGTCAAAACTTGATATTTATATGAATTATAGGTAAACATTCACAATGGAAACACATTGGGACGATTATAAGACAAAAGTAGTTTTCGTCAGTACCTACCTGCCCGTGCCGGGAGAAGTTTCTTTAGCGATTTTCTCATATACTCAATTATTTGTCAAAACTTGATTTTTATATGATTAATAGGTAAACATTCACAATGGAAACACATTGGGACGATTATAAGACAAAAGTAGTTTTTTTCACTACCTACCTGCCCGTTCCGGGAGTAGTTTCTGAAGCGATTTTCTCATATCCTCAATTCTTTGTCAAAACTTGATTTTTATATGATTAATAGGTAAACATTCACAATGGAAACACATTGGGACGATTATAAGACAAAAGTAGTTTTCGTCACTACCTACCTGCCCGTGCCGGGAGTAGTTTCTGTAGCGATTTTCTCATATCCTCAATTCGTTGTCAAAACTTGATTTTTATATGATTAATAGGTAAACATTCACAATGGAAACACATTGGGACGACTATAAGACAAAAGAAGTTTTCGACACTACCTGCCTGCCGTGCCGGGATTAGTTTCTGTAGCGATTTTCTCATATCCTCGATTCTTTTTAAAAACTTGATTTTTATATGATTAATAGGTAAACATTCACAATGGAAACACATTGGGACGATTATAAGACAAAAGTAGTTTTCGTCACTACCTACCTGCCCGTGCCGGGAGTAGTTTCTGTAGCGATTTTCTCATATCCTCAATTCGTTGTCAAAACTTGATTTTTATATGATTAATAGGTAAACATTCACAATGGAAACACATTGGGACGACTATAAGACAAAAGAAGTTTTCGACATTACCTGCCTGCCGTGCCGGGAGTAGTTTCTGTAGCTTGTAGATTTTCTCATATCCTCGATTCTTTTTCAAAACTTGATTTTTATATGATTAATAGGTAAACATTTACAATGGAAACACATTGGGACGATTATAAGACAAAAGTAGTTTTCGTCACTACCTACCTGCCCGTGCCGGGAGTAGTTTCTGTAGCGATTTTCTCATATCCTCAATTTTTTGTCAAAACTTGATTTTTATATGATTAATAGGTAAACATTCACAATGGAAACACATTGGGACGATTATAAGACAAAAGTAGTTTTCGTCACTACCTACCTGCCCGTGCCGGGAGTAGTTTCTGTAGCGATTTTCTCATATCCTCAATTCGTTGTCAAAACTTGATATTTATATGATTAATAGGTAAACATTCACAATGGAAACACATTGGAACGATTATAAGACAAAAGTAGTTTTCTTCACTACCTACCTTCCCGTGCCGGGAGTAGTTTCTGAAGCGATTTTCTCATATCCTCAATTCTTTGTCAAAACTTGATTTTTATATGATTAATAGGTAAACATTCACAATGGAAACACATTGGGACGATTATAAGACAAAAGTAGTTTTCGTCACTACCTACCTGCCCGTGCCGGGAGTAGTTTCTGTAGCGATTTTCTCATATCCTCAATTCGTTGTCAAAACTTGATTTTTATATGATTAATAGGTAAACATTCACAATGGAAACACATTGGGACGACTATAAGACAAAAGAAGTTTTCGACACTACCTGCCTGCCGTGCCGGGAGTAGTTTCTGTAGCGATTTTCTCATATCCTCAATTCGTTGTCAAAACTTGATATTTATATGATTAATAGGTAAACATTCACAATGGAAACACATTGGAACGATTATAAGACAAAAGTAGTTTTCTTCACTACCTACCTGCCCGTGCCGGGAGTAGTTTCTGAAGCGATTTTCTCATATCCTCAATTCTTTGTCAAAACTTGATTTTTATATGATTAATAGGTAAACATTCACAATGGAAACACATTGGGACGATTATAAGACAAAAGTAGTTTTCGTCACTACCTACCTGCCCGTGCCGGGAGTAGTTTCTGTAGCGATTTTCTCATATCCTCAATTCGTTGTCAAAACTTGATTTTTATATGATTAATAGGTAAACATTCACAATGGAAACACATTGGGACGACTATAAGACAAAAGAAGTTTTCGACACTACCTGCCTGCCGTGCCGGGAGTAGTTTCTGTAGCGATTTTCTCATATCCTCAATTCGTTGTCAAAACTTGATATTTATATGATTAATAGGTAAACATTCACAATGGAAACACATTGGAACGATTATAAGACAAAAGTAGTTTTCTTCACTACCTACCTGCCCGTGCCGGGAGTAGTTTCTGTAGCGATTTTCTCATATCCTCAATTCTTTGTCAAAACTTGATTTTTATATGATTTATAGGTAAACATTCACAATGGAAACACATTGGGACGATTATAAGACAAAAGAAGTTTTCGTCACTACCTACCTGCCCGTGCCGGGAGTAGTTTCTGTAGCGATTTTCTCATATCCTCAATTCTTTGTCAAAACTTAATTTTTATATGATTAATAGGTAAACATTCACAATGGAAACACATTGGGACGATTATAAGACAAAAGTAGTTTTCGTCACTACCTACCTGCCCGTGCCGGGAGTAGTTTCTGTAGCGATTTTCTCATATCCTCAATTCTTTGTCAAAACTTGATTTTTATATGATTAATAGGTAAACATTCACAATGGAAACACATTGGGACGACTATAAGACAAAAGTAGTTTTCTTCACTAACTACCTGCCCGTGCCGGGAGTAGTTTCTGTAGCGATTTTCTCATATCCTCAATTCTTTGTCAAAACTTTATATCTATATGATTAATAGGTAAACATTCACAATGGAAACACATTGGGACGATTATAAGACAAAAGTAGTTTTCGTCACTACCTACCTGCCCGTGCCGGGAGTAGTTTCTGTAGCGATTTTCTCATATCCTCAATTCTTTGTCAAAACTTGATTTTTATATGATTAATAGGTAAACATTCACAATGGAAACACATTGGAACGATTATAAGACAAAAGTAGTTTTCGTCACTACCTACCTGCCCGTGCCGGGAGTAGTTTCTGTAGCGATTTTCTCATATCCTCAAGTCGTTGTCAAAACTTGATTTTTATATGATTAATAGGTAAACATTCACAATGGAAACACATTGGGACGATTATAAGACAAAAGTAGTTTTCGTCAGTACCTACCTGCCCGTGCCGGGAGTAGTTTCTGTAGCGATTTTCTCATATCCTCAATTCTTTGTCAAAACTTGATTTTTATATGATCAATAGGTAAACATTCACAATGGAAACACATTGGGACGATTATAAGACAAAAGTAGTTTTCGTCACTACCTACCTGCCCGTGCCGGGAGTAGTTTCTGTAGCGATTTTCTCATATCCTCAATTCTTTGTCAAAACTTGATTTTTATATGATTAATAGGTAAACATTCACAATGGAAACACATTGGGACGATTATAAGACAAAAGTAGTTTTCGTCACTACCTACCTGCCCGTGCCGGGAGTAGTTTCTGTAGCGATTTTCTCATATCCTCAATTCGTTGTCAAAACTTGATTTTTATATGATTAATAGGTAAACATTCACAATGGAAACACATTGGGACGACTATAAGACAAAAGAAGTTTTCGACACTACCTGCCTGCCGTGCCGGGAGTAGTTTCTGTAGCGATTTTCTCATATCCTCGATTCTTTTTCAAAACTTGATTTTTATATGATTAATAGGTAAACATTCACAATGGAAACACATTGGGACGATTATAAGACAAAAGTAGTTTTCGTCACTACCTACCTGCCCGTGCCGGGAGTAGTTTCTGTAGCGATTTTCTCATATCCTCAATTCTTTGTCAAAACTTGATTTTTATATGATTAATAGGTAAACATTCACAATGGAAACACATTGGGACGACTATAAGACAAAAGTAGTTTTCTTCACTACCTACCTGCCCGTGCCGGGAGTAGTTTCTGTAGCGATTTTCTCATATCCTCAATTCTTTGTCAAAACTTGATATTTATATGATTAATAGGTAAACATTCACAATGGAAACACATTAGGACGATTATAAGACAAAAGTAGTTTTCGTCACTACCTACCTGCCCGTGCCGGGAGTAGTTTCTGTAGCGATTTTCTCATATCCTCAATTCTTTGTCAAAACTTGATTTTTATATGATTAATAGGTAAACATTCACAATGGAAACACATTGGGACGATTATAAGACAAAAGTAGTTTTCGTCACTACCAACCTGCCCGTGCCGGGAGTAGTTTCTGTAGCGATTTTCTCATATCCTCAAGTCGTTGTCAAAACTTGATTTTTATATGATTAATAGGTAAACATTCACAATGGAAACACATTGGGACGATTATAAGACAAAAGTAGTTTTCGTCACTACCTACCTGCCCGTGCCGGGAGTAGTTTCTGTAGCGATTTTCTCATATCCTCAATTCGTTGTCAAAACTTGATTTTTATATGATCAATAGGTAAACATTCACAATGGAAACACATTGGGACGACTATAAGACAAAAGAAGTTTTCGACACTACCTGCCTGCCGTGCCGGGAGTAGTTTCTGTAGCGATTTTCTCATATCCTCGATTCTTTTTAAAAACTTGATTTTTATATGATTAATAGGTAAACATTCACAATGGAAACACATTGGGACGATTATAAGACAAAAGTAGTTTTCGTCACTACCTACCTGCCCGTGCCGGGAGTAGTTTCTGTAGCGATTTTCTCATATCCTCAATTCGTTGTCAAAACTTGATTTTTATATGATTAATAGGTAAACATTCACAATGGAAACACATTGGGACGACTATAAGACAAAAGAAGTTTTCGACATTACCTGCCTGCCGTGCCGGGAGTAGTTTCTGTAGCTTGTAGATTTTCTCATATCCTCGATTCTTTTTCAAAACTTGATTTTTATATGATTAATAGGTAAACATTCACAATGGAAACACATTGGGGCGATTATAAGACAAAAGTAGTTTTCGTCACTACCTACCTGCCCGTGCCGGGAGTAGTTTCTGTAGCGATTTTCTCATATCCTCAATTTTTTGTCAAAACTTGATTTTTATATGATTAATAGGTAAACATTCACAATGGAAACACATTGGGACGATTATAAGACAAAAGTAGTTTTCGTCACTACCTACCTGCCCGTGCCGGGAGTAGTTTCTGTAGCGATTTTCTCATATCCTCAATTCGTTGTCAAAACTTGATATTTATATGATTAATAGGTAAACATTCACAATGGAAACACATTGGAACGATTATAAGACAAAAGTAGTTTTCTTCACTACCTACCTGCCCGTGCCGGGAGTAGTTTCTGAAGCGATTTTCTCATATCCTCAATTCTTTGTCAAAACTTGATTTTTATATGATTAATAGGTAAACATTCACAATGGAAACACATTGGGACGATTATAAGACAAAAGTAGTTTTCGTCACTACCTACCTGCCCGTGCCGGGAGTAGTTTCTGTAGCGATTTTCTCATATCCTCAATTCGTTGTCAAAACTTGATTTTTATATGATTAATAGGTAAACATTCACAATGGAAACACATTGGGACGACTATAAGACAAAAGAAGTTTTCGACACTACCTGCCTGCCGTGCCGGGAGTAGTTTCTGTAGCGATTTTCTCATATCCTCAATTCGTTGTCAAAACTTGATATTTATATGATTAATAGGTAAACATTCACAATGGAAACACATTGGAACGATTATAAGACAAAAGTAGTTTTCTTCACTACCTACCTGCCCGTGCCGGGAGTAGTTTCTGAAGCGATTTTCTCATATCCTCAATTCTTTGTCAAAACTTGATTTTTATATGATTAATAGGTAAACATTCACAATGGAAACACATTGGGACGATTATAAGACAAAAGTAGTTTTCGTCACTACCTACCTGCCCGTGCCGGGAGTAGTTTCTGTAGCGATTTTCTCATATCCTCAATTCGTTGTCAAAACTTGATTTTTATATGATTAATAGGTAAACATTCACAATGGAAACACATTGGGACGACTATAAGACAAAAGAAGTTTTCGACACTACCTGCCTGCCGTGCCGGGAGTAGTTTCTGTAGCGATTTTCTCATATCCTCGATTCTTTTTCAAAACTTGATTTTTATATGATTAATAGGTAAACATTCACAATGGAAACACATTGGAACGATTATAAGACAAAAGTAGTTTTCGTCACTACCTACCTGCCCGTGCCGGGAGTAGTTTCTGTAGCGATTTTCTCATATCCTCAAGTCGTTGTCAAAACTTGATTTTTATATGATTAATAGGTAAACATTCACAATGGAAACACATTGGGACGATTATAAGACAAAAGTAGTTTTCGTCAGTACCTACCTGCCCGTGCCGGGAGTAGTTTCTGTAGCGATTTTCTCATATCCTCAATTCTTTGTCAAAACTTGATTTTTATATGATCAATAGGTAAACATTCACAATGGAAACACATTGGGACGATTATAAGACAAAAGTAGTTTTCGTCACTACCTACCTGCCCGTGCCGGGAGTAGTTTCTGTAGCGATTTTCTCATATCCTCAATTCTTTGTCAAAACTTGATTTTTATATGATTAATAGGTAAACATTCACAATGGAAACACATTGGGACGATTATAAGACAAAAGTAGTTTTCGTCACTACCTACCTGCCCGTGCCGGGAGTAGTTTCTGTAGCGATTTTCTCATATCCTCAATTCGTTGTCAAAACTTGATTTTTATATGATTAATAGGTAAACATTCACAATGGAAACACATTGGGACGACTATAAGACAAAAGAAGTTTTCGACACTACATGCCTGCCGTGCCGGGAGTAGTTTCTGTAGCGATTTTCTCATATCCTCGATTCTTTTTCAAAACTTGATTTTTATATGATTAATAGGTAAACATTCACAATGGAAACACATTGGGACGATTATAAGACAAAAGTAGTTTTCGTCACTACCTACCTGCCCGTGCCGGGAGTAGTTTCTGTAGCGATTTTCTCATATCCTCAATTCTTTGTCAAAACTTGATTTTTATATGATTTATAGGTAAACATTCACAATGGAAACACATTGGGACGATTATAAGACAAAAGAAGTTTTCGTCACTACCTACCTGCCCGTGCCGGGAGTAGTTTCTGTAGCGATTTTCTCATATCCTCAATTCTTTGTCAAAACTTGATTTTTATATGATTAATAGGTAAACTTTCACAATGGAAACACATTGGGACGATTATAAGACAAAAGTAGTTTTCGTCACTACCTACCTGCCCGTGCCGGGAGTAGTTTCTGTAGCGATTTTCTCATATCCTCAATTCTTTGTCAAAACTTGATTTTTATATGATTAATAGGTAAACATTCACAATGGAAACACATTGGGACGACTATAAGACAAAAGTAGTTTTCTTCACTACCTACCTGCCCGTGCCGGGAGTAGTTTCTGTAGCGATTTTCTCATATCCTCAATTCTTTGTCAAAACTTGATATTTATATGATTAATAGGTAAACATTCACAATGGAAACACATTGGGACGATTATAAGACAAAAGTAGTTTTCGTCACTACCTACCTGCCCGTGCCGGGAGTAGTTTCTGTAGCGATTTTCTCATATCCTCAATTCTTTGTCAAAACTTGATTTTTATATGATTAATAGGTAAACATTCACAATGGAAACACATTGGGACGATTATAAGACAAAAGTAGTTTTCGTCACTACCAACCTGCCCGTGCCGGGAGTAGTTTCTGTAGCGATTTTCTCATATCCTCAAGTCGTTGTCAAAACTTGATTTTTATATGATTAATAGGTAAACATTCACAATGGAAACACATTGGGACGATTATAAGACAAAAGTAGTTTTCGTCACTACCTACCTGCCCGTGCCGGGAGTAGTTTCTGTAGCGATTTTCTCATATCCTCAATTCTTTGTCAAAACTTGATTTTTATATGATCAATAGGTAAACATTCACAATGGAAACACATTGGGACGACTATAAGACAAAAGAAGTTTTCGACACTACCTGCCTGCCGTGCCGGGAGTAGTTTCTGTAGCGATTTTCTCATATCCTCGATTCTTTTTAAAAACTTGATTTTTATATGATTAATAGGTAAACATTCACAATGGAAACACATTGGGACGATTATAAGACAAAAGTAGTTTTCGTCACTACCTACCTGCCCGTGCCGGGAGTAGTTTCTGTAGCGATTTTCTCATATCCTCAATTCGTTGTCAAAACTTGATTTTTATATGATTAATAGGTAAACATTCACAATGGAAACACATTGGGACGACTATAAGACAAAAGAAGTTTTCGACATTACCTGCCTGCCGTGCCGGGAGTAGTTTCTGTAGCTTGTAGATTTTCTCATATCCTCGATTCTTTTTCAAAACTTGATTTTTATATGATTAATAGGTAAACATTTACAATGGAAACACATTGGGACGATTATAAGACAAAAGTAGTTTTCGTCACTACCTACCTGCCCGTGCCGGGAGTAGTTTCTGTAGCGATTTTCTCATATCCTCAATTTTTTGTCAAAACTTGATTTTTATATGATTAATAGGTAAACATTCACAATGGAAACACATTGGGACGATTATAAGACAAAAGTAGTTTTCGTCACTACCTACCTGCCCGTGCCGGGAGTAGTTTCTGTAGCGATTTTCTCATATCCTCAATTCGTTTTCAAAACTTGATATTTATATGATTAATAGGTAAACATTCACAATGGAAACACATTGGAACGATTATAAGACAAAAGTAGTTTTCTTCACTACCTACCTGCCCGTGCCGGGAGTAGTTTCTGAAGCGATTTTCTCATATCCTCAATTCTTTGTCAAAACTTGATTTTTATATGATTAATAGGTAAACATTCACAATGGAAACACATTGGGACGATTATAAGACAAAAGTAGTTTTCGTCACTACCTACCTGCCCGTGCCGGGAGTAGTTTCTGTAGCGATTTTCTCATATCCTCAATTCGTTGTCAAAACTTGATTTTTATATGATTAATAGGTAAACATTCACAATGGAAACACATTGGGACGACTATAAGACAAAAGAAGTTTTCGACACTACCTGCCTGCCGTGCCGGGAGTAGTTTCTGTAGCGATTTTCTCATATCCTCAATTCGTTGTCAAAACTTGATATTTATATGATTAATAGGTAAACATTCACAATGGAAACACATTGGAACGATTATAAGACAAAAGTAGTTTTCTTCACTACCTACCTGCCCGTGCCGGGAGTAGTTTCTGAAGCGATTTTCTCATATCCTCAATTCTTTGTCAAAACTTGATTTTTATATGATTAATAGGTAAACATTCACAATGGAAACACATTGGGACGATTATAAGACAAAAGTAGTTTTCGTCACTACCTACCTGCCCGTGCCGGGAGTAGTTTCTGTAGCGATTTTCTCATATCCTCAATTCGTTGTCAAAACTTGATTTTTATATGATTAATAGGTAAACATTCACAATGGAAACACATTGGGACGACTATAAGACAAAAGAAGTTTTCGACACTACCTGCCTGCCGTGCCGGGAGTAGTTTCTGTAGCGATTTTCTCATATCCTCGATTCTTTTTCAAAACTTGATTTTTATATGATTAATAGGTAAACATTCACAATGGAAACACATTGGAACGATTATAAGACAAAAGTAGTTTTCGTCACTACCTACCTGCCCGTGCCGGGAGTAGTTTCTGTAGCGATTTTCTCATATCCTCAAGTCGTTGTCAAAACTTGATTTTTATATGATTAATAGGTAAACATTCACAATGGAAACACATTGGGACGATTATAAGACAAAAGTAGTTTTCGTCAGTACCTACCTGCCCGTGCCGGGAGTAGTTTCTGTAGCGATTTTCTCATATCCTCAATTCTTTGTCAAAACTTGATTTTTATATGATCAATAGGTAAACATTCACAATGGAAACACATTGGGACGATTATAAGACAAAAGTAGTTTTCGTCACTACCTACCTGCCCGTGCCGGGAGTAGTTTCTGTAGCGATTTTCTCATATCCTCAATTCTTTGTCAAAACTTGATTTTTATATGATTAATAGGTAAACATTCACAATGGAAACACATTGGGACGATTATAAGACAAAAGTAGTTTTCGTCACTACCTACCTGCCCGTGCCGGGAGTAGTTTCTGTAGCGATTTTCTCATATCCTCAATTCGTTGTCAAAACTTGATTTTTATATGATTAATAGGTAAACATTCACAATGGAAACACATTGGGACGACTATAAGACAAAAGAAGTTTTCGACACTACATGCCTGCCGTGCCGGGAGTAGTTTCTGTAGCGATTTTCTCATATCCTCGATTCTTTTTCAAAACTTGATTTTTATATGATTAATAGGTAAACATTCACAATGGAAACACATTGGGACGATTATAAGACAAAAGTAGTTTTCGTCACTACCTACCTGCCCGTGCCGGGAGTAGTTTCTGTAGCGATTTTCTCATATCCTCAATTCTTTGTCAAAACTTGATTTTTATATGATTTATAGGTAAACATTCACAATGGAAACACATTGGGACGATTATAAGACAAAAGAAGTTTTCGTCACTACCTACCTGCCCGTGCCGGGAGTAGTTTCTGTAGCGATTTTCTCATATCCTCAATTCTTTGTCAAAACTTGATTTTTATATGATTAATAGGTAAACTTTCACAATGGAAACACATTGGGACGATTATAAGACAAAAGTAGTTTTCGTCACTACCTACCTGCCCGTGCCGGGAGTAGTTTCTGTAGCGATTTTCTCATATCCTCAATTCTTTGTCAAAACTTGATTTTTATATGATTAATAGGTAAACATTCACAATGGAAACACATTGGGACGACTATAAGACAAAAGTAGTTTTCTTCACTACCTACCTGCCCGTGCCGGGAGTAGTTTCTGTAGCGATTTTCTCATATCCTCAATTCTTTGTCAAAACTTGATATTTATATGATTAATAGGTAAACATTCACAATGGAAACACATTGGGACGATTATAAGACAAAAGTAGTTTTCGTCACTACCTACCTGCCCGTGCCGGGAGTAGTTTCTGTAGCGATTTTCTCATATCCTCAATTCTTTGTCAAAACTTGATTTTTATATGATTAATAGGTAAACATTCACAATGGAAACACATTGGGACGATTATAAGACAAAAGTAGTTTTCGTCACTACCAACCTGCCCGTGCCGGGAGTAGTTTCTGTAGCGATTTTCTCATATCCTCAAGTCGTTGTCAAAACTTGATTTTTATATGATTAATAGGTAAACATTCACAATGGAAACACATTGGGACGATTATAAGACAAAAGTAGTTTTCGTCACTACCTACCTGCCCGTGCCGGGAGTAGTTTCTGTAGCGATTTTCTCATATCCTCAATTCTTTGTCAAAACTTGATTTTTATATGATCAATAGGTAAACATTCACAATGGAAACACATTGGGACGACTATAAGACAAAAGAAGTTTTCGACACTACCTGCCTGCCGTGCCGGGAGTAGTTTCTGTAGCGATTTTCTCATATCCTCGATTCTTTTTAAAAACTTGATTTTTATATGATTAATAGGTAAACATTCACAATGGAAACACATTGGGACGATTATAAGACAAAAGTAGTTTTCGTCACTACCTACCTGCCCGTGCCGGGAGTAGTTTCTGTAGCGATTTTCTCATATCCTCAATTCGTTGTCAAAACTTGATTTTTATATGATTAATAGGTAAACATTCACAATGGAAACACATTGGGACGACTATAAGACAAAAGAAGTTTTCGACATTACCTGCCTGCCGTGCCGGGAGTAGTTTCTGTAGCTTGTAGATTTTCTCATATCCTCGATTCTTTTTCAAAACTTGATTTTTATATGATTAATAGGTAAACATTTACAATGGAAACACATTGGGACGATTATAAGACAAAAGTAGTTTTCGTCACTACCTACCTGCCCGTGCCGGGAGTAGTTTCTGTAGCGATTTTCTCATATCCTCAATTTTTTGTCAAAACTTGATTTTTATATGATTAATAGGTAAACATTCACAATGGAAACACATTGGGACGATTATAAGACAAAAGTAGTTTTCGTCACTACCTACCTGCCCGTGCCGGGAGTAGTTTCTGTAGCGATTTTCTCATATCCTCAATTCGTTGTCAAAACTTGATATTTATATGATTAATAGGTAAACATTCACAATGGAAACACATTGGAACGATTATAAGACAAAAGTAGTTTTCTTCACTACCTACCTTCCCGTGCCGGGAGTAGTTTCTGAAGCGATTTTCTCATATCCTCAATTCTTTGTCAAAACTTGATTTTTATATGATTAATAGGTAAACATTCACAATGGAAACACATTGGGACGATTATAAGACAAAAGTAGTTTTCGTCACTACCTACCTGCCCGTGCCGGGAGTAGTTTCTGTAGCGATTTTCTCATATCCTCAATTCGTTGTCAAAACTTGATTTTTATATGATTAATAGGTAAACATTCACAATGGAAACACATTGGGACGACTATAAGACAAAAGAAGTTTTCGACACTACCTGCCTGCCGTGCCGGGAGTAGTTTCTGTAGCGATTTTCTCATATCCTCAATTCGTTGTCAAAACTTGATATTTATATGATTAATAGGTAAACATTCACAATGGAAACACATTGGAACGATTATAAGACAAAAGTAGTTTTCTTCACTACCTACCTGCCCGTGCCGGGAGTAGTTTCTGAAGCGATTTTCTCATATCCTCAATTCTTTGTCAAAACTTGATTTTTATATGATTAATAGGTAAACATTCACAATGGAAACACATTGGGACGATTATAAGACAAAAGTAGTTTTCGTCACTACCTACCTGCCCGTGCCGGGAGTAGTTTCTGTAGCGATTTTCTCATATCCTCAATTCGTTGTCAAAACTTGATTTTTATATGATTAATAGGTAAACATTCACAATGGAAACACATTGGGACGACTATAAGACAAAAGAAGTTTTCGACACTACCTGCCTGCCGTGCCGGGAGTAGTTTCTGTAGCGATTTTCTCATATCCTCAATTCGTTGTCAAAACTTGATATTTATATGATTAATAGGTAAACATTCACAATGGAAACACATTGGAACGATTATAAGACAAAAGTAGTTTTCTTCACTACCTACCTGCCCGTGCCGGGAGTAGTTTCTGTAGCGATTTTCTCATATCCTCAATTCTTTGTCAAAACTTGATTTTTATATGATTTATAGGTAAACATTCACAATGGAAACACATTGGGACGATTATAAGACAAAAGAAGTTTTCGTCACTACCTACCTGCCCGTGCCGGGAGTAGTTTCTGTAGCGATTTTCTCATATCCTCAATTCTTTGTCAAAACTTAATTTTTATATGATTAATAGGTAAACATTCACAATGGAAACACATTGGGACGATTATAAGACAAAAGTAGTTTTCGTCACTACCTACCTGCCCGTGCCGGGAGTAGTTTCTGTAGCGATTTTCTCATATCCTCAATTCTTTGTCAAAACTTGATTTTTATATGATTAATAGGTAAACATTCACAATGGAAACACATTGGGACGACTATAAGACAAAAGTAGTTTTCTTCACTAACTACCTGCCCGTGCCGGGAGTAGTTTCTGTAGCGATTTTCTCATATCCTCAATTCTTTGTCAAAACTTGATATCTATATGATTAATAGGTAAACATTCACAATGGAAACACATTGGGACGATTATAAGACAAAAGTAGTTTTCGTCACTACCTACCTGCCCGTGCCGGGAGTAGTTTCTGTAGCGATTTTCTCATATCCTCAATTCTTTGTCAAAACTTGATTTTTATATGATTAATAGGTAAACATTCACAATGGAAACACATTGGAACGATTATAAGACAAAAGTAGTTTTCGTCACTACCTACCTGCCCGTGCCGGGAGTAGTTTCTGTAGCGATTTTCTCATATCCTCAAGTCGTTGTCAAAACTTGATTTTTATATGATTAATAGGTAAACATTCACAATGGAAACACATTGGGACGATTATAAGACAAAAGTAGTTTTCGTCAGTACCTACCTGCCCGTGCCGGGAGTAGTTTCTGTAGCGATTTTCTCATATCCTCAATTCTTTGTCAAAACTTGATTTTTATATGATCAATAGGTAAACATTCACAATGGAAACACATTGGGACGATTATAAGACAAAAGTAGTTTTCGTCACTACCTACCTGCCCGTGCCGGGAGTAGTTTCTGTAGCGATTTTCTCATATCCTCAATTCTTTGTCAAAACTTGATTTTTATATGATTAATAGGTAAACATTCACAATGGAAACACATTGGGACGATTATAAGACAAAAGTAGTTTTCGTCACTACCTACCTGCCCGTGCCGGGAGTAGTTTCTGTAGCGATTTTCTCATATCCTCAATTCGTTGTCAAAACTTGATTTTTATATGATTAATAGGTAAACATTCACAATGGAAACACATTGGGACGACTATAAGACAAAAGAAGTTTTCGACACTACCTGCCTGCCGTGCCGGGAGTAGTTTCTGTAGCGATTTTCTCATATCCTCGATTCTTTTTCAAAACTTGATTTTTATATGATTAATAGGTAAACATTCACAATGGAAACACATTGGGACGATTATAAGACAAAAGTAGTTTTCGTCACTACCTACCTGCCCGTGCCGGGAGTAGTTTCTGTAGCGATTTTCTCATATCCTCAATTCTTTGTCAAAACTTGATTTTTATATGATTTATAGGTAAACATTCACAATGGAAACACATTGGGACGATTATAAGACAAAAGAAGTTTTCGTCACTACCTACCTGCCCGTGCCGGGAGTAGTTTCTGTAGCGATTTTCTCATATCCTCAATTCTTTGTCAAAACTTGATTTTTATATGATTAATAGGTAAACTTTCACAATGGAAACACATTGGGACGATTATAAGACAAAAGTAGTTTTCGTCACTACCTACCTGCCCGTGCCGGGAGTAGTTTCTGTAGCGATTTTCTCATATCCTCAATTCTTTGTCAAAACTTGATTTTTATATGATTAATAGGTAAACATTCACAATGGAAACACATTGGGACGACTATAAGACAAAAGTAGTTTTCTTCACTACCTACCTGCCCGTGCCGGGAGTAGTTTCTGTAGCGATTTTCTCATATCCTCAATTCTTTGTCAAAACTTGATATTTATATGATTAATAGGTAAACATTCACAATGGAAACACATTAGGACGATTATAAGACAAAAGTAGTTTTCGTCACTACCTACCTGCCCGTGCCGGGAGTAGTTTCTGTAGCGATTTTCTCATATCCTCAATTCTTTGTCAAAACTTGATTTTTATATGATTAATAGGTAAACATTCACAATGGAAACACATTGGGACGATTATAAGACAAAAGTAGTTTTCGTCACTACCAACCTGCCCGTGCCGGGAGTAGTTTCTGTAGCGATTTTCTCATATCCTCAAGTCGTTGTCAAAACTTGATTTTTATATGATTAATAGGTAAACATTCACAATGGAAACACATTGGGACGATTATAAGACAAAAGTAGTTTTCGTCACTACCTACCTGCCCGTGCCGGGAGTAGTTTCTGTAGCGATTTTCTCATATCCTCAATTCGTTGTCAAAACTTGATTTTTATATGATCAATAGGTAAACATTCACAATGGAAACACATTGGGACGACTATAAGACAAAAGAAGTTTTCGACACTACCTGCCTGCCGTGCCGGGAGTAGTTTCTGTAGCGATTTTCTCATATCCTCGATTCTTTTTAAAAACTTGATTTTTATATGATTAATAGGTAAACATTCACAATGGAAACACATTGGGACGATTATAAGACAAAAGTAGTTTTCGTCACTACCTACCTGCCCGTGCCGGGAGTAGTTTCTGTAGCGATTTTCTCATATCCTCAATTCGTTGTCAAAACTTGATTTTTATATGATTAATAGGTAAACATTCACAATGGAAACACATTGGGACGACTATAAGACAAAAGAAGTTTTCGACATTACCTGCCTGCCGTGCCGGGAGTAGTTTCTGTAGCTTGTAGATTTTCTCATATCCTCGATTCTTTTTCAAAACTTGATTTTTATATGATTAATAGGTAAACATTCACAATGGAAACACATTGGGGCGATTATAAGACAAAAGTAGTTTTCGTCACTACCTACCTGCCCGTGCCGGGAGTAGTTTCTGTAGCGATTTTCTCATATCCTCAATTTTTTGTCAAAACTTGATTTTTATATGATTAATAGGTAAACATTCACAATGGAAACACATTGGGACGATTATAAGACAAAAGTAGTTTTCGTCACTACCTACCTGCCCGTGCCGGGAGTAGTTTCTGTAGCGATTTTCTCATATCCTCAATTCGTTGTCAAAACTTGATATTTATATGATTAATAGGTAAACATTCACAATGGAAACACATTGGAACGATTATAAGACAAAAGTAGTTTTCTTCACTACCTACCTGCCCGTGCCGGGAGTAGTTTCTGAAGCGATTTTCTCATATCCTCAATTCTTTGTCAAAACTTGATTTTTATATGATTAATAGGTAAACATTCACAATGGAAACACATTGGGACGATTATAAGACAAAAGTAGTTTTCGTCACTACCTACCTGCCCGTGCCGGGAGTAGTTTCTGTAGCGATTTTCTCATATCCTCAATTCGTTGTCAAAACTTGATTTTTATATGATTAATAGGTAAACATTCACAATGGAAACACATTGGGACGACTATAAGACAAAAGAAGTTTTCGACACTACCTGCCTGCCGTGCCGGGAGTAGTTTCTGTAGCGATTTTCTCATATCCTCAATTCGTTGTCAAAACTTGATATTTATATGATTAATAGGTAAACATTCACAATGGAAACACATTGGAACGATTATAAGACAAAAGTAGTTTTCTTCACTACCTACCTGCCCGTGCCGGGAGTAGTTTCTGAAGCGATTTTCTCATATCCTCAATTCTTTGTCAAAACTTGATTTTTATATGATTAATAGGTAAACATTCACAATGGAAACACATTGGGACGATTATAAGACAAAAGTAGTTTTCGTCACTACCTACCTGCCCGTGCCGGGAGTAGTTTCTGTAGCGATTTTCTCATATCCTCAATTCGTTGTCAAAACTTGATTTTTATATGATTAATAGGTAAACATTCACAATGGAAACACATTGGGACGACTATAAGACAAAAGAAGTTTTCGACACTACCTGCCTGCCGTGCCGGGAGTAGTTTCTGTAGCGATTTTCTCATATCCTCGATTCTTTTTCAAAACTTGATTTTTATATGATTAATAGGTAAACATTCACAATGGAAACACATTGGAACGATTATAAGACAAAAGTAGTTTTCGTCACTACCTACCTGCCCGTGCCGGGAGTAGTTTCTGTAGCGATTTTCTCATATCCTCAAGTCGTTGTCAAAACTTGATTTTTATATGATTAATAGGTAAACATTCACAATGGAAACACATTGGGACGATTATAAGACAAAAGTAGTTTTCGTCAGTACCTACCTGCCCGTGCCGGGAGTAGTTTCTGTAGCGATTTTCTCATATCCTCAATTCTTTGTCAAAACTTGATTTTTATATGATCAATAGGTAAACATTCACAATGGAAACACATTGGGACGATTATAAGACAAAAGTAGTTTTCGTCACTACCTACCTGCCCGTGCCGGGAGTAGTTTCTGTAGCGATTTTCTCATATCCTCAATTCTTTGTCAAAACTTGATTTTTATATGATTAATAGGTAAACATTCACAATGGAAACACATTGGGACGATTATAAGACAAAAGTAGTTTTCGTCACTACCTACCTGCCCGTGCCGGGAGTAGTTTCTGTAGCGATTTTCTCATATCCTCAATTCGTTGTCAAAACTTGATTTTTATATGATTAATAGGTAAACATTCACAATGGAAACACATTGGGACGACTATAAGACAAAAGAAGTTTTCGACACTACATGCCTGCCGTGCCGGGAGTAGTTTCTGTAGCGATTTTCTCATATCCTCGATTCTTTTTCAAAACTTGATTTTTATATGATTAATAGGTAAACATTCACAATGGAAACACATTGGGACGATTATAAGACAAAAGTAGTTTTCGTCACTACCTACCTGCCCGTGCCGGGAGTAGTTTCTGTAGCGATTTTCTCATATCCTCAATTCTTTGTCAAAACTTGATTTTTATATGATTTATAGGTAAACATTCACAATGGAAACACATTGGGACGATTATAAGACAAAAGAAGTTTTCGTCACTACCTACCTGCCCGTGCCGGGAGTAGTTTCTGTAGCGATTTTCTCATATCCTCAATTCTTTGTCAAAACTTGATTTTTATATGATTAATAGGTAAACTTTCACAATGGAAACACATTGGGACGATTATAAGACAAAAGTAGTTTTCGTCACTACCTACCTGCCCGTGCCGGGAGTAGTTTCTGTAGCGATTTTCTCATATCCTCAATTCTTTGTCAAAACTTGATTTTTATATGATTAATAGGTAAACATTCACAATGGAAACACATTGGGACGACTATAAGACAAAAGTAGTTTTCTTCACTACCTACCTGCCCGTGCCGGGAGTAGTTTCTGTAGCGATTTTCTCATATCCTCAATTCTTTGTCAAAACTTGATATTTATATGATTAATAGGTAAACATTCACAATGGAAACACATTGGGACGATTATAAGACAAAAGTAGTTTTCGTCACTACCTACCTGCCCGTGCCGGGAGTAGTTTCTGTAGCGATTTTCTCATATCCTCAATTCTTTGTCAAAACTTGATTTTTATATGATTAATAGGTAAACATTCACAATGGAAACACATTGGGACGATTATAAGACAAAAGTAGTTTTCGTCACTACCAACCTGCCCGTGCCGGGAGTAGTTTCTGTAGCGATTTTCTCATATCCTCAAGTCGTTGTCAAAACTTGATTTTTATATGATTAATAGGTAAACATTCACAATGGAAACACATTGGGACGATTATAAGACAAAAGTAGTTTTCGTCACTACCTACCTGCCCGTGCCGGGAGTAGTTTCTGTAGCGATTTTCTCATATCCTCAATTCTTTGTCAAAACTTGATTTTTATATGATCAATAGGTAAACATTCACAATGGAAACACATTGGGACGACTATAAGACAAAAGAAGTTTTCGACACTACCTGCCTGCCGTGCCGGGAGTAGTTTCTGTAGCGATTTTCTCATATCCTCGATTCTTTTTAAAAACTTGATTTTTATATGATTAATAGGTAAACATTCACAATGGAAACACATTGGGACGATTATAAGACAAAAGTAGTTTTCGTCACTACCTACCTGCCCGTGCCGGGAGTAGTTTCTGTAGCGATTTTCTCATATCCTCAATTCGTTGTCAAAACTTGATTTTTATATGATTAATAGGTAAACATTCACAATGGAAACACATTGGGACGACTATAAGACAAAAGAAGTTTTCGACATTACCTGCCTGCCGTGCCGGGAGTAGTTTCTGTAGCTTGTAGATTTTCTCATATCCTCGATTCTTTTTCAAAACTTGATTTTTATATGATTAATAGGTAAACATTCACAATGGAAACACATTGGGACGATTATAAGACAAAAGTAGTTTTCGTCACTACCTACCTGCCCGTGCCGGGAGTAGTTTCTGTAGCGATTTTCTCATATCCTCAATTTTTTGTCAAAACTTGATTTTTATATGATTAATAGGTAAACATTCACAATGGAAACACATT
Organism: Eupithecia dodoneata; assembly: GCA_947044415.1. Classification (NCBI taxonomy): domain Eukaryota; kingdom Metazoa; phylum Arthropoda; class Insecta; order Lepidoptera; family Geometridae; genus Eupithecia; species Eupithecia dodoneata. The sequence continues at coordinate 163,355 of OX345670.1, forward strand.
GGGACGATTATAAGACAAAAGTAGTTTTCGTCACTACCTACCTGCCCGTGCCGGGAGTAGTTTCTGTAGCGATTTTCTCATATCCTCAATTCTTTGTCAAAACTTGATATTTATATGAATTATAGGTAAACATTCACAATGGAAACACATTGGGACGATTATAAGACAAAAGTAGTTTTCGTCAGTACCTACCTGCCCGTGCCGGGAGTAGTTTCTGTAGCGATTTTCTCATATCCTCAATTCGTTGTCAAAACTTGATATTTATATGATTAATAGGTAAACATTCACAATGGAAACACATTGGAACGATTATAAGACAAAAGTAGTTTTCGTCAGTACCTACCTGCCCGTGCCGGGAGTAGTTTCTGAAGCGATTTTCTCATATCCTCAATTCTTTGTCAAAACTTGATTTTTATATGATTAATAGGTAAACATTCACAATGGAAACACATTGGGACGATTATAAGACAAAAGTAGTTTTCGTCACTACCTACCTGCCCGTGCCGGGAGTAGTTTCTGTAGCGATTTTCTCATATCCTCAATTCGTTGTCAAAACTTGATTTTTATATGATTAATAGGTAAACATTCACAATGGAAACACATTGGGACGACTATAAGACAAAAGAAGTTTTCGACACTACCTGCCTGCCGTGCCGGGAGTAGTTTCTGTAGCGATTTTCTCATATCCTCGATTCTTTTTCAAAACTTGATTTTTATATGATTAATAGGTAAACATTCACAATGGAAACACATTGGGACGATTATAAGACAAAAGTAGTTTTCGTCACTACCTACCTGCCCGTGCCGGGAGTAGTTTCTGTAGCGATTTTCTCATATCCTCAATTCTTTGTCAAAACTTGATTTTTATATGATTTATAGGTAAACATTCACAATGGAAACACATTGGGACGATTATAAGACAAAAGAAGTTTTCGTCACTACCTACCTGCCCGTGCCGGGAGTAGTTTCTGTAGCGATTTTCTCATATCCTCAATTCTTTGTCAAAACTTGATATTTATATGATTAATAGGTAAACATTCACAATGGGTATCGTCTCTGGTTCGCCGGAACGTAAACATCAACAGTCGTAGCTCCGCAATTAAATTGAACAGTAATTAGTGAATCTAATCAAGTAATAATCACAAGTCAAGAAATCTAGTATTCGAAGAGTGTTGTGTTACCTTTTTCAGCGCGTACCTAACGCTGTAAACATCAGAAAATCATCCCATATATTACTGAAGATGAAAAATAACGGTTGACACTCAAATTTCACTGGGTTGATCGATTTTGAACACGAATTTCAGTGAGTACAATTTTGGATTATTTACACATGGAACACAGCACAATAAAGACGAAATTCCTGTATCAGCTGTTCTTGACTTGTAATCTGACATCTGTGACACTGACATTTCGATACAAAACACCATAAACAAATTACCTTCTACAATTAGCGGAAATTATCGGCTATCAAGTGGTGCCATCTATCGACGAGTAGATTGAAGTTCTATGCTAAAAGGCTATAGAATAAAGAATAGTCAGTTTCCTCTACACTATAAACCATAACGATGGATATTTCGAAAGACAATGTTACACTTAGACGCGCATACACCACCCTGGTAGCGGATCGAGATGAATCGAGTAACATGAGCGTTGACCAGCTCGATGTCTCAACAAATAGTCTTCCTGACCTATCATCACCACAAACCACGGAACTGGAAAGTCTAATAAAAAAAATTGAATTTCTACAAACTCAATTAAATAGCGCTAACCAAGAAATCGAACAACTATCCTTAGAAAATAGGGATCTGAGGACTAATAATCATGAGCTAACTAAGAAAAACTCACTGTACAAGAAAATAGGCTTTAGTCCAGCACGATCATCTTCTTCAACGACTACACAAAATCTAAAGAACCCCAAGGCGAAATCTAAATCTACTAGCAACAAGCAAATACAGACGGATAGTAGCGACAAACATCATCATCATCAACATCACAATCCAGCGACGTCCACTGTTACACCTAAGGCCTCACTGCACAAGGAAACTCAAACAACTATCTCACCAGTACCTAAAAAAAATACAAACAACATTCACATACAGACAGAGAACAGAGATATGATACACAGAGAAACTCAGACATATTTACCACAAACCGTAAATACTCTACCTAAAAAGAGCACAGCAACACCAGCGCAACATCAGAACCCCTCTTCAAACAAACCTAAAATATGCCTTTTGTCTGCCAACAATGATAACAAAGTGCTCTCTGTGGCCGAAGACGTGATCTATAGAGATAACTACAATCTATGCCACTATCTCACCCCCCAAGCGAAAACTTCACAACTATTGACTGGACTTCAAACAAAACTAACGAACTACACAATGAATGACTTTTGCATCATATTCATCAGTGATCAAGACTTTGTACGTGCAATAAAATATGCGGAATTAGTAGCTGACATAAGGAAAACTATACAGTTAATCACAAACACTAACATTATTATATGCACACTGTAGGTTGGTAGGGGCGTGCGCTGTGGTGGTCGAAGTAAGTAACACACAATTCAGTCACAGGCCTTTATTCACTACATTTATATTAAGAAGGATTGGAAGAAGGCACAGTAGTTCGTAGATTCTCAGAAAGAGTTCACAGTAGATAGTAGGAGAAACAGAAGATAGAATGAATAGCGGTAGCGGTAAGTACGTAAAGATTAGAAGCAACTTGAAACAAAGTAATGCGCGTCGTATCGAGATTCCAAGCGACTGACTGGGTGACACGAGGAAAGAGGTAGCGGGGCGCGGGGGTCTCCGCGCGCTGGCCGGCCGTCGTCGGGCCTAAGGAATGCGCGTGATTGCGAAATATAATACAAAAGAAATGGAAGAGTAGTGTGTAAGAACAAGATGTGATAGTATGAACGTTAAACAGGTATGAATGATAGAATGTATGGACAGTGTACGAACATAGTAATAAGTATGTGTGAACGTGTAAATATATAATTTAGATATTATATAATGAGTAGGTAAATAAATAATATACTTAAATAAAGTGTTTAATTTGAATATTGTTGGGAGATCCCTACATCACTCCCTTCCGAAGACCGTCACTACGGGCGATAGAAATCCGGGAACCGGACTCTTCTACCGGAACGTGTAGTGTACTCAGAAGGGGATGGTTCGGGAACTGGGATAGGCCTGGGGATTGGGATAGGGTCGGGATTCAAGATAGGCTCGGGATTCGAGATGAGCTCGGGATTCGGGATAAGCTCGGGATGCGAGGAGTTCGACAAGATAAAAGCCGGCTTTAGGCGATCTATTGACACATTCAACGCTTTGCCCTTGAATAAAATTTTGAATATTTTATGTCCACGCTGAAGAACTTCGTGTGGACCGGAGTACGCAGGCTGGAAAGCTCCTCGCAGCGTTTCTTCCCGAAGGAATACGTGCGACGAGGAAGCGAGGTCTTTAAAAACGAAACTTTTGTTATTTCTGTGGCGAGACGCAGGAGCAGGTTGCAGTTTATCTACAATGGAGCGCAGCCTAGCAGTAAAGTCTGTAATATCGGTCGTACTGGTGATGGCGCTGTGAAAGAACTCACCAGGGAGTCGTAAGGGCTCACCATACACCAGTTCGGCCGATGATGACATAAGGTCCTCCTTGACTGCGCTACGTATGCCTAGTAGGACTAATGGAAGAGATTCTGTCCAATTGCTGTCAGCGTGGCAAGTGATTGCTGCCTTCAGCTGGCGGTGGAATCTCTCCACAAGACCGTTGCAGGCAGGATGGTATGCAGTCGTCTTGCGGTGTTTAAAACCGGCTAGTTTAGCCATGAATCCGAATAGTTCGGATTCGAACTGTCGCCCACGGTCAGTTACAATGTCCGTGGGGCATCCGAATCGGGCAATCCAACCGGATAGTAGGGCCTTAGCTACCGTTTCTGCCGTGATGTCCACGATAGGTATGGCCTCTGGCCATCTGGTATAGCGGTCAACAGCAGTAAGGCAGTAACGGAAGCCATTAGAGATTGGCATAGGGCCAATGAGGTCTATATGAATATAGGCAAATCGAGCTTTCGGCAAGTCGAACGAACCTAGTGGGGCGGAGACGTGGCGGTTGATCTTTGAGCGCTGGCAATCCAAGCACGCTCGTGACCAATCTCGACAGTCTCTCCTGATTCCTGGCCAAACGTAACGCTGAGCTATAAGTTTAGCAGTAGCGTTTGCGCCAGGGTGACTCAAGCAGTGGAGGCTGTCAAAGACTTGCTTTCGCAGAGGTTTGGTGACGAAAGGTCTTGTAGTGCCAGTGCTCGTGTCACAGTAAATTAGCACGTTGCTACCGGGATCCCTAATCCTCTCTAAGCGAAGCGACGTTGGTTCGTCATAGAGAAAAGAAGAAAGCTCGGCATCAACGGCTTGGGACTTGGAAAGGACTTCCAGGTCAACTGGACTTTGAAGCTCGTCAATTCGCGAAAGCGTATCGGCAACGACATTATCCTTGCCGGATATGTGCCGAATGTCACTTGTGAATTGTGAGATGAAGTCCAGATGCCTATATTGTCGCGGAGAACAAGTGTTCTTCCGCTCGCTGAAGGCGTGGCAAAGAGGCTTGTGGTCTGTGTAGACCGTAAAGTCTCTTGCTTCCAGCATGTGCCGGAAATACTTGATTCCCTCGTAGATCGCGAGTAGTTCGCGGTCATAAGGAGAGTACTTCTGCTGGGACGGACTAAGTTTCCGGGAGAAGAATGCCAGCGGTTGCCATTCCTCATCCTTATGCTGCTGGAGTACCGCTCCCAATGCGAGGTCGCTAGCGTCAGTGACTAACGCTAGTTCGGCTTGGCAGTCGGGGTGGGCTAGCATGGCAGCATCGCAGAGGCTCTCTTTGGTAAGCTCGAAAGCTGCGAGGGATTCACCTACCAGGTTCACAGGGTCCTTGGGCTTCACCGAGCCGGCAAGTAGGGAGTTTAGAGGGGTTTGAATTTTCGCGGCGTTCGGGATGAAGCGCCTGTAAAAATTCATCATACCTAGAAATCGCCTCAATTGCCGGATCGTTGTAGGAGCAGGAAACTCCTTAATCGCCTGAACCTTTAAATCTAGCGGCTTCGTTCCGGCGGCAGAGATATTGTAACCTAAAAAGTTTACCTCTGGAACGCCGAAAACGCATTTCGTGGTGTTCACGACAATCCCGTACTTCTGCATACGCTCAAATAACTGCCTGAGATGACTTTCATGCTCTTCATCCGATCGGCTGAAGACCAAGAAGTCGTCGAGGTAGCAGTAACAAAAGTCCAGACCACGCGTTACCTCGTCCACGAACCTCTGGAACGTCTGTCCGGCGTTCCTGAGCCCGAAACTCATATACGGGAATTCATATAAGCCAAACGGGGTCGTTATGGCAGCTTTCGGGATGTCCTCCTCGTAGACAGGGATCTGGTTGTAGGCTTTGACCAAATCAATGGTCGAAAAAACCTTACAACCGGAGATGCTGTGGGCAAAGTCGTGAATGTGCCTAATAGGGTACCTGTCGGCGATTGTCCGAGCGTTGAGGAGTCTGTAGTCTCCGCATGGGCGCCAGCCATTGTCCTTTTTGGGGGCCAAATGCAGAGGAGACGACCACGGACTCTCAGATGGACGCGCTGTACCGCTGCTCAGCATCAAGTCGAACTCCTGCTTCGCCAACTTGAGCTTGTCAGGAGCTAACCTGCGAGGGGAACAAGAAATAGGGGGGCCGGGTGTGGTGCGTATGTGATGTACGGTAGTGTGTTTGTGAGTGTGGGGAGTGCCAGCTGGTTTGGTGATATCAATAAACTCAGATAGAAGTTTGTGAAACCGCGAGTCGCCGGATGGAATCTTTACAGAAAATAGGTTATTATTAGGAACGTTATCAAAATATGCTTCGGTAGACAAAGAAGTGACATTATCGATGATACGTCCTATGCGCTTGTTGCGAATATCAACAATAAGGCCATAATGGCTTAAAAAGTCTACTCCAATTATAGCCTTAGTGACGTCGGCCACGATGAAGTTCCAAGGGAAGTCGCGCCTAAGACCTAAGTCTAGGTTGAGCTGTGTCGGGCCGTAGGTGTAGATGACGCTTCCGTTTGCGGCTCTCAGCTCGTAACCGGTCTTGACTCGACGCTCCTGAAGCGCAGATCGAGGGAAGACGCAGACGTCGCTTCCGGTATCCACTAGGAAGGGGATCTTCAATCGGCGGTCAGTGACGAAGAGGCGACCAGGTGAAGTGGGGCAGTCGTCTGTCGCCATTATCGACTGCCTTGGGCGTTTCCCGACTTCTCATAGTCGCAGGGCTTGACGCAGTTGTTCGCTTTGCTGCCGTGTCGGTCATGGTACCAGCAGATCGGGAACCGACGGTAGCTGGACTGCGATCTCGATCTGGAGCGCCTGCGCTGGTCGTCGTTCTGCCGGCGTTGATTGGAGCGAGAACTTTGTCCTGACTGCGGCTGTTGGTTGAGTTGCGTGGTGAGGTTTCTGAACGCTGCCTTCAGCTCTGCGATGTCATTGGCCATCGACTCCATGGAACCTGGGACGGCTGCTGCGGAAGTCGAAGCTACGTGTGCGACGGGTGCGACGATGTCGTGGACACGGTCCGCCAAGTCAGCAGAGGCTTCGAGTGAAGAGGCTGGCTGCGATGCGATGAGAGTCTGCAGGTTACTAGGGAGACGGCTGCACCAGATGCTGCGTATGAACTCGTCAGGTACGGTATTTCCAGCAAGGCTTTGCAGGTGCCGAAGGAACTGTGACGGTTTCCGGCTTCCTAGCTCTTCATGCATGAGAAGCTGCTGTATTTGGCGTTCTCTTGACGCGGAAAGACGTTTTATCAGCTCTTCCTTTAGCTTCCCGAACTTGTTGGTGGCAGGAGGGGACGTAATGATGTCTTTCACCTCTTTTGCATACTGAGGTTCCAGATGACCCGTCACAAAATAAAATTTTGTCGTATCGTCTGTCACGTTCGATACGACAAATTGTCCTTCAACTTGCGCGAACCATAGTTCCGGCTCGTCCGGGTAGAATTGCGGTATCCTTATCTGAACCTTGCCCTCAATCTCACTTTTCGCCTGCATCCTAATTTTACGCTCGCTCGACCGCTTGGTCACCTTATTACTCTGCGATTCTGCCGAGTCCGATAAATCGCTCATTTAGGTATAAGCTCAATGGATAATCTCTCTATGGTATCTTAGATTATAATATAGGTACCTTCTTGGTTTTGTTCCATTCACAGGGGTCACCAGTTGTAGGTTGGTAGGGGCGTGCGCTGTGGTGGTCGAAGTAAGTAACACACAATTCAGTCACAGGCCTTTATTCACTACATTTATATTAAGAAGGATTGGAAGAAGGCACAGTAGTTCGTAGATTCTCAGAAAGAGTTCACAGTAGATAGTAGGAGAAACAGAAGATAGAATGAATAGCGGTAGCGGTAAGTACGTAAAGATTAGAAGCAACTTGAAACAAAGTAATGCGCGTCGTATCGAGATTCCAAGCGACTGACTGGGTGACACGAGGAAAGAGGTAGCGGGGCGCGGGGGTCTCCGCGCGCTGGCCGGCCGTCGTCGGGCCTAAGGAATGCGCGTGATTGCGAAATATAATACAAAAGAAATGGAAGAGTAGTGTGTAAGAACAAGATGTGATAGTATGAACGTTAAACAGGTATGAATGATAGAATGTATGGACAGTGTACGAACATAGTAATAAGTATGTGTGAACGTGTAAATATATAATTTAGATATTATATAATGAGTAGGTAAATAAATAATATACTTAAATAAAGTGTTTAATTTGAATATTGTTGGGAGATCCCTACATCACTCCCTTCCGAAGACCGTCACTACGGGCGATAGAAATCCGGGAACCGGACTCTTCTACCGGAACGTGTAGTGTACTCAGAAGGGGATGGTTCGGGAACTGGGATAGGCCTGGGGATTGGGATAGGGTCGGGATTCAAGATAGGCTCGGGATTCGAGATGAGCTCGGGATTCGGGATAAGCTCGGGATGCGAGGAGTTCGACAAGATAAAAGCCGGCTTTAGGCGATCTATTGACACATTCAACGCTTTGCCCTTGAATAAAATTTTGAATATTTTATGTCCACGCTGAAGAACTTCGTGTGGACCGGAGTACGCAGGCTGGAAAGCTCCTCGCAGCGTTTCTTCCCGAAGGAATACGTGCGACGAGGAAGCGAGGTCTTTAAAAACGAAACTTTTGTTATTTCTGTGGCGAGACGCAGGAGCAGGTTGCAGTTTATCTACAATGGAGCGCAGCCTAGCAGTAAAGTCTGTAATATCGGTCGTACTGGTGATGGCGCTGTGAAAGAACTCACCAGGGAGTCGTAAGGGCTCACCATACACCAGTTCGGCCGATGATGACATAAGGTCCTCCTTGACTGCGCTACGTATGCCTAGTAGGACTAATGGAAGAGATTCTGTCCAATTGCTGTCAGCGTGGCAAGTGATTGCTGCCTTCAGCTGGCGGTGGAATCTCTCCACAAGACCGTTGCAGGCAGGATGGTATGCAGTCGTCTTGCGGTGTTTAAAACCGGCTAGTTTAGCCATGAATCCGAATAGTTCGGATTCGAACTGTCGCCCACGGTCAGTTACAATGTCCGTGGGGCATCCGAATCGGGCAATCCAACCGGATAGTAGGGCCTTAGCTACCGTTTCTGCCGTGATGTCCACGATAGGTATGGCCTCTGGCCATCTGGTATAGCGGTCAACAGCAGTAAGGCAGTAACGGAAGCCATTAGAGATTGGCATAGGGCCAATGAGGTCTATATGAATATAGGCAAATCGAGCTTTCGGCAAGTCGAACGAACCTAGTGGGGCGGAGACGTGGCGGTTGATCTTTGAGCGCTGGCAATCCAAGCACGCTCGTGACCAATCTCGACAGTCTCTCCTGATTCCTGGCCAAACGTAACGCTGAGCTATAAGTTTAGCAGTAGCGTTTGCGCCAGGGTGACTCAAGCAGTGGAGGCTGTCAAAGACTTGCTTTCGCAGAGGTTTGGTGACGAAAGGTCTTGTAGTGCCAGTGCTCGTGTCACAGTAAATTAGCACGTTGCTACCGGGATCCCTAATCCTCTCTAAGCGAAGCGACGTTGGTTCGTCATAGAGAAAAGAAGAAAGCTCGGCATCAACGGCTTGGGACTTGGAAAGGACTTCCAGGTCAACTGGACTTTGAAGCTCGTCAATTCGCGAAAGCGTATCGGCAACGACATTATCCTTGCCGGATATGTGCCGAATGTCACTTGTGAATTGTGAGATGAAGTCCAGATGCCTATATTGTCGCGGAGAACAAGTGTTCTTCCGCTCGCTGAAGGCGTGGCAAAGAGGCTTGTGGTCTGTGTAGACCGTAAAGTCTCTTGCTTCCAGCATGTGCCGGAAATACTTGATTCCCTCGTAGATCGCGAGTAGTTCGCGGTCATAAGGAGAGTACTTCTGCTGGGACGGACTAAGTTTCCGGGAGAAGAATGCCAGCGGTTGCCATTCCTCATCCTTATGCTGCTGGAGTACCGCTCCCAATGCGAGGTCGCTAGCGTCAGTGACTAACGCTAGTTCGGCTTGGCAGTCGGGGTGGGCTAGCATGGCAGCATCGCAGAGGCTCTCTTTGGTAAGCTCGAAAGCTGCGAGGGATTCACCTACCAGGTTCACAGGGTCCTTGGGCTTCACCGAGCCGGCAAGTAGGGAGTTTAGAGGGGTTTGAATTTTCGCGGCGTTCGGGATGAAGCGCCTGTAAAAATTCATCATACCTAGAAATCGCCTCAATTGCCGGATCGTTGTAGGAGCAGGAAACTCCTTAATCGCCTGAACCTTTAAATCTAGCGGCTTCGTTCCGGCGGCAGAGATATTGTAACCTAAAAAGTTTACCTCTGGAACGCCGAAAACGCATTTCGTGGTGTTCACGACAATCCCGTACTTCTGCATACGCTCAAATAACTGCCTGAGATGACTTTCATGCTCTTCATCCGATCGGCTGAAGACCAAGAAGTCGTCGAGGTAGCAGTAACAAAAGTCCAGACCACGCGTTACCTCGTCCACGAACCTCTGGAACGTCTGTCCGGCGTTCCTGAGCCCGAAACTCATATACGGGAATTCATATAAGCCAAACGGGGTCGTTATGGCAGCTTTCGGGATGTCCTCCTCGTAGACAGGGATCTGGTTGTAGGCTTTGACCAAATCAATGGTCGAAAAAACCTTACAACCGGAGATGCTGTGGGCAAAGTCGTGAATGTGCCTAATAGGGTACCTGTCGGCGATTGTCCGAGCGTTGAGGAGTCTGTAGTCTCCGCATGGGCGCCAGCCATTGTCCTTTTTGGGGGCCAAATGCAGAGGAGACGACCACGGACTCTCAGATGGACGCGCTGTACCGCTGCTCAGCATCAAGTCGAACTCCTGCTTCGCCAACTTGAGCTTGTCAGGAGCTAACCTGCGAGGGGAACAAGAAATAGGGGGGCCGGGTGTGGTGCGTATGTGATGTACGGTAGTGTGTTTGTGAGTGTGGGGAGTGCCAGCTGGTTTGGTGATATCAATAAACTCAGATAGAAGTTTGTGAAACCGCGAGTCGCCGGATGGAATCTTTACAGAAAATAGGTTATTATTAGGAACGTTATCAAAATATGCTTCGGTAGACAAAGAAGTGACATTATCGATGATACGTCCTATGCGCTTGTTGCGAATATCAACAATAAGGCCATAATGGCTTAAAAAGTCTACTCCAATTATAGCCTTAGTGACGTCGGCCACGATGAAGTTCCAAGGGAAGTCGCGCCTAAGACCTAAGTCTAGGTTGAGCTGTGTCGGGCCGTAGGTGTAGATGACGCTTCCGTTTGCGGCTCTCAGCTCGTAACCGGTCTTGACTCGACGCTCCTGAAGCGCAGATCGAGGGAAGACGCAGACGTCGCTTCCGGTATCCACTAGGAAGGGGATCTTCAATCGGCGGTCAGTGACGAAGAGGCGACCAGGTGAAGTGGGGCAGTCGTCTGTCGCCATTATCGACTGCCTTGGGCGTTTCCCGACTTCTCATAGTCGCAGGGCTTGACGCAGTTGTTCGCTTTGCTGCCGTGTCGGTCATGGTACCAGCAGATCGGGAACCGACGGTAGCTGGACTGCGATCTCGATCTGGAGCGCCTGCGCTGGTCGTCGTTCTGCCGGCGTTGATTGGAGCGAGAACGTTGTCCTGACTGCGGCTGTTGGTTGAGTTGCGTGGTGAGGTTTCTGAACGCTGCCTTCAGCTCTGCGATGTCATTGGCCATCGACTCCATGGAACCTGGGACGGCTGCTGCGGAAGTCGAAGCTACGTGTGCGACGGGTGCGACGATGTCGTGGACACGGTCCGCCAAGTCAGCAGAGGCTTCGAGTGAAGAGGCTGGCTGCGATGCGATGAGAGTCTGCAGGTTACTAGGGAGACGGCTGCACCAGATGCTGCGTATGAACTCGTCAGGTACGGTATTTCCAGCAAGGCTTTGCAGGTGCCGAAGGAACTGTGACGGTTTCCGGCTTCCTAGCTCTTCATGCATGAGAAGCTGCTGTATTTGGCGTTCTCTTGACGCGGAAAGACGTTTTATCAGCTCTTCCTTTAGCTTCCCGAACTTGTTGGTGGCAGGAGGGGACGTAATGATGTCTTTCACCTCTTTTGCATACTGAGGTTCCAGATGACCCGTCACAAAATAAAATTTTGTCGTATCGTCTGTCACGTTCGATACGACAAATTGTCCTTCAACTTGCGCGAACCATAGTTCCGGCTCGTCCGGGTAGAATTGCGGTATCCTTATCTGAACCTTGCCCTCAATCTCACTTTTCGCCTGCATCCTAATTTTACGCTCGCTCGACCGCTTGGTCACCTTATTACTCTGCGATTCTGCCGAGTCCGATAAATCGCTCATTTAGGTATAAGCTCAATGGATAATCTCTCTATGGTATCTTAGATTATAATATAGGTACCTTCTTGGTTTTGTTCCATTCACAGGGGTCACCAGTTGTAGGTTGGTAGGGGCGTGCGCTGTGGTGGTCGAAGTAAGTAACACACAATTCAGTCACAGGCCTTTATTCACTACATTTATATTAAGAAGGATTGGAAGAAGGCACAGTAGTTCGTAGATTCTCAGAAAGAGTTCACAGTAGATAGTAGGAGAAACAGAAGATAGAATGAATAGCGGTAGCGGTAAGTACGTAAAGATTAGAAGCAACTTGAAACAAAGTAATGCGCGTCGTATCGAGATTCCAAGCGACTGACTGGGTGACACGAGGAAAGAGGTAGCGGGGCGCGGGGGTCTCCGCGCGCTGGCCGGCCGTCGTCGGGCCTAAGGAATGCGCGTGATTGCGAAATATAATACAAAAGAAATGGAAGAGTAGTGTGTAAGAACAAGATGTGATAGTATGAACGTTAAACAGGTATGAATGATAGAATGTATGGACAGTGTACGAACATAGTAATAAGTATGTGTGAACGTGTAAATATATAATTTAGATATTATATAATGAGTAGGTAAATAAATAATATACTTAAATAAAGTGTTTAATTTGAATATTGTTGGGAGATCCCTACACACACCAACATATTACTACGGATTTGGAACAGATACAATAAATCGCAGGATCTACAACTTTAATGAATTACTGCTTCAAGATGTATTACTACATAAATATGCGCTCATTTTCGACACAAACAGGCATCTTATTTATGACTACAGTATGTTTCACAAACCAATAAGAAAAGTTAACAACAATGGATTACGTTCTATCTTCCAACACCTCCGTCACTTCATGGAAGAGCAAACGAACCATTTCGACCTTAATAATAACTGTATAAATATTGACCTTACAATTAATGATTTTAGGACTAATAATTTATTTCGTATTTAATTCTATTCATATATTACATCAAAATATTAACGGTCTTATAGCTAAATCCGACCCATTGCAGGTTTGTTTGGACAATTTCGAACAACTAGGTAAATCTGTAAGTATAATTTGTTTATGTGAACACAACTTAATACTTGACGATCTCCCGCGAATTCTAATTGCAAATTTTAGAATAGGTTCAATTTTCTGTAGGTCTATTCGTAATGGCGGATCATGCATCCTTGTTCGCGACCAATGCCACGATTTCGAAAGCGTACAGAGTATAGAAGACTTATCTATACCTATGCTCATAGAGTGTTCTGCTATCCGTTTACCGCAACACAAATTAATTATAGTTTGTATCTACCGCCCACCGAGAGTCAACAAGTCGATGATAGAAGACTTTTTCTCAAAACTTCATGCATTACTGACGAAATATACACTTTATGCAAACTACAAAATTTTAATAAGCGGTGATTTTAACATTGATATTTTGAAAGACAGTAAAATAACTCGAGACTTTAAAAATATACTAGCGAACTACAACCTTAAACTTCTCTTTAAACATGTCACACGCCCGGATAGTAATTCAGGCTTAGACAATGTGGCCCATAATATATCTAACACTAGTGGAGAAATTGTGGATCTTGCCCTGTCTGATCATTTAGGTCAGCTTGTTAAAGTACCAATAAAAAAAACATGCACATTAAAACACTGGTACACCTTTAGGCGTGATTATAGTGATGACAACCGTGCTAAGTTCCGGAATTGTATCAGCCAGCTTTCATTTTCAGACGTCACAAATACATATGACCCTAATTTGGCATTTAAATTATTTCACGATACTTTTATTCTTTTTTATAACCTATGCTTCCCAATAGTAAAGTTGAAAATATCTACACAAAGAAAGCCCAAATGGATCTCTAATGGCATAAAACTTTGTAGTAAGAAAAAGAGGAACTTATTATGGAAATATAGGCGTAATCGTAACACACACAATAAGGAAATGCTAATTTCTTACACGAAACGATACAATAAAATAAACAGGTTAACACAGAAATCACAAAACGAATATTACATTAAAATGGCGCCTAACAAATCAAAGGCTACATGGAACATAATCAAAAAATATAACAGTAACGCACCTAAAGAAAATATAAGTAAATTAAAAGTAAATGAACATATAATTACAGATCCAATTGACATTGCAAATATATTTAATAACTATTTCATTGACATTGTAAATAAAATTGACCATCCTAACGACATTCACTATAATATTAAATACAATAAATCTAATTCCATATTCTTGACGCCAACAGTAACTCATGACATCCTAAATATTATTAAATCTTTAAAAAATACTAAAAGCGTTGGATTTGATAGCATTTCTACTATAATCCTTAAAGAAGTTGCATTATTTATTTCACCAATTTTATGCAATTTGATTAACAATTGTTTACAACAAGGTGTTTTCCCGGATACTCTTAAAATGACCATAGTAAAACCTCTACATAAAAAAGGAACACGAGATAGTGTGGAAAATTATAGACCCATAGCTCTTATCCCTGTATTTTCTAAGATAATAGAAAAGGTTATTTATAACAAACTCTATAGCTACTTAGAGGACAATGTAATTCTAAGTAAGGATCAGTATGGTTTTAGACAAGGTCGGTCTATAAACAAAGCCATTTTTGACTTTCTTAACAATGTAATGACTAATAGGGATAATAACAAAAATGTAATAGCACTATACATGGACATGACTAAAGCCTTCGACAATGTTAATCATGATAGACTATTGCATAAACTAGATGTCTACGGAATTAGAGGTACAGCAAATGCTCTCATAAAGTCATACCTTAGTAGTAGAAGTCAGGTGACTCATGTTAATAAAATATGTCTAGAATCACAAACTGACATAACTTACGAATCATGCGCTAGAGTGGTGTCACACGGGGTACCCCAGGGGAGTGTTCTGGGACCACTCCTATTTTTGATTTATATTAATGATCTACCCGAAGTGACTATGCATCCTATAACGTTATTTGCAGATGATAGCACGGTTTTATTTATTAATGATAAGAGACATAATTTTGAACATGACATTAAATCTACCTTGACATCTATTATTAATTGGCTATCTTCAAACAATTTAAAGATAAACTTGACAAAAACTTATTTAATGAATTTTATACAAAGAAGTCACAATAATCTTAACGTTGGTATTGACTACTTCGGTACCAAAGTAGCTGAAGCAAGCTCTACCAAGTTTTTAGGGCTCAACATTGACAATAAATTAAATTGGAAACATCATATTGACATTATCTCTAAAAGGCTAAAACAATTCTCTTATGCTCTTTTTAAATTAAGTCAAGTATCTAATCTGTCAACCTTACTTACTGCTTATCACGGAAACGTATCTTCTACTTTAAGATATGGCATCATGTTTTGGGGGAATTCGACTGACAAACTCAAAATATTTAAAGCCCAAAAACGTTGCATAAGAGCCATTCGTGGTTTACGAAGACGGGACTCCTGTAAAAGTCATTTTATAGAACTAAAACTACTTACATTTCCGTGTCTATATATTTACGAAGTTGCAGTATTTGTTAAAAATAATCCCGACTTATTTGAAAATTTTGCAATTGGAAGCCGGTCTGAGGGCAGACTACGCACTGTGCCATGCAGAACAAAGTTGTTGCGTTCAAGTGTATTTGGCATGGCGCCTAAAATATATAACAAAATTCCTAAAGTAGTTCGTGATTTGTCCAGAAACCAATTTAGTGCAAAATTTAATGCTTTGCTAATAGAAAAAGCTTATTATACAGTAAATGATTTTCTAAATGACCATATTGTTTGACATTTTTATACTTAATTGACTATGTATGTACCTATCTTGAATTGTTATTTAATGAAATTATCAATACCTTATTGATTTGCCATATTATGAAATTTACAGATTGTACTATTTTTTGACATTGCTTATTAAATGATTACCTTAACTTTATATTGACATTTAATCTCCTGCTGTACATTAATCTATCATTTAAATAAAATTTCATAATAAGACATTAATTAAAATTTATAAGTAATTGCATTAAATGATTATTTATATAACTGCATGCTTTTTTTATAATATAATTGTATAAGCTAAAATATTAATTGTTTATTAAAATGTTTGTACGCCTAAGCGGCAGAATCTAGCGATCTAAAATAAGTCTCATGTATCTGACTATCCATTACCCTGATTCACAAACAATAAATGAATTATGAATTATGAATTATGGAAACACATTGGGACGATTATAAGACAAAAGTAGTTTTCGTCACTACCTACCTGCCCGTGCCGGGAGTAGTTTCTGTAGCGATTTTCTCATATCCTCAATTCTTTGTCAAAACTTGATTTTTATATGATTAATAGGTAAACATTCACAATGGAAACACATTGGGACGATTATAAGACAAAAGTAGTTTTCGTCACTACCTACCTGCCCGTGCCGGGAGTAGTTTCTGTAGCGATTTTCTCATATCCTCAAGTGGTTGTCAAAACTTGATTTTTATATGATTAATAGGTAACCATTCACAATGGAAACACATTGGGACGATTATAAGACAAAAGTAGTTTTCGTCAGTACCTACCTGCCCGTGCCGGGAGTAGTTTCTGTAGCGATTTTCTCATATCCTCAATTCTTTGTCAAAACTTGATTTTTATATGATTAATAGGTAAACATTCACAATGGAAACACATTGGGACGATTATAAGACAAAAGTAGTTTTCGTCACTACCTACCTGCCCGTGCCGGGAGAAGTTTCTGTAGCGATTTTCTCATACACTCAATTCTTTGTCAAAACTTGATTTTTATATGATTAATAGGTAAACATTCACAATGGAAACACATTGGGACGATTATAAGACAAAAGTAGTTTTTGTCACTACCTACCTGCCCGTGCCGGGAGTAGTTTCTGAAGCGATTTTCTCATATCCTCAATTCTTTGTCAAAACTTGATTTTTATATGATTAATAGGTAAACATTCACAATGGAAACACATTGGGACGACTATAAGACAAAAGAAGTTTTCGACATTACCTGCCTGCCGTGCCGGGAGTAGTTTCTGTAGCGATTTTCTCATATCCTCGATTCTTTTTCAAAACTTGATTTTTATATGATTAATAGGTAAACATTCACAATGGAAACACATTGGGACGATTATAAGACAAAAGAAGTTTTCGTCACTATCTACCTGCCCGTGCCGGGAGTAGTTTCTGTAGCGATTTTGTCATATCCTCAATTCTTTGTCAAAACTTGATTTTTATATGATTAATAGGTAAACATTCACAATGGAAACACATTGGGACGATTATAAGACAAAAGTAGTTTTCGTCACTACCTACCTGCCCGTGCCGGGAGTAGTTTCTGTAGCGATTTTCTCATATCCTCAATTCGTTGTCAAAACTTGATTTTTATATGATTAATAGGTAAACATTCACAATGGAAACACATTGGGACGATTATAAGACAAAAGTAGTTTTCGTCACTACCTACCTGCCCGTGCCGGGAGTAGTTTCTGTAGCGATTTTCTCATATCCTCAATTCTTTGTCAAAACTTGATATTTATATGAATTATAGGTAAACATTCACAATGGAAACACATTGGGACGATTATAAGACAAAAGTAGTTTTCGTCAGTACCTACCTGCCCGTGCCGGGAGTAGTTTCTGTAGCGATTTTCTCATATCCTCAATTCGTTGTCAAAACTTGATTTTTATATGATTTATAGGTAAACATTCACAATGGAAACACATTGGGACGATTACACTGCGTTACACGATTTTGGTACCCACGTAAGTGTTAGCTGGAATGAATAGCTAATGAGTCACAGATTAAATGTTCCAAACATATGTGGTATCTATCACGTCTAGTTTTCGAGGTACATGCCAAATTATTTTTTCTATTACCCTCACTTTAGGCGTAAACGAAATAGTTACCATTTTTGATGTGTTGTACTTTTTTATTATTTTGTTTTGTTTAGTAGTCATTTTTATTCGATAACGTCGATATATTCGTACATATTTCTTTGGAAATCCATTATGAATACTGGACTAAGTGGTCGTCGCAACTGCTTAAATGCACCAAATAAGTTTTGTTATGTTTGCGGACAGTATATTGTGAAGTCACAAACAAAAAATGTTTCCAAAAAAGTGAGAAGTGCATATTTACTTTATTTTGGGCGTGCTATTAATCAAGATAAACCATGGATACCAAAGTTTTTTTGTGTTTCGTGCTATGCTACTCTGATATCTTGGTTGAATGGAAACAAGACGTCAATGCCATTTGCCGTACCAGCATTATGGCGTGAACCTAGTAATCATTTCAATGATTGCTACTTTTGCTTGACTGACATACGTGGTTTTACAAAGAAAATCAAGCATAACATCAAGTACCCTGACGTTCCTTCAATGTCGAAACCAGTACCTCACAGTGAAGAGATGCCAAAAAGTTGGGTTGCAGAATGTCGTTAAAAATTCACTTCCTTCATTCTCACTTTTCTTTTTTCCCATCTAATCTTGGTGCAGTCAGTGATGAGCAAGGTGAGAGGTTCCACCAGGATGTAAAGAAGCTTGAAGAACGATTTCAAGGGCGTTGGGACACAACTATGCTAGGCGATTACTGCTGGCGTTTAAAACGAGAAGATCATTCAAAGCACAAAAGAAAAAGTTAAAGTTTTGCGATCTTTTGTGTTAAAACTTTTTATAATGTTTTTTTTGTTTTTTTTAACCTTAATGATAAAATTAAACTTGGTTAATGTGAAAAAATCTGGTTGATTTAACAAATTTTCTTTAAAATATGTTTTAGCATTTAAATTTTTAGTCAAATTTGGCACATTCTTATGGAAGAAAAATGAGACGTGATGAATGGAAATTTTGTATGTATTTTTAATAAACTATAAGTATTCATAAGAAAACATGAAATTTCAAAGCGGGTACTCAATTTTTTTTTTCATTTGTAACGCAGTGTTATAAGACAAAAGTAGTTTTCGTCACTACCTACCTGCCCGTGCCGGGAGAAGTTTCTGTAGCGATTTTCTCATATACTCAATTCTTTGTCAAAACTTGATTTTTATATGATTAATAGGTAAACATTCACAATGGAAACACATTGGGACGATTATAAGACAAAAGTAGTTTTTGTCACTACCTACCTGCCCGTGCCGGGAGTAGTTTCTGAAGCGATTTTCTCATATCCTCAATTCTTTGTCAAAACTTGATATTTATATGAATTATAGGTAAACATTCACAATGGAAACACATTGGGACGATTATAAGACAAAAGTAGTTTTCGTCAGTACCTACCTGCCCGTGCCGGGAGAAGTTTCTGTAGCGATTTTCTCATATACTCAATTCTTTGTCAAAACTTGATTTTTATATGAATTATAGGTAAACATTCACAATGGAAACACATTGGGACGATTATAAGACAAAAGTAGTTTTCGTCAGTACCTATCTGCCCGTGCCGGGAGTAGTTTCTGTAGCGATTTTCTCATATCCTCAATTCGTTGTCAAAACTTGATTTTTATATGATTAATAGGTAAACATTCACAATGGAAACACATTGGGACGATTATAAGACAAAAGTAGTTTTCGTCACTACCTACCTGCCCGTGCCGGGAGTAGTTTCTGTAGCGATTTTCTCATATCCTCAATTCGTTGTCAAAACTTGATTTTTATATGATTAATAGGTAAACATTCACAATGGAAACACATTGGGACGACTATAAGACAAAAGAAGTTTTCGACACTACCTGCCTGCCGTGCCGGGAGTAGTTTCTGTAGCGATTTTCTCATACACTCAATTCTTTGTCAAAACTTGATTTTTATATGATTAATAGGTAAACATTCACAATGGAAACACATTGGGACGACTATAAGACAAAAGTAGTTTTCGTCACTACCTACCTGCCCGTGCCGGGAGTAGTTTCTGTAGCGATTTTCTCATATCCTCAATTCTTTGTCAAAACTTGATATTTATATGATTAATAGGTAAACATTCACAATGGAAACACATTGGGACGATTATAAGACAAAAGTAGTTTTCGTCACTACCTACCTGCCCGTGCCGGGAGTAGTTTCTGTGGCGATTTTCTCATATCCTCAATTCTTTGTCAAAACTTGATTTTTATATGATTTATAGGTAAACATTCACAATGGAAACACATTGGGACGATTATAAGACAAAAGTAGTTTTCGTCACTACCTACCTGCCCGTGCCGGGAGTAGTTTCTGTAGCGATTTTCTCATATCCTCAAGTCGTTGTCAAAACTTGATTTTTATATGATTAATAGGTAAACATTCACAATGGAAACACATTGGGACGATTATAAGACAAAAGTAGTTTTCGTCACTACCTACCTGCCCGTGCCGGGAGTAGTTTCTGTAGCGATTTTCTCATATCCTCAATTCGTTGTCAAAACTTGATTTTTATATGATTAATAGGTAAACATTCACAGTGGAAACACATTGGGACGACTATAAGACAAAAGAAGTTTTCGACATTACCTGCCTGCCGTGCCGGGAGTAGTTTCTGTAGCGATTTTCTCATATCCTCGATTCTTTTTCAAAACTTGATTTTTATATGATTAATAGGTAAACATTCACAATGGAAACACATTGGGACGATTATAAGACAAAAGTAGTTTTCGTCACTACCTACCTGCCCGTGCCGGGAGTAGTTTCTGTAGCGATTTTCTCATATCCTCAATTCGTTGTCAAAACTTGATTTTTATATGATTAATAGGTAAACATTCACAATGGAAACACATTGGGACGATTATAAGACAAAAGTAGTTTTCGTCACTACCTACCTGCCCGTGCCGGGAGTAGTTTCTGTAGCGATTTTCTCATATCCTCAATTCGTTGTCAAAACTTGATTTTTATATGATTAATATGTAAACATTCACAATGAAAACACATTGGGACGATTATAAGACAAAAGTAGTTTTCGTCACTACCTGCCCGTGCCGGAAGTAGTTTCTGTAGCGATTTTCTCATATCCTCAATTCTTTGTCAAAACTTGATATTTATATGAATTATAGGTAAACATTCACAATGGAAACACATTGGGACGATTATAAGACAAAAGTAGTTTTCGTCACTACCTACCTGCCCGTGCCGGGAGTAGTTTCTGTAGCGATTTTCTCATATCCTCGATTCTTTGTCAAAACTTGATTTTTATATGATTAATAGGTAAACATTCACAATGGAAACACATTGGGACGATTATAAGACAAAAGTAGTTTTCGTCACTACCTACCTGCCCGTGCCGGGAGTAGTTTCTGTAGCGATTTTCTCATATCCTCAATTCTTTGTCAAAACTTGATTTTTATATGAATTATAGGTAAACATTCACAATGGAAACACATTGGGACGATTATAAGACAAAAGTAGTTTTCGTCAGTACCTACCTGCCCGTGCCGGGAGTAGTTTCTGTAGCGATTTTCTCATATCCTCAATTCGTTGTCAAAACTTGATTTTTATATGATTAATAGGTAAACATTCACAATGGAAACACATTGGGACGATTATAAGACAAAGGTAGTTTTCGTCAGTACCTACCTGCCCGTGCCGGGAGTAGTTTCTGTAGTGATTTTCTCATATCCTCAATTCTTTGTCAAAACTTGATTTTTATATGAATTATAGGTAAACATTCACAATGGAAACACATTGGGACGATTATAAGACAAAAGTAGTTTTCGTCAGTACCTACCTGCCCGTGCCGGGAGTAGTTTCTGTAGCGATTTTCTCATATCCTCAATTCGTTGTCAAAACTTGATTTTTATATGATTAATAGGTAAACATTCACAATGGAAACACATTGGGACGACTATAAGACAAAAGAAGTTTTCGACACTACCTGCCTGCCGTGCCGGGAGTAGTTTCTGTAGCGATTTTCTCATATCCTCGATTCTTTTTCAAAACTTGATTTTTATATGATTAATAGGTAAACATTCACAATGGAAACACATTGGGACGACTATAAGACAAAAGTAGTTTTCGTCACTACCTACCTGCCCGTGCCGGGAGTAGTTTCTGTAGCGATTTTCTCATATCCTCAATTCTTTGTCAAAACTTGATATTTATATGATTAAAAGGTAAACATTCACAATGGAAACACATTGGGACGATTATAAGACAAAAGTAGTTTTCGTCACTACCTACCTGCCCGTGCCGGGAGTAGTTTCTGTGGCGATTTTCTCATATCCTCAATTCTTTGTCAAAACTTGATTTTTATATGATTAATAGGTAAACATTCACAATGGAAACACATTGGGACGATTATAAGACAAAAGTAGTTTTCGTCACTACCTACCTGCCCGTGCCGGGAGTAGTTTCTATAGCGATTTTCTCATATCCTCAAGTCGTTGTCAAAACTTGATTTTTATATGATTAATAGGTAAACATTCACAATGGAAACACATTGGGACGATTATAAGACAAAAGTAGTTTTCGTCACTACCTACCTGCCCGTGCCGGGAGTAGTTTCTGTAGCGATTTTCTCATATCCTCAATTCGTTGTCAAAACTTGATTTTTATATGATTAATAGGTAAACATTCACAATGGAAACACATTGGGACGACTATAAGACAAAAGAAGTTTTCGACATTACCTGCCTGCCGTGCCGGGAGTAGTTTCTGTAGCGATTTTCTCATATCCTCGATTCTTTTTCAAAACTTGATTTTTATATGATTAATAGGTAAACATTCACAATGGAAACACATTGGGACGATTATAAGACAAAAGTAGTTTTCGTCACTACCTACCTGCCCGTGCCGGGAGTAGTTTCTGTAGCGATTTTCTCATATCCTCAATTCGTTGTCAAAACTTGATTTTTATATGATTAATATGTAAACATTCACAATGAAAACACATTGGGACGATTATAAGACAAAAGTAGTTTTCGTCACTACCTACCTGCCCGTGCCGGGAGTAGTTTCTGTAGCGATTTTCTCATATCCTCAATTCTTTGTCAAAACTTGATATTTATATGAATTATAGGTAAACATTCACAATGGAAACACATTAAGACGATTATAAGACAAAAGTAGTTTTCGTCACTACCTACCTGCCCGTGCCGGGAGTAGTTTCTGTAGCGATTTTCTCATATCCTCAATTCGTTGTCAAAACTTGATTTTTATATGATTAATAGGTAAACATTCACAATGGAAACACATTGGGACGATTATAAGACAAAAGTAGTTTTCGTCACTACCTACCTGCCCGTGCCGGGAGTAGTTTCTGTAGCGATTTTCTCATATCCTCAATTCTTTGTCAAAACTTGATATTTATATGAATTATAGGTAAACATTCACAATGGAAACACATTGGGACGATTATAAGACAAAAGTAGTTTTCGTCAGTACCTACCTGCCCGTGCTGTGAGTAGTTTCTGTAGCGATTTTCTCATATCCTCAATTCGTTGTCAAAACTTGATTTTTATATGATTAATAGGTAAACATTCACAATGGAAACACATTGGGACGATTATAAGACAAAAGTAGTTTTCGTCACTACCTACCTGCCCGTGCCGGGAGTAGTTTCTGTAGCGATTTTCTCATATCCTCAATTCTTTGTCAAAACTTGATTTTTATATGAATTATAGGTAAACATTCACAATGGAAACACATTGGGACGATTATAAGACATAAGTAGTTTTCGTCAGTACCTACCTGCCCGTGCCGGGAGTAGTTTCTGTAGCGATTTTCTCATATCCTCAATTCGTTGTCAAAACTTGATTTTTATATGATTAATAGGTAAACATTCACAATGGAAACACATTGGGACGACTATAAGACAAAAGAAGTTTTCGACACTACCTGCCTGCCGTGCCGGGAGTAGTTTCTGAAGCGATTTTCTCATATCCTCGATTCTTTTTCAAAACTTGATTTTTATATGATTAATAGGTAAACATTCACAATGGAAACACATTGGGACGATTATAAGACAAAAGTAGTTTTCGTCACTACCTACCTGCCCGTGCCGGGAGTAGTTTCTGTAGCGATTTTCTCATATCCTCAATTCTTTGTCAAAACTTGATATTTATATGAATTATAGGTAAACATTCACAATGGAAACACATTGGGACGATTATAAGACAAAAGTAGTTTTCGTCAGTACCTACCTGCCCGTGCTGGGAGTAGTTTCTGTAGCGATTTTCTCATATACTCAATTCGTTGTCAAAACTTGATTTTTATATGATTAATAGGTAAACATTCACAATGGAAACACAATGGGACGATTATAAGACAAAAGAAGTTTTCGTCAGTACCTACCTGCCCGTGCCGGGAGTAGTTTCTGTAGCGATTTTGTCATATCCTCAATTCTTTGTCAAAACTTGATTTTTATATGATTAATAGGTAAACATTCACAATGGAAACACATTGGGACGATTATAAGACAAAAGTAGTTTTCGTCACTACCTGCCCGTGCCGGGAGTAGTTTCTGTAGCGATTTTCTCATATCCTCAATTCTTTGTCAAAACTTGATATTTATATGAATTATAGGTAAACATTCACAATGGAAACACATTGGGACGATTATAAGACAAAAGTAGTTTTCGTCAGTACCTACCTGCCCGTGCTGGGAGTAGTTTCTGTAGCGATTTTCTCATATACTCAATTCGTTGTCAAAACTTGATTTTTATATGATTAATAGGTAAACATTCACAATGGAAACACAATGGGACGATTATAAGACAAAAGAAGTTTTCGTCAGTACCTACCTGCCCGTGCCGGGAGTAGTTTCTGTAGCGATTTTCTCATATCCTCAAGTCGTTGTCAAAACTTGATTTTTATATGATTAATAGGTAAACATTCACAATGGAAACACATTGGGACGATTATAAGACAAAAGTAGTTTTCGTCAGTACCTACCTGCCCGTGCCGGGAGTAGTTTCTGTAGCGATTTTCTCATATCCTCAATTCTTTGTCAAAACTTGATTTTTATATGATCAATAGGTAAACATTCACAATGGAAACACATTGGGACGATTATAAGACAAAAGTAGTTTTCGTCACTACCTACCTGCCCGTGCCGGGAGTAGTTTCTGTAGCGATTTTCTCATATCCTCAATTCTTTGTCAAAACTTGATTTTTATATGATTAATAGGTAAACATTCACAATGGAAACACATTGGGACGATTATAAGACAAAAGTAGTTTTCGTCAGTACCTACCTGCCCGTGCCGGGAGTAGTTTCTGTAGTGATTTTCTCATCTCCTCAATTCTTTGTCAAAACTTGATTTTTATATGATTATGGACTTCTTGTGGATATTGTTAAACAAGGTTCAGGAACCACTAACGACGGGAATACTGCGAGAAAATTCTTTGCTTCTGCCGAAGTAACTGCGCAGATCACTGGTGTCGATGAAGAGCTCATCAAAAGATTTGGAGTGATTCTTCAGGTAGTCTCAAGTGGGGAGTTTGTTGACGTGGAAAAATTTCGAGAATATTTTAAAATAACAGCTCATAGGTATGTCGAGCTCTATGCATGGTATTATATGCCCTCCAGTGTGCATAAATTACTCATGCGTGGTGCTGACATAATTGAGCACAATAACTTTATTCCAATCGGCAAACTCTCTGAAGAAGCATCCGAAGCTCGAAATAAAGATTTTAAAAATTTTAGAATCTTTCATTCGCGAAAAACGAGCATAATTTCTACTAATGAGGATATCATCCATAATTTATTGTTATCCTCTGACCCATATCTCTCTAGTTTTAGGCCTAAGATAAGTCCTCTCTAGTTTTAGGCCTAAGATAAGTCAAATTCGAGGAATACCTCTCTCAGATGAAGCTAAATTGTTATTGCTACTATCTTCTAGTGCAGAAAAAGAAAATGTTGAGTTTGTTGACGTCGATAACTTATCAGACCTTGATGTATATTAGTTGTTGCACATAATAATCTGCTGATATACTGTATTTTAGGTGTCGATAGATGTTTCATTTTATTATTTGTAGATTAACTTAGATTCGTTTCTAATTTAAGTACTTTTAATTTACTGTTTGTGATTTACCATCACTTAGTAGACTTATATTTTTTTCCCATCAAAAGGTTGCCTGGGAGAAATCGCTATCAGCGATAAGGCCGCCTATTGTACTGTTTGTTTATATTTAGATATAAGGTTTTTTATATTGTTACTTTTAGTGCAATAAAGTGTACATTCATTCATTAATTTGAGTATAAAAGCGATGACATATAATTTATTTGCTATTATATTTACTATGCTATTATAATATTATAAATAACATTATAATAGCATAGTACTTTTTTTCCATTTCTTTGCCGTTTAGTGCTGCACTGTAATGAAAATGTAAATATATTACTAAATAAATAAATAATTATTCTTTTCATTGTATTTTTATTTTTTGTCAGGTGTGTCCTGTGATCCTTTCTAAGAGTTTAAAACAATATTATGCTGTATATTCATTAATTAGCGAAACCATAACATTAATTTGGTCACACCTGTGAAATAACAAGACTTGGTGGGTAGGTAGGTACCGCAGGTTCCTACCCACAAAGTCTGTCTGTTAGGCTGAGTAGTAGAATATGTAGGTTTTAATACGTCAATACATTAAAACCTACATAATTGTTGCCGTGAGCATAATTGAAACTTGCATTGTGCGCATGGGTCTTACTCGTAAAACCATTGAGGTTGGTATTTATCACATGCCTAATAATATGGTACTCTTAGAATAACTAGGCTTAGAATCGCAGTAGGCGCACGCGAAGTGACGCAATTTCAAGTTAGCCTTTAAAGGCTACGTACATCGCTCGACACGTCAGTGCTCAAGGTCAAGACCTACTGGGAAGAGCTCCGTAATTTTTTTAATAATAATGACTTATTGTGCAGTTAAAGGGTGTAACAACTCTTCTCATAATAATCAGAAACAATAGAAGATTCCATTTCACGGGTAAATACAACCGGGCATCTTATATTCTTTAGTAAAACATTGGTATAAGCACAAAAATAAATCGTAAACATAATAGACGCCATTACATAAAAATGTTGCTAGCTATTAGAAAAATTATTTTCCCCCATAGGTACTTATTTGTTTAATCTATTTCTACTTTACACTTGTAGGACCTTTATTTGCCAGATATAATTAGATTTACCTACTAACTTACCCGGATTTTTAAGTGAAATATGTACCTATGTTCTATTAAGCTTGGTATAAATAATCAAAAACATTTGTTTTATTTTCACGGGCAAGGAAATAGATTGTTACAGACTGTCCGGGTGTTGATGTAGTCGGAGCGTTAAATATAAAAATTTCATTGGTTTCATTAGACGATGAACCCTAGTTTTATTAATGTCTTTATATTCGTTCTCAGATTTCCTTCTGATCCGACTTCAGTTCAGCTCTTTATTAATAAGAATATTCATGTTGTTTTGACATTATGTCAAACAAAATAATACATATATATGTAGGGTAACAAAAAAAAACAACGAAATAACACAAAGAATAAAATAGACTGTTGCTTCCCGATTGATTGAAAAACCTAGACGGAATTGCAAAGAAAAGTTTTGCAAGCCAACTAAATAAACTAAGATATGATTATGTTCTATACATTTTTAAGAAAATGACAAGCATATCACGTAAGGTGGTTTATGCAAATTACGAGAGGGTGCTATCCCAACAAAGGTATGAAAATGTTTCGGCCATAATATTTATTTCTATCTATTTAACTAATTCGCTAACTCAACACTCCCCTGCAAGTAAACACCCATAGAGTATATAATATTTACAGGAAGTTTTCTGTTAATGAAATATCATCTAACAGAAAAGTGATAAATATGATAATAATTTACTCCTTACAAAATGTTACAATTTCCCTACCTTATGGGGAAAATGTTAATAGCTTGCAACATTATTTGTGCACTTGTGTGCGTGTCGGCTCTTGTAATGACGTGCCGCTTACGCACACATTGCTTGTTTTTTGGCTTCAACTTAGAGCGGAATGTTTTGTGAAATTATCACTCTATGCCTTATTACTCTGAGATGGTACTTATAATATGACCAACAAATTGATTCGCGTCGCATATACAGCAAATGATAAAATCGCCCAAATACATATTTTTAATAAATTCATATCTTTTAATCGGGACTAATCAGGAACAAGGTCAAAGGTCGATTGCCTTTCTTAAAGGTTAGGTAGTAAATTGTATTATATAAATTGAACAAAATATTCATTTATGTTACATTTACCCCACATAGTAATATGGCCCTAATCAATGATGTTATATATACGTAGATACGTTGTATCGAGGTCTGCCTTACAAAACGAAAATCAGGTACGTATCCTAATTGAACTCAGTCCGTCCTGCTCCTGGCCGCGACGCGCACGTTCGTTGAACACGAGGTTACTTACGGAATATACTTAAATAAACCTTGAAAATGCCAAATGAAAAGTTGTGTGTTCCGAAAGTGCAATAACTACACAAGGACTATAAAAACCAGAAAGGGTGTATCTTTTCATACGTAAGTACTGTTTAATATGTTAAAATGTAAAATGGTGAATTTTATTTTACTCAACAATCATTGCCGCGCGGCGTTGCCGCTTTGCCACCAACACGAACGAAACAAGCAATGCGTTAAGTTTATGAGTGACAGAGATAATGCCATGCGGCGTTGTATGTTCGAACGTCGACGCTAGGTATGTAGCTATAGTAAAATATCGCAATGTTTTTATTTCTTTACAATGAGTATGACGTCTCTACATATATGTAAAATATCTTTGGCCCTAATACGCATTTTTAATTAATTCATATCTTCTAGAGTGGACGGTCCCGGAGAAAGGTCAAAGGTCATATAGCTTCCTTATAAGTTGGTTTATAATACCTATAAGTTTCATCCCGACCGAACGGTAACGAAAGGAGTTACGAGGAAAAGAAATCAATTTTCATACATTCAAAACCTATAAACCCACATTTCTATGGTTTTTACTTTAAAAAATACTGTAGCTACTATATTATATAATGTTTTCATGTCTACAACCAAACTGCATACTCAAAACATCATAATAAGTAACATTTTTTTTCAAAATTCCTATGAAAGGGACAGATTTTTCCGTCCACTGTGCGCCGCGCTATTCGTTATGCAAGGCGCCACCGAAATAAGTACCCGTAAATTGAGGCTGGATGAACGCTGCATCGTCTACCAGGCAGAGCTGCTAGCTCTAGCTGAGGCCACCAAAGAAGCACTCAAAAGGCGGAAACCAAGCTGCTGCATTTTTTGCGACTCACGCTCGGCTCTCGAAACGGTCATAAATTCATGCTCTCCACACCCTCTTGCAGGACAAATTAGGTCAAACATATGTGAGTTACGAAAAGAAAACAAAATGCAGGGGAACGAGAGAGCCGATGAGCTGGCAAAGTGCGCGGCGCTGCACCTTAAAACAAAGCCAAATAGAAATAGAAATACAATAGCTGCCCAGTTTCATTCGCAATGCGAGAAATCCGACAGGATTCGCTTTGCGAATGGAACCGACGCTACGTAAACGCAGTTCCCGAGTGCCATAAGGGCGTACCGACTCGTCAAAACTCTACTTATCACTAAGTCCTATCATAGTCCAACTCTTCACAGGTCACGGTGGATTCTCCTCGTACTTGCATCGGTTTAAGTGCAAGGACAGTCCATCGTGTCCTTATGACCCAGAGCTAGTTACAAACAAATTACAATACTAGCTAAATAAGTATCATTTGATACTGAAATCATACAGATTGTGATAAATATGAAATACAAATAGTAAGTAAAGTCAGCTATTATGTGTACATACATATGTCGACGTCACGCCGGATCGTTGAATCAGTCCATTTTTAAACGGTTAGACAGTTTACAAAACAGCGACAACGCCTAGGCGGATTGGAGAACGAGTCGACCAATGCAATGGCGCCGGCGCAGCCTAGCCATTCTACAAACGGGCTACTTGTACGGTCCGCTTGTATTCTCATTGGCCTGCGCGGTGTGCGCGTACCTACAGCTCGACTTTCATCTCGAAACGTCAGCGGTAACTGTTATTTATAACTGATAACTGTTTCATTTGTTGATTGTTATTATTTAGTCAGTAAAAGTGCAACTGATGTTGTCGCTCTCGTTTCTTTCACCCCTTCACACAGTGACATGAACGAAGCGCGCCTCTGACGGTTTCCCGACCGTCCTTCAGTCCGTCTGTCATGTGTCAGTCCGTCCGACAGTTTCGCATCGTGACTCGAACCTGCGACCATCGAGCCGAGCCGAACCATCGAGTCGAGAGAGCCTCGAGAACACTCCACTTTGCGCCTGACCGCCGAACAGTGAACTACAACTGGCTAATACCTAGTCCGACTTTACTTTAGCTAGATTATTATTACACATGTAACGATTTCGTTTGCTCACGCGCCGCGCTTCGCACTTCAGGGGTATGTAACGATTTCGTTCGCTCACGCGCCCCGCTTCGCACTTCAGATCGCGACCCACAGGTTGGCAGCACTGTGCCTACGCGTCCGCTTGTCTTTGTCCCGAGGTGAAGTGAATGAACTTCGGACTCGCTCGAGACAAAGGAAGTGAACGGACAGCTGATTCTGTTCCTCGATTTAATTCTTTTCTTTAAATATCTTTCCCTAAACTATTTTAAATATTCATAAAAGTGAACCCCCATATCGGGGTTCCATCCTGAGGCTACCAGACTACACGGCACCACTCCGTCGGTCTCTCGACGGCACGGCCACACTGACGCCATCCGTCACCGACGTGCTTGCTGCTAGCATCCGGTCCTCTGTCGGTCTCTCGACGATACGGCCACCCTGACGCCATTCGTCCCCGACGATTTTGTAGCCGGTATCCGGAAGGTTTCTCCGGTATCCGGAGGAGTTCGACACCTACTCACTCTTGCCACGAGCGCTTGTGCCTGGATCCACCAAGACCTACCGCGTTGGACCTCTCTCCAGCTAAGGCCAGTGGCACTAATTTCTTGAGTAACGCTATTCGGAGACAACGAACCCTACTATAAATAAACCTAATATAATTGTAAACATTTATCTGTGTTTTCTTTTGGCCTAGCCATTTTCATCGTAGGCAGGTAAAGCACGAGTGTTTCATTGGCGCCCAATACAGGTAACTTTGTCTCCGAATTTCGTTACTTTCTGCATTTAATGGTTCTTTGGTGTTGGCTATAAAAACCTTAGTCTTAAGTTAGCTTTATTCTAAATCTTACCTATATGTGGTACCTATAATAGTAACTCTGTATTTTTAATAATATTTTTTTAAATAGGTACACACACATATAGATTTGATTCTCTTAATTATAGTTTTGCTTTAAATCATTCTAGTTTAAGCCCTTACTGCAACACACACTCAATATGGCGTTTGCTATCAAATTCTTGTCCTTACAAAAGCCCGAATTAGAGTATGAAGTTGAGTTGCGCGGAGGCAATAGTGGTTCTTTACAAGAGTTACGTAAGCAAATCGTTAAACTTGCACAAGATTCGCTTTCGGAGGACATTCTTGAGTCCCACCTTGAGCCTGAGAAGGATTTAATGGGAATCCATGACGTCCAAGTAAAAGCGCAAGACAATTTAACTGCGTTAAGGCAAAAATATGAAAAAAATCTTTTTTCACGAACGGAAACGTTACTCCACCACCTTTATCATAGAATTAATAGGTTGAGTAACACGGAGTCGATTGCTGGTGGGTACAGGTCATGCCGTTCAACTTTTGAAGTCCTATACAAAGAATTGATTTCACTAAAGCCTCATATTCCTCAACCCAGACCAGTCTCGTCAGTTGCTGATCTAGGTGCAACTTCTGAGCAAATCACAGCCACTCTTTCGGTGACGTGTGAACGGAATACTGCTGCGGATATTAGTAAACTAAAGTTTACAGGGAAAACTTGTGTGCGCTCTTTTATTTTAAGAGTAGAAGAATTTGTTCTATCTAGGGGTATTTCTTACGAGAAAATTTTATCCTTGGGCTACGAGATCTTCACTGATGATGCCTTACATTGGTATCGCTGCATTAGAAGTAGGGTCCAATCATGGGAAGAGTTGTGTAAACTTCTGATAGAAGATTTCAGCAGCAGCGACTATGACTACAGGCTAGCTGCTGAAATCCGAGATCGAACTCAAGGCGAGACGGAAAACATAACCATTTACCTTTCCATAATGCATGGTATGTTTTCTCGTCTAGGTAAACCTTTGTCTGAGGAGAACAAATTAGAGATTTTACTCCACAATATTAGGCCAAGTTATGGCGCTACTCTGTCCGCCCATCCGGACATAAGGACTATCGAGATCCTCAAATCCGTTTGTCGCAGCTACGAAAATGTGCAAGCGCGGTTCACCCATTTCCACGAACCACCAAAGGCGTCTGCGAGCACTATCGCTCCAGAATTCGCTTATAAGGGTAACAGCGAATCTACCACTTCCTATAAAAAATCAGGTGTCTCCTCTATACAGAAAGAAGAAACAGTAGCAGCTGTAACATCCAAATCGAATGTATCTAAATACTGTCCGAGATGCAGAACTACCGATCACTCTTTAAGATATTGTAAACAGGAACGCTTTCTGATTTGTTTTAAATGCGGAAAAAAAGATTTTCGTATGGCTGATTGTCCCGATTGCAACAAAACAAGTTCCACTGAATCGGACCAAAAAAACTGATTGAGCAGGATTGTAAGGTACAGCATAAAAATGTTGATCCTTCCGAATGGAAGGAATGGCTTAAATTTATCTCTTCATTCTCTACTTACAATGCTGTCTCTTCAGTCCGTGATAACTCCATCATTGATAAATCTCGACCATACGTTGCTGTTAATCTAAACAATAAGCAATTGGTGGGCCTTCTTGACTCCGGCTCTTCTACCACTATCTTAGGTAACGGAAGTCACAAGTATCTCTTAACTGCCGGGTTCAAACTAGAAACGGCGGATAATATTAACTTCATTGCCGCCGGTGGCAATAAACTTAAGTCTGTTGGAGTCCTAAATCTCCCAGTAAGTTTTCTAGATCAAACTCACACTCTGAAGCTGTATGTGGTGCCTGGTATAAAGCACTCACTTATATTAGGTATGGACTTTTGGAGGACCTTTGGCCTTTTTCCGAAGTACCTAGATCGCATCGCTTATTATAAAGATTCTGACCCTATCCTTGCTGTTACTGATGTAGCGGCTAGCGAAAGCTACAATCTCTGTTCGTATGAGCATCTATCCGTCGAAGAAAAGGTAGTAGCTGATCAGATGATGTCTCACTTTCATGACATCTCTTATGAGAAACGAGGTTTAGGTCGCACACATCTGATCACGCATGTTATCAACACAGGCGACGCCGCCCCTATCCGACAACGGTACTACAGAATGTCACCTGAAAAACAGCGTATCTTAGTCGAGCAGCTGGATGAGATGCTTAAAGAGGATGTCGTCGAGCCATGCGAAAGCCCCTGGTCGTCTCCAGTCCTTTTGACACCGAAAAAGAACGGCGAGTTGCGGTTTTGTTTAGACAGCCGTAAACTCAACTCTATTACTAAAAAAGACGCTTATAGTCTCCCTTACATATCAGAGATACTAGACAATTTGAGCGATGCCAAATATCTTTCTAGTATAGATTTATCAAAAAGTTTTTGGCAGATCTTAATTCAAGAGGAGGATAGGAAAAAAACTGCTTTTTATATTCCCACCCGGGGTACCTTCCATTTTAAATCCATGCCGTTTGGCCTAACTAATGCTCCCGCTACTCAGCAGAGACTGGTAGACGCTTTATTTTACGGCCCAGAATTTGAGCACAGGGTGTTTGTCTTTGTTGATGATGTCATCATTGTTTCTAACAGTTTCGAACAACACATGTCATTGCTTAATCTTGTTTTGCAAAAACTAAAAATGGCTAATCTAACTATAAACTCCAAGAAAAGTCAATTTTTTAGAAGTCAATTGAAGTATTTAGGTTATATTGTTGACTCTAATGGACTACAACCAGACCCCGAAAAAGTTGAGTCTATTCTCAACTATCCAGCCCCAACGAACCGGAAAGAGGTCAGACGATTTCTGGGAACAGCTTCTTGGTATCGTCGGTTCATTCCTAACTTTAGTTCCTTGGCTTCTCCATTAAATAAACTTACTTCTCAAAAAAAAGACTCACCTGCATTCGCTTGGTCCCCTGAAGCAGAAGACGCTTTCCAAAAACTTAAAAACCATCTTGTATCGGCTCCCATTTTATCATGTCCCGATTACTCCAAACCCTTTGAAGTTCACACTGATGCGAGTGACTATGGCTTAGGAGCCGTACTCACTCAAACGTTGGATGGATCGGAAAGAGTCATCGCTTACATGAGTAAGTCACTGTCACAACAGGAGCGCAACTATAGTGCTACGGAACGTGAAGCACTAGCCGTCCTTTCCGCTATTGAGCATTGGCGGTGTTATCTCGAAAATGGCCTAACATTTACCGTATTCACAGACCATTCTTCTCTAAAATGGTTCCTCAATCTAAATAACCCGACTGGAAGGTTAGCTAGATGGGGTGTACGCCTTTCAGCATATAACTTCGACATCAAACATAGAAAGGGTTCCGAAAATGTCGTTCCCGATAGTCTCTCTCGCGCTGTTCCTGTTGCTGCCATCGACTCCACTACAGATACTTCCATAACAACCACCGACCCTTGGTTTTTAAATATACTCGATGGTTGTCGAAAATCACCCACGTCATTCTTAAACTATCGTTTAGAAAACGGTAGGTTATTTAGGTACATGAAGTCTTTGAATCCTCTAACTAGGGAATTTGAATGGAAAGAGGTAGTCCCAATAGAACAACGTCAAGGTGTTATCACTAAAAATCATTCAGACCCTACATCAGGCCATTTTGGGATCTTCAAAACTCATAAACGTCTAAGTCTTAACTATTTTTGGCCAAACATGCACAAAGACGTTGTTAATTTTGTATCTTCCTGCGATAGTTGCCTGTCTCATAAACACTCAACACAGCCTACGCTTGGAACAATGGGTCGGCCTAAAGATTGTAGTCGCCCATTCCAGATGTTGAGTATGGACTTGGTAGGGCCATTGCCTGTCTCTAAGAAGCAAAATACGTTCTTGTTAGTTGTTACTTGTTGCTTCTCCAAATACTGTATGCATTTCCCCATACGGCGAGCAACAGCAGAGATTTATTGCTCGAATTCTTGAAGAACGTATATTCTTGGTGCACGGTATTCCGAGCACAATTCTAATGGATAATAGTAGACAATTTACAAGCAATATTATGCGGAATTTACTAGCTTACTACAAAATACCTAACATTCACTATACACCACTCTATACCCCACAAGTGAACACTGTCGAACGTTACAACAAAACTATAGTAACTTCTATTTCTACTTTCATTGAGAACGACCATCGATCTTGGGATACCAATGTCTCGAAAATTCAATTCGCATTAAATAGCGCTGTTAACGAAGTTACGAGTTTTACTCCTTCATTTCTTGTTTTCGGGCGTGAATTAGTCAGTTGTGGATCTCACTACCTTGATTCTGACTTAGGTAACGACATAGTATTTTCACCCCGCGACAGTTACGCTGAAAACTTGGGTAATCTACACAAAATATTCGATAAAGTCCAACTGTCTCTCATCAAGTCTCACTCCCGGAACAGTACTCATTATAACCTTCGGCGTAAGAATGCCGAATTTGAAGTGGGTGACGTAGTGTGGAAGCGCACATACTATCTCAGCGACAAGGATAAAAGGTTCTCAAAGAAATTGGCCCCTAAATTCATTAAGTGTCGCATTAAAGCAAAGAAGTCAAAACTAGTGTATAAACTTGAGGATATGTCTGGACACAATTTAGGGTCATGGCATGTCAAGGACTTTAAACTGACCTAGTGATTCTAGCTGTGGATTTTACTCAGGAAAAATCCTAACCTAAAAAGGGGGGTATGTAACGATTTCGTTTGCTCACGCGCCGCGCTTCGCACTTCAGGGGTATGTAACGATTTCGTTCGCTCACGCGCCCCGCTTCGCACTTCAGATCGCGACGCACAGGTTGGCAGCACTGTGCCTACGCGTCCGCTTGTCTTTGTCCCGAGGTGAAGTGAATGAACTTCGGACTCGCTCGAGACGGCACGGCCACACTGACGCCATCCGTCACCGACGTGCTTGCTGCTAGCATCCGGTCCTCTGTCGGTCTCTCGACGATACGGCCACCCTGACGCCATTCGTCCCCGACGATTTTGTAGCCGGTATCCGGAGGAGTTCGACACCTACTCACTCTTCCTAGCCATTTTCATCGTAGGCAGGTAAAGCACGAGTGTTTCACACAGTAAAGTATATTTAGATAGATACCTACCTTATTACCTTATAATTTAATATGATTACTTACCTATATCTTGTAAGATTATACGATCCATTATCTAAACCATCTTGTGTCTTTTACTAACCTAATAATATTTGTTTTTCTTGATCTACATCCTTGATCTAATTAGGTTCCGGCATCAGGCTTCATAAAAGAAACTCATTCTAAAATAATGATGTCATTATTGTTTACGATCACAACATTTTCAACTTTACAACATAAAATGCATGAACCAGGCAGTTCGGGTAGTTAAGACAAAATGATTTTCATTAGGTAGGTAAGGTTATAAAAACATTTTGAACGTCGTAATGGACACCTCTTCAGAAATGTCCATGTGTAAAGGTCACCTCTTCAGAAATGTCCATGTGTAAAGGTCACCTCTTCAGAAATGTCCATGTGTAAAGGTCACCTCTTCAGAAATGTCCATGTGTAAAGGTCACCTCTTCAGAAATGTCCATGTGTAAAGGTCACCTCTTCAGAAATGTCCATGTGTAAAGGTCACCTCTTCCTAAATGTCCATGTGTAAAGGTCACCTCTTCCTAAATGTCAAGTGTAAGGGACATCATCTCAAACTATTGAGGCTAACGAGGTTCAACTTATATTTAGCTATAGATCAATTCATTTTAAAACATTGTCTAGAAAGCATCAAAATAGTATAAAAAATATAATTTCAAATATATAATGCCATACACACATACATGTACAGGGTGTAACATGAGGGGTGGATCATCGGTGGGGTGGGGGGTGGGGGACCTCAGTACCTATCGATTTAACCGAAATCGCAGTGAATATCGCTGAACATACAGGGGGGTTAAATCGATAGGTACTGAGGTCCCCCATTCACCGATGATCCACCCCTCATGTTACACCCACCTTGGGGTGCTGGGTCAGATAACCTCCTCGTGAGCCCGTACTACTACTTGTCCCCGGGGATTCGTCCCTGGGGAACGGTAGTAGGTGGCGGGCCTGGTGCATCCTGGTTCCCGTCACTAAAAATATCCCTCTTCGGGGGGATATTGTTAGTGGCGGCCAATAATCTGACAAAGGGAAGGTTACCCTGAAAATCCAATAACATGATGGAAGCAAGTCAAAATAAGGAACTACCCCAGGAAGGTACCGGAGGAAAACCCTTCGGAGAATCCTTCCCCGAGCCATCCGGCTCGGGCCGCCCCTCGTACTCTGGGGGGGGCAATGAATTGCATGAAGTCAGAAAAATTAACACCAAAAAACCACCTAGAAAACCCAAAACACAGGGTAGAGCCGCGTCCTCGCATGCGCCCTCATCATCACTAACCACTACCACACCTTCAACGTCTAAAACCGCGTCTT
This sequence comes from Eupithecia dodoneata, assembly GCA_947044415.1. Classification (NCBI taxonomy): domain Eukaryota; kingdom Metazoa; phylum Arthropoda; class Insecta; order Lepidoptera; family Geometridae; genus Eupithecia; species Eupithecia dodoneata. The sequence goes on from OX345670.1 coordinate 200,891, forward strand.
CGAATGCGGCGAGACCACACTACTCTCGCGAGGTCTCGATGGTCGGAGCGCCCCTCGGGGCTTCTTCGAAAGAGACGGAGATTGACCTGACAGCGTTATCAGCTGCCATACCAGCTGCAGCTGCAGCACCCGGGCCAAACTGGAACCTGGTCGCTTCTAAAAAAAAGGCCAGGAAGGGCTGGAAACCCCACCAGAAAACCCACCAGTCTAACCTGCCTCCCAGCAAGACCCAAATGGCGGAGACATCGACGAGGGTGACGGCCACTGACGGTGGACAACAGCTTGCACCCAGAGCTCTGTCCATGGCTGCAGTAGGCGGGACTCGTCCCACCGAAAAAGCCCTGACACCAGCCGCGACCTCGGCCGCGCTAACGTCTAGCGAAAGCGACCAGACCCCTCGCCGATCGTTGAAACCACGAGGGAACCGCGCGGGTAGGCAGGTACAGGCCCGGCTTACCCCACCAGCTCGACCCGAAAGTTCCAAACGAAGCCGACCCGAAGACAGCACTACGCCTACTGGTGATAGCAAACGTCAAAGGTCGGACTACAACCAAAGAACTGAATCCGTTAGTTACGCGGCGGCCTTCAGGTCGCATGACCTCTGCGTAGCTATTATGATCGAACCTTACCAAGACATGACGGAGGAGCAAGCCTTGGAAGTGCGAGAACGACTGGAGGCGCGGTTTGAGAGTGATCTCTTTACACCAGACACCGCGTCCCTGGCCGCGAAAGCCCGCTTCCGGGGCAAAGCCCATTACGGCGAGGGCGTCCTCAAATTCTGGTGTGAGGACGACTTTACGCTAGGGTGGCTCCGCCAGAAAGTCGATGCAGAGAAGTCGCCAATCGCTGGAACGAAGCTGGTCTTGAAAAGACAAGCGGAGATCGAGCGAAAGATCTCGTGCGGATTGCTGGTACCTAACCTGACCAAGGATGCCGAAAGTATGCGCAAGATTCTGGCGGCTCAAAACCCAACCCTAAAAGTCAACTCATGGAACCTGATCCGCGTTGACAAGCGTGAGCAAGGGGTAAAACCCGGTACTCATCTGCTTCTCCGCGTTCCTGAGTCTGATATTGAGACCCTCAAGAGTCAGAACCGTCGGCTGTACTGGTTTTTCGGTAACATCTACCTCCACATAATGGGGAAGGATGCACCGGAAGACGGGGCCGCAGGCGATTCAGAGACTCCCCCCACCAATCCTGGACTCAACCCCGCCCCACAACCCAAATCCTCTTCGGGACCCAAAGCCCAGTCCGATCCCCAGCCCGGACCGAGCTACAAACCCCTCTTCGGCCCCTCTACCACCCCAGGGGCCCGAACCTATGGATGTCCAGGATCCACCTAACCCCATATCTGAGGAGTGCTTTCTCGATATGGAGGAGAGCGACGGTAGCGAATGCGACCTCGGCTCTTCTCCTATCAGAGACTACTTCTAAACCACCTATACCACCACCTGTACCGCCACCTGATCCACCCCCTCCAGCCACACCCTATATCCAGGCCAACCTCCAGCATAGCCTCACGGCTACCGCGTCTCTACGCAGAATGCTGGAAGAACATCCCGAATCTGTGGCCCTCATCCAAGAACCGTGGATCAGGAAAGGCCAAATCTGTGGCCTCAAAACACCAGGGAGCAAGCTGCTCGCCAACACAACCGTAAGTAACCTTAGAACGTGCATTGTTGTCCCGCGCGCCGCTAAGACACTTCTCATAACCGAACTCTGTTCCAGAGACCTAACCGCTGCTAGACTACACTTATCTCCCAACCATAACAACTCTATATCGCAAATAGTCATAGCATCCGCATACCATCCAAGCGATGAAGTAGTACCCACACCTGACCTAACGGCCCTGATTGAGTACTGCGAGAGGGAGAGACTCGAGCTCATCATCGGGACCGACTCCAACGCACATCACACGCTGTGGAACAGCGTCAGATCCAACGACCGAGGAGATGAACTGGTAAACTATCTAGTATCAATCAACTAACCTCCTCCTACTAAACAGGGGCTCCGAACCAACCTTTGTAACACGTAGAGCCCAAACAATCATTGACCTAACACTTTCTACCGCACAAGCCTACAAACTTCTCAAGGACTGGCACGTCTCTGATAATGCTTCATGCTCAGACCATAGATGGATTAGGTTTAACCTGGAACTGTCACTACCTAGCCCGCAACCTAGACGCATCTCACGAAAGACAGACAAAACTAAATTCATTAAACTTGTTAAATCAGAACTTTCTGAGAAGCCCAACTTACCTAACCATATAACAATTGAGGACATTGAACTCTACACTAACCAAATAACACATACTCTTACCAACAGCTTTGAACTGACCTGCCCGCTTGTCGTGCCCAAACAAAGGACAAAAGGACAATGGTGGGGTCCCGAACTGCAGAGACTCCGACGCAAAGTAAGGAAACTGTTCAATAGAGCCATAAACACACGACAAGACGAGGACTGGGAGTCATACCATGTTGCGAAGAAAATTTACAAAAAACGTATTCGCACAAGAAAAGCAGAATGCTGGGAAAGATTTTGTACCAACATTGAAAACAACAGCCAGGCAGCACGCATCAAGAACATTCTCACAAATGTGCAGGAAAGTACTCTTGGATGCCTTATCAAGCCTGACAAAACCTACACCAAGACCGATGCAGAAACGAGCGAAGTGCTTCTGAACACACACTTCCCAGGCTGTCAGGTAACAGACAACTACAAATGGGAGAAAATTTCAGTGCAAACGCCAACCGACCTAGACTGGATAACAGCCCATAATATGATAAACCGCGATAAGGTACTATGGGCAATCAACAGCTTCCTTCCCTTCAAATCACCTGGCCTAGATGGGATCTTCCCAGGAATGCTCAGATGGTGCGGGAACCTACTAGCAGACCACCTGGTAGGTATTTTCAGAGCGTGCATTGCGCACAAATATATACCGCACCAATGGAGGGAAGTGAAGGTGGTTTTTATACCAAAACCAGGAAGAAGTGACTACACACTACCAAAATCCTTCAGGCCAATAAGCCTCACCTCATTTCTTCTGAAAACACTTGAGAGACTATGTGATAGAGAGATAAGAGATAACATACTCTCCCGAAACCCACTACACCCGCAACAACATGCCTATAGCTATATATATATATATATATAGCTATAGGCTATAGCTATATATATACGCCTATAGCTATACGCTATGGAGAGCGGATTCTGTTGATTTGCCTAAAGGCAAATCAACAGTGGTATCACGAATAGGAAGTGGACTAACGACAAAACAACCAACTCTGGCAGCCTTCATTGACATTGAAGGAGCCTTTGACAAAACCAAATTCACCAGCATCTATAGAGCACTTGCCAAATATGGTATTGCGCCAACTCTAGCACAGTGGATAAACAACATGCTCAGATACAGAGCAATACAAGTCACAATAAATGAAACCACAAGAGGAATAGTCGCCAGGGGCTGCCCCCAAGGCGGCGTCCTATCCCCACTACTATGGAACATAGTTGTTGACGAACTCATCCGTAAGCTTAACGGCCAAGGACTGGTGACAGTGGGGTATGCAGACGACCTCGCGATCCTGGCAACTGGATGCTTCGAAAACACCCTATGTGACCTGATGAAACTCGCCTTTAAAACCATTGAAACGTGGTGCAAAGACCATGAATTATCAGTCAACCCTACAAAAACAGAACTTATAATGTTCTCCAACAAGCGTAACTTGGGTAACCTTAATCTACCAAGACTATTCAACACCGAAATAACCTTAAAAACTGAAGTCAAGTATCTAGGAGTCATACTGGACAGTAAACTCCTATGGAACAAACACCTTGACTACAAACTGCAGAGGGTTACTACCGCCTTCTACCAATGCAGCAGAATGCTTGGTAAAACATGGGGCCTATCACCAAAGATATCGAGGTGGCTTTACACCGCTATCATTAGACCAATACTCACATATGGAGCCATCGTATGGTGGACCAGAACTGAGCTAAACAACGTAATAACCAAGCTGCAACGCTTTCAAAGAATGGTATGCTCAGCAATAACGGGCTGCATGAGAACCACACCAGGTGCTGCCCTAGATGTGATACTTGGCCTTGCGCCACTAGACTTATATATACAACAAGAGGCTACCATGTCGGCCCTGAGACTACAAAATATGGGATTGTGGGGAAACACCGACTATCCACACGCTCAAATCCTGAACAGGGCCCTTGCATATGAACCTCTCCTAGCGGCATCCTGTGACAGAATGCCCAACAAACCATTACAAAACAAACACTACCGAATACAACTACATGAGGACCATAGAGATGAATCAGGCAGCCAAGAAGTGAGAGTATACACGGACGGCTCCAAGACCGATATGGGCACGGGAGCAGGGATACACTCTATGGACCTCAATATTAATGTATCAATGTACTTAGGCAAACACAGCTCAATATTTCAATGCGAATGTGTAGCCATAACCGAGGCAGCCACAGCTGTGGAAAGAAGGGATATACGCAACCAGTGTGTGCGTATCCTGTCTGATAGTGCTGCTACACTTAGAGCTTTAGCAGGGAACAGCTGTAACTCGAAGCTCGTATACGAGTGTCACCTGGCACTTGAGAGGATTTCCAGTAGAAACAGGATTACCCTCCAGTGGATCAAAGGAAACAGCGGATCATTAGGCAATGACGCTGCAGATGAATTGGCACGGAAAGGCGCGGAAACGCCTACACAAGGCCCAGCTCCGTTCCTTCCCCTACCATTCTCCCAAATCCGAACATGGATACAGCTCAGAACCAAAGAGACGCATACCGAAAGATGGTCAAACCTACAGGAGTGCCGACAATCTAGAGCAGCACTCCCAGCTACATCACCAAGACTAACTAAATACCTACTACGCCTAACAAGATCGGACCTACGAGTCCTAGTGGGGACACTCACAGGACACTGCCCACTAAACAAACACCTCTTCACCATCGGAGCAACGGACAGCCCTCTCTGCAGAGGATGCCTGAGCTACGAAGAATCAGCTGCCCACGTAGTCCTGGAATGCGAGGGAGTAACAGCGCAACGACTAGAAATCCTCGACCACCCGAGGTCACTCCGCGAAGCCTGCGAAGATCCCAGGAATATTCTGCGCTTCTGGTCGGAGTTAGGCTGGTTAAACTAGTAAACACACACCACGCACAAAGGACCAATCGGAGTCTAAGTGCGGAAACAGGAGTACACTTACCATAACCACCATAACCATAACCTCATGTTACACCGTGTATAATGTCGGCAGACCACCTGATGGTCAGACGACATTGTGGGGGCTGTAGGGAAGCAGTGGATCCGACTGACGATCCGACGGGGTGGCGAGATAAGGAGGCCTTTACTGAGCCTTTACTCAGCAGTGAGTGTGACCGACTGATTAGATAGATAGATATACATACACGTGTATATACCTGTTTCATTTACACCTACATATAGAGATAACCTGAGACCCTAGATCTATGATATTGTTCACCCGCTCAACGAGACCATGGCCGATGTGCATGGGGTACAAATTAAAGCAGTAATTGGTTCATAATCATTATATTACTCTACTTTTATTTACAATGGAGGTAAATGCATCTGTTGTGTTGTGCGTTGTGCGGTGCGTCAATCCTCCTCGTGCAGGGAGAACAGCTTGGCCACCTCGAACAGGTCCTCGAACTCGCCCTGCGCCAGCACCTGCACAAACAACGCGTTACACACACTGTACACCTGTGCACCCACACACCCTCGCCGCACCACGTACCTGTCTCGCGACGTGCATGCGGTTGAACAGGTTCCAGAGCAGCACGCCCACGACTCGCTTCTCCCGCGTGTAGAACACCACGCCGCGCTCGTAGCGGCGCTCGCCCGCCGCCGCCGGAGTCCCCTGCGCCTGCGGGCCTGCACCGGCGCCCTGTGCCGCCTCCGCCTCCTTCACCGCCGTCGCGGAGAACACGCCCACGGTCGGCAACCGAGAATCGATGATACCGATGGCCTGCAACAACAGCCGAGCGTCAGCCCCCGCCCTGCACCCCCGCACACCCTGCCCGTGGAGTACTCACCTCGTAGCCGAGGTCCGGGCCGAGGTCGCTCCAGAACATGCTCTGGTGGTGGTAGGGGCGCGGCGCGCGTCCGCCCGCCATGTTCTCGCCGGCGAGGCGGCCCGACACGACCGCGTGGTCGTGGTGCTCCACGCGGCGCCGCCCCAGCGCCACATCGTAAAAGCAGGCCACGTCCCCGGCGGCCCACAGATGGGCGCGCGCCTGCAGCTCGGCCGTCACCAGCAGGCCGCCCAGCGCCGGGTGCTCCTCGAGCCCCGAGGCGCGCGCCAGCTCCAGCTCGGGCTCCGCACCCACGCACTCGACCGCGCACGCCGCCCGCACTTCCGACCCGTCCTGCAGGCGCAGCACCACCTGGTCGCCGGGGCCCGCCTCGCTGCCCACCACGGTGGCGCGGGGCAGCAGCTGCACGCCGGCCGCGCGCAGCCGCCGCGCCGCCTCCTCCGCCAGGTAGGGCGGCAGCACGCGCGCCAGCGGCGCCTCCTCACGGAACACCTGCGTCACCTGCTTGCCTTCCGCCGTCAGCCGCTCCGCCAGCGCCGCGCTCAGCTCCGAGGCGAGGAACCCACCGCCCACCAGCACCACGTGCTGCGCACCGGGCGCCTCCAGCGCGCCCGCCAGCCGCACCGCGTCCCTTGCGCTGCGCAGCGTGAGCGCGCGGCCCGCGTCGCGCGCCGCCCGCAGCGCCTCCAGCCGGCGCGGCCGCGAGCCCGTCGCTATCAGGCACTCGTCGTACGAGAGGGTGACTGGGTCCCGGCCGGGCGCGCACAGCTCGGCCGTGCGCCGCTCCACGTCGAGCCGCGCCACGCGCCAGCCCCGCGCCACGGCCGCGCCGCCGCCGCTCGCCTCCAGCTCCTCGACGGGCGTGTAGAAGGCGAGCGGCTCGTAGGCGAGCGCGCGCCGCTTGCCGTTCCACTGGCGGAAGGAGAGCGCGTGTAGCGCGTCTGGCGGCGCGCTCGCGAGCTCGGGCTCGCGCCACAGCTCCTTACTGAGCGGCGGGCGCATGTAGGGCGGGTGCGGCTCCGCGCCTACCATCAGCACGCGCGCTTCGGGCCGCGCGCTGCGTATGGCGCGCATCGCCGCGAACGAAGCCGTGCCGCCGCCCACCAGCAGGAACTGCGCGTGCGCGGGCAGCGCGGCGCCCGACGCGGGGGACACCAGCGCCTCCTCGCCGCCCTGCGGCGGGGAGGGGGGCGGCGGCGCGCCGAGGGAAGGCTCCTCCTCGCTGCGCTTGCGGAACAAGTACACCTGGGGAGCAGACGCAGGGCGGTGAGGTGAGGCGCGGGCGGCGGGGACGGGGGCGCGGGGCGGGGGGCGACACTTACCCCGCCGAGGGAGGCGGTCACGGCGACGGCGGCGGCGGCGAGGGTCCAGGAGCGAGGCGGCGGTGTCGGCGGCGGCGGCGGCAGCGGTGGCGGTGGGAACAAACCGCCCGCGGGCGCGGTGCCCACTGTATCCTTCCTCCGAGCATCGCTGGTCACCACTGTCTGCAAATGATATCAGCAACTAAACAATTAAACATTGTAGAAGATGGATTGTGTTAGAGAGGACATGGGTAAGAAAGGGGTACGTACGGAGATGACGGTTGATAGAGGAGAGTGGAAGAAAAATACTTGCCTAGCGCGGGATAAGGAGCAGATATTTTATTAGCTAGGTAGACTATCTAGCTTTCAAATGAGACTACTTTGAATAAAATACACCGTTTACTCAAAAAGAAACGAAGAAAAAACCAGATGAAGTAGGTTAAAAATAATAAAATCGGCTTTGTTTTTGAGATAGGTAACATATCATTTTTTATTTTTTATTTTGATCGATAAATATATGTCGTGTATCCGCACATCTCGTTTGATCAAGGTTCGACAATACACATTGTATATTATTATACCTAAACAATGCATAGTGTATTATTTAGGTATATATAATAGAAAATACATATATATCGTTATATATTAAAGTTAATTGCTCAGTATAGTCGAAATTAATTTGCGAAATTTATTGAGGTTAGAGTCAAATATATCTATATCTAACCTAACCTAAGCCCTCCTACACGTATACATATAACTCATCGGGCCAACTCTACTGCCATTCGTGCCGTAGGATACTCAAGACCAAGTTCGGTCTAGCGAGCCATATTAGAGCTCATGATAGAAAACATCCGTGATTACTTAGGGTCGCCGTCATCGAAATCGATGAGGAGGCCTATATTCTCAAAAAGACAATTTATACAAAGTCGCTTACCGAGAACAGGGTTCTTAGGTTAAGGTTATACATAGGTTGTGCTCATTCAATAGCTGGCTCATTTCATGTGTTCACTCAATAACAAGTGACTTATCATTTATGATATGTTGAGCCAATTTAAGCTTGAACACATCAAATGAGCTTACACTTTTAATTTGGGAGGGTAAAGTATTGTAAAGCTGTGCGCCTTCACATAGTAGGTATCGTTTTTATGCCATAGTTAGTCAGAGTTTTCGGAAGAACGATAAAGCGGCGCGACGTGAACTACGTTTGCTTATTTCTCCTAATTTAGTGTATGTTCAATTTGTGTGAATTGTATTATTTAGTATTTTACGGACTAGGGTCTAGAGAGGGTGCATGTTGTATATTTGTTTAATATTCATTATTTTTGTTTCTTTATAAACTGTTTCTGTGGAAGTAAACTAAGGAATATTGAAAAGAAGTTTGATAAGTTAATTTTGTGATATTTGAAGTTTTGCTAATTTTGATTTTACAGCTCTGCCCCACAGCTCTATCAAATATAGCAAATGTGGTTTGACAAGGCTGTTATAGATAGTATAGCGTATTTGACGCGGAACACAATGCATGACATTTGTTAGTGAACCAGTTAGCGATGAAAGTTTCGATTTAATGTGTGTGATGTGTGTATTCCACGTCAAAGAGCTATCCAAGTGTAAATGCAATATTTTTTACTGTTCTTTTCCTTTAGTTCAACATTGTTTATTTTGGGAGGGTCATAATAAGGTATTGGTTTGTTTTTGGTTTTAAAAATAATGTAGCAAGTTTTAGAAATATTTATTGTAAGAATGTTGAAACCAGGAGAAGAGGTTGTTGAGATCTTTTTGAGCATGAGACAGCATGGTATGAATTGAAGTACCAAAATAGAACAAACATGTATCGTCCGCATACAAAGTAATATCACGATCTAAGCCTATCTGATGTGCATTATTAATATATATTAAAAACAGGAGAGGTCCTAAAATAGATCCTTGAGGGACTCCACAAGTTATGGGCTCTGTTTGACTTTGGGTATCTTCTATTTTAACAACTTGAAATCTATTCGACAGGTTGGATTCGAACATTTTAAGGGCAGTTCCTTTGATACCTATACTTTCTAACTTTTTGATAAGTAATCTGTGGCTTACAGTGTCGAAAACTTTTTTTAGGTCTATGAATATGCCTAGAACAATGTTTTTCTTATCAATGTTTGATTTAATTTTGGTGTCAAGGTCGATTGTAGCTGCGAGGGTATTACTTTTGGATCTAAAACCAGATTGTTGTTTGTAAATGAAATTTATATGTAGTTTGTAGGTGGGTTTCTAGTCGTTTGTGTAGTATTTTTTCAAAAGATCTTCGAAAGTATAGGTAGAACAGAAATAGGTCTATAGTTACCGGGGTCTGTTTTAGAGCCTGATTTGTAAATAGGTGATACCTTTGCTATTTTGAGTGTATCAGGGAAAACACCGTCTGATAGTAGTTTGTTAAGACAATTTGTTAGGTTAGTTATTATTAGTTCTTTTATGCATTTTATTTTAGTACTAAATATTTTTGTTGGGCTGGGGTATACTTTAATATTCTCAGAGAAATCCGTATTGTTTTTGAGTATTTGTGTGACTGTTCCAGAAGCTTCATAGCAAACTTTGATTCGTCGATTTTTTCCTGGGTTGTACTTTCCAATGCGGTATACTTTTACTGGCTTTGGAATGTTCTGATCTACAGATAAAGTGAGAGATATGACAGCAGATTCGTTCACTCTTTCCTCTGTTCTTAGCGAGGTTTGCTTTGGTATTCCTGCGATTATTATCTTTTTTCTCGTTCATTACGTTCTTTCACTTCTTGTATCATTGCTTCATTGCTTAGACTTGAGTAGCTCGGTATATTTTTATTGTAAAGTTCAGTTTCAAGATTTGCTAGTTTGGTTTCGCATAGGCTTATTTTTTCTAACTGTTTAACATCGCTTATTATACACTTCTGCTCATTGAATATGGCATAAGATGTTTTGATGTCATCAATCTCAGTCTTAACGTCGCTTATGCTATTCTCAATTGAAGCAAAAGATTTTTCATTTGAGGTTTTTAAATCGCTTATTTGAGTTTTTACTTCTTCCATATTCTCTTTAAGTTGATTGATAATATGGTGGTTTGACTCGACATACCTTTCCAGCATAGATGTCATACGGCCGAGTTCGGTATATCATTATTATTATTAGCTGCCAACTCGTTATATTGACGACACATCCTAGTGATTGGGTTATAAAACGATGTTTTATTTTTGTAAACCCTCAACAAGAACGTTTTCGGGTTTCGACACCTGTAGTAAGTGTTTATGTCAATAGAGATAGTAGACTAGAACAGTATATGGAAGAATGTAAAATTTTGTGAAGGTTTATAAGATCTATGAGTTTTCTGCAATTATTAAGGGAGGTTATTTCAAAAGCTTTTAATTTATCAGTATAATTTTTGTGTGTACCCCATGTGGGGGTACCTTTTTTATATATATGTATATTATTAGATATAGTTTTTAGTAATAATTTAACTTTGTTATCTGTGTGGGTATCAAAGGACCAGGGTTATTAGGGTTACATTAACTTTATATGGTTCTAAAAAAATATTTCATATATTCATATAAATTTTATTTCAATATTTTTATTTATTTATTATATTATGTACACCTTCCTTTGTTATGTCCGTTAGATTATTTATTTATATTTCCGGGTACTGAAGACAGGCATTATTATTATCTCTTTGTATTAAGTAATTAATTATTCTAACATTTTAGTGATGTTTAAAGTTGCACATTATTTGTTTTTTTGTAATCAGTTATATTATTTGCGTACTACAAGCGGAAACTGTGTTAGCTTCATTTAGTCATATTTTAAATGTACTATTAATTGTAGCAAAAGCTTTTTGTTTCCCAAATATATAAAAAAAAATAAAAAATCTGCAACCTATCTTAAAAACATCTGGCTTTCATGAAGAATAAACCCTGAAAATTAGATTTTTGACCCTGTATTATCTCATATTACTGTCTCAATGACTTTCATCATATTTATTAACTTTACTGACCGTTCTGTACTTCCTTTTTTTCTTGGGCTGCATGTAAGTAAACAAATGGTACTCAATCAATCATTACCAATACTAACACATAGCTCCTTCACACGAGGGCTCGAGGGGCACGAGCCGTGCAATACTTTACATTACTGTAGCAGTTTGTTTGTTACCTGAGAGTCAGTCAGCGGGGAGGTGGAGGCATGGCGTTGCAAGTCTGAAACAAATGTTTATATGAGGGATTCAAACAAAGCAGTTCATGGAAATTTCATGATTTTCCAGAATCTAAAGGCCTTTATTACTTCACAACTTTTCAACTGTTGCTATGCCAAAAAAGTTGATTGGTAGCCTTGTTAGGCCGTGAAGGAAGGACCAATTTCCATATACAAATATGAATATTCCCATTAATCTCCCCTGGGAATTTGATGTTTGACGGACAAAAGTAGCTTGTGATAATCTCCATCCTTTCAACTAACTCTATGCCAAAAATTGATTGGTTACTTAGTTAGGGGATGAAGGAAGGACAAAGTTACAATCAAATAAAATATTTAAATTTTAAAAATAGCAGCGGAGCTATCCTTGTTGTACAAAGCCGCCAAGCTATTGCACTTGGTTCCACCTACCCCAAGTTACCATATGGCACCTGGTCTGCGAACACTCTGTATATTATCCTTGCCTAGGGTACAATTACCTCGTTGCCAACCTTCCATAAAATTTGTATCTGTGAGATAAAACAGAGAGACCGCAGAGCTTTCAAAACAAACAAAAAGCAATAGAGTCGGCAGGTAGGTACATAATACGGCGAAAACGACTTACAGAAAAATTTATAGACGTCCCTCCGAGGTGAAACGAACGCTTCCAGTAACTGGCTCTCAGCACAGATAGCCGACACGGCTCTCAACATTCTGTCTGTACTGCCTAACGCTAATTTATTATCTGTCTACGAAAAAACATTTCAGTCAAGTTATTGGCTCATGCAATGATTACAAAGCCAGTGAAATCAAACCAAATAGGTATAACAATTGACTCAGCTCAACCCGTTTTATAGGTACTGTGCCAGAACAGAGTTAGCAAAATCGTAAATAGTAAAATCAAATCAATTTAAATAAGACAGAAAATAAATTTCACTAGATTAGAGGTTATGTTACTTGACTACAATCCATCCAGTTGACATTTGGTACTTACTGTCAGTGTCGAAATATGAACTTCAATCTCATTCAGCGTGCGGACAACTCTCGCCACGTACACCTCAACGGACTCGCTCCTCAGCACTCGAGACCCCCGGATGCAAAAACTCCGTGGCGACCTCTGCCCCGGGAACTCCTAGAGTCACCCGAAGCCATCACCCAGGATGATCAAAACAGCCAACAGGCTAATGAACAGCTCTTGAGAAGCCTGCAAGGCTCTCATAGCGACAGCACATGACTTGAGGAAAGCTTTCCTCGACGTAGTAACCGGAAGAAAAAACTTTAGTTCGATTCCTGCCCGCATTCAACAACGTAGACAACGTTGAGTTGAATGTTGATGACCACCTGACTAAAAATGGCTCTGCATCTGTTTTGACTTTTGAGGATCTTTTGATTGAGGTATTAAAATAAGGTAGGTATGTACAGCTTGGCAAAAAAATATAGAAAATAATGGAGGCGCCATTGTGCAGGGTATATGGCAATCCGAAAATATTATAAATGGTTTTGATACTTGATAACTTTGCTAGAATCTACTCGTTTGAAATGGCATCCTGTCTAACATGGGTGTTTTTCAAAGGCATGCCTTTTTGTTTGTTTTGTGTGTATAATGAAATAATGTAATTTTTTAAATATATACTTTTATTTTAATGTACATCTTTTATACTTTGTAATCTAATAGGTCATCCTCCAAATATTCAACGCCTGAGAATTCCGTAGCACAGCTTGAGCTATGCGCAACATTGGGCATGTCATTTTCCGAGTCGGATTCTGAGGTGTCATCACTGCTGCTGTCATTTTGAAGGTTTATAACAAGACGGTCAATATCGTCTTATAGAGTATGACTCCTTTCATAATAACCTCGTTCTATCTTTGTGACATGCTCACACGATTTTCACCAGTCTTTTTTGCCAAGCTATATATACTCCCTTACTCAAAACAAGTGTAAAATGAAATGTACTGAATACTTACTGACATTGTCATACGATGACACAGAGGAACTGCTTGAATTTGCGCGATTCGCTGATGTCATAGTCCTATTGGCGGAGTCGCTAGAGGAGTTAAACCAGATGCTGGACGGCCTAGCTTCAGTTCAAAGATATTTATTTTCTCATTTACAACATACATGTTACTTACATGAGAAACTTAAGCTAAGTATTAATATTATGTTATTTTTCCGTCTTTTTATGTTTAGTCCAGTAGCGTTACATCCTCAAGTATATATCTATGCAATTTGTTCTTAAACACGCCAGACGTTCCAGCACCTTTAACATCTTCAGGTAGCCTGTTATAGAACTGGGCCCCTTCGAAAGTAATCGTCTTTTTACCCTGTTGAGTTCTTATCGTAGGCAAAACAAGATGCCACAGCTTCAGCCTCCCGATGTATCGGTCTTGGCATGTTTTGAACCAGTGCGTCCTACCTGTTATGACCTACGGAGCTGAGACGTGGACACTCACGATAGGGCTAGTCCATCAGTTCAAAGTCGCTCAGCGAGCTATGGAAAGCGCTATGCTCGGGGTTTCTCTGAAGAATAGGATTCGTTACGAATAAATCAGACAGAGAACCAAAGTTATTGACATAGCTCTGAGAATTGTCTTTCTTGTCACAATGTTGTAAGTGTTCACACATTATTTAGCTTATTTAGATTCTATCAGACTCGACGAGTTCCAGCCACCGGAACAGGCTGGGTTTCGCGGAGGATATGGCACCATAGACCACATACACACAGTGAGGCAGATCATACAGAAGTCCGAAGAGTATAATCAGCCCCTGTGTCTGGCTTTTGTGGAAGGCATTTGACTCCGTCGAAACCTGGGCTGTTCTGGATTCCTTACAGCGATGCCAAGTAGACTATCGTTATATCCAGGTGCTGAGATGTCTCTACGAGGCCGCCACCATGAGTGTCCAAGTACAGGGCCAGCAGTCTAATCCCATCCAAATGCGCAGAGGAGTGAAGCAGGGGGATGTCATATCCCCGAAACCGTTCACTTGCGCATTGGAGGATACGTTTCGGTTGCTGGACTGGAAAGGAAAGGGCATCAACATAAACGGCGAGCACATCTCACACCTGCGATTCGCTGATGACATAGTTTTAATGGCGGAGTCGCTTGAGGAACTGAACCGGATGCTGGACGGTCTAGCTTCAGCCTCCCGATGTATCGGTCTTGGCATGAATTCGGATAAAACCAAAGTCATGATCAATGGTCACATTGATCCAAGGCCGGTGGTCGTACATGGTCACCTTCTCGAAACTGTTTCCGAGTACACTTACCTTGGGCAAATTCTGCAATTGGGTAAAAACAGTTTCGAGAAGGAGGCCAAAAGGAGGATCCAGCTGGGCTGGGCAGCATTTGGGAAACTACGTCGAGTCTTCTCGTCATCCATACCGCAATGCTTGAAAACGAAAGTTTTCAACCAGTGCGTCCTACCTACCCGTTATGACCTACGGAGCTGAAACGTGGACACTCACGATAGGGCTGGTCCACCGGTTCAAAGTCGCTCAGCGAGCTATGGAAAGCGCTATGCTCGGAGTTTCTCTGAAGGATAGGATTCGTAACGAATACATCCGACAGAGAACCAAGGTTATCGACATAGCTCAAAGAATTAGCAAGCTGAAGTGGCAGTGGACCGGCAACATTTCGCGAAGAACCGACGGCCGCTGGGGCAAACGTGTTCTTGTGTGGAGACCGCGAATCGGTAAACGTAGTGTAGGACGCCCTCCGACCAGGTGGGATGGCGACTTGCGAAAGACTGCAGGTAGATGCTGGATGCGGCAAGCTGAAGACAGGGCGCTATGGCGCTCATTGGGGGAGGCCTATGTCCAGCAGTGGACTGATATAGGCTGATGATGATGATGATGATGATGAGATTCTATCAATGAATACCTTTTATTCTTATTATTTGCTCTCTGTTGTCATTTTTAAGTCTATAGATATTAAAGTAGCTGATGGTGTTCCGAAATAAATAAAATAAAATAAAAAAATAAAAATAAATTATCAAGCTGCAGTGGGCCGGCCATATCTCGCGAAGAACCGATGGCCGCTAGGGCAAATGTGTTCTTGAGTGGAGACCACGACTCGGTAAACGTAGTGTAGGAGGACCTCCGACCAGGTGGGATGACGACCTGCGACTGCAGGTGGATGCGTCAAACTGAAGACAGGTTGCTACAGCGCTTATTGGGGAGGTCTATTTCCAGCAGTGGACTTATACAGGGTGATTTTGAATTCGTTGGCATCCTTTTAAACCAAGACACCACTAATGCTAGAAGCTAGAGGAAAGGAAGGTTATTTGGAATAAGTACCATTTTGTTTTATGCTTGTGTTTTTTTTTGTAGGGTTTAAATAAATAAAACCTAAATTGAAGTAAAATTAATGAACTTTTATTAAAGTTGTTTGTAATTTCGATTAGTGTCATCTATGCGATTTTTTTTTATCGAGAAGATTATTTTTATTCACGTTTCTAATTTTGTGAGTCTTTAGAGTATATGTTCAATTTTTATAAAATATATTAATTCCGTGCTTTATTTTCTATTGGTAGAGATACAGTTGTTTAAAAATTAAACTAGGTACCTCGCCTTAATTTTCCAATTATTTCCATTAGTTGACAGTTGACACTGGCAGAAACGTGTCGAACCAAACATAGTTGCAAAAATGAATCAATCATCATCATTTACCGAACAAAAATAATAAATAGAACCGGACACTGTATTATTGTACAAGAAGTCAAGTCATAAAATAGAAAATCTACGCGTTTGTAATTAATATTATAGAATCCTTAATTCCTTACTGTTTTACGAAAGGTAACACCCATATAATTTGTTTAAGGTGTAGAAATGTTAACATTGTGAAGCATTGATTTAGAGTTGTGTGAAATAGTCAACACATACGGAGCTTGCATATTAAATAATGTTGGGACCCGTAAGCCTACGTTTGGTAAATAGGTAGTTAGTGCAATAAAACCAATTTAGCCTTTGTTTGTTTACCTCTACTGCTGCGGCTGCTCTCGTTGCAGCCAATGATACGGTATGCTTCCTAGGCCCCGGTTGTAATAGGTCCGCAACCATGGGGGCGGTGCAGTGCACGCAGGACTATATAATGTAGTTGGATGTAGGAGTAGATAACATGACATTGTGTGTATCAATATATAAATCCTCAAAGAGGCTCCAAATTGTAAGATCTCCAAGTGTTAGTGGCTGATTTATATCCATAATGAGGGATTTTGTCATACATAGAATAAAGGAAATAGTCAGTAATAAAAATGTCATGATCTAGTAAGTACCTACAGATATTCTATTTCACGTAGAAGGTTTGATCTTGGTTGTTGTTAGCCGTGCACCTGCACATTGAGTTAGTGTGCGTAACCTCGGGAGCACTCTCCATCACTTAGTCTTATGATACAATCTGCACACCTTCGCCTCCAGCCTGGCCATGGTTTCTGTGTGTGGCTCCTATTTCAGCACATAAAAGTTAACAAATGATTGGCTGTAATGAAGGCTAGGATTACTAATAATGTCAAAAATAAGAATAATAATAATAGATTACATGTCAGGAATGTCCGGCATTACTAAAGCTTAACAGTTTTCACTTATGATACTAAAATATGCTTAAACTAAAATTTATATCTAATATAAGTAACTTGTTTATTAACAACCCAATGAATACAAGAAAAAAACAAGAAATGAACTAAAGTGTTTCGCCCAGTCGTACAGATAATTTATTATTTAGAGTCACATAAATCCAGATTACCCACAGAGATTGCGAGGCGCAGCATGCGAGATGCGGGCTGCTCACGACAAATGCGAGTAGTAGTAGTATTGATTGGGTACTGCTAAGTATTGAAGAAATTTGTGGAAATTATATTTTTTTAAATGTTTTGTTTATTTTATTTGGGAAACAAAAAGCTTAAATTTAATTATAAATAGAAGATAGACTTAGAATAAATAGAGCTAACTACAGTTTCCACTCGTAGCTTGAAAGTATAACTGAACTAGTTATATAACATTAACATAGTAGAGAACATAGAAGTCAACATGCCAGTAATTAGTGTTCAAAAAATATATGTATCTAACCTACAATCAAATACAAATTTTAAAAAGAATAATTATCAAGAAATGTCCTAATAAAGCTGCTGTAGAGGGGCCTCTGCCAAATCTTAAGATGATTAAAATTTATTTGGATTGATTAGTTGTTGAGTTCAACTAAGTCTGTTTATTTGAAAGGTTCAAGTGAGCTGGATCTCCCTCGTGTGGAGGAGTCAGAGGGACAGGGCTGCGTCATGCAGGCGGCCTGCGAGGCGGGCGACCTGTTCTCTCTGGTGGAGGGCGGCGCGGGTGGCGTGCGGGCGGCGGGGGAGGCCCTGGCCGCGCTGTACGCTTCCGTGCGCGAGCCCTGGCTTGTGCGCGCGCTGCTGCTCTACCACGCGCGCACCGGCTCCCAGCGCGCGCTCGAGTTGCTGGCGCGCGCGCCCGAGCACCACGCGCGCCACGCGCTCGACGCGCTCGCGGACCAGCTGCGCGCCTCGGAGCGCGGCCTGCGGCACCACGCGCTGGCGGTGCTCGCGCCGCTGCTGGCGCGCCGCCCGCCGTGGCACCACCTGCTGCTGCCGCCGAGCGTGGTGCCGCGCGAGCTTGTGCGCGCCGCACGCCGCGAAGCCGAGCCCGTCCCGCTGCTGAACGCGCTGCTCGCGCTCGCGGCGCTGCTGCCCGCGGCGCCCGCGCTGGCGGCGCAGCTGGCACCCGAGCTGGCAGAGGCGCTGACCCGCCCCCCCACCTCGCCGCACCTGGCGCTGGGCGCGCGCGCTCTGTTCCTAGCCGCGTACGCGCAGGCGCCCTGCTCGCTGGTGGAGGCCCTGCGCGGCGCGGGCGCGGAGGAGGCGGCGGTGGAGCGCCTGGCGCGCGGCGTGCGCCTGCACCCCGCGCTCGTGACGGGCTCGCGGCGCGCGGAGACGGAGGGCGCGCGGCCCCCCCGCACGCCGCACGACCTGCTCACGGAGCGCCGCCGCCCCGCCTCCCCGCCGCCCGCGCCGTCCTCGCCGGGCCCGCCGCCCGCGCCCGCGCCCCCGCCGCCGCCGCAGCCCGGCTCCGGTGCTCAGGTTCCTATTTATATTATTATTTTTTCTGATGACTTTCTTTGACCACTAACCAAATACCGATCTCAAAGGGCTGCTTGGGGATCGTCAGTCTATGTTAGTCCACTGCCGGACATAGGTCACTAATGAGAGTATGTAATGAATGTGTGCATTGCGCCTGCGCAGGCGGCCCGGGCTGTCGGCGCGCTGCGGCCGGGCGGCGAGGGGTGGTGGTCGCTGGGCGAGCGGTCCGGCGCGGAGGCGGCGCCGCACACGCCGCTGCCGGAGCGCGAGCCCGAGCCGGAGCCCGAGCCTGCCGTGGAGGCCACACCCGAGAACACGCCGGCGCGGCTGGCGCGCCCCGCCTTCCGCTTCCCCGCGCCCGACTCGCCCGCCGCACGCGCCATCGGCCGCACGCCGCCGCCGCACGTCGCTCCGCTGCACGACGCGTGCGCGGCGCGCCTCGCGCGCGTGCAGGCGGAGCGCCAGGCGCAGGACTCGCCTGTGCCTATCGGCGGCGCGCCCCCCTCCGCGGCCGCGCGCCCGCAGCCGCGCCCCGCCCCCGCCCCTGCCGCACCGCCCCCCCCACTGGACGACCGCGACCGCGACGAGGACCTGGAGGTGAGCAACACTTGCTGTGGTCAGCGAGCACGCTCAACACACACTACACCGAGACGCTGAGGATGATGACTGTGTTGTTTGGTGCAGGTGCGCGAGCTGACAGCGCGCGCGCTGAGCGGCGGCGCGTGGGCGGAGGCGTGCGGCGGTGGCGGGGGGGTGCGGGAGGAGAGCGCGCGAGCACGCGTGCTGCCGCGGGCGCCGCCCCCGCGCCCCGCGCCGCCGCCGCACCGCGCGGCCTCCGCGCCGCCCCGCGCCGCACCCCGCCGCGATGCCGCCTCGCAGACGCTCGACTCGTGGCCGGAGCCCTACGAGTTCCTGCTCGCCGACCTCTGCCCCGCGCTGCCCGACGACCACGATAAGGTTCGTCCTCCCCCCTCCCCTTGCGCCCCGCACCTGCCGGGACCTCCACCGTCTGTCGCTATGTAATTGGATATAAATGTTCTCTTTCTGAACGGTGTAATTAAATGATATTAGGGCGTTAGTACACCTACGCGTTCGTATGCGGCTGCGAGTCTTTACGAAATAATTGCGGTAGCGAAACATCTGCGGAACGTTAGTACACTGCATTTCTTTCGCAAGGAAATGTCATTGTAGCTTTCGTGGGCTGTAGGTGCAGACGTCGTTTCAGAATTGAACATGCCCAACTAAATATAACTCGGGATAATCTCGAATCAAATTCAATAACATTTCAATATTTTCGGCTTCCATTATGCGAAATTCTGTCCTCACCGACAGAACGCGTGGTGACGCCTTGCGATGCGAAACTCCACTAGCGAAACTGTTGCGTCTGTGTAACAGCTATTTCGCATTTACTTGCGAAACAATACCGACAAGGACGCAACTATTTCATCTAGCTATATAGTAGAGCGAGACATAACACATGCGAAACGTTGCCATACAACTTACAGTTTTTTCGTCGTTTCGCTGCCGTATGCGATTGCGTAGGTGTACTAAAGGCGTTAAGGTAATCATGTTGGTTTAGGAAATATACAGCGTGCTCGTGTACTGAGACTTACATAATGAGATATAAAATGAATAATACAGAAGACGTTCATGCCGAACAGCCTTACTTACTTCTGTTTGAATGTTAGAAGCAGCACCAGTCGAGCGGCGGCCCCGGCGCGGACAGGTTCATCCGCGGGGACGCGGGCGACCCCGCCCCGCGCCTCGACCGCTACCTGGCGGAGCTGTACGCGGGCGGCGGGCGGGCGGGGCAGGGCGGGGCGGGAGCCGACCTCGCCGAGCAGCTCGCCCTTGCGCACGCGCAGCTCATGTACGAGCGCTGGCGCCGCGACCTGCACGCCGAGCGCAACCGCAGCCTGCTCGGGCACTGCCGCAAGGTGCGCGCGCTTGAACTGGAGAACCAGGCCCTCGAGGAGCGCACGCGCGCGCTCACTCGCGAGCGGGACGCGCTGCGCACGCGCGCCGCCGCCGCCGCCGCCGCGCCGCCCGCCGCCGCGCCCGGCGCGCCCACGGCGCAGGAGGCGGCGCTCGAGCGCGCGCTGGCGGCGGAGCGCGCGGCCCGCCTGCGCGCCGAGGCGGCGTGGCGCGAGGCGGAGGGCGCGCGCGCGCGGGACGCCGCCGAGCTGCAGCGCACGCGCGGCGAGTCCTTCGAGGCGGCGCGGCACGTGGAGGCGCTCGCTCGCGCCGCGCTCGCTGCCGAGCGCCGCGCCGAGCACGTGCGCCGCCTGCGCCGCGAACTGCTGCTGCTGGGCGAGCGCGAGGCGAGGCTCGCCGCCGCCGTGTCCGCCGCGCTGCACGCGCCCGCGCGCCCCGAGGAGACGACCGCGGAGCGCGCGCTGCGGGCGGCGCTGGCGCGCGCGGAGGCAGACCTGGAGGCCGCCGGCCTGCGCGCGGAGACGGCGGGCGCGCGCGCGCACGAGCTGGAGGCGGCGCTGGGCGCGCGCGAGGCGGCACTACAGGAGCTGAAGCGCTCGACGCGCGCGATGCAGGAGGAGGGAGGCGCGAGGCTGCGCGCGCTGCACGACAAGTACGCGGCGCTGCTGCGCGTGGTGCGCGCGGCGGGCGCGCGCGACCTGGAGCTGCGCGCGCGCTCCCCGCCCGAGGCGCCGGTGCAGTGATCGCTCCGCTGGCGGTCTCAGAGAGGCACCAACTGAAGGTTGCTGGAGGAGCGACATGGAGTGGAGCCCTGCGCAGGCCGAGCTGTACGCACGGAGCGCCGCTCGCGACACTAGCTATGTGTAACCTGCTAAATTTTTTTTTTTTATTACGTGTAAAATTTTCTAATTCTAAAGCTTTTCGCTTTTCTTCTTAGTTACATAAATTAAATTAAATATATCTAAGAAAGTAAATAATATCCCAAAGTGTATAATTGCTTAGATTCGCCGCGTGCCCCCGCGTACCCCGCGTGCCCCCGCGTGCGAGGGCCTGCGCACTACGATAACAAAGCCTCGGGAAGCTATGCCAATGCACCCGTGTAAGAATACTGTTCCCGGTAGGTAATTGTAAACTCTGTAATTATAAGCCTTTGATTTTCTTTCAAATTAATATAACTTTATATCTACCTATTATGATTTCTCTCAGCTTTCTCAAAGTGAAGAAAGCTGGGAGAACTTACCGTAAGTATCTCACTTTTATAGGAGTCATAGTCATAGGTAGGGGGGGGCCGAGGGCTTAACACTATTCCAAAGATTAGAGGGGTCATAGGTAGGGGGAGCCCGAGGGCTTAACACTATCCCGAAGATTAGAGGGGTCATAGGTAGCCCGAGCTGGCTGTATGAGGCATCTCGACTTCGGCTGTGCACAACTCACGGAGGCTGGATGGAGAAAGCTTGGCGCCGATAGGAGAGCGGCCTGGAAATGCTCCTCATGCAAGGGTCAATCACCTAAGCCGCTACCGCCGCTATCACCGGAGCCCGTCTCACTCGAAGGCATCATGAACGAGATACGCGACCTGAAGCTCCAGTTAGTCGGTATACCATCTCTTCTTCAAGACGTCAAAACCATAAAGAACGAGTTGGTGGATCTAAAATCTAGTTGTGACTTCATGGGCATAAATTTATTTTGGTTGGTGATTTTAACTTGAGTGGTATTGACTGGTCGAGCCGTGCGGATTCGGTCCACTTAGTACCATCCAGCCATTTTGGATCAGCTTAAACATCAATATATCCCGTCTAAGTTGGTAAATGACAGTTCTTACCCCAAATGGTTTAGCCCAGCTCTCATTAAGCTAATTAAAGAAAAATACAGACATTATAGAAAATATAAAACTTATGGCAGACTGTCCGACTTGTCTACATTCAAACTTCTACGTAATCGTATCCAACTGTTAGAGAATAAATGTTTTTCTGATTACATGTCATCCATTGAGAATGGTATTGAACAAAACCCTAAACTGTTTTGGTCCTACATTAAAACTCGTTCAAAATCTAATGGTATGCCTACACATCTTAATTATTATTTAGACACCTCTGTTTCTACCGGTGAATCAATTTGTGAAGCTTTTTCTAAATATTTTTTTTCCACGTTTCTTTCTCCCTCTGGTAATTTCTTATAACGTCGACTCATTAGTCTCTCCCACGACTACCGAATGTGATATTTTTGATATTGAGGTAGATCCTGATGAGGTATTCAAATTGATCTCTAGCCTTGATCTATCTAGATCTGCTGGTCCGGATCACGTTAGCCCTGTTTTTCTCAAATCATGTGCTCAATCAATTTACTTTCCTGTTTCACTTTTATTTATTAAATCTGTATCTTCTAGCACCGTACCTAAACTTTGGAAATCTGCATTTGTATCGCCAATTCACAAAAAGGGCCCTAAATCAGAGGTAAGTAACTATAGACCTATCTTCAAGCTCTGTATAATTGCTAAAATCTTTGAAAGGATTGTTTACAATCAAATCTATTCCGCGCTTCACCAATCCTTCTCTCCGTTCCAGCATGGTTTCCTCAAAGGGCGGTCGACTGTATCTAACCTTATTATCTCTAATGAGTTCTTATCCAAATCAATGGATAATGGGCACCAGGTTGACGTAATTTACACCGACTATAGCAAGGCTTTTGATAGAATTGACCATACACTCCTTTTGTCTAAATTACTTGTGATGGGTATTCGAGGGAATCTACCTAAAGGTGTCGAGTGAACTTGTTCTGTATGCGCTCCATCATGAGACTATATTTAGCTTCATGTGGAGCCCATACAGAAGCTGCGCTTTGCATCTGGCTTCTGACCAGGGCATCATACATTGCTGTTAGAGCCCTAATGTTTGTGAAACCGCTTGCTCGTCGTAAAACGAATCCTAAAATTCTGAACGCCTTTTTACAAACGCACACAACATGGGCTCGAACCCCAAGATCTCTCACCGATTCCACACGCTTCAACTCCGCTCCTTCTATCTGGTAGTTGTAGTGGAGTGGGGCCCAACCCACCCACGGAGTCGCAGCTGACGGTCACGAGTATTCATAACTTACAAAATTGATCTAGGTACCGAAAATAGCAAGTATTTTTTTTTTTAATTAAAAACAAAAATACTTGCTATTTTCGGTTAGTTCCAATCTCAGATCAAGCAAGCGAATTTTAGAAAATCTTTGAGTGCAATTTTGTTTATTTTTAGAAATGATTATTTTTAGTAAAATGATCTACCTGTCTTAAGGATTTATGGATAAAACAGGTCCATTGATAGCTACGTCACAGGCGACTATTGGCTTTCTGTCCAAAGCTTGATACCTACTTACGATCGGGATTGTTGTCTTGTCTCTCGCAGACTCCACGTGCACTACCTACTGGGTAACGTACAAGCAGTATGTTATACCTGGTTATACATACTACCTACTATTTTTTGTAACCAGCCTGCGTTTCCCACTGCTGGGCAAAGTCTCCCTGATCATTTAATAAATAGGTATTCTCTTTTATAATTACACCGTATTATACACGGTGTACCATGAGGGATGGATCATCGGTAAATGGGGGGTAGGGGACCTCAGTACCTATCGATTTAACCCCCCTGTATGTTCAGCGATATTCACTGGTTCAAAAGATATTTGGACTTTAGTAAAATTTTAGTTAAAATCAGAATTCATCCTTAATTTCGCAATTGCAGCCAAAATATTGGGTCTGCGACCCTGTCTTTTTTTTTAAACAAGATGAATAGTGGGCCTTTAGTGCCCCTATAGCAATTTGACTCTTAGATTTATATGAAACCAAATATGAAAATTATAGCAAAATTTAAAATCTAATATTTACGTTAACTTGAAATGGTTCTAAAAAAATATTTCGTATATAATTTTTTGGCATTTTTTGGCCTGCAACCTATCTTAAAAACATCTGGCTTTCATGAAAAATAAACCCTGAAAATTTCATTTGGCCAGTACGAAGGAATCATGTTGAAAAATGTAATTAAAATAGTGTAGGTGCCAAAAATCCTTGATTTGTTAACAAAAAACTACTAGATCCATGTCAAGGAAAGGATAGCTAAATAAAAGCATTATGTCTTGCTCTTACACCGCTGTGATTGGCTGATTTAGGTAGTATGCTATTTTTTAGTCTGAATTTGAATTTTGGTGTAAGAGCAAGACATAATGCTTTTATTTAGCTATGCTTTCCTTGACATGGATCTAGTAGTTTTTTGTTAACAAATCACGGATTTTTGGCACCTAAAATAAATAAAATAAAAAGAGCTTTATTGTTCCAAAAACACTAATGTTAACAATTAACTAATAAAGGCTTCTCTCTTCTTCCAGTCGGAACTTTCCTAAATTACTTATATACTTAGGTAGTGTTAGGACCGCCTAGAGCGGTGAAAGCCTCCTCCAAGTTACTCCATTTCTCTCTGTCTATCGCTGTGCGGGGCCAGAGTTTGCCCGCTACTTTTATTATATCATCGTCCCACCTCTTCAGCGGTCGTCCTCTTTTTCTTGTCCATTTGTCTAGGTTAGTTTGTGATTATTTGAGCCCATTTATTAGGTGTCATCCGCTGTAGGTGCCCAGCCCATCTCCATTTTTGGCGCAGTTATTTTGAACTTTATCCTTAAGCTTTATACCCAGGAAACTTCTCTCTATAGATCTTTGACAAACTCTGACTCTATCTTGTTGTTTTTTGGTGAGCGACCAAGTCTGACAACCATAGGTGAGGCACGGGGTGAGGCAGATGTTCATGCTGATCAGATGTTTTGGCACCTACACTATTTTAATTAAATTTTCCAACATGATTCCTTCGTTCTACCCAAATGAAATTTTCAGGGTTTATTTTTCATGAAAGCCAGATGTTTTTAAGATAGGTTGCAGAAAAAAAATATATACGAAATATTTTTTTAGAACCATTTCAAGTTAACGTAAATATTAGATTTTGAAAAGAAATTTTGCTATAATTTTCATATTTGGTTTTTTATAAATCTAAGAGTGAAATTGGTATAGGGGCACTAAAGGCCCACTATTCATCTTGTTTAAAAAAAAAGACAGGGTCGCAGACCCAATATTATGGCTGCAATTGGGAAATTAAGGATGAATTCTGATTTTAACTAAAATTTTACTAAAGTCCAAATAACTATTGAACCAGTGAATATCGCTGAACATACAGGGGGGTTAAATCGATAGGTACCAAGGTCCCCCACCCCCCATTTACCGACGGTGTAACATGAGGGTTGGCCCTCATGTTACACCGTGTATAAACTGAAAAGTCAACGGTAATCTGGATTTATATGACTCTTACAAATTAACATCTAGTTTATAACGAACAGGCAAAACACTATTTGTTATTCATACATCACTTGTACATAACATACTAGGTATAGGTACGAGATATACATTTTAGTTTAAGCATATAGTACCTACTATAAGTGAAACCTGTGAAGAAGTAACATGACGGAGCAGGAGTAGGGTATAAGGTATTCAAAAACGGAGGATCGTTTAAATCGGCATTCGTTTCGGGGTCGAAAGAAGTCACCGCATATATTTGGTAAAAAGTCACAACAAAGTATAATATAAATAGTTAAAATATCAACAAACTCTTATTTACAATGTACAAAATATACAAATACGTAGAAAAGAATCAACAACGTAACGCTAGGATATGGTAGGAGCACTGCGCGTGCAGTGCGTGCGGTGCGGTCGGTGCGGGCGGCGCGGTCAGGGCAGCGGCTCCACGTAGTTCTCGGGCACGAGTCCGCGGCGGCCGTGCAGCTCGCCGCGCAGCCAGCCCGGCTCGCCCGACGGCGCCACGCCCGAGATGATCTGGTTGGGCTCGAACGAGAGCTCGCCCTCGCTCTCGCCCAGGCAGGCGTACAGCGTGCGCACGCGCCGCCCCCCTCCCCCCGCCGTCGGGGGCAGAGGCAGTGGTAGGGGCGCGGGGGGTGGGGACCCGCTCTGCGAGGACACAGACTCGGCCGAGCTGCTGCTGGAGCGCGCCGCGCTCCCGCCCGCGCCGTACTGCTGCAGCAGCAGGTGGTGGTGCGGCGAGTACCGCGCGCCCCCGCCGCCCCCCGCCGCGGCCCCCGCACACCCTCCGCCCACGCGCTCCATTATACTCTGAAAACAAACATTCAAGAGACGTTATCATTCGGTCCGTCGTCTCGGTTAATTCCATCAATGTGGCTAACACATTAAAAAATAAGTGATCGTCTACAAGCAGCTGCGTGCCCTCCGTGACCACACCAACACCTCACCTCTGTGCACGTACGAGTACCGACATATGTACCGTCTTCTGATGAGGGACGGCGCTCCTTAATGTAATGTCTAAGAATTGGCGCTAGTTTTGCAACTAGCGCCACCTATTGAGTACTACCGCTCTGCAAGTGCCCTTTATTATTTAGCGGGATCGCTAGGAAGGAAGCTAGCAAGTGTCGGAACAGCAGCAACTTGTCATCTCTGAACGAGGTTTGTTCAGGCGCCGCTCGGGCTCCAATGAACCCAAGCCAACGGCCAACTAGGATACTTTATGAAGTACAATAATAACAAAACAAATGTCCTCACCATTTCATTTCTGGCAGATACCGGCGCGGTCAGAGCGAGCGATGTCGGAGATGTTCTGGAACAAACAAATTGTAATTACATACACACAAGTGTTGGAGTGGCTCCAGCTCCTCGTGTGACACCGTCTCAGTCAGGACAGGTGTGGTGGCCGCGCGGCACTGGCCCCGCGCCGCGCCGCCGCGTGCCGGGCCCGCACTGAGCAGAGCTGGTGTCGTGGGTGCCTACTATACGCGATCATACATATATCATAGCCGTACGGAACGAATATCTGCACATCGTACGAACATTTGTCCCGAAGCACGAATAGAACACGCAATCTCCTGCATCGGGCGAATCTTTTATTTTATTTATTTGGGAAACAAAAGTTTATATTTATGGAAAAATAGAACAAATGAAGCTAACAACAGTTTCCACTCGCAGCTTGGAAATAACTGAACTAGTACTAAAGAACAAACATTAGCAATAGGAATCTTGCGCCAGAGAGCTTATGCTACTGAAACATCATGTTAATTACCAACCCTGCAATAACAAATCCAGAGAGGCAGATGATCATTGTGCACCGCGCGGGATGTCACGTCACGTCACTTTACGCACGGGATGTTACGTCACGTCACAGCACAGGCGTCTCCGGGGGCGCCGAGCGCGGAATGGCGCTGGCGCGGTGGCGGCGCAGTATATATGCAGTGCGCGCGCGGGCGCTGATAGGCGCGCGCCGACAGCTGCGCGCGCACACGTGTGCCGCGCACCTGCCGCCGCCGCCGCTACCTATCTACACGGCCGCGGCGAGGGATTCGATGCAACCTCCGCCGATTCTTCCTAATGTAGAGCGGTCAGCTCATCGACTACGTAGTCGATGGGTCAGCTGTTCGAGACGCGCACACACACGCGCCCCGCGCCACGGTCTCAGCTTGTCAGAGGGATGGAAACAGGAAACGGACGCCAAGTGCAGAGGATGTGTTAGGTTAGAGGGATAGTGGTGGGTCCGGTATGGAGCCCATGCTGTGCTGCGAGGGGCGAGACCCTACAGCTGTGCGGTCATAACTACACTAAGTACGAGTGGTGAGGGACTAGTCACACACACATCGCGGCTCACAACGCGGCGTCCGCGGCGGCGGCCGACCAAAGATACCCACGTTATACCTATAAGCCTAAAATTTTTTGAGGGGGGCTGAGAAGGTAGCGAAAACCTCCTCCCACCCCTCATTTCCTTTTGGCAAACGAAGCACCAAACACCCTGTATAATTGTAACCGTGAAAACAAATCGGCATAACGTAATGCAGTGCGATCCGAGCGGGGCAGTGCGGGGCGCGGGGCGCGGGGCGGCAGGTGCACTGCATTCCCGGCGCGCAGCTGGTCGCGCATTCTAGTCTCCGCGGCACGCAGCCTCCTGCGCACCAGCTGCGCCGCGCAGGTACAGGTACAGGAGACACCACCAGTGCTTCCACTGCTGTTATCTGCCCCTACATACAACTCGACCAAGCTAGTTTGCACCTCGCGTCGTCGCGTAAGTTTGCAGCGAGGTGCAAACTTAGCTCGGTGGAGTAGTACATACATACGTACAATAACAAGTTGGAAGGCTTCATTCCGTAACTTATTACAGTAGTATAGTTAACAGATGCCGCCGGTATACGATGAGTGAAAACTTATACTTGTTTCATGAATTTTATGTAAGTATTTGAACTTTTAAAATATTTTTATTTGAAATGAAGCCCAAACAGTGAAATAATACCGAACGTAGGTACGATACGAGTATGTCGGGTAAACTAATACTGCAGGTGAGTGTACCTACAGTTTATTATTATTGAACTAGCTGAGCCGGGGCGACCTTCGCGCTTCGTACCGCCGAACAGTTGGTGTTTACCAAACCCATCAACAGGTTGTATAGGAAAATGTTTTTATTTCAATTTTCCAATGTTTTTAATAGTTATTCTGCTATAAAATCGGGTCCAGCCGTTATCGAGTTATATTAAACGTGTTCGAACAAACCCGACCTTGTTTTAAATCTGTAATTTAGATAGAAGGTAGATTAAGGTGTTTAGTTTTTTCCCGATACTGTAATTAATTAATGGCCCCCTTGCGGCCTTGTGAGTAGATCAAGTTGTTGGTCGGGGTCGCGCAGTACTCAGTGACAGATCATCCACCATATTTTTAGTCATTACCTCGACTTCGATTCAAACTCTACTCAACCTCCAAATGCGTTTCGGTATGCTTGATCGTAAAAAAATCCTTCACTCGAAACAGCCTTCGAGATTTTTTTCATACGAGTGGAATAACGAACTGTCATCTCAAGGTACCTCGCTACCTACCTTGAATGCTCCTCGAAATAGTTTGTTGTTATTTACAATGGATTTTGGAGATTATCTCAATTACATTTACGACGATGAAACCTACAATTACCCATCGCAAAGGTATATATGAGAGGTTGATATATAACCAAATTAACGACTAATAAACGATTAAGCATACCAAACTCGAGCATGTTTTGGAGGAATGCTCGAAACGCCCTTGAACAAGTTTGAGTGGAGAATTATTTGAGGTAATGACTAAAGATATGGGGGTCAGTGTAGATAGGCTGAAAGCTGCTTTGTTTAGAACAGGAAGGGAGCGATAAAAGAAAGGAGGCTCCGGCGGGGCGGCGGCAGGTGGCCCCAGCGGAGTACCTGCGCCCGCCCCGCGCCAGCTGGTCGCCGCGACCTGTCGGTAAGGTCGAGAGTCGCGCGTCCTCACAATACGTTCGCGCACACAATGGACGAACCAATCTTTACAAGGAATTTTTTGCAGTAATCTTATCCTGAGTCGTCATTCGGTTATTGTACAATCTGCACCGTATTTATGACGACCGATGTGGCGCGGTGGGCGAAGGTCCGCTTGCGACGCAGGAGGTTGCGGGTTCGATTCCCGTCTCGGAACAATTGTGTGTACGATCTGCAGATATTTGTTCCGGGTGTTCTGGTCGTTTTCTATATGTATAGTATAATAAAAAATATATATTGTCCAGCATTATTTATTTATTTATTGTTTACATACAGGGTGTCCCGAACACACAACGTCAACGAACGCGCGCAGGCGCGAGGCGGGTTCACGACGACACACAATTACAAAATCATGTGTCTGTCACCAATGATCTCCGAGTTAAGGCTTCTTGTTTACATACAGGGTGTCCCGAACACACAACGTCAACGAACGCGCGCAGGCGCGAGGCGGGTTCACGACGACACACAATTACAAAATCATGTGTCTGTCACCAATGATCTCCGAGTTAAGGCTTCTTGTTTACATACAGGGTGTCCCGAACACACAACGTCAACGAACGCGCGCAGGCGCGAGGCGGGTTCACGACGACACACAATTACAAAATCATGTGTCTGTCACCAATGATCTCCGAGTTAAGGCTTCTTTTACTGAACATTCTAATAGATTTCAATATTTTGTGATTTCCATTTTTGTACTAGGTACATACAAACATATGTACGTATATACATACAAACTCTAATCAGTAATTTTCATTTTTGTGCAAAATAAATACATAATGCCCATATGATGTCACGAAACTTAGTTTTAGAAAAATAATAATCGAAATCGGTTCACCCAGTCAAAAGTTCCGGTAACAAACAATAAATTGAATTGAGAACGTCCTCTTTTTTGAAGGTTAAAATCACGTAAAATACTATGTAATGAAATGACTTATAATGAGAGAATACAAATTGCGGGGCGGGGGGCGGGGGCCCAGGTGTGCGGTGCAGTGCACGTGTGCGCGGAGGAAGCACCGCTGAGGGTACAGTACAGGTAGGGTAGACAATACCGTTCCCTGCAGGGCGCGCGTGCCGCGCCTTCCCCTCAGTAGGTACCCGCCGCGCCGCCGCACTATGGAATATCGTAGATTACAAATATCATAATTTATCTAATATTTTGATTTTATTAGATACTCGAATAGTCAAAT
Organism: Eupithecia dodoneata; assembly: GCA_947044415.1. Classification (NCBI taxonomy): domain Eukaryota; kingdom Metazoa; phylum Arthropoda; class Insecta; order Lepidoptera; family Geometridae; genus Eupithecia; species Eupithecia dodoneata. The sequence goes on from OX345670.1 coordinate 231,994, forward strand.
TATGTTATTCAATAGGATTTTGTTACTTAATACCCAAAATAATATTATTTTTCATAGTCAGAAGTACGTTGAAGACGGCGGTGCCAAACTCAAGCCTTTGCATGGACATGTTTCAATGCAATATTGTGAAATAAATATTCAGCAGAGATATGTAGTATAATACATTTTTGGAAAGGTTGTTTCATGTATTTTACGAAACAGCTATTAAATTTTCATATTATTTTCATATTTTTGAGTAATAGCTAAAAACGTCACATACCTTATTTTTCACGAATTTTTTTTTTCGTTGAAGGTTTTCTCTGTCGCCCACGGCTCCCCACGCGCATTTTTTTGTGTTAATTAATAGTCTAACTATTCATACACATTATGCAAAAAAAATCAGCTGCGGTTTTTTGCGGTTTTAGAAGTTATAAGAAAAAATGTGATAGAAGTCGGAGCAGGAAATTTGTTATCTTTCGTGGTTTACCACAGAGACTGTTCGCAAGAACAGTATGGACATTTAATCAGTATTTTTTTTATCGGTCAATCATTTTGCGTGAGAATGTAAGTGATAATAATGATATAGGTAGGACCTACATCATTATTATCACTAGGTAGGTACCCATGCAGTATTGCAAAATAGTGTATAAAGGGAGGTACAAATTATTCCAGCCATTCACATTAGTGTTACTTCAAGTGAAGTGAAACTCATCTACGCCTGTCAGTAATTGATTGAAGTTCTAAAATGTCTTCATTCAGCTGCACTAAACGAGATTTCATGCTTCCCTACATCGAGGGTGGTAGAACCCTGGAATCATTGTCCAAAGTTTTAGAAGAAAAATTTAAAGTTTCTGAAAACAACTTGTGTTTTATAATAAGTGACATACAAAGGCACATTTATCCTACGTTTAACAAGCGCTGGGCTATGGCATTTTGGAAAAAAGAAGATTTTATACAGAAGAATAGCACTTGGTTGGACTCAGGGTATTCGGTGACTTTACCGGACTCTGATCAATATTCTACACCATCAACTTCTGGCCAACGAGGAAGACCGTGCGTAGCTTATGGAGACTCCTCAGAATCTAACAAGAAGAGGAAAAACACACTTCTACTAAAAGAATATGGCTTTGAGCACATCAGTAACGCCTATGTGCAGGGACTACGGGCTGTGGGTGAAAATACAGAAGCACATCTTGTCGAATCATTAAGGAACACCAACAACCAAAAAAAATTATACATCTCAAGTATTTGGAACTCGGAACAGATAAAAATGCTTTCCGATCCGGAAGCATTGAGTGCTTTCTTAGATTTGGATTTAACAAAAGCACAATATATGTACTTGAGAAGCTTGACAAACGAACGAAATTGTAGTATGTTCCCGGCATACTACAAAATACAAGAAATAAAAAAATATCCACCGTCTTCTACAATTACAATCACTAATACTTATGCTAAAGTAAACAATATTAAAGATTTATTGGATCACACTGTAGCTAGAATTTTAGAAATCGATGCAGTTTTCCAAAGACAATATAAAACATTAATTCTCTACAGTAAATGGGGATGTGATGGTTCATCTGGCCAAAGCCAGTACAAGCAAATACTTCCAGAGGAGTCGGAAACGATTTCAGATGCCAATTTGTTCATCACTTCTATGGTCCCTATCAGATTGATTGATGAACAGTCGGGTATCGTTATTTGGAAAAATCCGGCACCTTCATCTGTTCGTTTTTGTAGACCCATTTCGATAGAGTTTTGTAAGGAAACTCCAGACAAAACCAAGGCTGTTGTAGATGAAATCAACAGGCAAATAAAGGCTTTGCAACCATCATTGATAAATAAAGATACTGTTGAAGTTCAAGTGAAGCATGAACTCTTTCTAACAATGATAGATGGAAAAGTGGCCCAGGTACTAACAGATACTCCTTCTGGTTCCACGTGCACGATATGTGGGGCCACTCCGCGACTTATGAATGATTTGTCGAAAGTTACTGCCAGACCTGAAAATGAAAGCGCCTACCAGTACGGACTGTCCACCTTACATGCCTGGATTCGCTGCATGGAAATGATATTACACATTTCCTATAATCTATCTTTTAAAACTTGGTCTGCTACAAGTGAAGAAAGCAAGAGATTGAAGAAGGAAAAGAAAGAACTTGTTCAAAAACGTTTCCGGGATGAGTTAGGATTGATAGTAGATAAAACTCGGCAAGGTAGTGGGAACACTAACGATGGAAATACCGCACGAAGATTTTTCTATAACAGCACATGCTCTGCGGAAATAACAGGTGTGGATGAAACATTAATAAAACGCCTCTACATTATTTTACAAGTTTTTTCTTCAGGAATGATGATCGATTTCAAAAAATTTGGCGAATACGCAATAGAAACTGCTAGAATATATGTGAATGAATATAATTGGTATTACATGCCATCTTCAGTCCACAAGATACTTTTACACGGAGAAAATATTATCTAATATTTCGCAGTTCTACCTATTGGACAGCTATCGGAAGATGCACAAGAGTCGCGCAACAAAGACTACAGAAACATGCGACTACATCATGCCAGAAAATGTTCTCGAACAGCTACAAATGAAGTTGTCTTTAAAACTCTATTGTACACGTCAGATCCGTATATAACAAGTTTAAGAAAACCATACGTAAAAAATGTCAAAGATCTTGAAGAAGAGGCACTAAGTCTTCTAAAAGTGGCACCACTTGCAACCGACCCTGAAATATGTGTAGTAAAGCCTAAGTAGATGGTGACTTCTTTTCCAATGTATCCATTCTTACCTTTGATTATTTGATACATTTAATCATTACTTTTCACTTTTTTACAGTAGGCAGAAAATATAAGGTAATTAGGTAGATAGTTAGATACTAGTAATATTTACATTAAGAAAAAAATTTTTTTGGCCATAACTTATTCTAATTAACTTTAGTTTTTACTTTTTTGTTAACTTAAACCTTGTATTTCACATTAAATAAATTATTTACTTATTTTGTACTTGTTTTTTCCGTGTTTTTACTTTTTATGTTGTATATATATATACATATATGAGAAATCACTTAAACTTATATACCATATGAATCTCTATACATTACTGTATATCTGTACCAAATTTCATCACGTTATGATTAAAATTCATGAAGTTACAGATTTTTGATCCGAAACTGATCTAAATATTCCATAGTGCGCCGCGCCGCCGCATGCTCCAATACTTATCATTTATATCACCGTACATTTACACTTCTGCTATTGTGAATGAATGCAAGCTCATTACATTATTTGTTGAAATGTGTGAGTATTTTTAGTTTTAAAGGTAGGCTCGGTATACCGTATGACACGCGATGACGCGGCGCGGTAGGTCTAGCTACACTACACACGCTATGCAGTGGAGGGAGTCGGCCACCTCGAGGCCAGTTTCTCAAAAAGTCCGCATTCGAGTAAATAGAGGACAACTGAGACAAGGTAAGGTGGCTACATTTTCCAATTCTGTTGAGAAATTAGTTCAAAAACATTCAAAAACTCTTTTTTACAATAAAATATGTACAATTAGATAAGTTCAAATGATTACGATAATATTTCGGTTCATTTCTGTCGCTCCGCTACCTACCTATGTATGTAAAGTAAAGTACAAAAGCGACGATGACTTCAGCCTGTTACTTGTTATTTTACGAGTTGTTGCAAAACCGGTCCCAAGCTGTTTTCTCCTCGGGCTAATCTGATAGTCTATAGCAAGTTTTGCAGAATAAGGTTTTGGAAATTTGGTTCTATAATCTATTTACTGATAATTGGTGATAATCACATGGGTCTTATTGTACAAGCGGATACATTACCCTTTAAAAGATACATTTATCTTAAAACCGATTGATATTTTTATGAGTGTACAACCAGTTTTCATAAAAGTACATACTTATATTGAGTCGAAAACGATACCTGCCTTGGTAATATTTGAAATGAAAATGTACCCGCCACATATCTAATAGCGGCTTATTCCCAAACGTTCATGATTCTATTGTTTATCATTTCTCAAGAGGTCCACGAAAAATATTACTACAATTTTAAATATTCATACATGAATTCCCAAAAGGTCCATGAGATTTAAGTAAAGTAGGTACTACAGTCAGTAATTAAAATGAAACGTTTTTTATTTCTTTAGGCTTACAAATACCTCTAAATAGTCCCCTGCAGCTATAATAAAATAGGATATATATATATATAAATAGGAGTGCAAATCAACATGGCTGGACCTAGCGTGGTCGCAGACTTTTTCCGTTCCTTTCAAATGTTTTAGGAACAAACATCCTTTATATTTCCCATTCACTACACGAATTTAGATATTTCCTACCAAGGGGAATCTGTATTCGGGCCAGATTAGATTATTTATAACTACCTTAATTCCGGGGGACGAATATCAGATGTTATGTGTTTATGCTTTCAAATAAGTTTCAATCATTTCAATAAGCGGTCAAATTTTGTTCTATTTAATGCATTTTAATTAACATCTAACTTAAAAACTGCTGGAATAATCAGTTTGTTATTGTGTATGTTACCGGCAATCTGTATAAGCCGGTATTCTATACAATACCTAGGTCATTTATAGAATACCTAAAACGTGTAGGTAATGTATGAAATATTATTTATTTTATATTTTATATTCTTTTTTTTTTTTTTTTATGTATGTATAAGACGAGAGCAAGGAAGTCGACAGAAGTCGCGGTGATGCTTGCAATTGCAATGTACTAGCTGTTGTCTTACAAAAAACCGATGAGGAACTTTATCAACTAGGCACAAAGCAAGGCGTTGTTAGGACATTGTATTCAAGACAGCAGTCCACAGTTTGTTACCAAGAATTACGTAAAAAAGAATACGTCCCTAATCTAGAAACGACATTCCGTACAGTTGCGACTCTGCAATCTACGATACTAAAAAGTGTTCTTGTTTGTGCACTTCAAAATGTTATAACAGTTCCTCATTTTACTTACTTCATTAAAATTTTGATTAGGCAGTAGACCTACTTATTATTTTCAAAGAATTGTTTTGTTCCTTAAGTTGTTTATACTTATTACGTACCTGAGTACTTATAAGCAAATTACATTAAGTTACTTACAGCCAGAATAATTTTTAGTTTCACGTGAATTTTCTTGTGATTTTACCGTAGTAACAGAAAGGTACGTTTTGTACCCTTTTCATAAAAAATATTTGAAAGGAGCATTGTTAATATTAATAAAGTTGACTTTAAGTATTAGAACATGTGTTTCATTTAACTGTAATTTTATAGTTAGGGCGGTTCATATGGATTACTATAGACCAACATCTATTTGTTTTACACATTGCCGGTGGAACACCAGCTACTCTATACAATCCCTAGGAATTGTATTCATTACATAGGTAAAGTAATGTAATGGACAATAATATTCATAATATTTCATACATTGCCTGGACGCCCCAGGTATTCTATACATTGCCTAGGTATTGGATTGCACGCTATGACCAGTGCGAACATACCGAGCTAGTACCAATGATGTTATATAGGTAGATACGTTGTATCGAGGTCTGCGTGTCAAGACGAACACAAGCTAATTAAATTAGCTTAAGTGAACACAGTCCGTCCTGCGTCTGGCCGCGACGCGGACGTACCCTGAAGCGGGATTTTGGAGTATGAAAAAATACTAAAATGCCATATTGTGTGTTTAGAAAGTGCAATACTTACTCTGGGAAGTTGTGAAAAGAAAGAAGGATGTGTCTTTTTATTTCTTCTATTTAATTTGTACTGTTTTTTAAATGGAAAATTATAAATTTTATTTTACTCCAAACTCACTGCCGCGCTGTTGTCGCTTTTCCACCTACACGAACGAGACAAGTAATGCGTGCGTTGCGTTTATGAGTGACAGTCATAACGAAAAATTCCGCGCGGCGTTGTCTGTTCGAACGAAAATCACTGCCGCCCTGTTGCCACTTTGCCACCTACACGAACGAGACAAGTAATGCGTTGCGTTTATGAGTGACAAAGAAAACGAGGTAATGCCATGCGGCGTTGTCTGTTCTGTGTAACGACGCTAGAGGATGTTGGGGTGATATGATATGGGTACTGGAAAATTCTTTCGTTTGAGAAGCTTGCAATCCAATCAAATTCGCCTCATTGATGAATGTATCTATAACTTTATAGATACATTCTTCAACGTTCGCTTATATCCATCATCATCATCAGCCTATATCAGTTCACTGCTGGATACAGGCCTCCCCCAATGAGCGTCATAGCGCCCTGTCTTCAGCTTGCCGCATCCAGCAACTACCAGCAGTCTTTCGCAGGTCGTCATCCCACCTCGTCGGAGGGCGTCCTACACTACGTTTACCGAGTCACGATCTCCACATTGTATAGAACACCTGAATTATACAGATTGCCGGTAACATATATAGTGTAAAGACTCGTATGTATTTTTTCGAATCCGTCTTTATTGAGGTTAAATCTTAAAAAATATATCTCTGGTATATTTTATAAGATGACAAAAAGGTTTGACACCATTTCCTACGTCACAGCTCGAAAGATGGGACGCAAACGTGAAAGTGTAAACACACTAAAACTTGCGGTACCAACTTTAAAATCTTGGGACCAAGGAAAAGTTCCAAAAGTTCATTATACAGAACGAGAAAACGAACGAAACTCTCAACGTTACAAAAACAACATTCAAGCATGTAAAAGACGTGAAAATTCCTGAAGATTTCAGAGCTTTCGTGTTGTTTGACCACAATGAGAAGGAACGTCAAGTATTTTCTCGTCAAAAGACAGTAGAAAAATAATTCAAGAGAGAGCGGTCTCCACAACTTACAGATAAGCAAATCATATGTACTAGACACATAAGTTATGAACATACTAGTGGTTTCTTCTCACTTCTTCCACTGGTGGACAAAAAATTGAAGTGAATCAATATAATAATGAATAGTATAATATATGACTTGTCTAAGTGCTTATTTGTAAGCCTAAAGAAATAAACTTTCATTTCATTTCATTTCTCCCTCGTGCATGACGGACGGCACATTTAACTTTTTTGTGATCCAATAAAAATATTTTTTATTTAAGTATTGTCTTTTATTTCATGAAGAAACTAATATTTATCCTACCTATCTTATCGAAGCTTTTCTCGCTAACTGTATCAAATCATTCCATGGACTGTAACGTTGTAATTACTTATTCGAATTATACCTAGGTAGGTATCCTACCTATCGTTTGATTTCGTACCTGCTTACGCGTGAACCAAACAATGAACTGGTCGCGGCAGGGCGTGACGTCGTCGCCCCTATAAATAATATAAACCCCTTACGCTGGCGTGTCCCTAATCCTAGGTCTGGATTTCCAGGAACACCCTACGGACTAGAATTCCTAGATGACTTTGTACACTGCACCTACCCCGGTTCAGTAGGAAGAACGGACTGGGAGGAAGAAAGGGACTGGCGCTAAGGCGGACGGGGTTGCCCTGGAGGAGAGTGCGGTTTATTGAATAGACCGAAACTTTGACCCGGCGGCCTACCCACGAACCCTTTTCTCTTATTTTTAATAAATACTTGTTTCTTTGTAGTTTGTTATCTTTCTTTAATTGCTCACCCCCCGGGCCTGTCGGCGTCTCCGGTGCGCTCGGGCGGGCTCGCGGCAGCGCGCGCCTGACCGTTGCACATGGGAGTCAGGGCATTGCTTGCAAGCACAGTCTATTAGTACTCATATTTATATATTACACTCACAGGCGGTGCGTGTCGGGGTGCGGCGGCGGGTGGGGCGGGTCGGTGGTGAAGATGTCGTCGTGGTGGTGGATGAGCGTCTCGGCGACCACGTTGTAGAACTTGAGGTCGAGGATGGAGGCGACGGTCTCGCGCGCGGCGCGCAGCAGCGTGGGCCCGAAGCACACCGCCAGGTTGGACGCCGACATCAGGTTCTTGTCCGAGTGCCGCGCCACGCTGCACACACACACAGACAGTACATTACATATGGTTAGTTAGTGCAGCATGCTCCGCGCCGGCGGGCAGACAGCAGGATGTACGTACTTGCGCAGGTGGTGCAGCACGAGGCGCAGCATGGCGCGGTGCGGCGGGGGCGCGCGCGCCACCAGCGCCGCCATGCCGCGCGCGCGCTCCGTGCCGCGCTCCAGCTCTGCAACACATTGCACGGGTCATGTCGTGCTGCAGCCGGCCCGCGCCACCGGTCAGTGTATAGGATACGTACTGGCGAGCGCGATGAACTGGTCGTGCAGCGCGAACGTGAGCAGCGGGTCGGGCAGCGCGCGCAGGTAGGCCTTCAGCGCGGAGGTCAGCGTGCGCACCTCGGCCTCCGCGAGCGCGCCCAGCCGCCCCGCCGCGCCGCCGGCCACCAGCGCCGACACCTTGGACGCCACGCCCGCCACCCTGCACACGACACTAGTTATAGCACGGCGAAAGGCGCACACCTACACCTGCACGCACACCGGCGGTAAGGGGTACCTGTAGAGTCCCTGCTCCTCGAGCCCGTGCGCCTCGACGCGCTCGATGATGGCGCGCACGAAGGCGAAGCCCCGGTCGTCCAGCGCGCAGACTGGGCCGGCGGCGGGGGGCGGCGCGGGCAATGGCGCGGGCGGCGGCGGGCCCGCCTCGCGCAGTGCGCGCAGCCAGGCGGCGCGCGCCCCCTCCGAGCGCGCCTGCAGCACGAGGGGCGCGCGCTCGGCACCGCCCGCGGGCACGGCCTCCCAGCAGAAGCGCCGCTCCACGGGCTCCCCCGCCCCCCGCCCGCCGCACACGCACACGCTCTCCGTCGCGCCGCTCTGCGCACACACAACAACGCATCACGTCTGCCTCGCGGTACACGCAATACTATCCAGCCTCCTCCTGCGGTGTACAATGTAACAACAAGGTGTGGTTACCGTTTTGATATTGATCTGGTTGTAGGGCGTTAGCGCGAGCGTGCGCGTGGCGCGCTCGTAGCGGCAGTACTGCTTGCTCCACGTGCAGCCGCCGAACGCCTCTGCAACAGAGAGAGACAGAGAGATGAGCGCGTGGTGTGCGCGAGCGGGCGCCGCGCTCCGCACTCGACAGTACGTACTCTTCTCCATGAGGAACAGGTACCCGGCCAGCGCGCCCTCCTCGCCGCACTCCTCCTCCTTGCTCTGCGGACAGAGGCAATGCATTAGCATACCTACAAGGACACGCCACAGGCATGTTTATAAGATGATATAACAATAACAGTGGTTGTCTCACCATCTGGCGCACCTCCATCATCTTCTTCATGAGCGACTCGGTCTGCTTGCTCGTCTCCTCGAAGTTGCTCCGCGTCTGCACACACGCACACGTTAGAGCACCCCCCCCCGCCCTGCGGACCGCACCACCCCCCGCCGGGGTAGTGCGGTGTGCAGCCCTCGGGCGACACTCTTCATTACTCGCTCACACAGAAACTCCACTCTCAAACAAGTCAAATTCACATGCTTTTATTGATATAGTGTCAGTAGGTACCTATGGCTACGGCTTGCTAGATGTGACGATGTATGTGTGGAGGTAGTTCCTGAGGCGTGCGGGGAGGGGGGAGCTCGGATACGAAACTAAGGAATAAAGTGTGTTCTGTGGGGCGTTGTGACAGTGAGGCGGCTGTCGGTATGTTAGTGGACAGCGGTGCGACCCAGCTCCTCACAGCTGGGCCGCGTCACACGGGAGGCCGGTCGAACTCACGCAAAGTCATTGGATAAAACTTGATACAAAATGGTGAAGAGCAATCCACGTGAATGTATTAGTGTTTGATCGAACAAAACCATGGGATGGTTAGAATGCGAGAGTGAAACAGCGTATGTACTTGTGCGTGGTGGTGCGAGCGAGCGCGCTGCGCCGGGTGCCGCTGCCAGCCTGTCGACGTACACACGGGTTAGCGAGAGTCGGAGGGAGAGCGACAGTCGGGCTCCGGCATACTGTGCGGGGCCGAGACATCACCAACTCTACCGAGAGGAACCTGTAGGTCGGGACTGGGGGAGGGGTGCCAGGGAATACGACGAGACTCCCTGACTACCTTCCACCCCCACTCCTCACGCGACTGCCTAACACTATTCCTATGAGACAGTCGTTACCCGCTGGATGCGCAGCTGCAGGTCGCGCACGCGCGGCTCGGCGTCGGCGTGCACGTCGTGCGCCGTGTGGTAGAAGGTCCACCAGCCGAACACGAAGGATAGCAGCGTTTCGACCAGCTCGAACTTCTTGCGCTCCTGCACGGCCTGCAGCTGGAACACGTACTCCAGCGACGCCTGGCAGAAGTCCCGCTCCGCCATGTCGAGCCCCGCGTCCGCCTGCAAACACACAACACCGCACTAGTTACTACATAGCCTACAGGCGTTCAGCGACTCCTCTCGCGGACCCGCAACATTATCATCAAGTAATCGCCCGATTACAGCGCTTCTTGTTACAGTGAAATATGGTACATTTTATCGAAAGATCGCTTTTTTATTCTGAATGATAAGTACAAAATATCTGCCTTATGATAAATCTTTTATCTCTTACAAAGTTGTTATAATAATGTTTATAAACATGCTAGTGTTTCTAACCGAATTATTTATTTGAGTATAATGCGCCAACCACAACTGGCAGAGGGTGTGGAGTGGTCTCAATCACTTGGTGGAAACGCGTTATTGGTGAATCTACGCTCACATATGAGGAGTTGTCCACCGTTCTCACGCAGGTAGAGGCATGCCTAAATTCGAGGCTGTCGTCGATGTTGCCTAACGATCACAGCGATACAACCCCGCTTACTCCAGGACATTTCCTGATTGGTGAACCCTTGGTGATTGTACCTGAACGTGTGACTACGAGCAGAGCAATGTCAGTTCGTTAAGACGCTGGCAAATGCAAAAGACGGTGCAAGACTTTTGGCAAAGGTGCTCCAGTGAGTATTTAGTTAATTGTTTGCAGAGATATAAATGGTCAAAGCTCAATCCGGAACCCAAAATTGGCGATGTGGTTCTTGTTAAGGAGGACAATCTTCCTCCAGCTCGCTAGATGTTAGGCAGAGTGGTTTTTACACATCCTGGATCAGACCAGGGTTGTACGTGTTGTAACTTTGAAGTGTGGCCAGACTCTCTTAAAGAGACCTGCTCCAAAATTGTATTTGTTACCGGTCACTGACTGACGTATTGTTTGGTTTGTTATTGTCTATGTAAGGATTTCTAGCTCTAGTGTATTTACTGTGCTATCGAAGATACTTTTAAGCTGTTAAGTTACATTTTTGTTATTGTTTTGGTTAAGTTTTCTAGAGTTTTGTTAAAATATTGTGTACCCCAGCCTCATGGCGGGTGGTAGAGTTAAGAACTGTCAATGTCGTTCTTGGCGGGTGGCATGTTCAAAGACTAAGTTAAGAAGTGCGTTATTTTATAACTAGATGTCGCTAGTAAAGTGGTACGACGGCTAAATCACGCTGACGAGAACGCACGGGTTTGAATAGCCTCCGGTCTGATTTTTCAAATAAATAGCTTCTACTGAGTTGGACGTTTCATTAGGTACCTATCCCTTTAATTAGGATAATCGGAGTTGGTATTGTGTCTTTCAACACGTCCTTTACATACAACATGCTCTTACAAAGCCCCCCCTAGTGTCCACACCTGCGAGGACCGGTAGACCAGGTGGACAGGGTGTTCCTTTTGTTCAGGTATGTACCCCGTGAGCGAAGCCAAGGACAACAAAACCGACTGGTGCGGTGGCGATGCATCGTCTGCTTTACACATGACACCTGCTTTTACATATCTATATGAATCCCTTCCCATTGAATTAACAGTAGGTACGATCTCCAGGAAAGCATTGCGAATATCTTGGAGACTTAGTAACTAACGGTTCGGAGCATTAAACCCATTAGCTGCAAGCTCGTGTGGGCGCGCAGCATCCTTACAGTCTGAACATATTTGGCAGTGCGCCGCGGGAGGCGCGGGCCGCGTGCAAGCGCTGCCTACATGAAGCGGAGCGCCTCGTCGTCCGGCCGTTACAACGTATACTTGCTATCTGCGCATATCGACCACTTCACTGTTAGCCGGTTCCCGGGGGTCTTCTGGTGCCAGTTAATAAGTACTTGCCTCCTGGAACACGGCCTCCGGCTTCTTGGTGGAGAGCGCGAGCGTGCGCTCCTGCGTCTGACAGAACTTGGCCGTCTTCTTGTCGAACTTCTTCTTACCCTCCTGGAAAGTAAATTAATAATATATATTAATAATAATTGGCTGTGTGGTGTCGGCCGTGATAGAATAGCACCACCCCAACTCTTCCCGTGGGTGTCGTAGAAGGCGACTAAGGGACATACACCGGGGGGCGGGCAGCAGCGTCCCTTGCAGCACACTCCCTATACTGCGATCCCCAACCCGCATGCCCAGCGTGGGGATTATGGGCATCAACCCCCCCCCCCCCCCCCATGGATAGACACGCCAAAAGAATGTGGCCCCCAGTTCCCGGCCGCCTCGCTAATCCTGGCCATGGTAGCGGCCACGGTAACGGCGGGGCAGGGGGTGCTAGGAATCCCCGGGCTACATCAGGCTACCAAACTCTACCTAAACTGACCCGGGCTACGTTTAACGGACGCACTCTGAGGCTTTACCATCATCTAGCGCAGTTGGAAGTGGAGTTAGAGAACATCAAATGGCATGTTCTGGGGTTATGTGAAGTCCGTAGAGGGGGAGGACACCGTAACCCTAGACTCGGGCCATCTTCTCTACTTTCGCGAGGGTGATAAAACATCCCAGGGTGGCGTAGGCTTCCTCATCAATAAGGCCCTCTCTAGCAACGTCCAAGAAATCTCCAGTGTGTCGACCAGGGTAGCGTACCTGATCCTTCTTTGTCAGAGAGGTCAGACCTGAACAAGCAGATTGCGAAGATGGTACGGCACGACCTTCGGAGCTTCAACACGCGCCTCATTCAAGAGGCGATAGAGCGAAACCGAGGGTCCAAAGTATTCACTCAGCAGCTTGGCAGGAGCCACCTGACAAAGCTTAAAACGCACGACGGGAGGACCGTATTGTCAAAGCCGGAGATATCCGCCGAGATAGAGGATTTCTATGGCCGATTATACGCTGCACATGCCCCTCGTTACCGACAAGATGACCAAGATTCCAGAGCCACCCTGCCACTATACCGACGAACTGCCTGAAATCAGTCAAGACGAGATCGTGTTAGCTCTAAGGCAGCTTAAAAATGGAAAAGCCCCCGGCGAGGACGGTATTACTTCAGAGCTTCTTAAAGCCGGAGGAGCCCCTGTAATACAGGAGCTACGGAACCTCTTTAATACCGTCCTTGACAGTGGGAGAACTCCAAAGGCGTGGAGCGGGAGTTTGGTGGTGCTCTTTTTTAAGAGGGGAGATAAAACCCTTCTTAAGAATTACAGACCCATCTCACTCTTGAGCCACGTCTATAAGCTGTTCTCACGAGTGGTCACGAACCGTCTCGCGAGGAGACTCGACGAGTTCCAGCCACCGGAACAGGCTGGGTTCCGCAGAGGATATGGCACCATAGACCACATACACACAGTGAGGCAGATTATACAGAAGTCTGAAGAGTATAATCAGCCCCTGTCTGGCTTTTGTGGACTATGAGAAGGCATTTGACTCCGTCGAAACCTGGGCTGTTCTGGATTCCTTACAGCGATGCCAAGTAGACTATCGTTATATCCAGGTGCTGAGATGTCTCTACGAGGCCGCCACCATGAGTGTCCAAGTACAGGGTCAGCAGTCTAAACCCATCCAATTGCGCAGAGGAGTGAGGCAGGGGGATGTCATATCCCCGAAACTGTTCACGTGCGCATTGGAAGATATGTTTAGGTTGCTGGACTGGAAAGGAAAGGGCATTAATATAAACGGCGAGTACATCTCACACCTGCGATTCGCTGATGACATAGTCTTAATGGCGGAGTCGCTTGAGGAACTGAACCAGATGCTGGACGGCCTAGCTTCAGCCTCCCGATGTATCGGTCTTGGCATGAATTTGGATAAAACCAAAGTCATGATCAATGGTCACATTGATCCAAGCTCGGTGGTCGTACATGGTCACCTTCTCGAAACTGTTTCCGAGTACACTTACCTTGGGCAGATTCTGCAGTTGGGTAAAAACAGTTTCGAGAAGGAGGCCAAACGGAGGATCCAGCTGGGCTGGGCAGCATTTGGGAAACTACGTCAAGTCTTCACGTCATCCATACCGCAATGCTTGAAAACGAAAGTTTTCAATCAGTGCGTCCTACCCGTTATGACCTACGGAGCTGAGACGTGGACACTCACGATAGGGCTGGTCCACCAGTTCAAAGTCGCTCAGCGAGCTATGGAAAGAGCTATGCTCGGAGTTTCTCTGAAGGATAGGATTCGTAACGAATACATCCGACAGAGAACCAAGGTTATCGACATAGCTCAAAGAATTAGCAAGCTGAAGTGGCAGTGGGCCGGCCATATCTCGCGAAGAACCGACGGCCGATGGGGCAAACGTGTTCTTGAGTGGAGACCGCGACTCGGCAAACGTAGTGTAGGACGCCCTCCGACCAGGTGGGATGACGACCTGCGAAAGACTGCAGGTAGATGCTGGATGCGGCAAGCTGAAGACAGGGCGCTATGGCGCTCATTGGGGGAGGCCTATGTCCAGCAGTGGACTGCTATAGGCTGATGATGATGATGATTAATAATATAAATTATTATATATAACCTGTTGAGACCTCTGCCGTATGGCGCGACACCGTATGAACGCGAAGCGCCCGACTGATCCTCATGAGTTACTCAAATTGATCTATCTAAATCTGCTGGTCCGGATCACGTTAGCCCTGTTTTTCTCAAATCATGTGCTCAATCAATTTACTTTCCTATTTCCCTTTTATTTATTAAATCTGTATCTTCTAGCACCATACCTAAACTTTGGAAATTGCATTTGTATCGCCAATTCACAAAAAGGGCCCTAAATCAGAGGTAAGCAACTATATCCAAGCTATATCCTATATCCATCTCCAAGCTCTGTATAATTACTAAAATCTTAAAAAGGATTGTATACATTAAAATCTATTCCGCGCTTCTCCAATCCTTCTCTGTATTCCTAGGGTTACATATTGATTCTTCTCTTCAATGGAGGTCGCAAATAGAGGCTCTGGCAGGTAGACTTAGTTCAGCAGCTTATGCAGTTCGAACAATTAGATATATTACCAATGAAGACACAGCTAGGTTAGTTTATTTCAGTTACTTCCATAGTATTATTTCTTATGGTATTTTGCTTTGGGGACAGGCAGCTGACATTCAGACCATATTTGTTCTTCAAAAAAGGGCGGTACGCGCTATATATAAATTAAAGCCACGAGATTCTTTGAGGGAATTATTTAAAAACATTAATATTCTGACTGTAATATCGCAATACATCTATGAGAATCTAATGTATACCAACAAAAATAAGGATAGCCTTATGAAAAAGTGTGATGTTCACAATAGAAATACAAAAAACAAGAACCAGTTACACATCCCATCATTTAGATTACACAAGGTAGGGAAATCATTTATGGGCAATAGCGTGCGCTTCTATAATAAGCTTCCATCTGAAGCAACTGAGCTCCCTATTCGTAAATTTAAAAATTACATAAAAATAAATCTCATTAAGAAGGCTTTCTACTCCATAAATGATTATCTCAATGATGTTAATGCCTGGCCAGATGTCGCTCAGTTTCGCACCGACAATAGTATGTAAGTAATTTGTTATTGTGCATAGCTTTACTTAAATATTGACATGTATCGAATCATACTATATTTAGACTTAAATAGGCAAATAACCATGTATTAGACATATAAGAGTTGAACATGCTAGTGGTTTCTTCTTCACTTCTTCCACTAGTGGACAAAAAATTTAAGTGAACAGTAAAATATTTTTTTTTGATAATTATTTAATGTATAAAATATGACTTGTCTAAGTGCTTATTTTGTAAGCCTAAAGAAACAAATGATTTTTTACTTTACTTTACTTCTCCCGCAAACTCCCAAAGCAAATAGCCTCTTCTGTTCCAGCGTTCACTCCGTGAGAGCCGTCTCACGGAGTGCGCGCGGCTGAGCTCTCACCTCTGCGCACCGTTCGGCGAGGACGATGAGGATGACTCCATCTTGGCATACGAGTGATGTAAATATTTATTGTTAATGAACGAGCAGCTTCTGGCTATGTGTCTATATCGCAGTGTTGAATTTATTCATTGCGTTACTTTTTTTATTTGTTATTTTTGTCTCGTAACCGGTTGTCGGGTTTATTCTTGAAGACGTTTATTGATGTGGCTGATATAATATCTATTGGTAATAGGTTCCAATTATTGTGCACCACTCTGTTGCTAATAAAATGGTACTCGGCGAGGGATTTCGTAGAGTCACGGGACAATCTAAGGTGATGCCCACGGGTAGAACGTTCTTCTTTCTTTATCTAAGTCTATTATTATCATTTTTATCATTTTTCAATACTTTTGTTGCTAAAAAGTAATATTATAACTAGTTTTTTAGGTAGGTAGTCAGGGTACCTTGACAGCGCCGATGTGGTCCTTGCGGAAGCGCTCCAGCGGCTGGATGATCTGCTCGTGCGCGCGCCCCAGCTGTAACCAACACACATACAACATCATACACAACACAACACCTCCTTACCAGGTATTGTACTCCTCGGTGGACACACACACATACAACATATCATTACATCATACGCAACACAACACCTCACTCTCCAGGTATACAGGGTTATTGATAATTCGACGTATTCCCGTTAGGAGGTGATAGGGGTGACTATTTGCGATAATTTTCACCCCCATGTGCATCATGCAAAAGTGAACCATTTTTAAGTTATCATGATTTTTAGCTTTTTTCAAGCCGGCTTTAAAATCCAAGGACCGAGACCGGCGTTGCAGGATTTTTCATCCCTTCACAAAATCGAAAAGGGGCAATCAAACAATAAGGTGGTATAAAGGCACAGGTGTGTGGTAGTGAAAACCAAACAACATCCTTTTAACCTTCCCGCTCTAGTTGGTTTTTAAAGGGTGACATAGAACAGCTCACCCTCAAGAAACTGTCTTAATGTATAGACAAGGACTCCCCAAAAAAAAATAGACAACCTCTCTGCAAGGATGGATGCCTAATCTGGTACACAGACGGCTCCAAAATGGGACTGGATGTAGGCTGTGGAGTGTACGGAGAGCGACCCAGGTTTGGCACAAGCATAAACCTGGGAAATCACGCCTCTATCTTCCAAGCAGAAATATTCGCCATCCTAGAATGCGCGGATATAAGATATCTGAAAAAGCGCTACTCCAACCAAACTATCATTATTAACTCTGACAGCCAGGCGGCACTCCTAGCGTTGGACTCGAAGGTCATCACGTCTAAGCTAGTTGAGGACTGTCTGTCACGACTTAACGCTCTGGGCTCGAATAACAGAGTCCTCTTAAGATGGGTTCCGGGGCACGCAGGAATCAACGGCAATGAGTGTGCCGACGAATTTGCGCGCTCCGGAGCCAAGGGGACTCAGCTGGGACCCGAGCCGTTCTGTGGCATACCTAAAAGCTTGGCGCACAGAAAACTCCTGGGATCCTGCCTCGAGGAATCGCACAAGCTCTGGAGAAACTCCTCGGGCATGGATCATTCAAAATCTCTGATAAAAGCCTTCGATAGTCGGTATACCAACCGAATCCCAGCGCTAAGCAGAGGTAACCTTCGCATCATGACAAGAGCCCTAACTGGACACTGTCGCCTTAACAAGCACATGTTCAAACTAGGGCTAAGCGACACACAATCCTGCAGATTTTGTGAGGAGGCGGATGAAACGCCCCTCCATCTGCTAAGTGAGTGTGGAGCACTGATGCACAAACGCAGCATCCATCTGGGCAAGCATTTGCATAGCCCAGACGAGCTGAAAGAC
This sequence comes from Eupithecia dodoneata, assembly GCA_947044415.1. Lineage (NCBI taxonomy): Eukaryota > Metazoa > Arthropoda > Insecta > Lepidoptera > Geometridae > Eupithecia > Eupithecia dodoneata. Next base: position 249,847 of record OX345670.1, read on the forward strand.
ATCACCCCGAAGAAAATCCTACAGTTCCTAGCAGCTGCAAGGGTTAGTGGCGAACTATGAACGCCACGGCTTCGGGACTGAAATGTAAAAGCGGCGACCTATCATGGCCGCCGTGATACGAAAGCCACCCCAAAGCAATTTTTTTTTTTTTTAAATAGCTTTTTTCAAAATAAGTCAAAAGTGCAACATCAAAAACTGATTAAAAAAACTGTCTATTTAAATCTATTTTTTCTTCTGATTTATAAAAACTAATAAACACTGGTTATTTATCAATATTAAAATAACAATTATCGCTCTAAATTTAAAAATGCGAGATAAAAACGATATTATTTCATTATTCATTGAGATTTTTTTCCACTAAAATGCCTGAAAAAAACATCATTACAAAGGAAGCGCGGAAATTCGTATACGAACTAAACCTAAGTTCGTTCTTTAAAATTTCTATAAACCTAACTTAAAACAATACCCAATGTAAATAAAACGAAAAATACATATTTAAAATAAAATTTAGAACAGTTAAGTAGTAACAACATTAAACAAAATAAATAATAAGTAACAATTAGGACATTTTGTAATTTAGCCTAATTAAAGTTTCTTGCTCGAAGTGAAACGCAATAGGGGGCGTTTATAATTCTTGTTTTGTGTTATTCCGCGGAAGAACACAAAACAAGAATTATAAACGCAGCATATGCGATGCGAAATTTGACTACTTCGGTAGTTAAGTCACAACTCAGAAAAAGAATACTACTTTGCGAACGCAATAGGGGAAGTCAAGAAATTTAATTAGGCTAAATTATAAAATGTCTTGATTGTTACTTTTATATTTGTTATTGTTATGTAGTATATATTAGTATAATTAATAAGTAAGTTAAAATTTAATATTTTGTCTATTTCTTATTTTATTTATGCACATGTACCCACTTCTCTCTTCACTTGGTCTCTCTCTCCCAATAAGGTTTGCTGGAAGAGAACTCTTTTTAGGGTTAAGTTCGCCTTTGTTTAAATTTTCTAGAATAAGTTTTGTGTTATGTTTTTCGTGCAAAAAGTATAAATAAATAAATAAACTTATTATTTATTTTGTTTATTGTTGTTACTACTTAACTGTTCTAAATTTTATTTTAAATATGTATTTTTCGTTTTATTTACATTGGGTATTGTTTTAAGTTAGGTTTATAGAAATTTTAAAGAACGAACTTAGGTTTAGTTCGTATACGAATTTCCGCGCTTCCTTTGTAATGATGTTTTTTTAATGCATTTTAGAGGAAAAAAATCTCAATGAATAATGAAATAATATCGTTTTTATCTCGCATTTTTTAATTTGGAGCGATACCTAATTGTTGTTTTAATATTGATAAATAACCAGTGTTTATTCGTTTTTATAAATCAGAAGAAAAAAATAGATTTAAATAGACAGTTTTTTTAAATGAATTTTTGATGTTGCACTTTTCACTTATTTTGATAAAAGCTAAAAATCATGATAACTTAAAAATGGTTCACTTTTGCATGATGCACATTACTCATTATGGTGTTGTCTCTGCGATATGGTAAAAAGAGTGCGTTGAGTTATACCTCGTGCTCGTTGGCTAGCTACAGATATGGACTCGCTACGAGGATCCGGTCCTCCGTTGAGGAAGGTACCTGCATCGCGCGCGGTACATATGTACAGTCATTTGGAAGGCATGTGGATCGCCCCCCCCCCCCCCCCCCTACCTACCTACTACCTACTGTATTGTAAACACAGTACATAATCAGACTAACGACACCATGGCCTCTATTGGGAACAGTTATGGAACTTCAACCAATTACCTATATTTCATTCATTTGTTTCAGTGAGACCGCGGGGAGGGGGGGGCGTGAGGGGCGCGGGGGGGAGCTAGTCATGTAGCAAATTACTAGCTAATGAAGAGCACTCTTTGAATGCGGGCTCGGCTCATTAGCGAGTCCGCTATCCATTGCAAAGGAGCGAGGCGCGGCGCGGGGTCTCCTTCGTTGCATAACGCACGACACGTAACCACGGAAGGACGATAGCACAGAAACACACACCGCGACGTGACGACAACGGTGACGACAGCTCTCTTCATTATTATGCGACAAGTGAAAGTTGTCGAGTAACAGTATTATTAAAAGAATAAGCTAATAGAATGTGAACGATGGTAATCTAGTGAATGGAGATATAGAGACAAGGCCGTCGGGGACCTGCGCCGTGACGCTTTCATCCAGGGCAGCCTTCGCAGGGAGCGGCGCGGGGGCGGGCGCGGGGCGCGGAGGAGGGCGGTGGCAATGAGCATTGTCGCGGAGCCCCTTCTAAACTAGGTTATCATCGCTGGGTGTTTGTTTGTGTTCGGTGTCGTATCGCTGTGTCGCGCGCAACGCAATCACACAAACAACTACATACCTCCATTAGCCTCTCCTAGTTAGTATATCGAAGCGCTAATGATGGTCGCGGCGCGGACAGAGCTCTCGTCGCGTCACGCGCCCGGCATTGTGCGGGCGGCTCCGTGCGATGAGCGCTGGCGCTCATCGCACGGAGCCGTGTCATATCGCATCCATCGGTAATGCGAGACCAGTCGCTATCGACTCCACGTCCATTATTGTATTGGCGGGGCGGCGCATGCGTCACCCTACCACCACTACCAGTCAGAGCGAAACCAAGCATGAGTACCTACCTTCTAACTACCTATTCACCTTCACCTTTGTGTTTACTCAGTCATTGAAATAAACTAACAGCACAGGAGACATGAGTCTGAATCAACCGACAGGGTTGCCTATTTAGTAATTACTTATTAGCTTTATTAGAGACCTCGCCCCGCCCCGCCGCGCAGCCGCGCCGCCCGCGCCGCTCACGTCTCGCTCGTGCAAACGCTCCTGTAATCAGGGTTGCCAGACGTACGAGAAATCTCGTACATGTACGAGATTTACAGTCCCTGTACGAGAAACGAGATAAATAAAAATCTCGTACACTTTTGTACGACATTTTGACAATGTTGACTGCGTGTGCCATTTTTCCAACCAAAAATATTATAAAAAGGATAATAAGGTCCACGCCGCCGCCATAGAACAATTGACTAGGGCCTAGTGACTGATGATGTAATGAATCTAGTGATGTGCCTAGTCACTAGGCACATCACTAGATTCATTACATCATCAATAGTTGTTACTAAATGTCTTAGATCGGGAATTCCCGCTAAATGTATTTGTTTGTTGTTATCCTTCTTGCACTCATGTAACCATCGCATTCTATCTTCTTTTACTGAACGTGGGGAATGTTTTATACTATACTCATTACTCTCATTAGTTGAAGTTTGTCAGTTTCCGTGCATTTCGATATTTCATCCTAATTAATAGAAAGTAAATTTAAAATAATGAGTAGTGACAGTGAGGATTCATCAACGCCGCCGCCTAGGAAAATAACTAAAAAGGGAGGATGGACTGCAAAAAAAGCAGGTGACACGGTTTTTGAACATCGTACGCATAATATGGACTCGTTTCATTTGATAACCTCAACCTCAAGAAATGAGTAAACCGAATCCAAACCAGAGATACTCGTAACATTGTTTAGAACACAGATTTAAAGAGATACTAAACTTTAAATTTGTACGAGATTATGTTCTAAAAGTACGAGATTTTTGGCATCCCCGGTACGAGAAAAAAGTTTAGACATCTGGCAACCCTGCCTGTAATGGAGAAGCAGTCGTACAGAGCGGAGTGCAGCGCGCGGGCCGCGGGCACCGCATTCACATGCAAGGTTGGTCGCGCGAAGGTCGCCCGCGACACGCGACAGGAAGCGGGCGGGGGCGGGGCGCTGCGACCGACCGCCGCCGCCACAGTGGGGTATTTCACTAATCTAGCCGGCCAAAAATATTTTTACGGTTTTTTAGGTTTAGTATGACGTAAATAACACAAGCAAAATATACACCCACAAAAAGATTTATTATTTATTTTAAAGCCAAATCACATAAAAATAAGAAAATCGAAAGACAATTGGTACATAGATCCCCTATCTATGTACCAATTGTCCAATTGTGTATACAATACATAAAATACGTTAGTTTATAGATAATAAACACAAAACATAATATTTATATCATAATCATTACATTAGTATCCGCTGAACATTGCCCATAATATCTAAATATTTATTGCATACATACATAGTCAGATAATAAATTAAAAATTTCTTTTAATTTTTTTTATTTAGAATTTCAAAGTACTGCTATTTTGCGCATCCGGACTATTCCGGAACCAATTTTTTTAGTAATTGTTACTTAAGGATCTACAGTTTTTATATCATAACATACATTTCTTAGAAAAAATATCATTATTTTAGACGTTATTTCTTGATTACTAAAAGTATATTTAACTGAAACAAATTTGATCAAATATATTACATTTGAATTGTTACATGCCTGATCTCCGAATCCATAGCTATTTTGCACCAGATAAACAGGAAACTTCAAATTAACTCGCAAAGTTAATGCTTTCGCAAAGTCACCGAGAACAGACACGTACACCAGGTTCAACGATCAAGTTTCGGCTTCATTTTGATAATAATGAATATTATAAATATGACCTGTCTAAGTGCTTATTTGTAAGCTTAAACAAATAAAAACTTTTCATTTTCATTTCCATTTATTGGGTAACGCGCAACAGGTGAAGGCTGGGGCGGCGGCCTAGTGTTCCTTGGAATGTTACCTGCCGTTGTTAGCGAATGAAGAAGCTTTTTTTAAAACTTTATTATTTTGACTTTTGGCCGGCTAGATTAGTGAAATAGCCCAATGTGCGCCGCCGCCCGCCGTGCTTACAAACACGACATTACATTACCAACTGTGGCGCGAGGCGCGTCAGATCGCGCAGGCACGCTGGCCCGTGCCTCATGCATATGCAGGCCAGTTCGCCGCCGCCTCATTACGTTTGGACGACATTATGTAACACTGGTTCCTACGCGCGGCATACCATGCGCGGTCTCTATCTCTATGGAAAAAAGTACCTTTTATTCCACACCTAGAGCTGCCTGTATACAACATTTCAACGCGATCCCTTCAATAGTTTATAATATTCGTGTAATTGTTGCCTCTAACCCAAAAAACGGCAAAAGACATTATTGTTTGTCCTTCGAGGCAACATATTTCGAACCACGTTCGTGTGAGGGACAGATAATACGAAATAGTGTTGCCATCAAAAGTTTTTACCCCGATTTTAGATTTCTTATGTCAGGTTTTTTGGTGATATTTTATATAGCTAATAACCCCAATATTATAAGAAATAAAGATCCTATCAAACCTACTATCGCGAAGTTACCTGATGCATGCGAATGTTATTTCGGTACTTGGTTTATGCCGAATGTCCCAAAATTCCTGGGATATGATTTGCGATTTTCCAGTTCATAAATATTTCGGGCTTTTTCAAGAAATTCAGAACCTAGAATTTCACCGAACCTTTGTAGGTCTTTCCTATACTGGTAGGTTAATGTGGTGGTTTTTGGTCCTTACTTTTTGTTACAGCCTGAAGGTATAATTCGTCAACCCGATAGGTCCTATTTTTTACTTGCTTTTTTCTGAGGAAATAAGAAAGTATGCGGGAATAGGTAAACAATTAATAAATAAAACAACGTTTAGCTACCTATTTGTTTCTTGGTATGTATGCTCTTTTAAGTATAACAAAAACAAAAATCATTTTCAGGCATAGGCGACAGAATATTCTTTTTAGAACCATAATACGTAAATTTTAAAATATCATTTATGGTAGGGAATCTATTGCTACACGGTAATTCTAATTATTTAAAAAACTTTCTTTGTGTTTTATAAATTTGATATTCCTCTGTTATGAAATAGAAATTGCAACAATGTTATTACTTTATTGTCTACATTATTGGCTATCAAATAAGTCCTCTATCGTCTTCCTACGACCTCTACGTGGGTAGATATGACTTAATCCGTGCTTAGAGGTAAAAGAAAAACAAAATGGCTGCCTCTTCATGGAGAGAAAAAAAATTGAAAATTGATTTGTCAATAAAATTTACCGTATTTGATAAGTTTTCATCACTTTCCATACAATCCTTTTCTATAGTTTTTATCTTACATGTCTGAAATAAAATATTGAAGCATATGGATATCAAGTATAGGTACATATAAAAGTAATATTAGTAATACTACCCAATAGAATTAAAATATTTTGGTCGGTTATTATTATTGTAGGTAGGTAGGTAGGTAGTAGGAAGACTAAAAGATAGTATCACCAACTTTTCTGAGTCTCTCAAACAGAGTTTTACCCACTGTGGCACGGAGTCATTATTTTTAAGTATTTTTCTTACCAGCCTTGGAACAGCTTGAGGGCACAGATAAGTTCGCTGTTTCTTTTTTATCAACAAATTTTCATCAAAATGTTTCCTACATATTTTTAAATATTATTTGGGTTCCTAATCTTTGCAACCCGTGGCTTCTAGTCAAAGAAGACGTAAAATCATTACATAATTCTATTTTCATGCATTATTAAACAATGAAGGAATTCAAAATGTTTCAATGCGACGTGGAATTTTATTTTCTAGTGCAGGCAACCCTAAATTTTCATGATTTTATGAAAATTTACTTTAAACACAATTTTCGAGCCTTGTCTCAAGAAACCCTACATTTTGAATCGTTTTGTCGTCAAAATAAATTGTTCTTACCAGTCGAATGATGAATCCGGCACCTTCACTTGACTGAAACTTTTACACTGAAAAACACTGCTCTGAACCATATTTACTTCGGGTCTTTATTGATAGGTGTAGTAATGTTCGCGGAATTACTCTACCACATTTAAATTTAAAGAAAACTTATTGTAAGGTTGAAAACAACAATATTTCGTCGAAACCCACCGATGATGTCCAGACACATTTGTTCATCACTAGAGTTGCTTGACCTTGACACACTGAGCAAGACAGAAATACAATCGATCTATCTCACTTCTTCTCAGGCTTTGAGGATATATTGTTCTCTTTCTTGTGTGAAAGAGATGGCATTTGCGCGCCGAAGGGTAACTCTAACTACTACACTGTTTGATGTTGCGCATACAATACATAGGATAATATATTATTCGCCGCTTAATCTACCCATTATCTATCAATACTAAGTAATTACATCCTACATTTTCGGGGTTCGCTTTGTTCACTGTTCTTTCTTTTGTCATAGTCAAAGGTAGTATCATAATTTTGCTCCCCCCCCCCCGACCAAGTTACCCCCCCCCCCCCCCCTCCCCACCTTGTGCAAAACTGGAATAGGCCTAAACTAGAAACGCTTATTTGGTACGAAACAGGGTTGGAAAAAAAACTGTTATTTTTATATTTTATAAAACAAGCAGTTCAAAATGTTTAAAACAAGTGTTTTTTTTTTAACTTATCAATTTCAAATCAATTATAGCGAATAATAAAATAATCAATTTCTAAACTATTTCCAAATTCACATTAGTAAAAATTTACAAATCGATAAATATTTACTTTTGTTGCATATCTCAGTACCTCTAATCTAATTATTAAAAATTATTATTATTATTAATGAATACAAAACACTTTACATACACCTTGTATGTAGTGTTGTAGGTAGGTAGAGAACTAGAGAGAAAGCGGGGAATAGGTACCGTACCCATTAATCTAGTGAATTACTTTCTTTCGACTGCCGACATAGGGACTTTCCCTGCGGGACTTTACTGGCGGGGAGTTACCTATGCAGTGTGCAGTGTATAAAACGGCCGACATAGGGACTTTCCCTGCGGGACTTTACTGGCGGGGAGTTACCTATGCAGTGTATAAATACCACAGCCCGTCTGTGGTATTTGTACACATTCATTTGATAGATAGATAGATAGATAAAACGTTTATTTGGTACTAATAACACACACATACAATTAACATAGAAAAAGATACAATATTAAAACAATGAGACAATATTAAACTAAATTGCCATAAAACAATTTAATAAAACGAGCAATTAAAATGGCTAATAAATTACTTACTGTGGGTAAACATGTGTGTGCCGCAGTACAACAAATAGGCCATGGCTCAGCGATATTTTTTGCTAAAAGCAAAAACACTGATTTTCAGCCAAAACCTGAGAGCGAGCAGAACGAGCACAAACGGAAAACGTGTGGGTTGAGAATTAATTAGAAATGTAATCGTGTATGAATGTAAAAATAATAGTTAAAAAAAAAAATAGTTAAAAAAGTAATAAAAGAATAATAGTTTTTATGTAGTAAAAACACAGTATATGAAATTTTTAGAGATTACAAACAATAATAAATAATCATTATAATAAAATAATACTTATAGTTATATTAATAATTATAACTTGCATAGAAAAAAGTGAACAGAACGATAGCTTTATTTTTGGCATACGAAGTGCTTGGGTATACCTTCTATTTGCTTTTGCAATAAGAACTTTTTAAATTTTGTTTTAAATGTGTATTTAGTGTTAGTATTGCGAATAGGGGGAGGTATATTGTTCCAGCACTTCGTTGCCGAGTACCTGAAACTTCCCCTGAAAGCTGCAGTCTTGTGATTGTGATAGGAGAGTGCAGATCTTATTGACCGTAACCGTTCACCAGAGACGAAGTTAAGTTTCAAGTGCAGATACTCAGGCTTTTTAAACTTGATAACGTCAAAGACCAGTCCGCCCAGGTGCAGTAGTCTTCGTGATTCCATATTCAATAAGGACATCTTATTAAGGTACGGTGTTATGTGACTACGAGGTGGAATATTAAAACTAAAGCGACAACAAGCATTCTGCACTCTTTATATGGTGCGCTGGGTTCTCGCAAGTAAACGAGGACCAAAAACAATATCTCCATAATTTAGTTTAGAAATGATCAGTGATTCACAAAGGACGATACGGGATGCTTCAGTCAATTGACTCCTAATTTTGTAAAGAATCTTTAGGCGGTAAAAACAAGTTTTTACTATATTAAGAACATGAGTCTCAAATCTTAGGTTGCTGTCGATGGTAATGCCGAGATTTCTAGCTTCTTCCACCCTGCCAACTTTAGCATCGCAGATCGTTACGTCAGGATCGCCATTTAGTTTGTCAATTTGGTTTTTGGTACCCAAAACCATATATTGTGACTTAGCTGGGTTTAACACGAGCGCATTGCGCGAGGACCAATCAGCAATGGCGTTCAGATCCTTATTCAACCGCTGAACAGCTTGCGCTAAATTGTCTGGTTTCTCTGATACATAAATTTGGATGTCATCTGCATAGCAATGGTAGTAAGAGTAAGAGATGACCTTTGACATATCTGCACAATAAATAATAAAGAGAAGAGGGCCAAGTATAGAGCCTTGCGGGACACCACGAACAATAGGCAATGGTTGTGATAATAAAGTCGATCCATCATTTTTTGTCAATTTTACAGTCTGTAACCGAGAGCTAAGATAGCTATGGAACCACATAATAGATTTGCAATTAAAGGTAGTTTTAAACCCTGTTTTTTTCTTAATATAAAACATAGTTTTATTTCAAACTGTTTTAAACACGTGTTTTAATCATGCCAACCCTGGTACGAAATAGAAACTCGGCCGAGCAGCACCTGCCGGCTGCCCTGCGCCGCCGCCGCCCACGGCGCCGAACGAAAGCGCAAGTTCCCTTGACCTTTGTCTCGCTATCGGGCGGCGGAACTCGTCCATCCGCAAACCTGCCAGCGGGGGCGGAGGCGGCGGAGACGCGCACAATACTATGTTTACTGTGAACTGTGCTCAGGGTCTCTCTCTCTCTCTCTCGTCGTAGAGTAAGCTAGTAATGAGTGGGGTGGGTGGTCGTGCTTACTGAACCCCACATTCAGTAAGCACGACCACCCACTCTACGACGAGAGAGAGAGAGAGAGAGACCCTGAGCACAGTTCACAGTAGGGGTAATGTGTGGGTACTACACCCGAACTGACTGTGTACTGACCATGCGGTCGCGCTCGTCCTCGATGGTGCGGATGAGGTGCGCGAAATGGTGCAGCGATCGCGAGATGACGCGCTCGTCCTCCGTCATGGAGGCGCCGATGCACGCGAACTCGAACTGCTCCATGCTGGTCGCCAGCGCCAGCTGCGCCGCGCCCAGCCCTGCGACCACAACAACACACTACAACACTACACCATACACCGACCCGCGCCCGCGCCCGAGCTCGGAAGTGTTTGTTATACCTCTAGATGTCGGATTCATTGCATCTCCACTCCCATACAATACGAGTACAATCTACTATGCATCACTTATAAATATTGCACAGGAAAATATATCCAATATGTTTGTATGTATCATGTCTGTGAGTGATTCAACAATTATACTGTGAGTGCTGTGCTACCAGAGCATGTGACGACCTTTGTGGCGCGGCGGACGAAGGCGACGCAGGAGGTTGCGGGTTCGATTCCCGCCCCAGGACAAATGTTTATATGATCTGCAGATATTTGTTTTGGGTGTTCTGGTCATTTTCTAGGTATAGAGTATAATAAAAATATCTATCTATGTAATGTATTGTATTATGTATATCAGTCATCTAGTAACTAACACACCTTTAATTATAGGTATAACATAACACAGCTCTGCTTAACTTGGGGCTAGATAGGGCTGTGTGAATTGTCCAGCATTATTAGATCATTCCACATAGATAAAACTATGAGAGCTTGGATTAGGCTCTAGACAGACGGACCGCAGTTTGAATGCAGTTCTCACGACTGCAATAGAACTGCAAACCAACCGCACGCTGACTGCAATTGAACTGCAAATTAACTACAATTTGCGGTTCGATTGCAGTTGAAATGCTGTCCGTCTGCCTAGAGCCTTAGGTTCCCAATGTAGAACTGATGATAACAAGCCATTAGCATGTAGTTGTAGCCCTGCCCACATACAGCCTGGTGCAGCCAGTGATAAGCCGAGCATTAGTAAATGTGGACCATTGGAACATGAACACTGTTGTCGTTATTGAAGCAATCATTATGCAGAGGCTCACAAAACCATTGTATACTATTAGATCATCATTGGCCTTGTTCCGTGCTAAAGGTTAGGTAGCTGCCTGTATAATGCCCGTTACCACATGTACTACAATACTCATTAGTTATGGAAGCCTTTGGGAATGGGTTTGTAAGCATTGCATGGCAAGTGGTGAGCCTTACCTTCCAATTTTCTGTTCTATTTGAAAGAACAACAATATAAAAGTTTCATAATCCAGTTTGTTCTGATAGTGGTATCAGGCTCTTATCAGCGATGTTCGAGATAAGCAGCTAAATAATGTTAAGCAGTTCAGAATGCAAGTTAAAGCATATGCAAAGCCTTTTTTCACTATAAATAAGGTGTCTTTAGCCTATAGAATGGTATATACCAATGAATTCTGGCCTCCCTCTTTTTCATTGTGTGTATGTATGACCCCAAGAATTAAAAACGAGACATTGGCAATTGGAACATCATCTTACCTATTTTTACTTTTTACTTTTTTTACCTGTCAACCACAGCTTAGGCTAAATGATGCTGTGAGCATTGTCCACCATTATGTTAATTTAATTGAACTACACTCTAGACAAGTGACAAGAAACAAACGGGCCATCTGTTTACTGGCAGCTCAGGAAACAAAACAGTGACAGGTATACAGGGGAGAAGAGGAACCTCACAGAAACAATTCACATCAATACTTATGTAGAGATGTGAAGTATCCACCTCTCCGTGCAAGCAACAATACTTTATTTTATTTTGTTTTTTAAAGAGATGGTAAAATAAAATATGAATTTAAGTTTAACAATCTGTTTTTTTTTCATCTAAATAAAATAAAAATAGATGAGTGCAGATGCTCTTGCACATTAGAGGATGGGGTAGGGTGTCGTATAGTGTAGTGCACTCACGTTTGGCGGCCTGCACAACATCCTTGACCTCCTTGATGAGGCGCTTGATCTGTTGGCTGGTCCGCTCGAGCTCCTTCTCATGCCGCTGCAGGTTCTCCCGGAAGTGCGGGCTGTCCGTAAGGCACTCCGTGAACTCCAGTGGCTGCAGCCCCACGCCCATCTCGAGGGCGCCGCTTTCACCCACGCCCGAAGCCCAGCTCCATCGCACAACAACACGTAAACACGGATCGCAATCCAAGGACGGACGTAAACACCTCCGCGCTATAACTCTACGCACTCATTCAACACAATATAAACTTATAGTGGGTAGGTCTTCGACAATTGGGGCACAGAAACTCGTTTTTTCCACACTAAAGTAAACTTTACGAGAAAATCTCAATAAACTCCCGAGCAAAGACGGAGAATGCGATGCAGGCTGTGCAAAAACCTATTCCTTGCTACAGTCAGAGAGAATACAATAACTACGCTACAGTCGGTCTGAGTCGGAGGTCCGAGCGATCGGTTTGCTTGCAGTTTCTTTTCTTTCTATTCTACTCTACTCTACAGAAAAACTACGTCATCTCATCAATCTCGCTCGCTACGCAGCTGAGTTTGTGTTTCCAACTAACTAGATTAGCTAAATCTTAGTTAAAAAAATGATTAGACAAATGGACATAGGACGTCTGATATTAAGAATTTATTATTATTTTAAATAACTAGTAGATACATTTTACAATGAATTTTGTTAAGACTGGTTTGCACCTAGTAGTTTATAACCTAATGTTACCTTTGTATTTTATATTTTAAACTCGTTAGTTAGCTGAAGGATATACAACAAACAAATGAGATTGTAATGAATAATTCATTTATTACATAAAAGACGATGTTTCTCTTACGACTCTATAGTTTAGGAAGTAAAAATCGAATATTTTTACTTCCTCATGTTCAATGAACTTAAATAAACCAAGACTCAAAATTTTTATGAATATTTAAGATTATATTTATTTTCATAAAAATATGTTATGATGATTCTGCCGATTTAGATTACATTAAGGGTATTTAATGAGGGGTGCAACGTCCATACCAAGTTGAAATCCGATCGCCGACCGAAGTTACGTCAGGCACGATTAGCATTTGGATGAGTGACCACGTCATGTCAGCGTTTTTGCTATTTTCGATTTTTAAAACAATATTTTAGGTACGGGTACGGAATCGTGCGCGAGCCTCTCGCACTTGGTTGGTTTTAATAAAAAGATATACCTAGTTGGCAACACAGTTATGCGTCGTCGGACACTTTACTGGCAGTGACAACGACAAATGGATGCAGTTAAGCATAGTGAGTCCAAGCGCCATTTTCAGTTTTTTGGGAAATGAAATAAACGCGTTTTTATTGGCAGGAGATTTGCATTTGAATTTTCTGAAAGTTTGTCTATGTATATCGAATCTTCTTTTTGTAATTTAACATGCTACAATAAAAAAACACAAAATAAGTATTTATTTTGGAAGATATAGCTAAAAATGCACTTGGACTCTCGATAAATATCATGTTCTCATTTTGCAAAACGAGTCCAAGGGACATTTATGTCGTATAGACTCCTCATGTGTATCTAAATTAAAAATAAAAGATCGTTTCTAGCTACTAGTTCAAAAATCCTTCGATATCCAGACCTACTCAGCATCTTAAACTACATAAATAAAAAACTATTCAAATGAAACAGGTAATATTAAATTTCCAAAAAATAATCAAATTAAAATAAAAAGAACTATCCGAGATGTATCAGCTTTCCAAGACAAACAAACATACAGATCAGAGACACAAAAAGAGGACGATTGATGATGAAATTGATCAACACCAACCCCAACCCAAAAACACGTCGAGTAAGATGGAGTATATCTAAATCTACTCTTCTTCGACATGTTCTGGATCAAAATCTAAATGGCCATCAAACCCTTCAATATCATCATCAATCGTAATCAAATTTTTTAAAATGTCAAAGCATCTTTAAATCCTTTAGGTTTTTTTCTGAAACAGACTTTCCATTAGATCAAAGCGGTTTAATAATGTCTTTAAACTTGCATGTCCTTTTCTACCTCTTTCTCTCTACATCAATTTCTACACTTTCTTCCTCTTCTGAAACAGTTGTCCTGACATTTATTTTGAATGGATGATCTTTTGTTACCTTTATTTGCCTTATTTTCAACCAATTGACCTTCTCACCCATGCCAACTTTTTTCTGTTGACAATAGCTTTGTCCATTTCTTCAGTGCTTATAAAATCAGTTTTATCCATTTTTATTGTTTTCAATGGATTCTTTGTTCTGCAGCTTGACATAATTATTCATGTAGGCTTGTGGCGTATAAAGTCTTTGTTGTAGTTTCAACGCCTTTTCAACATCACCATCATTTTGTAAGTAACTATGGCCTGGTATCAAATAATTTAGAGTTATTTTTTCTAATGTAGGGTGCTCTTTGAGGATAGCTTTCATCATCAGAACTATTTTTATATGTCTGTTTTGGCCTTCGCAATTACCGGACCAAAGAATTAGGTTTTTGACTGTGGGAAACTGGTCACTAAGTATGTGTTTCCTTAAACATGACCCTACCTCTTGGGCCCCTCTGCCAGCTTCTTCTTCCACCCAAACGTAACAAAAACTTTTGTTATTTTTTCCGGAGTATATGCCGGCGTTGTACAGCCATAGTTGTCTCAAATAAGAAACAATATTTGTGGGTATTCTTGGCATAGGAAGAGTTTTTTTCAAATCATACGTCAGAACTTCTGTTTCAGGGTCAGATTTAGAATTTTCAATATCTTTCTTCATTGCTTTACGTACAGACTCAGCCTTTTCACAGTGTTCATTTTTTTCTTTAATCAAATTTTCCTTTGTCGCTCCTGATTCATTGGTAATTATTATATCTAGCTTGTCACATGTATTACAAGTATCTTTCTTGAGTTTCTTCTCATTTTTGTTTCATCACTGCTTTCAATTTGCTTGACTGGTTTTATTATAGCCTCCTCCTATACCTCTTAAATCTTTAATTCCTGGTCTCTTTTTACATTTCAAGGCATTTTTTGGCACTGGAAATTCTGAATGTTTGAACAAAGAACTTTTTACAAACTTGTTTTTCATCAATTTTATACAATCGCTTAAGTACATGATTTTTTAAGAATTTATTTATCTTTTTCGTTTTATAGGTTCTTCAGTTACCATTGCGCATATCAGCGCTCTTTGAGCAGCATTGGAGTCAACGCTGTAATTTTTTTGAAATTCTCGGTGAGCTATATCTACCCCTATGGTATTTATGCAGTCACATTTGCACATGTATTGGCGAAACTCTTTAGGTTCTTTAATTTTAATTTAATTTTTTAATTTGTTTTAACTTTTGTTTTGTATAACTTTCATTTTTCGTGTCATTCGATTTTGTGTCATATTTTAATTTTCTTCCCTTTTTTGGGCGACTTTTGCGTGTCTGATCTTGAATCACATTATCATCATCATTTTATGACTTGTCTAAGTGCTTATTTGTAAGCCTAAAGAAATAAACTTTCATTTCATTTCATCGCCTGGACCACTCGTGGCCTGCTGGGCACTGAATATATATACGTTACCATTGGCATCTTCTTCAGGGCAAAATGTATTTTCTTTAGATAATTCAAGAACTGGAATATCGTCCTTTAAGCTTAAAGGCATTTGATTTGGAAGCAGACGGAACCGTTTCCAAAGTCGTTAAAACTGACGGACTATCAAAACATGTTACATCATTTTGATCAACAAGAACGAGGAGAAGAGTGAGAAGTTAACTTAAATTATTATTATGCATCACAAGTCTATGCGACAAATGTTTGAAGTTCAGAATGAAACTTTTGTTTATTAGTTTTGCAAAACCAGCCCAAGTAACAAAGAACTGTCGCGTGGACTACTGATGCGTAACACTACGTCGTTTGGGCTTGTAATGTATTAATGAAAATGTGCTTTCTTGTTATGAATTTTCGTTGTTAGTCTTAAATTGGTTTTTGGACTTGTTTTGCGTATCAAAATATATAGTTTGCCTTAGAAGGCGCTTGGACTGGGTATTAAAAAAAACCAATTAGAGTGAAGCTACTCCGTGAGTGTTTTTTTTTATGGCTAAATTATGCCTTAGTGATTACGAAAATGCAAAAAAATCGAAAAATGGAATTTGGCGCTTGGACTACTTATGCATAACTGTATCCAAATAAGACACAGCTAAGCACGTGGACCCTGAATCACCTTTCAGCCCCTCCCTACCCATAGAAATAGGTATTATAGTACTAGCGAACCATGAACGTAAAAATACTCGGAACGAGTCTCAGTCAACCGAAGAACGAAGCACTCACTGATGTACCCATTTTGACATTTTCAATTTATAGACCGCTCGTCCGCCATTACCTCTTTATACACCAACAGAGTGACTCTATTGTAACTTAGATCGAAAAATGTCTTCTTGTATGGTCAGATGTTGCCGAATCACACTACTTTAGTCAATAATAAACACAGAATCACATTTCACACGTAAATTTCTAATTACATCCACTTATTTCTTCGATTGAACGCAAATTCTTCCTGCAACAAGCAACTTGGACTCACCTTTCTCGTACAATGAACTGATACTCGCACTTGACGGACTGACTGACTCATCCCCTGGTATAGACGGTATTCCTTATTCCTTTCTTACGAAATCTTCTGTTAAATCAAAACAAATTTTTCTAACACTTGTAAATTCATTTTTTGATCATAGTAGGTATAGTCCCTGACCAATGGAAATCCCAAATCATTGTCCCCATCCTGAAACCCGGTAAAGATCCCTCGGACCCCGCTGGTCGAAGACCTATTGCGCTTTCATCTGTAATGGCCAAAGTTGCGGAACATTTGATCAAGCGCCGTCTCGAGTGGTGGGCCGAAAATAACTCTGTCCTTGCTAAATCTCAGTTTGGATTCAGAAAGGGCATGGGTACTATGGACAACCTGAGTTTAATAACGACAGATATACATATTGCTTTTAGAGAGAAAAAGTATTTGGTTGGTGTCTTCCTCGATATAGCGTCGGCCTATGATAATGTCCTACTTTCGGTTCTCAGAAGAAAACTTCGACAGCTGAGAATCCCTGAAAAGCTGGTTCGTTTCATATGCAATTTAATAATGGAAAGATCTGTCATTATTAAATCTCCTCTCGGTCTCCTTCCCCCTAGAACAGTTTGGAAAGGTCTACCACAGGGATCCGTAATGAGCCCGTTACTTTATAGTCTCTACAACTTTGATCTTGAACAAAGTGTTACCTCCTTCTGTGAAGTTTTACAGTATGCTGATGACCTTTGTCTCTATGTCTCCTCTCCTTCTGTGACAGAATCATGTAGCCGACTTAATTCGGCATTGTCTTACCTTGGTGAATGGCTTAGTGACCATGGTTTGTCCCTCTCAGCACCCAAAAGCTCTGTTGTCGTCTTTACCAAAAAACGAATTGTCCCGTCCGTAGAGATTTTCATTAATCAAGAAATCATCCCCAAATCAAACAACGTGAAATTTCTGGGTATCACATTGGACACTAAAATGACAGGTACCTCCCACTTTATTTCTATTGGCCAAAAATGTGAGAAAAACATTAACATCTTACGCTGTCTCTCTGGAGTATGGTGGGGATCCCATCCATATACCCAGAAACTACTGTATAATGCTATAATCAGAAGCCATTTTGACTATGGAGCTTTTCTTCTTAAGAGCGTTTATTCCTAAAATGCGCAGAAACAGTACTTTTCAAACCCGTTTATATCATGAACCACTTATCTTATAGTATATGTTATTTACTAATAATTTTAGGAAATTTTAGTGTCCAAATAGTTTGACTATAAAATATTTCGATTAATATAGTATGTACGCGTTCTATCAAGATAACTTGTGAGAGGTTTTCATAATTTCCCTTTCAGCATCAGTTTCGAAGCTGAAAATAATAGAAAATACTGACATATCTAATTAAGAAAAAAATATAACCTACTGATGAGATCCTTGGCTAAAAATCTAATTAGAAAGATGTTTGGTTTTGGTAACCTACTATGAGAAATTAAAATTAAAAAAAACTGAAATATTACGAATATTTCACATTTTTAAATGATGTTTTTACCGATATACCTTATTTAATTTAATATAATAATAGCTTACCAATAAAGTGAAGCATCTTTTTTAAAATCATACATTTAAAATTTTTATGATTTTGTTGCTATTATTTTTCTATAAATATTTTAAAACTACTATAAAACGCTGCGCGAAAATCAGTCCGCCGCTAGGCTTTCTAGAGTGTGGTCACGTCGCTCATTAAATATTTACTTATAGAAAAATAATAGCAACAAAATCATAAAATTTTTAAATGTATGATTTTAAAAAAGATGCTTCACTTTATTGGTAGGCTATTATTATTTTAAATTAAATAAGGTATATCGGTAAAAACATAATTTAAAAATGTGACATATTCGTAATATTTCACATTTTTTAAATTTTAATTTCTCATAGTAGGATACCAAAACCAAACATCTTTCTAATTAGATTTTTAGCCAAGGATCTCATCAGTAGGTTATATTTTTTTCTTAATTAGATATGTCAGTATTTTCTATTATTTTGAGCTTCGAAACTGATGCTGAAAGGGAAATTATGAAAACCTCTCACAAGTTATCTTGATAGAACGCGTACATACTATATTAATCGAAATATTTTATAGTCAAACTATTTAGCCACTAAAATTTCCTAAAATTATTAGTAAATAACATATAAAGATAAGTGGTTCATGATATAAACGGGTTTGAAAAGTACTGTTTCTGCGCATTTTAGGAATAAACGCTCTTAATCTTTGCAACAAATCAGGTCTAAACAAAGTTGACAAAATCCAGTCTAGATGTCTTCGTATAATACTGGGAGGAATGAAGTGCTCACCAATCAACGCTATGCAGGTTGAATGTGGAGAGCCTCCCTTAAGTATACGAAGGCAATTCCTCAGTGACAGGTTCTTGTTCAAATTAGCTCAAAATTCTAATCATCCCCTTCTTCCAAAATCAAAACATTTAGTTAGTTTATCTGGCCCTTCGGATAAAATTCCATGTCTCCTTCATAGTTTTAAAATTCTTTCAGGACTACCAAATCCTATCAGACAGTATCCAACATACCCAATTTATCTCATCCCTTATGATGCACTAGTTTTCCAACCCCACGTCATTTTAGATTTCGGTATTGCCAAGAATTCTGTTGATGCCAGAGGAATGTTTGATGCTGAAATGAATATGAAATGTCAAGGGTGGAAGTCCATTTTCACTGATGCATCCAAACTATCAAGTGATAGTGAAGTTGGAGCTGCGGTGTGGATCCCCTTCACAAGCATTTCTCTAAGCTTTAAATGTCCTTCGTCTTCATCAGTTTTCACCGGCGAGGCTGTTGCACTTCTAGAGGCTATCCGCTTCGTAAAATCTCATAATCTTAATAAATCCATCATCTTTTCAGACTCTAAAAGTTGCTTACAATCTATATTGTCCAATCCTTTCAAGTCTATTTCTCGCCTTCCTATGAAATTAAAAATATTCTTCATGAATGTCATAAACTAGGCATCAATGTAGTTCTTGCATGGATACCAGGTCATTCTGGTATTCCAGGCAATGAGACAGCAGACGCTTGCGCAAAAGACGCAGTTCAGTTAGGTTCTCTTGAGCATTTTCATTTATATTGCTACGACGTATGCTTACTACCTAAACCTCTTTTTGAAAAATCCTGGATGGATTTGTGGCATTCTTCTCGTCTCATTAAAGGCAAGTACTATGCCGCAATCCAACCGGATATCCCTTCTTCCCCTTGGTTCTTTAAATTTAGCAAGGCTAGTAAACTAGTAACAACAACTATCTGCCGACTGAGATTAGGTTTTTCATGCACACCGGTGTTTTTAGCGAAATTAAGGATCCGGGATCATTCAATGTGTGAGTGCGGGCTTGAAGAAGGAAATGTGGATCACATTTTCTTTAATTGCCCGAAGTTACAATATTCCCTCTATGACGTCCTCCCCCCTGAAATCCCCCGTCCTACCTCCATGAAAATTATATTATCCCTAACCTTTTCCCCCATAATTAATTTTATACTCTGTAAATTTGTAAAAAATAATAATATTAAGTTATAGCAAAAATTTAAATACATTTATAGAATTGTACAATAATATTTTATTTGCCTTAAAATCATTGTGCTTTATATGTTGTGTTTTCCTTTTGCTTATTTATGTTGTGTTGTACTTTTATTTTAGCAAAATCATCTTGATGCAAAATTTATAAGTCCTTAATTTTTCGTAACTACTAATGACACTCTGAAACATACACTGGCAGAGTCGTAGCGAAAAGCAAGCGGCGCCAAAGCAAAAAGAAGTTGAATTGAAGTTGAGTTAAAAATTTTAGAAAGAATATTTACAATAAATAAAAACATTAACTGTGAAAATGTACCACAAAACTACTAACAAGAAACTAAGAGGAAACAGTAGCACTGTTTCCTCATACGAGTATATTTATATAAATAACTAAAAACTGCATAATAATAACATTATTTACTATATGTAAACGCAAGCTGTGTTAAACCCTCCCCCTACCCGTCTTTATTTTTTTATCTTGTTATTATAATGTACGAGATACAATGAAATAGTGTACTTCCATGAATAGTCAAACACAGATACGGGGAAGGTCAGTTGGGGGTGTCGGAGGGCGATCTCAAAATAAGACAAACAATCAAATAATATCTGGAATAAAATGTATTTAGAGGAGACAGCGCACGGTTACAGGTATACAACTTGAATGTATGTTATTTTGAGGTGGCGGGCGCCGAAGAGGGCGTTGGCGCCTCCTTGCTCTTGGACTCGGGGACCTCCTCCTCCTCCTCGTCAGACTCCTCCTCCTCCGACTCCTCCTCGTCGGAGCCCGACTCCGAGTATGAGTAGTCATCTGCTTCCACACCACCTGGAAACATACAAAACATTTATATGGCAAATGATGGGGTGCGTCCGATGAATTAGCCACGGGCCTCGATTGGTATATGTAGTTACGCCACTGCTGCGCTGCCACTAGGCACAGGACATCACACACGAGGGCGCGAGGTAACTCCTGTACCTGATGCATCTACAGAATGGTTTATTTATGTACTTCTCAAAATATTAATATCCACTGGTGGGAACCAAATAACTTTATTTTCTACTGTAAGAAGTTCGATACAATTAGCAAAGAAAGTAGTAGAGTTAAAGAGCAAACACAATAAATATACTTTGACTTTGACTAATACAAATTCTCAAAAATGAAGTTGGTACAGCCAATTGAGTGAGCCAGTGCTATACAGGGTAACCACAGCTGAGCCAAGTAAACGATTGTATGTATTTACAATATAGGGATAGGAAACGCACGACGATAGGAGCGTGCTGCAGAGAGACACACGTGAACACATACCTCCATAGGCTGAGTAGCCATCGTGGGAGTAGTCTGCCTCCCCGTAGTCTTCGTCTGCGGGCGCCGTGCCTTGCCGCCCGTAGCGGTGCGAGCGTGCTGTGGAGAAACACACGTGAACACATATCCTCTAGGCTTTCATAAGTTACAGTACTATTAGGGAATTAAAATTTGGGGAAAACATTCTAATAACTTCAGTTTTGAGGGTTATAAAAACCGCCCGCTTTTACACTTGGTTCCCCCAGTTTGGTAACTGGGGCAACTATTGTATGTGTTAATGTATGCCACGGTCTGCCAAACGCCCTGTTTATTGATGAATTTTTAAAAACCTGTTTATATTCTTGGATTATCTAGCATTCTTTAATTAAATAGTAATCTAAGTGGACTACGAGCTTGCACACTGTAGTGTAGTCAGTGTATGTAGGAGACGTACTGGACATGCTGAGGTCGGCGGTGATGGCGGTGGGGTAGTTGCACTTGGGGCAGGGCGGCGCCTGGCGGCGCTCCACGCGCACGCCGCGCCGCCGGACGTGCTCCTCGCAGAAGCAAGTCTTGCAACGCAGGCACGAGTACTGCCCGATGCGGTTGCATGACTGACCTGCAGGAGGATTCCACTGTACAGTACACATTCAAAGGGACATTATATTATGATGACCATCCATTATTTTTAAGGTAGCTATGATAAAGATATTGTAGGAGGTGGTACATACACTTGTAGGTTTCAGATTCTAGCACTTGGCAAGAAGCCTGGTGCTCGAACTGGTCATCCTCGCAGAGGAACCCCTGGCAGAAACAGCAACGGAAGACCCTGCCTCCATGCTCCCATACTCCTAGAAACACCAAAAAGGATATTGCAATTGTTTATATATAAACAAGCTATGGTGACTGTAGATTGTACTTACATCATCTAGTTTACAACTTTCAATGTTGTTTATTGTAGAGGCGTTTACATTTGAGGCCCCATCTCCTGCCTGACTTACAATTCTATAAACATAGGCCGCTCCACGGTACAGTCAAGTAAATATCGTCTATGTAATTACACAACGAACAATCATTTTTTGTACTTTTCTGTATTTACTCAAAACATTTATTCTTGTAGGTACCCTTCTCATACAAGAGAGTAGTCAACATTATCAAAATAATCCTAATATTACTTATAACAATATTATAATTTCAAGTCACTCTGTTAACTTTTCATGGGATCTTAATGACATTTGGCAGGGAGGTTGATGGTTTGGCAGGAAGGTAGATATTGTAGGTATCCCAGCGCCCTAATCCCACTAAATTAATAACTTCACCAAAACAATGGTATCTTCTCAGAAAAACACATACTATTATTCTATCTTTGATCAAAGAAACTACAAAAGGAGACATGTCAAATTTGAAACCATTATATAATAATCTCTCCGGGCAAATAACACTGCATGCACCATCTTAAGGTTCTTTCATCTATGGACAATTCTGCGACAATACATTTGTCAGCAATTGGTTAGCAGAATTAGCCTCAGGAAAGTACATCTTTTCATTGGTAAAATGCATGTGATGCCACAGACAGATGCTTGTCCAATTTAAATGTTAGCAAAAAATAATTCAATACAATTGTCAAAAAGCCTTATAAAATAGTTTGATTCAAATCATTATATTTATCAGTATAATCTTAACTGTATAATAATATGCAAAAAAAAAAAACCAGAGATCTTTATTTTGATTTAAGTAGGTAGGAAGACCTATTACAATTAGAATATTTTCCTCACCTCTCTCACACTCCAGACACACAGCATCCATAAGAGGGCAGGTGCACGCGTGAGAGTTCAGGCACTTGCGGCCGTGGCACACCCAGGCCTCGCAGAAGTCACAAATGGCACCCTGAAACATGATTGAACCACACAGTAAAGCCTGCCTTCATAGAACCGCTAGGTGCACAAGCCTAGTGTATACTGTACTGACCACCATGGCCAGGCCGGTGGTGTACAGGCCGGGATGCCGCACCACGCAGTCGCCTGTCTTCAGCATGCACTTCACCTTGCCGCAATGCGCGCACGTCGGCAGCCGCTGCACACTCTGACAGAAGTAACAGAACGCGCGACTCTTCTGTTTCCTATGAATTATAACAACAACACAGTATCAGTACAGTGCTCCTCCAGGCGAGGCCTGGCTTTCATTACAATGAGAAGCTGCCCGAGGTCCCTACTTCTGGCACTTGTCACATTCCATGGGCACGTTGCACGGGTGCTGTGCGAGGTCTACATGCTCCCGGGCGGCTCGGATCTCTTTCTGTCGAAGTTTCTGTTTTTCTGCTTTCTTACGCTGGCCAGTTTTTTTCTTAGGCATTTTTTATCCCGAGAAAATTAGTTTTATACTTTTAGCTACAGTTAGTTTCCAGTATCCACTCCACGCGCACACAACACACACGCACACACACACACCACACACACCACAACAAACAAAGTGAAAAAGAGAAGATTTGATTTTGAAGGAATGTTGGAATTATTTATGGTATTATTCTCTTCTCTTTGGATTGGAGTGTTTACTGTTTACTTAATAAAATTAGTCTATGGATTGGTTGGATGGAATAGATCAGAACAGATGCCTTGGATCATAGATCTATTTCTACTGTCTCCTCTAAACGTTGGCCCCTAGCGTTGGCCAATATTTGTGCCATTGTGTTGGCCAGCACCTTGGTGAAAGCATCTACACTACACCATTGGAAGTAGCAATAAAAAAGCGGCCTAGTGCGAGTCGGACTCGCGCACGCTGGATTCCGCACCATTATGTATAAAAAAGGCAGAAATTCATGTTAGTTATATGAGATTATTTGTTGTAGTAATATAATTATATTTTATGAATAGGTATATATTTTTTTCCCGAAAAAATTGTTTTATTTTAGTATGCATGGTGACTGATTTTGAAAATATACTCCAATTTTTTTTCAGACATTAACTGAATTCAAAAGAAATAATATTTCTGCAAAACAATATATCCTGAAGGAAACATTAAGCTTTTACGAATGAAATTTTAATAAACTGAGCTGTAATGTGATACTTCTTTAGCTTAAGAATATGTTTCAAAGTGGTTTTACACAGAGTAAAACCATAGTGCAATGTTTTACAGATGGTGCAAATGATCCTAATTCATAAGGAATTCATAATAAATAAGCGAAGCAAAGAGATAAATCAAACTAAAGGAAGTCGCTGGAACAAAGATGGTTCAATTCTAAATCAAGGTAAGAAAGGTAATCGATGTAAGAAAGTAATGATATTTCTTCTACACCGAACAAATCGTTAACGTAGGCATAGATTTAGTTCCAGATGGAGTCAACTTCAACTTCTTATTTTTATGGCTCGCTGTGACTGTGTTGCCACAACTCTGCCAGTGTCCGTGTGAAGAGTCATAAACTTTAGTAGAGAAAAAGATAATGAAATTTTATTAATGATAACTAATCGTAAACAGTTTTATCTTTTTGAGTAGTACCATTTTGATTTGTACCTGGAAAACAACACAAAGTTAAGAATGCATGCACACACAAAGGGTTAATAAATAGAAAATGTACAAATTTGGAATTAGTATGTTAGTAGTTATTTACAGTTTAATCTTATTAGATTTTACAAATTTACATAATAAAAAGTTTACAGGAGGGGAAAATATAAAGGATAATAAACATTTAAGGGAAGTAGGACGCGGGATATCAGGAGGGAGTAGATCATACTTTATGTAGGTTAAGGCTGGGTGCCTGCTGTTCTCCAGTTTTTTTGTGCAAACTTAGGATCAGGGATAATTCTATTTGTGAGTGCGGTTTAGAAGAAGGAACCATTGACCACATATTTTTCAACTGCTCCAAATTACATTTCTCCCTCTATGATCTACTCCCTCCTGATATCCCGCGTCCTACTTCCCTTAAATGTTTATTATCCCTGTTCAGGATTGGTATGCACTTTTTTGTAAGTTAGGTGGCAAGGTTGACATATCTGACATTAGTGACATTGACAATTTCTCACCAAGGTACGTTTATGACCGTTTTGCTTTTCCGCGCCTTTTTTATAAACTACTCATTCATTCTGTCTTGAGATTTCGTCGAGAGTAATCAGTTTTTTCGTCACATTCTTTTGTTCTCGCATAAATTTAACCTTTTAATTTTCGTGTGCGTGGAATTGTTTTTCGTTGGGAGTGATACTCGAAGTTGTACGAGACACCACTGTATAGCTCTCACGCTCCGACCAGTTTCTCCAAGCTCGCCCTAAGCTAGCCCGCTAAGTGAAGTACAGATCTCGAAAGGTATAGTTAGCCGCGACGCGCCGAGGAATCCTGGAAACGAGTGGAGTAGGCTACACACTCGACTTGCAAGGTTAGTGGTTTTTCGCAACATTCGACACATCCCTCATCCATACGATCCAACATTTCTCACTCTCATTATTAAAGATAGAATCACTCTCGTCTCGTTAGTGTTGATATAATTTCGAGTCACACTAATCAAAAATATCAATCATACAGTCCACTCTCTTATAGATTTTATATCAACCAAGCTGGGAATCGAACAATCCCTTATATTTTCCCCTCCTGTAAACTTTTTATTATGTAAATTTGTAAAATCTAATAAGATTAAACTGTAAATAACTACTAACATATTAATTCCAAATTTGTACAGCTTCTACTTATTAACCCTTTGTGTGTGCATGCATTCTTAACTTTGTGTTGTTTTCCAGGTAAAATCAAAATGGTACTACTCAAAAAGATAAAACTGTTTACGCTTAGTTATCATTAAAAAAAAACTTTTTCTCTACTAAAGTTTATGACTCTTCACACGGACACTGTTGTGGCAACACAGACACAGCGAGCCATAAAAGAAGAAGAAGAAAGAAGTCAAGCTTATGCTGTGCTGCGTCGAGCGTCGTACAGTGTAGGTAGTAGGTGGTACACATTGGTCCTTATCCTGTTAGTAATGTAAACAAATTATAAAAGAAAGTGTATTTGGTGAATTTGGTTCTCATCTCATCTCATCATCGCTCATCATAAAAAAATAGAAAACCTGTGGAAACTTATACATAATATTATCAAGCTATTATATCCTTGCCCCAGCCTTGGAAAGGCGTAAAAATCAAGAAGCACGATAACCGGTGTCCAACATTAACAAACTATGCTTTGTCCAGCCAGAGGTACCTTGTCTACCTCCTGCTTCGTGTAACGTGCGCAGTTCCTGTTTACTGTTGATTGCTACAACACGTAGATCGTTGCTTGACGACGCAATGATTTCTCCAAAAGATATTGTGAGTTTCCTATTATTGTAGATTATCAGCTGCCAATCTCTATGAATGTACGCCGTGGTTTATGTTTTAGTTAATTACTAAACCCTGGAATACTTGCACATGCCAGTGGCATATCGGCGAGCAGCCTGGGGTTGTGGATGGTTTGCTCCATCCATAGATAGGGAGGGAAGTAATGCATGATAGAGTAGGTACTTCTACACAAATAAAATTCAGATCATCCAATACTTATTGTATCAAAGAATGAGACAGAAAGTATCAAGATCTATATCAATTTATAATTTATCCTTATTAAATTAATAATCCATTTTTAAAATACCGTAATCTTGTGTGAACAAAATGTTTAGTTATTGTTTTGTGTTGCTTGTGTGAACAAAATGTTTAGTTATTGTTTTGTGTTGCGTGTGTGATTAGTTGTGGGAGATGGACGCCGGCGGGCGGCTGGAGCTGGCGCTGTTCTTCAAGTGCGTGTGCATGTACTTCCTGCTGGCGGCGGCCGGCGCCGGCGAGGAGCCCGAGAGCGCACCCTCCACCACCGCGCTCTGCGCCAAGTGCGCGCCCGTGCTCTGTCTGCTAGCCGCTGTGGTGATGCAGCTTCACCGACTGCCCACACACCAGTCAGTATCATCTCCCATCACCTTCTCACAGTTGCATGCATTTGTACTAACTTCAGGCACCATAACATTGATACTGGTCAGAGTTAAAGTAAGGTCTTTAAAAAAGGACCTACCTCAACAACAAAAGATGTAAGTACCTGCTTTGAATGCTATCATAGATTCAGAGGTTAATGCACTACAGTTTGTACTAATGTTATCAAAGTCAAGACTATGGTTGATAAGATAAAATGAGAAACATAATTATCTTTGATATTGCCAGAGGCCTCACTTTGTGTTTGCTGTCTGTGGCCTCTACCTAATCTTCAGGTAGTACTAGTACTAGGGCAGGTATCACACAATACGACACAGTAAGTATAGGTAGGTGTCAGTGGTGAGAAGTGATGATGATTGTAGTTGATGTTCCCCAGAGTAGGGTACGCGCGGCGCGTGTGCTGGGGGCTGGGGCTGTCGGTGGTGGGCGACGCGCTGCTGCTGTGGCCGGGCGCCGGCGCGTTGCAGGCCGGCATGGCGGCCTTCGGCGGCGCGCACGTGGCCTACCTGCGCGCCTTCGGGTGGAGGCCGGCGCGCGCGCGGCTGGGCTGCGCGTGCCTGGCGGGCGCCGCGCTGTACGTGCGCGGCGTGTGGGCGGGGACGCGCGGCGCGCTGGCCGTGCTGCTGCCCCCGTACGCGGCGCTGCTGGCGTGCATGGCGTGGCGCGGCGCGGCGCGCGGTGGCCCGGCGGCGCGCGGCGCTCTGCTCTTCCTGCTGTCGGACGCGATGCTCGGGTACGCGCTGTTCGGCGGCCGCCTCCCCTACCGGCAGGTGAGCGAGTCCCGCCACCCGCCCCTCCCGCCGCTGCCCGCGTACATGACTTACTGACCGCCTGTCCGCAGGTGCTGGTGATGTCGACCTACTACCTGGGCCAGCACGGCATCGCCATGAGCGCAATGCAAGCGTCCCCGTCCCCGCCCCCGGGGGAGGCTGAGGCCCGAACCGAGCGCCCTGTCGAGGGACTTGCTAATTGAATCAACGATTTTTCGACCCATTTATAGTTGTGATGTATGTAATCTAGAGTAGGTATAGATCAATAATGATAGTTGTAACGTTACTGTTCTAAAATTTTCCACTAGACTTAACTCTTAAGCTGAATGTGTTTATTACTTGCTAGATAAAAAGTAACTTATTCAAGAATGTAATTTAGTTGTAAGTACAATGTACTGACTGGGCGAGGCCGCCGGCGTAGGCTCACACGCTACAAATTTGGTCAATTATTTCCTCCCGGGCGACATTTCGCGAAATATATAAGGGATTAATATTATGAATACTCGTGACCGTCAGCTGCGATTCCGTAGGTGGGTTGGGATATTATTTGACATTATTCCCATGAAATAAGGTTCAAATCAGAAATTATAATTAGCATATTCCAGAATTCTGATTCGAACCTTAGCAGTCACGAGTATTCATAATATTAATACCTGCCTAATGCAAATTACGAAGTTTTGCTTGGGAGGGACTTAGCCATGAAAATCTGTCACTGGCTCCCGAAACATGAAAAGATGTTTATGTAAAAAATTTGATCTTGCACATTATCCAACTGTGTGGATAATGGAGTGTGAACGGTCTGTGATATTTGTCTTCTATTAATTTGATTTAGAATTGGGTGAAATGAGATTATTGAATCAAGATCTGTTAGCTAGGTGCCAAAAAAATGCGATTCTGAATATCGTAATGTTTACTAGTTTTTATATTAGTGTTATAAAGAAATTAGATGTTTCGAATGTACCCTAATTATGTTCATTTAGTTACGTAGAGCGTGTTTAGCAAATGTATGCGTTCAAGTATTGCGTAACGCAATTTTTTTAAGATTTTAGACCCCTTCCCCTCCCTTATTTATATATTTATTTACAGGAAAACCAGAAGCTTATATATAACACAATAAAAACACTTATACATATATATTGAACAGGTGTGTCACCTGTTCAATGGAACCACAGAATCTAACTTAATAAAAGTTTTTTTATTATTTAATGTCCAATTTCACCATTTGCTGCCAAAATTTAGTTAAACAGTAGTAAGTACCTACAACTTAGTCGAGTTCAAATGTTCATTTTGTTCTCAGTTTAGGTCAGATTACTTCCTGGATTCTAAAGGAGCCTCCTGGCTAATGAGAGTTGATGTTTACTGATAAAGCGCTGACTCCACTTTTTACCGGAAATTTAGGTGTTTACTCTAATTAGACTTTTTTTTTAATGACAATTTTATTCCTCGGTAAGGGTTTGCGGAAACTTTGCGTACCGACCAGCTTAAGGATCTAATTATGGAAAAACAAGATCACAAAAAACTTAAGAGTAATTCGATTTATCAAAATTATACAAATGTACAAAACTAAGACGTTAATACAATAATATAGTCGGCACAGGCAGTCAGGCACTACATCTCCAAGGTGAAATTGGACCTAAGAACTCATTCTCAGGGAAAATCACGGCGTGTTCCTTCTTTACTATTGATAGTGATGCTTCACATACATACTTAGTAGCTCCCGGATCAGCAAGCGCACGCGGGGGGCGTTGTGCGTAGAAACACATATCCTGGCTGTGCTGTGTACGTACTGTACTGTAGTGTAGTGTAGGTACTCGTAGCCACCACTTTAATGAACTGAAATGTATATATATGAACTCTTACCACTCACAAGTCGTTAAGACTCACTCGGGCTTCGGAATTTTAGATATAGCTGTTTATATTAGATTAAGTTATAGTAATGTTCTGATGTTATACAGAAATAAATATACTTGTGTACAAAAATATTTTATTTTACATACGTACAGTTCGTAAACTAAATTATTGTTACATTAAAAACTTAACAAATGTGTAGAATGTTAGATATTGCGACAGATTCCAGCACTCACTGAGACACTCGTGCACGGAGCCCCGTCCAGCGCAAGTATTATAATATATATATACCTACCTATACAGGGTTATTGGTAATTTGACGTATTCCCGTTAGGAGGTGATAGGGGTGACTATTTGCGATAATTTTCATCCCCATGTGCTTCGTGCAAAAGTAAACCATTTTTAAATTATCATGATTTTTAGCTTTTTTCAAAATAAGTCAAAAGTGCAACATCAAAAATGTATTTAAAAAAACTGTCTATTTAAATCTATTTTTTTCTTCTGATTTATAAAAACGAATAAACACTGGTTATTTATCAATATTAAAACAACAATTATCGCTCCAAATTTAAAAATGCGAGATGAAAAACGATATTATTTCATTATTCATTGAGATTTTTTTCCACTAAAATGCCTTAAAAACTAAAAAAAACGTTATGAAACTTGACTTGCAGATTATTTTAAAAACATAACGGTTTTCTTAGCTCTCCAATGATGCATAACAACTATGAACTTATTTCAAAGAAACTAAAAAAAACATCGTTACAAAGGAAGCAGGCGGAAATTCGTATACGAACTAAACCTAAGGTCGTTCTATAAAATTTCTATAAAACTGACTTAAAACAATACCCAATGTAAATAAAACGAAAAATACATATTTAAAATAAAATTTAGCCTAATAAAAGTTAAGTAAAGTAGAAAGATACATATTTAAAATAAAATTTGGAACAGTAAAGTAGTAACAACAATAAACAAAATTAATAATAAGTAATAATCAAGACATTTTGTAATTTAGCCTAATTAAAGTTCTTGACTTCCCCTAATATCGTTTTTCATCTCGCATTTTTAAATTTGGAGCGATAATTTTTGTTTTAATATTGATAAATAATCAGTGTTTATTCGTTTTTATAAATCAGAAGAAAAAAATAGATTTAAATAGACAGTTTTTTTTAAATAAATTTTTGATGTTGCACTTTTGCCTTGTTTTACAAAAAGCTAAAAATCTTGATAACTTAAAAATGGTTCACTTTTGCACGAAACACATGGGGATGAAAATTATCGCAAATAGTCACCCCTATCACCTCCTAACGGGAATACGTCAAATTACCAATAACCCTGTATATTGCAGACAGATGAGCTCGTTTGGTTGGCCATTTACAATAACATCAAAAAGCAACAAGCGTCGGCAGACAAGTGAATTATGTTCATCTTAAATATACTTTTAAGATTGCTATGGTATTTTAAGACTAGCCCTTACCCACTGAGCCCCATTCAAACAGGCCTGGGCTCATACTTGTACAAATGAAAATACAAGTTTCTGATTTGTTTTTGCACAAATTGTATCATAATATAACAGCGTCGGATCGAGGGGGTCTGGGAGTCGAGAAACGTCTACGCGAATTGAGTACTTGGCTAAGAGCAAAGTGATGTAACACAAGCGGCGAGTGGAGTACCGAGAGTACCGAAGCACATATCCTTAGTGCGCAATATGTACATTGTAAAATGCTTAGCTTAAAGCAGCATGTTTTTTTAACATTATATCTAAAACGCTGGAGGGGGGCGCCATATATAATTTCTTCCCCTCATGAAAATCGTAGATCGATAGAATCTGACAATACGTATACGTACGGAGGTGACAAAACATCGATTTTCGTTTGTCGAGCAGGCCTCTGCCCGTATAATAATGATTTGTTTGAGTACGAGGGCGGCGGCGGCGGTCAACTAGTCTGTTGTTTACCCTACAGTATGTAAGGAGTAGTCTCGCTGTCTGCGCTGCAACAGTAGAGATGGCGGTGCGCGCGGGTGTCACTCGCGGCGCAGGTTGTCGAGGCGCGCCTGCAACTCGGCGTCCGCGTCGCTGACCGCCCCCCCGCCGCCGCCGGACCCCCCCGCCACCGCCACAGGGGACATAGGACTCTTGGCTGCAACACAACAGAATTACCATTAGGTACGATCGGCGGGCGCCCGTGCCGGATTCCAACTCAGCCTGTGCTTGTCGTAAGCGCCCACTGACGGAAGCTGCCACAGGAGGGAGAACAGGGACAGGTGTATGTTGAACAAATTAAAAAAAAAAAAAACTTTTTATTCTTTAGGCTAACAAAATAAGCAGTAAAGTCAAATTTTATACTTTAAGTTATTATAAAATAAGATAACTTTACTGTACACCACGGTGTTGCTCCACACACATTGTACTGACCTGCGATGGAGAGTGAGCCGGTGGCCTGCGGCAGGCCGGACAGCTGATCGTTCAGCTGTAGCCCCAGCTCGTCCAGGATCTGGGTCACCACGGTGTTGCTGCACACACATACACAAAAAACATATTTTAACAACATCCTCGTTTCTTAAAACATTTCCTTTAAGTAGCGATAGAACTTAACACCTTTTTGTTTTTCAACTAATGTTAATTCGCAGATAAATCGCAATGAACTTTCGTCTTATCCATTCGCAACGTCTTATGCGCAACGTATTACGATATCACGTCTGTGACGGTTGTAAATAAATATCACGCGGGAAACAAATGGGACAGATGATAAAAACATTTTGTTTTCGCCACTGTCACAAGAAATTATTCATCAAAAACCTTAGTATAAAGTAATACAATTACCTCTCTTCCTCGTCGTCGTCGCCCTCCATGGCCTCGTCGATGGAGTCGCTCATCATCTCCTCCTTCATGTCCATGATCTCCGACTGCTTCTCAAACTCCTGCAGATAACAACACCAACTTACAATCAAACAAACTCATCTGAGTACAAAGCATGTGTCTAACAGTTGTATTGTATCCGGCTACTTGGTTGGTACACAACCTACAACATGGCACCGCATTCTAAACCCAATAATGGATACAGTTCCTATATCTTTAAACAGTGTTCGGCACAACGCGTTAGTCGTATCGAAACTGGGGGTAAATGTAACCAAGTGCAATAGCTTGGCCGGAAAATCTATATAATAAACCTCTCAGCTATATAATATATTTTTCAGATTTTAACTTTATTTGTACAAAATAACATGGCTTACAATGTCAATTACATCTGATATTAAATCTTAGTAATAAAATGAATATAACGTACTTGTAATATTTTCTGTATCTGCGGCATGTTGAGTTGTCGGTTCATAGTGGCCATGGCCTTGGTGACGCCCTTCATGGCCTGCGCCATGGTGCTCTGCGACTTGAGCGTCTGGATCTTGAGCGAGACGGCCTGGATGTTGGCCTTCATCAGCATGAACTTGCGCACGTAGCGCCGCGTGCGCACCAGGTCCTTCGCCATGATCTTCACTGCATCCTGAACATTCACTATTATTAACTCATCATCATTATGTGCAATCCAACTCCGTCCAGTATACAGGGCCGTCTTAGGCCACGCCGTCGCCGCCCCGCGCCGCCGCTCCGCCCGGGGCCCTGGGGCATACAAGAATTTGGGGCCCTACCTGGTGGAAAGTAAAATGAACATAATTCCTAACTTGATTAAAACGAAATATGCGGATAAAAGACAAAACATTACTAATATAAGTACTGGTTTCTGTTCGATATTCTGAATGTTTTAATTTTTTCAGCTAGACTTTCTAACTCTCAAGTGAGTTCGCTTTTTCGAGACAAGGACGAACGAACGCCGCGCGGGGAAGGCGGAATTACCGGCCCGCGCGCAATTTCACTGGTTTTTTATTTTTAAATATGTTATTTCTCTAAAATAATACTTTTTCGTATTCATTAGGGAACACGTAGAAGAAATTTAATTACAATAATATTAAAAAACTAGCAAATAAAACTGGTTTTTCCGTAGAGATATCTCTGTAAAAATAAAGATTTAGTTAGAGGAAACTTTGCCATTTTTTTCTATCGATTCAAGTTTAGTCAATCATGTATCGACTCCCATAACTTACTAACTAATATCCTAAACTTTTGATCCTCGTCAAAATATTTTCGAAAAATGTGTTTTGTTCCCTACCAATAAAGTGAAGCATCTTTTTTAAAATCATACATTTAAAATTTTTATGATTTTGTTGCTATTATTTTTCTATAAATATTTTAAAACTACTATAAAACGCTGCGCGAAAATCAGTCCGCCGCGAGGCTTTCTAGAGTGTGGTCACGTCGCTTATTAAATATTTATAGAAAAATAATAGCAACAAAATCATAAAAACTTTAAATGTATGATTTTAAAAAAGATGCTCCACTTTATTGGTAGGCTATTATTATATTAAATTAAATAAGGTATATCGGTAAAAACATCATTTAAAAATGTGAAATATTCGTAATATTTCACATTTTTTGAATTTTAATTTCTCATAGTAGGATACCAAAACCAAACATCTATCTAATTTACTTTTTAGCCAAGGATCTCATCAGTAGGTTATATTTTTTTCTTAATTAGATATGTCAGTATTTTCTATTATTTTCAGCTTCGAAACTGATGCTGAAAGGGAAATTATGAAAACCTCTCACAAGTTATCTTGATAGAACGCGTACATACTATATTAATCGAAATATTTTATAGTCAAACTATTTGGACACTAAAATTTCCTAAAATTATTAGTAAATAACATATACTATAAGATAAGTGGTTCATGATATAAACGGGTTTGAAAAGTACTGTTTCTGCGCATTTTAGGAATAAACGCTCTTAAAATTTATTTTCCGTTATAGTCTAAGATCCCTCTAAGAACGACCTTCACCGAGATGCTTATTTGATGAAACGTTTTTTATATTTAATTTTAAATATCAATAAATACATTGCATATGGGTTGTCTAACAAATTTCAGTCCAGGATATTACTAATTAAAAATTTTAACCACCTTCACCGGTTTGCTTATTAAGTAGATAAATTCTATACCAATCGAAAGTATGAAGCCCATAGAATATGCAAACTTTAGGCTGCTAATTCTTTTCCGGTCACAAGTCTCGGGTTGGCAGCTATAAACAGGTCAATCGATATAGCATTTTGCACCGGTCTGCTTATTGAATGAAAATTATATGAAAATAAAGATTATTTATTTATTTATTTGGCACACAAAACAGAATACAATCAAATATTATACAACTAGAAACACACAATAATTAAAACTAGACTGTATCCCTAAATATGTGTACACAGCATGATCAAAGAGCAGTTTATGTGAAGTAAATACAAAATGAATTTAAAAGTAAATAATAATTAAAGAGAAAAAAAAAATCAGATAAAAATATGTATAAGCATGCATTATTTTTTAATTACAATATATATTTTTTTATTCATTTTTAAACAATAAATTTGATTAGGGCTAGGAAATATATATATATATTAATAATAAAGGGAAAATTACAGAAAATTAAGACCACTCTCCTTAATGAGAATGGTTTCAACGTCTTTTTTAAATTTAAATAGTTTTCTATTAAAAATGTCAATATTATTACATACTATTATTAACTAAAAGATCGTTGTACTGACGACACATTCTGACCACAGGGTTGTAATAAGACGTATTGTTGGTACAGACTTGTAGGGCGAAAGTTTTTTGAAATGGATAACGAGATCTCGTCCTGGTGTTAAAACCAATGGTAGAAGTCTCTTGTGGATCTTGATATAAAACCAACTAGCTTGGAGCACCTGGCCGTGATGTAGTCATAGTGGGCATGAAAATTAAGCTTTTCGTCAAAGATAACTCCAAGATCCCTAACCTGCGATTTCCTCGCAAGGACGTGATTATTTCATTATGAACACAATGGTATAGGTTTGCCTACGAAAAATCAGTCAGGAAGTCCGGTTGTCGAATTTTAAAAAGTGAAATATTGCCAAGTTAAACCTTCATACAACCGCGCGAATCGGCTTCACTACTACCAAGCACGCTGGGCATGTGTGCGTATCCACTGGCCGCATACGTACGCGGCGCGCGGCGAGACAGGTTAAAACCAGTTTACGCGGGCTCAGCCAGTGGACAAACTTAGGGGTGGCGCAGTGCGATGCGAATGCGACGCACGTTGTTTGTGTTTGTTAGCTGCAAGTTATAATATTTTAATGTGAAATATTATTATAATGGTTGTTTATTGTACTGTGTGTATGAATAATACGAGAAAATACCAAAATATATCATACTTTAACTATCCCAAGGAGTACGATAGGTAAGTAAATACCTAATTTTCAAGTAAGTACCTTTATCTTATTGCATAAGTTTCGCGAATATTTCGATATTGAAATAAATATTGTCAATGTTGGCAATGAAATACTTAAGCGTACTTACCTATTAAATATTGTATATTTTATATGCCATGTGAGTGTTTCCCGTTAGATTACCTACTTGAAAAAACTTTATGTTAGATTCAGAATTTATCACACCATTAAAAGAAACAATAAATTATTAAAAAAGAAAAATTATAAAAAGAAAATTATTATAGTAAGTAATTTGTTAAGTATTATATACCTATATCATACTGAATAATAAACTATTTAACAAATGTTTTGTTTAATTTGTCTTCACCTATTGTGACAACCCTACCAAAGGGTAGGGTTGTCACAATAGGTGAAGACAATTTTGCACGTTCTTAGGAAGCTTTGTCTGTGTTCCGTTTATTTCCTCTGTGATATTGCTGAGAGTGAATATGTGCGACTGAGAGGTCCCAACCAACCATCCCATGCGATAGAAGAGGACACAGCATAGCAGCTGTTTGAAGTCCGTCCATTTAAAGAAAGACAGAAAGGAAGGCTAAATAAGGCGAAATTCGGAAGGCTAACTAACTATGATGACGTGTTTGTTTTTTCTCCATAAAGGTTACTTACCTGAATATTATAATAAATTTAGTATGAACATACCTCCCTACCATCTTTTATTTGTAGTTGGTACTATTTTATACTGTATTTACAGTCCAGTCCAGCAGTAGATGCGTACTATGTGATATTCTGTGGCGCGCGCGATACAAAAAACGAGCAATATTCCACTTTTCAAAATTCGACAACCGGACTTCGTGACTGATTTTTCGCAAGCAAATCTATACCATTGTGTTCATAATGAAATAATCTTTATTTTCATATAATTTTCATTCAATAAGCAGACCGTTGCAAAATGCTATATCGATTGACCTGTTTATAGCTGACAACCCAAGACTTGTGACCGGAAAAGAATAGGCAAACTAACTAACTTGCATATTCTATGGGCTTCATACTTTCGATTGGTATAGAATTTGTCTAATAAGCAAACCGGAGAAGGTGGTCAAAATTTTTAATTTTTAAAATTTTTAATTAATCTTATTATGGACTGAAATTTGTTAGACAACCCATATGCAATGTATTTATATATTTATATTAGATTTAATATAAAATATGTTTCATCAAATAAAGATCTCCATGAAGGTCGTTCTTCACGGGATCCTATACTATTAAGTTAAAAGTTGCGTTTTGGGGCTCATTTCACCATAAAGAAAATACACTGTTTACTTAAATAGAAAATAAAATTATCTTTCCTTTGAATAAAAAAATTACCACCTTGTTTTTTTATATATAGCTATATTATGAGTATATTTTCGATAGCTAACTTATCCGACTTTTATTATGATTTATTATTTTTTTTTATTAACTGCACATTTCATTTGATCAAGTTTAGAAATAAACACTTTGTCTGTAAGAAAATACCCAGAACACCTGGAACAAATATTTACACATAAAAACATTAGTCTCAAGGCGGGATCCCGCAATCTCATACATCGCAGGTGGACCTTCGCCCGCCATGCCCCAATAGTCATAAGCTCGTATCACTATACATTGACTTGCCATCTGTCCCTCCTTGGCGAGTTTCTTGATGTCCGCGATGACTTTCTTTTCCTGTTGCTCCATCTTGGCCCGCTCGCGGTCCAGGTCGCGCATGGCCTTGTTCAGCGCGCGCTGGTTCTTGCGCAGCATCTCGTCGGGGGACATCCGGTGACCGAATAACCACTCCATTGTGCTACCTTTTTACCTTATAGTTCACTCACTTGGAACTGCAATTGGAGAGCATCAAGGGTTTAGTTTAGTAGTAGAACACTGCAAGCAAGTTTTGGAATAAAGCTCTGTTAGTAAAGCTGAAAAAAAGGTTTCTATAAACTTACCTCAATAATTGCCCTACTGTTAATGTAGAAATGTCCTCTGGATTCGATACAGGGAGAAATTATTTGGTTATCTAGAGCTCATAGATTGATGAATCACCATCTACATCACCCCTATCGGAATTTTACAAAAGAATAACAGAAGGCAGGTCATGTAAGTTACATAGCACACCGCTACTTTATTGACTGTTTTAAAAAATAAAGTATTATTTGGATTCATCAATTTTATACAAATTCAAGATTGTTTACTTTGCGTTTGCTTGCAAAATTTAGGTACTAAGGGATACCAACGTATTTCCCGAAATTTCAGGATGGATATACCTATTCATCTTCTTTTTTGTTTTGAATCAAATAATTCTATAGGATGTCAAACTCAGCCGGTGTGAATGTAAAAGTCATCACTTCAACTTCTTTTTTGTTTAGGCGCCGCTTGCTTTTCGCTACGACTCTGCCAGTGTCTGTTTCAGTGTCATAAACTCCTTTCTTACATAGTATATCGGATCGAGTCTCAGTCAACCGAGGAACGAAGGACTCACTGAGGTACCAAATTTTAACATTGTCTATTGATAGACCACTCGTCCGCCATTACCGCTTCATACACCAACAGAGTGACTCTGTTCTAATTGAGATCGAAAAATAAAAAATGCCTTCTTGTGTGGTGAGATGTTGCCGAAATCACACTAGTTCAGGAAATAAAAAACCCGGAATCACATTTCACAGGTAAATTTCTTATTACATCCACTTATTTCTTCGATTGAACGCAAATAACTATCAACAAAAAAAATACAACAAAAACACAAATCTTGCCGGTGTTACCAGCACGTAAACTTCTAAATTTCCGAATAATGTGGGAGTTTATTAAAAATGTTTGAATCCTTGTATATTATAATCCTTAAAATTGGAATAAGGTAGCCTACTTAGTATAGATAAGAATTTAATTAGATATTACTTGATATTTCATCCTACTATAGTATGAAGCTAGATTAGGTACCACTGATTCACTGACTGACTGACATAATTGTTCTCCTTGATGGTGGATGGGCAAGTATGTTTTGTTTTACGGCATCGTATAAATAAAATAATAAATAAATAAAACAGCTTTTATTTCTCACACTTAACTTAAATACTAATGTATATATTATTCTGTCTAGTGAGTACCGCTTTCAGCGGTGAAAGCCTCCTCCAGCTCCTTCCATCTTCCTCGATCACGGCATCGTATAGGGGAGCTAAAAGTCTTCTAGGGAAAATTCCGACTTTTTGACATTTGCCCCCCCAAGACCTCCCCCAGTGGGCGACCTCCTACGCAGAGCCATATTTCTTAATTTTTTTATGAGGGACAAGGGGGACAAGTTATTTCAAATGCAAATAAAATTTTGGGAAGTGAACCGCAGTGCGACAACTGTCACACTTTCTTTCTTTCTTTCAAGGCGAGCGAAGCGAGCCTTGCTTTGTGGCAGCACGAGCAGAGTCGTATTGTTACAATAAAATAAATAGATTTTTTGTTTGTGATGTAAATTTAACAGCTTTTTACTTATAACGAAATGTGAATTATTTTTTCTGATAATTATAATCATAGGTATGTTACGTAGTAAGTAGGTCTTATAAAAACTATAACATTTATGTGACTAAAGCATTACGCTACTTTTAAAAAAAATAATAGCTACCTGCTTGATATGTGATCTGTAGAAAATTTTATGAAAATTATCGGCATTTTTTTTCATCAGTTGTCATCTCTCACTTATTACAAGTCCGCCATTGCTGTTGTTCACTTGTGATTCCGTAGGACTCCATCTGGAATATTACTAAATCTATGGTATATAAATAAAATAAAAAAAATTGTTTATTTCGAGCACAGGACTCATACAAAAGATAACATTATAATTTACATACTCAATCACAAATCAATGAGATAAAATAAAATAAAATAAATATATGATCAGTTACGAAAAATTAAGAACTTATAAATTTTGCATCAAGATGATTTTGCTAATATAAAAGGACAACACAACATAAATAAGCAAAAGGACAACACAACATAAATAAGCAAAAGAACAACACAACATATAAAATATTATTCTTTAATTACACAACTCTATAAATGTATTTAAATTTTTACTGTAACTTAATATTATTATTTTTTACAAATTTACAGAGTATAAAATTAATTATGGGGGAAAAGGCTAGGGATAATATAATTTTCATGGAGGTAGGACGGGGGATTTCAGGGGGGAGGTCGTCATAGAGGGAATATTGTAACTTCGGGCAATTAAAGAAAATGTGATCCACATTTCCTTCTTCAAGCCCGCACTCACACATTGAATGATCCCGGATCCTTAATTTATGCCACTCACTGTGCCATTACAGTGGCAGCCAGCCACTGTAATGTCAACTTTTTAGTGACCTATGCACCTATCTATTGCGGTGTAGTTATTCCTTTAATAAATTGCACAGCCATCATATCTTGCAGCAAGAAGTTGAATTGTTGTTTTGTATGCATATGCATGCATTCGATTGACTACCGTGTAGATTGATTTTATAATTATTCTCTTTGGGTTGATTATTCCCACAAAGTACTTTTCTACATGATTATTCCTTTATGATTTCTCATCGAAATAGACCAATCACCCGATAAATTAAATAACCAATTATTTAGTAAGTAAAGATAGTTCAATTTACGTTAAACCATCGGTGTGTCCCCATGTTGTTCGTTTATTTAAATTTGTATATAGATTAGATAATAGATTCACCGTTGTAACCTGCGAACACAAATTGCAGTTTTTCCTAAAAAACTATCAATAGGCAGGTATAGGCACTATAAAAATGAGTGATAACGAGGTGACCATCATGGAAGTCGACGATGCGGAGTCTGAGCCGAAACCTTCCAAGTCAGCCCCAGTGAAATCAACTGTGCACCTCCCGTGGATTGAGAAGTACCGGCCCTTGAAGTTCGAGGACATTGTGGGCAACGAGGACACCGTGTCGCGGCTGGGCGTGTTCGCGCGCGCCGGCAACGCGCCCAACATCATCATCGCGGGCCCGCCCGGCGTCGGCAAGACCACCACCATCCTGTGCCTGGCGCGCGCGCTGCTCGGGCCCGCCTTCCGCGACGCCGTGCTCGAGCTCAACGCCTCCAACGACCGCGGCATCGACGTCGTGCGCAACAAGATTAAGATGTTCGCGCAGCAGAAGGTGACGCTCCCGCCGGGCCGGCACAAGGTGGTGATCCTGGACGAGGCGGACAGCATGACTGAGGGCGCGCAGCAAGCGCTACGCCGCACCATGGAGCTCTACTCCAGCACGACAAGGTTCGCGCTGGCCGCCAACAACAGCGAGAAAATCATCGAACCCATCCAGTCGCGCTGCGCCGTGCTGCGCTACTCGCGCCTCACAGATGCTCAGATACTGGCCAAAGTCAGTGCAACACATCATTTTACTTTGCCTACATTCTGTAGTGTTATGTACGTACAGCTAAGCAATTGCACTTTCATGATTCTAGGTGGTGGAGGTGTGCAAGAAAGAAAACCTGTCCTACACAGAAGAGGGAGTAAGTGCGGTGGTGTTCACAGCTCAGGGGGATCTGCGATGCGCCCTCAACAACCTGCAGTCCACAGCCCAAGGCTTCGGACACGTGAGCCCTGACTATGTGTTCAAGGTCTGCGATGAGCCTCACCCCCTACTTGTTAAAACCATGCTGGAGTCTTGCATTCGCGGGGATATACATGAAGCTTACAAGGTAAATTTTGAAGGTTCAGTCATATAATAGGTTGGGAAATTAAATCTACATATTATATGACTGAACCTTTTTTAAAATAAATCAAATTCTTCATCAGAATGAATATTACATTGGGACTCCTAAGTATGTTGAATAAAATCCAGATAATTAAATTGTAGAACAAGTTATAAAACCAGTTAAGGCACTGGAGTTGCTGATAACAGGTATGTTTTACTTCAGGTGATGAGTAAACTGTGCAAGCTGGGCTACGCAGCGGAGGACATTGTGTCCAACATATTCCGCGTGTGCAAGACGCTGGAGGCGGAGGAGAGCTGCCGGCTGGGGCTAGTGCGCGAGGTGGGGTTGACGCACATGCGCGTGGCAGACGGGCTCTCTAGTCCGCTGCAGCTGGCCGCGCTGTTGGCGCGCTGCTGCCGCGCCGCCGCGAACCAGCACACCGACTGGTAACACACCACCACTGTTCACTGTCTAGTGTGTGGACAGAGCTCATACATGGCCCTCCAATTCATCGCTGAGGTCCTCCTTAGAAGACAAGTGCGACTAGGTGTGTTGAGCATTTTATACAGTGAATGAAAAGGACAAAATGATTTAGGTGAAGTGATTCTGTGCTGCATCTTGGTGCCTCCTGTTCACATGAATGAATGCAATGTTGTGCAGTAGTTCCACTACCTTGCTAGATTATAATAATGTGATACATTTAACTGCCTACCTTATGGAACCTTGCAACATTTTTGGATAAAGTAAATTCAATAATTAGTATTTTTATTTATTTTATAATGAATGACATTCAATACAGCTAATAACAAAAATAAGCCGCCTACAATTAGATTGTACGTCGATCGGTAACAGGCCTGCAAGTGTCGTTTCTTTAGTGATACGATCACCGCTTGTCCTCTATCAGTTTGTTGTGTTCTTCCATGAGACTCTGCAAATACAATTTGGCTTACTTTCTATAAATTCTATTAAAATATTAACACAACAGAATGTTATTATATAACATTCTGTTGTGTGGAATGATTTGATGAGCCCTCCCCCCTAGCCTGCGCCTGCGCTATGCTGTCGAGGCTAGTGCATGACGGCCTGCTCCTTCACCGGCTTGCCCTGGATCAGCTTCTGGTGCTCTTCGCTCAGCGCCTGCCACACACACAGACAAACTGTAGGTATGCACACTCAGCCTGGATTCTATTGGGTAGGTAGTAAGTACCTACCCACATCAGCATACATGACCACCAGAAGTATTTTAGAGCGTCTCAAAACTCAACGTCAAGCCGAAAGCGGGGGACAGGGGTGGGTTCACGCCAAGCCCCAGAAAACCTATAAAATAATGGTTTTAGGTCAAATTTAAGGTTTTTTACTGAAATCCTATAAATTCTCTGATTGAATTCAACAAGTGCGAATAGGACAGCAATGGTTTTCATTCAATGTAACAGATCATAATAAAGATAACCGCTGAAACGATTCGTTCTGGAGCCATTATTTTTAATTTGTTTTGGTTTTCTGGGTTGTCCTCATGAGTCTATCTGTGTCTACTGATTTCGGCTTGACGTTGAGTTTCCGGACTCCCTGTATAAAATGTAAGTAATGAAAGGCAGTATGTAGATTCACCTCTCCCCCCACTCATGTTAAAGCCTTGTTATAAAGAGTCTTGCATTCCCTCCCTCAACCTAAGTGCACCTTTTCCAGAAAAGTTCATGCAACCATCCATCCACTCAAACTATGGTTCGACAAAGTATTAGCCAAAAGCTACGCTACTTTATCAACCTTAAGGCAATCGGCAGCTGGTACTCTTAGATAGATAGACGTGCCAGATGGTGGTCGTAGGTAAGTGGTGCGGTGGTACCTTGAAGTACTTGACAGTCTTAACGCGCAGCTCGTCGGTGGCGGCTTCGTCGCAGATGAAGAGCGCCTGCGCGTGCTGCTGGAAGGCCGACACCGTCCACATGTGGTTGACGCCCTCCTCCACCGCCTTCGCCAGCGCCAGCGCCTTGTGCGCGCCAGTGATCAGGATCATCACCTACGGACATTATGTAATACAGAGTGCCTTCAACAGTAGACACCTATCCTAATTATTACTAAAA
Source organism: Eupithecia dodoneata (assembly GCA_947044415.1). Classification (NCBI taxonomy): domain Eukaryota; kingdom Metazoa; phylum Arthropoda; class Insecta; order Lepidoptera; family Geometridae; genus Eupithecia; species Eupithecia dodoneata. Next base: position 293,723 of record OX345670.1, read on the forward strand.
AGTAAAATACTAGTTAAATATTAATGCAATAGGGAGAAGAAGACTTAAGAAAAGTGTAAGAAATTAGGTATGGATTTTGGTTGATAGTTTGTAGTGGGTGGTTGTGGTTAGGTACCTCCTTAGCCGCCATGACTGTGCCGACGCCCACGGTGAGCGCCTGCGTGGGCACCTTGCGGATGTCGTTACCGAAGAAGCGCTTGTTGGCCTCCAGCGTGTCGTGCGCCAGCGACTTGACGCGCGTGCGCGACACCAGCGAGGATCCCGGCTCGTTGAACGCGATGTGTCCGTCCGGCCCGATGCCTGCGACCAAACACAAACCTGAACAATCACAACAACACACAACGTACATCCACTCACGCACGCAGTGACCGCTCCACCTAGACCCACCTCCGACGAAGAGACGCACGCCACCGGCCTGCGCGATGAGGTCCTCGAAGCGCTGGCACTCGGCCACGAGGTCGGGCGCGTTGCCATCCAGCACGTGCGCGTGGGCAGGCTCGATGTCCACGTGCTTGAAGAACTCGTTCCACATGTAGTAGTGGTACGACTCGGGGTGGTCGCGCGGCAGGCCTGTGCCGACACAAACAAACATTATCATGGAGAGACCAATACATCCCCCTCTGCTCGTAGGGAAAAGCTAAGCTTGCTTGCTGCTCTAGCTATAGATCAAAATCTGTTAGTTACCGATTTACATTTAACTGACCTGAACTGAAGGCCAGCAGCCTGGTCCACGACAGTTAATGGAATAAATAAATAATGCTGGACAATCCACACAGCACCGTCTAGCCCCAAGCTAAGCAGAGCTTGTGTTATGGGTACTAGATGACTGATATACATAATACAATACGTACATTTCATAGATAGATATTTGTTATTATACATAGAAAACGACCAGAACACCCGGGACGAATATCTGCAGATCGTACACACAATTGTTCCGAGGCGGGAATCGAACCCGCAACCTCCTGCGTCGCAGGGGGACCTTCTCCCACCGCGCCACATCGGTCGTCAAAGGTCAAGGAGTCACGGGAAGAAGAAACTCACCGACATACTCGTCCATATTAAAGGTAGTGACGTATTTGAAAGAGACGCGGCCCTCCTTGTAGAACTGTATGAGCTTGCGGTACATGCCGAGCGGAGTCCCACCGGTGGGCAGCCCCAGCACGAAGCGGCGGTCGGGGCCGGGAGCGAACTGCGTGATCCGCTGCATCACAAACCGCGCCGTCCACTCCGCCACCACCTCCGCGTCCTCCAGGATTATTAGACGCATGGCACTGCACTGCACCGGCCTGACAAGTGTAGATAAGGTAAGGGTACAGCAGAACAGCCCCTCACTGTCCGCTGCAGCTGTAGAACACTACAATCGGTACTCAGGGCTAGCTAGATGCGCGGCAGTAGATATCGCTCGGCCATTAACTGGTCATTCAGATAACTTGAAGGGTGCGTCTCACTCGACTCGCAAGTGATTTCATTTACCTACATTTAGGCCAATGACTTTATGTAGGTATATCGCACAGAATTCATATTCTGTGCTCTATCGCAGTCGCGTCGTCGCGCGTCGGTGACATTAGAGCGGCTTGTGATGTTTTATAGTAGGAACCTACACCTATAAGGACCAGTGATTATCCCAGGAGATCGCACATTATGACATAATGTACAAGCTACTAGGTCGTCAGGTGACGGTATAGATACGTATACTGTATGTGGTATAGAGCAGGCTTCTCCTGACCTCAGCCTGTCGCCTGTCCTCACAGATTTTCTTACGTCGTAATATGCATTATTAATATTATGAATTAACCTACTCGTGACCGTCAGCTGCAACTCCGTGGGTGTGTTTGGCAGTGGCAGCGATGACGACATTATTCCGATGGTATAAGGTTCAAATCAGAATTCTGGAATACCTATACGATTTGAACCTTATTCCATGGGAATAATGTCGTCATCGCTGCTCCCGGACCAGACGCCCGCGACTCATGTTTACCTACATAAGTAGGACCCAATAGTTACCTTCATATTAGTAAATAATAAAAAATGCGTACCTAATAGGTACATTACATACTTAAGTTTGTGTAGGTATCTAGATAAAAAGGGAGGTAGGTAGGTTAGGTACATGCCTCGTATTGTGTGTAATGTGTCTTCCACAGATTGCTTGAATATTCATTTATTTTGCACAAATTTAAACAAGGACACCATAAGGAAACTTTCTCTAATTTTATCGACTCAATATTTTCTTACACAGTTTTGTCAAAAATATGTCAGCAAAATTTTAATCAAATATAATTAAAAATGTTATCCGTCGATTAAACTAAGCAAAGAGTCCCTCTTTTTAATTTGTGACATTATGAAGATAATTATGCTTTGGGTATTTTTAGGATCTACGGATATTATCAACACAAGAACATGTTATTAAAAACGGCAAATGTCTGGCAACAGTGACAACGCAGCGATCGGGCGAGTCGTGGACAAAGTGTAAAAAATGAATATAGTAGAGAGAATGGTGTCGGGGTCATCGGCCGGCGCGCGGTCACTCACCCTGTCGTCGACCTCTCAACTAAACTGATAACTGCAGATAACGTTTATTGCTACGATCGGGTTAAGTATTTGTATTGAAACAAAAACGACGCGACTGCTCTGTTCCGATTGCAGTTTGTTTCTGGCTGTAGCGCGCGTGGCTTTGGTTTGTTGTTTGTGATGTTATGTTGCGGAAACACGCGCGGCCCCGAGCGAGGCGCTCGCCGCTCGGTGACAGGCGGTAACTTGCTATTCCAGTTGCCAGCTTCAACTTCACCTACAGGTTCAGTAGAAAATTAAACAAATCATCCAATAATATGTTATTTTATTTCTAATACTTAGAGATTATCAATTATAATGTCGAGGCTTACGCCCGCCCTTATAACTAATTAAGAAAAGGACATGTAGTCATGAACTATCATTACTGCATGGACCGAACCGAATGCCAATGCGATGTATAAAAGTAGCCACGTAGCCGGCAATATCCTCAATATATTTAAACTTAATTATATTTTACAGAATAAACAATTTATTTGTGCATAAATCAATAGTTGTCATTTTGAATCTACATATACTTTATAATAATATCGAAATATACAATAAATAAGGTTGTAGTGAGTACCTGCGTCTCGTGCATGCACAGACTCCCTATAGTCGACATCAACACGCACGCCCGAGGCACTTTTAAACATGATTGCAATAAAATGTGACCTTTAATATCCAATGCGGTTGCAGAGACAAAGCTTACTTCACACGTTTCGGCTAATGTTGCAGCTGACGCAGTTTTTGGTAAAAGTGTACAGACAGTTTGTGTTGATCAGGCAAATTTAGCTATGTGGTATGTCAGCTATAACTAACTAGCTTAGCTTAGGTGAAAATCTGACATGATACAGCTTAGTACCAATGATGCGCAACTATTGTGGACTGCTCATGAGCAGCGCTCAATATCGTGATTTTGGATACCTACTTGAGAACAAAATAACATTTCACTCGGCAAAAAATGATCCTACGACTCTCGAAAGATTGTGGTTCGGATGTGGCTATGCAGATAGCATATATATAGTCGTCAGCTCAGATTCAGCTGCTGAAAATAAAATGCTCAATGCTGGGATGCTGATGGACATACGTAACATATCTTATACAGGATTATCTGGCAGCTTCTTTGATCTTGCCATTGAGCGCTCTTCTTCATTGACTGAGCGCATCAAGTTGTGCAATGAAATACGTGATGTGTTTGCGAAACACGTTTCATTACGATGGTGTGGAGCGGAGCTCGAATCACTATTCCATCGTGACATTATACAAAATGCGTGCGAGATCAACGGTCTCGCTACACTAGGGAGATATATAGGTATGGAGTCGCACTGGGAGGGAGTGTATCCTGACGTGTGATGTGGACAATACACACTGGACGTACTGGAGCATGCGCTGACGTTTACTGATGAAGATCAACGCGCCATGGCCGTTGTATTTCATTCGGCCTGCGTATGCGGATCGACCATAGTGTACGTTGGCTCATCCCCTGGGGATTCATGGATTTCCGCTCTAGCGCAATACCCCAATGTACATTCAGTGATATCCATAGATCCCAAAGATATTTCAAGTTTCAATGACACGAGGATAGAACATCACAAGAGAAAGATCAACTCTCTTCACAATTATAGATAGCAATAAAAATTGCATACTTATATGGGATGTGAGAGGTGAAACACGGGACGCAGACGAGCCCCTGACTCACATTTCTACTCTCAATAGCATAATACAGGACGAACGTTTGGAGGAATATTTCTTCATGATACATTTGAGAGTTGACATACGTCATTTAAGATGTTATAGCTTGCCTGATAAGGGACGCTTCTTTATGCAGCCCTTTTCTATAGGCCGTGACACTCACGAATGCAGATTCGTGTGCCATTTAAGATCCAGGGTCATGAAGACTCTGGTCTCGCCCAGCGAAGTCTTGCGCGAAGAGATACTGCGCGAAATGAATGACCTGCGAGTTAAGTCCGATCATGACTATTCAATAGAGTCACAACTCGTAGCCAATTTATTGACCGCCAGATATCGTCAAATTGATTATCTACATTAGAAGGCCTACAATAATTCTGTTGAGGAAGTATTCCTTTACACCATCAATCACAATCCACCAGAAAGAGCGCTTGAGCATCTTCTGCGAGTAAAGAGTGAATCGAGACACTACGCAGTCAGTTTCTTTGTTGGTGAAGCCATTTTAGATGACCCTCATGCGTTTCCTGAGGGCGAAGCGTTCTCTAGAGGATTGGGAACGATTCTCGATTCAAGATCATTTATAGCGGCAAAAGTTGAAGGTCTATACTTTCTACTATCTGACAGTATGAACGCGCTCTTCAAAGAAGAAGAGTTCACTTCAGAAACCTACATGATACGTCAAACTGAGCACGCAATAAGTACTAGGTCGCGCACACCCATTTATGACCAAGTCCGTTTAGATGTTTGCATTCAAATGGGCGCAAATTTTCCGAAATTCCCAAGGGATTTCAGCATCACCGATATCCTTTTGTCCCCGTCTGGTCATGCCTTACGAATGACGTTGGAATTTATCAAGGGTAAAGCTATGCTAGCGGAAAAAATAATAAACAATTTTAGAACCATACAGCGGAGCTATGCTCGCGCTAGCTTCGGAGCGAAACAGGTTAAGCCCGCCAACTCACGCTTTGCAGATACCTCTACATTAAGGCATCATGGAATAGCAGTCTCTCACAAAACAAATGGTCAAGAAGCACATACATATATGTCCAATTCTGCCTGCAAACCAATTTCTGTCGTCTGTAGTTTAAAACAGTGTTTTTATTTTGATCCCCTACAAACTGTTTGGCTTAAGCCAAGCTAGTTTTAAGTGTGCCTGTTGAGGTTTCGGTCTGCTCTGCAACCCGCATTAGAGACTGAACCAGCTTCCTATCTAACCATTTCATGACATTCAAATAATAGATCATTGCCTCTCATAGAAGATCAGTACCTACCTAGATTAGGGGTTTATTTAAAGATAATTCAAACGTCAGGTGCAAGTCGCATTCGCACACCGAGGGTTCCGCACCTTACTTCTGTCAAATATCACTTTTAGGTCAAAAGGAAGTATTCTATATTACAAGTTTGATATATCACTGATTGTTCGCTATATCACCTTGCTTTTTGCCAAATATCATGAATCCAGGTCAACGGGAAGTACGCTACAGGTTTTGCGTTCATTATTATTTAATTAATCTCTTACATATTTCTGAATATGTGGGCATAATCCGCTGTATCATTTGAATGCGTTGATCACGGCTCCAAGAGGTTACGGGCCTGAGTATTTGATGTTCATTTCAACTCGATACCTTACACTCGATACTTGACAGAAGGACAGATGGACTAAAGTTTATCTGACAACAGTTACGGTACGGAACCCTAAAAACCAACATTCATATCACAAGACTCCACAATTAACATGATTGTTCAGTATGCGGATTGCAACAATAAGTATAATTACCTAACACGAGTACCTACAGTACGGTAGAGTACAGACCGCGTCGCGCGCAACGAACAACACACACCCACCGCCTGCGCAGTTCATAGTACGGGACGCGAGACGTAGGTCCCGGACAACTGTTATAAACGAATCATTTAATAATATATACAACATCGTTGTAACGGAGTACAAGGTGTACAGTACGCACCTAGCAGATCTATCCCATCGCGGTGATATCAAAATAACAAACATTTATCTACATACATTCATATCAGAATATTACAAGTCAACTTCCTAGTGTTCTCGTAGACGACATGGCGCGGGCGGAGTCGTCTCGGTCCAGTGGTCGGTAGCGACGCCCGCACTATGCCTCACACCACACACCCACTCGGCGCATGCCACAGAACGGGCCCTGTCCGAGCGGCGCGGGCGCCCAGCGCTGCACCTCTCCAACGAGCCGCAAGGAGGGCGGGAGTGCTAACAATATTTATACAAATAAATTCGGGCCAGTTTACAAAAACGAGTTTAAAATGCAATTTCACACTTACACGTTACAAATATCAATAATTTAACATAACGTCTTACCTAATGGCTACATTTAGGAACTTAATTTAATTAAATACTTGGCTCTTACAATGTATCTTAGCATCTGAGACAAGTACTGCATTCTCGTCCGCTTGCCGGTGTTACAACAACTAGCGCGACGGTTCCTATCGCGCTCAATGTATCTTGTAATTAAATAATTTAAAATGTAACTATTGTGATGTTTCTTCCATCACGATGGAACCACTCGCCACGAACAGAGGTTCTGCCGCTTGTACAAACTATTAAGAAATTATCATATTCAGTATAATGTCCTAGTTGTTTCTAGCGCCGGCGTGGGCGCGGGCGCCAGTATAGTCGTAGTCTTTACCCTGCAGTGCAGATCGATCACAGCAACCACATTCAGTTGAGATCGAATGTACTTCCCATTATAGGCCGCGTTTAAGATTTGGGTGTCATAAGCGTCTTTGACACACTGACAAATACTCTAAATACGCGAGAAGTGGTCAGGCGGCACACAGGGCTAACCACGATTAGGGCTCGCGTGCAGGATCCGAGAGTGAAAGTGAGACGGTAGTTCCTCTGCTTGATCCTGAGTGCAGGGCGCGAGCGGCGGCGGTCAGTCCCTGCGCACGCGCTTGGTGGGCGGAAGCGGCAGCGGGGGCGGGGGCGGGTCGCCCTCGGCGCCGCGCGGTGCCAGCTCGGGCAGCCATTTCACCAGCGCCGCGTCGAAGAACTGCTCCAACCGCTTGGCGTCCTTGTAGATCTGACTGTCTGGCTGCAACCAAAACAACTCATATAGCTATACGTACGTAGCTACACGTTCAAGAGGCGCGCAGGCTGCGCCCGGTCACAGCCCGGTGCAGCGCTGCTCCGCGCCTGCAACCGAGCTCGCAGCGCAACACTGACCTCTCATATTTCACACACACATTCTTGTGTTGCGGCTGCAGCTTGGTGTATTAGTATTGTACGTATGAGTTGTTACCGGATTGTATGCGTAGGCGTTGTGGAAGAGCAGGCGGCAGTCCTGCACGAAGTGCGCGGCGCGCGTGTAGCGGGCCGGCGCGCGCGGCTGCAGCTTGGCGCGGATCGCGTCCAGGCACATCGGGTGGCTTATCTGTATAACACAACACACCTCATCATCTTGTCTAGTACCTACGAGTGTTACTCAGCTCGATTGACGCCGCTGTCGCGGTGCAACAAAATTTCTAAATTTATAATTATATTAATAAATAATAATATAATATAAATAATAATAATATAATTTCTAATTTATATTAATAAACAACTAAATTTCCCTTCCTGAAACTTCGAAGACTCCATTCACACCGGGAAGCAGTGGTGCCAGCCACTGAGCACTTTCAGTGCCAATTACTTGTAAACTTAATCTACATAAATATATGACTAATATCACTTAAAGAGGTCAAAAAGATACGAGTACGGCAGGCGCGTCCCATCAGCAGGTGTCCGCTGGCTCCCTGTATCGTTAGTAGTAGTGTGAGTCTACGAATAAATAATAGGTCAGGAAGTCTAATTCAGATCAAGTTCCACATAAAAAGTAGCACTACTCCAAACCAAAACAACGTATGATTCAAACTACCAATCACTACACAGGTTAGAAACAGACATGCTTGGTGATTGGTTTATATTCAGAACGAAAGCAGGGATTGGTTTGCGCGCGCTGCAGTTGTCATAGTAACCATTGAAACACGCGCGCGAACCAATCCCGGCTTGGCAGCGTGGGTGTATGCAATAAGGGGACCGGATCAATTTAATAATAAAACGATATTATTGTACGATATGTTTTGTTTTTTTGTGATGTACTCTATGTCCTGCGAAATATAATATTTCTTCGCAATGTAGTGAAGACGGATTCTAAGATATTCAACAATTAGATATTATACATGTTATCAATAAAATGTAATGGTTGTTATTTGTTTGGTGAATGTTTTTTAGTGGGCTTAGAATATCTTCTTTATCAATTATTTTAGAAAAACACTGTGTTTATATTACTGACTGATCGTTCGCTCGAGTAAGTGATTTTCCGTTATTGTACTGCAGTTTTATGTAACATGGTATATCCTGTGATGATTTATAAAACTCTGCTGGTTTTCACAGGCATCCAGTCATACTCTTGTCTATCTAGCTTAACTGCAGCTATCCACTTATTTTGTCAAATAGGATCGTCAGGGAAACTAAAGGAAACAAAAAAAGCAAAATACGTGTTAGAAAAATATCAAAGTTTTATCGATTTACTTTTTAATATTTCATTAAGAAGAAAAAAACCTTCTAAATTAGATAAAACAATTATTGACTTCATGTTGCATAATATTGACGATCTCGGTTTGATGACGTATTTGAATATCTTTGAATACAGTTTATAATAATTTGAATCGTATATGGCTCCTGCTCTACTTCACAACACATGCTGGCACGATGATTCACAGCTTTTCACAATGATAAAAACGAAAACCTACGCAGAGATTTGATGTGTGCTTGCTTTCAAGATCAATGTCCGACTGATGACGCGCTGGACACGACTTTTAAGCCCCGCCTACTTGGACACGACTTTTGTTGGGTCATTTTTCGAACGCAGTTACATTTCCTGACTTATTATTTATTCGTAGGTGTGAGTGTTACCTTGGAGTGGTAGTGCAGGTTCTCCGGCGGCACGGGCTCGCGGAAGGCGAGGCTTAGCTCGTACTGGCAGTAGAGCTCCAGCGTGATGCGCTCCACCAGCTTCTGCAGCCGCGGGGGCAGCCCCCCACCCCCCGCGGCCTGCTCCTCGCCCCCCACACACACCTCCGCGAAGTTCACGCACAGCAGGCACTGCCACGTCTCCGTCTCGCTGCAATTGAGAGACATTCACATCACATGAGAGCGGATCCAAAAGGTTTAGCGGCCTTTATTTGGGTTCCCCTTCGAAGTGAGAGTAAAGGATTCTCACATTCTTAGTGACGTTACCTACATAATAATTAATAATAAAGCCATTATAAGTTTACAATATTTTATGCTCAAACTTAGACTTTACCTAAACCAGACGGCATAAATATAATACCCAATAAATATAAATAACACTTAACTATGGCTCTTGTAGGAACAAGAGGAACATTTAGCGATAAGTGTTGTATAGAGGTACTGTTTATACTCACTCGGGCAGCTTTTCGATGGTGGGTATGTGACAGTACTGGTGGAAGACCTTGGGGCATTTGTCACAGCACATGAGCTCCCCGCCGTCCATGCAGACCGCGCACCAGTCCTCGTTGGGGTCCCCCGCGCCCGCACCGGCGCCGCCCGCCGCTGCGCCCGTAGCGACCCCCGTCGATAGCGCCAGCGCGGTACCACCCAGCTTGCCTGACACACATCATTACATTACCAGGAACCGCATAGAATACTGGCCCAAGCGGACTTTCGCCCATATATGTCTACGTGATCAGATGATAGATCGCAAGATAATATCGCGTTTTGACAGAATTGGGGGCTACATGTGGTATCTATCTCTACTTAGCATTGGTTGATCTTCCTCGGTCGTGAACCAGTTGGGTGGTCCGTCAGGCCATACCTGTGGAGTCGTCGGTGGAGGAGTGGCAGGGCGCGGGCTCGGGCTCCTGCTCCGGCAGCACCTGCACCCCGTTGGAGTCCAGCTTGGCGATGGTGGCCATCAGGTCCTGCACCGACTCCGCGCACACCGCGTCCAGCTCCAGCGACGCGACGCCGCCGACGCCCTGCGCACAGACACGTGTATACTGTAGCGTAGCGCAGTGTGCACGGTGGGTACTAGACAGTGTGAGACTCACGTTGAAGCTGGGGCTCGGCGTCTTGGGGTTGGTGGAAGTGACGACGGAGGGCGCGGGCGCGCGCGGCCCGGCGCCGGGGCCCTGTCGCGCCAGCGTGATCTTGAAGTCTGCGCCCGCGCCCCCCGACCCCGGGGACAGCATGCTCATCTCAAACCCACCTGCAACACCACATATTCGAATTGACACACATTTGAATTGTTCGCATTCTTCCGCACTAGCTGCGGCAGGATCCTGTTCACGGGATGAGTAGACATTACATGAAGGGATTTTATAGGATTCATCTTAAGCTTCTGTTTAATTTACTAACGACGGGTATTAGAGAAAACAGTCTTCAATGGTTTTTATCATACAAGAAGTTGCAGCATGTTGTCAATAATGAATTGAATAAATGTTGTAAGCAGTAGTGTTCCGCAAGGGCCGCTCCTCGCCCCCGCTGTTTCACCGATTCACTAACGATATAAACTACAATAGAAAATGACTTCATTTGTACACCAACAAAAATACATTGAAAAGAGAAATTACAAAAAACTCGCATAATTGTCTGCCTTATCACTACTGAGAAGATAGAAAATACATTATTGCACTTTAAATAGGAAACTATGTACAGTAAAAACTTAAAAATGAATTACTGACCAGACAACCATGAGAAGCGATATCATCCAGGAACTGGCATGTGATATATGTATAGCGATTGTACTTACCGTTGTGCTGGTGATGCTGTGGGATGTGCCACTTGGCTGGCGGCGGCTGGTGGTGCGGGGGGAGGTGCGCGTGCGCGTAGGCGGGCGGCGGCGCGGGCGAGGGCGTGCGCGGCCCGCCGCTGCGCCGCCCGCTACCCGCGCCGCCGCCGCCGCCCGCGCCGCCCGCGTACGCGCCCATCACTGCACAACACATCGTAAACTGATTCACCTGACACATACTGTAGCGAGACCAACTGCTCACACATGTTCTTTTTTTGGTTGCAAGTAATAAATAGATAGCCAAGGTATGATGGTCCGGTACGGTACTCACTCTGGTGGTAGGCGTGCATGGCGGGGTGCTGCGCGTGGTGCGAGCGCGCCGCCGCCTGCGCCTGCGCGCTCAGCAGCCCGCGCAGGTTCATCTCGCTCATGCCTGCGGGACAACAAGATACACCCCTCACTATCACCACGACCACTACTAACTTGTGTTAATAACCATGATAGTTTCAAACATTTCATTGCTTCTGATTATTGCGTCGATTCTCAGGCTCTCAGGTCTACGAGTCAGTAGCAATCGGGCCAAATAGAGCTGCGAGCGATTCTAAAATCGAGCTCCTGGTTCGGTTAGAGGGGAACAAAGCACAGCCTCCCGCGACACGTGCGCGCATCTCGCTGGTCGCCACACTTAGGTAAGCAATGCAAGTCAGGTTCATACTAATTCAAGGGATTTAAGAAATAAAGATAATGACAGTCCATTTTTTAAAATGCCTAGTTCTAGCTTCTATCAGAAATGAAGATGGACAAGATCGGCTTCATACCGTCGTCTAACTTATTATGAAAGATGATCAGCGTGGGAGAAACCGTCTGTAAATGTGTTAGATAGATGACGATGTCTCACCGTGCAGATGGTGCGGGTGCGTGGTGGAGGAGACGAGCGCGTGCCGCAGCGGCGTGGCGTGCGCGCGCGCCCCGCGGCCCGCGCTCGCCCCGAGCCCGCTTAGGTAGGGCACGCCCGCGCCCATACCGCCTCCGCCGCCGCCAACGAACGACTGCCAACAGATTACTGCCCTTCACAAACACACACCATACACATCTAGTGGAATCGACACGACGACACGCCAAAGCGGATAAGTAAAGGTCGGCGGCCTCTATCACATCGGCGACGGTTGCTTTCCAACGACATGATAAGCCGCCGAGAACAGAGCCGCCGGCGGCCAACTGGCTCGGGCATGTCGGGACTCCTTAACACCAACATTAATATATTACAACAGACATTACGAACCATAATTATAAAAATAAAACAAAATACATTTAACAGATTAAATTCAGGCTCCGTAGATATACTATAGACTAGATACTATACATAGAAAATGGAACTCGCTGAAGGTAACAGCTGCTTCGACTTATTCCTGAGCAGAGGTTTGATCAAAACTGAATTGAATAAGTACTTAGTAGAGTTTAGATTCAGGTGGAGTTTACATAGAATACGAGTCTAGTCTACGATCATGCAATAAGCGTAACATTTATAAATGCAGTGGAAAGTTTAAACGAGAAGGAATAGACAAGGACACAGATACAACAAGTACAACAGATAGAAGAGGAGGAAACATCTAGATCTAGAGGCATGCTTCAGTTCTCCGGACTGACCTGGTAGCGGCACAGGCTCTAGAGACATGTAACAATGCACCTTGCTGTACTGTGGGTACCATCTGTGTTGGAGAACTTATCATTCTACTGTTTGCACTATAACATACAACTTGCAGACACCCCATTACAAATGGTCATCATAAGTGTAGCCGTGCTACGGTAAGCAGTTGGCTTAGCAGTTACGGTTAGTTCTCTAAAAGCCATAAGGGTTACGGCTGTTCTTACAGTCACTGTTGTAAGATATTAGAAACATGAAAAGAAATCTAGGTCACGGCGGTTGTCAAAATTGAAATTGCTTGCGCTTATCAAAATACAGTAAAGTCATCGACCTCAAACCGGCGATTTCGATTAGTGTATTTTAGGATTTAAAATTTGACTTGTCTTATTTTTTAAGCCGATGGAAATAAATGATCTTGACTTTTGATTATTAGAATTGAATAGACTCAATAAATGTTGACACAATTGCTGCTTACGGTGCATTCGCTAGCCCGGCCGATGAGGGCCTCCAATATTGTCGGTCCTTTCTATGTATAACGGCAGATGGATATATTTTTAGAAATCTCATTAAACTTTGTCAAATTTTACATGTTAAATAAATGTTAGGTATAACATTATCAAGCCAAAGAGACAATAACGAAGGTAAAGGAATCAGTCGATAAATAACTATAATAAATGAATATTACCTGATGCATGGCCGCCTGCTGCAGCGCGGCAACCGCCGAGTGCTGCGCCTGCGCCTGCGCGTGATGCGCGGCGTGGGGCGGGGGGTGGTAGGGGCCCTGCGCGGTGCCCCCCGCACCGCCCGCGCCCCCCGCCGACCCCGCGCCCCCGTCCACCTTGCCGTCCACTACGATGGCGCCGATACTCGACAGGACTGGAAACAAAACTCGCTCAGCTAAACAACCAAGTACTAGTGGCACAGGAACAGGCCCGCACCGCGCGGAGCCCGGGGTACCTCTCGCGGTCTCCGCAACGTATGGACGCACGCGAACTGTCACACAAGTTAAAGTGTTTTAGGGTCCGGTCCGAGGTAATACCTGTTGCGCCGCAAACCGCCTCTGTTATGCAATGCGGCATGATTCTCAATTGATTTTAGTGAATCAAATCGTAATATATTTAGTAGTCTCAGCTATCATCGTCGAAGTTAACAATTAAATGAATTGAACCTATAATTAATAATGCAACGTCAAGTGCTAATCGGAGTCACGCACCAAGGGTTCCGTTCACGTTTATTTTTATTTTCATATAACCCACGTACGTACCTCTGACCAGTTCTGGCAGCTTGTCGAAGGAGAGCGTGATGCGCACCGGGATCTCTGGGTTGGGGATGTCGGCGCGGCGCGACTTGATGCGCTGCAGGTGCGCCGCCACCACCGGCTGCAACAACACAACGGGCATCACGGACCTGACGTTACACACGCGGACTACGTGTGCGAGCGAGCGCTAGGTACCTTGCAGTGCAAGAGCGCGGTGTCGGTGGCGTGCTCGAGCGCGGCAGCCGTGAACTCGACGCAGTGGTCCGTGATGGCGGCCAGCTGCTCCAGCGCCTCCTTCTTCTCGTCCAGCGTGCGTTGCTTCGCGTCGCACACCTCGTTCAGCCGCAGCACCAGCTGCTTGCCGCGCGTGTTGATCGCCTGCGTCAGTCTGCAACACCATACGTTGTCACACACTCCGTACAAGCGCTACTGAAGTGACTACACAGCAAGAGGGTTACGTACTTGACGACGGTCTGCGTGATCTCTGGCACCAGCGCCTTCTTCTTGTCCGCGATGAGCTGCTGGCGATCCTGGATCACCTTCATGGCGGAGCCCAGCAGCACGCGCTTGTAGTTCACTTCCGACAGCAGCGCCGCTATGCTGGCGCGCGCCTGCAATTATTATTACACTAGAGTTAATTATGCATAAGACCTTGCGAAACTCTCCACCGCGGAACAAGTACAACCCTGCCTTTCCGACACAAACACGTAATCCACTCCGCAGCGGGGGGCAGGCGGGGGGAGGTCAAACTTCAAAGTGCTTTATTTCCTTTAGACCTCACAGGACTCTTGGACACGTCACAAGTTGCATAACTTAAACAAGGAAATAAAGTGATCACTTTCATTTTTTGTTCACTACTATCTTTTTAAGTTAAAGTAAAGAAGCGAACAAGAAACCTTTACCTTGTTAGTAGTAGTGGGGGGGGGGGGGGGTTCGGTGTAGGTCTTAGTGGGGCGTGTTCTTTGCCAGGGGACAAGCCTCTATAAAATGCTAAGTAAACCAGTAGCGTACGCCTTGGTGTGTGGAGAAAGGCTATCAGGCGCGCACCGACAAGCTCTTTATACACGTCCACGCCATCTCTGGACTGCCGCCGCGGTCCAGTTATTGGCTCACATACTCCATCTGAATGTGAGTCGTCCACCCCGGGCAATGCTGTGATCCAAAATGAGCTCCACACATTCCACCTGCCTCAGGATCACAGTAGCGAAGTATGAAGGGCGAGGGCGAGTCTTCGAACGTTTTGCCAGAAGTTGACCTAACAGGAGAAGAGAGAGTAGAAGTAGGAGAACGTAAATTAGGGCGAACAGACAAGCCAATCCAAAAAACTACACTAATCCAACAAACATTCCACAAGAGCATGTTTATTCCACGATCAAATTCAGTTGGAGCAATTCCAAAAAACATCACCGTTGTACCAACGAAAGACCAGAGAGAGAACAGAACACAGTCACAGAATAAGACACAGACACCGATACAGACCGACCGAGAGAGAAACATTGAATGGCAATAAGACATAGTACCCCCAGCTAAGCGGAAACGGGTTGATATAAGCCCCCAGCATGCTTTACCTACCAAGGAAAAGATAAATAATGTCACCTACACAGTCCCAACTTACAATCAGTTCCAGATGCTAGCTGATACTGATGATACAGCAAACACAGAAACCATAAAACCACCAAGACCAGAACCAATTTTTGTTACCGGAGTCATCAACATCAACTCTCTGAAAAGCGTACTAAACGAAATCACCAACAATGATGAATACACCATGACGACACTCAGAGCGGGACACATAGTTAAAATAATGCCTAAAAACGTAGAGGTCTACAAAAAAATTTGACAAAAATTTGTAGATGAAAACATCAGTCACTACACCTACAGACTTAAAAGCGAAAGAGCCTACAGAGTAGTCCTGCGTGGCCTGCACCAGTCAGAGGATACATCTAACATCACAACTGAACTAGAAAAACTAGGACACGAGGTCCGCCAAGTAGTCAAGGTACTACATAGAACTACCAAAGAGGCTCTCCCACTCTTTTATGTGGAACTAGAACAAAAAAACAACAACAAAGACATATTTAAAATACATTTATTTATTTTTATTTTATTTATTTTTACACATTTAACATGGAAGAAATCAAACACAACATACGAGCTGGAGAGATTCGAGCGCCCACAACTGATAAGACCTACTCACCTAGAGGAAACAAAGAAACCCAACAGCAAGACCTAAATAACGAGTACCCTCGGCTACCCACTCCCCAGTGGAAGACGGTTAAACCCTACAATAGACATCCAGATACAAACAGAACAGAAACACCGAAACGCACATCTAACTCATTTGGAGAAGCTACCAAGGCAAAAACCATCAAAGAAAACAACAAACCCGCACAAAAGTCAATACCCGTCATCAGCCAACCTGGAACAGAAAACTTCGTAGAAATACTAGACAAAATGTTTAATAAATTCGAAGCAATCATGACAAACATGATGGACAGCATGATGAATCGCATGATCCAACTGATTAGCAGCTTGCTGCTATCAAAATAAAACACAGCATACGTATCGTGACATGGAACGCCAACGGGCTCACTGAGCGCAGACAAGAACTAGAGACATTCCTCATTACTGAAAAGATTGACATTGCACTCATCTCCGAAACAAGATTTACAATAAAATCCCATGTTTCATTTAATAACTACAAAATGTACACAACAAACCATCCGTCTGGCAAAGCACATGGAGGATCAGCAATCATAGTAAAAACAAATGTAAAACATTACCCGATCGAAGCATTCTGCACGGAAAAAATTCAGGCCTCGCAAATCAAAATCACCGACAATAGCTCAGAAATAACAGTGTCAGCAGTATACTCACCACCACGGCACAGCATATCAGCAGAAAACTACAAAGAATACCTGTCAACACTAGGAAACCGATTCATCAGCGGCGGCGACTGGAACGCCAAACACGTGTACTGGGGCTCCCGAATCATAAATCCGAAAGGACGGCAACTTTACCGGACACTAGGGGACTTAAACCTCGAATGCTTATCTACTGGTGAAACATCGTACTGGCCCACAGACCAAGCACGAATGCCCGACCTACTAGACTTCTTTGTTGTCAAGAATGTTACACTTAACAACCTGAGCACCGAGCATGTTATAGACTTATCCTCCGACCACACTCCAGTCATTCTCAACATCAACTGTAAGGCGATTCTAACAGAGAAGCCACTTCAAATCTATAACCGAAACACCAACTGGGAAGAATATCAAAATATCATAACATCAACAGTAGACCTTAAAATCCCTCTAAAAACAATTGAAGACATAGAATTGGCAATTGAAGACCTAAACAAAATAATCCACACAGCAGCTAACAAATCTACCAAACAACGTAGAGCGTTTGTCCCAAAGGAGCATTTCTACCCAGCATACATAAAAGAAAGAATACAAGAAAGACGGCGACTACGCAGGATTTGGCACAATACACGGTACCCGAGAGATAAAGCTGCTTTTAACAGAGTCTCCGAAGAAGTTAAGACTCAAATAAAAAACATGAAAAACGAGAACCTGCAGACATACCTAAGCAAACTGACGCCGTCCCATGACACAAATTACTCTCTGTGGAAAGCGACCTCGAAGCTCAAACGCCCTAAAACACAAATAACACTTTTAAGCATACAGCCTGGAATCTGGGCTCGGTCTGACTCAGAAAAAGCTGATACCTTCGCCAAGCACCTAGAACGAGTTTTCCAACCGCTACCCAGTACAAATCAAGATCATGAAACAGAAATCGGGAAAGCTCTTGAAACTGCTACACAAATGTGCCTGCCGCTAAAAAGTGTTACTCCTAAAGTGTTACTCATAGAAATTCGAAAACTCAAAGACGGGAAAGCTTCAGGATATGATCAAATTGACGCCACCCTACTAAAACACCTCCCGAAAAAAGGGATCGTGCTTCTAACCATCATGTTCAATGCATGTCTACGATTATCAATTTTCCCAAGTCAGTGGAAAATATTAATTTATGTATGCTGGGCACAAGTTGTAATGATCTTAAAACCAGGCAAACTAGCACAAGAAGTAACCTCTTACAGGCCCATAAGCCTACTACCAATACCTGGGATACTACTCGAAAAGACGATACTTTCTAGAATGCGTGAACACCTGGAAGACATTGTACCCAAACACCAGTTTGGATTTAGGGGAGGACACGGTACAATTGAACAAATACACCGCCTAGTAGACATCATCAATCGAGCACTCGAAAACAAACAATACTGCTCAGCTATTTTTCTAGATATCAGTCAAGCATTTGACAAAGTATGGCACGCTGGACTTCTATTCAAGATCAAACAAAGGCTTCCACACTCTATGTTCCTGTTGATTAAGTCTTACCTTAACAAAAGGTGCTTTGTCAGTCAAAGTCAAATTCAATGAAGAACTGTCTGCAATGCAAGAAATCAAATCCGGTGTGCCACAGGGTAGCATTCTGGGACCCATTCTATATCTCATATTTACCGCCGATCTGCCTATTTCGGATGAAACTACTTACGCTGACGATACCGCACTGCTTTCGGTGGATGAGGACCCAGACATTGCCTCGAAAAACCTCCAAGTGCATCTCAGTCGGATTGAGGAGTGGTTCGACAGATGGCGCATCAAAGCCAATAAAGATAAATCAGTACATGTTACCTACACACTTAGAAAGAAAACCTGTCCGCCGGTATTACTCTATAACGCACCAATCCCACAAGCAGAAGACGCAAAATATCTTGGAATGCACTTAGACCGCCGCCTGACTTGGCAAAAACACATCTGGACCAAGCGGAAACAACTAGACCTCAAAATACGTAACATGTACTGGCTAATTGGTAATCGATCCCAACTAGCGGACACCAGCAAGATGACAATTTATAAATGCATCGTGAAACCAATATGAATATATACCTACGGGATACAGCTGTGGGGCTCTGCCAGTCACAGCAACATTGAGATTCTGGAAAGATTTCAAAACAAAACGATAAGAAACATGCTACAAATATCACCTCATATTAGCAACAAGTTTATGTATACGGACATCAAGCTAAACTCAGTCAAACAGGAAATTGAAGTCTTCAGCAAAAACGATCAGCTTCGGCTAGATAATCACAAAAATGAACTCGCCTCTCAACTACAAGGAACTGGAACTCTTGAATTCTCTAGACTAAAGACTTTTAATTTTTAATTTTTGTAGATTTATGTGACATTTTAATTATTATTGTGTACTTTTAAGTTTATATGGACCCATGTAGTCTGAAATAAAGATCATTATTATTATTATTATTAAAGAGACACAGTATCTCAAACCTAGCTGAAAGATTCACAGACAAAAGCCTAGAGGTGACTCACTGGAGTCAACTCTACTAACAACACAAAAAGCGGATAATATCAGAGAGCAGATCGGATTATTGTTTACATAAACAGATCGCCAAGATGCAGTATAGAAAAAGAAAAAAAAAAGTAGTAGTAGTCTTGTGTTGTTCAGACACGATGTCCTAAAAAGAACTAGTTCCCACATGTGAACTAGTAGGAGCTATTCAGCTAAACTCGTTCCTAGCAGTACACTAGTACACTTGCTCATCAGTCACGAAATCTCGGAACAACTAAACCAAAAAGATCCTATTTTGTATGCCATAAAGTTTAAGATCTGATAGCAAGAAGACAATAACTATTAGGGAATCATTTAGGAAGAACGGAGATGGAAAAGGCATAAATCCGCGGTACTAAAAGAGACGGAGATATACATCTAGTTCAGTAGTACTCATGTTTCCTTTAGGTCACTATTACATTGTGTCGGACAGAATTGCAAGACAAAGAAATGATAAGGAAGAACAGAGATAGACGGCGCATAATCCGTTGTAGTAAAAGAGACGGAGATATGCATTTGTTTGCTTCGGCCATGTCATGTAATGCTGCAAAATTTTGTAGAGCTCAAACCCCTTATAATTAGTCTCATGTCATGGTGTCAACATTACTCGATTGGATAGCTAATTATTGGTAATTTGGCAGCATTGGGTCTAAGACACCAATTTCAAAACATTCCTCTGGTAATTAATGTGGAACTTTGTTTGTTTTATTCAGCGTAGGGATCATTTTGCCTTGATATTATTTAATGTTTTCAACTTAAGTGGATTGTTAACCTTGTTTGAATTTCGTTGCGAGCAAGGAATGACCACTTCATTTCAGCGTGAACGGATAAATCTTTCGTATTCTTGTTTGTTTCTTTTGTGAAATATGAAAAGTATTTTAAATTAATAATATCAATAGATGGTACAAACCTAGGTTATATTTATATTTTAATTTTCCAACATGAAACCCCAGCCGTTGTCGTTCCCGACCAAAAAAAGTTCGGAGTGATCCCTTTACCTACCGAGCAAGAACAAGCCTATGTACTTGTTGATAATTTTTGCAACTCACTTGGGAGTTTTGTTGTAGAAGCGTATACATTGCCCTTTAAAAGATACACTTATCTTATTTAGTCCAGTTGTGGGCACAGCCAGTTTACCATTTTTATTTCTAGTATTTAAATTGTGTACATCGCTATTTTTAGGGAACTGATTGATATTTTTATGAGTGTACAACAAGTTTTCATAAATATATTGCCATTATAGGGTAGTTACCTGGTGCGCCATCTCTGTGCTGAACTGGTACTTGTGCGTCCGGTGGTGCTGCAGCTGGCAGTCGCGGCACGTGAGCCGGTCGCACGTCTCGCAGAACAGAGACAGCTTCTCCGCGGGGTGCTCCGCGCAGTACATCTCGTTGGGCGCGCGCGAGCCCGTCGCCGCCGACAGCTCGGCTATCGCTTCCTCCTTGCCTTTTATTGTGTGGTCTTTTGTTATCTTCAATCTGAGAACAGGATCGTAATACCAATCAGAGCAAAAAAACTCTCTGTAGTGAGAAGTGGGATAAGAGTCGTTATCCTACTTCTGTTCACTCTTATCAGCAGACCTTAGATGCGCGCCTTGATAAACTTTAGCCATACGTTTTACAGAGAAAGATTATTTATTGTCTAAAACATGTGCAGAGCAAGGTACCAGGTACATACAATTTTAGAATCAACATGCTTGCGCAGTCGGTCTGTTACCCTCACTAAAGTAAAAAAAAATGACATTCCAATTTCTGTCCAAATAGTTGGACATTTGGATCATTTATCAGTTTATGTATTTATTTAGTAATAAAGTTAAAGAGCATCTGCTGCTATTAGTAGTTTTTGTCGTGCATTTGATGTATCATATTCGCAAGAAAAGAGAGAATTGTCTTGTTGTTTTTCGTCCAACCAAATTGAGTCGCGGTGGGCACAGAATCGGGACGATGCAGTTTTGTTTTAACAAGTGCATACTAGAGTCAGCAAGGAAATACCTCTGATGCGCCAGCACACAGCTGTCGCAGATGAACTCCGAGCAGTCCATGCAGTAGCTGGTGGCCGGCTCCGTCTCCTCGCAGCTGCTGCACTGCTGCTCGCCTGACAGACTTCCTGCAACACCACATAACAATCACTATTCAATAAAAAAAAATTCTATTAATTCATTTATTGCAAGAAATATGGCCATGATACAAGGTCTTATACATTAGAATAGGTAGTGTCACATACTTCACCAAAACACACGGCATGCAAACAATTTATAAAACTAGCTTCCTACAATGTAATTTTAAAATGATTTAAATTAATAAGTTATTGACATGTTATATGAACATGTCAATAATGTGCTATTTCATTTTCAAATTTAGGTCCATGAGTTGTTTGACACTATAGAAAGCATTTCCAATGAGCCATAATTTTAACGTTTTTTATAAATATTGTTAAAGGTAAATTTTTGATGTCATTAGGGATTTTATTATATATAGAACCACACATAGCATAACAGTTCTTTTTATATAAGGCTGTCCCTTTTAATTTACTAATTGTTTGCTTTTTCTTTAAGTCAACTTTGTTTTATGTTTTTGTTGTCCAGTGTAATTTATAATTGTTGTATTTTGTATGTGTGTGTCTGAAGTTTGTAATAAATGCTTTATCTATCTATCTATCTGTCTGTCTATCTGTCTTGGTTACGTACATGTCTAGGGTATATCCCTAGCTTTAGTAAATAAATTCGAATGTTCCTTTACAAATTTAGCAGCCTCTAGAATATACATAATGGGCAATGTTAATAGTTTTAATTTAATGAGGACAGGCCTGCACGACTCCCATGGAGGTATTCCGACAATTGCGCGTACACATTTTTTTTGAGCAATGAAGGCAAGATCTGTGTTTATAGAATTACCCCATAGAATAAGTCCGTAATTTAAGGTAAAGGTTACGAATTCATGAAATGCAGTTAAAATTGTAAATAAATAAATAATGCTGGACAATCCACACAGCATTATCTAGCCCCATGGTAAGCAGAGCTTGTGTTATGGGTACTAGATAACTGATATACAGAATATGTATACAATATATTACATAGATAGATATTTTTTATTATACATAGAAAACGACCAGAACACCCGGAACAACTATCTGCAGATCATACACACAATTGTTCCGAGGCGGGAATCGAACCCGCCACCTCCTGCGTCGCAGGCGGACCTTACCGCGCCACATCGGTCGTGTATTAAGGCTGGAAGTTTTCCGAAGCCTGTAAAGAATATAAACAAATTTATTTAGTTTCTTTTTATAATAGAGATATTAAATAATAGAGTCAATTGTATTATTTATGTCAGTATTGTAATTATTAATGTCAGAATTAGAATTAGATGTAATTAAAATAGAAATGTCATCATATACCATATTTATCTCATTTGTCCAACAATAATGGATGCGAAACGAAGTCGAAGGCCTTGGACATGTCAAAAAATACACTTGTCACCTTTTTACCCGAATCTAAAGCATCAATAACATTCTTCATAAGATAGAAGCATGCTAGAGTCGTTGACTTTCGTTTTTGAAAACCATATTTTTCATTTATTAAGATTTAATGTTTATTAATAAATGATAAAAAGGCGTTTTTGCATTGCTCGTTCAAATATAACAAAATTAACCAACTGAACATCCCCTGACAAACTTACACATGCAAGTTGTCTCTACAACTAGTCTCAAACTATGTATCTAACTTAAGTGTGTTTATATAGGTGTAAGTTTACCTGATCCAGATTGATCAACACACATCTTCTCCATGACAAATCTCTGGTCAATCATGTTGGCTGGCTGGCACTGCAACCGGCACGTAGGGCATTGGATTGTGATTCTCTCTGCCCCTAAAAACAACATCTTGCTGATTCATTCTATTGTAAAAGCAGTCTTTGATTGCACTGAAAAATAAAAACAGTAAGAGAAACTCGATTCCATTAAAAATAACCGGTATTCGAAGATAAAATGAAAAAAAAAACAGTTTAGTTAAAACAATAAAATAAAATTGTAAAATTCATCCATCCCCTCCATGCCAAATGCATAAAGTGGATTAACGAGACTCGTTAATCCACTTTATGCATTTGGCTGACTGATAGCAGACACACATCTTCACATTTCACAAGTTTTCGCATTTTGGAGTGAGTGTTTTAAAGTAGGTAGTACAGCGCAGACCAACCTAGAAAGTCCCTGGAGGCGGCCTGTTTCTCCTCGATCTTGGCTTTGAGACAGGCTTCACAGATGGAGTGCAGACATTCCATCAGTTTGGGCGTGCCCTCGGCTAGCGCGAGCGGCGCCACGCAGACCACGCAGCGCGCGGCGGAGGGCGGCGCGCGCCCGCCGCTCGGCGAGGCCAGCGAGTCCGCGCCCGCGCCCCCGCCGCCGCCGCCGGTCTCCGGCGTAGCGCAACCCGCCGCGGTCTCTGCTGCATTGCTCACCTGCTGAAAGAACTTTCTTATTGATATGTAATGTCATCTATGTAGCTGCCTGGGTCTCCTTAAGAAAACAGTGAATAGGTGTCTTCTAGACCTACTTAGTAGGTACATTGTCAACCACACTTACCAATATATATCAATATTATGATAATTTTATATTGAGAAATGCTGAACTGAAGTAGTTCATCATCGTCATCAACCTATGCTAATCCTGTGCTGGGCATAGGCCTCCCCCAATGAGCGCCATAGCGCCGTCGTCGCACGGTCGTCATCCCACCTGGTCAGAGGGCGTCCTACACTACGTTTACCGAGTCGTGGTCTCCACTCAAGAACACGTTTGCCCCAGCGGCCGTCGGGTCTTCGCGAGATATGGCCGGCCCACTGCCACTTCAGTTTGCTAATTTTTAGAGCTATGTCCATAACTTTGGTTCTATGTCGGATGTATTAATTACGAATCCTCTCTATAGATCTAGAACAAAGAAACTCCGGATTTTCTCTAAAGGACAGGATCCACCAGTTCAAGGTCACTCAGCAAGCTATGGAAAGCCATAGCTTGCTGAGTGACCTTGAACTGGTGGATCAGCCCTAATGTGAGTGTCCACGTAAAGTAGTTAATGAACACTAACTTCTTTATAGCTATGACAGTTGCTAAAATTACAAATACACGACTTTGCTTATACATGGCTACGGGCCCTGAGATATTTAAAAATTAATTATTGTTAAACTTCGGAAACAGTTAAAAACCTTAACTTAGCTTGTAGCAAACTTCATTGTAGCATTGACAACGAACAATGAAAAAAGTGTTAGAAATTAATTTATTGAATATCTTTCACATTAGGTAGGCATATTAATAAACTCAGGTAAGATAAAGCGTATTTCTATTGTATTGTAAGATGGCTTCTGATAATTAGTTGGTAAGAACTTATGAAAGGAGAAAGTAGCAAACAGACAATTATAAAAACATGCAGAGTTAGATACAAAACAGTGATTTATTGTGCCGTAAGTTAAGGTTGGTATCTTGAGTTGAGAAATTCCTATGCCACATCGAGCCAAATACAAAAACTATGATAGTTGTCATCCTACCATCAACAAACAGCTGACCCTGACTTCAACTCGTGCAATCCGAGGTAACATTATTGAGCCTTTCTTTTTAAGTTTCCATAACTTCATATTAAAAAAAGGGGATGGTGTTTTACATTAGCAGGCGGTGCAGAGAGAACGGCTGCGTCGGGCAGCGCGCAGGGCTCCTCGGGCGCCTCTTCCTTGATGGAGACTGCGAGCAGCGGGCCCAGCTCCAGCAGCGCGCGCTCGAACTCCTCCCCGCTGGGTTGGAAACCGTCCATAACTTTAACAGTCTTTTCACAGCACTATAAAAACAGTTTTTTTCTAAGCATTTTCTCTACTTGAAAAACTTTCACTTGATGCTGGTTTGATTACTGCACGTCGACATTACAATTTGCGGAGCTAAGAGCCCTTGAGATGTTTTCGGAAATTATGCCCTTGACACCAAATAAAATACAAAACAAACATATATCAATGATCGAATACAGGTTTTTAAAAGTTTTTGCTTCATGAATTCGTAAATTAAAAGTTTATCAACAAGATTTTTAGAAATCTCCGTGCGTCCATTCGACAACGACAACCAACTTCAAGAATCATAGACAATTTTTTTTATTTAGTATCTTTTTTGAAATATGGATTTGCCATGAAACTCTATCCAAAACGGATTCTTTTCTTTCTAAATAATATGCTATCCAATCCAACAACACGTACGAGCGATACTTGACACCATAGACAAGTTAAAGTTTGAAGAGTGGCTTGACATTTGTAAATTTAATGGAATCAAAGTTGACAAATCGTGACAACACATCGAAAATGGCTGACTCGGGTCCCAGTAAAAGCGAAATTGAAGCGGTTTTTCAGCGTTTACGGGGCATACCTGCTAACAAAGTGCGTATTAATTCACTGTTGGGATTGAGGGGTGTCTGTTTTGAGTGATTAGTTAACAGTTTCCGTGGTGTTCAGGTATGTTTCGACTGCAACGCGAAGAACCCTACGTGGTCGTCTGTCACGTACGGAGTGTTCATCTGCCTGGACTGCTCGGCCGTGCACCGCAGCCTCGGGGTGCACCTCACGTTCGTGCGCTCCACGCAGCTCGACACCAACTGGACGTGGAAGCAGCTGCGCAACATGCAGCTCGGCGGGAATGTCAACGCGGTACGTCTCAACCACACCGCGACCAGCTTGTCTTCTCCTCCTTGAATACCTTTGCTAAACAAAGAAGATCAGCAGTACTCTATCCTACAAGTTTTATTAATCAGCAACAAACAACAAGTTTCTGATGAAACATCTACATAACATAAACAATAGAAACATCTGGGTTCTTTGATTCCTTACCGTGTTGCTAGGTACCTTTACATATGTTAGTTTAATAATAATAATTAGGGCTCAGATAAATATCTAAAAATCCCAAAATATGTACTTATAATATGGATCTAAAAAACAGAAATATGGACTAAAAAGACATTATTCTAATATCAATTGATTGAAAAAATAATTAAAAAGTCAACTAAATTAAATAGCTTAGCTAAAATTTATTCTGCCTCTTTATTCGAGTTGTTAGTTGTGAGTATTTATTTTTATTTAATTATTAACTAGCATGATTACCTATATTACAACCAAATACACTAGTTAATTACAATACCTATATATTAGAAAAAATTATACATATAATTACACAATAAGAAAAACTAATAATAATTGATCATTTATAAAAATTCCAGGCAATAAAATTCTATAAAACTTTATGCATTTATAAACTAAAAATAAATTAAAACAAACAAACTCAAAATATTACTTCTATCATTCATCTCTCTCATAAAACCTAAGGCACACCAACATAATATCCTTCCATTCGTCCGCAAATATATCACAGTCCGGGTTCTGTTCAAGAAGTCTGTTGAGGGCGGTGAGAGTGCGAGGCAGTGGAGAGTTGGCGCGAGCCACGGTTCTGCAGAAAGGCTCTGAAAAAAGCCTAATGTTTCTGTGGCGAAGGTAATTATCGGGTAGGTTAAGACGAAAGAGAAGGTTGTGCTGATCTGGGGCTTCAATCATACCGCGGAGTATCTTGCACATAGTTGCCGTCTGATCGTACGCTCTCCTGGTTTGTAGGGAGTTGTACCCGAGACATCCCTGGAGAAACTTGATTGGGTACATGAATGGGTAGTACCCAAAAAGTGAGCTTTTGGTCAAAAGTTACTCCAAAATCCTTAATTAGCTTAGCTCTAGGAATCACGTTACCGCGGATAGTATGTATAATCGAAGAATACCGGATTTTTCTTTCGACCGAAACTCACCACAGAGCATTTGGAAGGATTAAATTCCATCTTGTTATTTAGGCTCCATCGACAGACCGCGTTGCCATCACCTGGAAGCACCGCACAGTCTGCCACAGAGTGTATGACAGTGTAGAGCTTTAGATCATCCGCGTATAATAGGCACTCCGCGTGCTCTACAATAGCTGGTAGATCATTTACCATTAAAATCTGTTTGATACCTATCAAAGGGTTTCATAGGAATGGATATTATAAAACTTGAAAACTGAAACATAAAACTACAAATAAACTAAAATAAAAAGCAAAGGTCCTAGAATAGAGCCCTGACTTATACCAGACCGGGTGTGATATGTTGCAGATTCATAAATTCCGTATTTGACATACTGCTGGCGTTCACGCAGATAGTCGGCGAGTAACCTAAGGAGATCCGGCGCAAATCCAATGACGCTCAGTTTGGCCAGGAGTATGTCATTATTGACCCTATCGAACGCTTTTTGAAAGTCAAAGTAGAGTACATCTACTTGACTGCCGAGGTCTAAGTTGGTTGAGATATACTCTACAAGAGTCAAAAGGTTAAACAATCATCAAATATTTCATAGATAGTGGCATAGAAAGCTTCAGTCGCGAAACCTACATTATCAGAGAGTAACACACGCTCCCAGGAAGCGTTCGAAGGAGAGATTTGCAAAAGCTCAGCATCGCAACGGTTAAAATTCCAGTCTTTGGTTGACTTTATATTGTTCGCTTCTATGCAATCCGATCTTCGCGCCATCTCTACCAGTACCTCAACATCCCGGGCAGGATGGTATGCGTCCATAGGAACTATACCCTCCGTGCGTGAGACTACTACATCCCTCAACCCTTCACTCTCCTTAGCCAGAATAATATCCAGAACACTACCTGGTAATTTATAGTTCACTACTATAAATATAACAATAATGTTTCTTCAAATTTTCAAAATTGAGGCTCCTTTTTTTGGTCGGAAAAACGC
Organism: Eupithecia dodoneata; assembly: GCA_947044415.1. Lineage (NCBI taxonomy): Eukaryota > Metazoa > Arthropoda > Insecta > Lepidoptera > Geometridae > Eupithecia > Eupithecia dodoneata. Next base: position 321,833 of record OX345670.1, read on the forward strand.
TTTATATTGACTGAATGACCCTTCTACGTCACAGGAGGTAACTGGCCCAAACTTAAATTTGCACAACTCTGTAAGCGAATATCCCTCCTCTGGATTGCCGTTTGGTGTTCCAATGAGAATATTGTTCATTTTTTGTAGCGTAGTAAATCCTTTATTTTTGTCGAGGACAAACCTTTTTTTCGATTTCTTCACGTTTAACTTCAGCAACAGGGCCTTCTGCCTTCATTATTTTCTTTTCAATGGTTGAAATGATTTTAATATTGTGTTTCTATTATTGGTGTTGTCGGATTTTCCAGCGCTTTGATGCGATGGGTTAAAAAACAATTGCTTGACTGACGAATTTACCTACATTCATGTTTGCTGCGCAATGACAATGTATTCCCGCGGCGCTATGAAAGAAAAAATACTACTAAAGATAGGAAATATGGAATAATATGATTAAATTCTAAAAATATGGCCTTAACCCTAAAATATGTTAAAATATGGATTGTAAAAACCTCATTTTCCAGCCCAAACCATCATAATTTATGTAGAAAACCAAATTATTATTGAACTTGATTCAAATAAAAAATATGTGTTTACATATTTATCCAAGCCCTAATAATAATAAATAATAAATAAATAATGCTGGACAATTCACACATCATTATCTAGCCCCATGGTAAGCAGAGCTTGTGTTATGGGTACTAGATAACTGATATACATAATACTATAAATTACATAGATAGATATTTTTTATTATACATAGAAAACGACCAGATCACCCGGAACAAATATCTGCAGATCGTACTCACAATTGTTCCGAGGCGGGAATCGAACCCGCAACCTCCTGCGTCGCAGGCGGACCTTGGCCCACCGCGCCACGTCATAATGGTTGATAACTTTGCAGATACAATTCTTCCACACCCATGGACTATCCACAGAAGATGCAAGACAAAAATATAGTTCCAGAGTTGCACAATTGTACAAAGAGAAACTGGCTACTATGTCTGAACAAGCCATGAAGACTTATGGAACCAAGGTATGCCTTAGTATTCAGTAATAGGCAGCATCGCTCACTCACCATCACTGACTTACTATCTCAACAGCCACACACAGGGTGTCGAGATAATATGCAAATATCTTTATTCAGAATAGAAAAGAACTTCTTTAAACTATTATAAGGCAGAAGCAATTTGATTTCCCAACCTAAGGATTTTGTTTTGTGAAAAATACAATTGTAATTCATTTAACATAATTATGCAGAAATGATCAATCACTCCCAAAATCCCAAGAAGGTTTGGAATGTCCATATTGTTTGTTTCTTTTTGCAAAACCTATTTTTAGTTTTGATTGAACTATGTGAAGCAGCTATGATGCATGTCTATTGTCTATGTCTAACTGCTAATTGTCACTTAGAAAGTTTAAAGTTGGAAAGAGCAATGATGCTTGTTAATTGCTAATTGCAGCATTATGTAAGTAGTTGTTAAATATTACTTACACATTTGCAATGCATAGTGGTGATAACAAAATGTTACTTGCCTACTTTATGTTTTATACTTATGTTCATAATGTTTTATTAATCTTTTATTTTATAGTTTACAAAGGTAAATATTGAAAAAATATTAGTTATACCACGTTAGAGATTAATATGTGACTAGATGCCAACTGGGTTTTTTGGGTTAGGTAGCCTTTAATGGGCCTAGAACATCTATGCAAAACTTCAGATTGAACTGAATAGTAGTCTTGAAAATTGAAAATTGAAAATTGTTTATTTGTAGAAAAAAGTATCTTACATGCTAGACAGTTGTTAGGTCATCCTTTTAAGTATGTAAATATACTTGTGCCAGGATGTTCTGCTCTTCATTACAAATACATAGATTTTACAATAAACTAATTTTTAAATACAAATATAAAATTAATTAAATTGATAATTACTATTAATGATTACTTACTATTATTAACTGGACGTACAAAAATAACTCTATGGACTTTTTATTTAATTTAATAGATAGCACTGATACCTTATTTTCTGTGTCTGGTGGCTGCTCCTGAGGACACCGGTCTCACAGTCCGTGCAACAGGAGCTGCCTATGAGTGTGTGTGTGTGTGTGAGAGAGGGTGTGTGTATGTGTGTGTGTGTGGTACCCCTGAGGACACCGGTCTCTTAAGAGTCCGGGCAACGGGGGCTACCAAGAGGTTGTTAAGGAGAATAATAGTCTTGGCATTGTCTTTAAAACACATGTGGCTCAAAATCACCAAGGTTGCAATTGTTGTTGATTATATGTACATTGGACGCGAATTATACAAGAAAATGTATTCCCGACTTGAGTTTCTTTGCATGTATTTTGATATCCTGGGGATGGGTGTCGACTCCACTTGGCAGGGTAATACTACTCCTATTAGCATAGTAGCTTTATTATTTTATAATTTTAATTTGCTCAATAAGGCACAATCAAGATATTGAATTGCTTGCAAAGTAAATTCTGCACCATGGTGATTTTGAGCTACTTCTCAAAAGTTCGCCTTAAATGAAAAAAAGTGTACTGTTCAGATATCAGAAGGAAGTTATTGAAGTATATATTGTGTTGTAGCTGCACCTGGACGCGGCCCCGGCGGAGAAGCCCAAAGAGAGCGAGGTAGACTGGTTCGCAGCGCACACCGGCACCCCCTCTAACAATAGCGAGCTTGCATTCACGCACCAGGTAACCCTCATCCGCGCCTCCAACACTATCTATCGCACATCTCATACACTTTCCTATATTGATAGATACTAAAGAAGATTGCATTCAAATAACCACTTATTCACATCTGTGTGATTTCCTTGTTTAAGAGCCTTTATTCCTAAAATGCGCAGAAACAGTACTTTTCAAACCCGTTTATATCATGAACCACTTATCTTATAGTATATGTTATTTACTAATAATTTTAGGAAATTTTAGTGTCCAACGAGTTTGACTATAAAATATTTCGATTAATATAGTATGTACGCGTTCTATCAAGATAACTTGTGAGAGGTTTTCATAATTTCCCTTTCAGCATCAGTTTCGAAGCTCAAAATAATAGAAAATACTGACATATCTAATTAAGAAAAAAATATAACCTACTGATGAGATCCTTGGCTAAAAAGTTACTTATATACAAAGTTACTTATATAGTTACTTACTTATACTTATATACTTATAAATATTTAATGAGCGACGTGACCACACTCTAGGAAGCCTCGCGGCGGACTGATTTTCGCGCAGCGTTTTATAGTAGTTTTAAAATATTTATAGAAAAATAATAGCAACAAAATCATAAAAATTTTAAATGTATGATTTTAAAAAAGATGCTTCACTTTATAGGTAGGCTATTATTATATTAAATTAAATAAGGTATATCGGTAAAAACATCATTTAAAAATGTGAAATATTCGTAATATTTCACATTTTTTGAATTTTAATTTCTCATAGTAGGATACCAAAACCAAACATCTTTCTAAGTAACTTTTTAGCCAAGGATCTCATCAGTAGGTTATATTTTTTTCTTAATTAGATATGTCAGTATTTTCTATTATTTTGAGCTTCGAAACTGATGCTGAAAGGGAAATTATGAAAACCTCTCACAAGTTATCTTGATAGAACGCGTACATACCATATTAATCGAAATATTTTATAGTCAAACTCGTTGGACACTAAAATTTCCTAAAATTATTAGTAAATAACATATACTATAAGATAAGTGGTTCATGATATAAACGGGTTTGAAAAGTACTGTTTCTGCGCATTTTAGGAATAAAGGCTCTTAAATATAGAAATAAAATATTCTGTATCAACAGTAACAATGAACACTTGCACATTTGAATGAATATGAAAAAAGATAAATAATTTAGGTTGAAGTGGGAAACATTTCATTAAATATTTTGAAGTTGAACATGATATAGAACCCTTTAAAGAGATTTGAACATTTTGCCCCTGCCATTGATATTTTTTCAATACTGTGGTGCAAAATGAAAGGTATATATTTTTTGATAGAGGATACTTATATAAATTAAAAAAAACTGATGCTCCGTGATTCATAACACTGAAGAGATGTACGAGCCCCATACTAATCTTCAACATAACTGACTTCAGTTATCAGTTTGTAGTGTTCCAGTGTAAGGACAATGTGCTGCATCAGGTATGTTATGATGATACCTACTAATGCCTGAATATGTTTTCAATTTAACTATAAAAGTATGATTTATCGTTTGGGTGTCTAACTATTATGTTATTTCTTAACTTCCCAACAGTGAGCTTCATCATGAGTTAATTATACAGGGTGTTTGGTATTGGGACCAACATAATATTTTTGTTTGGGCAGTTGGGTCATGGACTACATTTCTCAGGTAGATTCCGTGTACTAAGTGTGATGGTTGCTAACATATGATTACTTTCATTTTTTTTATCACTTAAAATCTCGCCTTTTAATCGTAAAATCATTTTGTTTGTAGCTGTAATGCCTCAAAATAACTTCAACGTCACAAATCTGTGTAAAAGTTATAAATCGTGACAAATTGTAAATTCATTCTATATTCAATACCAAACACTCTGTTTATTACTGTAAAATATTCTTTAAGGTTTTGTCAGAAACACTCGCCTCCTTCATAATCACAACCATTGCTGTTTGTTTAGTGGTTTTATTGTATCGTCATGTGCTAATACAATATAAACGAATACTCGAGTGTCAGTGACTCACGTACAGCTTGTGTACATTCAGGTGGCCAAACCAATAGAAGCCCTGAGTTCACAAGCCCTGCTGTGGGACGCGGGGCCGACGGCTGCGGAGGCGCCGACGGCGGCCGGGGGCCCGCCGCGCCCCTCCACCCTCGGGCCCCGCAAGCCCGCCGCCAAGCGCACTGGGGTAAGACTCTTGAAGCCACAGATACAGACTACACTCATAAGCATCATGTTCAAACTTGAAACATTTTTTGTTGTTCATCATTTGTAATTGTATTGTATTTCTTTATTTATCTAAAACTACATTACAGTCGTATGGGTTCTGCCAAACTGTGCAACAGTTTAAACTAAATACTTAGAAGTTTGAACTGTTACACCTTTAGACCGCACAGGAGTCTTGGACACGTCACAAAATTAGTTGCATAATAAAAAGAATTTGTATGAATGATTTGTTTCAGCCGATGCATGTGCAAGAGGTACACACGGATACGTTATCAGAGACTTGAGATGTGTCGTGTCGTTATACATGTATTGAATTGTATTTCAGATGGGCGCACGTAAGGGCGGGCTGGGCGCCACTAAAGTGGCCGCTAACTTCGACGACATCGAGAGAGAAGCCATCATGGCTGAGAAACTTAAAGTTGAGGTAATTATACACACATAGTTTTCCCGGTAACTTTTGTGGTAGCTAGCTGCTACCTGTTAGGCATTCAGGGCCCATACTAACTTATGTGCTTTTGTTTTATACTAATTGTGAATAAGAGCAGCCCGACGAATGTTATTAAAAGAGTTTGTTTCCGTTACCTATAGGCGAAAGCATCTGAGAGCAAGGCGACATTAGAGAACGTAGAGCAAGAGGTGGCTTCGTTGCGGCTGGCGTACCGCGCGCCCGCGGGCAAGGCGGACGCGGACCGGCTCGGCATCGCCGGCTCCGCGCGACCCAACAACAGGGCGTGAGTGCATCACACACACATTCCTTACAACTATGAACCTTGGCCTGGCTTCCATGCTAACAAATACTAAACGAGACTGATTTGATTATTCATTCATTATTTTCCTAAAAAAAATTGAAAAGAAGAGACCATAAGGGTTGTTTTAGAAACTACTATTGAGCCTATCTTTTCAAAGTGATATTAAATTAAAATATGTAGGAACGGGCTTTATTTTAGAGTTTCCTTTCTCCGTTATTATTATATACTAGTTTCTGCCCTCGGCTTCGCAGCCCTTGTGCTATGGTAACGTTTTAATGTTATTTCTATCCCATGGAAACTGATTTATCGGATAGAAGCCAATGTTTTATTCTTTGCCTGGAACTAACTGTATGCAAAATTTCAGATATGCGTTGAATAGTTTTTGCGTGAAAGAGTAACAAGCATCTATACATACAAACTTTGGCGTTTATAAAATTGGTATAATTTTCGCCTAAAGCTGGCTAGGAGCAGTGTTGAATTACGAACGTTTACAAACTTATATTTAAAAAAAGTATTATGTTTCTATGGGTTTTGGGACTAGGTATACAAACATAAGGGAAGACGAGCGACTTGTTTGACACTGATCCAGTATGTGTGTAAAGTGTTTAAATGTGTGCAGCGGCGTGAGTCACTCGGCGACGTGCGACATGACTGTGATCGAGCAGGAGGACTGCTCGCCGGCGCGCGCGCAGCTCGACGACATCGACGACTTCACCGCCTCCTTCACCATGATCCGGTGAGAATCATCATCACCACCACACCACATAAATAGCCCTTTTGCCACCATCCTGGGCATACCACGTGCAGCCCACGGCGCGGCGGATGTTTTTGACCAATCGGCTCGGTGGCCCCTCTGTGGAAGTCCCACTCACTAAATCACTTATATTCATTTACATAAGACATGGTACATAATACATTGGTGGAATAACACAGTAGAGCTGCATATCTCGCCCGAATACAGGCACTCAGTTGTTTGCTCTTTCTGTCGTCTGATAACGAGCGCAACTCCACTTCAACTGGCATTCCTTGTATCACGGTGCAGCGGCCGCTTGCATTCTGCTAGGAGCGGATATGGTTCCTTTCTCTGACATAAGACATTAATAGATTTAACCTCTTGCAGTATCAGTACAGGCTGCGATCCCAAAGCGCATATAATCTTGTATCAACAATCATAAAATAATTATTTCAGGAACGAGCCGTTCAGCAACAGTCGTGGTCTGGACAAGCTGATGGATAGTCCGGCGAGCGAGGGCGCCACGCGCATCGAGCCGGAGCCCGCGCGCGCCGTGCGCACCATGTTCCAGGCGGAGGAGCGCCCCGCCCCCGCACCCGCAGCCCCCGCACCCTCCCGCGCCAGGGGGAGGAAGCAGGAGGCGGAGGACGACTCCGCGGTCAAGAAGTTTGGCTCCGCTAAGGCTATCAGCTCGGCGCAGTTCTTTGGAGAGCAGGTGAGACACGGTTCTGGATTACAAGATAATTTATGTCAACAAAGACAAATAAAAACCGCAAACAACTGCTCTTCGGGCAATATGTCACGGCGGATATTGACATTACTTTTAACTTAACGTACGATTAAACTTAGAACTTAAACTCTTAACTCTCAAACACCAACAACTTAATGGATTGCAGGCACACTGCGCACGAACTAAAGTAATGATAAAACTCCATGTTCTAAGTATCTATAGTGAATGTATTGTGTGCAGGACAACCGGTGGGAGCGAGACAGCAACGCGGCGCGGTTCCACGGCAGCAGCAGCATCTCCTCGGCGGAGTACTTCGGGCATCCCGCCGCGGCGCGCAACAACGCAGGGTTCACTGTCAACGCACCAGATCTAGAGGATGTAAGTACAGGGGGTGGAAGCGAGACAGCAGCGCGGCGCGGTTCGACGGCAGCAGCAGCACCTCCTCGCCACTCTATATTATGACCATGAGTAAAATAAATTCCTGCTAGTCACACCAGTGGTGTGACATTCTGGTGTGACCACGAGTCCGCAGTCATCTCACTGATGTTCGTGTGCATAACGCTGTTGTCTTCTTATTTCTTAGCCCCGAGTATAATTGTATTTATGTTCTCTTATTCGAGTCAGAGTGTTGGGGAGGCTTGCTGGAAACCTATTGTTAATTATAATTCAAAGTTAAATCGTAGAGTTAAAAACACGAAGCTGTAGCGTGCGAGTAGCTTAATAAGGGTCAGAAGTAAAGCTCTTGTATAAACTGTAGTATGTAACCGGGATGATTCCCCGCAGGTGCGCGAGTCCGTGCGCGCCGGCGTGACGCGCGTGGCAGGGCGGCTGTCCTCGCTCGCCAACGGCGTCGTGTCCTCGCTGCAGGAGAAGTACGGCTACTGAGGACCAGCCCCCCCCCACCACCCCCCGGAGACACCAGCATCCTTCTCTACACCACCACGAAACCAAGCCGACCGTGCGCCATTCCCTGGAACAACTCTAGGTCACGCTCCAAATTTAGTCGAGCAGCTTGTACCTAACGCCCGGTTTTTGCTCCTTGCTACAAGCTCAGTGGCCCAAAGGGTAACTGGAGGGTGCGCGACTCCCTTGAATAGTTGGCATTTGAGTAAAACTCGGTTGATTAATGTGAGTCAGTCAAAGTTAGTCGTGGCTCTTCAATGGCGGGATCTTGGCTCTGATACAACCCTTATCCAGACAGCTAGGTTCTGAACTGTCTCGCCAGCTAGTTGGATCCTAAGTCACTACCTACTCGAGTGAGATATTATTCGCGCTACTCTTTTCGTAACTCGTCGAGCCAACTTTATTCAAGTGCGAAGTAAACTTGCGGTAAATGTGACGTTCAACCAACCTGTCGCATCCAGTTCAATGTTATTCAGTTGTTTATCACGAGACACGACATGTATTCGCGGTTGTCTCTATGATACCCGCGTCAGAGGCGCCGCTTGGGTGAGGGTGGATCAGGATGCATGTAGGGTATTAGACAATTTCAGCTCTGTTATGATAATTAATAATTATATTCCTAAAATAATGTATTCTAGTTTTATGGTTGAATCTTGTAAAGCTCGTCCGAACATCTCTGGTCGCCGTTAACAATGACGTTTCAAATCATTGTCTAGTTATTTCATTTAATTTTGTACAAGGATCGTTAGCTACCTATATACTAATATATGATTACGATGGAGCCCCATTCTACTTTCGTGTGTCATCGTGTAAATATTATGTAATATATTGATTGTAAAAAGTATAATTAATAGAATCATGCAACTCTAAATATTTACAACATAACTTTAATTTCAAGTCCATCATGCAAGAATCTTTCTTTCAATTTAGTTAGTCTGTTTCTAATGTTATTTCGTAACATGGAGATGTTCAGCAACAGTTTATAAGACCGCCGGTTTACCTTGCGTGTATAGGTAGGTAGGTGCACAACATGGCCAAACAAAAAAAAGTGTATTGAATTTGTTTGAATGTAATGTAAGAAACATAATGATTGATGTTTTGTTATCATTGTTAGGTAGCTGCATGCAAGTGCATTCCAGAATTGAATAGAGTTTATGTATGTGTGTGTACAAAGCAACAAATAACTGCTTTACAAAATGCCTGTCCTAGCATTTATGAGAAAATAAATTATTTTTTTGCTTTTAGTTAATAAAGTTTTATAGAACGGTACTTTGGGTTTTTCAAGTAACTAATCCATTGTTTAAGATAATGTATGTTGTTGCACGGATGTGGAAATGTGTAGTCTTTATGCGACGTCTGATTGTACTGCTACGTCACGCCACGCCACGCCACGCCGCGCCGCCCCGGGCCGGTCGTGAGTCGTCACGTATGTGTAATACGTGACGACTCACGACCGGCCCGTTTGTACTATATGTAGTTAAATAGATAACCTTGTTTAGTAACTGCAAGTTAGAGTTTTGTATTTTATTATATTTTTTGTTGGAGAAGAAATAAATTAGTTTTTTGTAACTTGATATATTTTTCTAGGGTTTTTTTTAATTTACTGCAATTGTTTGTACTTCCATTACTATGATTTGAATTCTAAAATACATCGCGTTACATGGAACGATCGATGCAGGGATTGCAGGAGCAAGGGTACAACCAATGTGATTGTTTTAAACCACATTTTCCGGATAAGTATCATGGTTTTTATTTATAAATAAGAGTGTTGCTCATAAACTTTAAAAACCCATTCGCTTATGTCGTTAACTGGCGAATATCACTTACGCATACCATTGCTTGCGATTGTGACCAAAAACACAGCTTCTCGTGAGAGGCCTGTAAAATCCAGTATTCAAAATAAAAACAAACTTGATACTAACTTTAAAACTATCAGGTTTCTAATGATCACATCCTTCGCACCCTTGCTCTCTCGCTCTGCCCCAGCACGGCTCCACATCACCTGTATAACTGTATAAGAACATTATCTATCAAACAACGCTTTCTATGTCATTCGAGCAATGTTGCTGTGAGCTTAGAATGTGTAATATAAATAATAATTATAGTTTGTTTTAGATAGTAATTATCGATATTGAATATACCAATATATTTTACGAGCTCTTTTATTTCAAAAATAAACCAATAATAAACGAACCATCATGAATATAATATAAATGATTTATTTATTATTGTAATATAAATAATAATAATAAATGAATTGATATCACATGTCAGCACGTTTCTTAGCGACGATGCAGACGTTCTCCAAGGAGACGGACTGCGGCACGTAGTGGCAGAGCCGGGCGTCGAACCCGCGCTCCTGGAGCCGCAGCACGCGGCCCCAGTCCAGCAGCGCCTTCGCCCGGCGTCCGGCCGCTTCTCTCAACTCTTGCGGCAGCGACTCTTGGCTTTTGAAGGCAGCATTCGTTCTTAACTCGTTATCTCCGGACCCTATATCATCACACTTGTCACTTGCATGGTTCTCTGAAGCAGAGGTTTCCTCGTTATTAACATTCGAGGAATCCTTGTTGGCAGCTGCGTCGGCAGCCTGCCTGCGGGTGTCGCGGCTGCGTCCGTCGCCGCACGTCGCCCACGACACCATGCCCAGCATCACGTTCAACTCCTCCGCACTGATGCCTAGCTCCTGAAACAAAATAATATTATTTTTGAAAATATCTTATAATAAAAACAGCATCTGAGGACGCATTCACGACGATGTGGCGCGGTGGGCGACAGTCCGCCTGCGACGCTGAAGGTTGCGGGTTCGATTCCCGCCTTGGAACAATTGTGTGTACGATCTGCAGATATTTGTTCCGGGTGATCTGGTCGTTTTCTATATATAATAAAAAATATCTAACTATGTAATATATTGTATTATGTATATCAGTTATCTAGTACCCATAACACAAGCTCTGCTTACCATGGGGCTAGATAATGCTGTGTGCGTTGTTTATTTGTGAGCATTATTTATTTATTCACACAGCATCCGTTTTTTCCGTGATGAAGTATTTAGTTGTTCACACAGTAGACGGTTTTCCGGATCCACTTCCGGCAGCCTACTTTTGTATCCAGTAGCGAAGGATCCGTAATCTGAATGCGCCCTCACGGACTGGGCGATAATGTTGTTGAAAAGACATGAGTACCTCAAGCTGTGCGTTAGCGATGTAGTGGTTGCGGTCGCAGCGGTGGTGGCAGCACGTGGCCAGCACCAGTCCGCGGCACTTCCCCGCCAAGCTCGCGCCACTGATGCAGCGCAGCGCGTAGTCTGGAACACCACACAACACAATACCGTTTATTGACACGCTACATATTATACTGGTGGTGGGGAGAATCACAGGTCACAGTACCGTGTGATAGCAACCACTCCGATACGAGACCGCAGAGGCAAAATCAGAACGCCTTACCACTAGAAGAAAAGATATGAGCACTCCCTATCAACCATAACCCTTGAAGTTTCTAAACATTGCTGCAGATATCAAGCTGTAAAATTGTTCAATGCATTACCTTCCGACCTGAAAACTATAGACAATCCAAATTTATTTAAATTAAAACTGAAAGATATTTTGTTGAAGGGGTGTTTCTACTCGGTAGACGAATTCTTAAATGCTGACATTGTTGTAGAATAATATTGTTTTCTGACATCATAATTTTTTTTTTGTTGAATTATTTTTGTATTTTTTTGTATAAATGACTTAAGTATTCATTGTGTATGACATTGTATATTATATTCAATAAGGTCCGCATGTGCATGTACAAAATTTCAAATACAATTCTATTATTGTGATTGAATAAAGATTATGAATTATGATTGATATCACACTGTAAGTGTTAGGAGGTAGATTAGCTCAGGTAGTAGCCTTGCTGTAGCGAACAAAGCGACCTGCCCACCTGCTTGTGCTTATAAAAGTGCTTACTTATAAACTATAATTATGGAGAAACCAATTGTCTAGATAAAACCTTACTTATGATTTACACTCTTATGTACTGCAATTTGTAACAACCTTGTATAAATAAATATATCTAAGTCTATTCTTTAATACCTATTGTTAATAATAAAATAACAGCTGTAAGGGTAATGTTGACACACAGGTGGAAAGATGGGAGATCTGCGTTGAGGACAGGAGCTAGCAGGTAATAAAATAATGTTACCGGTGGCGACCCCACAGAGATGTTTGGCGAGGCCGACGACCGCCTCGCTGTCCTGCACGACGGGCACGCGGTCGAGCGCCAGGTGCGCCAGGTCGGCGCGCAGGCGGACGCTGCGCGCGCGCAGCCGGTTGTCGCGCTTGTGCCGCAGCGACGCGCGGTCCACCACCAGCACGCGGGACTGCGCGCCGCACCACGCCTGCCCAGCGTAGTACGACAATGCACCTGCATATTGAAACTATCATGGTTATAAAAAGTATAAAGTCTAAAAAAAAACTCAAAAATCTAATCATGGTAAATATCCAGATTTAAATGACTTTAATGCATGCAACATTACCTACAATCATCATTCAACTTACGAGTTCTAGTTGTGGGCAGTGAGTTCAGTTTCTTATTAGGTACTTTTTTATTGTGTTGCATTTTAAATATTAAACTTTGAAAAACAAAACAGTTATTTTTAGCAATAAGCTTGGGTATAGCGAGTTATCAAAGGCTGGCACACTATACCCAAATAAGTTGAAACATCTATCCAGCCCATTCATACAGCCTCCAAATACAAGCCCACAACAGCTTCACCTATCATCATCAGGATTCTATCATAGAGCAACAGCCAATAATGAATGACTTGAGTTCATAATAGTTGAGTCTACAGAATCACAGTTGCTTAGGCCCTCTCCTCTCTGTCCTACCTTCATGGTTAAGACAAAGGCTACCTTTCCCAGCGCCCAGCTCCACATAGCAGGTGCGGTCCTGCACGAGCCCCTCGTCCTCCGCCAGCCACAGCAGGCGCGAGGCTTGCCGCAGGTGCCGCAGCGAGCTCTCGGCGCGGTCTGATGCCTTGAACTCCTCCAACACCGACGCATGGATGGGCCGCTCGGGAGCTGTTGATATCTTGTCTTTTATGTGCTCTGGAATAGGGATGATGACACTAACTAAAAAACACTTAAGTAAATGTTTTATACCCCAGTTATAGAATATAAAACACGTATTGATTTATTTTGATCAAGAGTAATTATTATTTTGATTAAATATAAGAATCATCAAAATCAGTGCACCCTGTGGAAAGTTCTGAGGTAAAGTCAGTTAACTCCCCCTTTAAGGGGGGAGCCTGCTTTAGAAGCTTCAAAAAATCGATTTTTTCGAGGATTTTTTTGGGAAGGAAAGAAATATTTGATTGAAACGAAACTTTCAGGTTTTATTGTTATATATTTCAGGAGTCTTTTCAAATTTTTTCTTCAAAATAGTTTAGTCATATTATGCGTGGTACAAGCATTTCGCCGAGGCGCCTCGAGTATGCAGGTGTCGTGCGGCGGGAAAGATGCAGGTCGCAATTTTCATTTGAAACTAAAAAACCAAAAAAAATATTAATTTTCAATAGTATAGCTTCTAGTTAAACCAAGAAAATTAAAAAAAAAAGTGAAAAATTCAATTATTTTTCGCAAATTAAAAAAAAAAACATTTTTTTGGAAAAAAATATTCACTTTAGATTGTTTAAAAAAATGGTTAATCACAACTTTTTCAAGTTTTTTTAGGTTCAACTAGAAAAGAATTTTATCCCGAACACAACCAATTTTGTCTCGTTTCGATAGGACGTTTAGTTTTTTTTCTATCTTTCCCGCCAACTCGGGAAAATCGTAAAAATGAAAAACCGAGAAATCGCCCGTCAAAGTTTTCGCGCGGGTACTTCGAGCGATCTGGCCGCTCGTATACTTGTTTGACGCTTGCTCACTATTTCTTCTGTAACTCCGAAAATAATTTGAATTTGCTTTTGAAATTTTAGGGGCACATTCTTGGATAGTTTGGGAAGACATTTATGCAAAAAAAAAAAAACGATTTTTTGAAGCCTCTAAAGCAGGCTCCCCCCTTAAGAAGTTGGTTAAAAATCCAAGTGAATTGCAAAAATTACAATAATGCACGTTATCAGCATTATTCAACAACTTTTAGCGCGAATAACGCAAGTTAAGGCACATAAAATGCACCTTAACACGAGTTATTGTTATATGTTTAACCCAAATAAAAATTTACTTACTGTCATACAAAGTGTTGACTTTGTTAATAACATGCATGATTGTTTCCCTAGGGATCTCATTGAGTGGTCTCCGAGGGCACCCCTCTATGGCTGGTGGGGCGTTGATATTCTGCACCACATATGGAGGCAATGTTCCTTGCCTGGCATTGCATATCGCCAGGTGTTTTTCAAGCTTGCTGACGTAGCAAGTGCTGTAATATTATAAATTATAAAATAATAATGCAGTTGGTTCAATAAAACTGTACAAAATGACAATAAATGACAGATTATAACAGAAAAATTTAATGAATTCTTACTGTTTGGGATCATTGGGGCAAGGAATACGTTCATCTATCTGAAACCAGAAAGAATAACATTGAGGTTACCATAAATAAATACTAAGTTTAAGAAGTACTACAATTGAAGGATTTTTCTGATTGTAGGTCTGCAAGATTAAGATTCAAAATAGTAGTTACTTCTGCAATAGCACAGATGTTACAAGGATACGAAAGTAAAGCGGAGTAGATTTCGTTACCACCTTTCCATCTTCAGTTTTTGGTTGTGGTTCATGTTCCCCACAGTACTGGCGCCCAGGCCGTACTGTCATACGACATAGCCTTTTTTTTCTGGTAACAAAATGTTGACACTGGGGCTCAGTTACAGAAACTTCAGGTAATTTTTGAGAATCCATTTCTCATTTCGAACGTTTGTTTGTTTATATTATTTGACAAATCAATTTGAGTTATATTTTAGTTTAGTTTTACCATACCACAGGTTATATAATGAATGCACTAACTAAACCATAGACAAAAAGTCACAACAATGAACCCGAATGATAAAACAAACAGCTCGTATTCCTTCCTTTGTTGGTTTTCTTAAGTTGGCATTACTGTGTACAGTTTTGTCATAAAGTCATAATCAAACGTCAACAAAATTTGAGGTTAGGCGTCGAATTTCAGTTTCCCTTTATTTTTTTAGTGTATTATGTAGTGTAGACGATAAAAATGAGTTCACCGAACCAAAACAATGATGCGGCAACTTCGACGAGCGATCCCGTTAGCAATGGGCCGAGTAGAGAGGACGATAAGAGCGCGGCGTCCGAAAGACTAAAGCCGCCCGCCAAGCGCCCTGCCTCCAGCGCTGTTATTGAAATATCAGACACGGAGAGCGATGACTCTGATATCTGTGCAGTCTCATCGTACCAGGCCTCCGCCGACGAGGTCAAGAGGATACGCGGAGGTTAGTATTCAATGTTTTGCATTGCGCTGTTCCTATTGGTTTGAGCGCGAATTTCAAAATTGGTTGTGTATTTCTGCTTCGATCTTCACTTTTCTCAGCGAATATAATGAATTACAAAGAATATGTAGCTTTATTACTCATAAAAGTTAATGCACACCACATTTTATGACTAAACAACCAACATTATTATTTCAAAAATAATCTGCTAATTCCTTTGAAAAAAAAATATTCATCCACTTTTACAATGTATCTTCAATCTTCCGATTGGTCTCTTGTTTCAGATGAATACTCATCAACCTCGTCATCCTCATCTGACTACAGTTCGGACTCCGAGTCTCAGTGTGAAGATGACTCAGTTGTTATTGAAGATAGAATTAGTACCAAAGCTGTTAGGGCCCAGTTATACCCTCGAGCTAATAGAATGGAGGATCCTAAACTAAATAGTAGAATACAGGTAACAATATCATATCTTCCTTTATAATATTCTATTCTATTCTAGAACTACCTCTTTTATAAATACAATGAAAGAATATAAACAAATAAGAACTTATGTTTACAAATGAAGCTAAGAGCATGCAGTCTGTTGCAAACAATCTACCTCAACTGATCGATATCAATACCAGTCTGAATATGCTGCATACTTAACTAGCCTTTATTTTATTTGTATTTGTTTCACTTTCAGTCACAAGAATTAATAGAAAGATTAAGAAACCACTGGCAAAATAGCACAGACCTCTCATGTGATGAAGCCACATTGACAGCAGACCCCTTCCGAGTCTGCCTCCTTCACAACTTCCTGTCAAACTCTGATATAATAAACAACATAGTGGATGACATGAACACACTGGATTGGTCTCGGAAGAAGATGGACCTGTACGAGTTCCACCAGACTGCAGACCTCGCCAGCCTCACCTGGCAAAGGAGCATTAGAGGGATCTATGAGCTTTTAAAGACTGAAGTTATGACTTGGGTAACTTATATTGCTAAAAATAAATATAAATAATGCTGGACAATCCACACAGCATCATCTAGCCCCAAGTTGAGCAGAGCTTGTGTTATGGGTACTAGATGACTGATATACTTAATACAATAGGTACATTACATTACATAGATAGATATTTTTTATTATTCCAGAACACCTGGAACAAATATCTGCAGATCGTACAAACATACGTAAGGCGGGAATCGAACCCGCAATCTCCAGCGTCGCAGGCGGGCCATCGCCCACCTCGCCACAGAGGTTGTCATACTCATGACGAGGCTCGAACAATTTAACAACCCTTCTAATTCTGGCAAACTGCAATCTTAACTAACATCACGTCTCAGATGAAGGTGTGTTGTGTATCCCCTGCCCCCTGCCTCACCTCACCAGGCAGGACAATGACTGTTATGTATGTAGGTGTCGAGAAAGTTGTTGCAATTCAACATTTTTTGTTATAACAGCTTCATTGAATATACAGAAATGTCATCAATACAGTGCGGGAACAGCAAATGGTTAAGTCTGATAAATAAATCGAAAATATCTTACATTTTATTAAAATATCTTGTATTTTTTTTACTCTTTAACATATCACTTTTTGACTGTGTATACTAAGCTGAGTGAATTTGTCAGGTGTCCCAAGTGACAGGGCTGCAGCTGAGCTCTGTGTCTGCGTCGTGCTCGCTGTACGGGCCGGGGGACCACCTGCTGGTGCACGACGACCTGCTGGCGGACCGCCGCGTCGCCTTCATCCTGTACCTGGCGCCCTGGCGGCCCCCGAGCCTCCCGCTCACTCACAACGGCACTGACAACCACGTCTCACAGGTCACTTCTACTAAAACTCTTGGAAGAACACAAATGCTATTATAATACAAATTAGAGGTACTGCAAGATAAGTTAGAAACTATTATGCCCAGGATATCAATTAAAATATTAAACACATTGTTGTATTTGGAAGTGTATTGCAGTGCAGCTAGGGAGCTGAATAGCAATTGAAAAATAATGATCGTATAATATGAAATATGACAACCGGTTATTCAACTACCTACATAAATCCACTTTATGTAATCATTGAAGTAGAATAGATTGCGAAGATGATAACATGACAGAAACCTTTAGATGGGACCAAAAATCTTTATTACTATAAATTATTAGCAAATAAAAAATAAGGTGTTTTTGATTTTCTCCACCGGAAGAAGTGAAAAAGAAACATTAATATATAACTTAAGTGTTTAATACATGTTTGTTTTGCTTATCTAAATCTAATCTGTCCACAGCAAATACGAGCGAAAAATAACTTCCAAAGTCACAGTTATATCCATGGACCTTACAGGCGAGACACAAAATACTCGTATATATCAGTTTCAGTTTCTAGATTGCTAACCCTGTGTGTTTGATGCAGACATCAACGAGTGCCGGCTGGAGCCCGCACATGGGCGGCGCGCTCGAGCTGCTGGCGCGGGACGAGAGCGGGCCTACGAAGGTGGTGCATCGCATCTTCCCACACAATAACATGCTGGCTTTCTTCAAAGTGGGGACTGACTCATTCCATCAGGTGAGTAAAATAAAATAAATAATGCTGGACAATCCACACAGCATCATCTAGCCCCAAGCTAAGCAGAGCTTGTGTTATGGGTACTAGATGACTGATATACTTAATAAAATATATTACATATACAGGGTTATTGGTAATTTGACGTATTCCCGTTAGGAGGTGATAGGGGTGACTATTTGCGATAATTTTCAT
The DNA here is from genome assembly GCA_947044415.1 of Eupithecia dodoneata. Taxonomy (NCBI): domain Eukaryota; kingdom Metazoa; phylum Arthropoda; class Insecta; order Lepidoptera; family Geometridae; genus Eupithecia; species Eupithecia dodoneata. The sequence continues at coordinate 340,007 of OX345670.1, forward strand.
CCCCATGTGTTTCGTGCAAAAGTGAACCATTTTTAAGTTATCATGATTTTTAGCTTTTTGTAAAAAAAGCCAAAAGTGCAACATCAAAAATTTATTTAAAAAAAACTGTCTATTTAAATCAATTTTTTTCTTCTGATTTATAAAAACGAATAAACACTGGTTATTTATCAATATTAAAACAACAATTATCGCTCCAAATTTAAAAATGCGAGATGAAAAACGATGTTATTTCATTATTCATTGAGATTTTTTTCCACTAAAATGCCTTAAAAACTAAAAAAAACGTTATGAAACTTGGCTTGCAGATTATTTTAAAAACATAACGGTTTTCTTAGCTCTCCAATAATGCATAACGACTATGAACTTATTTCAAAGAAACTGAAAAAAACATCGTTACAAAGGAAGCAGGCGGAAATTCGTATACGAACTAAACCTAAGGTCATTCTATAAAATTTCTATAAAACTAACTTAAAACAATACCCAATGTTAATAAAACTAAAAATACATATTTAAAATAAAATTTAGCAATAGTTAAGTAGTAACAACAATAAACAAAATTAATAATAAGTAACAATCAAGACATTTTGTAATTTAGCCTAATAAAAGTTAAGTAAAGTAGAAAGATACATATTTAAAATAAAATTTAGAACAGTAAAGTAGTAACAACAATAAACAAAATTAATAATAAGTAATAATCAAGACATTTTGTAATTTAGCCTAATTAAAGTTCTTGACTTCCCCTATTGCGTTCGCAAAGTAGCATTATATTATTTTTCTGAGTTGTGACTTAACTACCGAAGTAGTCAAATTTCGCATCGCATATGCTGCGTTTATAATTCTTGTTTTGTGTTCTTCCGCGGAATAACTCAAAACAAGAATTATAAACGCCCCCTATTGCGTTTCACTTCGAGCAAGAAACTTTAATTAGGCTAAATTACAAAATGTCCTATTTGTTACTTATTATTAATTTTGTTTAATGTTGTTACTACTTAACTGTTCTAAATTTTATTTTAAATATGTATTTTTCGTTTTATTTACATTGGGTATTAAGTTAGTTTTATAGAAATTTTATAGAACGACCTTAGGTTTAGCTCGTATACGAATTTCCGCCTGCTTCCTTTGTAACGATGTTTTTTTCAGTTTCTTTGAAATAAGTTCATAGTTGTTATGCATTATTGGAGAGCTAAGAAAACCGTTATGTTTTTAATCTGCAAGCCAAGTTTCATAACGTTTTTTTTAGTTTTTAAGGCATTTTAGTGGAAAAAAATCTCAATGAATAATGAAATAATATCGTTTTTCATCTCGCATTTTTAAATTTGGAGCGATAATTGTTGTTTTAATATTGATAAATAACCAGTGTTTATTCGTTTTTATAAATCAGAAGAAAAAAATAGATTTAAATAGACAGTTTTTTTTAAATAAATTTTTGATGTTGCACTTTTGACTTATTTTGAAAAAAGCTAAAAATCATGGTAACTTAAAAATGGTTCACTTTTGCACGAAGCACATGGGGATGAAAATTATCGCAAATAGTCACCCCTATCACCTCCTAACGGGAATACGTCAAATAACAATAACCCTGTAGATATTTTAGACGAGCTATGCTGAGAGTATTTTACTCTTGTGTGTGGCTCAATGACGCGATCCTACGTAGAACCTACCTACAATAAAGTCTCTCTATCTCTAGAACTTGATGTTGCGGGACAATAGTTCTGCGCATCTCTCTTCATTACGCAACAAGAGCTCACGGAGATTGGCTTTGGTTTTGTCAATACCTGAGGCGGCCTATTGTTTTAAACACAAATGGTTTTTTCGTCATACATCTCTGACAGCCATATCTTCGACCATTCTTTCGACGTACTCAAACAAACTCAGCGTAGACAAGAGTTCTTGAACTCGGTTACTTCTTATTATTGAGTGGACTAAGAGTAAGTAGAGTAGAAGGTAACTTAACGTAGTAGTAGTTGTAGTAGAACTGTTATAGTAAATCGTTACTGTCTGGTGGCAGGTGAGCGAGGTGCTGTCCCTCGAGCTGCCTCGCCTCTCCATCAACGGCTGGTTCCACGGCCCTCGCGACCCCTCGGACCCTGCGTGCCCCGCGCCCCCCGCGGCCGTGCCCCCGCCGCCCCCCGCCCCGCAGCTCGGTGCGCCGCCCCCGGACGAGGAGGAGGAGGAGCCTCCGCCCCCCTCGGATCTCACCAAGTCCCACACTGAAGCCGTGAGTATGATATACAAATATGTTTCTCTTATTAGAATTAACGATAAGTAGTTCTTATCTCGACCACGACTCGGTAAACGTAGTGTAGGACGCCCTCCGACCAGGTGGGATGACGACCTGCGAAAGACTGTAGGTAGATGCTGGATGCGTCAAGCCGAAGACAGGGCGCTATGGCGCTCATTGGGGGAGGCCTACGTCCAGCAGTGGACTAATATAGGCTGATGATGAGTTCTTATCTTATAATTAATCAAAGAATAAGAGGCAATTAGCAGTAGGCCATTCTCCGCGAGCGATACGTGTTGCAAAGAGTGACGGCGATGCACACACAGGGGCTCGAAACTGCTACGAAGCGGACATTGGATTTTTGTTTAATTATAGAAAAAAAAAATTTGGAAACTATATTTTTATTTCATTTTAAGATTAAGAATTAGCTATACTAATATATAACAGGAAAGATTAGATTTTTTGTTTGTGTTGCCGCCTACGTTGCCGCTAGAAAAGGCTCTTTATTAGTACCATGGTATGAATCCATATCAAATTAAATTACTTCATATTCTAGACTGCTTCAATATCTTAATATAACTTTTTGAATTATTGTTTGGACATTCCATTCGATAGATATCACGAGTTCAAAAATGTAAGTACGAGAAAAAAGTCGCGTGGCTCACTCAACTCGGCTAACTACAACTATGCGATATATCGCATAGTTGTAGTTTAGGTAAGGGAAGTCAATGTTAAGAAGTAAATGGCCGCAAATAAATGTTGAATAATAAAAGTAATAAATAGCGCGAAGCCGGGACGGTCCGCTAGTAACTTATAAAATAAATAGTGCGAAGCCGGGACGGTCCGCTAGTAACTTATAAAATAAATAGTGCGAAGCCGGGACGGTCCGCTAGTAACTTATAAAATAAATAGTGCGAAGCCGGGACGGTCCACTAGTAACTTATAAAATAAATAGTGCGAAGCCAGGACGGTCCGCTAGTAACTTATAAAATAAATAGTGCGAAGCCGGGACGGTCCGCTAGTAACTTATAAAATAAATAGTGCGCAGCCGGGACGGTCCGCTAGTAACTTATAAAATAAATAGTGCGAAGCCGGGACGGTCCGCTAGTAACTTATAAAATAAATAGTGCGAAGCCGGGACGGTCCGCTAGTAACTTATAAAATAAATAGTGCGAAGCCGGGACGGTCCGCTAGTAACTTATAAAATAAATAGTGCGAAGCCGGGACGGTCCGCTAGTAACTTATAAAATAAATAGTGCGCAGCCGGGACGGTCCGCTAGTAACTTATAAAATAAATAGTGCGAAGCCGGGACGGTCCGCTAGTAACTTATAAAATAAATAGTGCGAAGCCGGGACGGTCCGCTAGTAACTTATAAAATAAATAGTGCGAAGCCGGGACGGTCCGCTAGTAACTTATAAAATAAATAGTGCGAAGCCGGGACGGTCCGCTAGTAACTTATAAAAAAGGACTCATTTTCAATGGCATTTATCGGAAAAAGTAGATGCACTTGTTTATGATATCATACGAACCTATTCTATAACACCTCGGTGTTTTGAAAACTGTATCGGTAAGCATTTCGTAGGAGGCGCGCGCTGCAAGCACTGATCGCGGTAGGTTTAAGTGACGGAGGCCTGTCCGTTGATAACAGTAAGATGTCTACCCGCAGGTGCTGATCGGGCAGTGGGTGAGCGCGGCCTTCATGTCCCCGCGCGCGCGCGCCGCCGTGCAGGCGCAGGTGGAGCGCACCAGCGAGGCCGCGCTCGCCGCCTTCCTGCAGCCCGCCAAGCTGCAGGAGCTGTTGCATGATCTGGCGCAGCCCGGTAAGATACCTGGTTACATGCCTCGCCGCGCTGTGCCGCTTGCGCCTATGCCCTGCGATGTGTACAGGTGACTAAATTATCCTCATTTCACGGAGAGCCCTGTCAACTGTAGTGCGGAGACCGGACAAAGGGAGCTGGTACAAGGGAGAGGAGGCCTGTGGGTGGCCGGGGGAGGATAGTGGATGCTCTTTATGCTGCATTATTTAATTGTACGATTATTGTTGAGTGACTTTGGTTCCCCCGCTCCGTTACAGAGGTGGAGTGGATAGAGATGGGTCCGTGCAACGTGCAGCACTACAGCTGCGTGTCAGCGGCGTGGGCGGAGGCGCAGCCGCGGGAGCACTCCGTGCGCTCGCTCCTGAAGCTGTTCAGCAGCCTCGCCTTCAGCCGCATGCTGACCGACTGCACCGACCTCGTGCTGGCCGGCTACAAGAAGCTGGAGCTGCAGCGGTGGCACGCGGGGGACTTCACGGTCAGTACACTACACCCACACTCACACTCTAGCTGTGTCAAAAAAAAGCAAAGCAGCTTCTTTCTATGTATATATAACACCGCGCCACTGCGATCTCCAATCCGCCCGTGCGCACTCCCCTATGATAGAGGAGGCCAATGTTCAGCAGCAGACGTGCCTACAAGTATAATGATGACGCCACTCCTAGTCAAATCTACACATTAGGAAAGTGAACCATGTTCATGTCCGAATATTTTGGCTTTCTAATTAAAAACCCCGCTGGGCTTTTCGACGTGGCCGCAGGTGAACATAGTAAACGCCTGTGTCTGAAGAAACAAATATGCGGCCGCACTAGTTGACTAATAAAGTTAATGTGTTTCGTACAGCTAATCCCCCCCCGCGAGCAGTACCAGTCGGCCCGGTTGGAGGCGGTGCTGTACCTGGGGGCGCCGGCGCGCGCGCTGAGCGGCGGCGGCACCACCTACCTGGCGCCCGAGGAGGCGGCGGGCGCGCACGACAACGCGGCGCTCGTCTCCATCCCGCCCGACCACAACACGCTGAGCCTCGTCTACTGCGACGCGGGCGCCGCCTCCTTCCGCAAGTACCTCAGCAAGCTGGCCATGCGCAAGCACCCGCCCTTCTACGTGCTCGTCTGCACCTACGCCGAGTGACGCGCGACCTGGCTCTCCTTGTCTCAACTAACACTTGTTATACAATACGGGTCGATAGTTGACTTTTCGTTTCCTGTATAAATGTGTCGTAATTCGACTAGATAGTGAAAACTGGTGGATAATATTGAGAGTGGCTTTAATTTGCGAGCTACCGCGTAGTCTCGAGCACGCAACAGCTCTTTACTATTATAGTACCGAGTGAAACCGATGGCTTTACTAGTAGTAAAGACGGCGCGGTGAACTGGAAGCTGAGGCAGGACAGCCCGTCGAGGAGACGGGGCCTGAGCGTCCAGCGCGCACAGCCGCACACTGTACCCCAAACTTTTAACATTATACGATTCAAACACAGTATTTAGTCTGACTTGAAGGATACGAAATGCTGCTCACCGATGGTTTATGTTTATACCGAAAGGCAGAAAAATAGTGCAAAGATACAGAAAGCAATTGAAGTAGACGCAGGTGGAAGCTGGTTCTTCTCCACACAGGAGTACAAGTATCTGAGAGTATAGTTTACTAACAGCGGTGCAGAGGCAATGCTATTCTAATTGAAACTATGTAGGGAAATAATATAACGCTAGGTATTTATAGTATTGAAAATGAATTGTAGGTTGAGTGGGTCAGTCCAAAGCGTGTGTGGCATACCTGAATGGTATGCCGAGAGGTCAAATAGATAGCTAAAACTCATTTTGTTATATTTTGTTAGATTGATTTGCTGCTGGTTTCAAACTCATCGATGCAGAGGAATCGGCCTCGAATGTGGTCGATTCTTGTCCTGTGCCTCGACGCTTTCATTCGGCATCTGAATGAAATATATCTAAGCATTTCACTCAATGAATTAATCGTCCGCGCCGATTCATCAGCGCCGCGGCACCCGTGATTATAATCATCCTAACGTGTGAGTAAATCCTATATGGTTGGTTGTACTCACGCTTGGCATCATATTAACAAACCATAAGGCGAACTCCTCATTCGGCCACGCCACGCCACAAACAAGTGTCCATTAGGAATTATTTCGCGTTAGACATTCTGACTTATTGTTGTTAAAACTGAATCGTTTGATTGACTAGAATAGCAACGAAATCTACAAAATTGGTTATTTATTTTTGCATCTAATTTAGATTTTAATCTTCTTGTAGTGACACACAATTTCTGTTCTCATTTTGGGCATAAGTGAAAAGAAGGAGATTTGTCCGACTTAATAGTTAAGTTGTGTTCCCCTGTGTCCGCGAGTTCAATTGAATTCTTGTTTTATGATTTACACATTAGAATAAGTTTGTAAATATTGAATTAGATTTAATAAATGATTAAGTATAACGACAATCTGTTTTTTACTGTACTTACTAAAAAATCCGGCGAAAGCTGAACATATTTAGTACGGATTTAGGGGAGTTAAAATAAAAAAACCTACGGAACGTAGGCTACTATCATCATTATCAGACACAGGCCACCCCTAATAATAAAACAAAATTTCAAAGATATTGGCTTAATTTATATATTGACTGTACCTATGAACCAAACTCGACGTTACGGCCGACCGTGGAGGAACAAGAAACGTATGCGACATCTGTGTATGTATTCTAATTCCCAGTGTAGAGTGCTCGCCACCACTGAAGTCTTACGGCAAAAGCGGGAACTAAACAACATTACAACAACTGCAACATTTAGTTCTGTGAAAGCAGCGCCGCGTGTCTTTCAGACTTCAGTGGTGACGCGGACTCTAGTGCGCGTTTGTAACAATACATTTCGACGATCGATATCGCCATTTGATTGCAAATCAAGAAGAAAAGTTTACGAAACAAGATTATTGAGATAAAGTTGGACAAACATCTATGTACTTACATATGTACCTTTGTAAAATTGACTTCAACGAAATATAATAGGTGATTAAAAGAACTTAACAAGTGAAGTTCAATCGCTATTATATGAATAGAAGGAAAAAGAAAGAGAGGAAGGCCCTCAACACGCTGGGAGGACGAAATAAAAAAAGTCGCTGGTCCAAAGCGGTGGCAAACAGCTCAAGATAGAGAGAAGTGGACATCGTTGGAGGAGGCCTTTACCCAACCTGGGGACCCTGCTAATAATCAAACGTAGTGTTATAAATAACACAATAATAGTACCTAAATTAGAAAGCAATGTAGCAGGATCAAATAAAGACTTTTTTATTTATTTATTTTTGTACCCTGCCCCACTAAAGCCACTAAAGTTACTGGGGCAGATTACACGGTAAAATTGGAGCTGGAGGAATTTTGCCCCACCAGTGGGGCGCCTTAGTGGGGCAGAATGGAATAATTAGCTAAGCAGAGCTTGGGTCATGGCATAGATAACTGATGTACACAAAATTATTACGATATACTTCATAGGTATTGTATATAAATTATGTATTATACTTATTTTTGTGCACATAGGAAACATCCAGAACACCCTGAACAAATGAATGCAGATCGTACAAATGTTTGTCCCGAGGCGGGAATCGAACCCACAACGCGTCACACCTATGATATAATACCGTAAGATAACAAAAGATGACAAAATTAAGAAGCTGGCGCACTGCATCTAATCTACCAAAGTGCATTCGATCGATCGCCTTAGGCTATGACTACTATCAAGCTCAGGAAGTTGATATTAGTTAATTTAATAATCCGGATCTTTGGTCGAGTTACACAGAGAGGAGAGTGGGAGGTAAGGAGGTATCTACTGGCGACTTCAAAGCAAGGGCGGATCCAGCTTTGATGCCAGGGGGGGGGGCACATAGCCGTGGTCGAGTCACAAGAAGTTATAATTTAATTTTTATAATCATACATAAAAGTAAAAAGTAGGTATTTTATTAATGTATGTATGTATAGTCTGGCTGTAATGAAGTAAGCAAAATTACGATACTACCTATGGCTATGACAAAAGTAAGAACAGCGAACAAAGCGAATCCTGAAAATATAGGATGTAAGGACTTGGTATTGATAGATAATGGGTAGATTAAGCGGCGGGCGAGCCGCGTTAATTTTGGACTTTGGTGAGGTCGGTTTAGCAAGAACGATGAGGAAGCTACAACGGCAGAGGAACGACGCAGCATTTTAGAGATTTTTTAGGCGACACAAAATAAATATATAACGGGAGTGGAGCGAGCCGCCGAAATTTTTGTTACTTTTCTCAAACTAAATAAAAAGGAGCGGGAGCCCTGAAAATGAAACAGTATTTTTGCAAGTTTTCGTGTCTGGCAAAATTATCTTAATGTGAGCACTTGACTGCACAAGAAACAGAAGACATTGTCGGCGAGCGGAGCGAGCCGCGAAAATGTTGTGGTTTTCGTTAGAGTTTTGTGTTATTTTTTAAAGTTTTTCGCTTTTTTTCTATAGTCAGAAGGAACAATTGTTATTGGTTTGTGGAACGTTTTGGTAGATTTTTGCGTAATTTTTTAAAGTGGGATTGGCTTTTTTCTACGGCCAGAAGGAACAATTGCTATTGGCTTGTGGAAGTTATCGCGAAAAACGATGGAGATAAGCGCAGCATTACGAGATTTTTTTGGCGATACAAAAGAAATGGCATTATACAAAAGATAAACGAAATTTTTGTTACTTTTCTCAAACTAGTACTCTTCTTGTAAAGAAAAAATTAATATAAAGGAGCGGAGCGAGAGCTGAAAATGCAAGACTATTTTTGCAAGTTTTCGTGTTTGGCAAAATTATCTTAATGTGAGCACTTGACTACTCAAGAAACAGAAGAAAGAAAAAAAAAATTTGTGGTTTTCGTTAGAATTTTGTGTTATTTTTTAAAGTTTTTCGCTTTTTCTATAGCCAGAAGGAACAATTGTTATTGGTTTGTGGAACTCGCGAAAAATTTGTTGTCTCCTTAGATTTTTATGTGCCCTCAAAGGGCACCAAAAAATCTGATTTTGCGCTATTTGTTGTCGTAATTGAGTTGATAAGAAAGGACTATTGCACAATAGGTGCCGTTGCTTTTGCAGAACTGATACGCAACATAACAAAACGCCTAGTAATATCGGCGAGCGGAGCGAGCCCCGATTTTTTTTTACCACAGTGTATACGCGGTTAACCATATTGTTAAGTTACATGTTAGGTAGAATAGAGATAAAATTAAAATTAAGGTTTCGGGCATTTTCTAGTGGTTTTTTATACCTAAACTAAGATTTTGGGGGGGTCATGACCCCCTTGACCCCCCTCCCCTCCTGGGACCGTGCATGGGTCCAGGGTTACAACCCTAAAAAATATTTACCCCTAAACATAAGTCAGTGTCACACGAAATGTGACATCAGATGAAAGGAGGCGGGGTAAATTCAAATTTTCGATGCGTTCGTTCCCGAATAATGCGTTTGCCATCATACAAAATATTAATTTAATATTGAAGGTATTTACATAAAATCTATATTTTTACAAAAAAAATATATCCTTACTTAAAACCATTACCTATGTTTAACAATTTGAAATAGTGGTCCACGGTGGACCCAGCCCAGGGGGGGGTCATGACCCCCATGACCCACCCCCTGGATCCGCCCTTGCTTCAAAGGAGGGTCAATATATCGTCTGATCCGGCGATATTAAACCGGGAATACCGTTCCTTTCATACTGGACGAGAACTCTTCTTATTTCATCTATGATGTAGGGTAGGTAGGTAGCTTTAGGAAAATGATGGGCGTTATTACAGCTTCGTGAAACTACGTGCAAATTTCCATCGGTCTCAAGAAATGTATAATCATGTTTCTATTAAAACTATGTAGATGCCGCTACTCGCTCCGAGGATAGCAAGTAAAGTGACTTGAATATTAAAGATAAATTGAAGCGAAAGTTTTCGGAATTAATTTGCACGGATATTAAAAAGGAATGTAGCTGTCTACTCTCGCGGAATATAAAGATGTGTCGGGGCCGACTGACAGCCGGATGGCTGTAGCTAATAAGATAAGAAAAATTTTACAAAACAGTACACAATATAATTTTTTTAAATAAAATAAGCCTACAGAGAAACAAAAATAATAATACATGGTTCCCGTGCTTAGCCTGCTGGCCAAAAAGCGTCAAACTCAGTTAACTCAGTCTAATCTTACAGATCTTATCTGGGGTGGAGTAGACCAAGTATTTACACTTCACTAGAACTTGTGTCTCTTACACAAGTAGAACGACCAAGTATTTACACTTCACTAGAACTTGTGTCTCTTACACAAGTAGAACGACCAAGTATTTACACTTCACTAGAACTTGTGTCTCTTACACAAGTAGAACGACCAAGTATTTACACTTCACTAGAACTTGTGTCTCTTACACAAGTAGAACGACCAAGTATTTACACTTCACTAGAACTTGTGTCTCTTACACAAGTAGAACGACCAAGTATTTACACTTCACTAGAACTTGTGTCTCTTACACAAGTAGAACGACCAAGTATTTACACTTCACTAGAACTTGTGTCTCTTACACAAGTAGAACGACCAAGTATTTACACTTCACTAGAACTTGTGTCTCTTACACAAGTAGAACGACCAAGTATTTACACTTCACTAAAACTTGTGTCTCTTACACAAGTACAGTTCTAACTGGTTGCGTGGTTAATCGTTCGTTTTCGTAGTTTTTCAATTGTCGTTTCTCAAAAAGGTAATCAATGTAAAATTATTTGTGTTTCTGAAAAAGTTTTCATTGTATGTTAAATCAGTATTTTATTTTATATATTTATATAAAAGGTCAAATGTTCATTCATTCATAGTCAAACATTACCTGCGGAGTTGCTAATTATTCGATTATTATCTTTCGAAGAACTCCATACTCAGATTTAAAATAAAATAAATAAATAAATAAAATTCATTTATTTCGGACAACGACAAATCATAATTAAAATTAAATTTAGGTCCATATCATGTTAGTAGCAAATATTACTTAATTCTATGTTAGTTATTAACAATTAATGTAAATTATTACAAACAGTGCAATCAAATAATGATGAAAGTGATTATTTCATCATTACTTGGTTGCAGTGCTTGAGGAACGGGCTATCCCATTTATTGGATAATACATTCAGAATGATGTTGGTACTACCGTGCAGCCTGAACAGCAACGAGGCGATTTTCTTCCGCATGCATGCATGGAAGCCGTCCGTGCGCGCCTCCGCGAACATGCCGGACGCGCTGCAGAACCTCGGGAGCCCCAGTATCATCCTGAATGCATTATTATACTGGACGCGAAGGGTGTTGATCGCTTTTTGAGTATATGTGGTCCATAGGCTACTCGTGTAGAACGTCTGACAGTAAGACTTAAACAGCGTGACTTTTGCCTCTTCAGAACATCGATAAAACCTACGGACCAACATATTGGCCCTTACGGTCAACGCTCTTCGCTTCCTCTCTATGTCTGGTTCATCTCTAAGATTGTCACTTATAATGTGACCTAAGTATTTGAACTGGGTAACTCTTTTCAGCTCAGATCCATTCAGCATAATGGGTGGTACCTCAATCATGTGTTTTCCCTTTGGGGAGAATACCATGAACTCACTTTTCTTTACGTTATATTGTAGACCATGACTCTTAGCATAATTTTCGCATATTACCAACAGTTTCTCAAGTGCACTGATAGATGGTGCCAGCAGCACCATATCGTCGGCATAACTGATATTATTTACACTTATTCCATCAATAGAGCATCCCACTGGCTGCCTGCTGAGACCATCTATCAGGGAATTTACATAGAGGTTAAAAAGGTGTGGTGAAGAGACCCCCCCCTGTCTTACGCCACATTCCATCCCATATGCATCAGACAGCACCCCTGCCCATTTTACCTGATTAGTTTGGTTGTTGTACCAAAACTCAAAAACAGAACAAACATCTTTAGGCAAACTAGTCTCGCGTAGCTTTCGCCACAGTATATCGTAACAAACGGTGTCAAAAGCACGCGAGAGGTCTAGAAAACAAGCATAGACCGGCGTCCGTCTATCCACGTAGTACCGGACAGTACTCTTGAACCCAAGAATAGCAGTATCAGTGGACAGTCCTTTCCGAAAACCGAACTGTCCATCGTGTATTCGTAAGTGTTGTTCTAGGTGCAAATCCAGAAGCCGGTCCAGTACTTTAGCTATTATAGTTGCCAAGGATATTGGCCTATAGTTGCCCATGTCTGAAATGTCTCCAGTTCTGTTCTTGACTATGGGCACAACAATGGTTTTCATACAGTCAGAGGGCACGTACGCATGGCTGATACACAGGGAATAGAACATCGCCAGGACTCCTGACATATGTGTGCCAGCATACCGCAGGTGCTCGACGCTAAGTCCATCATGTCCCGGGGATTTACCTGTACTCATATTTTGCAGAACTTTTCTCACGTCACTAGCTGTTACTCGTGTCAGGGTAGCATCTGAGGATTGATTGGACTCAGCGCCAGGCGACCCTGGCATACCAACCCGTGCTAAAGGTGACCTCACCCTGAAATGCTTGCCAAATAACTCAGCCACATGTTTAGGGTCAGACAAGCCTGCAACACTGGCAGGAAGGCCAGGTTTTGAGTCCAATTTCTTTATGGTTTGCCAGAATTTTGAGAAATGTTTGCCTTTTCTGTGACCTGCAATAACATCCATTTTTATCTGGTCTTGGTTATTTTGGCACCATTTAAGTTTTCCCTTGAATATTTTACGACTATTATGCATATCATCAAAGATTGGTCCACTACTAGGTTTTCCATAAGAACACCACAAGTTGAATTTTTCTCTGGCCTTTTTATGAGCTGTGTGAACATGCTTATTCCAACCAATAATATTATTACGCTTTTTACTAATTAATTGTGTACATGTCAAGATAGCTCCCTGCTGTAGAATGTTTACTATGTCATGATAAAGATTGTCAATAATGTATCTATGTCCTAATTCGGTACAATGCCTGTCCGCACATAAAATAAATTCATAAGGAAAATTAATCAATTTTAAATTGTCATGGCAATATTGTGAATAATTATTAATTTGATTTGATTGTCTATTGCCCCATATGATTTTATTATTTAAATTATTATTATCTATAGAAATAATTTTCTTACAAACTACCTTAAGGTCACAAGTAATTAATAGAGGTAAATGGTCGGACCACATTACATCGTAACATACCTTAGTGTCCATAACAGTGTCCCATGCAGACTGAGTCACGACGCAATGGTCCAACCACCGGCGCGAGCCATGCGCATCACTGACAAACGTATATTCACTAGAAAGCATATCTAACTTTCTGTAGTCGGCACAACACCACGTTTGTTCCTTACAGAAATTAACTAATTCATTACTGAATAGCTCGCATGGATGCGCGTTATAGTCACCCAACATAAACACTGTTTCTATACCACTACACTCAATAACAGCGCTTATTTCACTAAGGCAGGCTGTGAATTCCGGTAAGTTATCAAGACACTGCGTCGGCATGTACACGCTGAACACGATGAAAAACCGGTTTGCTATTTCGAACCGCACAGCTGATAAGCGGTCGCTAGCGCAGTCAATCACTGAAACGGAGGTGAATGCATTTTTTCGCCACAACAAAGCTATTCCACCGTAAGGCCGGCCGCGTAACAAACCGGCTGACATATCAACCGACGATTTACCGGCGTACTCGAAGTCTGCGTGAATCGTTCCGAGGAAGGGTAGGTCTTGAGGAAGTAGCCAGGTTTCTTGCAACGCTACGATATCAGCTGATTGACACAGCCGGTTTACACACGTAGCGGATCTTTTTACGGATTTGCAATTAAAACTTATTAGTTTGCACACATCCATTATAATTATGTTTGATTATTCAGCTCGCTATCGCCTCGCTTTAAAAAGCTAACAAAGCGTCTAAAAGTTATTCCATCTGGCCATAGATTTACGTCCATAAATACTGAAAGCTTGCTCTGGGGGACCATCATTTTATAAGCGTCGTAATCGCGTACGTGTTTGCGTCTTATCTTTTCTAGACTTACTGGAACACTTGTTTTGTGCAGTAAGTAGTTAGAAATATCTTCAGCTGACACGCTCTTATCAACATTATTTATAAACAATGGAATTTTAATCTCTGCTGCCCTAAACTTTGTTTGCGGTTCAGGTTTCGCCTCCCCTTTCGCGGTCTCAAGCCTATTCCTGTATTTTCTTCTCTGTATGATTTTCCACTGTTCACTAGGCTCTTTATCTTTCCATACCTCTTCTCCACTAGCTACTACCGCAAAAGACTTGCGGAGGGAAGTCGGGCCTAGATTAAATGAAGCTGGCGGGGGGCTGTCCTCCGGAGGGGTCCTGGTCACAGGGGGGGTCTTGGAAGATAAAGGCGATAGAAGCTTCGATTTGCTAGACCCACAGGATACAATTTTGGGAGAAAGTAAGGATCGAATCTCCATGGGCCTAAAAGAAGTCTTCGGAACAGGAGCCTCCGATGATTCATCGCCGCTCTCGCTTGGACTAAGTCGGGACTGCGACACAGCTTCAGTTACGTGTTCGGTGTCGTCAGATATCGTTATTTCTGGCAGGGGAATATGGAGCAGTCCTATAGGCCCACTGTCAAATGCGTCCACACAGTCCAGCAGCTTAGTTCCACCTCTATGCTGCGTATTTACGTTAGCCATTTCAAAGTTATTCACTAATGATGCGGTTTTCATGTTCTCCAAATCGTTCTTTAGCAGATGAAGTTCCTCCGCTGTAGCATAGCTCTGTTTTATGCAAAGGATATCTTTTTGCATTATTAATATATCCTTCAATAATCTAGAAACATCTATGTGATCAAAGTGTATTGCGGGTAGTTTATTTATATTTTGCACAACGAAAATTGGAAGATCGCTGGTTTTTAGATCACGAAACACTTCTATAATGTCTTCCAAATGTTTTTGTGCCTTTCCATCTCGTTTGCGCAGTGTTTTCTTCTTTGTCGTCTTCACACATTCAAACAAAACATTCTTGGCGTCCCAGATGTCGTAAACGTTAAAATTGATTTTTCTGTACATTCAGTACATAGAAATATGTAGTACGTACCTACCTAGGTACATGTGTACTTATGATCGAATTTATGGCAATTATGCAGTTATTTAAGCTTTAGTTACATAATTAATTTACTTCATATTTTGAAAATCCTCAGTCACGACGAATTATTGAACAAATTGAACTTGTAACGAATCATGTTTCCCTCTAGGTGAGTAGTATAGTATATACCTACGGGCGCGGTGAAAGGTATCGCCTTAGAATAACTATGCTTATTACTCTTATCTTGTCTTATTACTCTGAGGGTATCGCACACCAGCGCAGCGCTTTGGAAAGCCATCGACGAATTATAAAGTTTACAAAGGAACTAATCAAGAGTTATTTTGTAGAAAGCTGAAGTCAAAAGTAAGGACAGGACATAAACAGGTTGTAAACTTGTAATAAGTCGTAATAATAATAATAATAATCTCCTTATTTGAACATTTATTGAAATTACTGATTAGTTTTTGAATCGATTACAAATCAGAGGAGGTTCCATGTTCAGACGTAGGTATGTACATATGTTCGCTTATGTACGTTCGTCGATTTGGCCGTCATTTATGGACCTATGTATATATTCAGATGATCCCGAGGTGATCTCGTAAAATGTTATATGTACCTATGTATGTTGTGTGTAGTTCAATGTTTTTTAAATGGAATTGTTAGGTTGTTTACCAATTTCAGCTTCCGCGGCTTGGGCTGGGCTTTGTGGCCAGAAAGTCGCTTGTTCTTTATACAATTTATAATATCCTAGCTATAGGTAGAAGGATTGATATAAACCTTTCTACCATTCTATTTAGATATAGGAAGAAGGATTTATTATAAATCTTTCTACCTATCTTAAGATCTTTCACGGCTAGAACGGACGCCTTTTCAATTCGACATGAAAAGCAATAACTTCGTTTCTCTTCCAACCTACAAATCTTCAAGAAATAAGCTTTCCAAGTTTCCAACTTCTAGTTCCTTGGAGCGGAAAAATATAACGCGTTCTTTCACGTGAGGATTCCCAAGATATACTCGTGTACGCAGAGGCGAGGGGCTCCCGGGTCACGGCTAGTTATTAATGCAGGCGGGAGAGGACCGGGCTGTGCGCGGCGACATTGACTTATTGTTGAGTCCGCGCGACCTGACACTTTTCATAAACTCTTTCAACTTTCAGTCCACTTTTTAATATTTTATCGAAGTTAGTTATCTACTCTATTGAAAACTGTTTCTGACTTTTATTTCAAACTGCAAGTAAAGAGGAAACTTTACCCTGACAGGTAGAACAAAGAGACGAGTTGCGATACCTACAAGATCTTAATTGGATTAGTGTTCGCTGTGTGCAGTGTAGAGTTCCCGAGTCAGAGCACAGAATACCCGACATTTAGTGCGGCTGCGGCTCGCTTGTCTCCTATAGTTTGAAACTTGGAGCTAAGCAAGCCGCGTTTATTGCACCCGCACCATTCTCCCACAACTTAGTTTAGTTTTAATAGAGAGTGCAGTAGGTATCTACGGCTGTTTTGAAGTTATTCGCGCGGTAGCTTCGTGTCCTTATGTTATTTTTGTTAACCATAAACCGCTGTGTTGTCAATCTTTCCAATAACTATTGCTTGAGTTTTTCGACGTAGCTAATTGCTTGAATTTAGTTCGCTAGTTTTTAACACTACATTTTAATTGGTTTCACGAGATCTGTCAAAAAGCTGGTATATAACTTAATTAAAAAGGAGTTCAAATGTCTGTAAAATATAGCATTAGTAATTTGACGCCTGCCAGTTAGCAGATTGAAGGGCGGGGTAGCCGGGGTCTGGTGGCGCCTCAGCATTGGATGCTAACTGGTGCAATGAGCGATAGCGAGGCCATTAGTCGACGCCAACGGCCCTGGTCCAGTGAATATGAGCTGTCTGTCTGTCTGTCCGAGGCGACGACGTGATGAGTTTCTATAATAATAGTGAAGCATGGCTATTTTAAATACAACTTATTATTGATATTGCGGAATTTTAATGAAACTCCTGTTTATAAGGCAACTATAATGCATTTTGTACAGGTCAGGTGGTTAAGGGTTAAATTAAGAAGGTAATAAATATAAATATATTTAAAAAAACCAAGACCGAAGGAATTTAACGAAACGAAATGTGCATCGTTGCCTTTGCACTAGCAAAAAGTCGCGCTTCTATAAGATTTTTCCAGGTAGAGTTGGTAGGTGTATGAAGAGCACACCTCGATGAATGCTTCCTGGTGGAGACAACTTGTCCGCCCACACTGTCGGGCGGCGCATCGGAACTGATGCATGGACCATCAGGTATATGAAGATAACCTGTCTATATAACTTAATTATAGCTTCGTTCGATAGACAGGTGCCAAAAACAAAATGCATTTCAATGAACTGTTTCAAAAATAAATTGTAGGTAGTCGGTAGTAAAAGTACAAATGCATAAATAAGGCCTATTCAATAAATCCGCTGTAATCCGGCGGCGTACTGCGGCGGCATGGCGACGTTTGTCATTCGCGCCCTAATAAATAACGCTGGACAATCCACACAGCATCATCTAGCCTCAAGCTAAGCAGAACTTGGGTACTAGATGACTGATATACAATACATTACATAGATAGATATTTTTTGATGTAGGTAAGTACATAGATAATGACCAGAGCACCCGGAACAAATATCTGCAGATCGTAAACACAATTGCCCCAAGGCGAGCATCGAACTCGCAAACTTCTGCTTCGCAGGCGGACATTCGCACACCCCGCCACAGAAATCATTCAAAAAACGTTATAAACGGACAGTAATTAGCGGAGATGTCGACATACATGAAAGAAGACCTCTTATTTGTGTAGCAGTGTGAGCGGTGCGTGCGGGCCGCCCGCGTCGTCGGTTCGACTGATTGATTGCGGGCCGGCCGGGCCTCGCGGGGCCACGCGATGACGCGACAGCGCTGACGGATGTCACGTCACATGACACTGTCAGTACATAACATACTTCACAACAATTACAAACTAATCAATGAAATCCTGTGAATAAATCAAGTCTTATTCAATATAAATTAACTTGGGTTTTGTTTATTAGGTTGGTAGGAACGCCGTGATGAGAATGTACGTGTAGGTTACTTTATAAACATTATAAACCGTATGATGATTATCTAACCGGTTTGCGACAGGCGTATATTAAGCAATCAGTGCTGTCAAACGCCAATTTTGACCAATTTTGACATTGTAGCTGGTGTCAAACTAATACAAAATTGATGTTTGATAGCACTGATTGCTTAATTTACACCTGTCGCAAACCGGTCGCGAGTTACATAATCACCCGGCCGTTCTGTTCCGGTGCGTCCGTTGGTATACAATCTGACAACGCTTGACTTTCTTTTTGTAATAGAAAGTCTACTAAAACTACAATTTAGAATACTTCTATTGGTTGTTTCAAATAAATATTATTACTAAAGAAAGTAAGATAAATAAAAAGCTGCAGCAAATAGTGTATAAGCGTTCCGGTCGCGCTGGACAAACGGCCCAATTCCGAGTAGTAACTTCTAATCAGGTTTTTCTTGGCCTTTTCCGCGCGCGGATACTTTTCAAGTCTCGTAGAGGCTCCTGCAGCCACACAGAGACTACCTACATATGTACGTACATATGGAACAGCTGGTCAGATCAACATGTGAATACTTGCAGGCACATTTAGTGCCGAGGACATACTCGTATACATAAACATGACATATACAGACATATCCATAAGTTACTAAAAAAAAATAACTTTTAAATAAAGAAAGTCGTGTTAGTTACACTATTCATAACTCAGAATGTGCATGAAAATTGGCGGGGAAACCAGGAGACGGACATAGGATAATTTTTATCATTTAAACCATGACACATAGATTTCCACGGGGCGAAGCCGCAGGACACAGCTAGTTTTTAAATAAAAATACAGCTAAAATGGATTACCATCATAAGTTTAAATTTGTGGTTATTTTATTCCTCGGCCAATATTTTAACAATGAACTAGTGTGTATTAAACCACAATTGTGAATTGGCCCTCACACACATGCGCCAGTGTTTACCGGCAACCGGTGGCCCTCACACACATGCGCCAGTGTTTACCGGCAACCGGCATGCACTAAGTAAATAACTATTTGTAAGACCAAGCTGTATGTTTTCCCAAAAATTTGAAAATAATATACTAAAGGCAATAAATAGCCGTTGAGACTGAGAAGTTATATCTCTGTCTGTAATACAACATTTATGAAGATGGAAACGAAGGTTCCGATAACTTGTTGAGCTGAAAGCTTGCGCTTCGCTCTTATTCCCGGCCTGAATTGTATTATTCGAACAACTTTGCAAATCTAAGTGGGTATAGGGTACTTTTTAGAAATATGTCCTCCGTTTCGCAGAAACATTAATCAACCATCTTTATTGGAACGCATTGTAAAGGATTCCTCTCGGCCGGTCGACGGGACCTCGTTAGCATAATCCTGCTAAATATCCAGTTGTTTCTTGTGGGCTATATACAAAACCTTTATCTGTCGGCTTTCCTTGTCCACCGGCACGAGATCCTCAGTATTACCTAAATTGATAGGTTGATACTATTATTGGATAACCCTGTCTATGGATCTGATACAGATTACCTTTAATGTCTACTAAGGCCAAAAAAACAAGAAACAACATCTTGATGTAAACAACTAGGTGTATACAGGTAGATGTTTAAGCTGCAAAGGTAGGTACTGCCTAAAGTAGAGTTATAATCGATCGTTTGGAATTTTGTAACATCCTGAACTAAGAACCTGAGGCTTGAATTATAATAACACTAGCTGCGCCCCGCGGTTTCATCCGCGTGGTGATATATATTTTGGATAATATACAATATATTATCTTTATGAAAACCTATGTGTAATTCTGATATGTAAGCTATATTATTTATTATATATAGAAGTTTAATCAAAATCCATTTAGTAGTTTTTGCATGAAAGAGCAACAAACATCCTCACAAACATTCGCGTTTATAATATTAGTAGGATTTAAACCGCAAGACTTAAATGAAAACCTAAGATGATAATGTCTGAGGCCGAGCACTGAGTAGGTCAACGTGTAAGAGGCTTACACCTGCTCCCTCCAGCTCCGCGCAACTATTCATCAGCCTAATATTACTTAGACTAGCTGCACACCCGCGGTTTCATTCGCCTGGACTTGTTCTGAGCGGGTATGTCCTAAAATACACTCCCATGCAAAACTTCAGCCGCGTAGCTCTGGCAGTACCGAGACATCTTAATGAGTCAGTCAGTTTTTTCTTTTTTTATATATGTAAAAGTAAACACGCCCTTTGATAATTACACAATTTGGATCTGTTCATTTGTGCTAAAACGGTGAGATTTAGTTCGTGACAGCCCTTTATGTACAAACACATAGGTTTTATGTAGACTTACGACATTTGAGCAGCAAACATTTTGATCCTGCCCAGACGGAGACCTCCTTGAGGCGCACTGAAAGGCAGAAGGTTCAATTACTGAAATGTTTTTATGATCTGCAGATATTGGTGCAGATATAGGTCTGGTGTTTGAAGTATTACGTGAGTATCCTCTAGGTCCTCTTACTGAACAGAAGCTGTGCTTCCTTTAGGCAGAGATGATGCAGACTCTTTATTAGTATTTCTTTCGATTTTTAAAAGATCTTAGCTCTCATCTTAGATCTTTTACATTTCTAAAAAGAAGTTAATGATTTGAAATAAGTTTTGTCGAGGCATGTGTGTGTGCGTGAGATTGGTGTTTGAACAGAGCATAGATTACAGGATCCCTGTGAACGTAGTCTCAGGAAAGTTAATAAGGTGAGTGCGTCTCGCGGGGCCCATCCGTTCCGGTTGTAAACCGGCCGGCGGATACCGGTTACTGCCGGATAGTACCTATTAGTGCCGCGTTAGTACCAGTTAGTGGGCACACTATGCAGATTGACCTTTGATGAGGGATCGCTTATAGGCCCACGTACGCTTACGCCCTCTTTAATGCCCTTTTTTTTAATAACACGATCGATTATCCAGTTATATTTACGGGTAATACTCGTAAAAGCTATACCCGTGGGTTTAAACGCTCTCTTTCCGGATAAAAAGTATATTTTTTAAGATTATGTTCTATGTATAAACGACATTTATCTTGATCTGTCAGAAGTTTCGAAAATCTTTGATCACAAACATGGTCACAACTGCAGGCATTCAACAATGTATTTTAAGAATTAATATTAGAGATGCATTGAAGTGGTGCTACGGCGTAGATATGCTACGCCGTAGACGTGCTACGGCGTAGATATGCTACGCCGTAGACGTGCTACGGCGTAAATGTACTACGGTGCAGGTATGCTACGGCGTAGACGTGCTACGGCGTAAATGTACTACGGTGCAGGTATGCTACGGCGTAGACGTGCTACGGCGTAAATGTACTACGGTGCAAGTATGCTACGGCGTAGACGTGCTACGGCGTAAATGTACTACGGTGCAAGTATGCTACGGCGTAGACGTGCTACGGCGTAAATGTACTACGGTGCAGGTATGCTACGGCGTAGACGTGCTACGGCGTAAATGTACTACGGTGCAGGTATGCTACGCCGTAGACGTGCTACGGCGTAAATGTACTACGGTGCAAGTATGCTACGGCGTAGGCGTAATCTGCTACAGGTTCACCTTTTTGAAGTCCAGTGTTTTGGTGATTGTGAAATGTGTTGTTCTTTCAACTGAGTAATATGGTGAATTAGTTGATTCCATACACACGTAAGGCGTCTCAAAAATAAAAATTATTATATCATAATAACGGCGTCGCCGTTATTATGATATTATTATTTTTATGCAACATCGTTTTGTCGATTTTCATCGGACACTCAAGCTTGAGCAATGCGAGTCTGGGGCGCAGTCTCATTAGTCCCTTTATTAAGAGACTGAAAATAACAAGTTTAGCCGTCCATCCGAATGTAAAACAATGTGAGCGCACCTCTAGCTCTGTCTCGAGAGTATGTCGCGTCACAGCGTCACTACCTGACTCAGCCTAAGAGAAAGCGTCAGGAGAATTCAACGTGGTTTAAGAAAATTTTACATCGCAAAATAATTAGGCAATTATAAAACTATATGCAGAGGACTACTAGAGGCAGCGTCTTTCCATATTCATACATGTGCACACATACGCGTCGCAAACGGCATAAGTTTACGGCGCGCCGCCGCCGCCGCCGCCGCCGCCGTCACTCGTACTATTCGCTCTAATATTAATTTGTACCGATTTTACGACCCTCATACATCCAACATACCTATACAACGCTTGGAATATTCAGTCATGGAGTGTTCTCACCAAAGTTACCAATCTAAAGAAAAAACTGCGTAACAGATATATTTTACCTTATGATCGGCATCATTAATATATTTTTTGAGATTTCACCTTAAACAATAATTTAGTAATTTTACAAACCATTCTCAATTTCAATTTTATCTAAGTTTATGTATATGTTACTAACAAAATGGATGTTAATCTGAATAAACCAATTTTCTTCAATTTACAATTTCAAAATATCTATAAAAAATCAAGTATAATCAATCACTCAAAATATAATCTATAGAAAATTAATACTAATATGGAAACATCCTGCTTTGGTAACGATTCAAAAACTAACTCCGTTTTATAATTACGTTGTTATGTTTGGTGGGTGCATTATAAACGTTTGGGCAGCAGAACGTATCCCTCTTTACTAGTTCTTGCTTGAAATTATTAATAAAAGCGGTTGGTCACGCGAGAAAAAAAAAGTGTGTATGTCTGTCGTCCAGTGTGTAAAGTGCGGGACAGCCCGCGGCGCGGCTGTGCGAAATATAACGTGTGAATGATTCGCGGTGTAAGCTTTATGGCAGATAAAACTTAATAATTATGTTCCTCTTTATGTCTTTATGCCGGGATGTCTTTATCCGAGAATTACGAAACGCCCCCCTTACCCTCTTCGCACCCCTCGCCCGCTCTATTGCTGTTATTTTATTCGGTTATTAAAACTTCAAGATCTGTGTGATTTTTTTTTGTTATTGTTAATGTTATTTCTCCACAACGTCGTTACAACTACGTCGTTGTCAAGTTGGTCTCAGGTTGGCTGATTCGGCATGAATTCCCTCAAAATATTGCTCTTTACTAGGTACCTGAGTGTCTAATCGTCATCTCATACCCGTACGGAGTGGACGATAATGTAATTCAATTAACAAGTAATTTGCAAGTTCGCAAAAATGAATTATTAACGATCATGAATTGGCTCATGAATAAATCAGCCGGCGTTTACAAGTTTTCAGAAAAAGTATAAAATATGCGTAACAAGGTGATGTCGGTTGATACGAGAAAACGATGAAAATATTAACATGAAATCTTGAATATTCAACGTCGTATAATTGTGTAAAGCATTTATCTATTCAAATAATGTGCCAAATAAAGTGAGATATTGAAAGTGACGTGTGAATAGGGACAGGGACACAATCACTTCTCTGCCGCCGCCGTATAGGTTCAAGGTACGCGGTGTGTTCGCGGTAAACACGCGGTGCCACAATTACATATATGGTGATCATTTTATACAAACACATTATACTAAATAAAAGTCGTTTATTTCCTTCAGCTTCAGAGGATCTTTGGACAAGATTACTACTATTAAATAAGTAACATTGAAACACGCGTAACTAACTAAACTGAACTGAACAATAATTAGGCATGTAAATGCTGGATGCGGCAAGCTGAAGATAGGGCGCTGTGGCACGCATAACCTTCAGGCATACCTACGCACTTTGCGGTTAGCCGCATAGCGGTAGTCGGCCGGTTGGCCGAAATCTTAAATATATGCCACCATGCGGCTGCCGACCAACCGCCAACAGCCTACGGTAACACGTCTGTCTGCTCTGTGCATGCGGTACCTTTACACCGAGACAAAACATAAGCTTAGCCATAAAAGTAACGGTAAGTAAGTACCTCTGTAATACAAAGAAAAGGTATAATGTGTAATGGGCAGGCGTATTACCGAGTATAATCAAATGATTCCCCTTGACTTCCACACAGCATACGTAATGCCACTAAATAAAGAGGATAACAGCGACCCTAATCAAGCGAGCGCAATAATTGACTAATGAATCTGAATTATAAATGGCGAGCGATCGAGACTGATCTACCAGTACCTACCTACTACCCGCCTGTTGGCGTTCATGAACGTGATCCTACGTAGTAGGTACCGACATGACTTCCTTATCTACGGAGGCTTGAGAGGCTGGGAAGGCGACCTGTCATTTGTTTTTTTAATGGAGGCAAATATTCGGAGAGTTAGAGTTTTTAGTACGGCAGCGGGAAGAGACACGCAAGAGGCATTTAATTTTCATTGGGCGTTACTTTTTTTACAAATTTAAAATTTTTGCAAAATTTATATAGTCTTTTACATAGGGATATTTACCATGCATAGGCACAGTTTATGTTCCACGATCACGGAATAACTGAAGTCATTCGTATCACTCAGTTTAGACTTTGAACTCGCTCGCTGTATTTCCGGCCGATTACAACCTGTGTGTCTTCAAGACAAGACTAAATAAGTATCTTCTAGACCTTCGTGTTACATCATCGACAGAATCCCAGCTCCGTTGTCTGTGGCCGGTGCCGTGTCCCACATGTCTGCTGACCCTGCATAACTGTGATAGATCGCGACCTCCTTGATCATAATCCTCACCATGTCCCCTTCCCTACCCACAGCACGCGGCAGGGATAAGCCGCTTGGCTACAGATAACGTTAATCCAATGATTAGGTACTTTAATAATGAACACGGACGAAAGGTAATTATAGGATTAAACATCATTAACTTCCTCCGACGCCATTCAGTAATAGTTTCTGCGCCACTGAGTTCTCCATCTAGATGTGAGAACGACAAGAACTGATTTATATTTAGGTGAATGAGAATACAGATAAGAAGGTATACCTCTAAGTATCAGTTACCGTATCATGCTCGCGAATGATACATGACGCCGCGTAACGCCGGTCAATACCTGGATTAATACATATTAAAAAGTCGATGAAGCTTTTCTTTCACAAAGATTTTGCTATAACGAGTCTGGGACTCGTGTTAGCAAAATCTGTGCCTTTCAAAATAATTTAACGCAAAATACGTCATTTACAGGGTCACACGCGTGTCGGCGCGAGATCATTTGTATCTGTTGTTTAATGTTCACCAAGCCCTCATTCAAACCACAAGGATTCTAGCTACGGAACTTGAATGGAAGGTTCCATACAGGCTTGTTTACTGATAATACCTACTGCCGCTAATGAGCTGAGCCAGGATGAGTCGCGCTCCCGTCCCGGTCCTGTCCCTTAATGATAATGAGTCATCGTTTATTTACGCGTACAACGAAACGTGTTGATTGGGTCGCGGGTCGCGTGGGTCGCGTGAGTCGCGTGGGTCGCGTGGGTCGCGTGGGTCGCGGGTCGCGTGGCCTTACCATTATAAGTAGGTAGTTGTTGACAATCGACCGTGAGACCTAAAATAGCAACAGATAGAGCAGGGTTTCTCAAACTTTCGGCTCCACGTACCCCTGTTAAAGTTTCCAGGTGACGGCGAACCCCTTAACTAACTAATTAACCCCCCCCCCCAACACCGCCCAAAGAAAACAATAAAATTGACTGTTGAAGAAAATAAGGTTTTTATTTCAATGAATGGTAACAAATAAAGTGCCAAAAGAAATGGAGTAATTTTGGACAATTTCAACCTTAATTCTGACTCGGCATCAAGTCGATTTCTGGATTTAGTTGTTATCATGACCAAGTGTAAAAACCCACTCTCACATAAGTATGTTGTAGCAAGGGGTAAAAGGAAATTCACCGCTTTGCGTCACAGTTCTGGATACTCTTCCTGTCTACTCTTCCTGTCTAAATCAGCTTGAAGAGTTTCGTCTGCGGACATTTCTAATAATGTCTCCTGTTGCTTAATACTCAAACTAGAATTTATGCTCTCGGTCGTGACCGAAAATGGGTTACGAATCCAGCCATCTTTAGCATTATCAATATCCGGAAAATACCTTTTTAGTTCGTCGGAGAGCTGAGAAAGATGAAGAACAATGTCAGCCTTTGTTTCAGAATCCACGGATAAGTTGTTCGTCGTGATAAATTCATACAAAAGAGGAAAACATTCAAAGATATTTGATCTCAAGCAAGTTTTCCAAAATTCTATTTTTTTAATAAGTGCGTTTATTTTATCCTGCACAGTAAATACACTGCACGTGGAACCTTGCATCGAAGCATTCATTTCATTGTCAGCTAAATAGGTTACTCTTTTAAGCCAGTTTTCATCTTCAAATCGGAATTTAAGGTTGAAGTCACTGTCTTTCAAAAATATATAGATTTCGTGACGAAGTTCAACAAACCGAGCTAATATCCTGCCTTTTGACAACCAGCGTACTTCACAGTGTAGCAGTAATGAAACATGTTCACTACCCATGTCTCGGCATAATAATGCGAAAAGTCTTGAATTTAGCGGACGCGCTTTTATGTAATTTATTATTTTGACTACCTCTGAAAGAGCTGTTTTTAAATCTTCAGGTATTTTCTTGCTCGCTAATGCTTCTCTGTGCAATGCACAATGCATACTTTTGACCTCAGGAGCGAGATTTTTATTCCTGGATATTAGTCCAGATATCCTTCCTGGCATGGCCTTTGCGCGCGCCACCATGTGTGCCGCACGTGCCTGCCAGTCATCACGCCACCATTACGTAAATCTTGTCGCGAACCCCCCCTGCCGTCGAATAGCGAACCCCTAGGGGTTCGCGTACCCCACTTTGCGAAACCCCTGATAGAGCAATGCTCGTGAGACTTCGAGAGACGTCCCGACCATTTCACCAGGTGTACCGAGAACAACAGCTCTGGTCCGGTCTGTGGTATTTGAGAGGCGTCAGCATCTATAATACGCACATTTTCAAAAAGTATGTTTAATATTGCCCACACCAGATATAGGTACACTGGCTACGGCATCGGTCAGCCTTGAATCACGGGGAGTAGGCCTGATGCAGTTACCACTTAGAGCTGCACTAGTGCTCGCAATTCGGCACAGTCACTGGCTGTAAGAACTGCTCAGTACAGTCGAGGACTCCATGCCCCGTTCGCGGACGCACGAAATCACATATTAATATAGGCGGGGGCAGCATTATTCGTAACTACCCTCACTTGGTCATTAAACGAGAGATGTCCATCTGCCTGCACACCCGGAGCGGAGTCGAGCTGGTTTAGCGGCTTCAGGACACGGAGTGGTGTGGTGTGGTTGGTCAAGGCGACTAAAATTAGCCTTAAATAAATATATTTTATTTTATTTATTTGAAAAACTAAAAGCTTACGTTAAGGTATATATAAAACACTAAAACAGGGACAGAATTACATATAATTTCGGTAAATCCACAGAGCTTGTGTTTAGGGTACTAGATAACTAATATGCCTAATTTTCATAATATATTAAACACATCGATATGTTTTATTGTAATTAGAAAACACCCAGAACAAATATCAATATCGTACAATTATTTGTCCCGAGGCGGGAATCGAACCTGCAACTCCTCGCGTCGGACGTGGACCTTAGCCCACCACGCCACTGAGGTTGTGAACACTAAACAGTGGTCTTCACCTGTTGAACTCCTTTAGGCGGTGAGTGTACAGCGGGCGATGTCTCTCAGATCGTAGATGGATGCTCATAATGCGATTAGTTAAGACGGTATCTACACAAGAACGGTCCGCCTTGTCACTGACGACCGACTGAGCTGGCGCGGGCGTCGTAATATATACCTTAGGACTCATTCCGTAGAGCTCATATTGGCACAAAAATATAAAAGTATCACAATAGATAAACGTAAATAGGTTACCAGATTTGCCTACGACTTTTTAGGTGTAGATATAACTTCAGAGTGAAAGATTACAGTAGTAGTTATACATACAGGGTGTCCCATAATGTGTAGGTATGATATTTAATATAGATTACTGGGATTATGGCCCTTAATGGTTAAAAGTCACTATTCTAAGCACACCAAAGTAATCCACTTATTATGGGAGATGTATATGTAGGCGGTTGTTGATATTCAAAGACTGAATGAAAAACAAATATTTAATCGAAAGATTCTTTGATTTCTCTGACGTGTAAACATTTAGCGAAAAGAAAGATAAATAATTATTGAATATTGAAATAAATCGGCGGAAACCAAACAGTATTCAAATGTAAACAGTTCACTTTTTACGGAACAGTTAATTTTTACGGAAAATCCGCTTTTCAATGAAATTCTAAATTTTAAACGATTTTCTAAGTATTGTCAATACAATACTACTAAAAGCTAGGAAATCGTTTCGTTATATAAAACGAAGTGGAATGGCGAACCTGAATAGGTCCTTACTTGGAGCGGACTCGATATTGATATTGTCGATAAGGTCTCAGTATCCATTGGGAGGATAAGGCCGAAGCTCCACACAATGCTATGATGGAGCGGTACTATTAGGCTAAGCGGGGGACGCGATGGCCGCGGAAAACGCTCTTTGGTTATATGTTTTGGAAACTAGAGTAATGATTCTTTGATCCGTTAGCCAGTAATGATATGGGCAGAAACATGTTTTTTTTGCTTGCTGTATTATCTGGTATTATAAATAAAATGTATTACTACCAAATAAAAAGATCGATGCGCGCCGAGACACTGGACCCTTTTCATGGTGTGAGCTTCAGTTCATTTATGATGAGAATACCAACGCAACATCTCTTTACCTACTTAAACGCTGAGTTTTGGCCGAAGGGTGACAAGGTTCGAAGGTTCACTGGCCGCCTGCCAGGGGACACCTGATGACCAAAAAAATGGCGTTCTGATGTGCACATCGGACTTAATGGCACTTAAATGAATCTGTGAAGTTTAAAAAAATATACGGCATATATCAATAACCGATCATATGGTACGGGAAATAATTCGTTCGGATGCCTAATTCCTCAGTGTATGTAAATATCTGACATTAATTCCTCTGACAAAATTTGGATTAATTGGTCTTACCTCAATATAGTACTGTTTTACTCGCAAAAAAATAAGTAATAGATCGTGACATCTAACATAAAGCCTAAAAAACGCCTTACATCAGACTATCTAGCTCTAAAGATATTTAATTAGACTAGGGTCTATTGTTAAATAAGTCTTTTTGCGTAATTTTTTCTATATTTTACTGCTCAACACACATACATTTAGGCTTTTAGTTAGTTGTAAATAGAGACTAGTGATCTCATAATAATTTATTTTGTTTAATAACTTAATCATTCTCTTAATCGACATAGCATTTACCTTTTATTACTTATTATTAGAAACTGTGAACGAATTCATTCTTCAATTTCATTCTTCTCCGTAATTACAAAAATAAAAACGTGTCTTCAACCAAAAATTGTAATAAGTTTTTTGTAACCGTTAAACTAAACAAATATTATTTAAAAACTAATTAAAAACCTTACAATACTGTTTTTCTTTTGGATAAATTGGCAAATTATTTGTTTGCCTCATCAGTATGCTCTGGGGCATAGCATTTTGGTGTGATAAGTTTTTGTAATAACTACTCTGGTATCCAAGTAGTTAATGTTTGTAAAGTTCTGTATTTTGCGAATGGATGGGCTTTTTAGTTTGACGTACGTTAGGTAACTCGTTCTGAACGGGTGTACTTATTAGAAGTTTTAAAATGTATCTTCCTAACGTCACTTAATCTTCTTGGAGTTTCTTCTTTCTCTCGAAGGAGTGGACACGGCCATGTCCTGTCCATTCTATCGAGATAAATATAAATATTATTGCCTGCAGTTTCGTACTCTTTGTTTCTATGGACACGTTAAGTTATTTTTATACCATGTGAACTGATTTATGGATTACAAAGCATATGTTTTTTTCACGGCCTAAAACTACATCGATTCATATTTTGAGCTCGATCCGTTCAATAGTTATTTCGATGAAGAATTAACTAACATCCATCCATCCATCTAAACATTCAAACTTTCGCGGGTGAACTCTTCTCCCCGCCACATTTTCTGTCCAAACAAAATTTTCTGTAGTTTTGGATGTAGCATCATTTATGACGAGATTAAGCGTCCATAACTTCCTTAGACAATAACTTAAAAATTTTAGAAATCTAATCGTTTTTAACTATAAGATTTTGTACTTATCACATCACATCGGAGCGATTGAAAGATAGATTGAACTCCGTATTAAAAATGTCTCTTTAAAGCCATTTTTTTGCGTATTCCTTTTCAGTTGTGCCTACCATCTTTCTTTATATTGTTTTTACATACGAGTTATGTTTAGTTCGGGTCCAAAGAATCTTCATTTACTTTATTCTCTAGTATTATGGCTTTTATAGTACTGGTATGGTAACATATGTGGTATTTTACGGATCGATAACCGCAGGATTGATTTTTTTGGAAGGAACATGTATATTATACCTACCGCTTTCATTCTTTTTGTTAACAGGAATCTTCAGATACTTTTCACCACTTGAAAGTGTCTTTTAAAACATAACTTTGCACACATTTACTGTATCTAGTATATTTTATCCTACCTATAGTTATAATTGAACTTCCTTTTATCAACTTGAAAGAAATTCATCATTTTTCTTGGCCTGAAAAACAGGTTTTTTACCTAGTTCAGGCGCATGTATCTTATCCCATAGAAAAATATAAGATTAGGTACTTTCTGTTATCTTTTTAGTCCTAAGTTATTTTTGAATAAATTATTATTATTTCTCTTGTTCTCACTGATCGTTTTGATTACTCTGTCTACAACATACTGATATTTTTTCTGCCAGTTATTAAATTTGGCCTAATATTAATTGTTTTACCGCATTACTTACTACGCTTTTCATGGCTGTATGCGCATGTACTCGTACAGGCTGGTTTACCGGGGGGGCCGGGGACCGGGCTGCAATATATTTTATATTCGGGAAGAAATCGAAATCACTGAAAGAACGTGTGAGAGGCTGGCTTGGCTGGCTGTGCAAGCGCGTGGGACGACAACGCGGTGACGGTCGCATGTTTATGTTTTGTCTTGTTCTAATGCGGTGACAAAAATTTTGCTATCTCTGTCTCGACGGATCTTGTTACAAAAGACCCGAACCATAACGCCGGATGTTAAAAAACAACTTTACATAATCCAATAATTTTAATGCCAAAGGGTAAGTTGTTAAAATGAGACTCAAAAATAATTATTCTTTTAGGATTGATTTTTATGAACGACCTTAAAAATAAAGAAAAGCAACATTATTTTACGACCATAATGGTTCAAATGAATATCAGGGTCTATGGTTCTGGAGTACTATGGACATGCGTCCATTTTTGCGTAATCGAAATTCTGTTGTAAGGGAGATAGAGATACAACGTATAGACAGAAAGAAAGAGAAAGAAAAACTGTACATGACTCAATTAAAAAGTGGATTTTGACAAAATTGGATATCCGACCAAATGGTTCTAATGTCGAGATTTGTTCTGAAATAAATGATTATTATTATAAAGCCTACTCGCACTGATTTGGTTTACATAATACGAAGATGCTGTACCTACCAGGCATGGGAAGGATGCTGTACCTACCAGGCATGGGAAGGACTATTGCTTCCTACCATTTCAATAAGATGTACTAACTTGTAATTCCTATCTGGCAGTGGTGAGCGATCCTTGTCAGCGAAACAATCAGTTTCCTGAGTGCGCTTCCTTGTAGACGTTGTGTGGTGCTGCAGCGTGCAGTTCTCAGAGCACGGACCTGCTCCCGCATGGGGCAGAACTACACGGACTCAGTTCAAGGGGGTTATGGCTTCAACTACACATATACCCTCGAAACCCACCAGTGGGCAGCTCACTAACACATCGTCCAATAATAAAACGACTCATATTTCCAAAATGTTATATACCATTTAAATCTCAAATCAAGCAAGGTGAAACTACACTCAAATAAACTCAAATAAAATAACTCGACTCACATTATGTATTTCTGGAAAAAGCAATTTAAAATGAATTGATGTCACAGAGAATGAATACCAATTTATGTTATAATTGGAAAAATGTTGTAGGAATTCATTTTATTTGTAAAGAAACGTGAGTGACTCAGGAATGAATCAGGAGCGCCACTTGTATGTTTCTCGTGTTCGGTTGACGAGTCTTTTGAGGCAGAGAATCTGCCAAGAGGCATCGAGGCAGCCTTGCATCGAGGCAGCCTCACATCGAGGCAGCCTCTTAATGAGGCAGACTGCTAGCTCGCAGTCCACAAGCACTAAGCAATGAAACCATTAATAAAGAGCAGCCGAAACATACACAATAATATTTTGAAAGATCATTTCCCGGTCGCGCGTCCCGTCCTCTGTGTAATATATCTGGCGGTTCAGTTAGCTCCCGCGCGGTGATTAGCGCCTCCGCTCTCTCGGTGCACCGTTCACTACTGCGTGAGTGCCGAGAAAATATGCTTTCCAGAATATTGTTATTATTGATTAATTACTTACTCTATTTATTTTTTAACAAAACAATGTTTTAAAGTCCTTTGTACAATCTTATTATAGCTGCTTTGACTGTACTTTTGTTAAATCATGTTGTGCATGCACGTTTAGGAAATAAATCTAGTATAAGAACCTTAGTTATTATTTTAACTGAATATTGTTTTCTATTTTGTTGCCAATAAAGTAAATAAGTTAATATCTAAGTCATACAGACTTCCAAATCATAGTTGATCCATGTTGGTATACTTATTATTATTTTTAGCATTGCGCTATAATTTCGTTTTAATAATACGGTATGGTGTCTTTGGCCAGAGATTGCAACTAATTGCAACCTTGGACCAACATTTCAATTCGTGACTCCAAACAACCAGACACATGTGACTTCTTTGCATTAGGTACTTGTTTACAAAGGGAAGTGGACCGTGTGTGCAGAGCGGGTGGGTGCATATTTGCGTGCAGTGGTCGGTGCAATGGCGCGGGAGATGCAATCCTGTCGGAGTGCAGATGGAGCAATCACTATCCAGTGTTTGAGTGCTTCGGGGCTGCGGAGTCAAACGTATTTGAATACGTATTGAAATACAACAACAGGATAAATAAAAGCAGACTGCAAGAAATGGGCTTCTTCCAGTTTTCACTACATAAAATGTCAAGAACGAGTCGAGCTCACGCATAAAGGGTTCCGTATAATTAAATGACCTTGTTTCTTGCCAAATATGATTCTAGGTTAACGGCAAGTAGGTAGTTAGCTTACCTAGAATCATACAATTTGGCGAGAAGCAAGGTATTATGGCATATGTAAAGGAAACATCCGAAAACCGTTAATTTCTAATTAATTCACTAAAAATGATTGATTCTCGCCATGGAGAAAAAGCTATAGGGTACTTCCCGTTGACCTAGAATCATACAATTTGACAAAAAGCGAGATCTTATAGTTATAAGAAACTTTGTTATTAACTTAGCGTTGTTTGCTTTAAAGAGTAATATGGAGGCATTCCTCGTAGCGCACCCAGATGAAGAGCACCAAAAGAGATTCCCCACTAACCCAAGGACCGAGGGGTCGTCACCCCTCGAGTTGACGCCGGGGTAATGAGGCCAAGCCTCGAGGCCCCTCTCTGTGCCCCCACCAGGGCCGGAAAGAAATCTATTGATTGAGGCATTCCTCGTAGCGCACCCAGATGAAGCGCACCAAAGTACTTTCACATAGCGCACCGGATTGGTGCGCTTCATTCAGTGGGTATAATTTAATGCTACTCAGGCTATAAGTTCGACGTTCCATCCAATCGCCAAGTCCAGTCCTGGAGCGAGAGGGACCGCTTCAGGCCAGAGTCCCGGGAATAGGATGTAATACAAATACAAAATTCATTTATTTACCAATACAAAAAATGCTTATTCTGTTCCGTCGTAGTTGTCAGTTGAACCTAGTGCGGGGACCACCAGTAAACTGCATAGGTAAGCATTTTTAGTATTGGTAAATAAATGAATTTTATATTTGTAATAAAACAACTTCTACCCGGGCAGTCCACTAGCGTCCGCTCACCTCTCCCCTCGCTCCGTCGGCATGTCCCGTCGGCATCATTCCACTTCAAAGCCGATTCAGACGAAAGTTCAGACAAACTTTGTCTAATTGTTTCGGAATAATTTCACATTTAATATACCTAAGACGTAAACAAACGAGTTTTAAGGAAAATATTATAAAGAGGTTTTGTATTTTGTAACTGGGCAAATAGAAAAAAAACTTTGTTTCCATGCAACCAACTACCCCCTGGCTGACCCATTCTTCACATTAAATTTTATACCGGCAGAAAGTAAAAATTTTGTAGTTATTATTATAAATATGACCTTTGACCCCATTTTAGAATACGAATTTCCAAAAATCCCTTTTTAACGGGTGCCTAATTCCCAAAAGGAACTCCCATGAAAAATTTAGTGTCACTAAATCTCTTGATAAGTCAGTTAGGCTTTTCTCATGTATAATACCTTACTAATACTAATGTACCTACTTCCACAGTCTGAACTGAACTTCGAAAATATGAGCGCAAAAAGATTCTAATAAAAAATATAATAATAAAAAATATCTATCTATGTAATGTATTGTATTATGTATATCAGTCATCTAGTACCCATAACACAAGCTCTGCTTAGCTTGGGGCTAGATGATGCTGTGTGAATTGTCCAGCATTATTTATTTATTTATTTATTTATTTATTTATTCATGGAAGTTT
This sequence comes from Eupithecia dodoneata, assembly GCA_947044415.1. Lineage (NCBI taxonomy): Eukaryota > Metazoa > Arthropoda > Insecta > Lepidoptera > Geometridae > Eupithecia > Eupithecia dodoneata. Next base: position 374,801 of record OX345670.1, read on the forward strand.
TTGTATAAAACACAGAAGAAATTCCAACTGGAAATTCCGCACGCAGTCCTGGTATTTCTCCTGTGTTCGTACACAGATGTGGCTTTTTAGCCTTTTTTGGAATAATCAGGAAAGAGGACTAAAATAAAAGAACAGCTCGGCTTCCGAATAAACTTTTATTGGACAAACAGTGAACTTCGATAGCCTTATTACAATGTACATCAACATGTCTAGTACAGATAACCAGCGCCTAACTAACGGTACAGTAACTCCGCGCAACTAACACTTACAGTATCCTACGAGTATATAAACTAGGTCAATATCGAGTTAATGTACGCTAGGAAGTGACATAGAAAGAGCTATATTTGTACGAAATAGAGATACAAAGCAAAGTTCGAGCGGAACTTGAGATAACAAAATGAAGATTCTAATATCATTTAAAATCATAAAACATCTGAAAATATTTTCCTAATATCTGATACACTTGTGTTTGAAACGTAAACATAAATATATATATGTAAATCAATAGGAACTTTCCCACAAACATATCAATTCATTTCACTGGTTGGAAGTGAAACGAATTAATAGTGTTTCCAACTCTAAGCAATGATGCGAATAAAACAGTGATTTATTTGGCAAAGATATGATACAGGTTGTTTTTAAAAAGTAGTCGTAATATTAGTGATTCCGTTTGTCTAGGCCTCGTCTCGCGCTCCACTGCTCTCTGGAACACAAACACACTCCGTTAGTTTACTTTATTCTTGTGCTCATATAACTCCTGCTTCCTCTAACACAGCGCAGATGAGAGAGTGCACAGAGATAGGTACGTGATAGATGGACGCACAACATACAGTGAAACACAAGATGCATAAGGATACGGCCTGTCCAATCACACGGAGTATATCTGGTGAAGGGCCACATTCATGACCCTAGCAGGTATGTAACATATCGTGACCAAGCATACCGTCGAAATTCGAAATTCGTCGTTTAACGGCGAAAATGTAGAAGAAAGAGAAAATCTACTCGATGAACATTTCAATTAAGTACAGAGCGCGGCTCTAAGAAACGATTTAGATACAGTTAATTATTAAGAACTCTGTGACAGGCAATTTGGTCGAGTCTCCGATGTGACAGATAACCGATCCTCTGCCAGAGTGGCTCAGCTAATAATCAAGTAAAGTCTGACGATTAGCGGCTCATCGCCGAGACAAAGAGACTCAGGAGGAGAGGATCCGGCTACGCCGCCGTGAGCTCCGTGAGCAGCGCGGCTTACGTGAGCTAGGCGCTCGCCCCCGACACCGCTCGTCAACGCTGTTTACTTAACAGAATGTACGACGCCTCGGCCACGTTATGTTGTGATGCGAAATTGTTCCTGCTATTATAGTACATTACTGGACACTTGAATTGTATTGTTTTTTACCATCATTTTATTGATGTCTGAAAGAACGTTTTGAATTGAATTACATTCAATACAATATGTATGTAGATTCCCAACGCCTGCTCATTATATCCAGCTGCTTGGTGCGTGGAGCAGAGACTTGTTTTCTTTCTTGTTTTTCTTGAGAGTCTGAGGTTGTTAATTGGTTCAAGATAAAATAATTAATGGCTAAGAAATTTAATAATGTCCCATAAGTTTTCCAACTTCGACGGGACTTGAACTTGATATTTAATGTCATTGTCAGAAAATAAGTAAAGGGAGAAGTGAATTCGGGCCCGTAAGCTCTGGATTGTACGTATTAGTAAATTAGCAAGTACTCATATTCCCTCGGTAATGGAACAAAAGGCTTTGTTGCGCGTGATTAACTCACGAAAGTTTCGCCAACTTTCCGTTATTTGCGTCGATCGCAGCGGAGCCTGCCGCGCTAGCTGAGCGGATCAAACGGATCATATGCTGGTCGGATTCCGGATACCTACTGTGCTCTAACTAAGCTGAAGTCATCTACACCACATGAGTTAATGCTCCAGCGGTCGGTTGCTAGGTACGAGCAACCGATATAAGTCAAATAGATCTCTCTTGCGGTTTTGACATTAACTGGAGATTTGATAATTGATTAGGTAACTAAAGAGACGATTAGCGTACGAACTACCACAGTACCAGCTGTAGGTCGACTTTAATACTATTTGTTAAAGAAAACAATTGTTATAAGTTTGGTTCAACGATGCTGATTATTATTTCTATTAGTACGTTTGTCTTTGATTTTTGTAGGCCCGATAATAAGATGAAGGGGTTCTCGTTAAATCAATCAACTAGATCCATGATCCATAAAAGAATCCGCAAACATGTAGTCCACACATGGGTACAAGATCCCGCGAGTTTCCCCGCGGCTTCACGCTCATTGGCTAGGTTAATTTGAAAATACCTACTTTGATTGAATCACCGCGCCGCCGTCAAGATGGAGCCTAACTTTAAACCGAAGATTAAATATAAGCTGCGGTTTGGGCTGCGGTAAGTCCGCCGGCTTTTCCGACTGAGTGGAGACTTTTTGTTGAAAGGATTCAAGATTTAAATTTAGAGAATGTTGGTATTATATTAGAAGCTGTAGGTTTTCGTAAATAGAGGCAAAAGAGTTACACAAAGTGGTCGGCGCGTTTGAGATCAAATAGTGAGTTTTTTGTAAAGGTCATCGAGTTGTGTTCGGGCGCTCGATAAAGAACGCAACTTATGGAGCGGCCTCCCTACAGTTCTCAAGTCGCATAAAAAGCGATTGTTATTTTGTAAAATCAGGGCGACTCCACGGATTGCGCCGTTAAGCTACTCGTACTCCTTTAGCCTGTAATTTACTGAAACTCATTGTAACTTATTTCGTTCAGTAAGGTTATGTACCGGTGGGCGGCTGCGGTGCGAACTTTGAACATGTTTGAGAATCACGATTCTCGTGTTTGGAATTTTTGACTAAACTTCCTAATCAATTTCTATTTGAAAATAATTTTATCGTCAAAAATTGTTTTATGATTAGTAGATTACTGCGTTTCAATTTTCTGTAAAATATATTCCTTCGAACGTGTCAATATTAAAAAGGTAATTCGCTAGAAAAAATATATTTCCCCAGTCGTATCAGCACTTGTTTGCGATCATCCGTGAGGCGCAGTGATGCGACGCGACGACTCCCCGTTCCCGGGACACGACACTTGCCTCCCGGTAACTTTCACACATCGCTAAGCCCTAGCTTCACGTGTCACTGCCTGCAAGACAGCACCAATTACACTACAGCCAAAGGATAGAGGCTTTCGCTCCAGCGTGGCCGGTGAAACAATTACAAACGTCATCCACATGATTCTAGGTGCATGACACTATGATAATAGATGAGGAGTAGTCAGAAAAATTAATCTAATCTGTACATCTATACATTCAGCTAACATCAAACAGAGAAGAGACACCAAGCTCTACGGACATCTAACAGAGAACATTCTAGAAGGAACAGATAAGACTCTAGAAGGAATAGAACTAGTGAAGAATGGTGTGGAGTGGACACACTGGCACAGATCCGCGCTGGTCGGGCTACCCGCATCGTGGAGGGCAAGATGCAGGTAGCTCGAGTGTCAGTTGTGTAAGCAGCGACGCAGTGTGCCCCCCCCCCGGGTGCTGCGTGCGCTAGAGTGGAAGCCGTGAGCGGAGCCCTGCGTTACCGTGCTGGTCGGCTAGCGAGGGGGGCCGCGCCGCGCGCTTGCCCCACATGCCCCTTAAGTTAGTCCATCCGGGCTCGCGCTTCCAGTAATACTGAGATCCTGTTGACCATTTCACATTTTTAAATTGAATTCCATCCGAACCCATGTAAATAACACTTTGCGAGTATTAGAGCCAAATTATGAATTACGCTTGAAAAATTCTGCGTAATGGGCGTCCTCCGTCGCCATATCGACTCGGGGATGCTTAATTTAAAAAGCCGAGCGAGAATTATTATCTAATTCTGTTGGAGAGCGGTTGCTCCGCCAATTTACGTCTTGTTTGCAGCGGGCGGCGGCGCGGCGGCGGCCGGGCACCGGCACTTCATTACTTTGACAGCTGCCAAGCAGAATGTGCGACATCTTGCACAACCGTTTGTTCACAAACTTTTGAGGGACAATTTGATCACGTTCGAGAAATTACTATAAAATAATCATTAATATGCAGGTACTTATTGAATTGATCCTTCTCTGTTTGCGTTAATCCTAACTAAAGTCTAATATTTTTAGTTAAGTAATTTGGTAATTCCTCGTTAGTCCTGTAAATACGTCGTCCTTCCTTGTAACGCGAGAGGACCCTCGGCGGTAACTCGCTCCTGAAATATTCAGCGACAAACATCCGCGAGCAAATGAAGTAATTCATCTATCTCGCGCACAATCACGGAATTACGTCGAGCCATTTATAAATCAACATCAACGTTTTGGACCAACGGGAAGAAAGAGAAGGAGGATTAATGAAGCTGAAAGTAAAAGTGTCGAATTTATTTGATTTTAAAAGAAAGAGAAGTCATTGCCAACTGATTGCCGGGGTCCATATTGTGAAGCGACGAATGTGGAAGATTGTTTAACATTTACAGATGAACGGTTTTACATTGCCTACTGACTGTTCAATATTATTCTCAGCTGATTTTACCTGAGTTATACCTCTATATGGAGATAATATATAAGGAGATCGCCTCACATTATCCAGTAACAACCTTTTAACGACACTTGGTTCTCAAAACTGAAAATGGCTAACGAATCCTCTCTCTTCTTCGTTCCATCTCGTGTTATTCAGATAGGAGTAGCCATTCAGGAGTACCCATTCTCTTGTACGTGGGCCAATTTTCGAGAAAATAAAGAAGTACATTATAATAATCAAGCAACTGCATGTGTTGATAATGACCTGCGAAGGACTGCGGGCAGATGCTGGATGCGTCAAGCTGAAGACAGCGCGCTGTGGCCCTCATTGGGGGAGGCCTATGTCCTATGTGTGTGTGGACTAAAATAGACTGATGATGATGATATGTTGACGTGTGACGTCATGGGTACAGACTGGGTACCTACAGAAATAGAACTAGTATAATGAGGTGGTAGTAGAGGTCTACCTACAGCTGGATGTAAGGGTAGAGGAAAGGGACGTACCAGGGCTGTACTGCGGCTGCTTGGCGGGGCGCTTGCCCCACGCGCCGTGCAGGGTCTGCCAGGCCTTCTTCTCCGGGGCCTCCATCCGCTCGCTGCTCTCCATCTGTACCAGACACAATTTTATTTACTTACTTATTTTATTGTATACGTGGTCGTATACAATTTACAAATTAAGGAAGAATAGACCAATATTAGAAAAAAAGTTTTTTGTGTATTTGTTTACCCTTGAATTTTTAATTAAATTTTTACTATTAATTTCAAAATTTTAACTATCTGTCATAATAAAATAGTGAAGAGATTCATGAGCCCGCTGACAGACGGACGGACAGACAGATTTATAGCGGAGACTTAGTAATTGATCGGGTGGGCACCCTTTGGATACGGAACCCTGAAAAGAATGTGTTCTTTCGATAACAAAAACTTTGTTATGTCGGTAAAAATGTCACATAAAACGGCGAGTCCAATCTGTCTCGGCTTCAAGGGACAACACAGATTAAAACTTCATCCTTCCAATACTCGGCCTTTCCTGTTCGTAAAGGAGCAATCACAGCGCGGGGCGTACATTTATACGAAGGCCTCAGACGCAATACTTCCATTAGTATTTGAACTTGTCTTCCTACCGTCACATATTAGGTAATGTCACTTCGTAGCTTTTTTATTGGCCTCAGTGGCGTAGCGGGCAAAGGGTCGCCTGCGATGCAGCGGGTTGCGGGTTTGATTTAAAATGCCTCGGGAAAAATGTTTGTACGATCTGTAGTTATTTGTTCCGGGTGCTCTGGATGTTTCCTATGTATAATACATTTACCTACGTGCCTTATGTTATGTATCTACTACTCATAAAACCACCTCTTACTTCGGGGCTAGATAATGCTATGTGGATTGTCGACTATTATTTTTTGGTTTCGTGTAGCACAAACATGCCCTATATTTGTGCTATAACAAATAAATAAATAATATTCGACAATCCACATAGCATTATCTAGCCCCGAATTATTTATACTATTATGTCCAGCAGTGGGTAGAGAAGGGCTGATGTAGTTACCGGCTGTGGCGCGACCTGTTCCACCAGCTCGTACTCCTCGTAGTCGGGCTCGGTGCTGCGCTTGCCCCACGACCCGTGGAAGTTGGACCACTTCTCCTGCAATACAGTTCACCTTTACAGACACTTACAGACGACCTCTGTGGCGCGGTGGGCGAAGGTCCGTCTACGACGCAGGAGGTTGCGGGTTCGATTCCCGCCTCGGGACAATTGTGTGTACGATCTGCAGATATTTCTTCCGCGTGTTCTGGTTGTTATTATGTAAAATTAAAAAAATATCTATGTAATGTATTGTAATATGAGTATCAGTCATCTAGTACCTATCTAGTAATATATCAAACAAAACTTCTCCCAAGATTCAAGCAATATGGCGACGGAGGCTCTTTACTTGTAGCAGATGTCAAATAAGATATTTAAATGCAATTCGCGTAATTGTATAAAGAGGGTTCTTCTTATTCTGATTCGATATAATTTATTCATTAATTGATTTTAATTACTCAACCTGTGTTTAATTTTGAAAAGAAATCATTTTAGGTTCCATTCGAGCAAAAAAGTAAAACCTACAAAGAATAGCGAATAATTTTAAATTCGTTAGTATCTAACTATTGGTACAAATTAGAGCGCTTTCTCCGGGTGACCCTTTAATAAAACCTCTGTATCTAAAAGAGATTAAAACAACTAACCAAAAACGTGCCTTATCCACATGTGCCCAAACAAAAGGGCACAGTTTTCAATTAACCTTTTGGCCGCTGGCCGCCATGGCCGCATTCCACTAGTGACCACCGCTAGATTACCGCATACCACGTGCAATAACATAATAGACAAGGCCCATCTCACTTTGATTTACTTAAGTTAGACCATTAAAAATGTTCTGTTTTTGTCTGACGGATTAAAAGGAATAAAACTTGGAAGAGATAAGTTATTTCCTAGCTCCTGGGCAACAGGGTGACTATATATGTATATATAGGCGATAATTTAAAAAGATAGGAGTTTACAGTCTACTGAAGGTATAACCATTGCTAACTATAACCGCTGCAACCCTTCTTGGGTCTGAGATTTTTAGCTACCCCAGTATCCCGATATAGGAATAGTTTACTAATTCATATTACCATTAGGTATGTACCACCCTCCTAAACACGTTTTGTAGAAAACTAATATAGGCTGTTGTATACCTCCTTGTTCCCGCCCCAGGCTCTCATTCAGTAAAGTGGTCGGTGGAGTGTGCGTCACGCATAGTTCGTCACATTGTGCCAGACGAGTTGGCAAGTTACCCATAATGTCACGCCTCGGAGCGTGTCGGTTACTACTTCACAAGTTCCTACTCCGCGCTATTCAACACGAGTTAGCAGTCCCACACTTGGATTCACATTTATGACAGTTTGATGTTGTATGGCGACAGTCGCGTTAAGTTTCCGCGATCGGTTCTTTGTGAAGGTTTTCATAAAGTGCGTGGTACGAGTAGTCATGTTAATTGCTGTGAAATACTACAAACTACGCTCTATAATCGACAATGATACAATCGTTCGTAATTATTACAAATAGAGCAATTACTTACAGGTGCGCGTTTTCCCCAAGCCGAGCTCATGTCTTGCCAGCCGCGTTTTCCCCAGGCCGAGTTCAGGTCTTGCCAGGCCCGTTTGCCCCAGGCTGAGTTCAGGTCCTGCCAGGCCCGCTTTCCCCAAGCAGAGTTGAGATCTTGCCAGGCTCGTTTGCCCCAGGCCGAGTTGAGGTCTTGCCATGCCCGCTTGCCCCACGCTGAGTTGAGATCTTGCCAGCCCCTCTTGCCCCAGGCTTGCGACATATCGTTCCAGCCGCGTTTCCCCCAGGCTGAGTTGAGATCCTGCCAGCCGCGCTTGCCCCAGGCTGAATTAAGGTCTTGCCAAGCGCGTTTCCCCCACGCTGAGTTGAGGTCCTGCCAAGCGCGCTTGCCCCAAGCTGAGCTCATGTCCTGCCACCCTCGCTTGCCCCAGCCTCCGTGCAGGTTCGACCAGGCACGTTTGTCTTCTTCTGTTAATTCTAATTCATTGTTATCCTGCGAACAAATTCATCTGTTACGTCAGATTCAGAGAGATAAAAGAACTATAAGATAATACGTTCTACATAAAATATGAACCTCTTCACAACCGCCAAACAAACACGAACGAAACCTTATATCCTCGACATGAACAATGAACATGGTTCCTTCAGTGGCAAGAGTCTGCCGCTGCATTTATTCGAATAGAAGCAATAGTCGCCTGCGGGGGTGGTAGGGCGAGGAGAGGGGAGGGAGAGGGAGCCGTTTGTTTCATTATGCTTATGAAACAAACAAACTTATGCAGTTAAACGTTTTCCAAGAGCTGCGACATTGAGCACTTGCAATGCTAATTGTTTTGCAATGAGCCGGCGGCGGGCCGACTCACAGCGGGAGCCTTTACGGGAATATTTAACTCGAGACGAGACCACAAATAAAGTAAAGTGCAGTCAGGTTTGTTGTAGACACCGTGAGCATTTATGCTGACGGTGTATAGTTTGCGCGGGACTTTTATACCGGAAGCAAGCAATACACTTGCATAGTTGGTACCTCGACTCCAACTCATAAAAGTGCTCCAACTTCTAAAAGTCGAAGCATACAGTTTATCGGTCCACGCTCGCACTTCGCTGTGACTCTTGAAGGTGGTTTCTAAGTTTTCCCAGCTCCTTGTAAGGTTTTTCTTTATTTGCAAATACTTTCGCTTTGAACTTATTGTTGGTTTGTGTCCCTTTATTTCGCTTTAAAAGGGTACGGTAACGTTTGATGACTGTTAAATCAAATAATTTATATGAGAGTTTACAAAGTCACATATTAATGTATTGATCCTGTTACATTATCAAATATTCCGAGATATATTATAACAGTAGGTAAGGATTTAGTTACGCCGGTACGTTCCTCGGACTCGGCCAATAAACCAGCTAATGCGAGTGCTCTACAATCCACTTAGAATAACGTCTCAGTTTAACGGGCGACCTTCGTCCCGTTATTTTGATTGAGTCCAATTCATCGAGGCATCGCTATAAAGATTAACGGCTGAATAGGCTAAAGTAGGCTTCAAGGTTTACGGTAAGAACATTAATGATAATGGTGGATTTGCTCACTGACTATAGTCAGTGAGCAAATCCAGGTTTAAAATATAAAATTAAAAAATAAAAAGAAATTTTAAAATTAAAGAGATAGACTGTTCTAAGGTATACCTTAGAACAGTCTATCTCTTTAATTTTAAAAGTTTTTTTTACTGTAGTGTATAAAGAATCATTGTATTTATGGATTTTGATTTGTTTGGTCTCACCAGTCTCAAAACCTCTGAGTTAAATATACACCTCTCAAATGTAATTATGTTTGGTCTGCTACATCCCATTTGAACGATTTGCTATTTCGTAGCCTCTAATAACTAAATTAAATTTGGTTTCAATCAGTTTAGTTTCGTTCATTCGGCGCGTTCGGCTTAGGGTTAGTTATTTCCGGGATTGTTATTCATGTAATGACCAGTTTATGTTTATAATGATGTGACGTCACACGGTTTGGGCAAGGAATCTCCTATGTCATAGGGAATAACCCCCAGGAGTCTCACCTGTGCCGGTGCATCATGCTGCAGGTCCTCGGCAGCGGCCGCCACCGCCAGCGTCGTGAGCGCCGACAACCACAGCGCAGCCACGCAACCACGCATCTGCAACCAACCACAACCATTCAGATCACATACTCGCAGTATTACTTAGAAAGGTTCATAATCTACTTTATGACTTAGATTGTCTAAACTTAGTCATTACGTGTAATGTACTCGTATATCTAGATTCGTTATAACTGTAATCAAGGTAACTAATTCTCAGCAAATGAAAGAACTTAATAAATAAATAAACTTTAACCATTTTGTATTCAATACTGATGTATTTAATCGCTCATAAAAAAATAGATTATTTTCTCCCTTGCTCCACCTAGGTAAACCACGAGCAATGGACGGTAAATATTGTTGAGTTCAGACATAAGATATATACCTTATCATATATGTACATCCTTATCGCATCAAAGTTTAATCAGTAGGATATATCAATGATAGAAAAGCAGTAGTTATAAAGATTTATAGTCATTATCTCCTAAGCTGAGAGCGTCGTCGCTGAGTTATTTCAGAGTTAGCACGTTATGGTCTATCAGTGGCTCATCTCGCTGTGATACCGGGCCGCGGCCGGCAGAGCCCGTGCTAATAACACACGGGCTCACAGTTATTATTATAAGCACGAGCTGTCGGTTAAGCTCGTGTTATAAAAATAACACAATACAAATACGGAGGAGTGCGTCACGGGATAGGTCAGGTCGTCCTATGTTGTTCATTCTTTACTACTTTAATGTATAACCCGCGCGGGATCAGAATGGGACGGGACCTTGTAGAACTAAAGTCTGCAAGCTGGCCGCCGATTCAAGTCTCAATCCAAGATGCAATTTGCGCAATGCAAATACAAGTATCTAGCATCTCAGGGAAACTCAGCTGCATTCTAAGTAATGGAGCACTTTAGAAAAAACCATTCGTATTATTACAAAATTGATGATTAAGTCTTATTTTTGTTACTTTTAGAGATTTAGCTAACAAATGAATTGAACTCTGTTTGACTATCTTTACTGAAAATAAGTTTCTCATGATGTAACAGCGGAACAGACTTCCAGTTGACGACATGGCTGTAACCTCAGAGTGGATATATCCTGTCTATACTCATATTGTAAATTAAATGAAATAGTATTTATCTGCTTAAAGTGTTCATTTAGACATTTTAGTTATATACATAGTACCTACGTTTTTAGATCATTTAAATATGTTTTAGACAATATTATATTGAAATTATTAATAATTATGTACATGTCAAAATTTAAAATTCAAATATTCATCTATACAATAAAATTTGTTTTGGGTGAGGAAAGGTTAAAGAGGAAAGGTTTGTTTGTTTGTAATGGCTTCGATCCTACTGGACCGATTTGTAAAATTCTTTCACCGCTACACTATCCCCGGTGAACATAGGCTATTATATTTATCATATTATATTTTCAAAAGGTTAGGGGTCCGTACTAAAACCGTGCGATGCCGGAAAGGTCCGATAGTTCATAATATCCAGAGTGACGCGTTCTTATTTGATAATAATTTATAGTATACAATTTGACTTGACGAGCTTGTTTTGTACGCCTATAGAAATAAAGGATTTTTTATTTTTTATTTTTGTTCGAACCCGCACTTGATAAAAGCAACAAAATCAAACAACAACGTAAACTTCTCTCTATCTAGACTAGATACCCCGTTTAGTAGCTCCAAGTTTCCAGTCTTTAAATAATGAAGTTTCCTCCATCGATATGGTTAACAGGTGGTCCATTGTGTACCGACTGCCCACAGGTGGCCCGGCTGGCCCTCATTAGCCCCCGTGGCCCAAACTTGATGCACGCACAAAGACGTCTGATCCCGCCATTGTTTCATGTTTGTGTTCATCTGACATATGTACATATGTACAGTTACATGAGACTCCATCTTGGATGCTTGTTTGTGTTGTCAGACAAAAGGGTAACTTCAACTTACAACTACATAGTATTTACACTTCAACTTACAACTAGTGTTTACACTTCAACTGGTGGTCTCAAGTAGTCTTTTAATTAGCCGTCAGCAAACATGCACTGGTCTGTCCAGGCATGTTCTATATATGTATCTCACTTGTAAACTTAGTTGTAAGTCTCCTAAATTTTGTAAATAAATAAATATACAAATTGCTAGAATATCTTTCTTTAGCTTCGTATTATTTTAATATGATCGTTAGCAAGAGAGAGAGAGAGAGAGAGGTCGGTAGGGAAGGCAGTATATCTTAAACATGACAGTTAGAATGGAAGCGGCCAAACGCGGTCCAGTGAGTTGATAAATGCGGTTCCTGCGAGTACTCGTACCTCGTATGGGCTCGGTCGATTACGAGAGTGGTGATTCGTCACTCACTTGACAACGTGGGAAGGGGTCTTTATAATATTACTGAAAAAATTTAGAAGTTATATTTTGGAAATTAATTGTTAGGGCAATAATTTAATTTGGTAGGGAAACGATTGATCGTTTATCAATAATTTCAAAATTTCACAGCGCATCTTAATTTGTCATACAGTAGGGGAATGCAGCCCGCGGCTTGGGGACGCGCGCAGACCAGTATCGATATGGAGCTATTGAGCTCCCTAGATTGTTTGCAACCGTCCGCAGTTAGCTCAACTATTTCCATTGTAAATATCAGTTCTAATACAAAACGACTAACTAAAACTAGTAGTTACATCTATAATTATAGGTTTTGGTAAGATTTTTCTTGGTTGATCAACAGGAATGATGCTGATGATCTAGATAATGACATGACAATCGGTTTATGGTTAATGCAAACAAGATGGCAGCACCGGCCCATTAGTGCGGATCTCGAGGCAAGGCGTGAAAGCCGATTATGAGGGTAGCTGAAATACGCCGCCCTAATCGGAACATTACGAGTACTTCGGACTATAAGTTCTATATTCACAACGCCAGCCAACTTTATACTATATATCTATTTTTGACATTTATACCTCGCCAGCCTTATTCACAGATATTAATATTCATTTTACAAAAGTTTCAAATTACACTTCGTTTGCTTCGAATTTGTAATCATTCCGAGGTATTTTTTGGTCTAGTAAAAAACCGTTTTTAACACCTTTTCCCTTATCAAAGATGATAATGAGCGTGATATCGTTTCCCCAAGGGACCGCCGTCTGTCCCCAGCACAACCATCTCAGACAAACAGTTGCGTTAGTTATTCATTGGACAATAAGCAGCGGCGCCGCAGATGAATAATTCAGCAGTTCTACTGGCCCACTGCTCTACTGTACCACTGTCCCACTGCTCTACTATACCACTGTCCCATTGGTCCGCTGTATTGTGCCTGCGCAACTTGTCCTGTGAGAAGACAGGTCAGGAATTACTTGTAATTTGTAGTTAAGTACATCAGCCAACTTCAGAAAGAAACGGGCGACGCTAACTCAGGGTACCTATGTTACCTATTGTATATCATAGGAGACATTTAGAGTGGCCGAGTGCACAGGGCGGCTTCTCGTGCACAAGTGACTGCACAAAGACGTGATATACACTCGCTATTCCCAGACTCTCATAACCCGATGGAACAACAGACTGACACAACCGGGGAGAGGTCGGTCAGCTGGACCGACGAGTGTCCTCCGAGGCCAGGGTGTGACACGGCCTGAACTGAAACCCTGACTACTGAATAGCCGCTGTAAATTTTGCAACAAAAACCCCAATAGCAAATATTATTTTGCCCGATCCGGGATTTGAACACGGGTTTTCTTTTACTGAGGGTGCACCCGCCACCGCCACGACACCAACGAGGCAGTCCTATGTATAGAAAAATATCAAATGTTGATCCTGTTAACCACTACCCAATCAACCCTTAATACGAGCATACTTTAGTATTGGGAGAAGGAACGTGACGTTGTCCCCGCGCGCTTTCAGCCCAATTCCCACCAATAGCGATGTAATCGGCGGTGGTAAATAGATCAATCGTTATTTGACGCCTTCGGAGCGATTCCAAGAATGCCTTTAGAGTTGGCATCTCACTTTCTGTACGAGTTATTGCGTATCACTTGAGATGGAGGGGGCGCCCTTAGGCCGGCGCGGGCGGGGGCAAGGTGACCCCACGTCCGCCACGAGCTGAGCGTGGAGGGGGCAAAAGAAAACATGGCTTGAGTGACTGGAAATCAGAAAAGTGTGAATGATGAATGAATTATGTAATTTGACCGTGAAGTAATTTTAACTATATTAAAAATTATATGGATATAATTGTCTGATTTTGATTGATATTTTGATTTGAAAACACAAAAAGCACCTGGGGCAATATTGGATGGAAACTCTCACAGCTCTCGTTCGACCCTATAGCCTATTTGAGAAGTACCCGTAGCCTATTTGAGAAGTACAGGTAAAACACCTCGATAAGTAAATCCGTCGTGAGTGCCCTCTCACCACTTATCAGATACAATCAATTTAGCGTGTAACCGCCTCACCGCGAGGTGCTTCACCGGGGCGCGCGTACCGGGGCGACTGTACTGAACTGTTCTATCGAGACGTGGATACCGAGGCGAGTGTACCGGGCCGCGCTAACGTCTTGATAGCGATGCGGGGACGATTGCTTCCACTCGGATACGAGACAAGATGTTTGTTTGTAGCGATACCTACTCCACCAGATTACATCCGTCAGGAAAGTAAACTTGTAATTGATTAGGAATTTAAAGCGGTTTCTCGGGATTGGAGCGCAAATGTGACATGTTCATGTCAGTTGTTATGTTGTTATTGTATACGTTATTATTAGACATCACAGAGCATACTCTGTGATGTCTGTGTTTTGTGTTGTTATGTTTTTTTTTTATTTTAAGCATAATTTGTTTTGTTAAATACTAGATGCGCTCCGCAGCTTCGTTCGCGTAGAAATCTATGTGTCAAATGGTTTATAAACCTTCCTTTTGAATCACTCTATCTATTATAATAAATAAATAAATTAAAAAAACCGCATCAAAATCCTTTGCGTAGTTTTAAAGATTTAAGCATACATAGGGACAGACAGACAGCGGAAAGCGACTTTGTTTTATACTATGTAGTGATTAGTTCAGGCTGTTCTTTTGTAATAATAGATAGCTCTAGTCCCCCACATCGCCAGCGCGCCACTAAAGCCTTTCCTTTTATTACTTAGTAAGTGACCCTCTACTTTACAGATAGTTCGGGCTGCACTCGCTGCAACTAGTCAGTAAAGCCAAGCTCTCGTCATCCAGAGACATTAACCTCTCCGATCCATTTTGCGAACGCTGACCATTACTCTGCAACTGTGATCGCTGAGAGGTCTGCAGTAAACTCGTGTTGTACGTGTCCGGGTCGCCTTGTACTTTTCTTTGTCCACTAATAATTAGCGTCTATATCTTTTTTTTTAAACTATATTTTTTTTTCTGGATATTTTCCAGGATAATTAAAGCGAGCAAATAAAAATAATTAAAAAGCTAATTTGGAGCCGATCCGTTCAGTAGCTCTGAGCCAGACACACACCTACACATCCTCCAGTTAAGGAATATTATAAAGACAGAATAGTGTATACTACCTATATGTTTTCCTTTAATGACAGATGGAGTCTATGGTAGTCTATGGGTACTCGTATATCCGCACTTAGACTCCGAGTCTAAAAAACAATCGTTTCTATTCCCACACAAAGCACTGTGTTCCGAGAAACAAGGCGGGTCATTAGGTAATATGATACAAATTGTTATAATGGCTTATAATTTGGATGAGTTTCCTTTGTGGTCGCCTGCAGGCAGCCCTCGCGGCGGCGGCGGCGACGGCGGCGGCGGCGGCGGCGGCGGCCCACCGGCCTGCGGTCGATATTGCACTAAAAATAGGGTATCGATAGCCCCTGAACCGTAGGTTACCCCATACACCCTGCCCAGAGAACACAGACCCCTGACACTGCAGGTAGGTTTAAGAATCCATTCAGGTCGCGAGCTCAGGCGAGGCTGGTCGCTGGTGATCCATCGGTTATCGTGAGTGGTGACGTCATAAGGCTATTTATTAAGCGACGTGTGACAGTGTGGCAGGTCATTTTGTGCCTTCTTAAATAGCTTTTACTTTCGATATACGCGTCACCACATTCTGTAGATCGTGTCATTCCAACAACAAATATAAAATGTCCATCCATCTAATCGAAGTAATCTTCTCAACTGTATATTATCTAGATCTTCGTATTCTAGATCCAAAGCCACAAATCCAACTAGTCCTACTAATATTATAAACGCGAAAGTTTCTGAGGATGTTTGTTGCTCTTTCACGCAAAAACTACTGAATGGATTTTGATGAAACTTCACAATAATATAGCTTACATATCAGAATAACACATAGGCTACATCCATAAAGATATATGTATTGTATATTATCCAAAATATCGCGGTTTCACCACGCGGGTGAAACCGCGGGGTGCAGATAGTCACAAATAAAATGTCTGTAGACAAGGCCTCGATCTAATTCGCCAACTAGCATAATGCATTTTGAATATTTCAATGACATAAACATGATATAATGTAAGTACTCGTGGCTCCGCCCACTCGCAACATATCATCTTGTCTACTTGAGGATCGTCATCAGGATCAGCATCCAGCTGTCTCCGTAATCCTCGGATTATGGAGATGAGCCCACAAATTGTGCCCTTCCAATTACCCCGCGCGGTAATCTCGCTCGTGGATTGTTGACAGACGCTAGTTCCCACTGTTTGCCGACATCTTGCACGATATTACGAGCATATTACGTCTCGACACACGGAGGTGTCGGAGCTGCAATAATGTACGGACAACATCGGAATTGGTGTCATATTGAAAAAAAAATTATAATCACAAAATAAGGACGTCCTGGGCTGCTCCGCCTTTAGTGTCGCGTTACAATGCTCTCGAGAAACGTGAATTTTACTAAAAACGTCACAATCTATAAAATAAAATTATTTTCATTCTCTGTTATCTTTTGTTGTGAACTTTTTTTAATATCACCTGTACATATCTGTAGGTCAATCAATCAATCTTTTCTTCCATAAATTTGGTTTTCATTATTAGTTTGTATTGTTCAGATGACGGAAGATGTCTCGCTTCCATTCAAAAAAACTCAAAATCTTCAGCTAATTTCCAAAGACTCGAAAAATTCTTCGGCAAATATTTCCTGCGCAATTATAAGTGTCGGAAAAGGATTTAGAGTTCCGCAAACATTCTATTTTCCTCATTGAAATGCAAATGGGACTAATGGGGAACTGATCATAAATTAACATTGGTTACGTTATACAAGGGTCGCTAACACATCGTTTTGAACACCGAGACTACAGTTCTGAGTTATGTGATCCACAAATATTAAAATACGAGTAAGTTATTCATCACTTATGTACTCGTACAAATGATATCCCCCGGCGCTCGAGGTGTAGTCAGTTATTCAAATCCAATAGAAATCCTGTCCATAAATTCGTGGTTAATACGCCGAGTTGAATACCACTTGTAAAACTCGAATAATTTCAATTCTGTGCGAAACGAGAGTTTCAAACCCGAATTAACTTTCAAGGCGAATCAGAATAAAAATCCGCGGGAATATGTCCCGCGTAGACACGTTAAAAGTAAAAGTAATCACATCTGCACGCACTCGGCGCCCGCCGCGCGCCCGCCGCCGCCGCCGCCGTCAGGTGTGCTCTATTAACATTTTACGGTTCCGCTGCGCTTGTCACGTGGCGACGCGATCACAACAGAACATACATTTCATATCAATCTACTTCCTAGACACGCAGCTCGCGTAGGTACTCGTACGGGCATATAAGCCTAGTCTATAAATTTTAAACAATATTAACATGGTCAATTTTCAAAGTCTACAATAAACGTATCTGTCGACCGTCTGACTTCGATCCGGGATTGAGTTTACATGATATTTGCGGTATAAACCGGGTTATAAATTCTTGATCCAGTATCAGTACTCGGACCTATCCGTTTTCCCAGTAGACTATGCTACTGGGCTGGGATTTAGGCATCGCGACACTTCCAAGAAAACGTAATCAGCTCGCTACGATTTATGCCTACGAATGCTACGCCGTAGCCTCGTAGACATGCTACGGCGTAGCAGTGCTACGACGATAGCATAGTATAACATTTTAACATTAATTTTAGCGCTGTAAAATCATAATTCTTTTATAATTTGACGATGCATTTTTTTCATTAATTATTTTAATCTTTTAATATCGAGTAAACATTGGATGTTGTTTCATTCAGCTCAAGTTCTGTAATTGGACGCGAGCCTTCAGACAAAGTAGCTATGCGCAGAACTTTCGCGCTACAGGCCAATTATCAAGTTATGCAGTTATCTTAATTTGAAGAGAATCTGAAAATAACCGTTTGATAAAATAGCAGAATAGTTCGCTAGCACACAGCTACGAGCGCGCTCCAAATATGGTAATTACCCAAAAGTTGAGTTTAGTTCTGTAAAACAATTTGTCCTAATCCTTCTGAACTCGATAATCGTCTGGATGGGGGGACTCGCGAACTAAATTAATTAAAACAAGCATCACTCAGCCGACTCGGTACAGTCGGCCCCTGCCTACAGGAGGTCCCTACTCCACGCGTGTGTCGCGACTGCTCATAGGTACCTACACTGTACTCTCAAACACAATCTCACAATATTCACATGTTGCACAAAAGTTGAACTTCACGTATTCAATTGTTTATTTTTTGTTACCATAAGCGTGAGTTTCAAAACTGGGAACGCTTGAATATCTTGAGTTTATGATAAAAAAATATCATATTCTAAGCAACTTAGCACTATTTCGATTTTAAG
Source organism: Eupithecia dodoneata (assembly GCA_947044415.1). Lineage (NCBI taxonomy): Eukaryota > Metazoa > Arthropoda > Insecta > Lepidoptera > Geometridae > Eupithecia > Eupithecia dodoneata. Next base: position 393,263 of record OX345670.1, read on the forward strand.
TGACTGCCAGTTGTTGCAATTGTAGTTGGCTAGCGTGTGCTTACCTGGAAAGAAAAGAAGAAAAGCGTTAGTTTTGTAATTGAAGTTTAGTTATTGTATGGTACGCTGTTATGGGAATCACGAATAATGTCGAATATTAAAGTCTATGTTAAGATAACACCCTGCTGATCGATACATCTCTCTATACATAAAGGTACATATGTATTTCTTTACAATAAGCGGTGAGCTGGGCGCGGTGCTTGCTTGCTTACCAAAAACAACATAATAGAATTCCTGCAAAATAAGCTACGAGAACCAAAGTAGTGAAACACAAACTTTTAATATGTGAAGATTTAGGTATCTAAAGATATTTTATTGAAAAACTTCAGCGCTCTTGAAAAACTGTGCTCAGTTCGCGCAGCGAGGGCGGCACACATTGTTCAAGTTGGGAACTAATTAGTGGGATAGCGTCTCAGGTCGATCAGGGTAATGTGCTGCTTACGGTTATTAGTTTTAAACAACAGGGTTCTTTAGGTATATATCGGTTATTATAGGCCAGTATTAAACATAAGGGAGAGTGCACATTGGGCGTTGCGTTGGTGCGCCCATAGGAATACAACACTTGAATAGAAGCGTGCGTTTTAGTGTATGTGAATGTATCGGATCTTATGGTATAAAGATACTTAATATTATAAACGCGAAAGTTTGTGAGGATGTTTGTTGCTCTTTCACGCAAAAACTACTGAAATTTTGATGAAACTTTACAATAATATAGCTTATTATCGCAATAACACATAGGCTATAATTTATAAAAATATATTGTATATAAATATAAATAAATAAATAATGCTGGACAATCCACACAGCATTATCTAGCCCCATGGTCAGCAGAGCTTGTGTTATGGGTACTAGATAACTGATATACATAATACAATATGTTACATGGATAGATGTAATACATAGAAAACGACCAGATCACACGGAACAATATCTCAGAATATCTCAGATCGTACACACAATTGTTCCAATGCGGGAATCGAACCCACAACCTCCTGCGTCGCAGGCGGACCTTCGTTCACCGCGCCAAATCGGTCGTCCACAAATTGAAGTTAAAGTCTTGAAGAAAAATATCTATCACCACGCGGGTGAAACCGCGGGGCGCAGCTAGTAGATAATAAACGCGCGTTACGCACGAGCTTCAAAACGCCTAATGCGGTAAGTGGGTATGAAGTATAAGGCTTGTCGTGTTTGCGTGGAGGAATGATTGAACTCAGAATCAGTCCGCCATTGCTCATATATATTTATATTTAAACCGCTTTTAACTTTAGGCACGTCGGGCTAGGCGGTGTTTTTAAATCAAAATAAATGAAATGACTGCGATGAATGACTCTTAGCTGTTACAGTCTGATGTTTTTTTATGTACGTATATAAAAGATATTGTCATTAATCGCATCACGTCTCGGACTTGGTTGTGACTATTTCAACGTCTTCGCATAAAACGCTTCTCTAGAGGTACCTACGCTTGGAGTTTGTTTGTAAAAGGTAAAATAACATATATAACACAAGTTATTTATAGATTAAATGATTTCTTTGTTTCGATATATTGTTTAGTGATCTCCCTCCTTTACCTAATGCAACCGATAACAGTTGAAACTTCATACTCATTTAAAGACCGCACTGTTCAAGTCCTTATTAAGTTGGTCTAGCCGAAGTCAAGTTACATTTAAGTTACGTTCTAATAGGACCCCTGTGGTGCAAGACTGGGATTCGCGACCTCACCACTTAGTTTATATTTATGTTTAGTAACTTTAACTTAGTAAGTGAAGTGCTCCAACTGGTTGCCAACTGTGTACAGCTCGCGTTAACTTTCTACTGTGTCTCTAACTATCTGTGTAGTTCATTAAGATAAAACATGTTTTTTTTATTATAAATATTACTGCGAAGACATCGTCATCCTTGTCTGTGTGTCTGTTCTAGACGCCAATATATTTATGACATAAAAAAGATATTTATAAATAAAAAATTACAAAAATGTATACCAGTAACAGAAAATACTTGCTGTTTCCTTGTAACAGCAAGGTTATCGATACAAATAAAACACAAACTTCAATATCTCATAATAGCAAACACGCAGTTAAAAAGGACCCTGGACAAAAGTTTCCGATTCGAATTCGAAAACAGACGAGAGACCATAAAATATCGTATGAAAACTGTTTGAATTTTTGCGATTATACCAGTGTCTTAAAATATTTTATACCGATATTTGCTCGGTTTCCAAAAAAATCTTGGATTCTTGAAATGAGTCAGTACAATAGTTGTGTCAGTGGTCAGTGAAACGATGGCAGCAGTCATTGGTCAAGGACAACACAAGTCAAAATAAATTACATATATTTTATTAAATTATTTGAAAAGACAACGTATAATTTTGAAAAGATACGTAGAAATGAAACGTACTTCTTGCTTGATAGGTATTATTTATGTCGTTGCGGGCAATCGGCGATCGATAGCCTCAATTCAAGAAGTCTTTGTTATCAGTTATTCATAGCGCGGTCGATACGAACACCTTGGCGGAGCTGCAGCTCGCAGGCGACCGACCTGTGTGCTGCTAATAATCCTACAGAATTATATTTTATTTATGAAATAAATAATCAAACATCCTAATCAAATTCTGTTGGTCCCTGTTAGATAACAAAAATGTGTACAATATTGTCTAATCAACTTAAAGCTGACCGCGCCATCATGAGAAGTGACCAAGTGTCGCTGTACCACGATATTATCAACAGAGACGCTCCGCTCTCCTTATATTCTACAGCAGTGTTTGTTTACTTCTGCTAAATGTATTTAATGTCCGGCTGTATTGTGCTCTGTGAGCAGCAAATGAATGCATGTAGATATAGAGAAACATTTATTGATCAAGCTCAGTTACAACACAGAACAGATGAGTTATTTATTCGTTAGGTAGGTTTAGATTAAAAACATAGATCAAATTATAAGACTAAATACATAATACTTAAAATTAGGAGGTATATACCTAACCATCGCACTATGTCTATGTTCAAAATTGGATTCACATTTTTCTCTCGTGCAAAATCAAAACTAAAACGGCTTTATTTCCTTTAGACCTCACAGGACACTTGGACAATCCTAATCTTGGAGCACCAGCAAAAGTGAGTAAAACGTACAGTTCCCACGGGAACGCACCTCTCTCTTTGTGTGTGTAGGTGGTGGTCTAAATATCTAGTTAAATGAGTTGTTTAGGTTGTGTGTACGAACAGGCGCCGCGGGCCTGCTCCGCAAATAAGGAACTGGAGGTATATTAGGCGGAGAGATCCCAGGTGGCAGCTGACCGAGACCTGGCCATATTTACAACGAAACTCTCTGTTAGCTGCATCTTTATCACTCGCGTTGTGTGCAATGACGCGGTCAACGGCCTCTGTTTTTTTTAACTAACTAAACTAGTAATTCTAACGTTTAATGTTAAATACACAGATATCATATTTCATATTGGATATTAATTAAAATCATCAAATATTCTGGTCGCCACGCAGAACCCATTGTGTGCGGCTGATCCGCGCGGATCGTGCGAATGGATAATTACTCATCTTTGATTCATCAAATAAAACGCACGTGTCCCTAATGAGCCAGGTTACTTTGTTCATTCCCGGACGCAGGGATATTTCCATACCTTCGGTTATTAATTTTGTTGTAATAGTATACCTACAAGTTCCTATGATAAATGTAAATATAGCTTCTTGGTATTTTAAAGACGCAGTACAGTAATTTGGATTGCTAAAAGTAGTGTTGGACACACATACAATTTATATTAATACAAAAAGAGAAGATAAGAGAGCGGCCATAGCTTTAAGGATATCTAAAATAATAGTTTCTAAAGCGCAAGTTCTTAGTGCAAAGTTGAACCACTTGAATATCGCATTATTGTAAACGGTTGAAGAACTTGGCAAACGGTTGCCAACTAAAATTGTATTCGAGTTGGCAAACACATTAGCAACCGGAAGTGAGCTAATTGTGATTGTTCAAGTAATTTACCCGCGGGGCTTGATCTACAATACTTAAATAGGGATAGCACATCCCTATTTAAGAGCCGGAGAGAGCTGGGAGGCATTTTCTATTAATAGTAAAAAATGTCTATCTGTAGATGTGATGCCCGTCATCTAATACCACAAGCTCTGCTTTACCTGTGGCTAGGTGTTGTGTGGATTGTCCAGCATTATATTTTCTATGCTAAACTTCCTTTACAGTGTTTGTACTTTTCCTACATGGAAAACAGAAATAGTATATTCTATGGCGAGGCCTTTGCCACCGTCGTTGTCTCATTATATCCCGCGATACTCTCATTATTAGGTTATCCAGTTTAATGTTTGCCGCACTCTAATGACTTTGATGAATAGGTAGTGGTATGCTGAGTACCTGTTGTATACTTCCCGGTAAATGTTTGGGAGAACTCGGGAGAGTTCGGGGACCCTTGATTTTAAGCGAGGGCGGCCACTTTCATTCGACAGGAGGTTTAAAACTGTAATATCTCTATTCATTTGCTTTATAAAATGTCAGTTTTCTAAAGCTTGTGAAGTTCAGCTGAGAGCAGACAAAGCGACGAGTGACAATTCCAAAAAGTTTGAGAGATCAGAGTTCAGCATCAATTTAAATGGAGTTTCAGGTCACGCCTGATTCGACTGGCCCTGACTCTTGGACTTCGACTCTCATCAATCTTCAACGCTATCGACGAATATTAACAAACTGCGAGTAACGGCTCGTTCGAAATTAAATCGTTTCATCCAGATATTTTATTTTAACTATATTCAGGAAATTAACAGCTAACTTAATGAGTAGGTATGTGACTAAGTCATTTCCACAAAAAGCTACTGAAACGAATACTAAACAAAGTAACAGGACGACTACTGATGGTTAAATTATTATAATCAAAAAGTTTGTACACAGATATGTGAGAAATTCCTACCAAATTACAAATAATCAAGAAGATGTACCGAAAAATATGCCACTTACTATTCTTTTGAGTTTAGTGGGAGGATAAATATTCATATCCAACCTCTTTGGAAAGAACGTTAAAACATCTGCATGATCTCAAGAAAAATGTGTTCTGCCTGTAGTTGGTTTTACACGTTGGAAGATGAATAGTCTTAGGGTATCTGTGAGTTTTAAGGTTTGTGTATATAAAGCAGAATGTGTGCCTCGCAGTCCGGGCTGATCTTAGATTACCGTCGCCGTCTCCCGGCATTCACTCCATCTTTCATAACGAGCAGATCGGAGCGTCGACGTCTTGGTGTCACTCAACTAAAGAATTGCACTTTGATGTTTCGCTACTGGACGAGAGATATTTGCTTTCATAGATCATGTGGTAGACCAATCATAATTAGCATAAAAGTGGAACAGTCCTCGCTTTTACGACGGGCGCTGGTATTTAAATTGCATTAACTCGTGAAATATCAGTTATTTATGTCTGAAAAGCTGAAGAAAGGTCACTGGCTCTATTGCATCGGGAACTGACTGAAACTTGATTATTTCGTGTGAAATCTGTCTATTCATCCTAAACTGACGACCAATGCGGCGCAGCAGGCGAAGGTTGCGGGTTTGATTCCCGCTTCGAGACAATGGGGAAATGTATGTACGAGATGAAATTATTCCGGGTGTTCTGGGTATATTCTATTTACCTATAATAAAATAATAAAAATGTTTAAATACGAGTATATTATTAAATGTATTGTATTATACAACATAAGCGCTTGGGGCTAACGTGCGTGGTGGTGCTGTGTGGATTGTCCAGCGCTATAATGTTTTTATTTTATTTTTAACTAAATGCGATTTTCAAACGCAGCACCACCATAATAAATTCAAGATAAAATCGCGATGTTATTTGTTTCTTGCAGCAGTACTCGTAGCCAGCCAAAGCGGCGTCGAGTCCATAAAAGGCTGGTCCCACCATTAAAAGATGTTTCCTTCGATAAAAGGGAAGTAATCAAGACGTGTTTTTGCTTCGGAGATTGTCCTCTATCGGCGTCCCGTGACGCGCCGTAAACGCGGGCTTTTTACAACAAAGGATGTTTTATAGTTTGTTCAGATAGTTTCAGGACGCGTAAATTATTATGAAGTGGACATTCCCGAGGGATGCGGGCTTTATTACTGTGGAGATTACTAATATTTCTTAGAATTTTTGAGGGTAAAGTCGTTAAGACAAAGTTTTGTGAGTTTTTACAATGTTTTTTATTGACTGTAAATCTATTATTATACTATCTGTGTTTTTGTTCCCTTCAATAAATAACTAAGAATTTACGATAAGTTCCAAATAAGATATTTTAGTAAGACTACGTTAAACTGTTTCTAAGTAACCTGAAACGAGTCCGCAGACTGCAGAATTACAGCGGAAATGTTGCAAGTGTAAATAAAAACTAAAATGGAGTATGATTAAGGTGTAGCGAGGCTAATGAGGTGGTAATGAGGTGCAGCGGCGGCGACCCGCACCCGTGCTTAGCGACGAGCGGCGCACTCGGGAGGAATGATTCCTTAACTGGAACACTATTAAAGTCATTTATAACGGGGTACCTACTTACCATGATTTGATATTTGAGTTTTCCTGTATTCATTTTTAAAAGTTTTATCACTATTCTTTTTTAAACTTTTGAAACATACTAGAATAAAAAATATTGTTTAGTATTAGGATATAAAATGCTGCGTAAAACCTTCTCTGATGATCCGACAAAATGCATATCAAATGACATGCTATCTGATACTTGTGCAACACTAAAACCTCAGCAGGACGCAAATTTTACTACGAATTAGATGTTTTGCTATAACCAAATTAAAAAGGAGGAGGTTCTCATCTCGGTTGTATGTTTTTTTCTCTATATGTTTGCGAAATAACTGAAATAATAGTATACCTATGCCCGGATTGGTAAGTTTTGAATGATTACCTGTAACTATATCACATAGCTACGAATCTCTACTGAGCTTTGACGAAGGTCATCCTCAAGGTCCATGTAAAAGCTCGTAACGGGCACATCGGATTAGACTTTTTGATTTATGTAAAGAAATCTTCTCAGTCTCAACTAACTTTCAAGCTAGGTTGCCCGGGATAAATCGCTGTGACCGATAAGGCCGCCTATTGTACTTTTAATGTGTAATATTCAGATATAAGGTATTATTGTGTTGTGTGCAATAAAGTGTTCATTCATTCATGAATTTTTTCAATAAATGGAAGCTAACATAAGTATAAGGTACGCTATCCGGTCTGCTCCCCGCTCCGCTCGCGCCGCAGCCGCGCCCTCTTGCGGTAAACATCTTATAACGTTGCATCGCCTAGAGCCCGGCCTCTTAAAGTTTGTGCATTTACTTCGGCTACTTATTTATTTGCTTTAGTATTAAAAACCTTCCTTCAAGGAATACTTCTCGTTGTGATAGTGAAGCGAGACTACATTACATAACAAGTTCTTACTTATCGTCAGAGAAATTGAATGCCATCCTAGCGTTGAGTCTCTATATAACTTGCATCTCAAAAACAAAACTATCAACTAAACAAATAAATAATGCTGAAACATTACGAGTGTTTTTATCAAAATAACCCCGAAAAAACGAATATGAGTAAATCGAATTATTTTACCGACTCCATTGAAATAAGTTTGATTAAAACTCCACGAGACCTAAAAAGTGATAAAAAAATGAAATAAAACCTCTCGAGCTCTCGATGCTTTTAGAATACACCGCGTCGTCGGCTTGAAACCCTAAATCCAGTGAGTACCTCCACAAAGCGTAAAGTTGCGCGGCACAGCGCCCCCTCGCGACGTATTTATTCCAATTTGTTTGTTCCGATGGTCATGGAACTCTTTCGACAATAGCAATAAGTTACGGACGGAAACACAATTAATAACTTTCCAATTAACTTTACGTTAGGGAAAGCGAAGCAGATATTAACGAAATAAACACGAAGCCTACTGTGTGTCTGCCTGTACATGGCCTGTACCTACGGCATAGGATAAAAAAAACAAGCTCCTGCTTGTTTTATGTAACACACAGGATATACTACAGGCCCTCTATAATTAAATATATGCAAATAACCATGTATTAGACATATAAGATACGAACATACTAGTGGTTTCTTTTTCACTTCTTCCACAAGTGGACAAAAAATTTAAGTGAATAGTAAAATATTTTAATTTCTAAGTGCTTATTTTGTAAGCCTACAGAAATAAATACGCTGCTTGTAAGGTGAGCATCAAAACATATTGACTTTGACTTTGACTATACATTCTAAGTCCAACCAGATCCGGGAAATGCCGGTTTTATTAAGCTTACTGCGCGCAGAACATTTAAATGAATCCCAGCTCAATATCAGAATTCAGGAGAACACTGACCACTGCTATGGACTGACTGTCAACGCGTATAAACCTGATTAGTAGACGTGTTTGTACCGGGTGTGCTCTGAGGGAGGCTGTGGATATCCCGATGGGGATTAATCTCGGAGAGTAATAAAACGAGAAGGTACGGACGGTGCTGCGGCCTCGGCGTAGTACACGGGCGGGACGATATATGATGATAGCTAGCAGTGAATACAGACCATTGTCGCTAGACTAGGTTCTTATAACACATTCAAAACCCTGAATATACTCGTGCTGCTTAAAGTTACAGGCATCTTTCTGATACTAAAGAATAATACAGAATTACAATAATATGACTTATCAATGTATTTAGCCAGTCTAGAAAACTTTTATCATCACATAACACTTCATGTCCATCCAAAGGTTGCCTGGCAGAGATCGCTCATAGCGATAAGGCTGCCCATTGTACAGTACAACATCTGTTTTATATGTGTTTTGTATGTATCTGTTTTTTTGGTGTGCAATAAAGTGTTGTATCATCAGCTTAGAATTGAGACGTACCGGACTCCGTAGGAACTCCTAACACATTTCCGGTTAAATATCATATTGCTTTATTTCCTTTCGACCTTACAGGACTGGAAGAAATCGCTATCAGCGATAAGGCTGCCTATTGTACTGTTTATTAATATTTAGATATAAGGTTTTTATTTTGTTATTTTTTTAGTGCAATAAAGTGTACATTTATTCATTCTTGAATTAATTTCAAGCCCCTAGAGACGCTCAATCTAGGCAGAAGTACCCTTTACTTCTGCCTAGATTGAGCGTCTCCAGGGCTGGGAAGACCGGGAGTGAAATTACTAAACCGCGAAGCTTAAGACAAGACGGGATGACGTTTTATTGTGGCGCCCTCTGCCTCCTCAGGACATTAGGGTAAGTCAGAGTTCAGCAGTGACTTGGAGCCAGTTGTATGCCCCACCGCCAGCATTACATGCAGCATGCGCCGTGAGTCGCGTCACGATGCTGAACGAATTAGGATTAGGTCTCTAATGCATTTGCAGCGAAGCCTTACGTGCCACGATCGATCCACCGGACATGTTCATTCAACACTAGTTATGTTGCTTTCTATAAATGTTATAAAGAGCCTGCCCGAGGTCGGACAGCAGGTTCCTTCTGTGTTTTCTTTATAATGAGGATCACTCTGGGAACGTCAAAGTCAAAGTCAATAGCATTTATTTCTTTTGGCTTGGAGAAAGGGCATGCCTATGTAATATTATAAAATTAATCTAGGTATTCAATTGTTTTTATTTTATTCAATTAAAGCATGGACATGATTAAAGATATTACTAACCCTCTATAATCTGCATAGCCCAGACGAGCTGCGAGACATCACCCCGAAGAAAATCCCACAGTTCCTAGCAGCTGCAAGGGTTAGTGGCGAACTATGAACGCTACGGCTTCAGGGCTGAAAGGTAAAAGTGGCGATCACAATAGGCCTATCATGGCCGCCGTGATACGAAAGCCACCACAAGCTAACAAAAAAAAATAACCCTCTATAATAATATTGTTGAGTTCTTGTGCTTACTAACCAAATATGGAACCGATCCATGGAAATAAAGACATTTTATTTTAACACCCCTACTGCGATCAATTATTCCACTTGCCAAGCGTGGTGATCATAGCAAACCACCTTGTTTGGAAAGGCTTGTTCAGCAGTGGACGTGCTGGTAAAGCGCCAGTAACATGGAGACTGACCATTACATACTCTTACAAGTTTAGTTATAGGTGTCTTAAACATGCACCCACCTAACCATGCAGACTTCAACGGAACAAAATACCAGTCTTCTGTCTTAGTATTTCATAGGATTGTGTCCGGCGCCGCATAGCGCGTACCGCAGCGTACTGTGCCGAGATCAAGAGACCGAGCCTTAAGCTGATTCTATGTAATCAAAGATAAAACATGTGAACAGTATAAATCAATGAGTAAACGAGCCCAAACTTCAGCTGTGCGTACAGTACCGCTTGGCGGCACGCTCCGGGCACGTAGAGCCGGCGCGGCGGCGCGGAGGCACGTCTGTATGTTTGCACGCTCGCACGCGCCCTTTTACCGATGTATTCAAATAATGTACAGGGCTTTTGGATACCTAGGTGCCAACAGGGATAGTCCGTGCGCGGTCGGACGGGACGGAATCTTATCCAGTGAAAATATTAAGTCACATTTCTCATAAAATCCGACCGAGATGGATGGAACCTTGTCAATGTAATTGCTCGACCGCTATCAAATACGTAAGTATTTTTGATACTACTGGGCTATCTCTCATTTGGGTTAGCAAAAAACATTATAAAAAAAGTCTCTGGGGCGGAAGAAGTTCCAAGCTCATTTGTTCGATTTTTCTACGAATAATATTTTAAAGATCATTTGGATTGATATCAACCTTCGGACAGTCAGTAGTACTGTCTTCAGCCCTAGACCCGTCGCTCCTCGATTCCAACAGCTTCGTATATATTCATTGTTTTTTCTGGACTCGCAATTAGTCAATGTTTCCGCATCATTCCTCGTTTGTTTATTTCCTTTGCCTTTATAATTAACAGAGCTCCGGCTTTCATAACATTTCAAAGGATGTAAGTACAAATAAAATATTAATATGATGCGAACAGGCGGCCATTCCCGTTCGATTCTATCAGTGGGAGGAATGTCACACAGACGACTGAGTCTTCCGGGAGATTGAATCTGTATGGGCTGTTCGACCTGATCTACACATACATACATTTGTATATATTTAGCAAGGGAAATTCAAGTGCGTGCGACGCATCCGTTACTTAGTGGGCGTGCACCTTAATTTATCAGTTAGATAAAATAAAAAATTACATTTGTTTCGTTATTATAAAATCAAAATAAAAAATAAAAAAAGTATATTTCTATAGACTTACAAATAAGCACAGACAAGTCATATTAATACTATTCATTATTATCAAATAACAACATTTAATGTTGTTATATTTAGATTTAGTGCCTGTCTTGATTTAGTGCCTGTCTTGATTAAGTCTGTATCTTGGTTGAAAATAAATAGTTTTCTTTCTTTCTTTATTTCGACAGCCATTAGATCACACTAATATTAGGGTATAAATGTGAAAGTTTGGATGGATGGATGGATAAATAATTGGATGTTTGTTACGGCCGAAGTTTCTAAACAGATGAGGTTGAAATTTTAAATAGGTGTAACTGGAACCTAGGATACTTTTTATCCCCTAAATGAGTTCCCTTGGGCATTCACGCCCCTTCGGAATGTAAAAGTAATTTAAAACGGAATATTTACCATGGCAAGATTCATGACGCATGAAACTGTGCCGAAATATTGGCGAACTCAAAACTCAAATAGATAAACATTTTATTCGTAATATGTCAAATTATACGTCACAATTTTTTTATTTATTTATTTATTTATCTAATTTATAAATCATTATAATTTTTTCTAATATAAAAATATAATATCTAATAAAAAATTAAATTATACTAGATTACGCATAATTTAAAAACTCGTCGTAGGTATAGAACGTCTTATCAACGAGCCAAAAAAAAATAAAGGCAAATGTTTCGTTATAAATGACTTTTGTGTCAATAACCCTGATAGTTTCAATAGTGTTAACCTTAGAACATTCCCAAAGCAACAGCGCGCGTGAAACGACGGGCATCTAGTCTAGCAAACTAATAACTAATAAATCACTCTCAGTTTTCTCTCATCTGCCTATCAAATAGAGAAATTTCAACAAAGACAAACTATTAATGCAAAAAGTTTTGATAAATATCACGTTTAATTGGAAACTGTTGAGACTAAAGGCTCTGTATGCCAAAGTACAAGCGTTCCCGGCCCCGTTCAAATCACGTCGACGAACAAAACCAACACACGCATACATACACCGTGTTTCAGAAACCTATTAGAAATATTAAAATATTGTGCAAATAACGTCAATGAATGATACATCGTGTTTGAGGAACCCTTTCTGTATCGCCCCTCCGCGTGACGTCACTCCTCTTTATACTTCACCGCAGTATATTAAATATATAAGTATGGACGTATTTGAGCGCGTATGTGTTTAAGTTCAGCTGGAAATCTACTTAAACTACAAAATTCATAATTATTTCTCATTTTAAATACATCTCTGAAACTATGAATTGAAAAGTCTCTTACTATTTCTGCAATTTGTTTTCGTAAACCACAACGTTCTGTCACGGGCCGCTGCACCGTGCTAAAGGGCAAGCTAACAAGATATAGGCTTCCCACGACACTAATATGCAGAGATTCTCTTATCCTCTCTTTTATAAACTTGATGGTTAGGGTCCGCGGTCACCTGGAGGCATCGGAGGATCCCTACTGACCGCATCAAACAAATTTTTATAGCGTATTGCCGCGTGGTGCGTCCATTGTGACAGCACTCTGATTGCGGACGCGTACGCCATTTGTAAACGAATTTTCAACTTAACGGCAATCCCAATCCCAAGTCGTCCATACTAAACAGATTGCCGACCGAATCGCCGTCGCAATTGCCGACAGTCTGATACGTCCTCACGATGCGGATGAGTGCACTTGCAGGGTAAAACAAAAAAAATGCTAAAATCCTTTTGATGCGGTCTGTGCGGATCGTTTGATGCCGGCAGTTGAACACACCCCTAGTTATCAAAGCATCGCTGTCGCCGTTTATTATTTTTGTCATTCGAAGCAGTAGCTTCCTACCGGAGGTAGGCTATGAGGAGGTAGGCCTAGGCCTCCCCAAGCGATCCATCACACGAGTCCACCCCCGCGCAAACATGTTCTCCTGGTAACAGCCTACAATAACCGCTCTCAGCCGGATCGATTCGACATCGAAAAAGCAATATAACTTTACAGCCCTCAATTAAAACAACTTGTGTACTAAAATTGTAATGAATCCAATCAATTTACAATAAAATAAAAAGTTGAGGCTGAGCACACACTGAACGAGAGAACTCTCGTTTACCGATTTACATACAAATTGCATCGGCAGATGGCGCTGAAATATTAAAAAATGATTTGAATACCTATGTCCATTTCAATGTGCTTTGTTTTGCGTCTCGATGCCACCCGTTCACGTAACAACTCGAAGCTTTTTACAGACTGTTCTTATGATACTTTTAAATAGTTAAAAACCAATTAGACCCTCAAGTGAAAGGAGCAAGTATTTGCTGAAAGAACGTTGGCATTTTCCTTTCGGTCGTTGTAAAAGTTCATTTCACACAATTTTCTACAGCTCCGATAACAATATCTTTTGTAGTTTCTCGCGTCTAATATTGCTTCTCTCGCTGAGACCCGACTCGACTATTTTTAAAACTATTCTAGGGATTGGACATTAAATCCTTTATTAACAAAGAAAATTACAAATAATAGATAAATTGGAACTGGTAGGTATTTACAATTGAAGCGAACTGCAGACTGTTGCAAACAATCTACAAGTACCTAACACTTTTGAAACTATCATGGTTATTATGTTATTAACACTAAAGTCATTTAAAACGGGATTATTTACCATGATATTTTTGAGTTACCCAATATTAATGTTTTAATCTACAAGTAGCTAGTCCACTGAAACATATCGATGCCAATCGGAAGCATCGGGATTGAACAGGTCTTGGGATTTGTCTGTAAATTATTGTCAATTTTTAATATTGTATGACCAGAATCACTTCAGTACCAACCGATGTGTCTTCGCGTTATAATGTGATTCTGTGCATAGAATATAAATAAAAGAATTTGATTCAAATCAATACGCATCGCGTTCCGTCGGGTGGCGCGGCGGCGCACGGCGGCGCGTGTCGATAGTGTATCCGGCATTGAGATCGTTTTTTCAATGTACGTTTTTACTTGGGTAACTTCATATTAGATATTTCATTTTTATTTGTAATGTGTGTGTGGGGGCACTGGGGGCAATGGCAATAAATAGTATGTACCTAGGTAATATATATACCTAGGTCTAGATAGCTACTGATCTAGGACTGTTATGTACACGTAAAAACCATTAGCCGTTACGTCGATCAAGTTGGAGGGTAGTCAGTTTTCTAATGTCACCGGGATGCCTCATGCCTGGCTGTACACAGGCGGGAGAAGGGCGATGATGGCCAAGTCCGGAACCACGAGAGTTAGAGAAAAATAAAAAAAGAAGTCATGCCCTTGATTTATAAGAAGCGTGGAGTCCTCGTTAGAACTGGATGCCAAAAGGTACGCCCTGAACATTTAAATTATGGCTCTTTGAAGATATTCCTCAACCTATTGTGTTTCTAATTTATATCTGCGAGGCGCGCCGCCGCCGCCGTGGCGCGGAATCTGAGGAAAGGCGTGGGAAAAGATTTTTGTAAAGTTCGAGAAGAAAGAGGATATATTTTAACCTAACGATGACTGCCTTTGAGTTTCTCGTATGTATGAATCGCTCGTTTGTGATGTATGTAGTTAATGTAATTCTGTATCAAAGTTGTATCAGTTGGAAGCGCAGCATGCGGGCCGCGGGCCGCGGGCCGGCGAGGAGAGCCGCGGAACAATACTGGTAATTAACTGAACAATGTATTGTTCTATTTAAATGATAATTATGCTGGGAAACCAAAATTTTATACAACTCCGTGGAAAGTGAAAAAATCTTCTTGTTATACTTGTATCATGTATGTATGTGTCCTGTGTGACCAGTAAAACTCTGTTTTCAACTAAACCACCTTTGTACACATGTATTTCACGCAATAAAATACTTAACTTTACTTTGGTTCATCATCATCATCAGCCTATGTTAGTCCACAGCTGGACTCAGTTCTCCCCTGTACCTATTTGGTTAATATCATGACATGATGCTCTTCATTAAAAATATAACAGAAAATATTTCCTTAGGAAAATGCAGATTGAGAAATCCCTCGTGTGAAGAGACAACATCAGCCGTCGTACAATCGCACCATCTCTAAAAATCTTAACATCTCATAAAAATATACAGCGCACTTTTCTGTGTTTAGGGTTGTCGCGAGATACAGACAACGGAGATAAAGTGCCTGTTACGAGGACAGGCTGACACGACTATAACGCTAATAAAATATCGCTCGTATTATGTTCTTAGGGCTGTCGATGACATGCGTCTTATAAAACAACCTCACACTACGATTAATTTAAAAAAAAAACTTTGTTTAAAGTATAAATAAAACATAAATGTTGTGAAGATATCAAATGTTTTAATTCGTTTGAAAAATTGTTGAACATCGTAACATAATTTAAAACAAATTAAAAATATTAACTAGAATGTACTAAGTCCAGTATGTAATGTACTTACCTACCTAATATGTGGTAATTTGCGAAACTAAATCTGGTAATATGCGTATCTGGTACTTTGCAAAACTAAATCTGGTAATATGCGTATCTGGTACTTTGCAAAACTAAATCTGGTAATATGCGTATCAGGTCTTCTGCGTGTTTGGTAATTCGCGAAATGTGCATCTGGTCATCCGCGTATAAGATATTTTGCGTTTCTGGTACTGTGCGTCGGAAGGCTAAAAAAATATTAAAATCGCGAGCTTTCTTCTGAAGCTTTGTACTCTTTCATTGATTTAAATGTTCTTTTAGATATCTGGAGTAGAAAGTGAAATAAAGAAGAAAACCTTTGAGTAGCACCCCTAAATCTGAACGCCCTATGTGGAGTATTTCTTAAAGTTCACGTCGTAAAGATAGCGGCGCATCCTGACATCTATAGCTCGTGCCGGGCTGCAGCGACCTTCACCGCGCAGCCATCAGCTCGTGACCCGAGTATATATAGATATGCACCCTTGTATCAAACATAATGACGCAGCTATCTATTTTTATTAAACGTAGGTAGATGAAATGAAACCTAACTAGCGAACAGCAGTATCGATGGTTCTAGAATAGGTGAGTGAGCACCGACTAAATTATCCTCTGGTATTCTACATCCGGTTATTCTATAAGCACTATTCTATATTCGAATAAGACATAAATATAATGAATATGGAATGCTCTGGGTACCGCGGTACATATATATGCATTTCTAGTTCCGCTGTGAAAATAATGAGATGCAGTTATAAAAGAGGTTCATTAAAAGGTTTTCAAATAAAGGAAAAACGCAGAAATGCATTAAATCTATTCTCTCGCTGGAACGGAAGCGAACTGTTAGGGCTCCCCGGACCTCGCTGCTTTCATACGAACGTATCTTATGCAGCTTGAAGTAACTTAATAATGTTTGCCCGTCCACACAAACAAGCATTATCTACCTTAACCCACGGACATCGAAACAGTTTGTCTTTAAAGTAATAAAAAAATAATTTGTACCTATGAACACAGCTTTGACTTGAACTGGGAAATAAAAATAATTCTTATGAGCATTCTACCACGACTACTCACTGCTGACAACATCTCGACTACTCACTGCTGACAACATCTCTAGAACAATGACTAATGTCTCTATAAATCGTTAAAAATAGTAGTGTATGCTTAATAACAATAACTGATAGTAAATCAGCGGTATTATTATACGACCACCAACGGAGGAGAGATAAGATTTCTGGTGAAGTGCTCACTAAACAAAAAATATTCAAATCAGTTCCGATGTTCTCGAGTACAAGCGAGACTAACGAACAGCAATTGATTTTTATATTATACAGATTATGGTAACAGCTTTTGAGAAAATATAACTGTTCGGTAAATGATATGCTGATGGAATCAAGACAGGTCGAGAAACGGAATAGTCCGTTTATTTGAGTCCCTCGCTCCAAAAGTCCCGGAACAAGCTCAGCCACAATCCTCTCAACCAGTTAGTAGTTCCCGCGACCGCCGCAAGTTGTCGCCACTCTCGCCATGTCATCTCATTAGCAGACTTTAACTTTAAACTCCTTAGAACAAATGCTCTTTAAAAACCGCGCTATTTTCGTGGGACATTTGGGCCTCGTAAAGGCGAGGCGGCTATTTTCGTACTTTGAGTGGGATGATATATTTGGGCAGTTTGGGATAAAACGTGACTTTTATGATGACACTTAGGATGGTCATGAAAATCTATGTCTTGTGTTTGTCAATTTATTGAAAGAGCCTGTTGTTTGTTATAAAGACATACTCTATAACAAACAACAGGCTCTTTGTAGGTAGGACTCATCGGCTAATATGGTAAGGGACGTATTTAGTATTTTTCCAATACAAAATTATTTCCTATTACAAACAAATAAATCAAAAGAAGATTTGTACGCATTTATTATATTGACTGAATGAGCGCAAATACGCGCGGCCGCGGGCTACGACAGTGTATGAATACGAACCTCGTAGCATCTCGTATGAACTCGCAACGAAATTACTACGGTGGTGCTACGAAAAGCTACGACAATTTGTTTAAAGGTTTATTAAAAACTAAACAGATTTTGCCCGCGACTTTGCACGGCTGTTTTTTTTCAGATACGAGTAAATGCATACGGTCTACCATTTAACCTTTTCACTATCGCCTTGAAAAAAATCACAGAAGTTTAGTCACAAGCTGGCAGGGTAATAATATTAAGGATGGATCATGTTTGATTTTGAATCATATCGACAAATTCTCAAACAACTTGTACAATTTAAACAAATTAGCTGGAAAACAAACTAAATGATCTCACATTTCGCAGATTACTTTTTGTGTGTGCACAATTCGTGCTAGGTACGAGTAAATAAGCTAGAGCGCGGATTGCTCGAGAAAACAAACGGCTTAAAGTAAGCGGAAATGCAAACCACTATACACCAGCGACTAATTACTGTTAATGGGCAAACTTGGAACTAGAATTATTGTTATTAATATAGGATTTGTTTTGCTAACAATCACACGGGAAGTCATAGTTTATTGTGTCGTTTAACATTTCCGGCATAATCTCAGCTTAAATGTTAATATCCCGCCAAGTTATGGAGCTTTATAGCAAGATTCTGATTTATACGAAATGAACTTTCTGATGTAGGTAGATACAAATAAAGAAAATCGCCATCTTTATTTTTATTGTAACAAGAGCCACTTCTGTAGGCTGATCAGTAAGAACCTCCGCCTATTATCATATCGTTTTCCATGAAATTTATTTCTTTAATTTTAGAAACGGCGTTAATTATCTCAAATCCTTCGTTAATTTGGAGCTAATCATTCAAGCAAAGGGAAAGGGTTTGTATATTTAGCAAATTATCTACAGAAGCGCCTTTTTTCATTTTCTTTCGCAAGTGGCTTCCTCTTAGACATTGAAAACTGAATGCTGTAGCTAAAAAATACCCGCAAGTAGCCGTCATAATGATAATCACAGGAGTTCCTTTATTATTTTGATAGAAATTATCGAAGTATCGTACCAGTAAGCTATAAGTAATCTATAAGTAAGTTAGCTACACTCTGATTGGTAATCTGAATCGAAACAAGTATCATAAAGTTCGATCTACAGCGTCCTTCATTAATATCGTGGTGAGTGATCGCGGACCGATGGAGACGCTGTCAGGCCGCTGATTAAACACGTCAGTCCCGCTTCAGTTTACCGGCCTGAAGGGCTGAAGGGCCCGACCTAACCCTTCACCCCGCTTCGCTTCTAATACACAAAACACAAGCACTGTGACACTTATGTAACTGGCAACATTCAGGCTTTAAGACCTCATGATCATGAGGTTTGAGCAATGATTCTGAACAACTATCATCACACCTCTGGAAAATGATAAAAAAAGCAATAGTTATATAGAAGGAACATAATCGAATAACAGCGCGATCAAATAATATGTGATGTAGAAATTTGAATTAAGCCGTCTTCTATCAGAAAATTGATAAGTCCAAAATAAAAGCACAACCTTTTTGCAAATTACTATTATTTCATTAAATTGCTATATGTTTCTCATTTCCATGAACTCGGGCAATAAAGTGACCCGGTACTTTAGAAGGCTTGCGTGGAGCCGAAGCCAACAGCCATGCCCTTTAAGAGAGTTAATCTAAAGGGGGAGGGCTACACAGCGTTATTACTATTATTATTAATAATTGCCACAATGTGTTTATTTGTTTTTAACGATATCTGAAAAGTTATGGTTCAAATTACTCGTGGGCTTGTATATTTCTGTACAAAAGCGCACACGCTCTCTTCACGCGTACCAATAATGCGACCTTTTCTACGTATAAATAAGATATTGAGTACAAATTCACAAGCCCACGCAGAGGACCGAGGGATATCCAATGATAATATTACGAGCTACGAGCCGTGAAACTCCGGGCCAACACTGTGGGACCCGGCCCGCAATGTCTAACAAGCTCTGATTCGGTTTTAAGATTCTTTATTGCTCAAAGAACATACATTTAGTTCGCATATATGAGAAAAACAAAACTTTTACTTAGAACCAACATATAAAATACGTAAAAATAAAATACTAATCTGCTCACATTATTTATTCTAGTAGGAGTGTGTGCTGATGATTGTACAATAAACTTGCACATGGATTTTACCGCGTTTTGGAAACTTTTGAACAGATTTACAAAGATATAGTTAGGACTAGCATTCAGACATCCAATTCTAATTAGGATTCGCTTGTTATATGAGTTCATAGCGAAAAATCTTTGAATCGTTACTACGAGTAATTATATACTGCAGATTGCTTTTAACCCCAGTTGCTTTTAGTGGTTTTGATAATTAGCAAAAAAATGCATCATAAAATATACTGCAAGTGGATTGTGGACTGTGTGGATTGTCCAGCATTATTTATTTATTAAGTGGTGTTATAACACAGCTCTATGGCTACAAGTCCCTCAGGCAGGCGGGCTATCACGAGTCTATAAACACTTTATCAAACGAATCCGTATTTCATTAATCACCCTGTAAGAGCCCTGCAGCGCTAATCCTATCAATAATTATAGCAGAGTATCAACGGCTGAGACAGGATTGATGGGCGAGGAACCTATTCAGGATCTTCTTAAGATTAGATGAGATCCGCTATTTAGTTTCTTTCATGCCTTAAGGTTAAACGAGTCAACGGCGCGAACTCGTCGTTAGACGAAGCTTAAGTAAGTTATCTTACTGACACCTCCCGTTACACGCGCTAAAAAGAATAAAATAATTTATTCATAGCCACACACACACACAATGTTAAACAGAGTTACAAAAAAGGAAAACACACAAAATAACAGAAAAACATAAGTCGTAGGGATTTAAACTTAAATTATGTAGCGTGTAGTAGAGTCCCAAGAGTAAGTAAGACTGGTCTAGAACGAACGCTAGAACGAAATGTGCATAATGATTAATTCCTAAAACGACCGCGTAAAAAAATATGATCAGCCTTTTAGTAATGGGTTATTATAGAATAAACTATTGAGTGTATCTTTTCTAAAACAATATTTCAACTTTTGAATAAATAGACTATGTTGAAACACACTTTTTTTAGAGTTTTCTTTCTCCGTATATTTTTTTTTTAACCTATAGTTGAGCTAGAATCAGTATTGAAATACTAAAGTTTCGAAGTATTTTCTCAGCCACTGCGCTAGTGCGGATTTACGCATATTAGTCACTTGTAGAAAACACATACCGTGTGATTTCAGCACTCAAAGTGATTATACTATACTATACATTTATTGTGAATTGTTTTTGATTTTTAATATTTCTATTTTGTAATTTAATTTATAATTTATTTTATTGTTTATAATATATTACCGCTATGACTTTTCCTAGTGTATAATAATATGTATCTAATAAATGAATTGAATTGAAGCTTTTATTATTCAAATGTATACTTGTTTTTCGGTTGTAGCACGTGTTGGTATGATACAAACATAGATAATGATGTTATCCATACTTTTATATGGTCAACATCAAACAGTGTAGTAGTTACGTACACTTCCACGTTTGTATGAAGAGATGAGCGACTCGTTTAACCTTAATCAAAATGAAGAGTTAACAAGTGTTATATTATTTAGTTACTGTTGATAAATATATCTTATAGTTTTAGTTTTGTTTTTAAGTTCTATTTTAGGTATTAAAATTACAGTTGGCCCCTATACTCGTAACTCGTAACTGATTGATACCTCAAGGAATCCTATGAATTGCCTTATGACCTTTTAAGTTATTCTTAACCTTATCAATTATTAATTCTCCTAGAAACAAGACATTTTGATATTAGTAAGAACTCTCACCGTGCGTGTTCTAAGACACATGGTATCGCCCGGAGGCCTTTTGGCCAGAGGCCTTCAACTGACAGGCCTCCAATAACAGTAATGAACAGAGCCAGTAACGTTCTAATTAGGGCGATGAAGAGGCGTCGTGTGCCTCCTGTGCTATGTAAATGTTAACAAAGCGTATTGTTTCCAGATTTGGACAAAACATCAGTACCTTTGTTCTAGTAACTAGTTAATTAAACTTATTTAGGTTAGGCATAACGTTGTATAGCACCTGTCTTGGCATTCAGGCATATTGTCTTGGGAATATCACCGGTAGAGTCATCATCATTATCATAATGATTAATGTCTGGACATAGGCACAATAAAGCCTAGCTCCGCGGTCGGTGTTCTAAAACTTTGATATATTTTTTTCTGTAGATTAGTTTTATAATATTTTATTGTATTTTGTCTAGTAAAAAATGTATTTGATACGAGAATTTTAAATAAATGAGTGAATAATAATAATAAATACCCGTACGGAGCCGGGACGGGCCGCTAGTGTTATGTAAATATGTTTTATTATATAAAAAGTTTTAATTTATTTGTATACAATTGGTGCCGTGCAGCGCCTCTATCGGAAAGAAAAGGAACTGCTTTTTGTAGTTTGACAGAGATTAAAAAGTTTCATAAAATATCAATAGTTGTCAAATATTTTTGAGTTATTTTCAGAGGCTATTTGTACGGAATATACGAGAATATACGTCTCATTTTATCTTTGTAAGCGAGACAAATATTTTATAACTTTTGTCGAACCCACGATAACCATTTTCGTATTCGTATCTTGCACACTCATACTAAGCGTCTGGAGGTATGTAGCTATAATTTTGAGAGTAGATGAACTTTACACGTCACTCTAATTACCACTGACACTAGTGAAGCGCAAATGCTGACGCGAAGTTATATAAAAAAATATGTAAGTTTTTCAAACTCTTTATTAAGGGATCTCATAATCACAGAATTTAAATAAATTAATTGATTTCCGTTCAGTAACTTGAAACTCTTTGCGTTAACTTTTAACTTGGTTTCTCGATAACTTCTAAGGCTGTTAACTCGACCCCATCGTAGTCAATCGCATCAATATGCGATTAATCTAAATAAGTTCAGCTTCATTAATTCACTAACTTTGGGTAACTGTTTCCATCCGATAAGTGTTCAATAAAACTTAATAATAACTTTGTACTACTCGATGATGAGATGGGATTCAAGTTTATAAAACTCAAGCGATCAAAACACATCGCAATATAACTTACCGACCACAGTACAATGCAAACCCGTTGAAACGTCGTTTCCGATGGCAAAAGCTAAAAAACACCTGTGAATATTCAGCAATATATTCTAGTTGAATATTGGAAAGCCAACAGTCAATTTTTGAATACCGCAAATACCATTTAATTATTAAATATGTTGTTTATTCGATAGTATCAAGGAATATTTCCCCTTTCGTAGCAATTACCTGTAATGAGCGGTCTTGTTGGTGGTCCGGTTTATATATACGATGCAAAATTCGAAGTTTGTGACGACACGACATTCATCAATTGCCAATTGGTGGTGTCGAACGAAAGTATAAATAAATATCGATGGGCTGTGTGCGGAGTGCTGAGGTGGCGGCGGGCAGTGGTTGTTATTGCGTCTGTGTGCGGAGTGCTGAGCTGGCGGCGGGCAGTGGTTGTTATTGCGTCTGCTCTCGTTAACGACTCCTGAATAATGAACTTCCACTGAAGATGAATAGTTGTAGATGTTAATTTATAAATTAACTCCTGTAAAATTCATATTTACTCCAAATTCGAAAAATAAGAAATGGATAATGTAATGAATGAATAGTTAATCAATCAATTCCACTACCAAAACACCCTTTCCTGGAAATTTTAACTTCTATAGAGTTAAAATTTCCAGGAAAGGGTGTTTTGGTAGTGGAATTGATTTAGAATTTGAATTGAAGAAGTGTGATCAGTTTAACTAGAGCTCTTTGAAAGGAAAATAACTACGTACTTGATGTAAACTCTAGTGTTCCTAAAAACCGTTCAATATTACTTTTGTAGGTCATTTCTACTAATTGATGTTGGAAGTCCCGCGCTTTAATCAATTAAATAAAAACCATTTTGAAAGAGTAGGGACTATTCATAAAAGTATTTACTCTAAAGTAAACTGTAAAGAGACGTCAGTCCGCGACATCTGCGCCCACAATTAGAGGCTTCTTCATTTATAAGAAAGAGTTTTAATCAGGCACCTTGCTCAAAGGAATTTGTTATAAAATGTAAACTTCATTGGTAAAACAAATTAGTTTAAATTATTCAATTCAATTCATTTATTGCAAAAAATATGATCATAATACAATAAGAAAGCATAAAGCAATATTTATCCATTGTTGCAAGGGGTGATGGCAGCTAGAACAACCTCCATCTATCTATACATTAGTAAAGAAAGCTTTTTGCTGTATGTTGTGTGTGACGTCGGGAAGTCAAGAAATTTTGACTAATTTAAATGAAACCTTCTTTTAACAATGATGATGATGTACCAACAGATGTACCGGAGCACTGCGCTCATAGATATGTATATTATATGTAATTATACAAAACCAGTGTTTCACCAACGAACTGTAGTACAGCAAATAATGAGTGCCGAAACTTAAGCAATATTAATGGCACTGTTCAAATTGATTAGCACAGAAGTTCACCCTTGTCTGCAGGAAATATTTAATTACCATCCCCTTACAGCTCGAGGGGAGGGGGTGAAGATGACGTCGTGACGTAATGAAATATGACTTTTATTGTCACTGCTAAAAGTTTTTATTTTTAAATTATGCTAACGACGACGGGAGTATTTCCTTTCTTTTAAATTACTTTGATAATTGCTCATTCAAACCTAAAAATAAACGCTCAACCCTTTGGTTTTCACTCGTAGAGTAAACGAAAAAAACAGTCTGTGCGTTCAGCCTCGTAGCTCTGCTACGGCGTAGCGTGTTCTACGGCGTAGCGTGTTCTACGGCGTAGCTACCTCGTAGCACCCACGTTACCGTTATACATGAAATGTTTCCTGATAAGTGGGAATGATTCTGATTTAATTATTATTTTTGTTTATTTTTAGCCAACTTTTTAAAACACAATTTCCAAGTACAGCAAATAATAACCTGCACTAAGCCCCGCAGCACAATGTTTTCTAAGTGTCCAATCTTATTCAAAGACGTAGTTATAGTTTTACAACTCACTAATATTTAAACCAGTCAAACATCCTCACACAAGCGAAGGTTATTTGTTAGTAACGGTCGGAAACATCATCTGGAATGTAGTACAATGAACAGTCGAAAACGATCACAATTTAACGCAAAAATATTATAAAACTCGAACATTAACAAAATTAATGACCAAGTGAATTGTCCTCAATTAATCTCAGAGAAAAATCCGAGAAACCCTCGAGAATAATTAGGAGCACTAATGAGAATCGACAGCCATTCACAACTTAACGACCAGCAAATGAATTAGGGATATTTTAAAATAATTAAGTTTAATTTATTTTAATAAGATTCATATTTTTCGTGGAAGAAGTACGTATTATTTCCCAGTTGCGTACTCGTATAACTGATTTTACCGAGGCTTAGTAAATA
Source organism: Eupithecia dodoneata (assembly GCA_947044415.1). Classification (NCBI taxonomy): domain Eukaryota; kingdom Metazoa; phylum Arthropoda; class Insecta; order Lepidoptera; family Geometridae; genus Eupithecia; species Eupithecia dodoneata. Next base: position 418,346 of record OX345670.1, read on the forward strand.
TTTTTTTTTGCGTTTTGATACTTGTACTACAAGCGAGCTCCGCTGAAGCAAGCTCTGATTAGTTTGAAATGACTATCTTTAGCTTATCGGAGTCTAAGTGCACTATCTATATGCGATCCCAGGATTGCATATACATATCTATGTACATACCTTTCCAAGTCCGTCGCATGTAAATATTATATAAGTTATTGAGCATCTGTATTTACTATATTATACAGCAGCATCTTTGACGTACTTTTTAACTGATTTATTATTTGTTTACTTTGATAAATTGCTATAAATCTTTTTATTAAATTTTTTAAGAAGGCTCTGTCTGCTTTTTTGCACAATCCCCTTTGATGTTTCCAATGTATGTCAAAAGTGAGTGTGTATAATAAAAATGTAATTTAACTTTTAAAATGTATAGAACTTAACGACATCAAGTGTCACATGTATCTACAATGGAAATAAATAAACAAACTCGTATTATAGGTATTCTAAAATGTAACCTAGCGTTTAGCGTAGTCAGCATAAGAGATTCAAAATGTGCATCGTTGTCGCTTTTACTTTTTAAGCTGTGCGGATTGTCCAGCATTATTTATGTGATTATACCTCGTATTTGTGAGCAATTTTGCATGAGATACAGGTTTTACCCAGTTCAGGCGCAAGTAATCTTTAGAATTTGTGTTATTATTATTCTTATATGAAATAGTAAATGCCGAGTAATTTTTGTATACGTTATTATTATATATAAATGATATCTTTCATGTTTTAGGAGCAATAATTTAGATAATAACCATGTGAAGAACGCGCCAGAGGATATTGCTATTCTCACAAAACATCTCAAAATACTTCGACCATGAATGTAATGTATGCTACAGATTTGTAAATTACTCAAAAGAGACTCGAGTGATTTTGATGATTCGAAAACAATTATTTTCCTCGTATGTATAATTTTAAATATGTCGATAAACAGTGCGATTCCTCACTCGTGTGTTTGAACGTTCTCGATAGGAATCGGTAACTTTCTCGCTCCGTTATCGGTAACCAATATACTAAGTATTCCGCTTTAAAGATGAAAAAGTTCGTTCCGTAAAAGCGAATACAGGCTTTTGGCGAATGGGCACGTACCTCAAAGAGTAGCCAGAACTGGCACGCAATAGAGACAACTGGAAAGACAAAAAGGGGGGCTTTGACAGGACACCGGGACCAACATTAAAGGGCATTAAAGCATCAGTGCCGCCGCAGACTGACGGTCACGAGCCGGCACCGAAAAGGGTTAGGTACTGCTCGAGACATTCTCCAGACACCGTAATTAAGGATATTTATGGTAATTCAAAGCTATTCAGTTATTATTCACATACATTTCTGACGCATTTATCAATTAGCGGCAATTATCGTGTTATTTTCCTTGTTTTTTTTTTCAATGGTACTACGGTCCGTTATCCAAACAATATACCAACTTGCAGTAAGGTGCAGCGACTTTTAGGGCATTTTAGATTCAAAAATTGTTTAACGGAATAAAGAGATTCGATAGTAGAAAATTAATGCAAGTATGTGTATCGACCGTCCGTCGGTCTTAAATAGTTTGTAGAGTTCTCTGTGAAACGTAGTGTGAAACTGACCTTTAAAGTCCCCTGTAATTGGCGGTAATTTAAACTTAATTGTGAAGTTTCTAGGCGTCCCTTCGATTAACTGGGCATTAATTGCCCTAATTATATTACCCTTTAACATAAAAACCATAATTTTACCAAAAAGCATAATTATTCATCGGCTTTTCACGACCCATCGTAGAAAGACGAATTCTATTGAATAATCTGGAATTCACTTACCGTATTTGTCTCGACGTAAACTTTTTCAGGTGAGGAGACGTGCTCCTGCCGAAAGCTGTTCTGGTCACTGGAGGCTTTCAGCCGCTCCGGCCTTTTATACGGGTTGGCGGGCGCCGGAGAGGGGCGGGGCCGACGCGCGCACTCCACGGAAACTCCACCCCATTTTGGATCCTGTTCGTGACGTCATCATGACGTCATGACGACATTTAGACAAGCTCTCCACCTGAGGGCCCAAAGAGATGGGAGCAAGGTCATTGCCGCAGTGTACAAGTGTACGTTACACTTATTATAAACTTAAAACAACTTAGTCTTGTACTACTTCTTCTACTTTTTATCCAACTAAGTATATACTTGTTAAAGTCACTTATTTATAACACATTGCACTTACATAGTAGGTATTATTATTAATTCTGTGTTTTTAATTTAACGATCCGTTTGATAAGTACTCGCCTTGTTGGCGTCGCCGTGACAGGCATAGCCTAACTTTATTTCTGTCTGCAATATGTTAATCTAGCTCTGCCGATTTTGGGGCTAGATGAGGTTAGGTATCAACGGAGGCCTATGTCCAGCTGTGGAATGGTGAAGGCTGTTAAGTTGAGATGATTTTTGTGATGCCTTGTGAAATATTGAACACTAGTGCCTGACCTAGGTTGAGCACACGTAATATCTGGGGATAAAATGTAGCCTCTATGTTATTCCAGGTACACAGGTACCAGATACCTCCAGCTATAACGACCTCTGTGGCGCGGTGGACGAACGTAGAAGGTTTCAGGCTTGATTCCCGCCTTGGAACAAGATGACCTAGATGATGCTCTGTGGATTGTCCTACATTTTTTATTTATTATCGATGCAAAGTTTCAGCTGCGTTCGAATTAACAAACATACCACCCAAACTTAATGTGCATGTGTATTATAATTAGTGTGAATATTTATTTCCCTCGTCCAAGCCATAAATCAGTGAATAGATCCTGAAAAGTTTGAAAGAAGCGACTACAACTAAATGGAATAGCTGATCGCACCTCGATGAGCCCGCTAATGAACGTACGTAGGTGGAGGAGATTTCACCAAGTTTCCAATTGAAACTGAGGAGGGTTTCATTAGAGCACGCTGCTAGGGTGAACTAGGAGATTGGATGCTTCCTGCGGTACCTTGTAGCTGGATTGACATATTACCTATACTCCTGGAACAGGTGCCTGAGTACCTCTAGCTACATATCACGTACGTGCTTATCCTAACACTAAGGATTATAACCAACCGATTTCTGTAGTCGTTTAGAACGGGATATTTACCATGATTGGATTTTTGAGTTATCCAATATTTCGGCACAGTTTCATGCGCCAAATCAAATCGTGGTAAATATCCCGTTTTAAATGACTTTAGTGTTAATAACCATGATAGTTTCAACCGCTTCCTACTGGTCGGTTTAGATCTATTTGGGAGTGTGTCGCCTGTCAAATGTAATATTTATATTTTGAAATTGAATTTATTGTTTATATATTACACCTCTTATGACTTTTCCTAGTGCACAATAACATGTATGAAAACGGAATAAATGAATTGAATTGACTTTTCAAATGTGCCGCTACAATTGTCGTAATAGAATTGCATGTCTGGTGTGCGCCCTCACTAAAGCTTTGGTCTCTTGTTCGTAACGCACAACGCTGCGGTATGCGGCACAACGTAGCGTAAACGCAACGTCGCCGTCGCGTCGTCGACTGTCTGTGCGGATAAGCGGTCATTTGATTTTTACACTCTAGCGTGATAACAAGACGATCGACGACGCTACTTTAGTAAAAATAATGTACAGAGCGAAATAAAAGCGCACACACACTAATACAATCACTAATACAAATGAAATATTAAATAACATTTGATTATTTAAGGTTGACTATTTTTAGGAATAACTTTGTTTCATAGGATGAAATGTCCGGCACCACATAGCGCATACCGCAGCATTCTGCGTTGTGATCAGCCAGCGAGCTAACACGCAGTGAGAACTCGCAGCCCTATACTACGCAGGTGATATATTCCCACTTCGGGACAGTTTAAACGCTATGCAAATGTTGGCTTATCTTTTAATTTACTCGTCGACTCCGGACCGACTCCATCCCGTTAGAGTAGCTAGATATCAACTTTATTTATTACGAATTGCGGATAATCCTAAGATATCATTGTATCTATCTCACAGCATCAGGGCTATCATATCAGCTGGACAATGTCCAGCTGTGGACATGGGCCCCATCACATGTGTCTTGGATAAAGACAGCTATTTGCTCTCAGGTGTGAAAGGTGCGTGTTCACCTCCGGCATCGGATGATCTGCACTGAAAGCATCAAAATAATTTTTGTGCTTAATGGTGCCTATAGTGGACGCGCCATCGCCATAAGCTTGAATGGCAAAAAGTCAAAAGTCAAAAATCATTTATTTCTTTAGGCTTACAAAATAAGCACTTGGACAAGTCATATTTTATACATTAAATTATTATCAAATAAAATGATTTTACTGTTCACTTAAATTTTTTGTCCACTAGTGGAAGAAGTGAAAAAGAAACCACTAGCATGTGGCATTAAGTTGCGTCCGCAGTACCCGGTTTGTATTTATGTACAAAGGAATTTTCAACTGATTAGCTATCTGAGGCCACCCTCTGGTAAGAACTTTTTCTGAATCATAAGCAGCCCAATTCTGCCGTCCTTAAGCTAAAATGCCGTTAACTACCAAAACCTAATTTCGAGATATGCGCAAAATAGCGGGAAATAATTTAAAATGTATACTGTTTTGAAACCATCAACAATTTGTTCGACCTGAAGGTATCAAAAAATAGTACTTCAGAAGTACTTTCTAATAGCTTATCTTTCATCTAATAACTATAATTCAAATAATGTAAAAATATGTTTTGTATGGCCAAATGTTAGATAACGGCATTTTAGCTTAAGGACGGCAGAATTCCTGTCCCATACAATCTATCTTCTAGCCAGCTTGGTCGTTTAATGTGAAGTAACACGCCAGAGTAGCTTTCGAATCTGTAGTGGTATCTGAAGCACATAGCAGCTATAGTGTCAAAGTTAAATTTGTTGGAAGCTGGAAGGTAAGCTGACCTTCTCTAGTGATAACTTCACTTTGTCCTACCTCTCTTGTTGTAAGTTCTACGTTTGTTTATATTTTTGTTCATGAAAGTAAGAACTAATAGCAAAGTGAGTCCGGGAGACAGTCTAGTATAAGGTCATAAAGCGGTGGTAACGCGCAAACTATAACCTTCAATTAGGAGGCTAGTAAAACGAATGAATATAGTTTAACGCCCGACTTTACGCGTCAGAAGTGGTCGTTAACCGGCAGTTAACCGCTAGTTTACTTAACTGTTTGTAATTGAAGCTGAGTAGGAGTGGGCGCACATCTTAACTTTTGTAATCTAGTCATGAACCCAACAGGTTCGGTTTTTTTTAAATGTTGAATAAAACTATAAGTCATTGTTGATTATTTTATTTTGTTGTGGAGATATTTTGCTTTTTTTTATTAATAGTCAAATAAAAGTGTATAATAAGTATGCCTTTTGTCTATTATTTTACTAATACTTTTTTGGTTGACTGTACTAAAATTCACCCAAAGTAAAAGTGGTGTGAGTTGTAGAACGAAGAGTATAGCTTTTTTACGATTCGTCAACTCACATCAGTTGGGACAAGAATCATGGTGTGAGTTGTTGTTTTTTTGACATGTGAATAAGAACTATTGTAACGGTTATTTGTTGCGTTTATTTGCCTTTTCCCGTGATAAATACCTACCCGTTAAAATAGTTGTAATTATATGTTCTGATCGCATAAGTTTAAAAATATTGATGTTGAATAAGTTACAGCAACTTAGCAACAGAGAAGCGAATAAAGCCTTCACAGCCGAATGACTGCGTAAATATTAATTACGATCTGATTGCGTAGCTGCAATTGTGTAGATTAAAAGTTGATAATATAAGAAAAAATTAAGTTAAAAACCGTCTAAATTAGCGGAGATTCAAATGAAATGAAGATAACTAAACAAAACTTTCTTTATACGTATAACCTTCCTTCTTGCATACAAGCTTTCATTATTTTTGTTTAATGACCTTATGAAAGTACCTACAAGTATAAATACAAATATACAAATAAACATATATCTTAAAAATATCTCAAAAACGGCAATGTTATAACAGAATGTCCACCTTCCTCAATCTCAACCTGTGAAAACAATCATCCCGCCCTAGAGATGCAAACACTAGGCGGGCGGGCGTCTCACGTCGCGCGAGCAAACTCATCGGCGTGTTGACAGGGCAGATTGCCGCCCACGCTACGCATGTTTGCCTTCTAGTATTATAACCATGTTACATGGTTACACACACATACAGTATAACAAATACGAATAGTTCCGTAGTGTATCGTGCTGTCGCGCTAGCTCATAGTTGAGGCTGTGTGGATTGTCCAGCATTATTATTATTATTATTTATGCGCAATTTCAGATTTCTGTAATTTTATTTCTTTAGGTTTTAAATAAGCAAATATCGTGAGGAAGATGAAAGTTCGTTTTCCACAATATAATACGAAAAAAAGAAATGAACTTCCTTAGAAATCGATATTTTTATAGATACCTTGTAAAATTGTCTTCTACTAATGGAATCTATTCATATAATAGCGATTGAATTTCACTTGTTATGTTGTTTTAATCACCTATATTTTGCTAATTCTGATAAAGTGAAATAATGTCTTGTTTGATGTCGCGGTAATTAAATAGTTGCAGCACAAACATTTGAAAATGATTCTTATTTTGTTTTTATTTTTACTGATTGTTACGTTATGAAATTCAATAGTAACTGCTTTCATTGAAGTGGTACATTTATTATTATTAGATTTATTTTATTTATCAAGGAACCTTAAGGTCCAGTAGAAGTAGGTACCGTCTCTGACGATTACTTTTAATGACTTTTTAAGATCTAAGTTTTAAATCTAGCTAGGGATTATCAAATATTAAAGTCATATTAAGGAAAATATGTGCGATTAATTATCATAGACCCGGTACAGTCGGCTCCAAAATTGAGCCTCTCTCTCTGTTTGTTATTAAATCCCATATAATATGAAAAAACTTAAAAAAGTCGAATTTAGGGGATTTGAAATAGGTCTTAGTTTTTTATTAAACAATCAAATTATAATTTAAGGTATTGAATGTTTTCAACCGACTTCAAAAATGGAAATCAAGGGTGTTCTTTTTTATGAATGTTTGTTACTCGATGTCTATCTAACTAACTGTTATGCAAATCAGGATGTTTCTCTGACTAGATATATTAATAACACCGTGTCTAGTGGTAGTGATTACAAGATGGTTCTATAAAATTAGATTAACTCTTTTGTAAGTGTAAAGTAACTGACATTATATTCCTAAACATTCTGAGGGGAAAATTAATATTAATTTCTTGCAATATCAAATTAAATATCGTTACGATCTACCAAATAAAAACCCCCCTGATCCAGGGATTTAAATGGTTACTGCCGCTGACTGTACCTCTTGTCGGCATGTTTAGGCTGGCCTGCACGTCACGTCCACGTAAGCACCTCCTCTAGATACGGTGTCGATAATGTGCAGACCTGAGCCAAAACTATCTTATCTGAAATTGATTAGATATTAGAACGAGTCGAGTCCCCAGTCTCGAGCCCGCGGGACCGAGGGCCGCTCTGTGGTGATACTGTTTATGTACAGTTGTACACACGTAAGTCTCTTACTATATTTTAAATCTGGACTATATTATAATGCTGGTACTATATGGTCGTTCGTTTCGTGTTGAGGCAAGATAAAATTTTTGTTGTTTTTAATTTTTAAAATAAGGAAAAGTAATTAGCCGCAAATCGAAGACTACGTTCTCTTAACTTACGAAAAAACGAACTTCGATTCGTTGGTTAATTTAGAACATTTGGGGCCATAAGAGTTTTTGAGATAAAAATCAAGTTTTTCCCATATGCTTCTAAAATATAAAAACAAGTTATCATTGCAGAAAGCAAATAACAAATTTAAATTTTGCGCCAATACGAACCGATCAACCTTAACACTAGACATTCACTATAGTGATACGACTATATCTATTACTGAACACTAAAGACTTTTGATGACAGTAGTTAAGCGAGTAAAACTATCACCTAACAAACAAAGTTGGAACCAAATTCAAAAGTTTTTATTTTCTTTAGGCTTACTTAGACAAGTCAAATTTTATACTAATAATTAGTATCAAATTACAAAAACATTAATTGTTACTAATTTACGCTGCACAATACAAGCTACATCAACCCACACTAATCCGAGCTTGTATACAAGGAAGACATACAGGGAATATATATACCTACATACAGCCTATGTTATACAATAAATAGGTTAATCTTGTTTCATCTTACATGGATGGAAAACACCCAGACAAGGAACTATATATCTGCCTTAATCACTCTATATCTACTAATAAAAAACCGCAACAAAATCCGTTGCGTAGTTTTAAAGATCTTAGCATACATAGGAACAGACAGACAGCGGGAGTGACTTTGTTTTATACTATGTAGTGACAATGAGTCAGACAGACAACCTTGTACTCAGGATCCCTAGTCAAGTTCTCACCGTGTGCTCACGCACGTTACCTCTTCATTTGAACTAGTGCTTCAGATAATTGCTAACAGATGAAGGGCTCGCGTTATCAGACTACTTAATCTATGTGTTAACACTTGATCCATATGTAAGCTCTGAGAATTAGCAAGCTGAAGTGGCAGTGGGCCGGCCATATCTCATTGAGAACCGACAACCGCTGGGGTAAACGTGTTATTGAGTGGAGTGGAGACCGCGACTCGGCAAACATAGTGTAGGACACCCTCCGGCCAGGTGGGATGACGATCTGCGAAGGACTGCAGGCAGATGCTGGATGCGGCAAGCTGAAGATGGGGGGCGCTATGGGGCTCATTAGGGGAGACCTATGTCCAGCAGTGGACTACTGTAGGCTGAACATGATGATGATGATGATAATCCATTTGTATAAATAACGCTAGATATCTTTCTAGCGCCCATTGAATTACACATTTGTAAGAACTTGAGCTGATTCATTGTTTGTATATATTCTTTAATAGTTGGTGTTTTCCAAAATGATAACGCACGGTGTGTGCGTGTGCTACATCTAATCATTTTCCTGTAACGGTTTATAAATTGTAACTGTCATATATCTCTATTATTCATACATCCGCAGTCATTTAATGTTATCTATTCCGGCATACATACAAATAAAAGAACTGAAGTGTCTGTTTGAAACGCCATATGTTCATAGCAGGATACATGGTAGGTATTTATAATAAAACAAAAATTAAATTTTTAATTTATTCGTCTGTCTGCTAACCTCCGAAACTGCTGGGCCGATTTTGATGGGATCGGCGCGGCGGATAGCTGAAGTAGCTTAGGGTACTTTATTCTCGATAAATAATGTGGTTTCACGCAAAAACATTAAACCTATAAAAATTAGAATTTCACGCGGACGAAGCCGCGGGCACACTTAGTCGATTATAAAATACATCGAGTTTGAATGACAGGATCAGGAGTAATGGGCACGGAGACCAATCATTTGTTAAAAGGATACTTTGTATAATTCCTTTATTATTTCGATTACGATAATTGATGTTGATCAAGATTTAAATATAGACGATAAATGATAAGAGGATAACTTTACATGAATACCTATTGCTGACTTAGGATGCATTCACACAGAATCCGTCAAGGATACGTTGTTTTTCATGATGGCGTATGTAGTTTGTGTAGACACAATGCCAATAACAAAGACGTCAAGTTACTCCCATTCCACATTTGTTTGAAGCTTGCAATCTTGTAGTACTTATAGAAGAACAGTCTGAAAACCAGCCCTGTTTTGTACCCCAGTGGAAAACAGCATAAAGCTGAGACTGATGCTCCGATGCACTAGCCATGGTCATAACATTCTTCTTTCTTTCTTCTTCGTTTCTTTGAATGGAACTCTGCAAGAGTCTCTATATTCTAGAACTAGTATGTATCGAATGCATCGCTTGTGCAGAACAAATATTCGATTGCAGTGCCCCGAAACATAAGTCCTTAGGAGAATGAACAAAGTAAACTTCTATTGCAACTTTTTCTCCTTCTATGTATTTCTGTTTTTTTAATATCTCGTCTACATGTTAATTTAGCATTTAACCATGCACATAAAAATGTTATTTTGTCACTTATGGGCACATCCATTTCCTCTAGAAATCTGTCACTGTGTCCCTTTGCTCCTAGGCCTTGGCAGAGTTGTGGCAACACAGACACAGCGAGCCATAAAAATAAGAAGTTGAAGTTGCTCCTATGCCAAATATGTAGAAGCGAGTTCACATACTTGACAGTACCTATTCCGGATCTAGAAAAACGGATCCGCTGTATGAACATACCCTTCGTGGAAAAATCACCATGAAACTGAATGATTTGCAAAACATTATCAAATGTAACCCGATTACACCTAAGCTAAAATTGTATAAATGCATATGAATATGAAATCTATTTCTGACAGGCAAATGTTCAAAGTATTATAAACTAGTTCCTGCCCGCGGCTTCGCACGCGTTGTTTCTATTGAAACGTTTAAAGGTTATGTAATCAATTATATCCCATGGGTACAATTATATTCTCTGTATTCATTCCTAGAACTGATCGTTCAACAGTCTTGGCGTGGAGAAGTTAGTTCTCACTTCTACACGCCAATTTTATATATTGAATGTTTGGATGGATGGTTCATCCATCCATCTAAACATTCAAACTTTCACATATTTCGCATTCATTGGTGTGATGAGTGGGGTAAAGATAGATCTTAACCACAATAAAATCTAAAAACCTGCGCTTACGCATTCCGTAGCGTGCTGTACCGTGCTCAAGTGAGTGGAACGATCTAAGCTAAGACATTGCTTTTTCAGGTAGTCAAACCTGCCGGTCTTTTACCAAGGACTTAACTAAACAAATTATTGTCCACTGTATGTAATAAGCAACTTATTGACTCTCATCCTGGGAACTTTCCCCATAAACCAGCATAATGAATGTCCTCCCGATGGTTCCAGATCACACAGCATGGCTGCAATGAAGCGGTTCACATGGGCCGAGGTGGCGACGCACAACGGCAAGGGCGGCGCCGGCGTCTACATCGTCTACAAGGACTCGGTGTATGACGTCACCAAATATATGAATGAGGTAACTAGACAACGAAAAAAGTGTATCACTAAATAGTATAAATATAGTCGCTTCCCGCTGTCATGTCTGTATGTCCCTATGTATGATTAGATCTTTAAAATTACGCAACGGATATTGATGCGGTTTTTTTAAATAGATGGAGTGATCCAAGAGGAAGGTTTATAAACTATTTGACACATAGATTTCCACGCGAACGAAACTGCGCGGTGCAGCTAGTTTAAAATAAACAAAGAAAATTACAAACGAAGAACAGAAACCAGTTAGAACAATTACTTTTTAATGTTTATAATTTATTTGTTTTCAAAAACTTAAAACAAACTTCGAATCCCTCAGTTATAATTTTTTTTGTTAGTTTTGCGAGATAAATACTAATACCTCGGGAATACAATTGTATGGGATCACCTCTCAACATATACCATCTATCTATCTATCTATCTATCTATACCACTCTGCAAAATAATCATACAAATCGGGTCTAGACTTAAATTGATTAATTTTATTCTAGAACCGATTTGGATTATAGTTCAGCTTGCTGCTGAACTCCAAATGCACAACAATCTCTTAAAATGTTCTTGTAACTTATTTTATGAAGTAGTCGCAGCCAGGCGTTTTAATTCTAATCTCACCTCATTTTTATTTATTACAATACCTAAGCCAAAACCTATAAAGGCGCTGTACAAATGAGCACGACATAAAAATAATCACATGCTGTTCGGGACTAATAGACTTATGGGTATAAAATCTCTCAATAAAGTCCAGGCGCCAAATATAAAACCTACGCACTGAACCGCGGCGCCTTCACTTATGTTTGTGGAGGCAAATAACTCATAATTATGTATCTGTAGGTTTAGTCTGTAGGTATGATGTAAGATGTTCCGCTCCGTACTAACTCGGGATCATTTTCATTAGGTAGGTGATGACAAAGAATCATCAAAATCGTTCCTTCATTCAGGAATCACTTATTAATAACATTGTTCGTGTAAACCGACCACGCAGCAGATATGCATTGAGCTGCGCTTGCAGTTGAATGCGTATTTGCTCGCGGTTACCTAAATGTACTCAATCGCGGTATATCCAGTTTAGTGTGTTTTGTGAATATAGCCCGTACCGTACCACACCAGAGACTTCCAAACACCACTTACCAATCTCAAAGGGCTGTTTGGATGGACCAGCACCATCGATCACAACCCATCCATAACCCTTTTAAAACATTTTTTTTTATTTTGGTTTACTAAATAAAATCATAAACAAGTCAAATTATCAAAGATATTGTCAATATAATATGGAATAATTGACATCATACATAACAGTCGTACAAAGAATTTCCACCTTTTTTGAAGTCAGTTAATTAATTAATATGAATGTGTTCTGTCGCGTGCGTGGTTCAACCGCGATATATTATCATGCTCTAATAGGATCGCTTCACGTGATGTTCTGTTTGGTTGCAGCACCCGGGGGGTACGGACTCCATCCTGGAGGTGGCCGGCCAGGACGCCACCAAGGACTACGACCAGGTCGGGCATAGCTCCGACGCGCGCAGCATCATGGCCAAGTACAAGATCGGGGAGATTATAGAGGTACAGTCTAGCATTACATCTATTTTACAGGTATTACCTAATACAATAGTGTAGTCAACATTATTAATCACAAAGGTCCGGGAGCCAGATACAAATTTGGTCAATCATTTCCACCCGAGCGAAAATTCGTAAAATGCATTAGGGATTAATATTATGAATACTCGTGACCGTCAGCTGCGATTTCAGAAATCGAATCAGAATTTTGGAATATTCGAATTTTATCGCATATTCCAAAATTCTGATTCGAACCTTATTCCATGGGAATAATGTCGTCATCGCCTCCCCCATACGACATGGAAGTCATCCAATGACATGAATAGTCCGTAATGAGCAATATCATTAGCACAAAAAGCAATATCCTAACTAAACAAACCAAAATGTCTTTCGAAGATACGAGAGAATAGCTCCAGATTTGTTGTCGGGGTTTTTTAATGTATTAGTCATTACTCCACCAATACGGATTACGGCTCGTAATTAAGAACGCTAAAACGTAGGTTTTATGTACGAATTATCACCAAGTTAGGCAGTCACCTTGTTATCTTCATAGTTACACGTGTTAATTCGTACCAACCACCCACTGCTGGGTAAAAGGTAGGTAGAAACCATTGACTTCTATAAAAGTAACGCATAATTGTTAGAAATGTATCGCTGTTGAGTATGTAATGTACAAAGGGTATCGGTGCTTACTAACGGGGTGCCCCGCCGACCACTTCCAGTAATCGCTACATTACTCGCGCGGCTGAGCGGGTTTCGATGTAACTGTGCGAGCCAGCAGCCATTGCACCATCCTGCAGTATCGCGTTAAATCTTAGCACCTTATACTTACACACAAACAATAGGAACCAAACAAAAAGGAATATTCGTTCTTCTGATGCTATTCCACGGCCTACGCGGCGTAGCTTGTAGGTCTATCCGAGCAGGTCTACGTAGAATTACTGTTACGAGATACCTTAACTTGCGTAGCACAGCGCGACAAGGAATTATTGAATTTGGTTGTTTTACAGTTTTATTGTTTGGTAGCATCTCGATAATTATACATTTAGGTATTTACCATGACAAGCGATGTTTCCAGTAAATCTAAATCCCTTGACTTATATTCAATGCTTACAAGTGTTTCCTCTTTGTCCATATGAACCATCTCTTATGACGAACATCAACGAATAAATCTTAGAGATTGCTGAACTTGATAAACGTTAGGTATAAGGAGAGTTTATTTATAAATACGGCAGACGACAGTTTAAATAGATGTAGTGAATTCAAAGGCTCAAAGGCATCAATCTAGGCAAACCTAGAAAGAGCCAGCTAGTACTACGATATGGGTTGACTAATCTTGTACTACTATATTCCAGGAAGAGAAGAAGTTCGATGCGAATGGCAAGAAAAAGAAGCGAGTGGTGACCGCCCCCCCGGAGACGGCGTCGCGAGGCCTCTGCAGCATCATAACGTGCGGGCTGGTGGGGTAGACCCGACCGTTCTACCACAGGACTCTAGGATAGGACACCACAAGACTGCCCCGGGATAAACTCTACCTTCCTTAGAGCGAGTACACATTAGACGTTTTGAGCAACATACACATTTATAATCAAGGACGTTTTGCTCCTATGACGATCCATGTTCAGAACTTTTTTCTATTGAGCACATTTTGCTCCGAGCCGATATTATGACTTGTATTGTAGGCAGACAATAAGAGCCAATTTTTGGAATTAATCATTCTTAGAAGTTAGAAATGTGATTCATAGTTTTAGCAATAATAATTTTAAAATCATAACTAGTGGTCGTAAACCTTTGGCGGTGATCGTTTGTATGGCAAACGCAAAACCAAAGGTATATTTCTAAAGTCGGTTAGCTTTTGTTTCAAATTTTTAAGAACTGGCGCGTTCCTCTTTTGTTTTTCATAATGCGGGGTCCTAGAATCGCGCCAGCTTTATTAAACCTTCCATAGAACTTAGTTGTTTTTAATATCTAGGTTTATGTCGAAGTAAGGCGACGTAATTAGTCCACAATTTCCAATATTGCCAACAGTCGGATAACAAAGTATTTTATGTAATATAGTAAGCTATTTATTTTGTTTTTAATAAAAATAACGAATAATTATTCACGTTTCATTCCGATTTTTCGTTTTAGGGAGATTCCTTTATCGGAAGAATTTAGGTACTCGTATAATCCTTGTGCGATCAGAATAAGTCGGAACCTTGTCTAAGTCAACATTTTACGTCATATTTCTATTTCTCATACAATCCTTGCATTGTTATAATTGTATGGAAGGATGGAACTGTGTCACACTAAATTACGTATGTCGATTGCTTTTGTTTCACTTCGAAAGACTGTATACATTCTGATCGCACGAATTGTATACATTCTGATCGCACGGATTGTATACATTCTGATCGCACGGATTGTATACATTCTGATCGCACGAATTATCTGGTATTTTATCAGTATCCAACCCGCACCCTGTCACATCCTTTAGGCTACAAATTACATCACACACAGTATAAAACAAAGTCGCTTCCTGCTGTCTGTCTGTACCTATGTAAGCTAATACTTTAAAACTACGCAATGGATTTTGATGCGCTTTTTTATAGATTGAATGATTCAAGCAAGAGGAAGGTTTATAAACCATTTGACACATAGATTTCCACGCGGGCAAAGCCGCGGGCATCTAGTAAATGATAAAATCCCTGAAGAACAGTAACACAAACACACGTGAAGTCTGAATCGGATTAGTCAGTAAGTATTGACGTCCCGCCGCGCCGCGCCGCGGTGAGCGCGAGATGAAATATTGCCAATAAATGAGATGCTGCGCTGACAGGCTCCGAGTCTGTAATCTGACGGCTGCCGATACATCAGGGAAATTTGATAACACACGCCCCGGCCTTGGGGAGACTGGTTCGGCAGGCCACTCATTTACCTACTATAGGAACCTTATGTGAACTATTCCCGGCAAAAGCGAAAAGAGACCTATGTTTAATTATTATATTTATAATTTTAATGATAATTGGTTATTGTTATCATATTAACTAGTATAATTGTTTTAATAGAATCATGCGAGTTAATAAATAAATAATAATTAAATAGGATAATGTCGGCTCAGTGGCGACACGTGTTTGGCATTACCTACCTGAAATATTAACTAGGGACCTATTGCAAATCAAAACTAATGATTTCTTCATTATATTTAATGTTGTGTGAATTGTCCAGCATTATTTATTTATTTATTATAATAAGGATTCTATGCATGCTAACACAATTCAACACAATTTTCTCAGATTAAAAAATATAAATCTAACTACATAGAACACTTTACAATGAAAATTAAAAAGAAGGGTAGGATGAAACTCAATAGATACCTACCTACTTACCTGTTGCAAGACATTTGAATCGATTCAAGCCAGTTGTTCAAATGTGATATGAGCTTAATTGACAGTAGGATAGACAGACACCACGTTTCCATAAAACTTCCTGCTCCCCTGGGCCCACGCTCCAGCGTTGGGTGACGGCGGCGTGGGAGTGGACAGTGGGAGCCGTTAGTGCACGTCCACGCCCACTTATGATCTGCTTTTTGTAACCTTTTAAAAATTCTATATAATATAAAGATGTTACAAAAGAAACCTTAAGAGCAGGTTCACATTACATATGTTGGACCGACAGTTTTAATTGTCTTATTTTTTATTTTATTGTTTCAACAAAATCAACAGTCCCTTAATCTTAATAATTTAAAACTTAATAATCGAACTTACGGTCAATAAGAGATTTACACTGTATAAAATAAACTAACAAAATACCAACAGTCTAACATTAAACAAACAAACAAAATACAACTTACATAATAAGACAGTTAATTAGGAAAAATAATTTTTTGAATTAGATACAATTAAAAAATACATAGGTAAAACAAAAAAAACATTTAATAAAACAAATATAATAATTAAAGAGTCTTTGTAGCCTGTTAACAATAGAATTATGTGCATAATATAATAAGTCGGATACGTTGTAGTGGCAAAAAGTTGTCGCACACCAAAAGCACCGCAGCCGGTCAGTGAGAACGGCAAAAAAATGTGCATTCAAATATTGGATTTAACTTAGTGGTTTTCTAAATGCGTTATACATTATATTGACATCAGATGACGAACAGCTCGCCGGTCTCATTGTGCTGTGTGGTAGCGGTATTGGATTAATGTACGCAGTGTTTTATTGAAACGATAGGGGCGGCGGATACTACATATTGGCATACCTTTTTCATTAGCGCTGTTCGTTCACATTAGAGCGGCCAGATAAAACTGATCTTTGTTGTTCAACAAACACTTGTCCCGAGGCGGGAATCGAACCCAAGTCTTGCTGCGTCGCAGGCGGACCTTCACCTGCTGCGCCACAGAGGTCATCAAAATCTACAAGTAAGTAGTGGGCGTGGGATATAAATCTTTAGGGAACCCTGAATAGACTGATATGACAATCGTTTTAAAACAACTTTCGCCAGACAGCACTGTCAGCAAATGTGAAGATGTTAATGGATGGCACTGGCCAGTCGAAAGACATTAAAAGTTGCAAGAAGATAAAACCCAGAGGGAGTCCTTTTCATTGTAAATTGGAGCTAATTAGTATCTACTGACCTGTCTCTATCGGCTCGATTTATATTCACTGGGATGTCCCTAACTACTTCGCAGAAAACCATTTTAAATATTTGGATATAAAACCATTTTAATACTAGGAATGATTCACTTACATACCTACCTACCATTACATTTTCTTCACATTAATTCAAAAACCCTCCAAACCATTCAGACCCGTGCGGCCTCTGCGCAAGACGCAATATAGTAAGTCTATACTTTTAATTTTTTAAGCTCAATAGGATTTGCAAAAGTCAATACAAAGCTCCAAATAACTGACTTCTTATTTCGAGCCTTTGTGGAAAAGGCACAGTATAAATATTATAATTGTATTGTATAAGATAAAAAATAACATAGGTACCTTTGTAGGAAAAGTCAGTCAGGAAGAGAAATAGGCAGGTACCTAACTAGTATCCAACAAATAACATTTTGCTCGGATTGGACTATCGTTGTATCTCAGTATACAGAAAGTCCAGAAACCGCTTTCAACTGTAATTGCAAGCTACACGCTGTGTCCAAAAACAAAACAACGTCCCCCGCCCGCCTCACCTTCCCACCCGCGTAATGTTGTTAGCTCAGGCATTATTTGCCCGTTTTTGGAGTAAATTTTGGGAGTATTGGAATTAAGATAATAATAGAATAAAAATTGTCCTTTTCTATATAACTATGTACCTACCTGATTATCTCAAGAAATAGATAGGTTCATCAAATAAAACACGGTTAAGATTAAAAAAAATATTTAATTTCCTTTTTGCTGGGTAGGCTTTCTAAAATATTGTCTCTTGTAGTTTGAACTAATTAACAAAGATTTACATTTAGATAAATTATATTTTTTTATATTACATAAACGACCAGAACACCCTGAACAAATATTATTTGCAGATCGTACAAACATTTGTCCCGAGGCGGGAATCGAACCCGCAACCTCCTGCGTCGCAGGCGGACCGTCGCCCACCGCGCCAGAGGTCGTCACAACTTATTAATATTCTACAACGAATAAAAGCCCTCAAAAGGTAATAAAAAGAAGGGTAAATCAAAACTCTTATACTGGCAACACTAACAAGATGGACGCATCACTCTCTATGACAATTGAAAACAGAGAAATTAATTCATTATTTAAATAAGACGATACCTAAATGCGATACTTACACGTGATCCCATCCTGTTTCTTTTTTAGACCCGCTGCATTTTTACAGGTAGGAACGACACAGGACGGCATAATTTAGTTAAATTGGTCACCGCTAAAATACGTCACGCGATACGACGTTCACAAAGTAACTGATCAGTTGCGCGTCAAACTACTCTATTTAAGAGTAGTTTTTGTAGCGTCAGTATTAGGCGCGCTCACGGTTTCTGGACTTTCTGTATTCTGAGCGTTGTCCGCCCGCATCCAAATACAATATGAATGTTCTTCAATAAGTGCAGTTTGCACGCGTGCTCTTCCTCGCATAATACCTGCCTACCGGAGCCCTACCAAGCGCCTGGTGAATACTGTTAGCAACGCTAAGAAAGTTTTTGCATAAAAAAATATTAAGAATCCCCAGTTCATTTATCCTCTATATAATACCTATTATAAGCTTTTTTAGTGTTTCTGCAATAGTTTTATTTTGTATAGATTACGCAGAGATACGAAGATGCCTTTGGTGGCCACCAAACTTTAATTTCGCATCTCTACCAAGGCATTAAAAAGCTTACAATACAATCACAAAATGCTCAATGAAATTTTTGATATGTCCTTTGTTCCACGTAATAATAAGATAAAATTATGTGGCAGCCATAGATTAATTATAAAGTACAAGATGTCTGGGTAGCGTGGTTCGTGTGAGGGACAGATAATACGAAATAGTGTTGCCATCAAAAGTTTTTACCCCGATTTTAGATTTCTTATGTCAGGTTTTTTGGTGATATTTTATATAGCTAATAACCCCAATATTATAAGAAATAAAGATCCTATCAAACCTACTATCGCGAAGTTACCTGATGCATGCGAATGTTATTTCGGTACTTGGTTTATGCCGAATGTCCCAAAATTCCTGGGATATGATTTGCGATTTTCCAGATCATAAATATTTCGGGCTTTTTCAAGAAATTCAGAACCTAGAATTTCACCGAACCTTTGTAGGTCTTTCCTATACTGGTAGGTTAATGTGGTGGTTTTTGTTCCTTACTTTTTGTTACAGCCTGAAGGTATAATTCGTCAACCCGATAGGTCCTATTTTTTACTTGCGTTTTTCTTAGGAAATAAGAAAGTATGCGGAAATGGGTAAACAATTAATAAATAAAACAACGTTTAGCTACTTATTTTTTATATTTAATTGGTATGTAAGCTCTTTTAAATATAACAATAATAAAAATATCTATTATTTTCAGGCATAGGCGACAGAATATTCTTTTTAAACCTTAATAATATAGAATCATAATACGTAAATTTTAAAATATCATTTATGGTAGGGAATCTATTGCTACGTGGTAATTCTAATTATTTAAAAAACTTACTTTGTGTTTTATAAATTTGGTATTCTTCTGTTATAAAATAGAAATTGCAGCAATGTTATTACTTTATTGTCTACATTATTGGCTATCAAATAAGTCCTCTATCGAATCAAATAAGTATCTATCTTCCTAGGACATCTACGTGGGTAGATATGACTTAATCCGTGCTTAGAGGCAAAAGAAAAACAAAATGGCTGCCTCATCATGGAGACAGAAAAAAATTGAAAAGTGATTTGTCAATAAAATTTACCGTATTTGATAAGTTTTGATCAGTTTCCATACGATCCTTTTCTATAGTTTTTATCTTACACGTCTGAAATAAAATATTGAAGCATATGGATATCAAGTATAGGTACATATAAAAGTAATATTAGTAATACTACCCAATAGAATTAAAACATTTTGGTTGGTTATTATAGTAGGTAGGTAGTAGGAACCCTAAAAGATAGTATCACAAACTTTTCTGAGTCTCAAATAGAGTTTCACTCACTGTGGCACGGAGGCATTATTTTAAAGTATTTTTCTTACCAGCCTTGGAACAGCTAAGATAAGTACAGATAAGTACGCTGTTTCTTTTTTATCAATAAATTTTCATCAAAATGTTTCATACATATTTTTAAATATTTATTGGGTGCCTTATCTTTGCGACCCGTGGGTTCTAGTCAAAGAAGACGTAAAATCGTTACATAATTCTATTTTATATATGAATGCATTATTAAACAATGAAGGAATTCAAAATGTTTCAATGCGACATGTGGGTAATTTTATTTTCTAGTGCAGGCAACCCTAAATTTTCATGATTTTTTGAAAATTAACTTTAAACACAAATTTTGAGCCTTGTCTCGATGGGAATCTAAGAAACGGTACATTTTGAATCGTTTTGTAGTCAAAATAAATTGTTCTTACCAGTGGAATGATGAATCCGGCACTTTCACTTCACTGTAACTTTTACACTGAAAAACACTGCTCTGAACCATCTTCACTTCGGTTCTTTATTGATTGGAGGTGTAGTAATGTTCGCGGAATCACTCTACCACATTTAAATTTGAAGAAAACGTATTGTAAGGTTGAAAACAACAATATTGCGTCGAAACCCACCGATGTCCAGGCACATTTGTTGATCACTAGACTGATTGACCTTGACACGCTGAGCAAGACAGAAATACAGTCAACCTATCTCATTTCTTCTCAGGCTTTGACGATATATTGTTCTCTTTCTTGTGTGAAAGAAATGGCATTTGCTATCCTTCTATGGACTTCTCTTTCTAGGGTGGCAGCGCTAGTGTGCCTCTATGAACCTAGCTTTATTTTACAGGACTAGCCTGAGGGTTTTCATCCGTGAACTATATTCTTGTACAGCGCCATCTATGTATGTGCTGATAAACGTTAACCAATGTAGTTAGAAGAGTAAAACGTCACGGCGCGGCGGCGACCGAGATGGTACCTGGCCGGGTATGAGGTTCATACCTTTCCCCAAAGATGACGCCTTTACACATACATTTAGAGTATCTATTGAACACTAAATTACAATAAACAAAATATTTATTGGTAGTAAAAAAAAATTATAATCTAAAATCCATAATCATAATAATAAAAATAAACCGAATCTAATTCCATAGAAAAATTCTAAGCTAGCTCGAATTAATAATAATACAATGTGTATTGTCGAACCTTGATCAAACGAGATGTGCGAATACACGACATATATTTATCGATAAAAAACAAAAAATAAAAAATTATATGTTACCTATCTCAAAAATAAAGCCGATTTAATAATTTTTTTAATGAAAACTAATTCATCTGGTTTTTTCTTCGTGTCTTTTTGAGTAAACGGTGTATTTTATTAAAAGTAGTCTCATTTGAAAGCTAGATAGTTAACCAAGCTAATAAAAAAAAATACAATTTCGGTACATTAGCCTATTAAAATCAATATTTTTTTAGAAATTTGCATAAAAAAAACGATTTTTATTTTATTTTTGATCTGTAACTTTAAAACTGGGTTATTGAGGTATACTTTTTTGCATGTTGTATTAAACTTCATAATTTAATCTACAAATCCTCCAAAAATTATGAGTCTATCTCTTTTCGTTGTTATGTTATTCACCATTGAAAATAGGTACTTTCTGTCTTGTACAAAGATCAACAGGAATATCAACTGATTTAATCTACATAAATTATAAAATAAAACGAGGCAAGATAGGAAGAAATGGAATGAAGTCTTCGCCCAGCAGTGGGATAGTAACGACTGCTTAAGATAAAGTTTTTGTTTTTTTTACTATTGACAAGACAGAAAGTACCTATTTTAAATGGTGAATAACATGACAACAAAAAGAGATAGGCCCATAATTTTTGGGGAATTGGTAGACTAAATTGTGGAGTTTAATATAACATGCAAAAAAGTACACTACAATAACTCAGTTTTAAAGTTACAGATAAAAAATAAAATAAAAATCGT
Organism: Eupithecia dodoneata; assembly: GCA_947044415.1. NCBI lineage: Eukaryota > Metazoa > Arthropoda > Insecta > Lepidoptera > Geometridae > Eupithecia > Eupithecia dodoneata. The sequence continues at coordinate 440,506 of OX345670.1, forward strand.
ATTTTTTTTGCAAATTTCTAAAAAGATATTATTTTTACTAGGGTTATGTACCGAAATTGTATTTTTTTCTTATTTCCTTAGCTAGGTAAACTATCTAGCTTTCAAATGAGGCTACTTTTAATAAAATACACCGTTTACTCAAAAAGAAACGAAGAAAAAACCAGATGAAGTAGTTTTCATTAAAAAAATAATTAAATCGGCTTTATTTTTGAGATAGGTAACATATAATTTTTTATTTTTTGTTTTTTATCGATAAATATATGTCGTGTATCCGCACTTCTCGTTTGATCAAGGTTCGACAATACACATTGTATACCTAGGTATTAAACGGTACCTAAACCATGTGGTTACCTATATAGGTACCAAATGTTAGTCCTAAAAGTTATGTACAACCATTAAATTCCATGGGTATACCAATAACTATAATATAGATCAGGATACAATAGTTAAGTTACGACCAAATTTCAAATTCAGAAGTAACTGCTAAATGGGACATGTGTCCAAAATTAAATGTCTTGTACCAGATTATTCATAATTCTAAATGCTTACAAAATAAAGAGATATTTCAAATTCAGAAGTAACTGCTAAATGGGACATGTGTCCAAAATTAAATATCTTGTACCAGATTATTCATAATTCTAAATGCTTACAAAATAAAGAGATACCTACCAACAACAAATCCATGACGATGCTGAAATTAAAGCCGCGCTTATCCAAATTGTTTATTCAAGCAAATGAACATAATAATATGAACAAATTATAACATTAAATTTATCTACTTAATGATATTTACATTCCATACATACCTCTCTTTCCTTATATTATTTTACGATTAATCTAAAGAGTACATCTAGGACACTTATGCTATGTATAAAAATGCAGAACACAATTTCACAATACCCATCATGTATTTAGTATACATATTACATACATATATTATTTTAAACAGAAGTAAAAAATATTTCCTAATACATTTAGAACACACCCAAGCGGTCACACCTATAAAATTTGTCTGCATTTTTATGTCAAGTTTCATATTGAACAAAGTTATTGGATAAACACTTATCAATGAGTTTAGTCATAGATGTAAATAATATACTGCCCTCTCACACTTAAACATGATATAAATAAAGTATTGTTCAAATGTTTTATCAGGCACAATTTGTATTTTAAGGCTTTTTAATTTATTGCAGTTTAGTTGGGTCTATGGGGCCTTAATACTGCAACTAGCCTCTGACCGACTCAACCTTTTAAAGACTTCATCGACCCAACATCTTATAACAAACAAGAATGCCAAAAAATACTAACATAAATACATCACACAAAACTTACAAGTGCTTTTCTATTATATAATAATGTGAAGCTTAACATGAGTCATATTATATCATGTTCTTAATGGCTGCAGACAATAATCAATCACTTGGTGAAATTAATATAGCTCTCTATTTCATTATGTAGCCACTAAAAACAGGGTATCATTTGTGTAAATCTAATTATGTATTGCTTAATTTAAAGGTATTTTTCTAGTAAATTAGGTACAGACTAACAGCAATTAGTTGAACTGCTGAGAATAAGGCTTGTGGGAAGGGACACCACCTCCCACAGATTTGGCAATTGCATTTCTGAGAATAGCAAGATTAAAATGTAACTTAATTTACAGATAATTGGTTTTTACGGAGCACAAGAATTAACACTATAACAACATGTTTGCATAATATTTTAAAACAACATTTAAGTAATAGCAATAATAAAATCTATTTGTCAGAATAAATAACTTTTTATACAACAAAACCTCAGGATAACTCACTCCTCATGGTTTGATTATTATTAAAAAGATATTTGCTGTTGTAGCTAAATACTTAGAGGCACTTGGTCTAGTTCTGTAGGTCACATACTAAACTCACAATTTGTCAATTAATTAGGTAATTAGCTACCTACATCACTTGTGATCGTAATATATTATGCCAGTTCTCCAACAGGTTTTAATCATACAAATTACCTCTAACATTAATATTTTAGAGTATGTAAATAAAATATAAATTTAGTAAAAACTCTATTAGGACATTCTACACAGACCCATTTAACATACAAAAACTCGAAACTATAATTTTTAGATTTTAAAATAATCATATGCTACAGAGCGGGCACCACCGCACACACATTACAATTCACATTCAAGAATCCAGAGTTCTTTCCTCGGTTACATTCACCTCACTGCGGCTGAGTCGATTGTTGCGCCTGGCTGGCAGACTTGGTGATCACGATGGTCTGTTTGCCGCCCACGCCCGCCTTGCCGAGCTGCAGCATGTTGGAGGGCAGCGTGATGATTTTGTTGCCTCCCACCGTGTTGGCGGACACGAGCTTGACGATGGTGGCGCCCGGCGCCATGCCCTGCGTCTGCCCCTGCGCCGGCGCGCGGTTCTGCATCATCGCCATCTTGGGCATCGTTGCTACCGTCATGCCGGTGGAGGTCTTCACCAACGTGACATACTGCGGCTGCGCGCCCCCCGCGCCTCCTCCCGCGCCCGCCGCCTTCTTGATGATGACCGGGATGCCAGGCGCGCCACCCGCCTGCCGCAGCACCGTGCCGCCCGCGCTCGACACCACCGTACCACCCTCGCCTTGTCCCGGCTTGGCCGTCACTATCTTGTACACGGGCTGCTTGCCCTGCTGGCCCTGCAACGCGCTCGCCGACAGCGTGACAGCCTGCGTCGCGCCGCCCGCTGCCAGCTTCACGGGCGCCTTGCCAACCGGCACGCCGCCACCAGTCTTCACGAGCACGTTACCGGCGCCGATCTTCACATTTCCGGCGCCGAGCTTGAGCGGTACTCCAGCGCCGCCCGCCACCTTCTGCGCCTGTGCAATCTTGCCCTGCAGCCCGGAGCCAAGCTTCAGCGGCGTCCCGGCCAGCTTCACGGACTGCGCACCCGCGCCCAATTTCACGGTGCCCACGGCACCCGGGCTGGCGCTTTTCACCTGCACAAAGCGCGGCGCACCCTGCAGCCCGCCAGCGGAGGAGGTCAGCACGATCTGCGCCGGCCCGCCACCCTGCGCCGACGATACGCGAACGGCCGTGCCCGCGCCGCCGCTAACGATGCGCGTCACGCCCTGCGGCGTCACCGCGGCCACCTTGATCTGCTGCGATGGTCCCGCCGCGGGGGACTTGGTGGTCTTCGCTTGGTACGTCGTCTGCTTCAGGGCGGGCGTGCTCGGAGAGATCTTCACCGTCGCCCGCGGCTCAGTCTTGATAGCGATCTTCTGCGGCGTGGAGACGATGGGGGTCGGCGCGGGAATGGCGGCGGCGACCGGGACCGCTGCCGCCGGCGCCACTGGTAGTGGCAGAGATCGAGTCGGCGTAGCACGCTCGATGAGGGGCGCGGCGGGCGGTGGCGACGCCAGGCCGAAGGCTCGTGCCGCGTCGGGCGTGGTAGGCGCAACGGGTGAGGCGGGCAGCGGCGCCGTGACAGGCTCAGAAGTGGAGGGGAAGCGCGCCGGGGTCACCTTGCCGCACTTCTGCACCTGCAGCAGGTAGGTGGTGACCGTGTTGAGCGCCGGCCAGCACAGCTCTAGCGAGGTAGTGCCGGCGCGCACGAGCGCCACACGCCCGGCCTGCGGCGGCACGCCCACCTCCAGATACCACAGGTCCTTGCAACAGATCTGGTTGTTCCATGTCTTCCTGTAGCCGTCGCGCCCAGACCAGATGTATAGGCGAGTCTGGATGGCGACGGCGCTGTGGCCGGCGCGCGCGCGGGGCACGCATTCGTCGAATTTGTCGAGCGCGATGTTGTCCCACGTCATGTTTTCGAGGTTCAGGGACGCCAGGGTGTTGGTGCATTTCCACTCCTTCTCATGTGTGGCTAACTTTGATTCATCCGGTACGAGGGGCACCCAGCCTCCGTATATATACATGTGATGCCCGATGACAGTGGCAGTGTGCAGGGAGCGCGGCAGCGGCGGCGGGCCACCGACATCGGGCCGCGACCAGGACATACTGTCCACATCCAGTACCCAGAGATCCCCCAGGCGCGAGCCACTCATGCCGCCGTAGATGATGAGGGATGATTTAGAAGAAGTCTTATCGGTGTATGATACTCCGCTGTGCGACTCTCGAGGCGGAGGAGATTGGCCGTAGGTCAGAGGGATATCCCACACTGTCATGGAGGAGTTGGGGTACAGTTCGAGTGTGTAGAGGTCGTTGAGGTACCGCGGTATGTTGTTCTTGGGGTCGTCGCTCTCGTTGGCGAGTCCGCCGAAGAGATACACCTTCCCATTGAGTAACGTGAAGCTGTGGCCGAGGCGCGGACATGGCGGGAGGCCCTGCTTGGGCGGGAGAGGCTTGAGTCGCTTCCATTCCCATCGAGAGGCCTGTAGCTCGTAGAGATCATTAGAATACTTGCCGTACTCCACCATGCCGCCAAAAACTAGAAGACGAGTTCCGTCGACCACGAACCCGTAGGCGGCGCATCCCGGGGGAACTTCGCCCTTGGTGACAGGGACGAACCATTGGTTTGTGGTGGTGTTGAATACATGAAGCTCGTGAACTATACCTTCGTTTCCACCGCCGAAAACTATCATCAAATCTTTTATGGCGACGGCGCGGTGTCCATGGCGAGGACGCGGTTGGGGGCCCGTGGGATTGTACACTTTTTGCCACTTAAGTACAGCGTTTTCCTTCATTTTTACTAAACATTTGTCAATAAAACTTTTCACCGTATGTATCTCTCGGGATGCGTATCCACAGCATAGACAATGAGAAACGTCGTAAATAGAGCTTTGCACAAAATATTCGGGTTAGTTGAAGCTACATACGAGATTCAATATCTTCTTTCTTTTTCACACTCGTTGAATGGTTCTATGAGTACCAAAAAATCACCTTACGCAGCTTCGAGTGTATAACAAAAATGGCGTTAGCAACAGAGCTGCCAACGTAACAAAAATAGAAAGGACGGCGTCGGAAACGTCAAAAATAGTTTATGACATTTTTGTTTTATAAAAAATTTCGCCAGAGATAATAAATAGCCGCTTATTATGAGCACAGACTGCACTGTAGTCGAGTTACAAAAAAAATACTTAGGGCTATTATTTTTTAAACTTAGAAAAGTGTCTCATTTATGTTTAGGTAAATTTTAAATTATGCTTGTGATGATAAAATACAATTTGTATTATAATTTTAACTATTCTTATGAAAAAATTACATGTAAAATCATTTTACCAATAAATAACAGTATACAAATACGTAGTGGATGCCATATTACCCTGTGGTCGTAATATTAGTTGTTTGTGTACCTAACACAAACAACTGCAAGCTATTGGTGCTGCCCATTTTACCGTAAGAAAATGTGTTAAAAAAATCAATCAATAACTCCATGCAAATAGCCAAACCAGACCACCACATGCTCTCATTAGAGTTTCGTCAGAATAATATAGACGATTTTGCGACATGCTCTCATTAGAGTTTCGTCAGAATAATATAGACGATTTTGCGAAATTGTTATACCAAAGCGATTGGTCAGCATAAACCGAACAATCAGTAGGATTGGATAATCCTAGTTCACTATCCAGTTCTCAGCATTATTGTCTATGTCATCAAATTTCTTAATCAATCAGAATGCTGCGTGAGACGGACCGTTTTCCAAGTTGGTATTGTAGGGTTGGTGCGAGTAAAAAAGCGCGGGAAACCCAAATGTCATGTTAATGTCAGTGTTGTTGAATGAATTCGTGTTGTCTTTTTCTTCAAACTTACATCTCTGTCTACGGGGTGCGCTGTGCGTGGCAGTGAAAGCATTTTGAATAAGTATGAGTGGTCATTGCTAGATGGCGCTGTTATCAATTTATTTGTGACTACAAGTGACTGCAATAATCCTTTCTACCCCACTAAATAATCGCACATACAACTCACTTGTATACAACACTCACTACACACACACACACACTAACACACTGGGGGCACTGGAGACTTGTAGTACAGGTTTTTTCTAAAACCTATAGCAAGCTCAAGCCTCTCACAATACAGGTTTAACATAGTTACTAAACATTGTGTCCTAAATAAGTTAATTTTAAGTAAACCTATTGTGAAGAGGAAATAATAAATTTTTCAATATTATTATTATTTCTATGTACGGCGTTCTACGGCAATTAGGTAACGGCTGATAGCTGAGCAGATTCTGATAGTATGGTACCACTTCTATAGTAGAGTTCCTAGATCTTCATACAATTATCACCTTGCCTGTTACCACGCGACAGTGCACAGTACCATTACCTACGGCGGCGTGGAGCTCTGGGCGCGCGCAGCTGACGTAGATAGAGTCTTCGTCATGCAGAAGCGCGCAGTGCGTGCCATCGTTGGTGTACCAGACGACGTGTCGTGCCGCGAAATATTCAAGGAGTTAGGGATAATGACGCTTGCTTGCGAACTGATCCACCAGGTGGCGATGTTCACTTACAAAAACATTGATACCTTTCAACGTAGAGGTTTGAACGCCAATCGGGCTCTCCGCAGCAATAAACTAGCCCGTCTTTTAGTCACACCAACTCACAAACTATGCAAATCGGAGAGGTCCGTGTACGTCATGGGTCCCTCAGTCTATAACAGGCTGCCGGCCAGAATCCGGGGGGATGCAACTTCCACAACTACATTAATTTGGATTTATTACACTTTGCTGCAATACAGAATAAACAAAACCATGACGCATAGGTACTATTACAGGCTTATATTATTTACCTGTCAAATCATCTAAGGTACTAGGTACAGTCAACCAAAAACAATTTTGAAAAGGCTCAACCTTCCAAATGAGTCGGAAGTTGATTTGGAAAGTAGGTAACCTTGTGCAAAATTATCTTTTGCGACGCCTTCCATCTTAATTACTAATAATATTATAAAGAGAAAAAACAAATCTTTTGGCTCTGAAACTTATGGACCTTTTTTTATATTTTTATAATTCTTTTACCGTTGGGAAGTTACACTATTAATTATCTTTATATGTGTGATATTCGAATTTAATGCGAGTGAAACCGCGGGGGTACTAGCTAGTTTATAATAAACTACCCGAATCGCTAGGAGAAAATACCGCGTTGAGTGACTATAAAGTGAAACCGCGGGGGTACTAGCTAGTTTATAATAAACTACCCGAATCGCTAGGAGAAAATACCGCGTTGAGTGACTATAAAGTGAAACCGCGGGGGTACTAGCTAGTTTATAATAAACTACCCGAATCGCTAGGAGAAAATACCGCGTTGAGTGACTATAAAGTGAAACCGCGGGGGTACTAGCTAGTTTATAATAAACTACCCGAATCGCTAGGAGAAAATACCGCGTTGAGTGACTATAAAGTGAAACCGCGGGGGTACTAGCTAGTTTATAATAAACTACCCGAATCGCTAGGAGAAAATACCGCGTTGAGTGACTATAAAGTGAAACCGCGGGGGTACTAGCTAGTTTATAATAAACTACCCGAATCGCTAGGAGAAAATACCGCGTTGAGTGACTATAAAGTGAAACCGCGGGGGTACTAGCTAGTTTATAATAAACTACCCGAATCGCTAGGAGAAAATACCGCGTTGAGTGACTATAAAGTGAAACCGCGGGGGTACTAGCTAGTTTATAATAAACTACCCGAATCGCTAGGAGAAAATACCGCGTTGAGTGACTATAAAGTGAAACCGCGGGGGTACTAGCTAGTTTATAATAAACTACCCGAATCGCTAGGAGAAAATACCGCGTTGAGTGACTATAAAGTGAAACCGCGGGGGTACTAGCTAGTTTATAATAAACTACCCGAATCGCTAGGAGAAAATACCGCGTTGAGTGACTATAAAGTGAAACCGCGGGGGTACTAGCTAGTTTATAATAAACTACCCGAATCGCTAGGAGAAAATACCGCGTTGAGTGACTATAAAGTGAAACCGCGGGGGTACTAGCTAGTTTATAATAAACTACCCGAATCGCTAGGAGAAAATACCGCGTTGAGTGACTATAAAGTGAAACCGCGGGGGTACTAGCTAGTTTATAATAAACTACCCGAATCGCTAGGAGAAAATACCGCGTTGAGTGACTATAAAGTGAAACCGCGGGGGTACTAGCTAGTTTATAATAAACTACCCGAATCGCTAGGAGAAAATACCGCGTTGAGTGACTATAAAGTGAAACCGCGGGGGTACTAGCTAGTTTATAATAAACTACCCGAATCGCTAGGAGAAAATACCGCGTTGAGTGACTATAAAGTGAAACCGCGGGGGTACTAGCTAGTTTATAATAAACTACCCGAATCGCTAGGAGAAAATACCGCGTTGAGTGACTATAAAGTGAAACCGCGGGGGTACTAGCTAGTTTATAATAAACTACCCGAATCGCTAGGAGAAAATACCGCGTTGAGTGACTATAAAGTGAAACCGCGGGGGTACTAGCTAGTTTATAATAAACTACCCGAATCGCTAGGAGAAAATACCGCGTTGAGTGACTATAAAGTGAAACCGCGGGGGTACTAGCTAGTTTATAATAAACTACCCGAATCGCTAGGAGAAAATACCGCGTTGAGTGACTATAAAGTGAAACCGCGGGGGTACTAGCTAGTTTATAATAAACTACCCGAATCGCTAGGAGAAAATACCGCGTTGAGTGACTATAAAGTGAAACCGCGGGGGTACTAGCTAGTTTATAATAAACTACCCGAATCGCTAGGAGAAAATACCGCGTTGAGTGACTATAAAGTGAAACCGCGGGGGTACTAGCTAGTTTATAATAAACTACCCGAATCGCTAGGAGAAAATACCGCGCCGCGTTGAGTGACTATAAAGTCACTCAATATCTATTGTATTTATATTTCCAGTTTTAAGATTACCAGTTTTATTGAAAGTTACCCAACTTGACTGTACCGTTTCCTTTAAGATTACCAGTTTTATTGAAAGTTACCCAACTTGACTGTACCGTTTCCTTTTTAGTTTATTTTCCATTGATTTATTATAAATATACCGAACTAAAAAGTAGAAAATAATTCAAATTATGGATAAGAGTGATAAATAAAAGATATTATTTTAATATAAAAAAGCGTGGGTTGCTTCTGAAAATATTTCTTCAATGTCGCTACTCCTATCAGTATCTAGTTGTGTGAGGCAAGTGTGCGCTGTTGGCAAGAGAACGCAAATCCATGGAGGTATCCATGAACCCCACGCTTTTTACATTAAAATAATTTATTTTATTTATCACTCTTATCCATAATTTGAATTCAATTCAATTCAATTCTTTGTCGTGATAATTTGAATTATTTTCTACTTTTTAGTTCGGTTTATATATATTTATTTAAAAGTGTGGTTTTTTAGTTTTTTTTAATATTTTTTATTTCAGATTAAATATTTACATTTTGATACTATAGGTATGTACATACATATGTAGGTACTATTGCTTACATATTATAGCAGCCGTTCCCAAACATTTTAAGCGATGATGGAACGAGGTTTTATCCTACCTGTTTACGTGGTACTAGCTAGTCAAAATCTTAAAAAAAAATTTAACCTACTTGAACATTTAATGTATTATATTTTCCTATTTTTTTGTTAGTGAATGTCTGTTAGGTGAGCGAGCATTAGCTGAAAGCCGTCGGCGAGCGCCAAACGACCACTTTTCAGCTAATGGCAGACTCCGCACGGCAGTTCATTAACACATTACCTACAGAAAGCTGGCAAACTTTACTAAGAAGAATTAAAGGTAGGGTATTAAAGTTAAAATTATTAGGTCTATATATTTTTAACCTCAATCGTAATATTTTTGGAAGTACTTACCTTCTACCAGCCTTCTACCTACTTATAGACCTAGTATTATGCCTTTGTGGCGCGGTGGACGTGGATCAAACATCAAAGTGCTTCAAGTAATGATGTTATGTAAAATCTCATTGAGTAAGGGTGACTATGGCGTGTTTTTATCGCATATTGTCAACGCGATAGTAGGTAGTATGGCGAATATACAAGCAATAACGCATTGCGATATTATCGCGCGATATAAACACTCCTGTGGGTAGGGGCCTTAAGCAGCCCAGTGAGGCTGTGACTTATATCACTTATATCTTAGACTTATATGTACGAGTATATAGTGGTTTCTTTGTCACTTCTTCCACTGGTGGACAAAAAAATTAAGTAAACATTAAAATAATGTTATTTGATAATAATGAATAGTATAAAGTATGATCTATCTAACTAAGTGCTAATTTGTAAAGCTAAAGAAATAAAAAACTTTCGATTTTGATTTTTGATTATAGCGCACAGAACCGGTCCCTCAGCATAAAGCTTGTGTTCCATCACAGCTGTGGGCGGGCGGTGTCGTTATTTCACGGCTCGTTTCGTCTGCGGCAAGATTTATAGCGCCCGAGATAACATCTACCACTGTCTGTTTAATTTGACAATATTTCACATTGACGCTATTTTTTAAAGTAGTTACTATCTTTTAAGAATAGGAACATATTAGAACAATTTAAATATTTGCAGCCTGTTGTAAACAATCTACATAGCTCAACTCATCATCATCAGCCTATAGCAGTCTACAGCTGGACATAGCCCCCCCAATGAGCGCCATAGCGCCCTGTCTCAGCTTGCCGCATCCAGCATCTACCTGCAGTCTTTCGCAGGTCGTCATCCCACCTGGTCGGAGGGCGTTTTACACTACGATTACCGATTCGTGGTCTCCACTCAAGAACACTTTTCCCCCATAGCTCAACTGATCCATATGAATACCAGTCGGCGCGCGTCCCCGCGACGCTGCAGCGCTGGCTGCATGTCCCCGCTGTATTGCAATGCAGATGCGGTGATCAGTCTTTATTTCTTTTGTATAAATACCTAATTAAAAATGTTGTATGAATAAATGACTCTATATTTACTGTTCTCGTTACCTTTATCCGCTGAACAATGAATGTGTTTGTTCTTGTATGCAAAACAAGGTGTTTTGAAATTCAGTCCTAACGCCACGTGAGCATGTATTTGTGATCAAACTTTCCTTTCTCGAATAGATAAATAGGTAATTCATGTTGTTGTTCACTATTAGAAAATAAGTAATAAATAACCAAGTATTTTACAAAAACAATCTTAGTTTATTCTGGTTTTGTTTCACCAAAAGTTCGTTGTATTTTTGCAATCGTCCCCGTAGCACTGTAACAAAATAATACATGTTTGTTTACTTAGCTGCCTGCCTAGTTAACTACCCACCTGTAAAAAAGTATGTCCGTCTCCGAATTTACATAGAATAAAGAATTATAATAGGTATAAGTAATTTTGAAGATTAATGGTAATTCCTATATTGTCCAAAATTGTATTTTGTTTAGATAGTAGGTACCTACTTATTTTCGTGAACAGATTGTCCGAAATGCCAACAAAAAGGCTCTGGTGGAAGACCAGCGTCGGTTGCTAGCTGCTAGTCATCCAACTCATGCTGAGGCAGAGGCCAGGCAGTGGCTCATGTACTTACATTTATTACTATTTTTAATGTTGTTTTGAATTCTAGAAAATATGTAGGTCTGATTGTACTAATCATTCTGTTTTATTAAAATTTATTTATACCTTCCAAACTTTATTTTATTTTGTATTTATATGTTTTGTAATATCGACACAATAATTTCTATTTGTGAATGAATAAATGAATCAAATGAAATGAAATTTATCACAAAATCGAAGTCAAATAAATTCTCACCATAGCTTGACACATCATTCCATAACACTGAAAACACACTCCGATTAAGCTCTCGCTCACAAGTTAAAAGTAATTTACTTACATGTAGGTACCTATATACTTTTATTTAGTAGGTAGTACCTTAGACTGGCAACCTCTCCCGCTGCACTGAAAAAAAAACTTTTTATAAAATATGCTCGTATTTATGTCATCATCATCATCATCATCAACCTATGTTAGTCCACTGCTGGACATAGGCTTCCCCCAATGAGCGCCACTGCACCCTGTCTTCAGCTTGCCGCATCCAGCATCTACCTGCAGTCTTTCGCAGGTCGTCATCCCACCTGGTCGCAGGGCGTCCTATACTACGTTTACCGAGTCGTGGTCTCCACTCAAGAACACGTTTTCTTACTCAGACAATGTCGCCTGACTATCGGCTGGTGGTCTGTGTGCCTCCAAATAAACACAAAAATAAAACTTTCAATAAATAATTTAATTGTATAAAAAAACAATTTCATAATAACCGACTTCTAATTCCTTCGTATTTAAACTGGTTTTTTAATGTTTTCGTGAGAAATACTTATTTCGAGACCCCATGTGTTCCCATCTTCGATCACCAAGATGTATTGGTGATTGAAGTTTCCCATACAATAGCGAAACATCGATGAACATAATGAAAAATATGCAATGATACAGAGAAACATAGAACCTCCTCTCCTGTTTATCGTTTCGTCGGCTAACGAACTACAACATTTAACTTCAATATAAATGCACATTTTAAAACGTTTTTCTCAGAAGCACGTGTAAGGTTCACTCGCACGAGAAAACAGAAAATATTAGAAAAGTTATGAAGAGCAGATGTTTTTACAGTTTCATAAATAAATGTGTTTTTTCAAACGTAACGATAATATCGGAATAATAATGCCAGCAGAGAGTAACAACTCAACACCAGCTCCGTAGCCTATGAACCTAACTTAAAAAAAAACTTAACATGCTACTCGACTCACTACTCATACTCAAGTTAGGTACTTCTTGTTCATACCACATATATCTTAAAGCCCTCAACGTGTAACAAAGTAAGGGTTCGTTCACACAGCAGTCCGTTGTATTCTATAGGGCCTTTTTTTTTAAATGCATTTGACCGCAGATGGCTATGACAGCGTTACCGGACTTTTGGCGGACGCAGAAGGCGCCTCTCCGATAAAATTAGGTTGGGGATTCTACAGGACCGTTTCATCGTATCCGTTTTAATACAGTGATGGCGGATGTAGTTGTATGAGCGAGCGAGTTCATACACATGACAGTATATTGAATCCAGCTGCGTGGCACGGTCACCAAGCGCTGTGGAGACAACAAGTAAGCGACGGATAAAAAAACGTTCCTGTAATTCGTTAATGTGTGAACAATCAGTCGTATGTGAATTAAATTAATATTGAGCATAGAATAAGTACCGTACAATTTCCTACATAATTTCCAGTCTTAAATATAATGATTAAAAACGGTGACATTTCTGATATAGGAAACGAAATGACTCACACGACACAATAATCTTATCTCGTAAAGTAGCCGTGTTCCTACAAGTTAAGTTGGTTCTCCTCTCCTCATCAGTACTCGGATGTATATCTCTCTGCGTGGAGTAGATTGCAATCTTTATAAAATATGCATAACAAAGTATTTTATCGGACACCAGATGATATTTACGGAGTTTATAATGACGTACAGTCAGCGTAAAGTAAAGCGCAAATAATCATGCAAAAGAATTTTAAGAACAGATGCCAATTTACTTCATTAAGCGGTTTGAATGAGAACATTATTTTTTCTGGTTCTTTCTGGGACGTAATAAGTTTATAAAAAAATTATTTAAAGAAAATAAAAAAAAATTACCCATTTTCCGTCGATAAAATAGGGCGTAGTTTCCCTCATTTCAGTTTGTGTACCTTATGCAGACTCATACTGTATACTTATGAATGTATTGCTAACAACAATCCGCAATCCTAGCGGCTTTCATGAACATGTTGCTGACGCTACATTCACGTCCATCTCGTTAGTCGATAATAAAATCCACCCCGGTTGGTTGGACGCCTACAAGTTTCCGCGCTGACTGTACCTACGTGTCGTCGGATACGTGACCGAATCAGCACAATATTATATTTATCAAAACTGGGCAATAAGTAATTCTGGCAAGACTGGCTCCTGAACTCTGACCCAAGGACCAGGCTATTTGAAAGTTCTGCGTGGCCATGTTTTTAATTGATCGAGCAATCTTTCAAATAAGAATCGAACCTGCAAAATTTTCAATTCAGTTCAAAACGTTTTATTTCAGACATCAGTTTATAGTAGGTAAAGAAACAGTAAAACTGTCCATATTTGAGCTTAATTATATAAATAAAAATTTAATTAACTTAGGTACCTAGTATATAAATACAAGTCACAATTAAACACATATGTAAGTCACAATTAAAAATTTGCGTCGCCTACTGTGTCACCAATAAAGTGTCAGTGACATTGGTCACTGACACTAAACATTACTTTGCAGAATAAAACAGTTTACTGATTCATTCCGCTTACCATGGCTGTAATATGACAATGGTGTCGTCGAATAATTGCCATATTTGTAGTTTCTTTTCGTTCATGTAAGGAAGAATACTAGAGTAGGCGCCCGGGTGGCATGCGGCTCTCTATTTAAAGCTGATGTCCCACCGCGGCGTACGCTGTGCATGGCCACATGCTCGAGCAAACAACGCGTGTGGCAATGACGTCATTAATCTAGAATTGGTTTCGTAGTATGTTAGTGAGAAGCAGTGGACGTTATATTAAACATTTTCTTGCAAAGGGAAGCTGAAGACACCCGTGTGAACCGGGGCAGCGCCTTTATGTGATATCCAAATCCTGGTTGGACTAATATGTGGTTTTAATTATATAATTTGTAAAGTTTCTTACAGATGCAACACACTTGACTCCATTGCACTGAAACACAAACGCGAGCTTATTTAGTTTTATACGGGCTTACGATCTTTTTTAATCAGTTTCAAGCCATAAAACATTTATTACCGTGGCGTCGCAGTACGGCCCGATACACTGTAACAAACATTACAAAGTTAATATTACGGCAAGTATATTCGGTAACGATTGCTGTCGGGATTGCTGAAGGAGAAACCAGGGTAGGTAGTAGTTGTACTCCTGTTTCCGCACTTAGACTCCGATTGGTCCTTTGTGCGTGGTAAGGAGAAACCATTTAGAATTCGATAGCAATCCATAGCAGATCAGGTCACTCAGCTATGGTTACTTTCATTTTATTGATGTAACACAAAATCCACAGCTCTGTTTAATAAAAGCAAATTAACTTAAATACATATATCACTTACAGCCAATAACAGGATTTAAATTATATTAAATTTAAACTTTGCTACACATCATTAAAAACCAAATCTTTCTCTGGTAAAATGAAACGAACAGTACCTATACTTACCTACTCATAATCATAAAAGTATATCTTAAAAGTATACAATAAGATATATGATCACGGAAAACAAAATATATCTACACTCATATTATAAAGAGGAAAGGTTTGATTTTTTTGAATAGGCTCCGAAACTACTGGACCGATTTGAAAAATTATTTCACCGTTTTAGGAAGCTACACTATCCCCGGTGAACATACGGTACCTATATTATATTTTCAAAAAGTTAGGGATCCGTACTAAAACCTTGCGAAGCCGGGAAGGTCCGCTAGTTTATTATATTGGAAAACTCAAATATTTATGTACATATAATCGTAATATATAATCACGTAATATAGAATCATGGTAAATATCCCGTCATAGATGATGTTTGTGTTAACAAGCATGACAGTTTCAAATGTTTTGACAGTAATCACTTTCGAAATAATTTTAATCCGCAGGTTAGTTCAATGCTTAGAGCTGAGCTGCGGTGCTGGTTTAATAACTTAGTAGTTATCGGCAGTTTGGCCGAAACACAGAAATACTATTGATGATAAATACTATTGATTTGATTTGATTGATATTACTGGTAGAATCAATTTACACGTCCGGCCGAATTGAGGACATTTCGCTGTGACTACTAATGTTAAATAATCATAATCAGAATAGTTAGTATTTGCTGAAATGTCCTGTCACCTAACTAAATTTCAGCAATAAACTATTATACTACATACTGTAAGAATAGTCATATAAATACTTTTATCTTCTGTAATATAAAAATGAATCGCTGAACGTGTTGCTAAGCGCAAATCTCGAGAGCAGCTGAACTGATTTCGCTAATTATTTTTTTAGAATATTCCTTGAAGTACAAGGATCGTTCTTAAGGAGAGAAAAATTTAGAAAATTGCCTGAAACAAATGACAACCCGGGCGAAGCCGGGACGAGGAGATAAGTCTTACTCATTTGACAATGAATGCATGCTCGTGGATGCGGCTCATAAGGTTCAATATGCTATGACAATCATCAAAAAATCTCTTTGCTCTAATCTAAGTGTCCATTGTTTGATCTTGTAGGTCCACCTACAATATAATGTACGTTTCATTTTCTTAGCCATTTGGTCCAAAGCGCGGTCATATCAAAGATTTATGAATTGAGAGTCCGTTGGCCGAGTACGGAAGGTAGTAAATATGTCTACAAATATATTAGTGAGCAAGGAGATTGGAGTCCTTATCTGCGTCGCGCAGGTCTCCCAGCCGGTGCTAGCCTGGTGATTTACTGACGTTTTGAATAATAATCCTAGGCTCGGGAAGATTGTTGCCTTTGTTTGTCGTTCATAATCAATAAGCAAGTTTTTGTCATGAAATGAATTCGTGAATTAAATGGGTTGACGAACCTTTTATGATAATGATTAATACAGGGTATTAATAAATAAATAAAGCTAGACAATTCACACAGGATTCCCAAGCTAAGCAGAGCTTGTGCTATGGATGCTAAATTACTGATGTACTATAAAAATACAATAAAAAATTCTAGTTAAAACCTTAAAATCCGTTAGATTTAATTATACCTAGCCTTAGCTATACAAGATGTTTTGCCGGAAATTTCAAATTAACTGATATTTGGTTGCGAATAAACAACAGAAAATGAACCAATAAACGTTAAAATAGTATGAGTCAAACTGAGAATCAAACTGAATCAACGAGTTGATTTACGACAATGGTAGAATTTAGATTAGCATCTAGAATGTTTTATGACACTAACCTCCCAGATCAGTAGACCGTCTCTAATGAAAAAAGCTAAAAAATACTTTACGACTTGGTCTATCAGAAGACAAAAATCGTATGACAAATCGTCCGCGTAACTTTTTTACAACTTGTATAATTTAGCGATTCTTGGTTCATCCCACTTCCGAACTGACTCGATGAATCGTTTCTCCGGGCGATCATTCCAAAAGTTTTCTAATATCTTATCTCTGAGGTGCTCGATGACGCCGTTAGGTTACTTACGCCGGCAGAACAGGAAAGCTCGCGGCACTGTGAACAAATCATTAATGAGAGATTCAGTATTTATTCCACTGTGGGTATTTATTTCACTTGATGTCGTTAAAGTTTTACATGATAATTCAGAGTATTTCTTAGTAATCGATACTGTGAATTATTAAAAACATGTGATTAATCAATGATAATGATATCACATAATTTTTTAAAAGGAAGACCCTTTTTATAATTTTTTAAAAGAAGTCTTTCATAAATTGTTACTTACTATTATATAATACTATCTATTATATAATAAATTTGTGTAATGTATGAGAACTAAGTTCCTTAAGGCACTGTTTACTAAGTTATGTAATTTACTTATATACTGTATACATTTTTACTGTATATATTTATTTTATTTATTAATTTTTATTTATTTATAAACGGAGGTGCTTTCGCAGTGTTGGCGATCAACAAATAAAAACCCGTCCAGTATTGTACCTAGGTCGGGATACTTTACTTACCGATGCTATGCATTGGGCGCTTTGGGTGCCATTGAGCTGAAAAGTGTAAAATATTTTTTAGTTAACATTTTAATAAAAAAAAAAAATAGGCATAAGCTCCAGTAAAATAAAATTTCATTATCTCTTCTGCCATGCCATAACCAGCCCAACTCAGTAGCGATGAATTAGTGGCCGATGCCGTCAAGCAACTGAAAATGTGTCTCGAAGACGCACTATATTAGATAGAAGTGATTGCATATAAAAAGGAGCGAATTGTAGCCATTTCTTGTAAAGGATCTTACGTTTATAAAAGCAAGACATTTTGGAACGACGTAAGCGCAAAAATCAAGTTTTTGCTTATGTACTGCTTCAAGGAACCAAATAAAGAATTAAAACATATCAATGATATCCTTTCAATAGACCCTGAGGTCTGGAGCAAATTATTTGCAAAACAACATTTCATGATCTTTATCGTACTTTTTTCTCAATCGTATTTTAACATTAAAGGAACCCAATGTAAAATTTTATGTCATTTGAGTTTTTTTATCGCGGGGATCCCGTGTGTACTGAGATCTAGGCCTTGTTCGAAAACCAAACCCGTTAGGTTCACCCCGGATTGAAATCATTTCACTTGGAACCTCCCGTGATAAAAAGGGTCACCCTGTCACCGTACGAGTATCACTATTCACTCGTCACCTCCAGCCGCCCGGCGATGGGGTCACGTAAGCCATGACGTGGTGAATGGCTTACCTACTTCAATTCCGAGGAAATTCAATCCCATAAAAATTGATTGCGCGCTAGTTTCATCAGAAGTCTTATAAAACTCTATACCTTTATGTTAAGTTTATTATTTAGAAAAGGTTTCAGGAAAGCCAATGTTGTGGAAAAACCTAAGTGGGTACCTTCCATCTTTTTGTCATAAAGCTCTACAGATTTCTATCCACTACACTGGTTCTCAAATAACGTCCCGGGGCAAGTCTACCTGGATGGGAAAACTAGATAAGGTAAGCAAGACTTTTCGTTTAGGCAAGTCACCTTTACAAGTTAAAGGTAGGTAATAGTGCTACAATTATATTCTAGAACAGCATACAAACAGAAATATTATAATTGCTTAAACAACACATTCAGGTAAAAAATAGCATCTGTGCCACCAGAACACTAAATTATACGCACAAACAAAAAAGAGTTCAACTCACCCCCGCATAGCACTCTTTCCCGTTGCACTGTAAACATAATCTCTGTTTATGTGTATACCGAGGCAGACTGGATCGGAGGCAGCTTCGTGCCTAACGCTTAATGCTTTCAGATGTACGAGCCCACCTCGTGTATAACCCCCTATCGTGTGCCCGTGGGTTACATCATCTATTTAAAATCCTTTTCAGCTCCTTTCATCCTTCTTACCTTAGGTACTTTTCTTTAGAGCATCGCAAAATCATTTACCTGATACTTTGAAATCTCGCTCGATGTACTGTATTAAAAGGTCAGGTAATTCCCTTATAACATAAGGACTACCTGACCTTTTAAAACTGGAAAGTATGTCATACTTTCCACCTTAGTAGAATTTTCAATCTTCTTCTATTTGGACACAATACCTACAATTGAGTACATTGAAACGGAAATTCGATAGTAACTTCTACAACAAATTATCCAAGAGTGATGAGAGTTGTTGAGAGAGTTGAGATTGTTTAAGATGTATAACAGGACTTGACCAATATAGAACTATTTGTCGGGGTGGCGAATAAAAACAAGTTCGCCGTGTGACCAATTATTACAAAACTAAGACTTATTAGAACTAAATTTATATATGACAGATTTTAATGGTTTTTGCTTTGTGGACATAGGACATTTTTATTGCAGTGACGAATTCTTGCCTGAATCGACACCGAAAGCTAAGGTTTTATTTAATCTTATCTCGCAAAGCTGAAGTAGTTCTTCATTCTTGCATAGTTTGCGGTTACCGTGAAGTGTTCCCAGCAGATGTCAGTACAAGCAGTAGGTAATAAGTTGGGAGACTCACTCGTGCGTCGCAGTCCACGGGGATCTGCACCTGCAATATTCACATTCACTTCAATACTGTATCATTTTTATAAAACCAAGCGGAACTAATGAAAAATTATCTACCTATGTATAGCAGACAAAGTGTTATCTGATAGGTACTGTCATTACAACTACGTCAAGTTGTTAGGAAGTGGAAAAATAAACCTGAAACGGTTCATAACTTGAAGAATCAAGTAAGTATAGCGGTTGAAGAATATGAATGACGTGCCAGATTCCAGGCAGGAAGTAACGGGATATTAAAGAAATATTTTATGATGGAACGTTTACGATATCAAAATGATGATATGAAACGGTTCCCTGTGCGCTTACAACGGACGTTCAAACATGCGGCTGTCGGATGGTTAAAGAGAATATTAAATGAAAATGTGCAGTCTATCTTATTTAAATACTAGCTGCATCCCGCGGTTTCGCTATGTATGTTTCAAATGGTTTATAAACCTTCTTCTTGAATCACTCTATCTATTAATAAAAACCACATCAAAATCCGTTGCGTAGTTTTAAAGATCTAAGCATACTTAGCGACAGACAGACAGCGGGAAGCAACTTTGTTTTATTTTTTTTTAAATCATATTTATTGTAAGGACCTTTATAATTAATTACATGGCGGTCCTATTGGATTAACAAGATACTAATTTTAAAAAAACATACTAACTTATCTAATACACAGTAAACAATAAACAGTAAACAAAAATAAGGTAGCAGATAATTTAGAATATATGTAGTTGTGTAGGTATCACTTAAAATGACTCACCGCTGTGAACAGCTGTTTCGCTGCTTCGGATGTCGGCTCTGCTAGAATTTTATTAAATAGTCCTACATCATAGTGATGTAGGCTCAAGGAACTGACTAAAATTTTTCTTTCTTTTTGGAAACGAATACATGATGTTAATAAATGGTAGACATCCTCCACAACTCCACAGGTGTCACAGTTAGGCGAGTCAACCTTTTTCATTAGAAATGCAAACTTTTTTAAGGGCATGTGGCCTGTTCTTAACCTATGTGCTATAACTATAGTTTTACGCGATATCTTTGTGCAACCAAACCAAGGTACATGCGGAGGCTCACACTGAATGCACTTATACCATATACCCCTTTCAATTGACCTCTGATCGAAATACTCTTTCCAATTTATGTAGCACTTTAATCTAAATTTAGGTAGGGTTTCCGAATAATTTGGTAAAATATTGTAATCTGTTCCTTCTGTAACCGCCTTTCTTGCCAATGTGTCTGCCTCTTCATTGCCTTTCAAACCAATGTGTGATGGAACCCATTGAAGTTTAATTTTTATACCCCGTGCATTCAAATCGATCAGCTGCGATAAGATTTTATATGCAATCGAGACGCCTCTCCTGCCAGAGGCGCATCGAGAGATATGTTGAAGGGCGCTTTTACTATCACTACAAATAACAAACTTATCTCTTGGAACTCTGATAACATACGCGAGGGCTTCCGAGATTGCGATGAGTTCCACTGACATTATCGAGATATGAGTATTAATTTTAAACTGATTATTTACGTTATTAGCACCAGCCCTCAAATTTGGATCGTAAAATGCTGCCCCCCGTCCAAATTCACTCTTTGAACCGTCCGTATATATGGCATAATAATCAAAATAATTTTCGTTGAGCTCTTTTAATATTTCGTTTTTAAATAGATTTACTTCCTGATGTTTTTTAGAGTTCTGCATACAATCCAAATTAGTTTTAATTGAATCTTCGGTATCAACATTAGTTACCCATGTTTCCAAACTAAACATATCTAAATGAGCAGAGGCATATATATCATCATTTTGAACAAAATCTAAACAAGTAACAAGTAACGGTTTTTCTTTAGAGTCCCAATAAGTGCTAGATATACAATGCGATGATAGGTTCTTTATACATTTTATTGATTCGTTATCGGTCCACGCTTGAGTTTTGGAACAGTATTTGTAGGCTAGGTATTGTCTCCTAATATGAAGAGGAGGTATACATAGCTCAGCTTCCATTGTATGAACCGGTGTACTTCTAATAAACCCGCCAATTACTCTCATAGCTTGGTTTTGTACCACATCTAGTTTGTACGAATGTACCTTTGCACAGTTATCAAACAGATAGGAACCATAATCGAGTCTGCTCCTAATTAAAGATATATATAGTCGACGTAGATGTAGGGGATGCGTTCCCCATCCGGATCCAGTTAAAACTTTAAAAATATTTAAAAACTTTTGTGTTTTAGCCACGGTTTCATTGACGTGTTTTCCCCATCGTAATGAATTGTCTAACCACATACCTAGATATTTATATGCATACACACGCTCGATCGCACATTCATTAATCCTTATATTCAGTGGCCGTTTTCTGCGACCCCTACTAAAAACACAAAATTTAGTTTTTGGGATAGACAATTCTAAACCTATCTCACTCAAAATATTAACTAATATGCATAAAGCGCTTTGTACAGTATTAGCACAATCAACTAAGTTTCTGTCACTCTTATATATCACAAAATCATCTGCGTATTGACATATATAAACAAAATTGATTTCTTTACAAATTTTGGCAGTAGTAATGTTAAACAGAAGGGGTGAAATCGGATCCCCCTGTGACAAGCCCTTACTAGTGTACCTATACGTAATATTATGAACTGCATCATCATCATAAATCTGCAAACATCTATAGCTCAAAAACTTCCATAGATATAGACATATTGATTTTCCTATTCCGATATCATCAAGTATTTTTGTAGTTTTTTCAATCAAAATATTATTGTAGGCATTTTCTACATCAAGGAAACACGCTATCGTAGGTATGTTGTTTGTAATACCTAGCTGAATGAATGTAATAATTCGCACTAAGCAGTCTAAGGACGACTGGCCGCTTCGAAATCCCGTTGTTAATGGAGATAACAGGTTATTTTTTTCGACAAACCATTCAACTCTTTTGTTTAACATGTTGTGAAATATTTTGCATATGCAAGACATTAGAGATATGGGTCTGAGTTTTACGACCGAGTGTGATAAGTTAGGTTTAGGTATAGGTACTATTGTAATATCCCGCCATTGTGACGGAATGTCACCGTAGTTAATTAATCTATTAAATAAGCAGATAAGATAAAGTTTAGCTTTCTTTGGTAAATGGTAGATCATAGAATAACTTATTCCATCATTACCAGGAGCTGTGTCTTTTTTTTTAATGCAACGGCACATCTCATGCAACGTAAATCTAGCTTCTAAAGTCTCATTAGATGAGGTAAATGTTGGTTCACAAGGAGTTACGTAATCGGGCGCTAGGCCACATAATAGTCGATCCTTATCTTCTATAGAAACTTGTACCTTTTTTGTCCTATAACCTTTCATCCATCGTAGCCGTCTCCACATGTTGGTAGCCGAAGTAGATTCATCCATACTATTACACATTTTTTGCCAACTCAGTGCCTTTGCCTGTCTTATTTCTAGTTTAGATTTAGATGTTTTTTCTTCCAATGTCTGTAAATTACGTGGGGTGGGATTTTTCCTAAAATTAACTAATGCTAATCTACGTTCTGCAATTAATTTTGATAGTGTAGGGCTCCAGTATGGTTTGGGTTTAAATTTATTTGTAGGACTGAGACATGTTTTTTTCATAGGGATGGATTTATCAGCAGCTTTTAAAATATTATCAATAAAAAAGTCATATGATCTTTGAATATCGACTTCATTTGAAGGATAATCAATACTTTCTAAATAGTTCGCATATTCGTCCCAATTGGCTAAGATAAAATTTCTTTTCTTCAAAAATTTTAAAGTCTCGTTGTGTTTAAATCTTATTTTAATAATACAATGATCACTACCAAGATTCTCATTTAATACTTGCCACTCAAAATCTGTTGCTAAGTCGGACGTTGTAAAAGAAATATCCGGGGAGGAGCTTTGAACAATAATATTATTAACTAGTTTTATTCTTGTTGACTGACCGTTGTTTAATGACACAAAGTTAAATTCTAAAGCGGAGTCATAAATTCTACTGCCCCTAGCATCATTTCGGCTAGACCAATCCGTGTGATGCGCGTTAAAGTCCCCAACAATTAAACAATTACTAGAGAACTTACCAAAAATTATATCCCAGTCAGCCTGCGTGGTTGTAACTGATGGTGAGCAGTAAGTAGACACTATATATTTCAAACTACCACAATTCATTAATTTAATGCATAGGACTTCTATACCTGTATTTGGGTGAGCTATGTCAAGAATCTGTGCCTTAATAGATCTATGTACTATTACAGCAATACCTCCATATCCGTCACTTCTGTCTTTTCTATAGGTGTCATAACCAGAGAAGTTTAACTGGTTTTCGGAATCTAACCAAGTTTCTGAAACGAAAGCTAAATGGATTTTCTCTTGTGTTAGAAGAAGTTCAAAAACAGCAGCTTTAGGCTTTAAACTACGTGCGTTCCATTGGACTAAGTTCAAAGAGTGTACTTTTGTTACGGGTTGGACCGGATCCACCTATGAATACGAGTCACCACTTATGAAAGTGATGACTTGGCTAAGTAGTTTCTCTTTCTTTACCAAACTGAGAACGTATCGCACAACATCATGTAAAACTAAGCTACAAACACTTTTTATCTTGTCCTCGAAACTATCATCTGAGTCAAAAATTTTCTTCACTTGCGTTACTAACCGTCCCAGTCCACTCATTATACTGCTATAGTTGTCCTCTTCATTTTTCTTGTCTACTAAATTAACGCTATCATTTTCTGTTTCGTTTTCCGAATGGTCCATCATTTCCTCAGTTTGTAATTTTTTTTTCGAATTTCTTTTCTTCTTTTTCTTTCCTATCTTCTTCCAATCATGTTCGAAGTCAACTTTTTCACTTTCGTCTACAGCGATGTCTGATTCTGTATCTTCTCTATGAACAACAGCTTTAGTTATAAGTACACTCTTATATGACGGCTTATTTCCACTATTCTCCCTTGCCTGTGATGTTTGCGCCTCAACTTCTGTATTCTTTGTTTGTTTTTTGTATTGTATTGTAACTTTTTCTTCAAAATTATTTTCTTTTTTACTCTTATAGATTGTAAGGGCTTTTCTATAGGTACAATTATCTTTAGACATTATATTTCTTAGATCTTTTTCTTTGAGAAATACTGGGCATTGTTTGTACAAAGCCATATGCGAACCTTTGCAATTAACACATCTTAGATTGTCAGTATCACAATTTTTGTGATTTTCACTGCACTTGGGACACACTGGTTTTTTGGCAGGGCACGCACGTGATAAATGCCCGAATTTCCAGCAGCTTGAGCATTGGCTTACCGGAAATGTATAGGGTTCCACTTTAAACCGACACCCGTACCCGAAAACGTACGGGGGCAAAGTGGAGCCCTTTATGCTCAGCCGAATCGTCTCACTGTCAACCCATTTTCCTTCTTCCGCTAATCGTTTCAGCCTTTTAATTGATAAAATTTCATAGTCACAGGACAGATTCTCCAGTGCCTCTTTTTCGTCTATGTCTAAGTCAACCTGTCTGACCAAACCGTAGGATAAAGTTATCTCATCAAACATCTGGCATCTGTAGCCTAATGATTCCATTTTCGTGCAATTCACCAGTTTTTCACACTCCGTTCGACTATCAAACGCAACAAATACTCTATATGGGCTTCTATATGATATCTTCATTATGTTTTGTATTTTTTCTGATCTTAGTAGTTTGGCCATTCCAAATTGTTTCGGCAAAACTTCCCTCGACGTTATTGAAACTACATACTCCTCAGATAAATCACTTATTTCCATCACATCTTCTCCTTCGCTTTCTTTGTTGTCATTTTCATTGGGACGTTTTTTTTTATTCCTTGTTTTTCTGACAATTGTGGTGAACGAATCGAATTCACCAACTTCGTCGCTCTCACTTCTTGTTCTCTTCTCTTTTGTAGTCTCCTGCATTTCCTCGGTATTCAAAACCACTTGTTGATTATCGCTCTGCACTAAACTTTCGTCAACATCAATTCCGCCCGTGTCACAATACGAAGCGTTCTCGGTCATTGTTACAAACCACACAGGGCCTGTGGGTATGTAATAAGCAACTTCTAACTAGCTACGTAAGCGCTTACTAGGTTTTATTCGAGATTCGAATAAAGCACGGCCTGTATCACAAGACGCGTGCGCTTGCATCCACGACTAGCGCGCCACTGAACTTTGTTTTATAGTATGTGATGTATTTGAACAACCATTTTAAACACAACTCAAATAATAATTTAGGAACTAGTTAAGAGCCTCAGGCTTAATTTTGCTGTTATTTTTCAGGCAGTCGGAGATTGTCCTTAAAATTTTAAAGAACCTACACTATATGTATAGACCTAGTTTTGCCGCTGTGATATCAAAGACTCAGACAGATGTGTCTGTGATTTATGGTAGCAACCTTACAACCTTAAATCTCATCGCAAACGACCCTCGGCCATGTCTAGGAGTACGGTCTTGTGGTATCTTTGCACCACTCTGTAGACAATACTGTTGAAAGGATTAAACATGGACCGGTCATTGGACTCTCCACCTCTGCGGTTGACCAAAATGTTTGAAAATGAATTTAAGCGGCGAAATGCAAACAATATGTTATTTACAGCGATCTGTCAGTACGTCTATCTTTACAGTGGGCCGTGTCGACTCGAGTCTGGCTCGAATTGCGTAGTTTATTGATCTCTGTCCGTTTTTGCAAAGATATTCGTAAGATCTTTAGTTTTAATAGCTCTAAGTAAAAACTATTATCTGGTAAACTAGCAGCTTTCTCCGCATTTTATCTTAAATGTTGTGCAAAAAAGGTCCCAGGAAAACTACACGCGAATTTCATTCTGATCTGTTGAGGGACCGAGCCGTGAAAAAGTTGAAAAAACACAGACGTCCTGCCTGTGTTTTTTCAACTTTGTGCGATATACAAAATTACTTACAAACGAAAGTCGTATATATGAAATTTCACATTATTTATCTTAATTTTAATATTTACTTACCTGGTAGGCATTTAATAATCGCTGAAAGAATATTGAATGCTGAGCCGGACCCTTTTTATGTTCTCGCTGATAATTTCGTAAACTTTGTACTGTTTCGTAATTGAATTGTAATTTTAATTAGTGCCTACTTGTTTGTATTGTTTAACATTTTTTATCATTAAATGTTTATACGATACGCAAATATTTTGAAATTTTTTCATCGTCCAACATAAATTGAAAATTGTTTATTTGCATAAAATAACTTATATATATAACAACGATCTGTAAATATTTGTTATATGAGTTGGTATCGGCCTTTGGCCAACTTATATAACAAATATTTGCAGAGGGAATGTTTCGAACAACATTCCCTTAGATCGACATTATTGAGCTTGCTTCTGTAAGCCAGCCCTACACCGTCCTGTCGGCGGAGGCTTGTCAGTGAAGCCACATTGTCAGCTAGGGCTCCCCAACACAATGCGTTACTATTTGCTCAGGAATTAGCAATCTCTGCCCCGCTTGTGCTTGTCGGTTGACACTCCTCAGTGATTGCTCTGCCACACTTGCTTTGTCTGCGTCTACCTAGAATGCATCTCCACTACGTAATCCAAGTACTAATACCTCTTCAACATGACCTCTGAGGCTACAGTTGAGCGGGGAGGAGGGAGTGTAAAAAGTTGGCAGCTTTTACGGTTTACATGAAAATAAGCTTTTCATGACGTTTTTTCATTTTTTTAGAAGCTGTGAATGCTGGAATCCTCTTTCGTTTGACTGATTTATAATGAATGTTAGGATTTTATAACCTGTTTTGAAACTGCGGTAATGCATTACATTATTATGTAATGCATTACAGTTCTCGTATACTAAAAACGACTAATAAATAAGTAGTTATTTAAAATAATAATAGTGTTAAAAAATATTTTGTACTAAATGATGGGATGTGTACCTACCTAACTTGTTCTTGTTTCTTGTATTTATGTTGTGAAAATCACACTTTTTCATAAACCTATCTCTATTTCTGGGCGTATACATTTCATAGATGTATTGCGTTATTACAGTCCTTCCCCCAATAATTCCCGCTGACTCTCGTGGTGGTTATTTTATAAATTGCGCGCCTTTTAACCGTAATCAGAGGCAGGAAGATTATTAATTTCAGTCAGACAGACAGAGTGTGGCTTTTGGGCTCGAGGAGGTGACATCATTGCATTGTATTGTTCTCTCCGTAGACGCAAACTGCTAATTGGTCAGTTCTGCGTCTCGACCAATTCAACGTGACCGTAAATTGGTCAACCTCAGCTTCTTGGAATTCAACGTGACCGTGAATTGGTCAACCTCAGCTTCTTGGAATTGCAACGTGACCGTGAATTGAGATACTGCCGCACGAATGTTCATAATATAGATAACGTTTATTTGCTTCTCAAATTTACTTTCAATACTGTAGGTAAGTACTAAAAAGAAATTAAAAAATATTCCGATACAATTACGGTGCAGTACAAAGCTCATGAAAATAAACAACTTACAACATTTTAAATGGGAGATCGGTTAAACTTCCAAATAACATTGTCCAGAAGCTATTCCAGTTTTTACTTAAATTACAAAAGGGGATGATTGATCGAAAAATTCCAACTCGCGTTGAAAGAATATTCTGACCTGGTGGAGTTTAGTTTGCAGCTTGCTTCAAAGTTTAAGTTTAGTTAAAGTTTGGTTGTAAGATAAATAGGGAATTTGTTGAATGAATACCCAATAAGGTTTTTACTTGATAATACCTACATATAGTTATTTTGTTCAGAGATAGTTCCTACTTGCGACAATCCTGTAGAATACGTATAATCTACCTCTCAGAATTGAGATACTTTAGTTATATTAGAGAACTTAGATATTGGCTCTGAGGTAGACCCAAGGTCAAGGCTTTACAGGAATATTGGCAGTCTACAATATGGGGAGGTATTACATTGTGCTTTGGAATCCCACGAACCAATCCAAGAAGCCAATAGTTGGCAATTCAGTGTAGAGTATTTTGGTAGTTAATTCCTAAGTTAGGCTATTATACTAAATAAATCGGTGCTTACACCAAATCTATGTTTTCCGTTGTGATTTATGAGATCTTGTCTAACCTAAACATGTCAATAGAGCTACCTATGTAATTCAAATATGCTGTTGTCACAGCAAAAGGATAGTGTCACTCAAGTATTTTATGATTATGCTTTTTTTTTTTTTTTAATTGTACTTATTCCTTTAACATTATCAGAGACTTTATGAATCTAGTTTTAAATTAAAATTATTATATTTTACTTAGGTATATTGTTTATATCTACTTATTCTTATCTAACTATTTATCTATTATATGTATGCTATATTATATATTTTAATATATATATTATACATCATATCTTATCTACTTATTTCTAAAAATTACTTGCTTCACTTTGATTATGCTGGTCAACTCACACATATGTAGATTCGTTTTTATCTATGTGTGAGTTGACAAGCATAATTATAGATTCAGAAACTTTTGAAACTAATGGTCATTAATACTAAAGTAAAAAATCATATCACGATAGAGAACCTAATAAATTACTGGTAACTTCTGATAATGTAGGCCGAGATATATATATTTTGGGTCGCGTTTTAATAAGACTCGCTTATCACTTTTATACCATGAGTAAGTGACATTATTAGTACTGACGACCCCAGTGGCGCAGTCGGCGAGGGTCGCCTGCGGCACAGAAGGTTGTGTGTTCGATTCCTGTCTTGGGAAAAATTAACGTTTGAACGATATCTTTATCGATCTACATAATATTTGTTCTGAGAGTACTGGGTGTTTTCTACCTAAAATAAAAATAATGTTTGTTAATGACGCTGTATGCATTGATCACCATTAAAAAAAGAGCTTGTGTTTTGTTTGATTTGATTAGCTAATCTTGTTTAGCAGACCTGCCCTACTGTACCACACGACAGAGGTTGGACGCTCCTTGATACGTAGGTATTCATCATTTATATGAAAGGTGGGCTTTTAGTAAAAATCCCCCTTGAGGGGGAAAACTGGAATTCAAAACACCCACTTTTCCCCCTCACCGTTTTTTCTAATCGTCTGACGACCACTTACTTACCTCGCTCCTTCCACATCGAATTAAATTCTAATATTTACGTACATCTACCAGTTCACTTCTAGTCTGTGAACACCCTCACAAAGTTAGAAGCACTCAGCGTTCTGTAAAGTTCTACAAGTCTCGAATAATGAGCTCATTCGGGAACGAGATCCATGTAAGACGCTTCCGTCCTTTTATTGTGTTATGTGCTGTATATTTATTCAAACAATGTTGAAATCTTAATTCTAAAAACATGTAAGTGTAAACGTGTTTTTCTGTGGAGACCACGACTCGGAAAACGTAGTAAAAGACGCCCTGCGACCAGGTGAGATAATGACATGCGAAAGACTGCAGGGAGATGCTGGATGCGTCAAGCTAAAGACAGGGCGCTATGGCGCTTATTGGGGGAGGCCTATGTCCAGCAGTGGACTAACATAGGCTGATGATGATGAAGTTGAAATCAGGGAATGTGTCCTGTTTCACAAACGACATTAATCCCCAGGGACTGTGACTAGTAACGAAGGGTTTCCTCTGGGTGAATCATTACAAATTATATTCGCAATATTCTCGCTCGTGATTCGCCTTTTCAGAAACTTTATAATATTGACATTGATGTTCGACATCCTACTTTAAATTTAGTTTAATTACGAACGTTTCTGAAATTAGATAGTGTTATTATTATAGGTGACGTCATGGCTACTGACTGAAAGGAAAGGGCTGACATTTTGCACATGTGATTTCTCGGGTTTCAAGTAATTTTTTTTAAAATAAGTGGGCTTTTTTATCATAACCTTAACCATCAATTGACCGTCGCAGTTTAAGCACATTCAGAGAGGAAACTACTTTGTTATATTTAATGTAAACCGTTCACTCCATCAACTTTCTAACGAAATATAGTTTGTCGGTCGCTCCATCCCTACTGCCTGTACCTGCTTTTTATTTGCTACCTAATAGCGGAATTGTTGTTATTAAAATGGCTTATGAAGCCACACACAAAAGCTACCTATATGAATTATGGTTTGTAAATACAGACTAAAATGAGCTGGTGACCAGTAAGTAGGCCGAGTCTATTTGACGATAGTAACGAGACATGATCGTGACGTCTCATCTCTCATATTATATATACGTCACGATAACGTGTCGATCATCATCATCATCAACCTATATTAGTCCACTGCTGGACATAGGCCTCCCCCAATGAGCGCCATAGCGCTCTGTCTTCAGGTTTACGCATCCAGCATCTACCTGCAGTCTCTACGTGTCGATACTATCCTGAAAATTAAATGGAGTCAGGGCTCCCTTGATACTGTATTTCTATCCACTCGACGCGGGATTGACAAGTTTATTGAATGACGAAGTGTCCTGCCACGTCTTTGTGCACGACACTCAGCGAAATTAATCACAGCTGGAGTGCTCCTTTGTACTTGCACGTGTAATATCTATTGTGTCTAGGTAGCTCTAGAGAGAGTGCTCTACCAAACTAAATCGAATGACGTCGTAACTCCAAAGAACTGAATTGATATTCGATGACATAGCCTGAGTCAGCAGAGAAAAGTAAATCCTACGGAAAACTCGATAACATTTCAATTTGATAACTTGACATCCTCTCTCGTTTTGTTCCGTATTTTTATGAATCGATTTTGAGAGCGGGCTGAGTATTGCCACAGGTATTGCTGAACATATTAAGATTACGATACACGTAATCGAGAACTATTGACGTTTTAGACGGAAATGGCTTAGAATGTTAGTAGAACACAAACGCGGAGTCGCCAAGAATGCGATAAATACATCTCTTTTCCTATTCGTATTGGATTTTCTTACTATCGCACACAATTAGAACAAGTAGTACATACTAATAAAACCTGCCAGTTACGAGTCGACTCGCCCGTAGATGTTTCCGTACCCTCGTATATAATAATTTCGCAAAGAACATTAAAAACTGATTTAAAATGATAATAGCAAAAAGCCATCATGACGGCGGTCACCCATCCAAGTACTGACCGCACCCGACGTTGCTTAACTTCAGTTATCTGATTAGATTACATTTGCCAACATCATGTATACTTAATGAGTGCATCACACACAGTATAAAACAAAGTCGCTTCCCGCTGTCTGTCTGTCCCTATGTACTATGCTTACATCTTCAAAATGACGGATTTAGATGCTGTTTCTTTAATAGATAGAGAGATTCAAGGGAATGGTTTATAAACCATTCGATAAATTCGGTTGAAGCCGCGGGGCGCAGGTAGTTTTTTCATAAAAATGAAACCGTTTGCAACTTTGGAGTGAAACTACTTCACTCACCATGACATTGCGGATCCCCACCAGCAGCAGCAGCAGCAGATGTGCGAGACACCACATCACTGCAGGCTTCACTGACCTGGGGGACGTGTACATAATGTAGACGAACATTCAAACAACATAACTAACGCAATTGAAAAATTACTAACACATACTATAGTATTGTGACTTACTATACATAGGTACTATAATTGTGTACATGTGTTCTATACTAATATTATAAAAAGGAAAGGTTTGATTTTCTGTTTGTTTGTTTGTAACGAATACGCTTCGAAGCTACTGGACCGATTTGAAAAATTCTTTCACCGTTGGGTAGCTACACTATCCCCGGTGAACATAGGCTATATTATATTTTCAAAAAAGTTAGGGATCCGTACTAAAACCGTGCAAAGCCGGGAAGGTCCGTTAGTATAGTATAAAGATAAATTCATCTTTATCTTAATACAAGATAACATTTATAAGGTAAAGTGTTAAAAGAAACCCCATTTATTGATTGCCGAGGAAAAGGCATCAGCCGTAAGTTACTTACACTTACCGCGCATGACTTTTCCTTCCTTAGAAGTTTCATCAAACATTGTTAAAAGTTAGGGCACTCCACACGGCTGTGTTTGCGCCTTTACGAATTGTATTCAACTATAATCGACACGAGTAATTGCTTAGTTTCGTATCGTAGTTTCTATGTAAATCCAATAATGGGACGCAAGGACCCGTGTTCATTAATCCCCAATTTCAAGCAATTTGGGATTAACAAAGCAGTGATTTGTAATCCATCAAATTCAGTGAGCCACATTATTTGCCTATACTTAGGTAGGCAAGTGGTTATGACCTGCCCTCATTACTACCTTAGATAGATAGATAGATAGATTATTCTTTATTGAACACCTAGTTTCCAAGAACAATGTAAAATAAAAAACTTAAAAAACTACATACAATTAGCAGTCTTATCGCTCAAGAGCGATCTCTACTAGACAACCACCTTATTGTTCTTTAGTTTTTTTATTAGTATATTTTATATGAGAAATAATGATATATGAATTATGACGTACAATTTGACATATTATGAATAAAATGTTTATCTGTTTATTGCCCACCACCATTAAATAAACAACCTACATTACTTCACGTGAGCCATATCCTACAGTTTTTCATCTAAAATCCAACGCAAAGTAACATCCAAAAACCCCGCTTCAAATTAAAAGTTTTGTCTTGAGTGACCGTTGTTCCACCTCGAGTCCAAGGGACTAAAACAAATGACGGTATTTCCGATTCTTGATTTGTTTAAAACGAGACTTACCCCCTCCTGTCGCCGGTGCCAATGAGCAAGCGGCAAGCTCTGCCGATTAATATTTATTGCTAATAGACAATTTCACGGATATTGGCGAATCCTCCACGCCCAAGGAGGTTGAGATATACCTATCAGCACGGGTTTTGCGTCTTGACCTACGCAACTCATTTTGTTTGAACTTGCTATCTCATGGCATGATAAAAAATATTTGGAATATGTGAAATTGTGATGTTTGTAA
Source organism: Eupithecia dodoneata (assembly GCA_947044415.1). Lineage (NCBI taxonomy): Eukaryota > Metazoa > Arthropoda > Insecta > Lepidoptera > Geometridae > Eupithecia > Eupithecia dodoneata. The sequence continues at coordinate 473,981 of OX345670.1, forward strand.
GTATTGGGAGATGAATGCGATGTCGCTGGAAAAATGTTTGTCGTGGGTAAATGTAATCATATTTTTGTTGGCAGCACTCGATCATAGTAACCATTGAAACTTGAATTGGAGTTAACCTTTTATACGTAGATGGATGAGAAGTATCGACCATTGCAGCAACAAAAAAAAATCTAACTTCTTTCGAAGTTGACAGTCCTGAATGCAATTATCTGAACAGAATCTGTAATATACTTATTGGAAATACTATTTATTTGTAAATAATTTATTTCTAATACTTTTTTAACAACATTTCTGGCTCGACGTTCTTTACCCAAGATTGAGCTACTACTTGGCATAGAATTTAGGAATAAAATTGATGTCGATATTGCCTTGACTATCATGCCTAGCCTACTACAGTAGATTGATATAGACTTACGGTAAGAGTCCCTACCTACATAACTTTACTAGCCGTAGCGTAGGAAAGGTCCCATTGAAATTAAAGGAAAGATCTCATTAAACAAAATTCAATATGGCGATACTCATTGAATTTTAAATCAGTTAATAAATTAATATTTCTTTTTTAATTAATATCTTTCCCGAAATTCTGAAAAAAATTCCAAAGTGAGTCTGAGGTATTATAAATTAATGAGTTTAGCTGTTATCGGTGCAATGTCGCAATTTCCTCCATAATTTCCTCCAGCTCAGGTACCTTTAGTCAGCATAAATAATACAAAAACTTCTCAAAGTATTTCTACCATAAAACCTAAACCGAGTCGCCAAGTCAACACGCTTTCATATTCGTTGCTACGAAAAGAAAATAAAAAGCCTTCACTTCTTTTTTTCTGGTCTTTGTTATCGTCGTAGTAGTAGTATTAGTCGTTTTTGTTATTTATTTGATTACCGTAGTAAATCTGGAAAAATCTCGGGAATTTCATTAGGATTGTGTAAACAAGGGAACAACCCACCTTGCCTATTTTTATTCCAAACTCTATTTTTATTCATCTGGGCCCGGCGAGTCCTATCGATCTTGTAATATTAAGATTGAATGAAAAAACTTATGAAAAAAATAATTAATGAATATACTTGGTGTTAGAGATCCCCGCTCCACTTTATGTTACATAAATAAATTATCAGGAATACAAAAATAAATAAATTAAACACGTCATATTCTTCTTGTATTACCTACCCGCAAGGGTTGTTTTTGTGTGTGGTTGTTTGCAGGGTCGGACTGGCCATATAGTTAGGGTGGTGATTGTCGGCACGGGCCCGTGGTAGAATTAAAAAAAAATATTGCAAAAATAATCAATACAAACACATAACATAATTAATTTGTCTGAGAAGGGAGAAGACTAGGGCCCAGCTCTGGGATAATGGGCCCGCACTAGCTAGGGCTCGGCTATTGCAACTTTTAGGTATAGACGATACTTTATACATATTTAATTATAAATGACCATCCGAAAAAGTAACAAAAATTTCGTCATAGATTTCTTACTTTTCACCAAACATTCGAAAGTTCAGAGTTGAGGCTTGGGATTTGTCATCAAACCCCAAAGCGGTTCAGTAGAAACTATTGGAAAATAATACTAAACCGCCTTGGGGCCCGCCCACTATTGTTCCAGTCAAATACAACCTGCATATCTTCAAGGTAGGAGTGAACAGGTGTCTTCTAGACCTTCGTGATACACTGACCACAGCGTCACCTCCATCAGTCGAGATGGTCTTCATGCGAAGGTTACACAAACGACACTAAACAGAATCATTACGGGCCCCGGATTGTAAGTTGCCCCCCGGGCTCTTCCGGCCCAATCCGACCCTGATTGTTTGGGATGTTTTATTGCCTCGGGCCGTCAAAATACTCGTCTAAAATCCAGCTATGTTCAATTTAGAAGACGCTTGGCCTCTCCGTTTGCAAATGAAATAAATTTTAGCACAATAAGGAGCTGACGAATTTTATTAAAAGTATTTACCAAGGAATAAAATATTTTTTTTACTCTACTTTTATTGCTTTGAAGATAAAATTACAGAACGACATTTGCAATTTAATTTAATTGGAACCATTAGTTTTTCCAATATCGTGTTCTCTCATTAACTGCAAGTCATTGCATACCCGGTATATATCAAGGATACCCGAGTATATAGGGTACATGGTACCCATAATTAGTAGGTATAAGCTAGTGATAATTAATTAATAAGACACCGAAGGAATCTCCCTTGTGATTAGCCTGGTTTTTATGTCTTTTTACACCTTTGGGAAATATGCTGGACGTGACAACTGTACGGAGCAGTAAGAGTGAGTCGACTATTGACGAGGGTCTGAGAAACACCGAACTGGTATTTTTTGCCGGGTAAAATGAACCTGTCTACGAGTTTTATTTGGTCAAATTAAAGCTAGGTCAAATGATGTCAAACCTAATTAGTATAATTGGGTAGAGATATGTTGTATACGGCCTGCACTATTTATGGTAGAATACTTTTTTGATCTTTTTAAAACTTCTTTAAGCGCGTTGAGCACTTTTTGGGTGAATTAAAATCATGGAACTCTCGCCGTCGTCACCGAACGCTTTCCTAACTGTGTATATATTATATATGTGTACTTTTTGAGTGAACAAAAAGCGTGAAACTCGCGTCATCGTCACCGCACGCTTCCCAGTATAAATAAAATTACTCAGTTTTGACTTGTATAGGCATTCCCCAAAGACTGCCCCGCATGTTTTATTTATCAAAAAGTGTGTTAATATAGCCGGGTCGAACTCGTCGGGTCGAACTTGTCCATTGTTTTTCACCCAAGAGTTCAGCGGTATGATAACGAAGCAGCGAGAACCCCACGTCCGCTGCCAACCTTCGTCAAGCTCCGTGCTGAGTGCACATTTCCTCGAGGATTCACCCTTCCGGCGGGTTTGCGGACTTACCAAATATCAAATATCAAAGTGCTTTATTTCCTTTTAAGACCTTACAGGACTTACCTTTCTTGAATCGTCAGTAATTTAATACAAATTTGAAGCCCTTTTTCAAACAAATATGGATCATCGTTTATGTTTTGTTGTATGTATTGCCGTTCTCATTGTATAGAAATTCTATTCCATAACCTAGTTTGTATGATCGTTAAAAATAAATATATTAATAGCCTTGGTTATTCCACTGCTGGGCTAAGAATCGCGATATTTTGGAAAACGGGAAGGCCATTATCTCCAGGTATTGCGATCCTGTACCACCCCGACCAACACCAATTCAATACCAATCAGCCAGGAATTTGCCCGAATCTATAGTAACCTAGGTACCTAGTTTGTGATTTCGAGAATTAAGTTGGAGCATCCACAACAATGAATCGAGAACAGATCCTGTTCAACAAAGCCATCAGCCGGGTGAACTTCTTCCTGAAGCTGTCTGGCATCGCCATCGATTACGACGACGAGCATCGGAACTTATTTCAAGTACGTTAAGGTATTCTCATCTTAAAAGATTAAAACCGCAACCAATAACGACGATGTGGCGCGGTGGGCGAAGGTCCGCCTGCGACGCAGAAGGTTGCGGGTTCGATTCCCGCCTCGGGATAAATGTGTGTACGATCTGTAGATATTTGTTCCGGGTGTTCTGGTCGTTTTCTATGTATAATAAAAAATATCTATCTATGTAATGTATTGTATTATGTATATCAGTTATCTAGTACCTATAACACAAGCTTTGCTTACCATGGGGCTAGATAATGCTGTGTGGATTGTCCAGCATTATTTATTTATTTAATAATTATACTAGCGACATTTTTTTCACAATGCGTTGTCTAATGTATAGCAATCTCTAGATTAGTGTACGAACGCCAAGACGTGTTGTGGCCAATACAGGGCACTTACATAATTATGGAAATTGATGTAAAAAGTGTACAAAAGTGTGTGTTTTGTTGCACAATTGAAAACTTTGAAACTGGCATCCAAAGTATTTTGTATTTATTCTAAACACTTACATCTATTCTTAGATGACCTATTACAATAGAGTAGTCCTATAACAGGCAAAATAAATAATAAAAAACACAATAATATAAATAATACAATACAAATGTCAATAAGTAAAATACATTGTAGATACAGTCTCACTTTAGTTACTTTATTATTGCGATCCTAGAACTATCAGGGAATCGTTCCAGCGGCTGTACTACCGCTGGATCTTCTGCTTCAACGTAGTGTGGAAGGAGACGGACTCCCTGGGGTTCTTCGGCACGACCAGCCAGCTCACGGTCCCGGAGATCACCTACATGGTGCCGTGCATCACACTGTGCTTCCTCGGGGAGTGCAAGTCCTTCTTCTTCATCCGGGAGCATCACCATGTGGTGGACCTGATCCGGACCTTGAGGAGACTGCAGGGTATGGGGAGAGCTGGTGGGGAGGTAAAACAATTAATATTAATATACTTATTCTTACTTATATACTTTTTATGCAATTAAGGATTTTTAATATAAATATTGGATTAGATTATTTTAAAAGACTAAAAAGCGGCGGATTTTTTCCTGCGGTAAAATGTAATATCATCATGCCAAATGTCAATTTCCTGCGGAAGGAAGTTGACATTTGGCATCTAGGTACCTAAATGTCGTTTAGGTTTTTGATGAGTGAGTATTTCCGAACCTCAAGAACTTAATACATATATATTTATAAAATTAAGTATTTCTACTCTATTCTTGGATGTTACTAGACACGCAAAATAATAAAATAAAATAATTAAAATAATTGAGATATCGATGGGATCAAAATCGGGCCCAAATAGTTCGTGTAGTATACTTAGTGCTATTGTTGCTTTGGCTGGACACTCTATCGCGCGTTTCAATACAAAAAGATATCTAAGTAGGCACCTAGTAACTGTCTAATGTATCCAGGTGGAAAAGGAAATGACGCAGAGAATAGTTCCATTCCTCTCTCGAACCAACAGCACCCTCCTAGTGATGGGCGCAGGAGCGGTGCTGACGTTCTGCGCAGGCCCGGCGGTGGTCCTGGCGCACCACTACGCCGCGAGCGGCGAGTGGCGCCGGGAGCTGCCCTTCAGTGTGTGGTACCCGTTCGATGCCTACGACTACAGGGTCTGGCCGTTCGTGTGGATGCATCAGAATTGGACGGGTAAAACAATATTATTCTTCAGACTCCATCATTCCTGGTTTGGTACAAAATAATAGAATAGAATACAATAGAAAAAACATTTATTTGGACACCACCGGTACAAAATACAGGCATAGAATAAACAAAGGATATATCAAAAGTAATCTCAGTTCTGACAAAAATGTAACCAATCTAGAAGTATAGGTAATCTTTAAAAATAAAAAATATAAGTACAGGGTGTTTCAACCTAAAGGATTAATCGAAGCGAGGTTCTCTGGGGTTCCAATCTGTATGGAAACGTCCGCGCGTCCCCCGTGTATATGTTTCTTTTAAAGAAGGTTAGTGTTTTTTCCATACAAGAATAAGTACAATTACACACTAAACATTTAAAAGAACTTGACAAAATCGGTCACCACTCAGCATACTTTATGCTATGACAGAGTAGATCATGCTATAGCGCGCGCGCTGGTTCTCCGGTGACTTGCATGAGGTGGCTAGGCTACGTCATACACATTTACATTTACTTTTATTTACACATAAAACGAGATTAAATGTAATGTAATAACTGCACCCGCGTTAATCATTTCATGGCCAACAAATTAAAATTGTACGACTATCGATTGAGACCACTGGGGACACGCTGCTGTTTGTGCTTGGCGCGTAATACTCGAAAAAAAACGAAAAACTTTCTGAGAAACCCTATACTTTATAAACTTGCAACTATCTGCTTGTTAACCTTAAAATTAATAAATATAAGTTATAAATTAAGAACAAAAAACATTATTTTAAATTTTATCTTATATAAAAGGTCCAGCTATATAGATAGATGTCTTGGTCCTGCCTTCGAGGCAGGAAGAAAATGTCGCATAACTCCACGGCTACGTAAAGTTTAATTACATTTGAGTATGAATAAGCTGTAACAGTAATTAAAACATCGTATACACTTAAGTCTAATTGAATTAGAACAATGGAACCATTACCGCGAAATAAATTTAACACAAACGTCATAAATTTAACAGTTCAGAGCAGGTATTTAAACTGAAAAGGGGCAAAGAAGGCCTCCGGTATAAAAGGCCTGCAAATTAAAAAGAGGGATTTAAACGACTTTTATCAGAAAAGGTGCAATTATGATTCACGCAATTAGCATTCGAGAGGCTCGGTAGGAATGGTGAGGCGTCTGATTGATCTACTATGTGGCTCTTCGTTTTCTATGTATCATAAAAAATATCTATCCATGTAATGTATTGTATTATGTATATCAGTTATCTAGTACCCATAACACAAGCTCTACTTAGCTAGGGGCTAGATAATGCTGTGTCAATTGTCCAGCATTATTATTATTACTATCGACTTGAATATAATACTAGGTGGACAAAAAATAGAAATGAAGAGAAAACCAATAATGTTATTTCTTTGATAATAATAAAACATTACATTTGACTTGTAAAAGTCCTCATTTTGTAAGCCAAAGAAATAAAATTATTGAAAACTGACCTTAAATCTGAACTTGATATTCATGAACTGGAATTCCGTCTAAGGATTGCTGTCGCGATTACGGTCAATAAATCAATTTTTGTCAACAAAAAATATAACAGAAAGATCTCAAATAACTATAATTATACCCATTATTGTAAATACACAGACTACGGTAAGACGTTGACAGCAATCAATAGTAATCGAGACAAGCAGTTCAGGCTGAACAACTCTACGTTTGTACATAATGTAATCCCAGTGCAGGTGTAAGTGGCGTAACTACAGGGCGAGTCTGGTATAGTTACGCCACTGTTACTCGTAGGTGTGCCACGCACTCAACGCATATATCATCACCCGACTGCGCGAGAAGTGTTTTCAGCGTGTTCATACAGCTGTGGTTACGCAACATGCCATTTTCCTATCCAACGTTGTACTCGTACCACATACATTTACATGACATTTGTATCAGTAGCTGGGTGCTCAATCTACAAGTGTCGTAAAGCTCATCGCACACTACGCCGACGACCTGAACGTCTCGAAGGAACCGGAGACATTGAATCGAAATATATAGTTTTACCTAAGTTCCTACATACTTACTAATAAGGACCGACTTTATTGGCTGTGTATGATTTTTTTATGCTGTCTGTGTATTTGAATAAAATAAAACATCTACATATCTATCTTATATAATCTATCTTACGTTCGTTTGAGTCAGCACTTATACCTAAGTGTTAGTTACATTATTATGATATTATATTGCATCGAATTCTAAGAATAGATAATTGTCCGGCGCTTAATGTTCGGGAAGGTGTGCGACTCGACTCAGCTTTAAGTAGCTCAATTCCGATGTCGACAGGCATTGATCGTTATGAACGAGTGTAGTGCGGATAAGGGATTGGAATCTGGTGCGAGTGCGAGCTTTGAATTGCCGAACGAAATATCGCCATTTCTATAGTGGGCTATTTTATTTGCTTTCCACATATGAACGGGTCGTCCTGTCGCGTCAGTATTTTACAGTTTTCCATACATAGGGTCTAGGGATCTCTAGACAAAAAATTGAAGAGAACAGAAAATCAAAAACACCTTTTTTCTTATTTGTTAATCATTTATTTTATAGCATAACATTTGACTTGTCGAATAACTTATTTTGTAAGACTAAAGAAATAAAGGATTAGTACGAGTATACAATTTTTGAATTTTATATTTTAGGCCCTCAAAGTTTCCCTATTCCAGCAATAGTATCGTTCTTCTGCGTGTTCGGGCCCGACTGTTTCTACTACACGTGCTGCGCGTTCGTGCACGTGCAGATGCGCGCGCTGCGGCACGACGTGCGGCACGTGGCGCACGCCATCGCGCGCGAGCGAGGCGCGTTCGTGAGCGTGCTGGAGCGGCATCGCGACCTCATCAGGTGACATGACGATTTGATTATCTTTTTCTGAAAAAAGTGTAATTCTTTATTGTACACAAAAACTTCTTTAAAACAATATTTTATAATCATCTAGGACCAAAATAATTGGGAAGATAAATCCAACGAACCCAAACTCGACGGCTATTTAATTTGAAAAAACTAAAAACTGACTTCGAATCCCTTTATTTTGCCCAGTTTTCAAGTTTTACGGACAAATACTTTCATATTATTTTATTTTATTATAATTTTGATCGGACCACCTCGACTATGATGTCTGTGACCTCGGGATCACGAGAGTTGCACAATCTCGCTTCCTAATTAGTTAATTGACGGAGAGCTGTACATACAAACATACATAAAACACAAAAACATATGTACAGCCGAACATAGAATAACTCTTCGTTTTTTCGACACCAGTTAAAAAATAATAAATTCTCGAAGACTCGCCCATAAGATTAGGTACTCGTGAGCTTAGAAGGTGATTTAGGTATTGTACCAGGTATTCTAGAAATCTGCAAGGCCTACTTTTACAGATTTCTAGAACACTTGGCTAATCCCTGTTCTATTCGAGTTGGTTGAATAAACTATGATGTCTGTGTGTCCGCCTGTGACTTCCAGATGCGTGGAGCTGCTGGAGCAGATCTACGGGAAGTCGACTCTGTTCAACGTACTGTCCAGCTCTCTCATCCTCTGCCTCACTGGGTTTAACATCCTCGTAAGATAATGCCTTGTTTCCTTAGTATTTTACTACTTCACTACATAACTCCCGAAACCTCAAACGCAACTCAGATTTAAGCCCATCTCAAGTGACAGATTTTCATTGAAAACTGTCAAAAAAGACTACTTGAGACTTGCTTAAATTTGCGATGCGTTTGAGTATTTGGGCGTAATATCTGGGGGCTTGTCGTAACCTACCTCGGTAAAAAAATCTCGGTTCGTATTATACGAACCCAACGAAACCATACCTATAAACCAAAGTAATTAAATTTTTTAACGAATACAATATAAACTCTGCCAGTGCCTGAAAATATGCGTGAAACCATAATTACCTACTGTTATACATAATGTAAGGTAGAATATCCTGTTACTATACAAATAACAAAACATGTTGCCTAAATAGTTCGTAAAACTTTGAACATGCAAACTTTGTACGGCACCAAGGGTTTCGATTTCACACAAATATTCTAAATTAGATTTTTTCAGCTCCCTCCTTAACGCCTGTGACCCTCGATTTTTTAATTATCTACAAACTCAGAATACAGAAAGTCCAGAAACCGCGTTCAACTGTAATTGCAAGCTACACGCTGTGTCCAAAAACAAAACAACGTCCCCCGCCCGCCTCACCTTACCACCCGCGTAATGTTGTTAGCTCAGGCATTATTTGCCCGTTTTTGGGGTAAATTTTGGGAGTATTGGAATTAAGATAATAATAGAATAAGAATTGTCCTTTTCTATATAACTATGTACCTACCTGATTATCTCAAGAAATAGATAGGTTCATCAAATAAAACACGGTTAAGATTAAAAAAAAATATTTAATTTCCTTTTTGCTGGGTAGGCTTCTAAAATATTGTCTATTGTAGTTTGAACTAATTAACAAAGATTTATATTTAGATAAATTATATTTTTTTATATTACATAAACGACCTGAAAACCCTGAACAAATATTATTTGCAGATCGTACAAACATTTGTCCCGAGGCGGGAATCGAACCCGCAACCTCCTGCGTCGCAGGCGGACCGTCGTCCACCGCGCCACAGAGGTCGTCACAACTTATTAATATTCTACAACGAATAAAAGCCCTTAAAAGGTAATAAAGAGAAGGGTAAATCAAAACTCTTATATTGGCAGCACTTACAAGATGGACGCATCACTCTCTATGACAATTGAAAACAGAGAAATTAATTAATTATTTAAATAAGACGATACCTAAATGCGATACTTACACGTGAAATGTGATCCCATCCTGTTTCTTTTTTAGACCCGCTGCATTTTTACAGGTAGGAACGACACAGGACGGCATAATTTAGTTAAATTGGTCATCGCTAAAATACGTCACGCGATACGTTCACAAAGTAACTGATCAGTTGCGCGTCAAACTACTCTATTTAAGAGTAGTTTTTGTAGCGTCAGTATTAGGCGCGCTCACGGTTTCTGGACTTTCTGTATTCTGAGTCTACAAACAAGCAAAAGAATCTGGCAGTATTTAAACTTAAATTAACTTACTTGTTGTTGATTTATAAAAACAATTTAACGTACCTACTCCCAACTCCCCTTCGAGACTCGACCACCGCTCTCCAAGTATGTTTATTAGAGCCACTGGTTGAAGCGACGACGACGCGTCACCCGAGCACTGGTGAGTATCTGTCGCAGCCTATAAATTTGGGTAATATTAGTTTGGATTAAATGAACTTGCTGATTACTCAAATATTACTGGCAGCTGATGTACAATATTGTTACATCCTCTGCCCTGCCTGTCGAGTGTAATGTCGGTCATCCGTGTATACTGAATATACCTACACCGTAATGTTAGCAATAAAGAGCTCGAACTGGTGCCTGCTCCACAGGCTATAGACGACCTGATGCTAATGGTTCCCTTCACGCCGTTCCTGCTGCTCGGCTCCATCCAGATCTTCCTGTTCTGCTACTACGGAGACTTGATCATGCAGGACGTGAGTAACTACCCACATACACCTACGGACCACTATATCATGTGCTACAACTGTTTGTCGAATGCCTTGCCCGGAGAAGCACCTATTTCTATTTTAAAAGTATCTGTGCTTAATAAAAATTAGAACGTAGATTATTATTCTACTATTCTTTATTTTTGTGTTGATTGTTTGATAATTACTGTGCTAGTCGGGTCAGACACAACTAACGAATCAGAGATCATTAAAATCATTAAACACTTTAACTCTCCTTTTTAATTCCTTTCCGAGAAAATAAAACCATTAAAACTTACCTTCAGTAATATAATGCAGACGTTTTTCACTTCTTTACGAATTAGTCGTGAGTCTCTAAATATATTTCACGTGATTCCAACTGCAACAGATTCCTAATAAATTTATAGTTTATTTACATCCGCTTAATACCTATTATCTAAATTTGATCTTGATGACATTCTTAATTATTTAAATACGTACCTTCAATTCAATTTGTAATAAACAAAAAAAATCTAAAGATTTCGCACTAATACTAACTTTTTTATACAGTCACTGTTACGGGCCAACGTAAAGTCCGCATTCTGCCGTGAAGGAAGAATCACCCTTCCTATAAACCTCTAACGATCACTACAAAGGCGCTTCCAGTTCCATTTTCAAAAATAAATTCAAATAAAATCTATGTTCTTCGTTTATGGAACATCAAAAAGTTCAGTATTTATGTAAGAGGACCATGTTTTTGGATTGGCTGATGATAAATGACAAAAAGAAAAAAAATATTTTGACCACACTTAGCGTGAAAAAGTAAGTACCTAGTGGAAAATAACAGAACTATAACTGCCTAAAATTTCAGCTGTTGTTGTTCAGTATTTTCGGCATAGTCTTGACCAAAATATTTATTTTCATTCTCAGCTGGTTTTATCCCACTGATGGGCATAGGCGTCCAAGACTGTCTACTCCATGCGATCTTGTGCCTAAAAATCATTTAGGACAATAATTTTATCAGACATAAAATGAGCTTAAATAGAAATAAAATAGGCACTCACAGGCTTTTACAACTTTCTCCAAGTTGTAAAATTCTGCCAACGTAAACAATTTTCTTCATCTGTCGTAATATATTAATAAAAAGCAAAAAAGTCATGCTTGGTTTTCGTTCCCTACTTGGGAACAAAGGCTTAGACAAAGGATAATAGAAGTGTCTGGATAGTGTTTGGAAGTGCTCATTAGCATCGACGAAGAGTTTGTGGCCTTGAGAACACGCTCAGAGGAGCTTTGCCTTCCTCCGCGACTTTAGTTATATCTTAGAATGTTCAAATCAAGATCTAGTATGCCATTGCCTGGCGAGCAATGCCTTTATGGATCAAAAGAAAGAGGATAAATAAGAACAAAATACATATTTAAAGTACACACACAAGAAACAGAAGAAAAGTACCTAGGTACCTAAACATAACAATTTGTAAAACAAACCAACATAATAAGTGCGCATTTGTATAAGCTCTAGAGTAATACGAGTATATGGTCTTTTACCATGTGCGCCGCGAAACAGGTCAAGCCTCAGCTAATATATAGCAAGCATTGCTCAAATCAACGACAGCCTAAAATATTCAGGACCTTAGAATAACTAGGCATTCAGGAGTTATTCAGTAAGTTCAGTCAGCCATAATAATAATACTAAAAACCAATCAAATGAAAAAAAAAAACTATATCAAATGAAAAGAACGATCTAAAGCTGGCTAAAGTTCAATGGTCACCAAGTTTTAATCATCATTATCAGACAGAACACATCCTGCGATATACGGGTTTCCTTTCGCTCCTGCGAGCCTTGTATGTCCAACGCTTCTCGCATCCAAGGTTTCCTTCACACAAAACATTGGTTCCAGTCTGTGGACATCAGCGAAGCAGTTTACGAAACAGACTGGTACAACCTGGACGCTGCAGGCATGAAGTATTGCCTCATCATGATCACCAGGTCAGTATTGAAGGCCAGCGCTCCATAGAAATAAGGCAACGTAAGGGCAACGTAAGGGCAAAACATACGCAAGCCCAATGAAACGTGCATCCAGGAACGAAATATGTATGTACCTATGTTACCTAGCTGGGAGGCGTGGGAAAGGTTTTCGAGTGTTTCTATGTGGTTCAACGAAACTCTATCCTATCTCAAAACGGCTAAAGTATTTTTAATAAATGAGGTATCAAAATACTCCTCCGTATTTAGATTGATTTTAGATATATTTTATACTAGCTTAGGTGAATTTTTACACAAGGATATGCAAGGAATTTTATAGGTACATTTTTCACACCTTGGGTTACATTATTGGAGTTTTAGTAAGGATCCCTTACTTTTTTGAAAATATAATAATAGCCTATGTTCACCACGGATATTTAGGCTTCCTAACGGTGATAGAATTTTTCAAATCGGTCCAGTAGTTTCGGAGCCTATTCGTTACAAACAAATAAACAAACAAACATACAAAAAAACAAACAAAAAATCAAACCTTTCCTCTTTATAATATTAGTATAGATAGTATAGATGCCGTCCCATTTGGCAAATAGCGATGATTACTTAGTCTCGTTTGAGTACGGCCGGTAAATAACTAATTAGCTATTTTGACGTTTCAGGTCTCAGAAGCCTTGCAAGATAACAGCTTACGGGTTCACAGATATCAACATGAGAGGCTTTTCAGCGGTAAGTACCCGATGTCAGCGCCACATTAGCTCCTATCGCAAACCTCGCCGCAAATGATAGAATATTCAACTCGGTCGATAACGTTCACAGACATTATCTGCTATGGCGTAGAATGATGACGCTTTTAAAGATTAAAGGTGTAAAAATGTTGTAAAATATTTAGTGTTGGTATCCGATAGAAAAAATATAGCGTAGGCTTTTTAGCCTCTCTGTAGCCCTCTACGTTCCAAGTGCCAAAGCTAACCTAGATGTGACGTAGCATCGCGCGGTACACTCAGGTCTGTACAGGACAAGCTCGTTGGTGCACAGGTCAGCAAATTTTAGACGTGGAAATATAGCTCATGCTTCTCTGGTTTATTTTGTTACTAGATTCTGCACGCGGGTTCGCAGTTTCTATGGAAACGTTCAAAGGGTTTTTGTATCTCATGGGAACTGATTTATCCCAGACCTAAAACTACCTGTATGCAATATATTTTAGACCGATCCGTTCCGTAGTTTTTGCATGAAGATTTTATTTATTTATTTATTGAGATATTAACATCATTACAGGTAATTTTATTAAGCCCTAAGGCGATGTTATGATACCTTTATGTAAGAAACACTCATTTAAACATCCAAACTTTTTCAACATTTATATGAGAGCGCCTAGTTTCTGCTCACGGCTTCGCACGCGTTGTTTATATGGAAACGTTTAAGGTTATTTGTATGTGTTTCCCATGGGAATTTATTTATTGGAGCGGCGCGGCGGCGGCGCCTCTACGTATATTTATTTGTCTTTTCAGATACTGAGTTCTTCGTGGTCGTACTTCACTCTACTCAAAACGATGTACTGCAACAATAGCAAATAATTCATTTATTTAGCTAAATTACCACTTTCCTACTTTATTTAAAAATATTATTCGTTAAAAACATTTTGATATGATACAATATGTTTAAATTTAGCACCAATATATTAATGTATATTATCTAGTGTATTAAAGCGCTAGCGAAGGCGTCACGTTACCTACTAATTAATAAATAATTCTTCTCGCTGTCTGTGTTATTAAACCCCTTTCATCAGTAAGCTCCTCTATACTTAGAAATTACTCTGAGCCTCTATATATAATGGTAATTAATCAGTGGGTACATTACTTTCACCTAGCTATAGGTAAGGGAACCGTAATCTATATTAATAATATATAATCGAAAGTAACTGCCTGTCTGATACCATTTCACGCCCAACAACTGAACGGATCATAATGAAATTTGGCAGGAAGGTAGATGATATCCCGGGGACGGACTTTAAGATACTAACCTTGCCCTGCCACATATAATGAACTAGAAATATTTAAATTCGTTCAAAACATAAATTATTGTATAAAAAGAGGGAAAGAAAATGGGGAAAAAAGAGGGAAAGAACCTACACATCTCGCTCCTTATGATATATTACAAACTTAAGTATAGGAGTAGATTCCAAACTTAAAGTTCATTCATCGAGCCCCTATGTCATGTATTGAGCGACAAATGAATGATAATTAAATTATAATAATAAACGACAAAAAAACAATGAAAGCCATCTGCGATAAGACCGAACATTGCACTTGTCGCAGATATAATGTATTTTCTGTAGGATCCAGCGGACCCTAACCATAACATTAGATTGAAAACTCAATCGACTCGGTTATAAACTTTCTTTACAATTTTCCACCGTCATGACATGATTTATGTCATATGTGTATCTTATTTCTATGGACTAACATGGGCTGATGATGATGATGACATGATTTACTGAGGTTGGGCCATACGGTCTACCCATGAACCTATGTTTGGAAAAGTACTTCCTTACCTAAATATGACCTACATATAGCTTCTTTTGTGCTTTTATCTTAATTTTTGTCAGCTTCCTCCAGATATTAAGCTCAGCACAATACCGCGGAACAAAAAAACACAATGGACACGTCTCTCTCAGGTGACTCGAGCTCCGACAGACGGATAGACACGTAGTTAATTATCTCGCGAACAACTCTATTAGATTCAGGATAGTTGTGTGGATTAGTGTTATTGTTCAGGGACGGGTTCATGGACTAGATAGATAGGAAACACTTTGTTATACCACACAGAATAGGAAATAATACAGAAATAAATAGGTAATTGGAATAGAGGAAGTATGATGTGCTAAGTACCTACTTATTTTGCAATATTATTTTTTTATTTTATTATTCGTTTATTTCAGATCATCATTAAAAAAAATAATGCAACTATTAATGTAAGCCTAAAGAATATAAAAACATTTTAATTTTTAATTTTTGATGATTATGTACTTTTGAATATAATTCGGTTATAGACATTTCGTCATAAGTAGGTACAATATGTTTAAAAAAATGAATTGGAAAATGAAACGAAAATGACGTTTACCAGGTTTAAGGCTACGTTTACGTTTTCACGCAAGTGTCATTCTGCGAAAATTCCCACTTTAACAAATTTTCTAAGTCCCAGTCTTCCGCAAAATGTCCTTCGCAAAAGTGTATTTCGCGCAAGTACCTACCTATATCCTAATACCCAGCTGTGCGACATTCGTCGGCGTTGGTAATCTTCAGCAACGCAAATGTATATTGTAACGTAATCGCATACATTTGCTTTTTCAAAGCTTTTATTGAATAAATTATAAATGAGGAAGGAGACATGAAGCGCTGTGTAATCAGCCGGTCCAGGACTTTATCCGTGTTATTGTCGCTCGGCAAACACGCCCTGACATTAGGCTGTGTAATTAAATTCGTTATTCAATGACAAAAAATGTCGAGACACCGGCAGGCATCGTACCTAAAACCTTTTTGATGAGTAAAAAAAGGTTGAAACCTGTCCCGATACAAAGCAATTTCTGGCGTGCGACCTCCACAACTTATGAAGCCGATTAGGAAGTTTGGATCAGGGTATTTTTTGAATTTTGTACGGGACAGTACCTATCAGAAATCAAGTAATCCCTTGCAAGACTAGTGACAGTCATTTAGTAACTTTGCAAGCCAATATCTGCCAGAGCCACTACGACCCAAACTTCGAAATCGGTGATTGTTCCTACCTGTGCTGGGAGCCTACGCTGACAAACTCTCAGCTCTTATAAAATGACGAAGGTCTGGCGGTCGCAGGCTAAGCCTTTCTTAATCTGAGGGGATACAGACAAGTGTCGAATTAGAATTTGTCATTGTACCTCAATTGATAGCAGGTACTACTGTGTGACAAAGTGTTATACGACTCGATTGATGTGTTATACGTGACGAGGACGAGTTACGAAGCAACGAAAGTCGCTGAACATTACATACATATTTATAAAACTTGCATATCTGTACACAACATCAAAAATTTTAAGCTTAGTTTCGCCATGATTTGTAACTTGAGCAAACCAAAATAGTAATTTTCGCATTCGATTTGAAAGCTGCAAATTGCAATACAACTGCAACTATTATTGTATATAACGATATAGGACTCTCGTTGCTGACTGTACCTTTGGGGAATTTTAATAATGTTCTGACTTAATAAGTATTAAGTTGATTGAGCCGTAAACTGAAACGACTAGTCTAGAACGTATTTCTTAGGGTAGATTCTACCAATCATATCATAAAACGGGTACAACTAAACTCGGTTCTGGGTAAACGAGTATATTGTTTTTAATCTCGGATTACAGTCGAACTGATTTTACCGGCTATTTTGGACCTTACTTCTGATCGCTTTTAGGTAACCGAAGATTTACCACAGATTAACATATACATAATATTAATTACATAATATTAATTACATAATATTAATTACATAATATTAATTACATAATATTAATTACATAATATTAATTACGTCTCTCATAAATCTAATAAATAACGCTGAACAATCCACACAGCTAGGTTTAGCTTATACGGATAAATTTCATTTCTGTAAAATGCTTTGATCTCGTATAGAGCGCTAAACTGACTTTATCTTGTATTGATCGCGTTCAATTGCAACGGTGAAATAGGACCGTCTACAAAGAAAATGAAAAGCGAATTAGGAATAAGAAATTTATTAAAATAATAAAAATAATAAGTAGAGGAAGACAGCCCTCTGTCTGGATATTAGACTTGTCAAGAAATTGCCTCATTATGAGATGACTCTCATAATGAGGCAATTTCTTGACAAGCTGAAGCCACTTCAATTTATTCAGCCATTGACAGTAGAAATTACTTACAAATAAATAAATATATGTATATGATTATCCACTGGACAATAATTCACACAGAATCCTCTAGCCCCAAAGTAAGCAGAGCTTGTCACCTTGTGTTAACAAGAAATTCATTTATTTTTAATAAAACTATGTTATTTTATAATTGAGAAAAAGCTATATACACTTTAAGCCTGTTTAAATATTATATTAATTAACATTAGCTCATTCTTTGTAGACTGTAAAAAATACAGATAATTGAATGACAGGACCAAGACCACAGAATCTATTAATCACAGAGACTAACAATTTGTCTTTTGGAGAGAATTGCTTGATTTATCTTTTTTAAACGCACCGTTACATTTACTGAGTTAAAAACGAGATAAATCATAGCCTTCATTAATTATAATGTGCGTAGAATAAGATTCCAATAACAAAATCTCAATCCTTTTACTCCTGCAATACATCGGATACAAAAACGTTTACCCTTCGTGTCGAAGATCACACTAATAATCAATTATTTACATCTATATATCCCTCGGGACACGGGACCACCTCGCGTCAATCACGTCGATCCCAGTAAGAGGATTGTCTGCCCTCAGGCAGAATCCCCTGACTTACGATGCCATCTGTTATATATATATATATATATTATGTACTTATGTACATCTATACCTACCTTATAAGCATATATATCTGCGAGAAAGAGCTTAAATCTAATCTTGTTTACTATAGCAAGGATCTGATCGAATCCCAAATATATAGAAAAATATTTATTTACACCATATAAAGTGTGAAGCTAGATTTTTCAGATGAGGAATAAAAAGTAAAATCGGTATGAAGCTTCTAACCCAAACAAGGTCACTCACCATTTTCTTGCTAAATGTAATAATTATGTAGGTATATTATGACAAGAAAATTATGTATGTATGACAAAATATAATAATATTACGGACAATATATATTTATGTAATATATATTATTAAAGAAATAGCAGAGTGACATGATGTTGCATACCGATTTTTTTAAATTTCTTATCTGAAAAATCTAACTCGCTACAAAACGTAGTATTTTACATTGCGTATAAGTAATACTACATACATACAGAACATGAATATATCATTAGATCAATGCTGTGAACCCTTCTCTCCCCACGTTTGTCATGGCCTCCACAGAAGGTCATGGTGTGATGTTATTCCAAGTCCTGACATAGCACAAGGGGAAGCCACCCCGTCGCTAGGCAATGGCGGCGCCTTCTAGCAATCATCACATCGTAAGCATTTTAAACCAATGCGGCAACTCCGCCTATAAGGGTGCGTGTGTGTTGAGCAACGGGCGCTAGACAGGTTGTTAACAAGAACCGCTTGATCCTATCTCTTTGTCCCAAAAAGTTTTAGCTGGAAGAGAAGCATTTCTTTTCTAGGTTAAGCTCGCTTTGCATAGATTTCCTACTTTAGAGCTTTCTTTTAAATTTAAAGTTTTAATTCAACATTTTTCTGCAAAAAAAGCAAATTTATTTTCAAAAAAAGTGCAAGTGTAAAGTTTGACATACCACTCTTTTATTTTCTTTTTGTAAGTTCGTCTGACAATCAAAAACTTAGTCTTTATTTATCTATTAAATTTTTAGAATAATCGATTTTGTTTATTGGTAAAGAAGTAGTAATCGATTTTGGTATTCTTACTCTATTATCATATTGAGACATATTGCACGGACATAATCATTCTAAATTAGGTACTTTATTTTGAGAATTCGAATATTCAATATAATATAGCCTATGTTCACCACGGATATTTAGGCTTCCTAACGGTGATAGAATTTTTCAAATCGGTCCAGTAGTTTCGGAGCCTATTCGTTACAAACAAACAAACAAAAAATCAAACCTTTCCTCTTTATAATATTAGTATAGACAATAAAATAGTACCAATTATTTTCGCTGCACAGAAAGAAAGACCTGCATGAGTACTGTGGTGTGATAAGCTATAATTTTTACATTATATTTTTTAATGGAAAAATCACCTTGACTTCTACTTTGTCGATCGATAAAAACCGAATTCTTATTCTCGATATTTTTAAAGTCTACATATTATAACCATCTCTATCTGTCAAAAGAAAAAGAAACTGTATTGTGTTCTCATTCCGTTGTTCCCGAGAATCAGAGTTAACTTTACGCGTTATTTAGTCTTCATTCATTCACCTATCAACATTAATTAGCGAACTTTATAGTCAATACTAAGTAAACAGAAAATAAGATCGTGGACGGACACTAACAAACAGTCGCCCGCGGTGTGTTCATTAATATATGTATATATAGTTGCAAATAATCCGCACCCCTGATAACCAAAAACTTCGGTTAACGCATTCACTGTCAAGCACCTGCAAAGGTACCTACACCGCTGCACAACCTGGATTTTACTACACCTGGACTCTTTCATGCACATGAGAGTCGTCGTGTACTCTACGTGTCACAAATCATGAATGTCTCCAAGTTCACTCCTGCCCCGTGCCGCCTCAGCACGCACCGTCGTCATCTACCCGCAGCCCGCGCACGAGGTGGCCGCCCTCGTTGTTGTTGCCCAGCTCGGAGCGCAGCAGGCTGCTCATCATCTTCGGCTCCTTGGAACACTCCTGGCGCCACTTCTCGGTGCATACACTGGAGGACACAAGAGGTACTTTTACCAAGCAAACTTCAACATCATCCACCTATAGTAGACTGTTGGTCATAGGCCTCCCATAATGAGCGCCATAGCTGCTGACCAGCAGCCGCTTCCACCATCTGCCACAGATGCTGGATGTGGCAAGGTGAAGACGCCCTATCTGCTTGCAGTCCTTCGCAGGTCATCGTCCTACACTACGTTTGCCGAGTCGCAATTACCACTCAAGAACACGTTTACCCCAGCGGTTGACGGTTCTTCGCGAGGTACGTCCGGCCCACTGCTGCATTTCTTAGAGTTATATCATACTTACTAAGTGGTAAATTGGAAGAATAACTATATGTATGTTTCTAAGAACATAACCCCTCACCTTGTAAACCCAGTTCAAATAGCATAAGGTATTACAAATAGCGCTGTCACTTTCTCCAATGACATGAATAAATTCAGCGCGTTAAAGTAATCCGACCCTTCGTCACTATTCGGCTTTTACTGCTCGAAAGAACTCGAGAAATGCGCGCCCAACATTCAGAAGAAAACTTTGGTTCGCTTTCTCGGAAATATAGAAACACTAGCTTATAGATAACATCTCGTATTTTACATAACACATTTTACCCATCTTCCACTCATAAATTTGGCGAATACGTCCAAGCGAACGAAACCGCGGCGCGCAGCTAGTGAGAAATAAAGTTATACCTGGTTGTCTCTGTGCCAGGACTGCCTCGCCGGCGTTCTCCCCGCTTGTGCGTGTGCACGCGCACTAGGTGAGTGCCTTCCGAGGTGTGGTTCACGGTGGTCTCCCTGATGCTGGAGTGGTTCCGCAGACTCTTCTTGCGACGGATCTTGCCGCAGCACAGCGTCTCACGGAACGCCAACCTGTACCTGCGGGGGGAAATTATAATTGCTACATAAAAAGCTCGTTAAGCCTGTTACATGCACCCAGTAATTAACAACTAGGCAGTGCCTGCCCGTTGCTTCGCACGCATTGTTTCAATGGTAACGTTTAAAAGTGATTTCTATACAATGGGATTAGGTACGTATAGAAATATCTTTTGAAACGTTAAACACGTAAAAAAACTTTTAAATTTATCAAAAAATATTAAGCAATAAAAAGTATTACTTTATGATAAATATATGCAGCTGAAAAGATAACTTAAAAAGTAGCCTCTTCAGTAGTTTTAGCTTGAAGCGAAGAGTTAAAAACATACCAACATCCATCCAAACTTTCGCATTTATAGTTTACATTAGTACGATATTTCATAGCAGTTCCCTCTCCGGTCGAGACTTCCAAATGTGTTTTAATTGGAGAGGACTCGGACCGAGGGCAGGCGAGGGTGAATGAAGTGCTTCTGGCAATACGATCTCGCACAGCTTTGGTGTTAGGTACGTATACTTTAACCCACTGGTTACTCAGAGTTACTTTCATCCCTAGCACGGCTCAACTAGCAATAACTTCAGAGAACGAGTGTCCAAGGTCGTGAATGTGAAACCTGGCCGCGTGGAATCTAATTGAACAGGTTCAGTGAGCGGTGTCATTTTATTTGACTTCTAGTTGAGATTGGCGAAAGTTCCTAATTATCTCCACCCATAGGGAGACTGTGGCTGCGGCTAATGTCGCCCCGTGTTCAGGTTAACCGGATAATGGCAGATCAAAGGGTCTGACCTGATATTAGACGTCACTTTTTAATAATTAAGTTTGACACCTTTATTTTGATCTGGCTTTCCAGAAAAGTATAATTTCTGGTCCGTACGTAAAGTGTCCATAACAGTAGAGTACTTTAGTAGTTTCCCTGAACTTCTTTGAACTTTATTTATGTTATTCATCATCATCATCTTATGTTAGTCCACTACTGGACATAGGCCTCCTCTAATGAGCGCCACAGCACCCCATTTTCAGCTTGACGCATACAGCATCTACCTGCAGTCTTTCGCAGGTCATCGTCCCACCTGGTCGGAGGGTGTCCTATGTATATCCTTTATTTTTAATTTATTATTTAAAAAAAAAACTTAAAATCAACCGACTTGTCTATCGTATTAAATCCATCTTCTAAAGCCAGGTTTCGTGCTAGCATTACACACAGTCTCTCTGGTAGCACTTCACGGATCAGTCCACTAATCAAACATTTGCTCAACATTTTCAACAAATGTATTCCCTTTATGACTTGTGTAAATAAACGTGTTCAACAACTAAGGCTTCGACGACTCCGCCTGCAACTGTATAATATAGTAGAAAAGGATAATTGTATATTATGTATGTATATAATAATAATAATGCTAACTAGTAAGATCTGCACACTAAGAATAAGCATTGAATATATACGCATAGTAGATGTCAGTAAAGTTACTAACAAGACAAGTGCTATGGAAGTCAAGCGATATTGAATTGAATTGAATTAGTTGTGGGTCCAAAGCGTGAGGTCTCGAGGCGCGGCCAAGTGCCTATCGATTTCAATCATCATTTCAATACAGAGATGCTAATTGAGGGGCTCCACAATATTGGACAAGCGTTCCCAACAGAGATAGCTCCATCCTAAGGTTGCCTGGAAGAGATCGCTTCTAAGCGATAAGGCCGCTTATTTTACTTGTATCATGTGATGTCTTTTATAATGATCTGTAACTGGTGTACAATAAAGTATTTTTGTATTGTATTGTACTTTATAATTATAAAACATTGCCACCCTTCACTACATAGTATGACACAAAGTCGCTTCCCGCTGTCTGTCTGTCCCTATGTATGTTTAGATCTTTAAAATTACGCAAAGGATTTTGATGCGCTTTTTTTTAATAGATAGAGTGATTCAAGAGGAAGGTTTATAAACCACTAGCTGACCCCGCGGACTTTGTTCAGCCTTAGAGGCAATAACAATAAAAAAAGGGTTAAAAAGTATTCTATGTCCGTCTCCTGGTTTTAAACTACCTCTCCACCAATTTTCAGCTAAATCTGTTCAGCCGTTCTTGAGTTATAATAATAGTGTAACTAACACGACTTTCTTTTATATATTGATATATAATATATGTATATAGATTTGACTTAAAGATTTCCAAGCAGGTGCAGCTAGTTACTGTAAACTGTTAAGCTTTAGTAATACCACAATTGTTCCTACGTACTTAAGTTATAAGTTGTTAGTTTTCCATTGAAATAAAATAAATAAATAAAATATTTGGGCTTTTTTATAACTACGGGAGAAAACAGATAAAGTAAACCGCGTGTTTGCGAGGAAAGGTAACGTAGACTCCAACTTACACGTACTTTACCACAACTTAAGCCTGGCTTGAAAAGTTTCGTGTCACAGGTGGCTGGCGCCGTGCTTAGTACATCTACAGGGTGCTCCGAAATATACGTATTTACTTTATTTTTAGTAGAATTTGTACGAGCTAAATTCATATTTCCTATATTTTAAGTAGCTATTTGCGCACCACGGTCTCCACGGACCAGCACTATGGTACGATCTGCTCTGCACATGCTGAGTGGAGACCGATTTTGCCAGTTTCTCTGTTAATCTAAGTTTAATTTATAAGTCTCTGTTATAACAGAATAAATATCTCTTTACTTTTTACTATTTGGACAGGTAGGGTTCCGTACCAAAGCATACGGAATCACAATATTTTAAATAGGTGTAAACTGTATCAGAATGGTCTAATATACTTACTAGATGTTAAGTCTATTAAGTTTTAAAATATTGATAATAGTAGCTTTTGTTATGTTTATAGTGGTAAATAGAAAAAACTATGTACTACCTTTATAAACTATATACTACTCGCTATATCCTCCTACTTACATTTATTTAATAAATTAAGGTTCAACCACATACATAAATACATATCCAACACTTTACACATAATAAAACTTCTGAAACTATCATGGTTATTAACACTAAAGTCATTTAAAACGGGATATTTACCATGTATTGATTTTTGAGTTATCCAATATTTCGGCACAGTTTCAGTTATTCCGTGATCATGGCGCATGAAACTGTGCCGAAATATTGGATAACTCTAAAATCAAATCATGGTAAATATCCCGTTTTAAATGAAAGACACATAGTTACTTCACCCTGTACAAGTAAAACTCTACAACCCGTACACATAAAATGTTTACTATATTCATAGTCTGGCTTTAACAGAAACAGGAACGTCTGAGAGATCCGACGTATTTTCATTTAAAATTCCTGGGTAGGTACAAATTCAGGATACTTGGGCAAACAAGAGGCATTCGGAATGTCGTGTGCCCTCAGATGAAAATGTCAACCGTCTACAAGACAGGCGCCCTGGGCCTCTCTGGGCCACTTTGGGCACATCATGATAATTGGCATAATTTGACAGATAACAGGAATAAGGAATATTTCTTCGTCCCTCTAGTGTTCTATTCGCTGCCGAACAATGATATTCAAAATCATATACATTTAAAAGTTAAGAGGTTTGTAACTTCTTTATGCTAACTTTTGGATCAGAAATAATTTATGCGTGGTTATGAAGTAAAATAACAGGTGCCAGGCTCGACGTAAGGGGACGGTGCTAGGCTCGGCGTAAGGGGACGGTGCCAGGCTCGACGTAAGGGGAATCATTCATACGAGCCAAATTGAAAAAAGCTACGCGAATAGCTTATTGAACTACTGTTGACTCACCGGTGACTCATGACGTTGTACAGGATAGGGTTGACGGTCGCCGACACGTAGTAGAAAGCCCCGGCCACGTAGAAGAGATGCTCGTTGATGGTGTGGTAGTGCGGAGACGAAGTGCCGTAGATGAAGAACAGACGCTGGAAGTGGAACGGCGCCCAGCACAGGAAGAAGGCTACCACCACCGCCGCTGTAAGGTACCCAGGGGTTAGTTATCATAGAATAGAAGAGTCGAGTCGAGTATGAAAGGAGTTTCAGACTAAGACAAGCAATATACATATTGCGTTAATCGAACAATATGCAAGTCATCAAATTAAAAACAAGGTATGAAATAAAATAAATATTCACAAATACTCGTAAAAATAAGTATAAAATAAAATCAATGCAGTTTATAAATTATCGTAAGAATTCTCAGTCCACAAGTTGAATTTGCTCAAAGAAGGCTGTCAAAATAATTACCAGATTACATTCATTCTTTACTATGTCGTAAAGAAATAAGTAGGTACTTCGTACATGACGTCGTCGATCCGTTGATCGACGTTTGCTTTCAACCACAAAGTTGAACTACTCAAAGGCCAAAGCTTTAGCGGAAATTGTCTTCTAAAGATCTTGTAGGGTCTTTATAAAATAGAAATAAATTTATCTCTAAGATGTGATCTCAGATTCCGGAAACGGAGATCTTTGATATCTGAGTCGTGCAAATATTTCATTTCTTCTCACAAATAGTGATTTTCACTCAAGATTTGCTCAACGACTTCATTCGCCGAAATATGAATAAAATTCATACAGCGAAAATTCGTTCAGAATGTACTTATCTAAGTGTTGATATTTTGGAGAAATAAGAAGGTAACATTGGTCTTTTATTTGTATATTAAACTATTTGAAGATTTAAAATATCGCTCACAAATCGGTAACGCACTTGAACTTACCTACAAATGGAGAGGAGCCTCATTCGATTAACAACAAACTTCGAACCACAGCTTCCAATTAACAAACATCCCTGACAAACTATATACGGCACAATTTATTTAGTTCGTGCCAGACAAACTCTCAATTAATACTCGACCAGATATCTTTGGAATTTAGATTGAGTCCGTGTAAGACCGCAAACGACGGACATTTGAATTTACATTTTAGAATGGAACACAATTGAAGCTTTTCATGTTCTCAAGAATATTAATAACTACATTATCTAAGAAGTTAAATAATATAAAAAAAAAACTGATAGATTACGAAGGAACTTGAGCCCGCAACAAGCAAACTCTCTATAAACAAAATACATTTTTCAACAGTAAATAATCTAAAAAGTAAATAACGCTAATAATTTTAAATCCTTGTCGCAGGGTAGGGCACAAGGCTTCACATTTCAACAGCTAATTGATCTACTGGGAATCAAGGTCCCATGCCACTTTTGCGGTGATATACTTAGGAGCAACCTCTCCTAAACGAATCAACTTCATTCCGTATTACTATCATGGAAATAATCCAAAATTGATGGCGTTATTTACTTATAATTATAAGGCACTTAGGGATATCTGACTGAGCGTGACTTTTTCACGTGTTCCTACAAGTATTAAAAAATAAATAAAATACAATTAGTTTATTTAGGACAATTTCGGATCCATAGAGTATTAGAGCACATACAAAAAAAGTAAAATTAACCGTAGTAGTACAAAGTATCACTACATACTTGGTATAACAAAGTCGCTTCCCGCTGTCTGTCTGTCCCATGTATGGTTAGATCTTTTAAACTACGCAACGGATTTTAAAACGGGTATTTTTAAACATAATGATTCAAGAGAGGAAGGTTTATAAACGATTAAAAGAAACATAGATTTCCGAGGGCGAAGCCGTGGGGCGCAGCTAGTTAAATATAATATAGGTGTCCTCTCTAGATGTAGATCGCCTTCCGGATAAAGCTTACCGATGAGGAACATCTGTCTGGATTACCAGTATCTATTAGTATTGAAGTTGGTTCTTCGTTACACCAGAAAGTTTATCTCTGTCAAACTGCTTAATGAAGTCTCTATGTAGTTTGTGTGTGTTTGTTACCGCCACATTCTAGAAATGAGTTAAGTACAGAATAGCCTTACAGCAATTGTAATTAGCTCATATAAATAAATAATGCTGGACAATCCACACAGCATCATCTAGCCCCAAGCTAAGCAGGGCTTGTGTTATGGGTACTAGTTGACTGATATACTTAATACAATATATTACATAGATATATTATTTTTTATTAGGTACCTAGGTACACATGAATAACGGCCAGAGCACCCGGAACTCACCTATTTCTATGTAGGTACTTAATTCTTATACAACTATACTAGATAAAGTAAATAAAAGTGAGTTTTCGTTTGTCTGTATTTATTTGTGCTAGCCTAAGTATAAGAAATAGGTACGTCCTACTTACTTTGCCTCAGTCTACACATTTTTTTTTCTGTTTAAAAAAACATTTTTATGTAAGTTATAAAGCAATAACATGTATAACACAATTATAATATGTGCCCTGTGATTGGACATTTAAAGGGCATAAAAGACATAGCCCGATAAAATGCCCGGCATAAACCCATCTCTAGTTGTCAGTCGTCTCACCCAGCATCCGTATGATGTTCTTCTTGGACTGCGCCTGGCGCGCCTCGCCGTGCACGCTGCCGTTGACGCCGCTCAGCGTGCCCGCGTGCCCGGGCTTGTTCGTGTGCGTTGACCTGAGGGAACGGGCACATTATTCTTTTTATTGATCTTGTTAAAACAAAAAGAAATAAAAGCCGGCCTAAGGCGAGTCGTACTCGCGCACGAAGGTGTCCGTCCGTCTGTCACCACGCTGTATCTCATGAACCGCGATAGTTAGATAGTTGAAATTTTCACAGATAATGTATTTCTGTTGCCGCTATAACAAATAATTCAAAAAAATAGAATAAAAAAAATATAGGGTTGCGTTACCATTTATCTATAAGAACAAGCAAGAACAATCACGTTTGTTGTATGGGATGGGAGCCCCATTCCATCCCATACAACAAACGTGATTGTTGTTGCTGCAGCGTGGTGACAGACGGACGGACAGCGGAGTCTTAGTAATAGGGTCCCATTTTATCATTTGGGTCCGGAACCCTAAAAACTAAGCTGAGCCGTAATTTAGGATACATTTGATTGTGTTCTATAAACCTGATGAAAAGTTATTGTCGAGGGCTGCGAGACTACTATTACGACTACGCCATATAGTCGTACAATCGTCATCATCATCATCAGCCTATGTTAGTCCACTGCTGGATATAGGCCTCCCCCAATGAGCGCCACAGCGCCCTACTGTCGTCGTATTTGAAGTACCTAAATCCAAAATCGCCAAAAAGTTACGTACCTACTTACCGATTGCATTTTAAGCACTTACTTTGAAAATCTAAATTGCAATAAGTGGTATAAATAAACGATTTGTGTATTGTGTCCATTTCTGAACGCGGTTCGGTGGTTTTGTGAACTCTGTGTGCTGATATGCATGCACCCTTTGAACATTGCTCACCGCATTTTCGAGACCACATTTTGTGGAAAGGAAGAATATTAGATTATAACGAGCGAGCATATTTCATATTGGATCTCAATATTGAAACTAGCATGAATAGACTGAGTGATATGATTTCTGTCAAGAAGAGTCTAGACTTGACTCTGTCAGTGCTTCACATCACAGGAATAAACTCAATAATGGAAGCTTCTAGACGTCTTATATTCATAATACTTTTGCATACAGGCGTATAGAACTGAACTAAGGCGCCCGCCTTAGTTATAGCTAAGGTTATAGATAAATCTGTGGCTGAATTAAAGAAAGTATTCATCATCATCATCATCAACAGCCTATATCAGTCCACTGCTGGACATAGGCCTCCCCCAATGAGCATTAAAGAAAAATTAAAGAAAGTATTACATCAGTGATAAATGAGAGTATAAGTGCGCAGCCAACAGCCGCTTTGTCTGACAATGCAAATATACGACGGCGTTATTATGACAGTAGTTTAATTTAAAAAAAATACATTTTTTTTAGTTTTTTATTATGATTCTTCTAATCCCTTTGTCCCAGCCAATCATTTTGTTTATATTCATTTGTCAATTTTTATGTGCAGTCATTGTTTTTTCTGTGTTTCTAATCTCTACTTCTTACAAACCCCTAAGGTGTTTCCTTCCTAGAAACATCATTATCATCATCAGTCTATTAGCAGTCCTAGAAACATATAATTCTATAAATAGTAATAATTAAGTAATATGTATAATATTAAATTAGAGTATCACAACATCAAGTTTCTCAACGATTCCTACGACGGAATAAATAAATGGAATGGAAATGCATCACGATTTGTATTCAATCAGTTGTTTATCCATTGCGGCGAAGGCTCACAACTGAACATTAGATCAATATTAGAACACAGCCAGCGCGGCGGATGGCGAGACATTTTAGTGTATGAATATAGTTATTGTACCTAGGCATTGGATAGCAATGATGTTATATATACGTAGATACGTTGTATCGAGGTCTGCCTTACAAAACGAAAATCAGGTACGTATCCTAATTGAACTCAGTCCGTCCTGCTCCTGGCGCGACGCGCACGTTCGTTGAACACGAGGTTACTTACGGAATATACTTAAATAAACCTCGAAAATGCCAAGTTGTGTGTTCCGAAAGTGTAATAACTACACAAGGACTATAAAAACCAGAAAGGGTGTATCTTTTCATACGTAAGTACTGTTTAATATGTTAAAATGTAAAATGGTGAATTTTATTTTACTCAACAATCATTGCCGCGCTGCGTTGCCGCTTTGCCACCAACACGAACGAAACAATTAAGCAATGCGTTAAGTTTATGAGTGACAGAGATAATGCCATGCGGCGTTGTATGTTCGAACGTCGACGCTAGGTATGTAGCTATAGTAAAATATCGCAATGTTTTTATTTTTTTACAATGAGTATGACGTCTCTATATATAAAATCTCTTTATTGGATAGTGTTTTGTCTAGTTGTCGACTACTGCGTCGAGAGAGTAAGTGCCTGTGTTCATGATTCTAGTTTATAGTTAATTTATTAATAGCTATTGATTACAGTCACATATTATATTATGCTATATGTTAAAAAACTACATACATCCACATACACAAAAATACATTATCAATAACATTTTAAAATCATAAACTCATTATAATTATAAATCGATTGGGATATCAGTTACTTCTTTATTTCTACCTTATAAGATTGTATCTTCACATGTAATGCTCGTTAGTTACGGAGGCAAAAACAAATCTTTGTAAGTTTGGAGTTGCAGGGCACATTCAAAGCTGTTGCCAGTTTCATTTCTAGCAGATATATTATGAAAGGATTATTCCTTCATGTTGTTCCTTGAAAACTTAGGATATATCGTAAACTTTGTTAGTGCGAGGCCGGATTTTCTGTACCTAAGTATTTTCTGTTTGGGAAATAGCGCAGAAGACACTATTTATGGATATAAACCGGTGATATGGTTTTTTGTATGGGATTCTTTGATTATTTTACTAAATAAACTAGGTATCAAATTCAAAACGTTTTATTTCTTTAGGCTTACAAAATAAGCACTTAGACAAGTCAAATTTTATACCATAAATTATTATCAAATAAGATTATTTTATCTTTTTTATATATATGACTAAGCTTTAAACGTAGGTAAATATAATTGTGTGTAGTAGGTATATACGTTTTTCGATATGTACCTACTGTCAACCTTCTTACGTTATTGCGTCGCTTATTTGTCGTCAATTTGCCTTCCGGGACATGGCTGTTCACGTGACGGAATGTCTAAAGAGTTCGAATGGGTAGATGTCAAAATGTTTAATTGTTACAATGTTTCGGTGACAAAATGACAAAAGTTCACATTGTATTTATGTTACATCATGCTTGTGTCAGAATGTAAACATTTAACAATGTAGCCCTGAAATCCCTCAGACCGGCCAATAACTAACAATCAAGCAGAATATAGAAATATAATCGTTTATTTGTAACTCAATATACTAAAACATAAAACAAATATGATTAAATAATAAAAGACAAAACAGATTTCTGTCATTGAGTCACAAAGCGGTCTCTGTCGCACGTCTGAAGCACGTTATAACCAACGCTGGTCTGCCGATAGAGCCGTTTGGTGACGTCACGGAAGATAACACAAGACAAATTATAACAAAGAAAAAAAGACAAAACAACTATAATAATAAAATAAAATCTATGACAACGGTCATATATTAAACACTTGTTAAAGTGGAGCCTCTCAACAAATAATTGTTGTCGGGAACGATTTGCACAAGGGCGGGATCCAATCAAACAAATAGCTAAGAACAAAATGATTTCAGTTAAGATAAACCTCCTTTATCCGTTTGTTTTCATGACGAGCTAGAGTTTGAGAATTTACCGCTTCCATCCATTGTTCGGGACGGATTGTAAGTATCATTTTTATTTACTCTAGGAGAGTAGACAAGCCCCGGTCGGAGTAAATAAAAATTATATTTTATGAACGGACACTTTTTTGTTAGTAAGTAAACTTATTGGGACGTAGGTTCTCAATAATATAGGGGCATAACTTCAATTAGTAGTTTTTTGGGAAATCGCATTTTACAAATTCTGTTTTCTACCATTGCAGATTAATTCGATAATAATTTGCCTATTATTTGTTCTATAATTATGAAATTTGGCAAATTTGTAATCTGATAAATTCACAATAATATTCCATGATATAAAAAAGGAAAAGTCATACATTCTTTAACCCTACATAGCTAACGTTCCTAAACTACCTTGATAAGCTAACCATTCGTAATTTTTACGATCATTCTATAATGGAGGATATAATAAAATGTATTGTATTTTTTATAAAAAAAAATTATGGGTTCATAAATAAAGGATATAAATGAAAGATATTTATCATAAAAATCAATATATTATACCATTAAAGTACAATTAACACAAATGTAATATGACACTATTTTTTCGAGATCAAAATCACACACTTACTTGTGTGCAAATATTACGAACGTTAGCTTTATAGGGTTAAATTATAAGCTATAAAAAAAAAGTCTTCGTACATTATGAGGTCTCTGAGTCCTTAGTACCCTCAGAATACAGAAAGTCCAGAAACCGCGTTCAACTGTAATTGCAAGCTACACGCTGTGTCCAAAAACAAAACAACGTCCCCCGCCCGCCTCACCTTCCCACCCGCGTAATGTTGTTAGCTCAGGCATTATTTGCCCGTTTTTGGGGTAAATTTTGGGAGTATTGGAATTAAGATAATAATAGAATAAAAATTGTCCTTTTCTATATAACTATGTACCTACCTGATTATCTCAAGAAATAGATAGGTTCATCAAATAAAACACGGTTAAGATTAAAAAAAAAAAATTAATTTCCTTTTTGCTGGGTAGGCTTTCTAAAATATTGTCTCTTGTAGTTTGAACTAATTAACAAAGATTTACATTTAGATAAATTATATTTTTTTATATTACATAAACGACCAGAAAACCCTGAACAAATATTATTTGCCGATCGTACAAACATTTGTCCCGAGGCGGGAATCGAACCCGCAACCTCCTGCGTCGCAGGCGGACCGTCGCCCACCGCGCCACAGAGGTCGTCACAACTTATTAATATTCTATAACGAATAAAAGCCCTTAAAAGGTAATAAAAAGAAGAGTAAATCAAAACTCTTATATTGGCAACACTAACAAGATGGACGCATCACTCTCTATGACAATTGAAAACAGAGAAATTAATTCATTATTTAAATAAGACGATACCTAAATGCGATACTTACACGTGAAATGTGATCCCATCCTGTTTCTTTTTTAGACCCGCTGCATTTTTACAGGTAGGAACGACACAGGACGGCATAATTTAGTTAAATTGGTCACCGCTAAAATACGTCACGCGATACGACGTTCACAAAGTGCTGATCAGTTGCGCGTCAAACTATTATAAGAGTAGTTTTTGTAGCGTCAGTATTAGGCGCGCTCACGGTTTCTGGACTTTCTGTATTCTGAGTTAGTACATATGTTATGTAGGTAAGATATGTTTAAAAGTATTTTGGTTTTGATATATGCGAACTTATATTACTGATGGAAACCTATTGATGAAAATTATAATGAATGGAGAACAAACAAACGACATCTAACGCATATACATGAGTAGGTACCGTCTCAACGCATATGCCATCTCCGTTCCGTTGCGGGTATAAAGGACAAGAAAGGCCGACCCGAAATAAATAGAAAATCATCGAGGAATATATACAATATATTTATTTATTATGTACATTACATATACATATTTGTATAATATATATATTTCTGGTGTAAACCAGTCACTTTCGTGTCGGAGGCAAAGATCTACTTCTGAATCCGAGTTACTGAGGTCGCACCGTACCTGTGATCTGGGGTTCTGAGCATTGTAGTAGTACCTAAGTAAAGGCCGTTTTGAAGGTATTTTACGTATCTAAGTCCCAAAGTGGTGGTCCCAAAACGTGTTCTTGAGTGGAGACCGCGACTCGGCAAACGTAGTGTAGGAAGCCCTCTGGCCAGGTAGGATGACGACCTGCGAAGAACTGCAGATGCTGGATGCGGCAAGCTTGACAGGGCGCTATGGCGGCGCTCATTAGGGGAGGCATATGCAGTGAACTACTGTAGGTTGTTGATGATCATGATGAAAGTCCCATACTTTAGAAGGAAATTTGCTAAAACCAGACTATCCTTTGTTAAGAATCAACAAAGGTTCTAATAGATTATTGTTCTGTGGTTCAAATTACCCTCATCTCGGTTAAATCTCTGTAAGAGCCTATTCCACGAGATGATGTGATTAAGTAACGTTTATTTTAATAAACATCAGAGAAATATGCGGGACCTCTGTGTTTAATGTAATTAAACACGGTTTTATTATGTTTTAGTTATAAATAGCGTTTGCCCGCGGCTTTGCATGTGTTGCCTTGGTGATACGTGCCTAGAGGATTGGGTACCGGGATCCCGGTTGATTGCCAGAAAAACAACCGATAAGTGAAAATCTATAATTAATTTTGTTCATATCATCAATTTGAGCTAACTACAATATGTTGGCTTAAATTATCTGTTATCATAGTTTTGCGATTATTGTAACCATTTGCTATGAATCCACGCTAAAACTAATTTTGTTTCAATCGTCGTTTTTGAGTGTATTGAATCTCGAATAAATCACGAAAAATATATGAAAAAAATAAAATTTCTTTATTTCCGAGTATACAGGCATCACTACCCACACACAGACAGACACTACTTTGTATTTGATGGGATGCTTAGACGCGCTTTCTCTCTCCATAACGCGCTCCATAGTTGTTCGATACATCGACCACGGAGGTATATTAGCAGCATCAGCAGTTTGGCTTAAAGTACAGGTTACCCGCGAGTGCGTACCGGGCGCCTACAGAGGTCAGTGCATCACCAGCAGCCATTCAAACCGCACTCATTAACATCATATTAGTCGTAGTTTTATATACAATATAGCTATTGTTCCTATACTCCACTATTATTACATCAGCATCCCGGGCAGAGCTAGCCGCGACTCCTACAATTGCATTCGACGTGAAACAGCAACAAATGCGCATAGGTCGGCCGCTGTGGAGCGGGAGATGTTCGTAGCCTTCTTAATATTTTATTGATTTCAAAATTGCCCGTAGATTTTATTATCTTATCTTTATTTTATCGGTACGGTCAGCAGCGAGCTTTTTCTCCAACGGTTATGATAACCTCTCATTTCATTTTGATCCCGTAGATTATTTTGAGAGCCTATACGAACAACAAAGCAGATTCCAATGGGCCACTAAATTCTATCTTATCTAAAGAGCCAGGTTGATAACTGCGGGGAACATTTATAAAACACTCTAAAGCTTTAGAATCAGATACAGAATAATCTTTGCATCCATTTCAAAAAGAAAAAACAAAACGGTTATTTATTTCACTTGGAGATAAATTTATATTTGTTTCGCTTCCAATTATTTTATGAAGTAAATTTTTTTTATATAAATATACAAAAGAGGGAATAGGCCTATGTCCACCAGTGAACCAGTGAGCTGATATGCTACTCAAGGCCACGTTTCAGATCCCAATTGGGAGCACTCAAGAACACGTTATGATTATGATATTTTAAATAATTATTTTATTTAAAACTTAGAATTTTCAATTTAATTGTAATGAAACTGTCTGACTTATAATATGTTTATTATAATACATTTCTGTACCAGTTCGATATAAATACAATAATGAAACAGTCAGACCTCACAGCAGTTTTTATTTATAATTGACGATCGATTTTCTAGTGGAATATTGAATTGCGTTCTAGATGGTTGCCAAGTGCCACGCAGGGTAATAAATAATGCACAACATATCGTGAAGGCGCCTGGAGGCTTATTACACGCCCCATCGCACTGAGTGGTTTCATGCCTGACCTGACCTTCTGGCGCGGGGGTTATTGGCTGAGATGTGGGTTATTGGGTTCGGTTTTCGTTTTGAATTGTATATATAATATTAATGTGATAATATTTGTTTTTACCAATAAATAATATTATAAAGAGGAAAGGTTTTGTTTGTTTGTATCGAATAGGCTGCGAAACTACAGGACCGATTTCAAAAATTCTTTCACCGTTGGGATTGGGCAGCTACACTATCCCCGGTGAACATAGGCTATATTATATTTTCAAAAAAGTTAGGGATCCGTACTTAAACCGTGCGAAGCCGGGAAGGTCCGCTATTTACCAATAAATTGATTATTCTGATTTTTCTCACTGTGCGATACTGTTTTGCAGTTATTATGTTGTTATGTTTTTTATACTACTAAATAGCGGAAAAAATAGAAGTCCTATCATCATTGTCAGCATCTATTATTCCAGTAGCTCTATGCTTCCCCTATATTACGTTTTCCTCTGTCTCTGGTGTCGCGACTGTCGGACATCTACTACGGCCCATGCCACGTGCGATAATCATCACCTATTTTTTATAATTGCGTCCTCGGTGCACTGACTTTGGCGTTGTTTTTTTGGTACATGTGCCACTAATTTCTGGCTATTTTATGGGCGTTGTCGTGGTGAATGTTGTCATAAAATTGCCCAAAAACAAACATTAATCGAGTCATATAGCGATAACGCGTTCCAGTTAGAACGCTCAACTAATGGGCGAATGCATAGTTATGCATTGTTAGTTAAGTCCAATACTTGTTGGGCTCTATACGAGGGCTTAGCTTTTAATTTAAACTTTTCAGCAAAGTTGCGGCTTTGTTCAATTTTGTATTTTTCACCGTCAGTACAAGTTGTATGAGTTGAATTACTGAATTGTATTAGGTACTCTCAAAGCAAAACTTGGCCTTTGTTCTTGTAGCATTAACGCAATAGTTAAATTGAATAAAAGGGTACCTTTCCATTAGTGAGGCTACAGACAATGTCCACCTCAGCTGCTTATAGGCTCACTCGACTTTGATAGCTAAGAGGTCCTATTGATTGTGTTTGAGTCATTCCTTCAAGCGTAGGAGCGGTGTAGCTCAGCAGCAACATATTATTTCCTTTAGATTAATTGCCTATCTCTATTTAAAAGCAACAACAACATTTATCATTGATCATTGATCTCGTGTCTGAATAAAGAATATTATTATTATTCCACTCATTTAATTAAATTCTCGTATAAAATACATTTTTTACTATAGAAAATACAATAAAATATTATAAAACTATTCTACAGTAAAAAATATATCAAAACGGTAGATCACCGACCGCGAAGCTAGGCTCAAGCGGCCGGTGACTAGGGCTGCAGAGAAAGGAACTTCCTGACGATACGTGCCGAGTCCAAGAGTACCGCCTTCTGGATCTGGCCCTTGATCCAACTGCCTAGCGAGAGTCTCTTCAGGTGTTGATCGAGGCTCTTCGCTATTACGCCGTTAACCGAAACGACTATCGGGACTATAGTCGCTGAATCTACATCCCACATGCTGACAACCTCGTTAGCCAAGTCAAGATATTTGCTAAGTTTATCTTTCTCAGCTCTAACGAGGTTAGCATCATGCGGTATGGTGACATCAGCGAGCACCGCCCTCCGTTCTAACCGATCTATCAGTACAATATCAGGCTTATTCGCAAGAATAGTCCTGTCCGTAATGATAGATCGGTCCCAATAGAGCGTGGCACGGCCATTTTCAAGAACTGGCGCCGGTGTGTACTTATAGTACGGAACTTCAGGACCAGTAAGGCCATATCGGAGAGCAAGTTGCTGGTGTATAATTTTGGCTACTTGGTTGTGTCTGTGCAAGTACTGAGAGTTAGCAAGGTGCGAACAACCCGAAAGTATATGACGGAGGGTCTCCCCAGGAAGATGACACGCTCGACAAATATCGATCGTGCCGTCTTTCATGATATACTTTCGATAATTGTTCGTCTTTACCACCTCGTCCATAATTGCACAAACAAAACCTTCGGTTTCCCCAAAGAGGTCACCAAAGCGTAGCCAGTTCACTGAGCTTAGGAGATCTACATCAGGTCCTGTGAGAACCTTGTAGAATCTCCCATGCAGCTCTTTGCTCTCCCATATAGTCTTCCGGTCCTGGATGCTCATCACCACAGGTTTGCGTCAGTTCTCGTTAGCCAAGAAGAGAGGGGTAAGGTTCTTATCTACTGCAACCACATCGCGATGCATCTGGTATTCAACTTGTAAAAAGTGATTTCTGAGATTGCATACCTCACGGTTGTGTAGGGTCTTGGCGTTTAAAAAGCCTCGACCACCACATTTCCGTGGGATATACAATCTCATTACCGAAGATCGAGGGTGTCGCATGCGATGAGTGACTAAAAGTTGACGAACCCTACAGTCCAAGGCTTCTAGTTCAGTCTGAGTCCATCTTAGTATGCCAAACGTATACGTGAGCAATGGCATAACCCAGCCGTTGAAGGCTCGCACCTTGTTGCCACCTGACAAAAGGCTATTTAGCACTTTTTTGAGGCGACAAAAGAAGCGCTCCTTCACCGACTGCTTTATGTCTCCGTCCACAATACCCAACGCTTCTGGCATACCAAGGTACTTGTAAGTTTCGCCCTCCGAGAGTGATTTCAGGGATATTGTCTCTGAAAGCTGTAAATTATCAGAATGTACAACTTTCCCTCGCTGTATTTGTATGACCGCACACTTATCGACACCGAACTCCATGTTAATAGCACTACTGAATATCTGTGTGATATTCAGAAGGGCCATTAACTGTGTTTTATTCGGCGCGAACAGTTTGAGGTCATCCATATACAGCAAGTGAGAGACGATCTCACCATCTCTCCGAGGGCGATAGCCTATTCCCGAATCCTTCAGTAGAGTACTGAGCGGATTCAGAGCCAGGCAAAACCACAAGGGACTCAGACTGTCGCCCTGGAATATACCCCTCTCTATCCTTATCTGATCATTGGTGGCAGGTAGTTCCACTCGGCTCCCTGGATGACGAAGAACAGTGGTCCACTGTCTCATACATGATCCCAAGAATGATCTTAGAGTAGTATCGACTTTATACAACTCTAAGACCCTCTCAAGCCAAGTATGAGGCACCGAATCATAAGCCTTCTTATAGTCTATCCAAGCAGCCGACAAGTTCCCTCTGCCACGTTTGACCTGTTGACTAATGGCCATGTCAATGAGGAGGAGCTCCTTAGTACCACGGGACCCAACCCTACATCCGTTCTGAGCAGGTGCCAAAATATTGTTTGTAACAATATGAGTGTTAATTTTGGTGGTCAAAATGGATGTAAGCAACTTGTAGATGGTGGGTAAGCACGTTATGGGTCTATAATTCTTTGGTTCCGCAGTACTACCAGATTTATGGAGCAGGACAGTTACACCCGTCGTCATAAAATGTGGGAGTGACCCGATCTCAATCGCTTCTTGGAATTGTGCAGCCAAAACCGAATGTGAGCACCGAAACCATTTCAACCAAAAGTTATGCAATCCATCCGGGCCAGGACTTTTCCAGTTTTGAACCGAGCGGATTGCATTACTTATATCTAACCGTGATATGGTTATAGTATCCATGGTTTCGATGTTTTCACATTCAGCACTGACCACATTCATCCAGTCCGCTTCCGTGTGTCCAACCGGTATGGACCAGATGCCTCGCCAAAAATTATTTCCGGTTTCGACATCCGGTACCTGCCCTTCAGACACACGTAGATCAGGTTTCTCCCAGTCACGGTAAACTTTCCTTTGATCACTTTGAAAGATGCGATTCTGCCAAAATCTGTCAACTCTCTTTCTAAATCTTTTTATTCGGCTCGCCCACGCATAGACTTTCTGCTTTAGGTAGTCTATGCGCTCTGTGACAGAGGCTAAATAGTCCTGAGGTTGAACTTCAGTTCCGTCAAAAGCTTGTGTCACAAAACGCATAACCCTAGGTCTATGGTTACCCTCCCTAAAGCAGATTAGTTTAGCTATGAGGGTCCTGAACCTACAAATACGCTTCTCTATTCTCTGTTGCCAAGTAGGGATACTGCTAGCCTGGCGCGGAGCACGGTTAGAGTCCGGAAACTTTACCCGCGCAACCTTACAAGCCGCAATAGCCCCACAATAGAGAATAGAGTGCGTATCAGTAAGATCATTACTAGTCATTAGATATGGGACTAGTAATGGGTTCAAGGCCCCCACTACAGCTAAAGCACTTCTATGGGTAGGAAAGCGAGGCAGACGTGGCCTTAAATTTGAATTTCTATAATTTAGAATCGCCTCTTCCAAAGCCCTCCTCAATTGCTCACTATTTTGGGTACTTACCTCAATACTCTCGTGACTGACCTCTTCCACATTGTAATCAGGTTGGGAAATTACTGGTGTTGATGTAATGTGTCGCGGTGGCGACGTACCAACCTGGTTGCACTGCGGATGGTCCACCATTAGAGCACTGAGCGCTTCACGCCGGAGTTGATCAAGTGCAGCGTCATCCAACATTTTTGAACGTTGTATGACCCGTACCTGATCAGATTGTCGCTGCACGTTACAGTTGACTGTCGGTGCAAGGACCTGAAACAACGGCAGTATCTTGGACCGGTATGCGGTCAGGTTAGTTCCACCCTCTGTAGCCCTATAGTACGCGCGCATGACGTTCTCGTTTATTTCTTTTGTCCATTTGCGCCGCACTCTTCCATCAGCGGCGGGGGCCGGTCGCGGGGCTGTGCGCCCTGCAGGTCCCAAGCCAGCTGATAGTGGGGGTCGGCCTCGCCGCACAGATGTTCGCGGCGGTCGAGGCGACGGTGGCAGCTCGTCTTCGCTGCTCAACACATCACTCGTCTCAGGCGGCGTTCTAAATTCCTCTTCATCTGAAGACGAGGATGTGGAGCTAGCCGAAGCGGGCTGCGGTGGTGGTGTTTGGTGCGCTTGTGCCGCCCTTGTACGCGCTCTTGTGATCATTTTGTGATGAATTTAGTTACATTCACGACATTATTAAATAAAATATAAATAAATGTAAAAATTTTCACAAAAGACGTCTGTCACGGGCGGTGTCATATTTTTTTTTTTTTTTTTTTTTGTATTTTTTTTTTTATTATTATTATTATTTATGAATGAAAAATTAACAAAAACTGAAAACAATAGCAGAAAACAACAAGGTTATTCAGAAAAACTAAAACACTAACTTCAACAGCGCATAATCAATCGCACATATGGAGTGATAATGTTTAAAATTGAATTTGAAACGAATGAACGGTCAATTCATTTATGAATGAAAGCTTTCAAAACCAATACCTAATTAATTCGAGCTTCTGTGCTTTGCTTCGATGATACCAGTGTCCATAATATACACCAATATTCCATGGGTTTTGAATCCCCCTTTGTAAAAAAAAACTATTTATGTTTTTGAATCGGAGTTTTGTGAGAAAGCATCCTTAGCCTTAAAATCCAAGCCTCACATCTTAAAACAATAAAACATGTAAAAAAAATGATTAGGAAAGGTAAATTCAAATACAATCAATAGCTGGAACAAAACTTAAAGCTTTACTTTAAGGTAAGCACCTACTTGATTAATTTGCGAAAAAGACGTAAAAAGGTTAGTTAAAAAGTAGTGATAGCACGCACCCCAGCACGAACCGAATGCGCAGAGCCATGCGCACGTACAGCCCCAGGATGAGCACTGCTGGCAGGATGAAGAACAACAGACTGCTCAGCTCCCACAGCTTCCAGGACGGGAGCTCCAGCATGGCGCAGAACGCTGACTCCAGCGACGCGTTACCGGATCCTAAGGACAACAGACAGCTCAATTATTCTGACAATTAGATTCTTATCTAATTATCAGAAGGAAGATAACAGTATACAGTCATTTTGGCTTTCAGGCATATTGGAAAAAGGTTCTTTTAGGATTCAGGCGTATCGAAAACAAGGTGTTTTGATAATTCAGTCTTAACGTCTCGTAAGCCCCCAAGCTAATTCCAACCACATGGTGCACCCTGCAAACGACGAGACCCACCAACAGGCAGTACTTGCGTGGTGGGTTACCGTTCAAACCCCCTACCTAGGTTATGAAGATTTGGGAATGCCACGTTCAGCAGTGGAATAAAATTGTCCAAGCAACAAATATACTTAGTATGAAGCACATCCAGCTTTGGGATAGCAATAACTATAACTGTGCTAAAATGCAGAGTAATATCAACTTACTTTGATTATTCCCTTCAATAAATGATTTAGAGACAAGAACAAATGTACTAATCAGCGGAAACCGAGCCTTCGAGGCGATAACGCGCCAGCCGGTCCTAGCGAAATTGAAAAAAACGAGCGCCAATTGATTTGATACTTACCGGTTTATCAGTTGACAACACATTTACCGACCTCTGGAATGAGTGGATGGGCCATTTCAACTGATATTTTTGTCTGGTACTAAACAGTAAAACATGTAAAGCGAAGCCACTTCGATTGAAGTATTTAATGGCTCTCTGTTGATAATAACCCGAGTTTTATTTTCTCATCTGACTCGTCCCAAAGCTAATGCGTATTTTAATGTGTTTTTAAGGACTTTGGATACGAATAAGTATGTAAATAGGCCGAAATAAATAACAAGGAAAGTTTACAGATTAAGTCGTTTGACAAAATGCGGAATTACTCATGGCTCGTAAATCAGAACACCTGCTGCATAGCAGGTAAATTGTTTTCCATTTACGATCCGGGAAAGAAAAATAAGAAGTCTGTTTACACGTTGCTAATACTGCCATATATTTATATCGACGCAAGATCAAAAATGAACAGTAGTAGTATAAGATCAGAAATGGTCATACAAAGCCTGAGGCTGTACGGATGTTAGCTATCGCAAAAATGCCAGTTACAATAGTTC
Source organism: Eupithecia dodoneata (assembly GCA_947044415.1). Classification (NCBI taxonomy): domain Eukaryota; kingdom Metazoa; phylum Arthropoda; class Insecta; order Lepidoptera; family Geometridae; genus Eupithecia; species Eupithecia dodoneata. The sequence goes on from OX345670.1 coordinate 516,036, forward strand.
TTTAACACTACCCTACTTTACATCTTCAAACCGTAGGATCAGCGAAGCAGCAGATGGCAGATCTAAAGACACCAACAACTACAAAAACTTACATTTAAATTTATATGTATCAATTTATACAGTGATGTTGAGCAATTTCTCGAATCCTCGCTCTTACTAAGATAAATCTTGTATGAAGATGCGAGGGAACCCAAATTTGGTTTTTAGGAACCACTGTAAAAATTATGGCTTCGCCTGCAATTTTAAAGTATTTTTTTAAATTACCTTATTAAAACTAGCAAATCAAAAATATGCTAGTTTACATGTAAAATTTAAAGTCAGCCTGTGTGTAGTTGTTATTATGTGATGTGATGTTGTGTGTTTGACCTGCTGAGGACACCAGTCTCGTGAGAGTCTAGGCAACAGTAGAGGGCGCGCATCTAAGGACTGACCTGGAGGATAGTCGTAGTAGCTGACGGTGGTGTACCAAGCGAAGGGCGAGGCGGCCAGCAGCGACAGCAGCCACAGAGCCGCCACGATGCGCAGCGCGCGTCGCAGCCCGGCCATGGCGTACAGGTGCAGGGGGTGGCAGATCGCGAGGTACCGCTCCAGGGAGAATGCCACTATCGTCAGCACCGATACGTATGAGGCCCTGGATATAAATATTATACTTTGGGTTTATTTATCTACATTAGTACATAGTATAAAACAAAGTCGCTTCCTGCTGTTTGTCTGTCTCTATGTATGCTTAGATCTTTAAAACTACGCAACCGATTTTGAGGCGGTTTCTTTAATAGATAGAGTGATACAAGAGAAAGGTTTATAACCCATTTGACACATAGATTTCCACGCGTGCGTAGCCGCGGAGCTCAGCTTGTTATTATATTTAGTTTCAACAAGACCGGTCTGGTTTTTATTCAATGAGAACGAGATGACATTTTGGCATTCGGTCCAATGCACTTGCTTGCTTTGTCTATGCTACCCTAGTAGTTTAGTTATATCAATCTTGTGCGAATCTTACTTTAGGACAATATGGTTTAGCCCAGCCTATTCCCAGGGAGAGTTAGGTCCGGTGGCTCAAATCAATAACCTTTTTTATTAAAATTACGGAGCCATCGTTACAAAGAAAGGGGTACTTTAGGACACAGCGACTAAATAATAATCAGAATAATCAATTTATTGGTAAAAAACGAATATTACAAGTCACATAATAATTATAAATTAAAGTTAATTAAATAATTAGACAATAATCAAATAACTGATAATTAGATTATAATAAATGTATTATAACTAAGTAATAATACTCAAGATATTATATAATTTTTCGCACATAATCGTCAATACTGTAGAACGCCTTCTCGACGAGCCACGATTTAAGTCTTTGTTTAAAGGAAGACAGACTCGGTGCTGTGACTACCTGATCTGGTAGGTTGTTATACAACGCGGGTCCCAGCACGTGCGTGAGTCTGTCCGACTTTGCCAGTCTGTGTGATACCGCAGATAGCTTGCCAGCTCCACGAGTGTTGTAGCATCGCGTGTGGTTATCTCCACGCGTCTTGAACCGCTCCAGGTTTTGCCTAACATGCATCACTATCTGGAGGATGACAATGGAAGGCAACGTAAGGATCTGGAGCGATACAAAGAACTGCCGCGCCGGCGTGTCCCACGCTACTTTTGCGATCGCTCTCACAGCACGTTTTTGCATGCGGAAGACGCGCTCTCGATCAGCAGCGCGCCCCCACAGCTCTGCGCCGTACTGGAGCAGCGAGTGGACAGTCGCAAAATAACAAGAGCGGACCACGTCGGCGGACACCACGCGCGATAGCCTGCGAAGAGCGAAGCATGCACTACCCAGCCTGGCACACAGGCTGTTGATATGATTATCCCAGGTTAGGCCACGGTCTATTTGGAATCCCAAGAACCCGGTCACTGGAACCTGTTCAATGGTGTTTGTTTCTATAGATACGGACAAGCTCCTAACCTGACGCCCCGATATGCAAAAATGCATGAAGTGCGTTTTCTTGTGGTTCAGAGCGAGTCCGTTCCACTGAAACCACTGTGCCACCTGGCGGGCGACCGTGTTCAACCGCTGCTCGAGCTGGTCCAGTGAAGGGGCGCTGACAACCACAGCCACATCGTCCGCGTACATGTACGCCTCGCCTTTCGTCACGTGTTCCGGCAGGTCGTTCAGCAGTAGCGAAAACAGGATATTGGATACCGATGATCCTTGCGCCACGCCCATCACCGTCCCGAGAGGGTCGGACTTCGTCTCACCACCATCGGCGACCACCATTTGCGTTCTGTCTCGCAACAGGTCTGTCAGGAGCGAATGCGCCGGTCCCCGTATGCCATAGTGCTTGAGTTTGGAGGCGAGGACGCTGTGGTCTGCGACATCGAAAGCTTTCGATAGGTCGCAGCACAGGACTGCTACTTGCCGTCTCGCCTCACAAGCCTCCAGCACTTGCCGTAGGACCTCGCGGGTGAGCGAGGTAGTCGAGCAGCCAGCGCGGTACGCATACTGCCGCTCCGACAGCGCTCCGGTAGCCACTAAGTACTCGGTGAGACGTGTACTCAGCCCATTCTCGAGAATCTTCGCAACGGCAGGAATTATTGACACCGGTCGGTATCCATCAATGTCATCGCGTTTGCCCTTCCCCTTAAATAAAGGTGAGATTTTGCTCACCTTTAAGGTTTTTGGGTACTTCCCGATTTCGATGCAGCGGTTGAACAGGCCGGCCAGACACCAAGCTAGAGGTTCCGCGGCCGAGGCAAGGAGTTCCATCGAGATGTCGTAGATGTCTCTTGTGGGTTTCCTGGGAATCTTTTTCATTATAATGTGGAAGACCTCTTCCGCAGTAAACTTGAGCAACCGCAGGGAGCGGTCACAAGCGGGCCGCGCCGCCGTGAGCGCCACATCCACGTGCGCGAGCTGAGCGCGCGGCGCGCCGCACGCCGCCGCGGCGCCCACGAACCTCGCGTTCATGGCGTCGGCTGCTTCCGAGACGTGAACTTCACCCCCGCGGAGTCCTTAGCAATCTCTGTGAAGCTCGCCGACGTACGAGACAGAATGCCTCTCTCTGTGTTAACAACCCGCCAAATGGCCTTACTAGAGTTAGTACTATGGAGGATCATGTTCTCGTAGTAGCGAAATTTTTGCTTTTTTACTAAGCCTTCGTACAGCGAATTAATTTTTGCAATAAACGAATCTAATTCTGACAAGGGATACATTTTTTGTAACTTAATTGAGTCAAAGAGAACGTTTTTTAAATCAATAAGTTCACGAGTGACCCACGATTGCGTTCTTATATTTTTAAGTTTATAGGGAAAACAAATATTATATTTATATGTAAGAATGTTAGTCACTGATGTTGCTAAGCTCTCCGCAGACGGTGTACTTTGTAACACCGTGACCCAGTCTACACAGTACATGGCCTCTCGGAAGGCCATCCTAGTAGCGTGCGAGTAGTCGCGGGCGCGGCGAGTGCGCGGAGGCGGCTGCACGCGCGCGCAAGAGACCGCGGCGCGCACGGCGTAGTGGTCGCTGAGCTGGATGTCGAGCGGACTCGTCACTACCGAACCCTGCGGCAGGTTGCTATATACGTGATCTAGGCACGTAGATGACGCACCCGCCACACGCGTAGGGAACTCCACTTCGTTGCAAACATTATGCTCGGCAAGAAGGTCAATCAGCTGTTTTTTAACAGAGCATAAACAAGAGAGCCAGTCAATATTAAAATCACCTATAACTAGGAAACACTTACCACTCTCGTTGGCTCGTTCGAGCAGGCGTTCCAAGTGCGATAAAAAGTCAGTAGAACTAATTAAGTTAGTTCTATAAATACACATATAGCATTAGCTATGTGACATTATAGCTATGTGAATTTATAGGATGCGAGTCGTTTCTCAAACGGAGAGTGTATGTGAACAATAATGGCTTCGTTGAAAACATTATTATAAGTACTGTTGAACGTATCTTCATCGCGTTTTTTGACCTATTTTTCCCGAAGTTTCAACAAAAATAGCGAAAAATTGGTAAATAAACGCGATAAAACTTGTTAAATAGTACTTATAATTATGGCTTCGCTTACAAATACGACCCTTGGGAATAACCTAATCCTGGTTACGTACACAATAACATAAGGGTGAAGCATCGAACGGGGGAAGACAGGGCGCTATCGCTATCATTAGGGAGGCCTATGTCCAGCAGTGGACTATTATAGGTTAATGATGATGATGAGGCATCGATCAAGGTGTTCGCCGTCAGGTGCCAGTGAAGTAAGGACACATTTAATTTTGATACCGATAGATATTACAAAATAACTGTGTTGCTATTACACGCATAGCCCACAACTAGATATATATTACAGACATACATAGTTCCGGCAAGTCTTGCTCTCGATGCCCTCCATTTGCAGCAAATACGAGGAATTTCCAGACACGAGTTACCAAAGTTCGAGTTTAACTTGTAGATTTCCGCTTCTAGGAAATCTAGCGATTTCAATTTAATATTATGGCTGCAGTCACTTAATATAAAATAAATCTTTATTTACAAGAAGTTTACTATTAAATAATAGAAAAAAAATAGACCTAGTATGTATAATTGAAACGGTTGAGCTAACTGCAGACTGTTGCAAACAATTTAAAGGATGGTCAACTGAATTCAATTTATCATCCAGGTAGATTTACCGAGTGACTGGTTGATTTGAGATAACTTTTATTTCACAAAAAGTTATTTTTTTCTGCTGTAGTATGTATGTTTACAAATAGTGCGTTGCGTCGCGGGTCGAAGTGCGACTACTTTTCTTTTGATTGCGCTGACTTAGAAGTTAGTTTTTCACAGCTCCTAGTAATTGCTAAACTGATTAAAAAATATATATTGTAATTAAAAAATAATGCATGCTTATATATTTTTATCTTATTTTTTATTATTTATGTAGATTCATTTTGTATTTGCTTCACATAAACTGCTCTTTGAACATGTTTTGTACACATATTTAGGGATACATTCTAGTTTTAATTATTGTGTGTTTCTAGTTGTATAATATTTAATTCTATTCTGTTTTGTGTGCCAAATATATGAATATATGTTCATATTAATTTCAACTTGTGGCCTACCTCCGCAGGTTCGTGTGACAAAGGCTCTTGATAAGAGACATGATAAGATAGGCCCTTGGTGAGACAGTCGGATGACGATGTAGGTAAGGATTTTTTTCCTTGTCAGGTATAGAACCTTCAAAACTCTAAACCGCGAAAACTCTAAAGTTAAAAACGTACCTACATCGTCTACAAATAGAGTGAAACTTTGGCGCCCAGAGGATGAGGTGTTTTTGAGTTTTTGGTGTTTTCTAATAGTTAGTGCAATGTTAGCGCACCTAATTAAAACTTGTAAGGGCTGTATTACCGAGCCGGTGCCGCGACTTCCACAACTTGTTTTAATGGCCTCACCTCGCGCTTTGTTTCATGTGCGGAAAAAGAAAGTTTTAGCGTTATCGTAGAAATTATTATGAACAAAGGATTGTACGATCAGGAAACGTGTCGCAATTTTCCATGACCGAAAAATCTTTAGGTAGCTTACAATTACATTAGAAATCGACCTATTTCAGTTTTGCCGAGTCACGGTCTCCACTCAAAACCAGGATTACGCCGGCGGTTGTCGATTCTTCGTGAGATATGGCCGGCCCACTGCCGACTTCAGCTTGCTAACTCTTTGAGTTATGTATAAACTTTGTTCTCTGTCGGATGATTTCGTTACCATCCTATCCTTCAGAGAGACCCCGAACATAGCTCTTTTCATACTCTGCTCGCTGAGCGACATTGAACTGATGCACCAACCCTTGTGTCTCAGCTCCGTAGGTTATAACGGGAAGGAAGAACTGATTGAAAACTTTAGTTTTCAAGCATTGCATCATTGCGGTATGGATGACGAGAAGACTCGGCTTAATTGTAAAGGTACGAGTACGTCGTTATATTGGTGACGATAAAAACTATTTACTTTTTATCTACCACCGGTATTTAAAAAAGTTAGAGGAGCACCGATTATTATTTCGTTGGATTTGCTGAGTGATTCAATGAGGAAAATGATATCCTATTAGAACAAGGTTGAGTCGCGGAAATGAAAACGGATAATAAAAATTGAATTTTATTTCCCGTGCCATCAATTTGCCCACGCGGCGCAGCGGCGCGGCGCGGCGCGGCGGCGCGGCGCGGCGGCAGCGGCCTAGCGTAATAAGATTCAGATAAAAAAATTACGAGCATGTGAGTCAGTCTTCGAACTTATGGAATATACGAGTATCGATGGTGTCATTAAGAGCGTTTATTCCTAAAATGCGCAGAAACAGTACTTTTCAAACCCGTTTATATCATGAACCATTTATCTTATAGTATATGTTATTTACTAATAATTTTAGGAAATTTTAGTGTCCAAATAGTTTGACTATAAAATATTTCGATTAATATAGTATGTACGCGTTCTATCAAGATAACTTGTGAGAGGTTTTCATAATTTCCCTTTCAGCATCAGTTTCGAAGCTCAAAATAATAGAAAATACAGACATATCTATTATTTTTCTATAAATATTTTAAAACTACTATAAAACGCTGCGCGAAAATCAGTCCGCCGCAAGGCTTTCTAGAGTGTGGTCACGTCGCTCATTAAATATTTATAGAAAAATAATAGCAACAAAATCATAAAAATTTTAAATGTATGATTTTAAAAAAGATGCTCCACTTTATTGGTAGGCTATTATTATATTAAATTAAATAAGGTATATCGGTAAAAACATCATTTAAAAATGTGAAATATTCGTAATATTTCACATTTTTTGAATTTTAATTTCTCATAGTAGGATACCAAAACCAAACATCTATCTAATTAATTTTTTAGCCAAGGATCTCATCAGTAGGTTATATTTTTTTCTTAATTAGATATGTCTGTATTTTTTATTATTTTGAGCTTTGAAACTGATGCTGAAAGGGAAATTATGAAAACCTCTCACAAGTTATCTTGATAGAACGCGTACATACTATATTAATCGAAATATTTTATAGTCAAACTATTTGGACACTAAAATTTCCTAAAAATTATTAGTAAATAACATATACTATAAGATAAGTGGTTCATGATATAAACGGGTTTGAAAAATACTGTTTCTGCGCATTTTACCAATAAACGCTCTTAAATCATAGCGATGAAATAAATAATTTTTTGATTAATTTATCAACCCAATATAATCCCACTGCAGGGGTTTCCAAATGTCGATTTATAAACTTGCTTATCCGTGTAATTCCTCGATTAAAAATAGCCTATGATGTTAGCCTATGAAATATCCAAAAATATCAAAATATCCGTCCGGACCGGACTCTTTACGCCAAAACTACTGAACGGTTCCGAACGGGATATTTTGCATTTAATGAATATTAAGCTTCGATTAACATCACAGGACAATATTACCTAATTAACATCTAAACATCACATCTTTCGCATCACTACATACACAGAATAAAACAAAGTCACTTCCCGCTGTCTGTCTGTCCCTATGTACAAATGCTTAGATCTTTACAACTACGCAACGGATTTTGATGAGGTTTGATTTTTTTAATAGACAGATTGATTCAAGAGGAAGGTTTATAAACCATATTTCAAAAGGTTTCCACGCGGGTGCAGCCGCGGGGCGCATCTAGTTTACCTATAATAAGTGTGATATACTCTGTCAGTTTTAAACCCTTTGAGCATCAGCATTGGTCCATCAATTAGTTGTGGTCACGAACGTGCAGGGTGCACGACCGAGCCTTAAATTCAATTACTAGACGAAACTTTATTATTTGATCGTAACGTACATACATATGTACATATATATGGCTGAGTGGCTGTTTGTTATTATTTGATCGCTGGCTGTTCGAGGCAGCTGTAGTTGGCAGACAATCGATGATTTATGGAATTTTGAACTTCAAATACAGAGCGGTAAAGTTTTTGAAGCTGATTTTCACGTAGACTCATGTAGTAAGTACTTACTCATGTAGGTAACTGATGATAATAATAATTATCGACGAATATCAATAAACTTCTTATTATTTCGTATTTATCCACATCTGAACATGCCTGTCCCAAACATTCTGGCATAACCTGGTGGTTGCCAGAACAGGTATATTGTCTGAATATTACTAATTCGCCTTCCAAGTGTAGTCACTTCGCAGGCGGATTGTTTAAACAGAAGAAAACAGCTGTCCTCGTTTTACAATAATAATAAAATCATTTATTTCAGACCATAAAAAACTAAGAGATCTTATTTATCTTATTCTACGGTCCATAGTACCTCTAAACTAGCTATATCAAATATTTAAAAAAAAACCTAATTAAAACACGGTTTTTTGTGATTACGACATTGGGGTTTCAGCTGACGACAGTGCACGGCGCCCGCCGTGCGGCGGCGGCGCGGCGGCGGTGCAGCGGTCCTTTGGTAGGTTGCCTTAGTCGGCTCTTACGACATCCACGATAAATAATTTAATCATCTATCTACTAGGAGCCCATATAAAAGGATGATTGGCCGCCATGGAACCTAGTTAATTGAAAGACGATAAACATTTTGCCGATAGCGTTATCGAATTCATTATAAATTTAATTACCGACAAACATTAGCTGTAAACTGACAGTAAAACTCACTCGCACATTACATATTGCTAAGATAACAAGAGTAGGTACAACGAGGAATTATAGCTCTACTAGCTGCGCCCCGCGGTTTCAACCGCGTGGTGATAGATATTTTGGATAATATAGGTACAATATATCTTTATGAATTGTAGCCTGTGTTATTCTGATATGGAAGTTATATTATTGTGAAGTTTCATCAAAATCCATTCTGTAGTTTTTGCGTGAAAGAGCAACAAACATCCTCACAAACTTTCGCGTTCATAATATTAGTAGGATAGGATGGATAAATTCAATTAAGTAATTTTTGTGTGAAATTACTTAATTGAATTTATCCAGCATTAGTATTCAGGATCATATTATGTCTAACTTTTCTATCAAATATTTTCGATATGAAAAGGCAAAGGATTTGAATCCGACAATGTGAAGGATTTGAACAGAGCTTTCAAAATATTGGAATGGGTCCGGAACGACGCCGCCGCCGGCGGCATAATATCCATTGCACACATCAATGGAGCGCCGGATCTGGGCTACTATATTTCAAACTCCTTCCTGCCTACGGCTTCGTTTGCCGCTATTTATACCGAACAGAATACAAATGGATCTTTGGTAAGGTAGGTACCAACGTAAGTATTTTCTGATCAGATAAAAACTAGGCAAACTGTCAACTACCTACTTGCTTAAGAGCCTTTATTCCTAAAATGCGCAGAAACAGTACTTTTCAAACCCGTTTATATCATGAACCACTTATCTTATAGTATATGTTATTTACTAATAATTTTAGGAAATTTTAGTGTCCAACGAGTTTGACTATAAAATATTTCGATTAATATAGTATGTACGCGTTCTATCAAGATAACTTGTGAGAGGTTTTCATAATTTCCCTTTCAGCATCAGTTTCGAAGCTCAAAATAATAGAAAATACTGACATATCTAATTAAGAAACAAATATAACCTACTGATGAGATCCTTGGCTAAAAAGTTACTTAGAAAGATGTTTGGTTTTGGTATCCTACTATGAGAAATTAAAATTCAAAAAATGTGAAATATTACGAATATTTCACATTTTTAAATGATGTTTTTACCGATATACCTTATTTAATTTAATATAATAATAGCCTACCAATAAAGTGAAGCATCTTTTTAAAAATCATACATTTAAAATTTTTATGATTTTGTTGCTATTATTTTTCTATAAATATTTTAAAACTACTATAAAACGCTGCGCGAAAATCAGTCCGCCGCGAGGCTTTCTAGAGTGTGGTCACGTCGCTCATTAAATATTTATAGAAAAATAATAGCAACAAAATCATAAAAATTTTAAATGTATGATTTTAAAAAAGATGCTCTACTTTATTGGTAGGCTATTATTATATTAAATTAAATAAGGTATATCGGTAAAAACATCATTTAAAAATGTGAAATATTCGTAATATTTCACATTTTTTGAATTTTAATTTCTCATAGTAGGATACCAAAACCAAACATCTTTCTAAGTAAGTTTTTAGCCAAGGATCTCATCAGTAGGTTATTTTTTTTTCTTAATTAGATATGTCAGTATTTTCTATTATTTTGAGCTTCGAAACTGATGCTGAAAGGGAAATTATGAAAACCTCTCACAAGTTATCTTGATAGAACGCGTACATACTATATTAATCGAAATATTTTATAGTCAAACTCGTTGGACACTAAAATTTCCTAAAATTATTAGTAAATAACATATACTATAAGATAAGTGGTTCATGATATAAACGGGTTTGAAAAGTACTGTTTCTGCGCATTTTAGGAATAAAGGCTCTTAAATCTAAGGTAAAATTCTCAGAACAGAGAAATATACTACTAAAACCTATGTCCATTAGTTGACATAGTTTTTTGATTAATTGAGAGAACAATAATAATGCTGGACAGTCCATATAGCGTCATCTAGCCTCAAGCTAAGTAGTACATAAAATATTCATTACTTAGATAGATTTTGCTAACCGAATTCGATAAAAGGAGGGGGTTCTATCTTTTATATCCGAATGTTTTTTATGTATGTCCGTCGATTTCTCCTTCACCAATTTGGATGATTTTTTTGCAGTTGTAATAATAAAATCCTGAGATGGTCCCATGAAAATTTGATTAACGAGAGATTAGTGTTTATCCCGCAAAAGTAAAAAAAAACTGTTGAATACTAAGGTATTCGAAGTCAGGTTTTATTATTCTAAAACCATCAAACATGTAAAATTATAATGATAGGGTTAAATGTAAAAAAAGATAAATGTAGGCTGTCAGCTCCCTTATTGATTTGTTGGTAGGTACCCAATGAAATTGCCAGACAAATAAAAAAGTACCTAAGCGCACTTATGCTGAATCCAATAAATCAGTCGTCTAACTTTGAAAAAGCTCGTTTGTGAAAGTGAAAAGTCTTCTCGATCAAATTAACTTTAGAGGGTTTAAATCGACTAAAACCTGATGTGATATCAAAACTTCTAGAATGCCATTAGAATTTCAAGCAATCATTGGTTGCTGACAGCAGGCTGTCAGAGAGAGCGCTTGGAGGAATTAACCTCTCACGTTGACTCAGAACAGGGAAATGTAACGTACAACCCAGCTCGTGACTATCAACCCCAAAGTTGATCGTCCCGAGAGGTGGCGGCGCTAGATTCATTTATAGATTTGCAGTAGAACACAGAAAAGAAGACACAAAGTCTTCTTTTCTGTGTTCTACTGCAAATCTTGTAAACCATTTTCTATAAAACCAACTTTGATTAAATTGTACATATTTCCTAAATGCTCCCAATTTAGGAAAATGTTTCTCTTATTTTCCCAAATGCTCCAAAATACCAATGAAACGAAGTTAGTTTCTTATTATGTTAATAGGAAACGGTATACGATTTGCAGCAAATTTCTTTTCCGGTAGCAAAATATTATAAAATAAATAAAAAAGTGTTATTCTCTATGAGACGCAGAAAAAATGATATCTACAAAAGTAAAATTTTGCGCCACTACACAAAACGATCAAGTTTAACGATGAACGTTGGGAAATGGAAGTGCCCATTGATAAGAGTCTTTGGCTGATATTGCGCGTGATTTATATCAATATAATATTTTTTATGGGAAACCGTCAGGATTCTTTAGATAGGCTAGCTAGAACAACCGAATGCTACGTCAAGACTTTTAGTTTATTAGGTACGTAAGAGACGAGCTTACAATTAATTAAAAACTTCGAGACAAGGGGAAACTTTTAAAAATTGAATCCAATTACACCACGTAGCATTCGGAATAAATATCAAACGGGTTTTGCAGTTTTTAATTGAATTTGGATCAATAAAGACTTGCCGCTGGATACTGAAAACTAAATGTTATGATATGTTCCTATCTAACCAGACCAAGCGAAATGGCATCTGGTAATTATAGGGCTTGGAAGCTAGGTCACAAAGGGCTTACAAATCTGTAGATACGGCACGAGGGACGCCCTTTACGCCTCAGCCAACATGCATGGCCTGCGCAACATAATGTATACACCGAGACCGCAGTCTGATGACAAAACAAGGCTCGGAATTTAGACAAATAGGAGCGAAATAGAAACGATGTAATGTCTTTAGGATACGACACGAATATCTCTTTACATTGCACAGGGTGTTTGTGGAAACGATTCATCAAAAGATTTGTTTCTCTCGTGTTTAGGTATGTGTTATAAACAGTTCTTATTTCTTAGGGACAGCCCGAATACTAAATTAAATGTGTGCTATCTTCTTGTAAGATTTCAAACTTGGTCTCAAATGCCTTCTGTATCACGGTCTATAATGTGATCCATACAATGACCCCGGTAGCTGAGCCGGTAGCTTGCGTTCAGCCGACTCATTGGATGTTAAAAAGCGTGAAATGAACATAATGTTTTCAAAGGGTCTATCGGTCTTAACAAAATATTTTTTGGTCTTCGCTTTGTTATCCCCTATGCAGCTTTGAATAAAAAAAAATGTTTTATCAAAAAAGTATTCAAAAACAAGTTTTATAATCATCTAGGACCAAAGTGCTAAACAAACGAACCCAAATTCGACGGGGCTAAGTCGTTTCGTTTAGGAGTTCCTGTATGGTGTGTTCCGATGGTACCGGTAGTTGTTATGGTAGCTACCATGACCATGCATTGTCACTGAACTTAAGTACCTTTAGTCCCATCTCGTAGCCAGATTTGGAAGCTAGCTACGAAATGGGAGAAAGTATGCCAAAACTCGTCTCCATCTGTTCAGTAGGTATACATAAGTGGTCTACAATTCAGTTGCAACATTTGCCGCACACAAACAGTATATCATGTAATAAAGCTTATAAATACGAATTGCCGCGTGCTCTCAGACCGATGAAAATAAAATTATTTTTCTGTAACATCTGATAAATTATATTCGTTTCAATAAATAATATAATTTATCAGATGTAACAGAAAGTAGACAAAAAAAAACAACACTTTAGTGGTTTTCCATTTGCAGTTTCATTTCGAAATGGCTCTGAAAATATTAAAATACGTTGAGCGGTTCAACGAGCCATGGCTAATAAAATGTGCTCGAGATATTGAAAATGTGCGGGCATTCCAAATGTTGGGTCACTTTGGAACTTCAACATTATTTTAGCTATTTCATCGCAATGTGGATTTAACAGCTCCAAAGCGAGGGGTTATACAGGGCGTCCCACGGCTGTGCTGAGGGAAAGTACTTAAATATTGTAAGATAGGATATTTTCCTGGTAGGATACTTTATTTCATTTTTAAAACTTAGTAATACTGCATTCAAAGATTTTCTTAAAATTACTTGCTTCATCTGGGAATTGAACCGACTCAACTGCGCAAATAAACTACCCCGTATTTTTATGTGACTGGACAACAAATAATAATTCAAATTACAAGAAAATTATTTATTTTGACAAACATGGATCGACATGGACATTGAATGTGGATTCACAAGTTTCATTGAAGGACGATTGGTTCAAAACTTATTTCAGGGCCATACGGGAAAGGAGACTGTACAATAAACGACATTTGACTGTCGTATAATATACATACGGAGCTTAAAGATCCAGATTAATTGTATAATATTATTAGAACAGACGAATTTAACTTTAGTAATAACGTGATGTCCAACCGCCACAATAATCATTTGGTCCAAAGAAAATCTCCTACGACTCACCGAAACGAATAACCAAGTCCGAGATCAAGGAACTTGGCAATGTATGAAAGAATATCGATGCATTCGTTCAAATGTTATCATAGCCCAAAGTATAGTCAAGGGTTTTATAAATTTGGTAAAATTAGCCTCTGCCCGCGGCTCATTTAGTGCGTTAAATAAAAAAAAATATAAACTAAAAATCTTTTTTTCTTAAACCAACTCCACGCTTCCATCATCATTGAAAATGAATTGATAATTTAACAATTCAACCCAGGTTAAATAACTTTATTTCAATAGTATGTTCTTTATTATTTAGGTACTATTATACAATTCGTGCTAAATCAAAAAAAGGAAAGTGATTCTGAGACCGGCCGTATCGCCAGAACAAGTGATTACTCGAGCGCTGACTTCCCCGCAGGCTCAGCAAGTTTCCCAAGAAAATTACCCTCATTATAAGTTCCTTCCTGCAACGCGAACTAAATGAACTCAACAAGCGTTTTCAATGAAACGGACCGAAGTTTAGAGTGAGTAGAGTCTGTAGTTAGTTTACAGTGTGGTAACAAGCGTGGGGGGCTTTCAACTGGATGCGATATCATCATCACCGCCATTTCATTGAAGAAGTGAACTCACAAAATTTCTTGTTGCAAGTTCTCTCGTTGATCTTTTCTATTTACTCAAGAAGGTAATTTTTTTTTTCTTAGGGATAAGAAACAGTATCACTTAAAAATTAACTATACCTACACTTAAATAAACTTAATTCTGAAGTGAACCAGCCCCGTTATTCACTTATTACATATACACGGGGTGGTGTTAGTGAGCATTTGTAACAATGTAATGTAATGGAGTGATAATGGTATCTCATAAGCGCCTCATCACCGGCCATTTGCAATTTAACGCCTTCGACGCGACACGTCAGTGTTCAAAAAGCGGGTTGTACGTGTCCATTTCGAGGTTTACACTTGTACTTTACCCTAATGTTAATTCGAAAGAAATGTTGCAAGTCTGTTAGGCTAACACACTACAGATGCTTCGCTTACTTACTTCGCTTACTACAGGCGCGTCGCTCGCAGTGCAATGGCACGCAATACAATACGCCTGTTCTCTAGGATCATCAGAACACGCGGCAGCGTGTTCAAGCCAAGTTCAAGCAAAGGAACGCGCCGAGTGTATCATTACACGAACCACTTGGTGCCACTTTTGACCCTTCTATAACTCAAAACCTCTTTAACGTAAACACATAAAACTACGTCTGTTTAATTATATCCATAAGGACATGTAGAAGCCCAAATTTCATGAGGCTAGCTCAAACGGTTATAGAGATATGAAGGTTAAAAAGTCGTTAAAATTCACACTGACTGACTGACATATATATAGTACCTAAATCTAACCTACTTCCAGATGACCTAGAAGGATGAAATTTGGAATCCAGCTCGGTAATTGTGTGTAAGCGTAGGAAAAAATCAAAAAATAAAAAAAAGTCAAAAATTAGTGATTTTAGCGACGACGACCTTATGTCAATGGAATAAGGCTTAAATTAAAAATAGATTCGCATTGCAAAGAATAAGCAATAGTACTACGTCTCCGATTGCGCCATAGAATACAGTGGAGTTTTTAGGGACCGGCCCGTATAATACCTACCTAGTTATGTACCTATGTCGAAGCATTGCATAGAATAAGCAATAGTAGGTACTAACGTCTCCGATTGCGCCATAGAATACAGTGTAGTTGTTAGGGACCGGCCCGTATACATGTACCTACCTAGCTATGTACCTGTTTTCGAACGAATAGAAAGGATAGAAAGGGAAATCAGAAATGTTCTGGAATATATAAAGAGATAGGTATGGCCCGGAAAATCGTAGATTTTTCTAGTTTAGCTCAGCGGAGGTATACAAGCCCAGTTTGTTTGCAAGTTTAGTTAGTTCTTATTTTACAAGTGAGCAAGTGTTAAGGAAAGTAAAGGAAAGAAAACAGTGAACAGTGCAGTGACTTTGTAATAAGTGCGTAGTTGTGTGTATTCGGTACAATAAACCGACACGAGCTGTTTTACTTGATCATCACTCCCGACCAGCCCTAGTTGAAGTCTTACACCTTCGACGAGCCCCTACAAGTGGTGTCCCCATACAAAAAAAAAACCATTTTTTTTTTTGCAAGAAAAAACATTAAATCTCAATAATACCTGCCTAGTTTTCTTTACAAAAAGTAATGATATCCCACCAAAACATAAATGTAAAAAAAGAGAGCCAAGTTCAATACAAAAATTATGATTGGCTGTGGGCTTCCCCGCAAAAAGAATGGAGATATAAATGAGTGCCAAGTCAAATCTATGTAGGTTAGATTTGACTTGGCCAGTTTTTATCAGAATTAAAACGTTGAATAACTTTATAAAATAACTGATGTAATGAAAACTGGCAAAGTCAAATCTAACCTACATAGATTTGACTTGGCACTCATTTATATCTCCATTCTTTTTGCGGGGAAGCCCACAGCCAATCATAATTTTTGTATTGAACTTGGCTCTCTTTTTTTACATTTATGTTTTGGTGGGATCAGTCATTAATCGAAACTCTTGTAGTGTGGCATTTCGCGACTCACCGGATGAAAAAGACGGCCTGTATCCTTGTGATTGATCTATACTACTTTTTATCTGTAAAAACTCGTCCGTAGCCGCAGGCAGAAACTAGTAAGCATAACCTACAATAATAGATGTGATGATGTACTCACGCCTCCGAGATGAGCGCTCGCAGCTTGCAGAACACGATGCCCAGGCTGTAGGGGTACTGGTGCCACGACACTGACAGGTCGTTTGGAACACCTACGGATGAGAGACAATGCGTTAACAATATTATTGGTAAACTAGCTGCGCCCCGCGGCTTCGCCCACGTGGAAATCTATGTGGCGCAAATGGTTTATAAACCTTTCTCTTGAATCCACAAAAAATCTATTAAGAAAACCGTATCCGCAATCCGTGGCGTAGTTTTAAAGATCTAAGCATAAATAGGGACAGACAGACAGCGGGAAGCGACTTTGTTTTATACTACGAGTATGCATTGATACTTCGTGGATAGAAAAGCTCCGCGACGACGACGCAGCGAAAGGTGAATAAAGACAGTTTGTATTCTAAACCTGAGACAGGGTGGAACAAACGATCGGTACGGAGGGCAAGTACCCGAAATTTTCAAGATAATACATTTTACTCAAAAGAAACCTTCCTCTATTTCCTAAAAAAGTAGAACTGAATTTAAAGATTCCGTTTCTCCACCCTGTATTTGAGTTTGGTTATTATAACGAGCGTCATCCATTCGATTCCTTCGGTTGCACGGTCGCGTTCGGTTCGGATACACAGTCATGCTTTCGGCCTTATAATTAACCTTACAGATACTTTAGTACTAAGCACGACTCTCATTCTTCCGCAGTCTGGTAATACCAAAACACTACTGTTCCGGCAATGTAGGGCCCACAATCTCATTGGTATTAGTTCTATGAGCTCTGTACAAAAATTACACCACTTGCCTATTCAAGAAGAAAGCTTGGGTTGTTGGCGATCATAAAACTTATTAATATTTCTTTTATTGCATCTGTAATTAAAATATAGGATTTCTGTAGGTGAATATTGAACTATTCTACCACTCCTAGTTGGTAGCTTGTAATTATGTACCCGGTCGGGGTGTAAGAAATTCAGAAGAGGAGTAGAGAGAGAGAAAGAAAGTTAGTTTACGGTTTTTTTTTATATAATAAATTCCTAACGTCTAAACATTCATTAAGCGTATAATAACATCTTTTAATTAGCGTGTCCTTAAACAATCTATTAAAATTAATGTCGGATAATATCTTTTATATCGTCGGGTATCATACTCTAAATCTTTGCCGCCATTTTTGTGTTATGGATATTTCGGTTTGAGTGAGGTGTTACAGTTTATTATGAGTCTGTTTACATATAATCTACATAATATACATTTTCTATATAAAATGTTCTCGGTATTTTGTTCCGAATTTACAAATTTCTAGAATATACACGGATGTAAATGTTCAAATGTTGTTCTACATCGTCACGCGGTCCTTATAATAATAATAATCATTTATTTCAGACCATAGAAAAATAATAGATCTTATTTAAATTATTCTGCAGTCCGAAGTAAAATATACATACCTTAAAAATAGCATATATAAAATGTAAATAGAGTTTATTAATAACACGTTACTTTGTGATACCGGTGACGGGGCGGCGGCGCGGCGGCGGCGTGTTGATGACGTAATTACTTAAGCTTGCTAAAATATTTATACACTGTTTTTGATAAATAAAAACGTCGATGGCATCTGTGCTGTTCCTCCAAAGCAGAATAATATCACTGAAGTGTGAAAAGGCAAATACGTAGATATATTATACAAAAATTAACTACATAACTCATTATCTTAATCATAAATCGCATCAATATATATCCTAACTTAACTATAAAAATGCGCGCTTTACAAAGTGCTCATACGACGTAATTATTTTATGTAACTTTTGTTTAAAATTTGTATAATTTTAGTAGTAAATGATTTAATAAGTGTTATTTATTATAAATAGTATTTTATCAAAAAACTTTTAAAGGCGTTCAGCCTGTCGAGTTATTAATTAATTGATTTTTGTATCTAGTTAGGTTCTAAACAGTGTTTAGTTAATCTACGATTGTAAAAAAAAATTGTGTTAAATAAAGAACTTTGAAAAACAAAAACAATATATATCCTAGGTATGTTTGGTTAAGTACACTTAATTTTGTAATGAATTTATAAAGTACGAGTTGTAAATAAGAGTCCATACTATGGTACCTACTGTCGCGATACGAGCCTGACTCATAAACATAATAAATTAGCTTGATATATTGCCAGCCTTAAAAGAAAATTGTAGGAAACTGGTGTCCCCTTACTTAAACAACAGTTTTATGTACATTCGGTGTTGGGTATTTCTCTGATAAAGTATAAATTATGTTCAAGGGCCACTTTTCTAATAAGATTTAGCTGAAGCTACTTACAAACCTCAGCAAAGTATCAGTAGGTAAATATAAAATTTAATAAATTTTCTGAATGAAAACCATCGCAAAATGAATTTATATGAAAACATTTATCTGTTCAATGAACAGATATTTTTTAAGGTTAATACTTTAAAAAATCTCTGATCATTCTAAATTTTATTAAAATCGTAAATTCTGGTTCAGCGCGAGAAGGCATTCGTAATCAAATTATGGACTCAATATCTGGACCAATTAATTTGACGGCCGCAGAGCAGGAAACTTGGGCTCTTCCCGACCCCGCCTTACTAAAGAATGGAATAACTTACACGCCTGGATGATTCTATCAACTGGTTTTTTACCGAAATAAGAAAAACCTCTTAAGTACTGTTGGGCGCTGTTCGTCATAAAGTACGATATTCTACCTACATATTTTTACTACAGTTAAAGCTGATTTTCATGAATGGGTAAGTACTTAATGGGTATTGTTTCCTGAAAGGTTACATAAATAATATGTAGTATTAGATATGAAAATAATTAAGACTTTGAAACTATCATGGTTATAAACACTAAAGTCATTTAAAACGGGATATAAACAATGATTAGATTGTTGAGTCTTCTAATGTTTCTGCTCAACTGAACACAACGAAATACATATAGCAAGTTTCAAAAATCAAATCCTGGTAAATATCCCGTTTTAATGGCTTAATGAACATAATTTTCTAAAATACCTTAAAAAGGACAAGCGGCGGTTCAGAGCCATGGTTGGTAGAGAACTGTTTACTTCATCATCATCATCAGCCTATAGCAGTCCACTGCTGGACATAGGTCTATCCCAATGAGCGCCATAGCGCCCTGTCTTCAGCTTGCCGCATCCAGCATCTACCTGCAGTCTTGTGCAGGTCGTATCCCACCAGGTCGGAGGGCGTCCTACACTACGTTTACAGAGTCGTGGTCTCCACTCAAGAACACGTTTGCCCCAGCGGCCGTTGGTTCTTCGCGAGGAATGGCCGGCCTTGCTAATTCTTAGAGCTATGTCGATAACTTTGGTTCTCTCTTTGGTTACTTAGCGAAGCTTTCAGTTATAAGTAACACGCGCGTGATTCGAATGGGACGGTCGGAACCCTACAGCTAAATAATTACTCCCTGACGGAACCTACTCCGTGTAAATCCACGTGTTGTCCAAATGAGAAAAATTAATGAATAAATAATACTGGACATCCACACAGCATCGTCTAGCCCCACGCTAGCAGAGCTTGTGCTATAAGCATTATATATACTTAAATACTTAATAATACATTATACTACATAGATCAATATTTTACTAAACGTAGAAAAACACATAAAACATCCGGAACAAACATCTACAGATCGTACAAACATTTGTCTCGAGGCGGGAATCAAACCCGCCACCTCCTCCATCACAGACGGACGGCCCGCTACGTCACGGAGGTCGCCACAACGTCTGTCAAATGAAATGTCTGAACCC
The DNA here is from genome assembly GCA_947044415.1 of Eupithecia dodoneata. Lineage (NCBI taxonomy): Eukaryota > Metazoa > Arthropoda > Insecta > Lepidoptera > Geometridae > Eupithecia > Eupithecia dodoneata. Next base: position 536,274 of record OX345670.1, read on the forward strand.
TGATGATTCAGTTTCAAACAGTTCGATCCCAGTCTGAACATGCGAGTACTGTACAACGGTCGTCGCCTCTATGCAGTCCACATAGCGCCTCGCTGTAGCCGCGCTCTGTGGAGACATTACATGAAGTTTATTTAACGTGGGCTATTACCGCGGCGAATGATTTGGGCGGGTCGCTCCCACAGGTATATTATCCGGTTCGGGATCCACAGTTGGACTCTTACTCTTAAAACAGAGAAATACTGTACTGATTTAATTTGGCTGAAAAATTGTTGGTGTTTATTATAATATACAGGATGTTTGGTATTGGGACTGACATATTTATTTGGGGAGTTGTGGGGATCGTGGATTATATTTCTCTGGTAGACTCAATGTCCAGTACCACGGTTGCTAGATATGATTTTTCAAAGTTTTTTTCGTAATTCACCCAAAATCTCGCCTTTGTATATATTTTTATACCAATATATATATAATACTGGACATCTACAATATATATATATTTATACAATATATATATATTTTTTATTAGTAGTTCTGATGCCACAAAATAGCATCCGTTGTTCTTCTTTGTATACTTATTCTAAATAAATGATTACTTGATACAATTCACTCGAATTACGAGCAATCAAAGTAAAAAATTTGTAAAAGTTAAAAATCTCAACAAATAATAAATTAATAAAAAAAAACGACTACGCTGTAGAGCTGTTACGCCGTAGACCGGCTACGCTGTCGATCTTCTACGCCGTAGACCTTCTACGCCGTAGACCTGAATATAAAGTTGTCATGCCCTGTTTCATAATTTTTTGATTTTTGATTTTATTTTTTGTAATTTTGTAGTAAAATCCGTTCAGCCATTTAAAAAGGCGACAAGACAGAAATAACAATAACGCACGCGACTAGAATTTTTGAGAAAGACAAAGTTAGTTTCGCATTTCGGAATAAACGAAAAGGAAAGAACTCCAATACGATGGAATAGTCTTTTTTCATTTTGCTTAACTTTTTCTGAAGTAAGTACATTTTCATAAATCAGTTCGTGTGAAAGCTCTGCTTAGTATGCAGCCCTGGTCTGGAGGTCCCATCAAGCGGACTATTTGTGGAGGAGTCCGCATTCCGCACACAGCTGGGGCCATCGCTGGGTCAAACGGTCCCGGGGCGCAGCCATCAAATAACAATCTCTTTTTATTTTGTTAGCCACAAGTTTAACATTGTACGGTTATTATATTACAGAAATGATAGCGATGGTCGATGGTTATTGTAGCGGGGGGAAGAATCACTTCAATGGAATAGACTAGTCGGGTACTGCGTCACACCTGTAGGTAAGTTAGTAATTTGACGACCTCTGAGACGCGGTGGGCGAAGGTCCACCTACGACGCAGGAGGTTGCGGGTTCGATTCCCGCCTTGGGACTTGGTATGTACGATCTGCAGATATTTATTCCGGGTGTTCTGGTCATATATTTTTATAATAAAAACGTCTATCTATGTAATGTATTGTATTAAGTAAGTATATCAGTCACAACACAAGCTCTGCTTAGCTTGGAGCTAGATGATGCTGCGTGGATTGTCCAGCATTATTTTTTTATTATTTAATATCAAGATCCGTCAAGTGTGAGTGTGACTCGTGCGCTTGTTGAGTTGTCTCTATGTATACAAATACGATAGGTATCGATCAGAATATTTCAAAAGTTATGAAGCCTACAAAATCTTTCGAAATTGTTTGAAACTTTAAATACTGAAACCTTCCATTTGAAACACCACAACACCTCCTAGGTCTCCACACGCTACAGTTAATGACGGTATATAATCCACATTAAAATTTCATAAGCCATGCAATAATATTTACACTCATATCAATTACATATATTCACACTTATATAAATCGATTTAATCCCAAAATTAGACCACGAGAACTGCCCACATCATAATAATCATAAATAGGTAGATGACCTATATTCTCTCTCTCTCTTATTTCACTTGGTAATGGAGTTGATAGTTTATCACCTGTCCACAATTTACCCGACTATGGCAAAGAAGTAAGCTTATGTTTGCAGCAGTCGTATATACGTTTGAATTGACGCGATGTGACCGTAGCGCATTAACTACATACCATCCTATTAATGACATGTATTCATAATTATTGTATATAATTATATTGTTTCTTCATGTCCAGTCCATCCTAAGGTTGCCTGGAAGAGCTCTCGATCGCTCTTAGCGATAAGGCCGCCGTTTATACCTTAATCTTAGTTTTTTATAATTGAGTTTTTACACTTTTTATACAAGTCAACTCTGGCTAAACAAGGCGATTCACTCCTTCAATGCCATCCAGTGAAAGATCTATGGATGGCATTGGGAGAGCCAAAACGGGCTACATTATACATTCGTTCATATAGTCGCATGAGATGTCTAAAACGCTGTTATATGACACTCAAATACCATCGTTCGATTGTTTGGTATAATCTGTCCAAAGTTAACATGTGTAGGCCTGACAATATGATTTGAATAGGGCTACTTCCTTCCTCGTCAGACGAACTGTTCAAAATATCCTCTCCCTTCATATAATGCGGGTAACATACGCATAGATAACGTTAAAAAGTAATCAAATCAATAATGATGGATAACATCCATGTATAGTAAAAACTTTATTCTAATTACTTTTACAAAAATAATTTTTTTACATTAATTCTTCTGGCTCATTTGTACATATCTTGATACATATGAAAAAGAACATTATTTCTGTATTATATGGAGAATAATCTTTATTTTCGTCAGTGTATTAAAGGTGGACCATACGTTTGCGGCGCACGTGGTATCGGCATTGGCCAGTGACCTACCAACGAACTGGTAAATAGCGCCGTCCACACCAGACGCATAAATCGAACCACTCTGTAAAAGCCTGAATAAGCCTTTATAATGGAACCTTAGATCTTCTTTATTATGATCTATGAGCAATCGGCATAAGGTGCAGATTGTTTTAATTAAAGTAAATAAAGATTCAGAGTTTCACAGAAGTTTTTGTCCTCCGTCTCACAAAATTCAAATATCTCTTTTTCGCACAAGGATGGTACGGAGGCGCAGGTGTTAATAGTATTATTATTCGTAATGGCCATCCCAAGGGGCCGGAGTAAAGTTTCAACAAAACGTCTTCATGTAATAGTCTGAGATTCGTCTGCGAGCATTTCGTTACTATTACAATCCTACAACTTTCGATTTGGGGCTTCTGCTGTAGTAATAATAATCAATAATCATTTATTTCGTAACTTTCATGAAATACACGTCACATTAGTTTTGGCTACAGATACGTAGCAATTTTAAACTTACTAAGGTAAAGTCAACAAATAATATTCAATTAAATGATACATACTACAATAGAAATAAAAAAAAATAACAATGAATGGAGAATTATATAAGAGTTTATCTAATTAGCTAGATAATTAGTCACATTTATATTCTAGGAACTCCTCATAGCTGTACAAGATTCAGCCATAATGTTAGACGAAGCAGCTACCATTAAAGACGTACACACGTAATGCGTGGTTCTCGTATATTGTATTGACGGCGTTACGAGGCGTAATGCAACGCGTTACACAGCGATCGTTTGTGCACCTAATCGTTGCTCGCTACGAGCAACAAGACGGGTTTAAGCACACGGCGTAACATGTCATGTTCGCTGCGAATAATACAATACGCCTCGTAAACCAGTCAGTACCCGGCTGCATTACAGACGAATGCGCCATGAGGAAGCCCTTTTACAATATTATGTCTCCGTCGATAAAGTTATAGCTGTGATCACAACGTGAAATTGAACCAGATTCGAACCTACGCCAGTGATTGGATTTCGGAGTGATCCAATCACTGATGTTTATAGAAAAGGGAAATGTGATTTTTATACCTTTTCCGACGCCAATCAAATCTCTCTTTCTAGAAATAAAACTACGTTTTATAAAGAAAGAAAGAATATTATTTATTAAACAGTAACACAACACACAAACTAATTATAGTTACACATAAAAGACAACATAGATACTATGTTGTCTTAACAGAAACTTAAGAGAAAACACGTAACATAGGCAAAATATATAAAAAAGATTAAAAATGTCAGTACTAACACAAGTAGCATTTGGTACTAAGTAGCCCTCACAGCAAGTAGATAAGCGCGCGTGTGTAGGTCTAGCAGGTTCTGAAGCAGCTTGTTGCTCTAGCACAATAACCCAAGGCCATTTGTGAAAGAGCGCTGGTTTTCAGTCAGAACCCAGTAGAGTGGCAGACACGATCTCCGATCCAGCGCACACAAGACATGGGATAGGTAGGTATGCAAATACATATTTTTGGAATTTTGATTTTTTATCTACACTGGATATTTCAAAAAGTAAATACTAGATTTTATTCAAAAAAATGATAATTATGGGATGAGTAAATTATTATGTATAAGCTAACAGTGAAAAACATAATAAATTACATAAAATAAAAATAAAGGGCCATAGTACATACATTTACATAATTCTAAGCAAAAAGTTATGATTTAGAGCTTTTGTAACTACAAACCCATTAAAATTGTACTTGCACCTGCCATTGCATTGCAGTGAAGTTGAAATTTCCTCGCTGTCAGAAAATAAAAATTTCTATGGGAAAGCGAATTGAATGAAAAGTTTTGCGTGGGCGGAGTGAACTCAACTGTACAGCTAATCGGTTTTAGAGTCCTGCTATTTCATTTGTAACTGACAAACTAATAAGCACCTCCTGGTTTTTCAACAAACGTCGCGTTACAATAAATAAAAATTAAATAAATGTTTATTGCACTTAAGAGTACTTAAAAAACAATAAAAACAAGGTTCTGCAACGTTCGTCCTTTAAGCAAAATTTGCTTGTGTCAGGACAGCCCGCTCTTGCCATTACTATATTAACAATATTTAAGTATTTGCGTCACAACAACATGCTTAATTTAAAATTTAAAATAATAATATAACAGCAAACATAAATTAGACTAACAATAAATCAACAGCATCTAAACAAAACAAACATATATTATAATGTTTGTGCTAAATGTGTATCTTTGGTTGTCATCCTCCAATATCATGTTCACAAGAGCCTGGATACCAGAGATAAGAAGATGTGCGTTTAAAAATAGGCTCAATAAAATTCACCTTGACGCCGGTAAAGTTCCGTGCTTATTTATTTACGTCAAAATGTACGTTAGAGACGATAGAGACGTTAGAGACACGAGACGTGGAGACACGTTAATAAATACAGTGAGATTTACTTTGTGTCACATCACATTGTACGATACCTTGTACTTCATACTACATAGCAGTCGCCGTACAAAAATATCGCTAAAGATGACGACTGACTGGGATATTTCATCTTTACGGAGGTACCACCATCGTGCCGAGCTGTACGTATGTATCTAATTATAACAATAAATATGTTATCCATATATATATATACATAAAAGAAAGTCGTTAGTTACACTATTTATAACTCAAGAACGGCTGAACCGATTTGGCTGAAAATTAGTGGGGCGATAGTTTAAAACCAGGAGTCGCACATAGGATATTTATATCATTTAAATCATTTGACACATAGATTTCAACAGGGGCAAAGCCGCGGGGTGCAGCTAGTTACTTATAAGAAAAGGTTTTAACATCGGGTTTTAAGTTAGTAGTAGGCGAGGCAAAACCGACTGAGTTGTTTCATCTCTCGCTTTTAACTCTTGTACCCAAGTCAACTGTCGAAGAATAATATGTCGTATATTCATCATCATATTAGTATACTGATCGAACGAGGGGATTAGAAAACAAGAATGCATTCTGTTCTTAGAATAAAGATGCATTAGGCGAGTATCAAAGTGTGAGTATTTTGTCGTGCATCAGCATGTGACGCAGAATAACTTGTATTAGGATTTAAGGCACTGTCAACTAAGTTATGCAATCTACTTGTTATAAATAAATGATATATCTAAGTGATATACATTTAATGAAATAGATGGTTACAGATTTGATGTAGTACAAATGTTTGTTTTGCAATCAATCGATTAATACATTTTATTTCATTTAAAATCCCTGCGTCATAAAAGCAATAGCTTGCTACCAACACACATAACTTTAATTTAACTTAGTTTTAATTTCTAGGTATAACTAACCCTAGTAATAAGTTCTTAATGTTTAATTTTACTAACAAATTATGGATCAATTAAGTTGTCTGAAATAAAATCATTTTATTTATTTATTTTATTAATAACGTAGATTACGTTATCAAGTGAGAAAATGCGTGATGAAATGCTCGGTTCTGTCGCCAGCAACACCCACTCAATAAGCTGTGGTAAATAGTGTAAACATTTAATTTCCCGCGCCGTGGGGACCGACAACTATCGCAAGGGCAGGGCTTGGATGGCACAGCGGGGGGTCAATGAGAACCCAACGCCAATGTAGTGGACAGATGACAACCTAGACAGAAGCTTAGCTCTCAAAGCTAACAAGGTGAATTTGTTTTATACTAGCTGCGCTCTGCGGTTTCCCCCACGTGGTGATAAATATTTTGGATAATATACAATATATCTTAATGAATTGTAGCCTATGTGTTATTCTGATATGTAAGCTATATTGTTGTGAAGTTTCATCAAAATCCTATCAGTAGTTTTTGCGTGAAAGAGCAACAAACATCCTCACAAACTTTCGCGTTTATAATATTAGTAGGATTTTATTGTTTTGACATTTGAGTAATATTGGAATTCTAGAATTATGTTGAATATTCATAATTATATATTTGTTCGCTTGAGTATGCATAATAGTGACTTAATATTGTACTCCATTTTTCTGTCTAGTGTTTACTTTTGTATCAAGTGTTGCTCTAATCTTTTAATTGACTTATTAATAACAGGTACCTTTTAAAAAAATTCCGACATAATGTAAATTGTTTTAGAAATAAATAAATGAAAATGAATGAAAATTCTAATGATAAAGTTTTGCGAAACGGAGTGTTGGGCTTTCCAACACTGCACTTTCGCATAGCATAAGACAGGGCGCTATGGCGCTGATTAGGCCTATCTCCAACAGTTGACTAGTAGGTAGGCTGATGATGCTGATAAATTGCAATAAGGAAAGGGTTAGCACAATGTTTCAAAAGTTTACGAGACTCTAAGTAAAAGTTTAGTGAAGTGCAAGTCGAGTCACGTACACTGCCACCTGAGCGAGCACTTGTCCAGCTCTAGACTAACTTCTTCTTTACTTTTAATGGCGCCTTTTGTTGGTTATTTTACTAATATTACTTTAAATACTTGCTGAAAGTTCTTATAATACCAATTTAATTGGGGACTTTCTTGCCTCACGTACTTGTCAATCTAATTATATAAAGTTGAGCTATGAAAACCTAAGAGAAATAAAGTTTTATGTCTATTTTATTCGGTTGTATGAACCTGTGTCTGTTTATATTTATTATCTTTTATGTGACAATGTATCATCATCATCGTCATCAGCCTATGATAATCCACTGCTGGACATAGGCCTCCCCCAATGAGCGCCATAGCGCCCTGTCTTCAGCTTGACACATCCATACCAGCAGTCTTTCGCAGGTCGTCATCCCACCTGGGCGTCCTACACTACGTTTACCGAGTCGTGGTCTCCATTCAAGAACACGTTTGCACCAGCGCGGCCGTCGAAAACCATATCTCCTTCACAATAATTATGACGGTATCTTCGTTAGGATATTCGATTCATATTACAAAAAGTAAAGTATCATCTATAGACAAAGAACAGTTCTGGGTATTTGTGGTCATACCATACTACATAATTATTATAATGTTCTCTAGCAGTTTATTTACCTGACTCGCTTAATTATACTCGTAGATAACTACATACAGGGAGCGAGTGAATACATGTGGTCCTAAAGAAGTACCATCTAACTAAAACTTCTAAAACAACACTTGTTTACAGAATTCATTCGTTAATCCCGATCAAGTTAGATATTCCACAAATATGTAGGCCTTTTTCATTGCTTTGGACGTTTCCATCAATTTCTGTGGAGCTCGATCCCGGGGGAGGCCCGAAAGGCCTTTGTTTGAACACTTTGATACAAAGCCTTTTAGCCGACGCTTTCTATTGCTATGATACAAACGTTTCAGAGGGTGAAGAAATATACTAGATTAGAGGATAACATTAGAATATGATACTTGGAGCAAGGCTTTGAAAACAATATGGTTTAAGTAAGTAATGAAAAATACAAACATATTTATACTGCATTAGATGGCTCCTGGCGTACAACTCACAAAAACATGTATGATTAGTCAAAGTACAAATTAATTATTTAGAAACGTTGACAATTCGAGTAACATGGAGGTAGCACTTTGTCACTGTTCATTGTATCTAAAGATTACGAGTTATTGATTTAATACTCAATTGGGTGAAAATATACTGAACCTGAATTACACAGAACCTAATGTGACTATAGGTTTGGGAGGTTTGATTTAGAAACCACACAACGGTGGCGAAGCGGCCGTCCCTCTCTTGACGACCTTTGTGACGCGGTGGGCGAAGGCCCGTCTGTGACACAGGAGGTTACGTGTTCGATTCCCGCCTCGGCATAATTGTATGTACAATCAGATATTTTTTCCAGGCGTTTTCTATGTATCATAAAATATATCTATCTATGTAATGGTGTAATAACAATGGTATTGTGTATATCAGTCATCTAGTACACATACATAACACAAGCGCTGCTTAGCTTGGGGCTAGATGATGCTGTTTGGATTGTCTAGCATTATTTTTATCGATTTATTTATTCTCTACACATCACCTAGTTGGTGACAATAGCCTAACTACACATAACCTAGTTAGTGACATTTGAAATCCTACATAATATATTGTTATAAATGTAAAATATAAAAAGATCGCTAAAGAAATTGAATAACACAAGCGCCTTAAAGTGTTTTTCAAGTCGCCGCGCCGCCGTTTTAAAAATTTGTATTCGCTCACTGCTTGTCGCCCATTTAGTATTTCAGTAGCCTTACTGAAATACTAAATGGGCGACAAGCAGTGGTATTTAAACGAGCAAAAATAAATTCAAATTAAACGTGAAAAATATTGAATATATTCAATATTTTTCACGTTTAATTTGAATTTATTTTTGCTCGTTTAAATACTATAAGTTTTTTTATTGCGACTTCTCTGTCAATTATGGACCAATAAAAAAATATTTCATATAAAAAGGCATAGAAAATAGGTATAAAAATGTATTCCCGAGGGATAAATATGTATTTGTCCCAAAAAACTTAAAAAACTTATATAGGTACTAAAGATGTTGAAATATTCTTTTAGTTTTTTCAAAACAAACAACTTATCTAAAATACGAGTACCTACACTACACCTACATCTATACACGTAATCTGAAAATAGTTTTGGCATTCTGAATATTAATCCTGTTCATCGATTTATCAAGCGAATAATATTAAATTGAAAGTGCGGCCTATCGTGTTATCAAGACATACTAGATATGTATTGCCTACAACGAAGCTAAGTGGTATCTATGTATACACAAGTAGATCTGTTTTACATACAATTAGATATTCAACTGTGCGTGTACTGGATGATGACAGTTTCAAGTTTTGCTTTAATTGAACTTGTACTTATCAAGTAAAGCCGTCTTATCCCAGAGATATCACAATGCCAGCCCACCGCTAGGTCTCCAATTTATTAGGACTCCAATTTGTACCGATGACTTACATCGGTACAAATTGTTTTCTATGATTATAATGTTTTTTTTAGACGAGTGAAACTAGACATCTACGAGTAAAATAGTGGCCGCAAACTTATCTAGTAAATAACATCACTACAACTACTACAGCGTCGAAGCCGTAAAGACATTATTTACTATTTTAAATTACTAGTGAAATTTGTGACTTTGACAGATCATGATAATAATAAAATTAAATAATAACATTTTATCTCAGACTAGCGGACCTTCCCGGCTTCGCACGGTTTTAGTACGGATCCCTAACTTTTTGAAAATATAATATAGCCTATGTTCACCGGGGATAGTATAACTTCCCAACAACGCTGAAAGAATTTTTCAAATCGGTCCAGTAGTTTCGGAACCTATTCATTACAAACAAAAAATCAAACCTTTCCTCTTTATAATATTAGTATAGATAACTGGGATCCATAATTTGTTAGTAAAATATATTGAGAGCTTATTACTTGGGTTAGTTATACCATACATAATACTAGAATACTTTAAACTTACGCGACCAGAGCACATAATTACAAGTACTATTTAAACGGGCATTTATCGCGTTTATTTACCTATACCTAAACTTCGGGGAAAATAAGTAAATAAACGTGAGAAATACCCGTTTAAATAGTACTTGTAATTTTAATAGGTACTAGAAATTAAAACTAAATTAAATCACTCTTCCCATCAAACATTTCCACAGGGGAGAGGTGATTCTATCTGATATAGTTTTTCGATAACGAATCCGACTCACCAAACAAAAGCAGCAACAGATCACTGAGCGCCAGACTGAAGAGATAATAATTGGTGGCGGTGTGCATCGCGGGGTGGCGGACTATCACCGCACACACCGCCACGTTGCCCACCACCCCCGTCAGGAAGATCAGCACCAGGATGACAGTGATGGGGACGATCCTCTCGAGCGGCAGCCGGCGCGGGCCCATCATCAGCCAGAGCATCTCCTCCTCGCTGCAGTCGAAGGTGGAAGCGTTCATGCAGCGCTGCGTGAGCTGGGCGAGGCTCTCGTTTGATTCCAAGAAGCCTGAGTCCGCCATTTTGAAGGGTTTGGGGTTTTCAGTTGTATTATCTATATTGGGCTAATATTGTCAGATATTTTCCTGTTCGTCGACATTTGTAGTACATATATAAGAATTTATAAGTGTCTGTTTCTTATGTTTTGGCTATATTGATGAGTGTCGTTATTCAGAAAGTTTTAGCACTGATCGTTCATATCATAAATATCCAAGGTTCACATTGTCATTCACAAACGTATAGTATTAGCATTGATCACTTCCCTTGTTCAGTTTTAAAAGAACCAAGTATCACTATTAGAATAATGTTTATTTCACACCAAAGCCTTTCTAATTTTCTAGTCTAGAATTTGAGATAAAAATAAACTGTTTGATCATTCGTTTGCTAAAGCCACTTGTAATTATGCAAAGTAATTTCGTGTAGAACCGAGCTTAGCGAGTTTTGATAAACTATTTAAATAAATTCATTACAAAGCTGGACTAGATTGATGAGATTATGAATTTTAACACCATTTCTTAATTTATTTTGGAACTAGTTTTAATTATTTAATCTTAGTTAATTATACATCTAGAGAAAACTTTGAATCCTGAATAATAATTATAAAACCAAAGCTTCTTTCATTTAATACTTTGTACACTTAATATCCACTGCTAAGATAGTTTTTTTTTTATTATATTGACTAACAAAAATAGCTAACTTTGGAAAAGCCTACTCTTATTATATTCTACATCACTGTTATGACGATTAATACTTTTAATCATTCCACACACATAAAACTAAATGACAATATCCATTACATATTACAACTTTTCAGTATATCTGTCGCGAATCATCACATTTTGGACACGACAAGTAAAACTTAGATTCGAGAAAGTTTCGTAGAGGGTCTACGCCGTAGCGCGGCTACGAGGTGCTACGTGCGTAGCGCGCCGGGGTGTCTCGCAGACTGAGATCTGATAGAATCGCTCACAGCATCTTCTAAAAGTTGGATTTTGATGAAATGGCAATGTTAGATGAGAATGGGATACAGGATAGGTGGGACCGAGATATTTTTTAGGGATTTATGGGCTACATTTCTCAGGTATAGTAAAAGTTCTTAGTATCGTGGTTGCGTGATATTATCTATTTAAGTTTTTAAAAAAATCACCCAATTGAGGCGAACCAGTTTGAGCAAATTTTGTGATTTTAATTCATTCAAAAGAATAAATTTAAAAAAGTGTCTAATAAATACTTAGAGAATTAAACTTAATTCTCTAAGAATAAATACCACCTAATAAATAATTTGTTTTTTCATGTATGAGTAGAATATCGTTGGAAAGGCTTATCGTATCACATAACTTAAACCTTTTTTAACAAATAATAATATGACACAATAAATATGACGTAGTTTTTTTTAAATTAATTTAGAAGTTGTCTCGAGTTATAACTTTTACACAGATATTGACTTTGAATGCTTGTAACTCTTTGTTTGAAGTGAATCGTTTCATTTAATAATTTAGTTAGAATAAGTACATACATTGCAAAATACACCACATGTTCTTTTGTGGCATTATAACAACAAACAAAATAGTTACTACGATTGAAAGGTGAGATTTTGAGTGATTTTCGAACACATAATTTTTTGGCGTTGCGGGTGTCATGGTCTAGACACCCGCAACGCCAAAAAATTATGTCGGTCCCAAAACTAAACAGGATGTATGTGAAAAATATGCATGGCAAAAGGAATTGTATTAGAATGTTTGTGAAGCCCAATTAATTTGACGAATTTTGAATATGTGGAGTCTACCACATATTCAAGGTCAAATCTATTGGGCGTAAAAATAACAGGCCACTACGTTTGCAGCTACATATCTAAACGTTAGATTCCATCTACAATAATTTATCTTACAATATTTTAATTGGACACTATAAACATTTTTAGGAAAAACAGAAAAATATGGTCGGTAGTGTTCCAACAAACTAATTACTTAGATCTTAAAATAAATAAATAAATAATGCTGGAAATTCCCACAGCATTATCTAGCCCCATAGTAAGCAGCGCTTGTGTTATGGGTACTAGATAACTGATATATATAATACAATACATTACATAGATAGAATCAATTTTTAATCATACATAGAAATCGACCAGAACACTCGGAACAACTATCTGCAGATCGTACACACAATTGTCCCGAGGCGGGAATCGAACCCGCAACCTCCTGCATCGCAGGCGGACCTTCGCCCACCGCGCCACATCGGTTGTCGAATCTTAGTTTCTAAAGACTTAGTTAGTAGCTAATTACTCAGCCTAAGTAACTAACGTGAACTTAACTCTGAAATTGGACAAGAGAATCAGACCCTAGGTATCCCTAGATCCCTAGTTCCCTAGGATCACGTACGCTATGTTTGCACAATTAGTAGTAGAGTAGACTTGCGTAACGAAGTGAAATGAACGAATCACAAGAACTCTTGTGATCCGGACTGTTCGATTCAGGTGTGAGTCTGTCCCGCATACTATTATGGCCACCGATTTGAATACGCTGGTTCATTGCAGAACGGAAGCGGAAAAAGTTGTAAAGAAACAAATTAATTCTGTTGAATTGGATCTGTGTTCATTTGGGAAGGAAAAATACCAAGCTATTGGGACTAGTTGAAACTAGTTAATATAGTAGGTTTTCTTTTTCTGTTCGTAGGGCGATGGGTCTTAGGTATTACAATATGATACGCGCGCGATCAGAATGGGATAGAACAATATCACATTAAAACAAAAGAGTCCAAACTTTTTTGTAACCATTTTAGCGCGATAATCATGGAATCTTGTCAAAATTAATGTTCAGACATTAACATTGACAAGATTCCATGATTATTGCGTGATTTATGTGAGAAAATGAATCGATCAAATTATTTGCCTTCTATTTAATTATTATTAATAAGATATACTAGTAAAATCAAATGTAAGTACCTACTTCCTTCACGGTATGCTACCCTAGTACCTAGATTTAAGAAAATTATATGGCATGTGGTAGGGATTTGTCATTTGTTTGTGACCAGGCTTGGTGGTAGACCGGGGTTTATTACACGCGTTCAAGAGGTACTGTCACGGAGCTGGTAACGGGTTTATATTGCAAAATATATTAAACCTGCTTTATCATAAACAACAAAGGCAACCTTCCGTAAATTGGCCATGATGCGGCGCGTTCGTTGTTTGTGCTAAATAATATAATAAACATTGTTACTGGGAACGCTCCATGCATAAATCCTACCACAATTAGATTTTTAAAAAGCGTAAATTCTGTAGTCGATACCGCTGACTTGACTTGCTCATTCGATAACTATTGAATCGCTGTCGAACACTATTAGAAGTATTTCCTCAGAATATACAGTAGGGGCGCTGCAAAACGCTAAATGAAACGAAAACTTAGTGTTCGTAAACAATGCAAAACTCATTCCTAGTCCACAGATAAAAGTTTGTAGTATTTTCCCGCGGCATTGATCGTAAATTACGATCCCATCTCGAAATCCAATTTCGTAACGTTACCCTGGTAAAGGTGCTACTATTATTTTGTATATCTATACTAATATTATAAAGAGGAGGAGCAAATGTTTGTACCGAAACTACTGGACCGATTTGAAAAATTCTTTCATCGTTGGAAATGTACATTATTCCCAGTGAACATAGGCTAGGTATATTATACTTTCAAAAAGTTAGGGATCCGTATTAAAACCGTGCGAAGCCGGGGAAGGTCCGCTAGTTCAGTATAAATAGCCTTTTAGTATATATATATATAGCCTTTTAGATGGCTATTGCAGTGCGGAATAAACCTCAGATGAGTTATTGATGAGTGCACTGGACCTTCATATTCAAATGGAGCTGGTGAACGAGCGTTTCGCCTTGCTGGCCGTTACCGAGTTTATTTATATGGGCTGTGGGATGCAACCTTCTTAACTGACTTCGAAGAAGGAGGAGGTTTATGTTCAGCCGTATCCGTTTTTTGTACATGTTCAACGATTTCTCAATTATGAAGATTATTTTTTTTATGTTTTTCTGAAGAGAATAATCGCGGGTCCATAATAAATAAAAATCTAAATAAAATTTCACAAACCTTCTCTTCCGTTATCTTCTATTCCAACTTCTTAAAAATCTGTATAAATCAAAAAGATTTTAGTGTCGATGATGAAGAGGTGGAGAAGCGGTTCGTTAAATTCTAAAAACAACTAATTTTAAATAAAATAGAATATATGAATAACTAACTAATAATAACTATATCATGGTCTATACTCTAAGTTCACTCACCCACTATCTAGCTAGGTTTCCTAAGTATAAGCCTTCCCTTTATTGCGCTTTTCTTTCCAGTCACGCACGTGCCTTCCTCTTGATAGTTAGTTAAGTACACTATGTCCTAATGGACTGTATACCTTGAACCCGCCGACAAAGCCCGACGGCGGGTTGGTTACATTTCAGTGTATGCCGGCCGACAGTGTTTTTTAACTTGTCGGCAGGCGGGGGACTTTGGTGTGTCCTTTAGAAGCTTTCTCCATAAACGTTGCCTACGTACACAACTATACAATTCGAACAGTAGCAGAAGTAGGTTAAATGTATCTGTACCTACGCGCGACTATATTTCTAAGCAACATGTTGCCATATTCCTGCAAATAAACGCTCGAAACGACGGTTCCTGCTTTCACAGCTATTACTGGACAAAACGATGAGCTATTTCCAACAGCTGTCGCTTATGTTGCGTCGACGTGATAACGTGATGTTGTGAGCTTTGTAGACGGATATAATTCCCTGGAATTTGTTTTTTTCGGGTCTCACTGAATGAGTAATCTGTAGCTATGGTTAAATAGAAGGTAGGTGCTACTGTGTATGCTTGTGTGAGTGTGATAATCTTCAGCATCACTATATGTACAGTACAGTGAACATCAGTATATAGTAGGTGCTTGCCATGATCGCCAGCTAGCGAATATTCTATTCGGATATATATTATTTATTTATTTAAATAAATAATATATAATTATGAAAGGTATATATACAAATCGGTGCCTACTCTTGCTAATTCATTCCATTTATAAAAATATGTTCGTTCCGAAACGGGTAAGGAAGCTTTCAAAGTTTGTATTGCAGGTAATTGGGAGGAAAAAAGGAAAGCCTCTCCCGCTCGCAAGTGTTCGAGGAAATTCTTCAAACCATCAATAATTAGCACAAAATTCTAAAAACATCACTCAAGTTAGTCAAGTGCGAGGAGGAGACGAAGTAATGCCACTCAAAATCCTCTAAATAAAAAATCATGACGTTCTTCAGGTTTAGGAATTCAAGATGCAGAGCTACCTATTAAAGACTGAAAAATAGCTGGTCGTCTGTCAGTGACAGACACACGAACAAAACGACGCCATTTATCTTCAGAATTTTTCTCCGAAACTGAAGATCAAAGTGTTGTGATACATTGTTATGTAGGCTCCAGATAAAATATAATTTGAACGCCCGCCTGTCCAACCCTTCACCTATAATACCTACCTTTAATTACTTACCTACTTGAGACCTTAATTAATAATTTAAACATCCTTTTATGAACTTGTGATAAAGCACCGCTTATCTTTCCAATATAATTAACTCTGAACCTTTCATTCCCACGCCTGTATTAACGGTCTCACTAAAGGACACTTTAAAGTGGGCCGACTCTTTATTAGTGAAGGTGCATTGTTCTGACTTTAATAGTACTATTTTCAAGTGTAGGACGCCCTCCGACCAGGTGGAATGACAACCTGCGAAAGACTGCAGGTAGATGCTGGATGCGTCAAGCTGAAGACAGGGCGCTATGGCGCTCATTGGGGGAGGGCTATGTCCAGCAGTGGTCTTACAAAGGTTGATGATGATGATGATGATTCTCAAGCAGGCATTGCGGCTCAGTTGCGTTCTATAAGAGTTAATCTAGATTTTAAATTACGTTCATGAAAATGCTCATCAAAACTTTTGCTTCCATTGGGATTTGGACCCCGGTTCAAAACTTTTGATAAGCATTTTTGTTAAGTTGTAACTTTCATATGAAGCTTTAAATTTATAAATTATGCCGCGTCCGGCCCGCGCGGCCTCGCTATACAGCGTACATACTAGTAGATACTGTAGCTACTGAGAATATGTGTCAGTTCGGACAAATATTGTGGCGATAATATTGTGTCCGAAACGTCAGCAAGCCTGAAAAAGCTACTATTTTTATCTTACGATATATTTTACCATTTTCTAAACTCGTAAAATGGTAAAACATCGTCCCAAATCCTCATCAACCATCGACTTAAGAAAAGGTAGGTATTAACAAACAAACCTATTCCAGTAGGTACAGGTGCACAGCCTCCGAAATAACGCTCAACGAAATCTGCCGTTTGGTAGCATCCTGTAATAAAAGCTACGGCTATGAATGAAACGTGAACTGCAAAGAGATTTCTCCCATTCAGAAACTCTTCCTATTCACGCTGTAAAGTTACCTAGGGATAACATTTCAAAGCTCAAGTTTCAAAATCATAGAATGCAGGTACTACTGGCATGTTGTTAACAGATGTATTTCATACCTATTGTGTCGGTTCCCAACCTACAAGGATTTCAGGGAATAATTCGTCTCCACGTGTGGGTTAAATTTGTATGAATCCTTTTAGTTATATGTCGTTTCGCATTTGTTAGTTTTCGCAATTTAGATTTTATTTATAGTTTTGTAAATCACAGGAACATTTGATTAGTTTTGATAATTCGGAGTAGCAACATCACTGGCGAGACTTTGTCGTTGTTGCTTGGCATCATTGTGTAGTTGGTGTGGTCTTTTCTTCTACAATATAGTTGTAGGTGTGCTTAAAGTTAAAGGGTAAATGACTTGGCAATTATATTGCGTAATTCTGTTTTTTAACTTTTCAGATTGCATGACATGCAAATTTGATAGAACTTGTCAGAGAAGGGCTTACTCGGAGAAGGTTTTAATTATTTTTTCATCATAATATTTTTGATCGGTGTTAACCCCTTTGTGAAAAGTTAAGAGCAGCAAGATTTTTAAAATATAGGTATTTATAGTGTATACGGCAAGCGAGAGGTGTACCGGACCCGCCAACTAGTGTCATGATGTAGCCACTTCTTCGTCAAGTCTTATGCTTTATGTGAAAATAAAAGAATTAAGTGTATTTATTACTCGCTATTATAATACTTTGTGCTATTTATTATTCCCGCAGGTAGGTACGCGATCGTTAAATATTAACAAATTGCGAAAGTTTCAAAGGGAAGAAATATAATTACTAAGCAAATTGTATACCGCAGGTACCTATAGTATTCTACACTACATAGAACAATTTATAATTTGCTTGTCTGTAAATTAAGTCATTATGACTAATAACAACTAAGCCATTATATTTTTCTAAAATACGTTATGGCGTTGTGTACTGTTAGACTATAGAGATTTCAAAAGGCTTTAATATCAATATTAATAATTATCAATATCCAATTTACACATTCCTATGTGCTTTCTATAATCTTTCTGAAACATTCCATATTTTTGTACAATCCATGCTGGCAAGATACTGGCAGCTTTGAATTGAATCATCTTTTCTTCCGACAGGAAGGGATCTTTCATTGTATGAGCAGATTTAGTTTATCTGGAAAGTTTTCGTCATTGATGGCAAAAAGACAGTAAACTAGTGTAAAGTAGGTTCATTAACTAGGTAATAGAACAGGCTCAACGCGACGTGACTACGCCGCCGCCGCCGCCGCCGCTGCCGCCCGCCCTACACGACCTGGGCGGGCCGGCCTAGTTCTACGCGACCGGGAATGCTCATCGTCTTTCGGTAACTAGTAAAGTAAGTGGGTAATTACTTCATCTAAATTCTCTATCATCAGACGTAATTATACTTGGAAATTTGGTCGCCTTTTTGCCAAAATCTTACACGTATAATAACACCTATTTATTCTCATAAAGGTTAGCTTGCGTATTGAATACAATTTCATTTTCATTTATTTCTTGAGAATAATTATGTACATAGGGTTGTTAGCTTAAGATCTAATTATAGCTTTAAATATATATTTTAGTCATTTACATTCATACTTTTAAAGTAAAAAGTAAAAAGATTTTTATTTTGTCAGAACACTTATAAATTAAACTTAGATTAACAGAAGACAGAAACTGACAAAATCGGTCTCCACTCAGCGTGTGCTATGGCATTATTATTTATTATTTTATTTACATAATTAATTCTTAAAACTAATAAAAATAAGTTTGAGGTTTGGTTACCTATTATAATTATTATGGTGATCGGCATGAGCTGCATGCTTCCGAATGGTAATGGATTGATATAGATCAGTTGTAGATTTTTGCAACAGTCTGCAGTTCCTTCAATTGTTTAAATTGTAGAGGTAAATACTAGTTCTTTTATGTTTTCATTATTTCTTTGTAACTTTCTTTTTTAATAAAGTTATGGTTACAAATTGGTAATTTTTTTCTGTTGTCTCTACCGTACCTAGCCTGAACAAACAAATAGCTATGTGTTGTGTATATCTGTCTACACTAAGCCTAATAATTTGTAGGTTTTGACCTTTAACTAGACAAACCTGTACCGTTAGAAGTGTAGGTATACCCAGTCTGTGCATTTACAGCGTAGTCTTAGTTGGTAAGCTCAGACAGCTTTAGTAGTTTCTGTATCAAAGGTACGATTTTACCGAGACTATGGATTAATTTGGGTGTTTTGTTTTGCTATCTAGCATTGTATCTATCTACCTAGCTTTCAGATTCAAATGCTTATGAAGTGAGAGTCATCATCAGTATGGCTACCTCTAGCTCCTTACCTGCGACATTTTAGAAGGTTACTAGCTGCGCCCCACGGCTTCGCCCGCGTGTAAGCCTATGTGTCAAATGGTTTATAAAACTTCCAATCAATAGATTTATTTCCGGCCCTGGTGGCACAGAGAGGGGCCTCGAGGCTTGGCCTCATTACCCCGGCATCAACTCGAGGGGTGACGACCCCTCGGTCCTTGGGTTAGTGGGAATCTCTTTTTTTCCCCATACTATTTTTTTTGGCTGCATTTGGTTTTTTTTATGACGTATAACTTTTTTGTATTTTTTTTTGGTTTGTTTTTTTGTGTTTTTTTTTATAAACCCAAGGACTCTATGGTGGTTCCGCAGGGATCAGGTCCCGCGGAAGGGGTCGCCCTGGGCGGTCTTCTTCCTGGGGCCGGGGCTGGGGCGGCGCGATGTTGTGGAGGTGTTCGTGGTGTCCGTTGTCGGCGCGATCGTACATTCGACGCGCCATCTGCACCACGAATTCTTCCACGGTTTGGATATGCAGGTCGCGCGCGATGACGTCGTTTCTGACGTAGCGCCCCGAGCCCGTGCAGATCCTGAGGGCCACGTTCTGCAGCGCCTGGAGCCGGTCCTTGTTGGTCTGGGAGACCAGGGCGTACCAGCTGCGCCGCCAAATATACCTTAAACCTTCCTTTTGAATCGCTCTATCTAATAAAAAAAACCGTTGCATAGTTTTAAAGATCTAAGCATACATAGGGACAGACAGACAGCGGGAAGCGACTATGTTTTATACTATGTAGCATTGTATGTAGTGATGACTTCCATCGCGTACTGCCCGCGCAGTAAAAGAGAAAGAGATACATATTTCTCCCAGAATAATTTATTGCAAGCAAAGAAACAAAATCAAATAGTGGATTTTTCAATGATTTCCTTGATAGTGTCGAGGTACCGGCTGGCGTTCTTGCCCAGCGACAGCATCTCGTTGGTTACCCTCAGCTTGTCGCGCCGTTCTTTCGACGCCATGGGAGTTCCATCGCCAGGGCTTGCGGTGAGGGTGTTCGCTTTCTTACCGGTTTCCGAGTCAATGAGGTCGGTCCGCCTAGATCTATAATACAAAAGTTTCAGACTAAGAATAGACGAAATCGGGACTTATGTACTTATGTATGTATCTGTTGCGTATATATGACATACATTACAATTTATTTAAATATATTTGCAATCGCTTTCGGTTAATAATAATTGAGTTAAGGATATTGTTTCGAGTCGAACGAGGAGGGCCATGAAATTTTCAAATTTTAAGATTTTGGATATTATTAAATAAATAATGCTGGACAATGAGTACTAGATTACTGATATCATAATAATAATATTATAAAGGCGAATGTTTGTATGTATGGATGTTTGTTACTCTTCGGCGGTAGATAAAGAACGGATGGCTCTGATCTGATGAACCTAGACCCTGTGCGCCACAGGGATGATGATGAGTATCAACCTCGACGTGTGTGCGGCAGGGTAGAGATAAAATGATAAGAGTTGTTTGTTTCTTTGTTTGAGTGATGTGATTACTTAGACTTGTGTGGCACGGGGTAGCGCTTGCGGCTGTGCTTGTGTCTGTGGTGGCGGTGCGCGCGGCGCCGCGTGTTGTCTTGCTCCGCTGACGACTCCACCGTGTTCTGTTCCTTCTGCTTGCCATGCTTGGGACTCTGCGCCGCTGGGAATAGATAGCTTATTGGTGTGAAGATAAGGACCAGGCGCAAAGGGATCGCATCAGAGGGATTATGCAAGCTAAATGCACAATTTTTGAAAAAGAACACGCTGAGTAGTCATTTTTCTAATCGGAAATTAATTTTACCGAGTTTTCTGACGCGGCGCGTAGAACCTAAGTAAGTACCTATAATAATATTGAGAATAAGAATTCTTAGGTAAAAGGGCCGTTTATGAATCACGTGAAGCTTGAAAATGGGGACTTGGAAAAAATGAAATAGATATCACTAGGGGCGCGGGCGCGGGGTCACAGTCATGTTTTCGTTCATGAGCGCGTTCTAAACCGGACACAGACGGATCACGTTTTATCGTTTTCTTTAATTAAATTAAAATAATACTTGCATTTAGTTACTTTTCACTTTACTTTACTTTACTTTTACTTTACAACACGTGATTAATGAACGACCCCGTAGTAGTAGGTTCCTTTTTAGAAACTATCTGAATACCTAACTACCTTTATTCCTATTCCTATGAGACCTTAGAACCTCATGGTACAAAAGAAACAAAAGTGCAGGTTTCCTAAGGATTCTAAGGATATCTGTTTTATGACATCGTTGTTGTAACAACTTTCAAACATTCATTTCCAGTGCTTCTGGTCAGTAGATGAATATAAGCCAAGTAGGTAGTACCTAGTACCTACTAAGTAGGTATTCAAGTGGGTCCTACTTGGCTTATTAGGTACCTAGCAAGTTATGTGCGCTGGTAGTTCTTACCACTGGTACTGTCTTTGTCATTAAACTGATTCTTTATAACAGAGTATGCGCTGCGCAACACGTTGACGACCTGGCGGACGAACGGCGACTCGTCAAGATCCTTTTCGTCAGTAGCACGGCTCCTCATGTGCTGGTTGAACATGGATGCGGCGCGGCGCACGTACTGGCCCACCTTCTCCGCGGCTGGAGACTGAATCATCTGGTGCAGGAGGTTCTGCACGTCGTCCAGGTTGGCGGTAAGGAGGACGTAGCTCTGGCTTGTCTGGATCAGCAGGAAAGCTTTGGGAAACAAAAAAAGCAACTGAATAATCTTATTGAAAACTAAAAAATAAGTTTATTTTAAGCTTTTAAAATACTTATCTTATCCTTCTCTTATTTATTTTATATACCTAGCAGACAAGGAATAATAGCATAGCTCAAATTACATTATCGCTTGTGTGTAGGTATACAGTTAACAATTTAATATATTCTCATTACGAAAAGACGAGCGAGATGCGTAGGTATGTATCTGTATCTACCCTGAAAGAATGGACTTTAGTGGCAGGCACCGCACAAAAATGAGAAAAATGAAAAAGACTTAGGTAATGCTCAGCAGCAAAATACTTTATTAATATGGATTATAATAGGATTGGCAACAGGCAGGCTCCTACAAATTACTTACCTACCTACTACTGATGCTGCTGTGAGGATAGGATTGTCCAGCATTGTGCAAGTTATTTATTTGACCTAGGAAGGTTCGTTTGGAATAGCTAGTTCTATTGTATATGGAAATGGATATGTATGATTTGTGATTTTTAATTTATGATTTTGTAATGTAAACTTAAAGTAAGGTTGACTCTATGATTTTTGTGTTGTCTGTATTATAAAATTATTTCTAATTTTAATATTAAATTTAAATATGCACTCTATTGCATTGGGTGTTCCCGTAAAAATAGAGGTACGTTTGTAAATAAATAAATAAAAAGTTCAAATAATCTTACCCGATATCCATGTTAAAATTATCATTTTGGAGTTTTGAAATAATTTAGATAGAAATCCTGAACGTGGCAAAGTCTTGAAAGGCTTGTTAATTAATCATTTTTAATGATTATTGAATGAAAATTGAATAATAATAAAATTTTGTACCCACTCGATAATAACCAATTACTTTTAATTGAGTGTGTAATGAATCTGTCGGTACTATCATCACCTACCTAGGTACATAACAACAGTGTTTTACCTACATTATAATTGGAAAGCCTGGTACCTATATAGGTATCCTATACCTACGCTCCATTATAGCACTAGGGTTGTCACTTTTCTGGTTTTTTTCTGTAGTTATCAATGGAATTGAAATAACTAGCTTACAAATGTGGTCTGGTATAATATAATAATATCTTCGTCTGGTCGAAGCGATGACTCATGACCCGAGAGCTGGTGAGTATGTTGCGCAGCGCATCAGCATTGTCATACAACGTGGCAATGCAGCCAGCGTCTTGGGGACGCTTCCGACTGGTTGCCTGGTGATTGATATGGATCAATTGAGCTACCTGTAGATTATTTACAACAGTCTGCAGTTAGGTCAATTGTTTCAAGCACATTCAACAATTAATACAGCAGTATCGGTTTCAGCACCCTCGAAAACCATAAAAATGACACGCCATTCTGGATTTACAAATAAATTCACGAATTCATTATGATCGATCACACGGACTCACAATTCGATAACAATTATAATAATAAGCCCGCAGGGCAGCTTGTGGCGAGCTGTTGGTGAGTAGCGACACCACGGGTACCGTGTGCTCCCGGGGAAGTTCCTGGTTCTCGTCTCCGGAGTCCGCGGAGTGGCATCCCAAGAGAACCAGATCCCCACCTCTTGCTTGCCTTCATTGGCCGGTCTGAGTGGAGTCGCCAGAGATGCATCTTAGGATGTAGACTCGGGGGTGGAAGTGTCTAATGGCGTAATAGCGAGGAAACCCGCTCACGAGAGTCTTCGTGATGGTGAAATCGGGGCCGCAACTCTCGACACCCCTCAGTCGTTTGCGCCGATGTTGTTCCTCTCCGGTTATTTACTCCGGCTTTTTAAGAAACCCATCCAGCATTCGGCAAGCCACCGTCTGCCACTCTTAACATTATGATTGACTTTTTTATGGCAGACGTCCGCAATCTCCCCTATAGCCCGATTACCCAGTCTATCCATCCATCACAATAGCCTGGTTTTATTTCTTTCATTTTTTGTGCATCCGAGGATTATACCCGCTATGTGTAGCCATCGCCTTTAGATTTACTTCTCAAAGGGCCTCTGTGCTGTTGGCTTCGGCCCCACGCAAGCCGTCCAAAGGACCGGGTCACTTTATGGCCCGAGATCATCACTAATATAAACGCAATAAGAACATTATACACATCTCTTATCCGTTCAAAAGTTGAGGCTAGTGCGTGCGTATGGAACCCGTACGAAGTAACGTATTCGCTTATGATAGAAAAGGTACAAAAAAGATTCCTAAGATTCTTGTACAAAAAATGTCACGGGTAACATCCTTTCATGTATCCTACCAAGTACCTACAGGGTGCACTAGGCTTCAACTCCCTAGAAACTAGGCGCCTAAATGACCAACTTCTAAATCTCTGCCGTATTCTGCGTGGTATAACTGATTGCCCCACTCTATTGACAGAGGGAAGCAGGCTCTGTGTCCCACAAAATCGCGCACGATTCCGTCTCGGCCGGGTACGCCTTTTCGAGCCCCTTCGCGCCCGCACTCTGCACCGTCAGCAATCTCCCATCTCCCGTGCGCAGCGCAATCTCAACGCGCTCATCACCAGCCACCCTCAGTTTGATGTGTTTGCGGATGGATGGAAGATGATTGAAAGAGTGTGCCTGGAGTTTTGTGAGCACGTTTAGATGTTTTATTTCGTTACACGTTTATTATTATATATTTTTTTTTTTAGGAATGGTTTGTATATACAATTTTATATTATGTTTTGAATTTTGAAGTTCCAACATTTTTGTTTAGGTATGTGCCTACATTTTTATGTTATTTTACTATTTTCTAGTGTGTTATTTCATTGTATCTTGTAGTTTTTAAGATGATAAAATGTACTAGGCATAACGATTTGGAGTTATCTGTAATGTTATGGTCTTATGTAAATAAATAAATAAATAAAATAAATAAATAAATCATGGTAAATGACAGACATAATAATAAATTATTCTAACCTTTCAAAATCAGCAGGAAGTTTAAAATACTACAGTTCCGGTTTTGATGAAGCCGAGTTCAGACAGCCTAGCCGTATATAACGCAATGGGATCGGGGCATTTTTCATAAAATAAAATTACACAGGACCATTCGTCTAGACGCGACAACCGCTATTGAAAGGACCGCGAAAACCACTTAGAGGCAGCCGTGTCGATGTGCATGTTTGTGTGAGTGTGCCGATGCCGTTTCGAGCGTTTGTTGCTAGTTTCCATACTGTCCATACGTATACTGTGATATCATCGAACGCGCGTTATCATTATCAACGCTATAATGCACGTTACGTTATGTGTTAAGTAGCGCGGTGAATTCAAAGCATTCTACCGTAACTGTCACTGTCAAAATCAAAATTCGCTTTTTAACTGTCACTGACAATATTTTTGTTTTTGTTTTCTTTTTTCATGTCATCTCTTGGTCTGGTCATCTCAAACTGAGATTTTTCGCAAATCATCAATTACACTTTTTCCTTTTTGTAAAAATGGAGTCAAATCTCCAGCACGAAGATTTGCTGATAAAACTCCGTGCTTTATTGAATGAAGAGAAAATAAAGCTGTGGGAACCGCCGTACGTAACGCAAGATGATACTCCGAATGAAAGTATCAAGGTAAGTAGCTTGTCTTTGTTTACCTACAATGTTCGACCTTTTAACACACATTACTAATAATATGTGCCCTTAGAGTACAATGAAAGAAACCTACTGTTCGTAATTCAAGAACCTGATATACATACATAAATCTACGGAACGAGAGTTATCCTAATAAAAATATTCCATTTTACCAGGATCTAGCAACAAAATACGCCGCATCTCTTGCAACTGACTCAGAAACGGTACTAAATGCTCTTAAAGAGCTTCAAATCCACTCTCTAGATCGATCCAAAGCCAATGAGGAGTTCAACGAGACTGGCCTAGCCACTTTCCGGGTCAAGTTCACTATTCCTGGAGAGAAGGGCAAGATCTTCAAGATCCAGAAAAAGCTGGATGCAAAGGGAAGCGACATCATACATTCAATTGCTGAGGAGATTAAAGTATCAACATCAAGGTATAGATACTGTGTGTCTAACTAGGCACAGTTAGATCTGCCTACGTCACAGTTAACAAATACAATTAGTTTCAGTACTTACCTAGTCTCATTCATCTTAAACTCAACTTTGTTGCTGATTTTAAAGGCACAACAGTCATTTCTTTCAGTTCAATGTGGGCTATTTTTACACTATTTTGTTTCTGACTCACCTTTACAATGAGGTCACATACAACTTATTTTATAACAAAGACCCGAAACAAAGTTTAATCTTGAGTTTTATTCAAGTTTTAGTCACTTAAAAGTTATGTTTATTTTATTTCAGAGTGAAGCTGATCTTCAATGGAAAAGTGGTGAAGCCTTCAGTGAGCTTGCAGGAACAGGGACTTAAGAACGGCATTCAGATTATGGCTCTTGTGATGACTGGTAGGTCTACTACCATTGTACAATAAGTATCCGGCTATAATTACACTGTACAAAGAATAATGATGATATTTGAACTTATTTTATATGCTAATGATGGAACTATTTTTATAAGTTTAGTGATGATTGTAATATATTATTTTAATTTTGCGTATTGACATGTATATTCACTCTTTAGGGGAGGCCTATGTCCAGCAGTGGACTGCTATAGGCTGATGATGATGTATATTGGATTATTGGTTTTATTAAATGTGTTGCTTGTGCTTTATTAAGTTGACTACACTATTGTATTAGGTAAAACCTGTAAAAAGAGATGTAATTGTTTGAATTAGAACATGTTTCCAGAGAGTCCTGAAGAAGTGCAGCAAGAAGATACAATGTACATGGAGATGAAACAGACTAGAGATGATGCGATGCTGCTGTCTGAGTGTGCTGAAGAGGTGGCTGATGATGAAGAGTATATGAAGGTACGGCTGTAAGCGCCCATGTGTGGCCTAGTTGCGGAAGAGAAGTTGGGCAACAGGTAACAAGGCTGTTACCCCAGATATGATGATGATTCTTTGTTAATGTAACTGTGTCTGGTTGGACACTTTTCTGCAAGTGTCAAGTAGTGGAAAATAATTTGTAAAATCAATGAGTTATAAAATTATGCAGATTGTTTGATATTTTAACTAGAGCCTAGTTCTTTATCTAGGTGGTACCACATGCAGGTTAGGTTGGCTTGGTAGACGAGATGTCGGTGGAGTCCCCCTTACACCCCTACCCTAGATATGGTTGTTTTGTGTCACTTTTGTGACTGAATGTCAAAGAGTTTTTATCTGAAGTCATAGATATTTATCATGATTTATGTTATTGATCATG
Organism: Eupithecia dodoneata; assembly: GCA_947044415.1. Taxonomy (NCBI): domain Eukaryota; kingdom Metazoa; phylum Arthropoda; class Insecta; order Lepidoptera; family Geometridae; genus Eupithecia; species Eupithecia dodoneata. The sequence continues at coordinate 563,779 of OX345670.1, forward strand.
ATATGAGTTTTATCTGTGTTTGAAGCATAAACAATATCTGGTGATATTGTTTATGCTTCAAACACAGCTATTTTTATTTTTTTGTTTCTTCCAAACTTTATTTTGTCTGCATAAAATTGAGGCACTTCTTACCTGGTAATCATATTGGTAATCAATACAGGCCCAGCCTCGTGTGGGAATCATAAGCACTTTTGTAAATTAATTCTCTCTACTTAAACCATCCAATTCTTTATTAACTTTAGTTCTGTTTAGATGTAGTAATAAATTCATTTTCAACAGAACCAAGAGCATGTCAAAATTTGTTGAGTAGGTAGCTTAAAGTGTTGCTGGTGAGGTTTGAAATGGTGGTCTGTTTAGAGCCTGGTTGTGTGGAGAGATAATGCACTATACACTCCCATGCAAGATGACAGCAGACTACAGTTCACTCAAAATCACTACATAGTATAAAACAAAGTTGCTTCCCGCTAATAAAAATATCTGCCCCTATGTACGCTTTGATCTTGAACTACGCATGGATTTTGATGCGGTTTTTTTAAATAGTTAGAATTATTCAAAAGAACGGTTAATAAACCATTTGACACATAGTTTTCCACTCGGGCGAAGCCGCGCGTCGCATCTAGTATCTAATAATCTGGTGTTGTTTTAGTTGGAAGACCAGAACGGTAAGACTGTGGAGCTACCTGCGGCTGAACGTCGTTCCCTGCTGGTGGGGCTGGCCCTGCACGAGAAAGGACGGGCGTATGCCAAGCGGAAGGAGTACCCTCTCGCCCTGGTGCTGTTGCTGGAGGCTGACAGACAGCTCAGGTACAAACCCTCCAACAAATATCTGTATTTCTCTACCCAAAGGTTAAGAGAAGCTATCTAAATTCAGGTCTAAAAGCAGAGAATGCAACCTAGCATTATGCTCACCTGTGTACAACTTTTGTGCTATAAAGTATTATTATATCTATCTATCTCTATCTAACCAGACTTATTTTATGACTGCGAAAGTAACCCTGTTTTTCTGATTTTCTATCAGTCTGTCTGCTATTGAATTTTAAGTTAATAATTTGAAATAACGATGGTTTTCCCTCATACGCCTTTTTGACTTCCCGATCCTCCTCTATTTTCTCGTTTTAACCAGTGAAGAAGGGCTCTTGAACACGCCTACGACGTTTGCTTCAGCATAGGCGAGTACGGACGTACGTTATACAGCACAATTATTCTTTATTTCCAGCGAATGCCGCTCCTCAATTCTCCAAACCGTAGACAACTGGGCGGTCCTACAGCTGGACATATCGTGGTGCTACCTGTGCCTCGCCTCGCTGCAGGGCATGGCGGACGCGGCCGGCCGGCTCACGCGCGCAGAACGCGCCATCAACGCCTCGTACGGCACCCAGCAGGAGAGACTGGTGGCAGTGAAGGGCACTGCTGGTATGTAACTATGGTTCCTATAGTTGCACATATTGTAGTGCTAACTGTGCCTCGCCTCTCTGTTTTTCAAGAACCACGAAGCTAGCACAGATCTTTCGAAGTTGCAACTTGGTTTAATACTATTGTTATCCTAACACCCAAAAAATCACAAACGTGCAATTTTTGCGACCTAGAATGTTCTAGATGACGGGCCTATAGCATTCGACATGTAGTATGCTCAGGTAATGTCTTATGTTTGTTCCAGCCAATGAACGCGTACTATTCATGCGTCTGTACCTGCTACAAGGCATCGTGGCCTACCACCAGAACAAGCGAGCTGACGCCAAGGCACTGCTCGAGAAGGCGGAACAGGAAATTAATGCTCTCAGGGTAAGCCAGTAAGCCTTCTTAAGATTGATCTTTAAAGCTTTTAGTAAAAAGATAAATCCCGGCCACTGATACCCACTGAAGTCTATCTGAGTCTCTCTGAGCTCTCTTAAGCGCCTAGTTTCGTTGTGTTTATTTATTTAGTTCAATGCATGCACACAGTACTTGTGAAGGCCGGAAAGTGTTCGTCTTTCTCCTCCTATTGTAGCGGTTTTCCATTTCAATGGACCAAGGGGAAAGTAGATGAGAACGAAAGAAAGATGAATGCATGCATCTGATTTCCATGGTTCATTTTATTGGTAAAATATTACACGTCAAATAGTAAAAAGTACACCTTAAAATATACATAAGTTTATAGAGGTATCATTCAATGAAAATAATAGATAAATTTCATTTTGCGGATGACTTCGGGTTTTATGACATCACCGGCCTGAGTTGAAGGGGCTGATGACTTATGATGCGTCCGCTATGATTTGTGACTGACCTCGTATATGTTGTGGATCGCAGGTGGACCCGGCCGCAGTCAGCTCGCTGATGGAGCTGGGCTGGTCGCTGGGCGCGGCGCGGGCGGGGCTGCGCGCGGGCGGCGGGGAGCTCACGCGTGCACACAACTACCTGGCGGACGCGCGCGCGCGCAGGCACGACCACCGGACCAAGCATGATGCCGAGAGGTCAGTGTTAAGAACACAGGACCTGGTATGATGAGGAGAGGTGGCGATAAACACCGGCGGGGAAGGTGTTGAATGATACACAGAAGGAAGCTTCTACTTTCCTCTGGTAGGTTCCATCCGCCAGCTCTTACGACATCCACGGGCTGAGTTGGAGAAATCGTAAAAAAATATTCATTTATCCTCAAAAAGACAAATTATATAAAGTCACAAACAGGATTCCAGGTCAAGTATACATAGGTTGTGGTCGTTCGGTTAAATGAATTATCACTTATGATATGTTGAGCTAATTTCAGTTTGGACACATCAAATGAGCTTACACTTTTAATTTGGGAGGGTAAAGTATTGTAAATCTGTCTTACCATACATATGAGCAAACCCTCAATAAAAATATTAGTTTGATCACAACATTTTTGAAAGGAATCCTGTTTACTTACAGACAGAAGCGCGTCCTAGGCGTGTGTGACGACGGGTCGCCGGTGTCACAGCAACTGGTCACAGCGCTGGTGGAGATGGGCCACCTGCGCCGCGCCGCCGCGAAGGCGCTGCGCAGGTCCAACAACCACGCCGCTGATGCTGTGAGGATGCTGCAGGAGCAACCTGAGCTGGTAACTATAAGAATATCACCAACACCTGGTTTTATTTCGTTAATTTTTCTTTGCAATAGTCTCTACACCTGGCGGATACCATCTTCGGGTGTATCATGTGCACCCGAGGATGACACCTCCTATGTGTAGCCCTCGCCTTTAGATTAACTCGGAGTATAGTATCTATGGACAGAGGTCCGGTGAGGTTCGTATTTAATTGGAGCCTAGTGTGGATGGGCCACAAGCTTTGTATGCTTTTTCAATCAGCCATTTTACATCCCACTGGGCAAAAGTCCTTCTAATGTCCTAGGAAGACGTTAGGCCAACGCCGTATGTCCTATTTATTCGCAGTCCAGTTAAATTTTCGCTTCACTCTAGAAGACCGTGAAAAGACCTCTATAACAACGTTAAAACCCCTAAAACGTTTGATTTCAACTAACAGTTGGTGGACAGTGACGATTCGTCAGAAGAAGCGTCGGGTGACTCTAAGGATTCTCTGGTGGAAGCTGACCCGAAACTGGTGGAAGAGGTGACCTATCCAAACTTAATACTGTAATTATAAATTAGAAAACGTTAATCTTTATGTATCTGTCGGTTACCTTCTGTTAACTAAACTGAACGGTTTTTATTATCTAGCTGCGCCCTGCGGCTTTGTTCGCATGGAAATCTTTGTGTCAAACGGTTTATAAACTTTCCTATTGAATCACTATATCTATTAAAAAACCGTATCCGCAATCCGTTGCGTAGTTTTAAAGATCTAAGCATACATAAGGACAGACAGACAGCGGGAAGCGAGTTTTTTTTATACTATGTGATGTTTGTTAAAAATAATCAACTAAGTCAGGTTTTTACGTAATTTACCAGCTGGTAGCGATGGGTTACGCGGAAGAGGCAGCCAAAGCGGCGCTGCTGAAGTCTTGGAACCACATCGGAGGCGCCGTCGACTATCTGGTCGCGGGTGGAGGGCAGCTCGCCGACGAACAAGACGGTCAGAACTTACACATTCATTTTAACAAAAATGTTTCATTTCGAATTCGAAAACGAACGAGTTATTCATTAATGTAATGATGTATAAAAGCAAAAATGGTTTAAAAATTTTGTGCTTTGCTTCAGTGATACCAATGTCGTTAAATATTTTCCACCTTATATTCCTTTTGTTTTGTATACAAAAAGTACCCAGGTTCTTCAGGTCTGGTGCCCATATTTTGGTGGTGGTTGGCACCCCTTGGACGAATTAATTGGAGCACTATAACGAACTGTAAATATTTCAGAAGCGGGCGGTCCGTCCACTAGCGCCTCCAACGCCGCAGTCAAAAGGAGACACAAGAAACTTAAGAACGACCACAAGAAGTAAGCAATTATTTTATACTGGTTTCGGACCGTGGGCTCGCACACATCAAACCTTTCGCATTTATAATGATGTCATTAGCTTGATTTAGCCATCCATGTGAGCAGTACTCATTTGTTTAAACATTATTATTACTTAGTACTCAGCTCTTATATATAATATATATATAAGAGCTGAGTACTAAGCTTTTAAGCTTTAGTACCAACGAATTTCCTGTATTCAAGGTTCGGGATTACCAATCAATTTGCAAAAAAATATTATTTTCATTCCGATCCGATTCCGAGTGAGTTATTGTTGTTACTCGTTACTCACACAAATGGTTTCGTGTTTGTTCTTTCCAGACGCGTGGCCCGCGAGGCGGCGCTGCGGCGCCTCACCTCCGCCATTCGCAGCGACGCGGACGAGTACCTCGACACTTCGCTCGCAGAGGAAGAGGACTACCTCGCGCAGTACAAGAGTCTACTCTGAACACCATGATGTATGTCACTCCACTCTTAATCTACTCTACAGTAGGTCTCTGAATAATTTTAAACTTACGCGATCTGAACATATAATTATAAGTATTGATACATCGGGTATTTATCGCCGCGACAGAGTGTAAACCTGTTGAAACGTCGGGAAAATAGGTAAATAAACGCGATAAATACCCGATGTATCAATACTTATAATTAGTAGGTCTCTGTTTGCGTCCATTGTCTCGAGGCGTTTTTCCTCTTATGCTTTAATGCTGGTGTAAATCAAACAAGAAAAAACACACATCGACACTGATATCGTTATCGTTATTCACAGTGGTCTGTAGGTTTGTATGGAAAACGACTGAATTGCGATACAACAGGTGAACGACCTGTATTGTCACCTTATTTGGCACTTTGTATAACTGTATGCTGTTACTCTAGTCTACACTATAGTGTAGAGGTCTAGGGTAGAATAGTGTATACACTATAGTGTAGAGGTCTAGGGTAGAATAGTGTATACACTATAGTGTAGAGGTCTAGTGTAGAATAGTGTATACACTATAGTGTAGAGGTCTAGGGTAGAATAGTGTATACACTATAGTGTAGAGGTCTAGGGTAGAATAGTGTATACACTATAGTGTAGAGGTCTAGGGTAGAATAGTGTATACACTATAGTGTAGAGGTCTAGGGTAGAATAGTTTATACTTATACCTTTGTCTGACCTCTAGAGGTCTACAAAGGTCTAGTCTGGCAGGCGATACTTCCCTTACTTTACTCTAGTCTAAAACACCAACGAAGGGCCCCATACCCCGCTGTAGACAATCGTTCTGTCTAGGTATACTTCTTACATGAGCCTTGATGCGTGCTCAGACTCACCCTATAGATGTCCCTCATCAGGTGCAACGTTGACGTTCCTCCAACACGCACAAGGTTGGTAGTTGCTGTGAACTTACTTTTAAGCTACCTATAAGTACTCTATACTCCGGTAAAGAATACAAGATATTATGTTATGTCAACAAAGATTAATTAAAACTTAACAAACAGCTCACTGAAACAATACCAGAAAAAAACGAGGTGATAGCAAGGTTATCAATAATAACAAATGTGCGAATAATTTTTAAATCTGAATTCGAAAACCAAAAAGATCAATCAAATGATGAATGAAAAGTTTCACAAATTGTTTAGAGCTTCTGTGCTTTGCTCCGATGATACCAATGTCATTAAATATTGTCCACCAATATTCCTGAGGTTTTGTAACTCCTTTGTATACAAAAAATATGCAGATTTTTATTCGGAGTAGAACTCATACACTGAGACAAATAATTTGTGAAGAAAAATAAAATAAATAGAACAGAAAGTCGCTAAAAGCAAGCGAACAGTATTTGGTACTCTGCAAATGTGATATCTACGAAATATAAGAACTAAGCAAATAACAGTTCTCTGCCAAATATAACATGTGCACCGTAGCCAACGACGGCAACATTAACCAATTTAGAAGTTTAATCACTCTCTATAAGTACTAATGAAAACTAACACATACATAATATCCCCCATGTCATTAATCTCACTATGTAATCTACGTTTTTTCATATATATTAATATTGTAGCCGTTTTAGGGCATTATAACTAAACTAAACCAGTAAAAGGTAATAATAGTGCAGTTTTGTGTCCATTTTAAATGTTGGAAACACTCGAAGGCGAATTTGGTAATGTTTCGAGGTAAATATTTTTGAGCGTCTTACGGAAGGGTTTCTATTTGTTTCCCTATAATAATAGGGAGCCTATTATATTCGATGAGTATTTAGTCTTTAGAAGTATACGTTATCGATTAAATGTGACCGAATTAAAGTACATGTGCTATGAGAAGTACATAATGGATTTACTTTTTACATATTTATTGATATAAGATTTAGAATAAGTATGTATATCTCATGTAATGAGTGTTCGATTTAGTGATATTAATAAAATATATGTATTCAGTATAAATTATTGTTTTATTTATGTAAATATAATTATTTTTACGATAATGTCTTCTAGATTAAGTACCTACCTATGTATGTTTATTGAAGACATTTTTATTATTATTGTTTTTAAAATTAATTATTTTATATTTAAATTTTAACAGGAAAATAATAAATAAATTACCAATTTAAATATATGTATGTAATACAAAAGTGCAACTTTCCCTCCATAATTTATTTAAAAAATGTGGGCTTTATTTAAAGCCTTATGTAAAGTTCAACTTACTCAAATTATGCCGTTTCATGAGTGACCCACTTGGATTATTTTGTTCACCCATGGGCTGCAGTCTGAATAAGCGCAGAATATGAACTAATATGCGGCGAAATAAACTGAGCAACTCGCTTCATAAATCTCATAAATAAACTTGCAGCGTTCTTCTGTTTATAAGTCGTGTAAATAAAGATTGAGATTGAAAATGTAGTGTTCCTTGGATTACATTTGTCAAATATCAAAGTGCTTAATTTCCTTTAGTTAGACTTTACAAGACTCCAAGACTCGTGGACACGTCACAAAATTCAAATAATTCAAATAACATTAGTAAAACTAGGAAATAAAGCGATGACTTTGATTTGTTGTTCACTTCAATATTTTTAAGTTAAAGTAAAGAAGCGAACAAGAGACCTGTACCTTGCTAGGTTGATAGTTTTCGAGTTTTCAAATAAGCGGGACAGCATGACATAAGTGAAATCACTGGTTCACAATAAACTCCAAAAACATAACATCGTTCTTGACGTACTCCAACTTGTCCAAGCTCGTGTGAGGAATGAATATGTACTGGCGCTTGAGTTGCAGCAGCGACTTGTCCAGCGCGTCGTTGGACTTGTGCTTGTCTTCTGGACTCTCCTCGTAGTCGTGACGTCTGGAGGAGGACTTGCGACGGAGTTGAAGAGACTTCACGATGTCCATCGCCTGAGAGGGACGGTAACAAATAAATTAATCGACTTTTATAATAAATAAATAATGTAGAATAGAAATAAAGACAACAACATAAATTAACAAAAGACACACTTATAGAATAGGTAAATGGGGTTTTTCGTAGGAATATTATAGGACTAATATAGGCTGATGATGATATATAAGTCGTACAGTGTACCTGTCTCCTATTAGCCGCCTGGTCCTTGAGCACTATATTAAGGGCCAGGTCGCAGGGCCATTCCAGCAGCGCGTCGTACTGCCCGCCCACCAGCCGCACTGTACTCGTGATGTGCCGCCCTTTCCACTTGCCTATGCCGTTCAGGTGGACTTCTGCCTGTGAACATAATAAATATATGAGTTATATGATACCCTATTCATCAATTATCTAAACTAATCATGACAGTGAGGTAAAATTTGTAAGTAAAAAAATATATTTAATTATTATTCTGCTACGATTAACATAGGTTCCAGGTGTGGGCAAAAGTATAGACATATAATAGATAAGATAAACAAAGATCGATTCGCGAACTGTGTGCGAATCTGTTTGTAACGTGGAATCCACAAAATATTGTTGCTTATACTAAATTTTAAGTTACCTTAAGTGTGTATCCGTACTTGCTGGTCCGGAAGAGAGGGCTGGAGAGTACTGCGTCGTTCTCTTTGGCGTCCTTCATCCGCTCAGAGAACTTGTCTATTCTCCATATCATGTGACCTGCAAATTATCGATATTTTATAAATACCTATGCGATGGTTATACTCCAACAACATATTCATAGAACAGAAGCATTTTAGAGTACCTACAATTAGGCGCAGTGGGTCGGATTCAACAACATCTCAGATTATGTATATCATTTGTACCTACATTTCATAAATTCAACAGAGGATAGATACTGAATTGATTGATGGTTTACTACTATGAATGACTATGAATTCCAGGCCTTCTGCGATACGTCATTGCTAAAACAAAAACTACACAGTTCTCACCATTGTCACTGCCAGTCTCGTGGCTCTCGAAGCTCGTTCTCGCCTGAAAGTCAGCGAGCTCGGTCCTCAGCTTGTGGTAGCTCTTGAGCAGCGCGCGCAGGTCGCGTGCCACCACGTCCGTGCGCGCCGACACCTCCGCGCACTCGGCGCGTGCGTCCGCTGTGGCCACCTCCAGCACGCCCAGACGGTCAACACCCTGGGAATGTTTACAATCTGATTACTGACTTTCACTATTTCATTAAATAAGTATAACCTACCTTCATAATTAACTTCGAGAATTCCACCACAGAAGATCTAATATCAAAAGAATTAAAAGTAACATAATGATGTTGTAGTGCCCGAACACAGTGCATGCTCTATCAAGCACTGCAACATTTTGCTACGTGGTAAAAGCAATTCATAAAAGTAGGCAAGTAAATATTGTAGGTCATTACATTAGTCATTACTCACGATCGACTATAGTGTCGTTTTATGTATTCCAAAATTAATAAAATGACAGTGCAAAAGAGCAAAATAAAATTAGAGTCGATGGAGACAAACAAGTACAGAAATATATTCAGTATCTGAAAACGATGAGAGAGCGACCCATTGCCCTGCTGTGGAACAGTAGAATCTCATAAAACAATAGGTCGCCACTAGTTTTCTCGCCAAGATAATGGAAATTCTCATTCCTACCACGTCACTATCCAGGTATACTGACCGTCCTCTCCGGAGTAGCGTCCTGCAGCTGAATCCTCAGCGCCGCCAGCTGCCCCAGCTGCTCCGAGGACCTGCGAGCCTCCACCAGCTCGTTCTCCAAGATGGCGCGGTTCTCAGCATTCCTCTCGCGTTCCTCTTCTACGGTCTGTCTTATGTACGCTATTGCTTCTTCTGGAATTATCAAAACAATATCCATAAATAAATTAAGTCACTGCTGAAAGGTTTACCGGCGTCTGGCGTGATCATTTCCCTAATAGACCGATTCCAATGAACGCGATAAACGACAGCGACGGCAACGACAGTGTGCCGCAAGCCGCAACTACAGAGTTATTACCGCCGCTGTCTTCGGACTTCTGTCACGTCGTACGTAGTGGCGGCTTTGTACTAACATCCTACTCGTCATTAAGTACTACCGTTATGGCCTGTCCTCACCCAGCTTGTGCACGGCTCTGATCCTGGAGTCATGTTGCGTCAGCGCCTGCTCCAGCAGCTCTCGCTCGTGCTGCTCATGCACGAGGCTGCTCACTGTGCTCTCCAGGCGCATCACTGTTGTCAGCTGCTGGCTTTGCAACTCCTGTAAATTACAAGAGTTCTAAATATCTGCACATATTTGTGCGGGGTGTTCTGGTCGTTATCTTTGTATACCAAAAAATATTTCTGTATGTACTATGTATTATTTAGGTATAACAGTCATCTAGTTAGTACCCATAACACAAGCTCTGCTTAGTTCGGGGCTAGATCCACAATTCATCAACTAAGAGATGCTCTGCTTAGTTGATGTATTGTGGAGATAGTGTGATTCAGTTAAGCCATGACAGGTTTCAAGTGCTCTAAAATGGAGTAACTGAATTTACAAACTTAAATACTAAATCACGGAGTGGGAATGCGCTATTAATAACAAGTAGGTCCACAACATTTGTGCAGGCCGTTCATTTAACAATTTTCTAGTAATATGCCTAATTATTAGACGGCTATTCATCGCGTTTAATAACCTACCGATTTCCAACATTGAAGCAGTTTTACAAGCTGCCGTCCGTGGTACCTATGTACCTACCACCAATGTCATTAAATTATTCACCTTCAATATCAGCCTATACTAATCCAAAGGCCACCCATCTTCAGCTGGTCGCATCCAGCCTCCTCCGCAGTTCATCATCCCACCTGGCCACAGGGCGTCTTTCATGACGTCAAGCCCAGCTTCAGCCTCAAAGTGTTACCTGTAAAGCCAGCTGCACATTCGCCAGATCGTGCTTGAACTGCGCGGCCCAGTCCGCCGCCCTCGCCGCCTCGTCGTCAGCGGCCGCTCTAGCGGACACCATGCGAGAGAGCAAGTGTTGTGTCCGCTCCTCTACTAGGACTAGTTGAGAGCGCAGGGTTTGGAGCTCGGTGGACTGGATCTCTCGATGGCTGACTTCTTCTGTTAGGACTAGTCTGTGAAGGTCAAAATTCATGAATGAAGCTTAAGAGTTTGGGTTGAATATTTTTGCATGATCAGAAATACATAAATACATTTTTTTTTATAAAACCACTCTCTCACAACCAATTCTCTTATACAATTTAAAATTTTGTTTAAATTCATATAAAAAAAATTAATTAAATAAAAATAAAGTCATAAAAGCCGCCCTTGATGCAATCCGTGTGTGGCGGCCTTAAATGGTTTACAATTGTAATAGTTCGTACCTAACCATTATTATTATATTTTTTTGTATTGGTTGATGGTGCAATAAAGATATATTGTATTGTTTCATTAGATATTAGTCATGTTTTGGGATTCATCTGGATTTATAATTGTGCTTATAATAAGTATAAATATTATGTAAAGTTAAAGCTGTTAGGGCATATTATCTAAGCTGTGTCAGTTTATATGTATCAAATTGTTTGATTATCTTTGCTTCCACTAGCAGACATACTTATTTATTTTGACGTAATTATTAAGTTTTTCAAAGTAAGGCTGGTTACTTAAGCGAGGCCATCACGCGTAATGGACCAATTTCGACTCCATATGCGAGAAATGAGTCCTTCGACTTGACATAATGTACAACATTACACGTTCTCCAATCTAAACCTTATTCCATCGATATAATGTCGTCGTCGCTATCACGTTCCATACTAGTCCCTTTTCAAACTAATTTCATCGCCATCTTACTTGATAGCAGCGAGCTCCTTCTCGATGAACGAGACGCAGTCGTCGAGCTGTGAGTCGAGCGGTGCGGCCGGGGACCAGGTGTGGAGCTTGACGGGCGGACTCGGGGCCGGGTTGCTAGCGTGGCTAGGCGCGGTCGAGTTGCGGGTCTGGAACAGCGAATGATAGGTGTGATATGATAGGATCTGGAAAAGCGAATGACGGTAGAGTTTCTAGATGGCACTTGTGCTGTTATTTGTTTAGTCACTAGCGGTTGTCCACCACTTCGATCGCGTGAAGTGATTTTAGATATTGTCTGCGTTAATATGAGGAATTAGAATACTTTGAAGATTCTAGGCCTGACGGTTTCAATTGTCCCTTTATCAAAATTAAGTATTAATTACTTATTAATTTAGTAATTTAAATGAGTGCGATATTGATCTAACTGGATTCCGCCCGCAGCTTAAATTTCAATTTTATTTTTTATTTATTTAACTTATAACCACACGTTTTCCTAAATAAACACGCAGTTTCCCTTCTACGTGATTTTTTCAGACAATACCTGTTAGCTTTATATTATCCTTTCCATAACTAAAATAGAACCTAACCTTGTCTTTCCTTGCCTTTTATTAAAACCGTTCACCCATTCAGTCGTGAAAACAGAAAGGGTTCGGTTTTTTTTCGTATTACCTAGTTCCGACGGCCTACCTACGAACACTTTTACAGTTGAGGTTGTTGAGTTAACATGGTTTATTGCAATGGCATAACTTTGCTATGCCATTGCATTACCTAAATCATGTCGCAGTAGAACCTGAGCGTACCTCCGCTCGCTGTCTGTGGCGTAAGGCATCGACATCGCAGCTATTTCGTCTACTAACTAGTAATATCTAGGACCCCGGCTTCTCAGGCATTGTTGTTCGATGTTTTCATAGCAATTTTAATTATTCAGATGCATCGTAACGTAACATTAGGTCCATCATTCATCATTTCATCCTATCTGTTTCTGGGCGCCAACTCAATTCAAATCCCCGCATTGAACTGAATGGAGGCGGCGGCGTATTGCGTTGGGTTGGAAGCCAAGATCTACTTGGTGGTTGATGCTCCAGGGTAAACCATGCCTAGGATAGGACTTAAATTTTTTCGCTGCTTATCGAATATTTTAAGATATTGCGAAAGTTTTCAAGACATTTCTTATAGACTTGCCGCCCTGGGATGGTATTAGCTTGACCTGTTGTAAGTTTGCCTACTTCAAATGTATTTACGATCTGGACTCTATGCTATGTCGGTATGTAAGTTTTTTATATTGTTGTAGTTTGTTTAAATGTAGGTACCTTTTCCATCTGAGGGCACTCCTTGACGTGCGTGTCCTTGTGCTTCCTCTGGATCCACGCGCCGCACCGCAGCGGGCACTGCTCTAGTATACTGCCGCATTGTTTCAGATGTTTCTGGAACAACATAGATAGTCTTACCGTGTACCTAATATTGGAATATACATGTATCAGAATACCCTATTCGGATAAATGTTTATTCCAATATAATATAGTAGATCAATACAAGAGATAACCTATTGGATAGGTGCAAACAATCTGGCTGCTTCCATGTTACCTTAATTCAGTGTAAACGGGTAGTGTTACCGTGTAGTATTGGTGAATGTAAACAAGGCAGTTATACAGGCAGGTAGGTACGTCCTTCGACAATCGATAATATCGAAGGTGTTATCTGAGCTGGCAAGCCTCTGTCCAAATGTTTGCTTTGGCATTCGGTGTAATGTGAAATGTTTGAATCTTTATATTTCACTAGCAACCTGCCCCGGCTTCGCGCGGGTACCTATGCAGATTGGTAGATTTACAATGTTTTCATTGCTCTATTGGTTTAGGCGGCACACGCCTGCAAACCTTTCGTTGTTTTTTCCAACTTCTTTACAGGTCATCGCAATTTTTCATACTTTGTCCAAATTGTCACAAATCATTCCGTCCATTGGTGAAAACCGTATAAAAATACTATTGAGTTGAGAAAATATCAGAGTTTATCGTGTTTAGTCAGACAGGCAGACGCGACGGGGCACTTTGTTTTTGGTATAGTTAACGCTTGCCTACCAAGAAACGCTATATCTCTTGAAATCCATCACGGAGTTAATATTTTTCGTATACCTACCATTACTTAATTCTTACATAGGTACGTTGGGTACGTTATAAATGATAAATGGCCTGCTGATGCCATCAGTAAAACATTATTATGTTTTTATTGTTTCTGTCTGCTTGTTTGATTCTCTGAATCCTATTCATTTGTATTTTTGTTCTTTTTGCGCAACATAACATTCAGATGTTGCTACGTCGATGCCCAATTGATCAATGTACTATAAGTGTAAACAAAAAGAGTACAAATTATATGATGTCATTCTCGCTGGCGTTTGGTCGCGGCCACAGCTCGTGATGAACAACGAATTTTTACGTAGATGTATAAATAGGTAGGCCCTGGTACTGTGGTAGACTACTGTTAACTCTGGTTAATATTTTCAAGGGTATGGTTACTGGACCGGAAGGAATGTCGCGCTAAAGAGGAGGCCTATTTCTAACTGTGGGTGCAAACGGGCAGACATCTGACATCGTCCTTATGATGACGATTGTTGGTGTAATTTTTTTTTGTTTTCTCTGTTCTGTGGCACAAACGCTCGCGGTGTAACTCGTTACATTGTGTTACCCTCTGTATCGCCGGTCAAGTCGACGAGTCAAGTCTTTATAAGCCATACATATGTACATATACTGTTACTCATTGGATGCATAGTCGGTAGACAGCAATTATAGCGGAAGGTTCTTTGTTAGGGTTAAGCTCGCCTATGTACATATGTATCTTTTTTGATTTAAGTTATTTTTAAGTTTGTTTGTATCTTTGACAGATAGGTACAAGATCTTGCGTGCAGCGAGCTTAATTTCCTTCGAGAAATATCAAAAACCACCACTTGATCACGTTCCTTACCGAAAATACACACCTGTCGTATTCTTAACGTTTGTGATCAGCTTTTGATTTTAAAGGACATGAAAGTTATCAATCACTAATATCATTGTATGTTTCCGTTCAGCAAGCAAGCAAGCGTTCCCTCTCTACTTCTCCAGGTCCTTACCTGCAGCTGTCCCATCTCGAACATCTCATTGCAGAAGTAGCAGGCGCTCTCCCGCAGCCCTCCGTTCTCCCCACCCTTCTTCAGCAGGCTCATATTGAACACTGCCCGTGCACTGTGATGCACTTCACTTCTACTACCTACATCTAACGATACATTTCTAATTCAATTTCCAAATGTTACTTTCATATATCAGTTGGAACGTATGCACATACTCGCTGGTGTTAGTTAAGGACTCTTTCGTAAATTTTGAAAATATTAATTAAGACACCGCACTTGGATAAGTTTTGATTTTTTGCGCAAAAGCTACAACGGTAGAAGTTTCATTAATGTTTGACTATAGACTAGCTTTTATAGAAGTTGCATCAATTATAACTAGTCTAACAGAAACGTATTTTGTTAGTATTTGTTAGTAATGAACACGCTGTTCATTCGATGACAAATTGTTTTACACACATTCCTTTGATAACAATTTATCAATTCCTAGAATTCATAGTTTATTTCTGTCTTTGTTCTTTCTGAAGATCGTTGATTCAATAATTCACATTGTATATCACATCGCACACTAAAAACTTTTCGAATTTATTCCTACAGGTTTATTTCGGACAAATAAAATAATTTATAGAAAATAGTTTTCGTTAGTAGTTCACGTTAACCGCGGCCGGAGTCACTGTGACAAAGTGAATCATGGTGTTATCTGTTATCAGCCCGATACCTGATACGGGGCGTAGGATTGATAATGAGGTACCTATGCCTAAGTAGAGAGGGACTTAGTGCGAATGCCTAATCTGCGGTTTGTAGGTCAAGGGAAAGGTGGGCTTAATGCCGAGACATTTTCTACCTGCCGACCAGGAAACACATCTATACTCGTATATATATATAAAAGAAAGTCGTGTTTGTTACAACACTTATAACTCAAGAACGGCTGAACCGATTTGACTGAAAATTGGTGAGAAGGTAGGTTAGAACCAGGAGTCTAACATAGGATATTAAAAAAAAAACATTTGACAAATCGATTTCCACGGGGGCGAAGCCGCGGGGCGCAGCTAGTGTTTAATAAAAGAGGGTAGGCGTGCTAACATTACATAAAGAAATATAAGTAGTAACTATGTTAATGACATTTTTCATTTTTTGTTCATCTGTCTCGTTCTCACAGTAGACTTCTGAGTGAAGTTTCTACAGATGTCTGGTTTGAACGTTGTTTCCAGCATGGGTATCGTGTAGTGTAGTGAGTGCATAGCCTAATGTTGGACGTGCTTTCTTCATTCACAGAAGTCAATAAGAAGAGCTTTTACAAAGTCATAATGCTGACCTTATTAGCGAATGGCGGGGATGGATACTCATACTCAATGCCATCGACTCTCAATGCTGATAGGCTTAGAGTCGGAACGGCTAGGTTATAGTGTTGCACAAGTTTTGGAGGAGTACAATGTCTAGCATTATTTACTTGATTATTTGTCAAGAACATCACTACATATAGTAAAAAAAACAAAATCGCTTCCCGCTGTCTGTCTGTCCCTATGCTTAGACCTTTAAAACATCGCAACGGATGCGATTTTTTTAAATAGATATAGTGTGTTAGCTATATTTCAAATAGTTTAGAAGGTTTATAAACCATTTGAAATATAGATTTCCATGCGGGCAAACCCCCGGGGCGCAGCTGGTATATTATGAGGCAGAACCTATATTCCAAGGAGCTTTATGTCGCATAGTAATATTAATCTACGGCATGGCATCAGTCAGTGTCATACAAAGGTCGAGGCGTCAAACCATCGCAATAATATTATAAACTAGCTGTTCCCCGCGGTTTCACCCGCGTTAAACTCGAATTTCACTTTATTAGGTGATATTTTTACAGCTTGGTTTACATTATTGGAGTTTTAGTAAGGATCCCTTACTTTTTTTAAATATAATATAGCCTATGTTCACCGGGGATAGTGTAGCTACTCAAATCAATCTCAAATCGGTCCAGTAGTTTCGGAGCCTATTCAATACAAACAAACAAAAAATCAAACCTTTCCTCTTTATAATATTAGTATAGATGAGAATGTTTGGATGGGAGTATGGATGTTTGTTATCTCTTTACACCAAAATCACTGAAAGAGTCGAGCTGAAATTTAAGTTAGTTCTAAACTAAGTAACATTAAGTATAGCTTTTTGTATCCCGGAAAAATACGTGCGAAGGTGGGTGTCGAAGCAATTATACTTTAAATTTAAATTAACCATCTTACATCTTAGGTTTAGTAGTAAATGGTTGAGTTATATAATTATACCTACTCGTGCAAAAAAGTTGCCCAATCCACCTGTCAAATATTTTTGTGGTTTATGGCAACGCTATACATATATTTTTATATTTACTCGAAGGTAAGGCTTGGCGCAAACGGGCCACCGACCACAGCCACTGGTGGCTGTCGCGCGCTACCACAACATTTGTAAGTGGCTTCTGCCGCTGTTACGTGTGCGCGACAGCCACCGGTGCACCGGTGCAGGTGTTCGGAAGCCGCGACATTTTATAACCCGCTCTCCGCTGCGCAGCAGCCTCGCTAGACACCTAACTGCAGGTAGAGCAGCGTTACAGGGGCGGGTGTCGGCGTCTTGTGTGGCCCGCAGCGACCACAAGTGGCGAGTCGCAGACGCCGCTGTAGCGATTGGCTGCCACCGGCTTACGCGGTACGTCTATCCAAATATTTATTTATTTATTCAAAGCATTACAACTATTTTTACAGGCACTACTAATGCAATAGTAGTCAACATAAACAATTATCAGCAACGAATTCAATAAAACCATAATCTAATAAATACATGTCAATGAGCAAAAATTATCCAATATAAGCAAATAAATAATAAATAAGCAAAATAAAAAATAATCATCTATCTAAACTATTGAATTAGTAATGAAAAAGTGTGTTAGGTCGCAGTCGCTGTCGCCCCCACCAGTGGCTGTGGTCGGTGGCCCGTTTACGCGAAGCCTATTAGGCTTCGGTACGGGAAGCCTACCGAAATAAATAAGTCACAATAAAATTATATGAGCAATGAACAGAAAAACAAATAAAACTTATATTTGCTTTTAACACTTTATTTATTGTAACCGGTTATTCAACTGCGCTGCGGACGACATGGTAGATTCTCGGCGTTGTAGGTAAGTGTCATAAATAAGATAATAGTTTATTTCGTCTATCAGTCTCATTACAAATGAATCACCTCAGTAATAGGGGAAGTAAAACATTTCTACTTGTAGTTCTCTAGTTCGAGCAAGATGATGCATATATTTTAGTCAATAAACCTTCATTTGACCTCAATCTCACCTAATGGAAAGTGAAGATATGGCCGAAGATATATCAAGAAGGTCTAGAAGATACCTATTTACTCTTGCAGCATCGGGGTTGCTGTTTTTCCGGTCTATTACAACCTGGGTCTCTTCAAGTTGCGTGCTCCAACCATTACCACAGCGGTACGAATGATATACGGTATATCCACCAACTAGGAATGGATTACCTCTACTAGCCTACTACTACTATACCGCACACGCGTCTGTGTGGAGTGTTTCATTCGAAATAAGCTGTACAGCTATGGCTGAGCAAACGAATAAGAGCCATAGCTGTACAGCTTATTTATGCAGTGTTTTTATGATTAGACGATACACTTCGATGTTCGAGGCATCTTCGGGGAATCCAATCTGCACCGAATGCACCATGATGTTCAGAATAATGAACTACTAATGGACCATGAACCCCGAAACCCTTATTTACTTCGTCTGAGGCTCTAAAATCCAGAATACCCCGACGAAAATAAATTTGGACATTCATTTACACAGTTTCTGAGTATAGTCGTGGCTTGCAAAAACAGATTTGCATTTGAGTAGGTATTCGGGGGTACGAATGAAACACTCCACACAGACGCGTACCGCACACGCGTCTGTGTGGAGTGTTTCATAGTAGAGGCTAGTAGAGGTAATCCATTCCTAGTTGGTGGATACACCGTATATCATTCGTACCGCTGTGGTAATGGTTTGTCGTCTGATTAATTTCAGTACCTACCTTTTCTTAAATATCCTTACATATAGGTCCTCAAAATATAAAAAAGTATTTATTAGCCGCAAAAGGCACGACAGTCAGAACAGAACAGGTGCACGTTCTTAACTAAGTATAATTATATTAAACAAGATCTTAGGAAGAGTCACAATTAAAAACACAAAAAATAAAGAGCAACTAACTATGTACGTCATATGCAGACCGCTATTAAAACCTAATAGGTAGGTATTGTGTTTGTCTGTTGACTAATCCTGTATCAAAGAAATCATGATTACAAACATTTAGATCATTCGATTAGCGAACGTACCTACCTAATTGTACACGCGCCTGCATGGCAGAACGAACCATAATGGTAATCGGCAGGGATGTTTAGTATAGCCATGTGTATTTAATGAATTTACAAAATTGTATATTTTATAGGCCTATAGCCAAGTATCCCGGAAAAGAGTGCGATGCCGCGGGCAGGAGCTAGTGCAGTATAAAACGTATAAACGCATCCAACCAGTTATACTCGTATGTAAAGTAGACCTAACACCAACACTGACAGAACCTCTTCGATAGAGCCTGCGCTCGCGCAATCAATTAGCCTTCAGTCAGTAACGATTTGACTTCGCAAGCAGGCGGACGTGTGCCGGCCGCGTTCTTATACAACTCGCGTAATTATTGTAGTGTCTTATTGCATGTGAATTGGTGCCTTGTGATACAGGAGACGGTTTTAACTGCGAGGATTTGTTGTGTAAGTTTGTATATTAATATAATTTGATAAATTATGCGCTAACTGGGGTAGACCAACCTTCGAGTTTTGTGGTAAATGAGAAGAATGCGAATTAAATTTCGAAATCTTTGGTTTGGTTGCTAATCTGGTTTTTATTTGAATCTCTTCTTATTATTTCTCTAGTTTTAGCTGCATTATGATAATTATGTAGGTGTTCTTGCGATCAGGCATTTTTATTTTTATGCATATTTGCATAAAGTACATTTATTGTTTTAAGAAGCACTTTTCTCAAGCAATCTTATTTAATTACTTTTATCGAAAAATAATACTACTACCTACGTATATTTAGTACTAAAAGGTACCTATAATTTAGTTTTGACCAATATTAAAATGTTGTCGACTATCATTATGTAGAGGTCGATTAAAAAAAAATCTATGTTGTCTGATTCAATGCGTGTGACCGCGAACTGCGCTGTGACCGCGGTCACTAAACAAATTAGTGTAAATTCAGATGTTTCAAAACTAATTTGACATCATTATAAATGCCAACCTCATGTTTCGGTCCTTATAAAAGGGATCGCATCATTTTTGGTCCTGTCCAATCCTGTGTGTTCTGGCGAGATCTGAATGAACAATTGTCTAGTAAATAAAAATAATAATAAATGTATTATTAAAAACAACTGGTACTAATTGGATTACAAAAGTCAATTACCTTATATGTTCTTAAGGTATAAAATAATTAATTTGCCTGAACTAGGTTAAATAAACCTGTTTCTCAGGCAGAGAGTGCTTAAAACGAAAATTTGCTTTACGTGTAGCAGCTGGAACTTCGATAATATAATTGCAGGACACTGCGACTGTCCGACTTGTGGCGCTTGTAACTTTATAGCGCGCAGAAACTTTTGTAGGTCACAGTACCTACTTGAGAGTCTCGGCTAAATTTTGGTGGAAGGGGCAGGAGAAAACTTCCTTTTCGGGCATCGATACTTCAATAACGACGACTCTCGGCTTTCGTTTATGCGGCTCGTCGATTGTGAGGCCAGAGTTGGTGATTTCCACTGTGTTCTTTAACTTTTCCATGTCGTCCTTGGCGTCGGTGCTGATGATGACGCCAATTCCTGGTTTTCCGTCGTCCTCTCACAAAGAGCTTCTTTTGTTCACAGTAGATTTTTTCGTATAGGTATTCACTAGCACAGTATACGTCATATGGACTAGTTTGTCAGTTTAGTTTGTTGTTCGTATAGTACAGAACTAACATTTGTGGGCTTTAAGTTTGTATAAATACCTACAATACCTTGGACGAGCAAAGCCCTTTATATACAACCTTGCTTTGCCCTTTCAGTGAGAAAATTCGGTTTCTTCGTGGTTTTTTTCTTATCAACTTAATTAAAATATTGGGATTCTGATGTGTTTGGAGTAAATGTTTTTACTCAAAAAAGTTGGAAACTTGCCAAAAAAATTTAGAGAAATAAAAATGTAAGTTTAGGTATTTTTTTTTTTGTATATTTTCAAATTTTTGTACATAGTTGTTGAGATTTATAAGGTTCGTAGTGCGACTCATATTCAAGATCGACGTTGTTTGACTCGCGCTTGACTGAACTTACATAAATTAAGCAATAAGCTCAACATTGAACTTTAAAACTAGTTCTAAGCAAACTCTGCTCGGTTTTGGTCCAGCTATCTTAGTTATAATTACACATGTACAAAAACATAACAGAGTTTAACTACATAATTTATAATATTATTAGTTTTTATCATTAATATCTACAGTTGTTTACATGTTCGCTTTAGATAGTTTTAGAGTTCAATAGTCAATAAAAAAACCTTTGGTTTATTGAAACAGTTTTTGTGATAGATATTTTTAACGACCCGCCCGGCTTCGCACGGGTGCAAATGCATGTATTATAATTATTATTATTTGATATTCCTCTAAATCACTGTATTTAAAAAAACCGCATCAAAATTGTAAAGATCTTAGCATGCATAGGGACAGACAGACAGCGGGAAGCGACTTTGTTTTATACTATGTAGTGATGATGTAGACAAGTTACATTATGCAAGGAACGAAAATAATTTGAAAATGTGTGCAATCATTATTTGGATGTGCACCTCCCCAGTGGTTACGTAAGGCTGCTGCCTCATCCATCTGACATATCAGTTTTGTACACACAAGTAGGCCAGTAAGTAGTTGTAGTGTTTAAACAACAAAGAGTATTGTATACCGATTGTTGCTTCAAACAGTTACTTGCTTACTAAACGAACACTGACTGCTATGCTATGCTACACTTACAAGTGGCCAATAAATGATATGCCCAGATTGCCCAGTGTATGTCTACATACAAAAAAGTCTTGATCTTCAATAAAAAAATCCTTTAAAAAACGTATCGGGTTTTTTCCAGCCCTCTATTAGACAGTTCTCAAAGATAACTTGGTTTGTAAGTTATTATTGTGTTATTGATTTTAGTTACACGAATATAAATCTAAATAAACAACAAAACCTTATGACCGTTTACCTTTACCAATTAACAGAGTTGTTATAATTGATCAAATTTAAAGCCATATTAAAACACCTTAAAAAGTTAATAAAATGCGTAATTTCATTGTTAACAAATTGATGACGATCTTAGTTTTTCCATATTTTTTGTTTGTAGGCAAA
The DNA here is from genome assembly GCA_947044415.1 of Eupithecia dodoneata. Classification (NCBI taxonomy): domain Eukaryota; kingdom Metazoa; phylum Arthropoda; class Insecta; order Lepidoptera; family Geometridae; genus Eupithecia; species Eupithecia dodoneata. The sequence continues at coordinate 585,878 of OX345670.1, forward strand.
GTTCATATATTTTAGAATATGATGTATTATTCTATGACGTTTTCGGACAAACAGGGTAGTTACCAGTTTTTTTTACATTCGCAGACCATTTTAAATGGTTATTTAATATAACTAGCTGCGCCCCGCTGGTTCGCTCGCTTGGAAATCTATGTGTCAAATGGTTTATAAACCTTGGATGATTCTATCTATTAAAAAACCCGCATCAAATACATTGCGTCGTTTTAAAGACCGAAGCATACATAGGGACAGACAGACAGCGGGAAGCGACTGTACTATGACGTATGGGTTTTTTATTTTATTTTATTCTAATTTAAGTAATTAGGGACTTTGAGTCTAACAGTGACTAAGTCAGTCCCATAGGATATCTTATAACTAGTTAATCATAACGTAGTTCTAAAATCTAAATATCACCACCTATGCTGAAGTAAAAGATTATACTAGCTAATGCCTATGTCCAGCTGTGGACTAGTATAGACTGATGATGGCGATGATTAAATGTTAAGTATAAGTACTAAGCATGGGCAAGTCAGTGTTGCATATGATCTGATGGCATTGATGCAAGATGTTTACATGTTTCGTTAGTGCTAGATTCATGGAACCGTCCATTGTCGCAGCTTGTAAGTCAAGACCTTTCACAGTAAAAGGTCATTTCTTACAACTAAAGGTGGGCACTGATCGACGTTACGGGGTGTAATGTAACGTGTAACAGCGAGCATTCGTGCAGTCAGGAGAAAGAAAGAGGCGCTCGCAACGAACAACGAGACGGATTTTAGCACACGACGTAACGTACCAAGCTCACTGCGAAAAATTAATAATGGCATTACGCCCTATAACACCGGTCAGTGGTGGGTCTAAGGTTAGGGTGGTTATCAAAGGTAGGGCCACCGGTGAGCAAGGTCCACAAAGAATTAAGGTGGTACGTGATGTTAGCCTACGAACGTTAAATTGGATCAAGTTCTGTATTAAATAATAGATTGCGGCGTTATGTACGTACATACGTATTTTTTCTTTATTTCTTACTTTGCAGAAATCCATTGCTAAATATTAGGATGAAAAATATTTAGTAAATTCCGCGTAAAACCTCCAATGCGATTCAACCAAATGTTATTCGCGTTCACCGCCCTGTTCTATAAGTGATTTGTCTAACAAATGCTACTTAGTTAATCACCAGCAACAAACAAATAACTGTACACAATTCTATGTATTCTTTAACTTCCTTATAATATTTTCTTGACGCATTTGTATATGTCTTTTCCGAGTGTACGTGATTGTATAAAAAGAATAAATAAATGAACTGAACTGAACTTCATTTTAGCCAGCTATTCTACTTTATACGAGCTTTAAGCTCGGTCAAAGTCCTGAGTTGTGTTGACGATAGCACTCCTATCTATGACGTCTCACATTTGAATGGGATTTCCATAGTTTCCTATCCACATGATAGACACGGCACGATGACGCCTCGTCTCGATCTATCATCAATCGAATTCGGGGCTCAGTTCAGAAAATTTGAGAAGTTGTGAATATTAATGACGACCGATGTGGCGCGGTGGGCGAAGGCCCGCCTGCGCCGCAGGAGGTTGCGGGTTCGATTCCCGCCTCGGAACAATTGTGTGTACGATCTGCAAATATTTGTTCCGGGTGTTCTGGTTGTTTTCTATGTATAATAAAAAAAAACTATCTATGTAATGTATTGTATTATGTATATCAGTTATCTAGTACCCATAACACAAGCTCTGCTTACCATGGGGCTAGATAATGCTGTGTGAATTGTCCAGCATTATTTATTATTAATCCTGTAGGTACCTAGTGAGCACCGGCCTTTGCTCTCGACTGTTCGCGTGTTGTTTAACCCTTGCTTCTCAGAAACAACTCGACCTAATAAACGAGTAGTACCTTACCTTCCTCTATTATCTTAATACTGTCTTCATCAACATCAACAAAAATATCTTTGTAATGTATTGTATTATGTATACCAGTCATCTAGTACCCATAACAAGCTCTGCTTAGCTTGGGGGGCTAGAGGGCTGTGTGGATTGTCCAGTAGTTATTGAAATTGAAAATTGTTTATTTGTATATAAATAGGTTTGCTCTACATGCTAGGCTAGACAGTTGTTAGGACATCCTTTTAAGACAAGTCAAAGTCAAGCATTTATTCTTTAAGCTTACAGAATAAGCACTTAGACAAGTCATATTTTATACTATAAATTATTATCAAATACCATTATTTTACTGTTCACTTAAATTTTTTTTTGTCCACTAGTGGAAGAAGTGAAAAAGAAACCACTAGTATGTTCATATCTTATATGTCTAATACATGGTTATTTGCCTATTTAACTCTAAATATAATATGAGTCGTACAAATTACTTACAAGTATGTACGTATACTTGTGCCAGGATATCCTGCATATATGACAGTATTATTAAGATATTTACATTAACTCTATTACCTATTTAAATGATAGTTCTAGGTAAAACTATTTCCAGTGCTATACTCAGTATCATTTGGTTTATATTCGCGTCCTCTGCATTGTCCGATCAGAAGTTCACACTCGCGCAGGTTATTTTTAGGCTTGGTACTAATATTATATTTACCAATTTGAAGGCTTTTTAAACTTTGCACTTCCTGGCTGCTAAAGGCGCCAAGTGCGTAGAACTACACATTAATGTTCTTTTAGTAAACCAACAAGAAAATGAGTTCATGTCCATGATATTTTGGGAACCTTGGTCGTTTCCACGGAAACCACCGCTAACTGTACTTCCATGATATAAAAGGACCGGTTTGCAAATGCGCGTTACTTAAATATGGGTAAATGAACCGTGAATTAATATTTTATTCAAAATCCTACGTCATGTTCCTGCCGAAACGGCATTTCGTCTAAGTTTTACTTTAGTGTAGTTATGTCATAATTTAAAACTTGATTAATGTGATAGCAAAGTTCATAGTTTTTACCGCGCGGTGTTTGCTTTTTGCGCTTACCTACTAGACCCCGATCACGGATCTAGTTTTTATTTGGTATATGAACAACTATCATTATCATCAGCCCGTACACGTCCACTACTGAACATAGGCACAGTACACATATAGAACAGTATGGAAACTAAGCCTAGTTGATGAAATAAATACCTACGCTCCATTATAGCACTAGGGTTGTCACTTTTCTTGTTTTTGATAATATATTTTTTATTAAGACGATTTTTTTCTGTACTGATCAATAAATGTAATTGAAATAACTAGCTTACAAATGTGGTCTGGTATAATATAATAATATCTTCGTCTGGTCGAAGCGACGCGTGATCCGAGATCTGACGAGTATGTTGCGCAGCGCATCAGCCAGCATTGCCATACAGCGTGGCAATGCAACCAGCGTCTTGGGGACGCTTCCGACTGGTATTGATATGGGTCTATTGAGCTACCTGTAGATTGTTTACAATAGTCTGCAGTTAGGTCAATTGTCTAATTAGTTAAATTTTCTTTGTTAGTAAAGTATTTGCTTACAAATACAATTTAAATAGGTAATCTCATGGCGTCGCGTGTGAGCCGCGGTTGGACGTAAACGTTTCGTGAGCTCGTCGAAGCGGGCGCACGCAGACATTGTAGCGCAGGCAGCGCGCGCGCAACGCTTATGAGCGGCTGCGAACCGTACCGCGTTTCAAAATCCGAGTTGATAATTTATAGGATTCACATTTTGACAGCAGTATCGGCTTCAACACCCTCGAAAACCATGAAAATGACACCCATGACGGAAAAAATGATAATTTATAGCAGCCGCCATCTTGGATTCACATTTTGACAGAAGTATCGGCTTCAGCACCCTCGAAAACCATAAAAACGATACCCATGATGCAAAATTTCATAATTGATTGCAGCCGCCATCTTATATTTAAATTTTGAAAGTCTACAATCTAGTTTAAACAATGATGTTATATTTACTCAAAAATCAGTGCCGCGAGGTTGCCGCTTTGCCACCTACACGAACGAGACAAGTAATGCGTGCGTTGCGTTTATGAGTGACAGAGATAAGGACATATGCCGGGCGGCGGCGCGCGGCGTCTCGTCTGTTCGAACTAAAATCACTGCGCTGTTGCCGCTTTGCGTTGTCTGCTCAAACAGTGCTAGGTGGGTATTAGGCTACTTTAATAAATTATCGCCAAGTTATTATTTCTTTGCAATGAGTATGACGTCTCTATTTGTAAATTTCATTAAATAAATAAATAATGCTGCTAAAAATTCACACAGCATTATCTAGCCCCATGGTAAGCAGAGCTTGTGTTATGGGTACTAGATAACTGATATACATAATACAATATATTACATAGATAGATATTTTTTTATTATACATAGAAAACGACCAGAACATCCGGAACAAATATCTGCAGATCGTACACACAATTGTTCCGAGGCGGGAATCGAACCCGCAATTTCCTGGCGTCGCAGGCGGACCTTCGCCCACCGCGCCACATCGGTCGTCAATTGACTTTAGACATCCTCAAAACCGCCGCCATTCTTGATTTACATTATAAGTTCACGAATTCATTATGTAAGATCGATCACACGGACTCATTATTCACTTTCACGCGACCGCACGCCTAGACGCGACAACCGCTACTGAGCATCCCCGAGAATCACCCAGAAGCCGTGTCGATGTGCATGTTTGTGTGAGTGTGCCGTTTCGAGTGTTTGTTCCTAGTTTCCATACTGTATATACTTATATTGAGACATAGGCCTCCCCCAAACGACGTCATGAATAACAGTCCTGAGACGCCTCCATCGACTCCCTGCGACACGTCTTCCCACACTCCGTTTCGCATTGCATCGCGGTTGCCACTCGAGAACCTTTACTGCCCAACGGTTATCGGTTCTGTTTTTTTTTACGATGGGAAAATGCTGTTGCTCATTGCCTCTAGCCTGCCCATCGCCATTCAACTGCTAATTCTGAGAGCTGTCGGTTACTTTTGTTCTTGTACAGATTTGCGCAGAAGCAAGTGGTAAACAAAACAACTAAAATACTAGGTACTATTTTATTCTACTGATTATTCTGATGCCAAAGGTAAAGTCATTGAGACGCGTGAGAAAGTCTGTAAAACAATACAAAAGGTTCACAAAATCGATTACAACTTCTTTGTAAACAAAATCAATTATCATAAATATTGAATCGGTAAATCAGTAGGACATTATTTGATTTTCAGTCGAACAACCACCAAAAATTTCGGTAAAAAACTGGCTCCGCTTTTGCTAAGTAATTCGGTTCTGGGTTTTATTACATTTAATAGTCAATCGAATTTTCATACAGTGTTCTGTACGTGCTATTTAAGGATTGCATGTCAGACTCAGTGACGGTGATCAAGTCTGTCATCAGAGCCACCAGCCAGTCGTCGTTATCAAACAATTGAATGTGGGAGGAAGAGGTGGCTGCGCTCATAACAACTAGCAATATTTGCTTTTCGTTTTGGATACTACTAGCTGCGCCACGCGGCTTCGCCCGCGCAGAAATCTATATGCCAAATGGTTTATAAACCTTCCTCTTGAATCACTCTATCTATTAAAAGTTGCGTTGCGTAGTTTTAAAAATCTAACCATACATAGGGACATACATACAGACAGCGCGAAGCGACTTTGTTTTATACTATGTAGAGATGAAGAGTTGTTGATTGAATGTGTTGCACTTGCACTCTTGCATGGCGACGTGCTCGATGTAGGCAAGCATGGCAGCGCATGTTTTCAAACAGCGCCGGCGCACAATGGAGTTGTGAAACCGAGCTGGTAGGTACTCGATGGTAACACGACCTACTGTTTCCCAGCTTGGCCTGGAGACCTGTTGAAATTTCGCTTTCCCATCATTGTTGCTCTAATTGTCGGAAAAATCTTGATTAATTATTTATTTTATGGGATGTTTTGTTTGACAATGATATCTCCGGATGCCGTGTTCTATTATACAAAATATCTGTTGCGTGGTTCCAAAGCGACTTTGTATTTATTTATTCTGTAATACCTATCTGTTCTTTTCCTTTGAATATTATGAGGCATACGGTTGATTCATAAATTAATATTGTTGTTTTATACCTAAGTACTGATGTTGCATTAAATACGAAACAATTTACCTACTTATAGCTGAACTTAGTTGCTAATACATTCAACGTACTAGTATGTATGTTATGTACGTAAAACTATAGAGGAATGTTGCTTTTAAAAAGTTAGCATAAAATATTCTCTTTACATATTATTCAAATTTACAGAATAGTTTCATTTATTGCTTCCCTACCTACGAGTACCCACATCATTAATTCCACGCAGGTAGAATTCCAAATTACAATAAAAGGACTTAAAACGTTTTTTTTAGAGGTTTACGCAGGTCAACCTAAAGTTTGAGTGAATTAAGAACTATAAACACGTCATTACTCTGATAGATCGCGATTGAACCACCACCGGTCCACTTACGCAGTTGTTTAAAAAGTGCATCGTTTGGCGACAGTTCCCATCGCATGCAACATTGCGAGTGTTGGGCAACGCTTACGTCACGGTACCGGAGTTACCGGTAACTACATTGTACGTACAGAGAGCTGTATTCATAGGTAACGTCTCTGGGTCCATTTCATCGTAAAATCAATTAGTTTTTTTTTTTCTTAAATCTGTTATTATGCCGTTACTTGTATTAACATGAAGATAATCATGTGAACAAAATATTTTATTTCTAGAATTACTCTAGGGTATTCTTATTTAGTTTTTTCTAATTCTAGTATTCTAGAAATAAATTAATTGTATTAGGTATTTATGTTGTGTATACAGCTTGTTTAAATTGCATACATACTAGCGGCCCGTCCCGACTTCGCCCGGTTAGTCATTTGTTTTAGACAATTTTAAAATGTTTCTCTTTTTTCTCTCCGTAAGAACCATCCTGGTACTTCAAGGAATATTCTAAAAAAGAATTAGCGAAATCTTTTCAGCTGCTCCACATTCAGCGATTCATTTCTATATTATAGTTATCTCCGAGGATGTAATAACCTAATAACACTACTGGAATAAATGTGTATAAAGAGGCGAAAAATAACATAATATTAATTAATACACTTAGCTTAAGTTTCTCATGTAAGTAACATGTTTGTTGTTAATGAGAAATAAAGATCTTTCAACTGATTTGGCTTTCAAGTGTTCAAACGTGAAACCTTGGTAAAAGTTCACCTTTCCAAGTGTAATGTATCTTTATGAAATAAATTAATACAATACAACATAAAAAAAGGTTGTAGTCAATGAATAGAGGAGTAACACCTATTTATGGAGCTCTCTGTACCTCTCTACACCTACCAGAGCTGTCACTAATGACATTGTAATTGTAGTATCAACAGATTAGGAGTAAATAGGTTAGACGTGGCTGTTAGTGCATTTTACGAACATGAGACTGATCATCCATTTTAACAGAAAGGTGTCTCACGATTTGGTTTAGTTAGTAACGCTAGAAAATGCTGATCAATAAAATCTTATTCATCTGTTTTTGTAAATGGTGACATTGATTGTTTTCATTGGTCTGTTTTTGTGTTATCTTTGATAAAAAATTCATTCAAATAAAAGTAACTAAACATATAAATTCTAAATCGTAAATAATTATGATGAATGGTTGACCTTTATGTTTGTGTACGAAACTCGCCCTTGCGCTGCAGTCGGTAGACGTCTTTATTTTAACAGGTACATTAATTAATTTCGCAAGCCTTGGATGACGACAAAAAATAACGTTTGGCAAATTACAATGCATCTGCAGCCAATGCTAGAGCTAATGATAATAACTGTAGAGTAAAAAATAGAAGGATTCCAAGTAGGAAGTACACACAGGTAGTTACAAACAATGTTCGTTTTTAGGATTCCGTTGTTGAATAGCAAAACCGTAAATCGTGTATGTCAGTTTGTGTATATATATTCGTTTGTCACAGCCATTTCAATAAAGTAATTCTGTATTTTTTTATTTACACACAATATACATAAAATAAACTTAACTAAATAGGATATTTTGTACCTCTACGAGTACATAAGTATAAGCCTAACCGTGACAAAGATTTTTCTTCCAGCAAACCTTGCCTTGAGCAGCAAACGACCCTTGTCATTCTGACATTGATGATATTTGACAAACGAAGCATTTGGTCTGCTAAATGATGCTAAATAATATAAAAAAATAGAGTGTTGTTCCTCAGTACATTTTTATACGTTCATTGAAATAAATAGCGATTAGCGAGCTCTTTAAAAATTAATTTTAAAAAATACTTTTAATCAACCATTGCTATTATGATGAAACCCTCACTCGTGCGTTGTCCGACACGCCCTTGCTCACCCATTCTTCACAAGTTGTGTTCGCACGCTATAAGATGCTCGTGAGATAAAGGTTTAAGGTTGTCTGTTGGTCATCTTATTATATAATATCTTCCTCCCCTTACATTACAAGCATACTGTGAAGGGAGCAAGCCACCACAACAGTCGAGTGCCTGGCGGCGGCGAATCTATCTAAAATATGCGAGGCTTTTGGGGAAGATGGAGTCGAGTCCAATCTCATTCAATCTCACGTGAGGGAGAAGGGGTTTTGAGCTCAATCGAGTCCAATCTCATTCAATCTCACGTGAGGGAGAAGGGGTTTCGAGCTCAATCTCACGTGAGGGAGAGGGGGAGTCGAGCCCAATCTCACCATCTCACCAAGGGGAGAGGGGAAGGTCGAAAAATAGCGAAAATCACCTTACGTAATTTATGGATGTTCCCCAACCATCGCCACAATATTAAATACCTGGAGACAGATAAAAACAGTGGTAGACTTAGCCGAAACGAAAGGGCGGTGCCTATTTTTAATTATAAAGGTTGCCTGGAAGAGATTGCTTCTAAGCGATATAGCCGCCCATTGTACTTGTCTTCTCTTCACTTCGCTCTGACTGAATATGGTGTACCATGAAGCATATGTGTATTCATGAGGCATTCTGCCATCATGCAATATATTAGATAACCTAACCTCTTCTCGGATCCATTATTGTTCCTTAAACTTACAGCTCTGTATTTATATTTGTTCAAGCTATTTATAAATAAATTGAAGGTCAGTTCAATTTAGCAGGTATCAAAATATTTTCAAGTTAGTTTTTGCCGTCTATCTGCTAAATTAGATCCGAGCGCGTGACGTCACACACGCGTTTTTCACCTGTACCGTATATACCTAAACATATTATCGACCCTTCTAACGGAAACCTACAGAGGCAAGGCAGCATCTTCTTTCTGTATATTTTAACACCTCTGTAGGGCCATCCATCACCAATCCATCTGCAAAGCTCCGTGGAGTAGCACCGACAAGGCAAGGCAGTGAATGTTAAATTGGTGATATTTCTTAGGGATTTGGTGAGATTTCTGTTTTTACTATGTTTATAAACCCATATCATACAGACATTTGCCCTGCGGCGGGAGTCGAACTCGCAACCTTCTGCGTCTAACGTGAACCTTCACCCATTGAGCCACAACGGTCGTCATTGAGCGAGTAATCTGATGATTGACACAGAAGGGTAACTACCTAACAATTCTCAAATGTTATATTTAAAAACTGGTAGTTTTTAAACATAAACATAATAATTATAAAATAATTAGCCAAGTCAAGGAATCTACTAGACCTTTGCATAACTGAACAGCACTAACTTTACCTACTTAGTACTATCATAGTTATTTTGTGCTAAAACTAGTTAGCTCTTCACTACTAACACTAAAGTTTAACCCTTCACTGCTAACTTTTTGTAGCGATGCCGATTTAGGAGTAGATAGGAGAGTAGATATTTTGTCGATTATCTGGGCCCTCTCGATAATTTTGTTAGTACCTAAACTTGGTAATCAAAAATAGCTGCTTACATTAAAGTTGAAAATCAAAGTCAAAGCCAAAAATCATTTATTTCTTTAAGATTACAAAATAAGCACTTAGACAGGTAATACTCCAGATATTAAATACAATTTTCATGAAGTAACAGACCTCGTTTTCAGTTTGTGGTCTGCTTGTTATTAATGTTCTTATCACTTACTCGATTGATGATGATGATTCTTTGTTAATGCAACTGTGTCTGGTTGGACACTTTTCTGCCAGTGTCAAGTAATGGAAAATAATTGCAAAATTAATGAGTTATCAAGCTATGAAGATGGTTTGATATTTTCACCAGAGCCTAGGTCGTTATCTAGCAGGGTGTACCACGTGCAGGCTGGCTTGGGAGACGAGATGTTGGAGTCCCCCTTACACCCCACTTACTCGATTGTGTTGTTTTGTTGGTGGGTTTAAAATCAAATACATCCGTGAATGTCATGGCGTCCGAGTAAAACCTTGCTTTAAATTATGCTTATTTTTAAGCGAAATATAATGAAATGTCTTTCAATTTAAATTGAAGCTCGTAAAAGTATTTCTTTATACTAATATTAAAAATAAAATGGATTGCTACGGAACCCTTGCATAAACATGTCTGACATGTTAAAGAATGCTTACAGTATCTTTTCCCATTGTATACGAACACGAACATCACACGTATGTACGATACTATTTTAAAATATGCATAAACTACCGGATAAATAAATGCAAATAATAGATTACAATGAAGATCGCGTACTTGCCTTTTTGAATAATTGTATCGTAGGACTTTTGGGAAATAACTTTTATGTGACTCTTATAAATTATCTGTACGACTGGGCGAGCAGACTGTATTCATTGGGTTGTTAACAAACAAGTTACTTGTATTAGAAAAAAATTTAGTTTAAGCATGTTTTAGTATCATAAGTGAAAACTATTAAGCTTTAGTTATGCCACAAATGTTCCTACTCACTTAAGATTTATAAGCTGTTAGTTTTCCATCTAAATAAAAATAAATAAATATAAATTATAAATTTCTTATGACTACACAGTATAAAACAAAGTCGCTGCCCGCTGTCTGTCTGTCCCTATGTATGCTTAGATCTCTAAAACTACGGAACGGATTTAGATGCGTTTTTTTAAACAGATAGAGTGATTCAAGAGGAAGGTTTAAAACCATTTGACATATAGATTTCCACGCGGGCGAAGCCGCAGGGCGCAGCTAGTGTATAATACATTTATAAAATAGATATTTTGTCTACACTTCTACCATGATATATTATTTTATCACATGTCTGTGTAATTTTCGCACATGCCTATAAAGTATTTCATATTTTCCAGTTGACTTAGCGCGGATTCCTTGTGCTTGGTCGCCTAAAGCAACCTTGATGCTTACCCGTCTTGTCTTCCACCTCGCGTCACTACACTCTACACTACAGACATTTCCTCTCACGAAGATACTCGTATCTCTATTAGATGCTATTGTACACATTTGAGTAAGTGAGGTATTCTGCCAGCATTCATTCTGGGCACTCTACCTTTTGGTGACGGCTTAAGTCACTTCTACGCGTTGGGCTACATGTGCGCCGGTATGTTGGCCATCACGTGTAGTCCGGGTACTTGTTAAGTGTTGGTGTAGTATTGGCCAACTCAGAGTGATTGGCCAATACATTGGCGCTAGATCCGTTTAGTGTCGGTTTTTCAACGCAGATCTAAAGAGTTGTGGCGTGATTATGGCCACCGCGTCCCAAGCTAAGTAGTTAGGTTAGTTAGTTAATTCCACGTTAATTCCTAATGAAATTGATAGATTGATAATATCTCGGGGACGGATATATGCAACTTTTTATCCCGGAAAAGAGCACCTGGAGCCTAAATATTTTATTTACACCTACAAAGGTCAATATCAACGCCTCAAACGCATTTTGTAAACCTGCCTAACGTCAGCACTTTGACTTGAACCGAAGCAAACTAAACGAACTGCCCACGTGTGGACGCATTTACAAAATATTAGCCAAGGTGGTGGCCAACATTATGGCATACATGTTGGCCACTGTGTAGAGTCGACATTAGATTTTTAGGGAATAGATATAAGTGTAAATACCAGTTATAATAGTTTTATTCTGTTATTGTTATGTTTATGAGGGAATCAATTGTAATTTGTTGATAATATCCTACCCATAATTAAACACGAGTACGATTCAATATTTAACGACATCTATAAAATAAAATGAGCATATCTTCATCATACTTAGAATCAAAATTAACACATTTGTAGGTAAGTATATTTATTATTGCATATTATTGCTGTAATTACCTTGGCTTCACTTGTAATGTAAGGGACATTACAAGTGAAGCTGAATTATATCAAAAAACCTTCCTTGTAAAAGTAGTATATCTGTAAATATGTATTATGTATGTATTTAGTGTCTATGACGAAAAGTTTCTCCATGATCATTTAACCATTGACCACCTGATGCCTACTTCAGGTATTATTGGAAATGATGTACCACAGATGTTATTTAAATACCACAGTATCATTCGCCTTTAGTTAATTAATGTTATTTGGTAGTGAAGCAAACATCTGTGTAAGCTGGTTGGTTACCTAGCTATGAACATTTTATTCCCTGATAATAGCTGCGCCCCGCGTCTTCGCTCGCGTGAAAATCTACGTGTCAAATGGTTTATAAACCAATTCAATCACTCTATCTATTAAAAAAATCATCAAAATCCGTTGCGTAGTTTTAAAGACCTAAGCATACAATAGGGACAGACAGACAGCGGGAAGTGCCTTTGTTTTATACTATGTAGAGGTAGTGATAAATGATAAAATAAAGAACACATATTATAACAGATTAATAATGATACTGAGAAGCCAGCTCCACCTTTTCCACCTCCAGGTTTATCCCTATTATAAATTTCATCAAACATCAATTGCGCGAAGATTTCGAAAATAATTTCGTTCCTGCTCAAATGATAATTATTCATTGCCATGAAAACTAATAAGTTACCTTACTTGTCAAATATTTATAGAAATTTGATGAAATTGGGTTAATGACCGTGACCCCCTAACAAAATATTCATATAAACATTATAGAGTTAACCTTGATCATAGCTAAGCAATCGAAATGCAAAGTTTTTGCATATTCTTGTTACGCAAAAACAGGCTTGGTCGTTGGTGGAGGGAACTGGTTCCGGCGGCCCTTGCCTCGCGCCGGCGGCGAGCCGACCCTAGGTCAGCCGCGCCAGAGGTAGATGGTCTGCTTTTCGACTATTTGCCGACCTCTGTGGCGCGGTGGGCAAATGTCCGCCTACGACGCAGGATTTTCCCGAGGCGGGAATCGAAGCCACAGCTATAATATAGGTAGGTAATAACGCTACCGTGGCACTTCAAAACGCCTACCGTCTCTAAAATTAGTAAAAACCCATGTTAACATTGGTGTGCGAAGATTGTTTTGTATTTTGCTCCTGAGCAGCGTCATTTTGTATAATGCCTAACCTACGTTCTCGTAGCTAAGAGACCGCTCGATGTATACTTACGATATTGACTTTATAATCAAAGCTAAGTAAATACCTAGCTACTCAAGGATAATAGCGACAAAATGACCAATCTCAAAACCAATTACATTTTTAAAAACACGTTCTCGACGACTGATAAGAAACGTTTAAAGTAATCTACAAGTTCACTTTGAACGTTACTTAGATCAATTACAACATGATAAATATAGGTACTACTACGTATATGAACAATTAGCTACGTGTCCTTAAGCTTCTTAAGGTTGCCTGGAAGAAATCGCTCTAAGCGATAAAGCCGGCCATTGTACATCTGTATCTTTGTTTGTATGTTCCTTTCTGTGTTTTCTCTGTATTATTGTGCATTAAGCGTATTTGTATTGTATTGTAACAATATGAAATGAGTCTGTCTGTAGTATATAACAATATATCTATTTACAAAATTCCACAGTAACGATTTAACCTTTTATTTAACTGATTACCTTCATAAGATAACATTGGAACGGCTGCAACTGATGATCCTATCGCGCACAATGCAATGTATTCACGCAGCTGTACCTGCGGGCAGTGAATGGGTTAACGTACCAATAAACACTCGGTCAAGTCACCCATCAATTTAAATAACTTAATAAAAAATTCATCCGTTTATGAGCGTCAATGCCACTGTAACATGACCGTATTCACCGAAAGCTAAAAATAGCTATGTTTTGTTGCAAAAAAAGAAAAATCATAGCTAACGATGATTTATATTCAGATCCAAATAAAGCCCTGCGAAACTTCCGAGAGACTAAAAGAGCAGTAAAAGGGCGATGCCCCGCTCAAGTACGCAGCCGGCATTTAGGGCTTCGCTTCCAATAATACCGGTACTATAGCGGTTATTATGCTATTTTCATTTTGATACAATCAAGTATCGATACTTCGCCAAAAGTACCGGTACTCAAAGCGGTTCTCGCGACGTTGCCAGCTCTGTAGTGCTAGCGTACCGGCCGGGGAGAGGCGGGCGCGCGCGCGTGCTTGCTACCTTTGTTGGTATCGATACTTTACGCGCATAATATCGGTAATTATACCGATACTTATTGAAAATACCGATACCAATGAAGTACCGGTACTTACAAGTACGCTACTAAAAAAGTACCGGTAAAATTTATATCGATACCAATGATGGTATCGAAACCACGTCAAGGTCAGACGTACCGGTACTTAAAAATACCGATATTCCAAGCCCTGCCCACGATACAAGGATGCTTTGCGACTTAAAGGTAGACTAGTTAGGTCGGTTTACCTTCGTATCGAACATTTTAATTTTTTTTTTGTTTCTTGAACTTCAACTGAGTTAATAATTATGATTTTCCTCTTGAGTTGGTTGATGTGGATTTACTTACGATATAAATAAATAAAATGGTATAATAAGTTACCTGTAAAAGGTCATGGAACTCTCTTTAGAGCTCTTTGTCCGCGACATTCTAAAGCGTGCCATATACTGTGCCGCTTATTCCTGTGTATCTATTATTATTTTCTTGTATATATTATTAGCTAGCTGTTTCCCGCGGTTTCATCCACGTTAAATTCTAATTTCACATTTCTAAAATATAATACATATAGATATAGCCTATGTCACCCGGGAATAGTGCAGCTTCCCAACGGTGAAATATATTTTTGAAATCGGTCCAGTAGTTTCGGAGCCATTTCGGAGCCTATTCAATGCAGAAAAGCAAAAAATCAAATCTTTCCTCTTTATAATATTAGTATAGATAGGTATAGCATTATGCCTACGGCTTCTAGCTATGACCTACCTGGTTGCGGCGTGGTGTCTGCTTCATTTTTATGCTGCCCTCGTGTTGTGTTTCTTTCTTTAATCATATTTGCTTTCGAATACGTCTTTGAGTTTGAATTTACTTTCTCTGGTTATTTAACGAGTACCGACTGTTTAAACAAGTTAGGTGTTACTTGCGACCCTTATGTTTGTCTTTGAAAATATTCATAAATGTTTCTGAAAATATAAAGTAAAAGGATTCACTTATTCCGTGCGTTTATAGAACTGCATCAGCAAAAAACTGCTGCATCAGCATCAGTCTTTGCTGAACATCCGTATGAAAGATTGATAGCCATATCTTATGTCTATGTAAGTTTATTATAATGTTTGTATGTAGGTATGTAGTCTAAGTATTTTTTTTCTTTTTTGTTACCAATTATTTACTAAAGTGCCACCGTCTATATTGTTCCTTCATGTCCAGTCCATCTCACGATACGTGTACGATCTGCAGATATTTGTTCCGGGTGTTCTGGTCGTTTTCTATGTATAATAAAAAATATCTATCTATGTAATGTATTGTATTATGTATATCAGTTATCTAGTACCCATAACACAAGCTCTGCTTACCATGGGGCTAGATAATGCTGTGTGAATTGTTGTCCAGCATTATTTATTTATTATTATTTATTTATCTCAAGGTTGCCTGGAAGAGATCGCTCTCAGCGATAAGGCCGCGCTTTATACCTTTATTCTAAGTTTTTATTTCTGTATTGTTTTTTGTTTTGTGTGGTATAATGAAGTGTTTTCTATCTATTCTTTCTATAGAATTCTTCATAACTTTGCTCGCGGCTTCACACAGCACTACACAATATAATCTAAGAACCCAAGTGGGATGCGCAAATTAAAACTAAAAGTAAGTCTAAGAAGTATTTAACAAAAAAAAAATTAATGATATTTTTACACGCACAAGTGGAAAAACTAAAAGCCTACCCTATAATTTCGTTAAATAGAACATAACACCGTTAATTACTAATTTAACGAACAAAGTCCAAATAATAAGTGCGAACTGTCAGCTGTCAACGTTAACTAACAATTAGTTTCAAAGAAAAAACTAGTTATTCGAGAAAATCGTCTCTACATTGTCTGAAGATAATGAGTTTAACACAATGCAATGTGTGGAGTACCTAGGTACTAGATTGTTATAATTACCTGGATGACCTCTTGCGCCTCCTACAGCTACGTTACGATACGAAAACTATAAAGAAGCTAAAATTATGATGTTTAGTAAAAATCTATGGTTAGTTATAAATGTTTTTTAGCTAGCCGCTAAAACTAAGTAAAAAAACAGTAGCATTAAACCGAGAAGTTAGGAGATGTCAGCGCTCTGTTAGAAAATTAAGTCGATACTAAGTCTGATTCCTAAACATTTATACAGAGGCGAGGAATAAACCTGACACGTAATGGTTTATTAAAAAAAAATACATAATTCCCGTACAAAGAATTTACAAGTTTCAGAACGTAAAGTTTTGGCCATGCAGCAAATACTTGGGTAGACAAAAAGACATCAAGTATTGCCAACAATGTTGAATGTGATTGAATCAACCTACCTTTATGTTGCATGTGTTTGACCTTTGTTAATACCTAGCTATTTATACGGTAACACCGTTTATAAAAAAGTATTGAGGAAAAATACAGCTTTTTCAGCCTTATTTCATTACAACTTTGAAGCACAAGAACTACACCTTCAACATCAATCACATCCGCTCTTTATAATAATAATAATGATTGACTTGTTTACGGCAGACGTCCGCAATCTCCCCTATAGCCCGATCACCCAGTCCATCCATCCATCACAATAGCCTGGTTTTATTTCTTTCATTTTTCTTTGCAATAGTCTCTACACCTGGAGGATACCATGTTTGGGTGTATCATATTGTGCACCCGAGGATGATAACCGCTAGCTGTGTAGCCATCGCCTTTAGATTAACTTCTCAAAGGGCCTCTGTACTGTTGGCTTCGGCCCCACGCAAACCTTCCAAAGGACCGGGTCACTTTATGGCCCGAGATCATGGTAAATGAGAGACATAATAGTAATAATGCTGGACAATTCACACAGTATCATCAAGCTAAGCAGAGGTTGCGTTATAGGTACTAGATGACTGATACACCTAATACAATATAGAGGTAATTAAATTATGTATAATTCACATCATAATCACATCACATTATTATTATTTTTTTTGGCAATTCACACAGCGTGGTAAGCAGAGCTTGTGTTATGGGTACTAGATAACTGATATACATAATACAATACATTAAATAGATAGATAACACACAGATAGATATTTTTTATTAAACACAGAGAACGACCAGAACACCCGTAAACATATCTGCAGATCGTACAAACATTTGTCCCGAGGCTGGAATCGAACCCGCAACCTCCTAGGTCGCAGGTGGACCTTCGCCCACCGCGCCACAGAGGTCGTGATGACGATATTGATGTAGGTAAGTAACGTAACTTAGTTTTTTTGGAAAACAATCCAGAAAACAAATTAAGGTGAGTCACCTTCACCACTGGATTTATTAAAAGTCGAGAATAACCGCAGATGTTATCATGTTTCCACTAACGAATTAACTCAATCGCATAATACGTTGAATTGACGTACATTTGCGCATCTGTTGATTCTAATCAATATTTTCCGCTATTTTCCAAGATATTGTAGCTGTACGGAAAGTCCAATATTTTTCCACTGGGCATATCTACCTGCATGATAGGTTCTTAATTATAATCAAATAGCTGCGCCCCGCGGTTTCACCCGCGTGGTGATAGATATTTTGATAAAATACAATATATCTTTATAAATTGTAGCCTATGCGTTATTCTGATATTATGTAAGCGATATTATAGTGAAGTTTCATCAAAATCCATTCAGTAGTTTTTGCGAGAAAGAGCAACAAACATCCTTAACTTTCACGTTTATAATATTTTATTATCAAAGAGTCCACTCGACTCTACTCATTATTTTTGCTCATTGACATTTGATTATTAGTTTTATTAACTTCGATGCTAGTGATTAATTAAGTTGACTACACTGTTGTATTAGGTAATACCTGTAAAATAGTTGTAATGCTTTAAATACATACGTATGTATATACTCGTAAGTAAGCTCAGCTCTGGCCTGCAAGTACTGCTATATCGGCCCTCACTGGCCCGCCTCGAGCGGCTTGCCTTGATTCACATAACATCAGTAAACTCCGTCCAAACTGGACAATTATGCATTTTCGAGCCGGTTTCCGTAAATAGTAGTGTAAATGTTAGGGTCCCTTACGTAACATTAGCTCCTAGTAAGTACAGTAGTAAGTAATGATTTATTCGGACTGTGAATGATTGATTAATAAGATTTTTAAGATTTTTTTTCGTGGTGTTTATTTTTATTTTATACTAGCTGCGCCCCGCGGCTTCGCCCCCGTGGAAAGCCATGTTTCAAATGGTTTAAATGATAAAAACTATCCTCCGTCCGTCTCCTGGTTCTAAGCTACCTCCCCACCAATTTTCAGCCAAATCTGTTCAGCCGTTCTTGAGTTATAAACAGTGTAACTAGCACGACTTTCCTTTTTAAATATAGATTAGCTGATATAAGTCGATGTTTTTAGTTTATAATTTTACGCTAAAGGTTTTATACGTTTGATATAAATAAATCCGAATTATTCGTATAGTTGGCCAATTTTGTTGTTTTGTTTGGTTTGTGGTGCATGTTTTTTGGTGTTGTTTTTTGTGTTAACAAAATATCATAAGCCTTAAAAAGTAACATTTAGTATCATATCAACTAGAGGCGCCCCGCGGCTTCGCCCACATTTAAATTTATGTGTCAAATGGTTTATAAACCTTCCTCTTGAATCATCTATCTATTAAAAAACTGCATCAAAATCCGTTGCGTAATTTTAAAGATCTAAGCATAGCATTCATAGGGAGGGGCGGAAGGACCGCGGGAAGCGACTTTTTTTGTAAGTAAAAACAATAACAATCAAATAATATAATTTTAACTAGTATTTACAATTACACAAATAGCGCTAACTCCAGACTGTTGAAAACAATATACAGATAGCTCCGCCGTTTGGAGCCACATTTTGCGATCCTTAGACTAGGGGTACAGAAGTAACGAGGAGGTGCATGACGCAGCCAGACACACCCACAACAACAAGTGGAATGGGGGTGGGTAGGCTACCCACCCCACCGACAACCGTAGAACATTTACGTAAGGGTATTGTCTCCCACCCCCATCCCCATGAGGCAGTGAATGAAGTGTTCCCCCTTTTCATCCCCATTGAATAATATTCAATGGGGTTATGATACGATAATGCTTGTAACAAGATGGCGTGATTATGCCTCAATGGAACCTATGAATGCAGTAATTGCTCGAAACTACGACGTTCGGTATACTGCACCAGGCTATCAGCGCTATTGAGGAGGTGGGATGGAACTATTGCGGGGTTTACTAATGCTATGCTGCCTGTTGAGTAGTGCGACCCATAGAGCATTTTCCTCTAGTTCCGCATATTACCAGGAGTGCAGAAGATTGTAGGAGCGAGATTTTGATTGGGCGTATCCCTGTGATGGGCGTGTTTTTTCGCTTAGGGGTAGGGGTAGCAGGCGTGATATGCTATTCGTGTTGAATGGTATACCAAGGTTGTGACAGAAATAAAATGGATCGTTATCGCTTCGTCTTTTCTTCTCGAGAAAACAGTCCTGATTAGTGGGTAATAGCACTGTTGTAAATAGTAGTTGTAATGTTGTTTCGGGAGTTTTATACAACGACGACAAACGAAAATGTACGACTCTAGAAACTACATTATGTGCGGCAACTTTAACCGGGGGTTATTTAGCCATGCCACCATTTGTGTTGTCTTCTACTAATTATAGATGGTGTGATTCTTCCCTTCTTGAAAAGATTAAATCTCTAAATTGCCGATAGAGCGTGCTCAAGAATCTTTGATTTGACATTGAAAACCTAACAGATTATCCACAAAACGATTACCTATCTACGACAAGACTCAATCAATATCATAAAGTCGTATTATAAATTGAAAAAATATCAAGATAGGCTTTTTGTTTGGGTTTCAAGGCAATGTACCTAATACTTTTAACAAACATAATAATTGGTTTCCGTTTTTGATGTGTGTTTGATAAACAATTATGTTTTCATAGGTTTTAAATTGCTTACTAATTCACTGACAATGAAATAAGTTAATTGTAAGTACAGTACTACATCACAACACAAGTCACAAATTACAGTAATTCATAAATAAATATAAAATATCTCCATTTACTCCTGTTCAGCAGTAGAGTTTATTTTCTTTTCATTCAGACAATCCAAGTGTTTGCAAGAGCCGGTGTAAATAGGGATTTGATGGTCTCGCGTAATGTACGCTACCTAATATGTTCTGGTATCCTGGTAGCTACAACGAACGACATTACCCCTTTACATCTGCAAGCCGCTTCCTGTTAGTTGTGGACTTACATACTTTATTGATACATACATGATTACATACATTATCGACAGCTCTGAGAATTAGCAAGCTGAAGTGCCAGTGGGCCGGCCATATCTCGCGAAGAACCGACGGCCGCAAACGTGTTCTTGAGTGGAGACCACGACTCGGTAAACGTAGTGTAGGACGCCCTCCGACCAGGTAGGATGACGACCTGCGAAAGACTACAGGTAGATGCTGGATGCGTCAAGCTGAAGACAGGGCGCTATGGCGCTCATTGGGGGAGGCCTATGTCCAGTGGACTAATATAGGCTGAAGATGATGATGATACTTTATTGATACATGGCCCTCATGTCTCGAATGGAATTCTTTTATAACTTAGATTCGTTTAAAACTTTGATTTTTGTTTGTCGGATGATTCGGCAACTCCACAGGAAGTTCTACGTCACACAACACTCGCTTATATAAACAATAAGCTACGAGTATTTTACCTGGTCACAAGTATCGCTTGACAATCTGCATCTGTTATTAAGGCGGGTCCTATAATGACAGGATGCTACCTATCATATCATATCAGAAGAAAGATTAACATTATATAAACATAGCCTGCAATTTTTGCAATCTTCTTTGTTTTATGTTTATTCGAACAGCTAAAGAAATTCCAAATTGTTAGATTGTAGAGCAGGCTGTACTCTGGCTGTACTGCTGTGGCTGTGTAGGATAGTGGTCAGTGAAAAACATTTACATTTAAATCTTATCAGCCCTCTGAATCCCACCGCTGGACAAAAGCCTCCTTTCTCACTTCCCGTACATCCGGTCAAGGTTGTAACTGATTAAAGACTCTTCTTTGATCAATGACATCTTAGAGTCTAATATTTAAACCAAGACTAGACCTAGACTGGAACCAAAATGAAAATCAAAGTATTCGAAAGAACAATGGAAAATTAGTGAAGCAAAATCCAATAAATTAAAAATAAAACAATGTCGTGCGCTTTTATCCACCACACGAACAGAAACAAGTTTTTTCTCAAAAAGGTTAGTTCACGGTCGGCGAGCCGGTGCACATAATTTGAGCATAATTCCATGATTGCTGCCAACTGCCATTACCTGATTTAATGGTGCTCCGTGGAACACTAATTTGTGATTTACTTGATCGTACTTTGTACCATGGGACGTTCGGATGCGTGAATAGAGTGATTTGGCGGATGCATCCCAAATTATACCTAGACTATGAGAATAGCAAAGCATTCATTACGAATTGCAAGATGCTGGAGAGACAGGGCGCTATAGCGCTCATTGGGGGAGGCCTATGTCCAGCAGTGGACTGCTATAGGCTGCTGATGATGATGATGAATTAAGAAAACGTTATGTGGTGAATAAATGAATGGTGCTTTGAACTAGGTTCTCAAAAAGTGGAGACGAACGCTCGATTAAGCGAGCCTCCGCTGATTATTCTTTTTGAGACATGACAAATTATGAGTTTCGAGTTTTTAACCACGGAATCATCGTCATCCCAACTTGGGAACATCCATTTGATTTTATAATGGCCGTAAGTGACTCAATTTCCTGCAAAGGGTTCGACATTATTACCATTTTGTAAATCAGTAATATTTATTAATACATAGGTGGAATAACACAGGAGAGCTGTATATCTCGCCCGAATACAGGCACGTACATGACTTTAAAATAATTAAAGATTTTTGAGAGCCCCGCCAGGAACT
Organism: Eupithecia dodoneata; assembly: GCA_947044415.1. Lineage (NCBI taxonomy): Eukaryota > Metazoa > Arthropoda > Insecta > Lepidoptera > Geometridae > Eupithecia > Eupithecia dodoneata. Next base: position 608,182 of record OX345670.1, read on the forward strand.
ACATAAACATTTCACCTATTCGAATTCCTATTCTTTGATTTTCATTGAAGAGAAACAGCTAATGCAATAAGGTAAATCAATAAACCGCACTACTGACTGCAAATCAATTTCATACAAATTAGTATGATTTTCCACGGAATGCGTGAAAAGCGTTATATTGAGGTAGACACGGCTGTGCCTTGGTTTAATGGGGAGATGATCACGTTTGAGCGATTACGACGCTGGTAAAAACACGTAGGTAGGTATTATAGGTGATATCTACTGTGCACACGATGACAATAGTAGGTACTTACATACGTAGGATTTTAATTTTATCATTTTCCATACATACTAGCTTGTACTTATTGATCTGGAATTTATTGGAATCTTTATCAATTATTTTTCATTAATTTGATTTATGCTTAGTACCTTCCTAAGTAAATTTACCTGCATGTACAGTGTTTAAAAAAACAAATTGCGTCATTTGATAAAAAATTTAAAAATGCTAATGATATTTGAACCTTGTTAAAACCATAGCTGTAACAGCTAAGTCAGGTTGACTTAACTGTGTAAAAATAATCGTTAATTAAACATATGAAATTTCATCGAAATACCCTTGTACCATGTTATGGACAATTTGACGAGTTGTCAAACATTAGACGATTGATTTCCATTTCGTTAATTAACGAAATGGACCGACTTCTATCGACTACGTAAACTAGCATTGGATTGGTACCTCAGTTTTCGGTGATGTTTATGTGCGGCCGGGTGCAGTGCGTGTAAAGTCAGGGGCAGCTAGTTATCAACACAACAATCTAGAGTCTGTTATCAAACAGCGACAAACATAACAGCAATCAATAACCACCAATAACAGTGGAATTGATATACATTACCGTTCTAGGCCTCTCTAATTATGGGCGTGAGTTTCATTAACTACCCCACAATTTCACCAACATGACCCATCGCAAATTGACAGGTGTCAATGTCAGTCACGCGACCCCAGCGGAAATGACTGACAGAACGGACGGACAGACGTCATTACGTGCGGCTGTTATTATAGCGGGCGCAAGGCCACTTAGAACAGGTAGATTATTCACAAAATCAAAAAAAATATTGCTTAAAAACATTTAATAACACTGATAAGACACTGGTACCTTATCTAATGACATCGGAGCAAACGGCCTGACTTGAAAACATCTATTGAATTTGAATTAGGCATTGTTGAAATGCTTGATTTTGATTATAGTGGTTACCTAACCGTAGCAAAACCGTACTAAAAATATAAAGTTTCAAAAACTCTTGTTTACCAAAAATATATTGGATTCTAGAACCAAGTACAGGCAGTTTTATTAATATAACCAGTGGTGGTGGTTATTTCGATAAACTTAGTAAAATAATACGTTATTCACTTAAACTTACGAGTTAGGTATTAAGTAAATAAATGGCTAAATAGTAACAGCTTGCTTAAATGTTATACGTATATTATATGAGTGTACTCAGGTGTTATGAAGTTTGGTAATTTTGACAGTAAATTGTAATTGGTAGCTACTTTCAATTCAAATATTTAATTCCAAAACAAAGTACCGACACGCCGCGCCACTTGACGAAACGCGTGGTATTTTCGAATGTTTTGATTCTAAAAATAATTTGAAATGTTGAACAACAATAACATAATCGATTACAACTTCTTCATATACAAAATCGATTACCGATCGATCGATAAACCGTACCAGTAAAGCATTAGGACACGACTATTTCATTCTAAGTCCAATGAGCAGTAGTTTGTCTGTTTGTTGCAGTAATGTGCGCGTGCGCAGCCGGCCCGCAGGATGGAGGGCAGGCGGCAGCTGCGGCTGCTGCTCTGGAGGGACTATCTCATACGGAAACGGAAGTTTGTGAGTATCATGAAGGACCTTGAGTATCAAGAGACCACGATTCGGAAAACGTAGGACGCCCTCCGACCAGGTGGGATGACGACCTGCGAAAGACTGCAGGTAGATGCTGGATGCGGCAAGCTGAAGACAGGGCGCTATGGCGCTCATTGGGGGAGGCCTATGTCCAGCAGTGGACTATCATAGGCTGATGATGATGATGAAGAACCTTAGATATCACTTGAGGAGATCCTTTTAATAATAATAAATTCTTTATTTCAGACTTCATACGTCCATATCCACATCAAATAGTAGTAATTAATAATAATTAAAAAATCACATACATAAATCTACAGAAAATAAACATGAAATAATTGAAAAGTAAGAACAAAAAAGTAATCAAAACAAGAAATAAATAAAATATTACAAAAATTATTTGGCTATGTTGGACCTTATATGATCATTATTATACATTTAGATATAACTATTTGGATAGAGTTCTTACTCCCTGGATAGAGTCAACTGTATTAAAACAGTTTCCATTGTGCTTTCCAAGTTTCCACGGTCATCGTAACATCAATTAATATGGGCGAGTTCATTATCAAATTATGGATCAGTTATTGACCTTTAGCGAAACGTACCTACGGAAGTTCAATAATGTTTAAGTTTTCGGCTGTCTGGTACAAAAGGACTTAAAACTGGTTCTCACATATACTATCCGATAACAAGTATTAAAACCCAAATCCAAGGTACTGTACCTATTATGTTGACTAAGAAAGTAAGCAAAGAGTTTTGAAAATTGTTTATTTGTATAAAAATATGTTACTTTACATGCTAAACAGTTGTAAGGACATTATTTTTAGTATGTAAGTCTACTTGTGCCAGGATTTCCTGTTTTATGGCTATGATTGTTTTTCCAGATAACGTTAGCTGGTGTACTGTGGGCTACGGGAATAATGATCGGCGCCTACTCAGTGAGGATCAATATAGATAATCTGGACTTCCCCACGTGTGAGTACTAAGTCGTAAGACAAGCTAATAGGCATGGTCAGCCATGATGACTGGTTTTGTGAAACTACTCCGAGATGCCATTTAAAACTATTTACCAGGATTCGATTTTTGTGGTTTTCAATATTTCGGCACAGTTTCATGCGCCATTATCACGGAAGAACTGAAAAGAATCAAATCAGGTAAATATCCAGTTTTAAATGACTTTAGTGTTAGATAATAACCATGATAGTTTGAAAAGTTTTCGTCCGAGATGTTTTTTGAGACTCCTTATAAATACAAAATAAATCATATTTCTGCGTAAGATGGATTTTAAGGACAAAATTTGAGCTTTTAAAAATGCAATTTCAATTTCACTCTAAAACGCTACCACAAATACTAGTCTGTCTATGACGTCACCGATGCACGAACATTATTATGATACAAAATGACTATTATTTTTTATTCAATAGAATCTCGTTATTAACAAAGAAAATTACAAACAAACAATAGAAACAAACTAGAACGAGTATCACTAGTATTGACAATATTGTCAAGAAACAAAAAAAGCTATTGATTAAAGAAAGTCAGACCTTTGCTATAAATGATTCCTGTGGTTATTCTGTGCCTTTTACAATACAATGCATGTGATGGATCAGTATTCTCTGATCGATGTGCAACGTGTCATGTCATGGCGGATTGCTGCACCTATTTTGTGGTTTATTTTATCAAAATATTATAAAATCTCATTTCTCTCGTCATTATCTCTATAACTAGGTATACTTAAGCACGTACTCACCTGTAACTTCCTCGTATAGTTTTATTATACGGGGAAAACGGACTACTGACGTCATCATACTAGATTTGTAGGGTAGGTATTATTCGTTGTTCTAGATATGGGTTTTTACAAGCTTCCTGCGACATTTTACGCGATGTAACTGGTATAAAAGTTGCCTATGCTTATTTTTCATCTAGAACTAACAAGTTATTAACCGGATCTGATTAATAGTTTTTGGCGTACTGAGGTTAATTCATATCATATGCTCACAAGGAACAAGGAACACATGACAAAAATAATATTGGTTTCATTTCAAAGACTTACTTCCGCCTTTATTTATAACAAAATCTACAGATTTTTGAGTTTATTTATTTCAGTTTATTTATTTCCACCGTAGGTACACAATGTTACACTTGATGTCGTTAAATACTATTTTAAAAGACAAATTACATTTTTATTATAACACACACTAATTTTTGACAAAGGAAACACCATAGGGCATTGTGCAAAAAAAAAGCAGACAGACATGCCTTCTTTAAAAATTAAAATAATTAAAATAAAAGTCAACACGGAAGGAAGCAACAGCCCTTACACTAGCAGGTCTCTGAGTTGGCTCTTACGATATCTACGAGCTGAGCTAGAGGGTCAGGTCTTACGCCACGGCCTTAGACCTTCGCCTTACCGTAACGCCGAATGAATGTTGACCTCTATGTCCATGTTGTTACGCAGGTCAGTTCGCAGCCCGTGCGCTGCCCAGTGCGGGCATGCTGCCGTTTCTGCAGTCCTTCATCTGCAGCGTGAACAACGAGTGTTCTTCCATGGACCAGTACCAGGAGGTGCCTTCCTATAACAACTCCAAGTTAGTACTGTTTGTTGATACAGAGGGACACATATACAGGGTGGGGGCAAATGTTTGTACTAGTGTGTACATACTGTACAAGGCATAATGATTTGGAGATATCTTATGTAAATAAATAATTTGAATTTGTACTTAATGGGCCTAGAGCAGGTTACCGTGGCAGTGCGAGGAAGCGATTGTTTTACGAATTGGACTGAATAAAGCGGATACATAAGGCTATTCGTAACTGCAAGGGCAGCTACCTATATTTTTAAAGTAACTCTTGACTAAGCTCTATTAATACGAAACAAAAACAAAAGTTGAGGAGATTCTATGTTCGGCTACATATGTACCTAATTTTTTTATGTTCGTCGATTTTTCCGTCAATTTAAATCATTTATTTGTTTGAAATATATGAATTTATTTATTCTATAGAAAATGATCAGACGGTTGCCCCATGATTATTACCAAGGGATAAGTACTTGTTCCGAAAAACTTAAAAACTATGTAAATACTAAGGAATTTTAAGTCAGTTTTTAGTGAATTAAATAAAACTAGGTATTTATATTATAGTTAATGACATCATAGTCTGGTTGGCTTTGGGTTGCTTATCGATATAATTCTTGACTGCAGGCTGACTCAGATCCAAGGCAAGCTGTCTCCGCTGTTCAACTCCTCGGTGCTGGAGGTGGCCGGCACCCTGCCTGATGCTGTCAAGCTACTGTCCACCGTCGCCAGTGCTGCTGACGAGCCTACCTTCATTGACTTCAGCAGTAAGCTCCTCTCGGCATCTTTAGAGGGTTGCAGGTGGAATCTGGCCTAGGATACAAAGGAAGATGGTCCTCTTATTTGCTTTGTAAGGCATCTGCCCCGGACCAAAATTACTCCGGGGTAACAAGCTTGGTACACAAGCCCGGGATCTATAGACTTACTTGATTAGACGATTTCTTTTGTTCTTCGCAAGAGCTCAAATGCAGTTTTAAAATTGTTATTTATTCGTTAAAGTAAGAATATCTCGAGTCGACTGTAAGACATGGGAGAAAGCTTTTTACAGCTTTTCAGAGAACATCAATCCACTTTTGAAACTATCATGTTTATTAAAGTAATTTCAAATGGTATATGAAACTATGCCGAAATATTGCAAAACTCAAAACTCGAATCATGGTAAATATCCCGTTTAAAATGACTTTAACGTCATTCCAGTTTCCAGTCCTAATAGATAGCTTTTACAAATAATTTACAAATATGTAATTGCAACCATCTTGCCACCAAACCTTACACCATTTCTAATACAACTTATCAATTTGTTCTTTCAGGAAACGGTCTAAAGCTGATGGATTTGTTCAAGAACCCGTCGCGAGTGAAGCGCTATGTGACGTCACGAATACAGCTCGACGATAACGTCGCGCAGAGCTTGATGACGTCAGAGATCAGGTTCCAAGGGGTGAGCGACCTCGATGAAAAATATTCGTCACTGCAAAAAAGTTTTCTAATTGGTCACAACGCAAAAACCACTAAAATTTGTTTCAATCAGTCACATGTCAATTTAGTTCTAATAAGTCACGTCTTAGTTTTGTATTTATTGGTCTCATGGTGTATTTGTTTTTATTCGTCACCCCGTCAATTTACATGTGAAATTGAAACAAGTTTTAATGTTTTTGGAGTGAGATGAATTGTTGCCTAAATCCCATAGAATACTTATTGCATCATAAATTTATCTATTGATAGAAATTGATAAGAGTGCTGATCTAATTCGACCATGAATTCGGTTTTGTCGTGTTCTCTACTTTCAAAGTATTTGGGTGAATTATTAAAAACGTACAGAAGTGTAAGTGGTGCTCAGAACTTTTGTGGCTTTGTATGGGAGAGTGTGTGAGACGTGTCTGGGCCGATGATATGACGATAAGGAACGTTAACTGTTTTCACTCTCATTCTCTTACATCTCTACAACTGCTTTTAAATATACTCCAAGATAAGTCAAAGACATAAATTAGACATAACCTAACTCCGTTTATTTCAGATCCTAGCTGGCAACATGGATCTATGCAACGCAGACGCGATCTCCCAAACGCTGGTGGTGCAGAACAGCGACCATCTGCAGATCATCTCTGAGAAGCTCTGCGCGATGAGCAAGCAGGACCTGCAGAGAATGTTCATGGACCTGTTGTACGAGGTCAACTTCAGCAAGTATATCAAAATGGTGAGCATCATGTCGTATCTTGCTACAAGGCTACCACGTTATTTAACACATCACATAACTAATTATCAGCGTTATTACAACGGATTTTAGCGCGAATAACGCGAAAAGGCGTTAATAACGCGCGATACGTTATGTGTTAAATATAATTATATCTTTAAAACGACGCAACGGATTTTGATGCAGTTTAATGGATAGAGTGATTCAAGGGGAAGGTTTATATGTACATATATAATACAAAGCCGGGGCGGGTCGCTAGTTACTAATACAAAATTTGCCTTTGTCATATTGTGTTGACAATAAATCTAGCCTCTGATTTAATGTTCTTACAGCTAGGCAACATGTACTCCAAGATCTCTGGGGACAACCGCCTGACGGCCCTGGGAGACTTCGTGACCGCCGTACTGCGGGTGACGAAGCTGCAACACTTTCTGCCCCCTGAGGCGATGGCCATTTTCTACGGAAAGAAGAGCGAATTTAGCTATCTGAAACTTGACTTGTAAGTCGTTTTTTGCAAGCTAATACGCTTTCATCGGAATTTTATTAAAATCAGAAAGTTAGAATCTTTAGGCTCACAAAAAACCATTTCGGAGCGACGAATAGAATTAGGTATCGTATTCATAACTAATTATTAAAATAAACATGAAATAATTTCCAACTTTTGCCTTAAAAAAAAGACGGAAATTATTTAATTTTTTGTCTGAGTCCTGCTTTTTACTGCCTTTCCTTAAATCTATTCTAGCCATCGTAAGGCCTGTGGTATTTTGTAATTTTTCATACAGGAAATGAAAGATATTAATTTTTTTATTACCCATAGGCAAAAGCAATGATAGATTTAATATTAGGAACGGCAACATATTTATTGTGAGCCACCATGCTTTACAGAATGCAAGCCAAAAGTTGTAAGATGTAGACGAAATCCTTCGTCAAGCTTTTACTCCCTCATGTTTTCACAGAATACCGAAATTCGTGGAACTCTTCGCTCCCACCTTCGGCGAAACCGACCAGTATCAATCCATCAAAGAGCTTGCTGATACAGCTGTCGTCAGCATACAATATGTCAGCAAGATATTCGGCAATGTTGCCAATGACACTGATGCTGGCAATGGAAGGAAAGATGGCGTAGTTATTGACATGGATAAAATAAATAAGATGCTGGATAATGTCGAAGCTGTTGCTGTTAGGGGCGACACGGTCGAACCCTTTACTGTGTAAGTATCTTCATATGTGAAAAAGCAAAATCACCCTTTTTCTATAGCCTATTTAGGTACACTGCCGCAGGCCTCACCCTGATAGGCGCCTTGTTAGCTTTTATCTCATCAATGCTCATAATTACTATATATTTTTCCAGCCTATCGAAACTAGCAAACATGATAATAAAGTTCCTACCGAAAGACCAAAAACACGACTTTCTGTTCTACTCTACACTACTGTCCAAATTGATGGAAAGCATGCGCAAAGTCATTCAAATCAACACGCATATAGAGGAGATGACCTACAATGTCACCTTGAGGAACCCCGAGGCTGTCAAAGTGTTGCAACAACTGGATCCTGTGATGGTCGGGAAAGGTTTCGAGGCGTTGGTCAGTGCTGAACGAACGCAGGTGGGTTTTGGTTGTTAAAATAGATGTGGAGAAAGACTTGTGTTATTCGTTAGACGTGTGTATTTGAAATTATGTTTGTATGTGGCATCAAAGCTTCTAAAAGTATGAATCGATTTGAATTTAGTTTTCTATGTTTGATAGATGACTACGTCGAGAGTTTAGCTATGTTTGATGTAAATAGCTGTTTCTATGATTTACTGAAGAGTTTTGGATTTTTGTAAAATTTGCTTGCTCGGACTAAAAAAAAAATAGTAATAGCTATAATAATTATTTAATTTTTCGAGAATGGTGCCGATTCTGTTGGTAATTGAAAATTCTATATTCCTGAATATTTTGTCCCTTTCAGATCCTAACCTCGAATATAAACGCAGCAAGTGAAATGTTCTGTGACGTCAGCAAGCTACAAAAGTTCCTTCTCGTCTCGCAAGCTGAGGCGGAGTCAGCGAAAAATCAACTGTGTTCCAATGCATGGAAGGTCTTTATTGACGATCTCATCAAGTCTTTTGGTGTTGGAGATGTGAAGAATTATGTGAGTATCATAATAATATAGTTAGTATAGTAATATATCGTTTTAATAAGATATAAACTAAGAAGTTTATATCGTGTTAAAACTATAAGAAGACAAAAACTATACGAAGAAAAGCAACACGTATTCTATGAAAGTTCTCTGTAAGGACAATTACTTGTTATAACAATTTTGGAACTACCATGGTTATTACAAAAGACATATTATATAAGGATATTTATCTTTCATTATTTGAGTTTTCCAATATTTCGGCACAGTTTCATGCGCCATGATCACGGAATAACTGAAGGAACTTCGAGGATTATTAGAAACAAAGTTATCTAAAGAACCACATAACAAGTTCCACTTATCATATAACAAAACGCTCTAAACCCTTTTCCAGATAAACGAAATGGCCTCCCTCGTAATCCAAGAGACCCTGGGCAAGGACACCTCCCCACTCCTCTACTCCATGGACCAAGCCCTCGACACCCTGAGGAGCTTCTCCTCATCTCTGGTGAGCATGGCGTCGGGGGCGCGGACGGAGGTACAGTGGAGGAAGCTGCTGGATGGGGAGCTGGTGAGGGTTGTGGATGAGAAGGCGCATCTGGGGAAGCTGATGCTGTAAGTAGATGATGTTGCCGTGCCCTAGCAGGGTGCTTGTTTGAAACACTTTATATTTAACTCTTTGAACTGAGATGAGGATAATTGAGGTGTGCTATATGTCACAGTTGAACTGTGCCATTAGCACACCTCAATTTCTAAAGAGTTAAGATCCTCTTGTACAACATGTTTGCAATAAAAATATTGAGTATTGAGTTAGATAAAACAAGTTGAAGTGGTTGGTCACGCGTGAAAACAATTTTTTTTTTTTTCTTTTTTTTTTTTTTTTTTTTTTTTTTTTTTTTTATAAATATGTAGTGGGTTTTACTATATTCTAGGTTCTACAAGTAATTTAGAAAGTTTTGTGCACATTATTATATAAGACTGATGACATTATAAAGATGTGCTTCTCGTAATACCGTCGTCAATTCTAACTTGTACAATCTTAATATTATCTGTACTATATCTGTAATCCGGCCAAAATCAACATTTTTTTGTAAACATTGCCAAACAAAGGTGCTTTGACGATTTGAGCTCTTTTCTACAATGCAAGGCAAGCTGCTGATAAATAGAATTTAGCTTTTGTGAGTTGTTTGCGTAACGTCTATAAACTTTCCACGGCCAAAAGGATCCTAATGTTAGACATAAGATATAATGTATTGAAGGATATATATAAGCTACTTTTGGTCAACAGATAATGGGGTAAAATACAAGATGAATGTTTATTGTTTATCCGTGCAAAGCGCGTGCCAAACTTAAACGTAAGACAATTACGACTTTGCATTTCTTTTCAGAATATCAGTACACGGCGCCATTGCCAAAGAGATAGTAAAACAGAACCCCATCCTGCAGTTCAAGATAACACCTGTCCTCATCAACATTAACACCTTCGTTGCGGCCGTCAACGATCAACTGGCGGTCACGCCGGGCTACGTCAGCGAGGGGCTGAGGGAGGTGTACGGGGAGGTGGTGCAAACTGTGCTACTGACTGCTAATGATGATGTTAAGGTAAGGATCGACTAAACCACGACAGATATTTATCGAGACCCGACAAATTGTGGTCATTTGACTTGTGCGTTACTTTCATAGGTGAGTTTCAATGTTTGGGCAAATTACCTACACCTTAGAAGTAGGTACCACAACCATTACAGACAAGTTGAATTGTTATCGTTCAAAGAACGGATATTTGTTATATTGTATCACTCACTCCTGTGAATCAGTAGCAAGGATCCCTAACCTAAGCCACAGAACTTCTACAAATATGTCGGTTTTGAGCTAACTCTATCAAGTTTGTAATCTTATTACAGAATTTTTATTATGATAATTATCTGGTAATGTTTAGTTCAAAAACCGACAACGCGGAGTATATTTTTGTTACCTACTTAAATAATTTCGTTTATTTCAGACATACCGATCTCTATCCACCTACTGCAAAGACATAGTCTGCTTTGGCGGCGACAATGCCTCCAAATACCTACAGTTTCCGCCTGCAGTCGACACGGACAAGATGTCTGATGTTCTATGCAACGCGTCCATAGCTATCGAGACGGGCTTGAGGAATGATTCGATTATGTCGAAGGCTGTAAGTACCTCATTTTTATAAATAACGCCTATTTCTACTGCTACTAGGATATTTATTAAATTCCTTATTGTACACAAAAATCATCATCATCAGTCCACAGCTGGACATAGGCCTCCCCCAATGAGCGCCATAGCGCCCTGTCTTCAGCTTGACACAAATCATATAAAAGATAATTATATCTTTTTGTACTGATCTGCATATGGTGTACAATAAAGCACTATGGCTATCACAACACAATGCTGAGTCGGACGCCATTTTGTAGAATTTAAGTTTTTGTTTCAATTAGTTAGTAGTTATGTAGTCTTTATGGTGTTGGGTAATTAAGGAATTAGTTTAGTAAATTTGTTAATGCTACAAATAAAGATTTTTCTATTCTATTCTAAAGCATTTTTGTATTGTATTGGTATTGATTGGTTGCTTATTACTATTTTTATTAAATCAGCGCTAGTGAGGCTAAATCTACTTTTGCTATTTTCAGATAATGAAAATCATGCAATCGGAACACACCGCACTATCAGTAGTTAAGTGGACGGAACTCATTAACAACATACAGAACCTGTACGTACACCTCGACAAACACTATCCGTACCTGTTTGAGTATTCTACCTACGCTATGGACAAAGCCACTCAGGAAAAAGTACGCAAAATGTGCGATAGTGCCAAAGAATATTGGTTTGGAATACGGAATCTACAACGTGCAATGCATCTGAGGTAATTTATGCACCCATTTTACTTAGTTATTCGTCAACTTAGTGATAAGTATCCATCCTAAGGTTGCCTGGAAGAGATTGCTCTTAGCGATAAGGCCGCCCTTTATACTTCCTTTATACTATTGTTTATTTCTGTATTGTTTTCTGTTTTTTTTTTGTGGATTCCATTTCATTTCATTTCATTTCAGTGTTTTCTATTTTTCTATCTAAGTACGTATGGTATGTAGTAGGTCAGGCATCCTCGTAGCATCCCTTTCGATATATTTTCTGTCAGACAAATCTGCAATTTTGAATCCATTGTAATAACTATAATAATTTGTGTTATAACAATAGTGAATTGTATTTGTTTCAGTGTGAACTTAGGTTTCCGGCTATTAGACATCATAGATTACGGAATATTCAACATGACAAGTGAAACGTGGCTGAAGATCAAGTTCTTCGCTACTAAAATAGTTGGACCTCTGGCTGTGATCGACGACACGGTCAAACTAGTCACTGGTAAGATTATCATCATCATCATCAGCCTATGCTAGTCCACTGCTGGACATAGAAAGATATATTTTTTAATAATTTGCTAAAACTTCATGGTATAAATATCAGCTTATGCTAATTGTCAGAAACAGACGGGATTTTGTCATATTTTACCGAAAAATATTATTTATGTTTTTATTATATGTTTCGAATCTTTTTGATACCGTTTGTCCTATACCTACTGAACTATAAGCTGCTGCCCGCGGCTTCGCGTACGCTTTTCCAAATAAATAAGTAGCCTATGTATGACCGTCCCGAGATACAATCTTTCGCAAATCAAATTCATGTACATATGTATATCCATTTAACGTTTAGCCGTTTAGTGAAAATATTACAAATTGACATTCAGACTGACTCTCTCTCTCTCTCTCTCTGTAACGTTTTCACATTAGTAGAGTAAATACTCATTTTTGACATAAAATGCTTTTTCTTACTCTCTTATGTCCATCAGCCTATAGCAGTCCATGGCAGGACATAGGCTTCCCCTAATGAGCGCAATAGCGCCCTGTCTTCAGCTTGCCACATCCAGCATATTATCTCCATCCATGGTTTATTTGCAGCCCTGCTGACCAACTCGATGCTCGAGTCCCGCCTGCCGCCCATGACAGTGCAAGCTATGACCGTGATCGTGCCGAACCTGCCGCAATTGATCATGGACACAGTCTTCCTCGTCATGCATGACAATACTGATGTGAGTTACAAGTCAACTTTAATTTATTTATTGAGCACCTAATACCATTTCAGTTAAACAATTACATACACGTATGATTACAATTAAAATTAACTGAAAATGATTATAATGGTACTTACATATTTAAATTAGTTATATAAATGGTCTTGTCACATCTTGCTGATCATCTGAGTGTACCTATGTAACTACGATAGACTTTACATGAATACATTTGTTAGGATTTAAGCCCGCATCAACGGTAAACTGTATCTTTGTAACAATAAATAAATAAATACATATACTTTACTTATCTATCTAAAACTGTTAAGCTGTAAGTGTCAAGGGAGCTTAGATTGAGATCGGATGAAACCATATCTGTCCCTGCGGAGTCGGACAAATCGTGACGGTGTTTATTTGTTTGAATAATTATGAAGATTAAATTTCGTGTTTAATTTCCAATAGGTATAATGTTCATCTAAACTTTGAATATACCCTTCCGCCTTCCAGATAGAGCCAATAATCTCCCTGATGAACGCCTCGCCCCCCTGGCCGTGCTCCACCTCCAGCATATCAGAACACCTCACGATGACATCCGAGTCTAACGCAGCTGTCGCAGCCATGGAGAACCTGCTCTGCATGGACCGCGGCCTGCAGGACGAGTGGATCGAATACTTTGCTGATAGGGATATCAAGCTGAACGTAAGTGTATCCCAGCCTTAGGTGAGACGGTTTCATCCAAGACAAAAGAAGCTATAATTAATAATAAATAATTCTGGACAATTCACACAGAATTATCTAGCCCCAAGCTAAGCAGAGCTTGTGTTATGGGTGATAAAAGATAATTGTGTATTAGTTAAGATATGTTGGTCCTAATTTATGATTAATATTTAGATACTTAAGTAACGTTATTTACTTAAACCTGCAGCTGAGAGCTGATATATCTATTTCACAGTGCTTTTGTTTTTCACTGCACTAGTTTCCCTAGTCTCTCTTACTTATAGTGGTCAGATTGTGCGTTCGTAACCAGTTTACTTATACCTTATAACTGACTCACTCGACACGCAACGAACCAAACTATGTCTTGGCGTCCGATGAGTCCTCGTTTTGGTCAGTCCTGTGCAGTTCCTGCCAGTTATCTGCTTGTAACTCGGTATTTGGTCTAATTATTGTAATTTTTTTTTTTTTTTTAAATACATTCCAGATGAAAACCAACTACAACAGCACCCAGTACGCGCCACACCTGTTCCTCAGAGCATCCTCCACGTTCAACGCTCTCATCGAGGACTCGACCCTGGTGAAGGAAGCCTACAAGCAGCTGGTGGATGAGGACGCCTCGGACAGGATCGGGCTCGTCAAGGCTTGGAAGTACGCCGTGGACTTTGCTAATAGCACGGAAGGGCTGCTGATGTTACGGTACGTCCTACTTATCTGATTTTCATTCATTTATTCATTTAAAAAAATGTGAAAACAAAATAATAGTTGCTACCTATTTGGATAGCTATTTAATATGATGTGTGGTGTATTAAGTTTTCCTATATATATGAAAACTATATACATATATATATATAGGCCTCCTCATCGATTTCGATGACGGCGACCCTAGATATCACGGATTTTTCTATCATGAGCTCTAATATGGCTCGCTAGACCGAACTTGGTCTTGAATATCCTACGGCACGCATGGCAGTACAGTTGGCCCGATGAGTTACATGTATACGTGTAGGAGGGCTTAGGTCTCTGTTTACGTATCTAACGTCTTGCGTCCATTGTCTCGAGGCGTTTTCCTTTATAATGTACTTGTATATACATATAAATACCTTTTGTATTTCCAAGTGTTTTTATTAGTAGCTTTCTTCAAAATAAAATACTTATAGCAATCCTGGTAATAAAAGTCCATATTGCAATGGCCACCCTTGACAACTTCGAGGCGGCCATTGAATCTTATAAATATAAGTTAAGTTTTCATAGACGAGACCGCTAAATTTTCCCGTCCGTACAATGGTATCTACCTACCTATAATAGGCTGGGAAATTTACTTACATTACTTATTAATTGTCAGCTTTGAGGTCAGAAAGTCCATCGAGCGTCATTTGTAAGAAATACTCTCTACAGTCATCTGGTCACCAAGACTCTCCCGGCGTTATCAAAACAACTGCTAAAAGATCGGTCAATCATTTGACAGATGATCTGCCTGACACATGTAGGAATTAGTCTTAATTAAGTTAGTTTAAGTTTGTACGAAAGAAGGTATTTCGAACATTTTGTTTGTTAACAAAATAAAATCTTTAGTCATTTAGCCGTGAAGGCCATTTATTAGCTTTTCTGTTGCTAGGTTAATGTTACTTATTTTGCATGTAATAAAGCTTGTAAGCCTTCCTTAAATTATTAAATAAATAAACTTTCTACCTTCCAGCAAATTCTTCGCGAAAATCGACACAGTTCTATCGTCGATCGACACCACGGCGACCAACAGCAACGTATCTCTGAACACGTTGTGGGAAGGCTACACCGCGTGTATCGGGGCGGCGCGTGTCGAGGGCTGCCTGCGCGAGGGGCGCGCCATGTGGAGCAGTGCGCTGCACGTGCTGGCGCTGGTCTTCGAGAGCGCCGCGGATGATATGATCACTTACTTCACAGAGGTTAATGGTACGTCTCGAATAATAAATGAATGTGAAGCTTTTGAAACTATCATGGTTATCAATATAAAATGTCGTCCTAATATACTTTGTCTGTATTTAGCTCCAGATCACGACCTACTGCAAGTCCTCGGCTTCACCCGCAGCACGGCGCTGCACTCGCTGTACGAACGGCTGCCGGAGTACATCGGTGTGCTGGTCAACTCTTACTGGGACTATGGGTTCATGAGCCAGGTAGACTGTCTTTTATGAATGGAACAGAAATGGAATGGTGTTTTGCTAGAAGATAGTCTCACGATAACATTTTAATTGACGTTTTTGTCCATAAAAATCTTAAATAATGAAGGTACATTTCAAAATCCAAGGAATAAACTGCTGATCGTTTAATTTTCTTTGGATTAACTCCACCCTTAGGGTGTATTCACACAGCGTCTCCGTTTTTATAGCGTTGTTTTTGACGGACCCGTGTCGCTACTACACTCGTTTACTGTACACTTCCGGGTGCGTGTACTCGCTACGGCTACGGTAAAAAAACAGATGTTGAATGAATGCGCCCTTTAATTTGTAACACAAAGCAGAACAACAGATACACAAAAAAACAGTAGTAATTTATATAAACAAGCATGAGTCTCAAACGTCCCTGTTTCAGCATGTATTCACATCCTACCGGCAAATCTGTTCGATGTGTTCTATCCGGCACCGTAAATTTCTCTTAGCTTTTCGAACACCTGAAACTCCTGAATTTCCCTGTAATTAAAACACAATAATTTACATATATTACGATAACTTACTAAAACTTAATTTTGTAGATCCGTCGAGCATCACAAAGTCAGTTCTGGGACTGCGACTCCGTGGTCTCAGCGCTCGTGGTGCCGCCGGGGAGCAGATTACAAGAAGATGATATCAATCGAGTCAAGCCGTATATCTGTCCGTCTCTAATATACTGGCTGTCTCTGCCCAGGGATGACAACGTGCTCTTCAATATTGTGGCTAAAACTGTAAGTAATAGAGTGTAAAGTACAATAAACGTTGTGGTTGACGATAAGCTTTACAAAATAAATATAAACTCTGAGCCTCTGAGTCATTCATAATAGACTTCAGAATAAAATCGACGATAATGTCGATAAGACGAATCGAGTTGGTGTTCAGATGTATAAAGTAGATGCTGAACTTGTAAGATACAGAGAATAAAAATTGTATAGTTTTAAGAAACTAGTTTATAAGAGACCTACCTTGATGTTCAGATTTATAAACGTTTAGCTACGCATGTATCTAACTCATTATTTTCCTTTCAGCAATATTATTTTTACTCATTCCACGTAGAAGGCGCCAACGGAAGTTTCGAAAGATCTTTCTCGAAAGGCATGAAGTTAGGTGATGTAATAACCGATATCTCCAAAGAAAATAAAACAATACTCACAAATGAGCTTAGCCTAGAAAGTCTTAAAGTCAAACTAACCAAATTCATAGACAGTATTATAAACTATAGACTGAAAGAGACTGACGAAGCATATAAACTATTTAGTGAAATTAACAAGCAACAGTTCACATCTCACGTATATTTGACGAGAATAGTCGCTATGCTTAACAAACTAGCTACAGGCATATCCAATATCACTATAGATGATAATTTTATCACCAAAGAGAATTTAAACGAAGAAGATATTGCTAAAGTAACCGCAGATCTGGTGACTATGAAGAATATATTCAAAAGGAAAGCACTAGACGTTATTGCTTTACACTACGATTTACTAACAGAAGCGCTTTGGAGGCAGGATGATTACAATATCATTGACGCTATGGAAGATATGTGCTTACATCTGAATGAGAATACAAGTGTTATCCTAGCAGATGAAGGGAGGCTGAAAGCTCAGATCTGTGCGAAAAACTACAAAATGTTCTACAGAGCTGTACATGACGCCGTGGCCGAGGATTATACGGACGCAAGACAGAGTCTAGCGGACTTAGTGAAGGTTTTACAGAACGGCGATGAGGGTGAAGTGGTTGATATTATTGAGTTTTTGAACAACAGGTGAGATTTAAGAATATTTTTGTATTTTAGGATTCGAATATATTATTTGTGAATTTTTAACTTTAAGAATTAAGATATTCATTGCAGTTTCCAGCATCTTTGATTTTTGCTTCACTGACATACATATACTCCGATTTAGATTCCAAGATAGTTTAAGTCAATACAGACATTTATTAACTAAAAATTTAACAGCAAGGTTATCACTAATAACTAAATCGACGCATAATCTCCCATGTGCAGCAAAATAATGTTGAAATGATGAATGAAAGCTTTTAAAAATTTAAAAAAAACAGGTTTTTGAAGTAATTTTATATTTTACAATAAAAAATCTTATGCATAACTTTCTATGAGACATAAAACAATTTCAAATCGCGCGGATGCCAATGTAGAATTTTATAATTATACCATAATATGTAGTAATCATTTATTTATGCTATGCTATGCTTTTATTTTAGAACCGATCTAGTAAAGTCCCTCAAACACTCAATCTCGTTCTCCTACGACCTGGGGCTCCCGGTCTACCTGAGGCACCTGCAGTTCAACCTGCAGGGCTACCGCGTGCTGCTGACCTTCCTGTCGGGGGGCGACTGGTGGGTTGAGCTGAGGCGGTTGTACGACGGACCGGAAGCGAGGAAGTTCTTCGGTTATGTCGAGCAGGGATTTGAAGTTGCTGATCATTTTGTTAACAATCTGGATAGGATTCATGTGAGTTTCGTTAATTTTAAGAGATTATGATAATTTTTTTAGGACCGATTTTGTCAGTTTCTCTATTTATTTAAAGTTAATTTATACGACTATGTATTCATCTCTGTTCTGGCAAAATATAAATCTTTTTACAATCCTTTTACACATTAAACTTATCTTCCATTTCAGTTGGTCCGCCTAATACGCGACATAAACGTAAACGACACGAGCACGTTCTGCCTCGCCAATCTGACTCTGTCCGACTACATACCGGACGGCTCGGGCGCGCTCGAAACTTTCAAACAGCAGCTATGCACAGCGGATAAAGTGGACATGTTCAGGGAACTGCCGCCGTTGTTGATTGCTTCTCAGGTGATTAGAATTATCAGAATAATCTATTTATTGGTAACAAAAATAGCACAAGTCAGAATAGAACCGTCTACACTGTAGAACGCCTTCTCGACGAGCCACGATTTAAGTCTTCGCTTAAATGTAGAGAGGCTGGGTGCTGTGAGTACCTGATCCGGCAGGTTGTTGTACAACGCGGGTCCCAGCACGTGCGTGAGTCTGTCCGACTTAGCCAGTCTGTGTGATACCGTAGATAGCATGCTAGCTCCACGAGCGTTGTAGCATCGCGAAAGGCTTTTTATTTGTAACCCCTGCCCTACCAAGGGGTCCGGTTTACATATCCTAAAAAGTGTCTGTGTTTCCACTTGTTTTGCATCGAATTAATCGATTCGATATTTTATATAATTAAGTGATTATGTTTGATGAAATTCGGTACAAAAATTGACGATGAAGGTTTTAATGATTATTATAATAAAATTACCTTTTAATGAGGTTGTCCAGTAAAGTGCAATGTGATCTCATATCTAATGAGGTTGTCCAGTAAAGTGCAATGTGATCTCATATCTAATGAGGTTGTCCAGTAAAGTGCAATGTGATCTCATATTTAATGAGGTTGTCCAGTAAAGTGCAATGTGATCTCATATCTAATGAAGTTGTCCAGTAAAGTGCAATGTGATCTCATATCTAATGAGGTTGTCCAGTAAAGTGCAATGTGATCTCATATTTAATGAGGTTGTCCAGTAAAGTGCAATGTGATCTCATATCTAATGAGGTTGTCCAGTAAAGTGCAATGTGATCTCATATCTAATGAGGTTGTCCAGTAAAGTGCAATGTGATCTCATATTTAATGAGGTTGTCCAGTAAAGTGCAATGTGATCTCATATTTTTCTATTACAGGGTTACGAAGCTGCTCTGAAAATGTCTAAAGACATAAACTACGAGGATCTAGACAAAGACATTTATTACATCGAGTCTAACATCGGACTAATTTCCAACGGGCCTAAGGAACCAAAACTGCCTGCTTGGGTTACTGCCGAAAAACTGGACTCATTCCGGGCAAATATCATGAACCTTTTGTCGAAGGAAACGTTAACGAAAATGGTATTTGGTTTGATGTCTAATGCAGTGGACGCTGGGACGCTGTTCTTGGATAATAGGTAAATATTATATGTACTTTAGAGAAACAAACAATAGTGTTCGAAACAATGTTGGTAATATTGGTAAAACTAATCCCGAGAAAAAAATCTTTAAATTTATGTACCTACTTTCGAAAAAAATAACGCGCTCGAAACACCTAACACTGAACTTGTAATATTTCCGTTCCCAGCCAATGCACCCTCTGCTCCCAAATGACGACGTGGTTCAAGCAGCTGAACCTACAGCTGTTCAAGAAGCAGGAGTACGACAACCTGCTCTGCCACCTGCACACCATGAGTCTGGATGACATCTACTACACGCTGAAGAATGACTTCCACTGGGACATGTTTGTTAGAGAGGTGAGAGCTTAGTTTATCTATAGAATCCCCATCAGACCCAAAGTTTTAGTCTGGTTAAACATTCATGATGTGATAATTCTTACAGACTTTTGATTAATTACTGACATTTTATTATATTTTATTGATTTTTATATATTAGCTTGCCTGTATTCGGGCGAGATATGAAGCTCTACTGTGTTATTCCACCATTCTGTGAATAAATATTACTGATTACTGAAAGAAAGTTACCTTAAAATTATGGTCTAAAGGACACGGTAGTAGACCATAATTATCGGGTATAATTATCTCTCCCGAAAGTGGCGCCCTCAGCAATTAATAATTTAGTTCATGTTATATTGCAGCCACATCATACTGCATTTATTTCGTGACAAAGACTTTGTGAGCAGTCAAAGAAATTCAAACCAACGGTCACTATTTAATGTATTGCTTTGCTGACTCTCGCTTGACTCACGTTTTTAGTTTGATTTGTGTATACGAAACAGATTAATTGTTGTAGAAACAATCAGTTGACTCAGATGTAATCAAGATCTCTTGATAAGTTATTCAAGTGTATACCCTACAGCTTCGCATTAAAGTCCCCTTTCCCTTCCAGCTGATATCGAGCCGCAACTACACCAGTTACGAGCTCAACAAGTCGATGACGGAGTTCCTCGCGATGACGCAAGCCCACCTGCTGGACGACATGCGCGCCCCCACCACGAAGCTGACTGAGTGCTTGCTCACTAATGTCACTAGGAATGCTTTTGGAAATGCTACGCTGTAAGCACCACGATATTATCACCAAAGTTATCGAAATAGGTCAAGAATTTGCGAGCCGAAGTGGGAGCAGGCTGGCCATCTCCCACAGAACCGATAAGCGCTGGAGTAAAGACTTTTTTGAGTGGAGAACACGAAACGTAATGTCGGACGGGTGATGATTTGCGAAAAAAAACATGAAGAATGGAATTCGGAGTAGTTTTCTTTTTTAAACATCAAATAATTACACATATCAAAAGTAATGTATAACTGCCATTTCAGGTTCCTCCAAGTAGTATCTCGCACCGCGAAGCTCCTCCGCGCAGAAACCCCCCACCTCCACAAGGTAGACGGCATCACCGACCTCCCGTACCTGAAGGATTTGTTCACACACGTGGCGCACCGAGTCAATATATACCGCCCGCTGAAGAACTACCTGAAGGATGGAGCGGATCTGAGGAGGGACCTGAAGGAGAGGCAGTGGGCGGCTGATGATGAGGTGGTCCTGGATCTGCTGGAGGCGGATGTTAACTTGCGGGAGGTGAGCGGAAATATAATAGAATAGAAAAAGACATTTTTTTATAACAACACTAGCGACCCGCCCCGTCTTCGCACTTTCCAGTCACTCTATCTATTTAAAAAAACCGCTTAAAATTCCGTTGCGTAGTTGTAAAGATCTAAGCGGTGGGTTCTTTGTTTGATAAAAAAAAAGTGCAGCCATTATAGTATTAAGATAGTCGAAAGTAAATCGTTCGAAGTTTTCGACTCGTTAAGTTGAACTGCACACTATTTATCTACTATACATGAACTTGTAGCTATATATATGTATATTATGTTTGACATATAAGAAAATTCTTATCAATAAATAACTGAACTGAACTTGCAGGCCAACAGTGGGACTGCCGACATCTCTGCGCTCCTGCACCTGAACACCAACCAATGGGAGTACCTCTGCGTGGACCACGACTGTGGCGACATCTTTTACATCGTCAATGATAACTTGAACAGGACTAAGATTGAACATGATGTGAGTATTATTTGCAAGAAGTGTTGGATCAGATCGGTGATTCCTGCGCGGGCTAAGGTTGCGCTCGCTTTCTTTGGTCTATCTTTGTACCGTTGCAGTTGTCTAGCTTTTTAAGTAAGTAGGTATACATTTTGTTCATGAAAGAGAATAAGGTTGAAATTTTCTTTATTGTGACTTACTCGTATAATATGTAATGTAGCTTAACTACGTATAGTATTCTATATCGAGTATATATCGAGAAACACAACATAAATTAATATACTTCGAGCTAATTTGAATAATCTGTCCATATTCTATGAAATTATCTTCTGCCCAGCTTCTGCCTGGTCGCCATGAAGAGTGAATCAGGCTGACAGACAGAGTTTATTCCGCATTGATAATAATGTAGATAATATTGAATGGCGCCACAATGACACCTCCTGGCCCACGAGTACAATTGTGCCACGTCATCCTACAAGCTAAACGGTTTTTTTTTTCAAATAATATCTTACAAATACAATATACCTGCTGTACCCCACTGTTGGGTAAAGGCCTAACCCTGGTCTCTTCACATATCGTGGTCTTGAACCAGCTGGACCCAATAATACCAGATTTTTTTTCTTTGCAGCTACCTACCTTCCAGTCTACAGAGTACTGGCAGTTCTCGTTCATCAGCTCGATCCTGGGCCGCGTCGAGGAGATATTCTCGCACGTGTCACGTTTATCCGGTGTGGCCAGCTTGTTGGATGTCCCGGGCGTTATGGAGGGCCGCCTGCCCGCCATGTTGGATCTGTTGGCTGGTATTCTGATGGATGACACTGTAGACGGGATACTTTACAGGTGACTGAATATACCTTTTATATACGTTACACTTTAAAATTGATGGGGAGGTAGCAGGAGACGGACATAGGATACTTTTTATCATTTAACACATAGAATTCCACGGGGGCGAAGCCGCGGGGCGCAGCTAGTATACCATGA
The DNA here is from genome assembly GCA_947044415.1 of Eupithecia dodoneata. Lineage (NCBI taxonomy): Eukaryota > Metazoa > Arthropoda > Insecta > Lepidoptera > Geometridae > Eupithecia > Eupithecia dodoneata. Next base: position 630,955 of record OX345670.1, read on the forward strand.
ATAAAACCTATTTTAATGAACCTCGGTTGTAGAGATCGTAAGTTCTCTACGGCTGCCGTAGTACTAATGTTGTTTGAATTTGAAAACGTTTGCGCCGATTTTCATCGGACATAGTATAGAAAAGAATTTCCCCAATAATGTTAAATTGAAAACTAAAACTATATTGACACATACATTTTAAATCCACAATGCCTCAGATAGTTCAAGTCGGGGGATTAAACATAAAAAGAAATAAACGGTTACAAAAAAAGAGAAATGATGTCTTCCAATAACATTAATACTATTCCTGTCCTTTTGTCATTCTAAAATGAGCTTTATTTCCAGCATGAAAGGCCTCATAGAGGAACTTCAGCCACTGCTGCAGCAAAGTCCCTTGAAGGCTGACCTGCAAGCTCTGCACTCGGGGCTGGGGACTCTGCATCAGTTCAAGACGTATCTGGTGGAGGAGGCGGATCTCAAGTGTACGTACAGAATATACAAAAAATAACGTATTAAAGTAGGTAAATAAGTATATAATAAATCATAAATTGAATGTTGTTTGTAAGTCATACAACAGAATACATGCGTGACAACGCTGATTAGTCAAACTTCACTACATAGTATAAATCATAGTCGCTTCCCGCTGTCTGTCTTTCTTGTTCTGCATATATGCTTAGATCTTTAAAACTACGCAACGGATTTGATGCGGTTTTTTTAATAGATAGTCAAGAGAAAGCTTTATAAACCATTTGAGACATACATTCCCACGAGGGCGAAGCCGCGCGGCGCAGCTAGTATATTATAAAAGCGAAAGTTTGGATGTTCAGATGCTTGTTAACTCTTCACGCAAACACTACTAAACGGAACAGGGTAAAATTCAGCCTGGAAATATGGAATAAAAAAGGCTGGTTTTTATCCCAAAAATCAGTTCCCATGGAATGGAATGGAAATAACCTTAAACAACGCGTGCGAAACTGCGGGCAGTAGTCTTCTATAAAAGATGCTGTAGCGCTTTCTTAGTATACAAGCTAGATTTTTTTGGAGCTCATAATTATTTAGACAATGGTTGAGAATAGTTAAAAGTGTATAGTTCACGGTAGACATTTTACCAGTCTTAACTGGTCCAAAGAAAGTTCAAAGTCAAACTTTCTGCTTCCTACCTTTCCATCCGCAATTCTTGGTTGATTGCATTATGAGAGTAGATCCCATGGGAAGGAGCCTGGTGTTCCCGAAACCTAGAATTTGTTTTATGAATCCGATCGATACAAGTTGGGTTCACTCACTTTTAAATAGATGGGGTTAATAGACACGTTTAATTTTGCTCCATGAGTACTAGGAGTTCATAAGTATGTAGAAGTCCTACTCGAAGTAAAGTTTGAATTGATAAAATCCAGAGGGCACTAGTCGCCGCGCCGCCGATTCGTTTTTAGGCAGTAATAGAGTCCTGATTGCGTCAGCATAATTTCAACGATGGAGCAAAACATGTATTAGGATTTCATAGATGGGGATGGATGTTTTAAACTTTCTCTTTTCTCGTTTTTCCATTTATGTATACCTAAAAAGGGTATAAGCACCAATAGAAACCTATTGTAGTTTAATTGTGCAATATTGATAACCTTTCTAAAGAAATATTATATTCTATCGATTAACCGTTACATCCATGAACCTAATTTCCTACTAAGGAAATGATTATAACACAAACATTTCTGAGAAATTATAACAATCTTTGAAAATCAGAACTCAAAGCAATTTTATAAGCTAGCAAGAACATTTGGAAAACATCCTCCATACTTGTGATCGAAGACAACGCAAAAACGAAACCTCTGCGAAAAATAAAATCTTAAGGCTAAAGGCCTAAAGGCTTTGAAACCTTTTAAAGTAACCAAAACCGAAGGCGAATCTACTCTATTAATATACCTACGAGTAGGAGGCATCCGAGAGGGTGGGGTGAGAACGGTGGAGGTTACAACCGGTGGGTGGGACAATCTGAAAGCAACCGCCTGCCGGCTTCTTAACTCCTGGTACAGTACTGAGCAACGCTGAATTTCAGCGCGCAATGTCGAGAACATTGCTGGTGATTATTGTTCAAACCTATTTCAGGATGGTTAAGCTAATGGTAATAGCATTATTTTCTTCGGGCAAGATGGCAAGATTTAATTCAACAATCACTTGAAATATTAAATTACACATTACAAAAAAGGCTGCAGATAATTAGGTGCAGGATCGACAGATAAAATAAATGTTAGGTTACTTAGCAATGAGCTACAAAAGTTGCACAAAAAACACATCACAAATCATCTCAGAGGTTGCAAAATAGCGTCATGACTAATGAGTAATTTGCTGATTTTATGAAACGAGAATTAAGCTAAATTCCACTATGGTTGATTTTTCAGCTACAAACGATTATAATTATAACGGCCAACCGGTGCAGTCACTTCTATGACTAGCGGCGGTAACGTTGAAATACAACAGTAACGAATATCCACAGTGCTACCAGGGTTGCATAGCTCTAAGGTCTAGTTATTTAACGAAATTTGCGGCACCAATAACGGTCCCTGATATTCACAAAGTACAAACTGATTGGAACCTTCCCTCCATAGATAAAAAGTCTACAACGCTACATAACAGCTTTCTCTGTAACATGACACATTCTCACATAGTCAGGTCTCTTTTCCACGGAATTTCGGGATGCTGTATCTGACTGAAATAGTAGTGGAGAGAGAGAGACACCTCAAGTATGAAAATAATTATCTAGAGGTGTATTTCTCTCTCGCTCACGCATGCGGTAAAACCTATACCCTATCCTATAATAGCCTTAAATACTGAATGAGTGTTTCATTCACAACGAATAACAGATGAATCTATTGCTAGAAAAGACAGTGTAAAGTAATGTGTTATTTATAAAATAACATATCTACCTATAATGAATAATTGGCATCATACGAGTACGTTCTGCGTACTTATTTGTTCTGCACGCAGAACGTGTCCTATTGGACAAAAAGTCTAACTAGTTCTGTGTTTAAAATTACAGTCCTACAAATTTTCAGTTTAAGTACATATTTCAAATAAATCTCGTTTATTTTGTTTTAAATAAGATTTTAATAAATGTATATGTTATTTTAGAGATAATTTTATTTACCAGCGTTTAAGAGCCAGATCTAGTTAATTTAACCCTTATACGAGTTAGGGAGAAGTGAGGTGTAGAGTGGGAAGTAAATACCCGTACCCACAATCCCACAACGCCTACCCAGTGTAGAACGCCCACCTCTCCCCACCCCTATAGCACCCAAACATTATTCTATACCCCTTGTATTCTGATACCCTGGTTCATCGCTGAGTTAAGCTGAATTCATTTTACCCCATTATACCCAAGTTACCCAACAATCTCACTTGGCTGGTATATGGGCGTTGCGGACGCTATTCATTCAAGAAAACCTGAAGGGAATATGGACTAGTTTTGCTTACTTTTAGTAGTAGTACTATTTAATTTATGAGTCCCTGGTGCAGCGGTGAACTTTTTGCCACATGTTTATGATAACGCTATTAACTCCTGGTAACTTTGTGAAGTTTCATCAGCGTGATTCAACCAGCGGTATTTACTAGACGACAGCATCTCAACGCGAAATTGTACGTATGAAAGCTGAAAACGCTGAAAATTACACTTGGTTGTCTTTGGACTCCTAGTATCTCAGCGTAATTGCGTCATAGTCATTTCTAGCGACATGTCCCATTGAACAGTCCAACTTATAATGGCTGTGACTGTGAGTATAACTCCTAATAGTAACGAAAAAAAAGAAATAAAAAATCGAAATTGCGTGTAGATATAACTTGCCACAACCGCCAACATTGCGTGCGCCATTGTTGCCTGCAAATTACTCTAGCGCCAATACGATTTCATTCACGTGGAATAAGAATTGAATGAATTTATGATACAAAATTCTCCAGCCTCGTGCAAGCTTTTGACGCCTATTTTTCTTTTACCCGGCGCAGAATCGAGGTGAACATTTTGGAAAACAGCCTTTTTTCAAGAGATATCCTGAAATATTATTGTATAATTTCAATTCAATATGTACGATATAAATACCACCTGCTCACATCTTTCTTTGCTGATAGATTTTAGAGACTTCTTTTATCCTATAGATTTTCTACATTACTGTCATTTGTGTGCAAAGCTTATTATTTCTTTGTTTCACAGTGAAAGTATCGACATACTTCCCTAACGCGGAGGCCGTAGAAGCAGCTCTCACTGGCCTCGGCATCAATAACACCAACTTCTGGTCGCTAGCGGCGCCCCGGATACACGCGGGGTACTTACAGTTGAAACCGGTGAGAAAATATATATTTAGCTATGTTGTATCTCAAGTTTTATATTTTATTTATGACTTTATTGCATTACAAAGGTTACAAAAGGTGGGTTTAATGCCGAGGCATTTTCTACCTGCCGGCCAGCAAAGCACATGTTTTTACACGGCAAACGTTAAACGGAATCGACCGCCCGACGGAACTGACCATTTAGATGCACTAAAACCTAACTATCATGGTTATTAACACTAAAGTCATTTAAAACGGGATACTTACCATGATTTGATTTTGGCATGATTTTTTTATGGCGCATGAAACTGTGCCTAAATATTGGATAACTCAAAAATCAAATCATGGTAAATATCCCGTTTTAAATGACTATAGGATTTTTAAAAACTAATATGGATAAAATAGTAATAATAACATAACTGAGAACAAAACACGGAGAAAGCAAACTATTACGACGGTTGGTGAGACTTTTCTTCGTTATGTACGTTATTCTATCTGTCACATAAATCCGCTTGGGTTGCACGATTAAATATCGATTCGATCCACTTTATAATGTGTAGATACTAGACGAGCTAATACCATCCCTATCCGAAGCACTAAAACCATACCAGTTCAAAATCTTTAATTAGATGTCTTCTCCCGCCAGGTGGTCTCATCAAAAGACCGCAACTTCCACATCTCCAGCTACATCTGCGACATAGATGCACTATCCCAGGTGCTATCCCCGGCAGACCTGGACCTGGTCTCTGCGGAGGAGGTATCCGCGGCCACGGTGGAACAGTTCTGTGCGCTCGACGAGGACACTGTGAAGGAGATGGCTATGGTCTTGCTGAGGAACGCTGATTATGCTACTATTATTGACAAGGTACGTAGTGTGCCGACAGCCGCTGGGGTAAATATGTTCTTGAGTGGAGACCGCGACTCGGCAAACGTAGTGTAGGACAACCTTCGGCCAGGTGGGATGACGACTTGCGATAGACTGCAGGCAGATGCTGGATGCGGCAAGCTGAAGACAGGGCGCTATGTTGCTCATTAGGGGAGGCCTATGTCCAGCAGTGGACTATTATAAGTAAATGATGACATAGTTTGCGGCAACCGTAGATGTGTTATTTGTTTGTGACCATTGTAGAACAGTTCTGAAATAGTAAACCACTCACTAACCTATGATCTCCTAGTAACGCGGCCAATCTTGTTGAGCACTGTCGTCGCCATCTAGGTGTTCCTGTTAGACTTACAAAAACTTGCCTTGAAAGCGTGATAAAAAGGACACTGTCGCATTTTAGTCCGGTAAAATTAGACCAAAAAATAGGATTTAACTTACAATCATTCGCCCCCAGCTGAAAGTTGTTAGGTACGATCATAAATGAAATCTATAAAATCCTTATCGATCCGATATACATACCTGGAAATTTGTTTACTCACAAAAACCAGGTTATTCTACTTTCGACAGTATAGGTTATTACAGTAGTATAGATTTGATGATATCGTAGACCGCTCATGAACCTATGAGCTCCTAGTAACGCGGTGAAACTAGTCTAGTGCCGAAACTACATCTAGGTTCCTTTCTCTCTAACAAAATCTCAGTGGATGCTAGGTAAGGTAAGTTTGTGGGCACTGTGGACTAAGGTTGTGGATATTGTAGAACAGGCGATTCATTCAACAGTTATCATACACCACCCACTTCTAAACCTATGATCTCCTAGTACCGCGATGAAGCTATGTAGTTCAGTAACAACATCTAGTTGTTCTGTCAGAGTGACAAAATACGCCCTAGCTCCGGGGATCCCACTTCATCTTCAAAACAAAATAAAAGATGGCATGTGGCTACTAGAACTGGGAGCACTCTTCTTCTGAATTATATCTGCACGAATGGGATTTAGACTTAGCTAGAATTTAGAAATCTTGTGAAACTTTTTAACTCGACTTTTATAATTTTAAAGCATCTGTGACATTTTCAACGAAAATGACAACTACCTACATGTTTTAAAACAAATTACAATTCTTGTACATCAACTGCTAGTATCCTTGTCTTTATAGGCACACACGAATATGTTGAAGTAACTCACAACCAAACTGATGCTAAAGTAATTTAAAACGGGATATTTACCATGATTTGATTTCTGAGTTTTCCAATATTTCGACACAGTTTCATGAGCCGTGATCTGTAATAACTGTTGCTACCTAAATAATCTTTCATATCCTAAGTTCCTGTGACCAGATGATACCAATTCATATCGCAGATAAAGGACCACATCCTCACGAAGCTGTACTCGGCATCAGAACTGAGTCAAGAGCAAGGCGTGGCGGTCCTGCAGCGCTTCCCTCGCATGGCAGCCATGCTGCCGACGCTCCAGGGCAGCCTGGGTGACGTCATGCATGACTTGAAGGATGAACCGCTCTTTGAGGACTTGAAGGGTTTCAGCTCCGTCGGGAACCTGTTGACGTGTGAGTGATAAAGACTTATCGAGCGTCGGATAGTAATAACATTATTAAAGTTGTCTTGTTATTTCTATGCACGTTTAGGCTGTTTTAATACATGGATATTATATAAGGTTCAGGATTGGTATACTTTGCAAAGTAAAAGACCTTAATAATAAATATGATTCTTTTAAAAAAGGTTAGTATATTTTACTAACACTATTTTTCTAAAAACAGGGTAGAAAAAACTGCTAGATTAGGCAGTACCCAAAAGCTAGTATGTGGGGAGATAGGTAGGTGTATTTTTATGTCATTCAACTCTACTAAAAACTGCTTGCTTGGTAGGTGGAGAATGATGATCATGCATGAAAAACGAAAGAAAAATCTGGTTTTCTTTTGGACCGCTGCTGCGCACCGACAAAATATGGCGCATTTCAATGATGCTATATACGCATTTAGTGGTTTTCGAGCCGTGTTTCCTGACCATTATCTACTTTATAGTAATTTACAAGTCTAGAACTGACCCTCTCCACCTCGTCCACAGCATCCGACTTCCTGGCACACGCCGGCACCATGATGTGCGGCACTCCTTTCAAGTCCGCCACCAGCCGGCTGCTCAGCAACATCATCAAGTCGGAGGACCAGGCGACGGCCGCTAGTCAGGCGCAGTTGGACGTGCTCCCGAGTAAGTGATACAAGCTGCTTTTCATGGCTTCGTTCATGCTACTTAATCATAACGTAACAGTAAACTTTTGAAACTATCATGGTTATTAACACAAAAGTCATTTAAAACGGAATATTTACCATGATTTGATTTATGAGTTCACGACCTATGCGATGACACATGCCTACAGAATGAGTTGACCCACGTCAAAAAAGTTTTACTAAAGAGCGGCTAGGTTTAAAAAATGAAAAACTCGCATTACTTTTACCTAAAAAACATAACTTTTTCAATAAAAAATGCATTTTAAATGTTATCTATTCCAAATGTAGAACTACATAAACTAAACTTCAGGTCGATCCGTTCAGTAGTTTTGGTAGGTACTATCTTACTCGAACATAATTTTACCTACCTTTATAATATACGAGTAAGTTGGTCGACAAATGTGCCGACTGATTTCAGTCAGAACAGAACACAACACAAACTTGCATGGCTCATTTTCACAGCACAAGACCGTGTACACAAGTGTGCCTTCAAACCTGCGATCACAAATACTATCTAGATATCGGGTCGGCGCAAAAAATCCGTCTCCGTAAATAAGATAGCACTTGTAATGTGAGCTCTTATTTTGTTTAGTTCTATTGAAATACAGCCAACGTTAACACGTGTCACATCACAATGCCGCAATGTGTATTCAAAAGTTTAGAGCAAAAATAAAAATAAAATATTAATTGTTAGTAATTATAACTTATTCTATACATGTACTGTCAAGAACGCTCTTTAGAGTATTTACAGAGACGGTTTTTAGCTTTGATTTGTATGTGACCCGAAATCTAGATAGTATTTGTGATCGCAGCTTCAAAGAATTGTTCTTTGTCCAGCGGAGTTCTGTCGCTCCATGTACCGCGACATCATCAGCATGGAGGGAGGCAAGATCGTGTGGAGCTTCATCAAGCCGCTGCTTATGGGCAAGATTTTGTACACGCCGCCAGTGAGCGCGGTCCACGATATTATACATAAGGTAAGCAAGACTATGGCGCTCATTCGGGGAGGCCTTTTTTTAGCAGTGACTCAATAGGTTGTTGATGATGATGATGATGAAACAACACAGCCATACATACCTATAGTACCTACCCCGTTTGACGACTGATGTGGTGTAGCGAGCGAACGTTTGGAGGTTGCCTCCAGACGTTCGTTTCCAACTCGGGACATTGACGGTATCGTTGATCGAAACTCTACTTAATTTGGCGAATAAACATCATTAAATTAGTTTTGTACTTTCTTTAAGCCGACATTCTTCCACACCCTGATAAGCCATAGACTACAAGGACGCTATCAACGACCTTATTCCGACGTACATTATGTTTGTGAGACCTGCAGATATTTTTATATGCATAATTTCTTGTAAAGATGATGGATAAAAATGGATAAATACTATTTTCATGAATTTACATACCTAAATTCCACAGTAACCACGTACTGAATCATTACAACCACTTTGATCAGGTGCCTAACCTTCTGTTTATCCCCAGGCCAACTCCTCGTTCGCAACAATGATCCAGATGACGTCCCTAGTCCACTCCTTCTCCTCCGCTTTCCCCTCCCTAGACCTGATGTCTGCTCATCGCGAGGGACTCTCCGCGCTGCAGCACCTAGTCTCCAACCCTGGCATGGAGGGACTGAGGAGGCAGATCCTGGGGGATGTGGAGGTGGACGTCGATGTTGAGGGAATGTTCCAGAACGTTGGCGATCTGAAGGTAAGTCCATTGCGCTGATGTGGTCTAATTAAGTTTTAGGCAAATTCGTCTAAAACTTAATCTTCTTCTATCTGCTTATGGTACCAACTACTTAGTGGACAAAAATGTAATTGAAGAGAATCCATAACCACTTTATTTCTTATTTGAGACCTACTAATTTTAATTAAATATGTACTAGGTATTTATTTCATAATAATTTGGTATAAAACTTGATTTATTTTCTAACCCTAAAGACTGCGATCACAAATCAATCTATTTTCATTCTAAGGCCTGCCTACTTCTATTTATTTACTAATGTGTGCTATAACCTGTTCAAGTATATAATAAGTTTGAGAATCCCGTCACCTCTCAAGCTGTCCTTGCTCTGTTCGAATCCGATCTACATATACAAGGTTCTATCTATAGCGATAAATATTAGTAAGTTTAATATCATATTTGAGTACAACGTATTGGGCTATTTATAAATGTGTTATATAACTTTTATTTCTATGTTTAAAATATAGTTGTTTGTTGTGCCTGTTCTTAATAAATAAATAAATATACACTTACGTACTTGTTTTTGTCCCAGGGTATCGGCAAGTTGATCTCCAAAGCGTCAGATCTCCTCCGCTGCTTCAACCTGGACCGCTTCGTAGCCACCGCCAACGAAACCTCGCTTATGCGCGAGGCGGCTCAACTCACGCAGCTCAATGAGTTCTCTGCCGGTAAGTCATCATCAGCCATTCAACTGGCCGCCGCCGGCCGTGGGGTTCGCGGTCGGTGTAAGAAACTATCCCTCAAGCTCAGCCCGTAGATGACGTAAGAGCCGACTAAGGGAACTGACCAGATAAAGATAATTTATTTGCAAAAACCCGTTTAAACAAAGATGGTAAGTAATTTATGTATGACATAACATGTTTTACCAATTTATATCGGTATGCAAAAAAAATGTTGAGAGTATGGCAAATCTAAATATAACAACAAAATTATTTAGATAAACATTCATACAACACAATTATACAGTAGCAGATTGCAGACTTTTTGCCTTTGCTATGTACCTACCTATTTAAAATTCCAACCTTTGAAATATTTACATAAACCTAAGTATATATTGTTAGTTAAATTGCCGTATTCCAGGTTTGGTATTCCTGAACGCAGACCAGCTGAGCCAGGGCCTTTCTAACGTCGAGTACAAAATCAGGATGGACATCGAAAACGTGCCCACCACGGCAAGGAAAAGGGCGGTGTAAGTTCTTCTTGTATAGTTGCATACAGATAAACAGATGGATATTACAGAACGATTTGATTTTACTATAATTATTACAACGCACGCGCTAAGGATTTTGACAGACTACCTACAGTACACTACCGAACCATCCCTTACCCGCATGACGTGGGGATTAGAAGATCTTCTAACCCGCTGTATTTAGTCAAAGCCCCTATTAATAAGAGTCAATAAGGTGCTCATGTTGGGAGGCCAAAGCCAAATGTTATGTGTGGATTGTCCAACATTATATATTTATTATATACTTACCGGTCAGCTCTCAATGGTACCCTAAACCTATGTTCTGTCCCCAATAAAGTATTTATGTTATCATCATCGAAACCTCCCCAGCTTCTGGACGCCAGGCCCAGAATCCAGCTTCATAGAAAACATGCGATACTTCCGGGGGTTCATACAGATCCAGGACATGGTCGACACGGCCATCATACAACTGTCTGCTGGCGCAGGGAAGGATTCAGACGGTTCTAGAAGGAAGAGAGAAGTGGACAAGTCGAAGGAACTTGACTGGGCGGTTTATACGCAGCAGCAACCTTACCCGTGCTATCAGAAAGACTAGTAAGTTCCGTATCCGCATTAAAATTCAGGGTATTAGGTACTGGGTATCTAGGTTCTGTTTTACTTTTTATCTTCCCTTTCAACTCAATCAACCTTTAAGAGGACTTTTGAAGGTTTGAGTGTTTGGAAGGCGTTGTAAGTTCTTTTGAAACACTAAGTAGTAAAACGGATTTCTTTAGATTCTTAAGGTTTGCAATACCGTCTATTACAAATCTAATAGCGTCAAAAATTCAAAATCCCTTTATTTCGATAGGCTTACAAAATAGGCTCAGACAAGTCAAATATTGTACCATAAGTTAATTATTATCAAATAAGAAATACAGTGTTTTTGATTTTATGGTCACTTAAATTTTTTATCCACTAGTGGTAGAAGTGAAAAAAACCACTAGTACATTAATATCCACAGCAGAGTAATCCTCTAGTTAACGAATGTGTATATTCGTGTTCCAGCTTCCAGAGTTCTCTGTACGAGTCGCAGGCGCTGGTGGTGTGCTTCTCGTTCGCGCTGCTGTTCACGGTGGCCTCCGTCACGCGCTTCATAGTGCACGACAAGGAATCTGGCAACACTATGGTGAGTTATTGGCAATATTATGGTTAACTAGCAACACTTGGTGGATGACACAATACATTAGAATAATATAAACTCAAGTTTGTTCAACCTAGCATTTAGATAATTCCTAAACGTTTCCTTAGTTCCGTTTTAAGAATATTTATAATATTTCTCAAAAGAAAGCCATTTCACTTATCTGACAAAACATCTTAAAGTTAAGTATTTTAAATAAAACTTCGAGCAACCAAACAATTTTTGGCACCTACCTTCTTTACGCATACAGAATTAAAGCTACTTTATCATTCATGTACCAATGGAGACTTATCACTTATTGAAGTATCACAACTATGTGGTACTTACCTAGCGTCATTGATTCTGATAACCGTTAATCATAAGGGGATATTGGTATAGTCTAACATTTTGAATTTAATACGAGGCAGGAAATTACACTGCTTTGAATATGACGCTACAAGAGATGTACCTAATCGACGCTATTAAAAACCTTAAGAATCTATATAAAATGGTTTGGTTGTATTCACGTGATGTTCCCCTCCCCAGCTGATGTCAGTGATAGGCGTGAACCTGGACTACCACACGCTCTCCTGGTTCATCGTGTCGTGCTGCGAGATGGCGCTGACGATGCTGTGCGTGACGCTCGTGCTGCACTGCGGCGCCGTGCTGCCGAGAACCGAACCCACGCTGCTGCTGGCTCTGTTGCTATTGTTCGGAGCGTCCGTGCTTAGCTTTTGGTAAGACTTTACTGTTTGGCTGTGAAGAGAAAAAATTGGGCATAAATTGTAGTGAAGTCCACCCATGTTTATAACTATTTATATTGATCAAAGTATTCACGACCTTTAATCACAACTTCGCTATATTTAATTTAAGATTACTCTTGAACACATTTGAAGACAGACGCTCTTTGTCCCTTTCCATGAATCATAGTCACCTTATTGCGAAGCTGGTCGATGCACCGCACATTTGTTTTTGGTTACCTTTCAGAAAAATCTGCGTTGACATTAATCATGAAACAAATAATCTTCATTTCCATACAAAATCTGCACAATTTGTCCAGTGTTTGGGCAGGCGCAGAGTGCTGATTACATTATATTACAATACAATTCCAAGGGCCAAAAGTAAATTGTCAAAGAAACCCAAACAATATATTTCTGTAGCAACCTCCATATTGTTCCAGCTACATGATGTCGAAGTTGTTCACGTCTGCTAGTTTCGCGGCGGTGTGCGTCAGTATCGCCTACCTGATGAGCTTCCTGCCCTTCGTCGTCATCCTGTCGCTGGAGGCCGTCATCAGCCTGTCCAGTAAACTGCTGGTGGTGAGTACACACATACGTCCACTGTTGAACATGTCTCCCTCATACAATAGGGATTTTGCCATAATCATTGTGTTTTGGCAGACATTTTGATGACCGCAGTAAAGATATTGAATAAATTTATTATTTTATTTTTATTTTGAGCCATTATTGTCCCACTGCTGGGCAAAGACCTCCCTTTTCTCCTTCCACTCCTCGCGATCCAACGCTGCAACAGGCCATGATGGAATATGTGCCTCGAGCTCGTCACGCCATCTCATCCTGGGCCTTCCACGTCGCCTCTTATGTAGCGTTGGGAGGACTCCACTCTCTTGCCCACAAGTCACTGGACATACGGCAGACGTGTCCGGCCCAGTTCCACTTCAGACTTCCGTTGAATAAATACAAATAAATAAATAATGCCGGACAACTCACACAGCATTATCTAGCCGCAAGGTAAGCTGAGCTAGTGTTATGGGTACTAGATCACTGATATACATAAAACAATACTTACAAAGAAAATAGTATAATACTGAAATTATTTTGCTTAACAATCCAAACGACACCCAGCATGATGTAACTGTTTTGGTTGGCAGAAGAACTCGGAACTACTCTTAAATTAAATGTAGTTTTTATAAGAACTTTACAAAAGACACATTTATAGAATAGGTACATGTATACACATGTACCTATTCTATAAATGTGTCTTTTGTTAATTTATGTTGTTATAAATAAATGTCTTTCTATTCTGGTTGACTAAGTTTATGGAAACATGCCGCGCTGATCGAACTTTAGCCTAGTTCATACCAGGAGTACATAAACTTTAAGAAGTCGTTCGGGGTCGGTCCGTAGCGCCACCTCTGCGTATACGTATAAGACTTGTTGCACATTTACGTCAGAATTTCTGTAAAATGTGGAAGCGTGGAAGTGTAGATTAACTAACCTAATATTAAGGTTAGTTTCATCTGTTGAATTCCTCTCATGCAACAAGTTGAACCCGGTTATAACCAGGAATTCATAAACGTGAGAAGGCAGTTTGCGAGTCTGTGGTGCCATCTTCTTTGATTCTTTGAAAGGTACTTTTGCAAGGTTGTGTTGTTTCAAATACGTAGGTGTTTTAGTAATGCCCTTAGATTAGAGATGTCGCCATGGAAATAAATATAATAAAAAATGCTGGACAATTTGCACCTTTTCAAACTTAAAACTCTCGTTTTCAAGTGTGTTATTAGTTCCGCTCGCTCCTTAAATACGAGTTGGTGCATGATTTGTGTAATTATTCAATTCAATGCCTTTGTTGCAGCTTAATACGATACATAAAGAGATAGATACAATTATGCGTTAAAGTTTTTCCTTGGCAGTAGATGGTCAGACACCGAACTCAGCGACACGCTTTAATTTAACCGGTTGGTTTTCAGCATAGTTGCTAAACTACATTGTAGTTGAAGCTAAATTTTGAAAGATGTCGCAATGGCTGAAGTTTGGCATTGTTAAAGTTTATGAACTAGGAGTTCATACACTTGTGGGTATGAGGTAGTTCAAGGCCTGGGGCCACCTTTTTACATGCGTCGAAGGCTATAAACCTAGCCAAGTAGTATTTTTTAAACGTCGCAAAAGGTACGCTATGCACAATATTATAATAATACCAAAGAACGGAACGTGGGCTACACTAGAATCTTTTAATAAGGTACTTACTGCTTGGCAGCTGCAAACGCTTTCGTTATGAACGAATAGATGGCAGCAGTGTTCTACAACACGTGTTGCTAGTTTGGTACCAGGAGCTCATAGGTTTACAAGATGGGTATCTCGAAAGTGTCTTCAGAAAATGTTATTGTTCTACAGTGGGACGCAGACAATTTCAAAAGTTACCTTATCTTTCTGATCGACGGTATTGCAACACACACCCAATTCACATTTAAAATTACATGCTAGTATATGTTTCTGACAGAACAGAAGTTATGAGCAGATTCTACCTACGTTAAAGTTAACAGACAAAGCTGCTGAAAAAATCGTCCGATACCATTCAGAAAACACCATCCTTAAACATGTTGTGTCCAGTAGTGGACTTGTGTGTGTGCAAGTGATTCAAGGCTTCTTTCTGATCCATTTCTCTATTCTAGTGCCTATCGATGTCCTCATCACTATCCTACGGCTTGATGTTCCTGACACAACTGGAGGCGGCGGGGCGCGGCGCGACCTGGCGCGATCTGTTCCTAGCCGTCACGGATGAAGATATCAGCCTCTCCAGCATTGTGGCCATGATTATATTCGACGGACTGCTCTATCTCTTCATTGGATATCTCATAGACAGATATAATGGTAAGGGATGCCAAGAACGAAGTGTAAAACTCGGATTAAGTTACCTCTCGAAAACAAATCGGTATATCCTTTGGGAGCCACAGAATGTCGCAGGCAGAGACGCACATCAAATATAAAACACCATTGTTTTTGTTGGGGTTCACACATTCATTCATAAGAATACATCATAAGTAATTAAAAACCCTTTTTTAAAAGTAATGAAGTTCAATTTTATTTGAATTATTATAACTTTATAGATTTTTTTGTTTAGCAAGTTTCTTAATTTATTCTTTATAGAGAATAAATTAAGAATCTTGCTCAAATTTGTACAACATGACTTGCCTTGATATCTTCCAATGTTATAGTGGTGAATGAATACAAATATACAAAAAGAATAAAACCATATTTATGCTTAACTCAGTTGCAACAATTTCACAAAACATCCATTCAAATTCAAACCTTATCCCCCAGGAATAAGAACCCTCCGCAGCCACATCATCACCTCCGAGAACGACAAGGCGGGCGTGAGTATCGTGAACGTCTCCAAGACTTACTCCTCAGGCCGACGCGCCAAGCTGGCGTTGAACAACGTGTCGGTGGAGCTGCACAAGGGACAGGTGACAACGCTGTTGGGGCACAATGGAGCAGGGAAAACTACTCTAACGTGAGTTTCTATTTATTTGTATTATGAGATTTATTATCGACTGATCCTACATAAGTTCAAACTCATTTGATTTTGTTTAATGTTACGATCGGATGGCTATAGTTTTTTTTACGTAAAATGGCGACCAAACCTAAGCAATTCTAAAAAGCCAAAATGGCGTCTTAAACTGGGTCTTGTGTTTCCTGCCTCGGATCTTGTACGTATTCTTAGAGAATATTTTAAAACATAATTTGGTAGGTATAACGTTAATTCAGTTTATATAAATATCCTAATTAATAACTACTACTACTGCCTCTCTCCATACCTACTTGCCAAAACAGAGACTTAATAACCTCATAAGTCCTCCTTACCTTTTAAATAAATGAATTCCTAACCCTTCGCCTCGGTCCTACACCAGTTAAAGTACACTAATCGTAATTGTCCTTCGCAGTAACATCCTGACGGGCATGGTCCGTCCGTCGTCTGGGCACGTCGTGGTCCGCGGCGGCGCGTCCGCGCGTGTCGGCGTCTGTCCGCAGCACGACGTGCTCGTGGACTGTCTGACGACGCGCGAGCACGTGCAGCTGTACGCCAGCCTGGCCGCCTGTCTCACGCCCACCCAGCTGAGAGAGGAGGTCGACAGGTGAGACACCTTCAGATACATATGTACATAGATAGATTATTACAGCATCAATAAAGAAAACAGTTTAACAAAAACTAAATACTGACAATATATAGTGGCACGGTATTACTCGCTGTTGGCGGCTTATCGGAAACTTTTGGATGGATGTCTGGAGCATTTCAGATGAACCACGTTTTCTACTGTACATAGCCAAAGATTGCTGCAATGACTGATCCGTTCCGTGACCTTGTTTATTTATATTCCGCAGGATGTTGGAGGTGCTATCCCTCGGCAGCGTGGCGGATGAGCACGTGTCGCGTCTGTCGGGCGGCACGCGGCGGCGCGTGTGCGTGGCGCTCGCGTTCGTGGTGCGTGGGGCGCTAGTGTCGCTGGACGAGCCCACGTCGGGCGTCGATCCGAACGCTAGGAGGTATGTTGTTATACCTAATCCGCATAATCAGGCGCTTGGCGGCTGGACTGCTGATCGCAGTGAAGATCTTGAATACAACGCACAAAAAACACTTAAACTGCGGCCTTTCCTCTGGTAGGTTCGCTTAGTCGGCTCTTACGACGAGCTGAGTTTAAGGGGTAAATTAAAATGTGAGTTGTCATTAAACGTATATTTGTATTCCAGAGAGATCTGGGACATGATAGTGAAGCTGAAGGGCGAGCGCACCATCCTGCTGACCACGCACCACCTGGACGAGGCGGAGATCCTCAGCGACCAGATCGTCATCATGCACAAGGTACCTACATATTAACATGATAGTGAAGCTGAAGGGCGAGCGCACCATCCTGCTGACCACGCACCACCTGGACGAGGCGGAGATCCTCAGCGACCAGATCGTCATCATGCACAAGGTACCTACATATTAACATGATAGTGAAGCTGAAGGGCGAGCGCACCATCCTGCTGACCACGCACCACCTGGACGAGGCGGAGATCCTCAGCGACCAGATCGTCATCATGCACAAGGTACCTACATATTAACATGATAGTGAAGCTGAAGGGCGAGCGCACCATCCTGCTGACCACGCCACAGCGTCTATAAAGATTTTAAAATGATGACCAATTGTTTCCCCCAGGGTCAAGTCCACACGACGGGCTCCCCCATCGAAATCAAACGGTCCCTCGGCAGCGGCTACCGCCTCACGGTGACCCTGTCGGACGATGAGTGGAGCGCCGAGGAGCGCGCCAAGCTGGTGGTGGCGGCCGTGCGCGCGCAGGTCTCCAACGCGGCCCTGCTCGACGTGGCGCCGCCGCTCGAGATGGTGCTGCCCTTCTATGACGCACACGGAGCCAACAACGAGTGAGTACTGACGGTCGCTGTGACCCATGACATGAGCGAAGTACTAAGGAAAGCGCTTGGAATTCCAGACCCAACGTCAATAAAAAATCAAATCAAATTATTTATTTCAGATAAGATAAAGATAAAGATCATTTATTTGCATAAACATATTGTGTTATTGAGATGTTACAAACAGGTAGGTATCAAATATGTTTTACCGATTACGGTGTACAAATTGAGAGATATGGCATGCAGTCTCTGTTATTATAATTATTATTTAACTTATAGAACTTATTTAAGTTAAGAAAATCAAAAGAAATAGAGCTACTTTAATTATATATAGCGACGGAAGTGTGAGTATTTTGTGTTTTGTAAATAAAGGTCTGCAGCTTTCAGTCACGTGTATTCGGAACATGGCTCGCATGCAACTTTTTTGCGCTTTAAAAATAATCTCTTTATCCGTTGAATTCCCCCAAAAAATGATTCCGTATCTTATTATCGATTCAACTAAGCCGTAATATGCTACAATTAGAGTGTTAATATCGACGGTTAGGGATAATCTGAATAACGCATATGACAGACAGCTTGTGGCCCATATAAGCTAGATAAATATTGATATTACAAGTAGGTAGCAAGCACCGAATGCATCCCAGTGCAAGAAGAGACCATCTACGTTTCCCGCTATATGTATAATGCAAACAACATGTTTATGTCCCGTGTTCAGCTAAGAACAGATTCTGACGCCAGAACGTCGTCAGATCCTAACTAGGTGGACCGGTGTGTGGACTGGCGAAGATTGATAAACATAAATGCTTTATCTTTTAATATCTCCCATTTATTCCAGCTTCCTCCAACTCTGCACCACCCTGGAGGAGCAACAAGAGACCCTGGGCATCGCCAGCTTTACTCTGGACTGCAGCAGTCTGGAACAGGTCTTCTGCGACATCGTCAGAAACGCCGACAATGCCAGCACTCAGGAATATAACGGTAACTTTCATACTCCCTTTTGTAGTGAGTATAGACCCTTCAACTTAGTTAATCGTAGATGTCTATGTATTAACCGATTTATGGTCTGAAGGTAGATAAACTCTTATATTATTCTCCATTCATTTTTCATTTCAATTGTTGTAATTATGTATAATTTAATTGAATATTATTTGTTTGGTTTTAATTTAGTCTAAAATTGCTACATACTTGTAGCTAAAACGAATGTAACGTGTATTTCAAGAAAGTTACGAAATATGTAAATGATTATTGATTATTATTTCAGTGACGGAAGCCCCACTGAAGAACAGCACAGAATCAGGTCGCGGCTCCTCTTCTTCCATGGAGTCTTCCTCCTCTTCTGACGGCTCCCTGGTGGCTGGCGGCGGCCCGCGGCGAGGGTCACGCAGGAGACAGCTTCTGGCGCTGCTGCGGGCGCGGTGGCTACATCTACTGCGGAACAGGTGAGCACATGCTGCTAGGCGCCTCGCCGGTGAAATAAGGTTGAAGCAACACGCACAAGGGCCACCACTTAGGTGCGAGCCTCGGCTTCGGCTGTTGCCAGATGCTAGAAGAGGTTAGGATGGTTACGCCCAGTTGCACCTAAGGGCGGAAGCGGGGGCGGGCGGTTTTTGGTCGGATGCGTGCGGAAGTGAAGTAAGCGGGGTTAGCATCGGTGAGTGGGTCAACGGGGTCGCCAAGAACGTGTCTCGGTCTACGGAGGAGAGAACTCGTGGGAGGATCGTCTATACGATAATCGGGTATGGAGGATAGGAGTGATCAGAGGCCTTTTCATAATGACGCTGGGAAACATTTTTTAGTCTTTATGTAGTAGTGGGCGACGGACTCTTTGTTGCGCTTTTTGCCTTTTCAGGAATTTAAAGCAAAAATAAATAATGTTTTTAGTATGTAACCCATTCGTTTTTAACATGCTCATTTGTTAGTTTGTGATAGTTTATTATTGTTTATCCTTCACACTACATACTTATTATTATAATTGAGGGTTTATTGTAAGATTTTTCATTGTACTGTAGTATTTAATTGCCATGCCAATATTAGTGATAATGAAATGGTGAATAAATTGAATTTACTTAAATTTACACGCCTTTATTGCAATAATATATATTCCTATCCGCAGATCGCTGCTGTTCATGCTGATCATCCTACCGACGTTGTTCGTGACCATCGCCATGGCGTTCTCCACGCTGCGCCCGCCGCCCGACAACGAAGTCAGCTTGCCTCTCACAGAGTCGCTGTACTACGGGTCTACACAATACTTACTGTGAGTTGAACTGACACCTTTACAGCTGTTCTAGATCGAAGTCACTCCGCGAAGCCTGTAAAGATCTCTTTCGTTCTGCTAGTCTAACCTAGGCTGGTTAGACTAGCAGGACAAACCACGCGTAATGTACCATCCGAAATCTAAGAGCGAACATAAGAGTACACACACCATAGCCATAGTTGTCTAGATAGGAAAACAAGCTTTTCTAGAGTCCCATCGCTTCTTAACAGGCCCTCTGAGGCAAAACGCAAGCCCCAGCATAAAATTATTTTAAATCTGTGCTGAGAGGATGTTTCTATACCTAGCAGACACTTGATCAGGTAATTTGATGATGAAAAAAGAAAAAAACATCAATTCATTGGTGCAAATAACAAGTCAGCACAGAACAATATAAAAACATAACGTTTAGATCGATTAAGTTTCTTTTATTCCAGCTTAGGTAACTTTACCAGCAAGCTTCAGACATGTTCAGGTGATTTTTCCTCTGGTAATATTTACCTAAGTTAAGCTGCTGTAGAATTGCCTGCGTTAGTTTATCACTATGATATTTGAGAAGCCTAAAATGTACGAGTAAACACCAGAAGAATACAGGTTTGCATCTCTCAATTGTTTATTTTATTTTGCAGGTCAAATCCGTCGATATACTCCGAGAACATGGACCCGACCTTCGCGCAGCACGTCATGAGCATGCTGCAGATTAACAAGACTGCGAGGATGTGGACGCGGCAGGTGTGTACTATAATTATAAATATGCGAGATATGTTTTGTCTGTGGTATTGAACACAACACCATCAGCGCCATCTGTGACTCAGCGGCGGCACAACGTATCCATTGAGGTTCAAATATAATCTTTGCTTAGATAAATATGCTTCTTACATGGTTCGCACAAACGCCACTAGAGGCGCTTTGTCAAACTATATAACGAGGCAATAGTGGGTGCTGCTTCCTCTTTCCTGTGCTAGACTTGGTAACTATATACAATAATAAACGACACTTTCTGTTATAGCTTTCTTTCCCTGCATTTATTTATTAATTGATAATAGACGTGCAGCTTCTGGCTAATGTGTCTATATCACACAGTGTTATTTTGCACATGGAAAATTAAATAAATGTACTTTCCAGGACTCTCCGCAATGCAACTGCTCTGAGATCCGACAAGTGTGCAGCGCCGGCAACGCGACGGCCCCGCAGATGATGATACTTCCCGACGTGAACACGCTCAATAGCTGGATCACGGACTCGCACGATCCCTACGTAGAGAAAAGGTAAGTCTGCATATCGTTTCGGGTTCGGTGGGCGGAACACACCTTTTGTTCTCGATACACTGCACAAATCATAAAGTTAGAACATTAATAGTTTGCTAAAATGGCCAAGCATCGATTAACGCCATCTACAGAATGCTTTGTGAAATGTGCTTTTCACATTTTATTATAAGCATCTGCCCGTGGCTTCGCTCGCATGGTACCTATACGTCTATACGTATAAGTCACTGAAGGACAACATAGCTACTTTAATCAAATATTTATATTCTCAATAAGCAAACTATGAAATCGGACCAGTAGTTCCGGAGATGACCTTAAAATATTACCCTGATATGCGTTATAGAAGAAGCAGCCCATAGCCCATATCTTTCCACTGAAAGACAAATTCTACCTCCCCCCATATTTTCATAGAAATCCATCATCTTACATAACCCAAATGTTATCTATCTTCAGATACGGCGGTTTTTCTTCTACCCTCAAAAACAACAAAACCAACCTAATAATGTGGTACAACAACAAGGGCTACCACGCCATGCCGGCCTACCTCAACACTCTTAACAACGCCATCTTGCGGGCGGTGGCAGGAACTGACAGGAACATCACCACCTACTCGCACCCGCTGAAGATCTCTAAGGAGCAGCTAAATAAGGATACTCTGTAAGTCATTACAAGCACTAATAAAACGGGTGTTTATCGCGTTTATTTACCCGTTGAATGAGTGCTTATAATTGTGTGTTCAAATCGCGTAAGTTTAAAAATACTCTGTAAGTTATTTTAATTCCAAACCCCATAAACCCCATAGCAAAAACAGACTTCAATGAAACTGCTGTGAACCTGAGAGATGGAGCTATCAACCGATGACACTGTCTGAACAAGTAATAGGTGATATGGATTCCCTTTCATTAGAAAAACAAATGGAAGTAGCCGCCCAATGCTGCACCTTATAGCTGGAAGGCTGGACACGCATTGCGGTTTCATGAAGCACTGGACGCGCACACATAATGTTATGCGTCTGTAAACACAGGATGTGTCCCTTCCGCCTACAATGTTTTTATTTTTAAATTATGTAAACTCCTTCTTATCTATAAATTCCTTGTTATAACATAACCTGTAACATGTTGCATGCACTACATTATTGTGAAGCTGAAATAAATGAATAGAATTCAAATACAAAACCCAGAGACCTTAAATTCAATCCTTATAAAACTAGACCTAAGCACCCTCTATCACCAAAGCGTAGGCTCCCCTACACTTTGGTGATAGAGGGGGCTTAGGGCCCCAATATGCCTTATCTTACTAAAACGAGTTTAATGTTTGTCCAGTTACCAGCACGTGGCAGACGCAGGCATAGCGGCGCTCGTGCTGGTGGCGCTGAGCGCGGCGGCGGCGGGCGGCGCCGTGCCGCTGGTGGCTGCGCGCCGCTCCAAGCAGAAGACTCTGCAGCGGCTGTGCGCCGTCTCGCCGGCGCTCTACTGGGCCACCCAGCTGATACAGGACCTCTCGGTACTGCCTTACACCCCCACTAACAAACACACACACCCTCTAATAGACGTGACTTACCCCCAGACTTACCTTTGCAAATATCTCCCCCCTTTCTAATCCTCCGCCGACCTCCTGACATGCCATGTTCTCACAATCTGTACTGTCAACTCAGTCTCAAGAAACTATTGCCTCTGTTCCAGATAATGTTAATAAACATGGTGCTGACCGCCACTATGATGATGGCGTTTGGTTTCCCCGTGTTCGTGGAGAGGAACAACCTGCCCGCCATTTGTATCCTCATCATGCTGTTCGGGTAAGTACCTACAGTTTGGCCACACTGTCTAGTTGATACGAAATATTTATCTACACATATGTGGTTTGCATAGGCTGTAAGGTTCAATTTTCGGTGCACAGTAAGAGTGAAGTGGGGACGGATTTACAAAAGATTTCAGTTACCCGCTGGGAGTTCAATTTTTTGTGAGCTAGCAACTGTCCAAAAACCTGTATCCGCTAAAAACTTTATCCGCAAATAAAGCGGAGATTCCTATCACTTAAACTATTCTAACCTCAGTCCCACATACTTTACCTGTTTGGAATCATCCTATACAGCCTTGAAATAAGAAGACTCGTACTGAAAAGCAAGAGCTAAAGATAGCTCTTGCCAATTTACTCACTCATCAGCTGTTTCATCGAAAACATAATTAAATTATTGTAATAAATTAATATCCTAGTAAGTAGTCACACTAACACTTAGAAAA
Source organism: Eupithecia dodoneata (assembly GCA_947044415.1). Taxonomy (NCBI): domain Eukaryota; kingdom Metazoa; phylum Arthropoda; class Insecta; order Lepidoptera; family Geometridae; genus Eupithecia; species Eupithecia dodoneata. The sequence continues at coordinate 654,374 of OX345670.1, forward strand.
TAAGCTTAGCATAATATAGTCAAACCTACGTGATATTCACTCAGCTTACTAATAACCAGCTAATAACACACCTATGCAAACCTTTGTGGTTTTCTTAGTGTATAAATGATAACCTTTTTTTGTAACTTTATTATATGTTGGTAAATAATGTTAAAAGAAAAGTGTACGTGTAAGATTTGTTATTTCTCAGTTAAGTTTAAAAAAGCCAAAGCCGTCATCACCTCCTGTTCTGTTCCAGCTACGCGTGCTGCAACCTGGTCCACGTGTGCGAGAAGATGTTCTCGTCCGCCAGCCTGGCCAACATGATGCTGTTCTGCGGGAACGCCTTCCTCGGGCTCGCGGGCATCACCGTGCTGCTCATATTGGACATCATCTCCGACTCTGATGTCAGTAGCTACTAGTGTGTTACTTTAGCTACAGCATTGTTTTAAAGCCGTTTTAGAGCTATGATTGTTTCTGCATGTGACGCATTAGCTACAGTTTAAAAGCTTACGGACAAAGCTCTCAAAATTAGCAAGCAGTAGTGACATTGGACAGGCCATATATTGGACGCTGGAGTGATCGCGTATTGCATTTCGAAGTATGTTCAGCAGTGGACGAAGTGATCTAATGTGAATGTTCGGCAACACCCCTTGTTTCGAGTAAGTCAGCTGTGGATGAAGTGAGTTGATGAGGATGTTCTGTAAATGTTCTGTTGTCTGTTGCAGGCGACAGACAACGCGCGCTGGGTGCTGCACAAGGTGTTCATGCTGTCCCCACAGTTCGCACTCGGAGACGGCTTGCTGGAGGTCGCCAAGAATACTATACAGGCACAGGTAAATAGTTAATGGCTATTCATATTCTGATTCATATATGTTATAAATGAGTAGGTAAACATTGAAATACGCAAAATGACAGACGAACGAATGTATCGAGCATGTAAAAATGCTAATTTTGCTGGTTTGGGTGGTTAACTCGACCAGCTCCTAACGTTCCTACACTAATCAGCATTGTATCGACATCGCCTCGACTCTTTTTTTCCCCTCTTTGTATCGAGGCGAAAAAAAAGTAACTAATCGTTTGAACAAATTCCCCTCTATCACGCCGAAGTTGATTATGTTGCATTTTCTCATAGCCCTCTCCTCGCAGCTAGTGCAGACAAAATAAATGAAAAGCTATCTAAGCTCGCATTTACGCGAGTCATCAATTTTAGCAATACACTATACGTGGTGTATGGACCGTACTTACGCTTAACCATTACAGCACCTACATACCGTACAAACATACATCTTGCTCATTCCAGGTGCTGTACCGCTTCGGTATGGACACATACCGCGACCCGCTGGGCTCCGACCTGCTGCGCCTGCAGTACTGCGCGCTGGTGGCGGTCGGCTCCGCGCTCCTGTTGCTCAACCTCGCCATAGAGTACGGGTACTTCGATGCTATCATCACCAGGTATATTGATCAGATTCTTATAATGATACATGGGGTCAGTTAGTTCCGTTGGTTCACGTACAACACAAAATTTATATAGGTAAAACAAGAAAAATATACAAAATACAAAAATCTTTTTGAAACATAAAACTTAATGTACCTATAGGTTACAATTGTGGGCTGAACCGCAAAAGGTAATAAACTGTGTAGCGGATATAAAAGTGAAGCCTTTACCGCGTACTAGAGCGGATGAGTATGTATCTTTCATAAACTTGTATACTTTTTACAATAGAACCACGATTGATTTACTCAGTGGATTAAAACTTTAATTATTGATTTAAAAGTATCTAACAGCTCTGGGCTCGTAAGGGTGAACGGTGTCCGATATGTATATTCTCTGGTAATAAGTAGCTTGACCCTAAGTCAGGCAGGTCGGCTATAGTCACACGGTATCTTGACCTTAGTCACCAGGTTTGTTGACCTTTGTTACGAGTATATCAGAAATACTAACAAAATGAATGGCTCAACCCGGTAATTAGGAATCTATCTATGGTCTTTAATCAAATTTTCGTGTCTGTTTAGGTTCAGTTCAACATACGTTGAAAGTGGCGCGTCCATAGCGGACGAGCCAGCTGACGTGTCGGCGGAGCGGCGGCGCGTAGCGGCCTCGCTAGCGGACACCAGGGACCGGCCGCTGTCACTAGCCACGCTCGGGAACATCAACAGAGGTAGCTTTTTAGACATGGACTAAGTTTCGATGGATAATATGAATGTACCTAACTACTACTATTACCTACTTAATTATGTTAATTTTACATTTTTATTTTTAAATAAAACGCTAGGTGCAAAAACGTTAAATATTGATAAACGCTTTGAAGAATAATCACGACAATGTGGTACGATAAACATGCATCCTGCTTGTCTACAAATTTTATGTGTGTCGCCAGGCTTCGTCCACACGGAAGGCAAGAAGAACTCCCTGCAGCGCAGCGTGGTGACCGAGCGCGACGTGGCGCAGTGCGTGGGACTCAGCAAGGGGTATCCCACGCGTGGGCTAGTCGTCGACAACCTCACGCTGGGCATCGCGCCGGGACAGGTGAGAAACAACTAGGAATCAAAATTGTATTTACCTACAGCTGCCGGCCGTATTGTTCGCTTCAATTTTAATTTTCATTATGGCGTCAATCGGTCTCAATCTAAGCAATACTAGATTGTATCTGTGTCTTTGCTTGCAAAGAAACTGTGTACAATAAACCCTTAAAAACTAAGTTACAGTTGGCATATTATATTCATATTAATTTTATTGCATCATAGGGATATAGCAGCCTTTTGTCTTTCCAGATTACAATTTATCCGTGCTAATCCGCTCAGTCGTATTCCCTGAATTCAACAATCAAACTGTAACTCGGGCACGTGAAGTATTTTATCATTTGTTTCCAATCCCCATTCCCCAGTGCATAGCGCTGCTCGGTGAGAACGGAGCCGGCAAGTCCACCACGTTCTCCATGTTGACGGGCGAGGTGCGGCCCTCCCGGGGACAGATCTACCTGGACGGGAGGCCGAGGGACGCGAGGGGACTCGCCAGGGGACTTATTAGTGAGTTACTGCACTCTTAACCTGAACTACACACAAAAGATTCTTGCAACAATTGGTGATACTGATAACAATCATCTAGATCTTTTGGTTTTTAGGTTTATGCATTATGACTTTAACCTCTAGAGATTTTTTTAGGGTTTTAAATCTTTATTTAGCCCTTTAAAATATGCAGATTGTGTTGAACACTTCATTCAGTTAGTTATTTGGTTTTTTTAGACTCTTGGAGGTTTTCTGATTTTATGCAGAATTGGGCCGCATTAAGGTACAACTGAAAAAGTTTGATTACTGTACTTTAACCTTAAGCCATTTGAGTTATAAAGCGTGTTGTTTTTAGTTCTTCTCAACTAATTAATTTGTCCGTAGGTTATTGCCCACAAATCGACGCCATAGATCCACTGCTGACGGTCACAGAAACGATGCAGCTCTATTGCGAACTCCGAGGGATCACCGGTGAAGATCACGTAAGAACTAAACGTCTTTCAATTCACAAGATATTGGCAGTGTTCCTAACACTCTTGTGTCCTTCTGTCGACAGGGCGTCTTTACTCTTGCTATAAAATAAAATCAGTTGAATGCAGGCAAATAAAGACCCATTCACAAACAAAAATACAATGCACACAATAAAAGAATATAAAATAAAAATATTAATACTAAAACTAACTTGTAAAATAGATACCTACCTACCTATTTTTTATTTCCGTCCATGTGGACAGAAATTCAGTGCCTGTATAAGTGATTGGCCAGAAAGTAAGAAACAGTCTTCAGGATGGTGTTGTTGGAGCGAGTTAGTCGACTCCAGAAGGCTGTTATCCTCGTCCGTCATACATATAGCAAAGAAGTCGAGAACTCCGGCCTCAGATAACATGATCGACGCACTGCAGTATCTTTTGCTATATTATGATGATCGCAGCGGTGGGCTTCATTAATTAGTTTTAATATTTTTTATATGTATTTATCCCCAGGTCATAGAACGTGCGATAGACATGTTCGAGCTAAGCAAGTACGCGCACGTGCGCAGCGGCGCGCTGAGCGGCGGCAACAAGCGCAAGCTGTGCGCCGCGCTCGCCTTCACGGGCCGCACGCCGCTCGTACTGCTGGACGAGCCCACCAGGTACAATAGCACGTGCGGTAGACATATTCGAGCTAAGCAAGTACGCGCACGTGCGCAGCGGCGCGCTGAGCGGGGGCAACAAGCGCAAGCTGTGCGCCGCGCTCGCCTTCACGGGCCGCACGCCGCTCGTACTGCTGGACGAGCCCACCAGGTACAATAGCACGTGCGATAGACATGTTCGAGCTAAGCAAGTACGCGCACGTGCGCAGCGGCGCGCTGAGCGGCGGCAACAAGCGCAAGCTGTGCGCCGCGCTCGCCTTCACGGGCCGCACGCCGCTCGTACTGGCTGGACGAGCCCACCAGGTACAATAGCACGTGCGATAGACATGTTCGAGCTAAGCAAGTACGCGCACGTGCGCAGCGGCGCGCTGAGCGGCGGCAACAAGCGCAAGCTGTGCGCCGCGCTCGCCTTCACGGGCCGCACGCCGCTCGTACTGCTGGACGAGCCCACCAGGTACAATAGCACGTGCGATAGACATGTTCGAGCTAAGCAAGTACGCGCACGTGCGCAGCGGCGCGCTGAGCGGCGGCAACAAGCGCAAGCTGTGCGCCGCGCTCGCCTTCACGGGCCGCACGCCGCTAGTACTGCTGGACGAGCCCACCAGGTACAATAGCACCATACAGTAGCTCCAACATGTCTATCGCACGTGCGATAGACATGTTGGAGCTAAGCAAGTACGCGCACGTGCGCAGCGGCGCGCTGAGCGGCGGCAACAAGCGCAAGCTGTGCGCCGCGCTCGCCTTCACGGGCCGCACGCCGCTCGTACTGCTGGACGAGCCCACCAGGTACAATAGCACGTGCGATAGACATGTTCGAGCTAAGCAAGTACGCGCACGTGCGCAGCGGCGCGCTGAGCGGCGGCAACAAGCGCAAGCTGTGCGCCGCGCTCGCCTTCACGGGCCGCACGCCGCTCGTACTGCTGGACGAGCCCACCAGGTACAATAGCACGTGCGATAGACATGTTCGAGCTAAGCAAGTACGCGCACGTGCGCAGCGGCGCGCGGAATCTATAACACTGTTTAAATTAGTGTATTTATATTTGTTGTGTGTTTTAGTGGCATGGACCCCGTGTCCCGCGGCTGCGTGTGGCGCGCGTGCGGCGCGGCGGCGCGCGCTCGGCGCGGCGTGCTGCTCTCGACGCACGCGCTCGATGACGCGCGGCGTGCTGCCTCCGGCGTCGCGCTGCTGCGCGCCTCGAGGCTCATAGCGTGCCAGCCGCTCGCTGACTGTCTAGACAGGTATGCACGTTATACAGTCACACTGAGTTTTATAAGCAAAACAAACGGAGCCTGAAATTGGGATTACTCTCTGTAAGCGATGGCTTAGCCTAGAGACGAAGAACAGCTGCCCACGTAGTCTTGGAATACAGGATGCCTGGGTAACAGCACTGTAATCAGAAATCCTTAACTCCGAGGTCACTCGTTGCCTGTGACGGTCCCAGGAAGATTTTGCACTTTTGGTTGGAGTCACCAACATATTATGTATAATCAGTAATCTAGAAGGTTGGAAGTGCATAGCTTAGCAGCGGTGACAAACCCAACAAACATGAATGTTTGACTGTGACCTCTGTACGAAGTTAAGATGTCAACGGTCTTGCTAAAAGGTGCAGATTCGAGAGTCTCACGTCTAAATCTTAGACCTATTCAAGAGAGCCAGCTATCTTACTCACTTATCAGGAGTATTAACTATCCTAGCCTTTCGACCCCAAAGTTGATCTTGGTCTTCGAAACAATAGATCGCCACCGGCTTCTGCCCGGCGCGGCGCCGCCTTCGCCGCTAAACAGGTCTCCCTTGGAGCGCCGCCGCCCGGTCGGATGGCCCAGATATATAAAGTGATAAGTGGAAGGTAGAAGTGCAAAAGAACGTTCGCTTCAAATCTTTACACTAGCTATCTACTAGTGTGAAGATTTGAAGCGAACGTCCATCCATAGAAACCCTAACACCATGGATTCCCCAGATTCGGCGGCGGGTACGTGGTGCAGTGCTCGTGCGTGGACGCGCGCGCGGCGTGGCGCGGCGTGACGCGGGCGTGCCGCGCGGCGCAGCTCCGCCTGCTGCACCAGAGCGCGCTGCACTTCCACGTGCCCACCAGGACCACAGGTAAGTCCCTAGTTTCCGTGCGAGGAACGCTTTAAATGTGCGCCGCAAAAGGCTTATAATGAATGGACTTGCTTTAGTTTGTTTCTATTATTTGATTGTAACTTCATTTGACAAAATAGGTACTTAATCTTTCTTTTTTACCTTGATTATTTTCGTCATAAAATCATAATTTTTAAAAACAAGTATCTTTATCTACATTCCAGTGGAGGAGAAGGCGGTGGTGACGCGCCTGAGCGACATGTTCCGCGTGCTGAGCGCGCTGCAGGCCGCCGGCGCCGTCGAGGACTACACCCTGGCGCAGAGCTCGCTTGAACAGGTACGACCTTCTTATCATCATCAGCCTAGCCCGCTCTTGCTTTGACGAATTCGAGTCCGCCTGCGACGCAGGAGGTTGCGGGTTCGATTCTCGCCTCTGGATAAATTTTGTACGATCTGCAAATATTTGTTCAGGGTTTTCTGGTCGTTTTCTATGTATAATAAAAATATATTTCTATGTATTGTATTATATTATGTATAATCAGTAATCTAGAACTCGTAAAACAAGCTCTCCTTAGCTTGGGGCTAGATAATGCTGTGTGAATGGTCCGGAATTTTTTTTCTTACCATTAATTAACTAAGTCATTAATTCAAACAACAGTAGCCTATAGAGAAGTACCAAACCCTATAATATCTATATCATCAAAACCACGGTCAAAGGTGGCATAATATACCACACCACAGCACCACATTTTGGCGCTTTCTTCTGAATCTAAGTATTAATATTTTCTCTGATTCTATATAACTAATATAATTATTTCCAGATGTTCCTAAACTACTCTGAAGAGGGCCGCGCTGAAGATAAGATCTCAATAGAGCCGCTCCCCTCCCCGCACCGGACGGGCAACGAACAGGACAGCGTCACCTCGCTATAGGATACATTATAGATAATATACTAGGAAACGGGGATAACGATATAAGAAAGACAGATAATGTACTAAGTAAACGAGATAATAAGCTATAAAAGCCAGATAATGAAGTAAGAAAGAATGAATTGGGAAACAGAGTTAATGAAGTAAGAAATCAGCAAGGCTATCACGTTATTTAACGTAACGCACGTTATCAACGTTATTACACTAATTTTAGCGCGAATAACGCGTGAAACAGCGTTAATCACACTGAAATGCGACTACACGCGTCATTCGCGCTAGAATTTGCATAATAACGCTGATAACGCGTTACGTTGTGTATTAAATCGCACGGTGCAGGCAAGAACAATTCAACCAGATGTATTAAATATTACATTGGAAGTTACGACCCTTGTTTTTGAGTTACCCTAATTGACGAGTATGTTCAGATTTAGCGACGACATGATTAAGTATTTTCTTAGATGTAGTAATTGAAGAATAAATTGCTCAATTTGCCATTCGTTTTGCAAACGTTGTGTGAATGGGCGTATGAGTCGTATGAATGAGACGAGTGGCGTGGGATGAATGCATTTAAATTGATTAAATATTTTATTAGACAATTTATAAGAATTTATACATTGTATTCAGAGAATTTTAATATAGTAAATAATTTTAGACACTTGTATTTTAAGCAAAATGCAATGCGTTTTCTGTGATATTTGTATTTTATGTATAACAATAAATGGTATATGGAATGAAGATTTTAATAACAATTATTTTAATCCTATTACCTAATTCGTTCTATGACTAGACATCAACTGGGTACAAGTATAAAACTAAATAAGTTTTTGGTTCAAGTTCTTTTGGATACCCGAGAATATATTAATAATTTCAAGTCTTTTGTTCACTGGTATAAAAAAACTATATTCTATTTCACGAAGAAGGCTGGATCTTGATTGTTGTTAGCCGTGCATATGCACATCGATTTAGTGTTACTCTCGGTCACTCAGTCTCGATCGCGACGTGTTTCGAGTCACTTGTGTTTTGGGTCCACGCAAAATGTCAGCACGAGGCAACTAAACGCAGAAAACTCGTCGGCGGAACCTTCTTCGTGAAATAGATTATCTTAAAACTTGTTTCACTACATGTTTCCAGTTCTTTTAAATAACGTATAAAAAACTTAAGCCTCCATGGGTATTGCAACAATCAGCCGTTTCTTATAACACCGACACTCATGAGTAAGTATATCAAATAGACGTCGAAGTCTTACATATTAAAGACAAAAGTTAGTTTGTATTCTAACACAAACTAACCACAAAGCAGATGAATTATTTATCAGTCAATCGGTAGACACATATTACTTACTACAGAATTAGATACTCACAGAATAACTTACGACTCAAGAGATTGCTCATCAAATAGCATACATTATCGGTAACTGAATTTGTTTGCTTGACATTAACCAGTACACGCCATTACTGACTATCTCGTTGACTCATGGTTTATCTCAGTGACAGCAGTTAGCGTCGAACGACGGGTTCCTGACGCCCGCAGCCTGCTTGGTGCACGCCATGACTGACTAACCGGTTGACTCATGGCTTATGAATGACAGATCAGTTAGCGTCGAAGGACGGGTTCCTGACGCCCGCGGCCTGCTTAAAGTGCAGCGTCCACAGGTCGAGCACACGGTACACGACGTCGCGGTTGATAGCGCCGTGGCTCGCGCTGCGCACGGCGCGACGCACTGAAGTGGATACTGTGTCTTCGCCGAATAGCACGGATAGGGCTGGAAAGTAATGACGCTTATATTAGAAATGTTTGTTCGTTTAGTCTTAAAGCATGTCTAAACATCTTTGCTTTCCCGAGTGTGACGGTGGTCAAACGCTTTACCGGAATGAAACCAACCGTAATTTGCTAAGCATGCAATTGTATGCCTATGGAGACATCATCATCAGCCTATATCAGTCCACTGCTGGACATAGGCCTCCCCCAATGAGCGCATGTAAAAGTAACATACTATGGATACATAGTATGTTACTTTTTATCCTTGGTTTTTCCTTCTCTATTCTATCGAAACACAGGAACGTAAGAAAAGGATACTACATTTTTGAACTTTGAAGCTTGCAGTTAGCTCAACTGCTTCAATTGTGAATACTAGTTGTAATCAGTGGTATCTATTACATATAATTTTCTATGTTAACATTAAATATACCAGCATAATAACAACAAACCTGGTAACTTGTCCAGTATAACCCTGGCGGTGTGGTCCACGTCCAGCGGCCGCTTAGTGTCTGTGTGCACCGGTGCGCCCTCCTCCATGCGCGAGAAGGTGTGGAACAGCTGCGCGCGCAGCCACGCCGCCAGCGCCTGCAGCCAGCAGCCGAATATGCACTCACACGTGTCTGGAATAAGAGTTACTGTTGATTTAGTGTTTATTATGTACATATTACGGATTTCAATTGGATTGAAGCCAAATTCTGCCAACCAATGGCCTTTTTATAACAAGGGGAATCGTCGCTTAGTCTCCTTAGATGAGAGAAACTCCATATAGTGCGTGCGGAGATTGGAATAGACGATAGAATGTTTCAACCTTGACACTTTCGACGTGCATACGAATGACTCCATCTGAGTCGACAAAACCCTTCAGTAACACTGTCATAGTGAAACGATTCATCTAGCAGAATAATATATCTTATCAGACAATATATATATTGTCAACTAGCGGACCGTCCCGGCTTCGCACGGGTATAGGAATTTTTAAGGTAATTTTTTTTACACCTTGGGTTACATTATTGAAGTTTTAGTAAGGATCCCTAACTTTTTTGAAAATATAATATAGCCTATGTTCACCGGGGAACGTGTAGCTTACCAACGGTGAAAGAATGTTTCAAATCGATGCAGTAGTTTCGGAGCCTATTCAATACAAACAAAAAATCAAACCTTTCCTCTTTATAATATTAGTATAGATATGTACATATATATGTATATATTGTCTAATAAGATCTTATTGTAGTGTCGACCATTGATATACTTTGTTTATTGTTTCAGCAATAAAAATATATATGTAGAAATATCAATAGGAAAGCCTGAGCTAGATTGTCTATTAATTTAGTTTCAACACTGCAATGAAAACATTTATTTATGACGCAACCTTGGAATAACGTCCGATGTTTCTTCCTGTCCTTATACTATTCTTCTAGGTGGGAAACATACTGGGTGGTAATTTACCCGAGTATTTGCTACATAGCTGAGCGGCATTTGGAAGTCAAACCCCTAAAGCTGGTGCCCCACTCACCGGCTAACAGGAGAGTAGCGAGGCGGTGCGCGACGTGCGAGTGTAGCGCCAGGGACAGTCCACTGGCCGCGCTCCACGCGCGCCCCTGCACCGATACCCACTCATCTGCAACAAACATACTCTTGCAGGTTTGTATAACTAGAAGCCAACGACTGCCTGTAGCTTCGCAATCGTTTTTCATGGGTAAAGAAGATATGATAAATCCCATCTCTTACCCAGGTCTTCAGGCGGCGGGTGGTGCGGTGGCGCGGCGTGCAGCGTGAGCGAGTCCAGCGCCGCCTCCACGCCGCGCCCGCGCCGTGCCCACGCCACGCGCGCCGCTACCACGCACACCTACAACACAAACCACCCATTAAAAACAACTCTGACGCGATATTTTTAAACCTATGCGATCTAAACACTTTATAATTAATCAGAGTCCTGTAAAGTCCAAAGTAAATAAAGCACTTTGATATATTTAATATTATTAACGCGTTTATTTTCCAATTTTTCCCGACGTTTTAACAGGTTTACACACTGTCGAGGTCACGGGGTGACGGTAGTACTGGAACGTCTTTGGATGTATTCTCGTTAGGAAGTGCTGCATTTTGAGAATTTTGTTATATTCATCATCATCATCATCATCATCATCCGCATATATTAGTCCACTGCTGGATATAGGCTCCTACTCCTCTATAGACCGCCCTGTCTTCAGCTTCCCGCATCCAGCATCTGCCTGCAGTCCTTCGCAGTTCCTACGCTTTTAGATGTGTACTGGTAAGTAAACTCACGCTCAGTTCGTTAGAGGTGTGCACGTAGGCCCACTGCTGGGCGTGGGGCGGTGCCGCCTCTTCTGCGCCCACCGCCGTCTTTATAGAGTTGAACACACCGGTCACTGTGCGATGGAACAACCTGGAAGATAGAAGCAAACACACTTACTACGCGACTACGGTATTACTATGCCAAAATCTGTTTCACAAGGTAGTATTTTGAATCAACTTCCTTTAGGAAAACGTGTGCTGCGCTTAGAGAACAGAAAGATGTATATTCGTACTGGAACAAAGAGGGCCGTGTCTTAGCAGATTTATTGCGAAAGCCAAATTTTTACCTTCTCTGACTAATTATGTCGGAAGAGGCATGATGGCTGATTTTGGGAAACTATTCCGAGTGAATACAAAAAAGATATTTTTTTAAACGCTTCAATACTAGTGGCGTCTTTGTATGACGTCACCGATGCACGATCTAGTTAAGTTAAGAGACGTAAGTCTAACCTTTACCATTAGTTATTCTGTGCCTATACAGTACATATTGACAAGACATGCCGTCACAAATCTGTGTTTTCTGATTGGTATTCAACGTGTCATGGCGGTATTTTGTAGATATATTTTTCTCGATTAATTATCTCTACTAACCATTCCAATTCTGTAATAACTTTAATTCTATTTATATGTACTAGTAATAGACAAACATATTAGGGTATATACCTAAATATGATTTCAATTAGAATCTAGAAATCAATAGTTACTTGACATGCGGCTACACCTGAGTTGCGTCCAAACGGAGCATAAATGTGTTATTTATTTATTTAATTTTATTTTTGTGTGGAGAACTCACTTGTCCAGGCGTTGCATGTTGTTGGAGCTCTGGTTCGGAGAGTTGCGTTCCAACGACATGTCGTACTCATCTGCACACAGGAATTACACTGGCTTCAGTCTTTGAAGATAATTATTGGCTATTTTATATTATAAGCTACCATCATCATACCATATCATCATCCGCAGTCGCGTATAATCCCGAAGTTTACGATCATACGTTTGCTGCATTTAATTAAATATTTTAAGGCCGCCCTTTTTATTTATTATGTAATGTGGACGACCGATGTGGTGCGGCGGTCCTTATTTTATTTTAATTGCTTGCTATTAGTATTTTTAGTATTTAAACTATTTTTCGAAGTCTTTGGTCTTGGGTCTTGGGGCATGTACCCAGTCTATTGAGGAAGCCGACGAAAATCAATAATAAAAATAAAATAAAATTCGCTCAGGAAATTATGTACAAAATGACCCTTTTCATGTATTTTAGGTTAAGTTTTTGTTCTTATTTCGAATTATATATTCGAAATAAATATATTTTTTACTATTAGAGTTAGTTGTAGTTATGTACCAGCGAGCGTGGCGGCGTCCACCGGCCTGGTGGAGAGGTGGTGCGTGGTGCGGCCGCGGGTCTCCTCCGCGCCCTCCCACCACACCTCCCCTCCCCTGCAAACAAATATCACTCACTTAGATATGACTATAGAGGTCACAGTCGCGTGCGTCGTTCTGAGGCTCGGAGGGTTCTCAAGCCAGGAGGAAGCGCACCGATCTAGTTCTGTATAGAACCTTTTGAAACTATCATGGTTATTAACACTAAAGTCATTTAAAATGGGATATTTACCATGATTTGAAATAATGGTAAATATCCCGATGTGATAGTTCTATCAGCTTGCCGCGTCCAGCATCTGCCTGCAGTGCAGAGGTGGACTGTATGTATATATCACCTGTTGTTGGGCGCCGCCTCGGCTCTCTGCCGCAACAGGCGGCGCAGCTTGGCGATGGAGGTGGACAGGTCAGCCGCCTCCTCGTACTGGGGCTCCGGGGACTCGCAGGACGGCGCGGGGATCGCGCGGGGCTGACTAGGCTGAAAACAAAAACAGATCAATGAACTGTTAAGTTCATCATCAGTATCGTCTTGAAATATTCGACGTGGCCAAGACTCCTGCAAGGTCTAAAAGAAATAAAGCACTGAGTTTTAGAGTCCTTTTTTTTCAGTCGAACGAGCGACGTGACGCCCACTTTTTGACACATGCAAAGATCGCCACAATGAATGGTCATAAGCGGTCTGCATCCAGCGGTTGCCGCGACAGTTGCTGAATAGTTAACCTTAGCGGTTAAAATATTAATTCTTATACCTACACGTATCATAGAATATCATCCGCCCGCTATCCCATCGCTCTCCGTTAGAACAACACTTGATCATTCTGAGAGTGAATGTACACCTCCGCAGAACACCCTCCACTATCGCCGAGCGCTATTAAACTGTGACGAGACCTGTACCTGCCTACTGTGACCTACCGAGAGTGATAGGTCACTATTATAATTTTAAGACTTTAACGTTCCCCTATACAGCCAAATTGTATTTTTCGTGTTTTGAGTCGGAGCCTCAGAATAATTAAGGTACCTTTATATTGTACATTTCTGTATGTTTGATTTATAACAATAAAGAAATCTGAATCTGTTTTCACTCACCATACTGTCCTGTGACGTCACTCGCTGTTGCTTCACTAGATGAGGGATTCCGTTACCGTTTTCTTCTCCTACTATGAAAAGAGTTACATATGAATATCAATTTATTAATATTAATTCAAAAAGCATAGCTATTTTTTATGTGAACTGCGCTACCTTTTAGCAGGAGAGCTGCATCAGTGAGGGGCTTGCTCCACTCGAGCGGAGGGGACTTGTCCGTGCGCTCTTTGAACTGCGATGGAGACTTCTCCTGAAAAAATATTTAATGCATCATATATTTGTGGGCAAAGACCACCACAGAGTGATCACCACACCACGCTAAGAGGCGACGTGGAAGGCCCAGGATGAGATGGCGTGATGAGCCTAACGAAAAATCTAACGAAATCAAGTGACCGACGACGAGTCGAAAATCTTTGGGATTTCCTGCGACTCTTATTCGATACCCCGCGAAACGGGCCTAGCCTAGTGCGGGGGTCATTGTAAATTCCATCACCTTCACCAGAAACCTCTCAAATCAAATACTATGTACATTATTTAAGGTGTCCTTTTTTTTGTTTTTGTGTTTTGTATTTTTTGTTTATTCAATCCAGCTCAAGACATTAGGTCGTTTGACGAGAGGTGTAGCCGTTGCTCAATCCTAAGGTTTTGTTATATAGTGCGTCATCCCTCTCACTCCTCACCGGGTAATCTCTAAGAAATTAAATAATATCCCAAGATAATCGATTTCGACGGGACGAGTGCAAGGGCTTACTATAATAACTAAACCTTAGGTCCCAATAACTAGTACATATCTACGATTTTAGGTAATACAAAGTATTTTACATTTGGCACTAAGATAAGTGAACTAACCTGTGAGTCATCACTGAGTCCCGTGAAGCGTAGTCCTTTCTTCAAGCCGGCTATACCAAAGTCTAGGAGCCCTTCCATCATGCCGGCCGCTTCGTCCTAAAACACCATCTTACTAGCTTTAGCTCGCGACTCATCTCTAGAGCAAGTACTTAGTACAGAAATCTTAATAATAGTAATATTATTTAGATTTCTGTGATTTGGTGACTGAGTTTCAACATTTAGATAAATAAATAGTGCTACAATTCACACACTCTTAATGCGTTAACTGCCCAGCCTCGGCCAGGAGATAAAGAAGGACATGTATATCATGGGCACTGAACGAACATGTCGTTAGTGCCATGATTCACATTAACACTGCTACGTGCTTTTCCAGGACAGCGCTTACGTCACTGGCACTCAATGTGTTAACCCCGAATTAAACGTCATTATTTTGCAAATAATATTTCAAAAAATCTCTTGTGCGTCACCTCTAACATACAAGCTAAATAGAGATCACTCCACGCTCTAAGCAATCATGACAAGTGCTTCATCATTATTCAATACCCGATGCGATGCCACTGTTGACTGTAGATACGCCTAGAAGAAGGTACTTACTTGAATGAAATCTAAACGAGTTTGGCATGCATTGCACATTCGGGTAACGCAACACCACACTCTATTTAACACAGACATGCAACAGCCAAAACTAACTGAGGACATCGGAACGTGCTGTGCTAAATGCAAACTTATAGTGATAGACAGTAGGTAAGAAATATATTTGGAAGAACTGAACTTGAAGGATCAGTGGATGACGGAAACTCAGTGCCGTTAATTTATACGCAGACTGTACGATAAGTTATCTCACACATTTCTTGTAGGTATGGTTTGAATTCAATATCCGATTCTAAAGGGAGGAATGTTTAAAATGTTTTGAACTGCAGTCAAAGGTAATACAATACAATATTCTCTAAGCTGTTGGTGTCGTTATTTTCCAATAATGAAAGATCTAGCGAGAGGAGAAGCTGAGAGAAGCTTGTCTGGTTGATTATGTTATATGTATCATGCTATATACGCAAGGCTACAGGGACACTATTGATTGTGATTATTGACACATAGATCAAAAAGACCTCACTGTTTATGTCAGGTTTGATAAAATAGACCTCTGAGTTTCCATCAGCACAATAAGTGGAAAGAAGCGGATAGACATGCAGAACATACACTTGCACCGGCGACATCTATGTCGTTGACCTGGAGGTCGCCTATCTTGTGCTTGGCGTGGGATACGGAGGCCTGCAGCGCTAGCAGGGCCTCCGCGGGGGCCGTGGGGGGGCCTCCTAATGTAAGCTGAACCCCCCCAGATGTTAGAGGCTGGGATCCCTTGTCTGTCAGAGACTGAGAGCCAGGCGCCGTCGTTGATGTCGGTTTTGGGCTGTGTCGCGGGCTGCTGCGACATTCCGGTTCAGGGAGTTCTTCCAGCACAGCTAAAAAAAATTAAGAGATAATTCAATATCAAATATCAAAGTGCTTTATTTCCTCTGGATCTTACAGGACTCTTGGACACATCACAAAATTGAAATTACATAAGGAAATAAAGTGATCACTTTGATTTTTGTTGGTGTGTGAATTAGCTCGATGTTAACTTCAATGAATCATCATCGTCATCATCATCAGCATATAGGAAACACTGTGGCTTCTTCTTCCCAAATTGTTCCTTAGTCCAGTCAAAGCCTAATATACTTTTGACCATTTTATACCGCCACATAACAATAACCCAAGCCATACCTATCAGGTTTTGTCCGCGCTAACACTGCACAGTCATTCATTTGGTTGAACCTAAATTATTAATTTTTAATATTATGCAATCACACATCGTTTATTTTGTCAGTGTATCGTTCTTCTGGTCGCCTCAAAGGGTAATACTGAAAATCAGTGTTTTGCTCTTAGAGCAAAGCTTTTCGCTGAGTTATTGCCTTTTTGACAGGCTGCAGCACACACACAATTTTTAAATCTCTCCTTTTTTGTAATTGTTTTTATGTACTTTTACTTATTGTATACTACTAGGTACTATAACTCATTGTTCTCTAATTTATCTGTGTTATTCTATGATGTGCCTTTTCTATTGTGACCTTTGTAACATGTGCTGCAGTTGTCAAATAAATGTGATATCTATCTATCTATCTATAGCAGTCCACTGCTGGACATAGGCCTCCACTTCAATGAATACTTCTCCTATATAGGTTTCTGCCCGCGGCTTCGCACGCATATAAGTGAGTGAGTGTGCATTAACATTTCAGTTGCTAACCAGCATGTTGGTGCGGCGACTTGCCTCCCGCGTCGGGGCTGTGGTCGTGGTCCTCCTGTCCCCACAGGCGGCTGAGCGTGATCTCTCCGTCCAGGCTCGCCAGCAGGTCCTGCCCGAGGCTGATGCACTGCAGGTCCATGTCCGTCTCCCAGGTCTTTGTGCTGCCTGGTGGGAGGATAATAATATTTTCAGTCAAAACAACTTAGGACTAAATTAATTACAAGAGTCAGTTATCTTATGTTCTCATGATCTAAAATAATACATTTGCCTTCACTAGGTTAAATAAACCTGTTTCTCAGGCAGAAAGTGCTTGAAACTAAAAAATATTATCACATCAATCAGTAGTATTTTTCCTTTATTCTAAGTTTTTATCTCTGTATTATTTTCTGTTTTGTGTGGTGTAATAAAGTGTTATCTATCTATCTATCTAGTAATAATAAAACAAAGCAATGGTGCATGTATGCAAATGTGGATACTAATTGTAATAATAACAAAACAATCTTCCATTTTGATCTTAATTTAGATGCCTGATTTAATGATTCTTAATCATAAGAATCATTCATCACCTTATTATTTATAAAATTTCAAGACACAAAATTATTACTGATTTAAAACATTTTTTTAAACATGTTTAAAGCTTTTAGCAATCTATTTGTAAAAAAAATTAAATATAAGTAAATTTCTTAGTTTTGTCCCATTAAATTTACGAAATAATGTTGGTTGTGCACCATGCTTCAAGGTTTCAACAAACACATAATAATGATCCAAGACAAACTAAAACTACACAAATCATAATAACATACCTTCTATAATCCTGTCATAGATTTTAACTTCGCTGCGTCCCTGGCGGCCACGTTTCTGCCTCAACACTGGAGATGACTTCAAATCCTTCATCTCCTGCGCAGGATGAACCTCTGTCTCTGTCATCCCCTGACATTCCTCTATAATTTCTATTGCATCTTCTTTTGTTACCTCCTTTAACTCTCCTTTAGTCTCAAGACTTTCTTTCTCTTTCTCATCTTTCTGTATGACTTCCTCTTTCGGTGTTTCCTTAGGTTCTTCCTTCTTAAACTCAATGTATTCTTCTCCAGTCAGGTAAGTCATTAACTTATCGTTCAGCCACGCTGGGTGAGCTAATGTACTGTTGATGAAGCTGTCAAGTTTCTTTGAGAGTATTCGAACCAGTAGTTCTGAGTGGGGGGTGTCCCTCAACTCCCATGGAAGTAGCTCCTTTATCATAAGTCGGAGGATGTTGGTAAAATGCTCTACAGAACTGTAGTTTTTGTCCGGGTTGGATATGCTGTGAGATTTCTTGTAAAGTGATTCAATGGAACTTGAAGGTGATTTCTCATGTCGCTTTACAGCTTTCTCGTATTCTTTGAGGTGTGAGATGAGGACTGTGCTGGTATCTACGAACACATCTTTAGTTTCTATGTTGCTGCATATCTGACAAAAAAATATTTATTTACTTATTTATTTATTGTTAATAGACAAGCAGCTTCTGGCTGATGGTGTCTATATCACATAGTGTTGAATTTATTCATTGTGTTACTTTTTTTAGTTTGTTATTTTTGTCTCTTACCAGTTGTCAAGTTTATTCTTGAAGGCGTTTATTGATGTGGCTGATATAATATATTGATAAAATCCACTTGATAACAAAGGTACCCTAATAAGAAATAACAACAAACAAACACTTACTTGGAAAGCTCTTCCAATCATTTGGTCCAGCATCTGTTTGCAAGCAAACGGGAAGCCAATCTCCTGGGAAATATATGGCACATACCATGAAGACACCAGTTTCCTCTCCAGCACAGTGGAAATTACGCTGAGCTCATTAGTGTCATATTCTTTCCACTCTACATTAGTGGGCTTTGGCAACTCGGGCAAGAAACCTCTCAATCGTGCCAGGTATGGAAACTTCGTCACAATAGCATCAAGATCATAACATATAGGTTTATTCAAGTGCAACAACCACTGAATAAATCTAAAACTAAAGAATACAGAGAAAATAAATACAGTAAGAATGTACAAGAGAAACCATTTCCCTGATAGAAGAGAAATATCAGTAAGATAGTGGAGTAGAATGCATAATAATGTGCCGCTGTTTGCAATAATGGTTATGTTCTCCAAAAGATTCCTTTTGAGAGGCATTTTCATGATTCTTGCACAAATTATCTAATATGTTTATACAGAAACAACCAGCACCAACACTTGTTTTTGTTTATCGATTTTTTTTGTGATTGATTTCATGATTTGATTGTATTGTAGTATAGTTCGGCTATTTTACCGTAGTACCTAATGTTCGAAGTTATTGACACTGACAATATAGGAACAGTATCTGCGGAATGGCTTACACTAGAGGTGTTACTACATTGTATTCTATTATCCCGAGGACGAAGCTTAATATAATCATAATTAATGATTAAACCAATTGATGTTGGATTTTTATTTCAACTTCAACTTCTTTTTTATTTGTAAACAAAAAAAATGTACATATATGACTTCGACGTGACAGTTTTATGACACGAAAAGTGGCACGTCAGTAAGACAGATTTCGTTCTTTCTTGCCGTGCGTGATTCGTGTTGTGGTGTTGAACTGAACCTACAGAAATAATTATTTTATACTAATTTCGACTATTATCTTCTATAATGTGAGTAAGAGTTAGTAGTTTGCTAGGGTTTCTTCCTAAAACGATACAAAAATATAGCGTTTTACTTAGAAAATCTTAATATTTCAGGGCGAAAGTAACATTCAAGATCACCCTGACTTCGGACCCCAAATTACCATTCAAAGTGTAAGTAATTCATACACACTGTGTGTAATAATAATGCACTATGTAACTTCAACGTAGGTAGTAAAGTGACTAATAAATCAAACAACTGCGAATTTGTAGTAAAACTTAGCTTTCATATGTTGGCAGATGCTGAGTTGGTGACAGTCCCTACGTTGAAGTTACATCGCTTATGTAGAATGGATGCAGCCGTGGTGCGTCAATTCCTCACCTTCTTTCAAGACTTTATAAACCTTTGCCAATGGAAAAACTGGCCAACCAATGAGACTACAGAGGCTGAATTAAAAAATGCTTTTATTGTGTCAAAACATATTGAGAAATGCATGGATAGATTCCAAAAGCAGAACCTTCTCAATGAGTTTCTTTTCTCACTCAACGACACCCAGGATGGTTCAGAAGCTTTCCTCAAATCTTGTCTCTCGGATCCTCCTAAATACATCTTGAAAAAGATCATTAACTCAAATACAACTATCAGTCAGATGGACATTGCTTTTAAAATATTTATGAATCAGTTCTCTGATGAACAACTGGAGGAATATCTTACAAGTATTATGCTGGAAACAGCATCTAAAGAGACTTTACTCAAGCAATTAAATGTGGAATTATCTAGAGAAAATGTTCTCAAGTTCAAGAGTCAAGTACTTCTAAGCCACCTAAATAATGAATCCAAAGATTGCGTTCAGGATTTGCTGGACAATTGCAACGAAGATGCAATAGAACTACTAGTTGTAAGTTTATGCAACACAGATCCTAAATACCAAGCAAGCAAAAATATTATTACCTTTAGTTTCCTACAGGTTTTATTGAGTAAAGATAACAGGTATAAAAAGTTCTGGAGGTTGCTTTTTAATGTTGATGAACATTATTTAATAAATATGTGTGTAGAAAACAGTAACTTGTTTACATACATGTGTGAGGCTCTTATCAACTGCGGCAAACTCCTGCAAGAAAATATGTCTGCAGAGTATTTTTACATAGAGTTTACATATTCAGAATTGATCAGTATAGTACACAAGCTCATAAAAAACAAGTTTTTAAAATCTCAGTTTCTTGATGTAGTTCAAAATCATGATGTAGATGTGGAGTTTTGGGATCATATATTAAGTTAAATTATTAAGTATCTATACCTACTTGCCTAAAATTTAAATTAAGCATACTTATATATAATTATTCTATGAATACATGGTGTTACTATTTTTTTTTTGCATTTTTCTATCCTTTCTCATTATAAACATTATCCTACTCATCCCATCCATTCAAAACCATCTTGGGAGTTCTACTGGTTCTGCTAAATATGTTATACTAAACTACAGGTAGGTAAACAAACATCCCTGTATTTTTACTAAGCCATTCTTTTTCACCACCATAATGGTGAAAAAAAAATCATGAATCTCAGTCGATCTTCCGGAATATGACACTAAGGAGATCAACTTAGATTCATGATTCCATCCTCTTAGAGCATTATCTATCACACTGGTTTGCGAGCAATTTTGAAGCGAGGCGAGTGCGCGGCCAGAACACAGCGCCCAGAGGCAGCCTATTTCCAGCATTAGGTACTATGCTAGATGATGATTGAATGAGTATGGTTCCAGGCTGAGCGTCCCTGAGACGACTCCGTTCACGGCGGTGCTGAAGTTCGCGGCGGAGGAGTTCCGCGTGGAGCCCGCGACCAGCGCCATCATCACGGACGACGGCATCGGCATCAACCCGCAGCAGACAGCCGGTAACCACAGAACCTTACTTATTTACTACTAGCTGTTTCCCGCGGTTTCACCTGCGTTAAATTCGAATTTAACATTTCTAAAGTATAATTATAGTCCCATTATGTTGTTTATTTAATTAGTTATGACGTTGTTTGTCATAACTACATCGTTAATTATAATAAACTGGTTTTGTTTCAGGTAACATATTCCTGAAGCACGGCTCGGAGCTGCGACTGATCCCGCGGGACCGCGTCGGTTCCCGTACGTAGGACATTCCACTCTAATCTAAGCATTATTTTTATATGTATATTCTATTTTATGTTATTAATATGATTTTTAATAAAAACAGCAAACTTTGCTAATTCTTTTATTACCCTTAAGACTAGTGGAACATGATTTGTTTAAAACTATTTATTCAATTGCCATCACTCTCTCGGCTGCTCCCAGGAAGGATATTTCGAACTCACTTTCAGAGAAACGGTCCACTGAGGCCCTGCGAAAGAAAAATGTAATATCACTGCAATGTTAGGGATGTAGAATGTGGAAAAGGGTAAAGTAACAAAAAACACCTCGCCACATCTTAGGGTAGCACAGCGCCGTACAGAATGACGTAATAGGTGCTCATGGCTTGAGTAGATATGTTCTAAGTGTTAGTTTTACCCATATGTACTCATCATCATCAGGCTATGTTAGTCCGCAGCTGGACATAGGCCTCCCCCAGTGAGCGCCGTAGCGCCAAGCGACAGATACTAGATAGTAGATAAAAAAGAAATCAACTGAAAGTTGGTGCATGAAAATTTAAATATGGTAGTCAATGTTTTTGGTCAGTACGGAATTTGGAATTTGAAACCCAGCTTGTCTTGTATGAAGCTACGCCAATGCCCATTGCTGCCAACCTAGCATCAACAATCTCCCCCGGCTGCAGCGCTATGATCTACGAAAATTTAAATATGGTAGGTAGTCAATGTTCTCGGTCGCTATGGAATTTCAAATAGGGAAAGCTTTTTGGCTTGATGAAGCTACCGCCCATCTACCATCACTGCCCATTGCTACTAACCTAGCGGCTTCAACGATCTCGGCCCTCTCGGCCGGCTGCAGCGCTATGACCTCGAGTATGGCGCGTGCGTACTCCTCCGCCTCGGCCGCGAGGTAGCCGGTGCGCGAGGCGCCGCGCTCGGCGATGATGTCCGCGCGCGGCCCGCCCGACCGGTGCGCGATCGTGATCAGACCCGCCGCCATGCATTCTACTACACCTGCAGGGGAAAATATTATAAAGTAATGAATATCAATGGCTAGTAATTTATTCGTAGGCTAGTAGAGTGTACCCAAATTGGCTGTTTTCTACGAGAGTGAGTATGCTTCATTCTATAACCAGTATAAATACTGACTGATCCGATTTCGCTCAAACATAGTTGAGTATACTCACGATCAAATTACATTTTAACCAAAAAAAACCTAAATCCTAATGGTTGCCTAATGGTGCCGCCATTCTAATATTAACCTGAGATTCAAAGCAAAACGGGGGAGATTCCATGGCCATCCGCAACCCGACTTCACCCACTTCCGGGTATAGGCCTCCATTATTAAAACACAACTAAAAACTTATTAAAAGAAGTGTTTTCGTGGTCGGCAGGTAGATAACGCCTCGGCAATAAGCCCACCCTTTGTACCCTTTGTAGTGCAATAAAGTCTTTAAATAAATAATAAGACTGACTGATTCCAAAGTGTTCGTTCCACATGGCGTGCAGCGCGATGGTGCTGGTCTGGTAGAGGTTCAGCAGGCTTGCGAAGGGCGCGTTCACCACGAACTGCACGCTGTCTTCCACCGAGAGGTGCTTCGCCAGGTCGCGCAGGTTCGCCACGCGCTCCTCGTCATCGGAGTTGCGGCACGAACCGACTAGGACTAGTTTTATCTGTAAAAAACAGGATTCATTTTATATTACAATACAATACAAAATTTCTTTATTATACACCATTATCAAATCATTACAAAAATACATTACATGCGTGCGACAAGTACAATGGGCGGCCTTATCGCTTAGAAGCGATCTCTTCCAGGCAACCTTTAGATGGAAATAATTCCAAGGCCAGGAATCTAACTTACATACCAAATTGTAGGACCAATCTACTTAAGTTTGCCCCTGCTGTATATTTACTCAATATTTAAGAAGAAAAAAAAGAAAACCTGCCGAAAGACTTATCGAAAAAAATATATAAATTAATTAGTATTGTGTGTATGTACAATAATATATAATTTTTAGTATAATATAAGTAGTTATAACATCGCCTTAGGGCTTAATAACGAAACCTGTAAGTAATGATGTTAGTATCTCAATAAATAAATAAAAAACAAAACTTCCGCCTGACTAGAAATATAAACTTTGTATACAGGTTTTCCAATTTTTTTCCAAGAATTAATTTATTTCATACAGACAAATACTAAATCATATTCTAATATAAATAAAACATCTTACTTGGTGGAATAATATTAGCACAAACAAGTTTAAAAAATTGGATTTTACACCAAATCGGCCATTCATCCAGTTTCATCACTCAACTTTGTATCGCACTCGTAATGATATAAGTTTACCTACGTGCCTTCGTATTACATACTTATTATAAACGTAAAGTAAACTAGTTGATCTGTAGAGAACTGTTAACTTGCGAACTTGTATAGTGGTAGTGAGTAGTCAGTCCGTAACGCCAACAAGTTGCTTTGCCGGAAGACCAGCGTTGGTTGCTAGCATGCTAGTCATCCAACTCATGCTGAGGCAAAGCCTTACTGGACTTACACACTTACACTACACGTTTCCTCTTAGTTTAAGATTATTATGTTCTGTGTAAGTCTTATAACAAATAAATTCATTATATTCTATTCATTAGGAGTACAGTTAGTAAACCATGACCTGACCGCACATATGACGGTACGTCAGGTCGGGTAGCTCAGCTTAGCTATTAGCTAGGTTTGCTTCAGTCTTCCTATCATAAGTTTCTAATTATATAATACAACATACCTTACTCCAAAGCTGTTCATTCTTGATCAGTAAATTCCTCAGTTCGTAGAGAGCCTGCAGCATGAGCGGATGGTCCTTCTCGGGGCGGAATTGCGCCACCGACAGGATCTGGATGGGGTCCGAGGGCTGCACCAGCGAGCGGAGCTGCTTCAGTTGGCTCACCTGAGGATTGTGACAATGTTACTCAATAATGTCAGTGTTCATTAAATATTTGGCTGAATTTACTGGATTACATTCTGATAATTATGAGGATAATGATAAATAAGGATTATTTTGTGTGTCAGACAAATGAAAATTGCTGAACTTATTAAAGTTCGAAAGCTTATGATTTTTTTTTAAAAAAAAATCATAAGCTCTGTATGTTAAAGCTGTCACTCTAGGTAGAATATAAACTTTTATCATGATGACAGGTTAAATTTTACTAACTAAAAATTAAAACATTAACTAAGCTGGATATAATTAAAAATCTATGACCTGAACGCGAGCCCAGACGCTGCTCTTAGTATATAAGTTTTCCCCAATCGCTAATTTTGCAAAGTAATAGTCCTTAATAATAAATAAAATATAATTTAAAAAGTAACCTCGCAGGGTGGGTACACCCTGTGCGTGCTGAGTGGAACGCCCCAGAGTTCGTTGATGTGCTCCTCCGTCCACGTGCCGTTCACCATCACCACGTGCGCGCAGCGCCCCACTACGCCATATAACTGCAACATTCATTCCATCATCGGCATTATATCCGTCGTTATTCTATTGCACTTCTTTGTTTCTTTGTCAGTGCACAATTTTACCTTGACAGTTTAGTAGGTACCTAATTTTGGTGTTGTCTTTGTAAAACCATTCCCATTGGCACTCATTTTCATATCTATATTATAGGTACACTTACTACTATCGACATTAGTTTAAGTTTTCTCAAGCTTCTATCATTCACTCCAAAAGAAAAATACAAAAACAGCTCACCCATCCAAACACCTTATAATACAGCAGTTTGAGCCACGTGAAGAGCGGGTTCTTAGCTATAGCACTGGCGTTGTTATAGGACACGACGCGCCGCTCGACGCGCCGCATCATGGCGCGCGTGATCACGGGGTAGTGCGTGTAGCAGGCCACCGGGCATTCAGCCAGGTACCGGAATATTGGGTATGTGAATGCACAGCCCATTGTGTCTATGTACACATCTGGAAATGTTATTAATGATCAAACAAAGTTACCCTTCGCTAACGCTACTACAATATGTAAAATCTCAAAATAGCATTGAATGAAGCTGTGATACATAATACAGGGCATCAAGCCTCCAAGCAATAAATAGGTAATGCTGATGATGTCACATATCAAATTCAAATTGTATTGTATGTAATTGTGTATTGTATTTCATATTACATTATTTATTTTACATAAGATAACATTACAGATATCTCCAAAT
This sequence comes from Eupithecia dodoneata, assembly GCA_947044415.1. Lineage (NCBI taxonomy): Eukaryota > Metazoa > Arthropoda > Insecta > Lepidoptera > Geometridae > Eupithecia > Eupithecia dodoneata. The sequence continues at coordinate 680,090 of OX345670.1, forward strand.
CGTTATACCTAGGTACACTAAAAATTATAAAAATAATTAAATAACACACTAGAAAAAGAAAAATAAAATAACTAGTAATAGTAGATAGATAGATATATTTATTTATTGATACAAATTTGTTACATTTTGTTTATAGTATCTTAAATCCTAACATAGGTTTATCTAGACACTAGAGTTCTCTAAACAATAATAAGGTTAAAAATTAAAATTAAAGAAATTAGCGCGGTAGGCATTCACGCAACAAGCACAGTGACTTCGCTATCCGCTGCATGGCTTGGCAGCCGCACACAGGCGATCCACCAATCACGAGCGAGCAGCGACTCCACTGCGCCTGAGTTCAGCTACAGGATGCTCCTTGATGGTTAAATATAAGTTTAAGTAAAGATATTCCAGCTTGAAATAAGAAAATAATGAAATGAATGTTAAGATAAATAATATTTTATTAGTACTTTTTTAATATTAGTTTGTTTAATTTTATTTATAATTTCTATTGGTAGGTTATTTATTAAATAAGGAATTAAGTAAGAAGAGGTCCGTTTGCCGTAAAAATTATTAAATTTTGGTGTAGTTAGCTTTTTTTCTGTTATACTTCTAGTAATTATAGTGTGGCTTTTAGGTAGTTGGATATCTGGACGAAAGTACTGTTCTATAAGTAGATTAATTTCCATTGACAGCACACCGCAGTATTTAAATAGACCATCAGGATCGCCCGAGTACTAAAGTCATCATCACCATGTGCTTATTTTGCCTAAAGAAATAAATGGGGTTCTGATTCTCAAGCTTTAATGTGAGCATGGAGATTTCTTTCTTTACAAGATAGAGTCAAGTTAAAAAAACATCAGGTGAAAGATCAATGGCCCATAGGTCACTTATCTTTCTGATGTAAAATATTTAGTTTCATGAATGCAACTAATTTCCATAACCAAACTGAAATAATAAGAGCCTTGCTATATCACCTTCCTACAGCTATATGAGACGAGTATCTAACTATATACTACTCTTATATTATTTATAAGAGGCCTATTCAGGCCAGGAACGTTTTAAACTAATCTACAAAACGTCAAATTCAAATAGAATGTTGCATGTTTGTGTAACATTGAAATGTGTTGTTGAATTGGGTCCAGGAATTGTGTATCTTTCATAGTGACATAATATTACCTGGGTTTAACCTGAGAAAAGCCTCCAGTCCTAGGATCATAGAGCCGACACTTTGCCCCAACAGTGTGAAGTATGGGTATGTAGCCGCTTCAATAGGCTTGCTTGAGTACAGTCTGACCAGCTTGATTTTGTCTCGTGGTACTTTCACATTGAAAGTTTTCTGTGCTTTATCCAGGATAGTTTTTAGTTCTGCTGTTTCAACCGTGTAGATATGAATAGTTGAGTCGGGGTATCTGAAAGTTTTTAGTATTACTTTTTTCCTTATTATTAACATCTACTCTGCTTCTTTTTCACTTCTTCCACTAGTGGACAAGAAACTGAGTGAACAGTAAAATAATCTTATTTGATAGGTAATAACTTACGGTATAACATTTGACTTATCTAAGTGCTTATTTTGTAAGCAGTAGAATTTGAAAGAATTGTTTTGATAGGTTGTTGTGAAATGGTCCCAAGTAATTTTTGTAAAATTCTGTTTTTCCCCCTAGCAGTTCAAGACCAGTATATAAACAGATTTCAATATCTCTCTATCAAACAGAGCATCTGTAAAACCACATGAAACTATATCGAGGATACAAAATTATTTATTAGCCATTTCACTTCGATATGTACACATTACTGGCAGCTCCGCATGAGGCAAGCCTGTTACCAAAGGTAACTTTAGCTAAAGATTTATAGATACTGATACATATCAGGATAAGAACTATACCTTGTTAACAGAGCCTTAATGGCCACCCAGAGAACTCTCTCCCCGCCGCCACCAGCGTTACAGTATGGATGGAAGAAGGCCACTCTGGTCACTCCGTTTCGCTTTCTCGCGGACAGCTTGCGTGTCTTCATCTGCATCAACCAGGTTGCGTACTTCATTGCAAGAGCAATAGTCACGCAAGAAAAGAGCAGTATAATGCCTAAGGACGTTCCTGTAATGATCACCTTGACCCTAAAACACAGAACACAATAAAAGCGTGACTAAGCAGATAGGTGCTTTAGCAGCTTGTTTTGTGATCTTGCAAGTAAGATCAATGAAAAAACACGGCTATTTATTACTTACATGATTGAGCGGCAAGCCGCCAGTAGTGTTAAGAGCATGTTGGAAAGTTTGGAGTTTTTAACGAAAATACATGGAGACCTAGTCTCAAATCGGTTTCCGTGACAATAATCTACTTTTTTCTTTCATCATTTTTATTTTATCAATAAAAATATCCCCGGTCGATTTGAATGAATGAAATGAATACAATAACAACGTAAGATGCGGTATTTATTTCCATAGAGCAGAATTAAATCTATGAAAGAAGCTTCATGGAAAGTACCAAACAAAATGGCAAACTTTTGTCTATTCTCACAACAACTTCAACTTCTTTATTGATGACGACGCTTGCTTTTTGCCAAAACGTCACGCGTCATAGCAAAAAGCAAGCGTAAGTAACAGTAGAGATATAATATAATCCTACTAATACTATTATTATAAACGTGAAATTTTGTCTACTATTGATACCTATACGTTTTGACGATTTGGTGCGAAACACCGCTTGCACCGTCACAAAAGGTGGTATTATAGGTAACCTACGTGAGGCTACCATACCAAGAATTTAGAGTTAGGTGTGCGATACCTAACTTTTACTAACATTCAGAAAGGAATGAAGCAATAATAAAACACATTTTGGATTGGGTATTATTGTGGTATTATCATGTCTAGTATTATTATTAACATTAAAAATGTCTACAAACAAGTCTGCCATCTTGGAAGTGTATAAGCGATTAAACGTTGTAGAGATTTTTTGATAAATCTTTGAGTTTTCTGCTCAGTTTATTGATTTTGAATTCCCATTTGATTAGCTTTTGTATTGTCTTTCTCTGTATGGTGTTGGTTTTTGTGTAAGTGCTGTACTTTTTGTGTTAGCTATCCTTGTTGCTAGCGGCGTCGATCCCAACCTATAAAGGTTGGTGACTTCGCCGCATGGGCGACAATCCTGAGCCGGCGGCTTCGCCGCCGGCCCCCGATCCCCCCGATCCTCCAGAAGACATGTTCGTCGAGGTAAGTACCTCATCTTCCACGAAACGTCCTCGCGAGGAATCAACAGCTGCGGAAATTCCCCCGCCAAAAAAAATCATGACCTCTCCTGATGCAGCTGCACCGAGTTATCAAACGATATACACCCACCCGTCTGTAGTTGTAGGTTCAATCCAGGCCTACTCTAACAGCGACAAGGGCCCATTCGTGGTCCATGTTTCCCGACCCGAAACCGACGCCCCCATAGGCGCTCCAATAAAATCTATCAAATTCGGACAGTTCCTAACCACAAATAAATTTGAGAACATTTGCCCTGATGGGGTAAAACGAGTAGGACGCAGCAAGATTTCTGTAGAGTTCCAGTCATCTCAAGCAGCAAACAACTTCATAATATCTCCTATTTTAAATATGTGTAAGTATATTGCCACCATACCCACATACAATGTTACTAGGATGGGTCTTGTGAGGCAAGTCCCCACTGACTTATCCATGACCGACTTTGCAAATGATGTCATCCTTCCTCCCACATGTGGCATAATAATAAAGGCAAGAAGACTAAACCGAAAAGTTATAGAAGAAGGTAAGGTTTCATGGGTCCCTACCCAGTCTGTGGTAGTGACCTTCCAAGGGCAAACCCTTCCACCAAAGATATTTTTGTACTACAATTCTTTGCCAGTGGAAATATATCAATTCCCTACAATCCAATGCCACTCCTGCTGTCGCTATGGACACACCAAGACCCAATGTCGCTCCAAGCCCAGATGCTTCCGCTGTTCTGCTGAACACTCAGGAGATAGCTGTGATGTGTCAGAACATAATGCTCTCTGTCTACATTGCAAGGGAAGTCACTTTGCTACTAGCAAAAACTGCCCCGAGCAAAATAGACAGCGATCAATAAAGGCTGTAATGGCCCTAAATAATGTGTCATATGAGGAAGCTAGTACTAAATTTCCACCCGTCAGTCGCTCCTACACAGAGGTTGCTCAAGAGCTATTTTCCCAACCTCCAATACCCCAGTCTCCACGCAAACAAGTCCTCCAATCCCAACCCAGGCACTCATATTCCAAGACTGTATATGCGAATCCCAAACCTAAACCCCTACTGGGCAAATCATATGACAAGGTCGCCCACAAAAATCTTATCTCCAATCCCAGTTCAGATCTACCTAATGGATGTGCTCTTGGCAACATCCACCCCGGTCCTTCCTCCATGAATGAGAGTTTGATTGACACCCTCCTCTCACTACTTATAAACATTCTAACTTCTAACCCTAACTCCCTACCGTCCAACGTTGCCCCTAAACTAACACAATTAGTATCCCTATCCGCTCAGTATGGATCCAGTGTCTGTGCTCCAATGGAACACACAGAGCATCCGAGCAAAAAAACATGAACTTGCATATTTAATCAATAAATTCCGCCCGTCAGTCATTGCCGTCTCGGAGACATGGCTGAAGCCTGAATCCAGTTTCAGGATTTCGGGTTTCACCTGCCTTCGGGACGACAGGGCTGACGGGCATGCCGGGAGTGCCTTATTAATAAGGCGCTCCCTTTCCTTTTCCCGCATTCCCCTCCCGTCCCTCCCCCTTGGTATCAACGCTGTTGCCGTTGATATCAAGTCTTTTAATATTTCATTTTTATCTATATATATTCCCCATCCAGACTCCTCTCTAATTCCTGACATTCTCTGCCTTTTCTCATCTATTCCTTCCCCTATGATTATCATGGGGGACTTTAATGGTCACAACACTGTGTGGGGCCATAATCATTCGGATATGTTTGGACTTTCTCTTTTAGAAATCATTGATGAGGCAAACCTCTGCCTTCTCAATAATGGTTCCCCTACACGCAGAGTTTTCCCATCCCAAAATCCGAAAAGTGCTGTAGATCTCTCATTGTGTTCTCCCTCTCTGGCTTCAGATATTTCATGGCAAATACTACCTAATTCACATGGTAGTGATCACTTCCCCATAATCTTGACCATTCTAATTAATTCCTTGCATGGCGTCATTCCTCATTGTAATCCCCAACCTACTTTAAAGTATAGAGTTACTGGTGCTGACTGGTCCTCTTATTCTACGTCTCTTGATCTTAAATTAGATTCCAATCTTCTCTCTGTTGAATCCCCAATTTCATCCTATAAATACTTCATTGAGAGTATAATCACGTGTGCTGATCTCCACATCCCTATTAAAAAACCCGCTCGAGACTTTAAAGTATCTACCCCATGGTGGGATGCTGACTGTACAGCAGCTGTGGCTGAGAGAAAGTCTACTGAGAAAACATACACTCAGTCAATGACAACAGAAAACTTTCTGAATTATAAGAAATCTTTTGAAACTATCATGGTTATCAACACTAAAGTCATTTAAAACGGGATATTTACCATGATTTGATTTTTGAGTTATCCAATATTAAAAAAAAATCAAAAATCAAATCATGGTAAATATCCCGTTTTAAATGACTTTAGTATAAGAAATCTGCTGCAAAACTCAGAAAGCTTACTGCAAAAAAGAAAAAACAGAGTTGGATTAACTTTTGTGAAAACTTATCCCCTAGAACTCCCTCTTCTATAGTCTGGAGACAGATACGACGCTTTAGAGGTACATCTCGTCTAGACCAAAATTCAGCTAGTGATCATACATCATGGCTTGAGGCTTTTTCGGATAAACTTGCTCCGCCTTCAGCCCCATCCTTATCTTCCCTCCCCTCAATCCCATCTTTTCTACCTTCTACTTCATCACTCGATGCTCCTTTCTCTTTTAATGAATTAACCCTTGCACTCAACGGACTAACCGACTCTTCTCCAGGAATAGATGGAATACCTTATTCCTTCCTAATTAACTCATCAGAAAAAACTAAAGAAATGTACCTATCCCTCATCAATTCTTTCTTTGATGAAGGCATTATCCCAGATCAATGGAAAACGCAAATTATTATCCCCATCCCAAAACCAGGTAAAGACCCTGCCATGCCATCTAGTTATAGACCAATAGCCTTGTCATCTGTTATGGCCAAGGTGGCGGAACAGATGACAAAACGTCGTCTTGATTGGATGTGTGAAAACAACTCTACACTCGCAAAAACCCAATTTTGTTTCAGAAAAGGTTTTAGTACTATGGACAGCCTAAGCCTCTTGACGTCTGACATTTTCATAGCTTACCAAGAAAAAAAGTACCTTGTTGGAGTCTTTCTCGATATCGAATCCGCTTATGATAACGTCCTGCTTCCGGTTCTCAGGAGCAAACTCACTCAGCTGAGAGTACCTGAGAAGTTGGTTCGTTTTATTTGCAATATGCTAATGGAAAGATCAGTCATCATCAAATCCCCTACTGGCCTCCTACCTCCAAGAACAGCTTGGAGAGGTTTACCCCAGGGCTCTGTCCTCAGTCCATTGCTGTACAGCCTGTACACTTACGACCTTGAACAGACTGTACAATCTTTTAGTAATATCCTCCAATATGCAGACGATATTGCCCTATACAACTCTAGTTCTTCTATTGAAGACTCAGTAACTTGCCTGAATTCTGCTCTTTCGTACCTTGCTGATTGGCTGGCCAATCATGGGCTTTCTCTTTCTGCATCTAAAAGTTCTGTAGTTCTATTTACCAAAAAAAGGGTTATTCCACAGGTTAATGTGTACATTGAACAGGAGGTCATTCCTCAGGCCAATAAGGTTAAATTTCTAGGTGTCACACTGGACTCGAGGATGTCTGGCACCCCTCACTGCACAGCTATAGTTCAAAAGTGTGAAAGGAACTTAAACACCCTTCGTTCACTTTCAGGCGTATGGTGGGGTTCCCATCCATACTCACAAAAATTATTGTACAATGCCATAGTAAGAAGCCACTTTGATTATGGTTTGTTCCTCATATCAAATCTTTGCAATAAATCTGGTTTAGATAAGATTAATAAAATTCAGTCCAAATGTTTGCGCATAGTGTTAGGAGCCATGAAATCTAGCCCTATAAATGCTATGCAAGTGGAATGTGGTGAACCACCCTTACACTTGCGCAGACAATACCTATCTGATAGGTTTATTTTTAAATTGGCTGAAAATTCTAATCACCCTCTCCTCCCTAAGCTGAATCGACTTCACGAATTATTTAGATACTATGACAAGAAACCTTGTATCCTACATAGCTACATAACTTTCTCTCAACTTCCCGACCCTATTGCCCAGTATCCCTTAAATCCTCTTTATCAGACTCCCTATGATGCCTTGGTCCACAAACCTAATATTATCCTAGACTTTGGAATTCATAAGAACTCTCCTGATGCTCGTGCCATTTTCAATGCTGAAGTTGCTTCAAAATACCCGGGGTGGCATCTAATCTTCACCGACGCCTCCAAACTATCTGCGGATGGAGAGGTTGGTGCTGCAGTTTGGATCCCCTTTACTTCTATTAATCTTAGTTTTAAGTGCCCTCCCACCTCATCAGTATTCACTGGAGAAGCTGTGGCCCTCCTTGAAGCCATACTATTTGTAAAATCACATAACCTAAATGAATCAATAATTTTCACTGATTCTAAAAGTTGCCTCCAGTCCATTCTATCGAATCCCTTTAAGCATAATCGCTTCCCCATAATCATCCAAATTAAAAAAATCCTATATGAATGCCACCAAGACGGCATCAGGATCCTCCTTGCTTGGATTCCTGGCCATTCTGGGATTCCAGGTAATGAGGCAGCTGATAGCCATGCAAAATCTGCCATTCAATTGGGTTCCCTTGAGCATTACAAAACCTTTTCTCATGACCTCTGTCTTCTTCCTAAAAAACTGCTTGATAAATCCTGGACAGATGACTGGAACTCATCCAAACAAATTAAAGGCAAGCATTATGCTGATATCCAGCCAGAGATACCTTCAGTACCCTGGTTCTCTATCTTTTGCAAGGCAAATAAATTTACCACCTCTACTTTGTGTAGGTTAAGGCTGGGTGCCTGCTGTTCTCCAGTTTTTTTGTGCAAACTTAGGATAAGGAATCATTCTATTTGTGAGTGTGGTTTAGAAGAAGGAACCATTGACCACATATTTTTCAACTGCTCTAAATTACATTTCTCCCTCTATGACCTACTCCCTCCTGATATCCCGCGTCCTACTTCCCTTAAATGTTTATTATCCTTTATATTTTCCCCTCCGGTAAACTTTTTATTATGTAAATTTGTAAAATCTAATAAGATTAAACTGTAAATAACTACTAACATATTAATTCCAAATTTGTAAATTTTCTATTTATTAACCCTTTGTGTGTGCATGCATTCTTAACTTTGTGTTGTTTTCCAGGTACAAATCAAAATGGTACTACTCAAAAAGATAAAACTGTTTACGATTAGTTATCATTAATAAAATTTCATTCGATTTTTCTCTACTAAAGTTTATGACTCTTCACACGGACACTGGCAGAGTTGTGACAACACAGTCACAGCGAGCCATAAAAATAAGAAGAAGAAGAAGAAGTCTACAAACAACCCTTTTTAACACAAAAAAGGAGGATATAATACATAGTGGCTTTGTCATCAACATCATCAGCTTATAATATATTACCTACATAGATGGATATTTTTTATTAGACAGATATCAACTAATATCTGTCGATCGTACACATAATTGTCCCGAGACGGGAAGGCAACCTCCTGCGTCGCAGGCGGCTCTTCGCCCACCGCGCCACAGAGGTCGTCGTGTATTATTGAAGCTTAATTCTATCTTAGAATTATATCTCCAGTTTGGAGTCTCCAGGCGCTTCCCTAATCAGTGGCGTAACTATACCAATGTACCGTTCGAGGCAAATTTATCGCGGATGCACCCCCTTTATAGCTTACAGAGACATAATTATTTATGTTCGCAGTTTGGATTCTCCTTTCTCCGGGGGCCCCTTTGGGCTGGGACCCCATGGCATTTAGCCGACTTGCCACCGTGTAGTTACGACACTGGCGCTAATCGTGTCTGGGCGTAGCGAGCGGGTCCGTCTCGTCAGACACCTCTGCCGCCAGGTCCGCGAACTTGGCCACGTAGTCCACGCTAGACTCGGCCAGGAGAGAGTGCAGTTGGGAATCCACCTACGCAAGAATGTTATGAATAATTATAATTTGGTTGATTAGGTTTTAAATAAATGTCATGATTCTATGTCCACGAAAAGTACCCTATAGGTTTTGTGTGCATGTCGTTGACTTGGAAATTTTGATATAATCGGGCATTAACTGTGCTTAGATGTTTGACGGCTCCAAGAGGTTATGGACCTAAGTATTTCATGTCATCAGCCTATGTTAGTCCACGGCTGGACATAGGCTTCCCCCAATGAGCGCCGTAACGCCCTGTTTTAAGCTTGTCGCATCCAGCTTCTGCCCGCAGTCTTTCGCAGGTCGTCATCCCACCTGGTCGGAGAGTAGTATTCAGTATTAAATATGATTTATTGAATATTTACCGAGGTGTCTGGCGGACGCGCCTCCAGATGCCCTAGGAAGCTGCTGAGGCTGAAGTCCTGCACGGAGCCCTCCAGCCAGGGCGCGTCGCGCAGCAGCCGAGATGGGGACATAGACATCGACTCCGAACGCAGGAAACCTGGGGAACCATTACACACCACACAACACAAACATTAAAGAGGTTTCTTTTATATTTTTTTAGCGTACAGACTATAGCCGTGATTGTGTTTAGTCGCATTACTCGCCCCACAGCGCCACCTACATTTTACGTAATACATTGCCGCGCCAACATCGTGCATAGGAAGGCGGTATCAAGTAATACTAGCGCCGCCATCTATTTTATCTTATACGAAGTTGCCCTTGGTGGCCACCAAACTCTATTTTAGCATCTCTACTTAAACTTTGCAAAGCAAAACTAAAAGAGGCATTAAAAAAGCTTATAATGTATCTATCACAAAATAAACTTATATTAGTCCACTGCTCGACATAGGCCTTCCCTAATGAGCGCCCTAGCACCCTGATTAGATAATTATAAATACTATTTTAACAGGTATTTATCGCGTTTATTAACCTTTTCCCCCCGAAATTAAATACCCGTTAAAATAGTACTTGTAATTATGAGTTCTCATCACGTAAGTTTAAAAATATTCACCCTGATTAGATTTAAATCGCAGTTTATGTCCTGATAAGGCAAAGTTTGTTATTTTTTTTATAGATGTAAATTCAACTTACTTCCCATATCAGGATCTGTCCTATCCGTGGTATCTTGCTTCAGCTGTAGACTGGAGTCATTGTGGATGATAGCTTTCCTCTCATCATCATCATCATCGTCTAGTATGTCATTATCCGCCAAGTCTTCTTCTGGAAAATAGGAAGCTTCGATCAATACGTATCATATTGTCATATATCCTAAGTGGTGTTAGGCAGGGTACTAGGCGATGATAGCACTAACACTGGCTAAATTTCAAATTAATGTTTTAGATTAGATATATCATCATCATCATCAAAAGCCTATATTAGTCCACTGCTGGACATAGGCCTCCCCTAATGAGCGCCATAAGTGTATGTAAGTACTGACCGTTGTCGTCCCTCTCCTTGGAAGGCAGCTGTGCGATGGGGATCCTGCGGTCGCCGTCGTGGAAGTAGAACTGTCCGTTTGACTCGCTCAACACGTAGAATATCGATAAACTGTAACAGATTACATCATATAATGACCGGGGAACGACTGGGGATTTTATATAATTTGTTTATTTTAATTTGATTGATTGTGTATCATGTATTTTTTTTATTTGAAATTGTAATTGTGTTTTTCTTGTGATCAACTGGCCTGAAATAGTGATTTTATTATTTAATAAATGCTGTATTGTAGTTTGATGGGTTCAGGTGTTAGCGGCCCAGAGGGTCTCTACAGAGCCGCGTGGAGTTCTAGGCTGGCATCGCATGGTATTATAGACAACAATTTAATTTCCGGTATACAGACCATACCGGAAATTGAATCGGAACCGGAGTTTTTAAATCTAAATTACCGGTATTGAAATCGGAAACGGGTGTGTAAAATCAGTCGGAAATTCCGACATATAGGAACCGGAACCGAAGCCCTGAAACATCCCTATTATCAAACGTTCTGCTTCAGAAGTCTGTGAGCTTGCTTCGCCTACAAATAGCACAAAAATACAGGATTGAAAGAGCTCTTACTCTGTAGTAGAAGTGGGCGGCGGTTTGGGCAGGATCTTGGGCAGCGCGGGCGGACTGTCCGGGACTATCTTCACGGGGATCAGCGCTGGAAAGATATCGATAGCTGTTTACTGATGCATGTACTTTGAAACCAGCGGCCCAGACCAGATAAATTCAAGTAAACAGAGTATCACCACCAACAATCACCTTATTTCATAATAATTTATAGTGTAAAATTTTACTTGACTATGTGCTTATTTTGTAAGCATAAAGGATGAAATAATTATAGGTACTATACTATATAATATATATTCATTTCCTTGAAATTCATTCCCGTTACAGAACTAACACGTCAGATGTTTCAAATTGCATTAGTAAAAACTAAGAAATGGTGGTAAATTAATTATTAAACAAGAAAATTTTGTTTATATTATTTCTTGTTTTCGAGTTGGGGCAAAACCTTGGTACGGGTTTTCAGAAGATTATAGAGTTTAGATAATCTGATATTTTGTAGTTTGCCTTGTTACGGAGAGAAGGCTTGTTTTGAAGAATCAGCGGACATCCATTATTATTATTAATTAATTTCAGCTTGCTAATTCTTTGAGCTATGTCGATAACTTTGGTTCTCTGTCGGATGTATTCGTTACGAGTCCTATCCTTCAGATAAACTCCGAGCATACATAGCTGTGCGAAATGTTCATCATCATCATCAGCCTATAGCAGTCCACTGCTGTACATAGGCCTCCCCTAATGAGCGCCATAGCGCCCTGTCTTGAGCTTGCCGCATCCAGCATCTGCCTGCAGTCCTTCGAAGGTCGTAATCCCAGCTGGCCGGAGGACGTCCTACACTACGTTCAGCATTATTTATGTTACATGTGGTGTTAGAGTAGAACATGAGAGACTGACTGCTGGGAGGCGGTAGCTTGGGCAGGAGCGGCAGTAGCCGCTGCACCACGATGCGGCGCGACGCGCACCGCGCGCGCCCGCGCCGCCCGCCTGGCAACTCTTCCAACTCTAGTGCTGGTGATGTGGTCTTCTGCAATGGAACAAACGACAGGTTAATAGAAGGAATGATTATAAAACATAACGATGGTACAGATGCCGGTAGACTGGGATGTTTTAACAAATGGAAGTATAATTGAAAATTAATTCGAAATAAGTTTTCTTTATTTTCTAACTCAATAATATTTAACATAATATTAAATAAATCAATAATCATTTATTTCGTAACTGTCATGAAATACACGTCACATTAGTTTCGGCTACAGATACGTAGCAATTTTAAACTTACTAAGGTAAAGTCAACAAATAATATTCAATTAAATGATACATACTACAATAGAAATAAGCACATTAAACGTTAAGCTGTAAGAGACAGAAAAAGTATTATTTTAACGTTTAAATTATCGGGAATTTATCGCGTACCTTTTGGTGTACACATGTTTAGTTAGTTACCTGAGGTCTGGGCGCGATGGGCAAGGGGTGCCGGAACAGCGTGGAGTTCTGGGGGTGCGCGGTGGGCGCGGGTGGGCGTCGCCGCGGGGCTGCGCCGCCCACGTGAGCGTTGCCTGCTAGCGCTAACAGCCGTTTTAACCTAAGAATTCAGAAGCTTTCGTCAAAGTAAAGGCAGCTTATAAAACACTGACGCACGTAGTATGAATATAACTTCGGCGTTAAAGCTTTTGAAACTATCATGTTGTATTAATATTTGTTGTCTGTCACGAAATGTAAATTGATTTTACGTATAAATTGTATTTCACCTTTCGCTCAGCAGCGTGAAGCCGGCCTGGCTGGGAGCCGGCGGCTGCGGCCGGTTCACCAGCTTGCTGACCAGCTTCAGAGAACTGCCCGAGGACTTGTGCTCCGGAGACAGGAGGGGTTCCACTGCGGAATAGATAAATAATAAGAGAATTTGGAATATAAGACATGATAATAACTATCTGTATTTAGTGGTTATATCAACGCCCAACTCTTTGATTTCTACATAAATTAACAATTACATATAAATGAATAACTATAATCCTTCACTCAAACTCGTCTGAAGTGTTAATGTAGGTCGCGCTCGCGAAGTACCTTGAGATGACATTTTATTTCTTCACTTGTATGTTTGAAAAAAATCACTTGTATCTTGAATGTTTAAAGTTTAGTTCCAATGAAGAGATTTTCGTAGATCAAGCATACTGAAACGCGTTTGGAATTTGAGTAGGGGTTGAATCGTGTGGTCCGGGAGCCAGGCACAAATTTGGTCAATTATTTCCTCCCGAGCGAAAATTCGTAAAATGCATTAGGAATTAATATTATGAATACTCGTGACCGTCTGCTGCGATTCCGTGGGTTGGGCAATGGAGCGATGACGACATTATTACCATGGAATAAGGTTTAATTCAGAAATAAAAATTCACATATTCCAGAATTCTTGATTTGAACCTTATTCCATGTGAATAATGTCGTCTTCGCTGCCACTGCCCAACCCACCTACGGGATCGCTGCTTGGGAGGGACTTCGTCATGAAAATCTGTCACCGGCTCCCGGACCAGTGGTCGAAGTACGTCTAAAGATATGGGGGTTAGGTTGTTGTTGGCCGGTAGAATAGAAGCAGTCCGTGACTAGTGCAAACACTTACGTTTCCTCTCATCAGCGGACAGCCCATCATTACTATCAGCACTGTGCTTCGGCGATAGCATATCCTCCTTGTCATCGTCCACGCAACTATCTTTGTCTTTCGCCTTGGGAGTAGCGCCGTCCTTGTCTGTCTCGTGATGTTTGAGGGGATGGGTGCCGCAGGGTGTGGGGAGGGGTGAGGTAGGCTCGGCCCACCAGTAGTCTAGCTGCAGTTTTGATCGGTTTCCGAACTGAAAAAAAAAATATCACACTAGGGCCTTATCATACTAACGGATTGCGAGCGGATTGAAAGCGGAGCGGGCGCGCTACGTACACGCGGCGCACGCGCAGCGAATTCGTTGCGGGCGCGAAACGAGATCGCCGCGAGTAGCAGCGTGGACGCCATTTTGTACTGTCTCTAAACGCCAGCCCGTCTTCCCCGCCTCACTTCAGTCCATAACGAGTTATGACAATAAAGCCGCGTATCGACTACGTATCTCTGGTTGTAGATTTAAAATCAATTCATCCAGACTATAAAATGGATGCAAAAATGGAGATCATGGGAGTTTTGAAAAAATACAAGCATATATCTAACAGCTATCCTCCAAACTATTCAGGATATTTTACAAGTCCAGAGCTACTGCGAAATAATTCATTGCAACCAATTAATTCGTCTCTAAGTGTAAGACGAGAACAGTAACGCTGAAGATACAATTTATAGTAACAAAGTCAACAGTAGTGTCTCCTCGTCGGAATCCATTTTATTACTGAGTGTACAAAGACGCGATGAAAACGTTGCCAATTTGCCACGCGTCCGCGACGTCTTCGTTGTGCAACCGCGGCGTTTTCGCGATGCATTCGCTGCACCGGCCCGCATCCGCTCGCAAACCGCTAGTATAATTATAAGGCCCTAATTAGAGAGGTATATGCGAAAGGTATCCAAACTTTATCACTTATAATATTTTAAATATTTTTGTTTGGTTTGATTGATGGATGTATGGATGGATATTTGTTACTTCTTCACGCTAAAAGCACAGAATGGATCGGGTAGAATTTTTTTTGGAAACAGGTAGTTCCAGACCTGGATTAAAACATAGCAGACTTTTATCCCATAAATCAGTTGATAGAAATTACCTTTAAAAGTTTCTTACAAAGTGTGCGAAGCGGCTGCCAGGAACTATTTGATAAATATTTATACGTCTCTACATTAGCATGTGAAGTAATTTCCTATGTATTATATTATAAAGTGGATGGATATTTTTTATATTTTTTTTGACGACCGATGTGGCGCGGTGGGCGAAGGTCCGCCTGCGACGCAAGAGGTTGCGGGTTCGATTCCCGCCTCGGAACAAATGTGTGTACGATCTGCAGATATTTGTTCCGGGTGTTCTGGTCGTTTTCTATGTATAATAAAAAATATCTATCTATGTAATGTATTGTATTATGTATATCAGTTATCTAGTACCCATAACACAAGCTCTGCTTACCATGGGGCTAGATAATGCTGTGTGGATTGTCCAGCATTATTTATTTATTTATTTATTTATAAAGTGGTTAACTTAGTAAGTTCTGTTGCTGATGGCTAAGCTATGAGTTTTACATTATGCAACCACGTAAGCTAAACTGTGGGTCATACATATTGATTTATTGCAGACTTGTTTATAATGTTGGCCGAATGAATAAAGTGTGTGACCTCTTGACTTATGAAACTTTGTCTTAAATCGAAAAATCAACGATAATTTCCGCTTTTTTTTATAAAAAAAAATAAAAATAAATAATGCTGGACAATTCACACAGCATTATCTAGCCCCATGGTAAGCAGAGCTATACCATACATTTTAGCGATTATAACCTATTTTTTTCTATGGCGCTCATTGGGGGAGGCAGTGTCCAGCAGTGGACTGCTATAGGCTGATGATAATGATAAAATGTATAAAGGCTTCTTTATAATTGACCCCGGCACGTGAGCAAAGTCGCAAGCAGAAGCTAGCTAATAAGCTCACCTTATGGTGAGGTGAGTTCATCATCATCAGCTTATATTAGTCCACAGCTGGACATAGGTCTCTTCTAATAAACACCATAGCGTCTTTAGTTTGCCGCATGTAAAAGATAGTTACCATCAAATACAAGTCCCCTATAGTAAGGTCCCCCGCGTCCCGCACGCTCCAGCCCCGTCGGATCTGCTTCAGCGCCAGTTCCACATCTATATCCGGTTTCTCGTGTTTCTCTTCCGGTTTTTCCTCTAGTTTCTCTATATCCGGTTTATCTTCCTTCGGTTCCTTCTCGTCTTTGACCTCGTCGGTGACAAGTGTGTACACGCTGCCGCCGCGTTTCTTTTGTCTGATGCGGAATTTAACCTGCGAACACATGAGTCAGCAATCGTTCAAATCTTCACATAGTATAAAACAAAGTCGGTTCCCGCTGTCTGTCTGTTCCTTTGTATACATATATTTATATATCTTTAAAACTACGTAACGTATTTAGATGCGGTTTTTTTAATTGATGGTAGTTAAATCTTTTTTTTGCTTAACTGGCAAAAGGAGCAGTAACCTCTCAGACACGATACGAGTGCTATTTAACATTGTATGTACCTATACAGAATTAGTTCTTTTATTTTATAATTCTCTTACATTTTTAGTTCATAGATGATGTTTTTCTATATAGCTTTTAGATTGTTAAATTCCTCATTACTTATTTATGTCATTACTTAATTTTTGTATGTATTTGTTTTGTATGTAGCACTTCGCTTTTTAAAAATTTTAATTTGTTTTCCTCGGTCCCACAGGCCCCAGCAGAAAACCAGCGCAGGTGTTTTTACTAACACCTGTATATGCTGAGTTGGGACCATTTTGTAGTTTAAACTAAATTTAATAATATTATATTTTCGCTATATGTCGTATTTTCTTTAAGTGGTAGGGTAACGATTTTTTCTGTTTGTATGTTTTATTTATGTTAAACTACAAATAAACTATTTGATTTGATTTTGATTTGTATATAAACCATTGTCACATAGATTTCCACGCGGTCGTAGCCGCGGGGCGCAGCAAGTCACCCATAAAACCTTAAGACCTTCGCCTGAAAAGGGAGGTGCCTTGCGTCAAATCCAGTAGTACTGATTTATTGCAGACTTGTTTATAATGAATAAAGTGTGTGACCTCTTGACTTATGAAACTTTGTCTCAAATCGAAAAATCACGATATTTTCTTTTTTATGGCATACATTTTAGCGATTATAGCCCTAAAGGACTAGTTTTTGACAGTACCTACTCAGGGCAATTTAAAAGTAGACTAAATGTGTATAATATGAGACTGAAGTCATTGTCTCTGTAGATCGAATAGTTTCCGAAATATAGTCTTTCAAATTGTACCATTTTTTAGAACAACGCAATTTTAGCTGTAGATATGCTACGAATAATGAAATAAAAAGGTGAGTAGGTACCTACTACAGAAATTAATAATCTTATATAACAGAAGGATGTTGTAATAGATTATTAAATAGTTAGATAGGTAAAAAAAGGCAAAAAGGTTATGTACTTGGCTTAACCCCCAGAGATTAATTACAGCAAAGTTTTTGGGTATGAGCTCATAGAGTTATTTATGTGGAGTCATTCCTTAAGTCATCATCAATGAAAGTCAATATTTACCACTTTATATGTTTTAGTTTTCACAAGAATTTTAATAAATGTTCTCATGGTTCTGAAGTCACAATTTAGGTTAGTATTTTTTAATAATTACATAATCAATAGCCACTTCTGGGTGGTTGTGCAGTAGCAGCTAAAAATGTCATATTCGAAAACGGACGAGAAAATACAGTTTGACCGAAACCGCTATACCGCTCCTTAGGAAAGTACGGCGAGGTGGGGGGCGAGGTAAAACGAGCAAGAGTACGCGTTGACGGTAGACTGATGGATCGGAGAGGCCGATATTTCCCCCCCGTCTCGCCGTTCACATACCTCAGGCGCGGTACAGCTGTTTCGGTCAAACTATAATGAAATGATGAAAGCTGTCAAAATCTAAAATTGTTTCGAACCTCTGCCATTTGATTTGATAACACTGTATAAAATATAAATATTAAAATAGTAAAAAAAACACAATTAATTTTTATTTTATTTTGTAGAATATACTTTGGTTTAAGTATCACTGGAATAAATATTTAACATCAATGTTACTTTTATTTTATAACCCTTTGTTTACAAAAATTATAGTGTATTCAAGTCCGAGGACAGTAAATAAATACCTTCAAATTCTTAAACTTCCGTTCCTTCACTCCTCTGCCATCACTTTCATTGTCGGTATCGCTCTTGTTGCACAGGAAGCCGTCGTCCTCCATCTCTGAGAAGCTGTCTTTCTCTTTCTCCGACATCTCTTTGTCTCTTTCTAAATCTTCTTCCGGTGCCTCGTCCTTTGAAAAGGCGAAAAATATTTTTAATACAAGTCACTAGAAATGGCGTGTTAGATAACATATTTGTAATGTAAGCAGTCCACTGCTGGACATAGGCCTCCCCGTCGGTTCTTCGCGAGATATATCCGGCCCACTGCCAATTCAGCTTGCTAATTCTTTGAGCTATGTCGATAACCTTCAAAAACATCAAATACATACCTATACCAAAATATCAAAGTGCTTTATTAGAGAATTTGCCAAAGAAAATGGCCTCAAGTACTGTTGGACGAGCCGCGGCATAGTCTACCTTAGGCGTACAGATGGTGCACCTCTCACAAAGATAACGTCCGAAAGCGACCTAGAAAACCTTAAAATTAAATGACTAGACTCTAGAGCTTTATTAGTATATTTTGTGCATGCATTTGCTTTTACTTTTAATTTCATATTTTTACTATGTTCCAACCTTGACTGTTTAATGATAAATTGTGTCTCTATCTTCTTATACGGATGTAAGAATAGTGTTAGCACGTTATTTTATTATGTTATTGTTATGTTGTCTAATGATGTTATGGGAATGTATTACGAAACACCAACGCAACGAGTTTACACACAAGAATGTTTTATATATCTACACGTAGTCTATGACTATTTCTTTTATGTACATATGTATATGAAAATCTTACGATCTAACCATCACTTATCGTATACAATCCTGCCATCCATAGACCAAAGTACTACCGCTCCCGACTACTTTTTGGTGTACAATAATGGATGACAACTCGTTTATTATTGCCGAAGTTGATTCGACGCAGACAATCAATTGCAGTTCAGTAGGCGACTCTAGAAGTTGTAAAAAAATACTAAGCCTTAATAAAAATAACAAACACTCACTTATTATAGTTACTCTTAACATACGAAGCATAAATGCAAATTTTGACACTTTTCTTACCTTCATTACCAGTCTAAATATTGTAGTTGATGTTTTTGTACTAACCGAATGCTGGACTAGTAGTTTTAACCCTCCTCCGAGCCTGGGTAAATATAACATGTTTTGGACGAAAAATAAATTAAACCAAAATGATGGTGTTGTAACATATGTTAGGCAAGAGTTAAAAGCGGCATCATATGAGCCACAGTGTAACGATGGAAACTGTCTTGTAGTAACAATCTCAACCGACTACACGGTCGTATGTTCGTACCGTCCGCCATGTTTTAAAAATACTACCAGATATGTGGAATCTATCGACTCAATTTTGGAAGGCATTACTACGAAAACTATAATATTCACTGGTGATATTAACATAAATACCTTGCCTGATAATATGGGAAATAATGCTACAGATTATTTGAATATTTTAGCCATGCATGGATTGCAACTAGGTATTGACCTTCCAACTAGAAGCACTACCTGTCTTGATCACTTTATGGTCAAATCAGGAAGCTGTTGGCAAACCCTAGTTTTCCAGCAAGAGCTCACTGATCACTCTCCCATTTTGTTAAGTATTAGCGATAAAACAATAACAAAATCGCCAGTCATATACAATAAAATAAATATCAACTATGAAGGTATCGGTGAGTCACTAGCTACTGAGACATGGGATGATCTATATTTGATTGAGAATGCTAATGCTGCCACTGAATTGCTTACACTTAAATTAACTAACATACTAAGTCGTAATACACTAATAAAAAAAATCCCCAAGAGAAACCTGCCCCTTAAACCATGGATAACAAAAGGTGTAGTTAATTGTATTAGAAAAAGGGATAAAATGCATAAAAAAGTACGTAAGGCTCCGAAGGATGAGAAATTAAGAGATAAATATAATAAATATAGAAATATGTGTAATACTATTATAAAAAGAATGAAGAATGAATACTATAGAAATAAACTTATTATGAATCAGGGTAATATTAAACAAACATGGAAGGTCGTAAAGGAAGTATGCAATTTCACTCAAACCAACTTACCGTCACGTGACTTGCTTGAAATATGTAATGAACCAACCGAATCACTCAATCATGTCAACAAGTTTTTTACAACTGTTGGAGGTACACTAGCAAAGGACACCCTTCAGATTATAAACAAAAGTGAACGTGACCTTGCTGCATTTGCTAAATCATCTATGACGCCCATTAGCTCGATGTCATTGTTTCCCACTGACCCAGCAGAAATCAGGTCGATAATATTTGGATTAAAATCGAATAGTGCCCCTGGGTGGGACAATATAACAGCAACGGTTCTTAAGAAACTTATAATGTTCCTAGACATACCTATTGCTTATGTATGCAATCTAAGCTTAGGAACAGGAACTTTTCCAGATGTCTTTAAGAGTGCTATAGTTTGTCCAGTTTTTAAGGCAGGTGACAAAAATAATCCTTCCAACTATCGACCTATTTCTTTACTTTCAACACTATCAAAAGTTCTAGAGAAGCTGGTTAAAAAGCGGCTTATGAATTATCTGGAGGGCAATAATCTACTGAGTCAAAACCAATACGGTTTTAGAGAAGGTAGAGCGACAGAGGACGCAGTTCTTACTCTATCTTCCCAGATAACTACGTATCTTGATAATGGAGACAAGTGTTTAGGTGTTTTTTTGGACCTTCAAAAGGCATTTGACACAGTATCCATCCCTATTCTGCTAACACGCTTGGAAAATCTTGGAGTAAGAGGGGTTTCTTTGGATTGGTTTGCTGACTACTTAGCCGGCAGATCTCAGCGGGTTCGTGTTCAGACTCATCAAAGTGACAGCGCACTATGCACATACGGTGTACCACAGGGAAGTACTCTTGGTCCTGTTTTGTTTCTTGTATACATAAATGAACTTTGTAGTACTTCCCTCCCTGGACTTGATCTGCTAATGTTTGCAGATGACACTGTCCTTCTACTGCACGAAAAAACATGGCCCGTTGTCGTGAAACTGGCTGAGGACGTTATATCTGTGGTGACGAAGTGGTTGGAAAACAGTCTGCTCACACTAAACACCAGTAAAACTAAATATATGTGTTATAGTAAGACAGCTGCTGGAAATCCAAGCTCTACTATCAACCTTAAGATACACACTTTTCCCTGTAACTACTCCCGTACGACTCCATGTAACTGCGCTACTCTATCTCGCGTTAGCTCCATCAAATACCTGGGAATTATAATTGATGATCATCTCACCTGGAACCTCCATATTAAAGCACTTGCATCTCGAATCCGAAAACTCATCTATGTATTCAGGAATCTTCGGACTGTTGCAGAGCGTAAGCTATCTATACAGATATATAAAGCCCTGTGTGAATGCCTGATTAGGTACTGTATATGTACATGGGGTGGAGCAGCGAAAACGCATCTTATCACTGTCGAGCGCGCACAACGTGCAATTCTCAAAGTTCTTCTCTACCTACCATTTAGACATCCTACCGCGGAAGTTTACCAGATTGCCGGTGTCCTGAGTGTTAGAAAACTATTTATCTATGAGACTATCCGTCGTTACCATAGAAAAATTGTTCCTCATTTACCAGCTTCCAACAAAAGAATTGATCGTTGTCCTATTCCAACCGTTAAAAGTAAATTCGCCCAGAATCACTACAACGTTGTAGCACCACACCTATACAATAAACTTAATAAAATGCATAAAACTAGGAGACATAGTAATAGAGACATAAAAAACACATTAACAAAGTGGTTAAATGATCTTAACTATGATGAAGTGGAACTAATGATAGGCAGATACTAGAGTACCATTCATTATATAATAATATGTGTGGTACTTTAATAATAACACAGCATAGTAGTAATTTTATAGAAATAGTATATAATATGTGTAAGTATAATGAAACAACATCATAATATAAATATACATTAGTATGATAATAACTTGATAGATAAACCATAACATCAGTACAATTCCAAATAATATGTAAACCGTTTCTTTAGGATTTTTTAATATAGAATTTGTCATAAATATACTATAATAATAAATAAATATGAGCATTGATATCCGAAGTAAATAACTTAACTTAAAAAAAGATATACATTACATTATATAGTCTGAGATTACTGCTCTACATGTTATTGTTATGTTTTTATTTAGCTGGATTACTGTGTACCTAAATTTAAAATTAGTTATAAGATATCTATAATTACATAGACATAATTGAATGTAAACATTAGTTGGAGAAGCCATTGGTTCCTGAAACACAGTTTTTTACTAGTTCAGGGGCCTATGGACACATATTGCCTGCTTCACTGTCTATTTTGTCAATAAATAAAAAATTTTTACTTTTTTACTTTTACTTTTACTTTTATTTTCTCTAAAGACTAGCTAGACCACACAGGACTCAACAAAATTAAAATTACATTAGTAAAATTAGGAAAAAATGTGATCAATTCGATTTTTTGTTCACTTCAATCTTAGGTAAAATAAAAAAGCGAACAAGAAACCTACACCTTGTTAAGTTGATCGTTTTTGAGTTGGAGCAAAACTAGACCCTAGCTTTTTTATCCACTAGAATCTAGTGGATAAAAAAGCTAGGGTCTAGTCTAGTAACTAGATAATCTGATATTTTGTAGTAAGCCTTTTTTACAAAGGATATGTTTTGTTTGAAATAATTTTTGCAACTTGGAGTTTTATTGTAGACGCGTATACATTGCCCTTTAAAAGGTACATTTATCTAGTGTGGCCTAGTTGTGGGCACAGCGAGTTTATTCTTATTTTAGTATTTAATATATGTATATATCTTTTTAAGGGAACCTATTGATTATGTTTATAGTGTACAAATCTAAGTGCGGAAATAAGAGTACACCTACCATACCAAGTGTACAGTTCGTACCTTAATTAAGTGCCTAGTACAGAGTCGTACCGCATTTAACTTTAAATGTATATTGCAGGGTGCATGTTGGACTTCTGTTATTGTCCGGAATACCGCACGATAGGTAAAGTCAATAAACTAGGTCATATAGCTCAGCAGATACCTACTCACACATGTATAAATAAATGCTTACGTTTTATTGTAAATTATATCTTATTTGCAATGAATTAAATCAGTGTCAAACGATCACTCGGGGGCCCTCTACATCTTAACTTAAACGAACTGTAGAACACACTACAGTTATATTATTTTTACACTTTGACTGCGATCTTTTTTTAACCTAAGCCATTCGTGCTGCCGCTCTACACAGCGGTTGTGTTGCGCCGCACATGCGTTTCGTTCGAAAAATATTACGGCTGTGCTGAGTCACACAGATCTGTATTTTCTCAGCCGCTGCGCTAGTGTGGATTTACGCATTATACGTCACTTGTAGAAAACACATACCGTGTGATTTCAGCAATCAAAGTGTACCTACAAAGTAGACCTATTTGTACATATGTAAGCAATAAACCATTGGGTATTGAGAACCTTTACATCATGCTGCTCGTAGTGAGTCTTATAGCTAGCCATCAGCTCGATCCCATCGATGGCCGTCTCCTCTATGTTCACAAGCTTATCTTCTATCTCATCCGGCTTGAACTTCTTGCTTTCTACTTCTTTCTCCTTCTCTGTCGCGCTGTCTTTGCGCTGCCGCTTCGGAGTGCGGATCTTGGCTGTTAAACAGAATTCTACTTAGTTAAAATTACATATAATTAATTAAAATTAGATTCAAAGAAGCTAATTTCTAAAATTCGAAAACACACAAAGGTGTTTCTTTGAATCTCTCCTCGATCAAGTCACCGTCAAACAAAAATTAACAATTTGAACGTTGGACACATAAATGCTTACCTTTATTACAGTTCTTTGATTTTTGGGGATAGTCATATAGCATTAGCATAATTATATCATAGTATAATGAATGACTTTATGGCAACAAACTGACAACCTCTAAGGTGCAGTGGGCGAAGGTCCACCTGCGACGCAGACGGTTGCGGTTTCGATTCCCGCCTCGGGATAATTGTGTGTACGATCTGCAGATATTTTTCCCGGTTGTTCTGGTCTTTAACCGTGTATAATAAAAAAAAATATATCTCTGTAATGTATTGTATTAAGTATATCAGTCTAGTACCCATAACACAAGCTCTGCTTAGCTTGGGGCTAGATGATGCTGTGTGGATTGTCCAGCATTATTTATGCAGGGGCCCACGTGGAGCGCTAGCGTCTGCTGAATGTCAGATAGTTACCGTTGGTCTGGTCCTGCACGCGCTCCAGATAGCTGGTGAAGCATATCTTCTGGCTGGAGAGCACCTCGGTGGGGCTGGCCACGGGCAGGTGCAGCTCGGCCGAGGGACAGGGGCCCACGTGCAGCGCTAGCTTCTTGCTGGATTTCTGCTCTGAAGCAAAAACATTAAATTATTGTAAACACAAGTTAAAGAAATGAAAAAGAAACGCCGTATTCGTCATCATAACTGAACGCATAACAGAAAATCTAATAGAATAAATAAGTAATTCTGGACAATCCACATAGCATCAACTAACCCCAAGCTAAGCAGAGCTTGTGTTAAAATAAGTACTTTCTGTTTTATCAAGAGTAAAAAAAACAAAAACTTTATCTTAAACAGCCGTTACTATCCCACTGCTGGGCAAAGACCTCATTCCATTTCTTCCTATCTTGCCTCGTTTTATAAAAACGAAATTGTATTTTTATTAGCTAGGTAAACTATCTAGCTTTCAAATGAGACTACTTTGAATAAAATTCACCGTTTACTCAAAAAGAAACGAAGAAAAACCCAGATGAATTCGTTTTCATTAAAAAAAATATTAAATCGGCTTTATTTTTGAGATAGGTAACATAATATTTTTTTATTTTTTGTCGATAAGTATATGTCGTGTATTCGCACATCTCGTTTGATCAAGGTTCGACAATACACATTAAATAAAATAAATAAAATAAATAATGCTGGACAATTCACACAGCATTATCTAGCGCCATGGTTAGCAGAGCTTGTGTTATGGGTACTAGATAACTGATATACATAATACAATATATTACATAGATAGATATTTTTTTTTATTATACATAGAAAACGACCAGAACACCCGGAACAAATATCTGCAGATCGTACACACAATTGTTCCGAGGCGGGAATCGAACCCGCAACCTCCTGCGTCGCAGGCGGACCTTCGCCCACCGCGCCACATCGAACATAAATACATAAATTATATTTTTATCACATTGTAATAAAAATATAATTTATCTTTTAAAATTAATAGTATTTAACGACATTAAGTGTAACATGTGTACCTACGGTCTATTCTATAGTATTTGTTCCAGGATCAGAACACCTGGAACAAATAACTGCAGATCGTACACACGTTTCAAATTTTTCAAAAATATGATGATCTTATTCATTTAAAAACAATGAAAAGTAGTTAGTACCTTCGACAATAACCCGGTCGATTTCTAGATTGAGATGGTTGTCCACGGGGTCAGCGTCCTCGCACGGCCGGTCGTTGACCTCTTCCTCTTTATCAACCTCCTGCTTCACTTTGTGGCTGGACTGGTAAGCGGTTAAAGAAATTTTACTGAATCAAATACAATTAGTCACAGGATTCTTGACACATAGAAAAAATGAATATGAGCCTTTTTAACGCTTTAGATCGAAGGTAGTGATTTGGTTAGTGGTTGAAGCTAATGTTTACGTTCTTTGAAAGACAAGTAGACAATAAACTGTCGTTAGTTAACGGAAGGAGAGAGTCTTACGTCCCCTTCAAGTGTTGATGACTTACCAGCTGAAACAGCAGTAAATGAATTTGAATGTGAAGTATAAAAGGATACAGTGATCGGTGTCCATCTGGTCTGCAGCGCGGCCAGCACTCGCTGCAGCCGCTGCGCGGGCGACAGCGCCAGCACGGCGCGCGGGTTATGCGCCGCGCCCTGCACGCGCGCCCATGCGACCGCGTCGCGCGCCCGGAGCGCCACCGACACGAGCGAACAGATGCGGGACCCGCAGAGACGCTCTGTGTTATACAAACAACATTATTTATTTATTTATTACTAGCTGGAAAATTATTTCTTAATTATAATATTGAAGGCTTTATAAAATAACTAGCTACGCCCCGCTGCTTCGCCCCCGTTGAAATATATGTGTCAAATGGTTTAATTAAATCATAAAAAGTATCCTATGTCCGTCTCCTTGTTCTAAGCTACCACCCCACCAATTTTCAGCCAAATCTGTTTAGCCGTTCTTGAGTTCTTCAAAAATCTTTACCTTGCATGTGTGTGCCATAACTGTGATTCCCTTTCCGATATTTCTGAGATGCCAGACTCCATAACTATGTTCTGACTCACCTTCTCTCATGATCTAACCAGCCCTTACCAATTATATCCCAGACTCTTTACTTCAATCCAACAGTCCCTAGCCCATGCCCTGCCCCCCGTACCTGTGATCTGGTTGAGCCTGCGCAGCGCGCGGCACATGGGCGTGCGCACGCGCAGGTTGCGGCCCCGGCTGCGCACCACCATGCTCCCGCACAGCACCATCTCGCCGAGCCGCCCGCAAGTCTTCTCGTTCACAGACACCAGCTTCCGGCGGAGCTCGCCGTAGTTTATAAGGGCGTATAGCTCTTGGGCGACTTTTTTTACGTCTGCGGAGAGGAAAGGAAATGCTGGATATTTGCAATCAAAACATTAGGTTACCGTTTACAAAAATCACTCAAATTTATGCGAAGAAATGCTGGATAAATACATTTGTATTGAGTATTGGATATTCGCAATCAAAACATTAGGTTACAGCTTACTAAAAACATTTAAATTTATGCAAAAGCTCATGTTACTTTGAAAATTGTTTAATTATTTGTATAGAATAGTAGAATGTTTTATTTGCAACTCAATAAATAAAAACAAAACAAACATGATTAAAAAATAATAGACAAAACAGATTTTTTATAACTGAGTCACACAACGGCCTCTGTCTTAGCATGAGGCATTTGTTTATTCACATAGTAATGTTACTCTACTTGGTAAACAATTGTTTACCAACTTAAAGATATTGTTAGGACATCATTTGAAGTATGTAAGTATACTTGTGCCAGGATGTCCTGCTCTTCTATGCAAATACATGGATTTAACAAATAAATTAAATTAATGATAACTGATTTATTAGGGTTAGCTTTGTGCAATTAATTGCACGTATAAAATAATTCTAAATGGACTTTCATATAAAAGATAGCGCTGATAATTATTTGAATTTAAGTTGAATGTGTGTTTGTGTGTGCATGTGTGTGTCTGACGGCTGCTTCTGAGGACACAGGTCTCTTAAGAGTCCCGGCAACCAAATCTGTCAGGGAGTATTTGTTAGTGTGTGTGTATGTGGTGCCCCCGAGGACATGTTTCTTCCAAGAGTCCGGGCACCGGGTGCATTGATACTTCATTTTTTATTTATTTTTTATCATTCTGCGGCCACTCTGGAGGTATTTAAGAAGCTAAGCAATTCAATACAAATTCCTTGGTTTGAAACCAAGGAATTGTATAAAGATTCTTTGTTGGCAACAAAGAGCATTGACGTCGATGACAAGCGCCTAAACAAACTGCGTTTTGCGGAGGACATTGTCCCTTTTTGCCTTTACCAACGTTACATAATGCTTATTATATAAATTCACAAAACAAAAAATAACTCGAAACAACAACAAAAAATATATACTTACACGTGTCTTTCTGATAGACAAGTGTCATTAATACTGATGGATACTAATCAATGGGAAAATGGCTCTTCGAAAGAATATTAATAACGGGCATTATTCGCTTATTATTAGTACTATTTAACGACCGCGTTTTAAAAATATTTATTACCCGCTTATGTTTGTAATTATTTTTATGTGTTTCGCGTAATGGCGGGCTATAACGCAGTCTGAAGTTCACTGCAGAATGTTGCATAGAATGTTGTACTAGTTACAACTACATAAAACTATAATAGTGTGGGGGCTAATTGGTAGATACACAAATACTCCCATCTTAATATTTTCAGAATTACCATCGCAAGCGCTTACAACAAGATGCAGCGCAACCGCAAAATGCAAGCTTTGCATCACGCGGTGGCAGGGCGGCCGGCAAACATCGGGGACACGAGACCGGTGACAATTATACCAGACGAACCTGCGTCCACGAGGGCGGGGCGACCAGCACACCTCTCATTACCTCGGAAGCCATCCTCCGAAGCACTCGCGCGCGCACACACTAGCTGCTGCCCCTTACTTGTCACGTCTCTCGTGCTCATAATTTAAATTCATTTATATTCTACATGTTTACTAGTATCTACATATTTAATTAAAACGCATGGATGAGCTTGTTTGTCAAACTATCTATCTTTCTTCTGAATCCCGCGGCGAGAAGCCACGCATACCTACTCCTTAGGCAGGCTACAAATTGGTGACCCCAGACTTGAAGAACAAAGAAGCTCACACCCGGTATTGGAAGACTTGAAGTTGGTGATCAAAGAAGTTCAGAAGGATCGAGAAGGAATTTGCAGATTTCGCAGTTTGCGGTTCACCCGCATAAGGCCGTTTTGGATTTCACGCAAGTTTTTGAATTTATTATTTTTTTGTCATGTCGAAAGACACTCTGCCTGGCGCTTCTGCACCCAAATCATCGCTTGATTTGACACAAGCCCTAACGGAAATACTAGAGAGAAATGTTGACACGATACGAGTCAAAGTACCACCGTTTTGGAGCGAGAAACCCGCAGTATGGTTCGCTCAGATAGAAGCACAGTTTGAGTTAGCTAGAATTAACGTAGACGCCACTAAATATTATACCGTAGTTGGTAACCTGGACGCACAGGTTATTGCAGAGTTGGAGGACATTATTGCGAACCCACCCGCCACAGACAAATATGGAAAACTAAAAGCCGAGCTAATTAAGCGTTTGTCAGCTTCACAGGAAAAGAAAGTCCGTCAACTCCTGGTACACGAGGAGCTCGGCGACCGCAAGCCATCGGCTTTCCTGCGGCACCTGCAGAGCCTCGCTGGTCCAACGGTCCCAGAGGACTTCCTGCGAACCATCTGGACGAGCCGGCTGCCAACCAACCTGCAGACGATTGTGGCTTCGCAGGCCGATACATCCATGGAGGCGGTGGCATCTCTGGCTGACCGGGTAATGGAGATCGTCCCGGGGAACCCGGTAGCCCAGGTAGCCAGCACATCAGCGGCATCACCGGACTGTTTTGAGGTAATGCGCAAAGAAATAGCTACTCTTACTCAGAAACTAGGCGAGTTGTCCAACAGAATGGATCGTGGCTCCAGCAGCAGAGGCGGCTACAGAAGGAACGGTAATAATGATAGAAGATTTAACAGGTCTCGTTCCCGTAGCCGGCCCAGGTCCCATCCCTTCAAAACTGAGAATGGCAGTCCCATCTGCTGGTACCATGCTAAATACAGAGACGACGCTTTACATTGCGACCAACCCTGCAACTACAAGTCCAACAAGCATGCGGAAAACTCCAAAGCCGATCGCTAACGACGGAGAGCGATTGCTGCAGTATTTCCAGCCGTCTATTTGTCACAGATCTCCACTCCAAGAAACCTTTTCTCGTAGATACTGGTTCGGACTTATGCGTTTACCCTCGCAGCTACCTCCGCGAGCGCCGTGCCCGAGTCAACTACGACCTTTCAGCAGCGAACAGTACTACCATATCTACTTATGGCTACTTACCCCTGGTATTGAACCTTGGACTACGGAGAGACTTCAGCTGGAAGTTCATTGTCGCGGACGTGTCGAAACCAATCATCGGGTATGATTTCCTTTCATTTTACAACCTCATGGTCGACTGCCGCAACAACAGACTAGTTGATGGCATTACCAACCTCTCAGTTCCCGCAACAACGGCAACCACGCTTGGCATACCTAGTGTCAAGGCCCTCGTAGGATCATCAGAGTACCACGAGCTACTGAAGCAGTTCCCTGAGATTACCAGACCAGCTGGCACGCATCAAGAGGTACGGCACTCAACAATACATTTTATTAATACCACGCCTGGACCACCCGTATTCTGCCGTCCTCGAAGGCTCGCACCTGACCGCCTCAAGATTGCGAAGGCAGAGTTCGAGGCCATGCTCAAGGAAGGGACTGCGCGCTACTCCAGTAGTCCATGGGCATCCGCACTTCACCTCGTGCCTAAGAAGGACCAGACCTGGAGGCCTTGTGGTGATTATCGCGCACTAAACGCGCGTACTATTCCGGACAGATACCCAGTCCGACACATTCAAGATGTATCACAATTGTTGAGCGGATGCACGATCTTCTCTGTCATTGACTTGGTGAAGGCTTATCAGCAGATTCCAGTCAACCCGGACGACGTGGAGAAGACTGCCGTGTCAACGCCATTCGGGTTATTTGAAAGCCCTTTTATGGCGTACGGCCTTAGGAATGCCGCACAGACCTTTCAAAGGTTCATCGATGGACTCGTGAGGGGGTTAGACTTCTGTTTTCCATACATAGATGACATACTCATTGCTTCCCGGAACAAAGTGGAGCACGAAGAGCACCTTCGCATTCTGTTTTCTCGCCTGAACGAGAACGGCGTGGTCATTAACGCACAGAAATGCACTTTTGGTCAACCCCAGGTAACATTCATTGGTTATTCGGTCTCAGGAGAAGGTTTGAAACCACTCGAGGACAAGATAGAGGCTATACAGAACTTTCCTCCGCCTCAGACAGTCAAAGGCCTTAGAAGGTTCTTAGGTATGTTGAATTTCTACCGACGCTTCCTGAAGAACGCAGCTGAGCTACAGGCGCCACTCAATGACCTTTTGGTAGGAAACGATATGAAAGGTTCTAAACCCGTTTCCTGGACTTCAAAACTCCTAGATATTTTCAAGCTTTGCAAGGAAAGCCTCTCAGATGCAGTCATGCTGGTCCACCCAGTTCCAGGAGCGAAACTGGCACTAGTCACCGATGCATCGAATGTTTCCATAGGAGCCGTGCTTCAACAGCGTGTTGAAAATGCTTGGCAACCCTTAGCATTCTTTTCGAAGAAGATGAGTCCCACACAACAACATTACAGCGCCTACGACCGCGAACTTCTTGCCGTGTACGAGTCAGTGAAGCACTTCAGGCATATGATAGAAGGTCGTCACTTCACGGTATTCACGGACCATAAACCGCTTATATTTGCATTTCAGCGGCAAGACCAGAAAGGTTCCCCGCGTCAAATCAATCAATTGTATTTCATTTCACAGTTTACAACAGACGTGGAGCACATTTCCGGACAAGAGAACATCGTAGCGGATACTTTGTCCCGGATAGAAGCTGTCAGCGAACCGGTAGACATCAAAGATTTGGCTTTTTCCCAGATAGACGATCCGGAGCTCCAGTATCTCCTGAAGGGTAACTCTTCCCTGCAGCTTGAGAAGGTAACACTATCCGACGTACCTATTTACTGCGACGTTTCTATGCAGAAACCTCGTCCCTTCGTAGCAGCTGCCCACAGAAGACAGATCTTCGAGACGCTACACAGCCTGAGCCACCCAGGAGCCAAAACGTCAATAAGAGTGGTGAGCGAACGTTTTATTTGGCCAGGTCTCAAGAAAGATATTCGTGTTTGGGTCAGAGAGTGCGTTCCATGTCAAAAATCGAAGGTGACGAGGCACACCATAGCTCCTGTCGGAAATTACGGTCTGCCTGATGCAAGATTTTCCGAAGTCCACATGGATCTCGTTGGTCCTCTTCCCGTTTCCTCAGGTTTCAAATATTGCCTGACTGCGGTGGACAGGTATACCAGGTGGCCAGAAATAATTCCTCTTTCTGATATTACAGCCGAGACTGTTGCCCGAGCGTTCCTGTTGAACTGGATCTCCCGCTACGGGTGCCCCAAGAAGATCGTCACGGACCAAGGAAGGCAATTCGAATCTCAACTATTCCACAGCTTAGCCAAGCTGTGCGGCATCAAACTCGCAAGGACGACGGCCTATCACCCTTCATGCAACGGCATGATCGAGCGCATGCATCGCTCCATGAAAGCGGCAATGATGACTCACGGCGGTAAGGATTGGATTACTTGTTTACCCATAGTCCTACTTGGACTCCGGACCGCCTGGAAGGAAGACCTAAGATGCTCCTCGGCTGAGCTGGTATATGGAGAACAGCTACGCGTTCCTGGCGAATTCTTCGCGCCCTCTTCTACTCAGGTTGAGTATCCCGATTTCGTTGCCCACCTGCGCCAGAAGATATCTCAGCTACGTCCCAGCCCAGCCGCCCATCACGGACAGCACAAGGTGTTCGTACACAAGGACCTGGCCAGTACAACACACGTATTCTTAAGGCAAGATATACGTGGGGCGTTAGAACCTCCCTATTCAGGCCCTTACAAAGTTATTTCTAGAAATGCAAAGACAATAGACATACAAAGGGGAGACAAAGGCGTGAAAGTCTCCATAGACAGAGTAAAACCGGCTTACTTCATCCAAAACGATGACATAGAAACTTCAGCGAACACAAGCCCGTCAGCTGATACGGCGCCGCAAACAGGAGTTCCGTCGGCAAGCCCAGACACAAACCCTCTTCGTACCACTAGATCGGGCCGGAGTGTAAAACCTCCGGTTCGGTTCCATACTCCATATGTTTCGTAAGGGGGTCCTGTGGGGGCTAATTGGTAGATACACAAATACTCCCATCTTAATATTTTCAGAATTACCATCGCAAGCGCTTACAACAAGATGCAGCGCAACCGCAAAATGCAAGCTTTGCATCACGCGGTGGCAGGGCGGCCGGCAAACATCGGGGACACGAGACCGGTGACAATTATACCAGACGAACCTGCGTCCACGAGGGCGGGGCGACCAGCACACCTCTCATTACCTCGGAAGCCATCCTCCGAAGCACTCGCGCGCGCACACACTAGCTGCTGCCCCTTACTTGTCACGTCTCTCGTGCTCATAATTTAAATTCATTTATATTCTACATGTTTACTAGTATCTACATATTTAATTAAAACGCATGGATGAGCTTGTTTGTCAAACTATCTATCTTTCTTCTGAATCCCGCGGCGAGAAGCCACGCATACCTACTCCTTAGGCAGGCTACAATAGTATATATACCGCCCGCTCTACCGGACTTAGGACCCTCGAAGCCCTAAACAGACTCCTGGTGGCCTTTCCGGATACCGACATATTTGCGGACCAGTGGAGAAGTCTGATGCTAACACGTTTAGCTTTTTGTGAATGTTATTTTTGACAATGTTTTAATCTATATAAATTAATTTTGATCTATTTTGACTTATATTGAATTATTAATTTTATGTTGACTCTTTCGTAATTTAAATTCAAAATAGAATATTTTTATGATAATTTAATTAAGCTTGATTATTTGACTGTATAACTATTTATAGTGTTCTTACCTATTCTTATATTACCCTTCTGTAATTAGTTTAATTGGCCTAGAGCCGTTCTGATTACACCAAAAATAAATTACAGTAAGTTCTTATTAGGATCTTCTTTTTAGGTACTTTTTTGCAGAAGAGAACACCTCATCGCATGCCCGCAGCGGTCGCGCCGTATAAGAAATAACCTCTCCACCGACCGCGGATGTTAAAGGTAAAGATTATTCATCGCGTACCTTTTGTTTGATTTCCCCCTACGTAGTAACAGTTGAATAAGAGAACCTGCCAGAGGAAGGGCAGCTTTGAATAATAATATGTCTAGATAGACTTTCAACGCAGTAAAAGCGTAGAAAATAGTATCCAACCATTATTGGCCTCTAGATCTTCAATCCGTGCTTGCAATTTTTTTGCATTGTGTATATTTTTGTGGACACTCGATGCTATGGTAAATAATCACAATTTCTAATGGGAATTTCTTTACAACTGGTATCATTATGCCAAAGAAAATGGGTAGCGCGTCTTTTAAAACCATAAAGGGGCTGTCTTAGGTGGGACTACAAAACTATTTTGGCGTAGCAAACATAACTCTATTTTATTTATTTGTTAGATGTTTAACGTAAGACACCTCAAATTATGAATAGTTTCTTTTTAAATCTATCTATGAACCTTTGTAACTATAGCATAAATTAACAACTGAATAATAATAATTAGTGATTATATCAGACACCTGTGACTCAAGTAAATTACTATGTCACAACCCTAATGAAGTACATATCTTGATTTTTATTACAAAGTATTGTAAGATAACTGTCACACAAAGTCTCCATGACAATAACAATTATGTTTGAAACAAATTACGATTACATTGTGTTCATTCATTTTACTCCAATTATAACTATTTTTAGAACAGGCATTAGCAACAACTTGGGTAAATTGTAATACTTTCAAATATAACCCGTTTCTAACAAGCTTCACCAAAATATAATGAGTAATGACTTTCGGCTGGAGTGATGATGTTTGTATAAAATAGGCTACATGGGTTACATAGTTCATTAAATAATATCCCGAAAATTTATAATTTCGGTGGGACTTGAACCCGCCACTAACCAATTGTACCACGAAATCACGTAACCGACAAGTGAAAATCGTTGGGGCTTCCTACGGGCGGACTCTAGCGCTGAGCATTGTTAGGATGTTATTTATTTACTAAGTGATTACCCCGACTGTTATTTATTTACTAAGTGATTACCCCGACTGTTATTTATTTACTAAGTGATTACCCCGACTGTTATTTATTTACTAAGTGATTACCCCGACTGTTATTTATTTACTAAGTGATTACCCCGACTGTTATTTATTTACTAAGTGATTACCCCGACTGTTATTTATTTACTAAGTGATTACCCCGACTGTTATTTATTTACTAAGTGATTACCCCGACTGTTATTTATTTACTAAGTGATTACCCCGACTGTTATTTATTTACTAAGTGATTACCCCGACTGTTATTTATTTACTAAGTGATTACCCCGACTGTTATTTATTTACTAAGTGATTACCCCGACTGTTATTTATTTACTAAGTGATTACCCCGACTGTTATTTATTTACTAAGTGATTACCCCGACTGTTATTTATTTACTAAGTGATTACCCCGACTGTTATTTATTTACTAAGTGATTACCCCGACTGTTATTTATTTACTAAGTGATTACCCCGACTGTTATTTATTTACTAAGTGATTACCCCGACTGTTATTTATTTACTAAGTGATTACCCCGACTGTTATTTATTTACTAAGTGATTACCCCGACTGTTATTTATTTACTAAGTGATTACCCCGACTGTTATTTATTTACTAAGTGATTACCCCGACTGTTATTTATTTACTAAGTGATTACCCCGACTGTTATTTATTTACTAAGTGATTACCCCGACTGTTATTTATTTACTAAGTGATTACCCCGACTGTTATTTATTTACTAAGTGATTACCCCGACTGTTATTTATTTACTAAGTGATTACCCCGACTGCAAGGACTATAATATTAAAAACGTTACAATAGGCTACATTGGTTATTATTATTACATAAAAGGTTTTGTTTTCCACAAAGGGTGAGAGGTGCAAAGCTTTGTAAGATCACGGTGACTGAATAGGTCATTGTGACACGATCAATGACCATGCCATGTTTATTTATTTATTAAATATATTGTCTACATGTCTCGAGATTCAATAGAAGATTTCTTACATTTCCGTTTCATTTTGATGAAGTGTGTGTTGATGCAGCGGCTGATTTATGGCGGAATGACGGTTCAGCATAGCTAAGTGCGAGTTTCGAGTCAAGCCTCTGTCCACGCACGCGTGGCCTCGCTTGCGTTTTTTTGGGAATAAAAAGTAGCCTGTGTGCTGCTGAAAGTGCTTCAAGTCTAGAACTACGTCTATGCAATTTCAGCACCTTCCGGTTAGTTCAGCATTAAGAGGTAACAGACATTCAAAGATCTAAACGTCCCAAAATACCCATGCAAGTTTTATCATTTATGATATTCAAATTTGTGTAAGTTAAGTCGCTCACGTCAAGGAGTTTTCCCTGCCAAAAGAATGAATATTGGTACTTACTATTTATTTATTTATGTATTTAAGTAGTGTATTATTTATTTTGGAATTTGTAATATTTATTATTTGTTTTTTAGTATTCTTGTTATGTACTTATTTAGATAACCTGTGGTACACCCCCTGCCTTTTCTTAAATTCATATAATTCTTTCCATCCAAAGGTTGCCTGGAAGAGATCGCTCCTAAGCGATAAAGCCGCCCATTGTACTTGTCGCATATAATGTATTTTTGTAATGATTAATTGATTATGGTGTACAATAAAGAATTTTTGTATTGTATTGTATTGTATTAAGTCCTTTTTTCAAACCAGACGGTACTGGGTATTCGATTCAAATAACAACCAATAGAAGTACCTACATTAACCACTTGTAATCAAAATGTAATGTACCGATGCGATGCGTGTCACCTGCGCTCAAATGATACACATTAAGGAAACGGCTGGAAAATGCCACATTAGTGGTAGTATAGTATCATATGATAGTAGTTTTCCAACCACTGCAAGTATGTATCTACATTCGGATTCAATGACGTTAATTTTACTATATAATAATCAAAATAATAATTTTTAATCTGTTGTAGGATACAGATAGACCCACACTAGTGCAGTGGTGTATTGTGACGCGTCACGAGGCGTATGGTTTTATAGAATTAGGTCAAATGTCTCAGTTTCCACGCGGGTCATTAACGGGATGTTTACCGAGATTTGATTTTTGACTTATAAAATGACTCATGATAGTTTCAATAGTTCCACTGTTTCCTGCCAAAACTAAGCTCAGCTTGAAAGGGTTTAAAGTCGTAATACCTATTGTTTGACATCACTGCTCTTGAAGCTTAGCGCTAGAACCGGACCAACTTTCATCATCAGCCTTTGTTAGTCCATAACTGGACATAGGCCTCCTCAATGAGCGCCACAGCACCCTGTCGTCAGCTTGACCCATCCAACATCTACCTGCAGTCTTTCGCAGGTCGTCATCCCACGTTTACAGAGTCGTGGTCTCCACTCTCGAACACGTTTGCCCCAGACAGTTTGAACCGGACCAAGTTTATGTCATAATCGTGTAAAATGCGCTGAACTCGTTAAAACAGCAAAACGGAGTTTATCCTATATTGATAGCGTTCGATTATATTTTTGTTATTATCATGAATATACCTTCGTTTGAGCACAATCTCACCTGATGGTAAGAGAAGATGTATCACGAAGGTCTAGTGGAAATCTATTTCGTCACATTCGTTATATCACTTTAATCATCATGTAATATTTAGACCTTCTTCAGGATTGCACAGATTTAGGTGAGATATTGAAGCAACGGTTTTTTTTTGTTATTTAAGGCAATAAGTTATAAAGAACGGCCAAGAATGTTGATTCATAAAATGTATTTACTTGTTACCAATATGTACATGTTTTTGGCCATTAAGAAAAACTTTATATTTAGCTAGCAGCGCCTTGCCCGCGGCTTCGCTCGCGTGGAAATCTATGTGTCAAATTGTTTATAAGCCTTCCTCTTGAAACACTCTATCTATTAAAGACAAACCGCATCAAAA
This sequence comes from Eupithecia dodoneata, assembly GCA_947044415.1. Classification (NCBI taxonomy): domain Eukaryota; kingdom Metazoa; phylum Arthropoda; class Insecta; order Lepidoptera; family Geometridae; genus Eupithecia; species Eupithecia dodoneata. The sequence goes on from OX345670.1 coordinate 717,755, forward strand.
TCCGTTGCGTAGTTTTAAAGATCTAAGCATACATAGAGACAGACAGACAGCGGGAGGCGACTTTGTTTTATACTATGTAGTGATATAACGATATTGTTCGAAAGAGTTTGACGGTCAAAATGTTATTCAACACTAACGAGTTACTCATCACGGACATTCATTTAATCAATAAATACCTAATTTAATTTTAAGTCTAATGGTCTATGGTCTTTTGTTATATTCATCCTTATTTACAAAAAAAAAACCCCACTGAGCTCATCTCTTTTCAAAAAGCTAATTAATCTTAATAAAATACCTGATTTCAAACAGCATAATAAAATAATTGAAGGGCAACAATAATTTCCACCATAATAGAGGAAGTGATTTGCTTACTACGCGAGACAAACAAACATTCGTAGGGCTAAACATGTGTACCTTACCTACCTACCAAGATTTACTTATCGAAGCCTTTGTGATGTCGTGGGCAAAGGGCCGATTGAGATAGAAAGTTGTGGGTTCGAGTCCCATCGCGTGATAAATGTTTATATCTGTAATTGTTTGTGCCGGGGCTGGGTGTTTTAATAATACGTTTCTAAAATATGATAAATCAGTATGCGGCCAACTCACTTTTATTTTTTCAAATCCAATTAATTTATTGCATGAAATACATGTTATAAAAGTTGTTATAAATAAATAAAATCTGTTAAATTCAGGCACAACAAAAGACCCATCCCAAAGACCCCAAAGGTGGCCCAAAGTTATATTATAAGTAATGGGATGTCACAATGTATTTTGCCCTGTTGAACGTGCAATGTACTAAAATTTGCACCTTTCCCTGTTGAACTGCAGTGAGCCTATAAGCTTATTACACAGTAAATTATTTAGGTACAGCTTGCAAAGCGTAGTGTAGTGAAAGAACAACTTACTCTCATCAAAATGCACGTGTTTCGACAGCTTATGCCATGTCCGGTAGTAAAAGTGGCTGACCTGGGTCTTCGTTTTGAGGTTAGCATCAGGCATGCCCTTTTTCTTCATCTTAGCACAGATGTATGACGTCACAGCATCAAAGTCTTTCCCGTACTCGTTGAGGGCTTCGAAGAAAAGGTTCTTTTCGTCGGTAGACCAGAGCGCTTTGGGCATGCGCTGCTTCACCGTGGGGAATTTGAGGTCTTTGTCTTCTGCTTTGACTGGAGTATCGCTGTCGGGTACTTCTGGAATTAATTTGTTTGTTTGTGTTAGATCTTTATACAGACGTGGAAACAAACGTTGACGAAACTGTCCAAATGGTAACGAAGCGGCGGCGATCAACTAGTATTATACATGCGACAGTAAATCTGTCTTTGGGGTTTGCTGCCCTTTTTTCAAATTCAAATTATTTATTTACATAAGAGCATAACATTACAGATATCTCAAACGAGTACTATCGTTGTTCGATATATCGATCACGTAGGTTTATAGTAGCATTATTATCGATTTCACCTGTACTCGGTTCTAGAATCCAGGCTATTTTATGTCAACAAAAAGACATCTATGGAAAACTTAATAATTCCTTTTTACAATAACTTAAAACAAAAATATCTTCAAATACACCAACATAAACAACGAACACTTGAACATAAGCAGCGAAAACTCTTTAAATTCGAATTCGAAAACACACGAGAGATTATTATACTACCGAGAATATTTCTTCGGTAAGCTCTTTGTTCACAAACATATCTTTATTAGCGAAGAAAATAAAAATCAAAGAATAGAAATTGAGAATAATTTACTTGGGCGGGAGTAGAATGTGCGGGCGCAGACGATTCTGTCTACGCACGCACGTCGTCAGTGCATCAACAGAAACCATTGCAACCGCACTCATTATTTATTTATGAAACAAAATCCACAACCCTTATGAACGAAAATTGACATACTTAAATTATTAATAGCATAGGGATCCGAGTTTTGAGATTTCCAATATTTTGGCACAACTACATAACGTAACTAATTAACGTAACTAATGGTCATGGAATAACTAGGTATTTATCGTTTATTTATCTAATGATAGAAACAATAATCTGTTAGTGTACCTACCTAAGCACACGTAGAACCACCTTACCATCAGCATCCGACCTCTTGGCCGGCTGCGGCTCCAGCCTCAGCTTCTTGATGACCCTGGCGCTGGTCCTCTGCTGCTGCTCCGTGGTCAAAGAGCCCAAGAGTTCTGGACGCTCCTCGTTCGCGGCCGCTATAGGAGACATCTCTTTTGGCTGGGATACTACCTGTGGACAAATTGGATTTGGTAATTTCAATAAAATCCTTTGTTCGCTGTATGACAGATTCTAGATTGGACAGATTTGTAATTCGGCAGATTCGCTACTCAACAGATAGTGAATAGGGCAGATTCTTGGATTTGACAGATTAGCTATATGGCAGAAAATTAACACTTGTGCACAGAATACTGATCTGATACTGATCAATGCAAACGCAGAATAAATCGCCATAATTTGCATTATTAAAAAAAAAATTTACTACTTTTTAGTTCGGTTTATTTATAAAAGCGTGGTTTTTTAGTTTTTTTAAACTATTATTTATTTGCCCACTAGTGGAAGAAGTGAAAAAGAAACCAAGTATGTTCATATTTCTTAAGTGGTTATTTGCCTATGTAAAAATATTTACTACTTTTTAGTTGGGTTTATTTATAAAAGCGTGGTTTTTTAGTTTTTTTTAACTATTATTTATTTGCCCACTAGTGGAAGAAGTGAAAAAGAAACCAAGTATGTTCATATTTCTTAAGTGGTTATTTGCCTATGTAAGTCTATATCCTAATGGATATCAATCAAGCAATTAGTAAATTAGATAGTTACCAAATTAGTAATGATAAATTAATTGATTTCTAAGAAATTTAATAGTGGGCTTACGCACTATAATAGCAAGAACCTTAAGATGTATTAAGTATGTAGTTAGTTAATGATTTATTATAATTACACAAGATTCCTCGATAAATTTAATTTACACATTTAAGGTACTTGTTTAATAGCTTATTTTACATGTAAGTGACATAGTGGCTTTTGAGAATAATATTTCTTTAAACCGAATTTAGTGTACCGCTCTAAGAATGTACGCCATCAGATAACATTATCAGTACATAGTATAAAACAAAGTCGCCTCCCGCTGTCTGTCTGTCCCTATGAATGCTCAGATCTCTAAAACGAACGTAACGGATTTTGGTTATTTTTTTAAACAGATATAGTGATTCAAGAGGAAGGTTTATAAACTATTTGACACATAGATTTCCACGCGGGCGAAGCCGCGGGGCGTAGCTAATTGTTAATAAATTATACCGAGAGGAATGGACGAGGCCTTTGTCTTGCAGCGCTCAAGCTCAAATATGAAAGCAATCCGGCGCATCGAATTATAAAACAATTCGGCCGACTATAAGGATAATTTTTGTTCTAATGCAAATCGGAATTAGACTAGAGAATATTCAAGGAAATATTGACAAAGACTCATGTGACAAGCATGTAGAGTTTATACCTTTGTAACTATGCATACTTAAAATTCTTGAATTTTTTCTTACAACAAAAAGAGCTGATCAGCTATAAGATACCTAAAGCCGGGTACTGGTATTACGGCCCGTAATGAATGAAGCATTCGTTTTCTATGTATAATAAAAACGATCTATGTAATGTACATATATCAGTCATTTAGTACCCATAACACAAGCTCTGCTTAGCTTGGGGCTAGATAATGCTGTGTGAATCATCCGGTAGTCAGACTCTAGTTCGATTTATTCTGCTTTTGCATTGATCAGTATCAGATCATTATTCTGTGCACAAGTGTTAATTTTCTGTCGTATAGCTAATCTGTCAAATTCAAGAATCTGCTCAATTCACGATTTGTCGAGTACCGAATCTGCCGAATTACGAATCTGTCCTATACCGAACAAAGGGAATTGTTCAGCATTATTTATTTATTTATTCTTTCCCCGTACAGACTGCACGAACGCTCGCTATGTAACACGTTACATTACACCCCGTAACGCCGATCAGTACCCGTTTAACATTTTATACAACTACCAACAAAAACGATGCCTACAGCCAAAAAGACATAAATAACGATTACGAGGTACAAAAGAAGCCCATATTTACTTATACGTAGCATATCGACCAATAAGATTAAATCAAACGAAACTGCTTATAATTATCCTCAATGAAGTCGATAACAGAGATGACTCGATGTCAAATTCTTCCGTTATTATTGTACGATGTAAAGTTCGGAAGCTGTTCGTTTCCGACATAGTCGATGGTGGAACAGGAAGGTCTTTAGGCAGCTCGGTAGTAAATATAACTACGCAGGAGAACATGTACCTTATATACCTAATAATAAGGTTCATCTATTTCCGATACAAAGAAGTAAAATTATGTCGGCGCGGCGTATAAACTAGTAACATTACCTAATAGAGTTTTGCGTATTAGTAAACAAATATTTGCCTAAATGTTTATAAAAATTGTACAAGGCAATTACTGAAAAGTAGATAGTAGATATAAAAATATATAAGAAATTAAATAATATCCCAAAAAATCGATTTCGACGGGACTTGAACCCGCGACCTTCTCTTAAGTACGCTCTTACTAATTTGAGGCAACTGCGAAAGCTTACCTACTTACTAATAAAGCTTACCTACTTACCTAATTACTGATAGTAACATAAACCTTAGATATAAAGATAGGGTAAAGACAAAATCATACATAATTATAGGAAAAATTCTTGTAAATGGTAATTTCGATAAAACTCATAGCGGTTTTACCATTGGTATCTAATGTACCATACTTTGGTAAAGCTTAGAGGATGGGACTACCCAGCTGCATAAGGATAAATAAAGCTGGACAATTCACACAGCATCATCTAGCCACAAGCTAAGCAGAGCTTGTGTTGTGGGTACTAGATTACTATATATATTTAATACAATACATTACATAGAAAGATCTTTGTTATTATATATAGATAACGACAAGAACACACGGAATAAAATATCTGCAGATCGTACACACAATTATCCTTAGGCAGAATCGAACCCACAACCTCTTGCATAGAAGGCAGACCTTCGCCCACCGCGCCAAACAAAATCGTCAATCAATTACATTAATAGTATTTTTTTGTTATATTTCTTTTACCAAGTTCACCTTTTATTAAGTTACCCAGAACATACAGAACAAATATTTACCGATTGTAAAAACATTTATTCCAAGGCGGGAATCGAGTCCGCAACCTCCTGCGTCGCAGGCGGACCTTCGCCCGTCACGCCACATCGGTCGTAAGTAAAGAGAAAAGTTCACCCTGACCATTTTATCGGGGAAATTTATCCTTTGAGATCTTGAGATGACCTATACAGTTCCTTGAATTTTATTTTACGCTCGTAGGCTTGTGATGATAATAGCTATTGAAAGTAGGAAATACTTGCTTTACACCAAAATAATAATATCGTTAAAATTGATATCTTGTAACTATCAACCATCAAAATGTAAGCGATGCAACAACTACATATAAACGGTATCGTCTCCTGGATTAAGCTTACCTGGCTTTCTTTGAACCATACTTTTAGTATAAATAATACTAAATGCGAAAGTTTTTAAATGTGAATTTTATTTGGTTACCTAGGATGTCCATACCTAATAGTATGAATGAATGAATGAACACTTTATTGCACTTAAAACTATAAAATAACACTTTATATCTAAATATTACACATTAAAAGTATAATAGGCGGCCTTATCGCTGACAGCGATTTCTCCCAGGCTGTGTAGTGAACTGATTAAGATAAATTTTGGCGCATATTTGTTTAGCATATGTTTGATACGTTCTTCTTCACGACGAAAATATCGGGACTAAAGGGATCGGGCTGAAAGTTTGCATAGTTGTAGTTCTAGATCTAGATTAAACATAGCCTGGTTATTTTCTTAAAAATGGAGTGAAGACCCGGGCAGAAGCTAGTATTAAATCAAAATAACCCAAGATCTAGCCAGGCGAAACAAACCAAAAAAAAATCAAATCAATCAATCTTAATTCAGCAAAATCATCACGTGCATCCAGCTTTTCCGCAAAACCTGTCGATAACAATGCCACTTAATTCGATGCAGTCACAGACTAAGTGGCTGTGACACGTCACACAGCACAGCTCACAGCTGTATGAATGAGCCAGCTGTCGTTGAGATAAAACCGGCGAGGGCGGGCGTCCTGCCGCATTTGTTAATGTGGACCGGCGCGGGCGCAGCCTATCTTGTGGCCAGGATACTTTGTTCAAAATTGTAGTACGAAGTAATGTCGTGAACTAAGATTTTTGAACGCAAATTATCAGACAAAATTTATACATTTTAGAAGAGAAAGATTTATTATAATTTATTTTTATCAGTATTATAAATTATACATTTACGTACATTTTTAATATAATGGGTGAAAATAACAAAATGGGATTTTTGATACATGTTGTTATGTTATTATTGAGTGCGAGTGTTATTCTTCAATGCGATTGCCAATCACAACGGAATGAGATCTACATGTCAACAGTAAGTATTTTAATTTAGGTAAAACGCAACCAAATGTATAGCGACTAATGCTGGATATATGTACAAATATCTTTTGCAGTGCGGCAAGAACGCCCGCTATAGGCAAAACTTTTCAAAATCAATAACGTTTATTTATTTAGGCTTACAAAATAAGTTGACATCACAAATATTAAATCGAAGACCAGAGATCGTTTGGGCCTCAATCGACCAAAAATTTAAGCTTTCTAACGCTACTCTGTATAATTATTACATGTACTATAGTATTATAGGGTACGCCATAAATAATCTTTAATATAATTGTTGTTCAATATTTCATCCTGCCATACCCAGCAATGGACTAACATAGGCTGATGACTGAGTGTTTCATTATCATCCCCAGCAGCCCTTGCGTAATAGTCCACAGCTGGACATACGAGTATGTCCATTGCTATGACGCTCTTTAGGGGAGGCATATGCATTCCCTAATGTGAGCGTCATAGCGCGTCTTCAGCATGCCGGTTATGTCGTGTTTACAATAAACTAATCAATATTATAATAATTCCAAGTCGAACCAATTACTACGCTTGAGTGAACGTTACGTAAATAAATCTCGAACATTGGTTCCTGAAAACTGGAAGCAAGGTTGCTGATTTAGTAATAACGTCTTTAATAAGTTAACTAGATTGAGTTACACTTACCCTAAACACGTTATCTTTTTATATAGGCATTTAAAACAATAATGTACTATAAAAGTATCTACTAGAAGGTACATTCGGTATGCTTATTGTCAAAGGCATTGTCCAAATTAAACCAAAAGGTAGAGGTCTCTTTTGATTTAGTTTCACGATCATCGTCATGATTCTTTCACAACCTGACCATATCCTTCCCCCACCCCCCTCGTCAGTGTGTCAGTAATATCTTCGTTGTACATCCATCGCAGACAAGCACAGCAAAACATAAGCGGTGTCAATTAACTGACAATTAACACTTTGAGTGCTGAAATCACACGGTATGTGTTTTCTACACTAGACTAATATGCGTAATCCCACACTAGCGCAGCGGCTGAGAAAATACAGATCTTTGTGACTTAGCACAGCCGTAATATTTTTCGAACGAAACGCATGTGCGGCGCAACACAACCGCTGTGTAGAGCGGCAGCACGAATTTTTAAGGTTAAAAAAAATATCGCAGTCGTCGAAAAAAAATCGCAGTCAAAGTGTTAACAGTACCCAACAAAGTAAGAATTGCTTTAAACATAAGTTCTCAAAAGTAGGCGGAATGGATCAATCCAGAAATCAATAACGTTTATTTCTTTAGTCTTACAAAGTAAGCTCAGTCTCGATCGGAAAGCAGCCGAATATATCATCCCAGATCACTTCTTATTGTTCGATTTATAAATTGTAGATATTGCAGAAAAAAAAACATCATTTTGATTTATAATTGTAGGAGTAATGTAAATTAGGCAAACTGAACGATGACTTACGGTAAGGTGGTGAGGACGAGGTTAAGTTAACTTTTTTGAATTATTTTGGGTGTTACATGATTTGTAATGCGGAAGAGCCCGAATGTACTCCGCAGAATGTGCGAAAATTTGCATCCAATGAACGTATGTTTCGAGGTGCTTGACCGAAATGATTAACGTTTTCACAAAAATGCATTTTTTCGGGAAATATAAGTCCGAAATTGGAAATAAGTGCATGCCGACAAATTTGCATAGAATAGGTAGTCATTGGATTCCATATATTTAAATTGGATGAGGAAATTCGAGTAAAATACTAAGTAGCATATAAGTTTGATCTCTCAAGAAGACAGGGAATTACCTATCAAATGAAGACTATTATAATTACAAAAAAAAAATTATGTCTTCAACTTTGACCAATAATTAATTAATAATTTACCAGACAAGACAGGCAATCAAATTGAACACAAAAACATAATCCTAGTTTGTAATAGATAATAATTTGGCGTGTTTTAAAAAACTATAAGCTGGCTTCTAATTCAACCTCTATACAACGAGGAGAGAATCATAAAAATCTATTAAGAATTGGCAAAGATATCACCAAAATTGTTGTAACTAGAAGGCTAAAAGATTGAAGGGATAAATGCTAATTCCTGGGATATGTTTTATGAGATCAGTTTGACATCAGTACCTATACAATAGCGAAAGATTTTTTAAATCGGTCCATAATTTACGGAGACTACGATGGACATACATAAAGAAAATACAGTTGAACATAGAACTTCCTCCTGAGGTCTGTAAAAAGGGAGTTTACCTATACGCCAGCCCAGGATATTCATTATAACAAAACAATATATTCAATAAACCGGTTAAATGAGAGTCGACTCACATACGAAGTGTTCCGTACCATATTTGATACAATTATTGTCTTTTGCAAAAGAAACAAGAGAAACCACACAATATTTTTTGATGAATTGCAAAAGTCAACATGACACGATCACCCATCCAAGTCTGTCTTCAAAGATCGTTGTTCAACTTATATTATTATTAATATTTTAAAAGCGAACGAAAATCAATATCAGTCGGTCCATTACCTTTTTACGCCTAAGCCACCGAATGGATTTTGATGAAACTTGGCTAGGCTATAGCTGTCGGGGTAGGAAATCGGCTTCGGGTCACACAAAGATGGAAGGATAGTAATAGGTAGGTATACCTACATATTGTTATTTTCCATTAAGTATACTAAACCTAGATTTGAATGTTCTACGAGACAGGACGTTGAACATACACCAGTCATTTAATGGCATTGTGCCTCATCATTTATACCATGATATGATGTTATCAGTTGGAAATAACATTATTATTTAATACCATATAATGATATCATTTTAAATGATATTAAATGTAAATATACAATAAAGAGCCGATCATGAATTGGGGAATTCATGATCGGCTCTTTATTGTATATTTACACAATATTAAATATTGTATATTACAACAATCACAATACATACATACATAGGTATGTTATTTATTTCCTTTTGGTAATTTATTTAAGTGTCTCATTATTATTTGCTTTTACGATTAATGATCATAAAGCCATAGTTATCAGAAAAATTAAATAATGCGCATCAAAAATACATATAATTTGATATTTAGATGAAATCGTTCCATCCATATATACATATATATTACATATGTATATATTAAGATTTTAAATGAGGAATTTACTCTATGTCTCTCCTTTACCTTTTTATTGATGCCTAAACGGTTGAACAGGTCTTAGACTCTTCAAAATGGTGATCACACGATGTTCTTAGCAACCCCTCTCTCATCTGGTGACGCTTGGTGAGATTTTAGACTACCGCCAAAATCTCAACTTTTTTGTGGATACAAAAACGTATTATGCAATTTCAGAATATTGTCTCTAAATATAGGTACATATTATTAATTAATTCAGGAGTATTATTAGTATTATATTTTTGATCATTGAAAATATAAATACCTCACTACTACACCCCTACCCCTCTCGTGATTCCATCCCCCCCCATCGAGCCTTATTTGATTAAGAGGCCTCCGGAGGGACAAATTCTCCATACAAACGTAATACCAAAATGATTTCCAATTCAAGCATATTTCCACTATAATATTGTATTATTTGTATTTGAATAGTATTTATCTAGGTTCCTAAATAGTTTTTTTTTCAAAATATTCACCTAAAATTAAATGAAAGCCAATCGCATTTTGCACATTTTTATGCGAAAATGGACAAGTTTTCTTGCTATTTGTTTCGTATTAAAAACATCAATATCTTACGTTTTATTTATTAGGGACATAGCTTATATTGTCTAGTTATAGAATAACAATACTTTGTACTGAATACAAAAAAAAATTCAGTCATAATTTTTGGTATTACGGAACAAACCAAATTTTTAACGGCTAATATTGCTATCGCGCACGCATGGGGCGCGACGCAAGGGTTAAACAGGGACAGCGATATTCGGAGCGATTTTTGCAAGCGAGGGTCGCCGGACCCTTAATGAACGGCTCCTATCCCGAGAAAGAATTTATCTAGGAAAAACGTGTGCAAAGCCACGGGCAGTAGTTGGTTATGTATAAACTCGGCACATAATAGGAAAGGCACGAGTTACTAAGCAGCGTAATGCTGTAACGAGATCGGATTTGAAATTACTTTTATGATGATTGAGGGGCCAATCAAATTAGTTTTATGTATAATACATAGACCCGTATATAAGTTATGGGGTATTTTCAGGACAATAAACGGGCAGACAATACATAGATAATAATAATATAATATAATAATGCTGGACAATTCACACAGCGTTATCTAGCCCCATGGTAAGCAGAGCTTGTGTTATGGGTACTAGATAACTGATATACATAATACAATACATTACATAGTTAGATATTTTTTATTATACATAGAAAACAACCAGAACACCCGGAACAAATATCTGCAGATAGTACACACAATTGTTCCGAGGCGGGAATCGAACCCGCAACCTCCTGCGTCGCAGGCGGTCCTTCGCCCACCGCGCCACATAGATACTCACTCGTATATAAGTTATGGGGTATTTTCAGGGCAATAAATAGTTAACACGTACTTAATGTGCATGACTATAGGAGATGTAACTGTTTACCATCAATGTTTTTCTCATGTCATCATCATTATCCATCGTCAGAAACCATCCATTCTTTTATACATAATGTTTATATTGTATTTGGTACATTTGGCATACGGTACATGGACCAGAAAAAATGCTTTTTGCTTTGATTTTTAATTTGTTTTTGTTTTCTTGTTCATTTTCAAACATTACCTTACAACTTTTTGCGTGCGCAAATATGCGTTGCTGAAGTTTTAGTTTTCAGTGATCCTAAAATGTTTCACCCTGCTGCCTTACCATAGAATCTATGGGAACAGCAGGGGCATTTATCTCTGGCATAAATAAATATTGTTACCTCTTTGTTTTCTGTTATTGTTATCAGTTTTTTATTCCTTAAGTTTTCATACACAAACTACTTTGTTTACAAAAAAATATCTTAAGTTTCGAAAAACCTATAGTATAATTTAAAATGAATTGTCGTCGACGTCTGTGCAACCTTTACCCAACTACTATAATCTAATGATTAATTACAATGAGAGTAATAAATGATTGTTCAGGTGCAAATATGCAAATGCACGGTTGTAATAACTGCATTTGCGGGTAGGTACAAGTGCTTAATTGCATGGTCTCTGACAATGGAGGGTGGCACGAGACATGTCTATTAGTGCGCAGGAGCACGTGTGAACTCGTTCACAGTATTATTAATAGCATCATTTGATTTATAGTTTTCAAAGTTTTCTATCTTATTTAAAAATCAATTGCTGTTCATTAGTCTCGCTAAAACTCGAGAACGGCTGGGCCGATTAAGCTGATTTTTGTTGTGAAATGTTTGTCGTTGTGCCAACAGTAATGGATCGGGCTGAAATTTTGCTTACAGGTATCATAGGGCTGGAACAGAACATGGGCTTAACATTTAATCCCATAAATCAGTTCCCATGGGACAGAAAGCACCATGAACCGATTCTATAGAAAGAACGCGTGCGAAGCTGCAAGCAGAAAATAGTTAACAAAAACGTAGTAATTTTTATTTAATTTTATTAAAATTTCTCCTTTTCATTAAAATCGATTCATATCAACTGTTTGTTCGTAACGGACGGACAGGATGTCTTTGGCCTGATATTAGTGTGGATCTAACCAGATGGTAACGAGAACTGCTGAGTAAAAGACCCCTGAGCAATATGAAGAAGATGGATGTATGATAAGGATCTCGCCACTCCCGACGGTTTTATGCCAGTCCACGTATTCACTGACACTGGGAGGGATCCTTACCGAATTCGCCGATCAATTAATGAATTCTTAATTGTCTGGTTAAAAATATATATGTATATGGTAAAATTTTACAAATACCCTTGTCTAATATAGAAGAAGAGAGAACTCACAAAAACTGCATGTTAAATGTCAAATATGTTGTAGTTAAAAAAAAGGCAGTTGTTTTTATATGCAATCTATTCTCAGTCGGTTACATAAATTGTATAATTTATTTTAAAATATACCAACTCTCGAGTATTTTAGTTAGGTATTCCTGATGCTGTATTACATATCTTTTGTTTTGCATTTTAGTGACGCAGTTCGTATTTAATTTGTAAGACCATGCGAATATCATTAATTTGATAGGAATAAGCCATTAAATACCATTAATTACTTACCCTTCATTACTCAAACACACCTCAGATTTAAGCACTTCGACGTGCTTGTGTCAGTATTAGTCGCGATTTTTTTGTCAATTTTTAATTTAAATCTATCAAAAATTCTTTTTGGACGTGGTTAAATATGAAGTGCATTTGAGTAAGTTTTCTGAGGTTAAACACATAAAATAAACCTATCAACCATAAGTCCACATCGACTAAAGCGTTTCTCTATATGAGTCCTAGAAAGGCTGGTCCTTACTCACGAAATAAGGATGTCAAAAGAGGGCAAAGAGTGCAGGCGTCCCATTTATGCTCCGCAGTGGGCGAGAAAGACGTATTTTATTTATGGAGAAGCATCACGGTTAGGTACTCTAGATCTACTATGATAGCCAAGGCGTTGAAAGGCTATGCAATGTTCACTCACTCTTGACTACGTTACTCGTACCAATTGGTATGGGAATATAACAATCGTGCATTGTTACACTGCAATTGTAATGATAATAATTAGGTACGAGACAATAATAATAATGGAGAGGACTATTTCAAACGTGCCTAGAGCGATATGTCTAAATAACATGCAAGTATAACAGCATGAATGAAAACATAAGCCATACTTAACTACCTACTTGCATAATATTAATTTATTATTTTAACAAAACTAAAATAAATTTCTTGTATAGGTTTCTGCTCCAACAATAGAACTAATAATTAATTGTGACAATGTGTAAAAACCGAAGAAGTGATGTACCAACCGCGCCGCGTTCTGATACCGTCAGTGTTGTGTGTCGTGCGTGATCGAGCTGCGGTCGATAATAATGAAACCGGTGGTAGTGGTAACGTTCGTAGCAAAAGACAGAAAATGAGGGTAGATCGGTATATCTGCTCATAAAAACGAACTCGCAGTGTCTTCAGTTATTCCGTGATCATGGCGCATGAAACTGTGCCGAAATATTGGAAAACTCAAAAATCAAATCATGGTAAATATCCCGTTTTAAATGACTTTAGTGTTAATAACCATGATAGTTTCAGAAGTTTTATAATAATTAATTACTTTTATTTTATTTAGATATTTTAATTTAATTAATAAATTCGGAGATTAATACTTTGACTGCGTTTTTTTCAAGGTGATATTTTCTAAGAAATCTAACAAAACAACAGTAATTTCCGATGTATCATGGAAATGGATAAATTCTGAACGTATAAATATTTCAGGCACGTACCGACCGTACGAAACATTTCCGTTAAAAGTTAAAGATCTCAAGATACTGTACAATTAAATGAGATTTATTTAATTGTCTTGTTATCTTACATCTTATAATAATAAACAAATAAATTTATTTAGATTCATAGGAAAACTTTAAAATCTTACAGCCTTGTGTAAAAGGGATACAAGACTGACATTGTTCCCTATATTGATATTATAGGAACAAAGGGTGCTGATCAAGACCCAAGATATATTTATTTCTATTCAAATTACGCGCAAGGAAATAAACCTACGTCTATAACGGAGATGCGTGACAACAATTCGAATCATCAGAATTCGCACACAACGGTGCGTCTGCGCATCTACATGACATAATAAGAATAAACGTGATATGAATGATACACTTCCATTGTTTGTGTTTTTGTACTCATTCCATAGTTAGGCGACCTTCGGTTGTCAATAATATCGTTACAGATTCAAGAGTAGCTTCTGATTGCAAACCAAAACTATAATTTTTAGTAAAAGCTTTGTTGTAGGCGTCGCGGGCGCCCGGCGCCGCTTGTAGGAAATCGAGTTGCTTAGACGACGACGCTCGAGTTATTGGCAGAATTTGATAAATCAAAAGTCAAAGTGCTTTATCTCCGTTATACAATACCTAAAAGTCTTGGACACAGCAGAAATTTCGAATTACATATTAAAACTAAACAAGAACCAACCTGTAATATTTAACTCCGCCCTCTATCTCAAAATAACTGAACACATGAAGAAATGTTGGGAACTTTGTAGCAAATTTTATGCTGTACAAGTTTATCAAAGACTATTCGATTCAAAGATTTCTTTCTCTTGAATAAGTTACGAAGCTTATACGATATTTCGTGAGTCTTTTTTTTTCTTCACTCTACAACTTCAACAAAAAAATCCTAATATTACTGGATTAGAATGCCAAATTTCAGTTCAATCGGTTGAGACTAAAATTTAGTTGCAAGATTTGTACACAAACTAACAGGACCAGAAGAATAAAAGCTTGTATAAAATTGACATTTCGTCATTTACTGCGAATTTATATTAAACGTTTGAGGCTGAGAGACTTGAAGACCATTGTAATAACTTTTTTACATCAATTAATAACAATGATGACAAGAGAACTAATCATATCTTAAGCGCCTTTCTCATTGTTTTCATGTAAATGTACAACGTATACGAGTATATTTATAGGCACGTGTTCAATTATCCCGTAAAACAATGTTATAGCGCAGGTATCATAAATAGCAAAAGAAAATACTAACACATATTCCATTTCATTTACAAAACCCTTCTCGAATGCGCAATATATGACAACCTTTTAAAGTCGACAAACATATAAAAGGATTTAACAAAGCTTTTAGACCTAGTATATATTATACACAGTATGACATTGACCTAAGCGTCTGACCCAAATACCTACATAATGGTGCTAAAATGACTACAATAATTATACAGAAAAATAACGCACTTGATCTGACGGGCAACGGAAAATATGGGCCCATTAGAACACAAAGCACGTCGAGAGACTTACTGTATTTTAAAAGTCTATTTTTATGTGAATCACGAAAATGCTATTTACAACAGTTGTTGTCTTAAAATAAAACGCAACAGGATCAACTACGCATAAGCTAACATCATACAACATTTTAGCGACAAATTGAAATTGGGGACAATCCACTTCAAAATTACGCGTAACTAGAACCGCCAGATGATGATGAGATGAGATGAAACGTTGATTTCCGTAGTTAGCCCGTTCATCTCTCAAAAAATTGGCTATACGAAAGGTCTTAATTTGTTTCAACTTGTCTTACATGATAAGGTAGGTAAGCCATCTTCAGGATTTCCAAGAGCATGGCGTCTTATGGCTATTCATTAATCTTCGATCGGCAAATGCACTTGCAGAATACCCACTTGCATAAATAAAGGAAAATAGCGAAGGAATATTGTAATTACTTGATTTGATTTGTACAAAAGCTACCTATTACGTACTAAAATTGTTTAATTAAGTATCGCAAAGACAGGACTTATGAGTACACAATGCCCAGGTGTGATTTTGTATGTGTAATGTAAAATAATTGTATATTTGCATAAACAATTGGCAGCAGGTCAGCTCGTAGGTGTATCAGAGGAACTATAGATGGGCAAATAGAATACTCACCTATCTTATTCATGTTATTGATGACTAATGGGTTGATCCTGTTGCGCTGTTTCATGATTGAACTGTTAGTACGTATGACAGCTTAATGCTAACAAAATACGTGCTTGATCTTGTTCGTATTGTCATTTTCATGAAACGGATTGCACAGTCGTTGAAAGGTTTACCGTTTAATGGCCAAATAACATGCAGAAAGAAAACATCAAACAAGGGAATTAAAGGCAAAGACGTAAATATTAACCCTAAAATTAGTTATCTTTCAGCAAACTTAATTCGGAAATAAATACTTTATTGCATGCAGCATGACATACTATGTATAACGAAAGTTCTTGGAGTTTACAATAAAATCTCGAGAGAATTGCGTAAGAAAGCCGAGATAGAAGAATATCAAAGTCCTATAACGGTATTTTTTCTTCTTTCCAGGCAAAAATGATATCAGCAGAAGGCTACCCATCAGAGAGGCACCGGGTGCTGACCGAGGATGGTTACTACCTGCAAATGCACAGGATACCAGCTGGCAGACGAACGGCGAGGAGATCTGAACCTTCAGCTAAGGGGAAAAAAGCTGTGTTTATAATGCATGGTCTTTTGGGTAGCAGTAGCGATTTTGTCATCATGGGGCCAGAAAGAAGTCTTGGTAATTAATCTTTAGCTAATGTACTTATTCCATCCCTGCGACTTTGACTATACCGTCAACCCTTGTTCAAAGTTCAACACACTAATTACGATAAGCTAGCGATTACACACTAATTAAAATAAGTTTACGCTTCTGTTTTCAGCGTATCTGCTAGCAGACGCTGGATTTGACGTATGGCTCGGCAACTTCAGGGGAACCGTGTACTCCTCTCATCAAAACCTCAAAAGAAATGATCCCATGTTTTGGGAGTTCAGGTACCATTGACTTTAACACTTTACCCCATGCATCTCTTTTGATGAGCATATAACTTGATCAGATGACTCCAAGAGACAGAACTACTTGTAGTTTTCTTGGATGTTAACGGATGTTAACTCAGACTAATGACATTGATATCCATCTAGTCTTAAACTAAAACACAACAGAACAAACGTTTTGTTTAAAGTCGTACATACAATTCTTAAAGCGGAGAGTTTGCAAATGACGTAGATTATAGCCAAAATCCTTCAGTTTTCAGGAGCACGGTCAATACGACGTGCCAGCCATGATAGACCATGTATTAAACATCACCGGCCTTCCAAAGGTTATGTACATCGGCTACTCTATGGGCACCACCAGTTTCTTCACCATGATGTCGGAGAGACCAGAGTACAATGACAAGATCATCTCCTTCGTAGCTCTGGCACCTGCAGTGTATCTGGACAATATGAGGAGCATGGCCACGATGATGCTGAAGAATCTCAATTTAGCCGTAAGTATGAACCTTGCAGTTGTGAATCGTATGGTCCAACGCAAATACAATCGCGATTCGCTTAACGCCGACTGCTAATTCTATGCCACATGCCAGTGGCTTGTCGAGGTTTAAACCAATTCATTCTACGTTTATATTTTATATTGTTTAGGATGAATGTATACTAGATTTGTATTACTGTTATTTGTTTATAACTAAAGATATTTTAAAACTGAAATTGAGTTCATTTTATATTTATAGAAAACCATGCGCGACGAAGGCATACTGGCGGCCAGCTTTCTCCGTCCAGAAATGATGCAATTTATCTTCGGGAGCCTGTGCTCCACGAACAACCCTCGCCAGGATATGTGCTTTACCATAATCTACTCTATCGTTGGGGAAGATTACGAGCAGAATGATAGCGTGAGTAGATTCTTTGAGCCAGGCGCTACAGGATAATTTGGATGTAGACCGCAGGATTATAACTTAATCTTGCCTTTAGTTCAACATACTTTTTAATACCACCAACTGTCTAGCTAAAGCTAAGATCTAGGAGTTTAACTTGGAACTTTATTGCCTTCCCGTCCCTTCCCATAATGAATATCAGAGCAGGTATTATTAGACACAAGTTTAAATTTCTCACCGCGGCGTTGCTAACGTGATACCTTTACAAAACGTCCCAATACCTTCACCATTTTTTCTTCACCCACCTTCACCAACACCAGTATCTAGCTTAACATCACCTAGATTAGCTGACTGGGCAAGATAGCTAATTTAATTACTTATCACGACATAGTACCTATAAAGCAAAGTCGCTTCCCGCTGTCTGTTTGTCCCTTTGTATGCTTAGATCTTTAAAACTACGCAACGGATTTTGATGCGGTTTTTTAAATAGATATGAGTGATTCAAGACCAAGGTTTATAAACCATTTGGCGCATATATTTCAACGCAGGCGAAGCCGCGAACTTTTAGAATTTGTTTGGATCAGTAACAACAAAGTTCGAACGAAAGTAGTAAAGGATGACTGTTTATGATAAATAATAAATTTTTATTTTTTAGGAACGAATGAAAATAGCAATCCCGAAGTTGCAGCCAGCTTCATGGAGGCAGTTCGAGCATTTTGGAAAAATTGCCATGACAGGTATGCTTAATTTATGTCAACAAAGGCTCTCCATACAAGATAAGACCCAGAACCAAAATCTGTTGTAGATTAAGATCAATCTTAATCTACAACAGATTTTGGTTCTTTTGGATTTGGTTGGTCGCCATATAAATGGACAATATAAGTAATATTGTATGTATGGCTGATAGATGACCTAAGCAGAATCACATGGTACTTATATTTGTGACTGTAAAGACATGATACATGAAAGAATACCTCAGTTTCATAATATAAATGGACAATACAATACTGATATTTAGTACATTTTTTATATCATATCTACCTATCTATGTAATCTATTGTATTAAGTATATTAGTCATCTAGTCTAGTACCCATAACACAAGTTCTGCTTAACTTGGGGCTAGATGATGCTGTGTGGATTGTCCAACATTATTTAACACTTTGACTGCGGTTTTTTTTCGACGACTGCAATCTTTTTTTTAAACTAAAAAAATCGTGATCCGCCGCTCTACACAGCGGTTGTGTTGCGCCGCACATGCGTTTCGTTCGAAAAATATTACGGCTGTGCTGAGTCACAAAGATATATATTTTCTCAGCCGCTGCGCTAGTGTGGATATTAGACACTTGTAGAAAACACATACTATGTGATTTCAGCAGTCAAAGTGATGATACTTACTATTTATTTGTTTAAATTTTGCAGGTGTATTCACTGCCTGGGAGGATGGGCTGTTTGGGGCAATAAGGCCTTATAATTTGACAAATGTGAAGGTGCCCGTGTCGATACTGTATGGAGAGAATGATCAGCTCACTGAGAAATCTGTAAGTTCGTTGTTAGCGTATTAAAGAACTTTTGGAGGATCGATGAGAAAAAATTAATGCAAGATTATAGTAATTTATTCCTTAAAGAAGGCCTAAGTTCAACTTTTAAAGCCGCCACATACAGAAACCGTGGCCGGGACGGAGGCGAAGGCGTGCTGGTTGTATCATACGAATTTACGTGCACCGCGCCGCCACGGCCCGGCGTGTATGTAATGTATTAGTCTTTCATATAAGTTCGTAAGATACAATCCGCACGCATTCGCTTCTGGCCCAGACACGGTTTCTGTGTGTGGTGGCTTTTAATGAGTTTAATAGAAGGCAACATTTTAGCATCGACGACCGATGTGGCGCGGTGGGCGAAGGTCCGCCTGCGACGCAGGAGGTTGCGGGTTCGATTCCCGCCTCGGAACAAATGTGTGTACGATCTGCAGATATTTGTTTCGGGTGTTCTGGTCGTTTTCTATGTATAATAAAAAATATCTATCTATGTAATGTATTGTATTATGTATATCAGTTATCTAGTACTCATAACACAAGCTCTGCTTACCATGGGGCTAGATAATGCTGTGTAAATTGTCCAGCATTATTTATATTTATTTATAACTGTGTAATCTGCTTAACAAGCATAAATACACAGATTTTTATTTAATCTTGCGTAAGAGTACCTATTGTATGCTATATTATCTCATCTCTATAGGGATAGCACTTAAACTTTACAGGAATACTTATAATGTGACTCATTTTTTTTTCAGCAAATCATGAGACTGGCATCAAAGCTTAGAAAGACTGGAGTGCTAGAAGAAATCAGGCCAGGCTGCTCCTGGCCCAAGTTCAACCATTTGGACTTTATATTTGCCAAAGATGTAGGTACTCTACTAAATAAACCACTAGTTCAACATGTTGACAAATTATACAATAAATATGGATTATGATATTGTAGTTTTACTTCACTAAGTCCTAAACTTAGTACTTAAATAGGCAAATAACCATGTATTAGACATATAAGAGATGAACATGCTAGTGGTTTCTTTTTCACTTCTTCCACTAGTGGACAAAAAATTGAAGTGAACAGTAAAATATTTTATTTTTGATAATAATTTAATGTATAAATATGACTTGTCTAAGTGCTTATTTTGTAAGCCTAAAGAAATAAATGATTTTTTACTTTACTTTACTTTACTTACTTTACCTCTATGACATCAAAAAGATGAGACAAGAAAAAGAGCAACAGAGATAATGCTATATGAAGCTGAAATTAGTCAATTGTCTCTTTCCAAAGATCAACTGAAGGAAGGAAGCTGCTGCCACTTCTACAACTATGAAGGAAGCTTCTGCTGTAATAAAATTATTATTTTATTATATTCAGCAGCTTCCTTTAATGTGTTGTTTACCACAGTACTGGTGGCTACGCCAACCCCCCTTGTAAGTAAGTGGTTGTAGTATCAAACACTTACCTTCCCAACTGTTATTTTAATGGGGGGCACTAGAGGCTTAGTGCTCAGAGCAGAACCAGCGCCCGCAGAAACAGCTTTCACTTCTGCCTGTCGAGTTGATTCTGAAAACATAATATTTCAATACTTATGAAATGGCAGATACTTTCTTTGTATGAAAACCTGTAGTGTAGTGTAGTTACAAAGATCAGTCCGTCTGTCTGTTTACTTGTTTGAGTTCAAAGTAGTTTAAGTCGAGCCAAGCCAATGAGTAACAGAGCTACAATAGCGTTCTTATCAAATATTATAAAGTAGCTAAATTATGATTTCAGTTGTATTTTAACACCACCGCCGCCGCCGTATTCGTAAAGATATACCACAACGTAGTATATATTATAGAGAAGTAAAAGAGACTGCATTGGAATGAGAGATGCATGATCATTGCACGGGCAAGAACTAGACTCTTTAATTTATAACAATAAATTATGAAGTAGCTGGATAGTAACAGTGGTGCTCTACCAACCTTTCGTTGAAGCTGTGGACGATTGGTTCTTCGAAGACATTTTTATGTACGTGACAATTGTCGAGAACTTAATGCTGTGGTATTGAAATAAGCACAATTTGTAATGCCATTTGTATCAAAAATAGCTAAAATATCGTCAAATTATGTAATAAACAACTAAACGGATAGTCGAAAATCGAAAGCAATCATATTATAAACAAATAAATAAGAATGAAACAAGTTTGAAAAAGCTATTTCATAGTTGTTTTCGCTTGAAGTGCACTTTCTATTTATTCTGGGTCAGAAGTCTCGCTCAGTTTGTATCGTGTAGAAAGAGATGACTTCTATTTCGAGGTAGAATGACAGTGTCTGAAACACCGTAGACTGAGTTTCATTCAAACACTTTTTTCGTATATAAAAAAAACCTACCTAGAACCTAGTTATAAAGTTTCATTCACTTGAAATTGGAATATTTCGTGCGTCGTCGGTCGAGTCTCAAGTCGAGTGACGTTGAAATATCCCCTGGCAAAATTTGTAAAATGTTCCACAAATAACAAGAAAGAAAAATAGCGTAAATGCCAGAAAGAGGCACAGAATTATATACGTTTCAGGTGTAAAAGAGACAAGACAACTTTAATACAAAAATATAAAGGGAAGAGTGGAGAACGAGAACAAGGAAGGATCGACAAGAAATTGCTTTGCTTCGCATCGCAGTCGCAGCAGTACGTACATACATACAGTTCAGTGTCACACACATCCCCGGCTTGATTTCGGGTTGGTTAGAATTTTTCGTGGATTCTGATTAGATTAAACGAAATGCCACGATTTTGTTCGAAATAACTATTACAGGATAAGTTTTGGCACTATTCGGACCGTTTTTGTCCAGGAATATAAGTACAATCCTCTCGTCATCATGGATCTCCATAGACCAGTGGATCCCAATAAGGTACCCAAACACATTTTTGTACATTATTCGTGTAACTTGTGGAAATTTTAACTAACACTGTGTCTTTTCTATATCCAGACCTATGAAGAGTTGACCTCTGAAGAGAAACACAGGTAAGATATATGATGCAAGAGAAGACAGCGACTGTAAAGGTCCATCAGAATTCTCTACAGTTGAAAATATGCCTATTCTGACTACTATTGAATAGTAATTCTGATAATAGTATTTTTTCCCAGATTCGACCACCAAAAGCTGCATGAGTTGCACCGAGGCCATGAGTCCATGCATACCACCATGGTGCTAATTCTCATAGGCACTCTCATTGTAGCGCAAATTGTTGTTGTGGAATGGAAGAAGAGGCATTATAGGTCTTATTCGGTATGTACAGAGTTCATAGCTAAACTTACTGGCCGCTGGAACTAAGTTATTGGAAGAGCTTTTGACAATTTGATAAAGTATTCCAATTACAGGTCTCAGCATACAATCAATATTTTTTTAACACATTTAATTAGAAGTTGCTAACACTTTCTGAGATGAGACTGTAAACAAGCTATTCTACATGTCTGTGTATGTTGGTGGTAGTCTAAGTAATGCCAATTATCCTCCAGCAAGAGCCAAAAGTATTCCTAAAGTCATTCTGTCCAAGTCCAGTCTATTACAGCTTATTCATGATTTTGAAACAATTCATTTCAGTTCTTTACAATGATAGCGATGTGGTCAATACCCGTGCTGATGAGTGCCAAGAACCACTGGGTGAGGTTCATCATCATCTGGACGGTGTTCACACTGCTCACAGGTCTAGTCATCAGGAAATCTAGTCTCAAACCTATGTCGGTCACTACTCCCCGGTAAGAATGATTTCTTGTTGCCAGTCAAGTTTTTACCCTCATTTTTTGTCTTTTGCTACGAATGTTACTAAAACTGAATCGCAGTGCCTTCAGTTATTCCGTGATTTTGGTGCATGAAACTGTGCAAAAATATTGGAAAACTCGAAAATCAAATCATGGTCAATTTCCTGTTATAAGTGACTTTTGTGTTAATTCATCACACACGTAAATTGTGATGCCAAAATTTAAGAAATTATTATTTACAATAAATTTACACATGTAATTTGTAACATGTGTATACAAAGATCTGTTGGTACAAAGATATGTGATATATGTATATGATTGTAAAGATTTCCAGTTATCCAATTCTACTACAAAAATTAGTTCTAAATTAAATTTGTTTAAAATTATTGAGTGCTTATAAGTAAAGATAGGTAAGCTATCTTTTGATAACTAGAGGTACATTGTATATTTCTAGGTAGCTATTATCTGTTGAATTGTACAGTTTAGAAAACAAACACTACAGTCATAAGAGTAAGCTATAGTAGGTTTTCATCAACCTATTTCCAATTTTAGCATTAAATGACCCATTGTTGGGAAAAATCATCACTTGTGCCCAGTAATAAATAGTTACCAGAATCAGTAGATATGTTTTGAGTATGAGTACGTACAAGTTATTTGTCTAATGATAATTGAAAGTGACATAAAGACAGCACCTTAATAAGGATTAACACAACAAAATACAAGGTTAAAAGGCCAGACAGTAACATTTGGATGCCCTAACATACTTCAGTAATTTACTAATTAGATTTTCTGTACAATACCAGATAGTATGCAGGCTTGCAATGTTGGTTGTCAGGTTTTCAATTATACTGATGATGTCATTATTTGATTACACGTGCAAGCCTTAGCGAAATATTTGCAAATAATTAATGAGGATTTTATATGTTAAAAGGGTAGGTATTTTCATCAGAGATATTTGATATTGAGTCAGAGATATCTGCTTCGAAAAGCAATTTTTCAGACAGTTAAACAATACTCACAGGTAGTGAGTATTGTGTACCTACTCTAGACTGTGCTGTGCTATATAAAGGCACTACATAAGCAATGACGCAAGACAAAGTACCTACTGGCTAAGTGAAGCGTCTTTGCGGAAAATGTGAAAAAAAAAAATAACGATCCTCATCCGCCGTATGAAATTGGAAACAATATCAAAAATTGTAAGGTACAAGGCGTCCGGAAATGTATGCACCACGGTCCCGCGCTAGCCGCTATGCATTGATGTCCCCACAACCAGCGTGGTCAACTCACCTCAACTGGGGCTTTACAGATAAACAATTGTTATGTAGATAAACTATTATCTTTTCAATCTATTCTACTTTGTTGATTCCCTGGACACAGAGATCCTGGATATAATAACAATTCAAACCAATCTTTTTCAGATTAGTCTACAAATGGTTCTACTTAATATACAAAGCGTCCTGCTTCATCGGAGTCATTGGTTACATTATAATGATGCTGACGTTCTTTGGGCTGAACCTCCTGTTTGGGCAGAAGCCGCAAGCTTGGATGGACGTGGGGCTGATGATGTTGTTCTACGGCTTGTACTTTGGAGTGCTAGGCCGGGACGTGGCTGAGTACTGTGCGGACAAAATGGCTGCATCTATTGGGGTATGTGTGTGATTTACGATTATATTGGTTCTATTGGTGTATGAATTTCATATCCAGGGCTCATATTCAGCCTCTCCATAGTCATAGGGGCCGTTAAGCGATATGTTGTTGTACCTAGTAACCTTCTGTCAATAGTAAATACAAAAAACTTCATTGGTTACCATATCAAATTCAAAATGGTTGATAATTGTTTGTCCACTCCAACTCTTCACGCGGGTATCATAAGAGGCGACTAAGGGATGTCCGCCTCCGACTCCTGCCTCTGCCATCGCCTCCTGTAGAACAATTTCCCCCGCCCCTCGGAGATATGAGCCAATAAGCGCTTATCAGGAGGCCTGCATCCAGCTGTGGACCAATATATGCCTAGGATATATTCATATACATATAAATTAGAATAGAATAGCATATTTTATTTGCAACTCAATAAACAAAAACAAAACAAATATGATAAAAAATAAAAGACAAAACAGATTTCTGTCATTGAGTCACTAAACGGTCTCTGTCGCACGTCTGAAGCACGTTACAACCAACGCTGGTCTGCCGATAGAGCCGTTTGGTGACGTCACGGAAGATAACACAAGACAATCTATAACAATAAAATATAAACTATGACAACGGTTAACAATTACAAATGTCATGATATCGTGGTCTTGAATTACTGCCCTACATTAGTGTCAACCATTTCATCATCATCAGCCTAGCTGGATATAGGCCTCCCCTAATGAGAGCCATAGCGCCCTGTCTTCTTGCGTTTGCCGCATACAGCATCTACCTGCAGTCCTTCGCAGGTCGTAATCCCACCTGACCAAAGGACGTCCTACATTACGTTTGCCGAGTCGCGGTCTCCACTCATTTAATAATAATGTTTGTATTTTCAGTACTACACAAAAGAGGGCATCCCGACGCGGCAGCTGGAAACCAACGTGTGTGCGGTCTGCGGGAACAAAGTACTGGTGGAGGTCGAGGAGGAAGGGGTCTTAGGTAGGGAGTGTTTGAGACCGAACACGCAAATAAAACTATTCAACATTCAAGAGTAATGACCGTCATCTTTCCTTATTACGACGACCTCTGTGGCGCGGTGGGCGAAGGTCCGCCTGCGAAGCAGCAGGTCGCGGGTTCGATTCCCGCCTCGAGACAAATGTTTGTATCTGTAGATATTTAAAACTTTTGAAACTATCATGGTTATTAACACTAAAGTCATTTAAAACGGGATATTTAGATATTTTATTTGTTTCGGGTGTTTGATGTTGTGATCGTTTTTCTATGTATAATAAAAATATCTATCTATGTAATGTATTGTATTATGTTATTAATGTTGTATTATATACAATACATGTACCCGCAACACAAGCTCTGCTTAGCTTGGGGCTAGATGATGCTGTGTGAATTGTCCAGAATTATTACGGCCAAAATCTTCAAACCCCTTACATAAAGATATAAATTTACAAAGATAAAAGATAAAAAGACATAGGCTACCTTATATCTCGAAAAACACGTGCGAAGTAGCGTGCAAAAGCTATTTAAACTTACAAATAATTCCAGAGAACACATACAAGCTGACGTGCGGGCACATATTCCACGAGTTCTGCATCCGGGGCTGGTGCATCGTGGGCAAGAAGCAGACCTGTCCCTACTGCAAGGAGAAGGTGGACCTCAAGCGGATGTTCACCAACCCGTATCCTTTTATGTTTTCACTGTCCTACTGGTGGGCAAAGGCCTACGATCCACACTTCTCTACAAACTATTCACTACCTAAGCTAGATGTGAAATGTTTTGGCAAAAAACCACGACACAAAAAACTAAAACTTGATGTCGATATTCGGATGTAATCGTTAGTAATATTTATTGAAGGATTGATCTGTAACTCACGTCTTTATTTGAAACATAAAACTTAATGTACAGGTTACAACTGTGGGCTGACTACCGCAAAAGTTAAAAAACTTTGCGATTTCTTAACATATCGCAAAACCTTAAAAGTATTCTAAATAGCCAAGCTTATGGAAAAATTCCATAGACTTATAATTCTTCCCGATCTAAAATAAAATAAAGTACCTACATGTTTATAACAGCACCAATAAATCACATATTACGTTACTAATTAAAGAGAAGATGTAAGTTGGAATAGGTGGTAACCCGAGTCATACACGACACCAGAAAAGGTCAATATTTGCAGTATAAATATAAAATGCTGTTTAAATAAATCTATAAATATTATCTAACTATTCTCATTCAATAACGTGTATTTCTATAGGTTTACAAACAACTTATAGATTTTTTTTGTCACCGAAACGCTTCGAATTATGTAAAACTGCATAGTTTCTGCCCGCGAAACCACGTGCAAAAGCAAGTACTTAATAAATAATTTATTTTGTGTATATATAGGCCTTTGTGTTATATGTATACGAGTACGTGTAGTATATAAATATTGAATAGTATCCTTAACCCTTCACCAGTTGGGACCGGTCCAACATAATGTACGGGCAGCTACTGGACTGGATCCGCTGGCTGGTGGCGTGGCAGCCGCTGGTTCTCTTCCTGGCGCAGGGCATCAACTGGCTGTTCGGGCTGGAATGATCGGAGCCTGCGCCCCCGCCGCTCGCCCACGTGTGGGACGACACCGTGATGAGCGGCCGGGTCGGGGAGTGGGTCGATATGGAGGATTGACGCACTAGACAGATTGACGCATTCACTGCTCAGCCTTAGGACGGATGGGAGACTGTCCCCCCAGACTGTGTGTGTATCCAGCCTAAGGGATCGGAGAGTGGGTCGTTATGGAGGATTGACGCACTAGACAGATTTCAAGAGTCACGCATTCACTGCTCAGCCTTAGGATGAACGTCTGCCCAGACTGTGTGTTCACATATTGACTATCCAGCCTAAGGGATCGGAGAGTGGGTTGATATAGAGGATTGACACACTGAGCAGATTAAAAAGAACACATTCACTGCCTAGCCCCTGCGGTGGAATCTACAAAGATGCTGGACTGCGAGCTATTGAACATCATGCGCGTTATTGAGAATTGACCTGCTTCCGATAAACCGACATCTCCAAGTACTCGTTTTTACGTATCGAAGACTGGGTCGATTTGGAGGGACTTGACGCATATAGCGGATTGTACGAGCTAACGCACGAACTGTCCCGCCTTAGTGGTGATACCAACGACCCGCCGCTTCACTGATCTACTGAATATCCTGTAGCAATGCATTCACTGCCGTCAGTGGTGGAAACGAAATGCGCCCTCTGCTCTACGATCCCTAAATGAATCATGGGCTTTGAATGTGTTTAACTGGACTACGAGCTATGTCATATATCTATGTGCGTTATTTACAGACAAGGTGTTAACTAGAATTGCCCGCTGATCAACTGCCATCCAAGCATACTTAAGTGTACAACTACCGGGAATCAAAAGAGTGCTGTTCAAAACTGTGCTTCATAACTATACCTCATAATGCAAGCTGACGTGGATATTTCAAGGATTGTAGTGTATTTGTGCTAGTGTTGCCAATATCATTTTATTAGTTGGTTGAAAAGGAGAGTGAAAAAGAAAACCCTTATTTCTAAAGAACGCGAACGTATTAGACCTGTATTGTTCTATAAATTAGCTAGTCTTTTTCTGTTTTAGTTATTATTTATTATTATGTATTGTTAAGGTGCCTTTCCACTAGATATGTGGTGTGTAGGAAGCTTACCTGTGATGGCTTAAATCCACCAATATGATCACTCATTTAGCTACCGTTCCTGACACTTTTCTTGCCTCCGGCGCATATAAATGACTTCATCGTCCAGCTGCGGCGTTAAGGGATCATATTAGTGGATTTGACACAAATCGCAGCAATGCTGCTTATCTCAGGAAACAGCAAGCAGAGTCCCTAAGCTACTGGGGTGACATTTCCTATAGTTAAATTTACTAATCTGTATAAGTGTGTATAATATCTCTACAGCAAGAAGACGTAATGGCTAACATAACTGTTGCTATAAACAGAACTTATGAATTTCCGTTAGGTACAAATGTACAAAATAGACCCAATTATACTAGCTAAATAAACAATTTTGTAAATAGATTTATTGAATAATTTATATTAAAGAAACTGTAATGCATTTTGTACCATATTATCAATGAATATAAGTTATAAGTTCCAGTACCACGCAAACTTAAATCCAGCTAAGAACTGCAAGTTTTATCGCTTTATGCGCATTTTTGGCGTTCTTAGGTACTGCTTAGTTTCGTTATGTTTATCTGTCGAAAAAACGTTTTCTACAAACTGTCGGTGGAATCGTTTTGATGTTAACTGCTAAATTATTATAATTAAGAGCGTTTATTCCTAAAATGCGCAGAAACAGTACTTTTCAAACCCGTTTATATCATGAACCACTTATCTTATAGTATATAAAAAAAAAAAAAAAAAAAAAATGATTTTATTTCAGATGACATAATGATCCATAATTTGTTAGTAAAATTAAACATTAAGAACTTATTACTAGGGTTAGTTATACCTAATACTAGAATTTAACTAAAATTAAATTAAATCACTCTCCCCACGAAACATTTCCACAGGGGAGAGGTGATTCTACCTGCTATAGTGTTTAGGATGGTGTTGGGGCTGTCGCGCACCCTGCGCATCAGGGATGCGGTCTTTTTACGGAGGATGGCAGCAAAGCCATCCGTCTGGTATTCCGCAAACATTCCCGATGCACTGCAAAATCGAGGCAGTCCCAACATCATCCTAAACACATTGTTATACTGTACACGTAGGGTCTCCAGCGCCTGTTTGGTGTAGCTGATCCATAGGTTCCCAGTGTAGAAACCCTGGCAGTAGGCTTTAAAAAGCGTTAACTTTACTTCCTCTGAACACCGGGAAAACCTACGTATCAACATATTACCTCTCACCGCTAGAGCCCTACGTTCACGTTCAATGTCTACATTGTCCTTAAGGTCGTCGGTGATATAATGCCCAAGATATTTGAACGATGTGACTTTATTTATGTTCATGCCATTTAGGGTTATTTCTGGGAAGTCTTTGAGATTATTCCCGGCGGCCCCAAAGACAATGCATTCACACTTTTTGATGTTATAGCGGAGACCATGGGAAGCAGCGTAGTCAGCACATACCTTCAGCATCTCTTCGACTGATCTCGCCGTCGGGCCCAACAGCACCATGTCGTCCGCGTAGCTGATGTTGTTTATAGAAACACCATCAACACGACAGCCGACACGCATGCCGCTGAGCCCCACAATGAGATCATTAACGTACAGGTTGAAGAGCGAGGGAGAGCTTACCCCCCCCTGCCTTACCCCACACTCCAACCCGTACGCGTCAGAGAAGGCATTGGACCACTTGACGACATTACTTTGGTGCCCGTACCAATACTGGAATATTTTAAGCATATCCGGTGGTACGCCCCTGTCCCTCAACTTCTTCCAAAGCACGTCATAACTGACAAGATCAAATTCCTTGGATAGGTCGAGAAAGCAGGCGTACACCGGCGTCCTGCGACTTGTGTAGTATTGGACAGTATGCTTGAGTGCTAAAATTGCGCTTTCTTTTATATGTTATTAACTAATAATTTTAGGAAATTTTAGTGTCCGAATAGTTTGACTATAAAATATTTCGATTAATATAGTATGTACGCGTTCTATCAAGATAACTTGTGAGAGGTTTTCATAATTTTCCTTTCAGCATCAGTTTCGAAGCTCAAAATAATAGAAAATACTGACATATCTAATTAAGAAAAAAATATAACCTACTGATGAGATCCTTGGCTAAAAAGTAAATTAGAAAAATAATAGCAACAAAATCATAAAAATTTTAAATGTATGATTTTAAAAAAGATGCTCCACTTTATTGGTCGGCTATTATTATATTAAATTAAATAAGGTATATCGGTAAAAACATCATTTAAAAATGTGAAATATTCGTAATATTTCACATTTTTTGAATTTTAATTTCTCATAGTAGGATACCAAAACCAAACATCTATCTAATCTACTTTTTAGCCAAGGATCTCATCAGTAGGTTATATTTTTTTCTTAATTAGATATGTCAGTATTTTCTATTATTTTGAGCTTCGAAACTGATGCTGAAAGGGAAATTATGAAAACCTCTCACAAGTTATCTTGATAGAACGCGTACATACTATATTAATCGAAATATTTTATAGTCAAACTATTCGGACACTAAAATTTCCTAAAATTATTAGTAAATAATATATACTATAAGATAAGTGGTTCATGATATAAACGGGTTTGAAAAGTACTGTTTCTGCGCATTTTAGGAATAAACGCTCTTAAGAATGTAAATAAAATAGACACCTAAATCATCGCAGCAGCTATTTTTACTCGCTGCGATACGTGCGCACGTTGAGTAGGACCCTAGGCTTATCCTGTGCTTCGTTAAACTTCTTTCACATGCATTTCATAAACACCTTAGCATTTTTTAATAAATGTGAAAATTGTAAGAGTGCATTTGTATAAACAAATCAGCATTTTTAGGCTTAGTACCTACTATACATAGGTACAAAGGTACATACTGAAATATCTAAATGAGTTGCTGTGTTCCTTCTGAGTAAATTTAATTTAGTATTTAAAAACTACATACATATATATATATATATATATATATATATATATGCAGATATTTGTTTCGGGTGTTCTGGTCGTTTTCTATGTATAATAAAAAATATCTATCTATGTAATGTATTGTATTATGTATATCAGTTATCTAGTACCCATAACACAAGCTCTGCTTACCATGGGGCTAGATAATGTTGTGTGAATTGTCCAGCATTATTTTTATTATTATTATTTTTTACATAATTTCCTCAACTCGTTTCGATGCCTTCGCTAACATAATTTATTTCTCAAACAAATGACATTAAATGCCACATTCAGTACTTCCAATAGCTTCGACTATTGTGGTCGGTCGTTAAAATTTCACGGTCCTTGGTAAAACCAGATTTTTTGAAATAATTCTTAATATTTCAAAAAAAATGTTTTTTTATTACGTAATAAACAAGGATCATGAAAACAAAGTTTCTGTTTCTTTGGCTTTGACGAATAGAACAGAACATTTGTTCATTTGGAAATGGTAAAAACTCTCGCGGTCAAATTAGGCTCTCGGTGACATCATACGACACTATTTATGTGCGTGTTTGGTAGATAGATAAATATTCGTGATCCTTATTTGAAGGTCTGGTATGTATGTATGTATGTAGTAAGGAATTAGTGTAAATGCAAAATAACTGTACAATTTGTAATTATTTTGTACAAAGAATGAATAAAATATTGTATTATTATGTGTATTTGCTTTTGTTTTAATTAAGTTTAACTAAATTAATTAGTTTTTCACAATTTCGTGGCAAGAGGCTGTATTTATATCTATGTTTTGTATGTACATCGCCTGGCGAAAAGCCTGGCGATTATAAACAGATTTTCCCCTATGTAGAAAAGTACTTTGTGATTATAAAATCGCTGACTTAAAATCTCCTTAGAAATACTTCAATTTCAACTTCTTCGGTTAAAAATACACAATTCTTCTTTATTCAAAATGCTGTCATAACGTTCACGTCAAACACTAAACAGACTGTGCGTCAAAAAATAATGTAGGAAATAATTTATATAATTTATTAGAAAATTACAGTGAAAAACTATTCAAACTTGTGGTAATCATTAGAAAATCTAAAATGTTTGTCACACCTCTCCGAAATTGCGGCACATGGAAACAAATCCACTGTGTACTTGCTATCAGCAGCAATAACAACATTCCACCTATCCCGACTGCCCTATGTAAGTATACCGAGACCTAGGCACGAGATGTTCAAGACTTAGGCACTTTCTGACCAAGACCGATATCAGTGACTCACATAATTTTCCTACACCTAAGTAACCATGCAACGTGATCTTAAAGATTCGCGTTCTGAGTGTTAGGAAGAACGTGAATTGGTTTCTGTGGAGATGATCAGTTGAGATGATTATTTGATTATGCAAACACTATCTACACGTAGTAGATTGTTTGCATTATCAAATACAGTACGGATAATAATTTATCATGGTAGGTCTGAACATAGGCTCTGCGAACTTTTGCGCATGCACAATTGCACACTCGTGAAGAAAACTGTTCTGGCAATAACAGTTTTCTTCATGCATAAACAAATATACGTTCCGAAAATATCGAATGCAGTGAGAAAGTACAAATAATATAAATAATTATCAAAACACAAACGCAGGTATTATTTACGTTATTTAGCTAAATAAGTGCCCACACTAATAGTAAACAAAAAACGTAAAACCAATAACAACAATCAACAGACTAATTATTACCAACGAACAAAAAAACGACGAAGACTTTTGTAACCGACTGTGGTCAAGACAGATATAAAGATAGAGATAAAACAAAAAAGTTTCTATTCGATTTTATAATGAGGTTTTAAATGTTCTCAAACAGTTGTTACCCAAGAAGTATATGTATAATAGATTTCTAAAATTTAAGTAAATCTGATATGATATGAATGAACTGAATGTTACTAAAAGAATTTGACGACCTCTGTGGCGCGGTGGGCGAGAAGGCCCGCTTGCGACGCAGGGAAATGACACGAAAGTCCCTAAAATATAAAAATAAAAAAAGTCTACCACCGCCCCGCGCACCCCGCCCTTGTCACTTGGCACCATTTGGTTCATAAAAAATGTTACTGCGTAACCTTAGAAAATAATAGAAAATCATTTATTTAAACACAGGTACAAAATACAGGCATGGAATAACAGACGGCAAATAAAGTAGTTTATCATGGGAAACTACGTCGAGTCTTCTCTACATCCATACCGCAATGCTTGAAAACGAAAGTTTACAACCAGTGCGTCCTACCCGTTATGACCTACGGAGCTGAGACGTGGACACTCACGATAGGGCTGGTCCACCAGTTCAAAGTCGCTCAGCGAGCTATGGAAAGAGCTATGCTCGGAGTTTGAAGGATAGGATTCGTAATGAATACATCCGACAGAAAAACAAAGTTATCGACATAGCTCTGAGAATTAGCAAGCTGAAGTGGCAGTGGGCCGGCCATATCTCGCGAAGAACCGACGGCCGCTGGGGCAAAGGTGTTTTTGAGTGGAGACCACGACTCGGTAAACGTAGTGTAGTACGTCCTCCGACCAGGTGGGATGACGACCTGCGGAAGACTGCAGGTAGATGCTGGATGCGTCAAGCTGAAGACAGGGCGCTATGGCGTTCATTGGGGGAGGCCTATGTCCAGCTGTGGACTATTATGATGATCATGGGAGTAAGTGACACAAATAGTGATGATATTAAGAAAATAAGATTACCTCCATGACCCTGCGCCGAAATAGGGGTTGGCTCAGCGTGTGCTGAACATTATTTTTTTACCTTCTGTGTGTAGTTTGAACCTGCCAAGATAAATTGTCCGTGCTATAGTAGAAAAAAATTATAACTAGCATTTAACTATAATTGAAACAATTGAGCTATCTGCAGACTTTGCAAACAAGGCTTCGTAACCAATACACCCGACAGACACCCAAAGTTATCGACATAGCTCTAAGAATTAGCAAGCTGTAGTGACAGTGGGCCGGCCATATATCACGAAGAACCAATGCTTGAGTGGAAACCGCGACGAGGGCGGCTGCACGACCTGCGGGGCAAGGATGAACGTCGCGAGAAGCCTGTTACGTCGCGATTACTCGTGAAAAATGGCGATGACATTGTTTTGTTTGGGTACCGTTAGTAGGTATAATAAATATGTTCATAATAAAGTGCTAAAGAATTATCTATATAGTTAATAAATAAATATTTTGTTTGATGTCCGCGCGCAAATCCTTGAAATTGCTTCTACTGCTTTTTGTGTCGAAGCTTTTGCTGCTATTTGGCACCATTCTGCCAGTAAAAATTTTCAAACTACGTACCTCACAAAACCAGTTTCTACGACAAATCCTTCTCCATCCTGGCCAAGTTGTGGCAATACTACCATTATAAAAACTGTATCCCTGACAGTTTTTAAAGCTCGCCAACGAGTTTTTCCTACCAAAATAATGAATATTGGTACTTACTATTTATATATTTATGTATTTAAGTAGTGTATTATTTTGTTTGGTATTTGTAATATTTATTATTTGTTTTTTAGTATTCTTGTTATGTTCTTAATAAGATTAGCCTTTTCTTAAATTCATATAATTCTTTCCATCCAAAGGTTGCCTGGAAGAGATCGCTTCTAAGCGATAAGGCCGCCCATTGTACTTGTCGCATATAATGTATTCTTGTAATGATTGATTTGATTATGGTGTACATTACAGAATTTTTGTATTGTATTGTACCTACTGTACGAACGTGAAAACCAAAAAGGTTTATTTATTTCATGCAGTTTAGTAAAACCTCTATGGTTGTATGGTAACAAACGAATGAACTAAATGGGTTTTCGTGTGTGTGGCTGTCTTTACGCTACTCGACTGTACTCGACATCGTCGAGTATTATATCTTTCGTGGCGCGCATGTTAGAATATTCGAGATAACAAGTGACGACAACCTAAATACCTTGACGTTACGCCCGCGACGTCTTTTGTGGCGCGCACGCTTGCCCCACAGACTGCTGCCAGATGCTGGATGATAGTCCACGGCTGGACATAGGCCTGAGCTATGGGGCAAATGAGCGCCATAGCACCCTTTCTTCAGCTAGACGCAGCTGAAGACAGGGTGCTATGGCGCTCATTTGCCCCATAGCTCAGGCCTATGTCCAGCCGTGGACTATCATAGGCTGATGATGATAACCTTCTACATTTGCGACCGACTCGCAATAAATAAGTAAATTTCATTCCGTAGCAAAATATATCTCAACGTGTTGCAAAATGTATATGAACGGAAAGTAAGTTTTAGGCGCCGTATCATGCACAATTACAAATCCTGTAACAGCACATAATTCCAGGCCGTCACTACGCCAAGAAGGGTGGTCCCAAAGGCGACGGATGTTGCAAAGAACTGGATCAGACTCAAGGAGGATTAAAGAAGATCGTGGACTGGCCTCGCAGCGACGGTCCCCCGCCGCAGCCTTGGGTGTGCTCGTGTCCCAGGGACCCGCAGCCCCCGCCTTGCTTCGACCCTTACCGGATCAAAGTGGCGGACGTCGTTGTGCCACCCTTGCCTCCTAGTAATGCTAAGGTAAGAAATATTTAGAACAAAGCATCCTAAGACATATCAATAGGGGTTTGAACCATTCCGGCCAGCAGCGGCGCGGCGCTATCAGTGTATTAGGTTCAAAATAAAGTACGCAGGTTCAAATAACTGATGAGGTTAAAACCCCTATTGATACCTGGACATACATTGCTGACAGGGTAGAAAACCTGATTACCTAGATAGTTTGGTTCGGAGGCGATCTTTATTAAATTCAGAAATATTTAACATATTTAACACAACTTCTAGATATTTGCTATCTTTTCCTTATCAGTAGGTACTTTAGCAAAAGTATCACGAAAGACCCCAACTTGCGTTTAACCAGTGTTAAAAAGTGCGTTTGACGAACTGAGAGCCACATCGCGTCGTGAATAAAGGACTAATGAAACCCAGCTTGTGCTTTGTTCATCAGTGGACGGTGGCGTGGACGAGCGGCGAGCAAGCCAAGGGTCCGGGCATGAACCAGCAGTGGGAGGGGTCCCAGTCGGCGCGGGAGGTGTCGGCGGAGCAGGAGGAGGCCAGGGACGAGGTCGCCGAGCGGGGCCTCATGGGCGTGCTCAGGGACATCCTCAACAAGCTGCGGGGCAAGCCCAAGGGCGACACCGACTCGATCGTGGCCGACATCCGCGGCGCTCTCTAGCGCTACCGTAAGCTCCGAGCTCCCGCTATTCGTCCAGCGCACTTGACACGACTCCTCTCTCTGCCATTGAAAGTTGTTTGTTCGACAGGAGCTGCCGAGCGAAGACTCGCGCGAGATGTTCCTCGGCCCCGTCGAGGACTGGTGCAAGACTAGGGTCCGCGACCTCTTCCACAACTCTCAGGTCGTTCACCCCGACTACTGGCGCGAACGATCACCTCCATTTAAACAATACACGGAAGTCGTCACAGACGTACTGCCCAAGCTCGGCTACCACGGGAGGACAAAGTACAAGTATGCCTTCCACGAGCCGTGGAAGCCTCTCGACCGCATGTCTCTGCTGCACCGCGCCGAGCGGCAAGAAACCGGCAGCTTGGAGGAACACGCTGTGACTGATGACGAACAACTCACACCCAGTGCTTCTGATGCAGTGCAAAAAAATTGAAAACGGTTAAATATCGCACGTTTGCAATCGGTTTTAACTAAAAGGATTTTCTTAAAGTGCGTGTGGTGGTAGCTTAAACGTATAGTTACCTAGAATTCTTAAGGTGGATTACACAGTTATTGCACATGTACTAGCTTAATAAATACATATTGTTGG
Organism: Eupithecia dodoneata; assembly: GCA_947044415.1. Lineage (NCBI taxonomy): Eukaryota > Metazoa > Arthropoda > Insecta > Lepidoptera > Geometridae > Eupithecia > Eupithecia dodoneata. The sequence goes on from OX345670.1 coordinate 754,943, forward strand.
CTAACCGATTTGTTTCATTCGAAAACAGAACACTCCTGGTAAAACTTTTGAAACTATTATGGTTATTAACACTAAAGTCATTTAAAACGGGATATTTACCATGATTTGATTTCGCAGTCGCAGTGCCTTCAGTTATTCCGTGATCATGGCGCATGAAACTGTGCCGAAATATTGGATAACTCAAAAATCAAATCATGGTAAATATCCCGTTTTAAATGACTTTAGAATACTCCTGATCTGTCCATTAAACATTGTAACAAACGAGCACAAAACAATAAGCCTTAGGTAGTCTCAGGAACCTATTATCAGTGGATGTTTGTATGCCACGAAACAAAGCTACGCGAGGTATGCGTAGACCAGACCAGACGCAGAGCAAGCGTAGACAGTCTTCGACGCGCATATGGCCTTGTAGAGCAGACGAGGAAAGTGAGACTTATACCAAAGGAAAAAAGAATAATTCAATTTTATATAATTAAAACCGCAACAGTCTTCTAATTACAGAATTATGGAGAATAATTGTAATGGAATAAAACTGATTGCGCTGGATTTGGCTAACTTCACGTGTTGCCTTAGTTATAATTCAGCCATAATCTATCTATATATATAAAAGAAAGTCGTGTTTGTTACAACACTTATAACTCGAGAACGGCTGGACCGATTTGTTCCCATATGTTCTATCTATAGAACATATGGGAACTACCCGTCGTTTTCTCGACATGACGTCATTGGACAGAATAAGATATTTTTTGTTATTTTGTATTATGGAACATGTAATGCTTTTATTTCTCAAATTGTTCTATAGGACAAGGTAAATAAGACCTCTTTAAGTCAGGACAGTTCATTTCTATCTCCGGTGTTGTTCTTTCAGGTTCATATAGTGGTGGTGTCGTTTACATTTTATGTGAACTGGTGGTACCAGAATGCTCTGAGACTGAGAATCCTCTATATAATCTGGAGAGTTCTCCCGCCCGCGCCGCTTCTAGCTATGAATATCTATTCTTTTGATTTTTAGGTTTCTTTTGTACGTAGGTAGGTTTATTTTACCCAGGCTGATGTTTGATCAATGGTATGACGGAATCATTGACATTGAAATTTGAAATTTTTAATTAAATTTGTATTTATTGCATACAAACATTGACAAAGTAATTCCAAAAACAATCATTTATCTTTAAGTTTTTCTTTTATTATTATTTTATTTTTGTTTTAATCAATTTTCATTATTTATTTTAATTATATCTCTGCAATTTTATTTCATCACACACATTGTAAATCTGACATTGCACACGTCTTAACTGTAGAAATACATTGAATCACAATTATATTATAACACCTTTATACACATGTATTTCATGCAATAAATATACTTTACTTTACTTTATAATAAGCTTCCTCTAGAATTGAAATTAATTAAAAACGATTAATATAGAATTACGAAATCTCTTACTTGACAAAACGCTGTATAGTATCAAAGAGTTTTTAGAAAACGACTACAGTCAGTTTAATGTCAAACCCTCTAAGTTACCTGACGTCCTCGTAGAATCACCTTATCTAAATATAGTGTAGATAATAGTGATAGATTTAAGAACCTTAGATTAAAGCATATTTTGTATACTTTCTCTACTGCCCCTTTACAGCAAAATTGTTCTATATTACCTGTCTCTATTGTATCTATTTATTTATTATTATTATTTATTTATTTACATAAGACCATAACATTACAGATAACTCCAAATCGTTATGCCTAGTACATTTTATCATCTTAAAAACTACAAGATACAATGAAATAACACACTAGAAAATAGTAAAATAACATAAAAATAACATAAAAATGTAGGTACATAAACAAAAATGTTGGAACTTCAAAATTCAAAACATAATATAAAATTGTATATACAAACCATTCCTAAAAAAAAAATTAAAAAAAAAATAATAATAATAAACGTGTAACGAAATAAAACATTTAAACGTGCTCACAAACATCTATATCGTGTTTAACGAGTCATAATTTATTTAAGTTACATTATTGTGATCGTATTATGTGTATGAAGTATGACAATAAATTATCTAGACCAGAACACCCGGAACAAATATCTGCAGATCGTACACACAATTGTTCCGAGGCGGGAATCAAACCCGCAACCTCCTGCGTCGCAGGCGGACCTTCACCCATCGCGCCACATCGGTCGTCAGAACGAAACATGATACGAATAAAATAAAATCGGTTGTTAACTAATATTAAGTAGAAGGAGACACACTAATCATTTATCAGACAGAGAACCCAGCAGGAAAAAAAGTCTCGGCTCAGCATAAATGCCTTACCACTGAAGAGTACCTACGTAGATAGGCGCTGTTTTTAACTGACTTCAAAAAAGGTGGCGGTTCTCAATTCGACTGTTCTTTTTATGTTTGTTACAAGTTGTTACAGAACTTTCGAGTGGGTGAACTGATTCTATTGATTCTTTTTTTATTTGAAAGCTGGAGCTTCCCGTATGGTCTCATTTAATTTAGTACAGTTCAGACAACTAGTTTAGCATCCATGAGATAACCATATAAGTCTTAATTTGCATGAAGTATGTGACGACTAAATATTACGCTAACCGTTTTTTACAAAGTTTTAAACCCATTTTAATTTTTTAGGAAATTGAAGACGGTATAAAGTTTTCTTAAACACGCCAAATTACATAGTTGGCGGGCCCTTGTTATCAAATCAAATCATTTATTCGCTGGAATGTAGGTACAAAAGCTCTTAATAATAATAGTATTTCTAAAAAAACCGAAACTGAAAAATGTATCATACAATAATGACATACATAGAAGCCTTTGATAGGCTTTGATGTTCAATTCAGTTCAATTTCCCGAATTATATCTACCATATACCACCTAGGGTAACTATACCTACAGTTAACCTTTACTGTTCGTTTTTTATGTACACACTCGTCAAAGATATCGTTTAGGGTAGCATAAAAATATTCTAAAGCTTCCTCAGGCTCTTGGGCCTGATATATGGGCCTGGAATGTAACAGCATAACGCTAGGAGTTCCACAGGGATCTATCCTAGGTCCTCTTTTATTCATATTATACATTAACGACATTGTAGTTTGCCTTGAGAAAGAAAGTGACATGGTCCTCTTTGCGGACGACATGACTGTAATTGTAATCGATAAGAATAAGGAAAATATGTTTGTAAAACAAGATAATCTAATAAGTAATATCAAATAATGGTTTACTGCTAATAATCTCCTACTGAATGTAGATAAGACAAATATATTACATTCTTTCTAGGCAGTGACAAATCTGATGACATTGTTAAAAATATGACCTTGACATTATGATTTTTTTTAGGTATAAATAGTGACTAATAGCAGACTTAAATCAGCGGTTTTCGCTATCAACACAATTCGACAACTTAGTGATATCAAGGCTGCAAAAACTGTTATCATGCGTATTTCTATTCCGTCATGATCTATGGTATAATAGCATGAGGAAATGCCTCCCAATCAAAGAGTTTTCATCTTGCAAAAACGGGTAATAGGCGCGATTCTGCAAATGGAAAACAGAGAATCGTATAAGGAAAAGTTTAGATAATTAGAAATTATAACAATGACTAGCAAATAATATTTATCAACATTTAATGTATGTAAAACTAAACATTGATAAATTCAATTTAAATGGAGATACATTAAAACATTTAAATGGCTATAACACCAGAACTAGAAATGTCATTGCTATACCTACTTATAGACTTGCAAAAGTGGGTAAAAGCTTTTTATGTGTAGGTGTAAAATATATAACAAACTAGAACATGACATTCGGAATTCAAATAATATAAATGATTATAGCATTGCAATCAATAAAATGTTAATTGAGAAATCATAATAAACATTTGACGAAGCTATTGCTGATGATATCACTGTTATACCTACCTAATCATTGTATGTACGTATTCTACTCGTAGGTACCAATTTTACTTATTATTAACAAACACCTTACGTTTTACTCTGTAACATAAATGATGTATAAAATTTGTCATTTCTAAGTGCACCAATGTATGCTTATGGAATAAATACAATAATACAATCTGCCTCGTTGAGGCGTGCAAATTTAAAATGTTAGGCTTTATAAAGTAAATATGTCAGCAAATGTTATACAATTAGAAATGTGTCACATTGTTATGCAGTAGAACAGTAGATGCAGGCCCATAACAATAACAATACTAGATATAGTGACCGGTTGGTTCCAGCCGATGCTAGATTGCGCCAAAATAAAAAAAGGTCCGTGCGCACTGTCGGCCCCGCCGCCGTTCCCGCCCTGCAAGCCACCGCCGCCGCCGCCATTCCCCTGGATATATGTCTGGATCACCGGAGGCTTTTTCACCTTAATGGGTCTAGTGAGTGCCACCTTTACTTTCACTTTCTTACCACTAGTAAGAGCTATTAAAGCGCTTATTACGCCTCGGTCCACCCGTGGACTGTTAAGGGCTGGTGTTGTTGAGTGTCCTTTAGTTTGACTTGACACACCTCATCAGCAATTACCTACGTGCACTGCTGGACATGAGAAATGTTTTGCCATAAACTTAGTAGTGGTAGGTAGGAGTAGATTGGTGATCGCAGTGGATTGATGTGTTCCACCCATCCTATATTGACTTTTGAAAGCTATTTGAATGGCCTTCGTATTTTGCAATTGTTTGGTTTAATTGTATAGGATGGGTGATTTTAGCGTTATCGCACAGCAGAAGGAAGCTGCTGCCCTTTCTCTTATTTGTTTATTTATCCTTTATTTACAATAACTTGAGTAAATAGGATCAATTCAGTACCTACTAATATCAGTTTATTTCCTAATACCTATGTCTAGAAAGTACCTACCTGGTTTTTTATCCCCGATAAATATACGGGTGTTTTGTGTTTGACTTATGTTTTCTATGTAATAACATGTTTTTATCTTTCTATTATCAGCTTTACAAAATATACTTATACTACCTATCAACTCAAGAATCCGAAGAAAACAAAGCTATCTGTAAGTAATAGTATATTTTTTACAAGGGACCAAAACACCCCATTATACATAGACGAGGTTGTCATACCTGCTCCCGCCCGAGCGTAGCGAAGAGTAGATATGGCTCTGGCCCGAGTACATACCTGCTCCCGCCCGAGCGTAGCGAAGAGTAGATATAGCTCTGGCCCGAGTACATACCTGCTCCCGCCCGAGCGTAGCGAAGAGTAGATATGGCTCTGGCCCGAGTACATACCTGCTCCCGCCCGAGCGTAGCGAAGAGTAGATATGGCTCTGGCCCGAGTACATACCTGCTACCGCCCGAGCGTAGCGAAGAGTAGATATGGCTCTGGCCCGAGTACATACCTGCTCCCGCCCGAGCGTAGCGAAGAGTAGATATGGCTCTGGCCCGAGTACATACCTGCTCCCGCCCGAGCGTAGCGAAGAGTAGATATGGCTCTGGCCCGAGTACATACCTGCTACCGCCCGAGCGTAGCGAAGAGTAGATATGGCTCTGGCCCGAGTACATACCTGCTACCGCCCGAGCGTAGCGAAGAGTAGATATGGCTCTGACCCGAGTACAAAACAATACTTTTCACTTCGATGGCGAGAAAATAAAACAACCACCTTCATATTGCACACTTTTTTACTTCTTTATTTCACGAATTTGTAATTTCACGTGAGTTTTACCGCAACAGATAGAATCATTTTAATTATTTCTTTGCCTTTCTGTTCCATTTGTATATTATTAACTTCATTTTAGTTTGCTGACATTTTCAATTAAATAAGCCATATTCACCGTCTGTTAAATTTGTTTTATCTAAACATCCTGTGATTTCGCGCTCCTACACTAAATATAACTTACCTATGTGACGAACATCAGTAATTCACGTCAGACAAATATACTCCATCGACGGAGACAACGTTTGACGTTCAAGTTGGACGATTTATTTATTTATTTAACAGAATCCAGTCCTTTTTCTAAACAAACTTAAAATACTATGTTTTTGATGTTGTCAAAAAGTTTGTATTCTCATGTTATGTTCATATTCATCTTGGTTTACATTTTTTATTAAATTATCTTGTATTTACCAGGGCGCCCTCGACGCAGGATAAAGCGGCCATTCCACGAGAAAGACCTGCCGGCCTGCGTCCAGTATTTGATCATAGGTACGGGCGCGGCGGGTTGGGCCGCCTATAGAGCCATCATGCAACACGATAAAGAGGCCAAGGTAACGTAACCCATGGGCTTCGCAATAGAGAGATATCCTAATGTACCGACGGCGCCGGATAAAGCGGCCTTTCCACGAGAGTGATCTGTCTGCCTGCGTCCAGTACCTGATCATAGGTCTAGGGATCTCTGCGATCAGAAATATTTGTGATCGCAGATATAATATTAATAACCATATAATATTAATATCCCATTCCCATCTTCTTCTTTATGCGTTCGATCGTTATTCAATTTAGGACGACGATATATGGAGATAGTAGGGATAATTGGTTGTAGGTACAAAAGTGGGTGCTCGTTGAAATCTTTTACTTGCTACGCCAAGTCCTGCGTAGCGTCGCAGCACGCGCTACAACGTTCTACAATAAAACTAGTTTCTGTATCATCAATTAACCATAATAAAAGAAAGAACGTTAGGCAAAATTACTCTTTAAAAAAAATAAACTTAGAGTTGCTTGGATGACCTATAGCTCCAGAGTTGGTTTGCCATGCTGTTAACGCGCAAGTTACCTTGGATACAAAATGCGTGTAAAAGAGGCCTAAGAAAGTGTTGTTTTCAGGTATTCTTCATAACAAAGGAGGACATACTCCCGTACAAACGCCCTCCGCTGTCGAAGTTCATGTGGTGGAACTCCGAGCCGCCTGATCTGAAGACCCTCGCTTACCTCGAGGGTTTGCGCAGATTGTCGTAAGCACTTCTGAACTTTGACCAACACAAAACTCCAAAATAAAAATAAAACTCAAAATATTTTATTTCTTTATACTTACAAAATAGCACTAAGACAAGTCATACTTTGTATGATTATTATCAAATAACAAACTTTATACTATTAATTAGTGCAAATTCTTACAAATCATATCTCACGAATGCAAAGGCCTTATTATATACTACATAGGTATAATACATGAGACGTTTGTGGCCTGATATGATTGTATAATGATGACACGATATAATTAAATGGGTAGGTATTTTAATTTTATTAAGTATTGGGTGTATCATGTTTTTTAAGAGGAGTAAGACAACACTGTAAGTCGACCGATGTGGCGCGGCGGGCGAAGGTCCGCCTGCGACGCAAGAGGTTGCGGGTTCAATTCCCGCCTTGAAACGATTGTGTGTACGATCTGCAGATATTTGTTTCGGGTGTTCTGGTCGTTTTCTATGTATAATAAAAAATATCTATCTATGTAATGTATTTGTATTATGTATATCAGTTATCTAGTACCCATAACACAAGCTCTGCTTACCATGGGGCTAGATAATGCTGTGTGAATTGTCCAGCATTATTTATTTATTTATTCTATAACCGACATGCTTCGATACGCGGCGCACTAAACAAATACCTATACTCAACAATACATAAAGATATTCGCGTTTTCACCCGTTCACCAATTTACCTGCAAGTTACAACGACCACAGCAACCACGCTAAAACACAACTCATCTCCTTCCAGCATGTACTACGCGCGCTGCAAAGACTTCATGGACCCCGTAAAGTTCTACCGTAAGAAGAAAGGCCCCGCGCTGTCGATCGCGACCGGCTGGTGCGTGATCAGGATCGATGCGGACGAGCACGTGGTCTACGTGCAAACCGTCTGTGGGGAACAGCCCATCTACTACGAAAGACTCCTGCTGGCGCCGGGTAAGGGAACCTGAATTATTTACTGGTTTTTTTTTATGAATAATGCTTTCAATAGATGAAGGATACATCTGGGACCAAAACCAAATAAAAAGAACAATCGAAAACATGTTCCAAAAAAAACTGTAGGGGAAAAGAATTTCGGAAAATTATTTAAAAATACAAAAAATAGGATTAAATTTTTTTTTAAAGAGTTAGGGTCTTCTACTTCAATTTATATTTTACAAATAGGTCCACCTACACACCCACCGAGTTTGTCTAACCCTCCACCAAACACCCTGTATGTAGGTAAATGATATGTCTATAACTAGGACGGTCTGCTCTGCGACTGCCGCGGGCGAAACTAAATGAAAGATTGCAGACTACAGGGTTGCATTAAGACTGCAGGTAGATGCTGGATGCGTCAAGCTGAAGACAGGGCGCTATGGCGCTCATTGGGGGAGGCCTATGTTCCGCAGTGGACTAATATAGGCTGATAATGATGATGATGAAATAAAAGATGTAATTTTCTATATATAATTTCCAGGATCCAAAGCGAAGAACCTAACGCTGGTCAAAAGCGCGCCGAAAGGCGTGCGAGACAAGATCCAGACCATCCGCACCATCCGCGACCTGGAGAAGGCCTACCGCAAGGTGCGGGAGTCCAAGGACGTGGTGATCCTGGGCGGAGGCGTGCTGGGGACCGAGCTGGCCTGGTTCCTGGGGAAGATGAGTGAGTCGAATATTACTTGTACAGCCAGCAAATGAAGATTTAGGCAACAATCCGTCGCAGGAAAAAAGTTTTCTAATTGGTCCAACGCAAAAGCTATTAAAATTGGTTTCAATCAGTTGTATGTAAATTTAGTTCTAATAGGTAAGTCACGTATTACCTTGTTTTGTACTTGTTGGTCACACGGCGAACTTGTTTTTATTCGTCACCCCGTCAAATAGTTGTATATTGGTTACAAGGCCTGTTATACATCGAATAGTCCTATTTCACTACCCGACAAGCGTTATGTTTCGGAGCGGTGGCCAACTTTGGCGAAAATAAATGATATATGGAGAATGAAAACCCTAAAATAAAGCCCGGTCCGACATAGTTATTGAAAAGTTGATATAATAATAGATTTTGACATCCGACTGTTGTTTTTTTAAAACACTTAGGTTCCAGGTTGTTATTGGCAACAAAAACAGAAGCTGGTAGTGAGCTACTTCCCTATTTTATCAAAAATTTTCAACTATTTTCCTTTTTGTTATAATATACATATAAATAACTTGCTGCGCCCTTACAGGGTACTTGTACCTCTAAGGTAATAACATCTAAGCTAAAATTATGTGACAATGTATTTGTATACAGATAACAGATGAACATTTTATTCATAACTCGCGGCCCGCCCTGGCTTCGACCGGGTTGGTCATATTTTTCAGCCAATTTTATAAATTTTTCTCTTTTTCTCTCCGCTATAACCATCAACTTCAAGGAATATTCTAAAAAAAGAATTAGCGAAATCGGTTCAGCTGCTCTCGAGATTAGCACTTAGCACATTCAGCGATTCATTTTATATCATAAGAAGATATGTCAAATTATGAGTTACAATTTATAAATCATTATCATTATTTCAAATATAAAAAATATAATAAACTTTTAAAAATTAAATTAATCTACATTACGAATAATTAAAGAACTCGTCGTAGGTATAGAATGTCTCCTCTAAGAGCCAATTTTTTTAGCTTTAGTTTAAAATTTTCTAAACTCGGTGCGTCCATTGTCTTTACTAATATTATAAAGAGGAAAGGTTTGATTTTTTGTTTGTTTGTAATGAATAGGCTCCGAAACTACTGGACCGATTTGAAAAATTATTTTACCTTTGGGAAGCTACACTATCCCCCGTGAACATAGGCTATATTATAATTTAAGGATCCGTACTAAAACCGTGCGAAGCTGGGAAGGTCCGCTAGATTGCAATAAATGAATATGAATAATGTATTCCAGACAAGCTTATCGAGCGAGACATAGAAGATCTGCCAATCAACTTCACGCACATGTACAAGGACCGCGGCATCTTGGGGAACATACTCCCGGACTACCTGGGCCAGTGGGCCGCCGAGTACATCAAGTGCGCCAACGTCAAAGTCATGCCGCAGAGTTAGTGCCTACAATACAATACAATACAATTACTCTTTCAGTTCAATTCAATTCAATATATTTACTTCGGCTTCACAAAGTAAATGTTACAGCCATAGAGAGTACTTACATAATTTAAAAACTAAAAATAAAAACATTTTATGTGGAATCCTGCGTTTACAGACGCATGGCACTATGAATGTGCGTTCAGTGCTTCATAAAAGCGCAGTCCGTGTCCAGCCTTCCAGCTATAAGGTTCAGATATTTATTGCACATTAAATAAAAACAGATACAACACAAGACAGGAGAAAAAAACAAATACAGAATATACCGCCAGCCTACCACAGTTTTTAGTAGTTCATAGTTCATTTAGGGGTCTATACAAGGTCCCCTACTATTTATCACCTATACTGCGGACATTTCAAGAGAAATAGCTGTCACTTTCATTTGTATGCCGACGATGTCCAGATATATTTACCATTTAACCCCGATGACGTATCAATAGCAACACGTAAAATCATTGATAACCTTAATCGTATCCACGACTGGGCTGGTAGAAATGCCCGTATGTTGAATGCCACTAAGTCTAAATTTATGGTACTTGGAAGTAAACAACAGGTGTCTAAAATTTCGTCAGCAAATCCTGAAATTTGCATACTTACTTGACCAACGCACAGACTGGTAAAACGACCAAAAACCTGGCCATAAATCAAATTTCTCAAAATGGTCTCCTAGACTTCATACTTAATCCCATAAAAGGTAGATAATCCCCGCGTCACCAGGCAAAGTTTCTAGCTGCTTCCGAGTCCCCGTCTCGTTGACCACACGTCGGAACCTAGCGGTTGTTGATAACACTCGTCTCTGTTCGCGGCAACTCTAAAAAATAGTTATTTCTCTGTGCTCTCATTTATGTGCAAAGTGGTTCAACATAAAAAAAGTGTGATGGATTCTATCAATCAAGGTATGCACTATGTTCTATTATCCATTTTAGTTATTAAGAGAGCTTATTCATGTCCTAATTGGGATTATATCAACATGCCTAAAAATATTGTATTTTTCATTTTTTTTTTGTTAAAATTAGTGTTTTTAAACATGTGCAACTCATCTCAACTGCATTATAGTAATATTTTAATAAACTAGAAGATATGTGCAATTATACTAGGTAGCAAAAACATTCACATATATTCACATAAAAAATATTTTTAACTCTGAAAACTGTCTCTATGACCGCAATTTTCTAACGATTAATTTTATTGTTTCAGACTCTCTACATTGTGTCAAATCTATGACAAGGAAAGAGCTTCATGAATTAGTTAGAGCAAGTCCGCAGCGATTGATTGACGGAAAGAAAATATAATTTTACTGTATTTCGACGCGTATTTTATTCTTTGTTAACACAATAAAAAAAAATCCTCGCATAAATATATTTTATTTATTTATTTCCTTCTCCAAATATCTTCAAAGTATTTTTTTATTATGAAAAATATCATTTCTCGTCATGGGCCATCGATCCGATAAAGAAAAAATAACAAAATATTTTTGGCCAGGTTTTTGGTCGTTTTACCACTCTGTGCAACGTCTTGAACAAGTCTCCGAAGCACGTAACCTTGGTATCGTCTTTAACAGCCATCTTCGTTTTGAAGGTCACGTGTTAAATTTAGTTAAAAGTTGTTTTTACCGACTCAACATTTTATACCGGATAAGAAACTTACTTCAGGAAGATTTACACATTATTTTAACTGAAAGTTTGGTACTTTCTAAACTGAACTACGGCGATATTCTTTACGGTCCACGTCTCCTCTCGTCATCAACGTCTAATTCAACGAGTTCAAAACGCCTGTTGTCGTTTCTGCTTTAATATTCCCCCCCGTACCCATGTGACTCCTTACATCAACCGAGCCAGACTACTGAACATGGCAGCACGCCGAACTCTACATCTGGCTACTTTGGTGCATGAAGTCATTAGATACAAACGCCCAAAATATTTGTACAATAAGTTTGAATGGTCCTCATCGCGTAATCTCTACGATACCCGTGCTTCTTCTTTCCTGCTGGTTGTTAAGCTGCACAAAAGCGCTGCGTTTAGAGGAAGTTTTCGCTACTAAGCCATAAAATGTTGGAATATTCTACCACCTCCTTTACGGCAACCTTTCTTAAAGTCTACCTTTAAGCGTAGACTCAAATCCTCACTATTATCCGCACAAATGGCTTGATAGCGAAAGCTCTTCTAGAGTACCACATCCTGGCGTACTGTACATTTTCCTTTCAATCGTGTAAGTCCTTATAAATTTTACCTTTTGTATGTAACTCAAATGTGGAGATTGGTGGGAGATCGTACGTGACCGCACTGAGTGGAAAGATTTGGGGGAGGCCTTTGCCCAGCAGTGGGACGAAACAGGCCAAATAAAAATAAAACTCAAATGTATATTGTACCTATATTGATATGCTAATCATCAATAATTAACTCTGTATTGTTGTTTTAAACTATGATTTGGTTGACCAAACCACTACCTATGCATATACCTTCTTTTGATTCTTCTTAAGTTCTATAATCCATTTTTTTTATTCAGTTTATATTAGAACACGCTTTTCTATGTACATACTTTCATATTTACTATTGTATTATTGTTGTGTAATCATTGTCTTAGCATTGTGCGCTACCGGCTACTGATTGTAGGAATCGGTGGAAGATCAGCGCTGCGTGTATTGGTTCTACCAGTACCCGTAGCATTCATGCGTTCATGAGCCGACTCCTAATTCACAATATACCTATGGTTTATAAAGAAATACGGCCGACAATACGATGTCCCTTCTTTTAATATCACAGATGCAAATCTTCTGGGCGATAACCAGACGTTCTATTACCCCCACAAAAATACACTGCATTACTGCATTTGACCATTTTGACAATAACTGCATAACCCCGTAGAATTACCCTAGAAAAATATACCATATCTTAATCTTGAGGTCACATTACCTAATATTATTACCATGATATGCTGCTAGCACCAGGCTGCTGGTTGACTAATCTTGAGGTCACATTACCTAATATTATTACCATGATATGCTGCTAGCACCAGGCTGCTGGTTGAACACCTTTTTTAATTTCCTTTATTTAAATAGCGCTCTTTTTCAGCCATGGTATGGGATGCGTTTGAGACGCCTGATGGCCGACTGGAGCTAACCTTATCGAATGGCAAGTCCATGGTCGTTGACTACGTAAGTAACTCCACATTTTGCAGGTATTTTAACTTATAAATTATAGGAAACTGGCAGATGGCACACACGTGGCCAGTTCAGCCTCTGTCTAGTTGTGGACCGACATCGACTATGTCTACGACCTGACTATATATACGACCTTTATTTTTTAATCATGTTTGTTATATTTTTTTTTGTGTATTGCGTAGCTAATAAAATGGCTCTCCAGATGTTGGTGGCTATTGGTGCAGCGCCTCGCACCGAGCTGGGCCAGGTCTCCTTCATGGAGCTGGACCATATCAACGGCGGGTACAGGGTCAACACGGAGATGGTGGCGCGCAAGCATCTCTGGGTGGTAAGCGTTCATTTCTATTGGTGCGGCAACGGCGGGTACAAGGTCAACACGGAGATGGTGGCGCGCAAGCATCTCTGGGTGGTAAGCGTTCATTTCTATTGGTGCGGCGCCTCGCGAGGAGCTGGGCCAGGTCTCCTTCATGGAGTTGGACCATATCAACGGCGGGTACAAGGTCAACACGGAGATGGTGGCGCGCTGGCATCTCTGGGTGGTATAAGCGTTCATTTCTATTTGTGCGGCGCCTCGCGAGGAGCTGAGCCAGGTCTCCTTCATGGAGCTGGACTATATCAACGGTGGGTACAAAGTCAACACGGAGATGGTGGCGCGCAAGCATCTCTGGGTGGTAAGCGTTCATTTCTATTGGTGCGGCGCCTCGCGACGAGCTGGCCGCGGTATCCTTCATGGAGCTGGACCGCATCAACGGCGGGTACAATGTCAACACGGAGATGCATCTCATCATGTTTCGCGGTCTTCCTTACTAAGCAGAGCGCGAAACTTTTGAAACGTTAGCTTTGAACTTTAATAACCCTAGCTTACGAGGCTCAACGCCCTTAAGTTCTTGGCCTCAAACACGCGACTTCATCAGGTATCAAATAAATTTAATTAGATCGACTTACTAACAGATGCGGAAAATAACAAAATATTTGAAACTACATTGAAAAAGGAATTTGTTGATATTCAAAGAGTTGTATTTAGTGATGTATTGTTGTGTGTTCTCAGGCTGGAGACGCAGCCAGCATCTACTCCCAGTGGAAGGACACCCGCATGCGGATGGAGCACTACGTCAATGCGGAGGAGCAAGGGTAAACAATACAAACAATACAAAAATTATTTATTGTACACCATAATCAAATTAATCAGTTAAACATTAAAGGGTCCTTTCATGTCATGCTGATTTCCGTCCGCGGGCCATCTGAAAGCTTTAATTTCATTATAATTTTGTTTTTTTTTGTTCCCTACCCTCAGAAGTGAAACAGTGTTGAAATTTGCGTCGTGTTTTAGAAATTAGCTAAAAATACTAATTTACGTTAAAATAAGGCCAAACTTCGCTAAATCCGATAAAACTAAGACAATAAAATTCGGTAAAACATTAGACACAGTGAAAAAACGCTTCTGTGAAGTGCATACTCGATAGCAAAATCGTAACGACTTTTTTCTCTTTGTCTTTCGTACCAGTGTCGTGTTTGAGCCAAAATGAAGTGCTTTCAATGTGAAGTTGATCAAAATGATGAAAATATGATGCAGTGTGATGGCTGCAAGAGAAATATTTGCCTACAGTGCAGCAATCTGACGAGTAGTGAGGTGCGCGTGATGGGACTGAAGGGCAAGCGCACGCTTTTGTACTTGTGCCCAGCTTGCCGAGAAGCCCTATTTCAAGTGCCCAAGCTTATAAAGGCATATGATGGACTACGTGAAGAGCTTGATGACGTTAAGAAACTCCTGTCTCAACCCAGTGTTGCTCCAGCTCCTGCCTCTGTGGTGACCCCAGCGGTTATGGCGGCAGTGTCCCTACCTCCAACCGATGCCAATGCTATCTTGGAGGAAATTGTGGAGCGCGAACACAGGGCCAACAACGTTATCTTGGTTGGCATCAAGGAATCCAGCTCGAGCATTGGAAACGACAGAAAGTTGCATGATGAGTCACTAGTCAAGGAGATCCTTCATGAAATTACCAGAGACCGAGACTTCACTAATAAATTAGTGTCACTGCAGCGCTTGGGACGCCGAGACGATGGAAAACCAAGGCCAATAAAAGTGGTGCTGGCCTCACGTCAGGATGCTGTCATAGTACTCAAGAATAAAAGTAAGGCTGGACAACAGGTAAGAGTCTATGATGACAAAACACCTAAGCAGCGGGAAGAGATCAATACTCTTCGGATACACTCAAGGCTAGAATAGATAAGGGAGAGTCTAACCTCACAATAAAATATGTGAGGGGCCTGCCTAAAATTGTGCAGCAAAAAAACTGAATTATGCCAGTAACCCTTACGTTGACCTTACTTTCATGTATACTAACTTATGTTCCTTACCTTCCAAATTTGACTTATTTCTATTATATGTAAACACAAGTAATCCTGCCATAATTATAATCACTGAATCCTGGCTAAATAGCAATGATCGGAACAGTACCTTCAATATACCAACTTACACCTTATTTAGATATGACCGTACTCACAAGAGAAAAAAATCTGATGGTAAAACTAGAGGTGGAGGTGTAGCTATATACATAAAGAATAGTGTTAATGGTATCCCATTAATAGTCAAACGAAACCAGAGATACATGTCCGATGGTGTAGAAGCCTTATACCTGGACATTCAGTTTAGTACTTACCACTTCCTCGTAGTAGCAGTTTACCGGTCAGATGATTCTGAGGAAAACACATGGCGGCCTCGGGATACTAAACTGTTAGAAAACTTGATTGAGGCCTCGGAACATAACAATATCATTATAGCTGGAGACTTTAATTATCCGTCAATCAACTGGCCATTCCGGACTGACCACCGTCAAACAGGGTCAGCGGAGATCTTTAAAGATAAATACACTAACAGTAATCTGATACAACTAGTTGACAAACCCACCCGATTTACACACAATCAAACTCCTTCTCTACTGGATTTAATATTAGTAAATGACAAGGACTCAATAAAACAGATTGACCATAAATCACCAATAGGCAAGAGCGACCACTGTGTATTGGAGTTCAGTTTGCAGTACCACATACAACCTCTAAAAGATGTAACAAAGGTCAGACGACATTATCACTCTATTAACCTTAGTGAATTCAATTTCGACCTAGCAGAGAAACTTGAACTAGTCACCTCCATCTGTGACACCGAACAACTTTGGAGAGAGATTTTGGATGCAATCAGTACTACTACGGACAAGCATGCCCCAGATAAAAGATTAAAAATAAAAATCAAGAATAAGCCCTGGATAAATGAAGAGATTCTTAAACTAGTTGCAGCAAAGAAGCTACTGTGGGACAAATACAGATCAAGTGGATCAAACGATGACTACCTTAAATTTCGTGACGTCAACAACCTATGTGTAGCATCTTCAAGAAGACAAAGAAGTCTGTATGAAACAAAAATACTCAGCTATGGTGACAAAGCATTCTATTCCCACATACGCCGCAATACAACCACTAAGGTCAGCATACCACCGGCAATCAGGAGTCACAACGGCGACCTAGTGATAAATCCTCAGGAAATAGCTGAGGAGTTCCTCAAAGCATATTCAGAAGAGCCTGTACTCGATCAAAACACGGTTATAACTGGGTGTGCTCGGGTAGTGAACAGCCTAACTGACATTTCTTTCACTGTTAAAGATATTGAAAAAACTATAAAGAAGTTAAATGTAGAATCCTCTCCGGGTCCTGACAAACTAACATGTTACATCATCAAAAACTGTGTCCAACTATTAGCTCCAGCCCTAGCCGAATTAATGAACAAGTCTTTTCAAACAGGATGTTTACCTCAGGAATGGAAACATGCAATTGTCACCCCGATCTACAAAAAAGGAGATAAAACTCAAGCCGGGAACTTTCGTCCCATTAGTCTCACCAGTGTTGTTGTCAAAATAATGGAGAGGATTATCTGTGACGAACTAACGACATTTTTAAACAGAGAATGTATAGTATCAGCGAAGCAACATGGCTTTCTAAGAAAACGTTCAACCGTTACAAACCTGATGACCTGTTTACATGCTTGGAGCAAAGAACTTGACAATAAGAATCCTGTTGACGTGGTATACCTAGACTTTGAACGAGCATTTGACAAAGTTCCTCACAAACGCCAAATTATGAAACTAGAACACTTCGGAGTCCGCGGATCTCTGCTCAGGTGGATTGAAAATTACCTAAAGAACAGAACTTTCCAGGTCCGCATCGGTGACTCCCTATCTCAACATAAGCGGGTAGCAAGTGGGGTGCCGCAGGGTTCAGTCCTTGCTCCGCATCTGTTCGGAATTTTTATCACAGACTTGATAGAGCTCCTTGAGTCTCAATCTGCCTTTTTTGCGGATGATGGAAAGTTCTTTGCTAATCCTATACTTGACTCAGGGAAACTTCAAGACTACCTGAGCCGTATACAAAACTGGACCAAAGACTGGGTAATAAAGCTAAACACAGAAAAATGCAACATCCTTCACCTAGGCAATAACAACCCTAATATACCTTACTGTTTAGATGGTAAAACGATTGCTATAGCTGACAGTCAAAAGGATCTTGGAGTCACAATAACTAGCAATTTAAAGTGGGAAATACACATCAGCAACATAGCTAAGAGAGCAAACTCGTTCATTTATGTGATCCTTTCAATCAATGACGGTGGAGGTCTTCCGGAAGATATACAAGACATATATTAGACCCCTGCTCGAATATGGATTCCAAGCATGGAGCCCTCACTTTCACAAAGACATAAACCTGCTCGAAAGTGTTCAGAGAAGAGCTACCAAGATTCCATGGGCTTTACGACGGAAATCCTATGAAGATAGATTACACGCACTACGCCTCACTACTCTGGAAGAACGACGTCTTCGAGGTGATCTCATCGAGACCTACAAGATACTCACTCACCAATACAACCTGCCATCCTTACAAGACATCTACATAAAGAAAGAAGGACGTTCTACCCGTGGGCATCACCTTAGATTGTCCCGTGACTCTACGAAAACCCTTGCCGCGCACCATTTTATTAGCAATAGAGTGGTGCACAATTGGAACCTATTACCAGAAGATATTATATCAGCCACATCAATAAACGCCTTCAAGAATAAACTCGACAACTGGTTACGAGACAAAAATAATAAACTAAAAAAAGTAACGCAATAAATAAATTCAACACTGTGTGATATAGACATATCAGCTAGAAGCTGCTCGTCTATTAACAATAAATAAATAAATAAATAAATAATTGTCGTTTATTGTTAGGTACCATTTAAAACACTATAAAAACACATTCTACATATGTTGCAATATAATAAAATTAGATATTCAAAACAAGTGAAAAATATCATATCTGGAATTATTCGCCATATTTCACTGGCATAAACACCATATGCTCCACGAAATGCGCCAGTCCCTGTATTTCACTCCCATAAACACCATATGTTCCACGAAATGCGCCAGTCCCTGTATTTCGGCCGGATCGAGTTTGCAAAATGTTTGTCTATCCTATCATGCGGGCCACGCGCACTTGGATATTCAATTGGAGACGACCGATGTGGCGCGGTGGGCGAAGGTCCGTCTGCGACGCAGGAGGTTGCGGGTTCGATTCCCGCCTCGGAACAAATGTGTGTACGATCTGCAGATATTTGTTTCGGGTGTTCTGGTCGTTTTCTATTTATAATAAAAAATATCTATATATATACGTATAATGTATTGTATTATGTATATCAGTTATCTAGTACCCATAACACAAGCTCTGCTTACCATGGGGCTAGATAATGCTATGTGAATTGTTCAGCATTATTTATTTATTTATTTTATTTTATTAAGAAACCATTTTGATGATTTTTAGTTAGGGTCATCATCCCTATTATAGGTTTCGGGTGGCCCGCAGTGTGTGCATGAGCGCAGGACATAGTATATAGTGCGCAAGTGTACGCACAAACAGTGGTGCACTCTATGTTTAAATCAAGTAATGTTTATAAAATATATTTTTTCTGAGCAGGACCGTAGCGGGGACCAACATGGCTGGGTTGTGGACGCCTCTTAATGAAGAGCCCTACTATCAACTGAACTTAGGGACCGAATTAAACATAGAGGTACTTCCTTTCCTTCCTTTTACATTCAAAGAAATTACTTTGAGCTGTCTGTCTGTCCCTATGTATGCTTAGATTTTTAAAACTACACAACGGATTTTGATGCGGTTTTTTAAAAAGATAGTGATTCAAGAGGAAGGTTTTTAATAATTTCACATATACATTTCGATGCGGGCGAAGCTTGTGTATATACAAAACGTTATCAATAAAATAACTGAACTGAATTGTTTTTCTACAGGTGATTGGCGAAATAGGCGCTTGCATGCCCACTGTTGCCCTCTTCAAACAAGTATGTACTTCCCCGATTCGTAATGTTAATGGGTGTGGAGGATGTGTTGGGGCAAGATGAGTTTTTGAAAAGTAACAATTTTATTGAAACAAGACTTCATTTTGATTTTAAATATAATTTAAACTGCATTCAAAGACTTTCGAATAATTACCTGTCTGAACCGGGAATCGAACACGCCAAATTGTTCAAAAATCACACCATATTTAACGATACCGATCAAAAGGCTCAATCGTAAGAATATTTTTTTTCCAAGTAACATTAGCATCTTAAATAAAAGGAAAACCATGAAATTTTACATTTATGATTTTAGGAAAATAATTACTTACCCTTATAAGTAAAAGGACTTGCCGTGCTCATATCAACTGTTTTATTTTATTTTAACGTATAACTTACATATCATTTTCCTATTAAAATTGATGATAAAATAATAATGTGATACGAGTAAGTAGTAAATTAATTAATTTGTAGTATATGCAACTCTTTAGTGAGGCAAACAATCATAATACCGCGCTGGCTGATTTGAATAAAATATGCAAATGTTCCTACAAACGGAACTTATACGCATTGTTTTAAACATTCTCCATGAAAAGATAAATGAGTCAACAGGGAGCGACATTTTGTAGAGTGAGAATTTGATATACTCGTACATACACAGAATGGGACACATTTTGAGCATTTGCTAAACGTATATTACATTAATTGTAAGGAAAACTAAATTATTTAAAAATACATTTAAAATTTCATGGACTTCCTTTTATTTAAGATGCTATGTTTGTTACTTGGAAAAAAATAATACTCACGATTAAGCCTTTTGATCGGTATCATTAAATTAGATGTGATTTTTTATATTTGCCGGGTTCGATTCCCGGTTCAGACAGGCGATTATTAAAATAATCTTTAAATGCCGTTTAAATTATTTTTTAAATAAAAATGATGTCTTCTTCGAGTAAAATTTTCTACCTAAAATATTTAAGGTATTTTCCCTCCATGTGACGCGGCTGTGGGACGACCTGTATAAAACTGGTCATGTTCGGTTAGATCGGTTGCAGTTTACAGAATTGTATTTCTTATAAGAACAAAGTTAATTTCAAATGAGAATGATACAATATTCTTAAGCGTACTCTCTTAACTAACTTAATATTAGAATTAATATTAGATGATTAGATTATTATAGATGCTAGTCTGTCCGTCAGTCCAGTAACACTAAGGTACCTTTCAGTGCGACGAAGAAGGTCTAGAGGAGATGCGGAAAGATAACATGGACCCAAAGAAAATACAAGAGAAGAAAGTACAACTTGAAGAAAAGATCAAAAGAGATAAATATAGAAGGAAGAACCTTCTGCCACCGTATCCCGAATACGAGTGTTACAAAACGTACGTATATATATCCACTAGCGGACTTTCCCGGCTTCGCACGGTTTTAGTACGGATCCCTAACTTTTTGAAAATATAATTATAGCCTTTGTTCACCGGTGATAGTGTAGGTTCCCAACATATTTTTCAAATCGGCGGTCCAGTAGTTTCGGAGCCTATTCATTACAAACAAACCAAAAATCAAACCTTTCCTCTATATTAGTAGGTACCTTTTCTTAATATTAGTCTATACTAGACTAATATTAAGAAAAGGTACTAATATACAGGCAATGTCCCATACGTACACAAAGATAATAAATCCATTGCTGAGCATGCCCCTTTAACGAAGGTTTTGCCATGAATAAATATTTCGATAATCTATAAATGAAACATACATCATCACCAGGCTTAGCAAGCATCCGCCTGCGTGGTCTCAGAGAAGCTGTTCTAAGTGTGCTACCCTTCTGGTAGGTTCTCTTCAATAGGCTCTTACAGATGCTGGATGCGTCAAGCTGGAGACAGGCGCTGTGGCGCTCATATAGATTGATGATGATGATGAAATTCCGTTGCTAACGTTCCGCCGGGCATTTTGTATGACCGCATACGCACTTGGCTTCGATACCGCTCTGGGTAGCGAATACCGCGTAAGTCTGAAAAGGCCTTTAGTTATTGAGAACCTATTTTAATTTTAATTGTTAATCTATTCACAGAAATTCAGCAGAAGACCAAGTGCGGCTCAAATGGAAATACAAGCGCGGCGTCGTGTTCTACCTGCGAGATGACATCGTGGTGGGGATGATGTTCTGGAACATTCCGCCCATCGATAACCGCAAGGAAGTTGTCACGGAGGTTAGTACGAGTACCTTGAAAATATATAGGCCTCGTCATCATGATGGCGACCCTAGATATCACGGATTTTTTCTATCATGAGCTCTAATATGTTTGCTAGACCGAACTTGGAAAATCACATCAAGACAATGGACTCAAGACGCCAGATACGAAAACAGAGAACTAAGCCCTCCTACTCGTATACCTACATATAACTCATCGGGCCAACTCTAATGCCATACGTGCCGTAGGATATTCAAGACCTTGAAAATACTTACCTACCGGAGACGGTATAGACATTATATGCGACATGTACAATGAGCGTCCCTATCGTTTAGAATACCTACCTACTACCTGTGGTGTAAAGAGTCTGCAAAATACTTATCTACCAGGTATAGTAAAGAACCCATGTATAGTTTCGACGACTTCTGTGGCGCGGTAGGCGAAAGTTCGCCTGCGACGCAGGGGCTTGCGGGTTCGATTCTTACCTCGCTAGCTTCGTCAATTGTATAGTAACATTTTATAATTAAATGGTTTTTGATATATTTTAGTAATTCAGTGTTAGGTTTTTGTTTTATGTTAATAGGTATTTTGTTGTAAAAATGTTTTGATATACATTTGAAATTTTACATTTGCCTTGATGAACCTTGACATTGGTTACAACATCTTCAATATTTTCTAGCATATCTATATCTATACTAATATTATAAAGAGGAAAGGTTTGATTTTTTGTTTGTTTGTTTGTTGGCTCCGAAACTACTGGACCGATTTGAAAAATTCTATCACCGTTAGGAAGTTTAAATATCCGTGGTGAACATAGGCTATATTATATTTTCAAAAAAGTAAGGGATCCTTACTAAAACTCCAATAATGTAACCCAAGTTGTGAAAAATGTACCTATAAAATTCCTTGTATATCAATACGCCATTTTTTCTAAATAAACGTGGTTGCCTAGCAACGCTCTTTTGACAGCAAAGGTTTGATAACAATTTACTGTATGGAAACTCTTTTGTAATAATGTTATAAAGAGGAAAGGTTTGATTTTTTGTTTGTAATGAAAATAGGCTCCGAAACTACCGGACCGATTTGAAAAATTCTTTCACGGTTGGAAAGCTACACTATCCCCGGTGAATATAGGCTATATCATATTTTCAAAAAGTTAGGGATTCTTACTAAAACTCCAATAATATAACGTGGTAACCAATGTGTAAAAATTCACCTAATAAAGTGAAATTCGAGTTTAACGCGGGTGAAACCGCGGGGAACAGCTAGAAGACTATATTTTGATAAATCAACTCACTAGCCATGGTCATAATATTAAGTTCTTTGAATGAACCTCTACAGGAATCTCTATATTTATAATGTTTGTAAGATCTGCCGATGAAGGTACATATGGTATTATACCTATGAATGTAATGGTTCATTGGTTTTGTAGCTACTCCGCGCTCGGCCGTCGTACAAAGAGGTGAACATGCTGGCGGACCTCGTCGGGTTCCCGCAGACCGTGTGCGTGCCGCCGCCGCCTCCGGATCTGGAGAAGGAAGTGTGCAAGATCAGGGACGATGTGCGCAGGCACGAGCACGACGCATGATGCAGAGACTGGAGGGGGGGGGGGGGGGGGCAGGTACGAAGACCTACAAAAAAAATACAAGATTTATTTATATTCAGAACCTGTATCGCGAGACCTGTGATAGTAATCCCAATAACAAGCGATATAATAATTTAACGTGTTTTAAAAAGCAATAAACCGATTTCAAATTCTTAAATATTGAAAATGGGTTTAACTTAGTTTAAAAAAAGAATCACCGAAATCAGTTGGCGTGTTATTGAGTTATTCGTCCATTACGTCCAGTACGTCGCGCACATACTTAATGCAAATTTAAGACTATATGGTTTTTACATGGATGCCATTGTCAGAACTGGACATTGATTGAAATGGAATAAGTACCTACACTAATTAAAACAAGAATCATGAAAATCGATTCATCCAGTTGAAAGTTCTGAGGTAACAAACATAAAAAATGTCTTTTTGAGAACCTCCTCCTTTTTTTTTGGAGTCGGTTAAAAATACACGTTGGCCCATGTACCAAACACGCTTTGTGCCTATTTCTAGCGTACTGTGCCGAGATGTTTAACATGATAGATAATGATGATAGATCATAAATGGTTCTTGTTCTATTAGCTTTCTTTAATTGATGAATGACCGTGCCATTGTTCCTTCCTCAGATGTGGAGTGCTTACGTTGATAACGTTAGTATGCAGGCCGGAGAACTACTCACTGTTTTATATAAGCATAATTTTGTAATATGACGCCTTTTGCTCGTTTTTGCATTTTTTTTGTGTCCAATGTTTTGATACAGAGTATTAGGAGCAACCTACCTGAAATATACATTATAAATCTGGTTTCGGCATTTCATTTACGTAGCATTTCTCCATACAAAACCCGCGTGTAGAGTGCGTGCACTTGTATGTGTGACGTCTAGGGGTTTATTTTTCCGTCGGGTTACCGCATAAATATGACAGAATAGGATAGAATGAGAATAGAATAATCTCAAGTCTACGTAAAAGACACATTTATTGTATTCTCTTTGAATAACACAGAAAGCATTTGAACGATCTTTGAAATTCATATACACTCATAAAATGTAAAACGTAAACCAAAGAGAATACAATAACTATGTAAACCTCAAGAAGAAATTTTCCTAAATCCATTCCCAAAAAACATTCATTATCAAAAAACAAAATGTCAAACATCTACGGCCTCATTAGCGGTGAGGTCATCTATCTTTCTCTATTGGTGAGGACTTCAAAAGTTCGAGTGCGTGAAACATAGGGGCGCGCGGGGTGAGGAAGCTCCGTCAGGTGGAGGGCGAGTGTCCATTCTATACGTTATTATTGTAGGTTAGTATTATACAGGGTGATTTTGAATTCGTTAGCATCCTTTTAAACCAAGACACCACTAATGATACCTAAATCATTGGAACTGAAATAACGCAAATCCAATGTATAATTTATGTAAGTATGGAAAACGCAAAATAAAACGCAAGTATTATGTCGCGCTATACCCACTCAGTCCGTCCGTGCCACCGCGGTACGTTTAGTGCGCGTGACCGCCCGGCCCTAGGTACACAGTATTCATATGTATACTGTGCTAGGTAGGTAGGTATGAACCCGTCGTCGTCCGAGAAGTAGGCGTCTAACTTGGTATTTATTTTATTTGATTATTTCCAACTTTCCCTTCATACTTGGCCAGCTTAGGACGGTCAAAACTACGCTAGTTAAAAAAAGTTTAAAATGAAATGTTTAGATGATACCTACAGATAGGTACAAATACCTACCTTATTTGCCTGTACAAAGATAGCGGGTGAATGGCCGCTCTTTGACGCGCTTGTGCGTTTGCTGGAACGTGAAAGGATGAACAGACCAGAAAGTTCTGCGTCGTTCTATCAGGTCCCGCGAAGGTAAGTAAGGTATTGGGCATTTGTGAATCTAGTTTGCACCACACTTGCACTCTACGCGGTCGAGGCATTGTGTCACCAAAATTTCACTCTGAAATTTCCACCGGCGGCACTGAAATCCAAAGGACAGCGAGAAAGAGGTCGCGCGCAACAATTGGGGATAAATTAGCATGTCTGCACTCTCACGCAATTCGCAAGGGCGATATAGGTTGCATACGGCCCGCGGCCCGCGGGTGGCGGCGGTGGCGGCGCGGCCGCGGGGTAGTAGGCGGTGCATTTGTATGAAGCGCGATTGTCACATGATGAGGCCGCCGGTGTGGGGTCGGCGACGTACTAGTTATTGTTGTAGCCGAAGTACGTAGGCACGTATTTTGTGTTTAGCGCGCCGCCATACTTTTGATACTTTAAGTAGTTTAAAAAAATCGATTTTTTTTAATATTTTTTTTTTATTTTTTGTGTTTACTTGAAATTAGCCTTTAGCTATGATAAGATTTCCTATTTTTTGCGTTTTCCATACTACCATAAATTAATAAATTAAGTATATTTTTAATTGGCGTAATATTAGCTCCAATGCGTTAGGTATCATTGGTGTCTTGGTTTAAAAGGATGCCAACGAACTCGAAATCACCCTGTATAAATATTATCTACTAGAGCAGATAGGTAGGAATAAGAAACCAAGGAGTTTATATACATTATGTATATAAATTCATTGGTGGATAGAACATTAAAGATAGAAGACAACGACTAACCTACATACACTATAGATTTCGTCGGGATAAAACCAATTTTCCACTCATTATTCCAAAGAAGCCATAGAGTCCCAGAAGCTCACGGATTTAATCCTTTTTACTAAGCCTTCTTGGAGAAGCAAACCACAACTGACTTGACATTTCGTTTATCGACAAAAGCTAATTAGGCACCTAGTTATTGTACTCACCAAAGAGAATATAAAGTATTGCTAGTATTCTCTTTGAAACGCGGTTGTCACGAAAATGTTTATTTCAATTCCACAATTAATTTAATTAGATTTATAATAATATTAGGTTGAAATGTATAGTAAGAGGAAGAAGATTAGACAGCAAGATGTCGTGTACGACAATACTTCCCGGGATACTATTCCCAAAAGGGGGTACTACTCCGAACTGGTTTCTGATATGACGAAGGATGATCCGACGAAGGAGATTTGTGCAAAGAAACGTATAAAATTGATTTTGCAGGTTTGTTCTCTTCTATACATGCTACATACAATACATTAAACACCTACCTACAGCACGGACAATTTATCTTGGTAGGTCTGAACATGGGCTCTGCGAACTTTTGCGCATGCACAATTGCACACTCGTGAAGAAAACTGTTATTGCCAGATAAACAAATATACGTTTAGAAAATATTTAATTCAGTGAGAAAGTATAAATAAAGTAAACAATTATTAAAACACAAGCGCAGGTATTATTTAAGTTATTTAGCTAAATAAGTGCCCACACTAACAGTTACAAACGTAACACTAATAATAAAAATCAACAGACAAATCAATAACAAAGAACAAAAACACAACGAAGACTTTTGTAACCGACTGTGGTCAAGACAGATATAAAAATAGATAGATATAAAACAAAAAAGTTTGCACTAAAACTAATTTATTACTTACTACTAATTTATTACTAATGTATTTTGAGAGCATTTTGAAAAATTTTGATTTCTTAAACCGAAAATATTAATGCTCCCAAACTAAACGAATTAAACGTATTTGGTTTTATCATAGGTTCATAGAAAATAGTTTACGTTTTGTGGCAAATTACTTATCCGATAGTTTTATTCCTTGTAGACGGAGAGAAATGTAATCCCAATCCAATCCAAAATCCCACTAAAAGTCCCGCAAACACGAAACGATCAACCTTCATTCTGAGTTTCTCGATTTATTTTCGTTATGAGCATTTTTATAGTTCAACGTTCATTTATTGATAAAAATCATTATTACAAGTTTCATTTCATTTAATTTATCCAGTTCCACCGTAGGTACACATGTTATTCTTTATGTCGTTAAGTTCTACATAAAAAATTTATAACAATTTTATTATGTAACACACATTAATTCTTATAGTCAAAGAGGAACCTTAATTATACTTAACTATAATGGTTGGTTTGGTAGGTATACATATAAAAGCTAAATATCACATTGCAATTTGGAATATTAATTATACACAAGTAAGTTTAATGTATATTTAAACAGGTGAATAATGTGTATAGATCATAAATGAAAATTATATACGAACAGTTTTGTAAGGCCTCCTTGTGAGTGGAAAATAAATGTCTTATTTATTTATTTATTTCTAGGCGAAGACAGACAAGCTGGCTCCTACGCTGGTGTCGCTGCCAAAACCTCATAGGGCCAAGGTACTCCTGCCTCCCGGCCGCTGGACCACTTACCGTGAAGATGAGAGCATTGTTAGTACCTACTTTACTTACTACTGGGTACTTTTTTCTTTTTGTGAATAACATGCTTATAATGAAGAAATCTATGCATTTCTCTACGTCCGGTAACGTGAAGTTTAGGCAAGCATGACAGGTAATACTTTTCTAACTGAAAATGTAAGGCTTGTCTAGCTCAAAATTATTTCAGATTATATTTTTTCGGGATAAAAGTAAAATGAAACCGAAACAATAAAACAATTGTATCTATCATAACCAAAACTTTGTTAATAATATATATACTTCATTTGGATAATCAGTCAGTTAGGTAAGTTCCTTTCCTGTTGTGGATGTAGCAATAACCAAAAATACAGAATGTTGATTTTCATAAGTTACAATACATTGTAAGTGTTGTAATAATGTATAATTATGTATTTCTAAATGTGTTTTTCCGATAAATTTGTTGCCTTTTTATGTCAGGAATTCGCGCGTCTAAAGACGCAGGTACCTACATGATAGATTAGAAACATAAAAAATACAGTCAGATTGAGAACCTCCTCCCTTTTTGAAGGAGGTTTAAAAGGGTGGTGACTTCCAGCAATTCCCGTTCGAGACGTTTGTGCCGAAGCTGCAGTTCCTGAGCGTGGTGCTGCCGAAGCACCTCCCGCGGCTGGTGAAGATTGAGCGGCTCCGGAGGAAGTTCCTCGCTGCTAATATTAAGGTTACCTATCACTATCGTTGCAAAAATTAATAAAAAAAAAATGCGAAACATATTCTTTGTAAAAAGGCTTATTACAAAATATCAGATTATCTAGAAGATGAAAAAGCTTGGAACGAGTTGCTCCAACTTAAAATCTAACAACTTACAGATAAGCAAATCAAATGTGCTAGACACACAAGTTATGAACCTACTAGTGGTTTCTACTCACTTCTTCCACTGGTGGACAAAAAATTGAAGTGAACATTAAAATAATGTTATTTTATAATAATGAATAGTATAAAATATGACCTGTCTAAGTGCTTATTTGTAAGCCTAAAGAAATAAAATGTACTCGTAGTAATGTGTCTTTTATGCTAATTACTAACCGAAGATTGAAGAGCAGATTTCAAGTCGGATTTTTTTGGGATAATGGGTCACCTTATATTTCCAGAAGATGCTCCGATCGCAGGGCATCCAGCCGTACTGGCTGCTGCCGACCGAGGAGTACAAGCAGACGGACCAGGTGTACTACGGCCTTTACAGTCCTTTCCCCAAGCTGGAACTAGAGATATTCGATAACACTGACTTTGATTGCCGGTTAGTTTAATATCCCAGTACAAAAGTCAATGTAAAGCACATTGACTTTTGTACTGGGATATTAAACTTTAGGTACTTTAAACAAACTTTTGCAAAGTGAGGCGAGTGCGCAACGAGCTCGCTGCGACGTCTGTGGCGCGGTGAGCGAAGGTCCACCTGCGACGAATGTACGATCGCGCCGGCACCACGAGCACCTCCACAACATCGCGCCGCCCCAGCCCCGGCCCCAGGAAGACGACCGCCCATGGCAACCCCTTCCGCGGGACCTGATCCCTGCGGAACCACCATGGGTCCTTGGGTTTATTAAAAAAAAGGAAAAAAAAACAAAAAAAATAAACAAAACAAATGCAGCCAAAAAAAAACAAAACATTGAGAAGGGGGAAAAAAAAATATTCCCACAAAACCCAAGGACCGAGGGGTCGTCACCCCTCGAGTTGACGCCGGGGTAATGAGGCCAACCCTCGAGGCCCCTCTCTGTGCCCCCACCGGAAAGAAATTTATTGATGCGACGCAGGAGCGGGTTCGATTCCCGCCTTGGGACAATTTGTGATATGATCTGAAGATGTTTATTCTGGGTGTTCTGGACGTTATCTATGTATAATAAAAAATATGTATCCATGTAATCTATTGTATTCAGTACTCGTATATCAGTCCCTTAGTACCCATAACACAAGCTCAGCTTAGCTTGGTGTAAGATGATGCTGGGTGGATTGTCCAGCAATATTGATATATTCCAGTATCCCTGAGGAGTGGCTGGGGCTGGGCTCGATCGAGGGCGAGCAGTACCCGTGTCCCGGGCTCGCATTCATCCCTAAGGCGGATAGGAAGCCCGGCACTCAGGTCGATGTTATACAGCAGCTGAATAACTTGTATGAGGTACTACTTATCTTTATGTTAATTTCATTTAAAATAACAAACAATTTGATAATAAAATAGATAAATAAAATGAATTGCAAAATCATTGTGTGGAGGTCGACATCATGGCATGTCGCACAGCGCGCTATCTCATAGCACAATCAACAAAACGGCATAGACAACGCTACGTCGTAGTTGCTCGTTTGTAAGGGGCCGTTCAAGTATTACGTAAGCACTATGGGGGGGGTGGAGGGGTCTTTGTTTTGCTTATTTTGGATGACAGGGGGGTAGGGGAGTCTAGATGATGATTACGTCATCGGTAGTTATTTACTTTTTTACACGAATGGCAACCCGCACATTGTCTATGCTTGAAAACGAAACGCATTTTCGGGGATTTCCGCAAATAATGCATACGTTTAGGCACTCGCTTTTGAACCGAATAGGGGAATTACCGCGCGCCATTCACTTGTCTAAATTTCTTCTGTCAGTGTATTGTTTACTTGTGTATTATAATTATAATATAAAAAAAATACATTTATAATTAAAAAATGTTTACGTAAGCATGGGGGAGGGGGTAAGAGCTTCGCTTACTTTTGCTGACAAGGGGGATGGGGGGGTAAATAATTGTAATAAATCTGCTTACGTAATATTCGAACGGCCTTAACACCGCGTACGACTATGCTATTTCGTAGCACTGTCTACGGAATAGCGTATCGGTAAACGGTGCTACAAACAGTCATTCAAACTGACGACGTAGCACTGTTTACGACGCAGCACGTTCGTAGCACTGTCTACGACGTAGCACGTTCGTAGCACTGTCTACGACGTAGCACGTTCTGTCTGTCTCTGTCTAGACAGTGCTACGAACGCCTATTTGCATGACTGTTCGACACGCTCCCGCTCGCCGCGCCCGCCTCAGGCTCCAGTCACCGCGCATTCAGTGTGGACGCACATAGTTGCGAGTTTGTACGCGTTTGTGCGCTACGTACGATTACGCTATTTCGTAGCTCTATTACTCCTAACTCTATTATTACTCTCGTTAACTCTACGACGTAAAAATGTGTACGCTGTAGGTGATAATCTGTTTACTAAGACGTATAGTGGGAATTATTTCTGTATTATATCTGTAAATATTTTTAATTCCCTTTACCTACATACGTCACTGGGAATGGCTCTAATCTTTTATATACGTTACATACTAGACTTCTCTACTTCAAATTGTTGTAATTTCAGTGGACCAACGTAGCTGCGTTCAGTTTTGACAAGGTCACAGAGACGTGGGATGTGATGGCGTTAGACGGCTCCAAGCGACGATTCCAGTAACTTTCATAAATGTTATTAATTTGATCAGAGCTGTGGACCACACGGTGTGGAGCCGGTTTAGAATTTGTACCACCCAAACTCTTCCCAATCGTAGACGTTGGTCAGACCGCCGGAAGTCTGAAGTGGAACTGGGCCGGACACGTCTGCCGTATATCCAGCGACTTGTGGCCAAAGACCACCACAGAGTGGAGCCCACCCAACGCTAAGAGGCGACGTGGAAGGTCCAGGATGAGATGGCGCGACGAGCTCGACATACATCTTCCATCATGGCCTGTTGCAGCGTTGGATCACGAGGAGTGGAAGGAGAAAAGGGAGGCCTTTGCCCAGCAGTGGGACAATAATGGATCAAAATAATAATAATGATAAATAAACTCTTCCCGCGGGTGTTGGAAGAGGTGACTAAGACTAGAACAATTTTCCACCGAACTGCGATCTCCAACCCGCATGCTCAGCGTGGGGATTCCCATGAAAGCAGAGATTTACCTCTCCGTGAGGTTATCGTGGGGAGGCCTGCGTGCAGCAGGGGACGAATATATTCTGTTGAGTTGAAGTGAGGAAATCAGAATTAATCAATCGAATACTTACCTTATCCTGGAGGTTGGAGTGCGTAGTTGGAGTACATCACCTGAGATCTACGTTAGATGAGTAACTACCTAAGCGGAAAAATACTGTATTTTTGCTTGGATACAGAATTAACCCTCGTTAATGGCGGTAGTGCTCCGAGCCCTACTACGGTATTCCAGTCATACCAAATGGCCGTTCCCTTCATTCAATATATCTCTGGTTTTGCCTGTCGCATTTATTTATCTATACTTAATGCATTAGAACTCGACTGTAGTAAGCCAAAATGGAAAGTTTGGGTCCTGTGTGATCAAACATCAAAGTGCTTTATCTCTTTTAGACCTTACCTCCTTCCTCCTCGACACGTCACAAAATTCAAAAATTACATACGTAAAACTAGGAAATAAAGCGATTACTTTGATTTTTTGTTTGATCCAGAGTGTGTTGTGTTTGCCAGGATTCCTCGCATCAGGCTGATGTTCAAGGCGGACGACCCGGAGACGTTTGCGCAGCGCGTGCGCTTCGCCTGCGACCTGCGCCGGGAGGTCGAGAACAACCTGAGGTTCGCCAGATACTTGCATAAGGTTACTGTAGATAATACACCCAGGCGGTATTTTGCAGAGAATGCATACCTTTTGCGATGTTTTTCATATTAATATGTAGATAAATTTAAAAAAAAATGTTGGCGTCCATTGATTTTTATCTTGCTAATGTGATATTGTCACGTTTAAATGTGTTTTACCTCTTCACGCAAAACTACTGAATGGATCGGGCTGAAGTTTCGCATATACATATGTACATAAGTAGTTGTTGTTGTTAGTACCTGGAACAAAAAATAGGCTACTTTTTAGGGTTCCATATTCAAAGCGTAAAACGGGTCCCTATTACTAAGAGTCCGCTGTCCATCTGTCTGTCACCAGGCTTTATCTCATGAACCGTGATAGTTAGTTGAAATTTTCTCAGATGATGAATTTGTTTCCGCTATAACAACAAATACTAAAAAAGAACAGAATATAATAAATATTTATATAAGGGGGCTCCCAAACAACAAACGTGATTTTTTTTGCTCGTTTTTATAGATACGGAACCCTTAGTTCACGAGTCCAACTTGCACTTTATCATCGGCCGGTTTTATCATCACTAAACGCGCACGAAGCCGTGAGTGGAAGCCAGTCAAAAATAGAAAATGTCATACTTTACAGGTTCTACCTCTACCTGGACTGCTTACTCCTGGACGGGCTGCCCATGATGCCGCTTAACTTCAAGTCTGCGATCACCAAGATGGTGCTCATCCACAAGCAGGCGCGGGAGGTGAACGAGGCCTCCTTAAATATCCTCAAGCATGAGGTCAGTTCTGCGGTTTCTACACTCGCACAATGGACAATCTGAGTCTGAGTGCGGACACAAGAGTTCACACACCACTTCTGGTAACGGTATAAAATAAATCAAGAATGCTGGACTATCCACGCAGCATCACCTAGCCCCTAGAAGACAGGGCGCTGTGGCGCACATTAGGGGAGGCTTATGTCCAGCAGTGCACTAGGAGACAGAGGACATAGGCTGGTGAAGAATATTATGATGCGGCTTGAATTTTTTTAAAGGAACCAGTGTTTTGGAACTTGGGGACTGCGAAAACTTTATTGACGAAGAAAGCTTAGCGAGCGCTTAGCTTGAAGTTTTGCTAAAAATGTCGTTTTTGAGACATAGGATTTCTTTTCTGCTGATACTTAGGTATTAATAAATCAATTCGTTTTTTTATTTAACCTATGTATCCATAGATGATGTATTTTTTTTTTTTTAATAAATAATGCTGGACAATCCACGCAGCATTATCTAGCCCCATGGTAAGCAAAGCTTGTGTTATGGGTACTAGATAACTGAAAAGGGTTGTGGTTGGGGGTTGTGGTAGATGGTACTGGTGGATCCCCAAACAGCCCTTTGAGGTTGGTAGGTAGTATGGTGTAGGTTAGTGGTCAAGGAAAGTCACTGGTTTATGGTATGGACTGTATTCACAAGACAACTATACACTACTGGTTTTATACTACTGCCGAATAATGTTATGGTAAATGGTATAATGGTATGTGGTTTGAACCCGCGACGGAGGCGGCCGATCGCGAACTGAGTACATTTAGGCAACCGCGAGCGAATACGCATTCAACTGCAAGCGCAGCTAAATGCATATCTGCTGCGTGGTCGGTTTACCCGAACATACTCCCGACGACAAGATGAAGATGCTGTGGTTTGGTGAATGATGGTGATACATAACACCTACATCTTATAATATGTCATTTTATATAATAATACATGGTTGATAATATAATAATAGGTATAAAAGCAAAATATAAAAGCACATTGTTTCTTAAATCAAGTTAACTAATAAAATGGTAAAATAAGAAAACTTAAAGAATAAACACGTGGTATAAAACTGCAAATAAACTATAATATTGTCTCTTCCTCAAAACCGTTATTGTTCAACCCCCTGTCCGTTCTACCCCGCCTAGCTTCTCTGTCCGGCCAACGGTTGGTGTAACTATTGAGCTGAAACCCGATTTCGCTTCTTTTGTTCCACCGATTACCACTGATCACTTCTGAGCTCTCTGGGTGTCTATTAAACGCACTAGCACTGATCACTTCAACTGGTGGTGTTGGTGCACTGGTGGGCCTCGGCGGAGCGGAAGTTCCAGCAAACTCCTGTTGACGTTGACTTCCGCGTCGACGCCGAGGTCTAGAGGGCGGCGGGGTCACCGACTCGGTATCACGTGGCTCCGCAGCAGGTCCTCGTCGGCAGCAACGTCCGCTCCTCCACATCCATGCTGCTGCAGCGCTCACCACGCCCGCTAAAGTTATATAGCTGATGGCGTAGTGGTGGATGTTATGGTAGGAGTAGGATATCTCTTCAACCTCCTGGTCACTATTTTTTAGTTTTTCGATGGACTCTCCTAAACTCTTAAAGGATGAGTTTAGGCTCCATTCTTGGTTAGTTTCGTTACTCGGTATTTTTATGTTGACTATATGGTTTATCTGATCTAATTCAGGAATGTAGACATTTGGTGTTATGTTTACTTGGTTTGATTGGTGACGCATGGTGTACAATGTAAAGTCATCGCCTTTGAGGATACAGTCCTGGCTGGTCGCAATGATCCCACTACCACTCAGCTGACGCACGATAACTTGGTCATTACATATTATTTTTATTGTGTACGCGTCACAACAAAAGTAAAAATGCTGAGACGACGAACGTAGCGTGACCCAATTGTTTGTACAGATTGACCTTTCTATATCACATTTCTTGGTGTCTTTATTTATTGTGCAGAAATTATCATCATTTTCTAACTTGTTAATAGGTTTGCGCTGCGGACATAAACATGCTAGTCCATGGTGTACGCATTCCATGAGTTCATTATTGGTTACGGTGAAATAGGAGTCTCTTTTTAGGTTGACTGCTACATATTCAGATATTGGTGATATATTAACCATATTGGTGTTTATTTGGTGAGGTACAGACAGTAATTTGTATAATTGGTAGCTTTCTCTGGCTATGAGCGGGAATGTGACTTCTATTATGACGTATGCTTTGGTAGCTCTGGCCTTGACCTTAAGAAGCTTATAGATGTACTGGAAATCTGTATCTATATTTTTTATTGGTAAAGTGAGATCGGTTGGCATCTGACCGCTTATGGTTTTGAGCTCACTTTTCAGCTGCGTTGGTGTAAGTAGGTTCATACTTATTTGACCATGGTAGATGTCTGTGATTGTATCAATAAGCGTTTCCTGTAGTCGTCTTAAGCTCTGTAGCAAGGTGTTACCAGCCATCGCAGTTAGAGTAAACTCTTGAATGTAAGAAACATTTTGAAGTTCTCGTTGTAGAATGCTGGTGTTCTCTTGGAAGTCGTTAAGTTTTTTATTTATTAACTTGTGTTGTTTGTCGACTGTTAACTCCATTTTTTTCATGAGGTTGAATTCCGCTTCAATAACCGAGGTTTGGTTTTTCCAGAGGCTAGATAGATGTTTCTCGTTACGCTGTATGGTTTCTATGTCCTTGGCATACTGGTCTGCGAACCGAGAATCTAGTACTCCAAACAATTCATTAGCCAGATACCCGACACCGTCGATAAGACCGCGGCGCCGGCGACGTCTAGCGTGGATATTATAATGCTGATTTAGCAAAAGGTCGTTGTAGTATTTTAGTTCCTTGAACTCGTGCTGGGCTTGCTGTAGGATAATATTACAATGGGATTGGCTATCTATGGTAGCGCATAACTTATCTAAATAGTTTGATATTTTTTGATATGCGTCTATTCCAGTCCAATATGGTTCCATGTCATGATATACGATCAGCGTCCACTTGTCTCGAATTAGGTGTAGTTTTGATATGGGATCAAAATAGAGAGTCTGGTTTTTTGGTAGTTCTCTTACACTGTATAGTCCGAGAGCTGGCGATAATAATGTCATAAAACATGTTAGTGCTGTAGCAATAGTAAATAATTTTGGTCGGTATCTTCTTCGTTTTGGTTCTGGTTTAGCTTCTGATTCCTCCCCTTCTGATTCGCTTTTCTGTTTATGGTCGATTTCTGGTAATATTCGAACATTTTGGTTAACAGGTAAGATAGACAGTTTGACGATTGGCCTTTTTAGCAAACCGTTTTTGGTTTTAAGGGTCACGGCACGTACTAGACCGTCATCGCCCGGGTGAGTATCAATGACGCGGCCCATTGCCCATCTTCCGGGTGGGGTGTTGTCATCGTGAATGGTCACTAGGTCCCCAATGGTGATGTTGTTTTGGGTATCTTTCCACTTGTTTCTTGCAGAAAGCTGAGTTAGGTATTCAACCTTCCACCTTTTCCACAAATCTTGGAATATTTTAGACGTCAAGTGCCACCTGGTTCTAGCATCTTGATCGGTTTCTATCATAGTCATTCCTGGTCGACCTGACAGAAAATGAGCTGGCGTGAGAAAGTCGAGATCATCTGGGTCTTCTGTTAGAGCGCATAGAGGGCGAGTGTTAAGGCACGCTTCTATTCTGGCTAACATCGTGCTGTATTCCTCGAAGGTAAGTTTTTGATGACCGATAACCCGTTTCAAATGGTGTTTAAGGCTTCGGACCGATCTTTCCCATAATCCTCCTGCATTTGGCCAGCTGGGCACGTTGAAATGCCATTCTATTCCCATATCGGTGATCTCTTTCAAGCCATCTTGAAGAAGCTGGTTATAAGCCTCCTGAAGCAATCTATCTGCTCCCACGAAATTGATGCCATTGTCACTATAGACATGTCGTGGAGCTCCTCGTCGTGCAGCCATTCTATGCAGTGCCGCCATAAAGGCTGCGCTACTCATATCAGATACAAGCTCTATGTGTACGGCTTTGGTTACCATACACACGAAAATGGCTATGTATCCCTTTGTGGTTTTGACCCCTCGTCCTTTATTTGCCTTAACTTCCACGAATCCTGTATAGTCTACGCCGCAATGGTAGAATGCGTCTTCGGGATTTACTCTTGAACTCGGGAGGTCTCCCTGAAGCTGGTACTGCTTTACAGGGTCATGTCGCTTACACGTCACGCATTGACGAATAAACTTCTTAGTTGCCATGTAGCCGCCGATTATCCAATATTTACGCCTTAAATTCGCTAAAGTTAAGCGAGCCCCTCCGTGGAAGGTCAACTCATGAGCTTCTTTTATGAATAAAGTGGTTGCTGTGTGGTTGTGTGGTAGTATGATGGGGTGTTTCATTTCATGACTTATCAGTGCATTTCTTAGTCTGCCTCCTACTCTCATTATTCCATCCTCATCAATCATTGGATTTAGATTTAAAATTTTACTCTTCGAGTGCACTTTTTCATTGTTGTGTAAATAAACCAGGTCGTTATAAAATTCAGCGTATTGAATTGTTTTGATAATCAGCATTTTTGCGTGTTTCAGCTCGTGTAACCTGAGGTAAGGTTGGTGAACTCGCTGCTTGTTAGGTAAACGTAGTATCCATGCAAAAACACGTATTATTTTTGTGATGCAACTAAATTTATTTAACAAATGATTTACTATGTTGTTAATGGTTTGTGAGTTTTGTTCTAGGACTATTGCGTTGGTTTGACCTAGGAACGTTTTCTTTTCTTCTAGATTAGTTTGGTAGATGGTTTGATCATTATTTTGATGTTTATATGTATGTAGCCACGACGGTCCTTGCCACCATAGCGCGTGATCCTTGAGCTGTTGCACATAAAGGCCGCGGCTTGCGCAATCCGCCGGGTTATCATTTGATTTTACATATCGCCATCTTTCTGCTGGTACGATATTTGTTATCTTTTTTACGCGATTTGCCACAAATTGCTTCCATCTCGCGGGATCCCCCTGGATCCACCCTAGTACTGCGGTAGAGTCAGTCCAACAGCGTATTTCTATCTGGTAGTCAACTAAAGAGCTCTGGACTTTTTCTAACAGTTGAGTTAACAGTACAGATCCCATTAACTCAAGTTTGGGCGTGCTTAATGTCTTGTTTAGGGGGCTCAGCCTGGCCTTTGCGGCTACTAGTGTTACTGTGGTTTTGTTGTTCCTAATCACCTTGCAATAGATTACACAAGAGTACGCTAGGTTTGACGCATCGGAGAACCCGTGTAATTCAACAGTTTCATTTTCTCCGATTCCCAACCATCTATTTATTTCTATTGTGTTTATTAGGCTCAGTTCTTGTCGCAGCTTGGCCCACTCGGTGTTGATTTTCTTTGGTAACTTTTCATCCCACCCTAGCTTTTCTAGCCAAACTTTTTGGAATAGAATTTTCATGGTGGTGCTTACTGGGGTAAGCCACCCTAAAGGATCAAAAAGCTTAGAGATGTCCGAAAGAAGCGATCTCTTCGTAGCTTCTGAAGTTGGTTTTGGTTCTATTTTTGACTCGAATATAAATATGTCCCTTTGTGGGTTCCAGCCAAGGCCCAGGGTTTTGGTTGAGTCAGTTTGTTTAAATTCGTATGTTGGTTGGTTGCATTGGTCTATCTCTAGTCCTGATAAAAGCTCCTTTTTATTCGAAGACCATTTTCTCAAGTTTAACCCTGCTGTGCTTAGTAACTGTATTAGATTAGATTTTAGTTGGTTAGCTTTCGCAATAGAATGACTGCCGCCACAGTAATCATCCATGTAGAAATTTTCTTCTAACTCACGCGCAGCTTCCGGGAAATGTATCCTTTCATCTGTAGCCAGTTTCTTTAAGCACATCATCGCTAACCACCCTGCTGGTTTGGTGCCGTAGGTTAATGTGGTTAACTGAAAAGTTCGCATTTTCTCATCTGGACTAAATCTCCAGTAAATTCTTTGGAAAGCCTGGTCATCCTTGTGCACGAGTATTTGCCGATACATTTTCTCTATGTCAGCGGTGTAAACAAACTGGTATTGGCGCCATTTAAGGATTAGTCTCTGGAGGTCCTGTTGTAGATTAGGGCCCCTGTACATCACATCGTTAAGACTCAAGCCTGTCGATGATTTAGCCGACGCGTTGAAGACAACTCTTAGCTTCGTGGTGGTTGACTCGGCCCTAATGACGCCGTGGTGAGGTAAGTAGCACTCGGAAGGTTGGTTACTTGTAGCTGGTTTCATATGGTTTAGCTCAAGGTACTCGGACATGAATTTTCGGTAGTCAGTTTTTAGTTGACTGTTTTTCTCTAATTTCTTCTCCATGTTGCGAAACTGGGCTAGGGCTTGTGGTTTGGTAGCCCCCAGCTTTTCCTTGAGGTCTGGTTTAAATGGTAGGCGAACTTCATATCTTCCGTTCTCAAGCCTGGTGGTGGTGTCAAGAAAGTACTGCAAACACTCCTGGTCGTCGCTTGACATTTCTTCTTGATCATTTATTTGGTTAATATCTTCGTGCTCCCAAAATCTAAGCAAATCGTCTGTGTTATGTAGAACGACATTGCAGTTATAGCGGGGCCGGACGGTGCCACAGAGTAGCCATCCTAGCTTCGTCTGCTGCGCGATTGGTTGATCGTCTGAATCACCCTTTAAGATACCTCCTAACACGATCTTACTATAAACATCGGCCCCGAAAAGTAAGTCTACTGGTCGACTTATATTAAATTCAGGGTCTGCTAAGTTTATGTTTTGAATATGTGCCCATGATGGTTTGGGTAAGGTTCTATTTGGTAAGTTCAAAATCAAGCTATTCATTATTATGACGTCGGTGTTGAAAGAATACTGATCATAAATTGAATGTACATCTATGTTTATCATTCCTTTAGCATTGTTTTGGTTTTTGCCGACGCCAAATATTGTGCCCTTGCATTGTTTTCTTTTTATCCCTAAGATCTGAGCGGCACGTTCATCTATTAGAGACACTTGACTTCCCCCGTCTACTAATATTCTCATGGTGTGCCTGGCGCCGTCAACTCCTGTGATATGGACGATGGCGGTTGCCAGAAGGATCTCAGTTGTGTCTTCCCATGACGCGTGTGAAGATCCTAAAACTCCTTCCGTTTCTTTGTTGGTGGGCTTAGAAGAAAGCCGTGATTGTGAAGGTGAATTTTGTTGGGTTATTGCGTCATGAAGCAATGTGTTATGAGTACCTAAGCATATACGACATCGTTTCGTCGACGAACATTTTTCGTTCAAATGGTTGATTAGGCAGTTTTGACAATACTTCAATTTGTGAATTCTTTGTAATCTTTGCTCGGGCTTTGACATTATAAAACGCTGACAATGCCATATGCGGTGATCGAGGTTACACATTCCGCAGGACGTTGACCTAGATGCATGGAAGGCGTTCAAATTCGATTTATTTTTTGGTTCATTTGTGAATCGATTATTTTTTCCTTTTTGGTTTGAGCTAGATGGTACATTCTGGTTGGTGTTATGGTTAGATGGTTCAGTTTTACGACGAGCTGCTTCTAAGGCTGTAAACTTGGCTTCTAAATATTCCAGGAATTCCTGTAAAGAGCGAAGATCCCTGGGTTTCTTCACTGACTCCAAGTACTCCGTAAAGGACGTGTTATCCAGCTTCTGTGCTAGTAGGTGTACTAGGAGGGGGTCCCAAGTGGTTATGTCGATACCTAAGTTTTGGATACCGTGGAGGCATTCCTTAGTAACGTCGTGCAGCTTTTTTATCATGGCGTAAGATTGTTGTTGCATGGTAGAAAGGCCGAGTAGAATGTTGACATGAGATGTAAAAATTAGTTTCTTGTTGCCGTACCGATGCTTGAGAAGCTCCCAACATGCTTCGTAATTATCCGAACTTATTTGTAGATGGTGAATTAGCCGCTCGGCCTCACCGGTCACCTTACTTTTCAAAAACTGCATTTTTTGTGCATTGGTCATGGAGGGGTTGTTGTGGATAGTTTCTGTAAAGAGATCCTTGAAGGATATCCAGCCCTTGTAATTCCCATTGAAAATGGGAATGTCAATTTGTGGGGTGGATTTTTCGCGATGGGATACCGACCACATTTTGGTATTGATAGCTTTTTTTGTTTGAATAAAAATGCTCTCGTAATCTGTAAAATCATCCTGGTACTGGCTATCCTCACAGCCGTTCTCTCCTTCTATTTCCCAATGTAATTTATCTATGGCGGACCAACGAGAATCCAGGGACTTCAAGGCGTCCTCGAATTCCCATTTTTTCTCTAACTCGTCAGTTTTTATTCCGCTTAGGGTCCTCATGAAGGCCCTTATATTTATGTTTTGCTTCTTAATCAACTCTTCCAGCTTGCTGGTGTTCCCTGTTGTAGCCAAGGATCTCCCTATTGGTTGGGGAGTGCTTGGCCGAGGAGTCGTTGGTCGAGTTGACGTACCTGGTCGGGTCGCCTCAGCTTCTGGTACGCGTAGGCTACCTTGTTGAGAAAATGATGGTTTTTTCTCTAACTGGTCAATGGTTTTATTAATTAAGATTTTAGCGGCCAAATAAACTTCTTCAGCTGTTTCATAACAGCCTTTTATATAATAAACATGGTCTGGTTCCGCTAATTGACTTGCTTTAGCATGATTATCAAGGTATGTTGCCCAATAAGTCTCCAAAAGGCCATTTTTACTCTTACAATAGTCACACGTCTTTCTTTCCGCTCCTGCTTTGAAATTAGCCAGCAGCTGTTTTATTGCTTCGTAAATTTCAGTTTGTTTGATGAAAAGGTTATCCATGGCGCGGAATAGAAAGGTACGAGTCTTATGCAATAAAAAATATAAAATGGTTTGGTCTGACCTTATTTACTGCAACCTGCGTCTGTCCTCAATAATCACCGTAATCCAATGGTATGGTATTTCACTGTATCACTTAATAGGGAGCTGGTAGGTTTGTCGAAGGACCATGAAAAGGGTTGTGGTTGGGGGTTGTGGTAGATGGTACTGGTGGATCCCCAAACAGCCCTTTGAGGTTGGTAGGTAGTATGGTGTAGGTTAGTGGTCAAGGAAAGTCACTGGTTTATGGTATGGACTGTATTCACAAGACAACTATACACTACTGGTTTTATACTACTGCCGAATAATGTTATGGTAAATGGTATAATGGTATGTGGTTTGAACCCGCGACGGAGGCGGCCGATCGCGAACTGAGTACATTTAGGCAACCGCGAGCGAATACGCATTCAACTGCAAGCGCAGCTAAATGCATATCTGCTGCGTGGTCGGTTTACCCGAACAATAACTGATATACATAATACAATACATTACATAGATAGATATATTTTATTATACATAGAAAACGACCAGAACACCCGGAACAAATATCTGCAGATCGTACACACAATTGTTCCGAGGCGGGAATCGAACCCGCAACCTCCTGCGTCGCAGGCGGACCATCGCCCACCGCGCCACATCGGTCGTCATAGTGTTATGTCATAAAAACGAATAACTTGTAAATAAGTTAAAGCTGGAATCCCTCGCATCTTCATACAAGATTCTCTTATTTAGAGCGAGGATTCACACTTACGTCTGTAACAGGATCATTGGTTTCAAATCAAATTAAATGCATATTTCTTCCAGTCGGAGCTTATCTACAGGAAAATGGAAGGTAAAATGAAGATAATCTACACGATTCAAAAGAGCGGTGACCTGTACAATTTCATCGACGTGCCGACCAAGGAGTATGTGCCTCCCGTGCCTGATTACGGTGAGAATAACATATGTTTTTGTAATATACATGTTTTTGAAAAAAAAAACAAATCCTTTTTTATTATATTGGCATTTAAGAAAAATGGCAGATGTGGATATCCCATTTAACTATGGCATTATGGTTTCTGTCTCAGTGCGTGAGTAATACTCGCTCACTGAGACAGAAACTACAATGCCAAAAAAACATATAAATAAAAAACAAGGGTTATAAAAATAAATGTAATATATTAGAAGGATATATTCAGAGAGTGATGATGAACCAAACCTTTGAAGATAGGAGAGAAGCTGTCCAAACGATAGTAGCCAATGAGAACAAACAAACAAAAAATGACAAAACTTCAGAAGTAATCATAGTAATTAACAAAAAAATCATTTATAACGGGATATTTAGCAAACAAAATCAAATCATGTTGTAAATTATAATACTTTTGTGAAACAAATAATGGTGGACAATCCACACAGAATCATCTATCCCCAAGCTAAGCAGAGCTTGTGTTATGACTGATAAATATTTTTAAACTTACTCGATCTGAACACATAATTATAAGCACTAGTAGATGGTCTTCCTTTTATTTAAGATGCTATGTTACTTGGAAAAAAAATTAATTAATATTGAGCCTTTTGATCGGTATCGTTAAATTAGCTGTTATTTTTTTTTTACAATTTAGCGAGTTCGATTCCCGGCTCAGGCAGGCGAAGATTTGAAAATCTTTGAATGCAGTTTAAATTGTTTTTAAAATCAAAATGAAGTCTTCTTTCAGTAAAATGTTCTATCTACAATATTTAAGGTACTTTCCCTCCATGCGGCATGGCTGTGGGACGCCCTGTATATGTATTACTATGGACCGTAGAATAAGTTAACACTTTGATTGCTGAAATCACACGGTATGTGTTTTCTACAAGTGACTAATATGCGTAAATCCACACTAGCGCAGCGGCTGAGAAAATACAGATCTGTGTGACTCAGCACAGCCGTAATATTTTTCGAACGAAACGCATGTGCACAACACAACCGCTGTGTAGAGCGGCAGCACTAATTTTTTTGGTTAAAAAAATGATCGCAGTCGTCAAAAAAAAATCGCAGTCAAAGTGTTAAATAAGATCTGTTACTATTCTATGGTATTAAATAAATGATTATTACAAATTGTGGGCTGACTAGCGCACAAGTTAAGAAACTGTGTAGCGGAGTCAGCGCCCTCCTCCGCAAACAAAATAAATAAATATGTACATAGTTTGATATTAAATGTGTCTGCAGGGAACTTTCCTTGTGAGATGGAGGAGTTCCCCAGCCGCGTGGAGTTCAACCAGTGGTTCTCTCTGTACGTGCTGACGGAGTCTGTGTCCTGCATACACCTGGTCGTGGACGAGTGCTTGAAGGTCAGACTATGAATCACTAGATTCGTTTATTTGTTCTGGTGGTACCTCGCACGTGGCTATATGTACGAGTATTTGTATTTTGTTTTTGTATGTATTTATCCATATCAAAAGTACATTACAGGTATAAAGTTTGTGCCCCAAACTGTACAACAGTTTATCGGCAGTGGGTAGCTCTCGTGACACAATAGGTGTAAGTAATTACATTGTAAATGTACCTAACTACTTAAACTAATTACTACTTACATATATTATGACACTTACCTATGTAATGTTTCTATACGAAATGTTATTAATATTATAAATAAAAAACTAAGTAATTAGATAATTATAACTCGAATTCGAAGTTGGTTCGCAGTTTTAACAAAGCTAATTTTAAATTATAAAGTAAGCAGAAACGTTGGTTGTTGCCAGGTGGAAGCAATGCTGTTCTTCACCTCCAACTACGGTCGGAATGCGAGCCTTGCGGAGTTCGACGCCGCTCAGCAACATTGCACTTCTATGGTAAAATAAATTTTACTACTTATTTCGTGCTCCAGAGGTGATCAGCGGTGAAGTCGCCCGAGTGAAGCTATGCCAATGATATCAATACTCTACTACTTATCAAGGTTGCTTGGAAGAGGTCACTCATAGCGATAAGGCCGTCCTTTGTACTTCCTCTACTCTCAGAATTTATTTGTCTTTGCTTATGTGGTACAATAAATAGCTGTATATCATTAATGAAACATAGAAACGGGTACAGCATCGCTGATCGAACCCTATATGGGGGCCCATTTAGTGCTCGCATCGCATAAACTTACCTATTGGACTTGTGTTGAGAGAGTTGTGGAAACTAATGACTCGTCAAG
Source organism: Eupithecia dodoneata (assembly GCA_947044415.1). Lineage (NCBI taxonomy): Eukaryota > Metazoa > Arthropoda > Insecta > Lepidoptera > Geometridae > Eupithecia > Eupithecia dodoneata. The sequence continues at coordinate 799,888 of OX345670.1, forward strand.
TTCAAGTCCAACCGAAATCGAGAGTTTTTGGGATATTATTGAATATAATCGAGATTACCCCGAGTGCGAGGGTACACGCCCTGTAATAATAAAAACCCAATGACTTATGTTGTGTAGATGCTGAAATACTTGAACATCACGTGGCTGAACAGCGTCGCGCACGCCATCAGGATGTCGTTCAGGGACGTCGGCAAAGGGTAAACCATAAATATCATATCTAACGGAACGATACAGGCATTCATTGTCTAGTACCAGATAAGAACCCATAACAACAAAACTTGTGGCTTATCTTGGGGCTAGTTGATGAACTTTGGATTGTCTAGTATTATTTATTTTATAGCGGACCTTCCCGGCTTCGCACGGTTTTAGTACGGATCCCTAACTTTTTGAAAATATAATATAGCCTATGTTCACCGGGGATAGTGTAGCTTTCCAACGGTGAAAGAATTTTTCAAATCGGTCCAGTAGTTTCGGAGCCTGTTTACTACAAACAAACAAACAAAAACTCAAATCTTTCTTCTTTATAATATTAGTATTGATTATGCTCTCTTTTAGCTCACTTAATTTTTCCTGAAGATTTTTGGCCTAAGTGAATCTAAAAAAGTAACAAAAAAAAATTGTTTCCTATGTGCCAGCCGCAACAGCCTCCTGGCAGCGTTGGCTGAGGACCTGAGCGGCCGATTCCTGCGGCATTGGGTAGGAGTGCATTCAGTGCTTGCAACCTACACCTGGCACTAAGTGCACACCTGCCTTATCAGCAATTTTGTAGTTGTAATTTCTTTTGCTTTTTTTTGTGATAATTTGTTTTTTTTTTATGTAACCTATATGGACCATGGTCTGAAATAAATGATTTTTATTTTATTATGTAGGCTAATATCATCATCATCATCATCATCATCATCAGCCTATAGCAGTCCACTGCTGGACATAGGCTAATATAACATGGTGCAATCGTTAGGTTCTATTTTAAGAGTGGTTTGTGGAGCGTTCTAACTGAGGAAGGATTCGACCTTCACTAAGGAAGAATTCTGGCCGAAGAATGTGCTATACCGGCGTTTGTCGCCTACACTACGTGCTAGTAAATATGTTTATTTTATGTATGTTATGATATAATTAGAATTTTTTAAAAATTATAATTAATTATCGTTTTAAAGTATTTTATACCCTATACTAGACTAATGTTGCCTGAAATAAATGATTTTTATTATTATTATTGCAGATGGTTCAACATTTACGAGAAGAAATGGCAATTTTACGGAGTCAGCAAGCTGTGTCGCTTCATGCAACTCGTGAGATTCAGAATGCAGGTAAAAAAAAAGATGACAGTGACACTTCAGACAAAGTAATTGTCTGAAGTGTCACTGTCATCTTTAGCTCCACGCTACGCAACAATCGAAGACTACTACGTTTATTATTTATTAGAGCCATGTTAATATGTGTACTCTCGGGGTTTAATTTAAGTTCAGATTCGGTTGCAGCGTAACAATCGACTCCTCGCATTCAACCCTGTGGATGTTGTGTCATCTGCAGATATTTGTTCCGGGTGTTCTGGTCGTTATCTATGTATAATAAAAGAACATCTATCTATGTAATGTATTGTATTATGTATATTAGTCATCAATACCCATAACACAAGCTTTGCTTAGCTTGGGGCTAGATGATGCTGTGTGGATTGTCCAACATTATTTATTTATACAATACTTATAGAAATACAATAGTTATATGAGAGTTTGTTTATATGTTCGTAGTATGCGCTGCGGTACTGCATCGAGCAGTCGATGGCGATGTTTGTGTACATGTGCGAGACTCCTTGCCTCTGCACCTACTTCTGTGAAGATGACTGGGAGTGGGACTCAAAAGGTTATAACTAAAAAAAAAAATATTTCGGACAACGATAAAAATGAAATTAGCTTAAGTTCCGAATTAAATTTCAGTCCATATCATGTTAGTAGTAAATTTTTCTTATTCTCTTAACTCTTGACAAAATAATGTAAATGATTACAAACAGTGCAATCAAATAATCATGAAAGTGGGTTATTTCAACGGTTTTTTCGGTTATAACTTATTTATAACCGCTCTCTTGCTCAGTGCGCGTGAACTGAACACGTCACCGCTTTAGAAGCGCGTTTTTGAGCGAAACGCGGCGCGCCGTCCGCGCCGCCGCCGCCGCGCCGTCTCTAAGTGCCCCGTTGTTTACTATTATTGTTGCTTACTAGTATAGTTGTATGTTTATGCTCTCTGAAAGGGCTTGAATGAAGCTTTACAGTTACGTCATGCATTATTAAGTTTGTGTTCGGGATATGGTCAAAACGACAGAGCAAAATGACGACTTATTGTGTAATTTGTTTTATGGCGGTACCCCGAGGCACATTAGCGCCGCGCCGTTTACGCAGCTTCACACTATAGGCAGAGATGCGAAAGTAGAGTTTGGTGGCCACCAAGGGCAACTTCGTATATCTGCCTACTACTTTTTGTATTCTTCACAAAGTATTGTTATTCTGTAACTAGACAATATAAGCTATGTTCCTTAATAAATAAAACGTAAGATATTGATGTTTTAATACGAAACAAATAGCAAGAAAACTTGTCCATTTTCGCATAAAAATGTGCAAAATGAGATTGGCTTTCATTTCATTTTAGGTAAGTATTTTGAAAAAAAAAAATATTTGGGAACCTAGATAAATACTATTTTAATACAAATAATGCAATATTATAGTGGAAATATGCTTGAATTAGAAATAATTTTGGTATTACGTTTGTATGAAGAATTCGTCCCTCCGGAGGCCCCTTAGGAGGCAATATTTATGCTTATATATATATATACAATGTGTATTGTCGAACCTTGATCAAACGAAATGTGCGAATACATGACATATATTTATCGATAAAAAACAAAAAATAAAAAATTATATGTTACCTATCTCAAAAATAAAGCCGATTTAATATTTTTTTTAATGAAAACTACTTCATCTGGTTTTTTCTTCGTTTCTTTTTGAGTAAACGGTGTATTTTATTCAAAATAGCCTCATTTGAAAGCTAAATAGTCTATCTAGCTAAGAAAATAAGAAAAAAATACAATTTTGGTACATAAGCCTAGTAAAATCAATATTATTTTAGAAATTTGCAAAAAAAAACAAATTTTATTTTATTTTTGATCTGCAACTTTAAAATTGGGTAATTGAGGTGTACTTTTTTGCATGTTGTATTAAACTTCATAATTTAATCTACAAATCCTCCAAAAAATATGGGTCTATCTCTTTCTGTTGTCATGTTATTCACCATTTAAAATAGGTACTTTCTGTCTTGTCAAAAAAAACAAAAACTTTATCTTAAACAGCCGTTACTATCCCACTGCTGGGCAAAGACCTCATTCCATTTCTTCATATCTTGCCTCGTTTTATTTTATAATTTATGTAGATTAAATCAGTTGACATTCCTGTTGATCTTTGTACAAAACAGAAAGTACCTATTTTCAATGGTGAATAACAAGACAACGAAAAGAGATAGACCCATATTTTTTGGAGGATTTGTAGATTAAATTATGAAGTTTAATACAACATGCAAAAAAGTACTCCTCAATAACCCAGTTTTAAAGTTACAGATCAAAAATAAAATAAAATTTGTTTTTTTTTTGCAAATTTCTGAAAAAAATATTGATTTTACTAGGCTTAAGTACCGAAACTGTATTTTTTCTTATTTTATTAGCTAGGTAGACTATCTAGCTTTCAAATGAGACTATTTTGAATAAAATACACTGTTTATTCAAAAAGAAACGAAGATAAAACCAGATGAATTAGTTTTCATTAAAAAAAATTATTAAATCGGCTTTATTTTTGACATAGGTAACATATAATTTTTTATTTTTTGTTTTTTATCGATAAATATATGTCGTGTATTCGCACATCTCGTTTGATCAAGGTTCGACAATACACATTGTATACAATACTTTCGCATTTATAATATTATTGAGATTCTAAAATCTTATTGCAAAGTCAGGTGGCAAACTTTATTGTTATTTCATTATTATTGAGTTATCTCTTACGGGACTGACATAGACACTTTATGACAAAACTCCATTAAAATAAATAAAGATATTAAAAATGTTTATATATAAAAATCTATTGCTGTTCGTTGGTTTCGCTAAAACTCGAGAACGGCTGGGCCGATTTAGCTGATTTTGGTTTTGAAATTTTTGTCGTAGTCCAGGGAAGGTTTAAACGATGAGAAAACATGGTAAAATTTCCACGCGGGCGAACCCGAGGGGCGCAGCTAGTTAGAAATAAAACTCTTACAAGATATTTGTCCGTGATCAGATCTGATCAACACTCCGTTCCGATCTCCGACCGTCACTCTCTTCTACTTCAGCCTGATGATGAATGCCGATGGACCCTACTACACCACGGATCCCAAGCAGTTCGAGGTATACAATATTGTAGTTTATTAAGGTTATTTTTAAATCACTAGGTAGCCGACGGAGAAGCTGATGGCCTATTCGATGTTATGTTTTAGGTATATACTTATAACCATCGCCTATACACATAAATAATCATAAACATTATTAATTGCACATGTACCTATCACTTTATTGCACGAAAAAAGGTATTAATTAGTTTACATAATTCACCGGTTACTTCGGCATGCAAAATAAACATAAAATAAGCTTTGTCGTAAAAATCATCTCTACAGTGTTTTTTTCGTCATAGTAAATGAAATTATCATTAAAATAATTAGTAAACATAATATCGTAAAGTTTACGACGCATTGCGTTGCGCAAGGCAAACGGTGTTGTAAACCTTCGGCCGCCACACAGCATTGCTTAGCAGCAATTCTGGAGCTAAGCAATGCTGTTTGGCGGCAGAAGGCATCCTTTAAACGAGCCCTAACGTATTTTTTTTTATTTTCTTTGTGTCGCTTGTGTGTCATAGCGGCCATGATAGCGGCCTATTGTCATCGCCACTTTATACGTTCAGCCCCGAAGCCGTAGCGTTCATAGATCGCCACTAACCCTTGCAGCTGCTAGGAACTGTAGGATTTTCTTCGGGGTGATGTCTCGCAGCTCTTCTGGGCTATGCTTGCCCAGATGGATGCTGCGTCTGTGCTGTGTGCTCCACACTCACCTAACAGATGGAGGGGCGTTGCATCCGTCTCCTCGCAGAGCCCTAACCTAAGGAAGCAGCTTTATTTATCTTATTGGTTCCATCTGGTTTCCAGATCGTGATTCAGCGTTTGTTCCGCGAGATGCTGTACCGCTGCCACTTCGTGCCGCAGGTCCACCCGAGGATCATGACCGGTCTGGTCTTCGATAAGGAGCTGTTCCTCACTTCTATCGGTATTTCATTACTCTTCAAGTATGCACTTCGAACGTCCGGTTTTGATTCCCGAGCTGAGTACAAGATTCTATTAATGTGTGAACGCAGTTATACATGTGAACCATGTCATCGATTTTAGTAACAAGAATGCATGGTGCATGGTTCCTAAGAAGAGATCTTCGTACGACGTCGACTTTCCCATACTGACCGATCTAAATGTGCCACTCATTAAAACCTCCGAACACCCCACGTCGTCGTTTGATCCTCGAATACTCTCACACCCTCTATATTTCCCGCTCCCCAGGTCTGATGGAGCCCGAGGTAGTAGACTACCGCGAAAGGCTGCTGAAAGCGTACCGCAAGTCTATCATCCCCCTCTACGCTTACATGCGCCAGTACGAAGGGTACAGGGAAGTTTACAATCTCAATGTAGCGGAATACGTCGAGTTAGTACATATCCTATATTAATTAATGTATAAATATATATGCCTCCTCATTTCGGTGACGTCGACCCTGGATATCACGGATTGTTTCTATCATGAGCTCTAATATGGCTCTATTAGATAGATTCTATATACAGGGTTATTGGTAATTCGACGTATTCCCGTTAACGCAGGCGGAAATTCGTATACGAACTAAACCTAAGGTCGTTCTTTAAATTTCTATAAAACTAACTTAAAACAATACCCACAGTTTTTTTTAAATCAATTTTTGATGTTGCCCTTTTCACTTATTTTGAAAAAAGCTAAAATTCATGATAACTTAAAAATGGTTCACTTTTGCATGATGCACATGGGGATGAAAATTATCGCAAATAGTCACCCCTATCACCTCCTAACGGGAATACGTCGAATTACCAATAACCCTGTATATGAAGTATATAAAAGTAAAGTTAACAATCTAACAAGAACCCAAATTAATTGTGCTCTAACAGGGTTTTTAGACATATTGTACCCACTAAGAACTATTATTACCTGCATGCATAAAATCACAATCACTACATTAGTAAAAAACAAAATCACTTTCCGCTGTCTGTCTGTCCCTATGTTTGCATAGATCTTTAAAATATATAGATTTTTGATGCGGTTTTAATAGACAGAGTGATTCAAGAGGTAGGCTTATAAACCATTTGACACATAGATTTCCACGCTGGGCAAATTTAAACGAAATGTAAAAAAAAATCTATTTTTTTTTATAAATATAGGCACACCATTCTTTATTTCCAGAAAAAGTTATAACCAAATATTATAAACAAATTAGAACTAGTAGTATAAAATTGAAAAAAATTAGTTAATTGTTGCAAACAATCTTCAAGTAGTTCAACTTTTAGGCACATTCTCGTAACTACATATTATTGTTAACGATTTCTAATTCTTGTTTTTCTAGAACCTTCCGCCTAGAGAAGCATTCAGCATCAGAGACTCGCGAGGAAGTGCAGCACCACTACGACGAGAAGATAGACCTCATCTGGAGGCTGCCGCAGTACATCAATATAGGGCCCTATGCCATCAACGTCGATACTCTCAAGGTTATCTCAGAAAACATTTATACAGCGTGTATGGTAAAGCCGGTGATAGGGCGTTGTTCCAACAACAACGTAGTAAGCAGCGGGGTGTGTCAAACCTTACCCTGTTATAGAAGGAATAGCCCAATGTTCAACTGCATGCATACCTTCGCAGGTTACACATTATTTCTGAAGCTAAAATCTCCGTAACGGAGTAACGAAGTTATGGGGATTTTGTAAAAACTTGACAAAAATAGATGAGAGTAGAACGGGTATTTGCTGATAATACAAACCAACACTCAATGGTTTCGGCGACATCTTTTACGTTCTAGATTCCTTGGATGCTGTTGAGTATTTAAACATCGTAATTGCACCCTCCACCTAATATCATCTCTATGCAAAATACGAGTACATAGGTAATCATCCAATATTGCTGAACAAGCACATAGACAATATCAAATTACTGTGCATAATGTGCATGAACTTCCGACAATTCTATACCTTTTTCTTGCGACACCTTTCAGCTATCAACTTAACATCCTCCACGGGTCATCTTTTTATGCAAAGTGGTAATCCAACTCGAATACTACATAAATCATAATACGGATGATGTTCCGACGCTTCTGTCACCTTGTCCTTGCGACCCCATTCCGTTGGCAACTTACCACCCTCCGCATGTCATCATCTGTCTGCTATTTCTATCAAACCTCAACATCCCGCAGCAAATCCTAGTCAACAAGCGCTCAGACATCATCAAATCGCTGCTCATAATGTGGATGGAAGAGGTGCGTATTGTAGTCGAAGACGTGATCGCAGCGTACAAGAGCCTGATGCGCAAGCTGGGCGAGAAGCCCAACACGATCGAGCATGTGTTCGAGATACGCGAGTGGATGGAGTCGATACCCTTTGCGCTGAAGACGCAGGACGATATCATGAGGAAGGTCCATACGGTGAGTACAATCTTTCAGCCAAACACAGCGGTGCAAGATAACGCAGTCTTCATTCCAAAATTCGAATTGAGAATAAAAAATAGCATACTACCTAATCAGCCAATCACAACGGTGTAAGAGCAAGACATAATGCTTTTATTTAGTTAGTCTTGCCTTGACATGATCCAGTAGGTTTTTGTTAATAAATCACGGATTTTTGGCACTTACACTATTTTAATTACATTTTTCAATATGATGCCTTCGTTCTAGTAGATTAAATTTACAGGGTTTATTCTTCATGAAAGACAGATGTTTTTAAGATAGGTTGCAGAAAAAAATTATATACGAAATATTTTTTAGTTAAGTTAATGTATATATTCGATTTTGTAAAGAAATTTTGCTATAATTTTCATATTCCGTTTTTTATAAATCTCAGAGTCAAATTGGTATAGGGGTACCAAAGGCCCACTATTCATCTTGTTTAAAAAAAAGACAGGGTCGCAGACCCAATATTTTGGCCGCAATTGCGAAATTAAGTATGAAATCTGGTTTTAACTAAAATTTTACTGAAATCCAAATAACTTTTGATAGGTACTGAGGTCCCCCACCCCCCATCCACCGTTGATCCACCCCTCATTTTACACCGTGTATAACAAAATAGTTGTATAGTATAGTAGTTTAGGATTTTTTTTAGTTTCTTAGGTGTAGTATCTTAGTGGGTACACACAATGCATAAAAACCCTGTCAATTTTTGGCTTCGTTCTTGTTACATGTTAGCTAAATTGTATACAATAAAATTTATAAAATTAATTAATACAGGAATGTCATTTTAAAATAAGTAGTTAAATTGAATAATAATTGTATTGGATAAGAATAAGTTTTTAATCTAATAAGAATTAATGTCAGATCAGAAATAGTGAGAGTTCTTTTATCTAGGTCTAGAATAACCATAATCAAGCACATATACGTCCACTGCTTTATATAGATATCTCCCAATCAACGTCATAGATAGGGATCCTAAGCCATCCATGGACCACCTGCGACAGGTACAAAGTCGTTGGTCCGTCAAATGGGATTTCTCGCAGCTATAATTTCTTAGCTATGCTGAGCCCGACGGTGTTAAGTGTGAGAAAAAGAATAAAAGAATTTATTTATAGCCACACACACACACACACAATGTTAAACAGAGTTACAAAAAAAAGGAAAAGACACATAATTACAGAAAAACATAAGTAGTAGAGTAAGAAAAAAAACTGGTCTTTCCCTATGTGCGCGGCTAATAAGGTCCCGTCTCAGCTTGTTGTCGTTTTCGACCGAGGACGATAGTGACACTGGTTTTCAGGCTAGTGTGCATGGTAGAACCGCGTTATAAGTTCTACTACTTCAGTCCGCGGATTCGAACATATTTCCGTTAAAAAGCCTAGCTGTCAATGTTAGCTGTCAGCACAAAAACTTTTGAAACTATCATGGTTATTAACACTAAAGTCATTTAAAACGGAATATTTAAAGACAAAAAATGAGGGTAGATCGGTATGTCTGCCCATAAAAACTGACTCGCAGTGCCTTCAGTTATTGCGCGTGATCATGGCGCATGAAACTGTACCACGAAATATTGGATAACTCAAAAATTAAATCATGGTAAATATCCCGTTTTAAATGACTTTAGCTGTCAGCACGTCTAGAGCTACGACTATGAAAGAGCTACGACTATGAATTTCACCTCAATCCGTTCAGTAGTTTTGGCGTGAAGGATAACAAAAAATAAAATTAGTATTGATCATATTCTTCATCATCATCATAATAAGCCTATGTTAGTTCACTGCTGGACAAAGTCCATTGATTCACAACACATAACTGATATCAGGCAAACTAGACTAAATTTGTTGTGTATTTTTGTTAAAATTTAAATTCTTTATTTATGAATGGATACTACTTTTTAGACACGCTCTATTTATAACTTTACCACCTAATTATATTCGTATTTATAATTTGTATTCATTAGTACTAGTTCAGTTATTTTGTACAAACTATGGGTGGAAACTGTCCTTTGCTTAATTTGTTCTAAGTCTGTGAATCTATTGTTACCTAAAAAACATTTTGTTTCCCAAATAAATTAAAATAAAGTAATATTAGCGATGATTTTAGAATTCAAATTGCCCTGAGTTAGTGTGATAAATACATTGAGATGGATAGACCGAGATACATTCATTGATCAATCACACTTACAGCACACAAGAAATGAGGTGAAAATTACATCTGAGTTTTATAAAAAAAAACTCAGGAGAATATAAATATAAAATCAATTAATTAATTAAACACAAGTTACGTGCGCTGTTATCTATCAGGACTACGAAGTGTTGGACGTGTTCTTCACTCCCTTGGAGAACGATGACTTCAAGGCGCTCTGGGAGGCCATCGGCTGGCCGCAGCAGATCACCAAACAGGTAACATATTTTTTTGTATGTTTGCAACGTATAAACTCAAAAACTACTGGACCGATTTCAAAAATTATCTTTTATCATTACTGGTTACGCTTGTTGGGATTATTTGCAAATTAATGTGAATAATTATACCGCTGTCTTGATTGGATGGTATTTCACCTATCTATTAAGAATGTCTTATTTTAGTAACTTATTTTGGTGAACCATCCGTCAAAGGTCGGTATAGATTGCACCGACACGCCCCATGCAGGGGACCGCATGAAGCCGCCATCTTGGTGCTTTGAGTCTTCGCAAGTCATTAGGCCAACCAACACGCGTCCCGCACTAATTTATCTTTATAAAAGTTGGACTCTGATAAATCCGCATACCACCGCATCTGCTACGCTGGCAACTGCTGGTAATCCGCTTGTGTGTGTCAAAGACATTTCAGTGACGTCACGGGAATCCAGGGCGATTCCAGCGGCACGCATTCTTCCGATCGAGGCGAGTGGTGAATTGAGGTGAGTTATTATTATAAGACATTTATAGGTGATTGCTTTCTTTCTCTTCTTCTAAGGCAGCGTACGTTCCAACAAGTGTCCGTTCCCCGCATTCCGCAGGATTCACTTTAAGCTTTAAACCAGCATTCGTTTATCCCAGGTCGTCCAAAGTTACTAGGGCTGGGCAACCGCTTAGAATAGAGGATTTAGTCCTGTACTCTCCAATTACATTAATCCTTGAGTGGCATATAGGCTATATTTATTAATAGAAAAAATCAGCGATGCCTATTTTAATAATGTAACCCAATATAATATGTACAAAAATTCACCATAAAATGTCTTTTACCGCATGCGCTAAAAAAACTATGTTTATGAAACAAACGTCCACCCGGGCGAAGCCGGGACGGGCCGCGGTTTTCATTTCATTTCAGTAATTAATAGGGTTTCAATTAATTGGAAAATTAGCGTTCCCTTTGTTGCTTTAAACAGTATACATTCTAAGCTCCTCATTCCACCAGGTGGTCGTAACGACTGATTTCTTGGAAGAGGAACAGGAGAAGTTCTGGAAACTGCACCAACAGGACGAGCAAACGATGCTGGACAAGATAGACCTGTACAGCGCACAATGCATGGCGCTCACGTTGCAGAACGACTTCGCTAAGGCAAGATCATAATGTCTTTACTACTACAAAATTATTTATTTGCCTTTTCACTTAGATACACATTACGGGCGGCCCCTGCACGAGGCAAGCCTGTCTCGCGGGACTATTGCTTATTAGGTACCGAACCTTTTGCCATAAAAGGTCAAGAAAAGTCTGAAAGCCTCAACATATCTATTGGCAAAATCTGCTCACATGAACGGAAGGTTAGCTTCGTATTCTTGTTAAGGAAATTAGCTTAGTAATTGCTTGGCAGCTAATAGCAGCGAGCTGCTTCTCTCTGACCTGTGCGTCTTAGGTGCTCAAAGGTTTATGCAGAGGGAGAGGACACTGACGATCTCTGTGGCGCGGTGGATGAACGACCGCCTGCGACGCAGGAGGTTGCGGTCGATTCTTGCCTCGGGGCAAATGTTTGTATGATCTGCAGATATTTGTTCCGGGTGTTTTGGTCGTTTTCTATGTATACTAAAAAATATCTATTTATGTAATGTATTGTATTATGTACATATATCGGTCATCTGGTACCCATAACACAAGCTCTGCTTAGCTTAGGCTTAGATGATGCTGTGTGAATGGTCCAGCAATATTTATTTATTTATACTTTACAATACACTCCATTAAATAACGTTGCGAGGTGCGCGCGACATTAACGTGCAGATTATCTTTCGCGAGTAACTTCAATGTTTTAAATAACAAGTTCGAATAATACAGGTGCATGAAATAGCAAACGACATAAAGAAAGCATGGAAAGGCATGAAAGACGCGCAGGACTTTGGCCGCCTGCTGAACCAGCGCCAGAAGCTGTTCGGTCAGCCCGTGGTACCCTTCATCGACCTCAACCGACTGGTCAAGGAGTTCGAGCCTTATAGGAACCTCTGGGTCACTGCATCAGGTAGGCTTGCTAGTGGTAGTTCGAGCGGTATAGGAACCTCTGGGTTACTGCCTGAGGTAGGCTTGCTAGTGGTAGTTCGAGCCGTATAGGAACCTTTGGGTCACTGCCAGGTGCTTGCTTGGGGTTACAGGTACGATTTCGTACACACCGCTTGAGATCTTAAGTGGAGACTGCGAATCTGCAAAAGTAGTGTAGGACGCCCAGCGGCCAGATGGGATGACGACTTGCGAAAGACTGTAGGCTCTTGATGCATTGACATTTGTTTGGCACTATTATGCAAACATATTTAATTATAGTTTGAAAAGCTGAAAAATGGTAATTTATCTGAAACATGACGACTTGACTATCTTCAGACGCATGATTTCTAAAATTGCACTCATTCGACAGATTTCCTAAAAGCCAAGGAGGTGTGGTTCGACAACCCCCTGATGTACGTCGACGCGGACACCATCGAGCCGCTCGTCAACGAGTATTATAAGACCATCTTCAAGTGCGTCCGGACCTTCGCTGACATGCCCAAAGTGCAGTACGTCGCTACTACTATCAGGGTGAGTTCATTTGCAAAAGAGGTTTCTACGGTACTTGCAATATCGAGCTCGTATTTATTTGCCAGATGATGAAATGAGATGCCGTAAATTTTCACTTTCTTCCCCTTCAAAAGGCAGATTTGATTTATTTAATTAATATTGCAAACGGCACTGTCAATTGCCCGGAGCTTCTTGAGCAAATAGGACTGTGCACTTGTACGGTTGCACTGAGAAAACCGAACATTTTTATATTGCTATAGTTAAGATCAATACGCATTTATCTATAGAGCTTCTTGCTCGTTTAATTTATTAATTAATAGAAACAGTGAGGTAGATATATTCAATATCAGACCAATTCTTTAAAGTGTAAACTACATTATGTTACCTGTTTATATTCGTTTTCTTTATTCATTATTTTTCTATACATTATGTCTATTCATTATCTGCATAAAGTCGTCAACCTTCTTAGCTTCATAATTTTTAATTTTTAAGCATCCTATCAGCGGAAAATTTTAATTAGCCGTCAGCAAACATACACTGGTCTATCCAGGCATATTCTATAGGAGGTTGCAAGCAAGTATCTGAAGGAAAGGCACCTTTCATTATTTGTCTCCTTTTGTCATCATACTGCAAGGTTTGTACCGGTAGTGTAGTGTAGGAACGTCGACGACGCGACAAGACTATGAAATAAATTTTGGCGTGAAAGGTCACTAATCTTGAACAACGCTGATGTCAGCTCAAACGCTTGATATTGATGTAGAAAGTTGATATAATTTACTAATAAGCGTGCTTGTGGCTTGATGGCACCGTCCATCGGAAGCTTGAGTTCCTGAGTTCGGAATTACGATAAAATCTCGGATTGGACAAAATGACCAAAATCCAGACTAATTTCTTAAAAGTGTGACATTTATTTCAGGACGACATCGAGTCGTTTAAGCCTTTGATTCCCGTCATCCAGGCGGTGAGGAATCCCGGCATGAAGGAACGGCATTGGGAAGAATTTATGCAGAGGTCGGGTAAGGAATTTTAATGAAATTAGCCAGTTTAATTTTCCAGGTAAATGGTTAAATGAATATGTGCAAGTTTTAAAATAAAATAAATAAATGTTTTTATAAGGCCCATGTTTCTAACAGATACAACATTATATAGGATGTATTGCCTCTCTTAAGTACTTATATTTACGGCTATAGTTTGTAATAAACATCAAGACCCTTTGTAACAAGAAACAAAATTTAGGTGCAAATAGCCATAATAAATCAGCAAAAAAGTTTATACATAGAAATAATTATACATAGAAAACGACCAGAACATCCGAAACAAATATCTGTAGATCGAGTATTTGTCCCGAGGCGGGAATCAAACCCACGACCTGCTGAGTCGCAGGTGGACCTTCGCCCACCGCGCCACAGAGGACGTGATCACATGTAAAACCTGGTTCTTTAAAAAGTTTTTGTTATATATATTGATGTTCATTCGTGTACAGGTATAACTGTAACAATGAACGAGAAGCAGACGTTCTCGATGTGTCTGAAGCAAGGGGTGGCGGCGCACGGCGAGCTCATCGCGGAGATCGGGGAGCTGGCCTCCAAGGAGTACGTGATAGAGCAGACGCTGGACAAGATGCAGGGCGAGTGGTCCAACAAGGTCCTGGAGCTGAATCCTTACAAGACCACAGGTGTGGTAAAATATTACATGTTTTACCCTTACAAGACCACAGGTGTGGTCAAATAATACATGTTTTACCCTTACAAGACCACAGGTGTGGTCAAATATAAAAAAAAATTATTTGTATTTATTTATTTTTAAAGAATATATATAACTAGCTGCGCCCCGCGGTTTCAACCGCGTGGTGATAGATATTTTGGATAGTATACAATATATCTTTATATAGCCTATGTGTTATCTTATCTGATATGTAAGCTATATTATTGTGAAGTTTCATCAAAATCCATTCAGTAGTTTTTGCGTGAAAGCGCAACAAACATCCTCACAAACTTTCGCGTTTATAATATTAGTAGGATTACTTATATTAACACTTTTTAAACCCTTGACCCTTGGTTTGACCCGAATTGTACATTCCTCGGGTTTCAATCTTAAAATTAAGTGAACATAACTTTGTACGTAGGTACGAGTGAAATATAATAGCTTACATACCGGGTGCCATACCCACCCTTAGATCATATGTTTTAGTCGACAAGGGGCGGAGTACCTAGGCGTGTTTGTGCTTAAGGGTAGATGAGCAAAGAGATTTTACATATAGAGACGTCATACTCATTGTAAAGAAATAAAAACATTGCAATATTTTACTATAGCTACATACCTAGCGTCGACGTTCGAACATACAACGCCGCATGGCATTATCTCTGTCACTCATAAACTTAACGCATTGCTAGTTTCGTTCGTGTTCAAAGCGGCAACGCCACGCGGCAATGATTGTTGAGTAAAATAAAATTCACCAGTTTACATTTTAACATATTAAACAGAACTTACGTATGAAAAGATACACCCTTTCTGGTTTTTATAGTTCTTGTGTAGTTATTGCACTTTCGGAACACACAACTTGGCATTTTCGAGGTTTATTTAAGTATATTCCGTAAGTAACCTCGTGTTCAAGAAACGTGCGCGTCGCGGCCAGGAGCAGGACGGACTGAGTTCAATTAGGATACGTACCTGATTTTCGTTTTGTAAGGCAGACCTCGATACAACGTATCTACGTATATATAACATCATTGGAAATGAGTCCCAAAACTCACGTTTTGACTTAACGGAAAATCAATTTTAAGGGAACAAAACCTATTTTTCGAATATATTTTGATGAGGATCAAAGTTTAGGATATTAGTTAGTAAGTTATGGGAGTTGAAACACGATTGACTAAACATGACTCGATAGAAAAAAATGGTAAAGTTTCCTCTAAATCTTCATTTTTACGGAGATATCTCTACGGGGAAACCAGTTTTATTTGCTAGTTATTTAATATTATTGTAATGACATTTCTTCCACGTGTTCTAATAAATACTTTAGATAATTATGGTTTCCGTTTTTTGAGAAACAGTATTATATTAGAGCAATAACAAATTAAAAAATAAAAAGCAGTGAAATTGCGCACGGGCCGATCATTCTGCCGCTCTTGCCTCCCTTTCTCGCCTTCTTCGCGCGGCGTTCGTTCGTCCTTGTCTCGAAAGAAAGTAGGTACTTATTTAAGATATTATGCAAGAAAGGTTATTACAAGTTTTAGGTTATCTTCGCTTACCTGTACCTTCAAAGAATTTCGAATTTGTAATTATAGATATCTTTTTTCCATCCCTGGTTGCCAGGAAGAAATCGCTTTAAGCGATAAGGCCGCCTATTGTATTGTTATTATGTAAGATTTAGATATAAGGTGTTATTTTGGGTACAATAAAGTGTTCATTCATTCATTCATTATAGATTTGACAAAAACGTACACGTTTATGTCATTGGAAACCAGAGCAGTACATAAAAGTCAAAAGTAAAAATCATTTATTTCCATAGGCTTAAAAAATAAGCACTTAGACATTTTATAATAACATTTTATACCATAAATTATTATCAAATAAGAAAAAAGGTGATTAAATTTTTTGTTCACTCCTTCATAATTATCACAAAATCCATCCTAGGTCTTTATTTAGCTCAATATTAATTCCCTGACTTCCAGGCACGTTCATAATGAAGATAGCTGACGAGACCCTCCAGCTGTTAGACGAACACTTCCTGACGACGCAGCAGCTGGGTTTCTCTCCCTTCAAGGCGGCCTTCGAACTGCGCATCACGGATTGGGACGAGAAAATCAGACTCACGCAGAAGGTGGTCGACGAGTGGATTGAGTGCCAGAAGTAATAATATTTATTTATTTATTGAGGAATAACAAACACATTTAACTGACAATGCATTTGTGTTAGTACTTTACATTGTAAAGTTGAGCGAAATTCAAAATGTAGCCCACAACGCTATCCACGAGTTATATACATAGAAAATAAAAAAAACATGCAACTAGGATGCCTAACTAGCTAGGCAAGAGTTAGGCTCCTCTTAAACAACTAAGTAAAGCAAATATACTAAGATTATAAAATAATAATAAATTACATACATATAAATGAATACACTTACGAACCGCGGTTGACCAATCAGATACCTACCTCCTTTTTAGTTCTCATCGATCAAATTTGTTGGTTATTGCTAAGCGGTGGTGGTAATGTGTAAAGTTCAACCAACGGGCTTGCTTTATTTTCCCGCTTAGCTATCTTTTCTGTCAACCAATGTGGTGAGCTTGAGTGTAGTTTCAATTTACCTATGACGCTCAACGGGAAAATATACGGACCCAGTGGCGTAGCTATCGTAGGGCTGGGCGGTGCAGTGCACCAGGGCCCTGGAGCTCAGGAGGCCCTCTAATCTAAGCTTTGAAAAGATAGGGTCAGCCAGCTTCCGAAGCTGGGCTTCAAGCCTGCTCACAAGTGTTTTTTTAATGATTTTAAATGAACATCAACAATCACAGAATTCTAAATTTTTTTGTTATTGTTATTTTGTAGTTTGGTAGTTTGATTGGCCAAGCACCGTTCGCGATACCACTGGATGGCGCTGCAGTTTGCGGTCGCTGCGCGCCATGGCCGCAGGCCGCAGGATTGCCGCGCTTAGAATCAATTTCATAGAGATGCATTGAAACAAGTTGTGTTGCTGGCAGTCTGCAGCTGCAGTTTGCGGCCTGCGGTCCATCTTGGAATTGCACCTTAACTAAACACCTCTCGGATTGTTGTAGAGAATGGATGTACCTTGAGCCGATCTTCACGTCAGAAGACATCTCGAGGCAGCTGCCGCTCGAGGCCAAGAAGTATGGGACCATGGAGCGCATCTGGCGGCGGATCATGTCCTCCGCCGTCGCTTGTCCAAAGGTAGGGGAAACATTATAACCTCTCATTTTTTAACCGACTTCAATAAAGAAGGTTCTCAATTGAAGTGTTTTTTTTTTGCTTTTTAGGTACCTCAAAACTAACGATGATTCATTTTTTAAATCTTTTGTTCTTGAGTGGCCGTGATGCCATCCACAAGTACCTGCGGGGTTATCCATTAATTACCGGACACCATGTATATTTGTTACAGATCATGATAATCTGCCCGGACAGCCGGCTCCTGGACTCGCTGAACGAGGCGCGCCACTTGCTGGCCGTGGTGTCCAAGGGTCTGGCGGAGTACATGGAGCTTAAACGGCTGCGGTTCCCCAGGTTCTTCTTCCTCTCTGATGATGAGCTGCTGGAGATTCTCTCGCAGTCCAGGAATCCGAGGGCCGTGCAGCCACATCTAAGGAAGTGTTTCGAGGCTATTGCCAAGGTATCTGATGCCAACGGTTGTAAAATCTCACCTCAGCTACTCACGGAAACTAATAGGTGTACTTACCTACCTATCAAATCATCATCATCATCAGCCTATGTTAGTCCACTGCTGGACATAGGCGTCCCCCAATGAGCGCCACAACACCCTGTCTTCAGTTTAACGTATCTGGATGGGTTAAGCTGAAGACAGGGCTAGATGCTGGCATCTACCTGCAGTCTTTCGGAGGTCGTCATCCCACATGGTCTGAGGTCTACACTACACTACTGCCTATAAAATATTAGCAATCAATTGACCAGAGACGCTCTTTTAGAATGATTTGTAATATTACTGTAATTTTAGGGTAAAATGGCCCAGATTGATACAGGATACAGGATACAAGGCTGTGTGGTATCGGCCTAGATAGAATTGGCTGTGTGGTGTCGGCCTAGATAGAATAGCACTAACCCAACTCTTCCCGTGGGTGTCGTAGGAGGCGACTAAGGGACATACACCGGGGGACGGGCAGCAGCTTCCCTTGCAGCACACTCCCTATACTACATCAACCCCCCCATGGATCGATACGCCAACAGAATGTGGCCCCAAGTTCCCGGCCGACTCGCTATTCCTGGCCATGGTAGCGGCCACGGTAACGGCGGCGCAGGGGGTGCTAGGAATCCCCAGGCTACATTAAGCTACCACACCCTATCTAAAATGACCTTGGCTACGTTTAACGACGCGCGGCTTGACCATCATCTAGCGCAGTTGGAAGTGGAGTTAGAGAACATTAAATGGCATGTTCTGGGGTTGTGTGAAGTCCGTAGAGAGGAGGAGGACACCGTAACCCTAGACTCGGGCCATCTTCTCTACTTTCGCGAGGGTGATAAAATATCCCAAGGTGGCGTAGGCTTCCTCGTCAATAAGGCCCTCTCTAACAACGTCCAAGAAATCTCCGGTGTGTCGACCAGGGTAGCGTACCTGATCCTTCGGCTGTCCAAGCGGTACAGCATTAAGGTCATCCAGGTCTACGCACCGACCTCGGCACACTCTCGATGATGAAGTGGAGGATATGTACGAAGACATATCCAAAGCCTTACACAACACCACTAAGGCCCACTTCAACGCTGTTATGGGGGACTTTAACGGCAAGGTGGGAATCCAGACTGGCAACGAATCCCGCATAGGCCCGCATGGTTATGGAGTTAGGAATCACAGAGGGCAAATGCTTGTCAATTTCCTTGAGGAAAAGGGGCTGTTCTTAATGAACTCCTTCTTTAAGAAACAGCCTCAAAGAAAGTGGACATGGCAAAGCCCTGACACTGTGACAAAAAATGAGATCGACTTACTTACTTGTTACTTGTTTCTGGACTGGTTTCCGCAACTTGGCCGCCGGTGGGCCTTTTTTGCGTGTCGGGTGGGGGGGCTGCTAGTCTAACCACCCGATGTCCTCCAGGAAGGCCAGCAGCTCGCTGATGCCGGTGCATGCCTCCCTAGGCGTCCTCGGTGTCCCAAGGTGATGCAGTCTTTGAGAAGCAACGCTGTCGCAATCTACAAGCACATGCGCTGCCGTCTCCTCTGCATTCATGCACCCTCTGCAAAGGGGGCTGTCCGTGATACCCAAATTAAAAAGGTGTTTGTTTAGCATGCAGTGTCCCGTGACAATACCGACGACTTTCCGGAGTTTGTCACGTTTGAGATTGAGGAGTTTTCGGGAGTACTGTGGGTTTAAAACCGGGAATGCCTCCTTCGACTGCCTGCAATCTGGAATACTTGCCCAGTGCTCTTGGTGTCGTTTGGCTGTGCGTTGACGGATCCATGAGCGGACTTGACTAAAGGGGAGGGGAATTATGTATTATATGAGATCGACTTAATCATGACGCAAGCACATATTCAGAGATGTCTCAGTGATCAACAGGTTCAATACCGGATCTGATCACCGAGGCTCTCTGAATATCAACATTAAGCTTGAAAGAAACCGTCTGATGAAGTCCACGCTCCGACCTGACATAATCCAAATCATGGCGGGCACCGAGAAGTTTCAGCAGCTTCTCGGGGATCGATTTGTTGCCTTGGAACCAACTGATGACGCTGACGAGACCTTGCACAATCTGGTTGAAACGTTGAGGGACGAGGGCATCAAATTCTGTCGAAAGCAGCGTACTGGCAAGAAGTCGAAACTCTCGGATGAGACTCTTGGGCTGATGACAAAAAGACGGAAGACCACCCAAGTGACTTTGTCAGAGAGCTCAGACCTGAACAAGCGAATTGCGAAGATGGTACGGCACGACCTCCGGAGCTTCAACACGCGCCTCATTGAAGAGGCGATAGAGCGAAACCGGGGGTCCAAAGTATTCACTCAGCAGCTTGGCAGGAGCCACCTGATAAAGCTTAAAACGCACGACGGAAGGACCGTATTGTCGAAGCTTTTTGACTCTGTCGAGACCTGGGCTGTTCTGGAATCGTTACAGCGATGCCAAGTGGACCATCGTTATATCGAGGTGCTGAGATGTCTCTACGAAGCCGCCACTATGAGTGTCCAAGTACAGGGTCAGCAGTCTAAACCTATCCAATTGCGCAGAGGAGTGAGACAGGGGGATGTCATATCCCCGAAACTGTTCACAAGCGCGTTGGAAGATTTGTTTAAGACGCTGGACTGGAAAGGTAAGGGCATAAACATAAACGGTAACTACATCTCACACCTACGATTCGCTGATGACATAGTCCTATTGGCGGAGTCGCTAGAGGAGCTGAACCAGATGTTGGATGGCCTAGCTTCAGCCTCCCGATGTATCGGTCTTGGCATGAATTTGGATAAAACCAAAGTCTTGATCAATGGACACATTGATCCAAGGCCGGTGGTCGTACATGGTCACCTTCTCGAAATCGTTTCCGAATACACATACCTCGGGCAGATTCTGCAGTTAGCTAAAAACAATTTCGAGAAGGAGGCCAAAAGGAGAATCCAGCTGGGCTGGGTAGCGTTTGGGAAACTACGTCGAGTCTTCTCTTCATCCATACCGCAATGCTTGAAAACGAAAGTTTTCAACCAGTGCGTCCTACCCGTTATGACCTATGAAGCTGAGACGTGGACACTCACGATAGGGCTGGTCCACCAGTTCAAAGTCGCTCAGCGAGCTATGGAAAGAGCTATGCTCGGAGTTTCTCCGAAGGATAGGATTCGTAATGAATACATCCGACAGAGGACCAAAGTTATCGACATAGCTCTGAGAATTAGCAAGCTGAAGTGGCAGTGGGCCGGCCATATCTCGCGAAGAACCGACGGCCGCTGGGGCAAACGTGTTCTTGAGTGTAGACCACGACTCGGTAAACATAGTGTAGGACGCCCTCCGACCAGGTGGGATGACGACCTGCGAAAGACTGCAGGTAGATGCTGGATGCGTCAAGCTGAAGACAGGGTGCTATGGCGCCCATTGGGGGAGGCCTATGTCCAGCAGTGGACTAAAATAGGCTTATGATGATGATGATGACATAATATACCTATTATAAAAAATGCCATATTCTACAGGTGTTCAACGAAACTGCTGCCACTTAAAGCATCTTTCGTTGACTTGAAAGTGCCAAGTGATGCTAGCAAGGCAAAATATCAGTATTTGTCTACAAATAAATAAACAGCTAGCAACCATCGGGTAACTTTGTTAGGCGTAAGCTAGAAGTTCCCGGTTTGCTTGGTATTCCATGTGTGATCAATAGTTGACATCGATTTGCAGGTGACATTCGAACCTGACTTGAGGATATCCAAGATGCACTCCAGCGAAGGAGAGATTGTGGATCTCAAGTACACGTTCTACCCGAGCACCAACGTGGAGCAATGGCTGCTGCTTCTAGAAGATACCATGAGGCATACCAGTTAGTACCTTTTCTATAGATTTCCGATTTTTGCTGAATTTCACACAACATCCTGTCAGTCCAGTCATGGCCAGTCATGTCCAGATTTCATAGTATGAGTAAAAGAGACGGATGAATTTAATTCCTACAACTTAACATTCAGCAAGCTAGCAAGCTAAAAATGAGACGCATAATCAATCATAACGAATCTGAGGGAATATATCGGTAGCGGGACCTACGAATAAATAATAAGTCAGGAAGTCTAATTCAGATCAAATTACACACAAAAAGTGGCACTACTTCAAACCAAAACGACGTAAGATACAAACTACCAATCACTACACAGGTTACAAACAGACATGCTTGGTGATTGGTTTAAATTCAGAACGAAAGCAGGGATTAGTTCGCGCGGCAACGGTTGGCTTGTCGGCGAGGACGGTGTATGCGATAAGGGGACCGGATCAATTTAATAATAAAACGATATTATTGTACGATATGTTTTAGTATATTTTTTTATATTGGTATACTTTTTTACAATTCGATGTACACAAAAATTTAAAAATTAATTATATTTCGTGGGACATAAAATCCCACGAAATATAATTAATTTATTAAGTTTAAAAGCGACAGAAGACATTAAAAGCGAATCTTTCTTCGCAATGTAGTTAAGACGGATTCTAAGATATTCAACGATTATACTTTTTATCAATAAAATGTAATGGTTGTTATTTGTTTGGTGACTGTTTTTAAGTGGGCTCAGAATATATTCTTTATCAATTATTTTAGAAAAACATTTACATTTTTTAGATTTAGATTTAGATTTTAATATTATATATCATTAAGAAGAAAAAAACCTTCTAAATTAGGACAAAAATTTATTGACTTCATGTTGCATAATATTAACATTTAAAATGGGATATTTACCATGATTTCATTTTTGAGTTTTATAATATTTCGGCACAGTTTCACGCGCCATGATCACGGAATGACTTTAGTACCATATAGTTAGTACCATATAGTAATCATGATAGTTTCAAAAGTTTAACTAAAATGGTGTTTTCCAGTCCGCCTAACCCTAGTAGCGGGTCTACAAGAGCTGTGGGCGATGCCGCGCGCGCAGTGGGTGCTGCGCTGGCCCGGGCAGGTGGTGATCGCCGGCTCGCAGACCGCCTGGACCGCCGGCGTGGAGCAAGCCATCATCGACTACCAGATGGACTGCTTCATGGAGGAGATGTTAGCTACAGTCAGTGATGATGATGCTAATTTTATGATAGTTTAGATCAGCTAAAATCAATGTTGAAATACTAAAGTTCAGAAACTTGTTTTTTCAAATGTAAACTGTTTTACGGTTTTGGGGATATGCAAACATAGATGACGAGATAAATTGATATTATCCGTAATTTTGGATGGTCAATATCAAACAGTCTAGTAGTTACCCTTTTTTTTGGAATGGAAAGTTTTGTGTAGTGTTTGTATGGAAAGTTGAGCGACTTGTATCTTTTGCGTCTCAGGCGTATCATCAATTCCTGTGTCCCAGAGTTCTGTTATCGGAAAATCTTTACCTAACATGACACCGAGGTCGCCTAAAGTCAGCCCCTATTTATTACTATTCCTTTCATTTATTTAAAATCTCCTTACAAAATACATTTTTTACCAAAGGATATGCAATAAAATATTATAAATGTATTTTACAGTAAAAAATATATTAAATCGGTGAATCACTGGCCGCGAAGCTAGGCTCAAGCGGCCGGTAACTAGGCCTGCTAAGAGATGAACTGACGATGCGGCCGATTCCAGTAGTCCGGTTTTTGGATCTGGTCTTTGATCTTCTAGAACTTCGTAGCGAGAGCCTCTTTGAGATGTTGATCGAGGCTCTTCGCTATTGGGCCGTTCATTGAAACGACTATCGGGACGATGGTCACTGAATTAACATCCCACATGTTGACAACCACGTTCCCCAAGTCTAGATATTTGCTAAGTTCTCAGCTTTAACGAGGTTAGTATTATGTGGTATGGTGACATCAGCGAGCACCGCCGTCTAATCGATCTATCTTTACAAATCTGTCTATCTGTAATTACAGATCGGTCCCAATAGAGCGTGGCACGGCTATTTTCAAGAACGAATTACTATTATTAACAGCCTGAAGTGTCCCACTGCAGGGCAAAAGCTTAGGGAAGCTTTTGCCCTGCAGTGGGACACTCCCCTTCCCCCCTCCTTCCACTCCTCTAGTATTTAATTATGTTTTTATATCCGTACCAAATGTATGATTGTTCTTTAAAGCTGGACAGCCTCCGAGCTCTGGTGAAGGGTGATCTATCGTTCTTCCAACGCGAAGTGCTCTGCGCGCTCATCGTGATAGAGGTGCACGCACGTGACGTCACCAGGTCGCTGCTGGATGAGGGAGTTAAGAACGTGCATGACTTCCAGTGGACCTGCCAACTCAGGTACTTGTAGCCAATATAATCAGTAATATTTATATCACAGAAGACATGGTACATAATATATTGGTGGAATAACAGTAGAGCTGCATAAGCATATCTCAAAATTCAAATTCAAAAGTTTTTATTTTCTTTGGGCTTACAGAATAAGCACTTAGGTAAGTCAAATTTTATACTATTAATTATGATCAAATTACATTATTTTGATATTAATGTTCACTTCAATTTTTTGTCCACTAGTAGAAGTACCTAGTGATCTGCATTTATAGTGGTACCCATGAGCATACATTGTCTAGTTTTAGACCAATTCAAAATAGGTGGATGCGGGTACAGAGGGCTCCATCTGATCCTAATTTTAATTTCTGGTAATTTCATTTTAATAAATAATTAAATTTTAAATTTAGTATAAATTGATTTACTTACTAGTATGACATTTTGATTAATT
Organism: Eupithecia dodoneata; assembly: GCA_947044415.1. Taxonomy (NCBI): domain Eukaryota; kingdom Metazoa; phylum Arthropoda; class Insecta; order Lepidoptera; family Geometridae; genus Eupithecia; species Eupithecia dodoneata. Next base: position 824,678 of record OX345670.1, read on the forward strand.
CCTTTTATGATGTCTATCGTGTAATTTATTTATAATTTATGAATCTTATATTTTTTGTTTATTTCTAAGTTGTATGTGTCATAATTACATATATATGGATTTAATGATGATCTGAAATAAATGAATAATAATAATAGGTTAGATCTCTTGATTTTTCATAGCTCAGCAAGATCTTTCCGAGTTAGTAGATTCGGGTAGCGCGGCACGGTTGGCTATGGAATGCGTGCAAACAAAGAGATGCCTGAAATCAAATGTGTTATCGGCTGGTTTGGTAGTATAATACATATATGTAGATAGTACAGTATATATGAGCTGTTTCTTTCCGAAACAGTGAAATTCGCAATCGGATTAAATATCAGGATGCCTATGCCTATAAGTAGACACCAAATGTAGTTGAGCATAACATGTAACCAGACTACAGAGCTTTTCCATTTTTTGATCTAGGGGGCTCAAATCAAATCATTTATTAGCTGAACACATTATTACAGGTAGGTACATGTCAGGTCTTATAAACTAGAGCGGTGTCAAATGTATTTAACCCGCAAGCAGGTGTGCAACTACTAAATCGTTAAATTAATGATACCAAAACTTCGTCAGTTCAGTATTTGTAGATGGTGTTTCAGAAGCTATTCCCCCTCAGATACTACGAGGTAGTAAGGCCCATGTACTCGCTAGACCCTGAGGAGAAGCCTGAGATCTACCAGGATGAGGAGCGGCTCGACACCTCCAACTACTACAGCCAGTTCAGCCAGAACAAGTGCGACGTGAAGGCGCTCAACTCGGTCTTTACCTACTCTAATGAGTACTTGGGAAACAGGTGAGGGAAACTCTTATTTATTGTTATAGACGACCTCTATAGTGGTAGGCGAAGGTCCGCCTGCGACGCCGGAGGTTGTGGGTTCGATTCCCGCCTCGGAACAATTGTGTGTACGTTCTGCTGATATTGGTTCCGGGTGTTCTGGTCGTTATCTATATATAATAAAAAAACTATCTATGTAATGTATTGTATTAAGTATATTACTCATGTAGTACTCATAAGACAAGCTCTGCTGACCTTGGAGCTTGATGATGCTGTGTGGATTGTCCAGGATTATTTATTTATGATTGTTACTAGCGGTCGCCTGGTGATCACTCCACTGACCGACCGCTGCTACCTGACCCTCATGTGCGCCATGCACCTCAAGTTCGGAGGTGCGCCCGCGGGACCAGCTGGGACTGGCAAGACTGAGACCACCAAGGTATACTTTACACACGTCCGATTTCTCGATCAGCCGCATATGCTTTGCCTGTTTACAAGGCTAGTCGGCCTCACAGAATAAGTGGTCTTAATAGCGATTTAAAATCTCTCCGTTCGATCTTTAAAGCGCGCGTATATTGGCGGCTTATGGCGATGCTAGGTAGGCACGTTGGCTTCAAGGCTTCTGTCATCGCCTCGCTATATCCAGAGGGCTAGCCGAGCTTGACGCTTGCGGTCTGTTTTTTATTGTTAATATTCACTAATGCAATATTACAGCTGAGTGTTAGGTTATGTATGTGATATGTGTCTAATGTCCGATTTCGGATTTGGAACTTTAAGACACACGCCTAGCTATCAAATTACGTTCGATCAAAGTGTCCCGCCAAGCCTAGGCGCTCAAAGGTGGCCGCCTTCGCCTAAGAAAAAGTACGGCAGATTGTGCAATAAACTTCTCGTTACTGTAGATATCGTGTGTGTAGGTACTTCATCTCATTATTTATATTCTCCGCTACAAAGTTTTTTAATTTTTGCGGTAGTCAGCCCCCAACTGTACCCTACACAATACGTTTTTTGTTTCAAATAAATATTCTTGTATTTTGTATTTTTGTATTCACAATTTTTTATCTCTATTACCTTGTTTACTTCCAGGACTTGGCAAAGGCTTTGGCGGTGCAGTGCGTGGTGTTCAACTGTTCGGATCAGCTGGACTACAGAGCCATGGGGAAATTCTTCAAGGGGCTAGCTGCGTAGGTCTAGAAGTCACTAATATCATAATTAAAGAAAACAGCCCCAAATTTTATTATTGCTGTTATTGATTAATTGTTATTTCTTGCTATTTCTTCCTGTAGGGAATAGGTACCGTACGATAGGAAGATTCAATAAGCTAGGTCATATAGCTCAACAGATTCACCTACTCACACATGTATAAATGCTTACGTTTTCTTGTAAATTATAACTTTTTGCAATGAATTAAATCAGTGTCAAACGATCACTCGGGGTTTGATTCGTTCTTTATCCTTCCCTGTACATCTTAAAATAACTATACTTTTATCTGTAGAACACACTACACTTCCAATTTTCTTTGTCTTATGAATTTTCATTTGATTTCGATTGTTTTAGATCCGGCGCTTGGGCTTGTTTCGACGAGTTCAACAGAATCGATATTGAAGTACTGTCCGTCGTTGCACAACAGGTAAACTAATACAATGACCTTGATGGTGTAGAGGGTTCGCCTGAGTCATACCTAGAAAGGTTATGGGTTCGATGGATACCACACAATATACACGAATCTAACAAAAATTGGTTGACCGCGGGATAACCTAACTCAGAGCCTGCGACCCTCAGACTTTCGTAATTTTATAAAAGCTGAGAGTTTGTCAGCGCGTGCACACAGGTAGGAACGATCACCGATTATAAGCTTTGGGTCATAGTGGCTTTGGCAGATATTGGCTTGCAAAGTTATTGAATATGCACAAAAAGTTTCGCTATAGTCAAGCTAATTCAGGTTAACAGGGGAAAGTCTTGATTTTTATTACACTAGAAAATACACGATAATTTTTAGATTTAGAGTTTATTTAGGTGGTGACGATCCAGAAGGCTCAGATAGCGAAGTTGGAGAAGTTCTGGTTCGAAGGCACCGAGCTGCCCATCAAGATGTCCTGCTCTGTGTTCATCACCATGAACCCGGGATACGCTGGTATACTGACACTTATAATAATGTATGCCGGACAATCCACACAGCCCCAAGCTAAGCAGAGCTTGTGTTATGGGTACTACATAATTATCTGATTTACATGATACAATACATATGTACATTACATATACTCCGATTCAAAAACCTGGATATTTTTTGTATACAAAGGGATTACAAAACCCATGGAATATTGGTGGAAAATATTTACGACAATGATATCATCGAAGCTAAGCATAGAAGCTCGAAACCATTTTTGATTTTGAAAACTTTCATTCATCGTTTTATTCATATAATCTTTAGTTTTCGAATTCATTTAAACATTTTTACTTCACATGTGAGATTATGCGTTGTTGAAGTTTGTGTTTTAGTTTTTAAAGATAACCTTGCTGATTGTTACATCGTTGTTTTTTGTTATTGTTATCAGTGATTGTTAACTTTTCATTCAAAAATGTCTATGTTGATATAAAATGTCGGCAATAAAAAAAAACAATTTGCGACAATTGGCATAGCGAAACTAACCACAAATACATCTGCCATTTTCTAGTTTACTCAGTATATTTGATTACGAAGCTGAGCCTGTATCTAGGAACCCAGACTAATAAGTGATAACTTATATAACATCAAACATATAATTTTTTCAGTTTCAAACTGTTTTTCTGACATACGTGTGTCAGAAAAACTGAAACGAGGCTGTCAATCGCCAAAGTACGGTCCGGTTTTCTTTAAAAATTTACTTTACTACATAGTCAGTACAAAACAAAGTCGCTTCCCGCTGTCTGTTTGTCGCTATGTATGATCTTAGATATTTAAAGTACGCAACGGATTTTGATGCGTTTTGATTTTTTTTAATAGAGATAGTGTTGAATGAGTCAAGAAAAGGTTTATAAACTATTTGAAACATTGATTTCCACGAGGGTGAAGCCGCGGGGCGCAGCTAGTATTTTATAAAATATCCAGCATTGTTGTATGTTACCAGGTCGCACGGAGCTGCCCGACAACCTGAAGGCTCTGTTCCGGCCCATCTCCATGATGGTGCCGGACTACACGCTCATCGCGGAGATATCCCTCTTCTCGTTCGGCTTCCTCGAGGCCAAGCTCCTCGCCGGCAAGATCACTACCACCTTCAGGCTGAGCTCCGAACAGCTGTCTGCACAGGTCACTCACTTGAACACTATTCCTACTAATATCGTTATGTTCAAAAAGTTATGTTTAAATGAATCTTGCAAGTCGGAACAGATAGAAAATTAGAATAGACAAAAAAGTAGCGAAGAAAAATTAAATAATGCAGCCTTAAATGGATAAATGTAAATCTTTGATTCCTTTATGACAGCTTAAAGGCATAACATTTGAATAAAGCGAAAGTTAAAGCTTGTGTAACTAGCATGGTTATTAACACAAGTGTCACTTATAACGGAGTATTTACAATGATAAGAGTTTTCAAATATTTCGGCACAGTTTCATGCGCAAATCTTAATGAAGTTTTGGCAGGGTGGTCAATGGTATTCCGAGGACGGGCATAGGCTCCTTGGTTCCTGACATACTCGTACAGGTCTATGTTTTTGGTAAATTGTTTGCCCAAAATCTATAAAATATTTCAGGACCACTACGACTTCGGCATGCGTGCCGTGAAGACGGTGATCACAGTGGCTGGAAACCTGATCCGCCAGATGCCGGACGGCGATGAGCGGCAGATCGTGCTGCGCTCGCTGCGAGACGTCAACGTGCCCAAGTTCCTGGTCGATGACTTGCTGCTCTTCAATGGTCAGTCTACATCAGCATCATCATAATAGTAGTCCAAAGCTGGACATAGGCCTCCCCTAATGAGCGCCATAGCTTCCTGTCTTCAGCTTGCCGCATCCAGCATCTGGCTGTGTGTCTATATCAGCACCCAGATTTATGACTACCTGATATGTCTGATGGCAAACTCGAACGAGCTGCAGATCTATAGAAACTACTAGCTGCGCCCCGCTGCTTCGCCCGCGTGGAAATCTATGTGTCAAATGGTTTATAAACCTTCTAAATAACTGCATCAATCCGTTGCGTAGTTTTAAAAATGTAAGCATACATAGGTCAGACAGACAGCGGGAAGCGACTTTGTTTTATACACTGCTAGTGATGTAAGCGGGTTAACTAAGAACCCCGTTTGTGTTGGAAGAACACCAACGTTTTACCCCCGCCCTCCGCAAAATGTGCCCCGCTCCAGCGCAGTGCACGCAGGGACGCGGAACGCGCTTGATTCAAAACGCACTCACTCGGAAAAAACACCAACGTGGGAAACGTTGTGTACTTCAAGATAAAGATAAGGTTCGTAGGTAACCCGCTCACAATGAGCTGCAGATAATTTAATAAATAAAATAAATAATGCTGGACAATCACACAGTATCACCTAGCTCCAAGCTAGGCAGAACTTGTGTTATGGCTGATGCATTTGTTGAGTAATGGTTGTGTATGCTGTCAGGTATAATATCGGACCTGTTCCCACGCGTGGAGATCCCAGTAGTGGACTACGGGATCATGGAGACCTCTATACGGAACATGCTCATCAAACGCGGCTATGACGACCTTTACTGTGAGTGGTTTAACTGTTACTATTAACTTCTTCTATTCATTTACAATGGAGGCATATTACGCTATTTTTAACGTCTGGGAGGAATAGGTAAATAAACGCAATAAATACTCGTTAAAATAGTACTTGTAATTATGTGCTCTGAATTCTTACGCGATCAGAATAATAGAAGAATTTTAAGAATATTAATTAATTATATAAAACATTCATATTATTAATAAATATCCTTTTGTATATTATACTCTATGAATTCAATTACCACCTAAAAAAATAAATAAATCTGTTTTTAATAATTAATATTAAAAACAGATTTATTGATTTTTTAAGGCGTAGGGCTTTTACATAGGTTTAAAACTTAGTTAAAAAAAGAATAATCAAAATCGGTTGCCGTGATATTGAGTTATTCGTCCATTTGTCGCGCACTACTTAATGCAAATTTAAGACATATGATTTTCGCATGGATTCCATTGTCAGAACTGGACCAAATTGAAATGGGAGCACACGGTAAGCACCAGCAACAGAATTGAGAACTTCCTCCTTTTTAGAAGTTAGTTAAAATGAGAAGTTTCTGTGTTTCAGCGTTCGTGTTCAAGATAATCCAATTGTATGAGACGACGGTGGTGCGGCACGGGCTAATGCTGGTGGGCCCGGCGGGCGCAGGGAAGTCCAAGGTAACCAGACCTGGAGTTAAAGCTCTTCAGTTATTCAGTCGGGTTCGATTCCCGCCTCGGAACAATTGTCAGTACGATCTGAAGTCATTTGTTCCGGGAGTTCTGGTCGTTATCTATGTTTAATAAAAAACAATGATGTATTGTATTAAGTATAACAGTCATCTAGTCGCCATAACACAAGCTCTGCTTAGCTTGGGGCTAGATGATGCCGTGTAGATTGTGCAGCTACACTGCATCTTCACGACCAAAAAATGCGACTACTAACATAACAAAGTTTATAAATAGATAGTTATAAGAGATTCCTCGCGTCTACGCCACAAGTTACTAAACTTAGCGCGAGAAGTTGAACCAAATGATATTATTTTTTTAACAATAAATGTATGCAATAATGTATAAACGATTATTATTATTAATTCACTCATTTATTTCAAATTCTCGAAGAAAATAGATTTTAAACTATAGAAATATAAATATACTAAGTATAGAAATACAATAAAATTTTATAAAACTATTCCACATTAAAAAAAAATATCAAAACGGTAGATCACCGACCGCTCGCTAGGCTCAAGCGGCCGGTGACTAGGGCTGCAGAGAGAGGAACTTCCTGACGATGAGTCCAGGAGTACCGCCTTATTATTATATATCGTTTTCCAGTGCTACGAGATCCTCCGCGACGCCTTGACCGTGATCCGCGGGAAGCTCGCGCCGGACGGGTTCCCCTTCACAACCGTCTTAACGTTCGTCGTCAACCCCAAGTCCATCACCATGGGACAGCTGTACGGAGAGTTTGATATGCAGACTCACGAGTGGTATGTTCAAAGTTTTTCTTGATGAAGGTTGAGCTCCGCCTAAGAGGCGTAAAGCTGCGGGTTCGATTACCAACTGATAAACTGAACCTCTCAACGTTTTTTTGCTATTGTCTATTGTGTAAAACGGAACCCTATGACTAAAACTCCGCTGTCCGTCCATTCGTCTGTCTGTCCGTCCGTCAGTCGCCAGGCTGTATCTCATGAGCCCTGATAGTTAGACAGTTGACATTTTCACAGATGTTGTTGCTTCTAATACTAAAAAAACAATAAAATAATGAAGGGGGCATACAACAGACATGATTTGTTTGATTTTTATAGATGTTCCGTACCTATTTAGGTACGGAACCCTTCGAGCGCGAGTCCGACTCGCACTTGGCTGGTTTTATTCAGGTTTGCTTAATTTCATTATGTCTATCGAACGACACTGTTAAATGGTACTGAGCTGAATTAAGAAGCCAAAAATACAGTTCGATAGAAAATTAAAAACTGAGTAAAACTGCATTAATAACTCAATTTCGTCAAAATGTCCTTTACGCCCTTTGAGCCCAGAGGTATCGATATCCCAGCCATTCACAATGGGTACTCGTAGATCGTAATGATGGTATTGTATGGAACAGGACCGATGGGATCCTCTCAAGTCTGGTCCGCCTGGGCATCGCAGCTGAAGACCTGGACAGGAGGTGGTACATCTTCGACGGACCCGTCGATGCGGTCTGGATCGAGAACATGAACACCGTTAGTTAATTCTGTTACACCAGTGCGAACTGCGAGACATCACCCCGAAGGAAATCCTACAGTTCCTAGCAGCTGCAAGGGTTAGTGGCGAACTATGAACGCTACGGCTTCGGGGCTGAACGTATAAAGTGGCGATCACAATAGGCCTATCATGGCCGCTGTGATACCCAAGCCATCCAAAGAAAAAAAAATACACTTGTGCTATTAATAATTAAGAATTTAAGTGAAGTCGGAAATCGACTAAATTTATTATCAAGTAAGGTCAACAGACAATAGAGTCGTCACAATTTACCGTTTATTTTTTAAGTCCGGGACCCTAAAAATGAGTTCAATAGGTAACCCATTTGCTTGGCTTGTTCCAATAACTTGACGGATAGATAACATTTTATAGTACCACAATACACTACACAATGCTAATTTAATATTCCAGGTGTTAGACGACAACAAGAAGCTCTGCCTCTCCAGCGGAGAGATAATGAAGCTGACGGACCGCCAGCGCATGATCTTCGAGGTGGCGGACCTCGCCGTGGCCTCCCCCGCCACCGTCTCCCGCTGTGGCATGGTCTACATAGACTCGTCCGTCGTGGGTCTGCCGCCGCTGGTCAACGCCTGGCTCAAGGCTAATATACCCCCTGTGAGTATTGATATATTCACTAGTGTGGCTTAAGTTGATCTTGGTACCGCCGTCGATTGACCAGTAAATGTATGGCTTAGAAGTATTGTCATGAAGTCTAATTCGAAAGTTCTACCTACGTAAGCTTCGGCGAAATATTAAAAGCTAACGCTAAGCTTCTTCTTCGTATTGCTTAAAAACTCTGGTTTTATTCGCACTCTCCGTTTCGTTTCAGCCTGGTACAGCTCAGTGTATCGTCAAATAAATATATGCCTCACTTTGCTCGATATAAGATTGCAATTCCAGATCGCAGATAACATCCGCAAGCCCCTGCCCGGGCTGATCGTCGCGTACTTGTATCCAGCGCTGCAGTGTCTGCGCGACAAGCTCACTGAGATCGTGGTCTCCTTAGACTCGCAGTTGGTGAGTTTTATACTAAACTTGCCGCGGCTTCGCCCGCGTAGAAATCTATATGTCAAATGGTTTATAAACATTTCTCTTGAATCACTCTATCTATTAAAACCGCATCAAAATCCGTTGCGTAGTTTTAAAGATCTAAGCATACACAGGGACAGATAGACAGCGGGAAGCGTTTTTGTTTTATCCTATGTAGTGACTAGCTGCTGTATGTGGTTTCGCACGCGCTTTTCAAGTATGTCTGTCCCTGAGGTACTATCTACCTCCCTGCCAACTTACATCAAACAATAAATAATTATTTATTATTCCAACCACCAAGAACACATTTATCCCAGCGGTTGTCGGTTCTTCGTGAGATATGGCCGGCCCACTACCACTTCAGCTTGCTAATTCTTAGAGCTATGTCTATAACTTTGGTTCTCTGTCGGGATGTATCCGTCACGAATCCTATCCTTCAGAGAGACCGACCATAGCTTTTTCCATAGCTCGCTGAGTGGGTTTGAACTGGTGGAACAGCCCTACCGTGAGTGTCCACGTCTCAGCTCCGTAGGTCATAACGGGTAGGACGCACTGGTTGTAAACTTTCGTTTTCAAGTGGATGATGAGAAGACTCGAAGTTTTCCAAACGCGTATAATGCTTGTTGCTTATTACCAGGTGCTGAAGTTTCTAGAGCTGTTGGACTACCGACTGCGTCCGCTGACGGGCAAGGACGACCGCCCGCCGCCGGGGCCGCCGTTCATTGCCAACATGCGTTAGTTTACATATGTACTTCTCTCTATCGTTAGGGTTCCATACCCAAAGGGTAAAACGGGAACCTATTACTAAGATTCCACTGTCCGTCCGTGTGTCACCAGGACGTATCTCATGAACCGTGATAGTTACAGTTGAAATTTTCACAGATGATGTATTTATGTTGCCGCTATGAAAATAAATACTAAAAAACAGAATAAAATAAATATTGAAGGGGGTCCCATACTGATCCCATACACATCTGATAAGTTTGATTTTTATGCTCGTTTTTGCTCGATATTGATAAAAATTTCATCAAAACCTAAGAGTTTTGGGTTGTTGTTTGAGTCTCTCTCTAATAGTGTTAGTTATTGGTTCACTCTTCCTCAATCCTACAATATAACCTGCCTGATCTAAGAATGGTTTTGAGAATGACGTCACCCTTTCCGGTCAGATCAGATTCGAACCGAGCAGGACGGCATGAGAGATTAGCTCATTCTCAATCCCATTATATAAGTACGCGGGTTATACCTAGAATATTAATCAATTATTTTGAAATATACAGCAAGGTTGGTCCCGTGCTGGGTGGTATGGGCCGTGATATGGTCGGTGGGCGCCACCTGCGACCTTAATAGTCGCGCCATTTTCTCTGAATTCATGCGCCACTTGACCGATGAGAATGGATTAAAGCCACTCTTCCCGAAAGAAGGCAGAGTCTATGACTACACGTGAGTTTGGCCGTAGTTTGTTAATTATAACCTCATGGCGGATGCGCTGTCCGCCTGCAATGTAGGAGGTCGTGGGTTCCATTTCCGCCTCGGAAAAAATGTATGGTCTGCAGATATTTGTTCTGGGAGGTTTCTATGTATTCGTTGTAGTATCTACTAGCCTTTTAACTACTTCGAAAGTAGATGTATGTATGTAGCAACAGTTTCTCCCAAATACATTCGATTTCAGTGAGACTTCAACCCGAGTCCTTTTGGGATCTTATTTAATTTCTTGGACATTACCCTGAGTGCGAGAGCTTACGCACTGTAATATTATTCAATTTGTTGGACATTACCCCGCGTGCGAGAGCTTACGCACTGTAATAATGAAAACTCTGCAACTAGTGTTATTTGTGTATATTTTTAAAATTCTTGCACATTATTTTATAATACTTTTAAATACCAATCTTAAAAATATTTTACACTTTTAGTTTAAAAAGCGCTGCATCAGTCCGGTAAGAAGAGGTTTGGTGGTTGTTCATTACTGTTGACGTACCTACTATGTGTTGCATCATAAATAATGAATAAATAAAACTTTATTTCAAAAAAGAATCATTACAATAAGATAACCTAATTAATAACCAGATACTACCAGACTCTGTCACATCGGATGGCAGGCTATTATGCTTTAAAATAAGACTTAAACGTTGGCTTGTCGAGCAGAATTTATATTCTGTGAACGAACTATTGCAATCGTAAACCTGATAAAATGTATTTCTGTAATTAATTGAATTCTTAATTAAAACAACTTCAGGATGCACGACGGGGGCTTCACGGACCCCACGGAGGACGGCGAGCCGGCCGCGCCCTACTGGTACAACTGGATGGCCAACCTGGAGCCCTACGAGGTGGACTCCGAACGACCCTTTTCTGGTAACTTCCATCACCATCATTCAACCTTGTGATATGTTCTATAACACTGAAGCGCTGGCTCACCGACAATAGCTTTTATGAGGAATTCATGGCATATAAAAGTGACTGAATGAAAATGTAATTATCTAGTAGTAGATAAACTCTTATGGTATTCTCCGTTCTTATTTCTATTTGTTTCTATTGTTGTATTTATAATTTAATTCAATATTATTTATAAGAGCTTAAATTTAATCTACAATCGCTACGTAGTAAAAACGAATGTGACGTGTATTTCATGTAATTGACGAAGCAAATGATTATTTTTATAGATATAGTATAGATGTACTCTACCATAGCACTACAAGCATAGCACATGCTCAGTGGAGACCGATTTTGTCAGTTTCTCTGTTAATTTAAGGTTAATTTATAAGAGTATGTATACTATTCGTCTCTGTTCTGGCACAATAAAAATCTTTTTACTTTTAGTTTTGATGGCCAATGCTATTAAAAGGCTGCCGACCTTCCCTTTGTCCCAATACCTTATTCAGTCGTATGTGAACCCTACAAGCTTTCGGACAACTCCATGCACATCCTCAATAGCACCAAAGGCTAGGCCAACTGCGTTATAGTTGGATGTTTTTTCTATACTTTATTTCTAGATTTTTATTTGATATGTATGTTAGTCCACTACTAGACAATAGACATAGGCAAAAATATAAATAGACTCCGGCGTAAAAATACGAGTGTCTAGGGCGTACCTTTAGGTACACGTGTTTTTTCTGCATTGGGGTCCGACCAGATGACCGATGGTCGACCGAGTCGTGATCTCTACTCAAGAACACGTTTGCCCCAGCGGTTGCCGGTTCTTATAAATACGAGTACGTTATAACACAGTAATTTCATGATATTTTCAAAAGTTTTACTCCATCAATTTCATATCCCAGACATCGAAGTCCCGACCCTCGACAACGTGCGCAGCGCCGCCCTGCTGGGCTTCAAGGTCGCCAACTACAACCACGTGGTGTGCATCGGTCCCACGGGCACCGGCAAGACGATCACAATCAACGCCAAGCTCTCGCGCGGACTCGCCAAGAAGTTCATGTGCGAGTTCATTGTCTTCTCCGCACGGACCAATGCTAATCAGATACAGGTACACTATCAGCATCACTTGAATATCAAATATCAAAGTGCTTTATTCCCATTAGACCTTACAGGATTCTTGGACACGTCACAGAATTCAAATTACACAGAGATCCGAGATAATCTTTGTTGGGCTCCCACCAAATAAAAGGGGGAATAACGAGGCCGAATCAAAACAGTTCTATACTAGAGCGATCACGGATGATAACGCTGGTCTTTCGTGAAGACCGAGATGCGTAAGGTGGTAATACACACACGCATAGAAACAAGGAACAAAACCTAAAAGTAAATTTAATAAAGATCACGGTCCGTTTTGTGCAGGACGTGATAGACTCTAAGCTGGACCGGCGCAAGCGCGGCGTGTTCGGCCCGCCGCCGACGCGGCGCCAGGTCTTCTTCATAGACGACCTGAACATGCCGGCGCTAGAGGTCTTCGGGGCGCAGCCACCTATCGAGCTGCTCAGGCAGTTCATGGACTTCTCAGGTAAGTTAATAATGTAAAGAAGAAATGATCATATTTATAAACCGCAACAGCTGCGCATCAGCTATGCGGAAGGTTAACGATTTCTATTGAGAGATACGAGTAAAGTAAAAAGTCTTTACTTGAAACATACTAAGGTGCTAATACAAAATAAGAAGCGATGCGACCTGCAAAAGTAAAATACTGTCTGTGGGTATGAGGAATAAAGTAAAATACTGTCTGTGGGTATGAGGAATAAAGTAAAATACTGTCTGTGGGTATGAGGAATAAAGTAAAATACTGTCTGTGGGTATGAGGAATAAAGTAAAATACTGTCTGTGGGTATGAGGAATAAAGTTTGTTGTACAAAAGCGCGCGCGCGTTTGAATCTTTTGTATCCGATGATGCGATTCCGCTGAGGTGCCGTAGCACGTTCTATGAAGTTTTATGTTACGCCCCGCAATGGTTTATAAACCTTCTCCTTGACTCACTCTATCTATGAAAAAAAAATCGCATAAAAAAAACGTTGCGTTGCGTTGCTACACTGCACTGCGATGTGGTCACATTTCATGATGGTTTCCTGTCAGTTTATTTTAAAAGCATCACCAAACCTTGCAATAAATCGAGCCCCAACCGCTGGAAAATATTGGGCTTAAAATAAATCACAAGGCAAGGAGACGCCAAACCACAATAATCAGGTAAAAACTGTAAGTAAAATGGTGGTCAGCTTATCGAGCAATACAAACTTAGAGACAACTTACAAAATACTATTTCGTGCAAAGCAGAGATCTTAATGTAAATATTTATTAGCTACTTGTTTTGTTTAATGTAGTGCCTGACAGACAGTGACTGAAAAAACTGAAGCCATTCGTCATGATGCCTATTATAGCCTTCTACTTGTCAATAGATGGCGGTATGAGGGGTGGGTTTGGTTTGTGGATGTTTCGGGTTTCTGCCACAAGAATGAAAGCTGTAATCTGCTGTTTGTGTGTATATATGTGTGGTGTGTGTCACTAGTTGTTTGTTATTGTTTTTTTTAGTTGCATGGATAAGACCCGCCCCCTGATTATGTAATTCGCGACCGGTTTGCGACAGGCGTAAATTAAGCAATCAGTGCTGTCAAAAGCCAATTTTGTATTAGATGACACTAGGTACTACGTCAACCAGCAATCGAGCACTAGGTTTCCCTCTGCCGGACAATCGGTGAAGTAAAAATTGCTTACTTTTCAAGTACTTTTCATATATCTTGGTTCTAATTGGTATTACGTAAAAGCAACACGACAGCAGTAGCAACTCGCGGTAAGCATACATAGGGACAAACAGACAGACAGCGGTGTAATAATCAGTATAGTTGGCCTAGGGCCGTTCTGATTACATAAATAAATGTGCAGGCTGGTACGACCGCATCAACATCGGTGAGTTCCGCACCATCATCGACGTGAGCATCGTGGCGGCCATGGGCCCGCCCGGCGGCGGCCGCAACCCCGTGACCGCGCGGCTCATGAGGCACTTCCACTACATCTCCTTCACTGAGATGGAGTACGCCAGCAAGGTATCATCATCATCATCAACCTATATAAGCTAACTTTTTTGTGAATTTTGAGACATGTCAGTGGAACTTGCCCTAACAAAGAAAATATCAAAAATGCTTTATAAATTTTTGATGTTTCCTCTGTTTGATGTTTCCTCTGTTTGATGTTTCCTCTGTTTGATGTTTCCTCTGTTTGACGTAATAATGAGCCTTTATAATCTTTTATATTTTTTCCCGTTTTCTTCCTAACTGTTAGGATATATTGTAGGTTAGTTGATAGTGTTTCTTAATATGACTCCTTTCCTTTCTCAGTTTGAGATATTCAAAACGATCCTACTATCTTGGACTCGCAACTTCACCGATGTGAAAATCCGCGAGAACATATTCCTCAAGTGCGCTATCGACATCTTCAACACTCTAGTACTGGAACTGCTCCCGACGCCTGCCAAGTCGCACTACACCTTCAACCTGAGAGACCTCAGCAAGGTGTTCCAGGGGATACTGATGATGGATCCGAAGATGGTCACGGTACGGCTTGTTCAACGCAATCTACCTAGGTGTATGCTTTTGAAAGTAGCATCTTATACGACACTAGATGCGCCGGGCAGAAACTAGGGAGTCATAAAGAAGTTCTCCATTACTGCGTTATCGTGTTTGTGAAAGAATATCCTAATTATTTCAAGACTCACGCAGATGTGATGGAGAACCGGACGAGACATAAAGACTGGCTCTATGTCCCAAAATGTAGAGTAGAACTTGCGAATAAGAATGCATATCATCAAGCATTAAGAATAAGTTACCCAATGAATTTAAATCTATGCAATCTAATTTATTAAAAATTAAGCTTAGAAAGTGGTTAATTGATAAATGTTTCTATGACGTGAAAGAATATTTAAATTACAGGAGTTTTTGATAAAATTGTAAAATTTTCTTTCTGACATTTTAGTTATCTACCTTTTATGATTATATTTTTTTTGACATGACTTGTAAAGCCTAAGAATATTGTAGCTAACTAATTTGTAACTATTTTGTCACACCCTGACGAGGCAGAATGTATAGGAACCTTATTATTAAGAAGATCTATTGTACCGACATTCCTGCAAAAATAAATGATTTAATTTGTTATACGAAAAACTGCATTAAGTAACGCCTGAATTTATTTTGATATTTTCAATCTGAAACTTTTGGGATTTTCGAACGATATATACGTACGTACGAACCGACAATTCTAGAAATTAGTCATGCCATTAGTAGTCGTAGTATCTGTAGTCATTCATTGTCAGATTACAAATCCAAGCTTCTCCTAAACTGTGTTTTTTTTATTTAATTATTTACAAATATGTACATTGTACATCTATCCTAACGGGCACACCCAATGCAAATCAGTACCTTTTTATATTAAATATTAAAATTATAAATTATTATGCATTACAGAAAAACAAAAAAAACAACGTGCTAAAAAAATGAGATAGATACATAAATACAATAGTTACAGTAGTTAGTAGCGTGTTGTGTTGGCGCATCTTAAGAATGTTAGTTTTTAGTTAGTGTATTTTTTTTTAGTATTCCTTTGTCGCTTTGGTGTAAAACTGTATAGATAAGATATATGATAACATTGTAAATATTATCAAATAAATATATAAATACAATAATTTGTTATATAATGTTTTAGAGCGAGCATGACGTGCTCCGCCTGTGGTACCACGAGCACCAGAGGGTGTACCAGGACCGCTTGGTGAACGATGAAGACCGCAAGTGGTTTGAGAAGTAAGTCATTCACTGCAGCGGTTCATAAATATAGCTAATGTGGTCGGTCATGTCTGCAATAGTCTCATTTAAACACTTACTTAGAAATCACCTGTTAAATCTACAAAAACCGCATTGACGTGTTGTCATTCTTGGTGCGAAACTAATAATTATTTATTTTATTGTATATACAGGGTTATTGGTAATTCGACGTATTCCCGTTAGGAGGTGATAGGGGTGACTATTTGCGATAATTTTCACCCCCATGAGCAAAAGTGAACCATTTTTAAGTTATCATGATTTTTAGCTTTTTTCAAAATAAGTTTTTTTTCCCCATGTGCAAAAGTGCAATATCAAAAATTGATTTAAAAAAAACTGTCTATTTAAATCTATGTTTTCTTCTGATTTATAAAAAACGAATAAACACTGAAATGAAAATGAAATGAATGAAATGAAATGAAAATATATTTATTCTGATAGAGCAAAAAACTTAATTATCTAACTATAGTAAACAAATACAGCACACGACTTAAAAAGACTTAAAAAAAAACTTAAAGTATATAATTGATAATATGCATTGATTTATATATATTTTTTTGATTATTAATAGACATATCTAAATTAATTAAGTGTATATCAAGCCGTCTGTGATGGTCAGTGCCGTATTGCTGCGCTATCAGAACAGGTTAATGCTCAGCTGAATGTTGCGAGTAGCCCCACAACGCTGATTTTCAGCATGTACCATTGTGATGATGACGTACGAGACTTTAAAAGCTAGAATGTGATGGCAACTTGTCTATAAAAGGTAATATAGATTAAAAACTCAAAATCATCTAAGTACTTTAGAGATTAAAAACAAAAAAGGATACACGTAATTTTAACCTAAAAGAAATAAAAAAATTATAAAAATAATAACAGTTCGACACATTCATAGAAAAATCAAAACTCAGCAGAGACATCAAGACTACAAAAAACACTCAAGATAATTGAAAAAAATCGACGGATTTAATTTAATTTAAATGAACAGGGATAATCAGTTACAGAGCAAACTCTACCTACGTACCTACTACAGCTGTAACGCGCTATGTGTTTTTCCGATACCGCTATATCATGTGTCCTTCTCTCATCCGAGTTCGTGCGCCACTAAGCCTGCAGTGTGTGATGGGTGATTTTGTGTGTGAGTTAATCAGTGTATAATAGATATGAGTGTATCAGGGTGTGAGGGTGTGTGTATGTGTGTGTTGTGTGTGTGTGTGTGTGGGTAAACTTGTGTATTGTATGTGAATTAATCAGTGTGTTAGTGTTCTGTCAAGGACACCAGTTTCCGTAGAAGCTGAGCAATAGCAGACACTTTGAGTGTGTATATGGTTGCCCCGCCTCACTGCAATCTACTTTGAAGTTCCAGTAGTTGATTTTTTAACTTCAATCTAAAATTGCACTTATTTTAAAGTTCGCGCAGAGGCGGAGGTAGTGAGTTCCAACACTTAGTGTCGCAGAATCGAAAACTACCGCGGAAGGCAGCTGTACAGTTCGTAGCACGAAGGAGCACGCACGCGGTGGGTTTCTGTTGTTTTTTACTTTGTACAATATCTTAAGCCTATAAAAACTATTCCTGACAATTTCGGATACATGACGCTCAAACTTCAACTGCTCATCAATAATCAGACCAAGATTACATGCCTCTGTGACTCGCTCAATTTTATCACTGTCGATGCGGAGTTCAGGGACACCTAGTACTATTTTATTAACCTGAGCCTTGGTTCCAATTATCATGTATTTTGTCTTATTTGCATTTAAGAGCAAGGAGTTAGATAGCGCCCATTCCTGAATACGTGCGAGGTCTTCGTTGACTTTAGACTCAGCAGCACGTAAAAGATCTGGTTTAAAAGACAGATAAATTTGTATATCGTCTGCATATACATGAAACTTACAATGATGTATGCTGTTAATCACATCAGCACTATAAAGGATGAACAGTAAAGGGCCCAGGATTGATCCCTGTGGTACGCCTCTCTTTACAGCCTGCATCTCAGAGATTAAAGGCTTTCCGTTGTCTCTCGGAATCTCCACATATTGCGAACGATCATTGAGATATGAATGAAACCATCTAATAGTTAGATGGTCAAATCCATAGAAACTTAACTTAGAAAGTAGAAGTGATGTATTTATTGAGTCAAACGCACGAGAAAAATCTGTATCGTTCCCATTCCTCTATCTTAAGCTTCACTGATGTTATCAGTTACATCAAGTAAAGCTGAATTAGTGCCTCTGCTTTTTCTGAAACCTGATTGGAATTCGGGTAAAATGTTATTTTTTTCCAAATAATCGCTAACCTGAGAACATATAGATAAGCAAGGTAGAAGGCTGATAGGTCTTAAATCTTTAATGTTCATTGGGTTAGAGACTTTTGGTATAGGCTTAATAATAGCTGTTTTCCAAGCATAAGGAAATACTGCTGAACAAATCGATTGATTAACAATTGAAGTTATTGCGTGAAGACTATGAGGAAGCGTTAACGTTAACATGTCAATAGAAATTTTGTCTAAGCCCGAGGCATTTGATTTTATTTCTCTTAAAGGCATTTGATTTTATTTCTCTTAAATATTTTGAGACGCATACGGGATCAGTAGGTTGCAGAGAGAAGGTAACATCACTATATCTGTTAAATTCAAAATACGTTAGAGTAGATATGTTAATAGCTGCATTGCCTGCTATATTTAGAAAATGGTCGTTCACTATATTAGGGTTATCAAAATGGGCCGGTAGTTCACTTGATTTAGGGGGAAGGATTTTATGCTTTAAATTTCTCCATAGAGCTTTGGAATTATCAATGTGACAATTAATATTCTGTTTAAAAAATGCTTTCTTTTCACTGTGAATTGTAAAGTTTACTTGTTTCTTAAGTTCTTCATAATAATTTTTATGGCTTTCTATTTTAGTTTTACGATGTCTAACTAGAGCGCCATCTCGAAGACGCATCATTAGCCTCACATTATCAGTAAGCCATGGGCATGGCCTGTCCTTGATAATTATTTTCTTAAAAGGAGCGTGTAAGTCAAATAGTAATGTAATAACATCACTAAAATCCTGAACCATAGAGTTAACATTCTCACCAGAACAAATAATATCCCAATTTATGGAAAGTAAATCATTATTGAAAAAATCTATACATATATCTCTTCATCATCATCATCATCATCATCATCAGCTTATAGCAGTCCACTGCTGGACATAGGCCTCCCCCAAAGAGCGCCATAGCGCCCTGTCTTCAGCTTGCCGCATCCAGCATCTACCTGCAGTCTTTCGCAGGTCGTCATCGCACCTGGTCGGAGGGCGTCCTACACTACGTTTACCGAGTCGTGGTCTCCACTCAAGAACACGTTTGCCCCATCGGCCGTCGGTTCTTCGCGAGATATGGCCGGCCCACTGCCACTTCAGCTTGCTAATTCTTTGAGCTATGTCGATAACCTTGGTTCTCTGTCGGATGTATTCGTATATCTCTTAAGGGCCTATAAACAACGTGTTTAGGTTGTGGTTTTGGTTTTTTGAATATAAACTCGCATGTTATAAACGCGTGACCAATATGAGATCCTATGAGGTCAACACGTACGTTTCGCGAGCGAACATTAGAGCAAACAACATCAATTAATGTTTCACTGCTGTCGGTAAAATGTGTAGCCCTATCAATCAATTGAGTCAACTCAAAGCAGGTAAGAAACTCATTCAAAATCTTAACTTTAATGTCACTGGCATTCAAAAGGTTAATGTTAAAATCACCAACTAGAATGACTTTATCACATTTCGAGAAAGAAGCTATAGAGTCCGCGATCGCATCAAAAAATGTATTTACATTAAGTCACGGGGGCCGATAAGCTGTCCCAATCACCAGCTCTGTAGATTTGATATTCATCCTTATCCACATCTGCTCAACATTATTATTAAGAGGGTGGGTGCACACGCGCGCTCTAACACCACGTCTAATATAGAGACCTATGCCGCCACCTCTTCCCCCACGAATGCATACTGGGCGTGGTATATGTTTGAGGCTGTAGTTAGGTACAACTGGTGCACGACCATCTTCCCCTGGTTTAAGCCAGGTTTCATTAATAGCCATCACATCTACCGAGAACCTCCCCATAGCAGCAATAAAATTATCATGATCAGTTCCCAAGGAGCCAGCATTATACAAACCAACATTAAAGAATTTATCTGGTTACTTATCAATATTAAAACAACATATATCGCTTCAAATTTAAAAATGCGAGATAAAAAACGATATTATTTCATTATTCATTGAGAATTTTTTCCACTAAAATGCCTTATAAACTAAAAAAAACGTTATGAAACTTGGCTTGCAGACTATTTTAAAAACAAAACCGTTTTCTGAGCTCTCCAACAATGCGTAACAACTATGAACTTATTTCAAAGAAACTAAAAAAAACATTATTATAAAGGAAGCAGGTGGAAATTCGTATACGAACTAAATCTAAGTCGTTCTTTAAAATTTCTATAAAACTAACTTAAAACATTACTCAATGTAAATACATATTTAAAATAGAATTTAGCAATAGTTAAGTAGTAACAACAATAAAAAAATAAAATAAAAAGTAACAATCAAGACATTTTGTAATTTAGTCTTTAATTAGTTCCTAATCTGTTATCTTGAGCTTTATATTCGTTCTTAATTTGTATTATTTTTTATCAAACGCAAATAAATATTTTGTATTGTACTCAACGGCGCTTGTCTGAAGCAATGTGGGCCCAGCTACCCTACCAGTGTAGCCCCAAGGACATGAGCCGACGTGGGATAACCGCATGCAAATCATCAGTCATTACAAGACAATCTTCCTATTATGCTTAATAATAATGCTGGACAATTCACACAGCATTATCTAGCCCCATGGTAAGCAGAGCTACCATTAGACAATACATGAAGACTTTTTGGTATTCCATTTACAAATAACATATATTAATCTTTGAATTCATTTTTTAAAATGGAACCGAATGCGCCTTCTTGGTGATTGTTGATGACAGACCTACCTCCGAACGGTTATTGCCAACCTGACAAAAATGTTTGCAGATATCTATATTATTCAACACATATCTAAAAAACACTGCATGAAGTATATCAGGTATCTAGTACCCATAACACAAGCTCTGCTTAGCTTGGGGCTAGTGATGTGTGGATTATTCAGCATTATTTATTTAAAATTTATTTGCAGAATGCCATTTGTTATTTCCTTTGTCAAAAATTAGTGTGATAGAGAATAAAAACGTAATTTAACTTTTAAAATTTATAGTACATATTTAACGACATCAAGGGTAACATACGGTGGAAAAAATAAACTTAACTAAATGAACTAACCAATGGCGTGACGAGCTCGAGGCACATCTTCCATCATGGCCTGTTGCAGCGTTGGATGGCGAGGAGTGGAAGGAGAAAAGGGAGGCCTTGGCCCAGCAGTGGGACAATAATGGCTAAAAATAATAATAATAAATAAATATAAACTAAAAGAAATAATATGTTATTGTATTATGTTCCGCAGATTACTGAAAACGAAGATAACGAATGAATTCAAAGAGAAGGTGGCAGATGTGCTCGAGGGCCGGCTGATGTTCTTCGGTGACTTCATGGACATAGGCGCGGACGACCGCAAGTACTGTGAGATCACCGACCGCGATGAGGTGAGTGGTACCTTTATTCTGTTTATTATATCTAATATATAAAAAAAGAAAGTAGTGTTAGTTGCACTATTTATAACTCAAGAACGGCTGAACCGATTTGGCTGAAAATTGGTGGTGATTAGCCCTAGACACCTAACCTTCGAATATACTCCTTTAAACCTAACCATACGTCGATTCGATGAACAATGTTTAGCGCTTATTTTTATATATTTTATTTGATTTTGACGTTATTTTTATTACGTATATATAAAAACCAATTATTGTTTTAGTAAATAAAACAATCAATTTATGTTTTAACTATACATATATTTATTTGATACCTTATATTATTCGGCACTAGTTTTTTGAGATAAAATGACACATATACTTAGACTAATGAAAATTAAAAAAAAATAACACAAAATTGCCTTTTCTCTTTTGACAGCAAAATTTCTGTTCTGTACTCGTCGATTCGACGAAGGTTAGGTGTCTAGGGTTAAATTGGTTTTAAAAGCCATACTCTTGGAACACTACGAGTATATCTGTTGCTGAAAACTGTATTAAAATCCGTTGAGTAGTTTAAAAGATCTAAGCGAATCGACAGCGGAAGCGAAAACATTTTATACTGTCTTTACATAATATACAATGTTGTCAATCATACGATATGTACGGTCCGTACACCATGTAACTAAGCTGGATATATCAGAAAAACTAGGAGATAAGTTTTAACTGATATATTTAACGATAAACTGTAGTTACTAAAGAGATGATAGTGAGACGCGTGTGTCGATTGACAGGTGATCGCGAACTGAATATAATAAAAAGTATTGCTAAAATTGATGACTCGCGTAAACGCGAGGTTGGCGTTAATTAGGGCAATGCACAATGTGCTCGTACACGATATAAATTTTTACGAAAAAATTATTGCCTTCCGGCCCTCATAAAAAACAAAAACCTTTCCTACTAATGAAAAAACAAGTTTTAGCGTCGTCCGATGTATCCACCAATCTTGTTCTACCTAGATGCCGCCAACATAGCCCAGAGTGTCCATGATTGGTAAACAAATTGAGACTACCAATCTACACCTGCAACGAAAATCATTGTAACTCTTGTAACATAGTTAAGATATTTTTTTTCCTTGGGCACTATTTGAGTGTTTGTATAATTTGAGATGGACGAGATCCTGATCCACTACCTGCAAGACTACAACCTGAGCGTCACGGTGCCGCTGCAGCTGGTGCTGTTCGAGGACGCGGCGGGACACCTGTGCCGCATCGCGCGCATCGTGAGGCAGCCCATGGCCAACGGGCTACTGCTGGGGATGGGCGGCTCCGGTTTGTAGACCCCTGAACAAATATCTGTAGAATCGCTACGGTAGACAACTAAATAAAAGGCAACTAATATAAAGGAGGACTTGGGGCTCGTACGTCTTTGGTCTGCCTGCGACGCAGCAGGTCGTGGGTTCGATTCCCGCCATGTGTTTTCACACATGGCATGTTTGTACGATCTGCAAGTATTTGTTCTGCTTCTGCATGTTCTGGGTATTTTTTATTAATGTTAAAAAATATCTTAAAAAATAAAATATAGTCTTCTAGTACTCAGAATACAAGCTCCGCTCTGCTGGGTTAGATGATGTTGTGTGGATTGACCAGCATTATTTATTATTTTATATTATACATATATTTCTTTATTTATTCATATTCATATCATTTATTACTTAATTATTCATAAACATGTATGTATATTTACCTTAACGGGACCCATATTATCAGTATAACAATGACACGGCCAGCAAGTAGACAAGACCTCTAATGAATATCTTCATCAGGTCGGCAGTCACTCTCCCGCCTCGCCACGCACATGGCCGAGCTGACCTGCATCCAGATCGAGATCACAAAGGCCTATGGACAGACGGAGTGGAAGGACGACCTCAAACATACTATGATGAAGGCTGGGGCCGAGAATAGAGGCATCGTGTTCTTATTCTCTGACGCACAGGTCGGGGCATCCTTAATAGTCTATGTTTTATTGCTTACATGTGTACAAATAGGTCTTCAAATTTATTATTTTTACTGACATGCTCCGTTACAGATAAAAATGGAATCATTCCTTGAAGACCTGAACAACATCCTCTCGTCCGGCGACGTCCCCAACATCTACGAGGCAGAGGACCTAGACACAATCTTCATGGCGGTGCGCCACGCCGTCATGGAGCTGAACCTACCAGCCACCAAGACTAACCTGTTCACCTGCTACCAGAAGAGAGTCAGGGCAAACCTCCACATCATCGTGGTTATGAGCCCTATAGGAGAGGTAAAAACATCCGTAAACCGTAAATTAGTAGCTACTAACACAAACAATAATTTTGTTTCTCGCAAGGAGCCGAAACGTATAGGTTACTTCCTACCCGTTGATCTTCTAGACTACAATCATCAAATTATACAAGAAGCTCTTTCTTATAAACCTGAAGCTCGCTCATCAATCTCATTTCTGCAAAAATTTCATTCAACCAGACAACGCAATCCAAATAAACTCTTAGTTCTCTGAGTCACTTATTAAATGTTTTGTCTATAATAGGGTCTGTTGCACAGACTTTAAATAATTATCTGTCGCCCAATTAAAATCCGCTGCTCAAATCTGGTTACTCAATCTATCATACGATGAAACCGGAAGTATATTGTTAAACATCTCCTATAGATGTATTTTTCCCTTAGTATGTATTGAGTTGCAAGATTGGTCTACTACGACTAACAGGGCAAGTTAAATAAAAGCTTGTAAAAAATTGTTTATCAGATATTCCGGTCGCGGCTGCGGCAGTTTCCGTCGCTGGTGAACTGCTGCACCATCGACTGGTTCAGCGAGTGGCCGAAGGCGGCGCTCGAGTCCGTCGCCACTAACTTCTTCGAGAACATGGTCGAGCTGGTCACCACCGACGAAGTCATCGTGTCTATGGTGGTGAGTTTAAAAATGTTTGTCTCATAAAAAACAAAATATATTTTTGGAAGCAGACCCGGGCTTTGCTGGGCCCTGCGACGTTTCTCTTAGTTCGGTATTTCAATAATAGTGTGTTCATTAATTCATTCGATAGTATTGTGTTCGCGAGGTTCTATTTTGGTATAGTGCTGTGCGCATATCATATGTATCAGCTAATACACGTCAACTGCAGGACATAGGCCTCCCCATACAACGCCATAAAGAACCGTCCTGAGCCACCTCCATCCACCGACTCCCTGCGCTACGATGTCGTCGGTCCATCGAGGGATGGTCTACCAACACATCTTTTCACGTTATATCGCGGACGGAACTCGAGAACGTTTATTATCAGTTCTGCGAGCTATATGTATGACCTGCCCACTGCTATAAGCTATTGCCATTACTGTGTACATATAGAAGCATAAATCTCATACGAACGTGCCATGTTTCGTCATTGAGACGATACTATTGAGAGAACAGAACTCACGGAGTGGCACTAGAGTTTAGAGCTTTTCGTGTTTTAATACAAAATATTGTTTACTATGTCTCCTATCATTTAAACTTATCTTATCGCGGGTTTATGCCGGGAAAGAACAGTAGCTAGTTCTTACTCAGAACAAACGCGTGCGAATTTCTAGAGTTTTATCTATAAAATTTGTTATTTGTATTATAGGTTATATAGTATTTTATATTTGTTTGTATTATAGTATAGTATATGGTAGTATATTGAATAAGTAAGTTTAAAATTTATGTATGTATATCAGTTATCTAGTACCCATAACACAAGCTCTGCTTACCATGGGGGCTAGATAATGCCGTGTGAATTGTCCAGCTTTATTTATTTTTATTTTATTTTATTTCCTATTCCTTTGTCTATTTTAATTAATAAGGCACATGTACCCCCTCTTTTCATTTTGTCTCTCTCACCCAATAAGGTTTTCTGGACGAGAACTCTTTTTAGGGCTAAGTTCGCCTTTGTAATAATTTTCTAAAATAATATTGTGTATATATTTAATGCAAAAATTATAAATAAATAAATACATCTTCAGGCTGTATGCACATTCGCTCACCAGAGCGTAGTGGACGCGAGCACCAAGTTCTTAGCGCGTCTGAACCGACTCAACTACGTGACTCCCATGTCCTACATGGAGATGTTGGGCGCCTACGCGGATATGTTCAAGAAGAAGCAAGCTAGTATACTCAAGGAGAGCAATGCTTTGAAGACTGGTGGGTATTTAACAACCTATTATTTAATTTGACCTGTTAGTTCGTTACAAAGTTATTATGTATGTATAATGTTCATTTTGTTGGTACAACGTATGAATGTGTGGGACAAAATCTTGGATGGGAAACTAAGATCACCAACTCGCCTACCGAGCGTGGTGGCTTAGGCAAACATTATCCTATTACACTCTTTTTTGGGGAGCCTATAACCTACTGTGCACTTTTTGGGTCTGACCTCAACGCTTCCCTAAGAGATGATGGGAGATCGCAGATGATTGTGACGAATGGGAGGTATTGGGTTAAAAACTATAACTGTGCACAGGTCTGTTCAAGCTAAACCAGACGGAGGTAGAGGTGAAACAGCTGCAGATCGAGCTGGCGGAGCTGAAGCCGCTCATGGAGAAGGCGGCCTACGAGACCGCGCTCGTCATCGAGCGGATCGCTATCGATACGGTTACATTTACTTTTATGTCATTCATTCAATCCTTTCGTTCATTCATGCAGTCGTCTGAGACGCACTTGTATACGTATAGACGTATAAATCTCATACGAACGTGCCATGTTTCGTCATTGAGACGATACTATTGAGAGAACAGAACTCACGGAGTGGCACTAGAGTTTGGAGCTTTTCGCAGAGCAGTGGATGAGTCGGGTCATAGATAATAACGATTATTAGACCTTTGTCCTGCTAAAAAGTAAATTTATTTATTCCTTATTTCGACTAGTTTCCGACTGTGTCTTCACATGCATTTTATGGAATTAAAAGTAGCCCATATTATTTCAGGTCTAGACCTTTTTGTACAACATTTCAACCAGATCCTTTCAGTAGTTTTGGCGTTGTCTTCGGCCAAATATCTTTACAACAACGGCACAATACATTCGTCTCTCTAATATTATTTAATATTTATATATTTTATTTCTAAAGAAATATCACATCACATTTACGTTTGATAAAAAATGGCTATATTAGCTATTATGATGCTATACGGAAGATTGATAACAAATGCTGGATACGACTAGCAAAAGACAGGGCGCTATAGCGTTTATCTACCATCTACCGTCCAGCAGTAGACTACACTTACTTATATTTTATTACAACTTATAACAAAATATAATATTTAAAAAAGTAAAATATTATTTCCAGGCTATAGCAGAAGAAGCCCGCATTAAAGTGGAGAAGGAAGAAGCTGTAGCCCTGCTGTTGGCTGCCGAGACCAACGCTATTGCTGCTGACGCCACCAAAGACTTAGGTGAGGATGTGCACACCAAATGACCTAATAATGCAAGCACAAATGCGCAGTGTGGTCGAAGAAAGCAGAAGAAGCAACTCTAGATATCCCGGTAGAACATATACCCCCATTTTTGAAACGCCGCAGAACAGGTCTACTGCATTTCGAGGCTCTTTCAAGTTTGCAGCCTCGAAGTGCTGGAATTCCATTCCTCCTCCAATGCGCGCTGTAAAAAGAATTTATATATTTAAGAAAGCACTTAAAGAACAACTACTCAGTGCTCAAATTAGCACAAATACATATGACATGGCTAACTAATACAAAATAGGAACTAAACTAAACTTTTTTACAGATTCTCTTACCTTTAATTCCTGTCACGACCTGCCACAAAAATATTGAAATAGGATCCCTATTTCATTTTCTCTGGTATACAGAGCTGAAATAATCTCGGGATGCTTCGGGGTCGTCTTCGTTTTGTTGATAATAATTTGTCTCGTCCGCTGCCCACTCAAACTCAAGGATTGTCATCTATCTTTCCGCCAACACATAAGTTTGTAAACGCAAACAACAAATGCACCATAGACAGAGGACCATAGACAATGTGTCGGAACGTGTTTGTGTTTATTTCCCTACCTATAGACTACTTGACTTGACTTCGTTGATTTGGCAATATGGGTCTACCATAGACAATAATAATTAATGTGTAGTTTTTGTTTGTTGTTGTGCTATTTAGATTGAAGGCTTAGATTTTTAGATAGATTTAAGGGTTATTTGTAGATTTGTGATGTCCATGGAGGTCTACTCGTATTTAATGGTGCCTCTCTTCATTTTTTCTTTTCTCTCCGGCTTTTTTATGTTACCTACTCTTGTCTTCTTTTATATATACCTACCTAATGTAATCAAGTTTTGTGCCAGCACACCAGGACCTGTCTGAAAATCAGCGCCTCTACTAATTTAAGCTTGTAGCGGCATAACGCTGCGACAAGGACCTTTTTGGCCCCTTATGTAGGTAACACGTATTTGCTCTATTCTGTATGTCTTATTTCCTTGTCATTTTTCCTTGTTTTTATTATTTTTTTAGTATGTAATGAGTCGTGTTATGTGTTATGTATGGTGTCAAATAAATGTATTTTCTTTCTTCTTTCTTTCTTTAAGAATCTGTAAAGATCGCAGCGTAGGTAGAACATGAGGTGAACCAGCGACTGTTGTGATTGCGAGAAACCGATGGATTTTGGCAGTGCAGGGTGCCAAAACCAGACCGATTAAGCAGGCGTATGAGGCTTACATAAATATATACCCAAACGTCACAATCTCGCTACAATAGTTGTGATGCTTCGCAATTTACGTAGACCCTTTCAATAATGGAGGCTCCCCAGCTGTAAAGAGATGTGTATTTATTTATTTTCATAACTAAAACTACATTACATTTGTGTAGGTTCTGCTAAACTGTGTAAAAGTTGGTCGGCAGTAGCTCTCGTGGACAAAATCATATTGTAATGGTATATAGACCTGTGGTTATAATTAAAAATTTAGCTAATTATACATATTTTTACACTTATTTTCTAATGTTAACCGACTAGTTAACAAATATTATAAATAAAAAACTAAGTATTATGTTATGTTTATGATTATTACAATTCGAGTATCTTATCTGTATCTAGATCTGTTGTGAATGATGGTGTTGTTGTTTGTGTTTGATCAGAGGAGGCACTGCCGGCACTCAGGGCTGCCGAGAATGCACTCAAAGAGCTCAACAGGAACGACATCGTTGAAGTGAAGGCGATGAAGAAACCGCCTGCTGGCGTCGTGCTTGTCATCGAATCGCTGTGCATGGTGTTCGACATCAAGCCCATCAAGGTAAATGATCTATTTAATCATTATCATCCTCTCTGGCTGGGTCGGACCGGACCATGCATTGATATCTGCGGGTCTCTTTGTGTCGTCGTCTTATTTTGTGCATTCGATTTTGAAAAAAAATAAATTCCTTTTATTTTGTTGTGAAGAAGTCTTATGTGACTAAAACAACATTTTTAATTTAATTTCCCGCGTTAGGTTAAACTTAGATTATGACGACCTCGGTGGTGCGGTGAGCGAAGGTCTGCCTGCTACGCAGGAGGTTGCGGGTTCGATTCCCTCCTCGGGACAATTGTGTGCACGATCTGCAGTTTGTTTTTTGATGTATTCCGGGTGTTCTGGTCGTTATTTATGTATAATTAAAATTTCTATCTATGTAATATATATTATATTAAGTATATCAGACATCTAGTACGCCTAACACAAGCTCTGCTAAGCTTGGGGCTAGATGATGCTGTGTGGACTGTCCAACATATTTATTTATTTACTAGCTGCGCCCCGCGGTTTCACCCGCGTTGTGATAGATATTTTGGACAATTCACGCGATATCTTTATATTTTGTAGCCTATGTGTTATTCTGATGTAAAAGCTATATTATTAAAAGTTTCATACAAATCCATTCCGTAGTTTTTATGTGAAAGAGTAACAAACATCCATCCACTTACAAACTTTCACGTTTATAATATTAGTAGGATCTATATAACACCTAAGTTTAGGATATTTTTTTTACTACAGCATTTAATTTGTAATTGGATGGCATGCATTGCCGCGTAACGAAATAAACTTTATAGTGACACTAATGATATACACTGTTTGAACTTAGGAGCCAGGAGCTAACTTCGGGGAGAAGATCCTAAACTACTGGAAGCCAGGGTCCCTGATGCTGTCGGACCCCACAGCCTTCCTTGAATCCCTCATGAAGTACGACAAGGAGTCTATCACTGAGAAGATGATCAGCAACCTCAAGCGGTTCATTGTGAACCCGGACTATCAGCCTGAGAAGATTGCTAAGGTATAAGATTGTTGGGTCAGCCCTCCAGTTCACTGTTAGAAATTATTTGCTTCTTAAACTGAAGGTCTTTGTCATACATAATACTCGCGCTTGTTATAAACGGGATAAACACAATGATTAAGAATTTTCAGGTTGACAATTTGCACTCTTAGCCTGGATCAAACAGAAAGAAGAATAAGAAATACACTACTATTCTTAATACTACGTTTTGTCTCATAAAACCGTTCCCATAGGATAGATATAACACAAAGCAGAAATAATATTTTTATTTCAAACCAGTCTGAGATCCAAATGATAACTTACAAGATCGTGACCTCACGATGTTGTAAGTTCTTCTCAAGTTCATCGCTCCAACGTTACCTCGGACGCCCGAAAAGCCATACCAGTTGCCCTACGGTCCAGCCATGTACGCTCTTCTTGCGGCTTGATCCCCCCATTCAGACTTTATTATCCTATTTTCATGCCCCAACCAAAACTTATAACAAAAGTAACATCAACGTTTAAGTCCCTAAGCGTTTAATAAAACTCCTGAGATTTATGGCATAGCGCGGCGGTTTCAATCGAGAAGTTTCGAAATATAGTCGATCGTTTTATAACGATCGACTATATTTCGAAACTTCTCGGTACGCTTATTTCAGTATTAGAATGTCATTATTGACATTCTAATACTGAAATAAGCGTACCTCTTAATGCCAGGTGTCGAAAGCGTGTCAGTCGCTGTGCATGTGGGTGCACGCTATGTTCAAGTTCTACCACGTGAACAAAGGAGTCGCGCCCAAGAAGGCTGCCTTGGAGAAGGCTTCGAAGGAGCTCGCATCTGTGAAAGGTCAGTTGTTTAAAACCACACTTTGGAACATGAAGGAAAGGAAGCTATTTACATTTTATAGCGCACATTATACGAACATGAAGGAAAGGAAGCTATTTACATTTTATAGCGCACATTATACGAACATGAAGGAAAGGAAGCTATTTACATTTTATAGCGCACATTATACGAACATGAAGGAAAGGAAGCTATTTACATTTTATAGCGCACATTGTACGAACATGAAGGAAAGGAAGCTATTTACATTTTATAGCGCACATTATACGAACATGAAGGAAAGGAAGCTATTTACATTTTATAGCGCACATTATACGAACATGAAGGAAAGGAAGCTATTTACATTTTATAGCGCACATTATACGAACATGAAGGAAAGGAAACTATTTACATTTTATAGCGCACATTATACGAACATGAAGGAAAGGAAACTATTTACATTTTATAGCGCACATTATACGAACATGAAGGAAAGGAAACTATTTACATTTTATAGCGCACATTATACGAACATGAAGGAAAGGAAACTATTTACATTTTATAGCGCACATTATACGAACATGAAGGAAAGGAAACTATTTACATTTTATAGCGCACATTATACGAACATGAAGGAAAGGAAACTATTTACATTTTATAGCGCACATTATACGAACATGAAGGAAAGGAAACTATTTACATTTTATAGCGCACATTATACGAACATGAAGGAAAGGAAACTATTTACATTTTATAGCGCACATTATATTACTCGTATAATTTTATGTTTGTAAACAATTCAAAACACCAAAAATCAAAATTTTTAGTTTGATGTCAAGTTCGAAAAAAATCTACATTATGTGTGTGTGACTGGCTTGACCTTGTACATATTTTGGTTGTATATAGCCATCCTGGCGAAGGCCCAGGCTCAGATGAAGGCGCTCCAGGACGGCATCGCCAAGCTTAACGCCTACCTCCAGGAGAAAGAGGACGAAAAAGCCAAGATGGAAGAAGACATCAACCAGTGCATGGCGAGAATGGACCGCGCCAATAGGTCTTGTAGAAACACTCTTATAACATTCTATAATATTCTAGTAGTTTCTTTTCACTTCTTCCACTAAGTGGATAAACAAAACACTGTAATAACAGTGCTTGTGGTTACTTTTTCACTTCTTACACTATTGGGCCAATAAATTAAGTGAGAATTTATTAGCACTTTATACCTTATTTGATGACTAGTTACCCCGCCCGCACCTTCGCATGCGTTGTTTCTATGGAAACGTTTTAAGTTAATTTTTATCTCATGAGAACTGAATTATGAGAAAAAGTATGGGCAAAGCTAGTGTTAACGTAAACCGAGTATAATTTCATATTGCCATTTTTGTTATGTCGTCGCCCAGGTTGCTGAATGGATTGTCTTCAGAAAGAGTTCGCTGGATAAGGACCATCAAGGAGTTGGAGATCGCAAACGTGAATCTCATCGGAGATATCTTGATAAGTGCCTGTGAGTCAAATCATATTGTACCGAATCATAAAAATAAAAACTTTGCTCATAATTTGGCGTGTTATACTAAGAACTGACTTTAAATTCCTAAATAATTAAAAAGGGTTTAGAACTTAGTATAAAAAAAAAAAACGAATTGAGAACCTCCTCCCTTTTTTGAAGTCGGTTAATATAAAAAACTTCAGCAAAATAATAAACGAGAGTACAAAAAGAATTCTGACTCGTGAAGGATTTGAACCTCCCCTCCGATGGTCAAGTTATGTTTGTATATCGGAGCTCTTCGAGTCTTGCGAGCTGCTAAACGAATTTAGCGAACGCTATCGTAATAATAATTTGGTGTGTTTTAATAAACTATAAACCTATATCGAATTCCAAAATAATGAAAATGGGAAAGTACCGTTGAAAACCGTTTTCGGTGATATTCAGACATTATGTTTATTCCACATTTTTTCACTTGCCTTTTGATTTGGAATAATAAACATCTGATTACTTTCCTTTACCTATTAACTCCTAGGTGCTATTGGCTACATCACACCCTTCACAGAAGAGTTCAGGCGAGAACTGTTGGCGGAGTGGATCGAGCAGCTGGAGAACTGCGAGGTTCCGCACACAGAGGGCACTACGCCCATCATCGTGCTTGGGGATGCTGTGCAGATCAGGTTTTACCTCTACACCTATAGTCTATACTAAACTCCTCATCCTCGCAACCATTTTTTCAATTTAAGCCCATCACAGACGTAGCTATAATATATAACAATATGAATCATAGCAAGGCATAGCGCGATCTAAGAGTATCTTTTGTACAAGTTTTCGAGTGAACACACACGCAGCTATATTTCTGTGATGTCGTCGCCAAGCTATACTGTAATTTATATTATTGAATATGAAAATGAAAAGTTTTTATTTAATTAAGCTTACAAATAAGCACTTAGACATAGTATAGCATGCTATGCAATAATAAATAGAGAGAGATAGAAAACATTACGCTTAATCACAGAACAGAGAATACACTGTTCTGTGCGCTTAATAACTATGGACCCGGTAAACGTAGTGCCATCTAGTCAGGTGACTGCAGGGAGATGCTGGATGCGTGAAGTTGAAGACAGGGCGTATGGCGCTCATTGGGGGAGGCCTATGTCCAGCATTGAACTAACTTACGCATGATAATGAACTATGGATCAACTGTGTAATTAAAAATGGCGATATACGAACGGAGTAATAAACTTTGCAATATGGGCGAACTGCGAAATGGTTGCTTAATGATCGATTTATTAGATAAAGCTATTTGAAATTTGAATGAACTGCGAATCCAGCCTACTACGGCTAAACAAATCTGATGATTCTCTGTTATTTACTAGGAATTGGCAGATGTACGGCCTTCCGCGGGACCCGCTGTCAGTGGAGTCTGCCGTGCTGATGTGGAACTCCCGCCGCTGGCCTCTCATCATCGACCCTCAGACGCAGGCTAACAAGTGGATCCGGGCTATGGTAGGCTATAGCGATTGTCATGATCCTCTGCTAACTGGCAGGACCACCAAAACACCTGCACGTGCATTTATGCAATTTGTCAGGTAGGTAAACAGTATCCCGGAGACGGACATAGGCAATTTCTTATCCTGGTAAAATGCGTGTAGTAGAAAGATATTTTTTTTTATATGTATATATATAAATAAAAGCACCCAGAACACCGGGAACAATATCTGCAGATAGAACACATACATACATATTTACCCCGAGGCGGAAATCGAACCCGCAACTTCCCTCATCAAACCCTTCGCCTGCTGCGCCACAGAGGTCGTTAAAGATAAACAATAAGTTCAGACAGGGCAACTAATAACCACGGCTGGAATAAAGAGATAGGATAAGAAAGAGAGGACCAACAATTAAGAGACATCATATTACAACCCTATCATACCACCCTTTTGTGTCACTTACCTCCATGTTAAACTCTTTGTTTTCCGTTTGTTGTTTATTCTATGTATTTTGTACCCGTGTCCAAATAAATGTTTTTTTTTCTATTCTATTCTTAAATAAAATGAATAAATGTTGGCAAAAAAAATATAAATAATATAATATAAATGTTGTTGTAATGGTTGCCTGGAAGAGATCGGTTCTGAGCGATAAGGCCGCCCATTGTACTTATCGCATGTAATGTCTTTTGTAATGATCTGTATCTGGTGTACAATATTATATGGTATTGTAAATGTTCACTTGCAGGGTAAATTAGATGGTCTTGTGGTGTGCAAGCCGAATGA
Source organism: Eupithecia dodoneata (assembly GCA_947044415.1). NCBI lineage: Eukaryota > Metazoa > Arthropoda > Insecta > Lepidoptera > Geometridae > Eupithecia > Eupithecia dodoneata. Next base: position 859,162 of record OX345670.1, read on the forward strand.
CAGAGACCTGCTGCGGAACTTCGAGTCAGCACTCAGGTTCGGGAAGCCCATTCTACTGGAGAACGTGGGCCAGGAGCTGGATCCTGCACTGGACCCTGTGCTCAAGGTGAATACAGGTTTTTTTCATTTTCATTTTAAAAACCTTTTGTTCAGAAAATATTTACAGTATATGGTTTTACTTAACTACTATTGCTTAAACTAGGTACATCTATATTATCTGTTTGCTCTCTTTTGGCAAAGGCCTCCTCCAACCCCTTCCACTTTACTCTATCTCTCGCCAACCTTCCCTGCTACGTCTCTTAGCCCATCCTCCCATCTTTTGAATTGTCTCCCTCTATTTCGCTTCTTGTATCTTGGAAACCAAACCATCAGCGTACATTATTATTAGAATATATATATACAGCATATATTATTAGAATACAGGTTTACAAGCTCTTTAATCAAAGCGATGTGAGGTGATGATTTGAGATCATTAATATTTCAGAATACTAATATTTTTCGTATAGATAGATCAATTCTTTATTAGCAACTACAGACACACACACACACACACATACACATACCCGTACAAAAAAACAAACAATCATAAAACTAAAGTACCTATGGGTAACATGTCTGTGTGTGCCGCAGTATGTCAAAAACGCCTTAGCTCAGTATAATTGATATAAAACTATATTCATTCCACGCTTTTATTTCCTGTTTGACTGATAATAGTCATGGTCATTGCTTTCCCGATCAAACTTCTGAAACTGTCATGGTTATTAATACTAAAGTCATTTAAAACGGGATATTTACCATGATTTGATTCACAGCAGTTATTCCGTGATCATGGCGCATGAAACTGTGCCGAAATATTGGATAACTCAAAAATCAAATCATGGTAAATATCCTGTTTTAAATGACTTTAGTATTGCTTTCCCGATTTGATTTTCTATGACAATAGATTTTTTTATGAAGAAGTTGTTATCGACTTTGGTATATTCGCTCAATATTTTGTATTACATTATAGACATGCTCAAGGGTCTAAATTACTTTATTCTTAGATTCCGAATTCATAATTATTCAATACAATTAAATAGTAAAATTTATGTTATCTTATTTGCCCTTGCACTCGGAGTAATCTATAGGAATTAAATAATATCATAAAAAAATTGGAGTTCAACGGGACTTGAATCCGCGACCTGTCTGTAAAGGGTTCCTTACAGTTATTATAAATAATGTTGGACAATTAACACAGCATCATCTAGCCCCAAGCTACGTAGAGTCTGTGCTATGTGTACTAGCTGATATACTTAATACTATACATTACATATATATTTTTAATTATAAATAGAACTTCCATCATGGCCTGTTGCAGCGTTGGATCGCGAGGAGTGGAAGGAGAAAATGGAGGCCTTTGCCCAGCTGTGGGACGATAATGGCTTAAAATAAATAAATAATATATAACGACCAGAACACCCGCAACAATTATCCGCAGATCGTACACACAATTGTCCCGAGCCGGGAATCGGACCTGCACCCTCCTGCGTCGCAGGCGGACCTTCGCCCACCGCGCCACAGAGATCGTCACAATATCTAAGTGGTCCCTGGTGCGCAGGTTGGCCAGCTCCAATACCGTTCTGGCAATGATAGCTGGGAGGGTGGACAGCCCGTACACCAGGCACTGTTGTGAACGCCACCGCCACCAACCGCCGCCGCGAGGGGCCGAAGTCAACAGCACAGAGGCCCTTTGAGAGAGTCTTATCTAAAGGCGATGGCTACACATTTATTATTATTTTTGTTATTTATAAGTAAACTTGTTTCCAGCGTCAATACTTCAGGCAAGCCGGTCAGATGGTACTCAAGCTGGGCGACTCGTTGATCCCCTTCATGCCCGGCTTCCGGCTCTACATCACCAGCAAGCTGCCAAACCCTCGGTACACTCCTGAGACCTCCGTCAAGGTGCAGGTCGTCAACTTTGCTTTGGTGCCCAGGTCAGTGGCTAATGTTCTTTTCCCATTAATTATAAAATAAATAAATACTGCTGGACAATCCACACGGCAAATGATGCTGTGTGGATCGTCTGTGATTGTGTGTGCATATATTACGGGTACTAGTTGACTTCATTCTGAAAAATGAAGTATCAGTCAATTAATGATAACAACCAGAACACCCGAAACAAATATCTGCAGATCGTACAAACATTTTCCCCGATGCGTGAATCGACCCCAACCTCCTGCGACCTTCGCCCACCGCGCTACAGAGGTCGAACCTAAGCGGGTTAACTATGGACCTTTTTTGTATTGGAACCTATTGGAACACGTTTCATTATTTAACGAGAGATTGTTATATTATGGTCCAACCACGTGCTGGTCGAGTCGCATCCTAAACATGGCAGATTTGACTGTCTGTAATGTACAAGCCTCGAGTTTTGTTAAACAGCCTAGCATTGAACTTCCTCCTTTTATACATTTTTTGAAGTTGGTAAGAGGAAAGACTTACGAGTATTTACCTTGCCTTGACAACACTTATCTTGAAAATAGTTTTCATAGCCTGAGAATTGGGGGTGTGAACTCGATGTAGAATATTTGTTAACGAACTGCCCGTACTCAAACCTAAAATTCACTGGCAGTCACTCGCAAAAACGTCACTCAACTCTTCCTAATGAACTTGAGCATTATTTTCTAGCGGTCTATCGGAACAGCTGCTATCAATAGTCGTAGCCCAAGAGCGGCCAGACTTAGAAGAGCTCCGAGGTCAACTGATCGTCTCCCGTGCTCAGCTCGCCACTCAGCTGGCCGAGATGCAAGCGGACATTCTGTATGGGCTGTCGAACAGCGAGGGTAGTCCGGTCGATGACCTGCCGCTTATATTGACGCTGGAGGCTATCAAGATCAAGAGTGCTGAGATCATTGTTAGTTGTTTTATTGGTTCTTAGCTTATTATAATCAGAGCAATAGGTTCGCTTAAGAAAGAAGAAGGTTTCATAGGCCTATTTAATTCTTCGCAGCCTCGACAATATCCACATCAGCTAACTTTGCCTCGAGGCTCGTAACGCGTAGAGGCTCTACGGAGTAGCTTATAACGCGTAGAGTAAATCTTGTACCTAAAAATTATATGCTGATTGAGGACAACAGCAAATATTTCGTATTAGACAAAAAAAAGGAAGAAATAATTAGAGAGGTACTCAGCAAATTAGATTCAATAACGACTGAAAATGGGATTTTTGGACACGACGTATGTAGGTATATCCCTCTAATCCCATACAACCCCAACGTCATCAAGGAGTAAGAGACTGCTCATAGCGAGAAATGGCCGCCTTTATTCCATTTCGCTTAATTTCCTGTATTTTAGTTTTACAATACAAAACAAAAGTTATTTATTGTATACCATAATCAAATAATTACAAAAATACATTTTGTATATGCGACAAGTATAATGGGCGGCCTTCTCGCTTACAAGCAATCTCTACAAGGCAACTTTTTGTGTTAAGACTACGTGTCATTTTCCAGATTAAAGTGGAGGACATAGAACGCACAAGTATAGAGATAGACATGGCCCGCTCCGGATACGTCCCGGTGGCGAATCGCGGTCAGATCCTCTTCTTCTGTCTGTATGGGATGTCGGCCGTTGACCCCATGTACCAGTACTCGCTCGAGTGGTTCGTGAAGCTGTTCATCCGGAGTATGGCGGAAACGGAAGTTAATGGTGAGGGAATTAGGGCTTCTTTTGTACTCGTATTTGTTGACACCTCTGACTATTGTCGATAACCGAATTATAATTTGCACCATATCAACTGTTCGCGGGGGCTGTTTAAAGAGGCGACAAGGGATGTTCACGGGGGGGAGGGGGGGGCAGAAAAGCCCCCCTACAAAACAGATCTACCATCGGACTGCAATCTGCAATCCGCATGCCCAGCGATTATCGAAGATTATAAGAATAAAACTGACAAAAATAAAAGGTAAGCGCCTGGCTTTAATGAGAGGCGCTGAATCAACATGGCGGGATCTGAACCTAACGTTGAGAGTATTAGCACAAATTTTGTATTTTTTCACGACACAAACAGATTCTGTATGCACGGAATTTTAATATCTATAATGAATAATTTCTATAGTAATTCGACTCCATGACGATCGACAGTGTTGAATAATCGCAAAACTAGCGTTGCTCCCTTTTGTGTGGAGCACAAAGTGGAGCAACAGAATATTATACCGAGGATTGGCCTTTTGATCTATGTATCGTTAAGGTTGTGTAGTATTTTAAACTCGCAATTTGTATATGTATATATTTTAGAACCATAAATGATTTCCTTCTTTCAGAGGACATAATCGAGCGCGTGGAAATAATAATTGAGCACTTCACGTTCCTCCTGTACCAGAACGTCTGCCGCAGCCTGTTCGAGCGCCACAAGCTGCTGTTCGCGTTGCTGGTCTGTGTCAGGATACAACTGGACAAGGGCTTCATCCGCATGGACGAATTCAACTTCCTTCTGAATGGCTCCATAACCAAAGTTGTAAGTGATTTTAGGGCACATTAAAAAAATACTCTCTCGCAGATGGCCAATGATTTCTAAAGCGCTTGTAGTGCAAAGCGTAAATGAAATCCTATTGTTGGTTTATTTCGATATTTTCTTGATTTGAGAAACTGTCTCAAATCAAGAAAATATCGAAACGAGTATGCATGACTCAAAGTCAAGCATCGTGACAGTTTCTGTTTTTCTTAAAATGTAAGTTAGTTTTCGTACTAATTACTTTTGACAGCAAAAGTGCCTTTTCATTTGATGATAGAATGACATTATAGTTCAATAGCTGCGCCCCGCGGCTTCGCCCGCATGGAAATCTATGTGTCAAATTATTTATTAACGTTCCTTTTGAATCACTCTATCTATAAAAAAAAACTGCCTCAAAATCCGTTGCGTAGTTTTAAAGATCTAAGCATACATAGGGACACATACAGCGGGAAGCGACTTTGTTTTATACTATGTAGTGATGATGGACCATAGCTATGTTAACAATTACTATGGACATCAAAAATACATTTTGTTCATTAGACGATGAAAAAATCATGAGAGATGTATTATTTTAGACCTTAAGAACATAAAATATTTGACATTTTGTAATCTATGTATTTAGTCCTAAGTTGTTTTTAATAAAATTATTTATTCATAAAATTATTATTAGGATTACGAAAACCCGGAGCCGAAGTGGATATCGGCTCGCATGTGGCAGGAGATGGAGGAGATGGCGACACTAGCCACTATGCTCCCCTTCGTCGACGACTTCCCCAATCAGACCAAGTTCTTCAAGACCTACTTTGACGCTTGGAACCCACACAAGTTTGTCTTATTGTCAACTTTTTGCCCACTTCTTGTCTTATTGTGAATTATGTGTTTTTTTCACATGATCATTCATTTTTTTTATTAGGTACACAAAACACATGACAAACAATAAAAGAATAACACAAAAAAAATTCAATATGGTCTGGCTTGAAACATAAACATGTGCACACAACAAATAATAGAGTGACGTGTTAAGAAGTAGTTATACATAATAATATTTTTAGAATTTGTACATAATACAATTTTAAACAACCTTATAAATTAATTCAACTTTGAAGAACTAGGATCGAGATAAAAAATAAACAATTGTACTAAAATACATACTTATTAATAACAAAGAATTAAACAACAACCCGTGTGTCGGTTGTTGTTTAATTTTACCAATCTATGGTTACTGTGGACGTGACGCCCTTTCGAGCATCATTGCCCCCAAGGAAAATGGAGGATATCTTTGATACTTTTGACATAATTATATAAACTTGGATGAAATATGTCCAACTCTACGTTCGCCTTTGCTAGCTCATTGTACCGGCGACACATTCTCGAGAGCGGGTTATAAAAAGAGATGTTATTTTTATAAGTTAGTAACGCAAATAAATTGCTCTGATTAGCTCTACGCGCACTAAATTTGGTATTAATAGATACATGCGATAATAATTCAGGAGTGTATGATCTTATACAGGTAAACCGAATCAAAGTATGTGCGACGTATAGCTAAGGTTTGTACATTAAACATGCACAACCTGTCTTCATAGCTCAAAGTAGAGCGTCCGGGTTGGTACCGATACATTAATAATCTTAGGCACTTCCTTTGTATTCTTTCAATAGTATCAATATGTATTTTATAATTTGGGGACCATATTGGAATGCCATACTCCAGACCACTCCTGACCAGAGCAAAAAAGAGACTACGAGTCTTTAAAACCCTTTGTAGACCTCAAGACAAAACCAAGAAGTTGATTAGCCTTGGATGTGATATGTTGGTAGTGAGCTCTAAAAGAGAGTTGACTATCAAACAAAATACCAAGATCCTTGGCATTTTGCCAAGGCAGTGTCAGAACGATCGAGAGTATGACCATCAATGGTGTAAGTATTGATGATCTTATTTTGCTTATTCATGAATGAGATTGTGAAACATTTGTCTATATTCAAATACATCTTGTTAGACCTGCACCACGCAGACACACGCAGTGTTCAAATCGTCCTGCAAAATCATACCATCAGATGGCTTGGAAATAACATTGTAAATTTTCAAATAATCTGCATATAAAAGGGAATTTGAAGATAAGCGCGTAATTAAATCATTAATAAAAACAACAAAAAGTAATGGTCCTATATGGGAAACCTGTGGCACCCCCGAATAAACTACCACTGGAGAAGAGACAAAACCTTTTATTGCCACCAGCTCACTCATATTATCAAGATACGAACATATCCAGCGGTACAGATTTACATGTATACCATATTTAAATAGCTTGCTACAAAGAAGTCGATGATTGACTTTGTCAAAAGCCTTAGAGATATCTGTATAAATAGTCGACCTGGCCTCCAGTGGCAAAGGTTCCGACAGAGGTAAAGCTTATATTCCTGTAGGTTAGTTATCGTAGATCGATTTTAAACAAAATCGTGCTGCCTGTCTGAAATAATCGGTTTAACGTGACTGTAAAGGTGGACATACACCAAAGACTCAAATAATGATAATGATAAAGCATTTATTACAGACTTCAGACACACACATACAAAATACAACAATTATACATTACACTGGAAAACAAAAACATAAAACAAAGTTGACTAAACAAAGAAAAAGCAAACAATTATTAAATTAAAAGGGTAAGATGTCTGTGTGTGCTGCAGCATGTTAAAAGGCCTGATAAAAGAATAATTTTGTGGAACACGATAAAATACTAATAGGTCTGTAATTTTCGCAACAAGACTTATCTCCACTTTTGTACATTGGACCTTGATAGATAGACTAGGGTCAATCTATCAAGGTCTGGTAAACATACCTAACCTTTCTGTGTATCGCATTTATATACCTTTGTTTGTGATTGTTTAACCGGACTGGCATATTCGCTAAGCGAAAAAAGTCCTTAAAAAACAGAATAATATAAAAAAATCTTTGTGAGTGAAAAATAAGTTAATTCTTTATTATAATTTATTTTATTATAAGCCGATACAGTCACACTGCTGGATAAATACTTCATTTTCAACCATCCGTCCACGGCCACTATGATAGGTAGGTTCCTACACTACATGTTATTTTGTAACAACTCGCCTATCCTCATTTAACTCCTTTTAACCTCTTCCCAGACTCCCATACCCTAAGGGGTTAGACACGTCGCTGGATGCCTTCCAGAAGCTGCTCGTGCTGAAATGTCTGCGGCCCGACAAGCTTATACCTGGATTGCAGGTAGGTTATAATCTTTACAACAGTAAAGCTAGCATTACTCGCTACGAGAGTTTTTGATTGAATTTTTGAATGAAAACTTGCGCATAGTTTCTTTTCATAGCACTTTTTATAACAGCAAATTCAACATGAAACTTAACGTTTAGTAATAATACTTTGTTACGGCAAGTTAGAGCTCAGTACCTCGCATCATAAGGTAATTGTTACTGTTCCCAGGACTTTGTGGTAACAGGACTGGGTGCGCGGTTCGTGGAGCCGCAGCCGGCGGACCTGGCGGCGCTCTACGCCGAGTCAGACAACCTGGCGCCCATCATCTTTGTACTATCCACGGGGACCGATCCCGCAGCTGGTATATTGTACACTCGTTTATCCAACAGTCGACGATCTCTGTGGCGCGGTGGGCGAAGGTCTGCCTGCGTCGCAGAAGGTTGCGGATTCCCGCCTCGGAACAATTGTGTGTACGATCTGCAGACATTTGTTTTGGGCGTTCAAGTCGTTTTCTATCCTACTAATATTATAAACGCGAAAGTTTGTTTATATGGATCCATCCATATCTACAAACTTTCGATTTTTTTAAACAACTGTTTGTTAGTCTTTCACGTAAAAACTACTGAATGAATTATAATGAAACTTTGCAATAATATAGCTTATACATCAGAATAACACATAGGCTACAATTCATAAATATGTATTGTATATTATCCAAAATATCTGTCACCACGCGGGTGAAACCGCGGGGCGCAGCTAGTGTATAATAAAAAAATATATCTATGTCATGTAATGTATTGTGTTAAGTATATTAGTAGTCTAGTACCCATAACACAAGCTGTGCTTAGCTTGGGGCCAGATGATGCTGTGTGGATTGTCCAGCTTTATTTATTTAATCAATCTTCGGCAATGAAGTCTGTAATGTGATGTGGTGTGCCCCAGGAGGGGGAGAGTGTTCGGTACAAAGAGAATTTGTAGTCTTGAGTCTTTTGAGTGACTCTTTTCTAATAGTTTCGGTCCATATAACCGCTAGGTTGGTGACACATGAGAAGGTGGAAGGATCTAAACAACAGCTGCACGTTTTTCAAAAGGATAGGGAGGGAGGTCAGATCAGTACCTATCTGGTTCAGTAGCTCATGTGCCCAGAAGGCGAAGTGTTTGGAGCCAAAGATCCCAAGTGGGTCACACGAGTCAATTTCGAGTATTATTCCTCCTGACAATGAACACTCTCGCTTGATTTATCAAAGTAAGCTGGAAGGCTGGATACGGATGCGATTTTATGAAGTACTGCACGCACACACATAATGTTATGCGTCTGTAAACGCAGGATGTCTTCCTTCCGCTTACAATGTCAAAACTTATAGTGAACAAGTGCAGTTAAGCCCTTGAATATCCACTTTCTTTTATTTATTGATCACTAACATAGTACAACTTTTGAAACTATCATGGTTTTAACACCCTGATTAACCACCACCTCATTAATATCATGGTAAATATCTCGTTTTAATTGACTTTAGCATCAACATAGTCTTCAATAAGAATCGACAAAGAAAGAAATGAGGGTTATTTTCAGATCTGATGAAATTCGCGGATAAGATGAAGATGGGGAAGCGGTTCGAGAGCATCTCTCTGGGGCAGGGGCAGGGCCCGCTGGCGGAGGCTATGATGAGGGTCGGCTGCGACTTCGGGAACTGGGTCTTCTTCCAGGTACATCCTACTTTCATCATTATCAGCCCATAATACGAGTATAATATATCCAACTCAATATCGACAAAATAGTGATACGAGTGGTTTCTCGAATAATCAATTTAAATTTAGGGGTTAACACCCTATGGAATTCAATTTGTTATTTTTTATGAATAAACAATAAAAATGTAAACTACATCTCCGAGGAAAGAAAAAAAGCATTATGTATCACTCGGGAGAAAGTGCGATTCCTAACTCGTGTGTTCCAACTGTTCCAAGGCTGTATCCTCAAATGCAAACTCTTTACGAATCGATCACTTTACTTTACCACATCAGTGTAATATATATAATAATATACAGTACATCCTGAACAGAACTGCCACCTGTCCCCGTCCTGGATGCCAGTCCTCGAGCTGAACGTGGAACAGATCCAGCCGGAGGCGGTGCACAAGGACTTCCGACTCTGGCTCACTTCCACACCATCGCCCTACTTCCCGGTGGCTTTGCTGCAGAATGGTATGCCATACATTATATCATAATGGCCGTGGGGTCGCGGTGAGGAATGCCGTCTCATTCAACTGAGTCCTTAGGTGTTGTATGATCTGACTTAGGGTACCTATCAGAGGAAGGGCAGCAGCTTCCGAGTACTTTTAACACCTTCGATGGCACCGCCAGAGGCATTGGTGGTGCCTGGCAAGCGTGGTGTATTTATGTTATGAATGTATCCATAACATAGCTGATCAACTTGAGGATAGATGCTGCGGTGGGAATTGTCCAGCTTTATTAGCAACGGTGTAGAGTAGAGAGAGACTGAATGGCAGAAGTCTTTAAGCTTATTATTACTATCACAAACAATGTAACAGTATCTTTTATAAAATAAAATGACCTTTGAAACCAGGATACAAAATGACAGTGGAGCCACCTAGGGGCATCAAGGCGAACTTGCTCAAGGCTTTTATGAATCAAGTGCCCGACTTCGCGGATTACATGAACTCTTCAGAGGGAAAAGTGCCCCAGTTCAAGGTTCATCCACAGTTCCCGTGTTTTTCTTGTAGATGGCGTATTTTACATTTTGGTAGCTATTACATATCGTTGGTGATTAGATTAGTTACAAGTATAAATTGTAAATACATTATAGTTGCTTTGTAAATTTGTCACTTATTGTTGTCGCATTAAATATCACTGTGTTTAAAATATTGAGATTGGGTTCCGAGTCAGACGTCGTCGTCGGTTGTAGGAATGCAAAGCCCCCAGATCATCAGATCCGAGTATAATTGTCCTGATTACACGTAAATGAGACGTTGGCGAGACAGTGCGCGAATGCTCGAGTCTTATGAATCCAATCCCAATATTTTTAATCATTTTCATTCATATCATTACTCAATTGCCTCTTGAGTCTAAGCCAAGTTTCTACCTCGAAAGGGCAATGAGCGGGATATGAGAGATGAGTGAGCGGAGTTCATTTCAAAGCTTTCCCGCTCGCTTAGTCCTTTCCGCTCGAGCATAACTTGTTGGTGGAAATACAAATGCGCAGTTTCCTCTTGCGAGTTTAACGGAGTCCTGAATGGCTCCGCTCGTGGTGGAAACCCGGCCTTGGGATCGAAAATCAGATTTGGTAGGTTATTTAACACAAAAATGTTACAAGCGTAGATTGACTGATACTGTACACTGTTTAGTTAGGTTCTAAGTACAAGTTCAATTTATAAATATCAGACTAAAGACGTCTTTAATACTATTTATTAGTTATAAATAGTATTTTTATCAAAAACTTTATTAAATCATTTACTACTAAAATTATACAAAATGTTAAGCGCCAAAGTTACGTCATATGAGCACTTTGTATAGCGCGCATTTTTATAGTTAAGTTGAAAAGATTGCCTTTCTTTCGGCCAGAATGATTAATAAATATTCTCATCAATTGCATACAATTGCGAGCCAGTGAAGAATGAGTACATCTAGCTAGGTTATATCTAATGCCCTGCACGTTTCCAGTGGCTGCTGTTCTCGCTATGCCTGTTCCACGGCGTGGTGCTGGAGCGGCGCAAGTTCGGTCCGCTCGGGTTCAACATCCCCTACGACTTCACGGATGGAGACCTGCGGATCTGTATCTCACAGCTGCATATGTTCCTCAATGAGTACACTGAGGTGCCAATCAGGGTAGGTCAAATTAAGTCTAGACGATGATCAATGCATTTAGATATTTTGTTATTTTTACCTCGTTGTTGGTTTAATATTAAGTTGCAATTTGTTAAAGTTTTATGGTGTAATTGTATTACATTTAGTTGGTACTTGGTAGTTTGTTTGATTTTATTAAAGATTTGTTAATTATAGTCCAAATTGTGTAAATTTTCTTATACATTACCCAATTGCGAACTTTTACCCCACATGCGAACTTTTACCCAAAGTACTTCGTTTTTTTACCCACTTCAAGGGGCAAGGTACGCACTCCGACCAATACACAGTTTTCTTCAAATATAAAAAAACTGTTTTAGTTATCGCCAAAAACTTTATGCACCTTGAAAGTATAATACATTTTCTATGAAACGCATAAATGTGTACAAAAGAAGACAAAAGAGCGGCTTTTTAACCCGAATGACTCTACTGCTGGACATTTCTTTATTTCTTTTAAGTAAGCTTAAATACATACAAAATAAGTAACATTAACCTAGCAACAGAAAAGCTAATAAATGGCCTTCACGGCTAAATGACAGTATGGAAATTAAATCATCATCATCATCATCAGCCTATATTAGTCCACTGCTGGACATAGGCCTCCCCCAATGAGCACCATAGCGCCCTGTCTTCAGCTTGCCGCATCCAGCATCTACCTGCAGTCTTTCGCAGGTCGTCATCCCACCTGGTCGGAGGGCGTCCTACACTACGTTTACCGAGTCGTGGTCTCCACTCAAGAACACGTTTGCCCCAGCGTCCATCGGTTCTTCGCTAGATATGGCCGGCCCACTGCCACTTCAGCTTGCTAATTCTCAGAGCTATGTCGATAACCTTGGTTCTCTGTCGGATGTATTCGTTACGAATCCTATCCTTCAGAGAAACTCCGAGCATAGATCTTTCCATAGCTCGCTGAGCGACTTTGAACAATAAAAAAATAAAAAAATTTGAAAATTAAATACGCTATGCAATTAGATTACATTATTAGATTATTAGACATAGTAGACGTTCAAAGATGCAATGACGTGTCTTTCTCGGCACGCATTCAGAGGTTCGTCCATTTTTAGATTTTTAGGGTACCCCTCGCGTACGAAACTTTTGGTCTCACTCAGCCCCGTTTTTCCTTTAGAAATTGAAAATAATAAATATTGTGCGCATGTATAGGTTATTACAAAAAAACTAAATTTATACAACAAATAATAATTGACCCAACCAAATGAAAAATATCTTTTTGTACATTTCAAAACAGTTTTAATAACTTTTCTAGGTATTGTTGTTAGATAGCTTTTGTAATATTTTGAAAAAAAAAAGACGAGAAATGGTCCTGTTCGTTGGTAGATGCTGACGTACACTGCTGGCCACATTAACTACGGCGGGCGCGTGACGGACGACTGGGACCGCCGCTGCCTGCTCACGCTGCTCGCCGACTACTACAACATGCAAGTGCTCTCCGACAAATTCTACTTCGACGAGAATGGATCGTTCAAACAAGTATGACGCGTTTCCTTTACATATTGGCTTACAGGATTTTACCATACTTTATGGTTACGTCAGCAGTGCGTTGGCGTTTCATTTATATAACTCTGGGTGACACTGGATGGTTATTACCTATATACCTATTTCATTCGCCATACATGAACCGGCGCGGCGGGTCGCGATACCTTACGCTTATTAACCTTCCTCTTGAATCACTGTATCTTTTAAAAACCGCATCAATATCTGTTGCGTAGTTTTAAAAATCTAAACATACATAGGGACAGACAGACAGCGGGAAGCGAATTATGTGAGTTTAAGTAAACGCTGGGTGTATAAAATATAATAGCTAGAATAAATGTGAAGATAATATTAATGAATATTTAAAGATAAATTAACATTACAAACGTTAATCATATAAGAAAATTATTAGCAACTGAACTGAACTAGTCATTTTATTGATGTTCAAGGCGGTCTTAGATCTAGATCTTTAAATATTATTGTATGTCCGAATAATTAAATTGTTGATATATTTTAATTATAACACCGTGATGTAACTATAATTCACACAATTTAACAATAAACTTATTGTTATTAATGTCACCGCTCCGTGTCTGTCCTGTCAGCAACCACCGGGCACCACCATAGACGCATACACGAACTACATCCGGACCCTGCCGCTGCAGGATGACCCGGCCCTGTTCGGCCTGCACAGCAACGCAAACATCAGCTACGCCGTGGCAGAGACGCAAACATGCCTTGGTGAGTGATCAACAACTAGATTTATTATTTTTATTCATTTCCTACATGCGTTCCGCGGCTTTGCCCGCGTAGAAATCTATGTGTCAAATGGTTTATAAACCTTCCTCCTGAATCATTATATAAAAAACCGCATCAAAATCCGTTGCATAGTTTTAAAGATCGAAGCATACATACAGACAGACAGCAGGAATCAATTTTCTTTTATACTACGAGTATGTAGTGATTAATAAAATCCACAGCTCTTAAATATAAATCAACTTATATTTTTCATATCACTAACAGACAATTAAAGGGTTTACATTAGAAATAATTCGATAATGAAACCGGTGATAGTGGTAACGTTCAAAAAAATAATAATATTAATAACCCCAACAGCGACCCTAGTAAACTTGCAACCGAAGGAGGTAAGCGGCGGCGGCGGCCTTAGCGCTGAGGAGGCGACGGAGAAGGCCGCCAAGGAGATCCTGGCTATTGTACCACCACAGCTCGACCAGAAATTCATCATACAGAAGTAAGTAGTAGTAGTAGCAGTAAATTCCAATAGTTAAGATATTAAATAAGTGCATCTCAGGCTCAGGCCTGAAATCCAGTGGTTTGTTTATGGGTGATATCGCATGCTTCGAGTATCACAATTAATTCCACATAAATGATTTACGCGTTACCTAGTTTGATATTTTTATCTATCTCAATCCAACGATCCGATTGAATTTTGTGTTTTACCTTTTAGTGATAACTTGCTGTTGGGTACCTCGTTATTTTCTGTTTTTGTTAAGTTACATTCATCTCTTTGTTGACATAAAAAATCTTGGATACTAAATCGGAAAAGCGAAAGACTGCATGTAGATGCTGGATGCGGCAAGCTGAAGACAGGGTGCTATGGCGCCTATGTCCAGCAGTGGACTGCTATAGGCTGATGATGATGATGACTAAATCGGAGTATAGCTATATTAGTGTAGTACGAGTGGTATAACCAAGCGACGCCAGTAAATTGTTCTTTTGTTCCAGTTACCCGGTGTCGTACAAGGAATCGTTGAACACTGTCCTGATGCAGGAAGCCATTAGGTACAACCGACTGCTGAACGTCATCAGTAACTCACTCAAGTAACTCCTCAAATATCTTTCTATTTTATTAACTCGCGTAAATATTAGTTTATTTATTCAGAAGCTTCCTTACAGGTAAAAAAAGAATGCTTGGAAACGACTTTTAAAAGGATGGATTTGAAGCTACTTCTAAATAATGAAAATGAAGACCAGTAGTTTCTTTCTGTGTATTTTTTGTAGATCTATTGCGATCTGACAAGCGTGGTGATTTTGACAACACCCTTTGTGTCCACGTTCAGCAGTGGACATATGACTTTCGGCTTAGTAGGTACACAAATTTATCAGCACAATCTTTAAACGCTTTCGACTGTTTGAATTTGCGACAAAGAGAAATGCCAATGTCAATAAAGAAAGCGCCTTTTAACGTTTGTGAATTTTTAAACATGTTCGTCTAAGCTTTTTAAAATAGACAACAATATTCTTTCTTGGGAACAGGTTAATATGATTCATAAAAGGTCTAAAAACAACCATCTTAACGATGGTTATTTTTAGGCGCATGTCTTTAAAAACACATTATAGACTGAAGTAACTTAATCCAATTTTTGCTTAAATAAACTAAAAAGATTTTGAGATACTTAGAGGCCGTTGTACATGACTTATTTATAGAAACACACTGTTTAGGCTGTCTGAGTTTCCTAACATGGTTTATAAAAAACGCGTTACTACAGCTAGATTTCAAACCGAGTGTTAAAAGGATTCAGGGCCAGATTCCACCAAAGACCAGCTGATCTGAGCTCACATCTCTGCTTTGGAGTCTAGGCCTCATTCGGATGTATGCTTTTTATATGTCTTTTACTCGATATAACGGACAATTATTTATTATTGTGTTATTTTGCTTTTGTAGGTACAGAAAACGTTGTATTACCGAGATAAGTATATACATATTTGCCTCGATAAACGTAAAAGAGATATTTAAGAGTAAGGAGACAATTTTTAGTTTTTGAAAAGGTACAAGTTATCTAGGTATTATAGTTGTTTGATACAATCAACTAGATAACTTGATGTTCTTTTACTTGATGACTTTGGATTTCAGAAATATGCTACGTTGCAACTTTACGCGTAGCTTTAGGGAAACATACAAAGTAAGCGCGTTCGTAACGCAAAAGTCGTGTGCGTGCAAGACTCTGATAATATGAAATTGTTAAACAGGGACCTGCTAAAAGCCCTCAAAGGCTTAGTGGTGATGTCGGAGGCTTTGGAGAACATGGCGACCAGTCTTGCGCGGAACGCTGTGCCTGTTATATGGAGCTCTAAAGCATATCCATCGCTTAAACCATTGGGTAAGTAAATAATGAGCCTTATGAACGCCGTAGCGCCCTGTCTTCAGCTTGACGCATCCAGCGTCTGCCTGCAGTCTTTCGCAGGTCGTCATCCCACCTGGCCGGAGAGTGTCCGCCCCCGGTGTGCCCCTTAGTTTCTTACGACACCCACGTTTAGAGTTGGGGGTGGTGCAATTCTAAGCCGGCACCACACAGCCATTCACATAGTTAAGGAGTACGTAGCGAATATCTTGCGAAAGACGTAACATTAAATAAAGCGAAAGTATTACTTGATAAAAGTTATGAAGAATATTTAACTGCTCGGATTAAACGGAAACCTAAAAATGCGAACGGGAAATGTCGAAAGGAACATCGAAGTAATTCAATAATTCTAAGGTAAATGTAATCAACACCCGACCTCATTCATTGATTCAATTTTGTACGTTATTTGGTAAGTAGGAAGGAAAAAAAATGTTCGTAAAAAACCTTTTCATCTGTTATGTGTGTTTTATTTAGGGCCGATTTGGCAGCAGCGTAGAGTTAAATTCGTTTAGTCATAAATTACGTTGTTTCCGAGCGCAAATAAAAGAGTTAAAACTCTACTATAATGATTAAATCAAATAAACCTTATTGAGCCTTTTCATCCGAGAATGCTGTGTAATACACTCTAACACTAACAAGGTAAAGGTTTCTTAATTCGCGTTTATAATATTAGTAGGATGTACGAGTAAGTACCTACCTAATCACGACATGAACCTATTTATTCTTTACATCGTTGTATCGACTTCGTTTTCAGTATGTGCACTTTAAACATACTTACTTACCTACTGTTTTATGACAAAGGTTTAGCATGACCAGACATAGATAAAATAATACTCTCACTATTTCTTATTTGACATTAATTTGTTATTCTTATCCAATACAATAATAAATCAATACAATAATAATATCTCGCGAAGAACCGACGGCCGCCTGGGGCAAACGTGTTCTTGAGTGGAGACCACGACTCGGTAAACGTAGTGTAGGACGCCCTCCGACCAGGTGGGATGACGAATCTGCGAAAGACTGCAGGTAGATGCTGGATGCGGCAAGCTGAAGACAGGGCGCTATGGCGCTCATTGGGGGAGGCCTATGTCCAGCAGTGGACTGATATAGGCTGATGATGATGATGATCCAATACAATTACTATTTAATTTAACTACTTATTTCAAAATGACATACCTATATTAATAAATTTAATAAATATTATTGTTTGTAATTTAGCTAGCATCTAACAAGAAAGAACCCAACAGTTGTTGTGCCTTGACAGGGTTTCTATGCATTGTGTACTCACTAAGATACTAGACCTTTAGAAACTACCTGTATGCATGAAATCACAATAAATAATATGAATATTAATGTTTTGTTTATAGCATCTTGGACCAAGGACCTCTGCCAGCGCGTAGAGTTCATGAAAAGCTGGGCCGACAGCGGCATCCCCAAGGTGTTCTGGATCTCGGGGTTCTTCTTCCCACAAGCCTTCCTCACGGGCGCGCTGCAGAACTACGCCAGGAAGCACGTCATTGCCATCGATACTGTGGCTTACGCGTTTGAGGTCAGTGGATACAAGCTAGTCAGCTTAGGGTCGGTACATATCTGACGCAAAATGCGTCGAGCGTATCATTGGTCGCGTCTATTCGGTCAAATTAAATTAAAACAACGGCCGTACACATACGATCTCCGCTGTAACTCTCACTCGGTAAACGTAGTGTAGGACGCCCTCCGACCAGGTGGGATGACGACCTGCGAAATACTGCAGGTAGATGCTGGATGCGACAAGCTGAAGATATGGCGTTGTGGCGCTCCTTGGGGGAGGCCTATGTCCAACAGTGGACTGCTATAGGCTGATGATGATAATGATGATGATCATTGAGCTCGTTAGATTCAGCGGCCTGATTAGATTAAATATAAATAAAATGGTATGTAACTTGCAGCCGCTCGACGCGCCTCCTAAGAAGAAGCCCGACGACGGGTGCTGCGTGAGCGGGCTGTTCTTGGAGGGCGCGCGGTGGAACATGGGCGAAATGAATCTGGAGGAGAGCAAGCCGAAGGAACTGCACACAGGTATCTATCAATATGACGTACAACTCACTTTACTAAACGTGGGGATGTTATCGACTCGACAAAAAAGGGCCAAGTTTCAGAACTTGCTCTACAAACCTCAATGTCGTAGGATATCTACAGTAGCAATGTTTTTAATATGATTTATAACTAACTACCAGAAGAATTGAAGGATTTGAATGGAAACTTATTTAAGAAAAAGTGAGACATTTGGTTACTTTCAAATAGTTTTTATAGTGTAAACGAATACTGAAATTTTAAATCTCTCTTTAAATCGAATAAATTGCATAGCTTTAAGATCTTGACATGTAATTATTGTATTCTGCAAATAAACCATTGATTCTAATTCGCGATTAGGCCGCCCATTGTACTTGTCGTATGTAATGTCTTTTTGTAACGATCTGCATATGGTATGGTTTACAATAAGGCTTTATGGTAAAAAATTAAGAAATTTTATTACTAAACTGACTTGAATAACGTTGTTCACTCCATAACTCACAGAGTAGCCATTTTTTGTAGACACAGATATTTTATGTATGGCATAATAATATGTGCACCGATAAGTTTGATTTTATGTATGGCATAATAATATGTGCACTGATAACCTTTATTTTATGTATGGCATAATAATATGTGCACCGATAACCTTTATTTTATGTATGGCATAATAATATGTGCACTGATAAACTTCATTTTATGTATGGCATAATAATATGTGCACCGATAACCTTTATTTTATGTATGGCATAATAATATGTGCACCGATAACCTTTATTTTATGTATGGCATAATAATATGTGCACCGATAACCTTTATTTTATGTATGGCATAATAATATGTGCACTGATAAACTTCATTTTATGTATGGCATAATAATATGTGCACCGATAACCTTTATTTTATGTATGGCATAATAATATGTGCACCGATAACCTTTATTTTATGTATGGCATAATAATATGTGCACTGATAAACTTCATTTTATGTATGGCATAATAATATGTGCACCGATAACCTTTATTTTATGTATGGCATAATAATATGTGCACTGATAAACTTCATTTTATGTATGGCATAATAATATGTGCACCGATAACCTTTATTTTATGTATGGCATAATAATATGTGCACCGATAACCTTTATTTTATGTATGGCATAATAATATGTGCACTGATAAACTTCATTTTATGTATGGCATAATAATATGTGCACCGATAACCTTTATTTTATGTATGGCATAATAATATGTGCACTGATAAACTTCATTTTATGTATGGCATAATAATATGTGCACCGATAACCTTTATTTTATGTATGGCATAATAATATGTGCACCGATAACCTTTATTTTATGTATGGCATAATAATATGTGCACTGATAAACTTCATTTTATGTATGGCATAATAATATGTGCACTGATAAACTTCATTTTATGTATGGCATAATAATATGTGCACTGATAAACTTCATTTTATGTATGGCATAATAATATGTGCACTGATAAACTTCATTTTATGTATGGCATAATAATATGTGCACCGATAAACTTCATTTTCATCATAGTTTTACCGGATGCGAACCGATCTTTAAATCTCAATATTAAACTAATAATACTCATTCAGCTTTGCTTGTTTATCATGCCATTATCCAATATTGATGACATTATATATTTTTCCGTAACAACACAAGTTTTTAAGTCAGCAATACTAAAGTTCAAAAGCTACAAAAGTTTTTATTTTTATTTATTTATTTATAACTAGCTGCGCCTTGCGGCTTCGCCCGTGTGGATATCTATATGTCATATAGTTTATAAACCTTCCTCTTGAATCAATCTATTTTAAGAAAACCGCATCAAAATCCGTTGCGTAGTTTTAAAGATCTAAGCATACATAGGGACAGACCGAAAGCGGGAAGCGACTTTTTTTATAATATGTAGTGATTTAACCCAGCAAATTACTTCCAGATATGGCCATAATCTACATGAAGCCAGAGCAGGCCCACAAGTTCGGGGACAACTTGTACGCGTGTCCCACGTATAAGACCCTGGTGCGTGCGGGCACACTGTCTACCACGGGGCACTCCACCAACTACGTCATGACTATAGAGCTGGCAACGCACAAGCCGCAAGCACATTGGATCAAGCGTGGAGTCGCCTTGTTCTGCGCACTTAATTACTAAACTGGCCAGGCTATGGACAAAGGATTAACTACGAACAATCGAAAGAATTGACCAAGCACAGAATTGAGGTTACAGCTGTGGTCACAAACTAGCCGTAGATTTACGAATACAGAGTAAAAGTGGTTCAGAATTGGCCATGAAGTTGTTATTATATTGGTGTGACCTTGAATTATTCATTGGCTTGTGATTTTGTAGTATATAAAGTTTAATTGTTAATTATGATATTAATAAAGATTTTTAGTTTTTAGGAAGTATTTTATTTCTTTGTGTGTGAAGTAATTTTAAAATTCAAATTGTTGAAAGTACTACCTTCCAATAAACCTGCTCAAATATTTCAATAAAGAAACAGTTACATTTCAATAACTTTTTAATGGAAAAAATACCTCACCACGTATCACGGTGACGAGATTTCTATCTATTCGAGTTTTTGACAAATCGAATATATATAAATTCACGTCACCTTACTAAAGACCAGGAGAAGTATTGCCTCTCTTTAGCGATACTAAAGTCCTTCCCATTAGTTTAATTTGCAGTAAAATATTCTCTCCGCAATAAAACTTTAGGACTTTATGTATTCTGACTATCCTATGTCCAAATTGGCCCGTGTTTAAAAGGCCCCATGTCCTAAAATGTCCAAGAACCGACGACTATTTGTCCACTCACGCCCATTGCCTGTTTTATTTAAATTTAAGGCTAAAACGTTGTTACTTAATCCCAGTAGAATTAGACTCCGAAAATTAATCTTTGAAAGGGTTTAGGCTGAAAAACAAGCTTATTTAAATCGTCTTAGGAAATCCATAATCGTTGTTGATTTTGTACTTACTATGGAAATAAATACATTATCGACTTGTCTTCTGTTTAATCAAAATTAAAAAGATTTGAACATTGACAATTACCCAAAACGAGAATAATTTTCGTAATAGTTGGCCAAAATCTCGCCAAAACGACTGATCAAGTGGTAATTTGAATAAAATACCTTGACCTAAAGATAACCTTTTTGCTTTAAATTATTTGAGGGTTAACCCGAAAGCCACCAAATGAAATACATAAATGTTACGATACTTAGGTGTCGCGTAAAACCACCAACTGTTAGCACACGCCGAGTGATTTCCTTTTTTGCTGTCATTATTACCTATCCGTGTTTACCCATTTTGTTTCCACGTTTGTGAAAAATTACGACCTCAGTGGCGCGTTGGGCGAATGTCCGTCTGAGACGTTGATGGTACGTTCGATTCCTGATGCGGGACAAATTTGTATGATTTGCTCAGTTCAACTTTGTTCAGCTGTGTGTTAATTATCCTACAAGTACATAGGTCAAATCATAAGTTCTGTAGATATTTTTGGGCTAGATGATTCTTGATGATGATTCTGTGACAATATCCACTATTATACATATATATTAAACTTCCCTTCCCTTCCGTAAAATAAGGTCATTGACCTATTTTAATTAATTGTTTTCCGTCCCAGTTCCACTCATCTGTAGATATGTAATTACGTTATAATTAATTAATTTGTGTGCAAATAGCGAAGACCTGCGAAAGACATACAATGGGACCCTGTACTGAAGGAAAAGCCCTCCACCCGAGGGCGAAGGCCTATACTGCCGTCCTTAAGCTAAAATGCCGTTATCTAACATTTGGCCATACAAAACATATTTTTACATTATTTGAATTATAGTTATTAGATGAAAGATAAGCTATTAGAAAGTACTTCTGAAGTACTATTTTTTGATACCTTCAGGTCGAACAAATTGTTGATGGTTTCAAAACAGTATACATTTTAAATTATTTCCCGCTATTTTGCGCATATCTCGAAATTAGGTTTTGGTAGTTAACGGCATTTTAGCTTAAGGACGGCAGTATAATAAACAACAAGGAATATAAAACAATTGATTTTTATCGACTGGCTCATAGAACTGGCCATTACGGTTAAGACCTTGCTCCACATACATCCCTACATCAAGATCTATTACCATCATAACATCGCAAAGAAAAGACACGTGTCAGTGAGACAGAGTGGTATTTCATCACGGGAGCTTTTGGACGCTGCTATTATTTACAACGCACCCTACAATACGAGGAAATGCGGAAAATAATGTGTGTTTACCAATGGTATTTATGATAGGCGGTTATATAGTTAGGTATTTGTTGAATGGGCTAGCCTCAACACAGTAGTAGACTACCATGCCAATAGTTAGTATTTTAGAAACTACAATCTCATCTTTTTTTGAAAGATTTTCCAAAATACTTTGACATAGGTATAACATCAAGCCTATAAAATCAAGGAACTTTTTGACGTGACATGTTAAATATAATATTATCAGCGTTATGCATTATTTAAAAGAGCAGGACATTTTGATTCATTTTGACTCAAAATGTTCACATACATTGTATATTCAGTTTGGCTAGTGTATAGGCTACCTCCACTTTTTCCCCAAATATAATAAGGTTTCACATGAGCGAGCAAATTCTTTCATTCAAAATACGAGTAACAGTATTTATTTTGAATGAAAGAATTCCGAAAAGTAGTTGGTTAATTTTATAAAAAGAAAGAGGTCTGACTCTTCAGCAAATTAATTTCGAAAAGACTCGTAAAAGTTTGTAAGAAAACATCCTTTCATTAGATCTTATTCATCTTATTACTTAATTCTTGACTTTTACATTAATTACCTTCGATATTAATTAATTACGAGATTCAGAGTACCTACTACAGGTCTTTGTCTGGCCTTGGTACTTCCTGCCGACTATCATTTAGAATCCTTTTATTGCTTCATGTTCCGTGACAGAACATAGATATTATATATATATTTATAATATATATATGTTTATATAAATATTTATTTTTAATCATACATACAAAAAAGCCTAATAAATGTATATATTGATAATAAATGTAAATGATGTAAACGATAACAAATGTTCAACTGGTAATGTAGACAGGGCGCTATGGCGCTCATTGGGGGAGGCCTATGTCCAGCAGTGGACTGCTATAAGCTGATGATGGTAATGTAACGATCGATTTATTTCTGTTTCTCTATATTTCACAACTTTTTGTTTTCTATTATAATGTATATTGTTGGTTTTGAACTCAAATTGTACATTTGTTATGGTCAAGACAGCATTATTGAACCCTATCTTCACAATCCACAATGTAACGTAACGTGGTCCGTGGCTGTAAGCTATACCCTGGTCTCACACTCTAAGACAAGTTAACGAAGCTCCAATTCTTCGCGTTGCTCGTCACCGCTAGAGTCTGTTAGATCCCGCGGCATTATGTAACGGGCTTAGGAATGAACAGCTTGATTGTTGTGGGCGGGCATTATGACGTTACAATAGCTGATTGTCTGATTTTAGCCTCTTAGCGAAACGCGAAACGAATCATATCCGCGAAAGAAATTATCGCCTGTTATAGTCTTGTTGCCCCACTTATTCCTACTAATGTTAAACACGCGAAAGTTTGTATGTATGTTTGTTACTCTTTCACGCAAAAACTACTGTACGGATCCGGCTGAAATTTGGCAGACTCCAGGCCCGGAATAAAACATATATCTACTTTCACGGTGAAGTCCGTTCGAAATAGACGCAGTAGGGTGTTGAAGGTAATATACTATACAATACAATACAAAAATTCTTTATTGTACACCATAATCAAATTAATCATTACAAAAATACATTAAATGCGACAGGTACAATGGGCGGCCTTATCGCTTAGAAGCGATCTCTTCCAGTCAACTTTTAATATAGTGGCGTTGATTTGTTTTCTTATATATAGTTGTATATAAGAAAACAAAGAAGATAATATATAATATATAGAATAAGAATATATTTCTTGTATATTTAGGCTTACCATGTGACACTTTATAAAAGCGGGTGCTCTTTCCTGTTCTTTATTGGAAGTATTTTAAATTTGACCAATACTAAGTTGCGATAAAAGAACAGGCAATTGGAATACATTTTCGTAGACTATGCTACGCTGATGTAGTGAAGTGCTACGCCGTAGCACCATCTACGCCGTAGCATCATCTACGCCGTAGACTGTACTACGAAGTGCGGTAGACGGATTTAATGCTAGGCACATAATACTTACGTTCTGTTCAGTTAGTACTAGCTTCTGCTTGCGGCTTCAGACGCGTATTTTCGGTATAATAAGTAGCCCATTATCTTAGGTAGGCTATGATCTAAATGCACACAAAGTTTTATCTTGATCAGTTCAGTAGTTTTGGTAACAAAATAAAAATAAAATTTCTCAAATTGTTTAATAACATTAGTAGGACTACCTAAGGTAACTACTCACGTGGTCATTCATAATTTATAGCCTAATAATAGTTCACTGCTGACATAGGCCTCCCTGCTCCTGCGCCATTCATCTTTGTTTGTCTTGGATTCAGCCTGACTCCACCTGTCACTTGTCTGCGTGCCTGGTATAACTTACATGATACTGGATAGTATTTGCATTGAAAATGTGGATTGGTGTGGTTCCCTATTTATGGATATTTTTACGGAATCTAAATTCTTAAGATTTTCCTTAAGATGTTAACTAATTGTAGGTTCTTTTACACCTTGTTCACACTAATATATTTAAAGAACTTGAAAATTGGAATTTATAGATTGAAATTGTTTATAATAATTATGGGCCGGACACGTCTGCCGTATGTCCAGCGACTTGTGGGCAAAGACCACCACAGAGTGGAGCCCACCCAACGCTAAGAGGCGACGTGGAAGGCCCAGGATGAGATGGCGCGACGAGCTCGAGGTACATCTTCCATCGTGGCCTGTTGCAGCGTTGGATCGCGAGGAGTGGAAGGAGAAAAGGGAGGCCTTTGCCCAGCAGTGGGACAATAATGGCTTAAAATAATAATAATAATGAACACTTCGGTTCAGTTCCATTGTAAAAAAATAAATTTAAATGTAAGGTATGTAGGTATGTAATATTGCATATCAAAAAGTCGATTCTTTATGTAGGCGGACAAATCTTGCACTGTCTGATGATTTCTGACACGAGTTTAACTGCCGCTTAGCTCGCTACAAGGACTAATTTTTTTTAACCAGGCTAATTGAAAAACCTTCTTCAGTTTGGCCACAGTCTGCTTCACTAGTGTAGGTATAACAAACTTGGCATACCGGGAACATAGTTTTCCCTTGAGTTATTCTACTATTATATTTCACGGAATCTCAAGCTCTGTTCAATAGTTGATCTGATAATTGAAGTTTCTCAGATAATTGAAGAGCCAATATCTTGAGCTCGAGCACTTCGTAAAGCTATCGAGATCTGTGCAGGTTGACAGACATCGGACTGATAAATCCTTCAAGTATCTTGTAATTGGTATTTTTCCACGAGACAGTAGACACTTCAACCGTCACGTAATCTTATCACTACATAGTATAAAACAAAGTCGCTTCCCTGTCTGTCTGTCCCTATGTATGCTTCGATGTTTAAAACTACGCAACGGATTTTGATGCGGTTTTTAAGATAAGATAGTGATAACATTACGTGACTTATTATGAGATTGGAAAAACTCTAGCAGAGACACAGGATATTCTTACCCCGGAAAAAAGCGTGCCAAGCTGCGGTTGGAAGTCAGTGTTAGATAAATACTTCTCGCTTATTTCTATTTTGACGACCGATGTGGCGCGGTGGGCGAAGGTCCGCCTGCGACGCAGGAGGTTGCGGGTTCGATTCCCGCCTCGGAAAAATTGTGTGTACGATCTGCAGATATATGTTATCTATTGTTCCGGGTGTTCTAGTCGTTTTCTATGTATAATAAAAAATATCTATCTATGTAATATATATTATTATGTACATCAGTTATCTAGTACCCTCACAAGCTCTGCTTACCATGGGGCTAGATAATGCTGTGTGAATTGTCCAGCATTATTTATTTATTTGTATATTATCTTTTTGCCTAATAGTTGCCAACTCCTTTGTAATGTCAGTAAGGTAAGGGATGATAGGGGTACTGAAATAACATTGATGCTTTCACTAGTACTTGATTAATTTCAATTGATTTATTGATTACATTATTTTAAACAACATTTTTAAGTCTTAAGAATAAACTTATAGCTAATGTTTTAATAAAATAGCTATTGTTCGCGTAATGTTACAGCTTAAATAAGAGCTCAAGAAAAATAAATGTTAAAAGAAATTCAATCATTAGTTGGTAAGGATTTACCTCCATTAAAACATAATTTCTTATTGTTCGCCAGACGGGACATCTTATTTGCATAAACGCTGTTTTGAAAACATGAAAATTTGTCTGTTTATAGCAATTAAATATCGCTCCAAATGTTTGAAACCACGTAACACAAATACATAATGATTGAAAAAGTTTAATGTCCACTCTAACTTCGGTGTGTAAAAATCAGTAAATAAATTATTTCGCGTTTTACAGAAACAATGGGCTAGGAACATAAATAATAATGTTTATGCCCTAATTGTTTTGTTAAAATTGACATAAACTTAGCCGTAACATTATGTTAACTATAGAACAAATAAATTAACTTACCTACAACATCTCCAAATAAATATTAAACTTACGTCAGATTTTAAGAATAATTTACAAAATGACTACTTTTAAAGAAAAATCTGAGGGTAGTTACAAATGCTCTCTAGATAATACATTAATTTAACAAGATTTTCATTCATTCAATTATTTAAAATGGTAAAACAGAATATTTTTGTTGGTTTATTTTTTCTTTTAATTTAATAACTCTGAAAACTTCAAGTGAACTAACTAAATTATCCAGTCCGAGATCTTAACAAGTAGGTAGGGTTCGTTTAGAAACTTACGTGGGAGGAAAATGTATATATAAATAATGATAATTAGGTTAAAAATTGAATATCACAAATACGTAGACATAGATATAAAAACCATGTAAATTTTTGTTGTGAAAATTGGCTGGTTATTTCACAACAAAAATTGTAGACAGAAAATTCATTAAAATTACAAAAAATAAAATTCAAAAGATTCAATTGTATATGTATACAAATAATGTGAGCCGTAAGATATACTAAATGATATCATACAATTTAAATAAACCGTAAGTTAAATAAACCTAAGATAATCCCACGTAAGATCCCAAAATACCAATTCAAACATCGTAATAATTGTCACCCTCGTCCACATCATCGCCCGATCGCTTGCCAAGTCCGAAACTGAACCTGTGCAGGTCTCTTTGTCTCTTGCCCAGACCAAAGTTGAACTTACTCAGGCGCTTGCCGAGCCCAAAGCTGTAGGACCGCGCGCGTTTGCCCAGACCGAAGTTGTAGAGAGGGAGGCGTTTGCCCAGACCAAAGTCGTATCTTGCTCGCTTGTCCTCTGATGAATCTCTGTCGTCTTCGGATACACGTTTGCCGAGGCCAAAGCTGTAGGGTCGAGCTCGCTTTACTTGGTCATAACCTGAGGACAAGATTAGAAATATTATATAGAAATATATAGATTTTTACTAAAGTGCCATCGTCGATATTGTTCCTTGATGTCCAGTCCATCCTAAGGTTGCCTGGAAGAGATCGCTCTCAGCATAATTTATTTTTGTATTGTTTTGTGTGGAATAATAAAGTGCTTTCTATCTGTCTATTTTTTCTTAGAAGATCTATTTTTTGGGGTTAAGAAAGTTGTGCAATTGGTTACGTAACTTTAAAACAGCTGTACCCAACTCTAAAAAAAGAGTAAGTAATTCCTCAAAATTGACCGATCAATCATGCCAACTATACTAACACACATAACTTCAGGAAAAATAACATACAAGTTTGTGAAAACACTCCGCATAGCACATATGTACAAGATACCAAAGTTTTCTTATATCTGTCATCTAAAAACTTCTAACTTTCAGATGTCTTTATGTCGATGAATTTGTCCTTTATTCTGATGATTATTATTTTACCAGGTCTCTTCTCTTTGTGTACAATTTCATACTTTTCTACCTTACTGTCGTTATTGCGTAAAAACGAAAGAAAATAATTGGTGGCGACGACCGACGGCGTCGTAGATAGCGTTCGCAACGAACAACTGTCGACTGATACAATCAGCTTGAGAATGGCTCCACGGCCTGTATTTTGTGGCTACCTATCAAGAAAATTGCTTTATAATAATTATACCATTTTTTTATGTCGGTATTTGATAGCGTAGCTTTTGATATCAATATAGAACAAAACGAATCGCGAAAGTTTATATCATCCTCAAAAACCTTACTGAGTCCCATTTTTGGCACATGTCCCTGGTTACCTATACGTACGTAGCGTTCATTGTTAGCTGACCGAACAAAGTAGTGTGGTACAACAAAATTGATTCTGCTGAGATTCAGTTTTTTAACACTTCAAGTGGGTCACCCATCCAGCTGCTAAGCGTGGTGATTATGGTAAACCTCCCTTTGTTTAGAGGAGGATTTCTCTGCAGTGGATGTATATATTGATGGGGAGGAGCGATGCTGACGATTCTCACCCTGTTCGGAGTCCTCATACTGGTCGAAGAGATCGTTCAACGCCGGCTGGTCCACGTCCACGTCGCTGGACACCTCCCAAGCCTCCGGCTCGTCGACGGACCGCTTGCCGAGGCCGAACGAGTACGGACGAGATCTGGTAACAAATGTTATAGTTTATCATGTGGTTATACTGCGTAAACCAATTCTATGTTATTCAAGGCAAAAGTTATAGTACATACATACATATGGGATTAAATAAATAAATAATGCTAGACAATTCACACAGCATCATCTAGCCCCAAGGTAAGCAGAGCTTGTGTTATGGGTACTAGATGACTGATATACTTAATACAATAGGTTACATAGATAGATATTTTTTATTATACATAGGTAACGACCAGAACACTACAAGCTTAACTTTGGGGCTATATGATGATGTGTGGATTATCCAGCATAAAAATAAATAAATATATTTATTTATTCAAAAGGAAGGTTTAGAAACCATTTGACACATACTAGATTTCCACGTGGGCAACGCCTTATAATATGCTAATTTCACGCCTATGATAATAGTAAATTGTAGTGGATACAAGTAGCTATGAATACATCCACTTTATCGGATCTCTGAAGATCCGCCAAGCACCTGCGTGCGTGACTGACGAGGGATCTTCAGCTAGAACAGGTCACAGGGACTGTGTCAGCATTTTGAACTTATATTTTAGTTTTCAAACGATTTTACAGAGGCAAGATGAAGAGGAAGAACGAATCTTGGACACGTCAGAAAATACAAATTACATAGAACTAGGAAATAAAGTTATCCAAGGGTCATTTATAACGGGAAAGATGCCGTGTTTAGGTTCGAGGAATAACTGAAAGCGATGTGAGTAAATTTTTAGGCACCATTTTTTGCGCTCATTTGTTGTCTTTTGCTGCGAACGTTACCACTACCACCGGTTTCATTATTATCGAACGCAGCTCGATCACGACACACAACACTGACGGTATCAGAACGCGACGCGGTTGGTACATCACTTCTTAGGTTTTTGCACATTCACACAACAGGGTTCCAGGTTCCCGAGAATAAAGTAATTATTTTGGTCTTGTGGTCATAATGACTATTAAGACTATTATGGCTATTTGGCCGGCCATTGTGCATCTTTATTTATTTATTTATAAAAAAATACAGCAGTTAGCTTACAGTCTAACACCAAAACACTAACTACTAGACTTAAAAAAGACAGAAAAATTAATTAAAAACAAGATTACAAATAGGTAGGTGGTTGTTTGTTCTTTTCTGTTATGCTTGATGTGCAATAAAGTGTATTTGTATTGTATTGTATTATTACCTTTTCCCCAATCCGAAGTTATAGACCGGTAGTCGCTTATACTCGGAGACATAGCTGTACGCGCGCTTGCCGAGGCCGAAGTTATAGTGTGGGGACCTCTTCTCCACATGGTCTGTGTCGAGGCCGTGGTCCGGCACCTCGCCCGCGTCGCGCGCCTCGCTCGGGACGTGCTCGGGCGTGCAAAGGGCGGCGCCCAGGAACAGGAAGCATACGGAAAGGGACTTGTGCAGCATTCTGAAACAAGGAGCGATAAATCACTCATCGATCTTCGACACAAAAACATAAAAAATATCAAACACTGTATTTTTATCGAATTTGAAATTTAGTAACTGTAAATACAGAAAAAGGTTTTAAATGGACCAAATTACAAATTAGTGAGTTCAGATAGTACCTATACCGTTATTCCATATAAAGTCGATATTTTTCGATCGTAAATTGATTTTAAAGTCGATCTATATTAATTTTAATAATACAGATGGACTTTCAAATTAATATACTTCGGCTATCATAAGTTATATATAAATATATACATACAAAAGCCTAGATATACATTTTTCGTTCTGTGTATAAAACCAGGGCATAAAGCGATCTAACATAAATGCACTCCTGCTATGAATTCTGAATATAATAAACTACTGTTTTATTCCCGTCCTAATTTATACCTAAATCACCAAAGAAAATATTCAAAGGTTCCCTTCACTCAAATAACCTTCCAAACTCATCCACCCAAGTTATCTTGACCATTGCCCACACGAATGTTCTAATTCCTTCCGCTAACCCACTATCCCCATCTTACCCCAATTCCCCAAATCCGGGGGTATTAGGACCTTTTTTCACAATAGTATGTGACCTCACAATAAGTGAAACGAATCTCCTTTTCCTGCGGAACATCCTGGCGCTGATTGTAGGAGGTTGTTTATGAAACATATTTGCTGGACGATTTGTTTTGGTTTTGTTGAAGCGTGAACGGGAATCAGATATATCTTTTGATTAATTTCTGTCAGTCTGAAAGGTCGCCAGTAAGCCGTATACGAGTCGGAATATTGGTTAGATTAACTTATTACCGTGCTTAGATTCTGACACTGTTTTACTTTGTGAGTTTGACACTAATCCCGACTAAAGCTCATTAGTCCAATTTATAAAAATACGGTCTGTGCTCATGAATACAATGCATAAAAACGTGCATTAAAATAAAAATAAATAAATAAAATAAATATTGCTGGACAATTCAAACAGCATTATCTAGCCCCATGGTAAGCAGAGCTTGTGTTATGGGTACTAGATAACTGATATACTTAATACAATACATTACATAGATAGATATTTTTTATTATACATAGAAAACAACCAGAACACCCGGAACAAATATCTGCAGATCGTACACACAATTGTTCCGAGGCGGGAATCGAACCCGCAACCTTCTGCGTCGCAGGCGGACCTTCGCCCACCGCGCCACATCGGTCGTCAAAATGTCAAATATGTGCTTAAACACTTAACATTTACTTGAATGATATTGTTTATTTTAATTGAATTTTATTTCACATAATTATCTTTAGATATATTTTACAGTGATAAAATGGCTTCCCACAAGATTCAAAAGAATGGTCCGCAAGCTGTCAGCATCTGATGCTGACAATAAAAATTCATCTACACGTTTACCAGATAAAGCCCATATTTGAATGCACATTTTTTTGCTGTGCTTTCTAGGTGAGCGACGTTAATATTAGCGATATAATACTGGTTTCAGTGAACTGGCAAGCTAGCAACCCTGTACTAGATAATTTATTGGCTGCTTTAGATACGACTAAGTTGCGGTTAAAGAACATAGAAAGCTAGGATATACATGTACACTTGCATAACACAGCAATCAACGACAAAAGTTGCTGATATTTTTTCTAGAATTGGAAAACGGCTTACATTTACACAGGGATTAGTGGCAGACTTATTCGAATAGCTCACTCAAATACTTGTAATAATAATAAATTCATTTATTTCAGACCATAGAAAACTACGGTCCATAGTAATATATACCTTAAAACTAGCATACATAAAATATAAAAATATTTAATTAAAAACACACATTTTTGAGATTAAGGCGACAGCGTGTAGATGACGAAATCAGAGTAATGTTATTATTATTATACAACACATTTTGGTGCAGTTGACTGTACCCAGCCACCTCGGTGCTTTGAACAAAATAAATACACAAGCAAAGTTTCTGAGCTACCCTCCTATAAGTGTTATCTGAAAATATTATGAAATTGATACGCAACAATTATCGGCTCATATCTCGCACATTAATAATACCGCGCTCGTTACATGTAATGCGCCGCTCATACTAATATTTTCTGTTCATTAAGTGTAATGAAACCTTTGTTAGTTATTTATGATAGTTGCTCGTGTGTACAGACCTAATTTTACCTATTAGAGGCAACGGTCATTATTATGTATATGCTAGCACTTGGTTTATTATATTAGTTTATTTTATGCAGTTTAATATGTTTTATATCTCGCGAAGAACCGACGGCCGCTGGAGCAAACGTGTTCTTGAGTGGAGACCACGACTCGGTAAACGTAGTGTAGGACGCCTTCCGACCGGGTGGGATGACGACCTACGAAAGACTGCAGGCAGATGCTGGATGCGGCAAGCTGAAGACAGGGCGCTATGGCGCTTATTAGGGGAGGGCTATGTCCAGCAGTGGAGTGGTATAGGCTGATGATGATGATGAATGTGTTTTATACGTTTATCTTTTTGGCTGTACTTTCGTACAGTCAGTTGAGTGTGCTAAATAAAATTTTATTCTATTGTATGATATTTAGGTTTTTTTCCTTGTTTTAGGCGAAGTAACATTACTGCAATATGTATCGAAGGATAATAAATACTCAAGGTTGTCTAGGAGAGATCGCAATTGAGCGATAACACCACGAATTGTCGCTTATTCTATAACTAATTATTCCCTTATAAATTATTTCTAAGTTAAGTGTGGAATAAAGTATTTTATATGAACCTAAACAAAAACAAAAGCTGTGACACTTGGCTTTGTTAACATAAATTATCTTGGATTCTCGAACCGAGAATAACAGACAATGACTTTACCTTTCAAGGTAAGTCAATCAAGTAAATCCGACCTTTAAGATTCGATTGTTCTTCCAACTATTCGACGGGGGTCCGAAACTCAACTCCCGGTATTTATTTGTATAGTCAAAGAGCTGAATTTACATTAATTGCAAAACTTTAGACGGTGGAATCCGCAGAGTCCAGGGGTCATCAATAAGTTGTCCGTAATAATAGCGGTCAAGTATACAAGAATAGGTCTCAGGTAAACAGAAATCGTGAGTAGAACGTGGGACGAATTAATCTATATAATATTAAACTAGATGCGCCCCGCGGCTTCGCCTCCTTGGAAATCTATGTGCCAAATTGTTTGTCTATGTCCGTCCGTCTCCTGGTTCTAAGCTCCATCCCCACAAATTTTCAGCCTAATCGGTTCAGCGGTTCTTTAGTTATAAATAGTGTAACTAACACGACTTTCTTTTCTATATTATATGTATGTACATAGATTCTCGTACCACAATGTTAGATGCCTTACTCCTTTAAAACGGCTTGGCTGATCTTTATGAAATTAATACCTACCTACGCGTAATTATAACTATTTTTCATACCCCATTTGGGGCGCTGCTAGTAATTTTATACAGGGCAAGCAATAAGAGCTTGTAAAAAAACGCCAAAGGAATCAAACTATAGAATCTAATATTTGAGTTAACGTGCCAGAGTAACCACAACAGTTACCTGGCGTTGGAAGCTTGTCCATAGACTGATACCTACAGTAACGACCTCGTTACTTCTTTAGACAGATAGTGTAGTTACGTACCGAGGTAGGTATAGACAAAGTATACAGACAGGGAAGCGACCCCTTTGACGCTTGTTTGTGGACTCTCGCTCGTTTCACGCCAGGGATAGTTGCAAGGGAAGGAAAATAGCCTATTAAGTCTAGCACACCTTCCTCTAGACCACTTGAATATAATTTAGGACGTTTTGCTTACAGCGTACACTTTTGCTGACAAGGTTAACGTAAACTAACGTATAACTTTGAATAACTTTTTTTGATTGTATTTATAAGGAACTGGACTCGGTTTTATTCGTATTTGTATGAAAGCCTAGCAGAAAATTATAGCAATAACAGACAACGATGAAACGATGAAAAAATCTGTTAATTTTTTTTTTTCAAATTTTGTGTTTTGCTTCAATACAAATGTCCACGTTGATAACATTATTACCAATATAATTTTAGATTTAAAACCCCTTTGTTGACAATAAATATCTTAAAGTCAGAGTTGTCACAGTTGCATGCGCCATGATCAAGTAGTTACTCCGTGATCATGGCGCATGCAACTGTGCCGAAATATTGGATAACTCAAAAAAATCAAATCATGGTATATATCCCGTTTTAAATGACTTTAGTATTAATAACCATGGTAGTTTAAAAGTTTTATAATTAATATCTTGGTTCCTAGTAACGAGTAGGGACGCAATCTGCTCCAACTCCAATTAGAACAGCTAACAAGATGCTGGATCATTTTCACTTCTTTAGATTCTCTAACTTTAAGAATCAAATAGCATTTTGTTACATTAAGTTTTAAAATATTTGTCGTGTCGAAGTGCGCTGTTTAGTTATTTAAGGGTTAAAATAAATTAAGTAGGAACTTTAAAGGCTCTTGATTTGATTCAGGAAATCTCTAAAATTTACACCAAAGTGGAAATAAAAACACCTTCAATACAGAGCGTTTGAAAATAAACCGCAAAATAGGTGAAAGGGGGCTTGATAAAAAGCTTTCACCTGAGTAGGGTCTTTCAGGGTCATGTTTTTGAAGTCCGTAATTGGCTTAAATTTTTACCCAATTTGGAAGCACAAAGAAATGCTCAAAGGTGTGCGCGGAGCTCAAAAGGATTGTGTTATGTTTTGTAAAGCAACAGGAAGAGAAATTTAAAAAAAGCCAAGCACAAGAGAGCGCTTATCTTTAATAGGGTTCCACAGCAAATATTATACCCAGAAGGGTACTTTAATCACAAGTAAAAACTCATTATAACTCATTGAGTGATCGTACTCAATTATTTTGTGTACGATCAAGTTACTCTAAATAATTGTTGCGCCTTGACAGGGTTTTTACGCATTGTGAACCCACCCGACCACGATATGGGTCGTACGACACGTAAAACCAATGCATAAAATCACAATATATGATATCATCATCATCATTAGCCTATGTTAGTCCACTGCTGGACATAGACTTCGCCTAATGAGCGCCATAGCACCCTGTCTTCATCTTGACGCATCCAGCATCTGCCTGCCACTTTATTTCCTAGTTTTACTTTTATTTATTTATTATTTTATTTTAAGGCATTGTTGGCCCACTGCTGGGCAAAGTTTTACTTATGTATTTTGAATTTTGTGACGTGTCCAAGAGTTTGTAAGGTCTAAGTAAAGGAAATGCAGCACTTTGATAGCAGCACTGATATTTGATATTTTAGATATGATGCTAATGCTGATGTCGACAATGCTAGAGTTAGAGATGTTAATAAATCTACCTAGTCCCTTTTGGTTTACAAAACTATTTTGTTTTGTTGACCAGAGGTTCTCAGACCTTGTTTTCTCATAGACCACTTTCACAATTTTGCTGGTTTCGGTGGACCCCCCTGCAGATACATTTCTATCATATTCCCAAAACTCGACAAAAAAGGTGAAGTTTAGATCTAACTAAGTATGGGAATTGCGTTGCGGCTGAGTTCCAACCACGAATTAATAGTTTTCGAAAAAAGTGAGAATTGATTGCGCTGTAAGTGGATGTCAAAAAACTTTTTGAACAAATCTGTCAAATATGCAATCTGTCTGCTTTCAAATTGATTAGGTTTTCTTTTAAATCTGGATCTTTACTGTCCAGAAACTCTAAAACTGATTCAAAAAGTGAGTAAAATCTTGTTAAACATGCACCTTTCGACAACCAGCGTA
This sequence comes from Eupithecia dodoneata, assembly GCA_947044415.1. Classification (NCBI taxonomy): domain Eukaryota; kingdom Metazoa; phylum Arthropoda; class Insecta; order Lepidoptera; family Geometridae; genus Eupithecia; species Eupithecia dodoneata. The sequence goes on from OX345670.1 coordinate 895,378, forward strand.
CTTCAGTATGGAAGAACAATCGTTGGAATTTATCAGAAAGTAACAGTCGCTGAGCTTCCTAAAATATTATCTGCCTACATTGATAGGTGAAGTCAAGCCAACATTTTAGTTCTTCACTATCGAAAGCAGAAAAAAATTCGTGGACCCCGCTTACGAATTGTGAACCCCCAATTTTTTGTCACGCCAACGTAGACCCCCGTCGAGTCTCCCGTGGACCCCTGGGGGTCCACCTGGACCACTTTGGGAACTACTGGTTTAGACTATGCTCAATGAATAGCTCTTTGTCTATATTTGGAGAAATGCTTAGTTATAATCCATCTGGGACTGACCAGAACTTATGGACTACCTCTAGAACTTAATGAAGTTGACGTAATAGTGCTTTGAGAAGTTTCGGAATTCCCCAAGTCTCGGGAAATTAGGTAGGTACTTAACTACCAAAATCCCACGACTATTCAAAATACAAAACCAATAACAGAATAAAAAATATAGGTTGACCTGGTCTAAAAAAGTGCCTTTTTATAAATATAGAATATGAAAATCTAGACAGAGAATATAAAAAAATACCTAAATTTAAATGTTAATATAACTTCTCCCATTTTTAAAGTCCGTTGAAAATTTTATTGTAATCTAAATATTTCAACTACTTGCCTCGCGTACTAGAACACTTGTGCGCGAGGCAAGCACGTACTATTTCATTATTTAACTAACTATTATACCACAACTATCATCATCAGCCTATATTAGTCCACTACTGGACATAGGTCTCCCCCAATGAGCGCCATAGTGCCCTTTCTTCGGCTTGACGCATCCAGCATCTACCTGCAGTCTTTCGCAGGTCGTCATCCCACCTGGTCGGAGGGCGTTCTACACTGGTTCTCAGCTCCGTAGATCATAACGGGTAGGACGCACTGGTTGAAAACTTTCGTTTTCAAGCCACTACTATACTTACAATGATTATAATGGAGTTAATAACATTAGTGTTTTATTCCTAACTTAAACAAATACCTAGAGGTATATAAAATCAACTATCCTACATATTGTTTTATTGAGTGGCGTTATAGACCGAGTCTCGTTTTACGGGACACTCTGATTTTACTGCTAATGGGGGACTTAATAATAACGGCATTGCTCCCTCGACCAGCAAATAGATTTTTTAACATTTTACCCTTTCAACGGGCGAGGATCTCGTGGCGGGTGAGTCGAAATTATCGCGACGTTATTACCGTCACGGGGACATGCTCGCTTCTTATATATATTATATTCTAATTCACAACTTTTGGTCAAAATGGCAATTTAGAAGTTATTCCTTTACACCGTCAATATTATAAAGCATGTATGGATGGGCGCTATCACTATATGTTATAAAATCTTTGGTTTGTAGGTACATGGTATAAAACTAATTTATCCGTCGCGTCTGTCTGTATGAACCAATAATAATAATAAGGAACAATTGGTACAGCATCATTTAGCTCCAAGCTAGGCTTGTGTTATGTGTATTAGATGACTGATATACATAATACAATACATAGATAGATATTTTTATTATACATAAAAAACTATAACACCCGAACAAATATTTGCAGATCGTACAAACATTTGTCCCCAGGTGGGTATCGAACCTGCAATCTTCTGCGCTGCAGGCGGGCCTTCGCCCACCGCGCCACAAATATCGTCAATGAAGTTAGAGATTAATTATTTATTTTATTAGTTACGTCTGAAAGCGATAACGTTAAAAACTCGCACAAAGTGACTCATTGGAGGGAGGGAGATTAAGTAATTCATTATGGTTTTTCGAAAATTGGCTGATGTTATTAAGAATTCGATCGTCGGATCAAATCACGCTGACTAGGAGTTTTGCCGGCGAGCGACGCGTAAACCAATTGATCTCTTTGAAAACCATGTTATACAGATATCTCTGTAAAAGGCCTTTCAGATTATTTAGAGATCCTAGAGGATAATATACCTACATATAAAGGTATATATACCTTTATATATTATCCTCTAATATAATATGTTGTGTAATTTTTTAAATTGGACCATGTTTTTGCTTCATCTCGAAAAATACAACTTAGGTACAGTTAGGTAGGCCAGTTTCTTCGTCGGTTCTTGAAGCCTGTACGAGCCTATACATCACAAATATCACTTTAGGTACTTGCTCGTATATCCATATCTATTTAAGTTTAAGAATTTGTCTTTTTCTAAGTCTTGGTACATCTATTCACTTAAAAAACTTTAATTGTTTCTTTAAAAGATCAATTAAACCACTACTAACCGACTACTACTTACTCTAATAATCGTGGAGTTTCTCTGAAGGATAGGATTCGTAACGAATACATCCGACAGAGAACCAAAGTTATCGACATAGCTCTGAGAATTAGCAGTGGGCCGGCCATATCTCGCGAAGAACCGACGGCCGCTGGGGCAAACGTGTCCTTGAGTGGAGACCTCGACTCGGTAAACGCAGTGTAGGACGCCCTCCGACCAGGTGGGATGACGACCTGCGAAAGACTGCAGGTAGGTGCTGGATGCGTCAAGCCGAAGACAAGGCACTATGACGCTTATTAGGGGAGGCCTGTGACCAGCAGTGGACTGCTATAGGCTGATGATGATGATGAATAGCCGTGTGAACCTTGCTGCAGCAAGCTGCGTAGGTTGCCCCATTAAAATTATTTATCTTGTATACCAAAACCGAAATGCAAATGTAAAACAGGCTAAAACGGTAGACTGCACCCGTTCTGCTTTATAATTTTAGCGTAAATTAAAGCTATTTTGTGTTGACATCACCAGTTTTACTACCGCTGGGCTATGGCGATAACTGGGTTACTTTTTGTACTTTATAAACTACTCGCTAAATAAAACTGTAGAGCTATAGAGGTATTTTTAATTTGGATTTGTTTTGTAGCCAGAAAAGCATGCTGTATAATGAATTTATAGAATTTTTTCTTTGATGAATGATTTATTTAGTAGAGAAATTAATTAGAATAATAAAATTTTAATTAAAATGTGTTTAAATATCAATAATGATTTGATTAAATTCAATTACAGAACAAGTTACAGTGAGCAAACGAATTAAATCAAAGAATAAACTAAATATACCTCTAGATTACGTATATTATGTATGGTTCTTCTCGCAGACATAAAAAACTTTATAGTACTACGTACTACCGCAGATCCTATATTATACAATTATTATCACTGCCGTTGTTGTAAATCATATCTAAACTAACCATTATATGTACAATACAATACAATATAACTTTATTGCACCATCAATACAAAAAAATAATATAAATACTAAAGGATCTTAATACTAACTATATCTAGTGGCACAATCGGCGACCTTATCGCTAAAAGTAGTCGTGTAGTTCTTCTCTAAGTGCTTATTTTGTAATCCTATGGATATAAATGATTTTGAATTAAATTTTTTTAATTTTGTCAACTCATATTAGAGCCGATACTGGTTTCGAAAGCATTTTCATCTAAAATTACTATTTACTCTCCCCAAAACCCAGTACCCTTTATCTCCACCATCAGCTGAAGCCTGTCCTATCTTGGATCTGAGCTCTTACGCCAATCGCTTATTAGCTCCCACGCAAAAACTGTAAAATTCTGTTTATGCTGATTCGAGATCGGGCCACGTTGGGGGTTTGGCGAGGGTCTTATACTTAATGACGTGTTTGATGACATACAACTTTCAGACTATACCTACATATATTTGTTGGTTTATTCATTTCCACCGTAGGTACACATGTAACACTAGATGTCGCTAAGTTCTAGCTTTAAAATTATATTACAATTTTATTATATAACTAGCTGCGCCCCGCGGCTTCGCCCCCGTGGAAATCGATTTGTCAAATGTTTTTTTTTTAAATCCTATGTTAGACTCCTGGTTCTAACCTACCTTCTCACCAATTTTCAGTCAAATCGGTTAAGCCGTTCTTGAGTTATAAGTGTTGTAACAAACACGACTTTCTTTTATATATATAGATAACACACATTGATGTTGACATAGGAAACACCAAAAGGGATTGTGTTAAAGAAAAATCTATATCAGTTTTAGCGGGATGTTTACACTAGGTACCATACCAAGAATCGAGGTAAATATCCCGTTATGTCTTTTGTGTTGATAACCATGATAGTTTCAAAAGTTTAACATTATTAATTAATTGATAAAATATTTTGGTTCGTAACTGTAATCGTCTCAATATTGCAAAATACACCGAAAGCTAGCCAAAGGCATAGCAAAAGAGAAAAGGTCATTTATAACGGGATATTTGCCATGATTTGATTATTGAGTATTCCAATATTTTGGCAAAAGCCATGATAGATTCAAAACTTTTATGACAAAAGAGAAATTTAAAAATTTATATATATCAATTTAGGTACTTGAAATTGTAAGTGAATTTCTACGTAGAACGGATTGAAACTCGATGGTTTCTAAGGTAGAAGTAGTGATCAAACGAACTTAAACAAGTCTAATTCGATCACAATTATTTGAACGACTTCATTCTTAGCGATTTATTTTTTACATATTCAAATAATATGTACAAAATTCACGAATGAAGCCGTGAAACATAATAACCTTATTTTGAACACTAGATTTAATTTTACAAAACTGCACTTGAACGAGGCTCTTGTAAAATGCCTGTAGTTTTTCAAGCTATTTTCTTTCAGAAAAATATCGTAAATTTGTTCTATTTTTAGCAAGCACTCTGCCCCTGACAGTGTGACGAGGACAAACAGACGCAAGTGACATCATAATCTGCATATTAATGGGAAGATGTGATAAATCGACTCGATTTCGGAAGGGTGCCCCACACCCCTTTTGTTAATTGCGGATTATTTTCTAATTCATCAGATAAATTGATTTGATTGATTTGGAGAATATTCAGAACTTCAGACACTTAGGAAAGCTCCGAAAACTTTGTAATATAAAAACTTCTAAGGTTTTTGTTATACTATAGTGCGTAAGCCTTCGCACTCGGGGTAATTTCTAAGACACCCAAACGCAATATAACGGTGCGAGAGTCCGTAGGTCATTCTAAGACACCCAAACGCAATATAACGGTGCGAGAGTCCGTAGGTCATTCTAAGACACCCAAACGCAATATAACGGTGCGAGAGTCCGGAGGTCATTCCAAAGATTTTTAACAAGTCGGTTACTTGTTTACTTTATTTTGTTAGAGCATTCCCGTATTGAGAGAAAATCGCGAGTTCAAGTCTCGCCGAAATCGAAATATTTGATAGATTTTACTTAATTTTACGTTTACATTGTACACATTTAATATTATTTCGATAATTTATTGCCTATAACTAAGACCTTTGTAACCCATGTGTGCAAATAAATGATCTGTATTCTGTATAATTTACCTACGTTGGTAGCTTAAGATCAAATCTTAGTCGAAGTTAGTACATTCTGGGCACTGCAATTTAGATTGTTAGTCATTGACATCTTTACTTTTCATTAAAATTTATCTTTTATTAACATAATCTCTTAAAACTAACGCCAATAAGTTTAAGGTTTGGTTATGGTCACAATTGGTCATATGTTAAAAATAATAAATACCTTTTTAATATGTCAGTTCCACTAAGCACCTGAACGCGCGCTGAACGCAACACCCAATGTGTAATGGCACTAAAAAATTGCCACAGGTCTTTCAAGAAGAGGCTCCCTAATTTATATCACAAAATATAAAGAAAAGCCTATTACTAAGAACGACAACAATAAACAACATAATACTTAGTTATTGCTGCAAACATCATTATTGGATCGTGATCTATCTACAGCTGGAGGCATCAGCGCAATGTCAACAGTCATTCCAAGTAAGCTAAATAAAAACAAAGACGCGATAGATCTACCAGTCTACTCGTATGAGACTGTACCTACAGTAAATAGCGTGAGCGGATTCTAAGGGGATTTTTGACTGTAGGGGCTTTATTATAAGGCGTAGGTAGTAGGTACAGTCAGCATGGAAAGTCTATGAACGCATCCAAATTTACAAAACATCTTATCACCAAACCTTTCTATACATTATGTGACTGACTAGACTTAATCGCGAAAGTATCTTGTTGTTCTACGCATACAGAAATCAGTGATAATAAGCATTGTTGTTTTCTGAACTGAATGTTATATAAAGCTAGCGTTCAATTCGGATAACTAACTTTTGCAACTGGTGTTGTGCAGTTTCTTTTGAAATGGTTGAATAGTGATATAATGGTGTTGACTTTTTATGATAATAAAAAATGCCGGACAATTCACACAGCATTATCTAGCCCCATGGTAAGCAGAGCTTGTGTTATGGGTACTAGATAACTCATATACATAATACAATACATTACATAGATAGATATTTTTTATTATACATAGAAAACGACCAGAACACCCGAAACAAATATCTGCAGATCGTACACACATTTGTTCCGAGGCGGAAATCGAACCCGCAACCTCCTGTGTCGCAGGTGGACCTTCGCCCACCGCGCCACATCGGTCGTCTAAATAATGAGTTTGAATGCTGTTCGTTGGCCCATTACTGCTAACCAATCGTTTTACTATGACAATGGTCGAATCGTCACGTAAAAGCCTTAGATTCAATATCTTAAGATAGCGCGTGCGGAGCCATTCCGTTCTTCCATTAGTCTCTCCTTGTATTAGCACCGTGAGATAGATATAATGGTTTCAAATATGGCTTTCGTGGCTTGCTTTCCCTTATAAGTAATATAAGAAGTATAGAAAGATATTACTTATTAGATATTACTTCCAAAACGTATCATTCTATGACGTAGTAAACATTGCCATAGTAAAACGATTAGTTTTGCAGAATAAGTCCTGTCAAATAGCCTTTTCCCTAAAGCCATAATGGCCCTTTTTAGAATTAAATTGATAATCTATTCTATAGCTCGCTTAGCCGTTCGTTATGGGCGATTCATTTAAAAGTTAGATTGTGTTTTTATAAGTGCTTGATTTCCCTAAAGAGTTGAATGGTAATGAACTTAAAAATTCGAATTGAATAAGCAAAAAAGTTAGTCACGTGACGTAAATTTCACAAAATAATTGAAAAACCGCCCAAGACCGAGCTTTGTTTGAACGAGAAGGGTTCTGTACACGAAAGTTTTATTTGATTAGTCTCACCGAGCCTTTGTTGTTTCTGGCGATTCGAAGTAGTCGTTTAAATATTACACGGATTTAATTCGTCAGTGGATAATTTCTAAGTAAATTTTAGCTTTTAGCTCGAAAACATTGTAATTCTAAATTGGCATACTTCTATTCTATTCTAATTAATAACTGCGAAAAGAACAATAACCCTTTCTACCTTTTTATGGGCGAAGATACCTAATTTATATCATCATCCGCCTAAGCAGTCCACTTCTAGACATAGGCCTCCCCCAATGAGCGTATGGCGCTCATTGGGGGAGGCCTGTCTTCGCCAGCATATACCTGCAGTCTTTCGCAGGTCGTCATCCCACCTGGTCGGAGGGCGTCCTACACTACGTTTACCGAGTCGTCGTATGTCTGCTAGACATAGGCCAACCCCAATGAGAATATAATTAAAAGAAATACAGAGATATAAATAATACCCTTACGAGCTAATAAACAATACGGATATCTGAAATGATGCCGTTTTTATATACCACAGACTTTCAAAAGAGAAGTATTTTGAACTCGCTTACAGAACCATTTGCTTAATGCATGGAATCATTAGGTTGATCATTTATTACGGACTAAAAAACAACGACACCCTTTAAAAACTTTTGCGAAAGTTTGATGTAGGTACCTACGTATGCCTCCCAATGTCCTATTTACTTACCTAAATAAAATTCTTTCTACTAATATTATTTATTACGGACTAAAAAACAATGACATCCTTTAAAAACTTTTGCGAAAGTTTGATATACCTAACATATTATGTTGTACCTACGTATGCCTCCCAGTGACCAATTACTGACCCAAATAAAATTATTTCTACTAGTATTATAGATCGCAGGGGGTAAACGTTTTCTTGAGTGGACACCACTACTTGACAAACGTAGTGTACCTAAGATGCCCGACCAGGTGGGAAGGCGACCGAAAAACTGCAGGCATTTAGGGGAGGCCTATGACTAACATAGGCCAAACATAATCATATAGGCTGATGATGAATATTATGGAATGTGAAAGTTTGGTTGAATAAATGGGTCTTTAGTTGTTTCGCACCACGAGCGATTCGAACCGCGGCGCAAATCGTCCAAGTCCCCTTTTGAATAGGTTCTTTCGCACCGCGATGGCTTTCGATGGCGAATAGGCTTTTTTGAATGAGTCAATTCATATCGCAGAGAGTACGAATTTTTACATGACTTTTGTCACCTTTTACTCAAAAAAGTTTGGTTAGAGGAAACACCTACCTGCTCGATACCAAGGGTTTCAGTTAAAAGCAAGCCACTTCCCAACAGCTTGTATGCAAAAGCTCTGCACCTTTATGAGTAAATCTGAACTGTTCACAACCTTCAACTTTGATATGCAAAGTTACCAACTTGATAGAAAAACTATCAAAACTTGGCGAGTGTGGGACGGAGACTGCTTCTCGAATATTTTTCAGTTCCCAATGGGAATCTAACGTTGTTTTGCATCAATGTAGTAAATATATTACAATATTAATGATATTTTTATAGCAGAAGTTTTTTCAAACGAAATGTACTGATGGAAAGTCAGTCAAACGAAATGTACTGATGGAAAGTAAAGATGTGGTATTGTATTGTATGTATTTTTTGTTTGTTTCTTTTTATGTATTTTGATTAGAACCGCTTCTCAGTTTCATAGCTTTGTCCACTCTGCTGCTTGAAATAACTACATTTTGCTCTAAAGACAAGTTTATTTTTATTTATCTGTAAGTTCACAAAACAGAAAAAAATCCTTCTTTATTTAAATTGTTGTTACGAACTAGATTTTACCAAAATATGCAAAACCTCTTAAGTGTCGATAAAATGTTGCAATTGCAACCTCAAATTCAAAATTTCCTCTAAAATACTCAAGATTTCACATAACAGAATACTTGTTTTTTTGCATAACTTATAAGATTATTTCATGAAAATTCGTAAAGCCGCGATGGCTTTCAATTTGAACCATATAATTTAAATCGGATTAAAACGGTATTATTAATCTAGTCCATTGGTGTTTGAACCCTTTTCATTCAATGGCCTCTCACAAAGGTCTAAATGTTAGCTAATCCTTACCCTCTCGTTGAAAACAGGTGTTTCATTAACTTATACATAACGATGTGCGAAAATAATTGATTTATTTATATTTATGTCGATAATGCTCAGAGCTTCTGTCTTTCAAGGTCTATTTTTGATACAAGATGGTCGGTGAGAGTGGCTGCTTCATTTATTAAATAGGTAAGTTACATAGTTCAAAAAGTATCTTGTATCAGAACTAAACAAATCACAGTCCCTTTTCTTTTCTACAAAATTATTAGTGTTGTTAAATTATACTAATTTGCGTCCCAGCAGAATCCACATCAAACGCAAAGAAATATTGTCTCAATAAAAGACAGTGTACTGAATATATCCAGTGATTGAATGTATGATATTACAAATAAATATGCTCGTCTATTAGCAGAAAAACATACTGCCATACATAACTCAACCATAGCCTGTGGGGTTTCTATGTGCCCCATTACTTTAGATAACATTATTTTTGACAAGAAATGATGTTTCTCTGGGGGAGAAATATTTTTATGTGGAGATAGTTTTTTCTTTGTTGTTAAAAGCATTTATAGGGGCTTTCATGTTAAGGTTTATTGGTCGATTGCTTGGCCGGGTCGAGGTAGTGGGTTCCAAAGTAAATAAATAAATAAATAATGCTGGACAATCTACACAGCATCATCTAGTCCCACGGTAAGCGGAGCTTGTGTTATGGGTACTAGATGACTGATATACATAATACAATACATTACATAGATATATATAAAAGTAGTCGCTTGAAGTTATAACTTTCAGACAACCGAGGGAAATAAATATGAGCAGGACAATAAGTAAATATGTAGGTACTTAATGGATTCAGAAGGTTTATTTCATTCAACGCTGTACCAGAAGGTAAATAATGTAATAAGGTTGGTATATTAGCCTCTTGAGGCATCTTCTCAGCGTGGACTCAAATCGTCCGCAGACATTGTGCATTCATCTTAGATTCTTTGCTCGGGTTCTTGGCAGCCTTGTACTGTTGGGCTGCAGAACTATTTGTTGAAAAGATTTTACAGGCATCGACATTTTATCGGGAGAGTCTCAAACAAATATCTGCTTCCGTTTCCGCTGCCTACTACATAACTATTATCTATTAAGAGAAAGTGTAGGTATCCTATTATTTACAAAGGTTGGTGAACACGATAATAAATAAATAAATGTTTATTGCACTAAAAACTATAAATACAGGTTATGGATACTGTTAATACCTTAAGGCAAAATTTGCTTGTGTTAGGAGACCCCGTTCTTACCATTCATTATTTATATTAACAATACCACTACATAGTATACAAACAAAGTCGCCTCCCGCTTCTGTCTGTCCCTATGTATGTTTAGATATTTAAAACTACGCAATGGATTTTAATGCGGTTTTTTAGACAATGGCGGGGCGCAGTTAGTTAACAATATTTAAGTTTATTCGACGAGTATCACAATATCCAAACAACTGTTTTTTCTGTGACAATGCTATTTGTTTAGATTTATTCACACTATAGATACACATACTACATTAGCACAATCGATTTATGCAACTCCATTTGCGGGCTGGTACTACCTGGTCCCTGGTACTACCAACATAACGTACACATGACAGCTTATGTGCTATTGTGACTGGAACGCAGTAACGCAAGCACGGGATTGTTGTAAAAGAAAAAAATTACGTCATATTTGAGATTAATTGCTACAAATTGAATAATAATGCAACGTGTGCATTGCATTATTATTCAATTTGTGACTCATGTCTGTGGATCATGCTGAGGCGACTCGCAGCTGATCCGCAACGTGCCTCGAGCCTTTGCCTCAGAGCGAGCAGACTCAAACTGAGGCTGTTTGCTTCAAGTCGAGGCCGCTCGACCCGAGTTTGCCTCTAATGAATACCCTGCTTATGACGATGCGATGTTTTTAATGTCTATTCTACACTAGAGAACTATTTTGGCCTACAGCACGTTAAACACTTCCAAAAGGCGTAGGTACCCGTGACGACAATGTCGCAACTCTCACGTGTTACGTACGACTGTTAGGTGCCGAAACAACTGAGCCACAGATTCCCAGTTCATGGGGTCAAAACTTTCGATAAGCTTGTCGGCAGAGCAAGAAATACAGCTACATTCTTTTACTTTTACATAGTTCCTGCGAAATTTGTACCTATTGCATCAACTTTGGAACTATACATTTTTGCAACATATCGTGTTCTTAGATTAGTTATAAAATATATTCGTTATGGTTGCAAGTGTTAATATGAACTATTAAATGATTTTCCTTGTCTATTTTTTGCTATTTTGCAGTAAAAATATGTTTCCGCAAAGCAAACCTGTAATTTAGTAAACTCAATGTCTGAGCCACCCGTACACACTCGCTAGTGCCAAATGAGCTCATTGTGTACAACTGTCGAACACAGATGACCATTGTTCCGACAAAACACTAAGCGGTTGAGTTGTAAACAGCAAATTTAATTAGACTCCATTTTATTTCTACAGTTTCAATTTTTTCTTTGATATTTACAGCCAATATAGGACATTGTCTTCTTAAATAAAGACTCGACTTTTTGGTATATCATTTACAAACAAACTTCTTTTTAGTTCAATTTATTTTTGAAAATAGAACTGAAAGCGCCTTCTTGGTAATTGTTAGATTAAAGAAGGGTGATTCGTCCTTCATGGTATATTATTATTATTTATTCGTAGGTAAGTTCTTTGCGGTGCGCGTAACGAAGACACAAAATTAGTTTGTAGTAGCGCAATAATATCACTGAATTTATTTATTTACTACTAGCGGTTTTCCGCGATTTCACCCGCGTTAAATAAGAATTTCTAAAATATAATATAGCCTATGTTAACCGGGGATAACGTAGCTTCCCAACGGTTAAATTATTCAAATCGGTCCAGTAGTTTCAGAGCATATTCAATACAAACAACCTTTTGTAATATTAGTATAGACAAATTCACAAACTGAAATGATTCAATTAGAGTCAGCGGTTTTGTTTCGTTGTATCTGTGAAATAAGTCTATCTGGAGACAGAGGCGGTTGCTGGTTCGACTCCCGACACATTTTTTTTATAAGTAATCTAAGTATATTACAGAAAGATAGATAGCAAGTTTTGATAGTATAAAAACCTCCGTTTTACGCCCATGTTGTACTGAGTCGAGATTATTTTGAGTGGATTGTGGAAGATAATTTCTTTATGGGAGAGGGAACACTTTATTCCCTAAGAGATTATTTGCACTGCATTGAGCCATAAAACTGAGTACTTTAAGTAGGGCATCAACGTAGTTTTCTTTTAACAACGATAAAGACATACTTACACGTCTTTTACTGACTATAGTATATTTTTACAAGGGACTAAACCCACCTCATTATACGAAGTTTTTATACTTGCAAGAATATATTTCACGTGATTTCGACCGCAACAGATAGAATCACCAAGAAGGCGCTTTCCGTTCCATTTTCAAAAATAAATTGAATGTCTAGTCTTTATGTAGGTACTGTACTGGCTGATGATATCAGACAAAAAATAAAAAGAATAATACTTGATATACCTACGGCCTCAGAGTAAGTTATTCTAAGCCTACGGCGTTTTCGAGTTTTACGCCCGCTGAGTAATAAGACGCAATAAATATAGGTACCTATTTGAATTTGAATTTGTATTTAAGCTATCTACCTCATTGGCACAGTTTTTGTGAGAGATAGGTAAAAAACGTTTAATGTTATAACACCAAAATTTTAGTTTGACAGAAAGTATGAAAATTAATTTTAATAAGTATTGTTTTATTATCAGAAAAATCGCTTCTGTACCAGCTACAAATAAAACGCAAACTGTTTTAAATATTGATATCTAGAATATCCATATCTCGCGAAGCACCGACAACCGCTGGGGAAAACGTTATTGAGTGGAAACCACGACTCGGTAAAAATGGTCTAGGACGCCCTTCAACCAGGTGGGATAACGACCTGCGAAAGACTGCAGGTAGATGCTGAATACGTCAAGCTGAAGACTGGACGCTTTGGCACTCATTAGGGGAGGCCTGTGTCCAGCAGTGGACTAACATAGGCTAATGATGATGATGATGATACTATATAATATAGATACTGGGTACATATCTGTGTGACTGTTGGACAAATAAACATAGATAGGTTATTATAGAACCTACACGAAGCACACGCCTACAAATGGTGCAACCCTACCGCCATGCCAGAGTCGGCTGTAATGTATAGCGACAACGATCGTCTATTTGACACTCGTGCAGGTCCACTTCCTGATTTACACGTGTTATACTAAGCTGGCTGTTGCCCGTGGTTTCACACATGGATTTAAAGTAAGCCTATATAGCTAGATCATGTTCCTCGCGTTATAATGTCAATTGGTTGTGGCGGTCATGGCGGGCTTTAAATAAATTAGTAAGCGCGCTTTCTCAACTCACATTTTAAAATCCAATTGTCCAACGTCTGTATTTACTTGGGGAGATACAGACGGTAGATGCAGCTCCTATTCAAGCGCGCGTCAGAATTTGGTCACAGAGCTCGCGGCGAGGAGGGCGTAAAGTTGCACTTCAAAACGAGGTGTTAAAAAATCACAAAAGCGGCAGCTCTTTCTCGTAGTTTATTTGACGTTCTCTTAGTCGTCTCTTAAGAAACCCACAGGTTGAGTTAGATGGGTAGATAGTGTTTATATTATTATTAGAATTTATTCACGCCTCATCTCAACCCTTCGAAAGAATATAGGGTACATAAAAATTTCGTTTATTATAAACAATTTGCAAAATATTTTATCAAATACCTACGTATTTTGTTTCTTTTTCATTCTCATATTTTCATTGAATTGAAAAACAAAGCTTTCTGACCTTTAATTTGATTCCCTAATCTGTACATTGTGTGGCGATTTTAATTAACATGTGAAAGCAAAAATAATGTTATTACTGCTGACAACACAATTGTTTCAGATTTTAGAAAAGCCAACCTACGTATGAATATTGATTAAAGTATCAATGGTGGTGCTTGTTCTGTATTGTCGTTGTATCTGCTTTTATCTATACTAATATTATAAAGAGGAAAGGTTTGATTATTTGTTTGTTTGTTTGTAATGAATAGGCTCCGAAACTACTGGACCGATTTGAAAAATTCTTTCCCCGTAGGGAAGCTACACTATCCCCGGTGAACTTAAGCTATATTATATTTTCAAAAAGTTAGGGATCCGTACTCAAACCGTGCGAAGTCGGGAAGGTCCGCTAGTTGTAAGAATAAATCCAGTTAGGTATTTTAGGTACCTACCGTATTCAATTAAGAAGGCAAATAAATAGACTGACCATTCAGACCGACATATGTATCTTCAGTCGTTATTGTACATTCCCTATTGTGAGCGAGGGGACACCACACAGCATCATCTGACCCCAAGCTAAGCAGAGCTTGAGTTATGGGTACTAAATGACTGATATACTTAATACAATATCCAGAACATCCGGAACAAATATCTGTAGATCGTACACACAATTGTCCCGAGGCAAATAGAACCGCAACCACCAGTGTCGCAGGCGGACCATCACCACAGAGGTCGTCATACCCAGAAAACAGATTTCTTCTCTTTTCTGTGTTTGCGCACACTTGTGCACTATAATAAAATATATCCCACGCACATGGCTAGTGTGCGTCGTCACGGGCCGTCACAGAAGCTACATTTTGGCCAGGATCAGAACTTTTCCCCTAAAACAAAGGTCGTGGAAGTTTGATAATTGATTGAGACCTAAGTTTGCACGATTCAGTTGTATTAGCCGCTAAGTGAAAAGAAATACGGTCACTTTCTTTAGGCTTAGGAGGCTTAGAGGTCTGTTTATAAACTTGAAGCGTGTAAGAACTGGCCTGTGATGTAGATATTTTAAAATGTTGTCGAAAAATATTATTTAAGGTATTCGACAACCTTACCAGAACCTTACGGAATATAGAAGTGGTTCATTTGTAAGGTTTTTGTACATAACAATTAGTTATAGTACGTCCAGCAAAAACAATTAGTTATAGTACGTCATGGTCCTTTTTTAAACTCTGTTAAAACCTATAAACTGATTACCGAAGCTTTCAAAAAGCACTTGTCAAAGATAGCCTTCATAATTAAAATTTAACTTTGATAACAGATTTTAACTTTGGGAATCGTTTTAATCAGCAGTTACCATTAAAACGACAAGGTTGTTTAACTTTTCCCTGTTTTATTAAAGGGGTCGTTTACAATTTGTGCTCATCAGAGCGAACTGTAATTTTTTGCGAATCATCAAGGTTCTAATTGGAATAAGGAATTTGTCACTTGAAATAATAAATAGGGCCTGAGAAAACTGTAGCCCTGCTCTGATATAAATGTAGCCCTGCTCTGATATAAATGAACTTACTAATTTGTCTTGTCTATGCTTATTTTGTAAGTCTTAAAAAATAAACGGTTTGAATTCCTTATTTTATATAGACAAATGAAATATGTACAAAAATATTTTTATTTTGACTATTATATTAAACATAAAAAAAGCATTTTATTGGATAATGGAAAAAGGGCAAAAATAACGTCAACGTCGTCAAAAGTCTTTGGTTATTGTAAACTAGCTGCGCCCCGCGGCTTCGCCAGCGTGGAAATCTAAGTGTCAAACACCTTTCTCTTGAATCACTCTTATCTATTGCTGAAAACTGCATTAAAATCAGTTGAGTAGTTTAAATGATCTAAGCGAACAAACAGCGAAAGCGACTTCATTTTGTACCTACTACTCGTATGTAAAGATTAATTATTTATGCACCTTTAGGAAATAGAGCGCAAAATGAATATCTTCACTTCATATCTAGTGAACTCTTTAAAGAGCCCACTTTGGATTATGTATTCACCTATCATTATGAAATTACATGACATTGAATTGAACCAATTGAAACACGTAATTATTACGTTCTGAACGGAATTGGTTTCATATTTATACGAGAAATTAAATTACTGTTTTCTTTCAATATGCGCAGTTGATTTGAAGTTCAATATGAATCCCATCAAGGTTTGATTTGAACAGTTATGAGTCTCGCCGTATTAGGAAATAACATACATTAATGAATTTACAAGATTGTACAGAAATCAATTCAGTTGGTTAGGTTTGATTGGTAATTTGATATGGTTATAGGTCCTTGTAATTGGCCGGGACAAGATTTGTTTTATTGGAATTCGACAATATAGTCGCTACGCTATCAGGCCCCTCATTAAGAGTGGACTGCGAAGGCGAACTCGATTAGGGTGATCTAGTCCAAACGCGCTCATTGGTGGAGGCCTATATCCAGCAGTGGACTAACATAGGCTGAGTCCAAACGCTATGTAATCCTAACGCGGGTCATATCAAGATTTAGACAGAAAGCGATTTAGTCATAATGCTATCTAGTCAAATCAAGATGTAGTCTTAAAGCTTCTAACCTTTATTCCAAACAAAAAAATATAAACAGTAACAGCCCGGAGTCAGGAGGGTGGCGGTGTTACACCCCCGTGTCTCGGAAAGCACGTAGAGACGCGTTGGTCCTGCGCTTGCCATCTCCCCGGTAGCGTCGGTCTGCCGTCCCATAGGATTATGAAAGTGAGGGCATTGAGTGCACCTGTGTTTTCTCAAGCACTTGTGCACTTATACATGACGTCCTGCTGTCCTTGAGACTGGCTGCCGTTGCCAAAATACAGCTAGACGAGCATCATCAACATGCAACATCAGGTCTTTACATACCTTACCCCTTTAGGTACCTAAAGTATTAAGTAGCAAGTATTAAGTAGGTAAAGGTTGCGTGGAAGAAATTGCTGTTAGCGATAAGGCCGCCGATTGTGCCACTAGATTTAGTTAGTATTAAGATCCTTTATTATTATTATTTTTTGTATTGATGGTGCAATAAAGATAACATATTATTGTATTGTACCTAAGGTACCGATTGCGTAGGTTTCTTTCTTACTTGATGTTAGATTAACCTTTAAACATTTTTCGTTTAAAATTGATGGCAGGTAACCCTTTCGTAACCCTTTATTTCACGGCATATGTAGGGCTGTGCGAATTCTCGGACTACCTGGCATGGTATGAAAAATTATATCCCGCATTTTTTTTTATATTCATTTATACAATGTGTATTGTCGAACCTTGATCAAACGAGATGTGCGGATACACGACATATATTTATCGATAAAAAACAAAAAATAATTTAAGTAGTAAACGGTGTATTTTATTAAAAGTAAATGAGACTACTTTGAATAAAATACACCGTTTATTCAAAAAGACACGAAGAAAAACCAGATGAATTCGTTTTCATTAAAAAAAATATTAAATCGGCTTTATTTTTGAGATAGGTAACATATAATTTTTTATTTTTTTGGTTTTTATCGATAAATATATGTCGTGTATTCGTACATCTCGTTTGATCAAGGTTCGACAATACACATTGTATATACTAGGCCATCGTCTTGCGCACTTGGAGAAATTTTTGATTCAATCAAATACGGCGACACAGCAAGGCAGGCACCTAATACTACTATTTGAACTTAGCTTTTGTCTCTACGATAGACATGTGTTATACCGTTGCATAGTTTTAAAGATTTGTTTTTAACACCAATTGTTTTTAAAAAGTCTGTAGAGTAACTCGTATCGTTTGATCCAACTATCAAGAAAGCTAACCGACCAATCACCGCTGGGTTTTGCTTCATTGCTCATTGGATGAATCTCTATTCGCCACTGCTGCCAGTGACAACCCTAACACTTGAGCTCAAGGGTTACCTCAGAAAGGCTGTAATCAACGCATGGATGGCACTCAACCAGATGAAGCCAAGAAGTGCGGTGACCTGCTAGAATTGGTGCTTGACTGCATTTGGGATATTGCTGACCACTTAGAGAATATTTTATTTGGTCTGGGTTTTATTGATGCGTCATAATTTATTATTTTGCGGAGCGTATTTATTTTATTACTTGGTTTTTGTATTATTTTACCTGAGCTGTATAAATAAGAATATTATTTGACATACTTATTATATTGGGTAATTATATTCTCGTTAGTATATAAATATCATAATACTAGCGGCCCGTCCCGGCTTAGCCCGGGTGGTCTCTTGTATTCTGGCAATTTTTGAATTTTTTCTCTTATTTCTCTCCGTAAGAACCATCCTCGTACTTCAAGGAATATTCTAAAAAAGAATCAGCGAAATCGATTCAGCTGCTCTCGAGATTTCCGCTTAGCAGCACGTTCAGCAATTCAATAATTATAATTTAAAAAAAACTAACACCTCAGTTTCAAAGCTAATCATCAAGTCTTTGGGGGTATCATCACGGTAACATCAAAACATTAATTTCCTTCAAATAAAAAATCTAAATCTAAATCGGTTCATTCGCTCAGGAAATACAATGGCATAGACCGGTACACTAATTTATAATACCCTTTGTTTGGGTCGAAGGTTAAAAAAACACTTATTTATTTATTTATTTTATACTTTTTGCACGATAAACTATATACAACCCTTATTCTAGAAAATTAATACAAAGGCGAACTTAACCCTAAAAAGAGATCTCTTCCAGCATACCTTATTGAGAGAGAGAGACGAAGAGACACTTCTAGATATTGTGTATGATTTTTAAGATAGACTGATTCTATTTTAAAACGATGAATGATTACAGCGGAAGGAAGTTTATTGGAAATTAAAATCCCATCGTCGATGCTATTACAATGCAAGATGGCGGAAATGGAAGTGAGGAGGGAAGGAGACCGGAAGCGGATGCAAGGTTCAAGGTGCATCATTATGTAGGATCTACTTCATGGGTCATGGCTACAGTAGCTCGGATGCGTCATCGATAATTGGACCTTCAGAATGGACCATGTAAACCGCAGTTACGAACAATATTTTAAATAATTATTATTTCACAACTAAATGATTATAAATGTATAACCCTGTAAACTCATATCTGATAGCGACCCCAAGCCGACTAGCATAGTAAAGTAAAAGATGTCGCGGAAACTAGAGCACCTACAAACATTCGACAGGCGACCACAACAGCAACTAGGAATGAATGAATGATTGAATTAGAATTGAATTAACACTTTATTGCACTTAAAACTATAAAACAACACCGATATTTAAATATTACACATTAAAAGTACAATAGGTGACCTTATCGCTGACAGCGATTTCTCTCAGGCAACCTAGGGTGACTGACCATAGCGGCGGTGGACAACGGACAGTGCAACTCCACGACAAACAAAAAAAGTGAATCACCATGGCAAACCCATAACCGGAAATGCACGACTAAGCCGCGGAAAATATTGACTAGTGTAGTTATAATGTTCTCCAACATTTTGGTATTGTACTCTTTTAAAATAATTATACTAAATTAACACTTTCGTGGCCCACGAGCCACATGCCCGCCTCTAGCCCCGCGTAATGGCGTAGGCAGGGCAGTGAACACTGCCATGCCGTGCCTACGCCTAATATGTTGTACACAAAAAGTATCGTACTATTCTAGATCCGAGTATCGATCGGTACGTAGTTACTATACACAGTTACTGAGACACGGTTATGCTGTGGTATAGGAGAGAAGGCTCTTCTAAAACAGTAGAAGTATAGTTATTCTGCGTAAAAACGAAATATACCTTTATTTAGAAATCTATGTGCAAAACGCGGGTAGATAGACGCCTTTGATTAAAGTGTTCCGCCTCAAGAAGCTGTCAATGGAACCCTATTATGTAGGCGGCTGTCGAAGACTATTCTTGAGATCTTAAAAAATGGGCTCATCATAAAATGTTTTGGGTAATATGATTACTTCATTCCGAAGTACTAAAAACCTTTTATGTAGTTAGTGTTATTTTCGCTATGTCGCTTTTAAGACAAATTTACGAAGAAACCTCACTAAGGAAAGATAAGAAAATGAACCATTTTTAATTTAGTTTCGTTTCATCATCATCAGCCTATATTAGTCCACTGCTGGACATAGGCCTTCCCCAATGAGCGCCATAGCGCCCTGTCTTCAGCTTGACGCATCCAGCATCTACCTGCAGTCTTTCGCAGGTCGTCATCCCACCAGGTCGGAGGGCGTCCTACACTACGTTTACCGAGTCGTGGTCTCCACTCAAGAACACGTTTGCCCCAGCGGCCGTCGGTTCTTCGTGAGATATGGCCGGCCCATCGCAACTTCAGCTTGCTAATTCTAGTTTAGTTAGTTAATTATGCGCAATTTACGCAAAACAGCACACTGTTATGAGAAAAACAACTCAACCAATATCATATTTTAGGTTCTACGCCTAAAAAATATAAATAGTACTTTGCTCATTACGTCATTACATATTATGAAACTAACCATATTGTAAAACTTTACACTTCTCCTTTGAATCCATAAACAGCTCATTCGTGGTCTAATAACATGTTTAAAGTTAACCCGTTGTTGGGAGCCTGTGAAAGGAACACAAGTCAGACCAGAGGCAGGTGTCAGTAATATTGTATTGTGAACCACGAGAGTGACTTATGCTTCTGAAAACGTTTTAATATTCGATGGAGTTCTGACCGGAAATGTTCTATTGGGTTTGTTTTTAGTTTTATTTCTGAACAGTAGTTTTCTAATATCTAAAGTTACATAGGTAGGTTTGATAGTTACGAGTAGAGTCAGCGACCAAAATACCTTAACATGACAGATTTCAATGGTGTTTTGTTTTGGCTGGCTCAAGTTCTATTATTATCATACATTAATAATCCTGCTCATTCGCGTAATAGGCGTGAATTGAGCCGACCACACAGCTGTTTAGGTAGGTAGGTATATATCGTAAAAACTTGTGAAATAGCTCTAATAATATTTAATAAATTACCAGCGGAGAGCATTACCCACGGAAGTGCAGCCAAAATTTTACTATCATATCAATAAAATTTTCACGGATATTAAAATTAACACCCACAATGCAGATATAAACACCGTTTTGTGACGTGTCCTAGCGTCCTGTAAGGTGTTAAGGAAATATAGCACTTTTGATATTTGATGTTGTTTGTCGACACGTGGGCGTGCACAGCGTGGGCAGTGGTGGGACAGTTGCTTATTGTGCTATTTGTACTGCGTGTGAAATAAGTAATTGATCTATCTATCTATGGATAGAGAGATATACATTTATTGATCAAGCTCAGTTACAGCACAGAGCAGAGGTAATCGTTATAATATAACAGCTGGCTACAGGCAGGTTAAAATATTAAAGATGAAATACAGAAACACAATTGATTGGTAAAATTAATGTACATGCCATTTTTTTTATAAGAATAGTAGATATATAGATCGATTGACGACCGATGTGGCGCGGTGGGCGAAGGTCCGCCTGCGACGCAGAAGGTTGCGGGTTCGATTCCCGCCTCGGAACAATTGTGTGTTACGATCTGCAGATATTTGTTCCGGGTGTTCTGGTCGTTTTCTATGTATAATAAAAAATATCTATCTATGTAATATATTGTATTATGTATATCAGTTATCTAGTACCCATCATAACACAAGCTCTGCTTACCATGGGGCTAGATACTTCTGTGTGAATTGTCCAGCAATATTTATTATTACAAAAAAAAATGATCATAGATCATACTAGAAGACAAAATACTATTAAAAGTAGGAGGTATATTGAGAGTATATTAGAGGTATATAATATAGTTCTATCGTTTCATGTTGTAGTCCGACCAGGTGGGATGACGACCTGCGAAAGACTGCAGGTACATAGATGCTGGATGCGGCAAGCTGAAGACAGGACGCTATGGCGCTTATTGGGGGAGTCCTATGTCCAGCAGTGGACTGCTATAGGCTGATGATAAGTTAAGTTATAATTTATTATCATAAAACAATAGTTTAATCTATTAATTTAGCTATGATATTATTAACTAATTAAATACTCTTAGGTACCAACATAATTAGGTACCTATAAAAACATGACATGTAATTATTATTATGAATAAATGACTATTATGACTATTATGATGATCATGGTGATGATGATGATGACGTTGTAGTCCAGACTACAAGCCAGTAGTTTGAAGCCAGCCAGGAAGTTTCGAGCCCGAGACAGGAAGAGCTCAGCCAGAAGGTCTAGGCCACATTGGCTTATGTATTTGTTTCCCATTGTTTACCTCCGTTTGTTTAGCTGTACTGCGAGTAAACAATAAAATAAAAGGTTTTTGATACAACGAATGATACCAATATCTGTTATTTACGGGTAAGGGCCTAATAGCCCGAACCACGGGCGACTTGTCAACTTTTTGAACGCATTCACGAATACATCCGACAGAGAACCAAAGTTATCGACATAGCTCTAAGAATTAGCCCACTGCCATTTCAGGGCAGTGGGCCGGCCATCTCGCGAAGAACCGACAACCGTTGTTCGGGCAAACGTGTTCTTGAGTGGAGACCACGACTCGGTAAACGTAGTGTAGGACGCCCTCCGACCAGGTGGCATGACGACCTGCGAAAGACTGCAGGTAGATGCTGGATGCAATAACTGTTATTAATTTTGATGTCTAGTGCAAAAAATCTGGACGTAGTTAAATGTAAATGTTGGTTTTACTTGTCTTTTTTAATCCTTTTAAAAAAGAACCTACAATCATTTTAAGCAAAATCTCTTCCGGAATTGCTGATAAAAATCAAAACATCCTAAAATCCCAATTTAAAATACTAATATTCAAATTCAACCAAACTTTAACCCCTCAATCCCCATTACAATAGCCAACCCCGAATCCCCAATCTTTGTTCATGAAGCGTAAAATAATTATCCCTGGGCTAAAGACTCCAATTGTTTTGAGAAATTGAACAGAAAGATTTAAATGATCATCTGCTTTACCGACTTCTGGGACTGATTACGAGCCTCAAAGGACTTGACGACTATTGCTAACCCAAGTTTAAAGTTAATTGGTTTAAACTTAGGCTATAATATGACTAAGGGTCTTTTAAAGAAAATAATAGGTACCGATATCATGTCTACGGGATAGATTGAGCTGAAATTGTACATTACGTGCATAATAATAGAAAAATTTAACACTAGAAAGACCAAGGCCGTCAATATCATTTGCTTTACCGACTTCTGGGACTGATTACGAGCCTCAAAGGACTATTGCTAACCCAAGGTTAAAGTTAATTGGTTTAAACTTAGGCTATAATATGATTTGGGGTCTTTTTAGGGAAAAGAATAGTCTATCCTATGCATGGTATATCCTATACATGGCATGACGTACCTACCTATGTCATGCCTATAGGATATATCGGGCTGAAATTGTACAAAGATGTGCCTAAAACAAAAAAACAAACCTAGAACTATACCTGTGGATGTTTTACAACCAATCTGAATTTAAAATACTTGAGTATGTTATCACATTTGATTTAAAGGACAGAAATAGTTCTAGATTTGTAAACGAATTAAACTTATTATTTCTCGGAACCTATGCTTTACAGTTACAGTTATGATTTTCCTACTATTATAATAAATTACAAGTGTACCCCATCGCCTTTCCTTTAACTCTAAGGTTTGCTGGAAGAAAACTCTTCTTCAGGGTGAAGCTCGCCAAGTTCAAGTTATGTATTATTGTGTCTTTGTAAATGAACCTCAAGTACATACCTACAAATAGTATCTACCGATAAATAAAATTTGCGAAATTCGGCGAGGATAAATAAATATAATTTATAATTATATATTTACAATTACAACTACAAGACGGATACTAGCAGCGACTCCCGGTTTCACCTGCGTAGTTCCCGTTCCCGTAAGATTTCCGGGATAAAATATAACCGTGTTATAGCATGTGTTATTCTGATGTATAAGCTATATTATGGTAAAGTTTCATTCAAATCCATTCAGTAGTTTTTACGTGAAAGTGTAACAAACATCTATCCATCCATACAAACTTTCGCGTTTATAATATTAGTAGGATAAAATATTAAAAAAATTAAAAATATGGGCTTCGCGAAGCGTACGTGGCCCACATGTACATATGTAGGTTATGTAACTACCCTCCAAAAGGATCACGTAATTGGCCTGTCACTGCCTTGTCACTGTCAAACTATTATTTGATTATTTGAAAGTGTAGTGTTGAAAACTGCTTACTATGCATGTCACAGGACAAGTCGTAACTAGCAATGGAACTCTGATAATATATAGCTGGCAATATGAACACGTTTTATCGTGGGCCTTTGGTTATAGTTCGAGAGTTAACAGGTTTAAAACAGCCGCCAAGCTGTTGCACTTGTGTATACCCCCAGTTATCGTACACGGTCAGCTGAACAGAACACTCTATATATCGATATGTATAGAGTTCTCCGCTAACATTCCGCGCGGCTTCAAGGCATTTACGCACTAGATTTTCCGTTTGGACGAAGGTAAATTATACGATCAATTTCAATTTCAATTTCTTGTCAAAAACATTAAAATTTTGTTTCTGTTCTTAAATGTTGCACGGTTAGCACTTACAGCTAACCGTGCAACATTTAAGAACAGAAAAATTACTTATTGCTTCTTAAATTCATACCTTTACAAATAAAATTTGCAAGAATCGGCTTGACACAGGGAGATGAGAAAAAAAAATTATCATATATTTTTGTAATTCATTCCATCGACTTCACTTTATTGAAGAAGTTGATTCTTGCATCGACAAAACGTAAAAACAAGTCTTTGTTAGAAGAGCCTGTGTGAAGTAAGGTGAACTAATCCTCGGCGGCCGCAGCACTACACTACCCCCACGGGATAAATTACGCCATTGAAGCCCGAAACACGAGTTTACAAGCTCACTTATCGCGACTAATTAATTGATTCGACAGTGTTAGCTGTTAGTTCGGAGAATATTGAAGGTACACTCCGCGTCAGAACTATCAAACTAAGCAATCTATTGCGTTATTTTTTTATTATGAGGCATTTCTATCCAAAGAAATGCCTCTGTTATTTATTCTCTACTAGCTGCGTGGAAATCTATGTATGTTTCTAATAGAATAGAACGTTTTTATTAACACACACAAAAGGCTGAGGAAAGTACAAACCAAAAAGACAAACACATTAAGCTAAATAAAATAAATTGTCACAAAAAAACGAACAGATAATCAAATAAATTTAAAGAACTTAGCCTGTCCTGAGTACGCGCTAACTAGCTGCTGACCATGGTAATTTCAGTTTTACGACCAAGAGTTCGTTTACGAGAGAGTAAGGACTCAAAGTAATAAAGCATTTTGATATTTGATAAGCTCGATGAAGGGGCCTAGAGTCCATTCAGAACCAGACCAACCACGCACGACCAATAGACGATAAACATGAATATGAGGCTGAGTGTACCTAATCGCATTAATAGCCGGTCAACAAACGTTGTGTTTGTAACAAGCCTAAATTTGAAACGTAGCTTAAAATCGAACATGGTTCAAGCCTATTTAGTATTGTAGTAGTGTAGAACGCCCTCCGACCAGGTGAGATGACGAACTAGGAAAGACTGCAGGTAGATGCTGGATGCGGCAAGCTGAAGACAGGGCGACTAATATAGGCAGGCTGATGATTAAGTATTATAGTAACACTCATTGGATCGAACATTATCATCTGACTAACTAAACTGCTTATCTATTGCTTTCTTTGATATATAAAATGGGTAGCTACACTTAACTATGCAGTGGAAGACTGAGTGGAAGGCCCAACTTAGACGCAGCGAGTTGTCGGTTCGATTCTCGCCGCGGAATTAAATAAATAAATAATGCTGGACAATACACACAGCATCATCCAGCCTCAAGCTAAACAGACCGTGTGTTATGGGTACTAGATGACTGATATGCTTTTTGGACATAATCTACATAGATCCCTAATGATCGCCATAGCAGTATTTACCCTAGTGACTCCTAGCCTTAAATAACAGTTAAATAAATTTAATATGATACCTACTTTTGTAGTAGTATCGAGTAAGACCCAGAATTAACGAACGTAACGTAATTCCAAATGAGAATTATTTATTCGAAACAAGCTCTGACGTACACACAACATTTGCGCAACAACAGTATTCCTAGTTAGAGCGAATATGGATTGTAACAATAAAATCCATATTAAAACTTCTGAAACTATCATGGTTATTAATACTAAAGTCATTTAAAACGGGATATTAAAAAAAAATCAAATCATGGATTTGGTTTTTGAGTTATCCAATATTTCAGCACAGTTTCATACGCCATGATCACGGAATAACTGAAACTGTGCCGAAATATTGGATAAATCAAAAATCGAATCATGGTAAATATCCCGTTTTAAATGACCTTAAAATCCATATTATTTGAATTTGGCTGCGTTTTACGATAAATCATAATGAAACATTTTAAGTAATTTTTTTGGGTATTAGAAGTGAGACTCAAGTATCTGCTTAATTCTCAAAATGAATAAAAAAAGTAAATTAGATCTTCTATCAGGCATGTGATTTTTTACTCTTTTCACTTCATGCTTTTTTAGTTTTTAATTCATTCATTCTTGAAGCCAAAGAGCGCCGAAAATAGTACATAGAGTTACTATACACCCATGAATACACCTGAACCGACCATTAAATGCAAAATATTACATGTTAACACTTTGACTGCGATTTTTTTTCGACGACTGCGATCTTTTTTTTAACCTAAAAAATTCGTGCTGCCGCTCTACACAGCGGTTGTGTTGCGCAGTACATGCGTTTCGTTCGAAAAATATTACGGCTGTGCTGAGTCACAAGATCTGTATTTTCTCAGCCGCTGCGCTAGTGTGGATTTACGCATTTTAGTCACTTGTAGAAAACACATACCGTGTGATTTCAGCAGTCAAAGTGTTAAAGTACATAGGATGTGTGGATGTATGATAGAATGTGCTGGCAGAGATCGCTTCTAAGCGATAAAGCCGCACATTGTATTTGTCGCATGTAATGTGTTTTTTGTAATAATTTTAATCTGGTGTACAATAGATAGATAAATACTAATTTGGTACTAATAACACAATAAAGGATTTTTGTATTGTATTTCATATGAAATGATAAGAATACGTATGGGATGTAGGAAGGTAAATTAAATGAATATAATTTGGTTGAACCCGTCAAGCGTTTCCTACACAATGTAGATTGGAATTCCGCGTAGGAAACGAAGCTTTGTGTATGATATGAGAATACAGATTAATTGCTCTTGCTGTTCATAGCGGATGCTTTTATTGAATTTAATAACGCAGCCGCGAATTTACAATAATGGCAATTAGGAAATAATAATTAAGTATTATTTATCACTGCATAGTATAGCACAAAATCGCTTCCCGCTGTCCCTATGTATGCTTAGATCTTTAAAACTACAATACAATACAATACAAATACGCTTTAATGCACATTAAACACAGAAAAAAACAGTAAAGAACAAACAAACAAAGATACAGATGCACAATGGGCGGCCTTATCGCTAAGAGCGATTTCTTCCAGGCAACCTTTGGATGGACACGTAGCTATAGTACAGGTATAGACGGTGGCGTATTATAGACTGATGTAAATATAAATTATATACAATAAAAAACATACAAGTACTCTAAAAAAAACTTTATAAACTACGCATCGGAGTTTATAAACCATTTGACACATAGATTTACTGAGCGTCTGGTCGAAGCGTCACGTGGTCCAAGAGCTGGTCAATATCTTCAGAATAATATATATCTTCACTATCTTCAATATCTTCACATACTGTGTGATTTCAGCAATCAAAGTGTTAACACCCCGCACCGCCGCCGCCGGAAATAACTATTTATTTATTTGCGGGTGGCATGTTCAGTTCAGCAGTGCACGAATGTGTGCTGATAGCGCTCATTTATTTAAACATTGATGTCACCTACCATGTCCAAATTAAATTCCATGTTTGCGCCGTAAAACAGCATTATCCCATTTGGGTAAACATGTCTGACTGGGCGGTATGAATTTATCTACGGAATAACAATTAGTGGGAACAAATTTATGCAGGAATTTGGAGTTATGATCGACATAGTCATTAGTGTAGATAATGCATGACTCTGGCATAGCCATTAAAATTATTCATTAGTAGACTAAATTGGTATCTAAATATGTGTTAATGTTAGTTTGAGATACAAATAATAATAATAATACATTATTTATTTCAGGCTTCATAGGTACGAAGTAAGTGTTTAAAAAATATGGTCGGAATTTTATGCTTTGACGGAGCATTATTTTATTTATGTTATATGTTGTCTATAAATTTTAAGCCTCCGTTTTAACGCCTTCGCTGCCCCTTATACAATTTGTTCAGGTTGTGTGTTTCAGTGCACCGTCATAATTTTAAAACTTTTGAAACTATCATGGTTATTTAAAACGGGATATTTGCCATGATTTGATTTTTCAGTTAAAAAAAGTAGTTAGTTTTTGAGTTAAATCATGATAAATATCCCGTTTTAAATGACTTTAGTATCATAATTTTAACCTAATTATTATAACGTCTGTTTTGTCGACACTACCGCGTCAATTTTTTTATTTTCTTCTGAATGGACACGAAATCCCATCGCGAAAACGACCTTTTGGAATTACCAACGCCAATGTTATTTTTCTATTAAAATGTGGTTTTTCCAAGCCTATTTTTTAAATCTCCTGAGATGAGGTCTTGCTTAATCTCTTGACATACGGCGGACAGATTACACCCGGTGTAGAGACACCATCATTTTGGAAATGGTTTTTTATAATTTTTTTATTAAAATTGTACCTTTGTTGTCAGCGGTTATTATATAAAACAGATAAATTATTATTTATATCCGTAGATCTGATGTAAAGATATATAATTTACGTACACTAAGAAAAACCTAAATAAAAATATAGGAATATTCACGGGTTCAAGTCCCGTAGCGGTAATATTTTATTTTTATATATTTTTTAATACGAATATATTTAATTTACAGCGTATAATTCCTTAATTGAGTGGAGATCACGACTCGGTAAAAGTAGTGTAGGACGCCCTTTGACCAGGTGGGATGACGACCTGCGAAAGACTGCTGGTAGATGCTGAATGCGGCAAGCTGAAGACAAGGCGCTATGGCGCTCATTGGCGCTATCGGCTTATGTCCAGCAGTGGACTGCTATAGGCTGATGATGATGATGTACAATTCCAGTAAATCCAATAACATATATCAATATTCAAAAACCTTTGTACTTCGCGCTTTTGAAATAAATATCCAACGTCGGTAACAACTAGGTTACTCTTTTGGAAGCGCTTCGTTTGTGAGTGGAACATGTTTAAAAACATAAACATGCATTCAACTTCCTTTGAGTTTGCATTTTGTGTTGCGATTGAATTATTAGGACTAGTTCACTGCACTATTTGTTAAAGCTTGTATTCATCTTTTTATATAAACAAACGAAACGACCGTTTAACAGATATGTACATAGGTACAAAACAGATAGTTTAGCGTTGTAATTATAAACAACTAGCTGCGCCCCGCGGCTTCGCCGTCGTGGAAATCTATGTTTCAAATCGTTTATAAACCTTCCTCTTGAATAATTCTATCTATCAAAAAACACCGCATCAAAATGCGTTGCGTAGTTTTAAAGATATAAGCATAAGCATACATAGGGACAGACAGACAGCGGGAAGCGACTTTGTTTTATATGATTCAACTTAAAACTCATTTTATACGGTTAGTAAAAGGTATATAAATAATGATTAAATTTTTCATATATTCAATTAAAATACGATTCATCTTCAAGAAAGTACGTAGTATGTAAGTAAGTAGTAGTAGTATATATCAGCCAAACCGATTAGTGACCACGGTCGCTATAACGCGGTTGAAACGTCGGGCAATAAAAACAAAAAGGTACGCGATAAATACTCAATACTTTAATTAAATTTAAATGACTCGACTTGTGTGAAGGTGCGAGTGTTTGTAAAATAATGGAAGGTACCTCCTTCCATTATTTTACAAACACTTGTTTGCTGACCCTTTTAACAAAACGCTGACGGCAGCGGTGTTGACTTACGATGCCCAAAACAAACTACGTCATCGATATTGTAGTCCTTTTTAACCTCTGGATTCCAGGTTTATGACCTCTGTTGTGTTGTAAGGTGTTGTAGTCTCCACTCTTGGTTCACAGGTTGCAGGTTTGATTTCCACAGGGTTGGGGAGTTTACAATAAAATTATGTTTTTGTTATTAGTTATCGATGCACTTATTTAGTACCCGTAACTCTTTGGTGTTAAATTATGAAATCATAATATTATTTTTTATAGGAATGTCGGTATTATAAATCTTAATAAGGTTTCAATACATTCTGCCTCGTCGAGGCGTGCATAATTATAACAAGTTAGGTTTAATATTTATCATTTATAAAATAATGTGAATAAAATATGCTCTCAGCGATAAGGCCGCCCTTTATAGTTCCTTTATTTTATTGTTTATATCTGTATTGTTTTCTGTTTTGTGTGGTATAATAAAGTGTTTTCTATCTATCTGTGTGAATGTCCAGTATTTTTATAAAGCTATATTTTCCCTCAGATTCAGTATTAGGTTACAAGATTCTGTCAGAGATGGACATCTTTTTCAACATATTGTTTCTCATATGCATAAATGAGAAACCCAAACCTCAAAGTAATGAAATATCTCGGTACACCTACATCAAAGTGCACCGGTGTCCTCGTTTCTCTAATGAAGCATGGCCACCCTAGCAGATATGAAGTTGGGACAATACCGCCCGTATTATGTGAGACGCAGTCAGAATACACGTAATGAAATAACTTCTTCTATTGTTTGCTTAAGACACGCTCCTTCTGTGGGTTTTGACCTTCTACGAGTGTGAGCATATTAACACATATATGTTTATGCAATTATAAATAAATAATTAATATTGGAAATTCCAACAGAAAACCAAAGTTATCGAAAAAGCTCTAAGAATTAGCAAGCTGAAGTGGCAGTGGGCCGGCCATATCTTGCGAAGAACCGACTGCTATAGCCAACGTGTTCTTGACGCATCCAGCCCACATATCTGCCCGCAGTCCTTCGCAGGTCGTCATCCCACCTGGCTGGAGTGCATCCTACACTACGTTTGCCGAGTCGCGGTCTCCCCTCAAGAACACGTTTACCGCAGCGGTTGTCGGTACTTCGTGAGATGTGGCCGGCCTACTGCTGAAAATTATTTTAATTATATATTAATAAAGTTTCTACCCGTGGCTTCGCTCGCCTTGTTTCTTTGGAAATATTTTAAGGTTATTTCTATCATGGAAACTGATTAATGGGATAAAAAGTATTCCATATTTTATATCGGGCCTGGAACTCCTGTATACAAAATTTCAGCCCAATTGTTTAAATAACATTATTTCTTGAGATAGGTTGGTTTACATTATTGTTTACTCCATCTAAATTTTATGTAAATATAATTGAAATAGTCAAGATAATTTTGTATGAATCATAAACTCGTTTTTTTACAGTTCCCTCAAAACTCTGTAATTATTCTTATTTTTTGTAAAGAAGACATATTTTTTACTCGCCCCTAGACCTTACAGTAACTCATAAATAAGGAAGAGTGTTCCTCCGCGGCATCAGATAACAGTTTTTCTACAAACGGATTACTTTAGATAGGGCCGAGTGGTTTCCGATGTCTGGGTGAGATAAAACGCGGGAAATATTCTGTAGGTAAAAATGTATATATGCACTTACGAATGAAAAAAAGTCCTTTAATTTATAAGAACTGCTTGGTAGAATAGTATATTCTACGAACAGACTAGACAATAACAACAATTTTGGTCTCTTGCGCACCCTCCGTTATATTTCTGTTAACCTGGTACTTAGGATGGGGAATTCTGCTACAATAATATAGTCATCTTGGCAGTAAGTATTCGTTTTCTGACTGTACAAAGCCCCGTTTATCATGTGTACGCGAGTTGACGACAGAAAAAAATAGGTAAAATTGGTTGCCAACTCGCGGGTGCCTGCGAGTTTCATGCCCGCGAGTTGACGAATAAGCCACATATAGCGAAGAGATGATGCTGTGTGGATTGTCCAGCATTATGTATGATTTTTTTCAATCGTTTCAAATTCAATATTTAGGGCGAAAAATGGCCTGCGTGACCAGACCAGTCAAATATATAAAAATAAAAGGTGACCTTATATTGGCCTAAGGTGTGATTCACAATAGTCGACGGGATAGGGCTCAAATTGTGTTTTTCTTTACATTATGGAGGATTTTGTGTTTTTTCTTTAAACTAGGTAACATAAAATAATGGTCCGATTCCTAAAATATTTGTACCGCTAAAGTTTTAAATACTGCTTCTTTCAGGTCAACTACAGCCTGTGTCTGGGATTGTGGTTCATAGCGTAGAAACAAAGTCAATAATGCGTTTATCAGGGGGAGGCTTGCGTCCAGCGGTGGACCAATATAAGCTGATAAGGTAAGATAAAAACACCATAATTTTCTCATATATTAAGGTTACGTATTAGAAGCAAAGATAAAAGTGGGTGAAGCTGCAGGGGCGCCTAGCTAGATGTATTGCGAGTTAGCGCAGGATATTTAGCAAAATATATCTATTCTTGTTTCAATTGATTGTGTGACTCACTGCAAACATTTCATTCAATGTAATTCTAAACACACCGGACAATTCAGCAGCATCCCGTCTCCAATATAAATATTCCTCCGACACTTATCTCCATTGTATGTAAAGATGTAAAGAATGGCTATGTTTGATGTAGGACCGTAGTCCTAGATCAAACATACCTATATGTTTTTGTCTTATCATTAATCGTAAATATTTTATTTTATAAGGTGTAACATTAGTAGCAACTTGAAAATTTAAAAAAAAATCAAAATTCAAAATAGTTTATTTAATTTAGGTTTACAAAATAAGCACTTAGACAAGTCATACTATAAATTATTATAAAATAAAATTATTTTACTGTTCACTTCAATTTTTTTCTTGAATGCTATATCCACCAATTTATATTATCATCTGATGTATACCCTACATAATAAGTACTAAGCCCCTAGCCCAATAAGAACGACCTTAGGCCTATTATACTAGGTAATTACATACATATTATATTAAAATACATAATGATGCTATTTTAAATTAATTACTTTTTGTCAAATAATAGTCAGACTTGAAAAAACATCATTATTCATTCATCAAAGATGATAATGTTAGGGGTAATTAATAGAAATTCAATTCTATAACCCAAATAGGTAAAAAAAAATACAAGTGAAGTTATTAAAACCTCACATTTAAAAAACGTTAGACAAGCATCAGCCTTATCATAAGGGTTAAGCCAAGCCGCTGGCCAACCACCATGCTTGGAAAGGCAACGCACGTACAATGCGAAGCTAGACTCTAACTAGACGCTAAGCTTGCAAAGCGAAGGGCTTTGCAAGAAAATGCTTGTGATAATGTCCTCTGCAACCCACGAACAGGTACGCAAGAATACGAGATTAATGATGTAATTACTACACGCGTGGCTTGCTTGAATATTGCACCCACACAGCTCAACGTCTTCAATGCTATGCACGCTGCAGCGCTGTTTTCGTAAAACGGTGACGTAGGCCTTCATTATCAAACAATAGAACCCACGCAACTAAATCCACATATTTAAAAGCCCCGCGTGGTCGTGTACAGCGTGCGTGTATAGTCTGTACTGCTGTGAAAACGTAGACCCACGTTGTCAAAGGAATGAACCTACGCACGCAGCGGAAATGCGCCGCGTGCCCGTACACAGCGTGCGTGGCGGTGGGACAGCAGCTTTAGTTAGTACTAAAGCTAATAGTATGTAGGTGCCAAAGCTTTTGTACGAAAGCTGGGTTGTGGAGCGCTGGTCGGTAGTGGATCTGTTGCTGAGATCTCCAGATAAAACATTTGGCTGACTGTACCGGTAGCAGTGATAAATATCTAATGTTTTCTCTGAGATTTTGAAGTAAATACGTGTCGTGGATTATAGATTACGGTGCTTTTTCCAAAATAAATAGGCTCAGGGCGCTTCTTAGAGAAAATAATAAATTGGAGGGAAGTATGAGCATTATTTTATCCAGTCTGTTATATTTTACCGGGAAACATCCTATCCTAATTCAACTTGACACATTTAAAGTAAAGTAAAGTAAAAGTAAAAAGATTTTTATTTTGTCAGAACATAACAGAGACTCTTATAAACTAAACTTAGATTAACAGACGACAGAGACTGACAAAAATCGGTCTCCACTCAGCATGTGCTATGGTAGAGCAGATCGTACCATAGCGCTGGTCTTCCGTGGAGACCGTGGTGCGCAAGGTGGCCTAATATAGTGAGGAACCAAACAAAAATATAAATTAATCAACAGAAACTAAAACTAATTTAGTTGACAGGTTCTAATAATGTGATAGTTATAAACCGAATTCAAGTATATACGTTTGTTTCATTCAATCAATCATTCATAACAGACATGGTACTATTAAATTTTATAGTGAACTAGCGGACCTGACCGACTTCGTACGGTTTTAGTACAGATCCCTAACTTTTTTGAAAATATAATATAGCCTATGTTCACCGGGGATAGTGTAGCTTCCCAACGGTGAAATAATTTTATAAATCGGTCTAGTAGTTTCGGACCCTATTTAGTACAAACAAAAAATCAAACCTTTTCTCTTTATAATATTAGAGTATAGATAGGGGAAATAAGAATATACATTATATATAATTGTAGTTCCGCGAGACGATCCCGGGGGAAGTAAATTTTCATGGAACTATCTTCGGAATGTGTATATAGTCTACTATACAATAGGGTCCACAATTGACGGAATAATCGAAGAACATACATAAAAAAATACCGCTAAACATAACACGACCTCCTTTTCATAGCTCTTTCAATAGGTCTCTGAGCGACTTTGAACTGTTGTACCCATGAATCTCATTTCTCAACTTCCATTTTTTAATTTTCCGCAAAATGAAAGCCCTACATTACTTCAGCTTATAACGTACAGAAAAGGAGTCCCAAGTATTTTGATAACTAATTATCATTTATCTGCTGAATAATTTACAACCGGACTGTGATCCTCAACCCGCATGCCCAGCATGTGGAATTATGGGCATTACCCCACCCCACATGAGATAAAAGCCAATAAGGTGCTTATCAGGGGGAGGCCTGCGTCCAGCAGTGGACCAATACAGGCTATTGAGCCAAGGAGTTGAGGTTATCAAAACCAATTCAAGGTAATTTATTTATTAAATTTTCGGAAAATTACGTCTAAACATGAAACAAGAAAGATTAAGTATAATGAATGATATATAAGGACGGCCAATTACAATAAGAATGGAGTATCTATCAGATAACCACATATAGAGAAACACTTGTAAAACATAACCCGCGCCGGTAAAAAGCAGTGCAGGTGTGAACACATTAGGTAAGTAAATTAGGTGCCTAGTGGAAGTGTGAACACTTTAGGAGGAAGCAGGTTCATAACCGTGACCTTTGCTAATGAATGTGAGATGTAATAAAGTCTTCCGGCATTTCATTATGTACACTCGATTACAAGTGTTGAGATTTTGGTGCCATGTAAAAATATTCATCTTGCACTGGCAAATTGTAGAATAATGCCAAGGCTAGTGTCGAGTCGACAAACCACATTGACCTTCGTATTCTTTGTATGGTTTGCCATTTATTTATTTATTAAATACAGGCTGCCCCCGTGGCTTCGTCCGCGTGAAATTTTTCAATATATGAAACGGGGTAAAAGTCCTATGATCTGTGTTCCCTATATCATGAACACGACTTTCTTTTATAATTATATAGATATAAAGAGAGGTCATGATTCATTTTTTATTCTTACATTACCCACTGACGTCACCGAGAATTGAACCTGCGACCTTTAATGGAGGGCGGAGTCAACGTTTTACAAGACCATTAACATTAATGTCAATAAAAACCGATGGCTACTCCAGCACCCTCTAGAGGGAAGAGTCTTATTTTACTAATAACTTGATGAGCAACTTTGTTTTATTTTGTTACCGTTGTTGTTCCCTGGGGCTGGTAAATGGAAGAGGCACAGTTTTTGTTGTGACTTAAGGTTCTGACTTCATAGGCGAGAGTTTCGCGGAAGTCAAGTAGGTACCTATCGCCGCGGTCGCGGCGGTCGTAATGTCAAAGTCAAAGTGAAAATATTTTATTCTTTAGGCTTACAAAATAATCACTTAGACCAGTCAAATGTTATAAATTATTATCAAATAAGATTATTTTACTGTTCACTTAAATTTGTTGTCCACTAGTGGAAGAAAGAAAATACCACTAGTATGTTCAATGTTCAATGACGTGCGGTCAAGCCAACCGATTTCGATGTTTTATTTTTTAAACTTAGTTTTAAACCCATTTTCATTATTTAAGAATTTGAAGTCGATTTATAGTTTTTTAAAACACTCCAAATTATGTGCATTAAATTTAAAAACCGTAACTACCCTCTGGATTTTACTTATTGACATGTACCTAAAATCACATTATATATAGATTTAGATAGGCATAACATATATATATAAACACATACATAAGTGATATATGTATGAATGTACTAGTGGCTTCTTTTACACTTCTCACACTAGTGGACAAAAAATTGAAGTGAACAGAAAATCATAAACGTTTTTTTATTTTATAATGATTTATAGTATAAAATTTGACTTGTCTAAGTGTTTCTTTTGTAAGCATAAAGAAATAAAGGATTCCAAAAATATAACTTACTAAAACCGACGGATATCCAAGTATTTATGGAAGTTGGTAGAAATATAAACCAGGAATTTACCTAGAACTTTGTAAACTGCGCAATGTTTATTTATTGAGCAAACGACAAACCATTTTATTTATTTAGGGAAATATCAACTTTGTTTTTAAAGGTTGTGTAAGAAAACTGTGTTTTAAATGCTTTACTATATTTTATGCGTTGTCTAGAACTATTTTTTAATAAATATGAAATTATATAGGAATAGACCCACGCATAGGAAAAATTTAATGTACCAACATCAAAAACGAGAATGATTTATACACATGTAGTCGGTCGGATTTTTTTTTATGATTTGTAATATAATTTTGTCTAGCTGTAGGATACCTCAAACTTTATTAAATATTTAAAATCAATATTTTAAAATGAAGTTACAAAATAAATGTAGCTAATATACCAATAATTTCAGCATTTTTTACACCTTGCATAAATTTAATGTCAAAAGTTTCAAACATTCAAAGAAAGCTGTAAATCTTTGAACGTGTGCTACTAATTATTCATTTTAATCACTCGGAAAAAATATTTTGTTTGCATATTTAGAAATATACATTGCTATTTTCATTTGTTTTTCCTACTGCTTTCTAGTACAGAAACTTTTCAAACTCCTTCAAAACAGCGACGAAACTTTATTTTCACGTTTTTTAATTTCACATTTTTCCATCGTATTTTCTTACTTTTACAGACATTGGATAAATACAATTTCGTAACTTAAAAGTTATATATATTTTCACTTACCTTGAATCGTTTTCCTGAAGGCTCCGACGGTAACTCGGCAGTCACTTGGACTTGCCGCTCGCGCACTGTGCTGGCATCAGCCCGCCCGCCCTTATATAAGTAGCGCCGCCCAGCTGGGCAGAACGTCCAACAGTTTGAAAGTTTATCTGTACCGCTGAGGTTTTTGATGTACTGAGGTTATTGTTCTTTATTAGTGTTAGTTTAGTTTTGTTTTATTTTGGGGTTAGGATCGCGAATCGTAGACAGTTTTTTATAACGAAGGTCCCTTTAAAAAACTAAACTGTAGTACTAAGAAACGAAAAATACATTCCGTGTCAGAATACAGTGCACTTATTTATTTTAAGGTACAAATCCATTGAGTTTCCTTTCGCCTTTACTACATTTTAAGCCTACGAAAAATCATTGTCGTCATCAGCCTATGTTAGTCTACTGCTGGACATATGCCTCCCCCAATGAGCGCCACAGCCAGCGCCCTGTCTTCAGCTTGACGCATCCAGTATCTACCTGCAGTCTTTCGCAGTCATCCCACCTGGTCGGAGGGACCCAATAAATAATGGTTTGGAAATAAATGAATAATGAAATAAATAAGAATATGTGCGACAGTATATAAATGAAAAGTATTCGTAGAGGAGCTACGGATTGCGTGGGCTGCCCTATAGTGTCGCGTGGCCTACGCGGCTGCGGCCTACGCGAATACAGAATACGCTACAGTTTCTGTGAATAATGCTACTCGTATTCTACTCTACTTGATTTTTATCGCCGATTTCGAATTTATGGTATTGATTTATTTGTGAATGTAATAATGCATTTTTAGAGCTTTTTTGGATCCTTCAGATTGTTTTGTTTTGTTAATCATGTGTCATGTGCAGTTTTTTTTGTTAAATTATTTATTAACGTTATTTATACTAATACTAGCTACCCGCCCTTCGCACGGGTGCAATGTAGATACTAATAATTATGCTTATTTATTATACATACAACCCGCCCTCTTGAGTTACTCTATCTATTGCTGAAAACTGCATTAAAATCCGTTGAGTAGTCTAAAAGATCTAACTGACAGCGGAAGCGACTTCATTTTATACTAGTTATAATAAAGATTACTCGGTCCTAAGATTTTTACATACTTAGGGCCTA
Organism: Eupithecia dodoneata; assembly: GCA_947044415.1. Classification (NCBI taxonomy): domain Eukaryota; kingdom Metazoa; phylum Arthropoda; class Insecta; order Lepidoptera; family Geometridae; genus Eupithecia; species Eupithecia dodoneata. Next base: position 934,139 of record OX345670.1, read on the forward strand.
ATTCCAATAGCACCGCACACGAGTCTAGAGTATCTAGAGTTTTATTAATCTTTGGACGATTCTGCGATGGAACCATGGTCATAGTAAAGCGAATGGTTAGGAGAATTTGGCCCCTGATTATTTACATACGTTTTTGGTATATCTCCTATCTATATTATATACAAATAAATTGCTGTTCATTTGTTCCGCTAAAATTCGAAAACGGTTGGGCTGATTTAGCAGATTTTGGTTTTGAAATGTTTTTCGTAGTCCAGGAAAGGTTTAAACGGTGAGATAATAATGGTAAAATTACGCAGAAATTTCCACGCGGGCGAAGCCGCGGGGCGTAGCTAGTTCTAAATAAATAACTAAGTAGGTACCTTGTTAGCATGAATAATGCTAACTCTTCGCGGCTAATGACCCATCCACATATGTACAAGTTATAGAATTGTAAACAGGTCTAAAAATACACATCTCTCGACCTTTTAAGAAGTGCCTGTGCTGAGCTTTAGTAAAGGTCGCGAAAGATCCCGAGAAAGGGCTATTGATGGAAAATGAGCTCATTTTAGGGTCGTGGCAAACGGACCACGGTTTGTGGCGGGCGTGGCAAACCAATCGTAGATTGAAGCAACCCAGTTTTGTGCCAACTACTAATTTGAAAGCCACTCGGCACTTTTCTATCAGGTAACATTTAACTTTGATTTCGTACCGGTAGAAGGTTTAGCCATTTGTTCTTAATTCGACTTTCTATTTCTACTCGTATTAAATGTTCGTAAAGCTTAACATTGCTACGCACATGCTTGTCTACCATTGTTCATATCAGTCAACCAACCTAAAATATGCCTTTGCGAACAAATTTTATCTATTTCTTGGTATCCTTAGCGAGATATCTCGCCTTACCTACTAGAACAGCATCCGTTAGAACAATACGACGATATTGCGGTTCAATGGTGAATTGTTCACGACCTCAGGCCTGGAAGAGATTGCTCTTAGCGATAAGGTAGTCGATTGTGTTGCCACTTAGGTTTTGGTTTAGGTGGATGTACTCCTATGTCTGCATTTAAATTCCATTTGGCCCATTACGCGTGTTGTTTCCTATATAGCATAGTCAGTCAAGCTCTGTCCAGAAACGCAGAATCTTCCTGGGGTCTTCTAGGCTAGGGTGCTATTTTGAAAGAAACAAGAGGTTTCGGATGTCGAATCTCATGTACAGTTTTAAATTAGTCTATTTAGTTTCATACAAAGACTTAAAAAAATGTATATGCATCTTACCACCAAGTTGTTTCGACCGCGTCATACAACGCATAACATAAATATATATTTTATATTAAATTATAGATAGAAAACGACGAGAACAAATTGAACAAATATCCCCCACACCACAGAGGTCGTGAAATGTTTAAGCAGTGAGCATTATGTTTATTTGGTAGATATAATTATTATCTACTCCATAAGTCACTCACCGTAATACTGATGTAACTGCTAAACTTAGTATGAATTCGTGGAACTGGACCAGCTTTTTGAAAAGGCTGGTAAATGAGTAGGAACTTAGTATTTTTAAACTCTGAACAAACATGCAGATCACAGAAAAATGTGCCCTGTTGCGGGAATCAAACCCGGATCTGGCGAGTTAGATACCTAGTCTTATCTCCCTGCACCAGAGGGTTCGTTAAATCTAAATTAGTGTCATAATTTCATCGAATCATGGCACTAAAACAAATTAGGTAGGTAATGATAACGCGGTACCGATAGATAGGTACCTACTGATAACTGGAACACTGTTCGGCAATAACCACTGTTGATTCGGCAGCTACAAACAGAAAATATATGGCATACTTCACACCGTGCGACACGACGCGACGCCCTCATTGACATACTTTGCCAAAGAGTTAACGTGTTATTGAGTGGAGACCGTGACTCGGCAAACGTAGTGTAGGGCGCCCTCCGGCCAGGTGGCATGACTACCTGCGACGACTGCAGGCAGATGCTGGATGCAGCAAGCTGCAGACAGGGCGTTGTGGCGCTCATTGGGGGAGGCCTATGTCCAGCTGTGGACTAACATAGACTGATGATGATGGCGACGACTTGTGAATCTGTGTTTAATTTTTGTTAAAGTATTCACTGCCCAGTGTAGGTGCAGCGAAAATACCTTCATGTACGTCATGAGCAACGACTGTGTTAATCTAAGACCTAAGATATCAGTTACTTTAATAATTAATGCTTTACTTTGGGATGCCAAATTCGAAGCATAATTATTAACTATTTTTATTCGTTCAAAAGTCGTGAACGGTAGACGATATCGTGTCGTTCAGTAAAATGGCTGTTAAACCGGAAACCTTATCTAGCACTCGAGGAGACACGGCATTTCCATAAACCTTCATCCTAATGTCACCCTAGCTGTCATCTCTCTTAAAGACGCGCCATTTTTGTGGAGTATAATGTGACATTGGGTTATTAAACAATTTCAGCTTTATATAATTATCGGCGTGGTGTTCTACTTTGAAAAACTGAGTTACGGAGTTTCGGATGACGCTTCCGACGTGTTACGAAGTTCCAGATCCGATGACCAATCCGTGCTTTCGATAACACTACTAGGTTTTAGAGATCCAAAACCAAGAATGGCATAGTTATCTTGTACCCATAATACAAGCTCAGTTTAACTTGGGGCTAGATGAGTAGCCCGTGCAAAACTGGCTAGTTAAGTAAAACCAATAGGTAACTGAGAAAAACGCAAAATACTTAGATTCTTTGTTTATGGTTTTTTGTGTTGCGTTATTGACATAATCGGGTAGAATAGTATATAGGTCTTTTGAAACTGTCATGGCTATTAACACTAAAGTCATTTAAAACGGGATATTTACCATGATTTGATTTTTGATTGGAAAACTCAAAAATCAAATCATGGTAAATATCCCGTTTTAAATGACTTTAGTAGTATATAGGTATTAGGTTAGAAATAATAAAAGGTTAATTTTTCTTCTACGTTATTTCTTTAAAGCCTTACATCTTAATTATCTCTCACAACCTTAAATATGGCTCATTAAATAAATTACCCCCTGATAAGGATAATAATATACTATGAGAAAACCCTGTAAAGTTTCCATACATTTATCACAACGCCAGTTCAGAAGTGGGTCAAAACGGAACTCGCAAACTATTCCGTAATTTCGCAGACAAATAGCCCCATGGGACAATGGTAGCCATGGAAATTACCGAATGACTATATCTAAAAAAACAAAATTTGCTCAATGTAATTTAGTCCACTGCTGGGTAAAGGTGTCTTCATTATCAAGCCTTTTTGTGGACATGTGGACAATCGCATCCATAATGGTACCTACCATTGTTCCTACCACAAACCTTTTTGTTCTGACGGAAACTAAAACTTTTATAGTTTTTGTAAACTTTACACAACCTTAGGACTCAGATTAAAATTTCTCAATTCATGTCGCCTGTTTGTCTTTGAAGTTTGATCACGTCACCTAAGCTTACACAGTTTGTGTCTCTTCAAAATCTAGCCTTTCTAGACGACCGATAATGTGGCGCGGTGGGCTAACGTCCGCCTGCGACGCAGGAGGTGCTCTTTCGTGTATTCCATCTTCCAATGCTGATGAGTATCCTCCATGCTGCTCAGGATAACGTTGCAAGGATATTTTGACATAACCACATAGTAGTGAAGTAGGTACCTAGTACCTATTAGTTCAATGGTAGGACTATTGAAACGAAAACTATCTCATTTGTTCTATAAAACGAATCATGTTTGGTAACTTCCATTAGTTCTATAGAATTGTTGGTCCATCTACTTACACTACACTCACGATTCGAGTGGTTTACTGGTGTAAATAAAACTATCTTGAATGTACAAATCTCACGCAAGTTACGCGACAGGATATATTCGATTGCACCGCGCTCGTCCTTTATTGCTTCGAACTGGAGACGAGGGCCGGTATATTGCAGACGACCGAAGAACTAAATTCATTGCAGCGAACTAGTAAGTAAGAGCTTTGTGGATTTCTTGATTGTTTTTAAAGTTAATTTCGTCTTCTTTTAAACGAGACGGATATAGATATTAATAGAATATGATCTGTAAAAGTTAACTACAGAAGTCCTTTTTCGAATAACAAATATCAAAATGCTTTATTTTCTTTAAACCTAACAGAACTCTTGGACGTGCCACAAAATTCACGTAGGTTTTTGTATTGTTTAAACTTGCACGTAAAGTACGTAGAGATTTAACATTACAATAAAATTTATATCGTGCCGGAGATTCAATAAAATCATCATCATCATCAGCCTATATGAGTCCACTGCTGGACATAGACCTCCCCCAATGAGCGCCATAGCGCCCTGTCTTCAGCTTGACGCATCCAGCATCTACCTGCAGTTTTTCGTAGATCGTGATCACACATGGTCGGAGGGCGTCCTACAGTACGTTTACCGAGTCGTGGTCTCCACTCAAGAACACGTTTGCCCCAACGGCCGTCGGTTCTTCGCGAGATATGGCCGGCCCACTGTCACTTCAGCTTGCTAATTCTCAGAGCTATGTCGATAACTTTGGTTCTCTGTCTGATGTATTCGTTACGAATCCTATCCTTCAGAGAAACTCCGAACATAGCTCTTTCCATAGCTCGCTGAGCGACTTTGAACTGATAGACCAGCCCTATCGTGAGTGTCCACGTCTCAACTCCGTAGGTCATAACGGGTAGGACGCACTGGTTGAAAACTTTCGTTTTCAAGCATTGCGGTGTGGATGAAGAGAAGACTCGACTTAGTTTCCCAAACGCTTAGCCCAGCTGGATCCTCCTTTTGACCTCCTTCTCGAAATTCAATATAATAAATAAAATAATTTGGGGTACCTAATTATTTTTCTGCTTAGAAATTAAATAATATCCCAAACAAATTCGATTTAGACGGGACTTGAACTCGCGACCTTCACTCAGTACGTAAACACTCACCAACTGAGCCACGAAATCAAGTGACCGACGACGAGTCGAAAATCATTGGGATTGCCTACAACGCTAGCGCCTTTAGCGCTTACAGATTACAGAGGTCGTTAATATCCATGTATCTAAGTTTGCAAGGGCTAGTTTCGCATGACATGCACTGCTCCCGATATTTGAGATTTATTCCCACGTAAAACAATAATGAGCTGCTCGATGCGGCGGGCGGGGATATCTGGACACACAGTCTTTAAGGCCAACATATAAAATGTTAGGCTTCATTGTAGAACAGACCGCGGCGGTCGCGGCGATAAGCTCTGCACACATTAATCCAATACCGTTACCACCCAGAACAAAAATGTCTATTTAAATAGGTATGGGTCTATTATATTAAATTAATTATTAAATTATTTATTTAAATGCTTTTTATATTGATGGCATCAGATGACAGCTCTCTTGAAGCTTGTGGGAAGCCATTTTATAACTGTAAAATATTTAATACACGTATTATGAATGCACAACTATTGTGCTCTGCGGTAGCGGTATTGGATGAATATCCGCAGAGCTTTAGGATCTTCAAATCCGCAGATGGATATCATAAGTGACTCTTACAACATCCATGTTCTCAGTAGAATAAATAAAATTCGTTTATTTCAGGCAAAAAACCTAAATCTTAAAGAAATACAAAAGTCTTTGGTAATATAATATAATGTACCAGGGTAAGATCAGCAGCTTCCTTCCTTCTATGTATATTTAACACTATCAATGCCAATAAACCAATGTGGAAATAATAAATAAATAATGCTGAACAATTCACACAGCATTATCTAACCCCATGGTAAGCAGAGCTTGTGTTATGGGTACTAGATAACTGATATACATAATACAATACATTACATAGATAGATATTTTTTATTATACATAGAAAACGACCAGAACACTCGGAACAAATATCTGCAGATCGTACACATAATTGTTCCAAGGCGGGAATCGAACCCGCAACCTCCTGCGTCGCAGGCGGACTTTGGCCCACCGCGCCACATCATCGGTCGTCTTAAAAGGCTAGATTTTTCTTCTTCTTTGGTTGATACAGGTTCGGCAGTAACGTGGCTGAGGTGAAAATATTGTAAAACTCTCTGGCAATACTGCGTACATTTCTGTGGTTCGGGTAAAATAGTAGGTATGATCACTTGTGGCATGCCCAGACTTAATAAAGTATAGAGTAAAACAAAAAAAATCAAATCCAACTCTATTCTCCGTCCGCAACTCTCGTGTGTGGGGCAGCTTGAAACAATAAAGCAGTGGAGACTCACCACTGAACGCAGCATTCTCTCGGTACCGTTGGCAAAAAAAAATTTGTAAAACAATCGCGAACTTATAACAATAGAATGTTCTCCATAAAGTGCGCTATTCAAGGTGTTGAAAATGTGTTTGAAATTTGTTTCTTTGTCTGGTCTCGGCTGGTGTTACTGTCAATGTTATTTTAATTCGCCTGTTGTTATAGCCTGTGGTATTAGGATTGGTGTAAAAGTTTCAACTTTAAAACAGAACACCAATCAACTCGAACTCTTTGCTTAACCCACATATTTCTTATAATAATTTGTTAGAGTTTGTTCAATATTTATATCCCTATCAGTCGGAATCTGCTCTTCAAGGCTTCTTTAGTGGCTAACGGCCTTTTTAGATTCTTACACGTTTACAAAGTTACTCTCGTGAACTAATTTGACGACCTCTGTGGCGCGGTAGACGAAGGTTTATTTATTATTTATAATCTAACGACATCTTTCTACTAATAAATGGCAAATGTAAGGAACATCAATAATAATGTTTCTAAATTGGCTTGCAGGTAGCACATATGTTTTACTTAATACCTACCAACATAAAAATCGCCTTCCTTCTTCGCACATTGCAGTCGAGCATAAATTTTTGAGTTTGTTGGCTGACTGTACAAGCGTCGAGTGTTGCAATAATGTCTCTCTGACTGTTTGTGCAAGCGTGTTCTGTGTACACAAGTGTGGTTACAGCTACTCCTGTATCCAGATATTGTGAATAATAATTAGGTGGTTATTGCAGAATCATGGTCTAAGTGGTCGCAATAATCGACCCTTCGATGTCTTACGTTGCATAAAGGAACCTACCAGAGGCCTCCTTGATGCTTGATGAGCTTGACCAGCTGCTTCCTTCTGGGTAATTTAACACCTCAACTGCGATCTACAATCTGCCATGCGTGGTTGCCTCCCCAAACCTTCCTTGTTTGGGGAGGCATGTTCGGCAGTGTATGTGCTGATGAGGACTGTATTATATATGCCTTTTGTTGATCTTTAAAAAGATTGGAGTGGTGTGACTGATGGCTGATAGTGTGATGTCATCACTAGGACGAAATCGATGACGTAACAGGATTACGTCATCGATTTCGTCCTAGTGATGACAATTACTTAAATAAATATAAGGAAAAGTGATGATAAATGGATTTCCAAATAGTTTTCACAATTTGTATAATGTGTTTTTATATCTTACTTTTAATTTTACTTACAGTCAACAGGTGTCCCAAGGCCCTTTAGAAAGCCAATGTCAAAATGATAATAAATAAAAATAAACGAATTCAAAAGATACTAAATTTATTAACAAGTATCACACACTCACACACAAAGTAATAAAATAACATAAATAAATACATCTTATCATACACATAACGAAGACACGTCATATTATTTAATGGCTTTTAAATTAAATTATTTCTTAACTAAACACCAAATAATACTAAGAAATTATACGGATCCAAAAATCTTGAGTTTATTTACGACAATAATGATAGGTTCCTGTTAAAACTCGCATGCTTAGGTAATCGAGAATATCCCATAGTCAAATGAGCCTGGGGCCTTTAACCAAAGTGAATTGACCTTTAAACATAGTAAACTCATCTGTATCCAAAGTGAATTGACCTTTAAACATAGTAAACTCATCTGTATCCAAAGTGAATTGACCTTTAAACATAGTAAACTCATCTGTATTCAAAGGGAATTGGGATTTTAGCAAAGTTAATTCTTTTAAATTTAAAGTGTATTCGCCTTATCCAAAATGAACTGGATTTTATCACGAGTGAATTGGTTTTAAAGTACATAATACTGTACGTAAATAGTAACTGTATGCTATCAACTATTGATAAATAATGTCTTAATAGGCCTTTATAAAAAATGTATTGGCCTCTACCTAAAGTGAATTAGCATTTATCCAAAGTTTGGCCTGTGATTAATACGGTCCTGCCGTCGATCTATCAAGATGAGGTTGTTCGTCCGCGCTGGATACCCGTGGTGGTGGATCCACTTCTCTCTGGTGTTGTTCCTGATGGTAGGCTAGAAAAAATGAAATTATAATTACATTATTTATGCAGCATGATAAATACCCTACCACCCAGCATATATTTGTGCTGGGTGGTAGGGACATCATCATCATCAGCCTATGCTAGCTAGTCCACTGCTGGACAGGACATAGGCCTCCCACAATGGACTCAATAGCGCCCTGTCTTCAGCTTGACGCATCCAGCATCTACCTGCAGTCTTTCGCAGGTCGTCATCCCACCTGGTCGGAGGGCATCGAGTCCCTGTCTCCACACAAGAATACGTTTGCCCCAGCGGTTGTCGGTCCTTCGCGAGATAAGGCCGATCAACTGCCACTTCAGCTTGCTAACTGAGAGCTAATTAGACATATACAATAACTACCTTTCTTATCTGAGCTTTGACAGTGTCACTGGTTGCGTAGGCTCTCCGTGGCTTTGAGGTCATAGCTGCATGCCTCAACATGCCGCGGTGATTCTAAAAATAAAAAAAAATCCACCATTTTTTTTTTATATTGTAGGACCATAGAAACACGTCTGTAACAAATGCACTCAACGTTATATTCTACAGAGATAGGGAGACGCTTGTTAAGGATGGTAAAAATATAGTAGGTTTAGTTTAGCGAACCATAGACACCTTAAGCCTTAGACACTTTGGGCACGGAACCCTAAAAAGTAATTAAAAATTATTGGTTACTAAGCTCGGGTATGAAAAGGATATTCTGTTACCTACTTTATGTTGACAACTTTTAATAAGTTTAGAGAAAGTCTAAAATAGTTAAAATAATGAGATATTTTCTGAGGTCGTGATAGATAGATAGACAAAACACTCTTAACGTGAGTTCTCCTTAAAATTATTGGCGACTCATGTTTGTTATTTTTAATTATTAAAAGAAAAAACAACGAGAATAACCATCAATAAAAACTGAAGCCAACAACAACACTAAAAGTTTATTGTGCAAATATTAAAAACTACATTTTTAATTAGAACAAAAAGTTGGCGCGTTAAGAAAAAAACAGTTAACGACGTTTTCATACAAAAGGTTATTTTATTCACAGAATTTTATTTAAAGCTCAACTTGGAGCAAACTGACCTCTGTTCTGGGTTAAAGTTCATTCTGTTGAAATTAAATAATATCCCATAAGAACATACAATTTACCCAGGGCTTAACCACTATAATAACAATAAAAAATTATTAATAATAATTACATTATATTATTATGATTAGGTATAAATAAAGTACTGTGAAAATGTCCCAAGAAGATCTTTCATCTGCCATAGTGAAAAGCAGAGACCTAGTTACGGATTTTTGGAAGTTGTCAATAATAGCGGGCCTCTTCATATTTCCTTTGAACACTCAAAAATTTACTCCCTCTATCAACGCAACCTCAAGATTTCGTAGAGTCATATAATAATTATTATAATTCATATAATTATTTAAAAAACAACCACTTCTAAGGAATCGCTGAGCCTAAATAATAAAAATATACTACTATCTAAAAAACAGAAACTATCACTATTAATAACCATGATTTTATAAGTTTTAATTCATTATACGAGTATATTTTGGTTCCGCCCAAAATGTATTTTGTACGAAAAGCGTCCTACCTGATCTCTGCGCTAAGTGAATCCCTAGCGATAGCGGTAAGCTTCTTCTTAGAGTTTATGCAAGTTGTTAATGAATAAGAAACCTACGACTTTCTGTAGAGATACTTGCTTCTGTTCCTAGTTAGTACCTAGATATACTTTCTGTAGAGATACTTGCTTCTATTCCTAGTTAGTACGTAGATATACTTACGAGTTGTATAATGTATTTAAAGGCGTTTAGTCACGCGAAAAAAAATAACTCGAATTTACGACATACGAGTACTTTCTAGGTTCTTCATGTAATTTATGCACATAGGAAGTTTTTTCATCATCATCATCAGCCTATGTATATTAATCCACTGCTGGACATACGCCTAGCCCAATGAGCGCCATAGCGCCCTGTCTTCAGCTTGCCGCATCCAGCAGGTAGATACCTGCAGTCTTTCGCAGGTCGTCATCCCACCTGGTCAGAGGAATAAACATGTATGAAGTTTTTTAACTACCACGAAATGTCGGCAAATCAATCAAAAAAAATAAAGATTCTTTCAGGGTCGATTCTTACGCCATCCACATGCACCACATAGGTATTAACAGCCCATCATACATACATAGGTATTAACAGCTCTGCTCTTCTTCCCCGTGTCTTCTTCCTCGCCGCTGTAGTCGAAGAACTCTACCTTCTTTTCGTACTCATCCTTCTTGTGCACGTCGTGGCTTCCCTTCGTGCTGTGTCCTTTTGAGTGCTTGCCTGTTTCCTCGTACTACGTCAGATAGAGAGGGATAAACAAAAATAATGTGGGACGAAATATTATTTATACATTATATTTATAAGGATTTGGCACGTTTGGTGCTGGTTTAGAATTTGCACAACCCTAACTCTTCCCGCTTGTGTCGTTAGAGGCGACTAAGGGATATCGAACCCCAGCCCGCATGCCCAGCGTTGGGATTATGGGAATTTCACACTACTTACTTTGAATTTGTATTTTTTAACAGCGTCTGAACGCGATTTGACAGCCTACGAGTATGTGCGATATATTCATTAGTTTATTATCTACATACATTTAAGCCTAGTCATTATCACAAATCTGTGACATTATTTCTTAGAGATCTTGATTAGAGATTACTACAAGAACTAATTACTAAAATAAAGTTTACTTAGAATTCCTCTAGATATGCCATACCTCTGCATGTTTCTTCCCGTACTCCTTATGATCGTGCCTAGCGGAGTGTCCGCTGTCGTCTCCAAAGATTTCCTTCACTTGCTCCCGTGAGTCGTACTTGTTTATATCTTTCTTAATATTGTGATATCCCTTGCCGGTGATCTCCTCCTCATTTTCATTCTACCACAGAAAGGGTTAAATTAAAACAATTAGCTAAACAGAAGACGATAACTACAAAAGTAAGTTAACATATCATAATTAAGCTCTACAAGGTAGCGGTTACAAATAACATACGTTATAGCTAGGTACTACCTATGCGCTAACTGAATACCTACTAGTAGTATGACATCTACTTACTACTACTACATACTAATAACTTACAAAGCAACCTTATTTAGCATCGCTCTCGTAAGGAGGCCTATACTAATAAACTTCCTTACATACATATGTAGTTAGTTAAAAAAATCCCCTATATAATTATATGTCTTTGATCATTCTTCTACATTTTGAATGACCATAGATTAATGAAAACATGGACCAAAAAATTATTTATTTATTTTGAGGAAGGCCTACAGCTTAATTAGATACAAAATATGATATAGATACAAAATGTTTAAACTAGCAACAGAGAAGCTAATAATTGGCCTTCACGGCTTAATGACAGTATGAAAGTTAAATACGCTATGCAATTAGATTAGAAGAAAACATTGTTTTTTAATATAATAATAAATAATATGAATCAAGAACACAAACTATATGATAATTATTGTGAAAAGGCATTCTACCGATAAAGTTAGTTCAGCAGTCAGATGTCACAAACAACTCGATAATGTTGGAAACTCGTGAGTTTGCGTTTTGGCTCCGAACGGGAGATAATTCACTGCTGAACTACTGAATTTCATTTTACTACAGAACCTCCGTCTTAATTGCGACTTCATCATTTTGAATTCTGAGAATTAGTGCTTAGATGTGTTTTAGCTCGAACAATCTTCTTATTATATGTAGGTATGATGGTATTTGATAATTTGATTTGATAATAATTTAATGTATAAAATATCACTTGACTAAGTTTTTTTTTTAATTTTTTTTTTAATTTAATTTTTAATTTTTTTTTAAATTTTAAATTTTGTATATTTTTATTTTTAAGTTTGTATATGGATTGAGAATCTGATAAATGAGTTCATAATAATAATTAATATAAGTGCTTATTTTGTAAGCCTAAAGAATAAATGATTTTTGACTTGACTATACGCGATCAAAGAACATTATATAAAAAAAAAAATGTAACCAATGACATCGATGCTGATATTGGATGATAGATTCTAGATGCTGGATGCGACAGGGCGCTATGACGCTCATTGGGGGGGCCTATGTCCAGCAGTGCACTAATAAAGGCTGATGATGATGATTATGAACATCGATGCTGTGTTGCTGAAATCGACCCTTTGGTACACGTAAATAGAAAACTATGAGACACACAGTTTCTATTTACGCGATTAGTGAGGCAAGTCGTCATTTGTTTTTGATGTTTGCTACTTGTATGTTTGTATCATAATCTATGAACTCTAAAGGTATTTTGTTGTTGTCTGTTCTTGAATCTTAATCACATTTCGGTTTCGTTCATATATTTAAAGAAAAACTAAAACTGTATTACTAGTTTAAGTGTAACAAGCTGAGCTGCAGCTAGGAAATGACTTTTCCAAGCAAAGACACTTGTTATTAGTTTCTGTGCTCTTTGCATTCATTGCCTGAAGACACAACTTTAAGACAACCGGTCGAGACAAGTTCATTTAACTAACAAGAAATGCAAACAGGCAAAGTAATTCAGTAGTACCCCAAAGTCATCATCATCATCAGCCTATGTTAGTTCAATGCTGGACATAGACCTCTTCTAATGAGCGCTATAGCGCGCTATTTTCAGCTGAACGCATCCAGCATCTCCATGCAGTCTTTTGCAGGTCGTCATCCCACCTGAATGGTTTATCGAGTCGTGGTCTCCATTCGAGAACACGTTTACCCCAGCGGTTATCGGTTCTTCGCGAGATATGGCCGGCCCACTGCCACTTCAGTTTGCTAATTCTTAGAGCTATGTCAATAACTTTGGTTCTCTGTCAGAGAAACTCCGAGCATAGCTCTTTCCATAGCTGAGCGACTTTGAACTGGTGGACCAGCCCTATCGTGAGTGTCCATGTCTCAGCTCCGTAGGTCATACATAACGGGTAGGACGCACTGGTTGAAAACTTTTGGCCTCCTTCTCGAAACTGTTTTTATCTAACTGCAGAATCTGCCCGAGGTAAGGTATATTCCAAAACGATTTCGTGAATCCACCATGTACTCCTAAGTAAGTAAGTACAATAACACTGTGTTTTGTTCTACTTCCGCGTTTCTGTGCATTTTTTCAGTAAATATGTGTAAATAATCTTTATTTACTACCTCACCCATATAGCTGACTTACATAGTTCCCGTGCGAGACATTGTTTCCTTCTCACCATGATAATTGTTCTCGTCACGCACGTTCGGGTTTTGTTCTGGTGTTTTCTATTATTTTTCCAATCAAATATTTTACAACAACGACACATTGATACCTGCGTTGTTATGATAGTCTCAACAATGCATTGATTGTACCTCCTACGATTATTTTCGCAGAGGTCAGATTGGTCTAGGTTATTATCATAACAACCTATTTGTCTGTTAAAACAATTCGCGTTGGATAATAATCCTAATCGATAGGAAAAGAAATGAATCATATCGAGGATATTAATACCGACGGCCGCTGGGCAAACGTTTTCTTGAGTGGAGACCGCGACTCGGTAAACGTAGTGTAGGACGCCCTACGACCAGGTGGGATGACGACCTGCGAAAGACTGCAGGTAGATGCTGGATGCGGCAAGCTGAAGACAGGGCGCTATGGCGCTCATTTGGGGAGGCCTATGTCCAGCTGTGGACTGCTATAGGCTGATGATGATTAATACAAAAACGTTTTCTTGGCTAAAAGTGACGCACCTTACCATATCATATAATGTTATGACCATCACTGTATATAGTATCAATGCACACGGCTCCGACCGACAACCAAAAAACAAAAAGTTTACTCGCATAACACGTCAAAATTTTGATTAAAATACACAAAAATGGGCCGACATAAAAATTCGTACTTCATTCATCATATTAGCCGACACACGTCCATAGCTGGACATAGGCCTACCCCATTACGACATCAAAAAGAGCGGTCATGAGGCACCTCCTCCATCCATGGACATTTTCGCGTTGCATCGTGATCGCCACTAGACAACTTTTACTCAAAAAAGTTAAACAGTTAAGGGATGCAACATTGGTATTCTTCTAACACAAATAAGATTCGCAGTTGTCTCGCTTACATCCGTATTAACTTTTTTTTCGGAGGTTAAGCTATAGCATTTTGCAGGTAACCCTCTACCACTTCAGCTACATCTTCTTTATTATAATAATTCTGATACCATTAACTGTCTCCTACTAAACAATAGCCTAGTTTTAAAGTTGAATAAGGATTTTATTATTCTACTATTATATAGTTCTACTTCTAAATATTTAACTTTGCTTAACTATATGCAGCTGTTATAATTATGTTATACTGATTATTCGGAAAAAGACACATAAAGGCATAGTTTTATTAATAAACGGTTTTAATGACTCGCTAAAGTTATTTTAGTAGGACCGACACGACTTACATCGATGACGTAACATAAGTACCACTTTCTGATTTTCGCAGCATCTGTCTGGAGTAAATCAATCACTAAAGTCTAAAATTAAAATATTTATAACATTTTGAGGTTTTAAAAAATAACTAAAAGTTTTTTTTTAATAACATTATAGCTAAATATACATATAGTATAATTATTTCAATTACACAGTCAGTAGGCCAGAAGACGGAGATTGTTCTCATGCATAACATCGCATCTTTATAAATTGCTAGCATTGCATTATAAAACTGAAGATGAAGGAATGAATTTTAAAAAATTTACGCATCGGTGACATTTATATAAATCGGTTTTGTTTATGTTTATTGTTTTATATGTAATTATTGTCTACGGGAGTGGCATAGTCATGTTGACTAAACTCCATAGACAATTTCGGTCAAATTCGGAATTATCTGTACCAATTAAAGAGCTTAGGAAAAACTCTTTTATTCGTTTTCTCTCCTCTTCTCCATTGCTAAACCTTTTTGCGACAATTTGCGAAATAAATCCTCCTAAATCTGACCAATAAAAACTAAACTAAAGAAATAAAAATAGTATTCCCGAGGTTGTTGTAAGTTTTCGGTCGTTATGTTATTTATTGTATTTTTTTATATATGACGTTCTTATCCGTCATGCCCATTTTCAAAATTATTTTATAAAATAATATAAAATGTGTTATGTGTAATGTATAAAATTAACATAATAATATGTAGATGAGAATGCGTAATTTTCTCTATTGTAATTTTCTATGTCTTTTGCTATAATAAATACTTTTTACTTTAAATACATGAAATAACGTGTCGAATTACGAATGATTAATGGGTTACGTAAGGAAGCTATCGTTATGTCAAAAAAGCGCTATTCTCCGTAAAAGTTATAAAATAACTTCGAATAACGTTTGTTTCGCCATTAACCATATTTCTCGATACGTCAGACTGATTACGACACACGATAACGTATTCATAAATGATGGGCGATAAATATCGTTTATTAATAAGACTTTATGCGTTATGCTGGCACTAAATAATTTGGTGACAGTGTTTAACCGGTTTTTAGGGCTTTTGTATATTCGCTTAACTTGTCTGATTAATCCATAATATATTATAAATAGGTAAATATTTATATCAAAACTATTATTTTACTTTTAAATATACTGTATACGTACATACAGAAAGCTGCGTGACGTCTAATTGTATGGGATATACATACATATATGATCTATCAACCAAGCACAGATTACTTAATCTGTACAACCAATATGAATAACGACGTATTTATTATTAGTATGTCTATTCAAAAATTTAATAAATTTAAATTTAAATAATTACAAGGGTAACTAATTCATACAACCTCGATGGTTGTATGAATTACTTACTGTACGATGTTGATATATCATAATACATATGTATGTATATCCCATACAATTAGACGTCACGCAGCTCTCTGTATGTACGTATAAAGTATGTATACAAGGGTAAGTAATTCATACAACCTCGATGGTTGCATGAATTACTTACCCTTGTAATTATGTGTTTCATGAGAGCTTTGTTTGCTAAGATAATTTTGAACACTCTTGTTGCTCATATAAATATGAAACAATGGTTAGTAAGATATTTGGAACACCTCAGGTGCTTACAACAATTTGATGATTCAACCTGCGTGTATCAAATTGCTTTTATTATTTTCAGATAATTTTGACTACTCTATACGCTCATATCAATTTGACGCTGACTGTACTCACGAATACACGTAAATGAACAAGCTGGAGGTGACTAGCTCTCGCGTACCATTAATAGGTAGCCCATACCCTTAAAGTCAGCTACATTTCTACATTACCTCGTAGTACTTTTTGCCTTGGTTTATGTAGTCAGCATTGTGCTCGCTCTCGTGTCGCCTCCCGCCGCCTTCTGAAAATAACGTGTTTATTATTTTCAGGTTTTTTGGTCCAAAAGTCAATGGATCTTTGAATATTGATGACGATGATAGTGACATCTTAGGATGACCAAAATTCTTCGCCGAAATTTGGCTAACTGGCCACGAGACTAGCCGATAATATTTTTATTTTAGAGAACTATGTATAAGGATAAATGAGTCAATAATAAAATATATTGTGCTTACATCCTGTATATTTACATATTTTGACACTACACCGTTCCATCAGTCACAAAAAATAATTTGCGATTGTCATATTATTTTTACCTTATCCTGTCAAGTCAAAGAATACCAATTACATTATGACACACTAGTTTCTGCCCGCGGCTTCACACGCGTTGTTTCCCCTAGAAACAACGCGTGCGAAGCGTGGAATAGAAATAACCTTAAGGTTATTTCTATCAGTTATTATTCTATCAGTTCCCATGGGATAGAATAAAAGATAACTTTAAGGTTATTATATAGATTTACGGGATTAAAGTAGCCTATGTTTTATTCCGGGCCTGGAAGTACCTGTATGCAAAATTTCAGCCCGCTCAGTTCAGTAGTTTCATCGTGAAAGAGTAACAAACTTCCAGAGATACAAACTTTTGGGTTTATGATATTAGTAGGATAGATACATATCTAGTACATCCCACACTTGGACTATAGATTATGATGCCAATCTCCCTAAAACATCTTTATATTCCGAAATAAAATATAGGTAAAGATATTCGAAGCAATATTTCGATATTTCTTGCGGAAAACCTCGTTTGATGTGAATCTTATCGTCTTTTAATTTTCCGGGTGTTTGGCCGAGCTCGGTCACTCGTCCACTTTTGGCAAATCGAATATTTTTTGGAGGAAGGAAACATCAACTGATACCACCATTTTTGCAAAATTTACGGGTTACTTAAATTGGATTTATTATTTAGGTAACTTAAATTTACCTATGTATGTTTAAATCGTAAATAGTATTCATTTGTTTCTATTATTTGATTTCGTTTTTTTCGTTTCTTTCGTTTTTTGAACCTTCGTTGTTAAAAAAGACCTAAATGTACCCGTTTCAATTTTTATTTAAATAACGGTTTTTTGTACAAAATTGAATAAAAGTACTTTCCCAGAGTTAGGTAAGTACTTTCCGGATATCAATTAAACAATATTTAACATTCTTATAGGTATTTTGTTACAAATCCTGTTCAGGTTTTTTACAAAATACCTATTCTCTCGAATGAGATTTGACCAAAATCTAAATATAAATAAAATCTAACCATCATTACCACGTTCGAAATCTTCATGATATAGGAGCCAATATCCTACAAATTGAATATTGTTCAACCGAATTAATCTGAATGAATGAAGATGTGAAAGTCAAATAACTTAGACTTATCTTCGGAAAGCCATAGCCCCAAGTTTGCTTAGGATAAAAATGTAAAGTGGCATCCCTAAGGGGATAAAAGGACACCACCCACCGGTGTCGCTTATATCAACTCCGCTAACTATAGGTAAAAGAAAGATGGATAATGCATTTATTCGACACTGCAGCACATGATACAAAGGTAACTATAGTAATGGTAAACAAAACGTAATAGTATAAAAAATTAAAAGTAGAGATTTAAAAATTGTGTGTGTGCTGCAGCCTGTCGAAAAAGTTTTAAGTTTAACACTTTGACTGCGATCTTTTTTCGACGACTGCGATCTTTTATTTAACCTAAGCCATTCCTGCTGCCGCTCACAACACAGCGAGCGGTTGTGTTGCGCCGCGCATTCGTTTCGTTCGAAAAACATTACGGCTGTGCCGAGTCACACAGATCTGTATTTTCGCAGCCGCTGCGCTAGTGTGGATTTACGCATATTAGTCACTTGTAGAAAACACATACGGTGTGATTTCAGCAATCAAAGTGTGTGTTTTTAGTTTTAAGGTATATATTACTATGGGCCGTAGAATAAGTTAAATAAGATCTGTTACTTTTCTATGGTCTGAAATAAATTATTATATTATTATAAAAAGGTAATAGCTCAGCGAAAAGTTTTGCTCGAAGAGCAAAACTCTGATTTTCAATTAGGTAGGTTAGATATATTACTATGTTCTTCACTAGAAGTAAAGTATTTTACATAATCATAGACTTTGAGCTTCTAACTAGTAAAAAATAAAACTATGTCAAGATGGATAATATCAAAAGGTATCCTTCGCGAACACACTGTGACTCTTGTAAAAGAAGTTCTTTTTTTTTTCAAACGCGTGCGATGACGCGGGCAATACCTAGTGAAACAGATTTGAGTACGCACTTTTTAAATTTTCAACTAACCGACAACCTCCTAGTTTCATAACGTTTTTATCAGCACATTATAATTTTACGTTCATTACACGTTGAATTAGAAAACTCTGGCAAACCTTTCTCTTTTTACACTTTCATCGGAATCGAAAATAATTAATTTAAGCGGTGTTATATTGCGAAGGGAATTGTTTAGTCAAGGGCTTGAACAAGCGTCTAGGGGAATTTGATATGCCCCTTGAGTTATTTTTTTAAATATAGTTTGAAGCAATTATTCTTTTGACGGAAACGTAACAATGATAAATAAATGGATTTATACATGTGTTTCCTGGTCGGCAGGTAGAAAATGCCTCGGCATTAAGCCCACCCCTTGTACCCTTAGTAGTGCAATAAAGTTTATATAAATTAATAACAAATACTGTGCGCGCAAAGGTTGAATGTTTTATAATATATTTGCCTGTTCTGGCGTAACCCAACCGATAATACGCGACGCATTTTCCGTCACATATGTACCGACCCTTAATGGCCAGCCCTTCGCTTCACACCGAGGCGAGTGGTTAACCCGTAAGTGCGAACAAACGTACAATCTAATTGTATATATTTAAAGTTATTATGTCTGATTTGTAGAAGGCAATTTGTAGTCGGACGGTCGGCGCCGCTCTAGTAGCCGGGGTGACGGCAGACGACACATAGTAAATACTATTTCTACAGTACTTTATCTGTTTTGTCTCTTTAATTTTATTGTAAATAATAAATTACGTATATTTTTTAGTGCGGGCTAGCTACCAATTTAAATTCTACTAATATTATTAATGCGAAAGTGTGTTTGTTTGTTTGTCCTTCGTTCACGCTCTAAATAAGCAACCAAATTGTATGCATTAGGTAAGTGTGAGTGTGTTTATCATGCTTAGGTATAAATAAGTTTTTTTTTTAAATGTAAGATCTAGGATAATAATTAATATAGGTTAAATTGTATCCCACCAAAACATAAATGTAAAAAAGAAGAGCCAAGTTCAATACAAAAATTATGATTGGCTGTGGGCTTCCCCGCAAAAAGAATGGAGATATAAATGAGTGCCAAGTCAAATCTATGTAGGTTAGATTTGACTTTGCCAGTTTTCATTACATCAGTCATTTTATAAAGTTATTCAACGTTTTAATTCTGATAAAAACTGGCCAAGTCAAATCTAACCTACATATATTTGACTTGGCACTCATTTATATCTCCATTCTTTTTGCGGGGAAGCCCACAGCCAATCATAATTTTTGTATTGAACTTGGCTCTTCTTTTTTACATTTATGTTTTGGTGGGATATCATTACTTTTTGTAAAGAAAACTAGGCAGGTATTGAGATTTAATGTTCATCTTATCTTAATCAAGTAAAACACCTCAGAACACTTAGTGTTGGTTTATTGTACCGAATACATACAACTACGCACTTATTACAAAGTCACTGCACTGCACCCTAACAACTACACTGTATTCTATGGCGCAATCGGAGACGTTAGTACCTACTATTGCTTATTCTATGCAATGCTTCGACATAGGTACATAGCTAGGTAGGTATTATACGGGCCGGTCCCAAAAAACTACACTGTATTCTATGGCGCAATCGGAGACGTAGTACTATTGCTTATTCTATGCAATGCGGATCTATTTTAATTTAAACCTTATTCCATTGACATAAAGTCGTCGTCGCTAACATTACTTATTTTTTTACTTTTTTTTATTTTTTGATTTTTTCCTACGTTTACTCACAATTACCGAACTGGATTCCAAATTTCATCCTTCTAGGGCATCTGGAAGTAGGTTAGATTTAGGTACTATATATATGTCAGTCAGTCAGTGTGAATTTTTACGACTTTTTGACCTTCATATCTTTATAACCGTTTGAGCTAGCTTCATGAAATTTGGGCTTCTACATGTCCTTATGGATATAACTAAACAAACGTAGTTTTATGTGTTTACTTTAAAGATGTTTTGAGTTATAGAAGGGTCAAAAGTGGCACCAAGTGGTTCGTGTAATGATACACTCGGCGCGTTCCTTTGCTTGAACTTGGCTTGAACACGCTGCCGCGTGTTCTAATTGTTGTCAGATCGTTCGTTAACTGCAGTACCTAGATTATCAATTTATTTTTAAATTAAATGAGAACTATAGTGCTAAGACAAACCAAACATAGGCTTTAAGGCACTACTAACTTAATGATGTAACCTATTTGTATGAATAAATAATCTATCTATCTATCTAACCAATCGACTTTATTTTTGGCACAGAGTCCGTTTCCCGTCCATTGTCATTAATATTCATTTTAATTTTCTTTTCAATTTAATTTAATTTTAGTACTTAAGAATGACTAACATTTATTATAAGATCATTACTAACAAATTATGGATCATAGTAGTCCGAAATAAAGAAATTTTATTTTATAGCCTCAAGCTAAGCAGAGCACAACTTATACAAATAAATTATCATGAAAGCGACATCATAAATGCTCTGCAAGTGTACAAGAAGCAGAGATGATCATCTGTATGATCTGTACACTAGGCCGCGTTCTCGGTTCGACTGCAAATCTAATCTGTCCGCACAGTCTCGACCCCTGACAGTAAACAGAATTCACCCCATCCGCGCAGCCACGGCTTTTATATTCTGCTGCGCTGTGATAAACTGATTATGCAATATTGCAAGTATACACTTTCCTTCTTCTAGGTTTGTTGCACGCAGCTTGTTACTTGTACCTGCGAAAGACTGCAGGTAGACGCTGGATGCGTCAAGCTGAAGACAGGGCGCTATGGCGCTCTTTGGGGGAGGCCTATGTCCAGCAGAGGAATAGAGTCCAAAAAAATCTATACTAGTATCTATTGTATAGGCAAAAGTCATTCTGTTTCTCTTTCTATGTGTTACCTTTCACTTTTAAACGGATACCAATTAAATAAGGCAGGAAGATACAGCTTGCGATGTCGCGGCCACAAAAGTTAGTACGTAGGTAAGTGTTAAAAACAGCTAATATCTAACTGAAGTACTTACCTAAAAGTATATTTATTGCTTATTTCGGTACATGTTAAAAGATGTCTCAAAACAAAAAAACTGTTCCAATGTAATTTGCCCTTTATAGGCGTCAAAATTAATTTACATGCATTTTAACAACTAGATTATATAAAAATAACACTTTTAAAAATAACGTTGAAAGGAATCAAATATCATGTCAATGTCAATTATAAACAAAAATGAAATAAAGTAAAGTTATTAAATCTATTTAATATGAAAAATATTCTAGGTAAATACTGCTTACATACCGCACTTTTATGTTTTTTGATTATTTTGTCAATTTTTATTATATACAACCATTTTCTTAATATTGTGTAATGTTTCTCGTATATTGCACAATTAAGTTCCATTCGACAGAGATGAAAGATAAATTGTCATAAATTAACAGAAACTACTTCTACTACGGTAGTGTTTGATGATAATGCTGATTTTTTCTATTCATCAATACTATTGAATTGAACAAACGTGCATTCAAAAGGGAAAAACTTAAACAACCTTACGTGACATCATCCCATTCGTGCCGTACTCTCTAGAAATTATTAACGTTGGTACCTTGTGGTTAGGTCATCCATACCGCAAGCCTTGAAAACGAAAGTTTTCAACCAGTGCGTTATTATTATGACCTACGGAGCTGAGACGTGGACACTCACGATAGGGCTGGTCCACCAGTTCAAAGTCGCTCAGCGAGCTATGGAAAGAGCTATGCTCGGAGTTTCTCTGAAGGATAGGATTCGCAACGAATACATCCGACAGAGAACCAAAGTTATCGACATAGCTCTGAGAATTAGCAAGCTAAAGTGGCAGTGGGCCGGCCATATCTCGCGAAGAACCGACGGCCGCTGGGGCAAACGTGTTCTTGAGTGGAGACCAAAACTCGGTAAACGTACTGTAGGACGCCCTCCGACCATGGGATGACGATCTATGAAAAACTGCAGGTAGATGCTGGATGCGTCAAGCTGAAGACAAGGCGCTATGGCGCTCATTGCTGGGAGGCCTATTTCCAGCAGTGGACTATCATAGGCTGATGATATTGTGGTTAGGAAAATAATTTGGTTCAGCTATTTTTATTGACTTGCTAACCACATTTCTATCTAGCTTAAAGCATTTTAACCGAGCTGTTTCCGTGCTCAAACCTGTCACCTGTATCTTGTACCTATTCTAATTTTAATGTTATTAGAAAGTATCATAACAGTTGTAATATTTTTTGAATTCTCATTGAAAGAACTTCAACACAAAATCTTTCATTCTACAGGGGAAAAGTAATATTACTATCACTGTTTGGCTACCTTCATTAATTATTGACATGACATGCCTACCTTCCTTATTAATGAAATTAATTTTGATTATTGTGAATAATATTGTATAAATTCTCGGATTACTACGTTACCTACCTAGTACATAATAACAATAGTTTAGTTAATATGTAACTAACTACACTATTGTTATTATGTACCCTAAGGGTACATGTACCTACCTCTAAGCTAAATGACATCTTAGCTAATATTTTGTGACAATGTATGTGTATGCAAAAAATGAATATGAATATTATATATTAAATAAATAAATAAATATTGCTGGACAATTCACACAGCATTATCTAGCCCTATGGTAAGCAGAGTTTATGGGTAAGTACTAGATAACTGATATACATAATACAATACATTACATAGATAGATATTTTTTTATTATATATAGAAAACGACCAGAACACCTGGAACAAATATCTGCAGATCGTACACACAATTGTTCCGAGGCGGGAATCGAACCCGCAACCTCCTGCGTCGCAAGCGGACCTTCGCTCGCCGCGCCACATCGGTCGTCGTTATTATATTATGTATTGCAAAAAAATATATATGAAATATTATATAATAAAAAAAAAATTGCCGAGTCACTCGGGTCACGTTACCATTCCAACGAAACATTCGAATCTATTCAAATAAAGGAATTCTCTCTAAGCACTCGATCTGAAAAAATCCATATTTTTTTAGAAAGTCGTTTAAAAACATATCGACTGCCCAAAAAAATAGTGTATAATATTGTTTACATCCATGAGTATTTATTTATTGACTAGCTGCTGCTCGGGGCTTTACATTCTGTACTATATGACCTATAGGATACCGTCTACCCCATGGGAACTGATGTATAGGATAAAAAGTAGTCTATGTCTTCTTTTGGGCCTGGAACTACATGTATGCAAAATCCGTTCTGTAGTTTTTGCGAGAAAGAGAAACAAACATCCATAAATCCATACATACAAACTTTTGCGTTTATGACATTAGTAGGATATTGTCATATCATAATAAGCGCTGAGTATTGGTTTAAAAGTTTCTTCTCCATTCATAGCGAAACCTGATATTTTTAACTTATTGCTTCTCCAAAGCGGTTCAACTTTCAATTGATATATAATTTTATTAAGACTTTTATTGCCCCTTATCCGCCTGAAGCACCAGCCCGGCAATCGGATCCGCAGCCGCAATGTACAAACTTGCGTAATAACTCCACCACCTACTTTATTTAGATAACTACAGTACTACTATAGTCCGGGAGCCAGTGACAGATTTTCATGACCAAGTCCCACCCAAGTAAAACTCCGTTATATGCATTAGGGATTAATATTATGAATACTCGTGACCGTCAGCTGCGATTCCGTTGGTGGGTTGCGCAGTGGCAGCCAGCGATGACGACATTATTCCCATGGAATAAGGTTCAGAACAGAATTTAGGAATATGCTAATTTTAATTTCTCATTTGAACCTTTTTCAGTAAGTCATCGCTGCCACTGCCCAACCCACCCACGGAATCGCAGTTGACGGTCACGAGTATTCATAATATTAATCCCTAATGCATTTTACGAATGTTCGTTCGGGAGGAAATAATTGACCACTAGGTTAGAGGATCTACATAAAGGTCTTTCTTGTTTATAAATAAGGTGATGGTGATAGGTATGAGAAAATGATGAAGTGAGTTTCCCATAACAAAAGCTCTGCTTATCTTGGAGCTAGATAATGCTGTGAATTGTCCAGCATTTTTTATTCATTATTTAATTTATATACATAATAAAATTATATGTAAGTATTTGGAATTAAATAATTTCCCTCATATCAATATTGAATACATATTGCCTACCTAATTTAACGTTCCAAATTAAATTTCGGGCTTCCGGAATTGAGGGGAATCCCCAAATTGGAGTTACGAAACAGGGCCGATATACGCGAGGGAATATGTTTGTTTATGTGAAACTAGTAAGGTACCTATTTCTTTTGTTTATAGGTACATACGTATGTAATATACCCCTATTTCGGCGCAGGGTCATGGAGGTAGTCTTAATATCACCTATTTGTGTCACTTACCCCCATGATAAACTACTTTATTTGCCGTTTGTTATTCTATACCTGTATTTTGTACCTGTGTCTAAATAAATATTTTTTCTATTCTATTCTATTATTTTCTAATAAGCAAAAACATTATAGGTAAGTAGGTACCTAGTTAGTATTCAAAAAACCGTTTGAAGAAGTAGAGAGGTGTTTGAAGTTTGTGGATAACATAAATTAGACACACTAAGATTCACAATAAACCAATCAATCCAAGGGGGACTCCAACATCTCGTCTCCCAAGCCAACCTAACCTGCACGTGGTACACCCTGCTAGATAACGAAGGTGTGGTAGTGTCCGCCAAATTGTTAGAACAAGGGCAACAAAAAGACTTTTGTTCTGGTAATCTTTCAATAACTAGTTATACTGTTTAAGTATATATACTGTATAACCTACAGTAGGGTAAGGGGATATATGTTGGTGATATAAGTAATTTGGTGATAGTTTTTTACCAGATTACCACAACGATACCTATGCAAGTACATTCAAGAGACAGCGCTAGCGCGTAGCCACGAGTAAGAGGAAGATAGACATATATGCTGCGTTTCGCTGCAACGTTTCTGCGTTTAGTAAACAAACTTTTTTGACAATTGTGCATCAGTGGCGTCATTGTTTACTGACTGTCGGCAGTGTTAACGTATTATGTAAAAAATTATTGATTATCATTGTTTTGTCAGTGTTAAAACTTACTAAAATCGATTACTAAACTAATGATCATTAAAAAAAAGCTACAGTGAAGTCGTGACACAGCCCAGGTAAGTTTTTATTTCTTATGTTCTGACCGTTATTTCTTAGTGTTTTTGTCAAAGTTTTGGATACGTTTTTGAGAAGGTAACTTGAGATCTATTTTGCGCTAATATTTGAAATGAACTACAGAAGTCTATTATAGAGTTCGAAAGGTATTATTTTGGGTAAATCGATAATGTGTTTTATTTGCATTTTGAGGTTGTTTTTTTTATCACCAAATTACCTACATATCACCAAATTACCTACATACAAGTTTTTTTTTTATATCACCAAATAACCTATTTTTTGTTCTTTTAGATTGGCAATGGAAAAAGAGAGTAAATATAGAAAGTATAACCAGCAGCAACTTCAAAAAGCCGTCAAATTAGTGAGAAATGAAGGTAAAACCATATATAAAGCTGCTAAGGAAGCAGACGTCCCATGGAGCACCTTGAAGCGTTACCTAGGGAATGAAGAGGAATCTGTACGAAAAATGGGGAGGCCTTATGCACTGTCTTGTGATTTAGAGTTAAGGCTTTACAATTATATTATAGAAATGCAAGAATTGGGATTTGGACTAACCGTATATCAAATTAGAAAATATGCTTATGATCTTGCTGAAGTCGCTGGTCGGGAGAATTTCTTGCCATCGGTTAATCACATTGCAAGCAAATGGTGGTGGAATAGCTTTAAAAGGAGGTACAATTTATGCTTACGTGTGCCTGAAAATCTTTCAGCCTATAGGGCTTCTATGGCTAATGAGATAATGGTCAAAGACTTCTTTGCAAAACTAGATGATGTTCTGACAAAACTCGTCATCAAGGACAAACCACATCTAATTTGGAACTGTGACGAGACTGGATTATCGTATGTAGTGAGTCCATCTAAAGTAGTTACCGGCATTGGTAAAAAGTATGTTTATAAAAGAACCTACGCTGAACGAGGTCAAACTCAAACAATGTTAGCATGCATTTGCGCAGACGGGACATGGATTCCGCCAATGATAATATTTAAAGGTGTGAGGTGGAACGATACACTTAAAAATGATGCTCTTCCCAACGCATTAATTAAACTATCTCCCAAAGGATGGATCAATTCGGAATTATTTTTAGAATGGATAAAATTCTTCGTAACTGCCATACCGCCTGAACGTCCTGTGGTCCTGCTGATGGACTCACATTCGGCACATATTGGACCAGAGGTTCTTAAGCTTGCGAAAGATAACGATGTTTATCTATTTACTTTCCCAGCTCATTGCACGCATATATTGCAGCCTCTTGACGTGGGTTTATTCAAGCCACTTAAAAGTTACTGGCGCGACAACATGAATAGATACATGAGCAATAACCCTACTGATGCTCCAAATCGCAGTAACTTCCATTCTATTATGAATCCAGCATTCATAAGCGCCTTTACTAAAAAGAATATTGAGAATGCTTTCAAAAAAACAGGGATCTGCCCTTTAAACGCAAATGCTATTTCCGGGGAAGCATTACGACCTTCAGCTTTAACGGACACTGCTCCTGCTTCTGTTTCTGAATCTGCAGCTTCAGTTTTGACTAACACAACATCTGAAAGTACTTCTTCAAGTCCTAGACTCACAGTGGAGCACATTTTACAAACGCCCAGAGCTTTAAAACGCCCACAGAAGTCAAGAAAAAGAGATTCTAGCGCAAAATGCTTAACACCGACTAATGCTAATGCAAATGAAAACATAGTTCAAGAAAACCTTCAACCTCAGCCCTCAACATCGGGCAGATCTGCTCAAAAAGCGAATAAAGTAAAACAAAGTAATATTCAAGAGATAGAAGATGATTGGGAGTGTGGACTATGTGAGGCTTTGTACTCAGCTGATGTTAAAAAAAGGAATGGAGCCAAATGGATCCAGTGCTCGTATTGCTTGACGCCATATCACGAGATCTGTGTATCTATCGAAGATTCTGATCCCGAGATACAGCTATATTTTAGATGTGAACGTTGCATGTAATATTTAATACTAAACGGTCAAGTTTTTTTTTAATTTAAGTTCATAATATCTGATTAAATAGACAATTTCCATTTTATCACCAAATTTCCTACCCAGTATCACCAATCTACCGGACCATGTCGTCAACTTACCTTTCATTTCTTTTGTTTTCAATTGACATTTATTCTCATTATTTTTAGATTTTTGGTGTGTAAACTGATCTCAGTACTTACTTTAAATATTAAATAATACATTAAAACAAAATTGACTTAATGCTTGGTTACCAAATCCTATAAAATTAGTTTTTGGCATTTTTATCACCAACATACATCCCTTTACCCTACATACAGTAGGCCTAGATGAAAGAGTTTTCTGAGACTGTACGTACTAACGTTTAACTGTTACTACGAGTACGTCGTACTACAAAGGTAGTATTTATTTTTATATTTTCTATTTTTTATTTTAAAGGCTGAATTTGCTTAATATGCCAGTCCCGTTATACAGTCACAAACTATATAGGCCTCGTATACATAATATCATATATCATTGTGTACAAGGCCTTAGCGGCCGTGCACAATGGGGTGGAAAGTAAAATTTGAACTAAACTTAATTCTGCGAGACCCAAATTAAAATCATCGATTAATTGATTCCTCAGTGAAAGGTAGTAATTATAATTAATTGTAGTTTATTTTGTTTCCTATTAATTGACTGTGTAATTTTAGAATTCGTAACAAAATTTATAATATGTAAAAAAAAATGATAGAAATCTAACCGAAAAATAAGGTTAATTCTTAGAATATCTGCTTACCCTCATCGTACATATATTCCGGAAGTTCTATATTAATAGTTATGTTTTGTAAGCATAATTAACCAATTAGTTTGCCTACTCGAATTCAGATGAATCAATATTTGCGCTGGTACGTATCCAATACCAACAGTTCTAGAACATTCACTTAGTACCTAAAGTAAACCGCGGATGTCATGGGAGGCGACCAAAGGGATCCAGAGAAAGGGCAGCAGCTTTCTTCTGTGTATTCTGAACACCGCTTTAGTGATCACTATTGTGCTTGGCAAGTGTGGTGATTATTGCTAAACCCTCCTTATTCGGGGGAGACATGTTGGGAAGACGAGTGCTGAGGTCAGGTACATTGGTATTTTAACCGACTTCAAAAGAGGAGGAGGTTCTCAATTCGACTGTATTATTTTTATTTTGTTACCTCAGAACTTTCGACTGGATTAACCGATTTTGGTGATTATTTTTATTTGGTGCTTCCCGTGTGTTCCCATTTCAATCAATGTCCAGTTCTAACAATGGCATGCATGTGAAAACCATATAAGTCTTAAATTTGCATTAAGTATGTGCGCGACGTACTGGACGTAATGGACGAATAACTCAATAACACGCCAACTGATTAAGATGATTCATTTTCAAATCTAAGTTTTAAGCCCATTTTCTTTATTTAGGAATTTGAAATCGGTTTATAGTTTTTTAAAACACACCAAATATTGAATAGCAAACAAGCATGCGGCCCGCCTGATGGAAAGCGGTTGCCGCAGCCTGTGGACATTACATTGTTTTATGAAGTTTATGTACAAGAACACAAGATAAAATGTTCTGGCAAAGATAAATTGGCATAATATCGTACTAAACTCTGAGTTATTGTATCGAAACACCTTCTTCAAACCCTGTCGATGAAATTAGGATACTTTACAACTTCGCAATGTTATACCTTTGCTGTTTTATATTATTCTAACCGTTATAACGGTGAGATACGGTGCTTATTCCCTTGTTGTTTTAATTTTTACTGGCAAGGAAGTTTTGTTAAGAAATGCGGGTTGGACTTGCTCGGTAATATTTGGACATCTTTGAACTTGAAGGGATGAAGGTGAAAGGATATTCTTAAGATGTAATAGGGAGAAATGATGTAGGCAAAGTAAAGAATGTCAAGAGATTGAAGTCGTTGCCAGATGTACAAATTGAGAGCTGAGGAACACCCGTTTGGTTTGGAGTGTCAAGGATACATATTATATTTTATTAAGGAAAAAAATGTTACACACTCCATTACGTTGAGTAGTGCCTTTAATTATTATTTAAGGTACTGCAAAACTAATTTAATCAAGATAAGTGAAGATTGAATAAGAAAGCTTGTTCTAAATTCGGCTATATTAATCTACGGTTGTACAAAATGCAATCATACTGATATATTTTCTCCCTTGCGCTTATTATATTACTTACAGGTTCTTTATATTAGCGCTTACCTTTGCCGTTGTGGTGGTCCTCACTCTGACGGTCCGAAGACTTCGGAGCTAAGTCATCACGAGCTTGAATAATGATGGTGGGTCTTGACAAATCCAAATCTGAACCGTCCGATGAAAATACCGTGGTTTCTTCTATCCGAGCTAGGGAAATTTCCGGTTCTATATCGGGATATTTAGCATTGTACTTTTCATATGTCTCAGTGGAGTTTTCGTCGAAATTATCATTTGTAGTAATACTGTTAACATCAGATCCTAACCCAGACATATCTACTTCAATATCTCCGTCTTTCTTTTCAGTGTAATCACTATCTACAACGTTTTTTTCCGTGTGATCACTATCTCCAATGATTTTTTCGGTGTAATAATCAATTTTAGGAGTTCTGTGCGGTTGAAGGCCTTCGGTTATTTCGTATTTATATTCGGTTAGTTTTGGTCGTAATTCTGGCTCATCAGACTCTATACCTGCTTCCGTTGTGTACATTAGTCCAGTGGTCATCGTAAACGATATGTCAGTAGTAGGGAAATAATTATCGGTACTCATCGCTAGAGTACTCATTTTTTTATTGGGGCTATATTTAGATTGAGGTATATACTCCTCGGGAATGCTATTGGACTTTTTCTGTATCTTGTTTTTATAAAATTTCTTAGGCATGAATAATGTAGGTTCTCCTTCTTTTGCGTCTTCGGGTATCAGTGATATTCTCTCGTTCCTTGTTTCTGCCGAAGTAAGTCTAGCAGCTTTTTTAGTTGTCCGCTCAGTTGTTTCATCAGTATCCGTATCATAAGACAGGTATAACTGAGGAGATTTAAATACAGACAATTTGCGTTGTTCGCTTGGCGATTTTCCTGTGGAAACAGCATTAGTAGTTGATTTTACAGTAGTGACCAGTTTACTTATTGTCTCTGGCTTGTATTTATCACGGAAATTTGGACGTTCTTCGTATTCTTCGTAATCACTCATTATTTTCCCTCTAGATTTATGGTGTAATGATTGCCTATATTTGTCTAAGTTACTACGTAAATTATATCTTTCAAACTCTTCTCGTTGTAACTCCTCTTCTTTGAATTTCTCGGATATGAGTTTTGATTCTTGCGCGTGGCGGTCTTTAAGGTCGTCAACAGAATCTAGTATTTTTATTTTTTTGACCTCATTTTCCCTATCCTCTTTTGCTTGTTCTGTATCAGACCTGATTTTGTCTGCAGTATCATAATAATCGTTCATAACGTAATTTGTTTTAGTTTTCCTACGTTTAGCCTGTATTTTCTCTGTCGTGGTTGCGTATTTGCCATTTTCATCTTGTTTGAAGGGTTCATCATAATAGTTATTATCCTGATTGTCTTTGGGTCTTTTAAGTTTGTCGTCTAATGATTTTTCTGGATTATGAATTACTTTTTCATCAGTTTTATGAACATCGTAATAATCACTAAATTCGTCACTATTTTTGGCTTTATTACTTGACAATTTATTTCTTTCTGTTGTATGAATTGCTATCAGAGGGTTTCCATCCTGTTTTTCATCTTCTTCTTCACTGTCAATTGACTTTTGAATTACCTCATTTTTGACGACATTTTTTGGCGCTTGGAAAAGATTGCTTTGTTTTTTTAACACATCTATGCCTTCGATGTTGGTCAAATCAAGATTTTTTTGTACTGTTTTTCGATTTTCAATATCTAACGGTTCTCTATTTAAGTCTGACCAGTCCTTACTTTCATAATTTCCATCGCTGTTATTATCAGCATCCCCACCTCCTTTTTCATAATAATCGTCAGATTCTTCAAAGGCAGATACTTTGTAATTCAAAGGCGAAGCCAGTCTCTTTTTTACCTTTTTCTTAGTGGCTATAACTCCGTGTTTTCCTAGATCATTGCTGCCGTGTTTATATTCAAAGGCATTTTCCTTAATGGTCACACTTTTATGATCACTCACTTTTTCTACGCTAAGTCCGTTGCAAGTGATAACAAAAACACTTAAAATTGCGAGTTTGGAAAGCATTTTGGAGGCACCAGAGTGCGAGTGGCGCCGCGTCTGCGCTGGTACTGGCGCGGATTCATAGATCTACTATTATTTATATTGTTTTGTAAACTTTCATTGTGATCTTTATTGTTAATGTAAAGATTAGTGTGGATATTCCTGAAGATATTAGAATACGAACCTACCTATAAGGGTCGGATTTCACAAAAACGCAGCGGATATTCATGCAAAATCTCTAATTAAATCCTCACATGGTCATGTTACAGCTCGGTATTTTTGTGTCATTATATTGTCCATTTGTAGAGAAAACTCGTTACCTAAGCTATATCCCTTCATTACACATTAACTCCTTCTTGTATATATCATATCAGTTGTCCTGGATTGTAAGTGTCATCCCAATAGCTGCTTGGACGAACGAATGTTTCTTCTTTTCTTTATTTTTTGTATTCAGATAATGTGTTTTGTGTTAAGTTAGAGTTAATCTTAGGTTGTAAGATGCCGGTTTAATGTGTATATAATGTATTTTTTGTTGTATCTGTGGTCTGCCACCCGTGTTGACACGAGCCAATGGTTCTATCAGAAAAACAGCGTTGCTCTACTTTTTGGTGAGAAGGAGAGCAACATTATGCTGAGACAGGACTTATTGGTTCACTTTGTAGAGTCGCTTGTTGCTGTTTTTATAGATACGTATTTAATTTTTATAGTTTTATGTTCTTATTTATTTTATAATATGTAGTAACAAGTTGTACCACTTTTTAATTAAAATTAAGAAGCAGGTTAGTGATCGTGATTAGTAAATATTTTATTATTCTTATTATATTATTTTAAGCCATTATTGTCCCACTGCTGGGCAAAGGCCTCCCTTTTCTCCTTCCACTCCAGAACATGATGGAAGATGTACCTCGAGCTCGTCATCTAAATATTTTATTGATAGTGTTTTTTTTTTATTGATTGCAGACAGTGTCAAGGGGACGCTTCCGATTGGTATTGAGCTTCCTCAAGATTGTTTGCAACATTCTGCAGTCAGCTCATCTGTTTCAATTGTTAATACTTGTTTTAATTTGTTTCCATTAGGTATTTCATAGTAACTTTCTTTGTTAATAAAGTATTTGAATTAAAAATTGATTGTGGATACTAGGTCCAAAGACCTGGTATTCGCATTATAGGAATTTAATTATGAACGAAGTATTTTGATACTTCGTAGGTAATTAAATTCTAATAATTCGCAGGCGCATCCATATTATTCTTTCGCGTGAGAGACAAGAAATCAACCAATACAATTCTAACGCAGGCTTCGCCAAACGAGTGTTGGTGAAAAGGTGAAAAACATCTGAAAGGGTTATTGTTTCCCTTATTGTCCTATTGTTTCTGCATTTACAGTAATATAGCACAAAACAACTGGAAATATTTTTTTTTCTATTATGCACTAGAATAGTTCCACTCCAATAGTAAGGAAAACAAACGCATCTCAGTTACCGATAGGTCTCTGACTGTTAAGCAACCGAAACGCATTAAAGTAGTATTGAATTAATCAGGTATTTTTTGTAGGCTCTGCCAAAACCGGGTACTTAGACCCAGATCTCTGCCGTGTGGTTTGGATTTCGGATGATGATGATAACTTAAATTAACTGTGTTGTCACCGAATTGTCGTCCGTAACTTCAATTAGTATTGAAGGTCTTTGGCTGAAAACAGCGCTGAATATAATAATGTTCAGCACACGCTGAGCCAACCCCTATTTCGGCGCAGGGTCATGGAGATCTTATTTTTTTGAACTATTTAAAAATCATCCAGAACTTAAAAAAAAAATTTTGACTTGAGATCTAGAAGACTAAGAGAAGTTGCTAACAACAGATTGCATACACCACAGTACAAATTAGCAATGACACAGAAACAATCCTACTATGACAATAAAAATATTTAATAATCTACCAGAAGACCTAAAAACCCTATCTGGAAACTTATTCAGTATTCAACTAAAAAAATGGCTTCTAGGTAAATGCTATTATTCCATGAATCAATATTTTAACTACAGGGACTTAGAGGACTTTGAATATGTTCATTGACATTCATTTTATTTAAGACTATTCTGAATTTTATTATTATATTAATCTATTATTTTTATTTTTTATTTGTAACTTAAAAATAGAAATTTTAATATTGTTTTAATTGTAAAATAAACATTTGCATGCCTATGTAAGGTAGAATATAACTGCACATACGATAAATTGAAGACCTACATTGTAACATATATTCTGGCAAATAAATATCTTTATCTTTATCTTTGTGTCCCTTACACCCAGGATAAACTACTTTATTTGCCATTTGTTAAGTATTCTATGCCTGTATTTTGAACCTGTGTCTATTTCTCTATTTCTATTTAAAAAAACTGTGTAAATGAGATGTCTTAGAAGTTTGAATCAGGTTTTAGTTCTGATTTTGCTAATAGAAGAAAAAATATATTTGTGGCTTACGACTTGTTGTTTTTCAGTTATGTATCTGCCAAGGTGATACTTGCTACTTATCTATCTAGATAGGTATCTGCCTGCAGATCGAGAGCCGAGCCTCGTTTCACTCCAACTCCTTCGAGTCTGGAGACAATGAACTCTAGATTGTCACCACCAGATCAATCACCTGATGTTCAGCGAAACCGCCAGGCGATAGTTCCGGCTGGTTGCGGTTGCCATGCACTACAGTGCGTAGTCAGCCGCTCTAGAGTTTGGGCTTAACACCTTAGGGAATAATCGAGTTGGATTACAAAGCCTTTATGCAACCAACTTGTGTTGTGGGAAAGCCGAACAAAGATGTCTTAAAATCAGCCCGAGACATAAGACGATAAATAAATAAATAATGCTGAGCTACCCTACATTTTAGACAGCATCATCTAGCCCCAAACTAAACAGAGTTTGTGTTATGAGTGAGTTCTAGATAACTGATATACTATACAATATAATATATAGATAAACATTATTTATTATAAGAACATAGAACACCCCGAGCAAAATACCTACAGATCGTACAAATATTTTTCTCACGGCAGGAATAGAACCCGCAACTTACTGCGTCGCAGTCGGACTTCCGACTACTGCAGCCATGTCCTATAAACAAAACATAGCAATGCTCCTTGGCTTACGCTCATAAAGCAGCTCTTTACAACGTAATAGAATAGAAAAAACCTGTGGAAGATCTTACTACAGAAATGATCCTACGAAGTAAGGTTTACTAAACATAATGTTTTTCGAACGAAATGCATGTGCGGCGCAACACAACCGCTGTGTAGAGCGGCAGCGGCTTAGGTTAAAAAAAAGATCGCAGTCGTCGAAAAAAAGTCGCAGTCAAAGTGTTAATTTCCTTAATTTATGAAAACACAAGATTGAATAACTTTATTTATTATTATTGTTCACTACACACATACGTCTTATTAAGACGTATTCCAATTTAAATAGAACTAAAAACTAAGACAAAAGGAGCAAATTCAGCATTTTGCTATAATGCATTAAAGTGCAAGCCAGCGCTGTATTTCGTTATTATTTTTTCACTTGTGTTCTCGAAGTTATAGGTACAGGCAGCCACATCCAAGTTCCTTTGCGTAGTTTTAAAGATCTAAGCATACATTGGGACAGACAGACAGCGGGATGTGACTTTGTTTTATACTATGTAGTGAAGATATGCAATCTCGATTGGATAAATGAACTTTCCACCAGCATGTCATATAACACAACTCTGAGCCGTCGCAGAGTGCTGCGACCACGACCCACGGCTCAATTTGTTCTAAATCCTGATATTTCCGCATTACAATACAATACAATACAAAAATACTTTATTGTACACCAGATACAGAACATTGTGAAAGATATTACATGTGACAAGTACAATGGGCGGCCTTATCGCTTAGAAGCGATCTCTTCCAGGCAACCTTTGGATGGAAAGAATTATGTGAATTAAAGAAAGGCAGGGGGTGTACCAAGGAGAAGATATTACACATTTTCCAAATCCTGTTTTTGATATCGTACTACGTTAAAATATAAAAGTGACTGGTACAGGGAACTAGTTATTGCAGCCGACTGTACCTACGTACCGTATAAAATTAAAAATGGCTTCGTCACGTTTCTCGTTATCTTGTACCTATGGCCAACGCGATTCTGTTACTAGACATTATTCACACTTTCCTTTGAATAAGTAGTTCTGCTTGTAAAATTGGATGCGGTTAGTTTTATGGTTTAAATTTGAACAAATAGAGAATTAGATTGATGCTATGTGAATTGTCCGGCATCATACCATTAGGTATCTCTCTTAAATTCTCTCAGCATCAGGCCGATGATGATGATGATGATAAGAGAATTTAAGAGAGATAATGCTATAATGCAGAACAATCCACATAGCATCATCATTAGCCGCAAGAGGCGCCACAGAGGTCGTCTAAAAAGCTAAATAAGTGGGCGTCAGTAAGAACAAAATACTCTAATTTAGCCCTAAATACCCTAAATAAAAAGCTTTTATTTAGGGTCTAAAATATATTATTGAAAGACCGCTCCTAAGCAAAGTTATTTATTAAAACGTCTGTATATATTTCGCTCCTGTTTTACAATGGTGCTTGAAAACACCTGCACATCCTGAGCTAATCCTAGGTCTATTTATTAAAATATTTTTATACAACTGTAATATCTACATATTTATTACTCTGCGCCGAGTTTTCAGGGATGTATTCAGGTTACATAATTAGGTATCATTAGGCTACATCTTCTGGTGGCCGAGAAGGTAGGTACTTTGTGAATTCAGTATCTTTCTTTGTGAATAATTGAACTTCCATATTTGATTCAAGCAGCTATATACGCCCGTAACCACTTTACTGACTATCCTAAGCTTGGTGATGGCCACAATTACATGACAAGGAGCAGGCACCGACTGAAGGCCGTGACGCGGCGGCTCCAAAAAACCTCCAAACTGATCCACGTTGTGGGGCCGTCGGTATACAACCGCCTCCCACAGTCAGTCACGAGTGCGGAGTCAATGCAATCGTTCAAACGCAAATTAAAGAACTGGCTCATTGAGCAATCCTTTTACAGGATTGATGAATTTCTGAGATAAGACTGCACCTACTATATTATTATGCATATCATCATTCATTTTTTTTCGATTAATTTTAAATTATTATTGCAATGATTATTATGGAATTTTGTTTTATTATAGAATTGATTATAGTGAATCTTTTTGAATGTATTATAATTTAATTAATAGTTTTATAGAATAATTACTTTTATTTGATGTTATTTATTGATGATTAACTATATTATTAATTAACTATATTATTATAATGTATACAAACCAAATTATACTTAAGTATAATAAGGACACCTATTTGACGTGTAATAATTATTTTACCAATAAATGAACTTGAACTTGAACTTGAACTTGACAACCCCGGTGGTGGTGCAACGGGCGAAGATCAGCTTGCGACACAGGAGGTTGCGGGTATGATTCCCGTCACGGGACAAATGTTTGTTCGATCTGCGGCCATTTGCTTCCCGTCTGAATCAGTCATCTGGTATCCATAATAAGCTTACCTACTATTAATTACATGTAACGGTTCGTCTTTTTTTTACTGTTGAGTACAGAAGCTTAGTCATAGATCGAATGACCTTGAGACTTCCTTTGACATACATATTTTGGGTATCAACAGAGTCCTAACAAAGAAATGGTGGGTTAGCCTTAGAAATTATATGTATAGCGGTTTTGAGAATTATTTCTGATTCTAACTTAGATTAGACATTTATTGCCCATGACTTCATTTATTGCAGCCTTTTTTACGACGGTGGCGACGGTTACTTCCTACAACGGTGCCGCGGCGGCGGAGCGCCCATTCTCGGGTCGCACTACAGAGGCTGGGCAGTGAATAGCCCATTAGTTAATACATCACACTTTGCCACGTCCTGAGTCCGCCCGCCTGCATATTGGTCAGTCGAGTGCAGATAAACGCGATATTCATAACTTTATCGCACGATTTATGACAAGTAATCCCTGTATTGATGTTTAATATTTATGAATTAAAATGTTTTTCACGTGTTCCAAATAAGAGTAATGCGGTAGGTAGTGTAGGTACATGGTAAACACCAAAACTGTATTTTTAAAGCTTCACATGTAAAGTGCTAGTGAAATCATCCGATAGAGAACCAAAGTTACCTAACGTTACCGTCATAGCACATGCGGCATATATCGCGAAAAACCGACAACCGCTGTAAAAGTGTTCTTGAGCGCAACTCGGCAAACGTAGTATGGGACTCCCTCTGGCCAGGTGGGATAACGACCTGCGAAAGACTACAGGCAGATGCTGAATGCGGCAAGCTGAAGACAGGGCGCTATGGCGCTCATTAGGGGAGGCCTATGTCCAGGAGTGGACTAATATAGGCTAGATGATGATGTAAAGTGCAGTCTTTTCTTCGACTTTTATCCAACTAACACGATATGACGATAGACGATGCCGTAAACTGACGTCGTCTTTATGCGGCGACAAGCGGCGAACCGACCTGAACTCGACACTAGGACTGGTCGGTGTTATGAGATAAGTATTCAACCAACGATGATAATAATTAATATTGAAGGTTTTGATAACGCGGACGAAGAGACAAGATTTTACATTAAATTCCTGACTTTAGTGAAAAACCTTAAAATTATACGTTATTATAATAAACTCAAACTCAATAGCATTTATTACTTTAGGCTTACAAAATAAGCACTTCAAAGTCAAATTTTATACTATTCATTATTATCAAAAAACATTTTTTTTAATTTTAATGTTCACTTCAATTTTTTGTCCGCTAGTGGAGAAGTGAAAAAGAAGCCACTAGTAACACATTTTAGTGCAGTGTTTTAGTGTGATTTTCAGCGTCTACCATAATCTTTGTTCATTTAAACTCTCACATAAAACAATGTAAACTTAACTCGTTGCTAAACTTACAGAATCGCTAACAGCTACTAAAAGGCAAATTCTGCAATTTACAGCACTTTGTTTGTGAACCGAATACCTATTTATTAACTGCATTAAATTGGTACTGATTAAAATGACAGAAAATAAGAGTATATACTTATAACCACTCTTAAGGCTCTAGTTAATATTAAATACTATGTATCCTATGTATACAGGGTGTCCTGAAAGTCAACTACAAGCGAAAAGTTAACCACAGGTGGGTTGGGACTGGTCTTAAACTCATAAGCAAGATTTGTCTCGCACATATGAACACCCTGGTTGATGAAGTTAAATAAAATCTAGAAAACGAACAGACTAAAGGTGCCTTCGTCGCTTCTTTAAGTTAGTCTACATAACGAAGTGAGAAAAATAAAAAATATTACTTTATTTCCATGTCAGTAATTACTGATTTATTTTAAGATATTATTGTAGGTACATTAGATTTTATTGTACATTTATTGTGTTAATGGTTATAAAGAGTTTTTGTGTCTTGATTTTTGAATGGTTCACTAGCGGCATGAAGCCATCCAAACAATATAAGAGGAGTAGGACGAGCGATGAAACCCGAGTTTTATTTCCTAGAGAGCTTTGTAGTGCTCGGAACGAGACAATTTGTATACAATAAATACTTTGGATTCATTCCATTATAAGAGGTCACAGTTAATATCATCATCAGCCTAAGTATAGCAGTCCACTGCTAGACATAGGCCTCCTCCAGTGAGCGCCATAGCGCCCTGTCGTCAGCTTGCCGCATCCAACATCTATCTGCAGTATTTCGCAGGTCGTCATCCCACCTGGTCGGAGGGCGTCCATATACTACGTTTACCGAGTCGTGGTCTCCACTTAAATACACGTTTGCCCCAGCGGCCGTCGGTTCTTCGCGAGATATTGCCGGCCCACTGCCACCATACTATGATTAACATATACCTACCTTATATGTAAATAAGTAAAACTTCTAAATTATCTTATGATAATATTTTATCTTTGGACGTCAAACAGAAATATCGTATTACCTTACAAAGGTGAAAATAACTCTGTTTTACACGATGAAACATATTTTATGAATACACTACATAATTTCCTCTGGGAGATTGTACGTTTGCTTGCAGTAGATTTAATACTTACCTATGTAGTATAATACGTAGTATAAGGCGTAGGTAAATATTTAAGGCGATGGTAGCTCCTAGGTAACAGTTTTAAAAGTCCTCTAGCGCATTATTTATGTATTTATTAAAAGGTCACGCCGACAGCGAAATAAAAAAATATATTCATAGAAACAAATTAGAAATTTCCTCATAGATAAATGTAGTTAATTTTAATGGGTAGTAAATGCCGTAAAAGCATTCATTATCGGCCAAAGTTAGTCCACAGTTGGACAAAGGGTTAGGATAGGCGTACCTATATCCAGAATAAGTGCCGTAGCGACCTGTCTTCAGCTTGTCACATCCAGCATCTACCTGCAGTTTTTCGCAGGTCCTCATTCCACCTAGCTGGAGGGCGTCCTACACTACGTTTGCCGAGTAGTGATTTCCATTTCGTAAAGAATAACGACGACTCTACTTATCCATCTAAATATTTTTTGGGTTCTTCAACAAATATTATCAACTACTTCGTATCTGATATGCTGCTGACACTAGTAAAAAAAGAAAGAGCATCGATGTACCATAATATGTAGATTCTTTTTCTCTTAGCTTCAAAGAAAATCTGTCCAAAATAATTTAAGTTAAAAAGATATCGGTACTCTTAAGTAACAAAATCGTTTCTCTCCTTCTCTCCTATATGGCGCTCACTCACAGCGAGCATTCGCCTGTAATGTAACATTTCAATAGGTGCTCGTTTGCGAGCGTTACGTTGCAATGAATACTGCCGTTTCCTCACTGGTGAGCATTTTTCTGTAGATTCCAACAATACCAGTACAATTCCCATTCGATTTTGAACATTCTACTGTAAAAAAACAATCAAAACACGTGGTAGAGCGAAACAACCAAAGCCTCTGTTTTATCCTACTAATATTATAAACGCGAAAGTTTGTAAGTATGGATGGATGGATGGATGTTTGTTACTCTTTCACATAAAAACTACTGAATGGATTTTAATGAAACTTTACAATAATATAGCTTATACATCAGAATAACACATAGGCTACAATTTATAAATATATATTGTATATTATCCAAAATATCTATCACCACGCGGGTGAAACCGCGGGCGCATGTATGATGAGCGCTAGTATGAAATAAATAAAATCTACTAGATAATATGTCATATAAGTAAAGTTTATATGACATGTTATCTAGTAGGTACCCATAACACAAACTCTGCTTTTGGACATTTGGGATACCTAGATGATGCTGATGATGGATTATTATTTATTTTTAGCCATTATTATTCCACTGCTGGGCAAAGGCCCCCCTTTTCTCCTTCCACTCCTCGCGATCCAACACTGCAACAGGCCACGATGGAAGATGTACCTCGAGGTATATGGATTAAGCTAAGCATCATTATTTATTTAGGTATAAGTAAGTTACCCAAGTTCGAAATAATGAGTAATTTTGACTCGGTAATGCTCGATGTACCCTCACTGGATTAATGTTGGTAAAGCTCGAATCTGAATGTTACATTACACGCGTATGCTCGCGGTGAGTGAGCTTTACACGAAATGTAAAGTGATGTTAATGTAAAACTCAACATTCGTTTACTTTATTTTTTAGTTGATTGTACAAGGACTTGTGGATACGTGAGCTGCGTAGACAATTATTATTTCTTTGAGAAAACCACAAGATCTGAGAGATGCCAAGAAATATTTTTTTAGACGAAATATAAATGAAGATAGAATTTGATATGGCAGATGGTTCATTTGCTGTGAAGTACAGTTGGGTAGGGACTTGGTGAACTAGAGTGTTGACGCAAGCTTTCTCGACAAAAAACATAAAAGTGAATGCAATCGCGACGAACGAAATCTGGAGACCCGTTACCATTTGTCGAACACATATCGACAAATGTCAAAACGGGTCTTCAGCGTAGAATGAGAATCTAGGCTTACTTAGGGGTCTCTAGGAATAAAATTATTATTTTGTAATAACGTCCCGGCTCCACGTTGGCCATTTGTTGCATATAGTAGGTAGGTACCAAAATGCATATCAAATAATAATTTTTAAATTAAATGTCTATATCATAGAAGGTATGTTATTCTATTATACCATGACCTATAAGTAATTGAGTTGAGCTTCGACGTGAGTTATTTCTTATTACTTTTATGGCAAATAAAATCTATCTATCTATTCAAGCCATAATTATCTACAACAGTCAACTAGTCCACAACGTATGTAGATGAATACGAATTGTTTCTACACTGTTTCACGGCGCATATAATTTCTTATCACACATACCAGAGACCACGTAGCATAGCCCACCGGATCGCACGACTAAGGCTGGGCAGTGAATGTGTTAAAATTAATAGAATTCAGCGAGATTCGATGCTGACTGTACCTACGCGTACGAGAAGTGTTAACTTGTAAATAAAACATGATCTCCCGTAATTATAACCAAGCTTAAAGAGCTGGTGTTATTAGACAAAACAACAATTTACACGCATAATGTTATCTTCATTAGGTGAAAATTACGAGTGTTAAGGTGTATTTACATACGTACGTATTTTAAACAGTATCAAGTTCTATTTGGTAAAGTTTCTTCATTTTATATAGGTAATTATGTAATTAATGATAAGAAATTAAATAATATCCCAAACATTTTCGATTTCAGCTGGGACTCGAACCAGAGACCTTCTCAGGAATGCTCTGACAATTTTTTTTTATTTGGGA
The DNA here is from genome assembly GCA_947044415.1 of Eupithecia dodoneata. Taxonomy (NCBI): domain Eukaryota; kingdom Metazoa; phylum Arthropoda; class Insecta; order Lepidoptera; family Geometridae; genus Eupithecia; species Eupithecia dodoneata. The sequence continues at coordinate 977,164 of OX345670.1, forward strand.
TATTATTTAATTATATTATATTATTTAATACCCCGAATGGCCCTGGCAGTAGTTATGCACTAACCTAATAATATTATAAACATGAAAGTTTGTATGGATGTTTGTTACTCTTTCACGCACTACTGAACGGATTGGGCTGAAATTTTGCATACTTTAGGTAGTTCCAGGCCCGGATTAAACATGGGCTATTTTTATCTCATAAATCAGTTCCCAATAATCTTAAAACTTTTCCATAGAAACAACGCGTGCAAAGCCGCGGGCAGAAACTAGTAATAAATATAATTACTGACGTTGATTCTACAGTTGATTGAAGTTTTCTTTACAGAATTCCCAAATATTCGCATCCCGAAAGTTCGCATTGTGACAATATGAAAAATATGAGATTTTTAACATCCCTCTTAACACTAAAACGTTTCAAAGAAATCAGGACAGCTGAATGTAATCTCTCGGCAAATATTGCTAGAATACACGAAACGCTAGAGCAGCTTGCTTTGCCGTGGTCGAAGTCATGCGAGCACAATTTCAGATAAGGGTACGTAGATAACATGAATCTAATTGTCTAATTGTGAAGAGGAAATCAACAATTTTATTATTATTATTATATTATTACTAATGCCTAATGCCACACTACAGAGAGCGCTAATTGCTAAGAGCCAAGGGAATTGATGACTAATCCTAGCGCACAGACGTATATTGCATACCAACAATGCCCGGGTTGCAAATTTTGCCACACGGGCGAAGCCGTCCCGGGTTGGCCCGGGACGGCTTCGCCCGTGTGGCAAAATGTTTATGAAACAAATGCCCAAGCATTTGTTTGATAAACATTTTGCCCCCCTTCAAACCTTATAATATTATAAACCTACCACATTATAATAATAGTACCTATAGACTATGTAGACAAATAAACATTTTCTATTCTAGTTTCTATTAGTTAGATTCAGACCACGGATTCAAACCATGCGTTAGACATAGTTTGCGCGCAAGTAAACGGAAGTGAGCTCTTTACTGTGTGCCCTCCAGCAGGACGTCATTACCGGTGCCCGTGACCTAGGACCTTAGGGTCACGCTCTACGGGCGGGTCTGGTCAATGAACATTATCGCCGCGATTGTGACGCTGTGTGTAGACGCTATTACAGCTGATATGGAATAAGTGCCTTTCCATCAGATATCGGCAATTTGGGCATCTCTGAAAACGAATTAATGATTAACCTGTATAATTATGTGTTTAGGTAGTAGGGTAGCATAAACATGGGTAGGCTTGGTGGTAGGCCGGGTCCGTAGCGTGGAATGTAGCCGTAGCCTTTGACAATGAGGGGTTTTCCAAAAACTAAAAAACCCTTAGAACTCAGAAATCAATAGATGGCAGGGGTGTTTCGCAGATAAATAATGCATGTGGCAGTGTGTCATATCAACCTACACAGGGAGAATCAAATATTTCAAACTAAAGCGCCATCTTGTTAATCAGGTAGAACTATTTTATGCCAATACATAAAAGCCTCATTGACAAAAATTGATATAGCAAGAAGTTGAAGAATAATGGAAAAATATACACAAATGATTTGGAAAAACATTTAATTTAAAAACGTATTTATGGACGGAGAAAACTGAATATAAAGTTCGGCTTTGCCTTGATGACGGACAACGCTTGCTCAAACAAACAAACAATCATCACGAGTATTATACATTTTATGCGACACTGGAGTCGTCAATAACCATATCTTCGCTGAAGTCACACTCGCTCCTCCAACTCCTCTCATCCAACAGGTATTCGGAGACCAGCTCCTTGAACTGGTTCACGTCACAGAGCTGATCGCAGCCTTCCACCTGAAGGTAGATATGTTCTTCGCTCGGGTCGGGTTTGTAGACGGGCTGTGAAAGAAACAAGCTAATTTAAATTCAGAAACATGCATGAACTGGTTGCAAAAATAAAAATAAAATATTGTAAACTGGTGACTCGACTTTTCTTTGGGTATAAAATAAACTTGGGTACAAAAATGTGGACACAGCATCATCTAGCCGCAAGCTAGGTGCAAGCAAGCTGGTGTTATGGGTACTAAATGATAGTACGCATAGTACCGAACGTCCGCTATTCTTGGTGTTATTTGGGGAAGGCCTATGTTTGTGAGGGACTGATGACGAAGAAGATGTTGGTAGGATGTACTCACCAGCACCACATACTGCCCCGTGCGCTCCACCCTCCTAAGCTCCAGGGAGTAAGCGGAGGTATACCTCGGCACCCCCTGACTGGGAACCTTCGTCACCGCCATGAAGGTAAACACGTTGATGTCGTGGGAGGAGTAGACCCTGACGGGAGGAGTGTCCTCTCCAGATATGATGCTAGATGAGTAGGTGAAGAACTCGTTGAGGAGAACTCCTGGGGATTAAAGAAGATAAGGTTTATTAAAAAAAAATAAAAAAAATGCTGGACAATTCACACATTATCTAGCCCCATCGTAAGCAGAGCTTGTGTTATGGGTACTAGATAACTGATATACATAATACAATACATTACATAGATAGATATTTTTTATTATACATAGAAAACGACCAGAACACCCGGAACAAATATCTGCAGATCGTACACACAATTGTTCCGAGGCGGGAATCGAACCCGCAACCTCCTGCGTCGTCCAGGCGGACCTTCGCCCACCGCGCTACAGAGGTCGTCAAATATTGCAAAGGTACTTAGAATAGAAAAAAGTAAATTGTGAGCATAAAGCTAGATAGCAATCTCTAGCTGCTAACCTTTGGGTAGTGTGGACAACAATTTTGTAGGCAGTGCTAGATTACAGAACTTACTTTTACTTATTAACATAATACTCATGACAATACTAAACTACTTAGATAGTACAGAGTATTTTATCATTTTTAATATATATTTTTACTCGCTGCGCCCCGCTGCTTCGTCCGCGTAGAAATATTCGTATTTGTCAAATGGTTTATAAACCTTCCGCTTGAATAAATCTATCTATTTAAATAAAACTGCATCAAAACTGTTGCGAAGTTTTAAAGATCTAAGCATACATAGGGACGGACTTCGCGCGGGAAGCGACTTTGTTTTATACTATGTAGTGATTGTTTTTGTTTTTTCCTTATATAGTAGATTGTTTTAGTGCCCATGAGGCACATCTCTACCTCACTGCTTCAGCGGCCCCGCAGTCGCAGTGCCTGGGCAGTGACCGTGTTCAGGTACTCACCAGCCATGTATTGCAGATGATCTTCGTCAAACAGTATGCCCATGGCGGCGCCCGCAGTTTCCTTCAGACGAGGCATGATGTCTGCGATCTCCGGAGTCACTGGGATGCCCAGGCTTTCCTGGAATAGATAGATAGTACTTTATTGCATACTTTGTATATAAGAACTATGTAAAAAAATAAAATATAATATTAATGACTAAAACAAATTGATTCAAGAATGAAAAAATATTCTTAAAATCAAATTCTTTTTATTAAATAACAAAATAAAACCTTAAAAATAAGTTATAAGTACTACAATCATGGAATAATTTCATTATATTAATAACGTTCCTGCCCGCAGCTTCGCAGGCGTTGTTTTTAGGGAAACAACAAAAAAAAGTTGAAAATGTTTTGTGGTTGGGGGTTGTGGTAGATGGTACTAGTGGATCCCCAAACCGTCCTTTGAGGTTGGTAGGTAGTAGTAGTGGTGTAGGTTAGTGGTCAAGGAAAGTCACTGGTTCATGGTATGGACTATATTCACAAGACTCTAATACTACTGGTTTTATACTACTGCCGAGTTATGGTAAATGGTATAATGGTTAAATGGTTAAGTGGTTGAACCCGCAACGCAGGCGGCCGGAGTACAGCGAACTGAGTACATTTAGGCAACCGCGAGCGAATACGCATTCAACTGCAAGCGCAGCTAAATGCATATCTGCTACGTGGTCGGTTTACCCGAACAAAAGTAATCAAGTGTTGTCTCATTTGTGCTGTGCCGTGAGTTACTTATCATTATAAGAAAACTATCTTTATTAATTTAGAAAATTACAATCAAATAATAAAAGCAATTGCAAATAATCTACAGGTAGCTCAACTGCGACTTGTTTACAAACATTATTGCTTTAGAACGGCTGAGTATAAGTTTGTGTGTAACGATTCAGCTTGCGCTCAATAGAGTAGGCTTGTGAACAGCAGTGGACTATAGGATGGTGATGTTGTCTTACCTGCGCGACGAAAGCATCGTAAAAGCCAAACGTGAAGACAGGGTAGTCCTTAACCTCGGGGATTCCCGTGACGTTGGCCAAGATGTCCAGAACATCTGAGTAGTCCCGCTTGAAACTCGCTGGATTTGAGAACATGTTGGCGTTGTAAGTCGTTAGAAACGTCGGGCAGTTCAGCGACGCCATGTTCTGGAAATATACGAATAATCACTGCATAGTATAAAACAAAGTCGCTTCAAGCTGTCTGTCTGTCCCTCAATGTATACTTAGATCTTTAAAACTACGCAATACGCTATTTGCCGCGCGTTTAATGACCGCGCTCTTGCAATTGCTTTTGTAAAGCAATGCTACATTCTAAAAACATAACTGATCTATATATTAAGAGAACCCTATGTTAGGATGGAGGACGTTATCAACGGTAAACTGTAACAAATTTGTAACAATAAATAAAAATATCTATCTATGCTATACTGCCACGGTACCGTAGTGTCTTACACTACGGTTACCGCCCTCCGACCAGGTGGGATGACGACTTGCGAAGGACTGCAGATGCTGGATGCGTCAAGCTGAAGACAAGGCGCTATGGCGCTCATTGGGGAAGGCCTATGTCCAGCAGTGGCCTAGCATATGCTGGTGCCTATGCTAGTCCACTGCTGGACATCATCATCTGATGATGATGATGATCTATCTATCTATAGTCATATACTAGCTATACTTACAAAGTCATATTTAGCAGGCACTGTAGTATAAGGAACTGGTGTCCAAGGCAGGTCATCGCTCCAGTTATCGCTGGTCCCTGGGTAGGTGGCCGCCATAGCTGCGAGACAGGTCATCTTAGTCCGGGTAGAGTCGGTAGAGCGGAGGTAGATCTGCGACTTGTTGTATTGCGGTGATAGTAGAGAAGAGTAGCGGTCGCGGATGTATTGGCCCAGCTTGTATGCTCGTTGGATACCAACCTGGAAAATTAATTGGAAGAAGTCAGTAGGTGTTTGATGCATTCATTGCACAGCCTCAGGGTGTGCAAGGGTGTGATAATGAACTACGAAAAGACGAATATGCGCGTTATGGGTACTCACTCAATTGCAAAGCATTAAGCTTGGCTTCATGCTAATTGAGCTAATTAAGCTTTGCTAGCACAGATACATAATATAGTAATGTTAATACGCTGTGGTTTCGATATTTTGTGGAGGCTTTGATGACATTGTAGCGCGGGAAATTTAATGAACAAGGTAGGTTTAGAGTATAAAATTTTCTTGGTATTGATTTGTGAATCGGAATCAATAACTAGGGTTACGAAACGGAAATTCATGCCTCTTATAAATTACCAAAAGTAAACAGATAATTACTTTTAATCCAAAATATTAATGCCTTTAGTACCTACATACCTAGATAGGTAATTTCAGTCAATTCTTTCTGATCATTTACTAGGTTCAAAATAAAGAGTCCCTACTTACGCTCGCTTAGCTGTATTATTTCTATGAACAATGGATGCTACGAGTATAAGACCAAGTTCTTTAAGTACTTACATCAGTGAGTTGTCCGTAGCCGTATTTCGCTGAGGCAGCTTCGACGGCATCCGGGTCTGTGGTCAAAGCCAGGGTCTGTTCCACCGGGGTCCGGTCTCCATGGCGATGGATCTGAAACATTAAGAAAATAGTCGTATTTTACATCAAATTAATTGGTGGAAAACTAAAGTTATCGACGTAGCACTATGAATTAGCAAGCTGAAGTAGCAGTGGGCCGGCCATATCTCGCGAAGAACAGTCAACCGCTGGGGTAAACGTGTTCTTGAGTGGAGACTACGACTCGGTAAACGTAGTGGACGCCCTCCGACGGAATGACGACCTGCAAAAGACTGCAGGGAGCTGCTGGATGCGCCAAGATGAAGACAGGGCGCTATGGCGCTCATTAAACTTCCTTAGGCCTAAGGAAGTTTAGTAAAATTGAAACAATACCTTATAAATAAATGCAATTATGATTTAAATGAGGTTTTTAATGACAAAGGGTAAGAAAAAAGTGGACTTAATACTTACATTATTTACTTAATACTTACATTATTTACTTAATACTTACATTATTTACTATTGAATGAATTATAATTTTCTGCTCATCTAATAAACATAATTTTCTAGAAATCTGGATTATACCTACTCTTAGTACTATGTGCTAGGCCCTGCTGGGGTACCATTTGCTAGGCCTTGCTGGGGTACCATTTGCTAGGCCCTGGTGGGGTACCATTTGCTAGGCCCTGCTGGGGTACCATTTGCTAGGCCCTGCTGGGGTACCATTGTGTTTCTTATACATTTAACTAGATACTATAAGACCTACAAATGTACACAATGATGCCATGAAATAAATATCATGAATATTAATAAAAATATGAAAGAAAATAGAGTTAACTCACCAAAAACGTCTGCACCAGCATAGTACCATCCGTCACAGAGTCCGCGGAAACCGTCCCCACGACTGCCGCCAGGAGTACAATCTTCAGCATGATGCTTGTTGGAATGATCCGATCGCAATGCTAACGAAACCTGACCACGCTTATATGTACGAGGCGAACGTTACTGATAGGGATTATTTGCCTAAATTTACGATCGATTAGCACTAGTCCAATCATTCAGATTTTGTAAAATTAGTAACATTTGCGTAAAGAATTTCCGGCATTTGATGGATTCGAACGAGATGAAATTTTAAAACATCTCCGTTCAAAGATTAGATACGATTATCGGAGCCGATAGCTAGGTAGGTAGGTTGCTTGGATTGAGAACGAAAAGAGACTACCAATCACGAAATATAATCTAATATACTTACAACTATCAATCTAATATATATACACTGCTACGCACAAAAATATTGTAACATACTGTAGTATTTAATAAGCGGTAGTTAGTAGTTAATAAGTTTGAAGTCTATTGTGTTTAGTAGTTAAAAAAAAAAAATGCTGGACAATTCACACAGCATTATCTAGCCCCATGGTAAGCAGAGCTTGTGTTATGGGTACTAGATAACTGATATACATAATATAATTAATACATTACATAGATAGATATTTTTTATTATACATAGAAAACAACTAGAACACCCGGAACAAATATCTGCAGATCGTACACACAATTGTTCCGAGGCGGGAATCGAACCCGCAACTTCCTGCGTCGCAGGCGGACCTTCGCCCTCCGCGCCACATCGGTCGTCAAAATGTAAATAAACATGTTTTCTTTCTTTCTTTCATTACAATAAAGACGAAACACATAGTTTCATGGTCGTCTGTTGATATCAAATAATAAGGTATTCAGCACAAAAACGATAACTAAGACGAATTGTGTACATAACACTCACATAACATGTTTTTTTTTTCAGAATGCCTCCGCCACGGCGCCGCGCCTCTTTACAGAAATTGACATTTAAAATGAAAATCCTTAACGATAAGACTTTGAACACTTATAACATTACAATGGCGGCACAGATTTTCACCAAAATTAGCTAAGCCCATTCTGGATTAAGCCTTTCTCCAAACAAAAAAAAAAAGCAGACACCCAAAGTAATGATTTTGCACACAGATACACACGTCAACTTATGACTTTTATTGTGTCGGAGGTTAAAAAAAACTAATGGAATAAAAGTAAAAATACTGAAATTGATCCAAAAAATCTAATTTTTCTATAGATTTAAAATAAGCCCTATGATTTACATTAATCTTTCAACAAGCTGATCTCCCCGAATTATTTAATTGTTTTACAACAAGTGATAATTTAAGTATTTTATGGCTCGACCAAAAATGATAAGTCCGTATTCAGACCTGCCCACGGCCGAGCCTCCCGCATATCACGAGCTCTACGTAAACAAGCCACACTGGATCATTCAGAACTACACGAACACAACTTTTTGAAAATACGCATGAGTTGCAGTTTTGTAAAAAATGTCGATACAGGTAGTTCCGAGATGGGCTGCAGTTTGCAACCGCAGGCGACATTGCGGCTAGCGGCTGCGGATGACCGCAGTGGTGTCTGCGGTCACGGTTGCTTCTATTTCCAAGCACGGTTCGCGACACCACTGGCGCTGCAGTCTGCGGTCGCAGGCAAGTAGTGTCGCTTGCAGCTGCAGTTTGCGGCCTGCGGCCAATCTTGTTTTTGCACCTTAAGCAATAATAATGCTGGACGAGTGATAGAACATTCAATGCTGCCCTAGCCCAACATAATAGAATAGAAAAAACATTTATTTGGACACAGGTACAAAATACCACGACTCGGTAAACGTAGTGTAGGACACCCTCCGACCAGGTGGGATGACGACCTGCGAAAGACTGCAGGTAGATGCTGGATGCGGCAAGCTGGATCCAAATGTTTATAATATTTATCTAGATAGCTGTACCGAAATAAAGAAAAACTCAAAACACGACAAATCATGTTAAATATCCCGTCTGTGACAGATATGCCTTTATTATTTATTTACTTTAACCATGATATAACCATGAAAAACCATGATAGTTTCAAGAACTTCAGATAAGCCATTGAAAATAAAAAACCACGCGTACAAACATCCTAAAATCATATGACAGATGTGTCATCGATTACAGCTGTTAACGATAACGCAAATACAAACTCTTAACTGCAAAAACTATAATCTCACGTGTTGTACATTATGTCTGCATGCCCCTTTATGGCTTTAATGATAGCGATTGGACAATCTATAAAATATTGTCACCCATAATTGGTCGTTCTTTTACGGGCGTTTACTGTTAAAGACACACACTTTTCTTCTAATCCTCGTTTTTCTGGTATATTTAGTGTCAAATAAATCGAAGCCCGCACTTTATAAGCATAGTTTTTCGCATTTAATTTCACTAGGAAAGCCAAATAATCAAAAAAAACTATAGAAATTCTCGTCATAACTTTGTAAACAAACAAATATCTCTATTTAAATAAAAAAAAACAGTATTTAATAATTTGTCAAAATTGATTTATAAAAATTATTATAGTTCCTACTTCTTAGAGAAATCCAGGTTTCAATGGTGGGACGGGGACTTTTGAAAATCTGAAGTTTTTTAAATAATAATTTATTTCCTTACGCTTACATTAAATAGTTGTAACATGCATTCACGTTAGTCTAACACGGAAATAAGCGTAGTATAATAACCTACTAACAACAGTCCACGAAACCAGACATCAAATCAGTTTTTATATAAAAATAAAATCGTTAAAAATGTCGAAAAATCTAGCAAAAATTTTGCTGTTTTAACCAATAAATGAAATAATGAAAGTACAGAATGATTTATCGAAAAATACTTTTGAAAAAGAAACGTCTTTGGTCAGGATAAAAAAATCAATAATTTTAATATTTGAAAAACTCAGCATAAATTATGGCACGAGTAAAGTAAAGCTATGATATTCTTAAAACTACGAGTGTGAAAATACTGTAATATAAAATAATTAATTGGATTCAAGCCTTGTAATCATTTGTAAAATTGTATTACCAAAAGTCAGTGAGATTACAGGACAATACTTTGACAAAAAACTATTAAAAAGTTATATCTAACATTTTAAGAAAGCAAACTACAAAAAGAAATATGACATTAACCACAGAATATAACTTGGTATATAGTACTACCAATAACTTTAAAAGTAAAGTGCCACTAACTTACCTGTTCAGTCGAAAAATTAAGAATGATATTAAATCCGATTTTAAGTAGGTGTTAATGTACGAATCTCACGCTGCTGTCAATTAAACAGATAAATTTGTGGATCTCTAAAATAAATTACTTAATGGCAGTACCCATCCAGCGTCAATTAGTTATTTCTACTCTGCATAACATCATACACCCAATATTTACAGTGCGCGATTTTTGTGCCAGCATGTGTACAACCGCTTGTCATTTACATTACAAAATATTGCACTTAAAATAGACTATAAAGCTAATAAATTATAATTATAATAATTTATTAAATAACAAAATCGTTGTTAATAAATATGGCAAGAAATTATTATCACTCTTATTTTAATAATTCAAATGTTACGAGTATTAAATGGAATGAAATCCTAAAAGTGAAAAAAATACGTACGTAAGCGTAACTTGATAATAAATAATAGTAACAAAATAATATTTTTAATGGCCGATATAATAATAAATAAATAATGCTGGACAATTCATACAGCATTATCTAGCCCCATGGTAAGCAGAGCTTGTGTTATGGGTACTAGATAACTGATATACATAATACAATACATTACATAGATATTTTTTTTATTATACATAGAAAACGACTAGAACACCCGAAACAAATATCTGCAGATCGTACACACATTTGTTCCGAGGCGGGAATCGAACCCGCAACCTCCTGCGTCGCAGGCGGACCTTCGCCCACCGCGCCACATCGGTCGTCGAATTGTCGATATTGTCCAAATCAATCACCTAATCATAAAAAAATACTTACCAATCCTTTCAAAGTAATGTTAAATAAGAAATAAAATGTTGTCTTTTTAAATTTATAACCTACCTATACCATTATTTTTTTGCATACAAATTCAAAAACACAAAATGAAATACTACTGTCTTTTCTTTAGGTGATTATAAATTAACATAGAATCTATAAATAATAATGGAAGAAAAAGTAACAAATACGTTTATAAATTTAATGATTATGATTTAAAAATTTACATGTTTTTTTATATACCGCTAGTTATAATTATAAACGTGACTTATAATTATGTTTTCCGTCAAAAAATAACACTTAGTGCAGGCTAAACGCTTTTCGCCATCACATAGGCTTTTAACTGGAAACGGCCTAGAAAAAAGTATTCGAATTCCTTAAAACTTCTTCGGCCGGCAGTGTACAGCATAGGAATCTATGAGTATCTTTGTGTTGTAGAAAATACATATATTAACAGCTATGAGTGTTTATTATCAATCAGAAGATATTCCGTGAAATATTTAACACAGCAATCCTTAAAAAACAAAATGGCCAAAAACTGGTCCTGTGAAAATAATTTTACAAGTTTTAAGTCTTCACTTCCTAACTCTATAACTACACGCGTATTTTTGTCATTTTAACTGTACCTAAAGATTTTTTTCAAGCGAGCTATCGTCATTAATTATCATTAGAAGGGCACGGATAGTAACCCTAAAGGCAGTATTAACGATATCATTCGTTTTGTCTCTTCATTTGTTTCCTTGGCGTCAAACAAAACATTACACCAAAGTTACTATGGCATGTCAATGTTCGACCAAATACTTGGGAGTTCAAATTCGGTTTGGTGATAGTTATTGTTTACATGGCAACACTAGGTGTGAGACTGAACTATGTATATGATTCAGGGTATCAAATGCGCGCTAATTGTTTACATGGCAACACGAGGTGTGAGACTGAACTATATCAAATACGCGAGTATAGTCTAGTCTCAATAGAAAAGATCGACTATACATAGAAAGACTTCAGTAGGCTCAGCCGTGATGGCTCAGATTGCATTGAATTGTGCATCGCATGCGTCAAAGTTTCGAAAATGTTTCCTTTACGAAAATTATTTAATTATGTTGTCTTTATTCTAGCTTAGACAAAAGCTTGCCTAGGTTGTACATGGGCAGTCGTAAGTACTAACAGGACGTTACTAGTGAATTAGAGACAAAACGGAGATGTTGATGTTTTGTGTCGGTTGGATGCAAAGATCCACATATCTATAGTAAAAGACAGGATTTTACTTTACGTGCTCTCAAATATTTTTACGGATAAAACTTTTAGCATGTCCAAACATCCGATCTTATTCAAATCGGGGTAAACTAAAATAAGTGATACGGACGTATAATGCAGAGCAGCAAATTAGACGCGAAAGTGGGCAAGGGGTGCACGGTGGGCACGACCCAGTGCTCTAGGTGAGCACCCCTCACCAGTCTGTGCATTAAACGATGTACGACATACTTTTACACCTTATGGGCTCAGTGACCGGTTATTTTGGTTGATATCACAAGACTTCTCTAGGCATCTCGGTTTTGAACTGTTACTTTCTAGTAGATTCAAGATGGTTACGTCCAAATTCCTTTACTACGCGACCGTCTAGTCGTAGGTGGGAGGTTCGTATGGTAATATTATATTGTCTCACTTATTCAATTCCCTCACTATGTAATAAGCCGGGGTGCATGCAAGGCGTGCAGTGACGTCGCTAGCGGGGGCTGGTGTGTGGGCGCGGGGTGGGGCGAGGGGTGCACGGTGGGCGCGGCCTCGGCCCAGTCCTGCAGGCGAGCACCCCCGGCGAGGCGGTGCGTCAGTCGGTGCGCGATACTGAATCCGCCACTGCCTTCTAGTTGCGTTAGAACGATTATTACTTGTCTGTGGACAAAGTAGATTGATTAAGAATATAATATTACTATATAATATACAGTGTTTAATAAAATCTAGTGCGAGGAACAGTAGATAAGAATCGTCTGACGAGTACATACCTAAAACAGAAAAAAAAAGCTGGACAATTCACACGGCAAATTTAATTTATTACATTTTATAAGTTATATTACAATTTTGTTTTATAGTCGGAATCCCAGGCCTTACTAGCTCACTCTTGAAATAACAGTGACTTTCAGTGGACTTTTGGTGTAGAAGAAGTACCCTTAGGTTTATTGTCCAACAATGGACTGTACTGTACACTAACCTATGCAAAGGAGGCACCGAGTCGATAGTCTTGAGCTCGCCGCGCGTAGACACCACATTGTAACTCTCCTGACAGTCGCACTTCACGTGGATCCACTTGTCTTTATGTCTGTTCTCCACCATCACCACTAGGCCGGCCCAGCCCTGGAACGAAAGACACCGAGATTATACATCATTGAGAATGAATGTACACTTTATTGCACTTCAAAACATAACAAAATAAAACTTATAATATGGACAGTACAATAGGCGGGCCTTATCGCTCACAGCGATTTCTCCCAGCAACCTAGAAGGATAAGGATATTTGACAAAGTGGCCGAACAGCAAAATAACACATAATTTGCCGTTCACATTACCTTTTCGCAAAATATTTGCAATATTTTTTTTTGTTGCTAATATTTTGTTTTTTTAGTTTGCTTTTATTTGGTTTTGACTTGGGATCAGGATGAGGGTAGGTTCCAGATATGTTAAAAACCGTGTGAATGTTAACATGGTTGGAATCCCCTTCTTGAATTACTCGTGATTAACGCGTTCACTGCGAAGCCTCGGCGTTGCGACCCGCAGGGGGGCACACCCGCCGCCGCACTAGGCGATACATATCGGCCATGTGCGTCTTAGGCCATGAAAGTGTTAATGCACGACAACTTAGTTGCTTTTCTACGTTTTAACTAAATTAGAAAAAAAGCCAAAGTTTAAACGAACCTTGGTCAAGTAGTAAGCTGTCATGCCCTGCCTTCCTTCATGCCTCTGTCCTCTCGCCAATGTGAGTCCTGGTGTAAAAAAAAAACATTTATCAGATAACCGAACATAAAACACCGGTTACGTGGCTCACTACGACCTCAGCAAGGCCAGCTAAAGGCAGGCCACGAACTGAGGCATGCCTCAGACTGAGCCAGCCTCACCCTATATCTTTAGATAATTCTTCAACTAATCCTTTACTCAAACTCTTCTTAAGAGCCTCGAGCATTCCTTCAAAACATACTCGAGTTCGGTATGCTTAGTTGTTAGTAGGCTTCATCGTCATAAATGACACTGAGATAGTCTCCAAAATCCATTATTAATAACGACAAGCTCTTTTGTGGAGCTTTCAAGGTAGGTCGCGAGGTACCTTGAGACAGTTCATTTCTTTACTTCAATTAAACAAAAAATCGAAGTTTAGTTCGAGTGAATGGGTTTTTTACTTCCCACTTATTTTTGGACACGTCACAAATTTCAAATTGCTTAACTAGGAGATAAAGTGATCACTTTGATGTTTTGTTCTCTTCAATCTTTTTAAGGTAGCGTACAAGAAACCTTTACCTTATTTAGATCAAGCATAATTATCGAAACGCGTTTGGAGTTTGAGTAGAGGTTAATCGTGGTCGAGGTACGTTTAAAGATATGGGGTCAGTCTCTGTCAGTAAAGTTACCTATGATAGCATCGGCCAATATATGCGCATGCAGCGGTGGCCGCTCGACCGCCAGCGGCTTGGAGGAGTGAGCAGCTAGCACGTGGCGAGGCCAGGCCTCGGACTGAGCCAGCTCGAGGCCGGTGTGCCAGTGGTTGAACGCGAGGCAAACTACGAGGTAGAAGCCTTTCTCTAACATCTTGTGGCAGCCGACGAAACCCCGGACCTGTGGACACAAATTGTATTCATAGAATTTATATATTTATTTATTTTATTAATTTGGGAAATTAAAAGTTTATATAGTAGGGCCTCGGTAACCCTATTGTAGTTATGTAAAAATAGAACATAGACTTATGTAGAGCAAATGAAGCTAACTACAGTTTCCACTCGTAGCTTGTAAATGTAACTAGTACTCCTCATTTTACAAACTTACTTAAATTCTTGGCAATTTTAACTTTGCACGATCATGGCATTAGACAAGTTGCAACAATATCCATTTAAGAAAGCTTAAGACACTTGATGACAAGCTTAAGACCCTTGATGACATTACATTTTAAGGCAAACTAAAACTAACTCAAAAACTGTTCATTCGTTTGATATTTACGATGACACAGACCGTCAAAGTCGGTGAAAGCAAAACTTAAATGATATCGAAGGCTTCTGAGTGTGCACTTCCCATCAATAAATACGCACGCATAGGGATTGTATTATGTACCTTAACAATGAGGCTTTGAATCAATAACCCAAACGATTCTACACTCCGTGAATTCTCATACAAACTTACCTGTCTCTTACTATGCGCGACCAGCTTCCCAATCTGAGCACTGGATCCTGATTTAGTTCTGAACACAACCACGCATAGGTCCAATTGCGAGCGCTGGCTTTTCGCTGAATTTCTGAAAACAAAATATTGGTTTTATGATTGTACACTAACGTGTAAGTGGAGCATTTTGCAAGAGAGCTCGAACAGGGAATTACAAGCACCATGTCTATTTCTGTATAAAAACAGTTTTACCATGTTAGAGGCGCATAAGCCTTGGGCAAATTGTAGAGCAAGATCACCTAGCTAACTGACCAACTAGGTTATATTTTGTTTAGGGTGATATTTGCAACTTTATAACGATTGCCAAGCGCACCTCGTGCCAACCCACACGGACCTTGCCAATGTATACATTACCTCTGCCCTTCTTGAAACAGCGTGAAGTCTACTTCAGTGGGCTGCGTGGCGGTGAGCAGCAGACACGTGAGGTGGCGGGTGGACGAGA
This sequence comes from Eupithecia dodoneata, assembly GCA_947044415.1. Classification (NCBI taxonomy): domain Eukaryota; kingdom Metazoa; phylum Arthropoda; class Insecta; order Lepidoptera; family Geometridae; genus Eupithecia; species Eupithecia dodoneata. Next base: position 992,627 of record OX345670.1, read on the forward strand.
GGGGGGGCAGGATGCCTGCCAAGCGCACCTCGTGCCAACCCACACGGACCTTGCAAATATCTATGCAGTCGAAGTATCTGGAACAAAAATAGCAAGAGTTTATTAAAATCGAACTTCAGATTGGATATCGATATATCTTGTATAAGTCTTTAAATAAAAAAGTTGTCCGGGAAGATAACAAACTCTAAGCCCGTTCTAATAGGTCTTTGCGTCGATCGCGCATATAAACACACGTAGGTATCTCATTTTATATTATTTTCGAGTTACTGGCTATGTTTGTTTTTAATGTTCTAAAGCAATGGGTTAATCAATTTGTATTTTGGGTTACAGGTTACAATGATAGTTGTTACAGACTGTTAGTTAACTAATCAACTCACTTGAGCACATCGTCGAACTGTATCCAAAACACGCCGTGGTCGGTACTTCGCGCGTGATGCAATTCTCGCCTCACCTAAACAAAATACATATTTATTTACATTTATGTAACAGTTATTGTTTATTGGGCAAATAAAGGATTTTGTATTTAAACGTAATTTAGGGTTTCTTTGGTGAGCAAGGAAGTGCAAAAAGGCAATTCAAAAATACGTTGCTTGTCTCAAGCCACTCCTTTCAAAAGAAATCATGTAAATATAGCAGAATGATGAGCGAAGCGTGCCGCGCAGTGTTCTGCTCTCAAGCGCGCAGAAAACGTTTCGTACGTGCAACTTACTCCACTGCAACTGCGTTCGTGATACAGCGTACTTATTTTTTAGGACTGAAGTGTACGGTTCACGTGCACACATTTTATATAAAACTATTTAGGCTGACACCACAATTAGCTACGACCTACATTCTTAGTTAAGCGTTTAGTTTTACCGCGGACTAGAGCGGATATCTTTCATGAACTTGTATACTTGTCACAATATAACTATCTTGTGTGCTCTCTAGCTGTGGGCTCGTACATGAACCCTAGGCTGGTGTGTGTCCATACCTCCTCGGTCCACCTCGGACAGCCGTGTCCCCAGGCGCCGCGCCACGAGTAGTGTCCCCACGGGTTGCGCAGGCGCAGCAGCCGCGTGGGCGCGCCGCCGCCGCCCAGGGACAGCTCCACCACGTCTAGGACGGAGTACGCGTGGCGGGGGCGGAGGCCTAGGCGTTCGTATTCTTCTTCCTTTACCTGTGGAAGATTCAAATCACTTAAGTGTACTGTCACAATGCTTTTGCTACATATACTTACAATTTAAAAACAAAGAGTTACAAAACTCAAGGAATATATAGGTGGTAAATATTTAACGACATTGGCACTATCGTAGAAAAGCACAGATATCGAACACAAAGGCTGTTAACGCCATCTAGTGACAAACGCCGGAACTACATACTCAGTCGCAACCATGATGGTTTAGATTATAGATTGATGGCAAACTAGTTCCTGAAGATGTGACACCGGAGGCGCTGATTCATATTCTGATTCATTGTATATAAGTTGGAACGCCAGGTAATTTCTTTCTCTTACCGCATTTACACTTATGACTACTCACAGGTTTTGTTTGTAGAAATAGCCACATAGGTCTACCAAATCTCTACGTCGCCTCGGGACGTGGTAAAACTAAGGCCGCGAAATTAACGTACTAGAATATGCAGAGTCGCCTCACCCTTTGTATACCGACGACGTAAGGGGGCTCCTCTTCATCATCATAAGCGACTGATGATGATGATGAATGAAAGTTCTACGAAAATCCATCAGCCTATATTAGTCCACTGATGGACATACATGGCTGTGTGGTGTCGGCCGTAATAGAATAGCACCACGCAAACGTGGGTGTCGTAGGAGGCGACTAAGGGACATACACCGGGGGGCGGGCAGCAGCGTCCCTTGCAGCACACTCCCTATACTGCGATCCCCAACCCGCATGCCCAGCGTGGGGATTATGGGCATCAACCCCCCCATGGATAGATACGCCAAAAGAATGTGGCCCCCAGTTCCCGGCCGCCTCGCTTTTCCTGGCCATGGTAGCGGCCACGGTAACGGCGGGGCAGGGGGTGCTAGGAATCCCCGGGCTACATCAGGCTACCAAACTCTACCTAAACTGACCCGGCTACGTTTAACGGACGCACTGTGAGGCTTGACCATCATCTAGCGCAGTTGGAAGTGGAGTTAGAGAACATCAAATGGCATGTTCTGGGGTTATGTGAAGTCCGTAGAGAGGGGGAGGACACCGTAACCCTAGACTCGGGCCATCTTCTCTACTTTCGCGAGGGTGATAAAACATCCCAGGGTGGCGTAGGCTTCCTCGTCAATAAGGCTCTCTCTAGCAATGTCCAATAAATCTTCAGTATGTCGACCAGGGTAACGTACCTGATCCTTCGGCTGTCCAAGCGGTACAGCATGATGGTCATCCAGGTCTACGCACCGACCTCGGCACACTTGGATGATGAAGTGGAGGATATGTATGAAGACATATCCAAAGCCTTACAAAGGCCCACTTCAACGTTGTTAAGGAGGACTTTAACGGCAAGGTGGGCACCCAGACTGGCAACGAATCCCGAATAGGCCCGCATGGTTATGGAGTCAGGAATCACAGGGGGCAAATGCTTTTCAACTTCCTTGAGAAGGAGGGGCTGTTCTTGATGAACTTTATTTAAGAAACAGCCTCAAAGGAAGTGGACATGGCAAAGCCCCGACACTGTGGCTAAAAATGAGATCGACTTCATCATGACGGATAGCAAGCACATATTCAGAGATGTCTCAGTGATCAACAGGTTCAATACCGGATCTGATCACTGACTCCTCCGAGGCTCTCTGAATATCAACTTAAAGCTTGAAAGAAATCGTCTGATGAAGTCCACGCTCCGACCTGACCCAATCCAAATCACGGCGGGCACCGAGAAGTTTCAGCAGCTTCTCGGGAATAGATTTGTTGCCTTGGAACCCACTGATGACGCTGACGAGACCCTACACAATCTGGTTGAAACGTTGAGGGACGAGGGCATCAAATTCTGTCGAAAGCAGCGTACTGGCAAGAAGTCCAAACTCTCGGATGAGACTCTTGGGCTGATGACAAAAAGACAGGAGACCACCCAAGCGACTTTTTCAGAGAGGTCAGACCTGAACAAGCGGATTGCGAAGATGGTACGGCACGACCTTTGGAGCTTCAACACGCGCCTCATTCAAGAGGCGATAGAGCGAAGGTCCAAAGTATTCACTCAGCAGCTTGGCAGGAGCCACCTGACAAAGCTTAAAACGCACGACGGGAGGACCGAGCCGGAGATATCCGCCGAGATAGAGGATTTCTATGGCCGATTATACGCTGCACATGCCCCTCGTTACCCACGAGTTGACCAAGATTCCAGAGCCACCCTGACACGCCAGTATACCGACGAACTGCCTGACATCATCTTCAGCTTGAAGCATCGACCATCTACCTGCAGTCTTTTACAGGTCGTCATCCCACCTGCTCGGAGGGCGTCCTACACTACGTTTACCGAGTCGTGGTTTCCACTGAAGAACGCGTTTGCCCCAGCGGCTGTCGGCTTCTCTTGTTACCTTCATATTCCCCCCTCCGCAACTAGCGCCCATCAGGAAGCTGGCCTGCCTGGAGGACAGCAGCTGTGCCCACACCAGGTCCCGGTCCAGTTGCTCCAGGGGCGCCCCTGAGCCCGCACCGCCGCACGCGCCCCCCGCTTCTTGTAGGGTCACTGATTCGCATGGGGCTCCTGTTATCGTGCATAGACCTGAAATACATTTTTTACTCTGAGTTATTTATTTATTACTAGCGGCCCGTCCCGGCTTCCCCCGGATGGTCATTTGTTTCAGGCAACATTTCTCTTTTTCCTCTCCGTAAGAACCATCTTCGTACTTCAAGGAATATTCTAAAAAAAGAATTAACGAAATCGGTTCAGCTGCTCTCGAGATTTGCGCTTAGCAACACATTCAGCGATTCATTTTTATATCATAGAAGATTAACTAGCACGATTATATAAGAACCAATTACACTATTTAATTAAAATATATTAGAAGAATCATTAAAAATTATAAATTAAACAATAAGAAAAACTTATAATATTAATTAATTCATATTAAAATCCTATATAAAATAAATGAATAACTCTTTTTATTCAGTTAGTTATTATTAGCTTTTTTATTAATTTTTAGCCTTTTTCATTTTTATTTCTTATTCATTTTATAATACTCGTATGTAGAAACAAGTTGTACCTGCTTTAGTGAATCAATAAATGTATTTTCTTTCATTTAAAGTAACACCTTTTTTTTACAAATAGACTTTAGTTTGACCAGAATCTCTCATGGTGGATGTTTATAAAGGATTTCGTTTAGATTTGGTTTCGTTTCGATTTTTTACACGAATTTTAGGATAATTATTAGGTTTCTGGTGTTACCATTTTTAGAAAATCTAACAGTATTGGACGGTCGGTGGTTTTAATCTACACGGAAACTACACGGTCTTTCCAGAGTCTAGGTTATTTTGAATATGGTCTAAAATGAGTTCATTCGTCAACTTCAAAGTTAAAAATAGCAATAATCTTATTATGTTAGTAGAATAAATGGGTATACCTTCAATAGCTCTTCCGGAGACCAGAGCTTCGTAGCACCCGTGGAGTTTCGCCACCGCCTTCTCTATCAAAGGCACCCAAAGTTGTTTTCTTTTCGCCTGAATAATATATCTTTGTTATATTAATTATAATCTACGTACTTATAGAATGTGTACTAGTTAAAGTACACATTAACAAACTGTAGTGTGTTATAGAATAAAAATATAATTTAACATGTCATTAGTAACATGTTACGGTGGATAAACAATATACAACATAAACAACAATAGGATTTAAAATACGGGACTTAAGACATAATGTCGTTCTCAATCCCATGCTCTGACTAAGCAGTTTATATCTGAAAATGCCATCGATCCAGGCTTCAATTATTATTTATCTGGCATTTTATTAAGACGCTACGTAATTAAGCGTTAAATAAATGTGGAGTTATCTACACAAAGAAAATAGTTCCTGTTAACATAATTGCCCTCGCCTTAAATACGCGCGGTTGGGGTAAAAAAGTCGGAACAAGTTAACAAGCGGTCGCTCAGGTACGGGTTGCGACCCGGAGCAGGTAGCGTCCCTTTGTTCGCCTCGGTGCACGCGCTCTACAGAGTCGAACCAAGACGTGGCGGCGTCATATACATTACAATTGACCGTAGAATAAAATAAATAAGGTCTTTTGGAATTGTCCAGCATTATTTATTTATAAAACTAGTTTTTATATACCTGAGAATAAACAAGATGCCCCTTCTTACTAGCCGGCAGTAAGTCGTCAACAGTAACGGTCAACCAGCGGCCATCTTTGCACAGTCTCAGCTGGTAGGCGCCGACTCGCGGCTCGCTGCGCACGACCACGCCGCGGACGAGCGACGAGCGCTCCGCGAGCACTGCTAGGGCGGATAGTAGCCAACAGTTGCCGAGTACACCTGTGACATTTGAGACTAATTATCTAATTAAAGACAAAAGCATCGATGAAGATATCAAGGTGAAATTATTTAGGAACAATTCCGCGCAAAACTTGATCTGATAGATTTAACGTTTTTTTTTTATTTTTATTTAGCCTGTTTCGTTCCATTGCTGGGCAAAAGCCTCCCCCAAATCTTTCCACTCAGTGCAGTCACGTGCGATCTCCCACCAATCTCCGAGGAAGGGGTTAAGATCGTCTCGCCAGCGCTTTCTTGGCCGACCTCGCCCGCGGCTTCCTTCCGGGATCCAGGGTGTTGCAGCATTAGCCCACCTCTCGGGGTGCATTCGGCTAATGTGCCCCGCCCACTTCCATTTCAGTGTGGCGGTCTTAACTCCCACATCGACAATACCTGTCAAAGAGCGTAGCATCGTATTCCTAACGCGATCGATTCGCCGGAAGCCCAAGATACTACGTTCCATTGCTCTCTGGCAGATCTTGAACTTGGTTTTTTGTAATTCAGTACGCACCGTAGCACGACAGTTTACGACGGGAGTTTGCACGAGTAGGACGGGCAAGATGCACATATCGATGAGTTTGCGCTTCAGTGTCACAGGAAGTTTCCCCTTCATGTGCTCTTTCATGGACCAGTACCTCTTCCAGGCGTTATCGATTCTACGACCGATCTCTTTGTCCTGCCTGTTATCGAAGCTAGCTAGCTGGCCCAAGTAAATGTACTCGTCGACGTACTCTATAACCTGCCCATCTACAGCACGAGATCCTACGTCTCGTGCTGTTAGACATGATCTGTGTCTTAGTTCTGTTAATCTGAAGTCCAACCTCAAGACTTGCAGTGCTCAGATCTTGCAGCATTGTTTGGAGTTCTTGTGGTGTAGAGGCAAAGAGGGCAATATCGTCCGCAAAACGCAGGTTGGTTAGGCGCTTTCCATCGACGTCTATGCCTTTTGTGGCCCATGAGTCGCCCCTTCTTGAATACCTCCTCGAGAGTGTCCGTAAAGAGGATTGGTGAAAGTGGGTCACCTTGCTTTAATCCTTTTTGTATCATGACATGAAGGATGGGCCTGAAGAGCTCAATTTAATATTTACAGTGCTGGAATTGTATATGATTCTAATAAGGTCCTTATAAATAAATAAAATAAAATAAAAAAGCCTTTTATTTCCAACAAATTACTAAGTTTACATTTTGTTTTATAGTTTTTTTAAACCAGTTGTTTATATAACTTAATTAATCTAACGTGTAATTTAGTTTCTTACAATAATATCTGTAGGAACCCCTTATTGGGTGAAGGCCTCCTCCAAAGATGCCCATGTGTCTCTGTCCTGTTCGGTCTGTTTTCAGTTTGAGCCGGCTGTCCTTACAATCTCCTCGTCCCAACGTGTCAGCGGTCTTCCTCTGCTCCTTTTACCTGGAGGACCTTTCCATAATGTCGCTTTTAGTGTCCATATCTGATCCTTAAGCCTCGCGACATGCCCCGCCCATTTCCATTTGAGTTTTTGTGCATAATTCAATGCATTTGTTGCCTTAATAAGGTCCTTATAAGTTTGTTTAATGTTTTGGGCTTTAAGAGCTGAGAATATTGCAGTGTTACTATTAGTATTACGCTATCGAATGCTTTTGCATAATCAACAAAGATTTAACGTAATCTAGAAAAATCTAAAATCAAAGTAAGTTTCTAGAACAAGTTTCGTCTCTCCACGAGACATCTTCAGAACACTATAATCGATTTTGACACAGAGAGTGCCAAGCAACGACGTCCCGGTTATGCTGTTTCAAGCCAGCCCACACCGACGGACAAAACAACTCTACAACTTCATTTTTTTGTCCACTAGTGGTAGAAGTCAAGGACTACTGTGACTGTGTGTAGTAGAGATGGAGGAACTTTACGTCTATTACAGCTTATCTATCTAGCCGGAACACTCTAGTCTAGAGGAGTGCGGTCTTCAGTATGGCGTTATATGGTAGTGGCATGTAGGGCACTGTTCAGTGCAGCTCTGATCTGGTCCGTGCAGCGCATGTACCTTGTGATATATCCGAGGGACGCGGGTCGCGGCAGACGGCCCAGGGCAGGCGCGGGTCTGCCTCCACGTTGATCTGATGCGGCCGCAGCCAGCGCGTCGCCGCCGCGCCGCTCTCGTAAGCGCCGCTGTAGTACAGAGAGCGGGCGGACGCGGGGAATGATTCATCAACGTATTGTTCGCCAGTCTGGGGATCATAGAGACGACACTTTATTTATAGCTACAACTTTATGTAGGAGATGGTAGGCTGTCCAGACTTGACAAGAATGCGACCAAGGCGACAGTTTGGATTAAAATAGATAGAAGCTTTGTGCTACAGTGCCGCTTTCATTCTCGTAGTGAAAGCGACGCGGCAGACCTAGCTGGTCAGAACGAGACGGATTGAAAAAGATCCTGGCTAAAGTAATGCAACTTACGGTGTCTAGAGGAATGAGAGCCAGCCTCAACCAAAGCTGAGCTGAGCGGAGCGGAAAAGAGATGTGTTTTATAAAACCAATACAAAGCTGAGCGGAGACAAGATGTGTGAATACACATCTTGTCTCCGCTCAGCTTCAGTAGAGACCACATTTGTATGCGAAGAAACAATAAAAGATCCCGTTAAAATGTGAGTTGCGAAACGTCTCTTCTTTTCTCCGCTACGGAAATCTCCGCATATCTCCGCTGTAGTGGAGTCTGGGCCTGAGGGAAATTCCTGCTGACTAGGACTTATCCAATTCTAGTCCAGGGATACCCTCTGCATCTAGCTTCCTTTAGTCAGTTCGCGTTTATCTTGCTTTTCGCATTCAAGATAGTCCTGATATCTACTACTAATAAAATACTTTCAGTCGCCAACCCATCTTGCGAGAGTACGACGCTAAATAATAAATAAACATGGTATTTACCGCTGCACACTGCGCTAAGACCTCCTGCCACTGCGTCCACGCGTGGCTCTCCTCGCTCAGCCGTAGGATCTCCATCGGCAGACTGTCCTGTCGCTCGCCGTCTGAACCCTCCGCTGGACAAACAAAATAACACTTGTAAAAAACAAACGACCTAGTACGAGTCGAAGCGAGGTGAAACTTCTTAGTCACAAGATAGTCGGGTTTGAGAGATGTTTTTTTATTTGTTTTTCAGTTTAGCAGAATTTGGATATAAATAAAAATACAAATCTGGGACCGGTATTTTTTACTAGCGCCCTCTAGTTACCATTGCTGTAGCTACTTACGTTCGTCTTCAATATCAAGAGGATGTCGCTGCACGGCGGGGAGTAGTCTCTTGCGCGCGGACTGACACATGTCGCAGGACACCGCGCTTGCTGCGTTCACGTACGTACATTCCAAGCACGGCCATTTGATCGCGTTGGTGGCGTTCGCATTGTTGGAGCGAGCTTCGGATCTGGAAGAAAATAAAGTTATGGTTAGACATATTTATTTATTCTCAAAATTCGATTACTGAGAACTTAAAAATTAAACAAATAAATAAATAAATATATAAATAAAATAAATAAATAAATATTGTGTCCTAATGCGTAGTGTGATTGTAACTATAATGATAAGTAATGTTATTATTACGCATGTGGATAAATATACAAAAAAGATAAACACGTACTTAGATGCGGGCGGGGGTGTTTTATGTCGCGACCCGCGGCGAGGCAGCGCAGGTGTTAATCTGGCATTTCTTCTCGGCGACGGACTGCGAGGCGCTGAAAAACATACAATAAAATGAAAAAATAATGTTCTTGCTAGATTTCAAACGTTATTTCAAATAAATTGACGTTTAAGCTTAATTTTTAACCGACTATAAAAAGGAGGATTTTTTAATATTTGTAACTTTCGACGGGGTGAACCGCCGGGTGATTATGTAACTCGCGACCGGTTTGCGACAGGCGTAAATTAAGCAATCAGTGCTGTCAAACGTCAATTTTGACCAATTTTGACGTTGTAGCTGGTGTCAAACTATTACAAAATTGACGTTTGACAGCACTGATTACTTAATTTACGCCTGTCGCAAACCGGTCGCGAGTTACATAATCGTATGGTGATTATGTAACTCGCGACCGGTTTGCGACGATTTAGATATTTTTTTTTTAAAGCTATTGCTTCCCCTGTAGTCTCATTACGATTTCGTCATTTGGTCCAGTTCTGACAATGATATACATGATAAACCCATGTAAGTCTTAAATTTGCACTAAGTATGCGGCAAATGGACTAATAACTCAATAACACGCCAACCACAAGTCGGTTAAAAACATAAAGTTACATGATGGATGAGTCTATTTGCTCCAACTCAAAATCTAACAACTTACAGATAAGCAAATCAAATGTACTAGATACCATAAGTTATGAACATACTAGTGGTTTCTTCTCACTTCTGCCACAGTGGACAAAAATTGAAGTGAACATTAAAATAATGTTATTTTATAATAATGAATAGTATAAAATATGACCTGTCTAAGTGCTTATTTGTAAGCCTAAAGAAATAAAAACTTTTTTCATTTTCATTCACGACATAGTATCCATAGGAGTAAGTAGGTGAGTAGCTGAAGTGGCAGTGGGCCGGCCATATCTCGCGAAGAACCGACGGCTGCCTGGGGCAAACGTGTTCTTAAGTGGAGACCAAGACTCGGTAAACGTAGTGTAGCCCTCCGACCAGGTGGGATAACGACCTGCGAAAGACTGCAGGTAGATGCTGGATGCGGCAAGCTGAAGACAGGGCGCTATGGCGCTCATTGGGGAGGCTTATGTCCAGCAGTGGACTAATATAGGCTGATGATGATGATGAAATAGGTATTGTAAGTAGTTAACATACCCGCTGCGCCGTTCCCATCCACAGTAAAAACGCCGTGTTTGGGCACGGGAGGTGTTTTGCAAGCGAGGCAGTTGTTAGCAGAGAGAGGGTTCTGTAGGGTACAGGATGTGCACGACCTAGGGGTAAAATAGTACATTAGTATCGACGGCCGAGTAATCACTACATAGTATAAAACAAAGTCGCTTCCCGCTGTCTGTCTGTCCCTATGTATGCTTAGATCTTTAAAACTACGCAACGGATTTTAATGCGGTTTTTTGTAATAGATAGAGTGATTCAAGAGGAAGGTTTAAATACCATTTGACACATCAATTCTTACGCGAACGATCCACGGGGCGCAGCTAGTATTATACAAGTTAAAACTTTACCTAAAGTTTGAAAGTATGGTTACAGGAAAATCATATCACATTAATATATAAAAAATGCTAAAGATTAGATTGATGGACGGATGTTTGTTACTTCTTCACGCCAACCCATACTAAACGGATCAGACTGAAATGTTTCTTAAAAATGTTCTACCCCATGAAACAGTTCCCAATCTGCTTACGTAATACTTGAACGGCCCCATAAGAACAAACTTTACTAAACACTCCCATAGACACAGCGCGTTCGAAACCGCGGGCAGATAATAGCACTTTATAACGAAAATATTTACTAAAAAACATGGTTATCTACTAATTTTAAATATAGGTACAAGACAGTATAATATATAACAGTTGTTACCAAAAGGGATGCGGCTGCGGCTTGGATGCTGCGCAGGCGGCGCATACCGCAGCACTCGTCTCGTTGACGAGCGTGCAGCGCGCGCACGACCACGTCTCAGGGGCGGCGGTGGGGGTCGAGTCTGGAATAAATAAATAAATAATGCTGGACAATCCACACAGCAACATCTAGCCACAAGGTAAGGCAGGGCTGTTGTTATGGGTACTAGATGGCTGATAAACCTATACTACTACAATAATTAGATATTATATTTTTATTTTCATAAAAAGATAATTTTTGACAATACAATATATACATAGAAAATATCCAGAACACCCGGAACATATATTTGCATAGGCTACAAAAAATTGTTCTAAGGCGGGAATCGAACCAGCAACCTCTTGCGTCGCAGTCGGACCTTCGCCCGCCGCTACAGATCGGGCGTCAATTCGTCTAACTTCGAAAGTTTTTATATGATATTTTATTTGTTTTGAAAACACTAAAAAAGTTAAAACCAACTCGAATCTCTTAATTTTTCACTGTTGAAGTGATCAAAATCAGTTCAAAGATATTTATTTTTTCTCATTTACAACATACATGTTACTTACATGAGAAACTTAAGCTAAGTATTAATGTTGTTATTTTTCCGTCTTTTATGTTTAGTCCAGTAGCGTTACACCCTCAAGTATATATCTATGCAATTTGGTTTTAAACACGCCAGACGTTCCAGCACCTTTAACGTCTTCAGGTAGCCTGTTATAGAACTGGGCCCCTTCGAAAGTAATCGTCTTTTTACCCTGTTGAGTTCTTATCGTAGGCAAAACAAGATAAGGTAAGTAAACAGGTTGTATATGTATATAGTTGTTTAATGTTCATTAATTTTGTTAAAAAAAAAATATCAAAGTGATCACTATATTTCCTGGTTTAACTTATGCAATTTGAAATGTGTGACGTGTCCAAGAGTCCTGAAGGTCTAAGAGAAATAAAGGACTATGAAGTTTGACACTTACCGACAGCAAACAGTAGCTCATCACTGTTCAAATCGTGGTCCAACGAGGCGATCGGAACAGTCAGCTTCGGAGGCGCTTCGTTCCGATTCACCTCAGGAGTTTTACTTCCACTCGCTTTTGATGCTTGTCTTGTACTGAAATAACAAATAGTTGATGGAATTTTGACTTTACACTAACGTGATAAAGTGTTTTTACGAAGTTGCACAGGGTTAAGAATTATTTTGGAATTATATTCCGTTCACGGATTTCTTTTCTTTAACTGAATGAAGGAATGCAATATTAAGACTCAGCTTCTTCGCTCACGTATCCGCGCCGAACGCGCCGCATTTCAGTTAAATCAAGTACGCTCATTGGGGGAGGCCTATGTCCAGCAGTGGACTGCTATAGGCTGATGATGATGATGATATAGTACGGCCGACTAGTAATATAAATTGCGTATAAAGAGACGCAACAGAGTGAATTTTAGGTTATGTAATGCAGTAGTTATATTTGTTTACGAACATTCATCATCGAGTTTAGCTGGTCCCAAAGCTGGTTCATATTATTAGTAGTACCTGTCGTGATGCGTCACTGCAGCATGCGGCATCCTCGCCCCGCGACACACGCCGCACGTGCGCGCCCACCACGTGTTGTACGCGAACCAACATTCTGTGCACTGCCACATTCTGGTCTCATGGCTGGAAATAATGTACAAACAACTGTGAACTCAATTTATATTCACAAAGGCTTCATTTTAAAGACAGCGGCTTGGTGTGACTTTCATCATATTATCCCACATACGTCCACAGTTGGACATGCCTGAACAAAGAAGGTATCGCCCTGACGATGCCACAAATAGCGGTCGAAGCACGGGGATTGTTGTCTAGTGTAGTATAGAGAAATATTAAGTCGCTTTGATGATTCTTCGCACGTATTGTTTCCATACGTTTTAAGGTTATTTCTTTCCCATAGGAACTGATTTATCAGATAAAAAGTAACCTATGTTTTTTTCCAGGCCCAGAACTACCTGAATGCAAATTTTAGAGCAATCCATTCAGAAGTTTTGGCGTGAAGAGGTCAAAAACATCCAAACATCCAAAATTTCCCATTTCCAATGGTAGTCCATAAGAAATATTTTCACGAGGGATTAAAATGTATCCCTCAAAACTAAAAAACAGTTTAAAACTAAGGCATTTGAAGTCAGTTTTTAATTTATACAAAAAAACGAATTATTGCACAGAGATATAAAAAAACCAACAAACATTTAATAACCTTTTCAGTATTAATCAATTTGTTTATAAGCCTGTTATTTGTAAGCCAAGGTTTTCCTTCAAATAAATATAAATATAAAAATCGTGATAAAAACTCACCTAGCCTGAGAAAGAACTCGATCCGGCTCCCTATAATTCACCCTCATCACGGAAGGCAGCATATGATACACCTTAGTCGCAGGATCCTTCGGCACAGCCCCAATATGAGTCGTCCGCAACACTTGAGGCTCACCCACCGACGTCAAACAGTTCTCGGCACTCAACAACTCATCTATCCTAGCATAGTCACCATCACTTAAATTATTCACATACATCGCTTCATTCTGAGAATTACTCATAACCGTTTGGGTGTCTTGGGCGGACACGTATGAATATCTTGTTCCGCTGTTGTTGACTTGTAGTTGTAAGTTCAGGTCTTTGTATTTCCCTTTGTTAGGTAAAGCGTAGATGACCCCTTCAGCGTTCGTATCCCAACTGCACTCTTTGTCTATTTCTAGATTGTTTTCGTCTTTCTTTTCTTCCTTGTCTTTTATGGTGCAGTACGTAGCGTTTTTCTGGTAGTCGTTTAGACTACGCCGGCTTGATATGACTTTTCCGATCGGTCGTTCTGTGTTCTGTTCAGAGAAAGATCGCCTGTATGTCGGTCGTATTTCGGGTGAGTTTTGCGCGCTGGTAGATCTTCGGAACGAGTTGCTTAGATTTGTATTTTGCGGCCAATCAGGGACTGTTATCATAACCCCGCCAGTGCTAGGTAGTGAGGTTGCCCCGTCGGTTTTTCTGCCTTCGTTTCTACCTAAAGTAGTAACACTCAAGCCGCGCGCGTTAGGTATTCTGCTATTTGTCGGTTTCGGCGAAAGGCAAGCTTCACAGTGCGTTCTAATCCCAGAGTTCTCTAGCGTACACTTATAACAGGACCATTTCTTGAGATGAAGCGCTTTGCTCTGCTCACGTTGGTAATCCTTGACGTAGTTGAGTTCCCAGTTGGATTTGCTTTCGTTGCAGTTCTTGGGCTTTCTGGTGACGGTGTGAAGGCTCCTTAGGAAGGACTCTCGAGGGATCCCGTGGGTTGTGTTGAAACCGTACCGCTCTGAGACGAGTAGACTCGATGGTCGGTTGATTGTTGATCTGAGAAAGAAAGAAAATTGTTTAAGGATGAGGTTACGAGCGCTCGCAAGTCCATTCGAGACGCTTGCAAAAATCGTTCCGAATGTTCCTGTCTCACAATACGTGAACACAACCATAGTGCCGTGCTTGTGTGTGTACGTGTGTAGTGTACGCAGGCAGGTACCTCATAACCAGTAACGAAAGTATCATTATCCTTGGTGCAATGGCTCCTGACGGAGCTCAACTTAATTTGGTTGGTTGGTCGAGGAAAAAAAGAAATGCAGCACCAACTGTGCATCTCTTTCTGTCATAAGCAAATTTTGTATTTGCTATCCTTTCTTCTCTGAGAAGGTGGGTGGAAATAGTGCCGTGCCGTGTAGGCCGACTTTAAGATGTCGATGGCCTTAGGAAAGATTATGATGAATTATGTAAAAGTCGATTAAAATAATATTTACGGTACATTGCTACATGGTATCTATCTATCTAAAATGTTAAACTATTTGCTGTGTTAAAATATTTGCCATGGCGCAGTCGGGCAAAATTGCCATTAAATACTTATTAGTAATAAATAAATAATGCAATCCACACAGCATAGATGACTCATCAACTTAATACAATACATTACATACATAGGTAGATATTTTTTATTACATAGAAAATATGCAAAACACCCGGAACAAATACATGCAGATCGTAGAAACATTTGTCCCAACGCGGGAATCGAACCCGCAACCTCCTGCGTCGCAGGCGGCCCTCACCCGCCGCGCCATATCGGTCGACAAATCGTCAAAGTTATAATAATAATAATTATAATATATATCTATACTTGTTATAACTTGTTAAAACACTATCTATTATCTGCGGTTACGAACACAATATTCGTCAAACTCAACAACAACCACGGTAGCCCAGCGCGTTCGGCGTGTGGTCGAACGATTTTGCGAGAAAAGCCTCCCAAGTTCGAATCTTCACTACACAAAAACTTTTCGAAGCGTTTTTGTTTTTTTTTTGTTTCTTTTTTCAATTGCAAAATCGCGAGCGCGCCTCCCCGCGCCGCCGCGCCGCCGCGCCGGCGGGCGGCGGCGCTGGCCGCGCATCGAGTTACAAGTCACACGTTACGTTAGTGTGTGTACCTGTCCGTGTCGTCCGAGCGAGCACTCAAGCGTCCTTGTTCTGCGCGATAGCGATAGTGGCCGTTCAAGATTTGTTATGAATTTGGATTTCTTCCGCAATACCAAAAATCATGACTGAAAAGTTTCTGTATTCTTCACAAAGTGTTGTTATTCTGTAACTAGACAATATAAGCTGTGTTCCTGAATAAATAACACGTAAGATATTGTTGTTTTTAATACAAAACAAATAGGAAGAAAACTTGTACATTTTCGCATATAAATGTGCAAAATGCGATTGGCTTTAATTTCATTTTAGGTATATATTTTGAAAAAAAAACTATTTGGGAACCTGGATTAATATATTATACCTATTTTAATATGCTTGAATTAGAAATCATTTTGGTATTACGTTTGTATTGAGGTTTCGTGATCCGGACGCCTCTTAATATGTATTTTGGTATAAATTCAATTGCAAATTTCTTCCAGTCTGTAAATTATTTGTGACTAGTTTCGGCCCTCAGCTTCGCACGCGGTGTTTCTATCGAAACGTTGAATTTTTGATGCCACGAAACTGTTAAGAAGTAACAAATATACATCTATCCAGCCGGCATGACATTTGAAAGGTTGCACCGACTTTCTCAAACAAAGCTTAGAACACTATCGACCGACCAAACACCTTTAAAAATACTCAATACAAATCGGTTAAACCATTTGTGAGATTCTTGTACGAACTGTTGTACACACTTTCGACAATAAATAATAGTTACAAAGACTGTGTGTCCTTATAACTTCATTTGTGTATGTCGTCTACAGATACAGATGTCAAACTGACATCGCCATTTTTGTTGAGGGTAGCTTGGGGTGTAATGGTTACTCCAACATCTCGTCTCCCAAGCCAACCTAACCTGCACGTGAGGCCACCCTGCAAGATAACGAACTACATAGGCTCTGGTGAAAATATCAAACAATCTTCATAATTTACTCAACATTATTTTCCATTACTTGAGACTGGCAGAAAAGTGTCCAACAAACAATCAATTAGCTTACCTATGCTCGTCAATATTCCACCAAGGATGCTGATTGATGCCCTCCGCATGCGACAGAGACCGCGTGCCCCCGCGCGCGTCCGAGCTGTGTGTCGGGGCCAGCCTCGAGCTCTGCGGCGTGAGGGGCAAGATTCTGCCGCTGGAGTGTGAGGGGGGCTTGTATGAGGGGACGGCCAGGGTGTTCGACCTTATCATAGTGTGATCTGGAATGTAACAGTGAAGTCGTATTCAAACTATTGCCTTTATACGTCGGGACAGTCCCATCCAAAACAAATGGATGAAGATATTTTTAATAATTCATATCATTTATTGTGATTTCATGCATACAGATAGTTTCTTAGGTGTAGTGTGGGTAGGTACACAATGCATAAAAACCCTGTCAGGGCACAACAAATATTGATGGGGTCTATATCGATCGAAATGTGCATTAGGTTAGTAGGTATTAAATTAGAATTTTTATAATTTTTTTCAATTTCCCTAAGATATATTTAATTTTATTTGATTTTATGTGACATTTTATTAATCTGTATGTTCATTATTATGGATAACTTTTATGAAGTCTAAAGGCGTGATGCATTCCCCGAGAGCTCCACGCCAAATTTAAGGAGCGAATGGACCGTTTCGATGTAAACTCATCTCACATTATGAACCCTAACCCAAAAAGCTCAACTATAAATAGCGATTCAGAGACTTCTCTACCCTTAGACTACTCTTCATCATTTTGTTGATCCATGGCATGGTAACACCTACTGCTGAGTATAGGCCTCTTTCTTACCTCGCCGTCTCTGGCGGTCTTGTGTTTGAGAACTAAATAATTTAAGACTGAGTAATAGTTTTAATATTATCACTTGTGTCATTTTGGTGTAAACTTCCTCCAAGAACGAATATTATAACGATGATCACTGATCATTACAAAAATACTTTGTTACCTTGAGCAGTTTTATCCTTGTCCGTCATCCCTGAAACTTGATCTTCATCATCCGACAAACTGAAAAAAGTATTTCTATAATTAGTTAATAAATCATTAATAAAATATATGTCACTTAAATGATTCTTCTTCTTTTGAATGCATTGAAAGTAAGAAGCAACAACGCTTTACCCGTGGCAGTCACGGCATAAGAATCGTCTCCTTAAACACTTCAACTGGACTAAGGGACCTGAGGAAAACCAACAGCTTCCTTCGGGGTATTTTTGCCATCTCTGCAATCACCAATCCAGTGGTGGTGGTTAAGAGGACGCCTCTGGGGCTAAGTTTACATGGAGGCACTCTTATTTCTGCATTTGGACTCCATTCGTTGATTCCTTGTCTCTGGCGATTACGATGCCGCCTGCCGCCGATGATGACGCCCACGCAAGGATGTGTACTGAAGAGGAATAGTTACCGGTAGACAGGCGCGTGAGGCGCGAGTGCGTCGCAGGCTGCGCATCGCCAGGCGGCTGACACGTTGTGCAAGCCGCACGCGCAGCGCCACGCGCGCGACGCCTCCGGGGCTGAGCCCACGCACGACCATCCGCTATACAACAAAAACAATATTGATTGATTAAATTATACAGGGTGTTCGATAGACTGTGTGCCATATAGTAACTGGGGGTAGGTGGAAACATGTGCAATAGCTTGGCGGCTTTCTTAACCCTGGAAAGCCTCTCGGCTACTTTTAAGATTTTATTCCCAAATTTGAACTAGTGCTGTAACTTTTTTGTACGGAATATTATAGCTTAATTTTTTTTATTACAGACAGCAGAGCCCTTTCTATTAAAATCAATATTTACCGGAGATCTAGGTTAGCTTGCTCCATTTAGCAAGCTTGTACCTGCCAACAGTAATAAGCCCTGGCTGACGCCTTCCAAAGTATGTTTGTATGTATATACACCTGTGGTAAAATCTGTCCACAATTATAGTTTCAGTTTGCAACAACTTTCAAACCATTGCGAACCATGCAAACTTCATTATAGAGAAACATTAAACAAGGTAAAGCTGTTAAGCTTGTTATTGTCCTACAAGGATTAATATAACAGATCAGCCTGATTGACAGACAAACAGATCGTAACTTAGTTACACAAAACACTTCTATCATATGTAAGATAATACAATACGAAACCTCAACAAGAGCTTGAACCTTCGTATATTGAATCATCTCACATTATTGTTTTATATGGAATCGTCTTATAATGAAGTTATTTTATTATTTCAACTTTGTTTTGTTAGTTTAGAAGCAGCAACACCGAAACTTCCACCTCAGCGGTGGGCAAGGACAAAGGCCTCTCCGAAATGACCCAACAGTAGCCCTGAGCGCTTCCATCTATTGACTCCATATTGAAGTAAATAGAGTTAAATCATTTAACATTGGGTATAGTTCTTTTTCATGAAACCCCACCCAAGTGCACTTATAGCATAACTGAAGAGTGCAAAGTACTACTTACAACAATTTAAATTTAATAAATTGACAGAAAGTTTTATATTTAAATGATAATAAAACTATTTTACTTTCAAGAACAGGCATAAATTTTTCTTGTCTAACTGTGAGTATATATAGTGTTTGTGAATCAAAAGTTAAGTCTAGGCTTCGACTAAAACATTGACCCAATAAAGGCGATGAGTAGGTACAACAAATAGAGACAAAACTAGGTCAAACAAGAACAGATGATGATAACATAAAGAATAACTTAGAATAGGTGTGGAGGCTTATTATTTAGGTTCACAGAACCTTTGAACAATACAAAGGTTGTGTGAACCTAATTATTGTTTTTGTAATGCTATATTACTTACTCACTTCTGAAAAATATGAGTAGAATTTCTCAAAGTTTAACACAAGTAGGCTCCTGGACAGCAATACTAACACTACTTCACTTAATCTTTCAAATCAATTACTCTATGTACAACCAAATAAGTGATCAGCTAACACTTACCTCCCCAGACTATTGTCTACTAAAACTACATGTTTCACACAAAAGCTGACACAAACCCACCCAGAAATACTAGTCAGTAGCCAATTTGGATAATGAATTACCACCCCAGCCGCGCACAAATAAAATACAAAGAGAAAATAACCTAGACTTCGGGAGGTGGAAAATCAATATCACCTATCCAACAATGGTCGATGGACAATAAGACATGAAAACTTACCTATTGAACGGTTTTTCAGCTGGAATTAGGATTGGCTCGGAACCAGGGGTAGTTCCTTCGCTTCTTCCAGTCCGTATAGTTTGATCAGGCGAAGAATCTCCGAAATTTTCTCGAGAAAACCCGCTGTCATGAGTTGATACGCGCTTTGTCCCACATTTTAGGCACTTCACACTCTCTGTAGGATTGATTTGGCCGCACGTCTGACAATGCCATTGCAGCACCGATGCGATTGAGCCCATTTTAATTCACACATGGCTAAGAAACCATTACAATTCTTCGGTCTATGAAAACAAATTACGCCTTGAGAAAAAATGAAAACAGCTGATCCACCATGTTGTTTGTGTATAACTTTTTTTTAAATAGAGATGTTACTCTTCCGGATTAGCATTTTACCGGTTTATTGGTTTTCAACAAGTTTCCGGTTTTAGGTGACATCTATAAGTAAAGTTGTAAAACATCTACTACTACTCCTATTCTGTATCCTTAGCAATGTAGACGTTAGATGGCGCTGTATCGCACATAAATATTAAAAACCCCATATGAAAGTAAAATTAATACGCAGACCTAGATTTCTTTACTTTCAAAACCTGTTACTAGATGGCACTGCACTGAGTTAGAAAAAGGATACTTATTTTCCAGATTCTATTTACCATTCTAAAATTTTCTAGGCAGGTAGATAGATGCTCGACTCGTCTATACAAATCCAAATCCCCCAAGCTCTGCTTACCTTGGGGCTAGATAATGCTGTGTGAATTATTGTCCGGCATTATTTAATTATTTTCACTGCACTAAACATTACGTGCACTCTAAAGAATAAGTTCCGTTGTTAAGTGGAACTAGATGTAGGGTCTCTCTACAGTTTTGATCAAAAAAAGCTACCTTGATTCAAAAATATGGTACCTACCTACCTACTTAGGTAGGTACCCTATTTTTTAATCTAGGTAGCTATTAGGACCACCTAGTAACTGGAAAAAAGGCTAGGTACCCATCCATAGTATCTCCCTAAAAATAAAAACAAAACAGCTCATGTCTAGCATAGCCCCATAATTACCGAGACAAGTGGTCGCGAGTGGCCATTCGGTACAGTCGCGTTGAGTTACAGCTTATGTCACATGCAACAACCTGTCAATGACGTTTATCTGCACTTGAGTGTAATTTGTGTACAGTCGAGTGCAAATTATTGAGATGGTACAAACGTAGGCATTCTGAGTACCTAGATAGAAAACTCTATTATACCACATGTAATTGCAATAAATATACTTTGACCACATAAAACAGAAAACAATAGGTACTGTTTATTTATAAATAAGTAGAGGAGGTAATAGGAACCCACCTATTTATATAAATAAAGGTGCAGAGCCTGCTAGGTCTCGGGATTGCCAGATCTTTAACTATCCCTACTTTATTACCTACACAGGTTACTCAGTTTACCGCTAATCAACTTATCATCATAAACGATCAGTTATTTATGAACCTGCCTGTTCACTTCTTTGTGGTAGAGATGAATGGCACACAGGCTGCCAAACACCCTGTAGGTTAGATTAAATAAATACGCAAATCAGAAATAGGGTGTTATTGATTTTCTCTTCACTTTTCTTTTGACAAAAAGATGGATATTATGATACTACCTATGTATTACTCACACTTAACCAACTATCCGATTCATTTCTTTTAAAAACCATAATTCATTTTAGCCATCCATCAAGGCATTCATCTGTCCACATGACCGATAATTTCAGCGTTCAAAAACCATGGCTACCTCTTCCTATTTACCTGAAATCTCAGCAATAAATTCGTAGGTGTCAATCGCACCCCGCGCCGAATTGATCCCGTCCCACAAACAAAGAAGTGGTAAGATGGATTACACCGATTGTTTTCCCAGAGGGATCTATTGTTAATTGGATTCTAGCTCGAGCGGGAAATCTAATTCAATTTGGTTTTCTAGATGCATAGGTAGGTCTTTTGAGGTCAAAGATCGAAGTAGCCTACGTGGTTTGTGGTCTAGAATATCTAGATAAATATCATCATCATCAGCCTATAGCAGTCCACTGCTGGACATAGGCCTCCCCCAATGAGCGCCATAGCGCCCTGTCTTCAGCTTGCCGCATCCAGCATCTACCTGCAGTCTTTTGCAGGTCGTCATCCCTCCTGGTCGTCCTACACTACGTTTACCTTGCCTTGGTTGTCAATTCTTCGGGAGATTTGGCCGGCCTACTGCCACTTCAGCTTGCTAATTCTTAGAGCTATATGAATAACTTTGGTTATCTGTCTTAATAGAGAACTTCCAAGCACAGCTCTTTCCATAGGTCGTTGAGCGACTTACTTTTTTAGAGGTGTGGGTATAGAGAAATGCATAAGGGCACATAGATCGTTGGTTTTCTTTATTCAATCAAATAGATAAATAAATATAAAGATATCTTTAAAAATGCAATCTTAAATCCGTTCAACTCTGTATTTGCCGGGATGTCGTTATAGGAACAAACACTGGAATACGTCACGGCAAACATCGAGATCCAACAATGAGAATAGGGTTGCCGTTGTTATTTGTTTCTCCGGCTCTCCGGACAAATAGGCTGACTTTTCATCGATACGATACCTTCATCCCAAAGCAGTTAGAAGATAAATCTTCATCAGAAAGGCAGTCCTAAGTTAGGACTTCCCCTAACACGTAATCTTGAAATAACGAACAAAGACATAGGTGCAGTGGTTATAATATTGTAGTAGGTCTTTATTTTCTAGCGTTTTCCTTGGATAAACATTTAGTAGTCTGAGTCGTCGTGTGTATAATAAAAAAATCTGTCTATGTAATGTATTGTATTAAGTATATCAGTTATCTAGTACCCATAACATAAGCTCTGCTTAGCTTGGGGCTCCATGATGTAGTGTGAATTGTCCAGTCCAGCATTATATTCTTTTTTATTGAGTCTTCCTCCGAAAATCTATCTTTCTTTCTTATCTCAGATTAGTTCAGCCGAAAGGTAACAGGTACTTTCTAATTTATTATTATTATAAAAATGTATCCCAAAATTAACAAAATATTTGAGTTTGGTTGGAGTAAGAATAGGGTTGGTAGAGAATGACAAGCCAGCATAAAAGACGTTGTTGGTTCAAAACAAAAAGTCGGACAAATAGCCGACTAACTGCCAAACCCTGCTTATAAATAGAAAATACAATTTTGCAGCACTGAAAAGTGTCTTCAATAGTTGTTCCGTAAGTATTTTTGTAGTTTCCAGTTTTCCGGTTTTGTTTGAGAACGTTGGAAAGTTTATAGATATTATTCTTATATTTTACTTTAACGTTTTCCGTATCCAGGATCTCATTTATATGTAACTGTATATTTAGCTGAGATTCAAAAGAAAACTTGTTATCTTTTCCTGAATATGCAGGAAAGATATTTAATATAGATGTATAAAATAGATGCCCCGGGAGAAATAATTATTCCAACAGAATGGTGCTGAAACAAAAATCTATTCACTTTACGATTTGAAATAATGTTTACATGTTTTTTTTATACATTTCATTGTATGAATTTTTGTAATTCTATTGACTTATATAATTGAACTACCTACCTATGCCAAAGAGATTTTACATATAGAGACGTCATACTCATTGTAAAGAAATAAAAACATTGCGATATTTTACTATAGCTACATACCTAGCGTCGACGTTCGAACATACAACGCCACATGGCATTATCTCTGTCACTCATAAACTTAACGCATTGCTTGTTTCGTTCGTGCCACCAGCAAAGCGGCAACGCCGCCGCACGGTGCGCGGCAATGATTGTTGAGTAAAATAAAATTCACCATTTTACATTTTAACATATTAAACAGTACTTACGTATGAAAAGATACACCCTTTCTGGTTTTTATAGTCCTTGTGTAGTTATTGCACTTTCGGAACACACAACATGGCATTTTTGAGGTTTATTTAAGTATATTCCGTAAGTAACCTCGTGTTCAACGAACGTGCGCGTCGCGGTCAGGAGCAGGACGGACTGAGTTCAATTAGGATACGTACCTGATTTTCGTTTTGTAAGGCAGACCTCGATACAACGTATCTACGTATATATAACATCATTGACCTATGCAGTGTCATAGTAATGTTACTATTTTAATAAAATTATAATATCGATAAAATATCAAAAAGTTGCAGTTGTAAGAAACTATTTTCAATACAAAAACACATAGAGCAGATAACATTTTAGAGAAGTAAATCACAAATATCCTTCAGCACATGAATCTAAAGCCACTCCACTTTATTCCATCCCTGAACGCACAAACCCACAGGTATCTCGAAAAGACATATGACAAAATGGCGAGTTCAAACCCATTCAACACACCTGCCATGATGTTCAATCCACAATATTGCCTCCCGAATAAAATATGATACTTGCCAATACAAGGGAGGTAGGGGCAACCTGGCCAAGGGGTGGCCAAGGGGTGGCCAAAGGGTGGCCACGAGGGAAATGCAGTAATGCAGTTTTCGAGATGCACCAAATTTATAGCACAATAAATGTCTAACGTAATCCTCTTAAATTGCTGGCCGATACACCTTTTGGTTACAACCTTGTGGTGTTGTAAATAAGGGATATATCAGCTTGTTTTGACAACGTTAATAGGGGAGATGTGGCTAGTTAGGTAAGCTTGTGTATTACTCTGATAAGATATGGATGTAGGGACAAAATTAGAGATTAATGTTTGTGGACACCGATTAGCAATATTTTGAAAATATTTACAAATTTTACGTAAGATTTTACTGTTGTTTAAAATTGTATCTCTGTGTTCATTGTATTTGTGTGTCTTTAGTACCAAATAATTTTTTATCTAAGTATCTATCTATAAAATGTTTTTTCTTTTAGCATTTAATTTTGACATTAACCTACTACCATATTTACGAATGGCTCATAGCATAGCACAAACAAAAAAATCAAATTTCAAAGCATAAAATCATGATTAAACAAACATATGTTATGTAATAAGTTTTTCAAAACTAGGACTCTGCGTTCCTTCATCTTGATTCTGTTATCATGAAAAATGCTCGACCTAAAAATGTGAAATAAATTCTTCCTTTTCGATGTAAAAGAATACTGTCTTGAACTTGACACGATTGTAAAGTAGGTGAGAGTGCCACATAAAATATAGTACCTACCGTACCGGAAAGCTATCTTATACAATAAAATAGCTCCGTTATTCGATTCATGGGACTTTTACCACCTGGTGCGTCTAAAACAGTAATAATGTGGTAGTAAAGAGAAATCGGATTTTCAAATAATAATCTGTTGGTAGTCAAAAATAAATAGGATTTTCCTATCACACTTCTGGATTTTTAAAGCAGCATTAAATTTTAAGTTGAATTTAATATCTACTATTGAAATAATTTTATTTAACTTTGTACAAATACAATGCTGAATATAAATGTTGATTATCAACAAAACAAACTTATAGGCTACTAGGGCCTTTGGTCAAATATGACTCCAACTGTTGACAAATTACGTAGACGCCGTGTACCAAAAAAGTAAAGTTTTCTAGATAGAAAAATGTGATCTAGGGAGACTCCAATATCTCGTCTCCCAAGCCAACCTAACCTGCACGTGGTACACCCTGCTAGATAACGAACTAGGCTGTGGTGAAATTATCAAACAATACACATAATTTGATAACTCAAATAATTTTCAAATATATTTCATTACTAGGCACTGGCAGAAAAGTGTCCAACCAGACACAATTATTGCCATCAGATATGCACAATTGCTATTAGTTACAACATAATGCTGAGTCGGACGCCATTTTGACGACCGATGTGGCGCGGTGGGCGAAGGTCCGCCTGCGACGCAGAAGGTTGCGGGTTCGATTCCCGCCTCGGAACAATTGTGTGTACGATCTGCAGATATTTGTTCCGGGTGTTCTGGTTGTTTTCTATGTATAATAAAAAATATCTATCTATGTAATGTATTGTATTATGTATATCAGTTATCTAATACCCATAACACAAGCTCTGCTTACCATGGGGCTAGATAACGCTGTGTAAATTGTCCAGCATTATTTAAAAAAAAAAAAATTGTAGCATTTAAATTTTCTAATTAGTACTTAAGTAGTTAGTTATGTAGTCCATATGGTGTTGAGTAATTAAGGAACTTGTTTAGTAAAATTGTTAATGCTATGAATACCTAAAGATTTTCTTATTTTTATTCTAGATAGAAAAAGGAAAAATCAAACTGTACGACAGATGCCCTACAATTTGGTTTTCCCCAAGTGAGTTACACTCAGCTATTCACACTGAAAAACTCTATCCTTTAAACAAAACGTTTGAAAAGTATTTCCCGTGCATTGGATTGCATTCGCTCAGCCGAAACGGCAAAAAGCCCATCGCGGGCTACGATTAGGACCATCTGGCTCCAGATTTATCCCAGTCACCATTTGATAGATCGCGTTAAGCCTTCACTACCTCCGAACGTCCCAATGAACCTTAAACCTTCGTCATAAGGTCCACAAGACCGTAAATACAAAGCTGGGCAATAAATTCCGAAACAGTACGTATGTCGTATGTCGCCGCGATCGAATTTACAGTATTCGGGCACAATCAGATCTTATTACGTGTGACGTATCTGCTTTATTTACAAATATCAGTTCTATTGCTTGGTATAAGAGCGAATGTGGATTTGCTTATCTTTTTGCTGAACAGATTTTGCTTTGACTTGTAACAAGAGCTTGGAACGTTTCTTGAAGTTATTTATAACGGGATGTTTACCATGATTTGATATTTAAGTTTTGAAAATGAAACCCGCGGTAGTGGTTCGTAGCAAAAGACAAAAAATGAGCGTCGATCGGTAGGTATGTCTGCCAACAAATATGAAACTTAATTTAAGATTTTGAAAAAATCTGAATTTTCTTTATATGTAAATTCTACTATAGTATAAAGCTAGATTACCACTCACTCACTGACTGACTGATTCACTGACTGATTGACATAATTGTTCTCCTTGATGGTGGATGGGAAGGTATGTTTTTTTTTACGGTATCTTATAGGGGAGGTAAAAGTCTCCTAGGGAAAATTCCGACTTTTTGAGATTTGCCCCCCCAAGACCCCCCCTCAGGGGGGGCTCCTACGTAGAGCCATATTGCTTAATTTTTTTATGGGGGTTGTATAGAGGGGGACAAGTAATTTTGATTGCATAGAAAATTTTGCCCCCCCCCTGCCTCCAAGGGCCCCCCTTTTGAGTGTGATACCAGATGCCGTCGCGATAGAGGGGTTCTGATTGCGGGGTCGTATAGAGGGTTTCTTTTCGTTTTGAAAGAAAAAAAAAATTAACCCCCCCCTTTAACCCCCTTATTTGCCCCCCTTTCCATCTCCGAAACGGATAGACTTGGAAGAAATTTTTTTTCACAGTCTTGTAGAGAAGGACAAATGGTTTTGAATGACAAAAAAAATTTGCCCCCTTTTGCCCCCCAGACCACCTTTTTTTAGGAAAAACCGAAAATTGGCCAATTTTTGTCCTTTTTTTCCGGTGGAGCATCGCGGCGAGCGAAGCGAGCCGTGCTGTGACCCCCCCAATGACCCCCCAAGACCCCCTCAACTATAACCCGGGGGAGCATTGCGGCGAGCGAAGCGAGCCGTGCCGTTACCCCCCCCCCCCCCCCCCCCCCCACGCCCCCAGCCCCCCTGAACTTCCTCCCCAACTAAATAATCTGACATGGGTATCGTTTTCGAGTAACTTGAACTCGTAGATTACGAAAATGATGTCAATTTCCAAATCCAAGATGACTGACATTTTTAATCGCAGTATTCCCTCTTGGATATCGATTGCAAACAAAATAATTAAAGGTGTAGATCACGACAAGGGGAATACAATGAAAAAAAACTCAATACCTATACACAACCCCCGCGAGCTGCTTGCAGCTCGCGCACATCTAACAACTAGTCTTTTTATAATATTGACAAAGCTATTGCTGATGAATTTTCACACATTTTAACACATTCTGTCTATGTTTTTTTCCTGTCTTGTGTATCTGTTTTTATTTGGTGTGCAATAAAGAGTTATTGTATTGTATTGAATTTTATATGACATGTAATAATGCTATTGTATATAAAATATGACTTTTCTGAGTGTACGTATCGAAAAGGAATAAAAAAATTTACTGAACTGAAACAAAAGATTGAAACTTTGAAATCTCCAAAGGGTCCCCCCTTTGGAGATTTCAAAGTTTCAATCTTTTGTTTTATGATTTTATGAATAAGCAACATCATTGTCTTAAACGTCCCGACAACATAATAACGGCAATCCGTTTACCATAATCTGCGCTTACCTACCTTCGTCAGATGTCTTTACAAATGCAAAGCCTTAGAACAGATACCTAAGTCTCGAATAATACCTTGCTGAGTCGAGCTTTTGAAAGCCCAGACTAGGCTTAGAAGAACTCGAGTCAGATTAAGATTGGATTTCTATATTATTGTAAACACTAATTTCAGTACATTATTGCTAACACATTTTTGAAAACAATTTAAATGGAAAATGAACGAAAGACGAAAAATGAAGGTAGATCGGTATGTCTGCCCATAAAAACTTACTCGCAGTGCCTTCAGTTATTCCGTGATCATGGCGCATGAAACTGTGCCGAAATATTGGGAAACTCAAAAATCAAATCATTGTAAATATCCCGTTATAAATGATTTTTGAGATTTGGAGTTAATTTCGCGTTTTTAATAAAACAAGCTGCGCCCCGCGGCTTCGCCCGCGTGGTAATCTATGTATCAAATGGTTTATTAACCTTCCTTTTGAATCATTCTATCTATTAAAAAAAACCGCATCAAAATCCGTTGCGTAGTTTTAAAGATCTAAGCGTACATAGGGGCAGACAGACAGCGGGAAACGACTTTGTTTTATACTATTAGTGATTATTATCATACCAATGGATGTAGAAGTATGGATAGTAAACTATTTAAAATTTTAAATATAATATTTTCTTGCGCAGTCGGGTAAAACGAAATCTGTAGCAAAGTTATCTCAGATAAGAGTTTGAAGCTAAACCCACTTTGTAAAGGTAGGTAAGCGACAAGTCTAATAGCACAGGAACCTGCATTGGCATTATTTGGCACGTTCTATTGACAACACAGGTGAATTGGCCCCCTGCCAAGCTCCTTGCTAACCATAGATTAGCTCGCTGACTGCATTAATTCATGAAAGCATTTAATTAGCTCGTTTAGCGTATTGCAGTTATGAGCTGTTAGGTTAACTGGATGATTTATCTTGTGCTAGCTTTCGGTCCTGGCTTTGTTTGCGTTGACTTTAGGTTAATTAATTAAACTACTCACATAAGTGTAATTATTGCTACACTGCGCTTAAAGAGATACTATTTTAATATGAGGAACGAGCAGCAGAACATCATTAGAAAGAGAATGAAATAATCTTATCCATACTCATGCTGTCCTGCTCAGTTCGAATGCAATCTGAGCATGAACGTAATTCTCAATTCCCTTCTTAAAGTTCGCAAGTTATACCTAAAGACTAGGGCTATTAAGTAACATAGCCCTTGTTTTTAGGTGCTATGCAGACCACAACTATTGCGGCAACTGGCAATTCGCTCCTAGCTGTTTAGTTTTACATACATTATGTATAAACTTAAACTGTGCCTTTAGATCATCATCATCATCAGCCTATATCAGTCCACTGCTGGACATAGGCCTCCGATGAGCGCCATTGCGCCCTGTCTTCAGCTTGCCGCATCCAGCATCTACCTGCAGTCTTTCGCAAGTCGTCATCCCACCTGGTCGGAGGGCGTCCTACACTACGTTTACCGAGTCGTGGTCTCCACTCAAGAACACGTTTGCCCCAGCGGCCGTCGGTTCTTCGCGAGATATGGCCGGCCCACTGCCACTTCAGCTTGCTAATTCTTTGAGCTATGTCGATAACCTGTGCCTTTAGATATGCAGAGTTTAGGCACAGTTTAAAATAAGTCTAAACGAAAAATATTTTAAAGTTGAGACAGCAAATTTGGTTGAAGAATCTCTTCAACTAAAGTCTGTCTACTGTCTAAATGTCAAAATCTTGTCAAAAACATGCAACTCGCGCTCAACTCTTCTTATAAACAAGTTTGTAAAAGCAATATTTTTATACTAAAACATCTCAAAATGTATTTTTAGACTTTATTACCCTTATTGTATTTTACAATTGCTTGGTGAGCCCACTTGCTGCTAGCCGGGCCCTGTGCTGAGGGGAGGCGTGGGCATATTCATTTTAAGCAGTTAGGAGGCGTGACATTTAAAAGTTTGGGAACCCCTGGTCTAAATAGATTGTTTGCAACTGTCTGCAGTTAACTCAACTGTTTCAATTTAAAATACCAATTATAATTTGTTTCAATTAATCTTTGTTAATAAAGAATTTATATACATAGTATTAATTGTTGTTTCCATTTAGTTACAATGTTTTTTACTATTTACTTAAAAAACATTGAGCAAGCGTTTTCGCCACGAAAATACACAACATTTAAAGGTATAGCTAATGCTCGGAGTTTCTCTGAAGGATAGGATTCGTAACGAATACATCCGACAGAGATCCAAGGTTATCGACATAGCTCAAAGAATTAGCAAGCTGAAGTGGCAGTGGGCCGGCCATATCTCGCGAAGAACCGACGGCCGATGGGGCAAACGTGTTCTTGAGTGGCGACCACGACTCGGCAAACGTAGTGTAGGACGACCTGCGAAAGACTGCAGGTAGATGCTGGATGCGGCAAGCTGAAGACAGGGCGCTATGGCGCTCATTGGGGGAGGCCTATGTCCAGCAGTGGACTGCTAGGCTGATGATGATGATGATGATGATGAAAGTTAAAGAGCCCCAACAATATAAGTACATATTATCAAAAATTTGCCAACCTCGGGAATACAAAAAGATAAATATCGCAGTAAGGGCTCGTCATACCTCGACACTGTTTGTTCTGTTTGGGGTGTGGTGCTAGTGGCAGCGGGTAGATAGTTATCTACACGTATTGCTACCATTTTACAGTCATAAAGTATCTAGAGAAAGTACAGTACATGATGTCTATGTATGTCTCGGCCATATCTCGCGAAGAACCGACAACCGCGCTGGGGCAAACGTGTCCTTGAGTGGAGACCACGAATCAGTAAACGTATTTTAGGACGCCCTCCGACCAGGTGGGATGACGACCTGCAAAAGACTGCAGGTAGATGCTGGATGCGTTAAGCTAAGGCAAGGCGCTGTGTTGCTCATTAGGGGAGGCTATGTCCAGCAGTGGACTAACAGGCTGATAATGATGACGATGATGAGGAACAGTATTCAGAAAGCACAAGGTGCATATCTATATATGTATGGTATTGTATAATATATAATGTATATAATATATATGTTGTATATAAAGAAATCTTAATCAAACACTGAAATAAAAATGAAACACTGGTGCTTTCCCTGCCTACGATGAAGATGGCTAGGTCAAAAGAAAACACAGAGAAATGTTTACAATTATATTAAGTTTATTTATAGTAGGGTTCGTTGTCTCCGAATAACGTTACTTAAGAAATTAGTGCCACTGGCCTTAGCTGGAGAGAGGTCCAACGCGGTAGGTCTTGGTGGATCCAGGCACAGGCGCTCGTGGCAAGAGTGAGTAGTTGTCGAACTCCTCCGGATACCGGAGAAACCTTCCGGATACCGGCTACAAAATTGTCGGGGACGAATGGCGTCAGGATGGCCGTATCGTCGAGAGACCGACAGAGGACCGGATGCCAGCAGCAAGCTCGTCGGTGACGGATGGCGTCAGTGTGGCCGTGCCGTCGAGAGACCGACGGAGTGGTGCCGTGTAGTCTGGTAGCCGCAGGATGGAACCCTGGAATCCACGTCCAGATACTTTAGACATTGTTCCGTTTTGCAGTATGACCACCGCATCCTCAACTCAAAGCTTAAGCACAATGGCAAGCATTCCTAGTGATCGATGATGAGGCAGTGATACAAATGGAATACTAACTAAGCTAATACAATGAAAATGAATTAACGGTTTACCTACCTCACTGAATCAGTTAGATTGTGAGATAGGTATCCGAGTCAAATGTGTAATTACATGGATAGAAAAAGAAGTGATAGATGTGAAGAGATGAATGTTACTACGTGGAATTGATTTAAGGAAGATATAATGAATAAGGATAGAATGATAGAAATAAAGTAGCGTAAAAGCATCTCTCGTACGATAGCGATTCGAACGGTCATTGACCGTTCAACTTACCTAGCACACAACTTATAGTCACTAATTACACACTAAAACTAATAATGCAACACTCACCCGATATGGGGGTTCACTTATATTAATATTTAGAATAGTTTAAGGAAAGATATTTAAGGAAAAGAATTAAATCGAGGAACAGAATCAGCTGTCCGTCCACTTCCTTTGTCTCGAGCGAGTCCGAAGTTCATTCACTTCACCTCGGGACAAAGACAAGCGAACGCGTAGGCACAGTGCTGCCAACCTGTGCGTCGCGATCTGAAGTGCGAAGCGGGGCGCGTGAGCGAACGAAATCGTTACATACCCCTGAAGTGCGAAGCGCGGCGTGTGAGCAAACGAAATCGTTACAATAAGTCCAGATGTTTGAATTAATATAAAGCTTGTAGTACTAAGAACATGAAACAGGTTGTAAAAATACAAACAAAAACTCTCTGCTTTAATATCCGCTCTCACTCGAACCTTTCATTGCAAATGTATATTTTCCGCTCAATTATACGTACCTCGGGGTCGACACGCGAAATCATTAATTCCGGGCTGGCTCGACGAAAAATTTGTCAAATGCAAATCTGTCTGAACGGTAGGGGCGGGCCGCCCGCCCTAGCACCGTATAACGAATTAATTCAATACGCTCACCTAATACAAATAAAAGGTTTTTGACTTTATTCGGCTTCGAGTATGACTTTTAGCTTTTGTTAGAAGCCATGTTAGAATAGTTTTTATTTTCAGATTGTGGTTATTTAGGAGATTTAGAGGACGACCTCTGTGGCGCGGAGCGCGAAGGTCCGCCTCCGACGCAGGAGGTTGCGGTTTCGATTCCCCCCTTGGGAACAAATGTTTGTACTGCGTGTAAATATTTATTCCATGTTCTGAATATTTTCAATGTTTAATAAAAATGTGTACTTATATCTATGTTCATTGAATTTAGTATCATTCACCTACTCGTAGTACTTACCGATAACAGAGCTCTGCTTAGCTTGGAGTTAGATGATGTTGTGTGGATTATCCAGCATTTCTAATATTTTAATACTTAATACTTACTAGAACGTCAAGATATTTAATACAGGGACATGCGCACATACACTTGTGCATTGTAGGTTGTAGGGATCTCCCCACATGCACTATATTATGTATCTCATTACCATGATCTCGGGCCATAAAGTGACCCGGTCCTTTGAAAGGCTTGCATGGGGCCGAAGCCAACAGCACAGAGGCCCTTTGAGAGAGTTAATCTAAAAGCGATGGCTATACATAGCGGGTATCATCCTCGGGTGCACAATATGATACACCCGAAGAGGTATTCGCCGGGTGTAGAGACTATTGCAAAGTAAAATGAAAGAAATAAAACCAGGCTATTGTGATGGATGGATGGACTGGGTAATCGGGCTATAGGGGAGATTGCGTACGCCTGCCATAAACATTGCACTATATTATTATTATGCCATGCTCAGATGGCTAATCTTTGTCGAGACTCGCCGCTGGAGCCGAGATTCGGCTAGAAGGTCACATATTAATTGAGCCTTGATGCCAAAATTCTAGTCTAGCTAGAGCTAGAAAAAAGAATAATATTTCACATTAGTTGGTTTGCGCTGCTATTTTTTAACAGTAAGTTGGTTTACCATTTTTTTACAGCAAACAAGATTATTGTTGATTTAAAATCAAATAGCCAAGCAGCAGCATACAAAATACCTTTAGCAACGTGTAAACTAGCAAGGATTCATTCTGTATCTACAAAAAAATCGAACCCTTTATATTATCTCTAAGTCAACACACTCTTTTAAGGGAATCAACATACGTTAAGGGCAATGTTTATTATTATTACCGCAGCTATTTTCCACAGAGCTCTGGCTAACTTCAGAATGATCAAAGTGCTTCGCTTTCAGTTTATTACCATCCGAGAGTCTATCAGCTGATATCAAAAGAAGGGAAGATTTTAGTTTAAGATAAGCAAAGAGTTTTAAGTGTAGATCTAACCTATTTGTGTTCTCGCAGATAAATTAATTTTGTTAGTTCCTAATATGTTATCTTTATTAACATATCTCCCCAAGAACCGACAGCCGCTGGGGCAAACGTGTTCTTGAGTGGAGAACACGACTCGGTAAACGTAGTGTACGATGCCCTCCGACCAGGTGGGATGACGACCTGCGAAAGACTGCAGGTAGATGCTGGATGCGGCAAGCTGAAGACAGGGTGCTATGGCGCTTATTAGGAGAGGCCTATGTCGAGCAGTGGACTAATATAGGCTGATGATGATTAGTTATTCATATGTATTTTTTTATTTATTTTTTGTATAACGCAAATAAATATTATTATATTATATAATATAGTGGAAAGTTTATTACATAGGTACAGGGATTTACTGTTTTGATGGATTGTAAATGATTAGATTTGGTTTTTGGTATTTAAAACATTGTTTGCGTATCCAAATAATTATAGTTATATAATTATTTTTAATAAATTAAAAAAAATATATTTTGTACATAACAATAGATAAAGAAACGCGTTAAATACCCGTTAATGTATAAATTAAAGGCTGTCGCACTCGGGGTAATCTAATAAATTAAATAATATCCCAAAAAAAATCGATTTCGTCGGGACTTGAACCCGCGATCCCCTACTAACGTACTTAATGCATGTAAGTTTGACAAGTGTCGCCCGAATACTCGAACGTAACCTAGATTTAACTGGGGTCGTGTAAGTCGTCCCGGGTTCGATTCCCGCCTCGGGACAAATTTTTGTACGATCTGCATATATTTGTCGCGGGTGTGCTGGTCGTTTTCTATGTATACTAAAAAATATCTATAAATGTAATGTAATGTATTTTGTAGGTATATCAGTTATATAGTACCTATAACACAAGCTCTGCTTAGCTTGGGGCTAGATAATGAATGCTGTGTGAATTGTCCAGCATTATTTATTTTTGACACTTCCTTTGATGATAAAATACAATTTGTATTATAATTATTCTTATAAAATAATTACATGTACATAAATTTTACCATAAATTCATCATCATCAGCCTATGTTAGTCCACTGCTGGACATAGGCCTCACCCAATGAGCGCCATAGCGCGCTGTCTTCAGCTTGCCGCATCCAGCATCTACCTGCAGTCTTTCGCAGCTCGTCATCCCACCTGGTCGGCGGGCGTCCTACACTACAATACATTTTATTTCTGTAGGTAATTCAATGACCCTTCTGTCCTCCTCTATTCACCATCTCCAATAACGCTAGGAATATACATAACTCGCCCACATCACGCCAGATCATTTACAAGCCGGCTCTAAACAACCTAATGTTGTTCGTTACTGAAATAACACGTGTATACACATCCGTACGTTATTTCTGTTGATTTCCGTATACGGAAATAAAAGAGATTTAGTAATGTCTATTGGCTATTGGAGAAATAAACAAGAATTACGTTGGAATGTTTATGGCTGTTTAGGAGCGCTGACCACGTTTAAGGTTTTTGGTGAAACTGGCTTAGAATAGCAGGCTAAAATCTTGCCCTGGATTGTAGGATTTTTAAGACTGAAGAATGACGACCACAATACATTACATAGATAGTTTTTTTTATTATACAAACACCAGAAACAAATATCTGTAGAGCATACAAACATTTCTCCTAAGGCGGGAATCGAACCCACAACATTTTGCGTCGCAGGCGGACCTCAAGGTCTGCGACGCAGAATTACGCAGAATTAAACCTTTAACACAAGCTCTGCTTGGAGCTAGATGATGCTGTGTAATTTGTCCAGAATTATTAATTAAATTTTATAGGTTTTTTTTAAACTGGCGCGATTGTGTTTTCGTTTTATCATAAAATTATCCATCCTGACGTCACTAATCCAGGCCCCAGGACACGATATACATACTAAAAAACACAAGGAGATCGCGCCAAATTTTGAAAATGTATTTATACAGAAGTGAGGAATCTACCGCAGGATCAAACGGTCGCCTTAATCAATCATAATCGCTTGTCTTGGTAGGCGGGTTGTCGATTCAATATAGAACCTTTGAAATGGCAAATATCATTGGAATTAATAAATAGAATGGAATTAAAACTAGTATTTACAATTAAAACAGTTGAGCATATTGCAGATTGTCCTAGTGCAATCAATCTAGAGGTACTTAACTCAAGTGATCCAGATTACACACTTACACGTTTCCTCTTAGTTTAAGTTTATTATGTTCTGTGTAAGTATTTTAACAAATAAAAAAAACATTCAATTCATTCATTCTTGCAGCCATTCACATCGCAGCCTTCGTCTTGGCGGCCAAGACGCTGCATTGCCCCGCTGGCTGTATGACAATGCTGATGCGCTGCGCCAGATATTCAATGAATGTTAAAATACCCGCAGGGAGAGTTAATATGCGTTGAATTTTGGAATTTAAATAACCTTTTTGTTGGTTTTTCTATTAAATTAGGAACAGTCTAGAAAACTTCCATCTAATATTTACCCGCTAGCGCAAATTCCTCGTCAGCCAGCTCATTAGTGCGACGTACCTGACAGTGGCTAATTTGTTTGCGGCACTTTTAGTTAAGCTGAAAACGACAGAAGTTAATTTATACTTTAGGCTGTGGTATTAGGTTGGGTTTTTGCTTAGTTTAGAAATAGGACGTTTTGAGAATGCTTGAGAGGTTCCGTCATTAGTTTCGTTTTAGGATTTGAGACAGAGGCAAATAGTTTTTTTGTGCCCTTACCTTTTGTTTTTTTTTCTAGAAAATAGTTCTTACTCTGGTAGATGACCAGATAGACCAGATGGACCTTTGTGACCGATGTGGCACATCGTCCGCCTGTGGTTTCGATTCGCGCCTTTTTTTGTATTTTTAGAATTAATATACTGTAAGAATAGAATAGAAAATCTTTATTTGTAGTATTAACAAATTTACTAAACTAATATAAATATTATGTATATAAATTTACTATACTATAACTCTGGTAGATGATAGATAGACTGCGACTTTAGTGACCTATGAAGCGCAGCGTCCGCCTGGACTGAACCGACGCAGGAGGTTGCTGGTTTATCCCGCCTTGGGTCAAATGTTTGTACGATCGATGTACCTATAGTAAAAAAAACGATCTATCTAACGTACTTGCTCATTATCACGAACACGTTCACAAAAACGACTGATCTAAATTGTACGAACGGATTCGCTATTATAGGCAGAACTTACAGTTCACGCCCTGTCAGTGAATTACCAATAACCCTGTACCTATATCGGAATGGTTTTGTAGAGTAGGCCCCATACGTGCCCGGACTACAATGTCTGGTCTCTAATTAGTTTCCCAAATTGTCGAAGAACCAATAATCTTTGGTATTGAGGGAGAATAATACTCGACTTGTCTCGTAAGTCCTTGGGCCTAGTAAATGGGCCGGGTCTAGTCACCTAAACTTATCAGGATGTCTCTAAAACTCGTTTTATGAAAGCTTTCTCAGTCATAGAATCCTCTATGAATAAATAATAACTAAATAAATAATTCTGGACAATTCACATTGCATTATCTAGCCCTAAGCGAACTAAGCTTTTGTTAAGGGTACTAAGTAACTGATATACAGAAATAATACATAAAATAGATAGATATTTTTACTATAGAGCACACTGAACAAATATCTACGGATCGTACGATTTGTCCCGAGGCGGGAATCGAACACTCCGCATTACCAAAAAAAGTAGGTAAATTTAAACTCCTATGTATCAAATTATACAGAATATATATCTGATGTAAGGAAAGTTGTGGAAAGTGATATTGATGTAACGAAAGTTTTCGAATCTTCGCTCTCACTAATACATCTTGTATGAAGATGCGAGGGATTCCAACTAGGCCGCTGGGGTAAACGTGTTCTTGAGTGGAGACCACGACTCGGTAAGAGTAGTGAAGAACGCTCCAGCCAGGTGGGATGACCTGCGAAAGACTGCAGGTAGATGCTGGATGCGTCAAGCTTGAAGACAGGGCGCTATGGCGCTCATTGGGGGAGGCCTATGTCCAACACATAGGCTCTTTCGAGTCCTGCATTCTGTGCGTCTCTTTTAATCTTCATAAATTTATTTATTGCGTACACATACAAAGGAACATTATCCCCCTACACACTCCATACTGTATTGTGCCCACACTTGGTCCCAACTCCGAAAGTGACTTAGAAAACTTGATCGTTGAGAGCCGAACGACAAACTTCGGAAGACAATAGCTTTACAAGAATAAATTAAACCAAAATTGAAATATGCATGAATTATTCCCATAAATTGCATTTATTACTTCGTTGGGGCCACAGTGTGGGCAAGCTTAGAAAGATAATAATAGAGAAACACCTTATTCAGGTAAACACACAGACAAACTAATTCTAAGCTTTGTTTTTTTTGTCATTTACGATGTAGTCGTACACACAGCTCACTGCAAAACCATGTACCTAATTAAAAGCTATGTACGTATAGTATACTAAGTTTAAAAAACACAGTCAAGTCTTACCAAAAGTATAAGAGCTTATTACAAAAAAATCATCGAGCGTTGGAAAATCTTTCAGTGATAAAAATCAACCTCGTACGTCGCAGGCGGACCTTCGCGCCTCAGAGATACAATACAATACAAAAACCCTTTATTGTACAGTACACCATAATCAAATCATTACAAAAATACATTATATGCGACAAGTACAATGGGCGGCTTTATTGCTTAGAAGCGATCTCTTCCAGGCAACCGTTGGATAAAATTAATTATATGAATTTAAGAAAGAGACTAGGTGTACCACAGGCAGAGATCGTCAGATCTTATGATATCCCTATCTTTGCACATCTCTACTGAAAATACAGTCTATTAGTAACAACATAAAACAATATCAGCATTTATTCGTAGTAACGCCACTAAGCTCTTTTACATATAGTCCAGGTAAACTTCCGAAGCAGAGTTTTAGTTCGAAAAACTTCGGAACTAGTTTTACTACTTCATCGTCGTATTTACGGAGCAGTAACGATATGCTAGTGAAAGCAAAAGTTTGCCAGTCGATTCGGGATGTAGGTATGATATCATCATCAACAGTATAGTCCACTGCTGGAGATATGCCTCCCCTAATAAGCGCCATAGCAAACTGTCTTCAGCTTGACGCATCCAGCATCTCTCGTAACTCTTTCGCAGGTCGTCATATACCTGGTCGGAGGGCGTTCTACACTACGTTTACCGAGTCTTCACTCAAGAACTTCAACTCACATCGAATTTCGCTGGTAAAGGTATATTTTTTTAACGTTCCCTATTTGTAGTATTTTATGTAGTTATTATTCACCGTTTATCGAAGTATTTTGCATGTGAAATACATATGTGAACATAGAATTATAAATTCAATGGGATTATCGCATGTTCTACTGTGTTTCTAAGTAAGTCATTACGGGAAGGAACATTGTGTACTTAAAATTAAAAGAAACTTGACACTTAACCGTCGCTCTTTTACTACAAAATGTTTTGTGACAAATATCTAGACATCCATAATACTAGTTTCTGCACGCAAGCGTTGTTTCCATGGAAACGAATAAAGGTTATTTTATGTCCTATGGGAACTAATATATAATGGATAAAAATCATTATTCCAGGCTTAGAACTACCTGTATGCATATTATAGCCCGATTTATTCAGTATTTGTAAACAGTACCTACAGTAAACCTTTTTAACTTAACTTTTTTATATCGTCAAACCACAACCAATTGAAAATTTGTAGGTTATACACGTCATGTTTCTTTGTAGGTTATACTATACCCTAATACGCATAAAGGACCAACTGGAGTCCAAATGCGGATAAAGGATATATACCACCTGATATACCCTAAGTAGAATATCCCATTGGGTAAGTTGTCCCACTGTGCCCACAACTGGGGCCACAGCGACACCCGGGGCAAGCGAAGTTTTAATTGGTCCTTTGTCGTCGAGTTACTTTTATTACAGGCACATTTAGGCTTTCATTTGCGACGCTAAATATTCCGGTTGACACTTCTGATAATGGGGAATCGATAAATATGCTAATGGAATTGTGGAATCAAACAGAACCAATTAAGATGATAGAACTTGACGTAACGCGAAGCTTCAACGCCTCCACCAGTCCAGTCTTCTACGGTGAAAACTTGTTAATAGCTTTCTGCTTCGATTTCATTTATTTAAGTTTCATGCATGTGGTTTTCCTTGCTATAAATAAATAAATATCTAAAGGTCGTATATACATACATAAATAATAATATAATCACGTTTCGTTTCTTCTTTTTTTAATTTTCATTTCTGTTTTAAGAAAACTTAGTTTCTGAGGTTTTTTTCTAAAATCTTAAAAAATAAGAGGTAAAAATCACCACCAATTTTTCCATTCTCAATTCAAAAACCCCACGCAAAAAGCTTACTAACGCAGATTACGTGGAACAATCTAACCCCAAGTGTTGCCAACGGTAAGATGTAATTTAGGAGAAAATACGCCGGCCAGTTGGAGGGTTGAAATTCGCGGTTGATGCTCGATTGGGCCACGAAAATAGCGTCTATAAACAAAATCCAGTCCCACTTTTAATTGTTTCAGCAATTTAAAATTAACCGATAACTGACGCAAACAAAGCTTTTAAGCTTTATTTAAAAATGGAACGTCAGTCTGTATGCTAATTGTGTGATCTAAAAACGTCGGACACATTTAAACTCTTTTTTCGTAGCCTCGCTTAAAGGGCAACACCGACCACGGTTAATTAGTACCGGGTAATGACTCACCTGCAATGTGGCAACATCGTGTCCACTATAATGTTATTTCGGTTTAATTACGGCGAGATGATGGAATGTCATAAAGGGTAACACTGTGGAGCTGCCAGCTTTGGGGAGCTGTTTCAAGTAATGACAAGATTTTTAGCACGCATACCTACAATAAGGGTTAGGTCACACTGTTCACATTAATATGCATTGTGATGACCTATGTTCTATGTCTTTATCATAATCATCATCATCATCAGCCTATAGCAGTCCACTGCAGGACATAGGCCTTCCCCAATGAGCGCCATAGCGCCCTGCCTTCAGCTTGCCGCATCCAGCATCTACCTGCAATCTTTCGCAGCTAAGGGACGTACACCGGGGGGCGGGCAGCAGCGTCCCTTGCAGCACACTCCTATACTGCGATCCCCAACCCGTGGGTGCCCACCCGGGGGTGCTGGGCACTTATTTATTTATTATATAAAGAAATGCTTTGGTGTGCGAGTAAATACAACTCAACTCGGCCATTGCACCCAAATATCTAATCAACAGAATAATCTCACGCTCAAGTTAAGGTACTTACAGCTCATGTTAAGGTACAGCTCATGATTATACAAATAATTGTATTGTAAGGTACGGTCCATGTTATAATGCTTCACATTTTGTTCGGGGATTGGGGATAATGATGACAATGTCTGCTAGGGATTCATAATTATAATTTTCTATATATTTTGACGGCCGATGGGGCAAACGTGTTCTTGAGTGGAGACCACGACTCGGCAAACGTAGTGTAGGACGCCCTCCGACCAGGTGGGATGACGACCTGCGAAAGACTGCAGGTAGATGCTGAATGCGGCAAGCTGAAGACAGGGCGCTATGGCGCTCATTGGGGGAGGCCTATGTCCAGCAGTGGACTGCTATAGGCTGATGATGATGATGATATATTTTGTCCCTACCTTTGTTAACAAAGAAAATTACAATTAATTGATACAAATAACGAGACAACTAGTAGTTACATTTGAAATAGTTGAGCTGATTCAGACTGTTGCAAACAATCTAGAAGTAGCTAAATTTATTTTGTGTTTAAATTCAATAAGGAGTATACGAAAGCAACTCTGTCCGTCTGTTATCATTATCACGACGAAAAGACTCATAACTAAAATTGTCAAAGATAGATTGTGTCCAGAATAAGGACATAGGTACTTTTTCCCGAAAAAAACGAGCAAAACCGAGGGCCGAAGCTAATGGCATTGAAAATTATTATATGTCTTTTTTACCCGATTCCAAAAAAGGAGGAGTTGCAATTCGTCTGTATCATTT
Source organism: Eupithecia dodoneata (assembly GCA_947044415.1). NCBI lineage: Eukaryota > Metazoa > Arthropoda > Insecta > Lepidoptera > Geometridae > Eupithecia > Eupithecia dodoneata. Next base: position 1,034,467 of record OX345670.1, read on the forward strand.
TCTTTAAACAAATTACATTGCAACGATTAAGCAAATAATATTATAATTGAATATACCTTATAGATACAAACTAGAACTAACATTTACAATGAGCTAACTACAGACTGTTGCAAGCAATCTACAGGTAGCTCAACTGATCCATGTCTTTACCAGTTGGAGCTATTTCGGAAATTAACTTGGTAATTGTAACTCGCCAATATTTGACGACCGATGTGGCGCGGTGGGCGAAGGTCCACCTGCGACGCAGGAGGTTGCGGGTTCGATTCCCGCCTCGGGACAATTGTGTGTACGATCTGCAGATATTTGTTCCGGGTGGTCTGGTCGTTTTCTATGTATAATAAAAAATATCTATCTATGTAATATATAGTATTATGTATATCAGTTATCTAGTACCCATAACACAAGCTCTGCTTACCATGGGGCTAGATAATGCTGTGTGAATTGTCCAGCATTATTTTTTGCTGTGTGGTGTCGGCCTAGATAGAATAGCACCACCCCAACTCTGCCCGTGGGTGTCGTAGGAGGCGACTAAGGGACATACACCGGGGGGCGGGCAGCAGCGTCCCTTGCAGCACACTCATTGAACTGCGATCCCCAACCCGCATGCCCAGCGTGGGGATTATGGGCATTCCCCCCCTTATGAAGAGACACGCCAAAAAGTGGCCCCCAGTTCCCGGCCGCCTCGCTATTCCTGGCCATGGCAGCGGCCACGGTAACGGCGGGGCAGGGGGTGCTAAGAATCCCCGGGCTACACTAGGCTGCCACTCAGTTAAAAATTTGACCCTGGCTACGTTTAACGGACGCACTCTGAGGCTTGACCACCATCTAGCGCAGTTGGAAGTGGAGTTAGAGAACATTAAATGGCATGTTCTGGGGTTATGTGAAGTCCGTAGAGAGGGGGAGGACACTGTAACCCTAGACTCGGGCCATCTTCTCTACTTTCGCGAGGGTGATAAAACATCCCAGGGTGGCGTAGGCTTCCTCGTCAATAAGGCCCTCTCTAACAACGTCCAAGAAATCTCCAGTGTGTCGACCAGGGTAGCGTACCTGATCCTTCGGCTGTCCGAACGGTATAGCATGAAGGTAATTCAGGTTTACGCACCGACCTCGGCACACTTGGATGATGAAGTGGAGGATATGTATGAAGACATATCCAAAGCCTTACATAACACCACTAAGGCCCACTTCAACGTTGTTATGGGGGACTTTAACGGCAAGGTGGGAACCCAGATTGGCAACGAATCCCGAATAGGCCCGCATGGTTATGGAGTCAGGAATCACAGGGGGCAAATGCTTGTCAACTTCCTTGAGAAGGAGGGGCTGTTCTTAATGAACTCTTTCTTTAAGAAACAGCCTCAAAGGAGGTGGACATGGCAAAGCCCCGACACTGTGACTAAAAATGAGATCGACTTCATCATGACGGATAGTAGGCACATATTCAGAGATGTCTCAGTGATCAACAGGTTCAATACCGGATCTGATCACCGACTCCTCCGAGGCTCTCTGAATATCAACTTGAAGCTTGAAAGAAACCGTCTGATGAAGTCCACGCTCCGACCTGACCCAATCCAAATCATGGCGGGCACCGAGAAGTTTCAGCAGCTTCTCGGGAATAGATTTGCTGCCTTGGAACCCACTGATGACGCTGACGAGACCCTACACAATCTGGTTGAAACGTTGAGGGACGAGGGCATCAAATTCTGTCGAAAGCAGCGTACTGGCAAGAAGTCCAAACTCTCGGATGAGACTCTTGGGCTGATGACAAAAAGACGGGAGACCACCCAAGCGACTTTGTCAGAGAGGTCAGACCTGAACAAGCGGATTGCGAAGATGGTACGGCACGACCTTCGAAGCTCCAACACGCGCCTCATTCAAGAGGCGATAGAGCGTAACCGAGGGTCCAAAGTATTCACTCATCAGCTTGGCAGGAGCCACCTGACAAAGCTTAAAACGCACGACGGGAGGACCGTATTGTCAAAGCCGGAGATATCCGCCGAGATAGAGGATTTCTATGGCCGATTATACGCTGCACATGCCCTTCGTTACCGACGAGATGACCGAGATTCCAGAGCCACCCTGACACGCCACTATACCGACGAACTGCCTGACATCAGTCAAGACGAGATCGTGTTAGCTCTAAGGCAGCTTAAAAATGGAAAAGCCCCCGGTGAGGACGGAATTACTTCAGAGCTTCTTAAAGCCGGAGGAGCTCCTGTTATACAGGAGCTGCAGAACCTCTATAACACCGTCCTTCACAGTGGGAGAACTCCAAAGGCGTGGAGCGGGAGTTTGGTGGTGCTCTTTTTTAAGAAGGGAGATAAAACCCTTCTTAAGAATTACAGACCCATTTCACTCTTGAGCCACGTCTATAAGCTGTTCTCACGAGTGGTCACGAACCGTCTCGCCAGGAGACTCGACGAGTTCCAGCCACCGGAACAGGCTGGGTTTCGCGGAGGATATGGCACCATAGACCACATACACACAGTGAGGCAGATTATACAGAAGTCCGAAGAGTATAATCAGCCCCTGTGTCTGGCTTTTGTGGACTATGAGAAGGCATTTGACTCCGTCGAAACCTGGGCTGTTCTGGATTCCTTACAGCGATGCCAAGTAGACTATCGTTATATCGAGGTGCTGAGATGTCTCTACGAGGCCGCCACCATGAGTGTCCAAGTACAGGGCCAGCAATCTAATCCCATCCAATTGCGCAGAGGAGTGAGGCAGGGGGATGTCATATCCCCGAAACTGTTCACTTGCGCATTGGAGGATATGTTTAGGTTGCTGGACTGGAAAGGAAAGGGCATCAACATAAACGGCGAGTACATCTCACACCTGCGATTCGCTGATGACATAGTCTTAATGGCGGAGTCGCTTGAGGAACTGAACCGGATGCTGGACGGCCTAGCTTCAGCCTCCCGATGTATCGGTCTTGGCATGAATTTGGATAAAACCAAAGTCATGATCAATGGCCACATTGATCCAAGGCCGGTGGTCGTACATGGTCACCTTCTCGAAACTGTTTCCGAGTACACTTACCTTGGGCAGATTCTGCAGTTGGGTAAAAACAGTTTCGAGAAGGAGGCCAAAAGGAGGATCCAGCTGGGCTGGGCAGCATTTGGGAAACTACGTCGAGTCTTCTCGTCATCCATACCGCAATGCTTGAAAACGAAAGTTTTCAACCAGTGCGTCCTACCCGTTATGACCTACGGAGCTGAGACGTGGACACTCACGATAGGGCTGGTCCACCAGTTCAAAGTCGCTCAGCGAGCTATGGAAAGAGCTATGCTCGGAGTTTCTCTGAAGGATAGGATTCGCAACGAATACATCCGACAGAGAACCAAGGTTATCGACATAGCTCAAAGAATTAGCAAGCTGAAGTGGCAGTGGGCCGGCCATATTTCGCGAAGAACCGACGGCCGCTGGGGCAAACGTGTTCTTGAGTGGAGACCACGACTCGGTAAACGTAGTGTAGGACGTCCTCCGACCAGGTGGGATGACGACTTGCGAAAGACTGCAGGTAGATGCTGGATGCGGCAAGCTGAAGACAGGGCGCAATGGCGCTCATCGGGGGAGGCCTATGTCCAGCAGTGGACTGATATAGGCTGATGATGATGATGATGATTTATTTAATAGAGATAGGTCCTAGTAACCGGAGTGTCCAGAATCGGGGCCTTGCAAACAATCTACAGGTAGCTCAACTGATCCATATCAATACCAATCGGGAGCTATTTGATAAATTATCTTGGTAATTGAAACTTGCCATATATAGGGATGATGTTGGGGCTGTCCCGCTTCTGCAGTGCATCGGGGATGTTTGCAGAGTATCAAACTGACGGCTTCGAAGCCATCTTCCGCAAAAAAAACTGCATCCCTGATCCGCAGAGTGCGGGACAGCCACAAAGGGACATGCCTATGTTATATTATAATTATTAATCTAGGTTTTCAATTGTTGTATTTAATTTAAGATTCTACTAACCCTCTATAATTATATTTTTGTGTGTTTACTAACCAAATATGGATCCATGTATCCATATTCGAAATAAAGAGATTTTATTTATTTATAGGCCCTTGTAACCAGGATGTCCAGAATCGGGGCCTGCTCCACGTAACCTACCCGCCTTCACTAAAAGTCGCACAAGTTTATGTGCGCAGTAAATTCTGTACATTTTTATAGAAAAACACCGCAACGAGCCGCGCCCGGTGGTTTTATTCCTATGTTTATTTTGTCAAGATACTTCTGCCCTATATTCTTTTTGCTCGTTTGACGTTTGACCGAGATATACGGGGTTTCGGATTTTTGGAACGTTAATACTTACTATATACTAATCAAGCGAGAGGCAAACTGAAGACAGGGCGCTATGACGCTCATTGGGGGAGGCCTATGTCCAGCAGTGGACTGCTATAGGCTGATGATGATGATGATATACTAATCAATACGTAATGTTCTTGAACGCGATTTTTAAAACGTATGAATAAGTAATTTTTAAAAGCTTGCCCGATTCTCTTTTGCTTTTTCATACAGCTAACCATGCCATGGCCGCCCTATTAACGAGGACTTCCTCTATTCTAAGTGTTTCTTCTGTATTGTTTTCTCTGTTTTGTGTGTTATAAATCTAAACTAATATTATAAAGAGAAAATGTTTGATTTTTTGTTTGTTTGTTTGTATTGAATAGGCTCCGAAACTACTGGACCGATTTGAAAAATTATTTCACCGTTGGGAAGCTACACTATCCCCGGTGAACATATGCTATATTATATTTTCAAAAAATAATAAATACCCGTGTGAAGCCGGGACGGCCCGCTAGTGTTATAATAAAGTGTTTTCTATATTCTATCTATCTAACCATGATGAAATAACAAATCCACGAAGTGAGCTAGTTGTCCTAACGAGCACTCACTTAACACGAGTGCGTTATGGATCTGAATGAACCATATTAGATTTTATTTTATTTTTTATTATTATTATACACTATTATTAATTTTAATGTGGTCAAATATATGGTGCCTTAGAATCCCTAGTGTAAGCAAAACTAGCCCGTGCCACTAACAGTAGGTCGAACAGTTATCCATTGTCAATTCGACACCGCTAGAGCCATGGATTGTATAAATACGAAGATAAGGCACCATGGAAATCTATGTGATTTATCAGCATGATTGATTCTATAAAATATATTTGCCTTCTTTGGTAGGAAGCTCTTTAAAAATATGCCACCATAAATGTCTGTACATTACAAAAATAAATAATAATAAATAATGCTGGACAATCCACACAGCATCATTTAGCCCCAAGTTAAGCAGAGATTGTGTAATGGGTAGGTACTAGATGACTGATATACTTAATACAATACATTAAATAGATAGATATTTTTATTAAACATAGATAACTACGAGAACAATCTAAAAACATGTCGAATATGTCACGAAAGGGTCTACGTTTCGTAGACAGGCTACGGTTTGTAGATGGTCTACGGGTCGTAGAGGGCCTACGATGTCGCGGTCATCGACAATCAAAATATTAAGCACAATAATAATTGATGTCAGTTTATTGGTGGCTCACGTATATGTGCCGAAATATTGGAAGCAAAAATAAAATTCTTTCACCATTAGAATGTTACATTATCCCTGAGTAACATAGGTTATCTTTATTACTAGATAAAAATAGGGATACGGCTTGGACTTGCCGCTAGTATAATATACAAAAAGATAACACAATTCATAGAAATATTTCGTTATTCACGACTTAGGGGAGTCCGAGGCTATACGGTAAACCGGTGGTGACAGAGAGCCGGTCTAAATCTCTGCCAGTCTGTTTGAGACCAAACAAAGGGAAACTCTTTGATAGGTCTCAAACAGATTGACACAAGTGTGGATTATAAAACCTGAACTTGACTTTAGTATTAACAATGATAGCTTTTAAAGTTTTATCGTAAATTAATCAGTTTTTTCTATAAAACCGAAAACACGGCTAATTTATTAATAAATCTTATTTCCATCTTTCTGCCCGCGTCTTAACATTCCATTTAAATATTAATTTTATTTATTAAAGTGGTGTAGTGCGACATCACACAACTTCGACGTGGGGTTTGTGTCCACGGATCCCGGGATCAGATTAAATTAGCCACTGATCCCGCCAAGTGTGACTTCGACAACCTATGAGGCGCGGTGGGCGAAGGTCCGCCTGCGACGCAGGAGGTTGCGGGTTCGATTCCCGCCTCAGGATAATTGTGTGTACGATCTGCAGATATTTATTCCGGGTGTTCTGGTCGTTTTCTACGTATAGTAAATAATATCTATCTATGTATATCAGTTATCTAGTATATCAGTTATCTAGTACCCATAACACAAGCTCTGCTTACCATGGGGCTAGATAATGCTCTGTGGATTGTCCAGCATTATTTATTTATTATTTACACAACTACACTTTCTCTACTTCCCGTATTCCTGATATAGGAATACATATCTTGCCGCCTCTGTTTAAGCCCAGGGCTCTAACGGATTGGCCCCGACCTATAAACGAGTCCCGAGGCACTTGCGGACTGCTATTCAATATCAATATGCAATGCCTCGCTCCGGAATATGTAGTCTTGATATACGGCGTGCTTTGTCGATAACTACGTTTGTCTCAGAATGTCCTTTTGTTTGTTTATCTCACTCGAATATTGAACGCATTCAATTGCAACGTTGAAATTGGACCAACATTTATTGAAAAAAAAAAATCCTGTTAGTCAGAAATCAAAATAAAATCTTTTCTGGAACGAGAGAAAGTTGTTGTTTCATTTTTGATACAACATGCATTTAAGGGTTAAGTCCACGAAAAACATATAAAACCTCAACGAAACATGAAATTGTGAAGTCTTGGGGAGCGAAGGGTAGAGCGTATTTTGTAATAAAAACTTTAAGATATCTATTTTATTGCATCATTATGTACATTTGTAGGTCTTAGTATCTAGGTAATGTATCAGAAACATAATGGTACCCAAGCAGGGCGTGGCAATATGTACTGAGAGTGGAAGCGAGCCGGGTTTCTAGAAAATTCTGATAATTCGATCTAATTAGATTTCATCACAAAAAAATAATTCAAAAACATATAGTTTAAATTCAGTAATATGTATAAAGTAAACTTATTTTTCTATTTTATATCATTTGTCGTTAAAATACTCATTTAAATCTTAAATAGCATTTATGTAAACGTTATTGTTTCAATTCGGTTTGAAATATTTGGCCTTTTTCCTCGTCTTTTAGTATACCGGCCGGATGATTATGGAACTCGCGACCGGTTTGCGACAGGCGTAAATTAAGCAATCAGTGCTGTCAAACATCAATTTTGTATTAGTTCGACACCAGCTACAACGTCAAAATTGACGTTTGACAGCACTGATTGCTTAATTTACGCCTGTCGCAAACCGGTCGCGAGTTACATAATCACCATACGGGTATCTTATTGTAAATGACTGATCATCATCATCATTATCATCAGCCTATGATAGTCCACTACTGGACATAAGCCTACCCCCATGATCGCCATAGCGTCCTGTCTTCAGCTTGACGCATCCAGCATCTACTTGCAGTTTTTCACAGATCGTCATCCCACCTGGTAGGAAATGTTTGATGCTATTGCGTATCTGTAATAGTAACGATTTAGTGAGTTGACTGTACATAGAGATAGGTAGGTGACACGTGGGAGTTGAATTGGTCTTCTGTTAATAGTTTATTCATGAGGACAAAGCAATATTGAACCTGATATATTATTCTCTAGGAATTGCTCGAGCTGGGACGAACTTGCATCCTTGTCTTGTGTCTGCAAACTGAATGGATTTCTGTTGGAGAAGCGTTGGTTATTTTGTAAGAATGTACTGATTGATACCTTTTGAGTGTTTATCTATTTAACTGATAGTCGATACCCTTTCTTACCTCGAAACACCCCAAGGGCTGAAGCGATATTGAGATATACTCGAGACGGGACTCTTTTAATATATTGAATAAATTTTGGAGAATTTTACACCATCTCTCGTAAAAAAGTGTAACTAAGAACTGATGTTGTATAGCCGTGATTAATAAGAAATAACTCAATTTTTAAAACCCTAGGCTGAAATGTTTAAAAAGAAGCTGGAGTAAATGTGTTCTTGAGTGGAGAGCGCGACTTGGCAAACGTAGTGTAGGAGACCCTTCGGCCAGGTGGGATGACGACCTGCGAAGCACTGCAGGCAGATGCTGGATGCGGCAAGCTGAAGACAGGGCGCTATGGCGCTCATTAGGGGAGGTCTATGTCCAGCAGTGGACTACTAATAGGCTGATGATGATGATGTTATAAGTAGACTAGACCCTGGCTGGGCCCACCATCGTTGACACACACTTCGCGTCTTCAAAAGCGAAGGAAGCGTCCTTAATCGTTCACCCTCATTTCTTCCCATTACTATGTTCAATCTGATCATACTTCCCCACTCTTCCCGGTATTCCCCATAGTGGGGAAGTTGGGGTACGGTTCCTCATTACAATACTTCCGGAGGGTTCCGTAAATATCGGTTAGGGTTCCATTATCGCTTTAATGCATTTCGTAGGTGCGGTAATTTATGATGTTGATAAGTTTAGCTAAACAAGGAAATTGTGTTGACAGGTTTTGTTGCGTAGGGGTTCTATGATTGGTAAAGTAGGTTTGATTCCCACAGAAGTTATTTGTTTCACGGATGTTTAATACACGAAATAGTTAGATAGTGGGTAGATTACGAGATACGTACCATTCGGTTCGTTTTCGTTTTGTTTCGTTTTAATTGTTTTATTGTACTTTTGTTTAATATTGTATCTCTCTCTATGTCAATTTTATGTGTGTGTTTTTATATTAGTATGAAGTGAATACGAGTAGTGAGTACGAGTGTGAGTATATACGAGAATAGCAAGACCAAAAAAAAATATAAGACCTTATCACAACTTTGAACTCTCATAGGACTCCTTTTTAAACCTTTGTGGTTTTCTTAGTGTTATTACTAAGCTTTCTTATTAATATTATTTTAATTTGGTAAATAAATAAAAAACTAGAAGATAATTCTAAAGTTACAGGATAAATAACAAAACCTGAATTGAACAGCTCAGTAGTAACAAAGTCGTAACGAATATATCCGACAGGGAACTAAAGTTACCGACATAGCTCTAAAAATTAGCAAGCTGAAGTGGCAGTGGGCCGGCCATATCTCGCGAAGAACCGACGGCCGCTGGGGCAAACGTGTTCTTGAGTGGAGACCACGACTCGGTAAACGTACTATAGGACGCCCTCCGATCAGGTGGGATGACTACCTGCGAAAGACTGCAGGTAGATGCTGGATGCGTCAAGCTGAAGACGGCGCTATGGCGTTCATTGGGGGAGGCCTATGTCCAGCAGTGGACTAACATAGGTTGATGATGATGATGAACAAAGACGTAGGAAGTCGTAACATTTCACAAACCTTTCTTTCTTGTTGATTGTAAGCGTCGTTCAATAATATTTGCAGGTCGTAAGCAAATAAAACTTTGTTTTCTTACATTATTATTTCCGACGTAGAAATGAAACTCCTATTTTAATATATCTTTACATATAGTTTTAGGTACTTAGTAGATTGTTTGTATACAGGACTGATATAGTAATTATAATTACTCAAAGTCCCTTAAATAAAGAAGAGTATAAAAAAATTGGCTTCTTGATAAGGCCGCCCATCGTGCCATTACGAGTATGTTATCTCTTTTTTGATGTATTTTTGTATTTTCTTGGTGCGAAATAAGGTGAAATGTATTAATAATATCTTAAAAGTTTAATGTATATTAATACATTAACAAATAATAATAAAAAATGGCATTCGATTATAGTATTGACTATTATGATTTCAAAACACAAAATTATACTACAACAGTGGCAGCAGTCAAAACCTAAGCACTTAGATAAGTCAAATTTTATGCTATTCATTATTATCAAATAACATTATTTTAATTTTAATGTTCACTTAAATTTTTTGTCCAGTAACACGCCTGAAGTTTCTCTCAATTTTAATGTAAATAAATTTGTATCGTCCATAGTTTTCAAGTCGGTAGGTAATGCATTGAACAATGTTTACAGCTGCATATTTTATATCTGCAGTAATGTCTTGAAACTTAATGATGAGAGATCTCATATCTTTTCTCCTTGTGGTAAGGCGTTCAATTTTTTTCTCTGCGGTCTCGTATCGGATTCGGTGCTTGATTACATCTACTAGTGTTACCAGGATGTAAAGGCCAGGTACCGTCAAAATATTTAGCTATGTGAAAAGTGAACAGTAATATTATCTTATTTGATATTAGTTTATAGTATACAACAAGGAAATAAAACATTTTGAATAGGTGTTGCGTGTTCTACGCTTGAACTGATAGGTGTGTAGTGGACGTATCTTTGAAGAGTCGAGATTCACTTCTATACCCGTGTAAGATTACTATCTCCGGAAAAGTTTGTTTCGTTCCGGGTATTTCCAATTATGTCCGCTTATTATTATTAACGTCACGTCGTTCCAGGGCTACTTTGATGGGCAAAATTATTTATTGCCTATTTTATTTGGAACAGTTACATAGTCGTAGGTATAAACTGTGCTTTGCTTAGTATGGGCTGTGCAGTGTACGCATTATCTTACGAAAGATTCGTAATTTTGTTTCGTTCTCCGTTACGTTTATCGCAATGTAATTGTGCTCATAAGGTTGAGTAGCAGTAGACACAATAAGATTTATGGAATCGAGAACCATCATCATCATCAGCCTATGAGTCCACTGCTGGACATAGGCCTCCCCCAATGAACGCCGCTGTCTTCAGCTTGACGCATCCAGCATCTGACCGCAGTCCTTCGCAGGTCGTCATCCCACCTGGCCGGAGGGCGTACTACACTACGTTTGCCGAGTCGCGGTTTCCACTCTAGAACACGTTTACCCCACCGGTTGGCGGTTCTTCGCGAGATATGGCCAAAGTCGCACAGTTTACTGGATTTAACGTATTTTACCTCTATGATTGACGTGTTTGAGTTAGACTTGGTACGCTAATACACCGCAAGGGAAAAACTTAGATTCGGTGCAAGTACCGAGCGAAATGTGTATTCATGTTTTTCTTAAAGCACTTTTGTGAGTAATTTTTATGACCAAGCTATGTTGCTAGTGCTTTATCTACTTACTTTTATAATATCAAACCTGCGTGCAAATCTATGTGTCAAATGGTTTATAAACCTTCCTCTTGAATCACTCTATCTATTAAAAATTTATTTATGGTGAGAGTACCAAGTCATCATCTCTCGACTTTCTTAAGCGCGGAGTTTTGGCCGAAGGTTCACTGGCCGCCTGCAACGGGACACCGCCGCCCGCACCGTGCACGGACGTCAGCTGCTGGCACCCTGATTACGAAATCTACACGCTGTCGGCGTAATAAAAAAAAAGCGTGTTATTATTAATTTAGTCCTTTTATATTTTATGTATGCTAGTTTTAAGGTATATATTACTACGGACCGTAGAATAAGTTAATCAAGATCTGTTACTTTTCCATGGTCTGAAATAAATTATAATTCTTAAAAAACCCAAAGCATCAAAATCCGTTGCGTAGTTTTAAAGATCTCAGCATACATAGAGACAGACAGACAGCGGGAAGCGACTTTGTTTTATACTGTATAGCGATGTCACAAACGTGACCGCCGCTTTCATGCCAATGTGCAACAGATCACTCAAGATCATTCGAAATCGATCATCGAGTTTATAAGAAACCATTAGATAGTCATACTACGAAAAGTAGTACGATAAAGTACGCCTTTCCCTGCCAAAATACATCCATTATACTCAAAGCCGCATAAAAATGAGATTGAAAATGCTTTTCAAACCTCACAGCGGTTATGTTACTAAGATAATAAGTAGTTTTTAACTGAAAAAAGTTAAATATAAAACTCTGCACATGTAATGATGCAAAGCGCATCTAACTTTTAATTGGACGGGTGACGGATGCGGTCTGTGGAGCGTTTACTCTGTACTAGTTACTGGCGCTAGTATGTAAGCAAGCTACTCACTAATGGTCTCAGACCTGCTGGGGTAACGCACACTTACACGTAACTTAATTTTATTTAATACAGCATGATTGATATAGGTACTGTTTACTCGCACACTTCACATGTGAATGTGTTTGTAAAGTATAATCGTGGGTTTCTACTTGTCATATTCGCTATAGAGCATAAAACCAAAATTATGTGTTTAAATATTCTTAGTTACCTAGCTTCCGAACGTATGTAAATCATATAAATACATATAATCCATTAATTATGGAATCACTAGCTACACACGTCAGTGAGTAATTGATATTTGTATCAATTTATTTATTTAATTATTTATAAATATAAAAGGAAATATGTGGGGGAGGCGTTTGCCCAGCAGTGGGACGAATCAGGCTAAATAAAATAAAAAAAATATTTATAAAACCCTTTAAATTTTTAACTTTTTTGTATACCCGATAATCGTTCTTGAGCGATAGGACCACCAATTGTCACTTTTGTTGTAACTGTTTCTTTTGTAAATTGTTCTTAGTTTCAAGTGTGCAATATAAGTAATTTGTATTTATCTAACTATTTAAACCAGTAGTTGATTAGTTGTTAGTGTAGGTTTCACCCGATTGCTGCATTCCTCGCGTCTCAATTTAAAAGGAAGTCAGTTACTCGTGCAATGTGAACGAACCTTAGCAACTTAAAATTGACTTAAACTAAGAGAAACATCTGTTACAGCTACTTAAAGTACCTTCTTTAAAGTTAAATGACGTATAGGATAGGTATGTTTGTTTGTCACAGATTAATGGTGTCTGGGGCAGCTTGTTATTAATAAAAATACCGGAGAAAACTCATTTAACTTCATGGTTCGTCTATTGATTTACCCTCAACTAAATTCTTAGGATTTTGCTAACCTTTGCCCTCTCACTTTGTGAAAACAGGACAAAAAGCGTTTACCGAGTTGGGCTTTGATAGTAGGTATTCATTAATTTCTTGTCGCGTATTCGAATTAAATTGGAGTAGCTATACTCCAGCCAAATTTTATGTGAATAATTTGTAAACGAACCACCGAAACTAAAACCAAAATTCACTTCGTTGACCAAATTTTTTATAAGTATCTGTGGAACTTACATTCCTTATGAATTTAATATTTAGATTCACTAAATAATGCAGTTTTACACATATGTAATTATTGTGTGAATATCTGTAAGACTCTACGCCAAGCATACGATGTTTTTTTGGTTGTGGTTTATTTACAAACATTTCACATCGACATTACAGAATACAGATAATTTATTTGCACACATGGGTTACAGAGGTCTTTGTTATAAAATACGTACCGTACATGTAATTGCTTACTATACATGTATTATTATTGCATTGATTATTATGGAATTTTGTTTTGTTATAGATTGATTATAATGAATGTTTTTGAATGTATTATAATTAAATTAATAGTCTTATAGAATTATTATTTTTATTTGATGTTATAATTAACTATTATAATGTATACAAACCAAATTATACTTAAGTATAATAAGGATACCTATTTGACGTGTAATAATTATTTTACCAATAAATGAACTTGAACTTGAACTTGCCTTAGTCTAGGGCATGCAAATTTTTTACCCACGGTAGCCTATAGTCACAAAACATTTTAGCTAGAGTGTAGCAGAGATGACTACAGTCTATCTATTTACTCTGGGACTAGACTGCACAGCTGAATTTACTTGAAGAAACCGTCCACTTTTTAATATTTTGTAAATAGCTAGTTGCTAGTTGCAGCAATAGTTGCTTCGTCTGCATAGCATCAAACATCAAAAATCAAAGCGATTTATTTCCTATAGACCTTACATGACTCTAGGTCACAAATATCAAATTGCATAAGTTAAACTAGGAAATAAAGAGATCACTTTGATTTTTTGTTCACTTCAATCTTTTAAAGGTAAAGTTAAGAAGCGAACCAGAAACCTTGCTAGATCGTTAGTTTTTAAGTGTAGCATCTTAAATTTCTAAAGAAACTTGGCTAAAAATGCATCAAGGTTAAAACAACATTATAAATAGGTACCAGGGGGCGCTGAGAGCCCCGCCGCCGACTCGTTGGAGGCGTCAAAGGTTAATTGGATTCTTTGTCTAAATTTAGTTACTTTTTACTTTACGGAATCTCTAATTGGTACTTCAAATAGAATGGCTTGTTCACACATTTTGATATCCGAACTTGTCTTCAGCACGCGGCTACGCACGTGTTCTTCTAAAATATTTTTATTTTTCGTATGGCTTTGCTATACCTACCTACTTGGTGGCAGAAAAGACATGGTGGTAGCACACTTATTAAAACTATCAATAGCTACCTAAATAATATAATAATAATAATCCAGCATCTACCTGCAGTCTTTCGCAGGTCGTCATCCCACCTGGTCGGCGTCTTACACTACCTACGTTTACCGAGTCGTGGTCTCCACTCAAGAACACGTTGTCACTCTGATTTAAAAGGTCAATATTGCCCGCTATCCTCTGACTTGTTGATTCAGTAAACCAATAGAAGTTACCGTTTCATTAGACAAAATGGTTACTTCATATGAGAATTACACGACGCAACCGGGCTATTAACTTAGAACTTAGTATTACTTAGTGTTGAGTGGCCACGGGTGCATTTTCAATCAAGCATGGTAAATGGAAGTGAATTATTGAGAGCTTCTAAAGGAGCTTCTAAATCTAGAGGCAAGTCATGTATCGAAAATTCGCGTATATACATCACCAGTTTTTATAATATTGGGCCATGATAAATAAATATTGCTGGACATTCCACACAGCATCATCTAGCCCCAAGCTAAGCAGAGCTTGTGTTATGGGTACTGATGAATGATATACATACATAATGCAATACATTTATATACATAGATAATTTTTATTATACATAAAAATTACCCAGTACACCCGGGACAAGTGTATTGCAGAGCATACAACAAATGTTTGTATGCTCCCGAGGCGGGAATCGAACCCGCAATTTCCTGAGTTGCAGGCGGGCCGCATCGGTCGTCAGTCGAATAGAAGTCGTCAATAACATCCTTCTAGGTACCTATATTTTTCTCTGAGGCCATAACTTCCAAAGAACCAAAGCTGAAAAATATCCGACTCATAATTTCCACTTCAGTATTGCAATATTATGCGCATTCAAAACTCAGCTTCTCTTGAAGTGCTTATTTTGATTGCCACTGCAAAAACTACCGACAAGTTTTCTTATAAACTTTCCCAGTTTTTTAAACCGAAACTTCGTGAGTTTCCCCAGACTTGGAATCCGTGCTCCAAGTAAATAATATTCCTTTGACCAGCGCCAGTTGAGAGTTCTGAATAAAATGATTTAACATTTAATTACGTGTAGAACGTGATTTATACTTTATAATATTCCGGGGACACATGGGCGTAGAGAGTGGACATCTATTCGCTCCAACATGGCTGAGAACATGGGGACTGCTGCGTACAAGTTATGTTCGTGCTAATGCTCGTTTCACGTTACATTACATGTTTCCTTTCACCAGTCTGTAGGCAGCATTAGAAACTGTATTTATTTTGTAGTTGTATTTGGTTAGATAGAAGTAATAATAAATAAATAAATTCATTTATTTCAGGTAACATTAGTCTAGTACAGGATGGAAAATACTTACATACTACGGCCCATATAAAATATATACCTTAATCTTACATACATAAAATAAACCTATTTACTAACACGTATGTCGGCGACGTGTGTGACGCAGTATGTGCTGCGACCGGTAATCGTCCGCGAAAACGCCGGAACAGCACATTCTTCGGCCAGAATTCATCGTTCGTGAAGGTCAAAATATTCGCAGTTGAGTAAGTACAACCTGGGTTTCTTCTAGACTAGAGTGAATAGATATCTTCTAGACCTTCGAGATACAACGTCACCAGGTGAAATTGTAGTAAGAACTTTGCCATATTTTTATTTAATTTAGCTACCTTGGTTGTTAACTACTAAAAAGTAAAATATAAGTTTATTTCGAAAGTAAAATGGCGTTATTCAAAGTTCTGTGTGTGTTGTTAATGTGTACTTGACAATAACAACACAAATGTATATTAATATGTATACATTATATAATATGTATATTAATGGCAGTAGATCAATTGCTTGCAACGCTTTCAACCCCTGTTGAAAGCAATTGATCTACTAGTATGCTAAGTAGGGACTATGCATTGTATGTATTAGGCGCTTATTAGGCGTGAACTAAATGGACCGTGTGTCACACAAAATGCCAAGTTCATTTAAAGTTATGACATCCTATTATTAATTTATAGTTCTTAAATTAAATATTTATCAAACGCTACCTACTGATGCGCACTAAAATGTATATTTAAGTCGTAAAAGATTAATGGCATAGGGAGAGATTTTGTTAGTCTTGTTTACGTTGAAGATTATTTATGACCTTTTTAACGGGTCTACCGTATTACTAATTTAAGTCAATCTATCGTAGTAGTAATTTACCATCATAATCTGTCTTTACTTACTAGTTCACTGCTGGACATAGGCCTCCCCTAATGAGCGCCATAGCGCCCTATCTTCAACTTGACCCATCCAGCAGCTGCCTGCACTCTTTCGCAGGTCGTCATCCCTGGCTATAGACTACGTTTGCCGAAACTATCATGATTATTAACACTAAAGTTATTTAAAACGGTATATTTACCATGATTTGATCATGGCGCATGAAATTGTGCCGAAACATTGAAAAAAAAACAAATCATGGTAAATATCCCTTTTAAATTACGTTTGCCGAGTCGAGATCTCCATTTAATCAGTCACAGTGTCCTTTATGGTATCAATTATTGAAGTAAGTCGTTTATTCTTTACCGAATCGTTCTCGTCGTTTGATTAAAATATACCTAGGCAAGTCGTAACATTTTGGATCACGCCATTTAGACCCTTACGTTCCACATACGATAAGCTCAAATATCTGTAAATAGCGTGGCAAAGGTTCGAGTCTGGTAATTTTCCGGTCTCCAGAGACGCGGTGCATCCGATCTAACGCTTACAGCTCGTGTAATAGGTAATAGGGATGTTACTACGCGAAAATATCGATAAATTGTACTGAGTCATTTTACATATATTATTTTGATGTATTCAAAGTATGTTATTTTATGTAAAGAAAAATAAATAAAATTTATTAATATAAATTCGTAGACAAAACATGAGTGCACTTAGTAAATAAATATAGTAATTTAGCCTGAACTAGGTAGGTAATCATGTGTTTCAGGCGACAAGAGTGCTAAAATTTAAAGTGTTTCTTTTATGTACGTGTGTCTATTTTTATGTAGATATTTGTTTCCTCCTGCCTTTTTAGTTTATGTTATTTTAGTGTGTTTTTTGATTTCTTGCTATCGATTTAGGTTAGGCGGTCGGTACGTGTTATGTTATATTCTATATTGTCAAATAAATTATTTGTAAGTGAACTTTCGAAACTACAACATAGTTACGATACTTTAAATCATGGTAAATATCGCTTGTGGTAATATTGGAGCGAAAAATACCGGTAAAAGGTGTTAAAACACAATGACACATTGCGCCACTAGTGTTACCGAAAATATCGATAAGTTAACACGAAATTGATGATAGCGCAACGTCGCTAAATTGATTTTCAGCAATAACAGGTGACCTGTTTTCAATGTAGCGTCATTACTCAAATATACTGGAATTTATTCGTTGAAAAGGCAATGTGTCATGGCGGAACAATATTTAATCTGTGCCCACACACGTCACCTGATACTATCGAGTATCGATATCGATGAGAGGTTGTCAAGCCTATTCAGATAATCGTTTTATTAAGTCGCGCAATGCGGGTGCATAGAGATTCAAAACAGTTTAATCAATATAATAAAGTAAAAGCTGTGCACGACATAGTATTAAGATAGTATTATAACCTATAGCTTTGTATAAGATAGACAAATTAAGAAACAATAGCTATGTATGTATACCACTTTATGAATAAAATTTGCTCAATGTGCATAACGGCGCGGGACAAAGAAGTATTTGTAAACCGACACATTTGTCGAACACGTGTTCAAGTAACGGACCGAAGCTTGTACCTTCGGTCGGCCACGTGTTCTCAAGTAACGGACCGAAGCTTTGTACAGTCAGTCGGCCACGCGTTCTCACAAGTAACGGATCGAAGCTTTGTACCTCTGCCGCGCCCTTTCAAGTTGTAAAGAAGTTTTTTCATTTCTCGCCCGCACCCTACCCAAGCAAGATACAGTCCACTATAATTAGGCAGGAGGAACATTGGTCGCATCGAACCGGATAGAAGATCAGCGAACCTAAGAGAAAATGCCAGTCACAAGGAGCGGACAAGGAAAGGAAGAGGCTTCGCGAGTCGGCGCCGAGGAGAGCGGAGAGGGTGACCAACGACAAGCGGCGGAAGAAAAGGATCACTCCACCTCCACGTCCGCGACGGATTCTACGTGGACGCAGGAGTGTGGAGGCACCGCCACTACGTCGGCAGTCACAAGGACCGAAGCCACGAGCGACAGTGAGGACACCGGCAAGACCACCGCGAGGCCAGCGGCGGTGGCAGCGCGGTCAACTAAGGCGACCGCGCGGAAGAGGGCCGTGCTTCAAGCACAGCTCAAACTGGCGGAGTTGCGCTCCGCAGAGCTACAGATCAAGGCGAAGGCAGCCGAGGCTGCCCGTGAGCTCGCGGAGGCGCAACTGCAACAAATTCAGGATGACTCCTCGGACGAGAACGAAGTCCAGGACGAGATGGCGTCAGTGAGGGTGACATCGTGGCTACAGCAGCGGCGGGAGCCGCTGCCACCCAAGGCCACCAAGGAGGCTCCAGAGGCGCCGGGAGAGGACCAAGGAGTGCGGGAGGACCAGACAGGACATAAGTCTGGGCGGGCTACGAACCAGCCCACCGTGCAGGGGTCAACCGTCGGCGTGGAGGCGCTGGCGGCGGCGTTGTCGCAGATCGCGGCGAGAAGGGAGTCTCCAAGGTACACGCAGGAGCTACCTACTTTCGGAGGACAGGTTAGTGGTTGGCTAGTGTATCGGGCCGCATACAGAGACAGCGAACAGTCATTCTCAAACATTGAGAACGTCATGAGAATTAGGCGTAGTCTCAAGGGTGTAGCGTACGAGTCCGTGAGCAGTCTCCTCATCAGCCAACCTGAACCCAGGGCCATCATGGAGGCTCTCGAGAGGAGGTTCGGGCGCCCGGAGGCACTAGTGATCGCGGAGATGGAGAAGCTACGGACATTGACCAAGGTGAGCGATAATCCTACAGATTTGTGTATTTTCGCCGGGAAGGTAGCCAACATAGTGGCTACCGTGGAGGCCCTTGGTCGTAAAGAGTACCTACAGAACCCCGAGATGGTGCGCAGTGTCCTAGACAAGCTGACCTCGATCCTGCGCAGTAAATGGTACGATTATTTCGCCATTAAAAAGGAGGAAACACCAGAGATGGTAAGATTAGCTACCTTTTTAAACTCAGAGGCCGACAAGTGCGGAGCCTACGCACTACCGGAGGTCGCCGAAGAGGAACGAAGAGCTAAGAAAAAGATAGAGAGGACCTACGCGGCAATAGGAACGAGCAATAATAACTGTCAACACTGCCACAGGTCACATAAGCTATTAGATTGTGCGGACTTCCTAGAGGCGGACGTGGCGACCAGATGGGCAATGACTAAGAAATATGGCGTCTGTTTCCTTTGTCTCAAGGAAAAACATCGTCGCTTCAAGTGCCAAGCGAAAGCGTGCGCTAAGGAAGGCTGCGGTAAGAAACACCACATATTACTACATAGTGAACCAGTTGGGACCCAGCCAGCACCAGAGGAGCGCCGCGCAGAGATATCCGCTTGCGTCACAGGAAAAGATGCCCAACCAGGCCGCCCACGCCGAGCGTACCTAAAGATCGCACCGATAGAACTAATCGGACTTAGAGCAAAGATAAGTACCTATGCCCTACTCGATGATGGCAGTACGTGCACGTTCGTGGAGGAATCTATCACCGAGCTGCTAGGCATCGACGGCCCCACGGATACGCTGTGGATCAGAGATGCTAACGGAGGTGAAGTCAAGCACGAGCATAGTAAGACGGTGAGCATACGCATCAGAGGGAGAAACCAACGTCAGGAACACGTACTTCGCAACGCTCAGACAGTGAAGAAGCTAGACTTTACCACACAAGCCATCACGAGACACGAGATAGAAGATTGCCCACACTTACTAGATATAGCGGAGGATCTGATCTACACGAAAGCTCACCCCAAGATAGTAATAGGTCAAAACAATTGGGACCTGATAATTTCAAGAGAGGTGCGAGAGGGACGGAGAGATCTACCGGTCGCCTCACTCACACAGTTAGGTTGGGTGTTACACGGCTGCCGCCTAGACGGACGGCCACAAAAGAGCTTTTGTGGTTACGTCGGAGCAGCATTACACCCAGACAACTTTGAAGAAACAATGAAGGACTTCTTCAAACTAGAAGCGCTAGGAATAGCGCCACGAAAACAGGCGAGCGACCCGGAACAAAGAGCTCTACGAACATTGGAAGAGAAAAGTCGACGCCTGCCCGACGGTAGATTCCAGACCGGACTGCTGTGGAAGGATAACGAGGTACATCTGCTTAATAATTACAGCGATACACTGAAGCGGCTACACAGCTTAGAACGGAAGCTGGATCGAAACGTGGAACTCAAGGCCAAGTACAAAGAACGGATGGAGAACCTGCTGACTTCCGGCTATGCAGAAAGAGCAGAAGGGCCAGGCAAAGAAAACAAGACATGGTACCTACCACACTTCGCAGTCGTGACACCAACAAAACCGAAGATAAGGATGGTTCATGACGCAGCGGCTAAGTCAGCGGGTAAGAGTTTGAATGATAGGTTACTAACCGGTCCTGATCTACTGCAGTCGCTGCCGGGAGTGGTTATGCGTTTTCGTCAACACGCATACGCCGTTTCGGCCGACATAAAGGAGATGTTCATGCAAGTGAAAATAGATCCTGCCGACAGAGACGCACTCAGGCTCCTGTGGAGAGATGATCGACGAGGCGAAGCAAAGCCGGACGAGTACCGTATGACTTCGGTGGTTTTTGGAGCTTCATCATCGCCGTGCACAGCGCTATTCATCAAGAATAAGAACGCACAGGATTACGAGAACGAGTTCCCAGCCGCCACTAAAGCTATAACTCGAAATATGTACATGGATGACTATCTTTCCAGTTACCCGACGATTCGAGAGGCGGAGAGCGTCAATCAACAGGTAGACCACGTGAACCGGCAGGCACACTTTGAGCTGCGGGGATGGACATCCAATGAGCCGCAGACCATTCAGAGCTTCGCAGCACGCACCGGAGACGCCAAGGTCGCCATCGGTGGCAGCGAGGTGGAGAAGGCGCTGGGACTCTACTGGGATGTACGCAGCGATCGGATATGCTTCCGGGTAAATGAGCGGAAGGCCCCGCCTTCCCTGATGAACGGAGGTAAGCCACCAACCAAGCGAGAGGCACTCAGCGTGATTATGTCACTATTCGATCCACTGGGACTCATTTCGCCCATCACCACGCCGGCGAAGAGACTGATGCAGGACGCATGGAAGTTCGGGACGAGCTGGGACGAGCTCCTGCCCGAAGCGCTACAAGAGAAATGGCGTGAATGGGCCGAAACACTTCAAAACCTCGACAAGGTACGAATCCCTAGGTGTTACGAGATCGAACCGGCTGCCACGAGACAACTACACACATTCGTCGACGCGAGCGAGGAGGCCTACGCTGCGGCCGTGTATTGGCGGACTGCAAAGGCCAACGGCGAAGTGAGCGTGGCACTAGCGGCAGCTAAAAGTCGGGTAAATCCCTTAAAACCCGTTTCGATCCCGCGACTGGAGCTACAAGCGGCATTGCTGGGAGCGCGCCTCGCAGATACGGTAGCACGCGAGCACGACTTCGAAGTCGAGAAAAAGGTATACTGGAGCGACTCAAGGACAGCCCTAGCATGGATACGGGCCGAGCCGCGAACCTTTAAAACCTTCGTAGCCCATAGACTAGCCGAGATCGAGGACACCACGAAGAAAACCGAGTGGCGATGGGTGCCGTCAGCAGAGAACGTCGCAGACGACGCTACGAGATCCACACCGGTAAATTTTGATACTAACCACAGATGGTACACAGGACCGGCTTTCCTACGCAGAGATGAAGAAAGCTGGCCAAGAGAGACACCCACGCCGGCCGTAATCACCGGCGAGGAAAGAGAGATGTGCTACACGACTACAGTCACTCAGGTCAGTACAACGGGCCACCTTCCAGAGATACATAGATTCTCACGGTGGCTCCGATTGGTAAGAGTGACAGCAAGGGTACTGCAGTTCGTGGCACTCTGCAGAGCGAAAAAGCACGAGACGGTGGCCGCACTGCGAAAGAGAACTAAGAAAAACGCAGATAGTGATCCAGACTGGAGAAAAGCGAAACACCAAAAGAAGGTTAGCGCGGAAACCAGTAGGTGCCAGAGAGAGACGGCAATAAAGTACATCGGCCTCGAAGCCCACTATCTCATCAAAGCTGAGCAGCTGTGGGTGCTGAGCAGCCAACGTGAAAGCTTCAGCGAAGAAATCGATCGCATTCACTCACATAAAGGTATATCTAAAGGAGGCAAACTATCAGCACTGAGCGTCGTCGTGGGGACGGACCAAACGCTGCGACTACGCGGGCGAATCGACAAGACGCCCGACCTAGCACCAGAGGTCGCTAGCCCGATCATCCTAGACGGTAGGCACGCCTACACTAAATTATACATACAGTACGTACACGAGAAGCTACACCACGGCGGCGCAGAGACAGTCGTGAACGAGCTGCGTCAACGATTGTGGATAATTCGAATAAGACCCATAGTAAAGGACGTTATCAAGAAGTGTATGTACTGCCGCATCAAGAAAGCGAAGCCGGGAGCTCCAGCGACTGGGGACCTGCCAGAATCCCGCCTAGCCCATCATGAGAGGGCCTTCACCCACACAGGATTAGATTACTTCGGTCCACTCGAAGTTACAGTCGGACGACATAGAGAAAAGAGATATGTAGCGCTTTTTACTTGTATGACTTCCAGGGCCATCCATCTCGAAATCGTGCCGAACCTGAGCGCTGATGCTGCCATCAACGCCCTAAGGAGATTCATCTCAAGGCGCGGGTGCCCACGCGAGCTACACAGTGACAACGCCACGTGCTTCAAGGCCGCTGACCGCGAGTTGAGAGCGGCCGCCATGGATGGCGTCGCAGACGCCGCTACAAACATGCGGGTCCAGTGGCGCTACATACCGCCAGCCGCTCCCTTCATGGGGGGCGCATGGGAGCGCATGGTGCGCTCAGTCAAGGAAGCGCTCCGTACTACCCTGCACGAGCGATACCCGAGCGACGACACGCTCACAACTCTGCTGGCGGAGGTGGAATACTCGGTCAACTCACGACCGCTGACGCACGTCGCGGTCACCCCGGATGCACCAGAAGCACTCACACCCAACCACCTACTGTTGGGCCCGAACAGCAGTGTCCCCACCCCGGGGGCATTCACCGAGAAGGATGAGCGCGCGCACGCTCTCTGGCGACGCGTGCAGTACCTAGCGGACGAGTTCTGGCGTCGGTGGATGCTGGAGTATCTACCCTTACTCCAACACCGGCGCGAGCCCCACACCGTCGGCGAGGCCCCCCAGCCCGGGGACCTCGTACTCCTCTGCGACGAAACACAACCACGCAACACTTGGCCTAGGGCTAGAGTCATATCTCTACACCCAGGGCGGGATGGAGAGACACGCGTCGTGGACGTGATCACCAGCAGTGGACGAGTCCTGCGGCGGCCCACCAAGAAGATCGTCGTGCTACCAGTGGATCGCGCGACGGCGGAGGCGCCGACGACGGCGACGGCGGGAGAAATGTGCACGACATAGTATTAAGATAGTATTATAACCTATAGCTTTGTATAAGATAGACAAATTAAGAAACAATAGCTATGTATGTATACCACTTTATGAATAAAATTTGCTCAATGTGCATAACGGCGCGGGACAAAGAAGTATTTGTAAACCGACACATTTGTCGAACACGTGTTCAAGTAACGGACCGAAGCTTGTACCTTCGGTCGGCCACGTGTTCTCAAGTAACGGACCGAAGCTTTGTACAGTCAGTCGGCCACGCGTTCTCACAAGTAACGGATCGAAGCTTTGTACCTCTGCCGCGCCCTTTCAAGTTGTAAAGAAGTTTTTTCATTTCTCGCCCGCACCCTACCCAAGCAAGATACAGTCCACTACAATTAGGCAGGAGGAACAAAAGCTCTTTATTTTGAAATTTACTTAGGTGCTAATAACAAAAATATAAAGCGATGCGACCTGCAGAAGTAAAATACTGTGTCGTAAATCGCAACGCCCACCTACGGGATTATAGTTATAATGTGTTTCAATTAAATAAAAATTAATATAAACGTCATCTGAACGCAACTTTCCAACCTAGTTTTTAAACGCCTATTGAAAACAGTTTTATGTACATATTTCGCATATGATTTTGAAGTTTAAATTGATACGAACTTTTCTCGTTTATCAAAAGTTGGGAGTAGTTCAATTTTCCTATTTCATCTACGTTGTTGGCTCATATGGATCGGTTAATTAAACAAAGTCGATTTCATCATATTGTTCGAAATTTTAGTTATGTTACACAACTAAAATTTAAATACTCGACATATTAGTGGACATTTTATAAACATTAATTTGTTGGTTATGTTACGCTATATAACTAAAATTGCGATACTCGACATATTAGTCGACATTATAAACATTAATTTGTTAATCGATATCAAAAGTGTCGATATAAATCTATCCCTGCAGGACATCACTATGTCCGCAGGCTCGCTGCACTGCGCTACGTGACGCAGAAACTTAAAATCGGGCAATTTTCTCCTTTACCAACTACTTTCACGAAAATCAAACAAGCCGTGACAACGCAACGCTTTACACAGTATCACTGAAATCTTTGCCATCTGGACATTTGTTTCTCTAGGGCTGTATTTTCCTTGAAGAGTTTCACTTTTGTCGGGTTTTTTTTTATCATCATATGATATATAGATTCTTTGTTAATGGCAATTTTGTCTGCTTGGAAACTTTTCTGCCAGTGTCAAGTAATAGAAAGTAATAGTAAAATCAATGAGTTATTAAATTATGAAGATGGTTTGATATTTTCACCAGAGCCTAGTTCGTTATCTAGCAACCCTGCTAGATACCACGTGCATATAGATGTACCACGTGCAGGTTAGGTTGGTTTGGGAGACGAGATGTTTCACGGAAGCATTCCCGAAAGTCCCCGCGTTCCCTAGCATACGTGCCCGGAGAACACCGTGAAGTTTTATTCAGTAGGAGTCTGACATAATCTTCCACCGGGGATGGAAGTATATCCATGATGGATTTCCTCACGCAAAAAAAAGGAGACGAGATGTTGGAGTCCTCCTACACACCCCTAGTATCGCTGGAATCTTTGCCATCTGCTATTTGTATCTCTCTAGGACATAGCTCTGCATTTCCATTGCAGAGCTTCATTTATGTCAGTTTTTAGCTGTTTTTAGGAAATATTGGGTAAACGTTCCGTTGAGGATCGTCAAAAATCTAGTTCCGCTGCCAACCGAAAAGGCATCCGAGAATGTATGGCCAGTCTATATGTTCCCTGAATGATTGCACACGTTTGTTTTGTTTGGTTGGACAGATTGTAACAACTCGAAGTGACATGTGGAGCTATGTTCAGACTCATGCAGATCTATACTCTAGATTTTCCTATAAAATGATCTTACAAATGCAAAGGTCTTTTTTTTGGCTTTTGGGTGGCTTTTTGATGTCACTGCGGAAATGATAGGCCGGCCTATTGTCGGTTTAAAGATGTTTATTTCTCATAAAACAAAATGTTCACTTTGACATATGTATAATAATAATAAATCTTAAAAATAATGCTTAATCTAAATATTACGCTATAGCTTCGGACGATTGTGATTGCCACTTTGTACGTTCAAACCTGAATTATTTATTAATATTTCATATATATATTTATAAATATATTTTAGCCAATATTGCACCACACAAAAAACATTGGTTTATTGTACCTATACATTATATTATGTGTAACTCAATATCGTTTATGGTTTGTTCGTATCGTTCGTTTCGGTTTGTTAAAACGTCAGAAAAATACGCAATAAATACCTTTTTCTTGACTTTACATAATTTACTTTTTCAAGTACACTCGTAGTTATATTTTTGTTTCCAATTCCTGACTTCCACGTATACTATCATCCAAACTATCCACAAACACTAATTACCAACTACATTAGGTCTTAACATCTGAATCCTAGCTTAGTTCTAGATATTCGTGGTACAAAAGGCGTACCTACTTAACCACGGCAATCACCCCGAGGCATTCCATTACACAGCGCATCAGACACCAGCTCTGCGCGTCCTCGACCCGTTCAGATAAACCTACCATACGGCTTTTTTAACGTGGTCCCAGACAAACTACTGTAAAAATGGCGAAAGCTACGATTTTGCCCTACAAATCGAGCCTCGCCTATAAATTGAGGCTACACAAATGTCTCCTAGAAAATTAGTTCTATTCTATTTACGAGTTTTACGAACTGCCTATTTGTGAATAATAATATTCGAAATGTATTATCAAATCAACAATTTTTTTTTTTTAATGTAGGTATATTTTTTTTTTAATTAAACGAGGCTTGTGGGATGGTTTCTTATTTTTGTATGAACAGATTTATGAATACTTAAACGCTTTAAAAAAATGGCGGCTGAGGTTAACTGCACAAGTATAGCTACGGAGTAATAAAATATTGTTGCCAGCAGAGATCATGATGATGATAAGGCTTTTAGGTCAGTAATTTGTTACGGGTCCTCCAGCTACTAAGCACAAACGTATGGAAACCTAAGAAACTCCACTAAAAAGTGAAACATGAGTTCTACAATGTGTCCGAGACCACTGGCTATGCCCGTCTAGACACCCCTACCCGCAAGTATAGGGGTAAGATCTCTTTGTCAGTTCGTGCACCTTTAAAGCCAGCTGTTAAGCTGCCAACTGGCTTGGGGCTAGAACAGAGGCGGGCATAGTATATAAGATAAAAATATTTTCATAAGATCAGTTGGGCTACCTGTAGATTGTTTGCAACAGTCTGCAGTTAAATAATCAAAATTTACCTTCATATTGTATACTTTTTTACTTCACGAATTTGTCAAGTTGTCAGGTTTTTAAATATATTTCACGTGATTTCGACCGCTTCAGACAGAATTATATTAATTATTGCTTTGCCCTTCTGTTCTAATTGCATATTACTGTTAAATAAGCGTAACGTTAACCTAAAGTTATATTTTTAGTCGCTCAGCGAGCTATGGGAAGAGCTATGCTCGGAGTTTCTCTGAAGGATAGGATTCGTAACGAATACATCCGACAGAGAACCAAGGTTATCGACATAGCTCTGAGAATTAGCAAGCTAAGGTGGCAGTGGGCCGGCCATATCTCGCGATGAACCGACGGCCGCTGGGGAAAACGTGTTCTTGAGTGGAGACCACGACTCGGTAAACGTAGTGTAGGACGCCTTCCGACCAGGTGGGATGACGACCTGCGAAAGACTGCAGGTAGATGCTGGATGCGTCAAGCCGAAGACAGGGCGCTATGGCGCTCACTGGGGGAGGCCTATGTCCAGCAGTGGACTAATATAGGCTGATGATGATGATGATGATGATATTTTTAATTAACCTAAAATTCCAGTGATTTCGCGCTTATACCAACTTTTTTGTGTCTTCGTTATGCTCAACGCAAAGTACCTACCTACGCATTATACCACAGTAGAAGAATCACCCTTGTTATAAACCTCCAACAAACACCAAGAAGGTTTCAGCTTCATTTTAAAAAAAACCAGGTTCTTTGTAAATGGAATACCAAAAAGTCAAGTCGAATTTCTTGTACTGGCTGATGATTTCAGACTTACATTAAAAAGAAAAATACCTTTAGCCCGTACGGCGTAGATTCGAGTTTTACGGCCGCTTAGCTACGCTACAATATCAGTTTTTGAGCGAGAGAAGTGAAATAGATTTTACTGGTAGTTTCATACACTTTTTTCATGAATTAATGGTTGACAGCTGCCAGCATTCTTTTATAGTGTGTTTTATACTGTTTTATGGTCTCTCGTTATAAAATGGATAGTTTGGTGAGTAGTGGCTCTGAGTAACAACGCTAGGGCAGCCCTTAGGGTCGGTACATATCTGACGGAAAATGCGTCGCGTATTATCGGTCGCGTAGCGCCAGAACAGCAAATATATAATAAAACATTCAACCTTTCACACTCAAGCGATGATGCGTTGCGTCGAGTGTTCAGCGTCTCTTCCGTTTTCGTGTGTACTTTAATCAGCAATCCCGATGACGTTATTTTATTACCTGTCAGTAACTCCAATGAATCACACGCCTATGTGGTGGGTTAACACTTAAACAGTTTCACAACAGGAATTTGCGAGGTTTAGAGAATTACCCAGAGCAGATAGCAACACCGCATCCAATCCAAGTTGGAGCGAGTTGTTTTTGCTAGCAACTGGGCGGAATCTAGCCAGAGATAATAAACTTATGGAGAAGTAGGATCTACATAAATGCACTACTATGTAGCTTTTAGTTGAGGTAAGTACAGAAAATAGTAGGTATATATACCTACTATTGCCTGTACTTACCGTGCATACATAATATAATTATGAACAAGCTGTGTATAATTATATACCTATAATTATACAAGATGCGCCCCGCGACTTCACCCGCGTGGAAATCTAAGTATCAAAGGCTTTATGGACCTTCCTCTTGAATCACTCTATCTATTAAAAAATACCGCATCAAAATCCGTTGCGCAGTTGTAAGGATCTAAGCATAGACAGCGGGAAGCGACTTTGTTTTATACTATGTGGTGATATTCATATTAATTATTTACAAGGATTCAAAATAATCAAATTATTATAGTTATTTAGAAAGTACATAATAATTACCCTTTTCAAGCTGTACTGTTCAAGAAGTTTAGACGTTAATACATTCCCAGGGAGTTAACATTTCCGAAGCTTGGGATGCTAATGTTGCTTACCACGTTTCACCACTCTGGCTGTAAAGGTACAGTGAGCATAAAAATAACTGGCAAAAACTACTATAATTAACAGGTAACTAAATATAAAAAAAAAACTGTTGGCCGCAGCGGAGCAATGCAGCCATCGTCTTGGGGACACTTCCGACTGGTATTATAGATTAGTTGAGCGACCTGTAGATTGTTTGAAACAGCCTGCAGATACCTCAATTGTAGATACTAGTTCTAATTCTACTTCTTATTATTAGATAATACATTAATTTTAACCATTTGACTTGTTTATGTGCTTATTTAATTAAGTTATTGATTTCTGAGTTTTCATCTGAAAACATTTTGGAAGCAATCTTCCAAAACGTTTCATTCATTCGGCGACCAATATTGTCAAACAAGATCAATATCTGGTTGGGAAATTTTGGTCACTGAATGTATTATTGTTCTACAAGACAGATATCTAGATAGTAGATACCTAACAAACAAATATAGAAAATAAGAGAGAAATAAATGCTAAGAATAGTGACAGGACAAAAAGCCGGCATTATCGCTACAAGTGTTATGAAGCAGCTCTAACAAAAAATTCCAGAACATACATATACTGTATATGTTCATAAAAATGTAACCTTTAAGATTATCAATATTTTCTAAAAACCTTTAATACCTAACAGCACATTATTGAAGCCATTTTCCTCGCGAATAGCGGCGGTAACGTTGGCAACACTGCGCAAGAATAGGTTCTCTAAAATAGGACGACTAAAAGACGCGCTCGCCTGAGGCTTTCAGCATAGCTTAGCCATATCACAGTACACTAGGTGGTACTAGGGAATATTCCATTCCTACGCGAAATATTTACGTACTTAGTACCTACCTACCCCTTAGTACCCTAACCTACTAAATACGTTCAGTCCGTTTGCATAGGTTGAGATGCATGTTTTGGAACACCGTTACTTGTTACTCGGATTTATTAAAGGATTTTTCTCTATCTACAATATATTTTAAAAGTCCATTGCAGGTAGATAACGTCGGATGAAGACGAACGGTGCAGGACTAGATAATGGCGCAATTAAAAAAATCAATAATTAACCACAGCATCATTTAGTCTCATGCTAAGCAGAGCTTGTGTTATAAATGGTAATGCTGGACAATTCACACAGCATTATCTAGCCCCATGGTAAGCAGAGCTTGTGTTATGGGTACTAGATAACTGATATACATAATACAATACATTATATAGATAGATATTTTTTATTATACATAGAAAACGACCAGAACACCCGAAACAAATATCTGCAGATTGTACACACATTTGTTCCGAGGCGGGAATTGAACCCGCAACCTCCTGCGTCGCAGGCGGACCTTCGCCCACCGCGCCACATCGGTCGTCGTATACTATATACAGATTATATTTTATTAGAGGTACGTAGATAACACCCATAACAAGTGTTAGGGAAATCCATCTGCTTTGGAAGCCGCCCCCATAGAAGAAATTCTGTGCCTCTGAGCCTGGACCTGGAGCTGAGGTTATTCACCCACCAATTCAGTCTATGAATAAAGCACTTTTGCGTAAAATAAGGCACATTTTATTACGGCGTAATACAAAAACTATTATGTGCGACAGCGTTAATGCACAAATTCATAAAGTGTTATGTAATGTTGCCAAAACTTTAGTCATGTTTTGGCTATTTGGTTAGTTTGTAAGTGGTAACACAGCGAACTGGGTAACTCCCAGTTCTGGCGTGTGTAATCAACATTTTACTATGATAGTTTACTCGTAAAATTCTTGTTTTTTCCTCGACCTAAGTAATTTGTAGGTGGTTAGTAAAACTGGTTTAGAGTTCCGTGGGCAAACTTTATCCGTTATCCGTAGATACGATCAAAACTGTTTGCAAACTGTAGGAAATAAATTTAATGCCCTTGTGTTAAAAGTTAACTGGGAATACATAATCTGGATTCGTATTTTGCTCACATTTATGACTTTTCGATAATCCAGATGCATTTAAATATACGCGCTCTTTTAGCGGTCCTATATTAATATTTAGTTATTGAAAAATATTTTTAACTCTTGTGCAATTTACTACTTTTTGTGTTTTGTGTTATTAGCTTATTACACAGATATATACGGAATACAATATTTTTATTCCACAAAAAACACAGCATGGTTTGTGTTCTTCACCAATACTTACATTGCCCAAGACGCACACAACCCCCTCTGCCCTAGGGGTTGGAAGACAAGGCAGTAAATGCGTTAAGAAACTGAAAACGTTTTACAGCTTCCTTGAAGCGGTCGGCTGTTTAAGTTATTTACGGAACCCTGTATGTACACAGCTCTCTCTCTTGCCCGTTTCTTATCAACTTTCAACAATGCCACGAACCACGAATCAGTTTTTAGTTCAGTCAAATTAAAATAGAGTTATGTTAAAAGTTGCGCCGTTGGAAAGCTCCTATTCCGGAGTTTAGTAATTTATTCATAACGGGGCTGGACGCCCCTGTTATTTTTATGTGAATTGAAAGGAAAATTATTTTTGAGATGAAAAGTTTTGTTAGGTTCTTGTTATTTTTCGGAATGAGGTTTTGGGATCATTGAAGGAAGATTTTTGTATCCGGGAAGGAATGGACAGATTAGTGGAAAATCTTAGGGAGGAAAATCTTAAGCATTGTATCGTTTTACTCTTATTAGATCCCGATTACGAACAAGAAGCTTTTTAAGACGCGTTTTTTTGACCAGAAAATAACCTTTTGAACAAAACCCCGCAAATATTGAACCCTTTACAAAGGTAAATAATCGCAGAAATTCGCAGAGCACATTAGCTGTTTCTGACGGCACGAATTTAAATACCATTTGCGTTCCTTTATTCGCAAACTCGGAAAAATTAATTTTAAATAGGGTTTTTGAGGATTGGATTTATTTACTTGCCTTCTTATGGTAGATTTTCTATTGAAACCGGATTTATAATTGTATGGATATCCTAACTAATATTATAAATACTAATGTGTGTTTGTTTGTACTTCGTTCCCGCAATAAGTAAGCAACCATTCGACTTGATTTTTGGCATAGAGTAAGTTGAAAGGATGTTGTGTATCATAGGATTCATCAATGATGTTATATATATGTACGTAGATACGTTGTACAGAGGTCTGCGTGGCAAGACGAAAATCAGGTAATTGCCTGAATTGAACTCAGTCCGTCCTGCTCCTGGCCGCGACGCGGACGTACGTTGAAGCACGACTTTGGATTTCGGAATATAAATAAAACACTAAAATGCCAAGTTGTGTGTTCCGTTTTATACTACGACTCTCCTATACTATTCTACTATTTTCATTTGTATAAGTACTGTTTAAAATGTAAAATCATAAATATTATCTTACTCATCAATCATTGCCGCGGCGTTGCCGCTTTGCCACCTACATGAATGAGACAAGTAGTGCGATGCACTTATGAGTGACAGAGAGAACGACATAATGCCGTGCGTAAAATATCGCCATGTTTATATTTCTTTAAAATGAGTATGACGTCTCTATATGTAAAATCTCATTGGGATTCATAGGCTACTTCTTGTCCTGGTAAAACATCAAATTTCCATGGGAATATTCCCGTAAATCTTTACGGCAATATTCGTATTTTCATACGAAAATTCGTCCTGTCTTCACGGCCTGACAAAGCAACGAATCGACTTGATTTTTAGCATAGCGACAGTTGACAGGACATGAAGTAACATAGGCTTCTAAAACTAAGACCCAGGGCGTCTTCGCAAACATGTCCAATGCTGGGCAAAACCTGTAGTTCACGCAGTGTATTACAATAACCCTGTAGATTTAATTTATTTTGAATCAATATTTTGTCTGTTTAGAATTATCAAATAGGTAAGTATTATCTCATCGGTCATCCGACAGAGATCCAAATATTATCGACATACTTAACTATAAGAATTAGCAAGCTGAATATCTCGCAAAGAACCGACGGCGGCCTCTGGGGCAAACGTGTTCTCGAGTGGAGACCACGACTCGGTAAACGTAGCCTAGGACGCTCTCCGACCAGGTGGGATGACGCCCTGCGAAATACTGCAGGTAGATGCTGGATGCGGCAAGCTGAAGACAGGGCGCTATGGCGCTCATTGGGGGAGGCCTATGTCCAGCAGTGGACTAACATAGGTTGATGATGAAGTATTATCTGAATAAGACAGGTAAAGTACACTGATAACGATACATAAAGCTTCATGATAATTTACCAACTATCACAAAAACTCCAAAAGTAGAATTTTTATTGTCTTGCTGGTCTTGCTTCGCAGATGGGATTCGAACCTCGATCGTTGTAAAGCTTATGGCTTTTCCATTCCTTTATTGCTGATATAAAGTACCTACCTAGGTAGGTAGCGAGCGCACCGTCAGTCGCTCTTATTTTCCAATTTCCGACCTGTTACCTACATTTCCTTTACCATCAGAACTCACAAATTTCTAGAAACACGCGAGATCTAGCATTAAAACATTTTAAAAATCGTTTTCTATTTACTAAATGAAATCTTCTGCAATTACCACTTCGAGCTACTCAGTAAGCCATTTATAAAATACACAGTTTGGATTTCGAATTGAAAAGAACACAAAATGTTCTCGAAATTCGAAAAGAGCTCGCATATGCAAACTTGATTTCAGTTTAGAGTTTTGAATTTAGAAATCTGTTATTCGACTAGGCTTCCGTCCCTCAAAGTTCCGTCCGGGCCAAAAACATGTATAAACTAAACTTTTTGGTATTTAGTTATCTAAGTAGCTCAACGGCGTTGTTTCCGGGAAATGTACCTATGGCTGCAATACATTGCCCCGGCCACATACCATACCCGGCATTGCCAGCTAGACTATGCGGACACGGAAATATTTTCGGTGTTGCCCGTCTATATTCTTGGTATATCCGATGGCGCACGAAGAAATACTGGCTTGGACATACCATACTGCTGAAATATGATGGACGGGATATAAATAAGTCTATAACTAAATGGTTTTTGCGATTGCCGAGAAATATGTACCCACATTACATATATCCCAAAAACTATAGCCTATAGCAATTATCAACGTAGGTAGCCATTGCATACGCGTAGCGCGACACAAATTCCTATTTATTTATATTCTAATTATACTACCATTACAAAATCATATTAACTGAAGAAAAATATTATTGCCTAGTTTTACACCAAAGAGCTTTCTATCTCAAACGGTGTTACCAACGACACCGTGTACTTATCGTTTAGTTTACCGAGAAAGCTATTTTACAATAGGCGCTCGTGGTAGCGGCATTGTCTCGTCCACTTCATATAAGCCTTCTGAATCACTTAAGCCTCGCCGTTGTAGATTGTTTGCAGTTTTCCGCCAACATTCTACAAGCGGGGCTGGGTTGCCAGCGCGGAAAATGACGCTAGATCAGGCGATTTCAGTTCTTCAGTTGGCATAGGTACTTAAACTTACTCTATGGAATTAATTGTACAGTTAAAATAAACATGTGAAACTTTTTATCGCATTCATCTTTAATAAAACAGGAAAAATAAGCCAGACTTTGAATCATCAAACGGAATAGTAACGTGTATGTATGTATTGTACTGCATATCATCCGCATCAACCTATAATAGTCCATTGCTGGACATAGGCCTCCCCCAATTAGCGCCACAGCGCCTTGTCTTCAGCTTGCCGCAACCAGCATCTGCCTGCAGTCCTTCGCAGGCAACGCAGGTCGTCATCCCACCTGGCCGGAGGGCCACCTGCATATATTATATGGTATATTGCTTACATCGTAGGCCTTATTTCAATTAGTAGAAAAAATAGACGTAGTTTTGAATAAGCCAAAGATACTAACCTCAGTTGGAAACACCTGTGGAAAGAGCGGAGGGGGGATAAAGGAACGTCCATTAGGAGCGGGCCGGTAAATCTTGGACGCTGCAGATGTTCCGGAGAACTCAACAGCTGGTAACATTGTGCTGGAACATTTTCATGGTCACTGGTAATACTTTGAAAGGACTTTTCATAAGCTTCGTTTGTTACATCAAGAATTTACTTATTTGTGCTTGCTTAGGTATGAAACCATGAATTATAAAAAAATTTAACTGTATTCAAAATCAAGCAATTGGTATTGAAACTTTAAATACTTAATTTAACTTTTGATCAAAATGTTTGTCTCATTGAATATTAAGTGAGATCATAGATAGATAGATAACACTTTATTATACCACAGACAAAACAGAAATCAATAAGGAATAAACAATAGAATAAAGGAAGTATAAAGGGCGGCCTTATCGCTGAGAGCGATCTCTTCCAGGCAACCTTAGGATGGACTGGAGACGAAAGAACAAAATAGACGGTGGTATTTTAGTAAATATATAGATTAAAAAAAATAAAACAAATACTTACACTACATACCATAACATCATTTTTATGAAAAAAAATCACACAGGTTATTCAAATAGTTATGGAATAGGAGCCAGGAAAATGTCGATTTTCCCCTCCCTCCCATAGAATGTCCAGAAAGGAGTTCTTAACACTAACATTTCGACACATATGTACAAGCAAATTATGAACTTTCATGTTTAGAATAAAGGACAGACTACCTGTCACTTTGGCAAATGTGTTTTTGTGTAAAGACCTTGAGACTCGACAAACGTAGTGTAGCACATCCTCCGGTCAGGTGAGATGACGAACTGCGTAAGATTGCAGGCAGGTGCTCGATGTGTCAAGCTGAAGACAGAGCGCTAATGCCCTCATTAGGGCAAGCCTATGTTCAGCTGTGGAATAACATAACATAGCTGCAGATGATAGCGATGATGATATCCAATCCACGCTCGTGAAAGTGCATCTGAAGAAACTCAATATCTTTGCCTATGAGTATAATGTTAGTAGAGGTAGAATATTTTCATCGGGTTCAAAACTATGAAGTTTTAGTGTCCGTTTGCAATAGCCACTTCTCACGTGCCAAATAAAACGCTAGGACGTGCCTCTGACTCCATACGTATTGCCGATCCATTCTTTACCTATGTAAGTAGGTTACCTAAATACCTATCTTATATATCATATACTCACTATATGGTGTAGAGCGTCCTACACTACTCGTAAGTTTGTCTAGTCGCGGTTTCAACTCAAGAACACTTTACCCCAGCGGTTCAGTTCAGTTCAGTTCTTTATTAATAAGAATATTCTTATATGTCAATACATAGGAAACCAAGAAATTACATAACGAAATAACATAGGTTGTCGGTTCTTCGCGAGATATGGCCGGCCCACTGCAACTTCAACTTGCTGATTCTTTGAGCTATAACTTTGGCTCTCTGATATATTCGTTACGAATCCTGCCCTTTAAAGAAACTCCTAGCCTAGCTCTTTCCATAGTTCGCTGAAGTTCTAACTACAAAATGAAGTAATAATAAGTGTAAAGGCTACTTCTATCCAAGGAAAATCCCGTGCAAAGCCGCGGGCGGACACCGATACTCGAATAAGTTATTCATCGCCGCGTCCTCCGCAAAAACGCAGGAAACAATCCAAACATTTGATTCTAGAACATTCGGTTTTCACAATGTTTTTCTCTGTAACTGTGTTAATGCGCACATAAATTCTCTGCTTCGCCATAGCCTTATACAAAGCTCGGCTAAGCTATACCAAAGTTTATCGCAACAATGTGTTATAAATTCATGATATAAATGTGTAAATTATTTATCTGAAAGCGTGGCTTACGGTGATTTAGCTTTGGATTAGGGTTGGACTCCACCTGCTATGCCGTGGCTTTCTTCTTAGAAGTAAAAACTTTGATCGTGGCATTCGCGACGTAAGAAGCGCGAAGCCTCCAACTCAGACTGTGGATGTCATTGAGCAGACTAATGGAAGTGACTAATATAGTCGTTACGCTAT
This sequence comes from Eupithecia dodoneata, assembly GCA_947044415.1. NCBI lineage: Eukaryota > Metazoa > Arthropoda > Insecta > Lepidoptera > Geometridae > Eupithecia > Eupithecia dodoneata. The sequence continues at coordinate 1,071,466 of OX345670.1, forward strand.
CAGGCCTTATGGCTATCTAGTCCTAACGCGATGTAGTCATATCGAGATTCAGTCAGAAAACAATTTAGTCATAACTGCTATCTAGTCAAATCAAGATGTAGTCTTCAAGCTTCTAACCTACTAAAAGGGTATTTTTAACACCTTCACTACGATCAATAGAAAGCCTTAAAGCGTGGTAATTATGGCCTTACCCACTTGTTTGTACAGGCATGTACACGTACAGTTATTATTATTTATAAAGGGTTATATGTATCTAATCAATAACCTCTTAAAGGCCACTTGGGTAAATCAAGACTAACAACGTTTGTTCTATGACTTTTGCCATAACGCAATACAACTAATAAACTTCTGGAAATGTACCTCGAAATTAAATGTGAGGCCTAGCACTCCAGTGAGCGTCAATGGTGCATCCACTCCTGCTAGTATTGCGAGTGTATTCAAGGATTATTTTTATGTGCAGTCGCCTTTAGGACCACCATGTAGAGGGTATGATACTGAAAACCGGAGTGCCCAGCGGATTAAAACAATAATTCTCGCCAAGGATGTTAGAGCCGCGATTAAGAAAATGACTGGAGGTAAATCGCCTGGGTACGATGGGCTCAGCATCGAGCACCTGAAGCATGCTGGTGTCCACCTCCCTCGGGTACTCGCTTTGTTCTATAATGTTTGCATAAGTCACTCGTACTTGCCGGCCGAGCTGATGCGAACTCTGGTGGTGCCAGTCGTTAAGAATAAGACTGGAGATATGTCGGAAAAATCGAACTATAGACCCATATCGTTGGCTTCGATTGTGGCCAAGGTACTTGACAGTGTACTTAATTCTCACTTAAACAAGCAATTGCGGTTGCACGATGCTCAGTTTGGGTTTCGTGCTGGACTCTCAACCGAATCAGCTATTCTTAGCTTGAAGCACACTGTTAAGTACTACACGGACAGGCAGACTCCTGTGTATGCCTGCTTCCTGGACATGTCGAAGGCCTTCGAAATGGTCTCGTATGACGTACTCTGGCACAAGCTGAACGATGCTGGGCTTCCTCCCGAGCTGGTATCACTGGTCAGGTATTGGTACCTCCACCAGCAGAATCGAGTGAGGTGGGCAGGCGAGCTTTCGGACGCATATGGGCAGGAGTGCGGGGTGAGGCAGGCGGGGTTGAGCTCGCCCTCCCTCTTCTGCCTGTATGTGAACTCGCTGATTGAGCGACTCAGCAGTATGCCTGTGGGCTGTCACGTAGACGGGGTATGTGTGAACAACTTCAGCTATGCTGATGACATGGTGCTGCTGGCTCCTTCAATCAGTGCACTCCGAAAGCTTCTTGCTGTATGTGAGTCCTATGCTGCGTCACATGGACTGGCATACAATGTCAGGAAGTCAGAGTTTATGGTCTTCAAAGCCGGTGCTAAGTGTCCGCTATTTGTTCCTCCTGTTACACTAAATGGAGTGCCTCTCAGAAAAGTGACACATTTTAAATACCTAGGACACTGGTTGACGGAAGACCTGAAGGACGACGATGACATGGAGAGGGAACGCAGAGCATTGTCAGTCAGGGCGAATATGCTGGCCCGCAGATTCGCAAAATGTACAGATGCAGTGAAGGTAACTTTATTCAGAGCATACTGTACTTCATTTTACTCAGCGAGTCTGTGGGTCAACTATACCCAAAAGGCTTACAATGCTTTGCGGGTCCAATATAATAACGCGTTTAGGTTGCTGTTGCGACTACCGCGATTCTGCAGTGCCTCGGACATGTTCGCCCAGGCACGCACCGACACCTTCGATGCTATCTGGCGGAAAAAGTCAGCTTCACTACTCAGCAGAACCCGCGGGAGTGGCAACAGCATCCTAACCGCGATTGCTGGAAAATTTAACTGTCCGGTAATGCACCAATTGGTCCAAAGGACAAAATCTGTAGTTAATTATAAGTACTAATCATCTAGTTATAAGCAAACTAACACCATGGATTATTATTATCTGAATAAATGAATTTAATTATTATTAATACATCTCAAGAAAATATTTATTTTAGTTTTTGGGGTCATTTCTATCAATTGCCAGTTCTATGTCTGGTACATCAGGTGGATGTACCTATAAATAAATAAATAATAATGCTGGACAATTCACAAATCATTATCTAGCCCCATGTTTAATTGATTCGATTCTGGGGTAGCTCCTATTAGTCTTTCAAAGTTCTAGGATCTGAACATGTTTGAACATTGAATCCACAATTCCTTCATACTTAAGGTGCGGTAAACGGGCTAGAAAAGTTGCGAAAAAAATCATTAAATTAGATAAATTCATAGAACAAAAGTTTTGATTTACCCAAGTCGCCTTTAAGAGGTTATTGTTTAAATACCTATAACCCTGTAGATATATTCTCTATTATAATATGCTGATAAAGAAGGCAAATAATTAAGTGAAATTCGGCTCCTGATCCTTTGACAAGTCAACAGATAGAGCTCAGTCTTTATATAGGTCACCAGAATGCCCGATGGGCTGTGTTGCCACAAATGTAACGAGGATTTCACTTGCATTCGGGCAACACTTGATTACAATTAAAATTATCAGATGGTGTTTAAAAAATTGCATTTTATCGCCTCAATTGACGAAGGCTACTGTGCCTTGCATAAGCCTACAGAAGAGATACATATAACACCACAAACTTTTCATTTTCATTTTCATCAGGATTAAGTATAATTAAATCTTCAGAAAATAATGATGATGAGGATGAGATGCATACTCATCATCATCATTTTTCTAATTAATTTTACCCACAGCTGGGCTCTCTTGGCCATCCCCACTCCTCCTAACTAAACTACATACTCTAAAAGTTGGGTTGAGTTGATAACTTCGTAACCTGTCAACTGCTAAGAGAGTTATGCGTCTCGCTACTTAGTGAGCTGCCGCCCCGCTGTAGAAGTCTGAGTACCTAGAGGTGGCGTCGGCGGCAGCCAACATGTTAAGCTTGTCGCACACCTTAAAAGCACAGCTGCAGCACTAATGCTATGCAGCATTAAATGTGCAATCAAATATGGGCTTTAACTCGTAATATTTAGATGTATTTTATACTAGCTGCGCCCCGCGGTTTCACCCGCGTGGTGATAGATATTTTAGATAATATACAATATATCTTTATAAATCGTAGCCTATGTGTTATTCTGATATGTAAGCTATATTATTCTGAAGTTTCATCAAAATCCATTCAGTATTTTTTGCGTGAAAGAGCTACAAACATCCTCACAAACTTTCGCGTTTATAATATTAGTAGGATTGACAGAATCAGATGACAACACGCAGACCAAAGTTTCTTTTATATTTATATATTTGGGTTTTTTTTTTATTATAGCTAGTGTGACGTAGCCTTTTGTGACTGTAAAATGTATCTAAATATATATTTGTGTTGCTAGCTCTGTATCTATCTGCGACAATCTTTAGTTTCTAAAGTAAAGTAAAGTACCTGCTGCGCAGAATTCCACTCTAAGGCTATATCTACTTACCTAGAAGTTACAGGGTAAGGGAACTATGTACCTATATAAGTACTTCCAGTATCTTCCAAGAGAACACTAACACAATTAATTCAAAATCAGAATTAATTATACCTTCCTATTGTTTTTTAAATTAAATGTAAGATTCATGAACCCTTTCAACGCCTTCCGGTTTCCTCGGGAATATTAAGTGAGAACAAAGAAAACAAATTGTTACTGAAATATAGCTTTAATCACTTTCATAATAATGTTTATATTTACACAGCAGCACTTATATCTATTTAACTGGTTCTAATATAAAACTGTATAGTAACGTAAGTTGCACTTTCGAAGTGAACATGGCATCAGTGGGTATAAACACGGGTTTAAAAACGATTTTATTTTATTTTGGATTTATTTAATGTCGCCATTGCAAACGTCGGACGATAAGGGGCCACCTATATAGGCGTGAGTGTCGCGACGAGTTTATTGAAATTATGCTTGCAATTAATCGCCGAGCTTAAACATTCGCAGGCCCATTATTATGAAACCATGCTCAGTTATTGATCTACGAGTATGATCGAGTAATGCTTTTAACATAGAATCGTTATTTAAGCAAATCGATGATTGGGTAAGCTTTCATAATACGGGCCATAGAATTGATGTAGAATTTTGTGGCTAAGAGATTCTACCGACAATACACACGCTTATGGAGGTAGACCCTATGACTGACTGACAAATGTGAGATAATGCAATATTTCATTTCATTAGGCTCATAAAAATATACCGTTTCTTGTTGCATATTCGTTTCAAAGTAAATATATAAAAACAAAAAGTCATTATTTAAAACATTCATTCTTGATTATCTTAAATTACGAAATGCAACGCTTTCTGTGCTTGTGACACTGATTTGTGTGAAAGCACCATTAATCAAATCATTCCAATCAAAACCTATTTCTCACTTTCAAGTGTCTATACATCTTATAATATTTAGAATATTTTCCTTTCTCTCACAAATAAGGGAGTCTATTCATAAACGTTGCTTAGCTGAAACCTTGGCTGATAAAGTGGTTAGTGTCTTCCGTTGATCTGAAACGGCATAAGTCCGAATATAACGAATGTTTTAGACAAGCAAAGTTTAAAGAAGTCCTATTATGAGTGAGTAGTCAATAGCTAAGATTTTCTATGAATATAGATGAAGTGATCAAAATATGTATAAAGAAAAGTTATTTTTCAAAACTTGAGACAATTATGAGCACGTTAAAAAGATGCTGTTGGGACCTAACCTATTTCTATTACAATTTACAACATGGACATAAAACCACCCATTTGATCTGAGTTCATTTATGATATTTTTAAGACATATACGTTTAAAATTCATTGAACACCTTTTATAGATATCCTACATTGTCATGTTCTTATCACTTAACATTGATTACATAGAAATAAATAGACACATATTAAAAAACATTAAATAAGCACCAGTTAACTTAAACTGAGTTTTAAAACTTAAAATAGAACAAAATTGCATTTAAATGCTATCGAGCACTGCTTAGAACTTAGAAAAGCATATGAACTCTTGATGACGATCATACTTAAATCATTTTTATTTACATTAATTGAAAAGTAAGCACCAGAACGCAAACATATCTACTATTCAAATTGGCAGTAATAATTGCAGAAACTGCAAACTTTAAAAAACGTTGTTACTTATAGGAAAAAGTAAGTGGTGAAGTTATAACAATATCTAGGTACCTAAGTTTAAATTAAGTAAACTACTCAGTAAGAGTTTGAATCTGATAATATTCGTCGAAATTCACATGCTTTACCAAGTTATGATGGAAAACACGAAATGTAATAACGAAAATTAGTTATAATAAAACAGCGCAACTGCATCTAGGAACTATTCACAGGCATCAACATTATGCCGTTTTGAAAACTGAGGAATCAAATGAGTCAAATAGTAGCGTTTGGATAAACAGATAAAGGTAATACGGAATTGACGAAGTTAATTAATATTCTTATTTATGTAAAAAAAACAAATATTAAGAACAATATTTCAACAAACAAAGACATCACTGCAGTAAATAATGTAAAACGTAAAATACAACAATATGTACTTATAAGCAACACAGTAAAAAAGCTACCCAATCACAACTCGCTTTTCAAACTATTGACACCATCAACAGTCGAAAAGCTGAACCGGTCTGCAGTCTTCCATCATCTAATTCATTCTAGCAAACCTATTGACGACAGTAAGTCAAAATGATGAGAATGTTATGTACCAAGGAATGTCAAAAAAGGATGTCAATTTAGAATAATCAGTCTTGAAAACGGTCGAAGAGACGCCACTAAACGGCAAGCGATACCGAACAAATTAGTACCTGGAATAAATATCTTAAATTATTCATACAATTTTGTATTTCATGATATTATTCTAATGATAGTAAAACTCTTAAAAATGGTCCATAATTGTACGCAATAGGTAAAAAATCTAGCACAATCGTTTATTTACACGAGCACCTCGAAACAAATCATAATCAATTGTCACTCACTTCACTGTTCACACTTCGCGTGTCTTTATCACTACGAAGTCTAAAAGCTCTTGGCACTTTGGTTGGTAACGAGTTTCTACTACACTTCCGTTCCGTCCTCGCCCTCGTCCTCGAACAGGGGCTCGGTGGGGCTCACTTCCGTGGGGGGCTTTTTCTTCGGTTTCGGTGGGGGTCGCGGTGGGATCTTTCCACTCCTTCCCAAAGTCCCCGATTGGTTTAGAGACATGTTCTGTTGGTCTTTTGATGGTGAGCTGACCATTTGCGGGTTAACCTTTGATGGAGAGCTAACCTTCGAAGGAGAGACGATTTTTGTTGGGGAACTGATCTCTTCCTTATTGTCTCTGGGTATTGGATTTCGTCTCAGCGATCCGGTTTCTGGTTTGCCTCTCCGACTCAACGTGCTGTTGTCGGACACATGTGACTGTGCGTCACTCCGATCATTGAACAGAGCTTTCCGCGGTTCAGGCTGCGGTTGATGTGTTGGAGTCGACGTGTTCTTGGCGGTCCAACTCATTCTGTTCACCGGCTCCTGAGGGCCGGGAGTGGACAGCTGCGCTGAGAGCTGCGACGCGACGCTGTTGCGAGGATTGTATTGAGGAACCGGAGATGGTGCCGGTTCCTGTTCTTCTATCGGCGCATAGAAAATCGGATGGGGACTTTGGAAGTTAGTAGGTGTCGCTGGTAAGGGTCTGTTCCTCATTGGAGAAAACTGGGCTTCTAAGCCAGCTTTGTTGAGAGAAAGCACAGAGCTGCCATCGGCTGTGGTCCTAAGGCCCAGGTTATCGTAAAGAGGCTCCTGGGCTTCGCTGCTCGGCAGGATCTGAGTGCTCGCGGTACTTGACCAGCTAGGCACTCGCGGTCTCCGCGGGATGGTGACGTAGCCTTGTCGAGGAGTAACGACGGGGTTGGGAGTGATGGGAGCGGTGAAGGGCGATTGAGAACGGGAGTAGGGTAGAGTTCTGAAGAGGTTCTGATTGGTGGACATGCCGTAGATCGGGGAGTGGATTGGACTGACGGGGTTAAGCTGAGGGGGGAGTCTCGTGGTGTCGGGGACGGTGGAGGCACTGCTGGCTGCGGGGGAGATCTGGGCAGCTCGCGGGGGGAAGGACAGGAGGTCGGGGGGATAGGCCGCGCCCGTCCGCCCGTACTCCACATTGAGCGTGTCTTGGGAGCGTTTGGTGAGGTGGTCGAAGTCGAGTGATCGTTTCTCATCGTCGTTGTGTGCTGAAACAAAAATAAAAGTTGTTCGAGTCATTTGGCGCTAAAACTCCGTTTGTTAAGGTCGATCGTTGCGTGATCGCGCGTTATTAGTTTTTATTTGTGGTTTTTTATTTTTCTGCCTCCAAGGAATAAAACTAGCGAATAAGTAATTTATCGCGAATTGGTAACCATATTCTACAAACCCACTATGAAAACAACTTCGATGAGAGCATTTGGGAATATATTGAGACAAATGCTTTATACTAGTGAAATTAAACTTACGAAGTTCATAGAAAATGGTTTACGATTTGCGACAAATTCCTTGTCCAGTTTTATTCCTTGTAGAACGCAGAAAAATTAAAACTTCATTTAAAAAAAACCTAGAAATTGAATTAATTTAATTGCGATTGGAAACATTCTATATTGAGATTAAACACGATGTGCGGTGTTCTGCCTCATTATCAAAGTACGAAATACAATATAAGTTATCATCATCATCGCCTTTACCATCTACAAAAGATGATGTACCTAGGTGGCATCAGTTTGGTTACGAATCAGCTGCACATTTTCGAGTGTGGCTAAATAAACCGTTGAGTGTGAAACAGCAGATAAGTTTCATGATTCATGTAATCTTGGGGAGAACGATTTCATTGATGCCTTTTAAAAATAAAAATTTGATTTAATATTTAAGTAACTTACCAAAAACAGAATCATTGTCCAGCAATGTTTTGTTTAATTCTGACATCTCGGTGGCGCCGCTTACAAACGAGGGCGCGTTCTCATACCGTCTCGGAGGTTTCGTCACAGGGTTCACAGCTGTGATCAAACTCTTTTCCATCTCCGGTATCACAGAACCTTCTATCAGGGCTTCACCGTTTGAAGTATCTGCCTTCTTCTTTTCTGAAGATCGTCTTTTACAACAGCAACACCAACACAATATGACCAGAAGGATCAGTAAAATAGCCGCAGTGCAGGATACTCCTATTAGCACTGGGAGCATGTTATTATCCATGCCAGTGGGAGGGACGATGCCAGGGGAGTTTTGGGTTATGGCTAGAGTAAGACTTCTCTCTTCGACACCTCCAGGGTTTTTGGCCACGCATAAGTACTCTCCGTTATCTGTACTGCCAGCATCGAATATTGTGAGATTGACCCATTTGCTGTTTTCCGAGTTGGTCTGGGTAATGTAATATTTGAGCTCGCCTTGGTATCGGTAGGAGCCGTCGATTATTTGAGCATTCAATACCCAATTGACATCTGGCAAGGGGTTGCCGTTCACTTGGCAAGACAGAGTTACGTTGTAATCTGAAGTTCGCAGTGTTGTGCTAGTCGATGGGTAGACAATGCTTGGTCGACAGGCAAAATCATTGGTATCTAGTTCTTTCCATAGTTTTCCATGTACTTTAGGAGGCTCAATGCATTTGATAGGCGAAGTGTAAAGATTTTTGCTTATCACCCAATTTCTGAAAGGCTGCAAATAGCAGTCGCATCTCCAGGGGTTGTCGTGCACGTCTAAATTAGATAAAGAAGTCAACGCACTCAGCGTGTCTATCTTCAAGTGCTCGAGCTTATTGCCGTCTAGTCTCAGAATATTCAGTTTAGGTACGTTCATAAACGTCTTCATCCCGAGAGTTACGATATGATTATTACTCAAATCAACCTTTTGCAGGAACGGTAGATTGTTGAACAATCCGTCTTCTAATTTCTCAAGCTTATTATCGTTTAGAAGGATCCATCTTATTTTAACTGTTTCTTTGAACGTGTCTGAGTGCAGCATCTTCAGATCGTTCTTGGATAGATCTAACTCAATCATGATAGCTAGACCACTGAGTCCGTTCTTTTGAATGGTGATTAATTTGCATTCCCGTAGCACGAGTTTCTTGAGATTTATCAGTCGGACGTCGTGGAAGGCGTGTCTGGTTATTTCGTATAAATCATTTCCTGCTAGGTCGAGATTTTGTATCTCTGTGCTGAGTGTTTTGGGGATGTCTTGTAGGTGTTGATTTGAGCAGTCCGCCTGTTTGTTGCCGCTGGCCCAGAGACAGTTGCACTCCTTGGGACAATTCGTGGTGAAGTCCGCCAGCGAAGCGACGACTAGGTTGATAAGCAGAAGCAGCTGGAATGTCTTTCTTCCCATTTTGTACAACCTGAAACAAACGAAAGCTCATTGTAGTGATAGCAATAAAAATGGAGCTTAAAATAGATGGTGTTTGAACACGCACGGTAGTTCAAACTTCAAGTGGTGTTGAATGCAATCGTTTTATGTATTTGAACAGTCGTAAAGCTCAGGTTACGGACGGTTAAGTGCTTGGAATCGTCTGAAGTTGTATTAAAGCAGTTTTAGAACGCGCGTGTGACACCGACGTCTCAATTAATGTGGTATTAAATCTTTCGAACGAACTGGCTATTTGTCTAGGCATCAATTTGATAGTCGCTAAGATAAATTGTAGTGCGTCCTAAAGAAAATAGATAGTTACTTGAGAAAGATACTAGAAACTACAGCAAAGTCATTAATACGCGAACATATTTTACACTAAAGGCCGGGTCCAACAGCTAAGGTTCGAGCCAAAATTATCAACAGAATTCAGAGGATCATAAACAGAGCTCACGATAATCCGAACGAAACGATTTCCTCGCAGGTATTTTCATAAATCCCTATAATTATAAAAAATACCCTATTTACTGGGTATATTTTGATTTAAGATTTGCATGCCTTTTTCCCTCTTTGCATAATATTACCATTTTTGTCGTGTAAACTGGGGATTTCGTACAAAAAACACAATTAGCGCTCCCTAAGGATTTGGGAGGTTATTACGTGACTTCCAGTTCCTAAGGCGATAATTACCGAGTGAGGGTATGTTCAAAATGACTGCCGTTCGAAAGTAAGTGCGTTCCAATGTGATATATGCCTGTGAAATTGTCATGTCGGAGAGGAGCGTCGAAAACAGTTCTGAGCATATTTATGGTATGGAATTATTTGCTCGGGAACTTCTATGGTGCAAATTCCTTGGCATAAATTCTAGCGCCCTTCAAGGTATTTCCATGTTGAAGCGTGTTTTATAAAATAAATTGGTGCATAGTGGAGCTCAACATTATTTCTCGTTGCAGGCTATAGTTATAGCAGGTTACCTTATCGTGCTTTAACTTAATTCGCAGTGTAGCAAGAATTTTAGTTGCATAAACTTTTAATGTACACTCATAACGTAAAATGGAAGAAGATAATTTAAATAAAATCTTTTAGCATCATACTGTACAGTGATTCTGCACACAAGCAAGAGTTATTCTGTGAAACAGGTTGAATTTTTCAACCTGTGTTACAAAATTATTATTTTAAACATTCCGCAATATCTATTCCACGTGATGATAAATGATACAACAATGAATCCCAGATTCGCTAGCGCAGAGCAAAAGTAATAACCATGTTCTCAATACGAGCTCATATCCAACTTCGTCTTAAAGACTTCATTCATCGTACAAGGGCCTTTATTCCTGCATGTACGCCAGGGGTTACGTTTCTGTTGACCCCTGTTACTTAGTGGATGGGTTCCGGAGGAATAATGTGGATAAGATATTTTCATTGTGCCGGCCGGGTTCTTGGAATATAACCATGCATTATACTCTCGTTAGACAGCGAAAACGGTCAGTATTTTATATAACTTCCTCGCCCTTTTGTTCGCTCATCGAGAGATGTTTATAACTGTATCGTCTTCTGCAAATAGTTGACATTAAGAAAGCAGTTGCTTCTTTGGTCGATGCTGACTCGGTTGTGTGGATGGGTTGGTTAGGCAGGACGGAAATGAAAAAAGCTGGTTTTTTCATCTATACCACCTGCATCGCTGGCAAGATATACAATAAAATACAAAATTGCATCTTATGCAGATCATTACAAAAAGACATTACATGCGACAAGTACAACGGGTTGCCTTATCGCTTAGAAGTGATCTCTTTTGGTTTTAGAGTAATTTCATAGCTGGTGCTTTCTATATTTATCAGTTATGTAGTACCCATAACACAAGCTCTGCCTACCTTGGGGCTAGATAATGCTGTGTGAATGGTCCGGCATTATTTATTTCTTTGATAATATTAGTATAATAATTTAATTATGCAAAGTCCCAGCCCAATCCGTCCAGGAGTTTAAACATTATCATGATCAAATATCTTCAAAAACTTTCTCAACTTTTGCAAGTTGGAATCTCAGTCTTATCCACTCTCGCCGTACCCTCATTTACCAGCATCGCTGAATCAATTCTAGCCCATTGCCGCATAAATTCTTTAATCATTATATTAATAAACCCCTTCAGTTATAATCGAGGGACCCGTAGGAACTTGATTATCGGGATCAAAATGTTTAACAAATACATAAAGGATTTGGAAGTTCTGTTCCTCCTTTTCTAAGTAATTATTTGGAGTTTGCTGTTATTTGATTTCTGTAAGCGATACGCAGTTTAATATTCTAATTGCTAGTCTTTGTATTGATACTAATTTGAAGTGAAAAGTTAGTCCTTTTGTAGCAATTGGCAATCACGGCAATGATTTGAATGCCATGCCAATTGCTACGAAGGGGAATAACCTCTCGATTTATGATGATAGTTGTTTCATCGAATGAATCAATAACGTTTATCTTAACGCTCACAAAATAATTACTGAAGTCAAATTTTAAAGAAAATATTATCAAATAGGTAATGAACTGTTAATGAATCATTCATTAACAGTTCAGTTAATAATAATCCTCCTACTTGCGCAGTATAATCTATAAATAATAATCATTTTATTGAATTAAACTTACTAAATTAGACCCTTAGTTGTAACTGTTTTTTAAGTTTATTAGATTATTTCCTTTCAGATAAGTACTTATGACATATTGAGATGCAAAGTGATACCTAGTTTTCAGATCGGATATAGGTATCATATGCCAAAAACTGGTCTCAACTTAAGCTAGCTACACAAACAAATAGGTACTACGTACACGATAGTATTACTTCAAACAAAAGTCGGCCACCGCTACAATAGCGACCGCATGCCCTAATCAAATGCCTTCCTTGATAAATATTTACCGGTTTCTTTGCTGCTTTACGAGATCAAATAAAAAGCTTTTTGGAAACCTTTCGGTTTACGACTTGCGAATCGCGCGCCTTCGGTATAGGTACCCGAAGATCAGAAGATTTGGAAACAAAACACACACGAAATTCCAGAATCAATTCCAATATGGGTCGTGTCGGTTCCGATGGGTTTTTACTAATCGGAAAAGGTTAAAAGGCATCCACATGTTATGATTAAATATGAACAAAAATAGAATCTACACCTATTGGGAGTAGATTCTTTAACCCAGAGGTCATTAAGAGGCTCACTTACTGCTATGGAATGGATAAGACTAATGGATTTCGTTCTCTTAAAATTAAGTGCACTTTTTTCAGTGAATTATGATTAAAACATCGCGAGGTAAAGCTTTTTCAGTTCCGAATAATCATTGGCTTATCGAATAACTAGCTTCAGCTCGTGTCTTCGCTCCTGCTTCTACGGGGTAAAATCTTTAAGTAATTTCAGTACTAAATGTACTTACAAAGCATAGATATATTTTTTATGATACATAGTAAACACCCGGAACCAATAGATCGGTTGCAGATCATAAAAACATTTGTCCCATGGCTGGCACCGAACCCGCAATCGCCTGCGTCACAGGCGAATTTTCCGCCGCGCCACCTCGGTCGTCATAGATGAGATGAAACTGCATACATCCATCCAAACTGGCGCTTTTATGATTTGGTAAAACTCATCCCAGTACATCCTAGGTCCATTTACATAAGAATCGATAGGGACCATAACACTTCACGGAATCACCATAATATCATTAGCACTATAGATTAACTCATAGCGTTTTTACACTATACGATTTGTAGTGTCTTCAATGAATAACATAAAAACACTTACAACACATTTTAAACAGACTTTAAGACCCGGGTTATTGCCGTATGAAAGATTTTTTAAGGAAAGCACGAAAGCAATTTCGCGAAGTCTACGCTTTCACGTTCAGGCATTCTTATAGCTCAGTTCTTTTTCAGTTCGCGTCAAGTCATCGCGCCAGTGTTAACGGCCTGAAGGTTGGATGATGAGAAATGTGCATTCAAATATGGGTTTTAACTCGTTATCTTTATATACATTTTACAGTGACAAAATGTCTTCCCACAAGCTCAAACGAGTGGCTCACGAACTGTCTATCATCTCATGCTGTCAATATGATTTGCACTAATTGTTACGATTCAAGCTCATAGTTCAAGGCACATTCTGATCCGGAGCAACCTTATGAAACCCTAGTATACAACTAAAGTTGAATATCCAATCGTCACGATATCGTGTCGTGCCGTGTAAACAGTCCAAGTTAACGATCGCTCTCCACTTAGCGAAGGCGTGAACGAGGGCAGGATGGAGAAAACTGATAATTGATGAATGAAATTATGAAAGGTTTTGTTCATTAGCGCCTGTGAAGGAGGAAGGATGAAATTATGAAAGGTTTTGTTCATTAGCGCCTGTGAAGGAGGAAGGATGAAATTATGAAAGGTTTTGTTCATTAGCGCCTGTGAAGGAGGAAGGAATGCTGGCCGACTGTTTTGTTCATTAGCGCCTGTGAAGGAGGAAGGAATGCTGGCCGACTGTTTTGTTCATTAGCGCCTGTGAAGGAGGAAGGAATGCTGGCCGACTGTTTTGTTCATTAGCGCCTGTGAAGGAGGAAGGAATGCTGGCCGACTGTTTTGTTCATTAGCGCCTGTGAAGGAGGAAGGAATGCTGGCCGACTGTTTTGTTCATTAGCGCCTGTGAAGGAGGAAGGAATGCTGGCCGACTGTTTTGTTCATTAGCGCCTGTGAAGGAGGAAGGAATGCTGGCCGACTGTTTTGTTCATTAGCGCCTGTGAAGGAGGAAGGAATGCTGGCCGACTGTTTTGTTCATTAGCGCCTGTGAAGGAGGAAGGAATGCTGGCCGACTGTTTTGAGCAGAATTTTTCTAATAAAGAAGGTAGAAGGAACCGACTTGGTGTTATTTGTTTGAATGGTAATAAATATTTCTTACGCATCAAAATGTGCATGATTTTTCAGATTCCCAAGGTTTATTCTAGATTTTTTTTTTTTTGGTATCTATGGATTCGAAAGGTTAAACTTTTTTCTATGCATATCGTATTTTAAACGACTTTAAAAATAGGAGGAGGAGGTTCTATGCTCGGCTGTATATGTATGTAGGTATGTTCGTCGATTTCTCCGTATATTATAGACCGATTTTCAAAATTCTTTCGCTATTTTATAGAATGATACCGAGCCAAAAAACAAAAAAAAATCTCAAGGGATTCTTAAAAAACAGTGTAAATTAATTCCATTATGGGATTAAAAAGTCAGTTTTTAAGAAATTGTATCCAAGAATCTTCCTATCAAGCCCTAGACTACTATTTATTAGACGTGGCTCAAGCGACGACACAAGATTATAAGTACTAATATAACGGGCATTTATCGCGTTTATAAACCTATTTTTCCCGACGTTTCAACAGGTTTACACAGTCGTGGTCACGGGATGACTGGCGACACAAGGGTGGCACACCTGTACCTAGCATGTAACCATAGCGTACATCACCGTCAACTACACAAATTGTTTCTGACGTTTGTCATAGCAAATCTGGCGCGGTATGCGGCTAACATACGCTTAGCAGGTGATAGTACACCGAGGGGCAGAGTAATGTGAAGAGAACCCAAAAATTGTAGTGCCCTGACAGGGTTTTTATGCATTGTGTACCTACCCACTAAGATACTACACCTAAAAAACTACCTGTATGCATGAAATCACAATAAATAATATGATATGCTAATTATTAAGTACGTACAATACCGTAGGTCGTACCTAAAAGCTGTGCATCATAGTGTGATGTGCTCAAAGACCACATATGATCGTTCGATTCACAGACGACGACGTTACGCTGAACCGCGCAATCAGACGCTGTATGGAACTTCAATCACGCCGATCAGTTTTATAATGAGTTTAGTTTTATAGAAGGAAACCTACAATCCGCGATCGGTTTGCAAACTCGAGTCAATGCTTGCGAGATTATTCTAAGGAATGTCGATTCTTAAACTGTGTGTGTATTCGATTTTTAGTGATCTTTTTAGACACACAGTGTTTTGTACACTTCCAGTTTTGAGACAGCATGCAAAAACAATAAAGCTTGCGACAAGCATGTCGTATATTATAAGTATTGATACAACGGGTATTTATCGCGTTTATTTATCTATTTTTCCCGACGTTTCAACAGGTTTAAACACTGTCGTTGTCACGGGATGACTGGAGTACTGGATACTTATAATTACATATGTGTTCAGTTCTCATATTTATGTCGTATATTGCCTTCAGTAAAGCTATGTGTCCACCGAAACGGAATCGGAGCGAATGCAGTTTAAGGATTTGTTGTATGATCTGCTCATACCAATGCCAGGCATATGTAAATACCGACGCCGCGTACGCTCCTATTCCGATTTAATGAAAACACGGCTTAACTTTAATATGTCATCAATCACTGATGTCATTACTATATTTCCCTCAATGCCTACCCGCAAAAAATATAATCGAAGTTTCTGGTTCGTTTTCAAAACAAATCTACCTACTCTTTTGTAACCTACATCAGATAGCATTTGCGCAAAATCTTATAAAAAACTTTGATTGAAAATATTTGCAAGTTGGCCTCCTGTTAAAAGTACCTACCTACGTCCTAAAGCTTAAACCGCGATAAATACCCGTTGTATCGATTCTTATAATTATGTCCTAAAGCTTTACTGGGTATAGGTACTTCGCTCCAGTCCTTCGATCACCAATACATCTGTGATGATGTATTGGTGATCAAAGCTCCAGTCGCCAACATTATTTTTATTCTTTGGTACCTGCATCGACCGGTTACCCTATCAGGTCGATGGGTACGTGTCATTAGATCGCGTTCACTTAGAAATCAATGAAACGAACTGGGCTGAAATCCAACTGTACATATCGTGGGATTGCACAACCTCGTCTTAATCCAGACTGCCTCTAAGGGTAAGCCTTAGGGTTGGGTTGGTTCACACATATCGACCCGGAGTTACTCTACAACTTAATATACGGAGGAGGTTGGTCCAGCGGTGAGATTGGCAGATGATGGCAATAAGGGTGTTAGCATACCAATAGATCGATCGTCGATCGATGGTGGAATGGATTCGAGACTTTTATCGGTGCTGTGTGGATTGTCCAGCATTATTTTTATTTGTTATTATAGTTTCTACCACACCAATCGCTCGATCGTCAATCGATGGTATAGTATACCTATAGCCGGACGATTATGGTTAGTGGATGTTTGTATGGATCGACGGACGCCATTGGTGTGGCCAATCGATCAACGTCGATGTTATGGTGCGGTAACCCCCTAGGACCTGGATGATATTAGCATAGGACAAGACTGAACCAAGTTTAAAATTAAAGAGAATATAGCAGATCTCCTACAACATTTCTGATCCAAATATATAAAGTGTCCAACCCTAAGCCTGTCCCCTGGTCGAATGCGGCGAGTGCTTTCATGTGGAGCAAACCAATTTACCAGCGAGAGCCTGGCCATTGAGGAGTTACGGGTTCTTTCAGGATAGCAGATGGCATGTTGACCTACTTAGACCACGGCTTTGTGGGATACTGGATAAGTTAGACTTATTGTATGAAGTCAAGAAGAGACGACATTGCAGACAAACATCTTTAGATAGGTATGCTGAATATGATACAGGATTATAACGGGTATGACCAGCTTATGCTTTTGCTGAACCTAGCGTGTTATAAGACCCGTAAGATGACTCTTTAACGCCTTAAAACACGCTAGGTTAGTAGGGTTTGACCAACCCCGAAAATTATAACCTTATTCATTATAAATTCATCTTATTGTAGGGTTACAATTTAGTTCAATAGCACAAACAACCGAGAAGTCTTATGTCGTGCCAAGGTTTGTGTTGCTGAGCCACAGGAAGCAAAAACGAACAAACGAACTTACACTACATACTATACCTGGATTACAAAGATTCTAATAAACTTACATAGACATTAAATAAGGCTATCAAACTTTTTGCATGGATAAATAATGCCGATGCAGCAGTTTATTGAACATAGGGAGTGGTTCTGCAGGACTGATGTCCAGAGTTTATTGAACATAGGGAGTGGTTCTGCAGGACTGATGTCCAGAGTTTTGATGATGTGTGAAAATATATAAAAAATAAATATTTTTAAACTTACGCCATCGCCAAACCTGTTGAAACGTCGGGACAAATAGGCAAAAAAACGCGATAAATACCCTTTGTATTAATAGTACTTTTAATTATGGTATAAAAATTCTTCTTTCAGTTACCTAACATATTATAATATCTACAATGAAGTCCAATAACGACCTACCTCGAATACCTCCCTAACTATGTAGGTAACCTATTTGTGCGAGTCTGAGCTATTTCCTACATGTTTGTCCACATGACTTAACATAATTACATCTAACATGCATGATAACGCATCTATTGCATGCGTCATCATCCTCATCATCATAATAGAAGAGGTCGATTAAGTCATTGTATTAGAGAAACAATTATAATTGATATAATAATGTTGGACAATGCACAGTGCACACAGTATCGATTCGATATCATCTAGCCCCAAGCTAAGCAGAGATTGTGTTATGGGTACTAGGTAACTGATAGATTACTTAATAGATTACATTACATGGTAGATATTTTTTTACTATACATAAAAAATACCCAGAACACCCGTAATCGAACGCGCAACCTCCTGCGTGACAGGCGGATCTTCGCCTACCGAGCCATATAGGATCGTCGATTTTTGACTGTTCTCGACCGTTTCCTATTTTTGAAAATTGCATTTTCTCCAACTTAATTTTAATTTTAATTTATTAAATTTTTTTTTTGTTCACAGCAAACACCCAGATTATTTGGAAACCTTCATCAGAAATATCGAGGCGGTACATGAAGCCGCAACCTGCGTCATGCACATTAGTCGCATATTTTGAAGAATCAGTATGCACATTGTTCGCATATTTTGTAACAGATAAGCAACAGTACTTGTACATAAGTTGTTTCGTCCACACTAAATGCCACTGAAACCTGGAAGCTATAGGTAAATAAACAAAAGCAACAACTGACCCTTTAGAGCCTGACAATAACACTTCGCACAATGCTACAATAGAACCCTAATGACACAGCGTACGGGAACAGCTTAGTTCCGAAAATGAGATTGAAGTATTGTAAGAGAAAGTTTCCACAAAAAACGACTGAAAATAATACTAATCAAAGTTACAGGACTATTACTGATGGATTATATGACTAAAGAAAACAATCAAGAAGATGTACCAAAAAATTGACCAGTCACTATGCAATTGTATTGTATTGACAGTGGTATCATCGAAGAATCGTCCATAGATGAAAGAAACTCTTCATAGTGCATGCAGTGCTATTTGCACGGAGAGATTCATAGAATGCTATGAACCTTGACATTTTGACACGCATCCCTCCATCTGTAGTTTCGTTCATCAAAGGTAAAATACCAAGGTGTGTGATTCTGATAACATACCATTGTTATGGCGAAGCAATTAATTTAGTCGAATGAGGGCCCAGAATGAAAAATCACAAGTCCACATCAGAATGAAAGGAAGAAATACATATATTTATGTACGCAAGAAAAAACAAGATATTATAAATACAAAAAGGTTCATATGTATCTAGTAAATAGTCAGCTCTATTCTTTAGAGAACGAATTAATCGCTTCCCCATAACAATGGCATCGTCCCAGAATGAGACATTTTGGTATTTTACTTTGATAAAAGAAACTGCAGATGGAGTGACGCGTGTCAAAAGTGTCATTCTATCAATCTCTCCGGGCACCACACGCACTATCTAGAGTATTCTAGAGTTTCTTTCTTCTATGGACGATTCTGCGACAATATAGTATTGTTATAAAGCGATTGGCTAACAAAATTCGGCCTTGATGGCTATTATAATGATGATGAGAATGGGTTGGTGTTTACCTTGGCCACTTGACCAGCCGTTTGAACAGCGCTATACTAATAGACCACTGGGACATTAACCTTTCCGATCTATTAACCGACTTGGAGCAAAGTAAATAATGTTATTATCATTCTGGCCGCGGTAATTAAGTGCTTCAAGTTAAATTCTATTGCTTCTGGTATAGGCATTGTGTTTCTAGGAATAAATTGGGCGACCTTTGTGGCGTAGTGAGCAAAGAGACAATAAGACGTTAGGGGTTGTTAGATATGTTCCCGCCTTGAAACAAGATGATTAATCTGCCGATATTTTATTTCGCTTCGGTGTATGAAAGAAAGAAAGAAAATTATGTGTGAGACACAACACCCGAGCAAATATTGTTACATGAATATAGGACTACTTATTACTAGAAAAGTCAATCAATCAATTTCTTTCCGGCCCTGGTGGGGGCGCAGAGAGGGGCCTCGAGGCTTCGCCTCATTACCCCGGCGTCAACTCGAGGGGTGACGACCCCTCGGTCCTTGGGTTTTGTGGGAAATCTTCTTTTTTTTTTTCCCTACTTATCAATGTTTTTTTTTTTTTTTTGGCTGCATTCGGTAAACCCAAGGACTCTATGGTGGTTCCGCAGGGATCAGGTCCCGCGGAAGGGGTCGCCATGGGCGGTCATCTTCCTGGGGCCGGGGCTGGGGCGGCGCGATGTTGTGGAGGTGTTCGTGGTGCCCGTTGTCGGCGCAATCGTACATTCGACGCGCCGTCTGCACGACGAATTCCTCCACGGATTGGATCTGCAGGTCGCGGGCGATGACGTCGTTCCTGACGTAGCGCCCCGCGCCCGTGCAGATCCTGAGGGCCACGTTCTGCAGCGCCTGGAGCCGGTCCTTGTTAGTCTGGGAGACCAGAGCGTACCAGCTCGGCGCCGCATAGGTTAGTCGGGACCGGACGTAGGACTTGTAGACCCGCACTTTAGTCCTCAGCGGCAGCTGAGATCCCAGGACAGGTCGGAGGAGCGCTCGGGCGACGCGCGCTTGTTGTAGCACGCGGTCAACCTGCGGCTGCATCCTCAACGACCTGTCAATCTCGATGCCGAGGTACCTCGTGTGCGAGCTCCAAGCCACGTCCTGGCCCCGAAGCTGGAGTTGAGGTGGGAGGCGGCGGCGGCGGGAGACAAATAGCGCGGCCGTCTTACCCACATTGACGGCCATGCGCCATTTGTCCAGCCATGGCGGTAGGACGTCTAGCAGCCGCTGCATCCTGCTGGCTGCGATGGTGGGGCTGGTGGATGACGAGAAGTAGGCGCTGTCGTCCGCGAACAGCGCCAACGAGACATCCCTCTCCCCGGGGTGTAGGTGGCCCTCCAGTGTAGGGATGTCGTCAGTGTACAGCGCGTATAGGGCGGGCGACAGGCAGCTACCCTGCGGTACACCAGCTGAGATGGTCCGGGTGGAGGAGGTGGCATCCTCGACTGCGACGAAGAACCGCCGGTTGGCGAGGAAGGATGCCACGAGCCTGGTGAGGGCTAGCGGTGTAGGAGTCTGCAGGAGCTTGTACAAAAGGCCGGGGTGCCATACACGGTCAAAGGCCTTCTCCACGTCTAGAAAGACCCCAACGGTGGATCGCCCGGCGTTGTGCTCGACTGCGAGGTGGTGCATCACCCTGGTGAGCTGCAGCGTGGTGGAATGGCCGGACCTGAAGCCAAATTGCTCTGGGCGTGGCTCAATCGTTGAGGCCAGGCGGCCCAAGAGCAGACGCTCCAGGAGCTTGGCCACTGTTGGTAGCAGGGTGATGGGGCGATAGCTGGCCGGGTGGCGGTGGTCCTTACCCGGCTTCGGCAGGGCGATGACCCGCCCGGTCTTCCATGGGTCCGGAAAGTGGCACGTTCGGAGGATTCCGTTGAGGAGCCGGGCGAGTGCGGCGACTCCACGGCGGGGCAGCTGGGCGAGTGCCATGTTGGGGACTCCGTCATAGCCTGGCGCCTTCCGCCTGGGTAGGCGGAGGACGGCCTTCCTCACCTCAGCAGGGGAGAAGAAGTACTCCCCGCCTAGGGGCGGTGTCGGGCCAGACAGGAAGTCCTCAACAGCCTCCTCAACCTGGTGGTGATGGTTGAGCGTCTCGAAGGTGACATCTGGTGGAATAGGGTGTGGCGTGAACTGCTCCGCCAGATGCTCGGCCAGTATCTCGGCGCGGTCGGCAGGAGCGAAGCGCCGGACCCCGTCTCGGTCCAGCAGCGGGTAGGTGGGCGCCGGCTGGCGCGTGAGCTCCCGGTTCAGCGCATGCAGGTTGGTGTCGTGCTCAGAGGCCCGGTCGATTGTGCGGTCCCAGGTCTCCCCACGCCATGCCTGCACGGCGGTCGAGAGCTCGGCGGTGAGCCGGTTGAGGCGGGTTTTCAGTCGTGGGCATCGGGAGCGCGCCCACTCGCGCCGGAGCTCGCGTTTCTCCGCGATGCCCCTTTTGAGGTGAGGTGGGAGGTCACGGCGGCGGCCTTGGCGCCTGGTGATGGGTGAGGAGGCAGCTTCTTTGGCCTCCTTGATGCGTGCCATCAGAGCGGACGCCTCGGCCTCCACTTCGTCCTGCGTCAGGATGGGGCCGACGTCCACGGACTCTAATGCCTTGGCGTACGCCGCCCAGTCAGTCCTCACGCCCAGGGGCCGCGGCGCTGTGAAGTCCGCGGCCAGGTCGAGCGTTATGAGGAGAGGGAGGTGCTGTGTGTCCAGGTCATACAGCACCTCAACCAGGACGGGGCAGCGCACGAACTTATGGAGCACTATGTCCAGGACGTCGGCAGCGTGTGTGGTGGCGGTGGGTATATGTGTGGGGGAGTCAGGCCCCACAACGGTGAAGCCGGTCGCATCGCTGTCGTTCAGCAGCTTGCGACCGGCAGGGTTGATCACTCGCGACCCCCACGCTGGGTGCTTGGCGTTTAGGTCGCCAGCGAGCAGCGTTGGGGTACGCGAGTTGAAGATCGCTGCAGTATCGGTGGTAGCGTAGCGGGGTGTCGGCGGGCGGTAGCCGGCAAAGATGCGAAGTTCCTCGCCCGCCGCTCTCACTAACACCCCGGTGGACCTCAGCTCCTTGAACGGAGCGAGCGCCAACTCCTCGTGGACGAGGTCGCGTCTGACCAGGGCGGCCGTACCACGGTAGGCCTGCCCCGATGTGGGCGACACCTCGTCGCGGCGGTACGTGAAGAAGTTGGGCACGCTCAACTGGTGGTTGGGCTGGAGCTTCGTTTCGCCCAGGAGGACGATGTGTACGTCCTGCGACTGAGCGAGTAGGCGGAGGGGCTGTAGATGCTTGCGGACCCCCCCGGGATTCCAGTAGAGAATGCGCAATGCGGAGGACCTATCCATACCGGATCCCTTCCAGTACGGTCAGTCCCCGCACCGCAGCACTCTGGAGGTCCACTCCTGCAGCGATGGCGACCAGGAACTCAGTGAGGGCTCCCAACAGAAGCTCCGTTGGGTTCCCCACTGGCCTGGGCGTGTTGGCCCCTGCTGGGACAGTTTCGATGGGGTCGGCGCGCTGGCGGCCTCGGGAGGCCCTGCGCTCGCGCTGGGGCAGGGGCGCCCTCTCTGGTTCGAGTGCAGCTGTGTGGTGGCGTTCAATTCGGGGCTGCGCCGGTGCCCGGGTTGGGCACGGCGGTGGGTGGTGTGGGCGCGGCGGCGCGGGGCCCGGCAAGGCATATGCCGGGGCTGGCGCCAGCCGCT
Source organism: Eupithecia dodoneata (assembly GCA_947044415.1). Lineage (NCBI taxonomy): Eukaryota > Metazoa > Arthropoda > Insecta > Lepidoptera > Geometridae > Eupithecia > Eupithecia dodoneata. Next base: position 1,094,419 of record OX345670.1, read on the forward strand.
GCGTGCTGGGTTTTGGGGCCTCCTTACGGGAGGCAGGGGGTGGCTGGAAGCCCGGGATGTCCCCCTCAGGTTGGTGCGGGGTGGAGGAGGCAACTGGTTTCCTCCGCCGTTTACCTCCTCTTGGTCTCCTCCTGCGTGCGGGCGCTGGCTCACCCCTGTTCGTGGCCGGGTTGGCCACTACTTCGGGGGCGTTCGGCGTGACTGCGGGGAGTGGCCTGTATGTTGGTGGCGGGCGGTGTGGTGCCGTCCATCGGCTTCCTGGGTGGGGGACGGGCGAGATTGCCCGCCCTTGGGCCGTCGTAGGGTGAGTGGGGGCGGGTGGGGGGAAGGTTATCCCCCTTTTGCGTGCCTCGCGGCGGAGTGCAGGGCAGCTTCTGCTATTTGCCGTGTGATCGCGGCCGCAGTTCGCGCAGGTTGGCTTCTCGGTGAGGGGGCGGGGGCAGTCGGCGGCGGCGTGCTGGGCGCCGCAGCGGACGCAGCGCATCGGGCGGTGGCAGTGCGCCGACGCGTGTCCGAACGCCTGGCACCTGTGACACTGCGCCACACGGTTCGCTGCGCCGCGCCAATGCTCCACGCACACGCCCGGCATGAAGAGCAGTTCCTGTATGCCATACAGGCGCACGAGCTCCTCCTCGGGCAGGCGGTCCAGCTGCGCGTGGAACAGGCAGCCGGCGCGGCCCTGTGCGGCTTTTATTTGCTTCACAAACCGTGTAGGGAAACCCAGTTCGTGAAGTGCTGCAGCGATGTCGTCGACGGGTGTGTCGGCGGGTAGTCCACGTATAGCCACCTTGGTGGGCAGTTCGGCTGACACGGTGTAACTGTACCAGCTGATCGCCGGGTCTTCTGCCATTGCCTCCACCAGGTGGCGCTGCACCGTGCGGTATTCTTCGGGGGTGCGGGGGGTAAATCGCACCCCTTGAGCCAGGGGGCGCGCGTTGGGGGCGAAGCCAAGTTTACCCCTTAGGGCGGCGAAGTGCGCTACCCAGTTCGGCAGGCACTCCACAACGATGGGCGGATAAGCTCGCGATGGACGTGGGGCAAGCGGGCCCTCCAGCGCTTCGCGAGCCACACCGGTGGCGGGAAGCGATGCGGCGAGTGGTGCGTCCACCTCCATGCTTGGGTCTGCCTCGCCTTGGTGCGAGGCGGGTTGGGCGGGGGCCGAGTGTTCGACGGCGGGGGCTGACGGTATACAGTCCGGGCGGGCGGGGTTTACCAGTTGTGGTACTGGTCGAGGGCTGGGCGGGCGGCTAGTGGGCGGGCCGTGCGGTTGCGGTGCACCTTCAAAGGTCACCTGCGGTGGAGGGCGGGCGGCGGGTGCCGCACCGAGGCGCACCATGCCGGTCTCCCTGACCGGGGAGTCGGGCTGGCCCAGGCGGCGGGGGAGGGGCGGCTGCACTGATGCAGCCTCGGCGTACGAGGCGAGTCGCTCTTCGGTCCGCTCGGGGGACGGCATTGATGATATCGGGGGAGGCAGCTCCATGTGGCTCGTATGTTCGGAGCGGGAGTCCTCCTCTGTTGGGGGCGGGCGGGAGATGGAGGGGCTAGACGCGGTTGCTTCTTCCGAAGCAGTTTCCTCTTCCGCGCCCTCTCGTGGTGGCGATGGGGACCTGCGGGCTGGCGCGCGATAGGCGGGCTTGGGTCTCGAGGTGAGGGGGGTGTTCTGCAGCGGCGGGGATTCGCGGTTTGAGGAGGAAAGGCACTGTCGCTTCTCGTCCTGCGTCTCCTCTGGCGATGGAGGTGCTCTTGTTCCTGCTGCTCTGTGCTGGGGCCGGGGCGGAATCTCAGTTCTGCGCGCGGCCACAGCGGACGTGCCTGCGGGGGGCTGGGGGGCGTCGTGCGACGCTGTTCCTATGCGGGCCGAGTGGAAGCGCCCAGCCCTGAGGACTTGGGATTTCTCCGGTTCCATCAGGTTGGTGGCCACTATGACTCGGTCCAGTATCGGGGCTCGATCCGGGGGTTTCGGCGGGGGGGGAACATCCCCGTCCGCCATCGGGTAAGATGGGGGGGAATTGGTTGGGAAACACTCAAGGGGTGCCTTCAGTGGACTAGGGGGGCGGAGAACCAAGCCAGGTGAGATCCCGAGGGAAGGCCTAGCTTAGGTAATCCAGCGGCACTCGCCTAGGTACTGCGGGCTGCGAGCGGGTTGGGGGCGGGGGGGTAATGTTCGTTACTGAATTGGATGTTTTATCATAAAACACCAATCAGTAACTCACACCGGACGGGGGGACGTGAGTGATAACGGTCCCGCGGGTGTGAAGACGCACTAGGTACTCAGCGATCCGAGTTGCCTGCGCGTCTGTACGGGGCTCACTATACACTGCACTACGAGTCACTATCTCACTGCACTGAACACACGATAATACGATGTTATTCGTATTAGCCTCAAACGCAGGTCGCGGTCTCGATGACTAACCAGCTATTAGCCGTTGTCAGAGGTCCGCGGGGACGTGAGGCGGGGGGTGGACGGCGGGAGACGGGCGACGCGCGCGCACTGTACGGCTGAGAGCGGAAGACTAGAAAAGACGTAACACAAACAAAACAAAAATGAACATAAATGCGGGTACTAACATAAGTAGCATTGGGTATCCCTACCATATTCCCTCATAATCAGGTAGACCAACAAGACCGAGGAGAGGTCAGGTGTAGGACCAACGGCTTAACGTGCTTTTCGAGGACTGTCTAGTCAGGTAGGTACCTCCTAATACCTTACTTAGTACCTTGACAATCTTTGAACGAATTGCCTTTCTCAAAATATTATATCAGTCCTCTTATTATTTTGCTTCTTAATAATATGTTAAGTACTGCTCAAAGTTACGAGCAAGTTCCCAAAGAAAGCTTCGGTTTAACCAAACTTACGAACAAAGAAACACTGAAGAACAATGTAAAATTCACGATTCCTGGTGTTAACCCGTTATCAGTCTTGCCCATCCTCCCAGTGTTGCTCCATCTCGCCAGTGTGTTCAAATTCAAAATGTTTTATTTTCTTTAACACTTTGAGTGCTGAAATCACACGGTATGTGTTTTCTACGTGACTAATATGCGTAAATCCACACTAGCGCAGCGGCTGAGAAAATACAGATCTTTGTGACTCAGCACAGCCGTAATATTTTTCTAACGAAACGCATGTGCGGCGCAACACAACCGCTGTGTAGAGCGGCAGCACGAATTTTTTAGGTTAAAAAAAAGATGGCAGTCGTCGAAAAAAAATCGCAGTCAAAGTGTTAAGCTTCCAAAATAAGCACTTAGACAAGTCTAATTTTATACTATAAAATATAAATTATTATCAAATATGATTATTTTACTGTTCATTTCATTTTTTGTCTACGAGTAGAACAAGTGAAAAGGAAAACCACTAGTACATTCATATATCACTTAATTGTCTCGTACATTTGATTTGCATATCTAAATCTAAATATAATTCGATTTTAGATACATGTCAATATACTTTTTTAAAGCTAAGCACAACAAATTTCCTAAATACTATTGTCGGTGCGGAACTGAGCGGCATCTGACCAAGCATTAACATCATTTATGAAATCCTACTAATATTATAAACGAGAAAGTTTGTAAGTATGGATGGATGGGTGGATGTTAATCTTTCACGTAAAAAATACTGAATGGATTTTAATGAAACTTTACAATAATATAGCTTATACATCAGAATAACACATAGCCTACAATTTATAAAGATATATTGTATATTATCCAAAATATCTGTCACCACGCGGGTAAAACCGCGGGGCGCAGCTAGTCATCTATAGATTAGAAAGCCTTTTTCATAAGATTTTGTTTTATGTAATGTTTAAATTTACGAATAGGGAGCTCCTCAGCTGCTTCAGATGGAAGCTTATTATAGAAGCGGTGTTGCCAGTTCCCACCAGTTACCCTAGAAGCAAGTGAAAAGTTGCCGATTCCCCGCGGATCAGAATAAGAATTTGATATTCATGAAGTGGCATCCTCCGGGTTTCAGTTTCAGTTGCCCGACTTACGCAAATGTGGTGTTGATGTGCACTTAAGGTTTAGAGGGAGTTTTGAGAGTCGATGTTATTTATTTGGTCGCCATTATGTCACAAATTTAGAACCTAAGTTATGGTTGTAGATTGTAAGTAAAAATAGTAAAAAAAAATATTCGCGGTCTCCTCAAGATCACGTTTACCCCAGCTGTTAGTTGCTGTGTTTATTATGTTGTCCTTAGCTTTACATAAATATTGACATGTATCTAAAATCGCATTATATTTAGATTTACATATCGAAAACAAATATGTATTAAACGCTTATGAGTATATGTAAATGTACTAGTTACTTAAATTCATATATTATATAACTACTACATACTACTTTTCGAACTCACAATGAGACTAAGACTTTGACAGCATAAGTTACAACGTTACCCCAGCAGGGGGCGCGCGAGGGTCAGAGTAATATAGATGAGACTAAAAATACCGTAAAACGCTAACCAAATGAGACATTTTAGAAGTGCGAGGAGGAATGTGATCCCGTGTCTCAGTGAAAAGGGTAACGCTTAGTAATTCACTTGAAACTCTACATTCTGGTGTTGGAGACGGCTTTGGGCTCATGTGGGCGGACATTCGGGACCTAAGTCTTGATAAAAACATTATTTTATAAGTAAGAAGTATAATTGAATCTGAGCCCAAAACAGCATTTTCCGCTGTTAACATTTGCCGAAAGACTGTAGATGAGGCGTGGGCGAAGGTCCGCCTGCGACGCGGGTTCGATTCTCGCCTCGGGACAATTGTGTGTACGATCTGCAGATATTTGTTCCGGGTGTTCTGGTCGTTATCTATGTATCATAAAAAATATCTACCTACGTAATGTACATATTGTATTAAGTATATCAGTCGTCTTGTATCTATGTATAACACAAGCTTGATGCTGTGTGGATTGTCCAGTATAATATTTTTGTTTTTGTTATATTTCGCATAAGATCCAGCATTTTTTGTTATTGTATTAATTAAAATGTAACTGTAAGGCCACAGATATCTGTGGCCTTACAGTTGCTCTTGCTGAAAAACGGCAGAAATCACTCATGGAACCGAACGACGTCGCCTCTCCCTCTCATCTTCATAAAGGTTGATGAAAATCTACGCAGAATTCACGGAACCTAGGGTTGGACACCATCCGGCTTTTTTTCAGTTTCTACCGGCCAAGAAATGACCGTCATTTAATACTGCATAGATTTTCATCAACAGCGAACAGATTCTTAGCATAAGTAAAAGTTTACATATCTTGTAACTTTACTAAGAAATAAGTTCCAAAAATTAAATAACATGGTCAAAACGATCCATGGATTGCCTATTGAAATCAACACTGATTACGTCATCGTAGTAGGCACCATCGAAAATATTATACTTTAGAAGAAAAGATGTCGCGGAATTAACATGCTAAAAGAAGGACACAGAAGTCATTCCTAACTCTTTCGACCGAAAAAAATATCTACAGTAGGAAAGTTATTTCATCAAAATAATTCAAAAAGGTCCGGCTTTTGAACGTAATCACTCCGTCTCTCGCCCCGTAATATCCATTTCCATTCACGTAATAAGTTAGAAGAGGTTACGGCGTAGAGTTACCTCTCCGTCATAACTTTCATTGCCTCAGAAAACGAGTATTTCCGCGCGAATGCATTTTAATTCCATATCCGGTTACTTTAGAGCTTAGATTCGTCTGAAAGAATGATGGTTTGTTTAAATGGGCCAGTGGGCGAGTAAGTACGAGCAAATAACAAAAAGCACAGAAGATGCGGACAACACCTATTATGAAGAAATTATAATACTGTTGTGGATATTGACCAATTCTAAGTAGACAAAGTCTAGTAGACTATACTTACTTATACATATTTATCTTTGGTCGTGTAAGAATATCACTTTTTATAACTATATATTTGTTTTTAAAGGTTTATGTTATTATTGTGTATTTGTGATGTATGTGAGCCAATAAATCGATTTTTCTCAATGTTTTAATAACATTTGATACATTCAGCAAAGTAGCAAACCCACATATTCCAGCGGTACGAGAAGGCCAATTTAAAAAAGCCAGTAAACAAACAAACAAACATTTCTATATAACCGACCATTCTATAAAAACGTAATGAATATCTGTAAACTCCCCACTACCTTCTACAATACAATACAATACAAAAATACTTTATTGTACACCAGATACAGATAATTAAAAAAGGACATGGACATGCGACAAGTACAATTTCTACACTTACACAAGAGCTCTTACTTATTAGCCTTTATCTATATAAATTAAAAAGACAGAGAGGAGTAAATTAAATCTTAGCTGTAACCGTAAACACGAGATGCTGCTACGAAAGTAAGATAAAACACATCTTCTTAATACAGAAGAGGGTGAAGGATGGGAATTGAAATATGAACATGTGCCGCGACCTCACTTTGTGTAGGATGGAAGATGAGGAGAGGAATTAATAAACGGAAATATTTATTTATTTCTCTTATGATTATTAATCATGAGTAGGTAGTAGTTAGATTTTGTATTATAATATATATGTATAAGACTTTATAAATAATAAGAAAATAACGAATTGCCTACTCTATCTATAACGACGATTATTTTGCTAGGTGTTTGGTAGTCTCTCTACTATCATGCTTATTAGGACAAAAGTCATTTGTAACGGGACATTTACCATAATCTGAGTTTTGAGTCTAAAATCGAATCATGGTAAATATTCCATTTCCGACTAAACTATATCATAGTTTTACAGAACACCACTTTCAGCCATTTAAAATTGATGTGATTATTTTATAAACGCGTATCTAATCCATATACCTATATATATATTTGTTAAATACGCCTCTTTTGTTGCTACAAATAAATATACCTATATATTTGCCTATAGGTACTTATTCATTGGGGGAGGCCTATGTCCAGCAGTGGACTACTATAGGCTGATGATGATGATGATAGGTACTTATAAATTTGCTTGACTTTTTAAATCTTTTTACCTGACGGTCCAGGACAGAAACCGGTGACAATCTACTGTTTCAGAAACCAAGACCCACTCCCGCGCGAATGCGCCAGAGATAAATAGCAAATGAGTGTGTGTAAGTGGTTTTTTCGGTTGTTGCCATTTGTAAAAACACTACTCGCAAGTTAATTACGTTTTAAATGGCTCCTCATCAGCACATATACCTACGTCGACTGTTGAACATCTCTCTTCTAAAGAAGGGGTTTTACCATATCATTATTGACGACCGCTATGGCGCAGGAGGCGAAGGTCCGCCTGCGACGCAGTAGGTTGCGGGTTCGATTCCGCCTGGCGACAAATGTTTGTACGATCTGCAGATATTTGTTCAGGGTTTTCTGGATATTTCTATGAATATTAATAAAAAATATTTATCTACGTAATGTATTGTATTAAGTATATCAGTCATCTAGTAACCATAACACAAGCTCTGCTTAGCTTGGGGCTAGATAAGATAGATAAGTTTGGATTGTCCAGCATTATTTATTTATTTATCACGCTCGGCAGGCGGATCAGTGTAATCAGTGAAGATGTTGAGTGATACACCGTGTGAGGTTACTACTTCTGGTAGATTTCCTTCGGCTTTTACGATATCCACGGGGCGAGTGGGATCGGTTTTTACACCGCCACATCACGGTTTTAGTCACTGTCCCGTGTAAACAGATCTCTGAATCGCAGGTATCTGTCTTTGTTCGTCGAAATTCCAGGTGCGAATCGATTTAGTATCGGAACGAGTTCCCTTTGTACGGGCGCTACTAGCTACTAGCTAGTCATATAAAAGAGTTTCAAATCTACTTTACGGAGAAACCGAATAAACTGAAACAATGGAGATGAAATATATTGCTGGTGGCTTGTTGAATGACCCGCCGCCGCGCCGCTCTCAACTTATGTAAGTGCAGGACAAATAGTATTTAGTTTTACAACGCCTGAATACTCAAATGCTTCCCAGATTTAAGGTGAAATGAGTCCCAAAACCCAGGTTTTGATTTAACGGAAAATCAGTCTGGAATAATATAAGCCCTAGCATTCGACTAACTTTATGCATGTCATTACGGCCAGCAGTGATTTGCCAAAGAATTTTAGGACGGCAATCAAAGAATTTCTTATTAAAGCTCAATCTTATGTGTCAGATATATGTAGGTACGTGTATTTGTTACTTAATATTAATTCACATAAATGATATATAAATGTACAAGTGGCTTCTTTTTCATTTCAATGTTCAATGTTTAAAAAATTGAAGTGAACTGTAAAATAATACCGCCCGAGGACTGTACCGACGCTGGTTTTCCGTACACAGCAGCGTAATAACACCCGTACATAACGGGAGGCTGTATTGCCTGACATATGCAGATGGAGTACCAATCGCGTGGACGCTGTTACACTGATCTATCCTCAAACACGGGAATATAGTGGGGTCTATCTCAGCCTAGCTGCAGGAAAAAATCGACTGTGTAAATGGATAATGGACTAAGCCGTAGCAAGGTGACTCCAAAGGTCTATCATTCTAAATAGGTTTCAATACATAAAGTATAGCGTCTGTGAATTTCTCCTAACTTAGTTACTTTGAAAGCGATCCCTGCTAGTAGGTAAATCTGAGACAGTTCTTAGGTGCCTTTGTAAGAAGTTGGCGCCAATGAAGCTTTATAGGAGTTATTGCCATGCGATTGATGTAGTCATAGCTCGCATGCGAGTTCCTCCCACTATTATACGAATGCATCAATTTCACGGAACTAGGGAGTACTTTGATTTGAAGTAGTACCAAATGTAGGGTCATGCAGCGTCACTAATTGTCAAGTATTTATTTCCAAGGCACAGCATTTAAACAATAAATAAAAAACTTGTGACAAATATTTTGAAACGCTATAGAAATTAATCGAACTTTGACAGTATTGTAATATAATGTAAGTAATAGGAAAAAGGGCTATTTTATTTTATGATTTCCACGGTGTGTGTCATACCTTCAGGTAAAACCGATGTAAATGCGCCCCAACCTGATTGAAAAGCGCGTAAAGTCGAGTGCGGGCCGCACCATCAAGCGGAATGATCTGTCGTACTCCATCGCGGTTTCCATTAGGCGTACAATAACAACAGCTATTGTTCCTCAAATGATAAAGCTCAATGGATCGGCGCGGCAGGGGCGGACTCAGGGATACTGGCAATGGGGCTGATTATTTAAAGACTTATGTCCAGCAGTGGACTAACATAGGCTGATGATGAATTTAAATGCTTCGTGGTTGATATTGAGGTTCTGCATGTCCTATAAGTACTTACAATTACTGTAACCCTGTATTCAGAGGAGGGCGTCAATGCTCGCGACACAGTTATATAACTACTGCGTGTATTATCGATTTCAACCAATTTGTTTATTTCCCTTTGTATTATGTACCAAATAAAGAGAGGCGGGACTCGAACCCGCAACCTCCTACGTTGCAGGCGAACCTTCGTCTGCCACGCCACAGAGAACGTCGTCTATATTATGATGATATTTTGTGTTCCTGCAGTAACACTCAACCATAACGTTCGGAACTAACTAGAGTCCTCTTTATTCTGAAGGTATTCGTGTCAAGAACAGTTCAATGCTTGTGGTATGTACAAGAGTCACATTACAGTATTTTCAAGCGATATATCACTATCAAAGTGTTTCTAACACGCCAAACACTTTTTCTTTCACCTTTATATTCAAAGGCAATAAAGTTCACATTAAACTGGCTATGTTCTTTTATTTTTATGTGAGTTCAGAAGTTATTTGTTCTTAGGCTATAAAACCAGTTGTCTGGAGACCATCAATGCAGTTTATTGGCCGAACTTAATGCAAATACTAAACATTGACGACTCCTGCGGCGTAGTAGGCAAATAGCGAATTTAAACTCTGTTGCTTTGCAATAAACACATTAACGAAGGTATTTGTGTATTATAATGTATATTCATAGATATTTAATTGCGTCAAACGAGATATATAATAGTTGATGCATGTAGGAAGACTCGCTAAACGTAGTGAAATACGCCCTCGGACCAGGTGGGATCACGACCTGCGAAAAACTGCAGGTAGAAGCTGGATGCGTCAAGCTGAAGACAGGGTGCTGTGGCGCTCATTGGGGGAGGCCTATGTCCAGCAGTGGACTAACATAGGTTGTTGTTGACGATAATGATGATGACATGTAGATATAAATAATGTTTCACTGTTATCTAGCATGCAATAAATTATGATTAAGGATAAAAATCATTTTTGTCATAAATATTCCTATCATCCAACATGTTTCAGTTCACTATTAAATACCTTCACTTTAAATCTTAAATCAACACGAAGATATACGCGAAAATTATAATCTTCTTTTCGATGTAAAATCTACCTAATATTTTTTATAAGTATTTGTAGGTATTAAAATATAATGCATGACCAAGATTAGACTTTAAAATCAAGCTGCGTAAGACATTCTTCGCGGCATAAATTCTAGATGTCTTGGAGCGTAGCTAAGGCTCATAAACATTTCAGTTTCAGTGCCATGGTGCTATCACTTCATCTAAATGAGATGCCTTTCTCTTGGGCTTCAAAACCCAGAGCAATTTTTGCGTGTTAATGGATGGGTATCAGGTTTTTGGATAAAATGTATAAGAGAGTTATTGTTATTATAGAGTATTTGGGATCGGCTTTGTACTTTATATGAACATCATTTCTACCCACATGGAACGTAGATGCATTAAAGGGTAGATAAGGTAAATCGGCGCAGCCGTAATTTAAATTTAAATCCTAGGGTTTTACATTTTTGTGTCAAATTCAATTGTACGTTAAGTGACAGAATTGGGTTATCAATGGATTTTCCACACAAATCATAGTAATGTTGTCGCTATGCTTCATCGAGATAAAAATATTGACTTAGCTGAAACTAGACATTTTTATATTCATGAGACACGTCTGTAGCTTCAAAAAAACGGTTAATTTCCGCACCTGAGTCCGTCCCTGATCCCGGAGCAGGAACAAAATGGAGTGCAATAGAAGCTTGTTAGCTATTGTTGAGTAATTAAATAGAATTTGATGCTTTTCTCAGTTTTATGGTAACGTAAAAAGCTCTTTAACAGGAAGGAAATGGGAAAGAACTTTGACTTCCGGCCGGTAATGCTTGCGTTAAGTTTTTATTTAGGCGAGCTTCGGCACGCAGTGCTGCTAGAAAAAGATTTTAGGGAAGTATATTCATTATAAAAAAAGAAATGCTGGACAATTCATAATAACAATGTACCGTGAATGTCGTAGGAGACCACGAGAATCTCGAGGAAATCACCAGTAACTCCCATCTTTTCTATAGGACTGTTACATCAATAGTAGTTCAAATGTAGGACTGTTGAAACTAAAACTAGCCCATTTCTTCTATAGAACTAATAATAGCTGGTAACTTCCATTAGTTCTATGGAACTGTTGGTTTATGCAACGGTTAATACTTTTTTTGTCCTTGTAGTCCAATGTTTATTTGACATCTCTACTGCAATCACCAAACTGCTTGCTATGCATGATGCTATGAAAAAATCTCGCTTGTTGACTTGTCATCACTCTTGTTTGCAAGGCGTGTTCAGCAGTGGACGTGCGTGTAATAAGACTGGAGAGCAAGGTACTTGTTACTAGTCAAGTCACTGCTACAAAATTTTACCATCGTAGCTAAAATTCAACGCCTCAATGGGATCATGGAGTATACAATATCAGGCTAACGATATTCGATCGGGTATTTGATCTAAGCTACCAAATATAGTATTTCATTATTACCTTTGTCAAACAAAAAGGTACATAATATATCTCAATAGCAGAGAGCAAAAACAAAGAAATCCGATTTGGTTATCCACTACGCGGTATTTTGTCAAAACATCGCATTCGGTTCGGCAAAGCAAAACGAATGGCGAATCAAGGACGATTTGACGCTCTAAATACGTATTTGTTACTCCATCCCCGAAAAATTGCTTCGCTACATCCATTATTGTGATCACAGTCCGTGATGCTTAGCTGGATCAAATTCGTCACAACTTTTTTTATTTACCGCAGTTTATTTTTACAGGTTGGGTAAAAATAAACTGAGGTAAAATTCTGATCCCATTTATGGGTAAAGCCCGTGCCCATATCCTTCAGGCTTCCAACTTAGGCTAAAATGGTAAATGTAATTATAATGGTTTGCATGTAAATTGCATAGCCGCATACGAGTAAACCACTAATAAAAAGTTAACTAGTAAGAAGTCCATAATACTTTTAGTAACAAATGGTTAGTTTTAATAAAGTTTAGCTGATTATGTGGTAAAAGTGAAATTGTTACTGTACAAAGTGAAGATCTCCTGTGAGAAATACATACTATATGTATATCCAAAAAAAATCACGTAACAATTCTGTTTACATTGAAACGGCCGAAATCCAGGTCTATTAGTATGTTTACACCTTCACATTTAAGCCGGGACGATATTTGGGACCGTAATAGCGGATATCGGAAAGTAATCAGCGGACAAACTCGACGGGACTTGTTAATTTCGGGTCCGCTGCGGGAGCGGACGTTTTGGTCATCTACGTGAGATGGGTTTGAAGCTCGGATTTTCTGATCTTAGGTCTGGTACCTAGCCTATTTGATTTTATTGGCGAATCATGATAATCACTTTTGATAGGTTTTAACAGACACAAGGGTTTCATTTTTTCTCAAGGCCACGCAATTGTGATGAAATATCGGAAAACTTAAACACAAATCCCGTCATTATAACCCGTTATAAGAACTTTTAACAGATGGTATAATAACTTAAGTTATTAAAATCATTTCCATCGCTTTCATTCGCATCTTTGCTTTTGTTAGCCGCGAGGATTTTTTCGAGTGTTTCTACAAGTGGATCTCATTCTCTTTCTATTTCTATGACTTCGTAGCACCTAAACGGCTGAAGCGATTTTGATTAATGTGGTATCAAAATACTATCTGGATTTCTAATTTTAGCTGCATTTTGTTGTTAGCTGCCTTTGCCCCTATTTTTGCGTAAAAAGTAAACAAGCGGAGATTGAGTCAGGTTTGTGATGTTATCAATTAATTTCTATTAAAGTTATCAATTAATTTCTTGTTCTATTTTTTTTTAAATATGTATCAAGCTACCTATTTGTAGAGATGATATTGTTTATGTGCGATACGAGATCAAAACACGTATTTCCCGCAAACCTTAACGACATCTTGTAAATGAATTTGCTCTACATTTCCTTGAATCTTTACGCATTTGAAAGGAAAAAAACAGTCCAAAAATATGTTACAGAGGGACTTACGAGAATTCAACAAGACAGAAACATTTCCTGCACAGAATCATTTGATTTACCAAAATAAACATTGATATAAATTATATAGATAGATAATTTTTGACGACCGATGTGGCGCGGTGGGCGTAGGTCCGCCTGCGACACAGGAGGTTGCGGGTTCGATTCTCGCCTCGGAACAATTGTGTGTACGATCTGCAGATATTTGTTCCGGGTGTTCTGGTCGTTTTCTATGTATAATAAAAAATATCTATCTATGTAATTTATTGTATTATGTACATCAGTTATCTAGTACCCATAACACAAGCTCTGCTTACCATGGGGCTAGATAATGTTGTGTGAATTGTCCAGCATTATTTAAATTTAAATTTATTCATTACAAGTAGGTTACATAACTTTGTTAACAAAGCCATAAAGCCTATGTTAGGTTTAAGTAATTGGTAGTACACAATGCAACATGAAGACAGTATACGAGGCATTATTGGAATAAATGTTTCCATACTTCATACAAATAAACTATGCAAACTATTTCGAATTGAAAAATTGATGATTGCCCCTCAGCACACATGCGCTGCTATTTACCGGCATGAACTATTTAAATAACTATTTTTAAGACCTAGCTGTAAGGTTTCCCAAAATTTTGCAAATAATAAAATAAATAAATAAATAAAATGCTGTTGATTTTTGGCATTTCTAGTGACAAAATATATTTTTCTCTTTTTGTTGGCCGCGCCTCAATAAGTAAGTAGGCCAGGGCTAGATATCCTCAAAAGGATTTTACATAGAAATAGAAACCTTGTGACATATTACATTATTTCATAGTTTCTCACGCGAGCTTTCGCCGTGTACCTATTTCTTATTTCCAATCCAGTGAATTCACTCCGTGCTTGCCCTTGGGAATTTCCCGAATTCATTTCTTGTTGGAAACAACCGAGACATCCTAAAAGTATTTACAAAAACTTATATAAATATCCGACGGAACTTTCAGGTAATGTATCAAAATGTTATGAAAAAAAGTATAACTACCTGAACAACAAAATAATACTTACTAGCTGCGCCCCGCGGTTTCACCCGCGTGGTGATAGATATTTTGGATAATATACTATATATCTTTATGAATTGTAGCCTATATGTTATTCTGATATGTAAGCTATATTATTGTGAAGTTTCATTAAAATCCATTCAGTGGTTTTTGTGTGAAAGAGCAACAAACATCCATCCATCCATACTTACAAACTTTGACGTTTATAATATTAGTAGGATATTATCATATTGGATTTCGGATTCCAAAAATAAAGTCAATTACCTATAGAAGCTTGAGTAAAGTCTGTAAAATAATGATGATTTGGTTGATCAACATGAACAATAAAATCAAAATCGAGAGGTGTAGTTGTACTTTTTTTAGTTATTTTGCTTTTTTATCCAATAACAAATGCAGATATATGATTTGTCGACTTCATTCATAGCCCTTCCTATAGATAGTAGGTTCCCTAAGTCGGCTCTTACGAATTCTCTCACATATTTATCTTTAAGTATTTAGTTACTGTTTTTTTTATATTAAATATACACATTTTATTTCATAAATCAGTTCCCATGAATATAAGTTAGAGCTTTGATGTAAATTATATATTCTTTACTAGCTGCGCCCCGCGGCTTCGCCCGCTTGGAAATTTCTGTGCAATTTTACGATGTTTTCTCATTTTCCGTTTAAACCTTCCCTGGACTACGACAAACATTTCATAATCAGCTAAATCGGCCCAGCCGTTCTCGAGTTTTAGCGAGACTAACGAACAGCAATAGATTTTTATATATAAAGACTGGCAACATAGTTACAGGTCTTCCAATTTACATTCATACTTAACTAGCTGCGCCCCGCGGCTTCGCCCCCGTGGAAATCCATATGTCCAAATGGTTAAAATTAAATGATAAAAAGTATCCTATGTTAGACTCCTGGTTCTAAGCTACCTCTCCACCAATTTTTAGCTAAATCGGTTCAGCCGTTCTCGAGTTATAAGTGTTGTAACAAACACGACTTTCTTTTATATATATATAATATATAAAATATGTAAGTAAAGTATCATAGTGTAAGTGACCAACCGTGCCATAAGCTGTATTTTCCATTACGTCGTTCCGCTTCTATACCAAGCTAATCAATTAAGAAAATGAGGGAGGTTTGAGCGCGGAGGCTGACAATGGACCACATCGTGAAGCGAGCTGCAAACATTATAGGGAACCTACGTGGAACCTACCTCCCTCCCTTACTATGCTAAGGGGAGTTTACAGTAGGGACTGAGAAAGGAGAAGAATTACTAGTTTCTGCCCACGGCTTCGCATGCGTTGTTTATCCGGAAACGTTTTAAGGTAAATTCTATCCCATGGGAAGTGATTTATGGGATATAAAGTAGACTATGTTTTATTCCAGAATTGAGACTACCTGTATGCAAAATCAGCCCGATCCGTTCAGTAGTTTTGGCGTGAAAGAGTAACAAACATCCATAGTTACAAACTTTTGCGGTTATAATATCAGTAAGGATTTCTGCCGTATTATTTTCAACTAAATTCTACCCGCTGTTTCGCACGCGTTTTTAAGGGAGGAAGAGAAATGTCACCTATATGTAATTCTTAGTCACGAACTGCAAATTTTCAGCTTGATTCGTTCATTAGTTTTCGCGTGAAGAGGTAAGCAAACATCCAAACAACTTACCATCCATTCCAAACTCTCATGTTTATGATACACAATGTTTGCTTAACTTGGGGCTAGACTATGGTGTGTGGATTGTCAAGTATTATTTATTTATCCATTCAAGCTTTCGCATTTATAAATATGAGTAGGCTGTTGCGATTCGGCAAACATAGTGTAGGAAGCCTTCCGGCCAAGTAAGATGACGACCTGCGAAGGACTGCGGGCAGATGCTGGATGCGTCAAGCTGAAGACAGAGCGCTATGGCGCTCATTGGGAGAGCCCTATGTCCAGCAGTGGTCTAATATAGGATGATGATGAGTGAGGCTGTTGCACCCAGGAAGCACGGTAAAAACCTAGTATTTCGTCTGGTATGCCCTAGTGCTGTCGGTTTGTTTAAAACTGAATTCGAAAAAACATGGCTTTTGAACAATGGCTCGATCCGTTTTTCAGCAGTTGGTCGTCGGACTTTTATAAATGTATTTGTGCCTGTGACGACCAGTCACTGACCTAGTTTTTCAGGATTTTTGTCCGACTTTAGTAGGCTAAAGTCGGATTTGATGCGAAAAACTGAAAAAAAATCAGACCGAAATGGTTTCAGGCGCTTATTGCTGGAGGAGGCGTTCATTAAAAATTTTAAGCGGTTAACTACGAACCTTTTTTTTGTTAGGAGAACACCAACGTTTCCTTGCTTCTACAGGGTGAAAGGGAAGCCTATCTCCAGCTGGCAATTATAGGCTCAAGGTAGTGATGAAGTGCTAGAATATTTGTAATAATTTAGCGTGTTTAAACGTACGATAAACTTCAAATTCCTAAATTGTAATAATGAAAATGGTATTAAAATGGGACCACACGGGAAGCACCAAAAAAAGGATCATCAAAATCGGTTCACCGGTTTAAAGTTCTGCTGGTAAAAAACATTAAAAAAACAATCGAATTGAGAACCTCCTCCTTTTTTGAAGTCGGTTAAAAGAACTTAACAAATCGGAAACATTACCTACCGATAGATGAAAGAAATCATTTGCCTAGCGCGCTATCCCGCCCGGTCCAATCTTGCGTCTATCCACTGTACAATGTACAAGCAAATTCATGAGAAAAATAGCTCGGTTATTATCCGGGGATTTCCCCCGGCTCCCGCTCAATTGCTAAGCCAATTTGGAGCAGACTCTGATGTCATCTAAAACAATGAAGATGTGAGGCAGCTATTACTCCTTAATTTTTACCGCCGTTCTTAGGGAATTGTTGTTTGTTGAGTTTAGTGTTGTTGTGGTGTTGTTTATTTCCTGCTTAGTTGTTGTTTTTTACGCGTTGAGGGAGGCGAAGGAATTTAATTAAAACAAATGAATACTAACAATAAGCATGTTCTTACATCTATGAAAGATGGTTCATGTGTGTTATTTCATTATATCTTATAGTTTTTAAGATGGTAAAATGTTCTAGACATAACGATTTGGAGTTATCTGTAATTTTATGGTCTTATGTAAATAAAAAATTTGAATTTGAAATGTACCTAGTACCTAATATAATAATAATAATAAATTACGCTGGACAATCCACACAGCATCATCTAGCCCCAAGCTAAGCAGAGCTTGTGTTACGGGTACTAGATGACTGATATAAATAATACAATACATTACATAGATAGTTATTTTTTCATTATACATAGAAAACGACCGGAACACCCGGAACAATATCTGCAAATCGTACAAAAAATTGTCCCGAGGCGGGAATCGAGCTCACAACCTCCTACATCGCAGGCGTACAACACCCGTCACGCCACAGAAATCATCAATATCTACATTATTTTCACTGCACTTGACCATTTACGATAAAGAACGCATCTTTAACCCGACAGTTGTACTAAAAGTTCTAAATAACCATAAATACTGGTCTTTACCGCCCCACAAATAGAGTTCAAAGTTAACTGGGCCAGGTGGACGGTTAACAGTAAAACACGTATTGGATTGCAGTAGTACGTGGGTCTCTCGCATGTCACGGGGCACATGCAAATGTTCACTTGTTTGTGAAGTACACTCAGCGGTAGAAACATCTGTGTATTTACACAAATGTTTTTATCGCTGTTGTTTTTACCCCATGACTGAATTTGCTGACTGAATTTCAAACACAATAGCCAGTTGGTCGTACGTTGATCGTCTCCATGGTAAATTAATTGAATTTCTTTTGCTTATTATACAAATAAATAAATTACATTTGTATTGAACTATTTTAATAAGTTTATTGACATGTATATTGGTTTTTTTTTGTTTATCGGTTTTATTGAATTAGTTGCTTGTGATCAGGGTTGGGAAAAAAACAGTTTTTTTTATATTTTATAAAACAAACAGTTCAAAATGTTTAAAACAAGTGTTTTTTTTGTTTTTTTTTTTTACTTTTTACCTTAAAGGTATCAATTTCAAATCAATATAGCGAATAATAAAATAATCCATTTCTAAACTATTTCCTAATTCACATTAGTAAAAATATAAATATTTACCTTTTGTTGCATATCTCAGTACCTCTAATCTAATTATTAAAAATTATTATTATAATTAAACAATACAAAACACTTTACATACACCTTGTATGTAGTGTAGGTAGGTAGAGAACTAGAGAGAAAGCGGGGAATAGGTACCCACTAATCCAGTAAATTACTTTCTTTCGACGGCCGACATAGGGAATTTCCCTGCGGGACTTTCCCTGAGGGACTTTCCCTGAGGGACTTTCCCTGAGGTACTTTCCCTGCGGGACTTTACTGGCGGGGAGTTACCTATGCAGTGTATAAATACCACAGCCTGTCTGTGGTATTTATACACATTCATTTGCAATTAAAGGTAGTTTTAAACCCTGTTTTTTTCTTAATATAAAACATAGTTTTATTTCAAACTGTTTTAAACACGTGTTTTAAAACAACTTGTTTTAATCATGCCAACCCTGCTTGTGATTTATAATGTTGACTACACTATTGTATAAGCTAATACAGTGTCGGTCAGAATATATGTAATGCTTTGAATAAATATATAAATTAAAAGGGTAAAAACTCTTCTAGACGTTGTAAATATTAGCAGATATTACAACCGCATACGGATAGAACCTGCAACCTTCTGCACTCAATACTTTCGTCCATGGAACCAGTCACCACAGGTTCCATGTCGTCTAAATCGCAAGAAATGCTTATTAATTTATGTCATCAACTGTACCTACGCCTGAGGGAAGCTGGGGACCGCATTTTGTCGAGCTGTTTGTTTTGACTACGAATAGCAACTGACAACCTCCGGATACAAACTACTTTGGTAGAATTGTGTTAAACCAGACGCACATCCATTTTTCAAGAAGTTGTAGATGAAAATCGCAGGCTATCAAGTTTGTTAAATATCACCTTCATTAACAATGGTGGCTTCATCATCATCATCATCCTATGTAAGTCCACTGCTGGACGTAGGCCTCCCCTTATGAGCGACATAGCGCCCTGTCTTCAGCTTAATTACATTTATCACTAATATTATAAATGCGAAAGTTTAGATGGATTTTGTAACTTCTTCACGCCAAAACTACTGAACGGATCGTGCTGAAACTTTGCATACGGGTAGTTCAAGCCTGGAATCAAACATAGGCCAAAACCCATAAATCTGTTCTAATGGCAAACCTTAAAATGTGAAATAAAGCGTGCGAAGCAACGAGCAGAAATTAAGAAACAATTTTTTATAATATAAAAGAAGGAAAGAACTTAGACCAAACAGAAAAATATGGCTCTTTTACTTACACATCATAGACCGAACATAGTTTGGCATGACATCCCAATGGGAAATATCCCTAAAATCTATTTACTTCAAACTAGATGCGCCCCGCGGCTTCGCCCGCGTTCAAATCTATCCGTCAAATTATTTATAAACTTTCCTCTTGAACAAAAGAAACCGCATCAAAATCCGTTGCGTAGTAGTATACATAGGGACAGACAGCAGCGGGAAGCGACTTTGTTGTATACTATGTAGTGGAGGGCCCATACATAGGGGGCTTTTAATTCTAAGGTACATAAGGGGGCTTATTCTACATATTTTTGATAATGCCATATTTTATGACTCTATGGGCGTTAAGTATAAACACGGCGATAATATTATATATTATTTTATTGAGACGCAGCACCACTCGGCCGTTTAGGTCGTTCCTAAACCTCGTACAGTAATTTATATACTACAAATAACTTGATTCCCCAAAGCAATTTATTTCCAATTTTCTTTGATTAGTAACAAATCCCTCGTGACTTATATTCTGTTCCGGCAAAAATAGTAAATACTAAAATCCCCGAGCCCTAATTACTAATGCTACAAAAATGCTACATTAATAGATTTCCAAATTACAAACATTTATCCCGCGGTGGGAGTTGAACCCACAACCTTCAGCGTCGCTGGAATCTCACCCTCACACGAAGGTCAAATGAAGGTTCATGACATGTTCATGACATTGTATGTCCAACGGGGCAGACGTGATCTTGAGTGGATACCACGACTCGATAAACGTACTGTAATACGCCCTCCAACCAGGTGGGATGACGACCTTCGAAAGACTGCGGGTAGATGCTGGATGCGGCTGAAGACAGGGCGCTATGGTGCTCATTACGGGAGGCCTATGTCCAGATGTGGACTAACATAGGCTGATGATGATGATGTGAATGTCCAAGCTGTTTAATAGCTCAGCTGCGCGATTAATAATGGTGAAACTTAAGCGTCAGAATAGATTACCGAGCCGAGTCGTTCAACTGAGAAATTGTAATGTGCCCTCGATTATTGAGCACGGGGATACATTTACAGAAATTGTTTTCTAAATTGTTGGAAACTTCCTCGGTTAGAAATAATAATACCATAGCTACCTGGGGCCTACGGAGCTGAGACGTGGACACTCACGGTAGGGCTGGTCCACCAGTTCAACGTCGCTCAGCGAGCTATGGAAAGAGGCTCGGAGTTTCTCTGAAGGATAGGATTCGTAACGAATACATCCGACATAGAACCAAGGTTATCGACATAGCTCTGAGAATTAGCAAGCTGAAGTGGCAGTGGGCCGGCCGTATCTCACGAAGAACATACAACCGCTGCTGGGGCAAGCGTGTCCTTGAGTAGAGACCAAAACTCGGTAAACGTAGTGTAGGACTCACTCCAACCAGGATGTGACGTTATAAAATACCTGAATCATCTGCGCAAGTCGTCTAAACATTATGTCCCGATGCGAGATTCAAACCCGTACCTGCATCGCCGACGTTCACCCACCGTGCCACAGAGGTCTTATTACCAATAGAATATCGAATACATGTCGTGAAAACAATTTGAAAAAATGAAAATGAAATGAAATGAATTTATTTGTTATTAGACTTACACAGAACATAATAAACCCAAACTAAGAGGAAACGTAAGTGTGCAAGTCCAGCAACAAAATGGCTTTGCCTCAGCATGAGTTGGATTTCTATTAATAATTAAATAATTTGACTCTAATTTGACACCATGTTTATTTGATAATAATGTTTCGCTTTAATTAGGTGGACAGTCCAGACCGTACAGAATTCCTTAGTATACTCCTACATGTGCAGTGTCTAGGTATAAAGTTTCTGCAACATGACACTGAGGTCGGGTCAATTATGCAGGCGATAGCAGTCCGGCATACTTGATAGCTTCATACGGGCGATTGTATGACATAAGTTGCGCGACAAAACTATGCTGGTTAAGGGTTTATATTTTTATCAAATCTTACAGTCTGATATTTCTTCCTTTTTTTGCTGGTTTATCTTGTTAATAATGTGTCATCAAATTAAGAAATTGTTTGAATATGTAAAAATTTTATGAGTTTTTCGAGCTTATAAAAGCTGTGGACTATGCGGAAGATAAATACTACTAATAGATAGATAGAAAACACTTTATTATACAACAGAAAACAATTCAGGAATAAAAAATTAAATAAAGAAAGTAAAAAGGGCGGCCTTGTCGCTGACAGCAATCTCTTCCAGGGAACCTTAGGATGGACTGGACTAATATACTATACTTATACATATACATATGTTTAACTTCTAAACTGGTCTAAAGTCTAGCGAAGTAGCGCCACCAATACTTAATTGAGAGGAACTTGATTGCGCAACCTCCTGAGTGCGAGTAACTGAGCAATTTTTAAACGACTGCAAAAAAGGAGGAGGCTCTCAATTCGACTGTATTATTTTAAAAGTAAGTTTACAAAACTTTTCATTATTTACGAAGTTGAAGTCGGTTTGTAGTTTTTTAAAACACGCAGAATTATTATGAAATATTTCATTCAGTAGTCTCTTGGAAACTGTTGATTGAAGAGAGTGGAAGATAATACACGTTCTCCCGACCTCCGCCATGCCACTCCACCACCATTGTATTTTATTAATATTATGTCTTTGTTCATTCTATATAAATAAATTGAATTTAATTGAATGTTGAAGTGGTGAAATAAAAAGTGGGCCGTTTGCGCGGCGCTACGATGACCTGTACTTTCAAGAGGTTTCCATGTCAGTTAACTCGGTGAAGATAGCAATTAGGTAAGCTGAGTTACCAGACCACTAATAAGTTAAGCTGGGTAACCGGACCACTAATAAGTTAAGCTGGGTAACCGGACCACTAATAAGTTAAGCTGGGTAACCGGACCACTAATAAGTTAAGCTGGGTAACCGGACCACTAATAAGTTAAGCTGGGTAACCGGACCACTAATAAGTTAAGCTGGGTAACCGGACCACTAATAAGTTAAGCTGGGTAACCGGACCATTTATAAGTTAAGCTGGGTAACCAGACCACTAATAAGAGTCGCACATAAATCGTAGTTCTTGTATAAAATACTAAAGACACTGAGTAACGTATTGTTTTGCATTAATGTAGGATTTTAAATAAAATTGGTTTTATACTATGGCGAGAACACAATAACTAAAACTATACCGGCCATGAGCGAGTCGACCTTGCACTCGAAGGGTTCTGTACCAAAAATGGTCGAAAAAACACGTTTCTTGTCATGTCACCCACCTATTATACCTACTTAAGTTTTACTTGAATTTTTATTTGTTATAACGGACATACATGCTCTGTGAAAGAATCGCGCGATCACAAACGGTGGCCTTATCGCTATTGATTTCTTTCGACATTAAATGTCGTAGTGGAAATGAACCGAGTCGAACAACATAAATATTATGTTGTTTGACTAAGTAAATTTCCACTGCATATTAATTGTAAAAGGTTAATTTTTTATTGTACGTAATAATTAGTATTAATAACTTAGATTTTTTTTAAAGATCAATGATAAATGAATAAGTTTTGATCAGTCATCCTAAATTTTACCTACACCTTTCCTTTTGTTAGAAAAAAATCTAATGTTTTTAATTTTTCAAGATATTCTGAAGCGGATCTAAAAGCTCGGACAAAGGAACCATCTTGAATAATGAACCCTACCAAAAATAATATTACGAAAGCGGCCTTAATTGGGTTTGAGATGAGTAGGTTAAGGGCGGGGCAAACGGGCCACTATGTTATCTACCTACAGCCACTGGAAAATAATGAAATGATAGAAATAATGATAATGATTTATAAATTGTGACGTATAATTTGACATAATTATTATGAATAAAATGTTTATCTGTTTATCTGGGCCATTTAATTTATTTATTTATTTAAATTCTTTATTGCACTAGAAGGGTACAAAGAGTGGGCTTAATGCCGAGGCATTTTCTACCATATTCAGATAATTTATTGTCATACTTCATAAACATAATAAAATCACAATAATGTAACTTAAATTAAATAATGAGACTATGACTCGTCAAACACGATATGCACATGTACAACTCGGTCACAATATCTGTGCACCTTGAGCCATACTAAATGTTTGGCTCAAGGTGCACAGATATTGTGACCGAGTTGTATACAATTTTGCTGTAAAGGGGCAATAGAGAAAGTAAAAATATATACATAAATACTTAAATCTAAGGTTCTCTTAATCACTTTAGATACAAGTAATTTTAAACCCTGTGATGTGACCCCTTAGCTATTTATTCCAGTGATCGACATAAGGAACGAGTGGCCACCACTATAAGTGGCCCGTTCACTCGAACCCTAATTTAAGGAGGCTTGGAGATTAACAGGCAGTTCTGGGAAGAATTATGACGAGTAAAAAACCACTAGACTACCTTTATTGCGGGTAATTCCGGCTTCAGGCCTTCTGTCGTTAAAATAACGCTTGCGTTTAAGTGAACCTGAATTTTGACTTACCCATGGCGAAATACATTAGCTTTGTCGTTGATAATTACTTTAATGACGAAGTTTCTAGATTTTTTCTATAAAATACGAGCAGGGCGCGGTCGCAACGCGGAAACGTTGGGAAATAAAAAGTAAAAAAACTCTAACTTAACCTCCATCGTAGAGCAACGTCTAGGATACAGTAACACTAACTAATTTGACAGTTTTAAAAAGGCGTAATTATTTCATAGCGACGGAAATAAAAATACGACGTAATTTTTGTCATTAATGTATTGTACTAAAGTGTGCTTAGTACTTACCATATTTGTGCACCGTAATATATAAATTAACATAAAATATTTTACTTTACACTAGCCAACCTTGATGTAGAATGTTTGTAAACAAAGCGCCCATACATAACCTAAAGTTCAGTCTATTGCCGCTTCTTTTTATACGTAATCCACTTTACTAATTGGGGATTTTTTCAATAATTATTGCTTAGATAATAGCCAGATCATTTATATAATAGGTATTAATTTAATAATATGTTATAAAAGTTAAATAATGTTTGCAAAATTGAAATTACAAGTCACCAAAAGTATAACTTAAAAACTCATTTCAATCATAGTAAGGTTTTGTGTTCTATGTGTGCATTAAGTTGAAAGTATTTCCAAAGCGAATATTCGCATATGTACATGTATGTACATTCCTCAAATAGGTTTAAGCAAGCGGCGATAGGGAGATATCGTTTCATCAAGTGGATATGAGCCAATTGACCCACTTCTGCCGGACTTTATTAGGAGTATGGAGCTCCGCAAATAAGCTATGGACTCTGGAAGGCTTTTCCGGTACATTAGAAAGCCTTTCTGTATTGGCCTTCGGGGCCTTTAATATGTGATGCTAGGCGTTACACGCTGCGATAACCAAGGTATTTTTCTAGAATATTTGGTTGAAAATGTTCACTTTTGGTTTCAGCTGGCAGCCATTGGATGTAATGGCTATCTGCTGCGTTAAATACATATCTAATACATCCAGCACCGCTACCGCATAGCATAAAATTATTTTAATATTTTTTTAATATTCATTATAATATTTTTCGGCCAATCGCTTTACATTTGACTCTGTCAAGCGATTGGCCTGCGAATTTTCTCTTATCTGGATGCAATATTAGATGCATTTAACTAAAAATTACAAGCGAAAGCCCATTTTGAATGCATATTTTTGCCCTCGCACCGTAGTAGCCGACCACCAATTTCAAATTCTAATTTGTCCCTAGAATAGGGTAGTGTCCTGGGTAATATATATATATTTTTCTATTTAGTCCGTCACTTAGATTATCGAAAGATATTGGACACGTATTTTTTCTTTTGTCAATCAAACAAATACTTACAAAAATAAAGCGCGTCAAAGTTTAGGAGTGGGGTCTCCTGACGTCACAACTTGCTAAAAAGTGTAGCAAGACGTGACGTCACGCGGAACTTTAACTGGCTATATCTTCATATTTTTTTGTTTAATTGACAAAACAAAAGAAAAAACACGGGTCCAATATCTTCTTATAATCTAACTGACGGACTTAGTAGATTTCTTTAAGACACTAGCCTTGTCACGTGGTTCGCCAGAGGACAAGAAGAATGACGGTTGTTATAACAGTATGAACACAGTATGAATCTCAACTTCAAACAAAAAAGCCAGACTGTTTTACAAGCATGCATTTAAAATCTCAGCGCGCATGTGCGTGCTTTGTTTTGGCGGCAAAACGCACGGCTTGCTGTATGTGCACGTCCCGAAATAGACGGACGCAGCTTTTAGCGAATGTCACGATCCCTCAGGTGACCATGAAATAGATTTTTTTACTCTAACTTTAATCAATAGTTGTAAATTGATAAAACATTTGAAACTATCATAAAACTAAATAATTAATCAATGTTATTCAACAAACAATCATGGTAATTATCCCCTAATGTGACTTTTGTTGTAAACTGTTTAAGTTTAATATTATGTATAATGAATTAAAGATAACTCTTTATTTTCGAAAGAAAAATTTCTACATTTTGTACTAGGAATGATTTATTTGATACTATAAATCCAAAACAATAAACAGCAAGACAGTTAATACCTAGCTGATTTTGAAATTTTACTTACTAATTTTTAGGGATCCTTTCATTAAGTAATCCGTTTTCTTTAGAGAAGATGAAAAGTTTTAAAAGCACTATAAAGTAGATTTAAATGTATTTTGTAAGTTTTGGTACCTTCATAAAGCTAGTAACCTCCGAGTTATGATATTACAGCGGCGCACATGTCCGACGGAATCTCGTTACGTTTTGACGTGAGACGTGATACGGCACGGTACGGTTTAATCCCAGAATTGGCTTGTCTTAGCCTTAAGTGGAGATGACAGGAACCGCACGCTGTTGTAATTCTATTTAGAATATATTCAGAATGCCTTTAAACAAATATACTACATAAATATATTAATTATACTATATGCCAACAGTAACTGTATGTTCACAACAATCTGCACTAAGCTCAATTGTTTCAATGGTAAATATTGCTTCTAAGTTTATTTATATTTTTTAAGTAATCTTACATTACTTAAAAAATATGAATAAACATATTTGATATTGGTACAGGCTTTTGCCCTTCAGTTTCAGTTCTTCTAAAAATGCAAGAAATAGGTGTTTTTTATGGGTGGCCAAGATATTTTGCTACCCCATACAAATAAATTATATTCTTCTAAAAGATTTGGCCAAATGCATATCAGTTATGAAGTTTGTAAGGTTCTGCTGAAAATTGAGGGAAGTAATAATAATTATGTCATAAATTTATCTTTATAAAATATTTACTGAGACAAAGCGTATAAAGTCGCGGACGGAAGCTGGTGTAAAATACAGCACAATATTACAAAATTACCCCTCTGGAACCGGATGTCCGAGCGTCTGTAGTGACAACCGTTGAAATTACCAAGCGAGAGGAATAATGCAGTGTTTCATTTTTCATTTTCATTTTGTTATTCCACTGTAGGAACATGTGATACAGTTGTCAAGGAATGTCATTTTAATGCAGGTGTTTATGCATTATAATGACATTCCTTAACAAGTAAGTTTTTAATTTAAAAAAAAATACAATAGGCCTTTACAGCCTCATTAATTTTTATTTTTACATAAGTCACTGTTTGTCTACTTCTTCATTCAATTCCATATAGTGTTCCTTCCTAAACAAAAAAGTTGTGCTATATAAATATTAATAATTAAGTAATATATTCGATTATAACGATATCAACTGTATCATATGTTCCTACAGTGGAATAACAAAATGAAAATGAAAAATGAAACACTGCATTATTCCTCTCGCTTTGGGCATTGTTACCATACATTATGAATTGTGGTGATATTTACTGGCTTTTTTAGGAAAATGAATAGGTTATTTATTAATACACGGTGGTATTTTTATGAAAAAACACTGATTCAATATTACTACTAATAATGACATAACTTGCTTTTAGGGCGAGGCCTTACAAGAAATTTACTTATGTCATTATAACTTCGTATACCTATTTGTCCGATCGAAATTCAGGTTTTGATATAAGTGTTTCTATTGTAAAAGCAAGTTGTATTGTGTTAAAATCTTATAAAAACACAAAAAATATACATTACCGATAAGCTTCAAGCACAAGAAATTCTAATAATAAACGCGTGGATGTTATGCCCGATTTCAACTATAAACATTCAAAGTCATGGCCACCCTGTCCCCAGAACGGATGTGAGGCACGTTCGTCTGCAAGTTAACGTTCTTTTTTTTTAATTATTAAATGTTATGTTATGCATTGCACACGTGCAATGTGCATCGATGAAAGTTATTCCGGCCTCGAAGGGATTGGACGGGAAAGTGGTCCAAGCCCCAAGTTCGGTTTCACGGTAGTGAGACGTCATCGTAGCGTCGTCGTCGTCGTTATTTCCAACTTTAGTGCTCGGAAAAATATAATTGTTGGAATATTATTTTTGGAGCAGGAAAAAGAAAGCAGAAAATCGACATAATACGCACCAAAACGAGCAAGACAAAACGGTCGATAAATATTGTGAGTATGTGGCGCGAATCTTAAGCGAACATATATTTCTTTCGACTTCGAGAAACTCAAACTGCGTTAATCCATTGGGGCCGAGTTCAACGGAGTCCGTACGAGTCCGGTCCGCTCACAGTGGCAGCCGCCGCCGCCAGCTGGTAAAACGAGGACTGTTTTTCAGTTGTAAATCACTTTTTGGGACATCCATCACTCAGTTGAAGGAAGTCTTTAGTAGCCAAAGTAGGGAATAAACGTACATTCAGTGATATGACTAAGGACAACGTTGACGTTGTTTTTGGACATTGCGATATGTTGACATGTTTATCACGGTTAACGCGACCCTGCGATGACAGTCAGATGTAAGGAACTAAAAAAGCTTGTGACGAGTTTTGCTCCGACTTGAAAACAAACAACCTAAGGTAAAGGTTTCTTGTTCGCTTCTTTACTTTACCTTAATGAAGTGACCAAAAATCAAATAAAATCACTCTAGTTCCTAGTTTACGTATGTTGTTTGAATATTGCGCGTTTCTAAGAGTTCTGTAAGATCTAAAAGAAATAAAGCAATTTGATGTTTATTACTGCCATACATATCATATCTCGCGAAGAACCGACGGCCGCTGGGGCAAACGTGTTTTTGAGTGGAGACCACGACTCGGTAAACGTAGTGTAGGACGCCCTCCTACCAGGTGGAATGACAACCTGCGAAAGACTGCAGGTAGATGCTGGATGCGGCAAACTGAAGACAGGGCGCTATAGCGCTCATTGGGGGAGGCCTATGTCCAGCAGTGGACTGATGATGATGATGATGTTTATTACTGATCAAACAATGGTGATGAACCTACGGGTGAAAACAAAGTTAACCACGACATACGATTAGTGACAAAAAATTCAATAACTCAGTAATCTTTAACCTTCCTAGGTCTTTACCACATTCACAAATAACAGTATTGACAAACACAGCGTCCAGGAAACAGTAATGGCGCCTTAGAAGTATCAAGTTACGAAAACAACACCTTTGACACACCGACTGAACTAAATGCGGCTCAAAGGTAGCCGTTTACCCGGAAAATACGTAGCTAAGGAAAATGGGAAATATATTTAGTACACCGAATAATCATAGTCAACAATGTGGACGTGAAAGCATCACGACAAAATCCTACTAAACTAAAACTGAAGCATAGGAATGGCGGACGTGTTTTTTGTGAGGACATTGTCAAATTAAATGAAAATATTTATTAAAAAAGAAATACACAATAACAATGGTTAACTCTATGTTAAGCTATGGTTTTTATTAGTTTCTAGTCAATTAAAATATGTACAAATTACAATTACATAAGTTCGTTTGAATTAGGCATGTGTGAGTAGTTATTTCGAGAGTTTAATCGAAGGACCGAAGAAAACTGATAACTAAACTCAGATGTCAATGTGTGAGTGAGAAGGTGTACTTACTGACACATAATGTGTAGGTACATTATGTGTCAGTAAGTACACCTTCTCACTAACGAGTAGAGTACTGACACGTCCATCCGTAGTTTTTCATCGTCTATGGTCAACAATATAAAAGACAGCCGATCCGTTCTATCGTTGAATTTTCTTTGAAAATGATTCTGAAATTCATTTTATAGAGATCCGAAACGAAAGTTGTCAGTCAGTGACGCGCCTGAAGCCACTTGGTCCGTGCGATCGACGTCATCCTTCAACTTCGTTTTCTTTTTCTAAAGTAGTCCTTTTTCTAAATATTCGTGCTGCCGCTCTACACAGCGGTTGTGTTGCGCCGCACATGCGTTTCGTTCGAAAAATATTACGGCTGTGCTGAGTCACAAAGATCTGTATTTTCTCAGCCGCTGCGCTAGTGTGGATTTACGCATATTTGTCACTTGTAGAAAACACATACCGTGTGATTTCAGCAGTCAAAGTGTTAAGCGATAATTGTGTCTGTCTGTTATCTTTTGACGTCTAAAAGATTGAACGGATCTTAATACTTTATATGTAGATGGCGAGGAGAAATATTACATCCTGAGTAAGAACATACCTACATAATTCTACTTTTATACGATAATGAAATGACGTATGCGAAGCCGCGGGCAGAAACTACTCAACAATACTACTATAAAATTAAACGTTTGTAACGATCGGTTATGAACACAAAAGTAATTTATAACGCGATTTACCATGATACATTTTTTGAGTTTTCCAATACTTCGGCACAGTTTCATGCGCTATGATCACATTCATTCATTCATTTTCATTCATTTATTTATTTGTGATACACAGGTATTACAGGGATGTTCAGACTTAAAATTAAGAGCACTGTGATCTGCCATTAGGCGTACAAAAGTTACATATTTTGGAAATAGAGCAAAAATCAATAATAATCACACCGGGATCAAATATTTGCAGATCGTACAAAACTTTTGTCCCAAGTCGGGAATCAAACCCTTAGGATTGTTATAAAGTTAGGCATCGGAATTGCCTACGTCAGCGACACAGAAACTTTACGACAAGAAATCTCTTTTTTATTATGGTTTTAAAGTTAAGCCATCCCGCCTCGGTGCGCCCCGGCCTTTATGTTTTCGGTTTTCGCGATGATTCGGTAATTCCTCTGATAACCACCCTGATTGATTACGCCTTCACAGCCATCTGGCAAATAATCCCACCCCCTAGCGCCCCCTGGCACCCCCTAGAAGATTAAAATCTAGGTTTCTGTTCATTAATTCCCGATTCGACCTTCGCATTCGTATTTTCGGCTGCGAGTTTAAATTACAACCGAATGGATATTAAAATCATAATTTGTATATCCTCCAGTTCTAATAACTGATTCAATGATTCATTTAACATAGAGATGTTTTTGGTACATACTTGAATAAAACTATTATTCATTTATGAAGCTTCTAAATAAAAACCAACTGTATTAACATATACTAGCTGGTGACTGCGGCTTTGTTCGCGTGGCAACTTGACACTGCTATGCGAAAGTTTAAATGGTTGGATGGAAGTTAATTATTCTTCACGCCAAAACTACTGAACGGATCAGGCAAAAATTTTGCATAGATGTAGCTCAGAGCCAAAACTAAAAAGGCTTAGAATTATAGTAGACACAAACGAGGTGTTTGACAAATTAGTCTTGCACTTAAAGTTGCCTGGAAGAGATCGCTTCTAAGCGATAAGGCCGCCCATTGTACTTGTCGCATGTGATGTCTTTTTTAATTATCTGTATCTGGTGTACAATATATGTGTACAATATATATGTGTACAATATATATGTATAAAATATTTTAAGTAGATCGCCCCGAAATATTAATGTAGTGTGTTTATAATGTAATAAAGAATAATTTAAAAAGATTTCCAAAATTTGTCAAATAGCCTATTCTGCGTGTTTTTCCTCTATGAGTTCTATGGTACCGAGTGTACCAAATAATTTGTATGTTATTTTTCATTTGCCCATTCGCCAGACAGAACCAGAACTGACGCAGACGCTATAAATCACCCGGAGCGCCATAACGAATCATAATTTCCGCCGGACTCAGCCTATGTGATTCCGCGGCGAACAACATATCTCCCCCCTAGCTATTCTCTTCTCTTCCAAAAGAGTGGGCTATTCATATAACTTTCTTATTTATAGTAACACTTATTGCACGTAATTTGTTTGTCGTGGCTAATTTGGAGAGTTTTGGGCTGTTTGCACAATATGTTCTGTAATAATAACACTCGTAAGATGGGTAGAAAAATAATTTTGAGAATGAAAAGATTATTGTCCGAGGGATAACGCGTACTTTGGTAAGCAAATCTAATTTAATCTAGCAAGCTGCTGAAGTCTAAACACCAACAAAAATCGCCATTAATAATCCCTTTAATATTTTATTTTTATACAGGACCTTCTAAACGGGCGATATTTTTCTGCAATATAATAGATAGAA
Source organism: Eupithecia dodoneata (assembly GCA_947044415.1). Classification (NCBI taxonomy): domain Eukaryota; kingdom Metazoa; phylum Arthropoda; class Insecta; order Lepidoptera; family Geometridae; genus Eupithecia; species Eupithecia dodoneata. The sequence goes on from OX345670.1 coordinate 1,126,555, forward strand.
ACACTTTATTATACCACACAAAACAGACAAAAATACAGAAATAAAAACTTAGAATAAAGGTATAAAGGGCGGCCTTATCGCTGAGAGCGATCTCTTTCATGTATTGTGGCTGCAACACAGTGGCTGGCAACATTGCAAGCAATACCAGTCAGACTATGCACTATTGCATTAATGTCCTCGCCATATAGCCAACCATGTTTGGTACGGCCAATGTGTTGTGTAGCCAATGTTTTGATACACTAAACAATAGCACATATCTTTCGAATATGTTAAAATACATACATAACTTTTAGTGCTATTTCGTGTGTTTCAATATACTGTGACAAAATACGAGATACTTTCCTTCGTAAAAGAGAGTAAAAGCTATCAAACCCTAGGCAGTAAATTCTTTATTCAATCTTTCGATTTCCCTCTATCCCGTAGAAATACCCCTCTAGAAGATAACTTACAGATCGAATAAGTTTGTGCACAGAAATATAGCCCATTCTGTAATATTCGCGACACTGGCATATTGAATCTATGCGCGCAAGACCTCATATTTTGCCGCATTTCAGATTTCAATATAGTCAGGCTATACAGCGAAACATGGGGTAGGGTGGGACTGCGAGCGAATGCTCTGTTTCAAGTTTCGCACAATCGCGACGGTGCGTGATTTTAGAATTTACTAATATCAACAATATCTCTGGTAACAGTGGTAACAATATGTCTGGGTCTAAAAATCCAAATTCAGGTAAATAATGAATAATGATCGACGTGATCAATGAATAATGATCGTGTCATAGAGATGGCGCTACGCGTACCGGTCCCGATGATTCGCCTTTTAAATTTCTATACCCGGTCAAAGCTCCATAGGTAGACCCAAAAAGCTCCAGATAAATCTGATTCTATCATTATCCACCGCTACCCGTTCCTTCCGAGTTGACGCTAACATCTTCGACTCATCTTCACTCGAACCCAACCCAGCAAGCCAAGCAAACAACATAAATTCAGATTCAGATTTGTTATTCATAAATGTCATTACATGTCAAAAACGTACACACTAAAATTATAATAGTACGTTACTATCGTCCGTTTCCACAAGCCAACAATCCGCCCGCTACCCGCTCCGCTCATGATCTCGCTAGTCGTTTACACTCGAACCCTGTCTGAAGACCAGCAACGTACGTTACTGTCTCCTGTATCCGGGAGATCCGCCATGATCCGCGCGGATCAAATTTACATATTACACAGCCATGTTGGAATGTGATGCAATTACTGTTGGGGAATGCAGAATGGTAATTGATGTTTAGGGGATGTCACGTGTGAATGGAATAGTCGGGGACGGGCGAATATCTTGCATATGAGAGTTTAAGTGGTATAAGAGCGAGCAGAAGAGAAAAAGCTTCTTCAAATAAAATTTTGCGATTAATCTGTGCTTTGGGACTCCGGACTGGTAGGCCAAAGAGGCTTTTCTATAAAGTCTTAAACACTTCATAGCCGAAGACGCAGATGTCGTTCTCCAGCCCCATGGAGCAGCATCGCGCGCGCACTACTCTCCGCCAAGGCTATTTTTATATATCTGGGAAACAAAAAGCTTATGCTACACTTTACAATTTACTCATATTTTAAATGTACTTAATAGTACATTTAAAATATGAGTAAATAAATCTAACACAGTTTCCGCTTGTAGTGCGCAAATAATATAATAATATAAAGTAGGTCCTCCACGACACCCATGAAATAAAATCTGCCATATCTCTAGTCCACTCAACAAGGCCATAAAATTAGCTGACTGAGCGTTTGCCCAACAGTGGTCGTGGTCGATAGCCTTAAAAGGTTGGTAATGGTGTTACGGGGCGTAATGTAACGTGTAACACCAGCGAGCGTTCGTGCCGTCTCAGTACGGGGAAAGAAGGCGCTCGCAACGAGCGACGAGACGGATTTTAGCACACGCTGTAACGTATCAAGCTCACAGCGAATAGCACATAACACCCAGCCAGTTCAAAAAACTAAATTCTATCTCCTTTATTTCTTTAGGTTTACAAAATAAGCACGTAGACAAGTCAAAACCACTTAGATAAGTCAAAAGTACCCGGTTTTAGAGATATTTAAGTCTAAATATGAAAACGAATTAATGAATAAGTAAGGAATAAGTTCAAATTTAATCTTCTGTCTATTTCTAATTTTATTTCTCGTATTACCCACTCTCTCTCTCTTCACTTTCTCTCTCTCTCCCAATAAGGTTTGCTGGAAGAGAACTCTTTTTAGGGTTAAGTTCACCTTTGTTTATTGTGCAAAATGTATAAAATAAATAAGAAAACAAGGGAACAGTTTATTCACAGGTGACTATGTAAGAGGTCTGGATGTTTTTCTAGGCACTAAATAATAGTGAAACAATAAAGATGTCCGCTTAATTTGTTAGTAGTGTTGGGTGAAATAAACTGAAACCCGCGCCCGCAAATGACTGCCTATTTGAATTGGATTTATTTTATTGATAAACGGTTGGAAACGGTTACCTTCCTAACTACAAGTAACAAATAATTCATACCTACTAACAGTGATAGGGAAAGAGACAGCGAGTAAGTATCAAGTCGGGAATAGCAAAAGAATCGGAGATAAAAAGACATTTTGGCTCTTCCACTTTCCCTAAGAGTTACGGTAGACCCAGATGCAAGTGTTAGGATAAATTGGAGAAATATCTTCGCTAAAATCCAAGTTTGTCACCGGATACGAAAGAGACTACAAGAGAAAAAGTTGATCTTAGATTAGCAGTATTTTGACTGAGCCACTTCGCACCTAATAGGATTGGTTTATACTTCCAAAGCCTCAGATGTTAGTTTAGTTTTCTAACGATAAAGTAAGTATTTCTATACGTTTTTTCATTCGTTCGAAATGGTCTCACAGTTATTATCTCTAATTTCTTCTTTGCGAATTTTAGTTGCGTCCATTGTAATTGTATGTATCATGTAATGACTTTTATGTCGCACCTGGTGTACAATAATGTAATTTTGTATTGTATTGTATTTTAGTCCAGTTAAAAAGTAATATTTGGTAGGATTGACCTATCGACCATGTATGCAGTGATTTTATCCCCAAACCGAACTGGCCATCCGTTCAGTGGGTGGAATGGCCACAAATTATATTGTTTTATGCCCAACTAATTAATGCCCGGAATTTTGCTCGTTTGGACTTTAAATTATTAATTTAGTTACGTAACTCATCATGTAGCGAGCGATATCTCAACGATGTAAAATGTGACCCGTCTCTAACAGTGGTCACGGCCGCACTGTACGTTTATTATCTCCAGTAAAGTTTTCAACCAGTGCGTCCTACCCGTTATGACCTACGGAGCTGAGACGTGGACACTCACGATAGGGCTGGTCCACCAGTTCAAAGTCGCTCAGCGAGCTATGGAAAGAGCTATGCTCGGAATTTCTATGAAGGATAGGATTCGTAACTAATACATCCGACAGAGAACCAAAGTTATCGACATAGCTCTGAGAATTACCAAGCTGAAGTGGCAGTGGGCCGGCCATATCTCTCGAAGAACCGACGGCCGCTGGGGCAAACGTGTTCTTGAGTGGAGACCACGACTCGGTAAACGTAATGTAGGACGCCCTCCGACCAGGTCGGATGACGACCTGTGAAAGACTGCAGGTAGATGCTGGATGCGTCAAGCCGAAGACAGGGCGCTATGGTGCTCATTGGGTGAGGCCTATGTCCAGCAGTGGACTAATATAGGCTGATGATGATGATACTTATATGTAAACATTGTATATCCACCTTTAGGAAAGGGCGTGCGAAACCGCTTACACAAGCTAAAGCTTCGTAAAAGCATAACATTCGTAAATTAATAAAAGCGCATACAATTAGCCAATTTAATTTAATCACAGGTATATTTTACAGTTGATTTGTGATAATTACATGAAAAACATTTTGATTCCAACGAAATGAACGGCGAGTGGAAGTTAAAAGCCTCTATTTATAATAATATCTACATAATGTTTATCCGATCGGCCATTACGTATCAAATGTGATCAAAGAACTCGCATAACATATAGCCGGAAGCACCTGGTCGACTCGGCATAGGTACAGTCAGCTACTCTAAGATAATTATGGATATAGTGTAAGTATTTGTTTTATTTTTTGTTACCAATTATTTATTAAAGTGCCACCGTCTATATTGTTCCTTCATGTCCAGTCCATCCTAAGGTTGCCTGGAAGAGATCGCTCTCAGCGATAAGGCCGCCCTTTATATCTTTATTCTAAGTTTATTTCTGTATTGTGTGGTATAATAAAGTATTTTCTATCTACATATTTATAGACTGTTGACAGTATAAGTAATTATACTTTTTAGCAATTAAAAGTCAAGAAAATTGTAGCACACGCGATAATGCCTCATTCATAATAATATTAAATTATTATAAAATTTTCGTGTCACAGTGTTTGTAACAAAACTCCTCCGAAACGGCTTGACCGATTCTTATGAAATTTTGAGTGTATATTCAGTAGATCTGAGAATAGCACGTCAACTATTTTTTATATCCCTTATATTTTTCATATGTATTTCCACGCAGGTGACGCCGTGGGGCGAAGCTATATTATAAAAGCGAAAGTAACAAATTGTAAAATACCTTTCGGTTAGAAAGTATGTTCGTTTTGAAAATGTGTGCGATAAGTCCTTATGTAGTTTGTTAAGTATTTTAGATATAAGATTTTCTTTTTTTAATGTTGTAAGTACAATAAGTGTTCATTCATTTTAGGAATTCAATAAGAATCGAGTAGTTCAGTGTACGAACCCGTACCTCAGAATAAATAACAGTAATAAGTACATCGACCCCGGAGGATATTCCAGAGCGAGGCTCATTCATCACGATCGCTAAACCGGTACCAAATATACCGGGATGGACGAATCTATGGATGTGGTACAATAGCTAGATAAAAGACGAGCGTGGCTTACTATAGATAATAACTTTAAAGTCGACAAATAAGAACAGTGATATTATATATGCGAAGTTTGGATGTTTGTTACATCTTCACGCCAAACCTACTGAACGGATCGTGTTAATATTTGCTTACATGTAGTTCTAGGCGTGGAATAAAACATAGGCTACTTTTTATCTCATAAATAAGTTCCCATGGGATAGATAAAACATTAAAAATTTCCATAGCACCACACGGGTAGCACCAGCTTTCAAATATAAAAATAATCATCAAAATCTGTTCAAAAGTCAAATCATCAAAAGTTCTGAGGTAACAAACATAAAAAATACGGTTAAATTGAGAACCTCCTCCTAGTTTGAAGTCAGTTTAAAACAAAATTTGAAGGAAAGTGATGCTTAAAAACGAATGCAGTACCATGGCCCGTGACTAACCTACTCCAAGTAACAATACAAGCATAAGATTCAAGGGCACACAAGTTATGGTGTATCGGCCACCCTTTCTCTTTACTCGTTTAGGTGTGTCCACAAGGAAGTCAAGAAAGGCTGTTCCTTAGAGACCAGCATATTTGTAACATTGACAAAGAATTTGTGCTCAAGGTCCGAGACGGATGGGTAAGGCCGCTCACATCATGTAATAACGCACGGCATTGTCATGGGACCGGAAAGATATATCTACAATAATCATTTAAACCATTTGTACTTTTCGGTAAGATTCATATCTTTTTCGTATTATGGTTTAGAGAATAATTTTGAACTTATTTTAGTTATTCTAACTGGAAATATATATTTTAATGATATTTTGAAAATGATGGGATGGCTCACGGTGTTTATGCTAACTAATACTAAGCAAACAACTAAGTTTAGAGGAACCTTATTTTAGTAACTTTAAAATAATATCAGATACATATTGAAAACGCAGAAAATATCCTATACTTGCGTTATAAATACGGTTATAATAAAACAAAATAAATAAGGTTGAAATTTTATCAAAAATCCATAGATTTTTTCTCATACCTACCTATAATTATGGTTTCGTCAAGAGAAGGATACAACAGCATTTTTCTAGGCAAGCATGCCCACAACGAGATGAGCGTACATACCAGCATATTTTGTCATAAAACAAAAACACTAGGTATGTATCTTGCTTTACGCGTAAAGCTAGGTACTGACCCGTGTTACTCACGCGTCACGGGGCGTAATATATACCATTCGCAGCGAGCTTCCTGCTCGCTGCGAATGGTATATAGTATTACGCCCCGTTACATTTCCGTCTTATTGTTCGTTGCTCGCTGTGTAACACGTTACATTACTACCCGTAACGCCGATCAGTACTCGGCTTAATACGTTAAAAGAAATGCCATATCCAATTACGCTTCGCACCTCTACGTAAATAACGCTATTATCAGCGAATATGTGTCGAACATTGTAACGATGCTAATTCATCTTCTTCAGGCAATCTTCAACATATTCCGACCCATGATCCCATGCAATAAGTTCTGTATTCCCTTGGCATGTAGCTACAGATTTTGTAAGGCAGATAAGATTAAAAGGGCATTTGCTGGTTATTTCGGACCTTGTTCGGTTGAGTTTAAGGTTTATGTTACCTGGTTCGGAGAGGTAGGGTGGGGAATTACGTGTCAAAGGTTAGAAGAGGCAATCAGCTGATGTACCTGTAACAAAGGCAAAAATAACACGTTAGTTGGAGTATTTTTTTCATTACTCGATAGTTAGCGAAATGTTGTATGCAATCTTTAGCCCATATACTCTAGACATGCCCCTAAATGAGAGGGTATTGGCTATAACCATTACGCTTGGCAGGCGGGTGTTAAAAATACACATATGGAAGCTGTTTCCCTTCCTCTGGTAGGTTTTATTCCCTTTGTCATAAAATCATTACATAACGCATTACTTATACTCTAGTCAAACTTGATGTAGAATGTTTGTAAACAAACAGCCCATACTTAACCTAATTCACTCTGTTGCCGCATATTTTTATATGCAATATGCTGGTGGATTTTACGTCCTCCGTTCAATAAATATTGATAGCAGCTATATTTGAAACTCGACGTTAAAGCCAGCGAGTTTTATTTGTGTCGTGGTTTCTTGTAAATATTCTACACCGAGTTTGGCTAGTATATAGTTTTGCTTGACAGAAGGAGCGTCAAATCATTTTAAAAAAATGGTGACGTTAGCGCTTCGCTAGATAAATGAAATAATATATAATGAAATAAACCAATATATCAAATATAATTGTGCTTTATTTTCTTTACAGTTCAGACCTTAGACTCTTGGACAGGTCACAAACACAAAATTCAAATTACATGAGTAATATATATCATCGTTTTCTTTTATAGTCTTTTATTTGTGAATAAATAATCTATAAAGGAAAATGATGACTCGAATACATTTTAAAATAAAGTAGTTTAAGTAAAATAATTTGTCATTTTACAGTAATTCGAGTTGTCCGCCATATTGTGGCTCCCATCATAAAATTATTAAAAGCGAAAAGTAACCTCAAAATGCGAATATAAAGTAACTTTTGTGCAATTGTTTGCAGCCCAGGCTCGCAGATTACATTCAAACTCATACAATAGTGTTTAACTTCTGTATGGAACCACTCGGCCATGTCACCACGACAATACCACATTTGGGAATACATTAAATGAGTATTATGAACTGGTGGTCGTTCACTGTGTCAAATAATATTATTGGAAGAAACGACGATAAATTATTATTATTACTAGCTGCGCCCCGCGGCTTCGCCCGCGTGGAACTCTATGACGTGTCAAATGGTTTATAAACATATTGAATCACTCTATCTATTTATTTTTATTATATATTTTTATTTATAAAAAAACCGCATCAAAATCCGTGGCATAGTTTAAAAGATCTCAGCATACATAGGGACAGACAGACAGCGGGAGGCGACTTTGTTGTATACTATGCAGTGATGAAACAATGGTAATTAAATTTTCTTTATTTTGTTTAATATCAATACAAATCATGAAGAAGTCTTTCGATTTCTAATAACGAAACCTTATTGTAAGTAAGTCAAGCGATAAAAAGGTTTTATTTGGTTTGAAATTGTAAAGTGACATCTGTTTTTTTTTTATTATGTCTTAGTCAACTAATGAATACCCTCGTTTTATTTACGAGATATTAAGAGATCTAAAGCTTTAAGATCTTTAATCCAGGTTTCGTTTTCTATTGATAACTTGTAATATATAGCTCAATCAATGTTACCTGATTGTGTAATTTGTTAAGATTGATTATTGTAATTGTGTGTCAAAATATGGGCTATTAATTGTTTGCAATAATAATATTAATAATTACCGGCCAAAAGCCGAAGAGCGTTCCAAAGATTTTCAACTGATCAGGGGCCGAATTGCACTAAATGTCTACATCTACATCATCATCAGCCTATGTTAGTCCTCTGCTGGACATAGGTTAAATGAATCGCGAAACAAAGGTATCGTCTTAGAATGACACATTTTGGCATTTTACCTTTGATGAAAGACGATGAAGGACGCGTGTCAAGTGCCTAGAGATGAAAAAATGAGGGTAGATCGGTATGTCTGCCCATAAAAACTGACTCGCAGTGCCTTCAGTTATTCCGTGATCATGGCGCATGAAACTGTGCCGAAATATTGGATAACTCAAAAATCTAATCATGGTAAATATCCCGTTTTAAATGACTTAAAAGTGTCTTGGTTGTAATCATTCTATCAATCTCCGTGCAAATAGCAACGCACGCACTATTAGTACACTAGACTGCACTAGAGTTTCTTTCATCTATGGACGATACCATTGTCATAGCAAAGCGATTGGTTAGCGGGATTCGGACCCTAGTGGTCAGTAGCGCGTTCTACTGAGTGGAATGTTGCGGGTTCAATTCCCGGCGTCTAAAATATTTAAATTCTAGCTAATCCTGTCTTTTAAATGACGAAGTGTGTCCGTGCCACTGACACATAAACCACGGGCTAATTAGCGAGGCACAGAATAAATAGTGGAGTGCAGGTTCGAGTGCCGGTTTTAATTGCGAGCACTAATTGGAACTTCCATGGCGGATGCTAATTTTGAAGTTTTGAAATTGTTAATGTTTTTAAACTGGAGCTAATGGAATGGCCTTCAGATGGAGTTACTATAGAAATAATCTAAATGTAGTATTTAGCCCAAATATTTGAGTTTTACGAATGGGTTCTAATGAAACTGACTTCTATTTAATAGCATTATTCACATATAGGAACTTCCTACTGCCTGGGCGTCAATTCTAAATAATATTTCGCAGCTTTAGCATTATGTTTGTTAGTAAAAGTTAATACCTAACTTCGTAGTAAACTTATTCCTTTGATTTCCTATAGGTAGTACCCTATAACTCCACTAAAGAGTTATAATACTCCTATAATTATACTCATTTCATTTCATTTCATCATATTACAGTTAGCATTAAGGGCATTATCACTATGCTGGGAGTTTCTCTTAAGAAAATGATTCGTAACGAATATATCCAGCCAAAGTTTCATTCGACATAGCTTTAAGAATTAACAAGCTGAAGTGGCAGTGGGCCGGCCATATCTCGCGAAGAACCGACGGCCGCTGGGGCAAACGTGTTCTTGAGTGGAGACCACGACTCGGTAAACGTAGTGTAGGACGCCCTCCGACCAGGTGGGATGACGACCTGCGAAAGACTGCAGGCAGATGCTGGATGCGTCAAGCTGAAGACAGGGCGCTATGGCGCTCATTGGGGGAGGCCTATGTCCATCATCATCATCAGCCTATAGCAGTCCACTGCTGGTCTGCAGCGGACTATGTCCAGCAGTGGCCTAATATATGCTTATGATGATGAAGCATTTATTTTTATTATCTTAGACACCTGCAGCCTTCAGGTAGACCATCCACCGACGCAGTGCGTACACGCAATAAAACCTTGAAAGCCAATAAAATATACCCTGAGGGTTAACATTCCAATATATGACTTTTAATACACAATATTATGAGCCAATAAAAACCACATTAGATCGATGTTATCGGAGACGTGAATTTTCTTATCGATGCTAAAGCGGGTAGATCATCTTAACCTGGTTTTAAAACCATTAGTTGGAAGAGCCGGTGTAAAGTGAGCCGTGACGTAACCTAGAGATGCTATTATTAAAGGCGACGGGAAATTAATGCTTTTATGATAAAGAGGATAAATACAGTAACTCTAAGTTTTCTATTCAGAGCAACACAAGTTGTTGATATCTTAATAAATAAATAAATAATGCTGGACAATCCACACAGCATCATCTAGCCCCAAGCTAAGCAGAGCTTGTGTTGTGGGTACTAGATGACTGATATACTTAATACATACTACATCACAGAGATATTTTTTATTTTACATAAATAACGACCACAGAACACCTGGAACAAATGTCTGCGTCAAAGCTGTTGTGACGCAGTGGTCCGCCTGCGACGCAGGAGGTTGTGGGTTCGATTCCCGCCTCAGGACAATTGTTTTTACGATCTGTAGACATTTGTTCCAGGTGTTCTGGTAGTTATTTATGTATTATTTATTTTATTTCGTCAAATAAATAAAATAAAAAAGTACCGGAACAAAATCCAAAAAAGAAATCTAACTGAAAAGTTGAAAATAGAACAGCTAAACATGTCCTCTTTATCCAAATCAGAACGCAAAAGCGGTCTTTATCGACTGTCGTTCGAATTTCACCTTTGCCGCAGGAAATTCTAAATTCAAAAACACGAATCGAAATGCACAAAGGAAATAGGATTTTGACGCGGTTGACTTCAAATCAAATTGCAAGGAAAACAACGGGAACATCCAGTCTTGTTTGAAAATGGAATGCCGGTATGGAAAAATGGAATACTACTGGGAAGAATGTTTTGTGTGGGAACTTAAACGTGGATTTTTGAGGTAGTTTCTCTGAAGTAAATAAGAAGGTTAAACAGTAGGTACCTATAGATATATTTTGAAAGGCGTGATACCCTTTTATTTTTGTACCCGATACTGGGGCCGGATACTGCTATATAATCGTTTTACTAGGTTAGCAGAATCCGATGCTAATGCGACGATATCATTGTCATAGTTAACATCTCTATACATATATATGTATAGTATAAAACAAAGTCGCTTCTAAATAATTTCTTCTACAAAATAAAATAAATCTAAATAATAAAATAATTAGAGTGATTCAAGAGGAAGCTTTATAAACTATTTGACACATAGATGTATACGTGCCGCGAGTAGAAGCCGCGTGGCGCAGCTAGTAAGTATATTATATAACTAACAATGATATCGTCGCAGAATTGTCCTTAGATGAAAGAAATTCTAGATAGTGAAGGGCTATTTTCACGGAGATATTGATGGAATGGTTTCAACCTGACAATTTTGACACGTGTCCCTCCATCGGTATCTTTCATCAAAGTTAAGTAAGTATCTATACTAATATTATAAAGAGGAAAGATTTGAATGTTTACTTGTTTGCATTGAATAGGCTCCGAAAGAAGCGATGAATAAGGTACCTTTGCCAAAATGTACTTTATGAATTAGATTGAAGGTATGCTAAAATATCTTCAATTTAATTCATCGCTTCCACATAGAAGCGACGAATTTAATGGAATTCGGTAAGAAAAAGTGAAAAAGACAACCACGCCAGCTTTTAAAAATTGATCTATACTTTTAAAATTAATTCCACTAATAAATTTTCTGAGAAAATAACTGTTTTTGCATTGACCGAAACAGATACCTATCGTAAAGGTAAATCGAATATGGTTTCCCGGGTCAAAATTGAATCCTATTCGTGTTCCAAAATTAAAATAACAGGGCTTCCGACTGATTGGAAGGTTCTCGAACATTACCGTTCATTATGTTTGTTTATTGTAACTCTACCGCTGAAATGAACTCCTGTCCTGAGCCGTTCAAAACTCGTCCCTATTTGTATGGATTTAAGACGAATTTAGGATGTCTAATGCGTAATTCATCAAATCATCGAACAAATCAGCGTTCTGTAAACAGCACAGCGTCAACAAGCCGATTGATTGAGAGGCAAAGATGATGAGTACAGATGGGACGGTCGGGGCGGTCTAACTTTTACTTATGTAATTTGAACGTTGTGATATGTCCAAGTGTCCTGTAAGGTCTAACTAAAGGAAATAATGTATTATATTTGATATTTGAGCCTAATATAGATAGATAGACCTAATGCCTTATTTATTAAATATTTTTTTTGATATCGTAAGAGCTACTGAGTTAGCCTACTAGAGGACCTGGCTCAGACTCTGGACTCTGTGTATGGCAACATTTCCACTGGGATCGCCAATTTGCTAGCAGAAGGCGGTGATTATGGCAACCCCCTTCGTTTGGGGAGGCAGGCTCAACAGTGGACGTGTGTTTGCTGAGGAGGTAGGTACAACGGGTTCCGAGAACTACATGTGTACCTATTGTGCGTGGGCAATAAAAGTTAATTAATTAAATTAATTAAAACCCCATTTAACGTTATATCCAATTTAATACCCATTCCATACATCTTCGACCATTTTGCCAATTACCACCAGGTGAGATTGTAATCAAGCAAGGTCTAGTCATGATTTAAAAAAAAAACACGTGTCTGCGAATGGCTCATCTGTACATTCATAAATCTTTGGCCGCAGTAATTAAGCCAGTTGTTGGTAAGTGGCTGGTTAAAATAGTGCATCCGCTAACTCATTACGAAGTTATGATGAATGAATGAGATGAACGAATGGAATGAACGAGTGAAGGGAATTACGTGAAGAGCTTTTTGGATATGGAACAGCGACCAAAGGGCCTGTTCAGATATTTTCGGCAATCGCTACCTAGGACGACGGGCGGTAGCAGTAAATTTAGCATTAGGTTTCGCTTGTGTTTTGTTTGAGCTGTATTTCAGTAAATACATAGGTACCGCACTCCGCTTTCGGTACCGCTATGGGTAGCGATGTAGCGAATACTGCGTAACTAAGTCTGATTAGGGCTTCAATGCGTACCTACGTCTGATAAGGGCTCTGCTTAACTTGGGGCTAGATGATGTTGAGTGGATTGTCCAGCATTATTTATTTATCGAAGCAACCCGCTAGCTACCATCTACCTTGCAGTGCGGCCGTAGCCCTTATGTCTTTTCAGTGAAAGTTCATTCATAAACCATTTTGTTATCTTTATTTGAGCGCATTGAAGGAGTCGCCATCTCTAAAGATAATAAATTATAATAACCCTTAAATAAATTTTAAGTGAAAATCAGATTATTTAGTAAGTAAACGTAGGGCCATTAATTAATAAAATATCAGGTAAATCAGGTAAAGGGCGAATCCTAATTAATTAAGGATCTACGGGCCGATTACATAAATTACTTGCTTCAAAAGATTATTTAAAAATTTCATTAACGACTAAAGTCTCGTGGAGACCTGGCTTTTGTTATTAGATATTCTTACGTTATAAATAAATAATAAATAAATAATATTTGACAATCCACACAGCATCATCTAGCCTAGCCCCAAGCTAAGCAGACTTTGTGTTATGGATAGGTAGGTACTAAATAACTGATTGATACGCCTAGTATCAGTAGTCCGATAATCTAGCCCGATGATCGGACTGATGAGACTTTTTAGTCTCATCAGTTCGATGATGCTGATCAATACAGATTATCGGACTTCTGAGCCTTTCAGTCCGATATTTACACATTTCGACTTTCCCATAAAAAGAAATGCATCAACTTCAGTTTATTTTTTCCAACATGCTTAATATAAAGCTATTTTATACAAAAAAATAGCTATATCTAAAATATTATACTAACTACATACTTAGATAAAAAAAACCTCCTGAACATTATATCTACAGATCGTACAAACATTGGTCCCAAAGCGGGAATAGAACCCGGAAATTCCTGCGGTGGAATAAAACTTTTATCGGGCAATCTTTTACATACCATAGCGAAATAATTTTCCATAAAACACGGAGCAATTGACTAACATAGAACATCTTTTATTTTTCGTGGATTTAAAATAGTCAAAAATTAGAGAAAAATAACTAGCTGTTTCAAAAAACAAATTATTATCTGTACGAATAATAAATGTATTCAGCTGATCATATAAATTAAGGAGCGATGCGAAACTCATTATGAAAGTTAATAAAAAACAAACTTTCTGAAATTCGATCACGTTACATAAAACCCAGATCAACCTTATTCCCGCGCAATAAAATTCAAACTCGGGAAACAACTAAAACTTGTTATTATACCGTCTTCTAATGTAATGACGTCATCAACATTAATATTTTACGCCCAAACAGAGAGCACTCTGCGTTACGTAGGTACCTATACCTACATCTGGAGAGGAAATTTGAAACGCGTTTATTGGATAAGCTGTAGAAACGAGCATAGAAGTCTATCTCATTTAGTGAGGGTCAGACAGAACTATGTTTTATCTGTTGATTTATAACCTTCAGGGCTTTTGACTTAAGGTGGTAGAAAATAATATTTTTTAGTAGGTAGGTATTAACTATTTCAATTGTTCTGGGTTTAAAAGTAATATAAAGCAAATAAGATAAATCTTATTATCCTGGACATTTTTGACACGTTCCACCGTTATGTGTGATCTATGGCCACCATAACAGAAATAGAACTATCACTAAAATAGAAAAATCAACATAATCATATTGTTATTTCTAAGCCTTGTAAATATTCGACGATATCATTTACTGTCATTATCTTTTACTGCCCATGGTGCACATGTCCATGTTGAACAGTATGTAGCTACGGCGCCGCCCTTCTTCAAGATCTTACCTCAGATGCTGGGGAGTGAAACGGTTAAAGATCTGAGCAAACGGGCCACATAATGTAGGCCGTTGCTACTTTATGTGTTGTGGTTAAAAATAATTGCTCAGTGAATACTTACAATGAAAACATTTTGTAATTAAAACTTTTCTACAAACAAAATTTATAGCCGAATTATGTTAGTAACTTTTTGAGCTTTTTCTGTGGTTAGTTTCGCTTCTATGCACAATATTTGATTTGATATCCTTTTGCCGGAAATCGGAATCTTTATTTTTGAATAACGAGGCTGGGAAAGTAATGCCGTGGGAATGATTGGTTTCTACGCGAATTCACATTACACACAAGATATTTTTTTTATTTGTTAACCAGAAGGACTACTTTGTCCATGTGTTATGGTTTGATGAATGTTGATGACTATAGAAACACAAGATATAAAAAAAAATTAAGTACTTATTAGGTTAAATAGTATGAGTGAGTGTGCAATAAAGACTTTTATAGGTATCATTTTTTTCATAAAATTGATATTAATTTATTGCGTTTTTCACACTTTACAAGCAAAGTCATTCTCAAGTCAGGCTTGTTAATCATTATGTTATCCAACGTTCAATAATAATAAGACTAGAATCGCTATCGCCTTTAGATTAACTCTCTCAAAGGGCCTCTGTGCTGCTGGCTTCGGCCCCACGCAAGCCCTCCAAAGGACCGGGTCACTTTATGGCCCGAGATCATGGTAATGAGATACACAATAAGCACAAGAATAACTGGAGAAAATAACTACAGAAACATTTTTAGTTCTACTACTAGAAATACGAGTATATCCAACTGAAACATTTACATTGCTCCTAAACCACGGTACTAGCCCAAAAAAGAAAGATCAAAATCGAATCGTCAGATCCAAAAAGCGAGCTAACAGCGAAATGGAAAACCAACAAAAACATGCTTGTTTTTATGTCATCGAATTTGTGAAGCTACGAATGGTAGCGTACTCTAGCGTACTCTGCAATGGATACTGTTTGTGTTTGATCACATCGGATCGTGTGCTCTAGGCTACGGGCTTGGGGATAGCGGAGGCGGCAGCGGGAGCGGACTAAGGACGGACAATATGGGTGTGTATGGGTCTGGACCAAATTCTTCGCATTTATTTATTGCTTGCCCTAATGAGCGCCATAGTGCCCTGTCTTCAGCTAGCCGCATCCAGCATCTGCCTGCAGTCCTTCGCAGGTCGTCATCCCTCCCAGGCCGGAGGGCGTCCTACACTACGTTGGCGATTCGCGGTCTCCACTCAAGAACACGTGTACCCCAGCGGTTGTCGGTCAGCGGTTGCTCACTAAATACATATATACCTACTTATAGTAAGTATACATTCATTTATTCTGCCGGACTTTAAGGGATGAACCTACCGGGTTTGGGTGTAAACTAGGCCTAGATCTCAGTACTTAAGGGGTTATGAGGACTGAGATCTAGGCCTAGGTTTTTGTAAAAATTCGAATAACATAAAATTCAATAATATATTCTTTGGTACCTGAAATGCTAAAGATTGAAAAAAAATTACGATAAAATAAATATTCAGATTGCACTTTTTTTTTGTTGCGGTCTATTAAAATGACTTAGGTATGGGTACCTATTACATGTTCTTAAATAAGTTTCTTCATAAGTTGTGTAGTTTTCTCGTAAATAAGCAAAAAAATTATTTTTGCGCTAAGGACTAAACTTACCTATGCTTAGATGTAGGTACGTATGCCCTGACATAAGAAAAAATACGTGGCCAATATCTTTTGATAATCTAATAAAGACTAAATATACTAATGCTTTTTTACCCAGGACACTACTACAGCTACTACCCCTGTCTAGATACTTGTAATTATATAACATGTATACCTACAAAATCAGCTCGAGCACAAATAATATTTAGGGATTTTTTTGAGAATAACAGAATTTCCTTAATTAGTGTAATGACAAAGGTCTCCTAATTAGACCGCTTTGTTTACATTTATTTTATCCCGGGAGTGCGGGCCTGGTCGTGGGGGGAAGGGGGGGAGGTCATACCTACCACCTGTAGGAACGAAATTAGCCTAATTTTAGGTGAAAGAAATGAAACCTTATTTGTACCTACTCGAAATATTCAGAGAACAAGAAATATACATATGTATTACTTATATAATAAATAAATATAATATGTATTTATTTTTACCTTAAAGAAACATTTATTTATTTGGGGAATTTTAACACAAATATTTGTAGGTATTATGGTATGTAGTGTATTTGTTTTCTTTTCTGTTATCTATATATGTATGTATTTACTAAAGTACCACCGTCTATTGTTCTACCGTACCACCGTCTAAAGTACTACCGTATTGTTCCTTCATGTTCAGTCCATCCAAAGGTTGCCTGGAAGAGATCGCTCTCAGCGATAAGGCCGCCCTTTATACTTCATTTATTCTATTGTTCATTCCTGTATTGTTTCTGTGTGGTATAATAAAGTATTTCCTATCTATCTACATATCTATATTTAGAGACTATATTATAGCCAAACTCGATGCAGAATATTTGTAAACAAACCATCCATACTATTATTTTAAATTCTATCTGAAACTTTACGCCAAGCTATAGTAGTTTTAATTTTGAGACAGAATCAGGCAGCAATTTTGAAACCTTATTGCTACAAAAATAATAAACATAATAAATATACAAAAATACAAATACTCGTCGAAATCAGTCCAGTAGTCGCAAACCTACTAGACCCTATACATACATTGCACGGTACAACAGCTGTTCTTCTCTACAGGATGTTTCCACTTTTTGAATATCACTAACAAACGAATTTAATCCTGTACATGTCGATTTTACTGCTTATATTTACACAGGATTCGTAACGAAATCACCCGACAGAGAACCAAAGGTATCGACATGGCTCAAAGAATTAGCAAGCTGAAGTGGCAGTGGGCCGGCCATATCTCGCGAAGAACCGACAATCGCTGGGGTACCCGTGTTCTTGAGTGGAGACCGCGACTCGGCAAAGATTATGTAGAACGCCCTCCGGCGAGATACGACGACGACGAACTTCGAATGAGGCAGATGCTGGATGCGTCAAGCTGAAGACAGGGCGGTATGGCGCTCATTGGGGGAGGCCTAAGTCCAGCAGTAGACTAATAAAGGCTGATGATGATGAATTAATGATTGATTGAAAACTATATATTTTTCATATATGTACCTACTGGTATATTATATAAAATGATTTTCACAATCGTTTAACATGCACGATCATGTTTTAAATATTTAATCACTAGTGTAAAATCGTGTTGGGTAGTTTCCACAATATCTTTGTTTTATCAATTATCTAGTACCCATAACACAAGCGCCCGTAGTTTCAATCAGTGGGACAAATAAATTCATTGGAAATAATTATTAATTTATATAATTATAGTCTATTAATTTAATTGATTGTGATCTCGGTCAATAACGATTTAAAAATGAAATATCTCTCAAGACCCTTTAAATACTAAGGGATGACAGACAGACGGATCCCAGGACACCCCTCCACTTGCACCCTCAGTACGGAATCCTGAATAAATATGATTAAATCAAACACAGGCTTAACCCTTTTGTAAAGGTCTGTGCGTGAAGTTAAGTTAATTAATCAAAAACTGAAAAAGCTTTTATGTACAGAGTTTATCTCTCATAGATTTGCTTCGTAGGTACAACGACAAAAATCTCTGCACGGGACACTCAGCCTTCGTTAAAGGAGTTTTGAAAACTGACAATGTTCAGCACCTTTTGATGTCATCGCAAGTTTTACCACTTATAACCGGAAGTTTTATTGTTGGAATCAATCAATAATTTTGCACCCATTTATTTCTATAATCGAAATAAGTCGAAAAAATAATATAGGTACATTAATTTCATAGTTCCATTAGTAGAAGACAATTTTACACAGGTAGTAACTTGATCCATTCGGTAGAACGCACGTTTCAGAGAATCGATTTAAATCGATTCACCACACTGAAACGGTTCTGCCTCTCCATCCGTACTTCGTTAGCAGAGTTTCATTCTTTTTAGAGGACTGGTAACAACCAAAAACTTGAGTTGGGATGTGGTGGGAGAGTTCTTATATCTTCTACTAATGGAATCTATTCATATAATAGCGATTGAACTTCACCTGTTAAGTTCTTTTTATCGCCTATTTTATAACTTACGAAAATCTACTTGTCTACCTTCGTATATTTGGAGCTCCACATTCAAATACGAGCCATTTTGTCCGTTTATAAATAATAAAATCGTCACAAAGTCTATATCAAAGGTTTTTTTTGCAGAAATACTGAAAAATTAAATTGCTAGGAAGTCTTTCATAGCGTATCCATCTGATATTTCCTTTGATCCTTTACTTCCGGTCATTTTCTGTTCGCAGAAGAGGATCCGATAACGTGGAAACATTTCTATAAAGCGTTTTATTTAGATTTATATTTTGTCATGTTGGAAAATTTTACAATACATATGTATGAAAAAAATTCTTAATTATTAGAAAATAAATGTTTTTCTACAAATGAAAATTGTTTAAAAAAAGTTATTTGTATTTTATTTAGTTTATCTATTAATGCACACATTATGCACCCAGTGGCTGCCATTCCCTTGCCCCGCAGTGGGTTAGGCTGGGACTGGGGCTAAAAGTAATAGTGTTTTTTTTTTGTTTTATATTTACAATTGCTTTTTTCATTTCTTTTTCACAATATACTGGGCAAATTCTAGAATTAAAATAATATAAAGCTCAGAACTCAACACTTGATGTAATAAACATCAAGTGTTGAGTTTTGAGCTTTAGATGATTGAATCCGTGTTAAGTAAATCCGTAACGCTTTAGGGTGGATCGTTCGCATTGCTCGGGATATAAATTTTTCCCTTAAGGGTCCGGCGACCCTCGCTTGCAAAAATCGCTCCGAATATCGCTGTCCCTGTTTAACCCTTGCGCCGCGCCTCATGCGTGCGTGATAGCAATATTAGCCGTTCAAAATTTGGTTTGTTCCGTAATACCAAAAATTATGACTGAAAACTTTTTTATTCTTCACAAAGTATTGTTGTTCTGTAACTAGACAATATAAGCTATGTTCCTTAATAAATAAAACGTAAAATATTGATGTTTTTAATACGAAACAAATAGCAAGAAAACTTGTACATTTTCGCATAAAAATGTGCAAAATGCGATTTGCTTTCATTTAATTTTAGGTAAGTATTTTGAAAAAAAAAACTATTTAGGAACCTAGATAAATACTATTCAAATACACATAATACAATATCATAGTGGAAATCATTTTGGTATAATGGTAAAGAATTCGTCCCTCCGGAGGCCTCCTTAAGTTATTTAGAACGGAAAAACTAAAATCGGGATCTCCCGCGCAATGTTAATCGAACGGCCATTAAAGCTGTTATTAAGGCCCACCATTATGGATCCACGAGCAGACTATTGTTTGAAAATACCATTAAACTGATCGATCGAGGCCGCAGCTTGTTTTCAAAGAGGTGAGTCTATCTCATCACTCTTTATGATCATACTAAAATGATCATCAGCCCGTCTGTCTGACTTATTATTATTATTAACTCATTTATTTCAGATTTACCTATAAAACATTCAAAAGTAATTACAAATGTCACAGTAAAATCAGCTTAAATTTAATATTAGACGAGGTATATAATGATAACATTTCATAACACTTAAACTTTGACGACCGATGTGGCGCGGTGGGCGAAGGTCCGCCTGCGACGCAGGAGGTTGTGGGTTCGATTCCCGCCTCGGAACAATTGTGTGTACGATCTGCAGATATTTTTTCCGGGTGTTCTGGTCGTTTTCAATGTATAATAAAATAACTATCTATGTAATATATTGTATTAATTATGTATATCAGCTATCTAGTACCCATAACACAAGGTCTGCTTACCATTGGGCTAGATAATGCTGTGTGAATTGTCCAGCATTATTATTATCTATTAAATATGAAAGAAACTACCTACTATGTACGTAAGTACTAACCTAACACGAATATTAACGATATACAGGATGCCAGGAAATATGTTTACTAAGCTGAAAGGGGGTGATTTTGAACCCCGAGGAGGTCTAGGATTAATATCAAACTAAAGTAATAACTAGCCACCTGTTCGTGTGATTTAAATTTAAAAAAATTTAACAGTTTGGCAATGTGATCATACTCAGTAAAATAGCAGCATAGCCACGGGCGCTCACTATGCTTCTATTGACCCGGTCTCAAGAAACCACAGTATAATGGAATCGGGTCATATTTGATTAGGATACCGTTAAGTCCCTACGGATAAAACTGCTGACGATTTACGGACCGCCTGATTTTTTTTTTTATTCTTATTTAATTAGGGACTTTGAGTCTTACAGTGACTAAGTTAGTCCCATAGGATATCTTATAAGTAGTTAATCAATATTTACAAGTATCTTATGTGGACTCATGTAGAGTGACAGCGGCAGAAGTTGGTTCCGCCAGTACACTCTGAAATGAAACCACATCAAGACTCATATAGAGTGACAGCGGCAACAAAAGTTTGTTCCGCCAGTACACTTTGAAATGAAACCACATCAAGGACTCATATAGAGTGACAGCGGCAACAGAAGTTTGTTCCGCCAGTACACTTTGAAATGAAACCACATCAAGGACTCATATAGAGTGACAGCAGCAACAGAAGTTTTTTCCGCCAGTACACTCTGAAATTAAACCACATCAAGGACATTAATATTACATTTTGCTATTAACTGGATCTTTTCTCATGGATGCGCTATGGGAACACTCCACCAACGCAATATTTAAAAACATGAAAGCTGTGACGAAATATTTTTACGCCGTATCAAATAAAAGCTTGTTTTATATTTCCTAAAAAAATAATGTTCTCCATATCGGAATTCGTAATGGTTATGTTTTTCTTTATGTTATTCCGTGAAATCGAAGCTTTGAGAAGAAATCTTTGAAACGGTGCACAGTATTTTTCTATTTCTGGAATCGAAAAAAAATACTAATATGTTTTATCCTCCTTCTCTTTCTTTATATAGGAGCTCATTTGTATCAAAAGGCGTAAAGCAAGGAGCTGTCAAATCACATGCCTCCATTATGTTTACCATAATAAGTGTAGACTTTTGAATGAAGATATAATAAATAAATAAAATAAATAATGCTGGACAATCCACACAGCATTATCAAGCCCCATGGTAAGCAGAGCTTGTGTTATGGGTACTAGATAACTGATATACATAATACAATACATTACATAGATAGATATTTTTTATTATACATAGAAAACGACCAGAACACCCGGAACAAATATCTGCAAATCGTACATACAATTTTTCCGAGGCGGGAATCGAACCCGCAACCTCCTGCATCGCAGGCGGACCTTCGCCCACCGCGCCACATCGGTCGTCATATGCAATTATCTGTATTTTTTTAAATATTAATTATTTATAATGTTCAATCATAACGCCACTGTTATCTTTAATAAGTACCGATCCTATCCATAAAATGGTTGCCTGGATGAAATGTTATTAACGCTGTTAGCGATAAGGCCGCCGTATGTGCCACTAGATATAACTAGTATTAAGTTCTTTTATAAAAAAACCGTATTGATGGTGCAATACATTTACCTATATTCTTTTTAAAATTTTTAAAAATATATGCACCTTCGTTTGAGCACAATCTCCCCTGATGGAAAGTGACGATGTGGCCGACAATGTATCAATGCAATTATGTGGAACCCGCAGTGTTTGATTTCTCACACCGTGGATCACTATTATCTTGTCTTTAAGACATATTCAGGCTTAGAAGGCTTGAAAGAAAAGGTATGCAGAACATACCAATAGACGCCCTCCGACCAGGTGGGGCGACGACCTGCGAAAGACTGCAGGTAGATGCTGGATGCGTCAAGCTGAAGACAGGGCGCTATGGCGCTCATTGTGCGAGGCCTATGTCCAGCAGTGGACTGCTATAGGCTGATGATGATGATGATGGCACAAAGAACCTGGATTACCACACGAGATAAATTTACCCAGTCCAATAGCCGCCATAGCTTACGCAACGTAGATATGACATGTCGCTTCACTTTTAATAAAATAATGATACAGCAGTAAATACGCCTGGACGAACGCTGGACACGATAAAATATATAAAAAGTCGCCAAGAGCGAGTTGAAATTGCACGTCAATGGTACCGTACGCTTATGAGATGATTTCAAAATTTATAATTTAGTTTTTCAAGGGCTTTCTAAGCAATGTTCCTGTATAAAGTTATTAATAAATTGACCTGTGAATGAAGGTGTTAAACTTTAATAATATAATAATTGGACGCGAAATTTACAAATTGCAGAGGATCCATTACATTACAGGGTAAGTTACAGGGAATGAAAACATGATTATTCTAATTCATAGGGTCACAAAAAGCGAAATAATGAAACTATCTCTTTTGTATTTTTGCTTGACTTTTAGGCGCTATTGTTATTTAACTTATTACCATTTCTATGTCTGGTAAACTCTAACAGACATCCGCAAGTACTACTACTAAAACATTATAAAACCAGATAGCACCTCAGTGAGACCACGGAGACAGAGCCATTTGGTGACCATTCCGTTTTCTTATCAAGGCACGGAACCCTAACATGGGCAAAAAGCGATATGCATATGAGGCAGCATAATATAAACACCCAGCTAAAGGATTCCGGACGTGTACAAACAGACAACCTAATCAGAGTTTATTGGTGGTTCTTTCAAAAATGCTAATTTTTCTGTGCTATTTTACAGAATTTTCAGGCAAATATTTTCAGAATTAAATACAAAAAGATCAGCGTACAAAATATCAAAAATTTTAGGCATACAAAATTATTGCTGCTTGTAAATACAATTTTATTTAAACTAGTGTTTTTCAGCGGCTTCGCACGCGTTATTTCTATGGAAAAGTTTCAGAGTTATTTCTATCCTATGGAAACTGCATCCTGTGTCTATCTAAAAAAACATCTATCATAAAAAAATATTCAGATAAATAATTAATCGCTTACAACCATAATCGTTCCTCGACCGACATTTGGGTAAGGCTTATACCACACTACAATACGTGACTTATCCTAGCGATCAAACGTATTGCAAATAAGGACGGTGGCCACACTGCGAGCGACGCGACTGGCTAGGTGCCTGTAGGAGGATCAGTCACTATCTCTAAGCAAGCTTCTCTAAACGAAGACCTTTGCAGTGTGGTATCACTACACAGTATAAAACAAAGTCGCTTCCCGCTGTCGGTCTGTCCCTAAGTATGCTTAGATCTTTAAAACTACGCATCGGATTTTGATGCGTTTTTTTAATAGATAGAGTGAATCAAGAGGAAGGATTATGAACCTAGAACCTATTTGACACATAGATTTCCAAGCGGGCGAAGCCGCGTGGCGCAGCTAGTTAGCCTATAAGAAATGATAATCTGAAGACATCAAAGAAAACAAATATCCCCATTAAACCGAACCCCTATATTTTTATGGCTATTCATTGACATAGTTCCTCGTATTTTCCTGGTAGCCATAAACCTATGGGTTTTATTAGGAACGTTAGTGACATAGTATACATAGACGACCGATGTGGCGCGGTGGGCAAGGTCCGCCTGCGACGCAGGAGGTTGCGGGTTCGATTCCCGCCTCGGAACAATTGTGTGTACGATCTGCAGATATTTGTTCCGGGTGTTCTGGTTGTTTTCTATGTATAATAAAAAATATCTATCTATGTAATGTATATTGTATTATGTATATCAGTTATCTAGTACCCATACTTTAACATTATGATATCGTTTTTTTAAGTTTTCGGGACAAAATGCAGTGTTGTAGTATAAGTGTAGTGTAAAATAATATATTCATATATACATTATATGCATAACTATATGAATATCAAATACAAACAAAATTTCTTCATGATATCTTTTATAACAAATTAATATATTATACTACGACACTATGCTTGTGTTATGTACATACATACGATTACTAAATCGTACATAATACAAGCTCTGTTTACTTTTGCGACTGAACCATGCCTTGTGAAATGTTCAGAAAGTCATCATCATTATCATCAGCCTATAGCAGTCCACTGCTGGACATAGGCCTCCCCCAATGAGCGCCATAGCGCCCTGCCTTCAGCTTGCCGCATCCAGCATCTACCTGCAGTCTTTCGCAGGTCATCATCCCACCTGGTCGGAGGGCGTCCTGCACTACGTTTACCGAGTCATGGTCTCCACTCAAGAACACGTTTGCCCCAGCGGCCGTCGGTTCTTTGCGAGATATGGCCGGCCCACTGCCATCCACTTCAGCTTGCTAATTCTCAGAGCTACATATTATGTCGATAACGTAAGTGTAGTTAGTATGTTCATGTGCGTTGTTTTGTTTATTATGCCGACTGTACAACATAGAGAGATAACGCAGCACTAGTTATGTTGCCTTGAAATAAACTAATCAAGCAATATTTTCATATCAGTTTACTAATATAGCATTCAACCTATCAAGTTGATAAATCAGTAAAAGTTATGGAAAGTGTTCGGTTAGAAAATCACTCGAAGTAATTAGTCTCAGAACGCCAACGGTTATGATAAATGTTCTTGAGGATTTGCCCTGATTCATAGACGGAAGCGTTTAAGAATATTCTAGAACGAATCTAATCGCTAACTAAACATCCATTCCGCAAAAGCGGCGATAAACTACACACCTTATGCATACTAGTGAAATTTAATGCGTTGTCATACTTAGTACACTTATATCTTTTCCCCATCCAAAGGTTGCCTGGGAGACATCTCTATCGATAAGGCCGCCTATTGTTCTTTTTGTTAATATCTAGATAAAAGGTTTTTATTTCGTTATTTTTTTAGTGCAATAAAGTGTAAATTCATTCATATGATTATCAATATTATTCTTTGTCTCTAAACAGGAGATAACTTATCCCTAAGAGTTTTAAGTAACTCTAAGTAACTTTAGGGGTAATTTATCTCGAGTTTAGTGACCGGTAAGCTGAATATTTCTGGTTTTTTACACATTTTCATTGCCTCAGTGAGGTATTATGTGGTAATGTTGCTCCTATGTAGCAGAAATAATTTTTAATGTGACTTTGGAGGTATATAAAACAGGCTATGTAGAAAAGCTTCCACCCTGCACCATACATCATCTCCCTCGTCAGAACATCTCTCTCCGATGAGTTTAGCTTGTTAGCTCGCCGAGTTGCGTGGATCCTAAATATTTACATTGTTATTTGGAACACATCAAGATTAATTATATTTCGGCCGGATCCCTGTTTACGCAAGGAATTTGCCCACAAAATAGATTTATTTGCTCGTTATTTTTGCCGTGTCTCTATCTCTAACTATATGCGCCATTATTCAGACAATCCTTCATTTTCTTTTAGCTTACTATGTCACGTAGGGAAACTTTTCATGGCGTAATCTCTCCCAAGGTTATGGAGAATGAAATGGTAATGATGACTCACCGTAAAACCAAATCAGACTCGAAGGGCCTCGTATCGTCTTTTGAAGATTCAATCTCGGAGAAACTCGAAACTTTCTCCGAATCTCGCCGAAACTTTTTATCCCACTGACAAATGGAGTAGCTGCTTTCGACATGTCGTTTTTCTTTACATAATTGAATGGATTCGCTGGTTTTTGCTCGTGCCAAGACTTGTTCTACATAAGAGTTTGAGTTCCAAGTTTTATTTTCTAATCAATCTTTGTAAAGATGGGATGTTGTAGACAAACTCACTTGTTTATAAACATTACATAACTTGTGGCCGTAGTTTAGTTTTAAACATAAGGTAGGTCTATTTTGTCATTCCATGAGAATTAAAACAAAAAACGAAAAAACATTCATAGATTTGCTGGAAACGGCTGTAAGAGACGCTTTCCAAATCCGAGAGTAAGAGTCATTATAATTAAAAATATTTAGCACACACAAAAAAACTTAAGTTATCAAGTTTATTGTGTTTGTACTTTTTGATGGGAGCTCAGTACTTTGCTCCTGCTAAACATCAGCGACGTGACGCGGAGGGGGCGTTCTGCGTGTACCCGCAGGACGGCGAGTGCGTTGGCGGCAGTCGAAGTTGACAAGTAAAATCCACAATTATCGATATTTTAGTATCGATTTTTTATTATCGATCAAGGTAGTCGCCTGAAACACAGGATTACCTAGTTAAGACTAAATTGTTATGCGTACTCAGCTATATTGTCTAGCTGCGAGTTTTTATTAATATTTTTTTATTTATTCGCCACTCCCGTTGAACTCTGCTTATCAGGGCACGCGGCAGCGTGACCAAGCCAAGTTCAAGCAAAGGAACGCGCCGAGTGTATCATTACACGAACCACTTGGTGCCACTTTTGACCCTTCTATAACTCAAAACCTCTTTAACGTAAACACATAAAACTACGTGTGTTGAATTATATCCATAAGGACATGTAGAAGCCCAAATTTCATGAAGCTAGCTCAAACGGTTACAAAGATATGAAGGTCGAAAAGTCGTAAAAATTCACACTGACTGACTGACATACATATAGTACCTAATTCTAACCTACTTCCAGATGACCTAGAAGGATGAAATTTGGAATCCAGCTCGGTAATTGTGTGTAAGCGTAGGAAAAAATCAAAAAATAAAAAAAAGTCAAAAAATAAGTGATGTCAGCGACGACGACCTTATGTCAATGAAATAAGGTTTAAATTCGAATAGAATCCGCATTGCATAGAATAAGCAATAGTACTAACGTCTCCGATTGCGCAATAGAATACAGTGTAGTTGTTAGGGACCGGCAAATAATAGATTCTGTTTTCGAAGTAACTACATATTTTTACTACCTCACACTAGATGTCACTAGTGTAGGGGACGTACTAAGAATTATTTTATTCACAAAATTCATTTTCCAGCAAACATAACTGTTTTGGTTAATTGTTGTCGGTTGGTTGCCCTATCATTTTCTATGGTTGCAAAATGCTTAAAACGAATACCTATATATTTTTCAGCTATTGATTTAATCAGAAGAATAATATGATTATCAGTATTATCAGCAAGAACAAATCTTCGTATATTTCGTCGGAGTCCAGTCTTGTCTATTAATTTTTGTGATCCATTGCTGTCTTACATTATCTTGAGATGGGAATCTAGAACATACACAATTTAAAATTGCATTAATAGGTGGGCTTCAATTTCATTAAATTTACTAAACAACTACTATTATAGTAGTTGTCTCACGGAGGAAAAGTACTTTCAATATAGAATATTTATTATAAAACATTCCATAGGTGCATTCCATACATGCTATGTTTCAACATAGCCGTGGGACATTCAGTAAAATAATTGGATTCTAAATACGGCCCTGGCCCTGTTTTTCTTTATAAGTTAATGGTTGACGATAGATGGCGGCTTGTTTAAAAATGACTATAAAAACTAAAAAATTAAAATTTTGGCGACTAAAAAGTCTTTAGGAACTTAAGTTGAAGTAATTTCAGTACATATGATTATTAAAATATATTAACACTGAGCCCTACGTACCTATAAATGTTTATTTCCCATGATACAAAGTATCGCCATCTATTGTCAAGTAGAATTATATTTGGAAACGCCGAGTCACAATGGAAATTTTCGAGAACTTTTAAAATATGATGCGGTATTCAGAAAAATCCAAAAAGAATTATATTGGTCAGTTGTGTAGTTGAACAAATTTCAGTACAATTGATTATTAAAATATATTATTATTGAGCCCTACGTAGGTTTATTTCCCATGATACAAAGTGTCGCCATCTATTGTCAAGTAGAATTATATTTGGAAACGCCGAGTGAATACCTGCCTAGTTTTCTTTACAAAAAGTAATGATATCCCACCAAAAACATAAATGTAAAATAGGAGAGCCAAGTTCAATGCAAAAATTATGATTGGCTGTGGGCTTCGCGGCAAAAAGAATTGATATCTGAATGAGTGCCAAGTCAAATCTATGTAGGTTAGATTTGACTTGGCCAGTTTTTATCAGAATTAAAACGATGAATAACTTTATAAAATGACTGATGTAATGAAAACTGGCCAAGTCAAATCTAACCTACATAGATTTGACTTGGCACTCATTCAGATATCAATTCTTTTTGCCGCGAAGCCCACAGCCAATCATAATTTTTGCATTGAACTTGGCTCTCCTATTTTACATTTATGTTTTTGGTGGGATAATCTTTTACTAACACTTTTTAAAATGAAAATTAGCTTAGTAAGATAAATCAAATAAAGGTCATAATTACAAAGGGGTTAGTCCACCTAGTTATACTATTAGTTATACGATATAACAAAATTAACAAAAAAAAATCCGAATAGTCATACTGAGCAGTATAACTAAACGGATCCGATTATTTTGGACTGGGCTCGTCCATTGAGTTATATTCGTAAATACACAACCGCCTAATGAAATTTATGGGTGTTTAAGTACATGGAAAAATGTGTAAGATCCAAGAGCTTACATCTCAGCTCAAAACAATTAACAACTTTTAATCTAGATAGTAATTAAAAACAAAACAAACATACAACTGAAAATAAATAAGCTTGGATCCTTTGTATCCAATGTCCCTCTCAAAGGCGTCCTTTTATTTTCACAACAATGGTCCAAAGGAAACAATGCTGTAATCCAGACTCACAAATTCGACGATATTGGGTTGCTATTTATTTTTCAGTTTAAAATAACAAACAAAATCACGCTGGGCGTTTCAATTGGATTCTATGGTTTTCTTTTATTGAAAGAAACGCGAAATTTTGTCAACGTATATTTGTGCGCAAATTTCGCCAGTAAATCTGAACGGATTTGACAGAAATTTTGTATTAATGTAGCTCTAGATCTGAAATAACATACTGCTTTGGTTATTTAGAAAAAAACGCATATTAGGACGGAAGCCAGACATAAAAGTACTACACAGATTCGCAGGTTTTGTGGAACTTAGACGTAGAGGATCTACTCAGAAAACGAATATCGGAGTTCCTGTTTCGTTTTCAAGCGAAACCAACTCTTACTTTATAGTAGAGTAGTAGACTTACTAAACGCACTTGCATATGCATATTGCGTTTACATGAAAACAAATCAAAAACTTGTATTTCGTCATTAAGAGTAGACCCCAGAATAAGCAAATTGGTCGACCATACCACAAGACATCTTTGCTAGGTCATACTAGGAAAGTGTTCGACGATACCCTGTCCAGCATCCGTCAACTAGATAAATAATGTATGTATGTTTAAATCATTAACTTATTTATTTAGGCTGTAGTAGTATAATACAACCCATCGAACAAAACATAAAAAATGTCAATTTTGTTATTTCGTGATGACCGACTTCTGAAAACGAATGGATAATGTAATGTGATTATGTGTGGTGCTCGAAAAGACTTGATCCGTTTCCGATGAGAGCTCAATGAACTCTCTCGAGCTCGGCCTTGAGCTGAAAACATATTGTTCTTTGCCCTCTTAACTTCGGAAACGTCAAGTGCCCCGTCCTGTGAAGTGATCCTGAGTGGCCAAAGTCCTCTCAAGGCGAAAGTCGAGGGTTGTCACTTCTCACCTTTTTGCTTCCATTTGCTACCACGTGGTTATCTTTAGATGGGCTTTTATTTTTTTGGTTTCTTTAGTTTAGGGGCAATCTTCTCTTGTTTTTGTTAATCCAAATATCTATAGATCACTGAGTAGTCTTTTTTTAAGTCTTTTTTTTTGTTTTGTTTATATCTGTTGTTAACTACCCTTTGAGCTTTTGTTTAAAATGTAATTACAAATTCCTGTGTTACTTTTAAACAGACCAGTTTTCATTTACTTAGCTTTAAAAAGACCAGTTTTCATCTACAAATGGATAAAGACTGGTTTTATATAAATATTATATATTTAAGTAATTTTATTGCCGAAAAATAAAACGTGGATGATTGTCATAATGTCGTACTTTAGTAGTTTGCTCTAAATCTCTGAAGCCATATTGTCTGTAACTTCAATTTTATTGTTACTACGTGCCAACTTCTTCAGAAACTTTAAAAGGTATTGTTTTAGGTACATTATGATTCCTTCGCGCGGTCTGTATGAAATAACAAGTACACGATAACTTTTGAAAGTAATGAATACTAAATCTTCTCTTATAATTAATTACTAATCACATCTCTTATTAATAATAATCTCTAAACTTATTAACGGGATATTTACAATGATTCGTGTTGTTTTGATCTTTCCAACATTGTAACATGTATCATAGGGATCAATTCTATGTGAATTGAATCGCGGTAATTGATCCCTATGATTGCTATGCTCGGAGTTTCTCTGAAGGATAGGATTCGTAACGAATTCATCCGTCAGAGATCCAAAGTTATCGACATAGTTCTAAGAATTAGGCAGCTGAAGTTGCAGTGGGCCGGCCATATCTCGCGAAGAACCGACTGCCGCTGGGGCAAACGTGTTCTTGAGTGTAGACCACGACTCGGTAAACGTAGGGTAGGACGCCCTCCGAACAGGTGGGATGACGACCTGTGAAATAATGCAGGTAGATGCTGGATGCGGCAAGCTGAAGACAGGGCGCTATGGCGCTCATTGGGTGAGGCCTATGTGCAGCTGCTGACTGCTATAGGCTGATGATGATGAATTGATTCCGTTATAAGTGGTTTTTATAGTATGTGTCTACGTCACCACTAGGCTAGGTTAGCACCCGGTTAATAAAGTGGGTCAGAGCAGTCGTGTCCTAGGTGAATTTCAAATTGTTTGCATAAGCCCAGCTGTTTACGGTACCTACCTCTAGAGGGGTTTACTCCAAAGTGTACATTTCAGCGGTGTGGTCCAGAACTAGTTTGAGCTTATATCGCTAACCTCCTTAGGTAATACCTACCGTTCCTTTGAAAATTAACAGAAATCTGCATCCACTCAAAACTCGAAGTTTATTAACCTTAGGGACACAGCGGATCCGTTTTTACAAGACTGTTATTTACTAATAGTCTGCACAATAAAAAAAATATATATACATATGCTATGTATTGTATTATGTATATCAGTTATCTAGTACCCATAACACAAGCACTGTTTAGCACGGAAAGTACGTACAATAAAAAACATTTGCTATTATTATCTATCAAGTTATGTATTGTATTATGTATATCAGTTATTTAGTAGTTAATATACCCAATAACACAAGCTCTCGCTGTGAAATGTCCAGCATGATTTATTTATTTATTAGCTGCTGCGCCCCGCGGTTTCACCCGCGTGGTGGTAGATATTTTGGATAATATACAATATATCTTTATGAATTGTAAGCATATGCGTTATTCTGATGTATAAGCTATATTATTGTGAAGTTTAATCAAAATCCATTGAGTAGTTTTTGCGTGAAAAAGTAACAAACATCCATCCATACTTACAAACTTACGCGTTTATAATATTAGTAGGATGTGTGAACTCGCTCATAATCACTGCATACGCTATTACGAAATAAATCGGAATCAAATAACATTTAAAAAAACTAGGAAATAAAATGATCTCTTTGGTTTGGAATGTTTCACTTGTTGTTCGTGACACAATCGGACTTGAACTTACCTTATTTGCATCGGAATTAAATCGCAGTCTTCATCAGGATGATTATTACATCTGAAAGTAAACAAACACTTTGTTACTTATTTTCAAAATCGGTATCAGTACCGAACCTACCATGACATGAGTCAGTACAGCATAGTAGTTAAGGTGCCTTTGCTCCTGAGCAACTTTCTTTGCAATAATTTTTAATTGTTGCGTTTGAAAATGGATGAACGAGGGAACGAGGATGGAATTTTTATTGAATAATTTCATTTGTAATATTCGGAAAGTTACACAGCTGAACGCGCCCCTGTCCGCGCCGCAGGAGCCGCACTCACCGCAGTCATCGCATTGTCCAAAACTTGATATGAAACTAGCTGCGCCCCGCGGTTTCACCCGCGTGGTCATAGATATTTTGGATAATATACAATATATCTTTATGAATTGTAGCCTATGTCTTATTCTGATATTTAAGCTATATTATTGTGAAGTTTCATAAAAATCCATTCAGTAGTTTTTGCGTGAAAGATCAACAAACTTCATCACAAACTTTCGCGTTTATAATATTTACCTATTAAAATGAAATGAAATGAATTTATTTGTTAAAAGACTTACACAGAACATAATAAACTTAAACTTAAAGGTAAACTAAACGTGTCGGTAATCATGTAAGTCCAGTAACAAAATGACTTTGCCTCAGCATGAGTTGGATGACTAGCATGCTAGCAACCAACGCTAGTCTATACATGGTATTGCTAGGATGGTATGCAACATCGCGCTCCTATCCGCGCCGAACGCGCCGCATTCAGTTAAATCATTTCAGCGCGTTCAGCTTTGTAAAATTTGTAGTAGTGTCGATGGGACGCGTTGTGGTGACGTACATTTATAAATACTTGTTCAGTATGGCAGGACATCTGTATCTACGATCGTCAAGTAACCTTTCAAAGCCTAGAAGAAAGAAAGAAAGAAAGAAAATACATTTATTTGACACCATACAAAACACGACACATTACATAATAAGAAAGAATACATACCAGAAAAAAATTATAAGGAGATAGATAAAAACATACAGATAGGTACAAATACGTGTTACATAAGGGACCAAAAAGGTCCCTGTCTCAGCATTATTAATAATTATGAATAATGCTGAGACAGGGACCTTTTTGGCATAGAATATTGCCTAGAATCGGATTTAGGAAGACCACTAATACATCCCATCAATAGGTAATCGTGCTAGTTTATAATTAAATAAATAAATAAATCCCAAGAAAACGCCAACGCCAGTCTTCTTAAGCAATCCAAACCACGTATTAGGAACGGATCAGCTCAAAATTGAGACATCAAACCGGAAGATGATCATGTTAAATTCATATCCGGGATAAGGTCGGCCCTTAGGATAACAAGCGATAACGCCCTTATGGCTTACGACTGTTATACGCAACTGGCAAATCACTAGCGAACTATCTATGATACAAGTAATAAAACCGGCCAAGTGCGAGTCGGACCCGCGCACGAAGGGTTCTGTACCATTTATCTATAAAAACGGCAAAAAATCAGTTTGTTGTATGGCAGCCCGCTTGAATATTTATTTTGTTCTGTTTTTTAGCATTTGTTGTGAAAGCGGCAACAGTGATACATCAACGGTCTAACTATCACGGTTCTTGCAATACAGCCTGGTGACAGACGGACAGACGGACGGACGGACAGCGGAGTCTTAGTAGTAGGGTCTCGTTTAACCCTTCGGGTACGAACCCTAAAAATTACTGTAGCCCGAAAGCAGACTATGATAAAGTATTACAAACGTTGGCGGTGCAGCGGTGGAGTAAAATTGTCTAATCTATGGTGCGTGAAATCTCCAAAAAGTATAAGGTAACGACTTCCATAGCGCAGCGGGTGAAGGTCCACCGGCTCAGGAGGTTGCGGGTTTATTCCCGCCCCGGTATAAATGTTTGTACGATCTGCAAATATTTGTTCCGGGTGTCTGGGTGTTTTCTATCTATAAAAAAATATATTTATTTATGTAACATCCAGTTAGGTACATTATCCATAAAAAAAAATCGCGGCGATAGTCTATCGAACTTGGCCGTGGAGGATGGTGTATGAAGATTACTATTTTAATGTCCGTTCCGGCACAAAAGGGCAGTCCACATTGACATGGTCTTACACCAATTCCAATGGCCGTAGTCCCCCATTGAGCAGCGATGAAAGGTATTAGTGATATGACACGAACATGACTTAGCATTAATTACGTAGGTATGGTATATAGTGCTGTTGGGGACATCAGTTTGAGTGGGAACATGGAGCAAACGTATATAGTGCTGTTGGGGACATCAGTTTGAGTGGGAACATGGAGCAAACGTATATAGTGCTGTTGGGGACATCAGTTTGAGTGGGAACATGGAGCAAACGTATATAGTGCTGTTGGGGACATCAGTTTGAGTGGGAACATGGAGCAAACGTATATAGTGCTGTTGGGGACATCAGTTTGAGTGGGAACATGGAGCAAACGTATATAGTGCTGTTGGGGACATCAGTTTGAGTGGGAACATGGAGCAAACGAGTTACATTATGTATTGTTTCATTTAAACACTGTCATATATATATATATTTTGTATAAGCTACTCTTGAGATGAAGTAGGTAAAGTGTTGCTTGATTTAAATTTAAACCCCTCTAGCACAGGTATTTATATAACTTAAAAGAGGGTCCATACCACTGAAATGTATTAGATTAAGTAGAATTAATATACAATTTTTTTTTTATTTGATTTGATTTTGAAATTAAGTTTTCTTGATATTTTGCTTGTGATTTTAATTTCGGTATTTAATTTTTTCATTAAAATAACTTTGGGTTATCTAAATTATTGATATAAATGTGAATACGAATATTCCCGGCCACAAAGTTGCCCTTCAAAATTCCAGGTAAATCAAGAAAGAGTATCGATAAAATATCAATATCGGCAACATTCAATAAAATATCAAGTATCACTAACATTTTGACAAGTGCTCAACATTGTCTGGCTCACAAGGCTGTTCCTAAAATTCACAGCTTTTCCAAGAACAGCCAAAGCGCACACAGCGAAGCGAACCCAAGTAATTGGTGAATATCTCGACAAAGGACAGAATAGTTTCTAAATGCACTACCCTCACTTCGCATCGTTTATTTTCAGCTCCAGAGGGTTTAAACTTGAGCCTGTCGAACTCTGAAATAACAGGACCAGTTTCGTACTGAAATAACTCTGACTGTGTTTCCGATTTCCTATTCAAATAAGCGACGTTTCTAAAGTCTAAATGCAGTAGTTATCTCACCTGAATTAGGCATTTTCCATTTCAAATGAATGCTGGACAATCCACACAGTAATGACTAATGAGCCCCAAAGCAAGCAGAGCTTGTGTTACAGGTACCACAGGTAACTGATAATAATTATTACAATTCATATGTAGATCAATACTTTTTTATATGTATAACTATCTGCTGAAAGAGATATATTGGCAGAAATCAAATTCACCGTTAAAATATATGTACTGTTTTTTTCACTTCACTTATTTACGACGGGATATTGTACCTTTTAAAAAAATAGGATTTTTTTTAGTTTAATTATTAAACAGTTGCAGCTGTGTGAACCTAGCAACTGACTTTGAGATATTCATGATTTTTTGATCCTATTCGATTGTACCGGGTTTGTACCCGATTGTACCGGCAAAATTTTCGTTTGTACCCTAAGGGTGTAAAAGTTATGGGGAGGGGGAGGTTTTCCAGTAGTGGTTTTTGACCGAAGTGGGTAAAGTGAGTAATTTGATATCAAAGTTAAATATTTTATAGCACTTAGTCACAGATTTCGTAAGACCTTAAAATTGACAATATATTCAACGTATAACAATTCGTTTTAAGGCTGAAAACAAACGGGTAAAAACAAAAAACATTGACTTGAAACAACGAAACTGTTAAAAAGTAGCCGATTTTTGGAAATTCACATAGTTACTTCAGAAAATGTAAGCAAAGGTTCTACATAGGCACAGATGCTGATAGGTATTGAATTAATTAACATGATTTGAGTCAAATCTGCAGGGTACAAACGGGTACAAACGAAAAACTTTGACTTGAAACAACGAAATCGTTGAAAAGTTGCCGTTCTTTAGATATTGCAAAAGTTTCTTAAGTAAATCATAAGAAAAGTACAAGAAAAGCACAGATAATTATAGGTATTGAATCAAGTAACAAGATTTAAGCAAAATCTGGACGGTACAAACGGGTACAAACAAAACACATTGACTTGAAATGTCAAAATCGTTAAAAAGTTGCCGATTTTTGGATATTGACCTAGTTTCTTGAGAAAAAGTAAGCTGAGGTTCTACAAAGGCACATATAATGATAGCTACTAAATCAACTGACATGATTTGAGTCAAATCTGGAGGGTACAAACGGGTACAAACGAAAAACTTTGACTTGAAACAACGAAATCGTTGAAAAGTTGCCGTTCTTTAGATATTGCAAAAGTTTCTTAAGTAAATCATAAGAAAAGTACAAGAAAAGCACAGATAATGTTAGGTATTGAATCAAGTAACAAGATTTAAGCAAAATCTGGACGGTACAAACGGGTACAAACAAAACACATTGACTTGAAATGTCAAAATCGTTAAAAAGTTGCCGATTTTTGGATATTGACCTAGTTTCTTGAGAAAAAGTAAGCTGAGGTTCTACAAAGGTACATATAATGATAGCTACTAAATCAACTGACATGATTTGAGTCAAATCTGGAGGGTACAAACGGGTACAAACGAAAAACTTTGACTTGAAACAACAAAATCGTTAAAAAGTTGCCGTTCTTTAGATATTGCAAAAGTTTCTAAAGTAAATCATAAGAAAAGTACAAGAAAAGCACAGATAATGATAGGTATTGAATCAAGTAACAAGATTTAAGCAAAATCTGGACGGTACAAACGGGTACAAACAAAACACATTGACTTGAAATATCAAAATCGTTAAAAAGTTGCCGATTTTTGGATATTGACCTAGTTTCTTGAGAAAAAGTGAGCTGAGGTTCTACAAAGACACATATAATGATAGCTACTAAATCAACTGACATGATTTGAGTCAAATCTGGAGGGTACAAACGGGTACAAACGAAAAACTTTGACTTGAAACAACGAAATCGTTGAAAAGTTGCCGTTCTTTAGATATTGCAAAAGTTTCTTCACGTTAAACGCCGAAAAAAGCGCCGTGGTGGTCACCGGTGAGCGACAGCAATTATTTAGTAAATTCTTTTGATAATAATAAAAAATATTAGTTTAGATCGGGGTTTTTGACTATTTTGAATCATATGAGCCAATAAAATATATTTTGTAAAATTTGCCGAAATCGTGAATCGACGTCGGCCCATAAGGAAAGTATAGTGGTGGTCACCGGTGACCACCATGGCGTTCAATGTGTTAAGTTAATCATAAGAAAAGTACAAGAAAAGCACAGATAATGATAGGTATTGAATCAAGTAACAAGATTTAAGCAAAATCTGGACGGTACAAACGGGTACAAACAAAACACATTGACTTGAAATATCAAAATCGTTAAAAAGTTGCCGATTTTTGGATATTGACCTAGTTTCTTGAGAAAAAGTAAGCAGAGGTTCTACAAAGGCACATATAATGATAGCTACTAAATCAACTGACATAATTTGAGTCAAATCTGCAGGGTACAAACGGGTACAAACGAAAAACTTTGACTTGAAACAACGAAATCGTTGAAAAGTTGCCGTTCTTTAGATATTGCAAAAGTTTCTTAAGTAAATCATAAGAAAAGTACAAGAAAAGCACAGATAATGATAGGTATTGAATCAAGTAACAAGATTTAAGCAAAATCTGGACGGTACAAACGGGTACAAACAAAACACATTGACTTGAAACAACAAAATCGTTAAAAAGTTGCCGTTCTTTAGATATATAATTCTATATATCGGGTACAAACATATATATCTATATATGTTTGTACCCGTTTGTACCCTGCAGATTTGACTCAAATCATGTCAGTTGATTTAGTAGCTATCATTATATGTGCCTTTGTAGAACCTCAGCTTACTTTTTCTCAAGAAACTAGGTCAATATCCAAAAATCGGCAACTTTTTAACGATTTTGACATTTCAAGTCAATGTGTTTTGTTTGTACCCGTTTGTACCGTCCAGATTTTGCTTAAATCTTGTTACTTAATTCAATACCTATAATTATCTGTGCTTTTCTTGTACTTTTCTTATGATTTACTTAAGAAACTTTTGCAATATCTAAAGAACGGCAACTTTTCAACGATTTCGTTGTTTCAAGTCAAAGTTTTTCGTTTGTACCCGTTTGTACCCTGCAGATTTGACTCAAATCATGTCAGTTGATTTAGTAGCTATCATTATATGTGCCTTTGTAGAACCTCAGCTTACTTTTTCTCAAGAAACTATGTCAATATCCAAAAATCGGCAACTTTTTAACGATTTTGATATTTCAAGTCAATGTGTTTTGTTTGTACCCGTTTGTACCGTCCAGATGATGCTTAAATCTTGTTACTTGATTCAATACCTATCATTATCTGCGCTTTTCTTGTACTTTTCTTATGATTTACTTAAGAAACTTTTGCAATATCTAAAGAACGGCAACTTTTTAACGATTTCGTTGTTTCAAGTCAAAGTTTTTCGTTTGTACCCGTTTGTACCCTCCAAATTACACTCAAATCATGTTAATTAATTCAATACCTATCAGCATCTGTGCCTATGTAGAACCTTTGCTTACATTTTCTGAAGAAACTATGTAAATTTCCAAAAATCGGCTACTTTTTAACAGTTTCGTTGTTTCAAGTCAATGTTTTTTGTTTTTACCCGTTTGTTTTCAGCCTTAAAACGAATTGTTATACGTTGAATATATTGACAATTTTAAGGTCTTACGAAATCTGTGACTAAGTGCTATAAAATATTTAACTTTGATATCAAATTACTCACTTTACCCACTTCGGTCAAAAACCACTATTGGAAAACCTCCCCCTCCCCATAACTTTTACACCCTTAGGGTACAAACAAAAATTTTGCCGGTACAATCGGGTACAAACCCGGTACAATCGAATAGGATCAAAAAATCATGAATATCTCAAAGTCAGTTGCTAGGTTCACACAGCTAACAGTTGCAGGTACTAAAGCTCTGATTCTTTCCAACAGTGAAATTCGCAAATATACCTTGGACCTATCTACCAAATCATAAAAAGTGATTTGCACAGATATCCAAACTGTTTCATAAGGCTCAACTGCATAAAGCTTCAAATACACACGGTCCGGAAGCCAACCCAGCCGATAGTTCTTGGATTAACGTACCCGACCCGACCCGACAACAACACCGACATCACTACACGAATAATTTTTATTTTATTTTATTTGTTTGGGAAACTAAAAGCTTCCTTGTAAACTGAACTACTAATTAACAAAAAATATTAAGAAGAATACAATTTGATCACCTTAAAATCTAAAAAAGATTATAAAATGGTGATTTTGTCAGTACCAAATTATGCTGATTGGTGACTACGAGGCGGGGAACTAGGATGGGTTTGATCAGAACACATACCCCACTAAACACTGTAGTTTTTGACTCAATGTAAATTGTTTGGGAAAAATAAATGAAACGGAAATGCCATAATAATGTGGGGCTTGCCATAATCACCACGCTTGGCATGGCAATATTTGTAGGCAGTAGAGGTGTTAAAAATCACTGAAGGAATCTGCTCCCCTTCCTCTGGTAGGTTCCCTAAGTCAGGTCTTACGACATCCACGGGCTGAGTTGAAGAGTTTGATTCCTACGCCACGACAATCCACTTATTGTTGAAGTCGTGTCGGCTAATGAAGAATCGCTCGTACTGACTTACTTTATAGCTTGTTCCTACCGATATGTTGCCAGATTTCGTGCTGTACTGAGTCGTATTAACCGACATAGGTAAGGCCTTCTATACGAAACAGCTTTCCAAGGAATAGATAAGACGAGATTATATACAGGGAGATATTACTATGCAAGGTATGTGATGTTCATGTTTATTGTTCTAGGATTGTCTGATGGAGTTTCTGTATATAGAATACCAATCGAACTCATGACTATTCAGACAGCTGTGATTGGGACCTCCAAAACAATCCCCAACTATCCCAATATCT
Organism: Eupithecia dodoneata; assembly: GCA_947044415.1. Classification (NCBI taxonomy): domain Eukaryota; kingdom Metazoa; phylum Arthropoda; class Insecta; order Lepidoptera; family Geometridae; genus Eupithecia; species Eupithecia dodoneata. Next base: position 1,166,970 of record OX345670.1, read on the forward strand.
GTGCACTCGCGTACACCCCGCTGCACAACTTTATGATGAAATTTTAATATCGACACGACGACATAAAACAAGGCTTGGAAGTTTGCACGAGTAATCTTTGTAAATATTGAAAAACTTGTAGCAGGGGAGTCGTTGGGAACTACAAGTTCCGTAAACGGCCACGGGGATTCGAGCGACATTACCAAATCTGAACACTAGTGTTGGGGTGCAGTGGTCGATTGAATAGTGCTGGGGAAGATAGAGGTTTCTTATCGACTTTTTCCAGCAATATTATATAGAAAGAATCGAAGAATAAATCGATTTATACGTTGGTCGTCTATATATATAATCTATTTTTAAGTATTTTTACGAAACCACTCTTAAAATTATTGTAGACTAAACCCATTCACTTGCTTTATATGTAATTTATCATTATAGTAAATAAATGAAATCTGAATAAAAAAAATCAAAACAAGAGCAGGGATCAGTGTTAAAGAAACAGTATGAAATATTTTAGATTTTTGCTTGAAAATATTCTGGTACTATAGTTCCTCATCTTAAAGAGTTCATGGCTGTGACGTGCATCGTCGTTTGAGAATTAAGATAGTTAAATTAAAATGGTTAAATAATGTAAAAACTCCTCAGAAAGCATTTCATGTATTTTCAATACACTTCCAGTCTTCCTTCCCTTTCAAAATACCTCCAAGTCCTAACCAAAACATTCCGGCACCTCGATAAAAGGTTCTAGAAAAATAAAAGGCAAGTGTCAAGTCAACCCACTCGACCTTTCAAACTATCGACACCGCAACACGCGGCGGTAAAACCTAAAATATCGAAATGTCCAAAAAGTTTTTTACTAGCTATAAACCCTCGCACATAAATTGATATCTTTCTGGAAAGTTCCAAGCACCGCTACAGCCGTACCTGGCCTAGTGGTGGGGTAGACAAGGTGACATTGGGAAGGTCGGACTTCTACATTACAATGGCTGGAAGGCGATGGCTATAGTTACCAAACGACTCTTTTGTAAAATGAAGCTGAAGTACCGACTATTATCAAAATGTTAAATCAAGCTTGAATATTGTCATCGTGAAATGTTTCTCTCATATTTTCTACTGTATCACTAGGACGAGGTATTTGAAACTAGTTTCTGTCTGCGGCTTCGCACGCGTTGTTGCTATAGAAACATTTTATAGGTTATTTCTGTCCTATAGGAACTGATTTATGGGATAAAAAGTAGCCTGTGTTATTCCAAGTCTAGCTAACGGATCGCGCTGCATTTTTGCATGCATGTAGCATGTAAAAATGCAATGCGATTCGTTCAGTAGCGTTAGTGTCAATTAAATAAATTAAAATAATAAATTAACAAGCATACGTCCAATCAAACTATCGCGTTTTATTGCGATGATTTAATTTGTCAAGTTCGAAGTGTGGTTCGAGTAAATTTAAAAACGGCGAATGCTCGAAGTTCTGTGATTAGTTAATGCTCATACTCACCTTAATGGTGCTATCATTGTTTTCCTAGCGGATATCTGACGCTTCTAGCTTGACTCACATATGTATGCATACACACACACATATAGGTATTCATGACAAATTCACCATTAAAAATACTGTATAGAAACATTTACATTTATAGCTTCACCCATAATTATTAGTTTCGCGCTAAAAAGGCGAATATTCGCAAAAAATTAATAATTCTTTACTGTAACCTATATTGTAATTAGTTATATTATTTGCGTACTACAAGCGGAAACTGTGTTAGCTTCATTTATTAATATTTTAAATGTACTATTAATTGTAGCATAAGCTTTTTGTTTCCCAAATATATAAAAATAAAAAAGACGGAGTTAGCGAACGTGCAAGTGCAACCCTAGTGTAGAAGTAGGCAGACCCAACCTGCCAGGCTTAGTTTTATGGATGTATTCCCAATAATTCGCGCGAAATGTCGAGACATAGGTTCGGGTCATCCGAGCCTTCTGTCGCTTATTTTATTGCACACTTAGTTCCTTTTTATGTCCAGTGCAATACATTTTACCCTTTAGGTATCAAGCCATAAAGACATCTTTAGAATTTTCAAGCCAATAGCCAGATAGACCGGCTATCTTTCTACTATAGTATAAAGCTAGATTACCACTCACTGACTGACTGACTGATTCACTGACTGATTGACATAATTGTTCTCCTTGATGGTGGATGGGAAGGTATGTTTTTTTTTTACGAAATCGTATAGGGGAGGTAAAAGTCTCCTAGGGAAAATTCCGACTTTTTGACATTTGCCCCCCCAAGACCCCCGCATGGAGCAATATTGCTTAATTTTTTTATAGGGGTTGTATAGAGGGGGACAAGTGATTTCGATTGCATAGAAAATTTTGCCCCCCCCCCCCCCCCCCCTGCCCCCAGGACCCCCCTTTTGAGTGTGCTACCAGATGCCGTCGCGATAGAGGGATTCTGATTGCGGGGTCGTATAGAGGGTTTCTCTTCGTTTTGGAAAAAAAAAAATTGGAACCCCCTTTTTTGCCCCCCCCTTTCCATCGCCAAAACGGATAGACTTGGAAGAATTTTTTTTTCACAGTCATGTAGAGGAGGACAAATGGTTTTGAATGAGAAAAAAATGTAGCCCCCTTTTGCCCCCTAGACCCCCTTTTTTAGGAAAAACCGAAAATTGGCCTATTTTTGACCTTTTTTTCGGGGGGAACGGCACGGCGAGCGAAGCGAGCCGCGCCGTGACCCCTCCCACGCCCCCAGCCCCCCTGTACCCCCTCCCACAACCAAAAAATCTGATATGGGTATCGTTTTTGAATTACTTGGGGTGAGGATTTCGATTTCGATGCGACCAAGGGGAACAGCACGGCGAGCGAAGCGAGCCGTGCTGTGACCCCCCCGACAACCCCCAAGACCCCCTCACACTTAACCCAGGGGAGCATTGGGGCGAGCGAAGCGAGCCGCAATGCGACCAAGGGGAACGGCACGGCGAGCGAAGTGAGCCGTGCCGTGACCTCCCCACGCCCCCAGCCCCCCTGTACCCCTTCCCTCAACCAAAAAATCTGATATGGGTATCGTTTTTGACTAACTAGGGGTGAGGATTTCGAATTCGATGCGACCAAGGGGAACAGCACGGCGAGCGAAGCAAGCCGTGCTGTGACCCCCCCGACGACCCCCCTAAGACCCCCTCACTTATAACCCGGGGGAGCATTGTGGCGAGCGAAGCGAACCACAATGCAACCAAGGGGAACGGCACGGCGAGCGAAGCGAGCCGTGCCGTGACCCCCCCACGCCCCCAGCTCCCCTGAACTTCCTCCCCAATCAAAAAATCTGACATGGGTATCGTTTTCGAGTAACTTGAACTCGTAGATTACGAAAAAGATGTCCATTTCCAAATCCAAGATGGCTGACATTTTTTCATCGCAAAATTTTCTCATGGCTATCGATTTCAAACAAAATAATACAAGGTGTAGGTTACGACAAGGGGAATACAATGAAAAAAAACTCAATACCTATACACAACCCCCGCGAGCTGCTTGCAGCTCGCGCACATCTAACAAACTAGTCTATAATATAAAAATGAATCGCTGAATGTGTTGCTAGGCGCAAATCTCGAGAGCAGCTGAACCGATTTCGCTAATTCATTTTTTAGATTATCCATGAAGTACGAGAATGGTTCTTACGGAAATAAAAAAAGAAAAATTTTAAAAACTGCCTGAACCAAATGACCGATGCCGGGACGGGCCGCTAGTTGGATATAGATATATAATTTGGAATCTCTCGATGAGATCAGAGATCCTTATATTTTCAAAATTAGTTATTGATTTGCATTTCTTGAAACAAAAACTTACTGTATATATAAGGTACAATTGTGGGCTGACTACCGCATAAGTTAAAAAAAACTGTGTAGCGGATGTGCATTTTTTTCAAGTAGTTTGATTGGTCCTCTTTATCAATCACACAAAAACTTCAAGCTTCTAAATGACTTTATCACCACCATCATCGTCAGCCTATATTAGTCTACAGCTAGACATAGGCGTCGCCTAATGAGCGTCAAAGCGCTCTGTCATCAGCTTGCCGCATCCAGCATCCGCCTGCAGTCTTTCGCAGGTCGTCATCGCACCTGCTCGGAGGGCGTCATACACAAAGGAGCCTTTCAGAGGGTGTCAATACAAATGTCACCAAAAAGTATACGAATTTGACATCACCACAAATGATTCTAAGAATATAATGTATTATTTGCTTTTCAAAAAATAATACAATACAAAGTAGGCACTAATATAAATTATGTACAATCCAATTACGAAATAGTACAAAGCTAACTACATTAACAGTAAGAACACAAATAGGCTTAGCATTAAATGCTCCATTGACACGGGTGCCAATGCAGCGCTGGTTTCCAGCGGCGCCAGAGGTATTCATTTATCGATAAGTGCAGCACTTAGCACAACACCAATCAAAAATAACAATAATATCACAATAACTAAGTAGCTTATAAAATAGGCGAACAATAACAAATTAATTAAGCAATAATTAGCGCTCATAATTATAAATTTTCAAATATTTTTTTTATAATTGCTATATCAATGACTTGTATAATATTTTAACTACCTATTTTATATAATTTCGGTCATCATCATCATCAGCCCATAGCAGTCCACTGCTGAACATAGGCCTCCCCCAATGAGCGCCATAGCGCCCTGTCTTCAGCTTGCCGCATCCAGAATCTACCTGCAGTCTTTCGCAGGTCGTCATCCCACCTGGTCGGAGGGCGTAATTTCGGTCATGATAATGGTCTAATTCAATTCATTTATTTATCTTTTGACACAATAAACATGTTCTTAGATAATATCCCTTAACATTTTTAGAGCTGTGAAGTTTAGTTTTTGCGAAATCTGATTTGATTGTTGAGAAGCTTTTCCGCCTATACAAATCTATCATTATCATCACATCAGCCCATACTCGTCCACGGCTGGACAAAGGCCTCCCACGACGCCACAAACAGCGGCTCATGAACTGCCTCCATCCATCTCTCTGTGTCCGTCGGTATTAAGATTGATAGCTCACTCTCTTCCGGAGATTTCTAGCCTTGCCCCCGCCTTTACCAATATATACGCTTCTACAACAAAACTCCAGTGAGTTGCAAAAATTATCACTAAAAAATTCAAACAAATTTTCAAACATATACTTTGGCTTTTTTTTAAAAAGGCTTAATACAAAATATCAAAGAGCTTGGGATGAGTTTTGCTCCAACTCGAAAACTAACAACCTAACAAGGTAACGATTTCTTGTTGGGTTCTCTAGTTTACTTTAAAAAGATTGAAGTGAACAAAATATCACAGTGATCACTTTATTTCCTAGTTTTACTTATGTCATTTGAATTTTGTGACGTGTCCATTAGTCCTGTAAGGTCTAGAGGAAATAAAGCACTTTAATTTTTGATTATATTTCGCGAAGAACCGACGACGGCCGCTGGGGCAAACGTGTTCTTGAGTGGAGACAGCGACTCGGTAAACGTAGTGTAGGACAACCTCCGACTAGGTGGGATGACGACTTGCGAAAGACTGCAGGTAGATGCTGGATGCGGCAAGCTACAAGCAAGGGCGCTATGGCGCTCATTGGGGGAGGCCTATGTCCAGCAGTGGACTGATATAGGCTGATGATGAAGATATTTGATTTACAAATCTATATATTGCGTCGTTACATCGTACTAATTCAACGTGTCGTGTATTATCCCTTTGTCGTGTACAATTTCGATGTTTCCAGAGAAACTCTGCTTTACTTACGACTCAACTTATTGTAGCCTTGTGCGTAACTTGCAAAAGGTGCTTTAGGAAGTTCGTACAGGTCGGTTGGCCGCAAAGTTATGTGACATTAGCAACTTTGTTCGGGACTTGCTAGTCCAGCTGGCCTATTGCGTAGCTTGGTCGGTATCACTTTATAGTTGAAATTTATAATAACAGCAGAGAATTTTTGGCACCAATGATGATAATGTTGATGATAGGTGTCTAGAGCAAACATTCTTGTAAAATAATTTTGTAACCTGAAGTTATTAACTTTATAAACTATGTAAACCAGTCACTTTATGTTCACAGTCTTTTTTATTGTATTGAATGAATAAATAATGCTGGACAATTCACACAGCATTACCTAGCCCCATGGTAAGCAGAGCTTGTGTTATGGGTACTACATAACTGATATACATAATACAATATATTACATAGACAGATATTTTTTTATTATACATAGAAAACGACCAGAACACTCGGAACAAATATCTGCAGATCGTACACACAATTGTTCCGAGGCGGGAATCGAACCCGCAACCTCCTGCGTCGCAGGCGGACCTTCGCCCACCGAGCCACATCGGTCGTCAAATTATTCTACTATATATCCGTGAAAACCTCCAATAAGCTTTCTAGTATTAATGAACTTGTTAGTGTGTTATCTATAAGCCTCTGGTTTTCCTTTAAATAAAAATAAATAGACTAAAAACGCCCCGGGCAATAAGAAAATCAGAGGAAAGTTAATTTTGCAAAAAGAGAAATAAAATACATATCTCTTTGTAGTCTCTAGTAGAAAGGTCTCCACTCAGCATAAATGCCTACTGATTCTGTCAAATTAAGGTAATGGAACTGTTTTTTATTTGGTTCTGAATATTGAAAGTAGTTAAAAACAAACGACTCTGAGCTATGGCTCATATAGTATTTAATTTTATTTACAGTTTTTTTCCCACATAAAATAAAAAAAATAAAAATAAAAATAGGGAGCGGCCGGACGCAGGACCAACGGCTTTACATGCTTTCCGGGGCACGGGGACTTTATCCATAGTCATACATTGAAGCCGATGATTGAAGCATAATGTTGATACTAATATTATAAAGAGGAAAGGTTTGACTTTTTGTTTGTTTGTAATGAATAGCCTCCGAAACTACTGGACCGATAGAAAAATTCCCTTTACAGTTGGGACGCTTCACTATCCCCGGTAAACATAAGCTATATTATATTTTCAAAAAACTTAGGGATCCGTACCAAAGCCGTGCGAAGCCGGGAAGGTCCGCTAGTGTTGATATAAAAATAAGTTAAAACTAAATTACCCATTAGCCAATTCTATGGCTAGATTGTAATAATACTGTGTATTTTACAATTATTTAAAATATGTAGACAGTAAAAAAAAAATACATTGAAGCCGATTGCCACTAACGTTACGTAATCGACCGCAAGTGGCTAGTGTGCTCTATTCATTAGACCTCGAGATTTGCCAAGTTGTTGGCTTGGACTTGTTACTTGGTCACTAATATTCGCCTCTGGATTCTCTTGGTAATAAGTTAGACAAGTTACGCCCAAAATTTTAGCTGCTGATGCTGATTAAAGCTTGTATTAATATAGAAGTTAGAAGGATGCTGCCCACACCCTGGTGGGATCCTACATTCGTTGTATAATAAATAAATAAATAATGCTGCACAATCCACACAGCTTCATCTAGCCCCAAGCTAAGCAGAGCTTGTGTTATGGGTACTAGATGACTGATATGTATATACATATGGAAAGCGACTTTGTTTTATATTATGTAGTGATATCACTACATAATATAAAACAAAGTCGCTTTCCGCTGTCTGTCTGTCCCTATGTATGTTTAGATCTTACAAAACGCAAAGGCTTTTAATGCGCAAGGCGCAGCTAGTAGTTAATATAATATGAAGAAGGGGAAGAAAAATAATTAACTAATACGAGTCAGAGAGAATAAGGAGAGAAGAATAAAGTCTTGCTCTTTAAATAAGTATAAGAGACTCAGATAAAAGTGGAGAAAATTGCATCATTGCAGCAAAAAAAGTAAGGCACTTGGGTGTGGTAAACGTGTTCTAGAGTGGAGACCGCGACTTGGCAAACGTAGAGTAGGACGTCCTCCGATCAGGTGGGATGACGACCTGCGAAGGACTGCAGGCAGAGGCTGGATGCGGTAAGCTGAAGACAGGGCGCTATGGCGCTCATTAGGGGAGGTCTATGTCCAACAGTGGACTGCTATAGGCTGATGATGATGATGAAATTTTGCAATGTTTTGCGGCAAAAGTATGAACTGTACAAACAATAAGACAATAGCAAGACGCTTAGGTCGCGAGTTATTCGAATCTTGATTTTATTTATGGTCCTTCGGGCCGGATTATCTGATCCTGTTACGGGTGATAGTCACGTTCCGACGTCGAACGACTTGTACAGGGTGACTCCAAAGACAAAGGCTTAATATATACAAAATCATTTTCGCAAGCCCAGTTTACTCTTGAGTTTTTAGAGCAGATCGCTCGAAGATACCAGGCATATACCAGGCAGGTTTGGAAATGTATGCGCAAAATGTTTTTTGATCTTTTTCTATTTTTATGATGTTGCCTAGACGCCTAGTGGATTTTATTTTGGATAGTTCTTTGCTCTGTATACGATACTTTAAAAATAATAATGCTGGAAAATCCACCCAGCATCATCTAGCCCCAAGCTAAGCAGAGCTTATGTTATGGTTACTAAATTAATGATATATTTAATACAATAGAGATTATGTAGATAGATATTTTCTGAATTATACATAGACAACGACCAGAACACCCGGAACAAATATCTGAAGAATGTACACACAATTGTACCGAGGCGGGAATCGAACCCCCCTCCTGCGTCGCAGGCGGACCACTGCGTCACAGAGGTCGTCTATCGATACTGATCAGGCTGAAAATGAAAATGAAAATGAAAAGTTTTTATTTCTTTAAGCTTACAAATAAGCACTTAGACAGGTCATATTTATACTATTCATTATTATCAATTAAATTATTTTATAGTTCACTTCAATTTTTTGTCCACCAGTGGAAGAAGTGAGAAGAAACCACTAGTATGTTCATAACTTATGTGTCTAGTACATTTGATTTGCTTATCTGTAAGTTGGTAGATTTTGAGTTGGAGCAAAACTCGTTCCAAGCTTTTTTATCTTCTAGGTAATCTGATATTTTGTAATAAGCTTTTTTACAAAGAATATGTTTCACAATTTTTTTAAATTTGTTTATTGATAATTTTTGCAACTCATTTGGAGTTTTGTTGTAGAAGCGTATACATTGCCCTTTAAAAGATACATTTATCTTGTGTAGCCTAGTTGTGGGCACAGCGAGTTTATTCTTATTTCTAGTATTTATATTATGTATATCACTTTTTTTAGTGAACCGATTGATATTTTTATGAGTGTACAACAAGTTTTCATAAATATATTGACACGGTACTGTCATTATATTTATTTCTTTGAATTTTTCACGTAGGGATTCTCTGGGACCCATATTATAGATCGCACGAACAGCCCTTTTCTGCAACACAAATACAGTGTTTATATCTGCAGCGTTCCCCCACAGTAGTAAGCCATAAGACATAATACTATGGAAGTAGCTGAAATAGACAAGTCTAGAAGTATCAACGTCTGTAAGGTGACGGATTTTTTTAACTGCATATGCTGCAGAACTAAGTCTCTTCGATAGCTTATCTATGTGTGGGCCCCATTGAAGTTTACTATCTAAGGTTATTCCTAAAAATACGGTATTGTCTACAATTTCTAACGTTTTTCCTTTTACGTTTATATCAGCCTTAACTTGTTTTACATTAGGTAGAATAAATCTTATACATTTTGTTTTGGTTTCATTAAGCAAAAGATTATTAATACTAAACCAATGGACTACCTTTGAGATTGCAGTATTTACATCGTCGAAATTTGTGTTTTGTCGTTTCATTTTAAAAATTAATGAAGTATCATCAGCAAACAATACAATCTCATGATCATTCTTTACAAGATGAGGCAGGTCATTAATATAAACTAAAAATAGGAAAGGACCCAAGATAGAGCCCTGCGGTACACCCATTGTAACAACAGACCCTTTAGATCGTTTCCCATTAATGTCAACTCTTTGTATCCTATCACTCAAGTAAGATGTAAGAAGATCCAAAGAGCTGTCCCTAATTCCATAATGATGTAGTTTCCTGATTAATGTTTCGTGATGAACGCAATCGAATGCTTTTGACAAGTCGCAAAAAACGCCTAAAGCATCTTGCGACTTCTCCCAAGCATCAAAAATATGCGATACCAACTCTACACCGGCATCAGTAGTTGACCTGCCACGAGTAAACCCAAATTGCTTACAATGTAGCAGGTCATTGCCATTAAAATGTCTAAGCAATTGGTGTAAAATAAGTTTTTCTAAAACTTTACTGAATGTAGGCAGTACTGATATTGGTCTAAAGTTAGTGGGGTCAGACCTACTACCCGATTTAAACAATGGGATTATTTTACTATGTTTCATTAGATCAGGAAATACGCCACAATCAATGGATTCATTAAATATAAAATCTAGATCTGGTGCTATGGTATCAATTAAAGGTTTAATAATTCTAACGGAAATGCCCCAGAGATCTGCAGTTTTTTTAATATTTAAAAGTTTAAAGGTTTTTTTTATATGGTTTTCATTAACATGGGTGAAATTAAATTTACTATCGCATTTAGGTACATTTTCTTTAAGTAATGATTCGGCTATTACTTGAGAAGAGTTCAGACACTTTGTAGTACAGATTGGAATGTCAGTAAAAAAAATTTCAAATGCTTGTGCTACCTCAACATCATTTTTGATGGAGCAATCATTAATCTTTAAATTGTAATCATTAATGTAGGTACTGACCTTTCCGGCTGTACGAAGAATCTAGACCTCCAACTCATAAAATCCCTCGAAACTATTCGGTCCATATAGGATGAATCACCCGGTCCAGCTGCTTTATTGATCCCTGACGCGCTGTCCGTATTGTTGGAGGCCCCGTTAGCGGCCAAGTGCCCAGGTAATGTATTACTGCGAACTTCTGGGGCTATTTTCTTAGGTTAGGATCGGTTATAAATGTTAAATTGTTGCGAGACTGAATTGTAACCGGCAAATGTAGAGGATATTTGAAGCTAGAATGGGCACAGTTTATAGAGGAATATACTGCATCTTCACTACATGGTACTGGTTAATAGATAGTGTTCAGGGGGAATGTTTATAAACCATTTGACATATACATTTCCACGCGGGCGGAGCCGCGGGACGCAGCTAGTTCCAAATAAAACGCAAAATTCTAAAAATACCTTTTATCCGAACTACACATAGAAAATGAGGTAACAGAAAGATTAAAATAACGTTCTATATTTGAATGACAGGTTGGTACCTACAGCAGCGCCTCAACAGGGCGTGGGAGGAACAAGCAATTTTCATTTGAAAATAGAACGCCTTTTTCTCACCAACGCTTTACTCATCTTAACTTAAAAGAAAGCTTACACAGTCATCGATCTATGCCTGAGTAACGCTTTTCTTTGGCCCTAGCGTTACTCAAGTTTACATCTATGACTGAGTAAACTTCCAGAATACGGGCTTTTGACTGGGGAAAATTAGCGTCACCTTTTGAGTAACAATACAATACAAAAATACTTTATTGTACACCAGATACAGATAATTACAAAATACATTACATGCGACAAGTACAATGGGCGGCCTTATCGCTAAGAAGCGATCTCTCCCAGGTAACCTTGAGTTATGAGTAGCGTAAAATGCGTTTCAGCAGAAACGTCAACTCATCGTGTGGCACAAAGGTCGACTTGCGAAGGAATGCATCTGGATGCGTCAAGCTAAAGACAAGGCGCTATGGCGCTCATTGGGAGAGGCCTGATGTCCAGCAGTGAGCTCGCATAGGCTGATGATGATGATGATAATGTCTCAGTTTACGCAATTCACATCTCGAAAAATGGATATCATGCTTCTCGTATAACAGCAGATATAATAGCAAAGAATTAAATAAAACCTTTAACGAATCAAAGTGTTCAATTATGAAAGCCTTTTAAGAAGTACTTCCATTACGCTCTACAAGATGACTCCAGCCAGATAATTAGAAATGTCTTCTGAATTATTGAGTTCTATCGAGAGCTTCCGAAGTCTAGGTTCAGTCGCGAACTGGCGAAAGTTCAGCTAGTTACGTAAAACTTTCAGACTGGGCTTTGTGGGACGATTTATACCTCAAACGTTGCTTGGTTGCTTAGTGTGGTGGAGACTGTTGCCAGATCGTACTTGACAAAATAAGTGGAATCAGTATTTTGCAGAAAAATCTATAGATTTAGACAATAAGTAATTTGTAGCCCTACACGGGAAAAACGCATATAAGAAAGTGTCAATGTGTGGGTTTTTTTTTTTATATTCGCGATAAAATTAAATTAAATTAAATAATGCTGGACAATTCACACAGCATCATCTAGCTCCATGGTAAGCAGAGCTTGTGTTATGGGTACTAGATAACTGATATACATAATACAATATATTACATAGATAGATGTTTTTTATTATACATAGAAAACGACCAGAACACCCGGAACAAATATCTGCAGATCGTACACACAATTCCGGGGCGGGAATCGAACCCGCAACCTCCTGCGTCGCAGGCGGATCATCGCCCGCCGCGCCATATCGGTCGTCAAAATTGATAACTCATTAGAGATTATTTATCACGTCCATGTACATACAGCGTTATTTCTATCACAGTTGAAAATAAAACAAGATACGTGATAAATAATCTTCAAAAAACTATCTGAAACAACGTAAGCTCCATTAACATAGAAAACATTATACTCACTTTTATGCTAGATCATTTTCTGTAGATATTCTAAGAAATAAAATACTCTACTTTGCATCTTTTACAATTCTAATATACAAAGAGCCCCCGGGCCGCCCACACGGCGCGTAGGAATAATACTCCGGGAGCCAGTGACGGATTTTCATGACCAAGTCCCTCCCAAGCAAAACGTCGTAATATGCATTAGGGATTAATATTATGAATACTCGTGACCGTCAGCTGCGACTCCGTGGGTGGGTTGGGCGGTGGCAGCGATGACGACGTTATTCGCATGGAATAAGGTTCAAATCAGAATTCTTGAACATGCGAATTTTTATTTTTGATTGGAACCTTCATCATCAGCCTATATTAGTACACTGCTGGACATAGGCCTCCCCCAATGAGCGCCATAGCACCCTGTCTTGACGCATCCAGCATCTACCTGCAGTCTTTCGCAGGTCGTCATCCCACCTGGTCGGAGGGCGTCCTACACTATTTGAACTTTATTCCATGGGAATAATGTCGTCAGCGCTGCCACTCCCCAACCACGGAGTCGCAGCTGACGGTCACGAGTATTCATAATATTAATCCCTAATGCATTTTACGAATGTTCGCTCGGGAGGAAATAATTGTCCAAATTTGTACCTGGCTCCCGGACCATAATCTATTGTGTGAGAGCAAAGTGGCCTTTACCATCTTATTAATAAATAAGCTAAACCAAAAGCCTGAGGGTTCGTGGCTTTTGGTATAGATGTGCTGCATCTACATAGGTAAGCTACCCTAATAAGTAATACAAGCTAAATAATATAAACACATCATCATCAGCCTATAGCAGTCCACTGCTGGAGGCCTCCCCCAATGAGCGCCAGTGCGTCCTTTGAACGTAGCCAGGGTCAAATTTCGTAATGAATGGCAGCCTGATGTAGCCCGGGGATTCTTAGAACCCCCTGCCCCGCCGTTACCGTGGTCGCTGCCATGACCAGAAATAGCGAAACGGCCGGGAACTGGGGGCCACTTTTCGCGTGTCTCTTCATATGGGGAGATCCCCACTCTGGGCATCCGGGTTGGTCTATTTCTAGCAGTGGACTGCTATAGGCTGATGATGCATATTATTATGCAGATAAGTGACAAGTCCATAGCAAATGTCTGATACCAAGTGGGTACCTACCTTTTAAGTTTTATCAAATTGTATCATTATGTAGTCTAATATTTAATTTAACCTGATTTTACATTTATATTACTTTTGTATGTTTTATGGACTTGTAAATCTAAAATAAACGAGTTAATAATAAAATAATTTAAGCCGTAAAATTTCTTTTAGGTACTAATGTAGCTCACTAAGAAGAGATTTGGGGATATTCCCATGCGGCAGTGGAAACTAGGTCGCGGCCGCAGGGCGGTTTTGCGGTAACTTTTGTATGTTTGTAATGTGTTATCTCTGGAAATACACTTGAAAATCCTACGCTTATAAACGCGAAAGTTTGTAAGTATGGATGGATGTTTGTTACTCTTTCACGTAAAAACTACTGAATGGATTTTAATGAAACTTCACAATAATATAGCTTACATATCAGAATAACACGTAGGCTACAATTCATAAAGATATATTGTATATTATCCAAAATATATATTACCACGCGGGTGAAACCGTGGGACGCAGCACACACATACGTGTTCCACGTATGTGTGTGACCGAAGCCACGGGCTAAAACTAGTCTCAACTAATCTACTCTCACTAATCTAAACTTGGTATGACTGCAAACGAGCCACTATAAACAAATAGGTAAAGGATACACATAGCGATGGCAAATCGAGCATACCTATGATAATCTGTATCATACATGCAGCGCAGTTGCGGGCCGCATTCGATACTGTTGCGGACCGCAAATGGCAGAAGACGTGATTCTATAGCCGATAATGGTCATAGCTTTATCTAGGATAGACGAGCGACTAAAAGTGGTGTGCTTCATACGAGATCTGTACATGTTTGGTGCTTACAGTACACTTTGGTATGGACATAGAACTAGCTTAGCAATTAAATAAACAACCGCTGCCCTGGGGCAAACGTGTTTTTGAGTGGAGTACACGACTCGGTAAACGTAGTGTAGGACGCCCCTCAACCAGGTAGGATGACGACCTGCTAAAGACTGCAGGTAGAAGCTGGATGCGTCAAGCTGAAGACAGGGCGCTGTGGCGCTGATTGGGGGAGGCCTATGTCCAGTAGTGGAATAACATAGGCTGATAGATTAAATAAATAAAAAATGCTAGAGAATCCACACAGCATCATCTATCCATCATCTCTCCGCCAGATACCTAAAAGTTGTCCGAGTAAAAACCAAAAATAGTACAAGGTATCTCTTTCTACACTATACAAAACCCAATACTACAGTTTGTTAAAGGTGGTACGGGTGTAATTGTTATTTTAAAACCTGCTAAGTTGCACGACACGACCATCTGTCGCTTTGAAATCGCCCGTGTGCGCAGAACCAATCTTGTAATAGTTGCTTTGAATACGTTAGCTGCACTAGGCGCATAGTAATAGATAAACAAATCGATATGGTAATAGGCTATTAGATATGGTACAAGGAAATCGACCGTGGCAAATGGTGCCTTAATATAATAAATAAATAAATAATAAATATAAATAAATAATGCTGGACAATTCACACAGCATTATCTAGCCCCATGGTAAGCAAAGCTTGTGTTATGGGTACTAGATAACTGATATACATAATACAATACATTACATAGATAGATATTTTTTATTATACATAGAAAACGACCAGAACACCTGGAACAAATATCTGCAGATCGTACACACAATTGTTCCGAGGCGGGAATCCGCAACCTCCTGCGTCGCAGGCGGACCTTCGCCCACCGCGCCACATCGGTCGTCATAATAAATTTAATAGACTGAGCGCCATGCTTTGGAAACAAAATATAAAATATTTGTAACTAGTTTCTGCCCGCGGCCTTGCACGCGTTTTTCAAGGTTGTTTTCATCATCCCATGGGAAGTGATTTATGGGAAACGTAGCCTATGTTTCTTCCAGGCTTGGAACAACCAGAATGCACAATTAAGAAGAAGTTTGTATAATCCAAACACTTGAGTTGAGTGAATATTATAAAGTTCGATACTTTTTACTTTCAAAACTATTGTATATAAATAAAGTTTGTTTTTGGCCGTAAGTCTAGAATACTAAATGTATGTAGGTATAATTTAATTGAATATCATTTGTTGACCTTAATTTAGGTATAACGAATGTGACGTGTATTTCAAGAAAAGTTACGAAATAAATGATTTTTGATTATTTATTGATTAAAGGAATATAGTATTTTTTTATAAAAAAAATAATCATCATGATCATCAGCCTATAGCAGTCCACTGCTGGACATAGGCCTCCCCCAATGAGCGCCATAGCGCCATGTCTTATGTTCACCGGGAATAGTGTAGCTTCCCAACGGTGAAAGAATTTTTCGAATCGGTCCAGTAGTTTCGGAGCCTATTCAATACAAACAATCAAAAAATCAAACATTTCCTCTTTATAATATTAGTATAGATTGTGACTATGTGGCGTAAAGACTTAACCGAGCTTTACCTGTTCGTGGGTTTGCGTCATAAAATCAGAACAGCCACCGACTCCGAACAACTTTCCTCCGTCGAGTCGGGCACCAGACAGTTTACAACTATTAGTTCCAACGGTTTAAGTTCGCTAATATCTATAATTCAGAAGCGATCATTTCGTAACTCGCCTTTGTGCATCTAATTTGATAATTTTGAGGAGAATTGGGTTAGTTGAATGAGTTTTTCAGGTTGACATTGACTAAGCATTAATTTCGTGAATTTATTTTTAAAGTTAGTCATAAACAACGGGATATTTACCATGATTTGTGTAATTTTGTTTTTTCCAATATTTTCGGCACATGATTTTAGTTTTATTATTTCATTATTTTTCTTTTATCCACACATTTCGTCATCTAGCCTCAACCTAAGGTCTCGAATATGGCTCGCCAGATCGAACTTGGTCTTAAATTGATACACAATCACAATACTATTACACTGGCCAACAATAGTCATGCCACACGAACTCTGATAGCTAATACTGTTTTAGCCACCTACCCTCATTAATAAATTGCAGTAGTTTTGTTTCGATTGGCCTTAGATTTTTTGTGATGTGTTAATCAGCATAATCTGTACTAGGGCAATAAACGCAAGTAAACGGTAGCGAATAAATAGACATAAAATTAATCATTTTTGTATTTATTCAAATTTAGTGCTTTATAAGTCATTGTTGAGTTTGTGTAAGTATGCTGAGAAAGTGTTTTAATGATCCGGGTTCATTTTGTTATATTTGTGGTGATTTAACTTTCAAAAAACAAAGACAAGAAAAATTAATTTAAAAAAATACTATTATTATAAAAAAGTATGACCTAAGCGAGCATCTTTTACCCCTGGACAAAAATAATAATAATAATTTGAAATATTTACCCCTTGTAGAGCCGTCCGAAATACTTCTTTCACCAGTACATATTAAATTAGGCGGCATTAAAAATTTTGCTACGACAATGGATCGCAATGGAAACGGATTTTGGTATTTAAAAGAAAATTTTCCTAAAATAAGTGATGCGAACATAAAAGAGGGTACCTGTTTTCGTTGGACCTCAAATCAGGGAGTTAGTAAAGATCCAGAGTTTGAAGAAAAAATGAATAATCTGGAAAAAACGAGCATGGATATCTTTTAAGACGGTTGGGTTAAATTTTCTAGGTAACCATAATAGTGACAATTACAGGGAGTCTGTTAGCGAGCTGTTATTGGCTTATCAAGCTTTGGGTTGCAACTTGTCACTTAAGATTCATTTTTTAGACACGCATCTAGATTTTTTCCTGAGAATTTAGGTTCTGTGAGCGATGAGCACGGAGAAAGGTTCCATCAGGATATTTCACAGATGGAAAAACGCTATAAGGGCAAATGGAACCCAAGGATGTTGGCTGATTACTGCTGGACGATAAAAAGGGACCAACCAGAAGCTAAATATGCCAGAAAATCTTAAATTGGACATTCATAAAAGAACGTTTTCGCTTTTTTTTTTATCAGAAATTCACTATTTTTAAATATTTAAACTGTATCAATAAATTAAATTCTTGGCCAATAGATTTTTTTTAATTACATATTTTCACTAACAGTCATCCATCAAAGTAAAAAATATAAGTGAAGTCCGTGTGGCGCGACAAAGTTCGAATTTTGTTGCCCAGTGTTATTAGACGTGGTTTGTATCTTCTAGACTTTCGTGATACATCGTCACTTACCATAAGGTGAGATAGTGGCCAAACAATGATCTATCGACTATAAAAACACAATTTGAACGCAATTTTTCCAGTTCAAAAATAAGCATTATTGAACCTGCCCTACAGCCTACACCCCCGGGTATCAATAAAAACAACAAGCGCACGTTACTTTCTACCCAATGGTGGTTCTCATAAAAGCTTCATACGAGACCTTCGCGGGTCCACCAGACTTGAACGTGGTGCAACGCCAAAAGAAATAAGATTATACACATTATTTATTAAAATTCTCGTTAATATTTTTTTACTATAGAAAATACAATAAATTTTATGAAACAATATATTAAAACGGTACATCACAGACCGCGAAGCTAGGCTCAAGCGGTCGGTGACTAGGGCTGCAAAGAGAGGAACTTCCTGACGATGCGTGCCGAGTCCAAGAGTACCGCCTTTTGGATCTGGTTCTTGATCTAGATTATTATTATTTAGTGATAGACGAGCAGCTGAGAGCTGATATCTTTATCACAGTGCCTTTGTTTATCACTACACTAGATTGTATTATATCTAGTAGTCAGATTGTGCGAATGAATGCGATGAAGATATTTTAAGATTCTTGGACTCGGATTCCGATTTTTAGCTCAGTGCTCTTGCAAGTAAACTGAAAAATAATAACTAGCTAAGCTAGATTTATCACTTGGCAAGGCACACAACGAAATCTCACTAGGTAGCATTCAAAAAACAACTTCCAAAATACGCGAAAAATATTCCAAAGTTCACCGATGCGTGGCGATTGCTCAACTCCAAATAGTTGATCAATAGGGCTTTTTGCGCAACTTCACTACACGGTATAAAACAAAGTCGCTTCTCACTGTCTGTCTGTCCCCATGTATGCTTAGATCTTTAAAACTACGCAACGGATTTTAATGCGGTTTTTTTAAATAGATAGAGAGATTCAAGGTTTATAAACTATTTGACACATAGATTTCCACGGGGGCGAAGCCGCGGGGCGCAGCTAGTCTTGTCAATGTTTGAGCGGCAGCACTTTACAAGCAGGTTTCTTGCGTACACGGGGTCACGTCATAAGCAATGGGCTTGAAATATCTCTCTTTATGGGAGAGAAGATTGAAAGTAAAATATAAAACGAAGATGATTTTTCCTTTGTTATGCCTCCAAGCGCTCTATAAAAGGTAACCTCGTGGCGATGAACACCTACACCGACGAAGATTTAGGTTTTGTCAGAAACTTAGGAAGATTAGGGTTTTCGTCCATGAAGATAAATACTTCGTGGGGCAAACCCTTGCTACCCTGGATGAGGATACCACAGGTAAATGTTTTACAAAATAAAACGGCGGTTACAAGACTGATAATTTGATTCTTTTGAAAAAACTAGAAACCGACTTCAAAGTTCACAGTTTTAAAGATTTTCGGGATAAATAATTTTCCCTCGGGAATCAATTTTTATGGGACTACCTCGGGATCATTCTCCATACAATAAATAAAAATGTATATAATGCTGGACAATCCACACAGCATCATCTAGCCCCAATTACAAAGCCTGTATTTTTCGAACACCAGTTACGAGTGTTTACTAATACTACCCCGGTTGCGTGCAAACTGATATCCTTAAGATGTATTAAAAACATTTTTTTTAATACATCTTAAGGTTTTGTAAAATAACAAAAAAAGAATTGGTTTAACATGTGACAGTCTGGTTTCACTGCTAATAGGAGGCTTCAAATTTACGACATTACTCTCTCAACCAACAAATTGATTATTTTACTGCTTGCGCCAAGCTCCCGCGGACAAATAACAACAAAAAATCATCGCGCGGCTTTAAACAACAGGAAAAAATACATTTTTACCTAGTCATTTAATTATTTAATAGAAAAAACTGTATTTTCTGAAATATATGCGCTGCGTAAATTTCAAGGCTGTTTGTAGCAAACTCCACACCATCAATACCGACCATTGGTTTTGGTGCCCCCAGTGGAACACAATCGGTAGTTAATATTTTAATGCAGGCAGTGGAATACTCTAGATTTTTATGCGCAATTTATTAAATACTAGCTGCGCCCCGCGGCTTCACCCGCGTGGAAATTTCTGCGCAATTTTACCATGTTTTCTCAACCCGTTTAAACCTTCCCTGGACTACGACAAACGTTTCTAAACCAAAATCAGCTAAATCGATCCAGCCGTTCTCTTTATTTGCTCTAAGTCTGTGATTCTATTGTTACCTGAATATAACCTTTTTTCCAAATAAATAAATAAAATCTTTATATTTAAAGATCTATTGTTCGTTGGTATATTCAGGTAACAATAGATTCACAGACTTAGAGCAAATAAAGATACCGACAGATTCCACTTATAGTTTGTAAAAATAACGGAACTAGTACTAATTTATAAACATTACCTATAAATACGAATACAATTAGGTGATAGTTATAAATAGAGCGGGCCGAAAAAAATATTGAACGAAGAATATAATACGAAACTACGACGAATCCTTATCAGTTACGCTTTGCTGTCATAATAAGGCAGCTTAGACTATACGGCAAGTATAAACAAAGAGTTTTTGCCTAAGCTAATTTTGGTTTACTGGGCAAACACTTGGTATTCTCTCTTATTAGGAAATTGGTTTATGCTTGAGTTTTCTACGGCATAAGTGCAGGAGGACATAGGATCTGCCAATGAGTGAGGCCTATATTACCAGCAGTGGACTATTATAGGTTAAAAATGATGAAACGTCACTCAATTATTGTTAAAAGAATTAATTAAAGAACTGAATTAAAGAATCTATGACTCAGCAAGCTTTTATAATACGGGCCTAAGTTAGAATTATGAAGATATTTAAGTTTTAATTAAGTTGCTTTGATTTTTGAGACAATAATTGTTTTTTTTCGATTTTTTCTTATCTAGTTAGAAAAAGTATTACAATCACTACGCTCGAACAACCACGCAACGGCCACCGTACAATTTCTACGTGAGAAATGCTGTATCTACTAACCCTATTTCTACCCGAAAAAGGTTCTTTTAGGAGTCTATTCAGCGTGAAATTGGAATCATCATCCAGGCAATCCTCTTCCAAAAGAAGCAGCAAAGATGGCAAAATAATAACGATGTCAGAATACCTTAGGAATTTCCTCTCAAGTATTCAGTGTCCGGGAAAATTGTTCGCTAAACCAACAATTTTATTCAGAAAGTTTTACATTGGAAAGTTTTTTGGGGTTCCTTGCATGAAGGGTAGGAGACCGCGGTTCGGATTCTGCTTATTTCATAACTAGTAATATAAAATTAAATGAAAAACGTAATAAAAACTTGTGCTATAGCGCATACACGTTGGCAGAATAAAATAGGCCTCGCTTTTGCTTTTGCGGGCTTTCAATACAAACGCAAATAATTGGAGATCCGGCCTCAAAACAATCGCTACCCTTCCGACGATAACCATAACAATTAAAACGTTCACTGCCTTGGTTGGTTTCATTACGGGTACCTAACGTGTAATCAAACCAACGCGTGTCATGGGCACTAAATGGTTTTGTTCCGAGAATTGCCTGTATTTATTGATCTTACCCTTATGGCGCTCATTAGGGGACATACAGCATGCCATGTCCACTTGTCCAGCAGTGGACTTTGCAGGCTAATAATGATAATGATTGATCGTACCTAGTGTTTTTAGCAGGATCGTACGTTAAACGTAGATCTATGGCCTTCATTATCATCTTACTTTATTATTTAGTGTTTAATGTAAGATCCTATTGAGACATGCCATCAACGTACATATATCACTCTTATCATAAAATATGCACGGAACCCTCAATCACCGCCGGACTCACCCTTGTCCGGTTTAATAACGCGTGTCACCGCGCCAAAGGCTTTAAATGGAATCCTTTGTGTAACTAACAAGAATGTTTAATTGATCCGATAATGAGGGACCCAGTCTTTGTCAGAGATTTATAGCGAGCCCGTCCTCTGATTGAGTTATGGATAAGAGAAACTTCAAACTAGTAGTTGATTTAGAAGTCTAGATGATTTATGCTGGAGCCGGCATAAAGCTGACGAGAGCTTTATACGCAGCAGGCAAAAGCCGAACTGAGAAGTAGAAGATTGTGTAGCCTCGGCGGTGTGACCGGCAACAGGGGCGCGTCGCAGCCGCCGCATGTGCATCTTGGGCCATGAAAGTGTTAAATTAAAAGTCTTTAAAAATAGGATGATGTTCGGATGTATGTATTATATCCCGTCAAAAAAGAGGTACGTTTGAAATATATATATGTGTGTTCGTCGAATTTTCCGTGCATTATTCGCTCAGCTTACCATGGGGCTAGTTAATGCTGTGTGAATTTTCCAGCATTATTTATTTATTATTATTATTATTTATTACGGAAACGTCTTTCGCAATTCTATGGAGAATAAGGTGGTCCAATTTTATTTCCGAGCGATAACTATTTGTCCAGAAAACTTTAAAACAGTGTGAATATCATAGAGTTCGAAGACTTTGTTTTTAGTATTTTCAAATGTACTTTTAATGTTATTGACAACAGATGGTCGTGACATCGGTATTGGCCTACGGCAAGCGCAGAAGACCCCACCAGCAAACCGTAAATAAGTAAAATCATGTTGGACAATTCTCATAGCATCATCTAGCCCCAAGCTAAGCAGAGCTTGTGTTATGGGTGCTAGATGTCTGATATACATAATACAATACATTACATAGAAAGAAATACATTGTATTATACATAGTATTAACCAGAACACCCAGAACAAATATCTGCAGATCGTACACACAATTGTCCCGAGGCGGGAATCGTAACCGCAACCTCCTTCGTCGCAGGTAGACCTTCGCCCTCCGCGCCACAGTGGTGGTCAACCATAAAAGTTAGGTTGGGGCAACATGAACAAAAGCACGACTTCAGGCCCATATTTTCAGTTTGAAAACTCTTAATTATTTCTGCCGACTAACAAAACCACGAGGCCAACAATTAGACATGACATTAATCATGCATTGTAATAAAAGTACCATGAATTTGGTTCTACATATATAAAATTCGTTCAGTTGTAAGTCTTTATAAAATGCTTGTTAAAAATAAACGTTTTAACTTCTGAAGTCCATTTTTCTTCAAAAGTTTTCTTATTAAGGCGAAATACACAGTAAGAAATTAAGAATTAAATATTTGTCAAAGAAATAACCTACTGCCAGCTGTTGTGTCACAGTGGTGGGCGTCCGGCGTCCTTGTGTAGTGTACGTATCAATTAAGAAATAATTTGTTGTGAACATAAAACGGGCAATTTTATGGTAGCTCGAGGTCATGTCATGTTGGCTTTAATTTAACCATTATGTAATTGAATAATGACTTCGTAGTTTTCAGCATCTATTATGCTGAAGTTTAACAATAAGGTAATTTTTTTATACCGGGTGCCACGTAACATGTGTAGCCGAAAAGGGGGTATTTCTGGACACAAAGGGGATCCCCCTCCCCTGTCTGCGGACTGTCCCATCTAAAACAAGTGGATGATGATATTAATGGGGTTGAACTCTATTTAGAATTTAATTAGGTAATTACATGTATATTGTGCTATTTATTTGTAATATTGTAATCTTCTTTTTAATTTGATATTGTTAACATCTCTATTATTTTGTATTCTTGTTAGGTTAGTAGGTACATAGTTCCTTTTATATTTAAGTTTTATGAGATGATATTATTAGGTACCTCGTCTAATATTTAATTTAAGATAACAACATTTGATATCCATCTTCACAATTCTAGCAATTATGTATAGATAGATATACGAGTAACTACTACTATAATGAAAATACATAAAAAACTATGACGACCTCTGTGGCGGGGTAGGCGAAGGTCCGCCTGCAACACAGGAGGTGTCGGGTTCGATTCCCGCTTCGGAAAAAATGTTTGTACGACCTGCAAATATTTGTCCCTCATTTTTTGAGTATTTCTTATGTATAATAAAAAAAAAAAACCATCTATGTAATTTATTGTATTATGAGTATCAGTTATCTAGCATCCATAACATAAGCTCTGCCTAGCTTCGGGCTAGATGATGCTGTGTGGATTGTCCAGCATTATTTATTAATAATCAGGTAAATTCACCGAGCGCCGAAAGCGTCGAGAGAGCCGAAAAAATCATATTAGAAAACGAATAAATTTCAAACGATTAAATTCTATAAATTCTCGCATTTGACCTCTTCAACTCCCTTGATAGATATATTATTATAGGCCTTAAAATTTATCTAAACTTTAGAGTAGTCAATTAAAAACTTGAAATAAATAAACTGTGCAATCTGCTTTAAACATGCTCCATTAGTAAATGAGTTTTAGAAGCAATGCGAGCACTCTCTGAGGGTATACGTCAACTTTTAATGAGTGTTACTAAACTTCCAGTTGAGTTCTGAGTGATACGGAACGCGAAAAAAATAGCATTTAAGTACATTTACATATTTCTTAGTAAGTCCCTTTGAAACGAAGAAGCTAAGTCAAAAGAGAAAAATAAATCAGAAGAAATAACTTCTTTTGATTGTGAAAATTCATACGTATTTCAAGTAACTTCCAAAAATGCACATTTCTTAGGTGGCCATGCAATGTCATATAGCAAACGTTATTGTTATTTCTTCTTTGTTGAGATGGTGTTTTTTGCCATGTTTTGATATGTTACGGGAGTGGCATAGTCACTTTGTGACAAAACTACATACCATAATACTTAGGTATTATGGTATGTAGTGTGTATGTATAAGAATAAAGAATAAAGAATATTTATTTCAAAATTTACAAGTTAGCCTTATTATCTATGCACTTTTTACCCATTTATTTTTATAAGTAGTTACTTATACCAAAACTATAAAAAAAAAATCTTAATACTATGCAATTAAGTAGGTAGGTATACGAACTTGTTAAGGCTTAAGGCGTGTTACGGCAAGTTAGAGCTCAGTACCTCGCATGGCGCTATTATGATAAATATTTGGTTACAATAAAAGAACGTATTAACGTTAATGTATACTAAAATTTGAAATTAAAAAAAAAAAAAAAAAAAAAAACTGTAGGTTAAGGAAAGAAAAACAGTATAAGAAATTGTGGCTATTAATGGCAAAAACTAGTATTAAATCTAAGATAACAAACTGTTACATACAAATATACAAATTAAAATTAATTCGTTATTTAAAAAATAAGTAAGTACCTTATTTGGATTACTTAGTTTCTATTATACATAAAAAATAAATCCAGTTTATCATATTATACATAAAAATAAATCCTATTCATACATAAAATTTAACTTAAAACGAGTTTGGTTATTGTTAGGGTATAAAGTATGCGACTTTTGAAGCGAAAATAACTTAATTAACGAGCAACAGTAAGAAGATGTTCAGTGTCTTCATAGCTTAGTGGTTGAAGAAATGCATGCAGAATCTTACTACATACAAATCTGGTCTTTCCGATAAAATTTTCTTTAGTCACCTTGGATAAGCGATTATAAAGAAAAGGTCCAATAATATTAGTACTACGACGGGCAAACTGGGTTTTACACGTAGGTACTCTGAATACCTCGTGAGACCTTCTTGTGCAGCGATTGTCCGTTCGATATGGTAGTGAGTGTTGTCTTAATAGCGTGGTTTTAATGTACAGTTGCCTGACAGTTAACATCCCAGTCTCTCTGTATAGCTTTACTGTTGGGTATCTGTATCTCTTAAAATTTAGTACTTTTAGAATAGAGCGCTGTGCTCTTTCAATTTTAATAAGGTTAGTTTTAACTGCAGATCCCCAAGCGGTAATACCGTAACTTATGACGGATTGACATAGAGTTTGGTAGACAGTTTTGTTCGTGTAATCGTCTCTTAAGTTCCTAATTTTCTTAAATACGTGTATAAGCTTACGAACTCTCGCTTTTAAGTGATCTATATGAGGTTTCCAATTTAAATTTTTGTCTATTATTATTCCCAGATATTTTATACTTTTATGTTTATTATAATGTATGTAGTTACATACATTATAATAAACTTACAGAGATATAAAATAAGGCTATCAAACTTCTTATATGAATATTATGCAGCAGTTTTTTTATATAGGGGGCGATTTTACACGTCTGATGTCCAGAGGGAGAGCACTCCATAGACGTCTTAAGGGTCTTCAAGGGTTTCACCTCTATCATCATCAACCTATGTTAGTCCACTGCTGGACACAGGCCTCCCCCAATGAGCGCCATAGCGCCCTGTCTTCAGCTTGCCGCATCCAGCATCTACCTGCAGTCTTTCGCAGGTCGTCATCCCACTTGGTATGACAACTTGCGAAAGACCCCTATATCTTTAGATAATTCTTGAACGAATCCTTCACTCAAACTCGTCTGCAGTGCCTCAAGCAGTCCTTCTAAACATACTCAAGTTCGGTATGCTTAGTCGATAATTTGGTGAAATCTAAACTCCACTCTTACTAAATAACAACAAGCTCTTTTGAGGAGCATTCAAGCTAGGTCGCTAGGTACCTTGAGATGACAGTTCATTTCTTCACTTGTATGATAACATTTCGATGACAGTTCATTTCATCACTTGCATGAAAACATTTTCAAAGTTCGGGTGAAGATATTTTTTAAGATCAAGCATACCGAAACGCGTTTGGAGTTTGAGTACAGGTTGAATCGAGGTCGAGGTATGACTAATATAAGGGTTAGCCTCCGAAACAAGACTATGCATCTTGCGTGATGGAAGAGTGCGTTTAACAATATTTAGTAGCCGAGTAGATTACGCACGTGCAAGGGTTTAAAGACCTCGGACCGATAAACTAATTCTGTACATAAAGGAACACCTATACGGCTGAGTGTATCGCGTCGATAGTTTCGTCTTCGTGCAAGACTACAGCATATAATAAGGGAAAATTGAATAAGTGGCTGCTTGACAAATGTTTCTATAGTATAAATGAATATATTAATCTTAAGTAGAAAAAAATATTATGTTTTGACAATGATTGTAAATCTTAAAGTTAACTGTTTATTTTAGAATGTACCTTACATTTATTTTACTTGATTATTTTAATTGTTGACTACTTTAAATCACAGTGATATATTAAATTGTAATATAATATTAATATTTGCACACCTGCTTGCGGGTTGAATACATGTGACACTACTCTAGTTATAACACCTGACTTGTACCTATAATCATGTGTTCAGCAAATAAATTATTTGATTTGATTTGATTGATACAGTTTTACAGGTGTCATTTATATAGAGATATTTTCCATGATATGAGTTCTGAGCTTTCCAATATTATTTATGACTAGTTTCTGCCCGCAGCTTCGCACGCGTTGTTTCTAATCGTTTTAAGCGTATTTATATCCCATGGGAACTGATTTATGGGATAAAAAGTAACCTGAACCTAAAATGTTTTATTCCGGACTGAAACTACCTATATGCATAATTTCAGCCTAATCCGTTCAGTAGTTTCTGCATGAGAGTAACAAACATCCATACTTGTTTATCTTTTAGTTTTAGTATTAGTTTTATACTTATTTTCTATTGTAATATTTTAGTTTTAGTGTTATATCTTATTTAGCTTAATGTGTTTTTTTAATGTACGTTTGTCTTTTTTGTGTGTGCTAATAAAAGTTTTCTATTCTATTCTATTCCATACATACCTACTTCTGCGGACCTGCAGATTTTTTTTCCGGTTGTACTGGATGTTTTCTATTTATAGTAAAAAAATATCGATCTATGTAGTATATTGTATCATGAATGTCAGTTATCATACATAACACAAGCTCTGCTTAGCTTGGGGCTGTATGACTCCACTCCGTGGCATAGCCCACCAGAGGCATGTATGCCATGGTATCAGATTTGATGGTTTTGACCAATGACCGACGGCGACATAACGCTACGCGATTCTCAGTTATAAAGGTGACCCCTAAGAACGTTTGCATTCAGATATCCCTTATCAGAATAGATTGCCTAAATGACCAACAGGGAGCAAAAGTAAATGATTCCAGCTAACTCGAATGAAGATAAACGTTGGCCTACATGTTAATTGTTTCTTTATCTGCGAAACTCCAAACGTATGAACTAACCGGGCAAGCGTGAGTGTGTCATGGATGAGACGAGAATTCACTTGTTTCTTGGAATTATTCTTACCAGTAATGCGAGCGTTAGATGTTTCCAGAATAGTCATGATGTCAGCGATGATGTAGACAACAAGTCTATAATTGATTCAGTTGGTTTGGATATTTACCTGAAAATAAAGAAATGAATAATTAGCCGTAGAAATTACTCAACTTTAATATGGGAAACCGTAGATATTTCAAACTCCAAATTCTTTATGTGTAAACATTGTTTACATATATGGAAGAATAGTATGTAGGTAAGCACCATACATGTTTTGCCTACACCTAGGGCATGCAAATATACATAAGTCGGTAGGAGAATATAGTTACAGATATAAAGAAACAAATTAAATTACATATTTATCATCATCATCAGCCTATATTCGTCCACTGCTGGACATAGGCCTCCCCCAAGTAGCGCCACAGCGCCCTGTCTTCAGCTTGACGTATCCAGCATCTACCTGCAGTCTTTCGCAGGTCATCATCATCCCACCGGGTCGGAGGGAGTCCTAAACTAAGTTTACATATTTAAACATTGAAAATATTGAATGAAAACAGAGTTATTATGATAGGAGTTTGGATTATGTGCATTACTGCAGTGCCCAACCCACATCCACGCAACATATTGGAGTCTTGATTCGACCTTACTTGTTTTGACCTTTATTTTGTTCGACATAAGTAATAATAATAAATTTAAGTATTTTCAAGTGTAGGATTATTTTAAGAAGAGGACGTCTAGATATTCTAGCAAGCACAGTAGGGCCAATGTATTCAACAATAGAAATGCTGTCAACTTTTAAACCTATCATGGTTATTAAGACTAAAGTCATTTAAAACGGGATATTTACCATGATTTGATTGATCAGATACTGTTTTAAATGGTTTTAGTGTAAATTTTTTATTTACAGTTTGAGTTTATATAATGTTATTATTATTATGTTGAATTATTTCTATTATGACATGTAAATAAATTCAGTTTGTTTTTTGCAGTGCATGTGAGAACTAACCATTCAATTAGACCTAAGAACGAATGTACGTACGAGTACATGCAAGGAAAAAAATTAATATCAAAAGGTTTACCTTACCTGCTAAGTTCATCGCCCTCGCGATAAGTTTCTACTCCATAAATCCAAATCGCGAGCCGCCAAAGGAATACTAAAAACATCAAATAATCTGATGTAGACGGTAACACCCCATCAGGGGGTAACTGCAGTTTCAGAGGGTGGGTTTGATGGGGCAGTATTCAATAGACAAATCGGTATAGAATACCTCGTAGTTTCTTTGCTTTGGATGGTGTTATGCAGAGGTGAGGCATGAAAACTATGAATGTCATGCGATGTTCCATGGTTTATGTAGTAATGGTGTTTATCAGTCTGGGTTCTATCATTAGGTAGGTATATTATCTATACTTACTAATATTATAAAGAGGAAAGGTTTGATTTTTTGTTTGTTTGTACTCAATAGGCCCCAGGGTTGGAAAAAAAACAGTTTTTTTTATATTTTATAAAACAAACAGTTCAAAATGTTTAAAACAAGTGTTTTTTTTTGTTTTTTTTGTTTTTTTTACTTTTTACCTTAAAGGTATCAATTTCAAATCAATTACTTATAGCGAATAATAAAATAATCCATTTCTAAACTATTTCCTAATTCACATTAGTAAAAATATAAATATTTACCTTTTGTTGCATATCTCAATACCTCTAATCTAATTATTAAAAATTATTATTATAATTTATCAATACAAAACACTTTACATACACCTTGTATGTAGTGTAGGTAGGTAGAGAACTAGAGAGAAAGCGGGGAATAGGTACCCACTAATCCAGTGAATTACTTTCTTTCGACGGCCGACATAGGGAATTTCCCTGCGGGACTTTCCCTGAGGGACTTTCCCTGCGGGACTTTACTGGCGGGGAGTTACCTATGCAGTGTATAAATACCACAGCCTGTCTGTGGTATTTATACACATTCATTTGCAATAAAAGGTAGTTTTAAATCCTGTTTTTTTCTTAATAAAAAACATAGTTTTATTTCAAACTGTTTTAAACACATGTTTTAAAACAACTTGTTTTAATCATGCCAACCCTGATAGGCCCCGAAACTACTGGACCGATTTGAAAAATTCTTTCTCCGTTGGGAAGCTACACTATCCCCGGTGAACATTGGCTATATTATATTTTCAAAAAAGTTAGGGATCCGTAGGTACTAAAACCGTGCGAAGCCGGGAAGGTCCGCTAGTATTTTAATAATTTCTTTGTTCTTTAATAACTACAAACCAAAAAACACATACAGACATACAAAAAAAATACATACAGACGCACATTGAAACCCCCTTTTTTTTTCGAAGTCGTTTAAAAAGTCTGTGAAATACATCCATGAATCTTAGATTTCTGATGAATATGGACTAAACCAAATAGAACAAATAGGTAATGTTAAACTTCTATAGGATAAGATGAAGTATTAAGTAGGGTTACATTATTACCGTAACCATTTATTTACGATACTAGACGGGAAACAAACTAACGTACTAGGAAGTTGATAGGGTTGCCCATAAAATGGAACAAATAGTTCGTACATACTCAATAGAATGGTCAGACCACAAAACCACCCATTAACTTTCATGTCACACTCTGATGTAAACCCATCCCTCGCTAAGGGCTGGATAAATGCAGGGGCCGAATGAAGGGAAGCCCTAAAATAAAGGGGATTACGTTGCCATAGCGACCGTATGAAGAAATACCTACCTTCTTGCATAAAAGTAACACTTTGCGAACTCAATTTCGGCTGAGAAAAATCCCTTACGAAGTTCTATTATTTCGACGGATGACAAGGTTTTGGGGAATATTAAGGTAAGTTGTTTCTGAGCGTTGTTTTTGAGAAACTTTTTAAGTAAGCGTCGAAAGGTTTTGTTGAATGATAATGGAACGGTTTTCAGAGTTTACTTTTTGACAGGACGAAGTGAACAGTCTCTCTCGAATTGTCATTATTCGTGATATTTGTCTTGCGAAAAGCATAATATACGTACATACATTCACTTACTAAATACTATTACTACTTAATTAATATAAATACGAAAAAGTGTGAAACACTTAAAATAACCAAGAGAGCAAATAATTCTTAATTATTACGACACTAACTAAATACCTTTTTATGAAGAAAACTTCAAACTAGAGAGGATGTCTACAAATATGTACGTCTTACGTAAAACTAAAAAGGCGTTTAACCCTAAAAAGAGTTCTCTTACAGAAAACCTCATTGACGACCTCTGTGGCACGGTGGACGAAGGACCGCCTGCGACGCAGGAGGTTGCGTTCGATTCCCGCCTCGGAACAAATGTGTGTACGATCTGCAGATATTTGTTCCGGGTGTTCTGGTCGTTATCTATAAAAAAATGTATATCTATGTAATGTATTGTATTAAGTATATCAGTCATTTAGTACTCATAACACAAGCTCTGCTTACCTTGGGGCTAGATGATGCTGTGTGGATTGTCCAGCATTATTTATATATTATTTATAGCAATGAGCCCTAATAATCCTTCAACTACGTAATAAGTGTACCAACAATTCATATTAGAATAATTCCTTAATCCAAGTAAGTCATAATCGCTGTCAAAGGCTTAACCCAATCAGTTGGCTAACCACAGGTTTATAATTACACACGACCCTAATCTGTTAGCCTTTGTCTGGAAGGTAAATGTATATTTTACTAGATACCTGTTGTTCCATGTTATGTAACTGTTTGTTTAGTTAACAGAGTTACTCACTATCTTGACAGGGTAATAACTTATTTATGTTCAGGATATGTAACTATCTCTAAAATGGGAAATTCGGAAACAGGCCTGAAAACTTAAGTTTGGCGTACGTGGGTATCTTGATGATAATGTGGTAAATCTTAGTGTTAACCCAAAGACTAGAAAATAGAAAATATGTGGGAAAGTGAGTTTGATTATAAGATTTGATGTAGGTACATTTCGTAGTGCACAAGTGTACCAGTGTACAAGTGTACTATGCAATATCTACGTGTCCATCCTTGGCCTTACCGCTCTCAGCGATAAGGCCGTCCATTGTGCATTTGTATCTTTGTTTGTTTGTTATTTTCTGGTTTTTCCCCTGTATTGAAGTGCAATAAAGCGTTTTTGTATTGTATTGTATGTGTGTGGTAAATCCAAGGTACTCACTCTCTCTTTACCTAGGTAATCTATCCGAATAAGGCTATATTCACACCGGGATTACAGCTGCCTGCGCAGCGACGACGCCCGCCGCCGTGCCGCCGCCGAGCCGCCGTGACTAGCCGCTGTCAGTGTGAATAGAGCAAGATAGTTTTAGACCGATTAAGCTGACAATTTCCTCAGATGATGATGATGATGATTAATAAGATCGTTAAATGATTGATCTTGACCTTTACGTCAGCGAAGCCATGGGCGGGCGGATCCTAAATTCTATTAAGCTATTGAATGTCAAGTTATCTTGTTTGAGCGGCTCGGCCATCTATCGCGTCAATTGGATTAGCAGTTTAGTAGGCTTAGTGGCGAGCTACATTACACTAAGTCGAGTGGAAGGGACTTAGGCCCGGTAACATTGTCTTTAAACCACATTTAAACTCAGTTTAACCGCTGGACCGACGCTTAAATCTTATAAGAAACCTACCTAACTGTTTGTAACTTATTGATAAAATATGTTTATTCAGATAAATGATCTTAATCTTTAAAAGAAGTCGGTAAATATCACTGTTCTGCTTTATGTACTGCTTGCTTGTCCTACTGCTACTCAACATGGTGTTCAATTTCATGAAGCACGCAGGGGCGCTAAATGTATTAATCCTCGAACTCGAACTGAATTCGCGGCAGACCAGGCGAAGATGGCGGGGCGAGCTTTATAAGATTGAGGATATTTGACAAGATATACTAAAGTCTGGATATTTACCATGATTAGATTTTTGAGTTATCCAATATTTCGGCACAGTTTCATTAATTATCATTATTTCTAATATAAATAATAATATATAATTAAATTTTAAAATATAATTAATCTACATAGATTACGCATAATTTAAAAACTCGTCGCAGGTATAGAACGTCTTCTCCACGAGCCAGATTATCCAATATGTATACAAAGAAGAGACACAGCAATAAGCCTCAATCAAAAAACCAATTTAAAACATATAACACTTTATGATCCACATATATATTAATGCAAATCAAGAATGCACCCCAAAAACTACAATAAGGGCGGGCAGTAAACTTACATTACCCATTAATCCAAGCCGTTGGGTAAATAGGTAATTCCTGATTACGTAGTGAATAATAGAGTCGTATCTTAGCATTACTTATTCAGAGGGTGGGCAGTGCCATCAAATCGGCTCGGACGTCATGGGTCTTGGACCTAAGGTCTTAAATACAAGCTTTAGTGTGCAAGGGTTAAATGATATCAGCATCAAAATTTAAGTCAGGTTTAATTTAAACTAACAAGTTTCTGAAACTGTGCCGAAATATTGGATAACTCAATAATCAAATCATGGTCAATATCCCGTTTTAAATGACTTTAGTGTTAATAACCATGATAGTTTCAGAAGTTTTACTAGTTTCTGCCCGCGGCTTCGTACGCGTTGTGTCTATGGAAACGTTTACGGTTATTTTTATCCTATGGGAACTGTTGTATAGGATAAAAAGTAGCCTGTTGATTCCAGGATTAGAGCTACATCGGAGCAAAATTTCAGTCTGATCCGTTCAGTTGTTTTGGCGTGAAAAAGTAACAAACATCCATCCAAATAATCTAAACTTTCGCATTAG
The DNA here is from genome assembly GCA_947044415.1 of Eupithecia dodoneata. Classification (NCBI taxonomy): domain Eukaryota; kingdom Metazoa; phylum Arthropoda; class Insecta; order Lepidoptera; family Geometridae; genus Eupithecia; species Eupithecia dodoneata. The sequence goes on from OX345670.1 coordinate 1,200,736, forward strand.
GTATATCTTGTCGTAATCTTGGGCACTACTTTGGGTTTTGGATTGAACCTAAGGGGTTTAATACAAGTTTTAGTGTGCTAGGGCCAATGGGATATATCAGAATAAATAAATAGCCTTTTATTTCGAATCTTGGGTATTGGATTGACCTAAGTTCTGAAATACAAGCAGTGTGCAAGGGTTAATGTGATATTAGAATAATAATACGAGGCTTCCGTCATTTGGGACCGCTAGGTAGTGGGACCGCGGTCCCTTTCGCCGGATTGATTTAATTTTATTATTTTTCTTCCGGCGAATGGGACCGCAAACCAATAGCCTCATAATACTACCGGAGACACGCCTATTGAGATAATAATAATAATTAATGCATTCACACATCATCATCTAACCCAAAGCTAAGCAGATCTTTAGTTATTGATGGTCGGCGACAAATTACACAATTTATCTTGCTTTTTTCTGAGCCAAATGTTACCTCAATTTAAAAAAACATCGCTCGGTACGCAGGAAAACATTACAAATGTACATTATTATTTTCGTCTGGCTCAAAGTAACATTATATTTACCATGAAAGCAACATCAAATTTTGTATAAACAGCGCCATTTTATCCAGTGTTATATTCTTTAAATGTCTTCGTTCCGCATTATGCAACAATTGTACAGCGTCATACTAAGTGCAAATTTTTTGGGACCCAAAATACAATACAATACAAATACGCTTTATTGCACATCAAACACAGAAAAAAACGGTAAAGAACAAACAAACAAAGATACAGATGCACAATGGGCGGCCTTATAGCTTAGACCGATTTCTTCCAGGCAACCTTTGGATGGACACGTAGATATTGTATAGGTATAGACGGTGGCTTATTTATTATAGACATTAAAATTGTTAATAAATTATATACAATACAAAACATGTACAAATACATAAATACTTATTTATACGTTCTCGTGTCTTTGCGTGTCAGACGACGACAGGTGGACAGAGGAGGTCACATAAATAGTTCTATTACTATTTGACAACGCTATAAAGGAAAATATTTTTTTGTGAAGGGCTTTGTCACTTCGTTGCTAAGGAAAGAGTAAGCAATTTACTGAGGTTTTACGAATTACGAAATGACATGTATGTCAAGTCGTAATGAAATAAATAAAATATGAATAACTAATGCTCGACTATTCACACATCATCTAGCGCCAAGTTAAGCAGAGATTGTATTATGGGTACTTAGATGACGGATATATTTTATACATTACATAGATTGATATTTTTTATTATATATAGATAACGACCAGAACACCCGGAACGAATATCTGCAGATCGTACACACAATTGTCCCGAGGCGGAAATCGAATCCGCAACCTGTGTCGCAGGCGGACCTTCGCCCTCCGCGCCACAGAGGTCATCAATAATAATCAATCGTCGTAATTCGTAAATATGTCACAGACCATAAAACCCTTCACCATCACAGTGTTCTGTTACTTTCGAAGCCGACTGTACTCATACTTGGCAACAAATGGATAGTTCCGTTTCCAATTGTCGTCATTGAATTAGCTCGCAAAACTGTCTCGCTAACGCTAGCGACCTAGTTACCGTGGATGCAACAATCTCGTGCTAGATGCACTTCCCTTTCAATTACGTTGACTAGGCTACGTTGAGTCGAATCATTTTATTGAAAATTCACTTTTATATTGCTCGAGCAAAGTTGCGATGAAATGAAAATATTTATTGAAAATGAAATACACAATAACGGTTAACTCTATGTTAATCTAAAGTAAGGTGTTATCAGTTTCTCGTCGATTATTATATGTACAAATAACATATGTAAGTTCGTTTGAATTAGGCATGTATAGATCAGGAAAGGTTCGTCTTTGAGGAATTACAAATTGTTTACAGTCATTTTCAAGAAATTCGCTTACAGAGTATATGGTTTCATCAAACACTAGCGGACCTTCCCGGCTTCGCACGGTTTTAGTACGGATCCCTAACTTTTTTGAAAATATAATATGGCTTATGTTCACCGGGGATAACGTAGCTTCCCAACGGTAAAATAATTTTTCGAATCGGTCCAGTAGTTTCAGAGCCTATTAATTACAAACAAACAAACTAAAAATCAAACCTTTCCTCTTTATAATATTAGTATACATATATAGATATAGAAAATATATTTCACACTAGCTGACCCGACAGACTTCGTCCTGTCAAAAAGATTTGTAATGTGGCAGTTCTTGTGCCTACGTACAGTGAGTGCTATTTAATATGAACTTTATACCATAGCAATAAAGCTCAAATTGACTACGTTTTAGTTACAAATTATTTGTATGGGAAAAAGAAAAGGGCTATTTTTAGGGTTTTTCCAGCAATAATTCTAATTTTTCTCGCCGTAAAAACCATCCTTGAACTTCAACGAACATTTTAAAAAAAGATTTGGCCAAATTGGTCCAGGCGTTGTTGAGTTATGCGCTTACCAACACATTTTGCGATTCATTTTTATATTATAGATTATTTAAAAAAAATGTTTTGTAGCTAGTAAAGGGTACAAGGCTCGTTGTAACATCTGTTTTTTAAATGTATTTGTTCCGAATACGAAAGAGGCCGATATCATTTATGGCGGATTCTGAGTAAAACCTTTTTGTTGTTTTACCTTTTATGAAAATAAACCGTAGCTACCGGCTGATATTTCCGGAAATTAAAAATATAACACGTTAGAAATTAATTTCACACAGTTTTCAGAAAATGAATTGTAATTCCATAGAGTTTTCCGTTCCGTATTTTAGTACGCCTGAAATGACGTAGGTACTTTCACCTTATACAAAAGTAATTTAAAACATGGATATTTAACATGATTTGGTACTTAAATATACCCATTTAAATGACTTTTGTGTTAATAACCAAGATACTTAGTTTCAAAAGTTTTATTTCTAGCTTATGTATTGAAAAAGATTATGTAACTTTCAGAGCAGGTATAGTATATAACATATACCTTAGCGGGTGAAATAGGCAAGTAAAAATTTAGAGGATATTTTCTCACGAGGCTTTTGAGCACGTGGGAGGTATTACGTGTTTTAGCTAAATTAAAACAACTGGGTCACCAATTAACCACTTAACCCAGTTCTTAATACAATAAGGAAAAATGTTTTAATCGGCCGTCAGTTAGCTTTATTGCCATCTGGGTAATAAAGCGACATTTACCTCGAAATCTAAATACAACCCAACCTATAACCCGGGCCTAATTCAGCTAACCAATCGTTATACTATGACAATGGTATCATCGCACAATCGTCTCGTCGAATCCTTAGATGACAGAATATTTACTTTGGTAAGGTTCCGTCCCATTTTGATCCCGTGTGGTGACCTTCTACGCTACCAGTCAAGGCCCGAAGGCACTGTGTCAATAATTCAAACGAACCGCCGCGCCGCCTTTGCGGAAATGATACAGTCTTTATTTGCTTAGCTGATGTTTGTGATAATATACATAAGCCCATGTAACAGATACGAACATATCATATTTAGAATATCTCTTTGCAGTGTGTGTCGCCCTGGTACTTTGCTTTGAACTCGCGATCATTATTATGTTCTACAAAGCGTGGATTTATCATGATTTTCTTTTATATGTATATGATTTCGGGAACGCTTTTGCAAAGGGCATAATGCTTTCCTCAGAAACCAACCTACTTAGATTTGTACTTTTTTATACAATGTGTATTGTCGAACCTTGATCAAACGAGATGTGCGAATACATGACATATATTTATCGATAAAAAACAAAAAATAACAAATTATATGTTACCTATCTCAAAAATAAAGCCGATTTAATATTTTTTTAATGAAAACTACTCCATCTGGTTTTTTCTTCGTTTCTTTTTGAGTAAACGGTGTATTTTATTCAAAGTAGCCTCATTTGAAAGCTAGATTGTTTATCTAGCTAATAAAATAAGAAAAAAATACAATTTCGGTACATAAGCCTAGTAAAATCAATATTTTTTAGAAATTTGCACGACGATGGTATTATTCATCGTCCCGCGAAGAGCCTCGATTAACATCTGAAGAGAATCTCGCTAGGAAGTTAGATCAAGGGCCAGAAGAAGGCGGTACTCTTGGACTCGGCACGCATCGTCAGGAAGTTCCTTTCTCTGCAGCCCTAGTCAGCGGCCGCTTAAGCCTAGCGAGCGGTCGGTGATTTACCGTTTTGATATATTTTTTACTGTAGAATAGTTTCATAATATTTTATTATATAGCGAGAATTCAAATAAATGATGTTGCGATGACTTGCCATTCTCGAAAGAAACTTTAGTTCCCTCGACTCGCTTCAGCAATAACTCGTACCCTGACAAAGCACGGTGCACCAGCTGCATCACAACAGCTGGTGAGTGCCTCTAATGGCATTCTAACAGGCTATGAGTCGCAAGGCCGGCGCGGCGCCTCGCGTGTCAAATGCAATGTGATGCGTTAGATTCATGTTTATCCAAGGTGAACTGAACACTTGAACAAAGATGCTACGTGAACTAGCTTATTGTAAAACGGCTTCATCGCCATAGCGCCCTGTCTTCAGATTGACGCATCCAGCATCTACCTGCAGTCTTTCGCAGGTCGTCATCCCACCTGGTCGGAGGGCGTCCTACACTACAAAAAAACCACGGCAAAACGGCTTCGCCTATGTAATTTATTGTATTAAGTATATCAGTCATCTAGTACCCATAACACAAGGTCTGCCTAGCTTGGGGGTAGATGAAGCTGTGTGGATTGTCCAGCATTATTTATTCAAAATTTATTTAATAGGATGCTCCGGCCTCCGGCCAGGTGGGGATGACGACCTGCGAAAGACTACAAGCAGATGCTGGGTGCGTCAGGCTGAAGACAGGGCGCTATGGAGATAATAATAGATATATATATTATGCGAGGTCTATGTTCCGCAGGAGACTAGTTTAAGCTGGTAAAAACCAATTTACCTTAAATTAACAGAGAAACTGACAAAATCGGTTTCAACTTAACTCATCATACCATAGCACTGTCTTGTCCGTGACTATAGAACTAAGAACTAGGACAGTCTTCTCAACTCAATTTTACGTTCCTTTTCACGACACTACCTAATGGAGAATACGATAGTTTACTCTTATAACCGAGCTATAGATCAAACTTCACAGCATAAAAGTTAAACCACGCCATCTGCACCGGCCATTAGTGTTTCCAGCTTTCGGGAAGCAGAATTTCCCCAAAAGTTTTGACAATACACGGAGTTTCCTTCACAAACACCGAAACCGCGGGAAGTTGCACCTGAGGGCTGGGGCCGGCATCAAGCTGGTATATACCTACCTACTCGCCTACCTACTTTGACGTGTGAAGAATAATGTTAAAAATAGGGAAGTAAAGTAACCAAAGAAATTCTTAGTTATTAAATAGGGTGTAGTATTTGGTAAAGGTATGTGGACTGAAGTCTTAATACAATAGATTTTTTTTTAATCATATTTATTGTAAGGAGCTTTATAATTTACATAGATACATAGATATAATGTTCCAACAAAATTATTTTGACAGTTTTCAGTCATCACATCATTTCATTCGTCTCGCGTCCGTTTTCAAACTCCAATGAGCACCTTTTTCACTACATGTGCTCAATTTATTTTAGTTTATAACTGTTACTTTGCAGTACAATAACAACAACATGCTGTTGTCTGTTACTGTCAGCAATTTTAGTTGTTGTGCAGTTTTCAAACATAAAATGTCTGAGATTCTAGAACTGAGTGTATCTATGATTATTGTAATAATACTGTACATTAGACAACTCCAACGAAATCTGGACACCATGAACTACAAAAAAACCGGCCAAGTGTGAGTCGAATCGAGCATGAAGGGTTCCGTACCATTATTATAAAAACGAGCAAAAATATCATGTTTGTTGTATGGGAGCCCCCTTAAATATTTATTTTATTTTGTTTTTTAGGTATTTATGTTATGTATTTGTTGTTATAGCGGCAATATAAATACATCATCTGTGAAAATTTAAACTGTCTATCACGGTTCATGTAATACAGCCTGGTGACAGATAGACGGACGAACGGACGGGCAGCGGAGTCTTTGGGGTTCCGTTTTACCCTTTGGGCTCGGATCCCTAAACACGGCATCAGCGAAATAACAAGATGGATAGCTTCCTTAAGAAATTGGCATGGACACAACTGGCAGCCATAACCAACGCTGGAATGTCGACTATTTATTGCAGAACCCTTGGACAAGAAATGGTGTAATATGCATTTCAAGTGAAAACGTTGACGACAAATACTCTGAATGTTTTTGGCAGAAACGATGTTGCAATACTTTGTTATTACAAAGACCTGCGACACAGTATTTTATTTCTGCAGGTCGCATCGCTTCATATGTTTCTTACTAGCACCTAAGTAAGTTCAAAATAAAGACTTTTTTACAAAGCTAACTAAATCATTGTTGGACTTGCAATGGTATTGTTTTTTTGCAATGATTTCGTTATCTACTTAATGTTTCCTTGAAGTCAAAGGGTCAGAAAGATGCCGTGTAAAAAGTTCCAGTTAAACCATTTATACTCTTGATTACAAAAATAAAAACAGATACACAAGACAGGAAAAAAACAATTACAGAATATTTTGTACAATGGGCGGCCTTATCGCTACGAGTGATCTCTGCCAGGCAACCTTTGGATGGACATGAAGTGCTAGAACAAGTGTAGACGGTGGTGGCGTGTTATGCAGAATAATATTTAATTGGGACATATGTATGTACATTGTACATAAACAAATATCATCTGATAGCTATAAGTATAAAATGTATCTTATTAACACGTTAGAGGTAGAGAGAGTTTTTAACGGTCAGGTTTTCGAAATCTTTTCCCTTTTGGTATTCTGCAAACACTTACTATGTACTAGCCTATCAACTCAGGTGTAGGTCCTATAAAGTTTTAGATCCTATCTATAGCAGCGTGTAGAGCAACAAACATCCAAACATACACCGCTACGTCTTTTCATGTGTAGTGTATGCAACTCTAAGTAAACAAAAACATCACCCGCTATCATCTCAGTCCTAGCTAGATCAAGCTCAAAGCATACAAGCTACAGGGTGTTCCTCGCTTTTGTTTTTCTTCCCACTTCTGTATATGTTATCCCAAAGCTTAGGCAAGTTAGCACAGACTTAAGTGCATCTTACTCTATTTATTCCGGGACCAAGTTAACTCTGCAACTTGGCTTTTGGAGTTCAAAACTACACACACTTAAACTCGGTCATTTAAACTTCTAATGGGTTTGTTGGAGTCAATGGTATGTTTCCAACTATGCGGCGATATAAGAATAAAAATATACGAGTTCTACCAATAGGATTTCGAATACAGAGCCACGATTTCGGATGCCGATATCGAGAAGCGTCGTGACGACCACCTCTAAATTTTTGTTGGAATTTCCGTAGTTCTCTATGCGCACGATAGAGGCGCTGTTGTACCAAATCCAACAAAAAAGGAGACGTCTCGATTATGTGACCATTTCGACGACCTCTGTGGCGCGGAGGGAAGGTCCGCCTGCGACGTCGAAGTTCACAGGTTCGATTCCGGCCCACAAATGGACGTACGAGCTACAGATGTTTGTTTCGGGTATTCTGGTCATTTTATGTGTAATAAACATTATTATCTATGTAATGTATTGTATTATATATATCAGTCAGCTACTACCTACAACACAAACTCTGCTTAGGTTGTGGCTAGATAATGCTGTGTGAACTGTCCAGCATTATTTATTCCTATATACATATTATTACTCCTGCATATTACAGAAGCGAGTGTTTCTTTCAAAGTGTGCAATAAAGTATTTTCTACCTATCTATTTTAGCCCGAAGGAGGTGGATCAGCAAAAAGCCGCAGTTCCCGAATGTTACAGCATTTGTCAAAGAACAACGCCCCAGTATGGAAATGCACGTATCAATTTTATATCACGGCGCGTGTTGTACTGTACAATTTGTACACAGGCTCGCATTCTAGGATCGATGCAATGTATTCTATATTATCTATATTATAATCCTACTATAATATTATAAACGCGAAAATTTGTAAGTATGGATGGATGTTTGTTACTCTTTCACGTAAAAACTACTGATCTACTATGGATTTTAATGAAACTTTACAATTACATCAGAATAACACATAGGCTACAATTTATAAAGATATATTGTATATTACCCAAAATATCTATCACTACGGCTGGTGAAACCGCGGGGCGCAGCTAGTACCTCTATATACGCTTTCTAGTTATATTTTGTAATTGTACATATTTTTGTTTTACTACAAATAAACGCATTTGATTTAGGTATATATCCAATATCGTATTAAATTATAATCAAAATCAATGATTTCAGTTTATTTTTGTATTCATGTATTTTTTGGACGACATAATCATACAAACGATTAAAAAGCAACACCGAGACCAAATATTTATAGTGTAAACAATGGACGGTTTGGGTGAATCTGCCCGAAACCCTTTTGTACAGAAGGTATTGTGAACAAATAACGTCTGATACCTATCAAAATTTGAACTTATATACATCAGCGTATGTTAGTCCACTAGTGGATATACCCCTTCCCCAATGAGCGCCACAGCGCCCTATCTTCAGCTTGACGCATCCAGCATCTACCTGCAGTCTATCGCAGGTCGTCATCCCACCTGGTTGCAGGGCGTGCTACACTACATGAGTTCTCCACTCAAGAACAAGTTTGCCCCAGCAGCGGTTGTCGGTTCTTCGCGAGATATGGCCGGCCCACTGCCACTTTTGCGAATTATTTCTTATGATATTATCATGATTTTATTAACGAGAACTGTTAAGCTATGCACGATATATACGAATGATTGCAATTTAATTTCGAACTATAATTATGAAAATGTCGTAGATTATCTTCATTGTTAGTATTGGGTAATGTTCAGAAGGACTGGTCTGATAAAAAATACTTAATTCTGGCAGTAATTTTTCAAAGAGAACGGTAGAATTTTGTATTTTATCCGGTGTAAGTTTTTTACAAACATTATGTATCTTGAAATGGGCTCGAGTATAAGATATATTTGTGTTGGTATCTCACCTAGCTACATCCCTGATAAGTCGTCCCTGCCATTTGCATTCCCCCCTCGTTGTCGACTCGTAAGATAGATCGCGGGGACGCACGGCCCAACAAAGGATAACAACGATATATTAATTCTGTTGAGGGCATAGGCCAGGATAAATATACGTAATCTTGGAATTCATATTAATTCGGGGTTTCTCTGCTGAGTTGAAAGAAGTTTTCGTCATCAAGGTAAGTTTTTTTTGTGAGGTATTATGACGTGTTATGATTTTTGCCGTGGCTGACCAACTTATCTTTTTAATATCTTCGTAAAAACGAATTTACATTTCATCCGACAGAGAACCTAAGTTATCGACATAGCTGTAAGAATTAGCAAGCTGAAGTAGCTGTGGGCCGGCCATATCTCGCGAAGAACCGGTTATAGCTGGGGTAAAAGTGTTCTTGAGTGGAGACCGCGACTCGGCAAATGTAGTGTAGGACGCCCTCCGGCCAGGTGGGATGACGACCTGCCATGGACGGCAAGTAGCAAATAATACAACAAAAATACTTTATACTATTTTATTCAATAGAATTTTCTAGTTCTATAAATAAGTGTCTGCCTCTACCTCGCCTTTGTTGTTTTTTTAAGAAACTTTTTGTTATTTTTTCTGTAATCACGATGTTCGACAAATGAAATGGCCGTCCTTTGTGTGTTCAACGACCTCGTTTGGTATATTGTGTCTATTGCTACAGTCACACAAACTTTATCTAAAACAAAGTCGTGCCCATTCATGTCAGTATTTTTAATGGGCCAGACAAATATTAAAGTCCTTTGACAGATTAACTTATTTATTGAATGATTATTTCAATAATATAATAATTACTTAATTCGTATTTTTTTTTATTATTGATTATTTCGACCAGAAAATAATTATGAGTCCACTGCTGCACATATGCCTCCCCCATACGAGGGGGTATTGTGTTGTATTTTTTTTTTAGATAATAAAACCATAGCTTGGAATGAAATTGTTGCACAAATTGCACATATGCCTCCCCATACGAAGGGGTTTTGTATTGTATTTATTTACTATTTTTAGATAATAAAACCATAGCATAGAATTAAATTAAATTAAAATGGTAATTTGATTAAAATCTAATTATGTTAGCAATTGTTTTGCCATAATCTACACGCGCTTGGAGGCGGATTGGTGACGGCAGTGGAGGTGTTAAAAGTACAGAGCCGGACGCTGCCCCTTCCTCTGGCAAGTTCCCTTAGTCAGCTTTTACAACATCCACGGACTGAGTTAAAGGGGTCGATTCTTACGCCGTTGCTGGCGCCGCGATGTTTTTTGTGCTACCTACTCTTATTATAAGATGCCAACACTAACGGGACAGGATCCACCTAAATTATAGGCTAGTGTAACATGCCCCACTAAAGCGAGTTAATGGAGCAGATTACACGGTTAAATTTAAGCCACTTTGCCCCACTAGTGGGCGCCTTGGTGGGGCAGAGTGGAACAATTCAAATTTATTTATTATTTATTTATTTATTCATCTATACATGATTCTAGTTAGCCTTACACAGATCATTCTCATGGTTTGAACGCAATCTACTCTGTAGATATTCAAGCATTGTATTTAGATTTCGATTTCTAGGAACGTTTGGAATTTTTATTAGTGGAAGAATCTCGAATTTAATTTAAAGTTTTGGATTCGAATTCGGATTGAATTTCGATCTTCTAGATAAGAGATGAAAACTTACTTAATAGGTAATAATACTCGTATACTCGCAAAATATCGGAATATTTCTTACGTATTTAGGTTAACGCGAAGTTAGGCAAATTACAATAATAATAATAAATTCTAAGTATAAAAGTTGACTCGACACGACTCGGTAAACGTAGTGTAGGTAGGACGCCTTCCGACCAGGTGGTATGACGACCTGCGGAAGACTGCAGGTAGATGCTAGATGCGGCAAGCTAGGGCGCTATGGCGCTCATTGGGGGAGGCCTTTGTCCAGCAGTGGACTGCTATAGGCTGATGGTGATGATGGATGATGATAAAAATTGACTAGTCTAAGTGCTTATTTTATAAGCCTAAAGATATAAAGTTTTTGAAATCTGATATCTGACAACACCACGGAAACGTTTGTCCCGTAGGGCGAATCGAACCTGCATGACAACCTGCTAGTTATCCATGACGCTAAAGCAAATTGGTAACATTATCTTTTGTTGATTCAAGTAGGTTATTCCCAAATAAGGATAATTAATGGAATCCCAATCGTTTCCGTGTACACTGACCCTAATAAGTCTAATATTTATCGTTTGGTTTGTCTTTTATATGTACCGTCGTGCACGAAATTATCGTTAAAATTTATCAAACAAATAAGAAAATCTTGCTCACACTTAAAAAGAAGAGAGGTTGTCGACTCAATCTTTTAAATTTAAGATAACACTTTTCATTTCAGCTGATGAGATTTTTATTAGAAAATCTTTTAGATAGGGAATTTAGTTATAATAATATCACGATTATCTTGCAAATGCTTTACAGCAATTCAGGCTGAAATATTAAATGACTTGAATTCTAATTCGAGATGATTTTGAGATTATTTATAATTTAATCGTGGTTTAAATAAAATGAAATATTTCATTTTAAAAGAGCATTCAGTTACCTTCATAAAATATCGCAATTCCATTTGGGCACATTCGAAAAAAATGCCGTTTAATATTCTTGCTTTCATACCTGGAACAAATAAAAAAAACATTGTTACTAAAATATTTTTGATCTCCATTAAAACTTTCAATGGACTCCCAGCGATGGACACTCAACTATGTTTAAACTTGCTGCAGCCTGCCTTTTCCTGGATATACCTAATTTTGCTATGTTTTCATAATAAAAAATACAGGTTCATCATCATCAGCAGCAGCCTATCGCAGTCCACAGTGGGACATTAGGCCTCCCCCAATGAGCGCCGTAGCGCCCTGTATTCAGCTTACCGCATCCAGCATCTACCTGCAGTCTTTCGCAGGTCGTCATCCCACCTGGTCGGAGGGCGTCCTACACTACGTTTACAGAGTCGTGGTCTCCACTCAAGAACACGTTTGCCCCAGCGGCCGTCGGTTCTTCGCGAGATATGGACTGCCCACTGCACACTTCAGCTTGCTAATTCTTAGAGCTGTGTCATAATAAACAATATAGGTTATCTCTAAGAAATTAAATAATATACAAAGAATTTTATATTTCCCAGTACTGAGGTCGCGGGTTCAAGTTCCGCCGAAATTGATATTTTTGGGATATTATTTAATTTCTTTAGTAATAAGTTAATATTTTCCTTATTTATTTATTTTATATTAGTTATTTTATATTTATAAAAGTATTGCTAAATATATTTATCTCTATCCTTATGATCCAAATCAACACATACAGATGCGAACACAAGTGAGACACTTATTTTCGCCTTACGTTCGCGTCTGTACGTACGCGTTCTGCTTTTGGCGTCGAGAGTCCAGATCATGTGGAGATCCAATCATGTATGAGTCAGTGATGCAGCGGAAATGCCTCATTACCATACAAATACACAAATACATCGCAGCTACTGTCTATTGATATAGCACGTACAGAATCCCGCTGAGGACAGTATTTTACAATACTATATCTTCACATTTATTCTACCTTTATATCTGGTACACGCCCTGCCTTTCTTAAATTCACATAATTCTTTCCATCCAAAGGTTGCCTGGAAGTGACCGCTTCTAAGCGATAAGACCGCCCATTGTAGTTGTCACATGTAATGTATTTTTGTAATGATCTGTATCTGGTGTACAATAAAGTATTTTTGTATTTTGTATTTTTATACACAAGTACTAAGGGTGGAGACCACGACTCGGTAAACGTAGGGTATGACGCCGTCCGACCAGGTGGGATGACGACCTGCGAAAGACTGCAGGCGATGCTGGATGCGTCAAGCTGAAGACAGGGCGCTATGGCGCTCATTACCTCACTCAAGAACACGTTAACCCCAGCGGTTGTCGGTTCTTCGTAATATATGGCCGCGCCGGCCACTTCCACTTCAGCTTGCTCTTAGAGCTATGTCGATAGCATTGGTTCTCTTTCGGATGTATTCGTTAGGAATCCTATCCTTCAGAGAAACTCCGAGCATAGCTCTTTCCATAGCTCGCTGAGCGACTTTCAACTGGTGGACCAGCCCTATCGTGAGTCTCCATAATATTAAGCTCGACAAAGCCTTATTTATTTAAAACCTTAGAAAGTTAATATCAAATTAACCATTCTTTTATTTCCCTATCAAAGTTGAATCTCTGAAAACATGTAAACCAAGTGATACTTCGGGCTAACAATTATTAAGTTAATTTTCAGCCAAGTTTGAGCGCGAGTTGAATAAGTGAGTTATTTTTAGGGCATGAGTTAAGTTAATATGATTCTTGACTCTGAGATAGCAGAGCTTGTGCCACAGATAATGCTGTTATATTACACTGAAGTAGTGTTGAAGTTAGTAAGTAAGGAATGTTAGTTAGTAAGTAAGGAATGTTAGTTAGTAAGTAAGTAATGTTCGTAAGATATTTATGTATTTTATATAAAATAAAATAAAAGTACATAGTACTCAATCAAGTATAAAGTAATAGTTTATGCCCGCGGCTTCGCACGCATCCGTGATAAAAAGTACTTCCTATACCTATTCCGTACCGACCACACTAGTATGTAAAAAATTCAGTATTGTGCATAACTATAGACTGCATGTCTATAGTTATGCACAATACTAAATTTTCTAATATCCAAGTCTAGTTACTATTTCTATGAAACATCTCAATCACAGCCGTTTAGTAGTTTTGACTTGAAGAGATAACTAATAACCAAGTTTTTGTATTAACTTTGTGTTATTTTAAATTTATTAGATACCATAATCATTATTCGTGTATGCAAAAGCCCGACGTCAATCATTCTTCATGTAGGCAAACGCATAAAACCTATAAATAAAAAGACGAATAAGAATAATGATAATTATAAATGTTTGTTTTTCTATCTGTACAGGACATTTGAAATCAGACTTATATTTTAGACTTTAATAAATCTTTTGTACTACATTTGATTCAAAGCTTCGTTATTTTATGTCAGAGATGTATAAAAACTCTACATGCCATACTGGCACTGTTAAAACTGTGCCAACGCTCAAAGGGCGGGGAATATAACGTGTCATGGAGCATTTATCCCACTTAATTATGTAAAGGGATGTAGAAACAAATCTTATATGTTCCATCTTCCGGCGAAATTTCCGGAAATTCCACAGAATTCCATGTTACGCGTGCGTAAAATGTTATAGGGTTGAGGCAGTCTGTACTATACGATATATCGGTTATATCCCTTGATATGACTCCTTGGGGATTTTTTGAATCGGCACGGAAATTTTCGTAGCAGACTTATTGTTAATTTTCCGTAGGGTTTTATTTGTGGAACCGGAAGCAGCAATAGCGTAGTTATGAACAATAAATGAGGGTACTTGAATAATTTTCGGTGATATTCCTTTTCCTTGTTTGAATTAATAAAACTTTGTTATTTGAGTCAGGAATTATGTGGGAGAGAGAAAAAAGGTATCCAAAACAAAGTTTTTTTTCTTTTATTTAATATAAAAATTTGATTGTTATGAAAATTCTCAATATCGACTATGCATCCCTTGATAATTTTAAAGCTTTGCGGGATAAATACTAATCCCTTGGGGATAAACACTTAATGGGACCACCTCGGTATAATTCTACATATATAGAATAGCGAAAGAAATTACAAAATCTGTCTATAATCGACGCACATACAGACAACATAGAACGTCCTCATTTTTTCGAAGACGATTGAAAATAGCAGCATCGAGATATAAATTTCAAACTTTTAATGATATTTATCCGAGATTGCGCAAGATGCTTTTAATGAATTGAGTTGAAACCTAAAGTTGGTTGGTAGAAACTAGAAAATCGAGATAGGAACAAAGTATGTAATCAACTCCGTATAACGAAAAGTAAAATCGTGTAAACACATGGAATAACTCAAAGGTCTATTATAACAATGAAAACAAGATGGAATCCAGCGTTTTTGCGTTAACTCCGAGAGAATGTTGAATATTTTAGAGGTGTGATAAGTAATGAAATACTATTAGAATTGTTTTGAGAGGAATAATTAAAACATGAAAGAATAAAAAAAAAGGCAATATCGTGTGAAACTGCTGCTGCGTTAGTTTGTGAAAAATCCCACAAATCCTACTAATATAAACGCGAAAGTTTGTAAGTATGAAATGATGTTTGCTACTCTTTCACGTAAACACTACTAAAGGGATTTTAATGAACCTTTACAATAATATAGCTTATACACCAGAATAACACATAGGCTACAATTTATAAAGATATATTTTATGTCTATTATCCAGAATATCGATCACCACGCGGGTGAAACCGCGGGGCGCAGCTAGTATTATAATATAAACGAGCAAGTTTTTATGTATGGATGTTTGTTACTATTTCACGTCAAAAGTACTGAACGTAACGGGCTGAAATGAAATCTTGCATACAAGTAGTTCTAGGCACGGAATAGAACATAGATTACTTTTTATCTCATAAATCAGTTCCCATGGGATATAACCTTAAAACGTTTCCATAGAAACAACGCATGCAAAGCCGCGGGCAGAAACTAGAGAATTGTTATAATATGAAAGCGACCGTTTCATCTGCGAATCTCAACGTAGCCAGGTCCACCTAGAAACCAGCTCCAGTCAGGGAGTGCTCATTTAGCTACAGCACGGTAGAATTGGAATTCCTGCAAGTTGTAGCTGCGAGCAAAACTTTCCAGGAGTTTGGGGATGGCAGACGAGCGACGGGACTCGAAATGTGAAGAGTTGAAGGCAGGGAAATGTGTTTTGACGGATGTGTGTGATTTGGTGAACATAATATTATGACTTAGTTTTAGTGTAACATGATAGTAACATGCTTGTTTAGGTAAGTTGTGTTACCTAATGAGACTACACCTGATTTAGTTTTTATGTACATGTTTAGGTATTGTAAATGAGAAAATAATTCAATTCAATATCCTTTTTTTTTTAGGCATAAGCTGGAATCGGCAAGCTGAAGACCTATGTGCTGCAGTGGACTCATATTGGGCTGCTGAAGATGACTCAGTGCCCACCATGATTCGGCCAAGATGTGGATACATTATTATACCCAGTTTTGTTTAAATGAGGAAGATATAAGTTTATTAAGAAATCATCATCATCATCAGCCTATAGCAGTCCAGCATCATCAGTCTATATTAGTCCACTGCTGGACATAGGTCTCCCCCAAAGAGCGCCATAGCGCCCTGTCTTCAGCTTGCCGCATCCAGCATCTACCTGCAGTCTTTCGCAGGTTGTCATCTCACCTGGTCGGAGGGCGTCCTACACTACGTTTACCGAGTCGTGGTCTCCACTTAAGAACACGTTTGCCCCAGCGGCCGTCGGTTCGGTGTCAGTTGTTATTAAGAAATCGCCAGTCTGCAATTCCTAATAAGATGCAAAGTCAAGCCAGCTGAGCATAAGATAGACTGCATAAGTTGTCATGCATACGAATTGTATAATCTCTTAAATTAGTTCTGCTTTGATAGTTGCTGAGTAGACATTGTTTTGCTTTTGGGTTGGTATGCTTCTTTGGGACTCAAGTTCAGCTCCGATGCATCTCTCATGGACAATTTTATTTTTAACAACAACACAGTTTCATCACTGCGACTAGATTTTTGTACATGCAGGAAACTGCATAGGGGGCCTATTTTAACCGACGAAAGGAAAAACAAATGAGAAGATGGTTCTATGTTCGGCTAACGTCGATTTCTCCTTCCATTATAGACCCATTTGGGAAATTCCTTCCGATGTCGTTCCAAATCCCGATGACCATAAGAAGAAAAATACTCTTTCAAAGCCGAATACGAAACTACTTAAACGGGCTATTTACCACTTTTTTTGAATTTTCCAATATTGATCAAAACATGGTAAATATCCCGTTTTAAATTACTTTTGAACAAAACCCAGCTTGATCATCGACGCATAAGAACGCCTTCAGTCGATAGCAGACGGATTAGACCCATTATGGCATGTATAGTGTAACTTACTCCGCGCTTACTCACTCTGAACTGGTTATTGAGTAATGGCGTGAATAACCAGTTGGGCTGCTTTGTTTCAGTAAATCACTATCGAGGAACGTGCGAGTTTAAATAGAATTCATTCAGTAGTATTCAGATTGTGATAGGAAATAAAATAAATTATGTTGGCCAGTCCACACAGCTAATCTAGCCCAAAGCTTAGCAGAGCTTGCGTTATGGGTATTAGATGAATTATATACAAACAATAAATTAAATAGATAGATATTTTTTAATATACATAGATAACAACCATAACACCCGGATAAAAAAAAATCTGCAAATCGTACACACATTTCCGAGGCGGGAATCGAACCCGCAACTTTCTGGGTCGTAGATGGACCATCACCCACTGCGCCAGAGAAATCGTCGACGTTTGTTTTGTCAATAATTAGATAATACACAAAAATCTTCCTTTAGGCACTGAAACTATTCGACGACCGATGTGGCGCGGTGGGCGAAGGTCCGCCTGCGACGTAGGAGGTTGCGGATTCGATTCCCGCCTCGGAACAATTGTGTGTACGATCTGCAGATATTTGTTCCGGGTGTTCTGGTTATTTTCTATGTATAATAAAAAATATCTATCTATGTAATGTATTGTATTATGTATATCAGTTATCTAGTACCCATAACACAAGCTCTGCTTACCATGGGGCTAGATAACGCTGTGTGAATTGTCCAGCATTATTTATTTATCTAT
This sequence comes from Eupithecia dodoneata, assembly GCA_947044415.1. Lineage (NCBI taxonomy): Eukaryota > Metazoa > Arthropoda > Insecta > Lepidoptera > Geometridae > Eupithecia > Eupithecia dodoneata. The sequence continues at coordinate 1,218,631 of OX345670.1, forward strand.
ATTATATACTTAGTGCCCCAAAGATAGCCACAGTTTTGTTTGGTGTAAGCTATAATCGGCTATGTCCATGATCTATGTTTAAAAGTGTAAGTTTTTGGCTGATGGATGACCATAGACTTGCCTAGTGTATAGGCAGATGCAGAAAATATCTGACGCTATAATTTCAAAGTTTCTAAGGCTTCGACACAGTCAGCAGCCTCATCTGTTCCAGTTTTTAACTTTATCGCTTATCCTCGGTGTGAAGCAGTGCGTGACTCGCACTTGGCTCAATCCATCTTACATTTATGTCCCGCCCAGGGCAACGACACGGCAAAGAGCCTCAAGAAATTGGATTTATCACGGGCGCAACATTAAAAGAAATGGAAGCCTAAAAAGGACTTTTTACTTTAAATAATTGGCAGAAACTCGTGATTCAATTCTGTTGGACGAAGAAATGGAAGAATATATTTCTGTGGAAAATTTTAGAGATATTTTTGAAATTTGATAGAGGGGAGTCGGTTTGACTTTATCCTACTTTATTTAGGCAACATTTCATGCATAAATCAGAAATTAGGGCCTTTTTCCATTCTATTAAAGAGGAGAGTAGGAGAGGAGTGAGTGTAAAGACACAGGTGATAGAAGTTTAAATAGAAGAAATAACCTTGTTGTACCGATGCCGCATAGAGGAGACAGGGCAAAGAAAATTGTAATGACTTTATTTGTCAATTCAGCCTTACCCACCACTTAGTAATAAAAATTAAAGTAAATGTAACAACGCTTGAAATAACTCTGCCATATTATGCCAATTACTTAACCCACCGTTCCGTTAACACGCAATTAACTGTCAATTATCTAAGCACGCTGTAATCCACTGATGGAACTCCAATTAATAGTCTTCAGGCTTAGAATGAAATATTCGAAGGCTTTTCGGGATCTTGCGGTAATCGGAACGCAATTAATGGTGCTAAATTGTTGTAGCTTCGATATTTTACGCGAAATTTTCTAATATTGATAATTTTAACTTGGGGCTAGATGCTGTGTGGATGGTTCAGCATTATTTATTATTACTTAGGTATATAAAGTTTATATCTTCAACTTACATATTTCTTATATTTGTATATACCTATTCATTTAATGAAAATAACTATAATAGAATAAAATGTGTGTTTTATGTGTATAATCAAAAAAAAACATGTTTGTGATGTATAGAGCGGATCGTCCCTAAATTTTGCATAGATTTAGTTTACGACATGACCTGGGAAAAAAAGTTTGCGAAGTCGCGGGCAGAAGCTAGTCTACTCTATACTAATATTATAAGTAAAGAGCAAAGTTTTGATTGTTTGTAAATTATAAACGACAAATCTATCAATTTCGTCCCTTATTTGCAGACTACAGCAGGTACCTAATGTATGGCGGTTTAGTGTAGACGGAAAGCGCGCTATAATTTTTTTTTTTACATTAAACTCTTGATTTTAATGAAAACTGGCAACTTTTCCTACTAAACTAGATTAACAAAAACAAATCTAACTCAATAAGATCTGGGATATGCACGTATGCACACATGTTTGATACTTCGTGCCTGAGCTGCAACCAGAACAGCTTGATACTTGCATCTACAGATCATCCTACTGAAGGTAGACCTTATGATACTGGTGGCTAGGTCCCGGTAACATCCACCAGAATACTTTGATCCTGGATGTAAGGATGCTCTTAGTAAAGGCGGGTCAAGAGAAGCTGGTCTCCGCTAAGCGCAGTTACGTGTTTTGAGTCGAGATATTCGGTAAGAAGAATTTTCTGTTCCACTTGGCTTGCACAGACTTAGGTAGCAGAATGCATAACATCGTATGTTACATACATAGCTTTAATAATAATAATATTAAATTCGAAAATTTGGATATATAGATATTAGGATGAATGTTTGTTACGTCTTCACGTTCAAAATAATAATATGATAATGCTGGACACATATCACCAGCACACACCCAGCTTCATCTAGCCCCAAGATAAGCAGAGCTTATGTTATGGGTACTAGATGACTGATATATTTAATGGAATACATTACATAGATATTTTTATTAAACATAGAATATACCCAGATCACACTGCAGATATTTGTTATCTGCAAATCATACAAACATTTGTCCCGAAGCAGGAACCGAACCCGCAACCACCCGCGTTGCAGGCGGACATGTCCTAATAACATCGCAAAATTACCAAAGAAACTGAAAAGCATCCTGTAGATATGTGATAATCCGAACGTTATTTGCAGATAGATTCGTGATTGTCAAACCATTTGTTTGTATTCTATACTAATATTATAAAGAGGAAAGGTTTGATTTTTTGTTTGTTTGTTTGTAACGAATAGGCTCCGAAACTACTGGACCGATTTGAAAAATTCTATCACCGTTAGGAAGCCTAAATATCCGTGGTGAACATAGGCTATATTATATTTTCAAAAAAGTAAGGGATCCTTACTAAAACTCCAATAATGTAACCCAAGGTGCGAAAAATGTACCTATAAAATTCCTTGCACATCAATACGCCATTTTTCCTAAAAAAAAACGTGGTTGCCTAGCAACGCTCTTTTGACAACAAAGGTTTGATAACAATTTACTGTATGGAAACTCTCTTGTAATGTTATAAAGAGGAAAGGTTTGATATTTTGTTTTTTTGTTTGTAATGAATAGACTCCGAAACTACCGGACCGATTTGTAAAATTCTTTCACCGTTGGGAATCTACACTATCCCCGGTGAACATAGGCTATATTATATTTTCAAAAAGTTAGGGATTCTTACTAAAACTCCAATAATATAACGTGGTAACCAAGGTGTAAAAATTTACCTAATAAAGTCAAATTCGAGTTTAACGCGGGTTAAACCGCGGGGAACAGCTAGTCTGGTATAAACCTACGCCGCGTGTCATTTGCAAGGGCTTAAGATTACTTGGAACATTTCCACCCTAAAATCGATCTAGAAAATTCCACTCATGGGGTCTCTTTGTATAGGACTTGACTTATTGTGCAGCCCCAACTAGGGATGGTGTACAAAACTGAGGGTAGATGCGAATTTATCGGCAATGCGCGCGTATTTATGTCCCACTTAAGTGTTTGTAGGGGTGAAGGGGAGGGGAAAGTTTGTAAGGTACGGCCTGCTAGGATGTGATTAGCTTGATTTATCTCACAAACATGTTTTAACTTGTACGACAACTACTTAACTAATAAATAATTTCGTAGGTATAATGTAGTGCTTTTGACCTTCTTGTTTTTCATCGCAGCTTCGCAAAGAAAATATATGTTCTTCAAGAATTTAAATCAAGCAAAGTTACTCTATGACTCTAGGCAAATGGCAAGCATGAAGAAGAAAGTATATGCCCAGCAGTGGGTAACAAAAGGCTGATGATGATGTTGATCACTCTTTCTGGCCATGAATTTCATAAATTGATTTATTTACCTGGAGTATTTTTGTTTTGAACCAAAAATACTCATATTATAAACAAGTAAGAGATTGAACTCTCGAGAAATGGTATTCGGGCTTTTAGCTTATTCGTGTTCGTATCATCGGAACCCCGGCTTAACATACATAAAAGCAAAGTTGTCAGCGCAATGAAGTCTACCAACGTACAGGAAATTCGCCAGGTAAACCACAAAAGCTCTCAGAAGCACCAATTACTGAGTCAAGACGACGTGCTATAAGTTGCTGTCAAGCGGTAATATAGTTTGTGTAGGTAGATGTAAGGTTCTGTGACGCTCTTATATATTTATACTAGCTGCACCCCACGGCTTCGCCCTCGTAGAAATCTATGTGTTAAATGATTTATAAACCATCCTCTTGAATCACTCTATTAAAAAAACCGTATCAAAATCCGTTGCGTAGTTTTAAAGATTTAAGCATACATAGAGACAGACAGACAGCGGAAAGCGACGTACTATGTAATGTAGTGATGAAATGAACAACAATGTATGCTTAGATCTTTAAAAAACTACGCAACGGTTTTTATGCGGTTTTTTAATAGATTCGGGAGGAAATCTTATAATCCATTTGACACATAGATTCCACGCGGGTGAAGCCGCGGGGCGCAGCTATTACATTATATATTACCAAAAACATATCTCAAAACATTTCGTGAGTGTACAATTTCAACCTCAGAGTTACAGCTCTTGCGAAGGTAAAGTACTTGAAGCATAACGACAATGATAAAACTCAACGACACTGCAGTAGGTATACAGCCGTAGCCACTTTTAATAAAACAGCCGCAACAAGCAAAACCGGAAAAAACAATAATAGTAAGCATCACGACAAAGCGGCCATTACACAATGTCATGAGCAACTTCACGAGTTTACACTGTGCTGTGAATATAAACACATAATGTCTCAAAGGGAAATGTTATGTTTAAATGTGCTTTTGATGTTCTGCTTTGAAGAACTGGATTTTTACTGAGAGTTCCAATTTTTTAATATCTTTATTTATAAACATAACAAATAACATTAATACAAATTCAGTATTCATTCATCCTAGACAATATAAAAAATAAATTTAAACTCGTTTTTAATCGATATGCGCTTGTTTAAACTTATATAAATACTAAGGAATTAAAAAATACGTATCATACATATATTTGGTTATTGAACCATTTTGACACCAAAAAAACAAAACACTTTGTCTTAATAAGGACTACATACTCGTACGTACAAGCTTTAGTGTAGAGCAATACATTTTGAATATATAGGATAATAATTTATAGCAAAAAGCCAACTTCATTATTTAAAGCGTGTAAGTATAGTAATTAAATAATTACTACAATATTTTACTACGTTTAACTGAGAGTGGATCGGCCTGGTTGAAATAAGGTCTAAATTTGACGGGGCGGGGCGGCAGCGGGGCGGGGCGGTGGGCAGCAGCAAGATTAACTCGCAGAGCTAGATGGGAGTTAATTTTATCTTACATCGTGGGCACTGAATGTGTTAGTTTAATGCCATTGGAGCTCTTTATTTGACACAGACACAACAATACGTTGAAGAGTGTGTAACATAAAAATAAGTAAAATATCCAAATATCCTATGGAACCAAATTAGACTAGTATTTAGTATTTGCAATTGAAATAATTGAGCTAACTGCAGACTTTTGCAAATAATCTACAGGTAGCTCAACTGATCCATATCAATACCAATACAGACGTAGTACTTACTCGTAGGTACGAGTTCTAATTTGTTTCGATTCTTAAATAACAATAAATCATTTTTCGTTACAAAAACCTCGTAAAAGCGTTACACGGTCTTTTATTTTTTTAGATACCACAGAACTACGCATATCATAATATTCATACAGCGATAAGAACATCGACTCATGCAATCCATTTACAATGAAAACATTCCTTTATGTTCGCCCTAAAAGAAAATACTTCACTGCATTCGCTGAACTTGAATAGGATTGCTTTGATAGTTATCAGAGGAAGTGGTTCTCAAACTTGTTACCGGCCTGCCCCTTACTTTGTGTTCTGATCACAAACTTGGCACAGAGGTATCAATCGCTCATTGGTTCTAGGTAGAAACGCTATTGCAGCGCGCAGGCAGTACTGTGTACTGTACACTGTACACCTATTTATTTTCGTAACTACCTACGGCCAAACTCATCCTAAGGGTTCTGGTTTAGATATAATGGATGGGTTGTGAATAGGTTTGTAACGATACCGATAAATCGGCATCGCCGAATATAATACAATCAATACAATACAATACAGTTCCAAGAAGCGCGCGAAACGAACAACGGCGACGACAACGCGCGCAACGGTGCCACTTCGTACTTAGCCTTATATAAATATCAGATTTGCTTCTAATATTGTGGAAAGTATGAGTAATATTTACCTATTAATAACATGTTAAGGCCTGTAAAAAATTCTGAATAATGCAATTTGTTTTATAAAAATAAATAAAATAAAATCTCTTTAATTCGATGAAAATCGGTAAAAATAAGGCGGCTTTTGTAAGAGTATGACGTCAACCTTTTGAAATTACCATGGTTATTAACATGATTTGATTTTATACCGATATAAAATGATTTCATGGTATAAATGACTTTAGTTCGACGTAAAGTTTAAGAACCTCTGTCCAAGGGTTCGCGGTCTATAGGGCCCTTGTTATGTGTCCGATATCGCTGCTCCACGGATAGATTCATTGGGGCGCTGATTTATGGTATTTTCGACAAAATGCCACGATTACTTCCATAGTGGAATATCTTCTGAAGGAACACGAGCGTTTATTGTGAGTTACCATACTTTTTCAATATACGGCTTCTAGTTTTTAGACATTCATAGAAATATATACAATTTTTAGTTCTAGTTTTGAGACAGATTTACAAGTTTTAGTTAGGGGCATTCTATCTTTGAGATATAACGTAAAACTAGTCTTATCCAGGTATGCAAGCTTTATTTTTGTATTTGAATTTGCTGTTTAATAAAAACCTTATTTGTACCCCTTCGTTTTAAACTGTTCTTTTTTAAGTTTTTTATAATAAATACTTCTTATCCTCGGGAATAAAATATTTTCTAGAACCACCTCGAGATCATGATCTCAACTGCAATAGAATGCCAAGCCTAGCCTATATTCTAGGCCCTGAACTACCTGAACCCAAAATTTAAGCTAAATCCTTTTACTACTTTTAGCGTGAAGAGGTAACAAACATCCATACGTGTAAACATCGAAACTTATGCATTTAGTTTTTTTTGGTAAGATTTTTTGTTTGTTTGTTTGTATTGAATAGGCTCTGAAACTACTGAACCGATTTGAAAAATTCTTTCACCGTTGGGAAGCTACGCTATCCCCGGTGAACATAGGCTATATTCTATTTTCAAAAAAGTTAGGGATCCCTACTAAAACTCCAATAATGTAACCCAAGGTGTAAAAAAATCACCTTATAAAGTGAAATTCGAGTTTAACGCGGGTGAAACCGCGGGGAACAGCTAGTGTGTGATAAATTTATAGAAGGTAACAGCAACTTACTACCGATGAACTTTCCTCATCTGAACTACCACCTGACCTGCGCAGGATTTGATGATTCAACGAATGACACCGGCCAGGTGTGCATAGCATCTGCTCTGTTAGAAAGAGACTGCAATACTGCACTTACATCTTTCACAGAGTTGAAGGGGGACAGCAATACTGCACCCATTTCTGTTTATGGAGTTAGATTACGCTTTTGGTGCATATTTGTGTTTACTTTGATATCTTGAAATGTCGAAACCAATTACTGTGTTCAATAATTCATATTACATTATAATTAATTAACACTAATATGAATTAATATTGTAAGTCGGATCATTAAACGATCAGTAAACATTATTATCATTATCGGATCGAGTTAATTTAAGCTTTAACATAGTGAAAAGCAATTAGTAATAATCTAGTTTCGAGCAAGTTTCGAGGCTTAAAAGTGAAATAATATACTTAATTAACTGTATAAATAAGTCATAATTTTATGGAAAATAGCGGTAGCCGAGTTTTATTTTCGTATTTTTTATTGATAACCTTTGTGGCACAGCGATCGAAGGTCCACCTGCGACGGCCCGAGGTTACGGGTTCGATTCCCGCCTCGCGATAAATGTCTGTACGATCTGCAGATATATTTGTTCAGGATGTTCTGGGTGTTTTATATGTAGATATACTATAAAATATATTTATCTACGTAGTATTATGTATATCAGTTATCTAGTAGGTTACCATAACACAAGCTCTGCTTACCTAATGGCCAGGTGATGCTCTGAGAAAAGGTCCAGCGTTATTATTTTTATTTACTACACTTTTTGGCATCAACGGAGTTTGGATATTATTAAACTCGTTTTAAAATTATATGCACTTTTTCAAACTAATATATAATAAATAGTAAGGATTTAAAAAATACGTTTTTTATACTTGGTTATTGAACCATATAAAACACTTAGTCCTAATAGGACTACATGCAAGCTTTAGATGAGCAATACATTTTAAATACATATAATACCTATACAGGATAAGGACTTATAGCAAAAAGCTAACTTAATTATTTAAAGCGGAAATCTATGTGTCAAATGCTTTATAAATTTTCCTCTTGAATCATCTATTAAAAAAACCGTTGCGTATTTTAAAGATTTAAGCATACATAGGGACAGACAGCGGGAAGCGACTTTGTTTTATACTATGTAGTGATAGAGAGGCCTATGTCCAGCAGTGGACTGCTATAGGCTGATGATGATGATGATGATGTAGTGATATATTAGGTAAGGATAAATAAGATAGCAAAAGCTATAAGAACAAAACATTGCACAAATTAAACCTTATCTCCGCAATTTGCTACACTATATCTACTATTTCGTGGATTTTATCTAAATCAGAAAAATACACCTTCGATGCCTAGATATAAAGTCTAATTTCATTTGTACAGTAAAGTAGCACAAATACGAACCGGTACTTTCAAAGTTCAAGCAGACCCCAGCTCACTCAGAAGACCATTTCTCGTTGAAATTCGATCAAAATAGGCTTTAAGACCACACCACAAGGTTTAACTAGAGATTATACTCGGATCTTAAATCCAAGGTAATTTATGTGAACAAAGAAATGTATGTGAAATGAGAAAAGCTGAACCGAAAAACCCTAAGGTTTGCTGAGAGAAAACCTTGTCAGGGTTAAGCTCGCCTAGGTACCTACCTACATTATCCTATTTAATTAGGTTTTTTATGTATTTTATATTGTGTGGACAATAAAGAATAAAAAAAATTACATCTGATAACAATAACATCAACTAATAACCCTCCTCTGTTGCTAGTCGGGTTTAAATAATATGTACTTCGAAAAAGGAGCACATTTGAATTAGATAGATAGAATATACTTTATTGCACAAAAAGTTGTACATAGGCGAGCATAATGCTAGATAGCATTCTCTACCTGCTAACCTTTGGGTAGTGTGGACCACAGTTTGGTAGGTAGTGCTATATAATAGAGATAATAAATTATACTACTCATAATGATACTAAGCTACTTATATTATACTTAAACAGTAATATATATAGTATACCTATATAAATAATGAATATATAATTATAATTACGTACCGAATTATTATTGCGAAAGAAAATAGTTATAGACTTAGGGTACTGTCGAAACAAGAACGAATAGACTAAAAATTATAGAAGATGTCAAAAACAAAAACAAAATGAAGGGGCTCTCTCTGATAATATTAATATATTTATTTAGATACCACTAATATTTGTTTAGTCATTAATAGTAGGGACCTAGCCCCTTGTTAACAAAAACTGCCTTAGATTTTAGATCCGAGTATGAACACAGTTGAGTTATTCAACATAAAATGAACTTTCCTACAACAAGATAAGGTTGTAGGTTATGCAAAGTCGGACAGATGTTGCTAATAGGAATTAATTATGAGACTGTCTGGTCTGAGGAAGGATTAATTGGATGAAGCAGACCGACCGGGCTGAAGTAACTAGTTTCACTATGAATATAGTACGGTCGTAAAGTTAACCTGACCTCTGAGAAGTACTCATCATCATCAGCCTATAGTAGTCCACAGCTGGACATAGGCCTCTCTAATGAGCGCCATAGCGCCCTGTCTTCAGCTTGCCGCATCCAGCATCTGCCTGCAGTCTTTCGCAGGTCGTCATCCCACCGGAGGGCGTCCTATACTACGTTTACCGAGTCTAATATATGTATGTAGGTCTGAAAAATAGTAGATAGTGACGTTCTAAGTCTGTCTATAACCGACTTTGAAATAGGAGGAGGTTCTATGTTCGGCTCACTTGATTGATTTGTAAGTGTAACTGATATGACAAATTCATTAGAGATCTCGTGTCCCCGGTAATTATAACTGTTGTAGGTTAATTTGTTTGGATATTTAAATTTTTATGCAGAGGTAGTTTTATTTTTTAAAGATATTATTAATTGTCGGAATAATTAGCAAAAGTAGGCTATTCATACAGATACTTGTACTTAATAATAATAAATAATGCTGGACAATTCACACAGCATTATCTAGCCCCATGGTAAGCAGAGCTTGTGTTATGGGTACTAGATAACTGATATACATAATACTATAAATGACATACATATGTAGATTTTTTTTATTATACATAGAAAAACGACCAGAACACTCTGAACAAATATCAGCAGATCGTACAAACATCGAACCCGCAACCTTCTGTGTCGCAGGCGGACCTTCGCTCACAGCGCCACAGAGGTCTTCAAAAGTTTATTCTGTGACATGAGTTAGTGAAAACTCCATGAGAAGCCGACAAATGTATCGAATGACGTAGAATGACGTGCGTTTGACACCATCTGTCATACAACTCATTGAAGCCAATGTAGGTCGTAACTTTTGTCCCGGCTTAGAATATAATCCGCTGAGTTACTTCTCGGATCGGAAAGTCCGCTGAGTTACTTTCCGGTTTTCGAGCAGCAACTCAGGGTTAAATTAAGGTTCTAAGTGAAACAAGTGAAAAATGGATTAAAAATTTATTAAAATGAAAGATAACAATAGGGAGCCTGAAGGGCTATGTTATATTTATGATTTTAAGTTATGTAGCTCTGCCAGAGGGGCTTAATAGGGGTCCGTTAAATCCTACACATGGCTGATTCTACTTGATTATAAAAAGGTCTGCACTTTATTCTCTTTCTTCCTCAGTACTTCCTTTATTGAGCCGCGGGTGTAGCAGAGACCCTCGACGAAAGGTGTAAGCGCTGGCTGGAGTTACAGGTCCAAAAGGGTAACGCAGCTCGTGGAAAGTCCGGCCGGAGACGAGACTGCCCTTAGGGTGGACTTTGAACCCTGGAATGCGCATAAAGCACGGCATTACAGCCAGGTCTTCGTAGGGTGATGGACCCCCACGGCAGCACAAAAGCAAAAGCACTAAATGTTTATGATGCCGTGGAAGTCACAATCAGAACGTGAGGTGAAAATGAATACAACAGGTGCGAAAGAAACAAAAAGAGAATTTACTAAATTTAACATGAAATATATATAGTGAAATGGAAAGAAATGCAACAGAATAGAATGTAAGATGTATGAAAAACCTAAGCCCGTGTAGGGAATGAGATGACATGGTAAAAATGAACAAAGCCCATGTCATTCATTGAGCAATGGTATGAGCGTCTACAGCCTACAATAAAAATCAGTGCAAAACTTACCCAACAGGGGTTTAAACTACACACACTATTTATGTTATTTAAAATAAATATATTCAATCGTAGATTGATTAAGATTTTACGTGCACAGTGGTATTGTCTTGATCGAACGACCAGCAACGTAAAAATGGCGTGTCTGACGTCTCACGCGCAACCGGAACAGGCAAACGTCAGCCTTGCGAGACCATAAACAATCTCCGTCCGTAGTGATGTGATCAAGCGTGTTGGCGAGTTTACTTGCGTCTAGTTAGTGCGCTGACGAATGACTAACTAGACTAGCCACGAGTTTAATCGATCAGAAGGAATCGAGTTGACGTTAGATATTAAAGTAGGTAGGTATGTAACCTGTTACGTTACATTACCCCCTCTTGTGGGCAAGGATTTTGCTCTAGAGTTGCAAAATCCGACTATTAACCACTAACACTACACATTCATCTTACCACACATACTACCTTTCATAACACATACATTCTTACCTTTCAAACTACACCAAGACAACGAAAAGCTTTGGCGCTACCTTACATAAAACAGGGCATCCTTTAGTTAACTAGGATGACCAATGCTAGCAGCTAAGAAGTTATAAACAAAGAGGACGTAATATTGACGAAAAAACCTACAGATTAAGTAACAATAATTAAATATGACTACAATTTAAAATCTTTGATATGCCAAGCTCCAATGTCCTTGCCAGACATATTTTCTAAAACATACACTAAAGGGGACCGTTTCTCAATAATACGGCATTTTATAAATTTAGGAGCTAACTTTTTACTAAAGTATTTATCTTTATCGCTCAAAATAAAAGTACGTTTATACACAACATCACCGACGTTAAACTCCGCATGCTTCCTACGTAAGTTGTAATGTGCTGTATTTTTTACATGTGCCTGCCACAATGATGCCTGCACATCATCAAATACAGATGAAAGACAACCTCGATTTTCAGCGTAGATATCGCGTGGAAGGAAGAGAACCTCATCACCTAAGTCATTGTCAGTATAGTGCGATCCACACAAAACAAGCTCCCTACCATAAACCAGAAAAGCTGGAGTGTAACCAGTGGCTTCGTTTACGGAGCTGTTAATCGCAAACTGAACCTTTGGGATAAAAGTGTCCCATGTCCTATGGTCATTTTCTACAAATGAGGACAGACTAGTAACGATAGTTTTATTATAACGTTCGACGGTGTTAATCTGTGGTGTATATTTTGGAGTGAAGTAAATATTTGGAATTTTATATTTTTTAAACAAGGAATCAGTTGTAGAACTAATGAACTGACTTCCATTATCAAGAAAAACTGTTTGAGGGACACCATGTACAAGGAAGATGGATTCCTCTAAAACTTTTACGACGGCATCAGAAGTAGCACGACGTAAGGGGAAAATGTGACAAAATTTAGAAAAACAACATGTTACAACTAGCATAAAAGTGTTTTGCTTGCGAGTGGCGGGTAGAGGACCAACAAAGTCAATAGAGATCATTTGAAATGGTCTTGAACATTGTTTGGGTCGTCCCATTTGGCCAAGAGTAGTGTGATTTTGCGGTTTATAAGAGGAACAAACAGAACAAGCGCTAACAAACTTGACAACGTCCTTATGCATGCCTGGCCAGTAGTGTGTCAGTGACAACCGCCGGTATGTTTTAAAGATGCCAAGATGTCCGGCTGTAGGTTCTGTATGGTTCTCTGTAATGATACAATCGCGCAATTCACTAGGAACTACTTCTTTCCAAGCAAATTCTGAAGTTAAATTAGATTTAGTTTTAGACAGCCTGAATAAAGAATTATTCTTAATGCAAAAATTTGGATACTGACTTGGGGCGTTAAGACAACCATTGTAAATGTTTTTGTACCAATCATCGTTGGTATTGGTAAAAGAATTGGCAAGACAAATAGCAGCAGTAGGGAAAGATCGCGATAGAGCATCAGGAATAACGTGATCAACTCCACGACGATGTTTTATTTCAAAATTGAACGATGATAAGCGTACTCCCCAACGAGCTAAACGACCAGTTGGATTTTCCAATGATAAAAACCACTTCAACGCGGAATGGTCAGTGTACACCGTAAAAGTATGACCGTTTTCAAGGTAACAACGCCAATGTTCTATAGCAGTCAGCACAGCGAGGGTTTCCCTCTCTGTGATGCTATAGTTTTTCTCAGCGTTGTTAAACGATCTACTCATATAAGCCACGGGATGTTCTTTACCTTCTATTGTCTGCGTTAACATAGCTCCAACACCGTAATTGCTAGCATCCGCATGGACCTCAAAAGGTCTGGAATAATCTGGGCAGGAAAGTACCGGCGCAGAAATTAGAGATTCCTTCAGTGCGTTAAATGCTATGTCAGCTTCAGGTGTCCATTGAAAAGGAGGTGCTTTTTTACCACTTGCAGTAAGTTTATTAAGTGGACCAGCTACAGTACTAAAATTGGGAACAAAACGTCTGTACCAAGTGGCAGTACCGAGAAAGCGCTTTAGTTCTTTTCTGTTAGTAGGAGTTGGAAAGTTCAGAATAGCCTCTACCTTATTAGGATCTGTACGCAAACCATGGGCATCGATAACATATCCCAGGTATTTAAGTTCGCTGCGAAAGAATTTGCATTTATCGAGGTTCACGGTTAGATTAGCCTGTTTCAACCTATCTAAAAGACGCAACAAACGAGATACGTGCTCTTCGAAAGTCGAACTAACAATGACGATGTCGTCTAAGTAAGCGAAAGTTTTAAACTCTCTGTCTGTGAAAAGCGAATCCACAAGACGCTGCTGAGTCGCTGGAGCATTGGTAAGACCGAAAGCTGTGGTCTTGAAACGGTATAAGCCTCTGCCTTGTACGTAGAAAGCAGTCTTATCTCGATCTTCAGGTACGATAGGGACTTGCCAGAATGCCTTAGACAAATCAATGCTGGACAAGTATTTAGCATCACGAAGACTGTCTAAAATTTCTGAAACATAGGGCAGATTATAGGAGTCTCGTTTCGTAACCGCGTTAAGCTTGCGACTATCGAGGCAGAACCTAGGACTACCATCCTTCTTGTTGACGATGATAACGGGAGACGACCACGCACTCTCACAAGGTTCTATGACATCAAGAGACAACATTTCATCAACCTGCTCCACTAGAATGCGCTGTTTCTCAGGGGACATCCTGTAGTAGCGTTGTCGTATTGGCAGCGAATCACCAGTATCGATGCGATGGGAAATCAAATCAGTCCTACCTAAGCCTTTCTCTTCTGTCGAAATTGATTTAAACTGAGCGATTATATTGTCAGCTACAGATTTTTGAGAAGCAATCAAATTGTCGTAAGACTGAATAAATGTCGCCTCAGTAACACAATTCAAATCTGCTAACGAAGTTGTGGACATTATAATCGAGCTTAAGTACTTCGGACAAATTTCAAATGCGCGCCAAAAGTCTACACCTAGAATAACAGGAGTTTCAACCTCTGGAACAACATAAGCTTGGAGAATATGCAATTGATCCTGGAACGAAATTGAAACATTGATATAACCAATACTATTTAGAGATTGACCACCAGCTGCAACCATATTAATGCGATCATTAGTGTGCAGAGTACAGTCAGTAAGGTGCTTATGGAAATTATTTCCTAAAACAGTGACTGCAGCACCAGAATCGAGTAAGCCACAGGCGTCAATATTATTGATTTTGATGTTTACATAAGGACGAGGATCATTTGTTGGTTTAGAGTTCAGAATTGTAGAAATTTTATATGAAGAGCTAAAGGTTCGTATAAAAGAAAGCCAAGATTCCCAGTCTTGCTTTTCAAAATTGCTACAATTCTGGCCTACTAGTTTTTTGGCGTAGAAGACTTCTTCCTACGGCAATCAGGGCAATCAGGAGTTTTGACGTCCTTCTTCCCACATTTAAAGCACACGATATCATGTGGTTCCTTACATTGGCGCAAATGGTGCGAGTTAGTTCGACACCTTGGGCAATAAGGTTCCTTTTTAGTAGTGGCGACTGCATGAATATTCGCTTGATTGTGATCTTTATTCCTATTATTATTAAATTTGGAAACATTGTTAGTATAGTCACTAGATTTATTCGAGACAGCATTGTATGCAAACTCCGGTGCAAGAGTACTAGAGGTAACCTTGGGTGGTTCCTGAAATTGAGAGAGGCGTGCCTGAATAGCTTCATAGTTACGGCATAAGCTTCGAAGGTCGTCGATGGAAGAGATTTGGGCAACTGAGGCTAAGGTGCTGGCATAGCAGGGCCTGATATTATGGAGGAGAATTTCCAATTGATCCGCCTCTGACATGGACTTAGACAAACGCGAAAACATACCTTTCATTATGGAGAGGTATATAGTGATGTTTTCACCTTCCCCTTGAGTACGAGCACGGATTTCCGAAACTAACCTATAATTATAATCATGTTGGCCAAAATCCTCTTTAAGTAAGATTGCCAATTCCGTCCAGGAGTTGACCCTATCTTTAACTGCACGAAACCAATGTAGTGCATCGCCTTGAAAAATTTCATATGAACAGTTGAGTACTTTTGACGAAGGAATATTACGTGCCTCCATAAACTCGTCAACACGCTGTATGAAAGAGCGGACGCATGACCTGCCATCGTATTTCAAACGTGATAGGTCAGAAGAACCACGATCGCAGGTCACGTTGATCACGCTGGGCGCATCCGATGCGGTGGTGCGTATGGTCTCGGAAGGAGCAGTGTTCACGCTGGGTTTGCTTTGAAGAGAAGAGCATTTGACCGCGTAACCCTTATAAGCTGCGACTATGTCCTCGAACTCTTTCTTGTAGTCGTCACCACGGTCAATCCTTTCAATACGATTGTATAAATGATTGAGCATATTTTGTGTTCTCATAAGTGAGGAAACACTGGGATCATCTATATCTAAATTTGATTTTATTTTCATCAAAACATCCAAACAGCCTTTAAGATCCAGCCTAATATCGAGAGGAGATTCTAAAATATCCTCAGATGGGTATTCATTTCCTAATTTAATTATTTGTTTCCTCAATTCCTCTACAGAAGATGCTGGAGTACCACCTCTTAGGCGAACCTCGTATTCCAACTCTGATTTCTGGAGGGACAAGAACTTAACGGGCAACATAGTTATGGCAGTATACAAACTGACCTGTTGAATAAGTTATGCACTGGATAAAGCTAACTCGACGTTCTGTTACAAAATAAATGAATGAACGTATGGTTTTATGAGATGACAGTGAAGGAAAAAAAAATCGTGTGAAAAAAGAAAAGAAACTACTGGTGTGTACTGCTCAGTATTGTACAAGAAACAATTAACAAAAACGTTGTGAAAAATATTTGAAAAAAAAAAAAAAAAAAAAAACGAGCCGGTGAGGGTACCAAAAAAAAAATTGTAATACAATTTTTAAAGAAAGTGTATACAAATAAAAAGAAAATAAATAAGTACTTACGTACACCTCAGTAGTTTATGATTGAAAACCAAAAAAAATACGTTTTACATAATACTACCACCAACATGCATAAACGAAAGAAAAAAAATAAAGGAAGAATCAAGCAGAATCAGCTGTATTAACCACGATATTGGGCGCCAGTGTCCCGGCTTAGAATATAATCCGCTGAGTTACTTCTCGGATCGGAAAGTCCGCTGAGTTACTTTCCGGTTTTCGAGCAGCAACTCAGGGTTAAATTAAGGTTCTAAGTGAAACAAGTGAAAAATGGATTAAAAATTTATTAAAATGAAAGATAACAATAGGGAGCCTGAAGGGCTATGTTATATTTATGATTTTAAGTTATGTAGCTCTGCCAGAGGGGCTTAATAGGGGTCCGTTAAATCCTACACATGGCTGATTCTACTTGATTATAAAAAGGTCTGCACTTTATTCTCTTTCTTCCTCAGTACTTCCTTTATTGAGCCGCGGGTGTAGCAGAGACCCTCGACGAAAGGTGTAAGCGCTGGCTGGAGTTACAGGTCCAAAAGGGTAACGCAGCTCGTGGAAAGTCCGGCCGGAGACGAGACTGCCCTTAGGGTGGACTTTGAACCCTGGAATGCGCATAAAGCACGGCATTACAGCCAGGTCTTCGTAGGGTGATGGACCCCCACGGCAGCACAAAAGCAAAAGCACTAAATGTTTATGATGCCGTGGAAGTCACAATCAGAACGTGAGCTGAAAATGAATACAACAGGTGCGAAAGAAACAAAAAGAGAATTTACTAAATTTAACATGAAATATATATAGTGAAATGGAAAGAAATGCAACAGAATAGAATGTAAGATGTATGAAAAACCTAAGCCCGTGTAGGGAATGAGATGACATGGTAAAAATGAACAAAGCCCATGTCATTCATTGAGCAATGGTATGAGCGTCTACAGCCTACAATAAAAATCAGTGCAAAACTTACCCAACAGGGGTTTAAACTACACACACTATTTATGTTATTTAAAATAAATATATTCAATCGTAGATTGATTAAGATTTTACGTGCACAGTGGTATTGTCTTGATCGAACGACCAGCAACGTAAAAATGGCGTGTCTGACGTCTCACGCGCAACCGGAACAGGCAAACGTCAGCCTTGCGAGACCATAAACAATCTCCGTCCGTAGTGATGTGATCAAGCGTGTTGGCGAGTTTACTTGCGTCTAGTTAGTGCGCTGACGAATGACTAACTAGACTAGCCACGAGTTTAATCGATCAGAAGGAATCGAGTTGACGTTAGATATTAAAGTAGGTAGGTATGTAACCTGTTACGTTACACTTTATACTATGCTGCTCTTGCAATTAGACTTGTAGCTGCGTCATCGCTTAATGTACTAGGTATTCACTTATTTGTCAGTTCAATCGACATTTATTGATCTAACTAGCTACGCCCCGCGGTTTCACCCGCGTGGTGATAGATATTTTGCATAATATACAATATATCTACATATATAAATTGTAGCCTATGTGTTATTCTGATGTATAAGTTATATTATTGTAAAGTTTCATTAAAATCCATTCACTTGTTTTTACGTGAAAGAGTAACAAACATCCATCCATCCATACTTACAAACTTTCGCGTTTATAATATTAGTAGGATCAAGACTGTTGTATCGGTTTGAATTATTGAGAGAATTGAAATATGAACTAAGGTCCAATTTCATCATTGCAATGATCTTCGTTTACGTTGTTAGATATAAAATAAACGCAGTTAAGCGAT
This sequence comes from Eupithecia dodoneata, assembly GCA_947044415.1. NCBI lineage: Eukaryota > Metazoa > Arthropoda > Insecta > Lepidoptera > Geometridae > Eupithecia > Eupithecia dodoneata. The sequence continues at coordinate 1,236,942 of OX345670.1, forward strand.
GTTGGCAATAACTCCAATAATAAGTCTTGAACCGAATCAACTTTATGTCGCTAAACTGTGATATAAAAAAAACGCGTGCAAAGACGCGGTCAGAAACTAGTGATAGATTTTAGTAGGTATTTGTTTAATTTATGTCCCAATTAAATATAATTCTGTATAACACGCCACACCGTCTACACTGGTTCTAACACTTCATGTCCATCCAAAGGTTGCCTGGCAGAGATCGCTCATAGAGATAAGGCCGCCTATTGTACAACAATTTCTGCATTTGGTGTATCTGTTTTTTATTTTGTGTGCAATAAAGAGGTATTGTATTGTATTTGGGGCCCAAATCTCATGCACGTACAACGTCGACTGTAATTGACAACTTGACACGCAACCTAATGCATTGTAGAGCAGAGAGATAATACCCAACATGACATTAGGGAGGAGGCCATTGCTATCTCCTGTGGTATCTCTTGCTGTGTGCATGCTGCAAATGCCGAAGTTATCATCAGCCGATGGAACGCTTGATGTGTGGATTGTCCAGCATTATATATTTGTTGATCACATAATGCCAGATACTAACCTTAATTGATAGTTCAGCCATGCGTACGTATTATTACGTACTAGAAACTGCCCGCGGCTTCGCACGCATTGTTTCTAAAAAAACGTTTTTAGGTTATTTCTATCCCATGGGAACTGATTTATGGGATAAAAAGTAGCCTCTGTTTTATTCCGGGCATGGAACTACCTGTACGCAAAAATTTCAGTCCGATCCGTTGAGTAGTTTTGGCGTGAAAGAGTAACAAACATCCATTCATATATAAAAACTTTCGCGTTTATAATATTAGTAGGATATCCCGTACCTGAGCAAGACCGAGGTCTCAGTATAAGTATATGTGCCGAGGTTTTCCCTACGTTCCGATTATCCGAATCACCAGCTTGAACAACACATACCTGGAACAAAAACATAATGTCGTAAGAATTATGACAGATTTATTTTTCGTTCATTTGCGGCACGGCCATTAATCAGTGACAGCGGCCAGGGATGACAGGGAATGTCCAGTTTTTATTGTAAATGTGGATATATTTTGGGGAAAATAAGGGCGGGAATTTTGAGATTTCTGTGATAAAGCCTGGAGATAAGAGACACGTGACACAGTGTGTGGGAAAGGTGGATCGGACCAGTGTGGGATAGGTATATTATAATATTCGTTTAGTTATTTATTATAATTATAGGAGTGGAAGGAGAAAAGGGAGGCATTTGCCCAGCAGTGGGACAATAATGGCTTAAAATAAATAAAAAAATAAATAATAAAATATATTGGCAGAGTAACTGCGTTTGCATATTAGAATATTTAAATGTAGTGTAGTGTTAGAGCATCAATAGTTGTATATGTTTATAAGTTAAGAATTATGAAATTTTCTAAACTCTGTTACCAGCAATAAAGGCTTAGGTATTATTACTGTGTTGGTTCCGATGTGACTTTATAAGTTATAATTGAAAATCTGTGAAATAAATCGTCACATGAGATCGTCTCACCAGCCTATTAGTCCACAGCTGGATATAGGGCTGCCCTAACGAGCGCCATAGCGCTTGCAGCATCTGCCTGCAGTCTTTCGCAAATGATAGTCCCTCCGGGCTTGAATTGTTTTTATCAACTCAAATCTCATTAGTTTTGGGTATTCGGGGTAGGCTTCTATAGAGTTCTAGCTAGTGGTCAACATCTTGCCGCGAATGGTCTAGTCTCAAGCGTCTATGTTCGTATTTTTCTTTGATCCTGAACTGTATGGATAGGCCCTGAATACAAAATGTGTTATTATCGAAAACATAAAATGGCGGTTTTCGCTTATTGTTAGCGGTAATTACGTAGGTACCCGTAGACCATACCTAAAAGTTATTTGATGATAGTCTAAACCAAAATCAACTGAAAACAGATCTACCACAAACTGAAACAAAACCGAACAAAACATGGCGGCTCTGTACCTGCCGCGCAGTGGTAAAAGAAGTTTAAATACCTACTTTGATAACACCTCTTTTTATACCAGAGTTTCCTTTCTTAAAGGTTATCCTACGAATCTCAAAGGAGATCACTATAGCCGACAGCCCTATAGTACAGTACAGACAAATCCTTTCATTTATTTAGTGATTCAGTAACGTATCCATAAATTTGTCATGTCTGCGGCTTTGGCCCGGGATTTTTCGTGGTTTTGTATTCGTAGTTGTAGTATTTGCACAGATAATATATTTGTTTTTATTTATTTTTAACAAATTGATTGTAAATGCGGGTCAAAAAAGAACCTAGATTTTTCATAATGCTTTAGTCTAACCACGAAAGTTTTTATACCTAGTTAAGTAATCATCATCATCAGCTGCCTATGTTAAACCACTGCTGGACATAGGCCTCCCCTAATTATCGCCATAGCGCCCTGTGTGCAGTTTGACGCATCTAATTGCGACCTGCGAAAGACAGACAGATGCTGGCATCTGCCTGTCCTACACTACAATTTGCCGAGTCGCGGTCTCCACTAAAGAATGGTTAACGTATTCTTGAGTGGACCAGCGGTTGTCTGTTCTTCGCGAAATATGGCCGGCCCATAGCCACTTCAGCTAGTTAATTCTTAGAGATAATGTCGTCCTAGTTAAGTAGCTATGGGTAGGGTATATTGATTTTGATATATTGAACTGGGGTATCAAAGTTCGAGTTTGCAGTTTCTTTTAGACATTATATTATATATGAATGAAAGAATATAGAAAACCATTTTATCAAATTCTTCTGTTTCGATTAGACTGATTTACTTATATTCAAACAAATTATGTTTTTTTGTTTAATAATAAATTAAAATTTGCATATATATTAACTTACTAAGATTATACCTACTTCATTCCTTGGAACATTTATGTAACAAAATATGCGGTAAAATCCTGTTATAATATCATTGACATTGTTTGACAAGACATTGAAAAGTCATAGACAACTACGCTAAAAGTGTGTCAAGCAAAGTCACAGGCAGAAATAAGTCTTCTTCAATAAAGACTGACTCTTCCTCCGGCCATAAACCGTCTAGAGTGGCCGCCGCCTCATGAATTATCACAAGTATTCATCTCTTTGCCGATTGTGTTGGAAGTTGGAAGGCCCGGGTTTTTATTCTTCGTCATTACCATTTATAGATAATTCTACTGAGTGTGCACTGTGTTTGTTGGACAGACGAGGTCACAACTAGACGTGACGTGACGCGACTCTTCTCGCACTTTCAAAGAAAGTGATTCAAAGTACAACTTTATTTACTACGCAAATAGATAAACATTTTAGTGTCATAATAAGAACGACGACCTACCATTTCCACACCACCATACACCATACATACTTCTACTGAGTGTGCACTGTACTTGTAGAGACGAGATTGTTGAGGACCAGCTCACACTTCCCCCATATCTTTAGTCATACATCGACCACGATTCAACCTCTACTCAAACTCCAAACGCGTTTCGGTATGCTTGATCGTAAAAAATCCCTTCACTCAAACAAAACATCGAAATTTTTCAAACAAGTGAAGAAATGAACTGTCATCTCTCTTAAGGTACCTGGCGCGCGACCTACCTTGAATGAGCTGTGTGAACCTAGCAACTGACTTTGAGATATTCATGATTTTTTGATCCTATTCGATTGTACCGGGTTTGTACCCGATTGTACCGGCAAAATTTTCGTTTGTACCCTAAGGGTGTAAAAGTTATGGGGAGGGGGAGGTTTTTCCAATAGTGGTTTTTGACCCAAGTGGGTAAAGTGAGTAATTTGATATCAAAGTTAAATATTTTATAGCACTTAGCCACAGATTTCGTAAGACCTTAAAATTGTCAATATATTCAACGTATAACAATTCGTTTTAAGGCTGAAAACAAACGGGTAAAAACAAAAAACATTGACTTGAAACAACGAAACTGTTAAAAAGTAGCCGATTTTTGGAAATTCACATAGTTTCTTCAGAAAATGTGAGCAAAGGTTCTACATAGGCACAGATGCTGATAGGTATTGAATTAATTAACATGATTTGAGTGTAATTTGGAGGGTACAAACGGGTACAAACGAAAAACTTTGACTTGAAACAACGAAATCGTTGAAAAGTTGCCGTTCTTTAGATATTGCAAAAGTTTCTTAAGTAAATCATAAGAAAAGTACAAGAAAAGCACAGATAATGATAGGTATTGAATCATGTAACAAGATTTAAGCAAAATCTGGACAGTACAAATGGGTACAAACAAAACACATTGACTTGAAATATCAAAATCGTTAAAAAGTTGCCGATTTTTGGATATTGACATGGTTTCTTGAGAAAAAGTAAGCTGAGGTTCTACAAAGGCACATATTATGATAGCTACTAAATCAACTGACATGATTTGAGTCAAATCTGGAGGGTACAAACGGGTACAAACGAAAAACTTTGACTTGAAACAACGAAATCGTTAAAAAGTTGCCGTTCTTTAGATATTGCAAAAGTTTCTTAAGTAAATCATAAGAAAAGTACAAGGAAAGCACAGATAATGATAGGTATTGAATCAAGTAACAAGATTTAAGTAAAATCTGGACGGTACAAACGGGTACAAACAAAACACATTGACTTGAAATATCAAAATCGTTAAAAAGTTGCCGATTTTTGGATATTGACATGGTTTCTTGAGAAAAAGTAAGCTGAGGTTCTACAAAGCCACATATAATGATAGCTACTAAATCAACTGACATGATTTGAGTCAAATCTGGAGGGTACAAACGGGTACAAACGAAAAACTTTGACTTGAAACAACGAAATCGTTAAAAAGTTGCCGTTCTTAGATATTGCAAAAGTTTCTTAAGTAAATCATAAGAAAAGTACAAGGAAAGCACAGATAATGATAGGTATTGAATCAAGTAACAAGATTTAAGCAAAATCTGGACGGTACAAACGGGTACAAACAAAACACATTGACTTGAAATATCAAAATCGTTAAAAAGTTGCCGATTTTTGGATATTGACATGGTTTCTTGAGAAAAAGTAAGCTGAGGTTCTACAAAGCTACATATAATGATAGCTACTAAATCAACTGACATGATTTGAGTCAAATCTGGAGGGTACAAACGGGTACAAACGAAAAACTTTGACTTGAAACAACGAAATCGTTAAAAAGTTGCCGTTCTTAGATATTGCAAAAGTTTCTTAAGTAAATCATAAGAAAAGTACAAGGAAAGCACAGATAATGATAGGTATTGAATCAAGTAACAAGATTTAAGCAAAATCTGGACGGTACAAACGGGTACAAACAAAACACATTGACTTGAAATATCAAAATCGTTAAAAAGTTGCCGATTTTTGGATATTGACATGGTTTCTTGAGAAAAAGTAAGCTGAGGTTCTACAAAGCTACATATAATGATAGCTACTAAATCAACTGACATGATTTGAGTCAAATCTGGAGGGTACAAACGGGTACAAACGAAAAACTTTGACTTGAAACAACGAAATCGTTAAAAAGTTGCCGTTCTTTAGATATTGCAAAAGATTCTTAAGTAAATCATAAGGAAAGTACAAGAAAAGCACAGATAATGATAGGTATTGAATCAAGTAACAAGATTTAAGCAAAATCTGGACGGTACAAACGGGTACAAACAAAACACATTGACTTGAAATATCAAAATCGTTAAAAAGTTGCCGATTTTTGGATATTGACATGGTTTCTTGAGAAAAAGTAAGCTGAGGTTCTACAAAGCCACATATAATGATAGCTACTAAATCAACTGACATGATTTGAGTCAAATCTGGAGGGTACAAACGGGTACAAACGAAAAACTTTGACTTGAAACAACGAAATTGTTAAAAAGTTGCCGTTCTTTAGATATTGCAAAAGTTTCTTAAGTAAATCATAAGAAAAGTACAAGGAAAGCACAGATAATGATAGGTATTGAATCAAGTAACAAGATTTAAGCAAAATCTGGACGGTACAAACGGGTACAAACAAAACACATTGACTTGAAATATCAAAATCGTTAAAAAGTTGCCGATTTTTGGATATTGACATGGTTTCTTGAGAAAAAGTAAGCTGAGGTTCTACAAAGCCACATATAATGATAGCTACTAAATCAACTGACATGATTTGAGTCAAATCTGGAGGGTACAAACGGGTACAAACGAAAAACTTTGACTTGAAACAACGAAATCGTTAAAAAGTTGCCGTTCTTTAGATATTGCAAAAGATTCTTAAGTAAATCATAAGAAAAGTACAAGAAAAGCACAGATAATGATAGGTATTGAATCAAGTAACAAGATTTAAGCAAAATCTGGACGGTACAAACGGGTACAAACAAAATACATTGACTTGAAATATCAAAATCGTTAAAAAGTTGCCGATTTTTGGATATTGACATGGTTTCTTGAGAAAAAGTAAGCTGAGGTTCTACAAAGCCACATATAATGATAGCTACTAAATCAACTGACATGATTTGAGTCAAATCTGGAGGGTACAAACGGGTACAAACGAAAAACTTTGACTTGAAACAACGAAATCGTTAAAAAGTTGCCGTTCTTTAGATATTGCAAAAGTTTCTTAAGTAAATCATAAGAAAAGTACAAGAAAAGCACAGATAATAATAGGTATTGAATCAAGTAACAAGATTTAAGCAAAATCTGGACGGTACAAACGGGTACAAACAAAACACATTGACTTGAAATATCAAAATCGTTAAAAAGTTGCCGATTTTTGGATATTGACATGGTTTCTTGAGAAAAAGTAAGCTGAGGTTCTACAAAGGCACATATAATGATAGCTACTAAATCAACTGACATGATTTGAGAAAATCTATTCTTGTACTTTTCTTATGATTTACTTAAGAATCTTTTGCAATATCTAAAGAACGGCAACTTTTTAACGATTTCGTTGTTTCAAGTCAAAGTTTTTCGTTTGTACCCGTTTGTACCCTCCAGATTTGACTCAAATCATGTCATTTGATTCAGTAGCTATCATTATATGTGCCTTTGTAGAACCTCAGCTTACTTTTTCTCAAGAAACCATGTCAATATCCAAAAATCGGCAACTTTTTAACGATTTTGATATTTCAAGTCAATGTGTTTTGTTTGTACCCGTTTGTACCGTCCAGATTTTTCTTAAATCTTGTTACTTGATTCAATACCTATCATTATCTGTACTTTCCTTGTACTTTTCTTATGATTTACTTAAGAAACTTTTGCAATATCTAAAGAACGGCAACTTTTTAACGATTTCGTTGTTTCAAGTCAAAGTTTTTCGTTTGTACCCGTTTGTACCCTCCAGATTTGACTCAAATCATGTCAGTTGATTTAGTACCTATCATTATATGTGGCTTTGTAGAACCTCAGCTTACTTTTTCTCAAGAAACCATGTCAATATCCAAAAATCGGCAACTTTTTAACGATTTTGATATTTCAAGTCAATGTGTTTTGTTTGTACCCGTTTGTACCGTCCAGATTTTGCTTAAATCTTGTTACTTGATTCAATACCTATCATTATCTGTGCTTTTCTTGTACTTTTCTTATGATTTACTTAAGAAACTTTTGCAATATCTAAGAACGGCAACTTTTTAACGATTTCGTTGTTTCAAGTCAACGTTTTTCGTTTGTACCCGTTTGTACCCTCCAGATTTGACTCAAATCATGTCAGTTGATTTAGTAGCTATCATTATATGTGGCTTTGTAGAACCTCAGCTTACTTTTTCTCAAGAAACCATGTCAATATCCAAAAATCGGCAACTTTTTAACGATTTTGATATTTCAAGTCAATGTGTTTTGTTTGTACCCGTTTGTACCGTCCAGATTTTACTTAAATCTTGTTACTTGATTCAATACCTATCATTATCTGTGCTTTTCTTGTACTTTTCTTATGATTTACTTAAGAAACTTTTGCAATATCTAAAGAACGGCAACTTTTTAACGATTTCGTTGTTTCAAGTCAAAGTTTTTCGTTTGTACCCGTTTGTACCCTCCAGATTTGACTCAAATCATGTCAGTTGATTTAGTAGCTATCATTATATGTGCCTTTGTAGAACCTCAGCTTACTTTTTCTCAAGAAACCATGTCAATATCCAAAAATCGGCAACTTTTTAACGATTTTGATATTTCAAGTCAATGTGTTTTGTTTGTACCCATTTGTACTGTCCAGATTTTGCTTAAATCTTGTTACATGATTCAATACCTATCATTATCTGTGCTTTTCTTGTACTTTTCTTATGATTTACTTAAGAAACTTTTGCAATATCTAAAGAACGGCAACTTTTCAACGATTTCGTTGTTTCAAGTCAAAGTTTTTCGTTTGTACCCGTTTGTACCCTCCAAATTACACTCAAATCATGTTAATTAATTCAATACCTATCAGCATCTGTGCCTATGTAGAACCTTTGCTCACATTTTCTGAAGAAACTATGTGAATTTCCAAAAATCGGCTACTTTTTAACAGTTTCGTTGTTTCAAGTCAATGTTTTTTGTTTTTACCCGTTTGTTTTCAGCCTTAAAACGAATGGTTATACGTTGAATATATTGACAATTTTAAGGTCTTACGAAATCTGTGGCTAAGTGCTATAAAATATTTAACTTTGATATCAAATTACTCACTTTACCCACTTGGGTCAAAAACCACTATTGGAAAAACCTCCCCCTCCCCATAACTTTTACACCCTTAGGGTACAAACGAAAATTTTGCCGGTACAATCGGGTACAAACCCGGTACAATCGAATAGGATCAAAAAATCATGAATATCTCAAAGTCAGTTGCTAGGTTCACACAGCTCCTTGAATGGTACTCAAAAACTGACTCAAAAGAGCTTGTTGTTATTTATAGGGGATTTTGGAGGCTATCCCAATGACTTATGACGATGACGCCTGCAGTGACTAAGCATACCGAACTCGAGTTTGTTTTGAAGGAATGTTCGAGGTACGAGTTTGAGTGAAGGATTTATTGCAGAATTTATCTGAAGATATGGGTTAGACGCAACGCGACGCTGCGCACAATTTCTAAGATAGTGATTCAAAATACAACTTTATTTACTACGCAAAAAGATAGACATTTTTCAAATCTGAATCTTTTCTTAATATAAAAATTGCGTATTATGCCTAATGGCATGATACGAAAACTCCCATGCGTCGCGTCGTCGTCGCGTTGCGTTTCTAGATGGCTCGAGACGTGTCGCGTCGCGTCTTGGTGTCAGCTGACCTTAAGTTGTTATGAGTCAGCACAGCAATCTACTAATATTATAAGGAGGTATAACCGAGTTTGTAACTTATCGCTGGTAATTTCCGGGATTACGTCCGATTCTGTGAATTATTTCAGTAGGTACATTATTCTTGAAGGGAAGGATACGGTATTATCCAGTCGCCGAAGTTACAAGCTAGTCTTTTATAATAACTATATAGGTAAGAGTTTGATATAGATAGACTGCCTGTTAACTTAATACTCTACACTCAATAGTTAATTGCTTATACATATGTGTACAGATAGATCTTAAAATAATATCTTATAAGTCTAACCTGCACCCTGCAAGAGCATCGCAACATAAATTTAAAGTTAAATGCTAGCCACCTAGCATTTATAAATTAAGCATATACAGTTAATAATATGCTTAATTTATTATAATATGATTATATAAATATCCGTTCTGAAAAATTCATAGAATTTTTAATTAACGTAGCCCATATTTTTTTCAGATTTTACCCTAAGTCCTATATTCAAGTCTAAACATTATTTTTAGCTAGGTACTTAACAACATTTTGTATTCGTAATGAGAGAAATATACCCACTGAAAAACGGAATTTCGTTTATACTTAACTTTGTTCAGACAGTTTTATATCATCATCCTATATTAGTCCACTGCTGGACATAGGCCTCCCCCAATGAGCGCCATAGCGCCCTGACTTCAGCTTGACGCATCCAGCATCTACCTGCAGTCTTTCGCAGGTCATCATCCCAGCTGGCCGGAGGTCGTATATCAGTTATCTAGTACCCATAACACAAGCACTGCTTACCTTAGGGCCAGATATGTGGATTGTCCATTATATTTACTTATTCATTTATCATTGAACGTTTAAAATGGAACCGTTCGCTAGTTTACATTTGTTAAATAACGGCTTCTCGTCAGTAAGCTGAGCGGTGAACATAAAAAGGGAATGCAATCAGCACCCGGGACATTTATTCGTAAAATTTCATATTTACAACCTGAAAATTTCCAGCGCCCGTAATTACAGTCTTTTGGTAAAATTATCGGGCCCTTCTATTAAAATTTTACCATCCCCTGCCAAGCCGCAGATTCAAAGTAACTTTCTGTAATAATTTACGAAGCTTTTGGTTTTACCGATAACTCGTTACTACCAGTAGTATACCCGACCTATCGTTGAGGTAGAAGTTTCGAGTAAATGCCATGATCTTTGGTCTGCAAAAATGCGACAATTATAATCATTTAAGGTCAGACATTTGATACTCATTATTGTAGTTTATTAACATAAAAAATACAATTAAATAGATTATTCTATAACATGAAAACAAAGCGACTCTTTTTCAGTTAGCTCAGAAAGGAGTCATGGCGTCGCAGAAAATGTCATATAGTATTGGAAACGGATTGAAGATATTTCCTTTTCCGTTTGAAGTATTAATACTTAATCCAATAAAGGATAAACATGTCTTGCATTTGAGATCACTCTACAAAGCAAAACTCAGCACGTTTTATTACTAAAGCTTCAAAACGTAGCAATAAAGCTTCCAGAAAAGTCGGAAACAATAAAATCCCGACCCCGCCAAGTTTGCATCTTGCCACAGCCGGTAACTGCCGGTAGTATGAAACTTTGCGATTTACCTGCATACAAGATCACATATAAAGTCTGTGGTATTTCTTCGACATGAAGAAAGCGATATTGTTTTATTTTTAAACTTTGCTCATCTTGACTTAGGCGATCAGAATGATTAGGTACCTATGTCGTCATCAGCGGAGCGAAAAATTCTGTCAGATCGGCCGCACTGTACGATAGTACCTAGATGAGCAAAGAAACGTGGAAAAATACGGGATCGGGCACACTGTAAGCGTCTAGCTTAGCTAGTCGCCTGGATGCCAGGCGAGATGTGTTTTTTATGTTAAACGCAACCAGCCATCCAAGCCTTCCTACCGTGCTGGCGTCGCGTCATCTACACCATTTCTAGGCTCCGCTTCTCATCGAGGATATGCAATTAGCTAAACATGATTATTACTCACAAAAGTCCCTAATTTTTTTCGAATAGGTCATATAAGATTAAATCTATTTTAATCACTATGAAGTCTCTTATGATGGATGTTATATCCTATAGGCTTGATAAAACTCAAAAGCCAAATACATTATACGGTAATTCCGAGGATCGTAGGAGTACAAAGGACGGCCTTATCGATACGAGGGATTTCTTCTAGGAATTTCGATATTCACCAGAACGTATTTTGTGGTATCATGAGAGCAGGGAAGTATGCGATATTCAGTTAAAATTCGAACAATATTGAATTCTAAAGAAGAATAACACCTATTATAAATAATTTGAAATAGAGATGTAGAGGTATTATGAAATATAAATCATAATAACGCTTCCGCCCTCTGTGTTACTGAGGCCAAGGGCTTACAGGCTTATGTCCCGACTGAAACAGCTTATGAAAAGGTGATAGAAATTGTTTTGAAGAATTTAATATCGAGCTTCTGTATGGGCCCTGATTTATAGACTGACGACGGCCGGCGTTTACCCTGAGAAGAATGGAGGTATGTGAAACTTTATGTGTATGAGTATAAGGTTGAAGTTAGCACGTAGGCGATAATTTAGAGGTGAACACGCAAGTTTTTATATTGCGTTCTTTTAATAGTATAGTGATGTCCATTGCGTATGGGGAAGTGAAAGGCTATTTTCTCCGAATGTCTGATATAAGGATTCCCCAGCGCACAATGGGGATTAAACTACAACGTTGGTGTTTTCCCAACCAGGTTCGTAGTTAACCCACCAACATTCAAAGGGGGTTTGTTTTCAACCAAAAAGTCTAGAATTCCCCATAACCATTTATTTACTTAGTTATACTTTTATTATACAGATATTGCTGCTTCGGAAAAATATAAAACACTCAAGTACATACATATGTATGTAGGCACATTTTGTTTTTCGTAAGCTGCCAGTATTTTTCTTGTCTTTTCTTTCTTTCACATTCTAAACTATTCTAGCCTACGTCAAACTGCATTGGCTTTGTCCGAATTCGCTTTAAAATGAAATTTAAAACTCTCAGATATTTCGCAGTAATTATTCGCTGCACGTCGACTCTCCATAAAACTTTTAATAACTCTAGGTGCCAAACTGCACGGGGCCACTTTTAGCCGTTTTGCCAGCTAACTGCGTGGCCACAGTGTGGCCATCGGCAGGAAGTAAATTCCAATTCATAAATGACATAAATGTATGGTACTAAGTAGTTTCATTGTAGAAAAAAGAACTGAGATTCTGTGCAACATTAATTGCAAAAAAAAAATACGGGGGTTAAAGCTGTACATACACTTATTCTTTTTATGAGGCGAACGCGCCGAGAAAATCGAAGGACTCGATTACTGAGATAATCGAGACATGTTTGAAATCGTAGGAAACCTCCCTCAATTTTCTGGGCCAAATCGAATCGGCTGTACTTATCCATTTAATTTTGATTCCTTCCTCCTCGAAACCCATGCGTTAAGGTTGGGTTACTGATGACCTGATATTTACTTTTTGGACTTAGTACTCTGTCGCCGCTGGAAACTAGTGCTGCGTTGGCACCCGTGTCAATGGAGCTTTTAATGATGAGCCGATAGCCTATTTATGTTCTCGCTGGTTATTTTAGTAAGTTTTAAATTGTTTCGTAATTTATATCAGTACCTACTTTGTATTGTTTTATATTTTGAACCACAAATAAACATTTTATATTCTATTCTATATATACCTAGGAGTCCAATAGCAATACAGTGTTAATTCATTCATTCAAGGCCTCTCAATTATAATATTGCTATTGGACTCCTTATTTCCTTGTACTGTGTTGCTATTCTGCATTCAAAGCACTGTGCCCTAGAGCCTGCTACTGTGCTCTTTGTTGAGGAAATCCTGCAGTAAACTGGATTAATGGTTAAACCGCTTATAGAGGATGCTGCCAATGGGTATAAGAGATAGCGAGCAGTAATTCGTCTTATGGTGCATTTAGGGCGAGCTGACAAAAACGATATTTGCGACGACTCACCCAATAAACTAACTTATGTATCTACATAAGGAGTATTATTATTATACTACTTTAGTTTGGTATTTGTAACATTTATTGATTATTTGTTTTAAGTATTCATAATGTTCATTGCCTAATCTTTGTCTTTCTAAAATTTACATAATTATTTCTTATTTCCAATCAAATGTTTGCCTGGATGAGATCGGTTCTAAGCGATAAGGCCACCCATTGTAGGTACTTGTCGCATGTAATGTATTTTTTAATGATCTGCAAATGGTGTACAATAAAGCATATTTGTGTTGTATTGTATTATAAATACCACTAGCCGCAGGGTACGCGTGCGCCGCAGTGGGACAGCAGCTTTAGACACTTTAGATTTCAAACACCTTTTGAAAGCCTTCCGAAATTCGCTTATTTATTAACATTCTTTCTGACTCTGACTGATTTTATTAAAGATCTATCTGCTCTTCAGGAAATTACTTGAAACAATAATAAATTCTATTTCGTGCGCGTCGCACTTACTGTTCGGGGCCCGGGCGGGCTTCCGCGGCCATTATTTTTATATTTTTCCGAGGGCTGTCCTTTATAATTTACATTTAAAGTAGCCAGGAGAGAGTGGGCACCTCCTTTATTTAATTTCCCGTTTGTTGTTTACAAGGAGGAAGAACTTAAAATAGACCTTTCAACCGATTCTCTGAACAGGGAAATACAATACTGTTTGGGACAAATGTTTGTATGATCTGCAGATATTTGTTCCAGGGTTTCTAGTCATCATCATCATCATCAAGCAGTAGTAGTCGACTGCTGAACATTGGCATCCCCTAATGAGCGCCATAGTGCCCTGTCTTCAGCTTGCCACATCCAGTCCTTCGCAGGTCATTTCGCAGGTCGTCATCCTACCTGGCCGGCGAGGGCAGGAGGGCGTCCTAACTACACTTGCCGCGTCGCGGTCACCACTCAAGAATTACCCCAAAATTTACCCCAGCCAGGCTACTAGTCGTTTTCTAGGTATAATAAAAATACATTGTATGTAGAGTATTGTATTATGTATATTAGTTATCTAGAACCCACCCAAGCTCTGCTTAGCTTGGGACTTGATAATGTTATGTGAATTTTTCAGCATTCTAATATAATATTAAGAATCACAGGACCTGTTATGTATGGTTTATTTATAACGAAGGTTTGTGCATCCCAGACATTAAATATTGTTCGTATTTTATATCTCCCTCTCTCTTGCGTGTAATGTCCTACAATGCTCATTCCGCTACTAGAATGTATTATTCCGTAAGTACAGTCGCGGAGATAAGAAATTATTCATGGCATGTGACTCAGAGAGCCAAACGGCATGCTTTTAGAACAGTTACGGTCATTTATTTAAGGACTGGATACGAGAATGAGGTGGAAGCGGACGAGCTTAAGAGAATAGTCATAATAGTCATTTATTCATAATAATAATTACATGTCATGTTTTTATAGGTACCCAATTATGTTCGTTCCTAAGAGTATTTAATTAATTAATTAAACATTCAAATTAATAATATCATAGCTAAATTAATAGAATAAACTATTATTTTATGATAATAAATTATAACTTAACAACTTAACTTAAAACTTAACACTAACTACGAAAACTGACGGGAAAGACCAAAAAACTAATACATCTCATAATAAGTATACAACTCAGTTGGTGTCGCTGAGAAAGTAACTTCTGTAATCATTTATCAATATTTTTTTTCTAAGATACGACAAATTAAGTTTCTAGTTCCCAATAAAGAGAAGAGTAAGAGACTTTGTTGCACTTAAAATAATACCAAGCGATGTTAGTGCCGGTGAGGTCAATTTCCTTTCACCAATTAAGTAAGTGAAAGATGAAAAGCAAAACATCCAATTTGTAGACAAGCCTGAGCCATAGAAATCGATCATACATACGTCATGTAATCGATCCTTTTGGTAGATAACAAAATTTGCGATCACAAAATTTGTGATCGCAGCCCGCACATCTCTGAAAGGCAGTTCTACGTTACTCTATGCCTATGGTCAGTAAATAAAGACCGCGCCCTAACATAAACCGGCACATTTTTAGTGCACGACTGTACATTGTATGTTTTGATTCAAATGCAAGTTTTAACGATGACTCTGTAAAGAGGCCATAAAGAGGACATTCCCTGGAGAATACAGCTAAGATGGCTTTATGGCATAGTCTCGTGCACTCTTCTAGATATTCCTGTATCTTTGTTCATGTGTTATTTATTTATTTTAAGCCATTATTGTCCATTTGTGTGTTAAATCTCATTATTTTCTTTGTAACGAACAAAGTAGTACATTAAAAGTTTGTCTAATAGTAAATACAGAAATACAATTTATTCATAAAACCCACTTTACAGGTCAAAAATTTGTTACAAAGGCCTCCCCCAGTGAGCGCCATAGCGCCCTGTCTTCAGCTTGACGCATCCAGCATCTGCCTGCAATCTTAATGACACCAATGTACCCTTATTATTCAGTTTTTTTTTTTTTTTACCTTTGCATAAACCGTAAGTACCTACAAAAGATTTGCTGGCGAACCATTACGTCATTACATGTGTTTCCTGGTCGGCAGGTAGAAAATGCCTCGGCATTAAGCCCACCCTTTGTACCCTCTGTAGTGCAATAAAGTTTTTATATAAATAAATTACCGCGCTATGCGCTGGGCGCTATGGCGCTCATTGGGGGAGGCCTATGTCCAGCAGTGGACTAATATAGGCTGATGATGATAAATAAATTAGTGTTATGGCAAAATGGCCGCACTCTTAGAAGAACAGCTGCGCACTTTAAAGTTACCTAGTTGCACTCTAAAAATGAGTTTAAATAAGTTCAACAAAAATATACAGCGTAAATAAAGGCATGGCTTGCACTGTCGATACATACCTTGAAGTTACAACTCTGATTCAGAATGCGACCCTAACTTTGAGAATGACGTTAGAAAGTTTGTGAGCAAAAACTAGCGCATGGGATAAAATATAGGTGAACAACAGAGATGCTGTGACTTTGATGGAGGGTCTGAACAATATACTACAATGGATCGCGGGATTCGGTGCCGGCCTAGATTTACATCCAGGTTATACTATTTTTACGGGCATGGGTTATTGCGTAGTTGTAAAGTTATCTTATCTTTTATTAGCTGCGCCCCGCGGCTTCGCCCGCGTGGAAATCTATGTTTCAAATGGTTTATTAACCTTCCTCTTGAGTCGATGAAAATTTATTAAAAAAACCGCATCCATTGCTAAGTTTTAAAGATCTAATCATACATAAGGACAGACCGACATCGACAGCGGGAAGCGACGTTGTTTTATACTGTGTAGTGATTTAGTTATCTAAAGTGAGAAAGAATGAAAGAGTTATGATATGACTCGGTAACGCTTCAACAGGTTGTCATATGTCAAGACAACCGATGTGGCGTGATAGGCGAAGGTCCGCCTGCGACGCAAGAAGTTGCGGGTTCGATTCCCGCTTCGGGGAAAGCATTTGTACGATCTGCAAATATTGTTCTGGGTGTTCTGGGTATTTTCTCTCTATAATATGTATTTTCTCTCTATAATATTTTTTCGTAACGAATACATCCGACTGAGAACCAAAGTTATCGACATAGCTCTAAGAATTAGCAAGCTGAAGTGGCAGTGGCTCGGTAAACGTAGTGTAGGACGCCCTCCGACCAGGTGGGATGACGACCTGCGAAAGACTGCAGCTGGATGCTGGATGCGGCAAGCTGAAGATAGAGCGCTATGGCGCTCATTGCGTGAGGCCTATGCCCAGCAGTGGACTGCAATAGGCTGATGATGATGAATAATTATAAAACATATAACTATGTAATCTATTGTATTATGTATATCAGTCATCTACGGCGGCAACAGAAATACATCATGAAAATTTCAACTGTCTAACTATCACGGTTCATGAGATACAGCCTGGTGACTGAATGACGGACAGCAGGGCCCCGTCTTACCCTTTGCGTACGGAACTCTAAAAATGACGCTAATTAAGCCTCAGCCTTAGCCCTGGGATACGTTCACTGGGAGCGCCGACCAGTATCAGATTTAACTTCACATATTATAAATAACACAAGTTATATTAATATACTAGTGGTTTCTTTTTCACTTCTTCCACTAGTAGACAAAAAATTTAAGTGAACATTAAAATTTAAATAATGTTATTTGATAATAATGAATAGTATACAATTTGACTTGTCTAAGAGCTTATTTTGTAAGCCTAAAGAAATAAATGAGTTTGACTTTGATTTTGAAAACTATGGCATATTCTCTAGCACGGAAACGAAACATTCTGAAATTCTTAAAACAGGACTGCCGCAAACAGCATCCTAAGATTATCTACTCTCTTTTCTCTCGCGAACACAAAGCAACATTTTAATTAAAGCCCGGATAAAGAACAACAGCTTTTTTAATAAGCTGTACACTAACCACGTTAAACAAGTGTTTAGTGTTGCTTTAAGTGGTGGTACGTTTTAACGAGAGTTTAAGGTGATCACAGTTAACGTCTTTACGGTTAGATTAGAACTAAAGACCTTTTAAATGGTTAACCTTTGTTAGAAAACGAATAACCTTACTGATACCGTGCTTTTTTGCAGCTATTAAAGTAAAAGAAAGCAGAAATGAGAATAATATACACTGTTGTAGGTCACGGCATATGGAATAGAATAAGAGGGATTTTTTTCGAAGATTTTGATAGGAGATTTATCCCTATCACCACTATTTATTGAGATAAAAGAGTTTTAAAAAGTGTGACGTCATATAATTTGTTTCAGACTAATGATCAATCAGATTTCAGATGTTGGTAAACAACTAGAGAAATATGGAGATCGTTGATCGTGATCGATCGATCGAACTTACGATTACTGATAATTATCGAGCATATGATAGCTCGATAATTATCAGTAATCGTAAGTTACGCACAATTTTTGTATATATTTCTACCTAGGCACTTGAATGTTTATAAGAATTTAGGTTCCAAGCGGCAAAAACCAGAAAAAAGGTCGGTTGTTAAAAAAACACACAACTCAAATTGCAGCCCAATACTTCAACTCAGTGTGTGGTCCGAATCACCCTTAACAGTTTTTATTTGCATTAGTTGCTGACAATACCACTCATTACTACAAACTTGCGGACACTAAAACCAGACCAGATATAAAAGGCCTGAGCAACGTCACAGCTAAAATGGCATTATCCTGCCCTGTGTTGTTATTTTTTACCTCACAAAGCTCAACTGACCGGGTAGACACTGGTCACACCGGTTCCTACCACCCAGAACCAAACAGCATAAACCTTCCACCGCATCATTTGAAACCGAACTTTAAAACATCAGGCTTAGGGTTTATTTCACCTCGTGCTGTTAAAGTAAACGGGACTGAGATTTGTGGAAAGCAATCTAGTGTATATTTCAATGGGGGTAAAGGTGGTTTTAGGCTGTAGGTACATGATTGCCTGAAGGTCTTGCCACGTCCAGCTATTCCGAGTTGAAAAACGTATAGTTTGCGAATTACCAGCCTTTTGTTTCGTCGAGTTCTTTTGTTAAAACGTTCCTGTTGGATATTGAATGCACATTTTGAAAAGGTCATTTCTGCGTTACTTGTTTCGTATCTGGGTTACCTGAGGTTGATGATGAAACAGAAATTGTCTGTTGTGGAAAAGAACAGACAAAAATATTGGGGGTTGCCAACTGAACCATTTCAAGTTAGATATTTTAGAACTGTACGTTTATGATCTACTTTAACCCGCGAAATAACCACAATTTTGTATAGACACATGACATGAATGACACATTCTCTTTTTTTAAATAAAGATCAATTTTAAAAAATATATTCAATCAATCTCAGGATATTTTATAAAATATTTCCAATAAAAAAACTTAATTTACCTACATAGAAAATTATAATTAAGGAATAGAAACTATTTCATTTCCTATAAGTACTACCTATCTTATGAATTCAATTTCCTAGATTTAAACAAAGAAATCTTGGTTTTATTATTATTAACTCATTTATTTCGGATTGACAACCCATAAAACATACAAAAATAATATAAATGTCAATTCTTGTTTTAGTGATTAACCGACAGGCTGCAAGCAGACAAGATTTTTCTGAGATCACTCACGGCTACTCAGCCACTATGCCGCAGAAGTCCCAAGTACATAGGAACTGGAAGAGAATGCGGGTGGATAATCCACAAAGCGGGCTGAGTGCTGCATCCGAGGACACTACAGACTCACTCACATTTTTAAGCCAATTTAATTCAGTTTTTGTTTTTACCCATTTCAAGCTATTGGCAAGAATTAACGAAGTGATTGTCGACTGCGATGTGACCTGGATTCCTGATATCCTGTGGAAAGTTGAATTTCCTTTCTTGTGGTTGTGGTATTTTTTTATTATTTCTCACATTGTAAAAGCTAATTCACAATCCTTTGATGTGGTATCAGTTCTTTTGTTCTTTGCACGTGTTTAGTTTACTTGGCAGTTGTTATTTTTTTGTAAATGCAATCTTCAGCTTGTCAACGATTACAGAAGCCACGCTTTCGAGCTATCATCTTGCCGTCCACACGTTCAGTCTTACCTGCGCAAACTGGTTTTGTGCAGGCATGCCTGCAAGTAAGACAGAGCATGTGGCCGGGCTGTTATGCTTAGTTCGATTGGTTTTCGATATGTACCTTACCTACATATACCTACTTACCTAGTTATTTACATCTATATTGTGTACTAACAGTTATAATTACAATACGAGACGAATGAAGAACACGTGACGAATATGACGTTTCGTTACGAACACAAATACTCTTTACACAATTTATTTATTTATTTTATAATTTTTGCACTATATAGAAATACAGAAACACATTTTATTGGTAAAACCACTTTACATGTCACATTTTCGTATAGGTACAATAGGTGCATTATTGTTAAAATTGAAAATTAAATTAAATCATAGAAATAGTAAATTAAAATAAAGTCAGGTTTACAATTGTAATAGTTCGTTCACAGAATAGAAATTCTGTTCGACAAGCCAACGTTTAAGTCTTATTTTAAAGCATGATAGACTGCCATCGGATGTGACAGAGTCTGGTAGTTAATATATACAAAACTTATTCTAGAAAATTAATACAAAGGCGAACTTAACCCTAAAAAGAGTTCCCTTCCAGCAAACCTTATTGGGAGAGAGAGACAAAGTGAAGACACAAGTGAATCTTTCTCTAATAACGAAATCAAATTGTCCGACTATATTTTAATATGAGCATTATGTGATTTTGAATCTTTTCGTACAGAAAATAGGGTTTGAAATATTATTTCAAGCTTGTCCTATACGGTGCCCGCATTGTTAGAGACAATAGCCGCTGTTATAAAGGTGATATATCGCGAAGTTTGGAAGGAGAGGTTTTCAAACTTGGTTATTTGGAGTATTCACCGATGGCTGTGATTTACGGGACTTCTACAATATGTTGTAGAAGTTCTCCTAATTATTGACGCCTTGAAACAACAAGAACTGCAAGAGCGACTAGAGAAATCGGTTAAGTTCCAATATTGATTTTGTTTGTTTGTATTGAATAGGCTCCGAAACTACAGGACCGATTTGAAATATTATTTCACCGTTGTTGGGAAGCTACACTATCCCCGGTGAACATAGGCTATATTATGTTTTAGAAATGTGAAATTCGAATTTAGAGCGGGTGAAACCGCGGGAAACAGCTATGACGTTGTATAACCACAAGCCACTAGATATTTTTCGTTATTTCTAAGTCACTGACAACCTAATTGGTTTAGGGTTGAAGCCTTACAGGCTACGTTCATTCCCACATATGTAATGCAATAAAATAACCCTTGCTAATGCTTTCTACGGGCAGCTGTCTTGGCGCCGTGGTTTTATTGCACGGATCAAGTTTCTTGGCAAGCAAAGGCCATGAAATTTACTTTACCTGCCGACGGATAAGGAAATTGACACCCGTTGCATTTACTTTGAAAGGAAGAGAGACCTTTTCCCAATAGTGGGATCGAAACGTAAAAGAAGCCTAGAATCGGCTACTTGGGTTATGTAAAAGAGAATTTAAAATAAATAAATAATAAATAATGCTGAACAATCCACACAGCATCATCTAGCCCCAAGCTAAGCAGCGCTTGTGTAATGGTTACTAGATGACTGATATGTATGTATAATACATATAATAAATACATGACATAAATAATATGTTTTAAGTATTATACATAGAAAACAACTAGAACGCACGAAACAAATATCTGCACATCGTACAATCATAATATCAACCTCCTGCGTCGCAGGCGGAACGCCCACCGCGCCACAGAGTTCGTCATGTCATTTTGTCGAGTCCAAAACAACCGTGGACTATCGAACTGGTTCGATATCAAGGAGAGAGGACACAAATTGAGTTTAATACAGGGTTTGAATTTAAATATACAAGGGTCAATGAAAGAACGAGACAAACAATCCACCGACTCAGCAGCTGTCAGTACGGGAACAGAAAGCTCATGTTTTTTACAGACTGTCATATGTTCTCCCTTTGCCCTCGACATAATCAACCCTCGAGACAAACAGCCTACAAGTCGGGTGATTTATTCAGTTCGACCCTTCACTTCAAAGGGTTAATAGATACCCACTTAGTCTTATTTGAGAATATTGGCGCGGATAATGTTTTAGAATTCTAAGTAGGGGTCTGGGACCTATACTAGTAGGTCCCTTAATAAACACTGGTTCAGACTTTTCTTAGTTCGAAAAAAGTCACGGCAAAGTTTTGTTCTGTTAACTTTGTGTCGTATTTGTGGTACAAAGTTGGCCATGTGGGGTAATTAACCCCCGCCTGAATTGGAAGATAAAATATCGGAAGTAGGCCGACGGGGTCGAAAGTACCCGCAACCAAGATTTATTGTTATTGATGAAAGTGTTAATAGTTTGTACGATCGCTCTATCTGGTGAACTGTTGTGTTTTGGTGGGTATTGTGTATAGGTGGTCTAAAAATAGTTGCTTACGTCGTTGACGTCATTGCTACACGCGAGGCTAGCTTGAATAATGGCGCCCACGCAGATCAATGCTGTCAACGCTACGCACGAGGTACACGCGTGCGTAGCTACTCTGCGGGAAGTGAGACTTCAAATCTATGCTGTGCTACAGTTGTACAAAGTCGTGGGTTAATTTTTAAGTATATATATAAGCCTCCTCATCGATTTCGATGACGGCGGCGACCCAAGAGAGCTTTAATATGGCTCGCTAGACCGAACTTGGTCTTGATACCCTACGGTATGTATGGCAGTAGAGTTGGCTTGAAAAGTGATACGGCCTAGGTCTCTGTTTTCGTATCTGGCGTCTTGCGTCCATTGTCTCGAGGCGTTTTTCCTCAAATGCTTTAATGATGGTGTACATAGTAGATCGCCAAGATGATCTACCAGAAGCAAGTTCCTCCCAACACCCCTGGTCCATTTTTAAGTATAGAGTAGTGTGTGCTGTGTTAAAAACTTAGACCCGCTTTGTCAAACTAACAAACCCACGTAGCTGCAATGCGCCACGTGGTCGTGCATAGCGTGCGCGGACGTGTTTTTAAAAGTATTGGTGCAGTATATCTCAGAACATTTAGTGACAAAAGTTAGGGTGACAGATTCCACTTTGTATTCACTTAGAGCTTGTCCGAACTTGATAAGCTAAAGGCCACGGTAATCTACAAATCCCCTACAGATTTCGGTTGTTTTACCTCTAGTTTGTTAGGAAGTAAACCGAATTCAATTAATTTGATAGGTTTTGAGGGAGTGCCTGATGTACGTAGTGCCATCTGGCGTCACTGACATCAGTCGTTGAATAATCAAATCGTCTATTTTTCACGATATTAAATAATATTTTTCTGAAAATTTGCAGTCAGTTGAAATAAAAAATAGTGAAACGTTCGGTCTTCCAGATAAACTCGGAATTAATAACACGAAAAATACTGACCTAAAAAAATATACGTTTAATATTCATATATTCTCAAAAAGACAATTTATATTAGGAAAGACCAGTTATTCTTATACTTGGGACTCTACTACCACGCTACATTATACATATAAAGTTTAAATAATTAAGTTGTTTTGTATTTTTAATGTGTTTTCCTTTTTTTTGTAATTGTTTATTTTGGTGTGTGGCTATAAATAAATTCTTTATTCTTCTTTATATAAAGTCACTTATTACTTACATGAGAACAGGGTTCTTAGGTTAAGTAAATACATATATATATGTATACGTACATAGGTTGTGGTCATTCAATAGCTGGTCCATTTAATGTGTTCACTTAATAAGAAGTGACTTATCATTTGAAGTTACCTTACCTAATACTGTCTTTAATAGGCAAATTTCTAATCTCTGTTTATTTTCTTTTTGATCAAATTTTTTTAATTACGTAAAACACTGAGCAAAAGATAAGATATATTAAATATTTCTAGGAAGAAATTTCACGCCAAAAAATTAACCTTTCGGGATCTTTAAGTACCTACTTCTTTTATCTCGAATTTTCCAGAAACTTACTAACGTTGGAAAGGGTCGGTCCAATTACGAAAATCGGTATTCTTGTCGAACAAAAATACATTTTTGTTTACACAATTTCTTAATAAGCTATCGTTGTACTCCGTAGGTTCGAAATTACAATATTCTCATACAGAATAATGAATTGAAATGTACTCTCAAAATGGAAATAACATTCGCGAAGAGTTCGATCCTAACGAAATAAGGATGAGGTAAAAATAGAAGATATTATCCGGCCATACTATCTCACTGATATTATAAAGTCTGTATGTGTATGACTGTTACACCTTAACGCTCAAACGGTTATTCAAAGGATATGAATTATACATTTGTTGTATTTTGATAAAAATGTATATATTTCCCCGGTTTAAGAATTCTTAGATATTTTATGTTAACAATAGCATAATTACAGAAAACAACAAGGTAAACACAAACTTCAATAAAAATACAGGATGTAAGGCGCAACAAAAAAAATGGTTTTGATAGCTATTTTTTTATCTATTATTTATTTATTCCACCGAACGGAGTATAGATCTAGAAATTTATTTATCCGGCTTCTGCACGTTCGGCTCTCGAAATGACTAGTTTAAACCGCGTTTAGTTTTTTCTAAAATTATAATGTACCTACACGACTATTAATTCTTTAGATTATTATTATTGTTTCAAAATTGTACATACTAATAACTATTGGGATATGGAATAAAGCTGTTTTTATTTTATTTATTTATTTAATTTAGTTTTAGCCGGACAGAAAACAAAAAGGCCGGCTTTCCCCACACTACATGCAAATCTAAGCAAGTTTTCAATGCAAATTACGAACCATACCCCAATAAGCATCACGCATAGCGTACGCAGTTCACACCTGATACCCGAGGGTTGAATGCAAAGCGAGCTGAATAAAGAATTGAGGTCAAGAGTGTGAAGAAAAACTGGAGCAGATAAGATTTGCTTATATTTAAAAATGAAGTGCCTTCATTTAGGTTTTTTAAATGTAAGGCTCTCAAAATTATAATCTAAGTACTACAGCCTACTAGCGGCACGTCGCGGCTTTCCCCGGGTGGGCATTTGTTTTTCATAAAAATTTTGCGTGAACTTAGAGTAAATATATCTTTATGAACGGAAAATCTTTGTATTTTTCGGGTTAATATGTAGCATATGACACCCGCAAATATCTTGCGAAGAACCGACAAACGTGTTCTCTATTGGAGACCACGGTAAACGTAGTGTAGGATGCCCTACGACCAACCTGCGAAAGACTGCAGGCAGGTAGATGCTGGATGCGGCAAGCTGAAGACAGGGCGCTATAGCGCTCATTGGGGGAGGCCTATGTCCAGCAGTGGACTGCTATAGGCTGGTGATGATGATGACGATGACACGCAAATAACGTGGCTTTCTATTGGTAAAATAATTTTCAAAATCGGCTCAGTAGATCCAGAGATTACCCCCTACAACCTCACAGACTTTACCTTTTTATAATTTTAGTATAGAAGTATAAGATTTAACGGTTATCTAACGCGTTTAAGTATATACCTATTTTCCCCAATTTAAAAAGAGAGTCAGAGTCTATTATATTATACGAGTATTGTATTATTTTAGTAAAAGAAAATAAATGCGTGGACACCAGTGCGCAACTGGTAGTCAACCCAGAAAACGTCAATGACCGAGGGGCATATGACATAAACAGTCCAGCGGACCAATGTCCCAAGTTCAGGATTTACAGCGGCACAAAGTTGGAACTGGCTACTCTACTTTGCACTACTTTACTTTAGGGTAGTTCGGACTTTCGGACATTAGTGGGGTAATTATCTTATTTATCGGGGTTGGTGATAACTGGCTCTCGGGGGGGAGGGTCCTTCATGTTATAAAGGTGGAAGATTGTGAAGAGGTTTTGCTGATGTCAGAAAAACGGAGAGTTTAAAAAAAAATGCTAGACAATCCCCTCGTCATGAAGACGAAAGTTAAGAAGAGCTTGTGTTATGGATACTAGATGACGGATTAATATACAGGAGCTACTTTAAGAATAAAGATAGGATTCAGGTTTCCGTTATAAACTTAAATAATACCTTATTGCTAAATGTTATTAATCTGTTGACGAATTTTTAAATGATAAATCTAAACTATATCTGTTTGGCTGTTTGAATTAATATGTGAGGTGCCGAGTTATTAATGTGATTAATGTGCATGATACTGTATAAACTATATGATAACCTACTATGTTTCCAGCTTTAAATAGACTGGTTAAATATAATTTAATAATACTTATATATATATATTATACTTATAATTTGCAGATATTTGTTCCGGGTGTTCTGGTCGTTTTCTATGTATAATAAAAAATAATATCTATCTATGTAATGTATTGTATTATGTATATCAGTTATCTAGTACCCATAACACAATAATAAATTTCTGCGCCCTTACAGGGTACATGTACCTATAAGCTAATAGCACCTAAGCTAAAATATGTGAAAATGTATGCGTATGCAATAAATATGCAATAAATATGGTCCTGGTATGTTAACATTCAATAGAATGGACTGAAAATTGAAAGGAACATTAAATATCGTGCAAATAAATTGGCTTCTATTTTATGACTTCGGAATTCCATCCTTAATGTGAAAGGGTCTCGGGACAAACGTATTCATAACATTTATAAATGTAAAGCATCACTTGAAAAGATAAATTTAATTGAATAGCACATTTTCCCAAATGAATGTCCATTTTAAATGGAAAATCTTCCATTTTTCCTTTGCACAAGATTATAAAGTCTATATAAAAGGAGGTCTT
Organism: Eupithecia dodoneata; assembly: GCA_947044415.1. Classification (NCBI taxonomy): domain Eukaryota; kingdom Metazoa; phylum Arthropoda; class Insecta; order Lepidoptera; family Geometridae; genus Eupithecia; species Eupithecia dodoneata. Next base: position 1,263,464 of record OX345670.1, read on the forward strand.
AGCATTTTCAACACATTTTCCATCTTAGCAACAACATATTGCCGGAGCACTAAGGTTCACGGCCGCACTGGCAAATGGTAGCTTGGATGGTGAATAACATTACATAGGTATGCACAAGTTAGGAAGGAAGGATGGATAAACTGATGGATGTATGTTTGTTACTTCTTTGCGCCCAAACTTCATACATACATGGAATAACACAAAGGCTAAGCTTAGCATTTATAATATTAATGATATCGCATCACCACAGTGTAAAGCCGCCCTGCGCACATTAATCCAACGCCGTTACCACGCAGCAAAAAAATGTGTATTCAAATATGAAATCCTTATCATTAAATACTTTGCAGTGACAAAATGGCTTCCCAGAAGCATCAAACTAGTGGCCCGCAAGCTGTCTGTCATCTGATGCCGTCAATACAAAATCAATCTAAATTTTACGTGTTAAAGCCCTTATTTGAATGCACATTTCTGTTAGAGCGCCTCTGATTTGCGACAACCTTATGTCCAACAAATAAGCTTTTGCAAATACAAAGCAACCATGGATGCAACCATTGAAGCAACCATTGATGCAACTATTGACCCAACCATTGAAGCAACCATCCAAGCTGCTTGCAGTGCGGCCGCTGTTTCAGTCATTTCTAGTTAAGCAGGTTCCTATTTGTAATATAATAAAGTCCGCGGCACTTCATTCTCTTATCAAAGAGTTTCCAGGGACTCGGTTCATTTTATCTCCGTGAAAGGTTATTGTAACTAAAGCTGATGATGAGGAACAGCTGGTTCAAAACATAAATAAATAAATATTGCTGGACAATCCACACAGCATCATCTAGCCCCAAGCTAAGCAGAGCTTGTGTTATGGGTACTAGATGACTAATATATACTTATTACAATACATTACATAGATATTTTTAATATTTTTACTATATAAGTATTTTTTATATAACATGACCGGACAACATTGACAACCCTTCGGTTCTCCAGTTGATCCAGGTAAAATAACCGTGAGCTAAATGAAACCCTTAGCAGAATTACATGTCGCATTAAAACATTTTAGTGACGTAGGTCTATTTTTTAAGTTTTCGTAAGTGGAAACCGCGACTTGGTAAACGTAGTGTAGGACGCCCTATACTACGTTTGCCGGCTCGACAATGAAGCTGAGCTTTGGGCTATTTGTAGACCAAAATGTTTTTATTTTTGCATAGACATCTATCATTGTAAACACTACAAGTTTAATTGCTTCAGTTTATAACTTTTGTTTTAATTTTCAAGTATTGAAACAGCTTCTGTAACTCTAACCACGGGTCCTTAGGACGTAGTATGTACTCCGCCCTTAACATTTTACTATTGCCTGCATTTATACCTAGTAAATGAATAATCAAGAATGATCAATTTATTGGTGACAAAATAGTACAAATAAAATAAAAATAATGCAGGCAATAGTCGCTCAGCGAGCTATGGAAAGAGCTACATATGCTCCGAGTTTCCGAGTTTTCTGAAGGATAGGGTTCGTAACGAATACATCCGACAGAGAACCAAAGTTATTGACATAGCTCTGAGAATTAGCAAGCTGAAGCGGCAGTGGGCCGGCAATATCTAGCGAAGAACCGACGGCCGCTGGGGCAAACGTGTTCTTTAGTGGAGACCACGACTCGGTAAACGTAGTGGAGGACGCCCTCCGACCAGGTGGGATGACGACCTGCGAAAGGCTGCAGGTAGATGCTGGATGCGTCAAGCTGAAGACAGGGCGCTATGGCGCTCATTGGGGAGACCTATGTCCAGCAGTGGACTAATATTGGCTGATGATGATGCTGATGACGCAATCGTAGATGTTTAACGAACGTACAGACATATGAAAGTGCAAATTAAAGTCTTAAGTTAATAGTGATGAAGCTGCATATCCCTCAGCAACACCGTTACTCACCGAGCAATAAAAAATAAAATATGCCGTAGCGTTTACCGCCTCCAGAGATATTTTGCATGGAAATATCTTTTTGGATTACTTAGAAGCTTAAAGAATTATTAAAGTAACACTCTGAAATTATCGTTTTTTTTATGCAGAGCTTTTATATGCACAATAAGCAGTTAACATTTAAGACTATAGCTTGCCATAATCCTCGTTAGCGGCCTAGGGAGTTCCATTCCAACATGCTATACAATCAAAAATATCCTTTGTGATGGAATTATATTTTCCTACTCGTCCGCCCGCGGCTTCGCATGCGTTTTTTTCTATGGAAAGGTGTTAACGTTATTTATATCCCATGGGAACAGATTTTTGGAATAAAAAGTATCCTACGTTTGATTCCAGGCCTGCTTGTATGCAAATTTCAGTGCGATACTGTAGTAGTTTTGGTCTGAAAAGGTAACAAACACCCATACATCCATCCTAACATCCAAAATTTCGCATTTATATTATGTGTGATGTGATGAAACATGAAAGAAACAGGGAATTACTATATCGAGGTTTTTTGTGAAAAAAAAAATGTCATCAAAGCGCCTATTCTTTATTATTTAACTATTCGATATAAAAGTAGACTTAAACTATTGGATTGTAAGATCTAGATTTTATTAGCATAATATTAAATAAATAAAATGCTAACTTTACACAACGCGTCATTAGGCCGGCCAAATTGCGTTTCTATGGGAACCAAATAACCGGTAAAATTATGACAAAATCCTTGAAAGACTTATTGTCAGTTCAAACACAATCGCAATGGCCTTACAAATCTCCCGTATTATATTTCTCGCAAAACGACGCTCACGCCCTTTTCTGCGGCATAAAAAAGTATTGAAAGCTAAAAATCGGAAAATGGCGTCTGATACTCCCTCTTTCCGCTTTCATAAGCTCTGTATCGCGATTGGACACGTTTATGGCTTGTATTTGTTGGATATTTTTAGGGTCTCGTACGAATCTCATGGAACCATTGAGACAGCTGTGTAGAGTTAGTAACAAAAATTCGTGTGAAATGGGCGCGAACGCGGTCAGAAGCTGTATGGTATAGAGCATAAGGTTGACTTTCATCAGGTAAATATTGAATATGACTCTGAAATACTACGTCCAAGTCTGAGCTCATCGTATTCTCCTATCTATGAAGGAAGGGTCATTACCCCTCGTACATTAATATGACCTTCCTACCGGCAGGGGTGGTCGTGGAAATACCCAGAAATGCCCCTTTGTCTGCGTTAAGAACTATCTGTGCATCTTGAATAGAGCTTTACTATCTTACAACTAGGTACTTAGAGAACTTGCTAGCAATGTTCAAGTCCTCAGCCATTGGCATTGTTTGATTGACTGGACAGTAGGCAGGCTGTTAAGTCTAAGGCTGAGACCAAACAAGACTATTTTCTTGTGTTGTGAATCGCTTCACACAAGTCTTGTTTGTGCCATACGATGAGGTGTCATTTGTGTTGAAAGGGCGTATTGTACGCGACTCATAACTCAAAAACTTATTCGATTGGCTTCATCCTAGTCCGTCCAAATGTTTGCGCGAGTCAGCGTCATGACAGAATTGACATCTACCAGCTACATTAACTCGCTGCGACTCGGCCAACATATTATGGAATAGTAGAAAATAATTTTAGCCTGGGGACGCTTCCGACTGTTATCGATATGAACCAGTTGAGCTACCTGTAGATTGATAGCAATTGTCTGCAGACACCTCAATTGTTTCAATTGTAAATACGAGATCTAATTTGTTTCTTTTATTTTTCTTTTGTTTTATAATAATAACTACTTTATACATAATACTCGAAAATTCGATGGAACCCTCGATTGTATCCTCAACTCTTGCTTAGCCATGTAATGGTTTTTTGGTGTTTTCACAACAAACATTTAGATAAGACGTTCACTTAACAACAAACGTCTTTAAATTGATATGGGATGTTTGCTCGCCAACGACTTTTCAGCTTTGTCAACCATATTTATAAGTTACGGTTTATTGAATTTTACTGTATCGTAAAGTCGAAGCTTAGCTGGCTGCAGACCAAGAGCTTAGCTAGTATTGGGGATTGAGTTATCTTAATTGATATATGATAGATTATGTATAATCACATCACACTAAGTAATTTTATTAATGAAAAATTTGTATGTTTAGATGGATGTTTGTTACTTCTTCAGGCCAAAACGACTACATGGATCGGGCTGAAATTTTGGATACAGGTAGTTTTAGGCCTGGAACATGGAATAAAACATAGGCTTAGCTCTTACGACACTACGGGTGGAGTGGGTTCTTACGCCGCCATGACAGCGAGTGCAAGCCTAGAATGGTGTGCATTATGTAAAATCTGTCATCAGACGGTCATTTGCGACCGTTCCATCGCGGTCAACATGATGACGGTCCATAATAATTGCTTTATTTTGCGGTTTCCATTTGCCAGATGATTCTGTATGAAAATTATCAGTTTATATTTTACCTCTAAAAAGCCCACCAGCTTTAGCAAACTCTCCAATTTCCCTAAAGTTACAAAAACAATAGATCAATATTAACTTGTAAATGAATTCGCAAACTTTTTAACTTCCCCCCAAATGTCCAAATACTTGCAAACTTCCCTAAGTGGTCCCGAGGCTGGACGTCTGAAATACGCCCCGGTTTCTTATTATCTCCAACTTTAATCAGATCAGGTGTTTCGGAGTCAGGGCATGGAATATGCGATATATTTAAGGGGCCTTATTCACTTATCTCCGATTTTATAACTAATGGGTAATTTTAAGAGTAAAGGTAATGAGATTTTTTGGGACTCATTGGTTGAATGACGACCTGCGAAGGACAGCAGATGCTGGATACGGCAAGCTGATCCATCCACGGTTGTCTGGTAAAGATTCGCTCTTGAGCGATAAGACCGAAAAATTGTCACATATTTTGTATTTTGTTTGTTTTATTTTTAATATGCAATAAAAGTATTGTCTACCTATCTATATATTCTGAGAGCTATGTGGGGTGACCTTTTATACAATGGTGGCTTAAACTCCTTTATATACATGTAGAATGGGAAGACCATTCACAGGCGAAATACGAATTCGATCTTCCTTTTGTAAAAGTGTGATCAAAAGAAGCCAAAGAGTGACCCAAGAAAACCAAAACGGACCGAAATCGTAATCTTAAACGGATTTAACCTTTATTCTCTTCCTCTTAGTATTGATTTTACAGTGGCCGGAGTATTATACAGGACGTCCCACAGCCATGCCACATAGAGGGAAAGTACCTTAAATATTGTAGATAGAACATTTTACTGAAAGAAGACACCATATTGATTTTAAAAACAATTTAAACTGCATTCTTATTCTACATGTTACTTGGAAAAAAAAAATACTTACGATTGAGCTTTTTGATCGGTATCGTTCAATTAAGTGTGATTTTTGTTACAATTGGGCGGGTTCGATTCCTGGTTCAGACAGTCGATTATTCAAAAATCTTTGAATGCAGTTTAAATTGTTTTTAAAATCAAAATGAAGTCTTCTTTCAGTAAAATGTTCTATCTATAATATTTAGGTAGTTTCCCTCCATGTGGCATGGCTGCGGGAGACGCCCTGTATAGCAGCCTTGAAGTATGTTGCAGTTGTAAATCAACTTTTGGAGGAAGGCCAGGTTGGGAATATGCTGAAGGGTTGAATGAAAATGTAATGAGTGTGAAGAAGGTTTTGACAGCGTTTTATTTAAATTGCTTGTCGGACTTGCAATAACGCCTCAAAAGAATTCATTATGCATACGTTCAGGTAACTTGGATATGAAATTAAATTACTAGCTTCTGCTAGCTCCTTTGTTCGCTTTCACGTAATAAGTTGCAAGCCATGATGGTGATGGTCGCCGTCTTTGTGCCGTGTAGAGGAATTAATAATGCTGGACAATTCACACAGCATCATCTAGCCCCAAGCTAAGCAGAGCTTGTGTTATGGGTACCAGATAACATACAATACATGACATAGATCGTTTTTTTTATCATACATAGAAATCGACCAGAAAACCCGGAACAAATATACTTTACTTATATTTGTTCCGGGTTTTCTGGTCGATTCGAGCAAACATTTGTCCCGAGGCGGGAATCGAACCCGCAACCTCCTGCATAGCAGGCGGACCTTCGCCCACCGCGCCACAGAGGTCGTCATAAGTGTCGTCTAGGATGAAAATACTAAGTTCAGCTTTTCTGCTTGCATTGACAAGAGCCTTGAAAAAACTTGCTACCCCGTTTAAATCCGACCAACAAAGTAAAACGCACGTGTGCCACACCAACGCCGTGTACTGTACATATAATTGGATGTCTGGCCCAGTGTATGTCTGGAGCCGAAAAGTCTTTGACAAATTATTGAATGGGATACTTTTACCCCGGTAATGGTCCCTTCGGACACTTAATGTGTTATCTTTTGCTAACAAGAAGAAATAATAGGAGAACTTGTTTCTGCCCGCGGCTTTGTTTACATGGTACATGAAACTTTAAAAAAGGTTAGTTTACATTTTTATAGCTATAATATATACCTAACAGAGATTGAGTCTCTGCTTTGCTCTATAACAGATAACTCTATGTAGGTACTTAATCTTCTAGATTTATAGAAACACATTAGGTACAAAAAAATAATTGTTTGTGCAAATAGAAAGATCATAAAATATATATAGAATATGCAAATACTCATATAAAATAATAAGGATATTGCTGAACAATCCACACGCGTTAACTAAGAAGCTTAGTAAAGTTTTCTAGTAAAAGTAGTCTCCGAGTTAATCCGCGGACGGACAGACGAACATGGCAAACTATAAGGATTCCTTGTTGCATACGGAACCCTTAAAACAATAAAAAATAACCCAACAACACAATTAATTACATTTTAAAATTCTTAAATAATTATTTTCTTCGCGGAACCCAAATATGGCAACACAGAATGCGGCACTTTGGCCCGCATTCCGTAAACCTCATAACATTTGTACTCAACAATAACAAAAATACTTGGCATTCCTTTTTCCCACTATTTATTATCCATTGTGCACTAGCGGACCATTCGGGGCCTTTGTTGTGATATTAGACCTATAACTTAGTTCGAAGCTTAATATCTTTTGTCTAGTGTATTTGGGAGCAGAGACAATATTATTAGGGTTTATGCGCTTTCTGGGTCTTTAATACCCGACTGGCATTATAAAATAAGGCCTTTCTGGGTGTATAATACCCCGACTGGCCAGGGATTATAAAATAAGACAACTAAAACATTACATAGTTCGGATATTGAACTTATTTCTATCCTTAGGTGACATTATTGCACTTACATAATTTGTTTTTTTTTGTATTAAGTATATTTTTTTATTTGTATCGGCATTATTGCATTTTTTATAATTTGTTTTTCACTTCTCTTGCTCAAAAATTGTGCCCAGTATAGCGTACAATTTCATGTACTGAATGATGATTTCAGACAAAAAATTCAAAGAAAAAATACTTTTACACTATACTTTTGTATCATGGGCGTAAACTCGAGTTTACGCCCGCTATGGTACGGTAGTATGTATAATGTGAAATTTCGTTTTAATCCGTGTATGTATGTTATTTCATGAACAACATTTTATCCTAAAAGCTGCTAAAATGTTACAAGTTGGAAAGCACAAAGTTTAATTGGCCTACTACGCACCCAGCAGTGGGTTTATCCAACATTTCAAGCCTTACCGCATTGCGTATTTTTCATACTGTAGCTTTTAAGTACCTGAAAAAAAACCGTATTTTTAAGCTGACATTTAAATGATTTAATGTAATTAAAAAAACGCAAGTCCTTGATTTATTTAATTTCTCTAAAATATATTTAGTAATCTGTTTTGTAGTGGGATTCTTGAAACCATAAGACCAGTAAGATGGAGATAGATGGACTAACCCCTAAATACTCAACGCATCTAGAGTTATTCTAAGCTCAAACGCATCTCAGATTTAAGCTCGTGTCAAATGACGATTTTCTGACAGATTTTCATTGAAAACTGTCAAAAATGGCGACTTGAGACCTGACTTTGACCTGAGATGCGTTTGAGCTTAGAATAACTCTAGATGCGTTTGAGCTTAGAATAACTCTAGATGCGTTTGAGCTTAGAATAACTCTAGATGCGTTTGAGCTTAGAATAACTCTAGATGCGTTTGAGCTTAGAATAACTCTAAGCGTTTGAGTATTCGGACGTTACGTTCTAAACGACATGCACCTGGGAAGCCCATACCTAACTTCTTACTTTAACAAGAATTAGGTATAGAGAATCAAAAACAAATTTAAAAAATAACAGATAAAAAAATTACCTTCTTCAAATGGTCACTATGTTATTTTACACATCATAAACGTTATATTTCTGAAAGAGATCGCTTTAAGGCAATACGTTAAGGTTCATGGTTATAGAGTTAGCTAACTTCGAAAAAAGGAGGAGGAAGTTCTATGTTCGGTTGTATGTATTAAGATCCTATTTTTATTATTTTCTTTATATTTGATGGTGCAATAAAGGTATATTGTATTGTATTTTTTGAAGATTTTTCCGTAATTTTTTTTTATTTATTTACCAACTTAAAGATATTGTTAAGTACATAAAAAAGCTTAAAATTGGCAAGAAGGAAACCACAAAGGTTTGTATAGAAGTATGGACCTATTTGTATTGATGATTCTTTATTGTATGGAGAATGATCTTGAGGTAGACTCGTAAAAAATATATTAAGTACCCACATAATAAGTATATGACCTGAAAAACTCAATAACGTATATTTGAATTTGAAGCGGTTTTTAGTTTTTTTTCAAAACTATTAATCTATGTATTGTATTGTCGTTTGTGATTGATGACATACTTGCCTGACAAGCCTAGGTTCGCCAAGACTCGGTGACATGACCACTTGTGGGCAAACCAAAGCTTCTTACAAACAGAAGATAAATTACAGCAAAATAAAATACTAATTAACAAAAGGAACAAAGTTAAGCTCCGTTTACTAAACGGATTAAACTTGCGATCGCAAAAATTACTTAAACGTTTGTAAATTCTATTCTAATTCAAGTTTAGTTTAGGGTTCACCCTATATTATACCTTTAGATTATTTGTTTTATTTATTTATAAACTAGTAAACCTTCCTGGCTTCGCACGGTTTTAGTACGGATCCCTAGCTTTTCTGAAAATTTAATATATATAGCCTATGTTCACTGGGGATAGTGTAGCTTCCCAACGATGAAATAATTTTTCAAATTGGTCCAGAAGTTTCGGAGCCTTGTTTGTTTGTTTGTAATGAATAGGTTCATTACAAACAAACAAACAAGGCTATATTACCTATATTTTAAAAAAAATGGGTTCCTTACTAAAATCCAATAATTAAACCCAAGGTGTAAAAAAATTAATAATTCCAATACCCGTGCGATGCCGGGACGGTCCGCTAGTTCCAAATAAGATAATTTTGATTTGATTTTGAACATATTTTCGGCAGGATAGGCGTATGTCTAGGGTCCAACCAGGTTCGAGTCCTCAGAAGCACCTTTACCTACCGAAAATAGCTGACAGTTAAACGGGTTAATGAACAAAGTTGCTTGTTTAACTCTTAAAGTAAGTACCGATATTGCTGCCCCAAGACAGGTGGGAATTCAACTTGCGCTGACTAGGGTTTTGGGAATTTAATGTGACTTAATCGTGTTCTAGAAATATTAGTCTTTTGCAATATTACAGAATACCTATAGCTTTGAAATCCATCAAACAAACTCTGTATTGTTTCGCATTTGCATACTGACAAAGTGTAAGCCTAATTTTTTTTATGGCATGGGAAATTGATTATTTTCATATACCAGTATTTTGGTTTGTTTAAATACTTGTTGTGATTTGTCGATTTGTTGTTTGAATAAATATATTTCAAAATATCATTTATAAATTACTTATGTGTTTGTTGCACTAGAGTATTAAACTTAGTTACTAAAGGTTTGTTGTATATTATCGATGATGGCAACCTATATACATCTAGAAAAAAAAACCAATTGCGGTTTGAATACTTAGTCATTTTAATTTTACGAATTATAGTCTATCCATGGCGCAATTTCGAGAAACATTTATTAAGAAGAAATAAATGAATGACGCCATTAGAGCCAGCTACGAATCACGAGGTAGGGTTTATTTCTTGGGTCTAACTAAAGAGACATGAAATTATTATTTTTCGGCTAAAAATGAACCATTGGTGCTTTATTGAACCACTTAATTCAATCCTTACTCTGCCTTCCACGAATTAATTCATTATCTTTAATTTCGTTATCACTTTGAAACTCAAAGAACCTCCAAAGTCCCGAAAAGTGATGTAAAATGTGTTTGCTTTTAGATTATTGACTTTGGTAGCTTTTAATTTGCCTTTTATGTTTCCAAGTTAATTATAAGGCCGACGGTAAACCATAGACTTTATGGACAATGACACTTGTCCATCTAGGTAGATGTGAAATAATACTGGTGTAGTTCTTCCCTACACGAACCCTTGTGTTCTTGAGTGGAGACCACGACACGGTAAACGTAGTGTAGGACGCCCTCCGACTAGGTGGGATGACGACCTGCGAAAGACTGCAGGTAGATGGTGGATGCGGCAAGCTGAAGACAGGGCGCTATGGCGCTCATTCGGGGAGACCTATGTCCAGCAGTGGACTGCTGATGATGATAAAACGAACCCGTCTAGAGCTAAATAATATACATTCAACATTTTCTTCCACGATCATTACATAGCAATTACAGTTCAATTACATTTTTTTTTTTTTTTTGCTGGACAATCCACACAGCATTATCTAGCCCCATGGTAAGCAGAGCTTGTGTTATGGGTACTAGACAACTGATATACATAATACAATATATTACATAGATAGATATTTTTTATTATACATAGAAAACGACCAGAACACCCGGAACAAATATCTGCAGATCGTGCACACAATTGTTCCGAGGCGGGAATCGAACCCGCAACCTCCTGCGTCGCAGGCGGACCTTCGCCCACCGCGCCACATCGGTCGTCACGACATTTAAACGTGTGCTTCTTTAAAATCAAAGGGTTAATTTAAAAGAAGTATAATGCAACGTTTCTGACGTATTAATAGAGCGTTCTATTTTTGTATTTGTCACGTTCTATCTACCTATTGATATGATAAGAGCCGTCATGTCGTAGTAAGTTATCGACGCAGAATAATGTTAATCAGCTGGATCAATCCTAAGTCTTTCCTCTTTTAGGTCTTTTCATAAGGCTAAGGGTGCACTTAGCCTTCATTATATTTCTTTTAAATTAACCCTTTGATTTTAAAGAAGCACACGTTTAAATGTACATAATTAACTGTAATTGCTACGAAACGATCGTGGAAGATCTTTTAGGTTTTACATGATACAACGTCAGTTTCAAAGGTCGCGTTCTATAACGTTTAAGACAAAACACTAGGCTTGATCCGTCGATGTTTATGACGAGGCCGAATCGAAAAACATACTAAAACAGCAAGAAATAAATCTGACTGTTTGTAGAATGGCGAAACGATACGGGGCGCGGCGGCGGCGGCGCCATAAGAAAAAAAGAAAGAAATAAACTAAGTATTTAATATTTATGGTATTGTATCAGTATAATAAATAAATAAATAAAACAGCTTTTATTTCTCACACTTAACTTAAATACTGAACTACATATTATCTCTATCTATACATAAAATATGTGAGTACCGCTTTCAGCGGTGAAAGCCTCCTCCAGTGTATCAGTATACTGTATATTAATTCCTTCAAGCTAGCTTAATCATAGCGAAGGAATGATCATTTCATTCCTCCGCTATGATTAAGCTAACCTTTGCATCAACCAAATACCACTCTCATTCAAGTGTACCAACTGTCCTTTAAAGCTATGCGACAGATAACGTGTGTTTACACGAAAAGATATCAATATCAGACTAGGGTGTGGCTAACGAACATTGCGAAATCTACAGTTTGTGCAGCTTTGCTGTTTTATCAAAATACATGCATTTTCACTCGACTGACATGACCGGGGAAACGCGACGGCGCGGCGGCGGCGGCCCGCGGCTGCCGCAGCCACCTTCCCCGCTTGACCCTGCGGTCGCACCGCCGCCAAAGCTAGGGCAGTGAATGTGATATTACAATAGATTATAATAGACTAACACGTTCGTCGTTCATAGACCCCGACACGCATATCCATCTCCGGCAACGGCACGGTGCGTGGCCCTGCGGGTCGCGAGCGGAGACTGGGCAGTGAATGCGTTAATATGCAGTTGACCCCAGATGGCCTTGACAGCGTAACCGGACTCTCAAACGGCCGATAACAAATGTTCGATCTCTATTTGCAATTACCTTTATTTACCTACCGTACAAAATGTTTTGGATTCAGATGAACATTTGCTCCAGTTTTTACCTACAATCTTTGTTAAACAATATCAAGAACTGCTACCAGAATATCGCTGAACATCCAGTTTCTTGGGTTCGTGAGTGACCTCATTATAACGAGGGGCCATAACTCGAACACCCTACTTTTGGCATAAAGTCGAGGGTGTACATGCCAAGAGCACCTCACCACTTACCATCTTCTGATACCGGACAGGGATGTACTTAGGATGTGCAAGGGTGGGGTATTGTTAGCACGAGGTATTAAGCGAATCAACACAAAACTTAATATGGATGTTGACGTTTTTATTATTTCAACCAGTTTAGAAACTACTGAATTAATAAAAATCTGATGCCAAATAATCCGCCTGCGACGCAGAAGGCAACCAGCGTCGCAGGCGGACCTTCGCCCACGGTTTGATTCCCGCCTGGGTACAAATATGTGTATGTCCTACAGATGGTCGGTCGATTCTGGTCGTTTTCTACAAGCTCTGCATAGCTTGGGGGCTAGCAGCCCCCAAGCTAAGCAGAGCTTGTGTTATGGGTACCATACCAGATAACTGATATACACAATATAATACAAAAATAGATATTTTTTATTATTATACATAGAAAACGACCAGAATCGACCGACCATCTGTAGGACATACACATATTTGTACCCAGGCGGGAATCAAACCGTGGGCGAAGGTCCGCCTGCGACGCTGGTTGCCTTCTGCGTCGCAGGAGGACCTTCTCCCACCGCTTCATTAAAAAAATGATTGTTTGAAACATCAAGAATACCAATTCGATAAAAAAAGTCCATAAACACTAGCTAGCTCACAACAACAAAACTTTACGAAAGTTTTCGAAATCGTTGCTCACATTGCCCAACAAAAACAGCCTTAATCCCACCCTGTCCAGCTACGTCCACAGGGCTTCTCAAAACTCAAGCAACCCTTCAAGAGACGTGACTAAGTGGCGTTCCCTGCCCCTTCCGAAACTTTGATGCATCAATACACCCCAATTTGCAATATCAGCTTGCCAACTACAAATAATGAACCTGAGCTGATAGCGAGCGGTACTCAGCGCTTTTTTCTAATTTTAACCACTTTCGGGATTTAGGAGAAATTTGAACAGTATAAAATTTAAAAGAGCGCAGAGAAAGAGTTCTGTGTGATGGCTTAAAACCACGCCTTTATATTTTCTACGAGATTTACCAGTCAGCTTCTTTAGACTCGTATACTACAAGAAACAGTAATACTCACGTAATTCTAAATTATTTGTTATTATATTTTTGTGTTCTGTTATTAGATAAGTTAGTTTCTTGTTCACCCAATAGGACCTCCATGTATTTAATCAAAAAGGTTCTCACTATAAATAAGATTTAAAAAAAAATACAGATTGTTTGTAGAGGAAAAATGTAATAGTATTACATTGCATAAAGGCTTTTTAAATTAACTAGAAGTTTTTGACATCACATTACATTAATCTTTGGTTGCCGGGAAAATCACTTTAAGCGATAAGGCTGCCAATTCGTATACGTTTTTCACATAACTGTTTTATGTATTACAAACATATTTGATATTTTTTACATAAATTAACGACAAGCCCAATATCAAGTAATTTCTCGGGATTCAAAGTTTATGTGAAAAGTCTCTTGATCATTATCTATACAAAAACGAAATAAACATCAAAATCAGAACTGAAATAGCGAAGTAATCAAATAACATTCAAACATACAAACACAGCCGAATTCAGAAACTGTGCATCCTAAAATAACTACTCGGCTTTTTAGCATTATTGGAAGGTACTAGGAAATTTGCTTTACAAACATAAATATCAGCAAGGCAATCTCCGCACTGGAAGCTTGGATGGTAGACGGTAGAGATGAGACCGACCGGTCTCATCGTTCCGTACATTTTGAAACAAACGTATCAAAATGTACGGAACCGGCCACACTAGCAAGCGTCTAACCGGCTAACGTATGTTGCATTTTGAACTCTTGGCTACGTGCCTAGATATCACAGAGTAACCCCCGAAAAAACGCTAAAGAACGCCCAAATACTCAAACGCATCTCACATTTCACATTGGTGAGGTGTCGTGAGGTTTCGCTCAAGTGACGATTTTCTGCCAGATTTTCATTGAAAATTGACAAAAAATGGCTACTCGAGACGTGCTTAAATCTGAGATGCGTTTGAGTATCTGGGCGTTAGGGGGTCGAGCGAAACCTCACGACACCTAACCAAAGGGATAGGGGGTCGAAAGACCGCTAAAATTACCTAGCATATTATTAATCTATGCCCCGAAACCCGCTAAGCCAAACTAGCCACGTGGCAGTGCGGCCGTGATCTAACTAGCCACGTGGCAGTGCGGCCGTGATCTAACTGCATCGAAGTTATTCAAAATAACATCTCGATTGGATAGGTAGCTAAATACAGTTGCAAACAAAAGGCACGCCGATCAATGTCCGCTGTAGATAATGCTATGAAATGAACGAGTTACCTACCTAATTGGCTTGTTAGCTGCAAATACTATAGGAAAATATCAATTATGAACCGACGCGAAATAAACAGTAGTAGTATAGATAGATAGAAAACACTTTATTCTACCACACAAAACATAAATCAATACAGGAATGAACAATAGATTAAAGGAAGTATAAAGGGCGGCCTTATCGCTGAGAGCGATCTCTTTCAGGCAACCTTAGGATGGATTTAACATGAAGGAACGAAATAGACGGTGATACCTCAGTATAAGTATAGATATATTATAGTATAGAGATATATTCTATATGTGTACTGTGGTGATACTTTAGTAAATATATACCTAGATAAAAAATTAAACAAATACCTACATTACATACCAGAATACATAGTATAATAGGTATAAGTCTCTAAATTCGATGAGCATATCATAGATAATGTTACAAAAGTTATTTATTCTCCATTAGTTTCTGCCCGCGGCTTCGCACACGTTGTGTTTATGGTAACGTTTTAAGGTTGGCTTTAATCAACGTTACCTAGACTAGAACTGTTCATTTTCAAAAGTATAGTACCTATTAGTAGTACATATATTTAATAAGTTAGTTAAAATTAAATCTTCTGTCTGTTTTTAATTTTTTTTATGTACATGTACCCACTTCTCACTTCACTTTGTTTCCCTCTCCCAATCCCCGCAAGGTTTGCTGGAAGAGAACTCTTTATTAGGGTTATGTTCGCCTTTATATTAATTTTCTAGAATAAGTTTTGTATATAATTTATCGTGCAAAAAGTATAAAATAAATAAATAAAAGACACGTTATAATTTTCTGATAACTCTTACATCCAAAGACATTCTATTCATATTGCTTATTTATAACTATAATTTTTAAGTACCTTGTTGAAGTCATAAGAAAATAGTTTCATTCGTAATAATAACTCTATGCACTTTTATTTCTTAGATGAGGTACATTCCCGCCTGAGAGTGAGAGGCAGAATGTTATGAGACAAAATAATAATCTGCTGCACATACGTATTATTGAAAAGTATTATGATATCAGTCATCTGGTACCCATAACAAGCCCTGCTTACGTTGGGCTTGATGATGTTGTGGGAAAATGTCCAGCATTACGTATTTGAATACCTTAGGCTCAATTCACACTGGGATGGCAACGGCTGGCCGCTGCCATTCCGGTGTGAATTGACCTTAAGTGCCTCTTCGGACGGACGAAGAGTATGGGCATTTACGATAGCTTTTGCATGTTTCGTTCCGTCAAATTTTGCATACATTGGCCGCCGGGTATCCGCCACCGGGTAGCTGGTATTCGAGACGTCTGAAACGACACTAACCACTGAAAATTTGAAAATTTTCTCTTGGCAAAATATCTGTTTCGGTTTCAGTTATTTATTGATCAGAAAATGTTCTTACATGTCAAACATTACCTATAGGTATACATAGGTATATATCAAAATAACAACAACAAAACAGTGTAAGAAATACGGAAATAATTTTCCTGGGTAATTTTACTAAGAATTGATATTTAAATATTATGTATAATGAATGAAGTACGAATTTAATAATATCAGGTTTGCTTCGAATCATTGATTATTATAAGTGTGAAATGAATAATCTGCTTTACGTTGATTAAAAAGCGATGTTTTTTCCAAAATCCTACCCGCAATCTCATACGAATTTAATTCCACAAGCGATGTCGCCGTAAAAAACTCCATTTATTAGATTCGCCAGGTATTTGATTAAAGTCGAACCCTGCGGGATTTGGAAGCAGATAATTGGAGCCGGCTTAGGTGGGACCACACCGCTGACGAGTCTCTTTGTTAATTACGATCACCATTTTTTAACGACGTGACTAGGAAATCTGGAGTTGGCAGGAATAAACTTGCTAGATGGACTTTTCGTTGGAACCATCATGTTATCTACTGATCTGATACTGTCATTAGTTTTTTACATTTTCATTGCCCAAGAATCATATTTCCATCAGCACAAGAGGCGCTGCGGGTCTCCCTGCCGAGGGCTAGTAGGCACCGCGCCTACTACGATATAATATATATCGTCGGCGCGGCGTGTGTCAATCGGTTATAACTTTACTAGCTGCGCACCGCGGCTTCGCTGGCGTGGAATTCTATGTGTCAAATGGCTAGTATAACCTTCCTCTTGAATCACTCTTACTATTAAAAAAAACGCATCAAAATCCGTTGCGTCGTTTTAAACATCTAAGCATACATTGCGACTGACAGACAGCGAGAAGCGACTTTGTTTTATACTATTTAGTGATGATGAACGCAGTGTTTAGAGATAGGTAGAAAATTATTTATGTCACACTTAACTATGAAACAATTAACAAAATAAACAAATATAAAAAAGTGCTAATAGACGGTGGCCGCACTGCAATCACCTTAGTTGGCGGCCAGGTTGGCAGGTTCCGTCGATAGTACTGATTATTAGGCACTTGGTTTCGGATACTATTTCATAAAAAATACGATCACAGCTATTCTTGCTCCAACTATGCGGACAGGTGTACGTTCAGCTTTAGAACTCAAAAAGATACGCTATCGATCAAAATAAACCTGACAACTTAGCCTACCTAAAGTCATTTAAAACGGGATATTTACCATGATTCGATTACTATATTTACTTCAGTGTTAATAAAGTAAAAAGTCTTTATTTTGAACTTACTTAGGTAGTAACAAAAATATGAAGCGGTGCGACCTGCAGAAGTAAAATACTGTGTCGCAGGTCGCAATAACCATGATAGCTTCAATAGGTTGGCCTACCTAGGTAGTCACAATGCGGCTATTGCTTTATGAAAATCATAATTTCCATAGATCATATCTACATTATCACTATCCTAGTCATTACCAGGGTACTAACTAAAATGCACAATAATTAATACCCATCTAAAATAAATTGAATTTATGTTCCTCGTAACGTTATTTCACGTTCGTTGCCGTTATTACAAAATTAACGATAACGTTTATTTTGTAAACAATCACAGCCCGAGGCTTCGTAATTAATTACATGGTATGACGTCATCGATGTGTGAGACATAAACGCAATACCACACGAGATTAATTGAGTAAAGAACCACCATGTTAAATCACCTAGAGTAATTAAAATAATCATTATGTAATAATAAGAAAAATAATTATTATGAATGCTCGCCAGTCCATACAGCATCATCATTAGCCTATAGCAGTCCACTGCTGGACATAGAATAGACATATTAAAAATCTTTCATCAAACTGCTTTTTCCACATGACTGTACACATTGTCTCAGAAAAATGGTAAACAATCAACCACATGCTATTTCATTATTTTGTCCTTTAAATTGTTCTTCACTTATTTATTAATAAATGAGTTTTAAAAGGTTACACCTTAATACCTAATTTAATTAGTCATCATTATTGCATGCTAGAATATAGTGAGACATGATTCATTAATTAGAATTAAACCACCTTTATACCATGTGTGACGCAATAAATATATTTGAATTTGAATTTAAATATAAAGCAGAATAAGCTCCTTGGTTTGCCTCAGTTAATATCTGCATTATAACTTGGGTGAGCCAATATCGACCAACTGAAAAGCCGAAGGCGTTTACAAACTTAGAACTAAGTCATGTTAAGATAGAACAAACACAAGCGGGCGGAAGGTGGTCCTATTACCTAATACTTTTAACGCGAAAGTTTGTATGTTTATGTGCTATCATCATCAGCCTATAGCAGTCCACTGCTGGACATAGGCCTCCCCCAATGAGCGCCATAGCGCCCTGTCTTTAGCTTGCCACATCCAGCATCTACCTGCAGTCTCTCGCAGTTCGTCATCCCACCTGGTCGGTGGGCGTCCTACACTACGTTTGGCGAGTCGTGGTCTCCACTCAAGAACACGTTTGCCCCAGCGGCCGTCGGTTCTTCGCGAGATATAGCCGGCCCACGGCCACTTCAGCTTGCTAATCGGGCTGAATCGCAGAGGTCGATTCTTACGCGACCACTTCTGCTTAGTAGAGCCCTAATACAAATTCGTGGTAAATCCGACTTAGCCATCCACGGCTCATACAATATTCAGCTCACGTAAAACAATAAGTCAAGCAAGTGTTCCAATTACGCAGCCATAGCTATTACTGCGATGTCATGACGGACTTGCTATTAGCTGAAGAAAGACACTTGGAATTCGAGACGGATTCTAAATGAGTACATTGGATGGCCGTACAGATAGGATTAACGAGTATTTTTGCCTGCAGTTGATAGGACCAATCAGAGTGCGCAATCTTCAAAACATTTCTAATACTAATATCATTTATAACAATCGACGAGGTCTGTAGCGCGGTGTGCGAAGGTCTACCGACATAGAAGGTCGCTGATTTCATTCGTGCCTTGGGAGAAATGTTTGTACTATCTGAGAGATTTGATCCGAGTGTTCTGGTCGTTTTCTATGTATAATAAAAATATCTTTCTATGTAATGTATTGTATTATGTATATCAGTATCTAGTACCCATAACCCAAGCTCTACTTAGCTTGAGGCTAGATGGTGCTGTGTGGATTGTTCAATATTATTTATTTATTATTTATAGAAGGTTTAATCAACACGATTATGGCACCCTCAAAAGTATAGTTAATTGGATTGAAACTGTGTGTGTTAAATCTCATCAAGAAGGCTTACTACTCCATAAATGATTATCTCAATGATGTTAATGCTTGGCCAGATGTAGCTCAGTTTCGCACCGACAATAGTATGTAAGTAATTTGTTATTGTGCATAGCTTTACTTAAATATTGACATGTATCGAATCATATTATATTTAGACTTAAATAGGCAAATAACCATGTATTAGACATAATAATATAAGAGATGAACATGCTAGTGGTTTCTTTTTCACTTCTTCCACTAGTGGACAAAAAATTTAAGTGAACAGTAAAATAATTTTATTTGATAATAATTTAATGTATAATATGACTTGTCTAAGTGCTTATTTTGTAAGCCTAAAGAAATAAATGATTTTTTACTTAACTTTACTTTACAACACTTGATGCAAAATGACCTAACACTTATTTTTACTGATATACCTAATAAATCTAACGAATCGTCATATTCTAATCGTCCCTACTGTGTACACACATTTACAGATCAGACGAACTGATCAATGGGATCCTATTTATAAAAGCAGCTGCCTCAGTCTAGACTAGCATTTATAAATAAAGCATTATGAATTGTGAAGAACCTAAATCTATTGTTGTAGATATATCTTTTAATATCTTCTCTCTATGTAATGGATATCTTTTAGCAGGAATATATTGAGATTTTAAGACTTGTGCACAAGTTAAATCACTATTTTGTATAAAACAAAGTCGCTTCCCGCTGTCTGTCTGTCGCAATGTATGCTTAGATCTTTAAAACTACACATCGGATTTTGATGCGGTTTTTTAAATAGATAGAGTGATTCAAGAGGAATGTTTATAAACTTTTTGACACATATATTGTGAAATAATTAACAGTTCTATTAAACTAACCACTAAGTACTGTAATATACCGTTTGTTACATTGTTTTAAAATATTTGAACTTTTAGTTTTATTAGCTTAGCTTAGTTATTAGCTATTAGTTGTAAGTTTTTTTTTATTTATTTATGTAGTAGTTAGTATATATCTTTTACGTAATCCACTGCCTGGACGTATAAATAAATAAATAAAATAATAATTATTATAGTGCGTCGCATTCGGGTGAAGAAATAAGGTAAGTAATATTAATAAATATTAATATCTCTAAGAAATCCGGGGTGAAGAAATTAAATAATTTCTCTAAGAAATTAAATACCATCCCAAAAAAACGAGTCGTAGCAAGTCCCTAAGATTTTCGACTCGTCGTCGGTAACTTGGCTCAGCTGGAGACACCGTCCCTGTACTAAGGTCGCGGGTTCAAGTCCCGTCGAAATCAATTTATTTGGGATATTATTTATTTCTTAGAAATATCTATAAGTATTTACTTTTCATCAGCGACGACCGATGTGGTGCGGTGGGAGGAGGTCCGCCTGCGACGCAGGAGGTTGCGGTTTCGATTCCCGCCTCGGTACAATTGTGTGTACGTTCTGCAGATATTTGTTTCGGGTGTTCTGGTCGTTTTGTATGTACTAAAAAAAATCCATCTATGATTATTTATTATTTATTTATTTATCATGCCTTGACAACAAGCTCAGTCGAAGATATTTTTCTCAGTGACACGTTTGTTGATATTTTATTAAATTCCGAAAAGCCTTCGTAAAAGTAATTTATCAAATTTCAAGTAAATAAACAAGTCGCGACCAATTTTAATTGTTTGTTTTCCGGAAAGTTCCGCGCAAACATCCTTTACAATGGAGGTGTTCACGCTCGGCTGTAGCAGAGCGTAGTGGAAGGAAGGAAACACGGAGGTTGTAAGTTCATAATTGCTGCATTCTGCATTCACCGCTTGGGCGTACAATTTTTTTAATATTGTAATTAACAATCAGTAATATTTTATTTAAAAGCAAGAAATTACTTTATAATTTATATTCAAAACATAATATCATCCCACTAATATTATACCTAAACGCGAAAGTTGGAGCTCATTGGTTCAATTTCCAAAAAATTCTATCAAAATGCAGCCAATGAGCGACTACAATAGCATTAGAAAGAAATAAATATATTTTATTTTTAACTACAACCAATCACACATACAAGATCTTAAAACTAATTATAAGCATTAGTGATACAGTCACGAATATATGTATCTAAATACATTGACCAACATATCGTCCAATATATTCGTACTACAATCACAATACCTTAAATGTATTTTCTTTAAACGCATTTATACAACGCGACGCTGAGAATTAAAATACGGACCGAGTATAAAAAACTACAATTATTACTCGTACTTCCTTAATGTTTATATTTCCACCAATACAAATAACGAAATAACAAGCGGAATAAAAGCAAAACGTTCACCGTAACAACAAACGTGAAACAATCATGGCGGACAGTCGACGGCGAAAATCGAGTTACGAACGAAAAGAAACTCAACATTACACGAACGACACAGAAACTCAGAAACAGTTACGGAATACTCGAGTTGAACGCTTTTCAAAGATTTCTCAGTAAATAGGGTTAAGGTGAAGTTTCAGATCGACCAGTTGTCGATTCAGATGTATTTATGAGCGTATCACTCATAGTATTTTTGCCGCGCATTATTTACGATTTGATACTTATAAAAAACAAAGGAGAAATAACTAATGAGCGAAAGTAGTATGTTTGATAAGTGATAACGAAAACATGTTCCACAAGTGGACAAAAATTGTAGGTGAAGTGATGAATGAGTAAATCAATAACACCTTTTTTCTTTTATTTGACAATAATTTATTTTATAGTATAAAATATGACTGGTCTAAGAGCTTATGTTGTAAGCCTAACGAAATTGAGTCATTGATACCTGGAAAGTACAAAATATAGTTTTAGGTAGGGGTAAAACTCTTAAATATCTGTAAACCAGTCTTGAAAACTCCCCTTAAATCTCAAGATGGATTCGATAGTTGAGTCGGACTTTACAATTCGGTATCGAGAAGATTTTCTCGCCTCACCTCTGCACCTGACTATCCAAATGGTGGACAACTCGAAAATATTCTGAAAGAACCTTTTTCCTTTAACTTGGTAGACACTCTACGGCGTTTCTTGGGGTTCTTCTTTTATCAACAAAGATCGTAGCAGCCAACTTGCCAATTGACGACCTCTGTAGCGCGGTGGGCGAAGGTTCGCCTGCGACGCAGGAGGTTGCGGGTTCGATTCCCGGGACAATTGCGCAACCGCGCAAAACTGAGCGCCAAAACGGTAGCGGTATGTTTAGCTTGAAAACTTACCACCTTTGGATACTCTGCATGTTATTCCTAAAAATATCGTGTTTACAGTTAGTAACCAACACATCAAGACCTGACATTATTTAAGTTGGTTTTAAGTGGTTGATATGGATGTGGTTGGCAAACCTTTTATACGAATACATCTTAAAATACCTTTAACAACGACCAAGCAGTCACCTAATCCAATAGTTTATCCGTAAGTGGCCGGTATTACCCGGTAATTCAGTTACCGTCCGCATCACATTACCGAGGGTGGCTATTTTAAGAAACGGGGCAGAATGTCTTATTTGGAACACAGCCCTTAAGGTGTCTTTGCTTCTGTGAAACGTCAGACTTCATTGAATTAGGCTTGGAGTAAAAGAGACGTTTCTGTGGGCGCCACTTGTTTCTTCTCACCACTTTGCTAGTCGTTTTAACTTAAGGAGGTCGCTACCTGCTTCTGTTTTTCCAGCCAATTACAAACTGGGTATTTTTTAACCGACTTCAAAAAAGGAGAAGGAGGTTCAACTGTATTTTTTATTTTTGTTACCTCAGAACTTAAATGGTCTGGATGAACTGATTTTGATGATTCTTTTTTTACTTGAAATCTGGTACTTCCCGTATGGTCCCATTTCAATTTGGTCCAGTTCTGACAATGGCATCCATGAGAAAACCATACAGTGCACAAGTCTATAACTAAATATCACGCCAAACAATTTCGACCCATTTTCATTATTTAGAAGTTTGAATTCGCTTTTTTAAAACACGCCAAATTATTAAGATAAGAGTGAATGTCTTCTAGACCTTCGTGATATGTTGTCGGCCACATCGTCACTTGTCATCAGGGTGTCCAAATAAAAGTCTGCTCACGAAAAAAATACACTACTAAGACGAATGGAAGCTTGCTCAGCATTATTTATTTATTATTTATTTGATAAACTTTATAGATTATGCAGTCAATGTTTGACAGTTACGAAACCCATGAACATTTTCTATTATTAGTAAATAGTACCTAGTTATTCTGCTATTTGGGACGGAGACCAACCAAAAAACCATGAAAATCGGTCCAGCCTTCTCGAGTTATAAGTGTTCGAACAAACCCGACTGTGTTATATATGTATTAAGAAGATATATACTTCGCAATGCGTGACCACTTGTGGTACCTATACCTACTCGTACCTACTTTATTATAGGTATCGTGGCCCACTCATTACTTTGATCCAAGCCAACGCACGCAATGAGTAAACGCAAATTCTTAAAGTTATTGTTATTCTTATCAAAGGTCTTCTTATCTTTGTAGCTCATTTGCATTTAACTTTAAATTTATGTTGCAATACCCTTGCAGGGTGCATGTCGGACTTATATATATTTTTTAAGAACTTTTGTACACATGTAAGCAATAAACCATTGAGTATTGAGTATTGAGTTATTGGGTATTTTAAACGGGAATACGTAGGTACCTTACATACAAACAAAGGTCCGTCTTTGTTTACTTTTAAGTAATTGTAATTGTTAATAAAATGGGTACAATACAGTAGAATACAATAGATGCAATACAGTAGAATACAATAGATGCAATACAGTAGAATACAATAGATGCAATACAGTACACTACATTAGATGCAATACAGTACACTACATTAGATGCAATGCATACAGGACCTTACGTACCTAAACGTAGGGTTTGCTTTGGACCTCGGTAGATTTAGGTAGTACCTACCTATTACCAAAAACCTACCTACACTGTATGCATCTACCTATTGTATAGTATACTTGTCTACGTTATTAACAGACAAAATTATTAGTAACCATAAGTACTAATTTAGTAGGTACTACTATTTACTTATTTTTCTCCGACGTTTCAACAGGTTTACACAACACACTGTCGTGATCACAATATGACAGGATAGGTACCTAAATAAATGTGATAAATACCCTTTATATTAATTTGTACTTAAAATGATCCACATAATGCTGTGTTCAGAGATCGCGTAAATTTATAAATCTAAAGTGATTACTGAGTAGTCATTAAATACAGAATGCCCTACTGAGACTTGGGTAATTCTAGGGGGGCCGGAGATTTAGACAAACAATTTCTGAGAATCGGGATTTCATTAGTTACTAAGTTCTTCCCGCGGCTTCGCACTCGTTTTTTGGAATAAAAATTTGTCTAGTCATATAGGTATTTTTCCAGGGTTAAATCTTTTGACGACCTCTGTGGCGCGGTGGGCGAAGGCCCGCCTGCGACTCAGGAGCGGGAATCGAACCTGCAAGGTTCGATTCCCGCCTCGCGACAAAAGTGTGTACGTTCTGCTGAAATTTGTTTCGGGTGTTCTGGCGTTATTTCTATATAATGTTTGAAAGGTGAGAAGCCAAAGAGATGATATGCCAGTCTCAAGTAATGGAAAATAACTGTAGGTATATTATCTGAGTTATCAATACCTATTAAGATTGTTTGATACTTTCACCAGAGCCTACTTCGTTACCTGGTGTAACTATCAAGTGCAGGTTAGGTTGGCTTGGGAGACGAAATGTGTGACTGACCCCAAGCCAAAGATAGATCCATCCTGATAATAAATGTTAGATCTAGTACCTACCTACCTATAGGTTTAGTTCGAAAGTACATCTCACTTCAACTATTTTATGCTAGAATAATTAGAATAAGTTTATGCGACCTAGCATACCAACAATAATATTACCTATCTAGGTATATTATAATATTACATAATATTGCCGTGCTCTAGCAAGGTGCATGTTTGAAACAACTTTGTTACTTTCAAGATCCCAATGTACAACCATGCTCGCAATAAAAAAATTGACTTTGACTTAAATTTCACTACGTGTATGGACGTTACATACACTTCAACAAGAACGAAAACCAAAGAGAATGTAACGCAACGCTAACAACTAAAACCTTCGATGAAAGTAAAAAAGGGAATTTACTGAGATCTATGACATAAACCCAACTAAGGTGCCGTACTCTTTGGTTAGATTTCTATAAGAACATCATCAAGCAAGTTATAGTAAGTAACCTCACCTTATCTAAAATCAGCAGATACCGTTGTCCATTGTAACAAATCCAAAAAAAAACACCACATTATTATTTCATGAGCAACAAACACGGCGCGACAACTTCTTGTAGCCGAGATGAATCACCGAGAATGCACCATCAAACACCAAAAAACTACACCAAACACGGTTTAACACAGAAAAACACCACACCCGTCCGCGAAAACGCTTTTTCCGCGACTATCCCGACACTTTTCGATATAATTTCGATTGTTTCCAAAAGTTTTCCAAGATAAGAACGAACGAGACGCGGAGACACGGTAAAATCCTGCGTGAGACTGAGCAATTCACGTTTGAGTATAAGCTGGCGGAATAAAATAAAACCACGCGCGCGTCGCCACGGAACAAACTGTTGCGCTCTTCAACTTAGCCAGGTTGTACTGGTGTAGTGGTACAGTCGCCATTATAAACAAACTTGAATAACTTTTGCTTTTTGCTTGTAAATACATTTGTTTGGGGTTCGGTTGTTTAAATTAAGGTTCTGTGCGTGTTTAACGTTAGTTTTTAAAGTCAATAAAAGATTTGTTTGGTTAAAAGTCACGGAGTTTTGCCTTAACAATCCTGAAGTCTGCCTCGTAGAAACATATTTATACCTACTTACACGCATAAAGTTGACCTAATCAACCTTATCATGATCATCAACAGCCTATATTAGTCCACTGCTGGACATATACCTCCCTAAATGAGCGTCATAGCGTCTGTCTTTAGCTTACCGCATCCAGCCTGCAGTCCTTCGGTGGTCGTTATCCCAGCCTGGCCGGAGGGCGTCGTCCTACTTGTCTACGTTTGCCGAGTCGCGGTGCATTGAAATTAATAATAAATTATACATTTATAATATAACTTCTTAGAATAAGATTAAACTAGCGTAAGTTATTTTGTAGCGCCCACAACGGGGTAGGTACCTACATGTTTGGTAATATACATTTATTATTATTACCTAAGATCTATGTAACAACTAAATAAATGATTATAAATGAAGTCAGCTACTACAGGGCAGTAAAGTGTGGCCAGCTTCAAAACTAAACTCCTTGAAAACATATATTTATAGAAAAAAAAAAACATTCACCACTGACTAGGTAGTTATCCCCGCAAGGGGCACTACCTGCATTGGGTAGGTAAGGTACCTACTCGTTTTTTTTGTGAGATCTTTTTAATTAAGTAAGTATAAATATTTTGGACGAAACTGTGTGAGTCAAAACGTTTGACCTGTGATTTGTACATATTTGGAAAGTATACTCTCAGATAGCAGGATGTATTCCTTGTTAGGGTTTTTAGACATTTTCAGGGTTGCGGGGGTTTTATAAAATTAATAGGGGTTTTTTTTTTAAATTATGACGTAGGTACAAAATTTTTTAAAGAAAAACAATACCAATTAGCAGTGCAACTGTGAATGAAATATCTCATAAAAAATCGTGATTCGCTGTTATTTCTGTAGTTTGTCTTTAGTCTTATAAAAAAAAAAAGTTAATAAAACCCTTTGTTATAAGTACCTATTTTGTTATAATTACTTGCCCTCAAACACTTTTATCGTGGCTCGCGTTGCTTCAGTTTCTTCTGAAGCCAAAGATTTAAAACTTTGTCTGAAGCGCGAGCACGGATAATGATAGTTTTACATCGATATTGTCTCCGGTCGGTGTTACAACTCATAAAATTAAAATAACTCAAAATAACGCATAGTTTTAGTACGCGATTAAATAATTTTATAGTAATCTGACTTTAAGACAAGTTTTTCCATTACCTAAGCCTACCTACCCAGTGGCGGATTTACCAGCAGGCTGAGTAGGCTGGAGCCTATGGCGGCATATTTTAGGGGGCGGCAAATTTGCCATAAACATTTCTTATCTAACAGAAAAAAAACAATATTATGTTCTGAATGTTATTAGATTCACACACACATAAATTAAATTAACGCGTATAATGTTTCACCAATCACTTCTTAAATATTTAATGTATTTATTAAGTATTTGCTTGCATAGTCATAATGGGGCGCGGGAACGAATGTTTTTGACCCAGGGGCGGCTTTAGCGGGTGTGTGGTGTGCTCTCATGGTGACGGTAGGACGAATCGCCCTCCCCCCCCAATTCAATCAGATTTTTGTGCCTTGAAGTTTTGTGCTTTGTGATTAGAGGGCACAAAAAAATCTAAGGAGACAACAAATTTTTCGCGATTCGTTCCACAAGCCAATAACAATTTTTTCTTCTAGCTATACAAAAAAGCGAACGCGCACAAAATTCTAACGAAAACCACAAAAAAATTTACCGCTCCGCTTTTTATAAATTTTTTCATTCTTTGAAAAAAGTAACAAATACTTCGTTATATCTTTTGCATACTAGCATTTCTTTTGTATCCCCATAAAAATCTCGAAATGATGCGGCTATCTCCGTCATTTTCGCGCACCGCCACAAGCCGATAGCAATTGCTCCTTCTGGCTATAGAAAAAAGCCCAACCAACTTTAAAAAATAACGCAAAAATCTACCGAAAACCACAAAATTTTCGCGGCTCTCTCGCTGAAAATACTATAAATTTTTAGAGGTCAGTAGGGGCGGCAAAATTTGAAAAGCCTACTGGCGGTAAATGTGTAAATCCGCCACTGTACCTACCTCTTCATCTGGCTTCCCTACGACGCCGACGCACACAACACAAAACTTTTTATCAAAAAAAATCGTTTAATCTGACATTGCCGTGCCAAGCAAAGATTTAAATCGTATGCGAACATGCGTCCCTTTCAAAAGACCTGAATCATATCTTTGTTCTTTTGTTATCTTTAAGAAAGAAAAATAAAATAAATTAATAAATAAAAGTAATCTTTGATGCCAAGTCATCGGCTATCCAACGGACTCTTGCACAATCTCAACTCTCCAATATCATTACACTGAGAAGCAAGACGTTATACACTCAAGAACTCATATCTCCATCTTCAAATCTTTAACTGCATAGTATCGGGTATTGTCGTTATCGGCAAAACTATCGGTGTCCTAAAATATCTCACAATAGCAATTTATAACACTACTAACCTACACTACATTTTAGTTTCTAATAATTAGACGCATCAAACTTATTAAACCACGTCGTTTATGCGTTGGGGGTCAAAAAGAAAAATCTCATATCAGACTAAGTGGTTAAAAGTTATCGCTGAACATAAAGAGAAAAAATCATGTGATGTCGTCTTCTTCGAATTTTCGGCAAATAAGAGCCACTAATATAGAGAATATGGTATTTACAGCGGAGCTAGATAAAACGTTAATGTCTTTTGTTATATACCTGAAATAACCACGAGAGAGAGAGAGAGAGACATACGTATTCAACCACTCCACTTAGTTCAATGAAGATCGCAAAAAGAGTCCCTACTTTCTCAGAAGACGGTTGAGTTTGTATCGAATAAAGGTAAATTATTTGGTCTAACAAGAAACTACGTAGAAAAGCATATACAAGAAACACTGCGTATTTATCTGTAGCTAACCGCATCTTATTTATTTCCACCAATGTTGCCCATTGATTGATCTTGATCGCTTACCTAGCCTAAGGCTTTGTTTAGGGTGGAAGGAATTTCATTACTTTCAAATACCATCTACCTTATTTATTTATTTACCTACTGGCGTCTACTACGTTACTATTAAAATTTGCAATACCTAGATTACCTATCTAATTATGTCACATCAAATAGACTGTACCTATTCTATATAAAAACGCTTTATTGCACATCAAAACAGGTAAAAAACAGAAAAGAACAAACAAACAAATTACAGATGCACAAAAGGCGGCGTTATCGCTTAGAGCGATTTCTTCAAGGCAACCTTTGGATGGACACATAGGTAATTGTTATAGGTTTAGTTTAGTCGGTGGCGCATTATAGTAGGTATAGACTATGATGAATCAAGTTTTTCAATGTTCTTTGAGTACCTTGTGTATTAGTAAAAATCCTCAACAACCAATCTCTGTTTTTTAATATAGTTGGAGTCGGCTTGTATATTGCAATGTGAAAATTGCCAGGGTGTAAGGGCTTGTGTCCTACGAGTATACCGCCACGCTCGCTCGTATTCTAAGGGTGAGGTCTGTACTGAACCTTGGAAGGGCAAGCCCGGCTCCAGGGACCAGTACGGACCGTAATTTAGTTGCTCCTAAAATGTAGATTTTTGCGTAATTTATGCTTTTATCCTACTTAGACGCAGCTCTAACAAATAATCTTACCTATGTTCACGCAATTATTTTCTTTGACTGAATGAAAGAACGCAATATTTTACTTAATTTTAAGAAACCCTTCGAGGTACTGATCTTTCGAGGTAACTAACGACGCATCGACGAAACGTACCGTCGGTCGAGGTAGAGACATCGAGGTAATGAACATCGAGCTATCGTCATTCGAACTAGAGTACGATACCCATTAGATAAGACTGACATTTATTAAAAGTAATGACATGAAAAAAGGTAAGACATGTTTCTATTCTCATGAAAGTTTTACTTATGTAGGCACAAAAAGCCAAAAGGTCATCACAGGTAGGACACCTTTCACGAGGTGGTTTTTCAATAACACTAAAATCTTCGTAAAATTACTTTTAATAAATTTTACGATTATCGAACGGTGCTCGAAGAAAAAGGGAATGGTTTTCCGATAATTTAATGCGATAGGAGATAAACTGTTCATTGTACCTAGGTAGGTATCTCCGAGATAGATAAAAGATAGCAGGTTGGTAAAGCTACGTAGGTATTATTATTTATTTTTAGCTATTATTGTCCCACTGCTGGGCAAAGGGCTCGCTTTTCTCCTTCCACTCTTCGCGATCCAACGCTGCAACAGGCCATGATGGAAGATGTGCCTCGAGCTCGTCGCGCCATCTCATCCTGGGCCTTCCACGTAGGTATACTAAACTAATATATCTAATACAAAATACTATGGATAGTTATTTATGATTATATGTACATAGAAAAAACCCAGATCAACCGGTAGAAATAATATCAGCAAATCGTTGGTACACCCTTCAATTTCCTGATATTTCTTCTGACCATTATTTGTCCTGACGACGACGACGACGGGGCGGAAATCGAACCGCAACCTCCTGCGTCGCAGGCAGACCTTCAGCCGCTCGCTGCGCCACACATGTCATCAAGTAGAGTGCTTTTCACGAAAGAAGTCCCCTAGACGCAGCGCTGTATGCTGTATGTAGGGTACACAGATGACAGAAGATAATTCTGTCATCTGAGCCATGGCCTATTTGTGCTACTGCATGCAGCACACATATATATATTTACCTACATACAGTACTTACCTTTATAAATAGTTCGTTTTAATTTATAGTGTACTTTCGTTTAATATTGTATGTATTTCTATGTTAACTGTATGTGTGTTTTATTAGTACCAACTAAATGTTTTATCCATCTATTATCTGTGGTAGGTTTAGGCGACCGAATATCTGCGGAAACTTGATAACCTCAGCACACATACGCTGGTATTTACCGGCATGTACTAAGTAAATAACTATTTTTAAGACCTAGCTGTAGGTTTTCCCAAAAATTTGAAAATAAAATAAAACAATTTAATGAATTTAGTAAATGTAGTGTCTAATATAAAATAAAAAAACAATTATCGCCTAGGTTTACCTACTACATGGGTACTTAATGTCCATAATTAACACCCGATCCCAAAGTAGGTAAGAAAAGAAACACGTAGCTAACCTAACATTTAGTCTAAGATGAAACGCCTTGAGTTTTTATCATCATCCCATCTGATGTAATTTTGATTGCTATCACAACTTTATCAGGCGTTTAAATTCCGACTGTATTTCTTTAAGATTTGATTTTCATAGCCATTTGTTGTTCGTAAATAAGAGACATAGTTCTGGTAAAATATTTATTAAATTTCATGAAAACTTTCTGAAATCAACAATTTGCTCTATAAACCTTGAAGCATAATTCATACAAAAGCACTATACAGCTAAACAATTTTCTCTTGTTTCGCGTCAGGAAACCTAGGTTCTATATAATGAAGGATTATATAGAACCTCATATAGTTGAGGAGATACATATTTCTTTTCCCGGATAATATTGTGTAAAAAATAATAAACTGTTTAGAAACAGTATTTTTGTATGAAAAATGCCCAAAATTCTATTTTTTTTATTTGCAGTATCACAGACAGCTTTTTTTTCAAAGTCAGCTTTGCTTCTGACTTATAATTATTATAACTTAAAACTATATGCATAAGTTTATTCGACTGCTATGATTTTTTGTAGATTTTTTAGGTTTCTATGACAAACTTCTGAATGTTTGTCATAAGTACCTACTTTGTTCTTAAATTAATGGTAACAAAAACATTTAAATAGAAGTAAGAATAAGTACCTACCTAATCTAGATTGTATAAATTTATAAATTAACACTATTTTAAAAATATTTTACCTCTTAAACATCAAAAAATTTAAACGAAATTAGTACTGACTTAAATGCTCATTGGGTGAGCTTATGTCCGTCTAGCAGTAGACTTATAAAGACCGATGATGTTGATAACATAAAAAGAATTTGTTGATAAATTTAAAAACAAGTTATTTGTTTGGTATTTTGTAAAAAAAAGAGTTTTTACTTACTTATCTATGATGTTGTGTATAAACTTAGACAGTAACTAAATGCCAGTAGGTACTTGTTAATATTCAAATAAATATCAACCTATTCCTACTTATTTACCAACAACTGATATTATGATAGGTATCAATCCTGTTGGAACAAATCTTAAACTACCTTGAAAATGTTACCGTCCTCTTTAAATAATCAAAAGAAAAGGACGACAATACTTATAGCCTAGTTACTTAAGGTTTTTTGCCAACAAAATCGATGTTAATGATAGGATCGCGAATCGATGTCATTAACATCGATTCGCGATCCTCGATCGTGATCGATAATAATTAAATTAATTATCTACCAACAGCATGTTATTTTAATACTTAACTAAGGGTCTACAAAGACACTAGCAACGCAGCGCTCAAAATCAAGCTGGTTGAGAAATTGTCGATAGCACATCTTTGTCGACCCTAAAGTATCAAAAGACGATCGAATATAAAGACCTTGCTAACATTACGTCTGGGGAACTAATCGGTGATTATCCGCCTTAAGTTAAGTTGCAATGTGTACTTTACAATCAATACGAATGACGGATGACACTATCTAAAAATTTCCAAAATTATCTAGATTTTTACTGAATTCTACCGAGACATCCACAGCCAGCTTTACACACAGCCCAGATTACTAAACACATGTTATATTTTTTTTTTATGTTGACGGAATAAAGCTACAAAATATAGCAATCCGCCATGACACGGTAACACCAATCAGATCCGTGACGTCAGGGCGTCACAATATTTAATGTAAAGGCACAGAATAACTATGGTAAAGGTCTGCCTATCTTCTCTTGACGATATTATGGTCATTCTGTATCATCAGAGGTTCGTGTATCGGTGACATACATTATAGACAGATGCCAATAGTATTATAGTAGGGTTTTAGAGCCAAATTGAAATTGCCGAGCACGAGGTGCTAGATAACGAACTAGGCTCTGGTGAAAATATCAAACAATCTTCATAATTTAATAAGCTGCGATCACAAATACTATCTAGATTTCGGCTCACATACTTATTTACGGAGACGGTTTTTTTGCACTGACGACCTGACATCTAGATAGTATTTGTGATCGCAGCTAATAAGTAATAACTCGTCGATTTTAACAATATTTTCCATTACTTGACACTGGCAGAAAAGTGTCCAACCAGACACAATTGCCATTAACAAAGAATCATCATCAGGCAGTACTTTAACTTATGTATAATTATCCTGTGTAAGAAATAGCAAGCTGAAGTGGCAGTGGGCCGGCCATATATCGCGAAGAACGACTACCGCTGGGGTAAACGTGTTCTTGATTGGAGACCGCGAGTCGCAAACGTAGTGTACGACACCCTCCGGCCAGGTGGGATGCGAAAGACTGCAGGCAGATGCTGGATGCGGCAAGCTGAAGACCGGGCGCTATGGCGCTCATTGGGGGAGGCCTATGAGCGGTTCGGTTGATGGTGATTGTGATATCCTGTATACGAAAGCTTATATCCGACCTTCAATCAACACTTCTCAACTAAACATTAGCTACACCATCATAGCTCAGTTCTAATGTCACATATCCTATAGTAGTCCGTTTCTGAGAGGCGATACTCCTTGGTGATGTCGCGGAACTTGATGTAGTCGCAGGGAGACTTGTCGCAGCCTATGACCTGCTGCTCTTGAGGGGAGGAGGTCCCGGCTGACTGGAGGTAGACCGGCTGGAAGAAAGAGGTATAATTTCAGCTCGATCCGTTCAATAGTTATTGCGTTAAAAAGTGTAAGAAACATCCATACAAACTATCGCGTTTATTATAATACTAGCTGCGCCCCGTGGAAATCTATGTTTCAAATAGTTTATAACCTACTTTCCTATTTATACCTTCCTCATTCTATCTATTAAAAAAACTGCATCATAATCTGTTGCGTAGATTTAAAGATCTAAGCATAGGTACATAGGGACAGACGGACAGTGGGAAGCGACTATGTTTTATAGTGATTAGAAGGATTTATATCATGAAGGACTGAGACTGACGCAGGCAGATGCTGTATACGACAAGATGGAGACAGGGCGCTATGGCACTCATTATGTCCAGCAGTGGACTACTATAGGCTGATGATGATGATGATAACATGCTTCGCAATAATGAATCTGAAATCAACAGAAGAAACATACAAGGCATCTTACCAAAACACTGTATTCTCCACACTTCGACCTATACAGCTCTAACGCGAAGGCAGAACCATATTCAGGTATGCTGAAGTCACTCTTCACTTTGGAGACCATCATTAGAGCTCCCACGTTGAAGTCATGGGCTGAGAAGAGTCGGAGTCGTTGGGAGACAGGCTTGCCGGAGATTATGTCGTCTGCTGCTTCGATAAAAGAGTTCAAGAGGACACCTGGAATTCACAAAAGTTACATTAGGTGTTTAAATTGAGAACTCGGTAAACGTAGTGTAGGACGCCCTCCGACCAGGTGGGATGACGACCTGCGAAAGACTGCAGGTAGATGCTGGATGCGTCAAGCTGAAGACAGGGCGCTATGGCGCTCATTGGGGGAGGCCTATGTCCAGCTGTGGACTGATATAAATATTTTTAAACTTACGCGATCTGAACACATAATTATAAGTATTGATACAACGGGTCTAATATAGGCTGATGATGATCCTACACTACGTTTACCAAGTCGTGGTCTCCACTCGAGGACACGGTCGTAGGTCATGTTAGATATGACAAGTGTGTAAATGACCTCACTTCTCGTCATAGTCGATGCGCATGCGTCTCTGCTCGCGACTAAACCCCATTCTTGAAGGGTTCCACAATATGGAACATGTCAACAGCACTGTTGATGACAGTCACCGCGTTCCCTAGGATATATGCCCGAAGAACACCGTTAGGTTTTAGTCAGTAGGAGTGAAATAAATTAAGCATGTCTCAATGTGGAAATCGAAACCAGAACCTTCTGTCCCAGGCACTTCGGCAGTTCGCTTTGGCATTTGAACAGCAATTATATAGGTAGTCGGTGTTCTTACCTCCACCGATCGTCTTCATCTCTTCATTCCTATAATAGAGTAGATACGTCAACCTCGCAGCTGCCATCAGTCTTGGTAACAAGGGTTTCGTCCAATAGGGAATATCCAGCCCCATACTGAGCTGTAAGCAATTTGTTTTAAACATTTAGATTATGTTTTTAAAGGACTATGGCAAACAATACAAAGGCGTGTGAATTAAACCGCTTGAAACACGTATTTCAAGGATTTGCGATTATTTAATGTTGTATGTTTATTTTAATCGTTGATGTTTTTGGAAACAGGCACGTCATTGTTTTCTAGGATCTTTTATTGATAACATGGGGCAAGTTTTTGTCCAAAAGGACATAGTACATAATTATGTACATCCAGCACCACAAAGCTTGCGTTAATCATTTTGACACTGTAAAATATATTTAACTAGCTGTGTCTCGCGGCTCCCCCCCGCGAGACACAGCTAGTTAAAACCGAATCAAAATCCGTTGCGTAGTTTTAAAGATCTAAGCATACATAGGGACAGACAGACAGAGGGAAGTGACTTTGTTTTATTCTATGTAGTGAAGATAGAAGTGATACTAGTAACCACATGGACCGCTAGTTGAACGTTCATTCGGGTTTTTTCTCGAGCGTACAAATAGACAGCGAGCTTGCTGCTAGCTACCGCCAATGACAGATTGACAGCAATCAACAGGATTTGAGTGCGAGGTCTATGCGGAAGCGTTGTTTGAGCGCTGAGGCCTATATATGCGACGACCTCAAAGGTAAACAAAGCTAGCAATGATATAAAGTTGTTTTTACCGATTGCACCTGAATGACATTTGCGCACTCTTTAAAAGTTGTCCGGTCAAGGCAATCTTCAGACATTACTCGTATGAATACTTAACTTATGTTTTGTTTAGACGCTACATTTGATATTTGTTTGCAGTTATTTGTACAAAACTCATGCGTATTTTGACTTTATGATAGGATTTTCAAAGATCTCCACGGCCTTATTAACTTGGTGCTCGAACACGTCATCGTGATTTTGAGGAACGGTTTCTATTTTTAGGCTGAGACCAACAATAGGTATACTACCTATTTTAATATTAAAAAGCTTCTTAGGAAATTTGAAACCACATAATATGTAGAATAAAGTTATGCCTTCTATTAAGGTCTAAGTCTCGAAATCATCAATTACATTTACATTACAGTGATAGTTAATATGTATGTATGTATAATTATTATTGTGTAAGTACATCTAATTGAGTATCATTACGAGTAGTATATTTTATTATGTTTATTAGTGTATTTATTTATGTTAATGCACGCTCATACATTGTTATTGTACCTAAAATTATTATTAATATTATTATTTTTTGATTTTGATTAGTTCTGTAACTTCTGTAATATTCTAAATTGTTGTTCACTTTGCCCAAAAGTTAGCAGATAGAGAATGCTATCTAGCATTATGCTCGCCTATGTACAACTTTAGTGCAATACATTATATTCTATCTTTGTATAGTTTTACTGACGGAAACCAGCAGAAGGCACACGGGCTGTGACACGGGTCAATCGCCTGTAGCTTGCGGGTGCTTGCGGTAAGTCTAGAATATATAAAGAATATTACTCTAAAATGTCTGTGCTGTGACCGAGAATATGCGACGCATTTTCCGTTAGATATGAACCGACTCTAAGCCCATATTTGAATGGATTTTTTCGTAGCGGTGCTGTATGTACTTATGTGCTCCTTTAGTCGAGAAGACTTACCGTGCTTTTCAACAGATCATAGAAAGCCTGATACAGGATAGGATCCTCAGTGAAGTTGCGTCCAGTCATCTGCTTCAGCAGTGGAACGAGGTCATCATACGGCTTGAACTCCTTATGGATGGCTGCAGCCTTCTCCTCTTCCATCAGACCCATGTACCGCTTGCAGTTGGAGTAGTAGCGGAGCTGTTGAAAGTTTTCATAAGTTAGGTACATTAGACTGGTCGGCAGGTAGAATATGCCTCGGCATTAAGCCCACCCTTTGTACCCTTTGTAGTGCAATAAAGTTTAAAAAAATAAATGCTCTATTCTGGATAAAAAAACTGGGGCGTGGTGGTTTAACAGTAGTTCTACTTGTTTGGGTAATCTATTCAGTACCGCACGATATCTTACTATACGCGCAAATATCTTACTATATTTACCATAATTACTGTTTTGTGTGTAAAAGTGTTTTCTATCTGTCTATCTATCTCTACCCTTGACTTATTAATATGTCTAGATAGACTGTCAAGGCGTCAAAGGAATAGAAAAGGATAGCGTCCAACCCTCTTAACTCTAAAAGATCTTAAGGAATGTGCTTGATTTTTTAATTCTCTTAAAAAATATAAGCCCCCGCAGCACTTTACCCAAAATTAACTTACTAGTTGTTGATTTTCAAAAACCATGTAAATTATAATAAGTCGATTTGAGACATATTATAATTTAAAGGAAGGCCCTGGATGAGATGGCGCGACGAGCTCGAGGTACATCTTCCATCATGGTCTGTTGCAGCGTTGGATCGCGAGGAGTGGAAGGAGAAAAGGGAGGCCTTTGCCCAGCAGTGGGACAATAACGGCTTAAAATAAAATAAATAATGTCGATTTGAGATCCTTTCAACATTAAATATTGTTTACAATAAAATTATCTATATCCATTATCTTTACTACAAGTATGTATTTTATTGTTGTGTTTGTACTTTGTAGTATTTTTATGTTCAGTTGTCACTGCTGGGGGGTTATTGTTCGGATTTGTTGACATAATTTGCAGCTCTAAGCGACCTTAGACATTTTAATATCAAAAAGTTTGATGAACTTATTACTTGAGCGGGTCAACTACGAACCAAGACATAGTCATCTAGATACGGTGAAAAGATACCACTTCCACTAGCAGCTATGACAAAATGTAGTCAAAATTGTTCAACACCTTTTAAAGAACGCTTTTAATATCTCCTAAATGATGAAAATGTATGAAAATAAAAAAAAAGATGCAAATGCATCTGTAGACCAATACCTTACTTGATTATTATTTCTAAAGTCTTGCAGTGATAGCCTCTATTTTTTTCACCTCTAAGAGGTCACAGAGCTGGGATTCAAGTAGCGCTTAGATAAGAATACTGGTTATCTGGTCACATGACTGAATAAAAACAAGGTTACTGTTTCTTAACGTACTAATTTCTATACATACCAAAATCATCATCATCAGCCTGTATTAGTTCACTGCTGGACATAAGCGGAGGCTTATGTCCAGCAGTGAACTAATTGGGGGAGCCCAATGAGCGCCATAGCGCCCTGTCTTCTGACATTAATGACATGAGTACACGTACATTTGACTACCTACCACCTTTTATGTTTGACATTTTATGTAAACTTTTTAACATGTGCCTTCAAACTGGTGTATTCCCAAACACCTTGAAGCTAGTAAAAGTGCAACCGATCTACAAAGGAAAGGGTGAAATGACGGATTGCAAAAACTTCAGGCCCATATCTCTTATTCCAATAATGGCTAAAATACTTGAAAAACTTGGCATGAGCAACAGACTAATGTCCTTTTTCAATGAACGTAACTTTCTTAACCCGCAACAGTACGCTTATCAGCCGGGAAGATCTACGGTAGACGCGACTCGTGACGTAGTACATAAAGTGATGAGTAAGTTAGACCTAGGACAACACACAGCGGCGATATTCTGCGACCTATCACGTGCATTTGAACTGGTAGATCACAAACTCCTCGTCGCTAAACTTGAGCACTACGGAGTCAACGGCCCCTTTCTAGAGATGATCACCAGCTTTCTGTCGAACCGCGAACAGATAACATCTGTACATGACATAAAATCGGACACTCTTCCCCTAGATAGCATAGCCGTTCCCCAGGGATCAATTATGGGAAACAACCTATTTTTGATCCTAATTAACGACCTTACGATAGCCTCCACACAAGCGGAATATGTCATGTACGCGGATGATGGATGTTTAATAATATCTGCGGAATCCCATAGCCTCCTCAACGCAAAGGTAAATCATGTGATCGAAAGAGTAGCTGGATGGTTCTCCGCGAATGGAATGGCACTAAACCTAGAAAAAACAAATATTGTCCACTTCTACCTGGGTACCAACAAAAACAAAGGCCAACTCGATGTAGTCTGCAATGGACTTAAGGTCCCCATCGTCGACTCTGTTAAGTACCTAGGTTTCACTTTAGACCATAGACTAACATGGGAACCCCATATAGATATAACTTGTAAAAAACTAGCTTCTGCGTGCTTTGCACTGTCCCGACTAAAAGGAAGCCTCGACCTGAGCAATAAGCAAATGGCGTATCACGGTTACTTTCATTCTGTACTGACGTACGGCGTAGAATTTTACGGACAAGCGGCTGAACGTCTAAGACCATTCCGTCTTCAGAAACGTGCGATCAGAATCCTGTGCGGCGTGGAGTGGGACCATCCCACTAGGGAGCTCTTTAAGGAAACTAAAATACTGACGTTGCCAAGCGAATTTATTCTGCAAGCGGCCAAATTCGTCAGAAGTCATCTTAAAGAGTTCCCGACGTGGGCTGATACCCACAACTACCGTACTAGACATCGTCATCGACTAAAGCTACCCAAAATTAAATTAACCAAACTGAAAAACAAAATTGATTACATAGGAGTCATAATATACAATAACCTGCCGGACTCTATTACTAGTGCCGCGTCAACTGCAATATTCATAAACAAACTGAAGAAAATCCTAGTGGACAGGGCATACTACAGCTTAGAAGAATTCCTAAATGACAAATTAGATGACGCCAATGTCGCTGATTCACACTTATAATACCTATTTATAATATTTATTATAATAAAATGTTGATATGAATATTTAATTATGTATTGGTAAAATTACCAAAAAAAGAACTATAAAATTATTTATAAGAAACCCCTGTAAACTCCTGTGTGTATGATTTGTAATTCGTTGTGTATTTTTTGTTACTTGTATTATTATGTTTGACATATAAGAATATTCTTATCAATAAATAACTGAACTGAACTGAACTGAACTTCAGCTTGACGCATCCAGTATCTACCTGCAGTCTTTTGCAGGTCGTCATCCCACCTGATCGGAGAGCATCCTACACTACGTTTACCGAGTCGTGGTCTCCACTCAAGAACACTGCCACTTCAGCTTGCTAATTCTCAGAGCTATGTCGATAACTTTGGTTCTCTGTCGGATGTATTCGTTACGAATC
Source organism: Eupithecia dodoneata (assembly GCA_947044415.1). Lineage (NCBI taxonomy): Eukaryota > Metazoa > Arthropoda > Insecta > Lepidoptera > Geometridae > Eupithecia > Eupithecia dodoneata. The sequence continues at coordinate 1,303,976 of OX345670.1, forward strand.
CTATCCTTCAAACTCCGAGCATAGCTCTTTCCATAGCTCGCTGAGCGACTTTGAACTGGTGGACCAGCCCTATCGTGACTGTCCACGTCTCAGCTCCGTAGGTCATAACGGGTAGGACGCACTGGTTGAAGACTTTCGTTTTCAAGCATTGCGGTGTGGATGACGAGAAGACTTGTACCTACCATATCGGTACATAACTTATATACTCGTAGGTATGTATAAAGGGTACCACGAAACATGTGTATTAACCCAAACAAGGTTATTCTAAACCCTGAGAGGATAAAGTTTAGTACTAAACTAATTATGATTTTAGGAATAATTTTGAGAGAAAAAAATTTAGTCTTAAGTAGTTTTTTTCATATTAGTATTTTTTAACGGGAATTCTTACATTACTATAAGTGTTTGTAAATTTCTTATATTTAAAAGGATAAATATAATTTCATGACAAAACAGTGGTTTGGCTGTGAAAACAGGTAAAAATAATTTACGTAATATTTTATAATGTTAAATAATGCAAGAGTGCGTATAAAAGAACACGAAATGAAGAAAAAATACATTTAACATAATGCGACATACGAAAAATAGTTAGAACTGAAGTTTATCCTCTCAGGGTTAACAATTACCCCCTATCGGCTACACACATTAATACGTTGCACCCTGTATATCTAGAACATTAACCTACATACCTTCCAAGTAGGTACTGGTTTTGAACTTGAACTTATCCAAGTGTTATCATTTAATTTTATCTCATAAAAACTTACGTAATAAACTTACAATTCTGCTATGCTTAATATATATATATATAACTTATCCTATATAGATACTATAGTAATATAGTTACCAAAAAAAATATAGAATTATTTATTATAAAAACTCTGTACTTAAATCTCGAACTATATTGTATTTTTCTTGTTTTCGTTATGTATTTTCTTTGTTTGCTATGTATTATTTATGTTTGACATATAAGAATATTTCTTATTAATAAAAAACTGAACTGAACTGAACTGTTCATTGTAAATACTTAGTATTTTATGTAGGTCACTTTACTATGTTATTTTGAATAAGGTTTAAAATTATACCCGTTTTTTATGTCCATAAATAGTCTCCTATAAAATTAGGGATGCTTCATTTATTTATTATAATTAGTTTTTTTAATTTCCATCAGAATTTAAATAGTGTACATCTTCTTTACGTAGGTTTCATCGTCGTAAATGTCATAAATGTAATTGATATAGTGATCAAAATCTAAATAAATAAGAACAAGCTCTTTTTAGGAGAATTCAAGGTAGGCCGCTAGGTACCTTGAGATGACAGGTCATTTCTTCACTCGTATGAGTTTAGTTCGAGTGAAGGGATTTTTTACGATCAAGCATACCAAAACGCGTAGGACGCCCTCCGACCAAGTGGGATGACGACCTGTGAAATACTTCAGGCAGAGGAATGAAATTCTGGATGCGTCAACAAATGCGTCAAGCTGAAGACAGGGCGCTATGGCGCTCATTGGGGGAGGCCTATGTCCATCATCATCATCATCAGCCTATAGCAGTCCACTGCTGGACATAGGCCTCCCCCAATGAGCGCCATAGCGCCCTGTCTTCAGCTTGACGCATCCAGCATCTACCTGCAGTCTTTCGCAGGTCGTCATCCCACCTGGTCGGCGGCTTGTGTCCAGCAGTAGACTATCATAGGCTGATGATGATACCAAAACGCGTTTGGAGTTTGAGTAGTCGGTCGAGGTACGACTAAAGATACGAGGGCAAGTGCCGATTATTAGTTAAGGCTATGAAATATTTAATTATTTATTCCCTGATAAACTTACATAATCTTCAGATAGTGGTACAGCGGTGTACGGGACCGGCTGCCACACCTTGCCCACGCCATCATCCCACTGCTGCTCTGGATCCGGCGGATAGGCGGCGGCCATGGCAACCTGAAAGATAAATGAATAAATGAATAATGCTGGACATTTTACACAGCATTGTCTAGCCCCAATCTAAGCAGAGCTTGTGTTATGGGTACTAGATAACTGATGTCATCATTATGTTCAATTTCTCCACGTTAAATAAACCCGCTCTAAAGCACTTCACACAGCAGCTATAATGTTAAATGTACAGTATAGCACGAGACATCTTTCCATAGCAATCAGTCAGGAGACCACACACTACTGCTATATTGTACATCTTTACATCTTCGCATCTTAAGATCGTTATTGACATAGCTCTAAGAATTAGCAAGCTGAAGTGGCAGTGGGCCGGCGATATCTCCCGAAGAACCGACAACCGCTGGGGCAAATGTGTTCTTAAGTGGAGACCACGACTCGTCACAGTCGTATAGGACGCCCTCCGTTCAGGTGGGGATGACGACCTGCCAAGGACTGCGGGCAGATATTGGATGCGTTAAGCTGAAGACAGGGTGCTATAGCGCTCATTGGGGGAGGCCGATGTCTAAATGTAGACTAACGAGGGCTGATGATGATGATGACTCATTTGTTTACCTGAATCGTCATCTTCGTCCGTTCCTTGTCGGTACTCCGGATGAAAATATCGTCCGATCGGTACAAGATTCCCATTAGGTCCAGTTTCCCATATCGCTGCCTGTAGTACTTTCCCAGTTGGTACGCTTTCAACTTGCCCATCTGTAAATTACATTTAAATTCATTGATTGATTCAGAAACCACAAATATCTATAGATAAGAGTACATATTAATGTTAAACAATTTCATATAGGTATAGTCAAACAATATAGGCCTCCTCATCGATTTCGATGACGGCGACCCTAGATATCATTTCTTCTATATGAACTCTAATATGGCTCATGAATCATGATAGAAGAAAAAGACGCCAGATACAAAAACAGAGACCTAAGCCCTCCTACACTTATATGGTGGCACTTCACATGGCTATTTGTGTTCGCTATTGGGTGTTTGTTGTATTTGGCAAAATATATGACGTTCAGACGAACATGCAAAAAGAGGCAAATACGACCATCCACACATGGCACTCAAATAACAAACACACAAACATTTGGCAGCAGACTGAGAAGAACGCAAGGTGCCAATACGGCCATTGTGTGGACGGCTTATTGCGTATTCGCCTATTTGACGGCAAATAAGGCGAACACTTTGTCAAATAAACTGACCATACATGGTAATTGTTTGCCAAATATGCCAAATACACAAATACAAATAGCCATGTGAAGTGCCACCAATACATTCAACTCATCGGGCCAACTCTACTGCCATACGTGCTGTAGGGTATTCAAGACCAAGTTTGATCTAGTCTAGTCAAACAATAAGAACACATAACACAGAAAACATAATAAATAGAAATACGACATTTGTTTGGCCCCAGGGTTGATTAAGCTTGACATCATCAGCCTATGTTAGTCCACTGCTGGACATAGGCCTCCCCTAATGGACGCCATAGCGCCCTGTCATAGTTGCTCAACTTATATTTAAATCAAATATGTACCGACCTACTAAACAAGTCATATGTAAATATTTTGTAGACCATGATTATGCAATTTTTAACTTTTGACCCAATTTAAAATTATCGGTGTTGTAATTAAAGTCTAGTACGGGTTTGCAAAATACTAAACAGAAGAAGTTATCGAAGTAGCGATATTTTACTACCTATATAAACCTACCTAATATAAATTGAATTGACTACCGCTTACTTGTCAAAGTTGCCATTCCGCACGACAAAAATACGAACAATCACTCAAAATATTCAAAATGTTTTTCTAGTACGAATTAGTACGTACGTAGCAGGCGTTTTGCGAGTAGTTAAATTTAAATCTAAGTATTTCAGGTCTAGAACGACCGCCATCAAACATTATAATCGAATAGTACTAATCTTTAACGAATTAAAAAAATATAACAAACCTTACCAAACTTGTATCAAAATGTTTCCTATTTATGTTTCGCATAGTGTGATAGATGTATTTAAACGAATACACTAGTTTCTGCTCGCGGCTTCGCACGCGTTTTTCTATAGAAAGGTTTTAAGGTTGCTTGTATCCCATGGGAACTGATTGATGGAAGAAATAGTAGCCTATGTTTTATTCCGAGCCTAGGACTACCTGTATGAAAAATTTCAGCCCGATCCATTCAGTAGTTTTTGCGTGAAAGAGTAACAAACCTTCATACATACCTACAAACTTTCGCGTTTATAATATTAGTAGGATGGATCTCCTGCTCTATGGAAAGCCTTTTAAAACCTTTCTCGCTTTGGAAGATTCTCTTTCTTAGCCTCGTGGTAGTTGTCATAGTGTGCGATGCCCTTTACTCGATCTTCACGGCTCGCTGCCTCCAATCAAGCTGAAGGCCGATGACGGAGAAAAACAAGAAATTGAGACAAGGCACTTCGTTGTTTTTCGGACGATAAAAGCATTTTGAGGATTCTAAGCACAAACTGTCTGTATTGAATACTGCTTCCATGAGTTGAGGCAACTGTTATATATAGGATTTAAAGTCGTTTCGCATTGGCGAGTTTTTTTTTTTTGTAAAAAGTCTTTACTAATAAATAAAGTTATAATCACAACATCCTATCCTACTAATATCATAAACGCGAAAGTTTGTGAGGATGTATGTATGTTTGTTGCTCTTTCACGCAAAAACTACTGAATGGATTTTTATGAAACTTCACAATACTATAGCTTACATATCAGAATAACCAGATAGGCTACAATTCATAAAGATATATTATATATTATCCAAAATATTTATCACCACGCGGGTGAAACCGCGGAGCGCAGCTAGTATAGTATAAAACAAAGTCGCTTCCCGCTGTCTGTCTGTCCCTATGTATACATAGATCTTCAAAACTACGCAACGGAATTAATGCGGTTTTTTTTAATATATAGAGTGATGCAAGAGGAAGGTTTATAAACCATTTCATACATAGATTTCCACGCGGGCGAAGCTGCAGGGCGCAGCTAGTTACTAATAAAGAAAGTTACAAATAATACAAATTACAACTAGTATTTACAATTGTAACAATGAAGCTAACTGCAGACTGCACAGAGTCCATTTTTTATGGTTTTCGATTGATCGGGTACTTACCTAATTGATTTCGATCAAATATTGCTAAGCATGTTTTAAACAAGCTCAGCTTACTTCAAGGCTGATGCCTTCTTTGAGGTGGATCGTTTCGCGTTGGTGCGAGATTTTTTTCTGTTTTTTTACATGAATTTAATCTAGTGGAAAAGTCATTTTCCGCATATCGTGAATCGTTCTATGAAACCATTATAAAATCAACTTTGATTAAGTCACCGGAATCAAACCCGCAACCTGCATATCGGACAGAATTTCCCGCCGCGCCATTGAGGTCATCGGTTTAAATTGTAAACTTTAAAAAGCATGACGTGCCCTTCAGAATTCCACTTTCGTGCAGGTATAGAAATAAAGTACATGTTAAGGAAAACTAAAGGGGTTTTCCAGATAGAGAATTCAAAAACCGGTGTTGAGATATAATGAGGATAGCAAACTTAATTTCCTTAATTTCCACGTGGAAGACAAATGTAAGTTAAATATAACTTAAAATAACCAATACAACTTGACTTCTAGAAACTTGGCGGTCGGAGGGAAAAAAGTTATTAGATACGAACCACACAACACACAAACAAATTTAGTTAACACTTTGACTGCGATTTTTTTTCGACGACTGCGATCTTTTTTAAACCTAAAAAATTCGTGCTGCCGCTCTACACAGCAGCGGTTGTGTTGCGCCGCACATACGTTTCGTTCGAAAAATATTACGGCTGTGCTGAGTCACAAAGATCTGTATTTTCTCAGCCGCTGCGCTAGTGTGGATTTACGCATATTAGTCATTTGTAGAAAACACATACCGTGTAATTTCAGCACTCAAAGTGTTTAGTACAGGAATACATATTAGTTACACGACTACTTAGTACTTACTAGAAAACACTTAACAAAGGCAGTTAATAATTCTATCGAAAAATCATTTGTATAGTAATTTTTTTTTATTAAATGGTTTTTGATATATTTTAGTGAATTACTAAAATATATAATATACATATAGTGTTAGGTTTTTGTCTTATGTTAATTGGTATTTTGTTGTAAAATTTTTTGTACATTTGAAACTTTTCAAAATTTTACTTAGTCTGGTCCGAGGAACCACTGCATTTGCCTTATTTCTAGTGTTATGATGATGAACCTCTGCATTTGTTACTACATCTTCAATATTTTCTAGCATATAGACTATATTTTGATAAATCAACTCACTAGCCATGGTCATAATATTAAGTTCTTTGAATTTACCTCTACAGGAGTCTCTATATTTTAAGCCTTGTATGTATCGAATGCATCGCTTTTCGATCAAAGTATCGAAAAAACAGCTTACAATAATAGGCTAGTCCTTTAATAAATTCATTTTATATTTGTAATTTAAAAATAGAAATTTTTATATTGTAATTAATATTTAAAATTAATATTTGCATACCTATGTTAGGTAGAATATACTGATAAATTTAAGACCTACATTGTTACATATATTCTGGCAAATAAACATCTGTAATCTTTAGTCGTGCAGGGAAAGGTAGAGGGTAAAAGACCAAAGGGTAGATCGCTTATGAGGTGGACCGACCAAATAAGATCTGCCTTAGGATAGACTAATATAATATATCTCACAATATCTCTTTGCAGTGTGTGTCGCCCTGGTACTTTGCTTTGAACTCGCGATCATTATTGTGTTCTACAAAGCGTGGATTTATCATGATTTTCTTTTATATATGATTTCGGGAACGCTTTTGCAAAGGGCATAATGCTTTCCTTAGAAACTAACCTACTTAGATTTGTACTTTTTTATACGAAGAATTTTCTTGACAAAATAATTAGATTTCATGAAATGCAGGCTCAGAACACGAATACGCAGATAAGTGCTAAATTTTTAACGTAAGTAGTATTTAAATAAATAAATCAATAATACTGGACAATCCACACAGCATTATCTAGCCCCAAGCTAAGCAGAGCTTGTGTCTCGGGACAAATGTTTGTACGATCTGCAGGCGTTTGTTCCGGGTGTTCTGGTCGTTTTCTATGTATAATACAAATATCTATCTATGTAATGTATTGTATTATGTATATCAGTTATCTAGTACCCATAACACAAGCTTTGCTTACCATGGGGCTAGATAATACTGTGTGGATTGTCCAGCATTATTTATTTATTTTATTTCATTTATTTATTAAGTATGTATATCAATAATCTAGTACCCATAACACAAGCTTTGGCTTAGTTGTAGGAGCTAGATGTTGCTGTGTGGATTGTCTAGCGTTATTTATTTATTTATTTACATACTTACTAGTAGTTTCTTTTTCACTTTTTCCACTGGTGGAGAAAAAATTGAAGTGAACAGTAAAACAGTCTTATTTGATAATAATTTTTAGTTCATCATTTGACTTGCTTACTTAAGTGCTTATTTTGTAAGCCTAACGAAATCAATTATTTTGACTTTGACTTATCACAAGTACTCAGGCTACGTATTGGTTTGAACTGGAATCTCATTATGTTCTGGATTTATTTCCAAATATCACTAGATGGCGACGGCGGAGATGTCAGCCCGTGTGTCAGCCTGACAGGCAATCGGATGACCCAACAAAATCGCTGAATCAACCAGAATCTTCGAAGTTTCGCTATTCGTTGATAGATGACGCTAGTAGCGGCGATTAAACATTTTCAAAATGATAAAGTTATTTCGTATCCGAATAAATTAGTTCACGCCACTATACAATGCCCCTATACAGCAGCATTAATTTAAATGTAAATTTAAAATTATTCTTCTTCCTGACATTATTTCATTGTATTTTACTTGTATATTATCTAATTTTGTACAATATTTTTAGTATAGTTTGACAATGCCCTTATACAGCAGATTACTTTGACATTTTATCTAATTTATTATTCCATTTTACTTATACCATTATTTATTATCTGTTTTATTGTGACAATTTATTATAAATGAATTTATTTTAATTTTTTAAAGAAGGCATGTCTGTCTGCTTTTCTTTGCACGCCCTATTGTGTTTCCTTTGTCAAAGTTAGTGTGTGCTATAATAAAAATGTATTTTATCTGTAACATTGTGTACCTACGGTGGAAATAAATAAACTAAACTAAACTAATACATAGTTTTAGTGTACTCGGGCCAAAGTGTTTTACTCACAGTTCAGGTCGATGAAAGGGTTAGCAGCTTTAGGACTACATATTGATTTGACTATATAGCAGTTAGGACATAATCGCTTTCTGACTAAATCTCGATATGACCTGACCACATCGCGTTAGGACTAGATAGCGTTTGGACTAGATCGCCATAAGGCCTGATAGCGTTATGACTAATAAGAACTAGTGCACTATTCTCAGAGTTGTTGTTATCCAATATGAGGGTAACTTCAAGAAACTTTACTTTGCTCACAGTATTTTGTAGTATGAATATATAATAGTTAAAAAAAACTAAAAAACCACGCTTTTATAAATAAACCGAACTAAAAAGTAGAAAATAATTCAAATTATGGATAAGAGTGATAAATAAAAGAAAATATTTTAATGTAAAAAGCGTGACCGTTCAAAGTGGGTCAAAATCGAGTCCAAAGGAGTCGGTTACAAACATACAAAAAAAAAACAAACATACAGGTGAAGCTAATAAAAGCGTTATAATAAATACTTTTATTTACAACAAAAATCTTTGATATATCAAAGATTTTGTCGCCCCAATTCCGTCCCAGGGCACCACGGTGTCACTATGGACAAGTTTAACTACAAATTGTAGGTATTTCAACATTAAATTTTAAAATAAATTTAAATAAAAATTCGTGACGTCACTGATGGTGATTGTAATGATTTTTTTGGAATACATTTATTTTTATATCGTGAGGCAAGCGATATCAGCCCCTACAACTAAAAACTCTTCAGTCACGACGACGACGCGACGACCGTTTTACCATGAATGCTACGAATGAAAAGAAGATGGAAACAATACTTAGGTCGAAACAAAAGAGGTTTTTACCGAGAAAAACAAAATCGAAGGAGGTTCGTCATTTCTCCGTCATACGGACCGATTTGGATGATTCTTTTGCAGTTGTATAGAGGGTGATCCCGAGGTCATTGAAAGAAATTATCCCAAGGAATTATTTTTATTCAAAATGTAATACTTTGTGTTTGTTTTGTACTGCAGCAGCAAATATTTAGATAGATAGAAAAAAAAATATGTCTATGTCCTTAGTATAAAGTCCTGCTCACCATTGTAAGTCCCTCAAGTCCCTCCAAGTAGGTGAGGTTTCTGATCGCGTCCTGCTGGTCTGACAGCGACAGCTCCTCTGCATCAGGGGCTCTGTCTCCATGTCTGTTCACCTGCAACATACGAACATCATCAGAAAGTCGCGTCAGCTCAGATATCTTATTTGGAATGAGGAGAAGACCCATATTATTTTTGTTTTGAGCCATTATTGTCCCACTGCTGGGCAAACGCCTCCCTTTTCTCCTTCCACTCGCGATCCAACGCTGCAACAGGTCATGATGGAATATGTGCCTCGAGCTCGTCACGCCATCTCATATCATTTTATCATATCTGCAGATTGTACACATAATTTTTTCCGAGGCGGGAATCGAACCCGCAACCTTGTGCGTCGCAGGCGGACCTTGCCACAGAGGATGGCTATGTCCATAAGAAGACCTAATTTAGCAGTTTAGAAGGTAGCAGAAATATCCTCTCATTTAGAGTAAATCTATTCTGCCTTCGTTTTATGATATCAATGTTTTATCATATCCTAACTGCACCCCGTGGCTTCGCCCGCGTGGAAATATATTATGAAAAAAATGTTGTGCTTGCAAAAGTACAAAAAAAGAAAAAGTTTTACAAATTCCTTCAAAAATATCATAGAAAATAGCTCATATTAAAGTAGCTCACGGAATAAGAGACCTTATCATAACCTAGACTAGACTGACCTGGTTGCAATCCTACTAATATTATAGTGAAAGTTTGTATGTATGGATGGATATTTGTTTCTCTTTCACGCAAAAACTACTGAACGGATCGGGCTGAAATTTTGCATACAGGTAGTTCTGGGCCCAGAATAAAACATTTATTAAACATTATCCCATAAATCAGTTCCCATAGGATATAAATAATCTTAAACGTTTCCATAGAAGCAACGCCTGCGAAGCCGCGGGCAGAAACTAGTTATACATATTTGGCAATTATACATTAATTAGGTATCACATTTCCTTACAACGCAAGGCGATTTCGATAAGCCTAACGAAACGACTAAAGATTGTTTATTTACCTACTTCATAATCTTAAGTAGAGCTATTAATACTATTGTAGGCCATTTAATGAGAATCCAATAGATAACATGCAAATTGTTTGGTTCACACAATTTAACACAGTTTAGTCAAGGTTTCAGAAGACCTAGTTTCAAACACGAATACCTATATATTATTTGATTTTAACTTTCTGTTAATAAAGATGTTATGAATCCTATAGGAAGTATTCAATGTTTTGGAAGCAAAGCCACACAGATATTATTTTGTTTTGTCTCCGCTGCAGCGCTGTTTGATTACATCTCCATAAACAGATTTAAGAATGACGATATGTTGTTGCATTTCACTAATCTTGTTGAGAATTGCAATTGGTTTAATGAAACATCAAAATAACTACATCATTATGGTGTTAGTCATTTTCATATGACAATGAAAACACACATTATAGGTAGGTATAACCTGCGTAATGGGATTGAGAATGACGTCTCTCATGCTGTCTCGCTCAGATAAAATGATTTTATATAATTTTGCTGATACGGTCGGACATAGTGTAGGACGCCCTCGAAGCTGCAGACAGCACCCTGTCTTCAGCTTGACGCATCCAGCATCTACCTGCAGTCTTTCGCAGATCGTCATCCCACCTGGTCGGAGGGCGTCCTACACTGCGTTTACCGAGTCGTGGTCTCCACTCAAGAACACGTTTGCCCCAGCGGCCGTCGGTTCTTCGCGAGATGGCCGGCCCACCGCCATTTCAGCTTGCTAATTCTCAGAGATATGTCGAACTTTGGTTCTCTGTCGGATGTATTCGTTGCGAATCCTATCCTTCAGAGAAACTCCGATCATAGCTCTTTCCATAGCTCGCTGAGCGACTTTGAACGCTCATGGCGCTCATTAGGGAAGGCCAACAGTGGACTATTATAGGTTGATGGCGATGATGATACGTTCACTTTGTTCTTCGTTATTCTACGCTACGATTTAGAAACTAGACTCTAGTTTCTTCTTCTTTCACAAGAATGTTATCAAATATTATGTACCTACATCCATTTCACCAAACGGGTTTTTATGAACAAGTCATATAGGCACACACAATAGATACGTTGTACCGAGGTCTGCGTGGCAAGACGAAAATCAGGTAATTGCCTGAATTGAACTCAGTCCGTCCTGCTCCTGGCCGCGACGCGGACGCACGTTGAAGCACGACTTTGTATTTCGGAATATAAATAAAACACTAAAATGCCAAGTTGTGTGTTCCGAAAGTGCAATACTTATACTACGACTGTAAAATGCAGAAAGGATGTAAATTTTCATTTTCATGTAAGTACTGTTTAAAATGTAAAATCATAAATATTATTTTACTCAACAATCATTGCCGCGGCGTTGCCGCTTTGCCACCTACACGAATGAGACAAGTAGTGCGATGCACTTATGAGTGACAGAGAGAACGACATAATGCCGTTCGTAAAATATCGCCATGTTTATATTTGTGTATGACGTCTCTATATGTAAAATATCATTAGGTACACAAGGCAACGGCGCGAACTCGTCGTTTGTAAATGTAAGTTATCTCACCTGACATATTATGCGAAAGGGCGCGCTATGATTCATTCATTCCTAAAAGGACCGCATAAAAAATGTAAACAGACTTTTAGCACAAGGGATATTTATAGGAAAAACTATTTATATTGTGTATCTCTTCTACATATATTTAATTTTGTAATAATAAACAATGTCGAAGAGGGCTTTATTTTAGAGTTCTCTTTCTTTTCAAATGAATACTTTTTTACGTCTCTCTCTTCTCAGTCTCGACGGAAATGGGTTGAAATGTTATTTGTAACTTACCACCATAGCAAACACGAGTTCTTGATCACACGCCACTTCGTTGGTAACTGGGTTCCCTGTCGATACATCTACGTTGACTAGTGTACTAAGTAGAAAGGTTGTGAGGATCTGGCGAAACATTCTGTAAGGACAAAACAAAACGATTCTCAATTAGAGGGCCTGTCTAGAAAACAAAATAATTATGTAACAAATTAGATTCGTCACTTTTAATATCGTCGCTGTAACTGAAAAACTAAATAACTCACATATTTAGCGAAATCAAATTTATTGTATTTTTGTAAAGAGTAACACTGAAATAATTAAATTAATTAATTAATAAACATAATAATGATAATTTATTTAAAATTTATATGTACGTAAGTACGTTAGCTGTGGGGCTCTGCCAGTCACAGCAACATTGAGATTCTCGAAAGATTTCAAAACAAAACGATAAGGAACATGCTACAAATATCACCTCATATGAGCAACAAATTTATGTATACGGACATCAAGCTAAACTCAGTCAAATAGGAAATTGAAGTCTTCAGCAAAAACTGTCAGCTCCGGCTAGATAATCACAAAAATTAACTCAACTATTCCACAAAATTAATCGCTTCACCATAACAATGGCATCGTCTCAGAATGACACATTTTGGCATTTTATCTTTGATGAAAGAAGCAACATAATATCAACGTTGTTCCGCGCCACGCGTGGTTCAGCACATAGCTGAGTTTGACCCTTTTTGGCCAGCAGGCTAGCACGGTAGCCATGTATTATTATTATTGTTTCCCTGTGGGTTCATTTATTTTATTATTATTTATTTTAAGCCATCATTGTCCCACTGCTGGGCAAAGGCCTCCCTTTTCTCCTTCCACTCTTGTAGGTTTATTGTTATTTAATTTTATGTGTGCTGTGTTTTACTGTTTTGATGTGTATTTATTACTATTGAAACCTGTTTTTTCGGCCAAATATTTTTTTTCTTTCCTCTTTCTTTCATATACATAGATAGAAAGACGCGTGTCAGAAGTGTCAAGTTTGAAACAATTCTATTAATCTCTCCGTGCAAATAGCGCCGCACGCACTATCTAGAATTTGTTTCATCTATGGACGATTCTGTGGCGATCTATTTTCATAGTAAACTGATTGGCTAGCAGAATTCGGCCCCTGACCTAGTCTTTAAACTGAACTTGTTATTGCATCAGTTTTTTTCTAGTATTTGGTTTACATGAATATCTCACAGTCGGTTGCTAGGTTCACACAGCTTATGAATTTGTGTACCTATGTTAATGACCGAGCGACTACGGAACACTGCATGTAGCATGACACACACTTGGCCGGTTTTTTGTTTGAAAGGTGACATAATCCAAATGCTCTTATCCATATTTCTATAACATCTAACTTTTTCTAAAAAAGTTTTTTTACTTATGTAAGTTGTGTTCATTTAGATTTAGGCTCGACACGTGCCTACCGCATGCTAGACAAGCCGGCCTGCTTATTTGAACTTTGGACCTCAATCTATTTGCCTTATATCTTATTTTCGTTTGACACGTGGCGTCAAGTAAACTGATAAAGCTATATTGACTAACTTAAATTTCGCGTTCGTAATTGATAAGATTTGCATTAAACCGGTTCATATTATACGGAAATTAACAAATTGGAAACATTGCAGTACATAGATTAAACTATTATATAATGTAACCAGAAGGTCATGCTCGGGGATTATTCTCTACGGTACACACACATTGCGTACATTATTGGAGTTGAAGGAATTCATAGCAAATAATTTAAGCATTCGATGACAAAGTGACGTAATTTTTCTCGATTCTACCTTGGACAAAAATCCCCGTGCTTGCCCTACGGGCAATAGCTTCCAACTGTGTAATATTTAACACCTCTACTGCGGTCATCAGTCAGCGTGCCGAGCGTGGTGATTATGGTAAATGAGAGCTCTAGAAGCTGCTCATCAACACCTTACCTCGACAGCCTATATAGTCCACTGCTGGACGCAGGCCTCCAACTGATAGGCGCCTTATTGACTTTTATCTTAGGGGGGTAGTGCCCACCCATAATCCGAACTCTGGGCATGCAGGTTGGGGATCGCAGTTCGGTGGTAAATTGTTTTGCAGGAGGCGCTGCTGCCCGCCCCCGGTGGATAGCCCTTAGTCGCCTCTTACGACACCCGCGGGAAGAGTTGGGGTAAAATTGTAAAGGTGTGGGCAAATTCTAAGCTGGCATCACACGGCTATATTTAAAAGACAAAAAAATGAAATGTACTCAAGTATACCTTTCATAATTCCCAAACATATCACAACTTCCCAAGTCTTGTTTGTACATCTATGAAATTTCACGTAAATGGATCAATGGCTGGACAGTTATGCTCGAAATGACTATTTCACTATACAACCAAATGACCCAAGCTGCCACTAACTAAGATGTTTATTTGTTTGCTTCGCTCACTCCAATCAATTATCACAATCTTTACCCTCCTTCAAAATAGGAGCAAGTTCTCCATTGCTCTAAATACTGTTTTACCTTTTTGAATAAAAAAAAATGGTTTGTCTTCCTACAGTTGTTGTGTACTTTGTTAGGTTTATCGATGCTCGAAAATAATTATTTTGTTTGATTGAATAGTATGTTGATTTTGTGGTTGGTTTTTGTTTGTTAAAAACTTTAAAGGCAAAATAAACAAATGAAACAAAATTTCTGATTGGTCTGTGTATCAACATTCGATCATGATTCAGTATTTTAAATTCTTTTTCAATTAATTTACTTTGATGGATGGGTTTCCCTCAGAGATAGATTACGGAGTGTTGTGCTTGTGTCGCGGCGTCAGAATCGACCCCTGCACTCAGCCCGTGGTTGTAAAAGCCGACTAGGGGAACTACGAAAGGAAAGGCACCAGCTTCTTTCAATGTATTCTTCAATAACGTCATCCAAGTGAGTTAGTTACTTTATAACATTTCAGATTAATCTGTTCAATCGTTTTGGAGCGAAAAAGTTACAAACATCCATCTACATATCCCTCCAAAATTTCGCGAATTTTTACGAAGTACTAGTTTCTCCCGCGGCTTCGCAAGCGTTGTTTCTTTGGACACTTTTCTATACCATGGGAACTGATTTATGTAAAAAAGTATACTATGTTTAATTCCAGACTTGGGGCTACATCTATGCAAAGTTTTAGCTCAATCCGTTCTGTAGTTTTAGCGTGAAGAAGTAACATACATCCATCCAAACTTTCGAATTATAATATTAACTAGCTGCGCCCCGCAGCTTCTTAAAATCTATATGTCAAATGGTTTATAAACCTTCCTCTTGAATCACTTTATCTGTCAAAAAAACCGCATCAAAATCCGTTGCGTAGTTTTAAAGATCTAAGCATACATAGTGGTATACTATGTGGAGTAGACGACTAGCGTCATCATAATCAGCAGTAGCAGTTTTTACCCACTGCGGGATTTATGCCTCTAGAGGTTCACTTCTTCATTATCAGCCCGTGTAATTCCACTGCTGGACATAGCCCCACCTCCTTCCATCTATCCTCTGACCCCTACAATGTCGATAAAGCTATAATATTGTATGTATATAGATCAGTTACCTTTTCGTAATGCATGGATAAGACTTGTAAATTATCTTGCTTAATGAAATAGAAAACAATATTGCGGACGAGGTTAAAAAAAGTTATATAAAAATTGGCAAGAGATTTATGAATTCAAAAGTAAGAATAAACTGGCTAAGTGTGAGTCGGAGTTACGTAATTATTTTTGCACTTTTGGAAAAAAGTGCTTGTATTTAGCTATTTCTTTTTACTTCAGGCAGAGATGCGAACATTGAGTCTGGTGGTGGCCACGCAAGGGCAACTTCGTATCACGGTATATCACTGCTATACAAAATAAAACTTTTACAGAGGGATTAAGAATTAGCAAGATGAAGTGGCAGTGGGCCGGCCATCCATATCTCGCAAAGAACCGACGGCCGCTAAGGCAAACGTGTTCTCGAGTGGAGACCACGACTCGGTAAACGTAGTGTAGGACGCCCTCCGACCAGGTGGGATGACGACCTGCGAAAGACAGCAGGTAGATGCTGGATGCGGCAAGCTGAAGACAGGGCGCTATGGCGCTCATTGGGGGAGGCCTATGTCCAGCAGTGGACTGCTATAGTCCTGTGACCAAGGGCAACTTCGTATTACTGCATATCACTGCTATACAAAATAAAACTATTACAGAAACAATAAAAAAAAAGCATACCAGGTATCACAAACTGCCCAATGAAATTTCTGAAATTTCCTTTGTTCAACATAAACATAATAATAATAATAAGATCCATCCATCACAATAGCCTGGTTTTATTTCTTTCATTTTACTTTGCAAAGTCTATACACCTGGCGGATACCATCTTTCGGTGTATCATATTGTGCACCCGAGGATGATAACCGCTATGTGTAGCCATCGCCTTTAGATAAACTCTCAAAGGGCCTCTGTTCGGCCCCACGCAAGCCCTCCAAAGGAACGGGTCACTTTATGGCCCGAGATCATGGTAAATGAGAGACATAATAACGATCCATCCATCACAATAGCCTGGTTTTATTTCTTTCATTTAACTTCGCAATAGTCTCTACACGTGGCGGATACCATCTTTGGGTGTATCATATTGTGCACCCGAGGATGATACCCGCTATGTAGCCATCGCCTTTAGATTAACTCAAAGGGCCTCTGTGCTGTTGGCTTCGGCCCCACGCAAGCCCTCCAAAGGACCGGGTCAGTTCATGGCCCGAGATCATGGTAATGAGATACATAATAATAATAAGAAAAGGTGGCCCTTAAGATTTGTTTTTGGCTGGATTTCATGTATTTTTTTTAATTAAATAATTAGGAGAGTTTCTTTCGCTAAGAACGGAATCCTAAAAACATGTTTGCAATTAGATATAAGTTTTTATAGTTGTCTGGACGACTTTATACCTGATACCAGAAAGACTTAAATTGAGGATAATTGATTCTTCACAGGTCATAATGACTTAAATCATTTTCTTTTTATGTATCGCCAAACAAAACCGGTAGCCATTTTAGGTGAACTCATTATCAAAAAATGCCTCATATACATAACCTCAACTACAATGTTCAGAGCCTGGAAAATAACCATTATTTATATTAACCAAGCATTTTTGTAAAGTGTAATACAAGGAAAATAAGCAAGGAGAAACTTTTACAAAAAAATCCTTTATTTTTAAGACTAAGTAAAACTAAATTCAACTATATACTGTGAATTTTTTTCAAATATTTTTGAAACAAAAGGATTTTTTTTGAATTAATTAAATGAATGTTCGATATTAATTAGAAAATTGTTGAAAAAATGTATCCCCTCGGGGAAAAGAATCACCCCTTACGGCTTAGTTAGTAGACACATGTTTCGCGGCACCCTGTAGTTATTTTGCGAGAATACCATACGCGACATGTCTGACCTACTCTGAGAGTACCATATAGGTACCAGTGGACTTTAGGCTGATGATGGTGATGGGCATGTATCATTAAGTGCCTAAGTCTGATGTGGCCAGTTTGACTACAACGATCATAAATAAACCGGTCTGACCTTTGATTTGGCGTGTAGGTGGGTACCTATCACTTTGGTTACAGACCTAGATTTTTTGTGCATCCAACACACGTTTAACGCCTCCACTGCCCAGCCTTAGCGGCCCGCATTACCTATCTTGATTGTATAGCTTAATGTTAAAAAATTGGAGCTATATTATTTTGGTTTACTTTGTAACTTAGAAACTATCAAGTGAAATAATCCTGATTCGTTATCATCCTATAATATTATAAATGCGAAAGTATGTATGGATGGATGTTTGTTACTCTTTCACGCAAAAACTACTGAACGGATCGGGCTGATATTTTGCATACAGGTAGTTCCAGGCCCGGAATAAAACATAGGCAATTTATATCCCATAAGTAACTTCCCGTGGGATAGAAATAACCTTAAAACGTTTCCATAGAAACAACGCGTGCGAAGAAACTAG
This sequence comes from Eupithecia dodoneata, assembly GCA_947044415.1. Lineage (NCBI taxonomy): Eukaryota > Metazoa > Arthropoda > Insecta > Lepidoptera > Geometridae > Eupithecia > Eupithecia dodoneata. The sequence goes on from OX345670.1 coordinate 1,322,083, forward strand.
TTATCTATATACTTACTTTAAATCTTTAAAACTTTGAATATTTAAAGTAAGAAGTATGTATAAACATTTGACATATACATACATACTTTTTTGAGTTATAATTTTTACAGACATATTAACCAGCCTTCAAAATTATTTTAACAACTTACATAAGTAGAGAATATAGAGAACACGGAGGCGTTTGCCCAGTGCGGCGATCCAATGGCCTTTATTTATATGTAATATAAAAAAACTAAAAAATACTCACATAAATAAGCACTAAACTATAAGACTAACACTAAATAATTAAAATACAAGTTATCTGTGCGGAGACGCCGCGTGTACTGAAGAATACAAAGTGCCGCAGAGTAATACAGAGTTAGTATCAACATTCGCCACAGCTTAGTACACAGTTGTTATCAGCATCACAGAAACTAATCTGTGGGCTAGACGCTGAAATTATAAAACGCACCGCGGAAAGATGCGACGCGAATGTATTATTGTTTTTGCCTGCAATCAGCAAGGTCAAGATACTCAAATTAAACCACTTTTTAGGAATGACTATATATATTATATTATATATTATTATATTTCAATCAAACTGGAGTATTATAGTTACCGCCTCTGCGAAGTGGGGGCAAGTTTATTTGTAACATAGTCACATAGTCATCCCGTGACCACCACGGTGTGTAAACCTGTTAAAACGAAAAAAATTATAAACGTGATAAATACCGTTGTCTTAGTAATTACGACGTGTGTTCTCTTCTATAGTCAAAGACGAATTCTTTAAAAAATCCAATCCTCTATTCTATCACTAAATCTTTGCGGGGCAAATCCTTTTAGTAGGAGGTTATCTTTTAATTACAACGCTTTCTATGCCTACTTATTATTTTCACCTATTAGTTATAATTTAAAGTAATTGAAGTAGTAATAATTTAACTCGCTCTTCCGACGTGGAATCGCGTAACATCAGAACCACGCGGACTCGCTATCCTCCTCCCAGGCCTCCCACCAGGTGGGATGACGACCTGCGAAAGACTGCAGGTAGATGCTGGATGCGGCAAGCTGAAGACAGGGCGCTATAGCGCCTTGTATATGGCCTATGTCCAGCAGTGGACTGCTATACGCTGATGATGATGATGATGGACTCGCTATTGTATCCAAATATCGCCTGTTTTTGCGGCGGAAAATCGCATCCCCTCAATTCGTCGCAACGCACCGTGTGTAACCTAACGCCCCTATTAAGCCTGACGACCTTACTGGATTCGGTTTACGGTCGCCGCGCTACGTCACGTTCTGCAAAAACTGCAGCATGAACGTCAATTATTATTATCTTGTATCTACTTCATTAGTATGCAGTTTATTTTGTTAACGAGACACCTAATTATTATTATGCATTGTTATTCTAATGCGAAAATTCATCATCATCATCAGCCTATGTTAGTCCACTACTAGACATAGGCCTTCCCAATGAGCGCCACAGAGCCCTGTCTTCGGCTTGACGCATCCAGCATCTACCTGCAATCTTTCGCAGGTCGTCATCCCACCTGGTCGGAGGGCGTCCTACACTACGTTTACCGAGTCGTGGTCTCCACTCAAGAACACGTTTGCCCCAGCGTCCATCGGTTCTTCGCTAGATATGGCCGGCCCACTGCCACTTCAGCTTGCTAATTCTCAGAGCTATGTCGATAACCTTGGTTCTCTGTCGGATGTATTCGTTGCGAATCCTATCCTTCAGAGAAACTCCGAGCATAGTTCTTTCCAACTGACTAGTAAATAAATGCGATAAATACCCGTAAAATGTATACTATTATTATTCAGATTATCACGCCGTATGTTACGGCAATGTCAAGACTTTTGAACCTGTCACGATCCTAGATTAGGAATAGATTCGTAAGCTAGCTTAAACAGGCAATAAATAGAATAATAAGAATAGATAGATAATAATAATGGCTTATTAAGCCTCGTGTCGATAATTACGCATAATTATTTTAGTAAGGCTAGGCGCCAGCGACGCGAAAGATTAAAACCAAACAGATGGCCATATATAGTCACAAACTGGATACCACTTGACCAAAAAAGGAAAAAAGGGAGACCATTCAAAAGATGGAATGATGACATCACGCAAGTAGCTGGAAAAATGTGGCCACAAAAATCCAGAGACAGAAACCTCTGGAGATCCCTGGAGGAGGCATACACCGCCGAAGGCGGTCCATATCTGGACATGACGTAGCAAAAATCTGACATAATTAATTCTAAATTCAATTCAATTCTAAAATTATAATGTACCTACACGACTATTAATTCTTTCTTTTACTATTATTATTCTTTTAAATTTGTACATACTAATAACTATTGGGATATGGAATATAGCTGTTTTTATTTTATTTTAACACTTTGACTGCGGTTTTTTTTCGACGACTAGGCTAGGCGCCATAATACGAACACAATTGATGAAATCGTTGTTTCAGAATTGTTTCTGCCCGTGGCTTCACACGCGTTGTCTATGAAAACGTTTAAAGTTTATTCTATCTCATGAGAACCGTTTTATGTTATAAAAAATAGCCTATGTTTTATTCCGGGCCTGTAACTACCTGAATGCAAAATTTCACCTCGATCCTTACCTTAGTTTTTTGCATGAAAGAGTCACAAACATCCATATATATACAAACTTTCACATTTATAATATTAGAAGGATTAAATTGATAAATGAACAAATTGGATTTCACAATTAATGATCGTCATCATCAATCCATTTGCCTTTAACACTCACCACCGACCAAGTGTTAGTGTGATTATGCAAAACCCGTGCCAGTTCCTGCCAGCCAGCACCGCGTAGCCATATAAAGCAAATATATTTTGAAGAAAAATCCCAAAACACCTGGAACAAATATAAAAAAATCTGCAGATTGTATAAAAACATTCGTTCCGAGGCGGGAATCGAATCCGAAACCGCCAGCGTCGCAGGTGGACCTTCGTTGTGCCACAGAGGTCGTCAAAACCGTCAGCCAGCGTCGCAGGTGGACCTTCTTTGTGCCACAGAGGTCGTCAAAAACCGCCAGCCAGCGTCGCAGGTGGACCTTCGTCGTGCCACAGAGGTCGTCAAAAACCGCCAGCCAGTGTCGCAGGTGGACCTTCGTCGTGCCACAGAGGTCGTCAAAAACCGCCAGCCAGCGTCGCAGGTGGACCTTCTTTGTGCCACAGAGGTCGTCAAAAACCGCCAGCCAGTGTCGCAGGTGGACCTTCGTCGTGCCACAGAGGTCGTCAAAAACCGCCAGCCAGCGTCGCAGGTGGACCTTCTTTGTGCCACAGAGGTCGTCAAAAACCGCCAGCCAGCGTCGCAGGTGGACCTTCGTCGTGCCACAGAGGTCGTCAAAAACCGCCAGCCAGCGTCGCAGGTGGACCTTCGTTGTGACACAGAGGTCGTCAAAAACCGCCAGCCAGTGTCGCAGGTGGACCTTCGTCGTGCCACAGAGGTCGTCAAAAACCGCCAGCCAGCGTCGCAGGTGGACCTTCGTTGTGCCACAGAGGTCGTCAAAAACCGCCAGCCAGTGTCGCAGGTGGACCTTCGTCGTGCCACAGAGGTCGTCAAAAACCGCCAGCCAGCGTCGCAGGTGGACCTTCGTTGTGCCACAGAGGTCGTCAAAAACCGCCAGCCAGCGTCGCAGGTGGACCTTCGTCGTGCCACAGAGGTCGTCAAAAACAATGTCCAAATTGAAATCGGCACTTAACTAGTATCACCATGGGTTAGAAGCTTTCCGACTAGATCTTGATTTGAATTGGAAGCAGTTGTGAAGTCCCTTGTATTTGCGTCTTTACAGTCAACATTCGTATTTATCGTTTTCGTATGTCATGTCATCTATTAATAAGTACAATTTTAATTAAGTAATTAGAGATTAATCGGCATTAAGTGTAGTTCTATCCAAATTGTATGAGTTTTAACGCGTTCACTGCGGAGCTTCAGCGATGCGACACGGGGAGGGGTGCGTTGCTGCTCTGCAAGCACCCGCTCATAGAACGGCGTGTGCGTAAGGAAATTAAATAATATCCCACCAAAACATAAATGTTAAAAAGGAGAGCCAAGTTCAATACAAAAATTATGATTGGCTGTGGGCTTCCCCGCAAAAAGTATGGAAATATAAATGAGTGCCAAGTCAAATCTATGTAGGTTAGATTTGACTTTGCCAGTTTTCATTACATCAGTCATTTTATAAAGTTATTCAACGTTTTAATTCTGATAAAAACTGGCCAAGTCAAATCTAACCTACATAGATTTGACTTGGCACTCATTTATATTTCCATACTTTTTGCGGGGAAGCCCACAGCCAATCATAATTTTTGTATTGAACTTGGCTCTCCTTTTTAACATTTATGTTTTGGTGGGATATCATTACTTTTTGTAAAGAAAACTAGGCAGGTATTGAGATTTAATGTTCATCTTATCTTAATCAAGTAAAACACCTCAGAACACTTAGTGTCGGTTTATTGTACCGAATACATACAACTACGCACTTATTACAAAGTCACTGCACTGCACCCTAACAAATACACTGTATTCTATGGCGCAATCGGTGACGTTAGTACCTACTATTGCTTATTCTATGCAATGCTTCGACATAGGTACATTACATAGCTAGGTGGGTCCCTGAAAACTACACTGTATTCTATGGCGCAATCGGAGACGTAGTACTATTGCTTATTCTATGCAATGCGGATCTATTTTAATTTAAATAAACCTTATTCCATTGACATAAGGTCGTCGTCGCTAACATGACTTATTTTTTGACTTTTTTTTATTTTTAGATTTTTTCCTACGTTTTCTCACAATTACCGAGCTGGATTCCAAATTTCATCCTTCTAGGTCATCTGGAAGTAGGTTAGATTTAGGTACTATATATATGTCAGTCAGTCAGTGTGAATTTTTACGACTTTTTGACCTTCATATCTTTATAACCGTTTGAGCTAGCTTCATGAAATTTGGGCTTCTACATGTCCTTATGGATATAATTAAACACACGTAGTTTTATGTGTTTACGTTAAAGATGTTTTGAGTTATAGAAGGGTCAAAAGTGGCACCAAGTGGTTCGTGTAATGATACACTCGGCGCGTTCTTTTGCTTGAACTTGGCTTGAACACGCTGCCGCGTGTTCTAATCCCAAACAATCATCGTTTTTAACGGGACTTGAACCCGAGTATGAGTTCTACCGGAACGACAGTTTTTACTTTGTCATTTCGGTAAAACTGTCCTTATGTGAACCTGCTTTATGGGCTGCTTCCTTTTGTGTATTTTATTTAACTCCTGCACTGCGGTCGCTCATCCGCCAACCAAGCCTGGGGAGTAGGCAACCAAGTAGGCAACAAAGTTTGGGAAAGACACGTTCAGCAGTGAACGTATAAACGCTGATGGAGAAGAATCATCATCATCAGTCTATGATAGTCTACTGCTGGACATAGGCCTCGTTAAGTAGTAAGTTAAGTAGGGCAGAATGGCTATCAGACTTACGAGTAAGTATTAAGTCTAGAGATCGAACCTACATTGGACTATTGCTCTTAAAACTAAATTGAAAAGACGATGAAAGTAAGTAAGCTGGTATTTTAAAGAAATAAGTTGATTGACCGAATGATTGAAAAAACGATGTGGTGGAATAGTCAGAGAGCTCATGGTTACCTACGTTACATAAATCACTGCAAGTTGACTGCAAGAGTCAGATTTGGCTACATGAGCGGAGATGTGAGTTGTGTCTCGCTAGTGCATTCATCTCAACAAACCTCCGACGGACACCTGTCTAAGTGCTTATTTATTAACCTAAAAAAAACACTTTTTCATTTTCATTTTTCACTTTTACACAGTTCAGCCGTTCTACCCAGTACACATCCCACAACCGCTCTCGCAGCTCGTTTGTATATTTACGTACTAGTTTTTAGCTAGGCTTCCTATTTATATTTTGATCGACGAAAGAGCTCTTAGGTTTTTTCTAGTTTGTTATAATTATAAAACATGCAAGTCTTCTTTCATCTTGAAATAGATCGGTCTAGTAGGCTGGTTGTTTTATAATGTTCCAAAAGTTACTAAGAAATTTAATACTGTCCAAAAGTTATCTTTACATTTCCATAGCTGATATATTATAATAAGGTAGAAAAACTGTAGAGATCTCCCAGACTAGCCCGTTTGTCTTACAGCAGCAATTACTCTCGCTAATTAGAAAACAGAGTTTGTCCTGAATACTAAACAACCTTCGAATAAATAATAATTCGTTCAATTTTCTGCGGGAAAAGAAAAGCCAATAAAAACTACCACATTATGGGTGAAATATAAGGCATTGGCTCTCGCTTGCTTCACGAGAATACTAAGTTATTTATTAACATGTAGGATAGGTGAGCAATAGCGTTAATAGCGTGGGCACCCAAAGAGTTAAGTACTTTTAGGTTCTTAACACTTTTGATGCCCATGCCACCGCACTTGGGCAGGATCTCTAAATTAGTATGTAGCTGGCTGGCTCGGGGCCGGCGGCGAGCGGGCGGCGCGGCGGCGCGGCGGGCGGCGCGTTCTAATGGTCGCACCGCAGTGGCTGGGCAGTGAATGTTATAAAAAAGGGATAAATAAATACTTACATCATAATCATCAGCGCATAAAGACCACAAGTCTGCGACGTAAGAGATTGCGGGTTCGATTCCCGCCTTGGGTCAATTGTGTGTACGATCTGCAGATATTTGTTCCGGGTGTTCTGGTCGTTATGTATGTATTTTAAAAAATATATAATCTGTGTAATGTTTTAAGTATATCAATCATCTACTACCCATAACAAAAGCTCTGCTTACCTTGGGGCTAGATTATTAAGTATCCAGAACAGAATTCTTCTTGTGGCCACCACATAATGGCAACAGATCGGCCGCCGCTACAAATCGTCAGTCACGTGGTTCCGAATATTCCGCCTGAATAATTCACTATGGTTCCGTTGGCAGGGAGGAGCTACGAATAATGGAGGTGGTAGCTTACTTGCCTTCATTTATGTACGTACTTGTTTCAGCCCGCGCGCGCCGCGGCTTCGCAGGCATTGCTTCTGTGGAAACGTTTTAAGCTTATTTCGTATATATAGGAACTGATTTATGGGATTTTTTTTTCCGGTAGAAGAAGCAAAGCTAATGGACGTTTTAATATTTTCTTTAGCAAAGCCGTTAGTTACCTATATTAACAAGACTGCGCATCCTAGCTTTTAAGTCTGAGGATTTATAAATAAAATAAAAGGTTAAAGTCAGTCCATTTTATTGAATTAATCTAAATAAAATAAAATTATCGTGACTTCCTACACTAGAGACGCCGAAATCACCCACCAATTAACCATTTAAAGCTGCGATCACAAATACTATCTAGATTTCGAGTCACATACAAAATCAAAGCTAAAAGCCGTACAAAAAAACTTAAATTACCTACTTATTTACGAAGACGGTTTTTTTGCGCCGACGCGACATCTAGATAGTATTTGTGATCGCAGATTTAAATCTACAAAGTACCGCATCGCAGTTTTCCCGGCTCGCTGCGCTCTCTAGTACAATACAATTCCGCAGCGGCGCTACACGCGCGCGATTGAGCCACTTGAATACATTTATTTCAGCCATTTTCCCTGCTGATTTGGCGGGAGGCCATTTTCTAAGTGATGAAAGCAGTGGCGATGTTGTTCATTATTTATGAGAACTGTCAGGGATTGAGACTAGACTGCAGGACAGAACGTGGAACGGGCAGGTTTTCTTTTCTTATCCGACTTCAAGAAAGGTGGAGGTTCTATGTTGCGGCTGCATTGTTTTACGGATTACATAAAACAATGCAGCCGATACGTTCATCGATTACTACATTAATTTGTTAACCGATTTTGACGATTCTTTTTTCACTACATAGTATAACAACAAAGTCGCTTCCCGCTGTTGTCTGTCCCTATGTATGCTTAGATCTTTAAAACTACGCAACGGATTTTGATGCGGTTTTTTAAATAGATAGAATGATTCACTAGAAAGGTTTATAAACTATTCGACCGACACATAGATTTCCACGCGGGCGAAGCCACGGGGCGCAGCTAGCATTATATAAAAGAAAATTATTTCAAGATGTTACCAGAAAATAATTATTCCCAAGGGATTAGTATTATTATAAAACAGTCTATATTTTGTAAGATTTGATCCCCTGCTGTAGATTGCACCACTGTTGCTGGGCAACGAACGGGTTAACGAACAAAACTCTACGATAGAAGTGTGTTAAAAACTTTCCAAATCCTGCAGTAATTCCTTATTCTCCCCAAACATCAAATGCAATAAACTTTTTAAGCCACAATCTCCCGACTGCAGAACAAAACCAACTCTGTTTTCAACTCAATTAGGTTTAAAACACTTTAACCGTTATTTAACCCCTGCATTTACTTCTAATGTTTACTTAAAAGTTGGTCTTAACTCTGTTAGGGTTCAGTACAAATTGAAAACAAAGTACTTGGTACACTTGTTCAGGTTAGGTTGAGGCTTTGTTAGTAAAGACGAGAGGATTTGTCAAGGTCTTCAAAACATACATCATACAACTACGTAGTACAAAACAAAGTCGCCACTAGCTATCTGTCTGTCCCTATGTATAAAATTTTTGAAACGATCATGGTTTTTTAACACTAAAGTTATTTAAAACGGGATATTTACCATGATTTGATTTTTGAGTTATCCAATATTTTGACACAGTTTCATGCGCCATGATCACGGAATAACTGTTGCAGTTATTCCGTGATCATGCCGAAATATTGGATAACTCAAAAATCTAATCATGGTAAATATCCCGTTTTAAATGACTTTAGTGTCCCTATGTATGCTTAGAACTTTAAAACTACGCAACGGATTGTGTTGTGTGTGATGCGGTTTTTTAATAGATAGAGTGGTTCAAGAGGAAGGTTTTTAAATATGTACATATAATATATCAACAATCACGCGAGCCAAGGCGGGTCGCTAGTAGGGAATAAACGAAATAATAGACGCACGTCAACAGAACTACTTTGTATAAATAAATCATGAAAATCATCTTCGTGGCCTGTTGCAGCGTTGGATCGCGAGGAGTGAAAGGAGAAAAGGGAGGCCTTTGCCCAGCAGTGGGACAATAATGGTGTTACGATACTGGGTTTAGATAACTTTATGCTCATACGAACACAATCATGGTTCTCTTATATAGATATGAAATGAAATAGGAACTTTTCGCATAATTATCAATCTCAAATTTCATAATTTTAAGTTACACATAATTAAAACGTTTTTAGAACAGCAACCTATGGCTTAAGTATGTAATATACATATGTGTAAGGCTTAAGTCCCTTCTAAAATAAATCAATATAAAAAGTAAATCTTTTTATATTGATTTATTTGATATAAATAGAGAAATATTTCATTCTAAGTAAGTTTTATATTGGCAAGAAAAAATCTGTACAATTCGCTTCGCTTATAAACAAAGCATCGCCCCCAAGAAATTGAAGTTTTCTGTGTTCAGCAAATAAGGAACTCGCTGCCTTCAGTACAGATTTTACAGGGAATGAAAACTTGTGGTTTCGACTTATATTTCTATTCGTTCCGCGTATACTTCTGGTTTTGTAAATACACGGTATTAACTTTCAGAAAATAAAGTATAGATAGTGACGTAATTATTTTATGTACCTTTTGTTTAAAATTTGTACAATTTTAGTAGTAAATGATTGAATAAGTGTTATTTATTATAAATAGTATTTTATCAAAAAACTAAAAAGGCGTTCAGCCTGTCGAGCTATTAATTAATTGATTTTGTATCTAGTTAGGTTCTAAACAGTGTTTAGTTAATCTACGATTGTAAAAATTTGTGTTAAATAAAGAATTTTGAAAAACAAAAAAAAAAAAACAGTGACATTATGTTTATATTTACTATAATGCGACCTCTGTGGCGCGGTGGGCGAAACAACTGCTTATACGATCTGAATAGATAGAAAGACATTTTTTTATAACTAGCGGACTTTCCCGCCTTCGCAAGGTACGGATCCCCAACTTTTTTGAAAATATAATATAGCCTATGTTCACCGGGGATAGTGTAGCTTCCCAACGGTGAAGAATTTTTCAAATCGGTCCAGTAGTTTCGTAGCCTATTCATTACAAACAAACAAACAAAAAATTAAACCTTTCCTTTATAATATTAGTATAGACAACTTAAATTAACAAATAACATTATGTATTTATAGAAATAGGTACATGTAGAGAGTTGTTACAAAAAGGCTCTAACTCAGCATAATGCTGGCTAAGAGCTTCGTAAGAGACTTAGCCAGCACTGGTCTTCCGTGGTTTCTGCAGATATTTGTTACGGGTGTTGTAGTCGTTTTCTATGTATACCTAATATAAAATATCTATCTATGTAATGTATATTAGTATGTATGTAATGTGTAATATGTACACATAACATAAAGCTCTGCTTACCTTAGGGCAAGAACACGCTATGTGAATTAACAGATCATTATCATCATCATCATCAGCCTATAGCAGTCCACTGCTGGACATAGGCCTCCCCAATGAGCAGATAATTATAATAATTAACAGATACCTAATAAAAATTTATTATGTCCTGCAGCGGGACGGGACACGAACTTACTACATCCTTCATCACAACACAAGCGATGGTTCACCACTACAACACAAGTTGGCGGTGGTCTAACTTTGGATAACTTGACTTCTTGGAAATATAAACTTGTGTCCGGCTTGCCATGCTTGCAATCACTTTCAACATTGTTCGAAGGCTTCATCAGCATCACCAACAGCCCTAATGGACAAAGGCTTTTCCATGAGCACCATAGCACGTAATGACATTTGAAATCCCTTTGAATGACCTTTGTAATTGCAATTCTGTGGCGAAGGCAATTAAAAAGGCTTTTAAGGCCATTGAAATGGCTTTTAAATGACTATTATAGGATGGTTGGTGTTAACGTAATTCCACGGCCGATCTTCTGTCTTCCAGAATGATTACGATAAACCTAGTTTCAGTCCGTGGCTTCGCTTAGGTTGTTTTTATTGAAATGATTAAATGTTATATCTATACCCCATGGTAGTTGAGTTATGAGACAAAATGTAGCTTATGTTTTATTCCAGGTGTAAGGGTGCGCCCCGCGGTTTCACCCGCGTGGCGATACGTATTTTGGATAATATACAAATACAATATACATATCTTTATAAATTATAGCCTATGTGTTATTCTGATGTATATTAAGCTATTTATTTTTATTGTAAAGTTTCATTAAAATCCATTCAGTAGTTTTTACGTGAAAGAGTAACAAACATCCATCCATCCATCTATACTTACAAACTTTCGAGTTTATAATATTAGAAGGATAGGATTGAAAAGTGACACATTCGTTCTCATAAATTGAGGAAACGAGTGGCGCGCTAGTCGTGGATGCAAGCGCACGCGTCTTGTGATACAGGCCGTGCTTTATTCGAATCTCGAATAAAACCTAGTAAGCGCTTACGTAGCTAGTTAGAAGTTGCTTATTACATACCCACAGGCCCTGTGTGGTTTGTAACAATGACCGAGAACGCTTCGTATTGTGACACGGGCGGAATTGATGTTGACGAAAGTTTAGTGCAGAGCGATAATCAACAAGTGGTTTTGAATACCGAGGAAATGCAGGAGACTACAAAAGAGAAGAGAACAAGAAGTGAGAGCGACGAAGTTGGTGAATTCGATTCGTTCACCACAATTGTCAGAAAAACAAGGAATAAAAAAAAACGTCCCAATGAAAATGACAACAAAGAAAGCGAAGGAGAAGATGTGATGGAAATAAGTGATTTATCTGAGGAGTTTGTAGTTTCAATAACGTCGAGGGAAGTTTTGCCGAAACAATTTGGAATGGCCAAACTACTAAGATCAGAAAAAATACAAAACATAATGAAGATATCATATAGAAGCCCATATAGAGTATTTGTTGCGTTTGATAGTCGAACGGAGTGTGAAAAACTGGTGAATTGCACGAAAATGGAATCATTAGGCTACAGATGCCAGATGTTTGATGAGATAACTTTATCCTACGGTTTGGTCAGACAGGTTGACTTAGACATAGACGAAAAAGAGGCACTGGAGAATCTGTCCTGTGACTATGAAATTTTATCAATTAAAAGACTGAAACGATTAGCGGAAGAAGGAAAATGGGTTGACAGTGAGACGATTCGGCTGAGCATAAAAGGCTCCACTTTGCCCCCGTACGTTTTCGGGTACGGGTGTCGGTTTAAAGTGGAACCCTATACATTTCCGGTAAGCCAATGCTCAAGCTGCTGGAAATTCGGGCATTTATCACGTGCGTGCCCTGCCAAAAAACCAGTGTGTCCCAAGTGCAGTGAAAATCACAAAAATTGTGATACTGACAATCTAAGATGTGTTAATTGCAAAGGTTCGCATATGGCTTTGTACAAACAATGCCCAGTATTTCTCAAAGAAAAAGATCTAAGAAATATAATGTCTAAAGATAATTGTACCTATAGAAAAGCCCTTACAATCTATAAGAGTAAAAAAGAAAATAATTTTGAAGAAAAAGTTACAATACAATACAAAAAACAAACAAAGAATACAGAAGTTGAGGCGCAAACATCACAGGCAAGGGAGAATAGTGGAAATAAGCCGTCATATAAGAGTGTACTTATAACTAAAGCTGTTGTTCATAGAGAAGATACAGAATCAGACATCGCTGTAGACGAAAGTGAAAAAGTTGACTTCGAACATGATTGGAAGAAGATAGGAAAGAAAAAGAAGAAAAGAAATTCGAAAAAAAAATTACAAACTGAGGAAATGATGGACCATTCGGAAAACGAAACAGAAAATGATAGCGTTAATTTAGTAGACAAGAAAAATGAAGAGGACAACTATAGCAGTATAATGAGTGGACTGGGACGGTTAGTAACGCAAGTGAAGAAAATTTTTGACTCAGATGATAGTTTCGAGGACAAGATAAAAAGTGTTTGTAGCTTAGTTTTACATGATGTTGTGCGATACGTTCTCAGTTTGGTAAAGAAAGAGAAACTACTTAGCCAAGTCATCACTTTCATAAGTGGTGACTCGTATTCATAGGTGGATCCGGTCCAACCCGTAACAAAAGTACACTCTTTGAACTTAGTCCAATGGAACGCACGTAGTTTAAAGCCTAAAGCTGCTGTTTTTGAACTTCTTCTAACACAAGAGAAAATCCATTTAGCTTTCGTTTCAGAAACTTGGTTAGATTCCGAAAACCAGTTAAACTTCTCTGGTTATGACACCTATAGAAAAGACAGAAGTGACGGATATGGAGGTATTGCTGTAATAGTACATAGATCTATTAAGGCACAGATTCTTGACATAGCTCACCCAAATACAGGTATAGAAGTCCTATGCATTAAATTAATGAATTGTGGTAGTTTGAAATATATAGTGTCTACTTACTGCTCACCATCAGTTACAACCACGCAGGCTGACTGGGATATAATTTTTGGTAAGTTCTCTAGTAATTGTTTAATTGTTGGGGACTTTAACGCGCATCACACGGATTGGTCTAGCCGAAATGATGCTAGGGGGAGTAGAATTTATGACTCCGCTTTAGAATTTAACTTTGTGTCATTAAACAACGGTCAGTCAACAAGAATAAAACTAGTTAATAATATTATTGTTCAAAGCTCCTCCCCGGATATTTCTTTTACAACGTCCGACTTAGCAACAGATTTTGAGTGGCAAGTATTAAATGAGAATCTTGGTAGTGATCATTGTATTATTAAAATAAGATTTAAACACAACGAGACTTTAAAATTTTTGAAGAAAAGAAATTTTATCTTAGCCAATTGGGACGAATATGCGAACTATTTAGAAAGTATTGATTATCCTTCAAATGAAGTCGATATTCAAAGATCATATGACTTTTTTATTGATAATATTTTAAAAGCTGCTGATAAATCCATCCCTATGAAAAAAACATGTCTCAGTCCTACAAATAAATTTAAACCCAAACCATACTGGAGCCCTACACTATCTAAATTAATTGCAGAACGTAGATTAGCATTAGTTAATTTTAGGAAAAATCCCACCCCACGTAATTTACAGACATTGGAAGAAAAAACATCTAAATCTAAACTAGAAATAAGACAGGCAAAGGCACTGAGTTGGCAAAAAATGTGTAATAGTATGGATGAATCTACTTCGGCTACCAACATGTGGAGACGGCTGCGATGGATGAAAGGTTATAGGACAAAAAAGGTACAAGTTTCTATAGAAGATAAGGATCGACTATTATGTGGCCTAGCGCCCGATTACGTAACTCCTTGTGAACCAACATTTACCTCATCTAATGAGACTTTAGAAGCTAGATTTACGTTGCATGAGATGTGCCGTTGCATTAAAAAAAAAGACACAGCTCCTGGTAATGATGGAATAAGTTATTCTATGATCTACCATTTACCAAAGAAAGCTAAACTTTATCTTATCTGCTTATTTAATAGATTAATTAACTACGGTGACATTCCGTCACAATGGCGGGATATTACAATAGTACCTATACCTAAACCTAAGTTATCACACTCGGTCGTAAAACTCAGACCCATATCTCTAATGTCTTGCATATGCAAAATATTTCACAACATGTTAAACAAAAGAGTTGAATGGTTTGTCGAAAAAAATAACCTGTTATCTCCATTAACAACGGGATTTCGAAGCGGCCAGTCGTCCTTAGACTGCTTAGTGCGAATTATTACATTCATTCAGCTAGGTATTACAAACAACATACCTACGATAGCGTGTTTCCTTGATGTAGAAAATGCCTACAATAATATTTTGATTGGAAAAACTACAAAAATACTTGATGATATCGGAATAGGAAAATCAATATGTCTATATCTATGGAAGTTTTTGAGCTATAGATGTTTGCAGATTTATGATGATGATGCAGTTCATAATATTACGTATAGGTACACTAGTAAAGGCTTGTCACAGGGGGATCCGATTTCACCCCTTCTGTTTAACATTACTACTGCCAAAATTTGTAAAGAAATCAATTTTGTTTATATATGTCAATACGCAGATGATTTTGTGATATATAAGAGTGACAGAAACTTAGTTGATTGTGCTAATACTGTACAAAGCGCTTTATGCATATTAGTTAATATTTTGAGTGAGATAGGTTTAGAATTGTCTATCCCAAAAACTAAATTTTGTGTTTTTAGTAGGGGTCGCAGAAAACGGCCACTGAGTATAAGGATTAATGAATGTGCGATCGAGCGTGTGTATGCATATAAATATCTAGGTATGTGGTTAGACAATTCATTACGATGGGGAAAACACGTCAATGAAACCGTGGCTAAAACACAAAAGTTTTTAAATATTTTTAAAGTTTTAACTGGATCCGGATGGGGAACGCATCCCCTACATCTACGTCGACTATATATATCTTTAATTAGGAGCAGACTCGATTATGGTTCCTATCTGTTTGATAACTGTGCAAAGGTCCATTCGTACAAACTAGATGTGGTACAAAACCAAGCTATGAGAGTAATTGGCGGGTTTATTAGAAGTACACCGGTTCATACAATGGAAGCTGAGCTATGTATACCTCCTCTTCATATTAGGAGACAATACCTAGCCTACAAATACTGTTCCAAAAGTCAAGCGTGGACCGATAACGAATCAATAAAATGTATAAAGAACCTATCATCGCATTGTATATCTAGCACTTATTGGGACTCTAAAGAAAAACCGTTACTTGTTACTTGTTTAGATTTTGTTCAAAATGATGATATATATGCCTCTGCTCATTTAGATATGTTTAGTTTGGAAACATGGGTAACTAATGTTGATACCGAAGATTCAATTAAAACTAATTTGGATTGTATGCAGAACTCTAAAAAACATCAGGAAGTAAATCTATTTAAAAACGAAATATTAAAAGAGCTCAACGAAAATTATTTTGATTATTATGCCATATATACGGACGGTTCAAAGAGTGAATTTGGACGGGGGGCAGCATTTTACGATCCAAATTTGAGGGCTGGTGCTAATAACGTAAATAATCAGTTTAAAATTAATACTAATATCTCGATAATGTCAGTGGAACTCATCGCAATCTCGGAAGCCCTCGCGTATGTTATCAGAGTTCCAAGAGATAAGTTTGTTATTTGTAGTGATAGTAAAAGCGCCCTTCAACATATCTCTCGATGCGCCTCTGGCAGGAGAGGCGTCTCGATTGCATATAAAATCTTATCGCAGCTGATCGATTTGAATGCACGGGGTATAAAAATTAAACTTCAATGGGTTCCATCACACATTGGTTTGAAAGGCAATGAAGAGGCAGACACATTGGCAAGAAAGGCGGTTACAGAAGGAACAGATTACAATATTTTACCAAATTATTCGGAAACCCTACCTAAATTTAGATTAAAGTGCTACATAAATTGGAAAGAGTATTTCGATCAGAGGTCAATTGAAAGGGGTATATGGTATAAGTGCATTCAGTGTGAGCCTCCGCATGTACCTTGGTTTGGTTGCACAAAGATATCGCGTAAAATTATAGTTATAGCACACAGGTTAAGAACAGGCCACATGCCTTTAAAAAAGTTTGCATTTTTAATGAAAAAGGTTGACTCGCCTAACTGTGACACCTGTGGAGTTGTGGAGGATGTCTACCATTTATTAACATCATGTATTCGTTTCCAACAAGAAAGAAAAATTTTAGTCAGTTCCTTGAGCCTACATCACTATGATGTAGGACTATTTAATAAAATTCTAGCAGAGCCGACATCCGAAGCAGCGAAACAGCTGTTCACAGCGGTGAGTCATTTTAAGTGATACCTACACATCTACATATATTCTAAATTATCTGCTACCTTATTTTTGTTTACTTTTTATTGTTTACTGTGTATTAGATAAGTTAGTATGTTTTTTAAAATTAGTATCTTGTTAATCCAATAGGACCGCCATGTAATTAATTATAAAGGTCCTTACAATAAAAATGATTAAAAAAAAAAAAAAAAATTGAGGAAACACTCATAACTTGCCAGGACGCTCTCAAATCAATCCAAATTTCCTATAGAAACCTTCCAGAGTTCACCATTCTTATTGAATATTCGCTTGATACGACCAAACTCACCTCATGGCGCTCAAATGAACACAATCTAACTTTTCCGTACTCTCGACAAGTTTGTATAAAGATTTGACATCGCAAGTCGCGGAGTGGCATTTCACGTGATGGTAATAGAAGTGTGAAGGTAGTATGAACAGCAGCAAAGAACGGGTATGATCAAGGGGCTTTAATGGAGCTACCGTGGGTCTACATTTCCAGTGCAGCATAAACTACACCGGTGCATTTTAGCTGCATATTTTGGTTTTTGACGACCGATGTGGCATGGCGGGCGAAAATCCGCCTGCGTCGGGTGGGTTCGATTCCCGCCTTGAGGCAAATATTAAGTACGGTCTGCAAAGATTTGTTCGGGGTGTTCTGGGTATTTTCTATGTTTTATAAAAAATATCTATCTATGTAATGTATTGTATTAAGTTTATCAGTCTTCTAGTAACCATAACACAAGCTCTGCTTAGCTGGAAGCTAGATGATGCTGTGTGGATTGTCAAGCAATACACAAAATATGACAGCACTCTCTCGACTGTATATACCTACTATCTATGCTATCAGCCGGTAACACCCACTGCTGAGTCCTATACTCAGCCTCTTCCTTATCTCGCCATCCCTGGCGGTCTTGTGCCAGTCGGATCCACTACAGCCTATACTTACTATAGTTGGTAGGGTATGATATTGTTACTCTAAGGACTTTCTAAGGGTGGCATGGAGGACGATTATTGCCTGCGTTCTTTGAGCGTCGATTGTTTCTAAGTTCCAAGGCCTTTGATCAAGTTGGCTCTTTTATTTTTACTTTTACCGTTACAATTTTATTATCACGCTCTTTTAATAAGAGCGTAACAAAGAAACGTATCAAATTATGGAAAAAAAATGCTGGACAATCCACGCAACATTATCTAGCCCCAAGCTAAGTAGGGCTTTTGTTATGGAATAACTGATATAATCAAACGTATATACATTAGTTATATATAGATATTTTTTATTAAACATAGAAATTACCCCGAACAAATTTAACTTTTGAGTTCCAAGGCGGAAATCGAACCCAAACTCCTGCGTCGCAGGCGGACATTCCCCCCCCGCCGAGCCACATCGGTCGTCTAAAATGAATGTTTATACCAAACTTATTCATAGAAACTATAAGATAATCGCTTACCTGGTACGGAAACTGGAAAGGGACTACCTAAATACCTACTGAGAAATACCTAAATACCTACTACAGTGAAAATCAGAGACATCAGAAATAGTGAAAATAGTTCACCGCTAAACGGTTAATTTTCGTCGTTGTATGTAATTGTAATTCTCTTCTTCATAATACGAATGGATCTGACCCAAATAGCTAAATTATTTCAAGAGTACGCAACATAAACACCAGCGTCCTTAAATTTTGGTGTTTTCAGTGACCTCCGAAGAAACTAAGAACTTCTTGGTTCGCTTTCATAGAGGTTCTTGCTTTTCGAGTGGTTCTCATAATGTACGCAAGCTTCGTAGCTTGTAAATGTAGTTCTCGATGTTTTCGCTAGATGGCGCTATTATGAGTAATTTTCATAGAGATTTGGTAACGCAGTAAGTAATTAGTTGCACTCTAAATTCAAAGCTGTCTCAGTAAAATGTCCAATTAAAAAAGTGTCGTTATTCGTCGTTATTTTTTAGTACTGACTTAATTAAGTTTATGTTGTTATTTTTGAAAATGGAACTAAATGAGCCTTCTTGGTGATTGTTGGATGTTCGTGTGACTCTTTCTCTTTTGTTACTTTTTCGTAGGTTGGTACTTTGCTTTGAGCGTGACTAATACACAAGGCTTGTACCTACATAGTAGCGCGAAATTACAGAATTCTTTAGTTGGTAGGTATCTTCCTACTACAAATTTAACTGACGGCGAATTTGGCTTATTTATATTGAATTTTTTTTCTTTTTTTTTTTTGAAAATGTCATCTACCTAAATTAAAGTCATTTAAATCGGGATATTTACCATGATTTGATATTTGAGTTATTCAACAGTCATCCAAAAGTTTAAACCTAAATTAAGTTAATGGAACAGAAGGGCAAAGAAATAAATATTATGATTATATCTGTTATGTACCTACTTGAATAAGTACATATATTTCAAGACTTACGACAAATTCGTGTAGGAGAAAAAAAGTCAGTTTCTACTGTATCTGCACATCCTCTTAAATCGTGCCTGAAAACGCACTCATGGACCTCAAGATACAAGATTCTTGCTTAGTTTGAGTTCCACTGCCCTTATTTTTTAAATGATTTCGCATGTGTTTTTTGGTACCTAAATAAATATTTTATTTATTTATTTAGTTTGATAGTTTTATTTTCTCGCAATTGAAGTGAAGAGTATTGTTTTTTACGCGGGCCAAAACCACCCACATAACTCGGTTTTATCATCCTTCATTATAACAACCTCGTCCATAATGGTGTGTTTTGGTCCCTTGTTAAAAAATATACTACACTAGAGTGCATCTGAAATTCATAAAGCTTAAGTAGGTAAAGTGCATGCTACCTGGTATAAGGTGTAACAAAACTCCATCCTTTTACAGAAGATGTAGTATCTCTCTTCCTGTCTCGACTCCCTTGGCTGAAGTAAACTATAGAGAAGTCAAATTATCGATAGTTTTAAATAAGCCTCACATAATACTTTGTCAGTGATATTTGCATACTTAAATAATTAAATAATGCTGGACAATCCTTACAGCATCATCTAGCCCCAAGCTAAGCATAGCTTGTGTTATGGGTACTAGATGATTGATATACTTAATACGATAGATTACATATAATATTAATTTTTTATCATACATAAAAAATATCCAGAACACCCGGTACAAATATTTGCAGATTGTAAAAACATTTGTTCTAAGACGGGAATCGAACCCGCATCCTCCATCGCATCGTAAGCTAGGGGTTGGTGACTGTGCACTAACTGACACAGCAAGAGCATGTTTATAGGATATTGATTGCGTAGTAAGTAGTACCCATGGCTAAATAATGGACTACATATTTTCTCACACACATTAATTCCATTGAGCCAGTACTAAAGTGAATCGCTAAACACAGCCAGCCCTATCCGTTTGCCAATAATGGGCTTAGCGTAGTCGCGTGAATATATATCGATAATCCAGTACATCACTAGTAAGTATCGCTACTGAACGAAAGTTTAGTAAAAGCTTGATAAAGTGCAAAAGTCGATATATTTTGCAGGTAACATAATGTGATCTACATTGCATAGCTAAAAAGTGGTTAACCTAAGTGATACATCGATGACGACTTTACTATAATTATGAACGACATTTTGCATTAAACTTTTTACTTCATTTCATAGCTAAATAGGGGTTAACGTAAGTGATACATCAATGTTGACTACAATACAATACAATACAATGCAAAAATTCTTTATTGTACACCATAATCAAATAAATCATTACAAAAATACATTATATGCGACAGGTACAATGGGCGGCCTTATCGCTTAGAAGCGATCTCTTCCAGGCAACCTTTGGATGGAAAGAATTATATGAATTTAAGAAAAGGCAGGGCGTGTACCACAGGTTATCTAAATAAGAATACTAAAAAACAAATAATAAATATTACAAATTCAAAAATAAATAATACACTACTTAAATACATAAATAAATAAATAGTAGGTAAGTACCAATAATCATTATTTTCATTCTATACTACAGTATGAATGAAATTTTGGCTAGAACTATTTACTAGAAGATTTGATAAAGGTAAGTAATAAATAAATAAATAATGCTGGACAATCCAAACAGCATCATCTAGCCCCAAGCTAAGCCGAGCTTGTGTTATGGGGACTAAATGACTGATATATTCGTACGTAATACAAAACCTTCCATAGATAATTATTTTTTATAAAACATAGAAAATACACTCTCTACCTACTCGCTGTGCCCACAACTAGGCTACACAAGATAAATGTATCTTTTAACACTTTGACTGCTGAAATCACACGGTGTGTGTTTTCTACAAGTGACTAATATGCGTAAATCCACACTAGCGCAGCGGCTGAGAAAATACAGATTTTTGTGACTCAGCACAGCCGTAATATTTTTCGAACGAAACGCATGTGCGGCGCAATACACCCGGCTATGTAGAGCGGCAGCACGAATTTTTTAGGTTAAAAAAAAGATCGCAGTAGTCGAAAAAAAATCGCAGTCAAAGTGTTAAAGGGCAATGTATACGCTTCTACAACAAAACTCCAAGTGAATTGCAAAAATTTATCAATAAATAAATTTAAAAAACATGTGAAACATATTCTTTGTCAACAAGCTTATCACAAAATATCAGATTACCTAGAACAGGGTTGGCGAACCTTTATGTATCAACGTGCCATTTTTTCTAAAGTAATGTTAAATGAGGTCATAGACGTGCCATCCCATAATTTTGACTGTGATTACTGGGAAAATAATAATAATCATCATCATCATCAAACTATAATAGTCCACTGCTGGACATAGCTCTCCTCTAATGAGCGCCATAGTGCCCTGTCTTCAGCTAGCCGCATCCAGCATCTGCCTGCAGTCTTTCGCAGATCCTCATCCCAAATTGGGACAAGTTCAGTTTATCAAATGTCGTCAAATCAGGGTACATAATGAATTTGAGTGTTTCCGATAATTCCTTGAACTGAAAAAATCTCTGAGCTTATGCACACTAAAACAATGTGTACACGCATTCACTACTATGACATACATAGCCCAACGGACTTCGTGAAATAGAATATCTGTAGGTACCTACTTTACACTTTTTTTATAAGTGCATTATGAGTTTTTGTGATAGGTGACGTGCCTAAAATATTGTGTCGCGTGCCACTCATGGCACGCGTGCCATCGGTTCGCCAACCCTGCTAGAAGATAAAAAAGCTTGGAACGAGTTTTGCTCCAACTCAAAATCTACCAACTTACAGATAAGCAAATCAAATGTACTAGACACATAAGTTATGAACATACTAGTGGTTTCTTCTCACTTCTTCCACTGGTGGACAAAAAATTGAAGTGAACTATAAAATAATTTAATTGATAATAATGAATAGTATAAAATATGACCTGTCTAAGTGCTTATTTGTAAGCTTAAAGAAATAAAAACGTTTCATTTTCATTTTCAACCCAGAGCATCCGGAACAACTATTTGCAAATCGTATAACTATTTTGTCCCAAGGCGAGAATCGCACCCGCAACCTTCTGCGTCAAAAAAGTTTTCTCGTAGCTTTAATAGCCTAACTCAGAATTTTCACACATCGATTTTGGTGACAGGTTGTCACCAAAATCGATGTGTGAAAATTCTCCCCCAGTTATCAGGAACAATTAATTATAAATACTTAAATACTATATATATTTTAAAGTTATTTCTTGATAAGGCATTGAATTCTTTGTCTTTACAAAAATGTTAGTGTGAATATTATTAAGTATTTTTTAACACGTGTTCTGGGATAAGGACTCTTATCTACACATCGACTGTAAAGAGCATTGCACACTAGCTAAAATAATTATCAAGTTTCTGATGCTTTTATGAGAATGTATCTAATTAAAACATTCTAGAATAAGACAATTATTTTATTATTAAGTAATTTAAACCTTGACAAGGTTAATTTAAATGTAGATAATATACTATTCGTCTCGGTGCTGGCAATTTTTTTTTTAAACGAACCAAATTAAAATAGATTGATCCTTCATACGAGTACATCGTGCGTTGCTAAGCTCAAATTGGTCGCTTGAGCTTTTTCTATTAACTTTGATGTAAATTGTATGATTTTTTTTGCTAGTGACTGTCATGTTTGTGTAGTCCATCAATTCAATTTCTAAGAACACCTCCCCAGTTTGCATTCACCTTAACTTCTTCGTCCAACTTTAAATTCCACACCAAGTATAAAACGCGAGTCAAACTTACCAAATCAAGTAATCGGAAAAATGTTTGTGCTTCTATTGTCTTTGGTTTGTGCTCTACAAGTCTACGATGTGTACTCTATGTATACAATTTCTGTCTATGGCGACACGTTTAAGGACAAAGAGTTCTTCACCAGGACTTATCCGTGGATCATAGGTATGTTATCGGCCATATCTTGCGAAGAACTGACAACCGCTGGGGCAAATGTTCTTGAGTGTAGACCACGACTCGGTAAACGTAGAGACCAGGTGGGATGACGACCTGCGAAAGACTGCAGGTAGATGCTGGATGCGTCAAGCTGAAGACAGGGCGCTATGGCACTCATTGGGGGAGGCATATGTCCAGCAGTGGAATAACATAGGATGATGATGTAGTATGTTTAATTAGTTATATCAAGCACAAGCTCTGCTTTGCTTGGGGCTAGATGATGCTGCGTGGTCCAGAATTATTTATTTATTTTTACCTATGTATTTTTTAGTAGGTACATATTTAATTTTGTATGTAACATTTTATAAATTAATATGTCGCAGATCCCCGTGTTCAATCCAACGATTCTATCAATCCACGTTGTCTGGTAGAGATCGCTGTTGAGCGATAAAACTGCCAAATGTATATATCAGTTAATAACACAAACCCTGCTTAGGTCCAGATAATGTTCTATGATTTGTCCAGCATTATTCTTTTATATTCTTATAGGGTGTAGCAATCAAACTCAAAATATGTTATTTCTTTAGGCTTACAATATAAGCATTTAGACAAGTTATACTTTATACTATATATTACTTTCAAATAAGATAATTTTACTGTTCAGTTCAATTTTTTGTCCACTAGTGGAAGAAGTGAAAAAGAATCCACTAGTACGTTCATATCTCTTATGTGTCTAATATATGGTTATTTGCCTATTTAAGTCTTAATATAATATGATTCGATACATGTCAATATTTAAGTAAAGCTATGCACAAAATCAAATTACTTACATACTATTGTCGGTACGAAACTGAGCGACATCTGGCCTTGAATCCTCAAAGCATCTGGCCAAGCATTGACATCATTGAGATAATCATTCATGGAGTAGAAAGCCTTCTTGATCAGATGGAGTTATAATTATGTTGCCTTGCAGACAACATCGGCGGCGAGCTGAACGTGGATTACTACATGCAGGGGAGCGGCAGACACACCGTGCCCCAAATGTGTGCTCTGATTCAACTGGAGGACAATACCTTCCTGCAGGCTCAATACCTCAAGTGCGAGGCTCAAGGTAAATACCACATCATCGCAAGAAGTTACGGGTTCGATTCCCGCCTGGGGATAAATGACTGTACGATCTGCAGATATTTGTTCAGGACGTTCTAGTATAATATAAAATATATTTATCTATCTATGTAGGATATCAGTATCTAGTAGGTATGGTACCCATAACAGTAGCTCTGCTTAGCTAAAGGCTAGATGATGCTCTGAGAAAATGGCAGCATTATTATTTTTATTAATATTTTGTGGCATCAACTCGTAGGATTTTGGATATTATCACTACATAGTATAAAACAAAGTCGCTACCCGCTGTCTATCTGTCCCTGTGTATGCTTAGATCTTTAAAACTACGCAACGGATTTTGATGCGGTTTTTTTATAGATAGAGTATTCAAGAGGAAGGTTTATAAACCATTTGACACATAGATGACAGTTGAGAGTCGAGATGAAGTTATCGAAATAAACATTTATAACTTTTTTGACGACAATACAATACAAAAACTTTTTATTGCCCACCAAATACATAAAAGATACACAAGACAGGAAAAGAAAAAAGACAAATACAAAATATGATGACTACTACGACCTCTGACTTAGCTGTAAATTGCTGTATTTACCTGTAATAGCCACAAAGAGTAGCTCTGAGAATTAGCAAGCTGAAGTGGCAGTGGGCCGTCCATATCTCGCGAAGAACCGACGGCCGCTGGGGCAAACGTGTTCTTGAGTGGAGACCACGACTCGGTAAACGTACTGTAGGACGCCCTCCAACCAGGTGGGATGACGACCTGCGAAGACTGCAGGTAGATGCTGGATGCGTCAAGCCGAAGACAGGGTGCTATGGCGCTCATTGGGGGAGGCCTATGTCCAGCAGTGGGCTAATATAGGCTGATGATGATGATGAGCCACAAAGAGTAGTCATTACTTATTTATAGAGAAATGAAAGGAGGATCAAAAAGCCTTTGCTATGCAGTGGAACACTATAGTGGGCTACCGGCCATGCCTTTCGAAGAACCGAGTTTATTCCAAATAACGTGTTCTTGAGTGATGACCGCGACTCGCGGCAAAAGTAGTAGGTATCGGACATCCTCCGGCCAGGTCCCGAGCCGCGATAGACTGCAGGAACATGTTGCCTATGTCCAGCTGTGAACTAAGCAGCAACTGTGCAGCTGATGATTGCCATTGGATAGTAAAGTCATGTTTTATTTTCAGATCGTCCTAGTGAGATCTGTCTCTGCGAGGCGGGGATCAATCCTTTCCAGTTCAGGTATGGGTCACTAGCTGCAAAGTAACTGCTTACTTCGCCGCTTGTGACATACGTTTGGGTGGATGTATCTTGGATGTATGGATAGATGTTTGTTACAACTTCACGCTTATACGCATTTGATTCTTGGGATCCTAGTGCACACGCAATATCTTCAATAATAATAATAGGAAGTTGGATCATGGGCCAGATCCAAAAGGCGGTACTCGTGGACTCGGCACGCATCGTCAGGAAGTTCCCCTCTCTGCAGCCCTAGTGGTGACTAGGGCTGCTTGAGCCTAGCGTTGCGGTCGGTGATCTACCGTTTTGATATATTTTTGAGTTTTCCAAAACTCGTTTTAAATGACTTTAATAATAAAATTACTAATTGATAACTTATTAAGACGCCTCCGATAATTCAGATATTGCGTCAGAGATAACGGCCAACTCGCAGCACAGTCAGCGTCCAAGCTGCAGCAAGTAGGGGTAGACGTCACGCCCCTTATCGAGCTAGGCCCCAAGTCTACCGTCTTCGGAGTCGACGATACCTGGTACTTGAAGAAAATTTGCTCCATTTTCGGAGATTACCATATTCCAAGGTACGTAAAACACATTTTTATTAAAAAAACTAGCTGTTCCTTGCAGTTTCACATGCGTTAAATTTGAATTTCACATTTCTAGGGGGATATAATATAGCCTATTTTATGTCACCCGGGAATAGTGTAGCTTTCCAACGGTGAAATATTTTTTTAAATCGGTTCATTAGTTTCGGAGACTTCAAAACAAACAAACAAAAAATCAAATATTTCCTCTATATTATATTAGTAGGTACTAATAGATAAAATAATGGAATATATGATAATAATTCGGAGACATTTACCTAGCAGTGATGGGACAGCATTACCTATGCTAATAAGAAATAAAATCCTACTAGGATTACATTACTTCCAATGAATGTATGGATGTTTGATATTCTTTTACGCAAAAAAACAATACAATACAATACAAAAATACTTTATTGTACACCAGATACAGATCATTACAAAAGACATTACATGCGACAAGTACAATGGGCGGCCTTATCGCTTAGAAGCGATCTCTTCCAGGCAACTTTGAACAACTACTGAGGCCTACGTCCAGCTGTGGACTAAGATAGGCTGATGATGACGTCGTATACCTATCTGACGGGTTATAAGCAGGTACATATATATAACATATGATAGTAAAAAATGTTATTGTTTTCCAGAGGATGCACAAAACCCTTCAGCTGCAACGGAACTGACGAGATGAAGGCTGGAGGAGCGATCGCCCAGTTCCACACTCCGTGTCCACTATACCCCATATCTAAAACTCTTCACGAGGCCTTTTATGACGATGAAAGCTCAAACTGGAATTATTAGGTATCCACTTACACAGTAACCTAAAGCTGGGTACTGACTGGTATTACGGGGCTAGTCGCAGCGAGAATAAAAATAAAAAATAAATAAAAAAGAAAATGTTTTATTTCAGACACAGATCCATATCATGGTTAGTACATACTTATACTATGTTAGTAGGCAGAGCAGGTTATAATGAATTTTTTTTTAAATATTTTTTTTATTGCACACTTAAAAATAAAACAAACAAAACATAATAAAATACAAAATGTGACAATTTGGCGGTCTTATCGCTCAAGTAAACGTTGACTAGGTAAACGTAGTCCATATAGGACGCCCGCCGACCAGATGGGATGACGACCTGCGAAAGACTGCAGGTAGATGCTGGATGCGCCAAGCTGAAGACAGGGCGCTATGGCGCTCATTGTGGGAGGCCTATGTCCAGCAGTGAACTGCTGTTATTATATGACACTGATTCGGATGCTATTTCAGCATTGTTCGATTACAGTGTCTCAACATTGGAGATTAGGATGGTGTTGGAGCTCTCGCGGCACCTGCGCATCAGTGAGGCTGTTTTCTTCCGCATGCAGGCGTGGAAGCCGTCGGTGCGCGCCTATAAAGCAGTTAGTCATAGAGGTAATCTTATTATTTGACTACCACCCCTTTGTGCCACTTACCCCCATGATAAACTCCTTTGTTTTCCGCTTGTTTATTCTATGCCTGTATTTTGTACCGGTGTCCAAATAAGTGCTTTTTGTGCGATGCTCGTCGCTACGCATTCTTTGCAAGAACGCTAAGGGTCGATCCACATCTGACGGATGATGCGTCGAGCGTATTATCGGTCGCGTCTATTCGGTCAAATCAGACCTTTCTCACTTCTAATCAGTTCGAACGGCGCGGCGTGTACACACGCAATCTCCGCCGATAGACGCCTAGTCTGAATGTATCAATCAAAATACGTCGACCGATGGGTTGATGGAAACGCAACAGACGCTGTACGCTCGACGCTCTAACGCATCATCGTTTTATATACATTTGCTGTTCTGGCGTAACGCGACCCATAATACGCGACGCATTTTTCGTCAGATATGTACCGACTACCGACCCTGAACGCGTACAGGTACGCCCCGTAACACCACCAGTGAGTACCCGACTTTAGATCATCTCAACAGAGACTCGTTGGTATCGTTGATGGGTACCGATGACGATACCGATGATGTCAGCGCTTGTACATCGTCAGGTTACTGTTAATGTGTTTTATTGGAAAGTTTGTTAAATATTACTTTGTGTCTTTATTTTACGAATAAAGTATAATTCCAATAAAATAATTTTTAAAGTAAGCAGAGGTAAGCAGTTACTTTGCAGCTAGTGACCCATACCTGAACTGGAAAGGATTGATCCCCGCCTCGCAGAGACAGATCTCACTAGGACGATCTGAAAATAAAACATGACTTTACTATCCAATGGCAATTATTTATTGGAATAAACTCGGTTCTTCGAAAGGCATGGCCGGTAGCCCACTATTGTGTTCCACTGCATGGCAAAGGCTTTTTAATCCTCCTTTAATTTCTCTATAAATATGATAGATAGATAGATAGATTATATTTTCTTTGTTATGTATCTTTTATGTATTTGGTGGGCAATAAAAAGTTTTTGTATTGTATTGTCATCCAAAAAGTAATAAATGTTTATTTCGATAACTTCATCTCGACTCTCAACTGTCATCTATGTGTCAAATGGTTTATAAACCTTCCTCTTGAATACTCTATCTATAAAAAAACCGCATCAAAATCCGTTGCGTAGTTTTAAAGATCTAAGCATACATAGGGACAGATAGACAGCGGGAAGCGACTTTGTTTTATGTATACTATGTAGTAATAATATCCAAAATCCTACGAGTTGATGCCACAAAATATTAATAAAAATAATAATGCTGGACCATTTTCTCAGAGCATCATCTAGCCTTTAGCTAAGCAGAGCTACTGGGGCCTAATTCCACTATTTTTAAAACAAACACGACTATGGCTCCATACAATTGTCATAGCTATTGTGTCTTACGTTTATATGGTATCCTACTAAATTGTGACAGCTGTCTCAATCGCTTACTATTGTATTGTTATTGAGTAGTATGGTAGGTGTTGCCGTATACATCATAAAATAAATATGAAATGGCGGACCAAATATTTATGAATCCGTGCACTCATAATTAAGGGTTTATAGGTATCTAATAATTCAAATTATTACTGCAATTGCGTAAAAGTCTATTTACATCGCTCTCAAATACTTACAACGCAACAAAATCACGATTTTAATAAAATTTGTGAGTAGTAAGCTTTAATGACATAGATAAAAGAGTTTCAAGTTGTCAATGTAAACGTCATATAGCAACTCATGTCAAAGTTACTTGTATTCAAGAAAGAAAACATTTTGTTATTTATGTTTGAAAACCCACACAAAATCAATGGATAATGGTACTGCTGAAACAAATTAAGGCCCTCCTTGACTACCTCGACTACCACCGATATTTGGCGCTAGGGCATTAATCTAGAATGCCTTATCTTATCCTAGAGCTATCTCGAAGGAAGTGGAACGATCTCATAAAGAAATGGTATTAGCTCAGACTCGCCATCAAAAACGGGAGACGAGTGGAGATTGGTAAGAAATGCAACTACTATTCTATTCTACTCCATTTTTTATCGCAAACAAGTACAGAGAGCCCATAATACCATGTAGTTACTTAGTTAGTTTCACACTTTTACAAGCATAAACTAGTACCTACTAATTTTTATTATTATTGTTATATTAGCCCGCAGTGTCCCACTGCAGGCCTCCCCCCCTTCTTCCACTCATCTCAGTCCTCAGTAAGAAGAACCCACTCTTTGTTGTATAGGTCTACCTACTAATACCTAATAATAATCTACCGTTCTTTTTCAGTACTACAATGAATACAAAATATGAAAATGTATGCTGTCGTCGCTTCATTGTTGCAACTACAAAGATTTACATGGTCTGCGGAGCATTTTTCCCACTCAATCTTTGTGTCTTTCGAAAACATAACACAATTATAACCTACCTATGTAAAACAATTAGACAAGTGTTTATCTTAGAGCGCTTTTGATTAGTTTAAGTGTTGTTTTAATTAGCATAAGTGTACATACATTATTATATTATGAATAAAAAATGTGTATATAAAAAATGGTATTTATTTTTACTCTAAACCTGCAGATTCTTGGATACTCAGTAGAATACAAGATTTTTTATGCCAACATAGAAATTTTTGAATGAAAAGTTATAATAACTGATAGCAATAACAGAAAACAATGTGGTAACAGCTTATCTTTAAAAACTAAAACACAAACTACAACAATGCATAATCTCACATGTGGAGTTAAAAGTGTTTAAATTAATTTATTAATACTATTTACATTATCATCATGACAGCCATTATCTTGTCGACATGGCTGATTCCATGCCTTGCCACTATTTGCCAACTACAGCTTGCTGCATTGCTCGACCGGCTAGAAGTTTTGGTTTGACTCTACAACAACAGCTTTCAGCGCTGGCTTTGAATTCTTCTGCAATCTGTAGAAAATTATAACAATGAATGTATATACATAATGTATAATTAGGGTTTAGGTACAAAGTGTGAGGGGTACTAAACAGCTAAGCTAGCTTCTGTTTTAATCATGACGATATGGTAAGTAAAAGGTCTCGAGTTTAAGGGAGACAGACACTTATCTGATTTCGACAGTTTCTAATCTATATATAGGTATCATATTCATGAACTCACTTGCTCTTTAATTTGTTGCTTTGATCTCTTTGTGTTGGCAAAGGAACATATATGGGATAGACCAAAATAAGTGCCACCAACACCTCCCTCACAGCTCTGGAAACAGCAGGCTATGAGCGACAAATGCCAGTGCAGTCAATATCTGCAAAATAAATTGTTTTAAATAGTAGGTACTATCTAGTTACATAAAATAAACATTGTAAAGCTTAGGCAAGAGGGAATTTAATCAACAAAGATAGTTTGTTTTACTTACATTGGTCATTATGGAAATGCCATCAGATCAGTACGGCCGGCGTTCCTTACGAATATGAGGATTGAGATCTTCCGCTTATGTTTTGACTGTCCCCTTGATAAGACGATAGGTTTTTGTATTCCTTGTCCTGCAATGCAAGGGGTCCAGCGTTTTTCGCAGAAGAGCTCTAGATCGTCGCCGGTTTTGACGCTCTAACAGCCGGCGAGAGTTTATAATGAGTTGCAGACGCGCTCGAATTAGGAAACTCATTGAACTTTTTATTATTTCACTATTATTTCACAAGCACAATAGCACCGAGAGCTACCTTTGTTCAATCGTCCATTATCTCGTCAAAATCTCTAACCATAGACTAAATTAGCCGTCAAAATAACAATAGAATTCCATGTTTGCTTGCTATCGCAAGCGATACAAGAGACTGTGATTATTAGAATGCGACAACTTGTCACAATTGTAAGTTTCATAGATACGACCACGATACAACTGAGACTGAGAAAGATTGTGCTTGTGGGATACCAATAGGTGTCAATAGTGGCGATTTAGACGCGATACTACTGTCATTGTGAGGAGATTGTGTTAGTGGAATTAGGCCCCAGGTATGGGTACCATACCTACAGATACTGATATCCTACATAGATAGATAAATATATTTTATATTATACTAGAACGTCCTGAACAAATATCTGCAGATCGTACAGTAATTTATCCCGAGGCGGGAATCGAACCCGTAACTTCTTGCGATGATGTGATATTTACCTTGAGCCTCGCACTTGAGGTATTGAGCCTGCAGGAAGGTATTGTCCTCCAATTGAATCAGAGCACACCCAAAACTCCTCTATAAAATTATTTTTCCTGAGGCAAGAATCGAACACCTCCTGCGACGCAGCCCACAGAGGTTGTCATTTACTTAGATTTATAATGAAAACCATAATGGTCACCATGAGTGAACCACTGTTGGCCAAGGTAAGCAACCGCCTAATCCCCTGGGCACAGATAACAAAGCCTCCACGGGGTAATTGTGCCGGCTCTAACACGATTTGCACCCAACTGCCGACTTCGGACAACATAGGAAAACGACAGAGTTGTTACAACGTGATCTTCTATAAAAATGAATCGCTGAATGTGTTGCTAAGCGCAAATCTCGAGAGTAGTTGAACCGATTTCGCTAATTCTTTGTTTAGAAGATTCCTTGAAGTACGAGAACGGTTCTTACGGAGGGAAAATAGAAAATAGCCTGAAACAAATGACCACCCGGGCAAAGCCGGGACGGGCCGCTAGTTGATAATAAAAAAATGAAAACCGTTTATTTGTATAAAAATATGTTACTCTACCCAAACACAGTTGTAAGGACATCATTTTAAGTATGTTAATATACTTGTGCCAGATGTCTTGTGTGTGATGGATGATAGGTGCGCTTTTATTTGTACAAAATATGTATCTTACTCTATCTATACGCTAGACAGTTGTTAGGATATCCTTTTAATTATGTACCCTAAACATTTCCAAAAATAAGAAAGATATAATTCGAAAAAACAAAACACGATCTATGGTGCACTTATTGCTCGTAAGTCTTCAGTTGAATTTCGAAGGCGCGTGCGGCCAGCGTCGAGCGCAATATTGCAACCTCTAAGCGATTACAACAAAACTTTTCTAAGAAGGATTCGCTATACTTACTTGTATTTCCATTGAAAAAGGTAGATGTTGTCCTGCACATTATTATGACGTCATTATTATGAGGTTGCGAGGTACTGCAGTGCGTCGGGCATGTTCTTCGAGTAGTACCTACCCATATTACACAGGTGACTTCTTTGCCATCATCCGATCTCGAGTGGCGTCATTCTGGTATATAATAATCAAATTTTACAGTATTGGATATCCGTCCACTTGTGCGGTAACAAGAAGTAACGGCCTGTAGCATTATGCTCGGGTACTGACTATCTACGGTTTCTATTTAAAAATGTATGCGTTATAATTTATTTTCTATTTTCTATGATATTAGTCCTTAATTTTGTATTATGTGCCTGATATAATCGAATTTATTATTATTATTGTCCGAAGGTGTGTGTCTCAGCTCTATATGTTCAGCGTACGAAAGCGTGTCCACATTGCGCAGAGATATGGGACCGCAGCTCATCTGCACGCGTGTGTACCAACGCGACGGAACATCCAGCGTATCAGACAGATATTCAATGCGTTGGGTTGTACCTTTGTGTTGTTCTGTATCACGACCTACCACGACCAAACGGGCAGGTAAAGAACATCAGTTATTGAGGCAAACCTCTGCTGCGAAAGCATAGCAGTCAGGCTGCAATAGTTTCGCAATAATTTATCCGTTGTATGTACGACAGGCGAAACTGCCTGTTTTAACGCGGGAACAAATATTTGTATATCGTACAAATATTTGTATCCAAGACGAGAATCGAACCCACAACCTGCTGAGTCCATGCGGACTTTCGCCCGCCACGCCACATCGGGCGTCAACTATGTAGCTGTTTACATAAAAACTTACGAAATATATTAAAAAGTTGACAGTTTATTTAACTAAAGTTGCTTAGTCTGCATATCACCTTAAACACACCTATATCTATAGGTATATCAGTTATCAATCACCCATAACCATAAGACCTGCTTAGCTTGGGCCTATACGATGCTGTGTGGATTGGCATTATTTTTTATTTATTTACAGTAATAATAACACCTATTCATAGTTGATTTTCTTCCTTTTCTCAAAATATTCACGTAAAATCATCAAACCCTGTTTTCTAAATGTATGAAAAATCTGCAGCCAAGGTCTCAAAATATAGCAATTTTTCCGGCACATCATGCATTGTTCAGTGTGGATTACAGTAGGTAATTATGGTCTGTCGCGACTTTGATGAATTGCGACCCGATACAGCCTGTGTACATAGCCATACAGTCTAAGGGAAATAACTAGGTTACCTTCTATAGAGGAATATAAATTTATAAAAATAAATTTCTTTATTCAAATTTCTATATTATTTAACATAAGGATAAAGATATTTTTTTTGGTCAATAACATCAATAATAATAATTATTATTTATTTATTTATTCATCATCACATCAGCCTATGATAGGCTACTGGACTGCTGGACATAGGCCACCCCCAATGAGCGCCATGTCTTCAGCTTCACGCATCCAGCATCTACCTGCAGTCTTTCGCAGTCGTCATCCCACCTGGTCTGAGGGGTCCTACTCTACGTTTACCGAGTCGTGGTCTCCGAGACTCGAGAACACGTTTGCCCCAGCGGCCGTCGTTCTTCGCGAGATATGGCCGGCCCACTGCCACTTCAGCTTGCTAATTCTTAGAGCTATGTCGATAACCTTGGTTCTCTGTCGGATGTATTCGTTACGAATCTTATCCTTCAGAGAAACTCCGAGCATAGCTCTTTCCATAGCTCGCTGAGTAATAAGTATCATTTCTTTTTACATATTCTTTTTTGTTTATAAAGTTAAGGCTAGGGGGTAAGTAAAAACACAAACGGTTAGTACTTAGATAAACAAGGATTTTGTCCTCTGATGTAGAGTATATGAATCAGCTACTCTAGCAAAGCTGTGGTATGTTTGTGGATGGGTCTTTGACAAGATTCATAAAACGGAGGGTGCCGGCTAATCTCTCTCGGCTTACAAAATTGGATTTGTTGATCCAGGGGCGAGCGTCAATATCATCATCGAACTTGAGAAGAATATATCTATAGAATATCTGGTTATTTCACAGTAGCAGCCCGAAGTCGAAAAATTCGGTGTAACACCTTCGTGCCTCGTTGCGTACGTTAAGGTCAATCGTTTCGAGTTGTCGCGAGTTCTTTTTTGTGGTTTAAATTTTTTTCTTCTTCTTCAAACAAGCGCAAATGGAATTTATTTTCTATTAATTTATGAAAGAAACTTAGGTACTTCAACTCTCAGGTATTTTTAAATTATTTTACGTCACACATTTTCGATTTTTAGTTAACTTTTAATTCTTACAACTGCAAAATTACAAAATAAAAGAATATTATTATAGAAAAAGAAAGAAAATACAATTATTGATTCACTTATAAGTAGGTACAACTTGTTACTATTACTACATATATTTTGAACTGACACCCAATGCTCTCCCTGTATCACCCAGACTCTTAAGAGACTGGAGTTTTACAGAGGGACCCACTCAAAAACTTTACACATCTGAGTCTCCTGTTGCCCAGACTCTTATGAGACTGGAGCCTCGGGAGACCCAAGTACACTTACAACACTACACACACTCACACACTACATTACCTACACACACATATACGATCACGCGCATGTTCTTAATCATTTGTACACTAAAACTTTAAAAACTCTTAGTATAATTTTAAAAATAGGTAGTATATTAAAAAAACTAATTTAATTTACTTATAACTACTTACTTTTGTCTTAACTTAATCTACTTTTATCTAATTTGTTTTGGAAGAGCGAGATTCCCTAACACAGGTATTTCTTTTACTTAAAAGGGAATCTCAAACACTGTTATATTTATTGTACATTAAGTTAAAGAAATAAATATTTTGTATTTTTTTTTGTATTGTATTGTATTTGTACATATATCATAATATAAATAAGAACATAAAGAAATAAAAATTAATATCTACTAAAAGCAACAATCTAAATAGGTAGGTACATGAAAATTGCATGTCACACTCTTGTACCTAAGTCGTTTTATTAATGGAAAAACCCATGTATGTATGTCTGCTCGTCGCAAATAAAGCGTTATCAAAGTGCCTGAAGGAAAAATATGTCAAAAAATTCAAGTAACCAAGTTTTGTACAAGCGAAACCGTATGCAAAACCAAGTTCTAATAAAATACTTAACAAAGCGACCCCTAGCGGCGATATCAAAGAACCTGAAGAATAGAGCTCAGAAGGGCCTGTCAAAGGACACTGCCGCAAGCCCCGGCTTCGCTCGTTCGTTAGCGGCTGACTTGTTTGTTTCGCATTGTTATGCCTTTTTTGCTAGTTTTTGAGGGTGCTTGCGGGTTTTTGCTTTCTGGTAGCGGTTGGTTTTGATTATATCCTAGGTATTACGGTACAGTAGGAGAATCATCTAGGTCTCTAGCATCTACGAATCGTTGTTACGTCAGGACGAAATTAGAGCATAATATTCCTATCCTACCTAATACTAATAAACATAGTTATCTATACCTACCTGCAGAAAACATTAGGTACTTTTTGATTTCTCTTTAACATGGACAGTACAAACTTATTGTTTGTATCTAATATTACTACATAGTATAAAACAAAGTCGCTTCCCGCTGTCTGTCTGTCCCTATGTATGCTTAGATCTTTAAAACTACGCAACGGATTTTAATGCGTTTTTTTAATAGATAGAGTGATTCAAGAGGAAGGTTTAAAAGTATATGTATAATACATACATTTGCACCCGTGCGAAGCCGGGGCAGGTCGTTAGTAATATTATAAAGTGAAGGTAAATATCCATACTGAAAATAATTCACGAGAGGCACTGAAAACCACTCAGAACGCAGATCTTCCGTTAACCGGTTAGTACCGGTTTGGAACCGGAATCGCTGTGAGAACCTGAAACCGGACGGCGATCACATCAAGGTAAGGAAACGGACTCTTTACCCCTTCGCACTTCCGGAGGTGTTTGGTGCATGTGTCTAAGAAGAATGTAGCCTTAGGGTCGGTACACAGCTTATCATCGGCCGCGTATTGTATTCGGTCAAATTAGACCTGCCATGCCACATTACGCGTCTAGTCAGTTCAAACGGCCTGTACAAATATGATCTCCGCTGATGTTACGCCTAGTCTGAATGCATCATACAAAATACACGTGACGCGACGCGACACGTTACGTCGATCGCCTATGCGTTGACGGAAACGTAACAGACGCTGTACTACGCTCGACGCACTAACGCATCATCAGTTTAGTATGAAAGGTTGTTTACTATATTTGCCTGTTCAAGCATAATAGCGACCGATATAATACGCGACGCATTTTCCGCCAGATATGTACCGACCTGTCAAAGTCCAAGACTATGTTATGTTATTTTTATTTTAATTATTTATTTTGGTGGGGGTTCTAGGTCGTGGACTCGTCATGTCAAAGGCCATAGGCCGGCTGATCGGATCAGTCCGATTTGAATCGTTTAACCTAAAACATTCGTGTATGTTTGTTTCGGAACAGTACATCATAATGTTATGAAAATAATGGATATAACTAATCTATGTAATACTTGATGGGTTTTTCTTGGCTACACCAAACTCTATAGTTTAAAATAACATACAAATCGCTTCAGGTCTAGATTTAGCCCAATCACACTCCTTTCGTGCCTCGAAATAAAGTCTAAAGTCGCATCGTTCCACCGTTATTGTCACATTTGCCAAGTTTTCTGAGACATTTTATTTTAACAGTTTGTTAGGATGTTTGTTGGCAAATAACAGGTTGTAGATATTTGCAGGAAGATAAGACTTTTATAGGAGAAGCGTGCCTTAGCCATGCCTTAGGTGAACTGCGATATCGTTAGCTCGATATGAGAAATGGATTTTTTTTTTGTCATACGTGGGTTTTTTTATTTTTATTTTAGCCTGATTCCTCCCACTGCTGGGCAAAGGCCTCCCCCAAATCTTTCCACTCAGTGCGGTCACGTGCGATCTCCCACCAATCTCTGTGGGTTTTTATTACGATATTTTATGTCTGGTAAGATCTTGGATATCCTACTAAGTATGGATGGATGTTTGTTACTCTTTTACGTAAAAACTACTGAATGGATTTTAATGAAACTTTACAATAATATAGCTTATACATCAGAATAACACATAGGCTAAAATTCATAAAAATATATTGTATATTATCCAAAATATCTACCACCACGCGGGCGAAACCGCAGGGCGCAGCTAAGTTCAATAATAAAAAGCATTTTATATTAATAATTCATTCACAAAGTACCACCGTCTATCGTCTTCCTTCATGTCCAGTCCATCCTAAGGTTGCCTGGAAGAGATCGCTCTCAGCGATAAGGCCGCACTTTATTTATTCTATTGTTTATTCCTGTATTGTTTTCTGTTTTGTGTGGTATAATAAAGTGTTTTCTATCTCCAAGAACCAGCTGATCGACATTATATTCGTCGATCGATATAGACATTATTGGACAAGACCATCGTTAGCCATTAAAGTGTTAAACTGTAAGTTAAATCTTCCCATTTCTAGCTAAACGTGAGTTAAAAATTAAGCCGGTCTACATTATATAAAACAAGTATATTATACAAAACCGCAAGTTACGGAGAGTCTGTTACAGAAACCTTAGTAATACCTTTAGCAATTTACAGTTTATAAAATGGATATTTTCTCAGTTTTCTGTTAAAATGCAATTTAAAAATAACAACGTAAGCCGGACTTGATGAACACTATTACAATTCCACAGTGTGACACAATTATGAGGTTGCGTTGGTGCTTTCTATTGAATTAAAAGAGAGTTCTTCTTTTATAGGAATTTCCTAACCTAAAAACAACAAAAGTCACTTTTATCTATATCTCTAAATGAATCCCTATTTCCCTTGGTCACGGCATCACGCGTGAACGGCTGGACCGATTTCGCTAATTCTTTTTTTGTTATGTTTCTTATTGTCAGGAGAAGGTTCTAAAAAATAAAAAAATTGCGCGGAAAATTAGAAAATTTAAGAATACTTAACCACCTTATTATTTGAAGACCGATGTGGCGCGGTGGGCGAAGGTCCGCCTGCGACGCAGGAGGTTGCGGGTTTGATTCCCGCCTCGGAACCATTGTGTGTACGATCTGCAGATATTTGTTCCGGGTGTTCTGGTCGTTTTCTATGTATAATAAAAAATATCTATCTATGTAATGTATTGAATTATGTATATCAGTTATCTAGTACCCATAACACAAGCTCTGCTTACCATGGGGCTAGATAATGCTGTGTGAATTGTCGAGCATTATTTTTTTTAATATTAAACTACTTCTAATGTAACCATAGCGTTTTACAAATCAAACTTTTTTGATGTAACCTTATAGCGTTTGACATACCATTGACAGAATGCTCAATATTCATAGTTAAGACAGGACAACGTCTGACGGGTCCGCTAGCACTATACATGTAGGTAAATCTAAATCGACGCAAGTATTTTTAAAATACGATGTTAATGTCACACACAATAGACGAAAGACAGAAACCCCTGGTTTTTGACCAATATACATAAAATTAGTGTCTATTCTTATGGTTTGACCAGAATCTTATAACTAAAGGTTATAACTTTAGGTGAATTCATTCATCAATTAGTTTCTCATAATAAGACCCGTTTTTCATGACCTTACCCAATTCATTCATTCACTTGGATTTAAAAAAAAATATGCAAAAGGAAGGAGTATCCCCATTTTTATACTCGTGGCACGAAATAGAGTTAATAGTTCAGTAAAGTAACAAATTGGCTCAACGTACTGCGAATAAATATTCAGGCTATCGATTTCCATTGGTAATGCAATTGCTAGAGTTCTCAAAGAAAAGAATTGTACCATACAGTACTAGCGTTTACTGTGGCACATAAAAACTACTTAGTTAAAACAACTAAAAGTAAAAGTTTGTTTGATTATTTCTAAGAGCCCTGGGTTCAGTTCGACGTATCGAGACGCTGTCGTGACGTCTCAATATCTCATTTTCCTATGAGATTTAGTACAGCGCCTTTATCGTGCAAACGATTTACAAAAATCGATATCGACGAAAATCACATACAAAAATTAGACGTCAAAATGAAGTTTCGATCGTTAAACCGAACTCATAGCTCTGTACTGTACTTAGAATAATGAAAAATCCCGGGAAGTCCCCGGACTTTTCGTGGCATTGAACTGTCTCTAGTCCCGGGATATTAATAATGGTGGACAATCCACACAGCATCATCTAGCCCCAAGCTATGCAGAGCTTGTGTTATGGGTACTAACTAGATGACTAATATACATTGTACAATACTTAAATACATAGATATTTTTTATTATACATAGATAACGACCAGAACACCCGGAACACATTATCTGCAGATCGTACACACAAATATCCCGAGGCCGGAATCGAACCTGCAACCTCCTGCGTCGCTTGTGGACCTTCGTCCACCGCGCCACAGAGGTCGTCAATGGGAAGGGCGAAAATTGCCAAACCCTAGCCGTTACGTTACAGTTCTAATTGCTGGTGAATAGACTGTTTTGTCTTTTGCCTATAGGTAGTTATGATGAAATACTTGGTATAATCTGTCTGCGTATTTAGAATGGGATTGAAAATGAAGTCATCTCTGTTGCTGTCCTACTCAGTTCCAATCCAATCTGAGTGTCTGAGCGTGACAGTATGACAATCTAGCAATGGTGTGACATTCATGGCATATTTAAGAGCATGTATTCTCTACGGTGCAAACCTTCATCTGTAAAGCTTGTCGCACACACGAAAAGCATAGCACAAAAAACCATACAAATATGGACTTTAACTCGTAAAATAGTAGATATACATACACGGAGAAAAAAATCTCGTTGTACTTACTAAAATTCTGTTTGACTCAACAATAATTCTAGTGCTATTTGTGACAACTATAATAATTTAGTAACGATTACGATACAATAATTCTAGCTGTCAGAACTAGTGGTAGCTGTTATCCCAACAATACTATCTAGTAGAGATTACAAGAATAATTAGTCCCTAATAATTAATTTCTTGCCATGTGAGCAATATTGTTTGGTAGTATTTACAATAAGCAGATTTTTGATTAGGTACTGAATTATTTAGTAACTGATAAGTAAGTGCGTGCTATTCCTACTATCTGTTATTGTTATGAGCACTATTATTGATGTTAAAGGGTACAATTTTTTTGTAATGGTAACTGTACTGATTGTGATGATTACTGCCTAATAACTTTATGCGCACTATATCTTATCGTTGTATGTACTATCCATTTATGTGATGTTTACTATCTATGACTGTTATAGGTACTATCTATTATTGTGACGTGTACTATTATGATTGCAATTATTACTAAGCAATTAGGCTGCCATTCCACCAGAGTGTGCTACGTTGCTAAGTTTCCAGCCTACCAATAAGATCGCTTCTACATCGCGTCATTTTTGGTAGTTAAAATTACGCGATAACGGAGCGATCCATCGGTCGGCTGGAAACATAGCAACGTAGCACATCTCTGGTGGAATGCAGCCTTAGTAGGTATGTAGTTTTTATTCAATAAGGGTTGGTCCTGGCTCGTCAGCATGGAACAGTATTTTACTGCTGATGAATCTGTTCCAACCATTATATTACAAACTACATTCAAATTAAATAGTAATACTTACAATTATATAGGTACCTACCTATATCAAATTTCATGTTAAATCTAAAAATTAAAAATAGGGATTTCTGGAGATGGTATTAGTGGAATCAGAATAAAAAGTATTATTGAACTACTTTAAAAATATATTTATGGTAATCATACAAATGACCTTCATGTTTATGTGCTACAATACAGTTTTATAAACATGTGTTGCTGCCAGTGTTCACTTAGTTTATAATTTTAATTTGTAAGAACTTTGTTCCTTTAATAAACTTTACATAATAACCAACTTATTATTATAAATCAATATAAATTTAAAGGCATTTTTGTAATGTAACATAGAGTACAAATTACTAGGTAGTAATTTGTACTACCTATTAGTTGAGCCTCAGATCGGAGATCTCTTGAATAAAGTATACATTCTATATTATAATAACGAGATATCCGTAAAAAATACTATTATATCTTCTTTTTTTAGTCTATACTATAGAATAAAAAAGACAACAAAAGATTATTTTACATGGCTATCAAACAACATGATTATTCAATAGAAACAATGTTTCTTTTCAACAATATATAAAGTTAGTTACACTTAGTTAGCACTTAGTTTATAATTTTAACTTGTAAGTACCATGTTCCTTGAATAAACTTTACATAATAACTAACTTATTATTATTATTAATCAACATTTTTGTAATGTAACATAGAGTATACTTAATTCTTTGGGAAAAAGCACCTTTATTTGCTGAGCATAATCCATTAAAATTGTAGAGTCAATTCGTTTTTCGGGGTCTTCACCTAGGAGATGTCTGATTATTATGTTGCTTAGTTTCCGTCGGTGACTGCTAGTCAGCAGTCCATTTTCAAAGTGAGCATTAATAATCGACTTTCCCTCTGCTGTGCTCTTAAGTAGTTCTTCCAGGTGCTGTAAGCGAACAGATTAACATAAATAATGTATCTCTTTATATATCGTACCTACCCACCTACTATATCAATGATT
Organism: Eupithecia dodoneata; assembly: GCA_947044415.1. Classification (NCBI taxonomy): domain Eukaryota; kingdom Metazoa; phylum Arthropoda; class Insecta; order Lepidoptera; family Geometridae; genus Eupithecia; species Eupithecia dodoneata. The sequence continues at coordinate 1,364,283 of OX345670.1, forward strand.
TTGAGTAACTGGACAAATAAAACATGCTAAGTTGTAAAACAAATATCAAAAGTAGCTACTAACCAAACTGTGAGTAACAGTTGTAGCCGTCGTCGGGGCTTGTGTGTCACTGCAACCTGGTGCCGTTGATGATGTTTGTTTCGGAGAAGATGAGTAGTGTATTATTATGTCGCTTTCATGATCAAGTTCATAATTATTATTTATGTTGATTACTTCTTCCAAAGGCACTACTCTTCTATGTTTTTCGCTAAGTTTGTCTACTTTAACAGATAAGTCTTCAGACTGAAACAGAAAATAAGCTATGAAATCAAAAGTCATATTATGTTGCAGTCGCCTGCACAAACACAGATCCAAACAGTAACCCTAAAGAATGAATAGGTACCTAGTTCTACTACTAGGTACTCACTGCCACAAAAAAGACATACCTACTGTATTATTAAATAATCATAAGTAGGTATACTTCAGGAAATCATGTAGGTACACGATTAAGTACCTATAACCCAACATAATTACATAATTAAATTTAGGTAGGTAGGTATCGTGAGGCAGTTAGAAGGTATAAACTCCTATAATCTACTTTCAAAACCATTTTTTACAACTACAACTAAAAAACGTGAACTAAAGAGTAGGTACCTATGCAAAACGTGCACGTGCGGACAGTTACATAATTGAATAATGATGGCACTGCTACTTACCAGTGAATATTTCTATGTATTCTCCGAGTCCCCACACTTGCAGCAGAGCTTTTACTTCTTCGTCCATTTCACTTCAATTCACAAAACAGCAAAACACAATGTAGAAAACCCAATCACATCCGCACGCACTGAGCGCAAACAAGAAAGGAAGGAAGGAAGGAATGACCGATCTTATCCCCTCCCGCCCGCGCTGCCGCCGCTGCGCCGAGATGTTGGTAGTCCGTAATAAACTGAAGTGTAGAAACTACAGAGAGCATTGTATACTTTACAATATTTCTAGTAGTTTTTATAATATGCTAATAGCTGTAACTAAAGTTCTGGTTTTTTGTAAAGTACGATATTATTTTGTAAAGTGAACAAAAATTATTTAATAGTAACTGGAAAATGTAATAAAGATTACTATTTTTTATTAGACGCAACATTTTTTGTGATTACTACTCGTTCTTGTAGTCTTGTAATCTAATTTTTTTCTCAGTGTATATTGACGGCATCAGATGACAGACTACTCGTTTAAAACTTCAAACAAGCTTTACTTTTGTCAAGCTTCTGGGAAGCAATTTTGTCACTTTTAAATGTATCGAAACACAATGATAATTATCACTTTTCACTGTAAGAGATAACGAGTTTAAGTCTATATTTGAATACACTTTTTTTTGCTCAATGATAGTGGTTTTCGGTTAATGTTCGCAGAGCTTAACGCCGTCGTCAGAGCCTCTGATGTATGCGCCACTATACAATCAAGATTAAGTCTTTACAATTTTATACGGAGCTAATCCAGTTCAAAAAGCGGTTTACACAACGTATTAACTTTATCAAAAAAACTGCTTTGAACTAGTTCAAACTAGCGTTTTATCGTGGAAGTTTGGAACGACTCCAAACTGCAATTTTAGTTTTTACATTTTGTAGTTTCATATAATATTCGTGTATCTCAGCTACATGAACTAGTTTTTTTGTAGTAGCAAGAGGTTTACTAACTCTACGAACCTATTCACATAGAATAGGTTCATCGCATAAATAACGTAAGTACAGTTTTTGTTGGCAAACAGCGCAAAATGTTTTATTTATTTTTCGGAAGCGAAAAAGGTTAAAATGTATATTTCGATAATGGACGACAGACTGAAACTTTCAAAACGATATTTATTCGAACTTCTGCAATTTACCCTGATGATACAAGTGTCATAAAATATTTTCCACCTATTTATTTTGTTTTTTTAATTGCTTTAATTGACATAAATATCTAGCATAAGTACTAGAACCAATTATTTACGCTGTACCTATCGAAAACACACTTAAGGGAATTCCAAAAAGATCACGAATCAATTTTCAAAAATTCTCGCCCGATCTTAAGGATACATAGAATGTGTGCAAAATATGTGGTCTCCCGACAAATTCTGAAGGGTTTATTCAGAAGAAGGTTGTATCGGAAACTCATTTAGCTTTCGCCTAATTTCCGCTGGGAGGCGTGGCGGAGCGGAGCCTGTACCTAGTTTACGAGTAAGTGAATCTTATATTGAAGCTTAGCAGATTCTTTACTTAGTTTTTGCCAGGTATGGGAACTTTTGGTAGAAATTGTTAAAAAATTGTTGATAGTGCCATCTAGTATCGACGGGAAGCAACTAAGATGGCCCAGATAATAAATTAAACTTAAAAATTGTTATGTGGCGCGGTGGGCGAAGGTCCGCTTGCGACGCAAGAGGTTGCGGGTTCGATTCCCGCCTCGGAACTTGTGTGTACGATCTGCAGATATTTGTTCTGGGTGTTCTGGTCGTTTTTATAATAAAAAATATCTATCTATGTAATGTATTGTATTATGTATATCAGTTATCTAGTACCCATAACACAAGCTCTGCTTACCATGGGGCTAGATAATGCTGTGTGAAGTGTTCAGCATTATTTTTATTTATTTTTTAAATTAAGGATCTTCTTTAGTAAATTTGTTAATGCTTCGAATAAAGGTTTTCTTATTCAGAAACTAAATCGATTTTGATTGGACTTGGGGAAAAAATTTAATGGAAGGACGCGGGTTCAAGTTCCATCGAAATCGTGTTTTTTTGATAATTTTATTTATAACAGCTGTAATTATTAGACATTGACACCTATAACCCAGCGAAATTAAGTAGACACAAAAACTTGCTTCGCGCTGTTGCTGTTGTCGCTTTTACTTGAGTATAATTAAGGTTACTTGTTTGATTTGTAATAATGATTTAACCAATAAATAGAATAGAATAGAATATACTTTATTGCACAAAAAGTTGTACATAGGCGAGCATAATGCTAGATAGCATTCTCTACCTGCTAACCTTTGGGTAGTGTGGACAACAGTTTGGTAGGTAGTGCTATATAATAGAGATAATAAAATATACTACTCATAATGATACTAAGCTACTTATATTATACTTAAACAGTAATATATATACCTATATAAATAATTAATATATAAATGAACTTGAACTTGCAACAATAATTGTATTTCGAGGCTACCTGCGAGTTAATTAAGGAGTAAAAAAATACAAGGGTTAGTTTCTTTCGTATTTGGTTCTCGTATACATCTGACAGAGAACCACAATTAACCACATAGCTCTAAGAATTAGAAAGCAGAAGTGGCGGTGGGCCGGACATATCTCGCGAAGAACCGATAACCGCTGGGGAAAACGTGTTCTTGAGCGGAGACTATTACTCGGTAAACGTAGTTTTGGACGCCCTCCGACCAGGTGGGATGACGACCTGCGAAAGACTGCAGGTAGATGCTGGATGCGGCAAGCTGTGAACACGCGGCGCTATGGCGCTCATTGGGGGAGGCCTATGTCCAGCAGTGGACTGCTATAAGGCTGATGATGATGTATTTAGTGGAACCCACCCTTAGTAAGTTAGATGCAACTTTGTCTTCAAAATATATAAATGGGCCACAGGGTTGTGGATTTTAAATTTTTTGTTTTTACTTTTGTCAAACAAAAGCTACATGGATTCATTTGAAGCTGGTTAGTTCCGCTAAGTTCGATTCCCGCTATGCTCGGATTTTAAAATGCCTTCCAAATACCCGCCATAGATACCTACTACGAATTTTTCAGTTCGACCTTAATAAACAATGGAAGGTACAGTTCGATAGAAAAGTGTTTCTAAAGTATACTCTTAAAGCTAGCCTTGGCTGGCCCACATAAGTTAAGGGAAAATTTAGAAAAATGTTTATAAACCATTTGACACATAGATTTCCACGCGGGCAAAGCCGCTGGGCGCAGCTAGTGAGTTATGATTTTTGAAACAAGGCTTTTTTTGCACACTTTTCTGGCAATTTTTGCAGCCCAAGCGCCTTTTTTTTGGCAAATAACACAGCGTAGGTACTCGTTTCGACTCGGGAGCTCTTCAGGTCCGTCGAGTTGGAAACCCTTGATGTTGAAGGACGAGTGTTGGGGCTATATCAGATAGACTCTGGCTTCATCGAAATAGCTGTTGGTCCATGGAAAATCCTTTCATTTTATTTGAGACCTGATCTGATGGATGAGACCTTCAAAATGGGTATTTTGGCACCATGGCTTTTACAACCAACACAAGGGCAATGCTTCCAGTTGATCATCATCATCAGCCTATAGTAGTCTACTGCTGGACATAGGCATAGACATGGCGCTCATTAGTGGAGACTAATGAGCGCCATAGCGCCCTGTCTTCAGCTTGCCGCATCCAGGTTCTGCCTGCAGTCCTTCGCAGGTCGTAATCCCACCTGGCCGCTGTTTCCAGTTAATAAATATGAATAGCATCCTACCACCAGGGTATGACAACGCCATAATTATTGGCATTGTCATGCCACCCATACTAAAATCCCGCATTCAGATCGCCAATGGGCTTGATTGACCCATAGCTAAAACTATAGTAGGTAAATACACAAGATCTATGCCATAATTATTTGTGAAGTGACACATGTACATTCCGAATGTACAGCATTATAAATTAGACGTTGCGAGGCGCGGACCGTGAAATGTGCTGTCGCGGCGTACAGCGCGCACTCACGGACTTTCGATTAAAGGATCTTTGTTACCTACTTTATTTGTAGATAAAAATAAAATAATCACATTAATATTATAAATGCGACAGGATGGATGTTTGTTACTATTTTACGCAAAAACTTCTAATCGGATCGGGCTAAAGTGCACGCAGGTAGCCCAGGGCCGGAATAAAACAAAGGCTACTTTTTATTCCGTATATGAAATAACCTGGCTCTACGAGTTAGCAAAAAAGGTTTCCAAAGGAACAACGCGTGCGAAAATAGGTTTTAAAATGTTGTTCGGTTAACAAGGTCCATTCTGAAGGCTATGTAGGTAATGAGTAGCTTGTAATATTCTGTTCTGTGTATTAAAACTCAGGTTTAAAGCCGCGTTGACACGATCAGAGCCAGCTCGGACCGAGTGAACTCGGTTACCTACTCGGACGCAACTCGGATTGTAGCAACCTCTAATCCGAACGCACTCGGACGACGGCGTCCGATCTAAGTAGACTCGGAACGTCTTTTACTCATCCGAGCTAGCTCGTATACGAGTTGGAAAACAAAATGGCGGCTAATATAAACAACCAAGCTAACAACTAAAATAATTTGAATAATAGCGAAAATGATCCGAGTGAACTATGATAATATGAACAGCTATCCTAGTACACTCGTATGAAGCTACTCCTACTCCCACTCGGTCAGAGCGGACTCTGATCGTGTCAACGCGGCTTTTATAAACAGAACAGAATATTATAACTTCTTTCCGAATTTATCCACTCATAATTTTGTGTGGGTTGAACAGCCCGCATTCATTCAAAAGTTGCCGCTACTGTGTTCGCTGTTCTCAACGGCCGCGTGTCCCACCAAATCCCAGAGCTAATCACAGATTAGTTTACTAGCTGCACTGCTGCACTGTGTGTAGTGCACAAGTGCACATGTAGCGCATGAACCATTAACGTGGAAACTGGGGCAGAATACCTCCGCAGCTAATTTCGAATAATTCCTAGTATTTTGTAGTAAGGGGCGAGTTTTAGAGTGCGGTTCTAATGTGGTGCTGTTGGACGTTTTGGAATTAAACTGAGGTTTAGGCTGAGTTGTACTTTACTAATTTTTTACTTGTGGTGGCGGGTTAACGCCCGCGCCCTCCTTAAACATAATTTTCAGGAACACGAAATGTGCTCTAAGGGTGCGTCCACAGTAGGTAACATTTTATATAATTTCATCTTAGTTGTTTCGGGTGTTCTGGTCGTTTTCTATAAATAATAAAAAATAAATATAATGCTTAGTTTGGGCGCCATTGTGCATTATCTTACGAATACGATCGTTTTCGAGTCCTTCCTATTCGATTTAGCGCCTTACAGCTGTTTTGTCTGGCAACCAAACCACTAATGTCGTTTGCGATGACCTAAACAATAAGAACTATCGTGTATATCGATGGAATATACTTTATTGCACAAAAGTTGTACATAGGCGAGCATAATGCTAGATTGAGAGCATTCTCTATCTGCTAACCTTTGGGTAATGAGGACAACTTTAGTAGGACAATTTAGGGTACATTAGTTCCCCCTTTAATAAAACAAAACATGTAGAAAATTCACGAACTCAAAAAACCTATCAATCAGAAAGCAATCGAGCGGCCCAAGTCCGTCCATAATGAAAGAACAGTGGACCCTAATTGGAAATACTTTGAAACTAATATCGCCTGTGTTTGGAAAATAAAATCCAATTTTCCAATGGAGTCCGGTGGAAGGTGTGATGGGAAGACAGAAGGAATGCTCTTCAATATTTACTATTCGATCAAATATTGTTAAAGAAATCAACATTTCCAGTCAAATAATAGAAAAACCGCCTATGTTAGTCCACTGCTGGACATAGGCCTCCCCTAATGAGCGCCGCAGCAGAGCCCTGTCTTCAGCTTGACGTATCCAGCATCTACCTGTAGTCTTTCGCACATCGTCATCCCACCTGGCCGGAGGGCGTCCTACACTATGTTTACCGTCGTGGTCTCCACTCAAGAACACGTTTGTCCTCGCGGTTGTCGGTTCTTCGCGAGATATGGCCGACCCACTGCCATTTCAGCTGTGCTAACTCGTAGAGCCATGTCGTTGTAAAGGTGGCACTTCACATGGCTATTTGTGTTCGCTATTGGGTGTTTGTTGTATTTGGCAAAATATATGACGTTCAGACGAACATGCAAAAGAGGCAAATACGACCATCTACACGTCATGGCACATAAATAACAAACACACAAACATTTTATTGACGACCGATGTGGCGCGGTGGGCGAAGGTCCGCCTGCGACGCAGGAGGTTGCGGGTTCGATTCCCGCCTCGGAACAATTGTGTGTACGATCTGCAGATATTTGTTCCAGGTGTTCTGGTCGTTTTCTATGTATAATAAAAAATATCTATCTATGTAATATATTGTATTATGTACACCAGTTATCTAGTACCCATAACACAAGCTCTGCTTACCATGGGGCTAGATAATGCTGTGTGAATTGTCCAACATTAATTATTTATTTAATTATTTATTTGGCAGCAGACTGAGCAGAGCGCAAGGTGCCAATACGGCCATTGTGTGGACGGCTTATTGCGTATTTGCCTATTTGACTGCTTTGATGCAAAGAGATTTTACATATAGAGACGTCATACTCATTGTAAAGAAATAAAAACATTGCGATATTTTACTATAGCTACATACCTAGCGTCGACGTTCGAACATACAACGCCGCATGGCATTATCTCTGTCACTCATAAACTTAACGCATTGCTTGTTTCGTTCGTGTTGGTGGCAGTGCGGCAACGCCGCGCGGCAATGATTGTTGAGTAAAATAAAATTCACCATTTTACATTTTAACATATTAAACATCACTTACGTATGAAAAGATACACCCTTTCTGGTTTTTATAGTCCTTGTGTAGTTATTGCACTTTCGGAACACACAACTTGGCATTTTCGAGGTTTATTTAAGTATATTCCGTAAGTAACCTCGTGTTAAACGAACGTGCGCGTCGCGGCCAGGAGCAGGACGGACTGAGTTCAATTAGGAAACGTACCTGATTTTCGTTTTGTAAGGCAGACCTCGATACAACGTATCTACGTATAAATAACATCATTGCTTTGATGTGCCTCGAGAAACCGACAAGCGCACCGTAACGCGTATTTGGTATTGGCCTTATTTGTCAAATAGGCAAATATGGCGAAAACTTTGTCAAATAAACTGTCCACACTTGGTAATTTTTTGCCAAATATGCCAAATTCACAAATACAAATAGCCATGTGAAGTGCCACCATAAACCATCACTTCTGTGCAACTATACCGTGCTCCAATAGATTTTGCGCCAGGAGTTATCAACTGAGAGAAAAAAGTTAATAACACGGGAATGGAATCTCTACTTCGAAGACCTCTGAGTGATCTCGGAGAGGGTATAATACCGCCAAAATTGATATCTATTGTGTACGATTTTCTTATTGAATTCGCAGCCATTTTGGTCCAATAATTGCGCGTCCAGTAGCTAAATATTTGTTTACTAGAACTAAATAATCTAAGAACTGTATGTGTAAGGACAACGTTCTTTTATATAGATATTTTCAGTCCAGTATTTTTAAACATATTACATAAAATGCAATTAATTAGTGTCGCATCTAAAATGGCTAAACAAAACACGACTATAAAGTTGTGTTTTGTTTAGCCATTTTGTGGATTATTAAAGGAATTATTAAACAAAGCGTGATTAAGGCCGTTATTATGTTAAACTAAATTAAAAGTAAAAAGAAGACACAATTACAAATATTATTTTTTATATCTGTTCTCAAGTGCTCACACACATTACACTGTACAGTCATTTATTCGATTGTATTTTTTTTTGTTGCAAACTAGTAGGACTCATCAGACCACTGAAAAAAAATCCATAAAATCCATAAAAACTGTTGCTATAAATGCAACATCATTTTTGACATCATACAAGAATTTTACTAGTAATTGGTATTATTACTTTCAATAATTATAACAACACATACACACACACACACATATACAGAAACACACAACAAATTATTAAACATAAATCACTTTTTTTTTTTTTTTGTTCATGCGTTATAATTATTTGTCAAATACATCTGTTCAAATTATTCGTATTATAATCCTTAGAGTAAGAGTACCACACATACATATAATAACATAAAGTCTTCATTCAATTGTATTCAAAATGATTGAATTCAAAAATTATGCAATTTTACATAATTTATTTTGTCAGTGTTTCGTTCTTCTGGTCGCCTCCAAGGGTAATACTGAAATACAGTGTTTTGCTCTTAGAGCAAAGCTTTTCGCTGAGCTATTCGACAGGCTGCAGCACGCACACAATTTTTAATCTCTAATTTTTATATTGTTTATACTATTACCTATTGTTTACCATTACTATTGTTACCTTTGAATCATGTACTGCAGTGTCGAATAAATGCATTATCTATATATCTATGTATCTATGCTTGAGTAACACGTAGGTAGGTATGTCATAGAAAAGTGTTACTCAAGTATTGATCAATGAATGAGCAAGCCGTCGCAGTTATAATATTAGTGATTCCGAATAAAACGAACTAAATATAATGAGAGGCAAAGCGCAGTCTTATGGCTTAAGAGCATCTCTACCAGACCAGCCTTGAATGGATAGAATCAATGGACAAAGGGGAGTACATAGGGGATCTTGTGCCTACATATGAACGGTTTATAAATATACATAATTATTATCTATCCACCCATGGTTGCCTGGTAGAGATCGCTCTTGAGCAATAAGACCGCCAATTGTTATTAATTTTTAAGTCATTTTCTGTACATATTTTTCTATTTTAAGTGCATTAAAGAATTTTCTATCTATCTATCTATATATAGTCATAATTTGTTATGCATAATTATGTAGTAACAATTCATAAAGAGGGCGTAACAAAAGCTTTAATAAATCCGTTCTAGAATAAACACGACAAAACTTCAAAATTCCCCACAAATAGAGTAGGTTCCATATTCTCAGCTTCTTTATTAGTTTAAAAGTATCATAAATTTGCATTTAAAAAGTTCGGCAACAATCCATACTAATAAGAAAAGCGAAAGATAGGTTCTGTTTGTGTATTACCTACAAATCATATTTATTGTTAAGGACTTTTACTTCGTAAAGTATGCCAGTCTATCATAACCTAAACTTATAACTAAAAAACAAAATAAACAGCAAAATGAAAAAATATAACTTGTGGCTATTTTTAAAGGGAATCACCGATGCATAAAATTTTTGAATAAAGAGATGGCCGCTGCTGAATCTATCTACCTAAAACCGTCCTCGGTCGATAATGACAACAAGCTGAGACGGGACCTTATTAGCCGCGCACATGGGGAAAGACCAGTTTTTTTTATTACGCTACTACTTATGTTTTTCTGTATTTATGTGTCTTTTCCTTTTTTTTGTAACTCTTTTTAACATTGTGTGTGTGTTGGCTATAAATAATTTTTTTTATTCTTTTTTTTCTATTAAAACTAATTTATTTAAATTAAGTTTAATCATCAGTGCCTCCCTTCGATCTTTGAACTTGACGCAATCCATCAAGATGTGGTGCCCATCATCTAGGACTCCACAAACATCACAGTTTGGAGAGTCCGTTTTTTTTCATAAGGTTTATTAACTTCTTATGTTTGTTAGTAGGTTATTGTTTCAGGAGTTAAATTTTACCCTGAGAAAAAACATACTAACACTTGCTTGTTTCTTGGAACGGTTTCCGCAACTAAGCCACAGGTGGGCTCTTTTTGCGTGTCAGGTGAGATGTAATTATAAGTATTAATATAACGGGTATTTATCGCGTTTATTTATCTATTTTTCCCGACGTTTCAACAGGTTTACACGCTGTCGTGGTCACGGGATAAATACCCGTTGTATTAATACTTATAATTATGTGTTCAGATCGCGTAAGTTTAAAAATATCAGGTGAGATGTCCCGATGGTCCTCCAGGAAGGTTCCTCTCAAAAATAATAAGTTTCCTCGTAAGTGAAACCATGGGCAGAAGGTAGTTACATATTTATTCACCAACGGACCGGAGGTAGCGATAATCGAAGTTGAAGAAAAATCTATTATTGGACCGATTTTAATAAAACTTTGCAAAAGTAACTGTATTTCAGTATTGTTGGAAACACTGGGAAAACTTATGGAGATATTGAATTCTGTGGACCTACTTTTAGTTTCATTTATTCAGGAGCTGTGCTGACTTAGCGGATTTTGAGTCTAAAAGTCGTGGGTTTGGTCATGAATTTACACTATTGACTTTACTATAAAAAGACAGTAAGTTAGAAAAGTAACACTTAATTTCAAAGATGAAGAAAGCTATATTAGGAGTAGGTATAAAAGGTTTTCCTACCTTATTAATTTTAATTTAAATATCTACTTTTAAGTAGGACAAGCGTTAGGAAAAAAACTTTATAAGATAAATTCATTTTAAAAACATTCGACTGTAGTCGAAAGGTCTAAAAATATAGTTATTGCACTTTTGTCATAATAATACAATAATTCTAATTATCAACCGATTAATTAAGATTCTTGTGTTACTCGTTATCAAAAGCGATTAAAGAGACTGTGATGAATATAGAAGGCGAAAACTTTTGGTCCAGAAGACGACGACGTCTCGACGTCTAGGCGAGGGTTTAATACCGGCATAATGTTAAGGTTAAGGTGTACTCCTGTTTCCGCATTTGGACTCCGTCGGTCCATTACGCGTGTTGTTTGCTAGCATAGCCGGCGAAGCTCCGTCCAGAAGCGCCTTCCTGGGGTCTTCACAGGCTTCGCGGAGCGACCTCGGCAAGTTGAGGATTTATATACGTTGTGCTATTACTCCCTCGCATTCCAGGATTACGTGGGCAGCTGTTTCGTCGTTGCTGAGGCATCCTCTGCAGAGAGGGCTGTCCGTCGCTCCGATGGTCAATAAGTGTTTGTTCTGTGGACTGGACAGTGTCCTGCCGGCATAAGGTATATAAGGGGATTTCTTGATTATTAACAAATTAACTCATTGTGCATTCACCAAAAAAAAAAATATATATATAGATAAAACCATAAATCTCTTTACAAAGTCAAATCAAACGGATTTATTATGTAAGGCAGTTCCTAATTCATCTCAATCAGACTAAACATTGTCATTCCGTGCGCGTCGAAGAAAGGGTCGGTTTATTTCCTTTCTATTGGCTGTTTGTATTTTAGGGGATTTATTAACTTAGGGCGGATGTAGACGATCATTTCGGAGGATTCACAGGAACTTCAGTACCTACCTGATCCATCATCTGTCTTCCACTACAGGACAGGAGACGATCGGCGCTTACCATACTTACCTGCTGTGCGATTACGCTAATTCAAAGATTATTATTATTATTAAAAGAAAAGAAAAATATTTTCAAGCACTGTATGTATACAATATCCCAGTTTTAAAGTTACAGATCAAAAATAAAATAAAAATCGTTTTTTTTTTTGCAAATTTCTAAAAAAAATATCTAGCTTTCAAATGAGACTACTTTGAATAAAATACACCATTTACTCAAAAAGAAACGAAGAAAAAACCAGATGAATTAGTTTCCTTTAAAAAAATTATTAAATCGGCTTTATTTTTGAGATAGGTAACATATAATTTTTTGTTTTTTGTTTTTTATCGATAAATATATGTCGTGTATCCGCACATCTCGTTTGATCAAGGTTCGACAAAACACATTGTATATTGCCTGACCTCTGTGGCGCGTTGGGCGAAAGTCCGCCTGCAACACAGGAGGTTGCGAGTTCGATACCCGCCTTGGGATAAATGTTTGTATGGTCTGCAGATATTTATTCCGAGTGTTCTGGTAGTTTTTCTATGTAATATATTGTATTATGTAGATTACTTATCTAGTACCCATCACAAGCTTTGCTTAGCCTGGGGCTAGATTATGATGTGTGTATTGTCTTGCATTATTTATATTATTTATCAAATTTTTTCGTCCACGGACCTCGTATTTGTGGCACCAGGACTAGAAAATCCGTTTAAATCGAGCCTTAGCAACTTACCACGGTGCAGAAAGGAAGGTATAGAGAGAGCTTATTGACCTCTTCCGTATTTATCCGAATGGATTACAGATTAACTGTTCGCGTTGGGTTTGTAAACATACTGAACTTACTTGTCTGGGTTTTCCTCACCTGAGAGTTAACGCTTTCTATGAATTGGGTTTGGCTTTGCCAGCTTTTTCCGGATTTTTCTGTATGATTTTTTGCAGTTGGAAGAGATTGCCTCCCATCCTATACTATGAAACCACTTCGATTTAGGCAAAACTTTATAAACTATCATGGCATTAACATTAAAGTCATTTAAAACTTTTTAAGGGATATTTACTATGAAATATTAGAAAACTCAAAAATCAAATCATGGTAAATATCCCGTTTTAAATGACTTTAGGAAAAACTTCTCTGTGAGCACATGTGCGTCCACAACTGATGATAAAAAATCTTCAAATGATGGGAGATTTTTAGGCGGATTTACAATTATATCGTTGTATTGGGTTGTAAATACTCAAAAGGAATCTGCCCCCTTTTAGGCTACATAACTTTAGGTACGGATTCGGTGAGTTATGTGGATTTAAAGTTTATGTGAGGCCCACAGGCCCTACGTCACAGCTTATGTAAATTTTTCTGAAGAATCGCATCTGAAAATGAGGATCATGAACCACATCCTAACCAGGAAAATACAGTTTAAGCAATGAGCAATTTTTTATGCTGTTAGTTTAATAAAAGTGAGTTTTAGAAAACACAATATTCTATTATTAAAAAGATAAATATCCATATTAACACAAAATATATATAAAATAATACCTAAATAGGCTACAGTAATTAATTTTTGCACAATCACCTATATTCAACCGAGGCCTATCAGGCTTCACGTAACCCAGTTATACAGAAACCACGTCACCAATCAAAGGTTAACTACTTCCCATGTCCCTGTTTTAGGCAGAATGAACGAATCATAACTGGGCGTAGTACGAGTTTCTATAACATAACTTACACCAGATCTTAAAAAAAATAACACGAATTATCTGGATACAAGGCATAACCGTGTACACCCAGCCTTATTCTAAAAATAACTGACATTTGCCCGAAATCACCTTCCGCCATATTCCCACAATATCCAGGACAAATAAACGACAAGCGTGGTATAAAATTATATAAATTAAGTATACTTTGCATTTTGCAACTGTTTGCAATTTATTATGCTAATGAATTTTGCAAGCTATATAGAGGTTAGTTATAAACACTACACACGGGCCAATAAGTTTTAGGCTTGCCTCTGCAACAATCCTTGATAGCATCGTATGTTGCTTTATGATCCCGTTGGAACTCACTGTTGGACATAGGCCTCCTTTCCTCTGGTTTCAAATAGCGCCTAAACTGACTTTCCCAGAAGAGTAATGTGGAGTGTTTACGTATTTCCTGCCTGGAAGAGATCGCTTCTAAGCTAGACCACCGATTGTAATTGTCGAATTAAAAAGTCTTTTTTGTAATGATCTGTATCTGGTCAACAATAAAGTATTTTTGTATTGTATTTCCACTGCTGCAGATAACTCCCCGAACAAAAGGAAGTTCTACCATACCACCGCACCGGCATGATTGGCAGGCTGATTGGACCCTCAAGCTAAACCCGCAGCTGTCCGCGCCACAAGAGCCTCACTTGCGGCAGTCATCGCATTTTCTAAATCTTTATTTATTCATCTATTAAAGAAGATACAACCAAAGCACTCACTTTCCTATGCTTATAATCTACATATTTTAAAACTTAAATATCTTACTTTTAACTATTATTATACTTAGCTTTAATGTCGACATGCTGGAACTCGTAGGTACACAAACCGTGTTGCTGCGCTGTTTTCGTGCTTTGTGATATCGCGCACCTATCCGCGCCGAACGCGCCGCATTTCAGTAAATCGAATCGGCTTCTTCGGCGCGGACCGTTGCGCGTTTATCATTAGTCGCCTTTGATAACATCCACGGGCAGAGGTTAAAGGGGTCGTTTCAAAAACCAAGACCGCCACGGAAGTCAACCAAAACTGATCTAAGGCCCCGTGTGTCCCAACTAATAGTCTGTTTACCCCTCGTTATCTGAGCCGTGCACACGTAGAGTTACGATGCGTAAGTCTGTTATTACGTGACGTAACACGACTACGGAACGTACTACGTTGAAACTGGAATCTAGTGATCGGAAACCATTAGGTTCATTAGTGTAAGGCGATGCGTCAGGCTTTGATAGGTATTATTTTGACTTAGACTTCTCGGGTACGGCTGAACAGAAATGTGGAATATACATAATATGCATACCTTGTACTTGTCTGTATAATATGCATTGCGAAATCTATAATAAGGCATATTATTAATACACAAGCCTATTAATAGTCCACTGATGGACATGGGCATCAAGATTTATGAGTGAAGGAAATATTACAATTACATTAATTACGTTTAAAGTTGTGTTATTTTCCGTAGTTACAAATAAGTTTTCATACAATAAGAATCCATCATATTAAAGTTTATACCGAGTAACAACGCGAGTTCTTTTCTCCAAGATCTTCATTGCGATTATCTCTTCTATTCTTAGAGCGATGACGTCTATTCTTCCTTCTACGATCAGTTTCATTTTCTGACTCATCAGAGTTCTGAACTCTGTTGGAGCAACAGCATCTAGCGTCACCAGCAGGGCCACAATGGCCACGCCATCTTGTACCTCCATGGCCAGGTTCAAATTGACCGCAAGGTCCATTGCCATGAAATTTGATGGGTCTAAAGCGACCTTCAAATTGTACACAACCTGGCCCTGGTTTACAAGGCACTGGGCTAAATATTCTTTGACATCTAAAATCTGGGCTTTTTTGACGCCGACAACGATTACTTTCACCTTGGTTTCTCTCATAACTGAGGTCGCGCCTGAAATGGTCACCATGACCAATTTCATCGCCTCTGCAATGGCTTCCTCTACCATCGCTATCGCCTTTATAGTGCTCATCTTGACGACTTCGGTCGCCGTTGGAGTGGTAACGATGACCTCTTTCATGGCCTCTACAGTGCTTACCACGAGTCCTTTCCCTCCCGTGTCTTTCGCATCTCTGGTCGCAGTGGTTACCTTGACTTTCCTGTTTTCTTCCACAGCTATGATTTTTACAAAGGTTGCTGCTTTTCTTAGTATAATCAGTTTCTTGGAAATCTACTTCTTGATTTCTCTCTCGGCTGCTATCTTGTCTGCAATCACAGTTACCTCCAACTTCATTTCCATACTCCTTGCCATGTTTTCTGCAACAGTCACCATATTCTTGACGATTATGATCTGATTTAACATTTGGTCCAGTTTTTCCACACGGTCTTTCGTCTATTTCACGACAACGTTCTTTTCCTCCGAAATGACAACTACCTGCCATATATGGTCTTCTATGACATCTATGTCCTGGTCCAAAGAATCTACCTTCTCCTTCGCAAACGTTGCCAAAAGGTCTCATGGTTGTAGGTCCACAAGCAGTGTTTCTGAAGGGATGTTCAAAAGTCCTGTGATGTACGAAAGAGAAGCGATCAAGACCAAAGAAATACTGACCCCTCGCAGTGCCTTTAATAAAAGGTACTCGAAGGAATGAAGAATTATGTTGGTTTAGCACTCGTTATATAGTGTTTTATAACAAAATGTTGTGAAATATATACATGGAGACAAAATAAAGCCTGTCTGTCTGTGTGAGCCTGTGTTTTGAATTATTTTCGCTAGATGTTATTGACATTTTTTTTGCGACATAAAACACAACACGTATTGAAATACTGGGCAGTTCTATATTTTTTTTTTTTTTTTTGCTTTTTTATTATCATTGTGTACTTAGTTTTCGCAATGGTTAAAATACTATTTTATAAACATTGAAGTAAAACCAAAAAACTACAGAGGACAGGTAATTTAAAGATGGCGTTAATGATGTGCGTTTACGTGGTACCGGAAATGTGTAGTTTTCATACAATTGAAGTGACAAACACCTTTTCATAGTCATTAACCACCAGATCGATATATATAAAAGGGAAAGGACTGACTAACTCACCAAGACATCTTTGAAACTACAAAAGCTACGAGACTAAAATTTTGCATGGAGGTTCATTTTAGGACGTAAGTTTGGGTGGTTTTCCTTATACTTACATATACTTTTCGTCCGCTCTTTCTATTTTAAAAACCGCATCAAAATCCGTTGCGTAGTTTTACAGATCTAAGCATACCTACATAGGGACAGACAGACAGCGGGAAGCGACATTGTTATATACTGGGATGGCTATAGGTAAATAAACGCGGTAAATAACCATTAAATGGTACTTGTTATTCAACTTACCTTATTTCAGTTTACTATATACAGCCGCAATTTCAAAGAAGGAAAAATATTGCCCTAGATACAGATTCAGCAGCTTTCAGAAAAATTCATGAAATATTTCATCGCGTCCCGTCAGATGACGTCACCGGAACTGCAGGCTGTTACTCAACCGGCGGTTTGCACAGAGTGTTGCAACTGAATGATATTACTGTCAACTGAATAAATCTACATACATTAATAAATCGTTCATAAATCATCATCATCATCAGCCAATGTTAGTCCACTGCTGGACATAGGCCTCCCCGAATGAGCGCCATAGCGCCCTATTTTCAGCATGCCGCATCCAGCATCCATCGTCATCCCGCCTGGTCAGAGGGCGTCCTACACTACGTTTACCGAGTCGTGGTCTCCACTAAAGTAAAGTAAAGTAAAGTAAAAAATCATTTATTTCTTTAGGCTTACAAAATAAGCACTTAGACAAGTCATATTTATACATTAAATTATTATCAAAAATAAACTATTTTACTGTTCACTTCAATTTTTTGTCCACTAGTGGAAGAAGTGAAAAAGAAACCACTAGCATGTTCATCTCTTATATGTCTAATACATGGTTATTTGCCTATTTAAGTCTAAATATAGTATGATTCGATACATGTCAATATTTAAGTAAAGCTATGCACAATAACAAATTACTTACATACTATTGTCGGTGCGAAACTGAGCGACATCTGGCCACGCATTAACATCATTTAGATAATCATTTATGGAGTAGAAAGCCTTCTTGATGAGATTTATTTTTATGTAATTTTTAAATTTACGAATAGGGAGCTCAGTTGCTTCAGATGGAAGCTTATTATAGAAGCGCACGCTATTGCCCATAAATGATTTCCCTACCTTGTGTAATCTAAATGATGGGATGTGTAACTTGTTCTTGTTTCTTGTATTTCTATTGTTAACATCACACTTTTTCATAAGGCTATCCTTATTTTTGTGGGTATACATTAGATTTTCATAGATGTATTGCGATATTACAGTCAGAATATTAATGTTTTTAAATAATTCCCTCAAAGAATCTCGTGGCTAAAGAACACGTTTGCCCCAGCGGCCGTCGGTTCCTCTCGCGATATTGCCGGCCCACTGCAACTTGCTAGAGCTACGAGCATATAATGAATACATAACCATATTCCACAATCCAGCAATGCCTGACAAACCAACCTACCCTACAAATTCCATAACTTGTCAACTTCCATAAAACCAATGCGATTCTGCTTTTAGATAGAAGTAGGCATCTAAAATCACTTTCCAACTGGAATGTTCTGCACAGTTTAGCGAACAGTCAGTAGGCACCGGAAACCGCAGTTTAGCGAGTAGTTGGTAGAGAAGCGAGGTCGTTATCGACGGGTGACACGAAACCGCACCGCCTTCGACTAAGCATCTGGGGGTATACGCTGGGAGAGGGTGCGACATGTTTCAATTGACTATTTGAAGATACGTTCTTTTATGAAGCCTTAAATGATTGTATCTTCAACAGCCTACATTGGTGCACTGCTAGACGCAAGTTCCCTTGATAAGCGCCTTATTGGCTTTTGTCTCATGGGGGGCAATACCCATAATCCCCACGCTGGGCATGCGGGTTGGGGATAGCAGTTCAGAGGTAAATTATTCTGCAGGAGACGCTGCTGCCCATCTCCCGGTGGATATCCCTTAGTCACCTCTTACGATACTCGCGGGAAGAGTTGGGGTGGTGCAATTTCTAAGCCACCACACGCTAAAATTAAGAAGTTCCGCCTGCAATGCTGGAGGTTGCGGGTTTGATTCCCGCCTCGGTAAAAATGTTTATACGATCTGCATTTGCTGTTCTCAGTATTTTTATGTATAATACAGCTTTGCTTAGCTTGGGGTTAGGTAGATGATGCTGTGTGGATTGTCCAACATGATTTATTCTTTATTTATTTTATTTAATAATGACCAATTCGTTATAAAGAAGCCGCCATATAAAACTTGGCTTTATAGTCTTTTAAGATTCGCACCTTTACCAATAATACGAGCAAACTTCCAAGTTGGCGTTGTCGACAGTCAATCCGGCTGCCGTCAAGTGAAGATTGGGAGATTACTCTCCGTATGCTGAATGCTGAGACCACTTCTATAGAGCAGGATCTGAGCTCTGAGGCTTATAAGGCGAAAGCCGTTCTAAGGACCTACTTGTCAAAATCGGTCAGGCGTTGAAAGGTTCTTTACTTCTTCATCCAAGGCGCTTAAAATAAACCAGGTACAATCTGCGATGTTCTCGAGTGGATTTCGTCGTCTTCGATATAGATTAAGCCGTTTTTTTCTTGAGCTATTTTAAGAACGCCTCCAACTAAAAGAAAATGTAATATTGTTTACTGGAAAATGTGTGCTGGCCGTATCCCGCGAAGAACCGACGGCCGCTGGGGCAAACTTGTTCTCGAGTGGAGACCACGACTCGGTAAACGTAGTGTAGGACGCCCTCCGACTAGGTGGGATGACGACCTGCGAAAGACTGCAGGTAGATGCTGGATGCAGCAAGCTGAAGATAGGGCGCTATGGCGCTCATTATAAATAAATAAATAATGCTGGACAATTCACACAGCATTATCTAGCCCCATGGTAAGCAGAGCTTGTGTTATGGGTACTAGATAACTGATATACATAATATAATACATTACATAGATAGATATTTTTTATTATAAATAGAAAACGACCAGAACACCCGAAACAAATATCTGCAGATCGTACACACATTTGTTCCGAGGCGGGAATCGAACCTGCAACCTCCTGCGTCGCAGGCGGACCTTCGCCCACCGCGCCATGTCGGTCGTCGGTATGTATTGGAGGAGGCCTATCCAGCAGTGGACTGCTATAGGCTGATGATGATGATGACTGGAAAATAGAATACATATGGACTTTCTTATGAGAAGACAGTTTATAAGACAACCGAGCGTAATTTTTTAAATGATTGGGTGTGCTATAGAAATGACCAATCATAGTATGGCACAAATAGGCCTTTGGTTAAAAAAAATACGGACGAAAATATTTAGATTTTTTGAAATTTTCGAAGTACTTAGATTAATAAATCGTCTTCAAACATTCATCAAATGAGAGGTTCTATGTTCTCGATCGTATATGATTTTTTAAATGTTTGTTAGTTAGTTTTTTTCTGTCTATTATGGACCGATTACAATATACGATAGCATTCAAAACAATGGCAGTTATGTTAGCGCGAATGGCCAACATCACCAGTTCACCGCCAGTCCTACAATTACGAGTAACTGGCTCATGAAGGTGACAGAAAATCGACCTTTCAATCGAATAGGCTTCAATAAAACATCACCATAAAAACCTCCGCGTCAAGGTTCATTATTATTTATCCGGGATCGGATACGTAGAGTGATAATATCAATAAAGTCGCTCTCAGGAGAAATAAGCAAAGCTTTATACTAGGTCTGGGAAAATTTACGTTCAAAAAGTCGGACAGAGAATTCCTATTTCTGTAAAAAAATAATTATATACGTAAGTATTCTTCGTTGTCGTCTTGCAATATTGATTGCGGCGTAAATATCGACACCGTGGATGTCGTAAAAGTCGGCTAAGGGAACCTACCAAAGGAAGGGCAGTGGCTTTCGTGTGGTATGTATTTGACACCACGTATGTGAGCTGACGAGCAAGGAAACTTTAGAAAAAAGTTCAAAAGTTTTAAGGAAGGATGAATTTCTTAATGAATACTTTAGTGTACAGTTTACTATTATTTACTCTAAAAAGGCTTTTATAATTATTATCTGCGTACTTCCTCGGTTACAAAAGTTAGCTGCTAGGTAAGAGTAAAAACTATATAGGTAGAGATAATAGTGTGACGAGTTTGACGCACACCTACCACCGTGGAATGCTGCTACGTTGACTGTATTGTAAGTAGAATATAATATTTTATATAATAATAAAGGCCATAACACGTGCGCGTAAAAAATGGAATGAGGATATGAACATTTTCATCCTGCGCACCTACCTCATTATCACAAAAATGGAAACCGAAACTAAGTCATACCTAACAGAGCTGCACAGCAAGTTCATTCAGCAGTTCCCAGATATGGATGTTAGTAGACAAAGAGTAGGCGACCAGCGCAGAGCCATAATAAGAAGTAAATTGCTTTCAACATCTTATGTCAATAAGATCCGATCCGATGTAGAGTTATACCTACGATCCCACCAGCAGGAACCACAAACACATACAGA
Organism: Eupithecia dodoneata; assembly: GCA_947044415.1. Lineage (NCBI taxonomy): Eukaryota > Metazoa > Arthropoda > Insecta > Lepidoptera > Geometridae > Eupithecia > Eupithecia dodoneata. The sequence continues at coordinate 1,385,563 of OX345670.1, forward strand.
AGTACAGACTACACAACGCATGCACTGGACTACTCAACACAATGAAACAATTATCCGGGACTATTATAGGATAACACAACTGGAAACTAATAAAACTGTATATAGAAGGCCGCTGCACCAGCTGTTTACTAGCGCATTTCCACATCTGGCGCACATCAGCGAACAAAGGATTGCTGATCAAAGGAGGGCTATTGTAGCAAACAAACTGATAGATGATACTAGACTCAATATTATCAGGGAGGAAATCGCCCAAGAATTAGGTACACAAAACTCTAGTACACTCCAGGAACCCACAGCCACAACACAAAACGACCTGAACTCAACGATCTGGTATGATGCAATCAACGATTCAGGCATTTTAAACGACACTCTAACACCAAACACTCAGAACACACTATCACCGCCGCAACTAGATTCAAACATTTCCAGCCAAGAGAGAGTGCCAGAAGTCGACCAAACGTTTAATCAGGCTTTTCAAGCTTTCAGTAAAATAGACCCAGAAAAAAGACCCTATATACCCCGACAAAAATCTACGAAAAAACTTGCAAAAGTAATAAACTACCTGAACGAGACTCTACTTCCTGAAATTGTGAACAGCAGTACCCATTTTGAGACGCTGCAAACAGCTGTATATTGTGCAGCGTGGACTGCATCCATTATTAATGGTTCCAAGCTTAAGATCCCCCAGTTAGAAGAAAATATAGTTGACCAAAACCAAACGCACGTAAAAAGGGGCCTGACGCCCAACTGGCAAAGGCGTCTTGAAAGAAAAGTTGATGATCTAAGGAAAAAGGTTGGTAGGTTGTCACACTACATTAGCGGAAATAGAAGCAGAGATCTTGTTAAGCAAGTTAACTTAATATTAAAACAATATAAAATACACTCAACACACGAACAACCAAACACAGAGCCATCCCAATACCTAGACACGTTAAAACAAAAACTCATCGTTGCGAGTAGTCGTCTGAGACGATACAAAGCTTGTTCCTTTAGAAAATCACAGAACAACCAGTTCAACAACAACGAAAGGAAATTCTACCAATCCTTGTCTCAAGCAACAAGCAATCGTTCAGCGGTGTCTGAGACAATAGCTCGTGACAATAATACCAATAGCTTGGATCCCGCTCTGCTTCGTGAGTTTTGGGCCAATATATGGGAAAACCCTGTAGAACATAGGGAAGGCGGTGAATGGATCCAAAAGGAAGTTGCAACTTATACCACACTGCCCTCTATGGACTACCAAGGTATACCCATAGAAACTTTCCACCAGGTGCTGAAGGCAACTCATAATTGGAAAGCACCAGGATCAGATCATATACATAGTTATTGGTATAAAAAACTATCCTGCATCCATCCATTCCTATACAATCACATCAATAGCTTTATCAGAGACCCAGAAACAATGCCTAACTACATCACAACTGGCATTACTCACATGATTCTAAAAGACCCAAAAGATTCGACCAACCCTGCTAAATTCAGACCGATAACCTGTCTTCAAACAATTTATAAAATACTAACAGCATGCATAAGTAATTTAATTTACAAACACATAACAGAAAACAACATTTTAGCAGAACAACAGAAAGGATGCAGGAAATTCAGTCAGGGATGCAAGGAGCAATTAACGATAGATGCAATAGTTTTAAACAGAGTACAAAAAATGAGAGACGATCTATACACTGTCTATATAGACTACAAAAAAGCGTTTGACTCTGTCCCACATTCTTGGTTACTCAAAATACTTTCAATTTATAAAATAAACGCAGAACTAGTTGGTTTTCTAGAAAAATCTATGTCTAGGTGGACCACTAAGCTGCATGCACAGACATCGCGCGCAACTGTTGAGACAGAGCAAATAAAAATACAGCGAGGCATTTTCCAAGGGGATTCACTTAGCCCTCTCTGGTTCTGTCTAGCGCTAAATCCTCTGTCCAACAGCTTGAATTCTACCAACTTGGGATACCCACTTCAATACGAAGATAACAGACAGATAGGCCGGGAAGAGTGCAAGCTCAACCATCTTTTATACATGGATGACATAAAAATGTATTCTTCTACACAGTCTAACCTCGAACACCTAATAAAAATCACGGAAGAGTTTTCACGGGATATTGCAATGAATTTCGGGATAGACAAATGCAAGATCAACTCTATGAAAGCTGGAAATACCTACCAGCACGCATATCGTATGGAAACTGGTGTCACCATAGACCCTCTGCTAGAAAACGAAACTTACAAATACTTAGGCTATATCCAAGCAAAACAAATTCATTCAAAAGAAATTAAAAACAAACTTACGCAAAATTTTAAACACAGGCTAAATTCAATATTAAAATCACAACTTAACTCTAAAAACACAACTAAAGCAATAAATTCTTACGCTATTCCCATTCTAACGTACTCCTTTGGTATAATAAAATGGACTAAAACTGAGCTGAAAAGCCTACAACGCATGATCAATGTCTCGATGACTAAAAACCGAAAACACCACCCGCGTGCCTGTATACAGCGACAGGTACTGCCTCGGTCCGAAGGAGGGAGAGGAATTGTCGACATCCACAATCTACACAACAAACAAATTGCAACGTTAAGGTCATATTTCCATTCAAAATCTGATTCATCTTTAATTCATAAATCACTGGCTAACCTAGATAAAAAACTTACACCCCTCAACCTACACGACCACATGAAACAACCCAACGAAAACATAGTTGATAAACAGACTTTCATCGCGGAATGGACCCGTAAGTCTCTGCACGGAAGGCACCACCACGACTTGGGCCAGCCCACCGTCGACAAACAGGCGTCGAACGAATGGCTCAGCCGAGGTGAACTCTTTCCTGAGACTGAGGGGTTCATGATTGCGATACAGGACCAGGTGATTGAAACCCGTAATTATAAAAAGCACATTATGAAGATCCGAAACCTTCCAACTGACATGTGCCGACGCTGCAACAGCAATTCCGAAACCATACAGCACATCACTGGAGCCTGTAAAGCGATCGCCCAAACCGACTACAAGTTCAGACATGACCAAGTAGCTAATATTATCCATCAGAATCTGGCCCATAAATACAAACTCGTAGACACAACTGATAAACAACTACCCTACTACAAATACACACCGGAATCTGTACTAGAAAACGCCACCCACAAACTCTACTTTGATAGAGCCATCCTCACCGACAGAACCACACACTTCAATAGACCAGACTTAACCCTTCTAGATAAAATCAATAGCACAGCACTTCTTATTGACATTGCGATCCCTAACACGCACAACCTGCAAAACACCATCGCAGAGAAACTATCAAAATACGTAGACCTGAAAAATGAAATAACTCGTATGTGGCGTCTTCAAAAGGTATCAATTGTCCCAATAGTTTTGTCATCAACCGGCGTAATTCCAAAACAGTTATTCCAATCCATAGAATATTTAGATTTGCCTAAGTCCACTTTCATCCTTTTACAAAAGGCTGTTATTTTAAACACATGTAGAATAGTAAGAAAATTTCTTCAAAATGAACTTCCTACTGAAGTTCGCCTCCCTGAAGCGCACTTGGCCTAGGCCCGTGTGCTTCAGTTATTACCGGTTTCTCTCTAAACCGAGAAGATAAAAATCTTAAGTCAAAATAATAATAATAATAATAATACACCAGCAACTTGCTCTCCGATACGGCCTTACTGGTCCTGAAGTTCCGTACTATAAGTACACACCGGCGCCAGTTCTTGAAAATGACCGTGCCACGCTCTATTGGGACCGATCTATCATTACGGACAGGACTATTCTTGCGAATAAACCTGATATTGTACTGATGATATTATACTGATATGGTGACATCAGCGAGCACCGCCCTCCGTTCGGTTAGAACGGAGGGCGGTGCTCGCTGATGTCACCATACCGCATGATGCTAACCTCGTTAGAGCTGAGAAAGATAAACTTAGCAAATATCTTGACTTGGCTAACGAGGTTGTCAGCATGTGGGATGTAGATTCAGCGACTATAGTCCCGATAGTCGTTTCGGTTAACGGCGTAATAGCGAAGAGCCTCGATCAACACCTGAAGAGACTCTCGCTAGGCAGTTGGATCAAGGGCCAGATCCAGAAGGCGGTACTCTTGGACTCGGCACGTATCGTCAGGAAGTTCCTTTCTCTGCAGCCCTAGTCACCGGCCGCTTGAGCCTAGCTTCGCGGTCGGTGATCTACCGTTTTGATATATTTTTTACTGTAGAATAGTTTTATAATATTTTATTGTATTTTCTATAGTAAAAAATGTATTTTATACGAGAATTTAATTAAATGAGTGGAATAATAATAATATAATAATAATAATATAGAAGAAATATAGAAGTAGGATAATGGCTTAATTAATACAATACAATACAATATAACTTTAATGCACCATCAATACAAAAAAAAAATATAATAAGGGTCAATACTAACTATAACTAGTGGCACAATCGGCCACACAATTAATGTTATATTAAGCGAAAGATTGGGAGATTGCCATTTTGACGATCGATGTGGCGCGGTGGGCGAAGGTCCGCCTGCGACGCAGGAGGTTGCGGGTTCGATTCCCGCCTCGGAACAATTGTGTGTACGATCTGCAGATATTTGTTCCGGGTGTTCTGGTCGTTTTCTATGTATAATAAAAAATATCTATCTATGTAATGTATTGTATTATGTATATCAGTTATCTAGTACCCATAACACAAGCTCTGCTTACCATGAGGCTAGATAATGCTGTGTGAATTGTCCAGCATTATTTATTGCACGTGACTGCACTGAGTGGAAAGATTTGGGGGAGGCCTTTGGCCAGCAGTGGGACGAATCAGGCTAAATAAAATAAAAAAGCGAAAGAGTATTCTTTCCGGCTTTTCTTCCGGCCAAATGTAAATGGAAACCTTTTATTTGGAAACGTGATTTTATTATTATAAATATACGTGACTGTGCGTATCAGATAATACTTTTAACACGCCAAGTGGTATTCTGAAGTTTGTCCAAAATATTAAATTTTTGGAAAAAGCTCTCAGATTCAGATTCAGTAACTTTTTTAGCCTTACAAAGTTAGTACTAAGATATGTCATGTTTTATACCATAAGTTAATATCAAATAAGAATTAAGGTGTTACTGATTATCTCTTTGCTAGAATGTTTGTTCACTAGTAGAATACGTTTGTTTTGCATATCTGAATAAGTCACGAAAAGTTTCTTTTTAGCAGAAAAATAGCTGTGACCGCGGCTTCGCCGAGTAAAATAGCTGTGACCGCGGCTTCGCCGAGTAAAATTCATATCATTTATTTTATTTTTTCAGATTTTGAACACAAGACCTTCTTCTAAAATAAACCTAGTATACTATACCTACCTGCTATAACATCGTGAAACAAATGAAAATCTCGTCAAAATTGGTCCAGTTATTTCAGAGATTACCCTAAACAAACAGACACAACATTTTATAAGTCAATCAATAGATTTCTTTCCGGCCCTGGTGGGGGCACAGAGAGGGGCCTCGATGCTTGGCCTCATTACCCCGGCGTCAACTCGAGGGGTGACGACCCCTCGGTCCTTGGGTTTTGTGGGAATCTTTTTTTTTCCCTTATTCTCAATGTTTTGTTTTATAAGTTGTTTTTTAGTTCAGTTAACATGTTTACTCTCAAATGCACACAAAGAGCATTAAGTATTACTACACAAATACATTCATGTAAAACGCTGTTATTTTGACATCACACACAAATAATATAATTTTATTTCGTACAGAGCAGACGTGAGACCAAAAATAAAATGTATGTTAATAATATTTACTTACAAAACTTACTTAACTTTTACTCTACGAAATCCCTTGCCGTACCATTTCATTAGCAATAGAGTGGTGCACAATTGAAACCTACCAGAAAATATTATATCAGCCACATCAATAAACGCCTTCAAGAATAAACTCGACAACTAGTTACGAGACAAAAATAACAAACTAATAAAAGTAACGCAATAAATAAATTCAACACTGTGTGATGTAGACACATCAACTAGAAGCTGCTCGTCTATTAACAATAAATAATTAATTATTTGCAAGTGCGGTGCAGTGCAAGCAGAAAATATAGAACGTTAAGAAAACTATCGTCATAACGTTTATAACTTTGTCCAACTCCGTACGAAGAGAGATGGTAAGAGAGATTATTTATCATCTCATATTTACGAGGTAAAGTCGTCGCGTCGGTAAAAGTGCCGACAAAAGTGGGACAATGCCGACAATATTGCCTCGCCTTAACTATTCCAAGTAGCGCGATAAATTTTATTATGAATATGTCGTTTATAATGAAAGCGCAGAGCGACTTTAAGATGAATGGAGGTCGATTTACACCGATAGGGGGTCCATCTGAAAAAATACTATGTAACCTATGAAAACGTAAAGTGCAGCTAAGGTATGACTATCGCACAAAGTTTTATAATTCAAGTATTGTCGCACGAACTCTATAACACCCACCAGTTCTTGCAAGTTCTCCTTGTGGTCAGTGTTCTCATTTTCGAGCCCTCTTAAGAATAAACAGTCCACTCTTACCTATTCTATCCAATACCATCAGATAGATAGATAGATAGATATATTTATTTATTTATACAAATTTGTTACAGTTTGTTGATAGTATCTTAAAATCTAACATAGGTTTATCTAGACACTAGAGTTCTCTTAACACTAAGGTTAAAATTAAAATTAATGCTAGCATCGGTAATTAGCGCGGTAGGTATAAATTTTCTGGGAATTATTTGTTCATGACTTGACCCTTTTCACGAAGGCATTGTTTTAATTAATGTCTATTTATTATTTTGGCCTTTTGGTAATTCAAAGATTCTTAGTTTTTTTTTGAGATCTTCAAAGCCAACCAACATTGATGATTAATTTTTTCATGCTATTTTATTAGAATAGAATAAGTTACAACAACATACAAAGATACCCTACTCATAACAACATACAAAGATACACTTATAGAATAGGTATCAACTCATATATAACAACTCTTTAGAATGTATATCTAAAGAGTTGTTATAGAAGGACTCTACCTCAGCATAATGCTGGCTAAGCCCCGTAAGAAACCTAGCCAGCGCTGGAGGTAAATACGACCTAAGCTTTACTTTGGACTCATACGTTTTGTTTCTTTGCTGCAATAATTTCAGTGATTTCTGTTTTTTTTTAGTTTTCTTGAGACAGTTACTATAGATTTCGATGTACGAGCTGGTTGGTTGGGTTTGGCTGGTATACCTTCAACGTAGCTTTCATTATAGTTTGCAAACAGTTTTTTCACATTAATACCTGGTTCTGAGTCTCTGTATAAATCTGACCAGTCTTGGTTTTCGTAATTGTCGTCATTACTATTGTCGTTGTGTCCAGTGCCACCTTTGTCGTAGTAATTATCATTTAAATCAGTTTCAGAAATGGCGTCAACTTGCCTTTTTTTCACTCTCTTTGGATCCAGGAGTTTAGCACCTTTCATCGCATTTATCCCTTCGATGTCGCTTAAAATGGCATGCTTCATCATAGCTACCTTATCGTAGTTAACAGTTACAGGGTCATCTCTAAATATATCTGACCAGTCCTTTTTCTCATAGTTGTCGTCGTTACTATTATCGCTGTTCCCTGTTCCCCCTTTGTCATAGTACTCGTCATTTTCATCAGCGCCGGAAATTATATCATTAATTACCGCAAATTTTTTGACTCTTTTATGATTTTTGAATACTCCTAATTTCCCGTAATGGTGTTCCAGGCGTTCCGATTCAGAGACATGTCCAATGATGCTTCCACTTTTAGCGTTTTCTTTGCGAGCTTTATCCTTTGGTATTCCATTGCACGTTATGAAGAAAAGGGTTAAACACGTGAGTTTAGTTTGCATTTCGAAGGCAGCGGGAAGTGCGCAGGGCACCGACACTGAACGATAACTGATGCCGAATATGTGATCTATTATTATTTTATTACTTGTTATATAAACACCTCATTGTGGTGGCGATGGATAATTGTGCTCATTATTATTGTTGTAAAGAATAATGTTGACAAACCTATAATGTTTCTGTGAATAAATTGATAGATGTTTGTATGTATGATGCTTGTATAACAAAATACAATAGAAGGTTCTCGAGAGATGATTACTTGGTGATCTTCAAGCATACTTCGCTAAGCATTCTATTTAGGTAATATGATTGTGTTTTTATCTATTGTTTTTGAAGAGTTCTGGAAATATCAACAGTGAATTTGGAAAACATAGGGTATAATTGAAATCCTTTTATATTATTCATCGGCTTAGTGACACTAATTTGATAATACTTGTTGGCAGAAATGCATAAGGCGTTTTGTCTTTTTGAACACGACATGACCTCGGTGTGACCGTGATCCCTTCAGGTGGCAGCGGCACGTTGTATCCCTGAAAACTTATAAGTTTTATCGCTAATGGCTTGTTTTGAACCATTTCTAGTGATTATTTTTGGATACATGTTCTGTAAATTTAAATGATAGGGTATTTTAATGACGATTGTCATGGAAATGAAAAACAAGGCGAAGAGAGTTTCGTATAAATAATATTGAAATAAAAAGGTTGACACTATAAATATAAACTAAATATATTAATGATAACCGTGACTTGTGAGGTACGTACAGTAAAAGGCACAAATTTTGAAAAAAATTGCTCATATAATGTATGTAGAATTAAATACATAATGAAAGTTAATCCTTATCGGTAGATAATAAAATTGAAATCCAAATGAAAATACTTATAATAATGAATCCCTGATAACTTTGAATTTCGGTTGAGCTAGATAAAAATAATCTATCGATTCTGATAAGAGTCTTTAACCACGGTTGGAACCTTCCGAGTCACCTGAGTAGGGTTAAAGATTTTAATCAAAATCATTTAGAATCATTGACGACCGAAGTGGTGCGGGGAGCGGGCATCTCAGGCGCTAGGTCCACCTGAGACGTTGACGATTCGATTCTCGTCATGGGACAAATGTTTGTACGATCTGCAAATATTTCTACCAAGTGTTTTGGTCATTTTTATGTATAATAAAAAGATCTATGTATGTAATTGTATTGTATCTAGTGCCCACACAAAGTCTGCTTAGCTTGGTGCTGTGTGAATTGCTCATTATTTATTTATTGATTTAACTGTGGGCAGTTAGGTACTAGCCTGGACAGGACAGGACCGACACAACCAGCCGTGTATTCGTTGTTCGAGAAACGTGACAAAGCGGTGGGCTAATAGATATTATTTAATTATCCAACGTTGATGCAATGCGTCTCATTGTCTGTTTGTTTGTTTGTTTCGCTTCCATAATAGCGAAACATGAAATCTATGATGGGTAAGTGGAAATATTTATGCCGTCATCTATTGTATTATTTTGCAAATAAATTGAATAAAAAAATGTGTTCTGTCTCAAACATTACAAAATATCTTTTTACTCCTAAAAATATTTTAGCTGAAAGCAGTCCATTCTGACTTTCGTCAACGGTAGCAGAACAACGACTTCTAGCTTTATGGGATTTATTACTTACTGAAAGTTTAAATTCTGTAAGTTTATCATCATTTTTTTTTGCAGGAATGTTGGGGAGACATTTTCCAGCAGTGGACTGATAGCAGTCCACTGCTGGACATAGGCCTCCCCCAATGGATCTTACAATAGATCTTCTTAATTATAATGTCTTATACATTGGCGTGCAAAATTATTACAACTTAGGTATAATATGGTTAGACTTTATAAATAATGTCAAAATATATTTCAAAATTATACGGTACTATGTTTATCAGTAGGTATTTTATGTATGTCCCTATTAAATATTTTTCTGTATTACACGCCACCGTCTATACTTGTCCTAGCTCTTCATGTCCATCCAAAGGTTGCCTGGCAGAGATCGCTCTTAGCGATAAGGTCGCCCATTGTACAGCATATTTTGTATTTGTTTTTCTTTTCCTGTCTTGTGTATCTTTTATATATTTGGTGTGCAATAAAGAGTTATTGTATTGTATTGTATTGTACTAGTTTTCACCCGCGTGGTGATAGATATTTTGGATAATATACAATATATCTTTATGAATATGAAATCTTTATGCCTATGTGTTATTCTGATATGTAAGCTATATTATTGTGAAGTTTCATTAAAATGTATTCAGTAGTTTTTACGTGAAAGAGTAACAAACATCCATCCATCCATCCATCCATACTTACAAACTTTCGCGTTTATAATATTAGTAGAATTTAATACATTCTGATTTATTGATCTTTCCAGGTACTCATTATACCAAGTCACCGTGAAATCTGTAGACCAGGTTAAACTGGTCAACAGTATTAGCTCCAAGCTTGACCTGGATATTTGGGCCCATGCGGTTCCTAATAGACCTGGTACAATAATGGTGGCTGGCGACAAGAGGAAGCAGTTCGAAAATGAGCTGTCTGCTGTTGGTGCAGAGTTCAATGTTGCATCGGAGAATGTTAAGGAGTAAGTACTTACGTACTTTAGCCCACCCTTTTAATTTTTTTTTTATTTTTTTATGAGAAGCAATATTCACACACGAAGTTATTTTGTAAATTATTTGACGACCTCTGTGACACGGTGAGCGAAGGTCTGCCTGCGACACAGAAGGTTGCGGGTTCGATTTCCGCCTCGGGACAATGTTTGTACGATCTGCAGATATTTGGTGGTTCTGGTCGTTTGTAGTATAAAAAATATCTATGTAATGTATGTATGTATATCAGTTATCTAGTACCCATAACACAAGCTCTGCTTAACTTGGGACTAGATAATGCTGTGTGAATTGTCCAGCATTATTTATTTATTTATTAAACTGTGGGTAGGTGCTAGCCCGTAGTTCTCACAGCAATAATTATTACACATTCTCATAATAGGTATACGTAAACAACGTTTTATCAATAAGTTAGTCATTCACAATTTCACACAACCACGCCACGCAATAAAAAAATAGAAAAAAAAAATTATGTGTAATGATTATTGCTGTGAGAACTACGGGCTAGCACCTACCTAGCCCACAGTTTAATAAATAAATAAATAATGCTGGACAATTCACACAACATTATCTAGCCCCATGGTAAGGAGAGCTTGTACTACTAGGTACTAGATAACTGATATACATCATCATCACCGATCCTGTTTTATTTACCTAGGCACCAGATTGACACTTCTAGCTATACGTGTGAACCATTTAACAAACTAAATTCATTTAATTTTTTCATTTCATTCCATTATTTTTCATTTATGGTAGGCTTTACCATAAGCTATGCCTACGTAGAAGCACAGAATAAATTAAATAAATATAATAAATAAAACTTGTTTATTTCAAGCACATAATATAAAATTAAGGACCCATGTCTAACGGCGAAATGTGGAACTACGGCTAAACAAGTTTACCAAAAGCTTAACTAGATGTCGCTAGTAAAAGTGGACGAGCGCTAGATCGCGCTGACGAGAACGCACGGCTCGGAACCTTTTTTTGTAACATTAATCTCTGGAAGTAATCCATCCAATAACCAAAGTAACTAAGGCGGCTACTATACATAAGATATTGTAATAGAAGAATCAATAAATCTCTTAACGTGATTGAATCCTTGTTTATTTTTTGGAGAAAAATCTTATCCTAACTGAAGCTGGGGAAACTCAAGGGAACAACCAGGAATCAGGGCACTGGACAGGCGAGTGGTACAACAACCCATATGATAGAAAAATAATATTGTACTAACGTAGTAGAGGCTAGGTATATTGCTGTGTGGAAAATAACCAGCATTTTATGAATGGATGGTAACATGAAGATACCCATGCTTTGGTAGAATTAGGTAGGCAGTCATTTTTAGGATTTCGTACCCAAAGGGTAAACCGGGACCCTTATTACTAAGACTCCGCTGTGCGTCCGTTCGTCTGTCATCAAGCTTTATCTCAAGAACCGTGATAGACAGTTGCAATTTTCAAAGATGATGTATTTCTGTTACCGCTATAACAACAAATAAGTACTTAAAACGAATGAAATAAATGATTAACGGGGCTGTTGTATGGACAACATACATAATTTTTTTGCCGTTTTGAAAATGGTACGGAACGTAACCCTTCGTGCGCGAATCCGACTTGCACTTGGCCGGTTTTTTATTAATTGTTTGCGATTCTGTTTGTTTATTTGTTGACTAAACCTATTTCCTTCCTTTTCTTGGCTTACAGACTTCTAGAATTAGAGGAGAAGCTGATGAGTGATGCCTCAAGGTCATACAAATCACTCAACGCCTCCAAAACCGATGGTCTTTCGTTCGATAAAATCTACACTTATGCTGAGGTAATGTATTATTTAAAAGACTATACGAATCAGGTTTTTCGCGGTTCCGATCCATACTTCCGACTCGGCAAACGTAGTGTAGGACGCCCTCCAGCCAGGTGGAATGACGACTTGCAAAAGACTGCAGGCAGATGATGGATGCGGCAAGCTAAATACAGGGTGCTATGGCGCTCATTAGAGAAGGCCTATGTCCAGCTGTGGACGTGGAGTGAGCAACGAGATAACAATGTTTTCAGCATCAGAACATCACCAATTAGTTATTTCAACATAGCCATTAGGAACCTTTTCCATTGCATGTTGTTATCCTAAATAGATTTAAGTTTTTCCTTTTAATATACATTGTGTCTATGTATTTAATGTATTCAATATATCATGTTTAGTAATATACTTAGTTTTTTCCTATATTTTCATTTTCCTTCTTTTCCCTTTGATTTCTTTTTAACTTTTAGCTAGTGTCCTCTAGTTATAGCCAAGCTAGCCAGTTTTGAACGTCCTGCCATTGTCTTATCTGATTCGTGTAATTAACAGTGTAATTACTTTGCCTCGAATTATATTTAACTTAAAATGATTGTCTTTAAGTTTTTAATATAAGTGTCTGTTTTTTTAACAAAATATTTTGGTTAAATTTTAGATTGACGCATACTTGGAATTCTTAGCTGAGGCCTACCCTCAAACAGTAACACTGGTGAACGCTGGCAAGAGCTTTGAAGGCAGAGACATCAAGTACTTGAAGATTTCCACCACTAACTTCCAGGTTAAATCATGTTATGCAATTGACAAAGAGTTCGGTTCAAAATTGATTGATTAGAATTGAGTCACACATCCGGATTCAATCATTGATCATTACTTTCATTGAAAATATAACGATGCAGTGTTTTCGAACAACAGATTTTCATAGAATTTTATTACTTAGTTATTTATACCACACTCATATTTCTTCTAAGATAAACCTCTCAACAGAATACTATGCTATAACTATAAACAGTTTTAAAAGATCACATTGAAAAATAATCACCATTTGTCTATGCTTTATATTGCTTCCTATTCTCGTTGTTATTGGGCCTGTTGGTAAAATATGCGTTTTTCAGGACAACTCCAAACCTATCATCTTCCTGGAGTCGCTGCTCCACGCTCGCGAATGGATTACCCTACCAGCTACCCTCTATGCCATCCACAAGCTGGTCATCGACGTCACGGAACAGGACTTACTCCAGGGCATCGACTGGATCATTCTGCCTATTGCGAACCCTGATGGATACGTGCATACTCATGCTGACGTAAGAACTGAATTATTTTATATAATCTTAGATAATCATAAGCCTTACAGGGTCTTATGATCATAGTGGTTTCGGCAGAATAGCAGCGCCTATCTACTCTTGAGTAGTGGCATTTATGCTGAGTCGAGACCTTTTTGCTGCTGTAAAACACATCAATCTTTTTGATAAATATTTTGTGCAATTATTTTTGCGCTATAAGATAATTAAGTTATTTTTATTCAAAATGTAATACTTTGTTTTTGTTTAGTACTGCAACAGCAAATAAAAAAATGTCTATGTCTATTACATTCAATAGTTTTTAATTCTATGAGCTTAAAATAAGTTAAACTTTAATAAAACACATTCTCGTAAACCCGTTGGATACACAAATTAGTTGTTTTATATCTAAAGGAATCTAGTGAAATTTAAACCTTAATTTCCATTTAAATCCCTTTTAGGGCCGATTATGGAGAAAGAACCGCGCCACCGGCTACATGATCAACGACATCTGCATTGGCGTCGATCTCAACCGCAACTTCGACGTCTTCTGGTCCCAAGCTTCCAGCAACATTGTGTGCATGGACACTTTCCACGGTCGAAGCGCTTTCTCCGAACCAGAAACATCTATCATCCGTGACATCTTCCAACAATACAGCAATCGCATTGAGCTCTTCCTTGATATCCATAGCTTCGGCAGTATGATACTCTACGGCTATGGTAATGGAGTTCTGCCTGATAATGGTCTTTTCGTTCACCTGGTCGGAGTCCAAATGGCTCAGGCTATTGATGCGGTCAAAATGTCTTGGAACGATAACTACATCGTTGGTAACGTAGCTCTAGTGTTGTATGAAGCGTCAGGCAGTGCTATGGACTACGCGATGGTTGCTGGAGTGCCATATGGATATACATACGAACTTCCCGGGCACAGGTACGGAATTGGTGGCTTTGGGTTCCTGGTAGACCCTGCGTTTATTGAACAGGCTGGATTTGAAACTTGGGAAGGTATTAAGGCGGGTGCTCGATACGCTCGTAGCAGCTACAGCCAGAGACGTAATCTAAAGTAGATAATGCGACTGGCTAGTGATCTAACAATGCAAATCCAGAATTATATTATTTTGAGAAATTAAACATGTTTAGTTTTCATTGAAATAGTGTATGTTTGTAGTGAGAATAAAAAGTTGTATTTCTAAAAGTCTGGTTAGTATTTTTAAAAAAATATAATGAGAAACTTAATCAAACAACGTACCTGATAAACTACCTCACAAATTAATTGTGATTAAGATAAACTTAATCCCAAGATTGAATTCCGCAGCTACCAATAAAATGTGTTAATTGTTATCTCAATTTAGATAAGAAAATATATTTCCCTAGTTGTTTATTTTATTTGGAACGTACCATCTAGTTGTGTGATAAAGATGGAAACGAGAATTGTTATTTTGATCGTTTTTATTGTGAGTACTTTGGCAAAAAATGAAGAGTATATGGGGTGAGTACCATTTTCGACATTATTATAACGCTGCTGTGTGTAATCAAATGGGCCGGCGATATCTCGCGAAGTCTTACGTAGTTATTGTATTCTCTTTATCGCTAAGAACCGACAACCGCTGGGGCAAACGTAGTAAATGAAGTAGGATGCCCTCCGACCAGGGTGTAGGACGCCCTCCGACTAGGTGAGATGACGACCTGCAAAAGACACAGCAGGTAGATGCTGGATGCGTCAAGCTGAAGACAGGGCGCTATGGCGCTCATTAGGGGAGGCCTATGTCCAGCAGTGGCCTAACACAGGCTAACGATAATGTAATCAAATAAATCTTCCTCCAGGGAGTTTAATATTTTTTGAAATTGAAATGATTCGTTTTCTTTCAGTTATAAAGTATACAAAATAAAGCTCAGTAATGAAACTCAACAAGATGATCTATACAAACTCAAAAGTGATATTATCGACTTCTGGAGGAAACCGTGCGCAAAATACAATGTGATAGGGAAAGCTATGGTACCACCCTCACACATCGATTGGTTTGAAGACCAATTAAATGAGATCGGGGTTGAAAAAGATATATTCATTGAAGACGTGCACATGTAAGTTTATACTTAAAAACGGAGTAAATAACTGTATGAAACATGTATAGAAAAGCGCTGACTAAGCTTATTGTAAACAATTAAATAAATTATATTTTAACCTATTGGTTATTTTTCGTTTCAGATACCTTGCTGAGAGAGAACAGAAATCTAATGACTATCACAAAAATGTAGCCGATGAAGACAACAATAAATATGATGAAGAAGAAATAGACAGTGAAGTTGAAGACACTAATGAGAATGAAGAAGACGATATTATTTTCGATTTCGACAGTTATTACCGATATGATATTGTAAGAACAGTTTTAAATTATCCATTATTGTAACGGCGGAATTCATAATAATCTTCAGTTTGAAAAGTTTCAAAACCCTTTCAAAAGGCATCTTTCCCTATGAATACATGCTTATAAATATTACAGATTTTGGCTCATCTCTACGCATTAGAAGATGCGTTTGCAAATTCTCCAATAACCTTAACAGTTGTCGTCTATGGGTACACTGAAGAGAATAGACCACTTGTTTACCTTAAACTAACAAATGGTGACGAGGCTGATAAACCAGTAGCAGTCATTGAATCCGCAATAAACCCTAGAGATTGGATAACTGTGCCTTCGGCGCTAAATGTGGTGAACAGACTTTTAGAAGTAGATAACAGAAGTTTTCTTGATAATACTGTTTGGATTATTGTACCAGTTTTGAACCCTGATGGATATGAATACACACATACGAATGTAAGTATTAATAAAAATTGCATTGATAATCCAATTCCATAAGAACTATTACGAAAAAGAAACTGAATTTAATTTTAGAAACTTATTGAGCTAAGATTTGCTGCTTCCTTTTCCTGCTTAATAAGGTATTCTCAAAATAATTTGTAGATATAAATATAATAAGAATAGTGCAATTATTCGATTTTTGTCTACTCTGATTATTTTAATCTATTCATATTTAGCCAGTTTTCGGAGTCTTTAATCCGTCCGACCGTTTTAATAAATCTATAATTTCCTTCTTCAGCTTCGGCTGTGGACTAAATCTAGAAGCCTCCGCAGTAACCTTGGATTCATATGCCCGGGGGTCAACCTCGAAAGGAACTTTGACATCAACTGGCAGATCTCTGACTCCAGCTCGAGCCCCTGTAGTCATCTCTTTGCTGGCATCGACCCTTTCTCCGAAATCGAGACTCGAATGATTAAATACATCATCGAAGAATACACCCCACTACTTTACATATCATTGCAGAGTACAGGGAAGTTTGTAACGTACCCTTGGAGATATGAGAAAGCAGCTAGCGGATTGTTCAGGCCACATTTGCTGAAAGGATTGGATATAGTGGATGCCTTAGACGGATATACTCTAGAGTCTGGCGCGATAGCGATTGGTGATAGGGAGTCAGGGACGAGTGTAGACTATGCTCGATTGCATAGGGTGTATTATACGTACAACGTAGGTATCAATGGTGAGGGCGATGATGGTGTTTTGGTACCTGAAGAGGATATCAAGAGAATATCAGAAGATGTGTGGAGAGCAGTGGCGGCTGCGGCTAAAAACTTGACTGTTTTAATTAAATAATACAAGTGATATCGAAAATATTATTTATATGAGCATCATCATCATCATCATCAGCTAAGTTAATCCACTGCTGGACATAGGCCTGCCCTAATGGGCGCCATAGAGCCCAGTCTTTAGCTTGACGCATCCAGCATCTTCCTGCAGTCTTTCGCAAGTCGTTATATGATAGTAGCCTTATACCAATAATAGCTTATATAATGTTTGTGCCTGAGTCCAAAATAAGTAGCCAGATATGTAAGATTTTTACCATTTTTTTTTATTATAAAAGCTTATTTCATCTTGAATTGACGTGAGCAAAGGCGCAGGCAAAAATTTGCTAAGCTGTATAAAATGTATCTTGCGCTGTTTATGTTAAATTTCAAAGCTTTTGTTGAGTTTCGATATAGTTTAACCCAGATTCTAAATTAACCGATGTGAGTTGTCTACTACCTTACCTTATCATAATATCAAACACTACATAAAAAAAATCTCTTTGTTTGTACCTATCTCAATATTAAACATAATTTGAACTTCTTTGATTTCATATTTCTAAAAGTAATTTCAGATTTTAATTTCTTGAAATCCTCACAATTTTTCTTTCCAACTCGAAGATCTAAATTGAATGTGGACTCAACCCCCGAACATAATAGGAATTTAATTTATATTCTCGGTTAAAGTCATCCTAATTTTTATGTTTTATGATAACTTATTTCAGTAACTATTTTATAATCTGAATTGTATTCACCTTCAAAACTTTAACGTAATTATAGAGGGAATATTAAACACATCATCATCTAGCTCCAAAGTAATCAAAGCTAAGAAAATTTTAACCTACTTAATAGAATGAAATTACAACAAGCATTTACAATTAACTGCAGACTTTTTCGAACAATTTCGAAAAAAGTTGAACCAATGGGAAGTATCCCCAAGACGCTGGCTGCATTGCTCCGATTGGATGGCAATGAGTTTTTTTTCTGGGTCTGTGTATTTTGTAATTCTTGTAATTCTTTATTGTACACTAAAAACTTACAAAATAACTTAACTAAAAAAGATATGTAGGGTAGACCGAGGCGATTCGGATCACAGGGTGAATCGGATCAAAGTAAGAAAAAAATTAAAATTAAAAATACCGCGCAACACTGAACGCAGAGACAGCGACACATCACTGCTTCCTCTCTCCCCGCGTCGGTTGCCATTCGTTGAATTTCGATACCGCTCGTACTTCATTGCTGACGATGCTCGCGAGCCAATCACTTATGGACACTACGGCAGTTTTCGCTCCAATTGTAAGGTACGTAATAACGATAACTTGTATTTTTGGTAAAAAAAATTGTGGAATTGCCAATTTTTTTGTGTAATGTTATTCAGTATGGATCTAATTTCGATAAACCTTATGTTTATTCTGTAAATTATTAACGGTATTCGGACTAAAGTAATTTTGTAAATCCATTGATATGGGGCGAATGGGATCAGGTCATTCAGGGCGAATCGGATCAGTTTTTAAATTACTTTTTACTCATTTATAATTAATGTTTTATTTTTTTAGATGGTTCAGCCATCTAAGAAAAAAAACTGACCAAAGTCAGTGGTCTCAAGAAGATATGAAAAAGGCTTCAGAAAAAGTCCTGACAACAGTTATTGTTGAAATTGAGCAACAAGACTGTGATGGTGCTACATCTGACACCATTAAAGATGTTATTCCCTCTCCGTTAAAGAGCCCCACCATCTCAAAGAAACTTCGTAAACTGACACAGCCGATTTTACATATCCACAAAAACAATCTCAATCAATCATCAATCTTATGACGCAAAGAAAAAACAAAACACTGAGAAGAAAATTTTTTAAGTTAAGTAAGAAAAAGGGAAAAAAAAGGAGAATATCAACATTAAAAAGAAGAATAAAGCTACACCTAGAATAAAAGTTAAGAATTCGGTTGGGTCAGGAGGCTTTGCATTTTTTTCTCAGAAAAATTTTGTTTACTCGCCAAGAGAGGACTGGATCCAGTGCAGTGCCTGTGAAGAATGGTGTCACGAAAACTTCGCTGACAGAAATGGTGCGAAAGGACCGTACACTTGTGATTTATGTGCCGATAACTGATTAAAGTGATGACTTATATTATTATTACTTTTAAGTATGATTATAAACACATTTCTGTGAGAATTTTATATATTAAAGACCAATGAATGTTAGATCCGATTCGCCCCAAATTTTGGGGCGAATCGGATATTTCTCATAGTTTCGTTTTTTTTTAATTAAAATTAAAATGTTACTTTTAAAGAATGTTAAATATGTTAAATGGCAATTAGAATAAATACTGATTAAAGCAAAATTAAAAAATACTGTGTAACTTAGAAAAAAAGTAGTTTTTTTTTACTTCAAAGTCAAATTGATCCGATTCGCCTCGGTCTACCCTACATAGGCGAGCTTAACCCTAACAAAGAGTTTTCTTACAGCAAAACCTTAGGATTAAAAGAGAAGCGATAGAACAGATAGAGGAAGTGTACAAAGAAACAAATTAGACGAATAGTATAATTAATACATTATGGGATGAGATTATAATATACGTACATAAATTAAAATATAAATAACTAAATAAACCTAATAAATAACTTAAGTTTTAAAGTAAATAAAAATAAATAAATAATAATAATTAAATATATTCATATATATATACCTAGATAGATAGTTTTAAGATAATAAGAAGTGCTCTTTTAATTTGTATTTTCTATGTAGGTTTATCATATCATAGGACAAGACGCAGCTTATCACTTTCATTTCCATCCATTGATGAGCTGCGCCTTTACTTTATCAATGGCAGCGCCAGATACTCTTCAACCCTCGGTAACACGAAGTTTCGATTAGGCGCTCTGATAAATATTTTTAAAACTTGATAAACCTAGCTACCCCACGAGTGAGCAATGCTTGTCGATACTAATATTATAAAGTGGAAAGGATTAATTTTTAGTTTATATATTTTTAGTTTGTTTACATTGAATAGGCTCCGAATCTACTGGACCGATTTGTAAAATTAAGAAGAAGAAGCTACGCTATCCCCGGTGAACATAAGCTATATTATATTTTAGAAATGTGAAATTCGAATTTAACGCAGGTTAAACTGCGGGAAACCGCATGATATGATAAACGTACATAGAAACACACTGACCCAGAAACAAAAAAAAACTGTCGGTCATGCAAACATTTGCCCGGCGTTCTCAATATAGTTTTCTGTGAGTTGTTATTTACTTGTTTTAATATGATTTTATTCAAATATACACTGTTACAACACGTCTAGAACTCTAGGACATGATAAATAGGGACTCGTTTCCTCAACGTGACATCAAGTACCTAGAGCATCTGTGTGTCCAGACATTCCTCAATTTACCAGTTTAGTGTTGTATTATTTAGTTAAATGTTTGTTGATATCGATGAAATATCAAAACGAGGCGTTTTCCAATATTTACCTATACTAACAGGTTTTCAGGTAAGGTTTTAAATCAAAAAGAAATCTATCAAAAGGCCATCTTCAATCTTGCTTCCCGATTTTCACAAAAATCACTTCCATAGTATCAATATAGATTATCACAGGCAGGAATAACTGAAGACAATTTCTAATTTCGGATCGCCTGAGTTTAATATATTAATACCGTTGAGGCTTGCAAACTGTTTATCTTCCAGTCTAGGATGTTTTTATTTAGATACAGAATCGATTGCAGAATTTTATTAAACTTCTAATTAAATAAGTTCGTCCGCTTTCGATCTATTCTAACTATCTATTTTTATCTATCTATTTTAACTTTTGAAATATCATGGTTATAAGCACAAGAGTCAAAGTTGGAAAACTCAAAAATCAAATCATGGTAAATATCCACTATAAGTGACTATTATGTATTTTTCCATCGATAAATTCCCTACACTACTGTCCACTCGGCGTGTCACGTCTCTGAAGGCAATATTTCCTCCCCCCTCCCCCCCAGGACACTGAGGTATCCGCCTTCTATTATTGCTACCTGGATGGAAAAACAACAGATTCCGCGCCGTACCTATTTTTGTTGCGCTAGAGAATTCCCTTTGAATATTTTTCCGGAGATCTTCGATGTTTGTTGTTGTAAGGATTTCTTGGATTTGCCAGATTTATGTTTTGATTTGGCGTGGCGTTGCCTGCAAATACATTGGGGGCATTAGGGAAACGGGACCAGGTAATTTAGATACTCTTAGAAAATACTCAGTGAAATAACGTTTGGGAAATGTCTGAATGGACAAATTTTTACAATTTCCATAAAAGTAAAACGCTCGGGATATGTCTGAATTGACTAGTTTGTATAATTTCCATAAAATAAAATTCACAGGTTTATTTCGGTGAACGAATAAGCATTGAACGTGGCAAGATTCTAGGCACTCTGCCGTTTGGTGACGGCTTACATTTTTAGGATATCGATATAAGTGTAGCATTAATTATTATTTGCAGGGTGTCGATGGATGGAGGCCGCTCAGGACCGCTATTAGTGGCGTCGTTTGCGAGAGGCCTATGTTCGCCAGTGTATGGATACGAGCTGATGATGATGATGATAAGTGTAGATAGTATTTTAACTATTTTTAATTTATTATGTAGTCATAATTGTAAATAAATATCATCGCGACATTATTATGTAAAGCAAGAAATCAATGGTGTGTCTCATCTAAAGAAAACGAATACCTACCTATTTTCTACTTTTAGCTTCATGGCTGATAATTCCTATCGTACTCGAGTAGGTATCCAAACTAGTTTGAAGAAATTGAATTTGCAGAAGCGCCAAGTCTCAAGGTAGTATTCAAAGTTAATTTAAAACTTCACCCGTTTAGATAACATTCACATTTATTTTATATTTTATTGATGGAGGTCAGCCAAAAACAAGGGCTTGTTCCTATCAATGGACAGGAAGGGTTTTCTTAATTCTTGAACTGTATTTGTTTCAAGTGGTGTTGTGTCAAAAATTGGAAAGTTTTACGAAAAAGACTTCATTATATTATATTATTCTAGGTTGCCTGAGAGAAATCGCTGTTAGCGATAATGCCGCTTATTGTACTGTTCATATTTAAAATTTAGATAGAAGCCTTTATTTTGTTTAGTTTTAAAGTGCAATAAAGTGTACATTCATTCATTCAATTTAATAATATACTAGTGTTTTTATCGATTTTAGCTGTTAGCAATAGAAAAGATGTTTGCTATTTGAATTGGAATATCGACAGCTACTGGAATGAATCCTACTTAATACATGAAAGTTTGTATGTTACTCTTTCACGCAATAACTACTGAAACGATCGGGCTGAAATTTTGCATAGAAGTAGTTCCAGGCCCGGAATAAAGCAGAGGCTACTTTTTATATCATAAATTAGTGTATTGTAAATTTGGAAGCCGCTTTAATAATATAATTCCAAAGTTGAAGTGGCCGGAATGTGTCGGCAGACTAGTTCAGTGGGCTGATGAATACAGTGTGTAGACTGCATTAAAAACTACTAAAAATGTTGCAAATTCTTTAATAATTCAATTCACTCACTGCTTCCCCTTAAACCACATGCCTAGCTGCCACCTTAATACCTTCCCAAGTCTCAAAGCCAGCCTGCTCAATGAATTCCGGATCCACTAAGAAGCCATTCATAGTATTAACGTTCCTATACGCTGGCAGTTCATACGTATACGAGTACGGGACTCCGACTTGCATTGCGTAGTCGCTTGATCCGCCACTCGCCGCGTAAAGAACGTGGAAAATGTTGCCAACGATGTAGTTAGCATTGGTCGGCCATTTCACGCTATCGATTGTCTGGGCCATGTTGACTCCCACCACATGGACAGACAAAGCGTTGGGTGGCAAAACGCCAGTTCCATAGCCATACAAGATCATGCTTCCAAAGCTGTGGATATCGAGGTAGAGTTTAATCCTGGAGCCGTATTCAGAAAGAATGTCTCTGACGATTGCAGTTTCTGGTTCGGAGAAGGCACGAGCTCCGTGGAAGGTGTCCATGCAGACATTGTTGCTGGAGGCTGTAGACCACGAGGAGTCGAAGTTACGGTTCAAGTCCACGCCCATGCAGAGGTTGCCAATCATGAAGCCAGTAGCGCGGTTCTTGCGCCAGAATCGAGCCTGAAATTTAAAAAGTTTAGTTTTTATTCTAAATTTGCCGTCCGCAGACTCGAAAATACAGTTGCAAGAAATTGAAAAGAAACTTAGAAGTACTAAGCGAACTCTCAAAGAACTAAATCCATATAAATAGATTCAGATCATGGGAATAAACACTTGGAAAATAATCGACAGAAACTAATAAATATTATAAGTTTGTATATTAAAATGTTTTTACCAAGTAAAAACATTTAAACATACAAACTTCCGCACTTATAATATACTAATTGCGCCCCGCGGATTCGTCCGCGTGGAAATCTATATGTCAAATGGTTTATAAACCTCACTCGATCTATTTAGAAAAAACCGCATCGAAATCCATTGCGTAGTTTTAAAGATCTAAGCATACATAGGGACAGACAGACAGCGGGAAGCGACTTTGTTTTACACTATGTAATGAAGTGTCACTCACAGTGGTATGCGTGTGCACATATCCGTCGGGGTTTGCGACTGGATGGATGATCCAGTCAATGTTCCGGATGAGGTCCTGCTCCGTCACGTCGATCACCAGCTTCTTGATGGCGTAGAGAGTGGCGGGGAGGGTCACCCACTCGCGAGCGTGGAGGAGGGATTCCATATAGACTATAGGTTTGGAAGTGTCCTGGAAGAAATGAAAAAATATACGTCAACTGTGACTGCAGCTTCTCATAAAGGATAGATAGATTTGACGACCTCTGTAGCGCGGTGATTGAAGGTCCGCCTGCGATGCAGGAGGTTGCGGGTCCGATTCCCGCTTCGGAACAATTGTGTGTACGAACTGCAGCAGTAGTCAAGTATATCAGTCATCTACTACCCATAATACAAACTCTGCTTAGCTTGGGGTTTATTTATAGAAAGACAATACTTTTATTGCACACTTAAAAATATAACAAACAAGATAATAAATACAAATATGTGATAATTTGGCGGTCTTATCACTCAAGAGCGTGCAGATCAGACAACCGTGGGTATTTCGATAGGCAATACTTATATTATTATTGTGGCGGTCCTAGCTCCTACTGTGTCGTTCCTACGAGTAGGGTTTCCCTCCACGTTCCTTAATGAAAACACCAGTGGACTGTATTCTTGACTTTTATTCTTCAAAGGTTCCTGCCTGGCGCCGATTTGCTAGTACTTGCCGACTTCTTGAGAGTTACTTGCTGACTACTTGACGATTACAAATTTGTACGCAAATCGGCACTTATTATATTACAAAATTACTCCCTCCAGCGTCTACTGGTAGAGCGAGCAAGAATTTCTACATGATATGACTTTATACATCATAATATAGATATGTGAAAGCTAAAGAGAGAGACGGGGATACATAGCTTTCCCTCTCGAAAGGGCTACAAAGAGGACAATGTCTTCAGCTCCCGGCTCCGTCCGTTACATCCTCCCCCCGGCGTAGATCTTCGAAGCCTTTCTTTACCGGCAGGACGATGAGCCTTCTCACTGGTCGTCTGAAGATTCCTCCCTTCGTTCGCACCTCCACGCTTCGCACCACACCGTCCGGACCCGTGTATACGCGCTCGACTTCGCCTCGGGGCCAGAAATTTCGCGGTAGCGTACCGTCTGCTATTATCGCGATGTCACCCGGTTTGACGTTAGTATATTTACGTCTGACATCACCACGCGGCGATAAGGTCGGTAGGTATTCTTTGATCCACCGCGCCCAGAACATATTAGCTAGAGCTTGCGCAGCGCGCCAAGTTCGTCTATCGGCTTTGTCGCATTCTCCCACGTAGGGCAGTCCCACCGAAGTTCCTAACAAGAAGTGATTCGGCGTTAGGGCTTCTTGGTCCTCTGCTTCCACTGGTACGTGAGTTAACGGCCTTGAATTGACGGTGTGCTCAATCTCTGTCATCAGGGTTGCGAGTACCTCTTCTTTAGGTGCTCGTTCGGTGAGCGTTACTGCGAGAGCGTTTTTTACCGTTTTAATCATTCTTTCCCAGGCTCCCCCCTGGTTCGGCGCTCCAGGATCGATATATCTCCACTCGATACGCTTCGTGAGTGCGTAATCCTTGAGGGCGGGGAGCCATTCTTTGAAAGTTTTGTTCAGCTCTACGTTAGCTCCACGGAAATTCGTCCCATTGTCGGACGCTATCAGGCAAGGCATTCCTCGGCGTGCTGCCATTCGTCTCATTGCCATGATAGCCGAATCCACGTCTAGACTAGCGATTAACTCCACATGTATCGCTCTAGTCGTTAGACACGTGAATAATATTCCCCATCGCTTTTCTCGTCGTCTGCCAATCGTCACCCACATAGGGCCGAAACAGTCGACTCCACACCGCGAGAATGGCCTTGTGTGTGTGTTTAAACGTATCCGAGGCAAGTCACCCTTCACTGGTTTCTCTGGGTTAGATCTTCTAACTTTGCACCATGTGCATTCATGTAACGCAGCTCGTACATTTGGTCGTAGGCGTAGAATCCAATACCGCTGGCGGAGATTATTTACTATCTGTTCACTTCCACGGTCGTCAAATGCTCTTGTCGGATTATCAGACGCGTGATTGGATGATTCCCATCTAAGACCGGCGGTCATTTCATCTCATCGGGCACTGTTGCGGCATTGATCCTTCCGTTCAAACGTATTATCCTATCATCGTTATACACGGGATCTAGCCTGTAGAGACGGCTCGTGCGATCGACGTTCTGTCCTTTCGATAGTCGCGTTATTTCCTCGGCGAAACTGTCCTTTTGAGATTCTTGGATTAGCCGGCGCTCGGCCTCTTGTATATGCTTCAATCCAAGTCTCCTAGCACGCTTTCTGCACATATCGATGAAGGCGAGAACGTATGCCACCGCTCTGACCAAACGTTCGTAGGAGGAGAAACGGGACACTTCTACTAACGGCGACTTCTCTCTGGCGTGCGTCACCACAACTTCCTCTTCTGATGGCTCAGAAGCATTCGACACGGGCCAGCAGTCTTCATTCTCATGTAGGAATTGGGGTCCAGTAAACCATCGATTATCTCGTTTCAGCTCTGTATTTCCAGCGCGCGTCGCGTCATCTGCTACGTTCAAAGCCGTCGGTATCCATCGCCATTGATCTGGATGGGTTAATTCAGCTATCTCTCCCAGTCGATGTGCGACGAATGGTGTGTAGCGGACTGTATCGTTCCTTATCCAGTGCAGTACCGTTTTTGAATCGCTCCAAAATATCACTTCGGTATCCCATTGGTGACAGCGTACGATATCATCCGCCAACCGCGCTCCGATCAAGCTGGCTTGTAGCTCCATCCTTGGTATGCTTTGTGCTCTTAATGGCGCGACTTTCGCTTTCCCGGCGACTATTGAAACGCTGATGCCTTCTTGGCTTGACAAACGCCAGTACGCGACGGCTGCATACGCCTGCTCACTTGCGTCACAGAATACGTGAAGTTGACGCTTCGTTATACCACTTCTTTGATCGTAACATCGCGGTAATCTTAACGCGGCGATGTATCTTAGATCCGACTGCCATTCATCGAAGATTGATGCTTCCTCGGGTGGTAACGGTTCATCCCAGCCCACTTTCTTTTTCCACAGCTCTTGAAGCATAATCTTGGCAGTTATCGTATATGGGCTCAGCAGGCCTAGCGGGTCGAACAAAGACATCACTGCTCCTAAGGCTTCGCGCTTCGTCGGTAACCTTTGAGAATTCTTCACTTCTATGGGTACCCGATTCATTGCTGTGTTGAATCCCAGTTCGTCCAAAGTAGGTATCCATAGTATTCCCAACGCTTTCTCGTACAGATGTGTATTAGCGGCGAGCTCTTTCGGCGCATGTGCGCGGTTTTCGTCGGGTATTCCTACGAGTAGATGTTCTTTGTTGCTATTCCAGCTAGCCAACTCAAAGCCTGCTTTACTATGCACTTCTTGCACTTCTGATATTGTTCGCGCTGCTGTTTCTTCATCATCAAAGCTCTGTACCCAATCGTCCATATAATGGCTGCCAGTAATAGCGTAGTACGCAAGCGGATGTGATTCCTTGAAGTCCGTTGCGTTTCGATCCCTCACGCTATGAGCCAGAAATGGTGAGCTTCGTGCTCCAAAGATCATAGACTTCATTACATACTTCTGGGGCGGAATGGAGCGATCATCGCCTCGCCACAGGAAATGTTGAGCTACTTGATCTTCTGTCCTTATCTTCACTTGAAGAAACATCTCACGTACATCAGCAGTGACTGCGACTGGCTTCATTCTGAAGCGAAACAGTATTCTATGGAGCGACTGTAGTAAGTCCGGTCCATCCAATAGCGCGTCGTTAAGACAAGTACCGTTCGAACGCGCAGCTGCATCAAACACCATTTGAACTTTTCCTGGTTTGTTGGGATTCGTGACAGCAAAGTGTGGTAGGTACCACAATCGTTCCTTTCGCGTGTGGTCCTCATCACTCTTGGCCGCATACCCTTTATCGAATAGCTTCGTCACCTGCGCAGTGTACGCTTCCTTGAACTCAGGTGATTTATCCATCTTGCGCTCTATGCCGTGTAGCCTGCGTACGGCCATATCGTAGCTCGGTGGCATTACTGACTCATCGGTTGCCCACGGTAATCCAACCTCGAAATAATTTTTCTTTCGTTTGGCTGTCCGTTCAAATATTTCTTTAGCGCGCTCTTCATCAGGGTTGGGTTTCCTCTTCGATGAGACTCCGAGAGCATCTATATCGAAATGCGCCTTTACGAGTTCGCTCAACTCATCATCTCTGTCTGGGATGCCTTGAAGTGTGCGCACGTGACATATAATCTCACTGTCTCTTTCTATCGTTCTAAGAGGGGCGTTTCCATGTATTATCCAACCCAATTCTGTAAGCGAGGCGGCTGGTTGTTTTCGTTTGCCTGTTAGCAGTTTTCGTGTTACGATGAGATGCCAGTTGTCGGCGCCGATAAGTACGCGTGGTCTCGCGTTTGAATAGCAGACGGCATCCGGTTTAAGCTCCTGTAAGTGGGGTAATTGGAGAAGCTCTGTTCCGACCGAATGTTTTCCCAGGGTTAGATTCTGTACCGTCCTGGCTTTTATTTGTTGAAAGTTCTCCTGACTCTGTCCACGCACTTCAATCGTTACAGTCTGGCTTTCGGGTTCTCGCTGACTTGATGTGGCCCCCACGATATTCAGCGCTCTCACTGGCCCTCTTGCTCCTAGCTGAGAGGCGATCTCCTCGTCGACCAGCGTTATCGTTGACCCTTCATCAAGTAATGCGTGAGTTCTCATTTCTCTCCCGCTTCGGCCTCGGATTGTGATAGGACAGACCTTCAACAATATTTGCAATGCTTCCTCAGGTGCCCTTGCTGATGCTGTTAGCGCCGACTCTTCGTTCTGAGCGACAGGTGCCTTTCCTTGGCCCTCTGGCGTGTGCAGCAACGCATGATGCGATCGGGTGCATTCATTGATTCCACATTTCTTGCCCTTGCAGCGGAAACGTCTGTGTTTACTATCTAGACAACGGAAACAGACTCCTGCCTCTTTCGCCCATGACCATCGTTCGCTCACGGTCAGGGCTGCCAGCTTCCGGCACAGTGGCGTTCGGTGCTCACTGCCGCAGCAGAGACATTCATCTTTCTTAGCGTTTGTGTTGTCCTTTTCTTCGGTTGTAGCTAGAACGGTTCCGCGGGTTCGTTCATTCACACGGCCCCGTTCTTCGGTGCGCTTTGCACCTCCCTCGTTCGACCGCGAGCTGATTCCGCGAGCTGCGGCGGCCGAGTATGCATGACGTACGGCGCGATCTGCCTCCCTCATGAGGAATTTGGATAGCATTACGATTTCCGCTTCCCTTCGATCTTCGTATTCCTCGGCAAAGTCGCACCATCTTATCCTCATGTATGGGGTCAGCTTTTCTGTAACTTGACGCGCCAACATGGGATTGTGTAGGTATCCTCGTTCATCCAAACTCGCGATGACTGTCACTATATTTTGAAGCTTGATTGCGAAAGTATTCAACTCTGTTACGGTCGTTCCCAAACGCGGCATTCTTCTAATGTCCTCAATCGCATCGTCTATTATCATCTCTGGACGTCCGTAGAATTGTTCAAGAGTGTTCATGATTACAGATGGATCAGTTGCCGTGAACAACAGTGCCGACACCGTAGCTCGTGCTTCGCCTCGCAGGCACGTTCTAAGTCTGGCTAGGTTCTCCGCCGGTGAAATCTTGAAAAGCTTCGTAGATTCTCGCATAGCTGCTCTGAACGGTAGCCATTCTTTGGCTCCACCGCTAAAGATAGGCAGTTCTTGCATCTGTCTTGTCGGTGGCCTATTTGACGCCATTCTTTCCAGTGCTATCGTCAATCTATCGAATGCGTTTTCATTTCTGTATTGTTCCGGTGAAGGGGATCTCTGTCGTCTTGATCCAGGTGCAATTCGGTTCGCTATCGGCTCAAGTGGAGCAGTTCGTTCTTCTGATGTCATTCGGATTCTGGTACCCACTTCTGTTTCGTAGTAACCTCTCTGCTCCCCCCGTGAGCGATGCTTTTGAAGCCAATCGCTAACGTTTCGCTCCGCATTACAATCTTCATCTCTGTTTTCGCTAACTGCATCGGTTTCTTCACGTATCCCCGCGACATCAGCGGCTAATCTCTTCTTGATCAGATTTTCTTGAATTCGCAGTTCCTTTCGATGTATCTCTGCGATCCGTTCTTCTGCCTCAAGCTCCGCCTGTTGGATACGCAGCGCAATGCTAGCGTTTGATCGTTGTGAGCGTACTGAAGGAGCGCGACTATTCTGTCGTCGAGGTTCGACCGCGCTTCTTTCAATCATGTCGCGCACGGTCTGGTTGGTAGCCGTAGTGGTAGTAGCCTCTCCAGCAAACAGTACTTCGGGTGTGGATGGTCCGGGTTCCGTCTCTGCGCCGGGGTTCGGTACGGGTGGTGCGTCGTGGTGCGTGCTGTCCGTCGTCGGTGATGCGGGGTAGTCGTGGTACACCCTCAGTGCGGCGGTCTTCTTCCTGGTGAGTGGTGGGCTTCTTCCGATAGGCGGCATCTTCTTCGGCTTGAAAGCCCCTAACGGTCCCTAACGGTCCCTAACGGTCCCTAACGGTCCCTAGCAGTCCCTATCAGTCCGTCAGGAGGTGACCGCCCAAAGGCAGACGTTCGCTCCTTCGGGGATGGATACGTTGGGATAGGAGGGGGGGTTCCACCCAGCAGAGGGGAACACGCAATCACGGGATGCTCGCGAATCGGCTGGAATGTCCGACTCCCTTGGGCGTGTGCCTACAGTCCGGCGCCCGTGTTGCGTGACCCTTACCGGCGAGGAGTGCACTTCAGTCCGCGCTGTCCTTGCGCTCTTGTTGGACTGGTGGTGCCGCACAAACACCACACCACCCGAAGGCGTTTACCTGTTGGCCACTTCGTGTAACACCGCAAGGTATCCGTGGTCAACGGGCCGCGATAACGCGTGTTTTCGGACGTAGCACCGTTCGGTGATCTTCAGGCACCCCGTGCCCCTTGCGCCGGTCTTGACAACGATGCACGCTGCCCCGTTCGGGGTTCTTCGAGCGCCCCGTGCGCCCCGACGAGTGATGCACGTTGCGCCGGCTGGCGGTTCCTTGAGCGTCCCGTGCGCCCCGACGAGCGATACACGATGCGCCGGCAGGCGGGTCCTTGAGCGCTTCCAGGCGCCCCGATGAGCGATGCACGATGCGCCGGCAGGCGGGTCCTTGAGCGCTCCCAGGCGCCCCGATGAGCGGTGCACGTTGCGCCGGCAGGCGGGTCCTTGAGCGCTCCCAGGCGCCCCGACGAGCGATGCACGATGCGCCGGCAGGCGGGTCCTTTCTTCAAGTACCCTGACTCGGCCGTACCTGGTGCGGGCCGAGGGGATACCGCTCTTCTTTCTTCGACGATGGCTTCTCTTCTCTATCCCGGCATCGGAGGACCAACAATTGTGGCGGTCCTAGCTCCTACTGTGTCGTTCCTACGAGTAGGGTTTCCCTCCACGTTCCTTAATGAAAACACCAGTGGACTGTATTCTTGACTTTTATTCTTCAAAGGTTCCTGCCTGGCGCCGATTTGCTAGTACTTGCCGACTTCTTGAGAGTTACTTGCTGACTACTTGACGATTACAAATTTGTACGCAAATCGGCACTTATTATATTACAAAATTACTCCCTCCAGCGTCTACTGGTAGAGCGAGCAAGAATTTCTACATGATATGACTTTATACATCATAATATAGATATGTGAAAGCTAAAGAGAGAGACGGGGATACATAGCTTTCCCTCTCGAAAGGGCTACAAAGAGGACAATGTCTTCAGCTCCCGGCTCCGTCCGTTACAATTATGAATTATTATAAATGCGAAAGTTTGTGCAGTTGTGATGTTTGGCCGAAGACAACGACACAACTTACTTGATGAATCGCTCAAAAACTTTGTACAAATAAATATCAGGAATAACAAACATACTACATATTTATAATACTTTTTATTCCAAAAACACGCATGCGAAATCGACGTTATTGATAAGCGCCATAATGGCTCTGTGATCGTCAATCTCGTTAGTGTAAAATTTTGCTTGAATCTTCATCGTCATAATCAGCTTTTACTAGTCCACTGCTGGACATAATCCCCCTGATGAGCGCCCTGTTTTCAGTTTGCGTGAATCTTACTTGTAGGTATTTTTTTTACTGTTCTGAGACCTTACTGCTACAAAGACTATATCGTTGTTTGCAAAATTCAAGCTTCCAATTCTAGAATTTTCTACTCATTATTATCAGACAAAGCTCAGTAAAGTTCAAAGTTATAATGATGGATATGTTGGAAAGTTGATTATAAATTCCAACGCGAACTTGCACCTCAAAGAAGGAGAAATATTACTTTTCTACGTTTCTTATTCTCATGTAAATAAGTTCTGGCTTTTGCATTATTTTGTTTCATTCAGATGATAATTTTGTGAAGTTGCTACTTTGAATTTAGTGCTACAATGGAAATGAATTAGTTTCCTGTAGTGTTGAAGGTTGAAATAGGATAAAACAGTCTGTTGGGGCTCAGGGAAGCACTTCCGAAAGTCCCCTCGTTCCCACCTGGTCGGAGGGCGTCCTACACTACGTTTACCGAGTCGTGGTCTCCACTCAAGAACACGTTTTCCCCAGCGCGGTGTGATTATGGCAAACCCCCTTTGTTGGGGGGAGGGCATGTTTAGCTTTGCAAAGTTAGAGTGCTGATACGTATATGATGGTACTACCTTAACGAACGAAACCTACCTCAAAGTTAGAGGACGAGATCTTCAGGTACTTGATGGGTCTGCCTTCGAAACTCCTGCCTGCCTCTACCAGGGTCACCGTCTCGGGGTATTTCTCGGCCAGTTCTTCTAGGTAAGCGTAAACCTGCAAGAGATATTATTATCTATATCAAAACATGGGAATTATTTCCGCCCGCGGTTTCGCCCGCGTGAAATTCAAATTTCATATTTCTAAAATATAATATGTAGGTATAATTTATGTTCACCGGGGATAGTGTATCGAATCGGTTCAGTAGTTTCGGAGCCTATTCAATACAAACAAACAATCAAAACTTTCCTCTTTATAATATTAGTATAGAAATACGAAGCTTTGAAATAAATATCAAGGCTCATATAATATTTCATCGTTTCTGATTTTCTTTTTGTAAGAACCTAACTTGACCACATCTCACCGATGGTCAGTGACGGTGTAGCTGACGATGTATCACATTAAGGTAAACTCCTATTCACTCTTGTCTAGAAGAGACCCAGAGTTTGAGCTATGTTCGAAAGAATCTAAATTCTGAATACTCAAACGCATCTCAGGTTTAAGCACGTTTCAAGTCGCGATTTTTTAAAAGTTTTCAATGAAAACCTGTCAGAAAACCGTAATATGAGACGAACATAAATCTGAGATGCGTTTGAGTATTCGGGGCTTATTCGGGGGTAAGTGGTCCACTTCGAAACACTTTATTTAGAACAAGTCATAATGACAGTAACTTTTGTTTGATTAGCTCAAGTGGGAAATAATCTAGAACATGTCTTACCACTTCATAAGTGTGGATGACGTCGAAAGAAAGGCTACCATCGGCTGAACGGTTGCTTCTTCCACTGACTGCCTTGAGGAGATTGTCTTCTTGCTCCAATTTCCTGAAAAGTGTTTTTTTAATATCTTTATTTATTCATGGAGTTTTGTTGAAAAGTGATGAGAGCGTAACTTTATTTGGGAAACAAAAAGCTTATACTTAGGTATAAATAGAACATAGACTTAGAAATAAATAAAGCTAACTACAAATTCCTCGTCAGCCTATTTAAGTCCACTGCTGGACATAGGCCTCCTCCAATGAGCGCCACAGCGCCCTGTCTTCAGCTTGACGCATCCAGCATCTGCCTGCAGTCTTTCGCAGGTCGTCATCCCACCTGGTCGGAAAACGTCCTACACTACGTTTACCGAGTCGTGGTCTCCACTCAAGGACACGTTCACCCCAGCGGCCGTCGGTTCTTAGCGAGACATGGCCGGCCCACTGCCACTTCAGCTTGCTAATTCTTAGAACTATGTCGATAACTTTGGTTCTCTGGCGGATGTATTATATTAACTTACTCTTTAATATTCTCGACCTCGACCTTATAGTCGATATCTGCAGCTTTCAAAGCATCCTCGAAGCTCTGCCGCCGTTCCTTTGGCACTAGAACGGACCCTGGTCTCCCGGGCAGGGCGTCCGACCAGACGTCCAGGAGTAGCTGCTCTTGAAGGTCGGAGACTGTCTTGGCCTGGTCGTGAAAGTTTATGGATACCTCGTAGAGAGCATGGCTGGAATTAACAGAAAGTCAGTTTTATGAGTAGTATACCTTATAGTATATATACAGTATACATAAGTAAGTTTTAGTTTTTGTGACATTCTTTGTGTATAAACATTTCACATCAAGTTTGACATAGGTAATATATTTATACCTACATTTAATTGTTTTGACTAAAAACCGGCTTCGAATCCTTTAGTTTTAAACAGTTTTTTTATTATGCAGGATAAATACCCTCGGGAATTATGAGAATCAAACCCGCAACCTCCCGCATTGCAGGCAGACCTTCGCCTCCACGCCACAGTCAATTCATAGAGGATAACGAGTATTGTTTATTTAATTTGTCTGTAGATAAATAATAAATGCTTATCATAATTAAATGAGTTTGGGAAATCCAAATTCCACAGTGCACAATCAGGAAGTTGCGGATTACGAATCGATTTAATTTTACTTGGACCGATAAATAAATAATGCTGGACAATCTACACAGTATCATCTAGCCCCAAGCTAAGCAGAGCTTGTGTATATATACATTATATTTCAGACATCTAGTACACACCGTAGAATGGTGCTCCGGACCGAGCGTTGACAAAACGTCACGCAATTCGATAGAGCGCTGCTCCGCGATTTATAGTTAGATATTTTTACTATGCATAGAAAATAAATGAAATTGTACATAGTAAATGCCTGATCGCTTCTAAGCGATAAGGCCGCCCGTTGTACTTTTCGCAATTAATGTATTTTTGTAATGATTTGATTATGGTGTACGTACAATAAATAATTTTTGTATTGTATTGTATATTTGCAGATCGTAAAAACATTTGTCACAAGGCGGCAATCGAACCCTCCCTCGAACCGACCTCCTGCATCGCTAGCGGCCGCCGTGCCACATCGGTCGTCTTTTATTACAGACGCCAGACATACGAATTCAATGATATCATTGTCCCTTTTTCACGAATGCGTTCACTTTCACTAAAGTCCTTATAGGTAAATGGGATCTATAAATACCTGTATATTTTCCATGATTTGTGTTGAGTTTTACTATATTAAGAGTGTATACTACTTCAACTGCTAATTTTCAACTCCGCCGGATGTCCATATCGTCTAAACTACTGAATATTTAACTTTGAAATTGATATATGGTAAAGTTCAGGACTTAATCTATCGATCATATGTTTCGAAAACACGATTCCATAAAATTTTCTCGATAGAAAAAATCGCAAAGTTACCTCAAAATTTTTACTAAAACCTAAATTTCTCAATATATACAGAAGTTCAGATCTTGACAATAAGCGTGGTAATAGAATTAAGTATAAATAAAAATGTTATATGTTTTTTCAAATAATGTCCTAATTAATAGGTAATAAGCTAAAACTTGATTTTTGGACTTGCGTTGCAATGCCCTGTCCCGCTCTTATGAACGCAAAATCATATGTCTAGCCTTTTCACACAAAGTTGAGGTTGTATGGGCCCTTAAGGCACGGTTGTTATGAAAAATTTTTGGAAACTATCATGGTTATTAACACTAAAGTCATTTAAAACGGGATATTTACCATGATTTGATTTTTGAGTTTTCCAATATTTCGGCACAGTTTCATGCGCCATGATCACGGAATAACTGCTGTTATGCTCCGTGATCACGCCATAACTGAACTCACCGCGACTTTATTTAGAGATGTACTGATCTACCCTCATCCTTTGTTTTTTGTTACGAAATCACCACAACTACCAGTTTTATTACCGAACGTAACTTGATCAAAACTTACACAATGCTGCTGCATATTTTTATTATTACTTGTTGCTAATAAACTTCGTTACTTTTATCTATACTAATAAAGGTTTGATTTTTTTGTTTGTTTGTTTGTAATGAATAGGCTCCGAAACTACTGGACTGATTTGAAAAATTCTTTCACCGTTGGGAAGCTACACTATCCCCGTTGAACATAGGCTATATTATATCATCAAAAATTTTACGGATCCGTACTAAAACCGTGCGAAGCCGGGAAAGTCCGCTAGTTTTGCTAATAAAGTTACTAAAGGATTGAAGATTATAAGTTTCATGAAATTACGTAGCTGTATCTTCAGACATTTTCAAAAGTTGCGAAATCTAGCTTTTCGGTACTTGGTTCAATTTTAATCTTGAAGAGAGAGCTCTTATTACAATAAGACTACCTTTTCTACGCCCGCGGTTCTTGTCTTTGAGTGAGATCAAGTCAGTTTTAGGTAATAAGTGGCTATGTGAGAGGAAGTGAAACAAAACATTGGGAGGTATTTGCAGCCTTACGAAAGTGAATGTACTTTGTGTAAGTATATGTTGTTGCAAGATTTAATTTTAAAGCGCGTGTTTGCGGAATGTGAGTATTTTTTTAAATAAAGTATGAGTAGAAACAAATTAGAACTAGAATTTTACAATTGAAACAATTGAACTTACCGCAGATAGTGTAAACAATTTTGAGGTATCTCAACTAATTCATATGAATACCAATCGGAATTATTTTTATTTTCTAACATCTTATAATATAAAAATAAATCGCTGTTCGTTAGTCTCGCTAAAACTAGAGAACGGCTGGGCCGATTTTGATGATTTTGGTTTCGAAATGTTTGTCTTAGTCCAGGGAAGGTTTAAACGGAAAAAAAATTACGCGGGTTGAAGCCGCGGGGCGCAGTTAGTAGTATAATAAAAGTTACGTATCTATTATATTCTATTCCGATATTATTTATCTCATGTCCATAACTTACCCATCATACAACTCGTGCTTGGCCAAGACACAAACTACCAAACTAAGTCCAAACAAAACCTTCAACATTTTGCCCAGCTTCGATGGCCAACAAAATGTAACTAAATTTACAATTATAATGTTAATAATTTTATTGATTTATCTTTTAATCTCCTGATTAACCGGATTAATGGGATATTCGATTAATTAATCAAACTTTAATCTAAAGGGAAAAGTACCTGCAAACGAGTAGGTACCTTATCTACTCCTAAAAAGCTACTGCTAATTTATTTTTCAGACTGTTTTTAGTTTTGCATGATAAATACGTATTATAAGTATTTTATTTATAATATCTCATAACCTACAAGCACACAGATCCCCTGGTACTGTCCACGATCCTATCCATCCATGGTTATCTGGTAGAGATTGGCGGTGTTATCGCTATTGAGCGATAACACCGCCAATTGTAATAATTTTTAAGTTTTTACTGTACATAGTTTCTATTTAAAGTGCAATAAAGAATTTTCTGTCTATCTATTTATACTAGGAATGACTAGGAAATAAATCGACTAGGAATACAAAAAGTTCACGACCGGAGTCGAACCAGCGACCTACCTCCCACTCGACCAACACCTCTCAAGCTATAAAATTATACGCAAATGAATTGGCTTCATTAACAAAGGGATTATTACCTACCTTTGATATGATAATCTAATAGGTACCTACTTAGGTATTTGAAGTAGGTATTGGTTATCTCCAATCCTTATCATTATCTATTATCGGCATCATCATCATTTGCAACAGGATTTCCAGCCCCGGCCCCAGGAAGACGACCGCCCATGGCGACCCCTTCCGCGGGACCTGATCCCTGCGGAAACACCATAGAGTCCTTGGGTTTATTTAAAAAGATTATAAACGGAATGATGCCAAAAAAAAAACATTGAGAATAAGGGAAAGAAAAGATTCCCACAAAACCCAAGGACCGAGGGGTCGTCACCCCTCGAGTTGACGCCGGGGTAATGAGGCGAAGCCTCGAGGCCCCTCTCTGCGCCCCCACCAGGGCCGGAAAGAAATCTATTGAACAGGATTTTACAGATTGCTGCGTCGCCGCCGGCGGCGACACGGCGAGGTGAAATACCCTGAAACACATAACCAGGTTGTTTATTAGTGATCTCATGATCAGTGAGTAGATTTTTGGCACAGGTAAAGAAGGCGCTCGCAACGAGACGGATTTTAGACGTTTCATCCAGTGGTCCAACGTTTTGAATGGTTTGTAGATAAAATCAATACGCACATACCATAAAGCTGCCTGTAGAATAAAATTTGACTTGTCTAAGTGTTTATTTAGTAAGCTTAATAAAAAAAAAGTCATTGACTCTGAATCTGAAAACAAACCGACTCATCATTGTTAAGCACTAAAAACCCTGTTGGAGTCCACTACAAGCCTTGTAGTGGAACTCCAATAGGGTTTTTAGTCCCCTCGGGTTGTCTGGTTTTGTAAGATCTGCATTCAGCTTTTTATATACATAATTAATAGAAATTAGTTTGACCACAATCTCACTATGTTGATGGGAAGGTGTCGATGACGATGTTTGGCGAAGGTCTCCAAGAAACAAAGAAGCTTAACAATGATGAGTCGGTTTGTTTTCAGATTCAGAGTCAATGACTTTTTTTTATTAAGCTTACTAAAGAAACAATTAGACAAATTAAATTTTATACCATAAGCAGCTTTATGGTATGTCATCATCATCATCATCATCAGCCTATATCAGTCCACTGCTGGATATAAGCCTCCTCCAATGAGCGCCATAGCGTCCTGTCATAAAAAAAACTAATATAGTACATATAGTGATATATTATATTATACTCGTATGGTCGCTGCTACGTTGTTTACTTGTTCAAAGCAGCGAAACCGCAGGCAAGTGCTACCTGCTAGTCAATAGATAAGTTATCTTAAGTCTTCAAACGTTATAAAACTCAAATGCTGCCTGTATTGGTGACAGTTGTCAAGATGAAGGTTCTTGGATTGGTTTTAGTTTTGTTAGCCGTGGCTTATGCTAAGCATGAGCAGTACAAGGGGTAAGAATTTTGTTTGTGAAATAAGAAAAAGAAAGAACTGATCAAGGCTTTGATGAAACTTGGAGCTTAGGTCCAACCAATCCAACCGGTCTTCCAGTTCTCAATGATTTTCAAAGTTCGCCTACCTCATGCGATATTTCTTTCAAAAACTGTCAAAAAAGAACCTACTACTGTCCATCTTAAATACATTGTAAGAACGCCCTCCCATTCAAAATATTTTTTCTATTCCATAAGAAAAAAGACTTTAGTGACACTTAGAGTAGCCAGCAAGAATTTTGAGATGGTGTGTGTTCCTATTTTTAGATGATAAAATAAATTAATTGTATATACTTACTTATGAGTTGCCTTCATTTCACGTCCCGAAAAAAAAACCAGAAAAAAGTATATATAGAGTAGTGTGTATAGTTTCCACTACAAAAAAATATACATGTTACTATAGAATACTTTAGAATGTGTGTACTCTCTAATTAACTTAACATCACCAATATTTCAGATGGAAGTCCTACTACATAAAACCAACATCATCAGAACAGCTTAAAGCCATAGGACCCATCGCTGATACATTCGAGGTGGATATCCTGAGTCATCCCATCATCCAGCGTGAAGGTGTGGTGCTGGTGAAACCGGAACACCAGGAAGGATTCCTGAAGAGCTTGAAAGAACATGACCTGGACTTTTGGATCCATGCTGATGATGTCAAGGCGTGAGTATTGAAACCTCTTCAATAATTGAAAATGGAATCGTTAGTAAATTGGTACGATTTCCCGATAAAAATGAAATTGGTTTTCAATGTTGATTTATGATTTCTATATTTGTCAAGGGTTACGTCAGGCAAAAATCAAGATCAAACCAAATTTTGTCTTTATGCTTTGACCAAATGAACATCAAAACATTTTGGTCTACCAAACTTTACTGTAACTTGCTGAAATTGCAATTTCATACCAGAAACCAAGATTTTTCATCGAGGTATATAGATAGCAGTGTTTTTCTACCTTTTAAGTCTATGTTTGGTTTAGTTTTGTGCTTTATATGTTTTTAAATCAAATAAAACATCCATCTATCTATCTATCGACCAATAAATCAAACGTAAGCTCAACACCAAGAAATAAAGCGATGTACTGTGCACTATAATCTAAAACGTAGTTAAATCAAAACTTAGAAGCATGAACAATACAGTGCACACCCGTCCAAGACACAGTGCGATAATTTTGTAAAATTCCTGTGTGCTCTGCTTACAGTGCCCTGGATCTCGATGACCAGCATATGGAAGCCAGGAAGAACGAGACAAAGGCCAGGAACGTCAAGTCTATGCCATACCACAACTACCAGGAGCTGGATGTGGTGAGTCCAATAACAAATTCAATAATAACCAATCCAAATTCAAAATAAAAACAAATATGTTTTGATATCTTGTATCATCAAAGCTCACTCTAACTCGGTTAATATCTACTGTCCTGAGTAGTGGCATTTATGCTGAGTCGAGACCTTTTTGCTGCTGTAGCACACATCAATCTCTTTTTTTTTATATTTTTTGTTTGCAATTGTTTTTATTTTCGTTATAAGTTAATTAAGTTATTTTTATTCAAAATGTCATAAGTACCTACTTTGTTTATGTTTTGTACTGCAGCAGCAACTAAATGAATGTCTATGTTAACGCGTCATGTACTTTAATGGTCATTGTCAACAGGTAACCACCTGTTGACAATGACATTGGGTTCTTATAGAAAGTCTCAATATATTTTTTATTTCCTATTATCCTTTACTAGAAAAAAAAAATTATAAAACACGTTCGCATATCCACATGAACCTTTCCATGTACATATGTTATGTTTTATGATTTTGCACAATCAGAATCCCAGAGATAAATGTACCTGTACATGTAAGTACGCAGTACCTACATATAATATCGATGATCAGAAAGAATATGAGTAGGTACAGTTAGATATAGAGTTGTACACAATTTCAATGAACAATGTTCCATGTATTAATGTGGCTTCTGCCGGTGACTTTGCTCACATAGATGGACACAACAAAGCACT
Organism: Eupithecia dodoneata; assembly: GCA_947044415.1. Taxonomy (NCBI): domain Eukaryota; kingdom Metazoa; phylum Arthropoda; class Insecta; order Lepidoptera; family Geometridae; genus Eupithecia; species Eupithecia dodoneata. The sequence continues at coordinate 1,426,434 of OX345670.1, forward strand.
CAAGGATAATGTTAGTTTTGATAATTCATGTTTATGAATACCAAGAATTGGACCAGTAAATTTCGGATATTATTCATTACAAACACTCATATCTTATTTACAGTAGTAATGTTATTAAGATAATAATAATAACATGAGCTTATAGATTACTCACAATACTCTTAAGATACTTATTGAAAAATAATGACGATTGTATAAGATTAGGTAAGTATTAACTGATAAAACGTAATTAATTACAAAGTCTACCTACACCGTCATTACTACAAAATATGACATTTAAAGTCCTTTACATATTCAATATGAGTACCTAAACAATAAAACTTCATAAATAGGTTACTCATAGATGAGATCAACTAGGCAAAGTTTTTTCGTACAAGAAGTTTCTTCGTGTAAACGTATAGGTACAAAATAAGGGTAGGTATTTGGTATGTCGTCACGATAGAAGGAAAAATTATACAACGCACTTATAAAATCTTGACTAATGGCTGCTGAAGCCGAGGAAACGTAATTTAGCGTAACCTACTTAAGCGTGACGGACCAGTTTCTTTCACTGTATAAATCGGAAACGGTGCAGAATGATGTAGAGAAAGTGCAAAATCTATGAACCTAAAAGGTATACAGAAGAAACAAACATAATATGACATTTATTCTTACTCTTTCCCACAGATCTATGAGTATATTGACGATATCGCAGCCCGGTACCCTGCAACCGTCACTTTGGTCGAACCTGCCAACTCCTTCCAAGGTCGTCCCATCAAGTACCTGAAGATATCCACTACCAACTTCGAAGATTCGCGTAAACCGGTCATCTTCATCGATGGAGGTATCCACGCTAGGGAATGGATCTCCCCGCCTACTGTAACCTGGGCTATCAAGAAGCTGACGGAAGATGTCACAGAGCCTGATCTGCTGGACCGGTTTGACTGGATCATCTTGCCTGTAGTCAACCCTGACGGATACCAATTCACCCACACTAATGTAAGTTGAGTCATGTTGCTAGACTATTTATTTATGTGGGACAATGTTTTGTATGGGAGGTCAGGGAGGTGATTCACATAAACATTTAAGAATGAAGGCCTGGTGTCTGACGAACGTTCGTGAAGACAATCGTGATGGGTAGAACATGAGTTATAATATAACATCATTGGGGTAGAACCAAAAAGGTTAAACAGTGTAGTTTAATTGTCAATAACAATTTAAATAGGTCACCCAGCGACTGAATCACAGAAGGGTAATACAACTAATATGTATCTTAAGTTCTATGTTCTCAAAGTAAGTAAGGGTCACAAAAAGTAAAAAATTATGGTTTAAGTACTTAGATACCGTATTTTTTAGTTTGTGAGATATCAAAATTTTAAGCTATCTGAGCAAAAGGGATGCGATAAAACCCTGCACAATATAATATTAATTATGATTTATGATCCGATATGACTAGGTACTTAATAAACTAAATAATCTACAGATATTTAATGAAATATCCAGTTAGGTTATCTAAAACCAATGATAACATTTTTGCAAGTAAGTGATTAGTTGCCTACGTCAAGACAAGCATCAGAGGCTAAGCTTTTCCGTGCGTTCCATCGAGATAAAAGTAATTAATACATAGATACCTATATGGTTATGGTTATGGTAAGTGTACTCCTGTTTCCGCACTTAGACTCCGATTGGTCCTTTGTGCGTGGTGTGTGTTTACTAGTTTAACCAGCCTAACTCCGACCAGAAGCGCAGAATATTCCTGGGATCTTCGCAGGCTTCGCGGAGTGACCTCGACGTAGATACCTAACCTACACCTGAAAAAATTTTATGTATGCAAAAACTCAGCGCGACCCCTCAACATTTTGTATGTTGTTTGAGCTCAACCACACATCATTTATTAATAATAAATAACACATTTATTTTCCATTCACAAAAGGCCTTACAAAATTTGCGTACATAATGGTGCTGGCTTGAGGTAGGTTAATAAAACCTATATTCCAAGTCAAATTCTACCTTTACCTAATAATTATTATGGTTGTATATTCCAGGATCGCTTTTGGCGCAAGACCCGCTCCACCGACCAGCACTCGCTGAGCAACCTCTGCCCCGGGGTCGACGGGAACCGAAACTATGACGTACACTTCGGTACCGTCGGAACTAGCACCAATCCTTGCTTCGAAACCTATGGAGGCAGTCGCGCCTTCTCCGAGATCGAAACCCGCGTTGTTCGCGACATCATCCACGAATATCTTCCCAGAATGGCTTTATACTTAACGATGCACAGTTATGGCAGCATGATCTTGTATCCTTGGGGACATGACGGTTCTCTGTCCAGTAATGCGCTCGCTCTACACACTGTTGGGATCGCTATGGTCGACGCTATCCATCCTGAACAAGCTAGCAACTTCCCTAACTACGTCGTCGGTAACTCTCTTCTGGTCATCGGTTATGGTGCTTCAGGGGCTGCTGAAGATTACGCTCACTTGGTTGGTGTTCCTCTGTCTTATACCTACGAGCTGCCTGGTCTTAGTGGTGGGTTCGAAGGTTTCCACCTACCTCCGCAGTACATTGAGCGAGTTTCACATGAGACCTGGCAAGGGATCGTGGTGGGCGCCAGATTAGCCGGAATTTTGTTCGAGCGTAAGGCTTAGATGTAATAAAAGACTGTTTAATTTTATTGGACTTTTAATTAAGGTGATGGCGGTTACTTTATAATTTTGTTTATTATTGTTAAAAGAGCTTCTGCATCGTGGGCACTGAAAATAGGTATTATTGACAGCTTATTCTGTACATTACTTAGGTCTATATATATTATGTTTACCACACCTACATATATTATGCACCATCTTGCAGATGATTGTGGAACTTTGTAGCGAAGTACTATCGATGCTGCTACGATATTATACTTTAAAGTTTCACCCGATAAATGTCGCAATCGCAACAGTATATACAAACCCCTATATACCTATGTATATCATTCAGTTTGAAAGCGTTTTCTAATTGAATGAATTAATAAATAATCGAATAGATTTAGCCAACTCTAATTGATTTATTTTGAAGCCGATTTGTAGGTAAGTTATTTAGGTCGTAATAAAACTTATGAGGAGCTGTGTAAGCTTTATACGACACTTTTACCCATCGTAATCAAAACAACATTTTGCTCTAACACTACGGCTAAAGCAAATCTTTGGCTTTGGAGAGGAAAACTTTAAAACTTCCCTTCCCCCCCTCCAATCTGCGCTTCTGCATCTTGGATGCGGAACACGCTGAATCGTAAATTGATCCTGAAACTTTCAGCCGATGGGAAAATTCTAATTAAAACTGAAGGTCTACATGCAAGTCGAGAGCGTTAGGGCGTAGACACATCGAGCTCGCAGAGACTACTAAATCATAGACAAGAATATATTTGCTGGTAACACACACAGTGCACACTGGACGCCCTCCGGCCAGGTGGGATGACGACCTGCGAAGGACTGCGGGTAGATGCTGGGTACGTCAAGCTGAAAACCGAGCGCTATGGCGCTCATTGGGGGAGGCCTATGTCCAGCAGTGGACTAACATAACATATGCTGATGATGATGATGATGACACACAAGTAGAAAAGGCTCAAATCTTTCACTTCTTGTATTTTATGCTGTCATTGTAAAATGTATCTATACATACACAAATGTTACGAATTTAAATCCATATCTGAATGCACATTTTTGTGCTGTGCGGTGCTGCGGTCTATATCTGCGACTACCTTTAATCTCTCGCCGTTGCTTGCTAAAGGTAAACGTATAAGAGCTCTCGTGCATTTCAACTATTATTACCGATCAGACCGGAGCTGACCTTATGTTCTTATTTATTTAAATAGTTTTAGTTTATAGTTAACTACCGCCACGCGGCTTAGCCCGCGTGTTATCTATGTTTCAAGTGATTTATAAACCTTCCTCTTGAATCACTCTATCTATTAAAAACCACATCAAAATCCGTTGCGTAGTTTTAAAGATCTAAGCATACATAAGGACAGACAGTATTTAAGTAGATGTAGATTTTATTTGTTAAGTTTTTTCGCATTTTATATTGTGTTGTATGTTTTCCGTTCATTAGTTAGAGCGACCTAATCGCAATGTGATCAAGTTTTCTTTGCGCAGTCGGGTGAAAATCTGACCCTACCGATTACCTATAAGAACATCATCATCATCATCAGCCTATATTAGTCCACGGCTGGACATAGGCCTCCCCCAATGAGCGCCATAGCGCCCTGTCTTCAGCTTGCCGCATCCAGCATGTACCTGCAGTCTTTCGCAGGTCGTCATCCCACCTGGTCGGAGGGCGTCCTACACTACGTTTACCGAGTCGTGGTCTCCACTCAAGAACACGTTTGCCCCAGCGAGCGGCCGTAGGTTCTTCGCGAGATATGGCCGGCCCACCGCCACTTCAGCTTGCTAATTCTCAGAGCTATGTCGATAACTTTGGTTCTCTGTCGGATGTATTCGTACCTATAAGAACAAACAATTATTATTATAATCATTTAACTAATTAAAAAAACTTAACATTGCATATTTCCGACGAGTATTACGTAAATTCATCAAAAATTACTTAGAATTTGATGAATATTGCGAGTTTAATAGTGAATTGAGAATTTTCATTATCAGGGAAACACTTAGACACTGTGCCAATAATAATTTTCATTAAAACCGTTCCCACTTAATTACCTGCTCCGCGGGAAACGTTTTATTAAGATGCTGGAAGAGACAGAAATTCCTACTATTCATGTAATGTATTAAGAATTAGCAAGCTGAAGTGGCAGTGGGCCGGCTATATCTCGCGAAGAACCGACCGACGGCCGCTGGGGCAAACGTTTTCTTGAGTGGAGACCACGACTCGGTAAGCGTAGTGTAGGACGCCCTCCGATCAGGTGGGATGACGACCTGCGAAAGACTGCAGGTAGATGCTGGATGCGACAAGCTGAAGACAGGGCGCTATGGCGCTCATTGGGGGAGGCATAGGCCTCCCCCAATGAGCACCAAATAGGTCCAGCAGTGGACTGATGATGATGATGTATGTAAAGTCGAAAGTTTGTGCCGTTGTGAATATTTTTTCCAAAGACAACGCGAAAACTACTGAATGACTCAAGCACACTTATAGGTTTTGAGCAGGAATATCATAAAAGTCCATCCTAAGGTTGCCTGGAAGAGATCGCTCAGCGATAAGGCGGCCCTTTATAAATATAAACCTTCCTCTTGAATAACTCCTATCTATTTAAAAATACCGCATCAAAATCCGTTGCGTAGTTTTAAAGATCTAAGCAAACATAGGGACAAACAGACAGCGGGAAGCGACTTTATTTTTTACTATGTTCTATTCGCCTGACAAGCGTGGCAAATAATAGCAAAACCATAGATACATCGGAATAGACCAGCTGTTCATAGTTTTCGCCATCACCCGTAAATTTCAAACCACAAAAACATTTCCTTTGTTGCCAACGACCTCCATGATTAAAGCGATTCCTTCTAGAAGCATACCTCTCCGTCGCGAAGATGGCAAGAATTCATTAAAATTTCCCATTCAGAAGCGCTGTTGTCCCGGGAAAATGCATTTCACCCCATTTGCGCCGCTCTATTCCCGGGAATATTATTATACGAGTGGTGTGGTACGGCATGTCGGGAAATCTTGCTCACTGCTAATGCTATGGACATTCAAGGCATTGCAATTTGACAGAGCAAGACAAACATGGTTTATTTAATTCATTTATTTATTGATTGACGACCTCTGTGGCGCGGTAGGAGGTCTGCCTGTGACGCAAGAGGTTGCTGGTTCGATTCTCGCCTCGGGATAAATATTTGTACGAACTGTAGGTATTTGTTCCGGGCGTTCTGGTGGTTTTCTATGTATAATAAAGAATATCTATCTATGGAATGTATTGTATTATGTATATCAGTTACCTAGTACACATAACACAAGCTCTGCTTAGCTTAGGGTTAGATGATGCTGTGTGGATTGCCCAGCATTATTTATTTATTTATTGTTATTATATGAATGATGCCTACACGAGTGTTTGTGCCACTGCTGAGGAAACGATTGAAAAAGGGTTCAAAAGAGATAGAGCACCGGAAGTCGGCTCCGGTTTCCGGCCCTTTATTATCGTCCCTTACAAATGAAGAAGTACAAACAAAATATTCGTACAAAAGGATCGGGTTATTTGTAATATAGGTACCTAGATTCAGATGGAAAATTCGCAATCATGCATACAGGCAGTTCCAGACCGGAATAACATCATCATTATCAACCTATTATTATAATAGTCCACTGCCGGACATAGGCCTCCCCCTATAGTAAAGTAAAGTAAAGTAAAAAATCATTTATTTCTTTAGGCTTACAAAATAAGCACTTAGACAAGTCATATTTTATACATTAAATTATTATCAAAAAAAAATTATTTTACTGTTCACTTCAATTTTTTGTCCACTAGTGGAAGAAGTGAAAAAGAAACCACTAGCATGTTCATCTCTTATATGTCTAATACATGGTTATTTGCCTATTTAAGTCTAAATATAGTATGATTCGATACATGTCAATATTTAAGTTAAGCTATTATTATAAGTCCACTGCCGGACATAGGCCTCCCCTATGTCCGGCAGTGGAAGGAGAAAACAATAGCTAACATCATCTGAAATTTATTGTTTAACTCTGCGGGTTTATTGTATTTATAAAGAATATACATAATTTCTTACATTAACACTCTTTAAACCCGTAGGGGTTTGACCCGAATGTTACATTCCTCGGGTTTCATTTTAAAATAAGGTGTACCTACATATGTAACTTTGTACGTAGTTACAAGTGAAATAGTTTACATATTGAGTGCCATACCCACCTTTAGATCATAATAAATGATATTGATCATAATGTGATATGTAATTAATATTAAGTATTATGTTTGTAATTTATAATTGTTCATTTATATTGTGTGTATATGTAGTGGCAAATAAATGATATGTCTATGTCTATGTCTATGTCTAATTAAAACAGTTTCTGCCTCTCGTGTGGGTTTGGTCCGTTGTCTTGTCCCCCAGTCCCGTATTCACCCGATCCGTTTGCTCTCGTGTGGGTTTGGTCCGTTGTCTTGTCCCCCAGTCCCGTATTCACCCGATCCGTTTGCTCTCGTGTGGGTTTGGTCCGTTGTCTTGTCCCCCAGTCCCGTATTCACCCGATCCGTTTGCTCTCGTGTGGGTTTGGTCCGTTGTCTTGTCCCCCAGTCCCGTATTCACCCGATCCGTTTGCATAGTAATATTTTTTGTCGCTTTTGCAATATTTACATTAAGTAGCGGCGAAAACTTAAAGTTCTTTATATTTGTTTTTCTTTTAAATAAATAATGCTGGACAATTCACACAGCATTATCTAGCCCCATGGTAAGCAGAGCTTGTGGTATGGGTACTAGATAACTGATATACATAATACAATACATTAAATAGATAGATATTTTTTATTATTCATAGAAAACGACCAGAACACCCGGAACAAATATCTGCAGATCGTACACACATTTGTTACGAGGCGGGAATCGAACCCGCAACCTCCTGCGTCGCAGGCGGACCTTCGCCCACCGCGCCACATCGGTCGTCAAAAATCGTCATTCTTTAATATTTTATTCTAGAATATTTTATTCATTGTCGTTCTTTAATATTTTATTCTAATTTAAATTATTTAGTTTTCAAGTTTTCTAGGGAATATAAAGATAGTTTACGAGTATGCAGTCTGTGAGAACTGATTTATGTAGTCTGTGTTTAAAATAATAAGTTTCATGGAAATAGAATTAATTAGATTGAATTTAGAAGCCAGAATGGTCAGTTATTTAACGTTTCATCATAGGTTTATCATTTAAATTTTCGTAGCAAATTGGTCAACAGAATAGTAATTATTTTTATGAAATATGTAGTATCCATAACATCTACTTGCTTTAGGGCTAGATGATGCTATGCAATAATAATGAGGGTAGTCCAGCATATTGCGTTCGCCCGTCGATATGTTCCCTTACTCACATTATTATCCAAACACAATGAACAAGAATCATCCGTTCCTTGTAAATCAGGCTACAGCCTTATTTGCAAGTCTGGATCAGCGGGCCATCAAATCACATTCGCGGAGATTTACAAGCGCTGTAAGACAAAGCTTGGGATCTGTATGATGTTGTACAGTGAGATAGGAAACAGCTAGCAACATGTTGATGTATTCAAGCCTTGTGCCACCACACCAGGACCTGTCTGATAATCAGCGCTGCTACTAACTCCGGCTTGTAGCGGCATAATGCTGAGACAGGGACCTTTTTGGCCCCTTATGTAACACGTACCTATTTGTACCTATCTGTATGTTTTATCTACTTCCTTATAATTTTTTCTTGTTTGTATACTTTCATATTATGTAATGTGTCGTGTTTTGTGTTATGTATGCTGTCAAATAAATGTATTTGCTTTCTTTCTTGTCCTTGGTGGTGCTTCAGATTATACCGGGTATAACGAAAAGAAGATAGATCTATCTATAATATAGCTGCTGAGTATAGTCCTCTTCCTTATCACTGTACCCCTGGCGGTCTTGTGCCAGTCGGATCCACAGATTCCCTTCAGCCCCCACAATGTCGTCTGACCATCATCGGGCCGGCGGCGGGTTTTATCCTCTTCCCGAGTTTGAAACTTATAGGGAGATAAATGAATCATGAATTCTCTGGCCAGGTGGGATGACGATTTGGAAAGACTGAAGGCAGATGCTGGATGCGGCAAGCTGAGTGCTCATTAGGGAATGCCTATGTCCTACAGTTGACTAATTATAGGATGATGTCGATGATGATGAACTTTATGAAAAAAGTTTCACGATTAATTATTTAAATATTAGATTGGTACTATGTAATCTGAATTAGGCATTATACGTTACTGTATGTACAAACTATGAACGGTCCATGCCTTTTTAATTTAACAGAAATAAACTATTTCTGAGCTATATTATGGGTTGGAATTGAAACAGCTGTTTTTTCCTCAGCTACGCCATCACCATACTTTGAGGATTGCGTTCAATTTCGCAAAGAATACGAATGTGTGTTATCAGACACATTACACTGATTGTCTACGACATCTATTTGTTGTATTGAGTTTTTTGGGTTCTTGCTAGCCTATGGTAAGTAATGCATTATTTACTACTAACTACACAAAATAAATTGAGTCAAAATCGTACAAACATTTGTCCCGAGACGAGAATCGAACCTGCAACATCCTGAGATGCAGGAAGACCTGCACCCGCTGCGCCACAGAGGTCGTCTTAACGATCTAACTTAATAAAACAACGCGTGCGAAGCCGGGGTTAGATACTAGACAATACTCAATACTTATGTCAAAATTTTATAAAAATCATTAACTGTCATAAAAAGACAACAAATAACGGATTCGTCAATCTTAGAATTAATTAATTAATGAACACTTTATTGCGATTAAAATAACACCTTATATCTAAATATTACACGTTAACAGTACAATAGGCGGCCTTATTGCTGACAGGACGACATGGTCATAATATGTTTACACCACCGATGTCTGCGGAATTTCAAAGTTCAAAGTGCATTAAGTACAACTGTGTTCAGGGACCTATAAACAAAAACAACTAGGTTTCCACTCAGACCGTAGGTACCTACATGCATTCAGGTAATCCTATGTCTACAGTCCAGGCGTGGTCCAGGCCGTGTGTGTAATTTGGATTAAGGTGATGTTCATGTACGGACAGTGTAATTAATGCCTTCACTGCGATCAGTAGGTTCACAATCCGATAAGGATTATGAACCTACTATAGTTGTGTTAGAGTCTTATATTCCGAGCCCTTAGTTTAGTTACTCGAGCCTCGACGACGAGAAGTTTTATTTTTGTATGGGATTTTGTACAGAGCGCCTCTACCGTGCGGATAGGAACTAAGCAATCCATACAATCTTTAACGTCAACAAACGACGATACTATCGACTAACCGAATATAGCAGAACCATGCAAATATAAATATAATAATTCTCTGATATTACGGAAAACCAAATAATAGGGTTTGCTTAATTTTTTTTCAGATACAACATTAGTTAACAGTACAAACATTCCCGCCTTAGGACAGGCGGGAATCGAACCCGCAACCTACAACACAAACACAGAAATCGTCATAAATATAATCAAATCAAATAACATTTATTTCAGACATAGTAGGTAGTTAACATACAATAATGTAAAGATGAACCGAATATATGTAGCCTGGTTTTAGTTAATAGGCTAATAGGGTAAGCATAAGCAACAGCTGGAAATTGCCAGCAAAGTCTGCAAATTGCCAGCAAAGCCTGCAAATTTGCCTAAACGTTCAGTAAATCGTTCAGTGTGGCCCGCTGCCGTAAGCCGGAGAGCCGGATCCTTTCCTCCGGCTAAGCTTTGGACTGAATTTGACGATAGTGAATTCACTTTGAGATCAGTTCCAAGCTGTGAAAGACAGCGGAATGAAAAATATAATGCTGAAATCCACACAGCATCATGACGACAACGCCCTAAAGTAATCAGAGCTTGTGTTATGGGTCTACTAGATAACATGTACGTACATAATTAAAACTTAATACAAGTCCCTTCTCCTTACCTAAACTCGATGTAGAATGTTTAGCCCAGACCCGGACCAAAAATCTACAGATCATAGAAACATTTTATCCCGTTGTCTATTTGTTTCGTGTGTTTTAGTAGTTTTCTATGCATGTATGCTTAGATCTTCAAAACTACGCAACGGTTTTTGATGCGGTTTTTTTTATAGATAGAGTGATTCAAGATAAAAGTTTATTAATCATTTTAAACATAGATTCCCACGCGGGCGAAGCATCTAGTTTATTTTATAAAGATGTAGTGAAGAGACTGCGCTCTAAAAATCTTTATATGATTCCCGCTTCAGCCTTTACCTTGCACTGTACGTGCACCAAAACGGATTAACTGGAGACGTGCCGCCCGCGCCGCGCCCGCACTGCAAATGGACGTGTCAGTTGTTGACAGTTGGTCACGTGGACGCTCAACACCTTTCTCTGTGCTCGCAAGAGTCATCATCTCCTGCGGTAGGCAAGGTAGCTGTAAAAATGCTGACAGTTAAAAAAACGAAATCTACCCTTACGTCATACATATTTTTAAGCGAGCTCAAAAAAGGAAGGTTCTCAATTCGACTGTATTTTTTTAAATGTTTGTTACCCCGGAACTTTGAAAACGTGGGCGCTTGATATGGTCAGGTGATCACAAATAGGGTTCTCGCGATAAAGTTAAGTAGGTACCTATCAGAGAAACTGTAGAACCTAATTTAGAAATAATTATAAAATATAATAATAAATATATATATATATAAAGAAGCCTATAGCCTCATCCTACACAAACTGGCATTATTACATTCCCAAAAGATAGGTATAAATAACCGACAAATCATTCTTAAACCATCGACTCGATTAGAAATCTTCGCTCTTCGATCAATTCTTGCAAATCATCTCATTTTTCAAAACTAACCCTTAAAACCACCAGCCAAAGCACAATTTCCTCTGCCTTACAAAAATATCAAAACTACGTGTTTTCTAGAGTTTTCCAATTCAGTGTATCTGAACCGCATTCAATAGACACGCGAGGCGTTTGCGGGTAGTCAGATAAGCGATATCGGGAGGCCATTTGCCGCGTAGCTGATAATTTCCGCTCCAAGATGGCGTCATTTACCCTCCAAACGCTTAAGGGTGCGGTTGTTCTATTAGCGAGATATGAGTAGGCATAAGAAGACAGCAAACTCACATCTTTTAAAATAAATAAGACAGTTTCAGCTACTGTGTGTAGGTATGTCGCTGCAGGATCGTAGTCAGTCCATTTGCAGAATGGCTAGGCCAATTGCAAAACGGAGCATTTCAATTTATGGCGCCAATTGTGGAATTAAAAACGTTCAACAATATGGCTTAAGGTCACTTTGCCATTTGCTCAAATGAAATGAATTAGGTATTCCCAAAAAATCAAAATATTCGAAATATTTTGTTTTCTTATCAATATTATCTAATGGTCACAACTATTCTCTAACTCTAACTCTCAGGTTATTTCGGATTCGGCCATCCACTCCCATCTCAAAAAGCCACCCTGTTTTTCTCAAAAATTTACGACAAAACCCGCAATTATTTCATATCTGATGAAAGCTGTAACTGTATTCATCTATAACATGTTCCATTTTATAGATACATGAACAGTTTGTCAGTTTGTCTATATTTTCATTTAAAAGTTCACGTATTATTAAACCCTTAGATCGCTCTATATCGCACCGCACCCAATCAACTTTGTTTTTACCACACTCTTGCAGTTCACACACGAATCTGTCGAACAAATCTGAACTCTCATCCCTCGGGTTATAGCTCATTTAAACATTCCCGCAGCTCAGGGCTTATATTTGTTAATATCTAGAACTGTCTCAGCCATTAGACTGTCAAAGTCATCTGCGAGGTTGATATTTGAAACAGATAGTTGAGTAAATCTTTTCCAGTAGGATTGACTTTGGGGCATTATTCAGAATGGGGCATATAGAAAAATATACTTATCTGGTAAAGAAAATTACAATCAAATAGTAGAAACTATTATTTACAATTGAAACAACAGTAACTAACATGTTCGACAGGGCCTTTCCATTTGTTCTGAGGCTTACCGAGGCTGTAAGGGTTTTAAATAAAATATCAGAGCGTCTGGTTGAAGCGACGCGTGACTTGAGAGCTGGTGAGTATCTGGCGCAGTGCATCAGCATTGCCATACAGCGTGGCAATGCAACCAGCTGCAGCGTCGTCGCGGCGACGTGCGACGACTGATTATGGGTTTGATTACTATGTTTGGTATTCAGCATCATCATCATCAGCCTATAGCAGTCCACTGCTGGACATAGGTCTCCCCCAATGAGCGCCATAGCGTCCTGTCTTCAGCTTGCCGCATCCAGCATCTACCTGCAGTCTTTCACCGGTCGTCATCCCACCTGGTCGGAGGCGTCCTACACCACGTTTACCGAGTCGTGGTCTCCACTCAATAACACGTTTACCTCAACGGCCATGTTTGGTATTAATATAGTTAAATTTAAGTTGACCTGTAAATTAATCGCAACAGTCTACAGTTGTTTAAATTGGAAATAAATAATATTCTTATTGGTTTCTAATACATATTAATTTTAATTTTCTAGGAGGAGGCGAATAGCAAAAGCATTTGATTCCCACCGCGAATATGTTTAGAGATAAAAAAGCTTTACCCAGGATTTTTTATATAGTGCGTAAGCTCTGAGATTCAGGGTAATTTCAAAGAAATATGACATTTTACTAAGAAAGGACAAGACAAGACTGTATAAGTTGATTCTATTCCAATTTATGGATTGGATGGAGTTGGATGAATTAAACTTTTTAAATTCACACACTTGCTTTATTGTTCGACTCATAGATTGGATCACAGAGAAAGGTAAGTGAGAGCTGGCCACAGACAACTTAGATAGATAGATAGATAGATAACACTTTATTACACCACACAAAACAGAAAATAATACAGAGATAAAAACTTAGAATAAAGGTATAAAGGGCGGCCTTATCGCTGAGAGCGATCTCTTAATTAGTGTTGCCAGCCCAATCAGTCAGGTATGTCATAGACAAAGACGAAACTAAAAGGATTCCGTGTCTTATGTAAGGAACTAGACACGCGCTGGATAAATGTGGCCACGAAAAGCCAGAGACCTAAACCTGTGGAGATCCTTGGAGGAGGCATACACCGCCGAAGGCACCCCATATCAGGAAGTAACGGACATGAAACAATAAAAAACCTGACATAATTCTCAATTCAATTCTCAAATTATAATGTACCTACATGACTATTCATTCTTTCTTTTACTATTATTATTGTTTAATACTTATAACTATGGGATATGGAATAAAGCTCTTTTTATTTTATTTTATTTATTTATATTTAAGGAACCCTAACAAACATTGTACGTAAATGTGCAACAGACAGGGTGCAGCTGAGTTTATTAATAATTTATAACATCTTCAGCCATTTTAGAGCTAATTATGGAGCTCGCTGAAATTAATTTTGTATTCCTTGCTTTTCTTGTCACAGTTCATTATGAAGGTACTGTTGGAGTTTTATCAGACCAAGATAAGAAATACAGTAGATAAAGAGAACATCAATTACTTACTAACAAAAGCATTAAGTTACTACAGATAGACAGCTATCTGACTGTTTTTTATCGTCTTACCGGCTGAACGACTTAATAATATTTTGCAGTGAGTTAAACAATATCCCGGGGATTGACATAATTATGCTACTTAAAAAGCGCGAGCGAAGCCTTTCATACATGCCTCTAATAAATATAATGAGACTTCTAAAACTTTTGCTGCTCTATGGTTTAAACTCAGTTGCACACAGTTATATTGATCTCGACGCATGAAATGCGACAAAAGGTTTAGGTATTCTTTTCGCCTCTTAGCAGAACGCACACTGGGACTTATTCGGTTGTTTAGTTGAAAACGACGACGCACAAACTACAACTTATTCTTATAATAAGGCTTATATTTGAATTCTCTTGTTAGTGCTATATAGCAGTAGTGTTGGTAAGCGAGCGCTAACCTTTAAACAGCTTACAGCTAGCCCACCCTTTCCACCAGCTAAGCAAATAAAGCGGCTAAGAAAATTCATCTATTTTCTTTGAAAATTTATTTTTTGTGTAATCATTTTAAAAATTCCTTGGATTAGTATCTCGAGCGGAAGTGAATTACGCAAAAGATGGACTTGGCGGGAAAACAGGTGTTTTGTTTCCGGTTCCGTGAACTGCTTTAGGAAGGATTTGTTACTTTTTTTGAAAGATTCTTTATTTTAAAAGAAGGATCTTCTTACCAATGAAGGTGGGTAAGAAAAGGAAGTCATATTTTAATTAAATTTAAGTTAAAAAATTTAGAAACCTCCTTAAAACATATTTATACGAGGCTGTGTGGTGGATTGTCTAGCATTATTTATTTAAATTAATTGTTTACCATCTAACGATATTTTTTTAGCACGACTCGGGTATATCCGAGTAACTACTGGTTATTCACTGACACAATTGAACTACAGGTTCTGCCCGTCATCACGAATAGTTAAAATTGTTAAAGGCACATAGAATGCTTAACACTGGCAGAAAAGTGTTGAACCAGACATAATTGACAACAAAGAATCATCATGCGGCTGCGCGTGCCCAACGACTACTTGGGCGCGCGCCGCCACCCCGCCATGCTGGAGGTGCCCACTTGTAGGACCAACCTACTTAAGTTTGCCCCTATGTCACTCGCTATATATTTACTCAATGTTCTGTCCAAAAACAGCGTAGATATATTTTACGAAAACCTGCCGAAAGCCATGAAAAAGGCACAATATGTTATTGAAACAAAATTATAAATTAATTAGTATTGTGTGTATGTACAAAAATATGTAATTATTGGTATAAGTAGTTATAACATCGCTTTAGGGCTTAATAAAAAAACCTGTAATGATGTTATTATCTCAATAAATAAATAAATAATAAAAAAATCATAACCATTTTGTATACATATTTTGAAACTACGAGAAATTTTCCAGTTGCTGTTCCAGCACAGTAAGCCCACCTCATTTGAATATCGCTTGCCCAGCGTTGCATTTGTTTATGTGACATATAACCCATTTACAAATGGCTAAATTAAATTGTTGATTGTGGGTGTTTTATGCATAGAATATTTGATGCCTTGCCACATTATTATCATTGGCTGAGTACCGACTTTCTCCGCATATGACATAATTTGATTGTTTTCAAAAAAAGCTACAAACTGACTTCAAACTTTTAGGCTATTTTCACAGGCTGCTCGTCTTTAACAAATAAAAAAAATATTAGTAAACAAAGTAATTTATTTCAAAATTGTTAGGTAAATTATATTGTGTGTACATATAGTGGTACATAACTTAGAATATAAATTCTAGTTCTATCCATAAAATGTAAAATTCAATTTAAACACAAAAATATATATTCAGATCCAGAAAATTAAATTAACAAAACCACCCAAAGTAGGTAGAACGAATAAATAGCCAGATATTTTGACCCGTCCGTCCGTCTGTATGTCCTATCAGTAAACATTACTGAAGCCATTAATTGCAACACTGGCCAGTGACACCAGTGACACGGCGAATGCGTTCACTGCAGCCTACGTCGACGCATGTGAGTTGATACTTGCTATTCATTAAAAACACATCGAATCTATTATATACAGGACTAGTTTCTACCTGCGGCTTCGCACGAGTTGTTTCTATTGAAATGTTTTAAGATTATTTCTATCCCATAGGAACTGATTTATGGAAAATTAGCCTATGTTTTAGTCCTGGATCATCATTATCATCATCAAATTATGTTATTCCACTGCTGGACATGGGCCTCTCCCTATGAGCGCCACAGCACCCTATCTTCAGGTGGACGCGTCCAGCATCTACCTGCAGTCTTTCGCAGGTCGTCTTCCCTTCCTTCCTTTCGCAGGTAGTTTGGGATCGGAACTACCAATTTCAGCCCGATATTATATTATGATTATTATTTTCAGATATCTAGTCACAAATATAACGTACCGTTATATTAAATACTCCGTTGATAATTATCGTCAAACAGAGTTAACACCAGATTCGTAACAAATATACCTGCTTCTTCCATCAAAAACAAGGTTTACAGTGAACCTGCTCTCATTCACAATGATCTACTAACGTATCTAATTCAATTAGCTATACGAAAGTATCAAGACACACCCCCGCGCTAGGCACGTGAAATCCCCTGCGTCTAATCGCTTCATTTCGCTGACACGTTATAATTTACGACGAACGAGTACAGTAATGTATGGCGCGACAATTAGTTCGGGAATTGTTTTACATCAACCGGTCCGATATCGTGTCGTTGGGGTTTTGTCCCTTCATCATCATCATCACCAGCCTATCTTAGTCCATTGCTGGACATAGGCCTCTCCCAATGAGCGCCACAGCGCCCTTTCTTCAGCTTGACGCATCCAGCATCTACCTGCAGTCTTTCGCAGGTCGTCATCCCACCTTGTCGGAGTTTTGTCCCTTGCGTTTCTTAAATTCATTTACCTAAATAATTCCATCCAAAGGTTGCCTGGAAGAGATCGTTTCTAAGCGATAAGGCCGCCCATGATAGTTGTCGTATGTAATATTATTTTTGTAATGATCTGTATCTGGTGTACTATGAAGCATTTTTGTATTGTATTGTTGTATTTTGTTCTCCATGGAAAACATTTACTTTAAAGGAGAAATATGTATATTAATAATATTTGCGATTATCTGATTTAATTAATGACATCTAATTTAATTTTACTGATTTTTATATTCACGTGCCTGCATTCGGGCGAGATATGCAGCTCTACTGTGTTATTCCACCAATGTATTATGTACCATGTCTTATGTGAATAAATATTAATGAATTACTGAATTGCTGAATTACTGAATTACTGAATTACTGAATTACTGAATTACTGAATTACTGAATGACTGAATTACTGAAATACTGAATTATTGAATTACTGAATTACTGAATTACTGAATATAAAACAACACTAAATAATCTTAAATAAATTTTAAAAGCCATGAGTTTATTAAACTCCTATTATTTTGTAGTAAGTACTTTAATTATCGTTACAAGTTTATTCATCAGGTTATATAAAATAAAGTAAAATTGTAATGAAGAATTATAGAATGAAACCTATAATTTCCATTTCTACTAACTGGTATACGCGATGTTAACATCGGTATAGCGTTGCGGTCCCAACCTATCCTCTCAGCTTGATGAATCCGTTTTTAGACATTTTGCTTTCACCGTAATTTTACACGAAATAAACTGAAACAAACCTAAACCTACAGAACACCTCCTGTTTCTGTGTTACCTGTCACCATTTTATAAAATCGCGTAATCAATTTAGATCCTAAGCAAACTGGTGTTAATGGCCACCCTAGGGGTCCGGACAACATTTTATAAATTGTGTTTTAGTAAGTGACAGGGGTAAGCTTTTAGAGGTCCGTAAGCATATTGTGGAAAGAGAAACCCTGACCCTTCAAAGTTCGGAACAATCAATAAAATCCTCTGGTAAACACTTTTAGCCCAAATAAACAATAACGACAACTACAACAGGAAACAAATCACAATAAAAGTTATTTAAAAAGTATTTATTTGCAAAAGAAAAAAAATATTGCACGTTCTTATCTCAATATTTTGGGAGGGTCACAATTTACACACAAAAAAAGGGAGTAGCAACTTGACGTCCGATGTGGCGCGGTGGGCTAACGTCCGCCTGCGACGCAGGAGGTTGCAGGTTCGATTCCCGCCTCGGAACAATTGTGTGTACGATCTGCAGATATTTGTTCTAGGTGTTCTGGTCGTTCATATAAAAAATACCTGTCACTGTAATGTATTGTATTATGTATATCAGTTATCTAGTACCCATAACACAAGCTCTGCTTACCATGGGGCTAGATAATGCTGTGTGAATTGTCCAGCATTATTTATTTATTTATTATTACTTACTAATTATGTCCTTTGCAGACAGCTATTATTACCTAGTATTATATTTGTTGTAATAAAAATAACATTATTGGGCTACGCAACTCTGAACACTAGCATTAGGACACGCACTTGTCTAAGATTTATTTAGGTCAATTTCAATGGCGTATGATTTTGGGCAATACGGAAAAAGAAGATAATTTTGAAGGTAATCGAATCATCAGGCAAAAATATCTTCTTTTCTGTCTATTGACAATTTGCTGATCAACATGGCGTTTTGGAAATCATTTAACTTTTGATTATGCTCACTGATTTCAATAGATAGTCCACTGCTGGACATAGGCCCTGTCTTCAGCTTGACGCATCCAGCGGCTAACTGCAGTCTTTCGCAGGTCACGTTCGTCATGTTTACCGAGTCGTGGTCTCCATAAATTAATTACGGATGTATTATGTGGGTTAACGACGAACCTTATTAGTGTTGGAAGAACACCACCGTTTCATCCCTAAACGTAGGGCTTCTTTGGGGTGAGTGTGGTTCTAGTAAAATAGGATAGAGACAAATTAGAACAAGTAGCTCGTAATATCCTACTAATATTATAAACGCGAAAGTTGGTATGTTTGTTACCCTTTCACGCAAAAACTAGAGAACGGATCGGGCTGAAATTTCGCAAATAGGTAGTTCCAGGTCCAGAATAAAATAAGGCAACTTTTATCCCATAAATCAGTTCTCATGGGATATAAAAACCCTAAAATGTTTCCATAGAAACAACGCGTGCGAAGCCGCGGGCAGAAACTAGTAAATTCGCATGATTAATTCATGCACTTGACACTGACAGACATGTTTTTTATGACTTAGGTTTCTTCTGATAGGGGTGTAAGGGGGGACTCTCGTTTCCCAAGCCAACCTACCTGCACGTGGTACACCCTGCTAGATAGCAACTTGAACATTGAACTAGGCTCTGGTGAAAATATCAATCCATCTTCATAATTTGATATTTCATTAATTTTACATTCTTTTCCATTACTTGACACTGGCAGAAAAGTGTTCAACCAAGACACAGTTGCCATTAACAAATAATCATCATGATCTTCTGATATTTCATAGGGTGAAATAAAAAAGAAAAAAAAGTAAAAAGAATTTTATTTTGTCTGAACAGAGACTCTTTTAAATTAAACTTAGATTAACAGAAGACAGAAACTGACAAAATCGGTCTCCACTCAGCATGTGCTATGGTAGAGCAGATCGTACCATAGCGCTGGTCTTCCGTGGAGACCGTGGTGCGTAAGGTGGCCTAATACAACAAGGAACGATACTAAAATGTAAAGTAACAGAAAAACAATTAATAGAAACGAAAACTATGGAAACAATGAATGAAATGGGCCAACAAAGGTTTTGTCTAACAGATACCTACAAAAAAACAGACAGCTTCAGAAGCAGACCCCTGACGAAAAAGACACTCTACGTTAAGCCCATTTTATCCAAATTTCCGCAAATACTCAGATCAACATCATTAGCACTCTACTCTGAAATTCGTGGCGTATTTACAAAAGAAAATTTGCAGCCATTACAGTACTTGGGACATTAGGGATTATAATGCCGATACTTCCTGCTCATTATATCGGGGCATATCTGAGCACCACTTAGGCCCACCGTTAAGACAAATGAAGCCGGGCGCGGTGGCTAGATGGCTGGCTTTTTTGTAGAGTTTAACCCGAACGAAATGTTTATTATTTGTTCTATACTTGTTCTAACACTTCATGTCCATCAATACGTTGCTTTGCAGAGATCGCTCATAGCTATAAAGCCACCCATTGTACATCATGTTCTATAGGTATATGTTTTTTCCTGTCTTGTGTTGTGTATCTGTTTTATTTGGTTTACAATAAAAAGTAATTGTATTGAAAATTTTATTAGTTTTTGAAAGGAATTATCTTAAATAAGATATGCATAAAGAACATAGAAGCCTATTTATAGTAGGCCTCCATATTGCTGTTGCTGACCCTTCCCACTGCTGGGCATACCTACAGTGCATAAGGTAAGGGTGTATTATCGAGATCATAATATTATCATGATGAAAGGCATATTGTATCACCAAATTTAAAGAACTTGACGATTACATTATCTATGTAAGCTGAAGCCGAATAGAAGTCAAGTCTTGTAAGTTATTGCACAAAACCAATTTCTACGACAAATCCTTCTCCATCCAGGCCATAAGGTTGAGGAATGAACTACCAGAGTCCATTAGAAAAACTTATATCCTTGCCAGTTTTTAAAGCTCACGTCAAGGAGTTTTTACTGCCAAAAGATTGAATATTGGTAGTTGCTATTTATTTATTTATGTATTTAAGTAGTGTATTATTTAGTTTGGTATTTGTAATATTGATTATTTGTTTTTTAGTATTCTTGTTATGTACTTATTTAGATAACATGTGGTACACCCCCTGCTTTTCTTAAATTCATATAATTCTTTCCATCCTAAGGTTGCCTGGAAGAGATCGCTTCTAAGCGATAAGGCCGCCCATTGTACTTGTCGCATATAATTATAATTGTAATCATGTATGTACTCGTATATGAATACATGTTTACATTAGATCATAGAACTAAATGTAAGTATTTTTTAAATTTTCGTAAAAAATTGTGACCACCAGCCGTCTGGTTGCCCGATGAATCATTGTAGAGGCCCGATTACACCTACTCCGTTTAAAACAAAGGCCAGCTCTATGCTATCCAAATAATATCTGAGGAGTCTTAGAAAAGGCCGGTTAAGGAGCCGTCGCGCTGTGGGCGAATGGATAAACGGCTAATTATTTTCATGAGCACACAACGTCCTAAATCCTGATATCGGTTTAGAGATTATTTATTTTATCTAAGAACGGATATTTTAGTTCGCTTTATTAGAAAAAGAAAACTTGTCTTTATCTTTTTATCTTGTACTTTAGTACCTACTTATATTCACTAGGTATCTCTCTAAACAAAATGTGATGGTTTGTCCCTCTGTGAGCAGAGTTAATGCAATGGCCAGGTCTAGGCAGGCAGTCACACTAGGCAGCACTTATCTATTTATTTTCAGATGTTCAAACATTTGTTCCAAGGCGAGAATCGAACTAGTAACTTCCTGTGTCGCAGGCGGGTCTTCGCTCGCTGTCCTCCGTTGAATGAATGATCGGCAATGGTGTGGACGCGCACGCGAATTACCTTTGATGCCTGTCCGAAAAACCGACAAGTCACCATCATTGCCGCAATCACAGTGGCGATTACAGACGATGATTGGCTACTACATGGGAGTATATGCCTCCATACTTGCATACTTGCGAGTAATTGTTCGTACTTTGCTTGTGATTTTGTGACTCATCGCCTACTATCTCATTGGTGTTTTATCGTAAAGCGAGACGTTTTACAGTAAAATAATTAATTCGTGTTGGTCGCGTGTTGCCGTACTGTCAGATTGCACCTTAACCGTCCTCAGACACTTATTTAATGGTGGATCGTTTGGGCGATCGGCCCTCGTTCCGCTGGATGAGCTCATTTATATCTCTACTTAGGGTTATCGCAAACGGGCCACCCAACACTTGCGGATCCCGTAGGGACGGCCATCAGTAGTCGGTAGACTGCCGTCAACTGTGTCAAAATAAAAACAATATGTAGATACCTACTTAAGTTTTTTGTTTCGTAAAGTAGTGTATATTTTCTTATATGATCCTCAAAAGATAGATAAGTAGATTGTGTAGCGTGAGTAAAAAAAAACCTTTAGTAGGGAGATGAGGAAGATTAGACGAGAAATACATGTTGCGCAACCCTATGTATGTATATATATAGCGTGGTGCAAGGACCGGAAGAAGAATTTTTTTTGGAAAGGAGTAATAGAAGAAATAGAAGGTAATGAAAGGTGAAAGGAAAACCTTTACTATATGCTGTGGGACACTACGAGTTTACAAATAATCTTCATACATAGGTCATACAGGTTTTGCGTCTTCCCATCTTCATTGCATATTTTTAAAGTTTTAGTTGGTTTACGAGTAACCACTTCAACTAACTACTGGAATACAGAAATGGAGACTTGAATAAACAAGAAGATCATTACCAAATATTTTAGTTTCAATATTTGGTGATGATATTCTTGTTTAATGCCTTAGCATGGATTACATAAAACCATACTTTAATACTGAATACTATAAGTCCATCCTGAAAGGTGCCGGGCCTATGTAATAAGACTAGAATATGTTTGGTTAATTTGGTTATTTGATGCATTAAAAGCTCACCTTTTTTGTCGTCATATTCTGTAATCCATGATTAGTAAAGTTGCCCGTCTGCAATCACCGTAACCGCCCTTAAAATGACGGAGCGTCCAACTTTTGTCGTAAACTTCTTTCTTCGTAATTAGGATTAGCAACTTCTAAACGTTGTTTTCAAACTAAAGTAGGTGCTCTTTATTTTTTTCAGGCGTCGAGTTTTGTTTGAACTAAATTGAAATATTCTAGTTTACGGCAAGCAAGTTTGTAGGCTAAGAGGTTTTAGCAATTAGTGAACAGTTTGGACTAATTGCGAACGGCGGAGTTATACACTAAAAACTTTATTATGGGGTAAAATTTTAGGATCAGGAAATTGAATACCTATATATGTATATATATATATGTATGATATAAATAAATGATATGTGTTCTGTAGGTATCTACAGTCATTAACCTTTTATTTTTTATTGAATTACAATTACTTACCAATTTGTAATTTAGTAATTATTAAATTTATTTTATTTTGTTCATCTTTTAGTTTTAGTGTGACAGTCTGTCTTATATCCACTGTCTGTAGCAGTCCACTGCTGGACATAGGCCTCCCCCAATGAGCGCCATAACGCCCTAAAAAGCTTTCTATTCTATCCTATTCAATTTGAATTGTCTTTTTGTGTGGTTCGGATTATTCTTAAACTTGTATTTACTTTGTATACTTGTAACAAGTTATATTCGCAAAAATGTAATATAGTGTGACATGTACCTACCTAGTACCTACCTAAAGCCGGCTCTATGGTCAGATTGTATTTCTGTATAGAAGTTATGACAACACAGCGAGAAATGTATCATAATGGCCGTCGAATGTGGGAATTTCAATTCATCAAGTAAAAACGTCTGACGCATGTGGGTGTAGGACGCCCTCCGGCCAGGTGGGATGACGACCTGCGAAAGACTACCAGACAGATGCTGGATGCGGCAAGCTGAAAACAGGGAGCCATGGGTATGACGCTCAATTGGGGGAGGCCTATGTCCAGCAGTGGACTGCTAGGCTGATGATGATGATGATGATGTAAGTGTCTACTGATAGTTAAATCCTTTTAGAATTTTGACGAATCCGAATTATACAAATGTTCAAAGAAAATAAATATAAATTTCGATGAACATTCCTCAAAATTTACATTCGTCATCGTTATACCTACTTATGTATAATGATAAATTGAATGAAGAGAATTAAATCCAAATATGTATAGCTTAGATACGGTGAAAAAACAACTGCGACCTTGACTCCGGTTTACGATATGGTATGAAGCACTTTACAACGATTTGTTTTATTATTTCAGCCGCAATAGCACATCCCGTATGGTCTAGTGGCTAGGATACCTGGCTTTCACCCAGGAGGCTCGGGTTCGATTCCCGGTACGGGAAAATAACCTTTTTACTTTTTTACCCTTTTTACTTTTTTTGTCTTATGTGGAAATAATTTGAATTTAGCTATAGAATATGAATATCTTTAAAACTACGCACACGCAATATAATGCGCTTTTTTAATAGGTAGTGTGATTCAAGAGGAAGGTTTTTGAACCATTTGACACATAGATTTCCACGCGAGCTAGGCCGTGGGGCGCAACTAGTAGTATAAACTTAAACTATTTAAATAAATAAGAATTAATAAGGTCACTGAAATGCACGAGAGCTCATTATACGTTTACCTTTAGCGAGCAACGCGAGAGGAGATTAAAGGTAGTCGCAGATCTGGACCGCAGCACCGCACAGCAAAAAATGTGCATTCAAATATGGATTAGATTCATTAGTAATAATTAAATACATTTAATGTAGTTTCAACAGCAGAGCCTTTTTTACGGTCAAACAGTAAATTGAGTGTTATTCCTGCGAAACAGTTTAAGCTGAATGTTGCCAGCTCAAAAAAAGATTGGCAGCCCCAATAGGTCGATTGACCCGTTTGTGCAAGCGAGACAAAACATTGATTGATAGAACTCATCGTTTTGCTTGCCTGTCTTGCTAGTATTTTACTAAAAAAGGCCCGTACGGGGGCCCCAAAACGAAATTGGAAAAGTGTACAATGCAACGTGCAAAAGTAAAGTTTGTTTGTTTATTGTTTTGTATTTATTTCCACCGTAGGTACACATGTTGCACCTGATGTCGTTAAGTTCTATAAATTTAAAAAGTTATATTACAATTTTATTATGTAACACACACTAACTTTTGCCATAGGGCACACCACAAGGGATTGTGCAAAAAAAGCAGACAGACATGCCTTCTTAAAAAAATAAATATAAAGATTTATAGTAATTTATCACAGTAAAATAAATAATAAATAAGTTAAAATGTATGTGAAAGTCGTTGAACATATTTTAAAATTGCGGGCGGCTTGTGTATTATTTAATTTTAACCGATGTATGGCATCATTAGATATTATAGACTTAAGAATGTACTCATAGAGAAATGTTATTATAGCGTAATGATTTTCTACTTGACAAATTTTGATTTTATATACCCACCAGTTAGAATATATAATAATTTTAAGTTTATCTGATAATTTTTAATATAATTGAATAGATACCTTATTTAGAAAAGACATATCAGACAAGACATATCACATTAGTGACAAATCTGCAGTGTGCCCTCTCCTATTTGCACGCCAGTAGTGGCAAAACATGTAGCTCATATATAATATTTTAACATAATTGCATGCTCACACCATGTTAATACTCATGTTTTAAGCAAATAAATGATTCTTATTCTTATTCTTATTAGAAACAATGTTACGTTTTAGAAGATGATTGAAATGAAATGAAATGAAATGAAATGAAATGAAATGAAATGAAATGAAATTACATTACATTTTTAGATACGTAGGATTTAACCAAAATGTTTAAGATTTTAAATTCTTTAGATCATCATTTTTAAGAATTCACCATCAGCAAGCGAGTTTCATTTTACGAGTATTATTCTCGAGGTTACTCCTCAACTTTTGTTTGTCTCCAATTCCTGAACAATACAATGTAAAACTTGAAACTACTCCAAAGTTTTCAGTTTTCAGGGACAAGTAATAGTTAAAAAGCACTGCGGGTCGCTGAAACAGCTTTTTGAAAATGAGCGCGAAAGCAGCGCTATGACTTGAAACGTACTTCCCGAGGTGAAATAATTGAGTTTCCAACTCTAGAACTTTGGGAGGTTGTCCCAAAAGTGTGGTAGAATTTATTTGTCGGCCGTAGCGTGCCATAGCCATCATGTATGTCTTAACTGTATTCGAGTTCTTCAGAAATACAGACAAATAAAAATAAAAAAATAAAATTTATTGATAAAATAAATAAATTTTAAGTATACGTCAAGTTTTCATCAAAATTGTTATAATTATAATACAAATATATAGCATTGTTCAAACAAGTAAATAATATATATTTAGTAACATAAATGAAAAACAAATAAAATAAAATACCTATCTAATATGTTATTTATAATAATCTATAATCTATGCCATAGACCATTTTAATTCGACAGGCCTCAAAGCTTTTCAGTCTAATCGAACATTTTTTTTAAACTTTTTGTTAAAGAACAAAATTACGCCTCATTACATACAATACAAACCCCGCGCGGACCGTTCGCGAGCTAAAGTAACCTAAGATGTTTAACGCCCGCTTAATAACGTCTACCGCTTTCCAGACAAACTTTGCAAGTTTATTCTGGAAAGCATAATAAACGTTGTCAATATTTAAATTAACGCTTTAAAATGCGTTGAAGATTTCATGAAATTTCGCTGAGATTGCACGACCTGCTTATTAACAGTTTTATGAAGATATTTGATGGTTTCGGCCAACTTTATAGCAATTATTCTGGTTTAAGGTTATTTGACATTTTGAAATGAGCTTTTGTACTTGTTGTGTTTTCATGGTTTCTTTGTAACCAGAAATACTTACACCAAGCATGTTTTGAAAAATAATGTAAGTTTATTTATCTAACGCGTTTGCCCCTGGCGGTTGTCGGTTCTTCGCGAGACATGGCCGGCCACTGCCACTTCAGCTTGCTAATTCTTACGAGCTACATATTATGTCGATAACTTTTGCTCTCTGTCGGATGTATTCATACGAATTCTAGCCAAATTCAATTCAAAAGTTTAGGCCATAGGTCTAAACCGTAGGCTAACCTGAAATTACGTTTTAAAAGTTTGTAAGAAATGTAACTAGATAAATTACGTAAGTAGATTAGATAGATAATTCTTTTATTTAACACTTAAAAATAAACAAACTAAAGAGAATAAAAAAAGAAATTTGCAGTCTTATCGCTCAAGAGCGAGAGATCTCTCACCAGACAACCGTGAAGGTACCGTAGGTACCTATACAAGACATACTGTACTATTATATTAAAAATCTCTTCTCTACTAAGGCAAAGAATCGAGAATCTTAGACTCAAAGAATAAGCAAGCTGAAGTGGCAGTGGGCCGGCCATAAATCGCGATGAACCGACAACCGCTGGGTAAACGTGTACTTGAATGGAAACCGTGACTCGGAAAACATAGTATAGGACGCCCTCAATCCAGGTGGGATGACCTGCGAAAGACTGCAGGCAGGTGCTTAATGCGTCAAGCTGAAGACAGGGAGCTATGGCGCTCAATAAGGAAGGCCTTGTCTAGCAGTGGACTGTCATAATGATGACTTAAGCAAATTAAACCAGTCTTCCATATCAGGTTTTATCGCAGTACGTTTAGCCATACGAATGTTTCGTTAATCTAATATCTTAGGTGTAATTTAATAATGTCCTACACTAGATACCTAAGTATAAGGTATATACAGCATTACTGTGTATGTAGTAGATATATAATGAAATTTGCAACGTCAGTTAAACTACGCTGTGACAGCATGTCCACTACAGACTGTCGTGATTAATGTGCCAGGGCAATGTTATGAACTACATAGTTAGATTAAATTGCAGCTTTTTTGGGACAGTGTCGCTTTTATAACGGGATGTTTACCCGGATTTGATTTTAGAGTCTTCTATAACTTTGTATCTGTATGTGTACAAACGTGTTGTGGGTGGAGACCGCGACTCGGAAAACGTAGTGTAGGACGAACTTAGGTCAGAAGGGATGACGATCTGCGAAATACTGCAGGCTAAATGCGGTATGCTGAGGACAACTGACAAGGCGCTATTGCACTCAATGGGGGAGGCCTATGTCCGTAGGAATAAATAGGCTGATGATGATGACAGAGTGCCGTATTTCTTAGTAAAATATCTATAAAAGATTGCAGGGAGCCGATAGGTGCGATGGAGGCGGCTCAGGACGGCTATTTGTGGCGTCATATGGGGGAGGCCTATGTCCAGCAGTAGACATGGTGTGGGCTGATAATTATGGTGAGGTACAATAATTGGATAAGAGGCAAGTTTCAAGATCTTTTTTAGTTATATGTTCACCGCACCACGAAATTATGTACGTGGGTACACTACATAAGTATCGAATAAAAACATTTCAAAACATGTTTGTTCTCCCTCAAGCCTTATCTGTCAACTTGGCAAGCACCTGCATAGCCCAGGCGAGCCAGAGAGACATCCCCTGAAGGAAATCCTACAGTTCCTAGCAGCTGCAAGGGTAAGTCGCAAATTATGAACGCCACAGCTTCAGGGCTGAACGTAAAAGGGATATACAAGCATAGCTCTTCATAAAACGTTTTTTTTCTCCTTGTTGATACTTATGCTATATTTAGGACTATATATTAATTTATTGTTTAGCTGTTTTCTGTCTTTAGGTATATAGTTATGTATAATTTATTTTAGATATATATATATATAAATGCCATAAACATAGTTACTACTACTTATACTTCTTTATGTAATGTTAGCACGCCAACCCTTTTATTTTAACATGTTTTTCACAGGTAGAAAATGCCTCGGCATTAAGCCCACCCTTTGTACCCTTAGTAGTGCAATAAAGTTTGAATAAATAAATAAAAAGTGGCAATCACAATAGACCTGTCATGACCGCAGTGACATCAAAAGCCTTATCTACAAAGCCGAGGTATCACTCAATCATCATCACGAGTATCACAGTCTCAAGAACTTCTACATACTCCCAAATTAATTCCGTAACTTCCAAGATTTAGCGAAACTCGTACTTACTAACTCCGTAAAATTCCTCTAACTTGCTCGCAAACTTCCTGTCATTAGTCGAATCCGACCTCCAATTTGCATTGTAATAATGCTGGTATATCGAGCTCTGACTTCTGTGTTTTACTCCTCGATGATTTTACAAAGGTGGTCCCTAAATCAGAGGTAAATTCGTCCAGCTAATTCAATGTTTTTGTCTATTAATATTTAAAACATTCATATTTTAAAAAGTAGGAGTATTTTCAGCGCACTTTAAAAAGACATGAAGATAAAAGAACTTTTCAGCCATTCAAGAACTTCGGCAATAATACAAAACCAACAACATTCGGTTTTTCACACTAATCTTTAGTTTTCCTCAAAGCTCTTGTACTTACAACTAATAACTCCAATATTCCAAGTTCCAAGAAATCTTTAGCCAAAGTTATCGAAGTCGATAAACCAATTCATTGACAATGCGAATGAAAAGACCAGAGTTAATTCCAATTTCAGAGTCAAATGACAGAGAACAAGCATTAACATTAATTATATCGAGATTTATTATGATCCTGCATCAAATAAATATGATTTATTTCATTTTGTTTGTTTTAATATTATGAAAATATCCAATGTTATAAAAATTTGATCAATATCAGCCTTTACTAGACATAGGCCTTCACTAACGAGCGTCAATAACGCCCTAGTTTGTCGCATCCAGCATCTGCCTGCGTCCTACACTACGTTTGCTAAGTCGCGGCATATTTATTTACATTATAATTACTTGCGATGAAAATATCCTATCGCTAAACATTAGCTCGGCGGGGTAAATGAGTAAATCCCTTTGAAACTTGGGCTATATTTCATTAATATCTGATAGCGATCGACAGATAGGGTAGTTTAAATTAGGTTTGTGTAATCAGTGTAAAATTAGCTACACTGTTGACTTTATTATTGCCAAAGTTTGTTGTGAACAACTTCAGTCTAGTTACAACAACTTGTTTATAAATTTTGTAATGTAGCCTATATTACAAATTTGTAAAAGGCACTCGACGATAAGGCCGCCCTTCATACTTCCTCTATTCTAAATATTTTATTCTCTATTATATTGTTTTCTATCTATCTATGGTCCAATTTTACTGTTGTAATTGAACGCGTTCAATAAAAGTGAATCTGAGTTTGGATCTTTAAACGAGTTCAACTTATTTTAACGACATAAACTATAACCGGTTCTTTTTGTTGAATTAAATTTTTCAGTAAACGGTGAATTTGTATTTGGATCTTAGTAATAGTTAGTAATTAATCCGTAAGCCCAGATAACTTTGACGATTACTTTAATTGTTTGTTGGTTTTGGTAATTAAACGTTGTATTACTTGTACGTACTTATAAGTACTTGTACGTTGTATTACTTGCGCCTATTTCAAACTAGTTAAAAACACAAATCGACTGTCAACAACTCGAACATGTTCCCATTAAACGACTGGATATCCACAAGGCCACAAGTTTTTAATTGCGTAAATAAACTGTAATTAAATCGCGACGTGGGTTCCATCTACCCTCACCATAAATTGATGATAAGTTCAGACGTTAAGGTCGGCGCACACTTACGAAACGATTTTATGTCGCATAAGAAAATTATGCGCTGAATAACAACTTATAAAAATATCAATGTTAATAAACATTACATTGATAGGCATATTATTCCAGGCTACAAAGCGTAGATATCAAGACTAGCTGCTTACTACTACTGTTTTTATGTAAGATTTAGATATAAGGTGTTATTTTGTTATTTTGGGTACAATAAAGTGTTCATTCATTCATTCATTCTTACTGGGACAGAAGAAATTGGGTCGCACTGTCCCACTTAACAATTGTTGATTTTAATATTTTTGCTACTGTTTACTCGGACACCATCAAATTATTGAAGCTGTTGAGTACAGTCAGGTAAAAACGATTTAAGCAAGTAGGTACCTAAGCAATATAATATATTGTGATAAAGCTAATGAAATTGCTTTGCGAGCGAGTGTTGACTTACATTAATCAAAACTTGAATGTGATTTTCAGAAAGGGGTTTTGTTGGCATCATTCCTGGTGATCCGGACTTTATCCTACTTACTTTTTAATTGAGCTCAGTAATCAAAAAATTATTTCTTTAAAATAAATATTATCTCTTGAAATTTTAACCCGCATTAAAAATTTCGCAGATTACTGCGGCCGGTGCACCGCTTAGGTCGCGCTTAATAAACTGAAAGTAAAGTGTGCGTCTACCTTAACCCGCTGAATCTATTTGTAGAGTCTAGATTGGCTGACTAATTAGGTACGCATTATCTAGGTCACTGTGGGTGCATTCTGCAGGCGATACAGGCTTCTTAGAGACGAAGATATTTATATATCTTTGTACGAGTATATAGCTTTTTTTAGCTTTTGCAGCTCAAAAAGTAATAAATAAACAAATAATGCTGGACAATCCACACGGCATCATCTAGATCCAAGCTAAGCATGTGTTATGGATACTAGATGACCGATAAACATAATACAAATCAATACATAGATAGATATTTTTTATTAAACATAGAATATATCCAGAACACCTGAAACAAATTGCAGGTCGTATAAATATTTGTCAAGTGTCGCAACTTCCTGCGTCGCAGGCGGACCTTCGCCCACCGCGCTACAGGGCTCGTATAATACTATGTTATAGTCTATTCTTATGCCTAAGTGTAATAATGGGTTACGTAATTTTTTTTTTAAATTGTTCCAGTCCGACTCGAACTTGGCTTACTTTTGTAAAAAGCATTTTCATTTTCCATTAGGAAACAATTTTATCAAATTAGATAGGTACCCAGCTATTATAGTCACGGCCATTATAGTATAAAACAAAGTCGCTTCCCGCTGTCTGTCTGTCCCCATGTATGCTAAGTCTTTAAAACTATGCAACGGATTTTGATGCAGTTTTTTTAATAGATCGAGTGATTCAAGAGGAAGGTTTATAAACCACATAGATTTCCACGCGGGTGAAGCCACGGGGCGCAGCTAGTTTCCATTATAATCAAGTTCACTCCTTCACTACGACATTAGAAACGTATACCTTTCATATCAGCCCATATACCTACTACCCAGGTCTATCTAGGTCTCGTCTGCGCGTCCACTTCTGTGTGTAGACGGGCTGTGGGTGAAGGCTTTGGAGTAGTGTCTAAAAATGATGACTGGACTCACGCTGTGTTGGAGCTCCGAAGAGCTATGCTCGGAGTTTCTCTGAAGGATAGGATTCGTAACGAATACATCCGACAGAGAACCAAAGTTATCGACTTATCTCCAAGAATTAGCAAGCTGAAGTGGCAGTGGGCCGTATCTCGCGAAGAACCGACGGCCGCTGGGGCAAACGTGTTCTTGAGTGGAGACCACGACTCGGTAAACGAAGTGTAGGACGCCCTCCGACCAGGTGGGATGACGACCTGCGAAAGAATGCAGATAGATGCTGGATGCGGCAAGCTGAAGACAGGGCGATATGGCGCTCATTGGGGAGGCCTATTTCTAGCAGTGGACTGCTATAGGCTGATGATGGACGCACGCTGCGCGTCGAGAAGCTGAACTCGCCATAATGTGAGCCTCAATGAATTAATGGGGAGAGAGTTATTTCAGACAGAAGGTAGCCATAGAAACTCTTAAACTAAACGACTTATAAATGTATAATTGATGTCAGCAACATTATTTCACAGGATCATGTCGGCGACAGTGTCCACCGATTTCTTGCGACCTGTCCGCATTTCGCGACTTGTCTCAAGTTGCTGATTCCGTGCCGCCGATAATATCTACCAACCCGGCGACTTCGGTGTGTAAACCTTAAAAGTACCTAACAAATTAAAATGAAAACTCATGAGACTTAAATTAAATACTCAAGTAATTAATCATTGTCGTGAAACTCTGACTCCAAACTTGTTTTGTAATAATGAAAATAAATTAGAGACAGAATAACTGAGCGCAATTAAGTACCTTGTCAGATACTGTTTTGTCTCAGAAAAGGACCGAAAAATAAATAAAACAGCACCTGCTATAGAGTCCCTGATGGGCCTCGAGACGAATGGACAGAAAAATCAAAGTACATACAGATCTGCCTACATTTTTTTCAGTCCTTTGTGTGGACGTAAACGGTAAACGTAGTGTAGGACGCCCTCCGACCAGGTGGGATGACGTCCTGCGAAATACTGCAGGTGGATGCTGGATGCGTCAAGCTGAAGACGGGGCGCTATGGCGCTCATTGGGGGAGGCCTATGTCCAGCAGTGGACTAACATAGGCTGATGATGATGATGATGTGTGGACGTAGTAGGTACACTTGAGTTGTCTAAGTGCTTATTTTTTAAGCCTAAAGAAATAAATGCTATTGAGTTTGAATTGTATCTAAATCAAGTGGTTTAGCGAGGCGATCTCTGATAGATAATACTTGAGCCCAGCTACGTGTTAGTAAGGCATTCACTGTCGAGCTGGTGGTGTGTGTGCGTCGTGGACACCCATAGTGCTATGTGAGGCTGGGAACTGTGTTGATTTCTAAAGTTTTCAAAGGAAATTTCAAGCAAAACTTTTGAAACTATCATGGTTATAAAACACTAAAGTCATTTAAAAAACTCAATAATCAAATCATGGTAAATATCCAATTATAAATTACTTAAGTAGAAATTTCAAGCGTGGCAAAAACACGTTCTTATAGAAAACGGAGGAGGCCTATGTTCGGCCTTATGTATAACAATTTTTTGCGTTCGTTGATTTCTTCGTCAATTATCCTAAATTTTTCGCTATTGTGTAGAGAATAATCTCGAGGTCCCATTTAAATTTATTCCCGTGGTATTTGTCCCGCAAAACTAAAATGTGTGAAAAGACAGTGTGAAATTAACTGATTAAAAGTGTTTTTAGTTGGTTATTCGTTTTTCCAAGACAATCAAATTATCTGGTACCTTATTACCTATTTTGTTACTTTTATAATTAGTACAGGTCTGATTTTTTTTTTATTAGAGCTGAACACATATAACTTGAATTTAACTAGTCGTCCGACTCAGAAAATGTAGTAAGCTTTCATTCATTTCATACATTCTCATTTCTAACTTTTCCACGGGTGGATAAAAAATTGAAGTGAACTATAAAATAATTTTAATTGATAATAAATAAAAAAAAGAATAGTATAATATATGACCTGTCTAAGTGCTTATTTGTAAGCTTAAAGAAATGAAAACTTTTCTTTTTCATTTACAACTATATTCCGTTTACCCCCTATCACTCTATACGAGTCCACTAATAAGATACTTGTAAATATTTATTTAATTAAATTAGAGGTGGGAGTTATTGGATTTTTTTACCAACAGTTATTAGTTGGATATTTTGTTCGAATAACGTTAGCACCAACCGGTATCCAATAACTTTACAATACCCAAATTTTATGTATATAATTATATGTATTTATATATCATAATACTTACCTACTGAGCTGAGACGTGGATACTCACGATAGGGCTGGTCCACCAGTTCAGTGGCGCTCATTGGGGGAGGCCTAACATAGGCTGATGATGATGAAATTAATCCTATTTTTAGCAAGTTAAGCATACCTCCAACGAAGGACTGATGACGATGGTTTGTGCATTTGTACATGCACAAACCGTCGTCGTCACTAACTATATTCTTAATAAAGAAGTGCAATTTATCTAGCAACGATAAAAATACAACAGAATGGTACATATTCTGTTGTATTTTTATCGTTGCTAGGGATAAAATTCAAATCAATCAATTCGGTAGGTACCTATTTATTTATGTAGTAAGATAAGCTTATGTTAAGGATAACTGATATACCCAGGTACTTATTACAATCAATAGATATATTTTCTAATAATAAATGTATTTTTTATATACCTAGAAAATAAAATAAAAAATACGATATGCAAAGAAATAGAAATTTCTGATATCAAGCTATTTTCATTTTTCATATGTCAATTTCCTCTTCTTTTTTGTTTTGGCGCCGCTTGCTTTTCGCTACGACTCTGCCAGTGTCTGTTTTCAAATGTCAATTTGTTCCAGTCTTCCAAGAAGTCAACGTCACTCAAAATATGTGTAAATGTCAACGTCAAATTGATTTAGTTGCTTGCACTTGACCTTTTTGTTTGAGATTGACAATTCAAAAAAATAGAGTTGTCAATGTCAAACTTAAAGGTCAAGTGCGAGCAAACTATTTGACGTTGACATTTACACATATTTTGAGTGACGTTGAAGTCTTCTTGGAAGGCTGGAACAAATTGACATTTGAAAATGGTTGATATCAGAAATTTCTATTTCTTTGCATATCGTATTTATTATTTTCTTTTCTATGTATATAGTAAAATATATCTATTGATTGTAATAAGTACCTGGGTATATCAGTTATCCTTAACATAAGCTTATCTTACTACATAAATAAATAGGTACCTACCGAATTGATTGATTTTGAATTTTAATCACTTTGAGCTTGAGCCAAATATATTGTTCCGTGATTTGACTTTATGTGGGAAGTTAAGTTCCCAGTCGATAATTTGTATGATAATGTCTTTTTACAATATTTACAGATAGCATAAATGCTATCCTTTTTTACAAAGTTGTTCCACACCTCTCCTTTTCGAGACATAGTTTATACAGATACAGAGATCTATTTTAAATCACACAAACAAACTTTCTTATACTTAGAGTACTAACCTAACCTAGTGAATTTAAAATAAAATAAAAAGAAACTAGCACAATTAAATTAGCACATAAAACAAAACAAACAAATATCAACCCCGGAAGTAAGTAAACGAAACGAAAGAAAAGAAACTATTAACCCTTATTCAAATATAGGGAAATTATTTCGCACCCGACTATGTTATACTTTTTTGTATTTTAAATTTAAATTTATTTAAACGTTTGTCGATTTTTCATAATTATTACTAGTACACATTAAAACAAAAAACATTTTTTTTTATCTCAGGCAACACTCTTCTGAAACGTCACATTATCAAATGTCAAAATCAGTTCAAACTTGAAGGACAGGTATTTTTCACCAAATTTGCGCCATATTTGAGTTGTTGTGAAGTGTTTTTCGTCTGAGCAGCAGAAAAAATCTTGTTAGTAGATAATTGACCTTTTATTTATAAGAAGACTATATTTCTGATAGATTTGACAGTGTAAACATTATACGAAATTAATAGTTTGTGATAGTTTTGCAGGACTAAACTAGGTGGGAAACATTTTCCCTATGTCCACCGAAATGGACATAGGGAAAATGTTTCCCACTTAGGAGTGGTTTCCCTATGTCCACCGAAATGGACATAGGGAAAATGTTTCCCATCTAGTTTAGTCTCCTATATAGGGCTTTAGGGAATCATTTCCCCCTCCTAAGTGGGAAAATGATTCCCTATATCCCTTTTACGTCCATTATTTTATCTATATATATAAAAAAAAAAATCTGTAATTTTTTTCAGTTGTTTCATTCAAAATCAAAACTACGTATTAAAAATCTTATTGATATTTTTAGAAAAGTACGAGTTTCAACATGTCATTAAAAAGAAAAAGAAAGGTGGCAATCGATGTTTCCGAAACAAAAAAATTGCAGAAAATAGTTGATGGTTTATCAGATTTATCTGACATTGATACGGACTCTGAGGATGAATCTGAATAAATAACTAATAATTTTACTATCCATTTAAATGCTTTGCAACATAGGATATAGGGACATAATTTCCCACCATTAAAAGAAAACATAACCTATACAAATACAGGGAAATATATTCCCACCAAAAAAGGCCGTATTATCGCGCCACCTGTTATGCAACATTGCAAACCCGTACCAACCAAAATGGTTGAACTTAGACGCAGTGTATGATCATAAGATGGATGGATACCCCATAACTGACTATCCCGTTTACTCGCATAAGAATCCTGGTGTTGGACAGGGATGACAAGAGGTATTGGGTAATTTGAATTATTTGAATAACTGACTATCCCGTTTACTCGCATAAGAATCCTGGTGTTGGACAGGGATGACAAGAGGTATTGGGTAATTTGAATAACTGACTATCCCGTTTACTCGCATTAGTATCATGGTGTTAGACAGGGATGACAAGAGGTATTAGATATTTCTAACCAAATCAGTTGGGTGGATGGTAGGCTAGCGTACCTAGAATAGGTGATAGTTATTGCAGGCTGGATTAGTTATGGTTGGGTGACGGATGACGGGTGACTGACGGGTGGGTGGGTGAGCGGTGAGCGCAATGCTCGCTCGCTTCGTACGGTTATTCTCTAGCGGTACGCGGATTTTTCAATAACGCTGGATATTTTTGAACCAAGCCAACAGTTATTCAGTTGGATATTGTATACCGTACTCACCTCTAAATTAAATATTAATTTATTATAAGTCAGTCCCAGGATATCTTATAACTAGTTGATTAACTAGTTATAAGATATCCTGGGACTGACTTAGTCATTGTTCGCCTAAAAGTGTCTAATTAAATTATTAAAAAAAAGACCAGGCGCAATAATTTAAATGTACCAAATGGCAGACAGAAACATCAACTTAGAGCTTTATCGGTCAAAATATGCCATATTTTTTTAAAACTTAGCGTTAGAATTCTGCTCGGTTAATTGAAGAGGCATTCTGAAACAGTAAATTCCAACAGTTCCCGAGTACAACCTCAGTAGATACGAACATCCGTGAACCGAGCCCGTATGCATGTTCTAGCATTCGTGAAGTTGGCCGGGCATTCCAGCCCATAGGGTACAGTCAGTGTCTGATCTAAATGTAAATAAACAAATAAAATAAATATTGCTGCACGCGGCGTCGCACGTCTTGATTCCGAGATAAAGTAAAAAGATAGCTAGATAGAAAACACTTTATTATACCACTAACACAGAGCAGAACTCGCACTTCGCTGGGGCAAACGTGTTATTGAGTGGAGACCACGATTCGGTAGGTAAACGTCGCCCTCCGACCACGTGGGATGACGACCTGCGAAAGACTGCAGGTAGATGCTGGATGCGGCAAGCTGAAGACAGGGCACTATGGTGCTCATTGGGGTAGGCCTATGTCCAGCAGTGGATTGCTATAGGCTGATGATGATGACAAAACAGAAAACAACACAGATATAACTTGATCTTAGGATAGAGGAAATATAAAGGCGGCCTTATCGCTGAGAAGTAAATTATTACGTTATTCCAAATCAACAAAAACAAAGCTTATTATTTTATTATAGAAAAGATTTAAGGTTTCTTTCCCATGCAAAGTGATTTACATACCCCATATTATTCCAGTTGACGGTTGGGAATGTTCTACAAACTTGTCGCCGACTGTACCTGACTCTGTATGTACACTTTGTACCAAATAGTATCAATGATGTACCAGCACTAATTACATTGGCTCAGCCTCTGGTTTTATTGCCGCGATCGAGTTTTCATTGAAACAGCGATGTTTGCGTTTGTTTTAAAGGATTTTGGTGGGCAATTATTTTGCAACAATAAAATAAATAAAATGCACGTACACTTTTTAAGAGCGCGGGGAATATTTTTTAAACAAAGAAATGTAAATTTGTATTTACATTTTAATGATTTATATTTAATGGCTTCGCACGGGTGCAATGGGGTAGTGTGAAGTGATTATTAAATCATATAAACCTTCCTCTTGAATTACTCTATCTATTGCAGAAAACTGCATTAAAATCCGTTTAGTAGTTTTAAAGATCTAAGCGAAGACGCAGCGGAAACGACTTCTTTTTATACATATGTTTATGTAAAGATTCAGGTCATAAAGATATTCTCACGTTGATAATAATTATTATTAAGACCCCTAAATAATGTAGGTCATAGCTTAAGAGCGTTTATTCCTAAAATGCGCAGAAACAGTACTTTTCAAACCCGTTTATATCATGAACCACTTATCTTATAGTATATATTATTTACTAATAATTTTAGGAAATTTTAGTGTCCAAATAGTTTGACTATAAAATATTTCGATTAATATAGTATGTACGCGTTCTATCAAGATAACTTGTGAGAGGTTTTCATAATTTCCCTTTCAGCATCAGTTTCGAAGCTCAAAATAATAGAAAATACTGACATATCTAATTAAGAAAAAAATATAACCTACTGATGAGATCCTTGGCTAAAAATCTATTAGATAGATGTTTGGTTTTGGTATCCTACTATGAGAAATTAAAATTAAAAAAATGTGAAATATTACGAATATTTCACATTGTTGTATATTTCACATAGTTTCTGCGCATTTTAGGAATAAACGCCCTTAAGGCGCAATGAAGTTTTTGTGGGTTTCATTCCCTCCGCAGGAGATTTTTTTTATCATCTGGGTCCCATAACACAATGACTCAAGAAGATACTTTGTGAAATATTGATTTATTATTTAGACTAAGGCTCACTTTGGATACGAATTTGTTCGTACGTAAACGTACGAATTGAGTGCTCACACTGAATACGTTTTTCTCCGTCAAATAGACAGTGCCCCTGCATTTATGTAACAGTGAACGTACGACTGCGTGATAAATCCCAACAAGGTCAGATTGTATTCGGACGTCGTAAGTAAACCTACGTATACGTACGACTGATCGCACGCAGTGTGAGCGCTCCCGTAGTCCTTGGAAGGTCGGGATCATTCCTGCGTAGTCGTACGTTTACGCGCGAATCAATTTCGGATGAAATCGTATCCAAAGCGAGCACGGCCTAAAACAATTTTACTCTAACCTTTTCTATTAAAATCTATCTCTAACTAAATTTAGTGCTAAAATTTTACCTAAGCTAAAATGATAACATTCTCGTACGGCATGGTTAAATATGTGCTTGCAACCGTACACTTTAAATAATTAAACGCTAAAGCAGTGAGAAAGTGTAGAAAAGGGTTGAACTCTATTTATTATCTAGTTTTCTTTTGCACTAGGTAACTCTAAAATAAAAGTATATTTGAGTCTAACGGCCTTTTATGACCTTCGTGTCACCCGGAGCGGTAGAAAAGCCGAGTCGGTATTTGGTACCTACCCAGTGGCGTAGCTATCGTAGGGCTGGGCGGTGCAGTGCACCAGGGCCCTGGAGTTCAAGGGGCCCTCTACTCTAATCTAAGCTTTGAAAAGATAGGGTCAGCCAGC
The DNA here is from genome assembly GCA_947044415.1 of Eupithecia dodoneata. NCBI lineage: Eukaryota > Metazoa > Arthropoda > Insecta > Lepidoptera > Geometridae > Eupithecia > Eupithecia dodoneata. The sequence continues at coordinate 1,466,420 of OX345670.1, forward strand.
TTCCGAAGCTAGGCTTTAAGCCTGCTCACTAGTGTTTTTTTAATGATTTTAAATGAACATCAACAATCACAGAATTATCTATTTTTTAATTATTGTTATTTGGTAGTTTGGTTGAGTACGTCCGTAGCACATTGTATCAGCGATATGCTCACGTGCTTGACGCCCTTGACGGTCGTGAGATCAATCCGATTATTCCACCCGTCAACTTTTTAGTTAATGTTTAATTCGCTCTTACTTTGCATATATTCTAATGTATGATGTTATTGCTACGCGGAAACTGTAAAGTGGGGCGGTGAGGGCCCGATTCCTTCTCTATGCACCGGGGCCCTTGTCCACCTAGCTACGCCACTGTACCTACCCTACGAATGGAGCGAGAAACAAAGCGAAATTTTTCGCTACCGCTCTTTGTACTGAGTTTCAGTTTAAGCTTCTATTGAGCTTTTTCTTTCAAATATTTTACTAAAATAAGGTATGTCGATAATTAGTTATAGCGACGCATAACGTAACAAATATACATACATACAAACTTTCGAGTTTATGATATTGAGTAGGATGTGTCTGTCAAATTAAATGGTATTCTATTCTAATTTCCTTTGTCTATAAAGTAATTTATTATTATTATAAGCTATTATTGTCCCACTGCTGGGCAAATGCCTCCCTTTTCTCCTTCCACTCCTCGCGATCCAACGCTGAAAAATAAATAATATAATAATATGTAATATAAATAAAACTAATTTAGTTATTATAAATATAAATAATATATCTGAGATAGTATTCTAATAGTTTCTAAAATTCACGCTTCCCAGCAATAAACCAATAACCTATTGTATGATCCACGAAAACATATAATGCCATTGAACCGGCGAGATACATGACGATATGAGTTCCAACCCTTAACGACGTGTTTAGGGGCCGTGATAAGCTTTACTACGTATTTCACTTTACTGCGTATTTTGAAATCCGTCTTTTGCTTACGTAGTTCTCGTAGGTTAGTGCCTTTTAACTAAACCGACAAACATACATTAAAAATATATACATACAGCCTAATATACGACCTCCGCCTCTTTTGTTTTTCGTCGGTAAAGAATGCAAAAATGTGGTCTTCAGGTCTCAGCTATTATAGCTGAGCCACAAATGATACTAGAGAGAGATACACTATAATAGTACCTACAGTGATGTAGTTCTTGCCAGTTTGATTTCATTTAAATATCCGACGATTTGAGTTCGGGAAGCAGCTGGTCACACTAGCGGATGGCGAACTTGAGAGAAGTCGTGATAGTAAGTGTGTCAATCAGCGTTTGCTACAGAGTAGTGCAAACGACGTTTATTATTTTCCTTGAACCTCGAGAAAGCCGAACCCCTTGGGACGTCCCCATGGACGGCTGTATGTCCTTGATGTAATTTTGGCTTGTGCAAAAAACTGACTGAGTTTAAGTCACCCACCCGCACATCGTAATGTAGGAAAGCTCGGATCGCATGGCGTACGATGTCGAGAGTGTCTCTAGCTAGTTCATACAAATTTAAGCGTCCAGCAAGGTTATCACGCTATTTAGCACATAACGTAAGGCACATTATCGGCGTTATTTTATTACGCAAATTTTAGCATGAATAACGCCTTTTCACGCGATATTCACGTTAAAGTTAGCGTAATAATGCGGACAACGTGCGTTACGCTATGTGGTAATTAGCGTGGTAGCTTTGCTGACCTCATAATGCGTCACATATGTATGTTGTGTGACGTGAACTCAGCTTGTTATCACCTTTGAGGGTCTCCAGAGGCTGTCAGTGGTCAAAAGCCATTTGCACCATCCTCAAACCGCAAACTGTTCTGTTCAGCTGACAATTCAAAATTATTCAAGTTTAGAAATCCAGTTATTGCTTTAAGGCCCTTACATAAATTCTAGAGAAGCGTGAACAAGCATAATTCCCAGACTTTAGTGGCGATTAACGAAAAATTAAGCCGGGTTTGTATTTAAATTGTCGCGCCACCCCTCATTTGCAGAATACTAATTAAATAAGTTCAGGGCGGCGTTTCAAGTTGTTACATAGCGGGGAGGGTGGAATGGAGGTGGCATTATGAATTGCTCAGTTCAAAACGTTTATTGTGTTGCGTTTCTACTTTTGTTCCAAGAAACAAAAGACGACGAAAGGCGATGCAATTGTTTTCTTTTGTGATTTTAAAAGTAGAACATTCATTCAGGCAACTACTCGTCTATACTTTCTGATGCTGAACTCAACTGTAAAGCACATGATCAACTCCATTATTTAAAAAAGTTAGGTTGGAGGATTAAGTCGACATATATTCATAATGCCGTTGGCTTTGGCGATCCTCCAACCAAGCCCATAGATGTCGCAAGAATCGACTAAGAGAACCTAACAAAGAAAGTGCAGCAACTTCTTTATGAGGTGTGAAGAAGAAGAAGGTTTCAGAAGGAACAACAATTGTGTAATTTGCAGATATTTGTTCCAGGTGTTCTGGTCGTTCATATATAAAATATCTGTCAATGTAATGTATTGTATTATGTACATATATCAGATATCTAGTACCCATAACACAAGCTCTGCTTACCATGGGGATATTGCTGTGTGAATTGTCCAGCATTATTTTATTTATCCATTTATAATAAAAATACACATATTTATAGCACAGGAGGTCATTAGTCTATAACCAAATGAAATTGCCTTCTCCAAAAACCTTTTCCCATCTCCTGGACTTCAGGAAGCCATGAATTTCAGGGCAAGATAACGGCGACTTATCCACTTTAGCACTCTACTAAACTCAGAGTAATTAAATCTGGTAATGTACACAGTTTTAACTAACGCCTCTTATCTCTGCAGCTTAACTTGACTACCAGCTTACGACTATTTATTTTGCTAGAATAATAATCAAATAAATATTATAAACGTCAAAAGTTTGTAAGTATGGATGGATGGATGTTTGTTACTTTTTCACGTAAAAACTACTGAATGGATTTTAATGAAACTTCACGATAATATAGCTTATACATCAGAATAACACATAGGCTACCATTTATACAATTCATAAAGATATATAGTATATTATCCAAAATATCTATCACCACGCGGGTGAAACCGCGGGGCGCAGCTAGTTAATAATAAATTCTAGTTCTATGAAAATAAACGCGAAATTAATTCTGTAACTCCATCGGTTTCTATAACTGTCTGGCTCTCCGTCTACCTGTTACTTCTTCACGACTAAACGGATAAACAGGGCATAATTAAATTTGGTAAGATAGATTGTAGGTACCCTCAGATATTGGCTACTTTTTTCTAAGAAAAAAGACTTGGCTAGCTAGCATCTAATTTATACTAATACTAGCTGCGCCCCGGTGCTTCGCCCGTGTGAAATCTATGTGTCAAATGGTTTATAAACCTTCCTCTTGAATCACTTTATTAGGTAGGTAAGGTGTACTCTAATTTCCGCACTTAGACTCCGATTGGTCCTTTGTGCGTGGGGTGTTTGCTAGTTTAACCAGCCTAACTCCGTCCAGAAGCGCAGAATACTCCTGGGATCTTCACAGGCTTCGCGGAGTGACCTCGGGTGGTTGAGGATTTCTAGTCGTTGCGCTGTTACTCCCTCGCATTCCAGGACTACGTGGGCAGCTGATTCTTCGTCGCTCAGACATCCTCTGCAGAGAGGGCTGTCTGTTGCTCCGATGGTGAAGAGGTGTTTGTTTAGTGGGCAGTGTCCTATGAGTATCCCCACTAGGACGCGTAGGTATGATCTCGTCAGGCACAATAGGTGTTTAATTAGTCTTGGTGGAGCAACTGGGAGTGCTGCTCTGGATTGGCGGCACTCCTGTAGGCTTGACCATCTCTCGGTAAATAACTCTATTAAAAAAAAACCGCATCAAAATCCGTTTTTTAAAGATCTAAGCATACATAGGGATAAACAGACAGCAAGAAGCGACTTAGTTTTGTACTATTGCTATATATGCTGATATTGTATAACAGCTGCGAATATGGTCCGAATTCTACTAATATTATAAACGCGAAAGTTTGTAAGTATGGATGGATGGATGTTTGTTACTCTTTCACGTAAAAACTACTGAATGGATATTAATGAAACTTTACAATAATATGGCTTATACATCAGAATAACACATAGGCTACAATTTGTTTATTGGATGAATTTTCCAAAATATCCATCACAACGCGGGTGAAACCGCGGCGCGCAGCTAGTTAGATATAAAGTTCTTTTACCACCTTAGTAGGTGCTCCAACTGGAAAATAACAACTTAACAAGGTAAAGGTTTCTTGTATGCGTATAAAGAATCAAAATGGTGACTTTATTTCCAAGTTTTACTTATGTAATTTGAATTTTAAGTAAGTTCCTGTAAGGCTGAAACAAATTACCTACTACGGGTAATTTGTCATATTTCGATATATTCTTCTTCTGCTATATCGCCTTTGTCTTTTTATCAAATAAATAACCACAGTCGCTATAACATTATTAAAAAAATAAAATATGACCACAGAAGTTTGTAAAAGACAAAGAATTTCCCGTTGGTAATTAAGAAAAATCTGGCATACAATTTAATTTCATTGCTGACGTAAATAAAAATATTTTACGTGGAATTTTGCTGTAGGGCTTTTAAAGCCTTATCATCGTCATCCGCAACCTAATTTCACTGACTGGTACAGACATAGTACATTGATTGAATTACTGTAACCAAGTTATTGCTATGGAGAGAGCTATGCCCGGAGTTTCTCTGAAGGATAGGGCATTATCGACATAGCTCAAAGAATTAGCAAGGCAAAGTGGCAATGTCTTGCGAAGAACCGACAACCGCGTAAACGTGTTCTTGATTGGAGACCGCAACGCGCCAAACGCAGTGTAGTGTGGGATGATGACTTGCGAAAGACTATAGAAATATTTTTGGCGACCTCTGAGGCGCTGCGGGGTTCGATTACCGCCTCGAGACAAATTATTGTACGATCTACAGATATTCCATAGTATGATATACATATATTATATATACCTGGACAAAATATTTAAGTGAACAGTAAAATAATTTTATTTGATAATAATTTATAGTTTAAAGTATGACTTGTCTAAGTGCTTATTTTGTAAGCCTAGAAATAAAATATTTTGAGTTTTTAATGTTATTCCATAGATAATTCTGGGTGTTTTTAAGTATACTAAAAATATCAATCTATATAGTATAATTCAAAAAGATCTAGTACAAAACACAAGTTCTGCTTAACTTGGAGCTATAAAAAAAACAGAGGATGATGTGAATTATTCAGCATTATTGATTTATTTATTCCACTCGACCTCTGGCAGAGGTTTTATCATTGTCTAACTAAATATAACGGTAGCAATCTTAATTTTTCCTTGACTTTTTGCTAGTCCCTTAGACAAATGATTTTTTGACACAATTATCTCATTATACCCTGCCTTCAAAAAATAACGAAGTTACTCTTATTGAGAGAAATAATTTGAATTTGTGTAAAAATTCAAGTCTTCGGTAGATATGAAAGGTTTGGTGCAAGTTGGAAGTGGTATTGTAGCTCTTACTGACTAGTTTTACTTTGACTGGATTCTAGAATAGTTTCTGCTCACGGCTTCACACGTGTGACTAAGTTGAATGTTTAGAAGCTGTTAGTAATGCGGAATTAACCAGTTTCAAATTTACTTAGTCCTACTTCACAGCTCAACGATTCAAAGTCTTCTGGAGTCCAATTTTGCTAACTGATCGCTTTACCATTGCGTCGCAGTCGTCCGCCTGCGACGCAATGGCAAAGCGATCTTCGCCCACCGCGCCACAGAGGTCGTCATATATGTCGTCAAATATGTAGATAGGTACTGATTATAGACTATTGTAGATACGTAAAATATTAACTATTGGAAGTCGAAGAAAGAAAGTGTTCATAGATCTAAAGTAAGTGGTTCATGTTTAAATATAGGGAGCGATTTAGCTTGTCTTATCGGGGTAGGTAATGCACACGATATACATATTTTAAACATTAAAACGCTAAAGCTTCCTCCCTGTAACCTGCAAATTCCCGTATTCGTCGAAATAGAACGGGAATGCTCCTGAAGACAGACTGTCACATAAATTCAATTTCACACGCAGGCTAAATGAAGACGCGTCGTTCTTTCAAATTGGACTCGTTACATAAAGCCCGGGTGATAGATACTGTAGCGTGGCGAATTGTTTGGAAAATAACGGTTTCTAAATAGAGGAAAGTATAAGAAGTAGTGCAGATGTGACGTCCTTACTGTGTGGTTCCATTGAACGTTATAATAAATGAAAAATAATAATAAATATCTTGAGGATCATAGTACCTATTGAAACGAAATTGGTACTATGATTTTTTGAGCTTTGCAAACTGTGTGGTAATGAAAAAAAAAACTTTATTCAGACAGGTAATTGAGCACACACAAAAATTACAAAAATAAAATACATTAAAGAAAACATAAGACCTTAAGGGTCCGGCGACCCTCGCTTGTAAAAATCGCTCCGAATATCGATGTCCCTGTTTAACCCTTGTGCCCCATGCGCGCGCGATAGCAATATTAGCCGTTCAAAATTTGGTTTGATCCGTAATACCAAAAATTATGACTGAAAACTTTTTGTATTCTTCACAAAGTATTGTTATTCTGTAACTAGACAATATAAGCTATGTTCCTTAATAAATAAAACGTAAGATATTGATGTTTTTAATACGAAACAAATAGCAAGAAAACTTGTTCATTTTCGCATAAAAATGTGCAAAATGCGATTGGCTTTCATTTAATTTTAGGTAAGTATTTTGAAAAAAAAAACTATTTAGGAACCTAGATAAATATTATTCAAATACAAATAATACAATATTATAGTGAAAATATGCTTGAATTGGAAATCATTTTGGTATTACGTTTGTATGAAGAATTCGTCCCTCCGGAGGCCATTATTATTTGCAGCAGTCATTCAACAAACTCCCACCCAACCCATGGAGTCTAATGAGTGAGGACTCTGTTGTCTGCATGATGGGTAATGTCAACGCCCAACTCGTCGATTTCAATAAATGATGTTATATTGTGTAGCTAGTTTCTAAAAAAATTATGTGATTCAGGAAATGAATATTCCGTCTATCTACGTATAATGTTAGATACTTTATCTACTTAAATCATTTTGTTATACTCTGTCTCTCTCTGTCTAATCATTTATTTTCTTTCTCTTAATGAAGGAATATTTTATTTCATTCTCATGTCAGCTCTATTGAATACGAAGGTATCGATATTTACCAACCTTTAAAACACTGTTAAAATAGCACTATTTGTCCTGCTGTCACAAACGCATACCTGAGTAGGGACTCAGGGTATGCGTTAGTTACAGTAGTAGGACAAATATGTGCAATACTAGTGGACCTTCCCGGCTTCGCACGGTTTTGTACAGATTCCTATCTTTTTTTAAATATAATAGTCTATGTTCACCGTGGATAGTGTAGCTTCCCAACCAACGGTGAAAGAATTTTTCAAATCGGTCCAGTAGTTTCGGAGCCTATTCATTACAAACAAACAAACAAACAAAAAATCAAACCTTCTTTATAATATTAGTATAGATAAGTAGTATATATATACATATTTTATGATATGTATGTAGTATATTTCTATGTAAGTACTATAAGTATTTTATTTATAATATCTCATAACTTACGAGCACACAGATTCTGGTACTGTCCACGACCCTATCCATCCATGGTTGTCTGGTAGAGATCGCTCTTGAGCGATAAGACCACCAATTGTACTTTTTTTTAAAGTTTTTACTGTACATCGTTTATAGTTAAAGTGCAATAAAGAATTTTCTATTCTATTCTATTTTTCGAAACTATAGATTCGCGTCACTCTTTTTGAAAATGTGCAGAGTTTGTAAAATATTGGTTTATTTCATTCATTCATAGAAAATAAATGCGTGGACGGGGCGTGTGGTAATGAGTGAAAAACATGAAATCCTTTTATAACTAGGTACCTGATAAAAATAAATGAAAATACTTGGTTTCTTACTTAACAAACTACTCTGTCCGAAGTAGTACCTGCCTAAGTTCTTACTTGGCTACTCGTATTTAACTTAATCCAAAAACAGTAGCCAACGAACTACGAGTAGCAAATGTATGGAGCCTCATCGAAATCTGGAACCTGCCCAAATTTCCTCCAAGTTGGAGCAGCGCAAACGAGCAACTGACTGGCGACAACTAAAGTATGCCGAGTTTGTTTGGACTGACTGACTTTGAATACGAACGCTTGTGTTGGGTTTTTGACGACCGGTTAAGCTTCACACCGCTTCGTCACACTGGGGTGGGGTGGTATGAGAAAAATCTTCTATGTAACACTAGTTTTAAGGATTTTTATCAAATTATGTTAAAGGCTAAAGTCATTTAAAACGGGATATTTACCATGATTTGATTTTTGAGTTATCCCATATTTCACCATATAACCATGATAGTTTTATAAGTTTTATTATGTTAAAGGCAACGAAAGTCTTTGCAGTCGAATGCAGAACCCTTATGCTCACAAAGTTTCTTTTTTCCGGTTTCATAAATGCCATAGATTATATAAAATTTTGTATTATATTCTGCTAAACGAACCTACTATGACATTGGTATCGTCAGTCGTGATAGACGTTTGACAGGTGTGTGTGTGTGTGTGTGTGTGTGGATGACATACGTGATGTTTAGGTATTGTACTCTAGTTGAAAGAAATAACATTATGGACGAACGGCAAAAGTCTCAAATTTGAAAACATTCTATCAATTTATCAGTGAAAATTGCGTCGCACGTAATATTTAGAGTTCCTATAATCTAAGGATTTTACATGAAGATTCTGGGACGATTCCATTGTGATAGTGAAGCGATTGGTTCATAGAAATGGGCCCCGGATCTCTTGAGTTTAGTTGATGTTTGATGATATAAGTTGCCCGTCTGCGCCATCCCTTAGCCTAGTCCCTGAATCTATATTTCACCCATTTCTTAGCAGTAGTAAACTCTAGTTTGCGTGAAATTGAACTTTATGTATTCTGGGTTTACGGGCTGATATGAAATTTATCTTTGGCGTTGTAAAACTAAACTAATAAATACGATCTTGATGCAGCATCTCTAGCTGGCCTGTTTTATCATTTTGATATATTATTAAATATTGTTAGCAATTTTTAACCTGTACTACAACCGTACTTCAGTTAGAGTAATAAAAAAAAATATTATGGCTGCCTCGGGGATAGGTACCTATGTGGTTTCTCGGCGCGTGAAGTAAGTGGAAAAGATAGTATATGTTTTACAATACTCATCTTAATAAATAAGATATTTATTCGAAACATGATAATATAATGATACATAGGTCACATTATGTAAACATCTTAACACAGAAAAAATAATAGATAGGTTTAGTTAAAAACGAACGATTTGTATGCACTTTTAGAATATTTTTAACCGGTTAAAGTTAAATAACTTGCGGTCAGTGCCTAGTGCAATTTGTCATTCCCAGTTTTATTATATTCAATAAATAAAATAAAAATGTGTATGAGCAGGCGAACGAAGTAATGAACAAAAGCTGATGCGTGTGAGTGACTCGAAGCCAGGCAGCCGATGGAATAACCTCGATTAGTGTGTCTCTCACGCTGGCTGGAAGGTTCTTCCGGTATAAAATTAACAAAGACACCTAAATAATAAAAAACAACTAGTTTCGCTTTTAGCTGCGCCCCACGGCTTCGCCCGCGTGGAAATCTATGTTTCAAATAGTTTATAAACCTTCCTCTTGAATTACTCTATCTATTTAAAAAACCGCATCAAAATCCGTTGCGTAGTTTTATGGATCTAAGCATACATAGACAGCGGGAAGGGACTTGCTTTGTTTTATACTATGTAGTGATCACGTCCGTGTAATGTAAGCTGTCAAAAATCCAATCACGTGTTTTACCAAAATTGCACCTTCAAATATTGTTCCAAGCACTACACCGACTACCCAACCAACTAAAATAGAAAGCTTTATCAAAATTTCTGAAAAATAGCTCTATTTATTTTTGCAACAATGTTTGGCATCTTTTATTCAGTAACGCATTAAAATTCACGACAAGCCGCGTCTAGAGCGATTTATTAGGTCTTGCAGGTCAAAGATAGGTTAACTTGTTGGTTTAGGTCTCAGACCCGTGATACCCCTTTCACATTATCGTAACTCGAGTTATATTACGGTCATATCATTATAGAGGTAAGTAGGTAAAGTGGTAGCGAATTTGGCCTTTAATACCTTGGACGGTACGTAGGCTGCTAGGCTCTTTGACCTTGGCTTTCACCTTCATTTGTTTCAAACATTAATGGTACTAAAACAAAGTTGTGTTACTTGTATTATCAATGGTACAAATCAATGACACTACACACAAATGCAATTTTGTGACCTCAGTGGGTGAAAGGTTGATTATCCTCTGTTTCATCTCATTTTGTCACAAGTGCCTATTTTTGTTATATTTGTGTTTTATCCTTATTTTTATAGTGTTGTTAGTCATAAAAACTCGTAGCATACAAACTCAGTTGTCTGAATTTTTTTTTTATTTTAAGCTACACTGACACACTTTTTGAGCAAGAGAAGTAAATAATTATTAAGCCAGTGTATTTTGTTGTGGGAAGTTGTGGGTAAAAACCCACAACTTCCCACAACAAAATACACTTTTATTCAACTTCACCACTCCCATCTAGTTTAAAAGCAATATTGAAGTGTCATTCTCTTCAAGCGCATGATCCCCGAACTATTTCCATGATTTTCCAAACTTACCGGGCTGTGCTAATGTTTGCGCCCGACGTTGCTTGCTAAGCTCTCGGCCGCCGGTGTAGGGCTGGTATAATATTTGTGGAATCCAGACTGTAAGTACCGGAACAGTTTAATATTAATCGCTTTATCGGAATTATTAAATTATTACACATGGGCTTTTATCCCTGTGATTTTTTACTGTGTCGATCTCTGTGGCGCGGTGGGTGGTTTGATTCCCGCCTCAGGTTAATTGTGTGATATTTGTTCCGGGTGTTCTGGTCTGTTATCTACCTATGAATAATAAAAAAAAATGTATCTATGTATTGTATTGTACTAAGTATATCAGTCATCTAGTACCCATAACACAAGCTCTGCTTAACTTGGGGCTAGATGGTGCTGTGTGGAATGTCCAGTATTATTTATTTATGTGTCTTTAGTTTCCTTTTTTATCAATAAAAATAACACGAATATTTATTTGGTTTGAATTTGGATTATGTCAGCTACTAGAACTTTTGTCTTTTGTAGTCTAGATCTTCTGAACAGTCTGAATTTAGCTCAATTAAAAACAATCGTTGTAATTTTGTTTGTCGTTAACAAAAAATATGAAATTATAACGTTTAAAAAGTTGAGCTTACTGAAGATTGTTGCAAATCAACAAGCAGAGGTAGAGCTATTAATATATTTTTATTTGCTTAATAAATAATAAATTCATTCTGTGTTCCGTATCAACAAATGACGCAATTAAAAATGACGTCATAACCACAGTCGCGCTTTTCTACAGAAAAAAGGGAACTTTTCCCAGTTGACTCAGCAGCGGTATTTTGAGACACCATACAAATTATCACATAATTATGTTTTTTTTTAAAATGGTTTTCCGGGATATAATACTAGTCCCATCGTTATTCGTCCATTTGTCGCGCACATACTTAATGCAAATTTAAGACTTATATGGTTTTCACCTTTTTCATGGATGCTATTGTCAGAACTGGACAAAATTTTAATGGGACACGGGAAGCACCAGCTTTCAATCGCTTCACCCAGTCGAAAGTTCTAAAGTAACAAATATAAAACATACAGTCGAATTGAGAACCTCCTTTGAATCTCCTCTTTTTCCTTAAAGTAAGTTAAAAAGGTCAAATACTCAATTAATTAAACGGTCTGCGGTTAGCTCAATTATTTCCATTGTAAATACTAGTTGTGATTAGTTTCTATTAATTCATTAATAACCTTAATAAATAATAATAATAAATAAATATTGCTGGATAATACACACAGCATTATCTAGCCCAATGGTAAGCAGAGCTTGTGTTATGGGTACCAGATAACTGATATACATAATACAATACATTACATAGATAGATATTTTTTATTATACATAGAAAACGACCAGAACACCCGGAACAAATATCTGCAGATCGTACACACAATTGTTCCGAGACGGGAATCGAACCCGCAACTTTCTGCTTCGCAGGCGGACCTTCGCCCACCGCGCCACATCGGTCGTCAAAATAATTAATCGAATTCCATTTAACGTTGCAGGTACCAATTAATTTATTCGTTTGCAAACGAAAATTGCAACAAATATTAATTAAAGTGTTTTTCAAAATGGCCGTCGTAACAGGCTTTTTAAATCGTGCCTCGTAAAGGACACTGCCAACGGACCGTTTTATGACTTGTGTCAAATTAGCTCTGATTATGACGACTGTTGTTTTTATTATGACTTTTGTTTTATTGTTCTTTTTATAGCAAAAACAATTATAATTAGAACATTGTTTATGTAGGCTATCTTTGTTATGTTATAATTACAAAACAACAATAATATAGAAAACCATTTATTATGTAGGTTTATAGTGGGACCTATCTTTACTAGGTTTCACTGAAATCCAAGCCAGTAATAAAGCATACGCATACATAGAGGAGATAAACCATGATCTCCAACTAGAAAAATATCAACTAACAGGCTAAAGGTTTTTTCGTCGCTTCTTTAAAGTCTTATACCGAAACGATAGCAATTAAAACAATTACCTTATTTCCGTGCACGACGTAAGAATAGACCCCTGCTTTGCCCGTAGATGTCGTATGAGCCGACTGTGTTTACCTACAAAAGGGTAAATTCCTTCTGTGTATATTATTGAACATCTCCAATGCCACACGTTTATCTGCCAAGCGTGGTGATGATTTCTTTTAAGCGATAAGGCCGCCCATTTTACTGATCGCATGTCGTTGTGTGTGTAATGTCCTTTTCCTTGTAATGATCTGCATCTGCTGTACAATAAATATAATATGGTACATCCGACAGAGAACCAAAGTTGTCGACATAGCTCTAAGAATTAGCAAGCTGAAGTGGCAGTGGGCCGGTCATATCTCGAGAAGAACCGACAACTGTTGGGGCAAACGTGTTCTTAAGTGAAGACCACGACTCGGTAAACGTAGTGTAGGACGCCCTCCGATCAGGTGGGATGACAACCTGCGAAAGACTGCAGGTAGATGCTGGATCGGCAAGCTGAAGACAGGGCGCTATGGCGCTCATTGGGGAGACCTACGAGTATGTCCAGCAGTGGACTATTATAGGCTGATGATGATGATGTACAATAAAGCATTTTTGTATTGTTTTGTATTATGTTAAAACCTCACAAAACACTGGACACAAAACTGCTGATGAACAAACAGACAGTCTTCTACTTCATCTTCTGATGAACTAAACAAGTATTCAATGTCTGTTAATTTTGACAAATACCCTTGATAGAATTCTTAAAAGAACAGTCGATTATCTTTCAAAAGTCAGCGACTCCTAGTACATAGGTAATCATTTACCCGCCCGTATAATCATTAGGTACTGAAAATGAGTTTAAGCACTCTTATGGCGCATAAAAACAAATACGTAAATTCACTCTCATATAAAACCAAATAACGGCGACTTGCGGCATGTTTCTACACAATATTATAGTCGTTTCGTAGAACTGGGCTGGGAGTTATAAGTAAACCACCGAAAATATTAAATGTTATTTGGCAAAACCATGAACTTTCCCACATTTTCACACGATAATGTAAACATGTGGGAAAATTCATGGTTTTGCTGATATTTGGACCTATTATTATAGCTTTGGCTGAAAATTATTGTTTTTGCTTTTAAGCTAAATAATTTTAGTAAGTACCATGTAAAATGACCATGTAGTAGAATGTAAAATAAAGTTTTTTTCAGCTTGTATATCTCCGTCAGGCTAACAGCTGTCTCCTTCTACACTATACAGACTGACCGAGACGTCAGACACCAGAACAATAGTTAACGCGCGTGCAGCTTAAAAGCACTATAAAGAACATTGTCCACTGGTGAACTAAAATAAAAACTATAGGTTACTAACGATATTATCTGTAGCTAGCAGCGGTTGCTAGCTACAGATAATATCGTTAGTAACATTAAAACTAAATTGAAATTTAAAAAGACTTGATACGCCATTTTGTGGTGGCGGCCATCTTGGACCGATCAGCAAACATAGTAAGAAGACAAACGACTAATTCACCTTCAAAAAAATTTATAAAATAAAATAAGTTTATTTCGGACAACGACAAATCAAAATTAAACTGGATTAAGTATTAAATTTATATACTTACACACACATATTAAATTTAGGTTCATATCATGTTAGTTGCATATTTTCCTTAATTCTATATTAGTTCTTAACAATTAATGTAAATTATTACAACACTGCTATTAAATAATGATGAAAACAACATTATCAAAATCCGTTCATCAGTTCGAAACACACAGACACGTCAAACTAATAACAACCCGTCGTTTTGCCAAGGGTTAAAAAGTGTAGTGAAGACCTCCGTTCCATAAAAGTCGGTTATAATAATTGGTTCACCGGAGAGTCCATTTATTTTGTTACTCCGTTCCAACCGTTATTACAAGGTAATGACTTCGAAACCATCACGCTAAGTATTATCGCGTAATAGCTACGGAACCCTGATTCAGAGATAAACATGGAAGGTTTAGTTTGTCAACAATGGAGCTCTAACGTTGAAGAATGATAAAAAAGTTTGGAACTAGTTTTGCTCCAACTAAAAATCTTCATCATCATCATCATCATCATCAGTCTATAGCAGTCCACTGCTGGACATAGGCCTCCCCCAAAGAGAAATTAATTAATTAACTAAAAATCTTACAGATAAGCAAATCAAATGTACTAGACATATTATGAACATACTAGTGGTTTCTTTTCACTTCTTCCACTGGTGGTCAAAAAATTTAATGTGAACATTAAAATAATGTTTTTTGATAATAATGAATAGTATAAAATATGACCTGTCTAAGTGCTTATCTGTAAGCCTAAAGAAATAAAAAACTTTTCATTTTCAATCTTGTTTGTCGTGGACAAAAACATGTTATATGTGTTTTATTAATTGAAAATTATAAAAAAACCTAGGCTTTAGATAAAATGGGATGAGGTTAGTGCGTTATTGTATTTTTAAGATTTAGAATGAGCTTAAAAAAGAATTATAAATATAAATAAAATAAATAATAGTAGACTATCCACGATATATATTTTTTATTACACATAAACAACGACCAGAATACCCGGAACAAAATATCTGTAGACATTTGTTCGTACGTATACGTACACACAATTGTCCCGAGGCAGGAATCGAACCCACAACCTCCTGCGTCGCTGGCGTCTTCGCCCACCCCGCCACAGAGGTCGTCAACGGTTATTTAATTCAGAATTCCAGTTATTAATTACCCTGTCAATATTAAAGATAACAGATTTATTATTTGCAAATGGTTTGGACCTTATTTCCGTAGGATTTCGGTAGATACGTGGTCGATGATATCTCAAAATAATTTAGTGGTAAAAAAATATTAATAAATACCGTCTTATGCCGCCATGAAGACGGTTACTTAATAAAATCATCGACATTTTTATTGAATCTCGAACTAAGTGAAGTCACAAATAAACACATGTTTTTCCTTGTAAGATGGTACCTTTGAAATCTGACATTGCCACTTTCAGTTTTGACGACCTTTTTTAGGTTCGATCCCCGCCTCGGGACAAATGTTTGTACGATCAACAGATATTAATGTACCGGGTGTTCTGGTCGTTTTCTATGTATCATGTAAAATATGTATCTATGTAATGTATTGTATTATGTACATCATTTATCTGGTACCCATAACACAAGCTCTGCTTAGCTTGGGGATAGATAATGCTGCATGAATTGTCCAGCATTATTTATTTATGAATATAAAAATAATTATATATTCTTTATAATACAAAAAAAAGGAATACTATTTACTTAATTAATAATAATTAGCTGACTTGACCGAATGTAGGTACCTTCTAAATAATCTATATTATGAAAGATATTTATGAAAATTTAAAAACTTGTAAATAATCTTTAATCTTTACACATTAACATATTTAACTCGAGTTCCAGAAAATGTACATTTAAAAATGATAATTTCCTGTAAGTTAAGTACAGAAGTTCTTCTATAATGAGAAAATGCAAGGCAGATTATACAGGGTGATTCTAGTCAGATGACTCATAATTTTGTTAAATACTTTATTTTGTTCTGTTTAAAAAATAATATATAATTATAAGTGTGTTTAACTAAATGTAATATGCAATGAAAATTTCTCTAATTCTCTTCATTAACAAAGAAAATAAAAATCAAAGAATTATAAATTAGAACTAGTACCTAAGTGCAATTAAACTGCAGACTGTTGCAAATAAGCTATTTACCATGATATGATTTTTGAGTTTTCCAATATTTCGGCACAGTTTCATGCGCCATGACCACGGAATAATTGAAGGCACTGCGAGTTAGTTTTTTTGCGCAGATATACCGATCTACCCTCATTTAATTGATAGTTATATTTCAAAAGTTGTATTGTTGCAAAAAATTTACATGTAGTTCTCTCAACTCATCCTAAAACGCCCGCAGTGATAAAAACTATCATCATCAGTCTATATTAGTCCACAGCTGGACATAGGCCTCCCCTAATGAGCGCCATATCTCCCTGTCTTAAGCTTGCCGCATCCAGCATCTGCCTGCAGTCATTCGCAGGTCGTCATCCAACCTAGCAGGATAACGTCCTACACTACGTGTACCTAGGTCTCCACTCAAGAACACGTTTTCCCCAGCGGTTGAAGGTTCTTCGCGAGATATGGCCGACCCACTGCCACTTCAGCTTGCTAATTCTTAGAGCCAGAGAATTTGTAGTATCAATTTGTTTTTCTCTTCACTATAAAGGTTTTTCTCAAATTATCTCGACAGATAGAATTTTTGTCTAAAATTCTATAGTTAAGTTCAAAGTAAAGTTAGACACGGTTCGTAACTCACTTTGTGTACAAAGGCCGAGAGCGATGCATAAATTCTCAAAAACATCGTCATATTTCAGACAAAGTGACACCCGCATACACGGTTGATACTTTCGATCCAAAAATGTAGGTAAGGTACTATTATATTGAAGCAAGAGAGGTTACGGAGAACTACCTGTCTTACTTCAATATCTATTAGTTTTAGGTAGTGACCTCTCTTGCTTCAAATCTATTCTGTTTTTCTTTGCTTGCTAACAAATATCGAGTTTGATGCAGGATTCAAGTCAAACTAGAAAAAAAAAACTGAGTAAATATTTTCGTTTTTAGTAAATGCGTGTACTCATAGACTCTTTTGGATAATTGCAGGTAAATGCAATTTAACAAGTAAACATATTTCCTAATTATAAAGTTCAATTAGTTATAATTACGAGAGAGTGTTGATTCACGTGTGACATGCTACCGCTGGGGGCCTAAGTAAATTCAAACCCAAAATTTTATTTCCCTAAGACATTTACAAAATAAAATATAACAAATGAAATAACACTGAATTTTATGTAAGCATTGACAATAATGTACCTATAAATTCAACTAGTATATTCCAATAATGGTAGGATCGAACAATTCCAACCATGTATGTACATCTTCTGAAGTGAATGCGCTATTCATGAGTGCCTATGCTTTATTTATCGGGAAAATGCACTAAAATACCTGATCCGCTATTTTAACCAATATTCCGATATTTTCAACCCGTTAACCGATATTCTGTATTATAAGCTCCGTTAGCTAACGTAGCATTAAGTATACGAATTTTAATGTTACAGAAAGCCGTAGTGAAGTGTCTGTATCATAGCAAAATGTTTACAATTTCGTAACAGGTTATCTACACGGCTATTGGTTGTAGCAAGATGTCTATAGGTTCGTAGCAAGAAGTCTACAGCTTCGTACCAAGAAGTCTACAACTATTCGAAGCAAAAGGTCTATGATTTCGTAGCAAGACGTCTACGCGGTTATTGGTTGATGCCTACGACTTCGTAGCAAGATGCCTACAGCTTCGTAGCAAGAACTCTACATTATTCGTAGCAAAAGGTCTCCGATTTCGTAGCAAGACGTCTACAGCTTCGTAGCAAGAAGTCTACAACTATTCGTAGCAAAATGTCTACGATCTCCTAGCAAGACGTCTACGCGGTATAGGTTGATGTCTACGACTTCGAAGCGAAATGTCTACAGCTTCCCTAGCAATTTTTTGGCGTGAAGACGTTAAAAACATTCATCCATCTATACATCCAAAATTTAAACGCGACGAAGTAACAAACATACAAACTTTCGCATTTATAATATCAGTGTGGTGGTATATTGATTTAGGTATTCTAGCTATCTTCATATTATTAGCGACCTACCCTTATCATACATCCAACCACAGAGGTTTTTGCTTAAAAAGCTCATATACCAAAGGATAATAATAGAAAATAACATGTACATTATTATACCCAAACCCAGACACAAACCGTATTACCCTAGACAAACAAACAGACATTAAAATACTCATACGATGCACAATAAGCTGCAAATAGTTATTTTTGCTGGCACAAGCAGAGTGCCGCAGTAGCGCAGATATTAAGTCGGTCCGTCGAGGCGCGAGTGTGGGAAACTACCGAGAAATAAATGATATAGAAGTAGAACGTTACTTTCCTATAATTATTTATTTATTCTGAACTATTATTGTCCCACTGCTGGGCAAAGGTTTCCCTTTTCTCCATCCACTCCTCGCGATCTTACGCTGCAACAGGTCATGATGAAAGAATGTAACTTTCTTATAGTAAAAAAATCGAAGATGTGCAAATAGCACGGTTTTTTTCACTCTCCTGTAGAATTAAAAAAGAGGTAAATCCCATATACAATACACAAAAAAATAAAACAAACATGATTAAAAAATAAAAGACAAAACAGATTTTTGTAATTGAGTGGACTCTATCTCAGCATGGGTTAGTTGTAAGCATGTTACAACCAACGCTGGTCTGCCGATAGAGCCGTTTGGTGACGTCACGGAAGATAACACAAGACATTCAATAACAAAACATAAAAGACAAAACAAGACTATAACAATAAAAAAATCTATGACAACGGTTTAAAAAAACGTAGAAAAAAAACATAGTTTAGAACGCCCTCCGACCAGGTGGGATGACGACCTGCGAAAGACTGCAGGCAGATGCTGGATGCGGCAAGCTGAAGACAGGGCGCTATGGCGCTCATTGGGGGAGGCCTATGTCCAGCAGTGGACTGCTATAAGCTGATGATGATGGTAAAAATAATAATGCTGGACAATTCACACAGCATTATCTAGCCCCATGGTAAGCAGAGCTTGTGTTATGGGTACTAGATAACTGATATACATAATACAATACATTACATAGATAGATATTTTTTATTATACATAGAAAACGACCAGAACACCCGGAACAAATATCTGCAGATCGTACACACAATTGTTCCGAGGTGGGAATCGAACCCGCAACCTCCTGCGTCGCAGGCGGACCTTCGCCCACCGCGCCACATCGGTCGTCGATGATGATGATGTTGACAACGGTTAACGGTTATTTCTACGTAGATACATAAAGTTTAGGCAGATAAGTAAGTTACGTACTCATGTAACTAAGTTTGTGTGTTGTGTCTAATAAATAATTTTCTTTCTTCTTTCTTACTTCCCAGCTATACAGCTGCTAAAACGTAGATGTTAACGCGTTACGTTCTCCGCTCCCGTTCTCACGTACCTACAATGTTGGTGTTTAAAGACAATTACAGACCGCTTACATTGTACAAGGCTTATCACATTTTATTCAGCCATTTGCTATTCAAATTTCAGCTGGCGAAAGCTTGTCTTTGAATATTACAAAGTTAGTTTAGTTTTTATAGAAATTTACGACCTAGACGGTGAGTTTCGGAAATTTCTGTATTAGGAGGTGGCGGGTCCGATTTAATTGTTTTATTAAATAAATAAATGATACTGGAAAATCCACGCAGCATCATCTAGTCCCAAGGTAAGCAGAGCTTGTGATATGGGCGTGTGTGTTGGTATTTTGTGAAAGGTGTTAAAATGTTATCTTGTAAAACCGTAACATTACCTATGATAAGGGAACTGATCGACAAGTTACTGAATTCATGTAACAAAATATCTAAAAGATTTGGTTCTGAATTTTGTAAACTGTTGAAATAACAGATATTATTTTATTATAAGTACTTAAATAAATCAATAATGCTGGACAATCCACACAGCATTATTTAGCCCCATGGTAAGCAAAGCTTGTGTTATGGATACTAGATAACTGATATACATAATACATAGATAGATATTTTTATTATACATAGAAAATGACTAGAAAACCCGGAACAAATATCTGCAGATTGTACATACAATTGTTCCGAGGCGGGAATCGAACCCGCAACCTCCTGCGTCGCAGGCGGACCTTCGCCCACTGCGCCACATCGGTCGTTACTTACACCCAGACTAGAATCAAAATATCTACAGAAACTCTTTTTTACAGATATGTGACTTATTTTGCAATGAGCAAATGTCTAAAATCATTATAAATTTCGGAGTAGTTTCTCAAAATTAGTCATCATGCCTGTTGAACCCGCAACCTCCTGCGTCGTAGGCGGACTAGTACACTGGGCTACTGAGGTCGTCGTCTCACAAAGTGGAATCTATGTTATATTCTATCTACCTTATTCCAAGAAACTAGGTTCAATATTTTGCGTCGCTCAAAGATCAAAGGGTCATTATCCAAAAATTATTATATCCCAATACGAGAATATTTTCAGCATTAGGATTTATACTCGTGAGCTTGAGGCAGGCTTCAAGTTACAATATCTCACGTCGTTAGACTAGGAACCTCCTTGGAGACATCATTAGATACACTGAGGCACAGCTCTTACGGAATAACTGGATATATCGTTAACTTAACTATGTATAAGTTGGAATATACAGGGTTATGGGTAATAGGGTCCTGCGTTAAAAATATATTTTTCTAGTCCGTCAGTTAGATTATTATCAGAAGATATTGGACACGTATTTTTTCTTTTGTCAATCAAACAAATACTTACAAAAACAAAGCGCGTCAAAGTTTAGGTGTGGGGGCTCGTGACGTCACAACTTGCTAAAAAGTGTAGCAAGACGTGACGTCACGCGGAACTTTTACTGGCTATATCTTCATAATGTTTTGTTTAATTGAGAAAAGAAAAAACACGGGTCCAATGTCTTCTAATAATCTAACTAACGGACTTAGTAGATTTTTTTAAAGACACGCACTGGCCTATTCGACGTATTCCCGTTAGGAGGTGATAGGAGTGACTATTGGCGATAATTTAACTCGCGCTTGACTAGTATTTTTGCTTGAACTCATTCCTGTCTACTACAATAATTCTAAGCTTTATCTTCATATAGTATACATAAATAAATACAAATAACTAGCTGCGCCCCGCGGTTTCACCCGCGTGATGATAGATATTTTAGATAATATACAATATATCTTTATGAATTGTAACTTATGTGTTATTCTGATATCACGGTAAGCAATATTATTGTGAAGTTTCATCAAAATTAATTCAGTAGTTTTTGCGTGAAAGAGCAACAAACATCCTCACAAACTTTTGTGTTTATAATATTAGTAGGATAGGATGCTGGACAGGTATGTAGGTATATGTTTTTTTCTTTTGTTCAAGCTGTTTTATTTTCCCTGTGTAGAAGCCATATCTATTTCGGCAAACGTGACATCAAGGGACCTACCATTAGGTTCTGGCGCAAAGTAAGTTCTACGAATAACTCTAAGTACAAACTTAATGCATATTCACCTCTCACTAACCTTTCTACCGTTCTTTGAACTAAACTTTATTAATTTGCAGACTCAAGCTGCAACACACGTTATCGAAGAAAAAAAAACCCTGGACAATTCACACAGCATTATCTAGCCTCAAGCTAAGTCGAGCTTGTTTAATGGGTACTAGATAACTGCTATTATGGTTTCCAAGATACAAGAAGCGAAATAGAGGGAGACAATTCAAAATATGGGAGGATGAGCTAAGAGACGTAGCAGGGAAGGTTGGCGAGAGATAGAGTAAAGTG
This sequence comes from Eupithecia dodoneata, assembly GCA_947044415.1. Lineage (NCBI taxonomy): Eukaryota > Metazoa > Arthropoda > Insecta > Lepidoptera > Geometridae > Eupithecia > Eupithecia dodoneata. The sequence goes on from OX345670.1 coordinate 1,488,601, forward strand.
GAAGGGGTTGGAGGAGGCTTTTGCCAAAAGAGGGCAAACAGATAATATAGATGTACCTATTTTAAGCAATAGTAGTTAAGTAAAACCATATACTGTAAATATTTTCTGAATAAAAGGGTTTAAAATGAAAAATGAAAATGAGATAACTGCTATACATAATTATATTAATACTTACTTTAGCGAGATTATAAACAAAAATGTATCTCTGCAAGTCGGAGAGGTCCCTGTATATAATAAACAAGTTGCGCCCCGCGGCTTCGCCCACTTGGAAAGCTATGTGTCAAATGGTTTATAAATCTTCGTCTTGAACCACTCTATCAATTAAAAATCTGCATCAAAATCCGTTGCGTAGTTTTGAAGATCTAAACATACATATGGACAGACAGACAGCGGGAAGCGACTTTTTTATACTATGTAGTGATATACATGTAAATAATAAATATAAATGAGTAAATAAAAGGTCCGGTCTGTGTATTTGCGGACGAATGGACGGATATTATGTTGGTGTGCCCGAGGTTTTGCGAGAGAGATGAATTAATTGACTAATATTTTGAGATTGTGTGTATTAATTTATTTTTATTTTAATATAATATTAAAATGCATGTTTTTATAGAATTTTGTTTGCACGGAATTTTTATAAATGATCAATTATTATAAATTTTTCTTATAGTGTTATTTTATGTATAATTTTTTATGTTTCATTTGTTCTAATATATAGGTATTGTAATTAACTAGTGTAATTGGTTGTAATATAGGTAATCATGCTAGTTAAAAATTAATAATTAAATAAATAAATAAAAGTAAGCCCCTCAGTCTACAACAGGCCAGAAAGTTACAATGAAATAATTGAAACAAAAAAACTGAACTAACTGCAGACTGTTGTAAACAATCTACAGGTAGCTCAACTGATCCATATCAGTACCAGTCGGAAGCGTCCCCAAGACGCCGGCTGTGAACATGTACGTACATGGGAGTAAAATAAATAAATCTAAACAAAAATACATCGCTTTAGTTTGGTGATTGCGTGATTTTTATTGATAGAGTTTGTGGATATAATCACTTTATGAACGTCCATAATTGAACCCATTACAGCTAATCTTCCAATAAAGCTGTTCATGAGCCACCAAAAACAGATACAAAAGAACATAGACCTAATAAAGGTAGAGACAAGCACATTCCCGAGCGGACCCGCCGGGTATTACTAGTCCGAGCACGTCCTCTAGTGGTGGGCAAGGTACAATGGAATTAGTCTAGCAGATTTTCGCAGTAATGGTAAGAAATTGTAGCTGAAAATACTTTTAAGAGACAGACACACATTACACATCTTTGTGAAAGAAATAACGTGCTGTTTCAGCGTAGTAGCATTTCTATGTTCCGGAGTGAAGGCGGTTGAATGATAAAATAAATTATTAAATATATATTTTTATTCAAAACAACTTAGGACTAAATGGATTAAAAGTTTATTAAACTTTGTAACGAGTACATCCGACAGAGAACCAAAGTTATCGACATAGCTCTAAGAATTAGCAAGCTGAAGTGGCAGTCGGCCGGCCATGTCTCGCGAAGAACCGACGGCCGCTGGGGCAAACGTGTTCTTGAGTGGAGACAATGACTCGGTAAACGTAGTGTAGGACGCCCTCCGACCAGGTGGGATGACAACCTGCGAAAGACTGCAGGTAGATTCTGGATGCGGCAAGCTGAAAGCAGGGCGCTGTGGCGCTCATTGGGGGAGGCCCAAGGAGCGCCACAGTGCCTATGTCCAGCAGTGGACTAATAGGTTGATGATGAAATGGACAACTAACAAGAGTCAATAATCTTATGTTCTTAAGGTTTTAAATAATATGTTGGCCTTAACTAGGTTCAATAAACCGGTTTCTCAAGGTGCTTAAAACGTAAACGTCCCATATATCATTAATGAAGAAAGATGTTTTCAAATCTGTCCTTAATTGAGAGAGATTACGAGATTAATTTTTTTTTCAAAGGACAGATTTGAAAAACTCTTTCTTTTATTTTTTAATCTTTTATTTCAACTGAACAAAAAACGTCCTCCTATTTAGTTTATCGTCGGTTACTACCACCAGCGCATCCCTAGCGTCAGATATTGAAAAGGCCAGTCCAGTTCAGGTTGACTGGAAGAACGTATACAGAATTAGTAATTAATTGTGTCACGTCGGGCCTAAAGGGACCAATGCCACATTCGGTATGGGACGGAAGGCCACATTTTGTATGGGATATAGGGCTTTGTTGAATTAATCTTACTAATGCAGCAACGGGGAAATTTCCAGTAGGTTCCTACCCTAACGACTGAGAGCCTGTGACAAAGGTTTCCCAAATCTATCCCAGGCGCTGGTATGGTGTATGTTGTCCTACTCACTGCACTATACAATGGATCAAGATGAAATTGTGTGGCGTTAACTGTTTTTTCTTTTTTTTTTCTTTGTGTGGCTTCTTATCGTCACTTATACGTTCAGCCCCGAAGCGGTAGCGTTCATAGTTCGCCACTAACCCTTGCAGCTGCTAGGAACTGTAGGATTTTGTGATGTCTCATCTCTCATTCCATTTCATTCCATTTCATTCCATTTCATTCCATTTCATTCCATTTCATTCCATTTCATTCCATTTCATTCCATTTCATTCCATTTCATTCCATTCCATTCCATTCCATTCCATTCCATTACATTACATTCCATTCCATTCCATTCCATTCCATTTCATTCCACACTTTATTTTTTTTTATTGACTTCAATCATTCAATCTTTTTTAGGTTACGTTTTAAGTGAATTTCTATGAATACAGAAGTATTTTATTAAAACCAGAATGTTTAGGTAAAACTGTATACCATATAATAACAACCAATTTAAAAGTCTCAGATCTGGATGATCATCCTATATCAGCCTTTTTAGTCCAGTGTTGGACATAGGCCTCGCCTAATGAGCGCCATAGCTTCCTGTCTTCAGCTTGCCGGATCCAGCATCTGCCTGCAGTCTTTCGCAGGTCGTAGTCGCAACTGGTCGGAGGGCGTCCTACACTACGTTTACCGAGTCGTGGTCTCCACTCAAGAACTCGTTTGCCCCAGCGGCCGTCGGTTCTTCGCGAGATATGGTCGACCCCCTGCCACTTCAGCGTGACCATATGCACGTGAAAAGGGCCTAACTGTCATTCAAATATCTAGTAAAGGGAGTAAGCTAACGATGAACGCCAGTGAACATACGATATAAGAACGCTCAGAAAAAAGGAGTATACTAATGTGCGGAACCCAATTCGTTGTTACTTGTTTGTAAAACTTTCAATTCAGCAACTTGGCACGAAGCTCAATTAATTATTCGAGTTCTGTTATCCGAACAAAACGCCAGAAAACAGGTATCGACAAAAACAAAAGTTGCTCACTCTTTCAAAGTTTCTTTTATGGAAATTTTGGACGTTAGCATCGGGAAAGTTTGAAAAAATTTAGATTCAGAGGCCAATTCTACTGATCAATCGATTTACTATGACAATATTATCGTCGCGTAAAATCCTTCGACGAAATATACTCCAACTAGATAGTGCGTGTGGTGTAGATATTGATAGAATGGTTTCACTTTGACGCTCTTCAAATCTTGCTTGTCAATAATATGTTTCATCAAGGCTAGCCGCACACACGAAATAATATAATTAATTTTTAATTATATTATTTAAATATGCACTCTATTGCATTGGGTGTTCCCGTAAAAATAGAGGTACGTTTGTAAATAAATAAATAAATAAATATTGGTAGAATTGGTAGTAGTATTGGTAGTAGAAATAATATTGGTATATTGGTAGAATGACAAAATGTGTAATTCTGTGACAATACCTTTGTTATAGTGAAGCGATGAATACAGTTTCATTTCATTTGTTTATTGATAGATTTTTGTTCTTACATGTCAGACAATGAATATACACAAATTATTTTCATTTTTCTCTAATCACTAAATTAACACTACTGCTACATAATGTACCTATGTGCAAGTACCACTTAGAGTGGTGAAAGCCTCTATACATACCTATGTATTTATCAAAATAACATAACTAAGTGCAACAGCAGAATCGGGCCTGAGTTCTAGAGAATTTCCGATTTTTCAGAATTTTTAAAAACAGGAAAAATGGTGTTTGTTATCGATACAAAGTAAGGCACGTGCGACAAATGTTTTCTTAGAAAAATATCCTGAGGAAACGGTCAAAGTTGACAGGAAGATTTATTTTATCTAAAAAAATAGAGACCGTTCAAATAGAGACAAAAATTGCGGACATGACATTTCTGACCGACGCGACGTTTAGTCAGTCAAAACGTCTGTTTCTAATAATGTGGTGGGTAATTTGTGCTTGAAGTTAAATACGTATTTGTTATTATTTGTCATAGGCATCATTACACTTAAGCTGCCATAACAGTAGTGTTTTATCATATAAATTAAAGTATCAAAATCTCGTAATGCGACCTTGCATGGCGTGGGCTCGGATTATTTCTAGCGTTAAACTAATGCAATCCATTTATCGCCATCATCTATAGCCAATATTGTTCCACAGCTGGACGCAGGCCCCTCTAAAAAGCCCATGCAGTTTGGGGATCGCAGTTTGGTGGTTAAATTGTTCTGCAGGAGGCGCTGCTGCCCGCCCCCGGTAGATATCCCTTAGTCGCCTCTTACGCCACCCGCGGGAAGAGTTGGATGGTGCAAATTCTAAGACGGCATCATACGGCACGCCGTTACAAATAATCATCATCAGCCTATGTTAGTCCGCTGCTGGACATAGGCCTTCCCCAATGAGCGCCATAGCGCCCTGTCTTCGGCTTGACGCATCCAGCATCTACCTGCAGTCTTTCGCAGGTCGTTGCATTGCACCTGGTCGGAAGGCGTCCTACACTACGTTAACCGTTTAGCACTACAAACAATAACAATTCTACAAATAATTTCTGTCTGAAATAAGGAAGGAGATATATGTTTATATTTTCAGAATATTTGAAAACAGGAAAATGACCCCGGAACTGGGAAGAAATTAAAAATAAACAGCCGCTGAGTTGTATCGGATATTTATCCAAACAATTTTAATTGAAAGCCATCAAACAGAACACTCAATATGCAAGTCCGGCTCGCACATGGCCGACATAAACGTAAATACGTAATATTGTTAAAGCTCCGGAGCCATTTTCTTTTATATCTCCCATCAATACTATTAATTTGGATGCAAATTGCTCCGTCAGAAATGTGTATTCATCGTTCAATTATATTATTTTTAAAGCTGCCTATTTCTCTCGCCAAGATGGTATTGGGGGATCATTGTTAAAATATTTTAATTAAAATAAAAGCGAGTCTTTGGTTCTTAATTTTTATTGTTTATTAGCTGAGCTCCGCGGTCTCGTCCGCGTGGAAATTGGAAATATATGACAAATAACAACTCCCTTATTTTTTTTTTTAAATTTTGATAATTAATTGTATTAATTAGCAGGTAGAGAATGCTATCTAGCATTATGCTCGCCTATGTACAATAAAGTATATTCTATCTATCTATCTACTAATAAATATTCATATTAAAACAACAGGTCTCACGTTCCCACAGCCATAAACATTTCATCAGACAAGATTTAACTGATTCGGTTCGAGCTGACAAATAAGAAATGAGCCGACACAATAAGAACGAAGCAATAAATATATCCCCTGATTGTATCGAAACAATTGGCACAGACACTAGAACTGTATTTCAGAAGTAAAACTATTATATTATGCTTGTTTCTACCCGCGGCTTCACACGCGTTGTGTCTGTACAACTGTTTAAATATATAGTGCTGAACAATCCACACAGCATCGTCTAGCTCCAATCTAAGCTTTATTATGAAATATTTTTTTTAATTTTATTTCTAGTAAAGTAAACTAGTTTTTCTTCATGCAGGGTTTTGCTACATTTGGAATAGAATAGAAGAGAGAATATTTATTTGCGTTTCAAAATATAAAAGAATACAAATTAGGAACTAATATTGACTGCGATAACACAAATAGGCTACCGGCTCAGCATTAAGGCTAGGCGTATGCTGGGACGCAGGCGACGCAGATCCACGCAGCGCAGGGCAGAGGAGATTTTGTAATGCATGAAAGTACCGAGTGCTCCGTACGTTGCGGCGCAGGCACGTGCGACGCAGATATGTGTCTTTCGTGCATTACAAAATCTGCTCTGCCCTGCGCTGCGTAGATCTACGTCGCCTACGTGCCAGCATATGCCTAGCCTTAATGCTCCATTGACACGTGTCAATGCAGCGCTGGTTTTCAGCGGCGGCGCCAGAGTATTAGTATTTCTGTCTGTCCCGATATTTTCTGTGCCATCGAGCCACCGATGGGCGTCTCACTCACATAAATAATGGTGTCTTGAGGGTAACTTATTGCTATATTTTGTGCGATCGACAAATATTTGAGCAGGAATTTGCAGGGATTCGAAATTTATTGACTGAAAACAATAAAATTCAGGAACACGCCGGATTAAAATGTATTCTAAGGCTTTTGTTATTATAGTGCGTAAGCCCTCCTGACGCTAGAGCCGTAGGAAGTCTCAAGGATTTCGACTCGTCGTTACTTGATTTCGTGGCTTAATTGGTTGGAGCGTCCCCGTACTGAGGGGATGGTTGCGGGTTCAAGTCCCATCGAAATCTAATATTATTGGGTTATTATTTAATTTCTTAAAATGTATTATGTTCTGTCGTTACACAGGTATACTTTCCAAGTCGCCCAACCAGTGCATCAGATCAGGAAACATTTACATCGTAGTACCTACGTGACTTTTTAAGCTACCTGTAGATTGTTTGCTGCAATCTGCGTTCAGCTCAATAGTTTTAGTTCAGTTCAGGATTCTCCAGCATTATTTATTCCCTATATTATTTTTTTATATTTCTACCCGATGATGAACTAAATAAACCCTTTTGTTTGTTTAGTTACTATAGTTACTCTAAGGTAACGGACAAGTCTATGCAATGAGAAGCACTGGAATTCGAAATGACTTGAAAACGTCTCAGTATACTTAGTTGTGCAGGAAGGTAATTGTGTTTTCGACGGATGCAGTTCATCCTGAGATGGCACCAACTTTCCCGCAGTAACTTGTAGGTGCTACATACTGCTACAGTGGAGGTACTGTCAGATTTGTTTTTGCATAATGTAGCCTGCGAGTCTATGTCGTTGCGACAACTGTTGCGTTCGCTCGTCATGGTTTTTGTCTTTTAGTACAATTTTGAAAGATAAGGTTTAAAGTTACAACATTTACGTAGTACATTAGTAGTAATTACTATACTCGTACTTAATAGTATTACGATAAAATTTACCTGCACCGGGACACAAAAATATTTATTCTTGTCTAGTTACGTATCATGGTAGGGAATAAAGCACAAAGACAATTTTCATCAGTTTCACAAAACTAAAAAAAAGGCCGCCTTCCAACTGTTTCATAACGACAGAAGGTCGACTTTAAGTTTAAAGAATCGTGGCTTGTATATTTGAATGGAGGTAATCACATATAGGGCGACACGAATAACTAAATAAATAAATAAAATAAATAAACTGTCGTCGACAACTTGTTTTATGTTGTGACAATAGATTGACATTATAATGGGAACAGCCAGCACGAAAGTCCCAAAACGATGAAAAAATCGCAACCACACAAACAAACAGTCTGTAATGATCATCACCAGCTAATTCCATTATAACGAAGAGTATTCTACTAGCGATGGCCCCTAAAACCATGACAACCTAAAACTTTTACAAATTCTGGAATGGGCACCACTTTTGCAGCACGCAACACCTTACCTTAAGTATTTCTCAGCTCCGACAATTCTTATTCACTTCATGAAAATAAACTCAGCGTTTTGAAACTACCTTCATTTGCAACGTAGGTACTTGCAGAAGACTACTTCAAAAAATGAAAGAAATTGACGGAAGACGTCGAACGCTCGGATAAACATCCTAACTTATTTATTTATTTAATTTTTATTTATTAAAATAACAAATAACCTTAACTTGATCATATACAATAAGCCCGCGCGTCATAAAAAAATTCTCAAGTCGAAGAATCAAACTCCTCATGGTACACGTACATACATCTACTGCAATACATTTTTGCCATAATGACCATGGCTTCACCAATACAGGTAGCATCGGTGGTCGCAGTGGAGGTGTTAAATACACACCGCCAGAAGCTATTGCCTTTCCTCTCCAAGAATAGAAAAAAAAAACATTTATTTGGACATATGTACAAAATACAGGCATGGAATAAACAAGCGGAAAACAAAGGGGTTTAATATGGAGGTATGAGACACAAAAGGGTGATAGGTGGTAGGGTGGTAGGTAAAGGCTTGGTAGGGTCCCTTAGTCATCTCTTACTTGATGATCCACAGGCTGAATAGAAGGGGTCGATTCTTACGCCGAGACCGCCAGCGCTCGCTCAATCCATTAATTCCGTATTATTCAAAGCGATTCATCATTTTGTGCTGTCACGCCCTTGGGCTTTAAATCATTTCATCATTATGAATTTCTAATCCATGATTTATTATAACTATATCCGGTATTATCATACTTTCTAAACATGCACATTACTAGGTTTATATATATATATATCATAAAACTCAGACAGTTTTATTTTCTATCTCGTATGAGATACATAAATTAGTAACATCATAATAAAATATAACATAATGGATGCATCGATTTGATCGGGGAGTTTCGTACTATGTCAATAAAATTTATAACTTTTTACATAGCAAATAAAGTTATATTTTGAAAGCGCGTGTAAAGTCGCATCGCATTATAATATGTTCAACAACACCCCTATTTTTTAGAAGTTTAAAAACGTGCTTTATCTGGCAACACTACGAGCTAAGTGGAGCGAATGCTCAAGACAGCGATAATTGGAATTTTCCCAGCCACGACACACTGCCTATGGAAGAATAGCCTTAAAACTTCAAAGTAAAAACACCTGGCTATAAAGTAAACCGTCCCAACTTCCATCGACTTCGTCAGACGCAGTAACATTGTATTGTCGTTAGTCGACTAATTCCCGTGTAACTGCGGAGCAAGTTCTAATACTTGTAATAACGTACTTCGTGTGATTGCGACCTCGTAAAGTCTTGCCGAGAATGTTGGAACAGGGTTGTCGCGTTCCAATTTGTAAAGGGGATTAAGTCTGAAGACTTGCTGTTTTCATTCAGTACAGTCATTCAATTTGACTGGATAATTAATGATTTTTTCGGGTATTTATGGGGTGTAAGGGGGCTCCAACATCTCGTCTCCCAAGCCAACCTAACCTGCACGTGGTACACCATGCTAGATAACGAACTAGGCTCTGGTAAAAATATCAAACCATCTTCATAATTTGATAACTTATTAATTTTACAATTATTTTCCATTACTTGACACTGGCAGAAAAGTGTCCATCCAGACACAGTTGCCATTAACAATGAATCATCATCGGTTATTTACCATCATCGATTTTGGGTTTAGACGACATCGATGTCTTTCAAGGAGTCATGGTTCCTGGTGGGTGGCAGTTGGCAACCGCAGGAATAAAAATCCATCTAGCCGTCCCTCGACTGGCCTAGTCGAGAGTCGATTAGATGTAGGATCTTTAAAATTAAAAGTTAAAATTTGGTTCATAATAATAAATAATTGTAAATTATCTGAGTTATCTAATTATGAAGATTGTTTGATATTTTCACCAGAGTCTAGTTCGTTATCTAGCAGGGGTTACCACGTGCACAGGTTGGCTTGGGAGACGAGATGTTGGAGTCCCCCTTACACCCCCATTTCCCATACCTTGAGATATTTAGCCACGATCCATACATCTTCGCCAACCCTAAAACACATGTCTTATGAGCGCCGTCACAATTTATAGTAATGTCTCACTTTTATTTCGGCACGATGTCGGCAAAGTAAATATTGGAACGGTATTTTATTATGCCCTTTGGATTTTGGGTATTTTATTGTTCAATAACTTTGGTGACTGAGCATCGATGATAAAATCGATGGCATTGATAGATATTAGGGATGAGATATCGAAGAGAGTGTTTTTTTATTAAGTCGAGTTTTTCCTGGCTTGCGCATGATGTTCGATTATGTTATTGTAATATTTTCTATCTATTATCCGTGGTATTATGGCATTACGACCGATGTGGCGCGGTGGGCTAAGGTCCGCCTGCGACGCAGGAGGTTGCGGGTGCGATTCCCGCCTCGGAACAATTGTGTGTACGATCTGCAGATATTTGTTCCGGGTGTTCTGGTCGTTTTCTATGTATAATAAAAAATATCTATGAATGTAATTATATTGTATTATGTATATCAGTTATCTAGTACCCATAACATAAGCTCTGCTTACCGTGGGGCTAGATAATACTGTGTGAATTGTCCAGCAATATTTATTTGATTGTAATGTGGTTTCCCTAAGTTAATTCCCGTGGGGTTTGGAATAGGTTATCATGATTCCATGTTATTATTTTAACGTAAAAACTCTAATAAAATCTAAAATCTTTTGAAAGCTCCTTAATAAATATCAAATATCAATTAAATTCTAGGGTTCCGTAAAAAGTAACTTCAGTTAGCAAAGAAAATTAAAGCTAAATATAATAAAAGACACAAATTAGAAATAGTATTCAAAATTGAAGTAGTTGAGCTACATCCAGACTGATGCAAACAATCTAGAAGTGGCTGAACTGATTCATATCATTACCATTCGCAAAGGTCCCCAAGACGCTGGCCGCATTGCCCCATTGGGCACTGGCTGCCCCATTATGTATGGCAATGCTGATACACTGCGCCAGCATAAGAATAGACAATAATATATGTATATTGTTTATTCTAATGGCGCCAGTTTCTTATATTAATATTTATTTTATTGCATCATTGTGTACATTAGTCTTAGGTCAGAGGTCTTAGTATCTAGGTAATGTATAAGAAACATAATGGTACCCAAGCATGGCGTAGCAATAGGTAGATACCTACTGAGAGAGGAAGTAAGCCGGATTTCTTAAAATGGGGTTACTTACCAGCTCTCGGATCACGCGTCGCGTTAGTCTGATTATTTAAATTATGATTCAATATAATAAATACCTCCTTCACACAAACGTGGTTTGGGTTGGTTTGTTGGTTTATCAAGATTTTAAAGTTAATTATGTATAAAGTAAATCAGATTTCGAACGCTCAATAGAAAATGACGACAGGTCATGAGGAACTAACGCGATAATCAATTCTGCGCTCAGTCATGCGAAGTCGATAGGTATTACGTTATGCGATATAATCGGTATAATGTCGCATGCGACTTAGGACACTCGAAAATCAAGGGTCTCTTTCACTCTGTTCACGCGCCAGATATCTTTCTGGGATAACTTGTCGAAGTCTTGTACTCATGCTGAAATAAAGGCAGAGACGCATGTTTTATAAATTTAAGACCTACATTGTTACACTTTCTGGCAAATAAACATCTTAATCTTTAACTTAAATGCTTTTTTGAGCCAAGAAAGAGATCGGCTGCAGATCAGTAACTTTAGAGGTATATTGGTTATTGCGTCAAATCAGGTAGTTCTGATTTTTAACATATTATGATAATGTATGATAATGATGAATGTTCTTTGACCTATTCATCATCTCAATGATAAAATGAATAGGTATCCTACTATTTCAGACAGCTAATTCGATAATTGAAAGAACCTAGTAAGAACACTGTTTAAACGAAGATTATTTAAAATACTGTGAAATGCAGAATGGTTTTGGTAAGTGTTGTGGCAACTGCCAATTATTGGAAAGTGAATCGTTTAGCTGAAAAGCTAACTTTCCTCAGAGCTTTCTCGTTTTCAGCACACTAACTAAATTCAAGCGATGAATTAGTTGCAGCCGGGCAAGTTAGTCTTGAGTACATACGTTTAAACTTATTGGAGCTTGGTACTTAACCTTTTCACTGTTCAGCCTCCGAGGTGGGACTCCGGTCCCACGGTCTCAGTCGGATGAGGCAATCCTTAGGATGGTTGAATATAGGACTAGTTGAAAACGGACATCTGTGTCATAGGCAATAAAAGTGTTATTTTTTATTGGTTGTATATCTGTGTCAAAGTAGACAAATACATATAAAAATAATAAATAAAGCCCGTAGGTACTTAATGCCAATGGTGCGTATAATCCGCGCGCGATGAGTATGGTATTGAACCATTTGAACTATATAACCGTGGTCGGATTTACTTTGAGAATATTCCTTCCTATGTACCATTTCGTCAACGCGCGGAATTTATCAGAAATATGATGTAAAACCATTCCATACTGAAATATGAAAGAAAGCGCACAAAATGTAGTCGCTCCAAAAATCTTAGCTTAAAACACGGAAGGTGCAAAAACAAAAATACCTCCAAAATAAACTTCACAGCAAACGGAATTGTTTGTCATCCCTTGAAAAGGCAATCGTCCAAATAATCGGTCGTTTTTTAAACTGCCTAGCCCGTCAGCACGTCGGAGGAAGCAACGGCAGTGAGACTACCAACCACTGGACAAGCAACAGGGCATTTGAATAGCCACAACACTCCCGCGGCATAGCCCGGCCGGTATAGACGTTGCGGCAATTTTGGAGCTTAGTGCCGACTTTCGCACTTTTCCGACCTTTGCAGTATTCAATACAGGTAATAGCGGAGTGCCGACTTTAGGAAATTTCTACGCAATTAATCGCTTATCGACGACTTTTTTTTATAGATTTTTGTATTTAATGAGTACTTTGCCTACTCTTAATATTAACTTCGTTACTTCTGAAAGCACGATGCTGACTTTGCTACAATTGAGTTTCAAAATGCCCCAACATTTTGGAGTAGAAGAGTCAAGTGCCGCGCAAACGTTAGTTAGTTTGATACTTCCATGGCACGCTAGAGCTTATATTATGTGTACTAGATGACTGATATACATAATACAATAGGTGAGTATACTCACACACTAGCCCACGCGTGGCACCACTGGCTCCAATCGACACAGAAAGGCTCAGAAGCCACCTCGTACCGCTGGCGGTACCGCGTCGACGACGGACTTGTATAACATTCATAGATATTTTTTATAGTATCTCCCGGTATAGGTACCGCTCATATCGCCATTCAAAAGTGTCAGACGCTGCGTTTGAGACAAGGTCCAGAAGTGACCCCTCCAAGGAGTCCCGGACGGCAGGCGTCTCGACGGCAGACGTACCGTAGTCAGCTTATTGCAGACCTATGCGCGTGCCTGGAATGTGACGGGGAACTAGCCTAGAGGATACAGCTGGGATACGTCTCGAACCATGAACAAAACGATTTGCTACAAAAATTTCAGAAACTCTAGAACTTTTTATTACTAGCTGCGCATTGTGGCTTCACCCGCGTGGCGTTATTTTCTTAATTTTATTATTCATCAAAGATTTTCTAAAATTCACAAGGCTCATCCGAGAATCGAACCAGCTAAAAAATAAACTTTCACTACTAGTCGATAGGATGTTCATAATAAAATCTCTCTAATAAACATTTATTTTATTTTATTATCAATTCTAATACAAAGGATTTGTGTTGTAGTTGTAAGAATTTATTAAGTCAGATCGGAATAGCGAATCAGCTATTTCATTTCCACTGTGTCTGTTTCCCGTCTAGATCATTGTAGGAATACTATTTCCAAGATTTCTCCGCCCGTGATCTGCCTTAATACGGGGATTCACCCAATCGAAGCGTAGTTAGCACTTGCTTGAGAATAAACTACTATTTTTTTTACTTTTTTAGAACTTGTTTGTTCCTTTTTGTAACAACTGGGTATGAATCGCGGGTAGCTCTTTCCGCTTGACTGTTTTTTTTCAGTTTTGATCAAAGTTACCAATTTGAAAATAAGATTTCTTTTGTAAAACGTCTCAAATTTTATCTTTCCCGCAAGCACCAAGAAATGCTAGACCCAATCAAAAATAATCTACGAACCCATAAAAAATTACAAAGACCAATTTAAATTTCAGCATCATTAAAGTTTATAGAAGCGAGCGGGTTTTCTATAAAATCGCGAACAGAATTCAGAATACTTTCTTGCTTCCTGAGAGTACCAGGACTACTTGCAAAAGAGGTCATCTTGAGACTACTGTTTTGGTCGCAAATGTATTATGGTGCGTATAGACTAGTGAAACGTAAAATGAAATGTATCATGCAATGAAAGAATTCGTACACATTGCTGCAATGTATCATGAAAGGTACTCTGTACCTACTTTGTAACAATTTCTCATAGTTTAGACGTCTTTTGCGCGCGAAATGTGCATTGAACGCGCACGCTACGAGCATTAAGGTGCAATTCCAAGATGGACCGCAGGCCGCAAACTGCAACTGCAACTGCAGGCTGCAAGCGACGCTATTGGTTTCTATGCATCTCTATGAAATTGCTGAAATTCCAAGCGCGTCATCACTGCAGCCCGCGGCCGCGGCGCAGGCAGCACTGCGGTCAACCGCAGCCATTAGCCGCAATGTCACCTACGGTTGCAGTCTGCAGCCCATCTCGGACTAGTACCTTTACAAGCCGCGCGCGGAGCGACCCATAATTTGTCGGTTTTTCGAAGAAACACAAAGGGCCCGCAGTGTGCTCGGGGCAGCAGCGTGATGGTTCGTAGTGAATGGGCGGTTAGAACGTACTATGCGTCTACGCTTGCAGCGACCATGCAATGAAGGGTAAAATGATACATTTCATGTTACGTTTCCCCAGTCTGTACGCACCATTACATGTTTTGGTCAAAAGATAATAATTGCCTGAGATTGAAAAGAGAATAGTGGAGAACATTGTATCATTGCAGCGACAAGAGTGGCTCTTTAATCTATCAGAATAACATATAGCTCTATGTTTTTCACACAAGCGAATGACTTTATTTATATAAAATATATTGGATTCTAAAAACGAGGAGAAAATAGGCAGTACATTCTAGGAGTATACACTCCGAGGTTTTTTTTTTGTTATAGGGCAATGTATACGCTTCTACAACAAAACTCCAAGTGAGTTGCAAAAATTATCATTTATTTTGGGTTATTACAAAATATCGGATTATCTAGACGATAAGAAAACTTGGGGCGAACTTTGCTCCAACTCGAAAACTCTTACAAGGTAAAGGATCAAATTGCTCACTTTATTCTAGTTTAACTTATGCATTAGATAAGCAAATCAAATGTATTTGACGAATAAGATGAACAAACTAGTGGTTTCTTTTTCACTTCTTCCACTGGTGGGCAAAAAATTGAAGTGAACATTAAAATATTGTTATAATATATAGTATAAAATACGACTTGTCTAAGTTCTTATAAGCTTAAAGAATAAAACTTTTTTGATAGGCTTTTACACAATAATCTTTTGTATCCCCAATTAGTAATTAATAAAAATGCTTTAAAGAAAATCAACTGCTAAAAACGACCGTCATATAACGGCGTACGCTTTCCGACCAACCGCAACCTTAACGAGTGAATAAAAAAGCTTTACTCGAGACGGGGTATTTTAATTATCTAGACGAAATCGTTAATTTTTTTTACTACTTCGTTAACTGATCGGCATTAATGAGCAAATATATTAACTTAGCTCAAGCTTTTCACGTTTAACCGAACGACGTGTAATTTACCTCGTATGGTTCTACCAAGGAATTTATACGGCAAAAGCCTAGTATGGGTTTGCATAGGTTACCACCTACCTACTACCAAAGTTTTTGTTTTCGACCGCTGACCTTTTAAAGATGCACCTAACTACTGCTAACTACTACTAAATGAAATAATATAATATAAAAAAAAAACGATTTCGTCTTTCGCAGATCGTCATTCCACCTGGCCCAAGGGTGTCCTACACTAGGTTTGCCGAGTTGCGGTCTCCACTCATACGTTTACCCCGAGTAGTTGTCGGTTCTTTCGGATGTATGGCCGGCCCACTACCACTTCAGCTTGATAATTAGCTATTTGCTATAGCTATGTCGATAACTATGTTTCTCTGTTGAATGTATTCGTTACGAATCCTATACTTCTAAGAAACTCCGTGCGAGCTTAACTCGGAGCTTTCCATAACCAAAAGATGGCAAAGGATATATTGAATGCTTTGGTTTCAAAATAAGCTAAATCCACTTGAAGCTTTTGTTCAGTAATTGATGAAAACTAGTTCTTGTTGATGGCAGCCATCAGTAAAAGCGAATTTTTGGCTTGTAATTCAGAGATCAGTAAACGTAGTGTAGGACGCCCTCCGACCAGGTGGGATGACGACCTGCGAAAGACTGCAGGTAGATGCTGGATGCATCAAGCTGAAGACAGGGCGCTATGGCGCTCATTGGCGGAGGCCTATGTCCAGCAGTGGACTAATATAGGCTGATGATGATGAATTCAGATGGGGTAAAAATACCAACTAACTACTTCTACATAAAAAACAGGTCAAGTCTTATACGGAATATATATTATACTAGCTTTCGCCCGCGGCTTCGCTCGCGTGTTACCAGGATAAAAAGTAGCCTATATGTTATTCCAGTACACATACTATGACGTATGTTCCAAGTTTCATCAAGATCCGTTCAGCAGTTTTTACATGAAAGAGTAACAAACATCCATCCATCCATACTTACAAACTTTCGCGTTTAAAATATTAGAAGGATATTCCTATGTGACCTGCAAGGTGATTCTTTACAACTTTTGCCTCTCCCATCTCCAAATTGCATGAAAAAGGTTCGCTGTACTATATTTGTTGTTGCATGTACCCTTCACTAATGTAGGTCGACCCTTAAGTACAGTTACTTAAGTATGCACATAATGAGAGAACATACCCTCCCTTTTTATGTTACTGTTGTTTTAGGAACGTAAATCTAGGTCAGATTTACATTTCACTCGGAAAACACACTGAAGTTTTGATTTTACGGCAAATACACGTTAGGTTCCTGATTTTGTGGTGATGTTTTATTTTAAGTGAAAATTATTCGTCATTCAAATATCAAAGTCGTTTATTTCCTTTAGACCTCTCTAGACCTCTCCTCGTCTAGTCTAGTCTAGATGTCTCTTGGAAGACGTTAGGTTTCCTATTTTGTGGCGAGGTTTTAATTCACGTGAAAATGACTCGTTATTCAAATATCAAAGTGCTTTATTTCCTATAGACCTTACATGACTTTTGGACACGTCACAGAATTCAAATTGAATTTGTTAAACTAGGAAATAAAGTAATCACTTTGATTTTTTGTTCGCTTACAATATTTTAAAGGCAAAGTGAAGAACCGTATGGTGATTATGTAACTCGCGACCGGTTTGCGACAGGCGTAAATTAAGCAATCAGTGCTGTCAAACGTCAATTTTGACCAATTTTGACGTTGTAGCTGGTGTCAAACTAATACAAAATTGACGTTTGACAGCACCGATTGCTTAATTTACGCCTGTCGCAAACCGGTCGCGAGTTACATAATCACCCGGCCGAACAAGAAATCTTTACCTTGTTAGGTTGTTATTATAGTTTTCGAATTGGAGCAAAACTCATCCCAAGTTTGCATTGTCGTTACTGATTGAATGCGATAAATGGCAATAAAAAATGAATGAATAATGCTGGAAAATCCATACAGCGTCATCTAGCCCCAAGCTAAGCAGACCTTATATACATAATACAATACCAATACATACCAGGTATAATCCACAAGGGATCAGATTGGGATGGAACTTTTTTGATTATTTTTGTGCATAGCCGGGCTTAAAGCAAATATGACCTACAACTCGGTCACAATATCTGTGCACCTTGAGCCAAACATTTTGTATGGCTCAAGGTGCACAGATATTGTGACCGAGTTGTACACTCAGCAATATGCTGGTTAGACACTGATGCGACTACCCGGCGAAATAAATAAGCTTGGAATATAACGTGTTATCAGATAACTTAAAAAAAATATTAGATACGGTAGATAAATTAAATTGTGCTGGTCATTTTTAATACGCTTGGACTAACTATAATGTACTAGCGGACCTTCCCGGCTTCGCACGGTTTTAATATGGATCCCTAACTTTTTTTAAAATATCATATAGCCTACATGTTCACCGGGGATAGTGTAGCTTTCCAACGGTGAAAGAATTTTTCAAATCGGTCCAGTAATTTCTGAGCCTATTCATTACAAACAAACAAAAAATCGAACCTTTCCTCTTTATAATATTAGTATAGACAGGCAGCTTTTAAAATTAGTCTCATTCCCACCTTTCGCGCCCGGCACCCAAAAAACTACGGAACCCCGGTAACGGACAATGACGTGTCACCCCTCGTCATATCAGCTCTAATTACGCGCTGACAAAGGGAGCGGACGATTTTTATACGGACAGGTCATGACGGGTGACTTGCGCTTTGCGAGACGGGCACGGGACGGAGGAAATAGCTAATTTTGCGACTGCTAATATAAATAAACAATGCTGGACAAACCCCAGCATCATCTAGTCCCAAGCTAAGCAGAGCTTGTG
Organism: Eupithecia dodoneata; assembly: GCA_947044415.1. Lineage (NCBI taxonomy): Eukaryota > Metazoa > Arthropoda > Insecta > Lepidoptera > Geometridae > Eupithecia > Eupithecia dodoneata. The sequence continues at coordinate 1,507,034 of OX345670.1, forward strand.
TTATGGGTACTAGATGACAGATACCTACCTATTTAATACAATACACTACATAGATAGATATTTTTTTATTATAATAATTTTCGTAGATGGTCGTTATCTATGTAACGACCATCTACGAAAATTACTATCTACAAAAATTTGTGCCGGGTGCTCACCTGGCACAAATTTTTGTAGATCGTACACACAATTGTCCCGAGGTGGGAATCGAACCTGCAACCTCCTGCATCGCAGGCGGACCTTCGCCCACCGCACCACAGAGGTCGTCAAAAGTAAAGGGGTAGTAGTTACTACTACTACCCCTCAGGATTGGCGTCGTCGACCTACTGGTCGACGACGCCAATCCTGAGTAGGTATCCTGTGTCGACTGTATTTATACGTATTGGACGGATATGAAATGGAAGGATAGCTAAGTTTCTCTCTTCTAAATTTATGAATTGGTGTTTGCGTCTCGCATAATTTTTCACCTTTGATATTGCACATCGGTCATAGCTTTCGTTGATAAGAAGGTATATTTAGGTACCCCCAAGTTACCTAACATTACTTACGTTTCCCCTACTAGTGGACAAAAATTTAAGCGACGACAAAATACGTTACAACCTATTTCTTATAACTACATACATACATATAATAATGTTTATAGTAAAACATTTGTCTTGTCTAAGTTCTTAAAATATATAGAATTCTGAAAATTTTGCAATTTTTATTCTCACCCAAGAATCCAACCCACACTTACGATCAAATGCCTGCTCACAGAGCTTATTCAACATTCATCATCATCAGCCTATATTAGTCCACTGCTGGACATAGGCCTCCCCCAATGAGCGCCATAGCGCCCTGTCTTCAGCTTGACGCATCCAGCATCTACCTGCAGTCTTTCGTAGATCGTCATCCCACCTGGTCGGAGGGCGTCCTACACTACGTTTACCGAGTCGTGGTCTCCACTCAAGAACACGTTTGCCCCAGCGGCCGTCGGTTCTTCGCGAGATATGGCCGGCCCACTACCACTTCAGCTTGCTAATTCTCAGAGCTATGTCGATAACTTTGGTTCTCAACAATATATATTATTCAACATTATTATAATAATATAACATGACTACCCGATCCTAATATTAAGAACACAATTACAATAACCATTGTACGGCCCGGTAAAGCGTGAGTCAGCCGAAAATATCCACCTTTCAGCCAGAAGTAGGTCAGAGAAGTAGCTACAATAGGTGGTGTGAAATGTTTGAAGATTTTGTAGCTCTTACATGATATTGAAGGAGACTGTTGTATGAAAAGGAAATAAAGCGATGACAATTATTCCCATGGAATAAGGTTTAAATCAGAAATTAAAATTATAAGTTTCACATTTATACTATGTCTCGTCAGCACACAGACGTCCAATGCTGAACGTGCGTCCTTCAAAAAACAAAAAGCTTGGTGATCATGGTAAAAGCCCCTGTTTTGCAATAATCATCACGCTTGTCAAGAGAATTGGATATCGCAGTTGAGGTGTTAAAAATACACATAAACTGACTGCTAAGTGGGATGACTATCTGCAAAAAACTCAAGACGCTATTGGCACTCATTAGGGCAGGCTATGTCCAGCAGTGGACTAGCATAGGCTGATGATAATGAAACTGGCTACCTTCCTGTGATAGGTTCCCTTAGTCGACTTTTACGACATTCACGAGCTGAGCTTTAGGAATCAATTATTACTTCTTATCAGTTTCTTAAATTTTTAGTTACCAAAATAAAACAAAATAGTTAATGAAAAATTGTATTTATTTCAATATAACTATCCTCATTCGCTTCGCTTCCCGCCATTGGTCCAACCAAACAAACCATACACTCAACTTACGGCCTTAATACAAAAAGAAAAATAAAATATATCTACTAAAATTAACAGAATCAAAAGCATTTATTATGACACAAGATACAAAATTAAAGTGATTAAATTATACATTTTTATGTAAATTTTACAACTATTAGACCAAATAATCTTGATAGAATAATCGTTGACGTTTCCATATGATAACAATAATAATTGAGCTGTCAGATACCGAAATAAACACGGCCAATAAACAACATAATTTTATCAGTACTTAACCGAAACCCCCGAATACTCAAACGCAACTAAAATTTAAGTACGCCTCAATTCACGTTTTGTTACAATTTTCATTGAAAACTGTCAAAAAATTGCAATTTGAGACGTGCTCGTAAGAATTACTAACATTTATTATAAGATCATTACTAACAAATTATGGATCTGTAGTAGTCCGAAATAAAAGAATTTTATTTTTATTTATTTTATTAAATCTGAGTTGCGTTTGAGTATTCAAGGGGTCAGATTTGTACCCTTTTTTTTAATTCATCCGATGATTTACGAACAAAAGGATCCAAATCTATTAAAAATTAAGACAATATGTAACACATACCATTCATTTATTCTCCATTAAATACTCTTACATATAATTTTGCTATATTAATATGTATTTACATTTATACAATATTAAAACTTTTAAATTCAACTATCAAATAAAAGCGATTAATTTTTCTACCAACGCATTTTAATATTTCAACTATTCGTTTAAGTTTACATTTTATGAAAAACTCGAATATATATTTTACCCTACAAAATATCATAGTAACTATGTTTTATGTTATGCTATGTACAGTTTATTTTTATTCTATTGAAGATTATGCAATTCCTACTAGATGTTATTTAAAAAAAATAATGAAATAAAAAAAAAACAATTAGAATATTGGCGGTTAGACCATAAAAAGTGGGTATCTGAGAAAAAATATGTCACTGTCCAAAAAAGTTAATTTTAAAAAGACTTAAACATAAAAAGAATAAAAATACGTAAAAGCTTATTTCCAAAAACCTTATAAAACCTCCCTATATATGTATGTATTTTTTTTTACAATCATCCAGAAGCTATATTTTTAAAATGTTGCTATTTATTGATAAATGGAAAAATCTGTTTGCTCTGATGCGTAAAAATAATGATTAAAGAAAATAATTAGGAACTAATAATAATAAAACAATAATTAGATCTGAGGTAATAAGCGCACGAATGAATTGTTATGATAATTGCTCTGATGCTAAAAAAATATGATTTAAGAAATAATTTGGTACTATAAAAATAATAATTAGGTATAATTCGATCTAAATTAATAATAAGCGCAGGAATTAACTGTTATGATGACAGTATTTGCAAGCACCGATAATTAATTTTACTTGTTATTCATATAATTCAATTCATTCTGTGCAAATGTATTCTGAAGGATTTGCACGCAAGCAGGTGGCAACCTGAAACATTACATCCAAGTCATCGAAAAATTAAGCTAAAATAAAAAACCATGGAGCACTTAATTATTCATGTAAGGTAAGCCTTGCATAAATAATGAATAATTAAGCAATTGAAAAATCATTTTCGAATTAATTAATGAAATAGGTAATTCATTAATTGTAACATATTTATAAAATTTTATTTCACTATTTTGAAAGATCCAAAAACTGACTTCAAATAACATTGTTACACGTATTAACACTGATTTTTGGGTCATTTTTTTACGGACCATATCTGAACTATTTTCCATACGATGCAAAAGCGAAAGAAGTTTCCAAATCAGTCAATTAAAACCACAATAATGAAATATTAAACTGTACCTTCCGTCTGTGTAAATGTATCCGTATAGCGTGGGATTTGTTTGGCAATAAAATTATGGAAATTACGAAATTTGGAGCATATTATTTAAATGATCATTCCCGACTAATTAATATCAATCAAGCCATAAACGTACTGTCGGTAGATTTACATAAATGTTAAAAGGATTGGTTATCATTTTGGCATTATTTTAGAGACGTGTCTACACTTGAGTCCATAATTTTTGTATTCTTGTGTTTTACGTCCGGTTTTATAAACACTAAGTATTCCTCTAGCAAATAAACTAGAATTAGGATAAGTTGAGATACCTATACATTGCTTGCAAAACTCTGCAGTTACTTAATTGTAAATAATAGTTTTAATTCGTTTACTAATAATATGATTGTATATTTTGGTTAGTAAATATATCAACGATCAAATCTCTTGACCAGTGCTCAGTGGGTTAATTTAAGAGATAGGTAGACCAGTCTGACATATTATAATAATTTATCTGAATCTCTTATCAAACAACAGTTTTGGTTTCTTAAAACATATTTATAGGTCATACATATACAAACGTTCCAAGCGGTTTCCAAACGATCGGTGGAACTTATCAGTGTTCAAGAAATTGAAGACTCACTCAAGTAAAGGCACTACATATGTACTTTCGAGTTCTACCAAAGAAATATTAATGATCTTAAATAAAATAACCAAGTCTTGCCTTTGTTGTTTATCCTGGTTATATCTTCATTGAATTAAAGTCCCGTAAAGATATAAGTGAGTTCACTGAGATCATTAACAATATCTTAAATAAAATAACCAAGTCTTGCATTTGTTATTTATCCTGGTTATATCTCCATTGAATTAAAGTCCCGTAAAAATATAAATGAGTTCATAAATATAATTAACAGTATCTTAAATAAAATAACCAAGTCTTGCCTTTGTTGTTTATCCTGGTTATTTCTCCATTGAATTACAGAAATACATTTTATTGGTAAAACCACTTTACATGTCACATTTTAGTATAGGTACAATAGGTACATTATTGTTAAAATTGAAAATTAAATTAAATCACAGAAATAGTAAATTAAAATAAAGTCAGGTTTACAATTGTAATAGTTCGTTCACAGAATAGAAATTCTGCTCGACAAGCCAACGTTTAAGTCTTATTTTAAAGCATGATAGACTGCCATCGGATTTGACAGAGTCTGGTAGTTTGTTGTATACTGCCGGACCCATCACATGAGTTACCTTTGAGGACTTCGTGAGGGAGCGCGCGATGGTCGCTAGCTTTTCTGCGTTCCGCGTTCCGTACGAGTGGGTGTCGCCGTTCTTCATGAAGCTGTCCAAGTTCATGCGAACATATACCGCCACTTGCATGATCACAATGCAATACAATACAATTAAAGTCCCGTAAAGATATAAGTGAGTTCACTGAGGTAATTAACAATATCTTTTCGTTTTTCAGTGTTCATTTACTGCAATACGTGAACAGAAATAACAATAAACTATCATATCATGTCTTGGAGAACAGCCAATTTTATTGCTTAAGGTGGTCAAACCGCAATAATGAAAATATTGAAGTGATATTGCACTTTAAAAGGTTATTACAAATTTGGAATCTACACATTTAATGCTCACCTAAAACTAGTATAAGGGTATAATCTAGTGACAAAAAATTAACAAAAATGACAATTTTGAAACCTTTACACATGTACAGTAGTGTCTAGTATTAGGTGGGTTCAGGCATCAATTACCAAGCTTCTGTTAACAATATTATAGTCTGAAGATTACAATTTTCATAATTATTAGGATATATCACTTCGGCTTTAACCTCTACTAAGTTCACTAAACTTGCGTCGCGTTATCACTCGTCATCAAGTAAGCCTCTTTCACATCACAAGAGTTCCTCTTTTTTGGTTTAGGAGGTGGTTTGGGAGCAGTCCGTCTGCCTAAAGAACCACTGACACTGACATTGATCCGTAGATCCTTTGGATTCCGGAAAAGACCGTCGTTTTCCATCAGCATAACCCTCAGAGGCCTTTCAGCTCTCGCCATACTTTGGAGAGCTAGCAGCTGGTTGTGGATGTTGGGAGAACTGAGGCTGTTCCTGGGAATCGTCGCGTGAGGAGTACCCGGCGCCGGGGACGGAGCCGGCTCCAACTCCTCTGGGTCTTGAAGACTCATCTTTCCCATAGGACCCAAGTCCATCTCGCTTTTGTTCAGGCTGTAGTAATTCCCTCCATGGCCGAAGAGCTTCATGTTAAACGTGTCATAGTAAGGTATGACTCCGTTTAGAGTAGAAAAGACTTGCGGTCGGAGGCTGTTGTCGGGGACTCGTGGTCTTCTGGGTAGAGTGACGTAGCTTTTTGGACTGAGCAGTGGAACAGATCCTTGGTATGGTGCCTGCGACTTGTACATATTGATAGAAGCCACGCTGTAGCCAGGAGACATTGGGCTGTCTTTGTGACCCTGAGAGGGGCCAGGTGAGACTTGGGGCCCCCTGAGAGGGAAGGACAGTAGGTCTGGAGGGTATGCTTGATGCTCTTGCGTTAGATGGTCCATGAGGAGCGTTTCTTGGGATTTCTTCGCCATTTCTACCTCTTGATGCACCGCGTTTTCCGCAGATGCTGTAAAAAGTAAAGTACATTAAGACATCATCATTCTGTAACGTTAGAAAACTTTCAACATTATTTTAATTTACATATTTTTATGTACCTACAGATTCGTTTATGTACGTCAATGAACGGCCACCGCCTTATCAAGAAACTTTTACTGCACCCAATCTTAAGTACCCTGAAAATTTTATTCGAATTCACGACCGTTGTTGTTCGCCCGAACATCTTAAAAAGTTAAAATGGAATGAATTTTGACTGTTTTGCCAGAATTTTTACTACGTCCTTTGTGTTGACGGTGCGGAAAAAATGCAAATTAAATAAAGGTAAGGAAAACGTGATTGGAATATCTTTGAACGGAATTTACATTGTTATGAGGTGACTATGAGTTTGGCAGCTCATAAATAACTCATAAGTTCCAATTGCTATTCTCAGTAATGATAGGCATGCAAAATTATACGTAATTCGGCGGCTGAGAGCAAACGGTCAAATTTCTTATTGAAAAAGTGGCCGGTACTTAATTCGCTGGCAGTTTATGATAAGACTTTAAATACGGTAATTTATTCATTGTGCTTACCAAGTGTTATTTCGTTTTCCAATAGTGTTTTATTCAGCTCTGACATCTCAGTAGCGTCGCTGGTCAAGGATGGAGGTGGTTCGTACTTCCTCGGCGGTTTCGACACAGGATTCACCTCAATCTTAGTCCCCTTTTCTAACTCTGAGGCCACTGACCCCTCTATCAACACCTCCCCGTTGGAAGACCTCGCGTCATTCTTTATCAGTCTTTTAATTTCATTGTTCTGGTTCGTTAGAAAAAACACGATCAACGCCGCCCCGAAAATTATCACTATCGCAGTCAAACATCCCACTAGAATCGCAAAGGAATCCGTATCCATTCCTGCGATCGTGCCAGGACCGTATCGGGACAGAACTAATGCCAAAGTTTTCTCATCTCGGCCGCCCGGATTTTCAGCTATGCACGTATAATTTCCTCTATCACTGTACCGCGCGTTTATAATTGTGAGGTTTACCCAACGGATCAAATCCATAGTGTTTTCAGACACGGTATGCCGTAATTCCCCGAACGATTTCATCTCGATCGTTTTCCCGTTGAAGCGCCAGGATACTTCAGGGTTCGGGTTGCCGACGACTTTGCAAGTTAACGTCACGTTTTCGTCGTAACTTTTGACCGTCGCTCCGGGCGCCGGCTCTAGGATCGTAGGCCGGCACGCAAAGTTTGACGAGTCTAATTCGTTCCAAAGTTTGTCTTGTACCGAGGCGGGCTCCGCGCAGGCCGTGGGCGGCGTGTACAGGTTGTGAGTGATCACCCAGTCGCGAAACGTCTGCAGATTGCAGTCACATCTCCATGGATTGTTGTGCAAATCCAGCCCGGACAAGTTTCGCAGCGCCATCAAAGTTTCCGGCTTCATATGACTGAGGTTATTCCCGTCGAACCTGAGAATCTTCAGCTGCGGGAGGTTCACGAACGCCTTCGTGCCGATACGAACTATTCGATTATTGCTCGCCTCTACTTTCTGAAGGAATTTCAAGTTTCGGAACAGCCCGTCTTCGAACTTGTCTATGAAGTTGTTGTTTAAGTTTATCAATCTTAACTTCTCTGTGCCTTTAAATGTGTCGGGGTGCAAATGGCGGATTTTGTTCTTTGAGAGATCGAGTTCGATCATTATTGCAAGAGTTGCGAATGCAGTTTTGTGGATGATTTCGATATTACACTCTTTGAGGAAAAGTTTCTTGAGGTTGCTGAGACCGACTTTTTTGAAGGCTTCGTGTTGTAGTTGGTGAAGGTTATTGTTGGAGAGATCGAGTATTTGTATGTCGTTGCTGAGGTTAGCGGGGACAGTCTTGAGGCTGGAGTTGGAGCAGACGGCTGCCTTGTTCCCTGACTGCCACCTGCAGTCGCAAGGGCGCTGGCACTCGGTGGTGAAGTCTGCGACGGTGGTGGCGAGGAGCGCCAGAGGTATGAATGCGACTTTCACCCATGCCGTCCAATGTTTATGAGCCATTTTGCGAGGATGGTCATCGCCTCGTGTTGATGCATTCCTGATGATGGTCAGGCCAGCGACGCATTGGTGTTCTGGAACAATGAAACGTTCCGCTTAATATACAAGGAAGAAAAAAACAGTATAGAAAAAAAAATATTAACCATAGGTATATAACACACATTACACAAATTCCAATTTGACAATATAATAATATGCCAATTAATTCATATATTATAGTTTTTCGGTGACTGTTCGAATTTCTGCCCGTCTGTAATCTATGTACGTATTATTTTTTAAGTTTAGAAACTATGCTTTCAAATGTGTTTCTAAGCTGAAACACATTTGAAAGCATTTTTAGATAACCTATTTGAAGTAAAGGGCACTACGGCACTACAAAGATTCCAAAGTATTTTAAAATATTCCACACAAGATAATCTAGTTTGTTTGGTGCGCTTCGAAGGTAATTTCAAAGATAAAGTCTATTCTCGTCTAGAATATGTTTTCCAAGTATTCAAGTTGGAAAATTCTTAAACGCAACAAATCTAGCCCGCAGCGAAGTGTGAACGGCGCGAGAGCGTTAAAGATGTTTAAAGTTTCAAAAGAAAAAGATAAAAGTACATGTGCTTCAAACAGATTTTCATAAAACATAAGTGATTCTATTCGATTATTTATCGAACAGAATCACGATATTGCCTACGCGTAAGAGTACCTACCTACTTTATAATTCTGCAACAATCACACTGAGCATTTATGGAGTTCTCATCATCATTATCATATCAACTCACAGACGTCTGCTGCTGGACATTGGCCGCCCCTATACGACGCCACAAATAGCTGTCCTGAGCCGCGTCCACTCCATGCATTTCGTATAATATATCGCTGGCTTAATTTTCAAACTTCGTATCTCCATTCGGTAAAATTTTACAGGAGGAAGAAAAAACTATTTTATTAATTAACTAACAATAAAAACATAGACAAATAGCTTTTTTTACATTTAAATAATATTAATGCTTGTGTTTCATATAATTATGATTTATTATCTGATAACATGATAAAAGGAATGGACTTACGTGTAAATATATAACTTGTATGTTGGACTTACGAAGTTTTACTGGAGATACAAGGTTTGGTATCACTACCTATGTGATAAACCGTTTTATTTTGGATGGATATACGTATTACGCATTACTAAAAAAACAGGTTTTTATTTAAAAAAAATCCGTTTATTGCTTATCTACATAAAATGAGTATAAACGCAGTTATTAAGGCTGTGCGAGTTTTATGGAGTGAAATAAAAATGTGGTTCACATAGAAAATTAACAAAGAGAATTTAAGAATGGGGTAAGTTGTCATAAAAATTGTGGTAATCTTTTTCCATAGTTTGTTTTAACTCTTGATGGTGTTTATATTTTTCTATCTTTATTGGAATTCTTGCAGAATAGAGTCGTGGTATATTGTCAAATGGATGGACACTTGGACACTCGTATGCACTCTTGTTGGGAGAGTTCTGTATGTTTCGGAAAATCGCAACTTGTATAAAATAGTTCCGTCTGTATTATATTTTAAAGCCCTCAAGTCAGTTACAGCAGGATCACCTACTCTCTTGCCAGGTCTTATAGATTTATAAAATTTCAGTGTGTGTTCAATATCTTTAAAGAAATCATGATACAGATAGGTAACATCGTATGGATATTTTTTGAAAGCAATTTTAGCAATGTACGCATAATCAGCGGGTACATTAATCTTTTTATTTCTTAGTGCCTTTTCTATCACCGAATGCATGCAATCGCATTCCATTTGAGTATGGCCCTTCTCGAGATATTTCTGAGTTACAGTAATGTTATTCTCCATGCAAAAGTTGAGAATAGCGTTTGAAAGAACAGCATTCCTGAAACAATAAGTCAATGGACGTTAGATTGGTAAAGGAAGACTAGGGAAAAAATTTGAATATAAAATATTAAAGAAGATAGATTGGTCTTGGTTAGATTAGGATAAGAGTGGGATAGTGGAATAATTAGATAATAAGAAGATGCATTTCGCAAAATTAACCTGTTCTGGTAGGTGCAGCCGTCACTATAAATAATGATTTCTTGATCCGATGGATTTTCTGTAATGAATTTTGTTAAGGCACTGATAATGATTGTTGAGAATTCATTTGCAGTCAATTTACCCTCTGTCTCATTCCAGATATAGCAGTAACCTTTTTTCTCCTTGATATTGTATAGTGTGAAGTTATGGACAGCTAATTTGGTTTTGTAATAAAGCGAGGATACATTTGATTTTGGACTCAATAAAACTGACTGTAAATCCATGGTCAAAACTAAATGATTGGATTCTTTATCCTTCTTCTTCTCATTTCTAGCCTCGTCTTTCTTTTCAATGTGTTCTTTGTAAGAGCGCGGGAGTTACGAAGTATTGCGTCATTCAAAATGGCGTCTTCTCATGCCGTGGACATACGTGGTTTTATTTTTCATAAACAGCAACAAAACTAAAAACAACTAGGAGATACGAGAGATTCCATCGTGTTCGTGACAACATTTTACACCAGATGGCATTAAAATCAATATTTCGAAAATTTTGGAGTTACGAGTTTTGAAAATTAAGCCAGCGATATGGTAGATGCTGGATGCGGCAAGCTGAAGACAGGGCGCAATGGCGCTCAATGGGGGAGGCCTATGTCCAGCAGTGGACTGATATAGGCTGATGATGATGATGATTAATAAAATAATGTATTTCGATTTAGGTATGTACAAAAAGTATGAAACAAACACAATGCTCTGTATAGGTATGTATGTTGTCGGTCCATCGAATGGTGAAATTATATGAAAATATATTTAGTGTGGCAGAAACATATAAGAAAACTTATGTATAGCGTAATAAACACGACAAATGACTTAAAAAGGTATAGGACGCAAGTATTTGTATGTAATTTTACTCTTTATGGAGAAAACATCTAAAATATTATATTAAGCAAATAGCAGTCCAAAAGTTTTAGTTTATAATATAACGAAATATATGTTAAAATTCAGTTCACAATTTTCTGCTTTTTAACACCATGAAATGGTAGGCGCAATGACGTTACTTAATGAACTGTGATTGAAATAATTATTTGATCCTTTTAAAAAAACGAAAAGTTATTTTTTTCGCTATTACAAAAACTTTTTTTAATTTTTCCTTCATATTTCATAAAATAGTGAAATTATTTTCCAAATAGGTCCGTAATTGACGTTGAAAACGAATATACAGAAAAATAAATATTCAAACAACCGAACATAAAACATTTTCGTTTCGTCGTTAAAAATCAACTATACGCAAAATAAAATCCAACTAACCAACAAAATACGATTAACATAAAACGCGTTTTCTGTAAAAACCAAAGTATTTCTATTAGTAAAACGATCTCAATCGGATCTTACGAGCCGGGTTCAATAACTCAAGAAAAACCATTTAAAAATCCGTTCAATTTCTATTCAATTTCAACTCGACTCGGATAATGTTGAGAGTAGGAGCTAGATGGCGCTAGAGTTACTTGATTGTTCCACGGAAATTGCTTTTACTTCTGTTATTGCAAGGCGAATGCTATCGTAGACCAATTGTGTTTCGCCAGCTTCATCATGATTGAATGAACGGACACAGTATAAGCAAACGAAAAAAGTTTGAAATGCGCTTTTTTGTCGAATCTTGAGCTGTAATGTGAAGATATAATAATTAAAAGTTTTATGAGATTCTAGTTCATCATTTACACACAAAGAAACTTAGTTACAAGAAAATAAGACTACTTAGTAACTTCTAGATAATACGATACAGACAAATCAAAAAAGTGAATACAAATGTAGGAACTGACACAAGTAGCATTGGGTTGGACTCGACACTTCACAACAAGCAGATGCCCATGTGTAGGTCTAACAGGTCCTGACATGTTAGTCTTACATGTACTTTTACTTCGAATCAATATGGTTCAAAGGGACCAAAAAATATTAAAATGTTTTCAGGAAAATAGGGTTAGGTACAATCACAAACAAACTGGTTTCGTGGTACAAAAACGATCGTTGTAACTTGCTCAACATGAACGGACCATCAAAGTAAACTGAATCATGTAACACCAACCACCACAAGCTCCTACACAACTGGTTATTACAAGTATTCTCTGTAAAAACTTCTCCAGCGGTATTATTCTCCCAAACTTCCCTCGAAATGGAGTGTTTGGAGGAACTCCAGCCTTACACGAAGCGATTATGGTCTAAACTTTTAATAAGTTTTCCTTACTGCTATTTTTAATTGCATTATGAGATCCTGAACTAGGCTATTCTCGTTTTTCTCAACGATGCTGTGCAAGAAAATTCTTATATTTTTCTTATGAGTACATTATAAAGACGGGTTTTGTTGGTTCTAGAATTTCTTATTAAGTTTTAATATCTCATAGTATGATAAGGTTTCTCTTATAGCGGAAGCACTGTCTTTACTTTACATAATTTATTTGGATAATATACAATATATCTTTATAAATTGTAGCCTGTGTTATTCTGATGTATAAGCTATATTATTGAAAAGTTTCATTAAAATCCATTCGGTAGTTTTTACCTGAAAGAGTAACAAACATCCATCCATCCATCCATACTTACAAACTTTCGCGTTTATAATATTATTAGGAAGAAGTAACAAACTTTCCAAGCTCTTGGATGAATTATTTCCGATTGGATCAAAACTATAGGATTTCAAAACCTATAGTTTCGATTAGTTACTATTCCCTTTGTAAATCTGCAAGTAACTTAACTGTTTCTTGTGTATATCTTAGAATTTACATAATGTTAATTTTAGACAGATATATAGACTTTTTATTATGTTCAACAAAAGCACAGGAAAAATAACAGAAGAACAGTAGGTACACATAATATGGAAGCAAGTATCTGTCACTTTGTAAATTCTTATGTCAATTATATAATATTTATGTATGTTCCGGGTATTTTCTATGTATAATAAAAAATCTTGATTTTCCCTACACTTAGTTTTTTTGAAAAAGGAAAGCAAATTATAATAAGTAAGTATTTTCTTTGCAGTCTCCAGCACCACTCTACATCTATTTTTATGTGATGTGAAAAGAAATTTCAAATAATCTTGACAAGTATTGTTATTTCGTTTCTTACAATTGAATTCTTTACTATGTAATTAATATTTAAGTATTTTATTTTGAATTTTATATATATTGTGTGTACATGTAGTGGTAAATAAATGATACTCGTATGTCTACGTCTACAAGTGTTTCTAGAAAAGTTTCTCACTAGAATGAGAAATCTGATGATAGCCGGTGATAAAGAAGAGCGATGTGGCGACACTTCGCTCATATCTCAAGAGACATGTTTATCATAGAGCAGAGAAATTATCCTAGACTAGTTTTAATATAATAGAGAAGCACACTTTTATTTTATCGTGGTGTGGCGGTACTGTAAGAATCGACCTTTTGAAGTCAGTCCGTGGAAGTTGTAAGAGACGACTGGGAACCCAGAAGAGGAAAGGCATCGGTTCTGGATATTTTAGCCTCAGGTCATCATCATCATCAGCCTATCTTAGTCCACTGTTGGACACAGGCCTCCCCCAATGAGCACCACAGCGCCCTGTCTTCATTGCAGCTTGACGCATCCAGCATCTACCTGCCGTCTTTCGCAGATCGTCATCCCACCTGGTCAGAGGGCGTACTACACTACCTAACCTCAGGTATATTTTAGCAATTTTGTTTTAAACATGCCAGACGTTCAACGTCTTCAGGTAGCCTGATATAGAACTGGGCCCCTTTGAAAGTAATTTTTTTGTAGTATTTCACAGGTACGATGCCCTGCGCCAATAAAAAAAATCAATTTAACGATAAAAATTAATAAGTGAAAGTAAATTTGCAGAAGAAACTTATTTCCAATTTTAATTTTAAACGAAAATTTATGATTTTAGCGAAAATTCATGCCATATTCTGCCTCTATTTAAGCAATTCCGCATACTCTACGATAAAATGCGGATCAAATAAGTGACTGAAATAACAATGATTGAAGGTTTATGCAATATTCCGCTTCTACCGAACCGATTCAATGCTCCACGGCTGGCTCAGTTGACCGCACATTATAGGGCGGACTTTATCACGCTAAATGAGATAAATCCAGAGAACTTTGTCTCACTGAGTTTCGTATATTAGATGCGGAGATACGAGGCGGTTGTATATCAAAATGTGACTTTTATTTGGTCGTTAAAGTGGACTTTGTGGTGGTAATAGGTAATTAGAAGAATTATTGTGGGTTACAAAATTTTGCCCTTGATTTTGTATGTATGTTATAAACAAGCGGACTTTGTGGTGGTATTAGGTAATTAGAAAAATGTTTGTGGGTTACAAAATAGTGCCCTTAATTTTGTATGTTATAAGCAGGACTTGGCGTATGTTATGATTTGTACTTAATAATATTAGGTATATACATAGTAACAAAAAGATGTTTTTTTTTACTAAATAATATAATATAGTAACAAAATTACTGCGTAGGCGAATAGTCTGCTATTTGGGCTCTTTGGGTATGAATATAATATAATAACTGTGAATTTAAAACTAAATTTAATAATTTTTTTATTGACAAATGTTATTATAAGATTGACGACTTTTTAAATGATAAATTCTAACTTTTTAATGAAAATATATTATATTATAGAACTATGCATAACTAATATATTATATTATAGAACTAAGCATGTTATTATTACGGATTTTTTAAATATTTTATGACATTATTTCTATTGATTTTCTTAACTTAAATAAGTTCTATAAGTTAAATAATAATTATAATAACAGAGACTGCATGCCATATCTTTCAATTTGTACACCGTGATCGGTAAAACATATTTGATACCTACCTGTTTGTAACATCTCAATAACACAATATGTTTATGCAAATAAATGATCTTTATCTTTATGAAACCTTAAGGGTACACAAGTTGACATCGCAAACTCGTCGATAGGCGAGGCCTATATTAAAATGACCTTGATAACATCTTTTCCGAATAAACACAAATATGTAGTAGGTACACTCACCCCGTTCTACCCACGTCAACATTTAGTCCAAAAGCCTACCCACTCAGGTGCCATGAGTTTACAAATCCACCTTTCAAGAATGCTCTAATAAAGGTAAGAGGAGACTGGCCAATTTCAACCGCGCGGTTAGCCGCAGCTGCGTTTTATTTTAATAGGTCTTAACACGGTGGTGTGAACATTTGCAGTCAACGGAAAATTGTCTTCGATGCTCTACCCGGAAACACGCAGGTTGATCACGGGCATTGGAAGTAACAGCACCAAGCAGCGATAAATGAGTGGCTGCTTTAGTAATAGCAAAATGGCGAGAAATCAAGTATCAATAAAAAAAATACAAACGAGCTCTTTGCTCTTTGATTTATGGAGGCAAGCGGTCATCAATTTAACAAAATGCGAATGATCTCTGTGGTACATTTAAAAGGGGGAATCAGGTAGGTAACGGGACAGGACATTTCTCATTATTTATTTTAAAAACCTAGCCAAAAATGAAGTCTAGTAGTTAACAACTGCATACACCAAAATTACGGCATAGCAACCCGTTAGGAATGTGCCTTTGTCAAAAGCTTTGTCCTCCGTACTTCAAGTAGAGGAAATACAGGTAAACCGTGAAAATTCTAGGAACTGTAAATAATGAGAGGAATTGTAAATTATGCCTGTCTTGCTACCAATTTCCAAAACAAACTCTCTCTCTTTCTCATAATCTGTCTCTATATCTCTATTCTCCCAGTTTTATTTTTTCTACTTCGCTCTGTCTTCTACCGTTGAGGTACAAAAGATTCACACTGACTCATATCTTTCCCACAATCTAAATAGGTTCTCGATTATCTAAAATGTGGGTACTATGATATTATTGTATCATCAAACTATTTTCATCTGTTACTTTAGGTAAAAAATGCTAATAACTTGTGAACGTTGTTTTGAATGGGCCGTTTGGATTTTTCAACTAAAATATCGTGTGGGAGTCAATGTTATTTTAGAATAAGGAAAAAGACTACTGTCTTCGGATTTTTATGTTTATTCAGTTTAATGGAGTCAAAAGTTTATATTCGATGTCCCTACTGACCTAAGTACCCCAACCTCCCCTAAGGGCTACCTCTTCAAGTATTTTTGTCACGTAAAGGTAGAATAAGTGTGAATAGGCGGCATTTTTCCGCAAATATTTAGGGTGAAATGGTATGAGAGTTTGTTTTTGCGGTCTTCTTATGGAATATTTTGCGTAAAATTATTTTTTGTATAATCAAAGGGAGAATCACTTGTTTTCTTTACATTTTCAGTCCTTGGAGTCCAAATTTGTAAATTTCACAATTTGTTTTAAGTAAGGTGGTTAGGTAACTGCCGAAGTTTGTGTTTCCCGATAAGTAATAACCAACCTAGAGCTAGAGTTTCTAGTCTAGATTATTTACGAAACTAGTTCACATGCGCTACAAAAATGAATGCGGTGAAATCAGAAAGTCTTAGAGCCGGCCAAGAATGGGGATTGTTCTATAAGGTATAATAGACAATAATGACATCGCATCGTGATACATTGCGTACATTATTGAAGTTTAAGAAATGATTTTCAAATAATTTACGCATTCGATGACAAAGTGACGTAATTTATCTCTATCTTAGGCAGTTGTTTCACCACCGGCAACGATGAACGAGTAGCGAGCAAAGCTAGAATGTAGAAACGAGTCGGGGCGTGAAGCGGGGAGCGAGTGCGTAGTTCCGATAGTTGTGTAGCTCAGCTATAAGCGAGTGTGCGTGTGAGACGAGCGATTACTCGCAATACTGGCTCGCGGCGGCCAAACGACAGTCCTGCATTGTAGAGAAATTACCGCTGGTTGCTCTCTCGGCGTGCGTTATGATCGCTGAGCGAGTGTTATTTTCATGGCTCTTGTCGCCCAGCACACAGACAAACTAGTGAAGCGAGGCAGTGTGAACAGTCAGCGATCAACTATTTGTATATGCATCTCTTTTTTTTACACGGAATGTATTGTACGTTTCTTGAGCGAGAAAATAGCCGATAGTTAGTCGTTTTCTCGCCGGGGCGGTGGGTCCCTAACCCTAGACAACGGGTCTCGTATGTTTTATGGGTAAATACAAAATGAATGAGTTAATAATAATGATCTTTCGAGGTAACGACTCATCGACGGAACGTACCGTCGAGGTAGAGAACTGTCGAGGTAGAAACCCTTCGAGGTAATGATATTTCCAGGTAACCCATCGACGGAACGTAACATCGAGTTAGAGACAGCGAGGTAATGAACCGAGCTAACGTCATTCGAACTAGAGTACGAGACCCCTAGACAACAATCCCCTATGATTGATAGTTATCAAATGATTAGGAACAATTAATTACGTGTTAACAAGTATGTGCTTGTATGTGTTGGAAGACCGTGTTCTTGTATTTTATTATTATTAATGATTAGGATCAACTTGTCTGTCTGTCATTGGCAAAGCCATTAGTGGTAAGTCTTCAGAGGTCAATTACCCGTCTTTAATTATCATCACCGTATACCATCCACTTTATCATTTCTTCAATAAAACATGAAATACAGAACCACCAGATATTCACTAGAAAGAAAGTATAGTAAATGGCTACCAATTTATAATAAGAAATCTCTCGGTAAATAACATCGAGTAATTTTTCTTGCCGCCCGACGAACGATAATGGTTTTTATTTTTGTTTCTTGCACGAATAAGTTATACTACTAACGAGATGGTAGGTTTTCATTTTTTTTTACGGCCTCGTCGGTCTATCGCGTCGTTCTGCCGCTAATGAGGTCCCAGGTTCAAATCCTGGACCGGGATAAACATTGTTATTCCCTGTGAAGTATTCCCGGTGAATCTGTGATATGAATCCCTAAATATTATTTATGCGAAAGTTTGGATGGATGTTTGTTTCGTCGTCGCGCTAAAAATACTGAACGGATCGGGATGAAATGTTGCATAGATGTAGACCTAAGCCTGGAATCAAACATAGGCTACTTTTAGCCCATAAAAAAGTTCCCATGGCATAGAAATAACATTTAAACGTTTGCATAGAATCAACGCGTGCGAAGCCGAGGTTAGAAACTAGTAAATGAATACTTATTGAGGTCTTTCTAGTAAGAAATATTCACCCCGTAATAGCAGAACGATGCGTCTGGGCGTCACACCCTCATACCTTAGAAAGCACGTCAAGCCGTCAAGCACGTCAAGTGTTGCGCCTGACATCACCTCGGTAGTGTCGGTTCGTCCGTCACACCCGTATGGTGATTATGTAACTCGCGACCGGTTCGCGACAGGCGTAAATTAAGCAAAATTGTCGTTTGACAGCACTGATTGCTTAATTTACGCCTGTCGCAAACCGGTCGCGAGTTACATAATCACCATACGGGTTATAAGAGGCAGGGAATAGAGACACCTGTATTTACGCACACACTTTTACATGCATCATTTTAATATGCATGATGATGTTTTTAATCCTTTGTGTAATTGGTTTGTAAAAGTCGTGTTAGTTATTTAATAAAAACATACAAAATACACATAAACTCTAATATCTCCTACGCACAGGGCTAGTAACGGAGAAGCAAATATAAACTTTAATATCTCCTACGCACAGGGCTAGTAACGGAGAAGCAAATATAAACTTTAATATCTCCTACGCACAGGGCTAGTAACGGAGAAGCAAATATAAACTTTAATATCTCCTACGCACAGGGCTAGTAACGGAGAAGCAAATATACATACATATTTTTCATTTAAATTAATTTTTCATTAGATGGATGTTTCTACCTCTTTAGGTGGTAGATATTTTTTGAAGGTAAAACTGGTAAAAAAGAGTTTTTAATAAACCTCATTTCAAGCTCGAAAAGGGTATTTGCATAAATACTAGTTGGTAGAAAAATAGATAGATAGAAAATACTTTATTATACCACACAAAACAGAAAACAATACAGGAATAAATAATAGAATAAAGGAAGTATAAAGGGCGGCCTTATCGCTGAGAGCGATCTCTTCCAGGCAATCTTAGGATGGACCTTAAATAAGGCCTAAGAGATTTTTTATGTTTGTTTGCATAGAATAGGCTCCGAAACTATTGGACCTATCTGAAAAATTATTTCACCTATTTGGGAAGCTACACTATCCCCAAGTGACATATAGGCTATATTTTCAAAAATTAGGGAGCCTTACTAAAACTCCAATAATGTTTTTTAAGCCCAACGTTTCAAGAATGATCTAAATTCCTTTAATTGCGTCCGCTACGAAAACGAAGGACCGACTTCAAAAAAGGTTCACAAAAAACTACTGAACAGGAAAAAAGACCTCTTTATCCCCATATACATATATTCGTATTTAACGCGGGTGAAACCGCAGGGAACCGTATTATATAAAATTCTAATAGTACACAAACCAAGAGACAATAATCCTTCAACAAATACGAAACAAGTTTAATTACAATACTTCAATTTAATTTTCCATTCCATTCCTGTCTATAAAGTAACAAAACAATACAGATAAGGATCTCCAATTTGGAACATTGAGGAACACTTGTTCATTAGTGCCACGGAACCCGCAAGCTTTGTTTTTCGAAGATCTCAATCAGTCAGTCAACAGTTCTTTTTTTATTGAGCGACTTTTTAATTGGAAATAATGGTAAACCTAAGTGGAGACCGCGACTCGGCAAAAGTAGTGTAGGACGCCCTCTGGCCAGGTGGGATGACCTGCGAAGGACTGCGAGCAGCGGCGGCGGATTCGTAACGAGTACATCCGACAGAGAACCAAAGTTATCGACATAGCTCTGAGAATTAGCAAGCTGAAGTGACAGTGGGCTGGCCATATCTCGCGAAGAACCGACAACCGTTGGGGCAAACGTGTTCTTGAGTGGAGACGACGACTCGGAAAACGTAGTGCCCTCCGACCAGGTTGGATGATGACTTGCGAAAGACTGCAGGTAGGTGCTGGATGCGGCAAGCTGAAGACAGGGCGCTATGGCGCTTATTGGGGGAGGTCTATGTCCAGCAGTGGACTGCTATAGGATGATGATGATGATGATTAAAGCTAGTTTTTTAATAACATTATACCTCTACTGTGATAGCAGCGTGTTTTTCCTCTATGGCGCCGCCACTAGGATCATTTATATTTAAATCCTCAGTGGATAACCTTTTAATATATTCAAGTTAAAAGTAAATATGGATACTGCAAAAACAGCTAAAAGCTATCTGCTGTTTTATTAGTAGACTCGAGCGTAAATTAAATTAAAAGCCAATATGTCAGTGCATCGACACTGACTGTATGTACAGTCAACCTCATAAACATGAAAATTAATATATTTTTTTAAATAATATACATTTTTAACAATGCTGGACAACTCACACAGCATTATCTAGCCCCATGGTAAGCAGAGCTTGTGTTATGGTTACTAGATAACTGATATACATAATACAATATATTACATAGATAGATATTTTTTATTATACATAGAAAACGACCAGATCACCCGGCACAAATATCTGCATATCGTACACACAATTGTATTTAAATGAATAATTTATGAATTAAAATTTAGTTGTATGTACCTGATTTTTTTTTGTTTTATATCCCAATAATATTATAAACGTGAATGTTTGGATGTTTGTGACTTTTCACGCCAAAACTAATGACCGTTCATTAGTTTGGGTTGAAATTTTACATAGGTACACATAGTTTTAGGCCTTAAATAACAAATAGTCTATTTTATATCTCCTAAATAATTCCCATGGGATAGAAATAATATTTAAAAGTTTCCATAGAAAAAACGTATGCGAAACCGCGAGCTGAAACTAGTTTAATTATGATAACATCACACTCGTTCTTTATAGTCGTACGCTAAAGAACCAACCGATATAAATCTAAAAACCAATTTTTATTTATGAAATTATATTAACTTTTTTTAAGCTGACTGTACTTTATACTACGCGACTAACAGTTTAATACATCAACGACATTTCCTGTTACAGGAAACTGGACTGTAAAAAAACTGAAATAGAGTTGATTACGGATTACTATCATAAGTCGATAAAATTAGGCTTAGTTAGGCACTGACAGTTTGGTTAGATACCAAATTGTATGGCGATTCCTGAAATAGAATATTTACCTACTAAATGGATTTTAAATGTTGGCCCTTCTATTGGTCTATTTTGACCTTGGAGACAAATAATTAATAAAATTTTTGGCCCTTTGTCCGAAATCATCACACTAATATATAATTATGCGAAAGTTTGGATGTTAATTAAGGACTGTAAACAAACTGAAATAGAGCTGATTACGGCTTACTATGATAAATCGATAAAATTAGGCTTAGTTAGGCACTGACAGTTTGGTTAAGATACAAAATTGTAGTTGGCAATTCCTGAAATAGAATATTATATGCAAGCTTCACTAAAGCAAACCTTTATTTACCTACTAAATGGATTTTGATGACGACCGATGTGGCGCGGTGGGTGAAGGTCCGCCTGCGACGCAGGAGGTTGTGGGTTCGATTCCCGCCTCGGAACATTTGTGTGTACGATCTGCAGATATTTGTTCCGGGTGTTCTGGTCGTTTTCTATGTATAATAAAAAATATCTATCTATGTAATATATTGTATTATGTATATCAGTTATCTAGTACCCAGAACACAAGCTCTGCTTACCATGGGGCTAGATAATGCTGTGTGAATTGTCCAGCATCATTTATTTATTATTTATTTATTTTAATGTTGGCCCTTCTCCTATTGAACTATTTTGACCTTGGAGACAAATTATATAATAAAATTTTTGGCCCTTTGTCCTAAATCATCACACTAATATATAATTATGCGAAAGTTTGGATGTTAATTAATACATATTTTAGCCGGATTATTAGGTTTGTTACAGAAATGTCACGCGAGGCTAAAAGGTTAAGATGTTTGTTACCTGTTCATGCCAAACCTACTAAATGGATAGGGCTGAAATTCCCTTCGTGTGGAAACACTAAGGCCTGTATTATGAAAGTTTGCTCTGACATCGATCTACGCTTGAGTAACGCTTTTCTACGGAATAAACATCACTCAAGCATAGATCGACTGAGCAATCTTTAATAGTACGTGCCTACATCCCTATTCATCAGAATAGGGTACTGACCGATCGTTGCTCAGCGAGCTATGGAAAGAGCTATGCTCGGAGTTTTTCTGAAGGATAGGATTCGTAACGAATACATCCGACAGAGAACCAAGGTTATCGACATAGCTCAAAGAATTAGCAAGCTAAAGTGGCAGTGGGCCGGCCATATCTCGCGAAAAACCGACGGTCGCTGCGGCAAATGTGTTCTTGAGTGGAGACCGCGACTCGGTAAACGTAGTGTAGTACGCCCTCCGAAAGGTGGGATGACGACTTGCGAAAGACTGCAGGTAGATGCTGGATGCGGCAAGCTGACAAGACAGGGCGCTATGGCGCTCATTGGGGGAGGCCTATGTCCAGCTGTGGACTGATATAGTCTGATGATGATGATGATGACTGATCGTCCTATTTATCGAGAGGTCAGTAGATTTACGTATCAGATATTTAACACGTAACCATCCTCCGGGGGCATTAATGGCCACTATGACCGAGTAATAACAGTAATAGTTTCACGTATTAGCGTGCGGTTTCAACTTTAATCGCGTGATTGTGACCTCGGGGACGTGTGGGGTCACCGGTCGATGCTGACCTTTGACCTTATTTATGTGCGGTTTACTAATAGTTTCTATAAACGATTAGCAAGTATATTATATATATTATAATGGCTGGTCCACCAATTCAAAGTCGCTCAGCATCAATAAAATTCAACCGAAATGTATCGATGAATAATATCATCCTACTACTATTATAAAAGTTTGTGAGGATGTTTGTTGCTCTCTCACGCAAAAACTACTGAATGTATTTTGATGAAACTTCACAATAATATAGTTTACATATCAGAATAACACATAGGCTACAATTCATAAAGATATATTGTATATTATCCAAAATAACTCTCACCACGCGGGTGATAGATATTCTGCGGCGGCTAGTAACAAATATATGATGAAACTTCCACATCTACATAGCAAACAAAGTGGAAATATCTGCAGTCTATAATATTGTGAGTTATTCTCAACAGATGTCAAAACGAAAATAAATAAATAAATAAAACGTTTTACCATTTCATATAATCATTTGGTAGGAGTAAAAAAATTGTTAGGAGTTTAAGCAAAGAATTTCGATGGAAGGTTCTACTCAGAACCGACAGCCGCTGGGGCAAACGTGTTCTTGAGTGGAGACCACGACTCGGTAAAAGTAGTGTAGGACGCCCTCCGACCAGGTGGGATGACGACCTGCGAAAGACTCAGGTAGATGCTGGATGCGTCAAGCCGAAGACAGGGCGCTATGGCGCTCATTGAGGCCTATGTCCAGCAGTGGACTAATATAGGCTGATGATGATGATGATGATGGAAGGTTCTAGGAGATATGTATGTATATCGTGACTAGGTACTATTTGAATTAAAGTTAAATACTTGTATTGTACGGAGCTTGGGCCTTTATGGGCTAAGTTTATTACGTCTGTAGCGTTATTTAAGCGTAAAATACTGAAATGAGACATTTATGTTTAACTTTTAGATTATTCTAGTTATAATTCGTTTACGTCCAAGGTTGAAGGCCTGTTCACGCAATGAAGTTACTTCGGAAATCTTATTTTTTATAATCAATAGACCATTGTTCCACCGATCTGTCACAAAGGTCTAGAATATACCTCTATTCGGGGCATTCCTCTAAGCGCACCCAAATGAAGCGCACCTAGGCGAAACGCACCCAAGTACTTCCACATAGCGCACCCGTTTAGGTGCGCTTCATTGAGCATGTAATATTATTCTTTCTATCCAAAGGTTGCCTGGAAGATATCGGTTCTCAGCGATAATGCCGCCCATTGTACTCGTCGCATGTAGCCTTTTTGTATTGATCTGCATATGGTGTAGAATAAAGCATTATAGCATTTTTGTATTCACTAAGTTGTTTTTTTTTTGTATATTTTGTAATATATTTTTACCTGATTATTGTTAGAACACGCCACAGTACAGCTCTCTTTCCATTGATGTTTTATCTGAAAAGAAAATACACATGTTCATAGTAAAACATCAAAAAAAATCGATAATGGAAATAATTAAAATAAATCGGGGAAATCGAAAATTTTTGGTTTAACATTTAATTTCTTAAAGATCAGAAATTATATTTTATAGTACTAATTATATACTATGTTTATTGTGTGGAAGCCCACACTTGGGGTAAAGTGTGGGCACAATAAACATATATTAGTACTATAAAATATAATTTCTGTTAGTTTGTCCGTTTGGGAGATACAACAGAAAGCCAGACTCAGAGACAAAACAAACACAATACAAACATCCAACTAAACACCGCTTTTATTGCTTCAAAATAGTAATTCTCAAACTAACATTTATTTTATTTTAAGCCGTTATTGTCCCACTGCTGGGCAAAGGCCTCCCTTTTCTCCTTCCACTCCTCGCGATCCAAAGTGTCATCGGTGGTATTCCCACTGGAGACGCCGAGCACTAGGGGCCTGTTTCTTGGAGTGTATATCATCATGGAAATGGGTTCATGGAATTTCCAAACTAACATGAGTTTGGAAATTATTCCGACCTCTGTGACGCGGTGGGCGAAGGTCCACCTGCGATACAGCAGGTTGCGGGTTCGATTCCCGCCTCGGTACAAATGTTTTACGATCTGCAGGTATTTGTTCCAGGTGTTCTGGTCGTTTTCTATGTAAAATAATAAATATTTTACTATGTAATACCTATAGTTATTATTTTACATAGAAAACGTATTATGGATATCAGTTATTTTTTATTTATTTATTTAAACTTTTTTTCACTACTAAGGGAACAAAGGGTGGGCTTAATGCCGAGGCATTTTCTACCTGCCGACCAGGAAACACAATGTTTAAAATAAGAGGGTTGGCGTGCTAACATTACATAAAGAAATATAAGTAGTAACTATGTAGTTATCTAGTAGTTAACTATGTAGTTATCTAGTAGTCATAACATAACACAAGCTCTGCTTAGCTTGGGGCTGGATAACGCTGTGTGAATTGTCCAGCATTATTTGTTTGTTTACTATTTGAACGATAATAATACAATAGGCACTGAAAGCAGTGCTCTGGGCATTGCATTTTACTGCAATCTGTGCACTCAACTCTAGTACATACTTACAGAGACAAACAAGAGTCTGCGGCAGTCAATGGGCTCTTAAGAGCTCTTTAGTATTTATTGGTTTTCAGTTTCGCTACGACAATGACTTTAAGGCAGTTTGCAGACAGAGAAAAATTTCTGAAGAAGCTAAAGTTTTAAAAATAGCTTAAGATGAGGCGTTTATGGAATGTTGTAGGTAAATAAATATTGCTGGACAATCCACACAGCATCGTCTAGCCCCAAGCTAAACAGAGCTCGTGTTATGGGTACTACATAGATGACTGATATACTTAATACAATACATAGATAGATATTTTTTTACTATAAATAGAAAATACCCAGAACACCCGGAACAAATATTTGCAAATCTAACAAACATTTGTTTTCAATAGACTTCAACTTCTTCTTTAAGGCGCTGCTTGCTTTTCGCCGCGACTCTGCCAGTGTCTGCGTCAGATTTTCATATACTTCGAAACAAAGAGCTTTCGTTTGGTATGACCACAGGATTAATAACAAAAAATGCGGTTTCGTTTCACGTAAGAATGGCCAATTTAAAAATGGTGCCTATTTAGCAGAGTTGACATAATTATAGGGCTTTGCTCATTCACTTGTTTGCAAATATGACTAATGTTATCTATGGTCTATTTAATAGTTAGAAGTGCAAAATAGACATTTGTTTTATTTGAAGCCGAAGCCAACAGCGCAGAGGCCCTTTGAGTTTATCAGAGTTTATCTAAAGGCAAGGACTACACACAACGGGCATCATCCTCAGGTGCACAGCACAATATGATATACATATGTAGGTAAAGGGAAATAAATGAAATAAAAAACTAAGCTATTGTGGTGGTGCATCCACCACAATAGCTTAGTTTTTTATTGACTGGGAAATCGGGCTGTAGGGGAGACTCCGGATTATTATTATCCTTGTTTAAATATTTATATATCTTTAGCTATTACGTATTATAATTAACACTTTGAGTGCTGAAATCACACGGTATGTGTTTTCTACAAGTGACTAATATGCGTAAATCCACACTAGCGCAGCGGCTGAGAAAATAGAGATCTTTGTGACTCAGCACAGCCGTAATATTTTTCGAACGAAACGCATGTGCGGCGCAACACAACCGCTGTGTAGAGCGGCAGCACGAATTTTTTAGGTTAAAAAAAAGATCGCAGTCGTCGAAAAAATATCGCAGTCAAAGTGTTAATAAACGATGATACTTGCCCGAATATTTTATTAATCCTTAATCTGCTTTTAGCGGCCATTTTACATTGATGTAATAAAGCTTATAATGCGCTGAACTTCAATTACCTCACTACTCGACCACGCAACAAAGCTTTAAATATTCAATAGCAAAATAACTCATTGTACGCTAAAATGCAACGAGTATCCGACAAAAGGTCCACAAAACTACGCCATTGTCGCTCAGTCGGTTAGCGGTTGTTAAAAATTAAACAATGGATATTCTAGCCAGGCGACTGGTATTGTATTGTCCATTGTGATGAGTTCTAGATTGTTCCAAGGTCTATGTAGTAGGTATCAGTATTCTTTTGGAATAGCAAATTACACATTTTCAGGTTTCAATTTAAGTACCTAACCTTGTTTGTTTTATATAGCTTCAATTGTTTCGAACATTTTGGTTACATAGTTATAGGATAGAATAGTATAGGTACACTTTATTGCACAAAAGTTGTACATAGGTGAGCATAGTGCTAGATAGCATTCTCTACCTGCTAACCTTTGGGTAGTGTGGACAACAATTTAGTAGGTAGTGCTAGATCAAATTAAAAGTGTAAGCTCATTTAATGTGTTCAAACTCAAATTAGCTCAACATATCATAAATGATAAGTCACTTCTTATTAAGTGAACACATGAAATGAGCCAGCTATTGAATGACCACAACCTATGTATAACCTTAACCTAAGAACCCTGTTCTCATGTAAGTGACTTTAAATTATCTTTTTGAGAATAAATGAATATTAAACGTTAGATTACAGAATTGAATAGAACAGAAATAAAAACAAAAAAAATAATATACTACATAATACCTACGCCTTCCTCAGAGATTGGTGGGAGAACGCGCGTGACCGCACTGAGTGGAAAAATTTGGGGGAGAACTTTGCCCAGCAGTGGGACGAAACAGGCTAATATAAAAATAAAAAAAATACTTAAGTAGGTACATAGACATACCTACACAATAATATAAACAGGGTGTCCGGTAATTAATGGATAACCCCGCAGTCATTAGCGGCACCACCCAGGAAAAAATAAAAAATAAATCTTGTTAGGCTTCACTTTGACCAACATTGTTTCTAATTATTCAAGTTTTATAAACTGTTTGCTAATAAAAAAAAAAAATTCACTGTCGCAAGCCTTCTCTGTTCCTTCTTAACTCTATGTCAGTAAACCGGCTGCTTTGTCAGCATTCGTAATTTTGAGTTCCGAAACTTTTCCTTTGATGACGCTTTAATAGTTTTCTGAATTATCAGTTAGTTGTGTTCCGGCTTTGAATTTTGGGTTCAACGAGCTACAGTAAAATAGTTTTAATTGTGTTACACTGTACAATAAACTTTTCGTTGAATAAAGCCTTTGTCGTGGAAAGTTTTGATTTTTGGTGGCGACGCGACGGGTAGATGAACAGGTGAATAGTCTGGAGGTATCACGAATATCTACTATAATTTTTGTATTACAGTCGGTCGCTCCTTTACTGTATTACATGTATTACTACCATGAGAGCTAGTATTTCCTATGTGTTGTGGTTGTCGCAGATCAGGGCTACACCGCTGCCGCATAGCTCAAAGATGTGTTGTGCATTGAATATAAACAAATAACTAATGCTAGCTAATCATCTAGCCCCAAGCTAAGCAGAGCTTGTGTTATGGGTACTAGATGACTGATATACATAATAGAATACATTAAATAGAAAGATATATTTTATTATACATAGAAAACGACCAAAACACCTGTAACAAATATCTGCAGATCGTACACACAATTGTACCATAAACATTTTTCCCGAGGCGGGAATCGAACCCTCCAGCGTCGCAGGCGGACCTGCCACCCACAGCGCCACAGAAGTCATCAAGTAGGATGCTCTCAGTAGGCAGTAGGCCAGGATGAAGTCCTGAGAAAGTCTACAGGCTAATGTTGGAAACGGCATGTTGAAGATAGGGCGCTATTGCGCTCATTAGGGGACGCCCTTGTCCAACAGTGGACTATTATAGGTTGATGATGATGATGACTGATTCGTGGTAAGTATAGTATTAAAAACTTTATATAGGTACTAATTAAAACAATATTAAATTGCTGTCTGGGGACTAATTAGAACTTTAATTTGTCAAGTCTAAAGAAAGTTCTGAAATTGGTACAAAATAAATAGTTACTAATTTCAGTCTGGTCCCAAAGGTGATTTGGGACAGATAAGTTTATTCTATAAATTGGGAGGTAGAGGAACCTCAGTTCCCAACTCTGTTCAATCTATCTTATCAATCTACGTCGGAGTTACCAAAGTTTGGGCCATCGGTCTTTAGTGGCTCTAAGGCTGGTATTGTGGTTCAGGGCCAATTCAAAAGATTTATTTTTATGCAAGTCTATTAACTGCACGAAAAAAAACATAATAGATAGATTTTATAGATAGAACATAGTTTATTGCACACATATATAAAACACAATGAAAACTTAACAAAAACAACTTAAACAGGTGGTCTTATCGCTATCTCTAACGATGGATAGGATCCATTATTATGGATTTTACAAGGTAATATAATTTAGTCAAATCGTTAATTTAAATAAAAATAACGATAGTGACGTGACGTCTCGTTTTTGAACAGTATTTGCATAATAAAACTTTTGAAACTATCATGGTTATCAACACTAAAGTCATTTAAAACGGGATATTTACCATGATTTGATTTTTGAGTAATCCAATATTTCGGCACAGTTTCATGCGCCATGATCACGGAATAACTGGATAATAATATTGGATAACTCAAAAATCAAATCATGGTAAATATCCCGTTTTAAATGACTTTAGAGTATTTGCATATTTCCTTGTCCACACGCTACAGATCTATTATAAGTTTTACACTTATTGTATTTTATTTTGTTAAGTACTTCGGCTTTTAAGTGTTTTTATCTAGTATTTCTTTTACTATATTTTTTATGTCATTGCGTATGCTTGTTTGTGACTTCACCTAAACGGGCTCTAACGGAAGACCAGTGCTGGCTAAGTCTCTTACGAAGCTCTTAGCCAGCATTATGCTGAGTTAGAGCCTTTTTGTAACAACTCTCTACATGTAGCTATTTCTATAAGTGTGTTATTTGTTAATTTTAGTTGTTATGAATAAATGTCTTTCTATTCTATTGTATATACGGAAATCAATAATATTTCATTTTTATCTGCATCATCATCAGCCTTAGTAGTTCACTGCTGGCCATAGGCCTGCTCTAATGAGTGCCATAGCTGCTATTCTAGACCGGCACCACACAGCCATATTTGTTGCTCTCAATTGGTCCCCGACCACTGCCAGCCACGTATAACTTAAGGACCTTTATCCAACGTACATATAATAAATCTATTAACCACCAATAATAATTACGACCACGACCACCCCATCATTTATATAATAGATAAGTCAACGTCTTTTACTTTTACCATTAAAATGATTTGAAGCTTTTTAATTTTTTTTTTAAATATTGCTGGACAATTCACACAGCATTATCTAGCCCCATGGTAAGCAAAGCTTGTGTTATGGGTACTAGATAACTGATATACATAATACAATATATTACATAGATAGATATTTTTTATTATACATATAAAACGACCAGAGCACCCGGAACAAATATCTGCAGATCGTACACACAATTGTTCCGAGGCGGGAATCGAACCCGCAACTTCCTGCGTCGCAGGCGGACCTTCGCCCACCGCGCCACATTCTTCGTTTCGTTTCATTTCTAAACCAGCTCGTCTTCGTACGCCATTTCCGTTTTCGTTCGATTACAGTACCAACTACCGAGCGAACGAAACAAAACGAAATTTCGTAATAGGCCTCCAGTATACGAAAAACAAAAGAGGTTCGCGCCAGGTTTCAGTAATTTACCTTTCAGTATAAAAAAGTTATTACAATTGGTAATTAGAAGTTTGTAAAGAAACAAAACAAAACTATACGAAAATTATTAGAATACTTTGGAAAACTTTCCATAATAGCGTAAAATGTAACTTCCAGTAACTGCTGGAAGTTTTTCATGATATACTTTGATTATTAGAGGTAATTAGCTTTTCCTAGGAATATTACTTTATATTTAATTTATTTATTCTGCTGTAGGTATGTTCATGTTGCTACACTTGATGTGATGTCGTTATAAACTTACTAGCTGCGCCCCGCGGTTTCACCCGCGTGGTGATAGATATTTTGGATAATATACAATATATCTTTATAAATTGTAGCCTATGTGTTATTCTGATGTATAAGCTATATTATTGTAAAGTTTCATTAAAATCCATTCAGTAGTTTTTACGTAAAAGAGTAACAAACATCCATCCATCCATCCATACTTACAAACTTTCACGTTTATAATATTAAGCAGGATTTTACATATAACTTAAATAGGAATATTTATTTAACACAGTTTTTTGTGTAGATGGAAACACCATAAGAGATTGTATGGAGAATTTGAGAAAAAAAACAGACAAAACAGAGACTCGACGACCTCTGTGGCGCGGTGGGCAAAGGTCCACCTGCGACGTAGAAGGTTTTAGGTTCGATTCCCGCTCGGCACAAATGTTTGTACAATCTGCATATATTTGTTCCGGATGTTCTGGTCGTTTTTCTAAGTATACAAAAAAGAGATATCTATGTAAAATATTGTATTATGTTTATCAGTTATCTAGTCCCCTAGCTCTGCTTAGCTTGAGGCTAGATTATTGTGAATTGGCCAGTATTATTTATTATTTTAAATATTTATTTATTTATATTCAAGTTTTATAACATAAATCCAATATATGCATACCCATCGTAAATGTCTATACTAATATTATAAAGAGGAAAGGTTTGATTTTTTGTTTGTTTGTAATGAATAGGCTCCGAAACTAGAAGGAAGCTACACTATTCCCGGTGAACATAAGCTATATTATATTTTCAAAAAAGTTAGGGATCCGTACAAAAACCGTGCGAAGCCGGGAAGGTCCGCTAGTACATTAATCAAATCAAATCAAATCATTTATTTGCAGAACACATTATTACAGGTACATGTCAGGTCTTATAACTAGAGTGGAGTCAAATGTGCTCAACCCGCAAGCAGGCGTGCAAATATTAAAGCGTGTTTTAAGGTCGTTAAATTCATCAATAATTAAAATAATCAATGAAAATAAATAAATAGGTACAATCAATAAATAGTTAACTTTAAAATTAATTCCCAATCGTCAAAACATAATAAATTCTCTACTTAAGATTAATAAATTCATTTACACTATAGAAACATTGGTCAAGGAGCCACTTATTGAATTTTTGTTTAAATAAATTACCATTGAGGTCTTTAATAGACTCTGGTAACTTATTGAATATAGTAATGCACATATTATATACATTTTTTTCATAGATTTGTTTGTGGCATTACGGTTTATATAACAGATTATCAAATTTTTCTCTTTTCTGTCAAGTGATAATATCCTTACGTTTGGTAAAGTGTTGTGGGTAGGATTTTACAAACATGCATATGTCTCTAATGTACATGCAAGGTAGAGGCACGATATTACAGATCTTAAACAGAGGCTTGCAAGAGTCACGAACCCAAGCCTTGTTAATAACTCTAAGGCATCTCTTCTGTACTCTAAAGACTCTTTGAGCATCGACAGAGTTACCCCAGAGGAGAAGACCATAGCTCAAGGTGGAAAACTGGTCAATTTCGTTCTAAAACGCAGTAAACTAAAAGCATTATTTGTATCAATTCAAGCGCCTAAACCAATAATCATTGAATTTCTAAAACCCATAGAATACTTAACCCCTGGGCTAACTCGGTTTAGTTAATTGTCACCTGATGTATTTATAGCAGGTTCGGTGCCGGGAGCGCCTGATTTATATCTACCACTCTGTCTCGGACCTTGGCACAGAATAAACGGAAGGAAAATGGCGGAAATTCTCACTAACTTAACAGAATATAATTCTCTAATAATACTTAAATCAAATAATACATAATAACGAATAATACATGTAATAATAAGCTATTTATACAAAGAAGTAGGTACCAAATTAAAAGTCCATATATTTGCATCTGCGTTAATTAGACATTTAATTTTTATTATATAAACGGACAATGGACGACCGATGTGGCGCGGTGGGCGAAGGTCCGCCTGCGACGCAGGAGGTTGCGGGTTCGATTCCCGCCTCGGAACAATTGTGTGTACGATACGATCTGCAGATATTTGTTCTGGGTGTTCTGGTTGTTTTCTATGTATAATAAAAAATATCTCTCTATGTAATGTATTGTATTATGTATATCAGTTATTTAGTACTAGATAACGCTGTGTGAATTGTCCAGCTTTATTTATTTATTTATTATATCAATTATTAAGGTTTCTTTGAAAGTCGCAAACAAAATATACATACCTGGAGGAATATAAAATCTTGGACCTGGACAAAAAGTAAAATCAATAGCATCACATTCTACATGAAAAATAAATAGGTAAATAATCATCTAGCCCCAAGCTAAGCAGAATCGAACCAGGTGTGCTCGCTCGCCACGCTATATCGGTCGTCAAGAAAGTTCGAATAATTATAAATATAAAAATATAAATGTTTGGACGTTTGTAACCTTTTCACGCGATAACCAACAAACTGATCTAGCTAACATTTTGCATAGTTATACCTGTATACGTACTTTCCCCCCGAAAAACGCACAAGAAGCCGCGGACCAAAGCTAATTTTAAAATAAACTGAAGTGAAACAGCCGTAGAGGTTTTTCCAGTACTTTCGAGAGTTTTTTTCCTGTATTTTTAGCATTTTTTTTACGTGTAACGTATGGCCGTCACGTCGGGATGGAAGTGAATAGGTTAGAGGTGCCTGTTTGGTTGTGTTTCTATTTTTGAAGTAAGATAAATGTTTGTTTGGTAACGGATACTTGCTATTATTGGGTTTCATCATCTTCATCAGCCTATGTTAGTCCACGGCTGGACATAGGTCTCACCCAATGAACGCCATAGCGCCTGTCTTCAGCTTGACTAATACAGCATCTACCTGCAGTATTTCGTCTAGCATATATCAAATATAAATAGACTTAATTAATAACGGTATATTTTGTGAATGAATTAATTAATTAATGAATGAATGAACACTTTATTGTACCCAAAATAACAAAATATCACCTTATATCTAAATCTTACATAATAACAGTACAATAGGCGGCCTTATCGCTTAAAGCGATTTCTTCCAGGCAACCAGGGATGTTTTTGTATTTTGTGACAACAGCGACAGCGTGTAGATGACGCAATAAGGGTGTCAGCTGAAAACGGTGCACAGCGGTGGTATGTTATAAATAAATAAATAAAATTAACTTCACTATCACTACATAGTATTAAACAAAGTCGTTTCTCGCTGTCTGTCTGTCCCTATGTATGCTTAGATTTTTAAAACTACGCAACGGATTTTGATGCGGTTTTTTTTCATATAGATATTGATTAAAGAGGAATGTTTTTAACAATTTGACACATAGATTTCCGCGTAGCGCAGCTAGTGTAGAATAAGTCATTGTCAGTGACGCATTAAATGAAGACCAGGCATAACATGAGAACCATATCCAGCTGTGGACAAAACTGAGCTAATTAGAATCATAATATACCTATCCCACTCTAAGTCGTCTCTCAAATCCTATCCCGGTATTTCTTCATCAAGCTTCGAACAAGGCAATATGGCCTCTACAGTCAAGCCGTACGTTATTGCACTGCGTTTGTCAAGCTGTCTTGAAGCTTCTACGCTAAGATGAGATTTATCATTGCTGTGGCTATGTTATGACGGATGTTATCAGCATTACCTTTATAAGAGAAGACGAAATTTTTAAACGGTGGAAAACTGGAATACTGTTGGTCCAGAAGACAACTGAATACAGAAATAAAGAATTCAATGTGAAAAAATCTATTGGAGTTTTTTTCTCCATAGAATTAACATTGGTGTTTTGCGTGTGGAAGAATACTATGGTATTTATTCTGTTAAGAATATTATTTATAATTATATTGATATTATATTTAAATATATTTTTAATTTATATAATATCAGGTTCTTCAACCTAATATTTGACATCATCGTCATTAGCCTTTGTTAGTCCCCTGCGGAATATAGGCCACCACTAAATTAGTGGTGGCCTATATTCCGCAGCTGAAGACAGGGCGCTATGCGCTCATTAAATGAGCGCATAGCGCCCTGTCTTCAGCTTGACACATCCAGTATCTGCCTGCAGTCTTTCGCAGGTCGTCATCCCACCTGGCTTGAGGGCGTCCTACACTACGTTTACCGAGTCGTGTTTCCACTACTTTTACTCCCATAAATCAGGTCTCATTGGATATCATTAACCTTTAAACGTTTCCATAGAAACATCGCGTATGAAGCCGCAGGCAGAAATTAGTATTTCACATAATTAATACTATTAAAATCAAAACTTTAACCATAAAACTGAGTAAATTGTCACACATTCACGACCGCTAATGAAAATACAACGAGCCAGATAGGTTTCCAACTCCTCTGTAACAAACTCGTATTCGCAAATTCCATCTAAAGTCCACTATAACTTCGCATAGCCCTCGGAATTAACAGTAAATATTCAACGGACAGTAAACCCGGTACAGATTGAGTTTCAGATTAAATTTATACCTACAAGTTGAGACGGGACGCAAACAGAATGCCTGATCGTAAGTAGTAAGCGAGAAAGCAATACCTAGTGGGTCAAGCATGCTTTAGACGGGTACGATATGGGTTTCATTTTTATTTCATCATTCTTCAGCAAGCAAAGTTATCGATGAACCAAAGTTATCGACATAGCTCTAAGAATTAGCAAGCTGAAGTGGCAGTGGGCCGGCCATATCTCGCGAAGAACCGACAACCGCTGGGGAAAACGTGTTCTTGAGTGGAGACCACGACTTGGTAAACGTAGTGTAGGACGCCCTCCGTCCAGGTGGGATGACAACCTGCGAAAGACTGCAGGTAGATTCTGGATGCGACAAGCTGAAGGCAGGGCGCTATGGCGCTTATTAGGGGAGGCCTATGTCCAGCTGTGGACTGCTATAGGCTGATGATGATGATGATGATTCCTCAGCAACTATCATATATTTATGTAGGTTAGATACCTACAATACTCAGACAATACTTCCAAAAAGGTTTTATTTATTATAGATATTAACGCAACGCACGCACTATTATTAATATTATTTTTGACGACCGATGGGGCGCGGTGGGCGAAAATCCGCCAGGTTGCGGGTTCGATTCCCGCCTCGGAACAAATGTGTTTACGATCTGCCGATATCTGTTCCGGGTGTTCTGGCTGTTTTCTATGCATAATAAAAAATATCTATCTATGTAATGTATTGTATTATGTATATCAGTTATCTAGTACCCATAACACAAGCTCTGCTTACCATGCGGCTAGATAACGCTGTGTGAATTGTCCAGCATTATTTATTTAATTACTATCTACCTCTACAGTTTCTTTCATCTATTCATTCAGCGACGAAACCAAAGTATAGTAAGGATTTGGTCAGAATTGAGCCCCTGAAATTGTAAAATAATTAACAATACTTATTTCCCTATTTGATTAATCATTAGATATAAGGGTTTTGCTTGTCTATGTGCATATTTGACAACCTCTGTGGCGCGGTGGGCGAAGGTCCGCCTGCGACGCAAGAGGTTGCGGGTCCGATTCCCGCCTCGGAACAATTGTGTGTACGATCGGCAGATATTTGTTCCGGGTGTTCTGGTCGTTTTCTATGTATAATAAAAAATATCTATCTATGTAATGTATTGTATTATGTATATCAGTTATCTAGTACCCATAACACAAGCTCTGCTTACCATGGGGCTAGATAATGCTGTGTGAATTGTCCAGCATTATTTATATTTATTTATTTATTATTTATTATTTATAAACAACATTAGTCTATAATACGCCACCGTCATACCTGTACTATAGCTACGTGTCCATCCAAAGGTTGCCTGGAAGAAATCGCTCTTAGCGATAAGGCCGCCGATTGTGCATCTGTATCTTTGTTACAAATACAATACAAATACAAAATTATTTATTTGCCATTTCACTTATATGTATATGTACACATTTCTGGCGGCGGCGGCCCCCGCACGAGGCAAGCCTGTGTCGCGGGAAGCCTGTTTACAAAGGTAACTTTAACAATACAGATTTAACAAACTGATACAGGGCAAACAAACAAATACAATAAGAAAATAAAACTATGTTCTTTACTGTTTTTGTTTTTCTGTGTTGGATGTGCAATAAAGCGTATTTGTATTGTATTGTATTGTATTGTATTGAAACAAATCGAAACGTGAATCTAAGCGAAACAATTTTCAAAATCGGTACATCATTAAACAATAGTTTTGCGAAAACGACAAATATCTTATGATAATTTTGTTAAATAATATGAAGCTCATTTTATTTTATTTTAATAAGCTCTCACGGCCAGAAACCGTCCTACACTTCGTTAACCGAGTCACTGTTTTCACTCAGGTAAACTTTTAACCCAGCGGTTATCAGTTGTTGGGACATACAATGTAACCGATCCTGTCCTATCCTATGATGAAGTTTATAGACCGTGTTGCCAAACAAACATCTAATTTAGAACTGATCTATTATTTTATTGTAAACTAGCGGCCCGTCCCGGCTTCGCCCGGGTGGTCATTTGTCATTAACTCTCTATGGCTGTAACATGTATTTTGTGAAGCTGAATTAAATAAATTGAATTGAATTTGTTTCAATAATTTTATTTTTTTTTCACTTTTTTCTCTCCGTAAGAACCATCCTTCCTCAGAGATTGGTGGGAGATCGCGCGTGACCGCACTGAGTGGAAAGATTTGGGGGAGGCCTTTGCCCAGCAGTGGGACGAAACAGGCTGAATAAAAAAAGGAACCATCCTCGTACTTCAAGAAATATTCTTAAAAAAAGAGTTAGCGAAATCGGTTCAGCTGCTCTCGAGATTTGCGCTTAGCAACACATTCAGCGATTCATTTTTATGTTATAGAAGATGTTGACGCTTCGATTCGCTTTCAGTGTGCCTTGACCCTGAGAGTTAGTAGTAGGTGGTCCAACTTTGTTATTGATAGCTCCACGGATTTCTGAGGTTAATGTACTGGGGCAAAGTTTTCGAATTTCCAAAGTTACAGGCGGTTGCCCCTGATATTGCTCGGAGCGGTATTAACAGGTAGGAATGTTAATATAAACAGGGAATTTGTTTTAACTTGGACGGCTTTAAGTGCGTGCTTTGGGTATAAAAATAAGTCAAGGATACAGGGTGATTATTTGTCGATGGTAATGTAAAAGTGAAAAATATTTATTACAGCAAAAGACATAGGTAAAAATTACATTAGGTGCACGTTCTTAACTAAATATGTATAAAATAATATAGGTAGGTATCTTAGGAAGGGTCACAATTTACACACAAAAAATAAAGATATTGCTTTAACTAATTTGCAGCAACTAATGATGTCCTTTGCAGACAGATTATTAATTAATAATAATAATATAATAATAATGCTGCTGGACAATTCACACAGCATTATCTAGCCCCATGGTAAGCTAGCTTGTGTTATGGGTACTAGATAACTGATATACATAATACAATATATAACATAGATAGATATTTTTTATTGTACATAGAAAACGACCAGAACACCCGGAATAAATATCTGCAGATCGTACACACAATTTTTCCGAGGCGGGAATCGAACCCGCAACCTCCTACGTCGCAGGCGGACCTTCGCCCACCGCGCCACATCGGTCGTCAGAGGTCGGTACTTAGTATTGTATTTGTCTGTTGATTTCTTCAATAAGCTAAGCCTGTACTATCGAAGAAATCATGAGTTCGAAAATTTGAATTATTTGATTAATTATTAGAATTTACTTTAAAAATTTTAAAAAATAAATGAGAAAATTATAAATAATAAGTATAAAAAGGAGAAGGTGATAAGAGGTCTATCTATATAACTTATCTGAACTATAATATCTAACGCTTTGTAAAGCGTTAATATATTAAATTAAAAAATATAACTTATTACTTTAGCATTGAGGTTGCCACGGTAGTAGGTAGCTATGGAAATTTTACTTCGTTCGTAATAAATTTAAGTCGAAAGTTCCCCTTCATTCTTTATAAAAACAGACATTTGCCAAAACAAAAACTAAACTTCTGACTTCGTGAGAAATCGCGACCCAGACGCTTTTTAAAAGCACCTGAAATCATAAAAACTCCGAACTTTGCCTAAAAACTGTTTTTCACTTGCCTCAGCCAGATAAATTACTCCGAATCTTATCCAGAACGGCTATTTGTCACTCCTAAAGTGTCCGCCGCAAATAAAACTCGAATAAAACTGTCACAGACTTCGAGAATGACTTAGCCCTTTGCCCTAACCACGGAGTACTTACCCTTGTCACAAATCAAATAATGTCACTGTCAAATATTTTCCATAGTTCCGCCAAGGGGTGTAAGGGGGACTCCAACATCTCGTCTCCCAAGCCAACCTAACCTGCACGTTATGTCTGCTAGATAAACTAGGATCGGGTGAAAATATCAAACAATCTTCATAACTTGATAACTAAGATTTTTCCATTTGACACTGGCGGACAAAAGTGTACAACCAGACACAATATGAAAGAATATATAAGAATCATCATCAACCGCCGAACATCGCTCGAATTAATGTGATATTTAGAAGACACATAAAGCGCCATTTTGTTAAAAGCATAGTCATAGGATTTTGCGTTCATAGGAGTTTTACTCAGAGCATACGTTTTTGGAACGGCGGCGCAAGTGCAAAAATCTAGTCTTTAGCTTATTTTTAAGAAAATTACAAAACTTTTGAAGAAACTATTATAATGTAATAAATATAAGTTCATTTGAAATAAGGGTAGGTATATAAAATCCCTGATTAAGTTAGGCAAATAAGAATTAACTAAAGTCTTCTTGAACTAAAGTCATTTAGAACGGGCTATTTACCATGATTTGATTTTGAATCAATTTGAATCAAGTTTTAAATGACTTTATTTATTTAACAAGATAGGAGTTTACAGTATAAACCAAAGCACTCACTATCCTATGCGACTATAAAAGATCGTTCAAACTTAAATATATTAACAGATTTTTTAAAATAACATTGAGCTTGTCGTGAAATATATATTCAGTGTTAATAACCACGATGGTTTCAAAAGTCGTATTAAGAATTTAAAATTTAAAAAAAACCGTCAGTCCTAACAGCTACAAATGTAGATAGAAGTATCAGTAATTCGTCTGCGTTGACCCTAATCCCTTAAACAGCTGACCGTGAGCTGAGCGTTAACAAAATATTAATCAAAAGGGGAAACGTATACGTTGCAGATTTAATATAAGTACCTTCGAAACAATTTGGGGACACCCCTTTCGTCGAGGTCGGACGTAAAGGGTGATATAGGACGAAATAGCTCTTTCACAGCTTAGTTTAAATCAGCTGGGTTGTTTAACTCTGAAACCAGTAATAGAATAGAACAAAAAAGTTTTTACAAGCACACACAAAAGACTGAAGGAAAGTACAACCAAAAAGACAAACATACATTAAAATAAACTGTGTGTAATACTTGTATTATCTTGGTTTCAGAGTTTAACAACATCTTATGAATACATTTTGGAGAATGATGATCCAGGAACTTCGTAACCTGATCCCACTATCTTCCTTCCACGCCAGGACAAGCAGACGGACGGCGCAATGCCATCCTTATCTGATGGATATACCTTCCACTCGCACTAAGTGGTTTTCTTCCACCTTCATCATTCGCACCGCTAAGGAATGAACACGCTCCCTGCTGCTGTTTTTCTGATCAGTTCGATTCGAATTTTAACCGCCTTTTCGCGAGTTATTCGCGTTAAAATGCGCCTTAACACGCGTTAATCGCGCCAAAATTACCGTAATAACGCAGATAACGCGTGTTTCGTTATGTGCTAAAAAGCATGGTACTGAGGTATAAGTGTGCTAGCTGCTTACGCCTGGCTGTATCGAGCGGAATAGCTGACGTGTAACAGATAACTTGGATCATGTTTACATAAGCACGTTGTTCGCTGCTTTTATTTATGGTCCACGTCTAGGTTTCCTTGCGCTCTGACTTGCTTTTTCTTAGAACGAGGGATAGACCTTTGACTTGCCTTTTACCTTAAGGCGTGTTACAAAAAAGGCAGCTTTTCAAGCAGGTTTTCTTTAATACCATATCCTTAATACCTGTTGAAAAGAAAACCTAGGAAACCACTTTACAGAAGTTTTTCGGGCAGTTTTCTTTTCAACAGTATTTTTTACTTATGATATTGTACCTAATCTTAGTGTTTTATCAATTTAATTAAGTTTAAATATTTTTAGGTCACATCAATATTTAAATGAGAAGTAGGTAGTTTAAAATA
Source organism: Eupithecia dodoneata (assembly GCA_947044415.1). NCBI lineage: Eukaryota > Metazoa > Arthropoda > Insecta > Lepidoptera > Geometridae > Eupithecia > Eupithecia dodoneata. The sequence goes on from OX345670.1 coordinate 1,548,156, forward strand.
TATGTGGTAGGATTGTACTTTATTTAATAATGTTAATATAGGAACAAAATGTAATAGACTACCGTTAATAAGAATATCGTAGGTAGGTTCCGTATATTTATGTAAATTTTAAATAAATTTAGTTTCAATATAATTTCCAGCTGCAGCTTTAATAGTGCCTTACCTACCCACATACCTTGCTTTGTTCCTGTATAAAGAAAACGAATCAAATAAGAACAAGCATTTACAATTGAGACAGTTGAGCTAACTGCTGACTATTGAGATCAATCTAGAGGTAGTTCAATTCATATGTTTAGATATCCTGTATGTATTCGCAGGCAGAGCGTTCTAAAACTTGACGGCCGGAATGGTAAAAAATGGTAAAGGATTTGCCAAAACATCAACACTACTCAGATTTTATTCCGTCGCTAGTTGCATAAAGTCCTTCTCTGTACGTAACTTAAATTCATACGTATCCTGACAGATATAAGAAACAAAATAATTTTAGCACCTCATATACGCTATTTTACAAAATATATAAACCTTAAAATCTGTGTCATACGATCGATTTTTGCTCGACTGAAAGTAACAATTTGGCAGCCCTACCCTAGTGCACTCTATGCGCTTAATGAATGGGATCCAACTTGGCTCGTTACGAGTGCTTCTGACGGATGCCAAGACGACAGCAGCTGCCTTTTATGAAATACTGGCTTCTGTTTGCGGTTTCACTCGTAACATAGGTATATTTACCTCATATTGTTCAGTCCCGTTGTCTAAATCCTTCGAATGAAGACATCATCATCATCAGCCTATAGCAGTCCACTGCTGGACATAGGCCTCCCCCAATGAGCGCCATAGCGCCCTGTCTTAAGCTTGCCGCATCCAGCATCTACCTGCAGTTTTTAGCAGGTCGTCATCCCACCTGGTCGGAGGGCGTCCTACACTACGTTTACCAAGCTGTGGTCTCCACTCAAAAAAACGTGACCCAGCAGCGGCCGTCGGTTGTTCGCGAGATATGGCCGGCCTACCGCCACTTCAGCTTGCTAATTCTTAGAGCTATGTCGATAACCTTGGTTCTCTGTCGGATGTATTCGTTACGAATCCTATCCTTCAGAGAAACTCCGAGCATAGCTCTTTCCATAGCTCGCTGAGCGACAAAAGTATTGTCAGTCTTATTTACCAACAGTCACCTCAGCCCAACAGTTAAGAGCTGAGAAGTTATTGTCCCTCGTTGTTTCTTTTGTTCAGTTTTGTCTTTAATCTGTGCTGCCGTCTGCCACTTCAAAAACAATGGTGGCTTAATGAGGTACCGTGTAAAACGTACAGGATTATTTCGACGGTTTTTAGGGTTCTTTTAGTTGCAGACGGAACCAGAATCATATATTTATGTGTTCTATACTTACTAACTGACTTTGTCTTGCCTCTGGTAAGAGAAGGAGAGGGAAGGGAGCCTACCAAAATGATCTTTACGTAAATTGTGACATTCAGTCTTATAGAATTATTTATTATAATTTGTTGTCACGAATTCTATTCTACTAATACTTATAATTTAAATCGCAAAAGTTTGTATGTATGGGTGTTTGTTACTTTTTGACGCAAAAACTACTGAACGGACCTGGCTGAAATTTTGCATAGAGGTCCACGACCTGGAATAAAACGTAGGCCAAATTTTATCCCATAAATCAGTTCCCATGGGATATTAATAACTTTAAAACGTTTCCATAGAAACAATGCGTGCGAAACCGCGGGCAGAAACTAGTACTAAAATATTTTTTGGTAATTATAAGAACTATTTATCGCGTTTATTTACAGTCTTGTAATTCTTTTACAAAATAAATTAACTAAACAAAGATATGTACATAGGCGAGCTTAACCCTAACAAAGAGTTTTCTTACAGCAAAACCTTAGGTTTAAAAGAGACAGTCATACAGTGTACAGTCATAACGTGATCACGACAGTGTTTAAATCTGTTGAAACGTCGAGAAAAATAGGTCAATAAACGCGATAAGTTCCCGTTAAATAGAACTTATATTACGTAATAAGTGTTCAGATCGCGTTAGTTTAAAAAAATGTAGATAGAAATTGCGAGAACAAATCACTACAGGAATCTGGTTTGCATAAACTTTGTACAGAACTTTCTAGTGTTCGCGGCTCGGCTCCCACTTTTCCTCTTTATTAGTGAATTCTCGTCGGTCAATTAAGCTTTATTCTGAAAGTATTTAAGGCCAAGCATTTAATGCTACTTATGAAGCCAATTACTATTCAGCGTTTTCATTCTGAATTCTTGAATAATGAATCTTAATAGGGGAAAAGTTCGGAATTTCGCTGAAGAGGTTCCCTCCGTAATGATGATTATTTTTACGCGATATAGTTTTTCACTGCAGGTTTGCTTTGTGTTTTACCATAAAGTAGTCTAAATAAATAAATAACGAATGCTGGACAATCCACACGGCAACGTCTAGCTTTAAGTTAAGCAGAGCTTGTGTTATGGGTACTAGATAACTGATATACTTAATACATTAGATTACTTAGATAGATATTATTTATTGACGACCGAAGTGGCGCGGTGGGCGAAGGTCCGCCTGCGACGCAAGAGGTTGCGGGTTCGATTCCCGCCTCGGAACAATTGTGTGTACAATCTGCAGATATTTGTTCCGGGTGTTCTGGTCGTTTTATATGTATAATAAAAAAATATATATCTATGTTATGTATTGTATTATGTATATCAGTTATCTAGTACCCATAACACAAGCTCTGCTTACCATGGGGCTAGATAATGCTGTGTGAATTGCCCAGCATTATTTATTTATTTATATTGTTTGTTAAGTACTACCAAGTATAGGCCTTTGATCTACGTAAGTGCCAAAAAACGAACACTCCGTAAAACATCTATCGTGGACGTAAAAGCCTTGATGATATATTTTTTATGTATGAATATATATGACTTGCTCCTTTGGTGTTTTCATTTCGCCTTTCCTGGAACCATTTTACTGGACCGTAGATTCAATTAGAATTTGAAATATCTAGTTTCAGCCCGCGGCCGTCGATTGGTAGATCTTCTGCATGGCATTCTATTTACAATAAACTAAATAAGGTAATTAATGCTGGACAATCCACACAGCATTATCTAGCCCCATGGTAAGCAAAGCTTGTGTTATGGGTACTAGATAACTGATATACGAGTACATAATACATAGATATATATTTTTTATTATACATAGAAAACGACCAGAACACCCGGAACAAATATCTGCAGATCGTACACACAATTGTTCCGAGGCGGGAATTGAACCCGCAACCTCCTGCGTCGCAGGCGGACCTTCGCCCACCGCGCCACATCGGTTGTATCGTATTTCCCATTATGAATTCGCATGGATTGTACAATCAAATATGCTAAAAAATTTACTACAACACTTAGCACATCGAAACAACACAACACTATTATTTTGCTGACTCATTTGTATTATTTATACATAAATATCATTTTTATTACCGTTGTAACAAACCATATAAAAGTGTATCCAAATTAGTTCGTAAAATTATAACTAGATGTCGCCACAGGTCAAATTAGAAGGCGCTATCGAAGCATTTCACGTTTATAGTGACTTGTGAACCCATAATTTGTATTGTTAATCTTGTCAGTCTCTACTGCTACAATTCTCGACGTGGCATGAGCGCTACTTCCACCCCTGTTGGGATAGTGTTCTGAAAGCGTTCGACCTCCTTTGTAGTAGTTAAAGATATTGATACTCATCTGCTACAACCCTCAACGTGGTATGAGCACTACTTCCACCCTAGTTGGGATAGTGTTCTGAAAGCGTTCGACCTCGTATCGTATTGTAGTAGATAGCAGTTATTCAATACAGTGTTCATGCGCACCGCTGTTGTTTCACTTCGACACCTCCCTCCCCGCGCTGCTCCGTTACACCGTATAAATAAAAAAAAGCTGTATTTTTTCAAAACACTAATCTAATGTTAACAATATTAATAAAAGAACTTAAGGTATGCCTATTTTTATTATTCCTTCCGGGTCATGGCTGCACACATGACAGAATGTCCAAATTATTCGATTACCTATAAAGAATTCATTATTATTATAACTTATTCCTTATTATTCCTTTTTTTATTTACTATTTTTTGACATAAAAAACTTTCTTAATTACTAATATACTAACTTATTTTTTAGGTAGTGTTAGGACTGCCTGGAGCGGTGAAAGCATCCTCCAAGGTACTCGGTTTTTGGCTTTCTCTGTTGTTGCATAGGTTTGAACTACTGAATATGTTTTTTCGTGTTTTTTTATTTCTAATATTAGAAATAAAAAATATTACCGTGTACTTGATAACATAAATGTATATTTACGATACAAAGAACACAATATTGTGTTTCTACATTCAATGTGTGGCTGTGCTAAAGAAGTTGTTGAATAATACATTAATCTGAATCTGGAAACACTGCATGGGAAGTGTTTGTTCATCTTTTACATCAGCATTCACTTTACTTTGCTCTTGTTCAATAGACTCGTAACCTGTTACAGTGCGTTCGCTTACACGCTGGTTTACTCCATTAGATTTAATAAAGAACGCAAAAAAACGCTTTTATCTCTTAATCAACCAGATTAAGAGATAAAAGCGTTTTTTTGCGTCGGTCTTACCGCCAGATACGGCGATGGATTTGTAAACTACATTTGATAATGATGATGGTAAAGTATCGTACCCCGTTTGAGATCCTGTTTTTTTTAAGTTGGTAGATAATACGAAAGAGACCATCCACTATCTTAACAGAGCATATTATACGTCGTAGAGGGTCTACGTCGTAGAGGGCCTACGTCGTAGAGGGCCTACGTCGTAGAGGGCCTACGTCGTAGAGGACCTACGTCGTAGAGGTTCTACGAATGCCATATTGTCGCAATCTCAGCATTATTTAAATGCAAAACGTTTGGATGTTTGTTACCGCTTCTCACCAAAAGAGATCGATCTGAATTGAATACAGTTATTTCTACACCTGGAATTAAACACTACTTTTTATCCCATGAATAATTCCCATGGGAAATAAATAGCCTTATTACAACGCGTGCGAAGCCACGAGCAGAAACTAATAGGTAATTTGATAAAACTTCCGATTTACATTCATAAAAGCACCTCTACGAATACTTTAGAGTCTCAGCTGAACCACTTAACCTGTGACTTCGATTACAAACAAATTCCTCGGAATTTCGGCCCAAAAATTCGCTTCACAGACTTTCTGAATTTCGGTCGGATAGTGCCTTCCAGGCTTTGTGTTTTCGGCTGCAATTCACCTCTGCAAGAGCATTCGACTCGGGAAATCGATCCATGCAAGCAATTTACAGAGATTAAATATCTTGATTGGTTTGCCTATAGTGTACTTTAGGTATTTTACTTCAAGCTTTTGCTTCGTTATTACTTCATTTACGTACCCTTGATTCTATATTTCATTTATTATCTTTTCCATGTATGTATTAATGTGTTTTCGAGTGGAGACCACGACTCGGTAAACGTAGTGTAGGACACCCTCCGAACAGGTGAGATGACGACCTGCGAAAGTCTGCAGGTAGATGCTGGATGCGGCAAGCTGAAGACAAGGCGCTATGGCGCTCACTGGGGGAGGCCTATGTCCAGCAGTGGACTGCTATAGGCTGGTGATGATGATGATGACATGTATGTATATCTTAGATAAACATCTAGATCGGTCAGTCCATGCAAGGTTACGCATATTGAGATATAACATAGTTATTAACCGAAAAGTAAATAATTAAAAATATAAAATCTACACAAATACTTACTTATTCACATGGAGAGTAAAAATCGTATTTATTGAGATGGGTAATCATCGGAACTATTGACCCCATTCTATAAATAGGAAGCGTCATTATGTTTTACTGCTAGCGTTTTCTCCTAATGCCACGAGAGTAAAACTGTAGGCAAAAGCTAGTCTTTCGATAAAAACAATACCGGTCACCATCAAAACCATCAAATCCTACTAATATTATAAACACGAAAGTTTAGTATGGATGGATGGATGTTTGTTACTCTTTCACGTAAAAACTACTGAATGGATTTTAATTAAACTTTACAATAATATAGCTTATACATCAGAATAACACACAGGCTACAATTTATAAAGATATATTGTATATTATCCAAAATACCTATCACCACGCGGGTGAAAGGTATTCCGCGGGACGCAGCTAGTTAGAAAGATATTGACCTGATTTCACCAACGCTTGACCTGGTTTATGTACTTTGCTTAGGTATACACGATTTAATATTAATAAGTGCATTAGCAAGTACATAAGATATACTGAAGACCCTACAGTGTTTTATGTAAATAGCTCATTAATTCGAACGTTTATTTTCCGGCAGCGGACTGAATAAATATTTTGAAAAGGAAATTTCAGCTGGTTTTAATAACTGGTTTTGTTGATGAGTGTTTTGAATTTTATTTGTGGTCTCTTAAAAATAAATACAGAATGCTGCACAACACCTTCCTAGCCCTTAAAGATAAATACAGAATGCTGCACACACCTTCCTAGCCCTTAAAGATAAATACAGAATGCTGCACACACCTTCCTAGCCCTTAAAGATAAATACAGAATGCTGCACACACCTTCCTAGCCCTTAAAGATAAATACAGAATGCTGCACACACCTTCCTAGCCCTTAAAGATAAATACAGAATGCTGCACACACCTTCCTAGCCCTTAAAGATAAATACAGAATGCTGCACACACCTTCCTAGCCCTTAAAGATAAATACAGAATGCTGCACACACCTTCCTAGCCCTTAAAGATAAATACAGAATGCTGCACACACCTTCCTAGCCCTTAAAGATAAATACAGAATGCTGCACACACCTTCCTAGCCCCCCAAAAGTTTGCCAACACATAAACAAATTATGAGCGCATATGGGGGAATGCCCATAATCCCCACGCTGGGCATGTGGGTTGGGGATCGCAGTGTAGTGAGTGTGGTGCAAGGGACGCTGCTGCCCGCCCCCCGGTGTATGTCCCTTAGTCGACTCCTACGACACCCACGGGCAGAATTGGTGGCGCTATTCTATCTAGGCCGGCACCAATCGGCACCACACAGCCGGCATAATTCGTTTCAACTTAGAGATATCAAGAAAAATAGTAGGTAGAGTAACATAAATCTACTGTCTGAAAAGTTACCGTGTACTGTGTTACAGGTAGGTTACATATTATCCTAAGTGGGAGAGCCTACCTCAATAAAATAAGCATAAAATGTGATAGAAAAACTTCCAACGCCACTAACTTTTAGCCTCTGTTTTTGGTAGTACGCGGAAGTGAACGCGGAAGCGAGTTTTTGACAGTTTTCAAAAGACAGCCACATCACAGCGGGCCAAAGTTTCATTTTTCTGTTATTTAAATCCTACCAATATTATAAACGCGAAAGTTTGTAAGTATGGATGGATGTTTGTTACTCACTAAAACTACTTAACGTAAAAACTACTGAATGGATTTTAATGAAACTTTACAATAATATAACTTATACATCAGAATAACACATAGGCTACAATTAATAAAGATATATATATATATATATTAATATACATATTGTATCATATCCTGAATATCTATCACCACGACTCGGAAACGAAGTGGAGGACGCCCTCCGACCAGGCGGGATGACGACCTGCGAAAGACTGCAGGTAGATGCTGGATGCAGCAAGCTAAAGACAGACACTATGGCGCTCATTGGGGGAGGCCTATGTCCAGCAGTGGATTGCTATATGATGATGATGATTGTTTTGTTAGGACCTGATATTGAGAAGTAACTAACGAAAATAAATCACTAAAAATCACTAATGAATTGGTGAACTTTACATGGTAGCCATTTTATCTCGAGAGACAAGGAGAAATTGGTCATGTCTTAACAGGTTTTGTACTTAGTTAGGTTCTAAACAGTGTTTGGTTAATTAACCCATACAAAACTTTTATGTTTAATAAAGAACTTTTACAAACTTAAACAACGCGTGAGAAGCCGCGGGCAGTTACTAGACAAAAATAAATAAAACATGCATTTTTCAACGGAGGAGTCAATATTCGCTGCCATTCCTGCTTACCACCAAATACATATCCTTAGTAAAATATGTTCTCCCGAGTGAAGGTCGTAGGGAACAAAGGTAGTCAAACTATTCATGGCTTTTTTATTTATAAGGTTTGAAGATCTTTACTTTCTACTTTTTAAAAAGTTTTATTTAATATAAATAAGGTAAGTAAATAAATAGTAAAAGTTATGTAAATAAGTGTGATGAAACGGTCTCATTATATCAAGTAGGTTACCCATTGATGTTACCAGCTGTTTATAATAAAAGAAAGTAACATTGAATTTCAATAAAGCTTCGGCTATCCCGCAAGCTTTTTTAACTTTATGGTAGAATAAAGTTTAGATTTAAATGTATATCTATAATATTAAATGGAATGGGTTAACTAAGACAGATAGCAAGAAGCCGTCAGGATAAATAAAGAATTCCATATGGGATTCCGTATTCCCAAACATTCCCGAAACTCTCATCCATGTAAATACTATCATTACACTCGTTTTTCCATCAAACTTTAGCCAATTTGTTTGCGATTCATCCGAAGTTTTCTAACATTGAGCGCTATAGAGTTTCAGTAAGAAAGTTTGGGAACCGCTGACTCGTATCGAATACTGTAAGAACGGGGAAGGAAAATATAGTAGGTACTGGCGAACGAGAGATCGAACCTTTGGAATTCGCCTTTATTTTAAGTAATTTTTTTTGTGTCTTATCAAAAAAAGTGATTAAAAAATATGTTTATGTTAATGTAAAAAACAGATCTATCTATGAATTAGGTTAATATTTCTAGTTGATATTTCTAGTAGTTGTTTTGAGTCTATAAGTAGCGTACCTTGTTGGTTTTGTCGTCAGAGGTTTCAACCATGTTACAGCGTGATGGTAGGTACTCAAATCTTCATCATTTGTAACATAATTACAGTAAAAAATATGGTAAACTAGTTTCTGCTCGCGGCATTGAACAAGTTCTATGGAAACGTTTCAAATGATTATCATGGGAATAAATTTATAGGACAAAAAGTTGCCTATATTTTTTATCTACACATATACACCTAGATTTACGCAAATTTTACTCATATTTTTCAGAAGATTTGGCGAGAAGAAGTAACAAAAATACATCTATCCATTCAAACTTTCGCATTAATAATACATATAAGTGAGATGATAGATAAGTTATTTTATTAGAGTTTTTTTTAACACTTTGAGTGCTGAAATCACACGGTATGTTTTTTCTACAAGTGACTAATATGCGTAAATCCACACTAGCGCAGCGGCTGAGAAAATACAGATCTTTGTGACTCAGCACAGACGTAATATTTTTCGAACGAAACGCATGTGCGGCGCAACACAACCGCTGTGTAGAGCGGCAGCACGAATTTTTTAGGTTAAAAAAAAAATCGCAGTCATCGTGTTAAAGATTCCGGTGTCACCCTGTAGTACAATGCAATACAGCAGACCGATATTGCCTATCACCAAATACAGTCTATTTTCCTCCTTCCGCTTAAAACCAAAATAAAACAAAAAGGATTGTAACACAAAAAGGCGCACGAAACACTTTCCAATACAAAGGAGAATTGGGTCATATTTTTCGTAAAAATATTTTTAATAAAATTTTATTTGAATTTGTTGAAAGCAGAATAAAGAAGAAAGAGTTTAGACGCCTTCTAGGTTAGTTAATTTATCACACAAACCAGTTATTTTTATAACAGCTGTTTCCATGAGAATTACCGATGCAGCAATAGGATTTACACATAATATAAAACAAAGTCGCTTCCCGCTGTCTGTTTGTCTCTACATATGCTTAGATATTTAAAACGTAAGATACAAAGAGTTATAAACTTATATTGACCTATACTTCATTGGTTATGACCTACGGAGCTGAGACGTGGACACTCACGATAGGGCTGGTCCACCAGTTCAAAGTCGCTCAGCGAGCTATGGAAAGAGCTATGCTCGGAGTTTCTCTGAAGGATAGGATTCGTAACGAATACATCAGACAGAGAACCAAGGGTATCGACATACTCGTAGCTCAAAGAATTAGCAAGCTGAAGTGGCAGTGGGCCGGCCATATCTCGCGAAGAACCGACGGCCGCTGGGGCAAACGTGTTCTTGAGCGGAGACCACGACTCGGTAAACGTAGTGTAGGACGCCCTCCGACCAGGTGGGATGACGACCTGCAAAAGACTGCAGGTAGATGCTGGATGCGTCAAGCTGAAGACAGGGCTACGGCGCTCATTGGGGGAGGCCTATGTCCAGCAGTGGACTGCTATAGGCTGATGATGATGATGATGATAAACTTAAATTAAGTTAATTATTAAAATATAATATATATTAGCTTAAATAAGAAAGGGACGTGCACTGGATCACTTGCATCCTTTTTGTATTGGCACTTACAAAAAAAGTTAATTATGTTTAAAAATAGTCTCATTCTAGTTACTACCTCATGCATGAGCCTTTGATGACGAGGATCCTAACACCAGTCATTTCACCCAATTTCACTCAAATGTTACTCGTAGCGTGAATTTACAGTCATCAGTATATTACTGATTTGAATGTAAATTATAGTCTTAGGGCTTTCTGATGACGATAATGATCCTAACACCAGTCATTTTACCCAATTCCACTCAAAAGTTGGCGTGACTATACAGCGTGATGACTGATGTGACAGGTGCCTAAAAGCCAACCTACCCAGCAGATAATTCAATTAATTACAAATTAAAACAGCCCAGTTCAGTCGTTATTTGTAAATAATTATACAATTTTGAATTATGCTCTATTCAGACGCGCGCTGTATAATTTGTTGTAGGTAATTAATGGAATGACTTTTAAGAGGGCGACTGTTTTTGGCGGGTCTGCGTCGTTTTCAGAAACAAATATTCATCTTTGAACTTTATTTTCAAATAAATAGACTTTGTTTAAGAATGAACTGCGAGGAGAGGTCAAATAACGTGTAAAAACTTTGGTTAATTTATTTGTTCTAAATCTGTTGTCTGCTTAAGTGAAATTTGTATATTTTAGATACATAAGACTTAAGTATATTATTTACTTTGGGGCTTCGTATCACAGCGGCCATGATAGGCAAGACTTAAGTATATAGATAGATATATTTTATTGTACATAGAAAACAACCAGAACACCCAGAACAAACTCTGCTTATCGTACAACCATTTCCCGAGTCCCGTAGTCGAGACCCATAGTCCCGAGGCGAATTGAACCCGCATCCTCCCGCGTCGCAGGCGGACCTTCGCCCATGGCGCTACAGAAGTCGTCAGAACAAGCCCCGTCGATATCTATGGAGAACTATCATTGTCAAAACTTTGCGCAAATATTAATATTACGTCAAAGATAGATGAATATGCTCTAACTGACTAGATTTCATGAATACAGTTCAGTAAGTTTGGTCCTAGATCCAACTTGCCTTGATCAGAGTTCTATCGGCTCTACGATTTGAGTATTCAGAGACGACTCCCCCTATTGACTCTCGCTATAAGTTGGCTGTTAGCGATAAGGCCACCGATTGTGCCACTAGATTGAGTTAGTATTAAGATCCTTTATTATTATTATTTTTTGTATTGATGGTGCAATAAAGATAATATATTAATTATTGTTAGTCTATGAACCTATTTTATTTTTGGTAGTTCAACTGATAATAAAATGTTCAGGTCCTAATGCTTTACCGATCCGATTTTTAATGACAATCTTTTTTTTTTTGTCTAGTTTTTTTTATTGTTCCTCAACATTTTCTATCATTTTACAGACTTCACTCGGGCATCTTAGACGCTTTATTTTTAAAATTAGTACAATTAACAATATTATAGAGGATGGAAAGTCTTTAAATTGAAACACTTGATGAATAAGTAAATTTTTACTGGATAGGATCTGACAGGACTCACAAGATAACAGAATACAAGACAAATTAGTACTGCGTGCGCGAGCGAGGCGACGTGCGCTCTCCGTGAGGTAGTCATTACGACTGATTGGGCGACTGACACGCGACGTCTCCCGCGCACACAGCCAAGCTGAGTGCCGGCCTGGGGACTGACACGCGACGTCTCCCGCCCACACAGCCAAGCCAAGCTGAGTGCCGGCCTGGGAAAATTACACCAAGGTCACGCGCTATAATAGAATTAATTAATTAAAAATCGTATAAAACTATTTATTTATATTTTGTTTTGTTCTGTTCTGTAATCTAGCACTACCTACTAAATAGTTGTCTACACTACCCAAAGGTTAGCAGGTAGAGAATGCTATCTAGCATTATGCTCGCCTATGTACAATTTGCAATACAATACAATTACTGTTTATTGCACAACAAATAAGAAACAGATACACAACACAGGAGAAGAAAAAAACAAATACAAAATATGTTGTACAATGCGGCCTTATCGCTATGAGCGATCTCTGCCAGGCAACCTTTGCAATAAAGTATATTCTATCTATTTAGACAGATAGAATAATCAAAACTTGGCAAGTTAAAACTTGATAACATTTAATATCCAGTGTGAATATTCCCGTTTGATTTTCGGGCAATTAGCGCGGGAAGGCGGGTAAACATTTGCCTCGTTTATGAAACTTTGTTTGTTTGTTCCACTTTCACATTAGTTCAGCTTTTCACCTGCTCCCGTGTTTACGGAAAGAAATCTTATGGAAATGAGTAGAAAAAATAAAGTTGTTTTGTATCATTATTTGATTTATTTCGTTCTAAAGTTTTGAGAGAGTGAGATTTTTGACAAAATGCAGACACATAAATATTGCAGGTCTGGCCATTAGTATAATATATGTAGTTATTTTGTGGTGCGGCCTAGATCGAATCGGTAACCCTGGTACCTCATCATCAGCCTATCTTAGTCCAATGCCGGACATAGAATTCCCCTAATTAGTGCCATAGCGCTTGGTGCATATTGCATTTCTCTGAAGTCTTTCGCAGGTCATCATCTCACCTGACCGAAGGGCGTCCTACACTAAGCTTACCGAGCCGTGGTCTCCATTTAAGAACACGTTTACCCCAGTGGTTGTCGGTTCTTCGTGAGATATGGCCGGCCGGCCACTGCCACTTCCGCTTGCTAATTCTTTGAGCTATGTCGATAACCTTGGTTCTCTGTCGGATGTATTTGTTGCGAATCCTATCCTTCAGAGAAACTCCGAGCATAGCTCTTTCCATAGCTCCCCCTGGTACCTAATTCCACTAAATTAATCTCTTCACATTTTTAGTGCAGTCAAATTATTTAGTTTAGTTTTCAAGACATCTGAATCATCACCATTTTGTAGGTATTAACTAAGTAATACTTTAATTTGACAACCGTTGAGGGCGAAGGTCTGCCTGCGGTGCAAGACGCTGCGGGTTCGATTTCCGCATCGTGACAATTGTGTGTACGATCTTTAGACATTGGTTCAGGGTGTTCTGGTCGTATATATAATGTATTGTAATTATAAGTATTAATACAAGGGGTATTTATCGCGTTTATTTACCTATTTTTCCCGACGTTAATAATGTATTGTATTATCATCATTACTCATCTAGCACCAAACATAACACAAGCTATGCTTAACTTGGTGCTAGATGATAATGATGCTGTGTGGATTGTCCAGCATTATTTATTTATTGTATTAGAAACAAAATACTTCATTTGCCCCCAAATAATCCAACTGGCGAAGCAACCCGCATGTGTCACATCGCATTGACAAGCTGAATCCCTGACAATGGGCTGTCATTTCAACCCGCCAATACATTCGGAAATGTCAGGGGCTACACAACTACACGACAAGGGTTAACTCCAGGGAATAATATAGCCATGATATATTTGTGTTGGGTTTGCCTGTTTTCTTGACTATTATACATAGCTAGCAGCGCCCCGCGGCTTCGCCCCCGTGGAAATCTTATGTGTCAAACGTCGAGTCGAGAATATAGGCTGATGATTATGATGAATCACTCAGTTTCTCTGATAGTTTCATCTGTGTATTCTCTGTCGGTAGATAATGCTGGACACAATTCACACAGCATTATCTAGCCCCATGGTAAGCAGAGCTTGTGTTATGGGTACTAGATAACTGATATACATAATACAGTACATTAAATAGATAGATATTTTTAGTATACATAGAAAACGACCAGAACACCCGGAACAAATATCTGCAGATCGTACACACATTTGTTCCGAGGCGGGAATCGAACCCGCAACCTCCTGCGTCGCAGGCGGACCTTCGTCCACCGCGCCACATCGGTCGTCAAAATGCTCAGAACAAAGAGAATATCACACGCGCAGTACAAAAGAAGCGAAACATTACACATGACGGGGTGGAATATGACAAAACGGCTGCAATTGCAGAAGTTAACCGAAGGACACAGCAAACGGAACGGGGAAAATGGGAAAGCGATATCAAGAGCTTTGGAGCCATGGAACTAGCGGTAATTCCAGTTTTATTTTTTATAATAACCCAAAAATTGGTCTTTTTTCGATTATTAAATAAACACTAGATACTGAATTATATGCAATAAGCAAATATGCAATTATTGCATCATCTCTTTATAAAAGGACAAGGAGGAAAATAATTAATATTTGGGATGTATGTAGCTAAAATACTAAATAGCTAAAAAACTACATGCGTATATATATAATATATACATATACGTTTTCCAATGTCATAATTATGTTATTATGTAACATAATTATGACATTGGAAAACGTTGTAGGTCAAACCGAAGGAAAATATGTCAATAATGATATTTCTCGAATAAATAAGTTAGGTTTAAAGAACTTTATTCTCATATAAACACACATTGCCAATCCAAATCATGGCGGGCACCGAGAAGTTTCAGCAGCTTCTCGGGAATAGATTTGTTGCCTTGGAACCCACTGATGACGCTGACGAGACCCTACACAATCTGGTTGAAACGTTGAGGGATGAGGGCATCAAATTCTGTCGAAAGCAGCGTACTGGCAAGAAGTCCAAACTCTCGGATGAGACTCTTGGGCTGATGACAAAAAGACGGGAGACCACCCAAGCGACTTTGTCAGAGAGGTCAGACCTGAACAAGCGGATTGCGAAGATGGTACGGCACGACCTTCGGAGCTTCAACACGCGCCTCATTCAAGAGGCGATAGAGCGAAACCGAGGGTCCAAAGTATTCACTCAGCAGCTTGGCAGGAGCCACCTGACAAAGCTTAAAACGCACGACGGGAGGACCGTATTGTCAAAGCCGGAGATATCCGCCGAGATAGAGGATTTCTATGGCCGATTATACGCTGCACATGCCCCTCGTTACCGACGAGATGACCAAGATTCCAGAGCCACCCTGACACGCCACTATACCGACGAACTGCCTGAAATCAGTCAAGACGAGATCGTGTTAGCTCTAAGGCAGCTTAAAAATGGAAAAGCCCCCGGCGAGGACGGTATTACTTCAGAGCTTCTTAAAGCCGGAGGAGCCCCTGTAATACAGGAGCTACGGAACCTCTTTAATACCGTCCTTGACAGTGGGAGAACTCCAAAGGCGTGGAGCGGGAGTTTGGTGGTGCTCTTTTTTAAGAAGGGAGATAAAACCCTTCTTAAGAATTACAGACCCATCTCACTCTTGAGCCACGTCTATAAGCTGTTCTCACGAGTGGTCACGAACCGTCTCGCCAGGAGACTCGACGAGTTCCAGCCACCGGAACAGGCTGGGTTCCGCGGAGGATATGGCACCATAGACCACATACACACAGTGAGGCAGATTATACAGAAGTCCGAAGAGTATAATCAGCCCCTGTGTCTGGCTTTTGTGGACTATGAGAAGGCATTTGACTCCGTCGAAACCTGGGCTGTTCTGGATTCCTTACAGCGATGCCAAGTAGACTATCGTTATATCCAGGTGCTGAGTTGTCTCTACGAGGCCGCCACCATGAGTGTCCAAGTACAGGGTCAGCAGTCTAAACCCATCCAATTGCGCAGAGGAGTGAGGCAGGGGGATGTCATATCCCCGAAACTGTTCACGTGCGCATTGGAAGATATGTTTAGGTTGCTGGACTGGAAAGGAAAGGGCATTAATATAAACGGCGAGTACATCTCACACCTGCGATTCGCTGATGACATAGTCTTAATGGCGGAGTCGCTTGAGGAACTGAACCAGATGCTGGACGGCCTAGCTTCAGCCTCCCGATGTATCGGTCTTGGCATGAATTTGGATAAAACCAAAGTCATGATCAATGGTCACATTGATCCAAGGCCGGTGGTCGTACATGGTCACCTTCTCGAAACTGTTTCCGAGTACACTTACCTTGGGCAGATTCTGCAGTTGGGTAAAAACAGTTTCGAGAAGGAGGCCAAAAGGAGGATCCAGCTGGGCTGGGCAGCATTTGGGAAACTACGTCAAGTCTTCACGTCATCCATACCGCAATGCTTGAAAACGAAAGTTTTCAATCAGTGCGTCCTACCCGTTATGACCTACGGAGCTGAGACGTGGACACTCACGATAGGGCTGGTCCACCAGTTCAAAGTCGCTCAGCGAGCTATGGAAAGAGCTATGCTCGGAGTTTCTCTGAAGGATAGGATTCGTAACGAATACATCCGACAGAGAACCAAGGTTATCGACATAGCTCAAAGAATTAGCAAGCTGAAGTGGCAGTGGGCCGGCCATATCTCGCGAAGAACCGACGGCCGATGGGGCAAACGCGTTCTTGAGTGGAGACCACGACTCGGTAAACGTAGTGTAGGACGCCCTCCGACCAGGTGGGATGACGACCTGCGAAAGACTGCAGGTAGATGCTGGATGCGGCAAGCTGAAGACAGGGCGCTATGGCGCTCTTTGGGGGAGGCCTATGTCCAGCAGTGGACTGCTATAGGCTGATGATGAAACACACATGGTTCACTTATAATGAGATACATAAAGAAAAAATTAATCTATGTTTTACAATATTTAAAACTAGCCTCTGATACCTAAAAGCAAATTATACTAAATATTATTTATGATTTTATACTACTACTATTATCATTACATATACAAATACCAACATTATAGCAGCCAGAAATAAATCAAAGACCGGTAAGTATTTTATTCGTGTAGGTAGGTACTGTTACAGAGTATGTACGTGTAATTTAAGTTTATTTTTATATGCATTCAAATTAATACACTCCTTTACATTGTTTGGTAGATTGAAGTTAATACTTAATCCCGAAAAAATCGATACGAAAGCCAGCTGTAGGCAATTAATTTAAATAATTGTTTATAAATTATTCCTAGAAAACTTCTATTAAGCTGAAATGTATGTATGTACATGTACCTCGTTATAGCCGTGGTGTAGCAGTGCCCTAGAGAGCAAAATAAAGAACATTTCGTACTCCAAAGCAGCCAAGCTCGATCCACATTGGAAATAGAATTACATTTATTTTAAATGAGCCTGGGCTGCAACTGAGAATAGCTATTAAGTTTACTATATAATGAACCCTGGTTTTTGTATAGCTTCGTCTTTTTCTAACGATTGGGAACACCGGAAGACTGAGTGAGACGGAATTTTTGTTATTGTATGGCGAGAAAGCAAGAACGCGTTGACTTTTCTTTTACGTTCTAAATTTGCAGCTGGCAGACCAGAAACACAAAAAAACAGGGCGACAGAAACATCTTTATCAGCGATCGAATGCATCTTCTACCACTGTGATTCTTCTACCACTTCGTTATTTTATTATTGTGCTATCGGACCTTCCCGGCTTCGTACGGTTTAAGTACGTATTCCTAACTTTTTTGAAAATATAATATAGCCTATGTTCACCGGGGATAGTGTAGCTTCCCAACGGTGAATGAATTTTTCAAATCGGTCCACTAGTTTCGGAGCGTATTCATTACAAACAAACAAACAAAAAATCAAACTTTTCCTCTTTATAATATTAGTATAGATTCGCATCTATTCCATAAAGATACATTGGTAAATTTGGAAAAGTCAAAATGTATACCTACATACATATATGAACTTATTTTATACTTTAAGAACTATTCAGAATTTTTTTGCACTTTATTTCCCCGTTCTATTGCCCGATCGCTCCACAAATGTTATTATGTCATTATTTATACAAAAAAATGGTTATTCTGCGGGTTAAACGCTATTTAATAATGAATAACCGCTGGGCTAAACGTGTTCTTGAGTGCAGACCGCGACTTACGTATTGTAGGACGCCCTCCGACCAGGTGGGATGACCACCTGCGACTGCAGGCAGATGCTGGATGCGTCAAGCTGAAGACAAGACGCTGTGGCGCTCATTAGTGGAGGCCTATGTCCAGCAGCGTACTATTATATGTTGATGATACTAATAAACGCTTCCGCTACCTACAAAACATTCAGAAGCGTATAGCGTATGAACAAGCGGCAACAACGCGACGGCGATAATTGCAACTTGCCGCGACACTCCCGCTTGTATAAGTGGACCTTAAGTACCAACATGTACAGTCGTACGAGAACCATTTAAAATCTAATTACACCCTCGTTTCTACCATCGCATTTGCATCTCAAGTGGTGTATTAACCGCTACTTTGAAAGCCTGGCCAGTATTATAGGAGTAAATACTGAATGCTGTGTTCATATTGTGAGTTCTGTGTATTGTATGCGTCTATTTTTCCGGTACAGTAGCCTGCCTGAAGGCACGTACGAACATCTATTGATAGAGGGTAAAGCTGTTGTCCCACTGCCACGCACGCTGTGCACGATCACGCGGCACATTTTAGCTGCGTGGGTTCGTTTAACTCTCGGCATGCCTGGTGGTAAGAAGTTACTACTAAGCTGGTGGGTCTCTGGGACCCGGATTTTAAAATTAACTTCGCGCTACATGCCTTTGACAAATGTCATTATTTATTGTTTTATAGGAACATAATACATATTTAAAGAAAAAAGTAAAAAATATATTAAAATCTAGCGGTTTATGTCAAGGGATTCACAATGGTCGGCTTGAGAGCGGTAAAGCGCGAAATTCATATTCGAATATAACGGTTTTTCTGCGTTGGTGGGTCTAAGAGATCCTACGTGACAGGGTTAAACCAACGTGGGTCTACGTTTCCGATCCAGTACACACCATACACGCACGCTGTGCATGCCCACACGGCGTATTTTAACTACGGATTCTTTTGTTTGACAATATGATCTGAAGCTGCGTGTCCGTTACCAGTTTACTTATAACGCGTGCGTAGCGTACATGCATAGCTTTGACAGCGTTGAGCTGCGCGAGTGCTATATTTGAGCAAGCCGTGTAGCAATGACGTCATTAATCTCGTATTCGTGCGTAGCGTGTTCGTGGGTTGCAGTGCACGCTATCATATAAATTTTCTTGCAAAGCGCAGCAAGACGCACGTGCTACGCACGTCATATTGTGCATGACTGTTGGACAGCAGCTTAAGAGACGGGGGAGTATAGTTATAGTCACACGATCGCTATAAAGTTATAAACTAGTTTCTGCCCGCTCAAACACACTTCTCCATAAACTTCTGGAATAATATTTGTAAATAGGATGCGGAAGTTTGAAAAAACAAAGAGATAAATGTATGTAAATATGATTATTAAATCTGGATGGTAAAACTAGTGCATTCAATTGAAATTTACTTTCAGATTTCTAATACTTTATTTCTTTAGGATTACAAAATAAGCACTTTCATAATAATATATAAGTCAAATTTAATATAAATAATTGTTTATGTGGCGGTGTTTCTGAATTTCACTTCATATCAATTATTGTAAAATGGTGGAAGATATGAAAAAAAATCACTAGTTCCTATACATTTATATTTATAATGTCTAATACATTTCTGTTTTGCTAAATCTTAATATAGGTAATGCGATTTTAGATTATTTTCTGAAAAATATAAATCTTAGTAAGGGTGACCTCCGACCAGGTGGGATGACGACCTGCGAAAGACTGCAGGTAAATGCTGGATGCGGCAAGCTGAAGACAGGGCGCTATGGCGCTCATTGGGGGAGGCCTATGTCCAGCAGTGGACTGCTATAAGTTGATGATGATGAAATAAGGGTAATCTAGTACCTACCTACCATTATATGTAAAAGGAGTGCTTATAAAAATTCGCATCAAAAAGAGTAACCGGCTGGGTAAAACGAGATACGGAATATTTATACGTAAAGTTTCACGTTATTTTTTTCTCTACGAGACAGGTCAGACCTGAGGTATTAACTCCACGCCACAAGTTTAATTAATATTTGATTCGAATTTAAGAATAAGCGGCAGTTTTACGTCATCATCAACATTAACCTATGTTAGTCCACTTGCTGGACCTAAGCCTCCCCCAATGAGCGCCATAGCGTAGCGCCCTATCTTCAGTTTGCCGCATCCAGCATCTACCTGCAGTCTTTCGCAGGTCGTCATCCCACCTGGTCGGAGGGTGTCCTACACTACGTTTACCGAGTCGTGGTCTCCACTCAAGAACACGTTTGCCCCAGCGGCCATCAGTTAATTAATACTTGATTCGAATTTACGAATAAGCGATACTATTACATGCGGATTTATTATTCGACTATTCGAAAACAAAAAATATATCTCTAGTTTTATAGCTTTTGGTATTTTTTGTGCGTGATTTAACCGGTTTCCGCGGGTTTTAGAATAAATAATATATTTGTAAAAGTTTTGTTTTTATTTGAAACATTTTAAAATAAAAGGTTTGAATGGCAGGTTTTTGCAAGCGACGCCAAATTGACGTGCTCGATACTGTTGGGATTAATGTATTGGCATTTAAATTGGTCGTTTAAATGTGTACAAAAGGGAATTTAAACCTTATATATATTTTGTAAACGTAACAATAAGGCTGATTTTAGTTTCAAGATGATCATCAGCGCTGACAGCTCAGCGTGTAGCTCGTCAGCGCGGGTCGTTTTAGTATTCTGCTGATCACGCGCCCAGTGTCTATATTGCGACTCGATATGATTATACGCAAACGGCGCGGCGGCGCGTGCGATCAGTGCGACACTAAAACTGAAGACAGAAGCGCACGGGCGCTGGTCGGCGCCGACCGCTTAGCGACGCTGACGAGCGGCGCGTAGGACGCGCGTACTGACAGCGCTGAACGGTCGGCGTTATTTTAGGAGTGTCGCGGCCGAAGAATATTCTCGTCTAATTCAATCCGTAAGCATACGCGTGAATGACGTAAGCATACGCGAAAATAGCGTTCGGTGGGCACCAAGGACATCTTTATTTGTTTGTTGTTTTAAAGCTTATACCAAAAATTCCATTCCATTAAATTCTATGTATGGAATTTTATTCCAGTTACTCGTCTAGCATGATTTTCCAGTGAGTTTCATACAAACTCGACACCCAAAAGCAATATTTCAAAACATTTTCTGTCAGACGAAAATCGCCAGCGCTATCCCGGGAACACAGTGTCCCTATCAGAAATCACGAAACAAAATCCGATAGTTTCCAAATATAAAAACCAGCTTATCAAAAGTTTCGAGCTGATACATGTGACAGACTTGATGGCACTGCTGGCTTTAAGGTCAAAGGTCACACAAAGGGCGCGGAAATAAAATAAATGCGGGTTCTTAGTAATTTCTGGGTTCTAGAAGTATTTTTTTTATTTCCATATTCAAAGTACATTAAAGGTATAAAGTTTCTAACTGTACTTGTACAGTTTGGCAGAAACTTTATACCTATTTTTATTGTCAGCACTAATAAGCTAGAAATGTATTAATCATCAGATAATTACTAGTTTCGAGCACATTTTTGATCGTAGAAAATGGTTTACAATTTGCGCAAAACAAATTACTATCTAATTACTTGCTGGACCCAGAAATCCCGGATGATTATGGTAATTAATCTCTTCGTTACCAATCTAAATTCATCAATAATTAATTATTAAAATTAGTTTTACATAAAAACGCTCATCCTGCAATTAATTTTTCAAAGGACTTAATCTCGTGACAAAAGCCTGATTTTTCTTCGGCGTAATAACGTAGAGCCCCGATCAATATCAGAAAAAAATCTCGCTAGGAAGTTGGATCAAGGGCCAGATCCGAAAGGCGGTACTCGTGGACTCGGCACGCATCGTCAGGAAGTTCCTCTCTCTGCAGCCCTTGTCACCGGCCGCTTAAACCTAGCTTCGCGGTGAAAATCTACAGTCTTCATATACTTTTTACTGTAGAATTACTGTACCTTTATTGTATTTAAGTAAACAAATATTTTATAACGAGAATAAACAACATTAAACAAATGAAGTAAAATAATAATAACTATTTTCTACCCACGGCTTCGCACGTGATGTTTCTATGGAAACGTTTGAAGATTATTTTTACCCTATGGGAACTGAGTTATAGAATAAA
This sequence comes from Eupithecia dodoneata, assembly GCA_947044415.1. NCBI lineage: Eukaryota > Metazoa > Arthropoda > Insecta > Lepidoptera > Geometridae > Eupithecia > Eupithecia dodoneata. The sequence continues at coordinate 1,570,487 of OX345670.1, forward strand.
CTACCTGTATACAAAATTTCAGCGCAATCCATTCAGTAGTTTTTGCGTGACAAGGTAACAAACATCCATACATACAAACTTTCGCGTTTATAAGTACCTAATGCTGTCCTTCTAGTCGAATATTGGCCACGGCGGCGGCGGTGGTTCTTACCCGAGACATAGGTGGTTTCGTAAACAGAGGTACTCCCCTCCCACTCTCATTATCCGATGGGACCGACGCTTATCATGTACTAGCTGCGCCCCGCGGCTTCGCGCATGTGGAAATCTATTTAACAAATAGTTTATAAACCTTCCTCCGCTTCAAAATCCGTTGGGTAGTTTTATGGTGGCACTTCACATGGCTATTTGTGTATTTGGCATATATGGCAAACCATGTGTAACAATGACAATTACCATGTGTGGACAGTTTATTTGACAAAGTGTTCGCCTTATTTGCCTATTAGACAAATAAGGCCAATACCAAATACGCGTTACGGTGCGCTTGTCGATTGCTCGAGGCACATCAAAGCAGTCAAATAGGCAAATACGCAATAAGCCATCCACACAATGGCCGTATTGGCACCTTGCGTTCCGCTCAGTCTGCTGCCAAATGTTTGTGTTTGTTATTTGTGTGCCATGTGTGGATGGTCGTATTTGCCTCTTTTTGCATGTTCGTCTGAACGTCATTTATTTTGATAAATACTACAAACACCCAATAGCGAACACTAGCCATGTGAAGTGCCACCATTAAAGATCTAAGCATGCATAGGGACAGATAGACAGCGGGAAGCGACTTCGTTTTATACTTATTACTACCGTATCTTTACTACATGTAAAGATACGGTAGTAAACTCGTGCTAGGGGTCCCTTTATCTTTGTGTCTTGAAGTCAAAGGCAATCCTGACATATTTACTCGTGTATTTCGCAAAGGCGTGAAATAGTAGAATAGTTTCCCGTCTGGACCGAAACTATGTACAATCTAGATGATGTTGTAAGTACTTACATCTACCATGTAAAGGCCTATTTAAACCTACGCTGTATTCGGTACCCTAAGGGGTACCTAGCGAAAGCCAGGTGGATATAAATAAATAATGTTGTATCCACGCAGCAGTAACTAGCCCCAAGCTAAGCAGAGCTTGTGTTATGGGTACTAGATGACTGATATACTTAATACAATAGATTACATAGATAGCTATTTTTATTATTCTGGTTGTTTTCTATGTATAATAACAAATACCTATCTATGTAATTTATTGTATTATGTACTTATATCAGTTATCTAGTACCCATAACACAAGCTCTGCTTACCGTGGGGCTAGATAATGCTGTGTGAATTGTCCAGCAATATTTATTTATTTATTTAGTATACATAGATAACGACCAGAACACCCAGAACAAATATCTGCAGATCTTACACACCATTGTCCCGAGGCGGGAATCGACATTCGCCCACGGCGCCACAGAGGTCGTCAAATTACCGCTGCGTAAAGCAATATAAACCAATATTTTGGCACAGTTTCAAGCCATGATCACGACATATTGGAAAAATCAAATCATGGTAAATATCCCGTTAGAAGTGACCTTTGTTATAATGCGGTTTTAAGGCGGTGATAGCGAAGTCCGAAACCACGAGAGTTGGAAAAATGTCGTCACGACTTAAATGAAATCAATATCCGTGGTTTCGGACTTGGCCATCACCGCCCTGCTTAAAAAAACATCCTGTAGAGCGACTCATCGTATGCTTACGACGTAAAGAAATTACGTACATCCATACAAACATCACAAGTTTCCTTTAGATAAAATTCTGTGCAGCTTCATAATTAGTTCTTACATTCAGTGGCTTATTTTTTAGCAAGTAATTTTTATAAATTCATCATCATCAGCATATATTATTCCACTGCTGGACATAGGCCTCCCCCAATGAGCGCCATAGCGCCCTGTCTTCGGCTTGACGCATCCAGCATCTACCTGCAGTCTTTCTTTTATACTTTATAAATTAACTTTTTTAAATTATATGATTCAAAAGTCATTTATAAAAGGGAAGTAGGTACGTTCATGTCAGCTTGATGAACGATGTCCATAGTAATTAGTCTTTCTATCTCAATTACAAAATTTTATGAATATTGTTCAGGAAATTTACAGTTAACTGCATTTTAATGTCGATGTAAGTTATGAACTCGTATTAAAAATATTAAAGCCTGGTAATTCAGTTAAAAATAATAATTAAAAAAAAATTAACAATGACAATTCACACAGCATTATCTAGCCCCATGGTAAGCAGAGCTTGTGTTATGGGTACTAGATAACTGATAAATGATATACATAATACAATACATTAGGTACATAGATAGATATTTTTTTTATGATACATAGAAAACGACCAGAACACCCGGAACAAATATCTGCAGATCGTACACACAATTGTTCCGAGGCGGGAATCGAACCCGCAACCTCCAGCGTCGTAGGCGGACCTTCGCCCTCCGCGCCACATCGGTCGTCAACTATCAAATTTATCTGTAACGTAAAATTATTTGTATATTTGTTAATAAAAAGCAAATAAAGCTCCCAACTTAGTCCATATTGAAGCGAAACGGTCAAATAACTTAGCCATTTACAGAAATAAAAGGCACTTCAAGATTAAACCAATTTCCGTCAAAAAAGCTTTGTTTTTCTTTCTTTCAGTTAATTTTACAGTAGAAAATATAGCTCGCAATTTCCGGAAACAGAAACCAAACAAAAGGTTCTTGCGATAATCGTTACAAAAAGCGATTCATTGTTTTGTTAGTAGACGCCTTTGGTAAAGTTGCTGGCACAGCGAGAAGTTCCAAGCGTTTAGTCGAACTGCTGAAATGCTCACCAAAGGGCATGTTTGATTTATTATTGTTTATCATTTATAGCCATTATTGTCCCACTGCTGGGCAAAGGCCTCCCTTTTCTCCTTCCACTCCTCGCGATCCAACGCAGCAACAGGCCATGATGGAATAAGTGCCATGGTGTTTTGCTTGTTAAAAAATCTGACGGTAAGTAAGCTTATGTAGAGCTCAAGAGACAAAAGCTCAAAATACAAAGAAATTCGAGAGGTGGATACATAAATAGATAGATAACTAATGTATCTACCTCTCGACCTTCTTTGTTTGAGCTATTGCCTATTGAGCCATAAGCCGCTTACTTACCGTCAGATTTTTGTTTAATTGTTTATGGTAAATAAATCATAGATGTAACATTACAGCACTTTACAACTAGTGTACAATAATATGCACTTAGAAAATCACAAAAAAACACGAAAAAAGACAGATAAAGAAAAAACTTAAGTATAATAAATATATGTACCTACTAACATTGTACTAAACAGAGACAGAAATATTTTGTTTAAATCGTGGAAGTACCTACAAAGCAGCCTTTTCGCTATAAGCGTTCCTTTCCAGGCAACCTGAGACTGCGTCACGTAGTAAGATGCACACCCACTAGTTAGGTACTCATGTAGGTACATTTATTTTCTAATTAATTAAATTAAAAAAATTCCTGTGTGCTCCTGTTGTATTCCAAACCTACTCCCCATTGAGTATTGCCAGTAGAACAATAGCGAAAATAAAAAGGGAGGGAGTATTTGCCGTTGCAGCGTTTTGTTCGAAGTCAAACACAACAGCTATGTTTTTAGAGTTTGTTCCGTGATTTTAGACCTGCTATTTATACTATTCAATAAATTATGGATTATTTACAATGCTGGATATTTACAAACAGTTTCATAAACACAAAGCATTATCTAGCCCCATGGTACGCAGAGCTTGTGTTATGGGTACTAGATAACTGATATACATAATACAATAGATTACATAGATAGATTTTTTTTATAAATAGAAAACGACCAGAACACCCGAAACAAATATCTGCAGATCGTACACACAATTGTTCCGAGGCAGGAATCGAACCCGCAACCTCCTGCGTCGCAGGCGGACCTTCGCCCACCGCGCCACATCGGTCGTCATCCCCATGTTACCCCGTTGCGGTCAGAATCACGTGAAATCTTTTAAATACGGGATATTCCTTTATACAAAATCAGCCATATTAGAATTTTCTTAAAATAGCTAATTCATTATAAGAAGTACTTACGACAACTAGGCTTCGTAAAGTAGAAAGGTGAATAAAAATTTAAATATAAAGGTAAGTTTTAATTGTTTTATTTTCTTGCAATGAATGTGAAAACTTTAGTTTTGCGCTCAGGCCAAAACTTCACATTAATAACCTTGTATATAATGGGGTGCTTGAGTCCCTTGTAGAAATGTACTATGATGTTAAAAGCCACAGAAATAATACCTTACTTACTTACTTGTTTCTGGACTGGTTACCGCAACTTGGCCGCCGGTGGGCCTTTTTTGCGTGTCGGGTGGGGGGGGTTGCTAGTCTAACCACCCGATGTCCTCCAGGAAGGCTAGCAGCTCGCTGATGCCGGTGCATGCCTCCCTAGGCGTCCTCGGTGTCCCAAGGTGATGCAGTCTTTGAGAAGCTACGCTGTCGCAATCTACAAGCACATGCGCTGCCGTCTCCTCTGCATTCATGCACCCTCTGCAAAGGGCTGTCCGTGATACCCAAATTAAATAGGTGTTTGTTTAGCATGCAGTGACCCGTGACAATATCGACGACTTACCGGAGTTTGTCACGTTTGAGATTGAGGAGTTTTCGGGAGTACCGTGGGTTTAAAACCGGGAATGCCTCCTTCGACTGACTGCAATCTGGAATACTTGCCCAGAAATAATACCTATGCCATTTCCAAATGCTGCAATAACACACATTTACCCAACTTTAATGCAAAACTGCTCGTTTTCAGACCAACTCCTAAGAGTTATTCCCATTTGAGACTTCGCTTGAGATATTCTTAGAGCAAACATCCTTTGAAATAACTCCGCAGTCACCTAAGTTGCAGAAGATTGAATTTTATTTACTTTAAGGGGTTTATTTTTCACACTCCGGGGGTTCTCGAGTCCATGACACTTTCGTGGTTTAGGAGATTTGTTTTTGAGTGTATTTGGATACAATTTTACAGCGCTCATACACTGTGAATTTTCCTTTGTAACTTACATAATACAACTAAGTCGATCTACTTAGATCTACTTAGTTGTATTATGTAAGTTCTTTCTACTGAGCCTCGTGACCTCCAAAAAGATAAATAAATGATGCTAAACAAATTCACACAGTATTATATTATAGACCCAAGCTAAGCAGAGCTTGTGTTAGAGATAGCAGATGACTAATATACATAATACAATTAATCACATAAATAAATATTTTGACTATTCAAAGTAAGTACCCAGAACATCCGGCACAAATATTTGTTCCAAGGTGGGAATCGAACCCGCAACCTCCTGCGTCGCAGGCGGACCTTTTCTGTTGGGTTTAAGTTAAAGGCGAACATTGCACTTAGCGTTATGAATAAATACTAAAGTCATGCTTAAAAATTAAGTTCTTGAGCGTAAAAGCAAAAAACTCAGCCTCATTTCTTAAACTTCGAAGTAAAGCTTTTGTTTAATGCGTCTAATGGCTTGAAGCCATTGTGAGCGGCCATTCGTGCGCAATCGTCGTATTTCTTTTAAATTAAATGCAAAGGACAATAACTTAGTTCACACTTTACGTTATCGGGAAAGTGAATTAAATGAAACTACAGTAAAAAGTCTGAATTAGCGTCGGTGCATGTTTGGTGCAAAGGGTCAATATTTTTTTAGGGTTCCATACTCAAAAGGTAAAACGGGACTCTATTACTACGACTCCGCTATTCGTCCGTCCGTCTGTCTGCCCATCTGTCACCAGGCTGTATCTCAAGAGCCGTGATATTTAGACCGTTGAAAATGTCACAGATGATGTATTATATATTATATATATTCTGTTGCCGCTATAACAACAAATACAGAATAAAATAGATTATAATAAGGAATATAATATACAAGCCCTACGTTATTTTTTTGCCGTTTTTATAGATAATGGTACGGAACCCTTCGTGTGTGAGTCCGATTCGTACTTAGCCGGTTTTTTTTTATACTACCGAGGTGGCAAGTTTGCGGCCCGCCTGATGGAAATTATATGGAAGCCTGCAACAGAAGAAACAAACACGCGCGTTGCCGACCTTATAAATGTCAGAGGAGACCATTTTGAAGAACCCTCAATCGTAAAAAGCAAATTTATCCTGAGCCTCGATAAAAACCTTTATTTTTAATTGACTGTACAATTCACCTATTTTTAATGGTCTCCGAGTCAACAGTAGCAAAAATATTAAAATCAACAATAGATAACTGGGACAGTGCGTCCCAATTTCTTCTGTCCCAATAAGCAGCACGTCGGAAAAACTACCTATTTCTACTCTTAGTTGAGTTGGACCTAGTTTAATCAATATTTGCATGCCTATGTTAGATAGAATACAACTGGCCGTATTATATATTTAAGACCTACATTGTCACATAAAGCAATAAACCTTCAACAGAGCCATTCAATTTATGATGAAGATTGGTGGGCGAAAAAACGCCTGCGACGTCGGAGGTTGCGGGTTCGATTCCCGCCTCGGGACACAATTGTGTGTACGATCTGTAGATATTTGTTCCGGGTGTTCTGGTCGTTATCTATGTATAATAAAAATATCTATCTATGTATTAAGTATATCAGTCATCATCTAGTACACATAACACAAGCTCTGCTTAGCTTGGGGCTAGATGATGCTGTGTGGATTGTCCACCATTATTTATTTATTAATTTATGTTCAATATACACACTTAATAGTATCCTCCTGTGTTTTTGTCAAATTAGACCAACACAGGAAGTTTTTTTGATCTATTCAGGAGTACTCTGGCAAGTCATAAACTTGACGAATTCATGCGACTTCCGACCAAGTTTCGTTTCACATAAAACTCGTTTTTGCGTGTTTTCCGTTGAACTGACTAAGCCGTACCATCGTACCACAGTACACATATAGACCAGTATGGAAACTAAGCCTAGTTGATGAAATAATAAAAATAAGAAAAAACCTACTTAGCAATAGGGTTGTAACATTTCTTGTTTTTGATATATATATATTTTATTTAGACGTTTTTTATTCTGTTGTGATCAATTGAAATAACTAGCTGACAAGTGGTCTGGTTTAATATAATAATTACACATGACCGCTCGTCTAGACGCGACAACTGCTACTGACAGCACCGCGAAAACCCCTTAGAGGTCTCGTCGATGCGCATGTTTTTGTGTGAGTGTGCCGCCGTTTCGAGCGTTTGTTCGTAGTTTCCATACTGTCCATACGTATCTGTGATCGTAGGTACTCAGTTGTAGGAATTGGGTCGGCAGCCTGAAGTCGATTTTTACCATTTAATTAGAACGGGCCCCAGTGGTGGTAGTTTTTGCTGATCACTTAGGGACGCTTCTTAACCCGTTGGAATTGGTTCTATTTTCATACAAATTGCCTCAATTTGTAGTTACTCAGGGAATTAAAAAAGTCTATCGTCTTGACTTATCTATTATTTACGTTTTTTGGATGTCTGAACTTTTTGATGAAAAAACAAGATATACATTAGAAATATGATACTGATAATGAAAAGTTGATTTTTTTTCTATTTAATTTCGAAGCAAAAGCTTGAAGCATTAAAAAAATATAAATTAGGTAAGTACCTAAGTAATTTACCTCTGGTATAGGTACCGTATGATGAAGTTAGTTATTTGTATATAATGTACATATAGAAAAAAAAATGCGTTGTTACAAAAATTCAACGAAACTCACTTAAAGATAAAATAATTAAGAAGGAACGTTAAAAAAACACATTAGTGCTTTGCCTGCCTTTAGTCGTTAAGTTATGTAAGTAACAACTTTAGCGATTGCTAGCACGTTCTCCAGTCACGAAAAACATTACATAGCTGGTATTAAAATATATTACAGACCAACAATTCCCTACATTAAATATGTAGGACATGCGTACATACATGTAAGTAACTATAATTATTTTTCGTGAAGGTTTTTTTTGTCGAAATTGTATGTTCACTATCCAATATGATAGAGTAGAAAGAATTGTGAAATGTGAAATATTTTATAAACACGGCTTTTAGGCAATTATTTATAAATTAAGTTTCTTTCTTTCTCAAAAAGGTTAATTGGTACTTGTTTCAAGGAGGGGTCATTGGAGTAATAGTATAACCTACTTTGTGAAAGACTGTCTGGTAAATGGTTTGAAGGTTTGAATAAGCACTGTAAAACAATGATGTTATATATATTCCCTCTAACATAGCCGATCTGACGTCATAGGCTGCCATTGGCCTGCAGATAGACATAAAGTTGTCCAGTGTGGCATAGGCTCCATGTCATAGAGGTACCTATGACATTGAGCTATAATCAAATATCGCTATGTTTATATTTCTTTAAAATGAGTAAGTATGACGTCTCTATATATAAAATCTCATTGCTGTAAAAGCGAGGTTTCGTCACATTATTAGCATTTTTATTATTAAAGCGTAGAATAACTATAGTAATGATTCTTTGTTTTAGTGTCTACAAAGAAGCTAAAGAACAAAATCCCACTAACTGAAAACTGCTAAGACTCCGCAGCGTTCCATTACTCGCAAAATACGAACGGAAGTAGTCTATTAGCGCCCTATTTCACCTACCGTTCTCTGAATGCTTCCCTAAGAAAACAGAATTACTTCCCAATTCCGTCTCAATTACTTAAGAGAGCATAGGAGAGCCGTTATCCTAATTGTATGGGGATGCGAGGATCGGGGGCCGTAATCACAGGCGTATGTCACGTGGTAATTGGCAGATTAGGTATTAGGTGGTATTAGACGTCGTTTGTTCACTGTCAGATCTTTCTAACTAGTCTGGGGTGTAAGGGGGTCTCCAACATCCCGTCTTCCAAGCCAACCTAACCTGCAGGTGGTACACCCTGCTAGATAACGAACTAGGCTCTGGTGAAAATATCAAACCATTTTCATAATTTGATAGATACCTCATTAATGTTAAAATTATTTTCCATTACTTGACACTGGCAGAAAAGTGTCCAACTAGACACAATTGCCATTGACAAAGATTCATCATCTAACTAGTCTGCTTGCCTGACAGTCCTGTCATGTAAGTACTTTATACTCCAAACCAGCTGAAACAGCGCCGTTGGTTGGTGCGATATTTCAGTATATCGTAGGCAGCTGACAGTGTTTTGCCAACTTGTTGCGGGCCGGCGAAGATTTGTAGACTGTAGCTGGGTACAGACTGGTGTTACGGGGCGAAACACTGTCAATAGCTGTTGTTCATCTCACCATTCGCAGCAAGCATGTTATCTTACAATGTTCTACGTTCGGCAAACGTAGTTTAGGATGCCCTTCGGCCAGGTGGGATGACAACCTGCGAAAGACTTCAGGCAGACGCTGGATGCGTCAAGCTGAAGACAGGGCGCTATGGCGCTCATGAGGGGAGGCCTATCTCCAGCAGTGGACCATTATAGGTTTATGATGATAATGATACGTTACACCGTGTGCTAAAAAGTTAAAAGCGAATTTGAATGACGTCACCGGATACTGACGTCATGAGAAGTCTCCCAAGTCGCACGTAATTTGGAGTTAAATTCAGAAATACAGAAATCCTTTGATGTCCAAAAACATATCAAACCGCAACCTTTGGATTATAAATCGGTAAAGCACCCACGCACTCAACACCTACCTACTATCCTACATCTCCACAAGACTATCTACTCCAGTACAACATCCAAGTAAGCCAAGACGAGGGTCGGACAAGCCGATGTAGACAATCAACACATGATCCCATCAGGCGATCAACGGAATTCGTGTTGAGGGAGCTTGTCAAGAAAAACACTATTGATCCGGTTGCGGATATCGAGGATTTCCGGGTATAATCTACTTTTCCTTTATTTTTGAAGGAAATAGCAGATGTCCAAAAGAAAAGCTTATTAAATAAATCAGCTTTTCTTGTTCCATAGATTATAACAGAAAGCTTTTAAAAAAATTCAAGACTGAGTATGTGCCTAGCCTCAAAAATAATAACTTCAAAGGGCGTGTGGGCTGTGCCCATTTAGGTTCGAGTAGGATAGGTACTCTTTATCTATAAACATGCCTTCAAGTTTTATTTTAATAAAAATTGCTGAACACTTCACACAGCATGATCTAGCCCCAAGCTAAGCAGAGCTTGTGTTATCGGCACTAAATAACTGAAATACATAATACAAACAGTACATAGATATTTTTACTATACATAGAAAACATCCAGAATAAAAATATCTGCAGATCGTACAATCATATGTCCCGAGGCGGGAATCGAACTCCTCCTCCTCCTGCGTCACAGGCGGACCATCGCCCACCGCGCCACAGATGTCTTTAAAGTTATACACAAAACCAAGTTTTACATAATATTCTTTAAAAATGTTTACAAAGAAACATAAACAACTCGCCCTAAATAAAGGTGCCTGTCCACTTACTTCCTTTATGAACGCCACGTCCAAAAGTAGGTTACAAATACACGCTCTGTAAAAAGAACAAGCATTTTCCGAAGTTAAAATGTGTCAGTTTATGTCATTCAGAAAATGCTAGTTCCTGGAATCAAACACAGTGAGGAATATGTTAGCTTGTTTAGTTTTTGTTATTAGATTAAATCTGTTGAATACGGCCAATGAAGTGCAAGTAATATAAGGCACCTACATCGTTTCTATTCAGGTGAAAATCGGAATAATTTTACCTTTGATACATTTTGAATCAAAGGTTAAAATATTCTGATTTAGTTTGTCTTATGCGTGGAAAAACTTTTATAAATATTTAAGACAAAAAATGAGGGTAGATCGGTATGTTTGCTCGTATAAACTAACTCACTGCGAGTTAGTTTTTATGAGCAGACATACCGATCTACCCTCATTTTTTGTCTTCAGTTATTCCGTGATCATGGCGCATGAAACTGTGCCGAAATATTGGATAACTCAAAAATCAAATAATGGTAAATATCCCGTTTTAAATGACTTTCGTGTTAATAACCATGATAGTTCCAAAAGTTTTAATTCTGTTATTTGTATTTGTTTATTTCCACCGTAGAAACCGAGATTAATGTCGGCAAGTAATTATGAAATAAAAAAATATGCCGGACAATTCACACAGCATCTCCAAGCTAAGCAGAGCTATGGGTACTATATCCTACTAATTTTAAAATATTATAAACGCGGCTCATCAGGGGAGGCAAATATCCAGCTGTGGACGAATATATGATAATGATGCACCCAAAGGTCCACAAGAACAAGTGAACCAGCTGTTTAGTGTTTATATCTATTCCCTAGCACCCAGGTGGTCCGAAGCTGAGTAGCAATAGCTTTCAACTTTGCTTTTTAGCATGTAAATAGCTGAGGTGTTGAAAACTTACTCAGCTTGAACCAGGTTTATTGAAACTTGCGCATCGAAGAATTTGAAAAGCGCAGTAAAGTTGTCTAAAGGATTTAAGAGGAAGGAAAGGTTGGTTTAAGTTTTGTTTTTTGTTGCTTGTTCTTAAAGTTTTGAGGGTTACAGTGAGTGGTTTTCTTAACTTTTATCCAGGTAAAAACCTGAATAAAAGTCAAGAAAAGCACTCACTCACTCTGTTTGGTTCGCGTTTGTACTAAAATATTTGTTAGAGTAATTTTATAAAGTATTTGCTTGCGCAATGATGCCCGAAGCCCAAAGAAAAAAGTATACTACTAATAACTAGTTTTAAATTGTTTGTCTTTTCAGGTCACGAATGATGGTTCCCAAAATTAATTTCAGAACTAAATGTCCCCTAGGGTGTGAAGATAATAAAAGTTAATATTTTAAAAGTTATATGACAAGCCATCGCCGAAAACTCAGGAAGGAGGACATTATGATTTGTATTCCTTGTATACGTATTATCTAACAATTTCTTGTTTGGATAAAATAATAATAATTTTGTGTTTTTTTAATAATATATCTTTTTTTTAATATTGGTACTTACTATTTATAATTTATTTATGTATTTAAGTAGTGTATTATTTATTTTGGAATTTGTAATATTTATTATTTGTTTTTTAGTATTCTTATTTAGATAACATGTGGTACACCCCCTGCCTTTTCTTAAATTCGTATAATTCTTCCATCCAAAGGTTGCCTGGAAGAGATCGCTTCTAAGCGATAAGGCATTGTACCTGTCGCATATAATGTATTTTTGTAATGATTAATTTGATTATGGTGTACAATAAAGAATTTTTGTATTGTATTGTATTGTATTTGTAATAATTCATTTATCTCAGGCAACATAAGTCTAGTACAAGATGGAAAATAGACTACGGCCCATATACATAGAATATCATAATATAAAATGAAACTATTTACTAGCACGTAGTGTCGGCGACGTGTGACGCTGGAACAGCACGGCCAGAATTCTTCCTAAGTGGAAAATACATGGATGTGTTGATAGTTTTGGTTACCAAAGTACTTAAACTTATACCAGGAATATATACAAAGTTACTTAGTTACTTACCTATTTGTAGTACCGCAAGCTCGTCACCCAAAATTTACTTAAGAGTATTAAGGTCGATTCACTCATATCAGTGAAGCCACAGTTCCGTCAACGTGTTCGCTCAGTTCGGTATCAGTGCATGTGTGAATTGAATCACTGACGCAACACTACAGTATTGCGTCAGTGATTCAATTCACACATGTCAGTACTCAGTTCACGGAGCTTCAGTGAAAACGTGTCCGTCGTCAAGTATCGTGATTGTTGCTATGGCTGGTTTTGGTTTTGTATTTCGAATCCATGTACTTTGCATGAGACAAATCATACAAAACCCTATTTTCACAAATCAATTCTATCAATTGCTAGTCCTCCATTTTGTTTTTGATGCCGTGGCGTCCGTGATCCGACAAAAAATATCGGCGTCAACGAATACGTCCGTGATTGCCGGTGTCGGCACTGACACTGAGAGCACTGTGTCGTCACTGACACTGACAAGTGGGGATGCGTTCATAGAGAATGTATGAAAGAATATTTTGCACTGTGCCGGTACTGTGTCGGAACTGTGACTTCACTGATATGTGTGAATCGACCTTTAGCATTCGCCTTAAGTTCCCAACTCAAGTGAATTATTGTAATTCTTATAAAAATAAAGTTTCTTAATGCATTATCAGTATTCCCTTAGATCTTACAAGAACATAGCGTAGTCTATACCTAAACAATGACCAATTGTACTGGTATAGTATTCCCGAGATGGCAATAACAGAAATGTATGAACTGAATGCGTGACGAGCAAGTTCCAGCATAGCTGATAGAAAAACAGCTTGGATAGTTCCTGTCCTGACTTATGAGACGCTCACAGTCTCATAAAACAACATGCGGGGCAATCTTTGCGGACTGCTGATAGTGTAAGCTAAGTAATTTTATATTTTACTAGCTGCGCCTCGCGGTTTCACCCGCGTGGTGATAGATATTTTAGATAATATACTTATACAATATATCTTTATAAATTGTAATAGCCTATGTGTTATTCTGATGTATAGGCTATATTATTGTAAAGTTTCATTAAAATCCATTCAGTAGTTTTTAAGTGAAAGAGTAACAAACATCCATCCATCCATCCATTCATCCATCCATACTTGAAATGAAATTGAAAATGAAATGAAATTTTTATTTATTGCATACTATTGACAAAGTAATTCCAAAAACAATAATTTATCTAAATTAAACAAAAAGTGGTACTTATTAATCCATCCATACTTACAAACTTTTGCGTTTATAATATTAGTAGGATTTATACTGGGAAGCGTTCGGTGCCGATGACGCGAGTTTCACGCTTTTTGTTCACCCAAAAATGCTTAACGCGCCTAAAGCTTTCACTTCAATAATTAGATTTTTTTTTCTCCAAAACCTCAAAAGAGACTTCTGATTTCTGGAAGCTGCTACAGGGTTTTTTAGTATTAGATACAAATAATAATCAAAGCTATCGATATAACTCAAAGAATTACCAAGCTGAAGTGGCCGTGGGCCGGTCATAGTTGATAAAGAAATGACAACCGCTAGTTTACCGGGTAAACATGTTTTTGGGTGGAGACCGTGACACGATAAACGTAGAGTAGAACACCCTCCAGCCAGGTGGGATGACGACCTGCGAAAGACTGCAGGTGGAAGATGCTGGTTGCGTCAAGCTGAAGACAGGCTGCTATGGCGCTCATTAGGGGAGGCCTATGTAAATTAAACTCAGTTTTTGTAATTTTATAAGGGAGGCCTATGTCCAGCAGTACACTAACATAATGCTGATGATGATGATGTAACTATTTCAGAATTAAAGCAAACTGGACCAGCTTAACTCCCCTACCCTATGTCAAGTAGACCGGTTCTTTCTGTCTTACCCTAATCAAATACTACTTAGACGGATAGAGCCCACACAGTATGTTTGTCGACTTGAGATAAATCTTCGGATGCTGTTCTGCGTAAAGTGGATGAAAGGATCATCCATCAATGACTATGAGGAAGGCAATTTTTATGGGTCTACATTGTACTACTAGATGAGCAACTTTGTTGGACCACTAATAGTGGCGGCGACTACCTGTGTTTAATTTTTGACGAACTCTGTGGCGCAGTTGGCGTAGGTCCGCCTGCGACGTAGGTGGTAGCGGGTTCGATTCCCACCTCGGGACAATTGTGTGTACGATGTGCAGATAATTTTTTCGGGTGTTTTGGTCGATAACTATGTAGATCTAATTAAAACATATTATCATTATTATATCATCAATAAATAAATTTAAAAAATTGTGAAACATATTCTTTGTAAAAAGGCTTATTACAATATATCAGATTATCTAGAAGATAAAAAACTTGGAACGAGTTTTGCTCCAACTCAAAATCTAACAACTTACAGATAAGCAAATCATATGTACTAGACACAAAGTTATGAACATACTAGTAGTTTCTTCTCACTTCTTCCACTGGTGGACAAAATATTGAAGTGAACATCAACATAATTATAATAATTAATAGTATAAAATATGACTTGTCTAAGTGCTTATTTGTAAGCCTAAAGAAATAAACTTTTATTTCATTTCATTTATACGAAATAAACTCTGCATTTTTTGCGCCCACGACTGCATACCGTCGCGTCGCATAAAATTGCAAATTTATGAAACAATAATGGCATTGTTGACGCGGGAACTAGCTTTCGCAATAAAGACCTTATGTATTGTGCGCTGGATTTGTGTTTTCTTTGAAAGCATTACAGACTTTATTTAACAAACTAGGTTTTAGTTTAAGTTTTCTTCTGGTATTAGTTTATTTAGTACGGTTATTATTTTGAAGCAAGGGCATAGCAGGCTTGGGTAGTAGCTATTAAGTAGCTGAAACTCAGCAAATATTAACAGTTTAATAAGAGAGTTTTTTTAGAAAGTATTGTGAATGAAATCTCCGGCCAGGTGGGACGACGACCTGCGAAGGACTGCGGGCAGATGCTGGATGCGTCAAGCTGAAGACAGGGCGCTATGGCACTCATTGAGGGAGGCCTATGTCCAACAGGACTAAGATAGGTTGATGATGTTAATGATGTGAGTGAAATAAACGACGCAAAGGTAAATTAAGAAGGTAAGAGAGTACAATATTAATGAATGAATTAAATTAACAATAGTATTTATTTTGGTAAATATATGTAGGTACTCAATATGAAGGTTTATAAATAGGGCGCTATGACGCTCACTGGGGGAGGACTATGTCCAGCAGTGGACTGCTATAGGCTAATGATGATGATGATGATATTTGGCTTCAGGTCCGGCCATTCCACCACGCTGCAGCTCACCAGGGTGATGCACAACCTCGCAGTCGAGCACAACGCCGGGCGATCCACCGTTGGGGTCTTTCTAGACGTGGAGAAGGCCTTTGACCGTGTATGGCACCCCGGCCTTCTGTACAAGCTCCTGCAGACTCCTACACCGCCAGCCCTCACCAGGCTCGTGGCATCCTTCCTCGCCAACCGGCGGTTCTTCGTCGCAGTCGAGGATGCCACCTCCTCCACCCGGACCATCTCAGCTGGTGTACCGCAGGGTAGCTGCCTGTCGCCCGCCCTATACGCGCTGTACACTGACGATATCCCTACACTGGAGGGCCACCTACACCCAGGGGAGAGAGATGTCTCGTTGGCGCTGTTCGCGGACGACAGCGCCTACTTCTCGTCATCCACCAGCCCCACCATCGCAGCCAGCAGGATGCAGCGGCTGCTAGACGTCCTACCGCCATGGCTGGACAAATGGCGCATGGCCGTCAATGTGGGTAAGACGGCCGCGCTATTTATCTCCCGCCGCCGCCGCCACCCACCTCAACTCCAGCTTCGGGGCCAGGACGTGGCTTGGAGCTCGCACACGAGGTACCTCGGCATCGAGATTGACAGGTCGTTGAGGATGCAGCCGCAGGTTGACCGCGTGCTACAACAAGCGCGCGTCGCCCGAGCGCTCCTCCGGCCTGTCCTGGGATCTCAGCTGCCGCTGAGGACTAAAGTGCGGGTCTACAAGTCCTACGTCCGGTCCCGACTAACCTATGCGGCGCCGAGCTGGTACGCTCTGGTCTCCCAGACTAACAAGGACCGGCTCCAGGCGCTGCAGAACGTGGCCCTCAGGATCTGCACGGGCGCGGGGTGCTACGTCAGGAACGACGTCATCGCCCGCGACCTGCAGATCCAATCCGTGGAGGAATTCGTCGTGCAGACGGCGCGTCGAATGTACGATCGCGCCGACAACGGGCACCACGAACACCTCCACAATATCGCGCCGCCCCAGCCCCGGCCCCAGGAAGATGATCGCCCATGGCGACCCCTTCCGCGGGACCTGATCCCTGCGGAACCACCATAGAGTCCTTGGGTTTACCGAATGCAGCCAAAAAAAAACATTGAGAAGTAGGGGAAAAAAAAAAGAAGATTTCCCACAAAACCCAAGGACCGAGGGGTCGTCACCCCTCGAGTTGACGCCGGGGTAATGAGGCAAAGCCTCGAGGCCCCTCTCTGCGCCCCCACCAGGGCCGGAAAGAAATTGATTGGTGATGATATTAATGTACAGTCGTCATTCAGATACACTGTCTTTAAAAATAAATAAAAAATGATGGACAATTCCCACAGCATTATCTAGTTCCAAGTTAAGCAGTTCTAGTGTTTTGGGTACTACTAGATGACACAGTACATTGATAATTTTTATATTATACATAGAAAATGTCCAGAACACGGAACAAATAGTATTCTGTGTTTATTGTCAAGATTTTTTTATAAATCCGTTTAAACATTCAAAACGAATGAGAAAAGTAGCCAACAAAAACCTGTCACATCATCTGCACACACGCCACTTCTACGCCACTTTTCAAACATTTCCATAAGTGGAAGCTTTCTCTAGTGGCCGGTCTGTGCCAAGACTTTAGTTGGCCGTAGTTGGCATAGAGGGGCAATCGGGAGGAAATCATGCAAATATGCACCCAATACGGAAATTGAATCCTGCATTCCGGTTTCGAGCGATTCGTTTCGATTAATGCCGCTCAAACCTTTCCTTTTACGATGGCAATACTGAAAATAGTAAAAAAAGGCCGTATGCCTTTTGCTAGGTGTAGAACTGACGTCTGTTTTGCAGTGTTGCCACATCTTTTAGTCGTTGCAATATTGTTTGATATTGGAACTATTAAAATTCATTCGTATATTTGAATTTTTGTGCGATAGAACTTGAATAAAAGGTTCCTAACCTTCCATAACAACCAAATCCAACCAAGATAAGTAACTCATAGGTCAAGAACACACCATAACGCAAGCTCTGCTAATATGTCGTTTCAGGTGCTGCCGCTTAGCTTTGGGATGCTGTGTGGATTGTTCAGCGCTATTTATTTAATTATTGATTAATTACGATTTTCACTTATTTAGTATTTCATTTTGCGAAATTCTACGATGAAAATTAATATAATTTTTTTTTAAAGCCTATTGAACGAAGTCATACTAATTACAAAAAGGCTGTAGTTATAAATTTAGCTAGCCATGACGAACGGGCTCAGTACTTCAAACGAGAAAGCAAGGCTTACATTTTTCAAAGCAACGTTAGAAGCACTGCATAATCAATTTCAATTTCAATTTCAAAAATTCTTTATTTAAACCTTAAATAACATTGGTCTGGTACATTACTAGTGTACATCTTTTTTTTTTATTTATTTGTTTACAAACGTACCTCTATTGCATTGGCAATAGAGTGCATATTTAAATTTAATATTAAAATTAGAAATAATTTTATAATACAGAAAAACTCTCATTTAATCCTAGAATGCACAAATACACACAAATAGAAAACGTTTTCGAAGCTAGGGGTGCGCTTATCAAAACTTACGTAGGAAATTTTACACTTCGTGTTACAAATCATAACTACTTAAAAATAAGTAAATTTTTGTTATTATATAAACATAAGGTTTTATAGAAACATTTCAAATCTTATACAACGATAGCACTGCAGAGTAGTAAATAGAGTAGTTAATAGAAAAAGCCTTTCCACATTTCTTACCAGCTAAGTAAACCTAAGCTTAGTGTCAGAGGCTCATCCCGGCATAAATAAACATAAAGTGAAGATTAGCCCACACGTGCGGACAGAGGATAAACATGGGTAACCTTGTGGCAGACATTTCTATAAAGCTTGGGTTTGGTTTCCACTAAAGAGAGGATAAAAATCTAAGAAGACTTTTGAATTTTTTTTTTAATAGTTTATTTTTTAGTTTAGTTTTTAATTTAAGTAGCTTTGTATTGCATGCAATGTACATTTATATAGTTTGTATCCTTTTTTTATTTTTATTTCTTGTTTTTGATACTTCTCCTTCTGTTTGTTTGTGATGTACCAATTCTTAGTTTGCTTATATCTTTTTCTCCATCACTAGGTAGCCTGGGAGAAATCGCTATCAGCGATAAGGCCGTCTATTGTACTTTTAATATGTAATGTTTAGATATAAGGTGTTATTTTAAAGTTTTAAGTGCAATAAAGAGTTCATTCATTCATTCACTAATGTCATAAAAACGGGATATTTCATTTAGTGACTTCAATTATTCCTTGATCTTGGCGCATGAAACTGTGCCGAAATATTGGAAAGCTCAAAAATCTAATCATGGTAAATATCCCTTTTTTTATATGACTTTTGAGATAATATTATGTTCAAATAGCTTATGATGGAGACTTCGCACCAACGCAAGCAACTACAACTCGGTCACAATATCTGTGCACCTTGAGCCAAACATTTTGTATGGCTCAAGGTGCACAGATATTGTGACCGAGTTGTACATAATATGGTGAGGTCTCAGCTTATGTCTACCACAAAATTACACATTTTTTTCAAAAGAGATTATGACAAAAAAAAACTATTTTTGAAAAAGAGTTTTACTTGTTATAAAAGATGACGGTGTCTTTATTACCTCCAAGCATCAAAAAGGCTAAATCGATATTGATAAATTAGGTATCTCTCTGAATGCACGTCTCCAATTAACACTTTGACTGCGATTTTTTTTCGACGACTGCGATCTTTTTTTTAACCTAAAAAATTCGTGCTGCCGCTCTACACAGCGGTTGTGTTGCGCCGCACATGCGTTTCGTTCGAAAAATATTACGGCTGTGCTGAGTCACACAGATCTGTATTTTCTCAGCCGCTGCGCTAGTGTGGATTTACGCATATTAGTCACTTGTAGAAAACACATACCGTGTGATTTCAGCAGTAAAAGTGTTAATGGTTTTTATTTACAGTTGGTAAACCTACACTCTCTCATTTAGCGATAAAAAGTGAAAAAGCGAGGACCGAGCTGGGTTGTTCATAGTTTTTAATCAATCACTCACTTCTAAAGTAAAAGTTATCGTCAGATTTATGACTTTCAAAATAATTAATGTAAACGAAAAGTTTGCAAAACATTATAAGATAAAGTTAGTTAAATTAAATCCCAATTAGTAAGTATTTAAATTATTAAATATTTTATTGGTTGTATCAATATTAATTAGGTATGTCTTAATTAATATAAATTTATGAAATAGTTTAAATTTACAAACTCGAGCTTTTTGAAAACACGTCTTAATTGTCGAGTAAACGTCATCATCATCATCGTCATCAGCCTATAGCAGTCCACTGCTGGACATAGGCCTCCCCCAATGAGCGCCATAGCGCCCTGTCTTCAGCTTGCCGCATCCAGCATCTACCTGCGGTCTTTCGCAGGTCGTCATCCCACCTGGGCGTCCTACACTACGTTTACCGCGTCGTGGTCTCCACTCAAGAACACGTTTGCCCCAGCGGCCGTCGGTTCTTCGCGAGATATGGACGGCCTGCTGCCACTTCAGCTTGCTAATTCTTTTAGCTATGACGATAACCTTGGTTCTCTGTCATTGTGAAATTATCTGATGGTAAATGTTTTTAAGTATTCATAAGTACATATTTATTCTAGAATATTTTTGGTACCCTGCCTTTCTTAAATTCACATAATTCTTTCTATCCAAAGACGACATTACTTGTCTTCTTAATAAGCGTTAAGGCCGCCCATTGTACTTGTCTTATGTATTGTCATTATTTGTAATGATCTTTATCTGGTGAACAATAAATGATTTTTGTATCGAGAACAATATTATCTAATGGTACATTAATTTGAACAACTATTACAATTAAAATGAGTTTTCTTAACAAACTCACAATTCGTCCATTTTCTACCCACTGAGCACTCTGAATATTTTTTGTACTTTTAGGTAAAAAGCTTTTAAGAAATGGTTTAATATTTACTTTAGCAATAGAGATTCTTGTAATTCTATCCGCGGGACTGGAAACTTTGTTAAATATAATAATATTGCTAGATATTTGAAAAGTTTATGATACCTAGCCGGGAATTATAGTTGCCATGTTCAAATCATTAAAGTTCTTGACGTTTTACAAAACAACGAAGTCTATTGAAATAGTTGCCGTGAAATATTGGAAAAGTTTTCAGATCGCCTTACTTCTAATGGATAGTTTTTTTATTTTAACGTATCATAGTCTATACTAATATTATAAAGAGGAAATGTTTGTTTGTTTGTAATGAATAGGCTCCGAAACTACTGGACCGATTTGAAAAATTCTTTCACCGCTGGGAAGCTACACTATCCCCGGTGAACATAGGCTTTTATATTTTCCAAAAAGTTAGGGATCCGTACTAAAACCTTGCGAAGCCGGGAAGGTCCGCTAGTTTAAATATAAAAAAACATTCGTTCGCATTATGAAATTGAGGTGGAAACAAAATTCCACATAATCAATGAATTCGGTTTTGGTCCTTATTATTCTTCTTGATTGCTCTGGCGCTAGATGATGCTGTGTAGATTGTCCAGCATTAAGCAATATCTAAGTAACTGTTTTATAAATTTGGATTCTTCGTCCATGTCTATCCATGTCTTGTGTGCGCTGGATCTTAGATCGTGTCTGCCACTCGGGTTCTGACTGAAAACCAGCGCTCTTTCACAAATGACCTTGAGTTATTGTGAACGAGCAACAAGCTGAGTCAGGACCTGTTAGACCTACACACGCGCGCTTATCTACTTGCTGTGAGGGCTACTTAGTACCAAATGCTACTTGTGTTAGTACTTACATTTTGTACCTACCTTTTAACTTTTTTTATATTTTGTCTGTGTCACGTGTTTTCTAGTAAGTAGGTACTATGTAGTCTTAGGCTCCGCGCAAATGGGCCACCGACCACAGCCACCGGTGGCTGTCGCGCGCTACCACCACATTTGTAACAGTGTCAGAAGCGAGTGGCCGCCACCGGCTACACGTATGCGGCGCGTCTATACAAAATATATGAAAAAGTATGTTAAGTGGCTGTAGCTGGCCACCAGTGGCTGTGGTCGGCGGCTCGTTTGCGCGGAGCCTCAGATAATAATATGTGTAACCTTGTTTGTGTGTTGTGTCAGTGTTTAATAAATAATTTTCTTTTCTTTTTTATCTTCATTAAATAAGAAACAAATTTCAAAATATATTATTGTTCTGTAGCTGTATAAAAATATTTAAATGAGGCATGTAAAGTCAGATTAAACTCGACTTGAAAATAATTCCAGGGAACCAAAAAACTATAGAACTATCTTAATCAAGCAATCACGTTAACATATCAATAATTATTAACTTTCGAATGCAAATGTCAACATATTTTTTTTACACTATTTACACCGATCTCACACTGACGATACACATACTTATTATTATTTTGAGGCATTATTCACGGTTGTCTGGTAGAGATCGCTCTTGAGCGATAAGACCGCCAAATTGTCATATATCTTGTATTATTATTTTTTACCTTGTTTGTTTTATTTTTAAGTGTGCAATAAAAGTATTATCTATCTATCTATCTATTGTCCCACTGCTGGGCAAAGGCTTCCCTTTTCTCCTACCACTCCTCGCGATCCAACGCTGCAACAGGCCATCGAGCTCGTCACGCCATCTCATCCTGGTCCTTCCACGTCGCATACACATAAGTTTAAAAAAACGTATACAATGTATTTTGACTACAAAAACGTTACCGCTAACGACCGCGTTTTACCGCCAAAAAACATTGCTTTTGGACTATTGATAAAACAAATATTGTCACTGAATCCGTTTGATGATTTTTAGTGAATTTTTCACCAATTTGAGTGCTTTTCGTCCGTTTTTGTGCCTTTTACTAGTTTCATTTCGTAGCTTCGTGAATTATTAACGACTTGTTCAGAGAAGGGTACGAATTGGCCTGAAAAGGCGTGAAAAAAGGCTTGCCTTAAGGTTACAGGTCTATTGAGTCGTGCGATAAAGCTTTACTTGTTTCTTGGCTAGTCCAGCATTAAAACAAATGCGGTGGATATATACTACCCAAGAAACAAATTAAATAATAAAAGAACGTAACTATTATATAAATAATAGTTACGTTAAAAAAAAATGCTGGATAAATCACACAGCATTATGGTAAGCAGAGCTTGTGTTATGGGTACTAGATAACAGATATACATAATGCAATACATTACATAGATAGATATAGTTTTTTTTATTATATATAGAAAACGATCAGAAAACCCGGAACAAATATCTGCAGATCGTACACACAATTGTTCCGAGGCGGGAATCGAACCCACAACCTCCTGCGTCGCAGGTGGACCTTCGCCCACCGCGCCACATCGGTCGTCAAACAATAACAATGTTATGTTTCTGTTTATTTATGTTTTTGATTAGATATCCTTTAGGACACACTGTAAAGGAATAATTAGCCTCTGTTTGAATACAGGGAAGCACAAAAATATCACTAGCTAAAATATAAAGCCCCTGCGGTGATCCCTAGCCATAAAACAAACCGGCTTACACAAACTTCATCACAAACTTTCCAGCGTTCGCCAAAAACTCGAAAATTTCAGCTATTTTTTCGTTGTCATAGGCAGGTTTCGTTTTTTAGACCAAAAGCTACACGGTGTCTAGACCAAATTCATATAAACGTGGGTTCAACTTTTATAACTCATTAATTTATAATATTTAAAAAATAATCCTATGATGTATTTTTATATTGTAAATGAGAATTAGTAAATTCCGTTTTATAATCACTTTTGAGATGGATTTCAAATCGTTAGGACAAGACAAGGGCCCACTTGAACGCCCACGGGTACTGCAGTTCCCTAAAAACTTTCGGAAACATACGCCCCGGGTACTATAGTACCCAGAGGGTCACCCTAGCGAAAAAATGATTTTAGTTTTTTTCTGTGGCTCTTGTGGGCCTAATCTATGGTTTAACCGAAGCAGAAATCATTCATCGAACGAACTGAACCACTTGTCAAATGAGATTCCTAGAAAAACTTTTGTCAGTCAACAAAATAAAACAGGTGTGATTTGTGCTGTGAACATGAAGTGTGCTTTGATCAATCATGTCGTCAGTACCTTTGTTGTATTGTATATTTCTAAGATTGTTGTATATGTATTTTTTCTAGATAAAACACTGGTTTTAATGGTATATGAACATCATACTTATTATTCCTCTAAAGTTTATAAAATTTGTAAAAACTATCGCCGAGTACCGTTTGTGTATCAACATGGCCGGTATTTTATTTGTTTATGTAGTAATCAATATGGTTTTTTCAAAAATATTACTATAGTAGCATAAAATAATCTATCTAGAATAATATAGTACATAGAATAAACTATTTACGCCCTTTTTTGATTTAGATTCAACGAAAATATCAAAGGTAATATGCACTCGCGCGAGTACAAGTGGGCCGAGAAGTCCTGTTTTTATAATTTTTTTTGATATACTTTTAATGAGTCTAGTATAAAGCCATTGGCGTCATTTTAAAGGAAATAAAACTTACTTTATTTAGAACATTTCATTACTGTTACAGATATCATAGGTTGATCATGAAAAAATAAAGTTGCAGAAAAACCGGTCGAAAATGTCTACTTTTATTTTTTAACATTATTTTTAACGATCAAGGTTTAGGTTTAATGATAAGATGATAATTCAAGTTTATTCTACAGATATTAACGCAAACAATGTAATTTCTCGTTTAGGAATAACTTTAATACTTTTGTTTTGGCAAACGTTTTTATCGGTGAAGTTGCGCGGCGTTTTCATAGCGTTGGTTGTCGGTTGCTCGCGGGCGTAAGTCCCCCTCCGCGGCTGCGAGCGCTGGGCGTTCAAGTGGTTGCGTTTTTATTTTGTTAATTTGTACTAATTTGAATCAAACAATTTAACGATATTTAAAAATTTAATATTTTGTCCTATATATCAGGATGATTTGATTTTTGAGTTTTCCAATCTCATTCTGACTACATGACGAAGTTGAAGACGTATATTAGATAAATCAACGAAAATATAAAAAATAACAAACGGAACGGATATCCGACCATGTATAGAACCCCATACTTCACCGGCCAAATAGACTGGTGTTGTATTGTATTTTTTAAGCTTTTAGGAGGTTGACGTCCCAAATAGCTACCTGCATTTATGTATATATATATATATATATATATCTACTAATATTATACATAACTAATATTATAAATGCGAAAGTTTGGATGTTTAGATGGATGGATGGATGGATGGATGGATGGAAGTTTGGTACTTCTTCACACCAAAACTACTGAACGTATCAGGCTGTAATTTTGCATAGACATAGCTCTAAGCTTGGAATTAAACATGTTACCATTTATCTCATTAAACAGTTCCCATGGATAGAAACAACCTTTAAACGGTTCCAAAGACACAACGCGTGCGAATCCGCGGAAAGAAGCTAGTTAATAAATAATACTGGACGACCAACTTGATAGACTAGCTACTGGCTGAACAAAAAAACATGTGAAGTCACGGACAGGGGCTAGTTTTATGAGTGTGATGATGATCATCGACTACGTACCCTAGACACCTAATACAGGGCGAACGATTTTAGACATCACATAAGGAAAAGAGATCTTATTAAAATCCACGCCCTCTAACGTTCGATCAGTAACGACCAGACCAGTGACCCGTCACAATCTCTGCGCTCGCTTACTGATAATAATTATATTATCGGTGCAATGGGTCCTGGTAGCATAAAATGGTGTGGAAAAGATAGCAAGACCTCAAATTTAAAAAGAGATGGAATAACATTTCACAGGTAAGCTGATTTTATTATACGTAGTCGATCGTGATGATCCTAGTCAAAGGTGTATATTTATTTAGCTTGAGTGTTTGCGAATCGGTGATTAGCAACGTTAATTTCACGTTTGTGTTGGCTTTAGATATTGCTATCATCTACGTTAACGTTATAATATTGATGAAGGCAGGGCGACATTGTTTCGCCGAAATTTTCGGCAGGTTTTTCTATTGTATAGTATTTTTCTTTATTAATCAAAACTTAATATACTATTTATATTTATGGTCATCACCATCAGCTTACGATAGTCCATAGACATAGGCCTCCCATAATGAGCGCTATAGCGCATCTGTCCTCAGCTTGAAGCATGTATCTGCCTGCAGTCTTTCGCATGTCGTCATCGCCGAGGAGCATTCTACACTACGTTTGCCGAGTCGTGGTATCCACATAAGAGTAAATTATTATTTATAAGACACTCTAAACCAGAATGACAAATTAATCATAAATTTGTATTTTTAAGTGGGTATTATTATATAGTTTACTAGCGGCGTCCCACGGCTTCGCCCTTATAGAAATATATGTGTCATATTGAGTTTATAAACCTTCCTCTTGAATCACTCTATGTATTACTGAAAACTGCATTAAAATCCGTCGAGCAGTAAAAGATCTCAGCGAACAGACAGCGGAAGCGACTTCTTACAATACTATGTAAAGATATGATGTTAGTAATTTAATTAATTTAAGTACGAATAATACGCCCATTGTACTTATCGCATTATAATGTACTTTTGTAATGATTTGATTCGATTTTTTTTATTGTATTGTTTTATTAATGTTATAGTTTTCATCTACGAATAAAGTAGGTATATCTTATCATACCTTAAGAATATGTGTGACCTTAATTCTCCTTTGTATATTAATATTTAAACAAGTACCGTATCTCCATTTTCCTTGCTATTTTGATCCCAAAATTCTGAAAAAATTCGAGATGAGCCATGCATAATAAATAAAATGATTCTGGATTCTTCAGAAGCTTTGTTTTGGTATTTTGCGATCTTTTAATTAGTTTATAACTTTGAGGAAGCCGAGTATTAGATGGATATTCCCAAAGGATTGTATTTTGGTAGCAACATTATGGTAAGTTTGAGTTATCGACATAGCTCTGAGAATTAGCAAGCCGAAGTAGCAGTGGGCCGGCCATATCTCGCGAAGATCCGACAACCGCTGTCTGGGGCAAACGCGTTCTTGAGTGAAGACCACGAATCGGTAAAGTAAACGTGTAGGACGCCCTCCGACCAGGTGGGATGACGACCTGCGAAAGACTGCAGGTAGATGCTGGATGCGTCAAGCTGAAGACAGGGCGCTATGACGGCGCTTATTAGTCGAGGCCTATGTCCAGCAGTGGACTAAGATAGGCTGATGATGTGATGATGTGAAGCATACAGGGATAGACAGACAGCGGGAAGCGACTTTGTTTTATACTATGTAGTGATTTCACTTATTTTTAAAGCTGCAAGCTCAGCACGAAACCGCTCTGATCCTTCGTGTTCTGATAACACTAACAAGGTGCACCTCAAACAGAGATAACTATCTCATTTGAATATACAATTCACTAGCTTTTTGCCGCGACCTCCTTCGATCTAATGAATAGGATAAGAAAACTCTAAATAAATAATTTTCTTATCCGAGGGCAGACTATTTTGTCGACTAGGTATTTCGTTTTTTCCAGAACATGGGGAATTTAAAGGTTTTAGTTTATTAATAAGCCCATTACATAAATCAATAAAAACCAGCTGTGCCCCGCGGCTTCGCCCCCGTGGAAATCTATGAGTCAAATGGTTTAAATGATAAATTTAAGAGACAGATTGATATAGGGGCACTAACGACCCACCAATGATCTGATTTGAAAAAACGACAGGGTCCCAGACCTAATATTTTGGCTGCAATTGCAAAATCCAGACAGAAATCTGATTTTTACTAAAATTTTACTAAAATCCAAATAACCTTTGAACCAGTGAATTAGCGACGATTTACGGTTTTAGAAATTTATTTTTTTCAAAGGAATATACATTCACTTATAGAGAAATATAGGATTATCTTAAGTAAATATGCAGAGCGGACTTATGTATCTAACAGTTGGAGATGTTTTCGTACGTGACTTACTTACTACACTATAATGTATATATTATTATATCTATTCTTAAAACTATATCCTAACTTTTATGGAAATATTCCAGATTCAATTTTTTTTTAACCCCGATTATAGTTAAATCGTTAGGTACTGAGGTCCCCTATACACAGATGATCCAGACTTCAAGTTATACCTTGTATATAGGTTAATAAACAATGCTGGACAAGTCACACAGCATCATCTAGCCCCAAGCTAAGCAGAGCTTGTGTTATGGGTACTGGATACCTGATATACCTACAATACAATAATATTAACATGGATTGATATTTTTTACACTTAGAAATCACATTATTAAATAAATGTTTCAGAAAACCTGACCCACAAAATTAAAAGTGAAGTTAGAAGTGAATTAAAAGTGTAGGCAGAAAACTCCTTATATCTAACAAATTAAACTGAGGAAAGATACAAAAGATCACAGATAAAGTTAAATTTGACCTAAAAATGCTTAAATACTCTGAAACAATTGAACATCTAACTCTAAATTTAACGCAATGCTGTTTAGTTGGAACCATGGACGAGGAAAAATGGACTCCATGTCATTTTAAAGGCAGAGAGACAGAGCTAAAACTGTTTTTATTTCAGAGAAAAATTATGATTGAACAAAGTAGGTATTCTAGAGTCTTAAACAATTATTGTCCGTGAATCTGATCACCGTTGGTCAAATTAATTGTCAAGGAAAACTCTAGGAGGATGTACGCACGTAGTATTTAAAAAAATACATGATTAATTTACTTATTATATATGCTCCATTGAGGGCGCTATTATGTAGCAATCCGATGCCATATCAAACAAAACAAAGCGCCATCTTTTCAGTATAATGGATTTTTTTTTAGAAATCATGGGATCTTTATTTTTCATGAAGATCGTATACCTACTCAAGACATTCTCAAGGAACAACGTTTGTAAACGGCTAACAGCATAAAATAAAGTGACTTTTAGGTTAAGTTCCAATATTAACAAACATTG
Organism: Eupithecia dodoneata; assembly: GCA_947044415.1. NCBI lineage: Eukaryota > Metazoa > Arthropoda > Insecta > Lepidoptera > Geometridae > Eupithecia > Eupithecia dodoneata. The sequence continues at coordinate 1,599,174 of OX345670.1, forward strand.
TATAATTTGTTTGGCTGGATCATAATCATAAAGAACCGCGTAGGAAAGTTTTACCAGTGCTATTTTGTAAGCATTTTGCATTCTGAAGGTTTCTGTTACTAAAGATGCTTCATTTCCTGCGCCTGGCGCGGAGTCCTCATTTATCATTGTCTACATTTGATACTTACCTACTTAGTAACTTCGCGGTGTAAAGTTACGGTCGGGAAGTTGGAATTTACAGGTAAGTGATATTTCCCTTTGTATTTACGAATTATAGGTATGGAATTGACGGTGAAACAATTTTTGAGTACAGTGTAGAACGCCCTTCGGCCAGGTGGGAAGACGACCTGCGAAAGACTGCAGGTAGATGCTGGATGCGGCAAGCTGAAGACAGTGCGCTATGGCGGCGCTCATTAGGGGAAGCCTATGTAAATTATGTAAACTCAGTTTTTGTAATTTTATATACGTTCTTCTGCAATACCCTACAGGGTATATGTACTATTGACCTAGCTGACATTAAGATCTAACCTAACATGTACATTTTACATTGTGACCAAAATAAATAAAACTAAATACCTACATATCGCCGACTTTGCGAGTGTGTAGAATCTATAACAAAAAACAGACAAACAAATTGCACCATGCCCACCGCTTTATAAAAATCCCAATAAAAAGTAATTATTTTCATCATAATAAAAACAATCTACCAAAGTATCAAACGGGCTTAATGTCCCAAATTCAGCACGTAGTGATTAACATAACCTGTCATAACATATCAAATTAATTACGAAACAAACAGATGTTTATCTCTTATCATCGCTTTGTTGCTGTAATGTACCGCAATCCAGTGAATTACGGATAAATACGGAGGAATTAAGGTCAAAGTACACGTATACAACGCCACTGCCAAACGGCTCCAACTAGCTACTAACTAAGCTTGCAGAATACGCAAGATGTTGAGTTGGACGCATCGGCTAGCAGAGTTCGCTGTCAATGTATAGTGGACAAAGAAGCAAATAACAGTGCGTGTAAATAGTTCAAGCGAGTTTTTCACGTATTTTAAATGCGCGGGCCACTTGCTTGAAGTTTTTGGTAAGCTAATCGTAAACAAACGAATTGAAATTTGTGCAATCTGTAATATGTTTACACTAAGCTAAATACCTATTCTTATGTAAGTAACTGTGTATTTTTTGAGAATATAGTAAATCTTTAAAACGAATTGATAGGTTTCAGCGAGTGAGCTATCCGCGCCTGCTATTTTAAGCTGTCGCTGTAAATATGCTGTTGCATAGTGTTAAGAATCACTTTTACAGATAACAAGATTAGCCCATATTAACAATTTTATTTTATTCTCTCCAACAACACAAATTTTTGAGACTTTTTTTTGTTTTCTTAAATGAAATATTTGAATGCTCAATTTTAAGCTGTGCCGTATGAATGTGCGGTAACCTTTACAGATAAATACGTATAATTTACTGATTCGGAACGGCACTATCACAGTAATAAATAAGAAGACGAGTATTTACGAAGGGATGCTTTATTCTGATTGGACGATTGGTTTTCTTTGTTCTCTGGTTATCAACTATTTCATGTCCTACGCATAATCATCACAATCAAAGAAAATGAACCAAAGAGCGGAGGAAATAGTATGAACGATACACTCACCTTACGAATAGATTTGAATCGATCAGCTGATGTTTTCATTACCTTAGTAGGCAATGGCCGCCGTATAACTTTTCATTTAGTAGTTGGTTTAGTTTTTTCTTCTATAAATTTTATCGACCGATGTGGGGCGGTGGGCGAAGGTCCGCCTGCGACGCAGGAGGTTGCGGGTTCGATTCCCGCCTCGGAACAATTGTGTGTACGATCTGCAGATATTTGTTCCGGGTGTTCTGGTCGTTTTCTACGTATAATAAAAAATAACTATGTATGTAATGTATTGTATTATGTATATCAGTTATCTAGCACCCATAATACAAGGTCTGCTTACCATGGGGCTAGATAATGCTGTGTGAATTGTCCAGCATTATTTATATTTATATAAATAGGTTGTGTTTGCGTCAATTTGTGTGAACCGATATATAATATTGTCGAATCTAAATTACTTAGCGTAAGTCATATTAATTAAGACGTATCGCTCAAATCCGAAACTATTGCGTTGTAGTTATGAATAGGGTTACGGCAAGTTGTCAAATACGAGCCAACTGCAAACTCAAACTATCTAAGTTATTAGTTTGTTCTGGCTCGGCGCAGGAATGCTGTTCTGTAACTATTGTTATGGTGAGCCAAATCTTCATCATTCTTAGAGCGAGTACATATATTAGGCGTTTTGAAGCGCGCTCTTAAGAGGCCTGCGGAGGGACGAATTCTTCATACAAACGTAATACCAAAATGATTTCCAATTCAATATGCTTGAATTGGAAATCATTTTGGTATTACGTTATTATATATATTATTATTTTTCCACTATAATATTGTATTATTTGTATTTGAATAGTATTTATCTAGGTTCCTAAATTGTTTTTTTTTCAAAATACTTACCTAAACTTAAATGAAAGCCAATCTCATTTTGCACATTTTTATGCGAAAATGGACAAGTTTTCTTGCTATTTGTTTCGTATTAAAAACAACAATATCTTACGTTTTATTTATTAAGGAACATAGCTTATATTGTCTAGTTACAGAATAACAATACTTTTTGAAGAATACAAAAAGTTTTCAGTCATAATTTTTGGTATTACGGAACAAACCATATTTTGAACGGCTAATATTGCTATCGCGCACGCATGGGGCGCGGCGCAAGGGTTAAACAGGGACAGCGATATTCGGAGCGATTTTTGCTAGCGAGGGTCGCCGGACCCTTAAGATTAAACTAGTCGCTCATCTTCCCATACAAACGTGAAGGTTTACTACCACGCTGTTTGAAGTTGACTATCCAAAACTAAGGATAATATCAATATCTATCTATGTAATGTATTGTATTATCTATATCAGTTATCTAGTACCCGTAACACCAGCTCTTACAACGGGGCTAGATAATGCTGTTTGAATTGTCCAGCATTATTATTATTTTGACTAAAAAAGTTATCTTCTCGGTTTAGAGAGAAACCGGTAATAACTGAAGCACACGGGCCTAGTAACGTAGTGTAGTACGCCCTCCGACCAGGTGGGATGACGACCTGCAAAAGACTGCAGGTAGATGCGGCAAGCTGAAGACAGAGCGCTATGGCGCTCATTGGGGGAGGCCTATGTCCAGCAGTGGACTGCTATAGGCTGATGATGATGATGATACACCCAAAACCGTAAAAAATATACATTTAAAAAAGACAAGCTTCTAAACTTTCGTTTCAACATGATTATAGGCCAATTTTAGGCAAAAATAAATGATACCTATAGCCTATAGGTACGAAGAAAGAATACTGCAAAATAATGCCCATCTTTATAAATTTTTCTGCAACAGAATCGAAATTGTTTTACTCGGTAGGTACTGTAGAAACGAGGAAAAAAAATACGCGTAATGCCGGGCGAGGTATCTTTTATTTCAATCTTATTATTTTACGCCCGAAATAAAAACCACAACAACCCTCAAAATTCCCAAATCCCCACTTCTCCCCAACTTGCATCAGTTTCTGTACAATTATTCCATTCTCTGCGGCAATCCCCTGAATATTTCAACCCGAGCTCAAAAATTTTAATCAAAATCCCGGTGTAACTCTCAGTTTACGCGAAATAACTGCGGAGGCGAGCATTTAACCCGGGAAGGGAAAAAACAGGCAAAAAGAGGTAAAACCGGGCAAAAAGGGACATAGTACTGAAAGTGTAAACTATGATATGAAGTTAGCTGGATGCGGTTAGGATTTTGTGTGCTTTACTAACGTGGGTCACTTTGGTTTGCGCAAAAATATATAATTTTTTGTATCTTTTGTACCAATTTTTATCAAGAGTTCAGTTGTGAACAGAACTGGAGATGCTGCAATTATTGCAATCTATCTATTATATATAAAAACTAATTTTATTAACACCGTAGGTAATCGATTATTTGTATTCATTATGTTGTAAAATTTCGAATGTGTACAAAGATTTTTGTCCCGAGGCGGGAATCGAACTCGCAAACTCCTGCATCGTAGGCCGACCTTCGCCAACCGCGCTCAGCGGTCGTCAAATAAATATAAGTCATAAATTTAACATTGGCTTTCATAAACTTTTACCTATGGGAGAGCTCTATATACAGCCGTGGAAGTCTTTCGGCTAACATGTTGATGGTGTCGAACCATTCATCATCAGCCTATAGCAGTCCACTGCTGGACATAGGCCTCCCCTAATGAGCTTGCCGAGCGAGCGAGCCCTTGTCGCATCCAGCATCTGCCTGCAGTCCTTCGCAGGTCGTCATCTAACCTGGCCGGAGGGCGTCCTACACAAGGTTTGCCGAGTCGCGGTCTCCATACGATTACCCCACCGGCTGTCGGTTCTTCGCGAGATATGGCCGGCTATTAGTGTTCGTGAAAGCATCGTGTATCCATATTTCTAACATCGTTGTTGTACAAAAGTCCATATTTTGCCTCGCAAATCCGCGACTGGTGCAGGCGACAAAACCATTACTTACTTTTATCTAGGTGCAGTCGGTTCGCAACTCACATCTACTGATTTACTACACTCAGTTATGGGCTTCGAGTTTATGGAGACCATTTTTTTCTAGCTAGTCTACTGAGCAAAGTAATTCTTCAAATTACACAAATGTATAAATGCGAAAGTATAATATAGATGTTAAGATGGATGGATGGATGTTTCTTACTTCTTCACGACAAAACTACTGAACGGATCGAGTTTAAATATACTAGTAGTAGTTCTAAACGTGGTATAAATCATAGGTTACGGTGAAATGAGTCCCAAAACCCACGTTTTGACTTAACGGAAAATCAATTTTAACGGAACAAAACACCTATTTTTCGAATACATTTTGATGAGGATCAAAAGTTTAGGATATTAGTTAGTATGTTATGGGAGTCGAAACACGATTGACTAAACATGACTCGATAGAAAAAAATGGCAAAGTTTCCTCTAAATCTTTATTTTTACTGAGATATCTCTACGGAAAAACCAGTTTTATTTGGTAGCTATTTAAAATTATTGTAATGAAATTTCTTCTACGTGTTCCCTAATAAATACTTTAGACGATTATGGTTTTAGTTTTTTGAGAAACAGTATTATTTTAGAGCAATAACAAATTTAAAAATAAAAACCAGAGAAATTGCGCGCGGGCCGATCATTCTGCCGCTCTTGCCTCCCTTTCTCGCCTTCCCCGCGCGGCGTTCGTTCGTCCTTGTCTCGAAAAAGCGAACTCATTTCGCCTTAATTTCCCATGGTATAGATCTCAAACATAGATTGATGTTGATAAGTCCCTTTTAAAGTGACGTCAGTTCACTAAATAGATAAATAAAAAATATATTTTGCACTCTTAATGTAATCAAAACTATTTAAAATAATCAACTTAAAAACTGAGCGACAATCGACCGGATTGTCGCTCAGTTTTTAAGTTGATTATTTTCTACCAGACAACCGAAAAAGTAGATGAGGTACGTAGTCTCTAAACCTTGCCCTGTTTTATCCCTGTGGTAACCATAGTTACCAGTTACACACATACTAGTTCTATAATATTGTTTTAGGTATCCAAATCAAGTTCCTCTTAGTAACATAATATTGAATGAGAACATCCATATTCTGGACTGAGGATAGATATCCCGAAACTGCTTCCAGTACTAAAATAGATCAAAGTTTGTAGAATGAGGTAGTAAAGGGGGCATAGATGTGAAACTACGGATACCAGAGACTTAAATGCTTTTTTTGAAGTTTCGACGACGACTTGAGTGTTTTCGACGAGTAGTGACGTCTGTGGCGCGGTGGGCGAAGGTCCGCCTGTGACGCGGACCTTCGCCCACCGCGGAACAATTGTGTGTACGATCTGCAGATGTTTGTTCCGGGTGTTCTGGTCGTTATATGTATAATAAAAAAACTAACTATCTATGTAATCCATTGTACTGTGTGGATTGTCCAGCATTATTGAATTATTTATTTAGTTTTGAGTTGAAGCAAATGTTGCTTTACGTTTTTATCAGTTATGATGACGTAACTTTTTTCAACAAAAGTAGTAATTCATATTGAGTAAAGCTTCAGGAAAAAGAAAGGTTTATGAAATAATCGATGCTACTTTATTAATGTTAAGTTATTAAGAGAAGAGAAGCCACCTGGCTGGAGGGCGTCCTATACTATGTTTGCTCAGTCGCGGTCTCCATTCAAGAACTCGTTTACGCAAGCGGCTGTCGCTGTCGAGATACCGTACCGCCAGGACAATTACAAAATTAAATGAACTGAATGAATTGATGATAAGTGGATATTGTCTACTAGATTCAGTTCTATAACGCTGTCACTAGCAGTTTCACTCCAATATAGAGATTCAACTAACACATATCCATAAAGTGATACTGCGAAAACAGTTTAAATTACGTGTGAATGGCAATTAGTTTCAATAGCCATAGCAACTGCTCACTGCGTGATAATTAAAACGATTAAACTGTTATTATTTCATTTAAATGTACGCGTCGATGCGATGTTGTACAGTTTGTTTGTATAAATTAATTATGCGTCAAAATATTGGTGAATACTCGGAACTCTATGGTGTATAAGGTATCTCATCATTATCATCAGCCTGTGATAATGATATATTATCACAGGCTGATGATAATGATATTATGATATGATAATGATATATTTATGAAGTATCTCATCATATCATCAGTCTATGTTAGTCTACTGCTTGACATAGCCCTCTCCTAATGAGCGCCATAGCGCCCTATCTTCAGCTTGACGCATCCAGTATCTGCCTGCAGTCTTTCGCAGGTCGTCATCCTACCTGGTCGGAGGGTATTGTACACGACATTAACTGACTGACCCTAGCGGTTGTCGGCTCTTGCGAGATATGTCCGGCCAATTGCCACTTCAGCTTCCTAATTCTATCTACTACTATGTCGATAACATTGGTTCTCTGTCGGATGTATTCGTTACGAAACCTATCCTTCAGAGAGACTCCGAGCATAGCTCTTTCCATAGCTCGCTCATCAACCTTGAACTGGTGGACCAGCCCTACCGTGAGTGTCCGTGAAATTAAGAGAACAAGTAGTCAATATATTTATTTTTTCAATCTAAAATATATTGGTTTAATCAAAATAAATAAATTTCTTTTGACAAAAACTCGCTAAGCAATGTGTAAGTTTCTAGCAAGTTTTTGTTACCAACACTTTCGTTTGGTGAACCTATTCAATTCGTAAGAGGTCATCAAAGAAAACAAAAGTAAAACAACATTTGAGTTAGAAGACATAAAGTCCACTTTGCAATACAATCCATCAGCTCTCGTGGAACTAAAACGAGTCTTCAGAATTCAATGTAATAGACATAAAACCCACGTCTCCAAACTTACCTAAAAAACTAGAAACTCTCTAAAAACTCTATCCAGCCTCATCAATCCTTGAAATGTCAAACGAAGCAGAAAATACCAGAAATTCCACATTCCGTGAGTGGAAAAAGTGAAAAAACCAGCCAAGTGTGAGTTGGCTCGCAACAGAAGGGTTCCGTGACAAATTTTTGAACATTTTACAAAAGCTACCTGTTAAAGAGTTTAGAATTACGGTTAAAATAAAACAGCGATTGTTAAAAAAGCGCAAAAAAAATCTCAAAGAAATCACGTTTATTGTAATGAGCTTCTTATTTTGAAGTATATTATTTTGTCGTTAAAAGAGGGATTGAATGTGCGAAAATGTTAACTATAATGGTTCTTAAGATACAACCCGCTATCAGACAGATGGATTGATAGTTGACGCGTAGTAATAATGCTCTAGGATTATGAATGCCTAGACCCATACGTCACTTTAGTTTAATTAGATATACCTACGATGGTAATATTCATCATCATCATCATCAGCCTATGACAGTCCACAGCTGGACATAGGCCTCCCCCAATGAGCGCCATAGCGCCCTGTCTGAAGATTATTAAGAAGTTACTAAAATAAAAAATAAATAGCAGGTGTTTCCATTACGCTTAGCCATTTATTACTCCCTACTAAGCTGGTCACTAACTGAACACAAGTGTTTCACTGGCAAATTTTGAGTACAGAACCCTAAAAGAAGTGTCAGGCGAAATACCAGGAAAAATCAGGCGCCACACGGTATGAATAGTTCTTCAGAACAAGAGCCATTGAGCCACGAAACTTCACGGGAAACTGAACCTTCATTCAGTGACGATGGGGTGGGTTGTTGAGTGGTGTGGAGACTAATTATGGCGACGACGAAAGAATGGCAAGAAGCCTGTGAAATCATGCGCGACGATAACCTATAATTATAAGGAGACGATTAGAGTCTGGCTTCTTTAGTGCGGGGAGCATTGGGAGAGATATATCGATAGCTTTATACGTGACCTGCAGGCTGGATGCGTCAAGCTAAAGACAGGGCGCTATGGCACTCATTCGGGGAGGCCTATGTCCAGCAGTGGACTAACATAGGCGGATGATGATACGTAGGTACTGAACTATTTTCATAAGTAAATTCATTGAAGTATTAGAGATACATTTCTTTTTGCTACGGGTGTTCTAGTTGTTTTCTATGTCATGTTTGTAACTCTTTTTTGCAAAAAACTATTAAACTGATTGGGCTGAATTTTTGCACATGTAGTTAATAAAACAGAGGCTACTTTTTATCCCATAAATCAGTTCCCATGGGATAGAACCTTTAAACGTTTCCATAGAAACAACGCAATTGTAAATACTGGATCTATAGTTTGTTTTTATTATACAATTGTGTTTTTTTATTTACTTTATTAAATGTTTTAAGTAGGTGCCTTCTTTATATCAGTTATCTAGTAACCATAACACAAGCTCTGCTTGGTTTGGAGCTATATGATGCTGTGTTATTTTATTGTCCAGCATTATTATTGAAACAGTTGCCCGCGGAGGACTGTCGGGAAACTGCGCAAAACACAGAAAAATGGGGACATCTCTTATCAGAAGTAAAACAAAATTCGGGTTGCTGAGTCAGTTGCGCACTGCTCAGTTATGAGTATTATTAAGGTTTTCTATCGCAAAGAAAACTTCTGCAACCTGAATTGATACAGAAAATAATAACTTTAAATTCTGCAATAGGTTATTGGTATGGTAATCATACCTAAGTATAAGACCCACTTCCAACTTGCGAACAGCTTAAATGTTTTACTCAAACATCGTGCATATTTTCATCGACACTTTAAACGTATTTTCATCGATACTCCCCGATCACGTCACTAAAGTCTGAGAGCTCTATTCTCTGGTATGCCTTGCTTCGGTTACATGTACATACATATATATAATTACAGCTTTAGATATAGAGCGGTTATGTCTCGCCACCTGTGACGAGGTGTTTGCATGAAATTGAATTTTGAACCTTACCATAATATTAATTGGGTTGTGAAAATAATACTTCGAGTTTAGAGTAAAACTCGCTACCATATCTTGTAAAGATGGGTCGTTTAATTATTTTTCGTAATTGGTTTATGGATAAGCTTCTGCCCGTGGCTTTGCACGCGTTTTTTTTTAACAAAATGTAGACTATGATATCCAGTTCGGATTTTTGTGTGCAAAATTTCAGCCCGATCCATTCAGTAGTTTTGCCTACTGGTAAACATAAATTCACTATGGCAAAAACTTTTGCCTTTCTATTAAAGGGACAACCGATGTTGCGCGGCCTGTGAAGGTCCGCCTGCGACGAACGAGGTTACGGGTTCGATTCCCACTTTGGGACAAATATTTGTACGATCAAATATTTGTCCCGTGTGTTTTGGGTATTTTCTATGTAAGTATAAGAAACATATCTATCCATGTAATAATTATATGTGAATTCAGGAAAGTTCGGGGGCTGTACCTACTAAAGATAAGCTAAAATTAACATGACATAACATTATTGACGACCGATGTGGCGCGGTGGGCGAAGGTCCGCCTGCGGCGCAGGAGGTTGCGGGTTCGATTCCCGTCTCGGAACAATTGTGTGTACGATCTGCAGATATTTGTTCCGGGTGTTCTGGTCGTTTTCTATGTATAATAAAAAATATCTTTCTATGTAATGCATTCGTATTATGTATATCAGTTATCTAGTACCCATAACACAAGCTCTGCTTACCATGGGGCTAAATAATGCTGTGTGAATTGTCCAGCATTATTTATTTATTTATTATGAATACTTAAAGACAAATAATAAATAAATGTAACACTTAACATTGCGCCCCGACGACGCGACGACACATTAATACTTAGTGTAAAACATCCAATACCTTTGTAGTCTATTAACACTTTGAGTGCTGAAATCACACGGTATGTGTTTTCTACAAGTAACTAATATGCGTAAATCCACACTAGCGCAGCGGCTGAGAAAATACAGATCTTTGTGACTCAGCACAGCCGTAATATTTTTCGAACGAAACGCATGTGCGGCGCAACACAACCGCTGTGTAGAACGGCAGCACGAATTTTTTTGGTTAAAAAAAAGATCGCAGTCGTCGAAAACAAAATCGCAGTCAAAGTGTTAAAAAAATCTAAAAAATGCAAGATACACAGTTCCCTAATTCAATTAATTAAAATTGAATTTACCAAATAACTACCTACACATTCCAAAATAAATGTCACCTACCTTTAATTATGTATGTTTGCAACAAAGATAAGGAATACGAAACAACCGGAAAGCTTCATTAGTAAATAAAGTTCATTATTTTCACGAAATTGTTGAAGATGCAATTAAAATGATACGCGAAGATACTTGTACAAGTTCTCTTTGAAGTAATTATATGATAGGACTTGAAGTTTTCCTAAATTTATAATATAATGAATTCTCAGAAACCACGTATTTTAAAATCCTGACCTGACCTGATTTTGACCTCTCATTTTATATAGAACAAACTGCGCCCGGGTCTTCACCCGCGTGGAAATCTATGTGTCAAATGGTCTATAAACATTCCTTTTGAATAATTCTATCTATTTAAAACCGCATCAAAATCCGTTGCGTAGTGAGATCTAAGCATACATAGGGACAGACAACGGGAAACGGCTTTGTTTTATACATAGTGATAACTCGTGGACCATACGGCTAGCTATATTTTCTGTTGTCTGTATATTCCGACCAGGTGGGATGACGACTTGCGAAAGACTGCAGGTAGATGCTGGATGCGGCAAGCTGAAGACAGGGCGCAATGGCGCTCATTGAGGGAGGCATATGGCCAGCTGTGGACTGATATAGGCTGATGATGATGATGATGTATATTACTATAACTCTGTTACAACAGAAAATATTGCTAGTATCTATAGATAATTTCATTGTCAAAAGATTGTAATGTTTTCTGGTTACTAGTTCCTAAAATTCTATTTCAAATACCACAGTGCTTTAGATATTTCCTTTAGTTAGAACTTAGAGGACAGTGACAAAATTCAAATTATATTAGTAAAACTGGGAAAAACTAGATTTTTTGTACACTTAAATCTTTATAAGGTAACGTAAAGTGAACAAGAAACTTTACCTTGTGAGATCTCATTTTTATTTTTCTGTAGGTTTATTTTATTTATGTTTTTTATGTGTGTTTATTGCTTTGTGTTTATAGCCTGTTTTCTTTGGCCAAATAAAACATTTCTTATTCTTATCTCATAGTTTTCGAGTTATAGATTTTTTAAACATTTTTATCGTCTAGAGTTCTAGACTAGATAGATATAATCTGATATTTTACAGTAAGCCTTTTCACAAAGATGTTAAACAATTTATTACTCTCAATTTTTTTTTATTTATTTCAACGCACAAAACATAAAATAATCAGAAAATATACAGAATTTGAATAATACGGGTTTAGAATTTAATCATTTCTCAAATTCTGTGCAATCTAAAAATATCGAGATAGGTACAAGATAGCTCAGATAATAATACATAATTCATTGAATTGAAATTCAGTAGCTGGTAAACCTACCGACTAAGTTAAACGCTACCAAATTATCTTAAACTTTGGGAGCTACAATCTAAACTCACAAATGCTTCAAACAGATAGATCTTCTGAAAGTTGTCATACCTAGATATTAAGCATCTGTGTCTACGGTAGCGTCAAACGACTTATTACGACCGTCATTGCTTTGTTTGCGAGAGGGGCTTTCCAAAAAAGAAAATACCTTTTTGACCTCAGAACTCCATAGATAGAGGGTATCTTGGACAATACAGGTTGTCATTGGGTGGCTTATCCATGCAGTAAGCAAGTATGTCACTTGAATTTAACAGCCCTACGGTAGATAATGCCATCTTCTAGAGTCAATCATATTTAAAAAAAAACATGTCAGATTAATAAATAATTGATCAGAAATGAAATTAAAAAAAAACTGCCATTTGCGTTAGATAGATAAAAGTAAAGTCATTTAAAACGGGATATATACCATGATTTGATCAAATTGAATCAAATCATTGAAAATATTCAATTGATTGATAATCATATCATGGTAAATATCCCGTTTTAAATGACTTTAGTATTAATAACCATAATAGTTACAAAAGTTTAAGATAGATGAAAGTTCCTAAAAGAACTACTTGAAAGGCAACAGGAACACCAATGAGTCGCATAACTTCCCACGGCGGCCTAGATCTCCAAATGATAATTTTGGCTCTGTAGGTAATAAATAAAATAATAAGAATAAAATAAAATAAAAAAATAAAAAAGCCATTTATTCCATAACCTTAATAGTAACAGTAAAAGTGCATAATGATTAATATGTAAAAAATATTAATAGCTTTTATACATTATATTCCTTATTTAAGTCAAATCATACTAAATTAAAATAAAAAAATATATTCAGTTAGATTTTCTTATGATCATTTCAAATAATTTATAATATAATAATTACATGCATTAAAATTTATTAAAATTATGTTGGTTAGGAGGCTCTGTAGGTACCTACCCATATTTTAATCTAACTTTATATTCCTTATTATTTACATTACAATACAATATAACTTTATTGAACCATCAATACAAAAAAATACTTAGTACTATATATACTAAGTACGCTACTTTTTTTTTTTTTTTTTTATTTAGCCTGTTTCGTCCCACTGCTGGGCAAAGGCCTCCCCCAAATCTTTCCACTCAGTGCGGTCACGTGCGATCTCCCACCAATCTCCGAGGAAGGCGTTAAGGTCGTCTCGCCAGCGCTTTCTTGGCCGACCTCGCCCGCGGCTTCCTTCCGGGACCCAGGGTGTTGCAGCGTTAGCCCACCTCTCGGGCTAACGCTTTAGTACGCTACTTAGTAGACTAAAATAATTAATAAAATTAACCGTATTAAAACGGTGCCATAATATCAGGGAATCGTTTAGAAACTGACTGCATAATAGAACTGACAAAGCATTTCAAGTTTCGCTGCATCGCAGCATTAATTTCAATTTTCTGTCGATACAATAAGCGAGTTTCAGCTCTGCTGTTTTTGAAATGAGTTCCCCTTCTATAGCACCTGGAAAGTTTTTGATAAGCTTTGACTGTAGGTGTGCCAAAGATAATTATGCAGAGGTTTTAGCTGTAGTAACTACTAATTTTTAAATTAAAATCAATAACTACATATTTATTTCAAAATGATGCGGCAAGCTGAAGACAGTAGGGCGCTATGGCGATCATTGGGGAGGACTATGTCCAGCAGTGGGCTGCTATGGGCTGATGATGATGATGATGATTTATTTCAGGCAACGCAGGAAAATATATTATTGTGTGGTTTTGAAAATGAACTTAAAACTGACTTCGAATCCATGTTTTAAATTGATTTAAGTTACGCGGGATTTTATACATGTATTATTAGTATTTATCGTATTTGTAGATATCTTGATATTGATTTTATAGATAAATATTTTTGATATACATAGAAATCTCCCAGAACAGTGAACACCCGAAAGAAATATCTACAGCTCGGACAAACATTTATTCTGAGGTAGAAATCGAACCCGCAACATACGGCGTCACAGGCGGACCTTCACCCGCTGCGTCAAAAAGTTCATCATAATTCAACAAATTGACCTGCTGGTATAATATTTAATAAATTTTATTTTTTCAATGACGTTATACAATAGACTTATTACAGTTTCCTTCTGAACTCCCCCTTAAGGGGGAAAACTTGAAAAACAAAAATTACAAGTAGGTACTATTTAACGGGTATTTATCGCGTTTATTTACCTATTTTTCCCGACGTTTCAACAGGTTTACACACTCGTGGTCACGGGATGACTAAATACCCGTTAAAATATTATTTCTTTATTTATACTTCTTGCACGAAAAACATAACACAAAACTTATTCTAGAAAATTTATACAAAGGCGAACCTAACCCTAAAAAGAGTTCTCTTCCAGCAAACCTTATTGGGAGAGAGAGACAAAGTGAAAAGAGAAGTGGGTACATGTACATAAATGAAATTAGAAATAGACGAAAGATTAAATTTTAACTTACTTATTTAATATACTAATATATATGTACTATACAATAGGTACCAAATATAAAATAATATATAACCTAAATTGCAAAAAATAAATTCTATACTACTTACATAAAGGTTGCCTGGAAGAGATCGCTTCTAAGCGATAAGGCCGCCCATTGTACTTGTATCATGTGATGTGTTTTATAATAATCTGTAACTGGTGAACAATAAAGTATTTTTGTATTGTATTGTATTGTATTGCAGTGTATTGCATTGTATTGTATTGTAGTGTATTGCATTGCATTGAATTGCATTGCATTGCATTGCATTGCATTGCATTGCATTGCATTGCATTGCATTGCATTGCATTGCATTGTATTGTATTGTATATAGTACTTGTGTTCTGATCGCGTAAGTGTTTAGAACATAGTAGGTATACATAGCGTAGTTTAAAAACATTAAAAAACATAAATACCAGTTTTCGTTAACAAGAACATTTTTTAACTAGCACCAATTTATATCGGATTAAAAGGGCGTTTTAACATTTTGGACAAATTGTGATGGATGAAGAGGAACGTCATCAATTTTAATTTGGCAATTACTTACCGTGAGTGACACTGTCGCCACATTGTTAATGTGAAATGTACTGTGCTAGCTTGTAAATTGAGTTCATTATCGCGCAGGATTAACAAATTATAACGATAATTCAACATTGTTTGAAGATGGTTTTCCTTGTAGGGAAAGTTCAAAATGTGCTTGTCTGAATAATGTTCTCACGAATTTTTTGCATATTTTTTTGATACGACAACACAGCTAATTGGTTAAATTTATTTACTTGTCATCATCATCATCATCAGCCTATAGCAGTCCACTGCTGGACATAGGCTTCCCCCAATGAGCGCCATAGCGCCCTGTCTTCAGCTTGCCGCATCCAGCATCTGCCTGCAGTCTTTCGCAGGTCGTCATCCCACCCAGTCGAAGTGCGTCCTACACTACATTTACCGAGTCGTGGTCTCCACTCAAGAACACGTTTGCCCTAGCCAGCGGCCGTCGGTTCGTCGCGAGATAGTCGGTTCTTCGCAAGATATGGGTGGCCCACTGCCACTTCAGCTTGCTAATTCTTTGAGATTTACTTGTAGTAAGTATTGTATGTCTGTTTGTAACAACGTAGCTTTCATAAGACCAAATCCTTAGAAAAACAGGTAACTTGATCCAGAATGTTCTTAGACAGTTGGCACGAATTTATTTATTCATTGTTATTTTTATAAATTAATTAAAAATGTTAGATGTAATGTTAGCTCACCAACCCTCTATCTCTATAAAAACATGTGTTTTGCTGTCGGCAGGTAGAAAATAAATAAAAAATAAATAATGCTGGACAATCCACACCGCATCGTCTAGTCTAGCCCCAATGTAAGCAGAGCTTGTGTATGGGTACTACATAGTAGATGACTGATTCAATCATCTATAGTACCCATAACACAAGCTCTGCTGATATTTTGTTATACATAGATAACGACCAGAACACCTGGAACAAATATCTGCAGATCATACAATTGTTCCGAGCCGTAACCTCCTGCGTCTCAGGCGTACCTTCGCTCACCGCGCCACAGAGGTTGCCAAATGCCTCTGCATTAAGCCTACCCTTTGTAGTGCAATAAAGTAGCCAAAGTTCTTAAGACTACTATAGTAGCGAGCCTATTAGTTTGAGTAGTCCATCGAGCTACTCAAAGCGACTTGCCACAAATTGGCAGCGCGACCCATTTTTACTCAGCGACGTAATTTGATGAGGTCGCAATTCACGAATCAAATTAGGAAATGAGAGATTTTACTACAAATGGAATTAACGCTTCTGAATATACCGAGGATGTTTGGGTCCACTGATATGTCATTTAATGTACTCATAGTGTTTTCGGGTACGATTCCCGCCTCGTGTCAAAATATCTATAAGTAAGATCTGCTAGGGATATGCGGCGGCGTCGAGGCAGACCACCTGGCCGATGGTCAGACGACATTGTGAGGGCTGTAGGGAAGCAGTGGATCCGACTGGCACAGGACCGCCACCAGGGGTACAGAGATAAGGAAGAGGTCTATACTCAGCAGTGGGTGTTACCGGCTGATAGCATAGATGGAAGATCTGCAGATATTTATTCCGGTGTTTTGCATATAGTATGTACCTACATAGTAAAAAATATGCCTTTGTTGTGGTTTAACTGTTTTAACTGTTTTAATTTAAACCAGGATTATCTAATTGTAACTAATATCGTAATGAATTATTAACCTGACCTTGGGATAACTATTTGATACCCATCTGATGATTTTAAAAATTAAATTTATAAAGTACTGACATCAAAATGTTATTATAACATAAATGACTTTTTATTAGATAAGAACATAAATATTGATGAATGAGTGAATTGAATGTACCAATTAATTATTATTTTACTAATTTAATTATTAATATATTTGTAATTTAATATTCTCAATGCATAAATATGTAACTTAATTTGTTCTTAACTAGACTCTTGTACTGACTATATTTGCATGCCCTATATTTAGGCAAAACATGTATGGTGCTTACTATTTACTACTCTTCCATCTTTGTGACCCATGTTTACAAATAAAGACTTTGAACTTTGAACTTAACCAAAGATTTGCCTTTTTATATAAATTATCTTGCAGTGCCCTACAGAGAATGTATGTACTATATTAACTTAAGCTTACATTAAGATCTAAGCTATATACAAGTACATGTGAGGAAAATAAATAAAATAATGATGTACCTATACGTTTTCCAACAGCCAAGTGTGTACTAATCTTTATCACAGTGTAACTAGCTAACTTTAGTTCCATACAGGTTCCTAACAGGCCATGTTGCATCGCTTTGCCCTCCAGTTCAGACCCGCGCAACTTCAGCGCCTTGGGCAATGCTTGTGTTTGAGGTAGTTTGAACGAGTAATGAAATAACGTCTGAGGTAGAGGGCCGTTTACATGAAACTAGAAAACTGCCAAATGCTGAATCGACGGCCATTTATTACGGGATATTTACCAGTATTAGATTTTTGAGTTTTCCAATATTTCGGCACAGTTTCATGCGCCATGATTACGGAATAACAAATATTATAAAAATAAATAAATCATAAGAAATAAATTAAAAGTATCATCATCAGCCAACAGCAGTCCACTGCTGGACATAGGCCTCCCCTCCCCCATTGAGCGCCACAGCGCCCTGTCTTTAGCTTGACGCATCCAGCATCTGCCTGCAGTCTTTCGCAGGTCATCATCCCACCTGGTCGGAGGGCGTCCTACACTACTTACGTTTACCGAGTCGTGGTCTCCACTCAAGAACACGTTTGCCCCAGCGGCCGTCGTATTAAAAGTATAGTATTCTTTAATTTTATTGTAATTAAATATTTTTATCGGTTTATATTCAATCTCAATTTCTGAGAGAAACTAGACCCTAGACTATTAAGTCTTGATTCATATTTGAACCGCTAAACGCCACGATAAAAATCTCTTTAATAAACACACAAGATTTTTATCTAAAATTGCCTTTACCTGTCAGTTGCCACGCCAAATTAGGCCGGAACTCGATAAATTCGTAAATGGGCCGGATGTCCGTGACTTACCCGACGGATATAAATATGCAAGTCTTGTATTTGTGGCCCGGGGCGGGTTTCTTTGATGTTGCTTTAACGATGGATGATTTATGTAGCTGGTGGACCTGTCTAAAATGTACGCCGCTTTACGGACAATCAGAAGGGTTTTTAGGAGTAGCTTTCGACCTCCGTATCTTGATAGAAGCGAAAACTCTTTTTCCAACTTCAAAAATGGGAGGTGCTCAATTCGACTGTTTTTTTTTATCGACTTTAAAAAATCAGGAGGTTCATAATTTGACTGGATTTGGCGTGGTTTAAAAAACTATAAACTGACTTCTAATGCCTTAATAAGGAAAATAGGAAAATGGAACTTAGTTTTAAGAAAATAATCATGGAAATCGGTTGTCGTGATAGTCCATATTTTCTAAATTTGTTTTAAATAGAGTTAGTTATGTTACTAGTTACGTAAGTCAGTAAAATATGTTATCTATAATAGGAATATGTTTCCTTTCATTGCTGCACTGCTGGGTAAAGCCTCCCAATTATCCAAACAAACATTTTAAATACGACAACGTTGAAGACGAAACCAAGCATATTCCTGACACAGCCAGTACAGAGCCCTTAGTATCAGTTGTGCATTAGTTTACGATGGCGTAAAAAGTTATCGTCTGTACATTGAAATATTAATTATGTTTTGTCTTATTGCATTAAAATTCATTTAATTTAATTTAAAAAACATTGTTTTATTTAATTTAAAACAATCAAAGCAAAAAATCCGAACCAAAACATAAAATATTCGTGGTGGCCCTTATTTTGTTTTGAGTAGTATACAATTTGGTGCCTTGCAGCGCCTCTACCGGTTAGAAAGAAAGTTATTTTCGTAGTTTGCGTTGCAGCGGTTGAAAAGTTTAAAAAAAATTACAGATCTTTGTTTCATACGAACTAGATATTAGTTTTCATTTCTATAGTGTTCGTTTTTTTAGATTTTAATAGTGTTGAGAGATTCGACAAGGGTTATTTTCACATAATCTATACCTAACCTACTATTTACCTCATTATTTTTTGTACGTGTAAGCGAGATAGAAATCAAAGTCTATCGAACTCTCGAAAACTGCCGACAAACTGTTATACAGTTTGACAGAAACTTTATACCTGTAATGTACCTACTTTTCTGTAAATAAATAAAAACAAAAAAAAACCTTTGTCATCAAACTACACACTCGTACTATGCCTACATTATACATGCTAAGATCTGTCTGAAGTACAAAGTCCCTCGTCCTATCACAAGACACGTGAGCAATTAGTCAGCTCGGCTCTTTGACACGAACTAAACAAGCTCTCGAGGTGTGGAAGACAACATTACCTCTCGCTAGTTACAGTCCAATATTAACTACTGTAGTTTTTTGTTAAGGTAAACTAGCATTTTGACTCATCTGCTATTAAGCTGTAGTTTTTTGTTAAGGTATAAGTAGCATTTTGACTCACCTGCTGTTAAGATGTAGTTTTTTGTTAAGGTAAACTAGCATTTTGACTCACCTGCTAGTTTTTTGTTAAGGTAAACTAGCATTTTGACTCACCTGATAATTTTTGTTAAGGTAAACTAGCATTTTGACTCACCTGCTAGTTTTTTGTTAAGGTAAACTAGCATTTTGACTCACCCGCTGTTAAGCTCGTTGGTTATTCTGAAACAAAAAAATAAAGATGTTTAGTTACTCTAACTTATATGGTGTAATGCTATCTTTTATAGGAAAACTGCAACGCAAAACAAAAATATTGTTGTGTAGACTACTAATAAACATAGGATAACTTTAGAGCAGAGAACACATAGTGATATTTGATATTTATTTATTTCGGTATAAAGATGTTTATTTCTAATAAAACAAAAATGTTCACTTATATTAAGATACAATAAAAATTAATTTATAATCTAAATATTACACTATTCTATTCTATTCTCTATTCTATAAACAAAATATATGCGGAAACTTAAAATAAAGTAACCAAATAATAATTAAAATTGAATAATTACCGCAAAAACTGGGAAAATAATTTAGGGGAAGCCTATGTCCAACCGTGGACTATTATAATTATGATGATAATGATATAAAATGAGCATTCGCTCGTTTGATCTGAATCCACAATTAACCCGCAGTGAGAAAGCTCTTTTAGGTATCTAATATAACGAAAATTTTACGTTCAAATCTAACCATATCCCAACACAAGAGTGTACATGTCGTAACAAAACGACTGCGGTCTAGTAATATCTATCTGTGGTCACAATATCGAACGTACAATCACAACACTAAAGCTGTGCGTGCACAGTGCCTACTGCCACCGCAGTCTGCTGGCAGCTTTAACCCACATTTACAGTTTATTTTAATGCGACCACAACCGCCTACTTCAATTAATGCACTTTTCAAATCGGTAAATATTAACATTGACTGGGCATTTCCCTTGCTCATAGATAGATAGATAGAAAACACTTTATGATACCACACAAAACAGAAAATAATACAGAAATAGACACTTATCGCTGAGAGCGATCTCTTCCAGGCAACCTTAGAATGGACTGGACATGAAGCAATAGTATAGACGGTAGCACTTCCATAAATTGAGATAACTTACATAGACATACTCGTAAGATCAAACGTTTTATGGCTGTTACAGTTTTATAATGCTGATGCAGCTGTTTTTTGATGATAGGGAGTGATTTTGCACGTCCGACTGTATATAAGGGCCTAATTCTGCTAACCAATCGCTTTACGATGACAATTGTATCGTCAAGAATCGCCACTAGATGAAAAAAACTGAAGAATATAGTGCGCGCTATTTGCACGGAGGGATTGATGGAACTTGACACATTTGACACACGTCTCTTATGAATATTGTTTGATATTTTCACCAGAGCCTTTGTTATCTAGCAGGGTGTACCACCTGCAGGTTAGCTTGGCTTGGGAGACGAGATGTTGGAGTCCCCCTTACACCCCACTCTTTCCATCTGTCAGTCATCATTTTATTTCATCAAAAGTAAAATGTCTAAATATGTCATTCTGGGACGATAAATTAAGTGGAATTAGGGCGCTGAATACGCGAAAAAATAGTTCTAGCGAGTCTATGAATTTCATAACAAAATAATATGAAACAAACAACGTCTTCACGTTATTTCGTAACCCTAGACAAGGTGAATGTGACCTAAAAACCACACAGAGACGTTTCAAAATGAAATAATTAATTATATTATTTACCTTTCTTGCCCTAGGCCTTTGTTCTAAAAGTTACAAGACGTAATCTCAACTTGAACAATTATTTCTTACGTCAAGAAATATCTACAAATTTGCATGTTGCCTATTCCAATCCGATCCACTGGGCTAATCCATTGATGGATTAGATTCGTGACTCTCGCAATTGCCGTGTACCTAATTTACTTTTCATATTTGAATACGAAAGTTGATTCAATATAATCAAATCAAAAAAAGTTCTATATTTTCTTTAATTTTCAAAAATTTACTTTTTATGAAAATATTTGTAGTGCAAATGAGTTAACGGTAAATGGATTTTTTTTTTTATTTGGAATTGAACTTTAATGTCACCTTTCGCAACTTTCATATAGGAAAATATATCTATCTATGAAATGTATAATGTTGTATTATGTATATCTAGTACCATAACACAAGCTCTGCTTAGCTTGGGGCTATATAATGCTGTGTCCAGCATTATTTAATTATTTATTTCATCGACTGTGTCGGTGTTTCTCATTAGTAGCTACAGGTACAAATTTCGCTGAAATAGGTCATATCAACAAAAAGGTGTTTTAGTGATTATACGAGTTCGTATTTCACTTAAATTAAATGGCCATTATAATCTTGACGATGTCTTCAATCCATCTTGCCGAACGACCAAGAAATAAAACACAATATGAATTATAGAATATCTACTATCATAGCACGTGCCGGGAATCATCGTCGATCACAAATTTGCATCGAATAGACAAGAATCGATATCCGCCTCCTTATATTTACTGTCTCGGAGCTTTAAATAACTGCTGTTTCAGTCGACGAATGCAACAAAAGGAAATGTTTCTTCGACAGGACAGATTCATATTAATAAAGGAGGGTAATTTCTCTACTCTGTCGTCTTCACAATGATCGAAAACCTGCCAAAAGTGGAACGTTTCGTGTTATAAATTAATATTTTAAAAAGTATAAAATGAAGTCGCTTCCGCTGTCCGTTTCCTTATATCTTTTAAACTACTCAACGGATTTTAATGCAGTTTTCAGCAACAGATAAAGTGATTCAAGAGGAAGGTTTATAGATTATTTGACACATAGATTTCCAAGCGGGTGGAGCCGCGGGGCGCAGCTCGTATTTTATATGTTTTGGAAGAGCGAGATTCCCTAACACAGATATTTACTTAAAAGGGGATCACAAACATTTTGTATTTTTTAATTTATTTTTAGAATTTTAATGTTTTGAAAAAAGCTAAACGGAGCTTATTATTGTTGTTGTGAGTTAGACATTAGTTGTAATACTCATCATCATCATCAACCTATGTTAGTCCACTGCTGGACATAGGCCTCCCCCAATGAGCGCCACAGCGCCCTGTCTTCAGCTTCACGCATCCAGCATCTACCATCAGTCTTTTGCAGGTCGTCATCCCACCTGGTTGGAGGGCATCCTATACTACGTTTACCGAGTCGTGGTCAGACCGAGATGTAATACGAACAACCAAAAACCAACCTACAAGCAAAGTGTTAAGAACCCCTGACAAAATAATGAAAAGCAAAGGTAACAACAACATTAAACCGCCTTGATTAACGTTCTGCAGGTGTAGTAAACCTTTTTATAAAGAGATACGAGTATTAATGGAAACAGTGTTCCAAGTCGTTACTCGAGAGGCTCTAAGAGTAGTTAACCCTACTGCATTAGGTTCTTTTGATTTTGTTCATACCTATGTGTAGGTAGGTATTTTCATTTAATTAAAGATAGATAAATTTCATTATGTACTGTACTTATTTTCAAATATCAGACAAATTAGTAAGGATGCCTATGTGATGTAATTATTATTTAGGCAACCTTCAACAAATCACATCATTAATTTGCAAACAACAGGGTCACAACTATAAATAAATAATAAATAAATAAATAATGCTGGACAATTCACACAGCATTATCTAGCCCCATGGTAAGCAGAGCTTGTGTTATTTTATTATTTTATTTTATTTTATTTTGCTTTATTCGGAAGACAAACAGTTTTACACACTTAACAGAATACTTAAATAAAAACTCATAACCATTTATGTGTCCTCGCATATAGTAGCTAAGGGATTGCTTGCTTGCAGAGGACAAATGAAAATTAAGAAATAGCTTAATCTTATAACTTACACTGAATTAAAATAAAAAAAAATAAATAGAACTAACAATAGACAATAAAAATATATGAATATGCAAGTACCTACTAACAATTACCAAAATTATACTATATATTATACAATACAGAAACTAATATATAGTAAAAAACAAAATAGCAGAATTTACAAAGAAAAATGATATAGAATCCTAATAACTTATGGTCAAGATGATAACGCATCAAACCATTATGGGTACTAGATAACTGATATATGTACATAATACAATACATTACATAGATAGATATTTTTTATTATACATAGAGAACGACCAGAACACCGGGAACAAATATCTGCAGATCGTACACACAATTGTTCCGAGGCGGGAATCGAACCCGCAACCTCCTGCGTCGCAGGCGGACCTTCGTCGTCATTCTACCTGGCCGGAGGGCATCCTACACTACGTTTGCCGAGTCGCGGTCTCCACTCAAGAACATGTTTACCCCAACGGTTGTCGGTTCTGCGTGAGATATGGCCGGCCCACTGCCACTTCATCTTGCTAATTTTTAGAGCTATGTCGATAACTTTGGTTCTCTTTTGGATGTACCTATTCGTTACGAATCCTATCATTCAGAAAAACACCACAGCATAGCTCTTTCCATAGCTCGCTGAGCGACTTTGAACTGGTGGACCAGCCCTATCGTGAGTGTCCACGTCTCAGCTCCTTAGGTCATAACGGGTAGGACGCACTGGTTGAAAACTTTCGTTTTCAAGCATTGCGGTATGTATGACGAGAACAAACATCCATACATACCAAACTTGCGTATTTATAATATTAAGTATAGTGTATTATTGGTAGATAAAATAGCTTAGAAATCAGTGTTTGATAAATCTTCCCCTGTATATCCTACCATGAAATCTGAAATAAAATCCAAACAGCCCCTCTCGTAACTAAATGGCCACCACTCCGTGATCTTACATTCATTATACACGCTGAAACGAGGATTAACATACATTTGGCGGTAGATTTCTGGCATTATTCATAAAAAGCAAGTTGAACTGGGCTTTCGGCGTATTATGCATTCTCTTCTCGCTTTACGAATATTTTTAGGTTATGAATTGTTGGATATTAAACTGACTCTGAAACTGACTAGTTTATTCACGTTTTCACTTTTACGTTATAAAAGCATAGATATTAATTATTAACGCGTTCGCTGCCCAGCCGTGATGATTTGACGTGCTGCCGCTCAGCGCAAGCGCAAAAAGAGAAGGGTACAAGAAAGTGACAGTTTCAGTGCTTTCCTATGTTAGAATAATCAATTTATTGGTAAAAACAAATATTACAAGTCACAAAATAATAATTATTATAACTAAGTAATAATACTTAAAATATTATTTAATTTTCCGCACATAATCTTCAATACTGTAGAACGCCTTCTCGACGGGTCTCAATGGTGATCTCGCGCACCTAGAGGTCTACTTTGAAAAACGAACGAAGTTGACGGATAACGTCGGATCGTATAAAACAAAGGACAGCCGATTCGTTCTTTAGTACTTCGAAAATCATTCTGACATTTATTTCTTAGAGATCCGAAACGAAAGGTGTCAGTTAGCGCCCGAAGCCAGGTTGTAAGGTTGTTAGATCCATGTGTTTGACGTCATCCGTCAACATCGTTTGTTTTTCGAAGTAGACCTCCTGAATTCTTCGAACACTGCCAAAGTTGTATCAAACCCAGCACAAACCCAGTTCGCACGCTTAATTGAAAACTGTCAAAACTCCCGCTTATGAAGTCTACACACACAGACAACCTATCAAAATATTGTCGGCAACTTATGAATTATTATTATTCTGAGAAATGACCAAACATTTCGGGAATTTCCGAGAACTGGGAATTTACGTATGCTACATACGATTCCGATTACGACGCGGTAACAACTTTATTTATTTCAGACACTGAAAGCATAGATAAAGAAACTCTATTTTTCGTCCATGAAAGTAACTAACAACACATAATAGATTTTTTTATTTGATAACGGGTCCCCAGCCGGAAGGGGCCCCCATTGGTCAGAGGAGAATTCCAACTCACAACATATATTATTACGCATTTAGTAAGAAAATTGTTTTGTCTTAATTTATTTAACTTACTACTTAGTTGCACAGTGCACACTCAAGAAACAATCACTATTTTAACATTCGTTGTTTGGGATTGGCCGGGGGCCCGTGGCACTTTGCCGACTTGCCACCCTGTAGTTACGCCACTGAAACACACCCTTACAAGTCACAATCTCTAAAATTTCACCTGTATTTTCCACTACCTGCAAGTTAGGTAGAAATTCTGCAAATTACTCGCCGCCGCCGCAGCTGCAGCGTTTAGCGTCGCCATTTTTCATCAGAACATATTGCAATATCACATGCAAAATTACCAGTCGTAATTTAGTGCTTAGGGCCCATTTACACGGGTTCTGACACTAATTGAACTCAATTTTACGCTAGACGCAACTATAATTAAATTAATTGTTACTTCGTCAGCCAGATGTCGGGACTGAAGTCCGTTGAATACAATTGGCCAGACGTTTAGGATGATTTAGGTTCAAATCAAGCGTAGGTATTATTACGTTTTATATTGGTTAACAGGTACCGAAACCGGTGGTAGTGGTAACGTTCGTAGCAAAAGACGAAAAATGAGGGTAGTTCGGTATGTCTGCCCATAAAAACTTACTCGCAGTCGCAGTGCCTTCAGTTACTCCGTGATCATGGCGCATGCAACTTAGAGAATGCTATCTAGCATTATGCTCGCGCTTGTACAACTTTTAGTATATTCTATCAATTTATTGGGATTGATTAATATACAGTAAACGGTAAACGTAGTGTAGGACGCCCTCCGACCAGGTGGGATGACGACCTGAGAAAGACTGCAGGTAGATGCTGGATGCGGCAAGCTGAAGACAGGGCGCTATGGCGCTCATTGGGGGAGGCCTATGTCCAGCAGTGGACAAACATAGGTTGATGATGATGATGAATTCACAGTAGCAGCCTGCTTCCAGGAGTTGGTGGTGGTGTAGTGCGGGGGTGTACCCGTACCTGAAAACACTTTAGGCCATTGGTGTGTAATTACGTGGTATTATTATAACTTATTAGCGCTGGCGGCAATGGCTTCATAGATTTTCCGGCGTCGGGCTAGTAGAAAAACGGTCATTGGGCTACAGAATTGACGGCTTATATAGAAATAGAAAAAAAATATTTGGGTTTCATATAAAATAATACATAGGAAATAAGAACGAATAAAGATAACAAATTAGGAACTAATAAAAATAATTTAACTGCGAGAACACATATACATAGGCTACCGGCAGCATTAAATGCTTCGTTGACCGTGCCAATGAAGCTCTGGTTTTCAGTGGTATACGCGGTTATAAGCTCTCATTGGCTAATAAGCAAATGAGAGGTTATGAAGAGAGCAGAGAGAGTCAAGTCTCTGCAAGCATTGGCCAACCTTGACAACACATAACTGAGGTGGAAGCGAAAGCTAAAGCAATATATTGACGGTTTAACATGGAAATCTCGCACGAAGTTCCATTTCACCCTAAAGGGTAGACTGGCGTTGCGGAGCCGAATGTAACATGTTACACAGCGAGCGTTCGCATTGTATCATGTTCGCTGCGAAAACATTACGCCTCGTAACACATTGTTCCTTTTAGCGACACTAAGACCCTAACTAAACCACAAAGGCTACAATGTGTGCTTATACTATGTCATCATCATCATCATCAGCCTATGTTAGTCCACTGCTGGACATATACCTCCCCCAATGAGCGCCATAGCGCCCTGTCTTCAGCTTGACGCATCCAGCATCTGCCTGCAGTCTTTCGCAGGTTGTCATTCCACCTGGCCGGACTGGCCGCTGGCTTATATGTATGTGTGCTTAATCTACAAAGTATTATTTTAAGTTGATAAATACATTAAAAAAAAACTGGTCTGTATGGAATGGCGACTTACCTACTTTACCTATATAGTCACTATTCCATTACCTTTAGATATCATGTACTAATAGTGTAGGCATAAGTTCAAGGCATACAGTGTTGTGCGTGTAAAAACGGCTTTAGTCTGGCATACATTCCCTACATTTAATAATTTACTAGCTGTAGCCCGCGGCCGCACGCACATTTGATTAATGAGCTTAAAACAAATTGTTCATTATTACCGTTACGATGGTTTTGCATGTGTATTGTTTTTACTAAAGTTTTTTATTATTATTTTGTATGGGTACAGGTTGCATGGATATAAAGAAGAATAAACTAAAAATACTTTGACATCCATGTTAAAGATTCCTGACCTTCTCTCATCAACATCATAATCTAAGTATGGAATTACCTGTATGCAGAATTTCAGCATGATCCGTTCAGTAGTTTTTGCGTGAAAGGGTAAGGAACATCCATCCTCACATACAATATTTCGATCTTATAAAATTAAAAATTTAAAGTTTCTTTATTCAGACATAAGTATTTTTGTCCATATACACATAAAAAAATACAAAAATATAAAAAAATCTAAACTCAGCATAAATTTAAAATTACGATGATATCAAAGGAGGATTTATTGGATTGTTTATTCATTTATTTTATTTACTAGACACTGGTGTAAAATATGGTTAACCAACCGCATTACTACATTTCCCAAGTTCGTCGATGGCCTACTTCCAACTGCTGGAAGTTGCAGCATGCGATGCTCATGTACAGCGCTTGTTTTAGTTCTGCAAGACAAGCATGCTTTGTATTACTTTTAAACTTTTCATAGCAAAATACAGAGTAGATTTTAAAACTTACTCGAACTGAATACCTAATTTTAAGCACTAATACAACAGATAAGCATTTATCGCGTTTATTTACCTTTAACACTTTGACTGCTGAAATCACACGGTATGTGTTTTCTACAAGTTACTAATATGCGTAAATCCACACTAGCGCAGCGGCTGAGAAAATACAGATCTTTGTGACTCAGCACAGCCGTAATATTTTTCGAACGAAACGCATGTGCGGCGCAACACAACCGCTGTGTAGAGCGGCAACACGAATTTTTTAGGTTAAAAAGAAGATCGTGGTCGTCGAAAAAACCGCAGTCAAAGTGTTAAAGAGATCGTAGATTTTGTAAATAATGGTAGAAAATACACATCAAATATCTTATATAATATCTATTCAAGTGACAATGGCACTTGAATAGACCTTACTTAACCTTAGGATATACTGGACATGAAGGAATAATTATTATTCCTTCATGTCCAGTATATCCTAAGGTTGACTGGAAGAGATCGCTCTCAGTGATAAGGCCGTCATTGATACTTCCCCTGTTCTAAGTATTTATTTCTGTATTGTTTTCTGTTTTGTGTGGTTATACATAATTAAGTATTTTTTTATCTTTCAAAATCTACAAATAAAACTGATTTTATTTTAGAAACGAACTTTGTAATATTCATCCTCCACTACACTTGTGTTATCTTTTTTATTTATAATAATTCTTATGTACGTTACCCTTTGCCTCTATCTGACGTCATGACCTAGCAATGTAACAGAACAAAAAAAAATTACCGAAAAACCTCTCCGTTTTTCTGTATTTAGCCTCATAACGTGGGGTCAAGGCGACACAGCCCACGATAAGTAGCTATTCATACGTAGATCTACGTTTTGTGGTGTAAATGGCGGCAGGTCACGGCGTGGTACGTTGGAGGTCGTGACACGTGACGTGTTAAATCTAATGGAGTCATGTATCGGGTCTTAAATTTCGTGGTTTTCTGTTATATTCTAAAGGTGAAAGTTTATGAGTAAATAAATATATAGTGCTGGACAATCCACACAGCATCATTTAGTGATCCAGTTAAGTTTAAAAAAAATTATGTACATGTTTTTCCACTTCATTTTATTTTTGTTATTTTTAGTAGGTATTTGCTTTTTTCTTTTTGCGAAAGACTGCAGGTAGATGCTGGATGCGGCAAGCTGAAGACAGGGCGCTATGGCGCTCATTGGGGAGGCCTAGTGGACTAACATAGGTTGATGATGAGGATGTACCTCCTAAGTTTTACCGTAGTTCATGCTTTCACAGTAACATATGCATCGATTCAATATCATAGTGGAGTCTTCAAGCGCAATTGTCAATGGATTCTTCAAACAAGCATTCTGCCGATATGTTATTATTCCGAAGCATGTATTGTGTGGTTAGTGCCACCAAACAGTGCTTTGAAGCCTTCGTTAGGTCTAGTACTTTCATTATTGTATGAAAATCATATTTATATAGTACTAGCTGTGCCCCGCGGTTTCACCCGCGTGGTGATAGATATTTTGGATAATATACAATATATCTCTATAAATTGTAGCCTATGTGTTATTCGGATATGTAAGCTATATTATTGTGAAGTTTCATCAAAATCCATTCAGTAGTTTTTGCGTGAAAGAGCAACAAACATCCTCACAAACTTTCGCGTTTATAATATTAATAGGAAGCAATTTTAAAGGGAATTTAAATTGTTTCCACGGATCTTCCTAAAAGTAGCTTTAAACCCGCTATATGTACTTACAGGATTTGCTAGATTTTTTGGACGGGGCAGTAAAGGAAAATTTTCTTAGGTTTTATTTGATTTGATACCGCGAATTTTTCCGCGATAAAAAAAAGACGGATCGAGTTACTATAATATATATAAACTTATATTTTTATACTATTTTCAATACTTTTTCATGGAAAAACAGCTATCATCTAGATCAGGGATTCCCAAAGTGGTCGATATCGACCCCTTGGGGTCGATATCGGTTTCCTAGGGGTCGACATAAACGAAAACTAATTTTGGGGGTCGACGAGGTCTAAAAATAGACCCCTATTAAATTAACACAAGTTCTTATTTAAAACTTTCAAGATAGGTAGGTACTGTATTGTTTATGTTATGTTACGTGTATTAAGAATAATTAATATTTTTGTAGCAAATAGCATTGTTGTAGTAATGTAAAGTCTCAAGTTCGTACAAGATGAAAAACTCGGCAAGTCAGTGTGGACAAGTTTGTGCAAGATAATGAGTTCGAGCGTACGTCTTTCAGGCGCGTTTTGACTTGCTCTCTACATATTTGACGCTTACGCGATTTAAAACGAACGAATTCATGATCAAGTTGAAGTCCAATCATGTTCCTGATATTTTACTATTTAACGAGCTTGCACTTAGGTTGAAAGTTCATTTGCGTTTTGAAATTCGTTGGAGCTTGAACGATAATAACTCATATAAGTACTCATTTATTTCAAGAGATTACAAAGTTATTACATAGCTAAATTAAGTGAAGTAAAGTGACTGAAAAACAATTTACAAAATGCTGAGCTCCCTACGCGAGTTAATAGCGTAACCATACAATAATCTGCAGTTTTTTTTGTTTAGGTTCATCCATCACACTGAATGTTTTATTTTTTCTTTGCGAATTAATAATTTGTAATAATCATTA
This sequence comes from Eupithecia dodoneata, assembly GCA_947044415.1. NCBI lineage: Eukaryota > Metazoa > Arthropoda > Insecta > Lepidoptera > Geometridae > Eupithecia > Eupithecia dodoneata. The sequence continues at coordinate 1,630,053 of OX345670.1, forward strand.
TTAATTAAACTTGATATTTACTGAATTCTTTATAAAAAAAGTCTTTAAATTTTGATGAGAAAATGAAGTCAACTTTACTCACTTAACCAAGTGCAAAGTTTTCCAATTGGTACCTTAGTACCTAGGTATTTTATATCAATAGGAAAAAACTAAAGTTAGGCCCCCTTATTCATAATAGTCTGCTAACTTAAAGCATTGCTAATTCTCACTCTGTCTTCTTCTATTGACCTAAGTCAGAATAAAAAATGCTAAAAAATGCAGCTGTTTTAAGTTAGCGGACCATAATGAATGAGGGAGTTGATCTTAAAAGTAGGTAATTTGGCCATGGGGTCTGAGGTAACAGTTCATTTTGGAAAAGGGGTCACTTGTCCAAAATAGTTTGGGGATCCCTGATCTAGATAATCTTCTAATAAGTACTATGTATGATGAAAAACAAAACTAATCTGTCAACTTGAAATATATTAAGTAGGAACGTATTTTCATGCAATATTTTATAAATTAATATAATGCACACAGATCCCCTTGTACAATCCAACGATCCTATCCATCCATGGTTGTCTGGTAGAGATCCGCTCTTGAGCGATAAGACCGCCAAATTGTCACATTTTTTTGTATTTTATTCTGTCTTGTTTGTTTTATTTTGTAAGTGTGCAATAAAAGAATTTTCTATCTATCTATTTTTCAAGTTGACAGATTCTCATTTCTATTGCTCTAAAATGTGTCGATGAAATACTTCATTCTATCATTCAGTTTTCATTCACTCACCTATCAACAATATTAGGGAACCTTTAGTCATGCACAAGCACATCATATTTGCTGTTTGATAAATACCAAACAGCAAATACGACGGTGATAGACGATACATACCTACACTAAAATACATTAAAAAAACACGTTGAATTCAAGATAATGAAAAAACCTATCAGTTAAGGCAATCTCTTTGCTAAAAACCGGAACAAAGAGATAATTCTTGACGATTTTCTCGAACCATTCCTTTCACAAAGAGCCCTTGAAACTCATACCCACCAATAAACGTAAAAATATCAATTGGAATACGGAACTCTCACAAAGCCGTAGCTAACAAAGAGACCTAGTTTCTTTCGTTTTAAAAATAAGGTTCCAATCGGACGGACCGGACGTCTAAAACGTGTCGAGTTGATAATCGCGCACCGAGCCGTGCACTTGCCCATTGAGAGTAGCCATGCACGTGGATTACGTGGATATCTACGTACTACGTTGTGCTTTGTAACGTTACGTACGCAACAGATACTAATCGTTTTGAACAACTCACGATTTCTTCCAGGCATGTTATGCATGGACTGAAAGTCATAGAGTTTTTTAAGATGAAATGAAATGAATTCATTGGTTATATGACTTACACAGAACATAATAAACTTAACCTAAGAGGAAACGTGTCGGTAAGTGTGTAAGTCCAGTAACAAAAAAACAGGAAGGTGTAACAACCGGGTGATTATGTAACTCGCGACCGGTTTGCGACAGGCGTAAATTAAGCAATCAGTCAAACGTCAATTTTGTATTATTTTGACTACAACGTCAAAATTGGTCAAAATAGGCGTTTGACAGCAGTGATTGCTTAATTTACGCCTGTCGCAAACCGGTCGCGAGTTACATAATCACCATACCGGTTTTAAGTGCGTATCAAGCATGTTTGATATATTAGTGACCATTCATAGGTTTGACGACCAATGTGGCGCGGTGGGCGAAGGTCCGCCTGCGACGCATGAGGTTGCGGGTTCGATTCCCGCCTCGGAACAAATGTGTGTACGATCTGCAGATATTTGTTTCGGGTGTTCTGGTCGTTTTCTATATATGTATATAATAAAAAAAAATATATCTATCTATGTAATGTATTGTATTATGTATATCAGTTATCTAGTACCCATAACACAAGCTCTGCTTACCATGGGGCTAGATAATGCTGTGTGAATTGTCCAGCATTATATATATTATATATATATATAGGTTGCCTGGAAGAGATTTATATTGTGTTATTGTGAAGCGGCATCTATATGTGTATTTTCCTAAATCCAAAAAAAAAACTCAATATTAAAATTCCTTTATTTCTTTAAGTTTGCAATATAAGCACTTAGACAAATCCTCACCTCAAAACCTCAGGGGTAAAAACTCCCCAACTGCTCCAAATGGCCGAATCCTTCCAACCCGCCCAAGGCTAGGACTGTATCATCCTGAATAACCATTTGTTCCGTACGAACCAGATTATCCTTCAAAACGTCCCACATTTAGTGCATATGTTCGGAAACGATTAGAATGATTGGATTACGTATTTCAAATGTGTTCACATTTGAAGAAGTTGATCATGTCTTGCTGAATTTTTGTCGTTATAAAGTTATAGTGCTTGAATGGTCAGACGAACTGACTTATTATTGCAATAATGACGACCGATGTGGCGCTGTGGGCGAAGGTCCGCCTGCGACGCAGGAGGTTGCGGGTTCGATTCCCGCCTCGGAACAATTTTGTGTACTATCTGCAGATATTTGTTCCGAGTGCTCTGGTCGTTTTCTATGTATAATAAAAAATATCGATGTAATGTATTGTATAATGTATAATCAGTTATCTAGTACCCATAACACAAGCTCTGCTTACCATGGGGCTAGATAATGCTGTGTGAATTGTCCAGCAATATTTATTTATTTATTATTATTTTATTATTATAATGGATCTCTGACTTGGCTTCGTTATAATTTGAGTCTGGTTGTCAATTTCGTTATCTATTATATTGTATTTAATATTTCGTTTGAAGTTAATTTCACAGTCATAAGGATTTGTTCGAAACATCTCAAAAAGCAATAAAACTTTGAAACTATCATGTTTATTAACACCAACTCAAAAAGCAACTCTTTATAAAAGATAACTATAGCTCAAAGTGATCAAAGGTAAGAGGGCACGAGTCGGTAAACGTTGTGTATCACGCCCTCCGACCAGGTGGGATGACGATCTGCGAAAGACTGCAGGTAGATGCTAGATGCGTCAAGCTGAAGACAGGGCGATATGGCGCTCATTGGGGAAGGCCTACGTCCAGCTGTGGACTAATATAGGCAAGCTGATGATGATGATAACTCAAAGTTGCTGTAATACCGGTTTAAGCTAGGTTATACTCGTAAAAAATGTTTTCTCTGAATCCTCTCACAAACACCAAACGAAAACCCCTATCATCATGTGAATGACTTGTATTTGTATGAATAAGTAATATAAAAACGTACATTCATGCAAAGTCCATGAAACTCCATTCAAGGCCTTGACACTCCCAACCCGGTTCTCCCCATTCCGAAGTAGAATCGACAAAGTGTCTATTAACCTCATTATTCGTTCACATGTGTGTTTTATTTCCACTTCTTCCCCTTTTGAGCAGTTAGCGTTGAAAAATGCCGCATTCGTTCGACTAACGCTTGGGTACTGTAGCTGTTAGTTTAACAAACTTGGTTTTTCAGCTTTTGATCTAGATAAAGTGAAGCTGGATTGACTAGAATTTACTCCTAGACTCTCGTAAAGCTGTGTGCTGTTTTGTGCTAGGCAGGGTAATATGGTTAACGATTATAGAATTCGTTAAAAAACAGTCAGAATACCCAGAAAATATCGACAGAGAATACAAACACTTGTCCGAGGCGGGAATCGAACACGCTACCTCCTACGTAGCTGGCGAACCTTCGCCCACTGCGTCACAGAGGTCATTCAGGATAAAATATTTCGAGTATTCTTTTTATTTTATTAGTATTACTATGTCTTTTTAACCCATTCCGTGCCCCTAATTACAATATTAAATTTTCTGACCTTGAATTGATATAAATATATCCATTACAATCGCTACGTAAATACAAACTCGGTTGTTAGGTTGACTTTGTTGTTTAATCTCTTTTTAACTCATTCCCTGCCCAGTCTCAGTGGTGCAACCCGGAAATAACTAGGTGCAGTAGCGAGAACGTATTTATGCGTCATGCGGATGAACTTAAACAGGGTCGAACGATGAATCCCTCCTTCACTCGAAGACAGACAACCAACATTTACATGTAGTGATTTAGCTGCACTAAACAGATGAGAGCTAATTCCATTACATACTCTCGACGTTCGCAACACAAATGAAGAGAAATACACGATTCTATTCACTAGTGAGGGGAAAAGTGGACAAAACGCTAACGTTGATTTTTGAACTTCTGCTCTTTAGATTATTTACATTTCTTACAGAAAAGATCGAATACCTTTGCTTGCGACCGAAATACAGCACATTAAATAGGATATTAATGTACCTACATTGACCCATAGGCGAGATGCAGTGCCGTATTAACCCTTAGCCTGTGAGAGCCATGGCCCATAGCAACGAGGCCTCTCGATATATCGAGCTATAGCCTATCCTATCCATCCAAATGTTGCCTGGAAGAAATCGCTTTTAGCGATAAAGCCTACGGTTGTGCCACTAGATTTAGTTAGTATTAAGATCCTTTATTATTATTATTTTGTATTGATGTTGCAATGCAGATAATTATTGTATTGTATTGTATAGCTCGCTGTTATTTATACTCCTTCGTCACTTTGACACGTCACACCCACACCACCTGACAAAGTTCTGTTAAATTTAGTTCTTCGTCAAATTATAGAGCGAAAACCCCCGGCCCCGGGCGCAGAATATGAAAATACGCAATGACAAGATGTACCATGTTTAAAATTTTAGGGAATACATCGCCCGTATCAAAAACAATAACGGGCTCGTAGTCTACTACCCTTAAAAACTCTACGCGTGAATCATGTCAGCAACATTTAGGCGGATGAATGTTGCAGGCAGTGTTTTGTTAAATTGGAAGACATTGACATGCCGCTGACAAAGCCACCGAGTTATATCGGGGGTTGTTTTGGCAAGCGCGCTGGCTATTGTGGTGAGACTTCTTAAAGAAAGTCCTCATCATCATTATGAACCAGGAAAAATGTTTATACTATCTGCAGATATTTGTTACGGGTGTTCTGGTCGTTTTCTATGTATAATAAAAAAAACTATCTATGTAATGTATTGTGTTATGTATATCAGTCATCTAGTACACATATCACAAGCCCTGCTTAATTTGAAGCTATATAATGCAATGATGCAGTGTGGATTGTCCTAAGTATATTAAAAAAAAACGATCGAATCTATTGGTGGATCATAGTAAAAACAAAATTGGAATCTGGATTAGATTCCAATTTTTTTTCAGACCACTCTTATCCACTGAGCTAATACTCATTGGATCAGAGTGGAATATGGCACAGTGCTCAGCATATTATATCGGTAGTATCGATGTCGGTATTGCTCGCTAGTATTATGCGATTCCTAGAAAGCCACTCGGCACTGTCGAGTCCCAACACTACAGATCCGTAGAAACTAGCTTGTTAGTATTATGACCCGGTTCTCGCAGACACCGAATACGACTTTGTTACGTCGTAAATGCGTTCTATGATTAACGTCCAGCGGAAATAGGTACGATTTACTATGCTTTTACTGTTGTTGGAAAGAATGTTGGTTGTTGTGTAGTTTTCTATGTTAGAAACTAATATCTTCAGGCTTCGTAAGCGAAATTTTGGCAATAAAATCTGTATGTATCTCCGTCTATACCTATACAATAGCTACGTATCCACCCAAAGGTTGACTGGTGCCTCTTAGCGATAAGGCAGCCCATTGTGCATCGGTATCTTTGTTTTTTGTTATTTTTTGTTTTTGTCTTGATGTTTAAAAATAGAAAAAAATATTGACTTATATATAATAAGTAATTATTTTGTAAGCCTAGAGAAATAAAGGATTAATTATGAATGTTTGTTTTATAATGTATTGTATATACTCTGTATCCATCTGTCTCCTCACCAAATTACATTGAGATCTGTTTAACAGTTTAGGCTTAAACAGACAGACGGACATAATTGTATTGGTCTGCCTATACCTCTATATCTACTATCTACCTATAATTACTAGGAATAGCATGTTACATCCTACGAACATTTAATAATTTTACACATCACATCTCACGAATATTACAAATGCGAAAGTTTGAATGTTTGGATGGATGGTTGTATGTAACCTTTTCATGCCAAAATGACTGAATGGATCGGAGTGAAATCTTGCATACAGGTAGTTCCAGGCCCGACACTTTTTATCCCATATTGTAATTGTGTTTTTATTTGTTATTTCCATTCGCAATCTAAACGTAAAATAAATGAATTTATTATTTATTTAATCTTGAATATATCATATGAGATTATTTTGTGTTGGAAAAACACCAACATTTCATCCCTTATCGAGGGATTTAATTCGGGTGAGTGCGGTTCTAGACAACAGATTTTATACATCCCAAGGCTCAAGACCTAAAACTTAATATTTTATTGTTATTTTACCTAAGCCCAGACGAATTCAAGAAAGGTCGAGCCAAAGCCTATTAAAAATACAATAACCTCGCAATGCGTGGTCTAATAAAGATGCCACAGCTGTCTTCTCAAAATAATACTTTGTGAGTGCGCCGTTCCACCAACTGTTGTCCCATCATATTTGGTTTTCCGCAGTCACTGATACATGTTCACTAAATTATTTTGTATAATCAATAACAAAGTGGATTCCCGCTGTCTGTCTGTCCCTATGTATGCCTCTTTAAAACTACGCAACGAATTTTGATGTGGTGATTTTAATAGATAGAGTGATTCAAGAGGAATGTTTATATACTATTTGACACATAGATTTCCACGCGAGCGAAGCCACGGGGCAGCTTGTTTTAATAATAATAATGATTGACTTGTTTATGGCAGACGTTCGCAATCTCTCCTATAGCCCAATTACCCAGTCCATAATCCATCACAATAGCCTGGTTTTATTTCTTTCATGTTTCTTTGCAATAGTATCTACATGTGGTGGATACCATCGTTGGGTGTATCATATTGTGCACCCGAGGATGATACCCGCTATGTGTAGTCATCGCTTTTAGATTAACTTCTCAAAGGGCCTCTGAGCTGTTGGCTTCGGCTCCACGCAAGCCTTTCAAAGGACCGGGTCAGTTTATGGCCCGAGATCATGGTAAATGAGAGACATAATAATAAAAGTTTAAAATAAATAAGGTAAGCGAAACCACAATCATAATATAGATCAAAAATACTTTATTTCTGTAGAATATTTTAAGATATTTTTGATGTTTTGCAGCCAAAATCCGGCATAAAACCTCTCGGTAAGTGTTTTAATCCAGAACTTCAGTAGTTTGCCCAGTTTTTTGTCCTGAAAATAAAACAAAATGCCTGGGTCGTAAAAAAATATCTGGCTTTACTACCTACTTGTTGATACTGTTCTTTTTATTCAGTTCCTTTAGGCTTTCGTCTTTTTTCTGGTATTTTTATGTTTTAGGCATAATAAAACCTTAATAAAAATGTTAAGACCAGGATTTTTGGATTAAGGAGTGCGCTCATCAATCCAATACCGCTACCACCGAGCGCAAAAATATGCATGGGCTTACACTCGTTATCTATAAGAAACATTTGACAGTGACAAAATGGCTAACAAGCTTCGAAACTCTGCGAGCTGTATTTTATCTGATATAAAATACATCTAAATTTTACCAGTTAAAGCCCAGATTTGAATACACATTTTTGTGTTGCGCTGGAGTGATCCTTTCCAGGTGTACGACAAGTTTTAAAGTTTTTAGAGCAAGTACATTCGTCTGAGTTTAAACCTGAGAACTTCGAATTGATGACAATACGTCTTTCTCAAGAAAGTAGAATTGTCGTCATCAAAAAAGTAGCAGTTGAATTATTCAACTATATCAGCCCACATAATATGTCCACTGCTGGGCACATAAGCCTCCTCCCAGACGACGCATCGTCTGGGGGGAGGCCCGACGAGGCTTGTATGCGACGCCACAAATAGCAAACCTGAGTCGTCGCCTCCATCAATCGACTCCCTGCAACTGCTACAATGTCTTTGCTACTTGCTTCTTAACCGTGTCTGTGAAATACTTAATTCAGTCTTTCTTCACTCACCTGTCAACAATTAGGGAACTTCATAGTCGTGCATATGCATATACCAAATATAACAGCAGTAATTCCTCAATAATTGAATTGAACCTTTGTATTCTGACTGGAGCCTCACAATGTCTGCCGCATTAGAATAGGATTCCACATCAAGGAATTGACATGGTCGAATTTCATCATTCCACTTCACCGCGAAATCTCTAATTAAATTTCCGGGGTCTGAAAACAAAACAGGCACAAACAAAACCACAATTTATCCCGGACGAGCGAGCAGACAAATTAATCTGTACATGAACATCGCTCGCACTCCGACCACACACTTTGCTGTCTGAGGAGTAATGAGCGTGGGGTGCGATAGTCAGCGAGAATCCGAAATGGATGAGAAATATTAGATCGAAAGGTGGAGGTGTTAGTATCTTTTGGAGTTTTTAGAAGACTGGCATACGGGTATTTAACTTTTGTGTTGACCAGCTTAAATTACATAAAATCAAAAGTAATTGATAACGGGATATTTACCATGATTTAATTTTTGAGTTGTCCAATATTTCCATTTTAAATGACTTTAGTGTTAATAACCATGATAGTTTCAAAAGATTTACACAAATTTAATTCTTTCCGTTACCAATTAAAAAAAATATAATTTTTATTACTTTATAACTTTTAATTTAATTTTTAAATGAGGCATCTCTGCTTTTTCTTTGTACAATCCCCTGTGCTGTATTCTATGTCAAAAGTTAGTGTTTAATAAATCAATAAATAAATAATGCTGGACAATTCACACAGCGTTATCTAGCCCCATGGTAAGCAGAGCTTGTGTTATGGGTACTAGATAACTGATATACATAATACAATACATTACATAGATAGATATTTTTTATTATATATAGAAAACGACCAGAACACCCGGAACAAATATCTGCAGATCGTACACACAATTGTTCCGAGGCGGGAATCGAACCCGCAACCTCCTGCGTCGCAGGCGGACCTTCGCCCACCGCGCCACATCGGTCGTTGATAATTGTAATATGACAATTAAGAATTTGTGTTCTTGAGTGGAGACCACGACTTGGTAAACGTAGTGTAGGACGCCCTCCGACCGTGGAATGACCTGCGAAAGACTGCAGGTAGCGGCAAGCTGAAGACAGGGCGCTATGGCGCTCATGGCGCTATGGGAGGCCTATTTCCAGCAGTGGAATTCAATCAAACAGAATTTTCAAGATAGAATCCGATAACGCTTTTATTATGTTCCACTTCGGGAAAACTTTGGAGATAAAGCTAGACCTCAGATGGCCGGAATGCTTTTCTGAATTCTGAAATCTAATTCAGTGTGAATTAGATTTCAGAATTCAGATGAATTCAGTCAAATAATTAAAATTCTCAGATTGCTATCTGCAAAAATCAATGATGAGAAAAAATAATAGAATAATAATTTGTAACGTATATTCCACGACGTTATAGACAGTTGAAGATATAAACTGCCGGCTTCTGTTTTTTCAGCCAACTGTAACCTAGGTCTTCTCAACACAAGGAATAGTGTCTTCTAAACCTTCGCGATACTTCATCACTAACTAGCAGGTGAGATTGAGGACAAACTAATATCTATTCACGTAAATATATCTTAAGAGGCCTCCGGAGGGACGAATTCTTCATACAAACGTAATACCAAAATGATTTCCAATTCAAGCATATTTCCACTATAATATTGTATTATTTGTATTTGAATAGTATTTATCTAGGTTCCTAAATCGTTTTTTTTTTTTCAAAATACTAACCTAAAATTAAATGAAAGCCAATCGCATTTCGCACATTTTTATGCGAAAATGGACAAGTTTTCTTGCTATTTGTTTCGTATTAAAAACATCAATATCTTACGTTTTATTTATTAAGGAACATAGCTTATATTGTCTAGTTACAGAATAACAATACTTTGTGAAGAATACAAAAAGTTTTCAGTCATAATTTTTGGTATTACGGAACAAACCAAATTTTGAACGGCTAATATTGCTATCGCGCTCGCATGGGGCGCGGCGCAAGGGTTAAACAGGGACAGCGATATTCGGAGCGATTTTTGCAAGCGAGGGTCGCCGGACCCTTAATGTTACAACTTGCAGGTGTGGAGTGGACCCAAAAAGTTTTGAGTACGTGGCCTAGTGAGAGTATTCAATTCAATTATTTTAGGCAATATTAGTCTAGTACAGGATGGAAAAAAACTATAGCCCATATAAAATATTTACCTTAATCTGACATACATAAAATACACCTTTTTACCAGCACGTAATGTCTGCGACGTTTGTGACACAGTATGTGCTGCGACCGCGAAAACGCCGAAACAGCATATCAGTTGGAACACGTACCACAAATGATTTAACACTTTGACTGCTGAAATCACACGGTATGTGTTTTCTACAAGTGACTAATATGCGTAAATCCACACTAGCGCAGCGGCTGAGAAAATACAGATCTTTGTGACTCAGCACAGCCGTAATATTTTTCGAACGAAACGCATGTGCGGCGCAACACAACCGCTGTGTAGAGCGGCAGCACTAATTTTTTAGGTTAAAAAAAAGATCGCAGTCGTCGAAAAAAAACCGCAGTCAAAGTGTTAAAATCATTATGACGCGACTCCAACCGCTCGACCCTTACTCGAAAATCATTGGTGTTCAAACGAACCCAAAACTGAAATCAAATGAAATGTGGAAATTAATTCACCATTTTCTTCGGGTTTTTCCAGGCTTTGCCCCTTAAATATGATAAAAATAGATGTTATAAAACTAAATTTATCGTAAACAAGACGTAACATCGTAGAATATCCATTCCACTAACGGCTCAATACACTTTGGAAGCGATTACTTAAGGAATTTGGGTGAAACATAAATAGTTCTGGGCACTTTCCTAGATATACTGCAAAGGAATTGGAAGCCTTTAGAATTTGTTGCAATTGCAAGTAGTTGGCAACGAAATGTTGGCTTTGGATTGTCCAATTCATCTATTTCGGGAATACTAATGTTCATGTTCAACCTTTACGTGCGAACAGTACATTACGAAAGTGGAAAAATATGGCTTAAAAACTTAGGCAACGACGTTAACGATCTACTTGTCTACTGAGAAAAAAAACGGCTAACAAAGGCACAATAAACGCTTTGTTGTTTTTTTATTGTCACCATAACAACAAACGTTGTAATTCTATGAATGTTAACTTAGTGCCTAACACAAAGTTTTTATTGCCAAATGTTTATAGTGCCACGAACAATCTAAAATTGCTGACCTAACAAAACTTTTTTTGTCAAAAAATCCTCACATTTCCTATTGTCGAATTGACTATAGAAATTTGTTGAATCAACAATAACTTTGTCTAAAATAATGTGACAAATTTACTTTGTTAGGTTGGCAGTTTGTTGGCCTAATCCTAACAAAATAACCATTGCTACTGTATTTATATCCAGACTGTTAATTTGACAACGTACATTGTCGACCTATTTATTTTAAGAATTGTTAAAAAAAGAAAACATTTAACAATATGACCATCGTTATTTCAAATAAGTTTTTCTGTTATGTTGGCAACGTTAACTTGTTGCGTTCACAAACTGTCAGGTGGAGTGTGGTAGAGGGGAGAGCATTTTGACAAAATTTTCGCTCTTTCGCTGCTAAATCGGTCGAGGGTGCGGACGTTTCTAATAAACCAGTGCGTGCAGTGTGTGATGTGATCTCATGACTGAAGAGGACTCTTTAAGGGATTTTCTCCTAAATGCGGGTCTCTCCCATTTAGTGGAATACATGCTTGGTATGTACACAAAATACAGACGTCCTTTTTTTGATTTTATGATAGGTTTGCTCGTTCGTTATTGCTAAAAAGTTAGGTTAGAACTTTTGAAAGTTATGTTCTAAGTTTAATACCTAACCTACCTAGGTATACCTACTATCGTCACCTCACGATGTTTTTCCTTAAGCTTTTGAGAGTAGGATAGGAACCTACATAGGATTGCGTGTGTTAAATGCACAACAAAGCACGTGTGGCCCGCTGCCGCCATCTTTTTTACAAACGCCGGCTGTTGTCCGCTTTTCAAAATTTATTTTTATTATTTTCAGAGGAAGGGATGACGCTTGATATGCTTCTTCAAGCTAATCAAACCGAATTGGCATTGTTTACAACAAAGATCGTAGATAGAATTAAATTACGATCTGCCATTGATGTACATCGATCAAAAAACGTTAGTAAAAACGTAGTTAGACTTTTAAATATCTGCTCACTTTTTATCTTCATATGTATGTACATATGAAGATAAAAAGTGAGCAGATATTTAAAAGTCACAAATTATAATAATGTTCAGCAGTGTAGGTATGTACCTACACTGCTGAACATTATTATAATTTGTTACTAGATGTAGCTAGAAACATTGTCTGCGTGAAATTCTTAGTATATTTTACAAAAACTTAAGTGTAAAGTCAACATCACTTGGTTTTCCCAGGCGGCCACCTATCCAACTAACCACGCCCGTCGCTGCTTAACATTCGGGTGCCCCATACAAACCTTCATCCCTTATTTCACCCCCTTTACAATTACTTAAAAACTTTTGCATTAACTGATTTCAGACTACACAGCTAATTGAGGACCAAACTAATACTGAAATACCTGGACAACCAGACACAGTGGCCTTACTTCATAGGTCAAACATAATTTATGTAAAAAATGATGAAGACCTGGCGTCTTCATCATTATTGACGGTTCCGGTTCCTTTTGAGATTCCAAATGATGTAAGTACCCACCATAAGTACATTAATCCTTCCTAACTTTATAAAATACCCCTGTCTGTATATTCAGAGCCGTGTTGGCCTTGTGGGAGGCCTTACCTTGACTTTAAATACAAATGTTGTGGATTCCATTGCCGCTGGTCGAATTGATATGTGACTTATATTATGCAAATAAATATTTTGAATCTTGTATCCCACATCACGTTGGGATACACTCTGCACAACATGTTATACCTACTTACCTGAAAACTTAAAGTTGAATTATGTTTTTGATCAAATAAAATTGTTTTCAGGAGATCTTGCTAACACCAAATGAGCAGCAAAATATATATCATGCAAATGTACGGCAATCATCTCTTCTTCAGTCTCAGGTAAACAATAGATAGGATTATTATCACTTACAATAATAATAATATAAGACACAATCCACACAGCATTATCTAGCATCAAGCTAAGCAGAGCTTGTGTTATGATGGCTTATGGGTACTAGATAACTGATATACCTACTTAATACCAATTGGCTTACACTCACCTTCTGTTATAGGAGCTCGGGGAGCTACCTGCAGTACTGATTTTCTGATTTTTTTTCTTTATAATATTAGTGTAGAGCAATTCTTTATAAAATGTTAGATCTTTTTGATACTGACCCTTTGTTTTTTATAATATTACTTGATCTTCAATTATTGTCGACGACCTCTGTGGCGCGGCGGGCGAAGGTCCGCCTACGACGCAGGAGGTTGCGAGTTCGATTCCCGCCTCGGAACAAATATTTGTACGATATTTATTATACATAATAAAAAAAATATCTATATAGTGTATTGTATAAAGTAAAAAAAATATAATAATAAATAACACTAATTAAATTTTACAGTTGGCGAGTGACTTTGATGCCGTTTACCCATCGGCGAGCGAGACTTATGCGAATAAGTTCTCTATTATTAAGTTAAAGCTTCTGAAGCTTCTTACCGCGAAAGGTGAAATGGTCAATGTTTGTAAACCAATACTGGATTTGCTGGAGTTGACTTCTGGTAAGTTCAAACCTTGTGTAACTTGTAATATAGGTAGTACCATAAAATTGAATATACCAAAACAAATCCATATTGATGATTTTGATTTTAAAGGAAATTTTGCATACAGGTAATCTTTATCCTAGAATCAAACAAAGGCTACTCTTTATCCCATAAATCCGTTCCCGTGGGATATAAATCACCTTTAAACGATTCCATAAAAACAACGCGTGTGAAGCCGTGGGCAGAAAATAGTTATAAATAAATAACTAACACTCAAAAATATGAATAATAATATGATTTTTTTGTTTCAGTGGGCGAAGAACAGGCAAATTTGGCTTCGTTTTTAGCTATAGTAATTCTTCTACGGCAAATGCCCACAGTCACCGTGCCCCGAAAAAAAGTGTGGAAACTGTCGAGAGAAGAGGTCCGATCTGGCTTTATTGGACTCGTTTCCACTGCTGCAGACATTGGAAGATACTGCGAAGATAGGGTAAAGCTCATTGCTGCTAAAGGTATACCAAACCAGCCATATATACTTGCTATAGGATCGGCTTGGGCCAATGTGATTCATTACGAAATTGTATGTAATTAACCAAACTTTAAGATATCAAGTTCCAAACATCTTCTCTGCAATAAAATATACTTTTCAAGTGTATTGGGCTTTAGATTGTGCTTACCCAAAAGACTCTGCATCATGCTGGATGTTCGTGCAGCGTGCAATGTTCCAAATGAAATCAAAATTTGATACAGAAGGGGTTCCATTGCGCGAATTGCTGAGTCAAGTGTGTGTGTCTAACTGACACACAGTGTAGTTAAAAATGGTACCTTGTGCACTGTGCGAACATTCCTTTTCAGATTTTATCCGATTAAAAACACACATGTCTTTCTACCATGAAACAGTGACTTCTTATTCTTGTGCAATTTCTGGATGCTTAAGAACTTTTCAAATTTTTAGTTCATATAGGAGACATTATTTAAAAAATCATATGACGAGCGTGTCATTGCAACATAATATATTGCCACATAATTCTATTCAACAAAATATTACCGAAACTCAGGTTGACTTTTCCTCTGAATGTTAGTTTGACTAATTTATGTAGTATAGTAATAATATAAGATATAAATGTGTATAGTAATAATATAAGATATAAATGTAAGCAAAAACTAATAAAAATTAATACATTTAATTTATTGTTGATGAATCGTGATCCTTCCACAGCGTCTTCTAACCTAACAATGGTGATTAAATATTTTGCTATTGCAGCAAATTTACGTTGCTACCTTCTCAAAAGGCGTTTACTCTTCAGGGTTACAGTTAGTGAACGCCAGTTATCAGAAAAACTTGTACCTATAGAAAGTATGACGAGTGCTGGTTCACCTATTCGACATACATAGTTTCTATATGTGTTAACACGTGTTTTTCTGATAACTGGCGTTCACTAACTGTAACCCTGAAGAGTAAACGCCTTTTGAGAAGGTAGCAACGTAAGTTTGCTGCAATAGCAAAGTATTAAATCACCGTTGTTAGGTTAGCAAAGTAGGCATAGGTATAAAGGCAAAGTAAGTTTGTTGCAATAGCAACGTCTTAAATCACCATTGTTAGGTTAGCAAAGTAGGCATAGTTATGAAGGCAAAGTAAGTTTGCTACAATGGCAATGTCTTAAATCACCATTGTTAGGTTAGCAAAGTAGGCATAGCTATGAAGGCAAAGTAAGTTTACTGCAATGGCAATGTCTTAAATCACCATTGTTAGGTTAGCAAAGTAGGCATAGTTATGAAGGCAAAGTAAGTTTGCTGCAATGGCAATGTCTTAAATCACCATTGTTAGGTTAGCAAAGTAGGCATAGTTATGAAGGCAAAGTAAGTTTGCTGCAATGGTAATGTCTTAAATCACCATTGTTAGGTTAGCAAGGTAGGCTTAGTTATGAAGGCAAAGCAAGTTTGCTGCAATAGCAATGTCTTAAATAGCCATTGTTCTGCGGTAGTTACAATAACAAAGTTAATTTGTTCATGCATCAAATCTACTTTGTTAAGCTAGCAATGGGCATTTGTAACTTAGTCATGGTTGCAATGCAAATACTTAGTAGTAACAAAATAAGGTTGTTGTGGAAACAATGCAAACCTTGTCGCAACAACAAAATGGTCAATCAAAATGATAACATTGTTACTTCAACAATTTTCATAATTACTGTTAGAATTACAAAGTTTCGTTTGACAATAAAAAGGTTGTTCCTGGAACAATCCACCTTCGACGGTTGTGTGGCGTTAACGGTTTTTTGTTACCGTAACAATAATTTTTTCTGAGTGCAACTACTACTGTTGTGTATGGCGCTCTTTGGGGGAGGCCTATGTCCCACAGTGGACTTCTTGTCTGCAATAACATGCTATTTCTGCACACTTGTGACTTGATTGTTGACCACGCAACGTATTGATTTTTTTACTTTGCGCATTATCACACACCTTTCTTGTAGAAACGCGCCAAGAGAACCAACGGAATCGATTTTAAATTTTAAAAAAATTAAACGATAATCGAATCCGCAACCTTCTGCCAAGATTCACACACAATACAAGATGATCATTCGCCATCAGGTTAAGTAACAAGTTTCGATTGAGCATTATTTTGTAGTCGAAACAGCTCTTTTTACAATATAAGATGAAATGGCTATTATAACAGATTGTTCATTGTAATGCAAGGATCACCTCCCTCACAGGACAGGAATACTCGAATCCAAATATAACATTACAGGTGACTCACGATGAAGAAACGTCATAAATTACGAGTAACACTTGTTTAGCCGACGACGACACGTTCGCCCACCGCCCCGCTTGCCCCAGCTACGTATCGCCGCGCGGCTCGGCAGTGAATGCGTTAACACTTTGACTGCGGTGTTTTTTCGACGACTGTTATCATTTTTTTTAACCTAAAAAATTCGTGCTGCCGCTCTACACAGCGGTTGTGTTGCGCCGCACATGCGTTTCGTTCGAAAAATATTACGGCTGTGCTGAGTCACAAAGATCTGTATTTTCTCAGCCGCTGCGCTAGTGTGGATTTACGCATATTAGTCACTTGTAGAAAACACATACCGTGTGATTTCACCAGTCAAAGTGTTAAAGCTCTATCTGCTAACCAAGTTAGTCATAACTTGGCCGTATACCAGTCTCTAGCATGCGTGACAGTTTATAGCTTAGCTTACACGATCGCCCGATTAACTGGTCTATCTATGAGGTCCTCACCTCATGGATAGACCAATTAATCGGCCGATGTTATTATGTAAGCTTAGTTCTCGATACTTCCTTATTTAAAATTGTAAGTTATGTATATACATCGTAGTTATTTAATACATTAGTATATAATATCCTTGTTTATTGCAGGTATGCTGGATGCGTCAAGCTGAAGACAGGACGCTATGGCTCAACCTCCTGCGTCGCAGGAGGACCTTCGCCTGCCGCGCCAAATCGGTCATCAGAAGTTATATAATATTATAACTACACCTCTTTGTATCACATTTCCGTTACAATATTCTTTTTTATAATACAAAAGCTCTCAAAGGAAACTCATATGAGCGTCTGTTTGTAGATTTCAAACAAGAACTTTAATAAAATGCATCAAAGAATACTTAGTGTACAACATAGGCTACGTTGAGCTTGGTCTACTTAACGCTGGACAAGAATATTAAGCTACTAGCGGACCTTCCCGGCTTTGCACGGTTTTAGTACGGATCTCTAACATTTTGAAAATATAATATAGCCTATGTTTACCGGGGATAGTGTAGCTTCCCGACGGTGAAAGAATTTTTCAAATTAATTTATATAATATTTTCAAAAAAGTTAGGGATCCGCACTAAAACTGTGCGAAACCGGGAAGGTCCGCTAGTTTCTGATATTTAGATACATTACGAGACGAGAGACGTTTATTGACATAGGCCTTATGAGCACCAAAACGTCCCGTCTTGAACTTTTGATAATTTCTATATAATTGTTAGTGTCTTGCGTCTAACACGTCACCTCTCCAAAGAAGAGAAGATGGGAAATTTCAATTTATTTTATGGCAAGACCGGGGCAGGCCGTGTATGGCTTCATAAGTTTTTTACTGTCCTCATAACGGGATTAGAAACAGCATCGTTACACCCACTGTAAAAAGTTACCAGCCGTAAAAATGTTATTGAAATGTGTGGATTTTGTGGCGGGAATTTTTATTAAACTGGTCAAGAGTGAGTAAATTGAGGTGCTTTTTAGAATGTCAGTTTTTTGATCGAACTTGCGTATGGCCTGCGAGAGGTTCGTTATCGTTTGTAATTGGTAAAACCGCGGCATCGAGGAGGTCAACACAAAAGTTATAGTCAAACTGTGTCGAAATATTGGAAAATTCAGAAATCTTGATAAATATCCCGTTTTAAATTAATTTTGCATCATCATCAGCCTGCTTTGTTTTAAGCCTCCTCTTTTACACGCCCTATTTTTTACTACTTAGAAAACACCCGGAGTATTCCCGGAACGCTCGGAGTTTCTCTGAAGGATAGGATTCGTAACGAATACATCCGACAGAGAACCAAAGCTATCGACATAGCTCTAAGAATTAGCAAGCTGAAGTGGCAGTGGGCCGGCCATATCTCGCGAAGAACCGACAGCCGCGCTGGGGCAAACGTGTTCTTAAGTGGAGACCGCGACTCGGTAAACGTAGTGTAGGACGCCCTCCGACCAGGTGGGATGACGACCTGCGAAAGACTGCAGGTAGATGCTGGATGCGTCAAGCTGAAGACAGGGCGCTGTGGCGCTCATTGGGGGAGGCCTATGTCCAGCAGTGGATAATAAAGGCTGGTGATGATGATGATTGAGTAAACACCCAGAATACACCTGCAACAAATATCTGCAGATCGTGCAAATATTTTATCCAATCAATAGGTTTCTTTCCGGCCCTGGTGGGGGCACAGAGAGGGGCCTCGAGGCTTGGCCTCATTACCCCGGCGTCAACTCGAGGGGTGGCGACCCCTCGGTCCTTGGGTTTTGTGGGAGTCTTTTTTTTTTCCCTTATTCTCCATGTTTTTTTTAGGCAGCATTTGGTTTATAATCTTTTTTTTTTTTTTTGTTTTTTGTTTTTCTTTGTGTTTTTTGTGTTTTTTTTTTCTTTTTTTTTTAATAAACCCAAGGACTCTATGGTGGTTCCGCAGGGATCAGGTCCCGCGGAAGGGGTCGCCATGGGCGGTCGTCTTCCTGGGGCCGGGGCTGGGGCGGCGCGATGTTGTGGAGGTACTCGTGGTGCCCGGTGTCGGCGCGATCGTACATTCGACGCGCCGTCTGCACGACGAATTCCTCCACGGATTGGATCTGCAGGTCGCGGGCGATGACGTCGTTCCTGACGTAGCGCCCCGCGCCCTTGCAGATCCTGAGGGCCACGTTCTGCAGCGCCTGGAGCCGGTCCTTGTTGGTCTGGGAGACCAGAGCGTACCAGCTCGGCGCCGCATAGGTTAGCCGGGACCGGACGTAGGACTTGTAGACTCGCACTTTAGTCCTCAGCGGCAGCCGAGATCCCAGGACAGGTCGGAGGAGCGCTCGGGCGACGCGCGCTTGTTGTAGCGCGCGGTCAACCTGCGGCTGCATCCTCAACGACCTGTCAATCTCGATGCCGAGGTACCTCGTGTGCGAGCTCCAAGCCACGTCCTGGCCCCGAAGCTGGAGTTAAGGTGGGTGGCGGCGGCGGCGGGAGACAAACAGCGCGGCCGTCTTACCCACATTGACGGCCATGCGCCATTTGTCCAGCCATGGCGGCAGGACGTCTAGTAGCCGCTGCATCCTGCTGGCTGCGATGGTGGGGCTGGTGGATGACGAGAAGTAGGCGCTGTCGTCCGCGAACAGCGCCAATGAGACATCCCTCTCCCCGGGGTGTAGGTGGCCCTCCAGTGTAGGGATGTCGTCAGTGTACAGCGCGTACAGGGCGGGCGACAGGCAGCTACCCTGCGGTACACCAGCTGAGATGGTCCGGGTGGTGGAGGTGGCATTCTCGACTGCGACGAAGAACCGCCGGTTGGCGAGGAAGGATGCCACGAGCCTGGTGAGGGCTGGCGGTGTAGGAGTCTGCAGGAGCTTGTACAGAAGGCCGGGGTGCCATACACGGTCAAAGGCCTTCTCCACGTCTAGAAAGACCCCGATGGTGGATCGCCCGGCGTTGTGCTCGACTGCAAGGTGGTGCATCACCCTGGTGAGCTGCAGCGTGGTGGAATGGCCGGACCTGAAGCCAAATTGCTCTGGTCGTGGCTCGATCGTTGAGGCCAGGCGGCCCAAGAGCAGACGCTCCAGGAGCTTGGCCACTGTTGGTAGCAGGGTGATGGGGCGATAGCTGGCGGGATGGCAGTGGTCCTTACCCGGCTTCGGCAGGGCGATGACCCGCCCGGTCTTCCATTGGTCCGGGAAGTGGCACGTTCGGAGGATTCCGTTGAGGAGCCGGGCGAGTGCGGCGACTCCACGGCGGGGCAGCTGGGCGAGTGCCATGTTGGGGACTCCGTCATAGCCTGGCGCCTTCCGCCTGGGTAGGCGGAGGACGGCCTTCCGCACCTCTGCAGGGGAGAAGAAGTACTCCCCGCCTAGGGGCGGTGTCGGGCCAGACAGGAAGTCCTCAACTGCTTCCTCAACCTGGTGGAATTTTATCCCGTATCCGCAAACAAAAAGAAAACATCAAAGTATTTTCTCAGCCGCTGCGCTAGTGTGGATTTACGCATATTAGTCACTTGTAGAAAACACATACGGTGTGATTTCACTCAAAGTGCTAATTGGACGGGTCACAAATCTCTGTTAAACAAGTTAAACTAGGAAATAAAGTGATAACTTTGATTTTTTGTTCACTTCAATCTTTTAAGGGTAAAGTTAATAAAACGGAACTAAACTTATTATGAAAATCTAGTTTTTGCATAGATACTTTAAAAATAATAAATGTGTTTTTTTTATTTGGCCTGTTTCGTCCCACTGCTGGGCAAAGGCCTCCTCCAAATCTTTCCACTCAGTTCGGTCACGTGCGATCTCCCATCAATCTCCGAGGAAGGTATTATTTTATACAAATAAAAATACAAGAAAAGCAAAACAGCTACAAAAATTACTACTCACACTTGACTTTATTTCTGTTCCCTTTTTAACCGTTCGCGGGCTTCTCGTCCCATTCAGAGCTTGTCCCATTTCTAACATTTCCCAGAAATATAGTCTTCTCAAATATTGAATTAAAGTAAATAGTTCCCGTGGGAGCAATCGGCAATAAGTAATAAATAGTGGACTCGTTTGAAAGAGCTTTAGTCGCTCGTATATTGTCTTAAATAGGAAATTGCAATATTTATTTATTGGACATGGATGCTTTATTTCCTGTTTTATTTAGCGTACATAGCTTTTGTATGTTTTATTGTAACTGTCACAAGTTACAATAAAATATACAAAAACTAACCAATAAAATATATTAAAAACTAGTGTCTTCCCATAACACAAGCTCTGCTTACCATGGGGCTAGATAATGATGTTTGAATTGTCCAGAATTATTTATTTATTATTTCATTTACCTTTGTATGTGTTATATACAATGTGTATTATCGAACCTTGATCAAACGAGATGTGCGAATACACGACATATATTTATAGATAAAAAACAAAAAATAAAAAATTAAATGTTACCTATCTCAAAAATAAAGCCGATTTAATAATTTAACACCCTATATAATAATATGAAAATGAAAAGTTTTTATTTCTTTAAGCTTACAAATAAACACTTAGACAGGTCATATTTATACTATTCATTATTATCAATTAAATTATTTTATAGTTCACTTCAATTTTTTGTCCACCAGTGGAAGAAGTGAGAAGAAACCACTAGTATGTTCATAACTTATGTGTCTAGTACATTTGATTTGCTTATCTGTAAGTTGGTAAATTTTGAGTTGGAGCAAAACTCGTTCCAAGCTTTTTTATCTTCTAGGTAATCTGATATTTTGTAATAAGCTTTTTTACAAAGAATATGTTTCACAATTTTTTTAAATTTGTTTATTGATAATTTTTGCAACTCATTTGGAGTTTTGTTGTAGAAGCGTATACATTGCCCTTTAAAAGATACATTTATCTTGTGTAGCCTAGTTGTGGGCACAGCGAGTTTATTCTTATTTCTAGTATTTACATTATGTATATCACTTTTTTTAGTGAACCGATTGATATTTTTATGAGTGTACAACAAGTTTTCATAAATATATTGACACGGTACTGTCATTATATTTATTTCTTTGAATTTTTCACGTAGGGATTCTCTGGGACCCATATTATAGATCGCACGAACAGCAATAGAAACCAGATGAAGTAGTTTTCATGAAAAAAATAATTGAATCGGCTTTATTTTTGAAATAGGTAACATATAATTTTTTATTTTTTGTTTTTTATCGATAAATACATATATGTCGTGTATCCGCACATATCGTTTGATCAAGGTTCGACAATACACATTGTATATTATATACTATGAAAATGTTTAGAGGCTATATTTATCCTCACGGAACAGTTTTATGGGTTATAGCTTATGTGTTATTCCAGGTGTAGACCTACATCAATGCATATTTTCAGCCCGATTCTTTCAGTAGTATCGGCGTGAAGAATCAACCAAATCCATCCATCCATAATTACCTATACATGTAAATAATCAATAAATAAATTTAAAAAAATTGTTAAACATATTCTTTGTAAAAAAGCTTATTCACAAAATATCAGATTACTTAGAAGATAAAAAAGCTTGGAACGAGTTTTGCTCCAACTCAAAATCTACCAACTTACAGGTAAGCAAATCAGTACAAGTAATAGTGGTTTCCTCTCACTTCTTCCACTGGTGGACAAAAAATTGAAGTGAACTATAAAATATGACCTGTCCAAGTGCTTATTTGTAAGCTTAAAGAAATAAAACTTTTCATTTTTTCATAATATTAGTGTGATAATCAAATATTATCAGCCAGCAGAAACTAGAGACATTAATATAAATGAGAAAGTTTGGATGTTAAGATGGATAGATTTATGTTATTTCTTCACGCTGAAACTGCTAAACACATTCGGCTGAAATTGCATA
Source organism: Eupithecia dodoneata (assembly GCA_947044415.1). Taxonomy (NCBI): domain Eukaryota; kingdom Metazoa; phylum Arthropoda; class Insecta; order Lepidoptera; family Geometridae; genus Eupithecia; species Eupithecia dodoneata. The sequence goes on from OX345670.1 coordinate 1,652,889, forward strand.
GACATAGCTCTAAGCGTGGAATAAAACATAGGCTATTTTTTATTCCATAAAATAGTATCCATAGGACAGAAATAACCATTGAACGGTCCCATAGACCCCAACGCAGCGAAACCGCGGGCAGAACCTAGTCGTTAATAAAAATTAAAATAAAAAAACAAAGTAGCTTTCCGCTGTCTGTCTGTCCCTATGTATGCTTAGATCTTTAAAACTAAGCAACTGCGTTTTTTTTTTTGGTGCGGTTTTTAATAGTTAGAGTGATTCAAGAGGAAGGTTTATACACATAGATTTCCACGCGGGCGAAGCCGCGTGTCGAAGCTAGTATAGTATGACCTGATTCGACTTGTAAATAATATTTTACCAATAAAATGACTACCAGACTATCTGATGAAGTTCAAAAACCATAAACACAATATCTACAGAGAAAATGTTGTTTACAACAGCAAAACGTAGTCATGCGTTACTTTCCTTTTGTGAGTTGACACAATACCTTTGGAACCATGTCCCACCAGGATATACCTAAAGCTGGCTCCCAAACTTTACTCGAGTATGAATAAATGAATTGAGCTTCAATGGGGCACAAATTCATCGTATCCCATGAGAATAGCACTCAAAGCCGACATAAAACTTCTGCTTATTTCTCTCTCTCGAAAAATCGTGGGACTCTCGCCTAAATATAGTGTTGCCAGGTTTTTTTACTGAATGAAAATTTTGGACATGATGGATGATTCTAAATTAATTATCTTAAAGTTAACTATTTATTTTATTTTCCTTGATTATTTTAATTATCTATTAAATAAACTACCTTGCCATACAACTATTTAATTGTAATATTATATTAATATTTGCACATCTGCTTAATAATATTTATTTATTTATTCAATATTGCTTGCTTCAATATACATGTGACACGACTCGTTATAAGACCTGACTTGTACCTATAATAATATGTTCAGCAAATATGTAAATGATTTGATTGATTGATTGATTGATTGGAAACTTGTTCAAACAATGTTTTAGATTTAATTTGCACTAGCTTCTGCTTAAGTCATAGTTTAAGTCTTCGCTCGTGGTTTCCCGGTATAATAAAATAAATAAATAATGCTAGACAATTCACACAGCTTTATCTAGCCCCAAGGTAATCAGAGCTTATGCTATGGGTACTAAGATAACTGATATCTATAACACATTACATATGTATATTTATTTTTTACTGACATAGAAAACGACCAGAACACCCTGAACAAATATCGGTAGACCGGACAAACATTTGTACCGAGGCGGGAATTGAATACTCCTGACCTTCGCCCACTGCAGCACAGAGGTCGTCAAAGCTCTGCTCGCAAATTTCATCTTGAGGCCTAAGTTTGATTGACGGTAGGTACTTACCATACATATGACCTAAGGTCTTGCTAGCTGGCTTGCTGAGGCTAGATGATGCTGTCCGAAAATATCCACCACAATTTTATTTCCTAATCTTTGAGTGCATAACATACATACCAAAAAAATAAGCAATAACTTGTAAAGCAAGAACATCTAGATTATAATAGGTTGTCGGGGACACAGGGGGGGAATAATGGCTGGTATCAAAAGGAATAGAGTCGTCGGCCCGCGAAATGAGATGGAAGCCGAGATGACAGACGTTTTAGATGATCCTGCCGCGGGAAGGACACACAGCTTGTTTGTTTGGCAAGCGGTGGGTGCGGCAAGTTCGAAGAGAGTTTCAGAAAAATATTTATACACACGGGATCTGCGATTAACATTCTACCTAGATTTCGGCCGAGTGATTATGTAACTCGCGACCGGTTTGCGACAGGCGTAAATTAAGCAATCAGTGCTGTCAAACGTCAATTTTGTATTAGTTTGACACCAGCTACAACGTCAAAATTGGTCAAAATTGGCGTTTGACAGCACTGATTGCTTAATTTACGCCTGTCGCAAACCGGTCGTGAGTTACATAATCACCATACCGGTCACATACAAATTCAAAGCTTAAAACCTTCTACGTGAATATAATGCTTATAAAGCACGGGATGCGTAATTAAGTCCTCTTGTACGCCTCTGGGACCTTCGCTAGGTCCCTAGATAAAGGGTCCTTTGGTACAAATGCAGGTCGTAAGACCTATTAGTAATCAAGTAAGTTAAGAGTTTTAACCTATACCTACATCCTCCATCTCCTGCAATAATATATTTTGTTTATACAGCAGACAAAGTTCGTCCTACTATCGTCAAGTAGCCCCCATTCCTCAATAGGGCACGTCCACATGATGAGCCAAGGCTGACTTGTTGTTTTATTCATTACCCGTCATGTAAACTCACAAAAGACCCCTTTGCTCGCAAATATTATAAACGTGGAATATTAAAAACACTTTTTACTTTTGAAATATTTTTAAATGCTTTCATGAAGTGCTCGAGCCTTAAAAGCTTTTATTTGTCTTTTTATTGTTGGCATTTTACAGTTGTATTAATTAGCGTTTTAGAGAATCAAGATAATAATAATCCTACTAATATTATAAACGCGAAAGTTTGTGAGGATGAATGTAAGTATGTTTGTTGCTCTTTCACGAAATAACTACTGAATGGATTTTGATAAAACTTCACAATAATATAGCTTACATATCAGAATAGCACATAGGCTTCAATTCATAAAGATACATTATATTGTATATTATCCAAAATATATCACCAAGGATGAAACCGCGAGGCGCAGCTAGTGTTTTTTATATGTTCATGTACCTAGATAAATTTCCTGAAAATGTTTTTTACAGCAAGGTGTATCCGATACCCCGATTTCAAGTTATTTTCAAATCAGACAACCAAAATATTTTGGATAAGTAAACTAACGCTGCAAAGTTGACTAACTTTAACTTTTTTATCGTTTATCTAGACACGTAAAAGTGGCTTCGGAATCCCAAACTTCGCAAGTCATTATCTAATATGAAATCTTTGAGCCGAACTGATTTTGTTTCTTAAGTATCTAAACAAGGGTTTGCTAAGACCCTTAGCTAATAACAATATTCAAATCCGGGTCCCGGGATTCCCGATAATTTCCACAATTCCCGAGTTGTCAGGAACTTGTCCCATTTGTGTTGCCACCGTTTTAACTTGAGAATAGGAGTCACAGAATAGAAGAACTTGTACATACTTATATTAAAAGCTTTCGAATTATTTCCTTTCTTGTTGATTAAAATCCACAGCGTCAATAAGACAAGTTTTTGAATGGGAAATGGTACCTTCTGTAATTAATCTCGTCAAATCCTACTAATATTATAAACGTGAAAGTTTGTAAGTATGGATGGATGGATGTTTGTTACTCTTTCACGTAAAAACACTGAATGGATTTTAATGAACCTTTACAATAATATAGCTTATACATCAGAATAACACATAGGCTACAATTCATAAAGATATATTATCCAAAATATCTATCACCACGCGGGTGAAACCGCGGGGTGCAGCTAGTTCCGTATACAATTAAGAAATGCTGATGATAGAGATTATGCTCGAGTCCAAAAACTAAAAAGATTTCCGTTTTTCGTTAAAGCAGTTATTTTTTCGTACGTTCTAAGTTTTTACGAGACCAGGGATCCTATTCGTGTTACTGTCTCTGGAATTCTTTGTAATCTTGTCTAATGGGTTTTATGTTTGTACCAAAAGATTATGCGGCGGTGAACTTGGTAAATCTAAAAGTTTGAACGCAATTGCGCGTCAACTGTTCCGCCGGGTGATTCTGTAACTCGCGACCGGTTTGCGACAGGCGTAAATTAAGCAATCAGTGCTGTCAAACGTCAATTTTGTATTAGTTTGACACCAGCTACAAGGTCAAAATTGGTCAAAATTGGCGTTTGACAGCACTGATTGCTTAATTTACGCCTGTCGCAAACCGGTCGCGAGTTACAGAATCACCATACCGTTGTTGTCATTTAGTTGGTGTCGGTGTATTTCATCTTTCTAGAAAAACAGACAAATACAATAACTTTTTATAATTTAACAAAAAAATTATAGTAGTTGAAATGGCAAGACGAATTATCTATACTAATATTATAAAGAGGAAAGGTTTGATTTTTTTGTTTGTTTGTAATGAAAAGGCTCCCAAAATACTGGACCGATTTGAAAAATTCTTTCACCGTTAGAAAGCTACAATATCCCCGATGAACATAGACAATATTATATTTTCAAAAAGTTAGGGATCCGTACTAAAATCGTGCGAAGCCGGGAAGGTCCGCTAGTATTTAATAACTTGAAAAATACCTTCATCAAACTCAAACCACAAAAACAAATAAAACCCACACGCATAATGCGGCAAAGCCTACCTAGATCAAATACTGCAGTGAAACAATTCACATATCGATAGGGTCCCAGGAGAGGGCCTGACGTCATAGCTAGGGTCTAGTTATACTGGCTGAATACCTGATGGTGCATTAGTGGGAGTGATGGGTAGATGACTGTCAATTGCTTGGACCCTGAGGATAGCTTTGAAAATTAACATGGTTAGAACTACTTAAGCTTCCGGTTTAAGTAGCGTAAGTACCTCTCTTATATGACATTATTTCAGTCAAACCAGGAAATGTACGAGTCAACTGTATGTACATACTTAACCAGGTAGATACATTATTAGTAATTTAATATTAATTATATCATAGAGACTAGTGAGGCTTACACGCACAAACAGAATTACCGTTTAAGTTAGTTTCTAGATTAAATAATAATATACGTACTTTGAAACTAGTCGAACATATGACTACTAGTAGACAAAAGATATAAGTAAAGAAAAAACAACCTTTTTCTTATTTAATAATTATTTATGGTATAAAATTTTACTCGTGTAAGTGTTTATTTCGTAAGCCTAATGAAATGAAGTCTTTGAAATCTGGGTTCTGAATATCTTTGGAAAGTTAACCCTGCTCCTTCAGCTATTGTTCTGTTGATAGTACGTAGATAGGCCAGTACGCAGTTATAGCATCTTATGAGAGTTACATAGCATTGTATCGTTCGCTGGATGGGGGCGGCGCCTCAGGTAGAACCACCATTTGTGGCGTCCTAAAAGGGGAGGCCTATGTTGTGGTCTGATATGATAATCATCATGGAAAAATAAGTCGCCCAAAAAAATACACAGTTTCAAAACATTTAATGCGCGCTAAATTGAGGTAAGCCAATTTATAACACAGCTTTCCACACAATATAAAACCCGAAACGTGTCTAAGTCCAGAAAATTTCTCAGACAGAAATTACCTCCATAAAAGCTGGTATCCTAATTTTTCACGTCTAAAACCCGACTAGGTACACAACCTTTTCCGACTCGATTATTAAGGCCCGCAAAAATAGGGACCAAAAATCATAATAAATAAGAAAACAATCCTGCTTGCTACCGAAAACGGTAAAAATAAGGCATATAACAAAAGGCGTGGAGATTACATTACCATAACATAATGTGGGATCTAGGACACAGGCAAATTAGGAAAGCTGAATGTATTGTGCAGATTGAACATTCATGTGGCTGCTATTATGATTGCATGAGTAGAAATGCAAACGGTTTGACACTTTCTAACTATAGATAAATTCTAGAATATTATTTGAATAACAAATAATATTCAAGCGTATTTGCGTCAAGCTGAAGACAGGGCGCTATGGCGCTTATTGGGGGAGGCCTATGTCCAGCAGTAGTATAGACTGATGATGATGATGATTATACTGATTTGAATAACTACATAGTATAAAACAGAGTCGCTTTCCGCTGTCTGTCTGTCCTTATGTATGCTTAGATCTTAAATAAAAACTACGCAACGGATTCTGATGTTGTTTTTTACAGATAGAGAGATTCAAGAGGAAGGTTCATAAACCATTTGGAACATATATTTCCACGCGGGCGTAGTAATTAATAAATAGTGCCAAAAATACTTTTCAGTCAAAACTTCGCTTCCAATTTATCTATCATAATGACAGCTGCCCTAAAGTTTGGTGATTTATCCAATAAAGAAAAATTCCTGAAAGAGACAACTCGCACACAGGTCAGTTTTTGAGTGAGCGAGTCCACTATCTCTTTTTACAGCCTGAAACCGTCCACAATTGGATATGAGACTCCGCCAACCCTATCCACGCTAGGATATCATCGAGGTCAATTTCATTTAATCTCTAAGGGATGTAGCTGCCTATTCCATGTCACCTTACTACATACACAGATTAGACTTATTATCACATATACGGATTAAATATATTCTTTTAGACTTGCAGGAATATTATTGTTTTTAAAAGTTAACTAATGCGATGAGATTCTTACTTTATATTCACTATAAATCTATGTACATAACGGCCGGCGGCAATAAGCCTTGGACGTCATTTCGGAATTTTGCACACATAACATTATATTTGTGTCTTTCCCCCTTGTATTTTATAGTCTCTCTTATGTTTGAAAAAGTAAGAGTGAACCAGCCAACCAACCCGAGTCTGTGGCTAGACCCTAACGGCTGTAATGTCATTAAATGAGCCCAACGACTTATGCCTATGCTTTAATAGTCATGCGGTTTAGTTCCACGCACTTACTTGTACTGGGAATTCTTTCCACGTGTGCTATTTTGAAGATGTATCGCTCCATTAAAATATATATACTTATGTTTTATGGACTACTAGCTGCGCCCTGCGGTTTCACCCGCGTGGTGATAGATATTTTGGATAATATACGAGTACAATATATCTTTAGTAATTGTAGCCTATGAGTTATTCTGATATATAATTATTATTATTATATTGAGCTATACAATTGCGTAAGTTTCATCAAAATCTCTTCAGTAGTTTTTGCGTGAAAGAGCACACGAAACATCTTCACAAACTTTCGCGTTTATCATATTAGTAGGATAGAGGTAGCCGCAATTATAAAAGGGTAATTTTTGGGCAATCGTGTTCTTAAATGGTAACCGCAAGGCAGTTAACGTGGTGTAGGACGCCCTCTGGTTTGATGGAATGATGATCTGTGAATGAATGCTGGGTGAGGCTGGATGCAGCATGCTGTGGCACTACAGCGCTCATTAGGGGATGCTTATGACCAGCTGTGGACTTGAATAGGCTGATATCAGCCATTATAACTTTGATAGCCTTACCTTATGTAAGTTTAATAGAATGTTTGTAATGTAAGTATTTTGTTTTCTTTTTTTATGAAATGAATTGAAAAAATGAAAAAAAAAAACTGATAGGTACATCTATATTTGTCTAAATATTTACTAAAGTACCACCATCTTTATTGTTCCTTCATGTCCAGTCCTTCCTAAGATGGCTTGGTAGAGAACACTCTCAGCGATAAGGCAGCCCTTTACACTTTCTCTGTTAATTTTTGTTTTGTTTTCGGTTTTGTGTGGTATTATAAAGGTTGTTCTACCTATATATCCTTCTATCTATAAGGTATAGGTACATCTACATATTCCACGTAAGAGTTTGCGAACTTAAGGAAGATGCAAACTTCGGTGTTTACGTAAGTCGTTGATTTATACAGCGAGAACTTCCTACTCGTTAAGTAAGTGCTATTGTTCAGATAATTCAGGTGAAATAAATTTTATTTTATTTTTATTTTTATAGTTGTTGTCAGCCATCATCATCATCAGCCTATGTTAGTCCACTGCTGGACATAGGCCTCACCCAATGAGCGCCATAGCGCCCTGTCTTCAGCTTGCCGCATACAGCATCTACCTGCAGTCTTTCGCAGGTCGTCATCTGGTCGGAGGGCGTCCTACACTACGTTTACCGAGTCGTGGTCTCCACACAAGAACACGTTTGCCCCAGCGGCCGTCGGTTGTTGTCAGTGACATAATGCAATTACGTTCACTTCTCTTTCCATTGCGGTCTCTTTTATTGCTTCATATACGACATGATAGTACGATTCTATTTGATATATATATTATTATATCAAATAGAATCGTACTATTTGGTATATGATACATATTATTTAATATATACTATACGCAATATATATAAATAATGCGGAACAATCCACACAGCGTCATCTAGCTCCAAGTTAAGCAGAGCTTGTGTTATGGGTACTAGATGACTGATATACATAACACAATAAATAATAAAGATATATAGGTACTTAATTTTTGGTCTTCCCCTTCCTCATCCTACTTCATTTACGACCTCTGTGGCGCGGGTTCGATTCCCACCTCGGAACAATTGTGTGTACGATCTGCAGATATTTGTTTCGGGTGTTCTGGTTGTTTTCTATGTATAATAAAAAATATCTATCTATGCAATGTATTGTATTATGTATATCAGTTATCTAGTACCCATAACACAAGCTCTGCTTACCATGGGGCTAGATAACGCTGTATGAATTGTCCAGAATTATTTATTTATTATTTTTTTATTTTATTTCCTAAAATGATGTTTCTTAAGAAGCTGTCACGTCATTTAAGATATCCTATCATTTTCTATTCTATCTGTCTTCTGTTTTGAATATTGTTCATCAAAAACCTTTTCTCCTCAACTCTTTTAGTTTTCATTCATGAACACCTATCTTAGTCCACTGCTGGATATAGGCCTCCCCCAATGAGCTCCATAGCGCCCTGTCTTCAGCTTGACACATCCAGCATCTGTCTGCAGTCTTTCGCAGGTCGTCATCCGACCTGGCCGGAGGGCGTTCTACACTACGTTTGCCGAGTCACGGTCTCCACTCGCGAACACGTTTACCCCAGCGGTTGTCGATTCATCGCATGATATAGCTATGTACTGCAATTTCAGCTTGCTAATTCTTAGAGCTATATCAATAACTTTGGTTAAACATGTCTTAAAGTTAACAGAGCTCATTCCTCTCATAACCATTGACCTTCAGAACGTAAGCTCCAATTTTAAAACCGCGAAGATAAGCCTCTAACAAGATAAAATAACAACCCAGCCTGAAGTTGGTGGGTTATCGGAAAATTGGCTGTTATCGCCGATCGCTAACTTTAGGGTAGCATAGAAACTACATGTTTCTAATGTCATTCGGAAACCATCAACGCGAGAAGTTGTACGAAAGTTTTGGGAAAAAAAACATGGGTTTTGTTTGTTATTAGTTGGTTTTCAGTCTAAAAATCGTTTAAATCTCGGTTGTGTGCCAGAGCATCTTATGATTAGCATCAAAGACTAAATATAATGAGGATACTTACACTAATACAAATGCTCGCATATTAAAAGCTTAAGAGTGTATAATACCTCAAACTGCTCATTTTCAACTCCGCCGGATGTCCATATCGTCTAAACTACTGAATATTTAACTTTGAAATTGATATATGGTAAAGTTCAGGACTTAATCTATCGATCATATATTTTGAAAACACGATTCCATAAAATTTTCTCGATAGAAAAAAATCGCAAAGTTACCTCTAAATTTTTACTAAAACCTAAATTTCTCAATAAATACAGAAGTCTTGACAATAAGCGTCGTAATAGAATTAAGTATAAATAAAAAAATGTTATATTTTTCGGTTTTTTCAAATAATGTCCTAATTAATAGGTAATAAGCTAAAACTTGATTTTTGAACTTGCGTCGCAATGCCCTGTCCCGCTCTTATGAACGCAAAATCATATGTCTAGCCTTTTCACACAAAGTTGAGGTTGTATGTATGGGCCCTTAAAGAGAATCAGCAGCTTCTTTAGTGATTAATATATTATTATTATTTTTATCTTTGATGATTAATATATCAAAAATTCTGTCTAAAACATAAATTAAAAAGTAATTGCTAGATTATTGTTTTGAAGTACTTTACCTTTTGAACGACTAATGTCTAAATAGACATACATAATATGTTAAAAAACAAATGTCCAAAGGCATGTCAAAGATGGAAAGATGCCGTTAAGATGAATGTTTGTAAGTTTAGATGTAAATAACCTTTAAAATAGTTGGTTGTAGGAGATAATTACCAAAAATAACTGCTATGTTTCTTATTATTCCTCTACTGACATTATCACTGAGTGCTTAAGGCTATGTTTTTTCTAACACGAGCAAAACCGTGGACAGGAACTAGTCGAAGATATTCCAATTGAAATAATAACAGTTATGATTCCTTTAGTAAAGTAGAATCTTGAAGATTATACATACATGATTGAGTTCTACATGATTTAGTTATTCCGTAGCATTGGCTACGAAGTGTTAGAAATTTCGTAGAGCATCTACGAAACTCGTAGCATTGCTACGAACACCTACGAACCTCGTAGCATTTATTGTAGCAAAGCGACTAAATCTCTTGTAGGAGTTGAATGCATTTTAACTATAGAATCGGGTAGACACTTGTAGGCTTATTCTGGGTAAATTTCTGTCGTGATTGAATAGCAATCCTTCCTAAATAACAACGCTGGTTAAATCTCAAAAAATCAAAAACAAAGTCGCTGTATAACCTAAATCAGAGGTCGTTCGGTGACTCATGAGCGAATCAAACGCAAATTTGCTTTTGTCTCGTAAAAGTAAAAATACAGACAAGCTGAGATACTGATACGCGCATTGAACATTCAGTTCACGAAAAAATCAGTCCAATTTTACGATGATGAAAGTCTGAAATGTAGAGAAAGTACATGAAGCATTGTAATTCACTACATTTCATCTTCCATGTGAATCCAGTAAACAAAATAACAACCATTGCATCGCAAAAGCATCAGTTTGGCTGTCAGTTATTTTTGCAACAAAATCGCTGTTTGGAAGTTATGTGACATGTAATTTGTCGCACTGTGTTATTGTTTGAAACTGATTTGGTAATGGTGGTATTCCGCAGCACTCTGGTATTCAGCAGTTTTTAGGTCAATAAACAAAACATTTTTTTTTGCTTGTTCTTTTGTGCGTGCATTTTTAAAAATATTAAGCATGTTTTAAGAAAAATATAAATTATTTTATTCATATATACTAATATTCATCATCAGCCTAATAGCAGTCCACTGCTGGAGGTATAATTTGTGAGTTTGTAAGCTTGTATCTCTGGATCTACTGAAACAATTTTGAAATTTATTTTACCAATAATCACGTCATCATCATCATCAGCCTATGATAGTCCACTGCTGGACATAGGCCTCACCCAATGAGCGCCATAGCGCCCTGTCTTCAGCTTGCCGCATCCAGCATCTACCTGCAGACTTTCGCAGGTCGTCATCCCACCTGGTCGGAGGACCACGTCATAAATCCACGTTATTTGTGACTGTCATAGGATAGATAGATATTATTCCGAAAAATCAAAATACTTTTTTGTGCATAGAGATACATTTACTCTACGTTCTTCGCAAAATGTTTGAAACAAATGTCCATCCGGGCGAAGCCGGAACGGGCCGCTAGTGCATGATAACTTTCGCTGACAGAAGATGGAATCTCATGTCAAGCACGGTATATGCAATTTTAAATTGACGAAGTAATATGCTTTTCCGAGGATACCGGCGACTGGGCCCACTACAAAACTGGGACCGCGGTCCCAGTTACCATCTCAATCGAATTTATGTTTGCCTACAGAGCGGGAATAAATTTTATTTCTACATAATATAATCTGTAAAAACCAAAGATCGTATAACGCTGTTTTTGACAAAAACCTATTTGGTTCTGTTCCCTTATTGTAGATAGTAGATGATTGTATCAACTACTATCTACATCCATCTAAACATATATTTATCTAGCTAAAGTACATATACTATAGCCAAGCTGTTGATCGACAAACCTCGAGTGTTGATTCAGTGGCGTGTCTGTGATTGGTAAAAACCTATTTGTTCCTATATTCTTCCTCAAGCTATCATCTTCCCATATCTATATCCAACCCTATATTTATCTAGCTAGAGTATACTATAGCCAAGCTCTTGATCGATAAACCTCGAGTGTTGATTCAGTGGCGTGTCTGTGATTTGTAAAAACCTATTTGTTTCTGTTCCTATATTCTTCCGCAAGCTATCATCTTCCCATATCTATATCCAACCCTATATTTATCTAGCTAGAGCATACTATAGCCAAGCTCTTGATCGACAAACCTCGAGTGTTGATTCAGTGGCGTGTCTGTGATTTGTAAAAACCTATTTGTTTCTGTTCCTATATTCTTCCGCAAGCTATCATCTTCCCATATCTATATCCAACCCTATATTTATGTATCTAGCTAGAGCATACTATAGCCAAGCTCTTGATCGACAAACCTCGAGTGTTGGTTCAGTGGCGTGTCTGTGATTGGTAAAAACCTACTTGTTTCTGTTCCTATATTCTTCCTCAAGCTATCATCTTCCCATATCTATATCCAACCCTATATTTATCTAGCTAGAGTATACTATAGCCAAGCTCTTGATCGACAAACCTCGAGTGTTGATTCAGTGGCGTGTCTGTGATTTGTAAAAACCTATTTGTTTCTGTTCCTATATTCTTCCGCAAGCTATCATCTTCCCATATCTATATCCAACCCTATATTTATGTATCTAGCTAGAGCATACTATAGCCAAGCTCTTGATCGACAAACCTCAAGTGTTGGTTCAGTGGCGTGTCTGTGATTGATAAAAACCTATTTTCTGTTCCTATATTCTTCCTCAAGTTTATCAGTTCATTTATTTCCACCGTAGGTACACATGTTATACTTGATGTCGTTAAATACTATACATTTTAAAAGATAAATTATATTTTTATTACATAATATAACACACACTAACTTTTGACAAAGGAAACACCATAGGGCATTGTGCAAAGAAAAGCAGACAGACATGCCTTCTTAAAAAATGTAAATAAATTCATTTATAATAATTTGTCACAATAAAACAGAAAATAAATAAGTTAAAAGGAATAATAAATTAGATAAAATGTCAAAGTATTCTGCTGTATAAGGGTATCATCAAGGTATCATCTTCCCATATCTATCCAACCCTATATTTATCTAGCTAGAGTATACTATAGTGAAGCACTTGATCGACAAACCTCGAGTGTTGGTTCAGTGGCGTGTCTGCGTGTGATACCTATGTTGACTTTGACTTGGAGATATCAACCGCCGATGTTGACTGTTATTTGACAGCTTCCTATTCGCAACTGTTGTACAAGGTGGCACGGGAGATTGGAAGAAAATGCTAAAAATCTAACTCCGAAGAGCCTGAAACTTTTTTAGTTATGGGTATGTAAACATTAATGTTTGCTTTCAATTACCTCTGAAGAGCCTGAAAAATCCTACTAATTAAACGTGTGTATGGATGTTTGTATTTATTTCACACAAAAACTACTTATTAGATTGGGAAAACATTTTGCAAACAGTTAGTTCCAGGCCAGGAATAAAACGAAGGCTTTTTATCTCATAAATCAGTTCCCATGGCATAGAAATAATGTATTATAATATTTCCATAGAAACAACGCATGCGAAGCCGCGGGCAGAAACTAGTCATAAATAACTCTGCTCTCTCTCTCTCCCAAGTTCAGCAGAGCTTATGTTTTGGGTACTTTATAACTGATATAATCAATAAAGTTATTTTATTAATCTGTATTTTTTTTTGGTCTAAAAATATTACCAATTTTAATGTAGTCTATGTATCTACCGGTGTCGGTGTACGTATATATAGCTTACGGAAAGTCTCCAAACTGCTTGAGCCGGCTAACCGATAAAAAAAATGTTTGCTTTATATATCAATAAATCGAGAAATAAATCCACAATTCTACAACAATTTGAGTAAAATAATGAACTGTCAAATCAAACAATAACGACCATAAAAAGCTCACACTACGTACACAAATTGGGAAACTTGGTAAATAAGTTAATACTAAATCAGACATATGATGGATGAATACGAAGCCGGCTGCAGAAGCAAGTGAAAATTGATTACAGCAATATTAAACTTTTGCTGGTAATAATAACTTATACAAAGGTTCTCAACTTTTCTTTTAAAAATAAATAATGCTGGACAATTATTCAAATATTATTTAGCCCTTAGCTAAGAGCTTGTGTTGTAGGTACTAGATGACTAAATACGGCCAATATTATCTATACATGTAATGTATTATACTATACTAATGTTATATATAATTGTTTATAAACGGTCTTGTGACACCATAATCATAATCTTTATTTGTATGAATGTATGTAAAGTCTTAATTCTAAACATGTCCAGATACAAACTACCCACTCAGGTGTGCAAAATCTTGGGAATTATTATAATCGTTAATGTGTCCAATACTCTTAACCTTATGAAAAATTAAATAGAAAAAAAAACAGCATATAAAGTTTTAAAATTCTAATATTCTTTAACTTCATAAAAGCAGTTTCAAGCCAGTTTTTTTATTTGGATTTAATTATGTTAAAAAGCAAATCTTTTAAATATTTTGGTAATTTATTGTAAATAGTAATAGATAGTTCTAGTCGACAATGCGGGACGTATAATCTATTTATGTGTCTTGTATGTCTAGTCAAGACTTCGTGTGGTGCTCGAGCAAAATATACGAGTTTACGACGACGATTTGTGTGGCGCGGGTCGCCTGTCGACGCAGGAGGTTGCGGGTTCGATTCCCGCCTCGGGACAATTGTGTGTACAATCTGCAGATGTTTGATCCTGGTGTTCTGGTCATTATTTATGCATAATAAATCTATGTAAAATATATCTATATAATCCATTGTATTAAGTATATCAGTCATCTAGTACCCATAATACAAGCTCTACTTAGCTTGGGGCTAGATGATGTGGTGTGAATTGTCTAGCATTATTATTAAATATTAAGTAAAGTAGACCCAGAGGTTTCAGCTTAAAGTATGTTACATATATTTGATTATATATACAGAATCCAATAACATCGATCATGGCTATTAAAACCATGCATTAACTCTGGCCCACCCTGTCTAGGCAGTAATGTAGGGCACACAATATTATGGAAAGCGTCGTTGCTTTTGTTTCGCTGTCTGTTATTCAAGGATAAATACGATGTATAAATCTAATAGATTTTCCAAATAGCAAACCCTCTGATCTGGTTAGTCCGGGGAAAATATTTACGACACGAATTGTTAAATATAGTCAGTATAAAAACTTGATTGTGATGTTACAATGGATTTTTGTGTTATATTAACTTTAAACTACACCCTTCTTATTAACACTTTGAGTGCTGAAATCACACGGTATGTGTTTTCTACAAGTGACCAATATGCGTAAAACCACACTAGCGCAGCGGCTGAGAAAATACAGATCTGTGTGACTCAGCACAGACGTAATATTTTTCGAACATTCATCATCATCATTGTCAACATCTATAACTCACTACACGATGCGCAGTTCGGCTTTAGGGCCGGACTCTCTACTGAATCGGCAATACTGAGTCTCAAACACACCGTCCGGTACTATACCAGCAGAAACACGCCTGTCTACGCCTGTTTCTTAGATTTATCGAAAGCTTTTGATCTGGTGGCGTATGACAGGCTGTGGCCAAAGCTGTCCGGTGATACAGAGCTGCCGCCTGAGCTAATAATGCTCTTAAAGTACTGGTATGGCAATCAACGTAATGTCGTCAAGTGGGCAGGATCGTTATCGACCGAGTACAGGCTGGAATGTGGTGTGAGACAGGGTGGCATATCTTCTCCACGAATTTTCAACCTGTACATGGATCGTCTGATCCATGAGCTCAGCGGCACCGGTATAGGCTGTTCAATTGATGGCAAGACAGTAAACAACATAAGCTACGCCGATGACATGGTGCTGCTGAGCCCATCGATCAGTGCCCTCCGCAAACTGTTAAAAATCTGCGAGAGTTATGCGGAGGCTCATGGGCTCAGATACAACGCCAGCAAAAGCGAGCTGATGGTTTTTAAAGCTGGAGCAAAGACGTATTCCGCAGTCCTATCAGTTTCGCTGGCACTGAACTGAAGAAGGTAGCCGAGTTCAAGTATCTGGGCCACTGGATCTCCGAGACTCTCTCAGATGACCTAGATTAAAGATTTAGAAAGGGAGCGCAGGGCATTATCGGTAAGAGCAAATATATTGGCCCGCAGATTCGCGCGATGCAGTAGAGCAGTTAAATTAAGTTTGTTTAGAGCGTACTGCCAATCTTTTTATACGTGCAGTCTGTGGGTTAACTACACGCAGAAATGCTGGAATGCCCTGCGCGTCCAGTATAATAACGCGTTCAGAGTGCTACTGGGACTGCCCCGCTTCTGTAGCGCGTCCGGGATGTTTGCAGAGTCCCGCGTTGATGACTTTTACGCAATCATCCGCAACAGAACAGCATCCCTGATGCGCCTTGTAAGGGGCGGCACCAGTAGCTATCTGAACCTTATAGCTGGAAGGCTGGACACGGACTGCGCTTTTATGAAGCACTGGACGCATATTCATAATGCCATGCGTCTGTAAACGCAGGATGTCCCTTCCAATAAAAATGGTTTATTTTTAGTTTTTAATTTACATTTACTCTACCTCTTAACTCTCTATGGCTGTAACATGTATTTTGTGAAGCTGAATTAAATAAATTGAATTGAATTGAATTGAATTAGTCCACTGCTGAACATAGGTCTCCCCTAATGAGCGCCGTAGCGCCGTCCTCAGCATCTAGAATCTAACTGCAGTCTTTCGCAGGTCGTCATCTCACCTGGTCGGTGGGCGTCCTACACTACGTTTACCGAGTCATAATCTCCACTCAAGATTGATTGATTACGTGTATATCCTTTAATCATAGCTCCATAACAAACAACTCAATTAGCAGACAAAAATAATATATTCCATAGAAACGTATAGTATTAAAAAGCTGAAAGTTCCCGTGGAATACATGCCGCGGTCGAGTTTATATGTAATTTATACAGAACTCTTTAATTAAGATCGGTCGGGTCTGTTAGACCCGCAATTACTTTAATGAAGTGATCATGAGTTTTGTTTTATTAATTGTTATGTGCAGCAATTTACGTTATCTTTGTTTTTCGAACATTCAGAACAAAATGGGTAGGTAAGTACAAAATGGGTAGGTAGGTACAAAATGGGTAGGTAGGTACAAAATGGGTAGGTAGGTACAAAATGGGTAGGTAGGTACAAAATGGGTAGGTAGGTACAAAATGGGTAGGTAGGTACAAAATGGGTAGGTAGGTACAAAATGGGTAGGTAAGTACAACATGGGTAGGTAGGTACAAAATGGGTAGGTAGGTACAAAATGGGTAGGTAGGTACAAAATGGGTAGGTAGGTACAAAATGGGTAGGTAGGTACAAAATGGGTAGGTAGGTACAAAATGGGTAGGTAGGTACAAAATGGGTAGATAGGTACAAAATGGGTAGGTAGGTACAAAATGGGTAAGTAGGTACAAAATGGGTAAGTAGGTACAAAATGGGTAGGTAGATATAAAATAAATGCATAAACATTTAGAATCGAAATTATAAGGTATTGTGGCAGAGAATTATTTTTTGAGTGGTTAGGTTTATTTTAATTATTCCTACTATAATAATATTATAAACGGGAAAGTTTGTAAGTATGGATGGATGGATGTTTGTTACTCGTTCACGTAAAAACTACTGAATGGATTTTAATGAAACTTTACAATAATATAGCTTATACATACATCAGAATAAGGCTACAATTTATAAAGATATATTTTATATTAACCAAAATATCTGTCACCACGCGGGTGAATCCGCGGGGCGCAGCTAGTATTTAATAATTTGTAAAAAAGTATGATAATAGTGACTAATAGTGGCGGGACCTAAAGGTTTTCATAGAAAGTCTAACCTAACATGTAAGTTATGTTATGTAGGTTAGACGACCTCTGTGGCGCGGCGGGTAAATGCGGGTTCGATTTCGGCCTTGGGGGCCATGTTTACGCAAATTAGTTTCGGGTGTTCTAGGTATTTTCTGTTTATAACAAAAAATCTATATCACACATCAAGTACCCATAACGCAAGCTCTGCCCATGACAACCTCTGTGGCGCGGTGGGCGAAAGTCCTCCTGCGACGCAGGAGGTTGCGGGTTCGATTCCCGCCTCGGAACAATTGTGTGTACGATCTGCAGATATTTGTTCCAGGTGTTCTGGTCGTTTTCTATGTATAATAAAAAAATATGTATTGTATTATGTATATCAGTTATCTAGTACCCATAACACAAGCTCTGCTTACCAGGGGCTAAATAATGCTGTGTGAATTGTCCAGCATTTTTTATTTATTTATGTAAATAAATAAATAATCTATGTAGTCTCGTCGTTTCGTATAACCCATTTTACTTGTGTACTGAGTACTAAATAAACAACTTTGTATTTGTTTGTTAAGAGCTAACAAATATTCTCTTGGTGCTGAAT
Organism: Eupithecia dodoneata; assembly: GCA_947044415.1. Classification (NCBI taxonomy): domain Eukaryota; kingdom Metazoa; phylum Arthropoda; class Insecta; order Lepidoptera; family Geometridae; genus Eupithecia; species Eupithecia dodoneata. The sequence continues at coordinate 1,671,081 of OX345670.1, forward strand.
TGTAAATGTATCTGAATTATGCTGTCTGTGGGCCGACGTTACAATTTCATAAGCCCTGGTAGCCCAAATCAACTGGATCGCCAATGACGGCTTTGACTAGCTGATGTGTGCAAAATGGATTAGAGATACTACCTGACCGATAGTCATTGATAGTCCCATCTTTAGTACAGAAAAATTGTAAGACTTTTGAAACTATCATGGTTATTAAGAGTGTACCTTATGTAATTTTATAGTTAGAAATTGTTATTTATCTCAGAATCTGTGAAAGCTACCACCTTCATATTTAGGTAAATGATAATTCGAACTTTTATCTTGGACTCCGTCTTTTCGAAAACACGATTGGTGAAAATTTTCTCGATACTTTTATTTTTTGAAAAATACATGTTTTGCACACATTTTGCTATTTATCTCAGGAACCACCAAATTTTTTTGTTGGATTTTTGTTTTGTCGAGAAACGTAGTAGAATTTCTTCGTTTTCGTCTTTTAAATTTTTAGATTAGTTGTGTAAATAACTTGTAATTAGGCAAATAACAGTTTTGGCGCTTACGTCGATAAAAATGATGCTTCTCACTCACAAGAAAATCATATCTTGTCATTCTGCTCTGAACTGAAGCGAAATTCGAATTTTGGCTGAGGTATGGCACGCTCTTAACACTAAAGTCATTGAAAACAGGATATTTACCATGATTTGATTTTTGAGTTATCCAATATTGCGGCACAGTTTCATGCGCCATGATCACGGAATAACTGAAGGCACTGCGAGTGTTTACGTTACAAATTAAAAACTTTATTGCACTACTAAGGGTACAAAGGGTGGGCTTAATGGGTTAAAGGTTATGTTCGCCTTTGTTATTATTTTCTAAGATAATGGTTTGTTGGTATATGTATTATCGTGCAAGAAGAATAAATAAATAAATATTAAATAAACCGCCAATACTTAACCTAATATTAAATATATTGCTGTATTTTTATACACAAGTTGCTTTTATTGTGGATTTTAGATTTCCATTTCAATGAATAATGCTGATCCAAACGTCTTTAACAAGAAAATAAATAAATAAATTAATATAAATAACGCAGGACAACTCACACAGCATTATCTAGCCCCATGGTAAGCAGAGCTTGTGTTATGGGTACTATGGTACTGTAATACATTACATAGATAAATATTTTTTATTATACATAGAAAACGACCAGAACACCCGGAACAAATATCTACAGATCGTACACACAATTGTTCCGAGGCGGGAATCGAACCCGCAACCTCCTGCGTCGCAGGCGGACCTTCGCCCACCGCGCCACATCGGTCGTCATAAAATAACTTCAACACTATAAGACACCATGCCATATCGTTGTACGTGTTTTAATATTAAATCACAATTAAACTAATTAAATAATCAATTATTTTAATAGCTCCAACAACAAACATTAACCTTAATTTTAGTTTTATTACGGGTATTTTCACTATCGGGTTAAAACGTGTATTTTTATTCGCACTTTGCCCGCACGTCCGTTATGCGTCTCATTTCGCTGACTCGCCAAATGTTATTAATTAATATCATTAAGCTGTTAAAACACACCGCAGTTTGTTTTGTGTTATAAAATATTTAATTAAAGAACACGACACAGATAAAACTAATTAAAACTTTTGAAACTATTATGGTTATTAACACTAAAGTCATTTAATACGGGATATTTACCATGATTTGATTTTTGAGTTATCCAATATTTCGGCACATTATAGGTAAACCTGTTGAAACGCCGCGAAAAATTGGTAAACGAACTAAATGAATATCCATTAAATAGTACTTATAATTATGAATATCAAAATGTTGGGTACTGAACAATCCTACTTCCTACTAATATTATAAACGCGAAAGTTTGTAAGTAAGTATGGATGGATGGATGTTTGTTACTTTTTCACGTAAAAACTAGTGAATGGATTTTAATGAAATATTACAATAATATGGCTTATACATCAGAATAACACATAGGCTAAAATTTATAAAGATATATTGTATATTATCCAAAATATCTATCACCACGCGGGTGAAACCGCGGGGCGCAGCTAGTTATCAAATAAGAATAAGGTCTTTGATTTTCCCTTCACTTCAATTTTTTGTCTACTCGTGGAAGAAGTATATAGTATTTTGCTTGTTTACCTATATATACATGTAATGCGATTATATACCTATATGTATACGGAAGCCTGAAGTGGAACTGGGCCGGACACGTCTGCCATATGTCCAGCGACTTGTGGGCAAAGACCACCACAGACTAGAGCCCACCCAACGCTAAGAGGTGACGTGGAAGGCCCAGGATGAGATGGCGCGACGAGCTCAAGGTACATCTTCCATCATGGCCTGTTGCAGCGTTGGATCGCGAGTGGAAGGAGAAAAGGGAGGTCTTTGCCCAGCAGTGGGACAATAATGGCTTAAAATAATAAATAAATGTATATGTTGACATTGACAATATTGAATTCCTTACACAGTATTGTCGTTGCGGAACTGGGCGACATCTGGCCAAGCATTAACATGGCCTATTTGTTGTACTGCAGCACACATATTTACCTACAGTAAGTACTTACCTTTTTAATCGTTCTCTCGCTCGTTTTAATTGTTAAACCTATTGTACTTTTGTTTAATATTGTATCTCTATGTTAATTGTATGTGTGTTATTTGTACCAAATAAAAGTGTTATCTATCTATCTAACATCATTGATATCTACGGAATAGAAAGCCTTTCATTCATCATGTCAACATCTTAACACTTTGACTGCGATTTTTATTCGACGATTGCGATCTTTTTTTTAACCTAAAAAATTCGTGCTGCTGCTCTACACAGCGTTTGTGTTGCGCCGCACATGCGTTTCGTTCGAATAATATTACGGCTGTGCTGAGTCACAAAGATCTGTATTTTCTCAGCCGCTGCGCTAGTGTGGATTTACGCATATTAGTCACTTGTAGAAAACACATACCGTGTGATTTCAGCACTCAAAGTGTTAACATGCTTTCCACATGTCTAAAACAACGTGCAACTTTAGTCTGTGATTGTTGCGATCACAACACAGCGCCTTCAAATTATTTACGTTCCGAGTTGGAAGGTCAATCGTGTAGGCATAGTGTAGTGTTTTGGTACTATGTTTGCTTTTTACGAGGTGAAGAATGGAGAATGGCGAAGCGAGGCCCCTGTGCTTCTCAGATTTATGACGGTGGAAGTAGCAGAGAAAAAGTTTGCCGGAAAAAACTTTGATGTATAGCTTTTAGGGTTGTGGGTAGGTACTTTGGTTTTCTGTTTCAGTTTTTGATTAAAAGTTAGAGGTTTTGTGGAAAAGTGTGGCAAGAATGGTAGATCTTTGAACCTGGTGAAGTTGTATAGGCAACTTGTTTAATATGCTGGCATAAAGTCTTCACTTAGGTATGGCAGCATAATAATACAAGCTGCAAGTGTCTGTGGTATCATTTTTGATCCAAGCGTCTTCTATTCCAGGTAAAATACGCTCAAAGCAATGAAATAATGATTACCCCAAAAATAAACAAAATCATCAACGGGACGATTTTTTTTTGGTAGGTATTATATCTTCTATGGTATTATATATTCTATGGTCTGAAATAAATGATTTTATTATTATTATTATATATCATTTCTGAGAAGGATGAACTATAACTGCAACCAAAAAACATTATAGTGTACAGCTGGTACGAATTCAGTCGTGAGATTATCGCTTCATTCATTCATTTTATTTTGTTTTTTATTCGTAATAAGAATGCAGTCTATTTATGGTCCAAAAATAGTATGAGTGATACACTCACAAATACCAGATCAGACCACTACGTGGGCTAAATGTGTTTTTACAGTGGCAGAATCGACGTGGAAGCTTTGCCTAAATCACAGTACTGAATCAAGAGTCTCCTTTCGAGTGGCACATGAACGCGACACCCGCTTTTGTTTATTAACCGTGCGTTTGACAGTTTTCATTATAACACTTGCCCGCCGCGAAATTTACAATGAACTGTTACAAATTCCACTTCCGCTACGAAACCGCTGCAAATCCAGCAGAAATTCTAGCTAAATATTTCACCATGCACTTTGATGTAGAAGCGGGTTTATCTACCGGGTAATAAATAAGACCGCAGATGGAGTAGGCCACAAGTATACCTCCATTCTCTCAGTTCCTCTGAAGGATAGGATACGTAACGAATACATCCGACAAAGAACCAAAGTTATCGACACAGCTCCAAAAATTAATAAGCTGAAGTAGCAGTGGGCCGGCCATATCTCGCGAAGAACCGACAACCGCTGGGGCAAACGTGTTCTTGAGTGGAGACCACGATTTGGTAAACGTAATTAAGAACGCTTTCCGACCAGGTGGGATGACGACTTGCGAATGACTGCAGGTAGATGCTGGATGCGTAAAACTGAAGACCGGGCGCTATGGCACTTATTAGGGTAGGCCTATGTCCAGCAGTGGACTAACATAGGCTGATGATGATGATACCTCCACTACTTGAACCAGTAGTGGCTGGTCTCCGGACAATGAACTATAGAAATGGCTAATGAGAACTGATTTCTAAAGGATCGAGTTTAAAATGTACCTAATTGGACAAACCGATTTGAAAGGCAAATGAACTAAAATCGATCTTGTGAAAGATAGAGGGGGCTTTATAGAGAACTAGTTTTGTATGGACACAGGTTTCTAATTACCAACGACTCACAGAGGATGAATAGAACAGAACATGACATCCAAGATGGTCTTTTAGTGCTGAATACGAGTATATGCTATTTGTAGAACATTGATGTATTCCTATATCTAACTGGTGTTTATTAATATTATATATAATTGACGACTGATGTGGCGCGGTGGGCCGCCTGCGACGCAGGAGGTTGCGGGTTCGATTCCCGCCTCGGAACAATTGTGTGTACGATCTGCAGTTATTTGTTCCAGGTGTTCTGGTCGTTTTCTATGTATAATAAAAAATACCTATCTCTGTAATATAGTATTATGTATATCAGTTATATAGTACCCATAACACAAGCTCTGCTTACCATGGGGCTAGATAATGTTGTGTGAATTGTCTAGCATTATTTATTTATTAATATATTCAAAATAGGTGCTATTACGAGTACTTGTTTATATTTTTATCAACGTAAAAATTACAATAGGAAAATAATATGATAGCATCTAAATAGCCACAAAGGTAAACGACGTAGGTAAGCGTTTTACTGAAAAACTGATTTTCAAAATACTACTCCATGAAAAGTGATATATATATAAAAAAAACTGATATTTCAGATTCAGGCTTAGGCCTTCATGTATGCAAAATCTCAACCCGATTTTTTCAGTCCTGTTGGCGTGAAGACAGAACAAACATTCATCCAACATACTTTTAAATAATCGACGTCAATTTAATTACCACCGCAAGTATTTTCTGACAAACAAAAGCTGTAAACACACCTTCACAATCACTTCCAAAAATACTCGAACGCCTTAGGCTCCCAGTGTATGAAATAATAGAATTTCTACTATACACACTTGTCTAAACAAAAATCAATCAAACCATCAGCCTATCGACTCCCTAAATTTAGGGTAAATTTTCCCCATTAATCAGGGCAAGCACACAACGTTGTATCTGATACAGTGCAAACAGCTTTATATGGAGACCCAATACTTTGACGAGTAAATTAATTGCGAAGTTACTTATTTGCCTCGGGGAATATAAACATACTTCTGGTAGACTAATTCATATGTAGCTTGGTTAGGACATGAAATTTTGAAGGAGTTTAGGCTGTTATTTACAAAATTCATGGGTATATTTACAGTATCACGTAAATTAACGCTGAGAACTCGTCTTGTTATTTAATAATTTCAGTATCTACCGTGTTCCATTATTATTTATTTGCTCATCTAAAAAAGAAAGATAGATAGATATAAAACACTTTATTAAGCTACAAGCACATATTAAAATAGGAAACAATATAGAAATTTATGAGAGAGCTATGCTCGGAGTCTCTCTGAAGGATAGGATTCGCAACGAATACATCCGACAGAGGACCAAAGTTATCGATATAGCTCTGAGAATTAGCAAGCTGAAGTGGCAGTGGGCCGGCCATATCTCGCGAAGAACCGACGGCCGCTGGGGCAAACGTTTTCTTGAGTGGAGACCACGACTCGGTAAACGTAGTGTAGGACGCCCTCCGACCAGGTGGGATGACGACCTGCGAAAGACTGCAGGTAGATGCTGGATGCGTCAAGCTGAAGACAGGGCGCTATGGAGCTCATTGGGGGAGGCCTATGTCCAGCTGTGGACTAATATAGGCTGATGATGATGATGATGATGATGATATGTACCTTAAAATATACTTGTACTAAAATGATCACAGTTCTTGTAATTTTTTTGCCGGTAAAAATAAATTGGTATTCTACCGACCGATTGCATGATCTGATTGTTTTCAAGAATAGGTACTTAAAAAGATTTTAGTAACGAAATGCTCTTTAACTTTGCGAAATAAAAATACAGCAATGACGGCTATCCTACTAATATTATAAACGTCAAAGCTGATTTTCAGGACCTGTCTGTAAATCACACCTTTTGGCCCCTTATGTAACACGTATTTGCTCTATTCTGTATATCTTATATTTTCCTTGTAATGTTTTTTTCTTGTTTCTATTATTTTCTTACCATGTAATGTGTCGTGTTATGTGTTATGTATGGTGTCATATAAATGTATTTTCTTTCTTTTCTACTTAGGTATATTGTTTATACTTATCTAACTGCTTTACATATTGAATGTACGCTATATTATACATCATAATATATAATATCATCTATTTATTTCTTTAAATTGCCCTCTTTGCTATATTGACACAATATTTAAGAAATAGAATTTATTTAACACATAAAAAACTTAACATATCTTCTGTTAGTGCTTATCTGAATCGCATTGTGTCGGTGGATGTAAACGGGCCTTTATATGTTCTTGCTCCTCGTTCTAATGACACGTTCGTAAGGAATACCTATTTGTGTTGGTGACTGTACTTATTTGATTAAGGAAGACGGTATTTCTAAGTGAGCAAATTAACGTAGGACTTACACAAAGGGAGCTCAGATGGAACAGAAAGCTTTGTTTGAGTTTCAACGCAAATGTTCCTCTTGCGAGTATAGCTTCTAGCTTTGTGAGATGAATTGAAATCCTTTTTTGGTGTTGAATTAACGCTTCTGTTTATTTATATTTTGGATTTAGTACAAATAAATTTTAGTATCAATAATTTGATGTTATTAGTATAACTAAAAACAGATTTCAAATTTCTAATTCAGTTTAGGGGAATTTTGAATTGATCCCTAACTTTTTTGAAAATATAATATAGCCTATGTTCACCGGGGATAGTGTAGCTTCCCAACGGTGAAAGAATTTTTCGAATCGGTCCAGTAGTTTCAGAGCCTATTCATTACAAACAAACAAAAAATCAAACCTTTCCTCTTTATAATATTAATATAATAAATAAATAATGCTGGACAATTCACACATCATTATCTAGCCCCATGATAAGCAGAGCCTGTGTTATGGGTACTAGATAACTGATATACATAATACAATACATTACATATATAGATATTTTTTATTATACATAGAAAACGACCAGAATACCCGGAACAAATATCTGCAGATCGTACACACAATTGTTCCGAGGCGGGAATCGAACCCGCAACCTACTGCGTCGCAGGCGGACCTTCGCCTACCGCGCCACATCGGTCGTTCTGTAAGTTCTTGTGACCTTAGTCATAATAAGTTTATTATTATGTTGCGATTGAAATAGCTTTGGTAAGTCACGTAAACTTTTATAAACGATTTCTTTTCATTGAAATCAATGTCTGACCGTCTGACCTTTTAACCTGATATTGAAGGTTATATTTAGTAGGTATTGGAATTTATAGAATACCAATAAATAAATTTTAGTGGGCAATCCACGCAGCACCATCTAGCCCCGAACTTAGAAGAAATTAATTAATTATACCGCGACATAACACCAACCCAAGCCATACCTATCAGTTCTCGTCTGCGCTAACACTGCACAGTCACTCATTGACACCATCCCTCTGGTCTTCACTGAAAATCAGCGCTGGGTGGTCACATTAGTGGGCACCCAGCACAATGCTGAGTGAAGGCCACATTTGCCATGAACACTGCTACGCACAATAATTTGTAATATAGGTAGTAATAATTTGCGTAGTTTAAGTATGTTGTGTATAGTAGTTTTAAGGTGAATAAAAATATTTTCTTTCTTTCTTCTCTTTCTTCTTTCATTCGGTTGAACCTAAATTATTGTTTTACAAGTATTATGCAATCACACATCGTTTATTTCGTCAGTAAATAAAATAAATAAATAAATAATGCTGGACAATTCACACAGCATTATCTAGCCCCATGGTAAGCAGAGCTTGTGTTATGGGTACTAGAGAACTGATATACATAATACAATACATTACATAGATAGATATTTTTTTATTATACATAGAAAACGACCAGAACACCCGGAACAAATATCTGCAAATCGTACACACAATTGTTCCGAGGCGGGAATCGAACCCGCAACCTCCTGCGTCGCAGGCGGACCTTCGCCCACCGCGCCACATCGGTCGTCAAAGTGTGTTCCGTTCCAGTGTCCAGTGTTTCGTTCTTCTGGTTGCCTCAAAGTGTAATACTGAAAATCAGTGTTTTGCTCTTAGAGCAAAGCTTTTCGCTGAGCTATTGCCTTTTTGACGGGCTGCAGCACGCACACAATTTTTAAATCTCTTCTTTTTTGATTGTTTATATGTACTATTACTTATTGTTTACTACTAGGTACTATAACTCATTGTTTCTCTTATTTATCTGTGTTATTTTATGATCTGCCTTTCCTATTGTTACTTTTGTAACATGTTCTGCAGTTGTCACATAAATGTGTTATTTATTTATTTAAGAAAAGAAATCCACAGCCTTTTAAACTAATATAAACATACTTAATTACTAATCTTAAATAAAGGATTTAAAGGAGGATTTATTTTTTAAAGGATTATAAGGTAACTAACGGCCCGTCCCGGCTTCGCCCGGATGGGCATTTGTTTCATAAAAATTTTGCGATGAACATCGAATCATGCACGAAAAAGTTTTTTCTAAGAATCATTCGAATGAATGACTCTTTTCACACGATCACACCGTATATAATCGTGCGAAATCAGATTATAACCATAGAAAAAATATTTTATACACTATCACGCCTACGAATCTCTAATATCAGAACCGTCACCGAAAATCTGCGTGACTAGAATTTACGCGAGTCATTGAGTTAAAATGTTGTTAGGTTACTATTTTTATAAATCTTATAGAAAGAGTTAGAGATAGAACTTAATAGAGAAAAAAATTTTTAGCCCATAAAGGAAAAACACGCCTGCTGTCACAGCAGAGGTATGTTGTGACGATTTTATTGATTTTGTAAACAAAAACTAATTATGTGTTATGGGTGTAGGAGGGACTCTAACATCTCGTCTCCCGAGCCAACCTAACCCGCGCGTGTGTCACCCTACTAGATAACGAACTTGGCTCTGGTGAAAATATCAAACAATCTTCATAATAATTTGATAACTTAGATAATTTACAATTATTTTCCATTACTTGACACTGGCAGAAAAGTGTCCAACCGGACACAATTGCCTTTAACACTTTGACTGCTGAAATTACACGGTATGTGTTTTCTAAAAGTGACTAATATGCGTAAATCCACACTAGCGCAGCGGCTGAGAAAATACAGATCTTTGTGACTCAGCAGAGCTGTGATATTTTTCGAACGAAACGCATGTGCGGCGCGACACAACCGCTGTGTAGAGCGGCAGCACGAATTTTTTAGGTTAAAAAAAAGATTGCAGTCGTCGAAAAAAAATCGCAGTCAAAGTGTTAAAAACGAATCGTCATCATCAATCTATGTGTGAGTGACAAGCATTATAACTTCGGTGCTTTGACACACACAACTGCACGTATTAGGTAGGAAATTGTGATTAATTTGTCGAAATTTTTTGGCAACTCGTATTTGTGTCTTCTATCTTTCTAAGCTGTCTTTTATGCCTTACCCAAAGCCACGTTAGTGAAAAGGCTCCTTTACTCGTAGGTATCTGAAACAAAGAAAAGTACATTATAAGTACAGAACATCAAAATACAGTTATTGATTAATGAAATGTCAATCAAAAATTACGTTTGCTCTTTTAAACAATGTTCAATATAGTAGACGACCGATGTGGCGCGGTGGGCGAAGGTCCGCCTGCGACGCAGGAGGTTGCGGGTTCGATTCCCGCCTCGGAACAATTGTGTGTACGATCTGCAGATATTTGTTCCGGGTGTTCTGGTCGTTTTCTATATATAATAAAAATATCTATCTATGTAATGTATTGTATGTCAGTTATCTAGTACCCATAACACAAGCTCTGCTTACCATGGGGCTAGATAATGCTGTGTGAATTGTCCAGCAATATTATTTATTTATTCTTTAATATGGTTTTGGCATGAAATAAGGGTGCTTTTTACTTGATGCTGTCATCATTATAGTGTATGACTCTGCATAGACCGTGTATAGTTTGACATGAATGATTTACGTCAGCTATTGATTTTTGGTTATACTTAATTATTGATATTTTCCTTCGATCAGGTAGCAGCCAGGGCCGGCCGATAACTTGATCGATAATATTTTCTTTTTTCGATAACGCTGTAAATTCTTTTTCAACTGAGAGACGTGTCATTTACGCCTAGACTTAAGAATTACCTTTGGAAAGTATCTACTATGTTGAGCGATTCTGTCGTCGGCTTCACCGTACTACCTAAGTATAAATAAAATATAAGGCGGGAGTGAGCCAAGCCTCAATCTTCACAATTTCACGGCAAGTTTACTTAATATATTACATTCACTGGTCCTACCTCAAACGTATGAGTTTCCCGTATATCTGGATATTCGTGAAATACACCTTTCGACTTCCAATTTCAAGAGTGGTCTCTGGATCGGTAAACAGAAAAGTATAGGGGATGGTTAAATATAATTATATTTAAACATCCCCTGATGATTATGGAATATCCATGTATGGGACATTGATTATAATCAATGTCCCATACATGGATATTCCATAATCATTGGCAGAAGCTATAGGACTGCTTGTAAAGATTTGGCCTGAATGTTAATTATAGCTTAAAAATATATAAAAATAATTGATTTAAAACTTCTACACTTTGATTGCTGAAATCACACGGTATGTGTTTTCTACATGTGAATAAAAAGAATAAAGAATAAAGAATTTATTTATAGCCACACACCAAAATAAACAATTACAAAAAAAAAGGAAAACACATTAAAAATACAAAACAACTTAAGTAGTAGGGATTTACACTTTATATAATGTAGCGTGGTAGTAGAGTCCCAAGTATAAGAATAACTGGTCTTTCCCTATGTGCGCGGCTAATAAGGTCCAATCTCAGCTTGTTGTCATTATCGATAGAGGACGATAGTGACACTGGTTTTCAGGCTGGACCTTAAATTGGGGTGACGTCGTGTCTCGAGTAACGGTCCACAGATTAAACATAACAAAGTTTTACATTCATATGTAGGTATAAGTAAGAATAAAAACCAAGAGTTAGAGATTAGAAAAATCAATGGTACAATAAGAGGTTAAAATGTATAATTAAACAAATAGATATGATAAGTATAATCATATTAAGTACATGCAGAAAATGAAGAAAATTAAGGGTGTTTTTGGGTAGGTGTATTGACTTAGGAGCTTTTTTGTTTGGATAATAATATTTTTTTGAACTTAGATTTAAATATGTATAACGACTTGGTGTCGCGTAGTGGAGGAGGCAAATCGTTCCAACAGCGCGAGGCCGCGAATCGAAATGAACCTCGGAAAGCTACAGTTCTATGCTTTTGTGTCAGTAAGATTAAATTGGAGCAGGCTCTACGTGGATATTTAGAGTTCCTCTCAGATGACCATTCAAGCTTGTTGTAAAGGTAACGGGGAGATTTAAATTTAATAATACCGAACAATAAAGTTGCCAAATGCAAGTCACGGCGTGCTTTCATCTTCAGTAAGTCCGATGAGTTCAGGTAAGGTGTAACATGTGATCGAGGTGGAATGTTAAAGCAGAATCTTGCGCAAGCATTCTGAACTCTTTGAACTAGCTTCTCAGTACGGCTGAGCAAACACGGCCCAAATACTACATCGCAATAGTTAAGTTTAGATAGGATTAGTGATTCGCATAATGTGATTCGGACCGCCTCACTCAGGTATGGACGAATTTTATAGTTTTTAGTCTATAGAAACAATTACGTACACTTTCCGCTATTTGACTTTCGAACTTGAGTTGTGCGTCAACAATTAGGCCCAAGCTTTTAGCCTCCGATACATATTTAATATTCTCACCGCCAACGATGACTTTTAAGTTATCTTTATCTAGTTTAAGCAGGTTGACTCTAGATCCAGTCAGGAGGAATTGTGATTTCTTAGGATTCAATACCAGTGAATTCAAGAGGGACCACTGATATATATTTTCAAGATCAATATTTATTTTATTAACTGCACTTATATAGTCAGACGGAGGAAAAGAATGGTACAGCTGCAGGTCATCCGCGTAAAGATGAAATTGAGAATGAGTGATGCTCTTAATGATGTCGGCACTATAAAGAATAAAAAGAATAGGTCCTAAGATTGATCCCTGGGGAACACCCCTAGGAACAAGCTGGAAGGATGACCTTATAGTTTTACCATCAGTCATTTTTAGCTCTACACATTGCTGCCTTCCACTGAGATAGCTATCAAACCATTTGATCGCTATAGGATTTAAGCCGTAGAATGCAAGTTTTGAAATGAGCAGTGATATATTTATAGAGTCAAAAGCACGTGAATAGTCCAACAAAACCAACATACTGCACATTCCACGATCTTGAGCAAACAATAAATTGTCCACAACATCCAGCAGGGCAGTTGCAGTGCTGTGGCCCCTGCGAAAACCTGACTGAGACTGCGGCAAAATATTGTGCTTATCCAGATATTGAGTTAGCTGTAAACTAACAACTTTCTCAAGAACCTTAGACAAACAGGGCAGCAAGCTTATTGGTCTAAGGTCAGTGAGGGATTCAGGGATTGTTTTCTTAGGTATCGGCTTAACTACAGCTACCTTCCAACACTCTGGAAATATTCCAGTAGTAAGAGAACCGTTGATGATAGCTGTTATAGCTTGCAAAGATTGGGGTAGAGTCAGCATGAGCATATCCAGACTCATACCATCAATGCCCTGAGCATTCGATTTAAGCTTTTTAATTATATTTAAAACAGTCGCCTCATCAACAGTATCCAAAGAAAAGGTTTCTGATCCCTGGTTAAATCTGTGGTATTCAAAAAAAGTTAATTGAGAAATAGTCACAGAATCCTCACCCGGTACATTAAGGAAATGGGTGTTAATAACATCGGGATCAGTGAATTGTGGAGGAAGCTCCGCAGCATCTTTCTTATCAGACATATTCTTATGTGACTAATATGCGTAAATCCACACTAGCGCAGCGGCTGAGAAAATACAGATCTGTGTGACTCAGCACAGCCGTAATATTTTTCGAACGAAACGCATGTGCGGCGCAACACAACCGTTGTGTAGAGCAGCAGCACGAATTTTTTAGGTTAAAAAAAAGATCGCAGTCGTCGAAAAAAAAACGCAGTCAAAGTGTAGTGTGGGTTGATGCTCGTATTATCGAGACCAAGGTTTGTTACTAATGACAATGTTATTATTAATGAGGTTCATAGTAGTTTGCATATTGCATTTTATTATTTATTTATTTTCATTGATCTTTCCTTAGCTGTTATTGTTAACGTAGTCTATGCTAATATTATAAAGAGGAAAGGTTTTATTTTTTGCTTTTTTGTTTGTTTGTAATAGGCTCTGAAACTACTGGACTGATTTGAAAAATTCTTTCACCGTTGGGAAGCTACACTATCCCCGGTGAACATAGGCTATATTATATTTCCAAAAAAGTTAAGGATCCGTACTAAAACCGTGCGAAGCCGGGAAAATCCGCTAGTATTGTATAAATTGCGTAGATTGTTATAATGTCTACTTGTTATTATATAAATAATTATTGCTTGTCATTTGTTTTGAAAACGTTAGCATTTGTTTATTGTCTACGTTATTAGCTATCACATGAGATCTGTCTTTCGACTTTTTTGGCCTTATTGAGTACAAGTAGAAGCAAAAAATTACAAAGGGACTGCCATTTAACCATGACGAAAGAAGAGATAGTGATTTGTCGATAAAATTAATTATATTTTACCCTTAGGCCCTACAAAACTGCGACCACATAGTTTTGGTGTAGCGGCCAAAAGTCGCTCGTTTGTGCCATCCCTTTGATACAATACACATTATTTCATTACGTGATATTGCCGGGCTTAACTTATTTACGTTTGATATTACGCTCGGATGGTAAAACGAAAACTTCGTTATGGAATCAGCTTGGTAAAGCGACGAAATTGCGGGAAAACACGTGTATACACGCAAATAAAGCGATCGACTGAGCTAAGCTAATTGCACTTCGGACCCACCATAAACCTGGCCATACCGCTGGGGGTAGGGTGGGACGGAACCATACCCCCATAGAGATGTGATCTAAGGACTTCCAAGTTTCTTTGAAAGTATTTAATCAATAGTCATTTATTTCGTTAATCACTAGAATAACACGTCAAAATCGTATTCTAAAAATAAATCTAAAAGTTATAATAAAAATAAAATTCTATAATACATACATATAATACATACATCGTGGAAGCTCTTTAATATTACTAAATAAACTAATCAAATTCAAAGAACGTAAAGACATAGTATGCTTATCCATTGAAAGCCACATTGAAGTAGCATGTGTTGAGTTGGAGCATACTATTGTAGCAAGCGTATACAGCCCACCATCAGCTTCTTTTGAAATATTTGAAAAAAATATGGATGATATCTTATTTAAAATATCAAAATCAAATAAAAACCTCATAGTATGTGGAGACTTTAATATTGATCTTTTAGAAGTTTACTCCCTCAGTAGCAGATTAACAAATTTATTTAATTCTTATAATCTTAGGCCAACATTTATGGAACCTACTAGAATAACTGAAACATCAGCAAAATGTATAGATAATATATTTGTTCTCCAAAATGAAAAAATTGTCAGTCACAAAATTATAAGCCATTTAAAATCAGACCACTTAGGTCAATTAATTCAATTAAAACATCAAGTAAAAAATAATAATTGTAAAAAAATAATTAAGTACATTCCTGTGACCACAGATCGATTTGAACGGTTGAAATTGGATTGGGATTTTAAACCATCACCTAACTACTCACTTAACAACCCAAATGAGTCGTATTGTAGTTTTTTTAATAAATTCACCAATGCGTTCAATTCAATATTCATACCCAAATCAATCTTGGTCTCAGAAAAACTTAGCTTTAGTGAGTGGGCAACAGTAGGTATACATAAGAGTAGACAAAAGTTGTATGAACTGTATAGTGAAAAGCAGTACAATTTTAGCCAGGAATTTAAAGAAAAAGTAAAAAATTACTCAAAAATATTTAGAAAAGTTTGTAATACAGCAAAATCAAATTATATTAGCTCGAAAATTAAAAATAGTGAAAATGTAATAAAATCAACTTGGAAAATAATTAATAGTGAGACTGGAAAGGTCAATACCTACATTAATGATTACAGTTTAAAGATTAATGATTGCTCCATCAAAAATGATGTTGAAGTATTCATTTCATTTCATTTCATTCATTTCATACAATACATGCATTTATTCATTATTAACATAGCATTGTTGTGATTCAAAAACTGAATGGACTGTTCTCATATGCTCTAGCATTATTATGTTAGTATTTAACATATATGACAAAATAATTGTGTCCCTTGTACGCCCCTGGCCCTATCTCACCCGGGCATTCAAATTTGTGCTTAGCTTTACATACATTTTAACATTTGTATCTAAATTCGCAGTATTTTTGGATAGGCAAAACAAAATTGTTTCATTTTATTGTGCGTGGATTATTCCACGATTTTGGACTGTAAAAAACACCTATAATTTACTTTTTTCTTTTTTTTTCTTTACCTACATTCACATGATATTACAGAACACACATCAGTAAGGAAAACCCCACGTCTTAAAAGGGTTGACGCACTTAAAAGTGTTTCTACACAAACTATCAGCACGGTACCCCAATTTGCCCATTATTGGACGTAAATAGAAAACCCATTTTACCATCAATCTTATATTCACGTCCTTTTAAAGGCATTAGCGAGTTTCTAGACGAAGAATTTTCAGTTTGTGTAGACAACGGAAACGGAAGTAGATTTTGACGGTGTCAAATATCAATAGTTTGAATGTCAATTAAGGGCACTTGAAACGTCATTATAGAAAGTTCTTTATCGCTGTATCGAGGAAGAAAAAACTATTTAAAAAAAAGTATAATTTGCATGTTTTTTAATTTGTTGTTTGCATGTTAATTCTTAATTTCTCGCGGCTTCGCACATATTGTTTCTTTGGTAAGCAGTTTGATAAGAATTTTTTTATTTATTTAATATTTATAACCCCAGGGAACTGATTTACAGGATAAAACGTATGTTTATGTCTATGTTTCATTCGATTTAGGCAACAATTCGTCACAGCCAAAATTTTATGCTTACAACTGCATTATAGTGCAAAATTTCAGCCCAAACGTTTCTGTAGTTTTGGCGCAAAGAAGTAACATCCGAACTTTCGCATTTATAATAGTGTTAAGTTGTAATTTGTGAATAATATTGGGACTGACCACTAGCTATTTTTTATTTCAAAATTTTGGGGAAACTTACAGCTAGGTCTTAAAAATAGTTATCTTCTTAATACATGCCGGTAAATACCATCGTGTGCTGAAGGTCAATTAAAGCGTTTCCGCAGATATGTACTGAAATAGACTAACGAACAGTAAAAGTAGACGACTTAAATAAAATTAGATGTAAAATGAAATACACAACACATAACACCCTATTTACGCTACGACCTTTACTCCATTATATATGAAGGTTAAAATAACCTTTAAACATTACGTGACCACTTAAGTGCCTTATTGGCCCGTTAGAGCCTCTCTATGGGTTAGTCTGAACAAGGAAAGACAGAACGAAAATCGCTGTACATTAATCAATTTTTTATTACCTGTACGGAACGTACATTGGGAACAGTTTTCACTCCCAATGTAAGTAAGCAACCGTACAGTGTATGTAAAAGGAATGTGAGTTTATCTGGATGGTACGTAACTAATTGGTTTGCTTTCTGTCTGCAAGTTGTGAGAATTCACGGTGTTCGTATATAAGCAATAGATAGATAAATAAAAAACACTTTTTATACCACACAAAACAATAAAGAAATAAACATTAGAATAAAGGAAGTATGAAGGGCTCTATCGCTGAGAGCGATCTCTTCCAGGCAACCTTAGGATGAACTGGACATGAAGGAACAATATAGACAGTGGCACGTTGATAAATATATATAGATAAAGAAAATAAAACAAATATTTACACTACATACCATAATACAAACATTATAATAAACTTACATAGACCATAATTGATTAAATACTTTCAAAGATACGTGGAAGTCCTTATAGGTCACATCTCTTAGGGGTATGGTTCCGTCCCACCCTACCCCCAGGGGTATGGCCAGGGGTATGGTGGGTCCGAAGTGACCTAAGATGAAGCTGTCCATCTTTTCATATAGATAAATAATCCTGAGCAATTTTTAACTGGCTTTAAAAAATGAGCCTCTTAATTTGGCACATTTATTTTCTCAAGTTCCTGACATCAAGTCGTATGGAACCTCGCGGATACCTCCGCGCGGTGTCCAACGAAAACCATTGGGAATAATGAAGAAAGAAAAGTTAAGTCGAAGACAAGTTTTTAGAAGTGATTTTCCCTCTATTCTCGTCTTTTGACGTACATTTTGGCTTCCGCGTAAAAATTATGGAAACCTTTGAGTGAAAGCGATGAAAGACAACTCTGTAAGCGGAAATTAATTAAATATTTATAGCTTAAAACGGGGCTTTCAAAGTAACATTATTTTCCTCATAAAGTGCTCTGACGAATTTTCCTAAAACTTTATTTTTGTCGAACTCTGAACAATCGACCGAATACTCTGTATTTGGTTGGTGTGGAGACAAAAATTGGTAGGTAATATTAAAATTATGTATTATTGAACTAGTATTTAGCCCCTTACTATGGCGATTTCCGCCATAGTAAGGGGCTAAATTTTTGCCCCTTACTTTGGGACCAATATTTGTCTTAAGGCGGAAAACACCCGGAGGTGTTCTGGGTATGTTCTATGTAGGTATATACGTAATAGCTGTGGTAATAGTCTGTATATAATAGTCTATACTATGTGTTTTTTCGAATCTTGGTCGAATGAAATATGCGGATATCTATTACACATTAAATTATCCAGTGGGCATCATCACTCGTACTATGTCCACTGCTGGACATAGGCCTCTCCTTATGAGCGCCATAGCACCCTGTTTTCAGCTTGCCGCATCCAGCATCTACCTGCAGTCTGTCGCACGTAATCCCATCTGGCCCGAGGGCGTCTTACACTACGTTTGTCAAGTCCCGTCTCCACTCAAGAACACTTTTACCCAAGAATGGTAATTATTGCAAAAACCTCTCGTTTATCGAGTCACGACCAGCTGTGGAATTGTGCTGATCTACCAGTAATCCAGCTTAGGCGACCAAAGAGAAACTGGTCATAACCAAATCTTTCAATAGGCGGGATCTAATCGCAATTGAGCGGGCGGGAAGGGCCAGTATCAAATTTAACGATAAACCTTCTACTTTAACCGTTTGATGGGATTGCTGCTGAATAATGAATGAGAGGATGTGAAACTCGAGAATCGGTATCCGAGCGAAACGGAATTATGTCAAAATTAGCAAAAATTGATAAAATCTTCACATGACCATTACGATATTCGAAATCTCTGTATTGTCGAATATTATACATGCGAAAGTTTGTTCAAATGCAACTCGATCAAATATTTGTGTTGAGTCACAAACATTTGATCGCTTGGCATGAATCTTGGCAATACTTAATTTCGTTATTTTTTTCCGAAAATCAGTTAAAAGTAGGCTCCCTGGAGCCCTGGGCACGATATACCTACCTTAAAAGGTACGAAACACGCGGTTTAGCCCGACCGTCCCGACCGTCCGTCACTGCCTTCCGGCTTGAGGTCGCCTTCCAGAACCTTCTTCCCCAAAAGTTGTTAGTTTTGCGTGCCTCTCTCTAGACACTTGATCTTTGATACATTTTGGATAATGTTACGCAGTAGTCTATACTAATATTATAAAGAGAAAATGTTTGATTTTTTGTTTGTTTGTATTGAATAGGCTCCGAAACTACTGGACCGATTTGAAAAAAAAAATCACCTTTGTGAAGCTACACTATCCCCAGTGAACATAGGCTATATTTTATATTTTCAAAAAAGTTAGTGATCTTTACTAAAACTCTAATAATGTAACCCAAGGTGTTAAAAAATTACCTAATAAAGTGAAATTCGAGTTTAAGGCGGGTGAAACCACGGGGAACAGCTAGTAAATTATTGATTGAGGTATTAAGGTATTTAAACCTATGTATTTAGGTCTTTACCTATCACTTGCCACCGCTAAAGCGATTCTATTATTATAGCAACCGGTCGAAAGTGACATTATTTGCGCTTCTATGCGGAACTTGCTTCATCAGTAGGTATTATGTTTCAAATCGGTAAATAATGGAAAGGAAATCTAGTGGATGGATGAAATGGTTTTGAGCGATAAGTCCTTTGTAGATCCGGTTTTATCTTTTCTCCGATGATCCATTCGTATCTGTCTGATGGACGTTTAGGGTAACGATATCGTTTTGTTCTTTATAGTCAAAATAAACAAATAAATAGGTACCTATAAGACTTTTATTTGCACCATCTAGTCCGAAAATACATGTTCTTAAGTGGAGACCACGACTCGGCAAACGTAGTTTAGGATGTCCTCCGGTCAGGTGGGGAGAGGACCTGCAAAAGACTGTAGTTAGATGCTGGATGTAGCGCTATGAAGACAGGGCGCTATGGCGCTCATTAGGGGCCTATGTCCAGCTGTGGACTATTAAAGGTTAGGACAAGCAGAACTCTAGTAGTGGAAAAGGAACCAAATGTCTTTTATACCCGGTTTCCGACGATCATTTTTATCGATGTTAAAAACTTCTACTACGAACTAGTACGACGCGACGTAGAACCCCGAAGTCAATAGCGTGTCTGTGTAGTCAATTGATCAACTATCCGGACATATTATTTATATTTTATTTATTATACACTGACGTACAAATGTGACAAGCAGAAGACAGGGCGCTATAGCGCCCATTAGGGGAGGCCTATGTCCAGCAGTCGACTAACATAGGCTGATGATGATTTACAAATATGAGGAAAACCATGCTATAGGTATATTTTGATGCGTAATATCAAGCAAAGTCGAGTGCGGAAGCTAAGCTAATCTTCCTGAACGTCCCCGTACCACTTCAAGTCCCTAACGATCAATGAAAAATTATTTAAGATTATCAACTTTCACGGGACCCTGATAATTTCGCGAAACTGAAATTTCCAAGAGTTTTACTCAAGTGACTTTGTCGTTGGCGACGCTCCAATGTCGACGACCCACCGAGGATTAGACAGCTACATCATACTACGAATAATGCTTTACCCTCGATGCAGAATAGGGGTAGCATTTTACGTTAAGTGTGTAGCAATGGGGTAAACGTGTTCTTTAGTGGCAAACGTAGTGAAGGTCGCCCTCCGGCAACGTGACATGACGACCTGCGAAGGACTGCCAGGTAGATGCTGGATGCGGCAAGCTGAAGACAGGGCGCTATGGCGCTCATCAGGAGGCCTATGTCCAGCAGTGGACTATTCTAGGTTGATGATGATGATGTATTGTGTTATAATGTATATCAAACATCTAGTACCCATAACACAAGCTCTGATTAGCTTGGGGCTATAAATAATTATAATGACTTTTGGATTGTCCAGCATTATTTATTTATTAAATTTGTCGTGATTTTAGTTTCTTCAATTACATACCTTTTGCAGCGACTTCTAGTACGGAATCCCAGCTCATTCGTTAAATCAATATCCAGCTTGAAATAGCTCCGGCGTTTAAACCTTTTGTTTGCCTTGACATTGTTGTTAGCGAGGTTTTTTCAGCTGGAAACTTTTGCATTTGCTTTTAAAGAAAAGTTGTTTCTTCAATGACATTCTTATTATTCATAAAATATATATTTATTATTATTTAAAAATAAATTGTGCCCTTACAGGTAACTCTCATGACCTCCAAGCTAAAATTTATCACAATGTATGAGTTTACAGTAAATAAAAGAATATGAGTTTGGAGACAAGTTTATTCGAAACAATCAAATTATATTTATATTCTTCCCTAAAATTCCCAGAAAGCTTCGTATAAAGGAAAACATTTTATTCATTCTAACCTTATTTTACCCTGGGAGATTTAAATCGGTGTAATTCCTACATTCAAATAAAAGGTGTGAGAGAGTACAAACAAGGAATGCCTAAATGGGTACGGTGCGATTCGGTAAATTTGCTATTACCCTCTTGTGGGCAGGGTATCTTTGCCATAACCCTTTTGAGGGTAAAGTGTCTTTGTGATGTGGTCCAAAGTTTTGTTTACCTGGATTTATTTAACAGACACTTAGTAATGGGTTAAGCCGCAAAGGTTAAAACAAATTTTGGTAAGTGGTGTAGTCTAACTAAATGATATTATAGACGTGTTAGCTAGGAGTTATTCTTTTGTCAATAATAGAGCAAAAGCTTTTTGTTGAACGTGTCAATCTATACTATGTATAATATTATAAAGAGTAAAGGTTTGATTTTTTGTTGGTAATGAATAGGCTCAAATAGGCTATTCAAATCGGTCCAACTATAAGACCGATTTGAAAAATTCTTTCACCGCTGGGAAGCTACACTATCCCCGGTGAACATACATATGCTATATTATTTATTTAAATACACTTGACTGACGTGTTATATTTTCAAAAAAGTAAGGGACCCGTACTAAAACCGAGCGAATCCGGGAAGGTCCGCTAGTTTAAAAAAAAAGGCACAAATCAAAAAACATATTGTGTAGTGTAAGCATATCTTTTTTTCAACTGGTGAGAAAATAAAAAATTTGTATTGTATATTAAGAAACAAATTTTGGTAAAGTACCAAGTAGGTTACGAATGTTTTAGCCTCTTTTAAGCCGAGTCAGAACGAACTTTTAATGTTTGATGAAGGTTTACTGCTGGTAAGACCTCCTTCGAAATGGTAAAATAAGGTTAGCTAGCGTTTTTTTTTCAGCGCCTAATAGTCTATTTGAATCATATTGTTCTCTAGAATAATATCTATTATTCCACTTCAGAGGAATTGATTTTGTCCACTATTTTAAAGTCGTAATTTTCGAGCGTTAAAGTCGAAAAATAAAACTTGACTGTTTTATCGATATTCGACTGAAAATGTGGATATATTAAAACAGAATTAAAAAAAACCACGAACGCAATTGAAAGATCGCAACATTTTGTATTGCTAAAACTTTTCAGTTTTTGCTTTGGATTAAGGTACTCGCTCTTCATTTTGTAGTTAAAATGGAGCAAAATAATTCCACAGAAACATAATTATTATGCAAGAGTTTAAACAACCTTATCATTTAGTATTAACTTGAGGTCTCGTGACTCGAACTAGGGTGAAATAACAAAATACGTTGTATTTCATTAGACTCAAGGGAGTGAGCGGTATCTACTGGCAAAGGGCTTGGTTTCTTTACCTTGATATTCTGAGTTACTGTTGTTATCAGTCTGGCTGGCCAGACACCATTGTTATGTTGTTAAGTTATTAAGTCTGGTCGATTGACCGTGGAATACTGAAATGGTTGACTTGAGACAAGACTCAATGAAAATCTATACAAATTAATGAAACTAAAGTGTATGTTAAATTAATAGCGCTTACTGAATGCTTAAAAAAATTTATACGGTAAGTACTTATAACAAGAGTATGTTTTAAATGTTTGTCATGTCTGTCATTCGACTTGCTGCTTTTTGGGACAGAAGAATTTGGGACGCTCTGTCCCACTTATCACTTGTTGATTTTATTATTTTTGTTACTGTAGTTTCGGACACCTTCAAATTATTGCAATTGTTGAGTACAGTCAGGTAAAAAAGATTTAAGCAAGTAGGTACCTAAGCAATATAATATAATGTGATAATGCTAATGAATGCTTTGCGAGCGTGTGGTGACTTACATTTATGTAAAAAAAAAAAAAAAAAAAAGTCTCATCCATAGCGTGTATTTAGTACAAATCAACATCTTGTATACTAAGGTAAATAAAAAATTCTTAACCTACAATAATCACAGTATTTTACTTTTTTTGTCTGTTTGTTTGTTCCAACGGATAGTTTTATTTTGATCGGATTTTTACATATAAATGTATCTGACGTTATAAGGAGTAGCTTGGATTCCTTATTTTTATAAAAAAAAACCTATGTAAAATCTACTCGGGCAAAGCCGCGAAGAGATATATTAGTACAGTAACAATTCAATTAAAATCTTACAGCAACTGTGATTTGAAATCTATTTAAATCTAAGTGGCATTTCAGGATTCGGGTATAAGCAGTGTAAATATGCCAATTTCAACTATTAAATTACCTTAAAACCCTTTTAACGATATTACGATTTGTGGTATTTTAAGTTAGAAGTGCTTTTAAAGTTTTATAGTTACTCAAATTATTCAAATAACTATTTTGATGCTATCGCGTAGTTTCAAAAATGTTATTTGAATAAGTTAAGATTCAAGGGCCGCCCTCTAGACATCATCATCATCATCATCATCAGCCTATAGCAGTCCACTGCTGGACACAGGCCTCCCGAAGGAGCGCCACGAACTAGAATGGACTCTAGACTAGAATGGACTTAAGTAGTCTTGCGCATCAATGGATCTTCTAAGTAAAGTCGAGTGATACATGATATAAATAAATAAATAATGCTGGGAATCCACACAGCATCATCTAGCCCCAAGGTAATCAGAGCTTGTGTTATGGGTACTAGATGACTGATATAGGTAGGTACTTAATACAATAGAATAAATAGATAAATATTTTTTATTACAATACAATACAAAAATATGTTATTAGATACAGACCTGGCCGCGGACTTCACAGCGCCGCGGCCCCTGGGCGTGAGGACTGACTGGGCGGCGTACGCCAAGGCATTAGAGTCCATGGACGTCGGCCCCATCCTGACGCCGGCCGAAGTGGAGGCAGAGGCGTCCGCTCTGATGGCACGCATCAGGGAGGCCAAGGAAGCTGCCTCCTCACCCATCACCAGGCGCCAAGGCCGCCGCCGCGACCTCCCACCTCACCTCAAAAGGGGCATCGCGGAGAAACGCGAGCTCCGGCGCGAGTGGGCGCGCTCCCGATGCCCACGACTGAAAGCTCGCCTCAACCGGCTCACCGCCGAGCTCTCGACCGCCGTGCAGGCATGGCGTGGGGAGACCTGGGACTGCGCAATCGACCGGGCCTCCGAGCACGACACCAACCTGCATGCGCTGAACCGGGCGCTCACGTGCCAGCCGGCGCCCACCTACCCACTGCTGGACCGAGACGGGGTCCGGCGCTTCGCTCCTGCCGACCGCGCCGAGATACTGGCCGAGCATCTGGCGGAGCAGTTCACGCCACACCCTGTTCCAGCAGATGTCAGCTTCGAGACCCTCAACCATCACCACCAGGTTGAGGAAGCAGTTGAGGACTTCCTGTCTGGCCCGACACCGCCCCTAGGCGGGGAGTACTTCTTCTCCCCTGCTGAGGTGCGGAAGGCCGTCCTCCGCCTACCCAGGCGGAAGGCGCCAGGCTATGACGGAGTCCCCAACATGGCACTCGCCCAGCTGCCCCGCCGTGGAGTCGCCGCACTCGCCCGGCTCCTCAACGGAATCCTCCGAACGTGCCACTTCCCGGACCAATGGAAGACCGGGCGGGTCATCGCCCTGCCGAAGCCGGGTAAGGACCACCGCCATCCCGCCAGCTATCGCCCCATCACCCTGCTACCAACAGTGGCCAAGCTCCTGGAGCGTCTGCTCTTGGGCCGCCTGGCCTCAACGATCGAGCCACGACCAGAGCAATTTGGCTTCAGGTCCGGCCATTCCACCACGCTGCAGCTCACCAGGGTAATACACCACCTTGCAGTCGAGCACAACGCCGGGCGATCCACCATCGGGGTCTTTCTAGACGTGGAGAAGGCCTTTGACCGTGTATGGCACCCCGGCCTTCTGTACAAGCTCCTGCAGACTCCTACACCGCCAGCCCTCACCAGGCTCGTGGCATCCTTCCTCGCCAACCGGCGGTTCTTCGTCGCAGTCGAGAATGCCACCTCCACCACCCGGACCATCTCAGCTGGTGTACCGCAGGGTAGCTGCCTGTCGCCCGCCCTGTACGCGCTGTACACTGACGACATCCCTACACTGGAGGGCCACCTACACCCCGGGGAGAGGGATGTCTCATTGGCGCTGTTCGCGGACGACAGCACCTACTTCTCGTCATCCACCAGCCCCACCATCGCAGCCAGCAGGATGCAGCGGCTACTAGACGTCCTGCCGCCATGGCTGGACAAATGGCGCATGGCCGTCAATGTGGGTAAGACGGCCGCGCTGTTTGTCTCCCGCCGCCGCCGCCACCCACCTCAACTCCAGCTTCGGGGCCAGGACGTGGCTTGGAGCTCGCACACGAGGTACCTCGGCATCGAGATTGACAGGTCGTTGAGGATGCAGCCGCAGGTTGACCGCGCGCTACAACAAGCGCGCGTCGCCCGAGCGCTCCTCCGACCTGTCCTGGGATCTCGGCTGCCGCTGAGGACTAAAGTGCGGGTCTACAAGTCCTACGTCCGGTCCCGGCTAACCTATGCGGCGCCGAGCTGGTACGCTCTGGTCTCCCAGACCAACAAGGACCGGCTCCAGGCGCTGCAGAACGTGGCCCTCAGGATCTGCACGGGCGCGGGGCGCTACGTCAGGAACGACGTCATCGCCCGCGACCTGCAGATCCAATCCGTGGAGGAATTCGTCGTGCAGACGGCGCGTCGAATGTACGATCGCGCCGACACTGGGCACCACGAGCACCTCCACAACATCGCGCCGCCCCAGCCCCGGCCCCAGGAAGACGACCGCCCATGGCGACCCCTTCCGCGGGACCTGATCCCTGCGGAACCACCATAGAGTCCTTGGGTTTATTATTTAAAAAAAAATGAAAAAAAAAAAAAAAAAAAAAAACAACAAAAACAAAAAAAAAAAAACACAAAAAAAAATATTATAAACCAAATGCTGCCTAAAAAAAAACATGGAGAATAAGGGAAAAAAAAAGACTCCCACAAAACCCAAGGACCGAGGGGTTGCCACCCCTCGAGTTGACGCCGGGGTAATGAGGCCAAGCCTCGAGGCCCCTCTCTGTGCCCCCACCAGGGCCGGAAAGAAACCTATTGAGATACAGATCATTACAAAAGACATTACATGCGACAAGTACAACGGGCGGCCTTATCGCTTAGAAGCGATCTCTTCCATTTATTATACACTAGCGGATCTTCCCGTCTTCGCACGGTTTTAGTACGGATCCCTAACTTTCTTGAAAATATAATATAGCCTTTGGGGATAGTGTAGTTTCCTAACGGTGAAAGAACTTTTCAAATCGGTCCAGTAGTTTCGGAGCCTATTCATTACAAACAAAAAAAAATTTTTCCTCTTTATAATATTAGTATAGATAAAACAACCAGAACACCCAGAACAAATATCTGCAGATCGTACACACAATTGTTCCGAGGCGGGAATCGAACCCGCAAACTCCTGCGTCACAGGCAGACCTTCGCTCCGGCGGCGGCGCCACAGAGGTCGTCAGAACGAAACATGATACGTTACGCCATGTGCTAAATTCCGTCTCGTTGCTCGTTGCGAGCGCCTTCTTTCCCCGTACTAACTGCACGAACGCTCGCTGTGTAACCCCGAAACACCAGTACACCCGGCTTAACCCAGTCATAATCAAAAGCAAATCAGATTTGAGGAGCCCTATTCTGATAAACTAATCGTTTCGCCATGACTATGATATTGCCACAGAATGGCACATTTTGGTACTTTAGATGAATGACGCTACAGATGGAGGGACCCTCATCAAAAGTGTCAAGGATGAAACCATTGTATTGTATCAATCTCTTCGTGCAAATAGTACCGCACGAACTATCTAGAGTTACTTCCATCTATGGATTCCACGTGACGATTCTGCTATTTTCATATTAAAGCGATTGGTTAGCAGAATTGAGCCGTAAGTCGCGATTTATTGATAGTTTCCAAAGAAAATCTGTCAAAAATTATTGAAAAATCTTTTCGATGTCATTTTTATTGTAAAATAGTATTAAAGAATAACGTTTTATAGATTACTCTCAAGGTACGTTGTTAGGTACAGTACAGTACAGTACAGTACAGTACAGTACAGTACAGTAAAGTAAAGTACAGTACAGTACAGTACAGTACAGTACAGTACAATACAATACAATACAATACAATACAAAAATACTTTATTGTACACCAGATACAGATTATTATAAAAGACATTACATGCTACAAGTACAATGGGCGGCCTTATCGCTTAGAAGCGATCTCTTCCAGGCAACCTTTGGATGGAAATAATTATGTGAATTATTATTAGTATAAATTTGTATTTTGGTCGCATAATGTAAAAAGTCTAGCAACATTTAATTCATTCAAGAGAGACAGCATACAGAATACAACTCTGAAACCAGGCACTCATTTCATTAAATTGCAGCTCACATTTGCCGTAATCCCCAACAATATCAAAATCTAAATATTCCAACATGCATTTCGCTACCTGGCTCGCTACCTGAATTGCGAATTGCAATCTCGCATACATTCGCTACTGCAATGTCGCAGCAGCCGCTTCCGCGAGCTAACTACTTACTAGGATCTAGTTACAAACAGCTACTAACTGAATTCCTAGCAACTTACTAACCGCTTGCTTTAGATATAAACGTTAGTCTTGCCGCAGATGAGACTTGAAGGTTTATTTTTGCCAGAGATATTTTTTGGCTCGTATCTACGTAATATATGTTATAATATAGGTTGGTTACATAGCAAGATTATCGACATAGCTCAAAGAATTAGCAAGCTGAAGTGGCAGTGGGACGGCCATATCTCGCGAAGAACCGACGGCCGCTGGGGCAAACGTGTTCTTGAGTGGAGACCACGACTCAGTAAACGTAATGTAGGACGCCCTCCGACCAGGTGGGATGACGACGTGCGAAATACTGCAGGTAGATGCTGGATGCGGCAAGCTGAAGATAGGGCGCTATGGCGCTCGTTGGGGGAGGCCTATATCCAGCAGTGGACTGATATAGGCTGATGATGATGATAGGTTGGTACTCTTTATTACTGTTACAGTCACGACACCGGACAAACAAATATCAAGGTCAAGTCTCAAAAACGTCATCTTTAAAATTATTATATTAGTATCACTCTTGATCTGATGATGACTTATGATCTAACATTTTATAATTATTTCTGTCTTTTCCACACTTTCTATGACAGTATCTTGTAAAAAAACGCATTTTAACACTTTGACTGCGATTTTTTTCGACGACTGCGTTCTTTTTTTTAACCTAAAAAATTCGTGCTGCCGCTCTACACAGCGGTTGTGTTGCGCCGCACATGCGTTTCGTTCGAAAAATATTACGGCTGTGCTGAGTCACAAAGATCTGTATTTTCTCAGCCGCTGCGCTAGTGTGGATTTACGCATATTAGTCACTTGTAGAAAATACATACCGTGTGATTTCAGCACTCAAAGTGTTAATAAGTAATTTCACACTGTTATTCATTGAAATATTTTGACAAACAATCCATACCGTCATAACTACCTCAAACAACAAGAAGTCGTAACTGATTTTACTAAATATGGTATCATAACGATCCGACATTTCTGTCAACAAAGGTTTTTTTATTCTGATTTTTTTAGGACTTTATCCGCTTAGCGAATATGCCTGTCCCGTTCAATCACAAACTACTTACTTATCATATATCATTGTGTACAAAGCCTTAGCGGCCTCGCACAATGGGGTGGAAAGTTCCCAAATTTGAACTATAGGATAAAAAACTAAAATTGCGTTTGGGTGCAGTTTACATCATTATTATGTCAGTGTATTGTTCTTCTGGTCGCCTCAAAGGGTAATACTGAAAATCAGTGTTTTGCTCTTAGAGCAAAGCTTTTCGCTGAGCTTTTCGACCTTTTCGACAGGCTGCAGCACGCACACAATTTTTAAATCTCCACATTTTAATTGTTTTATACTATTACTTATTATCTACTATTACTTTTACTATTGTTACCTTATATCATGTGCTGCAGTGTCGAATAAATGCTTAATCTATCTATCTATCACTTTTTTGGGATAAAATTTTGATGCCTAATGTGTCACAGAAGTCATCAGTCAAGTAAGTCGCAATAGTGTGCGTTCAACCTTAGGCTTTGTTTATAATACAGCGGTAGCCGTCGATCCACTTTGAGGTGGGAACGCGAATTTAAATTTCATGAGCTGCTTTGACGGCGTCATTAAACTTTGAATCTTGTTACTGTGTATCAAGGTGCGATTTATGATTCAACTATCTGGTGTTACCGGTAACAGCTGGTTGTTGTGTTTTGAACCGTGTTGTTTAAGTGTAGGGTTCAGTTTAGATGTTGGTTTCAGTTGGTAGAGGAAGTGTGACACAAAGGAAGCAAATGTGTTAGAGTTGTATTTATTTTCAACTACCCTCTGCACTCGGCTTAGCACCCTGATATATTTCAGGGTAAAAGCTAGCTTTGTTATTTTGAGTCGTTCGTCAACTCACACCATGATTCTTGTCCCAACTGGTGTGAGTTGACGAATCGTAAAAAAGCTATACTCTTCGTTCTGCAACTCACACCACTTTTACTTTCGGTGATTCAAAAATAAATATATTTTGCAAAATTCTACGGGATTCGTTCAGAACGCTTGGCGTTGTTTAAAAATATTCGTTGGTTATCCGTTTAAGTATAACCAGTTTCTGCCCGCGGCTTCGCGCGCGTTGTTTCTTTTTCTATGGACACTTTTGAACGTATTGCATATAAGTAGTTCTGGAATAAAACACAGGCAACTTTTTATCCCATAACTTTTTGACTTGTCTAAGTGCTCATTTTGTAAACCTAAGAAATACACATCAAAACATACAATTACCTAAACCTTTTAATTATTGTATTTCTAAATGTTATGTGTGCGTGATGTAATTCAAGCCGTATTGGATAGAATCTTGCAAATACAAGCCAAGATTATAATCAGCCATAACCTGCCGTTATGATCCATAAACCAACGGTTAACGGCCGGTGAAAATCAATATTTGTCTTCATTAGTGAAGACGCTGAATAATTACTCAGAATTGGCTGTTTAGGTTTAGGTAAATACAGTAAAGAAGATGCTGCAAGGTTAAAATCTGGAGTCTAAACAGCAAAGCTGATGGATTTCCTGCGACCTTCACCTTCAACACAAGCTCTGCTTAGCTTGGGGCTAGATAATGCTGTATAAATTTTCCAGCATTATTTATTTATATCATGATGGTCAGGTGGCGCCAGTCCACCATCAATCATGATCATCTCAGCAGCTGAACGTCCTACCTACATATGTCCACAGCTGGATAGACTACCTCCAAAAATAGCTGCAATAACCGTTCTTGCTCTGCCCGAGTCAAGAGATTCCCTGCGACCTTCACCAAGTCATTGGTTCTGTCTACCTGTCATACAGCATTATCTAGCCCCATGGTAAGCAGAGCTTGTGTTATGGGTACTAGATAACTGATATACATAATCAAATACGTATACATATTTTTGTATTATACGACCATAACACCCTGAATAAAGTAACTGCAGATCGTACAAACATTTGTCTGGAGGCGGGAATCGAATCCATAACCTCCTGCGTCGCAGATCTTTGCCCACCGCGCCACAGTGGTCGTCAACATGTACTCGACTTTCTTTAAGTTGTATTTTCTTTCACATTTTATATTTTTTCGCTTTCTTAGAAATAAAAAACGTAAGGTATTTTACGAATAAAATAACAGAACAGATCATGAATGTTTTAATTCCTACATACATAGCTGCCTCACGATTTCTCTTTCCTCAAAAATATATTTTGTGTCACGAAATCCTTTTCAAAATGGGCATTCAGAGTGAAATTTATTCATGTTTGAAACTTTGTGTATTTAATGTAGACAAAAGCTTCAAACCACCTACAGTTCTATCTTTAAAATTTAATTATTTTTCTGAAATACTTGAAACCTGAAGAGGGGTTTCTACACGTGACCACAGTCACGAAAGGAAAATAATGTTTTTATATTTTTTTTTTAATTGTTAACGGTACGGTAGCCGTTCAGTACGGTAACGGGTGTTGTAACCAACAAAGGCTACCATAGGAAGAACAGCAGCATCCTTCTGTGTATTTTAAACACACTTTTAGAATGGACGCATAATGTAATCAAAATACAATAGAACACTGTAAAGCGAATAAGTCAAAAAATGTGTCGCACCTCCCAGCGTCCAAACGTAGGATAAGGTTAAGGCCGATTTCACCAAACAGAAAGCATGGTCTAAAATTACCTACTGGTAGTTTTCTTTGTACCAATTAGTTAATGCTTATGGTAATTTTGTTTGGTGAAATCGGGTTCTAGGAGATCTGACATTAAAACAAAATAATATTATTCGACAACAGATATGAAAAAATATAAGACAGGGCGCTATGGCGCTCTTTGGGGGAGGCCTATGCCTATGTCCAGCAGTGGACTGCTGGACATAGGCCGCAGACTGCTGATGATGAAAAAATATATACAGGAAAAACAAGGGCTTTTGTTTTGGGGAGGCACGTTCAGCAGTGGACGAACTTGAACTGATGAGTAAGTTATCTCGTAGTAAATTGTATATTTTATTTTCGATACCTAAAACACGTGTAGAAGCGTCATTATGAATCAGTGTCTCGCACGGAGTTCGCAAACTACGAATTATTTATAGCTAAAACATCTCTTACTTTTGTGTTATTATTTTACCAATTTCATTTTCAAGAATAATTTACCTACAACATTAAGTAGGTTTAAGTAGCAAGTACTTTTTCATCTTCAAAGAGTTTGGTTTAGAAGATGAGCATTTAGTATGATTATGTCTATTTCAAGGAATCCTTAATAATTGTAAGTCTGAAGTCTGGATAAATAAAATCGCACTATTTACTATTTTAATATATTTTATAATATAACCAGTCTATAATGAGTTCGCAAAATACCAAAATGAATGCGTTTTCGAACGTGATATTTTTTTACTTTTGTTTATGTTTTACAGTAAGTATATATTTTATCTAGAAGCAAACTTAAACGGTAATTCGGTGAAAAAATAGTTCCTCTCAGTATCAGATCTGGTAAAGGCTCTATAAGGACCTAAATGTAGGTAAAGGAAACATTACTTTAGTTTTAGAAGGTATACTAAACTCTTACTAACTCCTATACTACAATATAGTCCACCGGAGCACAGTTCAGTTCAGTTCTTTATTAATAAGAATATTCTTATACCTACATATATCAAACATAATTAACACTACGTAGGTAACAAAAAAAAAACATAACGAAATAAAACGAAAAAAAATAGTTCTTAATCTAAGTACAAGACTTTCTAATAAATAATTTCTTTGGTAATTTTACCAATAATTTTTGATTCGCATCAAAATTATAATAAATATTATAAGTGTGTTTATTATTGTATGTCAATGTTTTTATTTAAATACTTATTGCAGTAAGTACATAAATGTAAACTACCTACTTAAAACCCGCATGGTGATTATGTAACTCGCGACCGGTTTGCGACAGGCGTAAATTAAGCAATCAGTGCTGTCAAACGTCAATTTTGTATTAGTTTGACACCAGCTACAACGTCGAAATTGGTCAAAATTGACGTTTGACAGCACTGATTGCTTAATTTACGCCTGTCGCAAACCGGTCGCGAGTTACATAATCACCCGGCTGACCTGTAAACTAGTTTTTATTTTAAATGGTTGGCCACAAAGACATAAATATAAAATGACCTAAAAAAAACACTATTCTACTGTTGGCATAAGCTAGTTTAGCTTATAACAAGGTTAATGGCCCGTACAGACAGAATAAAACTATTTATTAAGGCGTTTCCAGACTGCGGCGAGTGCGTGAATTTTTTATGTGGAGCGCAGAAGCTTGGACTGGTGGTTAGGATCGGGCAGACGGTCGACTTAGCGCTTTCTCACAAGATGTCTGCATACGTTTTTCATCGGCTAGGCATTGTGGGAAGGACTTGGTTCTGCGGTATAAGTTTATAACGCGTTGTTGCGGAAATTGACTTACTCGGACTCTGAATGTAGGGGACTCGACCATTGAAAT
This sequence comes from Eupithecia dodoneata, assembly GCA_947044415.1. Classification (NCBI taxonomy): domain Eukaryota; kingdom Metazoa; phylum Arthropoda; class Insecta; order Lepidoptera; family Geometridae; genus Eupithecia; species Eupithecia dodoneata. The sequence goes on from OX345670.1 coordinate 1,704,641, forward strand.
GATTATGAATCTTTATCCAAATAATATAATATCTTAAAGCCAAATTGACGGGTCCCGTAAAGTCTAAAACTATTCGGTTTTTGAAGATTAATATAGGTTCTATTACATTATAACAGAGCGTATGATAAACAAAAAACCTAACAAACCATAATATAAAAAAAATCTATGATTACGTGCTTACACAGTCGTATTTGCAAACAGATCGACACAAGCCGCTGCAACTAATTGTTGTCTTTTATTTTAGCAACTAAACTAAAAAGTTTGTTTTTTAATTCCTAGGGTTATTCCTGGGGCTGTAATATTTATTTTAATTCATAATGTTCGGTGGACTTACGGTCTCCACCAGTGAAAAGAAACCCCTAGTAGGTATACATGTATACTAGTGGTTTCTTTCCACTTTTTCCACTGGTGGACAAAAAATTGAAGTGAACATTAAAAAAATCTTATTTGATAATAATGAATAGTATGAAATATGACTTGTCTAAGTGCTTATTTTGTAAGCCTAAAGAAATAAAAACTTTTGATTTTGACTTTATACAGGAACCGAGTAGATAAGTCCGACATTAAAATTGGTCGATTTTTTTTTTTTTTTTAATTTATTTAAACGCACAAAACATAAAATAATCACAAAATATACAGAATTTGAATAATAAAGGGTTTAGAACTTGATCATTTCACAAAATATGTGCATACTGAGAATCATAAGAACAAAACCGTGCAGTTGCTCGTCTGCTCGTACCCTAACCTAATAGACTTTATACGTTCTTTAGCATTGGATGTTTATTCGAAAGGCATTTTGGAATTCATAAATTGTCCTTGTTTATGCAAAACGAGAATTCTTCAAAGAGTCTAAACGATTTGTAGAACTTAATAAATAAATATTTAGCGTTCTTTTGATTTAGTTTCTAAGAAAACCTAAAAAAGAGATTATTAATGCTATTGAGAGACGAATGGCCACTTACAACCAATTCACTTTGAAGGTTTACACCGCCGAAGGTTTTTATTTACCTTTAATATAATTCAACATTTTTGTTGAATTATATTAAAGGTAAGGTTGAGCGGGGTTATTCTGTCTGCAGGGTTATTAAGGCACGTGGTCAATTTTCCGTTCTGTAGCTGATACATACACCACTATGCAAGAAGAGAAAACTCCAAGGCTTTTAATTATCACAGAAAAAACACATAAAAAACCAGTAAGGAACAAACAAACAAAGATACAGATGCACAATGGGCGGCCTTATCGCTAAGAGCGCTATCTTCCAGGCAACCTTTGGATGGACATGTAGCTATAGTATAGGTGTAGACGGTGGTGTATTATAGACTAATGTTGTATTACACACCATAGTACTAAAATAAAAATGATTAGATTCATAAAATATGTGTGTAGATATCATTACAAAATAAACACCCTCCAAACGTAACCAAAACGTTTATACGTCGTCTATACGTCGCTTATACGTCATCGGGCTTTGCGTCGTCTGTCTGTCAGTACAAAACCTTTTATGATATTAGATACCAACGGAAACACAATAGAATGGCTTTATCTGTTTTTAATTTATTTCATGTAGAGAGAAACAAGTTGTATTATACAATTGGTTTAATCCTTCACAATAACTTACATATCCGTTTTAACACTTTGACTGCTGAAATCACACGGTATGTGTTTTCTACAAGTGACTAATATGCGTATATCCACACTAGCGCAGCGGCTGAGAAAATACAGATCTTTGTGACTCAGCACAGCCGTAATATTTTTCGAACGAAACGCATGTGCGGCGCAACACAACCGCTGTGTAGAGCGGCAGCACGAATTTTTTGGGTTAAAAAAAGATCGCAGTCGTCGTAAAAAAATCGCAGTCAAAGTGTTAATCGACTTGCGGCGATCGCAGTTGAGGTATTTATATATAAGCAGAAGAAAGCTTCAATCCGCGAAAAAAATATTGTATTTCCTGCACAAATATTGGATTTAACATTGTCTGTTGTGTGATTAAATCACTAGCTGCGCCCCGCGGTTTCACCCGCGTTGTGATAGATATTTTGGATAATATAAAATATATCTTTATGAATTGTAGCCTATGTGTTATTCTGATATGTAAGCTATATTATTGTGAAGTTTCATTAAAATCCATTCGGTAGTTTTTACGTGAAAGAGTAACAAACATCCATCCATCCATACTTACAAACTTTGACGTTTATTATATTAGTAGGAGTCCAAAGGGTGGTAAGCCTTTGCACTCGTAGTTAAAAGATAAAAACTCACACATAGAACAAAAAGCTGACCTGCTTAGTATTTCAGTCGACTGCACTGCGCGCTGTAAAAGTTTATTGTTGAAGAACTTGTAGTTTTTGAACAATAGCGCTCGCTGATAGAGCACGTGGTGGAATTACGGAAATATTTGAAAAACTTCCAACGGGAACTAAGGTTTTCTGGAAGAAAACTCTTAAGAATAATAAAACGCATTTATTTTCATATAAAACGTTAAGTTTTAAAAATGTACGTACCTACATGTTTCTCCAATTCATTTTTAGTTTTTGTTATTTTTAGTATTTGCTTTCTTCTTTTGTTTTCCTAAAATAGTTTTCTAGTGTGACCGGCTGCTCTGTTTATAAACAATAATAAATAAATATTGCTGGACAATTGACACAGCATTATCTAGCCCCATGGTAAGCAGAGCTTGTGTTATGGGTACTAGATAACTGATATAAGTACATAATACAATACATTACATAGATAGTTTTTTTTTATTAGACATAGAAAACGACCAGAACACCCGGAACAAATATCTGCAGATCGTACACACATTTGTTCCGAGGCGGGAATCGAACCCTCCTGCGTCGCAGGCGGACCTTCGCCCACCGCGCCACATCGGTCGTCTTAGCTTGGGGCTAGATCATGCTGTGTGAATTGTCCATTATTCATTAGTGATGTGATGACGGACAATTCACAGCTTCCTGTAAGAGGAGTAAAGAGCTTGTGTTATGGGTACTATGTACCGACAACACAAGCTTGTGTTATGGGTACTATGTACCGACAACACAAGCTTGTGTTATGGGTACTATGTACCGATAACACAAGCTTGTGTTATGGGTACTATGTACCGACAACACAAGCTCTGCGTGGATTTTCCATCATTATTTATTTAACATGCTTAATTTCCCTTTTAAATTTAAAGTTATAATCTTATATATATATATATATATAAATAAAAATGAATTGTTGTTCGTTAGTCTGATTAAAACTCGTGAACGGCTGGGCCGATTGAGCTGATTTTGGTTTTAAAATGTTTGTCGTAGTCCAGGGTAGGTCTAAACGGTGAGAAAACATGGTAAAATTGCGCAGAAATTTCCACGCGGGCGAAGCCGCGGGGCGCAGCTAGTATTAAAATAATTATATTCACTATATGTTCTATAACGGAGTTGTGTGACTGTCGATCTTCTGTGCAAGTTAGTTTTTTTCCATTCCTCTCTAAAACTATTTTTTCGTTCATACTGCCAATCAAAAAATATTTTCATAAAAATATTTTTTTTTATTTTTTTTTTCCGTCTATACTTGTTCTAACACTTCATGTCCACCCAAAGGTTGCCTGGCAGAGATCGCTCATAGCGATAAGGCCACCCATTGTACAACATATTTTGTATTTGTTTTTTTCTTTTATTATGGTGTGCAATAAAGAGTTATTGTATTTTATTGTATTTTTAGAAGGTAGGTACATAGAATCTCACCAATTTAACAATTGGTACAGAAACCAATTCCCGAACTGTTTGGGAAAAGACCCATTTAGCGAAGCTTCTCAAATGTCAGTCGCAAATAACGCCCCGGGCTGTTCCATTTATACACGGCCTATGTGGTGTAGTGGAACTGAAATGGCATTGAAAGTTTGAACCAAGCGATCTCGAAATCTTATTTTTATACTATAGGTACAATACAATTACTCTTTAACACATTCAATGCCCAGCCTCAGCGGTGTCTGGCAGAGCATAATTATGTACTATCTAGAAAAAGGAAAAGTAAATGATACTCGGTAGGAAAATCCACACAATACCATAAAAATGCGAGCTGGCTTCCCTAAATTAAAAAAATGCGTAGAAATTACCACATATTTCGGGGGAAATATTTAAATTTTCATATAAAAACGACAATACCCCGGATCTTCGCGTTACTGACCGCGGTATTATCTCGCTGGGCTTCGTATTTTGTTTCCTGTTTACGCACTGCTATAAAAACAGTGTATTATTTAGCACTACATAATAGGTATCGCTATTTTGGCAATTTAGGAAATCCCTAAATATATATTTGTCTATAAGTAGGTACCCCAAATTATTCCTCAACCAGGTAATAATAATTATCACCAGGATCCCGATTTCATTTAAACATAAAGACACGCTACAAGAAGTCAAGTCTCATACCAATTGTCAAAAATAATTACTCATATATGTAAAATGGGATTTACAGGCTACGGCCTGTAATTTGGCGATACCGTTGAAATCCTCGAGGATCAAAGGGATCACATAAATTTTATAACTATGGACATTACTAATTCAGTAGACGGAGTCTAACTTGAACTGAAACTTGTGCGACATAGTTCCGTACAAAGGTTTGAATCTAGCTGAGATTCAACCTTTCTAAAAGCTTTTTTTTTGTAGCTATAATTTCAATAAGTTATTGTACTAAAATCCGTACAAACAAAGAATCACTTTACAGAACATATACGAGAAACTGGCGTTATGATACCCAAGTATAATAAGACCCTTTCGTATCAAATTAAATAAATAATTTTTCTTTCTTTTTATTTCTTTATTTATTTAACAAAACCCACAGTCCTTATTCTAGATAAACTTAAAATACTATGTTTTTCCTACGACTTTAACTTTAACTTTTGACTTTAACTTTTTTCGTCACGAAGCACAAAACATACTACATACCTAATGTGCCTGTAATTTCGACGGCATCAGCTGAGAATTCTTATTCTGAAGAAGATAACCTTAAAAAACGGTAACTTATCTCGGAAAAAACCTGGCGTCAGGTTCAGGTTCAGGTTCAGGTTCAGGTGGGGGTACTCCTTTTTCCGCATTTGGACTCCAGTTGGTCCTTTATGCGTAGTAGTTTGCTAGCATAGCCAGCCTAGCTCCGTCCAGAAGCGCAGAATCTTCCTGGGGTCTTCACAGGCTCCGCGGAGCGACCTCGGCAAGTTGAGGATTTCTATACGTTGTGCTAAAACTCCCTCGCATTCCAGGATTACGTGGGAAGCTGTTTCGTCGTTGCTGAGGCATCCTCTACAGAGAGGGCTATCCGTCGCTCCGATGGTGAATAAGTGTTTGTTTAGTGGACAGTGTCCTGTTAGTGTTCCCACAAGGACACGTAGGTCCAATCAATAAACCTGGCGTCATAAACACGCAGTGCGTACAGCCCCCAAACGCAGAGCATTCTTTAATCTCCCTTTACAAAATAAAAGCTGCGCCCTGTCTCTTTTTCGTCCCGAAGTAATTTGTACATTTCACGCGACGGTACCCTCGCGGCCTTTGGGGCTTGTAGTACTGTAAATCGCTTTTCAATTTAAAATCAACTATATTGAGAGGGTTTAAGCTATATTGTAGCTTAAACTCATGTACGAGTAGCTTTGTGAATAATAATGTGAGGACGAAATCATAGGTATATATGGCACTACGGCAAAACGTGAAGGTGAATTGTTGGAAAAGCAGGTGTAGGTAATTGGCGCCATTTTCACCTCTGAAAACTATTACAGGTCACCTGAACTTGTATCTAATAACTATTTCATCATCTATGTCAAGGTGATGATGACTGTCTATTATTTCTGATCAACAATCGCTTCCCTTTGATGTTAATCAATTTATTTTAGGTAATTGGTAGCCTGTTGTAGAACTCACGTAATCTCTGACCTTAGTTTCTCTATAATTATTATGGTTGGTTGGAAACCTCGTCAATAATAGTTTCCTTTTCTGTTATATAACTAGAAATACAAGGAATTATTCATATTACAAAGAATCCTTATTAAAATAGTTTTCATTCTACGTTCCTTGTAGTATTCGGTTCCCGCCCTACTAAATTAATATAGACAAACTAAGGCAGCTAATATTAATAATTTAGCAACACATTAAATAATTAAATTGATCGGCCAAGCGTTCCGCCGCGGTTTAATATACGTTCTAAAGTGAACAACTTCAAATATAGAACAGAAACGTCAAGGAACCGACGTTTTTTTATAGACAAAGGTTTAGAACTTTAAATCTCTAAAGCGGCTAGCCAAGCGAGCTACAAAGCTGATTTCAATACAGAAACTTGTAGAGACTCAGAACCGAGATTTAGCTAAAGTTCCGCGAAAGAACTAGCTTTCTTTGAGGCAAAGATAAGCTTGGAGCTTTTTAGTAGCCAGCACTTTAAGTCGGAAATTAATTAAGGATTACAATGTTTTTGTTGTTCTAACTTCTTCTCAAAAGCTTATTTACGTAAAAAAACACGCTTTGATCGGCGATTGACAGTTTTAATAAAAATACACGTCTACCCACACGTAGAGAGATGCCACACGGGCGCTGCCGCTGCGCTGCGTCGTCACTGCGATGTCGCAGCGTTGACGCACCGTAGTTCTACATACAAATCTACCCGGCATGCCACACGGTGCGCTGAAACAACGTGCATGGAAACAACGCACGCGCAGTGCAGAAGGAGTGAGGGAGACGAGGCGGGAAGGGGTGCTGCGGTGCGACGTCGCAGTATTGTTTAGAATATCGAAGCTGACAGTTGTGCGTCGTCGTCGCAGCGCTCGTGTTGCACTCATTGCGTTGAAGTCACTGCGTTGCGACGTCGCAGCGCAGCGGCAGCGCCCATATGGCATCTCTATAAGTGGGAAATCAATACAATATAATCGCTGATTTAAATCATTCCTCTTTTTATCTCGGCAAAAACAATGCCTAAGTTCTCAGGCATAGCAAAGTAAAGATTTTAATTAATAATTATGATTTTAATTACTTTATGGATCTAATTATGATTAACGTAAAACTGTTTCTATACTCTGAATTAAAGCTTGTCTCATTATTACGTCCCTGAATTATCAGAATTTTAGTATGTTTAATTATTATTCTTCTGCTAAATTAGTCTTTAATATCAAAAAATATACAACATGCAGGCTTCAGGTTCAGGTTCTTATGGCTGGTTGGTAAGAAAAATATAATTAGGCTTATCGTTTTCCTGTCCATCTGTTTTAACTATTTATTTTTATAAAATGAAAATATCAGCTAGCCCAGACAAAAAAAACTAAAAACCGACTTCTAATTCCTAAATAATAAAAATGGTTTTACAACTTAGTTAAAAAAATTATCCATTTATCGCACACATTACTTAATGCAAATTTAGACGTATATCGTTTTCTCATTTAAGCCATTGTCAGAACCGGACCAAATTGAAATGGGACCACACGGGAAGCACCAGCTTTCAAATAAGAAAATAATCCTCAAAATCGATTCACCCAGTCAAAAGTTGCACGTTATTACGAGGTACAAAAAAAAGCAAACAAAACAGTCGAATTGAATACCTCCTCTTTTTTGAAGTCAGTTAAAAAGCGCAAGCAGCAATATAATGGCATTATGCCACTGTTTTCAAACATTTTTTTTAAAAACAAATCTCTAAACATCCACAATGTCGCCCCTCGAATAGCATCAAGTAAGATAATATCTTTTTTATCTAGCATAGCTCGTCAAAGTCTCCCCCAAACTCTTCCAAATAAAATAAATAAAAAAATTAAAATATCTTTAATGCCATATCCACGATCAAAAAGTTAATAATTATTCGATACTGTGCATCATGCCATGACCTACGGAGCTGAGACGTGGACACTCACGATAGGGCTGGTCCACCAGTTCAAAGTCGCTCAGCGAGCTATGGAAAGAGCTATGCTCGGAGTCTCTCTGAAGGATAGGATTCGTAACGAATACATCCGACAGAGAACCAAGATTATGACATAGTTACGACATAGCTCAAAGAATTAGCTGAAGTGGCAGTGGGCCGGCCATATTTCGCGAAGAACCGACGGCCGCTGGGGCAAACGTGTTCTTGAGTGGAGACTACGACTCGGTAAACGTAGTGTAGGACGCCCTCCGACCAGGTGGGATGACGACTTGCGAAAGACTGCATGTAGATGCTGGATGCGGCAAGCTGAAGACAGGGCGCAATGGCGCTCATTGGGGGAGGCCTATGTCCAGCAGTGGACTGATATATAGGCTGATGATGATGTGCATCATGCTGAGCGACAAACTTTTTTGATATCACGGTAGGAACTATAAGTTAAAACTTAAAAGTTTGTTCGTATTTAACGTGTCATGTTGTGACACAGACTATATAACTCTTACACTTTATACTATTATATCTGGAGCGACAAAAAAGGTGTAGCTTAGTTGTTATGTAACCGAGGTGGCATGTTTGCTAAGCCTTAAAGTCAGCTCTCCCAGAATACCCAATTACTTTCTAAGTAAGAACTTAAAAATAGGACTTTATTCCTTAAATTGAGAGTCCAAGTTCCGGTCTTTCTACATAATTAATGTAGCTCTTTCTGCCTAAGTAAAGGCGGTGGCCAAAAAACCTTACTCGAGAGCCGCGAAAATATACTAAGCTTCATGAATATGAAATGAGAAGTTTGCTTTTTATTTCTGTTGTTGATATTGTGGGTTTACTACGCGGTGCGGAGCGGAAACCACCAACGGGCCATATCTCGTGAAGAACCGACAACCGCTGGGGCAAACGTGTTCTTTAGCGGAGACCACGACTCGGTAAACGTAGTGTAGGACGCCCTCTGACCAGGTGGGATGACGACCTGCGAATACCTGCAGTAATTCGCAGGTCGACATCCGATCTCATCGGAGGACGTCCTACTAATGAAATGAAATGAAATGAAAGTTTATTTCTTTAGGCTTACAAATAAGCACTTAGACAAGTCATATTTTATACTATTCATTATTATATTGATGTTCACTTCAATTCGAACGTCCACCAGTGGAAGAAGTGAGAAGAAACCACTAGTATGTTCATAACTTATGTGTCTAGTACATATGATTTGCTACGTTTACCGAGTCATCGTCTCCACTCAGGAACACGTTTGCCCCAGCGGTCGTCGGTTCACGAGATATGCCGGCCCACTGTCACTTCAGCTTGCTACTTGGTGTTTACCGTACGACAAAGTAATACCCGCCTAACCGCATCCGCCCGCATCGTGTACAAGGCCCTTAAGTTAATATAGGTCAGCGGCAGTGCCTGGTGTGAACTTCAGATTATTTGTGCATTTTCGACGGCACAAATTATATTAAAACACCAAAGTTTTAACACGTAAATCCAGCTTTAATACGGCATGCAGGCTTATCGCGATTGCGTGCACTTTAATTACATTTAGTCGGAAGTAATTTTAAATTAATTTGTATTGATTTTTAATTATTCCGTGAATTCATTATCACTTTAGCTATTACCGCGTATTGGTGAGCCAATGACCAGAACATTTTGTTCGCAGTTTATTTTCGATCGGCCACTATTAAGTAATTTGGTATCTTCTCAGATTTTAACTGTTTTTGATTACATTAATTATAACATTAATCATTCAATATGAATCACTATATAGTATAAAACAAAGTCGCTTCCCGCTGTCTGTCTGTCCCTAAGTATGCTTAGATCTTTAAAACTACCCAACGGATTTTGATGCGGTTATTCAAGAGGAAGTTATTTAAAACATAGATTTCCACAGGGTTGAAGCCGCGGGGCGTAGCTTGTTAATTATAATATTAATCATTCAATTAATTATTATATAACGAAGTAAATTATGTAGGAAACTAGTCAATTAACGTCACACAGCAGTGTAGAAGTATGATTTGGGGATTCATGAGACTTCTACGCGGACGAAGTTGCGGACAAAAGCTAGTTTTACATACATATGTCAAAGGCCTATACTACCTCAATACTATGATTCTATCAATACACAGTAAAATATAAATCAAATAATTCAATTATTATGCTGCTGATCGCTTTACTGTTTGTTAACACTTACGTAATTATATCTATGGTTTGTTTTTGTATGAAATATCAATCATCTAGTACCAATAATACAAGCTCTGCTTAATTGGGGCTATATACAGGGTGTCCCACGGCCATGCCACATGGAGGGAAAGTATCTTAAATATTGTAGATGGAACATATTACTGAAAAAAGACATTATTTGAATTTAAAAAACAATTTAAACTGCATTCATAGATATTTAAATAATTACATGGTTGAACCGGGAATCGAACCAATTACACGAGAAAAATAATTATCCTGTAGCTTTATCATACCGATCGAAAGGCTTCATCATAAGGATTATTTTTGCTATTAATGTTAAAATTCATGGTCTTTCTTTTATTTCTGACACTATGTTATTTAGCAAAAAATAATCCTTATGATGAAGCCTTTCGATCGGTATGATAAAGCTACAGGATAATTATTTTTCTCGTGTAATTGGTTCGATTCCCAGTAGATCCAACATTATTTATTTGTTTATTTAGTCGTCGATAGAGTCCATTTGACGATTGTATCAAGACGTTGTCGTGATGTCTTATTTTTAATGTAAAAAGTAATCTTTATAGCACTATTTGAAAACCAAAGTCAGGTATCGACATAGCTCTAAGAATTAGCAAGCTGAAAATGTAGTGTAGGACGCCCTCCGGCCAGCTGGGATGACGACCTGCGAAGGACTGCAGGCAGTTGCTAGATGCGGCAAGCTGAAGACAGGGCGCTATGGCGCTCATTGGGGGAGGCCTATGTCCAGCAGTGGACTAACATAGGTTGATAATGATAGCACTATTCTATTTGTATCCATTAACGATGAAATTGTAACCAGATCTGTGGCTTTATTTTATTCTTCTCTCAAAAGACTTCGTTGACTTTCCTTCGCAGCTACCGATTCAAGATTGATGTTTATTCAGTACTCTGTAACAAGGCTGTAACAAGCCCGGGGCATTACATTTACAAACAAATTGGAAGGCTATATCTCCGAGTCGGGTGAGAGAAAAGGTCCGCTATGACAGAAGTTATTCCCGTAATGATTGTTGGGACATACTGTGGAAAAGTTCCAAGAGCTTTGTGGAGCTTGGTTCACGCAAGTTGGCAATTACTTTTGATTATTCAGTGTTTAGAGGGTGTAGTATTCAGTAGTAAGGCAACACTTATGTAAAGCTAAGTACAACATTTACTACTACATAAATGATTATCTCAATGATGTGCTTGGCCGCATGTCGCTCAGTTTCGCACCGACAATAGTATGTAAGTAATTTGTTGTTGTGCATAGCTTTACAAATATTGACATGTATCGAATCATATTATATTTAGACTTAGGTAAATAGGCAAATAACCACGTATTAGACATATAAGAGATGAACATACTAGTGGTTTCTTTTTCACTTCTTCCACTAGTGGACAAAAAATTGAAGTGAACATTAAAATAATTTTATTTGATAATAATTTAATGTATAAAATATGACTTGTCGAAGTGCTTATTTTGTAGCCTAAAAAAATAATGATATTGTCGGTGCGGAACTGAGCGACATCTGGCCACGCATTAACATCATTGATTTAATATGAATAATGAATAATCATACAATACAATATATCTTTATTGCACCATCAATACAAAAAATAATAATAATAAAGGATCTTAATACTAACTAAATATATATAATTATTATATAATATATAATAGTATATAGTCTAATCTATTAATCATAAACTTCTATCATGAAGAATGAACACTTTTTTGTATAAAAAAATCTTATATCCAAATGAAAACTAACCAATGTACAAAAACCGACCTTATAGCTGAGAGCGATAATTCCCAGGCAACCTTACGATACATCACCTATCAATCAACCTGTGACTAAAAAACTGCACTTTTTTAAAGGATGGCATCATTAAACAATGGGAGGTGAAAGACTGCAATAGATGACAAGTAATCTATGGGGAAGGTCATTATGACGCGTCGCGTCGCATCCCTGGTGGTGGGCATGCGTCACAGCTCCAACAGCCTCCTGGCCGCCGCAGGACCTCAAGCATCTTGGGCCACTGGTTGGTGAAGCTGAAACCAGTATCATCGCTGGTGGCTCAATGATCTGATAAAGCCACTGTGTTTATTTAATTTTAGAATTAATTTTATTTTATAATTTTAGTATTTTGTAATTCATTTTGTATAATTATTTTTTAATTTGATTAATTGTGTGGATTTTTTTTATTTTATTTAAATGTGTAATAATTGTGTTTTTCTATGGACCTGGGCTGAAATAAACGATTTTTTTTATTATCGTCCAACAGTGAAATAAATAAAAAGTTTTGGAAATAAAGCTAGGTATACACGAGTGCTGTGTTTCAGACCGCTATCGTCCCAACAACTTCATCCCGCTATGAAAGGGCGTCCGTATTGCATTTTCCTTATTCCGCGATTGATCCTGCTAAGTTTATGTTATACCAGCTTTTGCCTGCGACTTTTCACACGTTCCAGACAAAAAGTAGAATTCATGTTATAATATTCGATCATACAAACATTGGTCTCGCGACGGGAATTGAACTCAAAACCTTCTGCATGACTTTCGCCCTTCAGGCCACTGAGGTCGTCAAAGTTAAGGCATGAAAAAGGAAAGAATCGTACGTACAAAAATTGCTTAAGCGTGACTAGCTACGTCCCGCGGCTTCACCTGCATGGAAATCTTTGTGTCAAATGGTTTATAAACCTTCCTCTTGAATCACTCACTCTATCTATTTAAAAAAAACCGTTGTTTGACAGATCTAAGCATACATAGGGACAGACAGACAGCGGTAAGCAACTTTGCTTCATACTACGTAGTGATAGTAATCGAAATCACCAGATATTTTCTCCTTACGGTCTCAGCATGTTCTTTGCTCTTAGTAATACGTGGGACAATAATGGCTTAAAAAAAAAAAAAAAAAAAAAAAAAAAAAAAAAAAAAAAAAAAAAAAAAAAATACGGTTAAATTTCCCTTGTCAATATGACGGACCAATATACGCTCCTATAAATATTCTCGTCAGCTTTTTTGTCCTGGTTCTGTTTCAATCAGTTCATCGGAGCGAGATATGTTGTTATCTTGACTGGAGATTCGTGTATTTATTGTTCCTACTTGTATTTGGTAAGATACATGAATTTATATTAACATGTTGTTTGGTATAAATAAGATTGGACAAATAAATAAATAATGCTGGACATTCAGCACTATCTAGCCCCATGGTAAGCAGAGCTTGTGTTATGGGTACTAGATAACTGATATACATAATACAATATATTACATAGATATATATTTTTTATTATACATAGAAGACGACCAGAACACCTGGAACAAATATCTGCAGATCGTACACACAATTGTTCCGAGGCGGGAATCGAACCCGCGTTGCAGGCGGAAAAATCATGTCTATCTGTATCCAATAAAAATATATAGGTAAGTATATAAAGAGTTATACTTACTGTTATAATTAGTTAGTATAGAGTATAATTATGTATTAGTGTTTTTTATTTAAATACAAAAAAGTGCCGGAAGAGATGCGTTGAGTAATTTTTATACAATTGGGATGTAGTCTAATTGTTTCAGTTAAAAAGTTTCAGAGTTTTGTGTCATCATCATCATCAGCCTATCTATAATAAGTCCACAGCTGGACATAGGCCTCCCCCAATGAGGCCATAGCGCCCTGTCTTCAGCTTGACCCATCCAGCATGGAATGATGACCTGCGAAAGACTGCAGGTATATGCAGTCTTTCGCAGGTCATCATTCCACCTATTCGGAGGGCTTCCTACACTATGTTTACCGAGCCGTGGTCTCCACTCAATAACACGTTTGCCCCAGTGGTTGTCGGAGTTTTATGTACTCAAAATAAATGTTTATTTTCTGTAAAGATATGAAAAGAAGAAACAGATTGACACCACCAGTATTTATTTACTCATTCACAGGAGACTGGGCCTTAACACTTTGACTGCGATTTTTTTTCGACGACTGCGATCTTTTTTTTAACCTAAAAAATTCGTGCGGCCGCTCTACACAGCGGTTGTGTTGCGCCGCACATGCGTTTCGTTCGAAATATATTACGGCTGTGCTGAGTCACACAGATCTGTATTTTCTCAGCCGCTGCGCTAGTGTGAATTTACTCATATTAGTCACTTGTAGAAAACACATACCGTGTGATTTCAGCAGTCAAAGTGTTAACGCAACGACTTCTGATGAACCTATATTCATTAAGGTGTTTTTTCTAAGGTTTATGAAATAAACTTTTTGAATTTTGTATATTTACAGAATTCTAAAATTCGATTACTAGTTTTCTCCTAACGCGTTCGCCTGAGATGTGTGTCCAAAACAATCTAGAACTCCAAAGGGCTAAATTCAAAGCCGTACGCAAGTCCCGTTTCCTTTTGTGCTAAGTACCCAAGAATCATTAGCTATGAAGCAGCCCACTCATTGTTGGGTTAATCGAAGGGCGTAGCACCTCATAAATCAACTAGTACTTGAAAATGGCGGTACATTCCTAGAGCTAATTGTACGCTTGGAAGTTTTGGGAAGTACGGGAAAATGTTGGTGCGTATTAGCTGGTTTGGAGTGCCCGGTTGACAGCGATATTTTTTTGTATACAAAGGGGTTACTAAACCCAAGGAATAATAAATATTGCTGGACACAGTATTATCTAGCCCCATGGTAAGTCAGTTCATGTATGTATTATGTATATCAGTTATCTTGTACTCATAACACAAGCTCTGCTTACCATGGGGCTAGATAATGCTGTGTGAATTGTCCAGCATTATTTATTTATTTATTTTTATTTATTACATAGATAGATATTTTTTATTATACATAGAAAAAGACCAGAACACCCGGAACTTATATCTGCAGATCGTATACACAATTGTTCCGAGGCGGGAATCGATCCCGCAACCTCCTGCGTCGCAGGCGGTTGCGGGAATATTGGTGGACAATATTTAACGACATTGGTATCATTCGATGATACCAATGTCGTTAAATATTGTACATCGAATGATACCAATGTCGTTAAATATTGTACATCGAATGATACCAATGTCGTTAAATATTGTACATCGAATGATACCAATGTCGTTAAATATTGTACATCGAATGATACCAATGTCGTTAAATATTGTACATCGAATGATACCAATGTCGTTAAATATTGTACATCGAATGATACCAATGTCGTTAAATATTGTACATCGAATGATACCAATGTCGTTAAATATTGTACATCGAATGATACCAATGTCGTTAAATATTGTACATCGAATGATACCAATGTCGTTAAATATTGTCCACTAAGCATAGAAGCTCGAAACCATTTTTGTTTTTGAAAGCTTTCATTCATCGTTTTATATAATCTTTTAGTTTTCGAATTCATTTAAACATTTTTTTACTTCACATGTGAGATTATGCACTATTGAAGTTTGTGTTTTAGTTTTTAAAGATAACCTTGCTGTTACCTCGTTGTTTTCTGTTATTGCTATCAGTTATTTTTTGGACGACCGATGTGGCGCGGTGGGCGAAGGTCCGCCTGCGACGCAGGAGGTTGCGGGTTCGATTCCCGCCTCGGAACAATTGTGTGCACGATCTGCACATATTTGTTCCGAGTGTTCTGGTCGTTTTCTATGTATAATAAAAAATATCTATCTATGTAATGTATTGTATTATGTATATCAGTTATCTAGTACCCATAACACAAGCCCTGCTTACCATGGGGCTAGATAATGCTGTGTGGGTTGTCCGGCATTATTTATTTATTTATTAGTTATTGTTAACTTAAATAAATAATAAATACCTACTAAAAATATGTAATTTTTAGTAGGTATAAGTAGTTATAACATCGCCTTAGGGCTTAATAAAAAAACCTGTTATGATGTTATTATCTCAATAAATAAATAAATTTCACTCTGAAGAAAAATAAATAAATAAACTTTTCATGAAAAATGTCTATGTTGACATAAAATATCTTGGATTCGAAATCGGAGTATAGTTGATATGAATGGAGTAAATACACCCGGTGGAAATATTATGGTACTAAGAAGTTTTTTATCGCAACTGGTTACGAACCTCCGGTTTCGTACGCAGATGGGCTTTTTTAAACATTTTTGTGTAATTATGTGAAACATTTAAAATTTTCGTGTCACAGTGTTTGTAACAAAACTCCTCCGAAACGGCTTGACCGATTCGTATAAAATTTTGTGTAGGGTTTTATATTCAGTACGTTAGATAGATAGATAGACATTAACTATTTTTCATACACCTCATATTTTGTAAAATTCTACGCGAGCGAAGCTGCGGGGCGCTACTGGTACATATATAATGTATGATTGTTTTGAATACACTTAAACTTCTTATACTCTTTGATGTTTCTTTCTTTCTTTAAAATGAGAAAACGTGCAATCCCATCTCAAAAAGCCACCCTGTACATTGTAACGACTCATGAGATGTTGATATTTTCTTTAACATTAGATACAAGCGGTACTCGCACATAAAAGCTACCCTTTACTGATTACCGACATCACCTACATCCTAAATTTTTATGGTTATCGGGCAAGTAAGGTCTTTTGCCTAATGCGGGCTCTGTATTTTGACTTTTGGACATTTTGGACTTGATGTGGATTGATAATCGCTGAGGTGTTAAAGACACACAAAAGTAGGTAGTTTTTTAGGTATATAGATATGTAGGTATAATATAAATATATTTCTTTTAGGTATAAAGATATAAAAATGTCGTAAACATAGTTACTACTTATATTTCTTTATGTAATGCTAGCACGCCAACCCTCCAATAATAAACATGTATTTCCTGGTCGGCAGGTAGAAAATGCCTCGGCATTAAGCCCACCCTTTGTACCCTCTGTAGTGCAATAAAGTTTTTAAACAAATAAATAAAACAAAAATTTTCCCTTCTAAGGCTTTCTTGCTTTAAGGTTCTTTCGGCTCTTACGATAACCGAGGGCTGAGTTGCATAGCGCCCTAAGAGATCTCCTAATACCTGACATAAGTGAAATTTTAAGGACCTTTCACACTGTATTAGGATTGCAAAATAACTACTTATAAATACCTGAGTTGGAAGGGTAAATTCATTCGCCGTGACCGCCATGGAAAGAGTTTGTTGCTCCATTGATACGAGCTTACCACTCTTTTGACTGAACTTTTTGAAGAAACGAAAGTCAATGTCACAGACCTCCTTTTGACATTATTTGTAGAACATGCCTGTGCACTTTGCCCCGCAAAACTAAATCGGAAAATATTTTACGCGCATTTTATGGGTTCCTAAAGGGCACCCCATAAAAACGTTTCGCGCTAAGGTCAGTACATAAATCATGGAAGAGGTATAAGCCAACATATTTTACCAAAGGAAATGAAACATAGAAAGTTAGTTAATACTACAATTAATCTACATAACATTTATTGTACCTACACCAAAAAAACGGTAAACGTAGTGTAGGACGCCCTCCGATCAGGTGGGATGACGACCTGAGAAAGACTGCAGGTAGATGCTGGATGTCAAGCTGAAGACAGGGCGCTATGGTGCTCATTGGGGGAGTCCTATGTCCAGCAGTGGACTACTATAGGCTGGCGATGACACCAAAATATACAGACATAAACATCACTAATTATATTTAACAAAGTCGCTTTCCGCTGTCTGTCTGTCCCTATGTATGCATAGATCTTTAAAACTACGCAAAGGATTTTGATGCGGTTTTTTTTAATAGATAGAGTGATTAAAGAGGATTGTTTTTAAACTATTTGAAACATAGATTTCCACGAGGGCGAAGCCGCGGGGTGCAGCTAGTGAAACATAAAAGTACAATGTTTCTTTCAACAATGGTAAGATACGAATGTGTAATTTTGAGACCATTGAAATTGAAAATTGTTTATTGGTAGAAAGTTTCTTTACATGCTAGACAGTTGTGAGGACATCCTTTTAAGTATGTAAATATACTTGTGCCAGGATGTCCTGCTCTTCATTACAAATACATAGATTTTACATATAAACTAAATTAAATATAATTTTTAAATAAAATAAATAAAAAATAAAAACATCTTTATTCCATATCCCAATAGTTACTAGTATGTACAATTTTAAAACAATAATAATAGTAAAAGAAAGAATTAATACTCGTGTAGGTACATTATAATTTTAGAATTTAATTTAATTTAGAATTAATTATGTCAGATTTTTGATATGTCATGTCCTGATATGGACCGCCTTCGGCGATGTATGCCTTGCCAATTAAATTGTTAATTACTATTAATGATTACTTACTATTGTTAACTGGACGTACAAAAATAACTCTATGGGCTTTTTATTTAATAGATAGCACTGATACCTTATTTTCTGTGTCTGGCGGCTGCTCCTGAGGACACCGGTCTTACAGTCAGTGCCATTGTTATCGAGATACGATTCATTTAGTGGAATTAGAGCCTTAATAAGTCGGAATAATAGCTCAAATAATAATCTTCTTCACGCCATACTACCATAAGTACTAAGTATATTGTTATTCTGTGGTCACGTGTAGTTATTTGTACTTCCCCTATAATAAAGTCAACATTGACGTTATTATGTCATCATAGCGATATCAAAACGGCCATCAAGTACCGTGGTACACAATGATAGCCGTTTTTATTGTCAATATCTCGTCAATTATAGACAATAGAAGTCGTTAAGTCCTAAATATGTGCTGTCATTAATAAAATAGGACTTAATGGGGTTTTAAACCACTTGCTGCGTTTAGCTGTCACTCTACAAGCAACTAACAACTTGAATAGTTTAACTCAGCGATATTTGCATGTTTTTAGTTTTGTTTGTTTTTTTTTATAATAAACTGTATTCTTTACCATTGCCATTATGATATTCTAAGACGACCTCTGTGGCACGGTCGAAGGTCGGCCTGCGACGCAGGAGGTTGCGGGTTCGATTTATTCCTCGGGACAAATGTTTGTACGATCTTTATATATGTATGTATATGATCTGTAGATTATGTCTATGTAAGTTTATTATATTGTTTGTAATGTGGGTATTATGGTATGTAGTGTAAGTAGTGTTGTTTTCTTTTTTAACTATATATATTTACCACCGTCTAGTTTGTTCGTTTATTGGACATAAACGAACAAACTAGACGGTGGTAAATCCATCCAAAGATTGCCTGGAAGAGATCGCTCTCAGCGATAAGGCCGCCCTTTACACTTCCTTTATTCTATTGCTTATTCCTGTATTGTTTTTCAATTTTTTGTGCATCTTTATACATAGGTATATGTTTTCTATCTATCTATCTATATATTTCTCCTATGTACCGACTTATATGTATATTTTTGCATGCCCTAGATTTAGGCAAAACGTCTAGTATTTACCTATAACATTATTCCATCTTTATGACCCATATTTACAAATTAAGTAAAAATAATAATTTGTAATTTAGAATGTACATAGATATAATAATAAATAATGCTGGACAATTCACACAGCATTATCTAGCCCCATGGTAAGCAGAGCTTGTGTTATGGCTACTAGATAACTGATATACATAATACAATACATTACATAGATAGATATTTTTTATTATATATAGAAAACGACCAGAACTCCCGGAACAAATATCTGCAGATCGTGTACACACAATTGTTCCGAGGCGGGAATCGAACCCGCAACCTCCTGCGTCGCAGGCGGACCTTCGCACACCGCGCCACATCGGTCGTCAATATGAAGACTACGTACGGCCGTTCCGTAGTTTGGGAAACCTATGTTTACAATCCAAACAGAGGTTCAGTTGCAGCGTGAACGACGAAAACTAATATTTCTCCTTGAATGCCGTTCGGTTGGAATATTTCTGATTTGGGTTTGTTTATGATCATTTCGCACTATCGTTATTATGTAAAATAGAAGATTTGAAAAAAGCTGACATATTTTTCTTAATTTTTTTTCCGTAGCCCTTGCGCTCAGGGTAATCTCTAAGAAATTAAATAAATATATTCCAAAAATCGATATCGCGGGTTTCAAGTCCCGTCGAAATATATTTTTATATTATTTAATTGATACAGTTCACACAGATGTACTGTCCTCGATCCTATCCATCTACGGTTGTCTTGTATCGCTCTTGAGCGATAAGACTGCCAATTGTTACCTTCTTTTCAAGTTTTAATTAAACATAGTTTCTATAATAGGTATAAGTGTGCAATAAAGAATTTATCTATATATCACTACATAGTATAAAACAAAGTCGCTTCCCGCTGTCTGTCTGTTCCTATGTATGATTTGTTAGCGTTTTTTTTAATAATCACTCTACGAACAAGAGGAAGGTTTATAAACTATTTGAAACATAGATTTCGGTGAGGGTGAAGCTGCGGGGCGCATCTAGTATTTATGGATAGATATATTTATCTATCTATCTCAAATACGAGGGTAGATGCGTACGTGCGGAAACCTGAATAGGACTGAAGCTGGGACACATTTTACACGCTACAGGATCTTATACAGAACATTACAATGCGACCTTTGACAGATTCAGATTCTTGGCAGACGTTGACCTCTCAGAAAGGTGTGGGTGCAATATAGTTCTCGTTTGCCGAAGGAAACATGTTTGAGTTGAGTCACTTTAGTCACATTTGTTTCAAAATGAAACAAAATGAATGGACTGGCAGCCAGATTCCGAAAAATATAAAGCAACCATCGAAATAACGACTTTGACATTTGGGAAACTTTTCATTTCGTAATATTTTTTGTAATACTGTAAAATGGGTAATACCTATACAGCAGCACAAAAATCAATCTTTAACTTAGTACCTATGAAATAAATTAATAATGCTGGAAAATTCACACAATTATCTAGCCCCTTGCTAAGCAGAACTTGTGTTATGAGCTTATGGGTACTAAATAACTGATATACATAATACAATACATTACATAGATAGATATCTTTTATTTTACATAGATAACGACCACAATACCCGGAACAAATAAATTCATACATTTCTCCCGAGGCAGTAACCGAATCCGCAACCTCTGTGTCGCACGCAGGCCCACCTTCTCGCCCACCGCGCCCCAGAGGTCGTCAAAGAATTACATTTCTCTACTGAGTAGCAAACAAGTAACCACAGGTACCCTACCCGGTCTTACAGTTTGACGGTAGCCCTAATCTTTTTAACCTAGATTTAAATGAAAATAAACCCAGTTTCTTAGTTGTTATTTTTCGAGATGAAATTGAAATATTGCAGAAAACATTCAATAACTTTTATCGCAAAATCCGAACCGACCTTGGTCTCGTTTCTTGAATATCTTGTTTCAATGTTATTTCTTGCAAGAATTTGATTAGACATTTAAGAACACGCTATAGATTGATTTCCTGACTTCTACATCGTCTGAAAGAGATCGCTTATTGCGATAAGGCCGCTTTTTGTACTTCAACGATTCTTAGCATTTCTTTCCGTATTTTTTTTGTGTGTGCTATAAAGTTTTATCTATGAATGTCAAATATACGGATGTATGAAAACCAGGGTGACGAGGGGTGTGAGGAGGATTGCAACATCTCACCTCCCAAGCCAACCGCTAGGTTGGCTGCACTGCACATAGTACAACCCTGCTAGATAACGAACCAGGCTCTAGTGAATATATCAAACATTTCATAATCTATATCTATACTAATATTATAAAGCGGAAAGGTTTGATTTTTTGTTTGTTTGTTTGTATTGAATAGGCTACGAAACTACTGGACCAATTCGAAAAATTCTTTCACCGTTGGGAAGCTACACCATCCGCGGTGAACATAGGCTATATTTAAAATTTACATATGTGAAATTTGTATTTAACGCGGGTGAAGCCGCGGGAAACAGCTAGTTTGCTATATATATATTACTTGACACTGGCAGAAAGTGTCCAACCAGACACAATTGCCATTAACAAAGAATCATCATCATCCATTGACGACAATGACGGTTTCCCGTTACCACTGTCGGAAGAATGATGATGACGATGAGCTGAAGGCATGAAGGATTTATTGAGTATACGGTACAAAGGCGACAGGGCACAAAGAGAATACATGGTCCACTCTCATTAAATAGTCAGGTGGAACTACCGAGCATCCTAATTGGTTTTACAAGGGCCACTGCATACGAGGTAGTATTACCCAAATGTTCGCAAAAAGGATCTACCTAGTTATTATTCTTTACTGGGTTTTGGACCACGGTTTCCTCGACAGCCTTTATTTGTCCACAGCTGGAAGCCGGCACAATAGCATACAATAGTCTTAAAAAATATTTTTTCTAGGGAGTAGGGAAATTAATATATTCCAGTTAAACTTTTCGAGCCAAATACCTCTGTTCGTCGATGAATACCGATGGGTACAGATCAAACCAAAAAAGAAAAAACACCTATAAACTTACAAGCACACAGATCCCCTGGTACTGTCCACGATCCTATCCATCCATGGTTGTCTGTTAGAGATCGCTCTTGAGCGATAAGACCGCCAATTGTACTTAAATTTTAAGTTTTTACTGTACATAGTTTATAGTTAAAGTGCAATAAAGAATTTTCTATCTATCTAATCTCCCACAAACGGCTTGATAACAATAAGTTACAGATCCTAGTAAGTAAAGCAAAGAATCACGTAAAAGCATAGAGCGAGTGATTATCACAAGTCTTAAACGCTCGCGTATAAAGGAAGTCGTAATAAGGCTGAAATCACTAATGGGCCCGACACGCACTTGGACTTGTGGCCAGGAAAACCGAGGACTCACAACTTAACATTTAACACTTTGAGTGCTAAATTTACACGGTATGTGTTTTCTACAAGTGACTAATATGCGTAAATCCACACTAGCGCAGCGGCTGAGAAAATACAGATCTTTGTGACTCAGCACAGCCGTAATATTTTTCGAACGAAACGCATGTGCGCGCCGCCGCACATGAGTTTCGTTCGAAAAATATTAATAACACATCCGCTGTGTAGAGCGGCAGCACGAATTTTTTAGGTTAAAAAAAAGATCGCAGTCGTCGAAAAAAAATCGCAGTCAAAGTGTTAACATCTCAGTTTTAGTTATGAAAAATATAATCTAATGTAGGTATTATGGTAGTTTGCTTTTTTTTTTAAATTTAAATATTTATTAAAGTGCCACCGTCTATATTGTTCCTTCATGTAAAATCCATCCTAAGGTTGCCTGGAAGAGATAAGGCCGATAAGGCCGCCCTTTATACTTCGTCAATTCAGAAGTTCAAAAGTATTTATTTCTGCATTATTTTCTGTTTTGTTTGGTATAATAAAGTCTAATCTATGTATCTATGCTTGTAGGTCTGAGGGACAAACAAAATGGCGCTTCACTAAATACCTTATAGCCGAGCATTGGGGTTCGTTCTTTATTTGACGACCGATGTGACGCGGTGGGCGTAGGTCCGCCTGCGACGCAGGAGGTTGCGGGTTCGATTCCCGCCTCGGAACAATTGTGTGTACGATCTGCAGATATTTGTTCCGGGTGTTCTGGTCGTTATCTATGTATAATAAAATCTATGTAATGTATTGTATTATGTATATCAGTTATCTAGTACCCATAACACAAGCTTTGCTTACCATGGGGATAATGCTATGTGGATTGTCCAGCTTTATTAAAAAAAAAAAATATCTACAGACAAATTAAAAAGATATGAACTTATGATTTACCAATAAATAACTAACCATTCTGGCTTCTAAATTCAATTTAATAAATTATATTTCAATTAAACTTATTTTATTGTATGAATTTTATTTTATTGTTTATATTATGAAAGTATTTTTATATTCTATTTAACATTGTATAAATGAAGTCGAACTCAGTTTTGCATTGCCCTTCCAACCAAGTGACAACTAATAGACCTTACGTCCACCTTTTTGGTTTCGGAATGATTTTTTCATCAAAAGCCATGTTATTACGAACCAAACTATAATAGCAGCTTGTTTGTTTCAGTAAAAACCGTGTCATTTAGCGATATTCTAACTAGTCACACTATTTTTTTTTTAATTTAGGGCAAACAAACGACACTATTTATATTTATGAGTTGGGAAATCCATGGCAATTTACATACATTATTATCCTTAATAATCGCCATCACTTAATAACCATAACCATATGCATAATAAATATGGTTAGTAACTTTGATGACGTAATCGCCGGTTTTAGGGCCATAACCTGAGCCGGCCATTTTTAGGCCAACTTTGTACGTGTATCAACACGTAATTCACGTGGTACGGGAAAAACTACGTTATTTATGGCGTGGATTTTTTTTCAGAGCACACATAAATAACTACTACTGCTCTGGTGTTCATGTGGTCTTAACCTAGCTAGGTCATCATCATCATTAGCCTATGTTAGTTCAATCCTGGACATAGGCCTCCCCCAAATGAGCGCCATAGCGCCCTGTCTCCCTGCAGACTTTCGCAGGTTTTCATCCCACCTGGCCGGAGGGCGTCCTACACTACGTTTACCGAGTCGTTGCCCTCTCAAGAACACGTTTGCCCCAGCGGTTGTCGGTTCTTAACTTAGGTTTGCTGGCTGAAATATCCCAAACAAACGTATGCTCAGGCCGAGTTCGTTTTATGACGTCCAAGCTTACATACACATATAATTTAATACCTGCGCCCCGCGGCTTCGCCCGCGTGGAAATCTATGTGTTAAATAGTTCATAAACCTTCATCATGAATCACACTATCTATTAAAAAAAGCGCATCAAAATCCGTTGCGCAGTTTTAAAGATCTAAGCATACATAGGGACAGACAGATAGCGATATTGTTTTATACTATGTAGTGCTTATATTCTCCTTTAAAATTATATATGACAGATGCGGTGCGGCGGGCGAAGGTCCGCCTGTGACGATGAATGTTGGTTGGGTTCGATTTATGCGTTGGGAACATGTTTGTACGATCTGCAATATTTAAAGATGAATAAAAATGAAAATGAAATTTTCCATGTGGTCTGGCTATTTTCTATGTATAATAAAAAAAATATGTAATGTATTTTATTAGGTATTATTAATCATCTAGCTCATAACACGAGCTTGCCTGCTTAGCTATTCTTAGTTTGGGGCTAGACGAAGCTGTGTGAATTGTCCATTATTATTTATTTCAATAATATTGCTACTTAAGCACAAACGTATTTTCTACTTTAAATTGTGATATTGTTTGACAACTTAAACCTTACGCTAGTCTTACGTTGCCTATATTAAATGAACTTACTTAGAGCAAGGTATCGAAACGAAGAAACGAAATAGGTCTATAGTAGGTAGACATTTTTTTTTTTTTGTTTATTGGACCTTAATATTGAATAAATAAATATTATTATAATTCCTTGTTCAAGTACCGGGCCATAAAGAGACCCGTATGGTGATTATGTAACTCGCGACCGGTTTGCGACAGGCGTAAATTAAGCAATCAGTGTTGTCAAATGTCAATTTTGTATTAGTTTGACACCAGCTACAACGTCAAAATTGGTCAAAATTGAC
The DNA here is from genome assembly GCA_947044415.1 of Eupithecia dodoneata. Taxonomy (NCBI): domain Eukaryota; kingdom Metazoa; phylum Arthropoda; class Insecta; order Lepidoptera; family Geometridae; genus Eupithecia; species Eupithecia dodoneata. The sequence goes on from OX345670.1 coordinate 1,730,156, forward strand.
GTTTGACAACACTGATTGCTTAATTTACGCCTGTCGCAAACCGGTCGCGAGTTACATAATCGGCCGGGTGATTATGTAACTCGCGACCGGTCCTTTGGTGGTCTTGCGTGGGGTCAAAGCCAACAGTACAATATACATATATATATAATTCCAATAATTCGTCATTTTAACCATTGGTGAGGTGACGATGAAGAAAACAGTCTGCCCCACTTCTTCCACGCCGCCGTTGCGAATGTCGTCAAACTACAAGACATATCTTCCGAGATGTAAAACTTTTATCTCTGCTCGCAACAAGGGTACCGCACTATCTCCCAAGGGGCCGATAAACTGTAGCCGCCTGGTTAGTTTTTATTTTTACATATCGCGTAGTTTGCAAAAGTACTACTGGCGAGAAACAAGTTTATGTTGCATTCTGCAGTCGACTATTCGACAATACACTCAATAAAAGGCATATGAATACTTTTGGTACACCCCCTGCCTTTTTTAAATTCACATAATTATTTCGATCCAAAGGTTTCCTGGAAGAGATCGCTTCTAATCTATAAGGCCGCCCATTGTACTTGTCGCATGCAATGTATTATTGTAATGATCTGCATATGGTGAAAGCATTTTTGTGTTGTATTGTGTGAAATGGGGTAAATGTGTTCTTGAGTTGAGACCGCGACTCGGCAAGCGTTGTGACGCCAAGTGGGATCACGGGTTGCGAAATACTGAAAACAGGGTGCAATGGCGCTCATTAGGGGACTATTTCCAACAGTGGACTATTATAAGTTGATGCATTTAATTTGTCACATGATGATCTTCTGTTAAGAGATTCTCATCACATCATCAAACAAACCATTTAAATATGTAGGTGTTCCGAAAGAAAATTAAAAACAAAACGAAAATTCCAAAAAGGTTCGAGCGCTTGTGTAACTTGTCTACATTACTAAAAATGTATTTTCCCTGTGTTGCAGGGAAAATTGCTAACAACGAATACTTGTTACAGTCACATAAATAAAGTAAAAACAAAGCGAGAGTATCTACAGATTTTCAAAATAACTAAAATGGAATGTTGAAACTAACCAAAGAAAACTAAACAATACATAATAGTCTGTACTCATTTAAACACTTACTTAGAAATCACCTGTTAAATCTATAAAAACCACATTGAATTGTTGTCGTTCTTGTATCGAAAAAAAATTTTTTTTTTTTTTTACTAAATATAGAATTTTTGTAAACACTCTCTAAAGAAATATATATCACTATCTTTAAGGATACCTGTGCATTAACGAATCTTTGTTTTATCTAATGTTTCCATACCTTTGTAAAAACTGATTTTTTTTGTTATGTCGTTGTTATTAGTGTTTTAATTTGTGATTTGCGTGCTAAATTGTTATTATTAGTGATTTGTGTCGTGTGCTGCACTCAGCACCCTGGCGCCGCTGAAAACCAGCGCTGCACTGGCTTATGTCAATGTAGCATTTAATGCTGAGCTGGAAGCCTTTCTGTGTTCTCGTGTTTGAATTCTTTTATTCGTTCCTAATTTGTTATCTTTATTATTATTAGTTCTTAAGTTGTATTATTTTATATGAAACACAAATAAATATATTATAATATTTTCTATTTCTATTTACATATTACATGTTTTAGTTATGGTGTTAGAATGGATGGATGTAGTATTATTAAGTACATTTGTTTGTTAGTCAAAATTGTTCAACTATATATCTATATTATAGATAATGTAAAGTCTTCTGGTAGTAAATCTGTTTATTGGTGCAGAATCCTTTAATTAACCCGGTCCTTATTAGCCTGGACCACAACGATAATCATCATTTATCTTAAAGCATTACAAAAACAAGGTTATAAACCCGAAATCACGTGTCGTGTCCGGGATCCATCCCGCTTTTATTCCCGACATAACCCGGTTTACTGTCCTGGGTCGGGAATTCCCGGAATTCCTGAAATTCCCGGGAAAGTGGGGATAGCTTTAGAGCAAAGGACTCGGCCGTAAACGAGTTACGAGGATAAACTGATTAGAACCAGTTTGAATATTAAATACTGCGCAAAGTATTTTACGTAATTATGCTGCGGAGTTTTTTCCCATGGGATATTATCAACACATAATTACAGAATTAAATAAATAAAATTACAGAAAGTCTCGTGTAAATTTAATCCTAGTACCAGAAAACACAAATTGTGAACTCTTGCCATACTTATTTAGGTCTTGACAAAATATATTCACTTTCAGCTGCATCAATCGACAAATTGACGACCGATGTGGCGCGGTGGGCGAAGGTCCACCTGCGACGCAGGAGGTTGCGGGTTCGATTCCCGCCTCGGAACAATTGAGTGTACGATCTGCAGATATTTGTTCCGGGCGTTCTGGTCGTTTTCTATGTATAGTAAAAAAATCGATCTATTTAATGTATTGTATTATGTAAGAAAGAAAGAAAATACATTTATTGATTTACAAGTAGGTACAGCTTGTTACTAAATAATTATAGTATCAATTGGTAAACAAGGACATAAAGAAATAAAAAAATTAACTACGTATCTATATAAAAGCAACAAGCGACTAACTACTACTTCTTAATGATTGTAAAGAAGATTATTTTGGACAAGTGTGTCCTATTTACACAGTTCTCGGTGTTTGTTTCCAGTTATGAAAAGTATTTCCAACAATGCCACCGGACCCAGGTAATCTTACCCACAGGCGCGTAATCTAAAATTAGTGAGTTCCACAAGGCGATGTAGCCTTTTGAAACAAACTTCGGGTCAAACAACTGAATTGCCCATCCACGAAATACCCGCAAAGTCCCCAAAACTGGGGTATTTTGCTCAAACTCGAGCTATTTTACTGAAACTCGCGTCCCCCGTCCATCAAACAGAGATATCCGCGGAAGTTTTGTATCATTTAGCTCAGTACCTGCAAAATAAGCCTAAGGTAAGTCGCTACGTGAGATTGTACAATACATTAGGGGTTTGGGTATATGACAAGCAAGTACAATCATCACCCAGGGCTGTGTATAGACTTGTATTATACAAGTAATAAATAGCATTATTTTGGTTCCCTTTTTATATGGCCTAGTCTAGATACTTCACAAAGTCTACTTATTTTTTATTTACGGAACAATAATGGCGTAATCATGAATAATATGCATTAATGATTAAGAAGAGAAATCAAATAATATCCCAAATACAATTCTTTAACTAATCGGTTTTGGCGGGACTTGAACCTGCAACCTTTCCGCAGTACGGAAATTCACAAACCAACTAACCAACTGATCCACGAAATCAAGTAACCGCCGCGCCGCGTTGAAAATCGAATTTTTTACAGATTATTATCAATTTTTTTTGGTTATTTCTCAAATAATAAGCCTCGTATTAGTAACAAAAAAACTTAAGATTAAGAAGAGGTTTCTCAAATGTAGTTTTGAGGTACCAACTATTCATTCTTTGCGGAAAAAATATCTGTATCAAGGATAGAACAAGCTCCAGCTGCGGTTCGGTAAAGTTTTTTCTTGTAGCGGGCAACACACGAGCGACGAGCGGGTGCTTTAGTTAACGTACAGGAAAATTGCTCGTTATTGCTTCAACTAGAACTACGCTTCTGCGGTTTCTTTAATAAAGCCCGGCTTTCATTTAGAATTTACGAGCTGTTCTAATTATTTCTGTTTTCGCCTGGCTATTTCTATTTATGATAAAACTATGTCTTAGAGTTGTAATTTCTAATTATCTCTCTCTGTCATCACAGCTGTGTGACGACCTAGAATTTGCACCACCCAACTCTTCCCAAGGGTGTCGTAAGATGCGACTAAGGGATAGGTATCCACTAGGGGCGGGCAGCAGCGCCGAGTGCAGAACAATTTCCCACGAACTGCGATCCCCAACAGCATGTCAACGTGGGGATTATGGGCCCCATTACTATTACCCCATAAGATAAGCCAACACGGCGCTTACCAGGGGGAGGCCTGTGTCCAGCTGTGGACCAATAACGGCTGTCGAAGTCCTGTCATCACATCTTTTGTTTCTTGGCGAGATGGTTTGGTTACAGCTATGTTTTTTAAATCCTTATTCATATTTTGATTCGTTCAGACATTTTCTTTTAGATCAACATATAAGTCATTCGTTTGATGGCATTGTTATTTGTTAGTTAGGAACATCGGTTTCAAGTGTTACTTTATATTCTAACATATATAATAGAATAATAATTATAAGTCAAAAAATCGACGGTAAAAAAACCGCATGAAATTCCGTTGCGTAGTTTTAAAGATTTAAGCATTCCTACATAGGGACAGACATAGCGGGAAGCGACTTTGTTTTATACTATGTAGCGATATTCTGGCAAATAAACATCTTTAATCTTAATCTCATAAATAGGGTCTACACTTCTGCAGACCGATACGATCAGGCTCAGGACCGACATCATGGCGTTCTGATTCTGCACAGTAGGTACTGTATTATTCTGCACAAGTATGGTCTGACCATTGCTAAGGTTCAGCGTGTACCATCTAGCTAGGATTACACGGAGTGATGCCCTAATGCCTAGAACTTGACGCAGTAATGCTGCGTCACTGCCAGATGTGGACCGGGTCACTACAGACACGGAATTATGTATATTAGCACTGGTGTTTAGGCAAACAACATTATCAAAGACAACAAGAGGAAACAGCTCATTCAGTGACCGATCAATCGCCATTCAGTCCTGCCTTCCACACTTATTCAATTTCGTTCACTCACTCAGGGCAGGCCGGCCCGCCATTCACTTCAACCAGCAGCATAAAAAAGTCATCCGAAATGTTTCGGTGAATTTCACAACAGATATTAGAAGAAATTTCCGCACTTGTAGGTTCTTTGCACGACAGGGTTGGTCCACCAGTTCAAAGTCGCTATGCTATGGAAAGAGCTATGCTCGAGGTCTCTCTGATAGATAGGATTCGTAACGAAGTCATCTGACAGAGAAGCAAAGCTATCGGCATAGCTCGAAGAATTAGCAAGCTGAATTGGCAGTGGGCCGGCCATATAATCACGAACCGATAACCGCTGGGGAAAACGAGTTCTTGAGTAAATACCGCGATTCGGCAAACGTAGTGTAGGACGCCCTCAAGCCAGGTAGGACGACGACCTGCGAAAGACTGCAGGTAGTTGCTGGATGCGTCAAGCTGAAGACAGGGCGCTATGGCGCTCTTTGCGGGAGGTCTTTGTCCAGCAGTGGACTACTATAGGCTGATGATGATGATACACAAATACCCTGATAACAAGGATACTGGATAGGGTATGTACTTAAACCGTACAAAGGAACTCGATCGTATCCGCGTTAATAAGACAGTTATTTCGACCGGTAATCATTTATTATTGTTAAATTTGTATTATAAATAGGTTAGAAAGGAAGCTCTTACTAATTGGACTAATTGGGTATTTTGACCTATTGTAGGTAAAATGATTCAACTCCCGATTTACATTCAATTCCTATTTACGAAGAAAGGGTTGATTTTAGACCTCCACAGTTGCTATGGACGGAAGATGATACGTTTAATGATAATATTTTTTAACTAGCTTCGTCCTATCCAAAACTGTTCAGGCATTTGAGCGCGAAAGAGTAAAAAATATATACACACCGTATACAAACTTCAATCAATAAATAAATAATGCTGGACTATTCATACAGCGTTATCTAGCCCCAAGCTTAACAGAGCTTGTGTTATGGGTGCTAGATAACTGATATACATCATCATCATCATCAGCCTATATTAGTCCACTGCTGGACATAGGCCTCCCCCAACTGATATACATAATATAATACAATTACATAGATATACATATAATTATGTTTTATTATGTAGTAAAGCGACCAGTTCACCTGAAACAAATATCTGTAAATATTTGTTTCGGGTTTTCATATATGTATAAGTAATGATCTACAGACTGTAGATCGTACATACATAATGTCCCGAGGCGGGAATCGAACCCGTGTTCTTCTGCGTTGTGGACCTTCGCCCACCGTTCCACAGACATCGTTCTTTCTCTTAGACAATTTCCTCAAACATCCTACTAATATTATAAACGCGAAAGTTTGTAAGTATGTATGGAAGTTTGTTACTCTTTTACGTAAAAAATACTGAATGGATTTTAGTGAAACTTGACAATAATATAGCTTATACATCAGAATAACACATAGGCTATATAGGCTAATCTTATACAGATATATTGTATACTAGCTGTTCTCCGCGGTTTCACCCGCGTTAAACTCGAATTTCACTTTATTATGTGAATTTTTACACCTTGGTTACCACGTTATATTATTGGAGTTTTAGTAAGAATCCCTAACTTTTTGAAAATATAATATAGCCTATGTTCACCAGGGATAGTGTAGCTTCCCAACTGTGAAAGAATTTTTCAAATCGGTCCAGTAGTTTCGGAGACTATTCGTTACAAACAAACAAACAAAAAATCAAACCTTTCCTCTTTATAATATTAGTATAGATTATCCAAAATATCTATCACCACGCGGGTGAAACCGCGGGGCGCAGCTAGTAGCAAATATTGTTTTCGCAAAAACAACTGCAAAACAATACACTGAAGGTATCTTCTCCCTTACAACTTACACCAAACACAGATTACCGAGCCCTACAGAGAAACTTGGCCCATATGTTTCCTTTTTACTCCGCTCTTTATGCAGATTCCTTTGAACTCTTGTTTTATCATTCAACAATGCAAGTTTTATTGCCGAGGACAGTGGCGTTTGTGCGGAGGGGGGGGTCCTTGGAGCACTTGGGCGGGATATCTTTGTAATGAGGATTATAAAGTGGCCTGGAGCTTGCTAGAGAATAAATAATGCTGGACCATTTGACACAGCATCATCTAGCATCCCAAGTGAAGCAGAGTTTGTGTTCTGTGTACCTACTAGATGACTGATATAACATTGTCCCGAGTAGCGAGTAAGTCTACCAACTACGACTTAGAATAATCATCATCCTCAAGCCTATGTTAGTCCACAGCTGGACATAGGCCTCCCCTAATGAGCGCCATGCGCCCGTCTTCAGCTTGACGCATCCAGCCTTTCGCATTTCACCTGGCCGGAGAGCCGTCCTACACTACGTTTAATCGTGGTCTCCACTCGCGTGGCGCGGTGGGCGAAGGTCCGCCGTGTGACGCAGGAGGTTTCGTTTTAGTTTGTATGCTTAACAGCCGTATCCATCATTTTGTATATATTCATATATTTGACCACGACAGTTGATAATGTGTAAACCAATCTGAACGCTGAAAAAATAAATGAGTGATTGAACGAGATCATAATCCACACCCAATAACTTTCTTATCTCGTACTTTGGTAAATATTTAGGTACATATCAAAAACAATATTTTCAGTAATAATGAAAAAACCTCATCATCATCATCCTATATTAGCCCACTGCTGGACATAGGCCTCCCACAACGAGCGCCATAGCGCCCTGATTTGGTTCTATCCAAATTCATGCCAAGACCATACATACATCGGGAGGCTGAAGCTAGGCCGTCCAGCATCTAGCTCTCTTTCAGCTCCTCTAGCGACTCGATGAAAAAACCTATTATCATAATATAAAGCATTTTTCTCAGAAACCCCACGTATACGAGTGATACATCATCTTCATCACAAAATATCACAAAATGAAGTCTTGTCTCGTTTCTGAATAATAATTGACAGAACGTTATCCGCCCTCATCAAATATTGATACGCACAGATTGCGCCGAGAGCCCCTGAAGTCGGCGCAGTGTTGCCAACTCTAATTTCCTTTACCTCGTACGAAAGTTTAGGAAAAAGTTAATTTTTCCTCTACTTTTTCGAACGCCCACTAATTGATTTACTAGTTCCTATTAATAATAACTTAATTGCCTTACAAGGTAAGGGAGATTTTTTATAACACCCATAATAATAACATAGATAGATAGATAGATAATGATTTTATTGCACACTTTAAAATAAAACAAACAAGACAGAATAAAATACAAAATATGTGACAATTTGTCGGTCTTATCGCTTAAGAGCGGTTTCTACCAGACAACCGTGTATACTCGCATACTCGTAAATGCGCAGGTAATTTCTAGGTAATCTGTTAGTCTTTCCAGCAGTCTAAATTCACATAATAATTTTCAGCTGATCTTTTTCTCCTGAACAGTGTCCACACAGCTAAACACGTCTCCCCAAACCATAGCTACCACATTTTTCAGACGCATATGTAAGCGCAGTGAAGGTATTAAAATACAATTCTTTTATTTCAGACAGAAATTATGATACTAAAAATAAAATTTCAGTGTCATATTCGAGTCGTCATTTTTAACATACTTAATAAAAAATTAAGTGTAACATTAAAATTAAAGTCAATAAACAAAATCATCAGACATCGAAGGGCCGCTACGTCCACCCACTGCTGGGCTTAGCCAAAATTTTGGATTTTCTTTGTACATATAAGTACCTATATAAACTGTCATTTTATCTTCGGACCTGTCTCATATGACAAGATAAAATCAGCAGATTTTCTCACAGAGAGACAACGCCGACGCGAAATATATGCAGAATTTTATTTGATTCAGTTGGCAACCCTTGTTATGAACATTTATTATGCAGTCTTCAACAATATATTAGACACTGATTATAACGCAGAGTGGCAACACAGACCATGGGTTATTAACAGCGAATAAAGTTGACATCTTAGTCACTGTTAGTCTAAGATATATTACTAGCGGACCTTCCCGGCTTCGTACGGTTTAGTACGTATCCCTAACTTTTTTGAAAATATAATATATGCGATGCTGGATGCGTCAAGCTGAAGACAAGGCGCTGTGATGCTAATTAAGGGGAAACCTATGTCCAGCAGTGGACTATTATAGGTTGATGAAGGGAAGCACCAAACATAATATAACTGATTCAGCTGCTATTTCGTTTTCTATGATGGTCCCTCATCAACTCGTAGGCGATTGTGGACCTCTTAGACAATTAATTAAGGTCCACAAAGGATTCTCCTATTTTACTGATTTAATAAATCTTAGAATACCAATTGTGATTGCGAGTGGTAATGATTATGGATCACCATTGAATATTACAACCACAATACTTGTACTTTGGTATTGGTTGATTCACTGCACTACACAACACTATTAACTTGGTTATTTTCAATCTAGCGAATAAGCAGAAATATGCAGCAAAATCCGTCTAAGACGATTTCACAGAGAACCGTCCAAAAACGGCGGTTATTATGCAGGATATGTAAAATAAAACGTACTATTATGTATTATGTTCTAATTTCGTATATGTAGGTATTAAACTTAGTTTTAAAAAAAAATATGCTACAGTTAATAATAAATAATGCTGGACAATCCACACATTATCTAGCCCCAAGTTAAGCAGAGCTTGTGTTATGGGTACTAGATGATATACATCATATAGAAGAATACATTACATAGATAGATATTTTTTATTATACAGAGAAAACGACCAGAACACCCGGAATAAATATCTGCAGATCGTACAAATATTTTTTCCAAGGCGGGAATCGAACCCGCGTCGCAGGCGGACCTTCGCCCGCACCACAGAGGTCGTCAATTAATTAATATTTGTTATTATACGTACAACAACCTTTTCGACTGACTTGACCGCCGCCGGCTCAAGCCACTCTATAAGTCCTCTATGGCGATATAATCGCGGCGTTTTTATCTCGCCACGAGACATTTACCTGTGGTTGTAGTCCCCTAGAGAAATTCTTACATCTCAACTTTTTTCAATCTGCTTCCCCGTTCGCAGCTCGAACTCTATGTACGTAACATACCTACTACCGCTCGTCGTCAAGGGAATTCAAATGCCAGGAACAATAGAACTTCACTAGAGGTAGTGCACCGCACGGGTTTACAAGATTTCATCAATAAATAAATAAAAGAAATGGTGTTTGCCGAGAAAAGCTAACAGCGGTTTTGTACTTACATATATTTAATCTTTTTGTTAAATCTTGCTGTGTATGTACGTATAGGAAAACAATCTAGTATAAGAACCCTAGTTACAATTCTAACTGAATTGTCAAGACGCGATTGTTAGCTGTTTTGTGTGTCAATAAAGAAATAAATAAATGTTAAACTAACGGCCCGTCCCGGCTTCGCCCAGGTGGACATTTGTTTTATCTCGTCCACTAGTGGAAGACCACTAGTGGACATAAAATTTAAGTGAACAGTAAAATAATTGAAATGAAATGAAATGAAATGAAAGTTTATTTCCTTAGGCTTACAAATAAGCACTTAGACAAGTCATATTTTATACTATTCATTATTATATTGATGTTCACTTCAATTTTTTGTCCACCAGTGGAAGAAGTGAGAAGAAACCACCAGTATGTTCATAACTTATGTGTCTAGTACATAGATTTGCTTATCTGTAAGTTGTTAGATTTTGAGTTGGAGCAAAACTCGTTCCAAGCTTTTTTATCTTCTAGATAATCTGATATTTTGTAATAAGCCTTTTTTTTAATTTTATTTGATAATAATTTAATTTAAATCAAGACTACCAACATTTGTTCTATGACTTTTACCAAAACCTAAATACATCTCAAGAATTATTTAGTTTTAGTTTTTGTGGTAATTTCTATCAATTAACAAACTAAGAGGTTATTGATGAAATACCTATAACCCTGTATAGTATTGTATGACTATCCATTCCCATTTGCAAACGTAATTGCGAAGAGCTAGTTAATTGAAACTCCATCATCCTATTTGTCTGTTTGTAAACGATATTGAAAATTTCGATAGAGGAGATTCTCCTTTCTCAGGTCATGAATTTCAGCGCAAATTCAGCTTATGTGTCAATAATATATTTAATGGAAACATAGCTGTGAAATTGTAGTGAATTATAAACATACCTTTTAAGTATGTACATTAAGTTTATATTTCGCCACGAGTCCCGAGACGGGACATAATATGTCCCGCCTCGGGATTCGTGGCGAAATAACATATTAGAAACAAACATATTATGTTTGTACGATTTTTCGAATATCTAATACACCGGACCTGCTGCGTCTCAATCCTTCACGAGCTGCGACACAGGTCCTATATAAAGTAGGTCATTTGGATCTCAAGATTTGGCCTACTTAGGGACTCAATCATCTTTGAAAAAGGCCAGCTGACATTAATGGATACCTTTTGTTCTACAAACTTAATGCAAAAAGTTATAAGGTTCTAAGACCCGAGACATCAGAACAAAAAAACAAACAGCAATCACAAATAACTCCACAAAATACATAAAGGTAAATCATGGTGTTTTTCACCCCATATAAATCATACATAGTACACGCAACGCTCAGAAATCTATTCCACCTGGCAATAAAAACACGCAAAAGGGGTTTTTGTTTTGCATTCGTGCTTGAAAGAAACCTTCGGAAATGTCACCATTTGTGGCCATATTGAAGGTAAGACAATAATAAATACTGTAGACCAAAACAATACAATGCACAAGACATTACAAGTTCAAGTTATAATTATACTAATTATAGTTACTCATTTAGGTTTGACATTATGGAATTTGAAGTTATTATTAATTGAAGAATTTTATATTTTACTAGCGATAATATACAATATATCTTTATGAATTGTAGCTTATTTGTTATTCTGGTATGTAAGCTATATTATTGTGAAGTTTCATCAAAATCCATTCAGTAGTTTTTGCGTGAAAGAGCAACAAACACCCTCACAAACTTTCGCGGAAGGAAGGATTGAGTAATTTTAATTGATTATGTACACTATTGCATTAGTAAAAATAGTATAAAAACTAGCTAGTTTATATTATTTCTTTGATGACGACCTGCGAAAGACTGCAGGCAGATGCTGGATGCGGCAAGCTGAAGACAGGGCGCTGTGCGCTCATTGGGGGAGGCCTATGTCCAGCAGTGAGTGGACTGCTATAGGCTAATGATGATGATGATGATGAACCGTCAATTGATTCCAAAACCAGGCACGCTCGTGCACCGATTATGTCCGTTCATTTCGATCGTATCTCTTCGATAGAACTGAGCGGTTCTGCTATTAACTCAAATTGTACGTCCGAACGCGATGATAACATATTAGGAACCTACTATCATGGCCGACGGCGGCGTTTAAAAACAAATCATTTTCATGTCTGAATACTCTTTGACATGTAATAAAATATTATATCTGTACTAACTTCTGCCCGTAGCTTCGCACGCGTTTTAGAAATCAAAATTAGTCTACATGTTATTCCAGGTACCGACTTTAGCTAACCAATAGCTTTATGCTGAGTTAGAGCCTTTTTATAACAACTCAATACATATATCTATGGCACTCATTGGGGGAGGCCTATGTCCAGCAGTGGACTGCTATAGGCTGATGGTGATGATGATACATATATACGTGTGTTAGAATCGTCCTAGATGAAAGAAACTCTAGACAATGCGAACGGAGCTATTTGTACAGAGATTTCGATATATAATGGTTTCAACCGTGACACTTTTGACACGCGTGTCTCTAGTATCTTTCATCATAATCATCAGCCTTTAGCAGTCCACTGCTGGACTTAGGCCTCCCCCAATGAGCGCCATAGCGCCCTGTCTTCAGCTTATATCTTAGTATCCATCGAAGGATAAATAATTGACAAAATTTGTAATTTTGAGACCATACCATTGTTATAGTATTTAATTTAGTGGAATTAGTCGGAATCTTATGTCTAAAAAACGAAGAACTAAAAAACCGGTCAAGTACGAGTGGGACTCACGCACTAAGGATTCTGTACCATTATCTATAAAAACGGCAATAAAATCATGTCTGTTGTATTCGTCTTAGTAATAGGATACCGTTTTACCCTTTGGGTACGAAACCCTAAAAATTAAGTTTTTTAAATTAGATATCAATTAAAAAGTTTTCATCAACGATTGAGGCAGAAAAACGGTATTATTAAATATAATTTTTCAACAAACTACGCTCCGAACATTGATTCCGACTCCCTAAGGGCTTGACCACACTCGTATCCTGTAGAAAGGGTTTAAGGGTACATAAACAAGGCTCTCAAAAATCTCGATTTCCGACCCTTTGTCCGATAAATTGTATCGAGAGGATCGACACGCGCTTAATGTAAGGCCATTAAAATAGTTCTCAAGCTGTATACAGGGTTGTTCATTATTTACGCTCGATGTGAGAGTTTTGCATGTTTTTCTTATTATAGTACGCAAGCTGCGAGGGCTTGCGTACTAATCATAATCGGGGTAATCAAGAAATTAATTAATATCCCAAAAAGAGATTTTGACGGGCCTTGGACCCGCAACAATCCCATAAGTACATGGATTTTTGGGATATTATTTAAGTTCATAGTTTAACATATATCAGTATGTATTGTATGTATATATGTAACTCATATGTGGATAGCGTTGTGGGCTACATTTTGAATATCGCTCAACTTTACATTGTAAAGTACTAACACAAATGTATAATAAGTTAAATGAAGTCGTTTGTTATTCCTCAATAAACAAATAAAAAAAACAGGTTTATGGAAAGTTAATATTAACAATTATGTTATAAGGTAAGCTAACAAAACCCAGCTGTGTTGATCAACAAGATAAATTGTCACATTGATCCGAAATAAATGATGTAATAAACTAGGAGTCCTATGAGTATTTGAAAGGGCTTGTTTAAGTGTCAGCTAAATACCGTCGACACAAAGGAATCATTGGAACGTCTCTTGTCAGAATCAATGAGGCCGCTTTTAATGTTCAAAAAAGTTCGAACACACTGAATCGAATCACGATCAATGAGGCCGCTTTTAATGTTCAAAAAAGTTCGAACACACTGAATCGAATCACGATCAATAAGGCCGCTTTTAATGTTCAAAAAAGTTCGAACACACTGAATCGAAACACGATCAATGAGGCCGCTTTTAATGTTCAAAAAAGTTCGAACATACTGAATCGAATCACGATCAATGAGGCCGCTTTTAATGTTCAAAAAAGTTCGAACATACTGAATCGAATCACGATCAATGAGGCCGCTTTTAATGTTCAAAAAAGTTCGAACATACATTTTTACTTGGGGCCGCCATTTTAATAAAATAAAGCGGCATAGACCAATGCGTGTTTGAACATGACTTCAAATTGACAATCTTGATAATCTATTTGAGGTCCCTTTTTTGGAAAACGCCCTGTATTCATACATAATTTATAAGCCTCAGTGCACTTTGATAAATTTAATATAGCCAGTTTGCAATATGGCCACAGCACACCACAGGAGAAATTAATAGTCAACAATGTCAACGGTTAAAATACATAGTTCAATTTGCTGGTCGTAAAAACGCCCGGGCTGTTTTACGGAAACCTGCCTGATCCTGTGCCAAATGGCTACCATTTGAATTATTTATTTTGCTCTACAACGCTACTTAAAGAGCTTTTTCAAGAGACTGAAACATTTTGCTTAACGACGTCCTTTGACACCCTGTATATCTTTGCTATTAGACTACGAGGGTTGGTTGTGTAGTATTCTATCTGAACATGCGGACATGATATAAACTTTTTAAGTGCGGTCCAGAGAAACTCAAAACTCAATCGAAAGCCTTCCGGAAGTGCCTACTATCCCCATGGCTATGAAACACAGCGTCAACGCGAAAAAAGTAAAACGCAAGTGTATAGCAAATGATGAATATGAACTAGCCTTAATTTTTCCGGACTTGCAGTCGTACACCATTTATGTATATGGTCGAAAAAATAAGCTTAAGGTTAGATATTTTCAAAGGATATTTGTTCTGAAAATTACGAAGTAATTCAAAATCTACACCGAAAAAACCCTAGAAAACGTGGGTCCCCAGGTAAGATGTCAGGGTTTTTTAGATTTTCGATATTATTCTGTTCAGCGGGAACGGAAATGAAAAAAATAAAACATATAAAGACATAAATACATATAAAACTTGTATTATTTTATTACATACATAATAATGATTATATATAAATTCTTTTAAAGATTTCTGCCCTAACAGCGAATAATCACACAATTTTTTTTCAAAATCGCGATGCACAATTAAAAACTTATACATAAAGTATATACCAGCTGCGCCGCGCGGTTTTACCCGCGTGGAAATCTATGTGCTAAAAAAACTCATCAAAATCCGTTGCGTAATTTTAAAGATCATACATAGGGACAGACAGACAGCGGGAAGCGACATTGTTTTAAAATATTTAGTGATATACATATGTACATATTCGGATAGTTTTTATGATGTGGCAGTTGAATTATTATTTTTTTGTTCGAAAAAATGGGGGCTTCAGCTTTAGATACAGTCACAAATACATCTATAAAGACCAGCAGAGATATCTAGATTACTTTCCAAAATACCACTCATGAGACGAAAATGCTATCATATCCCCTATCTAAAGCCGTCTACTCCCTACGGCGCTAAGCCGGGTGTCAGGCCATTCTCGTACAAAGTGTGGAGGTAAATGATTAACTGCTGTAATAATTCAAATTCACTTGGACCCGTAACGCCGGCGGCAATAGGCTTTAAGTACTAACATAACGTGCCTATATAAACCTACTTCGAGGGTACTTTGAGATAAAGCTGCTGGTCGACTGCGGTGTACGAACATGTTACGTACTTCAATGATAATGTTTGATGGTCAGTTTTGAAACGATTTGTTCTTTTTGTTTTTATTTTGGGTTCGGTTGGGTTTCTAGAGTGATGAATTTAGGTATCCCTATATTATTGGAAAATCAAACAAGTCCTGGTGATCGCTAAGTCAAAACTATAGAACACTAGCTTCTTCCCACGAGTTTTCACGCATTTCTCCGGGATAAAATAGCCTATGTCCTGCTCCGGGAAACAATTATGTCCTAATATGGATTAGGAAGGTCTAACTAATATAAGAGTCTATTTATTAAAGCGCCACCGTCTATATTGTTCCTTCATGTCTAGTCCATTCTAAGTTTGCCTGGAAGAGATTGCTCTCAGCAATACCAGCCTTTATACTTCCTCTATTCTAAGTATTTATTTCTGTTTTGTGTAGTATAATAAAGTGTTTTCTATCTATCTAATCAATAAAATAAATAATTAATGCTAGACAATCCACACAGCATCATCTAGCCCCAAGCTAAGTAGAGCTTGTGTTTCGGGTACTAGATAACTGATATACTTAAAAACTACTTATCTACGTATATTATTGACTTTCTACACAAGTCATAAAATCCATTCAACACCAAACAAATCTAATTCTCACAGCGTTTGATGCCCGTAGTGTCCGCGCACCGTAGTCCACGCACACCCGAACCCCACTTGATCCAATAACCCGAGGTTTATTGTTAGTTAAGTCTCAGATTAACTACCAGTCATTTAGGGAGGTTCTACGGGTAACAGGGTTACAATGGAACGATTGTTGCTTGGACCAATAACAGATTTCACATTTCACTCACCAAAGAGAATCAAAATCAAATCAAATAGTTTATTGCTTTAACTTAAATTAATTAATATATTTCAGTGGTATGGGACCCTCTTTTAAGTAATGTAATACCTGTGCTTGAGGGCCTCGTTCTGCAGCGCGGCTATCTTAACACTTTGACTGCTGAAATCACACGGTATGTGTTTTCTACAAGTGACTAATGTGCGTAAATCCACACTAGCGCAGCGGCTGAGAAAATACAGATCTTTGTGACTCAGCACAGCCGTAATATTTTTCGAACGAAACGCATGTGCGGCGCAACACAACCGCTGTTTAGAGCGGCAGCACGATTTTTTTAAGTTAAAAAAAAGATCGCAGTCGTCGAAAAAAAACCGCAGTCAAAGTGTTAAAGATAATTAAATTAAGTTTAATATTTAATATAGATACTTAAATATGTAACATTTACATAATAGTGACACTTAGTTAACAAAATACAATTAAATTGTCAGAGAAATTATTGTTCTTGAAAAGGTTAGCAATAACAAAGACAAACAATAGAATCTCGAATGCATGCTGGTCGTGCGACGTCGCGACCGACTTGAAAAAAGGAGTTTTTTTTACTTTTTATACCTATATGTTGTTCGTTGATTTGTTCGTGAGTTATAGACCAATTTTGAAAGTTCTTTCACTTATTGTATCTAAATTAATGATGGTCATATAATCCTCGAGATTATTTGTCCCGCGAAATTAAACTTCATCATCATCAGCCTATATTAGTCCACTGCTGGACATACATAGGCCTCCGTCAATGAGCGCCATAGCACCCTGTCTTCAGCTTGATGCATCCAGCATCTACCTGCAGTCTTTCGCAGGTCGTCATCCCACCTAATCGGAGAGCGTCCTACACAACGTTTACCGAGTCGCGGTCTCCACTCAAGAACACGTTTGCCCCAGCGGCCGTCGGTTCTTTGCGAGATATGGCCGGCCCACTGCCACTTCAGCTTGCTAATAAAAATTGCTGCAGCTTGAAATTAAACTTAAAATTAATAAATAATGCTGGACAATCCACACAGCATCATCTAGCCCCAAGCTAAGCAGAGCTTCTGTTATGGGTACTTTTGACTGATATACTTAATACAATAGATTACATAGATAGATGTTTTTTATTATACATATAGGTGTTACGAAACACACCCGGAAAACATATCTGCAAATCTTAAAAACGATTTTACCGAGGCGGGAATCGAACCCGCTATCTCCTGCGTCGCAGGCGGACCTTCGCCCGCTGCGCGCTAGAGTTCGTCAAAAGATAAAAAACAACAGTGTATTTGAAGTTAGTGTTGGTCTTCGTTCATGGCCTTTCGCCTCGTACTTTGCCGTAAATACTTAATTTATATCGATAACCTAAGGTACAATCAACAGGGAGGTAGTTAGGCTTCTACTAATATCAATTAAAAGTTTAGAAAGGTCAAGTCGTACTAACCTTTGTAAATGTCACTCTTTGATTTCCATTGGATACAAAAACATTTATTTCATGGCTTCTACTATGTTCCAATACTTTATTTCTGTTTGATAATAATTTAGTATAACATTTGACTTGTATTTGTATTTCTTTTGTTAGCCTAATAAACGAACGGTATTCGATTTTGAAAATTATTTTATTTTTGAGACAGGAATATTCTTTTGAGAATATTTCAGAGCTAAAAAGTAAGTAAAATTTATATAAAAACCTCGTATTATTTGACACCGCAAATTACAATCTTAGCGTGGGATTTCGGTCGGGATCAACCCTCGAAATCCCAAGTCTACATATGACCCTGCCAGGGCTGGACTCAGTGAGTGCTGGGGCAATTTGTTAGTATGGGTCATTTTTTATCTTAAGATCGGAGGGCAACAAATGATTGGTCTACTCCGACCCTGCTTTCAAATCGGAATCAGATAATATAAACATTGGACATAGATAAAGTCTTGAATCGTAATGTTTCACCTCTGATAAAATATGTTTTAAAAATCCCAGGCTTAAGCTATCGCAAATCCACACTCCCCACAGTAAATGAGTCACGTTCGGCCTTCAAATATAAGTTTATTTGAAAGTTTTTTGTCTAGGTTTATAAGTATAAACCTAGACAATAATTGCAGGTAATGATAACCGACATTGTGGATGATAATGGAGTTCAAAGGTCTAACAACCTCTGGAGTCATTCATGCATTTGCCTAATTTGAAATTAGCTATGCTCATGTCACCCATCATCCGTCTTATGTGTATGATATAGTAACACACTATGCAATAATCTGTTATATGATATGTCTTTTATTTACCGCCACACCCATGCCCTTTTTTGCTGGTTCTTTAGCAGCATTAACCCACCATCCCCATCCTGAATATAACCCTGGACTACCTCCGGGGGTAATTACACAGATATGCAAATGTTGCCAAATGAAAATTATAAATGATGGAATTTTTTATGAAGTGTAAAATTTTGGCAAAAATCCTCGCCTTATCTACCAAATATTTGTCTACCTCACTTGGCATGTGGATAAAGGGCTTTAAACGGGAGGGAAATACTTTACTCTTATACGGGTTCAGCAAATAAAATAAATGCGGTTAATTACCTGCCTAATGAAAATAAACTATACTCGAGCTTAGATGACAGGCCGAGGACATAATTTGCAGCGCTATCTAAGCTGATCATCGTCATCATCAACCTATGTGAGTCGACTGCTGGACATAGGCCTCCCCCAATGAGCGCAATAGCGCCCTATCTTCAGCTTGACGCATCTAGCATCTCCCTGCAGTCTTTCGCAGGTCGTCATCCCACCTGGCCCGAGGGCGCTCAGCGAGCTAGGAAAGAGCTATGCTCGGAGCTTCTCTGAAGGATGGGATTCGTAACGAATACATCCGACAGAGAACCAAAGCTACCGACATAGCTCTAAGAATTAGCAAGCTGAAGTGGCAGTGGGCCGGTCATATCTCACAAAGAACTGTCAACCGCTGGGGTAGACGTGTTCTTGAGTGGAGACTGCGACTCGGAAAACATAGTGTACGACGCCCTCCGGCCAGGTAGTGTAAGTGCGAAAAGGTAATTCCCCATCCCGGTCCCTAATCTCAGCCAGCATCCCGCATTCATCTGCCATTCACGTCTTTATTCAGATGTCATAGCGTTATCTTCATCTTTCCTTTTGTAAATAAAAGACAAAGGCTTTTTTATTCGGCCGCATTACCGTAAAGAGTTTCGGGCCATTTTGCGGGATCGGAAATTTGTTTTATGTGTGGCTTCAGACGGAAAATTCCAGGGAAAATCGTCCGGAATAGGATTGGGGATGATATTGTGATGTTTGTGTATGGCAATGCATGAAAACTCGATGGAGGAGCATCGAATGCTCTGATTGTGCGTTCGGCTCTTCACAAAATCACACTATTATAAGTAACATGTGGATATTGGGGCTGGTTCACTTTTAGCAATAAGTTCATTTAAGTTTCTACATATAGTTAATATTTAAGTATTACTGTTTGTTCGTCCGACCAGGTGGGATGACGACCTGCGAAAGACTGCAGGTAGATGCTGGATGTGTCAAGCTGAAGACAGGGCGCTATGGCGCTCATTGAGGGAGGCCTATGTCCAGCAGTGGACTAATATAGGCTGATGATGATGATGATGATGATGACTTTTTGTTAGCCTTAAGAGATATTTAATAAAGTATTAAATGCGAAAGTTTGGATGTTTAGATGGATGGATAAATGTCTGTTACTTCTTCACTCCAAAACTACTGAACAGATAAGGCTGAAATTTCACATAAATGTAGCTCTAAGCCTGGAATAAAACAGAATAATTTATGACATAAATCGTTCACAAAATGATACACTCAGTTTCAATATAAACTAAATATTGATATAACACACAATATATTTTAGTACCTACTCAGGATTATATTGTCACTACTCAGATCAAGTGGAATTTCATGAAACTAAATAAAAAAATGCTGGATAATTCACACAGCATTATCTAGCCCCATGGTAAGCAGAGCTTGTGTTATGGGTACTAGATAACTGATA
This sequence comes from Eupithecia dodoneata, assembly GCA_947044415.1. Lineage (NCBI taxonomy): Eukaryota > Metazoa > Arthropoda > Insecta > Lepidoptera > Geometridae > Eupithecia > Eupithecia dodoneata. The sequence goes on from OX345670.1 coordinate 1,750,574, forward strand.
TACATGATACAATACATTACATAAATAGATATTTTTATTTTACAGAAAAAACGACCAGAACACCCGGAACAAATATCTGCAGATCGTGCACACAATTGTTCCGAGGCGGGAATCGAACCCGCAACCTCCTGTGTCGCAGGCGGACCTTCGCCGACCGCGCCACATCGGTCGTCAAAAATGTTCTTCTTCTTTGTCGTTGTCTTCATTGCTGAAGGTCATGCCCGTCCTGGAAGGCTTTCACGGTGACGCTGATGAACCGCTTGCACACCACTCTGTCTTCGGCCTGTCTCAACTACAACTGTCAAAACAACTGTCTCAACTGTTAAAATTAGTGGTAATGGGCAAGATAGAGGGGAAAAGACCAAGAGGACGGTCACCAACTCCCTGGTCTGATCAAATTAAGGCTATAACGGGGCTCACTTTGCCTGCAGCCCTGAAACTAAATGTAATCGATGGAATATTTTTTCTTTTAACTATTTGTTGTTACCCTTTGTTGTGAATACCTTAAGAGTAGATAGCTGAGTTTATTGGAATGATTAATGATGTGTGTTTTATTAAACATTCCAATAAACAAACAAAGAGAATGTTTCTTTTTAACCTCTGAACATGTATTGACTAATCATCAACATTAACCTATAATAGTCCACTGCTGGATATACCCTAATGAGCGCCATAGTGCCCTGTCTTCAGCTTACCGCATCCAGCATCTACCTGCAGTCTTTCACTGGTCGTCATCGCACCTGGCCGGAGAGCGTCCGACATTATGTTTGCCGAGACGCGGTTTCCACTCAAGAGCACGTTTACCTCAGCGGTTGTCGGTTCTTCGCGATATATGGCATAATTCGTGTAATTGGTGATTGTGCCGTTCTAAGTAAATTAATAAATAAATGGCCGGTCCACTGCCACTTCAGCTTGCTAATTGTGTAAAGACCTATGAAGTTCGAAATTTTATTAAACTTTTCACAAAAAAAGATCTGCATGAAATTCGTTTTTTCGACTGGACTAAAACGGCAAGGAACCGATCTCTAGTGCCCGAGGCCAAGATCAACTTCGGCCGGGTGATTATGTAACTCGCGACCGGTTTGCGACAGGCGTAAATTAAGCAATCAGTGCTGTCGAACGTCAATTTTGACGTTGTAGCTGGTGTCAAACTAATACAAAATTGACGTTTGACAGCACTAATTGCTTAATTTACGCTTGTCGCAAACCGGTCGCGAGTAACATAATCACCATACCGGTCTATACGCCGCGCCAGTAAGTAAGTTTCACAAGTTAGTTATAATCAAAACTCATTTTTAAGACGTAAAGTAAAATTGCCATAATCATGTTTTTTAGAATTGTAATAGTTCGTTATTGTAAAAAATACAATTATCCATTATAAATAATAATAATAAAATTTTATTGCCAAAAAAAGAATTATTACAATCACATAACATTGGGCAGCCTATGTCCAGCAGTGAACTAATATAGGCTGATGATGAGGTAGTTAATAAAGCCTCTCAGTTCATAGTTATTTAGCTTAATAGAAAGTTCCTATCCAAGTCCAAAGTGAAGGGAAAATGGGTTCGTGTCAGCAGTAGTTTGAATGACGGTACGCAAGTAGTTAGGACCTAACTTGGTAATTGAATTCTGTATTATTACAGAGAAAAGAATAGCAATAGTATGATTTACATATAAACAAGCAGCCTTGCTAGTGATGGGAAAATCTCCGAATTTTAATTGTGAAAAAGCTTTCGTATAAGTTAGTGAAAATAAAAAAGAAAATAATAAGAAATAAAAAAAAATTAATTAGTGAATAATTAAGAAAATTATACGTGTTCTTGAGTGGAGACCACGACTCAGTAAACGTAGTGACGCTCTCCGACCAGGTGGGATGACAACCGACCTGCGAAAGACTGCAGGTAGATGCTGGATGGCGCTATGGCGCTCATTGGGGGAGGCCTATGTCCAGCAGTGGACTAATATAGGCTGATGGTGATGATAATGATGATAAGAATTAGTCAAACCACGATATATAAATACTATCGTACTTTGACGAATTCATGATGGAAAATCTAATAAAGTACTAGTTAATTCATCGATTTCAATACTACATTATTTGAAAGGATCGTGAATTGAGAGATCTTTATTTTATTTCGTTGTGAAAATATTTGTGGTTAAAAATTCATAAGGAGTATTTTGTAGGTATGAATTTCACTAACATTCTACAGCAAAGGACGAATGTCTACCTGCTTTGATCTAGGTTAGGTTAGTAGGTGTTCATGTTCAATAACTATTTTTATTTATTTTTATAATTTATATCATTTTAGTAGTATTTAATTTTATCATGTGATTTTATGACATTTTAAATTTGTACGTCCATTATGAGGATTACAAATTTGAAATAAATGAGTTAATAATAATTATCTTCTTCTTCTTATATATAAAAATAAATTGCTGTTCGTTAGTCTCGCCAAAACTCGAGAACGGCTGGGCCGATTTTGCTGATTTTGGTTTCGAAATGTTTGTCTTAGTCCAGGGAAGGTTGAGAAAATATGTATTTAAATATGAATGCGGTCGAAGCCGCGGGGCGCAGTTAGTCTATAATATAAAAATGAATCGCTGAATGTGTTGCTAAGCGCAAATCTCGAGAGCAGCTGAACCGATTTCGATAATTATTTTTTTAGAATATTGTTTGAAGTACGAGGATGGTTCTTACGGAGAGAAAATAGAGTTTTTTTTTTTAAATTGCCTGAAACAAATGACCACCCAGGCGAACCCGGGACGGGCCGCTAGTAAAGAGATAAAATCAAGATAAAGAGAGAAGATTTCACTACATCTCAGTTTTCATTTTCCTCTCATGTTTTTTTATTATTTATTCAAAGTTATTTCGGAGTTTTTCCCAACACTACGGACAGTCGGCCATTGCGTGACTCCGGACTGTTATAGAGTTTTGAGTTATTTACATTGCGTTGTTTTCTACTTTTAGCGTTAATGTAGGGAGTTTCCAAATTATATGTTTGCGATATATGAAGTTGTACTTAATGGATATGAGAAGTGATAACTACGGGGAAATAGAAATTAAGTAGAACAAAGTTTGGAGGAAAGTGCCGTTAGTATTCAAGTTATGACAGGGGATATTACACTTTTATTGAAAGGAATATACGGCCATATCTCGCGAAGAACCGACGGCAGCTGGGGCAAACGTGTTCTTGAGTGGAGACCACGACTCGGTAAACGTAGTGTGGGACGCCCTCCGACCACGTGGGATGACGACCTGCGAACGACCGCAGGTAGATGCTGGATGCGTCAAGCTGAAGACAGGGCGCTATGGCGCTCATTGGGGGAGCCTATGTCCAGCAGTGGACTAATAAAGGCTGATGATGACATAAGTTATCATAAATAATGAACGGAAGCTATACTTACAAAGCGTCAGCAGCTACATATTATTAGCTAGCGGACCTTCCCGGCTTCGCGCGGTTTTAGTACGGATCACTAACTTTTTTGAAAATATAATATAGCCAATGTTCACCGGGGATAGTGTAGCTTCCTAACAGTGAAAGAATTTTTCAAATCGGTCCAGTAGTTTCGGAGCGAGTGTGCTATAAAAGTATAGTATATCTATCTTATCAGACACACATTTAAAAATACCATATACAAGATTTATAAAAAAATGTGACAATTTGGCGGTCTTATCGCTCAAAAACGACCAACTCTACCAGACAACCTTGGAAGGACAGGATCTAAGATGGGGATCTGTGTACATTATTATTATTTTTTTTTTAAAAAGCGTCAAAAATAACAAAACATGAAAAAGCAAATATAAGAAGACAATAATGTCTGACTCACCCTTCACCCTAAAGGCCTTCAACGTAAGATCCATTATAGAATCTGTTCACTCAGAACGAAGGAATGAACGAATTTCCTCCATTCATAATTCTCTCGGGAAATACGTATTTTCCTGAAGATAAGTCAAAGGTCATTAAAAATGAGCTCATCTCGACGCACGCCTTATCTACAGTTAAAAGGGTTCTAGGGGTGGCTACACGGCTTCTAGCTAGGGGTTGAAGTGGATGGTGAAATAAACTTGATTAAAATATGATTTTTCAGACATAAAAACAGTTACCTAGTTGTTTTACTGAAGGATAGGATTCGTAACGAATACATCCGACAGAGAACCAAAGTTATCGAAGTAGCTCAAAGAATTAGCAAGCTGAAGCGGCAGTGGGCCGGCCATATCTCGCGAAGAACCGACGGCCGCGCTGGGGCAAACGTGTTCTTGAGTGGAGACCACGACTCGGTAAACGTAGTGTAGGACGCCCTCAGATCAGGTAGGATGACGACCTGCGAAAGATTGCAGGTAGATGCTGGATGCGGCAAGCTGAAGACTGGGCGCTATGGCGTTCATTGGGAGAGGCCTATGTCCAGCTGTGGACAGCTAAAGGCTGATGATTATGATGATGTTGAGTTGTTTAACTATCAGTACGTTCTGAATACGTTGCCGTTTTGCTACTGGGACATTCTGATATTTGGTCGGTTTATGAGCAAAACGTTATAGAACTAAGTCCAATCTCAAACCCAGGCATTCTACTATTTAAGACGCTTTAACAAATAGACATTTAGCTACCAAAATGTTATGAAACTAAGTCGTTTTGCTTTTATAGTCGTTATGCAATCTAGTCCTTACGAACCAAACCACAGGAATAGGTACTAGGCAGACAATCAACAAAGAAGCCAATAAGTAAATAAAAAATGCTGGACAATTTACACAGCATTATCTAGCTCCAAGGTAAGCAGAGTCTGTGTTATGTTTACTAGATAATTGATTTACTTAATACAATACATTATACATTGATAGATTTTTTATTATATATAGAAAAACGACCAGAACACCCGAAACAAACATCAGCAGATCTTACAAACATTTGTCTCGAGACGGGAATCGAACCCGCAACCTTCTGCGCAGGCGGACATTCGCCCACAGCGCCATAGAAGTCGTCACTGCTAAAGTACCAATTTTAAGACTTGTTAGTTTTTAACAATAATTGATGTCAATGATGTTATATATACGTAGATACGTTGTATCGAGGTCTGCCTTACAAAACGAAAATCAGGTACGTATCCTAATTGAACTCAGTCCGTCCTGCTCCTGGCCGCGACGCGCACGTTCGTTGAACACGATGTTACTTACGGAATATACTTAAATAAACCTCGAAAATGCCAAGTTGTGTGTTCCGAAAGTGCAATAACTACACAAGGACTATAAAAACCAGAAAGGGTGTATCTTTTCATACGTAAGTACTGTTTAATATGTTAAAATGTAAAATGGTGAATTTTATTTTACTCAACAATCATTGCCGCGCGGCGTTGCCGCTTTGCCACCAACACGAACGAAACAAGCAATGCGTTAAGTTTATGAGTGACAGAGATAATGCCATGCGGCGTTGTATGTTCGAACGTCGACGCTAGGTATGCATGTAGCTATAGTAAAATATCGCAATGTTTTTATTTCTTTACAATGAGTATGACGTCTCTAAAATCTCTTTGATTGATGTTATGAAATTTGGCATGGCTTAAGATTGTATCCTGCTTTATGTATAAAAAATACAGAAGCTAGAAAAATTACATATTAATTACTGTTTTGTGGTTTTTCAAGCAGATCCAATAACAAACATTGCTTGCGGTTACCACGCCACGAGCAAGATATCTTAGCATTGAGTGAAGGCCATCACATCTTGGTTTGTAGTTTCAGATTTCAAAACAAAACTATTAGTTACACCTACATATTTGAAAACACAGTTTACGCACCCACAAGCTCTCTCCCACTTTGGGACAGGATGATGTTCTTTACGAACTTAGTCTTGGTCATGCGTGTCGTAGGGTATTCAAGACCAAGTTTGGTCTAGCGAGCCATATTGGGGCTCATGATAGAATAAATCCGTGATATCTAGGGTCGCCATCATCGAAATCGAGGAGGCCTATATATATAGGTATATAGGATATATATATGTATATATGTTCATTACGGATGTAACCGGGTTAACTACGAACCTTATGTGTTGCAAGAACACCAAAGTTGGAACATCATCATGAATTCGTCGAAGTAACGATAGTTTTTATAGTAAAATAGCAACCATTGAAGTCTGATGATACTGTGTTTTTTGGACTGTCAAGCATGATTTTGAACCGCCGAAAAACAAAAAAAGATCATGAGCTATGTTCGGCTGTATGTATTTTTTTAATGTATGTTCGTTTTTCTTTCATTTTCTGTCAATTTAAGACCGATTTGATAAGTTCTTTAGATATTGTATGAAGAATAAAGTCAGAAGCGATTCCATACAAATTGTATTCCCAAGGGATATGTATCTATCCTAGAAAACTTATCAAACACTTCGGAATTTAAGTCAGTTTTTAGTTTTGTCGAAACTTTTGGAATGTTTCAAAGCGGCGCGAGAACTTATTCCGAAACCTTTAAACTTTCTTGATTCGCTATTCTATGATCATAGCTTATGGAATGTCAGGAAACTCGAAGCTCTTCAAAACGAAAATAGCCTTGATTGCAAAACATTTAAAACATATACAATATAGCTATTGTTCCTATACTCGACTTTGACATCAGCATCCCGGGAAGAGCTACCCGCGATTCCTACAACGTATAACCTTACTAGCTGCGCCCCACGCGGCCGCGGTTTCACCCGCGCGTGGTGATAGATATTTTGGATAATATACAATATATCTTTATAAATTGTAGCCTATGTGTTATTCTGATGTATAAGCTATATTATTATAAAGTTTCATTATTAAATCCATTCAGTAGTTTTTACGTGAAAGAGTAACAAACATCCATCCATACTTACAAACTTTCGCGTTTATAATATTAGTAGGATATATTGTACCTTACCGTCATCATCATCCTATGTTAGTCCACTGCTGGACATAGGCCTCCCCTAATAAGCGCCATAGCGCCCTGTCATAGCTTGACGCATACAGCATCTGCCTGCAGTCTTTCGCACGTCGTCATCCCACCTGGTTGGAGGGCGTCCTACACAACGTCAACTGTGTCGTGGTCTCACTCAAGAACATGTTTTCCCCAGCGGTGGTCGGTTCTTAGCGAGATATGGCCGGCCCACTGCCACTTCAGCTTGCTAATTCTTAAAGCTATGTCGATAACTTTGGTTCTCATCTTATCCGTCGGAGAAACTCCGAGCATAGCTCTTTCCATAGTTCGGACTTTGAACTGGTGGACCAGCTCTATCGTGTGTGTCCACGTCTCAGCTCCGTAGGTCATAACGGGTGGAACGCACTGATAAAAATCACCCTTGATAAAATTTGCAAGCTGAAATGGCCCACTGCCATTTTCAGCTTGCAAATTCTTAAAGCTAACTTACCGTAACGTAAGTATTACTTTCATTACAATTTTACACATGTCCTAAATGAATTTCCGCCCCTAGCTAAGATCATGTGATGACATGATCTCATGAACGGCTTCATTTGCCCCGCGGGTCGAGTCCTATCGATCTTCTACCTGATGTACCTATACCTACAGCTATAGGTATACAAATCCCCAATTCAGTTTCCCAGTATTTGATTACCCTGCCAAAGGGAAACGTTTTTTGATTACGACAAGAATAAAAATTGCTTATATTGAAAAGTAAACACGGAAATGTGTTTTAGGCAACATTTTGATGTGATCTTTGTGGCGCATGGGCGAAGATCTGAAGGTTCTGGGTTCGATTTTCCTCGAACTTGGAATTTTTGCGTGATTCTTTTTCTACTTTGTTTCATTTACAGAAACAATAGGTGCCTGTTCGTTATACATATATGGCTTACAATATGTACAAACACACGACTCGGCCGGATGTGCTCACGTCAAATAAAAGAGATATATGCATAATATAATAATTAACATAAAATGATACCGATGATTTGGCACTCAAAACACAAATCCTTTGGGGCTATAAGATGTAACATGAAATATCTAGCATTTTTTTGTTTAGTGGCTAACTTGTGGCAAGCTTAAAACGAAAAGAAAGAATTAAAACATTCTGTACAATTTACACAGCATTATCTAACCCCAAGTTAAGAGCTTGTGTTATGGGTAATAGATAAAATAACTAATTATATCTACTCCACATTTTATTACTGTAAATATTTTTTATTACACCATGATGAAACCCAGAATAATAACAACTAGTATCTTTTGTGGGGAAATACTCAAATCAGTTTTCAGTATCATCATCAGCTTTTTCTTTCTTTCATCCCACCTGGTCGGAGGGCGTCCTACACTACGTTTACCGAGTCGCGGTCTCCACTCAAGAACACGTTTGCCCCAGCGGCCGTCGGTCCTTCGCGAAATATGGCCGGCCCACTGCCACTTCAGCTTTCTAATTCTTGGAGCTATGTCGATAACCTTGGTTCTCTGTCGGATGTATTCGTTACGAATCCTATCCTTCAGAGAAACTCCGAGCATAGCTCTTTCCATAGCACGCTGAGCGACTTTGAACTGGTGGACCAGCCCTATCGTGACTGTCCACGTCTCAGCTCCGTAGGTCATAACGGGTAGGACGCACTGGTTGAAAACTTTCGTTTTCAAGCATTGCGGTATGGATGACGTGAAGACTTGACGTAGTTTCCCAGTTTTCAGTATATTGTTTCATAAATAAATAAATTTGGGTCCAGAAAGTCAAAGCAATGGTTTTATGATGATGATGATGACCTAGTAAATAATTAGACCGCTATGAAAGCCCGAGTGGCCAGAATGCTCGCTGCATCGCCACGTCGAATAGCCTGGCTAATTACAACCGAAATAGGACCTGTTTCGAAGTGAAAGCGAGGAAAAGCCAGGTGGTATATTTCAGACTGACGCCGTGAAATACGAATATTAAAATGAATGTCCTGTACCTACCTGTTGGAATACCTATAGGAACAGCAATATCGTGTATGCTGTAAGAAATGCTTTATGTGAACTTAGATGAACGCGCTTGCGGTGAACAAAGGCGTTTGCCTTGCCGCCATCTTTGAAGGGTTTATAAAATAATTCTGTCTTTTCGGACTCAGAGAGTATACTCTGAGTCTGAGTTAAACTTAGTTTGAAAAAATATTATTTAGTTTAGTCCAGCCTAACCATAGTCCATTTTCTTTAAGAGAAGGCAATTGATTGCTCCGGACTCGCGAAAAATCTGACCGCTTAAGGTTAACCGCTAGCAACCTCGTGAGGTTTTCTCAACCAAAGCTCAGCATAGCTAACTAGTGAAAAAGACATAATATAAACTAAGGTTTTTGTTATTATAATGCATAAGCCCTCGCACACGGGGTAATCTCTAAAAAATAAAATAATATCCCAAAAATTTTGATTTTGACGGGATTTGAATCCGTTCCTTGAGAGGAAGCTAGCGTTCAAGTCCCGTCGAAATCTAAAATTTTTGGGATATTATTTAACTTTTAATGTCAAACTAGGTTTGCTTGGTCCCCATCATCTATTAAGCAACTCAGTAGTGTTTTAACGTTCCAGTAGTGGGTTCCATGGGTTAAAAATTTTAAATGATATAATGAGGCAATCCAACTAGCGGTGTTTGACTATCCCGCCGCTAGCTACATAGCATATCTCTAGTGGCAATCACACCCTAAACCAATCTCAACCCTAACATTCCAAAAATTCCGAACAAAAACAAAAAATACCCACATCATCATAAGTTGCGAGTCGGGCGACCAAAAAAGATTGGATTCGAATACGCGACGGTAAGCCCGACCCAGTGGAGCTTACTAACGGTTTATGATCCGTCCCGAATATGAGACTCACCTCGCTGTTTCCACCACGCCCCATTTAGCAGACTTGGAGGGGGCAGTGTAAACTGGATGTAGAACGTCCAACTTGAGTTCAAATATTTTTAAACGCGATCTGCACTCAAATACAAATACAAATACAAATTCTAAATCGAACTCATAATTATAAGCACTAATACAACGGATATTTACCTATTTTTCCCGATGTTTCAACAGGTTTACACACAGTCTTAGTCACGGAATAACTGGAGTACTGGAGTTACCACCTCTGCGAAGTGGAACTTGAGTTAGTATAAATTCATCAATATCACAGGACAGGCCTGATAAGCGCCTGATACTATAGGATTCATTGCATGCCTTGACTCTATGCCGTGGCCGTGATGTTCACTTTTGAGATGGTTAGGAGATAGTTAATAGCGGTCTCATTAGACATTTAATAAATCTCGCTTACGTCGAGTCACCAGAACATTGACACTCTCTTAACTCTAGATATTACCACTAAATAAACTTCAAAAGTAATTTATAAACAATTATTTATCATGATTAGATGTTTCAGTTTTCACGTGACATGATCACGTAATAACTGAAGATACTGCGAGTGATAAATTACTTTTGTGTTAATTACCATAATAGTTTTAAAATTTTATGATTATAAATAAATAAATAAATATTGCTGAACAATCCACACAGCATTATCTAGCCCCATGGTAAGCAAAGCTTGTGTTATGGGTACTAGATAACTGATATACATAATACAATACATTACATAGATAGATATTTTTTATTATACATAGAAAACGACCGGAACACCCGGAACTAATATCTGCAGATCGTACACACAATTGTTCCGAGGCGGGAATCGAACCCGCAACCTCCTGCGTCGCAGGCGGACTTTCGCCCACCGCGCCACATCGGTCGTCAAACGTAGATTAAACTATTTTATCATCATTATTGTTAAAAAAAGCGAGATAAATACTAACAAATAGGTACCTAATGGACATTTTCTTTTGTAGCTCTAACCTAGTATGGAACCTAATAGCAACTTGATGTTCTGATTTTGGTTTACATTGCCAAAGGTAAGAAAGTCAAGAATCCATTAAATGAAATGGAATGTACCATTTTACACATGCAGGTAGAGTGATCAATATTCTAGCGGGACTTTTCACGCCTTTTGTGCCCCGAATTGTTCTTATGTAGGTAGCAAGTAACCATTTACGATGGTGTTAATAAACGTGGACTCTGAATGTGGCGGAAGGCACAATCTGTGCCTGGATCGGAAATAGTCATCATCGTCATATGAAATAGAATAGAAAAAACATTAATACTTTAATTCTTTATTGTACATAAAAAATCACACATAAATAACTTACATAACAAGATATGTACATAGACGAGCTTAACCCGGGCAAAGAGTTTTCTTCCAGCAAACCTTAGGGTTATAGGATTAATACGGCACAGGTATGAAAGAAAGTATAAATTAAACAAACAAACAATAAGAATAGTTTAAAATGGGGCTTAGTAACACTCAAGGGTCCACCATATCAGTTCATACTCGTCCACTGCTGGACATATAGGCCTCCTTCATACAGCGCCATAAACAGCGGTCCTAAGCCGCCTCCATGCAAGTATTCTAATACATAATATCTCATATTTATTAGAATAATTACCATAAATATTGTATTGGATATTGTATAGATTCAGATTCAAAAACTTAAAACAAAAGTCACATTGAATTTAGTTTTCTTTAAAAAAAACCTTCAGTTATTCGGTATCTAGTCTTTCAGCGATATGCTACATGACTTAAAAAAAATATTGGTCGGTGAAACTAAGAGGTACTTGTCTGCAATAGTCATGCAGACACTTTTTTATGTCTTCTGAATGAATTATCACAAAATTTGCTCAAATTAGCTGCATTCTCACATTATAATAATAATATATAGTAAAAGTAAAGTAAAAAGATGTTTATTTTGTCAGAACAGATAGTAGACATACAACATCTATATACATATATAAAAGAAAGTCGTGTTTGTTACAACACTTATAACTCAAGAACGGCTGAACCGATTTAGTTGAAAATTGGTGGAGATGTAGCTTAGAACCAGGAGTCTAACATAGGATATTTTTATCATTTAAACCATTTGACACATAGATTTCCACGGGGGCGAAGCCGCGGGGCGCAGCTAGTATACATATAAATTAAACTTAGATTAACAGAGAACTGACAAAATCGGTCTCCACTCAGCATGTGCTATGGTAGAGCAGATCATACCATAGCGCTGGTCTACCGTGGAGACCGTGGTGCGTAAGGTGGCCTAATATAATAAGTAACAAAATGAAAATGAAAATTAATTAACAAAAACGAAAACAATGAGAACAAAATTATTAATATTATTACTTATAAAAGTTTTTGAATTATATGATATGTGTTCTTTAAATAAATAAATAAACAATAGCACGTCCGCGCGGGCCGTACGCGATAGAAGTTACGTAACCTTGTCTCTTGTGACTTGTACTTATTTAGCAATACTGTTACACGATATTTCATAGATGAGCAACAAAAACCTTCGACATTTTTTGCTCTATCAAAACTTATCGTGACAGCAAATCACCGCGATAAATAAATCAATAACCGAAATAAAAAAGACATCAGCTATTTCTAGGCTTCATTCACTGACATATTTATAGATACTGTCTAATAAATGACTGTCTACAACATTCTTAGTTCTATTCATAAAACTGTTAGGAATAATTCAGTGAATATACATTTCGGTACAAAGAGAAGGTTAGGGACATTTATAAATAACAGCATTGCGGTCTGTGCGGGTAGCTTGGGTTAGTCAAAGGTAAAGGGTGCGTTGTTAAATGTTGCGTTTCTTGACCCTACTCCAAGACCTTTGTGCGAAGTATTTAGGGTAGTAAAAAATTTACTCCCTCTATGAATAAGTGGATTTCAACTTAATTAGCCGTCGTTTTCTAATTTATAATTACGTGTCTAATTGTCCTTTAAGTTCTAACTAAAGGAAAAAAGCACTTTGAGATTTGAGTTTTATAGAATAATAAATAAATAATGCTGGACAATCCACACAGCATCATCTAGCCCCAAGGTAAGCAGAGCTTGTGTTATGGGTACTAGATGACTGATATACCTACTAAAAAAACTACACTAGATTACATAGATAGATTTTTATTATACATAATAACGACCAGAACCAGAATTAGGTGATTTTAGTTTTCAGGTTCTATCTCGACCCGTAGCTTAACCTAAATAACTGAGATGCATAGTTAGTTTGGACCAAGGGTAACTTCAACCTCTTATTTTATGGTTCACTATGTCTATACCGCTACAATTCTGCCAGTATCCATGTCGAAAGAGTCTAACTACCATGGGTAAGTTTTACCTGTAATCTAACTGGTAGCTTTACCCGTGGTGGGTAAAACTTTTAGAACTATCATGGTTATACTAAAGTCATTTAAAACAGGATATTTACCATGATTTGATTTTAAATGACTTTAGTGTTAATAGCCATGATAGTTTCGACGACCGATGTGGCGCGGTGGGCGAAGGTCCGCCTGCGACGAAGGAGGTTGCGGGTTCGATTCCCGCCTCGGAACAAATGTGTGTACGATCCTGCAGATATTTGTTCCGGGTGTTCTGGTCGTTTTCTATGTATAATAAAAAATATCTATTTATGTAATGTATTGTATTATGTATATCAGTTATCTAGTACCCATAACACAAGCTCTGCTTACCATGGGGCTAGATAATGCTGTGTGAATTGTCCAGCATTATTTATTTTATTTTATTTTATTTTTTATTTTAGTTTCAAAAGTTTTATTATCATGGTTATTAACACAAAAGTGTTAAATATTTACCATGATTTGATTTTCAAGAATTCAACACAATTTCGTTTTTTTACAGTGCCTTCAGTTATTCCGTGATCATGGCGGATGAAACTGTGCCGAAATATTGGATAACACAAAAATCAAATCATCCCAAATAATGAAAAAATGAAATAAAATGAATGTATTTGTTATACTTATACTACGAGATATACTACGAGACTAACACTGAACATAACAAACTTAAACGACTTTTGTACCACGGGTAGATAGATAGATAACACTTTATTACACCACACAAAACAGAAAATAATACAGAGATAAAAACTTAGAATAAAGGTATAAAGGGCGGCCTTATCGCTGAGAGCGATCTCTTCCAGGCAACCTTGGGATGGACTGGACATGAACGAACAATATAGACGGTGGCACTTTAATAAATATTAAAATAAAAATAAATCTCATCAAGAAGGCTTTCTACTCCATAAATGATTATCTCAATGATGTTAATGCTTGGCCAGATGTCGCTCAGTTTCGCACCGACAATAGTATGTAAGTAATTTGTTGTTGTGCATAGCTTTACTTAAATATTAACATGTATCGAATCATATTTATTTTTAGACTTAGGTAAATAGGCAAATAACCATGTATTAGACATATAAGAGATGAACATGCTAGTGGTTTCTTTTTCCCTCCTTCCACTAGTGGACAAAAAATTTAAGTGAACAGTAAAATAATTTTATTTGATAATAATTTAATGTATAAAATATGACTTGTCTAAGTGCTTATTTTGTAAGCCTAAATAAATAAATGATTTTTTACTTTACTTTACTTTACTTTAATAACATTTACCATGGTCGTTTAGATAAACTAATAACTATTTTATTGTAACTTATAGTTATTTCGATTCGTATCACGACGGGCCTCGGCAAACAAGTTATCCTACAAAGAAGCCTGTAGCAAATTGTTATTGCCTATTTAGCTTTTCCATTTCTTCCGACATACATACCAGCTTAATTTAAGTCCGTCTATGTAATTTCTTAGTATCAAAACTTACCGAGAATTCCGTTCTTTGCGAAATTGGAGCGGCGAGTACCTGGAACCGAATACAACAATTAAAACTTTTCCTCATACTATTCAAGTTTTTCCGTGAATTACTTTGTGTGGGGCAGCGAGATCTTTTTTCGGTGGGACTGTGAACTTTTTCAAAGTTGTAAGTAATATAGCGGAAGGTATTGTCCTTCAAAATATATATATTGATATATATTTTTTGTTGTATAATACACATAGCATCATCTAGCCACAAGTTAACACTTTGACTGCGATGTTTTTTCGACGACTGCGATCTTTTTTTTTAACCTAAAAAATTCGTGCTGCCGCTCTACACAGCGGTTGTGTTGCGCCGCACATGCGTTTCGTTCGAAAAATATTACGGCTGTGCTGAGTCACAAAGATCTGTATTTTCTCAGCCGCTGCGCTAGTGTGGATTTACGCATATTAGTCACTTGTAGAAAACACATACCGTGTGATTACAGCAGTCAAAGTGTTAAGTGGAGCTTGTGTTATGGGTACTAGATGACAGATAGATGTAGATTTAAGTACTTGATAGAATACATTACATAGGTAGATATGTTTTATTATACCCGGAACAAACATCTGCAGATCGTACACACAATTGTAACTAAGCAAAATCGAAATAGAATCGAACCCGCAACCTTCTGCGTCGCAGGCGCACCTTCACCAACCGCGCCATAGAGGTCGTCAAACATTTACTTGACAAGATTGAAAATCCGGACAAAAATGTGTCGTAGGTAATATATTTACTTTCACAATGTTTCATCCCATTCTAATTGCAGGCCTATTCCTAGTTTATAGGTTTCTTTGTTAGCTTCGGTTTCTTTTAGTTTCTATATCAGACGTAAAATTTCTGGAAAAAAGTACGATACGATTCTGAGAATTAATTTACTGTTAGCTATTGTGTTATATTCAATGTGTACACATTGAATATAAACTTGTTCTGCTTGCTCTCAATAGGTCTATTTGTTTAATAATTTCCACCGTAGGTACCTACACTACACTTGATGTCGTTAAGTTATAAGATTGTGCAAAGAAAAAGCAGAGATGATGCCTTCTTTAATAAATAAATAAATATACGTAATGCTGGACAATTCACACAGCATTATCTAGCCCCATGGTAAGCAGAGCTTGTGTTATGGGTACTAGATAACTGATATACATAATACAATACATTACATAGATAGGTTTTTTTTATTATACATAGAAAACGACCAGAACACCCGGAACAAATATCTGCAGATCGTACACACAATTGTTCCGAGGCGGGAATCGGTGGGCGAAGGTCCGCCTGCGACGCAGGAGGTTGCGGGTTCGATTCCCGCCACGGGACAATTCTGCCGTCCTAAGCGCAAAAGCGGTATCTCAAAAAAGCTAGTTTGGAGAAAATTGAGGTTTTGTAAATAGTGTTTTGTTTTTACTTTGCACGTCGATTTTTGTACTTATTTAATGGAATTTATACAAAATATTTGTTATATTTTTTTTTCGTTTAGTCAAAATATCAAAAATGCTAGTGTATTACCTTTTTTCGTGAGATACCGCCATGTCGCCTAGTGTATATAGAATGAAGAATTGAGTTACCGCTTGTTTGTTAGCTATTCTCGTACATGCTGCCATACAAAACAATATGATTTTTTTTGGAAATAAAATACATATTATATTAAGGAAATGTTTAAATCAAATTATATTTTTTAACTCTTTTATTATACATTATTAATATCACATATGAAAATATTTAAAAAAGAAATGCTTTCCATGATTTTTATTAGTTAAAGGTAGGGAGTTCTTTCCAAAAGGAATTCTACTTTGTGGGATAATATTTTGAAGAAACTTCAAAATATATTCCTTTTTGTCTAGGGAAATGCCCTGTGGTGAAGTTCTCTGCTTGGGTGAAGGTAAAAATTGGATTTTCAAGAGTTTATTTCCAACTATGCTCGCAGTATTAGGGTCTTTATCGAATCCGGTTTGTAATAGTAAGTAGAAGTCAATAGAGGCAGTTTTGATCTGACATACAGTCAGATCAAAACTGCCTCTATTGACTTCTACTTATACCATTTCACTAATGTATGGGCGTGGGTTAATTCGTGAAAGTTTAAATTGTGTCGTGTAATCTTCCCAGTTATAAAAATTTACTTCAGTGACATCTCGGTAAAAAGAAAATGGCAATATGCGCTTATAATTTAATCTTTCGAGCGCCCAAATAATATTTTATGCCATAGTACAGGGACAACATAAAATTCATTTTGGCCTTTACCAGTTGGTACAAAACTTTCATTGTAAACCACTATCCTGTGGGTATGCAAAGGATAGCACACTATTAGATGTATTAGAAATTCAGCCATAACAAACAAAATTGAAAGATCAATTTAATTTGCCGCTGCAACGGCACTTTAAATTTGTATTAGAAATCTGGCCTTATCAATCAAATCTTAAGGATCAATTTAATCTACTATTGAGCGGTATCTCATCATTCAAAAAACGATATTGCACAAATATACTTAGCGTTATAGCGGTAACTCAGTTTTCGATTCAATTTGTTACACTTGCCGCTAATAGCCTTCGAAAAATTGCAATGAATATCTGTCGTTATTTTTTAGTTTTGGCGGTATGTCAAATATTCGGCTATTTGTCTACGTATTATTGATATACCTCTTCATGTCTTAGTAATTTAAGGTAAAACTGAGATAGGGAAAACTTTCTTAAGGTTTTTTCTATATGTTTTAAATAAGATACCGCTATTTGGCTTACTTCATTGGATGCGTATTTCTTTAAGCTATCCAATGCCGTAAAAATCAAATTTTCGTTTTTTTTGAGATACCGCTTTTGCGCTTAGCACGGCAGAATTGTGTGTACGATCCACAGATATTTGATCTGGGTGTACCAGAACACCGTTGTATCATAAAAAATATCTACATATGTGTAATGTGTTGTATTGCATATCAGTCATCTAGTACCCATAACACAAGCTCTGCTCAGCTAGGGGCTAGATGATGCTGTGTGGATTGTCCAGCATTATTTATTTATGTGAGCGCATTCGCTTTCAAACGCTAGTCTATATCTCTGTGAACTGTACATAACAGTAATACCTAATACGTTGGAAGAACTATATCAACAAGGTTGAACTTGGGAAGTTGTCTTTTATTAGCAGTGAAAAGTATTTCACTGGAATAAAATACAACAGCGATGTCCTCTTCCCTCGTCCTAACGACATGCATTTGCACCCGTCTCCACTCACATGGAAACTCAGATAAGGTTCCTGCAGTGGAATTAATAAAGTTATTATTTATATTTCGTAATCAGATATTTTAGCTGTGGAATTTTGGAAAATTAATGGCGTGGTTATTATGTATACGTTATGCCAAACATTAGCAGAATATATATCACTACTTATATATATAACAAAGTCACTTCCCGCTGTCTGTCTATCCCTACGTAAGCTTAGATCTTTAAAACTACGCAACGGATTTTATTGCGTTTTTTTATTTATTATTGATTTTTTAAATAGTTAGAGTGATTCAAGAGGAAGATTTATAAACCATTAAATAAATAAATATTACTGGACAATCCACACAGCATTATCTAGCCCCATGGTAAGCAAAGCTTGTGTTATGGGTACTAGATAACTGATATACATAATACAATAAACATTACATATTTTTTATTATACATAGAAAACGACCAGAACACCCGGAACAAATATCTGCAGATCGTACACACAATTGTTCCGAGGCGGGAATCGAACCCGCAACCTCCTGCGTCGCAGGCGGACCTTCGCCCACCGCGCCACATCGGTCGTCAATTTGTTTATTTTTTTTTTCTATTTTTTCAATGTATAAAAAGCGAAGCCGCGTGGCTTAGCTTTTATACATTTAGTAGACATGTATTTCAAATGCATATAATGTATGTATATGAGAAATTAGTAATGGACGTAAGTTGAAAGCAAGCTTAAGTAATATATTTGCTGAACAAAAATGTGTAATAGCTATGTAAATATGAAGACAGAATGTCTTATTTGCCAGCAATGCCCTGCAAGCAAAACAGTATTCCAGCTATTTCTCCGCGCCGCCCTGCCGTGTGTCCGCCCAAGTAAAATATTAACGTGGCGCCGCAATGCGGAGCCGCCAAGGGCGGGCGGGCCTTTTGGACACTGCTTCCGGCGCCACTGACGGCGTACTTTCTTTAGTACGCAGCTGTGGCGGTGGAAACGTAATGGACGTCTGTCTGTATGTATTCAATAGTTTCTTTATCATACTACTAGTTACTGCCCGCGGTATCCCACGCGTTGTTACTATGGAAACGTTGTGAGGTTGTTTCTGTCCCGTGGGAACTGATTTATGGGATAAAAGTAGTTTAAACAAACTAGCCTTGTTGGTTAATATCCTACTAATATTATAAACGTGAAAGTTTGTAAGTATGAATGGATGTTTGTTACTCTTTCTCGTAAAAACTACTGAATGGATTTTAATGAAACTCAACAATAATATAGCTTATACATCAGAATAACACATAGGCTACAATTTATAAAGACATATTGTATATTATCCAAAATATCTATAACCACACGGGTGAAACCGCGGGGCGCAGCTAGTATACCTATACGAGTAGTGATTCGATTTCAATAAGTTTAATAAAATTTTATCAAAATACGAAAACAAACGCCGAGTACTATTGCATTCAGGGTTGCCAACTGCACCTGTTCAAGAGTAGGCAAAGCACCAGATCGCTATTTTATTGGACTGCCTTCTAGCGTTAGCTCGCGGCTTCACTCGCGCAGTACCGAGGATAAAGTACATTACCTTACCTTCTAATCTTAGATCTGTTTCTACCAGCAGAATTTCAGCCCGATACTTAGTAGTTTTGTTTGGCGTGAAGAGGTAACAAACATCCAAACATTCAAATTATCGCATTAATAATATTAGTATGATACAGGGTGTTCGGTGAAAGAATAGATAGACCGATTTTATGGGTTGGGGGTCATGCAGGGGTATACTCGTATATAATAAAAAATAAGTTTGTTATCTCATGGGGTAGAAAAAACGTTTCCACTAAAGAACGCGTGCGAAACCGCGAGCAGAAACAATTGTTTATAAATAAATGAATGAAATCTTATGAATATAATAGTCTTGCTAGATTTAGATTAAATTTTGATCCATCGACGTCGGAGTTGAGTTTAAACTTAAGTTTTCAGTGTAACATACCTACAGGTACCATATTCTCCATAATACAAGTTTGAGAAGATATTATTTATTTATTTTATTTTGAGCCATTATTGTCCCACTGCTGGGCAAAGACCTTCCTTTTTTCCTTCCACTCCTCGGGATCCAACGCTGCAACAGGCCTCCACTCTGTGGTGGTCTTTGCCCACAAGTTGCTGGACATACGGCAGACGTGTCCGGCCCAGTTCCACTTCAGACTTGAGAAGATATGGTTGACAATAATTGTAATGCAAGTCCATCGATCCGCACACTAAGCGAAACCTTTGTAATCAACTGCCAAATAAACTAGACAATAGGTCAAATGATCACAGAATCTCTCGCACTAATATAATTGGCTCCAAGCCTCTTGAAATAATACCAATAACCACGAGTGCCATTCCGCTGGCAAAGAGGTCTTCTATTCGCAAAGAGGTCTTACCTTCGTCAACATACAAATTGGCAGATTTTCCGAGACCACAGAGTGTACTAAATAGCTGATTAACTCCATGGCTTAGGGTCGGTTTATATCTGGCGGAAAATGCTTCGCGTATTATCGGTTCCGTTATGCTATAACAGGCAAATGTATAATAAAACATTCAACCTTTCACACTCAACCGATGCGTTAGTGCGTCGAGCGTACAGCGTCTGTTTTCGTCAACGCATAGTCGGTCAACGTAACGTGTCACTACACGTGTATTTTGATTGATGCATTCAGAGTAGGCGTAACATCAGCGGAGATCGTTTGAGTACAGGCCGTTCGAACTGACTAGACGCGTAGGCCACACTACGCGTCTAGTCAGTACGAACGGCCTGTAGTGTGCCTGATTTGACCGAATAAACAAGATCGATAATACGCTCGACGCATTTTCCGTTAGATATGTAACGACCCTTAAATTGGCCTTCTGGTATACGCTCCCAATAAATCTATCTCACTGTAGGAACATGACATACTCGTACCTACCATACCATAAACAAGGGCAATAAGACCTCAATATTTCAGATAATTTTACGACAGTAGCCTGTTTCAAGAAGCAATATAAGTTTACAAAGAATTAGAAATATCCTTAAAACAACGCATGCGAAACCGCGGGCACAGACTCATCATCATCATCAGCCTATAGCAGTCCACTGCTGGACATAGGCCTCCCCCAATGAGCGCCATAGCGGCCTGTCTTCAGCTTGCCGCATCCAGCATCTACCTGCAGTCTTTCGCAGGTCGTCATCCCACCTGGTCGGAGGGCGTCCTACACTACGTTTGCCGAGTCGTGGGCACAGACTAGTAGTATATATTTATGAATTATGGAGTGACCCAGCTGTCTATTTTCTCCCACCTGCACAAGGCATAGAAATAAACTACCTCCAAAATCGAACGCGACAGGCAATACAGAATCGAATTTAAGTTTTCTTTTCGTCCAAGCGGTGAATTTTATTTGTTCGAAACCAATTTCGGATCTCGCCGCCTTATTCCAAATGCGATAGAGACGAGATTGCATCGGAATTGGACGTTTACAACAAAAGATTTCGTTTACCACATTTTCCACGTGTTTTTTAAAGGTCTACGTATCTTGAGTCGTCTTGTCTATTCTAAAGGATTGTACATAGATTTTTTTAATACAAATCATACTTAAAACAAAGAGTTCTTAAAGATTTGTAACCTGATAATTTGAATTAGGGGGGGGGTTGGTGTAGGTCTTGGTGGGGCGTGTCCTCTGCCAGGGAACACGCACCTATAAAGTGCTAAGAACACCAGAAGCGTACGCCTCGGGTGTGCGGAGCCGAGGCTATCAGACGCGCACCAACTTGTCTTCGTATACGTCCACGCCATCTCTAGACTGACGCCTCGGTTTATTGATGGGCCCTCACCTTCATCGGTGTGGGTCGTCCCTCCTGGACAATGCTGCGGTCTGCCACTGGCAACGAGTTCTTCGCACACTTCCATCTCAACTTGGGACCGCAGTAGCTGAATACGAAGGCGACCGGCGAACCTTCGGCGCCTTAACCGAATTACCTGGCTATCTGAACTGAAGGGAAGAAAACCCTGTAGAAAAAATCACAGAGGCTAAGGGAAGAAAACCCTGAGAACAAAAAATCACACCGAAGGAAGGGATGACAACCCTAATGCAAAAATCACAGCAACCATGGAAGAAGCAAAACTTAAAAACAATCTACCCCAGGAGGGTACCGGCGGAGAACCCGTCGGAGAATCCCTCTCTGAGCAAAGCTCAGACAGCCCCACGTATTCTGGGGGGGGCAAAGGATTGCTACCCAAGGGAATTACTTTCACAACGGACAAACCAAAGAAAACATTGACCCAACAACTATTCCATCCAGGACTATTCAACCGACAAAAATCGACATCTTTCAGTGACGCAACTGAGATGAGCCGTCCAGATTATAACAACCCAAGTACACCATCTCCACAGAAGCGAAATCTCTCTCCTGATGAAAGAGACAGTAGACTAAACCAAGCTAAAAGAACCCAGCAACGAAACTTAATGTTTAATACACACAGAGACATCGAGACAAGCAATAGCTTTGCTCTTCTTAACTCAGAAGAGATGGATGCCCCGCCAGCCAAACGTATACCAAAACCACCACCAATTATACTTTATGGTGTCGATGACCTGCGCAAGCTCACCCAAACGATTGAAGAAGTGGTGGGAAAAGATGACTTCACATATAAAATAGTATCAAAGAATCAACTCATAATATCAACGCACACTGTAGAAAACTATAAGACAATGATAGAACACATCAGAGACAAAGGACTGATCGGGTACACATTCACTCGGAAAGACCAAAAAAGCATGAGAATTGTTATCAAACACCTCCACTTTAGCACACCAAAAGATGAAATTATAGCAGCCATAGAGAAAACTGGGAATACTGTACAAGGGGAGATCGTTACAGCTCGAAAACCAGGTACTAAGGAGCCCCTAAACACATTCTTTGTTAACATCGCCCAACACGAAAACAACAAACTTGTAAAGGATATAAAAGTCATCTATAACCAAAGAGTTCTTATTGAAGACCCAAAAAGAAAAACTTCAGTAGTCCAGTGCAAAAGATGCCAGCAATATGGGCACAGCAAAAATTATTGCATGAGACCACATAGGTGCGTCAAGTGTGCTGGTGCACACGAAACCTCCATGTGTACTGTCGACAGAAACACCCCGGCAATATGCACGTTGTGCTCAGGAAGCCACCCTGCTAGCTATAAGGGTTGTCAAGTATACAGGGAAGTGCTGGCCAGAAAACGCTTTCCAGACAAGCTGAAAACACGCCAAAACATAGACCAAACCGATGAGAAAGAGAGAATAAATTTGCCTAACACCACCAACAATACACCTATAAAAATCACAACTGAGTATGACGACACTGTAAAATACCTAACAGCCCAAAGTAAAATTCGTGATCTGACTGCCACTGAATGCCTACAACTTTACAGTGAGACAGTTAAACATGGAAAAAGCAAACATATATCAGAAGAAAAAGAGAAAAAGTGCCTCACTAAAAATACAGAACGCAGTAGCAATAGCAACCCTATAAACAAAAGTAAACCTATAAAGTCACCAAAAATACAGAAGAGAAACAACGATGACAACATAAAAAGCATGAGAACATCTGCAAGAAACAACGGGGACAACACACAGTCACAAAGAACATATTACAGAAATAACGGAGGTCTAGAACCACAAAGAAAACCAATGACTGACACCGAAGCTGAAGAAAATGCTTCACGAGAACATAGACCAAGTCTAGAAGCACTTATAAAAATACAGACGGAAAGAATTGACCAGCTGATCACACAGCTAAGCACAATAATGAATCTGATTGTCACACTCATCAGTAAACTTTCATAATGACTTCCCTACGAATTGCGACATGGAACATAAATGGCTTAGCGCCAAACAAACAAGAACTGAACATATTATTAATTGACAACAAAATTGACATAGCTCTGATATCCGAAACTCATCTTAATGACAAAAAATGTTTTAAGCTGGACAACTACAACGTTTACTGCACAAATCACCCTGACAACACCTCTCATGGTGGCTCGGCGGTGATCATAAAAAATAATATTAAGCACCACCTACATAGCCAATTCCAGGAAGACTGGATGCAAGCTACAACTCTAACCATAAATGACAAATTGGGTTCCATCAATGTGAGCGCCATCTACTGCCCACCCAAACATAACCCTAAACAAAAAATGTTCGATCGCTACTTTCAGACTATAGGAAAACGATTCATAAGTGGCGGAGACTGGAACTGCAAACATACCTATTGGGGCTCAAGATTGACAACTACAAAAGGACGAGAACTGAAAAAAAGCATTGACAACAAGCAACTTATAGCAATGAAATGAAATGAAATGAAATGAAATGAAAGTTTATTTCCTTAGGCTTACAAATAAGCACTTAGACAAGTCATATTTTATACTATTCATTATTATATTGATGTTCACTTCAATTTTTTGTCCACCAGTGGAAGAAGTGAGAAGAAACCACCAGTATGTTCATAACTTATGTGTCTAGTACATAGATTTGCTTATCTGTAAGTTGTTAGATTTTGAGTTGGAGCAAAACTCGTTCCAAGCTTTTTTATCTTCTACATAATCTGATATTTTGTAATAAGCCTTTTTACAAAGAATATGCTTCACAATTTTTTTAAATTTATTTATTGATAATTTTTGCAACTCACTTGGAGTTTTGTTGTAGAAGCGTATACATTGCCCTTTAAAAGATGCACTTATCTTATGTAGTCTAGTTGTGGGAACAGCGAGTTTATTCTTATTTCTAGTATTTACATTATGTATATCGCTTTTTTTATTGAATCGATCGATGTTTTTATGAGTGTACAACAAGTTTTCATAAATATATTGACATGGTACTGTCATTATGTTTATTTCTTTGAATTTATTACGTAGGGATTCTCTGGGACCCATATTATAGATCGCACGAACAGCCCTCTTCTGCAACACAAAAACGGTGTTTATATCTGCAGCGTTCCCCCACAATAGTATGCCATAAGACATAATACTATGGAAGTAGCTGAAATAGACTAGTCTAGAAGTATCAACGTCTGTAAGGTGACGGATTTTTTTATATAGGATTATATAGGATTTCAATAGGAACAAACAAGCCGACATACTGGCCAACTGACATTAACAAAACTCCTGATCTTGTCGACTTTTTTATTATAAAAGGCCTGTCGCACTTGTATTTTGACATAGAATCTTCACTGGACTCCGTTTCTGACCACACCCCAATTATAGCTACATTTAGCGCATAAGCAATATTCAAAGAACCGACATCAACCTTATATAATCACAAAACTGACTGGGAATCTTTCGCAAAGTACTTGGAAACCGAAACAGGTCTAAAAATAAAACTAAGAACAGAAGAGGACATAGACGAGGCCACCTTCTACATAACAAACCTAATACAGGTAGCCGCATGGCGTACTACACCGGCCCTTAGCAACCTTGTCCCAAAAAACAATATCCCGCTGAACATAAGGCACAAGCTGGCAGAAAAGCGAAAGCTACGAAGGCAATGGCAAGCAGGCAGAGCACAATCAGATAGATCAAAATATAATAAAGCCTCCAGAGAACTAAAAGAGCTCATACAAGAAAACCAGAACGAGACTTTCCAACAGAAACTACAAACTCTCTCTATCCATAAAAAAGATAACTACTCTCTATGGAAAATAACAAAAGACTTCAAAAGACCTCAAAACCACATTCCACCATTAAGAAAAAACGCTGAGAAACCATGGGCCAAAAGCCAACAAGAAAAAGCAGAGTTGTTTGCTGAACACCTAAGTGACGTGTTTACCCCAAATGAGTCAAACATGACGGAATTTGAAGACGAAATAGACAAGATACTTCTGAGTGACCAGCAACTATCGCAACCTATGACACTGGTTACTCCGAGAGAACTAAAGAGAATGATATGCAAACTAGAAAATAAAAAAGCTCCGGGTTTCGACCTAATAACGGGAGAAATTCTCAAACATCTGCCAAAAAAACCCAGAGTATTTCTTACGATGTTATTCAACGCAATTCTCAGAACACACCACTACCCAAAGCTATGGAAGATATCAACAATACGTATGATGCCCAAACCGGGAAAACCACCAACGGACCCCAGCTCATACAGGCCCATCAGCTTACTGCCAGTTCTATCGAAACTCTTTGAAAAAATATTGCTACTTAGACTTAAACCGGTTCTAGAGGACAACAAGATCATCCCGGATCACCAATTTGGGTTTCGGGAGAAACATGCTACAGTCGAGCAAGTGCATAGAGTAGTCCACAAGATCAGACAATCACTCGAGAAAAAAGAATACTGCTCTGCGGTATTCATAGACATCCAACAAGCATTCGACAAAGTCTGGCACAAGGGACTGCTATACAAACTCAAAACTCTACTTCCGAACTCATTTTTTATGATACTAAAATCATACCTTCTTGAAAGACGGTTTCAAGTGAAATATGAAGAAGAATTCTCCAAACTTCATGAAATTAAAGCATCAGTACCCCAAGGATCAGTGCTAGGTCCTGTTCTTTACTCCATATATACGGCAGATCTGCCTGAGACACCAGATGTAGTGACAGCGACCTATGCAGACGATACTGCATGTCTTGCAAGCGACGCCAATCCTGAAACGGCATCCACCAAATTACAGGGACAGCTCGACAAAATCAGCGTCTGGCTTCAAAAATGGAGAATTAAGTCCAGCGTGACAAAGTCCACGCAGGTCACGTTCACACTCAGAAAAGGAGATTGTGCACCTGTTCGAATGGAAAGAGGAATCCTACCAACCAGCAACACGGTGAAATACCTAGGCCTGCACCTAGATAGACGATTGACATGGGCAAACCACATTAAGGCCAAAAGAACAGAAGCGAACATACAATTTAGGAACTTCTCCTGGCTATTGGGCCGAAAATCACGACTCTCTCTTTACAATAAGCTTCTTGTCTACAAGGCTATAATAAAACCGATCTGGACATACGGTATAGAACTCTGGGGATCAGCAAGTAACTCGAACCTAGAGATACTTCAGCGATTCCAAAATATCGCTCTACGGACAGTATCCAGCGCACACTGGTTTGTGAGAAACTCAGAAATCCATGAATACCTGGAAATGCCAACTGTAAGAGAGGAAGTCAACAACTACAGCAAAAAGTACAAAGAAAGACTGAACAACCACAGCAACACTCTAGCAAGAAGCCTACTACAGGACAAAGACCACATAAAACGCCTTAAAAGATGGCAAATACTCAACCTTGACCAGAGGAACTAAAGTGTTCAAAGCGAAAGAAAGGTGCTTTTCGCTGGAATGGCACCTGAAAATCCAACCCAAGACCATATCTAATTATGGCTAAACAGCCGATAGTAGATAAAAAAAGAAAAAAATAATAATAATAATAATAATAATAATAATCGAAACAAATTAGAACTAATGTTTACAATTGAAACAATTGAGCTAACTACAGACTGTAATCAATCTACGGGTAGCTCAGCTGATCCAGTTTAATTATCTAGATGAATATTCGTTATCTGCACTACGTAAACATTTTCCAGTTTTTATAAGTTTGCGTTTTCTTTATTATTATTATATATAATTATTTTTGGTTTGTAATACCTGACTGACGATGAATACTCTTGACTTAATAATAAACAACTTTATACAAGGTTCATGTGAATCCATAAAACCAAAACACGTAAAGCCTCGATTTTACTGCAAATAATAATTTCATTTTATTCAAAATTCAATTTTTCCATCCAGCCAATTTGTAAGCGAAGCCAACGGGTTGGATATTCAGCAAAATGCATGAATAAAATATTGAATGTTATCGCTTTAAAGTATTTAGTGGAAAACTTCAACGGCGTTAGTAAAACAATTTTACGAATTTGTTCAAAATAATTGGTTTCCCATAGTTTTGTAACCGTCTCTCTGGAGGATAGGATTCGTATCGAATACATCCGACAGAGAACCAAAGTTATCGACATAGCTCTAAGAATTAGCAAGCTGAAGTGGCAGTGGGCCGGCCATATCTTGCGAAGAACCGACAGCCGCTGGGGATTGTCGCATCCAGCATCTGCCTGCAGTCTTTCGCAGGTCGTCTTCCCACCTGGCCGGAGAACGTCCTACACTACGTTTGCCGAGTCGCGGTCTCCAATCTAGAACACGTTTACCCCACTGGCCGTCCGGTTCTTCGCGCGTCATGGCCGGCCCACTGCCACTTCAGCTTGCTAATTCTTAGAACTATGTCGATAACTTTGGTTCTCTGTCGGATGTATTCGTTACTAGTACTCTTAGTATTCACGCATACGAGCGCACAAATACGATTACGAAAATTAGACGCATATGTCGCATTTTTTTGCTACACCTCGTTATTTTTAAAAGGTTTCGTTATTTCCAGAGAGCAGAATGCGACTAGCAGAAGGTACCCCAACGTTACAAACAAGTCAATTCTGTCCGAGCTAATCTAGCGAACAAAAAACAGAGATCCTACCGCGCCGTGGCGCTAGGGGAGCGGATACACTGCAGGGGCATTATTCTATATTACATATATTAAAAGCCAGCGGCGTGGAATCGGTTAAAACCGTATTCCCTATGTCATATTAGTCATTCCTCGCCGCGACACGACGTGATTTGGGCACGGTTTGAACTGTCAAAGAAACGCGCTAGCTTCTAGCATTTATTTGGGCAAGAAATCTCCTATGTCATACGGAATAACCCCCTAGGTCAATTGGCCGCAATCTGCTTTATTATAACAATGACGACCTCTGTGGCACGGTGGGCGAAGGTCTACCGACGCAAGAGGTTGCGGTTTGGATTCCCACCTCGGTATAATAGTGAGTACGATCTGCAGATATTTGTTTCGGGTGAGTGGAGAGAGGTCAGGAGCAGGGCAACGGCTTAACGTGCCTTCCGAGGTACTCTTCCTGACTCTGGTGTTTAGTAACTAACTAATTGAAAGTTCTAAGTTTAAGTAACTACCTAGGTAGTGGTTTTACATGGTAATTTTAAATTAAACAAAGATAATGCAGGCACTGTATGTATGTTATCAATAAAGATTATCTTTTTATTCAATGAGAAAGGGTCTTAAGATGAAGGCTTGCAGGCTTTGTTCCCGAGGGTACCTTAATAAATTGTTCAGTATTCTTCGCAGTTTGCGGTTTCAGCTCCGTAATTTATACTCGGGAAATTAAAAGAACAACAAACCAGAATGATAGGCGACCTCTGTGGCATAGTGAGAGTTAAGTGGATGTCGCACGTTTGATTCTCAATGCCAAAATATCGAACGAATTTTATTAAGATTAGAAGAACAAAGGAATTTATAGAACAGAAAAAAGGAAGTATACAAATATTTTATGCCTAAAAGGATTACAAAGAATACGTAATCTTCTATTTTTATGGGATATGATAATGCATGTGACTAAAAAAAAACACACGAAAAACTGGTATACAGGGTGGAATTTTGTAATGCCACCTGGAGGGAAAGTACTCTTAATACTGTAGATAGAAAATTGTACTCAAAGAAAACATTCCTTTAATTTTGAAAAGAAAGAAAACTGCAATTCAAAGATTTTCGAAAATTCGCTTGCCACACCCGGGAATCGAACCGACTAAAATCTGTAAAAATTACACCCTGTATATCATACCAGTTTTTATGCACAGAAAAACTGCTAAAACTGTATCATCATATCACCCAGTTTCATCAGGTTGATATTCCAAAACTATAAAATGGAATTTTGAAAGATAAATTATAAAATAAATATTAAGTTTAATTCTTCACGCCAAGGGAAAAAATATCGGACTGAAATTATCTCAGGAGTAAGTCTAAGATTTTAATTAAGATGAAGATTCTTACATGAAGTCAGAATCGTGTGCCTAGCCGCGGGCAAAAGCTAGTGCCTAATTTTCAAGCACGATAAAGGGAAACCAAAGTATAAGAAATAACTGTATTTAATCATCACACTCGTTAAGCAAATTAGGTTCTTTTGATTCATCACTCGGGCCGAACCTGAAACGTAGTAAAAACTATCTGTATAAGTATTTACGACCAGGTGGGATGACGACCTGCGAAAGACTGCAGGTAGATGCTGGATGCGGCAAGCTGAAGACAGGGCGCTGTGGCGCTCATTGGGCCTATGTCCAGCTGTGGACTAACATAGGCTGATGATGATGATGGTGATGATGATGATGATTATGAATAGGATTTATTCCACTGACCTAGTAATCTAATGCTTTCTAAAAACTTATCATAAGATTGTACCAATGTACAAGAGCAAGTCAGTACTCGCTCCATCTCTAAGTAATAAAAAGATCAGATTCCAAACACTCCCCAAGATAACCTCCGCAAACTTTCAAACTTCCCTATCTGATGTAGAGTTCTGGCATGTTACGATAATTCAAGTAAACGAGCGGGCGCGGTTAGGAATAAACCCATTTAGGCCGAGCCCCGGTGTAATGATAAAATAAATAGGGTATACGGTAGGTAATGGCCCGCGCTTCGCTGGCGGTCTGTGGCCCTGTGTGGTGGGACTGAAATACGGTGACAACAGATACTTACCTTGATACGCAATTTCAGGGTATTCTTTTGAGAGATCTGCCGACGGATAAACACCTTAACGTGATAATAAATAGAGTTGTCAACGAGTTTTCTCGCTATTTATATCAGTAAAAATATTTCATCGGTAGAATATTTACTCCAAGAGATGGTTTCAAGTCTAAACAAAACAAAAGAAGGCACAAGGTTACAATAGAGACACGGTGTCACTCAGGGAAAACTAGATATTAAAACTACAATTGCCTAAAGCACTCAATCGTAATAAAAATAATGTAGAGTTCTGTATTGCATTGCAGGGGTCGAATTCCTAAATGAATCGTTTCACTATAACAATGTATCGTCTCAGAATAACATATTTTGACATTCAACCATTGATGAAAGAAACTATAGATGGACTACACGTATAAAAAGTGTCAAGGTTGAAACTAATCTATCCATATCTCCGTGCAAATAGCAACGCACGCACTGTCTAGAGTTTCTTTCATCTATGGACGATTCCGAGACGATACTATTGACATAGTAAAGCATTTTATTTTTCGTTTATAAGTAACCTTTCCTGTACTTCTGTACTGAAATTACTAAACTGCACGAAAGAGATTTTAACCTACCAACATGCCGTATTAAATTTTACGTCGAAATTACCCCAAATCGTTTAACCACCGCCGAATCAATATAGCCTGCCTACAAGTCCTAAACTCACACACCTATCTGCACGCGACATTTTTACAAAATTATTGTAATTAGGCGGTACCCAAGGGCGGAAGTCGCGTGAGGCCTTGGCACAAACTCT
Source organism: Eupithecia dodoneata (assembly GCA_947044415.1). Classification (NCBI taxonomy): domain Eukaryota; kingdom Metazoa; phylum Arthropoda; class Insecta; order Lepidoptera; family Geometridae; genus Eupithecia; species Eupithecia dodoneata. Next base: position 1,781,826 of record OX345670.1, read on the forward strand.
TATCCGAAACCTAACGAGATTTCATAAACAAGTACAAGAAGTTATTGCTCTGTAAATGTGGATTTAACCAGAAACAAAGAAAAACGACAAAAACGTCCGCTAAAAATAAAAGTTATGTGGCTTAACTTGAACTGAATACTGTTTATAAAAGTTATATATTACGGCAACCCATCCTTGGATACCCTATCGTACCCTACTATGTGTAGGTAATTTGTAACTAGAAGGTATTTTCGGAAAATCCACCAAATGGCATCCTCATTTTCGAGAAGCGAGATACCAAAAATATTATGACCGATAAACCAATGAGCCAAGATAGTCTCATCGAGACACTCAGTCAATACCATTGACTAATTTGTCTCCTAATTTCCTATAAATACCAAACAATAAGAATAATAAATCATTTATTAGAGACTATAGAAAAGTAACAGATCTTATTTAACTTATTCTACTGCCCATATAGTAATTATATACCTTAAAACTAGCATACATAAAATATAAAAAATACCTTATTTATAACACGCTTTTTGTGAATAAGGTGTGACAGCGTGTAGATGTCGAAATCAGGGTGTCAGCTGACGTTGGTGCACGGCGGCGGTACAGCAGTGTCCCGTTGCAGGCGGCCAGTGAACCTTCGGAACTGACACCCTTCGGCCAAAACTCTGCGCTTAAGAACGTCGAGAGATGATGACTTGGTACTCTCTCATAAATATAATAATTTAATTGACATAAATTAATTGAATTTCATATTATGGCGAGAGTTTCTCGACGCGCATCGTGAACTCTTCATGTGTAGGTACTCCTCCACAGCCTTGGCCTCCACACAGAAGTGGACGCCTGAGACGTAGAGCTGAAATAAATGCCTTATTTTACTGAACTCTAGAAGACTACCTCAAAATGTCAACCAACCCACACTAGCCGTATTATAATGAACCAAAACATCACTCTGTATTAAGCTACCTACACATAATATTAGGAGTTCATTTCGGGCGTGAGAACCGACAGCTGCAATTTTTATCGAACCTTCGGCCTTTGTAATGACCTGTGGAGTTGTCACGTAAAATTAGAGACGAACTTCCGAGTTCGGAAGGGTTGTATAAATTAATATCTATACTAAATGTTTTTAAACTATTTTCAATAATTTCATGGAAATATCATCTAGAACAATCTTCGTTTGGTACATGTTATAAATCCGACAGAGAACCAATGTTATCGACATAGCTCTAAGAATTAGCAAACTAAAGTGGCAGTGGGCCGGCCATATCTCGCGAAGAACTGACGGCCGCTGGGACAAACGTGTTCTTGACTGGTGACCACGACTCAGTAAACGTAGAGTAGGACGCCCTCCGACCAGGTGGGAGACTGCAGGTAGATGCTGGATGCGGCAAGCTGAAGACAGGGTGCTATGGCGCTCATTGGGGGAGGCCTATGTCCAGCTGTGGACTGCTATACGCTGATGATGAGATGATGATGACATGTTATAAATAAAAAGTAAAAACATTTTTATTTCAGATAACTGGGATCCATTGTTTGTAAATATATTAAATAAAATAATATTGAGAGCTTGTCACTAGGGTTACTGGTTAGTTATAACTAATACTAAAAATTAAGTTATAGCTATGTTGCTCGATATAAATAGCTTCGCATCTCGATCTGTCAAGAGTAATGTGCCTGAAATACTTCATTCTGCCATTCAATCTTAATTCACTTTCCTTTCAACAAATAGGGAACTTCATAGTCATACATAAAACAAACAGAAAATAAATGAGTGGACGGGACGACCAATCCTACTAATATTATAAACGCGAAAGTTTCTGAGGATGTTTGTTGCTCTTTCACGCAAAAACTATTTAATGGATTTTGATGAAACTTCACAATAATATAGCTTACATATCAGAATAACACATAGGCTACAATTCATAAAGATATATAGTATATTATCCAAAATATCTATCACAACGCGGGAGAAACCGCGGGCCGCAGCTAGTTAATAATAAAGAAACATAACTATCAAAATAGCATGGACTGCTATCTAGTCAAATCAAGATAGTAGTTTTAAAGCTTCTAACCCCTGTTGAGGTTGTTTGTTTCTGTTTTCTAATGTATTTTTCCGTTCTGGGCCAAAAATATCATCATCCAGCAGACAACAAACACGATGTTCAAGCTCCACTGGACCATCCATCATACTCCCCTGTCAGCCTGTATAACCGCATCATGTCCCCTGTACAACCGCATCCTTTCAATTGGGGTCACTAAACCTGTTATGAGATATTTTGGTGTTTAGAAGTATTATAACGTCGAGGGTTGCCAGATGGGAACGGAAAATATGAGCTTCATCATTTTAAATCACGAGTTTTCCGGACTTTTTTTCGCTTAGGTAAATCACTATTTTAATTAGAAAAGTTTAAATGAATGAATGCGATGGATAAAGTATGCATTTTTAATGCCTTGTGAAATTTCAGTCAATAACTTTAAGATTGGGCTGGACATGTGTGGCGTATGTCAGACCAGCAGTGGGCGAAGATCGGCACTGACTGGATCCCGGACGGACGACGACCACGTGGAAGGCCTACGCGGAGATGGCGGGATGAGCTCGACCTATACAATAAGGAGTGGGTTCTCCTTGCTGAGGACCGAGATGAATGGAAGAAGGGGAGGGAGGCCTTTGCTCTGCAGTGGGACACTCTGGCCTAGTAGAATAATAAAATAATAATAATAAATAACTTTAATGCCATCAAAGCGGCCACTAGAAAAATACGCTAAATGTGACGAATCGACAGAATTAGTTGTAATTTTCATATGTATGTTTGTATGTAGGTGTATAATGTTTTTTTCTTGAGAGGTTTTATTTACAATTTCTATTATGACGAGCCCCCGAAAAGAAATCACAGTCTATTCACAAGAAAAGCAGAAAACAAAAAAAAAAGAAATAAGGACGCCTCATTACAAAAGTAGACCAAACAAAACCGTGGTAATTGCGCGAAAGAAGCCTCGAAACAAAGACTGTTAGCTCAGCACTATTCTAATATTTAGATTGTTGCCCGGGGATATAACACTCATTAACTGGATATTGTACAACAAAACCGCTAAGGGATTACAACTATAGGCGTGGGACCCGCCGCGGTTCGTTAGAAATAATCGCCGCTGTGATGATAGCGTCATGTTGAGACGCTCATAGAGTAGTAAATAATAAATAAAATAATAATACTGGACTATACACACAGTATTATCAAGCCCCAAGCTGGCCGAGCTTGTATTATGGGTACTAGATAACTGATATAAATAATACATTACATTACACAGATATATATTTTTTATTATACACAGAAAAACAACCAGAACACCCGGAACAAATATCTGCAGATCTACTAAGCAGCGTTCTTAGAAAAAAAATGCATTAGGTAAGTGCGAGTGTGTTTGTCATGCAAGCATGAGTATGTAAGATGTAGTTTGTAAATGATTTAGGATTACTTCAACGTTCAACTTTATTTACGCTAGTTAGTAAAAAATCTAAGGTGACGCGAGATAAATTGTAGGATTATACGTTAACGACGTCAGCTGACACCCTGATTTCGACATCTACACGCTGTCAGCATTATCATAATAAGCGTGTTATTAATTTAGTATTTTCTTTATATTTTATGTATGCTAGTTTTAAGGTATATATTACTATGGACCGTAGAATAACTTAAATAAGATCTGTTACTTTTCGATGGTCTGAAATAAATTATTTTATTATTATTATTAACTACAGTAGATATAATCAATTTATGTAAATTAAGCTTGAAGCCGGGAAGGTCCGCTAGTAATTAATATATGAATATATAATTATTTACATAAATTGATTATATCTAAATCTTTCTAAAAATGTCGCACCACACCAACCCTCCGGACATTAAGGTAGAAGGCAAAATCCAGGAGTCGTATTCCCAGAAGTGTGTGTCAAAGGGCTGGGTGACGATGATAAAGCACCTTTACCAGAAAGAACGATTTTTCTGAAAATGGCGGAAACAATGGCGTTTTTCTGACGAACTTTTTAACTGCTCCACGAAAATATACAAATTCTCCTTTATTCAGATAATTGGATACATACCTAACGCAAGCTTATTATGTACTCTTTGGGTCAAGACCTAAGCAAGATAATGCTTTGTGAAGATTGTCCGGAATTATTTATTTGTAGTACCCATTACTTATAACATTCGGTAACAAATATTTTTAAACTTACGCGATCTGAGCACATAATTATAAGTATTAATACAACGGGTATTTATCGCGTTTATTTACCTATTTTTCCCGACGTTTCAACAGGTTTACACACTGTCGTGGTCACGGGATGACTGGAGTACTGGAGTTACCGCCTCTGCGAAGCGGGGGCTAGTTTATTTGAAACTACCCTCACTTGGTTTTCGAGACTAGTAGGCATGTCCAGCTGCACACTTGGACGACATACTACACTAACAGTATCCAGTAGTAGGTGAGAGACCTACTACTGGATACTATTAGTGTAGTATGTCGTCCAAGTGTGTGTCGCGGATACTGTTAGTGTAGTATGTCGTCCGTCCGGAAACGTCGGGAAAAATAGGTAAATAAACGCGATAAATACCCGTTGTATTAATACATTCGATAACATCAGTTAGAGCTTAACTTTGGAATATTTTATTCGTATTTAATAAATTGAGAGTGAGAAAGACGATCCTAGTAACGCGGCGCAAAGTTGTATTGATAGGTAATTATATAATTTGCTAGGAAAGAACAGATCTTTATTTCCTTCAAACTTCTACATTTACAAAATAGAATTTGTAACTATAATTATATCACTAGAAAATAAAGCGCAACTTAACTCTCTTCACTAGAATCTTCCAAAGCAAATAAAGAAGCAGCGCTGCGGCCGCGCTGCCGTCGCGTCGCGTCGTTTTTACGATGAACTATAGTTTAAATATTACGATGAACTGGAGTTCAAGTTTTACGATGAACTAGAGTTCAAGTTTTACGATGAACTAGAGTTCAAGTTTTACGATGAACTAGAGTTCAAGTTTTACGATGAACTAGAGTTCAAGTTTTACGATGAACTAGAGTTCAAGTTTTACGATGAACTAGAGTTCAAGTCCGAACAGTCGCAATAAAAACTACGTTCGTACAGCACGTTGCTGCCGCAAAGTGCCGCGCTTTCAAGAGGCTCGCACTGGCTAGTAATAGTATTATTATATCTGTGGCTCTCGTAACTTTATAATTAGAAAGCAAAATCTCATTCCAGTCGGGTGTTTTTGCGCCACTTGCGTTCACGTAACTGCGGCCTTAGCTCGTTAATAGCTACATCAATCTAGTTCGAAAACAGATGATCGGTCGGTGTGTAATTTACTTGATTTAGATCGAGTTTTACTTCCCGGCTCCTCTGATTTCAACGAAAGTTTGTTTTTAGTTGGTCGATTTAGACGCATTCATGAGTGTATCTCACATACGATCATACATACATGTATTTCTGCAGTACGGCGGTAATTATGTCAAGTCTCCTCTGCAAAATACAGCCATTAAGTGAAAATAGGAGACATTAGAATCGACCAACTGGTGATGGAGAGCGGAAGATCGGTCTTTGGGGAAAGCCAGGTCCAGCTGTGGACGTCATTGCCTGAGGCAATGACGTCCACAGCTGGACTGTCATTGTTCTACCTGATAATTGGACCATAGTTCTGCTTCTTTGTTATATTCTTCATTGCTTAACACTTTGAGTGCTGAAATCACACGGTATGTGTTTTCTACAAGTGACTAATATGCGTAAATCCACACTAGCGCAGCGGCTGAGAAAATACAGATCTTTGTGACTCAGCACAGCCGTAATATTTTTCGAACGAAACGCATGTTCGGCGCAACACAACCGCTATGTAGAGCGGCAGCACGAATTTTTTAGGTTAAAAAAAGATCGCAGTCATAGTGTTAAGGTCATTGATTAAGCCTCAATTTGACCGAGCGATGCAGTAAAGCTTTGTTTCGGCCTCTTAATAAAGTAGATACACCTACATCTCTGTAAAACCTTCTGAACGTAAGTTTCTTGTGCAAAAATAAGTTACAAATCTAAATAAAAATAATTTAATCATTTATATGACTGAGTGTCACTGGGGGAGGCCTATGTCCAGCAGTGGACTGCTATAGGCTGATAATGATGATGATGATGTCTAAGTGTAATTCTCTACCTTCTTATTTATTTTCTTACCTTCTAATTTTATATGTATGTGTTATCTAAGCTTCTAATTCTACGGCGTTGGTTTACTTTGTTGTTTCGGCGAAATGGTCTTCAATTTCATCACACCACCTGCTTATTATAAATATAACTAAAACCTTCATTCATCATCATCGTCATCATCAGCCTATAGCAGTCCACTGCTGGACATAATCCTCCCCCAATGAGCGTAATAGCGCCCTGTCTTCAGCTTGCCGCATCCAGCATCTACCTGCAGTCTTTCGCAGGTCGTCATCCCACCTGGTCGGAGGACGTCCTATACTACGTTTACCGAGTCGTGGTTTTAACGGTTTTATTATGTGTTGAATTATTGCGTTATTCAGGCGTATTATAAGAGATTCATTGAAAGCGTTGCGAATCCCGCCAAAAACCCCGTATTTATGCCCTATAAATAAGGGGGATATGACAAACAGATTATATCGCTGATCCAGTGAAGTACGACGTCTGGTACAGTCAGCCTAATAATAATAAGTGTACAATTATTAAGTTATTCAGGCTTATTATAACGAATTCATTGAAAGCTTTGCGAATCCCGTATTTTTGCCCCATAAATAAGCAGGATATGACAAATATAGATAAAATCGCTGATCCAGTGACGTACGACATCCGGTACAGTCAGCATAATAACCAGCATTATTCATGTATATATTTTATTACCCGGCCTGTAACCAATAAATAGGCAGTTGGTTCATTAAATAGTTTAACGCGGCGAAAGGTGGCGGTCGTGGTATCGATTGAAGTGGTCGTGCAAAAAACTTCGTGCCCTACCACCCTACGAAATTTACACTATTAATGCCTTTTACCGAAATATTTCTAACCACGTTTGTATCATGTGAACATGTATCATGTGATGTATAGAATATAGATAGAATATACTTTATTGCACAAAAAGTTGTACATAGGCAAGCATAATGCTAGATAGCATTCTCTACCTGCTAACCTTTGGGTAGTGTGGACAACAGTTTGGTAGGTAGTGCTATATAATAGAGATAATAAAATATACTACTCATAATGATACTAAGCTACTTATATTATACTTAAACAGTAATATATATACCTATATAAATAATTAATATATAATTATAATAACGTACCGAATTATTCTTGCGAAAGAAAATAGTTATAGACTCTAGATCTGAAGACATTTATCGAGGATGTCTCGCGATATTCAATGGGAAGACTGTTCCATAGCCGAGTGGCCTTTACAGCGAAGGTTCTATGATAACCTACTGTACAGGCGTCAGGAGTTCCAAGCTGCAGTCGTTTCGAGTCCCTCGTAGGTCGCTGGGGTCCGTAGAGTGGGCATGTGACCACAGATCATTCATGCGGATAAAAAGCCAGAAACATAATAAAATACCCAGACTTAGGGCTATGTAAAATACCGGGTACTATGTAAAATACTAGTTTATTTATTTGTAAAACAAAATCCACAGCCTTAATTACTAAAATCGACATACTTAATCACTAAAGAAAAGGCCAATCCATTCATTCATGTATTTCTTAGTAAATGCGCCCCGTGGCTTCACCCGCGTGGAAATCTATGTGTCAAATCTATCTATGTAATGTATTGTATTATGTATATCAGTTATCTAGTACCCATAACACAAGCTCTGCTTTCCATGGGGCTAGATAATGCTGTGTGAATTGTCCAACATTATTTATTATTATTAATGGTTTATAAACCTTCCTCTTGAATCACTTTATCTATTAAAAAAAACCGCATCAAATCCGTTGCGTAGTTTTAAAGATCTAAGCATACATACGGATAGACAGACAGCGGGAAGCGACTTTGTTTTATACTATGTAGTGAAGAAGGTAAAAATCACAGTCATTCTTGATTCATCCCATGTGCCGAGTCACGGCTTCAGTGGTTAGTATTTTTGCAAGACTGTCTTGCGATAAAGTTTAACCGTCGACTGTACTGGATAATCCGCCGCGGTAAATTTACCACTCCATAGGGAGATTATGTTTTAATGCCTTATGACGAAGAGTTGAGTAATGAGGTTTCGCTAAAATAAGATGAAAATCGCGAAAAACATCGCTAGCGGGCTTGGAGTTATTATCATAAAGAACCGTTTCCAATTTCGTCTTCAATTACCTACATGTAAATTTTGTAGATTTTTAATAAGATCGGGGATTCAATCTTTTTCATAGAGTAGGTACGGTACCTACATGGTTCAATGCCGAATTAAATATTTCCTGTTGAATAAACAGGGTGACATTGTGTACTAATCCGAAAGGGCGTGATTCTTTTGTAATAATTTCAGAAATATTTTATTATTTGAATATATTATAATACTGCTGTGTGAATTGTCCAGCATTATTTATTTATTTATAATTTTTGACAAAGAATGACGTGAAATAACTTGACTAATATATGCATAACATCCATAAAATTTACTAAAGATTAACATAAAAACAAATCGAAAATTTTATAATAACACTTACAAATTAATAAAATTTCTGTCTAAAGAGTTCAACATTTAGTTCAAATCACTATAATAATAATAATGCTGGACAATTCACACAGCATTATCTAGGCCCATGGTAAGCAGAGCTTGTGTTATGGGTACTAGATAACTGATATACATAATACAATATATTACATAGATAGATATTTTTTATTATACATAGAAAACGACCAGAGCACCCGGAACAAATATCTGCAGATCGTACACACAATTGTTCCGAGGCGGGAATCGAACCCGCAACCTTCAGGACCTTCGCCCACCGCGCCACATCGGTCGTCATAATAATGTTTTTTTTTTTTTTTTTAGCCTGTTTCGTCCCACTGCTGGGCATTCAGTGCGGTCACGTGCTATTTATTAATAATGATTAGAACATTATAAATAAATAGGGAAATGCATGCACTATAGATAACTACATTTCACGTTAAATACACGGTCACTTGATAATAGTTTCGTTCACTTCATCAAATCCTCGCCTAGCCCGTGAAATAACAATGGAGCTGTAAGATAAGGAGATAAGATCCACCGCCCCGCTAGTTGGTGAAATGAGGAATCTTAAGTACCTTCCTACTAGTACAGTCAACACAGCCTCACTTCTACACTAGTACAGTCGACAATGTGTTACTTCTGGTTGCTTCCGGCTGTGATTTTTTAGTCAACTGGGATTCATCATCATCAGCCTTGTTAGCCCACTGCTGGAGGCGTCCCCAAATGAGCGCCGTGGCAACTGGGATTAGTAGGTAGTTACTTAATGGTGCGAGTCAAACAAAAAATATTTTTAAATGCTCTTGCTCAAAAAGTGCGTCATTACAGCTTAGCTTAGCGGGCGTAAAACTCGAGTATACGCCCAAGGAAATACACTACGTCTGTCTAGTCGCGGTTTTCACTAAAAAACACGTTTACACCAGCGGTGTTCAGTGCTTTGCGAGGTATTACCAGCCCACTTCTATATCAGCTAGCTAATTCTTTAAGCTATGTTATAATTTAAGTTTTCTATCAGATCTGTGCGTTTATTTCTAAGTTGCTTACGTTAGTACATGTAATGCAGTGAATGCCGCTAGCAACAGCTTATAAAGCTAAGACAAGCCGGGAAGGGTTGCGAAATATAAAGTGCCTTTTGGAATAAAATACCAGACGTGCATTCCGAAGATCTAGGAGGTACGTGCACGCTACGTGCACTTGGGCTAATGAGATGGAGAACTGAAACTCGTTTGTCACTGTAAAGAATTGTTTAAGACTGCAATTGAATTGAATCTACAAGGTGTGGGCGGGCGCCAATTACGTTTTCTGACAGCGGTCAGAAATATACTTTTGTGGTTTCGATTTTGTTCGAATGATCGATGTTTGATTTCGTATTCTTTATGAATATGATTTATTATTTCCCAGTCAGGTTTTTGGGGCAAGAAACTATAAAAACACAAAATTTATTTTTGCCTTTTCCTCTTTTGCATACTTTGCAGTAATAGACTCTACTCACCGAACTCGTCGATACAGTACGCTGGGTTAGTGTTAGTGTGACATTTAGAGTCCCGCCCAAGTCCATTTGACGACAGTTTCGAGACGTGATCGTGACGTTTTATTTTTGTCTCGATTTGATACAGCGTCTCTATCGTGTCGAGAGGGAACTACGCAAATCCCATACGTATATGAGACGTCACGATCATGACTATTTTTTTTATTTGAAATTCTTGTTGTTCTAACTTACTCAGACTTTAATAGGTATCGTTATGCCTCCAGCGTATGAATATTATATAGGTAGACGACAGAGTTTTGTTAACTTGACAGCGCGTCCGCTATGACGTGAAGTCTCATCAGCCTGTCAAAAAAACTCCTCATTTTTATATCCGTTCACTGATTGTCCCAAGGCGCGACCCACTGCGATTACCACATTAGGTTCTACCTCGGTATTACATTGTGGGCAATGAAAGAGATATAAAGTGCTTTAGTCCAATTCCATTGAAAGGAAGAAATAAATATATAAAGAAAATATTTTTATTTACCTTAAAACTACTATACACAATAGACGTACTACATAAAATGCATTATACATTCATTGAAATAGCAATGCAAGTTATTTCAATAGCAAACATTGCATAATTCAACGCCCACGTAGTTTCATATCTACCTGAGATACGTAAATGCTACGCCACCGGTGCTGTAGCAAGCGTAGCACTACAGTGCTATGCTGGCTACGCCGTAGAGGGTTCCCGTATTTATGAGGATTTTCAATTTTATAAATGTAACGCTTGAAAGATTTCACTTAGAAATTTAATGTTCTTATCTAGGACGCTTCATGTACGACTCTATCATGTGTTATTTTTACGTCTAAGATATAAGTTCACATCTTGCAATTAATAAAATAACAAAATTAAATTCTAGATCGCATGAAATCGCACGGAGTGGTAAGATTTGAGAGATGCGTTTGCCCAGCTGTGGAATGTAATAGCCCGCATTTAATTCCAGGAAAATAAAGTAAAGTAAAGTAAAAAATCATTTATTTCTTTAGGCTTACAAAATAAGCACTTAGAGAAGTCATATTTTATATATAAATTATTATCAAATAAAATTATTTTACAGTTCACTTAAATTTTTTGTCCACTAGTGGAAGAAGTGAAAAGAAACCACTAGCATGTTCATCTCTTATACGTCTAATACATGGTTATTTGCCTATTTAAGTCTAAATATAATTCTGATAAGAATACTAAGACGATGACTAAAAATAGCTTTTTCTATCCGTCTGATTTTTTAATAAATTAATAATTCAGGACGGTTCAAACAACATTATCTAGCCCTAAGCTAAGCAGAGCTTGTGTTATGAGTACCAGATAACCGATACGTAAAACATTACATAGACTAACATTTATAGATATTAGACTAACATTTAGGTTTCTTTTTATTCTATCATTTTGTTCCCATGGGATAGAGATACCCAAAAAACGTTTCCGTTCTATGGAACAACAATAGTGATTGGAATAACTGCTGCTAATACGAATAACTACTACTATAACTACTTTGCTACTTTTTATATGGTCGTTTTCTATGTATAATATATATAATAAAAATATCTATGTAATGTATTGTATTATGTATATCAGTTATCTAGTACCCATAACACAAGCTCTGCTTACCATGGGGCTAGATAATGCTGTGTGAATTGTCCAGCATTATTTATTTATTTATATAGGCGAAAACACAACGCGAGTAAAGCCTCGTACGGAAACTAGCCCATAATTTATAAAGGCCAGGATAACTACATTAAACGAGCCAATTCCTTGTTCATAAAAAAACTATGTCGGATGCATATAAAAGTTGTTAACAGTTTTTGGCCGCAAGCTCGTACAAACATCCGTTTTATGTTGATAAAGCTGCTTATCAACAGCGATGCCGCTATCGTTTCTGAACGCATGTCAGACTATGTACTTTGGGACGACTCCAAAAACACGATTTACATAGATAGGTTTTTGAACGCATTTTATACGAGAATGGGGAATGTTTGTAGTTTAACGAATTAGTCGCGACTTAAGTCTATCTTCTAGGCTGTCCACATCTACCAATCGGTCCTGTGCCATTGTGTGGCAGATAAAAGCAATTCACAAACACATAACAATTAAATTAAATATAATTAAGTTTTCAGTTTTCTTGTATAAGAACTGCACTCTAAAGCTCCTTTCTTGACATTTAAAACATAATAACACGTCTCAAGCTGGCGACCAGCCAGAAAGAAGTAAAAACTACGTTTGAATTTGGAATATGGAGCGTTCTGCACGAGCGCTGAGGGTAGTTACAGAATTGTAGCGTTTATGCTGCACTAGCTGTGGCATGCAGTTTTACTTGCAATTGTTTTTGTAGTGAAAACTTCTTTAGGAGATTTTTTTAACAGTGAACCATATGAACCATATTGAATCATAGGCCTCCCCCAATGAGGGCGCTATGGCGCTCTTTGGGGGAGGCCTACGTCCAGCAGTGGACTGCTATAGGCTGATAATGATGATGATATTGAATCGTCACTCTCGGGAATCGGGTATGTTCGGATCCAATCGGCACCTTAAAAGATTAAAGTATTCACTTCTTTATTACTACATACATAGAGTATAAAAATCGCTTCCCGCTGTCTGTCTGTCCCTATGTACGCTTAGATCTTTAAAACTGCGCAACGGATTTTCATGCGGTTTTTTTTCATAGATAGAGTGATTCAAGAGGAATGTTTATAAACCATTTGGCATATAGTTTTCACGCGGTCGAAAAGGCAGCTACTTTTTTAAATAAAATGAACCTAAAAGAATAAACATATACCTACGTTTTTTTATTTCACATCCGGTATAAAGTTTGTCGTGTACGTTATTAACATACTAATTTTTATATTAAAAAAAAATCAGACCATAGAAAAGTAACAGATCTTATTTAACTTATTCTGCGGTCCATAGTAACATTAAAACTAGCATACATAAAATATAAAAAATACTAAATTAACACTTTGACTGCAGAAAACACACGGTATGTGTTTTCTACAAGTGACAAATATGCGTAAATCCACACTAGCGCAGCGGCTGAGAAAATACAGATCTGTGTGACTCAGCACAGCCGTAATATTTTTCGAACCAAACGCATGTGCGGCGCAACACAACCGCTGTGTAGAGCGGCAGCACGAATTTTTTAGGTTAAAAAAAAGATCGCAGTCGTCGAAAAAAAGTCGCAGTCAAAGTGTTAATAACACGCTTATTATGATAACGCCGACAGCGTGTAGATGTCGTAATCAGGGTGTCAGCTGACGTTGGATTTCGGTCGATTTTACAAGTACATGTACTAATTATTATAATTGGTAGGTTCAAATTATTTTGTCACACGATGTATCAATCAGCTATCATTGAATACCTATCATTATGTTCGAAACTAATCGTCAACACAATAGTAGGGGGAATTAGGGCGTTTATTCTAATGAGAGAGATACAAATTTACAGCTTTATTATTTGTTATTTTTTTGTTGGCTTGGGCGTCACTACGACCATGATAGGCCTATAGTGATCGCTACTTATCAAAGTTGGATAACTTTACAAAGTAAAGATATGTGTTATTCTGATATGTAAGCTATATTATTGTGAAGTTTTATTAAAATCCATTCAGTAGTTTTTACGTGAAAGAGTAACAAACATCCATCCATCCATAATTACAAACTTTCGCGTTTATAATATTAGTAGGATTCTTGACTGTAGTTAACCCTCAAATTCACAATAAAAATGTTATTTTGTTTTATTATTCGATCCGAACTATAGCGTTCATCAACTATAATAGTTGGACAATTTGTAGTTCCATTAGGAACGTCATTCTTCCCATCCAACGACGCAGTCAAAGCCGAAGCTAGTCCATCAGATCTACACGCCTCAGATTTTGATGGATATCTGCGTTTTATCCCGAATTCTGCTTACAAAGCCGAGAATAAATGATAGGGTGTAAAAATAACCAGGTTTTTCACTTATCATCCCAGCAATAATATTTTACGATTGACCGATTGGACAAATCGGGAGGCGGCGCACGTAGCGCCATCTACATTACGTGACGAAAATTTATACGGAGCCGCCAAAAATCATGTATCACGCCGCATGGACGGAATGTTTCGTTGATGATATGCTTCGGACTCGATTTGCAGGTTGAATATGTTCTTTAAGCTTTATTTCCTTTTTGGAAATGTTACGTAAGATATTTCTTCTTGGGCGCTAACTGCATAATGGCTTAGCTTTACCTTGGAGACATATTGTGCATTATTCCTCCATCCCCGCTATGCTTATGCTTAACTTAAATAATAATAATGAATAGTAGTAGTATATGTACAAAAGCTATGATAATTAGCAGCTGAAGTGGCAGCGGGCCGGCCATATCTCGCGAAGAACCGACGGCCGCTGCTAGGGCAAACACGTGATCTTGAGTGGAGATCACAACTCGGTAAACGAAGTGTAGGACGCCCTTTGACCAGGTGGGATGCCGACCTGCGAAAGACTGCAGGTAGATGCTGGATGCGGCAAGCCGAAGACAGGGCGCTATGGCGCTCATTGGGGGAGGCCTATGTCTAGCAGTGGACTAATATAGGCTGATGATGATGATGTACAAAGCGGTCAGTGGCGGGTACAAATAGACTTAATGCTTCATCTTTCACCGTTTCACTTTAACTTTACCCGTTAATAAGAACTCCTAAAGACCATATAAAAGCTAAGTGATAGTCTGTTAGACAGAACCCCAATTATTTCACCCAAATCAAACAAACGTAATCCGTCAAACCTATTACTTAGCCCTTTGAGCATCTTCATGGCGAGTAGTGTCGCCCACCCACAACATATTAATCGAAATGTTTTCAGCCAATCCTTTCCATCCCACTGCTAAGCTTTCTTTGCGTCACGTACAAGATTATCGTCATCCACCAACCAATACCTTTTTAACAAAAAAAAACAGTTTATTTTCGAACGCTTTAATTAAATTAGTATAGTTAAAATAACTTTAACAATAATTATTATATTGTAACATTATAATAGCCTCTTTAACCATTTCATTCGATGCGCTAACTCAAGACAACTAATTCTAACTAGATGCTATAATAAGTGCACCCTGTGCACTAATACCTAATTAATTATAGCCTACGCACGTAGCTAGCCTCCATTGAAAATGGCCGCCGTGGCTGAAATTCGACTCTAAGCACATCATCATCTTACAAAAATCAAAGTACATAATATGTAGGTACCGACTCTATAAAATGTCTCTGTAAAACTGATTTTCGTGCAATGCGGGCACTACAGCTCGGTACTGAGCGTTATAAAAGATTTTACCTATTATTGGAAAAGTAAGTAACTAACAAATTCATTAGTTTTCAAACTTAATCAAATACCTACGCAATTACAAGTTTTCAAGAGTACTTGTAGACTATAACACTATTTTCGAATTAAATGCCAGTACATCAAATTATCTACAAGGTGAATAGGGTGACCTTGTCTGGTTTTTTGCTACCAACTTGTATGCAGACAAAATATACATAGAATTTCTGTTAAGCTAGCTTCACATATAAATAAAATTAATTTGTCTGTTTGTAATGTTCAAATAACAGGTTTTTACAAAATGTGTAAAAATATAAATACATTTTACTGAATGGAATCTAAATAAAACCAATACATAAAGCTTTTGTTTGACAGTGCGCGATATGTTTAGCAATTGGACGACCAGACCACCCGAAAAAAATATCTGCAGATCGTACACACATTTGTTCCGAGGCGGGAATCGAACCCGCAACCTCCTGCGTCGCAGGTGGACCTTCGCCCACCGCGCCACATCGGTCGTCGGATTAATGATGAGCGTACGCATACATCCAATTTTGCCTGTGAATTAGTTTTATTTTGTAAGATGCGATAATAGAGTTTGGTAGCCACCAAGGACATCTTTGTGTCACGCACGCACGATCAAGACAAGAATTAGCAAGCTGAAGTGGCAGTGGGCGGTATATGGTGAATCATTCATATTTTTTTAACCGGCTCGCAAAGATATCTGGATTTGTAAGGTCATGCTCGTCGTAAGATAATTAAAACCCTACGAACCAGTTTTTAAATGATTTGCATAATTATCCCTGCATTCAGTTTCATACAGAAGAATCTTAAAAAGGATTTTCGTCGCATAAATAACATAAAAACTGCATCGCCACCATCCAAAGCAAATGTAAATGTGTTAATTCGGGCATCGATCAAGCACACTGGCGCCGCCACCGGCTGCCGGAGGAAACAAAACAATGCGATGGCGCTACGTTGATGAGAGGGTGACACATCCATAACTCCTGTCAAAAACACCGAGGGCTCTTATCGGGAGATGTGGGACATATAACATATATAAATAACTAGCTGCGACCTGCGGCTTCACCTGCGTGAATATCTATGTGTTTTTAATAAACCTTCCTCTTGTATCACACAATCTATCAAAAAAGTCCCGCGTCAAAATCCGTAACGTATTTTTAAAGATCTAAGTATACCTACCTAGGGACAGTGAGACAGCGGGAAGTGACTTTGTTTTATACGATTGTCCAGCATTATTTAGTTATTTATAATGAATACCTGCAGGAGGAAGTATACATTGTAAATAAATAAATAAGCCTTCAGGAAGTCAAGTTAAGCTCTACTTTAACCTTCAGAGGTTGAAGTAGAACTTATAGACTTCCTGAAGGCCGGAAGTGACGTATTAAAGTTTAAGCCGTTAAGGCTAAAACTTTAACCAATTCTACTGAATTAATAATCATGGTGATGTGTACCGTTATATATATATATATATAAATATAGTGTATAGAATGGACAAGTGAGACGCAGAGTACCATTCTGGTACGACGGAACGAACGCTTACAAAAAATAATTAACCCGGTAAAAAGTTTCCCAATTACCAATTAAAGTGAATAACCCTGAATGCCAGAGAAATTATTGTTCATTAAAAGGTTTACAATAATAATAATATAATTTGTGCTAATCTTACAAAAAACAATGTATAATAAATGTACCTAATATCCACAATTTAAAAATAATCGAACGATGAGTGATTTAATAAAATGAAATTAAAAGTAACATAAAGTAAAGTAAAGTAATACTTCCGATGATGGTGAACATTCCTGTTCCATCCAAAGTGATACAGAGCCAAAACAGATACCTACCTAATGGAAAGTAGATCAGACATAGGAGATAGTTGTTCAGCTGTTGCTGAAATGCGAATGCTTTTCGCCAATCTACAATCCAAAACTGAATCCCAGTTCAATACACTACAGGCAAGCATGGGAACGGTGAAAACGGAATTAGCTGAAATTTCAAGCTCCATGTATGTTTTAACACAAAAATAGATATAGCCGGCCCACTGCCACTTTAGCTTGCTAATTCTTAGAGCTATGTCAATAACTTTGGTTCTCTGTCGGATGTATTCGTTGCGAATCCGATCCTTCAGAGAAACTCCGAGCATAGCTCTTTCCATAGAAATTTCCGAGTACAGCTCTTTCCATAGAAATCTCCGAGCACAGGTTAATTTCCGTTACTCGTAAATTTGTTTGGGCCAGTCCCTAATAGACTAGCGATGCCCTTCGGATGCACAATAAAAGCTGAACTCAGTATGTTTGGTATGCGTGCCGCGTCGAGCCAATTGGCCTAGTTTTAGCGTAGTGATGACCTGCGAATATTGAGAATAGAATCGGCAAGAAGGTGCTGGTTCACAAAGTTCACACAATATTTCGCACACCTGCGTACAGGCTGAATAGGTACAATTACATAAATAGTTATAAGACCTGACTTTGAAAATATAATATACCAATTGTATTCTTGTAAATAAATGATAGATTCAAATTGATTTCAAGAAATTTCGTGAAATGGCGTCGTTTTGTAAGCCACCTAGGCACATAAATACATCGATCAATGAATTTTTAGGTTAACATTCAAAATAAAATGCGCAAAGTTAACCCCTTCAAGTCCGCAATCACCGGATTAGCACACAAAATAGCACAACACTGCATGGAATCAACACTAGGTGTAATAGCACCACAGGAACTAATCAAGGTAGTATAGCCACTCGGCCGACTACAGTTTTATAGTCAGGGTCAGCCTTGGAACAACGCACAGGCTCTACAGTTCCATGACCTATTTCTACTCAAAGGGAGATACAGAGAATATGTAAATAGAGAAATAAATACACCTTTTTTCGGACTTGGGAGCTCAAAAACAGATAAATCTGTTTATTGTTAGTTCCTCCTACGAAGTCATAAGACTACTCAACTCATGTAAGTCAATAAATTACTTATTATATATCTTTAGTTTTACAAAATACAAGACAAGTTAGAGAAGATAAAATTTTATACCATAAATAAATAAATAATGCTGGACAATTTACACAGCATTATCACCCCATGGTAAGCAGAGCTTGTGTTATGGGTACTAGATAACTGATATACATAATACAATATATTACATAGATAGATATTTTTTATTATACTTACATAGAAAACGCCTAGAACACCCGGAACAAATATCTGCACATCGTACACACAATTGTTCCGAGGCAGGAATCGAACCCGCAACATCCTGCGGCGCAGGCGGACCTTCGCCCACCGCGCCACATCGGTCGTCACCATAAGTTAAGAATTTTAATTCTCTCTTTACTTACATTTTGGTCTATAGTGCAAGAAGTGTAAATTGATGCCCAATTAAAACAACTGATGCCTTAATTGTTGGTAAAAAACCTGCTAATAATACAATACTTATATGCGCAGCATCCGCGCAACAAAACTGTAAGTACCTTTAATGAACTGGAAGTACCAACGGATTTCCAGCTCGTCTGGGGTCTTAACGACCCGTACACAACCCTACAACTGTAATAATACTATTACACCGCCTCTTAACATTCCTATGATTATAATATAACCGTGCAATTTGTCTGAAGAACCTGCCTAAAGGATAATGCCTCGTTTTGGGACAAAACGACCCGCGCACTGCATAAGGGTTAAGCGTTTTATCTATCTGTGGACCTTTTTGTTCGTGTTGTTTAGGTTATAGAGATTCAGTAGGGTCTTTAACAGTTAATGGGGTGGGAGGAGTTTTACTAAATTTACACTTTAAAGCAATATTTTGGGCAGAGTTCTAACGCTACGCACAACTAAGACCCAAGAAGAAGACATTTTTAAAGAACCCTAGCATCTAGTTAAACCTTGTATGGATTTAAAGCACTATAAACAAAAAAAACGTGATCTTATTGTTAATCAAATAAAAAACAAAAATAATTAACAATAATTATTTTTGATTTTTATATACATAGAACCAAGTCAATTTTGTATTAGTTTGACACCAGCTATAACGTGAAAATTGGTCAAAATTTACGTTTGACAGCACAGATTGCTTTTTTTTTTTTTTTTTATTAATAATGCTGGACAATTTACACAGCATTATCTAGCCCCATGGTAAGCAGAGCTTGTGTTATGAGTGCTAGATAACTGATATACATAATACAATACATTACATAGATAGATATTCTTTATTATACATAGAAAACAACCAGAACACCCGGAACAAATATCTGCAAATCGTACACACAATTGTTCCGAGGCGGGAATCGAACCCGCAACCTGCTGCGTCGCAGGCGGACCTTCGCCCACCGCGCCACATCGGTCGTCATCGATTGCTTAATTTTCGCCTGTCGCAAACCGGTCGCGAGTTACATCATCACCATACGGAATTAATGCGACGAAAAAGAGCGGCAATACGTCATACAGAACTAACGGCCACTTTTGCCATGGCCGTCGCTCGCAGTGTAAGAATCGAGCCCTTATAGCTCAGTCCGTGGATATCTATTACTAGAAGGGAACCGACTAGAGGAAAGAAACCAGCAGCCTCCTTCTGGGTATGTTTAACACTTCCATTGCGATCACCAATATGCTTGCTCCCCTTGTTTGGGAAGGCATGTTCAGCAGTGGATACGTAATTTAATTATTATGTATGATGTATTAAAGATGTATGTTTTTGTGATAGTTTCCTCTACGTTTCTATCGCGTTACAGCGATCGTGGTCACGGGGCGAATTTAAAATTGAAAACTGAAAATTAGCGTTCAGAAGTTCAAAAAGTTGTATGTTGATGTAGGAAAAATAAGATAAGAACAAAATATATTATTCTGCTTCTCTTCGATGTTACATTCAGTTTTGTGGTAAGTATTTCCGACCATGTAGACTTACGTAGTATACTCAAAACGACGACGATCTTCAGAAACGTTCCCAACACCTCTGCTTTTAGACAAATTTAGCTAATTCCACTAAAAGGGTTGCTAAGCCTCGCAAACAGCGACAAAGTGTGTTCACGTGTTCTCATAGTCAGAGCCGTATTCTTATGATTCTGTACCAATAACGCACGAATACGTAACGCGCTAATTCACGTCAACAAACGCCTCAATCACCGTTTTCTTATGATAAAATTCCCTATAACATGCGAAAATGTTACGCGTTAAAATAAACTCATCAACCAAGCGGCTAAACAGAATATAAATGGCAGCAATATTCCGAAATTAAATAAAAAATATAAAGTACCTAGATACCAACCTAAGTTGTTCCAAGTTTGCTATTTTAACTTCAAATCAAATAGTGCTTTAAGAAATAAGTTGATTTTGGATAAAAATCTCTATTAGTCCCAAATGCTCCAAAAGCACTATTGCATGAAGTTCGTTTTTATCCTAGGTTCATAAACAATCGGGGTTATTCCTTCAAGGGGGAAAACCGGAATAGAAAAAAAATCACTTCAGCTTTCCCCCCTGAAGATCCCTCTCAAGTGCTAGGTTTATTCCTTGAAGAACGTAATAAAAATAAAAAATAAATACCGTACAATGGAAATCGAACTCCCTAGTTGAATGATCTCCACTATGCCAATCACACCAGCTAAAATAATATCTACCCGCAAAATTGAATTCACCCTTATTCCAAGGCGACTGTACCTTTCTAGAAGGGCCACAGTATAAATGGTATCGTCAGCCCAAGAGCGATCATTTCCGCGCACTGAATATTTAAAATACTCATTTAGAGGCTATATTTCTACCGGCGGAGTTTGTTTATTTTACTTCGCATAAGAAGTACGTATTTACCATACGTCATTTAAGCTTCTTTAATACTTTTTTTAAATGTACGGTGCGGTAGAAAACCATCAAAAGGCGATAAGGCTGTCCATTTTGCATGTATCACAAAAGTATTTTAAATGTATTTTTGTTAGTGTACAATAAAGCAGTTTTTTATTTAAAGTAAAGAAAATGAAATCTAAAACGGATAACACTTATATTTACAATTGAAACAGTTGAGCCACCTGCATACTGTTGCGAACAGTCTAGTGGCAGCCGGGTAAGGATATTTATGCTACAAGTATTTATCACGAAAAATACATCTCAGGGATGATGCTGTTTTATACATATAAGAACTAGTTCATCATCATCCTATATTAGTCGACTGCTGGACATAGGCGTCCCCCAATGAGCGTCATAGCACCCTGTCTTCAGCTTGCCGCATCCAGCATCTACCTGCAGTCTATCGCAAGTCGTCATCCCACCTGGTCGGAGGGCGCCCTACACTACGTTTACCGTGTCGTGGTCTCCACTCAAGAACACGTTTGCCCCAACGGCCGTCGGTTCTTCGCTAATAGTAGTATTTATAAGGTATTACATTACTTAAAAGAGGGTCCCATACAACTGAAACGTATTCATTTAAGTTAAAACACCCTGTATATAGAATCAAATAATCAATAGTTTGATTATTTGATTCTATATACAGGGTGTTTGGTGGAGGGTTAGACAAACTCGGTGGGTGTGTAGGTGGACCTATATATTAATTACTTAGGAATTAGTAATTTCTTTGTTCTGTATTCCTGCATTGAAGTCCTTATATAGGTATTTTTTCAAAGTTAGGCTCGAATGGAAAATAAAGAAAAGGTTCGGATCGTCCCTTGGCCCTCATCACATTCGAGGTTGGACAGACAAATAGGGTGAATGTAGGGATTAGATTAGGTACTTGTTGATTTTTACAAGAAGTGCTGGGTTTTAAGCAATTTAGGGCCGGGTCAAAAAGATCAGAAATAAAAGGTTGCCTGGAAGAGATCACTTCTAAGCGATAAGGCCACCCATTATATTTGTCACATGTAATATCTTTCATAATGTTCTGTATCTGGTGTACAATAAAGTATTTTTGTATTGTTGTTTTATTATTTAGATTTTGCTTTATATTTAAAAAAAAATATAATGCTGGACAATTCACACAGCATTATCTAGCCCCATGGTAAGCAGAGCTTGTGTTATGGGTACTAGATAACTGATATACATAATACAATATATTACATAGATAGATATTTTTTATTATACATAGAAAACGACCAGTACACCCGGAACAAATATCTGCAGATCGTACACACAATTGTTCCGAGGCGGGAATCAAACCCGCAACCTCCTGCCACATCGGTCGTCGGTATTGTATTGTATTGTAAAAAAAATGTCAGCGGGAGAATAAAAGATAGCTTTTAGCGATATCGCCACTGAATAACTCGCTTTTTTATGATTTAGTTTCCAACATATAGAAGTGGAGGGAGCACCTATGTTCAGCAGTGGACGCGTATACGGGCTAATGATGTCATCATCATCAACATCAATCTATACCTAATAGTCCACTGCTGGACATAAGTCTCCTCTAAGGGGACCATAGTGCCCTTTCTTCGACTTGCCGCATCCAGCATCTGCCTGCAGTCTTTCGCAAGTCGTCATTCCACCTGACTGGAGGGCGTCCTACACTAAGTTTGCTGAGTCGCGGTTTCTGTAGGCTGCTTGGCACAGCTTAAGCGTTATTTCTATTCTATGGGAACTGTATTATGGAATAAAAAATAGTCTATGTTGGAGTCCAGGCATAAAGCTGCATCTGTGCAACCATCAACCTAATCCTTTCTACGGTTTTAGTGTGAACAAGTAAAAACATCCATTCATCGAAACAACCAAACTTTCGCATTTATAATAAATAAATAATGTTGGACAACCCACACAGCATCATCTAGCCCCATGGTAAGCAGAGCTTGTGTTATGGGTACATGATGACTGATATACTGAATACAATATATTACATAGATATATATTATTTATTATAAATATAACGACCGCACCTGGAACAAATATCTGCAGATCGTACACACAATTGTTCCGAGGCGGGAATCGAACCCGCAACCTCTTGCGTCGCAGGCGGTCCTTCACCCACCGCGCCACAGAGGTCGTCAAGTTATATTAGTGTCATGGTTGATTATAAGCTTAGAGTGCCTAAAACTTAACTAAACTTTGTAAATCTTGTAACTTAAATCGTCGAAAACGATTTAAGTTACAAGTGCTCTCTGCCGTTCGTTTTTATCCCTCACAAAAACGTGGGATTTTCTCGCTGTCATTTTGACATCTGTCAAAATTCAATAATCCAATCACAGAACAGAGAAAACATATTTAATATTAATACGAGTATTCTCTGTTCTGTGAATCCAATGCCTTGTCGAAAACCAGAATTGAATTTAATTCATACTACGTAATAATATACCTAAAGGGAAAGGAATTCTGTGACTGTTTGTTTCGTGTATATGGCTGAACCGTTCAAAATGGCGGACACAATCACTTTTGCTTTTGTAAAATACTAGCTGCGCCCCGCGGCTTCGCCCGAAATTTACAAATCAAATGGTTTATTAACCTTCCTCTTGAATCACTCTATCTATTAAAAAACACATCAAATATAAATAAATATGAATATTGCTGGACAATTCACACAGCATTATCTAGCCCCATGGTAAGCAGAGCTTGTGTTATGGGTACTAGATAACTGATATACATAATACAATACATTACATAGATAGATATTTTTTACTATACATAGAAAACGACCAGAACACCCGGAACAATTATTTGCAGATCGTACACACAATTGTTCCGAGGCGGGAATCGAAGCCGCGACTTCCTGCGTCGCAGGCGGACTTTCGCCCACCACGCCATCAAAATCTGTTACATAGTTCATACATAGGGACAGATGGACAGACAACGGGAACTGACTTTGTTTTATACTATGTAGTGATGTATTGGTTACCAGTTTTCAAACCTTTGCTGAAATATATTACTTAGATTTATTTTTGTTATAACAATTTTTCTCTAATATGTATTATATTAGGTATAATTCCTATCTCGCGAAGAACCGACGGCCGCTGGGGCAAACGTGTTCTTTAGTGGAGACCACGACTCGGTAAACGTAGTGTAGGACGGCCTCCGACCAGGTGGGATGACGACCTGCGAAAGACTACAGGAAGATGCTGGATGCAGCAAGCTGAAGACAGGGCGTTATGGCGCATTGGGGCAGGCCACGGGGAAGCAGTGTTCCAGCAGTGGACTGCTATAGGCTGATAATGATGATGATGAGGAATACTTCAGTGTTCCGAGTAAAATTCATCGTGTTCTAGAACGCTTGAAAGAAAAAAAATGTCCGCTTCTTACAAACCTTCAGAATACCTGAGTTGAGGGTACCTGAGTATACTCGTATTACGAATTCAGGAGCTGTTGAGAAGAGCTCTTTGTGAAACGGCTTGTTCGAGGAAGCAGGTAGGTACTTCTAGACTTCAAGTCTCGAAGTATCTCTTGATTCATGACTCGGTCTAGATATTTTTTTAATATAGATAGAGTTATATCAGTTATCTAGTACAGACAGAAGCATTAATTTTAATGACGCTGTCTGTACCTATAACACACCTACATCTTCATTGAGTGACATATTCAAAAAATAAATATTGCTGGACAATCCACACAGTTTCATCTAGCTAGCCCAATGCTAAGCAGAGCACAAGTATAACAGCTACCTACTCATCGTCATCATCAGCCTATATTAGTCATAATGAGCGCCATGGCGCCCTGTCTACAGCTTGACGCATCCAGCATCTACCTGCCTGCAGTCTTTCGCAGGTCGTCATCCCACCTGGTCGGAAGGCGCCCTACAACTACGTTTACCGAGTCGTGGTCTCCACTCAAGAACACGTATGCCCCAGCGGCTGTCGGTTCTTCGCGAGATAACACAGATAGTTTTTTTTTAATACAAGGAAAATACATAAAACACCCATACAGTTTTCCCAAGGCGAAAATCGAAGGAACCCGCGACATCCTGCGTCGCAGGCGGACCTTCGCCCGCTGCGCTACATCAGTCGTATATGTATTATAGGACACGTCTGTGTCGGATCATGTACTCGTAATCTGTATCGCTCTCAGCGATAAGGCCGCCCTTTGTACTTATATATTCTAAGTATGTATATCTGTATTGTTTCCAGTTTTGTGTGGTTTATATAATAAAATGTTTTCCATCTATCTACTTGTCGCGACCGCACTTTATTTACTACTAGCTGTTCCCCGCGGTTTCACCCGCGTTAAACTCGAATGTCACTTTATTAGGTGAATTTTTACACCTTGGTTACCACGTTATATTATTGGAGTTTTAGTAAGAATCCCTAACTTTTTGTAAAAATAATATAGCCTATGTTCACCGGGGATAGTGTAGCTTCCCAACGGTGAAAGAATTTTTCAAATCGGTCCGGTAGTTTCGGACCCTGTTCATTACAAACAAACAAACAAAAAATCAAACCTTTCCTCTTTATAATATTACCTAGTATAGATTTGAGCGACTTATACTACTTTTAATTCTGGTACCATAAGCAAACCATGTGTAAAAGGTAGCAGATACTACATACCTACTTTATGTATACAAGAAAATGTTGTAGTAAGCGCTTGCCCTAAATCGCAAGGGTTTGAAGCGTTCATATAGGTTGATACGTGGTCGGTACTTGCTGTAAAAGTTCTCTCGACGGCCCATAGAGCTTAATAAGGGTCTCATCACGTGTTGATTAGTTTGCCTAATCCCTTTTACACAACGCTAAATAAAATTAATTAGTTTGGCAACGCTTGCCTTCGGCTCTTTGTGTTTCTCAAACGTTTTGCTTGTTTTCTTTGTTTAGAGTTAAAGCGCTTCTGTTTTTACTCTGATGTACAGGCTTCCATAGATCGATGAACCCCTGGCGGGTTCTACGTCTAATAAAGGTTTATTTAGTTAGAATTCGTTTCGTTTTTAATGCTATGGATCTACGCGTTGTCATACTAACCAGTGGTTTGGTTTTGGTAAGCTACCCTACCAATGACGTAATCATGATAAAATTTTACGTAATTCTCCAAAACACAATTACCACGGGGTGCGTCATAGACAATTTACCAAAACCAAGCAATTGGCTAAATGCTATATACGAGTTCATACATATATTGCATGTTGTATTGGTAAAGAAGACGACGGCAACTTCTTCAGCGGGATACCAAAAGATTTTTAGTCTTGAAAAATAAGATATACGGTTTAAGTAGTAAAGACTAAAAATCTTAAAAATCTTTTAAATATTTATACTTAAGGAAAATAAAGGATCTTGTCAAATACCATTAATGAACATGACGTGGTAAAAAATGTCTTTCATCGCGCAGTGTGAAAGAAATAATAGTCATAATAGTCATTTATTCATAATAATAATTACATGTCATGTTTTTGTAGGTATCTAATTATGTTGGTACCTAAGAGTATTTAATTAATTAATTACCATTCAAATTAATAATATCATAGCTATATAGATTAAACTATTATTTTATGATAATAAATTATAACTTAACAACTTAACTTAACACTAACTACGAATTCGTCGTAGCTGTAGAAAGTTTGCTCAATAAGCCAGCGTTTGAGTAATATCATACTATGCGCCTCTGCAAGCTAAATAGAATAGCTTGACAAGTTCAGGAGTATTCGATAAACAAAATATTTACCACTAGCTATTTCCCGCGGTTTTACCCGCGTTAAATTCAAATTTCACATTTCTAAATTTTAGCATAGCCTATGTTCACCGCGGATAGTTTAGCTTCCCAACGGTGAACGAATTTTCCAAATCAGTCCAGTAGTTTCGGAGCCATTCATTCCAGCATTCATTACAAACAAACAAACAAAAAATCAAACATTTCCTCTTTATAATATTAAGTATAGATGTACGTTTTTTTTCATACAAGTGACGTGTGATTAGTTCTATACTCAATGTTTGCGCCATTATTCATTTTGAAAACCGATGATAAACTCAAAAAATTCTTCCCCCGAAAATGTTTAAGGATAAAGTTCACGCAATTTTCGAACAAAACCTCGACAGCGAGTTTTTCAGCTATCCACGCGTTAAATGTTTAATAAAAACGTTATTCTAGAAAGTTTGGGAACCGCTGCGCAATCCCTTGTCCGCTTCAAAAGTAGCTAATTAGACGAAGATTGATTCTGTCTCTGTTATTGAGAAAAACAGAGACGAACTTAGGATTCGTTATTTTCCAGTTTATAAGCCCATCAAGGCAAGATTGGCCATAATACCACATTATATTGGACCATAAGTGTAAGAAGGATACCCCTAGGGTAAGAACTCTTGGAACGTATTTTATCGTTGTCGTTTTCTATCAATCTATATATATTTTCAACGTAAGTAAGTCAAAATATTCATACGTGCATACTGTTCGTAGAATAAGTTTTTGCACAGAGAAAGATTATTATTCAATAGTCATAAATCAATCCAAGCTCATATTAGTCCACTACTGGACTGGCCTAATAAGCGTCATAGCGCCCTGTCTTCAGCTTGCCGCATCCAGCATCTGCCTGCAGTATTTCACATGTCGTCATCACCTGGTTGAAGGGCCTACACCACGTTTGCGAGTCGAGGTCACCACTCAAGAACACTTATATACACCCCAGTGGTTGCCGGTTATTCGTGAGATATAGCCGGCCCAATGCGATTTCAGCTTGCAAATATTCAATCTCAATAATAACAACAATTTATAATATACTACCTGCCCCGCGGCTTCGCACACGTTTAAATCTATGTGTCAAATGGTTTATAAACCTTCCTCCTGCTTCACTCTATCTATTAAAAAAACCGCATCGAAACCCGTTGCGTAGTTTTAAAGATCTAAGCACACATAGGGACAGACAGACAGCGGGAAGCGACTTTGTTCTATACTATGTAGTGAAGTGATCTACATCCCTTGCAGCGGCCCTGCCTAGTGAGTAACCAGTGGCCCCGTAGATAAGGGTGACGGATGGCTAATGTATTATGATAGCCTTTTGGGTATGATGAATGGGAATCGAATATTAACTTTCAATTATCGGTGCGGGGAATACGCCTGAAATTGGGTTGACAGAGATTTTTGAATTATTTCTTTAAGCCAATCAGTATGAGGACACATTCAAGTGTGTGTGTCCTTGTCATGTCGTTATCACACCTGGTCGGAGAGCATCCTACGTTTGCCGAGTCGTGGTCTCCACTCAAGAACACTTTTATTTACCCCAGCGGTTGTCGGTTCTCGTGAGATATAGACGGTCCACTGTAACTTCAGCTTGCTAATTTAAATTTCAATAATAACAATAATTTATAATATACTAGCCCTATGATACAGGTGTGTGTGTGTGTCCGTATGTTGATAGGCTTGATGTGTGTGACTCTCGGATAGGTACTCAGACCCTACTTGGTTTTTTTTTTTCATTAATTTCGTTCGATTTTTTAAAAGGTCTTACATAATTTAATCCATTAAGCTCCTCTAAACATAGAGATAATACTATGCCCCCTACGTTTAGTAGGTACACTAGGTACTAATAATAACTAATAAATATAA
Organism: Eupithecia dodoneata; assembly: GCA_947044415.1. Lineage (NCBI taxonomy): Eukaryota > Metazoa > Arthropoda > Insecta > Lepidoptera > Geometridae > Eupithecia > Eupithecia dodoneata. Next base: position 1,810,747 of record OX345670.1, read on the forward strand.
TAATCACTATATAGTATAAAACAAAGTCGCATCCCGCTGTCTGTCTGTCCCTATGTATGTTTAGATCTTTAAAACTACGCAACGGATTTTGATGCGATTTTTATTAATAGATATTCAAGAGGAATATTTGTATGTATATACCTACTATGCATTTGCACCCGTGCGAAGCCGGGGTGGGTCGCTAGTTTAATGTATACATAGGTTGTGGTCATTCAATAGCTGGCTCATTCAATGTGTTCACTTAATAAGAAGTTGATTATCAGTGGCTTATCGACAGCTCGTCGCAATTTACGCAAATGCTTTGAGCTTTGGCACACTTTTACCGAGTCGTGGTTAGTATAACCTACATTAAATCCCAGCCAATCGTTCCAAACAAAAATACTAAAACCGCCGCCATCAGAACAACTCCCCGCGGCCTGTAACCGATGTATTTTACGTTTGGGGCTCCCCAGGCTGCCCCGGGGGCTTGTCAAGCCGGGCAAGGGGGCACTCGGTCCGATACAATAAATAAATAATGCTGGACTATTCACACAGCATTATCTAGCCCCAAGCTAAGCAGAGCTTGTGTTATGGGTACTAGATAACTGATATACATTACATAGATAGATATTTTTTATTATACATAGAAAACGACCAGAACACCCGGAACAAATATCTTCAGAGCGTACACACAATTGTTCCGAGGTGGGAATCGAACACGCAACCTCCTGCGGCCCTTCGCCCACCGCGCCACATCGGTCGTCATTACACAATACAATGCTTTATGTGACTCGCACAGATCCAGCAGCAGGAGGAGCAGTCGCGACGTTAAAATCGACCCATCCAAGACAGCTCAAGGATATCGACGTTTGACGACCTCTGTGACGCGGTTGGTTAAGGTCCGTGCGACGCAGGAGTGTTCGATTTCCGCCTCGCGACAAATATTTGTACAATCTGAAGATATTTGTCCCGGGTGTTCTGGGTTCTATCTATTTATAACAAAAAAATATCTATTGACATATATTATATTACTAGCTGCGCCCCGCGGCTTCGCCCGCTAGGAAATCTATGTGTCAAATGGCTTATAACCTTTCTCTTGATAAATCACACTATCTATTTAAAAATACTGCATCAAATTCCGTTGCGTAGCTTTAAAGATCTAATCATACATAGGGACAGACAGACAGCGGGAAGCGACTTTGTTTTATACTATGTAGTGCTTATCTTAATTATCTATGTATGTATCCAGTTACAATGTGTGCAAAGCCAAACAGTTTCCTTTTGGAGACCGATAATAAAAACAACTGATCCACTACAGTTTTGTCTACTACAGAACATCACCAAAATCATCAGCCTAGCCCACTGCTGGACATAGGCCTCACCTAATGAGCGTCATAGCGCCCTGTCTTCTGCTTGACGCATCCAGCATCTACCTGCAGTCTTTCGTAGGTCGTCATTCCACCTGATCGGAGGGTGTCCTACACTACGTTTACCGAGTCATTGTCACCACACGACTGCCATTTCAGTTTACTAACTCTTAGAGCTATGTCGATAACAATACAATACAATACGCTTTATTGCACATCAAACACAGAAAAAAAAACAGTAAAGAACAAGCAAACAAAGATGCAAAATGGCCGGCCTTATCGCTAAGAGCGATTTCTTCCAGGCAACCTTTGGATGGACACGATAACTTAATGACAACGAAGGATAACTTTGGTGGACTACAACAACAGTAACAATGAAATAAACTTTTAGCTTCCCCGAGATAGTTTATAGTTTAATATTCATTTATTCTCAAAAAGACAATTTAAAGTCACTTACATGAGAACAGGATTCTTAGGTTAAGGTTATACATAGGTTGTTGAGATCGCTATCACAACCGTATCACGACATTTATACCTATATAATAATATATATATATATATACTTCACCGGTTCTGGTTTCAGTTTTTTTTTATTTATTCCGCCGATTCTCTCGTTATTTGCATTCAATGTAGGGAGCGGGAAATATTAGGCTGTACCGTTTTATGTCACGCAAAATGGTTGCGGAATCGTTTTTAATCTGCGGGAAAACGACAACCGATACTCGTATCTACAGAATCATGATCATCATCATCATCATCATCAGCCTATATTAGTCCACTGCTGGATATAGGCCTCTCCCAATGAGCGCCATAGCGCCCTGTCTTCAGCTTGCCGCATCCAGCATCTACCTGCAGTCTTTCGCAGGTTGTCATCCCACTTTGTCGGAGGGCGTCCTACACTACGTTTACCGTAGTGTAGGACGCCCTCCGAACTTTATAAGAAAACTTTCGTTTTCAAGCATTGCGGTATGGATGACGAGAAGACTTGACGTAGTTTCCCAAATGCTGCCCAGCCTAGCTGGATCCTCCTTTTGGCCTCCTTCTCGAAATTGTTTTTAAACAACTGCAGGATTTTCCCAAGGTAAGTGTACTCGGAAACAGAATACTATGGTTGTAAGTATTCTACAGTCTTTCGTTTTACTTCCGAGAAGCATGAGCAAAGGCTGTCCTGAGTTATAATTCAAATTGGAATTGTACAGACAGATAATGATTTTCTGAAATCCGAAGGTATGGAGTCAAGACATAGTTGGTAACCTAGGCAACGAAAATAATACTGAAAGAAATGCTAAGAGTTGTGCAAGTACAAGGGGGTCTTATCGCTATGTTCGATCTCTTGGGATGGAAATTGCAGATCATAAATAAATAAATAATGCTGGAAAATTGAGTATTTCAATTCACACAGTATTATTATCTAGCCCCAAGCTAATCGGAGCTTGTGTTATGGGTACTAGATGACTGATATAATTAATACAATAGATTACATAGATTATATATTTTGTATTAGGTATACATAGACCAAGACCGCGGAATAAATATTTGCAGATCGTACACAATTTTTTTTAATTGTCCCGAGGCGGAAATCAAACTCGCACAACGCAACCTCCTGCGTCGCAGGCGGACCTTAGCCCACCGCGCCACAGAGGTCTTCGAAAAGTACATATACAGTAACATTTTTCCTCTAAAGAACTCCGCTGTTATTGAAAAAAAACCCACTCTGTTATTTTACAAAGCTACAGTTTACAGCGCGATAAAATCACACCCGGAAGAGTCAAGCCTACCATTACTAACCAAAGCTATATGATACGTTGCATTATTATACGATACGTCCTGTCTCATTACGAACGTTAATAACAGACAATCTTTGCGTGTGAACAGTCGCCATTTTGCCGCTCCAGGCGTAACATAAACTTATACAGCAAATATTAAAAGCGCACGCGATTCGAGCATTACACCGATGAATCGGTTCCTATGAAGCCTATTGCCTATGTCACTTGGACTTGACATAGGTCGCCTAGGAACCGATTCATCGGTGTAGTGAAAGCTTAGAAAAGGGATGTAAATGTAAGGGGGACTCCAACATCTCGTCTCCCAAGCCAACGGGTCTTGTACTCTAGTTTGAATGAAGTTAGCTCGATTTTCATTATGTACCTTAATGTCTCTACCTCGGCGGTAAGTTTCATCGATGGGTCGTTGCCTCGAAAGATCAGTACCTCGGACGGTTTCTACCTCGGCAGGTCTCTACCTCGACGTACGTTTCGTCGATGGGTCGTTGCCTCGAAAGATCAGTACCTCGGACGGTTTCTACCTCGGCAGGTCTCTACCTCGACGTACGTTTCGTCGATGGGTCGTTGCCTCGAAAGATCAGTACCTCGAACGGTTTCTACCTCGGCAGGTCTCTACCTCGACGTACGTTTCGTCGATGGGTCGTTGCCTCGAAAGATCAGTACCTCGAACGGTTTCTACCTCGGCAGGTCTCTACCTCGACGTACGTTTCGTCGATGGGTCGTTACCTCGAAAGATCAGTACCTCGAACGGTTTCTACCTCGGCAGGTCTCTCTACCTCGACGGTACGTTTTATCGATGGGTGTTATCTCGAAAGATCAACAAACCCAAAGTGAGTTTAAATTATTATAGAATGGATGTAAAAAAAAAAGAAAAAGTTTATTCCGTTTTAGGAATAAATCAAACAGATAGTTCCAGGCCTAGAATAAGGTAAAGGCTTTTTTATCAATCAGTTCCTATTGGATATAAATAATCTCAAAACGTTTTAATAAAGACAACGCGTGCGAAGCCGCGGGCAGAAACTAGTACAGTAGTCTTTCTTTTTGAAGTCGGTTCAAAACCACTTACTCGTTACCTACATAGAATAAAAAATACAGATATGAAGCCAAAATACCTTTACGAAGTGAATGGTAATTTTGTTCGAAATATCATCTATTCTGTGCCTAAACGCAGATATTTACCACCTCGTTTGTACAAGCTATTTCTGAAGCTGAACATATTTTGCTGTCTTTTGGCAGAACTACGGTGCCTATCCACGAGATATTATAGCCAAGAATTAGTACCTACCTAAATGTAATGTAGACATTTGCTTCTAAATAACTACCTAATATTTAGTAAATATTAGGTAGTTATTTAGAAGCAAATGTCTATTTGATTGATTTGAATGGATTTATTTAATTGATTTTACCTCCCTTTGGGTTCCTTCGTACCAAAAACCCCTCTACAGATTTGGTCTCAATAAGTTACCAGTATATTGCTCATGGGTCATCTGTACATCTATCAAATTTAACGCTAATCAGATCAACTTTGAGTGGAGACCGCGACTCGGCAAACGTAGTGTAGGACGCCCTCCGGCCAGGTGGGATGACGACCTGCGAAGGACTGCGGGCAGATGCTGGATGCGTCAAGCTGAAGACAGGGCGCTATGGCGCTCCCATCAGCAGTGGACTAACATAGGCTGATGATGGTGAAGATGAGATCAACGTTTGGACAATTATGCTCGAAGTCATTAATTCACCATACAGCCAAATTTCCACACTGGGAATTTCGTTTGCTTCGCTCACTTCGTTCAAAATTTCTATCAAAACAAATGTCCATACCTTTCTTTGGGGTTTTCATTTTTCAATTCCGAAGCTGTTCCCCAAATTGTATTGTAAGTAAATAATTTATTTGTCACATAAATCACACACATATGTACATATAATTGGTTTACTTAGTTATCAAAATTTAAACATAACATATTAAATAACAGTATAAACAAAAAGTAGAGGCAATTTTTATACATTGCTTCGACTTCTCAGTTTGGGGATATTAAAAACAAAATTAATTAATTCTAGTCTTCGAAAGAGCCTGATAGAAATTCGAATCACGGCAGCCATTATAAATCAGAATCATTTAAGTTGTTCCAAATTGGAAATGACTGTGGAGAAATACCTACATTTTTAAGAGAAATCAAGGTTATTACATTTCTTTCCTTTATTTTTTAGGCTTAGGTGGTTCTTTATCGCCATCAACCTATAGGTATAAAGTCCACTGCTAGATATAGGCTACCTGTATGAGCGCCATATCATCCTGTCGTTAGCCTGCCGCATACAGCATCTATCAGTGTCTTTCGCAGGTCGTCATCCTGCCTGGGCGGAGGACACTACGTTTACCGAGTCGCGGTATCCACTCAAGAACACACGTTTCCCCCAGCGGTCGTCGGTTCTTGCGATAAGTTCTAATTCTTCGAGCTATGTCGCAAACTTTGATTCTCTGTTTTGAATATATAATAGTAGAGTTAATTGACCAGCAGGTTTTCGTCTTATAAATTACCTACGCCTCTATTTTTACCACGGTTCCTTGGTAAAAAATATGGATATAAAGTCTATATACTATACTCAAAACTGGATACGCACCGCGGCTTCGCCCGTTAGATTATTTAAACGTGGAAATCTCAAATGGTTTAAAAATCTTTCTCTAGAATCACTCTATCAATAAAAAAAACCGAACCTATCTGAATCCGTTGTGTAGTGTTAAAGATCTAAGCATACATAGGGACAGACAGATAGCGAGAAGCAACTTTGTTTTATACTATGTACTGATCACTACATTTTTGACCTTACTCGTATATCCGTCATTTTTATACCCGTTTTTACAAAGAGGAAATCCATTTTTGCGTTTCCTCTTTGTAATATCTTTCTAACAGCTAGTGTTTCATGTTTCCAAAGGCAGAAACAAAGTTTTACGAACCTTTTTTCTATCTGCATATTGGGTTCGCATGCTAATTACTTTAGCATGGCGGCACGCGACGCGACGCCACGAAATATCCTTTAGCAGAAACAGACTTACGTGTTCTGGGTTTATGGTGCAGATTAAAAAAACTGTGAAAATAAATTATGAAACTCAGTTATGTAGAAAGGCTTTTGCTCTGTAGGAAAGTGCGGACTGAGCTTATTGCTTTTATTAATCAAACTTGAAAAGGTATAATGTTGTAGATTAGTCTTGGACTGTTTATAAAATGTATGGGAAAAGTTTAAGCGATTTTTGTCCTTTCAAGTACCAACCTCGTTTGGTTCGCATAAGATTATTTTTGTTCATTAAAAGTTACAGGATTGATCAGCATCAAAAAAAAAGTTGTGAAATTGAATTTTTCTTGATATCTGTCCATATTTTAATCTGTAGAAAGGGATAACAATTTATCTAAAAATCTATCAAACATTTTTAGTAAATTTTTGAGTTTACTGTTCCGTCCAAAAAAATCTACCCGTGTAACTTAAGTATGAGTTTAATTTTATGAACAAAATACTTTTTTGTCGATAACAGGATGCATGAGATCCACACCAGGCGCTGCCCTAGATATAATTCTAGATGTAGCACCTTTAGACCTCTACATACAACAAGAAGCCACGATGTCGGCTCTAAGACTACACAACACAGGCCTCTGGGGAGTCACAAGTAGTCCTCATGCGCAGATCATGGACAGGGCCATAACATATGAACCACTCACAGAGGCCCCTTGTGACAGAATGGCCAACAAGCCAATACTAAACAAACACTACCAAATACAACTATACGAGGACCAAAAAGATGAATCAGGTACCCACGAAGTCAGAATTTACACAGACGGCTCCAAAACCGAAACCGGTACGGGTGCCGGGGTTCACTCACTGGACCTCAACATTAACATATCAATAACGCTAGGAACGCATAGCTCCATATTCCAATGCGAATGCGTAGCAATAACACAGGCAGCGACAGCCGTACAGAAGAGAGGAATCAAAGACCAACGTGTACGCATCCTCTCTGACAGCGCAGCCATACTCAGAGCCTTGGAAGGAAACAGCTGTAGCTCCAAGCTCGTTTACGAATGTCACTCTGCTCTGGAAAGGATATCCACTGAAAACTGGATCATCCTACAATGGATCAAAGGACATAGTGGATCGCTAGGAAATGATGCTGCGGACGAACTGGCACGGAGAGGATCGGCGACAACCATAGAAGGACCACCGCCATTCCTACCCCTGCCATTTTCTCTGCTCCAGACATGGACCAAGCTCAGAACTAGAAATACACACAACGAACGATGGACTAGCCAAATCAATTGTAGACAAGCAAGGACGGCACTCCCATCAACATCACCAAAGCTAACAAAACGCCTACTAAATCTGAATAGATCGGACCTACGTGTCCTTGTGGGAACACTAACAGGACACTGTCCACTAAACAAACACTTATTCACCATCGGAGCGACGGATAGCCCTCTCTGTAGAGGATGCCTCAGCAACGACGAAACAGCCTCCCACGTAATCCTGGAATGCGAGGGAGTACTAGCACAACGGATAGAAATCCTCAACTTGCCGAGGTCGCTCCGCGAAGCCTGTGAAGACCCCAGGAAGATTCTGCGCTTCTGGACGGAGCTAGGCTGGCTATGCTAGCAAACTCTACGCATAAAGGACCAACTGGAGTCCAAATGCGGAAAGTGGAGTACCCCCACCTGAACCTGAACCTGAACTATGTACTGATCACTACATTTTTGACCTTACTCGTATATCCGTCATTTTTATACCCGTTTTTACAAAGAGGAAATCCATTTTTGCGTTTCCTCTTTGTAATATCTTTCTAACAGCTAGTGTTTCATGTTTCCAAAGGCAGAAACAAAGTTTTACGAACCTTTTTTCTATCTGCATATTGGGTTCGCATGCTAATTACTTTAGCATGGCGGCACGCGACGCGACGCCACGAAATATCCTTTAGCAGAAACAGACTTACGTGTTCTGGGTTTATGGTGCAGATTAAAAAAACTGTGAAAATAAATTATGAAACTCAGTTATGTAGAAAGGCTTTTGCTCTGTAGGAAAGTGCGGACTGAGCTTATTGCTTTTATTAATCAAACTTGAAAAGGTATAATGTTGTAGATTAGTCTTGGACTGTTTATAAAATGTATGGGAAAAGTTTAAGCGATTTTTGTCCTTTCAAGTACCAACCTCGTTTGGTTCGCATAAGATTATTTTTGTTCATTAAAAGTTACAGGATTGATCAGCATCAAAAAAAAAGTTGTGAAATTGAATTTTTCTTGATATCTGTCCATATTTTAATCTGTAGAAAGGGATAACAATTTATCTAAAAATCTATCAAACATTTTTAGTAAATTTTTGAGTTTACTGTTCCGTCCAAAAAAATCTACCCGTGTAACTTAAGTATGAGTTTAATTTTATGAACAAAATACTTTTTTGTCTCATAGAGCCATTAAGTATTCATGTGTGAAAATCTCTGCTTAATTTTGGGCCAGATTATGGCGTGTGAAATAAAAATATCAAAACATAAAGATATCGATATATCTTTAGATACTAGTTCTAATATTATTATTTATTTTATTACAATTAAATATACCACACTCTATAAAATATACAGGTATTTTAATAGTTATAATTTTAAGAAATCAAATTGAAGTAAAAGCTGAAAATGCCACGTCAAGGCTCCATCAGACTAGATTGAATGATTAGAAAGACATCGAAATGATCTATAGAATTCCAACGGACTGAAAATAAGCTCTTTGATTGATTTTTTTGAAGTAGCTGAAGCTACAATATGTACTATACTTTTATTTTTAAAATTATTTCAGCCATTGTAGCCAGTGTATCGTAGGGTGAGGAATTGTGCTACTTACTGTTATTCGATTAATTTATCGAGACTTGAAAATATAGGTAGAACAATTAACTAGATATACTATAGCTTAGGGTAAGTTATGGCTATATTTATCATAATAACTAGATATCTTTAATGAAACTTTTTTTTTTATTATTTTAAGAAAAACGCAATAGTAAATTACGAGCCTAACACAAATCGAGTTCCTCAACAGTTCAAAAAACAATTAAAATTAACGCGACACGTTCAACTCACCCCAATTAACAACTCTGTTTAATTCCCACCTTGTCACAACACTATCACTGTACAAACTCGTGTAATTAAACGTTAATTATGTACAACACTATTCCGCACATCACTACATGAAAAAGTTTTGAAACCACTTTCCGAATTTCAAACGCTTCAAAACTTTGAAATAAGAACCTAATATTTAACCTTTTTATAACACATGCACAAAGGAGAATGGAAACTTTTTTAAAGTAGTTTTTAATTGTGTGTTTTGCGAGGCGACAGGGCGTGCGCGTCCATCCCCTGTGAATCCGGGTCGACGACTGGCTTGCCGTCGCGTGTTGTGGCTATGCGTATACTACTCAGTGGTTTCAGTAACCTGCATTATTTCCACAAGTTTGTGATGGAATTACGGATTTCGACATCTTGCGCTGGTTGTATTTTTTTTTACGTAAAGTTGCTCTTTCTTCTGATTTAGCGAACTTCAAAATAGATGGCAAGGGCCTTAGATTCCTAACTGAAAGGAGAGAATAAATAAAATAGGTGTACCGGAACGCTGCTGGTTGTAAATTGTTAATTTGTTGTGTAATTTTGTTAGTTACTTACAAATGAGTTCCGAAATTTCATTAATTTTTATTGCCTTGGGAACTGATGAAGATAACTTTGGATGTTTTAGAGCTCTGTTGGAATAGTGGTAGAGGCTTACAGGTTTGAGTCCTGTTCACAGAATAATTACGCTGTCACGAATCTAAATAAATAATAATAAAGGAGAAAGTTTGGTTGTACGAGTAGTATACATGTATTTTTGGATATTTGTAGCTTCTTCACGACAATGACAATCTAGGTTGTCTGGGATAAATCTCTGTCAGCGATAAGACCGCCTATTGTACTTTTAATGTAAGTAGATTGGTAGTAGGTGTTATTTTATAGTTTTAAGTGCAATAAAGATTCATTCATTCATTCATTCAATGACACTGAACAGAGCAGAGGTTAAGAATAGAAAACAGGAGGTTGACAACAATGAACGAGGCAGAAATATTGACCAACAATAAATGATAAAACAAATTTATATTCGCAGATCGTTCAAACATTTTTCCCGCGCCGAGATCGAACCCGCACTCTCCTGCAGAACTTCGTTCGCTACGCCGCTGTGGTTTGGCTATAATGATAATGATGAATAATTACAAAACCTTCACTATCACTACATATAAAACAAAGTCGCTTCCCGCTGTCTGTCTGTCCCTATCTATACTTAGATCTACGGATTTTGATGCAGTTTTTTTAATAGATAGAGTGATTCAAGAGGAAGATTTATAAACTATTTTAAACATAGATATCCATGCGGGTGAAGCCGCGGGGCGCAGCTAATATACAATAAAACGAAGTCACAAATATGTGCTGTAGAAACTTTACGACGTAAACTCTCTACGGCGTAGAGCCTCTATAGCGTAGAGCCTCTATGGCGTAGAGCCTCTACAGCGTAGACCTTACACGATGTAGAGCCTCTATCTTGCGGGACGAACAAAGACTTTTTAATGAAGTGGGCCGAACATTAGGGACGAATCTGGCATAAATCATTTTTGTCAGACTCTACACTTGAGTTTTCTTTTGTTTGTATGTAGTTTTTATTTTGTCACCAAATAAAATAAAGTGACACAATAAAAATAACAGACAAACAAAAGAAAACTCAAGTGTAGAGTAAAAAAAGAGAGAAGAAGAAAGTATAAGAAAATAATGTGTATAATGTATGTTTTCTTTATTTTTGTAATTTTCTTCAGTGTTTTGTGTGTGCCAATAAAAATATATATTCTATTCTATTTTCTATTCTCGTTAATTCTGTTCTACGTTGTAGAGCTTCTACGTCGTAGACCGTCTACGCTCGGACATCGGAAATTTTAATATTCCTTTTATTCATCCGACAACGTTAAGAGTTTCATATATGTAGGTAATGTAATCAAAATATGTCTTTGAAATACGTTCAATGCTTTTTTTATATTGTGGCCTGAAAAGCTGAAACTATATATAACTAGCTGCGCCCCGCGGCTTCGCCCCCGTGGAAATCTATGTGTCAAATAGTTTAAATGATAAAAAGTATCCTATGTTAGACTCCTGGTTCTAAGCTACCTCTCCACCAATTTTCAGCTAAATCTGTTCAGCCGTTCTCGAGTTATAAGTGTTGTAACAAACACGACTTTCTTTTATATATATATAGATATAGATATAAATGATAGAGTTATTGAGATTATATTTGAAAAAGATGTTATCGCATATTTATAAAACGATTGTTAACACGCCCTCTGAACGCCAGGTAGAAAATCCCTCGGCATTAAGCCCACCCTTTGTACTTTAGTGCAATAAAGTTTTAAAGAAATCAAAAAACATTTCCACAATTTTATGTAAGAAACCTTTGTGTTTTGTAAGTAATTAATAAAAAATTAAAATTTATATATTATATTAAAAAAATAATATATTTTTAAAGCACATCTCGCCACTCCCACCAATAGTATACCCTCACCGCACCCTGTATAACAAGTATAAACTCACCGCACCATGTATAACAAGTATAAACTCACCGCACCATGTATAACAAGTATAAACTCACCGAAACATGTATAACAAGTATAAACTCACCGCACCATGTATAACAAGTATAAACTCACCGCACCATGTATAACAAGTATAAACTCACCGCACCATGTATAACAAGTATAAACTCACCGAACCATGTATAACAAGTATAAACTCACCGCACCATGTATAACAAGTATAAACTCACCGCACCATGTATAACAAGTATAAACTCACCGCACCATGTATAACAAGTATAAACTCACCGCACCATGTATAACAAGTATAAACTCACCGCACTCTGTATAACAAGTATAAACTCACCGCACCATGTATAACAAGTATAAACTCACCGCACTCTGTATAACAAGTATAAACTCTCCGCACCATGTATAACCCCGGGTATGTAGGGCTAGTCTATTAAACGCATTATCATCCCATAAAATACGTGCATGACAGTCAGTAGGTACACTCAGCACTCAATTTTAAGTACCTTTGTTTTAATATTTAAAATCTATGTGTCATATTAGTTTATAAACCTTCTTCTTAAATCACTCGATCTATTAAAAAAACCGCAGAAAATCTGTTGAGCAGTTTTAAAGGTCTAAGCATACATAGGGACAGACAGACAGCGGGAAGCGACTTACTAAGTAGTCATAATGTCTCAGTGGCACACGACCAAACCAATGACTTTATCTATATAATATATATATATAAATAAATAATGCTGGACAATTCACACAGCATTATCTAGCCCCATGGTAAGCAGAACTTGTGTTATGGGTACTAGATAACTGATATACATAATACAATATATTACAAAGATAGTTTTTTTTATTATACATAGAAAACGACCAGAACACCCGGAACAAATATCTGCAGATCGTACACACAATTGTTCCGAGGCGGGAATCGAACCCGCAACCTCCTGCGTCGCAGGCGGACCTTCGCTCGCCGCGCCACATCGGTCGTCTAATAAAAAATATATAATTAATTACATGTTTTCTAACAAACATCAAACTGCTTTATTTCCTTTAGATCCTACAGCACTCTTGGACACGTAACAAATTTCAAATTTCATAAAAAACTAAGAAATAAAGTGTTCGCTTTGGTTTTTAGTTCATTTAATCTTTTTGAGGTAAAGTAAATAAGCGAACAAGAAACCTTTACCCTGTTAGTTTTCGAGTTGGAGCGAAAATTATCAATAAACTAGCTGTTTCCCGCGGATTCATCCGCGTTAAATTCAAATTTCACATTTCTTAATTTAAATATAGCCTTTGTTCACCGCGGATAATGTAGCTTCCCAACGGTGAAGAAAGAATTTTTCAAATTGGTCCAGTAGTTTCGGAGCCTATTCAACATTCAATTCACAACAAATATACAAACAAACAAAAAATCAAACCTTACCTCTTTATAATATTAACTATAGATATATGTATGTCCAGCATCCGATGGCAAGAGAAAACTGGGATCTAAGGATATCCCATACATCCAGATTTGTTCAGGCATTTCAACATTATCTATACTAATATTATAAAGGGAAAAGACAAAAAATAAAACCGGCTCCGAAACTACTGGATTTTAAAAATTCTCTCAAGCTACACTATCCCCGGTGAACATGGGCTATTATTATATGCTAGAAATGAGAAATTCGAATATAACGCGGGTGACACCGCGGGAAACAGCTAGTGGTAGAATAAAATGAAAACGCAAATATACAACATTAGTCTATAATACGCCACCGTCATACCTGTACTATAGCTACGTGTCCATCCAAAGGTTGCCTGGGAGAAATCGCTCTTAGCGATAAGGCCACCCATAGTGCATCTGTATCTTTGTTCTTTACTGTTTTTGTTTTTCTGTGTTTGATGTGCAATAAAGCGTATTTGTATTGTATATATTGTATTTACACAATACATTACCAGGGCACATATAGAATGCAAAAAATTAACCCTTAAAACATTGCACTTATGGTTTTCGGGTAGCAGTTATGGCGCTAGTTTCGCCCACTACAATCCCTTCACAACTTTTGTCGCCGACTGTCCACCAGCGGAACCGGAAGGCGTAAAGCCCGTACTCCACCGATAGCAGGCTTAATGCGAAAGATAGCTAGCTCCCTTATTCATTCAGATAATACCCATTTACAGCCATATTTTTTAATGCTATGTAATCAGTACTAACCTACCCGCATGGTATAATCACTATGTAAGCGAGGTTATTAAAAAGTCATTATAACACTAATTAAGCCATTTGGGATATCCTTAGGGTTATCAGTGTCGTTCTCAGATAGGAGCGCGTGTTTTGTCGCCATTTTTACAGATATTTATTACATGTTTAACTAACTGCGCCCCGCAGCTTCGCCCGCGTAGAAATATAATGTATATGTCTATTTGTTTATTAACCTTCCACTTGAATTGCTCTATCTATTAAAAAAATGCGAATCAAAGTCCGTTGCGTTAGTATGGGCCCAGTCGCCTGTATACTCGATCTAAGCATATCTACATAGGGACAGACAGACAGCTGGAACGGCTTTGTTTTTTACTATGTAATGATGGAGGAATAATATCAATCTTACCTTAAGAGCCCTGCCTCATTAAGACGCCATGGCGACGTCGCCGGCTACGTATCCAAGCAGTTAATATTGAAATGTATGTTACCTAACTCACTTGGCGACGGTGTGGCAACGTCGCCAATTTGGAAGCGTAGCCACAAGCGACAGTCCCTACGTGGCTTCTGGCTACTCTGGCGGCCTGGCGACGTTGCCCCTATAATGTTCACGTGTAAACTGCACCTCCCTCACTCGCCAGTCAGCCGCCATTTTGGACGCTCGCTCAAATATTTATTTGTATTTGATGTTGAAAAAAATGAGTACTGCAAATGTATTATAGAAATTCAAAACCGTCCTTCTGCGACGTATATACATAACAAAGAAGTGCAATTTCTTCTACGTCCATTCCTGACGACGTAAACGAACTGATTGTCGAGACGCCGCGCCATGGCCACTCGACATGGCGACCTTCGGTTGCCAGAAGTAGCCAGACTTGCGCCGCCGGCGACGTCGCCATGGTGGCCTAATGAGGCAGAGCTCTAAGTGTTACAGAGAAATTGGAGGAAATAAGATTATGATACCCGTGACTAAGTTCACTTTCTCGTTTGTAGACTGAACACCAACGTCTTAACATTCCTCGGTGGCTATATTAGGTAAGCTGAGACTGGACGCGCATTGGGGATAGGCCAATTTCGTACCAGACACTGTCTATCTCTGAGAATTAGCAAGCTGAAGTGGCAGTGGGCCGGCCATTTCTCGCGAGGAACCGACGGCCGCTGGGGCAAACGTGTTCTTGAGTGGAGACCACCGACATTTGGTAAACGTAGTGTAGGACGCCCTCCGACCAGGTGGGATGACGACCTGCGAAAGACTGTAGGTAGATGCTGGATGCGTCAAGCCGAAGACAGGGCCTATGTCCAGCAGTGGACTAATATAGGCTGATGATAATGATGAGGATGACTGTCTATCTATCTATCGATCTACATTTAGAGTTTTATTTTGTTTTTCATGTAGTTTTATAGCACTTGTTTGATTACAATTTATTTTATGCAGTTTAATTTTTTTAATTCATTATTTTACACACAAAACATAATAATAACTTAACTGAAAAAGATATGTAGTACATAGGCGACTTTAATACTGACAAATGAGTTTAATATGTTTAAATGTTTTTTTTCTGTACTTTCTTTCAGTCCTTTATGTGTGCTAAATAAAATTTTATTCAATTTTTTTCTATTCACTGTAATCTAATAGCACTGGAAGGAGATTCTACTCATATTATAAGGGCGAAAGTTGCAATTGTTGTGAAGATATTATTTCGCCCTCGGCGAAATAATATCTTCACAACAATTGCAACACAGCGCCGAAACTAGATACTGAAAGGATCGGGCTGAAATTTTGCACACATCTAGAGGACTATTTATTTATCTGATATTGACATTTGCGAGCATCGCTTCGGCTAATCGGTACTCTCATTCACTTAAACTCGTCGCGGTAACTGCGGCCCGAATTTCGGCTTTTGCGGCGCGGCGCGGCGGCCGGCCACCTCTAATCAAAGCAAAAAGTACGAACGAAACATTGAATTTGACAGTTTCTTTTTCGAAACGTATGTCTGACTTCGGGGCTACCTTTTCATTTTCGTCATTATATTTTTCAACATATTTTGTAAATTTATAAGTGAATTTTATACACGTGTAGCTTGCTGAATTATTGAAGTTAGTTAATCATATTCGAAGTTCACTACCGTACCATATTTTTTCAGAATAGCGGCTCTACCGCCATCTATCCGCAAATAAACTAACTACAACATCACTCAGCGAACTGTGAAGTTCTTTATTGTACCAAAAGATGGCGCTAAAATAGCTCTTTATATGATTGATTACGTACCATACCACAAATAGAAAAAGGAACCCTTGTCCCTTATTGGACCACTTTGTTGTCCGTCTGTCTGTAAAGACCTTTTTCTTAGAACACGTGGATGTTTTAAGGTGAAATTAACATGAAATACTGTCTGTAACACCTTGGAGCTGGAAAAACATACTTAGTGAACGTAATCAAATGTTAAAGCTGTTTATGATTAAATTTGGCAAGAACCTAGAAAGAAAGAAAGAAAGAAAATACATTTATTTGACACCATACATAACACAAACCTAGAACTTAGAGCACAAATAAATAAATAATGCTGGACAATTCACACAGCATTATCTAGCTCCATGGTAAGCAGAGCTTGTGTTATGGGTACTAGATAACTGATATACATAATACGATACATTACATAGATATATATCTTTTATTATACATACAAAACAACCAGAACACCCGGAACAAATATCTGCAGATCGTACACACAATTGTTCCGAGGCGGGAATCGAACCCGCAACCTCCTGCGTCGCAGGCGGACCTTCCCCCACCGCGCCACATCGGTCGTCAACAAAGGCAGCACACTCTTTCGATCTGTGTAAGTACCTAAAATAGCGCTACACGAGTGTTTCTAAAAGTGATTCTACCACCTAAGATTTTTTTAAGCTAATCATTAGTTATGGATGAGATGAGATGGATGAGATGGCGCGACGAGCTCGAGGTACATCTTCCATCGTGGCCTGTTGCAGCGTTGGATCGCGAGGAGTGGAAGGAGAAAAGGGAGGCCTTTGCCCAGCAGTGGGACAATAATGGCTTAAAATAAATAAATAAAATCATTAGTTATAAAATAATCGGGTCGTAAAAAACTTTTTTATAACACAATATATAACTTGATGTAATTACAAACATTTTAAATTTCATATTTCTTGTAGTCAGGTACGCAATCCGCTCGCAATGGAACTAAAACTACACAAATTAACTAGAACCTAACTTAATAGGTAACTAAATAGGTGATTGTGTCGTTATAATTAAATAAAAAAATATATTAAACGGTATCTAATTCGGTTTGCCCGTAAGCCCCTATGGTAGGTACCGTACCTATACCTACTTCAAAATTATAATATTTTATAACTTGTATGTATCTAACCTAGTTAAGTACGTAGGTAAATACACACGATTCTTATATACCAACTTAACTAAACAATATTATTTCTTCCCTACACACCCTGCAAGATGTTTTATTGGTCAGTATCCTATTCTCTGGTACGAGGGTACGGTCTACCTAATGCTCGATTTTTTTCAAATGTCACATGAGCTTAGTATAAGTATGTCTGAGTTGATCGAAAAAAATGACTTTGACTCTTATTTAATAAATTTTGTACGCGATTTGGCTAGACAACCTATGTGAGATATCTTAATTCGTTCATTATCTAGGTACGTACCATTTAAGTCTAGTCATTATCAAAATATATCAGATGGGTGAGTAGGTAGTAGATATTTCTCTGACCAGACCGGATCTTAGACCAGTATAACAATACAGAGTACCTAGAACTAATAAAAATACCTATCCTATTACGAAATAGTAGTTACAGAACACAAATATAATCAGGCTCTGACTGAATCTAGTACTCACCGCTGCTCAGCTGAAACTAGTTCCTTATTTTGACTTGCCTCCATCATGTTTTTGAATTTGCAGGGTTACCTTCCCTTCGTCAGATTATTGGCCGCCACTAACAATATCCCCCCGAAGAGGGATATTTTCAGTGGAAGTACCAGGCCCGCCACCTACTACCGTTCCCCAGGGACGAATCCCTGGGGACAAGTAGTAGTAGGGGCTCACGAGGAGGTTATCTGACCCAGCACCCCAGCTGAAGCTAGATAATTATGTGTGTTTCGTCCAGTATATTGTTTATTTTATTTGGTAAAAACTGTAACGGTAAACTGACTACCTACTCCAGTTTCAAACTTTCAACCATTATGTGGAGAAGTTTTAATTGGAGAAGAAGAGTTCAAATCAACCCATGACTACTTTAGTACAATAACTTTCATGAGAAAAATACTGAGTGATATTAGACATACCAACATAATTATTTGCCTTCCTACATATAAATACGGAGAGTTGAAGGATATGTATAACTGGAGGATAGAAAATTTCAACAATCTCCTATACCTCGATGTAACAACACATGAGCATGCCTATCTATTCGATTCAAACAAAAAATTAAGGTACCACTACACAATGTTCAATAGGCGCTCAGGAAAAATAAATAACTTCGGAATGCAGTCTGTCTTCAATAACTTAGGAAACTACATCCAAACTTTACAGAATTACCATGAAGCTGATCCCCGAAGACTGCAAAATACCCTACACACCACAGTAGAGGAAGATTCTACATTTTTTCGAGACTAAACATCTACATATACTACATCAAAATATAGCTGGACTACTGAGCAAGAGTGATGTGTTAATGATCAATCTACAAGAACTCATCGACCGACATATCAATATCGATGTTCTATGCATCACCGAACACTTTATGAAGAAGGGATCTGAACCATTTCTAGATATAAATAATTACTCCCTAGCTGCATGCTATAGTAGATGTAATAATAAAAGAGGGGGGGCATGTATATTAGTAAGTAAAAATCATGAATGGAAAGAAATTGTAGAAATACAAAACTTATCTTTGACCAATATGTTTGAATGTTGTGCTGTTCAGCTAATTGAGTATAAAATTGTAATTGTATGTATTTATAGGGTACCTAAACAAAATAATCTAAATACATTTTTCAATAGATTAGATAAGGTTCTGACCATTGCTACAAAATTAAATACTAAAAATATTATAATAACTGGAGATTTTAATATAGATATACTAAAATGTAATAATATAGTAAAAGATTTTGAGTGCCTGTTACTAAACTATAACTTAAAGTTAGCCCTAAAGCAACCAACACGTTTGGTTAGCAAATCCTGCATTGATAACTTTGCTCATAACTTTAGAAATAATTGTAAGACTGAAGTGTTAGAATTTGGCTTGTCAGACCATTCTGCTCAAATTATTAAACTGCCAGCTAAAAAAATTCTTAAATTAAAGTATTGGCGTAAGGAAGTAAGAGACTATAGTCTTGACAATATTCATAAGTTCAAGGTATGTATGGAAAATCTTTCGTTTTCTGATATGTACAGCGCTGAAGATTCTAGTGAGGCCTATCGGCAATTTATGAATACTTTTGGGCTATTTTACAACTTATGTTTCCCAACCAAGCATATTTTAATAAGGGTAGAAAGAAAACCAAAATGGGTATCGCGTGGTATAAGAATCTGTAGTAAGCGAAAAAGAGATCTCCTTTGGAACTACAGATCTAAGCCCACAAAAAGAAATAAAATACTTTATAATAAATACAATAAAATGTTTAAAAATATAATCTCATTGACAAAAAAAGCCCAAAATAATTATAAAATATTGACATCTAATAATAAATCAAAAACAACATGGCAAGTAATTAATAAATATCGACCAAATATACCCAAAGAACCTATAACAAAAATAAAATATAATGATACATATATAACAAACCCAACAGATATTGCTAATCTCTTCAACAGCTACTTTATTGACAAGGTAGAACCAATTCCTGGGATAGGTAAGAACATTACAACAAATATAAAAAGACAAGAAAAATCCATGTTCATGGCTCCCTGCCTACCACAGAACACCTACAAAATAATAAAATCGCTAAAAAATACCAATAGCTCAGGAAGTGATGGCATTAGTACAAAAATAATAAAAGCAGTAGGAGAATCTATTAGTCCTCATCTTACCTTTCTTATAAATTTAAGTATACAAACAGGAGAGTTTCCCACAGACCTCAAAACTACTATAGTCAAGCCAGTATTTAAAAAGGAAAATAAAGAACTAATGGAATTCTACAGACCAATAGCTCTGATTTCAATATTCTCCAAGATATTCGAAAAATATTACTACGCCGAAATCAATTCTTATCTAGAGAAAAACCGCATCCTTTGTGAAGAGCAAAAAGGCTTCCGTCAAAAAAAGACAATAAATATGGCAATTTATGACTTCTACTACAATGTTATATGTAAAGTTGACAACAGAACTCCTATCTGCAGTATATTCTGTGATATGACACAGGCATTTGACTATGTGGACCACAATATTTTGCTAAATAAACTTGACGCTTATGGAATTAGAGGGAATTTGTTGGATTTAATTGACTCATATCTAAGAAATAGAAAACAAATCACCGAAATATCAAGACTACAAAATAAATCGAAACTGGAGGTCACGCATAAATCTAAGCCACGATACACAAAGTATGGTGTGCCACAGGGCAGTGTATTAGGACCATTACTGTTCATCATATATATAAATGACCTGCCAAAAGCAACTACACATCCCATGACATTATTCGCTGATGACAGTACAATAACTATAACATGTAATGACATTAAATCTTACGAATCTGACATAAATAAATCAATTAAATCAATAATTTCATGGCTTGACAATAATAATCTAAAAATTAATTTAAAAAAGACTACAATTATGCATTTCAATCAAAGATCCACAATTCAATCTGACATAAATTTAACATTTGACAATAATATAATTAATCAAGTTGAAGCTACGCGATTCTTGGGACTTTTAATTGATAGGAGACTCAATTGGAAACCACAAATAGACGAATTAAGTAAGCGAGTCAGTAGCTTATCATATGCTTTACATAGATTGTCAACTACCGTAAATACAGATGCTTTATTAACGGCATATCACGGGATGGTAGAGTCTGTGTTAAGATATGGCCTAATACTTTGGGGCAACTCTACAAATAAACAGATGATTTTTAAGCTACAGAAACGGTGCCTGAGGGCTATGTTTAAAATTAAAACTACTGATAGCTGTAGACCACTATTCCTAAAGCATAAAATTCTGACACTTCCGTCCCTCTACATATTAGAGGTAGCACTC
Organism: Eupithecia dodoneata; assembly: GCA_947044415.1. NCBI lineage: Eukaryota > Metazoa > Arthropoda > Insecta > Lepidoptera > Geometridae > Eupithecia > Eupithecia dodoneata. The sequence goes on from OX345670.1 coordinate 1,831,920, forward strand.
TATGTTAAGAATAATCCTCATCTGTTTCCCCGACTATCAGACAATGTGTGTAGAAACAGACGAGATAACAGTAGACTACAAACACACCAAGCTAACACAGCATTAATGCGGAAAAGTGTTGTTAGTATTGCTCCTAAAATTTTTAATAAGCTACCTAATCAGTTGAAAGAGCTAAATGGTGTACTCTTTAGAAAGAAACTAAAAATGTTGTTAATTTGTAAATGTTACTACAGTATTGACGATTTTTTTAATGATAAATTTTAATTCATGTTAAACTAGTGCATGTCATTCTCTCAAATATCTTTGCATACCGACTAACGGTCAAGCATGTTGAACCACGAAATGTATACCTATTACCTGTAACCCTACAAACACATGTTTTTGGCAAATAAAAAATCTTTATCTTTATCTTTATCTTTATCTTTATTATGACTCGTATCCTAATATGACGCCTGCAGCATTTTAAAGCATCACATTGTCCTTGCTATTTTATTCCATCAGGCTCGTTTCGTTCGTCACGTAAAAAGTAAAATACGCGCAAATCTTCTACGTATTAAAGTTATAGATCGCGTATCTTTATTTTTATTTTCCCCCAATAATATTTGATAACAAATCAGCTGGCATAGACTGGTTAATCAAAGCTCAAGACAGAAAAGCATGGAGTAAAATGGAGGAGGCCTTCACTCGATGAGAGGTCCTTAATACGAATCATTAATTTTTAATTTAATTTAAATCTAATCTTTTATATAATTAAGTGACATATAATATTATTCTATTCATTATGAAATTTTGTAAATTCTATGTATTAAGGAAATAAAAAGGCTTTATTATATTATAATATTTGATATCATCTCAAATCGCAAAAGTTTAAAAATTAATACTTAATCTACATAATGTACGAACTAAACTATGCATACTTACCTAGTTCAGTTTGTACCTACCTATAAGGTCAGTAAGGCAGGTAAGGCTCATCTGATCAATACAATAAAGAAATAAAGAATCGTCTTCGCTCGCCCTACTCTTCTCATTAATTCATCTCCTTGTCACCGTCAGTACACGTCTAATATTAAATATAAAAAAAAGTCCGATCACAAAATGACATTATAAACGGGAAAAAAATAAGATAAAAAGCATAGATTTAGTTCCAGATGGAGTCCTACGGAATCACAAGTCAACAACAGCAATGGCGGACTTGTCAAAAGTGAGAGATGCCAACTGATGAAAAAAAAATGCCGATAATTTTCATAAAAGTTTCTAGAAATCACAGATCACAAATCAAATAGGTAGCTATTATTTAAAAAAAAAAGTAGCGTAATGCTTTAATCACAAAAATGTTATAGTTTTTATAAGAGCTACCTAATACGTAACATACCAACCTATGATTATAATTATTTTCCTTCCGAACAACTGGCTGGTTTTTCTACTCAAAAGAAACCATCTATACGATCCTGTAATCAGAACCCCTAAATCGCGACGGCATCTGGTAGCACACTCAAAAGAGGAGTTCTCAGAGGGCAGGGGGAACAACATTTAGTTTGCATTTAAAATCACTGGTCTCCTCTATACACCCCTAATATTATTTTTATGCAATATGGCTCCGCGTAGGGGCCAGGAGGGGGGTCTAGGGGAGTAAATGTCAAAAAGTTGGAATTTTTCTTAGGTCACCTCAACCCCCTCTATACGATTCCGTAAAAAAAACATACGTCCATCAAGGAAAACCATTATGTCAATCAGTAAGTCAAGTCAGTCCGTGTTAATTTAGCTTTATATAATAAAATATTTAAGAAATATCTATTTAAATTCTTATTTATGTTAGGTAGGCTACCTACCTCATTCAAATTTTAAGCATTATATGTATATAATATACAAAGATTCAAACATTTTTAATAAACTCCCACATTATTCGGAAATTTAGAAGTTTACGTGCTGGTAACACCGGCAAGATTTGTGTTTTTGTTGTCATTTTTCTGTTGATAGTTATTTGTGTTCAATCGAAGAAATAAGTGGATGTAATTCGAAATTTACGTGTGAAATGTGATTCTGTGTTTATTATTTACTAAATTAGTGTGATTTCGGCAACATCTGACCACATAAGAAGACATTTTTCATTTTTCGATCTATGTCACTCTGTTCGTGTCTAAAGAGGTAATGGCGGACGAGTAGTCTATAAACCGACAATGTCAAAATCTGTACCACAGTGAGTACTTCATTCTTAGGTTCATTCTTAAGTAATCTATGATAAAAAGTATCCTATGTCCGTCTTCTACTTCTTGCATACTAACTACAATAAGTTACCTCCCCATAAATTTTCAGCCAAATCGGTTCAGCCGTTCTTGCGTTATAAATACCTATCTATTGTAACAAACACGACTTTCTTTTGTTTATTTATAGACAGGGACGAGTAAAATTCAATAAAATTCATAAGTTTTTACTCGTCCTTCAAAAAAATGCTCGGACGGAGTCTCAGAAGAGCGAAGCACTCACTGATGCTATGATCCTCTACCTACACGTACGCGTGCTCACCCACACATTGAAATATTTATCGACCGACACTCGTCCGCCATTGTACAGAAGAGTAATAAAATGTCTTTGAGATTTAATTGGGATGTCCTACGAAAAAATAATTATTTCTTCGTAGGGGCTGTCATAGGATGCAATTGTTTTAGAGCATTTATGCCTTTAGCCATTTTTGTACAGGTCATAGATACATATTATTATTGTAAAAAATGCAACTATAAAAATAGTACAATACATACTCATGCGTTCATTTTCGAGTACCTACCTAAGACGTATATTTACTAAGGCATCAAAAACTAGACTTTTATTTAGTCTGACTCTTAGGACTAACCCACATTAACCATTTTTTATCCTTTACTAGATATGATACCTATTTCAGAATTAAAATGCATGGACATAGCGGTTGTATCAGCATTGCACCCGTGCGATGCGAAGCCGGAGCGGGTCGCTAGTACCTACATTACATACATCATACATTCACTAGGTATAGATGACATAAATAATTTTAGCGATGCTCACAGTTTAGTCGAACATGAACTATCGATATCGATAAAAATATTTGCTTGCCCAACTCGAGTGTGATGCTTGACCTTGAGTTGGCCAATCAGATCGCAGCGGTCGCCGCACAGTGATTTGGCGAAATCGTTGGTGAACATGAACAAAATAAATGACATTTCCTCTTTATTGGATAAGTGCTCGCTGGGCGATACCAATATGTAGGAGCCGTCGACGTTTTAAAGTCGACGACAGGCTGGGTTCTCAATTCGTCTTGTAAACATTATCCTTGACTTTTTAATTGAAATAATTGATCGGTCCGATTCGGGAGGTTTATAATCGATGTAGGTTTCAAAATCGATTATATAACTCTAAATAATCGATTTTTCGATTATTCGATTTCAGATCGACAGGACAGGCCTACTGACCCGCGCCGCGCCGCCGCGCGCCGCCCGCCGCCATTTTATTTCTTTAAACTTGAGTTTTTGTCGTGATGGGTGTTGTTGTGTGTTCTGTCATTCTGTAAAATATTTAATTATAATATCTTTGCGTTCTGTGTCGACTGTTGTCGTGATGTCGTCTTTGTTGTGAGAAATCGCACGAAAGAACTAGTGTATATTCCAAACAAATGCCACGCCAACCTTGTTTCTGGACCCGCAAGTTGGAGTTGGAACTGATCAAGTTTGTACGTACAAGAGAAGCTATCTGGAAACCGGGGGGTAACACAAACCACGACATACAGTTGAAATACAAGGCCTACGCTGAATTTGCTGCGATGCAAGGCAAAGGGTTTACGGGTGAGTTCATTCAGCAATGTGAATTCTTCTATTTCCAGTAGTGTGACCGCGAAAAATTACCACGTTCGAACGTGGTTCGAACTCAGGCATTCGCCATTTAAGCTATTGTTAATTTTTGCAAAGCCTGCTATAAATAGCAGTTTGCAGTATGACTGACTGGTTGGATTGAAAGAAGTGTACCTATCCAATTTAGTAAAACCGACATTGTAAGGCTTTATCATCGAAAATTAAAAAGTTTTGTACTGGAGACCCATGATGGTTCACCGATGACACCTCGGCGCGGCGGAAGGCGGCGCACCGTGGCCACTTTTGGTCTACTGGTCTACTTTTGAATTCATGGTACTATAATTGAACTTCGGGGGTTCGTGGTAGTCACAACGTATGAGTCAACCTTCCATTTCAGTCCGTGGATGGTGTTTGAGCTGACCAAGAAAACCTATTAGAGGGAGGGAAGTAGCTTCTTTCTGTATGTGTAACACCTTCATTGCAATCACCAATGCATCTTCCAAGTGATGATTGACCCCCTTGGGTTTGCAATGCAATGGAAACATGCCATCTTTTCTATGTGGGCAGGATTTCATTTCTACTTTCCTATGAGAAAATGTGTAGTTTCAAGTTAAATTTAATTATCGCGACCATATCGTTTGTAATGACAATGATTTTGAGAAAAATAAGCTTATTTCTTTATTTATTTATTTCAGCTAGCTCTATAAGAGACAGATGGGTGAATATACGAAGCACATTCCACCACAATCTCCGTAAAGTAAAGCGAGCTGAACTATCTCCCTCTGGGAAGATGTACATACCCTGCTGGCCGCTGTGGAAGCCCCTGCAGTTTCTAAGGGATGATATTAAGATTGAATTGGAGCTTCAACCTGAATCGAAGGTACTTCATTCAAAAATGCCATTGTTTAATTTATTGTGTAAAGAATACTACTTAAATTAGGGCCTGTCACATCTGTCATAGGCTGGATGACCTCTAGGAATCACCACTGATCAGGTTCCAGAAGCACATTATTTGAGCAGCAGACCTGGAGTGGAGATGTTGGGCTATACTAAAACCAAATTGGATGTAAAATATTTGTAATCCAAACTCCCATACTCGAGCTAAAATTCCTTTTGTTGCACTTGTATTGTATTAATTAAGATCTTCAATTCAGTATTTATATCTAAAACTCTACCTACACCAAGTAATAATTTTACTCAAGAAATATTTCTTTGTGTTGTTAGTATACAAACATTTCACATTAGTAGTACATACCTCACACCTTCACCTGTAGTTTTTAGGTTTCATAATATCCTATTAATAAGTAGTTTCCTTGATTTGAGATCAAAATAATTGGCCGGTAGTATTTTGTCTTAGGGTTAACAAGTGGCTAATCTTTACATACACGTAACTAGTACACTGTTTGATGTTGACCATCCAAAACTTAACTACCTGTACATAAACTTAAATAACTTAGCTAGTATAATGTCAATTTATCTAGACATTATCTATGTTTGTATACAACCCAAATTGTTCACCCAAACATCATTATATCATATCTACCTGTGATGTAATGAAATAATTTTTGTCAATTTTCAGAATCCTCCAGACTACGAAAATCTAGTGCCAGCACATAATAATATAACAGAAGAATTGGAACCAAGCCTTTTGAATGTGAGAACAGATCGGCCACGCAATATAAAAACATTTAAGAAAAAGAAATCAAGCAGCTGTGTACAAGTGATCAATAACCTCATAGATGCCATAAACCCTCTTCTGAATATATCATCAAGGCCAAGCTACTGGTACTTTGGCAAACATGTAACAGAAAGGTTAGATTGTATGAGGGATAAAGATGCTCAGTGTGCCAGCCAAGAGATTATGAGACTAGTCAACAACTGGATGCGAAGTGATGAAGAAACTTGAACGGAAAGCAGTTCAATTATGTGTATTGAATTAATAATACCTGTCCCTTTGTGTAAAAGTACAGGTGGGCGGGCAAGGACATTCAAGCCAGCTGAAATAAATTATGAAACCTCAGTCTTTGTTATTATTGTATGTGTATGCATGCAAAAGAATATTATTTTACTAATGAGCTGTGCCGTGGCACGTCCTGGTTTTCCGCATTCATCGCCAGCCAACATAACTCTAGCGACAACGCTCTTCCTTTAAATCCTGAATTATTTTGTGTGGGGGTCTATGTTCCTATCCTGCTAAGACTGCAAGGATTGTTGCTTTCAAAACACTAAGCAGTTCTCGGCTTTCTGCGTTCATCGCGAGCCACTATAACCCGAGCGACAACGCTTATCATTTGAATACTGAATTGTTTTCTGTCCATGTCATCCTGATAAGATGTGCGAGGATTGTTTTCAAAACGCTATAAGCGGTTCTTGGCTTTCCGCGTTCATCGCGAGCCACCGTAACTCAAGCGACATCGCTTATCATTTAAATACTGAATTGTTTTGTGTCTATAATCCTAACCTAATAAGACGTGCGAGGATTGTTGTTTTAAAAACGTTATAAGCGGTTCTCGGCTTTCCGCGTTTATCGCGAGCCAACGTAACTCGAGCGACAACGCTCTTCATTTTAATAATGAATTGTTTTGTGTCTATAATCCTATCCTAATAAGATGTGCGAGGATTGTTGTTTTAAAAACGCTATAAGCGGTTCTCGGCTATCTGCGTTCATCGCGAGCCAACATAACTCGAGCGACAACGCTCTTCATTTAAATACCGAATTGTTTTGTGTCTATAATCCTATCCTAATAATACGTGCGAGGATTGTTGTGTTCAAAACGCAATAAGCGGTTCTCGGCGTTCCGCGTTCATCGCGAGCCAACATAACTCGAGCGACAACGCTCTTCATTTAAATACTGAATTGTTTTGTGTCTATAATCTTATCCTAATAAGACGTGCGAGGATTGTTGTTTTAAAAACACTATAAGCGGTTCTCGGCTTTCTGCGTTCATCGCGAGCCAACATAACTCGAGCGACAACGCTCTTCATTTAAATACTGAATTGTTTTGTGTCTATAATCCTAAGCTAATAATACGTGCGAGGATTGTTGTTTTAAAAACGCTATAAGCGGTTCTCGGCTTTCCGCGCTCATCGCGAGCCAACATAATTCAAGCGACATCGCTTATCATTTAAATACTGAATTGTTTTGTGTCTATAATCCTATCCTTATAAGATGTGCGAGGATTGTTGTTTTAAAAACGCTATAAGCGGTTCTCGGCTATCTGCGTTTATCGCGAGCCAACATAACTCGAGCGACAACGCTCTTCATTTAAATACTGAATTGTTTTGTGTCTATAATCCTAAGCTAATAATACGTGCGAGAATTGTTGTTTTAAAAACGCTATAAGCGGTTCTCGGCTTTCCGCGTTCATCGCGAGCCACCATAATTCAAGCGACATCGCTTATCATTTAAATACTGAATTGTTTTGTGTCTATAATCCTATCCTAATAAGATGTGCGAGGATTGTTGTTTTAAAAACGCTATAAGCGGTTCTCGGCTATCTGCGTTTATCGCGAGCCAACATAACTCGAGCGACAACGCTCTTCATTTAAATACTGAATTGTTTTGTGTCTATAATCCTATCCTAATAATACGTGCGAGGATTGTTGTTTTCAAAACGCAATAAGCGGTTCTCGGCGTTCCGCGTTCATCGCGAGCCAACATAACTCGAGCGACAACGCTCTTCATTTAAATACTGAATTGTTTTGTGTCTATAATCCTATCCTAATAATACGTGCGAGGATTGTTGTTTTCAAAACGCAATAAGCGGTCTCGGCGTTCCGCGTTCATCGCAAGCCAACATAACTCGAGCGACAACGCTCTTCATTTAAATACTGAATTGTTTTGTGTCTATAATCTTATCCTAATAAGACGTGCGAGCATGGGCGTATTTTTTTCATACACACTAAACAAACACAGCTACATGAAACATTAGGCATATGAAGTGTAAGGTGTAGGGCGAACAGCCGCAAATGATCCTGTTTTATAGGAACTTAAATAAAAAAAAGTGAATTTGACTGCATGCATTTTTATTTTATTAAAATCGTTTCTACTTTAAAAGTAATTTTCGAGGATCTTCTGCAAAACGGTTTATAACGTCTTCCGTGAAAGAATCGCCCATACTTTTTACAAGTTTGCAGCAAACAAAATCCATTTAACCTGTCTTCAATCATTGTTGATCTCAGCCACGTTTTCACGCGTCTGAGTGTACTGAATGATCTTTCAATTGTAGCCGTGGAATAAGGCATTGCTAGTAAAATTTCTAGGGCTGTTTTCACTCTTGGATAAAAACATTCTGCTTGTTGGATTAATTCCGTTATCTTCAAATCTTCGAAGTCTTCCTGCTTAACCCAAAAAGTGCGCCATAGTTCAGCTTCAGATGTGATCCCTTCTAATTCATAAAATTTGGATATTTCGTCCATACATTTTCTTAATTTTGGAGCTGTAATTTTTATTATTTGAGCAGGGTGTAACAATGAAAGAGCAGACGCTGGTGAATTTTCTTTACCGAATCTCGCCTCTAATAAATCCAAATAGGGCACGTACAACGATCGGCGAAAATATTCGCTTAACGAACCAGCTGGATGATTTGCCCTATATTGTTGGCGGCTTGCTGTCCTTGGAAGACGCAGCTCAAGATTCAAAACCTTAGCAATTTCATTAGCTGATTTCAATAATTCTTCAGTGCCTTCGGCAGAAAGCCTATGTTCCGTAATTGCTGTTTTTATGGTTTGAATGTGTGTGCACACTTAATTACGTCTACGGTTTTAGACTGCAATGTGTTTGCGACGGGTTGCAGCAGCGAATTATATTTGTCTATAATACATAAAGACAATATGAATGTGGTTTGTCCAACTGCGGATAACAATTGGAAAGCTACTTTTCTTGTCCCAGAATTACCTTCCTGTGAAAGCTTTTCCAAACCTTCCACAATTTCCACAAAATGGTTTTTAAACATCGAAATACTTTTGTATTTATGCGACCACCTTGTTTCACACAGCAATGGTATTTTCGGTGCATATTTTTGACGCAAAACTGATTCCTGAAAAAAAAAATCGTATCTTTTACAGTTCCGATGCAGTTTCGGATCTCAGGAACATTATTTAAGTCGTTTACTACTAGGTTTAGCTTGTGGCAGGCGTGAAAATATAAACCCTTTTTAAACGTTTCTCTCAATATTTTTTGGACACCGCCATCTTTTCCCGACATCGTAGCACATCCGTCGTAGCCCTGTCCCACGCATTTGTTAACATCAATGTTTAAGGCATTGATGAATCCATTAATTTCAGTAGCTATTGTTTGAGCATCCATTTGAGTCATATAGAAGCAAAGGTAGCAACATCCATGTCTACTAAAATGACGGTAGGCATTTTTTTTTGTTCTTTGCGTGTAGTAGCGGAATAGTAATTATAAGTTACAATAATAATAACCAATGATGTTATTATCAGATATTATAGACCAGAATTACTGAATAAACTCTCTATTTTCCAAAAATAGGAAATACAATTTGGATGATGGGACATTTCACGTGAAGCGGACAGGGAAAAAAAAGTGAGCTTCTGAAAATCGACCACATTCGGCCCATTTTTACTTCTAGTAGGTATGAATGTGTACGCAAAATATATTTTTTGTATAGTGTATATTTACCAAGTTATAGGTTTCAAAAGAATTGTCGTTGATTGGTACCTACTACAATTTTTCGAAAGTAATTTTTCGAATATAACAAATCTACTATAAAATATTTTACATAGCGATACATATTAAAAATATACTGTTCTTTTTGACAGTAAAAAAAAATTTATGGCCAAAACCGGAAGTAAACTTTTCAAACCAGAATTACAGTCACTTCGTCGTGTCGTGTCGACGGACTTCTTTCGCGAAGTTTCGATTTTAGCAAAAACACGATCAGGTGGTATGTAAGAGTGGTCGACAATTGGGAACACTAGCTCTATTTGTTTAAGGGGGGAGCCTGCTTTAGAGGCTTCAAAAAAATCGATTTTTTGAAGAATTTTTTTGGGAAGGAAAGGAATATCCGATTGGAACGAAACTTTCAGGTTTTGTAGTGACATATTTCAGCAGTCTTCTCAATATTTTTTAATAAGATTTATAAAATATTATGGCCGGTACAGGGATTTAACCGAGGCGTCTCGCGAGCGCTTTTGTTGAGCGGCGGGCAAGATGGCGGTCGCAATTTTTATCTGAAACAAAAAAACCAAAAATATTTTTATTCCTGAATAATATAGCTTCTAGTTGAACCAAGAAAATTCACAAAAACGTGAAAATTTCAATAATTTTTAGCGAATTGAAAAAAAAGTTCATTTTTTTTTTAAATTGACTTTAGATTGTTTAAAAAGTATGTTAATCTTAACTTTCTTAAGGTTTTTTAGGTTCAACTAGAAGATAATTTTATCCCGAATATAATGCATTTTGATTTATTTCGATAGGACGTTTAGTTTTTTCCCTATCTTGCCCGCCAATTAGGAAAAATCGTAAAAATGAAAACTCGAGAAAACGTGCGTCAAAGTTTTCGCAAGTAAAAAATCGTAATTTTCTTAAACTTACCGCATTAACATGCTAATCAGCGATTCCTGGTCCATAAAGTTGACCTTCAGACTCTTCAAAAAACTGGTTTGCGCCCTGTTGTTCGAGTCTGCGGGCTGTTCTGGCCTCTTTACTGGACAATGAATCGCGCCTGTTTTGTCGGGTGACGCGCTCCTCGTCGGCTCCCTTGGCGAAATTGTTGCATTGCTGTCCAATTTTTAAATCCATTAACTGCATGGTTTTCAATGCTGCACTGTAGCCTTCGTTAAACATTCCTCCAGCGATGTAAGCAGCAATTTCGACGATCTTAATGCCCGAGTGAAGGTGTTTAGGCGTCATGCGCCACACAGTGGAATAGAATGACTCGTTCGCATTTTGTGTGTGTCCACCCAAACACCTCGTAAGCAGCTCGTCCTTGGATAAGTCCTCGTACACAGGACGAATGTGCTTCTCGACATGTTCGTCAATTAGACGTGGTGGATGTTTAAAAGCAGCCAGGGTGTTTGTCGCTTCAGCTTTGCGCCACTCACACCAGCTTTCAGCGCCTTCCGGGCAATTGTCGTGGCGAGGTAATACATCTGTAGAGCAATAATGATCAAGTGTCGCCATTATTGCATTTCTCATACCTTCTACAGAATTCAAGTTTCGTCGAATCGCCAGACCGTAATAAATTGTTAATTTTTTTATTAAAGTCTCGGTGAGCCGCTTCCTTCCACCGAGCTTCTTCAGTTTTCTCACGTTGCGGAGCCGAGTACCCATGCGCTTTTGTACATGTCCCACGCACTCGCTTTTGGTCACTGTGCACTCGTCACCGTATGGATCACTGTTCAGGATGCCAAGAAATGTTTTGGAGTCACCGTCGCCAATGTAATCACTATACATTACTCCAAATTTCTCGATGGACCTTGAGAACATTTCCAATATCGAATCAACTTCCATTTTCCCAAAAAAGTAGCTAATATAACTAAAAAACAATCTTCAGCTGAAGAATTACTAAAACTGTCATCCACTCCTTTGGCTTCTTTAAATAGTGTTAACACTTTTTTTGCCAATGTAGGTAGTGAACTGGCTTCTAAAATTAGGCGGTCTGATGATACACAAAGCATGTCTAGAATTAACAACATCCATTCAACACCTTCCACACTGGACTCGATGGCTCTTCTACAGACAGACTATCAAGAGATAGATCGTATTATTATTGGCTTAAAAGACACCTCTGCTGTGGGCTGGGATGAGATACCTACCACTATAATCAAAAGCGCCAAGCATGTTATTATTCCTATACTTGTGTATATTTTTAACCTTTGCCTTTCATCAAGTACCTTTCCTCTTGCATTTAAAAAAGCAATAGTACACCCAATACACAAAGGTGGTGCTAAAGACGATCTTAATAACTATAGACCGATCTCTGTTCTCACTGTCTTCTCTAAAATCCTTGAAAAAATTGTCAACGTTAGGCTGATCGACTTTCTCAATAAAAGGAACATTCTGTCTGAAAACCAATATGGATTCAGAAGTGGTAAATCCACAGAAGATGCTGTTATATCCTTAACCTCTAAAGTTGCTATTAATCTTAATAAAAATCTCAAAACAATAGGTATATTCCTCGATTTAAGTAAAGCTTTTGATACAGTATCTATTCCCATCTTGCTTACTAAACTTGAAGATATTGGAGTCCGTGGAGATGTCAAAAAACTCTTCAATAGTTATCTGTCCGAACGTAAACAGATTGTCTTTATAAATAGTACGACTAGCACCGAAGAGGACATAAACTATGGCGTACCACAAGGTAGTGTCCTTGGACCTACACTTTTCCTAGTCTATATAAACGAACTATGCCAAATCTCTTCTCCCAATTGTAGTAAAGGGTGATTTTTTAAGAGCTTGAGAACTTTTTTAAAAAAAAAAACGCATAAAATTTGCAAAATCTCATCGGTTCTTTATTTGAAACGTTAGATTGGTCCATGACATTTACTTTTTGAAGATAATTTCATTTAAATGTTGACCGCGGCTGCGTCTTAGGTGGTCCATTCGGAAAGTCCAATTTTTGGCAACTTTTTCGAGCATTTCGGCCGGAATAGCCCGAATTTCTTCGGAAATGTTGTCTTCCAAAGCTGGAATAGTTGCTGGCTTATTTCTGTAGACTTTAGACTTGACGTAGCCCCACAAAAAATAGTCTAAAGGCGTCAAATCGCATGATCTTGGTGGCCAACTTACCGGTCCATTTCTTGAGATGAATTGTTCTCCGAAGTTTTCCCTCAAAATGGCCATAGAATCGCGAGCTGTGTGGCATGTAGCGCCATCTTGTTGAAACCACATGTCAACAAAGTTCAGTTCTTCCATTTTTGGCAACAAAAAGTTTGTTAGCATCGAACGATAGCGATCGCCATTCACCGTAACGTTGCGTCCAACAGCATCTTTGAAAAAATACGGTCCAATGATTCCACCAGCGTACAAACCACACCAAACAGTGCATTTTTCGGGATGCAAGGGCAGTTCTTGAACGGCTTCTGGTTGCTCTTCACTCCAAATGCGGCAATTTTGCTTATTTACGTAGCCATTCAACCAGAAATGAGCCTCATCGCTGAACAAAATTTGTCGATAAAAAAGCGGATTTTCTGCCAACTTTTCTAGGGCCCATTCACTGAAAATTCGACGTTGTGGCAGATCGTTCGGCTTCAGTTCTTGCAGGAGCTGTATTTTATACGGTTTTACACCAAGATCTTTGCGTAAAATCTTCCATGTGGTCGAATAACACAAACCCAATTGCTGCGAACGGCGACGAATCGACATTTCACGGTCTTCAGCAACACTCTCAGAAACAGACACAATATTCTCTTCTGTACGCACTGTACGCATTCGTGTGGTTGGTTTAATGTCTAATAAAGTAAACTGAGTGCGAAACTTGGTCACAATCGCATTAATTGTTTGCTCACTTGGTCGATTATGTAGACCATAAATCGGGCGTAAAGCGCGAAACACATTTCGAACCAAACACTGATTTTGGTAATAAAATTCAATGATTTGCAAGCGTTGCTCGTTAGTAAGTCTATTCATGATGAAATGTCAAAGCATACTGAGCATCTTTCTCTTTGACACCATGTCTGAAATCCCGCGTGATCTGTCAAATACTAATGCATGAAAATCCTAACCTCAAAAAAATCACCCTTTATAATAACATATGCTGACGACACTGCGCTTATTGTGAGTGGTAAGACTTGGGATGACACTAAAGCATCTGCAGAAGTTGCGTTATTTCTGATTACCAAGTGGTTATCCCTAAATTCACTTTCTTTAAATTCAACCAAAACTAAATTTGTAACTTTCTCTCTTTCCCCTCGTACTCAACCTTCATCATCGTTCTGTTTACAAGCACACAATTGTCTAGATCAGGGATCCCCAAACTATTTTGGACAAGTGACCCCTTTTCCAAAATGAACTGTTACCTCAAACCCCCATGGCCAAATTACCTACTTTTAAGATCAACCCCCTTATTCATAATGGTCCGCTAACTTAAAACAGCTGCTACAGAGTGTTATTTTTCATGCCGACTTAGGTCAATAGAAGAAGACAGAGTGAGAATTAGCAATGCTTTAAGTTAGCAGACTATTATGAATAAGGGGGCCTATCTTTAGTTTTTTCCTATTGATACAAAATATCTAGGTACCAATTGCAAAACTTTGCACTTGGTTAAATGAGTAAAGTTGACTTCATTCTCTCATCAAAATTTAACAAAATAAAAAGACATACAATTCAGTAAATATCAAGTTTAATTTATAATTATTATTACAAATTAAGTACTTAAAGAATCTTAAGTAGGTAGGAAATTATATTTAAAAAAGTATTAATTCGCAAAGAGAAAATAAAACATTCAGTGTGATGGATGAACCTGGTGACTATCTAGTTACATCCGGTTCAATATTGGTGAGTTGCAGCCTTAAATCTCCACGTTCGTTGATTTTCAAACGGTATCGTTGTTTCGTCAAAATGTTTGTTACCACACTAAAGCTTTTTTCAACTAGGTATGATGATGGAAAAGCGATAAGGTATTTTTCAGCAATGTTCCACAATGTAGGATACTGTATTTCAATGTTGCGTTGCAACCAGAACTTCTTATAGCCTTGGTTGAACTTCTGCTTAAGAGCCTTTATTCCTAAAATGCGCAGAAACAGTACTTTTCAAACCCGTTTATATCATGAACCACTTATCTTATAGTATATGTTATTTACTAATAATTTTAGGAAATTTTAGTGTCCAACGAGTTTGACTATAAAATATTTCGATTAATATAGTGTGTACACGTTCTATCAAGATAACTTGTGAGAGGTTTTCATAATTTCCCTTTCAGCATCAGTTTCGAAGCTCAAAATAATAGAAAATACTGACATATCTAATTAAGAAAAAAATATAACCTACTGATGAGATCCTTGGCTAAAAACTTACTTAGAAAGATGTTTGGTTTTGGTATCCTACTATGAGAAATTAAAATTCAAAAAATGTGAAATATTACGAATATTTCACATTTTTAAATGATGTTTTTACCGATATACCTTATTTAATTTAATATAATAATAGCCTACCAATAAAGTGGAGCATCTTTTTTAAAATCATACATTTAAAATTTTTATGATTTTGTTGCTATTATTTTTCTATATATATTTAATGAGCGACGTGACCACACTCTAGAAAGCCTCGCGGCGGACTGATTTTCGCGCAGCGTTTTATAGTAGTTTTAAAATATTTATAGAAAAATAATAGCAACAAAATCATAAAAATTTTAAATGTATGATTTTAAAAAAGATGCTTCACTTTATTGGTAGGCTATTATTATATTAAATTAAATAAGGTATATCGGTAAAAACATCATTTAAAAATGTGAAATATTCGTAATATTTCACATTTTTTGAATTTTAATTTCTCATAGTAGGATACCAAAACCAAACATCTTTCTAAGTAAGTTTTTAGCCAAGGATTTCATCAGTAGGTTATATTTTTTTCTTAATTAGATATGTCAGTATTTTCTATTATTTTGAGCTTCGAAACTGATGCTGAAAGGGAAATTATGAAAACCTCTCACAAGTTATCTTGATAGAACGCGTACATACTATATTAATCGAAATATTTTATAGTCAAACTCGTTGGACACTAAAATTTCCTAAAATTATTAGCAAATAACATATACTATAAGATAAGTGGTTCATGATATAAACGGGTTTGAAAAGTACTGTTTCTGCGCATTTTAGGAATAAACGCTCTTAAGCACTTTGTCTGTGCTGATAGTAATAAAAAAAATCTCTTGAAATAAATGAGTACTTATATGAGTTATTATCGTTCAAGCTCCAACGAATTTCAAAACGCAAATGAACTTTTAACCTAAGTGCAAGCTCGATAAATAGTAAAATATCAGGCACATGTTTGGACTTCAACTTGATCATGAATTCGTTCGTGTTAAATCGCGTGAGCGTCAAATAGAGAGCAAGTCAAAGCGCGCCTGAAAGACGTACGCGTGGACAAGTTTGTGCAAGATAATAAGTTCGACTCATTATCTTGCACAAACTTGTCCACACCGACTTTCCGAGTTTTTCATCTTGTACGAACTTGAGACTTTACATTACTACAACAATGCTATTTCCTACAAAAATATTAATTATTCTTAGTACACGTAACTCAACATAAACAATACAGTACCTACCTATCTTGAAAGTTTTAAATAAGAACTTGCGTTAATTTAATAGGGGTCGATTTTTAGACCTCGTCGACCCCCAAAATCAGTTTTCGTTTATGTCGACCCCTAGGAAACCGATATCGACCCCAAGGGGTCGATATCGACCACTTTGGGAAACCCTGGTCTAGATAGAGAAAACAGTGTATCGCCGTCCCCGGAGAATATAATGGTAACTGCAAAAACACAACTTTTCAGGAAAAATAAAAAACATGTTTTTATTGATTACTTGATAAATACTGGACGTAGACTTTTGATTGTCAGCTTTACGAAAAGCTTATTTTTTATGTGTTTGGAATGTTATAATAGAACACGCGTAGGATATGCCAAAAACGAGATATTTCAAAATTAAGAAATTACTGAAAATCAATCGCCATCCAAGATGTATAATGTCGATTACCATTTTATTCATAGTATTTCCTAGCCAAAATCGAATATTGCACCAGTGGCTTACCATTTTATTCCACGTTTTTTACAGTAAAAGTGATAATAATAATGCTTGAATATCATCCTTTTCTCGTCAATATAGTCCAACTTTTTTCTGTTAATGGCTTTATTTGGTTTTCCAATAAAACTATAACAATGGTAATCACCTTTTTCTTTACATGAATAATTGCTTTAAATTGACGAAATTACCTCAAAATCTTCATGAAAGCTAGGCTCAGACTTAACATAACACAGTCATGATCATCATCATCATCAGGCTACACTAGTCCACTGCTGGACATAGCCTAATGAGCACCATAACGCCCTGACTTCAACTGCCGCATCTAGCATCTGCCTGCAGTCTTTGCAGATCATCATCCCACCTGGTCGGAGGGCATCCTACACTACGTTTGTCGAGTAACACAGTAAACATCAGTATCTTGATTATTATAACGCTTCTCTCAAATGAAACAACGAAAAAAACAGAAATCAAAAGTGAAAACAATAGTATTTTTTGTAATGTACCCTAATAGTCTTACTAACATTTCGGTATCCATTTAAATCCCTAATTCTGCATTGTGCACAAACAAATTATAGCAGAGGGTATGAACACAGGCGAGCTTAACCCTATAGATAGTTTTCTGCCAGCAAACCTTCTAAATCAGAGAAAAGCAATTGCAAGGGACCGGTAGAGAACCTACTTACTTAGGTACACAAAAACAAAACAAAATTTGACTGATTAAAATTATATTACATCTAAATGTAATATAATTTTAATCAGTCAGGCTTCCAGAGCCAATAATACTAGCATACGTCAGGGACTCATAAAAAGCATGATAGTAGCTTGGAATATCTTTTGCTTTACAGAGGCTCATAAAATCGTCATATAGAGCCTTGCTTATTGGAAGCGGCTCAGTGTATAACACTTGTAATTCGGGCACATAGCGGGGACTTGGGCTTGTTACCTATCTGGTACCTCGCTTGCTTCGTGTCTTTTTGACAGGTTCTGTATTTAATCTATACTAATATTATAAAGAGGAAAGGTTTGATTTTTTGTTTGTTTGTTTGTAACGAATAGGCTCCGAAACTACTGGACCGATTTGAAAAATTCTATCACCGTTAGGAAGCCTAAATATTCGTGGTGAACATAGGCTATATTATATTTTCAAAAAAATTAGGGATCCTTACTAAAACTCCAATAATGTAGCCAAAGGTTCTAATACCCGTGCGAAGCCGGGACGGTCCGCTAGTTGGGAATATTCAGCATCGAAGTTATATTTGTATTTTAATATTGATGACTGTGAATGGGAGACACTTCCATTATTTGTGTCCATAATACTTTTTGAGTCTCCTCATCTTTATCTATATAGTATAGCGTATATCATTATTGAGTTGAATAATTTTCACGAGAACATAATTGTATTATTGTTTAACATACTTCAATGTGTGAATACAATATGATAATATTACAGTACAACTTTATTCTTGTAATTTCAGGCATGGGTAGAATCGTCGAATAGTATTGTAATTTTTTGTAACTCCGCGAATAATGGTAATAGAGTTACGAAAAAAATTGAGCAGATGTATTAGCACCCACAGATCTCAAAAATGACAAAACACTAAAAATAAGGTAGTGGCGATTACCATTTTATTCTCCGGGGACGGCGGTATGTTCTTGTCCGTCTATTATTCGTACACCTAGCTTAAAATACCTAGGTATTTACTTAGACTCTTATCTTTCTTGGAAGCCTCATATTGAATCTACAGTCTCCAGAGTTAGGAAATTAATTTTTATTTTTAAAAAACTAAGAGGTTCTGCCGATCCAGGTTGTCTTAAGATGGTTTATTTTGCTCTGGCACAATCTATTATATCCTATGGAATTTGCGTATGGGGTGGAGCCATAAAGACTCAGCTATTAAGGGTAGAGCGTGCTCAGAGAGCTGTTCTGAAGGTTATGTGCTCAAAGCCACGTCGTTTCTCTACAGACAGCCTTTATTCCCTCTGTGGAGTACTTACGGTAAGGCAGCTTTTCGTTCTAGCTCTGGTCCTGCGCAGGCACTCGAAGCTGGTATTTGATCCTAATCTTAGCTCTACAAAGCGCCGTTACGATAGAGTATGTGCAACGGAGTCACGGGGAACCGGTGCCGTTTCTAGGCTCTATCACTATCTAAGCGGTCCACTTTATAATAAAATAAATCGAATAATAGAGATCTACCCGCTCACCCTCTACAAGTGCAAGCTGGTAACTGCATCCTGGCTCCTATCACTCTCCTACGCTCAAACAGAGGACCTACTAACCACTCTTAGGTAAGTTAAATACATTCCATTACACACACTAACAAAGTGGTCGCTCCTGTTGCCCGGACTCTCAAGAGACCGGTGTTCTCAGGAGCACCAACCCCACAAACACACAGTCCAAACCACAAACACACAGTCCACACCAAAAACACACACACATACAAACACATCCATCCTGGTAGCTCCTGTTGCCCGGACTCTTAAGAGACCGGTGTTCTCAGGAGCACCAACCCCACAAACACACACTCCAAACCACAAACACATACACATACAAACACATCTATCCTGGTAGCTCCTGTTGCCCGGAATCTCAAGAGACCGGTGTTCTCAGGAGCACCAACCCCACAAACACACACTCCAAACCACTACACACACACATACAAACACATCCATCCTGGTAGCTCCTGTTGCCCGGACTCTTAAGAGACCGGTGTCCTCAGGAACTCCAAATGCACAGACACCAAACACACACGCACACAGAGTTACAGTCTTTGTTTTCTTTGATTTCTTATAATGTTCCATAATTCATTCCGTAATTCCCTTTTTTTTGCACCTTTAAAACTTCTCTTTTTTTTATTATATAGCTTATGTAACTTTAATATAGCACTTAAACTTAATTTTAACTATATCAATCAATCTGTTATGTATGTACCTTCACTTTGTTGAACTGAAACACATTACAACTATAATTCCCGGAGGTGGGCGTTGCGACCTGCGACACAGTATTTTACTTCTGCAGGTCGCATCGCTTCATATTTTTGTTCTAGCACCTAAGTATGTTTCAAAATAAAGACTTTTTACTTTTTTACTTTTTTTACTTTAACGGTAGCAGAATCATTGTTGCGATAAAACTCGCGCACACAAAAAGCACGGTCCGCACCGGTGAAACGCTCCATGGCGACTGAATTCCGAAAGACCGTTGGTGCTTCCCCCGTACCCCGCGCGCCATTCCTGCACACCGTTTGAATTTTATTCGAAATTTAAATTTCAAAGGACTTATGGGCCACCCGGTATATAACAAATGTTTTTTAGGACACTAAATTTTCTATTAGTTAATATTTCGGCCAGAGATAATTTTTCACTTTCCCCTATTACTTCAGTGATAACAGCTGTTGCTTTTGTTCTTTTCATCGAAATTTTGTTCTCAACACCGAATGAATCTAATATTTCGTTTATTAGATCTGACATATGATCTGCTGTTTGAAAAGCTATGTTGTGCTCTGCTATGAAACCTGCCAATTTAATTTCTGTTGCTGCAACAATTTTATTTTTGGGCACTTCTTTCGTAACAAATGACATGATACTGCGTTGTTTTGAAGTACCCGGTGTGGCAGACAAAGCCTTAATATGTTTTTGGCGTGAAGCATGAGTCTTCAAAACAGTGATTTTGGATACAAGTTCTATATCAAAAACAATACACTTGGCTTTATATTCACTTTTACCTCGTCTCAACCAATCCTTAAATAAATCTAGCTTTTCCCAGTCCGGACGGTACTTTTGCGCTCTGTGCTTATCCTTTTCAGAAGTCAAAAGTTCACCTCTTTGCACTAATTTCTTCTTTGGAGTACGAGAACGCTCATTATCTTTTTCGTCACTCATGTTTATTAAATTAACTACAGAAGCGCATTAGTTTTCACAAGAACCTTCACGATTTATGTTTCGGGGCATCATTGAATTATCATTGCAATGCAAAGATGACAGTATTGCCGCAAATCGACCTCTGGTCATTGTTTTACTTATAAGTGCATTGATGAAATCAGGGGCCGAGGAGTAATGGTCTGTCCAGGCAGGTCTTGAATTGTAGCCCATGTAAAAGTTTATTCCTATGAAGGCTATACGTTCTTCTAAGATTACTTTGATACACGATGTTATCCAATATGGGATCAATGAGGACCAGAAAGGTATCTGTTGGTGTAACGCAATCAGAAAAATGAGATTCCATTACTCCAGTTTCACTAAAATATTCGGGTAAGTTGGTTTGGCTATCGCATTTCTTCCACTTTCGGTTTAGTTCAGGTCTGTTCCGTAAAGACAACGGTCTGTCCGATACATCTGCATCTGGTTCATCAAGAATTGATGAACCAGGTACTATTTCGTCTGGTACCGGCTGCGGGTTGGGCAGTAGCATTTCTTCTCTCTCTCTTTCGAGCTCTCTTTCCAACGCTTCCTCGAAAATTTCATCGAAATCCCTCAATGGTGGTGGTTGAATGGTATCATGATTCTCATCATCGGATACTTCAACATCCGATACTGCATCACAATCTGGAAGTTCTTATAGGAGGCACGCTTCTATTAGCGCGCTATTTTTTGAAATATCCATCGCGAAAAACCTAAAACAATGCCAAAAGAACTTTGTAACTACTTGTGTGTAACAGTTATAATTTATTTAAAAAAAGATGCCCTAAGTCACTGACGGTACTTTGCAGTCCACGTCATATTTTTAGTTTTTTCGAATATAAATTACTTCAGAAATGAACAACTCTTATAACAATAATGTTACTGATGAAATTACGTAACTAATTCACTAAGAAAAAACTAACTTACCATGCAAATTCTATTTATTAGATTTTTCTGCAATTATCGCACTTATGGTACTTCATTGTACTCAGCACAACCCACTACATTGAACCCTTTAAGAAGGGTTTAATGATGACAATGAGTCCATATCCATTCTCAGTCGATTGACTTCATGCAGAAGCGAACGCCCGTATTGGGACATGCATGTCGCAAGTTTGGAAGCTTTCTTGCCCTCATACAATGAGAAGCTCGATAGTGAATTGTCATCGAAAACGATAAAATAATTCTGACCGTGGGCAATTGTCATATATAATATATATTCATCGTGCGTCGCCTCCATAAAATTCTCATCAAATGATAGCATTTTCTCATGTACTATCTCTTTAATATCACTAGTAAGCAGGCTCCATGAGCTTGACTCTGGATTTACTGATACAGGTGTTTTCTTGAAAGATTTAACAATCGTACCTTTCATGACTTTAGATGGAAATAGGTTTGTCACAACTGCCGCCTTCTTGTAATTGGACACGTTCTCATTTCGTTTATTCATCGCAGCAGGTGACGATTTCTTCGATCTCCGATCATCTGCTATTTCATCACTCTCAGTAATTACAGCTCCAATACTTGGTAAACCGGATGATGATCCGGGAGCTGGAGCACGCGTCTTGTTCTTTGATGATCTCTCTCTATCGTAACACGCCAGAGAGACCTTTTAGATCATCTTCGGTAGTATCTCTTCTCATATACTCAGGAGCTTGAAACAGTCCAGTGACGACGCGCACCACCGGAACTCTTTTTCCAGCATAATCGGTCTCTTACATCCCAGAGGACGGATGCAACATCCCAGAATAGGATGTATTTTTAATGTTTACGTCGTAATGAACACGTGAGCGATAAATGGGAATATGCTGCTTGTCTCCGGACACGAGTACGATACGATGAGCATTTTTTACATTATCGCTGTCCTTAACGTCAGTTACGGAGGACAGATATTCTTCTCCAGGATTGTTCTCTAAATTGTGTGTTGATACTATAAATAGTTTCTTTTTATCGCTCGTCTTGATGTATAGAAAGTGAGTGTGATACACACGACTCTCTACGCGTGGAGAGTTCTTTAAGGACATTCTTCTTCTCACAATGACTTCGAACTGATTTGAATACGGAAATAGCCGTCTCTACTCAGATGCGTACAAATCGCACTTCACTTGTTCCGCCGTCGTCGCAGGTCTCAACTTGCAAGCTCCACTGCTTGGTTGTTATTTGTCATATTTCAATTAATGCGTTCTGATTGGCTTAGGAAATGGTACTTCTAAGGATCGACAGTGCCATTTGTACGTTGCGCGATCCGGTATAAAATATGAGGCGGGAAAGTAGGCAGTACGAATTAGTACCGTCAGATAGGAAAGGGTTAAATTGTTTATATCTTTAACAGCCTCGTTGCGAGTGCATAAAATAGCTCGGTGAATACATTCACGGGGCTCTTCTAATGATGGAAATACAAAGTCTACTAATTCTTCAATTGTTTCTACTATATCTATATTACTGAGATCAAATACATTTTTAAGATTAGCCTCTACTATGTTTTCAGTGGGTACGAGGTTAGAGCCAATATTTAATATAAATTCATTGTAATCCCTATCGTGACATCTGTGAGATGAAAATGAACCAATGAAAAAGATTTTATTTTCTGCCAAAGAGGAGACGATTTAACGGATGCGTTTAAAATATCTGAATTTGTTTTTGCGTTCGGAACTACGGGAGGAATTTGTCTAAAGTCTTCAGCAAAAATAATAATTTTACCTCCAAAAGTTTTGTCGCTTTTCATGAGGTCTCGCAAGGATCTAT
Source organism: Eupithecia dodoneata (assembly GCA_947044415.1). Lineage (NCBI taxonomy): Eukaryota > Metazoa > Arthropoda > Insecta > Lepidoptera > Geometridae > Eupithecia > Eupithecia dodoneata. The sequence goes on from OX345670.1 coordinate 1,855,082, forward strand.
CTAATATATGTATTAAATATTTATGAGCCATCGGGGCTTCATCATAAATAATAACGTCCGCGTGCGCTATCAATTCGGCTCTTTGACTACCGTTCGTAATAGACCAGTAGCTGAGGTCATCTATGAATTCTAACGGGAATTTAAACATACTATGCGCCGTTGACCCCCCTGTGTAGTTCTGAGCGGCAATCGCAGAACTGGCCGTACACAAAACAACCCCTTGCAAATTGCCGCGTACGTGAGACGTCACCGTATTTAATAGATACGTTTTACCGGTACTAGCAGGACCATCAATGAAAATCGCGGTATCGTTTGCGTCACGGAAGTTGGGGTCACTGCACAAATTCGCAACGTAATCGAAAATCGCACGTTGATCTGCGGACAAGTTAGGTAAATGTTCGACGACTTCATTTACCAATAAATCGCGATTGTACTCGACGCGTTCCCTACCTAACTCGGTCGTATCGTCAACGACTTCTGGCAAACCGTGTTGTGTAAGCGTCGTGCCGTGCTTCCGAAGCATTATATTAATTTGAATGAGACACAAAGTGTGTACTCTTTCCTCATCAGCGTTGTTTCCTAATCTGTGCGAGATATCTTCGCTCAATTGTTGTTTAAAAGTGTCCCAGAGTGAAGCTACTGCGACGCCGTTGACAGCCAAAAGAACAAAAAAGCTACGAAGTCGCGGTCCCGAGAAAAAAGTAGATGCTTCTAACATAGCTCTCGTATTTACCTCGTCATCGGCCAAACCAACAAATTTAGCAGCATCCTGGAATGTTTGACAACCGGGACCACCAAGTTTAATGAGATCTGCAAAACTGCGACAGGGATGTGATTTTAAAAGGACTCTGAGAAAGAATTGTTCACCTCTGTTTGGTGCGACCCAAAACAAATGCGCGAGGAGCTCACCCCTTTGTCTTTTCGTGACGAATTTTCCGTTTCCCATTTGTAATATTGCCGTATTTTTTGTGGAGGGACGCTGCGGATGGACAATGTAACGTTCGTAAAAATCTAAGTAAGTTAGACCGTCAAATTCGTCACCAACGGGGCGATTAAAATATGTTAATAGGTCTGAGGAGGCACGTTGCGCCGATTCCACCTCAGTGCCTGGTTTAAAAAATACCGAGTGTTGATTTTCGAAATGAACGGCTAACATTTTTAGTTTGGTTCGCGCGCGGTAACATCAAACTCTAACGTTCTCCAGGCTGCGTCACTGGAGCCTACATATCTTTTCGTTACGTATGTCTCGATTTCATTATTTTTATCTGCTTCGGGCACTAAAGTTACACGCGATTCGTCCTGACCTTTATTAATATATTTAAACAAATATTTAACTACTGTACGTTGAGTGGACACTTCCAAGTTAATATGAGCATCGTATTTAAGAAGAGCCGCGTTATACGGAACAAGCCAGGTGTCATTTACAGTTACTTCCCGATTGAAATGTTTAATTACCCTGTATTTTTACTGTCTCTACGCAAGTTAATAAATCCTTTATCTGTACTAAAAGTGGTGGCTGTTTCAGGTTTTGGAAAAAAATTATTAAATTTTTGTCAAAAAAATTATTACAAGAAGTCCCATTTCAGACCGAAATCGTTCTTGAATATTCTTATGTTTGTTGGCTGACAGTTGTTTCAAGTCGTCACCTTTGGCTTGCTATTTTTTAAAATCGAGCCTATACGCAATGTGTAAGATGCATTCCATGCATCTTATTCATGCATGAAGGGAAGACAGGCCGAACCTAAATATGTCCACACATTGACTTTTCTGCGAAATCAAGGCGATGTCATTAATTTCTTTTGGTTTTGCTTTGCATATATCGCATGTTGCTGTGGAGGTGTCTGAAAGATGCGAGGTTATCTTGCCATCTACACTTGAGAGCAAAAAAATCGCACATTCATGATTTTTTGACATAACTAAAAAAAAAACAAAAAATATTATGTTTCTGTAATGCAGATTCATAGTCTATTTTAATACCTATCCAGTGGTATCTGATTTGTCTTTCAATCATTACATAAAAATGCTTTTGTGGATCAATAACAAAAATGCATGTTTAGTAAAAAATTCTTTATTCAAGTATTGGTGTCAAAGTTATGAAATTAAAAGATAAAATTAATTTAAAGTTTGTTATTAATATCGAGTGTTCCCTCCCCTAGCCTGAATCACTGACTCCATCCGTGTTTTCATTGATGTTACTAGACTTTTGATAAAGTCTTGAGGAATAGCCTCCCATTCCTCTGCGATCGCCTGTTGCAGCTCCTGTAGAGTCGATGGAGGAGCATCTCGGCCTCGAACTCTTCTTTTCAGCTCGTCCCATAGATGTTCGATGGGATTGAGGTCTGGGCTTCGAGCTGGCCACTCCATAACGGTCACATCCACCTCTTGAAGGTACTCGATCACTATGCCAGCAGTATGCGGTCTTGCATTATCTTGCATAAACAGAAAGTTTTCGCCGATAAACCCAGCAAAAGGTACGACGTGGCTCTCGAGTACTTCCTCAATGTATCGTATGGATGTCAATCCTCTTGATTGGCGACCAGTATTCGGTCCGGTGATGAAGGCAAGCTCGGTTTTTGCTTCCATAGACATGCCTCCCCAAAACATGATTGATCCACCGCCATAGGCGACACGTTCTGTTATGCAGCATTGGGCAAATCGTTCTCCCGATCTTCTATACACCTTCCCCCGTCCGTCGTTGCCATGCAAGCACATCCTGCACTCATCAGAGAACAGGACTGCACTCCACTGCTCTTCGGTCCAATTCAAATGGTCTCGAGCGAACTGAAGGCGGGCTTCTCGGTGGGCTGGGGTCAATTTCGGCCCGTTTGCTGGCCTGTGTGCAGTCAGGCCACCTTCTCTCAATCGTCTTCTGACTGTCCACCGGCTAACTTCTACTTCACGAACTTCTTGAAGTCGTTGGCCCAGTTGAAATGCGTTCAAACGACGATTTCTTAAAGATGTCGTTATAAGAAAGCGGTTATCACGCTCTGTTGTAGCACGGGGACGGCCCGATCCTTGTCGCCGTTTGTAGCCACCAGTCTCTTGATACCTCTGGTATACACGCCGAACGGTAAATCGGCTCAAACTCAATTGTCGAGCCACTTGACTTTGCTTAAGCCCCGATTCAACAAGGGCAACCACTTGAGCGGCTACTTCTGGTGTAGTATCCATTTTCGTGTTCCGTTTGAAGCCAATATCAATAGAGAACCTTTCACACTGTACGTTGGTATGCAAATGATGACCATTCCCTCAATATGCACTCTTTTATACCTGCGATAAATCCCGCCGCCGGCCTTACCTGGATCGAGCGACATAAGGGGGTCTATTGTTTTGTTGCTAATGAGTTGTTTTTAAAGGTAAATGTCAACCCTTTATCAGTTCTGCGAATGCCTAGATTATGCACTTTAATTTAATTTTATTTTAATTTGCTGTAAGCTCCAAATAAAAAAAAAATTGAACTTTTAAGTAAAAATGTGCGGATGTGCGATTTTATTGCTCTCAAGTGTATCATTGTCATGTGTAGTTGATGCTTGACGAGACAGGCATCTCCAGTAACAGTTTGTCTGAGACTTGCAATTTCAGAATCAATTAAGGCCATCTCGTCTTTAATATTTAAATCGTTTTCTTTTGCGAATTTGAAATATATGGGCCTACAGTAAAATGTTGATGAATTATAGGAAATATTTATGTTTGTATCATTCATTACATTAGACATCATTTTATTTTTTCAATACATGTGTCTCTCTTCTGGGACAATCTACTCATCATCACTGTCACTATAAATGGAAACTTTAGGAAATATTTATTTTTGTATCATTATTTATAAGACATCCTTTTATTTTTTCATTACAAGTGTCTCTCTTCTGGGACTATCTACTCATCATCACTGTCAGACTCTGAACTACTACTTGTTGTATCTCCGGATACCTGGATGATAAATTGATCGATCACATTATCTGTAATACCATTCAGGCCTCTAATTTTTTCTTCTTCTCTAATAACATGGTCTATGCATTTTTGCCATGCTGCAGGTGTTACCAAATCTATAGATTCTTCTAGTCAAATCTTTAATTCGTGTATTTTAAATGTTTTGTTTTTGCCTTTGACTTGCCCCCATATCATTTCTATTGGGTTTAATTCACAGTGATAGGGGGCAAACGCAAGACTTCAATATTTTTTTCTTTTGCATAGTTGTCTGTGGCATAGGCCATGTAATTATGTTTTATTGGTTTTATCAAATCAATAAGCTCCCTTTTTATCATAGTGTCCTGGAACGAGATACCCTTGCTTGTTAACCAATTTTGAATGTCAGCTTTTTTCCATTGCATGTTTGGTACTCGTTCCAGGCGGCGAGTTGTCTGTGGCATAGGCCATGTAATTATGTTTTATTGGTTTTATCAAATCAATAAGCTCCCTTTTTATCATAGTGTCCTGGAACGAGATACCCTTGCTTGTTAACCAATTTTGAATGTCAGCTTTTTTCCATTGCATGTTTGGTACTCGTTCCAGGCGACGAGTGATAGGGAGCATTATCCATTACTATAACTGATTCTGGCTCAACTAAATCTATAATTTTTTTAAACCAGTTTTCAAATACTTCTGCATTCATTTCTTTGTGATAATCTCCTTCACCACTTTTGCTTTCGAATATTAAATTTCCTCCGCTCATAAATCCATTTTCATTTCCTAAAAACAAAACACCTTATTAACTGTTGCCATAGAAAAAGTTATTGTTTTAAAAATTGCATCAAAATTAAAATAACAATGATATCACAAGATGCAATAATATCACTCTATCTATACATAATACTTGACCATGATGCGACTGGATTTGGATGTGTTGATCTGTGCTAGCTTGTATAATCAATAATCATATCAGAAAAAATTGGATATTGCCTGCCTACTTATGTACAACATAAGGGTTCATAAAAAATTTCAAGATAACCTACCAATATGAACGATTATTAGGCGTTTTCCTTTTCCAGAAGGCCCTTTGAGTCCCGTAGAAAGGCCTTCCAAGTGTGCCTGTTTTGTTGATTGTATTGTAGTGTCCTGCCACACCTTCGTCTTTGTATGTCCTAAACAAACAAAAAACAACAATTTAACATTGCATTTTGCAATAAATCGGAGAATTATCCTGTCAACCAGGATGAATGATACAATAGCAAGCTAGAAAAAATGGCATTATGTTTCATCTATATGATTAGATAAAGCATACTGTCACAGAACCTTGTTTTTGTAATTTTTCATGTATTTATTTACTGAGAAAGATAAAAATAAGTGTAATCGAATAATTACCTTCGTTTATCCATGTCGTATCTGTAAAACAGATCTTGCGCCCTTCTTCTCTCATTTTAGCAATTCTTAGTAGATAATTGCGCCTCCACCTCACTATTTCGTGTTTTTCTATTAGACTGCTTTTACGTGATCTTTTTAGGTACTTGAATTTATGTAATAGCTTATGTAATGTACTCCTTTTGAAGTTTGGTAGGTCTTCGTCTTCGTTAACCGCATTTAACACTTTGTTTTATGTCGGTATTTCATTTTTGAAAAAGAATTCATGTACCCTTCTTCTTATGGCACTTAACCCTCGGCATGCCTGGTGGTACAAAAGTTACATGGTATGCCTGGTGGGTCTGTGGGACCCGGATTTTAAAATTAACCTTGGGGTATATGCAGACAATTATCATAATTTATTGCTTTTTATTGAAACTTAATTTATATTTAAAGGATATAAGTAAAAAAAATATTAAAATCAATAGCTTTATTCATAAAAACTGTTATTAAACTTTTATACTATTTTGAACGTGAAATTAAAGTAACATGCAAAATCTACTTGAAACAAAAGAGATCTGGATCAGACTTCAGGAAACATTAGAGAAACTTCCATAAAATTATATCTAATAACAAACCTCACTTAAAACATCTTTTTCTAGAGCCTCATTTTGAAAGCAGTTTGCACAATGGATTATAGCGTGATCCAGGTAAATGTTGCTCTTACATACAAGAACACGCCTCAGACTGTGAAATCTAGCGGTTTGTGTCAAGGAGTTCACAACGGTCAGCTACTGAGAGTGGTAAAGCGCGAAATTCACAATCGAATACAATACAACGGTTTTTCTGCGTTGGTGGGTCTGAGAGACCCTACCAGGCATGCCGAGGGTTAAATCGAAGTCCAAGAGCTGGTCTATTCTTGTTAGTTTTCGAGGTAGAGGGACTGGTGACTGGACACGATGATCTGTACTATAATCTTTCAGTATTCTCCGTACCGTACTGCAGCCAATTCCAGCGGTTTCGGCAGTTCTTTTCACCATGCCCAGCTTGTAGGGATATTGGTCTTGAGGCCAAGTATCTTCCACCAGTTTGAAAATATTAATAACTGTTTGCTTCTCAGCAGAAGTGAGAGCCGATTGATTTCTTTTGTATACCTACGTAAATTTTGAGGATTCTGACAATAATTTTGTGCTCATCATTAATGGAAAGAGCATTAGCATTAGCCTTCGTTGATAGTAGTGATGATGAGGATCTATTTGTTCGTCGTCCAAGGTGGATACGTGTTAGGGAACTGATATACAAAGCGAACGGGGCGCGCGGCCGGGCCGCTCTTCTTGTCCGCGCGCCTTGGCCGCTGCTTCCGCGCTCTAGTCGCTCGGTTTACAATACTACATGCCACATTCATTTAGAAACCAGAAGACTATCACCATGTTAGTTACAGAAACAATGCTAATTTTAATTTTATTGTTCTTAAATAAACGAAAGTTGAAACATACAAAAAAGAAGCGTTTTCGTAAGTACCGCGTTCAACCATTTAACATAGAGAGAATTACGAATGGGTTATATAATACGCATTACAAACGCCTTCGATTTTTCCCTAAAAAGTTTGAAAAATGTTGTCGAATGTCTGTTCAAACATTTGATGAACTCCTATCCGTCGTAAAAAAAGATTTAACAAGAAACGGGAACAAGACCGGAGATGGGATATATGCTGAAGAAAGACTTGTAATCACGTTAAGGTATGTAAAATAATAAATTTCAGTAAAGTATGTGTAAAGTAACAAGGGTTGGTAAAAAATAAAATACATATTTATTTACAAAAATCAAGTTTTTATTTGTCAAAAACAGATATATAAGATATCAGTGCTTAAGGTGTTTGCTCTCAACTGTGGAGGGAAATTCAATTTTTTTGTTTTTTTTTTTATTAATTGCGGCTAAACTGTTCAAAACTAAAACACAAAACTTAAAAATTAACAGTTTAGCCGCAATTAATAAAAAACAACAAAAAAAATTGTATTTCCCGCCACAATTGAGAGCAATCACCTTAAAGATCAATCAATAAACTGTTGCCGTCTTACCACAAAAAAGTTTTTTGAGTTGTCGAATAATTTCGAGGCAATTATATTATATTTAGTTTTTAATTTTAGTAATAATAACATGTTTTTCATAACTGTAGATTTTGAATGATGTACATCGATACACCCAGACTAGTTGTTGATAATTTTGGCATTGCTAGTTTGGGTTTGCCCTCTATGTAAATTAAGAAAAACTTATTTGACTGTCACTCGGAGATGCAATTTTCTCGGAACTACACAACTGATTAGCCCAGTCATTACATTGGAATACAGTCGAAGGTTGTGTTTCTGCCGTAGTTGGTGGAACCTCTTCAAACAGGGGCTGAGCTGATGAAGTGCCAGTAATAATTGTTTGGCCCCTAGATTCTTTACTAGGTACCGTGATGACAGTACTGAGAGCACTGTGAACTTGTCTAGAAGTGCTTGGAACAACAACATTTGTACTGCTTGTATTGTAACCATAGGAAGGCGATGAATTTGTATAATTACTTCTGTCTACATAAGAATTGTTTTCAATAGCAGTCATTATTTCAATTTTTGTTCTCATTTTCATGAGCGGACTAAGCTTTTTTAGACTCGGTACAAGAGATAATAAGAATAATGTGTCTTCATCACGCATATCTTCTAATTCGCGATCATTTCTCTCTTTTAGCAATTCCAATAGTTTTGTAGAACTATCTGATTGTAATGCAGTATCAACATTCTGTATATTTGATGTCCTAGTTGGTCTTTGACGAATGCGATGATAATGATCGGAGTCAGATGTGTTATTTTCGACAGAATCGACAGTAGTCGGAGTTAAATTTTCGTCTCCAGTAATATTGCCAGATATAGGACGCTCTTTCATAACTGGCAGCAAAAATTGCAAAATATCAAAATACACATATTTTTGTTTCTTTTTTGCTGGATCCCCGGATTTGGATGAATTGTTTTCATTCAGAACTTTTCTAAATTTATCTTTGATATTTTTCCACTTCGTTGTTAATTCTTTACCTGCAAAATAATAAATTAATAATTCATTACAGGTACTTAGCAACTGGAATGACATTTACGGATTTGGCTTTCGAGTTTATGTTGGGGACTACTACAGTAAATCATATTGTGCGGAAGACGTGTCAAGTTATTTGGAATAAATTACACCAAGTAGAAATGCCCACACCTACAGAGTCGATATGGTTGCAAAAAGCTGCAGATTTTCATGCAAATGCACAGTTTCCTAACTGTATTGGTGCCATCGATGGAAAACATATCAGATTGAGAAGTCCAAGAAAAAGTGGTTCTTTATTTTACAATTACAAGAAATACTTTTCTATTGTGTTACTGGCTGTGGCAGATGCGAATTATTGTTTCACTTCTATAGATGTTGGCGCATATGGAAGAGAAGGAGACAGTCAAATATTTAAGAGATCCAATTTTGGTAAAAGATTAGCAAACAATACGTTATGTTTACCGGATGATAAGGCACTGCCTAATGGTACAGCAGATTGTGTACCGCATGTGTTTGTGGGTGACGAGGCTTTTGGACTTCACCATAATTTAATGAGACCTTATCCAAGCTCTAACTTAAATAGAGAAAAAAAAACATTCAACTATAGACTGTCTCGTGCGAGACGATTTGTAGAATGCACTTTCGGTATATTATCAAATAAATGGCGTGTATTCGGAAATAGTATTTTAGTGGAACCCGATTTTGCTACTGATATTATAAAAGCAGCTTGTGTATTGCATAATTTCGTCAGAAAACGGGACGGCTACAAGTTTAACCATACTCTGGCACACTCAATGACGGATAGTTCATTGAGATTGGATTTAGCTAGAAATGCAGGTGCACATGCTATTCGAGATAAGTTTTCGGAATACTTTTCAAGTTTAGAGGGGAGCCTTCCATGGCAAAATAGATTTATTTGAAACATCTATAAAGTTGGGTTACCAGGAGTCATCTTTTGACATAATGATTTATCTTTCAGTTTGCACGATAGTAATAATCCTTTTTAAAAACTGGATTTTTATAAATAAATATCTTAGAAATTGCTTAAACAATATAAATAATTATCTATTACTATATAATTATTTTTTATTAATATGTACCTATTCATTGACGTGAATAGGTAAAATATAAGTTCATGCTAAGCTTTTTTTGTTTAAACAAATAAAAAAAACAAACCTTTAAGTTGTTTTTGTTCCTTAGTTAAAGACGACCAGTTTGGGATCATCTCCTCACTTATTTCACTCCAGTCATTACTCTTAATAATTTTGTTACTGTAGGACTCGTGACGAGAATCCCACGTCGATGGTCGTTTCTCAACCTCTAAAATAAATTTTTCTGTGTCGAACATTGTCACTGTACAAATACGCGCGCCCTGTCCGCTTAGTATATTTGTTAACACTGGGCTCAATACAAGCATGCGGCAGAGCGGAGAGGGAAGGGTCGCGGGCGCACGGCCGCCGCCCGTCCTCCGCGCGCCCGCCGCGCCGTCCGCGCGGAGTAAACGCTTTGTATATCAAGTCCCATGGGCGACAAACATTTTATCTCAACAGCGGCCCGGCCGCGCGCCTCGTTCGCTTTGTATATCAGTTCCCTTAGAGAAGAATGTTTTGATACCCTTGATGACAAAGACTTTGTTACAAGATTTCGTCTCACAAAACCAACTGTTCTGTCGGTATTGGAGTCTATTGAAGATAAAATCGAGTTTCCTTCAAACATGTAAGCACATATGTTTACTAATGTAACAACGCATTCTGTACCAGATACTTACGTAAGGTACCTTTATAGGTTATTTAATGGTAAGTACTAGTTAATTCGATGCTGAGATTCGATGTTCATATTGATTTCAGAAACAATAGCGTGTCTCCTATTAATCAGTTGCTTTGTGCTCTACGTTTCTACGCAACTGGGTGTTATCAAATGACTGCTGCCGATTTATGTGGGTTTAGTACATCTACAGCACATAGAATTGTGCACAGAGTCAGTGCTGCCATTGCTTCACTTCGACCGCAGCACATTTACTTTCCTGAGTTACCAAACGAGATACAACAGACACAAGTTGAATTTTATAAGAGATCTCGATTTCCATATGTTATAGGAGCAATAGACTGCACTCATGTGAAGTTCATCAAATCACCAGGTAGTATATTATTACCTATTTGTTGGTATATTAACATGTATTATTATGTCACACTTAATGACCTATCTTATAATTTTTTTTTATAATCAAGGAAATACTTAAAATGAAATAAATGCTTTCATGTATACAAACTCTTTTATTTCTTAGATAGTTCTAAATCTAAATTTTTTAATTTAATTTCGTCCTGCCTGATTTTTAGGCGCTCCTGTTCTAAGATTTCTTTTTCCTTCTCCTCCTGGAGTTTAAAAATTCTCATTTTTATTTCGTGCAGCCTGGGTGTTGGCCAATGATAAGGTCGCAATTCTATGAGTCGATAAACTCTCATCACGCCTCAGCGTTGGCCTCCTGCGACTTGTTGATGGAGCACTGCGTTGGACTCTGGAAAGTGATTTAAAATTGTTCTTAATCAATGTGAATCAAATCACGATGCAAATCTTTGTGAGGACAAATGAATATTTGTTTCCCTATGTTGAGTACAACACACAGACTACTTCTTATTATTATTTTCATGTAGATGAAAATGTGGGGCAGGTAGTAGATAATTCCATTAAAAATAATTTCTTACCGGGGTGTAGGGACTGGGTAGTCTGAACTAGGGAGAGGAGTTGCAGACGCTGGCTGCTGCTCCTCTTGCACTACATCCTCTAATAGATCCACCTGCCTTGGACTCAGTGCTCTAAACTCCGAATTTATAGGGAGCCTCAGCATTGTGGGAGTGTATTCGGCCCAGTCCTGCAAATAGAAATCCTTATCAAAATTTTATAATCATTTTTATTTCTAACTGTAATTATAATTCTTCTGTACTTTGTGAAATGTTCCAAAACGGCTGGACAGATTTTCATATTTTATGCGAGTGTTCATATTTGTGGCGTCCAGCAGTGGATGTGTATGGGCTGATATGATGATGTGAGTGTTCCTGTATGGTTTAGACTCACAGTTAGATCTAGAGATTAACCCGATCTGGAGCCCAAAGCAAACCACTAGTATATTTATAGCACAATTTTATAAAATCTATTTAGCTAAAAATTTATTCTCATAACAAGTTTAGGTACTTACAGTAGTCACAACTTCTGTAGGTTGTAGGTTATCTATTACTGCATCTGGAAAACAAAAAATATTATAAAGCTTGCCAAATAAAATTTTAAATTCCAGCTAGTTTAGATAAATGCCGCAAATGCAAGTAAAATAGTGAATCAAGCCTGTTATGTAGAACAAACACATGCTGGAGATTTTCTATCTTAGTTCACTAATAACTATTTAAATCTCAAGGTGTAAGAATAAAACATACCACTCATCACTATCACTGACTGAGAAGTCTCAGCCATTGCTTCATCACAGCTACTGGAGGCTGAAAAAACAAATTAAATTAGCATGTTTTTTAACCATTGTACCTACTATATAAACACAACATGCTTTTGGAAAATATAATCTGTAATGCTGTTGATGAATGCGATTAAAGTGAATTGAATAGAAATAATAACTGGTTATTTGAATCTAAGTAAAGCTATACGAGAGCCTAGTTCTGTAATCTATGTATTTACATAAAACTCACCAATATTTGTGCCATCAGAGTCATAGATGTTTGTGAACCTCGATACCCTGGTTTGAACTAAATCGATCACACGTTCAATAGCAGGGTCTTCATTGGGCTTTTTTGGTGGTCCTCCTCTTAAGTACAAAAATAAATATTTTAGATTAACTTAAACTGAATTTTGCCAATTTATATAAATTCTTTGCAGTGCCCTACAGGGTGCATGTACTATTGACCTAAGCTAACCTGTATACGTACCTGTATATGTACATGTGAGCAAAATATATAAATAAATGATTTCATACATGAAATATGGAGCATATTACCAAAAATACATACAAAATATAATCTGGACTAACTTGTAGCCATAAAACTTTGGTTTCGTTGGGTTAACTCCTGCTTTGCTCTTTTTTTCAAGTTCTCCCAACAATTCCTCAGTACCGTCGACTCTCGTGGATGGATGCTGGATGTGGCGTTGAATGTGTCACCAAGTTTTCGCCACTCCTCCGCCTTCTGACGCATGCTGACAGCATCCGTTTTCTTAGACTCCACCACGTTCGAAATGCTTTTCCACGGCAAAAAAGTATTTATTATAAAAATAATCATAGTAAATGTTCAAATTGGGCTCCTGATGCCCTTATGCAAGCTCTACACCTTTTTATAAAAGATCTTTGTAATCTGTTATTATAATTTTTTAATGATAGAATTCTGGATGCTTCGGCGACGCGAAGTCGAAGTTCTTCTTATGAGGTTATGGGTTTCTTGTAAACCTGCACCTTCAAACAGCCCCAATAAAAAAAATCCAGAGGATTTAAGTCTAGGGACCGTGGTGGCCACAATATTGGCCCCAATCGGCCGATCCATCTGTTGGGATGGGCATCATTTAGATAATTCCTTACTTGCACATTTTAAATTGATACTGGGATTTATCTTCTCTCATCAAATGTGGATTTGTCAATTGCCAACTGTGCAAGTTATGAAGGTTAAGAACTTAAGATACCCATCCCTTTTACATGTAGTCTCATCGCTCCATAAAATTTTTCTGAAAGAATCTTGATCTTCTTGAATTCTTGTTAACATTTCATTGCAGAAAACAATCCGTGCTTGGTAGTCTCGTGGTAGCAATGTTTGTACACGTGTCACGTGATAAGGATGCAGTTTAAATTTTTTCACAATACGATGTGCTGTAGATTTTCATATTCCCGTACGGCGTTCGATATCTGGCATCGAAATACTGGGATCTTCTTCCACCATGTCAAGGAAAATTTCTTCAGTTACAGGATTGTGGGGTCGTCCTCTGCTCCTAGGGCCACCAACGCCAGTACCAGGTATTCTGCCCTCTGAGTAAGCTTGGTGCACTCTTGTAAATACGCGATAGTCGAGGTGATGCGCGTTCGGGTATCTCTCCCGATAAAGTGTTGCGGCAGCACTTGCGTTGCCACTACATTCTCCGTAAATGTAATGCATATTGGAATACTCTTGGGTTGTATAAATTACACGTGACATCACACAGTCCTGTTGATATACGAAACAAATGTCCAGTAGAATGCCGAGTCGTCGCAGTTATCACCAAACAAACAAAATCCAATCAAAATGCACAAATCGAGTCCAGTAGAATGCCAAATGTAGAATTTTGTCACCGTGAATCAGAAAAACAAGAGCACATGCGATGTCGAGAACGTCGAAATAGGCACTAAAATTAAAATAGTTTTAACTACGGAGACAAAACAATAACCAAATACGAATTCTACCATACAAAGGTTGACCCTTTCACTCGCAATATTCCCAAGCACAGTTTGTCTCGCTCACACAAGCTGTGTGAGCGAGACAAACTGTGCAACACGCGTGAACCCCGCGAAAATCGTCCACATTTACGTTCACGCCTGTTTACGGAGCTTCACGGCACTAATGTGGAGCCGCCATTAGAATTGAACTGAATGTGCCGAGCAGGTAGTAAAGTCTAATTTTAGGGTCGACAGCTCTACTTAACTGATAAAAACTTAAAAAAATATCTGCAAATAATTTTGCAATTTTGTAATGAAACGCCTACTTTTACACATTAGTAGCTCAGTAATTTTACCATTAAAGTAGATACTTAAAAAAGGTTACTAGGAAAGGTACTTAGGAAAACAGGGAAATTTCTCAATTTTTCAAAAAAATTCGTAGTCCGCGGACTGTTGGGAATAGATTTTTTGTTTGTTTAACAAAAACAAAGTTTTAACAAAGTTTAAACAAAGTTTTAAGACCTTACGCACGAAGTAATCTGACACATAAAAAAAAAAAATTAACTATAGATTAAGCCGTGCTAGGAGATACATAATGAACAGTGATAGGAATAGGTAGGGCTTATTTACCTAAACTTCAAGGAATAGTGAAAAGAATCGGAGACTTCCTTACATACAACAATATTTTTTCCGGTACATATGACCCAAGTTCGGGACATTACTTAGGTACATTATAGGTACAAAATTTAATGTTATTCGGAATAAGTAGGTAGTTGGTCTATGTTAACCATAAGTTTGCCACTAAACAAAACATAACACAGAGTTGTTACAACTACTAAATAATCTGAAAAATGCCTTGAAAAGTGTAATACCTATTTATATTTAAAACTAAAACCGGTATATAAAAATAAAACGCAGTAAATATGGTTGTTACAAAAACAGGTATATTTTAATTAATTTTCAACATTATAATTGGAAAGCATGAAAAAAAAAACAGACGGAATAGCCTAAATTACAAAACTCTATGTTTACTTAAGCAAAAATATTTATTGCAAATATGATTTCAACATTATTGACGTTGACGTTGAGAGTTGTTGATTGTAGCTCAAAGTAGACATTTATTTATTCTTTATTTTTTACTAACATGGGATGCGCTTTTAACTCAAATCATAGCATTGACAAATTAACATTTCAAGTACAACATTAATGACAATCAGTTCTAGTACCTACTTAGTACTAACTGTTCTGGTTTGATACTGAACTTGAGATTACTAAGAATTTAGAAAATCAAATGCAATATATCTTAAAAAATTACAAAAGAAAAACAAAAATATTTTTATTTAGTCATCTTGATTCGATTCGTCAAGTTCAGTGTCAGAACCGAAGTTTTCTGCGTCTGAAGAGTCATTTGAGTTAAAATAGACAATCATAATTTTTTCTATATTTTCAACTTTAAGGCGATTTCGTTTTGTGTTAAGAATCCATTTATAACTTGAAAACGACCTCTCAACGTCGACGGAGGTCAAAGTCACGTACATATAGTATGATCGATCATCCATTCCTGTTGTTATCGCGTCACATATATCTCTAATTTTATCTAGATCGGGATTTCTGGATATAACATTTTGTAGTTTATATTTTATGTGCTCAGACGAACTCCAGTTTATCACAGTTCTCACATGATCAAAGATCTCAAAGGATTCCACAAGAGTTAAATTGGTTTTTTGCAGTTTCTTTAACCCAATTTGTACATCTTTAAAATATTCTTCGATATAGTCCAAGTCTGATTTCAAGTTTTCTTTTTGTAAAACATTTTTGGCACACCTAATCGATAACGCATCGGAACTTCTCAAAAGATTTACTATTCTTTTAATTTGATCATAATATTTTACATAATATGACACTGCCTCCAACCAAGTACCCCATCTTGTAATAACGGGTTGTGGAGGAAGTGGCATGTCGGGAAATGTTCTTTTTAACAATCGGACTCTATTAGGGGACTTTAAAAATATTTTTTTCACGTTTTTAATTAATTCATCCACATCTGAGTATTCGGATCGTATTTTTTCTGCCACGAGATTCAGTGCATGTGCTAAACAAGTAACGTGTATCATGTTAGGTAAATAATTTTTCAAAGAACGTCCCGCCTTCAGCATATATGCTACACTATCAGTACATAATACAGCAACGTCTCCTACTTTGAATTCATACGAATCGCCCCACATATTTTCAAGGCAATCTATTACAAATTTGGTAATTGTGTTTCCATTAACAATTTCTAGTACCTTGCACGCAACTAGGAAAGGCTTTTTTGTAATCGCATTTAAGGGTTTTACAAGAAAATGTACCATATACCTGCCTAAAAAATCAGTTGTCTCATCTAAAGATATCCACAGCTTTTGATTTGCAATTTGGTCGTAAATCGAGTCAATTTTTGTTTTGAAAATTTTGTCTAAATAAATTTTTCTCAGCAGCGATTGCTCAGGAACATTTACCCGTTTAGTACAATTGCAGCAAATATATTTTTCAAAGAATTTTTTGAAAGCGGGATTGTTAACTTGAACCCAAGGTATATTACATAATATGAGAAACTGTGCGAGGTCCAAATAAAACTCTTCATTAGGTTTCTTACTTGTCCCTTTGTGTTTTGGACCTTCAATATGCCTCTTGACACCACTCAGTTTAGCTGTTATACTGCTCTCACACTTAGAACAGTAAATGAAGTTACTAGCGGCGTCATAATGCAATTCAGGGTAATTTCCAATCCAAGTTCGTACTGTTGCTTCCGTAGGCTTGTTCGACATCGCTAATCTCACTGGTCTTTCTCAAAAGAGGTGTATTAGTGAAGAACCTAAAATGACACGTGAATGTTATTAATAATGTTTTCTTTCTTCTACTTTATAACTATGAAGACCATCCCCAAAAAGTAGAAAATATTAATAATTTGCCACCATAATGTCAAAATATAAAAAAAAACTGGTTATAGCTATTCCACTGTCTCATTTATTGGCAGGCAACCTAAACTACTGTGTAATAAATTAAATAGCTCTCTCAGGACCGGTTTTTAATCTGCATATTATTTTTGACAAGAGTTTAAACTTTTTTTAGTTTACGAGAGCCGGGTATATAGTTTGATGAAATAACAAATAGTTGACAAACGCATGATGTGACAAGCTGATGAAAAACCGGCCGTTAGTCAGCGATGAACGCATAATTTGAGTATAAATATTAAAAATAAATCAAGTTCGTCTCACCTTATTAATTGATGTAGATAGACAGGAAGATATAACAATCGTATCAGCAGCAATCCGTAATCCATAAATTCAAGCCAAGGTAGTCGTATTTAGAAGATCCAATAAACCAAAAAACGTGCAGGGGTCAAAAACAATATTCACAGATACAAAACAGGTAGATGCGCACTCAACAGACCGAGGTACAGAAGTGAGAGAAACCTGTCTAGGCAGTGGAGCGGCGCGGGGTGGCGGGGGAAGCTATGTAGGGGCTGGTAATGCGGTGGTCGCATGACCAACGGCGCACAGAGGCGAAAAACGCGAAAAACGTGGCAAAAACCTATTTCATAAAAAACATTACCCCATAACTCGAGAACTACTTATCGGATTTCGATTCGGTTTTCAGTGTTGTATTGGTAGGTCTTGTAAGAAGGTTTATAGCTATTAATTATTAAAATACGATCAGCAGTTTAGACAATATAGTCAAATTAGTGAATATAAAAATTAGTGAATGTACAAAAAAATCACACCTTCCACTGGAAACTCTGGCTTGAAGTCCTTAAAGTCGATTTTATATTTATTTACATGAAAAAAACAGAAGGAAATAAAAAAATAAAAAGTAGTTGTGATTTTTTACTAATTATATATTTAGATAAATGTCACTTTTATACATATTTGTGTGTCTGCAATACTAAAAAGTTTAATATGTTGTTTAAGGTTCCAAAGGAATTAAATTAAAATATATGTACCTATATATTTATCAAAAATACTATATATCTAAATTTTCATCTAACAGACTAGTTTCTATCGTATTCAAGGTTAATGGTTTCCTTGGAACCAATTTCCTCAGACCAGTAATGTATGGGTCCGAAGAAACCATTAGCCTTTGAAATGTATCGGTCATTGCCAATTTTCTCGAAAACTTCCTTGAGAACTGCTCTCGATAATTCCTCACATCTTTATTTCTGCTCTCTTGAGCATCTTCACTGAGGAGACCAATGGCAATTCCCATATTTTCCACAATAACAGAGCCATGGATCAAAATTTTGTGGAGTGTCGTTGGCATTGGGTACCATGGGTAATATAAAACAAACATAGATGCTGTTTTTTGGCAGTATTGGTTAAACTTTTGTGTATCTATTTTATATCCACTAGATAATAGTTTAAGGATAGAATGAAATCGTTTTATGATGTTTAGGTGAACCCCAGTGATCTCAGCAGTTTCTTCTGCATTGTTAAAAAATTCCCGTGCAGTGTTTCCGTCCGTTGATGTGCCTCCTCCTTGACGTGGTTTGTCCACATGTAGCCCCAGTTTTTCCCAAAATTCCTGCTGGATTCGCTTCTTTTCAGATGAAACATTTTTTTTATCATTTTCTGTTCTCGCCTGCCATTTACCAGTTTTCAATTTATATGCTAAATGCAATATACACTCAGCTAGTCGAATCCACGCATGGAGGGAGGAGATGCCATATTCCAAATTATCTCTATTGATGGGTTTATTGATACAGAGCTTCAGTTTGTTAAAGTCTCTTGAAGTCAGACCACAAAGGTAGCACCGCATCGCAGAACTGGTATGTGTGAGGGCATTTACCATTTTACCATCCACCATTGTTAGCTTTAAATCATGGGATATACACCAGTCTTCACCTTTAGTTGGTATTAATACCGAAATTTGATCTCTTATTAGACCAGCCTCCGTTATGGACAATTCTGTTGTTTCGTGTACCATCTGCAATTTCAGAGGTCGACAATATCGAGGTGACGAGGGACGTGGGTTTTGCCAAATAATTTCAACTTTGTCACCGTCTTTATATATTAGGCGAATAGGTACAATCGATGTTATGAACATATATTCGTCTGTGCAGTCAGCGTCTTGGAACTTTTGTTTATATTGTGAATGGCTTCCAGAACCGTCACATCCCCATTTTGATACTAAGAAAAGGTGTTGCTTTTTTTGGTCGTCAAGACTACTTATTAATTCATTTAGTGATAACAATAACCTTTCAGCGGTATGGTTTAATAAATTTTGTAGGGGGACTTCGGCTGTTGTTTCCGTGCATGAAATTCCTGAAGGATAACACATTTTCTTCGCATTCGTTACTCTCTCATAATTAGGGTATAATGTGCAATTTTCACCTAACGCAGTAGTTCTTATTATGTTATATTGATGTTTGGTAAGTTTTCCTTCAATGACAATTGATAGGGCTCTATCGGCAGAAAGCGTTTTATGTTCTTTCGGTAGTATCTTTTGAACATTATCCTCGCAAATATCTTTCATTTGTTTTGATTTTTCCAAATCACCACATGCCCTGAACCTCATTTGTGCAGCGTAAGATAGTTCTGCTGGCGTAAATTTGCTTCGCAAATCTTCAGTCTTTTGTCGTTTAGATCTTTCCGAGCATTCATCAAAGTCTTTTGTTGGTCGACCACTCGATCCACTTCTTTTTTTAGAACTTGGGGCTGGGATAGCAAATGAAATATATGCATCAAACCAATCTTTGTGTCCGCTCATGCATCTTTCAAAATTCCTATGGCATTTTTCAAGCTTTCCTTTATAATTGTTAATAAGCTTGCTCAACAAGCTCTTTATATCACTTGATATTGTCGTCATATGAAGAGCATTTGCCACTTTGTTGTACAGAAACTGCATTCTATCAGAATCCTTGCGTGAGCTACATTCTCTGTAGAAGTTTACTAGAGTCCTTCTGCTTATGCAAATCTCTTCACTCGTAGACGCTAAAAAAAACACTATTGTTATTCATAAAGGAAGTGTTATATTAGAGGGCTCTAAGTAGAAAAGGAGGGAGGCAAAATTAATACTTGGCATCCATTATTAATTCTATTATGATAATGATATAAATATAAGTAGTGTATATAGTATGTTTGATTATTTTTTTTATTTTATAATTATGTCTGACTCATGCGCTTATAAAAGACTTAATACACATACATACACACACGGATAGACAGACCTTCACTGACATCTAGTATGATAGACAACAAAATTCCAATTCTACCTCCTATCAAAAATGTCGTTACTTTGTTCTAGCGTATCGTTCGGTCGCATCTCTCAATACTTAAATTTACTTCATAGATGTATAACGCTTCTATAAATACTACATTTAACACGATGTATAACGCTTCTATAAATACTACATTTAACACTGGATGTGGCAGGAAATGCTACTTTTACTCCAAATGAGTAACTAAATCATACAAAAAAATAGGCAATATTTCATTAAAATCGAGAAAAAATTTTATACTAAATTTTCACTACTACTAGATGCATAAAAATATTAACACTTACCTCCTGGAGTAGAATCCATCACTGAACAGACAGATAAAGCAGTAGAAAACGTATTAAAAAATTTTGAACTTCGCGTTGAAATCGTTAATTACACATCCGCCGCTCAACAAGTCAAACTTTGGACTGCGAGCCTGCGCACGGGGGACACCCGAGGGGCGCGCCGCGTACGCAGGTAGCAAGCCTAGTTCAGTGTGATACCAGCATAAACAATTAAATTCTGTTAGAAAACGATTTGTACTTTTTAGTTTTTGCCACGTTTTTCGGGTTTTTCGCCTCTGTGCGGCGGGTTGTTTGTGAATTTCCAAGAATAGATTAAGTTAATAATATAGTAAACAACGACAATAGAGATAAATTACAAAACACCTTCGGATTTCAAAATTGATTAATCATCCATCTCCGTCCAAAATACGTACCTATAGAGAATGCTAAATGATGAGAATGTCAGTTTTATTATTTTAAAGACATGTCCGGAATATTTTTTCAAATATACACTTGTACTTAAGAAATCGCTAGAAACGTGGTCGAAAGCGAGCGAGAAAGCAGATATTTACTTCAAACTGTATAACTTCTTACACAGAGATTGCGTTTGATGGTTTTAAGATCAACAAGTTAAATTTTACAAAATGTTCTCCAAAAATTATTTTTTTCAGACAATTTAATGGTTGTAACAACTCGGTGTTATGTTATGTCTAGTGGTAAAATTATAGTTAACATAGACCAACTACCTACTTATTCCGAATAACATTAAATTTTGTCATTTTTTTATTATGTCCCGAACTTGGGTCATATGTACCGGAAAAAATATTGTTGTATGTAAGGAAGTCTCCGATTCTTTTCACTATTCCTTGAAGTTTAGGTAAATAAGCCCTACCTATTCCTATCACTGATAATGAAATGAAATGAAATGAAATGAAAGTTTATTTCCTTAGGCTTACAAATAAGCACTTAGACAAGTCATATTTTATACTATTCATTATTATATTGATGTTCACTTCAATTTTTTGTCCACTAGTGGAAGAAGTGAGAAGAAACCACCAGTATGTTCATAACTTAAGTACATAGATTTGCTTATCTGTAAGTTGTTAGATTTTGAGTTGGAGCAAAACTCGTTCCAAACTTTTTTATCTTCTAGATAATCTAATATTTTGTAATAAGCCTTTTTACAAAGAATATGCTTCACAATTTTTTTAAATTTATTTATTTTTTAACTCAACTTCCACAATTTTTTTTTTTTTTTTTTAATCTATTTCTTTTTGAAGGACTTTATTCGCTTAGCGAATATGCCAGTCCCGTTTTACAATTACACACTATTTACCTTATCTTATAATATCATATATCATTGTGTACAAAGCCTTAGCGGCCGTGCACAATGGGGTGGAGAGTAAAATTTGAACTAAACCTAATTCTGCGAGATTCAAATTGAAATCATCTATTAATTGATTCCTCAGTGACTGAGTCCGAACACATTCCACCAAGAGATGGTGAATATCTTCTATGACACCGCACGAAGTGCAATTAGCGGAGTCAACCTTCCTCATGAGGTGGTTGAACTTATTTAGTGGAATATGTCCGGACCGCAGCCTGTGAGCTATAACAACCAGGTGACGCTTCAATCCGCTGTTCACCCACCAGGACACGAGGAGGTTCACTCTGAATAATTTTGTACCATATACCCTTCGTACAAGATGTTTTGCTAAATAATTCTTTCCACTTTTCGAAAACCTTATATCTGTATTCTAACATAACTTCTGTATACTCCGGAACGATGTACACTTCAGCCCCGATGTCAACAGCCTGTTTTGCAAGCAGGTCAGCCTCCTCGTTTCCCCTTACTCCTACATGGGAAGGAACCCATTGCAATCTCAGTTGCACGTCATTGTCTAAAAGAAATAAAGCTTTCTTTAGGATCGAGTAAGCTACCGAAGCACCTCGGATCCCCGAGGCGCATCGAGCTATATGCTGTAAAGAACTCCGGCTATCTGACAGAATGACCACCTTCTTATAGCCTACAGCAGTGACATATGACAGTGCTTCTGAGATTGCAAATAGCTCCACCGACATGATTGTGTTACCTGACGAAGTAATACGGTAAGTTTCCTTCACATTGCGACTGGGATCGTAAAAAGCAGCACCTGTACCGCTTTCCATTTTAGATCCATCTGTGTAGATTTTATGATAGTCTTTATATATTATATTTAACATAATAAAAGTATAACATCTAAGCTCTCTATCGTCATACTGTTTTTTCGATTTATCAATGCCGTCAATCTCTACTTTAATAAAATCAAATTTAATATTAGACATCCAAATATGTAAGGAAAACATTTCTAAAGGGTTGCAGTGTTTCATTACCTCTTTTTGAGTTTGTTCAAAAATTGAATTTAGTAAAGGCTTCTTTTTCCTGGTCCAATAAGTAGATAGACATAAACATTTTAATTCCTCTAGAAACTCAATGGTAGGATTTTTCGTTATTGACTGGGCTTTAAGACAATATTTAGTGGCAAGATATTCTCGCCTTAACTGCAATGGGTATAAACAAAGTTCGCATTCCATAGCGTGGATAGGTGTAGTTCTTATAAAGCCGCCTATTATGCGCATCGCTGTGTTTTGAACCTTATCTACACTCACCGGCACGGAAACTTGACCACTGACAATTTTTGCGATTTTTTTTTAATTTTGATTTTTTCTTTTGTATCGATTATCGTCAGAGGTTGAACATTAATTTACGGTATTCTTCATTGCCTTCGGAACTGTATAATGCCTTCACATAACAAATAAAGCATGCCATATCAATATCACGAAAAATCAAACAAAAATTAAGGAATTTTAACAAAAAATTTAATTTGATTAAAGAAAGAAACAAAAATCTTTTTGAGTTGAATTAATAGCGGGTGTTTCCTCCTCTAGCCCTGATGACTGCCTGCATCCGATCAGGCATGCTCTGAATGAAGTTTTTGATGTCTTCTTGCGGTATCGCCTCCCAAGCGGCCAACGCTGCAACGCGGAGCTCATTTAGTGACTGTGGTGGATTGGAACCCGACTTGATCTTTCTTTTTAGCATGTCCCAGATGTGTTCTATCGGGTTCAAGTCCGGGCTACGAGCTGGCCACTGTAACTTCCGGATCCCAACCTCTTGAAGGTACTCCTCGACGCACCGAGCGACGTGGGGGCGTGCATTATCGTGCATCAACACAAAATCGTCGTACCCAATGAACCCCGAGTAGGGTAGAACGTGATCCTGTAGAATTTCTTCGATGTATCGAGTAGCGTTTAACCGGTTGTCGACCACCACTAACTCCGTACGAGCCTCAGAACTTACTCCTCCCCAAACCATTATGGAGCCGCCGTGAAAACTCACTGTTTGTGTAGTGGTAATGGGTAGGTACCTTTCTCCTCGTCTTCTCCACACCCTTTCACGACCGTCTGGAGATCTTAAAGCAATACGGCACTCATCCGTGAAGAGAACTCTGGCCCACTGATCGTGTGTCCAGTTTGCATGGTCTTGGGCGAAACGAAGACGAGCTACTCGGTGCTGTCTGAGGAGTTCTGGGCCACGCGCTGGTCTTCGAGCTTTTAAATGTACTTCCTTCAATCTTCTTCTCACCGTGCGCTCGCTTACATTAATGCCTCTGACGTTTTGGAGCCGCTGTCGTATCTCAACGGCAGTAAGGTAGCGATTTCTCAAAATTTCCAAGACAATAAACCTGTCGTCCCGAGCTGATGTGCATCTTCTACCACCACTACCTGGTCGCCGGGTGTAGTTTCCTGTCGCCTGATATCGTTTCAAGGCATACTGCATGGAGGAACGTGGTACGTTTAACACAATAGCCACTTCACGCTGTGTCAGTCCCTGGTCGATCAATGCGACGGCTTGCGCGACCTGTTCCGCTGTTAATGGCATTTTTTTTTGTGATACAGTTTGTTAAGATAACCAATAACAATCACTAAGTCCAAAAAAATGATAACTTTCAGCTAAAGATTTTAAACACACAAAATGAAAAAGCGTCTCACTCGCTGAAATGACCTGTTTCGACTAAATCTCAAAAAGTGGTGTCAAATTCGACTCAAGTTTAATGAATTACCCTCTTGAACGTGAACTCATAATTTTTTTTACCTACCTTCATAGTAAAATTAATCAGAAACACTTGAATTGTTTGTTATCGCAAGTTTCGAGCTTGGCCAAGATTCCGTGCCGCTGAGTGTAGTTTCGTCAAGTGTGTCTTCGCCGCGGTATCATATAAAAAGCATCCAAAGTCTATTCTACTACGTATCAACGCTATATATAAACGACGTAGGTGCTTAGGGTGTAAGCCCCACGAAGCCCCCGCTAGAATCTTCAAAATATTTAACATTTTAACTGTTTTTTCTTGTGTCTCATTAATATGTTTTCGAAATAGTAAGGATTTATCTAGCCAGATGCCTAGATATTTAACAACTTGTACAGATTTTATAATATTATTATTTGAACTTAAAAAAACCTCATCTATTCCTCTACCCTTTCTAAAGCTGCAACATTGAGTTTTTATCGATGATATCTCTAAGCCTAATTGTCTCAAAGAACTTACGACCGAGTTCAACGCATTTTGAACGTTAACCTCATTGAGACATGAATCTTTATTTTGTGAATAGAAAACAAAGTCGTCTGCATACTGTAACATATTTACATTATTAAAAGTAATTTTCGTAATTTCGTAGGTTGCTATATTAAACAAAAGAGGCGAAATCGGGTCCCCCTGTGCTAAGCCTCTGCTTGTCCATCTAATCATGCTACGATTGGTACCATCATCATCATCCAAAATTTTTAAACATCTATTACTTAGAAACTTCCACAAATATTTACATGATAGTGACCCAATTTGAAGTTTATCCAATATTAAGACCAGTTCTTCAGGCAAAATATTGTTGTACGCATTTTCTACATCCAAAAATACCGCCAGCGTGGATGCGCCCTGAGAAAATCCTATCTGTATTTGTGTAACAAGCCTGGTTAAGCAGTCTATACATGACTGACATTTTCGAAATCCTGACGTCACCGGGGCTAGGATTTGATTGTGTTCCACAATCAAAATTAATGATATTGGTCTAAAATTAAGGACAACTATTAGGGTCATTATTAGGTTTAGGTATTGGAATAATTTGAATATTACGCCATTGTATAGGTACCGTAGAATGTTTAAACACTAAATTTAAAATGTTAAGTAGATACAACTTACCTACATAGGGCAAAAAATATATCATTGAATAGGTAATTTTATCCTCACCGGGAGCAGTATCTTTTCTTTTTAAACACCTTTGTAACTCTTCATAAGAAAACTCCTTATCTAATAGCTCATTATTCGATGTGAACAATGGAGTGGGACAACACTATCAGGCGCCAAACTGCATAAAAGTTCATCTTTCTTATCAGTAGGAGCGGTAACACGCTGTGTACGAATACCTTTTACCCAGCGCATTCTGCGCCACATATCTGCTGAGTTTGTGTTTTGGTCTATTGTTCCGCAAAACGACTGCCAGTGCGCAGTTCGAGCTCGCCTATGAATACGCTGTGCTTCTGTTATTTTAGCATTGAGGATATCGAGATTTCTCGGTGTAGGGTTACGCCTAAATAACTTTAGGGCTAAACGACGTTGAGCAATAGCTGAAGAAATTTCCGCGCACCAATAGGGTTTAGGTTGGAATTTTAGTGTAGGATCTAAACATGTCTTAATCATAGGAATACTTTGTTTCGCCGCGTCGTTGATTTTATCTATGAATGAGTCATAAGAAGCTTGTAAATTCGATTCATATATTATAAATACGATCATTAAAGCAATCTTGTAGGGCTTCTTGATATAATGACCAATCAGCTTTTTTCATATTACGACGCGTGACAGAACTGCGCGAACCCTGATAACAAAGTGAATATTTTAATATAAGGTGATCACTACCTAAGTTTTCACGAGTTACATGCCAATTGAAGTATACCGCTATGTCCGAGGTCACGAAAGTAATGTCTGGGGATGATTCTTGTAGGTGTCCATTCACTAATTTAACCCTTGTAAAGTCCCCGCTATTAACAGATACCAAATTATGTTCTATAGAAGCGTCATATAGTTGCAATCCTCGAGTATCTGTTTTGGATGACCAATTGGAATGATGTCCATTGAAGTCACCTGCGACTATTGACTTTCGAGTAAAATTTGAAAATACACTCTCCCAGTCGCATTGTGAAGTTCTTATCGACGAAGGACAATAAACCGATGCTACATAATCTAAATACCTACAATTTAAAATGTTTAAACATATTATCTCAATACCTGTATTTGTATAGTTAATGTTATGCAATTGCGTTTTAATTGATTTATGGGTTATGATTGCTACACCCCCATATGAATCTAACCTATCTTTTCTATATATATTATAATTATTTATACGACAACAAATTTCTTCATTAAGCCATGTCTCACTAACTATACAAATACCTATTTTTTCCTGAGACAATAGTGCTTCCAATTCAAGTTTTTTAGGCATCTGTCCATTGCGCAATGTTAATAAACTGCGCAACGGAAGGCACAGGGCCCGATGCCCTGGGAGTTCGGTTGTTGCTGATGCTGGTGTTATCCATCATGGAACAGGCTAATGAGTTTACTAAGAGCCTCTCCATTACTCATTGTCTTAACAATAAGTGCCATAACCTCCTCCAGAACAAATTGTATAACCATACGAACTTTACCTTCTATGCTTTCTTTTGATCTGAAAATGTTTTTAGCTTTACCTAATATTCTACTGATATAACCTTGATCACTATTTTTCTCTTCTATTGCTTCCTCGTTCTTCCCCAAATCACTTTTCTTTTGTTTAGTCTTACTACCTCTGTTTTTCCTTCTTTTCTTATTTTTCGTTTTCTTACTCTGTATATTTTCTTCACAACTATCTTCTTTGGAGTCGTTATCACTTTCTTCTATACTATCACCGCAGTCCTGGGGTTCTTGATTTCGTACTTCTCTTTGCATCAATTTCGCACCCAAACTTTGGCTGTATGACAAACCGGGTCTCGTAAATTCATAAGTCATTGGTTGGACACCAAACTGGAATACTTTCTCTATCCTTGATTCATCTCTCTTCTTTTCAATGTATTTCGACACAGCGTTTTTATAGGTTCTATTATCTTTACTCATAATGGTCCTTATGTCTCTTTCTTTTAGGAATACTGGGCATGACTTATCAAAAGCCATGTGTTCTCCCTTACAATTGATGCATTTGAATTGAGTCACTTCACAGTTAGCATGATTCTTGCCACATTTGGGACATAAGACTTTCTTAGTTGGGCACGATCGTGTTAGGTGACCAAACTTCCAGCACGCAGAGCATTGCGTAACTGGAAAGGTGAACGGCTCTACTTTAAATCTACAGCCGTATCCATAAATATACTCCGGCAGCACTGGTCCTTTAAATGCGAATCGTACAGTCTCACTCAATACCCAATCTCCACTCACTGACGCTCTTTTCAAGCGCTTCACTGCGACGATATCAACGTCACATTTGAAGCAGAGGCCAAACCTGCGCGTCAGTAAAGCGGGATTTTTTGGTGTAACTACTAAATTGTTGTGGTGATGACATCCTGGTACTTAACATCAGAGTCTGACTCTGATGAGGAAGACCTTTTATTGCTTGCTCTTGCGGAACAAACAACACGGTAAGTATTGTATTTAGTGATTGAGTAAGAGCTCACAGACGAGCGACAATGTGTCGGCGACAGTTCGCGACACTTGTCGGCGACGGTCGCAGACCGTCGCGGGTCGCCAACTGTCGCTGACCGTCGCCGACCAGTGTCGCGAACTGTTGCTGACAAAATGTCGCTCGTCTGTAAGAGCCCTAAGCCATTTAATTATTATTACTTACAATTTTAATTATTATTACTTACAGGAAAAGGTTATGGGTACACGATATTAACAAGGAAAGAAAAAAATATGGGGAATACCATACCCTAATGAGAGATTTACGAAACAGCCCACAACGGTTTTTTATCTATTTCAGAATGCCAGAAGCATGTTTCGATGAAATTTTAGAATTGATTAAAGAAGACATAACAAAACAAGATACAAAATACCGCGAAGCTATTTCTGCAGAGGAACGGTTAGCAATAACTTTAAGGTTAGTACCTATGTTTTGCATCTGCTCACACCTAATTTTGCAAAATCCCTATAAACCAAAATTATTTCTGACATATAAATGACATAGGTTAAAGAAAAAAGACTAAGATTTAATCATTCAGAGGTTTAATCATTTAAAATTATGAAGTCAATATAATATGAAAATCAGATTTGAGCCGAGAATGTTTTGAAATATTTCGCTGCAGTAGAATCACCATCAGCATTTACTGCCTCTTCATTCAAACCGTGCAGTTCATGTTCACGAGTTGTAACCACAGCCTCGGCTGTTGTCTCGTCTGAATTATTATTATGAATAATAGGTTGTAAATTAACTGTTGAACTTGTATTAGGAGTGTTGGAATAATCGGCGTAATTAGAAAAGTTTAAAGTTGCCGTAGCCGCAGATGATGTCATTTCTGTGTTGCTGTTATTAATTAAGTCCAAAAAAATTGGTGCACTTGTATTGTAAGTATTAGAATAATTGCCATCATCGGAATAGATTGGAGGAGTCGATGAATTAGTGTAAGGCGAGACACGTGTGCTTTCATCGATCTCTGCTAATTCTTGTTCTGCTATGATTTGAGCTAGTTTCATTTTTATAATAGTCTGTCTACGGAGCGACAATCTCTTAACACTCTTTGCATATCCAATAAATATATGTTCCAAATCGTCCATTTGTGATTGTGATCTCTTTTGCGATTTCCTTTCAAAATATTCTAGCACTTGGTTGACTGGCGTGACTTTATTGTTATTTTTTTGCGTAAGAGTGTTAGATCCAAGCGGAGTATTTGAAATAGGTGCATTTCGTGCAGCAATGATCTCAGCCTGTGATGCAGAAGTTTGTGTTACCGGTTGTGATTCATTATTGTCAACTGCAATATTTTGGGCATCGTCGGTTTGATCAATGCTTTCGTTTTCAGAGGGATCATTAATATTATCTATTGTTTTAGCAAAAGTTAAATGTGGTTTAAGAAATTTCATTTGTTCGGCCCACTGCCACTGGCCGTAGTTTTTCTTTGCTGCTTGTCCTG
The DNA here is from genome assembly GCA_947044415.1 of Eupithecia dodoneata. Classification (NCBI taxonomy): domain Eukaryota; kingdom Metazoa; phylum Arthropoda; class Insecta; order Lepidoptera; family Geometridae; genus Eupithecia; species Eupithecia dodoneata. The sequence goes on from OX345670.1 coordinate 1,884,511, forward strand.
TAGTGGTTTTCGTACTTTTAAGATATTTTGCGAATGTATCACGGAGATTTTTCCACTTTTTTTTCGCAGCATCACCTGGAATTTTAATATAATATATTTATATTTAATTATTTGGTATTTCTCTCTTTATATATATATATATATGTGTGTGTGTGTGTGCACGTGTATGGGAGGGTGTGTGGAGGAGGTGTTGATGTGGGTGTCTATTATAATAATTTGTTTTCTTTTTCAGATTTCTTGCAACCGGCGATAGCTACAAAACCATTTCTCACAGCTACAGGGTTGGATTTTCTACAGTAGCACACATAGTAAAACAAGTATGTTACTATATTTGCTCGAGACTACAATCCACTTACATGCCCGTGCCTACACGACAAATTTGGGAAGCATCGGCTAACATGTTCCACGAACGGTGGCAGTTCCCAAATTGCGTGGGTAGTATTGACGGCAAGCATGTTACCATTAAAAGTCCTCCAAACAGTGGATCTAACTATTTCTGTTATTTGAAGAAGTTTTCCATAGTACTTCTGGCAATAGTTGGACCAGACTATAAGTTCATTGGTGTGGACATTGGAGGATATGGGAAAAATAGTGATGGAGGAATACTTGAAGAATCATCAATGGGACAAAAGTTGTCAAACAATTCGCTAAATATTCCGCCACCTAAACCTCTTCTCGAGCAAAATATACCTACGCCTCATGTTTTAATTGGAGATGAAGCATTTGCCTTGAAAACATATTTGATGAGACCTTTTCCAAGGCGGTCAGCAAGGGAGGACAATAGTAAAGACAATTACAATTATCGACTTTGCAGAGCAAGACGTGTCGTAGAAAACGCTTTTGGTATTCTAGCAAAAAAATGGAGGATATATGATAGACCCTTAGAAATAGATAAATAAATAAATAAATAAATAAATAGATGTTGAAACTTCTAAACTTGTTGTAAAAACAACTTGCATTTTACATAACTACTTGATTTGTAAAAAGGCAGATACTTTTTTGCATTTATTACCATCTCCTACGACTACGGTCTTTGTGAACTTTGATGTCGATGTAAGAAGAGCAGCTAACGTTCCTTTCCAAATACGTGACCGTTTTGTAAACTACTTTAATAATAATAATATTAATAATAATGCTGTGTAAAAAAAATATAAGACGTGGATTATTGCGATTTCCTAAACATTTTCGTAGCCGTTTGTAAACGGGCTATTTATACCTACAATATGCCTCTGCGACATGTATACCCAGTTCAAGTACTTGCGAACGTGAGCGACGTTGCCATTTCGTGCAGCGTACCTACGCGCAGAGATTTTGGTTGGTTGTTTATCAATTAATTTAGAAAGAATTGTGCTTCCTTGATTCAACCTCCCCCCTCCTCATATAATTATAATAGGATATTATATACATATTATAGAGAATATACTATAAAAATAGTAATGAAATGTGTTTTATTTACTTACCATCCATTTCAAACACCGGACCGATCAAATCCCATATTTTATCCTTTTTCGTAAATTCTTATAGTGTGGATTTTTCAAATCATATAAAATAGGATATTCTCTTACTTTTTCTATAAACAACTCTGTAGTATCTCCTGTTGTAGTCATTGTGGAATTAAATAACAAACAAACTCGCTCACAACACACGTCTGACCACTGGACGCGTGCGTCCCGCTCTGCCGACGCGGCCGTCCCGCGATGCGGTCGCGTAGGTATGCAAAGCGCCATAGATGTATATGGGTAGCGTCCGTCGCGCGGTAGACGCTCCCGCTTCGCAGTCGCTTTGGTCGCGCAGGTTTGGCCTCAGCTTGAAGGCCTCCATCATCTCTTCCTCCGTAGTCTCCATCTCCAAATTCCTCACCACTCCGTAGGTCGTGCCCACCTCGCTTGTCAGGTTACAGCGTAGTCCAGCAGACGAAAAGCTGTTGTTCCTAAGTAACACGTCAGCATCCTCTCTATTTTCAAATAAAATGTGTGCCTTATACGGGCTTTTATATTTAATGTATTTAACATTATTAATGTTCTCCGCTTTTAAAATCTTCGCCAATCCTATCTGCTTAGGCAACAATTGATAAGAGGCAAGGCAAACCTCAAAGCATTGTGGTCCGCTATGTTGTTTGTTATCGGATGACTCACGTAACAAACGCAATCGGTTCGACCCATTCATCGTTTTATTCTTCGATCCATTTCGCACTACAGTGAAACCTTCGTCCTCAATTTCTTTATCAAGCCCATTTGAAAAGTCATTCCTTGCCTTCAATCTTTTCGACGCTCGCTGACCACTAATAATCGGCGAGATGTTGCCCGCGCGGCCTGCGGCCGGCGCCGTCTCTGCATGAATTTGCACCACACTCTCCAATTCCATCACATCACCATCCATAGTCTGATCGACCATTAAAATCCCAAATTGGTTACTGCTGGACGAAGGTCGAGGATCGACCCCGTCCATCGTTAAATAGTTCTCACGATAAAGTTATATAGTGTAACGCGGCGCTGTTTAACTAAAATGCACGTGCAATCCACACAACGCACCGCGCGCAACTGTGTTCCACAATTTGTCAAGCTGAGAGAGATAAAAACGAAGCCTGTGTGTGATTTGTGACGTGACTCACAGAGTGAGCTGTGTTTTTGTGATTGGTGTTGTGGGTGTCATATGTGTGTGAGTTAGTCTATAAGATAGTGGATTAACAATACTCCCCAGGTTACTATGATGTACTAATTCAGGAACTGACTCCAAATTGTGGGTCGATCACCAAACAGTTGTTCGGTCACTGTCGTCGCTGAGAATCGATGAGACTGATCCTTCGGTTTACTCGTATTATCATCAAACGTTGTTGTCCTCCTCAGTAATGTAAGATATTCTCTCTTTATCTTCTAACTTACATATTGTCTGTACCAATTGATTTATTTCCTCCTTGACTTTGTTTGTTTCTGCAACGGTAAAGTCGGTAGTTTCCTTTGCGAAAATAAACTTAATTGGTCTGCAATACATTGTAGAAGATGGCCGAGGATTCTGCCAAACAATGTTACCACTTTCATCACACAACCGAAGCGGAACAAATGAAAATACAAACAAAAATTCATCAGTAGCTTCAGTGCTGGTGAATTTTTGTTTGTAAGTGCTGTGTCCTGAACTGCCATCACAACCCCACTTGCTTATGAGAGTGAATGATTCCTCTAGAGAAGACGACTTTATCACTTCCTGCTGCGCATGAATTAAACGTTCAACTGTTTTATTTAAAACAGCTTGAAGTTTAATTTCTGCTCGAGTCTCGTCTATGTAAATGTATTCCTCAGGAGGGAAACATTCACTCTTAGCTTGTCTTAAACTATAAAATGATGGAAATACCTTATGACCCGCCTTGATGCTCCACTTCCGAGTCTGCTTGTAGGAGTGGCTTGATGATTTTGCGTCAACATAATATGCCAAGCCTTCTTCCTTCGTTAAACATCTTTGATTGCTGCTTTCAGTATCACAAACACTATTTTTCATTGTTTTGCACTTATCAGGACTTTCACTGGCATCCCTAATCACTACAGCCAGGCTCCGATTACCCGATAATCGCGCCGAGAATTCTGCTGCAGCCACTAACTGATTTGTATCGCGTTCACAGAGTAGATCCGCGACTCTTCTCCTTTTTGTTTTGTCACTGGATTCTTCAAATTCCTTGCTTGGACGTCCAGCAGTTGAAGGTGCAGTAGATGTCGATGGCACACAGCCAAGCGAGAAGTGACGCAAGGACACCTTAAACGTAAAATCTTTTGACATCCACTCTTCATTTTTTGCCAAAAAGACATCTCGGCACTTCTTGTTTAAGTACCATTTTTTTTCTAAAATGGAAGTAAATGCACTGATTGTCTTTTTCAGACTTCTCGAAGAATCTTCGGTGATGCCGATAATGTTTAATTTTGTTAGCAAAAAGCTAAACAATCCGCTATTCCTATTTTCTTTGTCAAGAGTAACCCACTCCTCGAACAGTACTAGTCTTGAAATGGCGAAGACGTGCTCTAGAAAAAAATTAAAAAAAATTACTTCCACAGCTTTCCACAGGCCAAATTTTATATATTTGAAAGAAGACAGTCTAAGCTATAATATATATAAATTGCAGACCTTTGGCACGCTTTGGCAAGTATATCCGGGTCCAAAATATATTGAAAATTATAAAAAAAATGGTTTGATCGGTATAAAAATAAAAAAAACTAGCTATATTACAATTTGAATTGTTTTTAAATAAAGTAGTACATACCTTTAACTTCATAATCCATCACTAAGAAAAATTTAAATCACTTTTAAAATCACTATTACAAGTATTCGCGTCGAAAGTAAAATTGCTAATGAAGTTTAAATCACTTAACCCTTTTCTTATATTTATACCTACCTCCCTTATCTTTTGGGCGCCCAGGTGCAATAAAATTCTTGGAATCCGAGGTTCGTGGGTTTTACCTACGGGATTAGCAACAAATTTCCGGGAAATGCGAGATTGAATTTTGTCCTTTACCTTTTAAATAAAATTCCTGAGGAAGAGCTGGAAAATCTATGGAAAGATGTTTTAGAAGTTTTTCAAAAATATTGTGAATAAAAATAAAATTTTAACAAAGATTGTTTTATTTGTTGTAAGTTTTATTAAGATAAAAATTTACCAAAAAAATCAGTTTGTGATAAAGATACAAGATACATGTTTTGCACTTGCACAATGCACTTTCTATGATCTTCTTTCTAATCGTTAGCTTAACAGTTAAGCTTTTGTTATAAGTTAATATGATCAATAATGGATAACGATTAGAAAGATGATCATAGAAAGTGAGGTCGCGTGGACCTTAGTCAAATCACAACTCGATTAGAAACTTTACTTTACAAAGAGATTAGAAGACTGATTATAAAAAAATATGTATATGTTAAGCCTTAACATATACATATTTTTTTATAATCGTCGTAAGTAAAGTTTCTAATCTAATCTATTTGTTATATATGTTATTACTGCGTATAAACAATAAATCGTCAATTACATCGCTCTTCCAGGACAACCTATAGTTGGAAACCACAAACTTCAGGGAAGAAAAAAGCCTCTCGACGCTGACTTGCGTCATTGGTGCAGAAAGCACAATTTTGGCCAACTTATATAGGAGTGGAAATTTATCTCTAGATTTTTCCCAGAATTTAATAACATTTTCCGTAGATTTTAGGAGCGGTTCGTTTAAAAAACTTGCCATTAATTGATTTAAGTCTTCACGTCTCATTAGTAGTACAGACAAATCTCCGTGGCTGTTGATGTAGCTTGTGTTCAGAAAATCTTCCAGTTCGCCTCTGGCTTCAATTGTCTCCCTACTGTTTGAGGGCTCGTTTGTCGGAAATGGTTCATAGCTGTTTGCTTCTGACCTATTTTCAGTCTCGAAATGTCTCATGTGTAATTTTTTCAAATTTTCTTTGGCTTTATTTTGTTGATCTGTCGTCAAAATTGAGTTTACCCTCGGATCCAAAAATATTGCATTTAAGAAAACATTATTCTCAAATAATGCCTTTTCCCTCTCTTTCATTTTCGCTTTTAAGATACTAGATAGCGTTGTTGCAATTTTGGTCAGTTCAATTATGCACATCATCCACGCTATGTAAAAATCGCCTACTATTAATTGCTCATCTTGCAACTTCTTTGTTAATTGTTTTGCCGGTAACAGGGACTTTACAAAATCTTCTAACTTCAAGTTGTAGATGGCAGTTACAAACGGCTATCCGTATCACAGATATCTCTTAGTGGCAACAGACTCTCCACCATATCAATCTTTGAATGCCACCTGGTGCCACAGTCCAATTTTGGTACAAGTTTTTGATTTTCTCTAATGAGTCTGACAAATTTTGGTGTTCTCAGACGACGCACTATTTCTCTGCATCTTGATATAAGGTTACAAACAGTTACTTCATTACCTGTATCTTGTAACGCTAGTTGAAGTGTATGGGCTGCACACCTAACAATTCCAATCCCGCTATAGTCTTCGTCAGGGCCTTCGAATTCAGCCCTGAGCACATTTGCAAGTTCGTCAATTTCAATGACAGGCTCTTCTAGATCTTCGGAAACCATGTTATCGTCGTTTTCTGAATCTGAATCAATTGTCCCTCCCCTTTCTTCGTGACTTTGATTTATTGCGTCTTCATTTAAAAGTTTACTCATTTTGATCATATTAGCTCCGTTATCAGTAGTTATACAGTATATTTGTTTGTTGTTTCCAGTTGGGATACAAAATCTGTGTAGATTAAAAATTAATAATTGTTTTAGATGTTCCGCAGTGTGACTTTGAAAAATTTCAATCATACCCAGATTTCGTAAGATTATTCGGCCGTTTTCAATATATTGGCAATTAATACCCATGAAGCTTCTAGTTGCCAGAGAAGCAATATCAACCTTTAGCGATAAAAATTTATCCCTCAAAGTGTTGCCAAGCTCGTATCTCATTTTAGTGGCTTGTGACTCCACATTTTCTTTAATCACCTCTGCGTTGACCGTTGCATTATTATTAGGTATTATTGTAAGCAGGTTTTGGAATGCTCTGTTGTTCATCATAGCAAAGGGCCTTCCATGGACAGCCACTAAGTTAGTACATTCATGGATAACTATTTCAGACGTAGTTCTTGTTTGTGCGGCGGTAGAACCTTCATCCCGGCTCTTGTTTAGCTCCTCAACAGTTTTGAATTCATCTTTGTGGATATATTTTAGATGTTTAAGCAAATTGGCTCCATGGTGGGTCTGAAAAAATTTTTTTAGTTATATAGGTAGGTATCAAGGAACAGAAGCGTTAATTGGTATCCCCAATACTTTACCAATACCAAACCAGGAAGGCATTCCAATTAACGCTTCTTACTGTACCTAGATCTACCTACCTACTTCCTACGTGCGTAGGTATGGATGGTACTAATGTCACTGCCACCGATGTGTAACACACGGACTGGACCTGACGAATACACAGGAGACCAACAGTATGTAGTATAAGTACCTAACCTACATAAACAAAAATGCTTGGTAAGTATCTACCAACCTCCTACGAGAATCACACAAATCACACTAATATTATAAATGTGAAAGTTTGGATGGATGTATGTGTGTTTGTTACTTACTTCTTCATGCCAAAATTATTGAACGGATCGGGCTGAAATTTTGCACATAGGTAGTTCTAGGTCAGGAATAAAACATGGGCTTCTTTTTATCTCATAAATGAGTTCCCATGGGATAGAAATAACCTTAGGTAAAACGTTTCCATAGAAACAACGCGTGCGAAGCAGCGGGCAGAAACTAGTATTATAAATGCGAAAGTTTGTATGGATGGATGGATGTATGTACATATGTGTGTTTGTTACTTCTTCACGCTAAAACTACCGAATGGATCGGGCTGAAATTTTGCATAGATGTCGCCCTAAGCCTGGAATCAAACATAGGCTACATTTTATCCCATAAATGAGTTCCCATGGGATAGAAATAACCTTAAAACGTTGTCAGAAATAACGCGTGCGAAGCAGCGGGCAGAAACTAGTATTTACAATATGTACTTACACAGGTAGGTGTATATAACAGGAGGCGGTGACATCAGTGGCGGTGTCACTCACACGGACTGTAACCCTTTGTAATTCGTCAGGTTCAGTCCTACCTACCTATCTATCAAGGAGCTGAATTTCTGTTCACTTTCCTTCTTGATTGAATTCTTCTTGATTCAAAAAAAGATGTTACACATCAAAAACAATGAGTATCAACAGAACGGTAAGTACTAGTACAGGCTAGTACCTACAGGTAGGTAGGTACAGGTACTTTGTACCAGACTGGTACTAGCTGTTACCTAGGTAGGTACCTACCCGAACTGTGTTTGATGTGTAACATCTTTACGAGGCTGGTGGAAGGTACATAGATTCAACAACAATCTATAAAATGAACCAAATTGGTTTATGCTATGTAAGTACAGATTACTAACCTTGAAAGATTTTCCACATTCAGGCACTAAACATTTTGCTGTTCCGTTCTGAATTAGTTCAAAGTATCTATAAACGGTGTTTTTCTTCTTTCGACCCATTACAATCACTAAGTATCACAGAGACACAACACAATATTTTTCAAACTCCAAGTAGGTGTATGCCCGCAAGAAGAATACACTCACGCCGCACCACTTGGGTTGTGGACGCCTCGATAGCCAAGCAACGCAGCTAAGCAAGCAACCAACACTGCGTTCGGAATTCGGACAAATGTCACGTGTTACGCACACAGACACACGCACAGCGCGCCATCACCGCATGCACGTTGCCGCTCTGCTCTACCTACGCGCCTAGAGCGGCAACGCGCATTTTTAACGAAATGAAGTATCGGTATATTATGGGAATTACCTCTGTAGTTGTAACGTTATTATATTTTTCGTTACCTAGGTATAGTACCTTTATGAAAGTAACGCTATTTACTGTTATTTTTATTGTTAAGTGGTAACGTTATAAAGCCCTGGTTTACGGGTCATGACCCGTAAACTAAACATACGTGCCTGGGCCGGCGGTGACTTCCATGAGTCGTTGCCTATCCACGAACTGCTGGAAGTCACAACACCACTCTTTGCGCCATGACTCCAGCTGTTCGTGGGTAACGATGTAGATAGGCGTCTTTGCACAACGCGGGCAACTGCATGTGTTGGGCCGTAAATCAATGGTCCTACGGCCCAACACGCGCATCGACGCCAGTGAGGCACTTGGGCCCAACACGTGCCTCGCTGTCGGCTGCAGCCGCCTGGCCCCAACGGTCGATGGCCTGAATCTCCTTCGAGATGGCGGCTCTGGGATTGCCTGAGAGGGTGGCTCCGGGCATGCCTGAGACGGAGGCTGCACCGTCTCAGGTTCCGGCGCCGTCTGCCTCCTAGGCATGAGGGGAGATGGGGCCTCTGCTGACTCCGTGCTGAAATAATAATTGAGAATATTTTTTATTGTTTTTTATAGATATATTTATAGAAACGGTTTAGTTCCAAACCACCAAAAATTAAATAGGATCAATTCCAGATCCTATCCCCATCATTCAAATATAGAATAATAAAAATTAGTCAAGAACTTGCAGAGTTATCTGCGGACAATTAAATAATAGCGAAGCTCCTCCCTGTTTTGAAGTCAGAATATTATAAATGGAAAAGTATGTGTGTTTGCTTGTTACTCCTTCACGCTGAAAGGGTATGAAAGTTGGTATGAACATAGCTAATTCCCTGTATGGAGTACTCTGGAGACTATGCAAGCAGAGCCGCAGGGAAAAGCTACTACCTTCATAAAATATGAAGGGTGCCAAACCATAACGTTTTAAATGCCAGAAAAACAAGTTTTCAGTAGACACTAAAAACTGGTTTAATTGATAAATAAAAAACGAATAAATCATATTTTTTTTATTAATAAACTGACATTCAATACACGTAATTTACTTAAGGATTTGTAATCTTCCGAAACACAGAAATAATTTAATTTTTTTTTGAAAATATTTAAAACGACAAAACGTTTTAAGTGCCATTATTTATGCAAGTCATAACGTTGTAAGCGTAATTTTACTTGAACTTACTAAAATTAACTTAAACTTGTAAGATTACTTATTTAATAAGGTTTTCATAAAACAATTTACTTTGTCCTGCTAAATACGGCAACATGGCACTAATGTCTTTTTTTTTCTCGGCAGATAAAGGTATAGGTGTTTAATTCATGTTGATTTCCAAGCCCTCAAAACTCGCCCTAGTGATTCCAGGCTTAAGCACTTAAGTTGAGTTGAGTTCTACAAAACGCTACTTTTAGCTATTTTAGCTTTAGTGATGTCAGGGTTGCGTGATCTATTAGCTCTAAGAGTTCCGGTAATGTATGTTTTCTTAGCTAGTAAGTCCTCTGCAAGTTTTACACTATTATAAAAGTTATCCATATATAATGAATGGCCAAGATTCCTTGTTGACTGCCAGTGAAGGAGAACGAAGGCATTTCACCCGTCGTTCTCCATTGGGCCTCCGCAGATAGGTCGTCACCTTGATCCCTACTAGACGATGGGAGGAGATCCTCTTCCTCCGAAGAGGATGAAGAATCTTCTTCCCTAAAAGTTGCATAGACAAAAAGCTAAAAAAAAATGTCTCTTTATCGATGAAGTGCGCTGTTACAGCCATGTACGACTCATTCGTTATCGAAGTCCACCCATCTATGCTTAAACATACAGCATGCGTCTCAGATAATTTCTGCTGTAGCCTATCTCTGATTTCATTATGAATTTTTGGTATGAGTGTATTTGTCAGCGTTTTTCTAGTTGGTAATAAGTACTCTGGACATTTTGAAACCATCGTTATTAATTTTTTAAATTCTGGTTCTTCTACAACGTGCAAAGCATGGTTTCCTTTGGTGATCATAGAAACCACTTGCCTATCAATTTGTTGCACTTTACGGGCGGGTGGTGGTCGACGCAAAAAGTTTGTTATATTTGGAGCATTCCTAACTTCTGGTCTCATGGACGACGACGTCCCAGGTTCTACATTGAGGGTGGAGTCCGTGTTTGTAAACAGAGATGGCAATGAAGGTATTGGGTTTGCTGTTGGTTGTCTCTGAGTGAATTCAATTGTTGGATGTTTGTTTTTCATATGACGCCCTAAATTCCCCAGTGATCCGGACTTTGTGCTTAAAAACATTAAACAATGGTTGTATTTTGCTCTGTTTTCAGACACATCTTCTGCAAAATGTTCCCAGAGATTACTCCTTTTCCCTCTAATAGGCGGCATTTTTAAATGTCTACGCCGCCGCAGCCACAAACGTTCAAACACACACACAAAAATGTTCTATCTAGTTTTCAATAATCAATATTCTTTATATAAAATACTTTTCATTTTAATTTAACAAACAAAACAAACAAGAATACGAAACGAAATTCGCAAGAAAAGTCGTTCCTTCCTTACTCGCAACAAAATTCAAACAAAACAGGTAAACAATACCTACACTTACAAAAATTTAAAACATAAAATAAATAAAGTGGAGATGGTGTTTCACGTCTAGGTAGCCTGCACTGAATTCTATTAATAAATATGCCATCTATTTCATACATTATTAAACTTCGTTCGTCTTTGGACAGTTCTCTCAGTTTTTTAGCCAAAAGCTTGGCGTAGAGATCGCAGTCATCATCTTCTTTAATTGCACTATGTGATTGACGTTGTCCTAAAACATTAGTCAATTGACCGAATGCTGTTGCCATTTGCTGCTCGGCTGTATTAGGTACTGAGCGACGACGGTTATTTTTTTCTTGAGTAGGCTGCATCTGTGAGGTTGGAGTCCTTGGCGATTGTAACGTTTTCATCACTTCGCTATCAGTTCTTTCGTTGTCGATAGCTTCATGTATTTCCGGTGTTGTTTCATCTCCAAAAGGTTTCTTTGGTATTTGTGAATCATGTGATTCTGATGACGTTGATGGTGTCTGTAAAAAATGTATTTTAATTAATTTAATGCTAATCTATGCTATTATTATTTCAGATGCCCACAACAGCGGACGATTGTTTAGATATCGAAAAAGGATTTAGAAGAAAATTTCCACACTGTATCGGATCAATAGACGGCAAGCATATCGTAATGGAAAACCCTTATCACAGTGGAACCGAGTTTTATAACTATAAGAAGACGTTTAGCATTGGTCTAATGGCACTAGTGGATAGCGGAAACATGAGTACTACTGAACTAGAGAACTAGATTTATATCTCCGTCTCTTTTAATACCGCGGATTTATACGTTTTCTATCTCTGTTCTTCCCTAATGATTCCCTAATAGTTCTTTTCTTCTTGGTATCAGATTTTAAACTTTACGGCATACAAAATAAGATCTTTTTAGTTTAGATGTTCCGAGTTTTCGTGACTGACGAGCAAGTGTACTAGTGTACTGCTAGGAACGAGTTTAGCTGAATAGTTCCTACTAGTTCACATGTGGGAACTAGTTCTTTTTAGGACATCGTGTCTGAAGTACACAAGACTAATTCTGCCGGGAGGTATGTTCGAGTACTATCCTTCCTACAATAATGCGAAGGAACCGCGGGTAAACATTTTATATAGTTTTCTACGGCCGCAATCTCATTATTGTTTACTTTGTTAGGAGGCACACCTTTACCCCTTTCTGATTCTTTGGCCAAACTCATCGGCGGTCGAAACCGTATAATAAATACAGGGTGTTTGGCACATAGACCGACATGATTTTTTGGGGGGTGGGAGGGGTCATGCGCTAGTTTTCCCCGGTAGACCCTATGTCCTAAGTGTCACGGTAGTCTAGATATGTTATTTTTTTGTTTTTTTGAAAAATACCCGAAATCTTACCTTTAAATCGTCATAACTTTTTAGTTTGTTGTTGTAATACCACAAAATAAATTATGCTTGTATTCTGCGATGTATTCCCATTCTAAATAAATGATTACTTGTTACAATTCATATCAACAAAAAAACTTATGAGCTTTGAAAGTGGTAAATCTGGGTAAATGTTATGAGAAGTGACAACTTCTAAATTCAGTATAAAAAAAAGTAAAAGTCATTTAGAATGTAGCTTTCTTTTAAAAAGTTCTCTAGTTATTACCCTTTCCAACGATATGCTACATAACAGAAATAATTCATCAGGGGACGACATAAGAGTTACTTCGTTGCCTAGGGTCAAGATTATTAAAATACATTAATTATGTAATGTTGTTTTTATTACATTTAAATTACAAAATTTGCTCAAATTGGCCGCCTCCACACCTTATGCATGCACGACACCTTTTTCTAATTTCTGAGGTTGTGGTTAGAAGCCGCATTTCCTCTTGAATTTTTACGAATGCGGTGTTGATTCGTTCCACTAAAATTTCTTTTGTGGGCACCTCTGTTGCATAAACTAATTCTTTTGCACGTCCCCATACGTAGAAATCCAGGGGTGTCAGATCTGGGGACCGTGCTGGCCATGGAATAGGGCTAGCTCTACCAATCCACGAGTTGGGAAATGCATTGTCTAAATGTTCTCGTACCGTTCGTTGGTAATGTGCCGGACAGCCATCATTTTGGAAAACAATTGGCACATCTTCTAAAAGTGGTAGTACCAGTTCAGGTAAATCATTTTGAAGAAACTCCAAATAATTGTTTCCGTTCAGTCGTTCTGGCAAAAAATATGGGCCGACAAGATTTCGCCCAATAACACCAGCCCAAACATTAACGCTGAATTTTCGCTGAAAGGAATTCTGCCTTTTTTGTGAGGATTTTGGTCCGTTTTCTCCCAGTGATGCAAATTGTGCAGTTTGACTTCATGGCTAAAATTTGACTCGTCGGTCCATAAAATTCGTTTCAAAAAGTCGCCATCTTCAACATCTGTGTGTAATAAAAATCGGCAGAACTCTAACCGCCTTGCATTATCACCCTCTTCGAGACCTGGAACAATCAATGAAACCTTGAGTTTGTGGTAATAACTGCACAAACGCTATCGATATTTCTTTCTCCTAATTGAGATCACGCAAAGAACTTCTTAAATTGTCCGAGAAAGGGGAGGGATGTCCGAGGAATTCAACGAAACAATTACAAAAACCAAAAAAATTACAAAAAAGAGCGATTATTAAGATTTCAAAACGGTTAAAATGTCTTTATTTATGTCAAAATTTAAATAAGTACGTAAGTAGTTGTTACCTTGAACAGGATCAGCTTGTTGTAGGATCGTCATCAAAAGCTTGAAGGATTCTCTCATCAACTCCAACATTATGTTGCCTCACATTCACTCGGGGCTCCCGAAAATTTAAGTTTCCGGTCTCCCTCAGACGTCGATAGGTAGTTGAGAAGGTCTCGTGGTGAGGTAACTGTCGATCAGGATATCGTTCTTGATAAACTCTTTGCGCTTCATGCGAATTACAATTTGCTCTACCATACGAATAATCGCCAAATACGCCAACAACATGTCAGCATACTCCTCGTTACTGAAGTTGGGCATTGTAACGAATACGCAAAGATAAAGATACAAAATTTTTATCTATGTATAGAATGTCAAAAGCAACATATCAGCAGCTTTTGAATCAAATTGCTCCTGCAATAACAAAACAAAATAAAGGGTGTCTCAGCGCCGATTTTAAACTTTAAATATTTATAAAAAAAAAACAAATTGTATTAGAAATGTTATAATTGTTGTAAATTATAGTGTAATGTTGCGGATTTTATGTACGAAATATTACACCGTCAAGATGTCTTCCCTCACGGCGAATGCACTCTTCAAAGCGGACAAGCGAATTCGCAGAGACACGCCGTAAAACGTCAACTGATATGGCTCGCACTTCTGTAGTTATTTTGGCCTTTAACTGCTCCAAACTCGTAAGAGGGGTATCATATACTCTTCCTTTGAGATAACCCCATAAAAAAAAGTCAGCTGGGGTTAAGTCAGGAGATCTAGGTGGCCACAATACGTCTCCAAAGCGGCTAATGATTTTACCAGGAAAAAAAGCTTTTAGTGTGTCCATGGAGACCCTAGCAGTGTGGGCTGTGGCCCCATCTAGCTGAAACCACACATTTGACTTGTTAATAGCCCCATCTTGCAGCTGAGGTACAAAAAAATTATTGATCATGTTAATATACCGCTCGCTCGTCACTGTAACCGCTACACCTCGGTCATTCTCAAAGAAAAATGGGCCGATGATTTTCGTCGCCGATATTGCACACCATACAGTAACTTTCGGGCTGTGTAATGCTTTCTGATGTTTTTCTTTTGGGTTGCTTGATGACCAGTAACGGCAATTTTGACGATTTACGTAGCCTTCGAGGTGAAAATGTGACTCATCACTAAAGTAAACATTGTCGATCACATTTTCCTCTGAAAAAAATTCTAACATCTTCTGACAGTAAATTTTTCGCTTGTTGTAGTCTTCCGGTTTGATTTTTTGAACTATTTGGATTTTGTATGGATGTAATTTTAAGTCTAAAGCCAAAATTCGTTGAAGACTTGAACGGTGAAGGCTCAAAGAGGCAGCATGTTTCCTGACTGATCGTCGTGGATGCTCCGCGATCGCAGCGGCGACGCGGTCGATGTTTTCAATCGATCGCACAGGTCTATCTCGAGGGCGAATTGAATGGTTAAGCAAACATCCCGTTGCTCTAAACTTTTCTACCCACGACTTAATTAATTGAATACTCGGGGCGTCACTTATACGGCGGATTTCAAAGCGATTACAAAACTTGCGCTGTGCTTCACTCAACGAAAACTCATTGCAAAAGTAAGCCTCTACTGCGTACGCGCGATGCGCGCCAGACCACTGCGACATGGCGACTAACAAATCCGCACTTGTTACCAACCGAACGCTACCACTCCCCTCCCGCTAGCCCCGCAAACTTCTGAGAAATTCGTGTTTAAAGTTTAAAATCTGGGCTGAGACACCCTTTACAAGATTTAGGGAATGTGTGAGTGCTGAAGAAAGGCTTGTGATTACTTTAAGGTAAGTGAGTATTAAAATAACATCATTATTTCAGTAGTGTTATAATTACAAAGTGCTTAATTAAACCAACTCTTCATAAGAACATTCAGGGTATTAAAATAAACACTTAAGTCATAAGGCACGTGGACCGCTGAAGGTGTATTAATTGGTTGAATTTGTGTTGAAAAATTGTCAGGAGCATTACTCAGCTGCGCAGCCGCAGGACTCTCTGCAGTTGATATCGGGGAATAAGCATCACTTAAGCAGTGCGAATAATATGACTCTCTAGACGTAGACTGCAATAGCTATGTCCACACTGTGCCTTTTCATCTTCAACTTTCGTTTAGCGCATTCAAAAATTGAATGCCTTAATTGAACGCAACACCAGTTCAGTCGTAGTTCTGTTAATCTTTTGAAAACATGTGCGACGAGAATATTTTACTTTTTTTGTTGGAATATGTGCAGCTTACTTGGTCATAAGAAATTCCAGAAAAAAAAGAACCAAGAAAAAGTTTTGGATACGACGTTATTATGATAATCGAAGTAACATGATTATGAGTGAACTGCGAGAAGATAAAGATATTCTTTTTAAAAATTTCACGCGCACGACCGAACGAAATTTCGATCGACTTTTGAAATTGCTTGAACCAATAATTACAAAGCAGTCCACCCAGTTACGTGAAGCTATACCTAGTGAAATAAAGTTAGCAATAACGCTTAGGTTTTTAGCTACTGGAGACAGTTTAATGTCTTTTTCGTTTTTATTCAAGGTATCCAAACAATTCATATCAGCAATGCTACCAGATGTATTAAAAGCCATAAGATTCAGATTCAGATAATTTATTGTCATACTTCATACACATAATAAAATCACAATAATGTAACTTAAATTAAATTATGAGACTATGACTCGTCAAACACGATATAGATACAATAGAGATAGGTTATATAGAACAATTTTGTATTCACACAACTAATACACTACAATTCATAATTAAAGTATTAAAGGATTATATTAAGGTAAAATTTTAATTCAATTCAATCATTTAACACCACCATAATATTTTTTTAAATATAACAAATTCAGACAAATTACTATTATCTATTATTTGTGACTCAGCCGCGGAGTCATCTGGCATTTCGGTATCAAACATCTGAGTAACATTCTGTATCTCAGTCACATTCCGCATGGCAGTAACATTCTGCGTTGCGGCTGCATCAGTCATCTGTTGCATTTCCAAATCAAAGAGTATATTGTTTATGCGCTGTTGAGCTAATAGCCGATTTAATGTATTAAGTTTTCGAATTTTATGAGCTATCAATTGTCCATAAATAGTGAACTCATCGTTTTGAGTTAATTCTTCATTAGCTTTTTTCATCAATTTGTAAGCTTCCTCCTCTTTATCATCAATCTTTGTACTTTTGATATTTCTCTTCTTTCTTATTGGTGGTAGGATAAATTCATGCTCATCTTCAGACGAAGTAGACTGCGAAGCCGCTGAGCTTTCTCTATTTAATATTTCAGCTGGCGCATCCTGAAACAATATAAATAGTACTTAAATCGTGTTTTGTTTGTTTTTACAGTTACCAACAAATGAGGAGCAATGGAAAGCAATTGCAAATGATTTTGACAAGCGTTGGAACTTTCCACATTGTATTGGTGCCATGGATGGAAAACATGTGGTCATCCAAAGACCAGAAAATACAGTGGGCGAATTTTATAACTATAAAGGAACACATAACATAGTTTTGTTTGCAATCGTTGATGAAAACTATTGTTTTACATATGTTAATGTTGGTTGTCAGGGTCGTATTTCGGACGGTGGTGTTTTTAAATCCACTTCGTTTTATAAGAAAATTGAAAAACATGAATTGAATTTACCAAATAATGAACCACTACGTGGTAGAACGATGTCAGTACCTTACGTATTAGTTGCTGACGATGCATTTGCACTATGTACCTATACTCTGAAACCGTATTCAACCGATTTAAATGTGGGGTCACCAAAAAGAGTATTTAATTATAGTTTATCAAGGGCAAGACGTATCGTTGAAAATGCGTTTGGGCTGCTCGCATCTGTATTCAGAATATTTCGTAAGCCCATTGAATTAAAAGTCGACAGTACTATAATTGATATTGTTTTGACTTGTATTTACATACACAATTATCTACGAATGCAGACAGATTCTACACGTGATTACTGCCCTCCAGGCTGTTTTGATAATGAGGATGTAAGGACTGGAGAAATCATTCCCGGGTCATGGAGAGCAATAACTGCAGATGACAGTGGTCAAAGGGCACTTCAAAGAGTTCCTCGTAGGTCCTCAAATACGTCAAACCAAATACCAGAGGAATATATTAATTATTTCATGTCAGATATTGGAGCAATACCGTTTCAAACCCGATACTTATAAATGACTTAAACTGTACTTATAACATATTTTGTGGAAAATTCAACAAAATTAATTTGCTTAAATAAATATGCGTTTTAAAATACCTGTAATACCTGTTCATCCTCAGTATTAGTTTCTGTAGTTTTTCTAGTTTCCCTTGGCGTCATCGAGTCAGCACTGAATAAGAGATGTTTATAAGCAAACCACGGTGAAACATATCTCTCATCGGATCCAGCGCCGCTTTTTTTTCTGGTGACTTTTGATGCTCTTTGGAAAAATATGAGCGAAGACTTTTTATCTTTTTTTTAACTCCATCGACATCCATTTTATATGTAATGGCCAGAACTTGCAAACCATCGTTCCTTTTCACTTTATTTGTGTAAAGTTTATTATTTTGATCCCAAAGTTGTGGAAAGTTTCTGTAATCTTCAATAAACTTCAACGTTAAATCCTTTTCTTCGTCCGCCATCTTGTTGTTGAACGCTATAAGGCACAGAAATCCACCCGATGTCGGATAGCGTGAACCACAGCGCGCGCGTCGCTTTCAACTGTCATCGCGCATGCGCTAAGGGCATGCCTCACGTGCGCTGTTGACTGCGTTATGACGCATGCCCTTAATGAACAAAAAAAGGCACAGTGTGGACATAGCTAATGAGTCTCTTGATGTGAGTCTCTTGAAGAAGGCTTAGTTAGTTCAGGGCCTTGTTTGATTTCATCAATAAGTTGTAAGGTTTTTATTTTGAATGTTCTTATCTGCTGATCTGTCATATCATCAAATTCCGTGAGTAAGCTCTTAAAGAAAAAATCAATCTTAGTCTGGTTTTTATTAGTAGTCAGCTTAGGTCCCTCGTTTTTTTTCTTTAGGAATGCCAACATCGCAATATCAACATCATTTTTATTGAATCGTTTTCTTGGTGTCTGAATTTTACTTGGTGAGGCTACTGGTTCCTCTAGTGTACAATTTTTGATTGTATTTCGCCTTGTGAATTTTCATCAGCGGAAGTTGTTGCTTGATCTTCAACATCTCTTGATTGTTGTTCCTCAGCTTCTGTATCAACTGAGCTTGAATCACGTTCTTCAATAGGTGGAATGTTACCACGGTTCGGCGATTCATTGATTGGTTTGACGAACGGTAAAATAAAAGATAAATGTTCTTTGAGATAGTATGGCTTTTTCGCTTTAGAACCACTGGGTGGTGTTTTCAGACTTTGTAAGAAAGTTGATCTTATATTGCGCCATTCCTCTTTGCATTCGTTAACTGAAAAAAAAATTAGACTTTTTAGTTCATAACATATTATTTCATCCGTTATATTAAAAATTAAATTATATCAATGTTGTTTCAGATTTCTAGCCAGTGGAAGTACTTTCAGCGCTTTGGTACTTTATTTTGCTAGAGGTACTAGCACTGTATCCGACATAATAGCTGAAACTACTGAAGCAATTTGGACAATATTACAAAAAGATTACATAGAGATACCTTCAACAGAAAAATGGAAACATATATCAAATCGTTTCTATGAAATCTGGAATATGCCCAATTGTTTGGGCGCAATGGATGGCAAGCATATAAGGATTCAACAATTACCAAACTCTGGATCAACAAACTATAATTATAAAAACTATCATTCAATGATATTATTTGCCGTTTGTGATGCCGATGGTTGAGACAGGTTATGCTGGCAGGAATAGCGATGGCGGACTATTTAGAGCTTCTTCTTTAAGCTACTGGCTGGAGCGAGATGGCATTAATATACCTACTGCGGCGTCATTACCTCACGACAATACGCCATACTTTTTCGTCGCGGATAATGCGTTTCCTTTGACACGCAGGGTATTGCGCCCTTACCCTATGTCAAGAATTACGAATGAAAAAAGAATTTACAACTATCGACATTCCAGAGCACGAAAAACCATCGAATGTGCTTTTGGTATGATGACTCAAAAGTTTCAAGTATTTTTGACACCCATTCGTAGTTCGAACTACACAACAATAAACAATGTACCGTAGATAGGTGTTATTTGGGACACATTTTACAATCAAAATGTTTTACGCGCACGCATGATACTTATTGTATAGTAGTATTTATTTTCATGTTGGTCACACTGTTACGCTAATGACATTGAGTGACACGTCGTTCTGAGAGCTGCCATATTCTTTAAAAAAAAGCAGTGAGTGTCCCAAATAATCCGCCAAGGTGTGTTATTTGGGACATGCAATTCTTTACTTGATTTTTGGCTCTATAATACACAAAAACTGATTAAAACCAAATGGAAATTATTCGGGACACAACTAGGTTTGTATAAAACAAAGAAAAAATTAAAAAGTGTGATTTTCGAGAAAAACAAGGCAATTACGACATATTATTTATTATAGCAAAAAACAGTACAAAATTACAGACTAAATCTAGAAGTGCTCCTTATCTTCGTCCTCCTCCAATACATACATATCAGGTTTAATTTGTATCAGGTGAATCTTTTTAACAATATTTGCATAAGGTACGTCGTCTTTGTCCTTGCGTCGAGTTTTCACAAATTTTAGGCCATCCTTTTTGATGGTTTTGTAGAATGTTATCCTTTGTTTCTATTATTCCAATGTAATGTTTCCATGTTTTTTTAACGAAGTAACGCACCTTTACGATATCGCCTACATTCCATACAGTATTTCCTCTTATGTTATCTTCATATATTTCTCTTATATCCTCAGTGTCTGCAATCTTCTTCGTCTCGTTCTTCGTTTCTTCGTCTTTTTTAGTACAATAAGTATCCTTCTCTCCATATATTCCTCGTATATCCGCAGTGTCTATTGTCTTCTTTGTCTCGTTCTTCGATTCTTCGTCTTTTTTAGTACAATCAGTATCCTTCTCCTCATATATTCCTCTTATATCTTCAGTGTCTGCAGTCTCCTTCGTCTCGTTCTTCGTTTCTTCGTCTTTTTTAGTACAATCAGTATCCTTCTAAAACTCATGATCATTCTGAAGTAGTATTTCTTCCCAAATGTTGGCCTCTAGCTCATTAACAGATCGTGTTACGGCACAACTATCATCGTAATCACAATTCGTAATGTCTGAGTCCTCATCGGAGATATCGATTATGTCGCTGTCACTATGTACGCTCATATCAATTTCAGAACTCTGCACTAGTAGCTGAAATTCGACGCGACATTTTCAACTTCTTTGCACATCTGATAGCTTGTTTGTTAGTTTTCTTTGAAACGGTTTGAGATTCACAGACCTCGTAAGTCTTCACATCCCGCTTCGCAGCTTTGTTTGGAATGAGCTGGCTCATTTCGAGCCAGCTCGTCCACATCAAAAGACTTTCGTCGAGTGCAATGTTTTGAGATGGCGTGTATAGTTCTTAAAACTTCTGCTGCAAACGTGAAACTATTGGCTGTATCTTAAATAATTTCGCCTCGGAAGAACCAAGTTCTAGCGCACACATATCCTCGTTGTTGGCAAAATGCAAACATTTGCTTAGTAAGGTAAATCTGTCGATAGACATGTGTGCGCTAAAACCGGGCGTATAGAATACGTCAGGGGTGGACGTTTAGTACTCTGTTAGCGTTGACTTTTCTCTGTTAGCTTTGAAAGTAGACATACAACTCATCTACGTTGGTGTCGGTCCACCGGCAGATGCGGCTGTTGGGATGGATACTGTTGCTGTTCATGAGCTGGGCTGCCACAACCTGAGCATACCTATTTGTTTCCAAGGCAATGTGCTCCATTATTTGGCGATCCCATATGTCAACGAAAATGTCATATGGGTCGTCTCGTGGAGTTGTCGGACCAACATTAATTTGGGAGAACTTTTCCCGCCTCGATTCTGGTGAAATCGGGCTGTCCGGAAAATTACTCCACTCAAAGTCATACCACCTCCTCGGCTGGTCCGTCGCCGATAGAGGGACATCCTCGGGCACTTCGTCAGCGGCGAGCACTTCGTCAGCGGCGGGCACTTCCACAGCGTCGGGCGCTAAGTCGTCTTGCATTACATCCAAGGGCGTAATGCAAGAAAAAAGTCCAGAATGCTCCGGATCACCCTTGGAATGCCATAGATTGCCACCCCTTCCTCCTCGTCGTCGTCGTCGCTTGAAGACTCATGTTCGCTTCCTGTAACAAATTATTTAAAGATAAGTTTCAAATCTGGTAAAAACCTGAAGTTTGGCATAGCCCTAAACCAAGCTAAAATCAACAAGTACTGACCATAATTGACAAGGTCACTTAAGTCCTCCAAATGATTGAGAAGGTTCTGAGGGCGACGACGAGGAGGTGGATGGTGGAATGGCGTTGGAGTCGTGGGACTCGAAGGGCCAGGTACCTGACTCGAAGGGCCAGGTACCTGATCGAAAAGCCAGGTACCTGACTCGAAGAGGCAGGCAGCAGACTCGGCGAGTCAGGTGGCAGGCTCGGAGAGGCCCCTCTTTCCAATGTTTCACATTCCAAAAACCTACAACAAAACCTGTTTTTTAGTATCCATATACCTATTTAAATATAAATAGATCAGCCCGTAAGCAACTTACAATGCTGGTGATGGCACCGAATATGATGGCGATGTACCACCACCCACTGATGGTACTGGAGATGGTACTGGCGATGGTGTCGGTGTGGATGATTGACCGATTGATCTATGGGCATTTTAAAACCAAAGTTAAAATTTGCTAGGAGTAAGTTAGTATTACAACCAGAACTACAAATCTACAAATTCGATGTAAAATGTTTGTAAACAAGCCGCAGCAAAAAAGGTACAATTTAACATGTTTTGCGTTGAGTTTCAGACATAATTATTTTTAGATAGGTACGTAGAAATACTTACGGTTGCCACATGCGCATCCTTTTTGGGTGCAGGGCCGTCTCCAAGTCCCGGCCCTCCGGCATCTCAGATATATCGCGAGTCACCAGTCTACAAGTTTAAAATGATTTAATGTAATAGAAAAATAAGGTTTTAAAATTAAAAAGCGTTAAAAGCAAACAAACTTACTCGTCAATATTGTAAGGTCCTGGCCTCTCGAGACGTGGAGCGCCTCCTCGTCCGCGCCCTCTGCCACGCCCAGTGACTTCCACACCCAAATTTATTGGCGGCGGATCACCACCAAGCGCGCGCACTCCACGCGACGCCCTGGGACGCCTCGATGGACCACCACGATGGGCCACTACTTCCTCCACCGGTGGCGGTCCCCCTGGTAGCCCACCGTGGCCGCTTATACGCGCACCCCTGCCGCGTCGTTGAGATCTCCTAAAAATATAAAAACAATTAGAAAATGCACTACGCAAAAAAAGGCACAACAGGGTTGCCTGGAAGACTATGTTTAGCGACAAGGCCGCCTATCACCGAAATATTCGATAGATTGTGTCAACAAGTATAATTTTTAACAAATCGAAGGTTCCCCTCGGTTTCTCTGGAATGCCATCATCATCAGACCCTGGTTTCCTTATCATGGTACCACCCTTGGGATATCTCCATTCCAATAAAAAAAGAATCATCAAAATCGGTTCATAAACGACGAAGTTATCCGCGAACACATAAAAAAATATATATATACGGTCGAATTGAGAAACCTCCTTTTTTGATGTCGGTTAAAAACATTTAAATTGAACGACACAAATCTTATCTTATCTTTATTTCGATGATGATGATGATGAATGAAGTCTTATCCATAGTGTATTTCACCCAACCAAAACACACAAAACGGCGGCCAAAGTGCCATTGTCCCCAATTGTTGCGTCGTCTCCTAAAGCGGTTTACGGGTTTTTTATTTCAATGTTACGCAAATTCCTTGCAGTAATTGTTCAATTAAATGCTTTGTAACACTTACAAAATACCTAACAACATGCGTACTATCTGCAGTTTCCTATCATTTATTGTTTTATTACTAGTAAAAAGCGGAAATGTGCGGGCGTGACGCCGCAAAATCTCACACGGCTTTGTTAAAAAAATTATCTCTTTACAAAATCCTCATCAAATACACAATCTAGGAAGTAAATTATACAGATTATTACTTACCCACTCATCTCTCAGCACCTTTTCTCACAACAAAACTTATTAATAACACTTAAACACAAGTTCTGTGTAGGTTTTTCCTATCGCCCGTCACGAGAATGAAAGGTCACTTTTGATTTGTTTCGTAGCCGTTGTTGGTGTGTAGTAGACATGAAGCATGAGGCATATGCCATTTTTGCCATTATCTCTTCACTCTGTGTAAGTTAGAGCAGTATAGAAAGAGTATATGGTTCGAACCGCTTACAAATATCGCGACAGACACGCGCCCGCTCCAGGAGATGACGCCACACGTCAGGCATTTTTGACAAACATCTCCTAGAGCGGGTTCCACGTTCGAAGGCTTAGGAGGCCACGGACAGACACACAGATGAATTCTATGAAAAATGATGTAATATTTTGGTGGCAGCCCTAGCACATAATTTTCTATACACCCCCTTCTCATTTCTATTGAAACCTTTCCCGTTTCTATTAGCCCCGTACTTCATATCTATTGACCCCATACTACGTATCTATTCGCCTTCTTGGCATTTCTATTAACCCCAAAGTTTGAATAAAATGGACTTGGTTTACAATTTTAGCCATAAATTTAATTATACAACATAATTTTACTTACCTTTACATTAAAATGAACCGCGACGAACTGCCAAATACACAATAAACTTTGAATTTTACAAGAACTCGCTTTAACTACAGATATTGATAAAGTTTTGAGGACCACAAATTAACGTCTTACGACGACTCACTTTCAAAGTGTTTTTTTTTTAAAACTTCTAACCTGACAGCAAAACAGTCTTGCCATTTCAAGAAAAAAAATACTGCAGTTTCGAAATACGTAGAATTTGGCGTTTTTATTTGAAAATGTTTGTTAATAATTGCCAGAATAAAACTTTTTTGGTTTTATGTTCATTCAAACCCCTTGAATTCTATCCACCCCGTTTTACGGCACTGTCACAAGTAGCCAAGAGACTTGGTGAAGGTGATATAGTATATGAAAAAGATATGACAACATTAAAGCAGACGGCACCTGTAGTATTGAAAAAAAAGTCACGATTTATATTTAAATTTAATAATAATGAAATTTCGTCCAAACCTCAATACAAATACTTTATAACCCAAAATAATGATATAATAGAGTTCGAGAATGTCAAAGAAGATACAGGGAGAGTGCTACTATATGGTTATAAGTTAATAAATAAAATAGATTTATTCCTCACTCCAATCAAATCTTCTTTTCTCAATATACAGAGTAATTTTTTTAAATGGGACAGTATGGGGAAATCCGAATCTAAAGGAGATAGAGGAAAAGTGTCTAAGAAGACATTAGGTGTTTTTTTATGTAAACAAATTTGGCTCGTTCAAATTTGTGTTCTTAAAAAATGGTAAAGTTGGTCAATTTTTTTTTTTGACGTGGATCGACTCTGTTGCATGTAAGGATTATTTCATTGTTCGGAAAGAAAAAAATCTGAACAGCAGAAGTTGGTCAAATTTAATGAAAACTAATCTTCATACAGTTGGTTTATTACTTGAGTAAATGTTCGATGTGGCCGCCGTCTTGTCTTATGCAGGTACGAGCACGCTTCAAGACACTTCTAGTTGCATTTAACAGAGACTTATGGTGAATTGTGTTTAAAGTGTTGTAAACAGCATCTTTTAATTCTTGTACGGAGTTGTATCGGGATACATAAATTCGACCCTTAAGGTAACCCCATAAGAAAAAATCTAATGGCGTTAAGTCGGGCGATCGTGGGGGCCACTTTATCGGCCCATATGTACCCATCCAACGGTTTGGAAACTGCTCGTCCAAACATAGTTTACTTGCCCTACTGTTGTGGGCTGGTGCACCATCTTGTTGGTAGATTATCTTACCAAAGTTCCTTAAGCTAATAGTCTCATCCACTAAATCTGCAGCCATGTTCAATATTTCCTGATATTTTTCACTATTTAGCGTTCCTTGGTAAATTTTGATAGCAAAAATTCTGTTATGTAATATCGCACACCAACAATTAAAAGAAAATCGGATTTGGTTGTGGGTTTCTGTAGTTCTTAGCGGATTTATTTTTGAACAGTAATGGTTATTTCTCCTGTTGTACATGCCATTGTTCGAAAAGTTGCATTCATCAGTCCAAATAATAAAATTAGGAAAACATCTATTTCTAATAGTCTGAGCCACATACCAATTACAGAAATGTAACCTGCGGTCTTTATCTCCAGGTAGTAACGCTTGTACAAGTCGACCTTCTATGTAACACTTGTATTTATGAGCCTTCAATATCTTCCTTACTTAAAAATCACTCTGTATATAAAGTGACTTCCACACCAAAAAGTGACATTATTGTAACTCCCGAGGACATTCTATGTAAGTTAGTGTGTGTAGAACATAAAAGGGAAATGTATGTTTTTCCGCTATTACATACATTTTGAAATAAAACCATGTTCTATATAAATCACTATTATTTTTATTTTAAAAATAAGTTTGTTTAACACGAGGTAGGCACGTGTACATTATTATTATGTATTATGTAATCAGTCTTCGCAATTGAAATTACGTAATTATAATCTTAACTAAGTTTTGACAGTATAAAAGTACGAGTATGCAACTAAAATGTATTTTTATGTGTAAGTCACATCAAATAGAAGTAGGTATAGCAGCAAACATTTGGTAAGCATCTACTTCATAACGGCACAACCCTCGTTGCGATGCTTATTATAAAACTTAAATCACAAAAGTAATAACGTGAATTAGACTAAGACAAATATAAACATTAGATATAAATAGAGCCGTAAAAATGTAGGTTACTTTTAACATGTTAAGAACTTATTAATAATAGAGAGTTAAAATTGAAACTTTGTTGTTATTTATCTAATGTTAGTTATTTTTCTAATAAATAATTAGGTCAGAATATACAGAAATAACATCACAAATTTTTGATTAACAAAAACGAGGCTAATAAATTTCTTAACCTCTTCTTTTCATCATTTAAATATTTAGTATGTCTTAAAATATTTAAAGGTATAATAAATTCCATTACCACAGTGATTCTCCTTCTTCTTCTTCTGACTCATCCATGTAAACGTTTTCCTTATCTATTTGTTTATTAATCTCAGTTATAGCCTGCACATCTACAAGTTTATTTTGTGTGGTCCTCCGCCTCTTTGTAGGAATTCTTTCAAATTTAACATTTTCCCTCTTATTGGCATTCTTCAAAACGTTTTTGAAAAATGTTTCATTTGCTTCTTGTGTGTACTCATTGTCAAAGCATATTCTACCAAGTCAAGCGAAACATGAGTGTAGTGTCCGTCGTATATAACCAAGACAGGTCTTTACTCACTACCGCTATACAAACAAACAAAAACGCACTAATATAAATAAAATCAACAAGAATACAAATAGAATGTGAATAATAAACAATAATATGTTAAGTACATGTATGTTTAACAAAAGTGAAATTTAGAGCAAACATAACAGAAAATATAGACTTGCGTTGCGTATGTTTTTATTTCAATGTTCCACAAAATATAATCAAACTTAGACAAATTGTTAATATGAATAAAACAATGTTTTTTTTAGTTATTCCAAACACTAAATAACTACAACCAGTATATTTTTTAAACAGAACACTTGAAAATGTTTAGCGTTGACGGCCAACACGAGTAACCATGCATGACAAACTTAATCATTTTTTCAATACTAAGTACTAAATACTTAGTAGAAACTTTAAATCACTTACCCATCCATATATCTTATAGTATTTATAACAATTTCACGTTCTTTCACACAAAAAGCTTTGAATAAAACTCAATAACATTACAAACTTTTCACCGCGGGGCACGCCACACATAAAATGAACAATTACAAGTTTTTTTCCTTCTAGACTGCGGTTTTTAAAGTTGAAACGTGATTATATATTCATCCTTGTCATTGTTACTACACTTTATTAAAGTTAGGGCCGATTTTTCAATCGTCAGATAAACAATCAGATAGCCTTTATTCGTCGAATAGCAATATTCATGGTTTTTCAATGGTCAGATAGTAGTTAACTGTCGAATAAGGTCCCTAACAGAGGAATAAAGTTACCTGCTACTTGAAGGGCCAGATAAGGTTTTATCTCCCCGATAAGTTTGACGTTTAGGTTATGTTTGACAGTTTCGTTCGTTTTATTTTCGTTTGGTAAAACGACATACCTACCGTGATTTGTTATAAATGGATGTGTTTGAAGCAATTGACGACTTAGCAATCGAGGAAGAACACGAAATACTTAATTATCTATATCCATCTGAGAGAAAAACCCGAATTTTACGAGAGAGGCCTGATAATTTAAACACATGGGACGACAGTGAATTTTGGAGAAGATTTCGGTTGAAAAAACATACCATAGCCTACTTACTTTCATTGATTGAAGATAAAATTAAACACCAAACAGAAAGGTACGTAGTTTTTCACATTTCATTATGTAAACATCCGGATCTTTACAATAAGTAGGTCCCTACCTATTCAATTTTTAATGTTTCAGGAATAGTTGCGTGCCACCATTGCAACAACTACTACTTACCCTACGATTCTATGCAACTGGCACTTTTTATATAACAATTGGAGATTTTGGAGGACTGCATAATTCCACACTATGTAAAATTGTAAAAAGGGTGACCGAAGCTATTTCTTCAATGCGACAAAATTTTGTATCATTGCCTAAAAGTCGTGTTGAATTCTTGGCCATACAAGAGTGCTTTTATAATATAGGCACGGAGAAGCACCACGAGGGATACGATGCTAGAATATTTCGAATCACTCAGAAGCTAATTTTGTAAAATAAAACACTTATTTATTACAAATGAATTTTTATTTAGACACAGAAGAATGCTATATCTTCATAATCATAAAATTAGGAAAGCCCATATTAACTTTGTTTTGTTAATATGTTTTGTTGCATTGTGCTGAGCATCAATTGATGTAATTGCTCCTTCCTAATTTCATCATTGCGAAGATTTAACATATTTATGTTATGTTCTTCCTCTACAAAGGAATGCTCTTTTTCCATTTGTAGCTGTACCAACTCTAATCGTGCTGCGCTTAACTGATCCAACTTTGCTGTCACACTGGCTTTGTTTGGTTTTAGAACCTGTGACACTTTGGACTTTAAGGATTTTGGGTTCCATGTGCTCCATTTGTTATGTGAATCTGCAAAAAATAACTGATTTCAATCACATTGGTAAATTCATAGTACATATAAAATGGCAAAGTGACAAACTTGTATTTATACAAATTATACTAACTAAAGTCATGGTTGTGATGCCTTAAAGGCAGTAAAGCTTCAAATTTCTGTATTAAGGAAACTATATACACTTTTTATTTCATCTTCATTAATGATAGAAAGTTAGAAGTATACATATAAGTACACACATAGTATATACTTCTAAAGTAGTACATCCAGAACTTACTTGCAATATTATCACTGTCATTACGTGCATCTAATCCAGATATATTGTAGCATATTGCCAGCACTTTATCATCCAAATCATTGATATCGGGGGCAGTAGAAGGTCCGCCACCTGTTCTATACAACTCCTGTCTGTGGACAGTCATCTTTTTCTTCGTTAATTTTTTTACGCCTTCGTACTTTAATTTTAAAGTTTTAGCCGTACGAACTGCAGTTTCACTAGATGCAGCATTCAATGTTGTTGCAATTTTGGACCAAGCATCATCTTTACTCCGACCGATAGTTGGTTACTAATTCGGTCAGTAAACGTACTTCTGAACTACTGAAATTTGTAGCACGCTCACGTTTCTTGGATACTTCCATATTCTGATTCATTATTAATTCACGATATTTAGATTATAGTTAGAACGCATTATTCATAAGGATTAATTTGATATACGACACTAATAATAATACACTAAAATAATTAAAGATCCACTGCTCGTAATAAAAACCGAACAACGGTGTCAGCAGTAATTATTTTTTTTTTTTTTTTAATTCGTCTCTGAAACTTTTTTATTGACACCTTGCTTTTTGTCATTCTACCAACAGAGCAGGTAATAAAGTGACAATTCATAACCACAGAGCCAAGCTATTAGGGAGAAGTTAGCCACATAACGAGTTTTGCTCCGGCGCACACAAGGCCGAATTGCCTATTTACGATGACAAAAATCAAATTTGACTTTGTGCAGAATCTTAACAAAAACGGTTAGTTTATCTTCTTCGATGAACAAACAATAGAATCATAAAACAATGAAGCTCGCCTAAGCAACACAAAGAGCTGTGCGAGCGCGCGTTGTGTCCCTTTCTCCCACGGCCAACAAAAAGCGTCAGTTGCGCTTAAATCTTGACAGAGTAACTACGTTTGTTTTGTGCTGCAGTGTTAAATATAATTGGTTTTTTCCATGGAGGGCGAAGCATCAGGTACATACTCATTATTATAATTATTTATTCGTTATTTGTAGCCATAAATAAAGTAGTTTTATAACTTTGTCTGGAAGACTAGTTTTGTAGAAAATTACATGAATTTCACTTAGTTTTGCAGTCGTTTAAAAAAAAGTTCCGCATAGTTCTGTTTTATTACACGACTAATTAGGAGCTACATACAGTGGGCATAAAAAAAAAGTAAAGACCCCGTCCCCATGTCTGCCCCATTGTTAAATAAACCATGTTATTTCCAGGTAGTCGTGCAGACCCCGTTTTACAACCGAGGAAGGTGTATAGAAACGAACTCTTTTTACTACTAAGAGATGAACGTTTTTATAATTTTTCGTCATCTAAGTGTATTGAACGATTATTAAAACACATAGTGGACAAGTTTGGCTTAAAAAACCCTTCTGACACTTTAACAAAACAGTTGAAAGATGTCGTCAAAGTGTTTGTAACAAAGCTTTTAGCTAAGTGGCGTGAATGTAAATACATGTACGACCGTTTCACAAATAAGCACGCCAATTGGCTCAGTGAAGAACTTAATCTCCAAGAGATACAACAGCAACAACCTACGTCTTCGGAGAAGAAGCGAGGAAGGCCAAAACAACTTTTTGAAACCAGCTCTGAACGCAGTAAAAAGCGAAAAATAAAATCACTCGTCTCGCGTTTTACACCTGAAAAGCTATGTTTAGCGGCTGAAACTAGTCTGGTGAAATCTGGCAAAAGAAAGGCAGCTCAAATTGTTAATCTGGCGATAAATTCGACTCCGAAAAGGCTGAAAAACATGGAACGTGCTCACTCATCGTGTTCTGTAAATGTTGTACCATACAGTGCTGACGAAGCTTTAGGTCTCATGGTAGACCTTCATTTAACCAAAAAGGAATACGGGACGATGAGATTAGGGGCTAAGAAGAGAGGAGCTGATATATACCCCTCTTACCATGTGGTGGCAGGTGCAAAACTTAAGTGTTATCCACCAAATATAAGTGTTACCGAGACTGAAGCTGTGGTGCCGTTACAAGATCTTTTAGACCACACTATACAAAGATTAACTTATGTACAGTCAGAAGTAATTTTGCCAAACATCGAAGAAAATGGCGACACCCTCGAAGCTTATTATAAGTGGGGCTTAGATGGTAGCGGAGGTCACAGTGTATACAAGCAAAATTTTTCAAATAATTCCGTTTACGCTGATACTAACATAATATTATGTACAATTGTACCCCTGGAGTTATCAAAAATGAAAGAAGGAAACAAAATAATTTATTGGAAAAATCAGACTCCATCTTCGACCAGATACAGTCGTCCTATCTCATTTAAATTGAAAAAAGAAAATGATCAAAATATTAAAGACGAGTACGACGACATTGAGCAGCAAATACAGCAGTTGCAGCCAACAAACATAGTGCTAGGAGACAAAATAGTACATATAAATCATATTCCTATTTGCACGATGCTGGATGGCAAAACAGTTAATGTTTTAACGGAAACCAAAAGTACACAAGCTTGTAACGTCTGTAAAGCCACACCCACTGTTATGAATGACTTAGAAAAAGTCAAAAAAAGAGTATGTAATGAAGACTCGTACAAATTTGGGATTTCTATATTACATGCTCATCTTCGGTGCTACGAATATTTATTGCATATTTCCTACAAATTAGAGTTGCAGCAATGGCAAGCCAGAGGCAAAGAAGCACAGGAATTAGTGAAACAGAGAAAGAATAAAATTTGTAAAGATTTTTATAATCTGTTGGGACTTGTTGTTGACCAACCAAAACAAGGAGGAGGTAACAGTAACGACGGGAACACGGCAAGAATTTTTTTTAAAAACCCAGTACTTGTTTCCCAAATCACAGGTGTGTCTAAAGATTTGATAGAAAGATTTGCAAATATTCTTTGTGTCATTTCCTGCGGACATTACATAAATGAAGAAAAATTTAGGACATACTGTCTGGCTACTGCTGAAATGGCGATCAACCAATATGGATGGTACAAAATGAGTGCAAGTGTACATAAACTTCTGATTCACGGTGCTGATATAATTAAATCTTTAAAATTACCCGTAGGGCAATTGTCAGAAGACGTGATAGAAGCAGGTCACAAAAGTTATAAAAACCTGCGACAATACCATTCCCGGAAGACGTCCAGAATCAACACAAATATAGACATTCTCAACTGGATGCTTGTATCTTCGGATCCTGTCGTAACAAGTCACAGAGAAAAACCCAAGAAACGAGGAGCGATATACAATGACGTAGTTGTAGACATGTTAAGAATGCCTACATATCTTTGTAGTGAAGAAGCTGAAGACATAGAAAAAGAAAATTCCGGTCATACAGATGTAGACGATGATGAACAGTAGACAGCATATAGGACTAATTTAAGGACAAGCTAGAGTAAATAAAGTATTTTCTTTCAAAATCTTGTTTTTTATAAAACTCTCATCTCAAAACTTCGTCTATTTCTACTTTCAAAGAGTTAAAATACAATAATAACCAAATCCTAAAATAAATAACGTGTTCTTGAGTGGAGACCACGACTCGGCAACCGTAGTGTAGGACGTTCTCCGACAAGGTGGGATGACGACCTGCGAAACACTGCAGGCAGATGCTGGATGCGGCAAGCTGAACTGGGCGCTATGGCGCTCATTAGAGGAGGCCTATGTCCAGCAGTGGACTAGCATAGGTGGATGATGATGATGATGATGATGATGAAAATAAATACAATAACACATAATCATTATAAGAAAAACCTAATATGCCTACACTTTATTTTTGTCATCGTAAATTGCTGATTCGGACCTGTGTGCGGCGGCCGGAGAAATAGCGTAGTGTTATACACTCGCGAGCAGCTGAATCGACTCAAGACTTCAAAATGTACAAAGTGGTATTTTTTTCAAAAATGGCTAGAAAATTGTGCATAAAACATATTATTTTTAAAAGTTTAATTCTTATGGTTCAAAATGATACCATTATTGTAAAAATCTACCCACTACTTGTTAAATTAATCAGGCTTTAATGGAATAGCAATGAAAGTGAAGTTAATTTGAGTCCATATAGGGTTGATCAAAATTAAATTAAAACGGAAAATGTATGTTTAATATTCAAGATTCATGATCTCAATACTTGGTGTTGCCTCCCCTAGCTTTGATAACAGCTCGGAGGCGGTTTCTCATTGAACGGATAAGATTTTTGATCAGTTCTTGAGGAAGCCTTTCCCAGTCCTCTTCCAGCGCTATCTTCAGGTCCTCGATGCTTGTAGGCGCTGGATTTCTGGCTCGTACCCTCCGTTTGAGTTCATCCCATAGATGCTCTATGGGATTGAGGTCAGGACTTAGTGCTGGCCAGTCCATGGTCCGTATACCAACTTCATCCAAGAACTGACGAATGATTCGTGCTGTATGACACCGGGCATTGTCATGCATTAACAGGAAGCCGTTCTCGATGAAACCTTCATAAGGCAAGACATGGTCCAGAAGAATATTTTCCACATATCGCGCAGCAGTCAGACCGCCTCCTCGGCCTCCACCAGGGACGAAAACGAGCTTCGTTTTCCCTTCCGACGAAATGCCCGCCCACATCATACACGAACCACCGCCGTAGGACACTGTTTCAGCAAAACAGCACTGCGCGAACCGCTCGCCTGGACGCCTGTAGACCAGAGCTCTCCTGTCACTGCCATATAGACACACTCTGCACTCGTCAGTGAACAGGACTGACCGCCATTGCTCATCACTCCAATTAATGTGTTCGCGAGCAAATTCAAGGCGCGCTTGGCGGTGAGCTGTGGTCAATTTTGGGCCTCTGGCAGGCCGTCTTGGAATGAGGTTCGCTTCTCTCATTCGTCTTCTTACCGTCCATTGACTAACAGATACTCCTCGAACCTCTCTCAGTTGCTGCTGGACAGAAAC
Source organism: Eupithecia dodoneata (assembly GCA_947044415.1). Taxonomy (NCBI): domain Eukaryota; kingdom Metazoa; phylum Arthropoda; class Insecta; order Lepidoptera; family Geometridae; genus Eupithecia; species Eupithecia dodoneata. The sequence goes on from OX345670.1 coordinate 1,918,607, forward strand.
ACCGGTGAGATGACGATTTCTGAGACTTGTCGAAACGATAAAACGGTCGTCTCTCTCCGAAGTAAGCCTGCGCCGACTGGTATCTGGCCTCCTAGAGTAAGAACCAGTCTCTTGGAATCTTCTGTGCACCCTCGACACAGCAGATTGGCTCAGGTTTAGTCGACGAGCGACTTCTCGCTGGCTAAGGTTCTGTTGCAGCAAAGCAACAACTTGAGCGGCTTCTTCTGATGTTGTATCCATAGTGATTGTAAATTAGCGACCGTAATTTGTGTAGGTGGTTTAGGTTCACGTTTGGTAAGCAGCTAATAAGCATACACTGCTTGCAGGGTGTTTTAAAGGAGGTTGCAACGCGCCCGTGCAGCTACCGCGTCGAGCACATTTTTGATGCATTCACGAATATAACGATATTTAAAAAAAAAAGAACTGTACAACATTTAATGATTGGTGTTATTACAAAGCCTAAAGATCAAGCTATAATATATAAAAAAAATTAAATGCATTACTCAAGTAACTTTCGAAAAAAGTTACACTTTGTACTTTTTGTATCGGTGAGTCGATTCAGCTGCTCACGAGTGTATTCTCTTTGTTTGATTTACATACTGATGTTTTTGATTTACTTATTGATGTTTTCTTATGCAACAGTAATTAACTTATTGATAATCTTGTACATTAAAGTACGTATGTTGTGTTTCGTCAGATTGGCCAAACGAATGGAAATAATATTATTGTAAAATTGTGTGAATCCGTCTGAGGTTTTAGACGAAAACAGCTTGCAATACAGATGTAGAAAGTTTTATTCTGCAAAGGAAAAAACAAGTTAGTTAGGTAGGTGATCTAGTATCGTTAATTATACCATAGGCGTTTTTGATTTATTCCCAAAACCGCTATGCTCTAAAACTGTTAAATAATTTGATAAAAATAACCGGGAGAATGGGAGGAAGAGAACGTTGTTGTTGAAAATGCCACGATTTTGTGATTATTGTACTTGTTAACGTTTACATTTAGATCAATAAGAACCTATTGAATGTTATAAGTACTAAAACAAAGGTAAATAGGTATGTAATGTATGTATGTAAAATGTATACTTTCCTACAGTTGGTAAATGTAATAAATGATGCTAAAATCTCAATGGGCAGAAGACCCGGGGCCAGTGTATGGCAAAAACAAAGTACCTACATACATTTTATTTATATTTATATATCGCTGTGTGGCCTCTTGCTGGGTGCTGATCAGCCCATCGACAGCGGATGTGAGGTGAGAAAGCACATTTGGTAGTTGGCTAACGCTGTGGGCTTCGTGGCTCGGCTTGATTATGCCATCGGCAGCGGGTGGTTGGGGTCAAGTGAGAATAGTCGTTGCCCGTGCTGCTCTAGCCTCCAATTCCGGGTGCTGACGCTCCATTGGCAGCAGGTGGAGAGTAAACGTCAGTACTATACAGAGTAATTGGCCAGATAATGATAATAAACCAGCGAGAAACAAAATGAGATAATTAGACATCATATAATACATAATAAGAAACGTTTAAAACGGTTTCAAAATGATACATAAATACATACATACTTATTATACCTATGTAACTTATTTAGACACAGTTAAAGTTTTTGGGTCCATCTGACAAAACCTACTTAGCAAAATGACTAGCTAGCAATACGTCAGCACCTCATCTTCTCTTCATAGCATTTGAACGACATCGCTAAACTGACTTGGTAGCAAAAAGACTACTTTTTCAAAAGTACTGTTAGTAACAAAAACATTTTATTTAGAAAAAATATGTTTAATAACCAACAAAAAGAAAAGATTATTCTTGTTTTTATAACATAAAAATTACACTAAGAATTATACTTAAACATTAGTTTTAAACCCCTCATTGAAAGAGTCGTTTTTACCCTTAAATAAAAAAAAATTTAATCGGCTTACTAAAATTTTAAAAAATATGTTTCTAATGGTTCTGATGAAGAATTTGCTTTTTAATTTCAAAAATGTTTTCTAAGAACTGCATCTCATTGATGTGTCCATGTTTCAGTGATGTAATTTCATTTTTGAGCATTTTATCAAATTGTATGTGGCGACGCAACCGTCGTGATTTGTTAAAATAGTGCTGCTTGATAGCAATATCTTTCAAGCGTGCTTCTTTTCGCAGGATATACAAAAATAAAAGCAACGTAGCCTTATGTGGGATCCGGACGTTAAGGCGTCTGTGCCAGCTCTCCATGCCATTGTTCGTTCTATGCCTTTCAGTAGCACAACAAATGAGTGAAAAGGATTTTTCCCATTGCCGTTTGAAGTATTTAATGAACTTGTCATTACGTGCGGTTTTTGGAGCTCGATTCATTATTGCTCTCCAGCCAGCGTCTATATATTTAATTGGCAATAAAGGCAAGTTCGCGGCCCTTTTTCCAAACTGCTCGATTGTAGTGGTAAAAACAGCCCGTAACAACTGCCCTTGGAAACACTGCTTTAAAGGCGTTCATAAGACCTGCTTCATAGTCGCATTTGAAATTGCGAATATCAATATTGAGTACATCTCGTATGAGTGTAAAAAGCCTTATGTACGTGACTTCCGTCTTGTTAGGGAGCAAGGCGTATATAACGGGCAATATATTAGTGTACTCACTAGAACTATTCAAATCCTAATGTATCGAAAAAAATTGAAAAAATGGTTTCGGACACCTTTTAAATGTTCCGTCGCCGAAGAAATATTGATTACGTAATACTTTCAAGGTTTTTTTGGCTATCTTGGAGCAAAACAACAATATTTTGTCATCTCCGCCATCATCTGCTACCAAAAAATCAGACGCCATAATTTTGGGTATGACTACTTCTTGTATTTTCTTGAATTCCGTTCTTTTCACATTCAAAGTTTTCTTCCGGGCTCTATATAGGTTATCTTTCACTTCCGAGTAAGATGGCATTATTAAATTTTCGGACCCTTTTATTGACGACTGTATGAGAACATGTCTTTCAAATATTTTCTTAACCGGTTCCATTTTACTACAAACTTCTTGACGGCACAAATCCATCATCAACGCTCTCTTATTGTCGTCTGGATGAGGTGCACAACAGTGAGAACTTTTTCGTACTATCTTATCTTTAGTGTCATTTAAAGTCACTGAAGCGGAACATTCACCTTTATTTACGCACCTCCACAAGCTTCCATTTTTATTGTTTTTAGCAAAATTATATCTATGGCTGTTATGAAGAAGTGCTTGTTTTCCTTTTTGATTTGTAATAAATTTAAGGTTATCCGGCATTTTCTTGGCTTTCACTGCTTACGCTTCTATTACAACCAAATGAATCAATAACATTGAAACAATATTCGATGTTATCTTTCAAGCATACTTCAACATGACAGCTTCCTTCTTAATTTATAATTGACCAGTCTTGTTTTCAAACTACGAAGTTTGAAACCATGAAGTATTAACACCGTTGTAGCCGATTTCGTATTTTTTGTTCAAAAAGTACTAGTTAGCAACATGATTTTCTAAGAGGTAATAGTTAATGTCTATATACTTACTTGAAATTATATTTAGTTTAGCGTACATAAAGGAAAGCTAATAATTACCTTTTTGAAACTTCTGTAACCCTAGTACTTTTCAGAAACCGAATCAGGATGCAACATTATAATATATATGATATTTAAACCATAACCACTGCTCATTCTAACAAGTCTTAAAATTTCAGTATTTAGTAAACACGACATGATTAGGATTTCAACTTTTTGTAAATGACTGTACCTGTTTTGAAAAAGTAGTCTTTTTGCTACCAAGTCAATTTAGCGATGTAGTTCAAATGCTATGAAGAGAAGATGAAGTGTTGATGTATTGCTAGCTAGTCATTTTGCTAAGTAGGTTTTGTCAGATGGACCCAAGTTTTTGTGTATGATCTTGTTTCTGTGTCATTTAATAAAGTGAAATAAAAATATACCTTTGGTACATGTTAAACATCTATCTTATAAAGTAAGTAAGTACCTACCTAACAATGTACTTTTAGTACCTAAATAGTATAATTTATTAAAAAGTCGTTAGAAGTACTTATAAGATACCTACTAAGTTACTTATATATGTACCAATTATATTATTTAAATTGTACTATCTAGTAAGTCGAAATGTAAAATAGACTATCTACCTAAGCTAAGTATCTATATGTAGAGATATAAGAGTTACTTCGGGAAGAAGTATAGGTCAAGATTGGCCGTATCAGATTAATATAGAAAATTGTGATAAAGAAATATGAAAAGTATGTCTAAAATAGTTTTCAGGTTTTAGATTACCAATTTCATTGGTATTTTAATGTAATAAAATCATTAGCACATAACTTTCACAATAAAGATTAATAATAGAATATTGTGGTTAAGAAATATGAAATGTATCTCTTAAATCGTTTTCAGATTTTAGATTACCTATTTCATTGGTATTTTAATGTATATAAAATCATTAGCATATAACTTTCATAAGTGGCGCGGCGCCGATAATTTCTTAATTTATTAATTATTAAAATGTATTATATTTAAAATAAGTGGAATATTAATTGTACAATTTTAAATATCATTGATTTGGTCTGAAAGTATTATTCAGTATTAAGAAACATAATAAATTGTTGTATCGACTGTTCGCGCCAAAGACAGTGTGAGCCATCGCTCAGGCTGCATTTTTTTACGATGTCAGAGCCTATATATACGACCCAAAAGGGGGAGAATACCCACTTTTGGATCGGCAGCCTAACCAGACAGAAGCTAAGTATTGTTCATATTTTGTGACTAGCAATTTGTGTAACATAACCTTAAAATGTTATTAATTGTCTGTAATAATTGATGTCCAACCAGATTGTATTATTGAATATAAGAGTATTAATGTTCTAAGTAACGCTTCTTTTCTTTAATAACCACAATAGAACCCTATTAGGAGATCTAGTAACTATATTGCTTTCACGTCATAATTTATGTTCCAACCAGATTGTATTATTGAATAAAACAGTATTCATGTTGTAAGTTATGCTTCTTTTCTTTAATACTCACAATATCAACCCTTTTAGGACTTCTAGTAACGTTTTAATGAAAATAGATACCTAGGTAGTTCAAATTAGTTTTCATTATGGTATCTTAGAGCTTCTTTTAATTAGTAAAACCATCAAAATCTATCACATGCTTGGAACTTGTTTTTCGGTGATCTCCAAAAGTTGGCCATAAAATCTGTCTACTTGAGGTTTATTGAACCCCATAACTCTGGCAATGCTGGTAGATGTCGGCTGTCGGAGGGAAATTTCCGGAGGTCTTTTGAGAAACCCTTGCACCCATTTCTTACCAGCAATTTTCGTTTCTGTATTGAACTGATATTGTAGCTTATGTTTTTCGGTGTATTCATATACAAGAGATTTAAGTTTTTTTAATGTCATGCCGTAAAACATGGCATCCATTTTATTTATATAGATGACCAGATTTTCTTCCGTCTCTGCTGTAAAAACTGGCCTGTGTCGGCCAAGGGTTGTCTAGCCACACATCCACTATTCAATATTTTTCTCAGCGTAGATTCAGGCATTTCTAGTAATTTTGCAACAAACCGTTTGCTCTTACCCTCTTTTATAAGTTTTAGAGCAACATCAAAGGTATCCTGAGAAATATTCTTTCGCTCCGATTTTCGAGGTTTTGACGACATCTGGAATTAAAAATACCATTAGAAAATATTATATCCCAAGGGTGCGCAGTCTCGCAAGAGTACGCATGCGCACTCTTGCTGGGCGCACACTTGTTTCCTACACCATTATTCTGACTGAGGCACGTAGTAGCGACATCTATGTGACGCGCTTACGAACTTTTGTGCCGGCTTGCTGTTCGATACGTATTTGAATCATAATACAATAGAAATACCACGAATTCGTTGAAAAAAAATCACTACACATGTTGCAAGACAGTCAAACATTTTAGTAAAAGTACTCAAAATCGTTTTTCTTACCTTTTTCCGCCAAAACACAATATTTTTGCACCAATTTTCGCACAGACACAACGTTGCAGGAGGCCATCAAAACATAACTGAAGTTGGTGCGAATGGTGCATTAGTGCGCGAAATTTTGAATGTGCGGACTCTTGGGCACAGCGCACACTTGGGGTACCCTACCCTATACATACGTGGTAAATTATACGCTGAACACTAGCGCCCTCTAAATTTCAGTCGGACGATGGCGGAACTATATTATACGCTAAAAGGCATTGTAGTCCTGGAATTACGTCCATGCCAATTTTTCGCCCTTGCATTCTAATGATCATAAGGGACCCTTGGGCTAAAAATGAGGTTCGGTCAATCTTGCGTCCGTATTCCGGACGCACAAAGTCAGTCATCAATCATCGGTAAATAACGCCATGTAGGACGCAACATGTCCTTCAAGATGTATATATACATATATAAATATACCTTTATGATAATAAGAAGTGCTCTTTTAATTTGGATTTAAATATGTTAAGCGATGGACTGGCTCGGATATCATGGGGGATAAAGTTCCACAATCTAGCCGCTTCACATAGGAGTATTAGACCCAAAAATCCGTGCTTGTAGAAGAAGATTCTGGGTCATTGAAAAATCATCTGGATGTGTTGCCATCGTTACTGTTTCCGAAGCCGACTTTTGGAATATCGACAAGTAACCCCATTTCATCCCTGAAACTTTTTTGTATACGCTCATTCGTTTCTTTTACAAATTCTTTTTCGTCTTTAGATCGGGCCTGCCACTTTTTGAGAGGTGCTTTGTACGCCAAATGCAACAATTGTTCGAAAAAAAGGGATTCTGGCATGGAGAATCGAAAGCCCAAACTTCAGTGATTCTTTATTTGGTTCTATCTTTTTTAAATTATTAAAATCTTTGGAAGTTCCTCATTGTCGATGCAGTATCAGTCACAGCGTTGCACACCTTGCCGTCGACCATTGTCAAGAGCAATGTGTGTTTTATTTTAGCGCCTTTTTTTAAATCTTCCGTTTGTTTGAGATTTTTTTCTTGGTTTTCAATGAATAATATTTCTTCTTTGGTTATATCTTTCGTCAAAACGAGCCCGAATAGGTCGACAAAACCTCACTGACGAGGGTACAGGATTCTGCCACACGTTCTTCTTTGTTTTACCATCAATAGAAACAAACAAACTCACTGGTACTAAGGAACTTAGGAACATATTCGAGTCATCATTCAGTGTGTCCACAAACTTTTGTTTGAACTGTGTCTGATGGGATCCATCACAGCCCCATTTTGAAATCAAAGTCAGATTTTCTTTTTCATTTTCCGATAAAGTTTCCACAACATCACTCACGTAATCAATCAGACGCAAAGCTGTATGGTCCAATAAGGGTTGAAGGTCCACCTCAAAACTTGTTTCCATCACTTTAATGCAATCTTCTTCGGGTAACACTACTTTTTGGCCTTTTGAATGAGAGAGTAACAAGGGTAAACATCTTTCCTATCGCCTTGGATAAGCTCCCATTGTCTTCTTGTGAAGTCACCTTCTACAAACAATGCCAATGCTTCTTGTGGCGTGTATTTCTTCGTCATCTGATCTTTCTTGGCTGATGAAATGATTTTCCGAATTTTGGTAGCTCTTGTGGGAGTTGCCGTTATTTCTTTATACATTTTAGAAGTATCAGTATTCCCTGAAGTGCCGTGACTTACACGAGCAGCGAAAGTCAATTCATCTACAGGTACCTGCTCCCGTAAATCTTTTGTTCTACGCCGCTTGCTCCTTTCACTTAATTATTGGAATTGTTTTTGCGGTCTTCCCGGTTTAAAAGACCACGTGGGCAGCTCAATTGTTGTTTTGAGCCAATCTGCGTTCTTGTCTAAGAACCTATCCTCTATGCTGTGACATTCTGCCCACTTTTTCTTAAAGCTGGTCTTGAAAAACCTCAGAGACCGAATTAAAACGCTCTTTTCTTCTACTGGGCATGATGTGAGCTGTACGAGGCTTTCTTCCATCAAAATGAACTTTTCTTCAAGTTTTTTTCCTTTAAATTATTTCATTATGTTGTATAATTCCAATCTAGTAAGTTTCTTTACCCTTTCCGAGGGATCTGTAACAAAATAAAGCTTAAATGGCAGATTTCCATACGTTAAACATTGTAAAATTCTTTAAAAAAAAAAAGTGAACTTTCGTGAACGATTTTATTACATATTCTTGTACGCAAAGGTCTTAAATATATGCCAACATAAAAAATGAAAGGCGACAATGCGCGACACTTAGTCAAATCCACCATGATATCTCAAATTTAGTAAAAAAATCGAGTAGTTAAAAGGTGCTTCCAATATTGACCCCGCAGGTGAAGAAATCGGAAAAAAACTACGTTAAATTAATTTTATAGTATAGTACATACCTTCTACTTCCATATTCAATTGTTGTTTTTCTTGTAGTCCACTACACGAAGCCATGTTTGCACAGAGAACTTAGTGTCACAAAAGAGAGCGCCGAGAACAAAGACATGCGATTTCGACAACGACTTAATTCCGACTGAGCAGGTAGTCAGATGGCCGGCGCTGGGACAGGCGGGGAGTTGCCCCTCGATAAACCGGTTACTACGCTACATGATACATGCATTTTAAGTGTCATTACATTCAGTTTGTGATTTTGACTTTTAACCGGATTTATGCCTTGAAGTATTCCTTTGTGGCTTGCCCGGCAAATTCTGGCCATGCAAAGTCATGTGGCAAACGTTATTGTTGTTTCTTTTTTGTTAAGTGTATGTACATATTTTGCCATGTTTGTAATATAAAGAATTGATCTCATATGGGAGTGACATAATCACTTTGTGACAAAACTCCATCAATAAACAAAGATATAAAAAAAAATAGATTTTCGAGGTTTTACTGAAAAAGAAGTGTAAAACTATAGTCATGGATTGCTCGCCAGTAGCTGTAGATAACAGTTCGGCCCGAAAGCGTCGAGTACATTGTTTAGGCTCGATTGACGGAAAACATTTTAGAATAAAAAAGTTCCCGAATACAGGATCTACTAATTTTAATTACAAAAATTATCATTCTGTAATTTTAATGGCATGTGCCGATGCTGATGGTCTGTTTACAATGATAGAAGTTGGATATGCAGGTAGAAATAGTGACGCAGGTATTTTCAGAGTTTCATCTATGAAGCGCCTTATTGAGGAAGATGCACTAAATATTCCTGCACCAGGTCCTTTGCCAATGGATGAAAATAATTACTAATTTCCATTTTACTTTGTTGGAGATGAAGCCTTTCCTTTGGAAAATATTTAATGAAACCTTTTCCAGGAAGAACTGCCACCAACACCTCACGCATCTTTAATTATAGATTATCCCGTGCTAGAAAGTGTCGATTGTGCTTTTGGCATGTTTACAGAAAAAAATATGATATTCGAATCACCAATACGTTGCCGAACCCCTGAAGTGGTCAATAATATAATAAAAAGTGCTTGTGTATTGCACAATTTTGTGAGAACCAAGGAAGGAATACCGTATCACACAACAAACGTCGGTAACGAAATTAGTCAACGCCCTCCTAATTTAATGCCACATGATCTGATCCTAGGACTTAATCCTTCACCTTTATCTTTAAGAAAATATTTAAATAATTACTTTTTGACACCACAGAGAGCATTGCCGTGGTAATGGGCTTCTTGTATGTAGAATTATTTTATTAAATAAATTAAATAATCAGATAACTCACCTGTCATTTTCATTTTTTTTCCAAGTTCTGCCCATGCTTTATCAGTGTCAGTCTTGCGAGAGTAGCTTGATAGTGTGATATTATACAAGCAAGGATATTTTTCCACTTCTAACACAAGTTTAATGTTGTTTTGTTCGTCGTCAGCCATTTTGTAAAAAAGACGCCAAGACAAAAAATGAATAAAACGCAACGCGAGTTTCCTGCACGCCGGTTTCAATGCGACTGATTTGCAACGCGTTTCAAACCGGTTTCAAACTGGTCGTGTCATGTGTGGTCTCTTAAACGGAATCTATGGCAGAAACTTAAATGCAACTCAAAAGTAACTAGTAGTTGCAGTTTCGTTGCATTTGCGTTTCACTGTGTGTTCTGGGCCTCTAAATTTTGGTAGGGTTTCCGAATAATTTGGTAAAATTTTGTATTCTGATCCTTCTGTGACCGCCTTTCTTGTCAATGTGTCAGCCTCTTCATTGCCTCTGAAACCAATGTGTGATGGAACCCATTGAAGTTTAATTTTTATACCCCGTGCATTCAAATCGATCAGCTGCGATAAGATTTTATATGCAATCGAGACGCCTCTCCTGCCAGAGGCGCATCGAGAGATATGTTGAAGGGCGCTTTTACTATCACTGCTAATAACAAACTTATCTCTTGGAACCCTGATCACATACGCAAGGGCTTCCGAGATTGCAATGAGTTCCACTGACATTATCGAGATATGAGTATTAATTTTAAACTGATTATTTACGTTATTAGCACGAGTCCCAATAAGTGCTAGATATAAAATGCGATGATAAGTTCTTTATACTTTTTATTGATTCGTTATCGGTCCACGCTTGAGTTTTGGAACAGTATTTGTGGGCTAGGTAGTGTCTCCTAATATGAAGAGGAGGTATACGTAGCTCAGCTTCCATTGTATGAACCGGTGTACTTCTAATAAACCTGCCAATTACTCTCATGGCTTGGTTTTGTACCACATCTATGTAGTTTGTACGAATGTACCTTTGCACAGTTGTCAAACAGATAGGAACCATAATCGAGTCTGCTCCTAATTAAAGATATATACAGGGTGTCCGGTAATTAATGGATAACCCCGCAGGTACTTGCGTACACCACGGCCAATCAGGAAAAAAATTATAAAAAATCTATCTGCAGCTGTCAAGGATTTATTTAGTTTTTTTCTTAAGTACAAAATTTGATAATTTGAAATTTTTATTTATTGCATACAAACATTGACAAAGTAATTCCAAAAGCAATCATTTATCTAAATTAAACAAATAGTAGTACCTACTTATTAAATCTATGGATACAATGATTGATTTGGCTAGTCTTAGATATCTACGCTAGGCTTATAGAGCCTGTGTTAAGCCCGGGTGACACGAGGCTAGTATTTTGAAGCTAGGATAGTAAGCTAGTAAGGGGTCACTAGCTTGGTTTCTAGCTTACCTACTAGCCTGGATTGTAACCAAGCTAGTGCTGTCTACACGAAGCTAGGAAATTTCAAGCTAGTCAAGTCAGTAGTGAGTTGTGCTTAACCTGATAACACGTATACGTAAAAATGAACAGTGTGCGTAAGAGAAAAGCAATTCTACTAAGAAAGTTAATTCGGAAGTTGTGTCAACATGCGCTAGATGAAATATTAGCTCTGCTAGAAGAAAAGCGTACTTGGACAAGACCCTGGATCTTAAGAAGACATAGTCATGGAGCATCTGCATTACTTTTAAAAGAACTGCGATCTGAGGATTCCGGCGAATTCAAGAGTATTTTGCGAATGACACCTAATATTTTTGACAATTTACTGAATCTAGTGGGACCACAAATACAAAAATTAAATACTAATATGAGAGAAGCCATACCGGCTAAAATAAAATTGGAAATAACTCTAGATTTTCTATCATCTGGTGTCAATTACAGGAAGTTAAGTCACATGTATCGTGTTTCAAGATCTACTATATCTAGATTTATACCAGAAGTTTGCAGTGAAATTTATAAGGCATTAAAGAAAGATATACAGGTATGTAGAATTTTATTTATTTCAAATTAAAGTAGGTACTTTTACGCTTACATAAATGGCGAGATTAAATTCTAAATTACAAAATGAGAAATCATAAATGACGACAAAATGTACGTTTACGCTACATAAATGGCGAGAAATGTATCAAGCATTTTGAAATGCTTGATAGATGGGATCTTCATCTTGCTCCAACTCTTGCTGTGGTGGCGGATGGATGATGGGTTCATCACGTTGCTCAGTCTGTTGTAGTTGTGATGGTGGATTAGTGTAGAGTGGACTTGCTGCAGAACTATTGTAAGAAAATGTGGTTGACATATTGGAGTCTGAAGAATTGATAGGTGACTGGTACGAAAATTTAGTATTTCCGAAGTTTAAATCATACATCCGACAGCGGGATAGTGTTGCGTTGATCTGATCCCTAGCTAAAATGGCCTGTCCGGGTGAAAGCTTTTTCAACTGACTTGCTACATATTTTGCAAATATCTCATGTTCATCCAGCTCTGGTTCCTGAAATTCTAGTGAACTGTTTAAATCCTCCTTAATCACCTTAATTTCATTTATCAATGAACTCACTTGCGAAACCTTCCGTTTCTTAAATTGCGGAATGTTACTTCCGGGGGAAATAAATTTAGAAGTTTTATCTTGAATAGACGACATTTCGCTTGCAGGTTGAGACATTTCAACTGTCTTTTCTGACAGATTTTCTGCTACGGGTGGTTCTAATGACTGACTGTTGCTTGCACTGTTGTCATCTTTATTATTGTTTGGAGAATCTTGATTGTTCTGAAAATAAAAAATTTGTTAAAAATATTGTTACAGATTCCAACTACAACTGAAGAATGGGCAGCTATAGAAAATGGTTTCAGAGTGAAATGGAACTTTCCAGCGTGTTATGGCGCCGTCGACGGGAAGCATGTTCAAATCATAGCTCCTGGCAACAGTGGAAGTTTGTTTTTTAATTACAAAAAAACATTCAGTACTGTTCTTATGGCTATTGTTGATTACGATTATAATTTCATTTATATTGACGTCGGCGCCTGTGGAATGGCATCTGATGGAAGTGTTTTTAGGAATTGCTCCATATATAATCAACTAGAAAATAACCTTATACCACAAGGCGGAGTAATTTTGGCGGATGCTGCATTCCCATTAAAATCGTATATTATGAAACCGTACCCAGGTGACAATTTAACACATGAAGAAAAAGTATACAACTACCGGCTAAGTAGAGCCAGAAGAACTGTAGAAAATGCCTTTGGCATATTGGCAAGCCGATTTCGTGTTTATCAAAGACCAATCGCAGTTGACGTAAAAACAGTAGACAAAATTGTACTAGCATCATGTGCTCTGCATAATTGGTTACGAAAAGAGCAAAAAAGCACTTATTGCATTAGTAGTGATGTCGACCAAGAAGACATTGAAGCGGGAAACATTATTCCCGGTTCATGGAGAATGGAAAATTTATGTTTACCCAGTATCAGTCGACAGGGAAGTAACCACTCTTCTCTGTCAGCTATCGAAAAAAGGGAGAAATTTAAGAGATATTTCAACAATGATGGAGCAGTACCATGGCAAGCAAGAATGATTCGTTAATTCAGACAAAACTACAAGAAAAATTAAAAATGCCGACGATTATTAATATTTCAATAAGTACTTTTAAGGTAAATAATTGTAAAGAGTAAATAATATTAAAATAACTTACCGAAGTTTTTCTCTTCATTGGCACCTTTTTTATGAAATTATGCATTTCCTCAAACCAAATAATTTTTGGCTTATAGACTTCTGCAGTTCCTGCTCCAGACCTCTCAGAGTTTTCTATCTTTGTTAATTCTTGACAATATGTAGCTCTTAGATTTTTAATTTTATTTTTAATCTCTTTTATCGACATTTCTATTCCATCTTTATTTAGTATGTCGCGTATTTTTTCTAGTGACGAGTCTCGCATTTGCTTGTCCTTGTAAGATGGAATACTTGCATTCCACAAACATTCCTCTTCTCTGTACAATTGAACGAATTTTAAATTAATTTTGTCCGCTAATTTCGGCATTTTAACAAATTGCACGCACTCTCACCACGCTCTCCGACTGCACACTAGCTTAGGTTCGCTAGCTTCGCGGTTGACACGAAGCTAGTAACGAAGCCAGGATAGTAAAACGGGTGGTGGGGGGCGCCTACTAGCTTGAAAAATAGAACCCCAAGCTATTAAAACTATCCTGGCTTGAGGCACTAGCTTGCTAGCTTCCACACTAGCTTACTAGCTTGTAAACGAAGCTAGTTCCGTCTACACGAAGCTAGTGTCACTAGCTTACTAGCTTGGCAGCACTAGCTTGGCTCACTAGCTTGATTTACTAGCCTCGTGTCACCCGGGCTTTATAGACATCTATGCCATCCCTCATTATAGTGACACTGATTTTATAAAAGCTATTTAAACATTTAGAATTCTTATTTTTAGTATCTCTATTTCACATAAACCCTTCAAATTAGTAGAGAAAAAACACTGTATGAGCTTATAGAAAAAAAAAATCCTATGCCAAAGAGACTTACGAATTCTGACGTCATTGCACCCTACGTCCTAGTGGCTGATGAAGCTTATCCGTTCTTCAAAACATTTTAAAGCATTTTAACATGTAAATGGAGAATACTACTTAAACCTATCGAAACAAACAGAAAAAATGCCTTGTCTATAATAAAAGCGGCGTGTATACTGCACAATGTTATAATGGATTTAAACGGCGATCTCGATCAAGATGTCCAACGTGTGCTATCTCATTATATGAAAATCGTCACAGAGACCACGGAGTCAATAACAATCCATCACGAAGAGCAAAAAATATTCGTATAAAATTCACAAACTATTTCTAGGAACAATATCAAAGAATGTAATAACTATGTAGATATACCTACATTATTATATTAAACTTACCTTCACTGCCAGGAAATTGTTCTTTTATTTCACTCCGTAACGTTCTTGTCATTGTGCGATTATTGTAATGTGGATGTTTGCTTTGCCAGATAGGTGGCTTAGATTGAATCACACTTATAAACAATTCAGTATTTACCGCCATTTTACAGACGCGCAGACGCCGAGCGACAAGATCGAACTGGTTTGATACCCGCGCATTGGGTCGCTCTACTAGGCCCGTAGTGTGGCCAGAACGCGCGGACAGGAGCGTTTGAAAATTACGCGCGCTGTCTCGCTCAGTCCCGTCGCACTAGGCTTCCGCCTTAGTCACTACACTATGGACACAAAGGCGCGTTTCAGATGTTCGATACTTCGCGCCCGTCGTCGCAACCGCGCAGTGTGGCCGCACACATAGTCTTCTTTCTCCTCATTCTACTTTCTCCAGTCCTTTGCTTAGCCTATCGCCACGACCATGATACTATCGAACATATGACTGTTTACAGAGCGTTATCCTATTCTAGGTTGCAACTCCGTTGACAGATAGGTCTATGAAACGTCATCCTGTCTTGCCACACACAACGCCTACTCGCACAAAATATAAAGCAATCACCGCCAGGCTGATTGAGTGCTTTATATTTGCGAAGGTACTCATCAACTGTTATTCCAGTTGATGTTAATTCTGTCAGCCTTTGTTTAGCAGTGATGTTCCAATAAGTCTCCACTGTCGCCCAGGGGTCACAGCAGTTTTGGAGCCAAACGATTTTGTCTTCAATATCTTCAGTCAGTGTTTCCAATTGGTTAATAGCATCAATGTTAGAGCCGGTAACAGGGCGAGAAGAAGCTACATCACTGCCCGATGTTGATGGCCGCTGCTGTGAATCCAAGATTACTCCTGATTTGATAAAATCAGGCTTGCGTTGTCTATTGCAGTCTAACAGTTTTCCTTTTGCTGAAATCTTTTGTTTTGGAGTGATGGTTGTGAATGGAATAAAATATATTGACGAATTTTCTTTGTTAAATATTTTCGGTATAGCATATGCCAACTCGTAAAGTCTTGCACTCTTCTCTTGATCTTTTTGTTTGGATGATCCCGTAATTCATTATCAATAATAAGATTGCATAATCTTCTCCTTTCGGCGATGTTTAGCAGGCCTGTTCCTTTATTTCTTAGCAAAAGAGCTTTGCCTTCATTGATTGAGTTTAAAATTGTATAAAGCTCCTGAAATACAGAAATTAGGAATTTTAATCCTTACTATCATATATGTATTATAAATGTTAAATTGGGTTACTTTATTTGCATGTTTGTTACGCCATCATTAACGCTTCAACTAATGAACGGATTTGGATGTATTAGTGTCTATAATCAGTATTTATTTCCAAGTATATATGTATTTGTATGTTCTTTTTTATATAATTTATATTTACATTAGTCTATAATACGCCACCGTCTATACCTATACTATAGCTACGTGTCCATCCAAAGGTTGCCTTTTTTTGTTTGTTTGTTCTTTACTGTTTTTTTCTGTGTTTGATATGCAATAAAGCGTATTTGTATTGTATTGGATGAGATTTTTCAGGTAGATAGAGGAGAGATACTAGACTGGAACATATGTAGGCTATTTTATGCGTACGTAGGTTCTGTGGTGTAGCTAACTTTACATGAATGTAAGCTGAAAAAAAAATCGGTGAACCCAATCGATTTTTCGGTAATTTTCATTGTTTTGGTCAATAAAAATGGAGCCTATTGTCCAAACAAGTGAAAGTTTCTGAAAAAAAAAACAGTTGACTTGTAACAGTAGATTTTACTGTGTATCTGCAACTGTTTTCAGGTAGACTATTCTTACTGTTTTTAAGAAAATACAGGAAAACAGTAGAAAAGACAGTAAAGGAAAAAAGTTAGAGAAGACATTAAAAAAAACAGTTAGAATAGACTGTAAAGAGGACAGTAAGTTTTACCTTAAGCATACAGTTGATTTTACTGTGTTTACACAGTACATTACATACTACATGAGACAACATTATTGAGTACTGTGGGATTCAATTAGTAGTAACTATAGGAGGACAGTTATAAGTAGTGTTAGCAACAGTAGCGGGTAATTTGTGTAGAACATTAGTACTTACTGTGTGGTCAACAGTAGAACAAACTGAGCGACCAGTTCTGTCCATTGTAAGTATACATTAGTAGTTACCGTTTCCTCACAGTAACAGGCATTTAAATTCACAGTAAGATATACTCTCGGTGCTCAATAAAATAAACCTTGTTGTCCATTTATAAATTATATATCCTAGCTGTGAAAACATTTATAACAACTGTTTGTTCTCGATACCAGTTACCTTGTGATATCAGTTATAATAATTGAAAGTATACATTCATAACAACCGTTCCATCTCAGTTATAGGTACTGTGGTAATACGTTACTAGTTAAATCAGTAGCAAATACTGACTGTCAGGTATCAGATACTGTGAGATTACTGTAAAAGATACTGCGAGGTTCGCTACTAGGAAATGTGTGCACATTAGGATATACCGTGTTCATCAGTTCTAGCAGCTGTGGATCTATTAATGCAAACTGTGCCTCATAGGTTTATTTACATATTTCCACAGTAACTTACAGTCACCGCGCATTACCTAGTACTGTGCGTATCAGTTACTATAACGTATTGCCACAGGAACGGGTACTTTAGAAGCTCAGTTGTAAGTACTGTGAGCAAACATTATTCGGAACTGTTCATTCACAGTGGCAGGTACTATTACATCACAGTAATTACTGGGTACCCAACCCAGTATTTACTACTGTATATCGTATTGTAAAATATTACGATATACAGTAGTAATTACTGGGTTGGGTACCCAGTAATTACTGTGATGCATAGAGACGAAATGTCTTTAAAATCATGTAGAGTCATTTCTGTGACACGAAATGGGTTTTTCCCTGCACATGTCCTTATAAATTGAGCCCAGTCCCTGGGTGTCACTAGTTGCATTGTTGACAACTTTTTCTTTTTTCTTTCTATAATAGAATGGGCATGATCAACCTCCATGAGTGTGGCCCTTTAACAGGAATTTGTGATTTATTGTTTTTAAGCTCGGGAAATTATGTAGTATCCATTGGTATGCCATCACTATTGCACTATTTCTATTTTGACCAGTGCAGTTATCCGAGTATATTGTTATTTCTTCCACCGTTTCATCAATATTTTCTTCTGCCCATTTGATCAAACAGGATCCGATTTCATTACCTCCTCTTCCACCATAGTTTTCCGGCCACACATAGTTACTTGTTATTTTTGTTGTTGTGTCATAAACAGTTAGGTTTAACGTCCATAGCTTTCGAAGATAAAATGACTGGTTGTTCGTCAGATTAGGTGTGGCCAAGCATTTTTGTAAGTCAACGCAAATCACACGTTTTTTATTAGTATTCGACGCGTCTTTTTTGTCATTGCTTTTCATCTCATATCTACTCTGTGCTTCTTGTTGATGTTTTTCACGGTCTTCTTCTATTTTAATTTTTTCTTCATCATTATTACAGTCCTTTAACTTTCGTATAAACCTATCACAGTCGTCGCAAGTGTCGATTCCTGGAAGTTTGAATGATAAACCGAACTCTGCATTAAAAATGAACCGGTAGAGCCATTCTTTTGCAATTTGATTTGGTGTGGCATTTGCCATTTCCATTTTTTCAACATACTGTTTATACATCAAGTTTACGTTTAGCTCCGGACCTAAGAACTTCTTCTGTGTTTTTTGCCGACTGTAGTGGCTTTCGTAAACTAGATATGACGAGATGTGCTTCTTCACAGATTCCTTTACAGCATCAGGTAGTTTATTTTCTGGTACATGATGGCCTCTTTGGTCTGGATGTACCATTCCGCTTTCAAGCACTTTTTCTATGCTTATCTTGTTAATTTTTTTACCGACCGATAAAGTATTTAAAAACATATAATGATTTGTTTGTTGTCCTAGTAATTTCTCATGGATATTATGAAACAAAGACAATTATCGTTTCATCTGTAACACAGAAGAAACAGCATTAAATGCCTTTAATTCCTATTTGTAATTAATAAAAGATGTTGATAAAATGTTAGAAGTAAAGCCTTCTGATATATCTTCTAAGTACAAATCATTGAATTGTAAGTTTTGTTCTTCATCCAAATATACTTTTGATATTTCATCGGATAAAGTTATCCATATTTTTCTTGTTTGATGTCTTTTGTTCAATGTTTTTTTTACCTTGTTATAGTTTGAAGTTTTTGTTATAACTTGGTGCAGATTTACAGGTTGTAATTCCGGTGGAATTCCATAAATCCGTCCATCAGGTGTAGCAATTGAGGTTATGCAAATGGTATTGGATTTGCCATCTGCCGTTGCCTTCATAGCAAAATCAAACCTCAGCTTTTCTATGTTTCATGAACATATGAGCAGAAAATGCTGTTTTATAATAATTTGTTTGTTTTCCTAGTAATTTCTCATGGATATTGTGAAACAAAGACAATTATCGTTTCATCTGTAACACAGAAGAAACAGCATTAAATGCCTTTTATTCCTATTTGTAATTAATAAAAGATGTTGATAAAATGTTAGAAGTAAATCTTCAGTGTTCGTCAGCTTCAACTTCTTGATTCCGAGCTATAGGTAAGACTCTGAGTTTACACTATAAAAAGTGACAGATCCCTTCTGCCATTCCAGTATATTACATAACGCAGCAAATACTAAATTAAGGATAAATCCTTACAAACATTACTTGGCAAACTTTCATTTTCTTGTAATCAACTTCCAAAAAATAGGTAAAGGTATACTTTCGACGATCATCTTCTAATTTTGAGTTTGTTTTTTGTCTGGCTCTTATATCTTTTGTCACATGGCTTGCCACAAATTGCCGTCTTTGATCCCAGTTTGAACACTTTTTCCAAAACTGTTTCCAAATTTTGTCTCTTTCATCTGCATTTATTTTTTCTTAGCATTTTATTTTACATTGGCAAGGTGGTTTTAATGCCATCTCTGGAATATCAGTAAATTTCTTGGCAGACTTGTATGCTGATCCAGTGAGCCTTATTTTCTTAGCTACAGCCCTTTTCCATTGAGAAGGGTTCGCTTTCTTCTTAGATGGCCTCTTTTTGGTTTCTGATTCTGTTACTACTAAAGAAAGAAAATACATTTATTTGACATGGTGTCAAATAAATGTATTTTCTTTCTTTCTTTAACATAACACAAAACACGACACATTACATAATAAGAAAGAATACGTACAAGAAAAAGATAAAAACATACAGATAGGTACAAATACGTGTTACATAAGGGGCCAAAAAGGTCCCTGTCTCAGCATTATGCCGCTACAAGCCGGAGTTAGTAGCGGCGCTGATTTTCAGACAGGTCCTGTGTGGTGGCACAAAGCTTTAAAACATTAGGTAGGTACTTACATAAAAGAAGACAAGAGTAGGTAAACATAAAAAAGCCATATAGAAAAGGAAAAACGAAGAGAGGCAACATTAAATTACGCCTTAAATTTAAATAGCACAAAAATAAAACGGATAATATATATTTATTCATTTTTACATTACTAATTTTATACAGTCTATGGTAGACCCTTATTGCCAAATCAATGAAGCCAAGTCAGGTATCTAGTTTAGCTATAGAGAAATAAATCTATATTCCATGATTACGTTTATGTCAAAGTAACTCGAATTCAAGAAAGAAAACACTTGTTATTTATGTTTGACTTTGTGTGATTTCTCGCACAAAATCAATGGGTAATGGTACTGCTGAAACAAATTAAGGCCCTCCTTGACTACCTCGACTACCACCGATAGTTGGCGCTAGGGCACATTATTCTAGAATGCCTTATCTTATCATAGAGCTATCTCGAAGGCAGTGGAACGAGATATCTCTCATAAAGAAATGGTATTAGCTCAGACTCGCCGTCAAAAACGGGAGACGAGTGGAGATTGGTAAGAAATGCAACTACTATACTATTCTATATGACCTGTACTCAATACCTACTCCATTTTTTATTGCAAACAAGTACAGACAGGCCATTATACCATGTAGGTGCCTAGATAGTTTCACACTTCTACAAGCATAAACTAGTACCTACTAATTTTTATTATTATTATTATATTACCCCGCAGTGTCCCACTGCAGAGCAAAGACCTCCCTCCCCTTCTTCCACTCATCTCGGTCTTCCGTAAGGAGAACCCACTTTTTGTTGTATAGGTCTACCTACTAATACCTAATAATAATCTAACGTTATTTTTCAGTAGGTACTACAATGAATACAAAATATGAAAATGTATGCTGTCGTCGCTTCACTGTTGCAACTACAAAGATTTACATAAAAGGTCTGCGGAGCATTATTTTTCCCGCTCAATATTTGTGTCTTTCCAAAGCATAACATAATTATAACCTACCTATGTAAAAAATTAGACAAGTGTTTAGCTTAGAGTGCTTTTGATTAGTTTAAGTGTTGTTTTAATTAGCATAAGTGTACGAGGGTGGTCCGATAAGTACTTAGCCTACAAAAAAAAACTAATATTTTGGAAAAGTGGCGATTTATTTTTCAACATAGTCCCCTTTTAGCTCGATACACTTGACCCAGCGATTCTCAAACTTCTTTAACCCGTCTGAAAAATACGTTTTCGGGAGATCTGCAAAGTAGGCCTCCGTGGCGGCGATAACCTCCTCATTAGAATCAAATTTCTGCCCGGCGAGTGACTTTTTCAAGTTTGGAACTTGGAACTGCTAGCTCGTTGATGATCATCTTTACCGCAGGAGGCGCACGGCATTTCATTTTCTATAAGTAAATGAAGGTGTGGTAATTGATTTCGACGTAATCGCAAAACTCTTTTAGCGTTTCTGTTCTCACTGTGTACACAGAGAAATAATTAAATATTTTTAATATCATCAAATCGACACCATTGCGAAGGCTATTGTGCATAATATGTGCAGGGCATCCAACTCCTATGAGGTTTTCTTTCTCGAAACTTTCTTTTAGTCGCGTAAAGACGTTTTGACCTGGGTTTCGGTTCACACCCCCAAAATTTACATTTGCATTATCGCCAATAAATGCCACACACTTTGGGGTCAATTGGTGTGTGTTAAGTGTTTCGTATATAAGATTTGCAATCGAAAGCGAAGTTTCGTTTGGTAAACTTTGCAAATCAAGAATTTTTGTTTCGATTCCATTTCCAGTCCAGTTAAAATATTGAATCAATACAGGAAAAAGTTTCAGGGAGGTGTTGGAGTCCAACACCTCCCTCACAGCTCTGGAAACAGCGGGCTATGAGCGAGAAATGCCAGTGCAGTCAATACCTGCAAAATAAATTGTTTTAAATAGTAGGTACTATCTAGTTACATAACATAAACATTGTAAAGCTTAGGCAAGAGGGAATTTAATCAACAAAGATAGTTTGTTTTACTTACATTGGTCATTATGGAAATGCCATCAGATCAGTACGGCCGGCGTTCCTTACGAATATGAGGATTGAGATCTTCCGTTTATGTTTTGACTGTGCCCTTGATAAGACGATAGGTTTTTGTAAATTCCCTCTCCTGGAATGCAAGAGGTCCAGCGTCTTTAGCAGAAGAGCTCTAGATCGTCGCCGGTTTTGACGCTCTAAAAGCCGACGAGTGTTTATAATGACTTGAAGACACGCTCGAATTAGGAAACTCATTCTTTAAACTTGAACTTTTTATTATTTCACGATGATTTCACGAGCAAAATAGCACCGAGAGCTACCTTTGCTCAGTCGTACAATATTTCGTCATAATCGCTAACATAACATACACTAAATTAGCCGTCAAAAATTTATAAAATTCCTATGTTTGCTTTCTCCGGCGCTTACAATTTCAACATCAAACGGATTTTGGAGGCTTTCATGTTGGGCATTTGTGATTTGAAGTCGGAGAATCTGTTATCAGACTCATTCCTCAATCTTTGCAATAATAAGTACGCGTTATTATTGCAAAGATTGAGGAATGAGTCTGATAACAGATTCTCCGGCTTAAGTCCAATGTCTCTTGATTACTGGAAGATAAGGTCTCCCAATAAACCAACTGCTTTTGTTCCAATTGTTTCTCCTATAATATGAGCTTCTTAGTTAAAGCTTGAACATGTTCATACAACTGTAAGCATATTTGATCTTTTCCTTGCAGTTTTAGGTTAAGATCAGAGAGATACTTGGTTATGTCAACCAGGAAGGCCAAATCAGCCAAACACTGCTCGTCAGTTAGAAAACAACGAATTCACACGATTGATTCGAATTTGCGCGGAATCACCTCGGCTGCCCATCTCGTCCGATGTCCTCCTCATTTCTCCTCAGCAAGCTGCGCTCCCCCGCAGTCCTGGCATCATTCACTTGATCCGGCTCGTCGACGTCGCTGCCAGGATTTGTGCTAGGTTGCAGGCCGAGTAACTCATGACCTCACGCACGAATAACTTCTTGCATCAACTACAAGCATACTGCTTTTCCATATGGATTTGGTAGTTTTTCATTAAGGCACGGCGTGATGTAAATCTCTTCGGACATCATCGTCTAAAATAAACGACACCCACGGGAAGAGTTGGGGTGGTGCTATTCTAGGCCGGCACGGAGCCGCTATGTGCAGTTACTAGGCGCAATTCAAAGACACTTAGACGTAAAAAGTTCAATTCGGTACTAAAATACGAGTGTGGCATAGCGAGTTACCAACAAACTTGATAATAGACAAGCAGCCTATGGCTGATGTGTCTATATCACACTGTGTATTATAGAGTAGAATGGAAGAAGCTTAGGTACCTATATACTGTAACTCCATGTAACCGATATGGTGGTAAAAACATTGATTTTAGCAGTAATTTCATATGAATATTAGCAATAGCAAAGTTAAAATTGCCTAAAAATATCTACTCAATATTGGAATATGGTTAGTAATATAGTAACTAGAAAACATTTTCAAAGACACATTTTTTTTAATGGGGGGAACAACATATGTTCCTCCGTTTTCTGATGGAAAAAGAGTTATAATTTTTGAAGTAAATTGTACTCTTGATAATTTATGCGGCTGGAAAACAAATGCATGTTTTTAGGATACGACAAAAACAATAAAATATACAAAATACACTACAATGAATCTTCAAAACTTGGTCCACATTTGGTGAGATATGCCCTAACATATAATAACAAGTGATACAGAGCATGAGAAGCCATTTTTAGTGTAGGGTTCCATAGTTTAGTTAGTATAAAGCTGATGTTTATTATTTTTTTATTTATGTGAGAAAATGGCTACTGTGGACTTAAAATATTAAAAAAAGATATTATTTTGAAACACATTGTTATAAAAAATGTGAAAAATAATGATGAAGATTGTTTTACATAAGCTAAACCTTTATAAAGTTATGCCTACATACTCGTAGGTAATCAAATTAATGTTAAAGATTATCTATTGATGAAATTTTGAATGTAGTAGATCAGTTCTGGAATAGCTATTTTTAAACGCGTAGGTACCACGCGAACGAAGCCGCGGGTGGCAACATCTGATATATTCAGTATAACAAATAAGATGCTTACTGATTTACAATCCGTGTAAATAAACGTCTGCAGATAATATCTGTAAGTATGTTTCTGTGCTTGTCGGCCAGCTGCTTGTGCGTCTCGTAGTATGTTATAATATTATTTCCTGCCAGTGAAGTTGTCAGCAAAGTCTTCAAATCAAAATCAGGAAATGATGGACGACAGCCGATCATTTCAAGAAGAATATTATCTTCCAAGTCTGATTGAAGCTCGCTGATACATATGTATATTTTCTGCATCGGTGTTATCTAAAGACCCAGCTTCCGAATATACTGCTGAAGTTTTATTCTGAAAGGAGAATGTTACCAATATAAATTAAAAAGTAAGTCTATGTAGGCTGGGTGGCAAGTCCTGGTGTCAGGCTGTCCGAAGGTCTGTGACATGGCCTGCAACTAATATTCTATGAAGCAGCCGGGACCTATGGCAGATTTCGGATTAGAAAGTTTGTAAAAATAACATTGTAAGTAAAAAGTAATAATTTATTGCTTATGAACTCAAAGTATAAACATGCGGATTTTAGTTTTTGAAGATAATTCCGTCTAAATGTTTACCATCTCGGTGCACATATTCACGAAATCTTTCGAGATTATTTTGAGCGACGCGTTTCAATAGTGTTGGGGAAATATCGTTCACTTCTCTCACAATATTTTCTTTCAATTCTGCTAAATTCTGTGGATTACTGCCGTAAACTTTTGCCTTGAGATGTCCCCATAGAAAAAAGTCTAATGGGGTAAGATCCGGCGATTTCGGTGGCCATACCATATCACCGAAGCGGCTTATCAGTTTGCCAGGAAAATGTTCTCGGAGAAGACTCATGGTAGCTGTAGCTGTGTGAGTTGCACCATCTTGTTGGAACCACGTGTGAGAACTGTATGATGAATGTGCTTTAAGTTTAGTCATGAAGTACTCGTTGATCATCCGTCTGTAAGCCTCACCATCAACAGTAACAGTCTCACCACGTCGATTTTCAAAAAAATACGGTCCAATTATTCCGTTCGACGACAAAGCAGCCCAGACAGTGACTTTTGGGCTGTGCAGGGCTTGTTGGTGTTTAATTCAAGGGTTTTGTTTTCTTGGTGCCCAATAACGGCAGTTTTGTTTGTTCACAAACCCGTTTAAATGAAAATGGGCTTCATCACTGAACCAAATCGAGTTTAACGTACGGAATCGGCTTAACATGTTCTCACAGAACTCCTTGCGCACTGAGTAGTCACTTGGTTTAAGAGCCTGAACTATTTGAATCTTAAAAGGGTGGAGATTAATGTCCTTGCTCAGTATTCGGTGCAACGTCGTTTTTGGGAGCGCTAACAAAAGATAGTAGGTATTACTTAATTAGCAAGCAAGTTAGGAGGGAATCATCATCATCAACCCTTGTAAACCCACAGCTGGGCATAGGCCTCTATATGTTTATGCCATTCGCCATGGAGGCGAGCTAAAAGAGGGAATAATATGATTTAACTTTGACTATGCAACACAGCAGTAACATATTAATCCTTTAGATATTATTTTAAAAAGGTACATGATGGGTAATATTATAGAAACTTAAGGTTTTGATTAGCCTCGTTTTTAACAACCTCAGCTGTGTCTAACAGCGGAATTTCCATAAACTCTTCCATTATCGGAACATCAATGCAGTCTGTAACAAACCAAATTTTAACGACCGATGTGGCGCGGTGGGTAAAGGTCCGCCTGCGACTCAGGAGGTTACGGGTTCGATTCCCGCCTCGGAACAATTGTGTGTACGATCTGCAGATATTTGTTCCGGGTGTTCTGGTCGTTTTCTATGTATATTAAAAAATATCTATCTATTGAATGTATTGTATTATGTATAACAGTTATCTAGTACCCATAACACAAGCTCTGCTTACTATGGGGCTTACTATGGGGCTGGATAATGCTGTGTGAACTATCCAGCATTATTTTATTTTATTTTTATTATTATCATATAATATTTAAAACTTTTGCAATGATCAACAATCTATCAAATATATTAATAGTGTGGTGCTTGTGCCTAGAAAAAAGTGCGAGTACCTTTTACAAACGAATAAATAATTAAACTTACCTTGACTTTATTTAGTTTGTGGTAGTATATCGGAGTCGTAAATACTTTCCAAACCATCGGTGCTTAAATTTATCATTCCTTTGATTTGCTCTTCCACATTATCTAGTAGAGGTGCTCTGTTTTACCACCTCCGGGTACGGTAAAGTTCCGAGCGCATTGCAGCCGACTTTTTTCTGACCGTACGTTTCAGGCCCTCATACTTGACCTTCAATTTTTGGTCGATCTGAATGTGCCTCCAGATCGAGCATTGTATTCATTTTCAATGCATTCCAGCCTCTTTCTGTTTCCACGTCGGCGTCGAAGCGTCGCTTTGTTTATTTTCAAGCACATCTTGGTATTTCTGCACAAGGGTTACAAAAATGTCCCTCTCAATTAAAGAAAAGTTTGCACTTGTATCTCTTTTAACTTTATCCGTGTTTTTTAGTTTATCCATTTTATAAAATAAAGAAACACGTTTTACGTCATTCACTTAACCAGTAAGTTGTTAGGTACTCGAAGCTCTATTTTCGTTTGTGAAATTGACAAAAGATACTCGTAACTTTTACTTGCCAATTAACGTTAATTAAGAAGTAACTAATCCAACACTTTACTTGGAGATGGTGAACGAGGCTCGCACATTTTTCGGTTTAAAGACATTTATTCTCAAAAAGACACAATGTCACTTACATGAGAACTAAGTTACCTAATATAAAATAGTTTAATATAAAATGTTAATGTAGGTTAATATAAGATAGGTGTAAATTAAATTAAAGTAAGTCGTCTTCGTAGGTATAGATAATACCCATCCAATGCATTCAAAAATAATTATCTGATACATTTTTTAAAGAAGAACACATAGCATGTGAAAAAAGTTTCGCTTAAAAATCTCAAGGTTCTATGTCAATTCGAAGTACCTATTACAATAAAACGGCAATTTCATACTTTATTTAACCCCTATTATTTTCTACTACAACAACTATCTAAGTACAACAATACCCATCGCCAAGATGAGACCAAAGTAAATATACAGCTCATCCACGTTGGTGTCGGTCCACTGGCAGATGCGGCTGTTGGGACGGATACTGTTGCTGTTCATGTACTGGGCTGCCACCAACTGAGCATACACTATTCGCAAAATTTCTCCACTCAAAGTCATACCACCTCCTCGGCTGGTCCGTCGCCCAATCGAGAGACATCCTCGGGCACTTCGTCAGCGGCGAGCACTTCGTCAGCGGCGGGCACTTCGTCAGCGGCGGGCACTTCGTCAGCGGCGGGCACTTTCACGGCGGCATCTTGCATATCATCCAAGGGTGTCTCCAGAATGCTTCGGATCACCCTTGGAATACCAGAAATTGCCTCCCCCTCCTCGTCGTCGTCGCTCGAAGACTCCTGTTCGCTTCCTGTAACAAATTATTTAAAGATAAGTTTAAAATCTGGTAAAAACCTGAAGTTTGGCCATAGCCCTAAACCAAGCCAAAATCAACAAGTACTTACCATAATTGACAAGTTCAATCAAGTCCTCCAAATGATACAAGTAGGTCCTCTAATTCTCCAAACAAATAGTGCAGACAAATATTTGTCCTGGATTTTCAACGCAATCTTCGAGCATCCATTGGAAACATTGCATCTTATCCATTTTTCTCCCTTTTTATCTTGAGAATAGGTATTATGACAAACTGGGCATTCAGCGTCATCATTCTCGCTAAATTCTTCGTCAGTGGACACTAAAACTGGGTCATCATCATCAGATGATTCTTCGTCAGAAAACTGCATGTCGCTTTTTGGTATTCGTTTTATTGATTCCAGCTGGTTTCTTTGTGGTTTTTTTTACGTTTTCATTTATTTTTCTTCCCGCTACTCTTTTATTCTTCTCTGTCTGCTTCTTTTATGCTTCCATTATTTCTTGTTTATGTGGTGAGGCTGTGACTACTACTTAAAATGTTCTAGGAGTAGGTTAGTATTACAACCAGAATAATATCTACAAATTCGATTTAAAATGATTTTAAACAAGCCGCAGCAAAAAAAGTATAATTTAACATGATTTGCGTTGAGTTTCAGACATAATTATTTTTAGATAGGTACGTAGAAAAACTTACGGTTGCCATATGCGCATCCTTTTTGGGTGCAGGGCCGTCTCCAAGTCCCGGCCCTCCGGCATCTCAGATATATCGCAAGTCACCAGTCTAAATTTGAAAAAGATTTAATGTAATAGGAAAATAAAATTAAAAAGCGTTAAAATCAGCGAGCATTGCGAGATCCTGGCCTCTCGTGACGTGGAGCGCCTCCTCGTCTGCGCCCTCTGCCACGCCCGGTAACTTCCACCCCCAAATTCCTCCACCTCCATCGCCACCGGTGGCGGTCCACCTGGTAGTCCACCGCGGCCGCTAATACGCGCACCCCTGCCTCGTTGTTGAGATCTCCTAAAAATATAAAAACAATTAGAAAGTGCACTACGCAAAAAAAGGCACAACAGGGTTGCCTGGAAGACTATGTTTAGCGACAAGGCCGTCTATCATCGAAAAATTCGATAGATTGTGTCAACAAGTATAATTTTTAACTAATCGAAGGTTCCCCTCCTGGTGTCCTTATCATGGTACTCTTGGGATATTTCTATTCCAATAAAAAAATAATCATAAAATCGGTTCATAAATGACGAAGTTATCCACGAACACACATAAAAAAAATATATATGAGTAGTGCTCGAACAGAAAGTCTCTTTTCCACTTTTTCAAATTTTACAAAAAATTAAAAAAAACTGTAGCGTTTCAGATTTGTATTAAATATTAAGTTTTTGCGAAAGACTGCAGGTAGATGCTGGATGCGGCAAGCTGAAGACAGGGCGCTATGGCGCTCATTGGGGGAGGCCTATGTCCAGCAGTGGACTGATATAGGCTGATGATGATGATGATTAAGTTTTTGATGAGTAAAAAAGAAAAATGTCTTTTTTCACACGCTGTTAGGCACACATATTTTATACGTGAACAGGACAGTGTTCGAGGTCGATACATTCGCAAGTTTCTTGCCTCCTCCTTTCCTTCCTCATCCCCGTCACCTACTTCTCCACAATTTTCTCGTACCATGTGAGGTCCTCATTATCCTTCCACTTCTCACCGTAAATTTTTGTGAAAAGAGATATTATGTCATTCTTTTTGGCAGTATTAATCACGCGCCAATTCGCAATGTTTTTAAAGCTACGTACAAAATACCTAACAACATGCGTACTATCTGCAGTTTCCTATAATTTATTGTTTTATTACTAGTAAAAAGCGGAAATGTGCGGGCGTGTCGCCGCAAAATCTCACACAGCTTTGTTGAAAAAATTATCTCTGTACAAAATCCTCATCAAATACACAATCTAGGAAGTAAATATAGATTATTACTTACCCACTCATCTCTCAGCACATTTTCTCACAATAAAACTTATAAACAACACACAAACACAAGCTTTATCCGAGCGCCCGTCACGAGAATGAAAGCCGAATGAAAGGTCACTTTTGATTTGTTTCGTAGCCGTTGTTGATGTTTAGTAGACATGAATCATGAGGCATATGCCATCTTTGTCATTATCTCTACACTCTGTGAAAGTTAGAGCAGTATAGAAAGAGTCTATGTCTAGAACCGGTCACAAATATCGCGACAGTACGCTCCACGCTCCAGAAGATGACAACACGCATCCGGCACTTTTGACGATTATCTCCTGGAGCGGGTTCCACGCTTGAAGCGTAACCGTTTTGTGACTAGTAGCGTCCTGTGCGAACCTGTGCGAGAATGTATGGGCGGTGATGCTCAAGTAACTCTTTAGTAAATTGAGTTTGTAACTAGTTCTTTTTGAGTAGCTCCATGTGCGGCATCCTTATAGAATGGAATAAAAGCTAAAGGATTATGAAGTAAGACTAAAAATGGAAAATATATAACATTTATTTTTATATCATTAGATAATCATCATTTTATGTTTTTAATCGGTTGCAAACATGCGTCTCTCTTCTGGGACATTTTTATAGGCAATAATAATGTAAGTTGAAGACCTAATGAGAGTCCTAATATTACATGCATCTCTCTTTTAGGACCTCTTTCTCATCATTTTATGTTTTTAATCGGCTGCATACATGCGTCTCTCTTCTGGGACATGTTTATAGGTAATAATAATGTAGGTTAAAGACCTAATAGAGAGATGCATGTAAATACATGCATATCTCTATTAGGACATTAATCATCACCACTGTCAGACTCTGAGCTACTTGTATCTCCAGATACCTGGATGATAAGTTCATCAATAACATTATCTATAAAACCATCCAGTTGTCTCATTTTTGTTTCTTCTTTAATAATATGGCCTATGCATTTTTGCCATGCTGCAGGTGTTCATAAAATTCATAGATTCATCTAATAAAATCTTCCATTCATTAATTTTGAATGTTTTATTTTTAACTGCAACATAGCCTTTGACTTGCCCCCATATTAATAATTTCAATAGGGTTAAATTCACAATGATATAATGGGGGCAAACGCGTATGTGTCTGTGGCACAGGCCATGTAATTGTGTTTTATCGGTGTTATCAAACCAATAAGCTCCCTTTTTATCATAGTGTCCTGGAACGAGATACTCTTGCTTGTTAACCAATCTTGGATGTCAGATTTTTTTCACTGCATGTTTGGTACTCGTTCATTATCTATTACTATGACTGATTCATGTTCAACTAAATCTATAATTTTTTGAACCATTTTTCAAATAATTCTGCATTCATTTCTTTGTGATAAGCGCCATCACCACTTTTACTTTCAAATATTAATTTGCCTCCAATAATCCATCTTCATTTCCTAGAAAAAAAGCTAATATTAACTGCTGTTGTGTGTAATCACTAATCACCATTTAACATATCAATGATGCAATAAATAACACTTTATTTACCGGGTGCGGCGATTGAACTGTCCGTATGTGAAAATGAAATGTTAATTTTCAATATTTATTTATACACTGCCATGTGAAAATAGAAAGTTAAAAGTTTTATTATCACTTATTCCGAAGGAATAAAACCGCCTTTAGCCTTTACTACAAGCTGAAGTCTCTTTCTGAAAGAAGCGCAGGCTGCTCGAATGACATCGTCACTCAAACAATTCCATTCTCGCGTAAGAGTAACTTTGAGCGCTTCCAGCGAAATGTGCACAGGCCCTGCAGCCTTATTGTCTAAGGCCCTTCTCTCACGAAGCTATTCAAATGCTACGCGACTGAGATGCAAACCATGATCGCCTACTGGTATGCTACTCGTTTCCGCACACGGTGCTATGCAAATGAGACTATTTTTTATCATTTGAAGAACAACATTCGTACGAAGATGTCTAGTGACTCTAGCGATGAAGACAATGTTCTTCTGTATTTATATTACAAGAATAAACGAAAATGTAAAAGAAGATTCTGGGTGCATCCGTACATCGAAAAAAATATCAATTGTAGAGCATTCGTCGCTGCTAGAGAACTGCATGAGAATGATGACGAGAAATTTCGTGATTTTTATAGAATGTCAAAAGAATCATATTATTATTTGATGCAGTTGTTAACTCCGAATATTAATAAGAAAAGTACAGTAATGAGAGAATGCGCGACAGCTGAGGAAAGGATTTTAATAACACTCAGGTAAAGCTTATTTATTAAAACAAAGTAATCAAAATAGTTATTTATTTAAACAAATTAAGTATTTTCATTAAGCGGTTTGGTTAAATCTTGTCCTACTGTTTCATAATACAATGTAATCTGCGAATTATCTATTGACGATGATGTAGTAGGCGTATCTTCCAAAATATCATCTATTAACTGCATAACGCCTCGTTTAAATGCTGCGAACGACTGCTTCGGTTTATTGCCCAAATCGTAGAATGTGCTGATGTACGACGTAAAGATGTGCCTTTTATTGTTGAACCTGTGTTTTAAGATATCCCAACAGGTTGCGTAGTTGCGATCCGTGCTGATGGGAAGATGCTGTATCAAACACTCGGCTTCTCCCTTAATTTTGCTCTTGAGAAATTGCATCTTCTGAGCATTTGACAATGATGGATTCTTGTGGATAGCTTCATCGAAGAGATCCTTAAACGAACTTAAACGACTGCTGGAAGTTACCTGAGAAAACGGGGATATCCATTTGAGGTGTGGTTCTATCGCGATACGATGTTGACCACATCCTAGAACATAAGGCTTTTCTCAGGCCGTTGTAGGTACGCTCGTGCTTGTTGTAGTTGTACTCGTACGCTTCGTCCTCGCCCAACTCCAACATGATCTCCCAGTGACAATTATCCGCCACCGTCCAGCGAGTTTGTAAGGCTCGCAGGGCGTCTTCGTACTCCCACTTTTCTTGGTAGGACTCCACATCTACATATGCTTTCTACCGTTTTCATAAAAGCTTTAAAATTAATAAGCTGTGTCCGTAGCATGAGGTCTAGCTTGCCATTGGTACCTACCTCCTCGTCTGGCTGCGCACGGGGGCTAGGTGTTGGTGGCGCCGGGGTCTGCGGCCTCTGCTGTCTGACGCTGGATGGACCTGCTACCGGCTGGCTTTCTCCAGGCTCAGAGACACCTAATTGCTTCTCTAGATCTAAATAATACCTATCTATGATCGTTTTCGCTGCTAGGTACGACTTATTAGTTCGCTCAAACTCAAAATCGGCAAAGTACTTGTGACCTTTACCTTCGAAAGGCAAAAGCTTTTCGTGGTTTCGTTCATACTCTCTCCAATACGACTCTAGAGTGTCTAGTCTCCGTTTACCGTAATCTATAGAATTGCGCTCGCTGCTATCCTTCTTAAAATGAATAAGGATTTTCCTAATGCTTTCCGCTAATTCGGTTTGTTGAGTTAGTAAAGGGCCTCCATTTCGTCGGTGAAAGTTCGAACGAATATAAAAGGAACGCTCTTACTTGTAAGCTGCTTGTCCTATGGCTGCTGCTGGACTCTGCGTGGGTAGATCCCCACCGCAGTGCTGGATGAAGATGCTGATGGCGCGAGTGATAGCTCGCTGCTGCTGATGCGTCGCGGGCGCGGTTCGCTCCGCACGACTGCACGCTGGGCTGGTGAGTGAGCGGTTCGCTCACTGCTGCTGCTGGACTCTGCGTGGGTAGCTCCCCACGTCAGGTGTTGATGCTTGCTTTCCAATAAGCTCACTGGTAAAGCTAAGATCACTGTAATCCAATAGCTGCTGGCTGCTACACGTCCGAAGCACTCACGGTACGACTTGTTACGATCGCGCTATGAATCCTCGAACGGTTGCTCGAAGGACCATGAAGGAATCGCGGCTAGCTCTTCCCGGGATGCTGATGTAATAATAGTCGATCATAGGGACAATAGCTATATTGTATAAAACTACGACTAATATGATGTTAATGAGTGCGGTTTGAATGGCTGCTGGTGATGCACTGACCTCTGTAGGCGCCCGGTCCGCGCTCGCGGCACGAGTAACCTACTTAGGTCGAACTGCTGATGCTGCTAAAATCCTCCGTGTTCGAAGTATCGAACAATAGTGCTATCCTTGATTGGAAATCGTAGTTAAAAAGTAACCAACTGTTTGCAACACGGGACGTCAAAACTGAGATTCGTTAGGGATGGCACTTACAAAGACAAAAAATCTCTAGTGATTTTAATCTTTGTTTTTGACCACATAATGTCGATTTGTAAATTGAAATAATTAGATTCTGCATAGAATTTAAAGTAATAAATCTAATAGAATGTATATGTGAAATCATTGGAATTCTATTAGGTCTCCATCATTTCGTGGTGATTACCCTAAAAATCAGCTGATTTCTTTTGTATACAAACATTCTACATTCTGGATGGACAGAGTATAGATGGTGCCTCAGTCACAGAAATTTATCTAGATAGATTTTTGTGGTCTCGGTCTACACTACTTAACTACCCTAAAAATTATAAGTCTGGTTTAGGCTGTGTAGATACTTAGAGCTTGTAAACATTGGGCGCTCGGCGGCGTTGCGTTGAGCGCGCGCATGTCGCGTACATACACCGCGCTTAGCACGGCGTTCGACGAGCTTTAGTAGGGCGAACATAACTTTGCCTCATTTCGAAAATGGACGTCGAAGAGATTGCTTGTGTGTGGCTCCTCTACCGTCGCACACTGGGCCGAATCAGCAATTTACGATGTTAAAAATAAAATGTAGGCTAAGGGTTTTTTTTACTGATTATGTGTTGTTTTATTCATTTTATGATTTGGTAACCGTGTATTCGAGAACTCTTAGAACGTAGAAACAGAGTTTTAAGAGATAGAGGGAGTTTTAAAAAAAAAAACAAGAATTAAGAAAGAAAATGCTTTATTTACACTAGCTTGTCTTTAAATTAGAGTCTATGCTATGCTGTCTATTGTTCGTCATCGTCTACATCTGTATAATCGGCATGCTCAATATTTATGTCTTCGACGTCTTCACTACATCGATATGTAGGCATCCTCAACATATCTACAACTACGTCATTATATATTTCTCCTTGTTTCTTTTTCTCTGTGGCTAGTTACGACAGGATCCAAAGATACCAGCATCCAGTTGAGAATGTCTGTATTAGTGTTGATTCTGGACGTCTTCCGGGAATGATATTGTCGCAGGTTTTTATAGCTTTTGTGACCTGCTTCTATAACGTCTGATAATTGCCCTACGGGTAATTTCAAAGATTTAATTATATCAGCATTAGAAGTTTATGTACACTTGCACTCATTTTGTACCATCCATATTGATTGATCGCCATTTCAGCAGTGGCCAGACAGTATGTCCTAAATTTTTCTTCGTTTAAGTAGTGTCCACAGGAAATGACACAAAGAATATTCGCAAATCTTTCTATCAAATCTTTGGAAACACCTGTGATTTGGGAAACGAGTACCGGGTTTTAAAAAACATCTCTTGCCGTGTTCCCAACTTTACTGTTACCTCCTCCTTGTTTTGGTTGGTCAACAACAAGTCCCAACAGATTATAAAAATCTTTACAGATTTTATTCTTTCTCTGTTTCATTATTTCATGTGCTTCTTTGCCTCTGGCAAAATGAGCAACATTTTCTGTAATAAAATGTGTAGGTAGGTTAATGCAATTGACAGGTATAAAAAAATTAATTAAATCAAATGGCAGAAAGTTTAACTTACCTCAACCACTTTAAGACGTAGGCTATGCACTTCAAAATCTAAAACGTGAATGCCATATTGACTTTTCTTATTCCGTTATTTATGTATTTTCGTAACTACCTACCTAGCATATTTTGTACTTACCTAAACGATAATTTTGTGGAGTCACATTTAAAACGTTTGTATAGGTAAGTATCACACATGGCTCATAAAATCATATAGCCCTAAAGTATGTAGTATATACATACTATATACATATTTTATTATATATTGAATACACCCCGACCTTTGAAACAAATATCTGCAAATGATACAAACATTTGTTCCCGACGGGAATCGAACCTACAATCTTCTGCATCGCAGGCAGACCTTCGCCCCGCTGCGCTACATCGGTCGTCATGTTGTTTTACTAGCTTCAGCCTGCGGCTCCCCCCCCCCACCATGGTACCATTCTACAAAGTAGGCTAATATTGTACTTGTAGGTACTCATAGATACTACTCCTAATCAATCCTAATTCTTTGTTATGCGAAATCGAAGACTTTGACTGTCTGAATTCGAGTCAAGTGGATATCCTATACTTTTAAACGAGGAACAGTGGTCAATCTATTTTTTTATTTTTGTTTGTTTTGAGATCTCGAAACGGCTCTAACGATTTTGATGAAATTTGCTATAGGGGTATTTTGAAGCGGAAAAGCGATGTAGCTAAGTCTTATCTCTGGTAAAACACTTTTTTTCGGTTACCCAATTACATAATTTTAACAGGTTAGAAATAATCTGAGTGCTTATAGGTAAGGATTTCAATATTATTTCCAAAGATTCAAAGATAAATCGGGGTGACAAAAATAGTCTATGAACATGGCCATAATAGTCTTATTGCATATGAAGCACTATCGGGCATCTGAAACCTCCCCAAATACGGAAAAGTGTACGCGAACTGAGACTATTTAAGTCGGGATGTGAGGCTAAACGGGACTCATTCTCATCTGGAGTATCAAGCTGGTAAATACTCGAACTTCAAGAAATCACCTGAAAAAAAATCTTCAATATGTAAGTAAATTTATTATCTATTCATTCATAATTTCTATTTTCAACCTGTGTTTTCTTTCATTCAACCGTCGGTGTTTTAAATCTATTCAGCAGTCGGTGTTTTCATCTATTCAAACAATTTACGTATTTCTTTTATATTTACAGGTCCAGAAATATGCCTTCTCTCGACATGTCAGATGAAGATGTGAGCTCGAAGCTAACATCAGACCGCAGGGCAACCGCTCCACTACCACAAGCAAGCAGTTCGAAGAAGGTGCGCATGGAGCCCGCCGCCGCCGCTGCCGCCTATGACTTTCCAGCGTCGTCGTCGACAGGAAGGAAACGCAAGGCTCGGGTCGCTCCGGTGGCTCCACCAAGGAAACCTACGCAGTACGAGCTATTTGGCACAGACAGTGAGGACGAAATCGAAGCACCCCGTGCACGCAAACAAGGTAATATTCTTGTTTCGTACTTCACAGTTAAATATCCAAAAGCATATTCACGTCAAATGAAGACCACAGTCACAGGAAAATACTATATCATTTTAAAAATGTATAGTGCAAATAGTATCGGTCAGTTCAATAGAAAAACGCATCTTGATATAGTCATCAAAAACCGATCAAACTCTGATACAGACGCATGGTACTATCTGACTAAATTTATAGAAACATCGCGGAGGCAGATCAGAAACTGTTTTATTTTTAACGGTTGGACTGACGATCGACCTTTAATCATCAACACTTCAACAGAAAGATCGAGAGGAGCTGAGCAACAGCCTATAACGCCATCACACATCGCAGCAGGAGTGATGGTCCCAGTCACAGCACCAAAATGCAGCGC
Organism: Eupithecia dodoneata; assembly: GCA_947044415.1. NCBI lineage: Eukaryota > Metazoa > Arthropoda > Insecta > Lepidoptera > Geometridae > Eupithecia > Eupithecia dodoneata. The sequence continues at coordinate 1,955,740 of OX345670.1, forward strand.
CAGGAGTACGTTCCAGTCGCTGCTTCATCGTCGAGGGCGTCGGCAAAGGATGTATTCAGCGACTGTGACGACGATGGAACGATTTTACCATCGGGTAATAAAAAAAACAGCGCTCTGCTCGCATTTTTTCAAAAGGATTCCTCACGGCGTGTCGAGGCAATCAGATCTCAACAAAGGGGGCAATCACTTTGTGGAGCTGAAAGTATATAACTGTGACGACGTAAAATATGTACAGCCTATGAACAGATGGCGTCACGCCATCATTACAGTCAAAAACCGAACTAACGATAACACTGAGGCGTGGAAACACCTCAGTGAGTTTATTAAAGCTACAAGGCGGGAATTTAAGGGCTGCCCGCCAGATATATTTAACGCCTAATAATATTGTATGTTCTTACATAAATGTATATTTATCATATTTTACCGATTTTGTATTTAACCATAATTATAAAAAAAAAAAATTCTTTGTATCATGTTTATCCTACTTATTAATAAATAAATGAAGTTATTACAATGTTTGTTCTATTTAGTTTTTTATTTCACAGTTTTGCCACACTCGAGTCTGCTACCAGATAACGAAGTTAATGAAGTAATAAAATGTGAAAAATGTCGAATTGAAATATTACGAAATGAATACAGATATCATTTGAGAACGAACTTACATAAATCGAACGGTTTAATTAAAACTGAATTCGATGATATTGATATTGTTGCCACTGCATTTAAAAATCGAATAGTTACATATTTTTTGAATAGCGTAGAAAATATAAAGCACCTTCCCTTGGAGATCAATTTGAGCGATAAACGAGCAAAATTGATACAGCTAATAAAAATGTCACTCAGTAAACATGAGTGTATTAAAGTTAATTTTGAACTGTTTGCTTATTTTATTTAACCTAAGTCAAATGAACAAGAACTAAAGTCGTTTAACACAATACCGAATTCGATTCGAAGTATAATATGCGGTCCCTCAAACTGTGGTAAAACGAATGCCATGCTTAGCTTGCTTTTAGACACCAACGGACTCAAGTTTAGAAATGTATATTTATATTGTAAGACGTCTTTCCAACCAAAGTATATGTTTTTAAAAGAGGTAATGCGTAGGGTGCCAAATGTAAAATTTTTAATCTACAATTCAAATGAAGAAGTTTTACATCCTAATGAAGCTATGAAAAACTCTTATAATAATATTTGATGATGTCAGCTGCGAGAATCAAATGAATATACGGAATTATTTTGCAATGGGGAGGCACAACCTAATTGATTGCTTCTATCTGCACAAACCTATTCAAAAATATCAAAACAACTGATCCGAGACAATGTGAACCTATTGATTATCTTCAAGCAAGATGATATAAATTTGAAGCACCTTTATGATGAGCATGTAAATACGGATATAGAATGGCCTAAATTTAGAAGTCTATGTTCTCTAGTATGGAAAGAATCGCATAATTTTTTATTGATAAACAAAGATTGTTGTGTTAATGAAGGAAGATATCGAAAGGGTTTTGACATTTTCATTGATTTCATATCACTCTAAATCAAGAAATGTTTAAATACCTACGCACAGTATTTAAATTAAATTTTAAATCTAATGGTTTCAGTAAAGAAAACAAAAAAATAAGAATATGATATTTTATTCGGTAAGTTTTCTCAGTTTTACTTTTCTAATAATGCTTGAATTTTAGTTATAATATCCTGAGTGGATATGTAAATACCATCAAAAAGCACGGTTTTAACTACATGTTGTGCACATAATTCATTACTATTATTTACATTTACACAATGTGTCTTCAGCCGAGTCTACATTTCTGGCATCATATATCTCCATGCGTACAAGTTTATACGTAGGGACACCATCATTCAAAGCAGTTGGTCTACTACGACGGTCATCAGTTCGGCTCTTGTATGGTCCACATACATCTTCACCCGAAGGAATGAAGTTGAATAAGTGGTCGTGTGAATCCTGAAACATGAATAAGTTTAAGATAAGATTACTCAACATTGAATGAGCTAATGAAGTGCTAATAATTATGCTACGGTATGTAGGGTAAGTATTGGTACTTACCGACATAATTGTTGATTAATTTCATAGCTTTTCAGATGAGCCTGCTGGTATCGACGAGTGACGAATCGTTATGAGCATTTAATAAATTTCCACGCATTTCCACTTTCCAACGCTTTTATAGACGTTTGTTAAGTATATTAGGTTGAAATTGCAAAGGAAAAATCTCAAATCAAATCCATAATGTACTTATAGTTATTATTATACAACTTAATACGTTCGATACTTATCGATAGGTATCAAGCATTTCCAACGTACGTACTTAACCTTAATTAAAAAACCGTAAGCGTTAGCTATATAGGATCAATTTAGTGAAAAATCTGATAACCCAAACCCCTGACCCTTAATTTGAATTATAGACCGCCAACCAACATGCCAAAACGGTCTTCGACATATTAGAATCATAATTATATAACTATAAGATTGGAATACAACACGTGTTATTATTTTAGGAGCCGTGCAGTGCTCAATTACATTCCTAAGATTCCAACATTGTATTTCTATTTTTGCTATTTGCACTACCTGTGTAGGTATCTACAAAAATAATGAAAAGCTGGAAAATGCATACAGCGTCATCTAGCCCCAAGTTAAGCGAGCTTGTGTATGTGTAATGCCGGCGCCAGACTTAGCTTCACATGTTTGAACACATGTTTGATTGCTAAGTGTGGCACGGGACTTTGGATACCCAAAGTCCCGTGCCACACTTAGCAATCTTCTTCTTTGTTCAAACTTTGAACACATACGTGTTCAAAGTTTGAACAAAGATTTGCACTTTGCCATGCGGTGTCGGTCTTTTTCGACACATCAAAGCGTTCAAAGTTGAATGTGTTCAAATGTTTGCGTAGCTTGCCACACTTGTTCAGTGTTCAGTTGCTCGAGCGTTGTTGAGCGGTACGGTTGTGTGCGTGCTACACTGCGTGCGGCTATATAATGGACTGGAGCAGCGAGTGCGTTCTAGAATTTGTAGAGCTATTACAGGGGGAACCATGTATATGGAACCCGAAAAACAACAAACACAAAAATAGAACCTTAGTAAATGACACGTGGGTGAGAATAAAGAATGTGCCCTGTTCTGTTGAAGAATTAAAAAAGAAAAGAAATAGTTTGCTGACACAATATAGAGAACATTTAAAGAAAATCAAGGAATCGACTAAAAACGGTGCAGGATCTGAAGAAATTTACAAACCGTCATGGTTTGCATTTGATGCAATTCACAGTTACATGGGTCCTGTATACGATTATCGTCCCACACTGTCTACCGAGATTAGGGTAAGTAAATAAACAATTTATTAAGGTGTATTCTGCCTGGTAATGGATGAGGGTGTGGTAAATTTAACGTATCATCATTCATGTTATCCCACAGAATACTATTTCTTAGCACCATGCCATCACTCATTCTGCCTTGGCAACCAACATCAGCGAAAATGAAAAGATAATCAGCGTCTACTAAAGCTAGAAGTACAATGCTGAAATTGTTTTTGTAGTTGTAAAATTCGGACCCACTGTGTATAGGTGATTCAAGTAAAACGTGTTTTCCGTCCAATGCTCCTATACAATGTGGAAATAACTTTTCATAACCAACCATTGTTAACCAATTATTTGGAGATGTCGGTAGCTGAAACAGATCAGAATAATTTTGATTAATTAATTTAATATTATTTTTGTTTTGCAGGAAAGCACAGAGGAAAGTTCGCTGTTATACGAAGTTAACTCAGAAGAATCAATTATTGGAAGTCCACTTTCTCACACATCAAATACTGAAAGACCTCTGTCACGAGAATCAAACAGTCGGGGTGAATCAGATTCTTTCTCTCTTTCAAAGAGGCAACGTGGAGTGCAAAATTTGGTGGTTGCAAAGAAACAGACGGACGAAGCTTTTTCAATTATTAAAAATAGAGCTAATCGTAAAGAAAATGAAAAACAGGTAAATGAATGTGATTTGTACGGCCAGCTTCTATCTGAAAAGTTGAAACCTTTACATGAAGATGACAGACTAGGTCTTATGAATGAAATTGATAATCTTGTGTTCAGATATATTATGAATGTCAGAAAACGAAACAGTTCTAGAACAACCCATTTGTCATCTACCCAGCTTGCAATGAACAATCAACCTATTGATCTTGGCCCATCCCCTCTGTATACGCAACCTCCAGTTGCTTCGTCACAAGGAAATATGCAAAATTTCAAAATTGCACCATTCCAAATAGAGTCACAACTGTCACCTCAGCAACACGCTCTAAGCAACTACGCCGTTCAAATTAGTCTTCCTGAAGCTTATCTATCCCCGGACTCAGCAGTTGGTAATTATACAGTGTATCCTTCAAACCCCAACGTTTTGTTTGATCCTAATATTCCAACTACTTCAAATAATCCTCACAAGAAGCCAAAAATCACGAATGACAAGAAGATTAAGGTGCTTTCTGAAACTGTTATACCTGTTCCTGGAAGGCGCAATATAATTGAAGAAGCATATGTCAGATGCAGTGATGATGATGATGATGATGATTTCTTTACAATATACATAGTTATAATAGCGGTTTTTAAAATACTTTGTAAACTATTAAGATAGGTACTTTCCTTATAAGATTTAGCAAGCTGATATCATAGAATTATGTTAGTGTGCAATTTCTGGTAAGCATTTTGTTTATGTGTGTATCATTAACGCTCGAAAAATGGGCAAGGGCTGTATAGAGTAGCATGATATAAAAGCCGCATGTCTGGATCAAACTTCAAACCACTTTCCTGAGGGATACAAGCAAGACGAGCTACAAATACAAGATTTTTAAATTTCAAAATGAATTAATGTCTTATTTATCAGCAGATAGATTGTTTATTCAATCATTCCTCAATATATCCATTCATTCAATAATAATATTATATGTTTTCATCAATTTTTAAGTTTCGATATTTTTTACGTAAATAGTAATATTATTATTTTTTATTTTGTTTGTTTCATAGGTCGAAGACTGCTGCTACTGCTGAGGAACTATTCGGAAGCATGTCCGATTCCAGTTCCCGACGAGCGTGTGGAGAAGCCGAAGAAACTCACAGAAAAAACTACGAAGCGTCGGGCATCAAATTTTGCACCCTCCCCAGTTGCAGCGCCATCGGAACCGTTGGCGAAGAGATCGAAACCGACGAAAGTCCGAATTAATCCGGTGAATGTCGTCAAAGCGACGGCAGGCGACTTGTTCGGATCCGATTCAGAGGAGGCGGTGGTAGTGCCGGAGAGTAAACAAGGTAAAAAAGCGCCGCCTATTTTCTCTTATTATACAAGACGGTTGGCGAATGGTTCTAGCCGGCAACTGACAGAAACAAGGAAGGGATCTCATTATGTAGAGGTTAAAATATTTGAAAACCTCTGAAATTGAGAATGTCCTACCAGTTAACAGGTGGAGACATTCAATTATTACTATAAAAAATCAGATAGATGAAGGAAGTAATACGTGGCGGAAGCTACAAGAATTGGTAGGGACCGCAAAACAGGATTTTAAAGGGGTCCCATCAGTGTTCCTCAGCCAGTACTAGCTTTACCTACATACATTATACGCTGGCTCTTATGACTCACCTCATATTTTATTATTTTATAGTTGTATTATAATCCCCTATTATAATCATAGACTTAATTCTTGTAATCATTAGTGTAGGCATTGTTAAATAAATGACTATATTTATATTATAATATGATTTTTGAGGGTGCTGAGTATGGTGACACTGAGCATAAGCCCGCATTTGAAGCCTTTATTCTAATTTTCCTACTTTTAATTTATAAGTGCATTCCATACTACATTCTATGTATATTAATAAATTGAATACATAATGAGTTGTGTGCAAAACAATGCTTTAAAAATCTTGTGTCTTTAAAAATCTATTTCAGCCATCCCAAAGTGCTCGTATATTAGAGATTGAAATTAACCCTATTGATGAAGTGGTAGTTAGGGTAAAGAAGGGTATTCCCGGTCAGGCGACAATACCGGTCACCACACTATCTTCCGAATTGCAGTGTTTATGCACACCCACACATTGATAGAGGGTGGCGTGAGTGTACCCCGCGCCGACGCACCCGCTCCCGCTCAGTTCCGAGCAGGCGTCAGGGAGAAAAGCACGTGTGTTTGTTTCGCGCCATTTTGTTGTAACTTTTTAGCCGCGGAACATAAGAGGTGAGTGCATTAATTTTCATGTTTTATTCTTTGCTGTAGATGATTATTGTCGTGCAGTTAGTTGTCTATCCATTTGCTTACAGATTTCAATCAATTTGCGACAGGTTTTTGTAAAAATTTTGATAAACCAAAAAAGTATATGGGTGGGCAATACCAGTCAGGTTGACCGGTATTACCCGCACGTTATGTTTGCAAGTAAATGTTATTTATAGTATTTATTTTCTTTTTTAGGATGTCGGGAACTCGAAGTAGGAGCAAAGAAGTGAAAGTAAAATGGAGCCAAGAAGATTTAAATAGAGCATTTAAACTTGTAGAAAAGGGAACTACAATAAGAGAGGCAGCTCGCTCTAATGGCATCCCGTTTTCAACTCTCCAAGAGAGACTAAAAAAGAAGAACTCAGAGTTTCCAGAAATGGGAAGAAAACCAGTCTTCACAAAAGAACAAGAAGCGGAAATGGCAGACCAGGTAAAATTCCTTGGGAACATATTTTATGGATGCACTTTAATACAGATAAGAAAGATGGCGTATGAATTCGCAGTTAAAAACAAATAAATTATCTGTTCGAAAAGCTGAAGGCACGAGTCTGAATAGAGCTACAGCTTTTAACAGGAAGGAAGTCGACATATTTTTCAAGTTGCTTGAAGAATTAATGGAGAAATATAAGTTTTTTCCAAGAAACATATGGAATGTAGATGAAACGGGCATCTCCTCGGTGCAAGACCCAGGAAAAATTGTTACTGAAAAAGGCCAAAAACGCGTTGGTTCTATAACCTCCGGCGAAAGAGGGAAGACAGTTACAGCTGTGTGTGCAGTCAATGCTACTGGCGGTTACCTTCCGCCAATGTTGATTTATCCTCGTCTGAGACATTCTCCAGCGTTGGAAAGCGATGGTCTACGTGGGGCTATTTACCGATGCTCGAAGAATGGATGGATCAACGAAGACCTATTTGTAGATTGGCTGAAGCATTTCGCAGATTTTACAAAACCAACTGAAAACGAACCAATATTGCTGATTTTGGACAATCATAGCAGTCACATCTCTTTAAGAGGTTATGAGTTTTGCAAAAAGAGTAACATTGTAATGCTGTCACTGCCACCACACGGCTCCCATAGAATCCAGCCTTTAGATGTTTCCATCTATGGTCCATTCAAAGCTGCGTACAAGCAGGAATGCAACATCTTTATGAAAACTGAATTAGGACGAAAGATCACACAAAACGACATTGCCTCGCTGTTCAAAAAAGCATTTCAAAAGGTAGCGACTATCCCAAAAGCTGAAGCAGGATTTGCTTCCACAGGAATATATCCTTTGAACCCAGACGTGTTCACAGACGCAGATTTTGTGGCTGCTGAAATTTTAAACAGCAGTGAATTAGTAGTGTCAGAAGAAGAACGGCGCGAACAAGACAACAAAACTCCTGAAGCTCAAATCATAATATTTAGCACAGAGTCTAGCGATCCACACAAATCAGCCCCTAATTCACCATCACTTCTCACCGATCATATCCAAACAGAACCAGCAAATAGTGCTGTGGCGTCATCCCAAGTCCTACAACCGATAAAAGACAACGCCGTTCCCTCAACTTCAGCGGTCACTGCTAAAGAACTGCTACCAGTTCCAAAAAAACCCACAAATAAAAAGAAAGTCCAGGGAGCCACACGAAAACAGCATGCAACAGTCCTAACAAACACTCCAAACAAGGAAGCTCTGATAAAAAAAGAAGAGAGAAGAGCGACAAGAGAAAATAAAAAAGAAACTGGTGCTAAAACAAAAACAGGAATAAAGACGGCGAAGAAAAGACCAGCTAAATATAATAATGTACGAAAGGCGAAAAAGAGAGTTCTCCAAGACAAAAATAAGGATGAGATGTCATCAGAGTCTGAAATCGAAATGGTTGACGTACGCGATGACGATGACGACACCGATGTTGAAGATCTGGAGAATAAATGCTTGTTATGTGACGATTATGGCAGGAACAACGAACTTTGGTACAGGTGCGTACAGTGTGGACTATGGGCTCACGCAGAGTGTTCGGGCTTAGAGTCCCCCGAAGGCTACACTTGCGATTTGTGCCGCTAAAAGCTTGACCGGTATTGTCAAACTGCCGACCGGTATTATCCGCCATGTGGTACAATACCGGTCAATACCATTTTTTTTTAAGAGTTGATTGTGCCAAATTTTAAATAAATATTGATCTCAATTGTTATTATTATGTTAGAGGAATACTTTAAGTTATGTTTAATAAGAGTATCTTGAATAAATGTTGATTTTTGTCTGAGTAGTAGTTATTTTTGCTTAAGTGACTAGTAATACCCTTCCTTACCCTAATAGATCAGGTTAAACATCATATTTTCGTTTTTATTTTAATTACAGTAGTAAAAAAATGGATTCGTTATTTAGTAGTTAAACTGTCCATCTGTTTCTTTCTTAATGTTGTGATTTTATTTTATACTTAGAATCACCACCACCAGCAAACTTCCAGTCTTATCTAACAGAGGGCATACCAGTAGAGTTTGTAAGTTGTTTTACTCACTTTTATAACTCAACTCATTTAGTGTCTGCATAACTATATAGGTACCCTTATAATTTTCAGACACAACGGAGGCCCCTGAAGCAGCTGGGGACAGCTCACCTTCAACACCTAGGCGAACCCTTGGTGGGTTATGAAAAAATAATTCAACATGTCTTAATTTATATTAGCCTGGTTCGTCTCACTGCTGGGCAAAGGCCACCCCCAAAGTAAATAATGTTACTTTGGGGGTGGCCTTTGCCCAGCAGTGAGACTAACCAGGCTGATATAAATTAAGACATGTTGAATTATTTTTTCATAACCCACCAAGGGTTCGCCTAGGTGTTGAAGGTGAGCTGTCCCCAGCTGCTTCAGGGGCCTCCGTTGTGTCTGAAAATTATAAGGGTACCTATATAGTTATGCAGACACCTAAGATCGCCTAAGATCGGATGCATGGAATAACTCACAAACTAGGCAATATTTTCTACTGCTGGCAACACGACTAGATCCGCCATTTTATTCTGCCCCTCTCCTCACACTGCGGCCGGCCAGCGACCAGACGGGACGTGCACACAGGTAATTCGACAGAAAAGGTGTATTTTGTGGGAAAAATCATCGATCCCATCTTACCTACAAAACTTTGATGGCTCATTGTGGTGAGTACTTTCATTTAATTAATGTAATTAATTATTTTGGGGCCGAATTACAGAATAATCTTTCGATCTGTACACTTTGACTTTACGCCTAGGACGTTCACAGCCCAAGATCCGGTCTTCCCTCCTCATGCCGAAGATCGGACAAGCTGTGTCCGTTCTTAGGATGACAAAAAAAAACAGTGGTTCTCAAGTGCTCAAGCCCACTAACTCTATTATTATTTAAAGCAGCCTTGGGAGTATACGACGATCAACAGATTACACATGAGGCATCAATATCATCGCCACCAACAACAGTATCGACACCAGATATTGATCTTAATACTTATGACAATCAACATACAATACTGGTATCTGAGCCATCACCAATAGAACTGGCTACTCAACATGAGCCAATAGATAGAAATAGGGATGATGAAAGTCAATCTGTTTTGGTGGAATACCTTGATCAATCAAGTAGTCTCCGACAACATTTAACTTTTAAGGCAAATGCAAAACCATGAATTACAGGTTAAATAGTACTGAATAAATATCTATGCTGACTAAACAGGTAAATTATTTTATTTACAACCTTTAGGTATCCACACTTAATGACTAGGTAAGTACTTATATCTATTTATTACCTTTATGTGATCTTCCAATACTTTTGAAATAGCCTCGCATACTTCTGGTACAATGAGGGAAATTGTAGAATATGATACTTCAAATAAGTACATTAGAGACCTGTATGAATCACCGGTGGCTAAAAATCTTAATGTGATTAGCAGGCGCATTCTCGGTAAATGGTGCAATTAGTTGTAGTAAATGTTCAAAGTCCTCAGTTGACATTCTGGTAAAGTTTTTAACCCTTTAACCGCCTACGTCGGATTAATCCGACAAATATTTTCGAGCCCATTTCGCCTGACTCGTATATTTACGACCAAAATATCACTGCTCGTTTAATCAGCTTTTTTATTTAATTACGCTGTATTCTATCAAAAATATGTTCATATTAGGTAAATAGTTAACTAAGTAATCATTTACAGTTTAATATACTTTAGTCTCTTAATTAGAAGTCCTAAAAATAATGTCCAAAGTAAGATGAATTAATAACATTATTTTTAGAAAATTGTATTGATGTGCAACGCCCATGACGACAAAATCCGACACGAGGGACGAGACATATGCCAAGATTTACCGATACAAAAATAAACATAAATCAAAATATTTCTCGTTATACTGACTAATTAACTTTAAAACAAATACAGCAATTGTTAATAAAAAATTTTTTTACAAATATTTGTGAATATTTCTTTTAATTCCTTGAAAAATTAAGTAAATTAACTTGAGAACTGTCAGCGACTAAATTGATGGTTCCCATCCCTAGCCTATATGTTCCAAACATCGACTAGGGTACGTAGTCGATGGTTCCAAAACTTACTTTGTTAGTACGCCCTGCGCCACGGTCGGATAAAGACGACTGCTACTTACGTCATAAACGAGTGCCGACTTCTGGAATTTTCCATCAGTGTTGTGCTTGTGCATGTAGTTTTACGTTCGTATGTCGATAAAATGTACATGACAGAAATGTATCATGACGACTACTGAAGAGTTAATACGAATTCTAGAAGGCGATGAAAGTGATGAATTTTTATCAGACGAAGAGTTTGACATTGATGTAGAGGTAATTCTTTTTTTATTACCTAGTTATATTTTAATTTATTGTGTAGTATGGTGGTCATGTCTGAATGGAAATTTTAAACTTACCTAATTAGAGTTGAGATTTGAGATGGCGAGAGCGCGCCGAGCGCGGTTGGAGCGCGAGTCTCGTGTGTGCTCGCTGACTCGCTCGTAGATACGTAGGTAGTTTATTTTGTGCGTGCCGCCACTGCCGCCGCGCTGCCACACACCGCACTGAATCGCACTACTAATTTTGCTTTTGTAGGCTATTCAAATTTTCTACCTTGGAGACTGATGTGTGAGAGTTTTCCACTCACACTATTTATTACTCTACAATTACTTTTTTGTATTATTTCAGATTCAAGGAAACAATGACACAACCACTAATTGGACAACGCAAATTGCTACCCCAATCATAGAAGAATTCGACGACTTTGTTTGTGGACTGTCGCCTGCTGTCAAATTAGATAGTACATCCACGGAATTTGAATTTTTCGAACATTTTTGTAGCAAAGACTTGTTACAGAAAATAGCCAATTGTACGAATAAATATCATCAACACTTCGTAAGACATACTGATCTCAGAATATATTCAAGACTGCAACAATGGCGCGATGTGACTATAGACGACCTCTACATTTTCCTAGCAGTAACAATGCTTTTCACTAGAAACAAAAGAAAAACAATTGAAGAACACTGGTCTACAGACCCGTTATTACATAGTACAGTGTTCCATAATATCATGTTTCGAAATAGATATTGCTCAATTCTAGCAATGTTATCTTTTTATGAAGCACCTGCAGGAACAAGTATTGAGTCGAGATTGCACAAAATCAAAATGATGATAGACCACTCGCGTAAAACTTTCAAAACAACATTTATCCCGGGTAAAAAATTGTGTATTGATGAAAGTATTGTACCTTTTAAAGGTCGCCTAAGTATTAAACAATATTTACCTAAAAAACGTAATCGATTTGGCATTAAGCTATTTGTTTTATGTGATGTCGAAACTGGCTATATCGTGGATTTTATAGTGTACTGTGGATCGGAAACAGAAATAGAGACCGTACCAAATTTAGGCTTAACTGGTTCAGTTGTAACTGAACTTTTAAAAGACTATTATTTTTGCAACCGAGAGCTGTATGTAGATAACTGGTATTCCAGTCCTCAGCTTTTTATATATTTAAAAGAAAGGTCGACTTATGCATGTAGTACCGTAAGATCAAATAGAAAAGGGATGCCGAAATTCCAAAAACTGAAACAAATAGCCGCTTACTCGTCTCCTCCCCTCTTAGCTCTAAAATGGCAAGATATGAAACCGGTCTTAATGTTGTCTACAATACACGATGACAAAATAATACCATCAAACAATATTGACTACTCAACTGGGCTACCAAAACTGAAACCACAGTGTGTGGTAGACTACACAAAAAATATGGGGTCGGTTGACACTTCTGATATGATGACTAGCACATTGGGCTGTATAAGAAAATCAAAAAAATGGCATAAAAAGCTTGGGTTTCACATATTTGACATGTTTTTAATTAATGCATTCTATCTGACTAAAGTGATAAAAAATAAACAAAATTATAGTTTAGCTGATTTCCAATTAACCGATTCCTGGCCTATGACGCACGCAGCGCGTCATGAAGAAACCTTCAGTGAGGCCAATGACGCGACAAGCGCGTCATTAGTAAATTGTTAAAATATCAACTTTTATTCATTTTAAACAAAAAATCCTTTTATTTTATATACAAATTGACACATTAGAGACACTATTATCTGTGGCCATTACATTTTTTTGGAAAATTAAATTATCAGGGGTCGTCAACCACATGGTATAATTGTTTAGTACTAATCCATTATTTATAAACTAAATAAACTAACGTTATTGATAGACAACTAACAGTAACCTAAAATAATTTATCTACTGCATGCAATAATTTGTAGCTCAAGGTCAAGAACGAATAAACAAGTTCCTAGAAAGTTTCCTGCATAATAATAATAACATAACCTTCAAAATAAACCTTATTCTAATTCAAATAAGATGGTCACAAGCTCATCTTCGTCCGTTACGTTGGCCGCGTGAACCTACAAAGTACTCTATTCTTATTAACATAAGGTTTATATTCTGCAAAACATTATTTATCGCAGGTAAAAAATATCGTCCATTGTTTCCTGGCCGGTCGGTCAGCCGGTTCATGAATGAATATTTTGTCTACTTAGCACCGTATGTTCATCTGTATAGGGTTTATTTTGGCGAAAAAAGACGCGTCAAAACAAAACTAGCGGTCCTTGCACATCGTGATTTATCCTTTTTGAGAACACTTCTGCTGTGCCCTCTTAGACATCAGACGTGCTCTCTTCCTACTATTGTTTTGCCTTACCGACGACATTCGCTTGCGTGCACCTGGACTCCCGTGATTTTGCATTAATGATAACATTGTGGCTTGTGATACCGGACTCCGATTTTACGTTTGTGCTGACATTTTGGCTTGTGTTACTGGACTCCGAATTTGAAACGCTCTGCTTGCTTTTCGTTAAAGGTAAGTTTTGGTTAAGAATTTCTTATTTTTGAATAACTAGACTGTGATTATAAATCACTGTTATACTCTATGTGCATGATCTGCAGAAATATGTTCAGGGGTCTGGGTGTTTTCTATGGGGTATGTGTAATAAAAAATATCTATGTATGTTATCTATCTATTGTATTAAGTATGTAAGTTATCTAGTACCCATAACACAAGCTCTGCTTAGCTTGGGGCTAGATAATGCTGTGTGGATTGTTCAGCATTTTTTATTATTATTATTATGTTAGCAGTCAGGTTTTTTATTTCTATAGGCAATACTTATTAGATCTTAAGATCTTATCATAGGTACCTATATTATAGGGACCTAAAGTTGAAAATAAGTAACTTACAACTCTCATTTGTTTTTTTTAGAACAATGCACCAACCGTCAACTTCAAGAGCAGAAGACGATGAATTAGAAGACATTTTGGGGACAATGGAGTCTCCGAGAGATATTATACCTTCAGATGAGTTCCTATTATCAGACCAGGATTTATATGGTATACTGATGGGCGATACATTGGAAAATGATTGGTTAGATTTGGCTGAGGAGGAGGTAACTACTACCGAAAATGAGGAACCAGTACAGCGAAACGTGGAAGAAATGCAAGCAGGAACCTGGACCCCAGGTAATCCAGCATTTGAAAATAGAATCCAGTTTACTGGCAACCCTGGCATTAAACAAAATATGTCAGGAACTGAGCCAATAGATTTTTTTAATTTGTTGTTTAATATAAGTTTTTATGAACTTATATTAACGCGTACAAACGCAACTGGTGACAACCTTAAAAGAAACAGCACAGGGCAAGCGCGGTTTAAAAAGTGGAAACCAATATCTGTGTCAGAGTTCCAGACATTTATAGGCGTGATTTTACTGATGGGAATAATAAAATTAAATCGATTAACCGATTATTGGAAAAGGCATTATTTATTTGATTTTAAATTAAAAAACTATATGTCAAGAAATAGATTCTTTATGATTTTAAGAGCTTTGAATGTACAAAGTATACCAGGCACTGAAAGTATTAAAAAGGTATACTCATTAATAGACATATTTAATAAAACCATGGAAAAAATATATTATCCGAGTAAAGAATTGACAGTGGATGAATCCCTGATTTTATGGACAGGTCGATTACGCTTTCGCCAATACATAAAAAACAAAGCTCACAAATATGGCATCAAATTATATATGTTAGCCGAAAATAGCGGTACCTGCATGAAGATACATTTATATGCTGGGGCTCAAGATGTTGTAGTGGGTGGTCGTGATCATGTAAAAAAAATATTACGTTTACTAACTGAAAAATATTTAAATGCTGGCCATTCTATTTATGTAAATAATTATTATGCAAGCGTTGATATGGCCAACGAATTTTTAAATAATGCTACATATTTGACCGGCACTTTAAGGCAAAATAAAAAAGGTAATCCCAAGGACTTAATGAATACCAAACTAAAAAAAAACGAAGCGTGTATTATGCATAATAATAAAAATGTTACAGTTACAAAATGGCAAGATAAGAGGGAGGTCTGTTTCGTCAGTTCCGAACACAATAGCGAATACGTACATACTAAAAATAAATACGGAAACGAATCCTTCAAACCTAAAGTGCAGGTTAAATACAACAAATATATGAGATCAGTCGACAAGCACGACCAGATGTTAAATTATTATTGTGCCGAACATAAAACGTTAAGATGGTATAAAAAAGTAATTATCCACATCATGCAGGTTCAGCTATTAAATTCTTTTTTCCTATATAATTTGAACAGAGAACGGAAGACAAGTTTGTATGATTTTAGATTAAAAGTAATTGAACACCTGTTACCTAATAAATCAGAGATCATTCGACCGTCACATCCAGGTAAAATTCATTTGCCGGCACATTTACCGAAGAATAACGGCAAAACATTGAGAAAACGATGCAGGCTCTGCTTTAAAACGTAAATAAAAAACGAGTGGAGGTATTGTTTGGCTGTCCAGACTGTCCAGGTTTTCCTGGATTATGCCTGGAATGTTTTAGAGCATTTCACAAATACTGTGAAATGAATGAGGTAGAAAAAAATGATATATTTTTATCATTTATTAATTGTACAAGTACCTAATGATTACAACGATTAATTAGTTTTAACTTGTAAAACAACATTTTAATCAACGAACAGCTCAATAATGAAAGTATGTGATTATATTTTTCCTATGAAACAAATATTCTAAAATATCTTATTATATCAATCAGTCTCATAATCAAATACAAAAATCAACAATAGACATATGGGTACAACATTGTGATAATAACATGTTTTAATAATAAATCTTATTAAACTTAAACACTTCTTTCATTTACCCACGATCATCCTACCTTTTCTTACATTATACAGGATTACAGGGAAAGTGGTAGTGAATATTGAAGGACGTTGTTATTGAGGTAATTTCGTATAAAAAAAAATCTATGATTAGGTGTCTGTAACTTAACTGTTTTAGAAATATTGAATTGTAAAGTTTTTTTTAATCCACGATTTTCTGGCTATTAGTAGTTTTTTTTTAGATTACAGCTCCTAGGATGGGTTTTTTTGATGCATTAAGTTAGAAGACATATCAATCAATAAAAATGATCAACAAAAAACCTACTACTAACAGTGTTATAAAATAGTAATTGTTTTTGTTAATCATTTTTATTGTTTGATATGTCTTCTAACTAAATACGTCAAAAAAACCTATCCTAGGTGCTGTAATCTATATAAAAACGACTAAAAGCAGGAAAATAAAGATTAAAAAAAACTTGAAAATTCAATATTTCTAAAACGGTTAAGTTACGGACGGACACCTTATTATCGTTTTTTTCTGTTTCAATAAAAAATGACCTGAATAATAACGTCTTTCAATATTCACTACCACTTTCCCTGTAACCACAGTATACCCATAATGTATTAGTATAATTATTTTTTAAGTATTTCTATAATATTCTGCATAATAGCATATCTTTCATTAATGTTATATCGGAGTAATTCATTGGACACCCATTGCCCAAAATATTTGCAGCCGTGTATATCCACGATTGTCACAGCCTCCATATCCTCCGTCTGCTTCTCAGTGCACGTTGCATTATCCTTCGTTGTTTTTGTTGTGCATGTTGGACCATCGTTCCTCGTATCCTCTACATAATATGGTCCACTATTAAGTTCCCAAGACTGAGAGTTCTGCTCGTCGTCGCACTGTGTTTCTATTTCCGTTTCGGGAATGTATTTGCGTTTTCTTCTTTCTTCTGGAAAAAATATATAAAATATATCAAGAAGCCCATTTAAAATGGTCAGTATGGGAAAGTCTGAAACTATAAGACATACAAAGATCTGTTCTTAGGAACCATGACATGATTTTCTAATCAATTTTAACTTAATAAAGTTTAGGTATATCAAATGGCAATAGTGTATTTAAATTTCACTTCGTTTATTCTTTAATGCTATGGCAGAATGAGATTAATTGTCGGGTTTAGTTTGTGTAAACATGTGGGCAAGTACCTTCTGTATACAATACCTACCAATTAATTTTAAATGATTTCAATCGCGTATCAGGACATTTTACCATTTTTAGTAATATGCATAGGTAAGTGAAGTGTCACTTCTGTGCGGTGTTAAATCTTTGAAAGCGACATGTTGTTACACTTTGTTGAACAAAACGCGTAAGCGCGCTCACCCCGCGCAGTTCCCCCCGCTGTCATCAAGTTGAGAGTATTTTTTTGTTTGGTGTGTAGTTATCTATTTATAATATCTCAGTGTAAAAACGAAGATGTGCGATTAAACACTATCCAAAGGTTTACAACTCATGGTGGAAATCTGTAACTTACCTTCCATCTCTTAAAAAACACGTAGATAATCACTTTAAAACACACTACACTTATTAATAAAACATAACACACAGTAACAGGTCTCTCCATGTATTATTATGGATGAAACTGATTAAAATAGCGTAATAACATTACCGGGGGCCAACGACGCGCTAGGTGCGTTATCATTCAGGAGGGCCAATGACGCGACTCGCGCGTCATTCAATTTTGTATAGGGCCGGGGCGGAAAGGATCGAAAAATGAAGGTGGCAAGGAATCGGTACGTCATCAGGCAAATAATAGAAAAATACAAACAATGTTCTTCAACTCAACAGTCAACTTCGCGCGGAGTGCTTGACCCTAACCGTTTTTTACATAATAGTGCCTTAGAGCATTTTCCTGTTAGAATACCAACCGGCAAAAGTCAGCGATGCAAAATGTGCGCAGCAAAAAGAAAACGGTCTGAGACTCGTTTTATGTGCCAAAAATGCAAAGTTTATCTGTGCGTAGAACCATGTGCTGTTGAGTACCACAATTCTACAAAAAAATCGGTATCGTAATCACACATCACTATTTTTGCGTTTAGTCTATTATGTCTATGGTCGGCTAGACGTTGTCGACACTCTACATTCATTCTACATTATCCGTATTCGACAGTGACGCTGTTTGAAGTGTTTGTGGCACGACGTTTGTAAAATCAAGAGAACATTTTACAATTTTTTTATATCAAGATGGGGTCCAAAAGTAAGTGGTTTTCAGAACGTATTGCATCTAATGTAAATGGTGATATAATTACAAAAACTCATGTTTGATTTGTTTTATAGGGAAGTTTGAAGAAAGCCAGTCAATTTTGGCTCCCTTTGACTATAGCCAAGACAAAGTAGACATAGACTGTAGCCAAGATGTTAACCTTCCATCAACGCTGACCAACGACGAGTATATGGTTAAATTAAATGAGGGTCAGTCGCAAATAAGAAGTTCTGATAGTACGCCAGATTTATACAGATCTACGGCGACTTAAACTTTTGTCAAAACAACAAATGCAAGTACACAATACGAGAAAATTGATAATCCAATCAAAGATAATGTATGCGAACAATGGCTCAGAGAACATAACTTAGAAATAAACTATAGTAAAACTAAAATAGTACAATTTAGAACATACAAAAAAAAACCTTTAGACCTTAAAAATCTTACCAAAACTATGAAAATTGACGAGCAAAGCGACTTCAGCCTCTTAGGAATAATCCTAGATACACATTTAAATTGGAAAAAACAAATTGAATCTACTAAAACCAAACTATCGCGTTTTGTATACGCTCTAAGTGTTTTAAAATCAAACACAAACTACCAAACTGCCCTAACTGCCTACTATGCTCATGCGTATTCAGCTTTCAACTATGGTGTTATACTATGGAGTGACAGTACGGACTTTGAACAACTTTTTATAACGCAAAAAAAATTAATACGTATCCTTATAAATATTCCTCCGCGAGAAAGCTGCAAACCACACTTTATCCAAAAGAAAATACTTAGTTTACCCTGCATCTATATATTACAAGCGGCAATGTTTGTTAGAAAACATAAAAATTACTTTAAAACAAAACAAGAACTAGACAATAACTATAATAGACGAAATAAAAATAAAATAGTACTCCCTGATACAACCCTAACAACAGTTAGCAAAAGCCCCAAATTTAGATTAATTAAAATATTTAATAAACTACCTGAAATCCTAAAATGCGAACCAAAAGATAATGTATTTACGAAACACTTGAAAACTTTACTACTACAAAAATGCTATTATTCAATCCATGAATTTTTCTCCGATGACAATTTAAAACAAAAAACTGAAAGTGTACTAGCTGACATACCTACAGATTAAATTAGCAAGCCTATCTACCTAATCATGACATTCCTATAATTCCTATATGACATTCCTAATTTTATAAATAATGATTGTTTTGAATCTTAGGCTAACATTTAAAAAGAACCCAAAAATTGTTGTGCCCTGACAGGGTTTTTATGCATTGTGTACCTACCCACTAAGACTACACCTAAGATACTACCTGTATGCATGAAATTACAATAAATGAATTATGAATTATGAATAAGAAAGTGCCAAAATTTTAGCGGACAGTTATTTTGTTGGCGATGAAACTCGTAAAAATAAGTTTATCGAATGTTACACAAATGTGGTCTCGTCAATAATTCGCCTCGTCGATAGCGAGCATAAATAATTTTTCAACTGATCATAGGTACTATTAAGAAATTATCACTGTGATTATTTGACTGATTTTAGTAACAAGAAATTATATCTGATTATTTGACTAATTTTATTGAAATTAATGATAAACAAAATGTGATTGTGTAAACAAAATGTATCGTTACATCTTAGTCAATAGGTAAACCTGATAATGGCATTGTCAAGTAAAATTTTAATTTTTATGTTTGTTGTTGATTGTTTAGTAAGATAACTGGAGTATAAATGAATACACATAAGAACTCGTACCTACTTACTTTAGTTTTTCTTCTCTGGACTGATTTTATTGTGAATTGCCTAAGTGCTAATCAATAAATCGTTAAAATTTTTAAACACTTTGTTTTACTGGCTTACGAAAAATACCGAATAATTTCGTAAATAGTATTAGAGTAGGTACCTATATCTCCACCAAGCTAAGTTTGCACCTCGCTGGAATGCGGCGGCGTGTACCCGTGTAAGTACCCATGTATAATATAATGTTCAAAACAATAAATGCAAAGTAAAATTTTACAGACATTTGTTTATTTTTTAAAGTCATAGCGAATCCTTTTTTGCAGCCCTTACCTAAGCGTCAGTGTGACGCAATCGACGCGAGGTGCAAAACGAAATATCGAGATCGAAAAGTTAAGTATTGCACATCCCTCTTTAATGTAGGTATTAATTTTTCGATTCACTGTGCCGGGCGCTGGGTGCACGCCAGCTGATATGAAGTCGGGCGGTTAAAAGGTTAAATAAGGCACCATCGTCTGCCTTAATTTTTGTTAGTAAACTAGTCCGTGGGCCATTCTGAAGTAATCTTCTTTTCCACCAACGTTTCTTCTTCCGTTGTTTAGCTGCATGGCTTAGTAGTACTAAATAAGCTGCTGCTAAAGTTACTTGATCAGCCATATTCTATGGTGTATGTATCCCCTCGATCAAACAAGTAGTTAGACCAGTAACACTCCTTAAACAGCACGATGCTTTGGAAATTATCCAGGCACGATGTTGCCTCGGCGTAAAATAGGCTGCCGTATGCCACATATGCCGCAAATGCTTTCTATTTGTAGCACGCCACAAGGTGCCGCATGCAACATATGTGAAGCATGTGACATTGTCGCACGTTGTTGACTCGGCGTAAACGAGCCTTTAGGGTAAATTTTGCTTGAATTGCAATTGATGTTTTTTAAATATCAAGCTTATATTTTTTGAAGTCACAAACACTTTTTTATGCTTTTTTCGTCTTAAAATATCTTTAAATTAAACATAAAAATTGTTTATTACAGATAAAATATGCCAACGAAATACGAAAGGACTTCGCTTCGGGCGACCTTTTACACTGAAGAATTTGGGCAAATCTGGATTAAAGAGTAAAACTCTAGGAAGAGCACAAGCGATTCCCCCGGAACTGGAAGTTCGTTTGGCTGTAGGTCTGCGCACGATGGAAAAATGGTGTTGGGGCTTATCTAAAGAGGAAGTACTGGATGCAGTGGCAGCATTTGTAAAGGTAAATAAATTACAAACTCCATTTATGGATGGCAGACCAGGTACCAAGTGGTTCATATCTTTTAGAGAACGACCCAAATTATCTGTGAAGAAACCACAAGCTGTAGAGATTCTTCGGAAAAGAATGACGGATCCTTTTGTCGTTGACGAGTACTTTACTCTTTTGAAAGAAGTACTCACAGAGTTAAATATCGATGATCCACGACGAATCTGACAAAACATCTGTTGCTTTGAACCCATCAAAAACCAAAGTGGTAGGTGCAGTTGGCCATCCAAGTACAAGGACTACAGCAGGCCCAGGTACAGAAAATATCACAGTATTAGCAACTGTTAATGCGGCAGGAGAGAAATTAAATCCCTTGATTGTATTTAAAGGGAAAAACATATATGAAGAATGGATGTTGAAAAACAAAACTAATTTTGATTTCGAGATTGCATAATTATGCTGCTAGTAAACGCGGATGGATGGAGGCGGATATTTTTTTGAACTACATGGCAAATCAAGTGTTACCGGGCATAGGTACGGAAGAGCCTCAACTTATGGTGTACGATGGCCATGTGACTCATTTCGATGAGAGAGTAATAGCCTTAGCAGCAGAAAACGGTCTAACCATATTAAAATTACCAGCACATACTTCTCATCTGCTACAACCACTAGATTTAGCGGTGTTTAAATCGTTTAAAAGGATATGGGACAGAAAACTTGTGCTCTGGCAGCGAGAGAATATTCAGAAGTCATAAGAAACGGCTTCAAAAAGGAAGGGATCCACCCATACAATCCTAATGTCGTTCCAATAGACAAATTTGACCAAGCTGCTTACATAAGATGGCAAAAACGTATTGGTGATAATCCTCTTAACGATATAAAAGACTGCAAAATTTTATAAAACTAATTAGAAACTTGCCGTTATTACCAGAAAATCATATCAAGGACTGTTGTTTGACAATATTAAATAATGCACCCGACTGTGAACAGTTCAGAATTTTCAAAAATTATTTCGAAAAGCAGTGGATTTAGAAAATTTTGGTTATTTCGGTTATCTCGGTATAGATGGTTATCTTAAATCTAAAGTTTACGCAAATAAACCGACTTCACTGGCGCATTTGAAATAAAATATCCGTCACGAAATGGCAGCCATCCCTGAGTCAACCTGCCGAGCCGTCATAAGTAATTTTACTGTTCGATTAAATGAGTGCCGAGAACGCGATACATTTAGACGATATTATTTTTAAGAAATAAATCCCCAAAGTGTTACAATAATTAATAAACATTTTTTCTATATACGGCTTACTTTTTTTTTAATCGATCCACTAAATATAAAATTTCTTTTGAGACACCTTGTATATAAACTAACACTCAAAAATATGAATAATAATATGATTTTTTTGTTTCAGTGGGCGAGGAACAGGCAAATTTGGCTTCGTTTTTAGCTATAGTAAATCTTCTACGGCAAATGCCCACAGTCACCATGCCCCGAAAAAAGTGAGGAAACTGTCGAGAGAGTCCGAGCTGGCTTTATTGGACTCGTTTGCACTGCTGCAGACATCAGAAGATACTGCGAAGATAGGGAAAAGCTCATTGCTGCTAAAGGTATACCAAACCAGCCATATATACTTGCTGTAGGATCGGCTTGGGCCAATGTGATTCAATACGAAATTGTAATTAACAAAACTTTAAGATATCAAGTTCCAAACATCTTCTCCGCAATCAAATACACTTTTTGTCTTTCTGTATTGGGCTTTAGATTGTGCTCAACCAAAACTCTGCATCATGCTGGATGTACGTGCAGCGTGTAATGTTCCAAATGAAATCCAAATTTGATACAGAATCCATTACGCGAATTGCTGAGTCAAGTGTGTGTCTAACTGACACACAGTGTAGTTAAAAATGGTACCTCGTGCACTGTGCGAACATTCCTTTTCAGATTTTATCCGATTAAAAACACACATGTCTTTCTACCATGAAACAGTGACTTCTTATTCTTGAGCAATTTTAGATGCTTAAGAACTTTTAAAATTTTTGGTTCATATAAGAGACATTACTTAAAAAATCATTTGACGAGCGTGTTGTGCTAAAAAATCATATGACGAGCGTGTTATGTTTATTTTGCCTACAATGTAAAAGATGCTGCTCTAGGTACAGAGTCAATATACATAGCTTATAACACAATGCAGTATTCATATCCATGCCATTATTACTATACCATTATTGGCTATGGTATTCAACCTTTACAATATGTTGTTTTGCGAAAGCCTCTGTATTTTTTTTTACAATAACTATTGGTAAATCATAGACCGCTCCTGCAGCATGACAGGGGTACGGGAACGGAGTGACACACACGATGACGTAATATGTCTGCCTCTCGATTAGCTTCCGCTAATCGCGCGATTCCCCGTTCGTGTCAACTCTCACCTTTATCATGCTGCACGAGCGGTCTTAAGTTAGTAATAATATAATACATAAATATAAGTAATAGTAATAATATAAGATATAAATGCAAGAAAAATGTAAGCAGAAAGTAATAAAAATTAATACATTTAATTTATTGTTTCTATTAATGAATCGTGATCCTTCCACAGCGTCTTCAAACCTAACAATGGTGATTAAATACTTTGCTATTGCAGCAAATTTACGTTGCTACCTTCTCAAAAGGCTTTTACACTTCAGGGTTACAGTTAGTGAACGCCAGTCATCAGAAAAACTTGTACTTATTAAATCACCATTGTAAGGTTAACAAAGTAGGCATAGTTATGAAGGCAAAGTAAGTTTGCTGCAATGGCAACGTCTTAAATCACCATTGTTAGGTTAGCAAAGTAAGTTTGTTGCAATGGCAATGTCTTAAATCACCATTGTTAGGTTAGCAAAGTATTATAAATCATTCGGCTAGGCCGATCATAGGCTAGCTCTGGACAATATGTACAGTGACATTGTCTCTATCATGTGTGAGGCGGCGGTGCAGACGAAGCAGGTAAAGTATTGTGTGGGTAGAATAGACACGTCAAGTCGTCTGAGATGGTGCTAAAACAACCAGGACCAGATAATTATGGAAAAAATAGCAACTGAACGAGCTTCCAAAGATTTCGCTAAGTTTTGGAAGTCCACTGGTAAATTGAATTCTAGGCCGTGTAGGGGGGATGAGTGAGCCGAGGGACATAGCACAACTGTTTATGGAACACTTTAAGGTGCAGTCTCCTCTCGGCCCATCAGAGAATTTATAATATTAGTATTGTATGTATGCATAGGTATATCTTTTATTTTTCTTTAAAGGATGATGAGCCTGTTGAGGAATCCGTTGTAGCAGGAAAATTATAAACATATTTTTCTCGTCGAGTGGCTTCCGGGGTTGCGCAAGAAAGTGATCCTACAAAACAAGAAGAATACTATGTAGAGGTTCGTCTTTCCCTATGTAAGGAGTTGGATGCAACCTCACCTGACGAGCGTTGGAAACATTCACTCGTGAGCCTAAAGATTGCTGTTCATAATAACAACACAACTTGGAAGGCGGTTACTAATTAGATAACCGCCGTCAAAGAAGATTTTCAGGGTGTTCGCCCAGTAGGGGAAGGGCGGGTAAGATGGATAGGGTGGGCAAGATGGATACTCGAAATATCCCGAAGACGCAGCGAAATTTTACGAAATCAGCATAACAACAGCGTGCCTAGCCGCCGGCCGCGTCCCCACGCTCAAGGACCGCCAGTCTCCTGCGCACGACGGTCGTTGCAGAAGCGTGTTTATGTTTTGTGTTCCAAGCTTTCGTTGTTTTGACAGTAAGTAAAGTTGAATATATCTATTGTTTTCTTGTAAATTGATATGTGTTGTTGTTATTTTACTTTGCTTACCATTGACAATCTTGCTTGGAATGGATTGTTTATTAGTTTTATTTTATGAGATATTTTCATTTTCGTTCTTCATAAGCCAAGTGGGCAAGATGGATCACGTTATTACGATCACGACATCCAAGCAAGGAAAGAACGAGAACTAACAAGAAAAATTCTCCCAAGAAAACCTCTGATCAGCCTGAGCCTGCTTATTTCTCCACAGGTTGCAGAGAACCCTACAAAACACTAGTTGAAGACTGGATAGAATGCTCAGGATGCCAGAATTATGCTCAGGATGCCAGAATTATGCTCAGGATGCCAGAATTATGCTCAGGATGCCAGAATTGGACACACGAGCTCTGCTACTCCTATATGCGTTATGGCTCGTACTTTTGCGATAAGTGTGATGACTAGAATACTACTTATAATCCATGATCCATCTTGTTATCCTAGGTTATCCATCTTACCTACCCTGGGCGGGCAAGATGGATAATTTCCATTTTGCTTTTTTTTATAAATGTAAGAGTTACACAATATTTGTTTTAGATTTAATTGATCTCATTGTTGCCAATGGTAGTTTATTAAGTTAACGATTGTTCTAAGTAAAGTATTCAAGTTTAATAAACAGATTTATATATATGTATGTTTACATGCGTTTCTTCTAACTATATCCATCTTGCCCGCCCTTCCCCTACATTACGCGTATCAGATTAATAAAGAAAACTGTTATATAGGAATATCAAAAGTATGTCTAAAATAGTTTTAAGGTTTTAGATTATCTATTTCAATGGTATTTTAATGTAATAAAATCATTAGCACATAACTTTCACAATAAAGATTAATAATAGAAAATTGTGGTTAAGAAATATGAAAAGTATCTCTTAAATCGTTTTCAGATTTTAGATTACCTATTTCGTTGGTATTTTAATGTAATAAAATCATTAGCATATAACTTTCATAAGTTCCGCGGCGCCGATAATTTCTTAATTTATTAATTATTAAAATGTATATTTAAAATAAGTGGAATATTAATTGTACAATTTTTGATATCATTGATTTGGTCTGAAAGTATTATTCAGTGTTCGCGCCAAAGACAGTGTGAGCCATCGCTCAGGCTGCATTTTTTTACGATGTCAGAGCCTATAATACAATGTGTATTGTCGAACCTTGATCAAACGAGATGTCCGAATACACGACATGTATTTATCGATAAAAAACAAAAAATAAAAAATTATATGTTACCTATCTCAAAAATAAAGCCGATTTAATAATTTTTTTAATGAAAACTAATTCATCTGGTTTTTTCTTCATAATTAACATAATTTTTATATTTTGTTTTTTATCGATAAATATATGTCGTGTATTCGCACATCTCGTTTGATCAAGGTTCGACAATGCACATTGTATATGACCCAAAAGGGGGTGAATACCCACTTTTTGGATCGGCAGCCTAACCAGACAGAACTTTAATCTAAGTATTGTTCATATTTTGTTAAAATATCTTGTGACTAGCAATTTGTGCAACATAACCTTAAAATGTTATTAATTGTCAGTAATAATTTATGTCCAACCAGATTGTATTATTGAATATAAGAGTATTGATGTTCTAAGTAATGCTTCTTTTCTTTAATAACGACAATAGAACCCTATTAGGACATCTAGTAACTATATTGCTTTCTCGTCATCATTTATGTTCCAACCAGATTGTATTATTGAATAAAACAGTATTCATGTTGTAAGTTATGCTTCTTTTCTTTAATACCCACATCAAACCTTTTAGGACTTCTAGTAACGTTTTAATGAAAATAGATACCTAGGTAGTTCAAATTAGTTTTTCATTATGGTATCTTAGAGCTTCTTTTAATTAGTCAAACCAACCATCAAAATCTATCACGCGCATGAGATTTTTTTTTAAGTTTTGTACCTACTTATGGAATCGAATAACATCAATTTACTATCTATTATTTTATCATCGTTTGTTTTAATCATGTAATGCCTTTTATTTCAGCAGAACTAAATAAAAATTAAAACAGAAATAATAATTGAAACAGAAATAAAAATTTAAACAGAATTAGAGAACAAAACAAAGATTGTTAATTGAATCTTAATTGTCTTCATAAAATGAATGTCTTTCATTGGTACGAATATTTCATCATTGTTTTGTTTGATGATACCTACCTACATCATTTTGTTAACAGCCGAATCTCCTTGCATTTAGTAAATATTGTCACAATTGTGGAAAATGTATGCAGCGAAAGGATCTTCGTAAAGATGGTGAGTATAACAGCATAATTATTTTAGTAGGCATGGAGTTAGGTTGTGTATTTTGTTCTTTGTTTTCTTATGGAGAGGTAATTGTAAGACTTTCTGCATTCAATAACTTAGTACATATCTCGCGAAATATTTGCAAGAAACTAGAAGCAAATGCAATTGTGCAGTCGATTTGTGGAATACGACATTATACTCGGGATGCGGTTCAATATTTATTCTATATATGCATAGCCTATGTTGAGGTGTCATGGATATATACAGAAACCAGACACAAATAACACCCAGACCCAGAACAGATAACTTGAGCATTAAAATACCCGCCTTGCCGGAAATTGAACGGGCATACTTTGACGCAAGGGCTTGGGTCCCCTGCGTCAAAGTATGCCGGTACGAGTATCAATGACTTAATAGTGTGGTTTATTTTTACCACGCTTTTATTAGCTTCACCTGTATGTATGTTTGTTTGTTTGTAACCGACTCCTTTGAACTCGATTTTGACCCACTTTGAACGGTCAGATTTCATTTAAACTTAGTAAACTTATTAATAACCGATGACAATACAATTTGATAAGATTATTCTATTATCCTAATTAGGATCTTCAGGATTAACACGTTCTATGCCGGGAAAGAGAATGACACAACCAATACTTCGCCAACTAATGTCTACTAAAGTACTAAAATTATGTGAAAATCTGTTTGACAAAGGACATACTTTGTACACAGACAAACACGAGCGTGGGATTGGCTCGAGAGCTTTTGAAAAAAGAGAATCACCTTGTTGGAACTTTAAGAAAAAACGGGAAACATTTTCCTAAAGTAGTGGTTTCAACAAAGCTTAAAAAGATTTGATTTTAAATGTGGCTTTTGTCAACGCTTTAACTCTTTATAAAAGCGTAACCAAAAAAAAATATTGCGAATGTTGACTTCAGAAAGGAGATAATAAAGAGTTTACTGGCTAAAGACTCAACATCTGAAGTTCCTCCGTCAAGACCAAGGAGAGTGAGACACGAGATGGGAACAAAAACGGGGCCCTCTAAAAATGTAAGACGGCAGTGCTTGGAATAACACAGAACCTTATTAGGAGCCCAAAATATATCATATTTATGCACCTCTGGTGATTAGGACGCAGTAAAGATTTTTCGATCTAAAATTTGTATGGAGAAAAACATGAAAATCGATATTTTTCGGCTCTCGTGCGAGTGCCCGTTATTTCCTCTGGTACGAATTATGTCCTCATTTTATTGCTATTTTTCGACATATAGCACACACCGGGGACTCGATGGACTTCAGGTGAAAAAAGTTGAAATGTATTTTTAAACTATTATTTTGCATTTTACTCATTATCCAAAGTACATTAGGACCTATAAATAATATTTTGACTCGATTAATCATTGTTACAGTCTTATTGCAGTATTTTACCTAACATACTTTAAAAAAAAGATTTTTCTAACTAAAATTTATATGGAAAAAAACATGAAAATCGATATTTTTCGGCTCTCGTGCGAGTGCCCGTTATTTCCTCTGGTACGAATAATGTCCTTATTTTGTACTATCTTTTGACATATAACAAACATCGCGCACTCGATGGACTTCGGGTGGAAAAAAATAAAACATATTTTCAAACTATTATTTTGCATTTTACTCATTATCCAAAGTATACATTAAGACCTATAAATAATAAATCAATCTAAACCTTAAATCTAGATAGCACAACAATTAACAAAAACCACACATCAATTATTATTGTCCATGGTAGGTACCCATATTGCCAAATCACGAAGTCAAGTCAGGCAGCCTATAGGTATAGAATCTATGGGTAGAGAAATAAACACAAACACGTTATCACATCGTTATAACATCTGACACGTTGTCTATTGATTGTAAAAACGTGATCTTATCAACAAACATTATAAATTGTAAATTGTGGTCCTTATCAAGATTATAAAGTGCGTTTGATGATTGCGCTTAGATACTTATGTGTTGGCGGAAAGATAGGCGACAAATCTTGAGTTTGAGTGGGCAGTGGACGAGACAAATAATTTTCAACAAAGTGAAGACGAACCCGAAGCATCCCGAGATTATTTGAGCTCTGAATACCATTATTCAGTTTCAACAATACTTTCACCTGTAGCAGTTTGTATACATAATTTTTAAAGCTCTTTAACCCTAGACACCTAACCTTCGTCGAATCGACGAGTACAGAACAGAAATTTTGCTGTCAAAAGAGAAAAGGCAATTTTGTGTTATTTTTTTTTTAATTTTCATTAGTCTAAGTATATGTGTCATTTTATCTCAAAAAACTAGTGCCGAATAATATAAGGTATCAAATAAATATATGTATAGTTAAAACATAAATTGATTGTTTTATTTACTAAAACAATAATTGGTTTTTATATATAAGTAATAAAAATAACGACAAAATCAAATAAAATATATAAAAATAAGCGCTAAACATTGTTCATCGAATCGACGTATGGTTAGGTTTAAAGGAGTATATTCGAAGGTTAGGTGTCTAGGGTTAATAAATATTTTAGGGCCGCATAAGGTTAATAATTTTGTAGCTTAAATGTAATATAGGGTATTTTTTATCTTTATTACAATTTTTCATTTGTGATTTTTCTGTTTCAGGTAATGAACTAGTTAAGAAGTGGAAGGCCATAAAAGATAATTTTGCTAAATATCAAAAAAAAATAAAAGATGCCAATCGATCTGGAGCTGGAACTTCAAAAATTAAAGAATATCACTTAACCCTTAAATGCATTTTGTTGCCAAATGTCTACGTTCCTATTTATTATGATTATCTGTGGTTTTTTGAAGACGTATCCGAATATTATTGATTTTTGGACGAAGAAAATATATTTTCAACGTCAAATGATGACAGTGACAAAGGCAAAATCGCGCGTTTTTGAAAAATGATCGTTTGAACTTTTCGAGTCGGACAACTTCTTACTTTTGAAAATTGTGCAATTTGTTTCATTTGTTACGGCGAAATCTATCCAGATATTTAGAAACAAAAATTGAATATTGATAATAATAAAGGTAAGTTTTGAATATATTCACAAATTTTCATTCAACTTTATTTGTATCGTGACATTTTACGAGAAAATTGTTTGTTGCCTTTTGGCTACAGCATGCGTTTGAGCATTCTTGAAGAGTGGATATTAGCTTGTTTTTGCATGTTTAGTGAGGGTGGTTTTTTCCATTTTTCAGCATGAATCGACGGCGAATGAGTGATAGGTACATAGAAGACTACCTAGCTTCACTAGAAAATGGGTATTTATCGGAAGATGACGAAGATGTAGACGATAACGACCTTGCATATTATCCGGATGTTGCTGATTTACAAAGGGATTTGGAGGAAGATGAAGACGAGGTAAATGCTGGAGCTGGTCCTTCTGAAGACGAGGTAAATGCTGGAGCTGGTTCATCTGTGGACGAGGTAAATGCTGGAGCCGGCCTATCGGAGTTTGAGGATCCTCCATTGATAGAAACTGAAAGTAATCTAAATAGCAGCACCGTGTCACCTCTTCAGAGGAGCAATCCGATAGGTAGAGAGTTTTGGCGGAACCAGAGCAGAAATTTAATTTGGAAGAAGAAGAATTTGGATTTCGATGAAGATCGGGTACGATTCCTGGGCAATGCAGAGTTGAGTAGAGAGGTAGCTGAAAAAGAAACTCCTTATGAATTTTTTTCTTTCTTCTTCAACGATGAGATCATTGATAAGATAGTCTATGAAACAAATTTATATATTACTCAAAAAGGTCGATCCAACTGTCCTCCTGTCACTGCTATTGAAGTACGCCAGTTTTTTGGGATCCTTATATTTATGTCCGTATTTCACTATCCGAATGTCCGGTCCTATTGGTCACGATTCGGTTTCGCAGCCATTATGCAAACTATGACTCTAAATAGATTCGAAAAAATTAGATCCGTGATTCATTTCAATGATAATGATCTACATAAACCTGTAGATCATGTAGATCACGATCGACTTCATAAAATAAGACCCATAATAGATCATTTGAACACCGAATTTTCTACTAGAGCTCCGTTAGATCAACGACTTTCACTTGACGAGCAAATGTGTGCTTCAAAAATTGGCCATTTTATGAAGCAATATTTGCCTAACAAGCCACATAAATGGGGCTTCAAGCTTTTTGTTTTATGTTCACTTTCGGGATTTGCTCACAAATTTGAAGTTTACAGCGGGAAAACAGATTTCGACCGACTAGATGATGAACCCGACTTGGGTCCTGTAGGAAACACAGTAATACGGCTTTGTAGAATCGTTCCTCGTTATATAAATCACATTATTTATTTTGATAACTTTTATACATCCATACCTCTGTTACATTACTTGGCTAAACAAGGCATTTACGCTCTGGGCACAATACAAAGAAATCGTTTAGGTAAGAACTGTAAAATACCTACCCAAAAAGATTATAATAAAGATACTGTTCCTAGAGGAACTTACGAAGAGCAGGTGGCTACATATGAAGGAGTTGATATTTCTGTTACAAGCTGGAAAGATAACAAGCAGGTCGTTCTTGCGTCCACCTATGTTGGTGCTGAGCCTGCTGACTCAGTCAGCAGGTATGACAAAAAACAGAAAAGATCTGTGAACATTGCTTGCCCAAAAATAATAAAAGATTACAACGCTCACATGGGGGGTGTTGACCTAATGGATAGTTTCCTAGGAAGGTACCGAATTAGAGTAAAATCCCGAAAGTGGTACATCCGGCTATTTTATCACATGCTTGACATGGCCGTTATCAACGCCTGGGTGATGTATAAGAAGGCCAACAAAGATAGACAGAAGACACTTATGTCTCTGGCAGACTTCAGGTCTGAACTAGCTCATACTTTATGTCTATATAAGAATTTGGAGACCGTAAGACGAGGCAGACCGTCTACCCAGAGCATTGACAAGGAAATTAAAGCTAAAAAAAGGAGAGGACCTATGAAACCAGTTCCAGGCAAAGACGTGAGGACGGATGGTGTTGGTCACTATGAAAGAAGGTGCGATAAGAAGAACCGGTGCAAAAATCCGGGATGCAAAGGCTTCACTCGAACGGAATGCAGCAAATGCAAAGTGGCTCTATGCCACACTAAAGAAAGAAATTGCTTTGCATTCTTTCACTCCATCCCGCAATAAATCCAGCAGTACATGCATAATGTTGCCAATTGTCTACATACCTAACATATGTTTTTTTATTATAAATAAACATTTTATTTAAAAAATAGTTTTATTACTTTCCTTGAGTCGCTTACTAACAAAACTTGCACAATATATTTTTTTTTTTTACAAAAATCAAAAATCATGCATTTGAGGGTTAAATAAACAATTACAGTTTTTGAAAAAGGTTTCACAAAATGCAACTGATTCTAGTATAAATATAGTGGAAGGAGATAGTGAGAACCAAAATGAAATAACAGCATTGCCTCGTTATCAAAGTCAATCACGAAAACGAAGGGCAGATGAGAAGGATGACTTTGAAGAAAATATGTTGAAAATATTAAAAACGCAGGAGAATAGACATTTGCATTTTTTTAAGGGGATTTAACCATCTCTTCAATCGTTGAATGATCATCAAACATTGATCTTTCAAAGTCGAGTGCTTCAAGAACTAACAGACATTCTTCGGCCTTCAATTCAGCAATATACACCTCACGACTATACTCTAAGGCCGTGCGCTGCGTTAAGCGGGTACACGGCGCGGGCACCCGCGCGGCGTGATGTTTCATGTAAATTCATAGAGCAGCGCTGCGTAAGGCGGAACGCCCGTCACACGCGGCGCGGGCGACGGGGGTACGCTCGCGTGTCCGTGCGACGGAGCACGCGAGCGGAGATGTTTCTAGAAAATCAGTGAGCGCCGCTGCGTTATCCGTGTCGCACGCGCCGTGCTTGTACAATCAAGTTGATAAACATGAGTGATATTGATACGGAACGTGTTATTTTAGAAGTGCAATGTCGCCCCGCTTTATGGGATTTGTCTAACAACTTGTATAAAGACAGGGATGCGCGTCAAGCTGCATGGCTCGAGATTTGTAAAGAATTATACGAAAATTATGAGGACTTCAGTGACACAGAAAAAAAGTCAACAGGTAAATTCTTACTTTTTATTATGACTTTATAAATTTATTTACTACATACTTATTTACTTCTTTCATTTATTAAGGTGGGTACAGACTATATAACATAACATGTTATACGACATTGCTATATAACAAGTTTCAGATAATGTGGACACTGAATGATATAAAACATGTTAAAATAACATGTAGGTAATATGTTACATAGTCTGTACCCACCTTTAGGCTTAGTAAACATTTTGTATTTACTTATGTTAATTGTTATTTAACTATTGTATTGTGACCTCTTCACGAGCAAATTTTTTTTAACTTAAGTAAATAATCAATAAATACAGCGATCTTGCCACGATATCTTACCGTTTGTGGCAAAGTAATCAGCGAACTGATCTCGTATTGTATACGAGTTTCTTTGAACTAGCCCAAATCCATTTGTGATATCGCGGATATGGCGGGGTGTTATGACAACATCGCTGATATTACCGAGTCCGTCTCTTTTTCGTACAAAATTATGCATTATACAAATTGCTTTTATGAAACAAATGGCATGTTCTCTAGAAACGTTAAGTGGACGATGAAGTATTCGAAACTTATTGGCCATTATTCCAAAGGTTGATTCAATGTAACGTCTAGCTCTTGACAATCTATAATTAAATATTTTCTTTCTATGATCCATTGCAATAGCCCGCGCATATGGTCGCATAAGATGTGTAGACAGTCCAAACGCTTCATCCCCAACTATGACGTATGGCACTGGTGTGGTAGCTGCAGTATTGGTTGGTTTATTATTTTGTAGCACTGGCAATGATTTTGGAGGAGGAATATCTAATAGCTCATCCTGCATCTGTTGAAATAAAGTGCTGTTGGTGAAAACTGAAGAGTCAGATTCTTTACCTTGTATTCCAACATTTATGTAGGTGAATTCATAGTTTGCGTTACACATTGCAAGCAAGACAATGGAATAGTAATGTTTGTAATTGTAGTAAAGTGATCCGCTGTGAGGTGGTCTTATAATCCGTATATGTTTTCCATCTACAGCACCTAAACAGTTAGGAAAATTTGTGTTGCTTAAAAAGCCTTCTGCTATATCTTCCCATCGCATACGTGTAAATACTGGTATACATTCTTCTTTCAGTCTTTGCCATATAATTTGACAGACATCATTAACAATTTTTCGGATGGTAGATTGTCCCGCATGGTACGCCAAGTGCATATCCACGAAAGTATGTCCACTTACTAAGTACCTGTGAAAAATACAAAATTAATTTTTAAGTATGTATTATTTTTCATTTTTCAGAAAAAAAAATACAAGCGCGTTGGAAAACCGCGAGAGATTGCTATACGAAAGTCAAAGCTAGTAACAAGAAACTTAAGTCTGGTTCTGGTGCTAAAAAAGGAAAAGGGTACAGCTATTATAATATTATGACTTTTCTGGACTCTAACAAAAGAGTAGAAGGACAAGAATCTTTGGAAAATTCTCAGGACGACTCTTCGGGTCATACAAGTACACTTGAATTGTCCCAACACCCAATAGTTGACACTAGTGAGGTGTTAATACCTGAGACCAGTACATCTGGAAATGAAAATGACACAGCAAGCAGAGAAACGCAAAAACAATCAAAGCGTAAAAAGGCGTCGTCGCCGACTCCTTTTGAAATACAATTATTACAATCCATACAACACAAAAAGGACGAAGAAAATGATGAAGACTTGTCATTTTTTAAATCTATTATGCCAAACGTAAAAAAATTGTCTACATATCAAAAATTATTGTTTCGATCAAAGGTATTAAACTTATTAATTGAAATTGAAAGAGAAAATGTTATTACATTGGAGGATTTATCGAACATCGTAGTGACAAATGACACTCAAGCAGAACATTAATCCTATTATCAATTATTTACTGCATTTATACTCTATTTGAAGAAAGACAAAGATTGGAAGTAGCCTTATAATATTGTTAATTATGATAATTACAATGACTGTGATTTTGATTTACTTTACGTATGTACCTACACTACCAAATTGTTATACTTAGTTCTCATTAAAGTAATTGTAGATTAAAATATTGTTAATTATAATAAGTGATAAATCCAATCACTGTGATTTTACTGTTACTTATGATTATGATAAGTCCAATAACTGATTTGGTTGTATACATGCGTGATCTTGACTGACAAAATAAAAATATTTTATATCAAGAAAAACATTTTATTTACTTACCTTGCCGTTATTGCCAACCTCTCTATTGGTAATATAATTGATACACTTCTTACTTTAAGAGTATTAGCACTATGTTTCAAATATGGTTCAAGTTTCGAAAATAATTCATCAAATGTAGACGTTGACATTTTAAAATACTTAAAAAATCTCCTCTCATCTTCTCTTAATAGCGTAAACTTGGTTACAAATTCTCCACACAACAATCTGGACGAGACATATGGGCTGATTGGCTGCCGCTGTTGTCTACGTCGTCTTTTGGCTAGGTAGTATATCAACAAATAATCCATTATGAATCGACTGTACACCCGCACGTCTAAAATTGTACTGGCGGCGCTGCGTTTAGCGGGAGGTCGTTGCGGATACCCGCGACGGGCTATTTGTCCGCGACGGAGCACGACGCGGATGCCCGCGACGGATGCCCGCGTCGGATGCCCGCGCCGTGCACCCGCTTAACGCAGCGCACGGCCTAAATCAGTAGTGCCCAACCGGTAGCTCGCGGCCTGTTTTCTAGGCGCCCGCGAACAAATGGGTAAAAATAAATTAAATAAACAATAACTACGCTGTATCGTATGAGTCGTTAGTAGCTAGGTACAGGTTTTTTGTACGCATGAAATTAATATGCTATTGCGTAGGTAGATAGGCCGCTGAGTGGCCACTACAGCGTGAATACGAGCGAGATCTTGCGTCGTCGCCTCGTCCTACTCTCTCACTGAGAAAGCGTTCGGTTGGACTCGGCGCGGCGACGGCGACGGTCACGATCAGTTAAGTGAGTCAACTCAAATCAGTTGCACGTGCAGGCTTATAGTTATTCGCTCCGTGGCTTTAATGCGAGTTTGAACGCGTTGTGTATTTCTTTAGTAGGTTTTGATTCGTATCATACATATACGTCATCTCCTTGCCGTAAAATGAGTGATGAACCTGGACCATCGAAGAGAAAGAAAATATATAACTTCAATAGGGAATGGGAAGAAGAGTTTTTATTTACGAGTGTTAGCGAGAAAGCTATTTGCTTACTCTGCAATGCTTCAGTAGCGGTACCAAAGCGGTCGAACGTCGAACGTCATCATAAAAGTCTCCATGCGGATTTCAAAGGTAGGCATATTTATGTGCACGTAATATGGTACCAGCTTTTAAGAATTTTTATTTGGATTTTGACATATAATAAATATAATAATACATAATATACAGGGTGTGTCAAGACTGCTACCGAAAACTGGGGGGGTGCAATCAGACCATGATTTTGAAAATATTTAGCGAAAAAAAAACCGCGAAAAATATGCTGACCCATCAACATCCTTTTAATTTTTTTTCTAGGTACATACCCATAGTCCAATACTTTAAGAACATATATCTACCTAGTTATTTTATTTAAATAAGGTGCAAGAACAGGTCTTGGACCTTGTTAGGAGAAACCCTCGAGTAGGTACGCGGACTGCAGTGAATCTGCTTAGTGGTCGTTGTGAGGTCTGTGCGGGACCAGCTGGACCAAGAGTTCCCAGGCCGATGTATTGGACGATTTGGACCACGTGCATGGCCTCCTCGATCACCTGATTTGACCCCATTGGATTTTTTATTGGGTTTGTTTTGGGGTGGGGCACCACCCCCCTTCGTTTTCGGTAGTCGTCTTGACACACGCTGTATTATCACCTATAGTTACAATTTTCTTATTTAATTGTTATGCAAAATTAAATGTAAAAAATTTCGTGTTTTTATTATTTCAGATAAATATCCGCCGCAGTCTGCATTACGAAAGAATAAAGTTGAAACTTTGAAAGCTGCTCTACGCACTCAACAAAATACCTTTTTTATTTCTAAAAATAAATCAAAGGCTCACACAGAAGCATCCTTGAAAGTAAGTTACATCCTGGCGTCTCACAAAAAACCCTACTCTGACGGAGTTATAATAAAAGAAGCTATGTTGAGCATGGCACTCTTTGTTTCGTGATTTTAAAAACAAAAACGATATAATTTCGGCAATAAAAGAAGTGCCGTTATCGAGGAACATCGACCAGATGAAAAATGACTTGGCAAAATGCGAGTTTTTTTCATGGCAAATGGACGAGAGTCGACGGATATTAGATTCTATATATATAGATTCATTTATATATAGATTCACCACAGCTTTTGGTGTTCATCAGAATGGTATTTTCTGACTTTTCTGTTAAAGAAGCATTGCTCGCCAATTTAACGTTGGTAACTTATACACGAGGACAAGACATTTATGACGCAATAAAAAAGATGATTACTGAAGAGAACATACCAATACAGAAACTGGTAGCCATTACTACCGACGGAGCGCCTGCTATGATCGGCAGAAATGTTGGATTTATTGGACTGTGTGAAAAGGATGAAGATTTTCCTAAATTATTAACTATTATTTCAGAATTAATTCCTATCACTGTGTTATACACCAGGAAAATTTGATTGCCAAAAAACTTAACCTTGGCCATGTTATGAGCGTAGTAGTACGAATTGTGAATTTCATTCGTGGACGAGCGTTGAACCATCGTCTTTTCAAAGATTTGCTTGATGAACTGGACAGTGAATATGGTGATTTGATTTACTTCGCTGAAGTAAGGTGGCTCAGTCGTGGTAAAGTGCTGACAAGATTTGTTGGTTTGATAACAGAAGTAAAAATATTTTTGCAATCTAAAGATAGCTATGAAGAAAAACTCGATGATAAAGTATGGCTGGCCGACTTGGCATTTCTAACTGATGCAACTGCGAAACTACCATAAACACATATCAGACTTGATGAGCGCAATTTCAGCTTTCGTAAAAAAAATCGATCTATGGAAGAGACAGTTAGTTAGAAGAGAAAAATTTTCAACATTTTCCTTCGTTTACTCTCCTTTTGGACGCTGAATATCTTGCGGAGTATAACCCAACTAAATACGTGGAGCTGTTTCACCAGTTAAAATCGGAATTCGAAAGGCGCACATACGAGTATTACACATAAAAAACCGGACAAAATTGAAAATAGTGACGTTAATCCAACCGCACCCAAAATACATGTTTCTTTATCTACGATAACCGGTTTATCAAAAGGCAGACCCCCAGCAACCCTCAACGCCTGCGCATGTGCCACAACCTCAGTCGAAACCCAGTCATCGTACTGTACGCGTGTCTTTGTTCTCGGCGCTCTCGTTTGTGTTTATCAGTTTTCAGTTTGTTTGTATGTTTCAGTATGTTTCTTCCAAATTTTCTACTAGTATAGCCATCAATAAACGAGAGGCACTTTTTTTACCCGTTTTTAAAGAAATTTGAAATACATTAGTGTTTTTGTTTATGTGTCGCGCCTTGAGTTATGTCATCGTAACCTCGCCATACACAATGGCTTCCTTGTAAACCCAACTATAAAGATAAGCATTACATTACCTTCTTAGAACATAAGTATTATTGACAATAAAGGAATCATTGTTAATTAGCAATTAGAGATAAGCTTGATATAGCTTCCTGGTAAATAACAGGAAGCATTAGAGATAAGCACGAACCTTTGTTATTAAAGAATATGAAATAAACTTTAGTCCTGATCTGCTCTTCAAGCTGATCACACGTCTTAAATTGTCTTTTTAAAAAGCCTTTTCCCCTGACCCACTACCTAACTTTTGTCGCCTCAAAATTTTTATGTAGGCATAAAATGTCGACTGTAAGGAAGAAGAAACATGAATAAAAAGTCCCCCCAACGTACCCCATATTTTTTTAAAGTACTTCAAACTATATGGGAAAGATTATAATTATATTGACAAAGCTTATGTTTTTGTTTTCTTTTGTCATAGATCCTTCGGAAATAGTGAAAAAAATCACCAGAATGGATTTTTATACTATTATCAAAGAGTTCAAAGGAAAGA
Organism: Eupithecia dodoneata; assembly: GCA_947044415.1. Lineage (NCBI taxonomy): Eukaryota > Metazoa > Arthropoda > Insecta > Lepidoptera > Geometridae > Eupithecia > Eupithecia dodoneata. The sequence continues at coordinate 1,995,181 of OX345670.1, forward strand.
AGATTGAAGAAAAATTTTCGTTGTTGGAAGAAAGACTTGCGCAACTAACTTCATGTCCACCCCAAGAAACAAGTGTTCTTACCCGTTCTTTGAAATATTTCAAGTCCAGTTTCAAAGAAAGATGGTCGGCAGCCCGTAATACTGATAAAAGATTCGTAGAAAACAATATGGAATGGCTTAATGTATCGCTGGAACTACCTACTTGGACCCACAAAGCAGGCCGACCAACAAAAGAATTCGGAGAATTGTGTGATCGAAGCAAGCGTCGAAGAACAAAAGCTTTACGGGACCGGGTACCTGTTGAGGAATTGACGTACGCTGCTAGCGTGAGTCAAGGTACCAATTAAAGTATTCTTAAAGTAAGTAATCATGTATAATGCAAAAAACTAATTTGATTCCTAGTGTCATAAATATCAATAAAAAATATCAATCAAAAACGTATTTGTTTTACTTTACCAAGACTACTGCGTCGGTTGGTATACAAATATTGCGTGCTTAATAACATAAAGCACAATTTTGATGAGACTGCTAAACGCGCAGGTAAAGACTGGCTTAAGGCGTTTATGAAAAGACATCCCGAATTATCTATACGATAAGTTCATGAACCCTGCTAGAGCTCAAAAACTAAATAAATTTATTGTAGATGACCACTTTGAAAGACTGAATGAAGTGTATGATAAACTGGAGCTGAAAAATCATCCAGAAAGAATTTATAACATTGATGAGAAGGGATGCCGTCTGACAATCCATCACCAGCAAAATTTGGCCAAAAAAGGAGCAAAAAAGGTTCATTTGCAGTCTTCTGAACATGCAGAAAGTGTGACCATCGCAGGATGTATGAACGCACTTGGTAGTGCCATACCGCCAATGGTGATAATCAAGGGACAACGTTTGAAGCCAGAATTGTACGACAATTTGCCACCGGGTTCTTTGGTTGAAAAGTCTGCAAAGGGGTACATGACAAACGAGCTTTTCAAAGAATTTTTGAAACATCTGGCCAGATACAAGAGTACAGGACCGTACCTCTTGATATTTGATGGAGCAGCATGTCATTTAGATCTTTCCATTGTCGATGTATCTGAATCACTTGAAATATCATTATATTGCTTACCGTCAAATACCACACATCAGCCTCTGGACAAAGCCGTCTATAGATCATTCGAGCACCATTGGGATGCCGAAGTTCTTGCATTCTTAGACAAAAAGCTGACAAAAGCACGCTTCAATGTCATACTTTCAAGCGTATGGTCCAAACGTATGATTCACACTAACATCACGAGTGGTTTTAAAGCAACTGGTTTGTACCCTTTCAATCCACAGGCGATACCAGAAACAGCTCGACTCCTTCAATTTTGACAGATACCCCAGCGCCTGCTGATGTTGAACAAGGAAACATGCAACATCTTGATAATTCTGGAATCGAAACTCCGGAACGCGAATCACCATCAATTTTGACAGAGGCGTTAACGCCTGATCTCTTAGAAGAGAATGTGTCACCTATGGATTATGCTAGGCAAAAGACTCCAGAAGCTGATAGTAGGTCGCTGCCAAATTCCCCAAAGATCTTAGCACCTGATGTTGGAAAAGAGAATGTGCCACTTGCTCATTATTCTCGGCCAAAGACTCCTGAACCTTCTACAAGTTTTAGATCGTCAGCCAAAATTTAATCAAAAGTAGTACCAAATCAGCAGAGCCAACCAAACGTGAAAGGCAGCTCCATAGTGGTCCACACAATAAAACCCCTGAAAATAGCAGACCCCAAGCCAACCAAACGCGAAAGGCAGCTCCACAGTGGTCCACACAATAAAACCCCTGAAAATACTAGACAGACCACATTAACTCTTTTCCGCGCATGCTGGCTCACTACGTCAGAAAAGATACCAAAAAAGAGTACCTTGACCAAGACCTGAATGTCACAAAAATGTATGAACTATATGTTGATAAGTGCAAGGAAGATGATGTGGAACCTCTCAAAATAAACATGTACCGCGATATTTTAAACAAAGATTTTAATATTGGCTTCCATAAGCCACGGAATGATATGTGCGATGAATGTTTTGCGTATGATAACATGAATGATGTAGAGAAAGAAGCCAGAAAAGTTGAACATGAAGCACATTTACAGAGAAAAATTCAAGCAAGAAGACACAGAGATGAAGCTAAGAAACTGGCACTAGATGATGAAATTCATTTTACTGAATATGACATGGAAGCTATATGTCATATCCCTACTTCATCTTCCAAAAAAAAAATTTATGAACGAAGACTGCCTGTTCAGTTATAAACAGGCAGTCTTCGTTCATAAATTTTTTTTTTATGAACGAAGTTTACTTTACTGGATTTTAGCAAGGAAAACAGGGAAGTAACGTGTTACTGCTGGAATGAAGGTGTTGGTAATAAAGGTGCTAACGAGGTTGGATCCTCTTTGTTCAAATACACGACTGAAAAAGTAGATGGCAAACCGATCACTTTTATGTCCGATACTTGCGCGAGTCAATGCCGAAATATGTATATTTCTGCCTTGATGTTGTATTGTGTGACTTTTTTGGATATACCGGAAATCAATCAAAAATATTTTGAGCCTGGTCACAGTCAGATGGAAGTAGACAACATTCACGCTACTATAGAGCTGGCCAAGAAAAACATACCAATTTTCGATCCGTCCATCTACTACACTTTTTATTAGAACTGCATCAAGGAGAAATCCTTATGAAATGGGTCAGGAAGACTTTATTGATTTAAAGAAACTGAAAACAGTGATGATCAAGAACTGTAAAATAAACACTGAAGGGGAAACCGTGAATTGGTTAAAAATCAAATGGTTGCAATATCGCAAAAATGATCCAGATCATATTTATTACAAATATGATTTGGACGACGCTAATTTTAATAAAATAAAGTTACTCAGAAGAGGTAAAAAGTCAAACTCATCTAGAATAACATTGCAAAAAGCATACAGTGGTCCAATAGCTATATCAGCAGAAAAATACAACGACCTGCAAGAGCTGTGTCGATCTGGAGTAATTCCGTCAAAATATCATGATTTTTACAACCATTTGAGGGTCGACCAGGAATAATTTGTTTTCAAATAACACTTTTCAGGTGGCCATAAAAGGCCTTTTTCAAGTTTTTATTATTTTTATAGTTTGTTATTAATATAATTAAGGCTATTTTATCGAAAGTTCCGTTGAATTTCATAAAAATTACTGCCACACTGATGTAAGTCAACCATTTTTTTATAAATAAATATTACTACAATGAAAACGTTTTTTTATTACCCAAAAAGTTATATTATTCTGTAGCAGATAAATAAAGTCTTAATATAAGTAAAAATAAGATGTCTAACTATTGTAGTTTTTGCCATAGAGGAGCCATAAACTAACAGTACGTAAATTCGAGTTGTTTTTCGGCTCTCCTGTAAAGTTGTAATTTTGCCCTTACGCTACTCTAGTTCTTAACCCACGATTTGTCTCTGACAGTTTCTTGAAGCAGCCTCTCATAAACATTTCTGTTACGTTTAAGGTCGACAAGATTTTTTTTTGACAAACTTTAATTTGCTCAGATTCATCTGGCTTTTTTAGGTAATACTTATTGGTAAGCTTCCTTCGGCGCTCTGGATTCGCAGTCTTTCGAGTTGCTGGTGTTACCCTTTTAATGAGACTAACAATGTACTGCCGTTTCTGTTCCACATTTTCAATGTTCCAGTAAAATTTTCAGACGGAAGAGGACCGTCTGAAAAAATTTTCAGACGGTCCTCTTCAGTTATTGTTTCTGTACATTTTTCTTTACAGGATCCAGTACAAACCTTCTCACCAACAGTTTTTCCAGGCCTTAAAACCCCTTTAGACGATAAGTATGGTTCTCCTTTCTGTCTTTTAATTGGACGTAGTTACGCTGAAAGGACTCAATCCACACTTTTTCAAAAATGAGTTAAATATACCAAAATAGTCCTAAAGGTCGGTTCTATCACCTCGCAAAAAAGATCCGTAATCGGATAACGCTAAGGTGGTTATTTGAAATACAAGAACCAAGCCACATGTATGGCGGGTATTTTTTTGCAAAACACTGTAATAACCCAGGCTACATGGATCTTTTTTAAGAATCTCAATCTCAAAGAAGTGCGAATTAAAGTAAATTAGCAGAATTATCTCATAACACCTGAATCATTTCAGTTAAACTTACTTTCATAGAAAGTAGTTTATTTTTTATTTAGCTAAAACGACTCAAACAGTGTAGGTCATTTCTGTTAAAGTAATTTACAAAAAATCAAGACGATTTCGCATTTAGCTAAAACGACTCAGACCATGTGGGTCATTTCTAATAAACTGATTTACTAATAAATAAACCCATTTAGCATTTAGCTAAACCGACTCAATCTGTGTGCGTCATTTCTGATAAATTCATTTTAAAAGAAACTACCCGATTTTGCTTTCAGTTGTAATGACCCAAACCATGTGAGTCATTTAAGTTTATTACATTTAAAAGAATTAAAATTATTAACAGAACTAAATTCAGTAAAACTTAATGAGATTTAATTATTATTTTAAGAACTTAGGATCGATATTATCGAATCGATTCCGGCCACGCACTTATGAAACACAGGACCTACGTCACTACCCCATCCCTATTTTTTCGTACTATGTTGGCAGCATTGTTGTTGTCCTACTCTGTTCAGTAGAACATTACCTAATCTGTGGTTTTGTTCTCATTCTTTTCACGTTTGGCGCCAAGAAAGTTTCATAGGGGACATAACTTTTGTCTTATTTTGTTAATGATTATTTTGGTAAAGTGTTACAAAAAGTGTAATTTGGACTTACGTTGAGAATAATGAAGAGGATTGATCGAATTTTAATAAGTGCTTTGGATAATTCCTATAAGAACGAAGAGTTCCCGAAGCGTAAGTCAGTTTTATTAACAAAAATTATGTTGAAACAATTATATTCCTATCTAGTTATTATAAGAAAACTCTGCGTTACCAGTTGAGTTAATCTATATATTTTCACAGGCGCAGACGTCATTCCTACAAGGGCGATTCAAAATGATACTCACAAAGCACGTCCTATCACCAAGAAAACAGGTAGGTACCTATTTGTCTACTTTCCATCTATTTTCATCCCGTTACGAAGCGACACCTTTCGAGGCGAATTTTACTCCATACAAATTAAAAAAAAGATAAAGGTGGTGATGCTTATGCTTTCATGCAATATAAATAATACTTGTTTCAGATGATGGGGATTGTCCAGCTGCTTCTGTGGCTCTTCTTATGAATGCACCTGTAATTAGTCAGTTTGAAAGTAATAATTTAATTTTAATATTTTATACTAGCTTACCTACTAACAAATAATATCTAGACATGTCCTCAGGGTGGTGGTGCTTATGCAAATAAATGTTTTTTCTTTCAGATGATGTCAGTTCTCTAGTGGCTCCATTGTACTCAACTCTGACCCCTTTGCTAGCTGCGACTAGGAATACTGAAACTCAAAGTAACTTGCCACTGGATATTTCAGGAAGTGAAAAAAGTTCATCACCCTTACCTCGAATGTCTCCCAAAACTTTCGAACTCTTCAAAACCTTAGACCGAACATTTCCTTCAGAAAATACTGAAGAATTTGTTGAATTTAGAACTCCTGACGAAGATAAAAGAAACAGAGAAACCATTGAGATGGAAGGGACCGATATCAGTTGTGATTACGACTCCGATTATGTGCCGGATAGCGAAGAAGACTCAGATAATCAACATAATAAAAAGAAAAGATATAACGGTTTAGTAGGTTGGAAAAATAAATTAATACCAGATAGCGAAGACGATACTGATGATGATACCCCAAGACCTTTGTTACAAGCTCATGCTGCTATGGCGCAAAGCGTAGAAAATCCAGACGAAGTTTTAGGAACTGCATACTGTGATCGTGATGAAGAAACTGACAATCTAGTTTCCAATCAAGAGTCAGTTTATCAGAACTTGGAAGTAGGAACAAACTCGGAACAAAACACCAGTCAGAAAGGACGTGCTAAAAAAGGTCGTAAAAGGAAATATGCCGAACATTCCTTAGCTCAGAGAAAACAACGAAAATATAAAAATTTACCATACAATGCAAAAACAAAACGAGTTGAATCAAAAGTATTTCAAAACTATGCATGTACTTGTACTAGACAATGTTTTGTTCAGGTTTCACAAGAACAAAGAAGAAAGGAGTTCGATAAATACATAGAACTGGGATCTTATGAAGCGCAGCTGTTATTTATTACAAACAATGTCGAAGAAGCGCCAAAAAAACGATCATACACTCTGACAAAGAATAAATCCGGAAAAAACAAACCCAAAGCCTACACAAGAAGATATTATATAAGCAGTGTAGAAGTTTGTAAAGACATGTTCTTGCATAATTTTCAAATATCTTCCAAGAAAGTTGACGTAAGTTTGCAGAAAAAAAGAACAAATCAGAGTTTGAAAGATAACAGAGGACTTCAACAGGGAGGCTGGAATAAAACGCCAGAAGAAGATGTGGAGTTCATTAAAAAGGTAATTAACTCTCTACCTAAGTACGAGTCCCATTACAGAAGAGAGAACAATGGTGACTGCCTATACTTAAAACTCGGAATGACTGTACAAAAAATTTACGAAATTTACGTGGAGGAATTCAAAGCTCTACATGGCGAATCGATGAAACCTGTTTCGTTTGAAACCCTAATAAAAATATTCTACAAAAATTTTAACTTGCGCTGCAAAACTTTAAAGAAAGACACTTGCAATAAGTGCGATACTTTGACGGAAAAGATAAAGAACTGCACTTCTATCAATGAGAAGCTAGTATTCGAAAAAGAAAAGGAAGATCATCTGAAACGCGCACATGAGTTACGACAGCATATGAATGACGATCTATCACGAGCCAAAACTGATAAAACATTTGAATGCCTCACATTCGATTTGGAAAAGACACTTCCGCTTCCGCGCATCCCAACCAATATCGTGTTTTACAAGCGCCAGCTATGGCTGTATAACAGTGGGATTCATAATGGATCTAAAAACACCGGTCATTGCTACGTGTGGTTGGAAGGAGAGGCAGGCCGAGGAGCACAGGAGGTCGGGTCGTGTCTAGTACATTATATAAAAAATAACATCGACGCAAACGTCACAGAGCTGGCACTTTGGAGCGATTGTTGCGGATGTCAAAATCGTAACATCAAAATAGTTTTGATGCTGAAAGCTCTATTAAATTCACACCCGACTCTGCAAACAATACGTTTCAATTATTTAGAGTCTGGGCACACATTTCTCCCGAATGACACCGACTTCTCAAAAATCGAGTATCAGCTAAAATATCACGAGAGATTATATACCGCTGAAGAGTATGTAAATGTAATAAAGTCCTGCAAAAAGAAAAATCCTCTTATACCTTATAGAATGCAGAAGGAGGATTTCTTCGGAACGGCTAAAATAGAAAAGAAAATAGTTAATAGAAAAGTATTTACAACAAAAGAAAAAGTTAACTGGATAAAAACTAAAGAAATTTTTGTAAAAAAAAATTGTAAATATTCCATATTTATGAAAATAGACGGAGAAGAAAAAGAGATTGACATCAAAAAAACCTTTAAAGGAAAAACAATTTCCGATATTACGGAAAACGATTTTGTTTGTCTTTGGCCTGAAGGTAAAGACATTGCCCAGGCTAAATTAGATGACCTGAAATCAATGATGCACCTAATTCCCAATGACTGCCAGGGTTTCTATAAGAATTTGAAAGGGATGCATTTTGTGGAGGACGTAGACGGTATCGGGTCACAGGTAGATTTTACGGTGGAACAGGGTGAAGATGACATCTAAGAACATCCTTTTTTTAAATAAATGATATTTTGCACAATTATAAAACACTTTTAATAATAAAATCAGTTTTATTACTACTTTCTGTTGCTTAGGTCGTTTTAGAGAATTAAAAATAAAATACTCCGTTATGTCAAAACCAATTTAACAGAAATGACTCAACCCCATATTTTTCTCAATAACTGAAAAAATACGACAGTCTGTGTAATAAAATTAGACACATAAAAATAATACTATTTTTGGTCACCTGACACTATAATTTCAAAATTTTACGAATGCAATAACATTGTTGAAACATCGTCTAAACTTTAAAATGCCATATCTCCAAAGTAACATTTTGTGGATTGAGTCCTTTCAGCGTAACTACGTCCAATTTGTCCAAATCGTACTGTAAATCGAGATGCGATCGTTGTGCTCGTAGCTTTTTGTAAAAAATATTGTAAGCAGGTATACTTCATTTTGGCAGTAAAAAGAAATCATTTTTTACGATACGCAATTTTTTTACTAAGCAATCTATACACAATATCGTTACAGTGTTTTGGCACATAAAAATATAAGGGTTTAAAAAGCGAATAGCAAAAAATTTTTTTTTTTTATTTTTGTCCTTACGCTACTCTAGTTTCTTAACCCACGATATATGCCTAAAAAAATCATTCCAAATTTTTCTGTATTTTTCGCCTTGAAACTTAACGACACACTTTGACCTCTAGCGCCGAGGTCATTGAACTTTAGGGTAGATCACCTGAACCAAAGTTGCACCCCTAGTGAGCCTCTTTACGATGCCATAAAAAAATACATTTTATATATACTTTAAAAAATTCGTAGAAAATTTTCTAAGTCCGTAAACTCCACTCCAACCGAACATTTCCAAATAGATGACGTGCGGCGTTATACAAAAATTTATAAAAAAAAATAATTATGCAATTTGATGCTTCTTTTTGTGAGAATCTAAAGGGTGGCGCGGTGGGCGAAGGTCCGCTTGCGACGCAGGAGGTTGCGGGTTCGATTCCCGCCTCGGAACAATTGTGTGTACGATCTGCAGATATTTGTTCCGGGTGTTCTGGTCGTTTTCTATGTATAATAAAAATATCTATCTATGTAATGTATTGTATTATGTATATCAGTTAGTGTTCAATGTATATTAGCTAATTATATTTTTATATTTTCTCGTAATTTTTGTATCAGGTGATATTTTTGGTTTGTATATATGAATTAGACATGGACGACATGGAAGAAAACGAACCTTTTCCTACTCCTGACGTAGAAGTTTCGACACCATCTACCATGCTGATGCTGATATGATCTTCAAAATCCGTCTTCAATTATAGCAGAGCACACTTCAGGAACAATTCCACTTATAGATTGTTTAGATACTCTAAATGTATACTGTAGACTTGTGTAAGAGTCCCCGGAGCTTAAAAATCGAAGAGTAATCGCTAGTCTATCTTGGGCTGAAATTGGAGCTCTTAAATTTGAATATTTTCGACTTATTCTTGGTGCGACTATCGCGAGTAAATTTTCAAAGTCTGTTGGCGTCATCCTCGTAAAAGTTTTGTATTGGCCACTTATATGCTGGAAATTCATATCTGTAAGCAGTTCTCTGCCTTCTCTCCGTTTATATAATTCTGTGCGCCACCAACGTCGGGGTCTTTGGCGTTTTTTTAAAAGTTGATGAATGATTAACAATGAAGCACTGATAATCGTCAGAGCAAGAAGGCTGTCTTCAGACTCCATGATTCGTAAGTATATCGACTTAAGTAGAGTGATGTGGGCAAAGAAAAGAACACGTGTGACGAGGGCTAGTGTTTGTAACGAAATGCGGGAACAGGATGTTCTCGTTCTGATTCGTAGTCAATGCCGGTACCGCGCGCGCCACACGTCCAAGGCAGCAGGGAACATGCAATGTAAGGCAGAATATTACATTACATGTTGCATTGCACCAATCTGTACCCACCTTAATAAAGAGGATATCATAAGAGTAGAAGAAGCACCAGTAGAAACCGCTGTAGAGACCGATGAAGAATCTACAGATGATGCTAACGCTTACATGGGAATTAACGATTTTTCGAGAATCGTACGTGCTTCATGGCATCAAGGACACGACTTCATATTCAGATCAGGGTTCGCAGGCGTACAATGCTGTGCGATGGCATTGGTAAACATCCTAAGGAAAAGGAACGCCGTAATACAATTGCGAAATTAAAATTATGCATGAATTGTTTGTACGATCATTTTGGCAAAAAATGCTTATCAAATACTTGTTGCCGTGAATGCAATGGTCGACACAATACTCTGATTCATGAAGCGTTTGCTGACAAGCCATCCACTGAAAATGAAAAAACTGTTACACACGTGTCTCAAGATGATATTATTGAAACTTTATTGACGTACACCCCGGCACCGATGGTTATGGATGTACGAGTTGTCTCAGTGAAGACAAAGAATGGCGTTATCAAGAGGCCAATCAGAAAATTATCAATCTTACCTGTCGAGAATCATCACCAGAAAAAGCTTCAGAACACAGCAAAGATAGATACGAGGGGCGGCTGATAAGTTCGCGGCCTTAGGTACTTAACAATAACTTATCATCTTGCTACTGATGCCACTAATTGCGTGACTCTTTGTGTATTTTTTTAATTTGGTTAGTAAACATTTTAAGTTTGGAACAAGGAACAACACCATGTCATCGGAAACTGGAAATTTCCGTAATTTGGAGCATCGCGCTGTGATTGAATTTCTTGTTAAAAAAGGAAATACGCCTAAACAAATTTTTGAAGAGATGTCATCAGTCCTTCAGCATTCTGCACCTTCGTATTCGATGGTAAAAAAATGGGCTCGGCTATTTCAACAAGGCAGAGAGACATGTGAAGACGACCCTCGCCCGGGTCGCCCTGTGACGGTCTTGACCGATGAAAATGTAAAAAATGTGGAGAAATTAATACTAACTGATCGAAGAATTAAATTGTGGCAGATAGCAGAAGAGGTACAGATTAGCAAAGAACGAGTTGGAGAAATTTTGCATAATCACTTGCACATGAAAAAAATCACTGCGCGTTGAGTACCGCGAATGCTGACACCGCTTGACAAGCAGCGACGATTAGAGAGTTGTAAAGATTTTTTGGAGTTGTTCCAGCCTGATCTGGATGAAATTGTTAATCGCATTGTGACCGTTGATGAAACATGGATTCGTCAGTACGACCCCGAGTCCAAACAAGAGTCGATGCAATGGATAAAAAAGGGAGAAAGGCCACCAAAGAAATTCAAAGTGGAAAAGTCGGCATCGAAGCTAATGGCTACCATTTTCTGGGACAGCGAGGGAATTTTATTAATTGATTTTTTGCCTAAAGGAACGACTATGAACGGTCAGTATTACGCTAATTTACTGGGTCAAGCACGTGAGGCAGTCGTGCAGAAAAGACGTGGCAAATTGGCGCGCGGAGTGCTTTTTCTGCAAGACAACGCGCCCATTCACGCCGCTCGGGTTGCGAGGGATGCCTTAAAATCTACGGGCTTTACACAAATTGACCACCCACCCTACAGTCCGGACCTGGCTCCAAGTGACTATTTCCTTTTTTCCAATTTAAAAAAGGACCTACGGGGACGAAGATTTTCGGACGACAGTGAGATGATGGCGGCCGTAGACAGCCATTTTGAAGAGAAAACGAAAGAATTTTTTTTTGATGTTATAAAAGTATTATATTCACGATCTGAGAAGTGTATTTCACTTGAGGGAGATTACATTGAAAAATAAAAAATAAAAACTGTATATTTCTTTCATTTAGTACCTTAGGCCGCGGACTTATCAGCCGCCCCTCGTATAACAGAGTCCCAAGCCCGATAGAGTAAAGAGAACAGGCAGTAAACTCAGTAACTTCATACTTACAATGTTGTTATTGTTTACTATGTGTGCACAAAACGCATATTGTGCACATAACGTATCATAGAGCAACAGAGCCTTTATTTTGACAAACTATCTAAAATGCAACTCATCAGGGACGAATGGAAGATGGTAATTTATTACGACATAAATCCCTACTGGGAAGGGTCAAGGTTACTGTCAAAACATATCAATCACCTACATGCGTCATGCGCAAAATTAAAACAAAAAGCACAGTGCGATCTGATAGTACTGCAACTACGTCACGGGTTTATCGAGTTACAATACTACGATCAGCTGTTACTTAATAAACAATCCAACGTCATTGGAACCCGTACGTAGAGGCCTTATCAATGGAATAGGAAATGTAGCACATGCATTGTTGTTTAAGGCTTACTGCCAGTCCTTCTATTCAAGCAGTCTGTGGATAAACCACACCCGGCGAGCTGCCAGTCTCTGCGAGTCCAATACAACAATATCTTTAGGATGCTGATGCGGGTGCTGATGGGCTCCATCTGATCCTAATTTTAATTTTAAATCTTATAATTTCATTTTTATTATATAATTTTAGTTTAATTTTAAATTTAGTATGACATTTTGTTCTATTCCATTCATGGTTTATATTGTATAACTTAATAATCTATATCTAATCTATGAATGTTTAATTTTTATGTTTATTTTTAATTTTTGTGTGTTTTTAATTTTTATATGGATTTAATGTAATCTGAAATAAATGAATAATAATAATAATTGTTCGGAGTATTAGATGATGATTATGCACAACAATATCAGCGCGACATTGACCTCGTTATGAAGAATCAAAATCACCTTGCCAATCTTTGGAAAAATCAAACATCCGTTATTGAAGCACAATATACATTTAACTATCAATAGCCCAACAGCATAAATTATTTAACCAACACATGATAAATCAAGCGCAGAAAAATTAGATTTTGCAACAGGAGGTACAGAGTGTATTAGCTAATAATGAGTTTACATTGTCGTCTATCATCATCATACTAGGCAATCTAAAACAGATTCAAGATACTCTTTTAGATACGATTACCGATATTTATCACGGGAAATTCAATATAGGTACATATAATATCACCGGATCAAATCAAAGAAGAGTTTAGTATAATTTCTGGGCATCTATCAAAAGATATATCATTACCTAAACAAGACTTTCACCAAGGAGATGGCATATCAAAAAACCCCTTCTTTCCCGTGGTTCACCTATTTTGTCCACCTGGTGGACCACGGGTAAACATATTCTTCCGTGGTCCACCAGGTGAACTAAGGTGAACCATAGGAAATTATTATTTAACCGTGGTCCACCTTTGAGCACACAATCTTTTTGGTCTTTCGTTGACGTGCTTCACTGTAATTGAATCTTTTCAAGTGCACCTCTTTTTCAAGAACTTACAACGTATTGTTTCTTTATCGTTTGACAATTAATCTTTGAGTATTTCTTGACAATTAATCTTTGAGTATTTCCTGACCATCTAACAGAATTAGATGTGTTCTGTTTAATGAAATAGTGCTCCGTCCCTGATCGCTTGTGAGTAAAATTAAATCTTATTAAAATGGGAGATACGCAAGACGAAGAAAGCGATTTGCACTATATTACCAGAAAGGGGGGCACTGTATTGGTGCATGATGTATATTTTTTCTACAGAGTCAAAACCTTTAAAAAAACCTCAGCGGTTTTATGGAGATGTGCGGAGTACAAAAAAAAGAAATGTACCGGAAATATTATCGTTAAGGTAAGTCAACATTCACGGAAGTCCTGTTTCGTAAACCTCCACGCTCCTAGAACTTTTCAAATACAAATTAACATTTTTAAAATCTTTCAGGATGGAAAAGTGACAAGTAAAAAAAATCATTCATGTGCATCTGATTTTTCCAAAATTGTGGTTGCAAATGAAATTGAATCTTTGAAAAACAAAGTCAAAAACACTGATTTGCCTTTAACACAACTTTATAAGGATAGTGTTGATATTTTAGAAAGTAAAGGATTGAACATGGTTACGCAAATACCGTCGTTTTCGAGCATACAACACAACTTATATACAATAAGAAATAAATCTTTAGGAGTTAAAAAAACTATTTATAGCGATTTTGAAGAAGTGGAAGTTCCCATCAAATTTGCACAATTGGTTTTGGCAAACTATTTTTATGAAGGATCGCGAATCATTGTCTTTTGTTCAAAAAGAGCTAGAGAGATCATTGCTGATGTTACTGAATATTTCGGTGATGCCACTTTTTCTTGTTGTCCGAAACCATTCCAACAATTGTACATATTACATGGAGATATCGGGAGTACTATAACGACTACAAAAGTTGTACCGCTGATATACGTATTGATGCCGAACAAAAAACAGGAATCATATTCGATTGTGTTAGATTTAATTAAATCACAGTTACCAAATTTCAATCCTAAAACAATGCATCTTGATTTCGAGAAAGCCGCAATAAATGCTATTTTATGCGCTTTTCCACATGTAACATTGCGCGGTTGTTTTTATCATTGGAAGAGGGCGATTTGGAAGAAGGCCAAAAAGTTAGGCTTAAAATCGAAAGGAGAAAAGCGGATCGCTGCATTGCCCATGAAAGCATTAAAGAAGGATTGGAGTATGTTAAATCTGAAAGCAGTGATAGCAAAAAAATGTTACTCTTCTTAAAGTACGTTGAAAGTTTTTGGCTGTCTGATAAATTCAGTGAAATTTTGTGCGTATTTGGTGAAAGACACCGCACCAATAACACTGCAGAGTCTTATCATTCGAAATTGAATAAAGAAGTAAATAAAAGAAATGCAACGGTAATAAATCTATTAAAAGGTTTAACAAAACTAGAAACATCAAGTTTCAAGACAACATCGAAGAGAAGAAAAATATATATAGATAACGACGATGATATTATGGGGATACAATTACAGTTACTAAATGGTGAAATTCCAATCAATTTCGCATTGGAGAAACTACGTTGATAGAGCAATTTTAGTTTTAAGTAATCATCATTTTAATTGAAGTAAATTATTTCAATAAATGAATTTTAAAAAAATGCCATTCGGTGAACTTTTTAATTTGTCGGGATCAATGTTGCATAGATTTAATCTAGCCAATGAAAAGAGGTGGACAATAGGCAATATATTTCAATAAAAATAATTTACGCGATTATCAGGTGGACCACGGAAGAATATGTTTACCCGTGGTCCACCAGGTGGACAAAATAGGTGAACCACAGGAAAGAATTGTCAAAACTGTATCATTTATTAAGGGTTAAGGTGAGAGTTACAGATCAGTACATGCTCCTAGAAGTGAAGATCCCACTTGTTACCAGAGAGAACTACGACATATATAAGATCATACCTATTCCTACCATTATCAGAGATAAAACAATCTCTATCATACCTATCACAGAGCACATTGAGATGAATATTCAACGAGATTCATACCTGCCTATCACAGAGAATGATATAAATGCATGCTATCAATCCTACCACAAAACTATGTGAGGTACAGAGCCCTAATCTGTCTAACTAACATAGTGTCAATTAAATTTAATTATAATTAAATTAATGCATCTTATCATTTTATCATCAGATTATAATAACTAATCCTATCATTTATCATACAGCATCTTTACCTACATCTCTTGCCCGGGAGCATGTACGGTGCAGCGCAACCGTACATTTAGGTATAATCATAATTATTGTCAAATCATCTATGTATATTATTAAGGTCATATGTTACACGCGCCTTCTGTCTATGACAAACCTGAGTGATTGGGCTGGCAACACTAATTAAGTTGTCTGTGGCCAGCTCTCACTTACCTTTCTCTGTGATCCTATCTATGAGTCGAACAATAAACCAAGTGTGTGTGAAAATAAAAGGTTTTAATTCATCCAACTCCATCCAATCCATAAATCAGATTAGAATCAACTTTTACATGGTGCCGAAAAACATTCAGTCGATGCAATCCTTCATACATAGTATTTTTCAACGTAACCTCCGCCGTCAAAGTATACACGCCGCCGCCGCCGCTAGCCTGCTACCTTGCGAACGAGTCTGCAGGCTTACAAAATGTCGAAAGAATCACAATCACAGTCCTCATCCTCGACCGCGAAGGAGACTGATGCCACAATGGAGCTTCGAAAGTTGATTGCCGCGAGGGGGCAATGCAAGGCTTCTTTTACAAGATTGGAAATGTACTTGAAGAACCAAAACTTCGATCATGAAGACTTGGTTGTTCGAAAACAAAATTTAATGGACGTCATCAAAAAATATCAGGATATTGCACTAAACATCATGCTGTTGGACGAGTCCGAAGGCGAAGATGATGGCGAGGAACGATATCTAACACTCTGCTACGTTGGAGCGTCTCATGAAAACCCACGTGCCTAGGATATCATGTGTCGCCGCCGCAGATAAATCCAGTGAATGTTACTTTGCAGCAAAATTACCTACATTAGACATTCCTGTCTTTGACGGAAAGGATATTTCACAATACAGATCATTCAAAGAAATGTTCGACTCCATAATACACAATGATTCAAGGATCACGGACATTCAAAAGCTGTGCTTTCTGAAGAAATATCTGAAAGGTGAGCCGCTACACATCATTGATAATTTGCCAATCATTGGCAAGTCATATGCTGATGCCATCAACCTGCTACATAAAAGTTATGATAACAAGGCGCTACTTATACAAAGTCATGTAAATAATCTTTTGGATGCCCCTTGCCTACCTAAGGGAACAGCGCCACAATTAAGAGAACTGGTAGTCAAAACAAGACAAAACACCACTGCCCTAGAGAACCTGGACCAGCCAGTAAAGGAATGGGATGCAAGTAAAGGAATGGGATGAGATGATGTCTATCATGCATTTTGATGCGAAAATTGGATCCACTTACAACAAGATTATTCCAATCGGAGCGAGACACTACAAAGGTGGTCACGGTCGAAGAATTACTCCTCTACCTAGACAGGAGAGCAGCAGCCATGGAAGCGAGCCCGTTCAGTGAGAAGCCGCATTCCAAATCCGCAAGCTACAAACCTGCAGTAAGTCTATCAACGGAAGCAAATAAGAGTTAAATAAAGTGTGTCCTGTGTTCTCAATCTTATAAACTATACAAGTGTCCTAAATTCATTGCAGAATCTGTTGACAACAGGTTAGAATTCATAACAAAAAACAAATTGTGCCAGGTGTGTCTTACTTCACATCAACAGAAGTGCCGGTATAAATTCAAATGCTCTGTGTGCGCATCCACTTTACATAATTCATTGATACATAAAGAGAGTGGAGCAATGGTAATTGTACGTACTGCTACTGCAGAGCCTGTAAGTCTGCATATTTCCCAACAGAAGTATTACAACAGCATACTTCCTACAGCAAAGATTATGGTGACTGGTGCTAACAATCAAAAATTCAAAGTAAGAGCCCTTCTGGACACTGCCAGTCAGTCATCATTTTGCACTGCAGAATTATCTAACCGCTTAGGTTTACCTCATTGCATAAAAATATTTCCACTCTTGGTGATATTTGCAGTAAATCCACTAGCAAAGGCATACAATTGCAATGTGAATCATTAACAGACAAATACAAGTTCAATGTAACATGCTCAGTGATCAACAAAATTACTGCAAATATTCCTCACGTTCCTATTCATTTGAGTAGATTTGTCATCCCAAAACAAGTTGACTTGGCTGATGAAGACTTCCACACTCCAGGTGAGATTTCCATTCTACTTGCCTGTGAAGTATTTTTCAAAATAATAATTGATGGAAAGATTGAAGGCCATCAGACCCCATTTTATTGAATACTCAGCTAGGGTATATTGTTTCATCTCCAGGGTGTTCGGCTGTGAACACCGCCATCACTATGCATACAGTCACAACCACAAAGCTGGATCAGTGCATCGGCCAGTTTTGGGAGGCAGAAAAGGTACCAGATACATATCATGAGTCTCTGCCTGAGCACGAGTATAGTGAAAAGGTATTCCATGAATCATGTTCATTAAAAAATAATACATTTACAATACATAGTTAAATATCCGCTCAAGATTGATTTACAGGATATTGAACCATCTAATTCATATGCAATTGCTTTGCAGATTATACAATTTAGAAAAAAGATTTTCAAAAGATCCAGATTATTATCACTTATACAAAAACTTTATACATGAATATCTAAATCTAGGACATGCAAAAATAATAAACACAAACACTTGCAAGTCCATTGACCAACCACTGTTTTTCCTGCCTCATCATGGGGTACTAAGACAAGACAAGCAAACAAATAAATTAAGGGTGGTATTTGATGGTAGTGCTAAAAACAAAAATGCTCTTTGTCTAAATGACTTACTATGCAATGGCCCAGTGGTTCAAAAGTCACTTTTTGATATTTTATTGTTGTTCAGAACTTACAAATATACAATACAGTGTGACATCCGTCACATGTATAGAATGATCATGATACATCCTGAACATAGGTGTTTACAAAACATTTTGTGGCGCGAAGATGGAGCCATGAAGGTTATACAGCTCCAAACTTGCACGTATGGTTTGACCAGCTCTGCCTATCTGGCAACCAAATGTCTAATCACATTAGCAAACAAATACAAAGAGCAATATCCATTAGCTAGCTCAGCAGTGATGAACAATTCATATGTAGATGATATTCAGGCAGGTTGTAACACAATTCAAGAAACTTTACAGCTCAGAAATGAATTGATATCCATGCTAGGTCATGCCAATTTCAAATTACACAAATGGGTATCTAATCAATCAGAATTACTTCAACACCTACCCAGAGACAGTTTAGGACTCAGCGTCAAAGATTTAGACCAAGACAAATCTGTTGTCAAAATATTAGGCTTTGTTTATAATGCTGAAAATGATTCATTCCTTATAAATGGAAAAAAAATTGCCAATCCTAAAATTCCTACAAAAAGAAGTGTGCTAAGTTCAATAAGTAGATTATTTGATCCAATGGGATTTGTGGGCCCAGTTACAATGAAAGCCAAGCTGTTTAAGCAGGAAGTTTGGCAACATGATTTAGAATGGGATACTCCATTACCTGCTGACCTGGAAAACTATTGGAACGGTTTTTATGCAAATCTTATAGGCATGCCTGAAATGTCCTAAATTATTCCAACATATGTACCAACAAAAAATGACAGTAAATTAGAGCTGATTGGTTTCTGTGATGCATCTGAAAGAGGTTATAGTTGTTGTATTTACATAAAGTATACTATTAACGGTGAGTACAGTACACATTTACTCTGCTCCAAATCCAGGCTTAATAGTGTTAATTTTAAGTTAACTATACCTAAACTAGAACTGAATGGATGTTTATTGTTGTCTAAACTCTCATTTTACATAGCCCAGCTGCTAAAGATAAAAAATATACATTTATTCTGTGACTCATAAATAGTTCTTGGCTGGCTTAATCTATCACCTGTAAAGGTTCCTGCTTACAAAGGTTGTACTTTGATATTCTGATATTTCTTATGCATGTTTTATCGAAAAACTTATCGAAAAATAGTCAAAGCTGTCTGATGTAAATTTACATCATCATGCAGTGACTTCACATGTAAAGTACAGAGCAGGGTCCAGGTGATTTTCAAAATTGTGTTGATTTCAGATCGGAAACTATGGACGACAGGGCAATCGAGACTTATCTGTCTCAATTACAAGACGGCTATTTATCAGAGGATGGCCTTGACGCCGAGGATTCTGATGAAGATGAGTAAACTTATATGACGCTGGTGAAATTATGAGAGTTTTGCAAGAGGAAAATTTAGCTGAAAATGATGAAGAAGACACTGCTCAAGATGATCCTCCCCTTGTTGAAGATATAGAGGAGCAGGTAAACGCTGAAAGAGCTACTTCAAATAATTTATCCAGCTTTTTATTTGATAAAAGAAGATTAGTGTGGAAAAAGAAGAGTATGGACCTCAATGAAGATAACATAGCTTTCTTGGGTTGTTCTGCTACTACAACTGAGGTATCACAACTAGAAACACCTTACCAGTGTTTTAGTTACTTCATCACTCCAGATTTCTTGAAACAAATAGTAGAAGAATCAAATTTATACGCTGTGCAAAACAATCCCAGTACATCTACCGTTATCACTGAAACTGATATGGTAAAGTTTTTTGGTGTGCTGTTATACATGTCGGTACAAAGATTTCCCAGCACAAGGTCTTACTGGTCACCTAGGTTTGGGTATGAACCAATTTCAACTGCCATGCCTGTCAATTAATTTGAAAAAATTAAGTTATCTTTACATTTCAACAATAATGAATTTATATGAACTCAAACATTATTGTTTAGGACGTAAGTGTAGTTTTTGCGATGTGCTTGTTTTGAATACGTTTTTTACGGGATTTTTATCGTACTGTTTAGAGTTTAAGGAACATCACATTAATTTGATGGTGTTTATTTACAGCGTGTATATTTGAAAAAAACTAATTGTTTGTATTAACTTTATTTTATTTACTTTATATGTATTTCCACAGAATGAATAACAGAGGACAACGGATTCTAAACATGGTTTTAAATCATGCTCAACCAAAGAATGATGATAAATATGAAGCTTTAGCTCCAGCAGCTGCACAAAGCATCATACCTCGAGAACAAGAACATGTTGTCATCGAAGAGAGATGTGAAGAAGACAAGCAGTCAATAGATTCGTTTGACACAAACTCTATCGCAGATAGCCAACATAATTTGAGTCTATCGATACTCGACTCTGATAATGAAGATCTTCAGTCAGGGCCCGAAAATACTAAAAGACTGCATAATAATGTAGTAATTGAAGAAAGTAGCTCTGATAGTGATTCGGACAGTGATTCCGGTGAGTCTTCAAACTCGGACAGCACAACAGATGATGGGTTTTCTTCGGATGACAGTGTGAAGGATCCTAATTTCCAAATACCAGAAAAACCAGATGTCTCCTCAGATTCTTATGAAGAAGTAAGTTCCAGATTGCCACCTGCTCGACCACATTTATCACCACAACCTGGATCTTCCAACGTCACTGACGAAAAATTAGTAGAACCAAACAGGAAGAAATTAAAAGCTAGGCGGAATTATAATAGCGAACAGCGACTGACCGATTCGATCCAATTAACCAGCATTCATGAGCTGCCAGGGCCAGGACCCAGTGTTGATGTGGCTTATCCATCCAGCGTCGATGCGCAGCCACCCAGCGTTGATACCGAAATTACAGAACCACCTAGTGTAGAAACTATAGAAAATTGCACGGAAATAAAAAGAAAGTCTCGAAAAAAGAAAGCTTATCCTGAGTTATGGTTGAAAAACATTAGCAAGTCATTGAAAAATAGTGGCAAATCTTATACTACTTATTTTGATAGAAATATCATTTGTTTTAATAATTTTTCTTGTGTATTCTATTAATTAAAAATGTGTTTTTTGAGAATTTATAACTTTTTGTTTTGTTTTGTAAGAAATTTTAACTTTTGAGACTGTTTAACATTTCTATTTTATAATTTCCTTAGAGAGTTTTATTACTAATGATTGATAGACTGAATAATAAACAATGTGATTTAGATTTATGCTACTTGGTACTGAAAACTGTCTAATAAACCTTAATTTTTTATGAAATGTGGTCTTTTAATGATAATTTTTATTAACAAACACATCCATTTTTATATGCTAAAGTCACTTATCTGGTTTTATAAGACATTGGGTTAAAGTTACGGAAACACTTAAAATGCATTTTAATTCTAATTAAAATTACGCGTCGATTGATAGGTGAAACATAGATATGAAAAGAAAGACTTGCTCAGAAATTAAAAAAACCCATTTGAAAACTTTGAACGTCTCTAGTGAAAAAAGTAAAATTTTGGAATGTGGTAGTTTAGCATTTAACCAGCGATATGTTGGAGCATTGCCTGTGACAAAGGTACAAAGGTATGACAAGGCATAAAATAAAAAATTGAAATAACTTGCTCACATATAGTACAGGAGTACAATAAACACATGGGAGGGGTAGACCTCATGGATAGTTTTCTGGGAAGGAATCATATTACTGTTAGGTCCAAAAAATGGTACTTGCGCATATTTTTCCATTTATTTGATTTAGCTGTAATCAATTCTCGGATAGTGTACAGAAAAAATGCACAAGAAAGAAATGAACCAATGAAAAACATACTTACCTTGGGCCAATTTCGAAATGAATTAGCCTTTGTATTGTGCAACAAAGGGGTCAAACTACAGGCTAAAAGAGGGCGTCCTAGCTTGAGTAATCTAGAACAAGAATTGGAAGCAAAAAGAAGAAAAGGTACTGCAGCACCTCCACGACATCCGGAGAGATAATTTTGAACATTGGCCTATTGTAGGTAGTTCACTCAGGTGCAAATATCCTAGATGTAAAGGGTATTCTACTATATTGTGCAATAAATGTAGAGTCAATCTATGCCTCAATAAAAATAATAATTGTCATCTCAAATATCATAAGGAATAGAAATGATAGTAAATATTTATAACAAATTATGCTGTTTTATTAATTTAGTACTGACCTCAAGGAGTGACTTTGCATAGTGATGGAAATTTACATCGTATGGTTTTCTGCATTTTTTTCTACTTTCATCTCTACAAGGATTTTTTAAATAATTTTTCCTACAATTTAGAGCCCAATTTACATCACTATGCTTTTTTTCAGTCAAAACGAAAAAAACATGCAATGAAGGGTTAAGTTTCTTTAGTACTTATAAATGTCTTGCTTGATTCATCTCATTATTAATGAAAATGAAAAGTTTTTATTTCTTTAAGCTTACAAATAAGCACTTAGACACGTCATATTTTATAGTTCACTTCAATTTTTTGTCCACCAGTGGAAGAAGTGACAAGAAACCACTAGTATGTTCATAACTTATGTGTCTAGTACATTTGATTTGCTTATCTGTAAGTTGGTAGATTTTGAGTTAAAGCAAAACTCGTTCCAAGCTTTTTTATCTTCTAAGTAATCTGATATTTTGTAATAAGCTTTTTTAAAAAGAATATGTTTAACAATTTTTTTAAATTTATTTATTGATAATTTTTGCAACTCACTTGGAGTTTTGTTGTAGAAGCGTATACATTGCCCTTTAAAAGATACATTTATCTTGTGTAGCCTAGTTGTGGGCACAGCGAGTTTATTCTTATTTCTAGTATTTACATTATGTATATCACTTTTTTTAGTGAACCGATTGATATTTTTATGGGTGTACAACAAGTTTTCATAAATATATTGACACGGTACAGTCATTATGTTTATTTCTTTGAATTTTTCACGTAGGGATTCTCTGGGACCCATATTATAGATCGCACGAACAGCCCTTTTCTGCAACACAAATACGGTGTTTATATCTGCAGCGTTCCCCCACAGTACAGTACTGTTCGAATTAATGTGAACATAACATAATTTTAACAATTTCTCCGTTTTCGCGGTTGGTAACTCGTTTATTTAATAAATACCCACATTTTTTTTTTATACTACTTGATCCGTCAGTGAGTTTTATGAGGCACAGACATAGGCGTGTGTTGAATTCTGTCAATTAAAGTTTTTTTTGTGAATTGTGCATTTAAGCTGAACTTGAGGCTTTATTTGCTTCTTTTTTTTTGAAGATGGATATTAGTCCAAAACGCGGTCTAAGATTGTTACTTTGGGTGAACACACGTCAATGACTCAAAGAGACGTTGCCAAGGAGTGTGGTGTAAGTTTAGGAGCTGTTAACAAGATTTTGAAGCAAAAAAAGAACACAGGGACGATTGATATGCAAAGAACAGGAAAATTTGGAAGGAAGAGAAAGATATCAGCAAGAGATGAAGCTTTTTTAATAAGAGAAAGTAAATTAAACCCTATAAAAACAAGCCAAGAACTTCAGCAAGACTTAGCACATGCTGGAGTTATTGTTCACGGACTCCACCGTACGCAAAAGACTCATTGAAGGTGGCAGGAAAACAATCAGACCTCAAAAAAAAACAATTATTGACTGCTGCTACGATGAAAAAACGATGACTGGGCAAAAAATATAAGAGTTGGACCGTTGAAGATTGGAGAAAAGTGCTGTTTTCAGATGAGAGCCATTTTTTGGTACAAGGACAACAATCTCGTTTTGTCAGAAAAAGTGACAACGAAAAACTTACAGCAGCTCATATTGACCAAACAGTAAAACATCCTTTAAAGAAGATGTTTTGGGGCTGCTTTTCTTATAAAGGTACCGGATCACTTCTGCCGATCAAAGGCATGATGAAATCGATAAAATACAAAGATTTACTAGAAGAACAATTGCAAGCTGAGCTAGTAATAGTAGATGCTAATGGTGGCGCAGTTTTTCAACAAGATTCAGCACCATGCCACGTGTGGTTATGATGAAATATTTCAAGGATAAAAATATATTGTGCCTTGAATGGCCAGGAAACTCACCATATCTTAACCCTATTGATAATCTGTGAGCTATTGTAAAAGCTAGACTTCGAAAAATAGACTGCACAACAAAAATAAAACTGATTGAGGCTGTAAACCAGGTATGGTTTCGAGACCAAGAAATATCAGAAAACTGTAAAAAACTTATTGATTCTATGCCCAAACGCATTGAAGAAGTTATTAATGCTAAAGGAGGACATATTTCATACTAAAATAAATTCATTTGTGTTATTTTCTCTCTTTTTTTTTTAGCTAATAAATGATATTTTCACAAATTGGCCTATAGGCCCAATTGAAGTTTACAAATAAAAATAGTAGTTTTAAAAATAAAGCTTCAGTGACGACAAAATCAGAAAGCTACACTCTAAAATACTTACTTCATTACACTGTACACTTAAATCATGATAATACACGGGTCTTAACAGTAAAAACTTTGCCGAACATTAGGTGATTCAGCCGAATATTCGGCCAAATATGAATATTCGGTAAAGCTGCCGAATATGCCGAATACCGAATATAAAACGAATATTCGGCCCATCTCTATTAAAAAGGTACGTTCGAAAACGAAATTATCTATGAACCAGATTACGCGCAAGCGAAGGTCTTTACTACGACGGAAGAAGAGTTACTTGCCGCCTATTTACAAAAGGCAAGCAAATTGGATCACGGCCAATTGCAATGTGTGTACGAAAACTGGCATACCAATTTGCCATGGAAAATAACAAACCGCCTTATAAAATTAGCAAGTGGACCATGGAGACTGCAACATACAACTGGTTTTATGGATTTATGAACAGAAACCCCCAGCTGTCTTTGCGAATACCCGAAGCAACTAGTTTGAGTAGATCCACAAGCTTTAATAGACACAATATGAGACAATTTTTCGATAATTTACGAAAACTTATGGAAAAATATAAATTCGGCTCAGAATCCATCTGGAACATAGATGAAACTGGACTAACGACTGTCCATAAGCCTGTCCTGACCTGGAACAAACATAACATGGATTTAGCTTAGTTAAGTATGGTGGCAATTTTTATTAACATTGTATCTTGAGTTTGACCGGAGTGTAGTTGGCAATGGCGCGGTTTACATAGTCAGTACTGAACAGTACGCCAGTGATTATGGGGAATTACCTGATGTAACCAGGGCTTGGAATAGCCGTATTTTTAAAAACCGGTTCGTCTGACCTTGACGTGATACCGATACCATCATAGGTATCGATATAAATTATACCGATATTTATGATACCGGTACTTTTGGGTTTCAAAAGTATGGATACTTAAAGAAACGAAAGAGCGAGACAGAGCTTACGAAGCTTTACCTATCTCTTTACCCTGCTGCCTTGTCGGCGGCAAATGAATTATTTCCGTAAGTGTACCAGCGCAAACATCCCATTCTCCCTGCGTCACAGGACTAGATATTTGTCGTAATAATGCTGGACAATCCACACAGTATCATCTAGCCCCAAGCTTACCAGAGCTTGGGGCTAGAGCTAGTCCTGTGACAGGCAGGGAGAATGGGATGTTGATGAAAAAAAATAATAATATATAAATGATATTGAACAATCCACATTGTTCAATATTATATATATTTTTTTTTTTGTATGATAGATACCTGACGTTGCATATTCAGTATGGTCTGTACGCAGGCTGCGTAGTCGCTGTACAGTAGAGATGGCGGGGGCTGCAGCGGGCGCGCGGGGGCGGGCAGCAGAGGCAGCGCAGTGTTACAAAGCCGCTCGCAGAGGGGACAGAGATATTCCCTCTTTTCTACGTCGAAGGCGGCAGGCTGCCGGACGCGATACGGCCTGTATAATAAACTTGAAGTTACTGTTATGTTTTGTTAATTGTTCAACTTATGGGATTTATAAAACTAAATATGAATTATTATTGTGAATTTTCTTATTAGTTGAAGTGGGTGATGTAGACGAAAGGAGGTGATTTAGGACCCCAAAGGCACGGGGTATACGCACGAGTTGAACTCGCCGCAATTTCTTAATCTTTTAACGATAGTATGCAATACCACGCACCTATCCGCGCCATATTTTTGAATCGGCTCCTGCGACACGGATAGTTGTGCGTTCAGCTATACTACTACTCACCGATCTGAACACAATTATAAGTATTAATACAACGGGTATTTATAGCGTTTATCAAATAAACTAGCCCCCGCTTCGCAAAGGCGGTAACTCCAGTACTTAAGTCATCCTGCGACCACGAAAGTGTGTAAACCTGTTGAAACGTCGGGAAAAATAGGTAAATAAACGCGATAAATACCCGTTGTATTATTATATTACTTATAATTACTACTCACCGTTTATACTCCCTATCCATAACTCCATAGATATAGTTCGTCCAGCACCTCGCGTAGAGTACAGTTGAAACGTCGGGAAAAGGCCACAGCTGGAGACGTAGGCGTGCGCGGCCACGCCGGGAGCCAGGTACGCCTCACGCCAGGCCGTCGTGACGGACCCGACCGAGGCGCGGCGAGACATCGCTGTGGACCGCTGCTGCGCTAGGACCGGTGGCACTCCTCTTATCTCTACGCGGGCCTGTGAACCATTCATTTTAATATTTTTTAACTTACGCGATCGGAAAAAAACCTAAGGTTTGCTGTAAGAAAACTCTTTGTTAGGATTAAGCTCGCCTATGTACATAATCTTTTTTAATAAAACTTTTGAATCTATCATGGTTATTAACACTAAAGTCATTTAATACGGGATATTTACCATGATTTGATTTTTGAGTTATGCAATATTTCGGCACAGTTGCATCCGCCATGATCACGGAGTAACAAAAAAAAATCTAATCATGTTAAATATCCTGTTTTAAATGACTTTAGTAATCTTTTTTAGTAAAGTTTTTTTTTTGTTTACAATAAATAATTACAGAACACATGATTATTAAATTTATAAAAGTGCCACCGTCTTTATTGTTCCTTCATATCCAGTCTATCTAAAGTTGCCTGAAAGAGCTCTCAGAAATAAGGCTTTATGCCCTTTATACTTTTATTCTAAGTTTTTATTTATGTATTCTTTTCTGATTTGTGTGGTATAATATATATATTTCGTTCTCGTCTGTCTTGCCTAGTAGCTGTCTGTGAAAAGGATATTTGAATTAGAATCGTTGTTGTGAGCCATGGGATTTTATCACATAAAGCTTGTGAAGATTCTGTACTTCTAGTTAAAGTTAAGCTGGTTATAGTACTGGCGAGTCAATACACATAATGGACCAATTTAATACGGAGCACAGGGTTCACTAAAGCCTTACACAACAAAGCGGGCCTTGTTATTGTCCCGTCAATGTCGTAGGTTTTTGGGATTTATACATTCTTAAATACATTTTTAGTTTGAGTATTCGGGGGCAAGTTGGATATGTAGATAAGGCTTACTTGATCTTAGCGACGACCCATTTGACGAGCGAGCGATGCGCGTCGACCCGCGGGCTGGACGCTAGCTTGTACAGTAAGTCTAGCAGGCCCGTCCGCTCATCGCTCTCGGCAACGCAACGGAACTCGTAGTTGCCGCTTTCTTCGTCGCGTAGACCGTAGCTGATTAGGTGCAGTGCCTGGAATAAGTAGAACATACATACATACACTTGCAACATCATCATCATCATCTTGAGTAAGGGTACGTACAGACAGCGGATCCGTTTTTACATGATCTTTCATTACTGGAAACAGTCATTTACTGGATCCGAAATACCTTCGGATGTGAACTCGCGCCTACTTCGGGAGGAGAGGGATCTCCTTACCTCGTCTCTGAGAAGGAGCTAGCACACAGGTCCAACGCGCGCTCCAGCACGCAGCGCAGTACGTGCAGCGCAGCATCGCTTTGCAGCAGGTTAGCGATCAGGCGGAACGGCGGGGACAGCTTCGGGAGGAGAGGAGGCGGGCAGCAATCTGGCAGACCTGGAATAACATGTTCAGTTCATGTTACTCTTAGATCACATTCAAACATCTGTGGGACACTGCTACAAGATGCTAGTATTTTTCATCATCAACACCAACCTATAATAGTCTACTACTGGACATAGGCCTACCCTAATGAGTGCCCTGTCTTCAGCTTGCCGCATCCGGTATCTGCCTGCAGTCTTTCGCAAGTCGTCATCCCGCCTAGTCTATATATACTAATATTATAAAGAGGAAAGGTTTGATTTTTTGTTTGTAATGAATAGGCTCCGAAACTACTGGGCCGATTTGAAAAATTCTTTCACCGTTGAGAAGCTACACTATCCGTGGTGAACATAGATTATTATTATATTTACAAAAAAGTTAGGGATTCGTACTAAAACCGTGCGAAGCCGGGAAGGTCCGCTAGTATTATTATATACTAGCAGACTGTCCCGGAAATGTAAATATTACAATGGAGCCATTTATGAATGAGGTAGATTCAGGTTCAAACTCCAATTCCATCTCCACATTACCTTAATAGCATTTTGGCTGCAATATCCGAGGAAGCCAAGATGCTAGTTAAGCTGTACACATTTGTTTTAATTAAATGCTAATTGGTCAATACATATCTTAGAGTATCTCTGTAGACCGTAGGATAATTTAATTAGGTTTTTGTTCCAGTAGTTAGGTACCTTAAAAAGTTTAGTTCATTTACGTTTAGATAGTAAGATAGTAACCTGGTAGGTTTTGTTTTTGTGTATTGTATTTAGATACAATATATGTAATTATGTATTGTCTATGATAGTGACATAGAAATGTTGACTAAACTCTTTTAAATAAATAAAGAAAAAAACCTTCACATTACCTCTTAGGAACTGCAGAGGCTTCCACAGAGGCCAGCAGGGAATGTACATCTTCCTTCCCAGAGGGCGATAGTTCAGCTTGCTTCACTTTAGGGAGATTATGAACAAATGTGTTTCGGATATTGATCCATCAGTCTATTATGGAGCTGAAATTAATATAGGAATACCTTTATAAATAAGCTTTGCAGAAGTAAACAAAGGCTCAAATCAGCCTGAGTTCGAATATGGTTAATTTTTTCGCGGTCACACAACTGCAGAATAAATTCGCATTGATAAACAAACTCACCCGTAAACCCTTTGCCTTGCATCGCAGCAAATTCAGCGTAAACTTGTATATCAAATTCAACTTTTTGTCGTGGTTGGTGTTACTCACCTGTTTCCAGGTAGAGCTTCCATCGTACCGTACGGACAAACTTGATCAGTTCTAACTCCAGCTAGCGGGTCCAGAAACAAGGCTGGCGTGGCATTTGTAAAGAATACATGCACTAGTATAGTTATTTTGTGCGATCGACCACACGACGACGACAAATACAAAACCAAGCAAAACAAGCTGTTTTTGCATATGTGTTTTTGTATTGTATTTGTTTGCTTATAAAATTAAAATGGCGGCGGCGCGGCCACTGTTGCCAACCCGGTGTCAGGTTTTGGGGCTAACTAAATGGAGTTCTAAAAAGGGCTAGATGGGGGCCAGATTTGGCAAAAATAAATTAAATAGGGTAGTTAGTTTTTTTTTATTGAAATCAAATAAAATTAGTATTTTTTTAATAATTGTTTACTTAATATGAACAAAAAAAATAAAAATCAACTTTTTAAATTAAAAATACACCTTAAAACTCAATCTCCTCATCGGAGGAGGATTCTTCGCCGTGCAATTCACTTGTACTTTGTGAAGTTGATGGTTGAAGAGATACATTTTCAGTTCCAGCAGGGGCCTTGTTCAGAATAAACTTAAATTTTTCTTTAGATCCAATCTTTTGGGATATCATATGTGTAGTAAGTTTGACCGAATTTTATAAGACCAAATCGTATTTGTAATATAGTATTTATCTAATCGTAGTTGGATTTTCGGGGAACTCCCTGATAAAGCCAAGCAAGCGGCTACCACCTGCAATTTATGTAAAAGGAAAAGAGACAGGTAGTCTGACTTGACGTGACATTGTGTGTTGCCCGCTCAGCTTGAGTGCGTTTAGTTAATGCTTTGTTATGTTTAAATTTCTTTCTCATTGTATCGCATTTTTAAATATTTGTACTGTGTGCCAGAATAAAGTTTACTTACACGGTTTCGGGGCTAGAAATAGGGCTAGGGGCTAAATCATCATTTTAAGGGCTGAATAAGCCAAAAAAGGGCTAGATCTAGCCCTAAAAGGGCTAAGTTGGCATCAAAGGGCGCGGCGCGGCGGGCGCGGGGTTCGAGTAAGTATGGGTGTGTGTGACCATATAGAAATTTTGCAAAAATACCGACACCTTCTCGAAAAATACAGAAATGTACCAGATACCCCTTTTCTTATTTCTGTTATTATAATTATAATCATTACATAGTACATATACTTTGATTGATATCAAAGTATATGTGAGCGTTGTATAATTCATTTATTTGTTTGTGAATCAGGGTAATTCATGTGACGAATCGATTTATCGATCGGTACAACACTATTGAGTGTCCCCTCCCTACACGACCTGCCCTTGTTGGGATTGCTCTCTTATTATTTGATATTTCACATTTCCATATTTTCCATGCAAACACGATGTTTAATTTGTAATAGAAGAATACAACCATTTCCAAATAAACTACAGTGATTATCCGCTCATTTATTTACATGGGAAGAGTATCCCCCATACATAGTCAGTAGATATGACTTACTTTAGATCGCTAGATTCTACCGCCTATGTAAATGTGTACAAACATTTTAATAAACTTTGTATTAATATTAATAAATAAAAATTAAAATAAAATTATTTTATAACAAATTATTAAGATTAAATAATTAGATTAAATGTATGAAAAAAACATGCATTGGTATTATTATACATATGAATAATTATGTAGATAGTATGGTATTTTATTAATTTACATTTTAGTAGATAATTCGGTGGTTAGGACCCCTTTCGGGTACAGGCCTCCTCCAGATCTTGTATTGTGTTCGTAGTTTGGTTAAATCTCGCCAAGTCATAGGCAGTACAAATGCTGTTAATATGTCTTGAATTCTATTGGATTTTTATTCATTTTGTTCTCTTCGGTAGACAGTGATTATGCGTTGTGTGAAAGTTTATTCACACTTTACATGCACTGTAGGTATGTTATTGTTTACGTATTCTTTGCTGATTTTGTATTCACTGTTTTACAGTTCTAGTTCGTAATATTTCCTCGAGATAATATTTCACAAGCACACTGGTACGTTTGTACATACTTTACAATGGAATTTTCATTGATTAAGCCCGGATTTATATTTTAAAAATTATTCTTTTCGTGGAGCTGTTGTTGCTTATGCGAGCGCAGCGCCCTCTCTATTAATATTATAGTTAACAATTTAATATTATAATTATATTTTTTTTATTCAAAAGTATGCAATTATATAAATAGTCATTTAATTTAAATACTTTTATTAATTTATAGTCAAATTATGATATTTAATTAATAGATTAATGTAACAGCAGGAGATGAAACGTCATTAAGTATAAAGTTAAGTTGGTCAATTTTAGATAATATGTATGTAATGTCAACAAATAGTACGATCTAAATACAAATGTAAATTTCATAAATGGCAAATTAATAAGGTATTGTTATATAGGTATTCATTAAAATCAAGTTAGGTACATACATTGTCAATTAGATGTAAAAATGTCAAATAATATGAGATTGAGGAGTTTTCGGGAGTACCGTGGGTTTAACCGGAATACCTTCGACTACCTGCAAATATAATTCTCCGAAATACGCAATTGTTTTGTTTCGTTACGTTTTTTTTTTGTATTGGAGAATTAAAATATACTTAACTATAACCTAGGTTTTTTTAAGTAAGCAAATTTTCATTTGATCATCTTTCATTCTTTGGAGTTTGGATCATCTCAAAGTGGATCATGCTTTGGATCATAGATTTAGTTCCAGATGGAGTCCTACAGAATCACAAGCCAACAACAGCAATGGCGGACTTGGAATGAAAAAAATACTCGGATGGAGTCTCAGTCAACCGAAGAACGAAGTGCTCACTGTAGTACAGATTTTGACATTGTCGGTTTATAGACTACTCGTCCGCCATTACCTCTTTAGACACCAACAGAGTGACATAGATCGAAAAATGAAAAATGTCTTCTTATGTGGTCAGATGTTGCCGAAATCACACTAATTTAGTAAATAATAAACACAGAATCACATTTCACACGAATAATGTGGGAGTTTATTAAAAATGTTTGAATCTTTGTAAATTATATACATATAATGCATAAAATTGGAATGAGGTAGGTAGCCTACCTAACATAAATAAGAATTTAAATAGATATTTCTTAAATAATAAAAGCTAAATTAACACAGACTGACTTGACTTAATGATTGACATAATTGTTTTCCTTGATGGACGTATGTATTTTTTACGGAATCGTATAGAGGGGGTTGAGGTGACCTAAGAAAAATTCCAACTTTTTCACATTTACTCCCCCAGAACCTCCCCCCCCCCCCCCTCCTGGCACCTACGCGGAGCCATATTGCATAAAAATAATATTGGGGGTGTATAGAGGAGACCAGTGATTTTAAATAACGTAATTCTTAACTCCCTTTTATAAAAGTTTGAAAAAGCGCATTGCTTATAAACGATTATAAATTTAAGTTAATATTATCTAGGAAAAATGTACACTGGATATGTATTACTATTATATTTTGTTATGTTTATAAATAAAGATATTTAAAAATTAAATTAATTAGTGATTTTAAATGCAAACTAAATGTTGCTCCCCCCTGCCCTATGAGAACTCATCTTTTGAGTGTGCTACCAGATGCCGTCGCGATTTAGGGGTTCTGATTACAGGATCGTATAGATGGTTTCTTTCGAGTAGAAAAACCAGCCAGTCGTTCGGAAGGAAAATAATTATAATCATAGGTTGGTATGTTACGTAGTAGGTAGCTCTTATAAAAACTGTAACATTTTTGTGATTAAAGCATTACGCTACTTTTTTTTTTAAATAATAGCTACCTATTTCATTTGTGATCTGTGATTTCTAGAAACTTTTATGAAAATTATCGGCATTTTTTTTTTCATCAGTTGGCATCTCTCACTTATGATAAGTCCGCCATTGCTGTTGTTGACTTGTGATTCCGTAGGAGACTCAGTCAGTTCCATCTGGAACTAAATCTATGGTTGTAGCTTAGACCCAATGTTGCCAAATTATCAAAAATGTTCAATGTAGTCGAGTAATGTTGACATGACAGCATGACATTATACTAATTATAAGGAGCTTGGGCTCTACAAAATTTTGCAGCATTACATGACCGAAGCACAAATGCATAATATCTCCGTCTCTTTTATTATATAGGAAACGGACGCTTCTATCTCTGTTCTTCCTTAATTTAATTATCATTCCTTTCTTTGTGATCGCATAGAAAAAGAAAGAGAGCGAAGTAAATAATAATATAATAATTAAATCAATTCATTCTTTTCTTTATGTATGTCCGTCCGGTATAAATAATTATGTGTGTGTGTCGTCTTTGTTTTTTTGTGAAAATCTCACAAATGAACTCTTGTAATCTACATAAATGCCCGCAAACTTTGTTTTTGGACCCTTAAACTGGAGTTAGAACTGATCAAGCAAGTTTGTCGTTACAATAACAATACAAGATAATATCTCAGGCGGCGGCTGAGGGGTGACACCAACCACGACCGACATACAGTTGAATTGAAATACAAGTCTTTTGCTACGATGAAGGCAAATGGTTTATGGGCAATTTTACGGGTGAGTATAATTATCAAAGCGATTTCTTTTATTTTCTGTTGAATGACCGCGAAAAAACAAATTTCCACGTGGTTCGGACTAGGGCAGTCGCCATTTTAGCCGTCGTCGTTTATTTTTGCAAAGCCTGCAATAAAAAGCGTATTTACATGGTATTTTACCTATTTGTTCACCGGTGACGCAATCAATGGCCCCTCAAAATAAAATCACAATAAGTATAGTAATCTTAATCTAAAACTTCTCTGGGGATTGTGATAAATAAATAAATAAATAATGCTGTACAATCCACACACCATCATCTAGCTAGCCCCAAGTTGAGCAGAGCTTGTTTTATGGGTACTACATGACTAAGAAGATGGTTGAAGAGTAATCTACGTTCCAAGTCAGCCCGTGGATGGTGTTTGAGCTGACCAATGGAACATACAAGAGGAAGGGCAGTAGCCTACTCTGCGATCCTCAATCCGCCTGTCTAGCATAGCAAATATGGCAAACCTCCTTTGGGAGGCATATAGTAGCAGACCTGTGTTCGGATGTGGAATGTTGTTCAGAATCACTTTATAGCTGGATTCCATATGAAAAAAAAACTAGGCAGTTTTTCAAGTTTCTATAATAATTTTAAGAAAACTAACAGCTATTAGCAGCGTATTGCAACTTTTAAGAAAACTATGCTTATATTTATTTTGTTTATATTAATTACAGCTAGCTCCTTACGAGACTGGTGGGTGAATATCCGTAGCTCATTCTATCACCATCTCAGTAAAGTAAAGCGAGCTGAATGATCACCCTCTGAGAGGATATACATATTTTCCATTTCATTTCATTTTCCGGTTGTTCTGGTTGTTATCTATGTATAATAAAAAAAATATATGTATGTAATGTATTGTATTATGTATATATCAGTCATCAAGTACCCATAACACAAGCTCTGCTTACCTTGGTTGGGGCTAGATGATGCTGTGTGGATTGTCCAGCATTATTTATTTTTATTATTTGAATGGGCCAGCCATATCTCTCGTTGGCTGGATGTCCCATATACTGAAATCACCACCAATCAAATCTCAGAAGCACAGTATTTATGTGGCAAACCATAACATATGTGGTGGGGCTATACTACAAGCAAATTTGATGTGATTTTTTTTATCTAAATGCCCATACTTAACCTAAATTTCCCTTTGTTTTCTATGTATATGTGATGTACATTAATAAAATAAATAACTTATCATGCCACACAGCATTATCTAGCCCCAAGCTAAGCAGAGCTTGTGTTAAGGGTACCAGAAAACTGATATACATAATACAATACTTGAACTGACTAATAACACAATAGGTGCTTGATTGCATTCCTTGTGAACTGAGATCTT
Source organism: Eupithecia dodoneata (assembly GCA_947044415.1). NCBI lineage: Eukaryota > Metazoa > Arthropoda > Insecta > Lepidoptera > Geometridae > Eupithecia > Eupithecia dodoneata. The sequence goes on from OX345670.1 coordinate 2,030,371, forward strand.
CAATAAATATTGTTCACAATTATTTATATCTGATACTCTACAAACATTCTTTTATATAGCTGTTACATGATATAATGTTGTTTCATGCTAAATCTGTACCTAACCTTCTGACATCAACTTTTCTAATTTCCAGAACCTTCCGGATGAAGCTAAGTGCCAGTACAGAACCAAATAACCAAACATTTTGACCAACCATTTAGATATGCAAACAGGTCGGCCACACAATATAAAAACATTCAAAAAATTATTCAGGGAGCTGTGTGGAAGTGATCTCTCTTCTGAACATATCATTAAGGCGAAGTTACTGATATTTTGGCTAACATGTTACAGAACGATTGGATTGTACAAGGGATAAAGTAGCTCAGTGTGCAAGCCAAGAGATTATAAGATTTAAACTTGTCTCATAATCATAGGAAATTATTTATTTTGCTCACAATATGTACCTACATGTATAGCTTAAATCTTCATGTTACTGTAGGGCACTGCAGTAGAATTTATATAAACTAGTGAAAATTTAAATTGATAGGTAGGCATCATTAGTTATTCCAAGGTCAGGTAAATCATATATGTCAATCTTTATTAAAATTAAATAATTCTATGCATAATTAAAAACGAAATGTCAAGACGGAAGATCTCATTACTTATGCGCGTCCTTTAGTAAGTATAGTCACAATGGTTGGTGTGGGGGACTGTTTTCTTCCAGGGGTTTTCCAAAAAGACTTCTTTTCCCTTGTCTCCGCTTTATTTATTTTCTATTTTAAAAATATTTATTTTTAGACCTTCAGGACTTATTCACTTGATCACTTGCCATATAAAAACTCACAATCCCGCGAACAAGCTCGGCTTATACCTCTGTCGAGCCTTACTAGAAATTGCTTTGATTTTCCGGGATCCTATACCTATCTTTTTCTATTTGCTTGAGCAATTCTACTTTCCTTTCGATTCGTTCAAGTACAGGTACATATTAAGGTAGATACACACGAGCCTGTCGCTAATAACTATAACGTAATCTATGGCGTAATCGGAGACGTGTACCTACTATTATCTATTTTATGCAATTCTGGAATATGCGGAATTTTAATATCTAATCTAAACCTTATTCCATAAACATAATGTCGTAGCTAACACTACCAATTAACCATAAATGTTTGCCTTTGTGTCAGAAGTACCATTGATTTGTACCATTGATTGTACAAGTGACACAACTTTGTATCCTTAGTACCAGTAAAGAAAAATGAGGATATTCCTCCGTAATGTTAACCGATTACTATGGAACTAGTGATACAACTTTGTATCTCAAGTACCATTAAAGAAAAGTAAAGATATTCCAAGTAAATTCATTTTTGACATGCATTTATTTTGTATTGTCACAAAGATATAAAATTAAAAATATAACCGAAACTTCTTTACGCAAATAAAATTTTAAAGCCTTTGTTACACAACTAACGGCGTAAAATTTTTAAGAGAAGACCCACAACAATAAGCCATCTTTTGAAAACGCTTAAGGAAGATGCAGCATTCACGGCTGCATCTAGAAAAATTACGCCGTTAGTTGTGTAACAAACTAACGGCGTAATTTTTCTAGAAATAGTGGCACATTAATTTCACTATTAATGAGCTGCATTTGAACATGCTGTATATATGCACTTCGCTCGATGACGGATTTTGACCGTTTTTTAAACGGCATCGTTGTTTTCGCTCTTACAGCGGTGAATGCTGCATCTTCCTTAAGCGTTTTCAAAAGATGGCTTATTGTTGTGGGTCTTCTCTTAAAACTTTTGTTAAATTGCCCATTCCACCCTTCGCATACGTTATTTGTCCTATGTCTTTCGCCAAAACAACACCACATTGCTTTCTTCGGCATCCAATAGTTTTGAATATAAGACAAGAATGGTCCGAGGTTTCGATGCGTACCAATAACTTGACTTTCTGCAAGCACATAATTCCAGCCTTCCTCAATATCTGGTTCAGGCAGAAGTGGTAGCACAATGCACAACCCAATTATTTTGTTCAAATTTGTGTCGTTTTTTTTGTTTTTTGTTTGTATGTTTAGCTTCTTTGCTTTTCTGATCAATGTATCCTTGAAATGAAAATAACATCCGTGGTGTTCCACGTTGGGAAAGACCAATTTTATAGCTCTGATAGTAGCCTGTTCAAAATCAGTAATAAATTTTGATGGCTCCCATTCTGGGACTGCTGACTTTATAAGTTCTAGCAAAATAACGTACGACTTTTGAAGTTTATTTGGCATAAGTGCGTAAATCACAGGTACTACATTGTTTTTGTCTTCGCTGCTGCCTAAATCACAAAACAACACAAATAATTGAGTAAATGGTTTAGGACAACGTTTAAATGTACCATCGCCGAAAAACACTTTTCCATTTTTAAGCACTACTCGTGCTTCTTCTAATGCGAAAACTATTATACGATCATTATCTTGTTGATAGTCAGCGAGTAAAAAATCGTCGTAATCTCGTGGTACCTCAACTTCTTTCAAATCAGAGTAAGCCATTTTTTCCACTCGTGCTAATTTCCTCTTTCTTCTATACGCTACACATCGGTATTGGTTATAGTTTGGCAACTTATGGATTAGATCGAGACCCTTATTTCTCATAGATGCTAATGTTTTTTTGTACATAGCCGGAATTGTTTCCTCTACAGAAGAAGCAGCTGTTTCTATGCTGGAACTTATAATTGAACAGACAGTGTTTTCATTTTCATTTGGCAGGCATGTTTTTAAATGTATGGTTGATTTCACCTTCGTCATGTTAACGGGACCCTAAAATATATAAAAAAGTAGAAATAGTAATTGGTAGATAACAAATCTGACGGCCTTAAATACAAAATTATATGTTCATCCATGCAGACGGGCCACGGGCAATACATGAAACCTTGCTATGCCACCGTATTTTAGAAACCTTCCTCAGGTCTAGAGTTCAGTACGAACTTGGGATCGATATTTTCCATACTGTGACTTAAATAATAAATAAATAAATAAATATAAATAATGCTGGACAAATTCACACAGCATTATCTAGCCCCATGGTAAGCAGAGCTTGTGTTATGGGTACTAGATAACTGATATACATAATACAATATATTACATTTTTTTATTATACATAGAAAACGACCAGAACACCCGGAACAATTATCTGCAGATCGTACACACAATTGTTCCGAGGCGGGAATCAAACCCGCAACCTCCTGCATCACGCATCGTCACTTACCATCAGGTGAGATCGTGATCAAACGCAAACCTATTCCATATAAAATTAAACAAACATACCTGCATTACTGTAACAGTTCCGGTGCATTTTTCAGGTTTTTTAAAATTTTTACATCGCCAGATACAGTTACCATTTTCATATTTGGTATGAAAATAATACTGGAAACCTTCAAACAATAAAACATTTCCTCGGCCACGTCGCACTATCTTCATTTCCGAAGCATGATCCGACGATGCCGCTTCGGACATTATTTTTTATTTATAATTATAAAAATCAAAATTGGGTTGGGTAACAATCGGTTTGACACATAAAACAAATGAATGCATAATAGTGTCAGACTGACGTAAACCGAAATGTACTTCAAATTATAAGTGGCCAGTACTTGGCGTATCGTAAGTGTAGTATTTATTAATTGCGACAATTCACTTCCTGGGCCCACTACACAGTACTTCAATGATTAGTTGTACCATTCATGGTACTAGCGATACATCAATTTTTATGATGGTACTACTGATCCTAAATAGTTGTCACTAGTACCATTAATGGTACTAAGGATACAAAGCTGTGTCACTTGTACCATTAATGGTACAAATCAATGGTACTTCTGACACAAAGGCAAATGTTTAATCAGCCTCGTCGTATCCCGAACAGTTAGGTATCGAGGTATCTAAGTTAATGTGATGCAGATTGCAGAGATTTATAGGATAGGAATTCGTTTACAGTACAGTGTGTTGAGTAGTGTACACTAGTGTACAGGTGGGCTAGGTAATTCAAGTCAGCTGAAATACGTTATTAGACCTCCGAGTCGTTGTTCTAATTGTACATGTATCCATACAAAATAATATTTTTTTAAATAGTTAATAATAATTATAATACAAATTGTATTTTTAACAATTAGTACCTAAGCATGATTTAAATATAAAAAACATAAATGACAACAAAAAAATTATAATAAAACAATTAAATGCGGAAATATAATCACATTAAGTTTATCTACTTTTCTAGTAGTTCGTTCACTGAATAGAAATTCTGCTCGATAAGCCAACGATTCAACCTGACTTTGAAGCAGCGTAGACTGCCATCAGCTGTGACGGAATCTGGTAGTTTATTGTACACTGCCGTACCCATAACATGCGTTAACTTTGAGGACTTCGTGAGGGAGCGGGCGATAGTAGCAAGCTTGCCTGCGTTCCGCGTCCCGTACGAGTGGGTGTCGCCGTTCTCGTGAACTCGTCCAGGTTCGACCGAACATACACTGCCACTTGCATTATTACAATGCATGACAGTGTAAGTATTGCTAGTTCTTTGAAGTATGGTCTGGCGGAGACGTCACGTCGGATGTTAACCAAGGTGCGTATGGCTCGTTTCTACATACGGAAGGCGCGCTCCCAGTCGGCAGCCCGCCCCCATAGTTCAGCACCATACTGTAACACCGAGTGCACTGTTGCGAAATAGCAGCTTCGTGCCACCTCCGCCGGAACCACGCGAGCTACCCGTCGGAGCGATAAACAGGCACTGCCCATCTTCCCGCACAGCTTACTGATTTCACTCTCCCAAGTAAGCGCTATGGTAAACGATATGGTTTAGTATAGGTTTTGACATACATTGCTGTAAATGTTTCTGATTTATTGCGTTGTCCAACTTTGCGTTTACGGCGAACTGGAGCTTTCACTTTGAGGTATCTCAAAATGAAGTTGTCTCGGTGACGTTTTTCTTTTTTCGCAAAAAAAGCGGCATGGAATTTTCTGACATCTTGGGGGTTTAATTCATTACACTTGAAAACTCCTTTTTTCGTATGGTTGCATTTTCCAATTATTGTACTCAGATCTGTTGGGTGTTTTGGAGCATATCTGTAACAATAGCAAGTAATTAAATTAAATCCTATGGCCTTCCGACTTCATCATCAGATGAGGTCGATGTTACCTACCATATTATTGCATTGTGACCCACCAAAGTTAAGTAAGTATACAAAATTTCAGCTTAATCAGACACCGGCGACAAACAAACTAATATTGCAAATTTGCAATGCAAGTTTAATAAAAGTTTGTAAAAAACGGCCTACTTTTCACGGTCATACATTTTGTACCCGATATCCCGCAAAAGGACGCTACATACATCGGCGTTGATACACCTTGCATAAGCCTATCCGACTTTTAACGGTTTTAGCACCTAATAAACCCTCTCATGTTTTTTCTGGTTGCGTTTCCAGTGATATTCGTTGCGAGATCGCTTCCTTGCTTTTTTTCCTGGCACTGTAGTAACATTTACTTCCATTTTCACAGTAAAATACACTGAAAACTAATTAAAACCACGCACGTAATTATCATGAAAACACTGACGGCCATAATGATGGCTCCTGCTCGGTGATTGGTCGAAACGGGACAGTGGCGGTTATGCATCTTCGCGTTTGGATAGAGTAGGTTTTGAAACTCACTTGATTATTGTAATGGTTTTTTGTATGGGATAGAGGTGGTTTTGACTTCAACTGATTTTACAGAACTATAGACAATAAGCTTGAGTGTTGCCTGACAGTAAAAAACATTTTTTTATTTTTTATGGACAGTGGCGGGTTTGCATTTAGACCCCTCATATTGGCATGTTATCTACTCTATTACTATCAATTTTCTAATAAAGATTCAAAATAATAGACATTTTACATAAAATATGTGTCCCATATTTTTCCACCTCTATGGGGTAAATATGAAACATCGTTGTCCAAATATAATACTGCATACAATTTCTACAGTTTACGACTTATTTAACCGCTTGAGTTATCTTAAGACAGATTGGGGTAAAAATAATACAAAACAGCTTTGACAGTCTAAAAAATCTCTTTATTTTTATTTGTAAAATTAGAAAAATCAACGTTCTATAATTCTTAGCTTATTTTCTATAAGTCTTTGTAATGTTATTACTAGGTAAACAAGTACTTAGTTCAAAATGAAAACACTTAATACTACTTGACTATTGAGATCTCAATTAGAACACTTATACAAATACAACGCCACTAAGTTACAAGTGAGGTACAAAAATGAATATGGGGTAAAATATGAGACATTTTCAAGTTAGTTAATAGGATATTTTTCTAGGTCAACATCAAACATAAGTGCCCCTCTTTTATTATTTTGATTTGGATTTGGCAGTTTCATGACAATTTCGTTTTTGTGGATCAAATAAATTATATTAGTAGCAGGATATGTGAAGAAAATCTTTTTTGTTCGTTTTAGGTAAATCACTGTTAAGTTGTCGCTATCCTCAGATCCTTCAATTTTAGCTATATAATACTTCTTTGCATTTTTTTCGTCGCATGGCCCACAAGTATGAAATCACCAATGCCATATTCTAGTTCATCCGTCGTCACATAAACTGATGGATCCATACTAGTTTCACCTGTCAAAATCTCGTGTTTTTCAGCCTCTATTGGTACATCGTGAGCTTGCCGTTTTTGTGATTCCCGTGGCTCGCTCACATTATTGTCTTCTAGCAGTTCATCGCGCTCATAATCTTGTAGCAATTCCTGGTCCATGAATGCTGACAAACTGATATTGTCCAAATCACTTTCATCTTCGTAAATAATCGCCTCTTCAATATCTGTATCAGTGTCGGAAAGAACCGGTGCAGATTTCTGTTTCTGTTTACGTTTCCTTTTTTTGGGTTCTTCTTTTTTCTTTTATTAAGTTTCATATCTAAATTTTCAATGCTTTTTAAATATTCTTCACTAGTCAAAAGCTTTCCTTTGCCATCTATCTTTCGTCTTTTTCAAGTTGCCGGCTTAGTATGTTTAATTTTATTCAATAACAAGGTTTCAAATGAGCAAGATGGCTCAAGACTGTTGTTATCGTCAGCAGAAAGTGCAGCACCGGATACAGTTGTGGTATAATTGTTCGTCTCTATAACTTCTGGTTGAACAATCTGGCGTGTATTGTCATCCTGCAAGCTATTTTCCTGGCCACTTTTGGAGACATTCAATGTCACTGTTTCGCTCATGATTGAAGGTGATATCGACCGTTCTTCGCTTCGTACTGGTGAATTCTCAAAAATATTCATTGGATCTGAAATTGCATCGGGACTCATTAAGCTTTTGTTGTATCTTTCTAACTTTATAGGGTCAAGCCGGTCTTTTGGGTAAACGTCTTTGTTTATAGGAAAAAGTCCTGTCACTCTAAATGCATTTTGGATAACCTCTTTGGAGGGCCCTTCGCGCCATACTTCACACAACAAATCACAGAATTCTGACTTGCTGAGAGTTCTTTGATTGAGTCTTTGCCATTCAATAAGACGCTCGTTCCATTTGTATTTGATGGGACCAAAGCAGCTGCGATCCAGCGGTTGTAAAAGTCGGTAGTGTGAGCTGGAAGCTTTAATAAAGCCACTGCTAATTCAATTGTAGCCGGATCCAAGTGGATCGTATGCCCATCAAATATTATGAGCAAAGGCCTTTCCGTCACAGACTTGCAGAAGCAAACCACTCGTTAAAAATGCTTAACTCACCCTTTTGCACTTTTTCTATAGCATCTTGTAAATTTTTCTCACTATATTCCTTTGGTTTCGGTACGTAATTTCGCGGCATTGCAGTAATCCTCTCTAAGGTCTTGTCTTATTTTTACACGACAGCTGTCTTATATTTTCCCGAAAGCGTGTCTAATTTTTTCCCTAAAAAAGAATACGTCTTCACTGTGCACTAGCGAAAAATAGACTAAAATGGCGGACAGCCCGCGCAAGGACATCCCATGCAGCGGTGGGGGGCGGAAGGCCGTGCGCGCGCGGGCTACAAGCAGGCGACAGTAAACAAAGTTTGTCATCAATCAATCAATAAATTTCTTTCCGGCCTTGGTGGGGGCAGAGAGAGGGGCCTCGAGGCTTGGCCTCATTACCCCGGCGTCAACTCGAGGGGTGACGACCCCTCGGTCCTTGGGTTTTGTGGGAATATATTTTTTTCCCCCTTAATGTTTTCTTTTTTTTTTTCTTCATTTGGTTTGTATATTTTATTTTTGTTTTTTTTTGTGTTTTTTTTTTCATAAACCCAAGGACTCTATGGTGGTTCCGCAGGGATTAGGTCCCGCGGAAGGGGTCGCCATGGGCGGTCATCTTCCTGGGGCCGGGGCTGCGGAGGCGCGATGTTGTGGAGGTGCTCGTAGTGTCCATTGTTGGCGCGATCGTACATTCGACGCGCCGTCTGCACGACGAATTCCTCCACGGATTGGATCTGCAGGTCGCGGGCGATGACGTCGTTCCTGACGTAGCGCCCGTGCAGATCCTGAGAGCCACGTTCTGCAGCGCCTGGAGCCGGTCCTTGTTGGTCTGGGAGACCAGAGCGTAACAGCTCGGCGCCGCATAGGTTAATCGGGACCGGACGTAGGACTTGTAGACCCGCACTTTAGTCCTCAGCGGCAGCCGAGATCCCAGGACAGGTCGGAGGAGCGCTCGGGCGACGCGCGCTTGTTGTAGCGCGCGGTCAACCTGCAGCTGCATCCTCAACGACCTGTCAATCTCGATGCCGAGGTACCTCGTGTGCGAGCTCCAAGCCAAGTCCTGGCCCCGAAGCTGGAGTTGAGGTGGGTGGCGGCGGCGGCGGGAAACAAACAGCGCAGTGTATGGAGCTTGGACTTGTAAAATTTTTCAAATTTCATTTATTGGGTGTCGGAAGAAGGGTCCCACACTTAGAAAATTTTCGAAATGTATTTTTTTATATATAATATATAATTTTTCTTATGCCATCGTAAAGAGGATCACTAGGGGTGCAACTTTGGTTCAGCTGATTAACCCCAAAGTTCAATGACCTCGGCGCTAGAGGTCAAAGTGTGTCGTTCAGTTTCAAGGCGAAAAAGACAGAAAATTTTCGCTCACCTCCGCAGCTTCGGCTTTTTGGTCGCCTTCGGGGACCAGCCTCAGCGGCTACGGCTCGCGCGGTGCCTGTCCCTTGTTACAGCTGGCGGAGAGGCTGCACTTCCCGCAGCGCCGGAGCTATCGCGAACGCGATTCTTTACACTCGTCGTCGGGGACAATTAGGTGAGCACCGGCAATTCCGGGCTTTGATTCCGCGCCGTCCTAGTCCGGGATATACGCGGTGTATATCTCGTATGAGACGGCGGAATTGAACAGCGTCGCTGGGGAGTACCCTCAAAATATTTTGTCGGTACATGTACTCCCCCATGTACCACTTAATTTTTCGGTCGCTGCGACATGTTCTACAATGCCGTTTTAATTCCAGCCACTGCCGCTCTATGGTGTTGGTGTGGACTTTGACATTAATATTTGGGGAGTTAGGTATTTGCTTCCCAAGAGCGGCGTGGACCGGAATTTGCACAGTGCCGTTCACAAATTCTCTACTGTGGTTAACAGTAGAGTGTCCCCTCAAATTTAATCTTAGGTGCACGTTGGTGTATGCCCTATGCATGTCACTCATTACATACGAGTCTCGCTCTACGTTACGAACAGCTGTTTCGCTGCGTCGGATGTCGGCTCTGCTAGAATTTTATTAAATAGTCCTACATCATAGTGATGTAGGCTCAAGGAACTGACTAAAATTACTTTTTTTGAAGAAGGTGTTTTCGAGGGGGGACAAGGTACTCCTGCATGCACGGAGTCCACACCGCCAACGGAATCCGATTTTATACGAGGGGGCCGTGTCACGGTTCATTGGCCTCCCGCAGTTAGCGCAATTTGGTATTGCAGGCCTTATCAGCCATGCTAGCGAGGCTTCTACTGCCTGTTGTTCCGACCTGATTACGGCCGCGAACTTCCAAATGGAAAAATTTCGGGCCAAAAGCAGGTCAAAATATGGCCTTCCCTCCATATTAACAAAAAAATAACAACAAGAGAAACAACAAAAGTAATAACAAAGGAATTAACAACACAAATAACAATAGAATCAACAATAGAAGTATCGAAATAACAACCACAACAACCAATCGCAAACGAAATCCAGAACAACCAACAGAAAAATATTGAAAATTGCGCGAGCTTACATCAACTTTCCTATTTTCGTGGTAAAAGTTTACGACTACAAGACCCCGGCCGCGCGGGCACAGAGTGCAGACGTGTTTCACGGAACACCGTAACGAAAATTTTACAAGTCCAAGCTCCATACAAGTCTAAAATATTTTTTTTTTGTTTTTCCTGAAAATTTCGGCTATCTCTTTTGTAACTATTACAATATTGCTAATTTTGAAAAAAAAATGTATGGGACCCTCTTTGCGACACCCCGACCGTTGACGCCACACCCTGTTCCAGCAGATGTCAGCTTCGAGACTCTCAACCATCACCACCAGGTGGAGGAGGCAGTTGAGGACTGTGGCGTGAACTGCTCCGCCAGATGCTCGGCCAGTATCTTAGCGCGGTCGGCAGGAGCGAAGCGCCGGACTCCGTCTCGGTCCAGCAGCGGGTAGGTGGGCGCCGGCTGGCGCGTGAGCGCCCGGTTCAGCGCATGCAGGTTGGTGTCGTGCTCGGAGGCCCGGTCGATTGCGCGGTCCCAGGTCTCCCCACGCCATGCCTGCACGGCGGTCGAGAGCTCGGGGGTGAGCCGGTTGAGGCGAGCTTTCAGTCGTGGGCATCGGGAGCGCGCCCACTCGCGCCGGAGCTCGCGTTTCTCCGCGATGCTCCTTTTGAGGTGAGGTGGGAGGAAAAACAAAAAAACGAAACAAAGTTTGTCAACACTGACGTAAAGTTTTCGCGCCAAATTGATTGATCAGAAATATTAAGTTAAATAATTCTTGAACACTATTTGTAAGGATGACCAAAAATACATAACTTAACAAATACATTTTAAGGTTCATTTTAAACTGAATTTTGGCTAATAAAATAAGTTTTATTGAGGTTTTTTGTCGCCCGAAATATTGGATGTCTTATAATAACCCCGGTTGACCCTACATAATACAATACATTACATAGATAGATATTTTTTATTATACATAGAAAACGACCAGAACACCCGAAACAAATATCTGCAGATCGTACACACTTGTGTTCCGAGGCGGGAATCGAACCCGCAACCGCCTGCGTCGCAGGCGCACCACATCGGTCGTCAGATCAATTGTGTTTTAGTCTATATTCCTGTCTTTATAAGCAATGCAAAAATAGTTTTCAAAACGCTATGAGCGGTTCCTGGCTTTTGGCGTTCATCAAAAAAAAAAAAAAAAAACAAAATAATCTTTATTTGGAACATAAATACATGGGAAATAAATAATCGTATCGGATACATCGCGAGCCAACATAACTCCAGCGACAGCGCTCTTCATTTAAATACTGAATTGTCTTTTGAGTCTATATTCCCGTCTTCATAAGCAATGCAAGAATAGTTTTCAAAACGCTATGAGCGGTTCCTGGCTTTTCGTGTTCATCACGAGCCAACATAACTCGAGCGACAGTGCTCTTCATTTAAATACTGAATTGTTGTTTAGTCTATGTTCCGATCTTCATAAGCAATGCAAGAAAAAATTTCAAAACGCTATGAGCGGTTCCTGGCTTTTCGTGTTCATCTCGAGCCAACATAACTCGCGCGACAGCGCTCTTCATTTAAATACTGAATTGTTTTTTTAGTCTACAGGGCTAATTTTAAAAGACCAGCAACTTTCGGTGACCATGTTCCAGGCATCCTCGGCAACAACGTTTGTTCTACGACTTTTGAAATAACTCAATAGGTACATTAATTAGAAATTATTTAGGTTTTTATTGAACTGTTTTTATTGAAGTGACTTTTGTCGGTCTATGTTGCATCAAGGACGACGCACGCTTACGCGCGTCTACCTACCTACCTAGTTAATATCCATTGCTCGCGGCTTAGAGCATTTCGCGGGGTTTGTAGGCAGTAAGCTATGTATTGAATCCACAATCCCTTCATACTTGACCAGGCTTAGGACTGGCTACATTAAACGATTAAAAACAAATAAATGGTATGTAGATACCTATGTAGATCTGGTAGTTAGGTATTATGTAATTATCATTCATAACTTTTAAAGTCCAATTAAGTTATATCAATTCTAGATAACTAGATAGCTTTTATTCACTTTTCATTGTTTAATGTAGGCGTATTTAAAAAGTTGAATCAGCGTATTTACAATAATTAAATGATCGATTAAAATATTATTTACAAATTAGACATTACCTCGCAGGTCCAAATCTTGCGGGTGGCGGTGAGTATCGCGCACATAGCGTTCAAAATAGTCACCTTCACAACCAACACAAAGACCACACCTAAAAATCAGCTGTTCGTTAACACGAGCTAACACTTGCGAATTTGATTTCCCATGACCAAAGGCCCAAATTATTTTTTCTATCAACAAGTCTCGGCTTGTGATTTCGCCACCACTGTACACTATTGTTTTTATGTGTCCCCATAAATAAAAGTCCAGGGGTGTAATGTCTGGTGACCTTGGAGACCATGCACGAGGTCCGCCACGTCCTATCCAACGACCGGAATAAATGCTGTTCAAGTGGTCTCTAACCTGACGAGAATAGTGCGCTGGCGCGCCGTCATGTTGATAGTACATATCTCGTAAGTAGGCGAGCGGTATACCTTCTTCCAACACTGGCAGCGTTTCGGTAAGAAATTGTAAGTATGATTCACCATTTAGTCTATCTAAGAAAACCGGTCCCAGTAACGTGGAATTTATTATTCCCGCCCAAACATTCACACTAAATCGGTGTTGAAAATTATGTGGTCTCGGTTCGTGTAGGTTTTCGTAACACCACAAAAAATGATGTTGTTGGAACACTGAACTGCTGCAACTTTCTTAGCTGCGTCTTCTCCGAGTACGCAGCAGACGATTTCTGTCATACATGGTTTTATTAAATTTTCTGCAATTGTGTGTGGTTTACCAGCACGAGCGATTCTGAAACTTAGCAGAAATGATGCTTGTGTTGCGTTTTCATTATCTGTTTTAACATATTTTTGTAAAGCAGCCATACCAGTTCGATGTACTTCTTTGTGTCTTTCAAAAAAGCTTAAGCTTTTATCCTTTAGTTGTGGGTGGTTTGTTTCAAGGTGTCGTTTAAGCTTTGCTGGTACCAGAGAGCTATTGCACATAATTTTGTTGCAAATAACGCATTGTCCATCTGGATTCTCAGCAATTCCTACAGGAATAAATCCGAACGATAAGTAAGATTCGTCATATTTTCTCTTTTTTGAAGTAGTTCTCTCCTGAAGTTCAGCACTTTTGTTGGTTGATGTAATTTGTCGGTCTTGCCTAGGACAAGGGTCTTCCGTGTTTACTCTACCCTGGAATAAATTGACAAACATTGATAACTAGTCTCGTGTCAGGAGAGCTCAAAAGTAGAAGCATGGCGGCTTAAAATAAAAATAATAAACTAATAACCGTTAAGTATCTACGAATAAATACATAGAAAACACCAAGTAGAAAAATATAAACAAAAATAAGGAAATTAATGCGTATGAGTAAGCCAACCAGTAGTTGACAAGGCCATATTATATTTATTAACAGAACTACTATGAATTTTGAAAAAATGGTCGAAATAATGCTAGGTAAATAAAATTTTCTTACAGAAAAACCAGCAACAGCTTCTTCTGAAATATTTTCAGTAGACTCTACTGGTGAACGAACACTTTTGCCACTTGCAAGGCGCCCCGTTTTGAGCCAATTATTCATTATTATTATAAACTGAAATAAAAAAAGGAAACCTCAGATGTGGGTTAAAGTTAAATATATTAAAATACCACGATGCACACGATAGTTCATCTTAATCCTTGATACAAATTTAACATTATTATAAACTGAAATAAAAAAAGGAAACCTCAGATGTGGGTTAAAGTTCAATATATATAAATACCACGATGCACACGATAGTTCATCTTAATCCTTGATACAAATTTAACATTCCTAGGTAGGTAGGTAAAATAACAATAAATAAAATTAAGTAAAAACATACTATCAACGAATAATCAAAGACATACCTGCGGACATCGAAAATTCAGCAATCTTTTGTCTTTACACCAATTTCGTAAACAAAAACAAGTGCAGTCTAGTAGCGGTAACTGACTAAACTGGCCGTGCGACGCACCCCACCACCCACCGCTCTCACCCGCGCAGAGACCCCGCGTCCCGCACCGCCCGCGCTTTTGATAGGGTAGGCGCGACACGACGCGATGCGGGCGCGGTTATTTTCCACGAATGTTTTATTTAAGTCTCGGTCAGACCGCGGAACCCCTGTGACTCTTCCACGGAACCCCAGGGTTCCGCAGACCACCTTTCCGGAATCCCTGGTGTAGTTGATAAGGCAACATCGCGTTTAACAGCACTAAGCGATGCACATGTGTTTATTAACCATATGTGCATTTCACCGTTTATCGCAAACTGAACTGAATTCATATGATTGTAAGTCAGAATGTATTGGTTATTCTCGAAAAAACTGCAAGTTGTTGTTACCTGCGTCATTTGATTTTTCTATTATCACGTATCATACATAGATGGAATAGGAGGGACCGAATTCCTTTCGTCAATCAACGAGTAATATTAAAAAAAAAACACACACACAGACAAAACACATCACAGCATGTCCAGGGCCGCATCCAAGACGGACAGGTCAACACACCTCCAGGTGACATGCCAGAACAAGCGGCTTGTCGAAAGACGCCAGTCTATGATAAACACCTCCCCCGCGTACAGAACCGCCAACTCAGTATAAAGGACCTCCAAGAGGTCCGGGGCTGGGCAGTCAGGGCACAACAAGGGGTGCCCCACAGGCGCGTCAAAACACGCCAAATAATAAGCCTCCCCAACCAGGTTGTCCTGCATGATGCAGCAGTAAAACAACTGGACCTCGTGGCCAAGTGAAAATAACACGCACCGAGCGCGTATTTCTTGAAGTATGTGCTTGGACATGTCTCTCAATTATAATGAAATTCCTAATAAGGATCTCCATCTTACTAATATTAAGATAATATTATGCTTACTTGCTAGAAGCAAAAAATGTAAAATCAGATAACAATGATCAGTTTATTTGTAAACATATCCTAAAAAAAAAAAAAAAGGGGTAAAGGTGAAGTGTAGGTACATACATGAAGGTATGTACCTGCGGGGTTTGCCTCAAAGAACTCCAGGATCTCTTCTTGTTCGCGTACTGTGCGCCTTGGAGGACGCCCACTATCCCACATTCTACGCTGAAACCGTCCATAATCTCGTTGTCTCTGTGTGGCGGCTAACATCGTCTCGCGGCTCGGTGTCGGTACATTTGGAAATCTTATTCCATTCCATATTGGCGGCAGGCTTCTGACACATTATCCTCACACCTAGCAAGCATCCTCACCACTTCCGTGTACTCGATATTGGAGTACCGCTACGCCATGGTAATTAGTTTTTAGGTACAATCCGTACGAAACATCGATAATGCGGCGACGAAAGATTGTGGCGCACAAGGACATGTGCCGCGCGCGCATCCGCCTCGACGACTGAGCGAGCGAGCGGGAAGGCGGCGCCACAATTGAACAGCAAGCTCAAAGGCGCCGCGCGCTTCACCCCCCCCCCCCCCACACCCCGCCCAGCGAGATTCACTCGTGTGTTTGTTTGCGATGCACATAGACTTAAGAACATTCAAGCGGATATTTCAATTAATATTTATTTTTGTATGGAAATAAAAAGTAGCTAATTATCAAAAGTCATAGAACAAACGTTGTTGCTGTGGATGGTAGGAACCTGGTCCCCAAAGGTTGCTGGTCTTTTAAAAATAACCCTGTATATTCCCGTCTTCATAAGCAATGCAAGAATAGTTTTCAAAACTCTATGAGCGGTTCCTGGCTTTTCGTGTTCATCACGAGCCAACATAACTCGAGCGACAGTGCTCTACTTTTAAATACTGAATTGTTTTTTAGTCTATGTTCCGATCTTCATAAGCAATGCAAGAAAAATTTTCAAAACGCTATGAGCGGTTCCTGGCGTTTCGTGTTCATCACGAGCCAACATAACTCGCGCGAGAACGCTCTTCATTGAAAAACTGAATTGTTTTTTAGTCTATGTTCCTATATTCATAAGCAAAGCAAAAATAGTTTTCAAAACGCTATGAGCGGTTCCTGGCTTTTCGTGTTCATCACGAGACAACATAACTCGCGCGACAGCGCTCTTCATTTAAATACTGAATTGTCTTTTTAGTCTATATTCACGTCTTCATAGGTAATGCAAGAATAGTTTTCAAAACGCTATGAGCGGTTCCTGGCTTTTCGTGTTCATCACGCGCCAACATAACTCGAGCGACAGTGCTCTACTTTTAAATGAGGGGTCTAAAAGCAAATCCGCCACTGTCCAAAAATCTTATCTAGGTCATTCAAAGAAACTTTAGCAAAGCAATATTTTGTTCGATTGTCTTTAGTAATGCCTGTTTTTAATGCTTGGGAAGATATTTAAATTGAAATCCTTAATTAATTATATTCTAAACTAATATAAATTTGATAAAAACTCAATAACACAGACTGACAGTGGTGACTTTGCATCTAACATTGGACAGTGGTGAATCTGCGTCTAACTGACATAGGACAGTGGTGAATTTGCGTCTGAGGGAAAGGACAGTAGTGTATTTGCTTTTAAGCGTATTTTTAATAGATAAAGTACATTTAATGAAACAAAGCGCATAGTAGAAATTATTTTTTAAATAAAAACCAGCAACACAGGTACAAATTAAATTTAATAATGCAATTAAATGCTTAAATCTGATAAAACAAGTTTCATTATGTCATTAAATTCTTAAGTCCGAATCAGGCACTGCAATTTCACAGACTTCTTCATCTTCACACTCTTCAGATTCATCTATTTCGTTTTCTGCTCGTAGCATTACCTGTTTGTAGAAGTCTAAATCATCCCTAGACTTCCAATTCTGGCCAAAGTGTTTTTTTAGTAAAGCGTCAACATCTTTTATTTTATCTTTCCTCACTACAACTTTGTTTTTTTCTATTAAATCCGGGTTTAGGTCAATAAATGTTTTTCCTCTCTTTAAAACTGACTTGTAACTTCCGATATCAGCGCTGTAATTAGGCTCCCCTCTTAAATAAACATCATTGCTTCGGTTTTGAAAAAAACTTAAATAAACATCAAGCTGGAAAGCAGAATTCAGCCCACACTCGTGCCCTGAAATCATTAATGAACTCATTGAGAATGGATTTGATTATCCTCCTGAGACACAGACCATCAAATGTTGTCAGATTGATTTGATTTTTTATATGAGCCTTAAAGGCTCATATCAAAAATCAAAGGAGTGACGGAACAAAACATGATAATTCCATGATGTCTAACTTTTCACAAAAGGTCAAAAACCGGCAACTACTTTGCCTTTGCACAATTAAAGAAAATATGGGTTCTAATGAATAAATATCTGTAAAAACCGATTAAGCATGTTTTTTTTTTATTTCAAATTGTGTATCTATTCTTATGTAAAAAAATATCATGTTCTGATCAGACCAGACGAAAATATCATGATTTGTACCAAACTGTTTGGAAATATCATTTTATGTTCTGGATAACATAACTAATCAAAAATCATAATTAATTAAAAATTAAATTCTTATGTCTTCTATATCCATCTCAGTACAAATACACGCTTCATCATCATCAATTTGTTCATTTTGTTCTGTAATGTTTCTAGAACAGCTTAATTTTTGCTTGTACCATTCTAATGCTGAAAGGTTCTCCTAATCGGCACCGAACTGTTTTATTAATGGACTGGACACAGTATTTGACTGCTCAGACATGCTTGTAAATCACATGAAAAAACTTTAAAGTACTCAATTTAGTTATAATTATTACTCGAAGCTTAGAATTTTTTACACGAATTATCGACCAACTGCGACCGATCTAATATTTTGACATTGACTTGAATCAAATAATGTGACATATGTCAAACAAACAGCCCAACCATAGACAAAATAATAAACTATTTTACGGCTTCGGGATTTAAGCTAATAAAGCGTTCAAAAGTCTGTATCATAGGAAACATACGAAATAACCTATTTTGTGCCAACTTTCAATGTGCGTACCAGAAATGTATCATGTTTTGTTCCGATTTCGTTTATTAATATTTTTAACATGGAAATATCATGATTTGCATTAAACTTTCAACTTTAGAGGCGATTTACTGCAGGAATAAGCACGATTTGAACCACACCAGCTTAAAGGGCGACGTAATTTATGGTATTCTGTCGAATGTCATTGCTAACTTTTTTTTTTACAAAAAGTGGAATTATCATGTTTTGTTCCGTCACTCCACCTTTCACAGCGGTTCTTCCACGCTTTGGGTACTTTCTGATCACTCTGTCCAAAAGGTTGATTCCTCCCATGTTCGAATTATATTTTTTTTTTAAAGTAACAGGCTGCAGAACATCAATATATCACTGGCTCGGGGTCTGCCAACGAGAACAAGAAAGTTCAATAGTTCTCTCAATACTAAGTTTAACAATATCTTTCCGTTCTTTACATTTAAGACTATTTTTAACTATAATCAGAGAGCCACCACGTATTGCAGCTTTTCTTTTATAGGAACTTGCAAGACAATAGTTATGATAAAAGGGAAGTAACTGATTTTTCACAATCTAGTGTTCTGTTATGCACATAACATCTACATTTAAATAATTTAAAAATAGTTCTAATTCTAGAACTTTGCTGGGTAAGCCTTGTATATTCTGATGGACTAAGGTCAACCGGGGCTATTGCGTCACATTTCTCGAACGCTTCAAGTTTTCGCCATAATGTGAGTAAATTTATGGTATTATCCACTTTTTGAAACTTAAGTCTAATATTATGGCTTTTTCTGTACAAAGTTCTAGGATTGTCTTTTTCGCCGGAGTTTATGAAAGGTGTCAAATTAACTGTTTTTTTTTATTGGAATTTTAGACGCATTTTCCCCTTTTGAGGCAAATGCGTCTTTCTTGAGTAAATACTTAACTGGTGTACTTTTTATGAGAAAAAGAAACTAGTTTTTTTCGGATCACATTTCTGTGCAATAGAATGACAGTTAAACTAGATAAAAATAAGAATTGACGCTTTCAGAGACAATTTAGTAAAAATTGGGGAAATGCGCCTATTTTTGATGGATGCATTAGCCCCATACTAAATGCAGATGCTGTTAACATTTCATGGGTGGCTCGCTCTTATTACCTCTGGAAAAGTAATCAGGTACAACATGGAAAAATTGTCATAAAAAAATGGTGGTGCTACTTTTGTAGCTATTGTAACACTGTATAACTTAAGTAGTAACGTATGAAGAATTAAAAAGGTGGAGAGTTATGAAAAAAAATCTGGAATACAATAATAAACAACTTTATTTTAATTAAATGAGGCACTAGTAAGTCTACTTCGGTATCAATACAAAAATTACGAGATCAAATTGAATCTAGAAAGACCGTCTACATGAGACAGTCAAATTCTTATGAAATTACTTACATAAAAATATGGTGCATCCCTACCCACACTTAATTATTTATACTTTACAATGATATTATCTATGAGTATTTTTTAATTATTATATACCTATAGGTACATGTGTAACGAAAAATGAGTACATATCAAACTAAACTGACACACTGTCTGTCTATTTCTATGTAAAAATATTATATAAAAAACTTTTAAAGAAAACAAATCTTCATAGCTTAATCTAGGTCAACCATAAGGACCACAAAGGGCGATGGCAACCACAAAGGGCGATGGCAATCAGAGTGATCAGAGGATATCGCACGATCTCTTTCGAGGCGGCATGCGTCCTGGCAGGTTGCCTACCCTGGGACTTGGATGCTGAGACTCTCGCGGGAATTTATTACTGGAGGGAGGAGGAACTTGAACGGGGTCAGCGCCCAGCACAGAGGGAAATTGAAGCACGACGGGCGGAGCTTCATGAGGAGATGGTAGAGGTGTGGCAGAATAGGCTATCACATCCAAGTGCCGGACATAAAACCGTGGAGGCGATCCGACCAGTGCTGCTGCAGTGGTTAGGAAGACAACACGGAGCACTGACATTTCGGATAACGCAGGTCCTCTCCGGACATGGTTGTTTTGGGAGGTACCTGTGCCGTGTTGCCAGAAGGGAAGAAACAGAGAGATGTCATCACTGTGACAATCCCGAAGACACAGCTCAGCATACGCTTGAGTCATGTCCCGCGTGGGAACAGCAGCGGCAAATCCTGGTGGCTGCAGTAGGCGAGGAACTTTCCTTGTCAACCATAGCTAAATCTATGGTTGAGAATCAGGAAAGTTGGCGGACAATAGCTGTGTTCTGCGAAGAAGTCCTCCTACAGAAGGAAGCGGCGGAAAGGGAAAGGGAGGATTCCAGAAGAAGGGCCTTTGGTGCCCTTGTTCAGCCTTAAAAATGACCTCGATGCTGGTCATAGGCGATACGCGTGCATCACACGCGAAAAAACCATGTGCTCCCCATCTCAGAAGGGTTCCACAAGTGGAACATCACTGTTGGGGTTCGCGGAAGTATTCCCGAAAGTCCCCGCGATCCCTAGCATATGTGCCCGGAGAAATTCGTGAGGTTTTAGTCAGTAGGAGTCTGACATAATCTTCCACCGGGGATGGAAGATATCCCATGATGGATTTCCTCACAATAAAAAAAAAAAAAAAAAAAGGTCAACCATAAGGAACAACAATTCAGTCTTAAAGAATTCTAATACAAATATAACATTAAATCTATAATCATTTGGTAACTAATGTCGTTTCGTAAAGGTACTTATGTAGTTATTATTTAGTATTATAAAAATATTTGGCGAGTTCCATAACTACTCATACTTAGCAAGTGTAACTAATAATGACTTATTAACTGTGACTAATAATGACTTATTAAAACTATATGTTACTACTATACAGAGTAATTTTTTTAAATGGGACAGTATGGGGAAATCCGAATCTAAAGGAGATAGAGGAAAAGTGTCTAAGAAGACATTAGGTGTTTTTTTATGTAAACAAATTTGGCTCGTTCAAATTTGTGGTCAAGCGTGAGTTGTTCTTAAAAAATGATAAAGTTGGTCAATTTTTTTTTTGCCGTGGATCGACTCTGTTGCATGTAAGGATTATTTCATTGTTCGGAAAGAAAAAAATCTGAACAGCAGAAGTTGGTCAAATTTAATGAAAACTAATCTTCATACAGTTGGTTTATTACTTGAGTAAATGTTCGATGTGGCCGCCGTCTTGTCTTATGCAGGTACGAGCACGCTTCAAGACACTTCTAGTTGCATTTAACAGAGACTTATGGTGAATTGTGTTTAAAGTGTTGTAAACAGCATCTTTTAATTCTTGTACGGAGTTGTATCGGGATACATAAATTCGACCCTTAAGGTAACCCCATAAGAAAAAATCTAATGGCGTTAAGTCGGGCGATCGTGGGGGCCACTTTATCGGCCCATATGTACCCATCCAACGGTTTGGAAACTGCTCGTCCAAACATAGTTTACTTGCCCTACTGTTGTGGGCTGGTGCACCATCTTGTTGGTAGATTATCTTACCAAAGTTCCTTAAGCTAATAGTCTCATCCACTAAATCTGCAGCCATGTTCAATATTTCCTGATATTTTTCACTATTTAGCGTTCCTTGGTAAATTTTGATAGCAAAAATTCTGTTATGTAATATCGCACACCAACAATTAAAAGAAAATCGGATTTGGTTGTGGGTTTCTGTAGTTCTTAGCGGATTTATTTTTGACCAGTAATGGTTATTTCTCCTGTTGTACATGCCATTGTTCGAAAAGTTGCATTCATCAGTCCAAATAATAAAATTAGGAAAACATCTATTTCTAATAGTCTGAGCCACATACCAATTACAGAAATGTAACCTGCGGTCTTTATCTCCAGGTAGTAACGCTTGTACAAGTCGACCTTCTATGTAACACTTGTATTTATGAGCCTTCAATATCTTCCTTACAGTTGATTTATGAATACCGATAGTTTCAGCTGCTTCCCGTAACGAAGCTTTTGGGTATGCTTCAAAATATCCCAATACGGCAATAGTTATAAACTCACTATTGACTATTGTCGGCCTTTTACGCTTAGGCTTGAAACAGCCTTCCTGTCTTAGGTTCTTTATTAAACTATCAAATATCTTGCGATTCGGTACTACACGGTCAGGATAGCGTTCTTGATACCACTTAAGTGCATTATCTCTACTGCGATAATTAAGAAAATACGCCTCAATCAAATCAACTTTATGTGAATTAGTTAACGCCATGATGAATAAAATTACAAGCATGAACTGATTGGAAACAAAATCACAGCTGCAGAAATAACTTACGTTCCAAATTTGAATTCTTTTTTTTATAATTTCAAGACTATCGGTTGCCATGATGTTTACGAAGATTAAAAAAAATGTTCTTCTCTTGAATCATCTGGAGCTCTTATCGATTATCAAAATTTAAAAATGGAATAATTTTAAATATTTTTTTACACGCCTAGGCACTTGTAACAATATTAAAAGGCGAATACTGCAACTGTATGAAGATTAGTTTTCATTAAATTTGACCAACTTCTGCTGTTCAGATTTTTTTCTTTCCAAACAATGAAATAATCCTTACATGAAACAGAGTCGATCCGCGTCAAAAAAAAATTGACCAACTTTATCATTTTTTAAGAACAACTCACGCTTGACCACAAATTTGAACGAGCCAAATTTGTTTACATAAAAAAACACCTAATGTCTCCTTAGACACTTTTCCTCTATCTCCTTTAGATTCGGATTTCCCCATACTGTCCCATTTAAAAAAATCACTCTGTATGTTATTAAGTGTGACTAATAATGACTTATTAAAACTTATCACAGACAAAAATAATGTCTCATTGATAAGTATATTCTATGATTAAGTATTATTGGACATTAAATTCTTTAACATTTTCTTTGAAAACAACGTGTCCTCTTCGGGTTATTAGGGGGTTTTCAAGAAGCTTAACAATGTCAGCGTCATGTCTAAGTTCCGCTACGTCATCAACATCAGGGTAACGAAATGAAACCATTTTACTATTCTTAATTATTCTCAAATACTTAACTTGTGGAATAGCATGATCCATTGAGATTACATTTCCAATAAAGTGTTTCACGGTTGTCTTTGTTGCAAATTTAACAATCATCCAGTCACCAACTTGTGGACGTCTTTGGCAGGAATCTGTTTCGTATTCAGCGTCAATGATACGGTCCTTCTCTCGCTGTATGCAATTAAATTGATTAGGTGTTAGTCCTAGTTCAGTGAATGTGTCGTCATTTTTACTAACCTCATTTTCAGCCAGTTGTATTATATTCTCACAATATGTATCCTAGTCTTGGATCAGTGAACTTGAATCAGAGTCACTAAGTATTATATTTTCACTTTCACTGGTTTCGTCCGACGAATATTCCTTCTTCTGTTTTTTTTTTGTCGTTTTTTAATATTCGAAGTTAATTTCTGTTTATGGTTAATTTTTTTCTTTGCCTCTGCTTTAGTTTTCCTTTCACTTTTTTCTTTTTCGTTTTTTTCTTTCTCAGCTTCTTTTTGTCGTAATTGATTCAAAAAATCTTTATGTGTAATCACTTCACTTCCTTTAACTACTTTTCTTTTCTTGATTTTATGTGTAGGGTCAGTTCTTTTTATCGTGCTAAGTAACAAACTCTCAAACGATACAAGTTCTTCACTCTTGCTGAGATACCGGTCTTCCATAATATTGATTTTTGATGTTCCTTGACTTGTACCAGGTATATGGATGTCTCTGGGATCGAAAACCATTCTATTGTATGCTTCGTGTATTGTATGTTCTGTTGGTGTTTTTTGTGTGCTCTTCATTTGGTGTTTCTTGTCACTTTTATTTGTCAAAGTACATTCTTCATTTATTGTATTTATTATTTCTCGAGAGCATAAACTCGATAAGGTTGGCACTTGTTTTGTTTTAGCTTCATTAAATCTTCTTATAGCGTGTGCGTCGTATTTTTCAATAGGTATTACGTCTTTATTAAGAGGGAAGATGCCGCCTTTTTTGAATCCGTTTCTTATTATTTTAGGATCTAACTCTTTCCACACCTGTCCGAGAATTTCACTGAAATGGTGTTTTTGCATCTTGGCTCCTACGTTTAAACGTTGCCATGCCAATACTTTGGCATCCCACCGGTCTTTCATAGATTTAAAAACTGCCAAATCTAACGGTTGTAGCAGATGGCTGGCGTGTGACGGCAGTTTTATTATTTCAACGCCCAGCTCCTTTGCTTTTTCCAAAACATTTAACTGAATGTGAGTGGAATGGCCATCATAGATGGTGACTCTTTACTTACGTGAGGCAAGACCGTCTGCATCATGTATGTCTCAAAAACTTTGGCATCGATCCACCCATTCTTTGTAGCCGCATAGCTGGTACCCTCATAGGCGTTTTGAGACATCCACTGGTCCCATATATTTTTCCCACGATATATGATTAATGGCGGTAATTTCTCACCTGCTGCGTTTACTGTAAACAACACAGTTACATTGTCTTTGCCTGTAGAAGCTATTGTTCGAGTACTCGCAAAGCCCTGTGCACCTACAATTTTTGTTTTTTCCGGGTCTTTGCTAAAACTGGATTCATCCAGATTCCAGATTCTGTCTGGACTATATTGTATGTCTAGTTTTTCTAAATATTCTTCAAGTATGTCGAAATATTCTTTAATGATGAAGGGGTCACATGCTGCTTTTCTAGACATTTCAACTGCTTGTGGTTTTTTTAGTGATAACTTGTTTCGTTTACGAAAAGCAGCAAACCAGTCGTATCCTGGTCTATTCTCTTTAAAAGGCGTCGTTAGTTTGTTTTTTGTTACATATTGTGTAACTAAGTTTTGAGTCTCTTGAGAGGAAAGACCGAAACCATTTTTTTCCATAATGTGTAGACAAGATGCAATTTTTTTTTCATATTTTTCGTGTATCGCTTTGGGTCTGCCTTTGTTTTCCTTAACAACCCCTCTTCTAAATTTAACTCTGTCGACTATAGTTGTGCGCGGAATATTATATTTTCGTGACGCTTGATAAGAATTTATATCACCATTTCTTACTTCCTCAACAGCTTTCTTTAATGTTTCCAAAGTGTAGGTAGGTTCGGTTTTTTTTTTGTAGTGACGCACCATTTTGTTCAGTCTTGCATCTGAAACGTATTAAAGAAATTATTTAACAATGCTAATGTCCCGTTTTATCAAAAAATAAAAATAAACATCAAAATATTTACATGGCAAAACTTGCATTCATCTTCAGGATAGTGTTCATAAATAGTGAAAATGGAGCAAGCTGGACACCAGAAAAATGAGCTTTCCAGCATAACTTGTGCATTTTGTATTCTTATACTATCCATAACAAAATGATAAGGGATATTGGTTATTATGTTTGTGGCCTCTCCACATCCAAAACACTTAGACGACAAAATGAAATGAGTATCTCGCCATGGCCACAGAAGACTTTGCTGTATAAAGTTTTGAAAATCAAATTTAGTTAGGTATTTGTCAATGTCCATGTATTTCAAAATCATGATTTCAAGTAACTAGTAGTATAGTATAGTAGTATATGTATTAGGGTGGAGTGATAATGTATGGGGAAAAAAAAAACTTTTTTTTTTTCAACGGCATAGCGATATAAAGTTGTCTTTGAATGAGAAAATCAAACATACGAAATCTTATTAATCTATTTTAATGTTTTGAGGTGCCCCAACACAATTGAAAATCGGTAAATATTACTACTTAATACATTTCGTTATCACACTCTCAGATTGTTCAATGAATGTATTTTTCTGAATTTCAGGGCTAACATTAAATTAATATAATTATTATTACTTGGAAATACGATAACTGAAAGAGCCATAACTTATTTCGAACAATTATTTATTAATAGAAACAAGATTAAAATGTGTAATTTTAGTTAAACGTGAAATTGCTTTTTTGTATCAAAATGTGGCATTTGCTGACGTGAAAGCAGTCTTGACCTAATGAAACCGTCTCGTTTATGGTCTCCGCAAACAGCATTTGAAGCTTCTGTCACTAATTTGATGCAGCGCTCTACGGCTTGTGTGTGGCATGAATAATTTTTTATATTTTGAGTTGTACCCAAACCACTTTTGACAATCGATTTCAAGGCTTCATCCGATAAATTAGAAGTCAGCGGTGGCTCAGTTATTTCAAAGTTTTGCCACGTAATAATTTTCGTATAATCTTCGGCGTCGAAATTTAAAGCAGGCACTTTAAATGTTCGAAGTCCTGGAGCATTCTCTGATCTGGCTTTCGAGAATTGTTGATATGCTAGCTCACGTATGCTCTCTATGTCATTTCCAAGCATTGCGACAAGAACATTCTCTGGATGACCGAAATATCCATTTCGTTGGATTACGTTGTCAACGATCTTCTTCAAATCCGGATTCAAATAGCGACTCAGACGAATAGTATTCCACAGATGCTTAGCTCCATTTATACACGAGGGATTACATTTTATTGTAAACCACATTGGTCCATAAACTTTCATCACGTAAGTAGCTAATATCACCAGTTTGTCTTCGGGATCTGTCTTAGTAGCATATAATCTTAAAATTCGATTTGCTGTCGTAAGCCATCTAGAATGGTTGAGAGGCCCAGGTTCTTTATTAGATAAATCGGAAGAAAAAACACCAGTGCTTATAGCCGTCATTATATCGTATAGATATTTTTGGTCCGTACTCAAATCATTTCTAGTAATCTCAGGTAATGTTGACGGAATGGCAGTGAATTCTACTATTGGCATAGTTTCACAGTTTTGTAATTCGGCTCCAATGGGACCTGAAAAGCACTTAGGCCCTGTAGTTTTTCCATCCAAATGCAATAACAGGTGTCGCAGTGGTAATTCATTCGAATGTAACTGACAGACAAACCACTGTAATGGTTTTTTAAGTTCTTCCATCAAGCGAATCACACCACCTTTAAATCCTGTGTTAACTACTGTTCCATCGCAACCAACAACAGATATTTCGCTGAGTTTCACCGATTTGGATTTTAAGTAAGTTAAAATAGTACTTTTAATACCTTTCGCAGTGCCTGACTCACACGTGACATGCCCGAAGTAGTCACTTCCTGGCTCCGATAAAATCACATAATGGTCTTCTGTAACCCTTTTTCTGTAAAATTTACCTTCCTTCTGAATACTTACTAAAGTTTTGTCCTTTCTACCATCAAAATAAATACCACGTATGATTTTATCGCGATCTGCATTCTGTAAAGCTGATCTAACTTTAGTTCTCTCACGGCGCACAGAGGCGAAAAACGCGAAAAACGTGGCAAAAACCTATTTCATAAAAAACATTACCCCATAACTCGAGAACTACTTATCGGATTTCGATTCGGTTTTCAGTGTTGTATTGGTAGGTCTTGTAAGAAGGTTTATAGCTATTAATTATTAAAATACGATCAGCAGTTTAGACAATATAGTCAAATTAGTGAATATAAAAATTAGTGAATGTACAAAAAAATCACACCTTCCACTGGAAACTCTGGCTTGAAGTCCTTAAAGTCGATTTTATATTTATTTACATGAAAAAAACAGAAGGAAATAAAAAAATAAAAAGTAGTTGTGATTTTTTACTAATTATATATTTAGATAAATGTCACTTTTATACATATTTGTGTGTCTGCAATACTAAAAAGTTTAATATGTTGTTTAAGGTTCCAAAGGAATTAAATTAAAATATATGTACCTATATATTTATCAAAAATACTATATATCTAAATTTTCATCTAACAGACTAGTTTCTATCGTATTCAAGGTTAATGGTTTCCTTGGAACCAATTTCCTCAGACCAGTAATGTATGGGTCCGAAGAAACCATTAGCCTTTGAAATGTATCGGTCATTGCCAATTTTCTCGAAAACTTCCTTGAGAACTGCTCTCGATAATTCCTCACATCTTTATTTCTGCTCTCTTGAGCATCTTCACTGAGGAGACCAATGGCAATTCCCATATTTTCCACAATAACAGAGCCATGGATCAAAATTTTGTGGAGTGTCGTTGGCATTGGGTACCATGGGTAATATAAAACAAACATAGATGCTGTTTTTTGGCAGTATTGGTTAAACTTTTGTGTATCTATTTTATATCCACTAGATAATAGTTTAAGGATAGAATGAAATCGTTTTATGATGTTTAGGTGAACCCCAGTGATCTCAGCAGTTTCTTCTGCATTGTTAAAAAATTCCCGTGCAGTGTTTCCGTCCGTTGATGTGCCTCCTCCTTGACGTGGTTTGTCCACATGTAGCCCCAGTTTTTCCCAAAATTCCTGCTGGATTCGCTTCTTTTCAGATGAAACATTTTTTTTATCATTTTCTGTTCTCGCCTGCCATTTACCAGTTTTCAATTTATATGCTAAATGCAATATACACTCAGCTAGTCGAATCCACGCATGGAGGGAGGAGATGCCATATTCCAAATGATCTCTATTGATGGGTTTATTGATACAGAGCTTCAGTTTGTTAAAGTCTCTTGAAGTCAGACCACAAAGGTAGCACCGCATCGCAGAACTGGTATGTGTGAGGGCATTTACCATTTTACCATCCACCATTGTTAGCTTTAAATCATGGGATATACACCAGTCTTCACCTTTAGTTGGTATTAATACCGAAATTTGATCTCTTATTAGACCAGCCTCCGTTATGGACAATTCTGTTGTTTCGTGTACCATCTGCAATTTCAGAGGTCGACAATATCGAGGTGACGAGGGACGTGGGTTTTGCCAAATAATTTCAACTTTGTCACCGTCTTTATATATTAGGCGAATAGGTACAATCGATGTTATGAACATATATTCGTCTGTGCAGTCAGCGTCTTGGAACTTTTGTTTATATTGTGAATGGCTTCCAGAACCGTCACATCCCCATTTTGATACTAAGAAAAGGTGTTGCTTTTTTTGGTCGTCAAGACTACTTATTAATTCATTTAGTGATAACAATAACCTTTCAGCGGTATGGTTTAATAAATTTTGTAGGGGGACTTCGGCTGTTGTTTCCGTGCATGAAATTCCTGAAGGATAACACATTTTCTTCGCATTCGTTACTCTCTCATAATTAGGGTATAATGTGCAATTTTCACCTAACGCAGTAGTTCTTATTATGTTATATTGATGTTTGGTAAGTTTTCCTTCAATGACAATTGATAGGGCTCTATCGGCAGAAAGCGTTTTATGTTCTTTCGGTAGTATCTTTTGAACATTATCCTCGCAAATATCTTTCATTTGTTTTGATTTTTCCAAATCACCACATGCCCTGAACCTCATTTGTGCAGCGTAAGATAGTTCTGCTGGCGTAAATTTGCTTCGCAAATCTTCAGTCTTTTGTCGTTTAGATCTTTCCGAGCATTCATCAAAGTCTTTTGTTGGTCGACCACTCGATCCACTTCTTTTTTTAGAACTTGGGGCTGGGATAGCAAATGAAATATATGCATCAAACCAATCTTTGTGTCCGCTCATGCATCTTTCAAAATTCCTATGGCATTTTTCAAGCTTTCCTTTATAATTGTTAATAAGCTTGCTCAACAAGCTCTTTATATCACTTGATATTGTCGTCATATGAAGAGCATTTGCCACTTTGTTGTACAGAAACTGCATTCTATCAGAATCCTTGCGTGAGCTACATTCTCTGTAGAAGTTTACTAGAGTCCTTCTGCTTATGCAAATCTCTTCACTCGTAGACGCTAAAAAAAACACTATTGTTATTCATAAAGGAAGTGTTATATTAGAGGGCTCTAAGTAGAAAAGGAGGGAGGCAAAATTAATACTTGGCATCCATTATTAATTCTATTATGATAATGATATAAATATAAGTAGTGTATATAGTATGTTTGATTATT
Organism: Eupithecia dodoneata; assembly: GCA_947044415.1. Classification (NCBI taxonomy): domain Eukaryota; kingdom Metazoa; phylum Arthropoda; class Insecta; order Lepidoptera; family Geometridae; genus Eupithecia; species Eupithecia dodoneata. Next base: position 2,060,351 of record OX345670.1, read on the forward strand.
TTTTTTATTTTATAATTATGTCTGACTCATGCGCTTATAAAAGACTTAATACACATACATACACACACGGATAGACAGACCTTCACTGACATCTAGTATGATAGACAACAAAATTCCAATTCTACCTCCTATCAAAAATGTCGTTACTTTGTTCTAGCGTATCGTTCGGTCGCATCTCTCAATACTTAAATTTACTTCATAGATGTATAACGCTTCTATAAATACTACATTTAACACTGGATGTGGCAGGAAATGCTACTTTTACTCCAAATGAGTAACTAAATCATACAAAAAAATAGGCAATATTTCATTAAAATCGAGAAAAAATTTTATACTAAATTTTCACTACTACTAGATGCATAAAAATATTAACACTTACCTCCTGGAGTAGAATCCATCACTGAACAGACAGATAAAGCAGTAGAAAACGTATTAAAAAATTTTGAACTTCGCGTTGAAATCGTTAATTACACATCCGCCGCTCAACAAGTCAAACTTTGGACTGCGAGCCTGCGCACGGGGGGCACCCGAGGGGCGCGCCGCGTACGCAGGTAGCAAGCCTAGTTCAGTGTGATACCAGCATAAACAATTAAATTCTGTTAGAAAACGATTTGTACTTTTTAGTTTTTGCCACGTTTTTCGGGTTTTTCGCCTCTGTGCGTCGGCCCCAGTGGCGCTGCCAGCTGCCGCCGGCGCTGACGACTGGTACACGAAAGAGTGGCAGGCGCCACTGGCTCTGGCGATGGTCGAGTCCTTGGTGGTGATGGAGTAGGCGGCAACACTTCATATTGATTAATTGCTGAAAAACAATTTATGTAAGTTACTAAGGAGGTACTTGGATAGGTTTGTTTTTAAATAGTAGGTTAATTAATTTACTTGCTAAAATCATAATAGTACTCTAAGTACTTGTAAGTATGTAGGTACCTTTTTCCACTTGTCCGTAGTTTTTTCGACACCACCACCAACAGAATCTAAGGTGTTAGCCAGCTCTTCCCACAAACGATCAGACCTCAAACGTCCCTGCGCACCAGGCTGAGGTTTAGCAAGGTCACAGTGGCTGTAATATAACATTAAATTAATTAAAATTAAATTTATTTCTGTAGTTTTACATCAATTGTTTACATTACACCGTAGTGGAGACCTTCATTTAAGTATAAATACTTGTGTTAGAAGGTCTCTCTCTTCTATAACAGACATTACATAATAGGTACATTACAGACTTGTTTGCTCATTTAATGTACAGAAACAAAATTAAGATTCTTCATCTAATAGTAATCTAGCTTAGAATCTTATTAAATCTAGTTTTTAACAAAGAATTTATTTTATTATCATATATATGTGTGACATAAATAAACTAATGAGCTCTCCTTCCAAATATTTCTTTGTGAATCGCGTCATTGTTTACAGTATTGCCTTCCAACTTGAAACTTTTCAAGTGTTTTATGATAAGTGCGCTCTTGTTTATGTAGATATTTAAATCTTAGAGGTAGGTAGGTAGATACCTAGATACACTAGCCTATTATAGTTATAACAAAGACAGGTAAGTAGGTAGGTACTAAATTAATATCTTACCTTTCCATATACTCCAAAAAAGTTGAAAATTGTTCACCACTGGCCCGTGCTCTTGACTCCATTATCGTTTTATTATAAATACTTAAAATATATATATAACACTGAGGCCAAAAAGAATATTATAACACTCAGGCCAAAAAGGTATCTTTTGCTCAAATAAAAATTACAATTTAAAATCGTTTTCATTCAAGACCAAAACAAAACAAGACACAACACAACACAAACAACGAAGCAAGCAAGCACAAGTAGACGTTCTCTGACATGACAGATGTACTGCGTTTCATTTCAACTGACTGAGATTTTTTTAATAAGTTGGTTCGAGAAATCAAATAGTTTTTATTTCCATTTCAACGTATTAAATTATGCCGTAAAATTTTAGTAACCCACTCAAATTATCAAAAACTAAATATAATAAGGCTCCACACGTAATAAAAAATAGAAAACCTTTTCATAAATATAATCAAAGATATATTCGTTTTGCGTAGACTGGAACGTAATCGAGACGGGCTAAATAAGCGAATGACACATTTGACGTTTGATGTAGACAACCATAGACTAAGCCCGGTATTTAGCGATCGAACGAATAGAAAAGGCGATCGCCACGCGAAGGTTACTTTGTCTACCAATCGAACTTCGCCATCGCTTGAGCCATGACGATTGTAGAAATCGAATCGCTCCATAGCGAATGCCGGTTGTCTAGACCTACAGATCCACACAGCTCCAATCGCTCGCTGCTACATTCATTCGACTTCATGGAGCGAGACCGACTACGCGGCCAACGTATCCGCGGACACGCCACAAACGACAATCCGGAGCGGATCCACACGACTCCAGGAGCCGTTTGACTCCGGATCTACACACCTCTAGTATGCTGGTAGACAACAAACAAGATGGACGACGATTTCGTAGACTCAGTGTGCCTGTAATGTTTGTGTGTTAATTATTTTTTACATGTGCAAGAAAACAATAATTACGAGAAACCGAGAAGAAGGCGTGAGTGGATGTGTGAAATGTATCGTAACAGAACAAGGTAACTATGTACCTATATATTTTGATGAATTTTAATTATTGTTTATACTACCTAGTACATTAATTTTAACTTAAAATTATATGACACTAAATATATTCAATTCAAATATTAGTTACTTGGCTTGAAAGAATACTCGACATGGCTCCTATGTATGAACGAGACTTGACATAATTTAACCTGATCTAAGTATGTTTTATAAGTACGTCCATAGCTGGTCAGACCGTAAGACAAAATACTTTCTACTAGTGCTTTATACATCATTATTAGAATATTAAAAGGAACTAAAAAAATCGACCCACCAACGTTTTTTCGCAAAAAAGTGTCCTATGGGTTTTTACTACAATCGATAGATATTTATTATGTTGATAATGAAAAAATGCAATTATGGGGTTGTAAAAAACCTAAAAATCTCGCGTGGTACGGGATATTTTACATAAAAATGTGATAAGATAATGAAACTATAACATTTGGCAAAATTAACGATTTTACTGTAAATGGCAAAATTTATGTTTTTTGACATTTAAAAACATTTTCGCTTCACCTTAGTATGGGATGTTTCCTCCTCTTGCTTTAATGACTGCTGCCATACGCCTATTCAGCGAACGGATCAGCTTTTTGATGTCATCTTGGGGTATCTGTTCCCATTCTTCCGTTAAGGCGGCTTCCAGCTGATCTAACGTCTCTGGAACTGGATTTCGGGCTCTAACTTTCCTTTTCATCTGGTCCCAGAGATGTTCGATGGGATTTAGGTCCGGACTATTGGCTGGCCACTGCATAACTGGTATGCCAACCTCCCTAAGATATCCGGTTACAATTCTGGCGACGTGTGGTCTTGCGTTATCATGCATGAGCTGGAAATTTTCGCCAATATAACCCGCGTATGGCATCACATGAGGTTCCAGAATATCCGTTATGTAATTTTCAGCATTAACCGCACGATTCCGAAAGAAAACCAGCTCCGTACGTCCGGTTAAAGAGATGCCTCCCCAAAACATTGTAGAGCCTCCTCCAAACCGGACTGTTTCTCTTATGCAGCACTGAGCATAACGTTCTCCTGGTCTTCTCATAACGTTACGACGTCCGTCAGAGCCTACAAGGGACATTCGGCTCTCGTCACTAAACAGAACTGTCTCCCATTGACCAAGATCCCATTGGATGTGTTGCCGAGCAAATTCTAACCTTGCTTGCCGATGAGATGCAGTGAGTTTTGGTCCCGTGGCAGGTTTGTGTGGTTTCAGGTTTTGCTCCCGAAGTCTTCTCTCACCGTATTCTCACTTACAACCACTCCACGAGTGTCCCTCAGCCTGCCCTGCACATCAACAGCAGAAAGATGCCGATTTCTCAAGGAAGTCAAGGCAATAAAACGGTCATCCGTCGTGTTTGTGACACGTCCTCTTCCAGATCCTGGTCTCCGGCGGTACTCTCCCGTCTCTAAGTATCGTTTATAAACTCGACGCACTGCTGATCGACTCAAATTTAATCTTCTTGCCACATTTCGCTGACTTAGCCCTTCACGAACGAGAGCTACCACTTGAGCGGCTTCTGCTTCAGTTGTATCCATATTTTATGGTTAAAAGCAACGAATATGATTGCTCTAACAAAGGATTCAAAGATTAAATCACTACGATGCACGGTGAACGAAAAAAGTTCGAAATAAACTAACCTTGCACTCTATGCAAAAGTCATTAATCTTTTATCAGTGCTTTTAAAATGTTACAAATACCCACAATAGCAGTTGTATTCGTCTAAAACAATGTCAAGTGGGTACTCAGATGTTTATTTATAAAGCATAAGCAAAACATACCAATATGTCAACGCATACTTAAGATAACAACTTTGTAACTCAAAATTAGCGGGTGGGTCGATTTTTTTGGCGGCCAGTATTTTTACTTGTTTCAGAGCTTCCATGAAAAAAATGCTTGATGAAATGATGCCAAGACCAGTGGGTTACTTTAGTAATTTTTGTAGAATGTCCTGTCAAGACTTTGAAATATTATTACTAAAAGTGTCTCCTATTATTTCAAAATCAGACACAACATTCAGAATGGCTGTGCCTTCGAAAGTGAGATTAGCATTGACATTAAGATTTTTGGCAACAGGCGATAGTTACACGAGCCTACAATATCTATTCAAAATTTCTCATCAGTTAATTTCTACAATTGTTTACGAAGTTTGCAAAGCTCTGATTCATGTCCTTGAAGGTGAGATAAAGGTTAGTAAAAACAACTTTTTAAATCAGAAATCTTTATTTTCTTACTCATACAATCACAATTTCTTATAATAGATAGATATACCTAGAAGTTAGTGCTTAGTTAATGTGCCATTTAATCATCATCATCATCATCATCACTGCATCTGACATATGCTTCTTCAATTATATTGCGCCTTCCAGGAACAGGTAAAGGGTGTCTCATAATGTTTTTCGTTTTTGGTTTGGCTGTTACGCGCCAAATACAGGTAGCGGGGGGCGGGGAGTGGTCTCAAATGCTTGGCGGGCTTGTCTAGTTTAGTAACGATGGATCGCTACACGGGACGGCAGCGCGCATTTTGCGTGCGAGCTTTTTATAAAAATAACGATTTTTACACTATCGTTCGACGTCTCTACCGGACACATTTTGATTTACCGGATATGAGAAATGTGCCAAGTGCGAATTTAATCAAGCATTGGGTGCGCAAGTTTGAAGAGACTGGGAATACAATGCCAGATAAACCAACTGGGCGCAAAAGGACGTCGAGAACGAGCGTCAATGCCGACCGCGTTCGCCAGTCTGTTATGACGGCAGTCACTACGATTGCGCGCAGCTTCTCTGAATATGATGAAATCGACGGTTCATCGCATTATTCGATTCGCAGAAATGCGAAATCAGATTGGATACAACCGCAGCATATTTTTCCAACAAGATGGAGCCACCTCTCATGTTACAAATGACTCCCTAGCTGCTCTTCACGAATTATTCCCTGGAAGAGTAATAAGTCGCCGAGGAGACATCAACTGGCCACCGAAGAGTCCAGATTTAACGCCTGCTGATTTTTTCTTATGGGGCTACCTCAAAAGTAAAGTTTACGACCCATTGCCACCCAACCTGACTGTTTTGAAGCAAAAAAATCACAGAAGAAATCAACGCTATTTCAAGAGCGATGCTCCAGCGAGTAATTGAAAATTTTAGTGCCAGGCTAAATGAGTGTGAAGAAGTGGATGGTGCGCACTTGCGAAAGATTGTTTTTCATAAATAAACTTTTTGAACTGTTCTTTAATTTAACAGTAAATAAAACGAGTTTGAACGAATTCTGGTATTTTTTTTTCAAGTATCAAAAACGAAAAACATTATGAGACACCCTTTATAACAGTTTCAGAAAGCACCTTAATCTTCTTGTCATTCGTGATTTTTGGCTTCTTGTGAGGATTATTTGAAGTAGTTGGAATATTAGGATCAAACAAAACGTTGGGGTTTGAAGGATACACTGTATAATTACCAACTGCTGAGTCCGGGGATAGATAAGCTTCAGGAAGACTAATATGAGCGGCGTAGTTGCTTAGAGCGTGTTGCTGAGGTGACAGTTGTGACTCCATTTGGAATGGTGCAATTTTGAAATTTTGCATATTTCCTTGTGACGAAGCAACTGGAGGTTGCGTATACAGAGGGGATGGGCCAATATCAATAGGTTGATTGTTCATTGCAAGCTGGGTAGATGACAAATGGGTTGTTCTAGAACTGTTTCGTTTTCTGACATTCATAATATATCTGAATACAAGATTATCTGGGATAGCAAATGAAATATATGCATCAAACCAATCTTTGTGTCCGCTCATGCATCTTTCAAAATTCCTATGGCATTTTTCAAGCTTTCCTTTATAATTGTTAATAAGCTTGCTCAACAAGCTCTTTATATCACTTGATATTGTCGTCATATGAAGAGCATTTGCCACTTTGTTGTACAGAAACTGCATTCTATCAGAATCCTTGCGTGAGCTACATTCTCTGTAGAAGTTTACTAGAGTCCTTCTGCTTATGCAAATCTCTTCACTCGTAGACGCTAAAAAAAACACTATTGTTATTTATAAAGGAAGTGTTATATTAGAGGGCTCTAAGTAGAAAAGGAGGGAGGCAAAATTAATACTTGGCATCCATTATTAATTCTATTATGATAATGATATAAATATAAGTAGTGTATATAGTATGTTTGATTATTTTTTTTATTTTATAATTATGTCTGACTCATGCGCTTATAAAAGACTTAATACACATACATACACACACGGATAGACAGACCTTCACTGACATCTAGTATGATAGACAACAAAATTCCAATTCTACCTCCTATCAAAAATGTCGTTACTTTGTTCTAGCGTATCGTTCGGTCGCATCTCTCAATACTTAAATTTACTTCATAGATGTATAACGCTTCTATAAATACTACATTTAACACTGGATGTGGCAGGAAATGCTACTTTTACTCCAAATGAGTAACTAAATCATACAAAAAAATAGGCAATATTTCATTAAAATCGAGAAAAAATTTTATACTAAATTTTCACTACTACTAGATGCATAAAAATATCAACACTTACCTCCTGGAGTAGAATCCATCACTGAACAGACAGATAAAGCAGTAGAAAACGTATTAAAAAATTTTGAACTTCGCGTTGAAATCGTTAATTACACATCCGCCGCTCAACAAGTCAAACTTTGGACTGCGAGCCTGCGCACGGGGGGCACCCGAGGGGCGCGCCGCGTACGCAGGTAGCAAGCCTAGTTCAGTGTGATACCAGCATAAACAATTAAATTCTGTTAGAAAACGATTTGTACTTTTTAGTTTTTGCCACGTTTTTCGGGTTTTTCGCCTCTGTGCGGCGCAACTTAGATCGATCAATGACACCACTGGTATCGTTTGAAGAAATAATTCCCACATCTTTTAACACAGAAGAAGCTATAATAGCAGCGGCTCTGTCAGAAACTTCAGTGCGATCGCACGCAAGAGCCAACGATGGTAGCTTTAACCTCTTCTTTTTTGTTGGTGGCGCAAATGGAATGTTATCTGGACTAGAAGCTTCAGTTATGCTGGAACTGGTACTGGTACTTTCAATGGCCAATGTCACATCATTAGATAAAGAACGAGAACAACACGGTTTCTCGGGATCAATTATCTCTCTGTTACGCAATGAAATTTTTTGATTTCTTATTTGTTTTTTCTTATTTTTTATAGTTGCAGCTAGATCTACACCACCTATCATCATTTTTCTTGTTGTTCTTTGATCGAGTAGAAAATTTATTTCTTCTTAGGGAACACGTTTGTCTTTCGAACAAGAACAGTTTGAGATAAGTTTGCATTTGCAACTGCAAATATCAAATAATCTATGAGACTCAGATGTAAATGTATTAATTTTCTGTTGATAGTTTATGTTGGTTTGACGGCCATGATAAGGTTTCATTAAACTTCTATATTTGTCGTGGTAGGCACGAATTAGTTGTAGTACTCTCTTACGGCTTACTGTTGGCAGCGAAGCTTTTTGCCAAATATCTAATAATTCTTGAGCCAATATTTCGGATATGTCATGGACCGTCGGCTCTTTTGTTGTTTTGTCTGTCTTTAATTCATATTTAATTAATAGATAATATTTTATAACATCATTATAAGTAGGCAATTGAGCTACTGGTAACTTCTCTGGCAAACCAAACACGGGACAAGACGTCGTTTGTCGAGTTTTGACTTGAGACATGTTACTGCAATGAACAAAAATAATAGGTATAAATTCAAATCGAAAGTACTTTATTTCGATCTAGATTACATTAACTGTCAACACTAAATTATAAATACTACTTACATGAGTTGTAATTCTTGATCTCAGCCGTTAAAATCGAAGCGTCTCACAAATAAAATAATCGCGCGCGTGTTCACTAAATGGCGTTCAAACAACGTTTGATGAGAGTAGTGAAATAACCTCCCCCGCGTACCCCGCGTACCGCACATCGACAAACAACTCTCAAGGTTACATTTTTCTACCATAAACTAACAGGGCAACGTTCAGAATATAATTTAGCGGAAATAAGACGAATGTATTTTTTTACCAATTTTCGCGAATTTCTCTTATATTAATGAGGTTGGGGGCACCTCTAAATATATGAAGTATCAAATAAAATTTTGTGAGTATATTTGTGAGTTAGAAGAGCAACTTTTTACAGGTATGCCAAAATGATTACGAAAAAAAACAAAAATCGCTCCACCCTAATATGTATATATCTGAAACAAAATTTCATTTTCATACTAAAAGGTGCGGACATCAAAATGTTGACGATTTCTGTTTTGGGGCAAATGCATCTCACAGTCGCAATTGCCCCGTAACGGTATGACGCATTTACCCCAAGACATTAATCTTAACCTTAAAAATCCAAATATGATTATTTCTTCAAATAAAGCTATTTTATTAAAAATAACTGTCTGTGCAAGCAGCCCATTGACCAATCTTTACAACCATTATTGAAAAAAATCAATCAACTAAAGAAAATCTAAGATTAACATGGATTTGATTACTCACCTCTCGCAGCAACACGTTGTCCCGAAACACGCGATTTACAAAATGGCTGTTGCCAAATACTTGCATAACTGAACTACAACGCCATCTGTACGAGCAACATTTTAACCCTTAAATGCATGATTTTTGATTTTTGTAAAAAAAAAAAATATATTGTGCAAGTTTTGTTAGTAAGCGACTCAAGGAAAGTAATAAAACTATTTTTTAAATAAAATGTTTATTTATAATAAAAAAACAGGTATGTAGACAATTGGCAACATTATGCATGTACTGCTGGATTTATTGCGGGATGGAGTGAAAGAATGCAAAGCAATTTCTTTCTTTAGTGTGGCATAGAGCCACTTTGCATTTGCTGCATTCCGTTCGAGTGAAGCCTTTGCATCCCGGATTTTTGCACCGGTTCTTCTTATCGCACCTTCTTTCATAGTGACCAACACCATCCGTCCTCACGTCTTTGCCTGGAACTGGTTTCATAGGTCCTCTCCTTTTTTTAGCTTCAATTTCCTTGTCAATGCTCTGGGTAGACGGTCTGCCTCGTCTTACGGTCTCCAAATTCTTATATAGACATAAAGTATGAGCTAGTTCAGACCTGAAGTCTGCCAGAGACATAAGTGTCTTCTGTCTATCTTTGTTGGCCTTCTTATACATCACCCAGGCGTTGATAACGGCCATGTCAAGCATGTGATAAAATAGCCGGATGTACCACTTTCGGGATTTTACTCTAATTCGGTACCTTCCTAGGAAACTATCCATTAGGTCAACACCCCCCATGTGAGCGTTGTAATCTTTTATTATTTTTGGGCAAGCAATGTTCACAGATCTTTTCTGTTTTTTGTCATACCTGCTGACTGAGTCAGCAGGCTCAGCACCAACATAGGTGGACGCAAGAACGACCTGCTTGTTATCTTTCCAGCTTGTAACAGAAATATCAACTCCTTCATATGTAGCCACCTGCTCTTCGTAAGTTCCTCTAGGAACAGTATCTTTATTATAATCTTTTTGGGTAGGTATTTTACAGTTCTTACCTAAACGATTTCTTTGTATTGTGCCCAGAGCGTAAATGCCTTGTTTAGCCAAGTAATGTAACAGAGGTATGGATGTATAAAAGTTATCAAAATAAATAATGTGATTTATATAACGAGGAACGATTCTACAAAGCCGTATTACTGTGTTTCCTACAGGACCCAAGTCGGGTTCATCATCTAGTCGGTCGAAATCTGTTTTCCCGCTGTAAACTTCAAATTTGTGAGCAAATCCCGAAAGTGAACATAAAACAAAAAGCTTGAAGCCCCATTTATGTGGCTTGTTAGGCAAATATTGCTTCATAAAATGGCCAATTTTTGAAGCACACATTTGCTCGTCAAGTGAAAGTCGTTGATCTAACGGAGCTCTAGTAGAAAATTCGGTGTTCAAATGATCTATTATGGGTCTTATTTTATGAAGTCGATCGTGATCTACATGATCTACAGGTTTATGTAGATCATTATCATTGAAATGAATCACGGATCTAATTTTTTCGAATCTATTTAGAGTCATAGTTTGCATAATGGCTGCGAAACCGAATCGTGACCAATAGGACCGGACATTCGGATAGTGAAATACGGACATAAATATAAGGATCCCAAAAAACTGGCGTACTTCAATAGCAGTGACAGGAGGACAGTTGGATCGACCTTTTTGAGTAATATATAAATTTGTTTCATAGACTATCTTATCAATGATCTCATCGTTGAAGAAGAAAGAAAAATATTCATAAGGAGTTTCTTTTTCAGCTACCTCTCTACTCAACTCTGCATTGCCCAGGAATCGTACCCGATCTTCATCGAAATCCAAATTCTTCTTCTTCCAAATTAAATTTCTGCTCTGGTTCCGCCAAAACTCTCTACCTATCGGATTGCTCCTCTGAAGAGGTGACACGGTGCTGCTATTTAGATTACTTTCAGTTTCTATCAATGGAGGATCCTCAAACTCCGATAGGCCGGCTCCAGCATTTACCTCGTCCACAGATGAACCAGCTCCAGCATTTACCTCGTCTTCAGAAGGACCAGCTCCAGCATTTACCTCGTCTTCATCTTCCTCCAAATCCCTTTGTAAATCAGCAACATCCGGATAATATGCAAGGTCGTTATCGTCTACATCTTCGTCATCTTCCGATAAATACCCATTTTCTAGTGAAGCTAGGTAGTCTTCTATGTACCTATCACTCATTCGCCGTCGATTCATGCTGAAAAATGGAAAAACCACCCTCACTAAACATGCAAAAACAAGCTAATATCCACTCTTCAAGAATGCTCAAACGCATGCTGTAGCCAAAAGGCAACAAACAATTTTTTCGTAAAATGTCACGATACAAATAAAGTTGAATGAAAATTTGTGAATATATTCAAAACTTACCTTATTATTATCAATATTCAATTTTTGTTTCTAAATATCTGGATAGATTTCGCCGTAACAAATGAAACAAATTGCACAATTTTCAAAAGTAAGAAGTTGTCCGACTCGAAAAGTTCAAACGATCTTTTTTCAAAAACGCACGATTTTGCCTTTGTCACTGTCATCATTTGACGTTGAAAATATATTTTCTTCGTCCAAAAATCAATAATATTCGGATACGTCTTCAAAAAACCACAGATAATCATAATAAATAGGAACGTAGACATTTGGCAACAAAATGCATTTAAGGGTTAAGTATTTAGTTCAAGTAAATTTAAATAGAGGGCACAAATCACTGTACATAACAGTTTTCGTAAAAGTTCAAAAAGACGCAATAGCCCCTTAGACGCATTTAGACTAGTTGACCTTATATGAAATGTATTCCCATTGTCGATGTGATCAGTTTAAATTTGTATTTACTGACACAGTCGCTTTGATGCCCTCATTAGTACTATTACTAACTACACACACAGGCTCGTCAGGTAACTGCGTTATACTACTTATAACGGGATCAAAAATATTATATGCTAACAATTTAGCAATTATCAATTTACTTTGTTTGGTAAGGTACATTGTATCTCTAGTCAAAAAAGTTTTACTAATAAATTTATTAGTATCAAAGAATAATACGTCACTATGACGACATGTCATATTGTACATGATCATGTTATTTTGACATCGAGTTTCATTTTGTTTTGATGTCAATGACTTTGAATATGGGAAGAAGCAAATAATCAGTCCATTTTCTATCTTTCCTAGAATTACCTCAACTAGCCTTATCAACTGTGACCGCTTGACACAACTTTCACCTAGCTGAACAATTAAAGTTGTGTTTTTATTCAAAGAGTCATCTTGCTGAATACGATCAGTAATTATATTTATATTACAATTTGGATAGCAATGATTGACTACATTTTGTACAAGTAAGTCACTCAGTATAATACCCACCCCAGCACCCAACTTATCTGAGTATATCACAGTTTTCCGGGTATATTGACTACAGTCTAAATTTAATTCCTTAACCGGAGATGGTGCAGCTCGCACTGATAGACCCTCAGTGAGTGCAATCGGTACTGCATTGTTACTAGCTATCACAGAGGTCTTCATGTGAGGGTGATGGCGACACCGCTAGGAGCGCGGATGGTAACACCAGTGATGAGGGAGGCACTACATCCGCAGCACAGTCTCTAGTCAAAGTGTTACTCTTCACCGTGGCAATCTGTATACTGACCCATATCAAGAATATTGAATAGTGACCAAACAGATTGTGCGTGTTGGTAATCTTCATCGGAAATATGATCATTATTTAGAGAACTATGAAAATCATTTCTGCTAGGAAGAGATTCCTCACTATACCGTTCCCATGTGTTCATGTATTCATATGGGTAAACGCCTTTTCGTTTCAGAAGAGCAAACTGAGCTTCATTAGGGAAGAATTGATAAAGATGGTGAAATTTGTCTGATTCTAAAGTCTCAGCCAGCTTTTGTAAACTAGTCCCCATAAACTTAAAAGAATCTACAAATCTCAATTGAATATAATCATTTCCCTTTATTAGAATAAACTTCGTAAAGGAGATATAATTTTCCTTAGTTTTTGGTATTATATTTATTGGTCCCAGTGCTTCCCCCAATTTCTTGATAAATAAATGACAGTCATATCCAGCTAAATTATGAAAAAATATTGGTATGAATTTAGGTACTTTGAACTGTAGATTACATAAACTATGTGCTGCTCCACGGTACCGACCCGTTAAATGACAGTGATCTCTTACTTTGTCCTCAAATAAGAAATTTTCACAAATATGACACAAAGTAGCTCTGCTAAATTCATTATCATCATTTTCACTCATGACCATGGACACATTTTGCGTCAATATTGAATGAATGTTCCTAACATCTTTATATAAAGCTGTGATAAATTTATCAATGCAATCAAGCCCGCGGTACGATACAAATTTATTATGAGACTGGTCCACAGAACAAACAATATTGTAAGCGAACGCTATTGGCACATGTTTTTGTGTGGTACATGTAAAACTACTTGACTCAATGTCTGTCACATTTTCTAATATAGTATCAAAATCCGCATAAATTACAAATGGAACATCATGCTTTCGATCAAAATGTCTAAATTTAATTATAGCTCCCCTTTCCGGCAGCTTGGTAACGATTCCGTTACAGTTATGGTTTTCTATGTCCTCATCGCAATTAAAAAATACCAAACATGTATCGCAAAAGTGTAATTTTCCGTTTCGTTTAGTAATTTGACTTCTAACAAGCCTTGACAAGTCTTTTATCAAACAAAAATGTGATTTGGATTTATTTTCAAAATGCAACAAATGTATCACTTTTTTATTGGACGTCTTTTCAGATTTGTGCAGTGGACCGATAATCGTCTTATTTTTCTCCAAACCAAATATTATAAAACTAAGCTGAGGATTATTTTGCTCAAAGATATGAATGTCTGCAACAGTCATTCGAAACGTTATGTTTTCAATATTCAACACTGCACTATAATGTGGATATGATGTTACTCTGTCTGGGTGCAACCTAGCGGGATAGAGAGCAGCTACTACACTCCATAGAAAACAATATTCAACAGAATTGTGAATATTAATACAAGCTTTTTTTATCTTATATTTTTTGGTAGCTCAATAAAGGTGGAGCCACCCAACGGTTGATACTTATTTAAATTTATGTACTTCTAAATAGACACAGTTTAAAAGTGCCCATCCCGAGTCCCTATCTAGAAATTCATCAATTTTACCTTGCAAAGTGTTTTAATAGATGAAAACAATGGCTCAAATTAATAAGTACTGTATAGTGGAATATTTTTTGTTCCAAATGATTTAATTTCTTGTTCATTATTTTTGAACCACAAAAAATTTGAGAATAGTTCAAAATTGACTTTAACACAAATGTGTTTTTGTAAGGTGGCATCTATAACATGCTCTATTTTACTGCGAATAGAGTTCAGAAATGTATCTACATTATTCTGACACTCGTTTTCTGCAGCTATACGATAAGTAATGATTCGTCACTTAAAAGCTGACGCCACAGTTTCAACACCATCAATATGCAGCTGGCCTAAATTATTCCCTCTATGTTTATTACTACGTAAATGTCCTACCCATGACTTACAACTAACTGTTTCGTTACAAATATGACAAAATGGCATATTAATGTTTTGTGATATGATAAGAAAAAACTTTTATATTGAAAATAAGAGTGAGAAAAAAATACAACAATCAATCGTAAAAACCTATCTGTCGATATAAAATAATAATTAATAGACTATCAAAAAAATCTTACTCATTCCTATCAAACTATTTTTTTTTTCCTACCAAGTTCCTATCTATCAATAAAAATAATACGTAAATTATTTTTGACCTTGATCCTATTCAAATTTAATTAACTTGCTAAAGTTATCGATAACCTATTTCTAAAAACTACTTTTACCAACTTAAAATAAAATAAATTTCGGAAAATATAAAATTAATATTTATTTTTAGCTGCGTTAAAAACTATTTAAAGACAACTTTGTTCGAATACAACTGTTGTTCTGAATCCCGAAATCTTTTATAAATTGTATTTAGGAGCTCCTGGAGCAAGTCCCACTCAGGATTTTCTTCTCCCAACCGCAGCTTAATAGAGGTTACGGCTTTACGATATTGCTGGTCGGGTGCAGTTGATTCTACGTCCTCTACCTTGTATAGTTTGAAGTCAATGAAAAATTCACCCTCGTCGGTGGTGATGGTCCAGCGCGACTGCCCGTCAGACACTCGGGTGGTGAAGGATGAGACGGCAGCCGACCCACCGCGGCCTTTCGTCGACGGAGCCGCAGCCTTCTTATCTTCTGCTTTTATTATCGAGAATATATCTCTCTTGGCTTTCTTGTTCCTGTAAATAAAAAGGTTTCATCAGACAATGGTTCTAACTAAATCAACCCACCGCCACTGTCTCGTAAGAATCTAAGCTATAAAATATCAAAGTACTTATCATACCTAAGTATACTACACAGCTTGAATACTAGCGTTATAGCACACCTGACTAACCTCGTACCTCTCACCTAATCGACTACGAGCGTAGCACATCGCAACAAAAATCTTTTCTGGATTATAATTTAGATACATAACTGATATGAACCAAACTACAAACTTTGAGTTTTTGTTGCTTCTTTAAGCATAGAAGGGTCTAAGCCGTGGCTAATAAATGGAATTGAAACTTAATTAAGAGGTATCTATCTAGTTTCAACAAAAAATATTATGAATCTAAAACTGAATTTATTTTTATTTAAATAGTTTTGTAATTGATCATAGGATAACTCACCAAGGGAAATCTTCTTTGGCTTGGCGAATCCCGCGGATAACATCTGCCGCTGCAGTAAATGAGGACGGCTGCGGGGCGAGAGTCTCAGGAACGGTAGCCGGAGTTATCTTCCTCTTCGCAGCCTTCGTCTTGGGCAGCGACACTTTTTTTGCTTTTGTGAATCGGTGCGCACCTCCGAGACCAAGGAGTAATCACTCTCGTAGTCGGACCTAAAAAGTTAAAAACATGTCAACTTTTATTAATTCACAATACATTTTTGTATGGTTATTTTACTATCAACTGCATTTATAATTTGTGTTCCATGAATGACTTACGAACATTTTATTGTAGAATTGGTAGAGTACTTTGACGACGACAGCAGGCGTGGATTAAAACGGCTTGGGCGGACGCGTTTGTGAACGGACTTGGGCGGGCGGGCAGCAGCGGGGCGAGGCGGGCAACGTCGATATAGCGTCGGGCTTCAGCTCGAAGATCGCAGAAAGAATGTGATGTTTCAACTTTTTTCAGAGGTTTTATATCGCGCAAGTAAAAACATAAAAATGGACTATGAGCTTTAACTGATAACACTGGAAAACAGCATGTCTGTTGCATGAGATTTTTTACATGAATCTGAATAGTTTTTCCACGCTTATTTCAAAAATATTTGCCGTTTTTATGTAGCAGCTTTAGTTTTGGAGTTATGAAGTGACAGGGTTTTTCATTGAAAATGCACATTGTTGAATTTTAAAAAAAAAATTTAATATATTTATTCTGAATAAATTTCCTTTTTTTGGATATTCTAGAATGAGATGTATTATGAGTACTATTTTGAATGCTCCAACAATAATCAGCCATCATATGTTCATTCCAGTACCCCTGATACCTGTCCTCCATAGTGCGAATATCCTGGTGAAAGCGCTTTCCTTGTTCCTCGCTTAGGTCACCGAGATTTTCAGGAAAATAGTCTAGATGGCTGTGAAGGTAGTGAAGCTTAATACTCATGTTGCATCCAAGCCGCTGGAAGTGTATCAGCAACTGTTCAATGTGCTGAATGTAGCTGTCAGACTTCCTATTGCCCAAAAAATTCCTTACTACCCAAACAAACTCTTCCCATGCACATTTCTCGACAGCTGTCATATGGTTGATGAAATTTTTATCGTCTATCAACTTCCATTCATTTAGTCCAAGTCATTTAGATCATCTTGATTTAGTGGTCTGGGACTACCGTAGCAATCAAAGTTACTGTCACTATCACTGTCGTCGTTTCCGCTTTGTCCGCTGCACTGGTCTGGATTTTCCGAAGATCTACATGGCTGCTGTGGTGTTGATGTGATCACTAATACTCAAGACTGGTCTTATGGCAGATTTTAAGTTCGGATATATCCACTTAGAGCAATTTTTACGATTTATTCCTATGATTTTCGTTACACAGAAATAACAGTCGTCATGATGGTTGGATGGTTCACGCCATATCATGGGAGTTTTGTACTTAAAAGTGGGTCATTTTTTGTTTGCCCACAGTCGCAAAGATTCAACACAACTTTTACATACCAAACTTGGTATGCAAGGTTTAGCGTCTGATGGCAACGGAAACCCAAAGTAGTCGAAGTACGCCTTTTTCACAAAGTCCGACACATTTAAACGACATTTTTCGAACATATATTCTCCGCAAATAGCACAAAAACAATCAGATTTATTTAAACACGTCCTTCTTGAGGAAGACATAATGAAATTTATAAAGGGACTAGTTAAGTTACACCGCTATTGATAGAAACTATTGACAACTTATGTAAATTCAAGACGGTACCTGTATCTCACTAATTAGAGCTGCTACAAAAAATCTGAGGGTAGATTTAAAATCAGCACACCCAAATTAGTAAACAACAGTAGAAAAACTTCATGCAATAAAAAAAAGTTTGATTTTGTTTTCCAGTGTAATCAATGTTGAACCTTATTTCACATAATATTATTATTATTCGTTTATTTCAGATTACATTAAATCCATATAAAAATTAATAACACACAAAACTTGTTTTACTTAAAAAGCATTATTTATGCAAATAAAGACCTTATATCAATATGCATTTAAGCTCTATGACAATGCAAAACCTCAAATAATTTACCGCATATGATTCAATAGATCAAAGAAAAGCATCGCGTTACAGTAAATTTTTACTTACGAGCCGCTTAACAAACCGTGAGAATGCTTAAGGGTGATTACAGACGCGTGGTAACTAACATAAAATTAGTGCTAGTCATGTCTGTAACTAAGGTATAGTTTGAACTTGCTTCATTGATTTTATTATAAGTACCTACCAATTTGCGAAGTTATGTAAAAATGCTTTATTATTTTATTGCAAAAACAATTTGAAAAAAAAAATTTAGGTAATAATAGTATTACTACTGTCGTGTAGATAGAAACATCATCTCTTTAATCAAATTATTAATTTAACTTGTATCTTTAAAACGAGTACCTCAATATCACATAATGTTTATCTAACACATATTTTTGTTGCAATTGAACTATCATGACGAGTCTAGCCACGGCTTAATAAGGGCTAGTCAGCTATGATACTGAAGGTACATAGCATGATTATAAATGGTAGGTAGCTAAAATATCTATAAAATTTTATGCAATTTTATATAAAGTTAGAACATTATTCGTTCTATGTTTTTTTATTACATTTCTTTTCGGTTAGGTTCGAATGAACCTTTAGTTCATTCTTGGTAAGTAAACATTGTTTTCTTTTTGTAGCTTTAATAAGATGTTTTATCAATAAATAAAGTAACATAATATAGATAGTTTAACTATAAAAAATACTAGTGACTTATGAAATTGTTCATAATCCGCGAACGCTGTAGCAGACATCAGGCCTTAGGTGCAAATCGCTGAGTCGCAAGTTATTATTTCAAGGAATACGAACGAAGCATGTTCACACACCGCACCACAGTCGCCCATTGGGAAACTTGAATCATTATTAGGTAACACGTGTAGAGTGAACAGTGAATTAATTATATGGACAATTACAAGTTGGAACAAGTTATTTTCCCTATTACGCACATATAAAAAGGAAATCCAAAGGTACGTTTTAAACTTAATAAACCAAGTTTATCTATATTTTTATCACTATTGAAACCTTAAAACTTCTCAAATGTCTCAGTTATAAATTAAATTGGGTTAATTATTTTTTATTCTTACAAAAATGAAAGTAATAATTTACAATAATAAAACGCTAGCACAATTTTTTAAATAATACAGCATTATTACCTACATAGTAGGTACTAAAACAAGACACGTTTTTTTGTTCGTATAATTTTATTTAACACTAAGTTTTGACAGCAATGTACTTAATTAAATAATATTTAAACAAATAATTTTTTTTATAAATTAAGTACCTAGGTGTTAATAAATTTTATTTTGTTAATTCAGATTGCCAATTTTCAATGATTTTCAAAAAATCGAGACCTTGGATTTCATCAAAACTCAATCAAAGTATGTGAATTAAGCTATGTTTAATATTTAAGTAATAATAGGCGACAGGCTCAGGCGACTGCCTTCTATAATAAATATATTATCACATAATTTTTAATTTTTTACGTAGACATTTATTGCCTAGAACGGACTTAATTCAAAGATTAAAAATATCTTTACCAACTTTTATTTTACTCACTTTTCTACTCAAACCCCCCCCCCCTGCCTCTTCCTCGTCCCCCCCTTCCGCGGCCTCGACCTCGACCTCGTCCACGGTCCGAGGCGTGATCTTGATTTGATCTAAAATTATAATATTCATTTAAACCCTAATTATAATTAATGCCAAAAGAAGCTCCATCACCTTAGCAGTCTGTAAGCATATTTCAGTGTATGTCCTTCAGTAGATTTTTTCGGGCTGTTATGATGACGACCTCTGTGGCACAGTGGGCGAAGGTCCACTTGCGGCGCAGGAGGTTGGGTTCGATTCCCGCCTCGGGAAAAATATTTGTACGATCTGCAGATATTTGTTCAAGGTGTTCGTTTTCTATGTATAATAAAAAATATCTATATATATATGTAATATATTTTATATTTATTGATATTAAAACTTTTTTGTTTGCATGCTATGCATATTTCAGTGTGGTGAAATAAAAATACAAATTAAACCAAAATCACTAATACAAAAAAACTTCAGCGCAACCCAAAAAACCGTCCAAGCAATCTCGTCTGTACGAACCTCACATTTACAAACGTTCATGACACTTCTGAGCCACACGCTCACGGGCTGAATACCAACTTACCAAATTCGTTGAATCTAGGTAAAAATAAGATCTTGATTAGTTTTTTCTTTTTATAGAATTATTCTAGATAGTTAATTTTACGATTTAAAGACATGACTTCTCCAAAAACTTATTCTAATATCACGTAAGAAAACATAACACAGACATTTTGATACAAAAACAGCGATTCAACTATCTGTTTTTCTCAATTAATCAACTTTGGAGAGTAGAAGAGTATGTTGTTTTTACTCTTAGTTCATGCGTATATTATAAGGAAAAATTACATGTATCACAATCCTATAAATACACATTAAATCAAAAGAACTTACGACATATTTGCAGCACGGCACTTCACATAAAAACTTCCTCTCACTCAGTCGTCAAAATATTTTTATTTTTCGTAATTTTTGTTGCCAGATATGGGTTCTCTAGGTAGAATTTGTTAAAAAAATTGTTGATAGCGCCATCTAGTACCACGGGTAGCAACTTAGCGGCATAGATAATAAATAAATCGGTAGCCAAAAGAGTTAGGCGTCGTGTGGCCATTTTGTACCATGAACGTAAGCGGGGGTAAACGTTTGTGGTACTTAAGTACCACGGGACGTTCAAGTGGTTACGAGTGTATTTCTATGACGTCGTACTACGATAATGATAACAAGTACAGCACCGAATAAACATTTTCCTGCGTTAGCAAGGTCAGGTCATTGTAGAGGGCGTTCTCATCTCTGGTTCGCGAAATTATAATTAGTGCATTCCTAATCCCTAACCATTTACGGGAATGCCATTGACATTGATGGTCCGGGATGCAGGGCCTGTTATTTTATTAAGGATGCCATTCATGAGGCATAAATTAGCTAGCTCGTGCCCCGGATCATTGCAGATGAATTGTGTCACTAATTGGTCGCAGATTATTATGAATTTGGTATGTTCTGGTTCCAATCGAAATCCGGGACCATGCGGAGTGCTTTATAGATATTATCTGGTACGTGTGCCATTTTTTCGGTTTAGTTAAGGAAGATTATTACTATTATCGTTATTTTCCATAAAATTATCACTGCTTTCTAAATTTCTAAAGTTATCTAATTCGCTTTCGCTAGGATTTTGCCTAGAGGAGGCAGATACCTCCTCCGAGCTTCTAAGGGTGGAAAATGGTGGGAACGGAGGCCACACCACTCCAAAGAAAGTTTCGAAGTACTCACATTTGGTGTCTTCTTTTTTCCCCGAATTGTTTTTCTAGTAATCCTTCGAAGTCGTTTTTCTTCTTCCTTTTATGAAGTGGCCCAGTTCTTTCTCTATTATTTTCATCTTACTGAATGTGATTCCCTGTTTCAATAAGCTTCTGGGCTTCTCTTCCTCTGGATTTGCAAAAAATCGCATTGGCCGGCACTTCTGGTTTTGGGCCCAACTACCAACTATATATAACTTTCCGGTCTTATGATTGCTAGAATCGGTTGAAATTCCGTAAAAAGGAACTTTTTCGACTTCTCTTTTAATTTGCGCGATTGAATGTGGAGCTAAAATGTGTTTAATGATAGCAATGGCCTTTGTTCTTGCAGTTGATAGTTTTGCCGCGATACTTGAATCGGGATACAATACGGCATTCAGTTTCGTCTTGCAATCTAAGGAGCTGAACGATTGGTGGTGCTTTACAACTCTATAGGCTGTGGTCAGTTCAGCAGCGCATATTAACATGTCTTCGCTGGTATTTTTTTTGATCATAATGTCGATATATCTTTTGAAGTTGATGCAACTGACATTCTCGACTTGTGATTTTTAGTTTGAATATGGTCTTTGACACTTGACTTACCGCCATGACTAATGGTTACATAAAAACCGCATATTGAACATAAAGCTTCATGATTATTTCTTCCTTTCTTAATGAATGACCACTCTTTAGTATATTCGTCAGAAAAAGAACACTTTCGTTTTGGCATGACTTTTTAGCAGAGTACACTGTCAATAAACTAAACTGCGCGACAGAGCGCAGTGCAAGTGCACGTTGTTCTCTAAAACAATCAAACATAACACTGCAAACAAGACGCGAGGGCGGAGGGGCGCGAGCGTTGCGCGGGGGCGCGGGGCGGGTGTGGCGCGAGGCCGCGAGGGTGAAGGAACGCGCGGAGCGGGACCCCTTGCGAATTGTGTGCATGCCGGGACAAATGACTTGCTGGCCGGGACACAAATTGGCGTTTTGTAAGGGAGTAACCTAAAGTCGATATTTTCAAAATATAATATACATATAGTATTTATTTAATCAAAGTATGTACCATTGCTATTTATACACTTTTGCCATCTCATAGGTAGTTCATTGATCCCTTCTCTAGTCTTCAATGATGTTACATCTTTTAGCAGTCTGGTCACATCGACGTGGTCGAACGTCATGGGGGGCAGCTTACGCACCTCCTTCGCGACGAAGTCGGGCACGTCGTCAGGATCTGTCTCCTTCAGGATCGTGATGATATCCTGGAGACTCCACCACCACCTCACCTCCGTCTCTTCGGCGTGACGGTATCCGGTCGATCTTTCCGAGCACAGGAACAGGAGAGCCTTTCCACAGCTGACGTCCTCCTCCGCAAAGTTGGACTTGCAGATTTGGATGATGCTTACCTCATCCATTGTGTCGATGGCGTACACAACAAACGGCAGTAACTCGTTGACTATGAGCGGTTTAGAACCCATAGCTATAGTGGACAGTGGCCTTTAGTCACGATTCGCGAATTATTATAATTCGAGACTGAGCAGTGTGAATCGTCTGTTACCGAGCAGGCATCACACTACACTCAATAATAAATAGAAGCTGCAAGAATCTATGTATATATACAAAAATGAACCCCTATTTGTCGTGGTCCAGCTATAACTTGAGAAAGGCTTTACCAATTCCATATTTATTCTCATTAATTTCAATAGTTGGAATATGCTGCAATGCCATTATATCCCTGTCTCCATCATAAATTGTGTGAAGACCCATAATAGACAGCCCAACTAAAGCTTTAACTTTGTTGAGGAATGGGTCATCGTCACTTTGTGGTCGTCCGCCTGGAAATATGCATTCTATGAATTAAACAAAATCCAGCAAGAAATTTATAATGCCACGATAACTGAAGCTGCAATCAGTGACTTACCTGTACCCAAGATGATTTTCTTTTAAAGATTAAGCTTTTCTTTCTGCTTCCTTGCTCAGTATTTTTTTTTTAGCAATCTTCCTTTGAAGCTCCAGTACCCTTGGCAACTTTTTCCCAGCTTTCAGAAGAAGTGCCATATTCTTCAATGTTTTGAACGAGAACTGCTCTATCAACTGATAAAGTTAAGAAAGATAAAGTTAGTTATAAATACCACTTCACTTTAGATATAACCATAGGTAGCTCTTGAAAGTTACCACATACCTGGGATATCCATTTTGGCATAGGAAACATTTTTTCCGCCTTCTTTTTAAAATTCTTGTAATTTGATTGCAGGCTTTCGACCGGACCAGTGGTGAACGCGTTAAATTCTTTTCCCACTTCCCAACAGGTTTTTTTTTCTGTAGGAGGTTGGTTCCATCAGTTCTTTTACTCTCTATTATGTTTTTATATTTCTCTACTGCGTCACACAGTAGTAAATTGTCGCTATGTGTGAAATTAGGGCCGCGTAACCGAGATTTCTTTACCAATATTTTTTCAATAAAATAAAACACCACACGCAACAACAATGAAAGAAAACCAACCAAACCAATGACAGACAACATAACGTCGGCTAACTCCGTTCTATACACCTGTGTAAGAAATTGAAAAAACTGTTTTAAAAATAAAGTACCCGCAATAGCAAGAAATCTTTGATCCTATTGGTAGCTACATTAATACTGTATATGTATTTTATTGGTAAAAATATAGCATTTTGATACTGGTGATATTTTTTATGGCCAGAAAAAGGAGTTAGCATGATTTATTATTTAAGAATAAATTTTCACAGTGTGTTTTTCGGAGCTATCAGAATTTAATATTAATACTTAAGACTGAAAACAAAACAGAATCGCTGAATTACATTTTAATCATACAAATCACATTGAAATAAAATAACAGACATCAAAACATTATTATTAATCGTGGGGTAAGTTATCATAAAACTGTCTAAAGTCCACCGGAAGAACTTCTTTTATTTGTTGCAGGTCATTGTACTTCCTGGCTTTTATTTTTATTCTATGTGTATGCAAAGGTGTCATCTCTTCAAATTGCTGTGCTTGTACAGCATTTTTTCTTTGAGGCAGTAGTATCCAGGGGTCTCCAAATCTCAATTTGTAAGAAATATTTCCTGATGGAGAATACATGAGGGCACGTATATCGGTGACTTTCGGGTCTCCTGTAGATCGGCCAGGACGAATGCTTTTGTAGCATTTAAGACTGGTAAAATCTTTGAAAAAACTGTGCTCTAAATACATTACGTCAAATGGTTTGTTTCGAGCGGTCTGAAATATCTGCACATAGTCTGCTGGAACATTTATAACTTTGTGGCGCATTTTTCTTTCTATTAGGGAGTGCATAGTATCCACTTCCATCTGCGTGTGTCCGACTTCTAAATATTTTTATATGTAATTGTGTTTATTAAACACAATTACATTAAAATGCGACCAAGAACCACGTGTCATTTGAAATCTGACAGAAATGAATAGTCTTATTCAAAGACTATTCATTACCGTAGAGCGAGAGAGAGCAGTATAGGGTAGGGTGTCGAACAATGAAACACCAAAAATTCAGAGTCTCACGTTTCTCTCGTTTTTATAGGTATGGATTCCATTTTTTAAAGAAAAAGAGTACTATTTTAGGTATAATATGGCATATATCGTTTCATTAATATATAGATACATATCCAATATGAGGTAATTTTGTGAAAAAGTGGAATTGTTTCATTGTGTCCACCATTATGTACACAATGAAACACCCTGTGTCAACAATGAAACAAGGTTATTGCAACGAGTAAATAAAAATAATGTTTAATTTCAATCAAAAAAGTTTTATTAAAAGTATTACAACTATATTCAGACTTTAAAAGTTACCTACCTTTTGGTTTTTCTTTGGTACGATTATTTCGTTACTTAAAGATAGATGAGTTTCGAATTATAAAAATCACAAATTTAAGGTAATGGTTACCTGTATAACAGGCGATAACGACTAACGATAAAATTAACAGTTCGGTACCTATGTATGTACTCATAATAGAGTAAAAAACCATATATGGACCATGGCGGTAATACGGACCACCAAAATTCGGAGTTTTATTTATGGAAGGCTAAGGCATAAGGAGCCTCTGTACGTTTCTACGCTCCTGGCAGATTTCTTGAAAGCTACCTTCTTTTTTTTCTTTTTTTTTCTCTTTTGTAGGAATTTCTAACTCTGATTCCGACGTCTCTGTCTCGGTCGAGTCTACCTGTTCTGTATTCCTTTTCTTCGTCACTTGTTTCTTCTTCTCCCCATAACTCTCTTGTATCGTAGTCCTTTTGGACTTGGAATTCTTGCAAGTTTCCAATGTGTCGACATCTGCAGGTACATCCACTGTAGGAACAATCGTGGACAACGTGCAGGTGTTTGTTGTGTTCGGTGATGATAAGCACACCGTGTTGTCTTGCTCCTGAAGAACATCCGATAACGTTTCAAACAAGATGGTATCGAAACTCCCTATCGAATCCATTCGGAGGACGCTCCCAGATATCGTAGAGTATCCTCCTTATGAGAGCCACTCCTCGAAGACTTCTACCAAGACTTTTTCTAAATTTACCTTTACTTCTTTCAAGTTCTTGGTGAAACACTTCAGTACTTCCTTCGCTACATTCCTTGCTTGAAACTCTTCAGTTTAGTTCATATCTTCAGTTTCTTCCGTAGAATTCGTGTTTTCATTATGTTCACTAGTTCGTATGATATTTCTATCATCCATGGATCCCAGTAATTGATTAAGGACTCTATTAAACTGCTTTTCATCACTTTTTGTCTCGGTTCGAATTGAGAGAGTTCCTGATTTTTCACTTCTAAAAAAACTCATACAACAACAACTTCATAAAAAACGCCTTCCATAAAGGAAGGCGTTTTTTATTCAGAGTTATCTTCAGTTTCGCTGCAGGAGTCTCCAGAATAGATTGGGTACAATCCATCTCTTCCGGCATCTGGGTTGGTTGATCCAAGTTTTGCACTGCTGAAGTATTCGGTGATAGTCCGTCGTCGTCCAAGACTTTCGTACAGTAAAATACCTCGGGGTATTTTTTCGAACCCGAAAATCCTTCCTTCGTACTTCCACTTTGTCGTTTAGATCTAAGTTCATTTTGTATTGGTGCCTGTACCAAGAAATCGAATTTATTTAGAATGTCCAGCTTGGTCGGCTCTTCGCTTTAAACTAACTCCTTGACTTGTGAATTTTCCCTTTTATCCCACACCTACACCTCCAGTAGGTTAGTTACCAAACGTCCGTGCGAAGCACATGTACATGTTTAAGGTAGTGTAAGGAGAATATCTAACAATTCTGCTGTTTTGTGAGATGCGAGATACCATTAACCTTAGATCATAAGCTGCTTCCCGGCGACATATCAACAAGATGGAACGATATGACTGGGGGCTGACCGATTGATGGTTAGGTCACAATCACAGCACTCTAGAGTTCATAGGTGGTCGATAGGACGTCTATCTAGAACATATCTTGTCCTGACAGCGTCGATAAAATTCCCGAAAAATAGTAACATCTATCCTCGTCGGTGGTCAAGGCGCGTGTGTCGCGTGCGGCTGGTCGACGAGCTTAGATCGTCAAGACAATGACACACCGCACCTCCGCTCAAATAGTGTATTAACTTCAAAAAATAATATTATGGAAATAAGTACCTGTAAAGTTAGGGTGTCCAAAAACTTTTACATTTTGACTTATAACTCGAAAAGTGTGTAGTGTAACCTACAAAAAAATGCTTTTAAGTAAGTTTGTAGGCCTTTTAAAGCTGGTTGCAGCAGTATACTTTATATATAAAAATAAGAAGAAAAAAAAATTAAAATATGGAGTTATGACGGTTTATTGAATAAAAATACCTAAAATCAGTCAGAATTTTTTATTCATTATAGACACTTTAAGTAATTTTTCATTAAATAAACTACACTTTGGTTTATTTTAAGGTACAATTGTGTATTTCTGATGCACATTCACATCTTTCTTAAAAATATAATCAAATAAAAATCAAAACTTGCAACAAAACAAAAAATGCACCTATCAAAAATTTAAATTAATCAAAATCAAAACTCTAAAAACATGGGCCTATAATCAATATAAATTTTAAATTTGTTTAAATAGGTGCCTATTCAAATACCACCATCTCAAACGAGTCCCGGGAACTATATCAATTAAAATGTAAAATCTCTTTGTAAACAAGGTAAGTATTGAAATTATCGAAGAGATAGGTACTGTACTATCTAAAAGAGAGATAGTACTCTACCTATGTAGTTGCCACCTTGAGATTAAAACAAGAATAGGTACCCATCTAAACAAAGAACAAAATAATCTTAACATAGGAACTTCTCAAACCCTATTAATTATCAACTATAATTAATGATTATCATCACAGAGATCAACGTTACTACTTATAACTAAAATAAATCCAATTTACAAATTCTGATAGAAGTCAGAATAAAAACTTGGAATGTGCTTATTAGCCAACAGAGTTATGACACCTGCTTTTTTGTTATCCTTAATCTCAAGTTTTGACGCATATGCCCGTTTGATATCTGGAATTGTTAGATTCTTCTTTCGACCCAGCAAATTATACTCTGACCATTCCATATCCGAATACGAAGTTTTGTACTTCAAAATGTTTGGCTCTTCACTGTATATTGCCATCATTTTCACATCAGTAATTTTAACTTTGCCGAGGCTATTTATACCCATATCGCTTATCAAATCACTCAAGGACATGAAATCCTTATGCGTAAGCTCATTAACCCTGAACGGTTCTTTCGTCTTTGATAATCTGCACGTATTTACTTGGGACGTAAATCGGACCAGACTTCAACGAACGCTTTATTTCTTTTTCTATTACGGAGTGAACGGAGTCGCCTTCGTTTTGAGTGTTACCAGTTATCAAAAATTTATGTGTAATAGAGTTAAGTTTAGGGTATTTTATAACTGCATACATGTACAATCCTACTATATATTTGTTCTTATTTTGACCACAGCAGTTATCTGAGAAAAATCATATCAATTGCATCGGCTCCTGTGTGGTTATTCAATTCCTTTTCAATAAATTTTAACAAACAACTCCCAATCTCATCCGCACCTCTCTTTCCTTCACCTTCGTGCCAAAAGTAACAATCTGTAGTGCTGTAATTTACAACGGAATCATTAGTGTCGTTATTGTCATTTGTATTTCTCTTTATCTTGTCTTTATTTTCTTCAGGTCGTAATTTGCTCACAGTGAAGTTGAAATTATTCAATTTACTTTTATAATAAAATACTGAAACATCACCACGAGGTAATTGTAATATAGCTTGCAGATCATACACAGCAACAATCAGATTTTTGTTCGTCTTCAAGTGCTCTTTATCTTTTCTTTTTTCTTCCCTGGATAATTTCTTCAGTTTTAGTTTATCACTCACGTCAGAATTTTCGTAAGCAACACACAGTTCACAGCGGTCTTTCTTGGGCATAAAAAATGCTAAGTTGAACTCATGATTAAAAATACAAGAGTACATGACATAGTTTCCGTGATCTCGACCATCTTGTTTACATTGATCCACGTAGTCTCGGTGTAAGTCAGCAATCGTTTTGCCTCCATCAATGTACTCCCTACTAGTTTGCGCCCTCAAATAGTGGCTCTCAATTTTAGGTATTCCTTTTATATGATTCCTTATATCATTTTTAATACATTCGCTCACGGTTAAATGTTTTCCATGTTTTCCTCTTAAATCATCTTCCAGAAAATCATCATGCGACTTTTCTGTTACGGTTCTTATTGTTCTGTCATTAATATCTAATGTTGCTTTAAACATGGTCTTGCAAACCCTTTTTAATGAGCCATCAACAGTAGAAAGCAATATTGTTTTTTCTAGGATTCTGTGCATTGTCGTACCGATACTTTACTTAAATTTTTCTGATATGTCTGTGAATGAATTGCCGTTGTTTTTCTAGATTTTTCAAAGCCCAAAAGGAATCAAATAAGGATTCTCTTTTTTGAGTGGACAAAAAAGTACTGCATTTCAATCTACAACGTTCTCTACAGCCATCTTTCATTGTCTTTGCAGGAATATGTCGCCCAGTATTTGTTTTGTATGCTTGTCCTGAATTTCTGAGTGATTTAACTACATTTTGCTTCCATTGACTTTTAACACGTTGTTTTTTACGAGCAGGCTGTTTAACATGACTTTCTGAATGACTACCACTTGCAATTGGTTCTTGTAGATTTTCTGTAATTTGGTTTTGGTTGTCATCGGGTGCTGGACTGGCCGAAGAGGAAGATGAACTGCTAGACGATGATGATGAGCTTGTTGTGGATGATGATGACGATGAGCTAGAGGAGCTTGATTGGCGCCGATCTGGATATACTTTACGTTTACGCTGTTTACGTGCAGTTTCAAAGTTTGGATCCTTAACTGAACCGTCCGTTTGCTCTCCATCAGTAACACACTCGTGGGTGGGTGTGCTTATAACGATGCTTTTCTTTCTGTACCTCCAATTGATAAGGTTCCTTATCTTTACTTTCATTTAGCTCTTTCAGCAGTAATGACGGAGAACATTCATTTTCCTCTGTATGACGGTTAGAAGCATTTGGTTCTAAACATAGTGACAATATCTTTCTTGATCTGGACATCGTCGATCTGTAAAAATACGCAAAAAAATATTTAGAATATCTGCATAATAAATAAATGAGTGACTTACACACAAATTTTAAGACAGTACCTACCTACCTACTTTAATACTAAAACTTTGTGACTATATAATATTAACCTACCTACCTACCTATGTATTTATTGAAATTTATGTCTGTTGCGCTCAGAATTCATGAATTATAAATAGGTATTTAAACAATTACGATTTTTCAGCAACGTAGTAAATCATGAACAACGACTACAAATTTACTAAAATAATGTATTAACTAGAAGAAACACAAAAAATATAGTTCCATTTATCATCTATACAGCCACGTCTTTTGTTCTTCCAAAATGTGTGCTAGAACTGTTTATAATATTTTTGAATAAACCGCATGAACTAGATTTAATACACGGTTAAGTTAAAAAATATTCTCATAGTATTCAAATATAGTGTCACATCTCTGTATGAAGCAGTTTTACTGAAAAAATTATGATGTATTTGCACTTACTTCAATCATGTATACTGTCGTAAATCGATTTACGCCGGTCTCCCAGAAACACACTACATGTCCGCCTTGCGCAAGCGGTGATGTGTCACTGTCTGTGTGTCGGTGATGCCTGTGTGCCGCCACCATTAAAGTGACCCGAACGCCATCTCGCGAAAGTTCATAAAACTAATGAAACGAAACGACACTTTTTGAGAAGAAACTTGAAAAGATTTTGTATAGAATTTTGTTAAAAAAGCGATTTAAAAAATATTTTGAGTTATGACAGTATTTGAGCGGAGGTGCGACACGCAAAACAGATTATCAGCAGAATTGTACAGTACCTATATGTATTTTTAATGTTGTCATCACACATCATATTTTACTTTACATCTTGCATTAGCTTGTATCTTTGGTGTTGTACTCGGAAACTGCTGCGTATCACCTTTTTTTATAAGTTCCTCGAAGGGAAAAGTTTACTTGCGTTCCAGCAAGGTACTTTGCTATTAAGGAATAAAAATGTTCTGCAGGGTTAATAATTGACAGAGTAGATGAAAATGAGCTCGGCAATGAATTATTGATAGGAAGAGCATTACGAGATCAATTAGCCAGAATAATTGTTGGGTGATGATGATTCCAAATAAAACAAGTAGTAATAAACACGCTACCTATGAATTTTTATTTCTAAACACCTCAATAGCAGCATTACAAGTTACAAGTAATGTCTCGAACAACTCTTGCCACCTTGCTTATTGTGCGAGCTCCATTACTCGTAACCTTTGAGGCTTCTGCTACCTGTTCATGTAGAAGGCCCGCCACTCGCGATCTGACTCCAAAAAGGCTTGGTGAGCATGTTCCGACTGCTTCTGAAGGCGAGCCCCTCCGCGGTATAGGCGAAGTCGAATTTTGTTGATCGAGACGGCGCCGTCGTCGTCTGGGTGAAAGGCGCTACCTCTCGCGGTCGGACACCCAAAACTCTGGGCGAGCACGTTCCGACTCCTCCCTTCTCCGCTGAACAGGTGAGGTCGCACTTTGTTGATCGAGACGGTGCCGTCTAGGTGTAAGGCGTCCCCGGGGTGTGATACGTCTTTGGAAGGTTGGCGTTTGAGGGCTGGCAACTGGTTCATATGGGCTGCCAGCCGGCTCATGCAGGCTGCCAGCCGGCTCATGCAGGCTGACAGCCGGTTTATGCAGGCTGCCAAGCACTGACGCATGCAAGTCTTAAATAACTTTAAAAAAACTGAATGCATAACTACATAAAGTTAAGACATTGTATCTTAGGTACCGTAAACCGGGGGTACTTTGCGCCAAAAATTGTAGTGATTTTTGTATTGTCCTCTAAAATATGAAAAAAATCTATTTTATGTATAGGATATGGATTAAAACAATTGGATATAATGTTCAAAATAGTATACTTATTAGTACGACCTTATAACACAATAATCAGACTTCTTTATTTTTAATCAAAGTTTGGCGCAAAGTATCCTTCTTGGCGGGGACACTGCGCCATATTCTAATTCCGCCTATAACTTATCCATTAAAGCTATGGCGCAATGACTCCTTACGTGCTATATGGCGCAAAGCCTTACTCTATGTTGTCCAGCTCATTGACGCTGAAAAAAACGCGGCGGTTGATCATTTTTGGAGGGTCCATAGAAAGCTGCCACTCGATGGTGAAGAAATCCCCACTGGTATAAACGATGGGGAGTTCAGAATAAATAAACTCCAACAGGTCAGGAGAAGGATTTTCGGGGCACAATAAGGGGTGCTCCATGTGCGCGTCAAAACACGCGATGTAATACGGTTCCATCTCCGTCGTGGACTGTTTTTCAGCAACGTAAAATAATTTGACTTTATGGTGCAGCGCGAACAACACGCACCGAGCTCGAAATCCCTGCGTGAATTTATGAATCGCTGTTTTCTCGTTTAACGGGTTTAAAATTTTGTAAGCCTCCGTGTTGTCATCAGCTTGTGTGATAGTGAGATTAACGAAAAGGTCTTCGATCTCGCGGCCAAAAAGCTCTATCGATCTATTTCCCTGTTTAATCGTCATTATTTGATTTTTTTGTAAGGAGATGTTTTTTCATTTCATCAACCATTTGTTATTACTATAAGTACAGGGTGTCCGCCGGCAGATTTTATACTTCAAAAAATAAAATAAAATAAAAATATGAGTACAATCAAAGTTATTTATTTGTTATCTTACATAATAATAATGCGGATTTTAGTTTTTAAAAATCACTCCACTCAAATGGCGTCCTTCAAGCCGCAAACATTCTTGCAATCTTTCCCTCATGTTGGCGAAAACTCGCTTGCAAAGTTCTGGACTGATAGCTGCGATCTCTCGTCGGATATTTTCTTGTAGGGCCTCTATTGTTGATGGTGAATTAGTGTATACACGAGATTTGAGATATCCCCATAAGAAAAAATCACAAGGGGTCAGATCGGGTGATCTAGGCGGCCAGGCTATGTCGCCGAAGCGACTTATCAATTTTCCAGGAAAAAGCTCTCGCACTTTAGCCATTGAGTCCCTAGCAGTGTGTGCCGTGGCTCCATCCTGCTGAAAATGTGTTCTGTTATTGTAACCAACATGACGATGCAGCTCCGGAATAAAAAAAATGTCCAGCATCGCGCGGTACCGTTGTGCGTTGACTGTTTCACCTCTGCCAAAAAAATAAGGTCCAATTATGCCATTTCCAGAAACGGCGCACCAAACTGTAGTCTTCGGGCTGTGGAGAGGCTTTTCATGGACTTCTTTTGGGTTGCTCGCACTCCAATAACGCATATTCTGTTTGTTAACGTACCCCCCAATGTGAAAATGCGCCTCGTCGCTAAAAAAAATGTTACATAAACGCGTAGGGGTAGAAAATCGTTCCAGAACGACTCTAGCATAATTCAGCCTTTTTATGTAGTCATCTTCTTTCAATTGCTGGATGATTTGGAGCTTGTATGGATGGAACTTCAATTTTTTTCGGATAATTTTGTGAACTGAAGTCTTTTTCACACCTGTTGATGCTGCAATCTTTCGTACAGACTTACGCGGATTTTGTAAGATTTCCCTTCTCACAAGTTCTACGTTTTCAGGAGTAGTTACAGTCGTTGAAGGTCCAGGCCGAGGTTCATTTCCGACTGATCCGGTTTCTCTAAACTTCTGTACCCACGCCCATATCAATTGGTTTGACGGGCCATCCTTCAATCGTCGGATATCAAAGTTAGAACAAAACCGACGCCTTGCTGCATTGATCGAATTATTGTTCGCAAAATACGCCTCAACTGCAAAAGCGCGGTGCGCGCCCGTCCACTGACTCATGGCTACTAAATAACCCGCAGCACTCCCGCGTCGAGAGATGCCCCGCTCTCCCCGCTGCCGCCTTCCCACACGCCGTGAGCTCAGTTCAAAGTGTAAAATCTGCCAGCGGACACCCTGTAGTTGACAATCTTAGCTTAGCACTTTGAGACAACCTAGTTTTAAGTACAAAATTAATTAATGTTTGAGCATCTGTGTCCTTAATCACTGTGGAATATAGTTCCACTGCGTCTATCAATTGGTTAGTGACGGCCTCTGAGCCATTCATGGCTGGCAATAAAGATACTGCCGTCCTCAAATTAAAATCCTCCTTTGGTGCCATGATTTCTTCGTTTTCTTCTTCTTGATAATAAGTCAATATTTTATTATGTATTTTTGTGAACTTTATATAGTAATCTTTAATTAATTTTCCGTCTTCTACAGATATTTCTTTTACTATTTTGTTACTATATTGAGCTATAGTTGCTTCAACTCGTGCACGTAATGCTTCTACTTCTTGAAGTTTTTTCTCACCTAACGTTGTCTTTCTACGTTTTGGTCCTAGTTTTCTTATGTCTTCTTGTAATTTACTAATTTGCTCCAAATATTTATTTTATCATAGTACTAGGCTTAATTTATTATTTATGGTACCTTTAGACTCCTTGTTCTTCCATCCTCTGGTTCTTTGTTCACGTTTATACCTCCGTGACTTGATTCCGCATGACCACTGCAGTTGCACAGCGCTCAATCTTCTTTGTGAGGCACTTGTTCAATTTTTTCCAAATGAAGTATGTAAAAACGATGGCCACCATCATCACTAAAGCTGCAACCATGTATGTTTCTTCCTTCTGCACCGGTCCGGTTTTAGCACTGTTGCCCGCTCCGTTCTGTGCTATGATGATTTCTTCTTTGGTGTCTTCGTTTTTCGATGATTGACCTCCCATTCTTGACTGCTCGCCCGGAACTTTAGTTTAGTATAACGGCTCGGAACACTCGGCCCAGCACTGCCTTAAAGCAGTGGACTGGCAGGGTCGCCATGTAATGTTAGTAGGTAGGAGGAGTAATTAACACGACTGTAGTAGGTTCAATACTGAATGTTAATTGAATTTAAACATGCCTTTTTATACTATAGATTTACCTCTAATTTGAATTTATTAATTCCTTATCTTTGTAATTCGATATGCTTATTGTTTTAACATAAAATGGTTATCTATTTTCTTATCTGAAGATTCTCCG
This sequence comes from Eupithecia dodoneata, assembly GCA_947044415.1. Lineage (NCBI taxonomy): Eukaryota > Metazoa > Arthropoda > Insecta > Lepidoptera > Geometridae > Eupithecia > Eupithecia dodoneata. Next base: position 2,095,287 of record OX345670.1, read on the forward strand.
TATGTAATCCGATATGTTTGACATTTAATAAAATATAATTCTATTTTTCCTTATCTCTAAAGTAGGTCATTGAGTGACGTGGTACATTAGGTATGTACCTATACTACAAATGCATCCAATGACGTCATTAGTCCAAAATAGCTCAAATCTATTACCTGTGGCCATTTCCATGCCTTTACCGATTCCTTCTTCAGCAAAGTCAACAATCATACCAGGATACAATTTATTGTAATATTTTACGACCACAAAAGCGTCTTTTTCACGTCTAACATGTTTGAATCTGGTTGCTTGTTCTGAAGGCTCCTCGTCAGGACTATCGTGTTCCAGAAAGTCACCATCGCAAGATTCGTCATGGACAGAGTCACCATCTGAATCCTGGCTAGTCTGTTGCATGCGTAAAGGACCCTCTTCAGCTGTAGAATCCAACCCAACACTGGCTTCAGTAGTGTCAAGTATTTCATGAGCTATGCTTTTTCCGGGGGCGATATCAATTTTCTTTTTTCGTCTTTTTGGTCCAGATGCTGTCACAGCCTTGCGTTTAGTTTCCAGGATACCCACAAACGAAGATGACACCACATTGTCTATATTGCCAGGCGCAAAGTCTCCCCATTTTTAAGTGTTTTCTGACCTGATTCATAAAAAAATATAAATAAAAATATCGGCAGATAATTGCTACAAAATACTTTCTAAATTGACTAGAAGAATACATAATAGGTATAAAAACAAAAACTTACCAATATTGAGCCGGTGAAAATGCAGATAAACTTGGATTTTGGCATTATTCTTTTTCGAATTTATATGCACTTTTACTCTACGACTCATTCCAGAGAAAAGATTGAAGAATTGGTAAGTGTTCCGATAATTTGGTTTCATGTTCGGATATCAATCCAAACCGTAGAAGCAACAAGTTTTTTATTTATGACAAAAAAATAATTTATCCGATTTGGCGCAAAGATATCCTAGCAGGCGCAAATACCCGCGGATTACGGTACTATTTAAGATTTTCTTGTTCTTATAAAGGAAGTGGATAATGTTATAATTAACCTATTCTTTGTAGTCTACATGAGTTTAGAAACGCTAACAAATGTAAGTAACTTCAATTAGTAGGTTGGTATAAGATAAAATAAATCAGAATTATGGATTCAAATTAGAATGTTTTCAACTTACTAGCTTCGCATGTTTCTTCAGCTGGCGGTGATGATAGGGTATTAATTGAGAGCGCTCTGCTGGTATTATTTCCTGTTAAACATTAAAAAAAGTTATAAAAACATAATAATCATTTTGCAAAGATTCGGATGGACAGGCTACTTTTCATTATCATCATACTATATACACAGGTAAAACCCCTAGCAGCAACTAGTTTATTATGGTCTTATCACTCCTATGCTAATCCTTGTATTAAATTATACCTCATCATAATATATACACAGGTAAAACCCCTGGCAGCAACTAGTATATTATGGTCTTATCACTCCTATGCTAATCCTTGTATTAAATTATACCTCATCATAATATATACACAGGTACAACCCCTGGCAGCAACTAGTTTATTATGGTCTTATCACTCCTATGCTAATCCTTGTATTAAATTATAAAATTCTGTTTGTTTCTGTTTTTGTTGCAACATATTTAAAATCTGAGTAGGGACATCTTTCTTTCTTTTTCGATTAACCACTGGTAAAGTTGGTTTTGGCGACTCCATATGATTAACAACTTCCGGTTCAATATTTTGATCTTCATTTGGTGTTTGAATAGATTGTAAATCTTCTTTTTCTTGTGGATAGTTTCCTTCAGAATTTCTTTTAGCAAATGCAGGTGTTAAAAAGTTAAGTAAATCACTATAAACATATGTTTTGGACTTTTTAGCCGCACTGCCAGTACAAACATTTTTGGCTTTTTGTACTTCTTTTCGGTAATAGTCTCTAATGTTGGTCCACTTCTTCTTCAATTCGGCACCTGAAATGCGTTAAAAATTATACGTTTTGTTTTTCAGATTTCTGGCAACTGGTTGCAATTTTGAAGAATTAAAAACCGATTTTCTAGTGGGAAGCCGTACTGCGTCTGCGCTCGTAAAAGAAACTTGAAGCTATTTGGGAAGTGTATCAACCCTTAGAAATGAAGCCACCATCATCAAAAGAACGATGGATAGAAATTGCAGAAAAATTTCATAAATATACCAACTTCCCCAACTGTGTAGGTGCCGTTGACGGGAATCCCCCCTGCACAGTGGGTCAGCTTTTTATAATTATAAACATTATTACTCTATTGTATTGATGGCAGTAGTAGATTCAGACTACCGCTTCATAGCTGTAGATGTAGGCGCTTATGGCAGAGACAGTGACAGCAATATTTTTAATAATTGGGTTTTTGGGCAAAAATTAAAAGAAATTCGCCTTAATTTGCCAAAACCAAAACCTCTATCAGGAAGATTATATTTTTTTTATAATAATGACAGAATTATGAAAATTAAACCGAGGTAAGTTGTTATTTACAGTCATAATTATATAATCTTACTTCTTTTACTTTTCCAAGAACGAGTAATTTTGTTTTATAAACAATAATTCGTTTATGTGTTCACCACTCAAACGGTTTCTGCGCTCCACGATGATTTGCCCAGCTTTCGAAAAAAATCTTTCTGCTGGTGTGGAGGTTCCTGGGATGCACATGTATTTTAGAGCAATATGTTTTAAGCTGGTATGGTTATATGACCAATATTCTATAGGGTACTCATTCCTGGCTAAGGCTTGGAAACATACTGCCTTAGGTCGACTATTGCATCTGCAGTGGCATTACGAGTACTACTGTGTTGTTGTGGTGGTGTATCGAGGAAAGATAGCAAATTGAGCCTAGGTTTTTTTACTGGCACATCTGTTTCATTCGAGATTGATAACCTTTCAGCTGCATTAGTATCAGAAGACGGTATGTTATTATTTTGTGCTATTAAGTAAGCGGAGTATTCTTTTTGGGCATAGTCAAAAGCTATCTTGAATTCTGCATCAGTTTTGAATACTTGTTTTTTAAAATGAAGATTTAAAAGAGTGGCTATGATGCAAGGAGATCTTTTTTCATGAGGTTTAATTTTCGCTGTAATAAGTTTTTTCAGTCCTTCCAAAACAGTTTTACCTGATTCCGTCATCGGTTCCATCTCTATTTGTGCAACACGCAACAATAGGCCTTTTATCAGCGGAATGATTAAAGACAAGGTAGCGTATGTTTCTCCTGATACAGCTTCCGTGCACGACAGAATAGGTTCCAAGATAGTTGCCACTTCTTTTAAAAAAATGTACTCATCCGCAGTTAGATTGGGTGGTGCTCTTGGATTTTGAGAAATAGCCAGTGTCAGTTCATCTATCATTTCGTCAATCCTTCTGAACATTTCCAATGCGCTATTCCATCTTGTTTCAATGTGTTGAACAAGTTTTAGCTCAGGTTTCTTTAGATCCCTTTGAAGCCTTCAATATGTCTGAGGGTAAAGTGCTGTGGTTAAAAAAGGTAACAATCGTCTTACATTTTGTCATCAATTCGGTTAGAGCATTACACTCGTTGAGGGTGTGTTTCGTTACTGTATTTAATGAATGTGCAAAACAAGGAATATGTCGCGTTTTAAGAATTTCTGCAACTTTAATCATAGTGGGAGCGCTGTCTGTAACCATGGCCACCACTTTCTCGCGACATTGAAAATCGTCCAACACTGATGCAATTACCTAAAAATAAACCATAATTTAGTATCAGCAAAGTGAGCACAGATATTTAGGACGGAATTCTGTAAAATAACTCCTGTGTTTAACATCAAATCTGTTTGTTGTAACCAATATGTTATACGAGCTGAATCTGCACTTGCAAAAATAGTTTACATTTTTGATCCGGCCAAAAAGTGAACTTGACAATCCCAACATCTTCATCTAGTGGGGCTAGATGAAGATGTTGGGATTGTCTAGTTCACGATTTTGTCGGACAAAAGCTATTCATTAAATACCGTATATTTTGTTATTAATGTTATTATACATAGTAACACAGAAAACCTGGAACCAATAAAATAAATAAAAAAAATAATGCTGGACAATCCATACATAATTATCTAGTCCCAAACTAAGCAAAGCTTGTGTTATGGGTACTAGATGACTCATAATATACTTCATACAATACATTACCTACATAGAAAGAAATATTTTTTTAATATACAGGGTGTGCCAAGACTGCTACCGAAAAATAGGAAGTGCAATTAGACCATGATTTTGAAAATACTTATCGAAAAAAAACCGCGAATATATTTTTAAACCGTCAACGTCCTTTTAATTTTTTTTCTAGATACATACTCATAGTACAACACTATAATAACATACCTACCTAATTACCTCATTTAAATAAGCAAGAAACTAATAAAATTTAAAATACAGCAATGTATTCCAAAACACCAATGAGCTCGCACAGCTTACGCGTGGATCAATGACCTGGGTTTTATTGGGTTTGTTTTGGGGTGGTGCACCACCCCTCTTTTTCACAAAACATTTGTTCCAAGGCGGGAATCGAACCCGCAACCGCCTTTGTCACAGACAAAACTTCGCCCGCCGCGCCACATCGGTGCATGGAGTACCATGTAGCACATCGGTGCATGGAGTACCTATGTTACCAAATAGTAATACTTATGGCTTTTATAAGTTCTAGATACCTAAGGCGCGGGACAGACAGAAGGGAACGTAATAAGTTTTCGTGAACGTTTGGTGACTGGGGACATGTCGGTTGGGATAACGTTCTTGATAAACTCTACGAGCTTCACGCGCATTGGAGTTAGCTCTTCCATATGCCATTAAAATGTCCGCATATTCTTCATTGGTTAATGAAGTCATTTTACCAATAAACAAACGTAACAGAAATAACAAAACTTAACAAACGAACTGATAACAATAACCCAAAACAAATATAACTGTAACAAGCGTGAGCACAAATGGGCTCGTATGATCGCAGAGGCGGTTTAGTCTCGACAAAGAGTTCTCTGTCCGTCGTCCTCGTCACTTACACTGAGTCGCCTGCTCCGAAAGTGAAAGAGAGGATAGATATGTAAGTGTGCTAGAGTGAAACATTATCATTACCTTTGTGAAGCGTCGCTCGCCTCGCATTCCACACAGAGTAAGAGAGAGAAAAGATAGCTGTTATGAGTGCGCAAAAGTGAGAAAAAATCTACCTGCTTTGTGTCCCTATCTCAGTATTCCCAGTAATAAGCCATTATGTTATTTTGACCATTGCATTGATAAATTTCGCAAAACATTTAAGTTTTCACATAAGTAGATTTCCGTCCAAATGGTCCGCCTTGGTAGAAAACATCGAATAATTTTGGTTACAAAAAAGATATCAAAACAAACTACCTATCAAATAATTATAAGTATTAATACAACGGGTATTTATCGCGTTTATTTACCTATTTTTCCCGACGTTTCAACAGGTTTACAGATATGTGTGTAAACCTGTTGAAACGTCGGGAAAAATAGGTAAATAAACGCGATAAATAGTTGTATTAATACTTATAATTATGTGTTCAGATCGCGTAAGTTTAAAAAAACTACCTATCGTTAGAAAGCTCACACTTTAGGGGCATATTACACTATAATTTATCTTGGATCATTTAGATAATTGACTATTTGAGTTATATCTGTGTATTACACTATAAAAGTTGTTTGATCCTATTTTACGTCATAAGTGGTTGCAATGGAGAATGCGTCGGTGGTGTGCGCTACTATTGCTACCGGTGGACATGAATACCTCCTCTTGCAGTTCACTTCTTGCCATTGTATTATTTTGAAGCTGCACGCTGCAAGCTGCATCAATAGAGTCAATATTTAATGTTCTACTATCATTTGTCAGTCCGGTTGCGTTTGGTTCAACATGTTGAATTTGGGACAATGTAGAATTATTTCCTTCCTCTTCAGCACATCCTGCTGCTAACATAGGCTCTGAAGAAAATGAAACGTTTGACCAGGACGTAGATGGTCTTGATTGAGCATAATCAACTTCATCCCATATTTGAAACAACACTTGTTGTATTTGCCGTTTGGCTTTTTTTGCATTGCCAGCAGACAAAATATCATAAAGTTCCGATTCAATAAATTGGCAAAAAGAATTGATGTTTTTATTCAATGTTGGTTTTTTCTTAGCCATTTGGGATATGTCTCTCATGGTGCTGATTGCTTCATGTATTAATTTGTCATCATTAGATGTATGACTTGTCTGCGCTGTCTGTTCTTCCTGTAAATAATAAATATTGATTTATAACAATTATTTGTTACAGATACCAAATACAGAAAGAGAATGGGAAGATATAGCCGAAAAGTTTGAAAATAGATGGAATGATTGAATATACCACCTGCAAAAGCATTATTAAACACAAATATTAAACTTCCTTATGTGGTTTTAGCAGATGATGCTTTTCCTCTGACCCACAATACCATAAAACCGTACTCCCTACGAAATATAACAACACAAGAAAATATTTTTAACTACAGATTATCACGTGGAAGACAAGTTACAGAATGCACTTTTGGAATCTTAGCATCGCGTTTTCGAGTCCTACTGACTACTATTAACCCTTCTTTGCATGATCTTATCTTTTTTTTTTTTTTAAATCATGGTGATGTAATTAATGCTCTAGATTAAAGGAAAAATATTTAAAAAATCTTGGTGTAAATAAAAATATGTATTATGTAAAAAACAATATGATGGAAATTTACATCATCATGCATTGTCACATATTTAGCTCAGTACTAAATAAATAAAAAAATATTCTTTACTAAATCTTCTTTATTCTGTATGGTAATTTAAAAAACAATTATTATTTTTATTTAAGCACAAATTGACGCCACATTTATTACATGAAATTGTGGAATAGCCTTTACATTTGGGAAATTTGCACCGGAGTGACCCACCTACTTTTGGCCAATGTTCAGCAACATCTGTTCTTATGTCTTTTGGAGGTGGTGGAGCTGGAGAACCTTTTCTTTTTTTTTATTCTAATTCTTCTTCTAGTACACTGGTACTAGGACGCCCTCTTTTAGCTTCTCTGGTGGTTCCTCTGTTGCATAGCACAAAGGCCAATTCATTTCTGAATTGGCCCATTGTAAGCAGACTCTTTTTAGGCTCACCTCTTTCTTGAGCATTTTTTTTATAAACAATCCAAGAGTTTATAACAGCTAGATCAAATAAATGAAAAAAAATACGCAAATACCACTTTTTAGACCTCATTTTTATATGATTTCTGCCCAAAAAGCTATCCATGAGATCTACTCCTCCCATATGTTTATTGTACTCTTGGACAATAAACGGGCAAGTAATATAAATCTTTGCTTTTGTTATCCTGTCAAATCTATTGACTTTAGTTACAGGCAATGCTCCAGAATAAGAAGATAACAGGGTTACAATCTTATTATCTTTCCAAGCCACAGATCCACAGAGCCACAGATCCACAGACATCTCCACTAGATCCGCTTTTTGTTTTAGTGACCTGTAAAAATTATTGCTAAATAAATATAAATAAAATTTATGCTTACTTATACACACTCTTTATTTGTCGCCATTTTACACAAATCTTGTCATGGGAACCCTGGTGTCAGTTTTTATGCCGCCTACTACTAGTAGTAGTAGACCTCTGACATGGATGTGTAACAACTGCCATCTAAGTACTCATAGACAGCAATCGGAATCGACAGCCAAAGTACGGAACCATCTTTCCTATGGACAATCAGGTGGTTCAGTCTGCATGCAATCGTATTAAGAGTCACTTTTATATGATAAATGAAACTTACCTTAATTTTTCAGCCAAATATTGAGACCGCAAACAGTTGATTTTTTTTTCTTACATCAGCAACAACTCAGACTTTACCTATTGTTACAGTCAATATTTCTGCGATTTTAACTAACGTCGCCAGACGTTTATTTCTATCTTTGTAATGAGGATGTAAGTTGTCGTATAGTAAGTCGTTTTCTTCATAAAGTGAAATCAATAACTTAGTGTTCTCAACACTCCAATCAAAGGGCGGCGCCATTGCAAAGCGATTGCAATACAAAATAAGATCAGTGAAAGAAATAATTATAAGATTTCAGTTCAAAATATTGTCGGGCTCGTGACTCGACAGATTGATGGATGACAGTGACAGATGTCAGGTATTGACGTCAGGGTTACCAGATCTCAGAGAATTCGATTTGCCAAAAGACATCGTAATTTTTAGTATGGCTTGTTTTTTGTTCTTTCATCAAGATTATGCAAGTATATAATTAGAAAAAGAACTACATTACATTATTTGAAACATATTAACGAACAAGAAATTGAAAACTCTTTTTTATATTTCCTCTTAAATACCTAGTAGAAAAAAATAACTGGCAACACCTGTTTCTATGACCGTATTGGATCCAATCTCAGCAAATGTCAAAAATCTATGATGAAGGAGAAAATGAATCATAGTCCTATATTACATTATCCAATATCATTGACTCATAGATCTATGATCCGAGATAAATGATAGTGTAATATGCCCCTTAGAGATGTTTTTAACAAATCAGAAGTCATCCATCACTTTTTTTTTTTTAAATGTTACGCGAAGTTGAGTTTCAAAATTTATTTAAACTCTTATTTATGTTTGAGGGCCCATAACTTTGTTTCTAGCAATGTGTAATTTACAACTTTTAATTAAAAGGGACCTACCAACCACTAAGACTGTAATAAAAAAAAATAGATCTGGCCATAAAAAAAAAGTTAGACGGGTTTAAAGGTACAAAAGCGATAAATTCCAAAAATTTAAAAAAGATATTTAAAAAAAAATCTTGAGACCTAGGTGAAATTTTTTGGGTAGGTAGTTAGCAGACAACCCCCCCTACCCCCCATTTTCGTATGTTCAACGTTCTTCCGAACAGCCTGTATATGAGCTGCTAACAACAATACCTTAATATTGATACTAATAGTAATCACACTCGTCGGGTGGGTAATGATCATACACTGCAGTAGAACAATTACTACACCAGAAAAATTGTTGTTGAAGTAACACTTCTATATTATATCCGAAAGTAATATCAACAATAAAATGTTGCAGCCTATTTACAGTATCAACTTGTATTCCGTAACTACTAAATGCAACATTCACGTAGAATGAAATGGGTTACATCCCATGGCCATATCAAAAAATTTTCAAGGGCGTGTTCTAAGATAGATTTTGTTAGCTGAAAATAACCATCACTGCTAAAAGAAATTAAAAACTATCTTTGATGCAATACTACCTCGCACCAGGTGTAAGCACTAACTAATTAACTAATGATTTTTTAAAGGTAAGCAACTTCGTAGTCTTAAGGTGGGCCCGAACCTCTAAGCTCCCATACAAACGTACTGTTCGATTCATTTGGAAACTACGTCCCCGATTTTAATTAAATTTTGCATACATAATTGGATAAGAAATAACTATGTTTGTATCGTTTTAGTTTTTCGAAATACATAATAATTAGTTCTCAAAGAAATATGGCCCGATGACGCCGCCAGCCCAAAACCCACACCAAACTGTAACTTTTTCGGGATGCATAGGATTTTCTTGGATCTCATGTAGATTGGTATCGTCCCAAATTCGACAATTTTGTTTGTTTGTGTGTGGAAGATAATTTTTCTGTGAAAATTACGGTCAGTTGCTAACTGCTCCAGTGCCCATTCAGCGAACACATGTCGTTGTCTATGGTCGTTTACCTTCAATTCCTGGGTGAGTTGAATTTTATACGGGTGCAGGCCCAAGTCACGACGCAAAATTCGCCAAGTTGTGGTCTGTGAAAGGCCGAGTTCTTGTGAACGACTTGAAATCGACTGCCTCGGATTCTCCTGCACACTCTCACGGACAGCGGCGATGTTTTCGACAGACCTTGCGTTTCGTTGACGTACGGGTGTTGGTCGATGATTTACCGAACCAGTGGACTCAAATTTATCCACCACACGACGAATATGGCGGTAGGACGATTATGGTGACCGTAAAATGGGCGAAGCGCGCAGTGCGTTGCCCGAACAGAACACTCATTTTAATTAAACAATTTTACCATTTGCACGTGTTGTTGAATGCTATAGCTATCCATGATGATTTGGCAGAATAGAATGAATAAATGACAACCAATTTGACAGATGTAGCTTCAACAAGATGGCCGCTACCAACTGTCAAAGTTCGGACGTGCCTATTGGAAGACCCGTTACTCTTTGATCAGTTTGGGGCATGTTATGGCTATCCTCCTTTTCTCCTTTTTATCAAACCTTTCTATATTTTTCACAGGTTGTGCACTGACATATGTTGACGCTAAGACAACTTGTTTATTATCCTTCCAGCTGCCGGTGGTCATGTCTACACCTTCAAAGTTTGTAACATATTCCTCATATGATCCTCGAGGTACTGAACTCTTCATTACGTCCTGCTTTGTTGGAAGCTTACATGATTTGCCCTAACGGTTTCTTTGAATAGTTTCCAAGGTATGTAATCTTCCTTAGCTAATACATACATCAAAGGCAAGGATGTGTAGTAGTTATCAAAATACACGATATTGTTGTCTTGGAACCACTCTCAGGAGCCTCAGTACAGCTTGTCCCACTACTCCAACATCAGGTTCATTTGGTAATCTATCATCAGGCTCTTTTCCAGCATAAATTTGAAATCTGTAAGCAAATCCCATCAAATTGCAGAGCACAAATAGTTTGAACCCCCATTTGTGGGGTTTGTTGGGTTGGTACTGTTTGAGAAAGTGACCTATCTTGGTCGAGCACATTTGTTCATCTATCGACAGTCATTGATCTATTGTTACACTGGAAAATTGTTGGTTTAGGTGGTCTATAAGTGGTCTCAATTTGTGCAATTTGTCGTGCTGGAGGTGACTAACAGGTAAGTGATTTTCATTGTTGTTAAAATGAAGTATTCTTCGGATTTTTTCAAACTTGTTGACCGGCATTGCGTCTTTGACAGAGCTGAAACCAAACTTGCTGGACCAGTAGGATCGTGTGCATAGTGGTATACAAACAAATATTAGAACCCCAATATATTTACGTAGGTCTGTTATTGTTAGCGATTCCGGTCTATCGGGTTTAGTCTGTACAGCATATCGATTTGTTTATGCTACAATTTTTCCATCAGATCATCTGTGAAGAAATAGCAAAAAAACTGATAGGGACTTTGCAGTTCCATTACATCTGGAGAAAGTTCTTGACTGCCTCCAAATTTGATTTTATCCTCATCATAGTAGATAGCACAAATGATTGCTTCTTCCAAACTAAATTCCTATTGCTGTTCATGCTAAAAGCCGGAAGTTGGGAACTGGTACCTGTTAACACTACAGTACACGCGCCCCCTTTTTTTACATGAGTACACGCGTGGCCTACTATACTAGGCCATTTTAAAATGTCAATATATGGTATATTTCTAATTATCTGATTAAAACAAGAAATAAAATCGAAAAGTTATTTATTTTACTACGTTTTACAACCTTACATCTTAGATAAAATTATTAAGAATACTGAATAACCAACAATTTTGTAAATATCTAAGAAAAAGAAACAAAAATGGCACTTCTGAGTTCAACATTTTCTTTTCTAACTTAAAACTAAACTTAGTTACTAATATCTTTGTTTTCGTAGCATTCAGGACACACTACTACTTGGTGATCGGGACAAATCCATATATTGCAAGTCTTGCACCACTTTTTTGTCGACCGATTTCGGGCTCTCGAGCAGAGCGCACATCGACGAACTCGTCCTATCTTTGGAGTTAAATCGTGTTGGGACTCTTGGGGTTCTTGAACTGGGCTGCCTAAAAGTCCTATTATTCTAAATTTTAGTTGTCGGGGAAGTGTTTCAATGGATGCGCGGCATATCAAAAGCGGTTTTATCAAACTATCTTTGGAGTTAAATCGTGTTGGGACTCTTGGGGTTCTTGAACTGGGCTGCCTAAAAGTCCTATTATTCTAAATTTTAGTTGTCGGGGAAGTGTTTCAATGGATGCGCGGCATATCAAAAGCGGTTTTATCAAATTGAAGGACAATTTGTGTAAAAAGTTACGTCTGACAATTTTTTCGGCGGAGGTGTTCATTTGATGTTTTGGGGTCGAGTTCGTGTTGCTGGTGGAACATCTTTTTGCCAAATAGTTCCGTTCGGTACGCCACCACAAACCACACTCTGCAAAAAAAAAAAAAATTAAAAGTCGGTGGATTCCCATCGACCAGCGACAGTGGGTTTGTGACGGCAGCCTGAAAACAAAATATAAGCTGCTTACGAAAACCCAGAGAAGAGTTAGGGTGGTACTATTCGTAGCCTGCAGCACACACACCGCACACAGCTATACTAGCCTAACGAAAAATTGTAAAGAAACCTTCAAATCCCATACATTTTATTGTCACTGGCGATAGCACGTTGTCTTATCGCTTTGATGTTAAAACTAATGACCAGATAGACAATATAATTGATATAGTAGAATACACAGTACTTAAAAATATACCGAATTTTAATTTAGTCAAATCCATTTCAATGTTTGTCGTCATTTCGACGTCAACTTGAATCCTCCTCAATTTATCCGTGTCGAATTGCCCGAAACTGGAAGAAGCTCAAAAATCCTAGGCGACTTCGGATGACGTCATTAGAATTGGGGCGTCGATTCTTTTGGTGGTTAGGATATGTTTGATCATCGAATCGTTCGACGCGTTCGGGTCGGATAAGTGTGCGTTCACCTTTCGTTGAGATCATCCATCTTTTGTTGAGTCAGTAAACATAAAAAAGTTTATTCAAAATCTAAGGACCGGCAATCACTACATAGTATAAAACAAAGTCGCTTTCTCTGTCCCTTTGTATGCTTAAACCTTTAAAACTACGCAACGGATTTTGCTGCGGTTTTTAATAGATAGAGTGATTCAAGAGGAAGGTTTATATGTATAATACATGCATAATATAGTAGAGAAACAAAACACTGATTGCACCCGTTCGAAGCCAAGGCGGGTCGCTAGTGAAATATAAATACCAGCCAATGTAAATAACTAACCAAAATAGTAAACCTGACACTATAACTAAATACTTACCTTAAATAATATCTGAGATACCAAACAATATAAAAATAACATGTTGCCGGCAGCTGAGCTGGTTTTCTTCGGTATTGAAAATTAGTCGACTTTCAGACCATAGCCGGTAAATGAGACGAATTTCCGAACATAGAATTGGCGTGACGCACAGTGTTCCATATGACCAAAAAAATTTCCCTATGCTGTTTTTAGCATTAATCGATCAACGAATGCATTTTAAATGCAAGAGTAGAATACCCACGTGTCTATTGCCAATACTTTTTTTTATAAAAAATCATGAACTTTAGGTGACCTTGACGATGAAAATTTTTGAAAAAATTCTGTAAACGTCAATGTCCAAGATATTTTTATGAAATAAATATAATCTGATAATAGATGCTTAGGAGCATTTTTTCCAATTTTTATTTTTTTTAAATAACCTCTGGATACTGAGTAATTATTATTTTTTCAGATTTTATGTTTTATTTTTTTTCTCCCTAAAAACGCAAAAGTGCGGCTTGTGACTAGCATAGAAAGATTGCTCTTAACAAGGCTTATCAGTGGTAAAAATACCAGACCGCACTATTGCGGCCTTTAGGAGAAATATGCATTATATTCTAAGGTCAAATTATACAGAATAGGGTTGTCGCTAAAAGGTCAATTTTTAGTTGTGAGTTATTACTCACTCTTTACGATAAAACAATATAATATATAATAGTGCTATATGATAAAACTATATAAGTGAAGTTCTAAGGTCAAATTATACAATAGAGGGTTGTCGCTAAAAGGTAAATTTTTGGTTGTGTGTGACTCTATAATTAAAATTCAATTTTTTTTTCTTTATGCTTACAAAATAAGCACTAAGACAAGTCAAATTTTATACTTTTAATTATAATCAAATTACGTAATTTTAATTTTAATGTTCACTTCAATTTTTTGGCAACTAGTGGAAGAAGTGAAAAGAAACCACTTGTATTTTCATATAACCTATGTCTATATATATATACTGTACCATTTTGGTGTATTCAATGTTAGTGTATCGATCGATACGCCATTGTGAATCAATCGCGTCACATAATCACAAAGACAATACAGGGCGGCGCGGCGCGGGCGGCGGCGGCACGGCGCAACGGCTCGCGCGCAGCGAACATTGCAACTGTCGTGCGTATCGTGAACTAGGTCAAGGGCAAGTACCCGCCCCCGCTCGTCTCACCGCAACCCCTTTCTCTGTACAACCGACCGACACACACACGCGTGCCTACAAAGATCATAGAAGATTAAGAACTGGAAATTTACTTATAATTATTTTGTAAGGAAAAAAAATCATTGAATTAGATAAAGTCATAGAACAAAAGTTGTTAGTCTGGATGTACCCAAGTCGCCTTTAAGGCAAGGTAGTTCCAATTTTATGTTTTTTAAACAACTGTATCTCTACCAAAATGTAAATGCAGAACGAAATAAATATATTTTATAAAAATTGAACATATACTCTAAAAAATTGTAAAGATAGAAACGTGAATAAAAATCATTTTCTCGATAAAAAAAAATCGCATAGATGACACTAATCGAAATTTCAAACAACTTTTACTCAGAGGTTTTTTCTTGGAATCATTTCAAAGTTATATCAAAAGATAGGATTTATGGTTTACTAAAAAGCTGTAAAGTATTTTTTTAAAATCAGTTATTATTAATCTCTGAGAAAGAAAACTATCAAAATCTACTATTCGGGCGCTCACGCCGGCCGGCCAGTGCCCGTCAAGACGTCTTCGAGGTTGGACGCACGCCGTTTGTGTCCCGAAAATCCCCCCACTCCCCTATGTTTCACATTGGTGCAGAGCAATAAAAATAATAGAAGGAAAGTGAAATCCAAGACACAACATAGAAAATTGATACTCGAAAAATGGAGTAGATACACTTATTGTTTAATTATTTTGTATAATTGTTGACATGTAGGTAGCAATACACAAATAAATAGCTTCTTTGTCACTCACTTACGTAAGAATGTAATGAAGGTAATATACCCATATACGATATAAATGATTTCCTACAATACCGTAAAGTTCCAAACATTTATTACTTACAAACACTGTGTAGACGCGCCACAGTAAAAAAATACACACTGATTGACATACTTGTTCTCCTTGATGGTGGATCGGGTATGTTTTTTTACGGATTCGAATAGGGGAGCTAAGTCTCCTACGAAAAATTCCGACTTTTTGAGATTTACCCCCACAAGACCCCCACTAGGGGGCTCCTAAGCACGGACATAATGCTTAATTTTTTTATAGGGGTTGTATAGAGGGAGACAAGTGATTTAGAAAATTTTGACCCCCCTGTTCCCCATTCCGCTATCAGAACCCCTCTATCGCGACGGCATCTGGTAGTACACTCAGAAGGGGGGTACTGGGGGGAGGGGGGGGGGGCAAGGGGTCAAAATTTTCTATGTATTCAAAATCACCTTTCTCCCTCTATACAACCCCTATAAAAAAAAATTCAAAAAGTCGGAATTTTATTTCATTTTCCATAGGAGACTTTTAGCTCCCATGTAAAAAACATATCTCCCCATCCACCATCGAGGACAACAATTATGTCAGTCAGTCAGTGGTAATCTAGCTTTATACTAATGTAGAACATTTTCAAAAGTTATTAAATCAGGTAGAAGTAGATAGTTGTTATCAAACAGTGTTGTTCATAAAAATAAAAATAATTGTCACTTCTCCACATTTGTTTTTTTTTACCTCTATGTTCTCGTTGCTGAATATAAAAGTTGTACCTACATAAATATGCCACACGAAACCAACGTATTTTTAATTTTTGATGTAGACTAAGTTTATTGACCTAGCTTGTGACTGTATATTTACACATAATAACGAATGCAAATACTGCTAATAATATTATCATTATTACCTACCTGGAGTAAGAACATAACATACATACCTTACCTACTACTTGTTTTTCTATACTGTGGCACAAAGATATCGTAAGCGGTCAAGTGGCGCGCGGCCTGGCGGCCTTCCCCGCCGGACGCGTAAATAAATACGTCGCGCGCTCAATGGGCGGGGCTAAAAAGCCCAAAGTTCTGAACTACCTCGCCTTAAGAGGTTATTGATTAGTTACCTATAACCCTGTATTACTATATCATGTATCAGCACGGAGTTTTAGCTTAAGCAATCCCAACAAAAAACATAAAAGTAAAATGAGAGCCAAGTTCAATATTGTGATATATGCCTTGGTTTTTGACTTCAACAACAAAAGAAGTGAGCTTTAAATGGGTGCGAAGTTCAATGGTCAGTCCTGAAATTTATTTATAACAACATAAAATATTTTATAAATAATTTCTTCTGATAAGTAAGGATAATATTTGAAGCCCAAGGTCTGACTTGGCTAGTTTTCATGTTCGAATTATAATAAAAAAATATTATAATGTTCCATGACTATTTTAGTAGGTACTTAATAAAAAATTCGTATATGAGAACTAGCCAAGTCAGACCTCAGGCTTCAATATGTTATCCTAAGTTATGAGAAGAAATGATATTTTACATATATATTAAGTTGTTATAAAATATTATATGGTGTCATAAATAAATTTCAAGACTGATTGAACTTGGCACCCAAAAAAAAATCCAAACTGAATAAAATGAAAGGTCAAGTTGGGTGACAACCCTAACACCATATTTTGAAATTCAATTTCTCCTAAAAGCCGCAATGTTGAAACGAGGTATTTTTACTAGTAATAAACCTTGTTAAAACCAATCTTTCTATGCTATTCACAAGCCGCACTTTTGAGTTTTTAGGGAGAAAAAAAATAAAATCGAAAAACTGAAAAAACTACGATTACTCGCTATACAGAAGTGATTTTCAAAAAATAAAAACTGTAAAAAATGCGCCTAAAAATACTTCGTGAGATTAAATTTATCTCAAAAAAATATCTTGGATATTGACGTTTACAGAATCTTTTAAAGATTTTTCTAGGTCGAGGTCACCTAAAGTTCATTATTTTTTATAAAAAAAAGTATTGGCAATAGACACGTGGGTGTTCTACTCTTGCATTTAAAATGCATTCGTTGATCGATTAATGCTGAAAACAGCATAGGGAAATTTTTTTGGTCATATGGAACACTGTGTGACGGTGCGGTGTGTTGTCTCTAAGCTATTATGAAAGCTGTCTTACAACAATTCGCCGTCCCCGGAGAATGAAATGGTAATCGCCACTACCTTAGTTTTAGTGTTTTGTCATTTTTGAGATCTGTGGGTGCTTATTATATGTGCTCAATTTTCGTAGCTCTGTCACAATTATTCGCAGAGTTACAAAAAAATACAATATTATTCAACGATCTTAACCATGCCTGAAATTACAAGAATAAAATTGTACTGAAATATTATCATATTGGATGCACACATTTAAGTATGATAAACAATAACACAATTATGTTTCTCGTGAATATTATCCAACTATATACTCGGTGGGGACGTTTATGAACTGCTAACAACATTGGCATTGGCAGACCTTTGCCCTCCAAAGACCTGCCCTGCCACTCTCGACTATCGTTTATCTACCGACACAAAATTATTTAAGTCGTAAGTAAGTGACGAATCACATCGCTGTTAGGTACCAATTTCGTCATATCAACAAAATTTTTATTACCAGCGATCTGGCAACGTCGCATTTGGGTATGGGAGGCTGGAAGTCTAAAAGGCGTTAAATTCGACAACGAATTAAAAATATACAAGGAAGTCGAATCGCAATCAATCTAAAGCGACTCCAAATAAGTATGAGTATCAATGAAAATATAATATATTCAAATAATCGGTTTTTCAAAATTAATCAACTATGATTACAAACTTAATAGAATAGTATAGCTATATACGTAAAGTTAATAACGACAATGTGACTGCAAAAGATGGACTCCATAACAATGCATACTGGGGAGACGCCAAATGGGTATTGGGATGTAAATATATATGTCGCAGTCATCTGGTTGTATCTGCTATTTGATTGTATGACTGGTGCGTTCATTGAATGACGACATTTAATTGAATGACTGAAGGACAACTCGTCAAGTTGTTTAATGTAACGTTCAACGTCTTGACTGAACGTCATTTAGCATAGTTGTTGAATGGGATATAGCTGACTTTGTAATGTTTGGTTAGGGTGACCATAAGTTCGCAACTTAAAAGGTAACTTACTTTAGATAACAAAAATGAGGACATGGCATGACACACCTTATTATGATTTTATATTGTATTTTAAGTCTTAAGATAGGCTAAAAATACGAGTATATCATATTTTTTCAAAGGTAAACTCTGAGACTCCAGAAAGTTTTTAACTTAATTCTTAACTTAATTCGTCTTTGTCACCTTGTGAAACGAGGGATTAGGTAAAAAAAAAAAATTATAATTAGTTTCATTAATTAAAGTAATATAATACTGAAAAAAACATAACAAGTATAATAACTTGCTTACATGTAATAAAATCTTTACTTGCACGTAGTACCAATAATAGCAGTCACATATCTTATATTATTATTTAGATAGCAACAATGCAGTTCCTATAGTCGAATTGCTATTAAAAAAAAATATTTTTATATAAAAAAAATATTATTAATATATATTTTAAGAGACAACAACAAAATTATAAGTATTATGATAAATTTAAAATGGCACGAAGCTTTGGCAGACATTTATGAAATTGAAAACTTAAGTCATCTTAATTCGAAATAAAAAAAGTACCAGAAAAAAAATTGGAGGCACTTCTTAATTTAGTACTTATTTATTAACGCAGCTCAAACTGTTGTGGCATTTAGAACCGCAGAGCATATTTTTCTTAAAACAGGCACACCGGTTTGTGCGGCACTGTTTTTGCGCTGGCTTACAAGTACAATCACCTGACTGATTTTACGTCCGCTTTATTCAAACAGCTATGTTACAATCCGCTTACTAGTTGGACGTTGAGTGACGCTTGTTCAATCAACGTTCAGCCCTAGTCATTCAATTAAATGTCGTCATTCAATGAACGCGCCAGTCATACAATCAAATAGCAGATACAACCAGATGACTGCGACATATATACATATATACAATGTGTATTGTCGAACCTTGATCAAACGAGATGTGCGGATACACGACATATAGTTATCGATAAAAATTTGAGAAATCCTTTTTCTGATGATGTTTAGCAATAATATCCATTTGAATTTGATTCTGGTTTTTTATACACCACTTTAGTTTATTTTTAAAGTTTCTACGGGAGCTTAACATGAAATCATAAATATGCCCAGCCAACGGCTTGCCATATTCTAACCAATTTTTAAAACATTTCCTAGCTTCCTTGTGAGCTGCACTTACATGTAGATTTCACCCGGTAGGGTGGAATCTACATGTAGGCATACAATGTCGGCATACAATGTCGGCTGCATCACAAAGTCTATGAATTTCAGTTCTAGATGTTTTTACATGTTTACAATTATAGCTCACAAATATTGTTTTTGTTTTGTTTGTGCTATCCATTATTGTAGTTTACAGCTGGTGCAGTGCTCCCATCGCCATTCTTGAAATACACAAATTTTCTAAAATTAATCCCCTCCGTCAAGTCATTCAGAAATAGGTCCAGTTTGCATTTAGGCACCCACAATTTAAATGACTTGTAATCTCTATTCCTTTTCATATTTATATGGATAAGCTTCACCTTTTCTTTGGTATTCTCAAAAATATAGTCAATTATGTCCTTTTCTGTAGTTTCGGTATGGACATTAGAGATATACAATGGTATCATCGATTCAGCAGCCTTGAAATTACCTTGCCTTTTAGTTTGGGCTTTGCCTGTATTCACCTCCAAACGGTTACGGTATCTACGTCTATTAATCTCTATCCACTCTTCAGTCGGCTTGGGGTGTCTCCATTCTCCTTCTGTGGCAAGTATTTCAGCTGTGGTCGAGCACTCAGCACCACATCTGCCCGAGGGTACTGCAGCCTTCTTGATGACAGATGTCTGGAGGGGCTGAAATGTTCTCATGGGGGACACCACTGGTGACTTCGAAGGGGAAGGTCTTGATGACACTCTGACAGCAGTGGGTGTGCATTGTCTAGGGTTACCAGCCTTGCTCATATCCTGTTCTATTGGTTCTAAAGAAGTGTCCCCTCTCATACAGATGCTGTCAAACTCCACATTCCTTAAGCTATCATGGGTTGTTGATGATTGCATAACAGTCTTATTGACCATAGGTGACAGGCCCGCCGGGCCACTATCCATCGCGAAAGATAACCTTGAAGCTCCCCGCTTCTGGTTTACATTCATACAGCGGTAGGTTTGTGAGGTTTGTGAGTGCACTATAAGTGACTTAGGAGACGGCTTGGAGATTGGTAAGCATGTCTTTTGTCACATAAGTATCTTTGATAGCTTTCACATCTTCTTGTAGCACTAATAACCTCTTCAGGACATGAGTCACGTCCACTGTATCAAAACAAATAGGCGGCAACTTGTACAGATCTCGCGCGACGAATATAGGAAATTTATAAGGGTCTGTTCCCCGGAAAACGTTGATGATATCCTCCATATCCCGTTGCTTTTTTCCTTCATTTCTTCGATTCACTTTTCTTATGCCGGTAGGTACAGCCTCGAACAGTAAGGTTTTAGCGTCCGAGATGTCCTGTTCCGTAAATCCCGACACACAAACGCTCATCATACTTTCATTGTCCATTACTTGTATTTTATTTTGCACAAAAGCAAGACACTCGTTTATTTCAATGTTACAAACATGACACTTCAAAAGGTTAGCCATTTTGAAGTACAGTAACGCGATGACGCACGCGCACACAACCTGCCCGGTCAACGACTGGACGACACATTCACATTCACATTCATAGTAATAGCCGTTGGATAATTATAATCACTAGGATTGATAGATATGATTATAATCCGGAAGATAGTATTCGATTGGAATATGATTTATTACAATCTTACTAGTGATATAATTATAATACGGCTTGAGAGTGAGAGAGTAAGTAGACCATAGCAACATTTTAAGAACGAAACATTTTAAGAACAATAAAAATTCATAATTTGTAATACCTTCTTCGTTTCATTCATGCATCCATAAACACAATAATACCTTTTAAACATGTCCTTGGACTCAGCGATTGGCCATATCTATTCTACGACATAACGAGCATATCTAATGTTTAGTTCTGTATTAGTTCTATCGAATTAAAAAGGTCTTGTATTCTGTTCCGTCCTTTTGTACCTAGAAATAAAAATAAAAACGCGATTGGGAGCCAGCGATGGGTGTTTCACTGCGTGATCGAATCCGAAACGAGGAAATCCGGAGGAGAACTGAGGTGACCGATATAGCTCAGCGGATCAGTTCGTTCAAGTGGCAGTGGGCAGGGCACATTGCAATGTGCCCTGCCCACTGCCACTTGAACGAACCCCAACGAACCCCAACGGCCGTCAGTTTTGCGAGCAATGCATTGCTCGCAAAACTGACGGCCGTGGGGCGGAATGGTTTTGGAGTGGCGATCTCGTACTGGTAAGCGTTCGGTTGGGCGGCCCCTTATCAGACCTGGTAGGAGTGGCAGGCTGCCGCTGGATGCAGGCCGCAGCGGATCGGCATCAGTGGAAGATCATGCAGGAGGCCTATGTTCAGCAGTGGACAGGCAGAGACCAAATCCTGCCACTTTCTACGATCTTTACACAATGTACTTCTCTAGCTTCCGAGGCATAGTAAAGCATAGCACAAAATACATTACTTTAAATATGTAAAAAAGATATTTATTACATTATTTTTTGTTAATTTATCACGCATGACAACAACATCGCCGTTTGTAGGTTTTGTATCTTACCAGACAATTCGGTGATCAGTCTGCAATGTATTGCAGACTGATCACCTGCCTGCCTAAAAGCCCATACTATGAATTGTTTCGAAACCCCTAGAGAGGCGTGCGATTCACAACGCTTATATTATTATTACCTACTCCTCCTTACATACAAAACACAAAACATACAAATTACATAAAACACCTAACACACATCTCACTAAAACATACACTACACAAACACAAATCATCACATACAAACAGCTATTATAAATTAAGTTATTAGCCGTTAGTAAAGTTTTAGTTTACATAGTAAGATTAAGTTTCTATTTGTGTAACTTTGAACACTATTCCCTAAATTTTGTAAAGTTCAGAAAACTACTAAATAAATATAGTTCCTGTGTCCCTAGCCGAAGCATGATCCCTCGTCTCTACATACAAGCTCGACTTAGAACGAGGTGTCAATGTTAAACTACACAATGGTTTATATTTCACATTATATAAGTAAAAGTAACTACAAAATTACCTAAACTCTTATTATATCTCTTGTATTAAGTACACTATAGCACCTAGGATAGAGCATAAATCATGTAATCATAGATCAGATACCTACCTAGTGTTATAGATAGTATAGTTACATGATAACCAGAATGTATATTTATATGTAAACATTTTAGTAATAAATATTATTGTATTGACAAAATTGAAATAATGCACAGTTATTTTCTCCGGCAAGAATCAAACCCATGACCTTTGATTCATGTAGGTACAGCACGGATACTAACCATCTCACTTCAGAGACAGATACACTTAGTATGCTTATTTATAGTCCGGCCACAGGGGTGATTAATGATTACCTAATTGCAGTATGATTACCTAATTGTCTGATCAAGATTTTGCACATTTATGTTTTGATTAATAGGTTGGGTAGGTATAATTAATGAAATAAAAAAGAAATATGGAATTTAATGACACATTTTTTAATAATCACTTATAATTTATAATAACGTATTTATTTAAAGATTTCGCATAACTAATATAATCTCTATCAGGGAAAATTACTAGGTACTTATAAAAATTGCGATAACCTTAATTTTGACAACGCTAACAAAATCTCTTATTTAGGCAAAAAAGGGTTGTACATAATAAAAAAAAGGTTTATGTTTAACTTGTTTCCAGAGTCTAAAACTTATAACATTTTTTTAAAATTTGTTTTGGGTTCACTACTGTTTGGTATAAGTATTCTGTACAAATACTTTGATTTTTAACCAGTCTTTGTTTTTAAGAAGTTCAAAATGTTGACTTCTTAAATCCTCACATTCTTTTCGTTTTGGAGGTTTTCTCGTCTTGATATGTCTGGAAAAGAATTTAAGTACCACTCGTTTCTGTTCCGTTGTCCACGGAACGAGAATCCGTTTCTTTTTTTGACTGACATCAGCACGTAGAGTATTTGAACACGATGGTAATGGTTTTGTTACATCAATGGCAGGTTTAACTAAATTGTTAGATGCAGTAGAGTCCAACATTTCATAATCGAGAATATCATCGATGGGAATATCGTCTCCTACAAGTTCTTCATCTAGATTGATGTCATCTAAACAACGGCCTTTGTATTTATCCGCGTTGCCAGTTTCCATTAGCAGTAACAGCTTTGAAATTTTAGCCGTTTGAAAAACGTCATCGGGAAGTCGGTAATTTTGCTTATGGACAGATAACGTGTGACCCATGAAAGAGGCCAGTTGTTCCATTTCATTTTCTGATAAATTCAAAAGTTGAGTTAAAGTAGCTAAATGTTTACGCAACCGCGTTGAGGTTAATGCTTTTGGGTTTTTAGCTCCACACGATTTTGCATGTTTATCCATAACTTTATAACCGCTCAGAAGTGAACCTCCTGCTTGGGCAAAAAAAAAATCATTACTTTCGTCAACATATTTGTGATTGAAATTAAAATTTCGATATCTCTTTGTACGTCGTCGTTACTAAATAATACCGGAACAACTCTACCTCGTTTACCACGGATTACTATTCGTTTGAGATTAGTAACCAGTATTTTTTCAGTAGCTGACAGCACTTTATCGAATTCTTCGTACTTGCTATTTTCGCTATCTTTGTTATCGTATTTTTTATAATAACTCAATTTTAACCTTTGCAGGTCCCCTGGACGCCGTCGGTTCAATAGAAGCACGCGACCGAAAATAGATTCTAATAATTCATTGTATGCATTAGAATTTATTGAATTTTCGGATTGAACTAGCAAAGCTGCTGAACGTGTAGCAATGTTATGCAAATATTCTTTTAAACATTATAGGTCACTTGCCAATGGAACAACAGTGGTCTTGTTGTATTTTTTCATATTTAAATCATCTGCAGCTTGACTCGATACATCGTATTTCCAGTTAGACTGTATTATATTTGTAAGTGTTTTAAGGTCCGCTTCTAAGTCTGCTCTGTTGACAGTAGCATCCGCCTTGTATGACTCTAGTAAAGCTATATTGCAACATTGTTTAAGCGCCGTCGAAATATTCATGGCATACGTAGGTGATTCATAGCGGTCTTTAGAACTGTCGAATTTAGCTGTATTTTTAGCAGCCAAGACCAGCGTTCTATATTTTTCAGGCTTTAAAGCATCAAGTAAATTGTTTACAGAGGGTTCTATTTTTTTAATTTCATTCAGCAATCTTGCTAGTTCTCGCATTTTTCTTGAAGTGACACTAACAAAATGCTTCTTATGTGCTCTAAGATACTGTAAACCAAAAGCACAAATTAAACTGTCTGATTTTGCAATCATAGACAATTTATCCGGCCTCATATGTGGAAAAACCTCAACTCGTAACTTTTCATTTATTGCCGCGCAATAAAAAATCTTGTGCATGAGCTTGAACGTTTGAAATTAGATTGTCGGAGTCACAGTATTGTTTGTGTCTTACTATTTTTCGAATATGATAGAGCTTGTTGAACTTCCGTCTCTACTTGGTGATTTCTAAATACATGTCGTGCAAAATTTAGTACTAAAGTTTCGCAAAAAAAACAAAAATCCCAAATACAAATTTCCTAAAACAAAAAAATAATTTAAACCCAAAAATAATTTAAAACAAAGAATAAATTTACTATTTAACTGCTTCTGTGGTCGAATGGTTCAAGATATAAGGCAACAGATAGAGATCGCGACCACCGGACCGCCATCGCGCCAGACCTCGTCTGTATGCGCTAGCTTTAAGTACCTACCTACGTACCAACTAACGTCATCCATAATTATAGTACCTGGTTACTAATAATAATAATATAATAAACGACCCGTCTGGCGCAGCTGTTATACCACCCGCCTTCTGAGTCGAGGGTCGCGGGTTCGAATCCCACCAGGGCAGACATTTGTGTGATGAACACGAATGTTTGTACCCGGGTCATGGATGTTTATTACGTATTTATGTATGTTTATTCGTTGTCCTAGTACCCATAGCACAGGTATATAACCTAGTTTGGGACTAGGCAATTGGTGTGATTGTCCAAAGATATTATTATTATGTATGTATAGGCAAATAACATGAAAATAACCTTCAAGTAAAAATAATATCTAAAACTTAGAACACAATAATAACTTACATTTTGTTGGTTCACTTCAGCAGTAGTGATAGAATCTCCAGATAACGAATCTTCTGATTCATCCGTCGTCTCGGGTATATAGACATAACCAAGTGATTCTCTGGAGTAGTCATCGTCATCACCCGATGATGGGGCGATGATTTCAGCTGATTCTGACTTCCCTTGTACGAATTTCGTTACCTTTTGTTTCTCGGAAGAGGTATTGCTGTTTAACACGGTGCGGGACGGTACTCACTTTTTTCAAACTATGTGTTATGACAGTAAAATTGCCCATACAAGTTATGACCACTGCTATATCAGTAGTGCCTTATAAGCAAAACTAATGAATAATTTACCAAGACAGTACTTCCATAGCCGTAAGCCTGCTATAGCCGTAGTGTTATATACCTTTTACTGTCTCAAAATATGATGCTACGGTTATTGCTGTATATTGGTGTCTGATGTAGTTTTCAAAATAAAACCAAAATGTACAAGAATACTCATCATTTATTTATTTATTTAATTAATTAACACGGATATATAAACCAATTACATTAATTAATAGAAAACAAAATTACATTTTATATTACATAGTACAATAGTTATCATTACATATTAATTCATAAACACATAGAAAATTTTAATTAATTATGACGTTCACAAAATAAAAAACACGCTCTCAATAATTTAGTCCACCTATCAGCGAACAAGTCAACATCGGGGCTGTCGTCCAGGAGAGCGTTGAGTTCGCTGAGTACTCGAGGGATGGGCGACATGGACCGCGCTGCGGTACGGGACTGCGGCACGGCCAGTAACCTATGTTTCCGACCCCGGCAGTAATTATTCGGAACGTAGAGTCGACAGAGCTCGTCACTCAAATTCGGAGCGTCAATTTTTCCGTGGAGGATCTTGCAGATTGTGGCCATTTGGTCATAGGCACGTCGTACCTCTAACGAGTTATAGCCTAAGCATCCTAACAAGAACTTGGTGGGATAAAGATAAGGGTAGTAGCCAAAGCATCGCATGTAGAGGAACCGCAAGAATTTTTTCTGCACCTTCTCAAGCATGAGGGTATAGGTAACCTCATGCGGGTTCCACACACAAGCGCCGCTCTCCAACTTGCTCCTAACAAGTGCCGAAAAAAGAAGGCGAACAACATGATCGCTCTCGAAGTCACGGGCATTTCTGAGGACGAACCCAAGACGCCTGAACGACTCCTTGGCCAAGGAACGGATATGGTCATGGAATGTGAGCTTTCGGTCGAATGTGACACCCAAGTCTCTCATGGTGATGGTTCTGTTTATTGATTCGTTGTTTATGTTATAATCAAAGTGAATTGGGTGCAACATTCGGCCAAAAGTCATGACGTAACATTTACTCGGATTGAATTCCATTTTGTTAACAACGCTCCACTCGAAGATGGCGTCGACATCGTGTTGTAGGGCCCGACAGTCTGCTTCTGACTTAATCTCTAGATAGAGTTTTAAGTCATCCGCATACAGCAGGCTCCTAGCATACGACACAACAGCTGGGAGGTCGTTAACCATTATAAGGAACAGCAAAGGACCCATTATAGATCCCTGGCTGACCCCAGAACGCGTGTGATAGGGTTGAGACTCATAGGGACCAAGTCTGACAAACTGCTTACGATCTCGAAGGTAATCCGCGAGGAGCCGGAGACCCGGGGCGAAGCCTATAGCACTTAATTTCGTCAGCAGAATGTCATTGTTGACCCTATCAAACGCCTTCCGGAAATCAAAATAAAGGACATCAACCTGAACACACCGATCCATGCTGGCAGAAACGAAGTTAACGAGGGTCAGCAAGTTTTTATTAACGGAACGCATGCTTCTAAAACCATGCTGTTCACTGCATAGATAACTTGTGCATAAATATATTTATGCAAGATACTCTCAAAAACCTTTGCTGGAGAGGAGAGAATTGCTATTGGGCGATACTCTTCAACTAGGGACTTATTGGAACTTTTAGGAATTGGAGTTACCCTGGAAATCTTCCATTGTGACGGATAAACCCCAGACTTGAGACCCAAGTTGAAGATGTTTATTGAAAATGTTTATTAAAACACATAAAGTAGTATCTAGTTATTTTCTATCCTCGATAACTAATTTTTTTATAGCAATGATACTTATTATAAAAACAAATTATTTGAACCAAAATTTAGTCTTCCTCATTATTTGCATGCAAAATGTGCCAATCTTCGAAACATTCGGGACACAAAGGTGTTCTTTTTATACATCCCTTGCATACATATTGAAAGGGTCTATAAGGGGTTATAAGCAGCTACTTCAGCGGGTTTAGTAGCAACTTTTCCATGACGATTTGGCACTTGTACCATCTTTGGGTGATCCCGGGTAGAAATTGTATAAGCCGGTCTTTTATCTCTCCACATCGATACATAAATTTGGCCTTTGCGATACCAGTAATGATCTCCTTTTTTTAGTTTTAGACTTGTTAGTGCTCTTGGGTTGCCTTTACGATTTTTTCGTAGTGTCCCACAAGAGTGTGTCCGCAAACCTTTGCGACAGCTCCACGGAATTGTAAAAGTTGTCCTTTGAGCATATACGGCTCCAATAATTTCAGCACGATATTTTGAGTCTTCTTTCCTGTCTCTGAATCATCTCTACCACGGTACATAATCATATCAAGGACATAACCGCTCGCAGTTGTGAGGACGTAGAATTTGATACCATACTTCGCTTTCTTCGACTTTATGTATTGTCGAAAGTATATTCGACCCCGGAATAGAATAAGGGATTCGTCTATCGATAATTCTTTCGAAGGACCGTAGATAAGCTGAAAGTTATTATTTAGAGCTTTGATAAAATCAAGAACTTTGTGTTCACCCTTTGCTTGATCATCCGCTACACACAGACATCTTATGATTTGTTCGAGCCTTCTACCAGATGTTATATGTTGAAAAAACGGATGGTAGTACAGCGGATCATTGGAAAAAAAAATTCGTCTGACGGGGAATTTCAATTGCCCTTGAAGAAGGCATAAACCTAAAACAGATAACATTTCCTGCCTATCCACAGGTCGAAATTTGTAATGACGACTGTTCCTAGTGCGTGGCCCATCTTGACTAGTTAGTTTTTCACCATATTTATTTGTGCAATCAACCATTTGATCGAGTAGGCTTTCTGGAAAAACCAATTTGAACATATCTAGTGGCGTGTGAATGAGATTTACATCAAACTTTGGTCCTGTTGACGACTCATCAAAGTGGAAGTCAGTAATTGGTATAGTAGTTTTTGACCAACCTTCATCGTTATGGAGCTGTTCGGAATCGGTGGCTTCTTGGGCAGCAGGTTGTTCAACCTCTGGAGACAGTAGGAAAATGTCCATATCGTAAGGCTCTAAATTATCACGGGCTGCTTGTGCACTAGGCTGTTCCACGTCCGGAGACTGAAAATCGATGTCCAAGTCGTTGCGCTGTATAATATCTCTGGCTCCTTGAGCAACAGGCTGTTCGTCCTCTGGAGACTGAAGGGCTGGATTCACTGCAGTGGCATCTACTTGGGACAGCAGAGATGGACTTACCGGTGAATTGCTGTCGTTACTACCCGAAGAATAATAACGACGGTGTGCTCCGATTCCATTGAACCCGATTTCATCCTCAGAAGTATCCGATCTGGCAGATGGAAGATATTCTTCGTCAGAGCCATACTCCCCTTCGTCATCGTGGTACGGATCTTCATTTTCGCTCGATTCCGGCGTCGAAACATCTTCCAGAAGACGGCTAATGCGATCTGAATTCATCTAAAACATAATAAATGGTCATTCATTTACACATCCAAATGAGCGTTTTAGAAATGCATTTATCAGTCTACACTACCTTGTTTACTAAGCTTAGTGGCCCAATGAACCGTAGTAAGCACAAATAACAGTCAAAATACTTGTACTACTAATACTACTGTTCACTTGCATAATTTTCTTCGCAGAGACTCTTTAATAAAAAAATTCAATTAACTCAGCAAATGAAGCAGCTACCTTTACTCCGAACCAATTTATTAACACTCCTTCTGATATTCGTAATTATTTTTATCAACATATTTTATGACTAACGGATCAATTACTTGGTAAGACAGATATTAAATAAATTACCTAAGTAAACAATAGGGTTATTCCTGTCATGTAAAAAACTTAATGCTTCATAAGCAAACCATTTAGATTTATAAGCCTTGTTTCTACCTGCAACAGAAGAAAAAACTATTTAAATTGCTTACTTTTTAATTGTTTGTAAAAGGTACAATTAGGTTTAACTTTTTATAATATGTACGAGTACTTGTTAATAAAATATAAGATTAAACTTACCACTACCTAGTGACATTCGTTGTTTTTTCTCTGTTTCTCTCCCTTCTGTATGAACTTAAATTTCATTTTCATTTTTAAAACTGCTTTTGGTTGTTCGAATGCTTTTGCAATTTCATCCCATAGATCTTCTCTTATGTTATTATTGTGGTATTCTTTTCGCCTAGTATCCCATAATGGACCATGGGAGCCATATATTTCAATTAAACGAATAGCAGTTTCGTTATCCATTTTACTTAACGAAATACGTCTACACACAATCACTGGCGAACGAAAAATTTTTTCAACCATTCGCGCTGTGATTGGACACACCTTAAGGGCGGCCGTACACGGACTGCTCGAGCAGTTAGCGGCGGCGACGTCAAAAGAGAAAATTTTGGGTTCATCCAATTTTGGAATTAAGAGAACAACATGGACAATTCCATCATTTGTTTATGGAACTTAGAAGTGATGAAGAAAAATTTTTCAACTATTTTAGAATGTCAATCACTTCGTTTGATGAATTGAATAATATACTAAAATCTAAAATTAAACGTGAAGACACAATTATGAGGAGAAGTATCCAACCAGAAGAAAGACTAGCAGTAACATTGAGGTTTGAAAAATATATACCTAGTAATTATTTAAATTTTTATTCATTAAAAATATTGGAAATGACATCATCGGACATTACTGAAGATGATGAAAGGTCTTCAAATTGAGAATTTTGGTCATCAGCCACTGATGTAGAGGGGCCAGACGCTGATCTAGAGGGGCCAGGCACTGACGTAGAGGTTGAGGGGCCTGTATTATAACCCCATTGTCCTCGGTAATCATTAAACGATGAATATTGTGATGAATATCCCCTGTCACCATAACTCGAAGGATATGTGTGATTTGTCATCCCTTTAAAGTATTTCATTACGTTAAGTATTTCTGTCTTAGCATCTAATTTATACTGCTCATTAATTTTTTTGAATTCGCTTACTAATGATAATAAAAACAATTTATCTTCATCTTCATTATCAATGCGCGAATTCTGCGATTTTTCAATTAAGACATTCTCATCTGTGATTGTAGTAGTTAATTTTCTTTTGTTTCTTTCTTTGTTTATTTTATTTTGACGATTTTCGCTTTCTTCGGACGTAATTTCAGCGTGCTCACTTTCTTGTAAACTGTTTGTTTTGTCGGGTCTATCTTCTATTATTGCCTTTAAAAAAGACATCTGCTGATAATATGCATATGGCCGAATGTTGAGGGCTGCTGAACCACTCTTTGGTTTAATTTTTTTAGCATATCTGGTGTACCCATCTCTTAATGTTTTCCATTTTTTCTGTATTAACATGGCTGTAACAACAAAAAAATATTTATTAGTATAATTGATTGATTTAATTAAAAATATGTTTTTACAGGTATTTGGCAACTGGATGTACATTTATGGATTTGCAATATAGTTTTAGAATAGCATCAACAACAATAGGTAAGATAGTGAGGGATGTTTGCAGAAATATATGGATACATATGAAGGATATGTGTATGGAACAACTAACTGAAGATAAATGGAAAGACATAATAAATGGTTTCAAAAAAACTGCTAAGTTTCCGAACTGCCTCGGTGCCGTTGATGGCAAACATATAAGAATAATACAACCCGCGCAAAGTGGATCGTCATATTATAACTATAAAAATTATTTTTCGATAATACTTCTAGCAGTATGTGATAGTAATTATATGTTCACTTTCGTGGATATAGGCTCATATGGAAGGCACGCTGACTCGACTATTTTCGAAGAGAGTTGTCTATATAAAATGTTACAAGAAAAAAAGTTAAATATACCTCCACCTTCTACAATATCACAAAATGGACCTTTATTACCGAATGTGTTTATTGGGGATGAAGCGTTCAGCTTGCAGGAAAATTTAATGCGTCCATATGGTGGCAAGAATTTAGCAGAGAAAAAATTAATTTTTAACTATCGGTTATCACGTGCGAGGCGATATATTGAATGCACGTTTGGCATATTAGCTAATAAATGGCGGATCTTTCATAGACCACTTAACGTCAGTGTTGATTTCGCAGTGGATATAGTAAAATCATCATGTGTTCTTCACAACTACGTAAAACAACGAGATGGAAATAAATTAGAGGATACGTTTGAGGGTCTTCCTCATTCTATAATACATTCAACCCAGCAAGTTCGTCCAGGTGGACCTATATTAACAACAATCCGTGAAGAATTTGCTAATTACTTTGTGAGCGAGGAAGGCAAACTAGATTGGCAATGGAATATGATATAAATCAATAAATATGTGTGTGACTTTATAATATGACATAAACTTAATAAATGTGCGTGTAAAATGACTGACTTTTTTACTTACCGACTTGATTTTTTTCTTGAACTGGTTTTTCATCAAAGTTCTCAATTACTTGGGCGCAAATAATTGCCCACGCATTGTTCTTCTTTATTTTGTCGCTGTGTTCCTTAAGTTTATAGTTCCAAATAAGTTCTTGCGTTTTAATTGCACTAATAAGCGCATCACTATCGCACACGCCCTCCATGTTCAAAGATCAGTCGACAAATGAGACGAGCGAGACAGACAGACGCCGCGAGGCCACAAGGGACGGGGGGGGGGGAGATCGGAGAGCTGTTGACTGCTCTAGCGCAGTCAACGGCTTGAGCAGTCGGTGTATGCCTCGCGACCGCTCGCGAGCGGTTGACGGCACGATGGAATTTCGTCATGCAGTTGACGGCTTGAAGCGGTCGCGACTGCTCGAGCAGTCGTGTGTACGGCAGCGAATGAATATCGTATCGACTGCAATGCCTCGCAACATACACTGCGATGGAGTATTCTCAAATGCATTTTATTTACGGCGAATGTGGCGGTAATGCCATTCAAGCTGCAGCACTGTATCGGGAGAGGTTTCCCCACACACGCCATCTCGATTACAGAGTTTTTATTCGAGTGCATAATGCATACATGGAAGGTCGAATTCCAGGAAGCGGCATCGGCGGTACCTACTACCTCCGGGAGGCCAAGTGTACACGACGATGAAAGTGTACTCGAAGAGAGAAGCCGACCCGACCACGTCAGTGCGAGCGATTTCCAGACGTACTACGCGGAGACCATAAGTCAAACAAGGCATGCCCGAAATGTTAAGCGATCGTTTATTAGAAGGTGCAGGGCATGCATTCGAGCTCACGGTGGTCAATTC
Organism: Eupithecia dodoneata; assembly: GCA_947044415.1. Lineage (NCBI taxonomy): Eukaryota > Metazoa > Arthropoda > Insecta > Lepidoptera > Geometridae > Eupithecia > Eupithecia dodoneata. The sequence goes on from OX345670.1 coordinate 2,128,240, forward strand.
GAACATTATTGTAAATAAATTTAATAAATGTAATTTTGATGACTTTTTGTTTCATTTACATGCTCTAATAAAGTCCCTAGTTGTAACATTGGTTTAAGAGTGTTAATATAAAAATAGTATGCAGGCGTAAAGCTAATTAAAAAAAAAAACTTATATTTTGAATTAAAGAGCTAACTTTATTTGTTGATTAGGTGATGTAGCATACATACATAGCAGTAATTTTAAATAACATGTATTGTGTTGTCAAGGGTATTAAAATAAATAACAAACAAATAAAAGAATCAAAGTAATAAATCAGCATTTTTTATTTTAAAATATTCTTAATATTCCACAATAGGCAATCATCAGCGTAGGTATTATTATGCCACAACTATTAAATTTTTTTAAAAATTGTTGGCAATATTGAGACATACATTAGGAAGTAAGTAGGTATGTATTAATGACTGAAAATTTAGTTCCTGTCTTGATTAAAGTTAGTAGGTATTATTGCTTCTATTGTAACAGTATGTTTTATTAAAGTTTAGATAGTTTTATAATCAGACCCCAGAAAAAAAATCGACAAAACAACTAATTATTTACATAATCTAGGTAGGTATTTGGTCTTAGCACTTTTGCACACACAAAGCTTACTAGAATACTAGAAAAACAAAAAACTAATTATTACTAGACAAACAAAATAATAAGTTTAAAAAATCCACAAGCATTAATAAAGCAACAAGGTTCTAAACATTGTCGTTTGTCAATCAGTCTTTCAAATTATAAATAATCATCCTATAATCAATATTCAACCATAAACCTTACTCATAAAAAATATTCTGCAAATATTTTTTACTTATTTCTATCCCTCTCTCTTCTTATTGTTCGTTGTTTTCATCGTCTTCATCAGTTTCTGCTAATCTGTCTTTAACATTTGAATGTGTAGGCAGTTTTCTGTATTCATTGTGAAATCTTTTAGGTATAACACCTTTCTCACATAGTGAAATAAGATCTTTGTACTTTGCATCTGATATTGGGAGTTGTGAGTTGTATAACCTTTTTATCCTGATTGTTGTAAGTGGCGCTTCATTAGCGTTAGTTTGGTTTAAACTTTCGCCTTTCCTTCCTTTACCAGTGCCTTTACCCTTTCTTTTTGTATCCGTCTTATCACACAATTTTACTTCATGGCATTCTCTTTCATCGAATACTTGATGACAATTCTATTTGTATCCTTCTTTTTCATCGTAGCGATTCGTATATCTTTAAACTTAATATTACTCATTAGTAAATAGTTCTGCAGCAAAGTCATCAAAGCTAAGAAAATCGGTATGGTCGAAAGCAATGACTGTGTAAGGTCTCGGTTGTTTACGGGCAGATTCAAAGTATGAAGCCCATTGTGAGGGACTCCACACAATTAGCCTCCTCACTTCTTTCTCTATCACAGCATGTACCGAATCTACAAGCATGTAGGTATGGCCTGGAAGCAAAAAGTTGATTTGCACAACTTCGACATGTTTTGAAACTCGTAGAAAGTTATTTATAGATTTCGGATATTGGTTCCGTTCCGTGGCAGGCAGCAGCTATAAATTAATATTTGTGAATGGATTTTTATTAATAAAAATATTTAAAAAAACTCACCGTACTTTTTTCTTTCTCTTTCTTCCAGTTCATCGAAGTTTGGTTTCAGTATTAAAAATACTTCACGCCATGCTGCTAACTTTAAGTTTTTGTCTTTATCTGACATCTTCGGTCTTGTCCCACAGAACAGGTCTCTCTTGGACAAGCGTAATTAAAGTTTATATTTGAATGTCGCTCATGTTACACGTCTACTTTACTCAGAAAATGCGAGCTGAATGAAGTGCGGGGAGCACGGGCGGGGCGGGGAACACGGGCCGGAACTGGTTCACATTACTCCGGTCCGGTGATTTTGCCGGCATTTTGTAGTGACAAAACGCTCGGTAAAAATGCCGGGCTCCGCGAAAAAGCCAGACTCGGGATCATGTGAATAGCTTCATACAATTTGTACCGCCACTAGGCCTTCCGGCAATTTTACTGGACCGGGAGATCTGCCGGTCCGGCATAGTGAGAACCCGGCCTTAGTAATCGGCAACAAGGAACAGAAAAACGCCATGTCATCGTTTTGCATCACTTTTGCATTTTCTTTAAAGAAAGTCAGCATTTCTCTGTCAAACTCATCTTCACTGCGATTTTTTTGACGTTGTGTTCGCGTGAATTTTCGTCCACGGTTGGATGCAGGTCTTTGGCTGTTTCGGTTAATATTGGAATCATCAGAAGTTGAAGGTTGAGATTCAACAGTTGCTTCGTTTGCGGTAGGGTGAGTTACGACAGCTCTTTCGTTTCCCGTTGGGTGAGATACGCACCTTCGTTTCCAGCAGTTTCATTTTGATTTGGCTCCTCATTTGACAAAATTGAATCCTCAGTATTTAATTCTCGTTTGTTATCCAGAAATTTCATGAACTCAAAATAAACATGACTGTGTGTTATTTTCTCTAGCAGCTGTATGCATGTAGAACACATATCCGTATGAGGACTGCCGAATCCTAAATTGTATTCAGTGTTAAAAATGTGCCTGAAGTAGGACTCTTTTGCTGGTGCTGCACTTTCTGATTTATAAAGTCTGTACAGTTTTCGATTGTTTAAATCACTTGTCAAATATTTTGGAGTTGAAGTTTGGCTTCGGCAATAGTGTGGTTCTGAACACTGAAGTTTGTGAATAAATGCATGTATATGCCTTTGTATCTTTAAACAGATTGGTCTTACGGTCTCCTCCCCTTTTTTCTAGTGGAAACTCGCCACTTACATAAGACTTCTGAACTAAATTTAAGACGCGTCCTTTTTTTAAACAAAGCGCTGCTAAAAACATTTTCTGGCATACCGGTATAGATAGTATATTTACTTTAATGTGGTATTTTATGGTGCACTGCTTGCTGGCTTTTGAAGGGGTCTGGACTCCAGAAGCAAGATCCAATCTCAGTTTCCGAGGTCTTTTTCTGCTAATAGGTATAGCTTGACAGCATTTTAATACATTTGCATCCTGACTTGTCTTTACAGGATGCTTATAAAAAGCTGCATGAAATGTTCTTAATATAGCGCCCGTTACTTTATTGCATTGAAATATTTGGCTTTTATGTTCACAATAGGGAAATCTGGGCAAAGACTTTGCAGAATACCTAAAACAAAGAATAAAATGATATAAATAAACAAAATTATTTCATGAAAATAGTAATATAATACAGTCCCCTTTATTTCATTAGTAGGTACTTTTAGTCAAACAACATCCTTAGTGTGACGCATAGTCATGTATCTAACTGCAACTTGCTCTTGGTTTCCTAAGTTCAACCTGCCTGCGATACGGCCCTGGCAAAATACAAACTTACCTCATTATTTTCGCCTGGTTTGCCTTCCAATTTTGTGGCTGCGCAGTCCGTTTTCTTGCCTGACTTTTATTGACAGGCAAAGGAAAACTATCCATCTTGTTAAAAAACTATAGCTAGCACATGAAAACGCAGGGCTTCTTATTTAAATAGCTAAAAACAGACGAGTAACATCAAACAAAATTGTACGGGCAGCCATTACTGTTTTGCTTCGAATGGAGCGCTCCTATTTGCTGGCGCGGACGTAGCTAGTACTGATACGAAATTTTTGTGGACGTATCCAAGTTTGATACTAACCTCATTTTTTGATTCAATATAACTCGGGACTTAGCCATGTTTGATGCCAAATTGTGTTGGGTAAAAGGTAATCACGAGACAAAAATGTTGCCATTAAAAGGTCGATTTCAGAAAATAGTGGACTTATCTATCTAGTTTGATACTACCCCTGAAATGGAACCCAAAATGAGTCTGACATCAAAGTACATCACTAGCTCAATTCGCATCCGTTAGCACAACTAAAAAACTCGTTTAAATAATAATGTGTTTCTTACCTTTTGGGTTCCGAAGGCGATTTGGAGAACGGGCTTTTGCGTTTGGTGGCTGCTGCTGGCTTTTTACGAGTAGGAGCCTTTTCGACAACAATTGCGTGGGCTTGAATCTCACACTCTGAGTCAGACCTGAAATCGAACGAAAGGGATGAATTACACATTATTACCATTATCAGCCGATGTTTGATGATAAATTAATAGGTCGTACTTTGTCACTCGAAGGTTCTGAAGAGAATAGTAGTTATTCACTCCAATTATAAGATTTTATACACAAAAAATGCTTCGAACGTAAAGTTATGAAAATTCTGAATCTAAACATGTAAAAAGTTATATGACTATAATGAGGTCGGTTATGTCTAAATAAATCGTTATTGAAATAATGCTTCGTTTTGTGGATTCATGTTCTCGTGAGAATGAAATAAAACACCATTCATGTATTGTCACCGGCAAAAGTGAAGCCGTAATTACCTGGAATCCGCTTATGATAAGGGTTACCATAAGTTCTGATTTTATGAAAAAAACTCGAGTTACCTCTCGCTCCGATGTCGCCGACGCGACGGCGCACAGTGGTACGGTTTGAGAGCTTCCCTTTCATAGGATTTTTTTTTTTTTGCTGCATTAAAGCGTCAAATATGATTGAAATCGACATAAAACCGCATAATTTAATTGTTTTAACCTATTCTACTGCTCAAAAACCATAAAAAGTGAACTTGAACATTTTAAATGTATGAAAACGAAAATGTTTTTCAAAATATCTCATTACTGTTAACACTTTGACTGCGAACTTTTTTCGACGACTGCGATCTTTTTTTTAACCTAAGCCATTCGTGCTGCCGCTCTACACAGCGCGGTTGTGTTGCGCCGCACATGCGTTTCGTTCGAAAAACATTACAGCTGTGCTGAGTCACACAGATCTGTATTTTCTCAGCCGCTGCGCTAGTGTGGATTTACGCATATTAGTCACGTGAAAATTTTCAATGTATGAAAACAAAAACGTCTTACAAAATATCTCTATATTTGTATGTGAAATTATTTTTTTTTGCTTCTGTACAGTGTCAAATATGATTGAAATTGACATAAAACCGAATAATTTAATAGTTTTACCCTATTCCACTGCTAAAAAATCCTAAAAAGTGAACGTGAAAATTTTCAATGTATGAAAACGAAAACGTCTTTCAAAATATCATAATTAGAATGACACTCTACAATACTATTCATTATCATTGTTTTTCCTGTTGATGGTGGTCCAAAGAAAAATAAGTTATTCTTCTTTTCACTTCCTTTTGTAAAATGTTTGTAAGTCTGTGTGAAAAACTCTTGTAAATTAATCTTGTTTAAATTTAAAATTTCATTAAACATCATTCTCGTCTCTTCTATAGTTTCAATATTCATCACTGTTTCATTTTCATTTTCAAATTTATTCTTCGCTCGTTCAAACCTCTGCTTTAACGATTCTTGAAATACCAAAACTCGGGCGATGTGGACCCAGTTCCTGATTTTCTCATTATACTGTTTTGTGCACATAAGGTTAATCCCTTCACTTGTCATTGCAAATGCTCCCATAGCTTCGCTTTCTGTGAAAGCACCTCTGTTGCATAAAAGGATAATAATATTAGTGTTTCCACCGTCAGCAATGTTATTCTCTCTGGAGTCATTGTTGTTTGTACTGTTTTTCCATCCATCCAAAACTTTCAATTTTTTTAATTGAATTTGATTTCCGGATTCTCCATTCTGATCACCATTGGTTTCATCAGCTGCATCCACCATTCCGTGGTTCCTTTTTTGAGATGTTGTGCCTTCATATCCAAATATTGAATTACCCCTCTCGGAACAATCAGTTTCGTACAGCGATTTTTTCCATGGATTTTTGCCACCCATTCCACATTTATGTTCTGCACACTCACAAGTTTTAAGATGTTACGTGCTGAGAACGTCTTGTAATATCTGACGACCAGAGCCGGAATAAAGATACTCGCGTACACAAGACAGGAAGTCAATTGATTTATTTTTGTAGGTTCCCTTTCGAATTGTTCTTCCCAATCGAGAGTTAAGTCCCCACTGTTTATTGTAACTGTAGTATATGAGATGCCAGTGGAGTCTTCTTGTTCCGTAATGGATAGCGATGAGTTTATAAGGTCCCTCATAAAGTTTTTTAATTGAACTCTCTGTGCTTATTGCATACGTACCGACTGGGCATATTCTTTGTCCCATTTTTCCATCGTCATTTCCAATTCTCTCTCCGCTTCCGCCGCCCGTGGAGTATCTTCGTAATCTGTCATTTCTCCATCTGATTCCGCATCCGCTTTCGTCTTCAAGTTCGATAATCCCATTTGGTCCAGGACATAAGTCTGGATTACATCTTTCCGGAACTTTTCCTAGTTCTTCTCCCTCGGCGGGGATGTCTCCTCTCGTCACATTTTCTGTGGTGGTGATGGGGGTGGTGACGGCGTCGCACAGTGGTTTTGGTTGTATGGGACGTGCGGTCAAAAATACGTCCAATGTATTTATTCGCTAATTATGTTGTCCATTTGAAATAAATACATTAAAATCCATGTTAATGTATAGTTTAAACAAAATAAAATCATATTTTAGTGTAAAAATATATAATTATTATATGCTTCAAAAGGTGAGGTCAATAAATGTAAAACATTGTTATATAAATTGTTTTATTTGGTCCTTATATCCATTGTCATTAATTTTTGTATTCCAACACATAATCAGCTGCATACGAATGTAAATTGTCAAATTATTTACAAATTCAATCACAATAAAAAGCATATACCTACAACATTATCATTAAATAACTACGTCTTACTCTAAAAGGTTGAATACTGCTCGATTAAAAGTACTTTTGGGTTTTCGTGGCAAAGATCTGTTGTTACTAAGAAAGGGATCTGAACTTAATAGGAGCCGATTTAGCAGATCTTCGTTCGTAGCTAGCCTGGATGTTTTTCTAGTGTTCTTACGCCTAAAAGATTTAATGTCTTTATTTTTAGCCTCTGCTGCTTCTTCTGTTAATTGTCCTATTGGAAGAATCGCATGTTGGATTATTTGTGCACCGTGTATGAGGACTTTGTGTACAGACGCTGGCAATGGGTACCAAGGGTACTCTTTCACTATTAGCCTCGCTGTTTCCAAAGCGAAGTCGTCGAAAGCTTGTACATTTATTTGATATCCCGAAGCCATAGCTGTCAGAAGAGTTCCACACCTTTCTATAATATTTTTGTCGACTCCGGTAACTACTGATGTGAGAGATGGGTTTCCAAAAAATCGCCTGGCCGTATTTCCATCATTGGAATTACCTCCGCCTTGTTTTGGTTTGTCTACAATTAAACCAGTCTTCTCCTTGAAGTCTTTCTGGATTTGGACTTTTCTAGAAGCGAAAAGCGCCTTTTCGGCACGACCGGTTCGCCATTTTTTAAAATCAAGACGGTAACTCACGTGCAGCAGAAACTCGAAAAACCTAATCCAGGCGTGTAGTGATGAGATTCCGAAGTTGAGCGCCTCCTGTTTTACAATATCTCTTCTTCGACAGGTTTCTATGTCATTCATTTCTGTTGGCTTGCACCCGCACAAGTAACAGACTTGTGAAGAAGTCGTATCCGTAAGAGAGTTACACACCTTTCCATCGATCATAGTTAACTTTAATTCATGCGTCACCGTGATGATTTTTCCGATCGAGTTCCACGTGGTTGGTGTCAAAGCCTGTACCTGGTCCTCAATATACGCCTGCTCAGCCTTACATAAGTCTGTCGTTTCTTTTTTTAGTTGGAATCGTATAGGTCTGCAAAATCTAACGGAGCCAGGGCGTGGATTCTGCCATACTATCTTCTTTTCTGTCTCCGTGGTTGCAGGACAAAACAGCTGCAGTGGAACGTACGAGGTCATGAACAAATCACTGTCACTATAATCTCCTACACACCTTTGTTTATACTCGGACTGTCCACTGCTACCATCAAAGCCCCACTTTCCCAAAAGAGTCATATTTGTGAAGTCATCCTTGTCGCTTTCAGCAAACACATCTTTTATCGAATTTAGGAGCCGCGATGCAGTATTGTCAAGTAATCCCTGAAGGAATACCTCTGCCGAGCTCTCGGTGACTTTTACACTGTCAGGGTTTGGATAGCTTTCTTTTTTAGCCTGTAAGACTTTGGCGTAACTCGGACATTGCACATTAACTTTCTCTTCGAGGATCTTTTTCAATGAAAGGTATTGTTTTTTTGACAGATCTACTTCAACGAAGAGAAGAAGAGCGTCAGTGACCTGAAGAATAGTTTTCGGTTCTCTTTTTGGAGTGGAACTCAACTCCTTAGCAAGCGATTCGTCGATGATGGTAGCCACATTTCGAAGGCGTCTCCGTTTCGTTCGAGAGGACGTTAGTTGAAACGACTTCTTCGGCCTTCCTCTTTTTCTTCTTTCACCTAGAGATGGAGTACTTACAGCACCACTACCAAAGTCTTCAGAGGTGTCCAGCCAATCTCCATATTTTTGAAAGAAGTATGCTTCCCTTCTCTTACACGCAATCCATCTAAATAGGAATGCTTTACACAACTTTCCTATTTTGTTACGAAGTTCAGGTTCATCTGGTATGTTGAAGACCCCCAGAAACTCTTCATACGTCTCCTGGTGTTTATCGGTGTTACTGGCGAGCTTAACATTGCGCCAAATGGTAAAAATATTGGCTCGTTTAAAGCGATAGCTCGGGCCTGAAATAAAAATAAAACTTTAAAGTCATTTAAAACGGGATATTTACCATGATTTGATTTTTGAGTTATCCAATATTTCGGCACAGTTTCATGCGCCATGATCACGGAATAACTGAAGGCACTGCGACTGCGAGTAAGTTTTTATGGGCAGACATACCGATCTACCCTCATTTTTTGTCTTTTGCTACGAACGTTACCACTACGACCGGTTTCATTATTATCGAACGCAGCTCGATCACGACACACAACACTGACGGTATCAGAACGCGACGCGGTTGGTACATCACTTCTTCGGTTTTTGCACATTCTCACAACAGGGTTCCAGGTTCCCGATAATTGGAAGCCATCTTCTCGGTTGAAGTTCCTATGTTTCGTAATCTCAATGGCCTCCTGTACCATTCTTGGTATGTAGTGTCGTTCTGTTGAGATTACTTGTGGGTTGTGCAACTCGATCCAGTGGTTAGAACCAGACTCGAGAAGATGTTCCGCTATGGCAGACTTCTCGGTTGCCCGATTCTTAACTGCTCGTATGTGTTCTTTGACCCTGCAGGCAATAGTACGCTTCGTTTGGCCTATATAGGAGCTTCCACAGCTACAGTCGATCTTGTACACCCCTGGTTTCTCAAGTGGGAACGTATCTTTAGGCGTGCGCAGGTAGTGTATGATCTTTTTCAGCGGCGTGAAAACAGTTTTAATGGAGGATTTTTGCAGGATATTTGCGACTTTATCCGTCACTCCTTTTATATAAGGCAAGAATGCTGGTTTGCGTTCTACTGTACTCCTGTGTGGTTTATGGATGGTGCCGGAACGAGCTGGCAATGCTCGAACCTTATAGCCGTTCTTCACTAAAACATTTCTGACGTGGGTCAACTCACTCTGTAGACTTTTATCATCGCATAGATCGTAAGCACGGTTAGTAAGGGATGTTACTACCGAGTTAAGATGCCGAGGGTGGTGATGTGAGTTGGCATGTAGGTAACGGTCCGTATGTGTAGGCTTCCTGTGAACGGAATGGCCTACGCGTCCTCCATCTCCGACCTGTACCAACACGTCCAGAAATGCCAGGTGCCGATCGGTCTCCATTTCGTATGTGAAAATCTCTCTCTCAAAAATCAAATCATGGTAAATATCCCGTTTTAAATGACTTTAGTGTTGATAACCATGATAGTTTCAAAAGTTTTAAAAATAAAACTTTGTTTCAATAAAAACCTTGTAAATTTATGTTTCATTACTCAACAAACACCCTATTACTCAATTTTCGCACATTTTCGCACGCAAAGACGCTCTGAAAGAGGAAAGTGAAAGCTACGTTTTCATGTAAATAATTTTACTCGCAAATACTAGCCCCCTAACTTAGCTCCAATTGTTGTGTTATCTTCGATACTTTGGTATTTGTATAAATGAAAGATGAGTGGACTGTATGGATTTGCTGTATTTTAGAGAAGAAAAACGTGTATCTTGGTCGGTGGCCCGATGTGTATGAATGCAGGCGCGAGCGTTCCTCGTTCGCAGAGTCGTCGGGCGGCCGGCGCGGCGTCCGCGGCTCCGATGGTGGGGATGAGAACTGGTTGTCCTCGACACCAATCAAAAATATTTATTTTTATTTTTTTTTATAAATTCGTCTAAAGTTACAAAAATCACCACAAAATTTTAACTCTGCATAAAATCATAATATTAAAAATATATAAATAATTGACATACCTTGTTCTTGGACATCCATTATCAGCGGAACCCTCCAGCTAAACCGAATTCTTAAAAAACACTCACAAAGATGTCACTAATATTCCTTATCAGTAGCGCTCGCAATAAACTACAATAGATGATGCACTTTCGAGTGTTAAGAACGGACTAACAAAACAGATAATTGAGTAACAATTTTACGCCTATAATTAGTGTGGCCATTAAAGAATATAATGTTATTAAAATCACTTGGATAGATGACAAATCAGTTTTTGATTTTTGACCTACGTAGAAAACCACTGTGCGTCGGTGTGAGCATCCTTTGACTGTCCTCCAGCAGCATGAGGTCCTTTTTCTTTTGAACATTTTGTTTGACACGTTTCATTTTTAAAGTGAACAATGGGGTATGTATTATAAGTTGTAATTAACTCACTGATGTCCGTACTTTAAGAAATCGTTAGAAATCTAGGTTTTGAAAGCTGTTTTAGATAGTCTTGCAACATTGTAAAGAGAACTAGTACTGAGAGCAATACTTTCAATTCAAATTTTATTGTTCGTGACTTTACCGCTTCGTTCGCCATTGGTACATTACAATACATCTCTATAGGGTAAATACTGCACGTATATAATACCGTGTCTTTTACGTCACATCAATCTTTATATTTAACATCCGTTGACATTGGTAATCCCGAAGCCAACAGTTTCCATTGTTCAATTTGATTATCTGTCAATTTACATTCATCCATAAAACAAGCGTTTGTGTGAAGCAATCCGCTAAAGTTGAAACTTGAATTCGAAATCAATCCTGTCAATCTACAATAATTATAATGACACTCTACAAGACTATTCATTATCATTGTTTTTCCTGTTGATGGTGGTCCAAAGAAAAATAAGTTATTCTTCGTTTCACTTCCTTTTGTAAAATATTTGTAAGTCTGTGTGAAAAACTCTAGTAAATTAATCTTGTTTAAATCTAAAATTTCATTAAACATCATTCTCGTCTCTTCCATAGTTTCATTATTCATCACTGTTTCATTTTCATTTTCAAATTTATTCTTCGCTCGTTCAAACCCCTGCTTTAACGATTCTTGAAATACCAAAACTCGGGCGATGTGGACCCAGTTCCTGATTTTCTCATTATACTGTTTTGTGCACATAAGGTTAATCCCTTCACTTGTCGTTGCAAATGCTCCCATAGCTTCGCTTACTGTGAAAGCACCTCTGTTGCATACAAGGATAATAATATTAGTGTTTCCACCGTCAGCAATGTTATTCTCTCTGGAGTCATTGTTGTTTGTACTGTTTTTCCATCCATCCAAAACTTTCCATTTTTTTAATTGAATTTGATTTCCGGATTCTCCATTCTGATCACCATTGGTTTCATCAGCTGCATCCACCATTCCGTGGTTCCTTTTTTGAGATGTTGTGCCTTCATATCCAAATATTGAATTACCCCTCTCGGAACAATCAGTTTCGTACAGCGATTTTTTCCATGGATTTTTGCCACCCATTCCACATTTATGTTCTGCACACTCACAAGTTTTAAGATGTTACGTGCTGAGAACGTCTTGTAATATCTGACGACCAGAGCCGGAATAAAGATACTCGCGTACACAAGACAGGAAGTCAATTGATTTATTTTTGTAGGTTCCCTTTCGAATAGTTCTTCCCAATCGAGAGTTAAGTCCCCATTGTTTATTGTAACTGTAGTATATGAGATGCCAGTGGAGTCTTCTTGTTCCGTAATGGATAGCGATGAGTTTATAAGGTCCGTCATAAAGTTTTTTAATTGAACTCTCTGTGCTTGTTGCATACGTACCGACTGGACATATTCCTTGTCCCATTTTTCCATCGTCATTTCCAATTCTCTCTCCGCTTCCTCCGCCCGTAGAGTATCTTCATAATCTGTCATTTCTCCATCTGATTCCGCATCCGCTTTCGTCTTCAAGTTCGATAATCCCATCTGGTCCAGGACATAATTCTGGATTTCATCTTTCCGGAATTTGATTGAGACTGATTTTCATTCAAAGTATTCCTTGTCTCATTCAAAAAACTAGCTTCAAGTAGTTCAATGTTCTGTAAATCTTGTAGTGAAATATTCAGGTCTTCCATGTCAAGATCGAAATTCATGGTTCATAATCATCGTTAGGTACAAAACCGCACTAACACAAAACGACAAAATTTTGCACCGACACAACCACTTCGTGTAAACGCTGGCAAGCGACTGAGGTGTGCATGTGACCGGAGTTGTGGCCTACGCGGCGTAAGGATAACGACTACCTCATTTACCCTATTACAGCGCCGCGTAGGTCACATGTGACCTCACGGGTTTTTTTGAAATATCTCAGGAACCCTGCAGCCCATCGAACCCTAACTGATATCATAGTTTAAGTTGTAACCTAATGCATCAATTTCGATAAAAGTTTTTTTGTAATTTTCTTCGTTTGTACTACTGGCAGAGAACGTGGTGTTACCCCGACCTAAACTAGCGTTGCCACCTATTTTATCTAATTATTACGATAAAAAAACGAAAAAATCCTTTGTTCAACTAATTAAGTTAATAATAAGATCAAATAAGTAGCTGCGCTAATTTGGGTCAAGGAAGCGCCTTAACGCAGCGATTCCTTTTCTTTAGATTAAGTTCAGACACTTGTCTCCTTTCCGACGTTACTATTGGCGATGTCTTTTGAGATATTTTTAGCTGCATCTTCTTCTTTATTTTTCTTTGTGTTTTCTTTTACTGAATAATTTTTTTCTTTATTATTATGCATGTTTTCTTCTACTGAATCATTTCTTTCTTTATTATTATCCGTGTTTTCTTCTACTGAATCATTTTTTTTTATTATACGTCGTCTTTTCTTCTTCGTTTATGTCATTCTCACTTTCATAATTATCACAAGCTTCATTTGACGCATAATCTTATGAAAACTTCCTACGTTTCATATTATTATTGGGTTTCAAACGTTGTCTTGATGTTGAAGCTCTTTCAAGCTTTGCCATTTTTCTCTTTTTGCCGTTTTTCAATATCGTTTTGATAAATACTTCATTATCTTTTAGAGTGTATGTCTGATCCCAATAGTGCACCATATTCCAAAAAAATTACAAAACATGTTTATAAGCTTTTAGGAATTTTGATATCTTCACCTCTGCTACCCCCACTCCATGAGCACTCACAGATAACCTTCCTTGTAAACATAACATCGACAAGCATATAAGCACAATCCTTTACCTCCAGAACACAGTATAGAATATGTATTTTTCATACGGTCTCTGTTATTGGGGTCCGATAACTGCTTTTCGAGTTCATCTAAATCCTGAGCGCTGTCAACTGGCTTAAGGTGGATTGGAATATTGTCGTGAACATTGAACATGGCCTTTGCTGCTATTTAAAGTTAGCACATCTTGACTAGACGATGAAGTCATCAGAAAAACTGCATCTTCCAATTGCACAGACAAAGCAGACACCTTTTGAATCAAACTATTTTCCACGTTGCTTAGCGATTGAATCTGGGCGATGAGTGCCATGTTATTATCCAGTTGCTGCTGTTGATTGTGAAGAATTTGGCTTATAATAGTTGCTTGGTTGTCTAATATTTGTTTCTGGTTCTCAAATTTTTTATTGATGTCAAAGCTCACTGAATCCTGTACTAAAGGCGTAGTATTATTCGATAAGATATTTGTTGAATTTGCTCCTCGATATAAGCTACGTCATAGTTCAATTAAATCGGCAAGTCAGCTGACGATGACGCCGAGTCTGTGTTACGATTAGTTAACACTTTGAGTGCTGAAATTACACGGTATGTGTTTTCTACAAGTGACTAATATGCGTAAATCCACACTAGTGCAGCGGCTGAGAAAATACAGATCTTTGTGACTCAGCACAGCCGTAATATTTTTCGAACGAAACGTATGTGCGGCGCAACACAACCGCTCTGTAGAGCGGTAGCACGAATTTTTTAGGTTAAAATAAAGATCGCAGTCGTCGAAAAAAAATCAGCAGTCAAAGTGTTAAAACAACACTACCCATCTACAAACAAAAAAGAGCCGGTAAATTTTTGCTCAAGGGTTTTAAAAAAATCTTCCAAAGAAACAGACTAAAACTTAAAAACGGTTAACACATTGACTGCTGAAATCAAACCGTATCCAGTCTAAAAACCTAACCTCTCACTCACCAATTGAGTGCCGCCGCACAGACGTTTGGTTCGAAAATACGCGTTACGGCTGTGCTGAGTCACACACACGAGTGTGTTTTCTTAGTCGCTGCGCAAGTACGAATTCACGCATAAGTGCGTTTCAGATCGGGTGTGCGGTCTCATAGTAGCATAACGCACCCGTATGAGTTTTCTTGGTTTTCGTAGTTTCTTTCAGAATTTATAGGTAAATCTTGATTTATCATACAGTTACGTATTTATTTGTAACGTGGATTTCAAATAAATAGCTATATTTGCGGCTAAGCGGTTGGTATTATGGAATAAAATAAAAAAATAGCCATAGAACAGTAACTAACCAATCCAGTTTATAATAAGTACCTAAGTAGGTAGGTACCTACTTATATGTTACCTATATTATGAACTGTACTAGATATTTTTGCCGTTGCGTCGGTTCCGATCTAACTAGGTGTATTATAGTCAGGTACCGACCACGCGTCTCTTTTTAAAAGTTAAAACGAGATAGGTACAATTTTATGACTACAATGTCGATTTACATCATATTTGTATAACCGATAGTTTATATAGACACGCCAGTTCCTGTGTTTCTCTATCAATGCTATACTGACCTGACGAAGATACCTACTTTTACTTACACTAACGTAAATAATAAACTAAAAGGTAAGTCTTTACCTACATAAGGGGTACCGTACCTACTTTCTACTTAGGTCAAGCGTAGCATTGCTTGAAATAAAAGCAACCATATTTATTAAAAAGTTCATTTAATATGATGCGGGACCATGCTAGGTAGGTATCACTAGACAACACCTATCTAATATGGCCCCGCCTGCCTCCTTAAAAAATTTCTAAATTCTATGGCCTCCTCCAGCTCCTTCCTGCGCCGGAGACCATCGCCTCTCCAGGGAATTGGTATGGCCGCAGAGGGTGGCGGACGCATCGGTATAGTCGGCAGCTGCGGCAGACGTTGCTGCCAGCCGAGCGTCCACCTCTTTTTTTCATATTTAGCTCTGCGCCTCTCCTGGAGAGCGCAATGGTTTTGCGTTGTATTTCTGGAAGAAAAAGTTCATATAAATGAGGCATTTTGATTTAGGTACTTATCCGCCTTGTATCTTACGCTTTTATTAGGTAAGTACCAAGCATTACCACTTTTTGAACATTGAAGGTCATCAACCTTTATTGTTTGTATTGGTACTAACCTAATACCTAGGTAGATGTATGTATACATACCTTGGTCTACTAAAAAAACTCCCCACCACGAGTATAGTAAACCACGCTGTGACACTGGAAAAGATTTAAAGGGAATTTAGTACCTACGCACAAGGAATTTTCACACCATTTTATACACAACTCGAGTAAGTACGTGAGTAACGTACGTATAAAGTAAATTTAGGTTTAAAAACATTATAAACTTGTTGTTATTATATAAAGCACTTTCTTGAGTAGGAATCTTCTAATAAAAACTTACTTCGTGTTAATTTACTCACATCATTTTCCAAAATTTCCTTTTATAATTTCTTCTGCGCTACACAAACTTTTCAAACTTTTCACGAATGAATGAATTGGAAAACGAATCGACAATCGTCTTCATTCATCATTCAATGTTGCCATCTTCGCGGTTTTGTAGCTAGATCTAACGCAATTTATGATTGTATGTATGGGATTATGAAAACTCATAAACACTCCGATTTTTACCTACCTACGTAAAATCTTGTAAATAATTTAGATGACAATAAGATATGCTCTAAAATCGTAATCCCACGATGTCAATGGTAGGAGCCTTTACTTTGTACGAATATTTTTACCGACAACCTATTGTTCTAGGATTAGCAAAGCGGGTGTTTACTATCGGAGCGGTAAAATACAAAGGTGCCTTCTCGTAACCAAAATAACTAGCGGTCCGTTTGTGCTAAACAAAAAATATTTACAACATATTTTCTACATACCCACGCTAGGTACCTAAACTAGTGGTCTTAGAATAATACGTACTACACTTCTGCTATATCTATAGCAATACTATCGTAACCTACAAAAATTCTTTAGCTTTCTATTTATTTTATAGAGTTTATAAATCGACATAGGTATGTACCTACCTGTTTCCATGCACATTCCTGATGAACATTTCAGATCCTACTTAGGTACCTGTATTGATTGATTGTCATTGGTGCTACATTAAGGTAGGTACTTTTATTACACATAAACTACATATATTATTAAGTGAATAAAAATAAATCAATAGTCTATAAACTTATTTATTTGCAAATTCATGGGTTTCTTACGGAGAAGTGATAATGAATCATAATTGAAATCGCGGCACACAATAAATATTATATATTTGGATACAAGATCCTAAAAAAAATAAAAAATGTTCTGGAACATACTGTCCTAAAGCGTCAGGCGTTATATTATGAGATATTCACATAATACATATATGAAGATAAAATATAGTTATTTTCATCTGAGAATATCTCGGAAACCTGAAGCTTTAGTTAGGACATTATGTTACAGATATTTTTTATTTGTTTTAGTGACCTCTATCCAAATACATACTTATATACTTATATATAACGTATATTGAGATTTTGAAAAATATAAATAAATGTTTGGGCCAACCTCTAAAGAAATCTTTAAATCCCTTTTTTTCTTAATAATAGGTGGGTACCATTCTATTGTTAGTGATCCAATTGTACTTTTTTGGTGTTGTAGGTACACGGGAATGCAAGCTATTTTGAACCTACAAACTAAGTATAATCCTTTTTTCGAAAATACAATAGGTACGATATCTGTTGCAACTTGCGATATCTGTAAGTCTTTCGACAGTCCGTTTTTGCTTTCGGCGAGAGCAGACGCGCCTTTCTTGCTCGCGAAGTGCACTCATTAGTTTCTGTGCTGTGCTGTGTTGTTATTGTGGATAAACATGTCCGCCGACGATATTGATGTACAGATGGAGGAACTGTTTCGAGATGATTTGTAAGTACACACCACAACTCATTATTATGACTGTATCATGAAAACTACTTATTTCAATTTAATAAATATACGATTAACTAAGTAGGTACCTAGGTATTTACATTATGAACTACTTTTTTAGAACACTGTAATTATAAATGACAACGAAATAAAAACAGTAGTTTTCAAGATTATTAATAATACTTTTTTCATTATTTTATTGTGTTTCGGTTTTGTTCTAGAGATTTGTTATGTTTTATGTTAATTTTGGAGTACTTATATCTCATCCGTTTTATTGTTTCATTAGTTATTTGCTTATAGTCTATATTTATGAAAAGTCTTTGGAGCAATTGGTATTTCTGGACTCATTTGATAACTAATGTTGTATATATTTTAACCAGGACTTATCTTATGATCATTTTCTTTTCGAGATTAAATATCTGTAGAACTTTGCTCATTCGTTACATCCCTTTGTTATATTTTATACAGACTCACGCTGTATAATGCTTGGTTTTAATTTTTTTAGTCTACCTACATTCATAGACTTACGTCTGTTTCCAGCGGTAGTAGGTAAAGACGACGTAGATTTTCACTTTATCTTATTGTCTACGCAAATTAAATTTTTTAGTTTTTACATGCTTATTACAAAGGTTCGTTGATATTCGATTACTGCTATGGTGAACATTTCTTCCGTTTTATTGTTTCCATTAGTTCCATTCGTTAATGCATCTACAGGGTTATTGGTAATTCGACGTATTCCCGTTAGGTGATAGGGGTGACTATTTTTAAGTTGTCATGATTTTTAGCTTTTTTCAAGATAAGTCAAAAGTGCAAAATTAAAAATTGATTTAATAAAAATAATTATTTAAATCTATTTTTTTCTTTTGATTTATAAAAACGAATAAACACTGGTTATTTATCAATATTAAAATAACAATTGAGGCGTGTGCTCGAACAACGCTGTATGTAGCAATTTGCAGTTTTGAGATATAGTAAAAAATAAACATAAATCTGCTGCCATAGTATTTTATTATGAAAATTTTATAAAATTATAATCATTGGGACCTTTACTTAGATAATTTACTAATTAAACATTTAGAAAGTTAACAGTTATCATTTTAACCAACATTTTAAATCTTATTTAGCGGAACAATGCTGTATAGAACATGACATACAGCGTTGTTCAACTAAGCTGTAACAACATAGGAACCATAAAACCAGCTGTGCTGATAAAAATAAAAAATTAAACATATACAATCAACGACATCACAATAAAATTAATTACTAGGTAGATTAATATATAATTCAGCACATTCTGGGAGAAGATACTGTTTCATGTCAAGCAGATCTTTCTTTTTCTCTTTTGTTATAGGTAAGAGTCCTTCATATAACACAGGCAAAGATTCAGGGGGGACCTGCAAATTGTTCATTGCCCTTTGTCTTTTAAATATGTCATGACGAATCCATGGTCTTAGACTATTGTGACTTTCTCGCACATATACACCCATAGGATCATCTTTGATTAGCTTAAGCCAGGCCACTTGAGTTACTTTAAGGCTGCTTTTTTGTAAGTTTGCTTCTAGTTGGGATAGATCTTTGAAATCTTTTTGGTCAAGCTCATTAATAAGAAATGGCTTATTTAGCCTTGCCTCTCCAATGACATATTTCCAGTCCGTTGGCAAAAATACATAATGCCGAACTTTCTTTCTGCGTTCTATTAAAGCAAAGTCCCTATCACAGGGCAAGAAGGAGTGCCCAGAACAGAGAAACTTTTGATTTACCTCTGTGAAATATTGTTGTTTCACTAAATATGCATACAATGTCAATATGCGCCAGTTGTTATTTTGACCAACGCAAGGGTCTGACCAAACAATAAGTTTTCGTTCTTGATTCTCTTGAAGCGGCTCAAAATTATCCGTGATGTATTTTCTGTATTATTTGATGTATTTTCTGGGTATTGAATGAGACTGGGCCGTCACGCTCAGCTATGTACCTAACGCTCGTTCTGGTAAACCTGGATACAGTGGTTCCTGGTTTTTTCTCTTTCGATGGTACTATGCACACTATCACCTTCATTCTAGGTATGCCCAACTATTAGGTACTTGTGTGAAATTGATTTTACATTTAATTCTTTCATGGCATAGTAATATAAGCTCATTACGTATTTGTTTCTATTCTGAACTGCGCAATTGTCAGTATAAAAAATGACATGCTTCCCAAGTGCATGCTTTTACAAAAATTTTACTATGCATGTTCAAACTTCGTCACAGCCCTTTCCTCCCAATGACTCGTTACACAAATAGCTATGTGCCTGTTTTGTTACAATATCATAGACAGTGCAGTTGTACACGTTGTCTTCTTTTGTAAAAAAAGAGTGAGTCATTACCTGATGGTGTTTGCAATACAGCTTGCATATAGAAACAACAAACGATTTTACTAGCATCAGTTTTGCAAGATTCAATATCCGCCTTCTTTTCTTGTCTGCAAAGCTTTTTTTCTCTTAAATGCCTATAGAAACAGATCACACCATTTTTTGTACTGGCGAAAGAATCACATTATTGTCACGCAAGTTCAAGTAAAACTTACCTAGATGGTATTTAAACTTGTATATGAGGAGCATAGGAACAAAAAGGGATAAATCAAGTTTCGCAAATTTTTGGCAAATTAAAAAAAACTCTGTAGTTTTAATGTTTTTGACTTTTAGGAAATAATTTTTTAGCATTAATAAACAGCACTTTAAACTCTTTAATTTAGATAAAAAATTACATAAATTGAATTGATAGAGCCTGAGATATTCTTATTTGTAATTTGGAGATATCCCTTTTTGTTCAACACTTCTTGGATTTGTCACTTTCTGAAGAAAACAGTTTTGGATATATCCCTTTTTGTTCATCACTACTTGGATATGTCCCTTTTGTTTGAAAAACATTGGGATTTGCCCCTTTTTGTTTACAAATAGGTAAGTACTTAGATTTCTTCCATTTGTTGATACTATTTGATAAATAAAATCCATTTTTATATTAAAATCGTTTTTATTTTATTCTTACACCTACAAATCTTAAATTCTAATGGCTTCAGAATCATGCTCATCACAAATACACTCTATGGCAGGATCCTCATCACTCTCTTCTAATTCCACATTCTGCTGCTGGTTGCTTTCTTTAAGTAAGTCTACATACCAACGCAACTCTTCTAAATTTTGCCAATTATTTCCAAACTGCTTTTCTAATAGATTCGCGACATCCTTCTTCTTTGCAGGTTTTATGGCATGTCCCAGTTGCAAGCCTCTCAGTGTGAAACGTGCAAGAGATTTTCCTCTTTTCATGATATCTGTAGGTCCTGCAATAGACTCGCCCCTGTAGTTGTCATATACTTCAACCACGCATTTACCACCACTTCTTTGGGATGTTTTTCGAAATTTGATGCGTTTGAGATTTTGAATGCCTCTTATGTCGTTAAAAATTTCAGTCATTTGTTTTATGTCATACAACTGCCATCCATTTGGTTCTCCTAGTTCCTTCACTGTTCCATGGTTTTGGAATATGTTGATGTAGTCTTTTTTCAAAGTCAACATAGGGTACCTTTTCACGTTTTTTTCAAGCCGGCCAAAAACACGATCAGCTGGTAGAAATGAATGGCCACGCACAGGGAAAGTGAGTTGTATTGTTTTGAGATTGACTGGTGAGTTTTTTGACAGCCAGTATACCAGCGTGTGTACAATATGTTTGTTTTTATTTTGGCCACCGCACCCGTCAGCAAAAAGATGCAAAGTACTTATATCAGTAAAATTTGTGGAGTTTAGAAAGTTC
Organism: Eupithecia dodoneata; assembly: GCA_947044415.1. Classification (NCBI taxonomy): domain Eukaryota; kingdom Metazoa; phylum Arthropoda; class Insecta; order Lepidoptera; family Geometridae; genus Eupithecia; species Eupithecia dodoneata. The sequence continues at coordinate 2,149,469 of OX345670.1, forward strand.
AACAAAGCAGATGCGATTTCTGTTGCACCTCTTCCTGATTGTTCTTCAGACCAGCAATAAAATGTTGGTGATTTGGAGTCAGTCCCGACAACACAGAAGTTATAGAAGCTAATCTGGCGCGAATAAAATGCTTCTTGAATTGGTGTTCTTGGTAATGGATTAACTTGTTGCAAGTCAAAACAAAACTTAAGTTCTTTGTGTCCATCTTCCTTCATGATAGAATAAAAGGCATTCGATCTGAGTTTATGAATGCGAGCCTCTGTTATCAGCTTTTGCTTGGTGAACTCGTTTGCCTCTTGTTTTATTTTATTTTTGATCAAAACACAATATGTACAAATGTCAGATGCAGGTGATGAAAATCCGATATTGAATTTTGTAACAAAAATCTTTCTAAACATAGCATATTTGACTCGAAGTACCGATGACACAGTACTGTTGTACATTTTGCAAAGCTTGGATATGTTTAGTTCAGAAGCTAAGTATATGCGTTTCGATTTATTACGATTGTAATGGCTTTCTTTGGCATTCAGTTTTTTTATAAAGTTGATAACAGATGTTTTCTTTGCTACAGATTTATGCGACTTGCGGTCTCCACCTCTGTTTTCCTTTGGAATTTTTCCATCAAAAATAAGTTTACACAAATTTTCAACCCGTCTTTTGCCTAAAGATAGTGCTGCAAGGAAAAACTTTTTGCACACTGGTACTGGCTTTTTTTTCTTAAGCAGATAATAAGTGCAGCTGCATTGTTTCTGTTTTCGTGTAGTTGTTGATTGATCCATTCGTCGCCTCATTGGTTGATATGGAGCAATAAGTCTGCACAAATATACATTTTGCTCACAAACACCACCATTGCGGTAAAGCAATCTACGATTCTGTTTTATAGATGCTTCCTGTATTTTGGCACATTTGTAGGCATTTGAAGTCGTATGGTTGCAAGGACGTTGAAAATATTCCAATACAGGATCTTTATCTCGATATCTGAAACAATACATACGATGATTTTAATTCTGAACTTATTAATGTAAACTGATTTGGCACGAAAGAAAAATACACATGGAACTCACTTTACATGTCGCTCGCGGGCAGCTTTTCTGCCCCTAGACAATCTCTCCCTCGTGCCCGCATTAATGTTTTCAACTGCTGATAAATCCATTGTATGGGAACAAACAATTTAATTTGCAATAAATTCAAATTTATGCAAGACACCCACGTAGTATTTATATTCTCTTTGCAAGACACAACGTAAAAAATTGACACGCTGAGAATAAACAAAAACGCGCGCACTGACTTGACAATTGCAACCAAATTGACACTGACAGTTTAGCAACATTTTTCTTCTTCTTGCAGTACATAGACAATTTTTCAGCGTTCTTTCTCAAATGGTATAATAATTCACTCGTGTAGGTACAAAAAACATGTTTATGTGTTTTACAATGTACTTGTCCCTTTTTGTTAGATAAAATTATTGAATATCAGTTTTTGTATTGGATTTGTCCCTTTTTGTTAGATTTCGTTCGAACTACCGATATTGGTCAGAACAAAATATGGATTTGTCCTTTTTTGTTACAACAAGCTACTTTTAAGTTCAAAAATCATGAGGATTTATCCACTTTTTGATGGTTTCGAGGAGCGGAAACGATGTAATCTAGCATTTTGCGTATGATAAGAAAAAAAAAACGGAAGAGGTCAAAAGTGGATATGTCCCTTTTTGTTCCTCTGCTCCTCATATGTACATACAAGTTTAAATACCATCTAGGTAAGTTTTACTTGAACTTGCGTGACAATAATGTGATTCTTTTCGAGGGTATGAATTTATGTGTTTTATCGACTTCCGCTATACATTTCTTTAAATTGCCGTGGTTTCCTCTATTATCTACTTCCATCACTCCCGTAGGTTTTTTATTTACTGTTGATAGAAATGAGTGCCCTATTTTTTTTCCAGTTTTCACGATCCCTTTTTCTTTTTCTCGACTTTCTGCCAGTAACAGGCAATCCTTCGCCTTCATTTTCTGAAACTATGTTTGTTGAGTTCATGTCATTATGTACTTCTATAACCGGTTGTAATTCGTAACCATTATTGTATGTCCAAAGAAGCTGCAGAAGTAGTTGCCAAATTGAGACTCTCGTGGTTCAATCTGTTGTAGTTGCTCTTTATTATAAGAATATTCTTATCAATAAATAACTGAACTGAACTATAACAAGTGTGAACGCTGTTGCTATTACGTTAAGGTTGACAATCAATACATATTTTAGGTAGGTTAGTAGGGTGTTATTGGGCATTCTACTCCATTACATTCCGTTGAATGCCCAAAAACACGTCCTAGCACGTGTTCCCAGAGCTTGCATCTCAGAGAGCAATGAAACATGATGTACAAACATCAGTTAAACCAGCATGTTCCTACTATGCGATCCTACAGCTCACATCGCAGAGGCTAGGTGATGAACGGGATTACAATCACTTACATCGTTAGTAACACATGCGTCCAGGTAAACCAACGTGTCCTTAACACGTGCGTCTGCAACACGCATCGCAGAAGCTAGGTGATGAACGCTATTTTCAAAACTTACAACGCATGTGTTCAGGTAAACCAACGTGTCCTTAACACGTGCGTCTGCAACACACATCGCAGAAGCTAGGTGATGAACGCTATTGTCAAAACTTACAACGCATGCGTTCAGGTAAACCAACGTGTTCCTACCAGCTCGCATCGCAGAGGCTAGGTAGTGAACAGGATATACAAACACTTATGTACCTACCTACATTGTTTTCAACGCACATGTTCAGGTACACCCACGTACTCCTATGACACAAACCACCGTTTTCATAAGCTTTTGCTCACTAAATATCGTAAGGCAATGTAATCGAAATATATCGGAACCTGTGAAGATAAACTTTACTTACCTAGATACCTACCTACTTACCTACTTCAATGATCTATGCATGTGTGTATAATACCTGTGAGGATGTGAAAATAAAATTTGATGTATTTTTAAGTCTTTATCTGTTTTATCATACCATTACATATCGTATTCTATTTCTTATCCTTATAAAACCTAGGCTCTTCTTCAAAGGCTTCATCGGCATGCTTGATTAAGCGTTGGAGCGATTTCCATTGATCACTATTTTGCGATGTTTGGAGTTTTATGCGAACAAGCGCCTTTTTCCAAGCTTCGAGCGAGTCCAGCTCCTTGACGTCTGATGTGCGATAGACCTTCAGATCCACTACATATTCACCTTGTAACTCCGCCACTCGTCGTTCATTGCCGTTTGCAATTCGAAGCACGAAGGTAGAAGTTATTCCTCTTGACTCGTTCGGCTCATCTTGATGGGCACCCCTATGATTTAGCCCGAATATATTGTCACATAACAACTTCGAGGTGGATGGGGTAGATGATTGAGATTTTCTTTTTCTGCAACAAATATGATTTATTAAGTAAAGATTAAAATAATATACACATAACTAAACACATGCTTCAAACACGTGTTTAAGGTATGTATGGAGGTAGATTAAAATCTGAAAACATATTAGTAGTAAAACTTACTTCGGTGTTTTAACTGGTGATGGTGAAGTACTGCGTACAATTTTCTCATCACCATGTGAACGTCTCGAGTCTTTCTTGCCGCTTTTGAGTTGGACGTAATCGAAATCCATTTCACTATCCGACCTGAAATAAAAAAGAAAGGTTTTAGAATAAAGATTAACTTTTTCCTTGGTGAATGTAGAAAACATATTAATCTTTCATACAAATTAAACCGATTTACATTAAGTTTAACTTACATGATTTGTTTGTTGCTACACTTTATTTTGAAGTGAAGATCTATGCAGCGTGTGATGATCGCCTCCAACCAATAGCTGAGCAGATTGTTGCTGAACAGCACCAGTGAGGTTAGCTCCAACTGCGTTGGCGTGGTTTGATGTAGAGCACTTCGCGTTGGTGCAGGAGGACTGGTTCAACAGAGCTGGTACTGGATTGATGCAGCAGGGCTGGTGCAACGGGGTAGGTACAACAGGGGTGGTGCAGGATGCAGAGCCGGTACTGGATTTATACAGCAGTGCTGGTGTAGCAGGTCAGGTACATCAAGGCTGGTACCGGTTGGAGCTGGCTTGGTGGTGCTGGTACAGCAAGGCTGGTGCAGATTGTAAAGCCAGATCAGGTACAGCAGGGCTGGTGTAGGATGCAACGTTGGTACTGGATTGGTGCAGCAGGGCAGGGCTGGTGCAGCAAGGCTGGATGCAGAGCTGGAGCTGGCTTGGTGGCGCTGGTACTGGGGCCGGTACTGGATGCTGGCTGGCTGGATTTCTCGATCTTCTCCTCGGTGGTTTCCTTTTCCCAATGTTGTCTCTTCACTTGGTTTGTGCTTCTGTGATTTGATTGTCGAAAATACCATGTTATATACACGAACACGAAACACATCAGCAAATATAATTTATTTCATAAATTGAATCTAATCGACATTAAAACATAAACCCTAAATCGAAAACAAAGATACTTACGCTGTATTAAATATTGAAATATAATTTAGTAAGTAATCAAAAAGAAGGTTCGTTCAACTTAAGCCGGTAGCTCACTACTAGCATTGCTTTAAATATTTTTGATCAAAGCTATACTTCCTAATCAATAAAATGCATGCTTGGATGTTGGTGGAACACAAGCATTAATTTATATCGTAGGTAACTAGCTTACATTTTTGAATCAGCAACGTTACACGTTCTAGTCATGTCATCATTAGCCTAATTTAACGAAAACCTGCTAATGTGTAAAATAATTCAATTTCGTGTTTCAAGTGTCAGGTTAATTAAAATCTTAAGTAATTGATTTAAGGTTCACTATGTCATATCCATATGTATTATTTGTAACTAGTTAACTTACGGCACACACAAAAAATAGAAGTCTCAGTATTCCCTCATCTCTTAATACAATTGCAAGCACCAAGTTGAATTAAAAGTAAATTTATTCGATGTGAAGTTGATTTCCATAAGCTTCAGTGATTGTGTAAAATACTCTCGTATAATCAAACAAAAAGTGGTAAGTTAAATCTTAAATCAAACAAGTACCTACCTATATGTTTAATTTTTACGATTTCAAGTCAGTGACGACCGTTGTGGTCTGGTGGGACAAAGGTCCGATGTAGAGGGTTGTGGGTTCGATTCCCACCTCGAAACAAATGTGTGTAAATATTTACCCCCTGGTGTTCTAGGTATATTCTATAGCATATTTATTAATTAATATTATTTTGATATTGTAATAAGTATTTCATATCACTCATACACAAGTTCTGCTTAGCTTGATTCTAGATGATGCTGTGTGAATTGTTCAGCATTATATTCACACATTTATACTATTTTCGTTTTTACAGCTGATTCATAGAACAAGGAATCTGGACACATACCTACACACTATATTATATTTGAATTGCGAGTTTAAAAAGGAAGTAAAGTGATTTTGGTAAGTGTTATAGTGATTTTTGAATAGGTCAATAATGAAACAATTTACTATGATAAAAAATGTTGTAGAGGTTTATATTTAATATTTTTTATTTATTGTTATAGTTGCTGTGCTTGAATCTGGAAAAAGTCATTTCCAAACTCGGCTGCCAATCACACATCTCTAAGTACCCATTTGATGACATTCGAAGAATTTCCTTAACAAAACTGTCTGTTGTACTGGTTTTTGGAGGGGTGCTGAATCAAAGTAAGTATAGATACTAACATTTATAATATCTGTGTTATTATGTTTTTTCAGGTTAACCTACTCTATCTTTCTTTTTAGATTTTTTCATATAACCTATGCTATATAGCCACCTGCTATATAATATTTGATTGATTTTTTTAAAACAATCATGAAAACATTATATTTTCTTTTTCAGCTAAATCCAATTAAAGGAAACTGTCTGCTGCGTTGGTCTTTGTAGTCAAAGTGAGTCTTCAGTTTATAATTAATTTTAATTTATTAGTTAGGTAGGGTATTAAAATTTTCGAGGTTCGTTATTTATAAGTCCTGTGTTACCTTGCTAAATTATTTTGTAATTAAGTTTAACTACTTGGTTGTTGTATTATAAACTTTAACTAAAATGCCTTTTTGCTCTATTTGCAATAAACAAATAGAAAGTAGAGCGTGGGTAGGTCATCTTAGGTCTAATTTCCATAAGAATAGAAGCACTACTCCGTTGTCTGATAACATAGAAATAATAAAATCAGCTTTTAAAGGTCGAGTGGCAAGCTATAGGATTCTTGCTAAAAATGATGAGGTTCATAGTTCAGCATTATATTTCTTAAATAACGTGCACGATGCAGTTAAATCGTTGATAAATCGATCTTTATTTAAATTTACTGCTGTTAAAGTTAATTTTGAATTATTTTCTACATTCCTTACGTTTAAAAATGATGGAGAGGAAATGAAATCTTTTTCCACCAAAAACTTCATATTACATTTCAATTATGATTTTCCTTCTATTTACGGTCAAGTTTCTAGTATTTTAACGAATAAAATTGAAGAGTTCGAAGAGAGGGATAGCGGTTGGACCTTTCTAGATAATTCATACTTGGAAATAAACATAAACAGGTATCAACCTCTTAGCGGGTCTAGTTATATAAAATTACCGCTTCATATTACAAAAAAGAAGGCTTATCTTTATTCTAAACATTCAGAATAAAGATAATTATTGTTTTGTTTGGTGTATAACAGCAGTTTTGTACCCAACTTCTCAACACCCTGAGCGAGTTTCATCATATCCTCATTTCCAACATGTTTTGGATATATCTGAAGTTTCGTTTCCAATGAATTTTTCAGACATATCAACTTTTGAAAAAAATAATTCTCTTTTGAGTATAAACGTGTATGGAACAAATGGTAAAACAATAATCGGTCCTCTATATAAATCAGAGTGTAGGGATAGCAATGCGAAGCATATTAACTTGTTGTTCATTGAAAATGATAAAACAACACATTATTGTTTAATAAAAGATTTACCGCGCTTAGTAAGAAGCCAAATTAGTAAACACCATAGTAGACTATATTTTTGTGAAACATGTTTACAATTTTTTCCAGATGTACAAAAATTGAATAGTCATTCATGTGGGGGTGTTGCTACTAATTTACCAGAAAAAGGATCTGTAATTCAGTTCGTTAATTATAAACGGAAACAGGATATGCCATTCGTAATTTATGCAGATTTCGAAACATTATTAGAACCTATTCAGAACGATCATGTAAAATGTGCTAGCACAAGCTCGACCCAATTATTAACTCGACATGTGCCTGCTGGTTATTGTTATAAAATCGTATCATCAGAAGGTATAAGTTACGATAGATTTAGAATATATCGCGGAAAAGATTGTGTTTCACATTTTATTGACATGCTATTTAAGGATGCTAAAGAAATATACAATTTACTAAACCAAAATAAACCAATGATTTTTACGGAGAGCAATGCCATTGATTTTAAAAATGCTAGTCACTGTCATATATGCTCTAATTTGTTATGTAAAAATAAAGTAAGAGATCATTGTCACTTGACAGGATGTTATAGGGGTGCAGCACATCGATACTGTAATTTATTATACAAAGTACCAAATTTTATTCCTATATTTTTCCACAATTTGTCTGGTTATGATTGTCATTTATTTATTAAAGAACTGGGGGAACGTGTAGGAAAAATTGATGTGATTCCGAAAACTAAGGAAAAATATACATCATTTACAAAATTTGTACCCATAAATGACCACGACTTCATCCAATTACGATTTCTCGATTCTTTTAATTTCATGGCAGGAAGTTTAGATCATCTTGCACGAACTATGAACACAATCGATTTTAAATTAATGAAGAAACATTTCCCTAGAGTAGATGAATTTAATTTATTGACGCGAAAAGGAGTTTATCCTTATAACTACATAACGAATTGGACACGATATCAAGAAACTATGCTTCCTTCTAAAGAATGCTTTCACAATATCTTAACTAATGAAAGTGTATCTGATTATGACTATCACCATGCGCAATCAGTTTGGGAAAAATTCGGTATAGGTAATTTAGGCGAATACACTGATTTATATTTGAAAACTGATGTTCTTTTATTAGCAGATATATTTGAAAAATTCAGAGTTACATGTAAAAAACATTATAAGCTAGACCCAGCATTCTATATAACTGCACCTAGTTTATCATTTGATGCAATGTTATTAATAACTAAAATTCAACTCGAGCTCGTGAGTGATCTAGAAATAGTAAAAATGATACAGTCGGGTATTCGAGGAGGTTTATGCATGTGTTCGCACCGTCATGCTAAAGCGAATCATAAGTACATGGATTCGTACGATGATTCTCAACCCGAAAAACACATTGTTTATCTTGATTGTAATAATCTTTATGGGTTTAGTATGTGTCAATATTTACCTTTTTCAGACTTCAGATTCTTAATTTCAGATGAAATTAATAAATTGGACATATGTAATACAATAGACACTTCTACATGGGGTTATATTTTGGAAGTCGATTTGTTATACCCTAAAAATCTTCACTCAGAACACAATGACCTCCCATTCTGTCCTGAAAAATGCGTCCCACCTGGAGGAAAAACCAACAAACTTATACCTAACTTATATAACAAGTATAACTATGTTATTCATTATGTTTATTTGAAGAAATGCTTAGAACATGGTTTAATTTTGCGTAAAATTCATAGAGTCATAACGTTTAGACAAGAACCTTACTTAAAAAAATATATTGATCTTAATACCGATTTACGAAAGAAAGCCAATAATACCTTTGAACAAGATTTTTTTAAGCTTTTAAATAACAGTGTGTTCGGAAAAACGTTAGAAAATACAGAAAAAAGGGTAAATGTTCGATTAGTTAATCAGTGGTATGATAACACCAACAAAACTAAAAAATCGCAATACGCAGAGAGACTGATTGCCGACCCTTATTTCCACAGTGTTTCGATTTTTAGTGAAAACTTGGTTGCAATCCAAATGAAACCAAACAGTTTGACATTAGATAAACCAATTTATATAGGTTTTACCGTGTTAGAACTTTCGAAAGCTCACATGTACAATTTTCATTATAATGTTATAAAACCGTATTATAAAAATCGTGTAACACTATGTTACACGGATACCGATTCTTTTATTTACCTTTTATCCACTGATGACTTTTATCTAGACCTAAAAAATGATTTTATGAATTATTTTGATACCAGTAGTTACAATGCTAAAAATGTTTATCAGATCTCACCACAAAATAAAAAAATTCCAGGACTTTTCAAAGACGAAATGGGTGGTAAAATTATTTTAGAATTTGTCGGTTTGAGATCAAAACTGTATTGTATTAAAACCCAAGAATTTACTATAAAAAAAGCTAAGGGTATACAATCACGAGTAACGCAAAATTTGAATTTATCTGATTACCAAAATGTTCTTTTCAATAATAAAATCATCCGTAAAAAAAATATCTTATTTAAGTCTATAAAACATGAGATATTTACTCAAAGCATAAATAAAGTTGCTTTATCAAATAATGATGACAAGCGTTCTATATCTACTTGCAATGTTGCAAGATCATGGGGCAATGTTTCTATTTTTAATGGTTAGAAAAATACCTAAAGTTTAGTTAGCTAGATACATTAGGAATAATATTTAATAATGATGTTGGATAATTCACACAGCACAATATAGATCTAAGCTAAGCAGAGCTCGTGTTATAGGTACTAGATAACGAATATACTTAATACAATACACTAAATAGGTTGATTTTTTTATTATACATAGAAAACACCCAGAACACCCTGAACAAATATTATAGATCGTACAAACATTTGTCTCGAGGTGGGAATCGAACCCACCACCTCCTACGTTGCAGGTGGACCTTCACTCGTCATGCTACCTATGAAATTGTTAGATTTGTATATGTAGTATAAGTTGTTGAAGAATGTATTATTCAGTTTAATTTTTATGTACTAATAAATTTGTAATTATAATTTTAATAAAGACATGTACATTTTTTTATACGTATTTTATTTTATTCTTACCAGATTCTACCTACGGCTTTGCACACGTTATTTTGATAACGTTTCAATGTTGTTTTGTACAGGAAATGTTTAGTCTATGTGTTATTCTAGGTTTACTAGGATCTATATTTAAACAAAAATTTCACCTCAATCCGTTCACTAGTAAGAAAAACAAAGAGTAACAATCGTCAATCCATAAAATATCTATCTATCCTTTCACCCATCTAATCATTTATAACATTAGTGTGTGTGTCCGTGATCCAACTTAAAAACATACACATATTTAGGTAGGCTTCAAAACATGTTATTTGATTCCAGCCGCATCAAATAGGTAGGTAGAGTAGGTTTACGTCTTTAGGTACCAAGATAATAGAGCGTCATATGCAAAATGTAATACTTACTTAATTTATTCTGTGAATGAGGTGGTTACAGTTCAACACAGGTCATTCACACGACCTACTTTTATTACATTTCTATAAAACTAGAGATTCAATAAGGTTTTTGGTTTTTACTTCTATGAAATAATTTTTTCATTCATTTTAGGTAATGGATTCTTCTCCTGATGATTTTTTTCAATGTGCTCAAGACCCTCTGGCTGGCTTTGATGAGCTTTACCCAGAGATAGCAAATAATCAACACTGTCTCGAAAGACAGGTAAAGAAGAAACGGAAATGTTCAAAAAAAACTATTTTGAGTAGATCTCATATCATCAGTAAAAAGTCTAAGAGAGGACAGAAACTAATTCAAATAAAAATAATAGACATATCGAACCCAGAAGAAAGTAATGACAACATCATTGTGAATACACAATATGTTGTGACTGAAGTAATAGATGATATTTTGGACCATACAGAAGCTGTAGTAAGGAAAATTTCGAAAAAAATTTGTGATGAAATCTTGTAAATCATCTTATATTTTACGTTCTTATTTGTCTTTACTCTTAAATTGTGATTTATCTTTGTTCATAAACCTATTTTAATAAAACATCTATCTATAATAATATTTTCTTTTATTTTTATTACTAGTTTACACAAATAAAAAGATAAGATAAAAAGTATGCCATGTTTTATTCCAAGCATAGAACTATCTGTATGCAAAATTTCAACCCGATCGGTTCAGTAGTTTTGATGTGAAGAAGTAACAAGCATCCATACAAACTTTTGCTTTTATGATATTAGTGTGATAGGGATACCTACCAACCCAAATTAGCATCGCAGGTGTATGCATGCATTTTTATATCCTCACCGACACGCGAAATGTTAGGGTAGGTAGCAAATAACAAATCAAGTAGTATTAGCTCAGAACATGTATATTCAAGAAAACACTATTATCATTACACCACTTTTTAACACATAATGCATTTGATAATGCACATTGTTTCTTATGAACAAAACAATTATAAGTATGACTATTTACATAATATTTTGTTTTTAGCATATATAGGCTAGGACAACCTTTGATCTCAACATTTACTATGTTACATTCTTGACATAGATCTTTTACCCATATAGTTTTTTCTAGCCCTTTTACAATAACAAGCTTATGTGATAAGATAGGTTTTATTACACGTTTAAATTATCTATAGTCAATATGACCTTGATTCCAATAAAATCCTTGATTATATTCAACCCATTTAACAAGTTTCTTTTCTTCATTATTTAATTTGGAGAACATGTAAGGTGGTTTAATTAAAAATACTTGGGTATAATTAAACGTGCAGTAAGCAAATTCTTTTATGATAAACTCATTTTTCGTATTTTTGAATCCTTGTACATCAACTACTATAATATTAGAATTCATGATATCTTTCTAACAATATTACTAAGTGGTTTGTATTCTATGATACAATCGTTTAGAATAAGACAATAAGCAGAGGTTTGATCTGGTATTTCAGTGTTGGTTTCTAGTTCTACCACAACACTAACTACACCCCCAGATTTTAGATTATCGTTTTGTCTTGAACAATCAATCACAAATAATGGTGCAATTTCTTCAAAATATTTTGAACTCAGCAATGGTTCGGTTCTACGTCCGTAATAAGACTGTTGAAATCTAGCATATTGTTCATATAATAAAGCATATTGGTTATGTGAAAAATTAACGTTCAGGTTCTCATAGGGAAAATATGTTGAATTAAGGTACACACGAACATTACGAAGGTTACAATGGTCGAAACGTGACATATCACTATCTCCCTTATTTTTTCTATTTGTTTGTAAACCAATTACAACATACCTTGGTTTTTCAATCTGTGAAGATGTTTTAATCGACCAAGTATGCTTAGTAGTTTTAGGAAGCAATGGGTATTCATAAAGATCCCAGTTTCGAAATGCGAACTGTATAGGACGATCTTTTTCTAAGACCTTTAGTAAATTAATTTTTTCTCTATCTGACACTTTAACATGTGGAACACGCCATACTATTTTTTGTATTTCAATATCTTCCAGTACTTCGTTTGTATTTAATTTTAAAGCATTATGATTAGTATTACTACGCAAAAGTATCAATTCATGTTTACAGTTCATTATAACTTTCTTATAATCTTCTGCAAAACTAAGTATATTGGAAAGTGGTATTGAGACGGAAAAGTTACCAGCATGTGTATTTTTAGTCCCATCAATATCCCAACACCATGCTTTAGACATTTTAGATTCACTTTCGTTCATAGAAAGATATGATTTCATTGTTGTAGTGATTCCTGCATTTTTTACTTTATCGATTTCAATACCGTTAAGCTCATAACGAATGTCTTGAAATAGAAATAGCCAAGGGTTATTAGTAAGTTGAATACTTGATACCAGACTTGATACCTTCTCTGCCAAATCCCTTTTAGTTACTTTCACTACTCCTTCTAAGTAAAGAGTACTTGCAGATGGTAATACGTAGAGATCTTGTTGGTTGATTGGTATTCTAATTTCATCATTCCTATTAAAACTGGTGACGTATGGTTTATATGAATGTACTTCTATGCCGTCAATACTGCTATCGTAGGCTGGTGTATGTAAGATATCTAGTATATTCATTTTAACAAACCAATATTTTTAAGAAATTTTTTGTTTTCTTTTGTTAACTTTTTTTTTGTTTTTAAAGATGTGTCTTTGTGGGTTGCTCTTTTAGTTATGACGGGTACAACGTTAGCAGGCATATATTTATTGTAATCAATCATTTTTTCCGGATGTGTAAGTAAAGTTGAATTTCTTCTCCTCGAAAATTAACCAATTTATTATCATTATCAATCAATCGAATATTTATTGATAATATATTTTTTTGATTGATTGGGAAATATATAACGTTTTTTGGAATTTCTATTATTCTGTACCCAGGAGGTATATTCGGAGCAAATTCGTGAATAATATGACTAGATTTACCGTTGATATATGATCCACTCACTATATCACATTCAATCCTCACGATGGTTGTAGATAGAATGTTGATAGGGAGAGCAGATTCATGTAATTTATTTGCTTTAATTATTTGTTCTCTAAACCCCAACAGTTTTCCTAGATTTCCACTTCTTTTGAAGTTTATATCTTTAGTGCTAAATATTGAAGTTTTCAGAGTGTTATTATTCGATTTCAGCATTAAAGTAGCATTTTGTATTCTGCTTTTTAAATAATCAGCTATATCTTGTAGTTCATATGTACCTTCTGGTATTTCAATTTTTTCATTATCACCGTAATAAAACTTATTGTTTGTGTCATCAATATTTGGGATTGAATTAAATGTGGATAAATATAATAAAGCACATTCATAAGCACTTTCAAGTTGAAGAGGGGGGGAAAAATTAGATGATAAAACTGAGGTGTTGCCTGATATAGATACCGTGAAAGACATGATGATAATGGAATAAATACAAGTGCTACATCATGTTTTATTGATTTTATTCCAAAAATTTTGTAAATATCTCAAACACAAATGTCCGCAGACTATAGAATTAAACTTTTGATCTCTCTTATAGTTGTAAAATATCAAGCATTTGTCGAAATATTTTATCATCTGTATGGGAGGTCTCAAGTTTCCAAAACTATCATAGTATTCACAATAATTATTTATTTTAACATAGGCTACCCAATGTGTTCCAGAATTATTTGAATCATCCAGATTAACAATTCCACACTCAACACGATTCGGCTTTATTGGTAGTTGATCTTTCATAAAAACACCACGAAAATATGGTAAACTCTTTGCATGTTTTTCTAGATCAACATTTGTTAGTGGACGATTAGGTAGCCTCACACTTAGTTTTTTAAACTTTTAATAAATAGACCTCGGCCTTTTCTATATGGTTTAATGTGTAATCCTTTCCCAATTGCTATAGATTCCATAGTCTTATTGTGACGTTCGGATTCATGCAGGTTATCTTTGGACGACTTGTAGTCGTTTATAGTTTTTGCAATAACTGCTGCGCCACCAGCTAAAGTACCCAATGCAGAAAGTCCTGCAAATATGGGTATCAAAGGTAGTATTCCTCCGGTTTTAGGTAATGGAATAACACGGGGTACCTTTATAGTTTTATGTTTAGGTACTAACTTTCTTGCTGCCGAATATGCCATTTTTATCATACTCGGTATAGTTTTAGGAGTTTTCTTTTTTATTTTATTTCGTATTTTATATATTATATTTTTAAAAGTCTTTATACCTGATCCACTGTTTATTTTAGCTTTCATTGCTTTGTTAACAATCCAAGATGCTATTTTCTCACCTCTACCTACATCTTTCGATTTAAGTCTTTGTTTAGCCATATTCATTAAAATTAAATCAGCTTTTCGACTGTTTTCGGTATCAGTATTAGTGTAAGCTATATCATGAACCTTACAAGCTTCATCTAATTTGTTGATACCTTTGTCTCCTCTCAATAACCTTTTTTGTAGCTTGGTTCCAGGTCCACAGTAATTGTACCCAGGTAAATGTAGTTCAAACGGTAAATGGTTAATGATATTGTTAACAAGTCCACCTCCTTGCATAGTTTGCTCGTGAATGTAATAAATTAAAAAACTAATGCCTTTTTATCAATCCAACTATTGTCTTTCTCACTATGACCTAACCATTTTACAAATAGTCTAGCCCCATTTCTTTTTAATATTTTTTCTATAAAAAAGGTATCTGGATATTTGGTTTTTTGAAGTTCGTAACCATAAAACGAACCTAATATTGGTTGCTTTTTCAAGTCTTCAATTGCATAAGTGAGTGGTTTAGTATTTTTGATATTGTTTATTTTAAACAATTCTGTTGACCAATTAGGAGTATAACCTTTTTCAAAAATACTTTTATATTTACTAATTCTAACAACATCACCTACATTAAGTTTCTTTTTTTCATATTTAAATGTTTTAACATTATAAGCTTTGTTAATATTTTTTAATATTTGCTTCTCATTGGAAATATTAATATTACTGGGTTTGAATTTCGTAATTCGATGTTTAGTATTATTATATGAAACAGTTACAGATTTTAAAGGTTTCCCTACCCATTGATAATTACCATTTAGACTGAAAAGTTTAAATAATTTACTTTTTATAGTTCTGATTAACCTCTCAACAAGTGATGTCTTCATTATAGAGTAAGATGAATAATGATTTATACCGTATTTGTTAACAATATTTTGAAACAACTTATTGTAAAACTCATTACCATGATCAGTTTGCAGATTTATTGGATGTCTATGGGATGTAGATATAATACTGTTAAAAGCATTCGCAATTTCTGACATTGTTTTATTTTTAACAGGTAAGGTCCATGCAAATTTTGATAAACAATCCATGCCTATAAGTATAAAGGTATAACCACGATTCATTTTTTTAAATCTTTTTAGATCAATTAAATCTGCTTGCCATAAGTCATCAATTCCTTTTAAAACAACACTACGTCTATTAAAATGTTTTCTAGCGGCTTTATGAATTTCGTTAACAATTTGCTGTTTGATCATTATGATTACTTATACACCTTTTTTTTCTTCTGATTCTGATAGTTTCTTTTCAATGTCTTGTTTAGTAACAAACTGCTCATTTATATGCTTAAACATTTGAATGATTTTAGCATTAATGTCTTGTTTTAAAGATTTAATAACATCATCTAAATAATCTTTATTAACTGCTTCATCTGCAAACTGTGGACGTTTAACACCTCTTAATGTAGATGATTGTAAATCATATTCACCACTGTCTTTTTTCAATAATGCACTATCTTGAAAATCAATTATTTCGGAAACTCGTAATCTTTTATGTATATGATGACCAAATTTATCGATATTCATGTCCGTGAAGAGATCTTCTTCATTCAAAGGAAGGATGTTAAATGAGAATATTAAGTATATAAATCGAATTTATTTAGCTAATTTAAAATTCCACTTTCCCGCAACTCTTCAATGACAGAAATTATCTCATTACTTAACCCACTATTTCCTGCTGCTCTAGAAGCAATTAATAATTTTAATCTTTCAACCAATTCATTAGGATCATCCCAATATATGTAATCAACATTTGGTTTCCATTTCTTTAGCAATGGTAAACCTACACCTTTTCCTTGTACTTTACTTTGTTCTTTTGCTTGAAATAGAGGTTTTATAACACGTAAGTATTTTAAACCTTTGTTGCTTTTGATTGGTTTTGATGGATCATTATCTCGACGATGTGCATTTGTATCTAAAAGTATTTGTTTATAATTATGCACATCATCTTGGTTAACACAGGTTAGATCAGGGACCTTTTTCATAATCAATTCATCTAAACCTAAAGTTCTTTTATATTTTTGATTACCGACTATTACAAAATTTTCATTTAATTTTACATCAGATGAACCCATTTTTAGTTTTCCATTTTCACTACGAATTCCGAATGGTATCTCATTCTTTACATGAGAAGAAAGAGACCATGATGAAATATTTTTAAGAGGGCTTGGTTCAGACTCAAGTGTTTTAAATGACTCATCACTTATACTGTTTTTATTTTCTTCATCTTCAACTTCTTCATCATCAGATTCATCCATTTCATCTTCTTCATTTTTCATATCGTATTCATCCTCGCATTCTTTATTAGACATATTTTTAACAATATCTGATTGAGGAGCATGATGAACGAAGGTGTTTTTCACGTTAGGATATTCAATATCAATTTTTGTATCTAAATTCGCTAATTGGTTTAGAGGGTCGGTTAAAGGCTTAAATACATTTTTTAAAATTTGATCGTTATCAATTTCAACATCTCGCATTTTACGAACTTTACGTTTTACAGCTTCAACAGCATTTACTATTTGGGTTTTGAGATCTGTTTCCATTTTAATAATTATCCTTATCACCCACCTTTAGTCAATAACAAGATCCTAAAATACTAAATAATTAAAAATCACTGTGTGTTCTCACCAACGAGCAAATTATGTCTGACATAGATAGACTAATGTTATAGATAAAAATCTGTGGTGGTTATTAAAAATAAAAAAGGTGTTATCTATGTTTTGTTTTGAATGATTTTTATTGGATAATGATTGAAAATGATTGGAAAACGTGAGTACCACGACTACGATCGAGCAAGCTAAACATTTTGATCGATTGCTCTAGACTTCTACAGCCACTTTCATTCAGTGCAAGGGTTGCATAGATACACCAAGAGAGGGCGCTACTAGTACCATAGTATAACACGACTCGAGCAATCACAAAACATACCTACTCACAAATATGGAAGAAGTTATGAATGCACTAAAAATGATCCAAAAAGAACTGGACGAACAAAAAAATACGATCCTAAAAAACGGAGAAAGAGTTACCAAAGAAGTGACTCAAAATATAAACAGCATTTTAGAAGAAAAGTTTAAAATACTAGACGAAAAATACGAAAACCTTAAGGAAAAACAAGACAATCAAGAAAAAAGACTCTATTTTTTAGAAAAACAGATAAGAAAGAATAACATTGTCTTTTTTGGATTGGAAGAAACCGAAACTTCATATTCAAACTTAGAAAAAATGATGATCAACTTTGTAAAAGACCGCTTCTCTTGGGATCTGGATCGTAGAGATATACAAGAAATCAAAAGAATAGGGAAGAAAGGCGATAGACCTCGACCAATAATAGTTACCTTTTCCACATACGGTACAAAAATAAACATACTGAAAAAAAGCAGCTCGTTGAAAGATACCGCGTACTACATTACAGAAGATTACCCACAACACATACTGGAAAAGAGGAAAGAACTACAGGAGCAAGCTCGAATTGAGAAAGAGAAAGGAAAATCAGTAATAATAAAATACGATAAATTGATAATACGAGACGAAAAGTACACAACAACCACGAATAAAAGAGCGCTTCCAACGTCTCCTGAAGGCAACCCTGCCAGACGCGATGAAAATAAAACCCAAGCCTATAAAAAGAAAAAGCCACAGCAACAAGGCTCGACAGCCCAGAGATCAAATAGCATCTCCGAAGGAGTAAGAATAAAACCTGGCATCTTAAACTTTTTAGTAAATAAAAATACAAATCAATCAAATAACACTCATAATGTAAACGATACAAATATATAGCAACCAAGCCCCTCCTCCTACACAGATCTAAACAAAAATTCAACTATTATAACCAGAAACAAGAAACATCTTCCAACCCGGCTGGTCACCGTGGAAGATTATGACCACAACCCTCCAAAAGAAACTACACAGACGGAAAAAAGGAAAAATAAACGATTAAGTCAATTAAAAATCGCAACTTATAACGTCAGGACCTTATCGTCATACGAACGCTTACTCGAACTAGGAGAAGCAATACAGGAAATTAACTACGACATAATAGGTATTTCAGAAGTAAGACGACTTGGTAACAAAATTGAGGAATACGACAACTTAATACTATGCCACATAGGATACATACCGGGCAAATATGGAGTAGGCTTCATTATAAATAAATCTCTTAAAAACAACATAGAAAGCTTTACTGGACTATCGGATCGTGTGGCAACGCTAAACTTAAGCTTTCAAGGGTATAGGATATCCATTATACAAGCATACGCACCGACCGACGCAGCAAGAGAGGAAGATATAGAAGAATTTTATAAGACCATAGACAAAGCGATGGAAACAACAAATAAAAACATTATATTGATGGGCGACTTTAACGCGAAGGTTGGCGCTCCCAAAGAAGGTGAGTACATAACAGTGCAACAGCATGGATATGGCGAAAGAAACGATAGAGGGCAGAGACTTGTAGACTACGCACTTGAACATAATCTAACCATTATCAACACTTGCTTCAAGAAAAACCACAACCGAAGATGGACTTGGAGATCACCAAATGGAAAACACAAAAACGAGATCGACTATATTCTAACTAACCAACGAAAAATAATTCAAAACTTTGAAGTCCTGAATTTGAACTATCCGTCAGACCATAGACTAATTAGAGCATCAGTAAAAATCACCGAACAAAAACAAAGCAGAGTTAAATTTACAAACAAAAAAGCAATCAAAATTATGCTAAATATAGACAAGATACAATAGAAAGACATTTAAAATACACAGGAAGCACAAAGAGGGCCTTAAAAGAACTCAGAACAAGCAAGACTTGGATAGAGGGGCTAGACAAACAAGGCAAATCTCTATGCAAACGAACAGACATAATTAAAGCGGCATCAGACTACTACAAAGAATTGTACAGCGACAAGACCCAAAAAACTAACATATATACTACTAGCAATGAAAGCGTTAACGAACCATCAATTATACCAGTCAACAAAATTGAAGTCATAGAAGCAATTAACAGTTTGAAATTAGAAAAGAGCCCGGGATCCGACAACATCACAAACGAACTATTGAAAACCGCACACACAACATTAGCCGAACCATTAGCAGAACTATTTAACTTACACAATTCTGAAACACCCTTGCAATGGTCTGAATCAAATATTATACTTCTCTACAAAAAGGGCGACCCAAAGGACATTGGCAACTACAGACCAATAAGCTTGTTACCAAGCCTCTACAAACTCTTCTCCATCATTATAAACAAAAGAATCAGTAGTACATTAGAAGTAAAACAACCGGTGGAGCAAGCCGGCTTCAGAAA
This sequence comes from Eupithecia dodoneata, assembly GCA_947044415.1. Classification (NCBI taxonomy): domain Eukaryota; kingdom Metazoa; phylum Arthropoda; class Insecta; order Lepidoptera; family Geometridae; genus Eupithecia; species Eupithecia dodoneata. The sequence continues at coordinate 2,169,518 of OX345670.1, forward strand.
AGGATTCTCTACTATTGACCATATCCACACACTAGAACTGATAATAGAAAAGTATCAAGAACAACAGAGACCACTATACATAGCGTTTATTGACTATCAGAAAGCCTTTGATTCAGTAACACACATAAGTATATGGGAAAGCTTAAAACAGCAGGGAGTAGAAGATGTATATATAAAGGCCATCAAGAGCATATATAACAACAACAAGGGCAGAATAAAGCTAGAAACTCTCGGTCCTAGTTTTCCTATAGAAAGAGGTGTAAAACAGGGTGACCCGTTATCTCCAAAAATATTTATAGCCATCCTGGAGACTATAATCAACAAGCTAGATTGGAGCAAGACAGGACTGTGTATAAAGGGCGATTACCTAAGCCACTTGAGATTCGCAGACGACCTAGTGTTGTTATCGGAGTCCAGCTCCCAGCTACAGCTCATGATCGAAACACTAAATCTAGCTAGTGCCAAGGTAGGTCTACAAATGAATCTTACAAAAACTATGGGAATGACGAATAAGGAGAGAAGACTTATAACAATTAATGGAAAGCCACTTGAATATACAGATAAGTACATCTATCTAGGGAAGCAAATCAGTTTTGACAGAAAAAATAATGAACTTGAAGTAGAAAGAAGAGTACAACAAACATGGAACAAATACTGGAGTTTAAAGGAAATCTTCAAAAGTAACCTCCCTATAACCATCAAAACGAAAGTTATGAACTCCAGCCTCTTGCCATGCTTGACGTACGGATGCCAGACGTGGAAGTTCACCTCAAAACTGAAAAGTAAAATTACAACCTGCCAACGAGGATTAGAGCGCAGCATGCTAAAAATAAAAAAAATATATAAAATACGACACACAAAAATAAGATCAATAACCAAAGCAACAAATCCACTGAATTATGCACAAAAACTCAAATGGAAATGGGCGGGGCATGTCGCGAGGCTTAAGGATCAGAGATGGACACTAAAAGCGACATTATGGAAAGGTCCTCCAGGTAAAAGGAGCAGAGGAAGACCGCTGACACGTTGGGACGAGGAGATTGTAAGGACAGCCGGCTCAAACTGGAAACAGACCGCACAGGACAGAGACACATGGGCATCTTTGGAGGAGGCCTTCACCCAATAAGGGGTTCCTACATATATTATTGTATGAAATTAAATTACACAATAGATTAATTAAGTTATATAAACAACTAGTTTAAAAAAAAACTCTAAAAAACAATGTAAACCTATGTTGGAAATAAAAGGCTTTTTTATTTTTTATTTTATTTATTAATGATTGAAAAATATTTAATTAAAAACAACAAATGTGTCAAATTTTTTCCTATAACATCCATTATTTTTTTCACAGTCCTTGTTAATAACTAAATAACTGTATGCATCACTCCAAACTTTGCTACACATATCACGAAATTCGTTCCAAGACATATCAGTATTCACATGTTCTTGGTAAACATGTCTTAAGTTAATATCATCTTGTTTGAAAAGAATTATAAGATTTGCATTGTCTCGTATAAGTTGTTTTGGGATTTTACTATAAGTCTGATTTAAATAAAAACAATCTATAAATCGATGTCTACCCATAGCAAAGTAATCTCGGATATTATTTTGGTTTTCACAAGCAACATCATCAAAGATTATGACTGATTGCGGTTTTGCTTCTTGCGGGCTCAAGACATCATCATGTTGACCATACTTCTTCATTAAAACACCAGAGACTTTGTTTAAAACATTTTCTAAAAATAAATATTTAGGTTGTTGAAGTGTCTTTGAATAAACATAAACGTTCTGAAACCTAACCCCATTTTCATGCAAAAGAAGACCAATCACAAGATTCGTTTTCCCACAGTTTGATGGACCACAAACTAAACATCTGATGGTATTTGGTAAAAGGTTACCGTGACGCAAATAAGAACTTTTATTTTCATCACAAATTTTATCAACTTCCAGTGAATACGGTTGCTTAGCGAATTTCATTTCTCTTTATTATATAATGAGTGTTGAAAGTCAAATGGTAAGTAAATGAGAAATAAAGTCTTTATATATGTAGTTGCATATAAAAAACTTATAGTACCCGCAGAATAATTAAAATGAAATAACGTTGGTTTACCAGCTTCAAACCAACACCCTACTACAGTACAGTGACTACACTTTGGTTTACCTGAACACATGTGTTGTAAGTTTTGACAATAGCGTTCATCACCTAGCTTCTGCGATGTGTGTTGCAGACGCACATGTTAAGGACACGTGGGTTTACCTGAACACATGCGTTGTAAGTTTTGACGCATTAAAACTCTAGGAACACGTGCTAGGACGTGTTTTTGGGCATTCAACGGAATGTAATGGAGTAGAATGCCCAATAACACCCTACTTAGGTTTTCATTATCAATTCTAAATGTTTCGTTACATTTAGATTTTAGTTTTAGTTTAGAATTACTAGTATTTAATGGAAACGTTTGTATAGAATAAAGATAAAGTAACATGAAGATAAAATAAGTTACATAAATAATTACACATCGCACGCTTAATATAACACTGGCTTAATTCAAAAAAATAAGTTTTTGGTAAATTACGAAAAACGTTCCTGAAAATGACGACCTAATAACACTGGCTTAAGGCGCTAACAGGAGCCGATGACCTTGAGCGAATAGGCGTGGCTATGTTTTCGGCCCCGCACCTTCCGTGCAACCCCGCGCCGCGCGCGACGCCGGGAAACAGTTTTCGCGCGTAAGCCGCAAAAGACGGAAAACCTTCGTGGCGGCGCGGCGAGCTAAACGAAAAGCCGGCTGACACGCGAAAAATGCGGGTTCACTTCCCACTACGAAATATTTTTTTACAAAATCTGCTAATATGTTCCTGGTCTGGGTTGTTTGTGGTACCATGATGGTAAGTAGGTATAAGTAACCTATGTAATCTGGGAACAGCTTTAGGTAGGTATATATGTGACTGTCGGGTGTTGTTATTACTAGACGCTACCCGCGGCTTCGCTCGCGTTAATCATTCGAAAGTTTTATCCGAATCGGTTTAGTACTTACGTAGATAGACATTCACACAAACTTCTTTCATTTTTAATATTAGTAGGAATCAACGATAGGTAGGTAATATGGGTGGAATGATTTGAAACAATAAATCTCTGAGCTAAGGGAGAAAGGGCATAATGGACCAAGAGAAAAATAATTACGATTACTTGGTATTTAGGTTTTTAGACCCATTGACCCATATAAAGAAATAAACCCAGAAATACGGATGGAATGATTTGATAATACAATAAATATCTAAGCTAGAGGAGAAAAGGCATCCTGGACCAAGAGACAAAATTACTTTTATATTCTGGATTTTTTATACCCTTAGAAAGAAATGAAGCCTCATATCAAAATTCCAAAAAGTTTAATTGCCTTTCGCGTAGTATTTGCGAGACTTCAATACGTGTTTCGTTTTCGCTGCCTCGCCTTTCAATATTTCTGTTTTTGATTTGTGGTTCTTCTGTTTCATTTTTACTGTCTATCCACGTCATTTCTTCTTCTATATTTTGCTGTTCTATTATTTCATCTATGTTTTTAGATGTCACTATTAATTCTTCTTCCATCTTTTCTTCTTCTATCATTTTATTTTTTTTATGCTGTTTTTTTTTTGTCTTCAATAGCTTTTAAAATATAATCTGGGTCTCTTAATGGCATCGATCTAGAATGTCTTGGATCCACCAATTCTGGCAGAATGCAATCTATGTAAAATGTGGTCAATTTTTCTTTCATACCATTTTCCCAAAATACATCATCCCTTTCAATTATTTCGATAATGACACGATTATTTTCTCCGTGCCATATACCAAAAAGACATTTGGAAGATTTGGTTATTTGCAGTTGTCCTTGAATTTGGAAGAACCAGTCGTGGTTTTTATTAATTTTTTTTTTTTTTTTTTTTTATAAAAAGTAATCTTTTTTTGATTTACGGCCTCGTCAAACCCAAGTTTTATGGCTGTGATCGGGCACTTTATTTCGACGATTGTGTCTTTATCAATAACTCCATCTGGAGTAGCTCCAAGAAATGGAATTTCTTCGTGAATAAATAGACCGCAAGCTTTTATTTGAACCTTTTCTTGATCAGCCAGTTGTTTTATTGCAATTTTTTCATTATCACGCCCATGGTTTATTGATTGTACGTTATTTAAATTACTTTTATAAAGTAAATTTTTAACAAGGTTTGTGCAACTCACGTCCTTTCTTCGCTTGATTACCTTGCCAAAATTGAATGCGGTGAGCATATTTCTTCTAATCTCCATCCATTCACTAGAGCTACTTTGTAGGACTGTTTCTTTCTGAATGTTATTCCTTTCTTCTTCCGTTTTTCTTAAGTTACTAAGAAAAGTGTTTTTTTCTCTTTCATACATGTCAGGTAACATATCTGGCTTTACACATTTTTCCCCGTAATCTATGTCCTGTCCTTTTTGAAGTAATCTTTTCTTTTTCCTTGAATATTTTTTCATCAATTTCGATTTCCTCAACCGTCTTTCTTCTAAAATATTAATCTTGCCTTTTGGAATATTTGTCACAATAGACTTATAAACTGAAGATACAACTTTTTGGGTATTAAACGACACAACTGCAGCTTGGCACCGCGTTTGATAGGATCCTTTTCGACTAAAATTTATGCGTTTACCACCCACGAACTTTGCTACAATACTATTGTAGCGTTCTACAGCGTTGCTGTCAACATCGTGTATTAAACTTGGCGAATGAGAAGCAACATTGGATAGTAGTAGACAAATCCGGCTCCACAAGGAACTTGTAAATAAGTCATTGTTGGTAGGTTCTGCTGAAGGCTCCTTTGAACAAAAGTATGGTTTGCACCTGTTATGGTCGTCAAAAGCATGTAGATGAGCTAATAGTATGTCATTATAAAGCAGTTCTACATTAGCATTTTTTACGGATTCAGATTCTGATGTGTACCTTCGTATTGCCATGCGAATTGTTTTTCTCATAATCATAATCTTAGTCTGAGTTATACATTTTCTGAAACGCAAAAGGTATTTTGTATCAGTCTTCAATTGTTCAATTTTGTTACAAAAGTTTCTTAAAATGTGATTGCGACATTCTATTTTTTGAATTGTAACATGTGGGTACGGTCGACTTTGTAACAATTTCGAATATGTACTGGAGTCTCCATCTGAAACCATCCGACCATAAATAAGGTTATGCATGTCAATAGATGTCTTAAAACCTTCCAGGAGAATAGCAGATTCCATCCCAGTCGAGGGCCCAGAGTAATTTTTATAGCAGGCATGCTCTTTTGGGTCACATCCTTTGTTTTCTGCTTGTAAACAGATGCAGCAGTATTTGTTTTTGACTCCTAAAAAAAGGATTTTTCCTGTTCGCTTGCCAATAATAGCTGCTGCTCCAGAGAGAGCTGAGTATTTTTTTTTGTAGGTTCTTTTACTCCAGCACCCGTCCACGATTACATCGATAATAGGTATGTCATTTTTGTCTACACGTCCTTCGGCGATAGATAAATTACGTTCTTCTTCTGCAGCTTTATTCATAGATTCTAACGCTATCTTTTCCCATTTATCAGCTAATTGGCCGTGACAGTCCTGGTATAAATTTGAAGATATAAATGGTAAGTCCAATGCTGCGGACAATTCTTCAAGCTGTGCATGACCACATCCGATTGAAATTGTACCCGCAACGGCTCGGCGATTTACATCCAAATCGTTAGGCAGATCGTTATCTACATAGAATGTCTCCCCGCACATTTTGCATCGTAGTGTAAATTTGGATCGTAATCCTATCTGTTTCTCGCCTACTATGTCCACACAACCAAGACCACAATTAAAAGGACCGTGATTTGATATTTCTTTTAGTTGTGCATAAAAATGGTTTACATCCAATATGCGTCTACCTATAATAGGTGGAGACTGTGGTTCTGTAGACTCTGGCTGGAACAATAATGTTTTAGATTAAAACACTCATTAATTTCAAGTAAAACACGGAATAAAGAGGATGGAAAGGAAGGGAGGGGAAAAGAGAGAAAAAACATCCCTCCCTTTAAACCATATGGGAGAAAAAAAAATTGAGTCAGTGAGTCATTATAACAATAATGTATGATGATATGTAGGTAGGTACCTCTACTTCCAATACATCTTCAATTGGTTCTGGTCTAGAATCCTGGTTAGATATTTCAAATGATTTTGGTGTCATTGGTTTTAGCTGTAACATACAAAAATGAAAAATACAAGGCTATTTAAAATAAAAGGCTATTTCTTTGTTATGTTCATGCAAAATTGTACCACGGTGGGATAAATAGGACTCACGGCCAAAATATTATTGGTAACAAATATTTTTGACAAGATCAATGTCAATCAAAACTTATCAAAAATGTTTTACAAATAATTTGAACTCTACAAGATGAAAAATAGGCTGTGTACCGTTTTTACCCAGTCTCCTTCAATTGGTTCTGGTCTAGAATCCTGGTTAGATATTCCAAATGATGTTGGTGTCATTGGTTTTAGCTGTAACACACAAAATAATAGGCTTGCAAAAGATTTCGATCGTTCCCAGTTCACTAATTTGTACCACGGTGGGATAAATAGGACTCACGGCCAAAAGATTTTTAGTAACAAATATTATTTTTACAAAATCAATGTCAAAACTTATCAAAAATTGATCAAAAACTAACAAATAGGTAATACTCTACAAGGTCAAAAAAGGCTATGTACCGTTTTTTACCCAGTCTCCTTTACATTCCGAATCCCATTCCCATTTCATAAGTAAGTATTACAGACTTCACACTCAATCTATGTGTCTCCGAACTTGGCTGCAGGTAGCTACGCAGTTCCTGTTCTTGGCTTGGATTGGAGAAAACTGAGAGGTGGGGGTGTACCTACCTAGTGCCTTACTTCAGAGAGACATAGAACAGTTGTGACTATGTATTTACTTATTAGATTTCAGTCTGCTCGGCTGCGTATTCACGAAGTGTACCTACCTACCATACTAGAATTCTGATGATGATGGTGAACCGCGTTTGAACGAATGTCATACCTACTTATTTTATTTCATCGCAGAATACATACCTACCTAATATTATTAGCTACCTAAGCATTATGGATGTTTTACCTGTAGCATATTTGGTAGCATAGGCACTTTCACTCCAGTTTCAACTTGTCCGGTCACTGTACATCTGTAAATAAGTAATAATTTAGGATCAGTAATAAATGAGTAGGTATCTAAGAAGTATTTACTTACATCTTCGTTCATTTGTTCCTACCTAGGTTAGTGCTATAGGTACCTATAGTTATTCTGTGGTACTATGCTGGACAATAGAAGACGGATGCCATAGACTTCCTCTATGGCTTGTACTATACAAACTATGGTTGATACTTACACGACATCATTTTCATTAGGCCTTGTCGGAATATTTTCTTTTTCTCGACTCATTTGCTCTTTCCTCGATCTCCTACAATAAATATATACAAACATGAAAAATCTACATAGGTAATATTGCTAATAGGTAGGTAGTAACAATAGCATAAAATTGCTAAAACAAAATACCTAGGTAGGTAGCAGATATACTTACATTACTTCTATCATCTTTTGAGCTTTCAGAGCTCTGGCTTTCTTCAGTTTTCTGATCTTCGGCATTTTCAACTTATTTTTTTACAAACTATTTTACAAACTATCTTACACTAAATAAAGCGTCCATGCGCGGATAACTTTGAATAATAAATAAATCATCTATGCGCGAATAACATCAATTATTGTTATCGAAAAGCAAAATAAAACAAAAACACGTAGGTGAGCGCGAGGCAGACGAACACAACCTTCCCGTACGACAGTCAGCGTTACACTGCCGCCCGTCGCCCGCGCGACCTCCTTCAAAGGTTAGCGCCCACTAATCATACGAAAAAATTGAAAACAATTATTTGCTACGTGAAAAAGCGTTGCATCACAAAATCATACGTTCAACTTGAAGATTAAGTCTTTGCCAACATGTAGGTGAAGAAAAAAATACAAATTTCTAAGTCGTTTAGAAGTAGATACAAATTTTCAGTCCGAAACAGCTCCACTTTGTTAATTTTTTTCACTTGGTAATTGAACAGGCAGAACATTTTTGTACGTTCACTTTACAGATAAAAGATCAATGAATGACATATATTTTTTTCAGCACATAATATTGACTCCTCTATGAGGAGAAAGCCTCCAAAGAGGACCAATCAGCTACTATATGCGCCTTAAGCCCTAATCACTTTTTGTTAGGTACCTCATCGAACGGTCCCGCATGCGGTAGGTATGAGGATGCTGACCTATGTTTGCGTAAGCAATGGCGTATCGCGCAACGGTTAACTGATATGTTTTGGGCTAGATGGGTTAAGGAATACCTTCCTACCTTAATTCCTAGGCAGAAGTGGTGTAGGGAGCAGAGAGTGTTGCGAGAGGGAGATTATGTTCTCATCTTGGAACCTAATTTGGACCGTGGGTGCTGGCGGCACGGAGTGGTGAGTGCGGCGCGCGCGGGGGACGATGGCCGCGTGCGAGTGGTGGACGTGCGCACTCGCTCTGGTTTAGTGCGCCGCCGCCCAGTAACGCGTGTCGCTTTACTTGAACCATCGGATTGTTAGTGCTGACCTGAACTATTGCTTAGAAGTTGTTATTGTTAATTTTTTTAATGTCAGTTCCGCACTAAGAGGGTGGATTGTAGACGACACATGTAGCTACATATTTGTTTTGAAATAATAATAAGTTATCTGTTTATGTTAGATACAAGATTTGCTAATATCTCAACATGTTACGCCATCTGTTGGCATCTTTTAAAATTATAAATAAATAAGACGAGATTGTGGGTGCACGCAAAATTTTAATAATGATTTTTTACCACATTAGAGGGTAGTTGTCTCTCTGACGTGTGAAGGTGACGCCGCGCCGCAATACAAATCGCGCACAAAACAAATTGTCAAGAAGCACATACATAAATGTCCAATTCTGCCTGCAAACCAATTTCTGTCGTCTGTCGTTTAAAACAGTGTTTTTATTTTGATCCCCTACACTATGACTATCTACCTATATTCCTGCACTTTAACTCTACTATGTCAGATATAAAATCGAGTAAAGAATAACAGATAGTCAAAAGCTTACCTTTTTGTTTGTTTTCTGTGTGAATCAACATTCGCCTCTTTTTTTCTGTTTTCTTCCTCGGAAACCGGTGGTCTGTAAATAAATGAAAAATGTTACTAATACATATATGTATGAGTTCTTTACCTCTATATCAAAGACTATATACCACTACTAGGGAATGAGCAAACAGATATTCATAATTTTAGTAATAGTAACTCACCTTGTTTTTTCATAGTGGGAGATCCTCTTCCTCCCCGAGACTACCTTCACCTCGTCGTCTGACGACGGCGGGAAAATTTCGTCACTGAGCACAGGCATCGATCTCGACCTGTAATTTCATAAAGAAAAAATAAAGCATCAGTATATATACCTATATAAATATATATACCTAAGATTAATATCGTGGAGAGGTAAGATATAAATTAAAATAGGTACTTACATAATTATTGTTGTAAAGTGTTGCTGCTGTATTCCCTGCTTTGCAAGTGATAGCTTTGATTCCGAAGGCTGCCTTTTTTATTGCAGCAAATGTTTGAGTGTGTGTCGTATAAGAGACAAGAAGATGTTTGTGCATAATAGCTGACTGTGTTAAAATTCATACGTAGCTCCTCAAGAATGCGCTGGATACCCTAATTTGGCGATACACGTGTACCTTCGAAAACTGCTGATTTTCTAGATTTTGCAATTGTAAATTATACGATTTGAAAATGTTCGATTTTGAACTTTAAAACGACTAAAACATTTATCTATAAATTCGGGACGTAGGTTCGATCACAATGTTAATCACTTCGACACCGTCAAGAAAGTAAAACGCCCATTTAAATGGCTGTAAGTATCCACATTTTTATTTTATTTTATTGTTAGCATTAGTAATACTTAATCTAAGGTTAATATTTTAATTGATAATTACTTATATTTTTACAGGACAGCGAAGAGTCATTGTTTAATTTCATTCCGATGCACAAAAATGGGAGTACGAGTCGTAAAAGAAGCAATGACGAAAATGTAATAAATTCATGTATGAAGATACCGAACACGGGAGGTACAAAATTAATACGAATAGAAATTTATGACCTTACGACGGGTGATCTTACTTCGAAAGAACTTGCAGGTGCATGTCCGTGTAAAGCCGATGTTTGTGTGCAGCATGTTATTAACCCTTCGTATCACCGTGAGACAGTACTGGCACATACCGAATCTTTACGCATAAAATCTTAAGTAAACGACTATTTCCATTTTCAAATACAGTGGCTGCTCCGGAACATATTGCGCTTCAATGTTTATTACAGATCAAACTGCAGGGATGGCACTTTTTCGTAACAAACGAAGTTGAATCGCACTTTTCGCGAGTTTCTGATCTTCATTTGTTTACAAATTTTGAAAATTGATGAAAAGTGTTTATACTGTTGAAAACTGTATGTTTATGGTGTGAATCTATTAGGTAAGTGTATGTTTTTTGCTATTTATTGTAGTTTTTGCATAAATTTTAGTAATTTTGGAAAATATTTGCCGTTTTGTGTTTGTGCCCGTTCTGGTACATTGCATAACTAAGTTCATCTAGTTTCATACATTGACCATTTTTATTTTCTTCTGAGAGAATGACGAACAGAGCTCTAGAGGAAGAGGAAATTGAGGAGTTCCTCTATGATTATGCAGAGAGTGAAGACAGAATTGATGGCAACGACGACAGCATCGCGGATCCTCATTTTATTCCGGATTTAGAGGTACCAATGGAAGTCGAGAATTTGGAAGAAGTTGATGGTGTGGATATTGATACCATCATTGAAAACATCGAGAATTTTAGTTGTACTTCTCAATTATCAGCTCTTTCTGAAACTCTACCTCAACCAGGACCATCATCTGGACCTGAAACATCAGTACGCAGTCAATCCAGACAGAAATCTAATCTTCGTTGGAGAAAAAAGAACCTTGAGCTAAATGAGTACCAGCTCTGCTTTACAGGTGGCGAAGACTTGTCTGCAGAGTTTCTAGGTATTTTGACAATTACTTCATGTCTCTTATAGAATATCTCGCTAAACTAGGAATTTTGAGCTTGGGAACTATTCGACGCAACCATATACCTGATTGCAAACTACCCACCGAAAAAAAAATCTCCAAAAAAGAACGTGGCTAATTAGTCGAGTATGTAGCCTCTGTTGAAGGAACAGAGATATCCACAGTGGCATGGAAGGACAATAAGATCGTCACACTTGCGTCCAGGTTTGTGGGTGAGTTACCTAAATCACAGGTGTCTAGATACGAAAAGAACCACAAGAGGTATGTGAGCATTGATAGACATAACGTAGTCGGAGAATACAACCGCCATATGGGCGGTGTCGACCTGATTGACAGTATAATGGATGATATAAACTAAAACTACGAAGTAAGAGATGGCAGGTTCGTATGTTTTACCATTTTTAGACCTCGCCATGTCCAATGCCTGGTTGATATACAAAAGGGTTCGCAAAACCAAGCAAATGAATGAACCACTGCTGGAATCTGCTGACTTTCGTAAAGAGATTGGTATGGTACTCTGCAAGATGGGAACAAAAGCACACATACAACGCCGAAGCATTGAACCAGACATCTAGGCCAAAAAACGGAAGGGTCCAGCTCAATTCGTACCTCCGGTAGCTGTGCGCCAGGACCAAGTCGGTCACTGGCCAGTATGGGTCGCAAAACGAATTCGTTGCAAGTTCCCTAAATACTTTAGCAAATCGCAGACTATTTGTGAATGTGGGGTTGCATTATGCAGCAACAAACAAATTAATTGTTTCAAAGCATACACATACTTCATAGAGGAACACATTACGGCAATGTTCCCGTTGTGGCACACTCCCCTTTTTTTGATTTTGTGGGGTAAATAAATGATATTTTTGAAAATTAAAAAATACGTGTTTTTTATTCATACAACAGCTACCACAAAAGCTACGTTTTATTGAAAAACATGTTATTGAGTGATAAAGGGTTAAGAATTGTTATATTTATGATTGATATTTATGTATGTATGAGAGAACTTATAACAAAAATAGAAAACCATTTGCTAAATTTTTTAATAAATCGGTATTTGCATCACCATTCTATATTTGTTTTATTTGATGAATAGTTTCTCACAAAATCCTGTTAAGTAGGTACCTATCTAAAAAATATTGGTAAAGTTTGTATAGAAATTCATAAAATATCATGAATGTCTATTCAATTTACTATTAACTTTTTCGTAATAAACCTTGATACATTAATTATTTAGCAAGGAACCGATTGTAAAAAAGGAAAGTCTCAATGTAGATCATGCAGGTAGATTATTTTTTAACAAACAATATTCGAGCTGAATAGTCTGACGGTACATCGTATAACGTAACCGATCAAAGGCAGGAATACTTTGTTTACATTGCATAATCTTTGTAAGTATTAGTAGTACCTATGGCAACCTCTGTGGCGCAGTGGGTGAAGGTCCGCCTGCGATGCAGGATGTTGTGGGATATTATCGTTCATATAATATTCAACTGAATAGGGTAAGTATACCAATCGAATCATTAACATTAAGAAGGGAAATGGATCAGATCAGTTGTAGGCCACACATTAACACACAAAGCTGAATTTCAACTAAATTTGACTCTATAGGTACTGAAGGTGTGAACAGCTCATTACTTCATCTGAGACCTATTTTGTGAACTGGTCGTACGTAATACGCTTAACTGATTCGAAAAGAAAGAGGGCAGTTGAATAGAACGAGGTAGCTGATTACTGATTTGGGGGGAAACTGAACAGTAAACTAATCGAATCGTAGGGCTGTTAGGGATCGGAACAGGGTAGTCTATGTCTGTCATGACATGATGAATAGATGATATCCAGAAAAGACTGTATATCCACTACTGGATACGGTACATTCGAAACAGCTCCGGTGCCTTGGGAACAATTATTTACTATTCACTTGGACATCAACAGCACGGAAGAGAGAACCAATATTGTACCAGTGCTGTATGCTTTAATGCCTCACAAAAAAACTGAAAGTTGACATCAAAAATTATAAATAAGACTTTGAAATGGGACAAATGAACTCTGTAAAAAAAGTTTACCCAGAGTGTAACTTGAGTGGATGTTTTTACCACTTCAATAAAGCTACATATATGGCGAAAAGTTAAAACTTCAACAGACTAAAGATGGCCGGAAACTTGCGGAGCTGGCATCATATTTACCACTATTGCCCGAACACTTGATAACCGTTGGATGGACATAAATTTTGGCTACCATTCCATAAAAAACTGACGTAACAGAAAAATTTCAAAAATATTTTGTCAAGCAATGGCTGTCAAAAAATAATATTGATAAAATTAGCGCTGCTTATCAACGCCACAGAACTAATAACAGTTTAGAAGGGTGGCACAGTCGGCTGGTAAATAGGTTGCGATGCAAGCCGCATTTATTTACGTTTGTTCATTTATTACGTAAAGAAGCAAAATATCAGGAAACAAAAATTAAGAATTTTTTATCAATATTATTTTTGATCGGAAGATGAAAGATTAGTTAAAACAATTGGAGAATCAAGAAATCTGTCCGCTTAATTATTTAACCCTAGATAGATAACCTACGCCGCAGAAGCGCCCGCGCAAAAAGCATATTGCTGTCTCTTTTCATTCGGCGCGCGTATTGACCTGTCCTTCTCAGCCAACTCAGTCGTCGGCCTACGCTGTCGCGGGACGACCGTTTTGTTGCGGTAAGTGCCACAGTTTAGCAGCTAGGACGAGTTGATGCGCTCCCGAGGCGTATGTTTATCTTTTGTGTAACTTTAAGTGTTGGATGGTAATTTCTATTTTTTGATGTAATTTGTTTTTATAAAACAACTGTTTTGTTTTTAGGAAACATTATTTATACAGTAACCATGACGAGCAGAAGAACACTGGTGGAAGACGAAACATGTTCCTTATTGGGCAGAGAAGATGACAACGACGGTGATGTACCTCTAAAGTGACAGCGAAATTGAAGACCACCTCAGCGAAAAAAATGTGCAGAGCGATATCGAAGATGAGTATGTAGATAACGAAACGATAGTAGAATCCAACAATCCACCAAGTGAAGACGAATCGCCTGAACCTGTATCTTCGTAGCCCCCTGGAAGTTCAGAGCGTGACAGTCGTATAATTGTTCCGGCTGGAAGCGTGATAAGAGGTAAGAACAGACATTGCTGGTCTACTACTAAGGGTCGAAGTCATGGAAGAACCTCTGCCGTCAATATAATTCGAACAAACAGAGGTCCAACGCGTATGTGTCGCAATATTTATGAGCCAGGATTATGTTTTAATCTGTTCATCACTGACAAAATAGTTGAAGAGATTGTTCAGTGGACGAATGTCGAGATTGCGGTAAAACATCAAAACACTATGACCAGTGCCACGTTTAGAGATATAAACTCAACAGACTTTCGAACTTTGATTGGAATTCTAACCCTGAGTGCTGCAATGAAAGACTCAACTGATGAGCTATTTGATAGTACCTTCTCGGGAACAAGGTATGTAGCAGTGATGAGCAGGGATCGATTTGATTTCCTAATTAGATGTCTTAGGATGGACGATAAGTCTTTACGGCTTCCCCTTCGTCAAGAAGATCCCTTCATTCCAATCAGAAAAGTTTGGGAACTGTTTATAACTCAATGTAAACTGAACTACTCACCGGGAGAACATGTCACGATCGATGAGCAATTGCTGGGATTTCGTGGACGGTGTCCATTTAGAATGTACATACCGAATAAACCAAATAAGTATGGCATCAAAATTCCAATGATGTGCGATAATGGAACAAAGTTTATGTTGAATGCTATGCCATATATCGGGAGAGCCACAAACACTAATGGATTGCCACAAGGAGAATACTATATAAAAGAATTATCACGACCTATTCATGGCACAAATCGCAACATAACATGTGACAATTGGTTCACCTCTGTGCCTCTTGCGAAATCGCTCCTTTTGGAACAGTATAAACTGACTCTTGTTGGCACTATAAGATCAAATAAACGCGAGATCCCTGAAGAGTTGAAAAACACCCGCTCTCGACCAGTAGGCACGTCAATGTTCTGTTACGATGGATGCTTGACCCTAGTGTCATACAAGCCGAAGCCCTCGAAGATGGTTTACCTGTTATCATCGTGTGATGAAGATGGTATCATAAGGCAGCGTTGACACTTTTGATCAAATGTGCTCTACGATGTCATGCTCAAGGAAAACGAATAGATGGCCAATGACTATGCTTAATGGCATATTGAACATAGTGTTTGTGAATTCATATGTGAGATACAAGAAAAAAAATTTGGGACCAATATTGGACTTTAGATAGACAGAGGCGGCGCGATTCCACAATATCATCAAATTACTCAACATATCCACAGCTGAACCCGCACAAGATATTTGCACCAAGTGCAAAACTCATGAAGTCAAGCATAAATCTCTTGAACTTCCCTGCAACTGTGTGGATTGCATTGACCTGGGCAAACATTTATATTACAAGAGAAACTCAAAAATCGATCTCAATACTGTAGAGACAAGATGTGAAAATAATGAGGAGGAAGTCTTGTATACCGTAGATATGCAGAAAGCTATCTGTATGCCTATTCTAAATACTAAGGATTATTACTTCTCTAGGAAACTGGTGCTTTTTAACGAGTCATTTGTACCACCAGGTAAGAACAAGACAGCAGTATGCATTCTTTGGCACGAAGGAGAATGTGGAAGGAAAGCATATAATATTGCTAGTGCTTATATATATGTGCTGCGGAAGTATTGCAGAGATATGAAACACGTACACTTTTTTTTAGATAACTGTAATGCTCAAAACAAAAACAAGGTTCTATTTTCTGCTTTAGTCAGAGTTATTAATGATAACATGACATGTATTGAGAAGGTTACGCTTGAATATTTTGAGCCAGGTCACACTTTTATGGCTGCGGACACAGTTCATGGTGCAATTGCCAAAAAGTTTAAATCATCGGGTAATGTTTACGACCTTGATGACTTTGTAGAAAAAAGTTTTTGTGTGCTATGTATTTAATAACACCCTTTAAAGTCAAAAAAACCGATAAAAACTTTATTTATTAATTGCTCAAAACTTAATTTTCAAAGATACAGTGTATTGGTTCTGTACGGCAGATCTTCCCCCAGACGTGGTTAATGCAGTTCTAAAAAAAGGTGAAATTGCTGCAAAGCAAAACTCTTTCCTCACTGTGTTGAAATGGAAGGACCAACGAGATGTTCTCGTTATGTCAACATGTCATGATCATGGGATGCAGATGTCTACTGGATTTAGACCAATGTTGAAGCCGAATATAGTGTTGGAGTACAATCGTGGCAAAAAAGGAATTGACGTAGCTGATCAGCTCGCGAGTTACAATTCACCTGTGCGCAAAACTTGTTTTTGGTATAAAAAAATTGCTAGTGATCTGATGTCGATTTGTGTGATAAACGCAATATTGATATAAAAAGACTTGCATCCACAACATAAATTGACTGTGCTACGAGGTCACGAAGTAATCATCAAACGTCTCCTCAAGTTTCAAGTTGCTGTGCCTTCTGGAGGACTGCATAGTACACCACGTTCTTCAAGATCAAGCCAGGGGTCCATCTGACAAAACCTACTTAGCAAAATGACTAGCTAGCAATACATCAACACTTCATCTTCTCTTCATAGCATTTGAACTACATCGCTAAATTGACTTGGTAGCAAAAAGACTACTTTTTCAAAACAGGTACAGTCATTTACAAAAAGTTGAAATCCTAATCATGTCGTGTTTACTAAATACTGAAATTTTAAGACTTGTTAGAATGAGCAGTGGTTATGGTTTAAATATCATATATATTATAATGTTGCATCCTGATTCGGTTTCTGAAAAGTACTAGGGTTACAGAAGTTTCAAAAAGGTAATTATTAGCTTTCCTTTATGTACGCTAAACTAAATATAATTTCAAGTAAGTATATAGACATTAACTATTACCTCTTAGAAAATCATGTTGCTAACTAGTACTTTTTGAACAAAAAATACGAAATCGGCTACAACGGTGTTAATACTTCATGGTTTCAAACTTCGTAGTTTGAAAACAAGACTGGTCAATTATAAATTAAGAAGGAAGCTGTCATGTTGAAGTATGCTTGAAAGATAACATCGAATATTGTTTCATTGTTATTGATTCATTTGGTTGTAATAGAAGCGTAAGCAGTGAAAGCCAAGAAAATGCCGGATAACCTTAAATTTATTACAAATCAAAAAGGAAAACAAGCACTTCTTCATAACAGCCATAGATATAATTTTGCTAAAAACAATAAAAATGGAAGCTTGTGGAGGTGCGTAAATAAAGGTGAATGTTCCGCTTCAGTGACTTTAAATGACACTAAAGATAAGATAGTACGAAAAAGTTCTCACTGTTGTGCACCTCATCCAGACGACAATAAGAGAGCGTTGATGATGGATTTGTGCCGTCAAGAAGTTTGTAGTAAAATGGAACCGGTTAAGAAAATATTTGAAAGACATGTTCTCATACAGTCGTCAATAAAAGGGTCCGAAAATTTAATAATGCCATCTTACTCGGAAGTGAAAGATAACCTATATAGAGCCCGGAAGAAAACTTTGAATGTGAAAAGAACGGAATTCAAGAAAATACAAGAAGTAGTCATACCCAAAATTATGGCGTCTGATTTTTTGGTAGCAGATGATGGCGGAGATGACAAAATATTGTTGTTTTGCTCCAAGATAGCCAAAAAAACTTTGAAAGTATTACGTAATCAATATTTCTTCGGCGACGGAACATTTAAAAGGTGTCCGAAACCATTTTTTCAATTTTTTTCGATACATGTGGATTTGAATAGTTCTAGTGAGTACACTAATATATTGCCCGTTATATACGCCTTGCTCCCTAACAAGACGGAAGTCACGTACATAAGGCTTTTTACACTCATACGAGATGTACTCAATATTGATATTCGCAATTTCAAATGCGACTATGAAGCAGGTCTTATGAACGCCTTTAAAGCAGTGTTTCCAAGGGCAGTTGTTACGGGCTGTTTTTACCACTACAATCGAGCAGTTTGGAAAAAGGGCCGCGAACTTAAGGTTAAAAATGAAATTATTAGACATACAGCAAATTTGCCTTTATTGCCAATTAAATATATAGACGCTGGCTGGAGAGCAATAATGAATCGAGCTCCAAAAACCGCACGTAATGACAAGTTCATTAAATACTTCAAACGGCAATGGGAAAAATCCTTTTCACTCATTTGTTGTGCTACTGAAAGGCATAGAACGAACAATGGCATGGAGAGCTGGCACAGACGCCTTAACGTCCGGATCCCACATAAGGCTACGTTGCTTTTATTTTTGTATATCCTGCGAAAAGAAGCACGCTTGAAAGATATTGCTATCAAGCAGCACTATTTTAACAAATCACGACGGTTGCGTCGCCACATACAATTTGATAAAATGCTCAAAAATGAAATTACATCACTGAAACATGGACACATCAATGAGATGCAGTTCTTAGAAAACATTTTTGAAATTAAAAAGCAAATTCTTCATCAGAACCATTAGAAACATATTTTTTAAAATTTTAGTAAGCCGATTAAATTTTTTTTTATTTAAGGGTAAAAACGACTCTTTCAATGAGGGGTTTAAAACTAATGTTTAAGTATAATTCTTAGTGTAATTTTTATGCTATAAAAACAAGAATAATCTTTTCTTTTTGTTGGTTATTAAACATATTTTTTCTTGTTTTTGTTACTAACAGTACTTTTGAAAAAGTAGTCTTTTTGCTACCAAGTCAGTTTAGCGATGTCGTTCAAATGCTATGAAGAGAAGATGAGGTGCTGACGTATTGCTAGCTAGTCATTTTGCTAAGTAGGTTTTGTCAGATGGACCCCAAGCCAGTTACCTTTCAGACACAGCCACTCCCTAACAACAATCCCGAGGTGCGATCCAAAAAAAATTAGAAGGAAACGTTGCGCTGGCTGCTACAAGATTTTGGTAGAAGGAGGCCAAACAGCAGTGGAAGTAGCCCGCAAGTCAAAAAAAACCGATAAGGAGTGCTTGCAATGCCGAAAAGCTTATTGTCTAAACTGTTTTAATAGTGTGCATTAAAAATAACGCTAATACATAACGCATTTTTATTTTATACTAGCTGACCCGGCGAACTTCGTACCGCCTAATTATTGGAGGCATATTTAGTAAGACACACTAACACACGACACAATACTTTTTTAATTTTATTGAAATTTGTTGCTTTTAGATTTTTAGGAATATTAAAGAATTATAGTATAGATGCACAGCAAAGAGACGTTTACATTTCAAGTGATATTTTACCATAGACAATTTTTTTTGAGTGAATACTGACAAATATTTACACTATAACTATCAAACTACATCTGTCGTTTTTTTTTTTGACGGTGGCCATGGTTAGGAAAAGAAAAAGAACTACATCTGTCATCGAGAAAATAAAGAATTCAAACAACTATAATATTTAAATTGTTGATATTTTAAAACTATTTTCCAGAAGTTATAGTGAAGCTATATATCCCTCAACTCCTTAAAATGCATTGTCCCTTTTGTAAAAAGTGGATGGAACGGCAGAACAAAAATAATAACTGTCCAGGTTGTATTAAATTATTATTAAGATGCGACGAATGCTACAACATAATCGCTGACACCTTCAGATTTTGTACTAAGTGTGGTAAGAATGTAGAACGAATAATACGCGTGAACAGGGCAAAAGTACAAAAAAATATATTAAAGCAAAAGCTGCTATCTAAACCAAAACACGTTTCTACAATGCCATCTTCATCATCTGAGGAGACATTCTGTGAATTAAATTTATCGGCCGAAGACATACAGGACATTCAAGTTATTGAAGACAGTCAAAAGCCCAACATCAAGAATGTTCTGGTAGATATTGATGTTATTGAAGACAGCCAGCAGCTCAACATTGATAATGTTCTGATCGAATCAGATTTGTCCGAGTCGCCTAGTACTTCCGCCATATTATCATGTCGTGGCGAGCCAAGTGGTTCCCAAGTAGATGGAGCCAAGTTGATGGAAATAAAGAGTTACTAAGACACGTTGACATTGGCAAAATAATCGTCAAGCAAAGATGGAAGGCATAATTTGAAAAGAAAAAGAAGAAGAGTGATTAATATATTTTGAAATAAAAAAAATGTATCAAATTGAGTTTTATTTTAGATATATACAACATATTATTATATAATTGTAAGGATCCAAATGCACATATTATATACATATTAAGTCATTTATTTATATTTATACACTCCATATACAAAAATTTAAAATGTGCTCGTTTCTGGACTGTGAACATGATAAACAAATCTTTGCTTAAATTAAATACAACACAGTTATCATCATCATCATGATATCGCCCAATAAATGTCCACTGCTGTACATATGTACAGTTAATTAATATAGTGCTTTCTGGTAGACAATATTTTTAGTTTTTTTTTGCGGTGCGTAAATAAATAAGGATGTTGGTTTTCCGACACGCGAACACGCAACGTATAATTGTCCATGTGCGAAACAGGGAAACTCTAAGTTTATTCCGCAAACTTGCAACGATTGGCCTTGCGATTTATTTATGGTCATCGCAAAAGCTAGACGCACGGGAAATTGCAACCTTTTAAAATCAAATGGCAAATCCGTTGGAATCATAGGTATTCGTGGGATTAAGACATCCTCTCCTTTGTATTTTCCTTTGATTATTTTAGCTTCGATGATGTTATTCATGAGTTTCTTCACAACCAATCTCGTTCCATTGCAAAGTCGAGGTTGATTAATATTACGCAGCATGATGACAACTGACCCTACTTTTAATTTCAAATTATGTGGTGGTAGTCCAGGCAAGTCCAATGAATTTAAAAATTCTGTAGGATAGTTGACTACGTCATCCTGGTTTGTAGCCGTGTCAACTGATTTGTACGTAAACAACTCTCCTGGAAGGAAATTCTGAATGGTAGCGTTGAGATCATCGACATCTTTGTTTTTTGCTGCCAATATTGCACGTTCACTTAGCCAATCGTGGTTATTATATAGTTGTTTAATGTCCGGAAAAACACGCTGAATAAGTTCCTCTTTCGATTCTGTGAAGTGACAGATATCTGTGGGAAAAGTCATTAATCCGGTCGAGCTGTCAACTGCGACCTTACCATTGCCAATATCCAGCAACTGCTTCGAAAACACAGTCGCAGTTTGATCTTGTTGCAAAAACACTCGCATGTTAGTAGTTAATTGTAGTGTCTTTACGTGCCGCCACAAATTTGATGATTTTAGACATGCGTTTATTTCGTCAGCAACAGTCGATCGAGGAATTACTGGAAGAGTCTGACGAAAATCACCTGACAACAGTATCATGGCTCCACCAAAAATGTTTTGGTTATCACGTAAATCTTTTAACGTCCTATCTAGTGCCTCCAGCGACCTCTTGTGGGCCATTGTGCATTCGTCCCAAATTATCAATTTGCATACTTGGAGAGTCTTCGCCATAGCGCTATTTTTGGCGATGTTGCAAACTGGCGTTTCGTTGATATGCATGTTTAATGGTAATTTTAAGGCTGAATGTGCAGTTCGTCCGCCTTCTAATAAAGTTGCTGCTATTCCAGATGAAGCCAACGCTAGGGCTACCTCATTTTGCGATCGGATCTTTGCTAATAGCAATGTAATTAGGAACGTTTTCCCAGTACCCCCAGGAGAATCAAGAAAGTAAATCCCCCCAGACCCACTGTTTACAGCTTGTATCAAACGATCGTACGCAATCCTTTGTTCTTCGTTCAATTGCGGAACAGTTGTGCGAACTGCTTCGGTCATAGCTTGAGTATCGTACTCTTTGCAACTCATGGTTTAATGCATCTTGCATAGCACGATTGGGTGCTGTCAGGCCCAAACACGACAATACTTTATTTGTCATCAATAAACACATATCTTCTATTATGATCAATGTGTCATTGTAAATCTCTGCCGTAATTTCCAATGTAGGATTCAAAGTTTCACAACGCACGCGATGCAACACATCCTCAGACATGTCATCCCTATATTTCATCCACAAATCTTTCGGATTTGAGGGGAAACATGTCGATATTATAATCGCAAACAGTGTGCGAATTTGATGCGGCGATGAAGATATCACGGAATCCTTGAGCGTATCATCCCAATGCGAATCGTTTTCAAGCAACCGTAATAATTGGCACGCCTCACGGTAAGTCGCACACAGATGTCCATCAACTGTTCTCAATTGTTGAAAAGATGTCGGACCAGAAACATTCACCAATAACAATCTAAGATAATAACATTCATCGTTATTAGGATGTACTGTATATATACGGCCTATAGCATCTGTGGCAAATACATTTTCATATCCTTCAAGTGGTGTTCCTTGTTTACGACGCTGAAAAGACTTTGATGATGCGTTCCATGTGTAGTAGCGCGGCATATCAGCATACAGCAAAGTGCGAGCGAATTGATCAGTTTCACAAATTGAGAAGAAACCTGTCAATGTGGTCACAGGTGGACGTGCCGCTCTATCCACAGCGTTGTTTGGGTTGAAATACACTCGTTGTCCATTTTCCAAATGAACTGCCAAATGGAATACAGTGGGATGTCTTTCATGAATTGCAAACGAAAATATGCGCCAAATAGCCTCATTGCTGCTTACATAGCGACCCATCTGATAGTGAGACACTTCATCATTTGTGTTTGTTACTGCGAAGATGGCCATGTCGCTACCTTTGTTAACATATTTACATATGTACTTTATGGATTTCACAGAGTTACAAAATTCTACATTGATGTGAGCTTCAAAAGTTTTGGACAATATGGGTGAGAACGGCACAATCCAACGATTGTCTACATGAAAATCTTGTCCTTTTATCTTGACATCTACAGATCGTCCACCGTCCTCAACTGATCGCCGACGATACAATGGGTAACCATCGATTCCCGAGATGGTTTCAGCAACCAAGTTTCTCGGGTACCGTTTGGAGCACTTGCCGTCGCGTCGATCATACAGGGTGAGCTGTTGTTGATAACTCCGCAAGGTCCATGTATCATGTGTTTAGTTACTATTGTATGCAATTTTGGGTCAACCGTTTCATCAGGAATTTCGGCTGAAATAATGGAATCAATTTCTTCTGGCCTTATTTTGTCAACCAACCAGACTAATATATGAGCATGTGGCAAACCACGCTTTTGCCACTCAACAGAGTACATCCAACAACGTACTTGGCCATACACACGATGCTTTGTAATGAAATTCATTAAAGATTTTAATTTTTGCTTGTAAACTCTGGCTGTGATGTCATGCCTATCAAGTGGTGTTTGGTTGTGTAGCAGTTCTTTTTTTATTTCAATCCATTGTGGGTTACAGGTGAATGTAATGAACAGGTCTGGACGGCCATACTTTCGAACATAAGACATCGCATCTTGAGCGTACTCGTGCATGTGGCGCGGGCTTCCGATGTAAGTGGCCGGTAAAATTGTCATTCTTCCTACATTATTTACATTGCCGTCAGCATTGATTGCATCGCGAAGATGAATGTACTCTTCAGATCGAAGCTGCTGTTGGTTTAGACGAATGTATGTCAATCGTTCAGTCTCAATTTTGACGTACATGTCCACTGCATACTGATGAAAGAGCCGTTGACACATCAAAATGTGATTTACTTCACCTTCACGGATCATGAGTCTGTATGCATAATAATTCATGGCACTGACTTTTTTGTGTGTATCAGCACCTGGAAGTACAAATGATAAAAAAATACATTTATATATTGATTTTATAAAATATTTTATTTTGTATAATCTAATTACCTGTTGTTGGATTAACCATATTAAAATGGTACCCATCTTCTCCCTGCCAGAAAATTAATGGGTATTGTAAAGCATCATAAGCTCTATGCGTTTCATATACACGTTTCAATTCATTGTTCTGGCGATGAAGTACAATATCTCTTGATTGCAAATTCTCTCCAACAACGACAATAGCCACTTCATCTATTGTCGGTGAATTAAACCTCCTTGCATGCTCTCCAGCAGGTGTTTTGTCGGCTCTTATTACAATATTATGGCTGTCTGATGGCATCCGATCCAGTGCCATTTTGAACACCTTCACTAATTAATTATTCTCATGAAGAAATGTTTGCAGTTGTTGGACAATGGTTCGCTTGACGGTTGGATTATGACCACAACGTGTATCAACTTCCGCATCTTGATTGCCCATAAAATAAATTTGCAAAAATTTATGATCTGCATCTGGCACTGGCAGCATTGCCCCCAGTAGGTGATGAATTTGTCCTTGTATCTGTAATTGTTTAAGAACTGGTTAATTTAATTGTGATACAAATACAAATTAGAATTTCACTAAAACAATTATGGTATACTACCTTGAAAGTGGGCATGAACCCGTCTTGTACTATATGCGTTGCACCAAACGATGTCATTTGGAAGCAATTATTATATTTTTGGATGTTAGCCAAGAAGTGTTTAGACTCACTTTCCATCCCATTAACTAATGAGTGTAACGGTTCAGGTGGTGGAACCAATTGTGGCAATTGTACTTTGCCACCAGCACAACATAATCCTGCAGGTTCACTACTGTATTTTAATGCTTTACAATGTTGACAAATGATTGACATTTCTCCAATCGTCACAGATTTGTCGGCACTATAATCAATTTCCGGATCGTAGGAAAATGCTCCTCGTTCGAGGTTTACAGGAGCATTGCGTCTGCGGAATCGATTAAATTCATTATCCCGTGCTCGCTGCTGTTGTGATCGATGTGCACGAACTCGTTCCATTCTCTGCCTATCCACTTCATAGTTATTTACTCTTGAACGTAATTCTCCCATACTTGTACGACTGTTATCATTATCAGCCTCTCGCTGGTCATTAGTGCGGTTGGAGCGTAAAGTAGCTCGTTGCACATTTACACGACTTCGACGACCTATGTCAGGTCGTTTTCTTTTCCTCGGCATTGTAAGCAGCGAGAAGAAAATCACTTTTAACAGTATTTCAGTATTTCTCCAATTAAATGTTTCTTTTTTTTAACATGATATGACAAAACCAAGGATGTTAAAGTAAGAGCGCAGCAAAAAGTCTCTAAATCTATGGACAAAACAATGGAACGTTCGGATACACGGGTTTTTTTTACATGAGATGACAAAACAATGGAACGTTCGGATACACTTATTATTATTATAATAAAAATATTTTTGAGAGTTGGTAACACTGTAAGTTTGGCACCCATCAAACATTTTAAAAAAAATTTTTGACAGAAAGTAAGTGGTCAACTTTTATATTGGAAAATGGAATTGTCGTCATACTCTATCTTACTCGCAATTTTTCCTTATTTGCTCACCGTTTAGACCTACCCTGGACTACGACAAACATTTTAAAACCAAAATCAGCTCAATCGGCCCAGCCGTTCTCGAGTTTTAATCAGACTAACGAACAACAATTGATTTTTATTTATATATATAGATAGATATATAATATATATATATAATATATATATATAATAGATATATAGATTTACCCAAAATACTATCACTTTTGATGGTAGGATACTGGCAACCCTAAATGAAAAGTCGTCCGGTTTTCTTGTCAATTTATATTTTATAGTTCATTGTCTACACGTGTATGCTGATAACACTGGAAAACAAAATCAAACTTTTTTTTTGTTGCATGAAGTTTTTCTACTGTTGTTTACTAATTTGGGTGTGCTGATTTTAAATCTACCCTCAGATTTTTTGTAGCAGCTCTAATTAGTGAGATACAGGTACCGTCTTGAATTTACATAAGTTGTCAATAGTTTCTATCAATAGCGGTGTAACTTAACTAGTCCCTTTATAAATTTCATTATGTCTTCCTCAAGAAGGACGTGTTTAAATAAATCTGATTGTTTTTGTGCTATTTGCGGAGAATATATGTTCGAAAAATGTCGTTTAAATGTGTCGGACTTTGTGAAAAAGGCGTACTTCGACTACTTTGGGTTTCCGGTTGCCATCAGACGCTAAACCTTGGATACCAAATCAAATCAAATCAAATCATTTATTTGCTGAACACATGATTATAGGTACAAGTCAGGTCTTATAACTAGAGTAGTGTAACATGTATTCAACCCGCAAGCAGGTGTGCAAATATTAATATTATATTACAATTTAATATTATCACTGTGATTTAAAGTAGTCAACAATTAAAATAATCAAGTAAAATTAATTTAAGGTACATTCTAAAATAAACAGTTAACTTTAAGATTTACAATCATTGTCAAAACATAATAAATTTTTCTACTTAAGATTAATATATTCATTTATACTATAGAAACATTTGTCAAGCAGCCACTTATTCAATTTTAGTTTAAATAAATTGCCATTGAGGTCTTTAATAGGTACTGGTAACTTATTAAAGATAGTAATGCACATATTAAATACATTTTTTTCATAAATCCGCTTATGGCATTGCGGTTTGTAAAACAAATTATCAAATTTTGCTCTTTTCTGTCGAGTGATAATATCCTTACGTTTGGCAAAGTGTTGTGGGTAGGATTTTACAAACATGCATATGTCTCTAATGTACATGCAAGGTAGAGGCACGATATTACAGATCTTAAACAGAGGCTTGCAAGAGTCACGAACTCAAGCCTTGTTGATAACTCTAAGGCATCTCTTCTGTACTCTGAAGACTCGTTCGGCATCGACAGAGTTACCCCAGAGGAGCAGACCATAACTCAGGGTCGAAGACACATGCCCGTGGTAAGCTGCTAAAGCTGCGTCAAATGAAATCGTATGGCGGATTTTCTTTAAAGCAAAGACAAAGCGACTAATTTTCCGACAAACATCACTAATATGATCCTTCCAGTTCAAGTGTCTATCTAGTGTGATACCTAAGAATTTAAATGTCATTACTTCATCTACTTTTTCATTATTATAAGAAATGTCAAGTGTTAGTGGCGTAGTATTATAAGAGTCAAATTGCATAATTTTAGTTTTGTTAATGTTTATAGCTAAGTTATTATTATTGGTCCAATTAACAATGTCAAATAGAGCAGTATTTAATGTAGTTTGGGCATGTTGTCTGTCAGTTTTAATTAGGATTGTGGTATCATCAGCAAAGAGTATGCATTTGTGTGTCACAAATTCTGGGAGATCGTTGATATAAATCAAAAATAGAATCGGACCTAAAATGCCACCCTGTGGGACGCCTCGATTTTTTAAGATACTAGATGATCTAAATGTTTGCTTAGTAACATTTTTAGTGTCTGCTTTGTCTTTAAACTTGGTAATAGTTATAACCTTTGTAATTTCGGTACATTGTTCCCTATCATGCAAGTAGCTCGCGAACCAGTCCAGAGCTTTACCACGTATTCCATAATGATCCAATTTGTTTATCAATATGTCATGTTCAAAATAGTCAAATGCCTTGCTCAAGTCCATAAATAGAGTCAAAATGGGGCCTCTACCACTGTTTAAGTTTTCTGTAATAAACCTCACCAAGTTAAAACAAGCAAGGGAAGTAGAGGTTCCTTTACGAAAACCATATTGATCACTATGAAGCGTCTTATGCTTGTCCAAGAAACTGTTAAGCCTATTCAACATGGCTTTCTCCAATATTTTTGATATGATAGGGACTAATGTTATAGGTCTATAATTGTTCGGATCCGATCTATCACCCTTCTTGAAAAGGGGCTTAACAATTGACTTTTTTAACTGTTTTGGGAAAACACCCTCCAAAAAGGACAAGTTAATTATGTGTGAAAGTGGAAAACATATCCACTTTGCACAGGCCTTCAGACTACTGGTTGTGATGTCATCCCAGCCACTGGTTTTACTATTGTTTAGGGACATAATTATTTTAAAAACTTCTTCCGGGTCAGATGGAATTAAAAAGATTGAATTTAATTGTTTATTATTGTTACAAGTTTGGTATGTAAAAGTTGTGTTGAATCTTTGCGACTGTGGGCAAACAAAAAAAGACCCACTTTTAAGTACAAAACTCCTATGATATGGCGTGAACCATCCAACCATCATGACGACTGTTATTTCTGTGTAACGAAAATCATAGGAATAAATCGTAAAAATTGCTCTAAGTGGATATATCCGAACTTAAAATCTGCCATAAGACCAGTCTTGAGTATTAGTGACACATCAACACCACAGCAGCCATGTACATCTTCAGAAAATCCAGACCAGTGCAGCGGACAAAGCGGAAACGACGACAGTGATAGTGACAGTAACTTTGATTGCTACGGTAGTCCCAGACCACTAAATCAAGATGATCTAAATGACTTGATCAGGGACCTTGGACTATCTAAAACGGCATCAGAAATTTTAGCTTCCCGATTGAAAGAAAGACATTTGTTGACCAGAGAAACGAAGATATCGTACTACCGTAACAGGGAAAAAGATTTACTTCCTTTCTTTACTCAAAAAGATAATTTTGTGTTTTGTACTGATATTCCGGGCCTAATGACTGCAATGGGGTTAAAAGAATATAATGCTCCACTAGTATCCAGAGACCGAATTATATTGCCTCCTTTGCATATAAAACTGGGATTGATAAAACAGTTCGTAAAAGCTCTTAACAAAGATGGCGAATGTTTCAAATACATTGTAAAAGTGTTTCCAAAATTGAGTAGTGAGAAAATCAAAGGCGGTATTTTCGATGGCCCACAAATCAGGAAGTTGATAGACGATAAAAATTTCATCAACCATATGACAGCTGTCGAGAAATGTGCATGGGAAGAGTTTGTTTGGGTAGTAAGGAATTTTTTGGGCAATAGGAAGTCTGACGGCTACATTCAGCACATTGAACAGTTGCTGATACACTTCCAGCGGCTTGGATGCAACATGAGTATTAAGCTTCACTACCTTCACAGCCATCTAGACTATTTTCCTGAAAATCTCGGTGACCTAAGCGAGGAACAAGGAGAGCGCTTTCACCAGGATATTCCTACTATGGAGGACAGGTATCAGGGGTACTGGAATGAACATATGATGGCTGATTATTGTTGGAGCATTCAAAATAGTACTCATAATACATCTCATTCTAGAATATCCAAAAAAAGGAAATTTTATTCAGAATAAATATATTAAATAATTTTTTTTAAATTCAACTATGTGCATTTTCAATGAAAAACCCTGTCACTTCATAACTCCAAAACTAAAGCTGCTACATAAAAGCGTGGAAAAACTATTCAGATTCATGTAAAAAATCTCATGCAACAGACATGCTGTTTTCCAGTGTAATAAGTTGATAAGCTCATACGTGTACATTTTTACTAGCCTTTAATCTTGCAAGGGGTCATGCCCCATATGTGTGTCATGCACGTACGATCAGAACTTCAATATGCACCACCGATGGGTCATACACAGGGAACGTGTTAAGTATGAATGTGTGAAAATAAGGTAATAAGAATAAATTGACGTTGAAAAAATTTGTTTTTCCTACATTACACATTACAGTCTATATATAGTTACGAGGGTCAGAACAGCAGTCAGACAGTATCCTCACTACCGCTGGCACGAGCCAACGGTCCAGATCTGCCTGCGGCCACAAAGCTCATCACGTACTGTACAAAGTGTTTCATTCACCTCACCTCATCCTCCGATTACCGACGGCCACCGGTCCTCGGTAAATAGGTTTAAGATTCTTGCCATCGTAAGAATCAGCTATTCAATCAATTACATGATTATTCACTAAAATAGTGTAACATAAATATATTTTATCTCCGACATAACTTGACAAAAACGCATTGTTAAATGTTTACATTCTGACACAAGCATGATGTAACATAAATACAATGAAAACTTTTGTAATTTTATCACCGAAACATTGTAAAAATTAAACTTTATACATTTTTACTTACAACTTTAATCAATTATAACTAATTATCAATTGATCATTAATTTATAATTTAAGGAATGACGTAACATTCTGAACGTTATAAATAAATAATCTGAATCTGAATCTACACGCTCACTAAAAATACGCAACTCGAACAAAGCACAAGTCATGCGCTTATTCATACGCAAAATATTAATGCGTTGATCGAAACAAATAAGAATAACTTGTCATATTCAAGTGCATTAGCACTTAAACGCACGGACGGGCGCGCGCTGTCTAGCTCGCCCGGTTCTAAGTCGTCGGGTGCAGTGAATACTAGGCCGCCGCCGCTGCTGTATCGAGATATGGTTGTGAGCGCCACGACGACGCGACGTCAGCCGGTAGTGCGCAGGAGGGAATGCACGTACGTGCGCCGCGCAATCCGTTGCTTAATGAAAGTTTTAAGTGGATGATAGACGTACGAACTTAAAGTACGCGGTTTTTAAGATCGCGAACTTACTCGGCTTGACGTTAGTTACACACATGAAGCTTACTCACTCTGTATTGCGATGTCGTCGACAAAAGAAGCTTTATGTTATTTAGGAATTATATAGTATTACATTTTAAAAACTAAAAACTGACAGACTGGCCAAATTAAGTGGCGGCTCGTGGCTCGCAGTGCTGCCACACGTACGAGCGGAGGCGGTTTACGAGCAAAATTTCAAACTTGTCAGATCGCCAACGAACGTTCTCGGCGGTTTTACGCGTACTTAGGGTGACACACGAGCGAAAAAGGTCGTTTAGCCACAAGTTCGCGAACTTACTCGCACGTCTATCACCCACTTTACGTTAGTCGAGCGTAAAAAACGTAAAAGGCTGAGTAACTTCATGGGAAAGGCGCAGGGCTCGAATAAACTGCAGGTAGCGGAGTTTATGTCGGCCGTGTATGTATCAAGACTGAGTAAATCTACAACGGCGAAGGATATACGAGCATACATTCGTGAAATGGGACAAGAATGCAAAACATGTCGAATTCTTACCACAGAAAAAGGCAACAGAATTGAATTCGTATAAAGTAACTGTACCTAGAATTAATTTGGATTCATTTTTGGACGAAAGTTTCTGGCCTATGGGTGTTAAGTTTAGAGTTTAACGCAAATTCGCGCCGAAAGTAAGGACGAATAATAACACTCAATATGTATAGTACAACCTCAAACGGAATGGAATAAGGCCAAGTTTCCAAATGTGTCTCCCGTGGAATGTTTATGCGACCGTATCATGGCGGTGAAGATATCAGTTGAAACGGGTTCCTTTCTATAAATAAAAATAATAAAAATAAAATTCATTTATTTCGGACAACGACAAATCATAATTAAAATTAAATTTAGGTCCATATCATGTTAGTAGCAAATATTACTTAATTCTATGTTAGTTATTGACAATTAATGTAAATTATTACAAACAGTGCAATCAAATAATGATGAAAGTGATTATTTCATCATTACTTGGTTGCAGTGCTTGAGGAACGGGCTATCCCATTTATTGGATAATACATTCAGAATGATGTTGGTACTACCGTGCAGCCTGAACAGCAACGAGGCGATTTTCTTCCGCATGCATGCATGGAAGCCGTCCGTGCGCGCCTCCGCGAACATGCCGGACGCGCTGCAGAACCTCGGGAGCCCCAGTATCATCCTGAATGCATTATTATACTGGACGCGAAGGGTGTTGATCGCTTTTTGAGTATATGTGGTCCATAGGCTACTCGTGTAGAACGTCTGACAGTAAGACTTAAACAGCGTGACTTTTGCCTCTTCAGAACATCGATAAAACCTACGGACCAACATATTGGCCCTTACGGTCAACGCTCTTCGCTCCCTCTCTATGTCTGGTTCATCTCTAAGATTGTCACTTATAATGTGACCTAAGTATTTGAACTGGGTAACTCTTTTCAGCTCAGATCCATTCAGCATAATGGGTGGTACCTCAATCATGTGTTTTCCCTTTGGGGAGAATACCATGAACTCACTTTTCTTTACGTTATATTGTAGACCATGACTCTTAGCATAATTTTCGCATATTACCAACAGTTTCTCAAGTGCACTGATAGATGGTGCCAGCAGCACCATATCGTCGGCATAACTGATATTATTTACACTTATTCCATCAATAGAACATCCCACTGGCTGCCTGCTGAGACCATCTATCAGGGAATTTACATAGAGGTTAAAAAGGTGTGGTGAAGAGACCCCCCCCTGTCTTACGCCACATTCCATCCCATATGCATCAGACAGCACCCCTGCCCATTTTACCTGATTAGTTTGGTTGTTGTACCAAAACTCAAAAACAGAACAAACATCTTTAGGCAAACTAGTCTCGCGTAGCTTTCGCCACAGTATATCGTAACAAACGGTGTCAAAAGCACGCGAGAGGTCTAGAAAACAAGCATAGACCGGCGTCCGTCTATCCACGTAGTACCGGACAGTACTCTTGAACCCAAGAATAGCAGTATCAGTGGACAGTCCTTTCCGAAAACCGAACTGTCCATCGTGTATTCGTAAGTGTTGTTCTAGGTGCAAATCCAGAAGCCGGTCCAGTACTTTAGCTATTATAGTTGCCAAGGATATTGGCCTATAGTTGCCCATGTCTGAAATGTCTCCAGTTCTGTTCTTGACTATGGGCACAACAATGGTTTTCATACAGTCAGAGGGCACGTACGCATGGCTGATACACAGGGAATAGAACATCGCCAGGACTCCTGACATATGTGTGCCAGCATACCGCAGGTGCTCGACGCTAAGTCCATCATGTCCCGGGGATTTACCTGTACTCATATTTTGCAGAACTTTTCTCACGTCACTAGCTGTTACTCGTGTCAGGGTAGCATCTGAGGATTGATTGGACTGATTTCTGATAGTGAATGTATATACATGCCTGTTGATGACGAAAATAACACAGCTGAATTCACAGAATGTTTAGCGTTAACTAGTGCTCTAATTGAAGAAAGTGACGTCCAGGTTGCCTATGTGATTGGCGACTTCAGTGCGCACCCTACGAAGCATTTTGGCCGGGAGATGATGTCGTTCTGTGAAGACCTTCAGTGGGAATGTGCAGACTTGAACTTCCTCGGAGTGAACTCGAATACGCATACATATATGAGTGACGCGCATCGCGGGTGTATGAGCTGGTTGGACAACTGCCTTGTAACTAGAGCTGCTTGGGATACTGTTGTGTCTGCGGACTTATTATACGAAGTCACATGGTCCGATCACTTCCCATTACGCGTTGTGTGTAACCTGGGACGGGTGACAGTTGTCTCAGCCGGCTCAAACAAGTGCGATGCAATGAAAAGTATTAGATGGGGGGAGAGGAACTGTGATGAAACAAAGATGTATGGTAAATTATATTTTGAAAATATTGATAACTGTGATAATTTGAATTTTACATGTACCTGTGATAATATTTTAAATTGTATCAATGTGACTAACTATTATAAGTTTATTGATAATTATTATAACCATATTGTTAAGACAAAGCAAAACGCAGCAGTAAATAGTGCTCATGTTAGGGCACGTAAGATAAGACTACCAAAAAGGTGATAGGTTGAATTATCATGTCAGGGACAGCCATCAGGCAGCTAGACGAAGCTTCTGTTATTGGGTAGCGGCCGGCAGGCTGTCTGAAGGGCGAATATTTGATGAGATGCGTAATACCCGTTCGGAATTTAAAAACAAAATTAAGTGGTGTCAGCGTAAATCTTTTGACCTTGTGAATTATGAAATTCACTGGACAAAGCTAATTAACGCACAAGTAACGCATCATGTGGTGAATCTGTTGAGATACTGGTACAGAAACCAAATTAACAATGTGAAGTGGGGAGGCTGCTTCTAATCTGTGAGCAATATGTTATTGCTCATGGATTAAAATACAACGTCACAAAAACCGAACTGATGGTGTTCAGATCTGGGCGAGGTCCTGAGAAGGTGCCTGAAGTACACTTGGGCAGTACGACCATCAAGCAGTTCAGGTACCTTGGTCACCTACTGACAGAGTCATCAAAAGATGATACGGACGTGGAGCGGGAGAAGAGAGCTCTCGCCGACTTCTTTGCTATTATACGGACGAGGATAGCAGCCTTCTGGAGTCGACTAACTCGCTCCAACAACACCATCCTGAGGGCTGTCTCTGACTTCCTGGCCAATCCCATATACAGACACTGGATTTCTGTCCACATGGACGGAAACAAAAAATAGGGCCGTCCGCGCCCACCTTGCGCACTGCCTACCTAGGATGGAAGCGCCGCAAATTGGCTTGGGTTTGAGAAGGCCTATCGAAGCATGATGGAGGGATACCCTCCATGCGAAAACATGGCGCGACTCCGATCGGCCCTGGTCGGAGAAGCCAAGACGACGGTCAACGACCTTCTCAGTACCGCGTCTGACCCGGAGGTCGAGATGGAAGCCTTGAAAGAAGAATTTGGACATCCCACGCGTCTGTTGGAGTGCGCCCTTAGAAAAATAAGCGAGTTGCCCTATGTATCGGAAGGTGGTGCCGAGCTCCGCGCATTTACTAATACAGTGCGAAACTGTTTGGCAGTCTTGAATAGTGTGCGCGCCGACGGGTACGCAAATAATCCACAGATAGTACATAGCATTCTGGCGAAATTAACACCATCTCAAAGTACACAATACGGCGAGTTCGCCATGAATAAAGAAATAATTTCAGGAATCGACTTACGGATATCACCGCGCATGGACATGGTTATATAATTCTTAACGAATATAACGCGCGTCATATTACAACACGCTTAGTGACGCCCTAAATCCTAAGCAGACTACGACCGATCGCCGAAATAAGAGTGCGGCCAGTGACAGCGTCAACACATCGCGTACATACTCAAGTTGAATCTATGAACTCAAATAAGTTGTGTGTACTATGTGCGCGGAAAGGCACACATTGCACGAGTGTAATCATTTTAAATAGCTAACAGTTGAACTTAACTAACTTCTATTTTCTTTATATTAATTTATCTTATTTTTATTTACAAACGTTTCAATTTAATACAAGGGCAATTAATCTATGTACATATAATTAATCGAAACTAAAATTTAACTTTAACGAAACATTAGAATTGATAATAAGAACCTACCTAAAATATGTATTGATTGTCAACCTTAACTTAATAGCAACAGCGTTCACATTTTTTACAATCACTGTACCACCGGTTTACTCATCGGGACACGTTCGCCGCTCTGATTGGCGTTTAGATTCCATTGTTCGGGAAAGAACACCTGATCGACGCGTGAGCGATTTCGCAAGGCAGGGCAGCCCCGCATTGTCCCTCGCACACGACCGACGACAGTCGTTCACCAGCTACCTACGTATTAGGTACGCTTAAGTGTCTTCACACGCACTGGCTCGATAATTATTATATTTTCATTGGTACCTCTTCCAACGTATTTGGGAGGTTTTGTAAAATCTTAAGTGTCGCTCTGCACCCCGACAGGGTAAGTGTTGAACATTGTTATATGCTTCATGTAGGTAGGCAATCATTAACTTTTTAAATATGTACATTCATCTTCTATTATCAATGATGCAACCAGTTTTGTTACCTACGGCCGTAGTGGAAATCAAAGATAGGCATATAAATTATCACACTGCACGCGCGCTCTTTGACTCGGGTTCAGAGCGTTGCATCATTACGCAATCACTATGATAAATTAGAAATTAAATTAATACAGTCCACTCAAGAAATACGAGGAGTAGGAAACTCGATCTCACAATCAACATGTATGCGACGTTGATGTCAGGTCGTGTACTAAGCGCTCCTACGCACTAGCGGTTAACCGCAGGGGCGGCCAACCGCGCGGCCTGCCGCTTTTCCAGTTTAATATGCAAGCGCCTGTGATTGTACGCACTTAACCGCTACAAAGTTTTAACCGCGGCGGTTGAATGGAGAGCTACGGCCCGTTCCACAGCTGGCCGCTATCTTGCTTGTACGCACTGGCGATTTAAGTTTGCGGCGAGCCGCCGATGAGTTTGTACGTGAGTCGCAGCCATGAACTTCGACACAGAGAAATTCATTGTTTAAATTCAACAACTAGAAGCTATTTGGAATTGTGAAGCAGCCTTGGCCAAAAGTATTGAGCATCCCTGACATTTTTATTTTTTTAAAGAAATATCAAACGGAAATAAAATAAAACGATTATTATAGATTTATATACCTATTTATTATTAAAATCCTCCTCCTTCGGCACAGAACAAACAAACACACAATTAAAAACAAGAAACAAACAAAATAATCTTCCAATCCGGCCAGTCACCGTGGAAGATAACGACCATAACCCTCCAAAAATATATACCAAAGGTTTAAGAGCAGAAACAAAGAAAAACCACAATATTTACACAAAGCAACTTACAATGCTAGATCCTTGTCGTCAAACGAACGCTGATTAGAAATAGAGGCAGCAATACAAGAAACAAAATTTGACGTTATAGGAGTATCAGAAACAAGACGGCTAGGTACCAACATACAAGAGCATAAAAACTTTATATATTATTAAAAAATTGGAGGAGGCCTTTACCCAACCTGGGGACCCTGCTAATAATCAACAAATAACACAATAACAGTAGATACCTAAATTAGAAAGAAATATAGCAGGATCAAATAAAGGTTATTTTTTATTTTATTTTATATTATTAAAATGAAAGAAAAATATTTTGTCGGTCCACCCTTTGCCTTTATAACAGCAGAAATTCTTTTTGTAATTGAGCGTACAAGTTTGTCGCAGTCTTCGGTAGTAATTGAGCTCCATTCCAGGCGCAGGCTACGCTTGAGGTCTTCTTTGTTGCTAATCGTGTGGCGCCTGACTCTGCGCTTTAATAAATGCTCAATGGGGTTCAGGTCCAGAGACTGGGCTGGCCACTTCAATAACTCAATGTCGTTTTCCCGAAACCATGTCATTGTGAGGGCTGATTTGTGACATGGCGCTTGTCCTGCTGAAATTTAGCGCCATCCATGTTTGTATCGCCAAAAAGTGTCGTAACTTTCCGGACAGATGCAAAATGCTTAGGGTGCTCAATATTTTTAGCCAAGGCTAAAAATAGAAATTTAAAAAGGAAACAATGGGTAGAATTAGTAGATATTTTTGAAGAGATGACAACAGAGGAAAAATAAATTCTTGGTGTGGTGTAGTAATATAATGTGTTAGCACTAAGGGCACGTACGTAGTATACCTAGATTAAGATATAGTTATAGCGCTCTGTTTCCACAGTGAATAAATGGTCTTCAACAGATATGGACGTTTCTATTACGTAGTGCCCTCAACCCACAGTATAACCAACATCCCTACATGGCGACCCTACCAGGATGGGAAAGCGACGTGAAAATTGAAAAACGAAAAAAATATATACATATAATAGTAGTGAAATTGAACAATTAAAAACAAATCAATAAATAAATAAAAATGTGCCGAAGACGAAGTGTTTATAAGTATTTGTAAGTTGATGAAGTGTAACACAGAGTGCATCTGGCGGATCGAACACAGTTTCAAAAAACCATCATCTGTCGAACATTAGTATTGTGATGTTTATTATCTGCACCATTCTTTCTATTGCGGGACTTTACAAAAGGTGTCATCAGAGTTGGATCTCGAATGAAGTATTCACACAAAATTTGAGAAGGTCCTTCCGCCGCATGGCCAGACGATCTATCGAAGAGCCTGCACGCGTATCCTGCACTTGCCGTCAACAAAACGAACATTGAAGAAAGAAAAAACAATTAAAAAAAAAAATAGAAGTAAGAAGAAACAATTATAAAAAATAAATAAAATATTATGAAGATCGAAAAAATATATAAAGGAGCCGGCGACGGTTAAGATTTAGTTATACGAAAAAAATTAAGAGGGCGGTCGTTACAGTGGGAACCAGTCTCCGCAAACCGTTCAAGAGTTTGGCAATCTCTACTTGGGTCTTTCCTTGTTCATGTAACAACTGAATTTTAATACGTTTTGCGTAGCACAGTTCACTTGTTTTCGGCATTTTCGAAAAAAAGGAATGTCAATTTCACTATTAAATCACACACGGAAGCTTCTTTACGCTACGAATAAGAAATGAAGACATTAGTATTTTTGAATTTTACTTTTTTATTATACCCATAATTTGGGTTAAGCTCACCAGATGTTTTATGGCCCATAGGAAAAGGTTATCTATTGTTTAACCCATATGCGCCCTCTGTACTAAATAAACGACACCTCTTCAAATCTTTATTAAAATAATACTTCTTTGTTTTTCGATGAGCTAGTCCTCCATACCATTACTAGTTGTCACTGTTTACAATACATTTGAAAAACAAAGTGATTTGACAGTAAATAGCCGCCATTTTGGACAATTATCGATATTTTTCGCATGGAGAGGTAAGTGCATTCATTTGTCTTATTTATATTTTTTAACGTGTAATTTGGCGCAATTTTGTATAAAACGATTACGTTATATGGTAAAGTAAATCAAATAACAAATTGCCTTGCATTTCTGTGCAATTCGTAAGATTTATAGAACGATGTTATTTAGTGTCGTTTTTTTAGTACAATGGGCACAAGTCATATTGAAATATCTTTTTATCTGTTTATGCAGGTCTTTGACAAAATGACATTGTTTCGAGGTTGTAATAACTTTCGAGGACTCGAAGAAGCTGTCAGCGCTATATCTGAAGATGAGAACAATGATGAATATGATTTAGTGATAGTACCGCCAGATCCCGCTATTGTAACCGATGAAGAAGAAGGTGAAGTTGACTTGCAGACCTCAGATTTACCTAGAGATGTACCAGGAACTCTAGAGGTGATGCGCTGACGTCACGATTCTTCTGAATGGGAAGATAGTGACGATGAGCCTTTGTCCAGTAAGAGAAGTCGCCGTGACTCACCGTCAAGTGACATGCCTAAGTGGAGACAGTGTTCACCATCTTACTCATCTTCATCTCAATTACCTGATAGCACATGTCCGTCACGAAAAAACCAAGTGATAAACCAACTGAAAAGTCTTTCACCTATAGAGGTTTTTGAAAAAATATTTGATGATGAGGTTTATGATCTGATTATACGTAATACGTTATTATATGCAGGACAGAACAATAGACATGGTTTTGAAATGGACAAAGATGACTTACGCGGATTTTTGGGAGTGCTCATGCTTTCTGGATATCATAAACTACCCAGAGAACGCCAGTACTGGAGCTACGACGAAGATCTTGGAGTAACTCTTGTGGCAAATGCTATGTTACGAAACCGATTTTTGGATATAAAAAAGAATCTGCATTTGGTAGACAATAGTTTAGCTACTATTTCTCAAGATAAAATATTCAAAGTAAGGCCGCTGTGTGAAATTTTGATCCAAAAATTCTGTCAGCACGGCGTTTTTCATGAAGATATCTGTCGACGAGTCTATGATAAGATACTATGGCCACCACCCATCGAAACAGTACATAAAAGGCAAGCCCATAAGATTTGGGTATAAAAATTGGGTGGCTGCTAGTTCCCCGATGGATACTTCTACTCATTCGATTTATACTGTGGAAAAACAACTGAAACTACAAAGGCACCTCTTGGTACAAAAGTTGTGAAATCGCTACTGGCAAAAATGCCGACAATTCCAGAAGAGCATACTTCGATAACTTTTTTACAAGTTGTGATTTGTTGAAAGACTTGAAGATGTCTGGATATAAAGCTACTGGGACAATTCGAGATAATCGGACAAAAAAATGCCCTTTACGGCCTATAAAAAACATGAAAAAGTCCGCAAGAGCAGATTTTGACTATAGATTTGATATCAATAATGAACTGTTACTTGTAAGGTGGAAAGATAATAGTGTATGTACCATGATGGGCACGAATTTTGACACAATTGAACCTATTGGAAAAGTAAAACGATGGTGTTCACAGAGTAGACAAAAGGTGGACGTGAATATTCCACGCTTATTTCAAAACTGCAATAGAGGGATGGGTGGTGTAGATGAGATGGACGGATCTATATCGTTGTATCGAGTAAGTATTCGTGGCAAAAAATGGTGGTGGGCTATTTTCACCTACTTGCTAGATATGAGTGTATCTAACGCTTGGCGTCTACACACTATGACTGGAGGAGAGCGCTTTGACCAGTTGGCTTTTAGAAGACACATAGCTCGAAATTATCTACAGATCCGTAACAGAACCAAAAGCCGCCCATCAGGATCAGTCGTAGCGGGACCAAGACCGAGCAACAGTGGTCACAACCCAGGAAAGCTAATCAAGCAGCTACGATGTGTTGTATGCCATACTCGCATAAAATGGCAGTGTATACGATGCCAGAAAACTCTGCATTGATAAAGATTGCTTCGGCAATTATCACACATAAGTGCCCAGTGTACCATAAAAAGTATACCCTGAAAATACAACCTATTTAAATTTTTTCATAATTTTGACCACAAAGTATTTGTGATACGGGCCTAAGGCTACAAAAAAAAAAAAATGTGTAAATAAAAACAATTGAATTTCATTTGGGCGTAAATGGGTTAATATAATAATGTATGTACACTTATGCTAATTAAAACAACACTTAAACTAATCAAAAGCGCCCTAAGCTAAACACTTGTCTAATTGTTTTACATAGGTAAGTTATAATTGTGTTATGTTTTCGAAAGACACAAAGATTGAGTGGGAAAAATAATGCTCCGCAGACCATGTAGATCTTTGTAGTTACAACAGTGAAGCGACGACAGCATACATTTTCATATTTTGTATTCATTGTAGTACTGAAAAAGAACGGTAGATTAATATTAGGTATTAGTAGGTAGACTTATACAACAAAGAGTGGGTTCTCCTTACTGAGGACCGAGATGAGTGGAAGAAGCCCCCCCCCCCCTTCTTCCACTCATCTCGCAGTGTCCCACTGGGACACTGCGGGCTAATATAATAATAAAAATTAGTAGGTATTAGTTTATGCTTGTAAAAGTGTTAAACTATCTAAGCAACTACATGGAATTATGGCCTCTCTGTACTTGTTTGCGATAAAAAATGGAGTAGGTATTGAGTACAGGTTCATATAGAATAGAATAGTAGTTGCATTTCTTACCAATCTCCACTCGTCTCCCGTTTTTGACGGCGAGTCTGAGCTAATACCATTTCTTTATGAGATCGTTCCACTTCCTTCGAGATAGCTCTAGGATAAGATAAGGCATTCTAGAATAATGCCCTAGCGCCAAATATCGGTGGTAGTCGAGGTAGTCAAGGAGGGCCTTAATTTGTTTCAGCAGTACCATTGTCCATTGATTTTGTGTGAGAAATCACGAAAAATCAAACATAAATAACAAAGTGTTTTCTTTCTTGAATACGAGTAACTTTGACATGAGTTGCTATATGACGTTTACATTGACAACGTGAAACTCTTTTATCTATGTCATTAAAGCTTACTACTCACAAATTTTATTAAAATCATGATTTTGTTGCGTTGTAAGTATTTGAGAGCGATGTAAATAGACTTTTACGCAATTGCAGTAATAATTTTAATTGTTCCATTACTAAAAACCCTTAATTATGAGTGCACGGATTCATAAATATTTGGTCCGCCATTTCATATTTATTTTATGATGTATACGGCAACACCTACCATACTACTCAATAGAGATACAATAGTAAGCGATTGAGACAGCTATGACAATTTAGTAGGATACCATTTATACGTAAGACACAATAGCTATGACAATTGTATGGAGCCATAGTCGTCTTTGTTTTAAAATTATTTGATTAATTAGTGGAATTGGGCCCCTGGGAATGCGTATGGAAAGCTTTAAGTGCGATTATGAGGGGGCAGCAATGAATGCAATTAGAACCGGTTTCCCGAACTGTCAGTTGACCACTTGTTTTTATCATTTAAATAAAAATGTTTGGAAGAAAGCAAAGTGTATAAAATTGACAGCCAGCAGCGAAGGACGTAAATTGACGAGGTTGGCATCTCTGTTGCCCCTTTTGCCTTTTAATCATATTTCCAACACTTGACATTCGATATTGGATATGTCACCTAAAACCGAAGAAGTGATTAAGTTCCAAAAATATTTCGAAAGGCAATGGATTAAATTCGACCCTAAAATATTGAGTTGTGCTTACCAAAGACACCGGACAACTAACGCTTTGGAGGGGTGGCACCGGAGTTTAAACGCCAGAATTTCCAAAAAACCAACATTCTTCGCGTTTGTTTTCAATTTGAAGAAGGAAGCTACTCATTATGATTACGTAATAAAAAAAGTTTATTCAATGATCATAAAAAAACAGAAGGATGCAGGACATTACATTTGATAACAGTTGCGCGCGGGCGCTCATTATCGTCAGACGCGTGCAGTGATCTTATCGCAAACCGGTTCAGTTTGTACGCCTAACGGCGCTTTGCGCGCGCATGAATCGTTTCGCATATTGGAGGATATCGAACAATACGAAACGGACAAAGTGTTAAATCAGCAGAATGAGACGATTCGGAGTATTGATGAACAAAATGAGAAGATTAGGAGCAGAGAAAACTTAAAAGACAGTGACCTGAGTGAGGATGAAGGCGATACCAACTGTATCATGGAGGAGATGAGGCGAATGGTGAGAAAGAGAACGATTGAAAAAAGAGAAAAAGGGAAGGAAACGCCATGGATTCCAGCAAATAGAAAGGGGAACCGGGGAAACATCTTTTCGCAAGCTTATTAGTCCCGAAGATAAAA
Organism: Eupithecia dodoneata; assembly: GCA_947044415.1. Classification (NCBI taxonomy): domain Eukaryota; kingdom Metazoa; phylum Arthropoda; class Insecta; order Lepidoptera; family Geometridae; genus Eupithecia; species Eupithecia dodoneata. Next base: position 2,212,206 of record OX345670.1, read on the forward strand.
TTGAAATAAGTATTACAGGAACAGAAAAATTGCCTAAACAAAATCTTTGAAAGAGGAAGGTATACAAGATGTAACGCGAGTAAAATATATAAACGCGTATAAGTTCCTTTTACTATTCAGTGAAGAAGAGAGCGCGAATAAGCTACTATCATCAAAATGTTTTAATGAAAATGGATTGAATTGCAAAAAAAACATTTGAAATGACCCATTCATATTGAATACCTACAGTCATTGAAACATCTTGCAGCTACATGTCAGTTTGGCAAGTGCAAATCGTGCTCGACGCTCGAAGAAAACTTGCGAGATCAGTTTGTGTCGGGTCTGACAAATGACGAATGACAATGAGCTGGCACTGGCTCTAAAGGCAGCGGAAAAGCATGCGGAGGTGAGCGGATCGACAGCGGCGGCGGCGGTGGACGCACCGAGTGCTGCGCGCGCGGGAGCGGGGGAGGGCCTGCATTAAGCCCGGGTGACACGAGGCTAGTAAATCAAGCTAGTGAGCCAAGCTAGTGCTGCCAAGCTAGTAAGCTAGTGACACTAGCTTCGTGTAGACGGAACTAGCTTCGTTTACAAGCTAGTAAGCTAGTGTGGAAGCTAGCAAGCTAGTGCCTCAAGCCAGGATAGTTTTAATAGCTTGGGGTTCTATTTTTCAAGCTAGTAGGCGCCCCCCACCACCCGTTTTACTATCCTGGCTTCGTTACTAGCTTCGTGTCAACCGCGAAGCTAGCGAACCTAAGCTAGTGTGCAGTCGGAGAGCGTGGTGAGAGTGCGTGCAATTTGTTAAAATGCCGAAATTAGCGGACAAAATTAATTTAAAATTCGTTCAATTGTACAGAGAAGAGGAATGTTTGTGGAATGCAAGTATTCCATCTTACAAGGACAAGCAAATGCGAGACTCGTCACTAGAAAAAATACGCGACATACTAAATAAAGATGGAATAGAAATGTCGATAAAAGAGATTAAAAATAAAATTAAAAATCTAAGAGCTACATATTGTCAAGAATTAACAAAGATAGAAAACTCTGAGAGGTCTGGAGCAGGAACTGCAGAAGTCTATAAGCCAAAAATTATTTGGTTTGAGGAAATGCATAATTTCATAAAAAAGGTGCCAATGAAGAGAAAAACTTCGGTAAGTTATTTTAATATTATTTACTCTTTACAATTATTTACCTTAAAAGTACTTATTGAAATATTAATAATCGTCGGCATTTTTAATTTTTCTTGTAGTTTTGTCTGAATTAACGAATCATTCTTGCTTGCCATGGTACTGCTCCATCATTGTTGAAATATCTCTTAAATTTCTCCCTTTTTTCGATAGCTGACAGAGAAGAGTGGTTACTTCCCTGTCGACTGATACTGGGTAAACATAAATTTTCCATTCTCCATGAACCGGGAATAATGTTTCCCGCTTCAATGTCTTCTTGGTCGACATCACTACTAATGCAATAAGTGCTTTTTTGCTCTTTTCGTAACCAATTATGCAGAGCACATGATGCTAGTACAATTTTGTCTACTGTTTTTACGTCAACTGCGATTGGTCTTTGATAAACACGAAATCGGCTTGCCAATATGCCAAAGGCATTTTCTACAGTTCTTCTGGCTCTACTTAGCCGGTAGTTGTATACTTTTTCTTCATGTGTTAAATTGTCACCTGGGTACGGTTTCATAATATACGATTTTAATGGGAATGCAGCATCCGCCAAAATTACTCCGCCTTGTGGTATAAGGTTATTTTCTAGTTGATTATATATGGAGCAATTCCTAAAAACACTTCCATCAGATGCCATTCCACAGGCGCCGACGTCAATATAAATGAAATTATAATCGTAATCAACAATAGCCATAAGAACAATACTGAATGTTTTTTTGTAATTAAAAAACAAACTTCCACTGTTGCCAGGAGCTATGATTTGAACATGCTTCCCGTCGACGGCGCCATAACACGCTGGAAAGTTCCATTTCACTCTGAAACCATTTTCTATAGCTGCCCATTCTTCAGTTGTAGTTGGAATCTGTAACAATATTTTTAACAATTTTTTTATTTTCAGAACAATCAAGATTCTCCAAACAATAATAAAGATGACAACAGTGCAAGCAACAGTCAGTCATTAGAACCACCCGTAGCAGAAAATCTGTCAGAAAAGACAGTTGAAATGTCTCAACCTGCAAGCGAAATGTCGTCTATTCAAGATAAAACTTCTAAATTTATTTCCCCCGGAAGTAACATTCCGCAATTTAAGAAACGGAAGGTTTCGCAAGTGAGTTCATTGATAAATGAAATTAAGGTGATTAAGGAGGATTTAAACAGTTCACGAGAATTTCAGGAACCAGAGCTGGATGAACATGAGATATTTGCAAAATATGTAGCAAGTCAGTTGAAAAAGCTTTCACCCGGACAGGCCATTTTAGCTAGGGATCAGATCAACGCAACACTATCCCGCTGTCGGATGTATGATTTAAACTTCGGAAATACTACATTTTCGTACCAGTCACCTATCAATTCTTCAGACTCCAATATGTCAACCACATTTTCTTACAATAGTTCTGCAGCAAGTCCACTCTACACTAATCCACCATCACAACTACAACAGACTGAGCAACGTGATGAACCCATCATCCATCCGCCACCACAGCAAGAGTTGGAGCAAGATGAAGATCCCATCTATCAAGCATTTCAAAATGCTTGATACATTTCTCGCCATTTATGTAGCGTAAACGTACATTTTGTCGTCATTTATGATTTCTCATTTTGTAATTTAGAATTTAATCTCGCCATTTATGTAAGCGTAAAAGTACCTACTTTAATTTGAAATAAATAAAATTCTACATACCTGTATATCTTTCTTTAATGCCTTATAAATTTCACTGCAAACTTCTGGTATAAATCTAGATATAGTAGATCTTGAAACACGATACATGTGACTTAACTTCCTGTAATTGACACCAGATGATAGAAAATCTAGAGTTATTTCCAATTTTATTTTAGCCGGTATGGCTTCTCTCATATTAGTATTTAATTTTTGTATTTGTGGTCCCACTAGATTCAGTAAATTGTCAAAAATATTAGGTGTCATTCGCAAAATACTCTTGAATTCGCCGGAATCCTCAGATCGCAGTTCTTTTAAAAGTAATGCAGATGCTCCATGACTATGTCTTCTTAAGATCCAGGGTCTTGTCCAAGTACGCTTTTCTTCTAGCAGAGCTAATATTTCATCTAGCGCATGTTGACACAACTTCCGAATTAACTTTCTTAGTAGAATTGCTTTTCTCTTACGCACACTGTTCATTTTTACGTATACGTGTTATCAGGTTAAGCACAACTCACTACTGACTTGACTAGCTTGAAATTTCCTAGCTTCGTGTAGACAGCACTAGCTTGGTTACAATCCAGGCTAGTAGGTAAGCTAGAAACCAAGCTAGTGACCCCTTACTAGCTTACTATCCTAGCTTCAAAATACTAGCCTCGTGTCACCCGGGCTTTATGCGCGCGGCCTGCGCGGGCGGCCTCACGAGCATCCGGCGGTGGCGGCCGCGCGGACGCGAGATCCAGGAGCGCCAGGTCGCGCGCGCTGCCGGCACTGATAAACATTTTGAGGTAGGGGACGCGGTCCTAGCGCGTGACTACACGCAGAGGGGGGACAAGTGGGCCGAAGCCACGGTTGTCAAGAAAACGGGTCCCGTTTCATACAAGGTTAACTTGGGTAACGGAGTAGAATGGCGTAGACACGCCGATCAAATGCTTTCAACGCAAAAGAATCGTTACTCATTATCGCGGATGAGCAGCGCGGCTGTCGAGAGTGAGTTGACTTCCAAAGACCACGAACCTGAGGTTGATAAGGGTACCAATAATGAGGACGCGTTCAGCGGTGAGGGTTACCTACCTGCAGCTACCTGCACACAACCCTTTATGGAAAGATAAGTTGGTACATGGAATGTTATCAGAACAAACTATTATGAATAATAATTAGTTAATAACATCGGATAGTGGGGTTTCTCGGAAACACAAATAGGTGGGCACTACTGCCTTGTATAAATACGTCACAGTTAGTAAAGTTTCGTCAGTGTTGACTTACGCGTCTACCCCCGAGTGCTCGTTTAATAGTTCAATATCTCTTTCTTTGGATACGCTACAAATCTAGATTTATACGTTGTTTTACGCCAACATAAAGACTTCTGCGACTATGATTATCTCTTTCACAAGTTAAAATCAGGGGCCTAATTCCACTAACACAATCTCCTCACAATGGCAGTAGTATCGCGTCTAAATCGCCACTATTGACACCTATTGGTATTCTACAAGCACAATCTTTCTCAGTCTCAGTTGTATCGTGGTCGTATCTATGAAACTTACAATTGTGACAAGTTGTTGCATTCTACAAATCACAATCTCTTGTATCGCTTGCAATAGCAAGCAAACATGGAATTCTATTGTTATTTTGACGGCTAATTTAGTCTATGGTTAGAGATTTTGACGAGATAATGGACGATTGAACAAAGGTAGCTCTCGGTGCTATTGTGCTTGTGAAATAATAGTGAAATAATAAAAAGTTAAATGAGTTTCCTAATTCGAGCGCGTCTGCAACTCATTATAAACTCTCGCCGGCTAGAGCGTCAAAACCGGCGACGATCTAGAGCTCTTCTGCGAAAGACGCTGGACCCCTTGCATTGCAGGACAAGGAATTTACAAAAACCTATCGTCTTATCAAGGGGACAGTCAAAACATAAGCGGAAGATCTCAATCCTCATATTCGTAAGGAACGCCGGCCGTACTGATCTGATGGCATTTCCATATAGACCAATGTAAGTAAAACAAACTATCTTTGTTGATTAAATTCCTTCTTGCCTAAGCTTTATAATGTTTATTTTATGTAACTAGATAGTACCTACTATTGAAAACAATTTATTTTGCAGATATTGACTGCACTGGCATTTGTCGCTCATAGTCCGCTGTTTCCAGAGCTGTGAGGGAGGTGTTGGTGGCACTTATTTTGGTCTATCCCATATATGTTCCTTGGCCAACACGAAGAGATCAAAGCAACAAATTAAAGAGCAAGTGAGTTCATGAATATGATACCTATATATAGATTAGAAACTGTCGAAATCAGATAAGTGTCTGTCTCCCTTAAACTTGAGACCTTTTACTTACCATATCGTCATGATTAAAACAGAAGCTAGCTTAGCTGTTCAGTACTCAGTACACTTTGTACCTAAACCCTAATTTTACATAATGTATATACATTCATTGTTATAATTTTCTACAGATTGCAGACGAATTGAAAGCCAGCGCTGAAAGCTGTTGTAGAGTCAAACCAAAACTTCTAGCCGGTCGAGCAATGCAGCAAGCTGTCGTTGGCAAATAGTGGCAAAGCATGGAATCAGCCATGTCGACAAGATAATGGATGTCATGATGATAATGTAAATAGTATTAATAAATTCATTTAAACACTTAACTCCACATTTGAGATTATGCATTGTTGTAGTTTGTGTTTTAGTTTTTAAAGATAAGCTGTTACCACATTGTTTTCTGTTATTGCTATCAGTTATTATTTAGTTATTATAACTTTTCATTCAAAAATGTCTATGTTGGCATAAAATATCTTGTATTCTACTGAGTATCCTAGAATCTGCAGGTTTAGAGTAAAAATAAATACCACATAAATACATATTTTTTATTCATTAATATAATAATGTATGTACACTTATGCTAATTAAAACAACACTTAAACTAATCAAAAGCGCTTTTATTCAAGATGGGTTGCATCTGGCAGAAGTGAAGGAAAGTTTATGCTGAAGAATTTAGCGTGGCTAGAGACAGAAATCCAGTGGCCAGATTTCCTAAAAGAGAACGTCCAGCCTGCTGAAGAAGCTATAGAAAGGCATGAGTCATATAGTTTTCACGACACATCTGATGCGTCCACTTCTACAGGTATTAGTCCTAGCCCTTGTAAATCTTTTGAAGACCTCAGTAATCGCCAGAAAAGAAGACGTACAGAAGAACTTCGTTCATCCTCTAGCACTGGTGAAATAGTGTTTTCAGCTGAAAGTGTTCTTCGAGCTTCAGGAAAAAACCAAGAAGCCGATATAATGTAATATTTAATGGAAAATCCAAATGAAGTAACAAAAATCAAATCTTTCATAGATGGAAACATCTCCTCTATTCAAGAAATATCGCCATTAAAGGCGCTGTCACTATACGTCTCAATGAATTTGTCCAAGTGGCGCTACAAAATACTAAGAGATTTTAATACCAAAGAGTCTCTCAATACCCTAGCTACTACGTGATAGCCAAACAAAAATCACTTTGTTATCCACCTAAAGAAGATGTGATAATCACTGAAACCTCTGCCAAAATCAAAATACAAGGCTTATAGCTTATATTAGGGGTAAGCCGAACCTCGTTTTAGTGAGCAAGTGGGGATTCGATGGAGCTTCCAGCCAGAGCATTTATCATCAAAGAACAAGCACAGGTGAAAAGGACTCGTCCACTGCATTTATGACAAGTTTAGTGCCTCTAAGGCTCATAACGGAAAATGGAGAGGTATTTTGGGAAAACGAGCGACCATCTTCAACATCACTTTCTCGACCGATTATGTTTAGGTTTATGAAGGAAACTGAATTCTATGTGAAGAGGGAGATGGCTGATATGGAATCTGAAATTGCGCATCAAAACATCCCCCCGCATAACATAGCAAGATAGAAAAAGATTTGCTGAATTAGCATTAGGCAACAATATTTCCGGAGACTTCTATTCCAGCGTCGATCTAAAGAGCACCGAAAATTCATTTGAAGAGTCTGTTACTGGCCCATCCACACAACCCTTGCCACTTGTTTCGTCGGAAACAGTAATTATACCGAGTGCGCATCAAAATGAAGAAAATATGAAAAAAGAAATAGATGTTATGAAATTACAATTCAACCGCTTGTCTGAAATATTACAAACCGACACATCAACTAATAATTTAATGATAATTAAAAAATTTAATAAAGTTTTATGTACCATAGAAACCGTAGACCAAGCCAAAAATTTTGCCATTCAGAGAATAAAGATGTGTAGATCTAGGAAAATAGGCGTTCAACCAACATCTGTTTCGAAGAGAAAGGACAGAGGGATCTCTAAAGGAAAAGGGCGCATACAAAGTGGAAGAGATGTGAGAAAGAAAAAACAACATAATCTCTCTGAAAATATTAATAAAAATCAGCCAAATGCAAAAAACTTGTCCAAATTCGTTTCGCTTTCTTTTTTTCTAATATATCAATCAATTCTTCTCTTAATAGTGCAGAGATATTCATCATCATCATCATCATCATCAGCCTATAGCAGTCCACTGCTCGACATAGGCCTCCCCCAAAGAGCGCCATAGCGCCCTGTCTTCAGCTTGCCGCATCCAGCATCTACCTGCAGTCTTTCGCAGGTCGTCATCCCACCTGGTCGGAGGGCGTCCTACACTACGTTTACCGAGTCGTGGTCTCCACTCAAGAACACGTTTGCCCCATCGGCCGTCGGTTCTTCGCGAGATATGGCCGGCCCACTGCCACTTCAGCTTGCTAATTCTTTGAGCTATGTCGATAACCTTGGTTCTCTGTCGGATGTATTCGTTACGAATCCTATCCTTCAGAGAAACTCCGAGCATAGCTCTTTCCATAGCTCGCTGAGCGACTTTGAACTGGTGGACCAGCCCTATCGTGAGTGTCCACGTCTCAGCTCCGTAGGTCATAACGGGTAGGACGCACTGATTGAAAACTTTCGTTTTCAAGCATTGCGGTATGGATGACGTGAAGACTTGACGTAGTTTCCCAAATGCTGCCCAGCCCAGCTGGATCCTCCTTTTGGCCTCCTTCTCGAAACTGTTTTTACCCAACTGCAGAATCTGCCCAAGGTAAGTGTACTCGGAAACAGTTTCGAGAAGGTGACCATGTACGACCACCGGCCTTGGATCAATGTGACCATTGATCATGACTTTGGTTTTATCCAAATTCATGCCAAGACCGATACATCGGGAGGCTGAAGCTAGGCCGTCCAGCATCTGGTTCAGTTCCTCAAGCGACTCCGCCATTAAGACTATGTCATCAGCGAATGCAGGTGTGAGATGTACTCGCCGTTTATATTAATGCCCTTTCCTTTCCAGTCCAGCAACCTAAACATATCTTCCAATGCGCACGTGAACAGTTTCGGGGATATGACATCCCCCTGCCTCACTCCAGAGATATTCCTTAAACATTTTTTTTTACAGACTTTTTTTTTATTTAAAGGTGTGCACACCCGAAGAAAAACCCGTAAATGAATGGCACCGTCTAAACAGCAGGGGCCAGGCCAACGCTGGCTTGTATGCAGGACTGGCACCAGCATTACTGGCTTCGTATAAACTATGCTTTCGGGTCGATTCATGGACAGCGTCGTGAAAAACTCAACCGCGGTTCTCACGATTATCATGCCCGGGATTTCAATAACCTTCAAACAACTACAAACAAAACAAACTCTACAAACTCCCTGTCAGTCAGGTGGTCATCAACATTCGACTCAACGTTGTCTACGTTGTTGAATGCGGGCAGGAATCGAACTAAAGTTCTTTCTTCCGGTTTCTACGTCGAGGAAAGCTTTCCTCAAGTCATGTGCTGTCGCTATGAGAGCCTTGCAGGCTTCTCAGTCATGTGCTCTCGCTATGAGAGTGACAAACTCCCTACACAAAGCTTCAACTTGCCTCTCACAAAAAACTTTTTCGCTGTCAAAAACAGAATTGTGGAAGGTGATTTCAATGGCCACAGTATTAAATGGGGGCTATAAGAAGACCGATAGAAACGGTACAGCGTTTGGATACTGGGCTGCTCAGATGAAATTATCGTTGTTAAATGGCGATGAACTGCAACTGTCGTTCTTTCGCTACCAATATAAACGTAGCTACAATCCTGATCTTATGTTTGTTAGTGGTAACATTAGACTCGTTTGTTTTAAGGAAGTTAGTTTGCCGACACCAAACACACAGCATCGACCAATAATGTGCCATTTTACGTATAGGAGAGTCGATAATTGTATAGATACGGGGTATCCCCCAATAATCTGCACACTCAGTCCCCAAAAAGGGTTTAACAAAATCAAACTTTCGGTGCTCAAGGACCACAAGCTAGAGCTACGAACTGTGGAATACAATTCGTGGTAAGATGGATTGTATCAATATAGAACTGTGAAGTCCTGGCTTTCATACAAAATCCGGATAAGATTCCTGAGGTTCGGTTGAGCGGCTCTACAATTTAAGGTTGTAGAGCGGTTCAGGTACCTAGGGCACCTGCTGACGGGAACGCTGAGGGATGACGAGGACATCGAGCGGGAACGAAGGTCGCTCGCGGTGAGGAGTAACATGCTTGCACGCCGCTTCACGAACTGCAGCACGGACGTCAAGACCACCCTGTTCCGTGCGTATTGTCTGGGCATGTACACATGCCAGCTATGGTCAAATTTCACCAGGAAAGCCATAAATACCATCAGAGTCCAGTACAATGACGCGTATCGGGCACTGATGAGGTTACCGAGATGCTGCAGTGCTTCGAGCATGTTCTCCGAAGCGGGAGTGCCCGACTTCTTCGCCATCGTCCGCTCTCGCGTCGCAGCTTTCTGGGGTAGGTTGGTCCGCTCCAAAAATAGCATTTTGAAGGCTGTCTCTGACCAGGTCTACAACAACCCCATATGCACTGGATTTCCTTACATATGGAGGGAAACAGAAAATGACGTGCGACAGCTTTAAGCGTCGTGATATCTTTTGTTTTAAGTATTTTAATTTTTATTTGTGCATATTTTTAAAATTGTAATTGTATATTTGTGATATGGGTTTTTTGCCTGAAATAAACGAATATTATTATTAAAATAAAGCCGATGTTATTATGGCCCAGGAAGGAATTGTCCGTCTGTGTGTAACTGCATGTACCCCGGATGAAATTGAAGCGGCTAAAAGTTTATTATTATATTATTAAGAATATAAATAGAATAGAAAAATCATTTTTTGGACACAGGTACAAAATAAAAGCATAGAATAAACAAACAAAGAAGTTTATCATGGGGGTAAGTGACGTTAATGGGTGATATTAAGAAAATAAGACTACCTGGTCGCTGTGGAGTTTACGGGACGCGTCCTTTGACCTAAAGTTCAATGTCCTTTTGATAAGTGACCTTAAGGTCATTAACCTCAAGGTCACATACTTTTTTTTGTGAAAACGTTGGTTTTTGTAGAAGTCGATGGCGGAAAGTTAAAATAATCATTTTAGAACACCACGTCAGTGACCTTTGAGGTCAAGGTCTCTTCGCGCCTTCGGCGTATTAAATACACTCTAGTAGGGGCGCCACGCACAAGACCACGTGGAGTCGGGAGTACTGTGTCGTTGTTGTTTTAAAAATGAATCCCATGGATTTAGTGCTGGCCCGTAATTTCACTACGTGGAATTACGCGGCCAGCATCTCCGATTAGGAGAAGGCACTAGAAGCTGCACAAACGTGGCTTTTAGTGCCATATCCAAACAAACGGCCGCGGTGTCAGCATTGCCAAATGGCAATGTCTGTGGAGCAACATTCCGACATTGTATGTAGGTTTCGGTGGCGGACGTGCAAAGTTTGCAAGAGAAATCTCGCACGTTTTGTGTCGGATGCAACAAAACCGTTTGCCTAGCCCCTTGCTTCCAAACCCTCCATACTTCAATTATATAATTTATGTACCTATCTCCTTTGTTTGTTTGTATACATATTATACATAAATAGACTTTTCGACTTTTCGTGGACGTTTCTCTGAAGTATAGGATTCGTAACGAATGCATCCGACAGAGAACCAAAGTTATCGACATAGCTCAAAGAATTAGCAAACTTTACTCGACTCGGCAAACGTAGTGTAGGATACCCTCCGGCCAGGTGGAATGCGAAAAGCTGAAGAGACAGGGCGCTATGGTGCTCATTAGGGGAGTCCAGCATTTGACTAACATGGGCAAGTGTTTTTCCAAAAGATTCTCATCTACTGCAAATGTTTCTTGTGTAATTTATTTAATAGAGGTCATTTTGTAATTTATTTTCATTTCATGTACAAATTTAAATGGGACACTATTGGTCATATCCATACTATGTTATCAATTATCCTGCTACTTTTCCTTTTCTGTTGAGAGCTCAAGGAGTCCGATTTTGTAGAGAAATTGTTCCTGTTGATGGTTTATATTACGAATATGTATTTTACTAAGGCAATATGTTTTTTTTATTTTTAATAATATATGTAACATCGAGCGGGGCTATTTCAACTGAGGGGATATTTCAACTAGTGACAATTACACTTATTTTACTATAACTACTCAAAAACGCCATCTAGCTCAAAGTAGGTGAACAGGTAAATTCGACAATATTTCATAGATGGCGCTTCTAAGGCATAAACTGTTTTACCTACAGGCACTTTTTGTCAGTCGCCATTTTGCGCAACAGTGTTAGCAAAGACGCTTGTCACATTTTTCAACAAAAGTAGTGTTTTGAACGCTTGTTTCAACGATAATACATTGCGAGTGAAGAAAATATAGACCGTGAGTTGTTATTCACTTATTTCTTCTAAGTAAAAACACGCTTTTTAAGAGATTTTTAGTTAGTTTAAATAACCCCTGAGATATGTAAGTCGGGTTATTTCAACTAACCTAAAGTTATAATTGCCCCGCTTAATTTTGTATGGTGTTGAAAAATACTAGTGATGTCCTATGTCGATGTATGCATAGATACCTACTTTATTTATTTTAATTATTTTATTTCGTATAAAAATTGTATTTGTTAAAACTATTTTATTATAATTTATATATGGTATTTTTGTATTGTTTTAGATGGTGCGACATTATATACGTAAAAAAGTAAAACCATACTCACTAGACCAACTTCTTAGAGCAGTTGAAGATGTTCGCAAAAAAAAAATTAATTCTTATCAGGCTGCTGATGTATACGGCATACCAAGATCCACAATAATATCAAGACTATATGAAACACGTGCAATGAATGATAGACCAGGTAGACCGACAGTGTTTTCTATCGATTTTGAAAAAAAAATTGCAGAGTATTTGCATATCATGGAAAAGAATGGATTCCCGTTGACCAGAAAAGAAACGAAAATATTGATATCCGAATATGTCCGTCGTAATGGCATAGTCACTCCGTTTAAAAACGATATACCTGGGAAGGATTGGTTCCACGGGTTTCAGAAAAGGAACAATCTCAGTATCAAAAAGCCCCAGCCGGTTGAGATGGCCAGACGGAAGGCCTGTGATCCATTTATAATCTACGGATATTTTGATATTCTAGAGAAGGTGGTTGAAGAATTGGGACTGTCAGAGAATCCGAAGCAAATATATAACTTGGATGAAACAAGCTTATGTAGCGACCCAGTAAAAGGAAAGGTGCTCGGGAAAGTAGGGTACCGATCCACAAGAACAACAAGTGGCCCTGGACGCAATAATACCACTGTTCTCTTAGCGATAAACGCAAATGGTGACAAAGTTCCGGCACTGATTATTTTCCAAGGGAAACATTTGTGGTCGGAATGGCTATATAAAAACAAAAATGTCAAAACGGCTTACTCCGTCAGCGAAAAAGGATGGATGGAAACATCTATTTTTGAAAAGTATTTGAGAGAAACATTTGTACCTGCGATTGGCAAAGAGCGACCTGTGCTGCTCATATTTGATGGACATACTACGCATGTTGATCTAAACGTTATAAAATATGCAGCATCTGAAGGTATTACAATCCTTAAATTACCACCACACTCATCGCACATACTCCAACCATTGGATTGCAGTACAATGAAACCCCTAAAAGATCGTTGGGAAGATAAGATTATCCAATGGCAGAGGCTGCATATTGGCGTGAAACTACCAAAAGGCGAATTCGCTAGGCTTTTGACCGAAGTTTGGGACGAAATTAACCCTGTAATTCTGCAGAATGGCTTTAAAAGAACTGGAGTATATCCGGTCAATCGATTCGCCATCCCGAAAGAATTGTTTGATATTTTGACTTTGAAGAAATGGGAAAATGCTCAAGCACAGCTTGTTAAAGAAGACCAACACCAACCAGAGGACGTTATGGAACCCGATGTGATGAACTGTGCTGAACATACTGATGAGAGCAGCACAATTATTGTTTCAAGCTTGCTAACTTTAACTTTAAAAACAATTAACGAACACCAAAGCCAAAAACACATTGAAATTGAGACTGAAAACAGTAGGAACGGCTTTGAAACAAAATCATCTCAGAGAGAAGAAAAAGAAAACAGTGTGAAAGACAAACAGAGAAAAACTTTACCTCAGAAATGTGAAAAGAAAAACAACGAACTAAATAAAGAAAAAAATTCCAAAGAAATACTGCAAATTAAAAAAGAATCAAACACGAATAGTAAACCTGAAAAAAAATCCAAATTGATAATTAAAGAGCCAGAGAAAATTTTAAGAACTTATGAAAAAAAAGAAAATAATTTGAAAGACAAACAGAGAAAAAGTTTACGTCAGAAATGTGAAATGAACAACAACCATCTAGATAAAGAAAATAATTCCAAAGAAATACTACAAATTAAAAAAGAATCAAACACTAATAGTAAATCTGATCAAAATTCCAAATTGACTATTCAAAAGCCAGAGAAAATTTTAAGAACTTATGATAGAGTTAGTAGGGGGGATACAAAAGAGTCGAACAAAAACTGTGAGAAAAAGAATAACATTATCCAATTACAAATACCGAAAAGAATTGACAGTAGTCTATTGCCGGATTCTTTAAAAATATTGAAGTGGGAAAAAATTCAACCAATGCGAGAAATAATTAAAGATGTTCAAGAGCCTAACGTGTCTTTTGAAGAACTTCTTCTGAAGACTGTACGTAGAAATGATCTCCCTAAAACCCAGAAAAAACGGATATTGAACAGTAAAGCAGAAGTTCTGACATATGACGATGTGCTTCAAAGAATGACTGAAGATCATGAAATAAAAGAGAAGACAAGACTGGAGAAACTCAAAAAAAAGGAAGCTAAAATACAAAATAAAGATATGAACATACAAAAAAGACAAGAACAAGGAAGCAAGAAACGTCAACAAAGGAAATCAGGTAATAATCAGAAGATAAAAAAACAGCAGAAGAAGAAACGTCAACAAAGGATCACAGATACTGATGACAGTAATAGCAGTGGTTCATACAAATCACTAAATAACTCCGAAGACGAAGATATGGAAAGCTATTACAAAAGTATTTTACTTGAAGCAGAACAACATGAAGACGACGATATATCATCCGAAAAAGATTTTGTTGCTGATGCTAACACTTTAAAGGAACAACCAAATACACAATTTTTTAGAGATAGTTTAGTTCTATCAGCCACTTCCTCGAAGACACCAGATCGAGCTTATAGTTATTTTAAGATACAAGATCCAGAGAAAGACAAATTCGTGTTGGCTAAATTCAGTTCAAGCAAAGGGAAGAAAACCTATAAATATGTTTGCCTGATTGAAGACGTGATCGACGAAAAATTTGTTGTACAGGGCTTCAAGTCGTTTAAAAAAAATACACAAGTTTTTCGTATTATTGATAATGACCATTCAATTATAGATAAAAATGACATTATTAGTTATCTTCCAGATCCCCAAATTAAGGGTAGTGAATATATATTTCCTTGCAAAATTGATGTTGTAGAATATTAAAGTGTGATAAAACTTATTTTTAATTTAGAAAGGTGAGGTGACAGAAGATTTTAATTGATTGTATTAAGTTCCTAAGTGCCTATCATTCCAAAGATTGTTTTCATATCTAGTAAGTAAAGGGAAGTTTCCATTGATTCCATTTAATTTATGACTTTATTACCTATCGTTCCTAGTTAAAACTAAGTGTTATTTGATTAGTTTTTAGTTACTAAAATTTATAATTTATAACAATAAAGATGCTTGATTGAAATTCTCCCTATTTAAACTCCTCTAATTTTTAATGTTTTAAAGAAATAAAGTAGGTAATTTTCAACGCGCCAGAAAGTCATGACACGAAAGAAGAAGATGTAAAGATATGAGATCTGTATTATTTACCTACAGAAATAAAAGGTTTTGAGTAAGTACATTTATACATAATTACATACTTACATAAAACTCAAATAATAGAACCTTGAAAAATTTGCAAAAAAATGTTATTTGAATTAGGTTAAAAAAACGCAAATTAATTTTTTATGCAATACGGGCTGGCAAAAGTTTAAAATAAGTCATTTTAGTTTGATCCCATTTATCGAGTATGTTAGTCGACAAGTGTCCCAGCCCTACTATCTATGGAAAGCAGTTGAAATTACCCCTCCAAAAGTTTAAAGTGGTTTTTTTTGCAACACTGAGCCCTATTACGTAAGTGTAAGATACAAATTTAATTGAACGATACCATAATTATACTCTGGCTTAGAATTGTAACGCCATAATTGCTTTATTAGGATATTTATATGCAATAGTTGAAATTAACCCACCGAGGGGTAAAATCAACTATTTCTACCTTTTTTGAGAAACTTCGTTCTTTTAAAAATACAAAATGGGTATTTTGTCATAGTGATAAGTGAAAAATGATCTCAAATCAAGTATTTTATATAAACATTTATCTAATCTACCTTGTCGTAATCACAAACGAAAGTACTAACTTTTGAAGTTTATGTCAGTGTTTTTATAGTCGAAGTAGCCCCGCTCGACCTTATAAAATAATATAATTTTAATTAATATTTAAAATAAATTCAACAGAATTTATCCTGTGATACAAACGCTTATGAGTGTATATATGTATATTATTGTAAGTGAAATAAAAACTTTTTGTACGAATAATTGGTTTTTTATGTACCTAAGTATATGTTTATTCATATGTAAATAAAAATAAAAATTAATAAATTCGCTCATTCTTATTTCAAGTTTTTTATACATTGCAAGGTAATACAGGAATTAAAACATTTTTAATGTAATAGCTTATTTCATAGCGATTCCGATGATATAAGGTAAACTCAGTCGGTCATTTTAATCACACGCGCCGTTCTCGCGTGGGACCATCCAGAATTGTCTACGAATTTATGCAAAATGGCCGCTACAGTCCAAGGGATAAAGATATATTTT
Organism: Eupithecia dodoneata; assembly: GCA_947044415.1. Lineage (NCBI taxonomy): Eukaryota > Metazoa > Arthropoda > Insecta > Lepidoptera > Geometridae > Eupithecia > Eupithecia dodoneata. The sequence goes on from OX345670.1 coordinate 2,228,308, forward strand.
ACAGTGATAAGCTTCCGTTAAGCTTCACAAATCAGGTAAAACACTTTATTCGAATTAAAAATGAAAATCCAATTTATGTTTTATGTCATCAGACAACCCCCAGTTCAAACACAAGAAATTAAATCACAGGTAGAGAAACTTTTACAAAACAACGTAATTCAAGAATCACATTCGCCATGGAATGCGCCCGTTCGCTTGGTAATAAAAAAATTGACGCTTCAGTGAACCATCATTTTTAATGGTCATTGACTATAGACGTTTAAAGGCCTATCCGCACACAACAGTGCCGACACGTGCCGATCAGTAACGTATCCATCAGTGTCAGTGAAAAATAATATTGTAGCATACATTTTGTATGACGCTATCCGTACTCGTCAGTGACAGTGACGTTCAGTGATGTCAGTGCTGCGCCGACGCTCGCCGTGATCCGACATGAATTTCTAGCGGACAATATTTTGCCTGACACGGTCGCAGTATTTCAAGATGGACGACGAAAAGTTAATTGAATTGGTCCGTGTAGATTCTGCTATTTATGACCTTTCACATCGGAAATACATGGACAATAATGTTAAAGCAAACATATGGAATAATATCGGGCTACAATTGGGCGTAAGCGGTATGTACCTACCTATCTATTTTATTTACGAAGCTAGCTACTGGTTTTGTTTTTGAGTATAGTTTGAGGAAGTTATTTATGTATATTATGTAAAAATAGGACTGAAAAATAAAAGAAAAATATGTATTCTATACGTTATGTATTTATCCAAACTAAAATTATGTAGGATTAATGTTGATAGTATCGTATGGTCTACATTTTCTGGCTTAGCTTGAATTGGTCTAAAATATATCCGAAATTTTTGAGCCAATAACCCAAAGGCATTCTCTACGACTCTTCTGCCTCGCGATAAACGATAATTAAATATCTTTTTAGATACATCCAAATTTCTTCCTGGATAGGTTCGCATTAAATAGGGTTTTAATGGGAATGCCTCATCTGCGAGAATTACATAGTGAGTTGGTGTATCTGTGCCTGGTAATGGTGCATCTGTTGGTACAGATAAAGTACCTCTTTCCAATGCCTTGCCTAAATTACTATTTGCAAATATGCCACCATCACTGTTCTTACCATATGAACCCACACTGACAGCAATAAAATTGTAACGAGCATCAACAAGTGCTAACAAGACGATTGAAAAGGTTTTCTTGTAGTTAAAGAACATGGAGCCGCTATTGGCAGGAGCCTGTATAGTAACGTGTTTTCCATCGAATGCTCCCAAACAATTAGAAAAAATCCAGTTAGTATAAAAGTCATTAGCAATGGATAGCCACATCTCTGTTGTTGGTCTTGGTATCATTTCCTTCATTAAAGTCTCCACTATTGTTTTGCACGTTTCATTAACGATTTCATGTACTGTGATGTATCCTAAACGGAAACTGAATGATATTGTTTTAAATGAGTCTCCTGTTGCCAAAAATCTGAAATAAAAGAAATACATAGATCAGGGTTAATATAAAATTATGATTCATAGGATATTTTTTATAAGAGTACATTACTATTTTAATAGAATAAATTATGTTAGGTATATAAAATTATTGTGGTACCTATGTTTGTATGAATTAAACGGGTATTTTTGTTTCAGGTCCAATTTTCGCCAAAATGAGCATCCGGTTGACATATTTTTAGCATCTCTTGCTCCGACATTAAAAGAATTGCACCCTTGTGATTTATTTGATGCTAAATCAGAAATGTTTGCGATTGTTCAAAAGTACGAAACAAAACTATTGAGAAACAAATTTCCAAGGCTTGCACATGAATCAAACTGTCGGTCACGTGCCGGCACTGTTGTGTGCGGATCGGCCTTTATTGTCTGACTTTAAAACCAATGAATTGTAAGCCGATTACCAGTTGTGGAACCTGTCATAATGTTTTAGGTATTGTCTAATGTTTTCAACTGGACATGAGCATCGGAATGAATGTTTCAGGTGAATCCAATTCTCAAGTTTTCGATCTTTCATGCGTTCCGTTAATGCATGTAGCACAACCAGTAGATCCACTGGTACCGACGATTTAGCTGTTTTTATAGTTGCAAAAATGGTAATTATGTTTAGTATGGTGTAAAAACAAAGCCTGTGCATTATTTTTGTTATTATTTGCAATACAATCACGTATTTTGTCAGTAAGTAAGTACAAAAGTAGTAACGAAATGCAAATTTTCTTTACTGTCTAACTATCTGATGTCACTCACTGTCTGTTGTCAAAATATCGCGGGTTGATTTGACTTTTTCTCGTTAGTTTTTTCTGTGAGAAATAACTTGTGCAACATTTGTTTCAAAGTGAGTATATTAATCAAGTTACTACCGAAGTACCGATCATCATCTTTTGTGCTAGTTGTATGCGTTACAAAAGTTATTAAAAGTGTTATTAATTACAAAACCGTGTGATAATAATACCTATGGCTGTTTCAGAATGCCGGCAAAAAAAGTTGTGGCGGATAGGCAGCTAGAAATGATGACCGAGTTTATGGAACAAACTAGGGCTTTCGCAGTGGGCCGCATGCTAATAAAGTCCCACTGGCGAAACAACAAGCCAAACAGCGTTGGGAGGAGCTGGCAGCAACTATCAATGCTGTCGGGACTGGAGCCACCAAAACAAGAGCCAAGTGGAGAGATGTAAGTACTTTTTCATTCTAAAATTGAATGTTTGTCGCTAATGCTAATTAAAAAACTCATTTAAAGCTTTTACACTTATATTTTTTTTTGCTAGTATTGGAATGAAAAAAGTATGCAACGCGGAGGAAGGTGACGGAGCTTAGGGAGCATGGGAGAAGAACAGGCGGAGGGCCTGGAAAGACATTTAGCCTGACCTCCATGGAGGAGCGAATTTTCGCAGTCCTAGGGAAAGAGTCGGTTATGGGCAATGCATCTGCATCGGTGCAAATCTTTCTGCATGTTAGTTGTGTAAAATACTTTTTGTTCATAATTATTCTAACTAAAAGAATTTTTATACTTATATAACAACAATAGATTACTATAAATCTTTTATTTAATTTTTAAAGAAGGCATGTCTGTTTGCTTCTTCTGTAACACAATCCCTTATGGTGTTTCCTTTGTCAAAATTAATGAGTGTTACTTAATTAAATTATAATAAAATTGTTATATAATTTTTATGCTAATAGAACTTAACAACATCAAGTTTAACATGTATACCAACAGTGGAAATGAATAAACAAAAAAAACTATTGTCTACTACCTACCTAATATGTTACACATTCCATTCAAATAAGATCTCATCTACTAGGACAGGGTTGGCGAACCAATGGCACGCGTGCCATGAATGGCACGCGACATAATATTTTGGGCACGTCACCTATCACAAAAACTCATAATGCACTTATAAAAAAATTGTGAAGTAGGTACAGATATTCTATTTCACGAAGTCCGTTGGGCTATGTATGTCATAGCAGTGAATGCGTGTACACATTGTTTGTGTGCGTAAGCTCAGAGATTTTTTCAGTTCAAGGAATTATCGGAAACACTCAAGTTCATTATGTACCCTGATGTGACGACATTTGATAAACTGAACTTGTCCCAATTCGATTGGTTGGAAATGGAAGAATTTGAAATGCAGCTAATTGATTTCCAGTCTAGTTCAATATGGATTAATTTTTTTTATTGAAATAAGGAAAGAGTTGGAAGTAATTGAAACAGAAAGATTGACAAGTAATATAAGTAAAAATGCCAATAAACAAAATTTTGGAAACATGGAATGCGTTACCAGACACATTTAACTGTTTGAAGAAGCCGGCTTGTGCTATTCCAACAATATTTTCATCTACCTATGCCTGCGAGTCATTATTTTCAGAGATGAATAACTTTAAAAACTCGTTTAGAAACCGTTTGACAGATAACTCTAGTTCAGCATGCATTCTGCTAAAAGTAACATCTTACAACCCTGACATAAGTTACTTGTCATCTAATCTGCAACAACAGAAGTCACACTAATTTTACTTTGATTTAAATTACGCGTACAACTGTGACATCGCAAACAGTATTTTTTGTAGTAAATAAAGAGTTTTGAGTTATAAATAGTATTTATTATTATTATTATATTGTGAGCTGGCCCTAACATGCGAAGAACCGACAACCGTTGGGGTAAACGTGTTCTTGAGCGAAGACCGCGGCTCGGCAAACGTAGTGTAGGACGCCCTCCGACCAGGTGGGATGAGGATCTGCGAAAGACTGCAGGCAGATGCTGGAAGCGGCTAGCTGAAGACAGGGCACTATGGCGCTCATTAGAGGAGAGCTTTGTCCAGCAGTGGACAAATAATAATAATAGTATGATGATTATATTATTATTATTATTTTCCCAGTAATCACAGACAAAATTATGGGATGGCACGTCTATGACCTCATTTAACATTACTTTAGAAAAAATGGCACGTTGATACATAAAGGTTCGCCAACCCTGTACTAGGATAATAAAATCTCGTCATTTTTTGTATTGAACAGTATACATATCCCTTTTCAGAGTCAACATCGGCCACCATCGCTCCTCCAGCAGATGTCTCAAGGCTACCGCCATGTAACACTTGTGTATTCTTACTTTTGAAATTCCCGCGCGAACACAGCTAACAGGGTTGACTGATAGCCTCACTGACAGCGTCATTTGATAAAGCTATAGACAGCGATGCCTGATAGCGTTACTTGACAATTTTGCTTGACAGTTTTGAGCCAAGCCAGCGACCATCAACAGCCAAGCACAATTAATCACCATCAGCCCCAGTCAACTTTGTATGGGCCGCTGCTAAATACCTACGGGGTATAAATTTGGGGTGGCTGATTTCGGGTAAAAATAATCCTACTAATTTAGTAGATTTAATATTGTAACAGCACTTCTGATTTTCATTTGAAAATTGAATTTTGTATTTTGAATATAATTCCTTCATTAATATTTTTAAAAAAAGATACAAATATTTCGAATTTATGCAAGTTGAACATGTACACGATGAAATAGTATATTAGTTGCAGTACGTTTATCATTCGTAAATGGCAACACTAGCATTCACCTGGCGGAATGTCAAAAATGGCGTCTGTGTTCAAATACAAATACTACTGTAAAATCTGTGTTTGTTGTGCCGGCCGGTGCTATTTTTGTGCCTAAAAACGAGTTGAGCTTTCGTTCCTCGTTTCATTTTGCAATATGTTGTGCTGTGAGATATTGACTCTTTCCGTGCTTAAAAACGTTGAGTAGAGCTTCCGTTCCTCCGTTACATTTTGCAATTGGATGTGCTGTGAGATATTGACTCTTTCTCTCTTATTGACTCTTATTATTTATTGATGGATTACATTTTTTCAATGAATTTTGATGTTGATGTTTATATTTCAGGTTTTACATCAGTGCTCTGAAGCTGGAATAAATATTGCAGCCACAGTCTGTGATATGGATGGCGTAAATAGAAAAGCATTAAGAAATCTTGGAGCAACTTCAGAGCATCCATACATAACAGATCATGGCAAAGAAATTGTAACACTACATGATACACCTCACCTGCTGAAATGTTTTCGCAATCTTTTTATAAAATATGATATAGAGGGCAACACTAACATAAACTCTGATGGCCAGAAGGGCAGAGGTAAGGCTGTTTCTATAAAATGTTGTTGTTGTGATACCTATCTGTTTTGTTAGATCTCTACAAGATAATAATTTTTTTATTTATTTGCAGGAATTGCTAAATGGAGCCACATTGTTCAATTTCATGAAATGGACAAAATGAATCCCAATTTTGTGTATGCTCCTGTCCTAAAAAAAGATCACTTGAATCCAAATGCAAAACAGAAGATGAAAGTAAATCTGGCAGCACAAGTATTGAGCCACTCTGTTGCAGGTGGAATGTTTTCTAAAATATCTGATGGTAAGCACATTTGTATAATTTGTAGAATACAATTATTTTATTCTAGAGAATTATTAGATTCTGGAGTCTCTAGAGGAGCTGAACCAGATGCTGGACGGCCTAGCTTCAGCCTCGCGACGCATCGGTCTTGGTATGAATTTGGATAATACCAAAGTCATGATCAATGGCCACATTGACCCAAGGGGTAAACGTGTTCTTGGGTGGAGACCACGACTAGGCAAACGTAGTGTAGGACGCCCTGCGACCAGGTGGGATGACGACCTGCGAAAGACTGCAGGTAGATGCTGGATGCGTCAAGCTGAAGACAGGGCGCTATGGCGCTCATTGGGGGAGGCCTGTGTCCAGCAGAATTGAATTCTGGATCATTACTGCAGCCATCTTTGATGCTAAAAAATCCCGATAGCCTCAAAAAGTTTTGTCTCAGAAGTGTCAATAGTCTTTTGGTTCAATCAGAGCAATATAAACATTCTAATAAACGTTCTTCATCTCAAGTATCCAATGTTCATAAGCTGTGTGATATTTCGAACACAGACAAAGCAAATATGCCATTCATAAATGAATTACCAGAATGCCTACAAACTAATAAAACCAAAATTATAATTACCTCTGATATCAATATAACACCAGGAACTTCTAAAAGCTTTCAGCAAAGCCAGCCAAGAAATATCAAAAACAAAGGAATTAAAATTACGCGGTCTGCCTTACACATGAAATTAACTCCAGTAAAAAAAGAAACGCTAACTAAAAAAAGTAATAGGCTCGAAGAAATAACACACGAAACAAAAGAATTAGAAGAAATTACTGATAATGTTCACAAGAATCCTAAAGAAAAAAATAGTAAAAGAAGAATGAAAAGTAAAGAAACCTACGAAGCAAAAATAAAGACGAAAAAACACGAATTTGTCAAACAAAAAAGAAAGAGATTTAGTAGTGAATCTAGTTTTACATCTGACATTGACATATCTCTGGCCGATACGGATAATTCAGAATATGAAACAATGGACGATTTCGTCACAAGCCAGCAAGAGGAACAAGAAAATATAGAACCATCAGTACCCTACTACGGAATTTCTGATATTGAATATTTCACAGAGAATGATAAAAAGTTAAAAACAGACTTCTGGATTTTGGCCAAATTCACAACAAAAAAAAGCGTGAAGCATTTTGTAGGAAAAGTAATATCAATGAAAGATAACGTTCCAGAGGTTAAATTTGTAAGAAAAAAGAAGGAATCGAAATTTGATAGAGGTTTAGTGTTCAGCTATCCAACAGTAGACGACATTTGCAATATGCATCATTTAGATGATGTTATTTTGGTATTGCCGCAACCAAATATTTCTCGACGGGGACAAATCATATTTAATATCGATTTGAGTGATTTTAACGTACAATAGGTTATACCTAGTAGTAATTTATTTTAAAATGGAAATTAGTATCTTTATGCTTTTTGTTAAGTCGAAAACAAAACGCATCTAATCATAATTACTTGACTTTTAATCTTAAATTCTCTTAGGTAGGTTAACACAAAAATATTATTTCTTAGACATTATTTAATCAGACTTAACAAGTAATAATAGGTCAGTAGGAAACACAAAATAAATACTGTTAAGTAATCGTAAATCTAAAGATACATTTTCTTAAATTTACGCTGGTACATCAATAATAACTTTTTCTTTAACATTAAAAAAACATGAGAACATTAAACAAAATATTTAGTAGTTTCCTAATGAGTCGCTGATATCAAAGTTAAACATTAATATAACAAACATAGGTACTTAGACAATAAATCAGTCTCAACCAGTCTTAGGCCTGGCTATAGGGACCATGAGGCAAGACCAGTACAAGAAAGTATTGGAAACTCGATTACTGCCGCAAGTCGAAGAATGGTACCCTGATGATGACGACTATATTTTTATGCATGACTCGGCACCATGCCACAAAGCCAGGAGCGTTACTGCATTCTTGGCTGAAAAAAATGTCACTGTTTTGCCTTGACCAGGGAATTCACGAGACATGAACCCTATTGAAAACATGTGGGAACTCACCAAACAGGCGATTGCGAAAGAGGTGATCACCACTAAGCGCCAGCTAATAGAAACTCTCATCAGAGAATGGCATCACAACCCTGAACTCCTAAAGAACGCAAAGGCATGTATTGAGAGCATGCCACGGCGCATAGAAGCTCATATTTCAGCAAAGGAAGGTATCACCAAATATTGAAATTTATCCTCCAACCAACCTCTTATGTCTATTATAAGTTGTATGTAATTATCCATAACGCTGGCCACTTAAGAATCTATTTTTAAATACTCTTGAGTAGGGGGCTACTGCAAGCCATCACATGTCAATCGCCGCGCTGTCAGTTGTCAAATAGACTTATTAGGCGGTTGAGTTTTTCGGTGGTCGGTGTAAAATTTTGATCAGGACTTCGTAAGTATTTATTTTCTCATTATGATCATAAATGAATAGTTTTTTATTGTTTCTGTTAACTTTAGGTATCTGTTCATGAATAGAGCTAAGCATTTTAGCTCCAAAACATTTTTTTTTTATGTTGTAATGTTTTTCAAATGGTGTCTTGGGGTAGATTTGGACACATGTTACGGGGCAATATAGTACAAGTATTTACAAATGAAGAAGTTATGCTGGTAAAATATATTTTAAAATCATCAAAGATGAATTATGGTTTAACCTACAATAAAACTAGATTGCTGGCGTACCAATATGCAAAGGCTTTAAAAAAATGTCCCGAGGCATGGGTACTAAAGAAAATTGCTGGAATTGACTGGTTGAAGGGTTTTATGAGCAGGCACAGGAGCCTATCACTACGCAAACCCGAAAACACGAGTTTGTCAAGAGCAACCAGCTTTAACCGTCACAACGTAGAAGAGTTCCACAACAATTTAGAAAAAGTCTTACAAAAAAAACCGTTTCCACCAGACAGAATATACAACATTGATGAAACTAACATTATGACAGTCGTCCAAGCTCCTAATGTTATAGCCCAACGTGGACAAAAACAAGTGGGACAAAATGTTTCTGCTGAAAGAGGACAACTGATAACAATGTGCGCAATAGTCAATGCTACAGGGAATGCATTACCACCAGTATTCATTTACCCAAGGGCCAGGTTCCAGTAACACATGATAACTGGTGGACCTAATGGTTGCATTGGTTTTGCAAACAGCCCCACCAGTGGATGGATGACAGGACCGCTATTTATAAAAGTGCTAGAACATATGCGCAAAAAATTACAAGATGCACGAACAATGACAAGATACTGCTTTTACTTGATAACCACGAGAGTCATTGCACTATCGATTGCATAAACTTTTGCAGAGAAAATGGAATTGTATTTACTCACATTCCCGCCTCACTGCACGCATCGACTTCAACCTCTAGATGTTTCGGTGATGGGGCCATTTAAACAAAAACTTTCTGTCGCTCAAAACGATTGGCTGTTGAATCACCCAGGAAAAACCATATCAATTCATTATTTAGCTGGTATAGTAACTCCTGCATATAATGCTTCATTCAAACCAAATAATATCACTACAGGATTTAAAAAACCAGGAATTTATCCTTATTCGAAGAATGCGTTTCTGATGATGACTTTGCTTGTGCTGAAGTGACTAATCGCCCTTTAGATCAAACTGTTTCTTTAGAAACTCATCAACCAAATGATTCAGAACAGGTAAATACAAATGATGATACTATTATTGATATCAACAACCTTACAGCTCGTATGGGTCCTATAACAAAAAATACAAGCTTTTAATGAGAAAAACAAAGAACAAGACGATGAAGACATGTTGTTCTTAATATCATTGGCGCCATATTTCAAGTATTTAACGCCTGTACAAAAACTAAGACTGAAAAGTAAAATTCAAAATTTTATTGCTGATGAAATTAGTCTCACTACCTCTTCAACATCATCTACGCCAATATCGCAATCTATATTACCCTCTCCGATAAACGCGTCATATCATTCAATGTCGTCGGTGCGGAACTACTACGAAAATGATCTATATTACCCTCTCCGATAATCGCGTCATATCATTCAATGTCGTCGGTGCGGAACTACTACGAAAATGATCCCCTAGGTCTGACTGAGCTATCGTAAATGATTACGACAAGATTTTTTTACCCTACACAGTGATGTTATCTATCTCATTAAAGAAAGATGTAAGGAAAATTGGACCGAGTATTTTGATATATCCGACATCGTTACCATGTTGAGGCTCCGATCGGGACACATTCCTCTCGCTCGTTTTGGTTTCCTTATGCGCAAGACCAGTTCACAGAACTGTACCGTTGCCCGTAGCACATCTCCGCCGCGAAATCATAGCAGCGGAACCGCAGTAGTTTCGCTGTGTTTTGTCCGTATGTAGGAGAAGCGGAACTGCCACGGAACTGCCTGTTCTAACGCATAGATTTAACTATACTCTATCTCTTTCCCCGCGCGGTTTCGTCGATAATACTCCGACGCCAGCCACTTTACCGCGCTCCGGCCGCCATTTTGTTGCGGTGCCGCGTTGTTTTCGCACGTGTTTGTGGAAATCGACAAAAATTAAAAGCGAAACTAATATTTTTTCTTAAAATGGACGTCGATTTCACAGAAAAATGAATTCAAGAGGTCAGAAATAGACCTATTCTTTATTTATTAAATCATCCGGATTATAAAAATAATATGAAAAAACTGCAGGCATGGAGAGAAATCCAGAGGGAATTAAATGAGGAAGGTATGAAGTCTTTTTATAATAATAATAGACTGTATTACATGTATTTTGCTTATAAGATAACATTATGTATTATATGTATAATTATTTATTTGTACTTATTATAGATAACATTAACGTCAAAATGGTGGCACACATCATTCATCAAATAGTATCGATTCAGTAGTACCTTGTTTGTTAGGTTACCTTAAATGTTAATTCTTCACATTAATATTTTTATGGGTCCCATTTTGACGATAATATTATGATAACGTTAAGTTCTCTGCGTTTGTGTAAGATATTAAACGAATTTATCTCTGACCTCAAACGCTGCCGCCGATGCTCTCTGTCGGTTGCCAGGTCTATTTGTGGTAGAAAGGCACCTAGCTGTTCTATTTCAAAGCTGGAACTGGTATGTACGGCTGACTCTTTCGTCTGTATAAAGTTGTGCAAACAACAAGCTGCTTTTACAATTTTTATTGTGTTTGTCAAATCTGTTTCGAAAGGTCTTAGGAAAATCCTAAACTTCTGTGCCATTATTCCAAAAGCACATTCCACAACTACACGTGCTCGACTGAGTGCCTGATTATATCTCTATCTTGCATAGCCGCTTCTCTTACAAATGGTCTCATCAAAAACGTTTCCAGCTTAAAGGCACCATCCCCTATTAAAACATAAGGCAAAGGATCTGTGCCTTCTTGTAATGGTTGGGCATTTGGTACATTAAGTTGACCAGTTCGCAATAGTTGTAAAAAAGGTATTTTTACAAATATAGTACTATCAGAATCTTTTCCAAACGATCCAATGTCAACATATATGAATTCGTAATTAGCGTCTACAACAGCCAATAACACAATGGAAAATTTACTTTTGTAACAGTAAAACATTGAGCCGCTACCTGGAGGGCATTTAATGGTAATATGCTTTCCATCCACGCTACCCAGGCAATGAGGAAATCCCCATTTCCCAAAAAAGTCTTCTGTGATATTGAGCCACATTTCTTGTGTAGGTTGTGGAATGGCTAATGGTTGTAAAACATTCACTATTTTTGAAACTGTTGAATTTCCTATACGATATGAAAACGATAATGTCTTATAGCAATCTCCAGTAGTTAGGAATCTGCAATGAAAATAATATTCATTTTAAAATAATATTAATTTTGTTATTTTTCAGTCGTAACTTTGAAAGCGAAGTGGAAGAATTTAAAAGACTCCTACAAAAAGTACAAATTATCTAAAAAGAGTACAAATGGCCAAGCTGCAAAAAAGCTTCAAAATTGGACTTGGGCAGATCAAATGAATTTCATTGATCCAGCAAAATTACATTGAATGAGACTCAAGGTAGTATGGCATCTCTGAATGTTGAAGAAGTTAATTCTACTAACTCTCAATCTACGGGAGACGAAACTACACAAGACGTTGCACAAGATACCCGCCCGCAAGAAACTCAAAACGCCCAACAAATTTATAGAAGGCATAGGAGAAGTAATCCGGATCCGGGTCCAACAGATAGAATGATCCAGTACTTACAAAATAGAAGAGATCGCAACAGAAGTGAAGATAAAGTTGATGTAAAATGTGATGGAGTAGATTTATTATTTTTGGGATACGCTGATACTTTCAAAAAACTATCAAAGCGAACACAAATAAAAGCAAAATTTGATATCGCCTGAATTTTGATGGAGGCTGAATTAAGTGATCTGGAGGCTGTAACTTCTAACAGCAACTCTACTGCAACAGGTAGTTTCAACTACTCTGTTCTAAGTGATACCACGCATTCTCCTGCTACTCCAGGAAATTACTCCATGATCAGTGACGCAACAGTTACTGACAATGCTAATTATTATATTCTTCCACAAGAGGGCAATACGGCTATACCTACTGATTTAACAACCTCAAATCAAAATGATCATGAAAAAATGAACATGTTTCACTAATCGTAGAGTTAGTAAGATGCCGAATATTTTTTTGTATTAATGATTAATAAATAAATAATTTACTTACCTCAAAGTTAAGGCCTTAATCTTAATCTAAATCTTAATCTTTCTCTGCTAGAAATAGCTTCCCTAAACCTTGTATTTTGTTTAGTAATATGTGGCTTCAAAAGATTATGTAGATCTTCAAAACTCCCTGGGCTCATTCTAAAATATGTATAAAAACGATCTTCATGTGACTCTAGTTCTTTACATAATCGGTTTTCTCCTAATTTCTTCCTTTTTTCATTTATCTCGTGCACCCAAATTCTACGAGATTTACGCCTTTTCAAAGTCCACAATAATATTTCCTCCTCCTCTGACTCTGATAACGACGACATTTCGCTCCGATGGCTGACTGATGACTAACAGGTTCCGACGCCCGTTCCGCAACTCAAACTACACTTTATCGCAGCGGAATTCCTATAGCGGTTTCGCAACTGAAGTTTCACAGCGGAGGTGTGCTACGGGCGTGTATTCCAGTAAGGCTGACTCGTTCTTACTTGATCTCTGTTTACTTAAGCTATGAAGTGACGCCTAATAATACAAGTTGTACCTGCAACTTTTCTTTTCTTTTGTGTCAGTAAGCTGCTCTGAAATGCAAAATCAATACACTGTAACTTAAGTTACAGTGTTTTGTCTTTATATTTATGGTCCTATCGCATTTTCTGACCCATTTATGTATAGCTATATCATTCAAACTTTATTTATAACAGATTTGAGGCCGTAAGAAGTATGCTATAAAAATACACTGTATCTTGGTTAATATAATACAAAGCTCAAAATGGCAAAACATGTTAACTTTAAGTTACATTGTTTTGCCGCGTTAGCGTAGGAGTAGCGTGTGAAAGCGACCTATAAATTATTCGTACAGTACGACATAAAAGAGTAGAAATTAATAATTGGAGAACTAATAAGTCTATCTTACTGGCAACACCAAAAAAAAGTATGTAAGCTGTCAATCACTGTAAACATTCCATATAATTTCGTGCGTTTTTATGGATTATAGTTATTTTCGGATGGTGTACAGTAGAAAAACAGTGCGATCATGAACAAAGTTATTCATGCGGTGCATGGCCGAATATCAAGCCGAAAGTCTATTGACAGACGATGTTTACAAACGTACGGCTGATTTTACTGGTGAATGGCTATTGAAAATTGTACAAACACTAAAATAAACCTTAAAGTAAAAAGTAATAGATAGAAAAACAGTGCGATCATGAACAAAGTTATTCGTGGCGGTGCCCATGAGATAATATACAAAGTTTTCATGCGGTGCATGACCGAATATCAAGCCGAAAGTCTATTGACAGAGCTAGACGATGTTTACAAGCGTACGGCTGATTTTACTGATGAGTGGCTATTGAAAATTGTACAAACACTAAAATAAACCTTAAAGTAATAGATAGAAAAACAGTGCGATCATGAACAAAGTTATTCGTGGCGGTGCCCATGAGATAACATACAAAGTTTTCATGCTGTGCATGGCCGAATATCAAGCCGGAAGTCTATTGACAGAGCTAGACGATGTTTACAAACGTACGGCTGATTTTACTGGTGAGTGGCTATTGAAAATTGTACAAACACTAAAATAAACCTTAAAGTAAAAAGTAATAGATATACTTATGAAATCAGCAAAATTATACCTTCCGATTTATTTTTGAGGTTATTCTAAGATAAACAAATTCCATTGAATTTATAGCGCGACTATTGCAATTTAAAGGGTGGTTCCATGGAAAGATACACAACCGAGCAACGCGTTAAAGTTATTAAGGCTTATTATGAAAATGGGCGTTCAAATCAAAATGCATATCGTGCACTTCGTGATTTTTTCGGCCAATTTAATCGTCCAAATGTGCGTACAATCGGGAAAATCGTGCAAAAATTTGAGCAAACCGGATCTGTAGATGTGAAAACACCAGTGCATGCTCGTACAGCTCGTACTGCAGAAAATATTGCTGCTGTTCGCGATAGTGTGGCTGAAGAGCCGTCCACCACAACTCGTCGTCGTGCCCAACAATTGCACCTCTCACGCTCGTCGTTGCTGAACATTATGCATAAAGACTTACATTTACACGCTTACAAGATGCAATTGACTCAAGAACTAAAGCGTCTTGACCATTCCAAACGTCGTCAATGGTCAGAATGGTGGCAAGAAATGGCAACAGTGGATGATCAATTTTCGAAGAAAATCATCTTCAGTGATGAGGCACATTTTCACCTCAGTGGATTTGTGAATAAACAGAATTGCCGCATTTGGGCGAATGATAATCCAAGAGTGATTGTCGAAAAGCCAATGCACCCACAAATAGTGACCGTTTGGTGCGGTTTATGGGCTGGCGGCATCATCAGGCCGTATTTTTTCCAAAATGAGGCTGGTCAGGCGGTTACTGTGAATGGTGTTCGCTATCGTGAGATGATAACGAACTTTTTATGGCCTGAATTGAAATATGGATGTGGACGATATGTGGTTTCAACAGGACGGTGCCACTTGCCACACAGCTAACGACACAATGGCTCTTTTGCGCGACAAATTCAATGGCAATGTTATCTCACGTGGTGGCGATGTGAATTAGCCGCCAAGATCATGTGATTTGACACCGTTGGACTTCTTTCTATGGGGTTATTTGAAAGAAAAGGTGTACGTCGATAAGCCAGCAATAATTGAAGAGCTAAAGGATGAGATAATTCGGCACATTAACGGCATAGAACCTCAATCATGCCTCAGCGTCATCGAAAATTTGAACCATCGGATGGAGGTGTGCCGCCGAAGTCGCGGCGGCCATTTGGCCGATATTTTGTTTCATACATAATTGAACCATACCAATATATCATAATAAAAAGAAATGACAATAATTTCCTAAATAATTTGTGTTCATCGGCCCTTCAAATATAACCATCCTTTACAATGATACTTGATTTTACGAATTGAATTAGTATCTATATTTTACAAATTAATTATTATCTACATATCAGCAATATCAGTGAAAGACGTTGGCTTAGATTCGTGAATACAGGAGTAGTATTATAATGATATTATATTTTAATAATTTATATCAATGTTCTTTTTGTTTTAGGCGTCTCTGAGAGTCGGATAGCTAAGCATGGCATTGGAAGTGGCGGGAAAATCTCGACACTTGCTAAACACAGAAAAGGTCGTCCTGCAAAAGTTTTGGATGATTTTGACAAATGTGCAATAAGACAAAAAGTGCATTATTTTTATACAGTAAAAAAAGAAGTACCAACAATCGCCAAAATATTCGCACAAATAGACATGAATTATGATGGAAGCCGTGAACATTTACGAAAATTATTTAAAAATATTGGATTCCAATATAAAAAATGCAGAACAAACCGTCAAGCATTAATAGAAAAGCCCATGATTGCCCATAAAAGGGAAAGATACTTAAAACTATTATAGAAAACAGAAATTTACTTCAAAAAGACATAATTTATTAGAAAGCTACATTAATTCTAGCTACAAATATAAAAAATGTTGGCAGTCGAAATAAATGATCGTTATGGAATTGATCCAGGTCATTATACCGCTTCAGAAAGATGCCAAATAACACATCCCAAAACGGGTCCATTAGCAAAAATGCTAGCGCACACACATGCGTCTGGCTACACCGCGCGTTTAGGCAACTTCCACGCAGTAGCAAGAGATCTACAAATAACACAGCTGTATTTAGATGCTATACCTCTTGTAATAAGAAACCCTCTCCATTTTGGCATTTCCGAGGAAACAATCCTTCATCCACAGTTTGTCAGAAATCGAGTACCCATGCTCGAGGCTCTGGCGAATGAAGGCAGGCCAATGACCAATGAATATAGAGCCAGCCCCGATGATGCTCATCTCGTTGATGTCGGACTCCCAGCGTTACAACGTTCTATCACCAACTATTCCGCCATTGAGGATTTAACTGGACGCAGTTTCGTGAATCCTCTGATGTTGCGTGTTCCAGCACCCTATGATGTCATTACTACTAGCATGGGAAACCCAATGCAGTATCCAATTACTATAAAATATGATAACATTAACAGGCTCAATACCGTGCGCAAAGCTGTGGAATTCTCCACAAGGAGATTCGTAGTTATACCAATAGATCGTGATTCATTACGTCGTCCCGATGTCAGTTTGATGCGAATTCCAAGAGCCATAGAAGTTCACGTGTATCACAGGAATTTCACGCTTGCGTAGAGCCGCTCGATACCTGGCTCGCCAATATTCAAAACCACATGACACGTACACGTCTCATGTCTCATGTCTACAAAGAACGTTAAGATCATAGACATGTTCCTACGAGGCTCATGATCTGCAAAAACCCCCTCTTTGTGCCTTTCATTCAAGGTTCTTCTACTTTCGGTAATATGAAATGATCTAAGAAGATAATACTGGCCGGTACTTAACGTAGAGTACGCGCATAGATAAAACTTCTATAGCTTTGATATTGTCACTTTGACATTTGCATTCGGCATATTATTGTGAATGAGAGTACAAGGCCGGCAAGTATAAGTTGGCGGTGGCGATTTGAGGAACTAAAACGGCCATCTTGAAAATTCACTTTGACACTTCCGAGTTCATAGTAAACATCGTTGCGAATATTTTGCTAACTACTGTGCTATCATCATGCCTAAAGTGATAAAAAGTGGTACAAGAGAAGCAGTTATAAAAGTACATTCGTTTTGTACACAAGAATGTGAAAAGAACGAACCGATTATACCATTAAAATCCGTAAATGCAAGGGTGGCGGCAATGACTGGTGAGTGTTGTCAACATTACACGTAAATATTACCCGTGGGGATAACGAAATGTTTATGTCTAATATGTGGTTAAATAAAATGTGGTTGTGTATAGGTAATGATGAATTATAATTATAATGCTATGCAAACTTTATAAATTTACCTACCTAATCTAATTTCATGGTTACATTTATACATATTTTGTTTCAGGTGTTTCTGAACGTTCTGTTCAAAGAATTGTTGCAGACAATTTTAAATTTTAATTGTGAACCACTTTCACCACAGCCTGGTCCATCCAATAACCACACTCATGTCCGTATACCTACAGTGCCTCGCCCGGAATCACCGCCTCAACAGAATGAATTTCAACAACAACAAGAAACCTATGGAGGAGTCATTGAAGACACAGATTTAGATGATTCCGACTGTGATGAAAGTATATGGAAAAAAGGAGCATGGCCCCAGGATCCATTATTATTATTATTATTTTAAGCCATTATTGTCCCACTGCTGGGCAAAGGCCTACCTTTTCTCCTTCCACTCCTCGCGATCCAACGCTGCAACAGGCCACGATGGAAGATGTACCTCGAGCTCGTCGCGCCATCTCATCCTGGGCCTTCCACGTCGCCTCTTAGCGTTGATCATACCATTGACCCAGGATCCATACCTTCCTTTTTTTGATTCCGAGAAGATAGCGCCGGCATGTGACATGAGTAATCGGAGTGACCCCCTGTCATACTTTGAACTGTTTTTTGATTCAGAAGCTATAGATATATGTAATTGTAATGAAATGAAAGTTTATTTCCTTAGGCTTACAAATAAGCACTTAGACAAGTCATATTTTATACTATTCATTATTATATTGATGTTCACTTCAATTTTTTGTCCACCAGTGGAAGAAGTGTAACGGAAACCAATCGCTTTGCATCACAGCATGATGACCTAAATTGGGCTCCAGTAACGGAAATGGAAATCAAAGCTTTGCTAGGTATGCTCGTTCAAATGGGAATCCACAAACTACCAAGTTTTGAAGACTATTGGTCTACTGACCCACTGTTACATGTGGTTGAAATTGCGGAGACCTTGAAGAAATTTCAAAAGATAATGAAATACTTACATCTAAATTATAACAGGAATATGCCGGGTAGGGATGACGAGAACTATGACAAGCTATATAAAGTACGACCGCTGCTAGAACACATCAATAGGAAATGTCAGACAGCTGCCATAAGCACAAACTCACAATCCATCGACGAAAGCATGGTGAAGTTCAAGGGAAGGTCAACTCTAAAACAATACATGCCAATGAAACCTATCAAACGAGGATTCAAAATTTGGGCACGAGAGTCAGGACTAGGCAGCAAAGTTATCAAAACTTTATGCCAACCACTCATAGAAGACGACTATATGGGTCATGTGGCATTCGATAACTTCTCCAGTCCAGCATTATTACAAGATCTGTATGATAAAGGAGTATATGCTACCGCCACCGTCAGAAACGACCGTCAAGATATGCCAGTACTGGTGAAAAAAGCCGAAATTGACTGGAAACAGGCAGACAGATGCAAGAATAGCAGAAGCTGTGAAGGAAGCAAACAGAAAAACGAAGAAAATGAAGAGAGGAGAATGGAAATGGAGAATAAAACTGAACGTTGGGTTTGTTATCTGGAAAGATAACAAATTGGTCAGCATTTTGAGCACTGCTTTTCACCCCAAGGAGAAAAGGATGTGTAATGGGACTCAAAATGACGGCTCTAAAAAGTCATTCACTTGCCCAATGGCGGTTGAGCAGTACACAAAGCGCATGGGAGGAGTCGAAAGATTCGACCAGAAGAAAACTCCATATTCAATTGGAAGCTCCAAGTGGTAGAAACGGCTGTTCTACTTCCTTATTGATGCAGCAATCACAAACGCGTCTACTCAAAACAAAATAAGGGCCACCCGAGTATTTTTGTTTCGAGACTATTTTTTGCTGACCCTCGCTACGAAAATTATTTTTTATGAATGCCATATTGTTCTCAAGTGTTGCGTTAATGATAATAGTGAAGCACTAGGGATATTAGTGTTGACGGTATGGTAAACAATTTTGATGTTCCACTTAATGTGAAGTGGGTAGAGTTTTGGTTTATTTTGAAATTTGATCCCAGATTAGTTTACCCAAGTCTACTGACAACTACGGTTGTTCTCGGAAGTTAAACGTGTAATTTGATCATTTTAACGTAAAATGCCAAGAATTCGCCGCCATTTGAACAATGCTTCTGCTACCAGAGCCGTAACGATGGTAGAGGCTGGGCAATCGCAACGTTCCGTGGCTTTACAGCTGGGATGTTCGCGAAGGGCTATCCAAAACCTTGGGAACCGGTATCAGGAGACCGGGACTGTATCCCGGCGTCGTGGCTCTGGAAGAATTCGAGCTACCACCGCTCAGGAAGACCGGTACGTGAGACTTACTGCACGACGTGATCGTAACGTGACAGCGCGGGCATTACAAAACCGATTACGCCGGACTACTGGTACCCTTGTCAGCGACCAGACCATTAGGAATCGTTTGCACGAAGACCAGCAACATTCACGAAGGCCTGTAACCCGCACTAAACTGACCAGGGCTCATCGTGCAAATCGATTACGGTTTGCACGTCAACATCTTGAATGGGGTATGAAGGAATGGCGTAAGGTGCTTTTTACGGATGAGTGTAAGGTGAAGTTTTTCAGTGACGATCGACGTATGCGAGTGTGGAGAAGAAGCGGAGAAAGATTTACCGATCCTTGCATTCACGAACGTGACAGATATGGTGGTCCCAATGTCATGGTCTGGGGCGGGATCAGCTTACAAGGTAAAACTGACCTTGTTTTTCTGAATGAGGGCACTGTGACATCTCAGAGTTACATCGAACGGGTTGTCAGGCCATATGTGATCCCATTTTCACAACGAGCGGTGGACGGTTTCATCCTGATGCAGGATAATGCACGACCGCACACAGCCCGGGCGACTATCTCTGTCCTGGAGGAAGCCAATATTCAAGTTATGGCATGGCCTGCGAACAGCCCTGACCTGAATCCAATTGAACACCTTTGGGACCAATTAAAACGCCGAGTCCGTGCAGCTGAAGAGGATGTCCACAGCCAGCAAGAGTTGATTCAATTGCTGAAAAGGTGCTGGGAGGAGATATCACTAGAAAACATCCGCCATCTTATTGAGAGCATGCCATCGAGGCTTCAAGAATGTGTTTTGAAGAGGGGAGGACATACCCGATATTAAACAAAATAAAAATAAACAACTTAGCTGTGCTTTAGTCCACAATTTAATGCTATTGTCAGGTGTAAACAGCCATAAAAAGTGATAAAACCCAAAAACATTAAAATATTAATTATGTTATGTCTAATTGCATTAAAATTCATTTAATTTAATTTAAAAAACATTGTTTTATTTAATTTAAAACAAACAAATCAAAAAATCCGAACCAAAAAATAAAAAATCGGAAAATTCGTGGTGGCCCTTATTTTGTTTTGAGTAGTATATATGCAAGTAACAGACGAACCAACGAAACTTTGTCTCAAAAAGCTTTTAGACTGGCACTGTCCCGCGAGTTAGTGGCGAATAAAACCTTTCCTAAAAGGCCTTTTGCTAGCATGCCGAGATTTAGAAAAAAATCTAAACCTGAGCCCGAAAATAGGCAGAAGCTAATATATGGTGTGCCCGAGCCAATACGCTTCGCTGATCTTGGTCAACATTGGCCAGAAGAACTACCCTCATTTAAGAATAATAAGAATAGTTTTATTTGGCCAAAAAAGACAGGCTACACAATTAAAGCAATAAACACACATAAAAAAAAACACAGTACACAGTATAAAAAAAAACATAAATAAAAAAGCCTACAGAAAAACAAAAACTATAATAATACATGTCTACCGTGCTAGCCTGCTGGCCAAAAAGGGTCAAACTCAGCTATGTGCTGAACCACGCGTGGCGCGGAACAACGCTGGTTTTCAGTTTGAACCTTTTTATCAGTCACATCACGGGCAAGAAAGAGAGAAGAGAGAAGCTCAAAACAGTCAAAAAAGAATAGTAAATAAAAATAAAAACAGTAAGCAGAATGGACATAGAAAAACAAAAATTGCTATGCTGGTTTATGACTCTTTTGACATGACACTGACAGAGAAGTGTGTGTATGAGTGGCAGCATAAATACAGCGAGCCATAAAAATAAGAAGTTGAAATTGTTGACGTGGTAGAAAAGTGATTTTAGTGGTAGAAATTGTAGGAAAAATTTAAGGTTATGAAAAAAAAAAGAAAAGGTGTCGTAAGTGCAGCAACGCAACAAATAATAAACGATCCAGAATCCAATGTGAAAAATGTCGGGTACCCCTGTGTGCAGTTCCCTGTTTCAAAGACTACCATAAGAAACCCCAATAATCTAAATACGTAAAGTGGATACTAACTATAAGCGTTATTTGTGAAGTTTGACCCTAATATGCTTAGTGATTTATGACTAGCCTAGAGTGATAGTGGCAACTATGTTGCCATCATGTTTTTTTTATATAAAAGGTATATATAAATTTTTTTGGTCTCTGAATTTATAATAAAAAGCATATACGATTTCATATATATAAGTTTTATTCTGATATCCCCAGCGGGTGGGTACAAGTGATGATTTGGTCATCAGTGGAAAAGGTACTACACGTCTGTACGTGGTAAAAGGAATGTTCATCATTCCTTTTACAAGATCAGTACAAAGCAGTCTTACGAAATCAGTTGATTCCCAAGATCAGAGAATGGTTTCCAAATGGGGAACCATTCATTTTTATGCAAGATGGAGCTCCCTGCCACACAGCACGATCTGTTAAAGCTTTTTTGAAAGAGCAAAATATCCTTCTGTCGGATTGGCCGGGTAATAGCCCCGATATGAACCCAATCGAAAATGTGTGGGAGCTGATGAAAAGAGAAGTGGCTAAAGATGTGATAACAAACAAAATACAGCTATTAAAAAAAAGAATTAGATCACTACTCGACAGTTTCTAAAATTGGTCTCTGTCGTCAACTGGTCACTTTTGCAATTCGTCAATTTCCTGAAAATCGCTGATTCGTCAGTATTCTGAATTCGTCACTTGGGTTATGTGATCAGTATATTTATCTCGTCAGTTTTCGCATTTAGCTTCTTTCTCAGATTGGTCAGCTGTAGTACAATCATACGAAAAACTTCTTTATTATTAAGGGCTCCCACACAAAACTGCGATTTGGTGCGATGCGATGCGATGCGATGCGATGTGATGCGATGTCACACGAACTTGATTTGCGAATTTCTGCGATGCGAATTTGTGCGGCGAACCGTTTTGTAGGGTAACCATACCTTCAAGTTTAATCAGCCGTATTGGACGTGTTTTTAGGAAGCGTAAGATGGATCCCAAAAAGATAATTGAACCGATTTAAGCAAAATGATCCAACCCACACAAACCTCATTTCGAGATAATCGATATTTAAGTTTGTGGCGGTATTTCTCTAGCTTTGTAATACAAAATGTTGTTATTTAAAAAAAACCTTTTTTTAAGAAAGTTTTTAATCAAAACACTTACTGGCCGGCCTATTCATTATGTCTGTCATTATTGACAAATTCCAATTTTGACAAATTCAAATGTCCTACTCGTATTATTCGGAACTATTGATTCTCAAGAAAAAAGTAATATATAAATATTAATCTTCATCTATCACACGTGTAAGGATAAGGCATCGTTGATGAGATTAGGTAAGTGTTACAAGTACCATCAATGTCTAACCACTCAGTTCTTGAACTTATCGACTGGCCAGGCCTTCAATATGTTTTACATACGTTGCGTGAACGTTCGGGAGTGAAGAGATCTGTAATTATAAATATTATAATATTTACTTTTAGGATGGCGACTGACAAACAATTTTGCTTCGTTGAGTCTGAAAGGAATAAAAAAGTTATGCTGAAGGATGGTTATCGCTTTAACTTAGGACACACAAATAAAAGTGGTACCACCTAGTGGCGGTGCAAAAACCGCAAGTACTGTCGAGGTAGTATTACTCTGAATGAAAACATGACTACAATACTCAGAGAAACGGATCATTTTTGTGAACCCGATCCAGCAACTAATATTGTTTCGGTATCTATTGATAACTGCAAACAAAGGGTCAGAAAAGAATTTGGCTCCGTAAAAGCTATATACGAAAATTGTGTCGAACATTTGACTGGTCCAGATTCGGAATATGTAGATGATGTTCCTAAGTACCAAAGTGTCAAAAATTCTTTGTATAGGGCGAGATATAAACACTTGGCTGTTGGAAAAAGTATTTATAAAAAACTTGAAGATGTTATTTTGCCAGAAGAATTGCGAAAGGATTTTATCGTATTTGAGGATGGCTCTGCAGACAAAATTTTGATATTTATGACTCCATATGCTCGTCAGGTAATAACAAAATATACAGAATTTTTTTTTGATGGTGTATTTAAGCAAATACCAGAACCATTTACTCAACTCTACACCATGCACGCAGACATTGGCAGCTCAAATACAGAGACAAACGTAGTGCCTGTAGTGTTTTGTCTTCTGCCTAATAAAAGAGAAGATACATATTTAAGAGCGTTTGCTCTGCTACAGGATTATTTAAAAAATACAAAGAAAATACACATGGACTATGAGTTGGGGGCAATCAATGCCGCCAGAAAAGCGTTCCCAAACGCTCAAATAGTGGGATGTTTTTTTCACTTCCGCCAATGCCTGTTGCGTAAAGCAAAGGAGCTGAGTATAAATATTACCAAAGAGGGACGTAAACATGTTGCTGTATGTGCATCGATGGCTTTTTTGCCGAAGGAATATTTCCAGGAGGCTTGGCTTTCAATTGCAGACCATTCTCCATCTGCAGAAAATTATAACCAATTTAATAGTTACATGGTGGAAACATGGTTAAATATCTTCGAAAATTATTTTAGTTGCTATAACGAACGGCATAGAACAATAAATCCTGTCGAATCTTGGCACAACAGACTACGTTTTCGCATGAATTTGAAGCGGAAGGATTTGTACTATTTTGTTTCAATTATAAAAAGAGAGGCACTGCATGCCGATTTCAGAACTAGACAAACGGGCATATATATCCCTGCTAAAAATAGAACAAGGCGGTCGATTCTTTTGGACAAACGTATCACAAAATTGGTATCTAATTTCATGATTATTGACTTATTTGAGGAACATGGACGCACTGAAATCTGGGATTGCCTATCAAACTTATCACTTATTAATACAATTAGATATAGTAAACGTATTATCTAACTAATATTTATATTTAAAAAGGGTGCATTTATTAAATCCGCAAGTAGTGTACCTATCATTGTGTCTCATCCTACACATCAAGTTCATTATGAGTCTGGCTCATTATGAACTGGCGTTCATTATGAACTGGCGGGCATGTGTGCGTAAACTTCACATGACTTGCTGCTTGGTAAACAACACGACATAATTTACTTATTACTTTAATTTTCTTTGTTTGTGTGCCTAGTTTTAGTTATCCAAGTAGATATAGTTTTAGTTTATTTTATATTTTTTGTCGTTTCAAATAAATACTTAATTTTCATTTCTTTTTTTTTGGACTACGATCCAAAACTGTTTTGTTCGTAACTGTACACTTAGTCAAAATGCGAAAACTGACGAGATAAATATACTGATCACATAACCCAAGTGACGAATTCAGAATACTGACGAATCAGCGATTTTCAGGAAATTGACGAATTGCAAAAGTGACCAGTTGACGACAGAGACCAATTTTAGAAACTGTCGAGTAGTGATCTAATTCAAAAAAAATCATCCATTTGGAGAATCATCATCCTCAAATGCAGGAAACAGTACAGTCTTGCATTGATAGCATGCCGCGTAGAATTAAAGCTCTCATAGAGCCTCTATGAGAGCTTTAATTCTACGCGGCAAAGGTGGCTCTACAACATATTAATATTTAATTACAATATTGTCATTTCCTTTTCAAGAGTTACTAAATAAATTTTTTCATAATATCGATGTTTTTTTGTGTTAAATAATAGATAATTAATTATTATTATTATATTGTGAGCTGGCCCTAACTTGCGAAGAACCGACATCCGTTGGAGTAAACGTGTTCTTGAGCGGAGACCGCGGCTCGGCAAACGTAGTGTAGGACGCCCTCTGACCAGGTGGGATGAGGATCTGCAAAGATCCTCTGAAAGACTGCAGGCAGATGCTGGATGCGGCTAGCTGAAGACAGGGCACTATGGCGCTCATTAGAGGAGGGCTATGTCCAGCAGTGGACTATTATAGTCTGATGAGGATGATTATTATTATTATTTTTCCAGTAATCACAGTCAAAATTATGTGATGGCACGTCTATGACCTCATTTAACATTACTTTAGAAAAAATGGCACGTTGATACATAAAGGTTCGCCAACCCTGGCCCGCCAACCATGGCCCCCTACTAAGTAGGGGGCCATGTCAGTCAATTCCAATAGAAAAAAGCAGGCTGAACGTGCCGGACAGCTCCCTACAAGCATTTCAATTCAATGTCTCGATGCCAGTCACGGGTGACTGACATGGCGATTAGGTAACGTGTTTAATAAATATACAACCGTTTATATTAAAATCATAGATCCTTAATTTATTCACTCATACTCACAGACAGTCACTTACTAACTTTTTATTTTTCAGGTACTACTGTATCTTTAAGCAGAATACTGCAATCAAACTCAAAAGTCGATTTAAAAAATCTTCAGACGCTATTAGAGTTACTTTAAGTGTTCTACAAAATAAAAGAGAAAATACGGACGTAATTTATCGACAGTTTTTTGAAGAGCCTTAAGAAGTAGAGCAGCTAGATATAGAAACTAAATATCCCAGAATAGTGTAAGACAAATACATATAGTGAATAACGACCCTGCTCAATCTGCTGAAGAGTATTTCCGCAGAGCTATGAGCCTAAAGAAGTAGCTGAACAGCTAGATGTAGAAATTAAATGTTCCAGAATAGTGTAAGACAAATACATATAGTGAATAACGACCCTGCTCAATATGCTGAAAAGTATTTCCGCAGAGCTATATACCTACATCCCTCTTATAGATTCAATAGTAAGTGACTTACAGGACCGTCGTGTGTCTCCTTAAGTACTTAACCCTCTGGGACTGACGTGGTAGTATGTCAGACACCGCAAAATGTAAAAACGTTTGATATTTTTTAAATTGCAACCGCCACGTTCTCAGTACCTTCCGAGCGCGCGCTTAGGCGTTAGTCAGTGACCCGCAAGCAGTCGCGGGGTGCATACGCGTCAGGCTACGAGGGAAGGTGTCTACGAGACAACCACGTCAGCATTAAGGTATGTGCCCATGACCACAACCATCTCAGTAAAATCATTCCATTTTCATCAAATTTTGATAGTGTTTCCTAGACTACACGTCAGTGTAATTGTTTTTGTAACTTTGAATTTTTATTCTTTGTTCGAGACTTTACACCTACCTAATATACTATAAACATGTTTTCTGAGTTTTGCTTGAACGTTTAGAAAACAAGTTATACATGCGACTGTTGTAGTACTAAAATTATTGTTTGGTTTTAGGATAACTGAGTCAAGTAACTCTCACAGACGTAAAAGAACCACTTCTGTGGCTTTCATACGCCACGATGAGATGATAGAAGAGTGTTTGAAAGAAGAAAGCGAACATGAGTTTAGTGATGTTGGTGATGAAGGAGATGATCCAATTTTTCATCCAGAAATAAAATATTTAGAACATAACGAAATTTCAGTAACTGAAGAACCCTCTCAGGAAGATATCCAAGGACCAGTTGAAGGAGAATACCCAGCTGCTACGGAAGAGCCAACTGAACGTTACAAAGGTACAAATGGATTTATTTGGAATAGTCAAGAGTGCCCAAGAACTGCAGCCCAGAATATAATAAGTGTTGGGTAACGATTTACCCCCTCCACCTCCAAAGATTACATCAAATCCACCAACTCAAAGAAAATTATGTGCCATTTGTCCAACAAAAATAAAAAGAGTGACAAAATATCGTGTTGGGTTGTGAGAGGCCGATTTGCCTTCAATGTTTCAAGCCACTTTGTGAAAATTGCCAAATAAATTTTAATAGTTAGTAGTCATGTCAATTTTGATTGAACCATTGAATCTTGCTATTTTTTTATATTTTACATGATAAAACTGTTGTCTTTCGAAAATTATTAATGTTCCTATTACAAGTACTAATTTTGTTATTTTTATTTAATTGCTATTGACAATGCTTTCCTGAAGCAGTTTTGGGAGATTGAATCCATAATTCCTGGATCTCCGAAGATTCCTTTCCGAAGATGAGCAGCGTTGTGAGGACCTCTATACTCGATGACTATATGTATCTAGAGATGATGATGGGAGGTACGTTGTTCAGCTTCCATTTCTTAATGAAGATTCTCAGTGTCAGTACGGCAGAACGAGAGAAGGTGCTGTTAAATCTTTTCCAGTGTCACAGCGTGGTTTACATTACTCGTGGTGGGGAGTTTTTTTAGTAGACCAAGGTATGTATACATACATCTACCTAGGTATTAGGTTAGTACCAATACAAACAATAAAGGTTGATGACCTTTAATGTTCAAAAAGTGGTAACGCTTGGTACCTACCTAATAAAAGCGTAAGATACAAGGCGGATAAGTACCTAAATCAAAATACCTCATTTATATGAACTTTTTCTTCCAGAAATACAACGCAAAACCATCGCGCTCTCCAGGAGAGGCGCAGAGCTAAATTAGAAAAAAAGAGGTGGACGCTCGGCTGGCAGCAACGTCTGCCGCAGTTGCCGGTAATACCGATGCGTCCGCCACCCTCTGCGCCCATACCGTTTACTCCCACCTGTTCTGTTGAGTAGTTCTGTTGACAGAACTACTGGTTTTTTTTTTCTGATTAGTTCTGTCTACAAAACAAATGGGAATACAATTCTCACTTGTTCTGTTGAGTTCTGTTGACAGAACTACTGGGATTTTTTTTCTGATTAGTTCTGTCTACAAAAGAAATGGGAATACAATTCTCACTTGTTCTGTTGAGTAGTTCTGTTGTGATTCAAACTATTGCAATCAATTGTCAAGTACTGGCACTTGAGGTAATTTATTTTTCAGTTAAGTATCTTGATGACAACGTCACGATTACAAATTTTTATTTCAAGATTTTCAAGAGTGCCTTGAAGAGGGAAATAGTATTTTGAAGAGGGTTGTTGTTATTTTAATGAGTGAATTTAACCTAATAAGACGCGGTCGCGGTCGCGTGTTACTCGAAAATGGATTCGAATATTACCAGCTCTCTAAATATAAAAAATTTCAAACATTATGGAGATGTGCCATGTACAAGAAAACCAAATGCAGTGGAACTGTTACCACTTCCGAGGTACCTAGTTACTTTGTTAAACAATTCATGGTATGAACCTAAATTCACACAACGGTTTTTTTTAATTATTACTATATTTTTATTTTGTATTTTAGGATGAAAAAGAAATCATTAAACATGTCGACCATGACTCTACCTGCATTCCTGATACAAATAAAGAAGTCATGTCCGTTATAATCCACAATAGTGTTAATGAAATGATGCTAAGTAATGAAACCGTACCGGCAGTGTATAAGAAAACAGTGACTGCGTTAAAAGACACGGGTATAGATCTCATCAAAGAGTTACCTAGCTTCAATCAAATTAAATCGTCGATTTACAGGAGGAGAAATAAATTAAATAAAGTCAAGAAAATGAGTTATCTGAATGAGACTGTAAATGCAGTAGAAATACCTGCACCATTTTCAAAATTCATGTTGGCAGATTACAACGACGAGTCCGAGGGCGTCCGTATTTTGATTTTTTGCAGTAACGAAGCAAGAGCTCTTTTACGCGAAAAGAAAATCTTCTTTTCAGACGGCACTTTCAAAATTTGCCCAGTACCATTCACAGAGGTTTATACCATTCATGCTGATCTCGGTAGCTCTGAAGATACTATCAATGTGATCCCCCTAATATATGCACTTCTTAGTCACAAAAGAAAAACAACCTATACCACACTTTTCAGTCTAATAAAATCACAGATTCCTGATTGGAATCCTTCCATTTTCATTACCGATTTCGAGGAAGCCGCCATTCAAGCCATTGCAGATGTTTTCCCTAATGCCGAGCATCAGGGTTGTTACTATCATTTCTCAAACAAACTGTGGAGAAAATCAAAGCAATTGGGCATTAAAAACAAACGCAAGAAAAGAATCGTAAGTTTGTGCAGCGTTCTTCCACTATTGCCCGAAGATCGTATTACGGAAGGATGGGAATATGTAAAATCCCAAGTGCTGGATTTTAGCGACAGGTGTGACTTGGATAAATTTATAAAGTATATGAGTTTCTGGATGAACCCCAAGCGCATCAAGTCATGGACTGCCTTTGGTCGGCGCCATCGAACAACTAATGTTGTTGAAGGCTGGCATCGCGCCATTAACGGCACATTCAAAACCAGGCCAGCAACTATTTTCCAGTTCCTGAAAAACATAGAAGAAGATGCAGCGTTTTCTTCTGTTAAAGCCTGCCAATTGAAATCAGTTAAACGAAGGGCAAATAAACAGATTGAAAACGATGCTATGATCAGAGTGTACCAAATGCAATTGATTAACGGTAACATAGACATACCTTTGTTTTTAGAGAAACTAAGGTAAAATACTCCTATTGCGAGTTACCGAATGTACAGTGGGTTTTTTCAGTTAAAATGAAGATGTATTTTGTTTTTTAATGTTGGTAAAATATATTTCTCTTTTTGTTTCATTTCATCCTATTTATTGGCAACTAGCAGTGCCCGCGGACTCCGTTCTGTGGTAGAAATACTATTTTTGTCCCGGCCCGTTTGACCCGCGTAATACTTCAGGTTGTTAAAGTAACTTCGGCGCGCACCGCACATTTTTAATTTGCTAATATCTTTGAAGATATTTGTTTAAACTGTATAGAGTTAAGGGCACTCATATTCTACATTAAATTTCCGTTCTAAAAAAACATATTTATACAGATATAAATTAATACCATATGGCCTAAATAAGCTTCAGAAAAAGATATTTTTAATCCAAAACTTAACGGTAAAAGCAGTTATTTTGAGTTATCCGTAGGAGATAGGCATATGCTATCTCGGACTTTTTTACAGATTATGATACGTTCTTTAATATTGTAGTACATTGTTTTGTTCTATCCTCAACAGTTTCCGCAGCGCACGCGATGAAAGCATTTTTTTTGAACTTTTACATTATTCAAGTTTAAGTAAAGATGTGTAATTAATTTTCGAAATTATTATAGCCTATGACACTCCACAATAACTTAGCTTTCTATTAGTGAAAAAAAATTGTAAATCAGTTCTGTAGATCCAGAGATTATCCCCTTACAACGTCACAAACTCACAAACGCTACTTCTTTATAATAAAGGGTGTCTCAGCCCAGATTTTAAACTTTAAACACGAATTTCTCAGAAGTTTGCGGGGCTAGCGGGAGGGGAGTGGTAGCGTTCGGTTGGTAACAAGTGCGGATTTGTTAGTCGCCATGTCGCAGTGGTCTGGCGCGCATCGCGCGTACGCAGTAGAGGCTTACTTTTGCAATGAGTTTTCGTTGAGTGAAGCACAGCGCAAGTTTTGTAATCGCTTTGAAATCCGCCGTATAAGTGACGCCCCGAGTATTCAATTAATTAAGTCGTGGGTAGAAAAGTTTAGAGCAACGGGATGTTTGCTTAACCATTCAATTCGCCCTCGAGATAGACCTGTGCGATCGATTGAAAACATCGACCGCGTCGCCGCTGCGATCGCGGAGCATCCACGACGATCAGTCAGGAAACATGCTGCCTCTTTGAGCCTTCACCGTTCAAGTCTTCAACGAATTTTGGCTTTAGACTTAAAATTACATCCATACAAAATCCAAATAGTTCAAAAAATCAAACCGGAAGACTACAACAAGCGAAAAATTTACTGTCAGAAGATGTTAGAATTTTTTTCAGAGGAAAATGTGATCGACAATGTTTACTTTAGTGATGAGTCACATTTTCACCTCGAAGGCTACGTAAATCGTCAAAATTGCCGTTACTGGTCATCAAGCAACCCAAAAGAAAAACATCAGAAAGCATTACACAGCCCGAAAGTTACTGTATGGTGTGCAATATCGGCGACGAAAATCATCGGCCCATTTTTCTTTGAGAATGACCGAGGTGTAGCGGTTACAGTGACGAGCGAGCGGTATATTAACATGATCAATAATTTTTTTGTACCTCAGCTGCAAGATGGGGCTATTAACAAGTCAAATGTGTGGTTTCAGCAAGATGGGGCCACAGCCCACACTGCTAGGGTCTCCATGGACACACTAAAAGCTTTTTTTCCTGGTAAAATCATTAGCCGCTTTGGAGACGTATTGTGGCCACCTAGATCTCCTGACTTAACCCCAGCTGACTTTTTTTTATGGGGTTATCTCAAAGGAAGAGTATATGATACCCCTCTTACGAGTTTGGAGCAGTTAAAGGCCAAAATAACTACAGAAGTGCGAGCCATATCAGTTGACGTTTTACGGCGTGTCTCTGCGAATTCGCTTGTCCGCTTTGAAGAGTGCATTCGCCGTGAGGGAAGACATCTTGACGGTGTAATATTTCGTACATAAAATCCGCAACATTACACTATAATTTACAACAATTATAACATTTCTAATACAATTTGTTTTTTTTTTATAAATATTTAAAGTTTAAAATCGGCGCTGAGACACCCTTTATTAGTATAGATATGTACATAGGTTGGTAAAGTTTTTAAATCACAGAACTAATGCGGAGAAATTACCAGAAGTTCTGTCATCAGATTACTTAACAAAACAGGTGGGAATAGTAGAGATAAAAGTCAGGTGTAAAGCATAGTCTTTTAAGTCACAAAACTAATGGGGGAAAAAATCCCAGTAGTTTTGTCAACAGAACTACTCAACAGAACAGGTGGGAGTAAACGGCCCATACCAATTCCCTGGAGAGGCGATGGTCTCCGGCGCAGGGCGGAGCTGGAGGAGGCGATCCAGTTTAATAATATTTTAAGGAGGCAGGCGGGGCCATGTTAGATAGGTGTTGTCTAGTGATACCTACCTAGCATGGTCCCGCATCATATTAAATGAACTTTTTAATAAATATGGTTCCTTTTAATTTGGAATTACATATCTTCTTTAATATTTAAACTTTTAATGATACAGTTCAGGATTGGTATGGACTTTTTGTAAGTTAGGTTGCAAGCTTGACATAGGTCCTTCACTTATCTGACATTAGTGACATTGACAATTATTCTCACCAAAGTACGTTTATTCGCGCTATTTTATAAAATATTTTCATTCTATCTTGAGATTTCGTCGAGAGTAACGGTTCACATTCTTTTGTTCTCGCATAAATTTAATAACCCTTCAATTTTCGTATTATCGATATCTCTATTGTGAGGTTCGATATTGACTAGTGCCGTGCGTGGAATTGTTTTCGTTTGGAGTGATAGTCGAAGTTGTACGAGACACCACTGTCTAGCTCTCACGCTCCGACCAGTTTCTCCAAGCTCGCCCTAAGCTAACCCGCCAAGTGAAGTACGGATCTCGAAAGGAATAGTTAGCCGCCACGCGCCGAGGAATCCTGGGAACGAGTGGAGTATAGCTACACACCCGACTTTCAAGGTTAGTGGTTTTTCGCAACACTCGACTCACCCCTCTTTCATACGATTCAACGTTTTTCACTCTCATTATAATATTACATTCAAGATAGAATCACTCTCGTTTCGTTAGTGTCGACATACTTTAGAGTCATCTCATTACATTAACAATCATACAGTCCACTCTCTATTATAGATTTTAAATAAACCTAGCTGGGAATCGAACAGATACCAAAACCAGCCAGATACAAATACCTAGTATAGCCAAAGAGATTTTATCAGGTTCCCTGTCCCCATACAAAGGTGTCATTGAAAGGTTCTACGCTCACTTATTAATTTCAAGATTCTCTTTTGTGTCAAAACAAAAGTTGTATATTCGATCAACAACTAAATGCAGTCTTTTCGAGAACCTTCGGCGGTAAGTTTGACAGTATCGGTCGAAGAAAATGTGAGAGAATTAGAGGAAAATTTGGAAGGGTTATTAGCAGAAAAATTGTCAGAACCAATAGAGGAAGATGGGCATGAGGAACTACAATGGTCGGAGAATATTATTCCCATTGGGCGAGAAATATTTACAGGTGATTCGGGCGTGCAGGATATTCAGTCAATAACAGACGAAACCGGTGACATTAGCGTCATAAAAATTTTTGAATATTTTGTTTCTGACGACGTTATCGAACTTATGGTAAACAAAACAAATGACTATTCTCAATTATTAAAGGACAGACAGACAACGAGACATAGTAGGATGATGCGCTCGAACGACGTCAATGGTGCAGAACTAAAAAAAATGTTTGCGGTTATTCTACTGATGGGTATTGACAAAAAGCCTTCAATTGAACATTACTGGAAAATGGACCCTCTTTACTATAATCCATTGTTTCACGAAATATCCATGTCCTATAACAGATTTTCAACACTTTTACGATGTTGGCATTTTCAGAACCCCCAGCCCGATAATGATAATGTTTTGTACAAAATACAGCCCCTTATTGATCACATGATTACGAAATTTCGATCATTATACATCCCAGGTGATACCCTTGTCGTCGACGAATCTCAAATAAATCATCAAGGAAGATTGCGTATAAAAACATATAACCCCGCTAAAGCTAGCAAATACGGGATCAAAATATACAAAATGTGCTCCGTGAACAGCTACGTTTGGTCCTACATCGTATACGCTGGATCAACAACGGCTTTTGAGGGCCTTGACAAACCAGGGACAGTTGTTGTAAAGCTATGTCTACCGCTTCTAAATGAAGGAAGACTTATTGTGGCTGATAATTACTATACGAGCCTCGGGTTAGCGAAATACCTAAAAGACCGTAACACTGATTTGTGTGGAACACTCCGTAAAAACAAAAAAGGTTTGCCGCAACAAGTTTTGCAGAAAAAACTCAGAAGGGGCGGAGTTATAACTAGGCAGTTAGATAACTATGTTACAGTCCTCAAATGGCACGACAAGAGAGACGTTCTCATGATTTCTACGTGTGATGACGATGAAATGGTACCTACCTATAACTGGAGAAGAGATGAGACATTGAAGCCTAGAATGACGGTTGAATACAATACCGCTAAAAAAGGGATTGACGTTTCAGATCAGCTTGGTTCCTATTATTCCCCTCTCAGAAAAAGCCTAACTTGGTATAAGAAAATCGCATATGATCTCATATTTCAAGCCGCCATAGTAAACACGCGCATCATATACAACGAACTTACAGGAAAAACAATGACTGTACTGCAAGTTCAAGAAATAATTATTCGGTCTTGGCTCGGAGAAGCAGCGGCCAAAAAGCACCGCCCAAGGCCTCCAACGCAAGGAAATACTTCCACCACCAGTCACCAACTAACAGAAATTCCTAGGAATGACGGAAAACTAGTTCGGAAGCGGTGCTCTGCCTGTTATTCCAAAATAAAAGCAACTCAAGGCAATCCCCTCCGTGCCAAACAAGTAAACAAACAGTGTAATATTTGTAACAAAGAGCTTGAGCTGCTTCAATGAAAATCATAAAAACTGATGTGTGTTTGGACAAATAAAGTGATTTCTAATGTGTAAATGATTATAATAACGTAAATAAAACTCTGTAATTTTTGTAAAAAAATGCCTTTTATTGCCAGGATAGATGACCCCATGCACTAAAAAAAAACAAAAATTGCCAGACTTTTTTTCGTTTATTTAATTTTGATGATGTGTCCTGTCACGTCCCATACAAAAAACTAAATTAGCCCGTCACGTTCTGATATAAAAAATATCGGAACAAGCATCAAAATTTGTGCATATAGGGTAGGGTGGTAGCCAGTGAACCAAGTGCACTCAGTGAACCACAGGGCCAACAGCCTAAATGCGACGTTGCCAGCTCGTGCCTATTACATGTTTGAACCGCCCTCCCGCACCAACCTGTCTCCTCCAGTCGTCGGCGGACTAGCGCCCGGAACGCGCGAGCTAAGAGGAGATTTCTGTTTTCGCGCGCAAAAAGTTAGAATAAAATGTGAGTTTATTTTTCTCTTTACTCAAATTTTTATAATCCCAGTATCTGTTGCGTTGTTTTGATCTATAAAGTAGTTTAACAGGCACGGTTTAGATTCATTTTTGTAACCAAATCGTGTTCCTGTTAGCTGTGGAAAAGTTTTAAATATTTCAAAAGGGGTATGGTACACGGTGAATCATTTTTTTGGTGCACTCAATGAACCATGGTTCACTGTGTACTACCATTGATTCATAAGGTACCACTTTACTTGTGATAATATAAATTTTATAAAATGTTGCAGCATGGGTCGAAATACTAAGGGCAGAGTTAACCGTAAGAAGGGCACTCTCACGACAGCTGAAATAAAGAAAGGAATTGACTTGCATATCCAAGGAAAACTAAGCCTTAGAAAGGCTGCCAAAGAATCAGAGGTTCCATATCCGACGCTACGTAGATACGTCCTAAAGTATATCTCAAACCCTTCTGCACGATTGGAGCCACATTACGATGTAAAAAAAATCTTCACCGAAGAGCAGGAAAACAGTCTCTATGATTATATAATTGAGTGTGCTAGTAAGTTTTATGGGGTAACATCTAAAGACTGCAGACGTATCGCTTACCAAATGGCAACAATTAATAATATATCAATGCCCGAAAACTGGAAGAGGGAAAATATGGCCGGCAAGGATTGGTTAAGAGGTTTCCGTGTAAGACACCCAGAACTATCAGTCAAGAAACCAGAGGCTTGCAGCTTGGCTAGAGCAACAGCGTTCAATAGAGTTAACGTTGCCAAGTTCTTCAATAACCTTAAAGAGGTTCTAAGCCGTCATCCATCATTTTCCAATGGGAGCAGAGTATTTAATTTGGATGAAACTGCTACAACTACAGTGCAGCGACCAAGTAAAGTGCTTGCAGCCAAAGGACGCAACGTCTGCCAGGTTACAAGTGGCGAGCGTGGAGTACTGGTTACCACATGCTGCATCGTAAACGCATTAGGCCAGGCGTTACCACCAGCGATGGTTTTTCCAAGGAAAAACTTTAAGCCACATATGCTGTATGGGGCACCTTCAGGAACATTAGGATTAGCTACTCCGAGTGGATGGATGAATGCTGATCTATTTATTGAAGTGATGAAGCATTTCATCCAGTATTCTTCTGCGTCGAAGGAGAATCCTGCATTACTGATATTAGATAATCACGAAAGCCATCTTTCCATTGAAGCACTCGATCTGGCAAAAGCTGCTGGAGTGACAGTACTCACACTTCACCCTCACACCACAGCTAGGATGCAGCCCTTGGATGTTGGCCTAAATGGTCCATTCAAGGCTTTCTATAATTCCGCTGTAGACTCGTGGTTAACACGCCATCCAGGAACACCCCTGACTATCTATAATATCGCAGAATGCGTTGGTGTAGCATATATGAGAGCCATGACTCCAATCAACATTACTAATGCTTTCAAAAAGTGTGGTATATTCCCGTTTGATGATCAAATCTTCACAGATAGTGATTTTATGCCCAGCGAAGTTACAGACAGAGCCGCACCGGATGTTGATGATGACACAGATGCTGAAGACAACATGCATGATCTCGAAGGTGAACTTCTGCCTAGAGGTGCACCAGATATTGATGAAGCAGATGCTGAAGATAACGCTAAAGAACCCACAGACGAATCTTTGCTTCAGACGAATCGTCAATCACCATCAATTTTATGCATCAGTGACGGGAATGAAGAGAACACACAACCACAGACAGCTGCAATAGTATCGATGACTGAAGAATACCACTTAACACCTGGTAGAGACGCAGACAGCGAAATAAATTTAGAGAATTTCAATATGCCATCCACTTCCGGCGTGGGCCGAACTTCTAAAACTACAGAAAAATTTATTTCACCGAAGCTTTTTCGACCACCATTGAAAGCAATACCTCGAAAAACCAATTTTAAAAGAAAAGCTGGAAAAAGTATGGTGGCCACAGACACTCCAGAAAAAGAAGCATTAGTTGAAAAGAAGAAAAAGAAGACAAGCCAAAAAATTGTGCAGGTGGTAAAAAAGGATTTATTCAAGAAGAAACGAAAGCAGGAAACGTCAATATCATCGGACGAAGAAGGATTTTTCAACTGCAGTGGCTCATCTTCTGGAGGAGAAGAGTTCGTAAATGAGTCTGAAGATGAAGAGATCATTTTGAACAATGATTTTCCGCCCTTGACTCGCAATCCTCGCCCCAAAGATTTTGTTATTGTAGCTTTTGCATCAAAAAAAACTACCGTCTTTTACGTTGGCGAAGTTCTGGAAGAACTGGAGAGCCAAGACTGTGACTATTACGTGTCTTATCTCAAACTGAAAAGCAAAGCCAAGCAGTTATTTTCGGTTCCAAAGGAACCAGACACAGCAGGCGTTCACAAAGCTGATATAAAATATATTCTACCACGTCCTAAAATTAGTGGTAGCACAGCTCGCCAACAAACTATCTATAAATTTTTCGTTGATATGTCACAGCTGAATTTGCGCTATTAATTATGGGACAATAGATCTCTATCAAACAAAAGTTTAGGTTTAAGTTGATTTGGAAATTGCAATATCATAATTTGAAAATGTTATGTTATTAACTTTTATGTCGAATTTTATTTAACGTGATTTTGTTTTTAAGCTAATTAATTAAGACCGAAGTCTTAAAAATAACTCTTCGTGAGCGAAAATATTATACAGGTTGAATAGTTCCTAGTACAGGTAATAATTACCTAACTTTGCCTACTTAATTATTATGATTGTGTTCTTATTGTTGTAATGTGTATCTAATAGAATTTAAGTGCAATGCATGCTGACTTTATTGTAATTTTTTTCCTCATTTATTAAGACTGATTACCAAAGTCCTCATTTAAGATAATTTTAAACATTTGATTAATAAATAATTATTAAAGAACCCAATTGCCGTTTTGTTATCCTTCTAGGCTTAAATCATGATATGGTAAGACAAAGGTTCATTGTGTACCTCACGGTTCACTGAATACCAGCCCCCCAGTTCACTGTGTACCCCTAGGGGTACACAATGAGCCATTTCCCATATTTTTTTAAAAGTCTCATTGTCAAGTATCTTTCAGGTAAAAGCTGAAAACACAACTACATTTTGAAAGTGATTGAAATTTTCTTGGCCAAGAGCAAAAAGGAACTTATAATGTCTTACAGGAAAAAAGTTACAGCTCTCTAAACTTTTGGTGGTTCACTGGCTACCACCCTACCCTACATATGATTCATGAGCTTAACAGACCGGGTACAAAAGCGCTCATGCTACGTACAGACTATATTTTATAATAATTTTGATAAAAATTTCAATTAATTTGCCAACATGCGCTTTCGCGAGAGTTATTTTGGCTCGCGATGAACACAGAAAACCAGGAACCGCTTAATTTAGATAACAATTTCTGCATGGTTTATGAAGACAAGCATTCTTCACAAGAAGAATGCTAACGCGCGGTTTATGTTGGCGCACGATGAACGCGGTATGCAAGGAACCGCTCATAGCGTTTTGCAGAAATCTTTCTTGCATGGCTTATGACGATAGCACATACAAACATAATAATGTAGGTACATAAATGAAAAATACGCTGTCGCGCGAGTTATATTGGCTCGCGATGAACGCGGAAAGCCAGGAACAGCTTATATTATAGCATTAACATAACAATTCCTGCATGATTTAAGAAGACCAAAACATAACAATAACAAAATAATTAATAACTACTAATTTAAACGAAGAATGCTATCGCGCGGTTTATGTTGGCGCAGGATGAACGCGGAAAGCAAGGAACCGCTCACAGCTTTTTCCTCAAACCATTAATTTTGGCTTTTGACGATAGGAACATAGACAAACAAAATAATTTAGTATATAAATGAAGAATGCGCTATCGCGCGAGTTATGTTGGCTCGCGATGAACGTGGAAAGCCAGGAATAGCTTATATCATTTACATAACAATTCCTGCATGGTTAATGAAGACCAAAACATAACAATAACAAAATAATTACTAAGAATTTAAACGAAGAATGCTATCGCGCGGTATATGTTGGCGCAGGATGAACGCGGAAAGCAAGGAACGCTCACAGCGTTTTCCTGAAACCATTAATATTTTGGATTATGACGATAGGAACATGACAAACAAAATAATTCAGTATATAAATGAAGAATGCGCTATCGCGCGAGTTATATTGGCTCGCGATGAACGCTGAAAGCCGTAGGAAGTGCCACGATACGGCTCTTTAGTGAAATAATATTATATGAATACACGAAAGACAACATGAATAGGAATGAAGGTCTCTTTAACTTATTTCATCTGGCTTGAATAACCTAACCCACCTGTACTTTTACACAAAGAGATAGGTATGTATTGTATTAATAATTACAATACTCATAGTTATCTGGTGTCCATTCAAGTTTCTTCATCACTTCGTAACTAGTTTTATTTATTTACTCTTCTTGCACGATAAAACATATACAAAACATCTAGAAATTTATTACAAAGGCGAACTTAACCATAAAAAGAGGGACAAAGTGCAGAGAGAAGTGGGTGCATTTGCATAAATAATTAAAATAGACAAAAGATTAAATTTACTTCTTCAATATACTACTACATACTATACTATACTAAAATACGAAAGGTAAAATACTATATAACCTAGTTCCTTGTATCAGTCTCATAATCTCTTGGCTGGCACAATCCGACCTTTCTGTAACATGCTTGCCAAAGAGTCAGTAACTTAGTCTTGATGATATGTTCAGAAGGGGGTTAAAGCATCTATGAGGTTATTGATCACTTTCACACAGCTGCTTGATTACATTTTCTTCGATGTTTTTAAAATTTGCAGTCAATCTCTTCTCATATTTAAAAGGCTTGGTTCCAATTTAATGTTGAATTCTTTGATTATCTTATTCTGTGCTGATACTTTATTTTCATAGTCTGGAGGGTTCTGTAAATAAAAGGTTTATTTATTTAGGTTAGGTACATCGATTTACACAAAAGAGCATAATATCACTGTACCCCACAGACAGCGAAACACAAGAAAGTTGACCTGAGAAGTTAGTCCAAAACATTTGGTTTGTGTATAGACACAACAAAAATGTAGGACTTACTTCCAGTATATATGCCACAAATTGTGTATTAAGCCGAAAGTGGCCAATACTGCAACCCCCAGCGTCCAACTATTGTCCATCGACTTATCTTCCAGTTTATGACAATATTCATTGTGTTTTTCATGAGGTATGAGAGGAATGTTTGTTCATAGTACATTTATTTATTTGTGATACATAGGTATTACAGGGATGTTCAGACTTAAAATTAAGAGCACTGTGATCTGCCATTAGGCGTACAAATGTTATATATTTTGGATATAGAGCAAAAATCAATAATAATAATAGTACCTAAAGCAAAAATAAAAAGTTTAGGAATTGAAAATAATGCGTTTTCCAATTTGAAAATCAAACACATCTTTAGACTACATTTACATAGTAACTAAAATAACTAAACTGCATCAAAATATTCATTCAAGCTGTAAAATTTCTTACTTATTAAATAACTAAAAAGGTTAGATTTAAATTTTGTGATGTCAGTACATTTCCTAATGTCATTTGGTAAACTATTATAAATTCTGGGAGCCATTACATAAATACTATTACTAAAAAGATCTGTTTTCACGTTATTCTTGATTTGGTAACAATCTTTTCATCGCTTGTTGGTGTTATAGGAAAAAAGACCAGGGTTTCGTCGAATAAATAGTACAATTTCATAAATATATAGTGATGTCAATGTCAGGAGATTAAGTTTATTGAAATATGGTCGACAGCTGCCCCTTCTTACCCTTTATATTTCGCATTTACATTCAGCCGTAGTGAGCAGGGAAGTGGGCAGGACAGGACGAGTGTGTAAACGCGATACTTCTCATGCCACTGCCATTGCCGCTCGCGCTGCCCGGCGCTCCCCAAAATGGCGGTTTTTTGTGCGGAAGTCAAAGGAGCGGCAGCGCGAGCGGCAGTGCGTGTTTACATTCTGCTCCGACGCTCAGTACTCGCCGAGCGCCTGGAGGAGAAAGCTGTTCGTTTAGATCATCGAAAATGCCGTCCGAATGGAGCAATGAGATTATAATAATTGACGACCGATGTGGCGCGGTGGGCGAAGGTCCGCTTGCGACGCAGGAGGTTGCGGGTTCGATTCCCGCCTCGGAACAATTGTGTGTACGATCTGCAGATATTTGTTTCGGGTGTTCTGGTTGTTTTCTATATATAATAAAAAATATCTATCTATGTAATTTATTGTATTATGTATATCAGTTATCTAGTACCCATAACACAAGCTCTGCTTACCATGGGACTAGATAATGCTGTGTGAATTGTCCAGCATTTTATATTATTATTAAAATTCTTAGAACTACTGGAAACGGAAAAAGTAATTTATCATCGATTTAGATATCATCCACCATCGTCTACGACGAACATTCTTTTTTTGTATTCGATATCTTTTTAAATATCGAACATAATTATGTATCGCAAAAAGAGACAGCGCGGCCGCTGTAATTATTTCGACGTCTGCCATTGCCGAAACTTGAAAGCGAAGTGAGTGGTAGGGCAGTATGTAAACACACACTGCTCTCGATCCTGCTGCAACAGTATTTAGGGAATTATTGCCGGCAGCGCGAGGGGCAGCGGCAGGGGCTGAATGTAAATGAGGTATTAGGCCTAGGAGATATTTTTACCACCAACATTTTCGGTCGAATGCTCGAAAATCACTGGTAGAATGTCACTTTTCTTGCACTGACAAGTAAAAGAAAAAGTTGTTTAGCGAATTATAAAAAAAAAAAAACTTTTTCTTTTTTTGTAATGGCGGAACCAGCTGTTCTGAAAGTGGAGTAATTTTCTATGGTGAAATACATCTCTGCGAATCTTCAAATATTTACATGGAAAGAGGTAATCATTTCGATTTTTATTATGAAATTGTATTTATTCTATGGTTTTCTGTCTGTATTTTTGATATTACCATCTATGTTTTTTTAGTATGGACTGTTTTATTGGTGGGAATATTATTCCCTCCAATAAAATCATGAAAAATAATGTACCTTATAAGACATTATTTTATAACATATCACATTTACAAATATTTTAGGTGAGGAACAGCTAGTGTTGATGATTACCTATTTGCAAATTTGAAATTTAGTAAACTTTAGTAGGTACCTACTTAGCTATTCCTGTTTGTTTGCTTTCAGATATTCAGCGAATTGTCTGCCGACAAAACCTTCGTGCAGGCACAACAATAAGCAGGTATATCAGTGTCAGAACCTGACGTCTAATGACATTTTTCATTTTCACGCCAACTTCTACAAAACAAAGAATAAGGTTGATCAGGACAATTTTATTATACAGTACAGCAAAACAGCTAATATAAAAAGGAGGCGCCCAACTAACAAGGTGGAACAAACAAACAAAAGTAAAAATATGTCTGTGCAGTACTTTATACGAAAGCACAGATCGAGGGAGAGCGTTCAAATTTGCCGGCAAGCATTTCTTGCCATATTGAGAATAAAGCCTAGTCGTCTTAAAGGGGTGCTCAAACGACACTGGGAGTCCGGCTGTATAGCCAAAGAAAGACGAGGTGGTAATCGCAAAGAATTTGAGTTCAGGTCAAGAAAAGAAGCAGTCATAAAATTCGTGCAGAAATTTAAACCTTCTGTGTCGTAGATTTCTCGTGCTTTATTTGTTCCGTTAATTGCAGGCATGTTGAACAAACATCTTTTCGTGGTGTTCCGAATCCAATATTGAAACTAGTGCAGAAAACTTTGCGGAAAAACGATTCCGTAACACTCATTCCAGGCCCAGCTTGATCATTGTACATCTTGAACATCTTTTCTCGAGTGTAATGCTGTTCAAGTGAACAGCATTACACTCGAGAAAAGATAAGGCAGCGCATCTACTTAGATCCTTCTCTTAATATTTCAAAGATGTTCAAGATGTACAATGATCAAGCTGGGCCTGGAATGAGTGTTACGGAATCGTTTTTCCGCACTAGTTTCAATATTGGATTCGGAACACCACGAAAAGATGTTTGTTCAACATGCCTGCAATTAACGGAACAAATAAAGCACGAGAAATCTACGACACAGAAGCAAAAATTAATGGTCGAAGTTCGAATTCACAAATTAAGAGCAAAGGCGTTTTTTCAAAAACTTCGAGAACAAAGAGATGACATGGTAACAATCAGCTTTGATTGCCAGAAAAATTTACCCTTGCCGAAAGTTCCAGACCAGTCCACGTATTACTCCAGACAGCTTTATCTGTACAACTTCACGGCAGTAATCGGATCGTCCCATTCAAAACTAACAAAAGAAAATGTCAAATCGTATGTTTGGACCGAAGATACACTGCAAAGTCTGCAAATGAAATATGCAGTGCACTGCTCCACTGTCTTAATTCAATTGATATTGCGGGTATAAATCTATATAATATAAAAGAAAGTCGTGTTTGTTACAACACTTATAACTCGAGAACGGCTGAACCGATTTGACTGAAAATTGGTGAGGAGGTAGCTTAGAACCAGGAGTCGCATAGGATACTTCTTATCTATTCATTTAATGAAACCTTTTGACACATCGATTTCCACGGGGACGAAGCCG
Source organism: Eupithecia dodoneata (assembly GCA_947044415.1). Taxonomy (NCBI): domain Eukaryota; kingdom Metazoa; phylum Arthropoda; class Insecta; order Lepidoptera; family Geometridae; genus Eupithecia; species Eupithecia dodoneata. The sequence continues at coordinate 2,272,431 of OX345670.1, forward strand.
CGGGGCGCAGCTAGTACGTAATAAAAACACATTTCTGATAAGCATGGCAAGTAAATGGCTTTCAGAGGCGCCGCAGACATTGAAAACGATGGAAATAATATTTCCAGTACGGGTCACTCGTTTTTGCCAGCCGACCGAGTTTTTGCTTTGACAGAAGTAAAAATACGAAAAAAAGAAAACATAGTCGACCCCAAAGAATACATAGATATAATAGAAGAAATTGTAACTACAAGTAACATGTGGCAACATTATTGAGCTGACAATAAAAACAAAAAAAAAACGATATTTTGTGGCTAGTCTACCTTTTTTGACTTGGTCGATTTTGAAATCTAGTTATTCAATTAGTAAGTAATTTTTTTTAAATGTACGTTTTTTTTTTTATAATAAAAACATGCTTCTGCCTTATAAAGGGTTAATGCCACAGATGGCTCTAATGCAGCTCTTCTGGGCGATAAACATACATTCTATTTTTATTGCATTGCCCCAGAAAATTATACCATATCATATTCTTAATTTTCTTTGTAATATGAAGATATTTTATTCAGAGTTCTCGAGTATTTTCGAAAAGAATAGTTGTGGGATTGAGACAAAGTTTGCACCATCTGCAGATATTTGTTCAGAGATTTTCACATTTCTCATAGAGCAAGAGAAGTGTAACAGGTATTTTAAGTTCAGAATGTGCATATTCATTACAAACATTTCATATCAAGTTTGGTTGTAGTATAACCCCACCATCTCCATTATGGTCTGCCGCATCTGTGCAGCAGATGGGTGATGGACTACTTCTGGGACCTGATCTGCTGTGATTTTGGCCTAGAGGTGATCAAGCCTATGACAGATATGGGTGGCCCGGTCTAATTTCAGTATATATAAATAAAATAAATAAATAAATAATGCTGGACAATTCACACAGCATTATCTAGCCCCATGGTAAGCAGAGCTTGTGTTATGGGTACTAGATAACTGATATACATAATACAATATATTACATAGATAGATATTTTTGATTATACATAGAAAACAACCAGAACACCCGGAACAAATATCTGCAGATCGTACACACAATTGTTCCGAGGCGGGAATCGAACCTGCAACCTCCTGCGTCGCAGGCAAACCTTCGCCCACCGCGCCACATCGGTCGTCAAGTATTCTTTACATGCAAATAAATGAAGCCATGGGCATCAGCTAGTTATGAATAAAGTACCTTAGATTCAGGTTCAAACTCCAATTTTTCCTTAACATCATCGCTTAGGAACTGCAGGGGCTTCCACAACAGCTAGCAGGGTATGTAATTCTTCTTACAGAGTGATGGTACAGCTCACTTTACGGAGATTCTGATCGAATGTGCTTCAGATATTCACCTGCCTCTCGGAGCTTCCTGAAATTAATAATTACAAAAATTAGCCTATTTTACTCAAAATCATAGTCAATAAGTATCAAGAATTGGGTTATAGAAACTATAGCACTATAGAAACATGAACTTGAACAACTACTGACAGATGTTCTCATTGGGGAGTAGAAAGTAAGTAAATCAAACTATGTATATATAATATCACTGTATAAGGTGATTCTGAACAACATTCGACATACAACCGTGCTGACTTTGTTGAAATACAACCTACAACCCACTTCTTTCATTTGCAACCATTCAATCGTACTTCAATGAGCTAATAAAGCAGGCTTTGCCTTAGAATAACTTAGTACTCTGAGGGCTTTGCAATAAAACAACGGCTAAAATGGCGACTACTATCTATCTGAGCTCGAATGTGGATTTTTTTTAGCGGGCACACAACTGGATATAAAAAATTCGCATTGACAAATTGACTCACCCAATCTTTACACACCCGTAAAACCTTAGAAGGCATGTAGCATGTAGCATTTGTATTTTTTTGTGTAGTGTAGAATTAGAATAGTAGGAAGACGCAACGCAATGATGACAATAAACGAGTTTGTTTACGAGTGAGTGAGTGACTTGAGTGAGAGTGAGAGACGGACGGACAGCGCCAGCGCGCGGCTGGCGTTTGTCATTGTTGCAGTGTGTGTTTCCACTTAAGATTTTGGTGTTGCCCTAAATTCTTCGGAAATTATCCCTAAAAATCACAATTTTTATTTTTAAATTCCCTAATTTAGGGCGCATGAATCTTAAATAAAATACAATTTCGTTTTAAATTTTTTTATATGATTTAACTTATCTACTTAAGTGTAAGAGTCAGTAACCCAAGCATTACTTCTGTAGGTTTTCGCGGCATTGAGCATAGCACTAGTAGGCCCCAAAATTGAGCAGTTATTAGCCAGCATTCCTAACTTAGTGTGAAGCACTCCGTTGAGGGTTTCATTAGCCATCCTGTTTCTTTTGTCCGTTTTTACATTTTTTAGGACACTGAACAATCTTTCTACTTCAGTATTTGAAGATGGCACTCCTAGTAATAATGATATTACTGCTTCGAGGTTTTCGTATAGAAAATCACCACGATGGTTTTTCAAGCTTAGTACCTTATTCCAGTAAAGTTCAGCTGGCATTCTTTTTAGTTGTTCTTCATTGTTAACTCCAAAACACTTGGTTTCGATTAGAGCTTGATTTCGCCATTCATTATCAGCTTTCCGCATGTTGCATTTTGTGACCAAAAAACCAAAATGGTGAAAAACGTCTTTCATAGACTGCTTTTCAAGATTTTTTGCTACCTCAGGATCTACATATTTCATCAAATCAAAAAGTTTCTCGTCTAAATCGAATCCTTGTCCATTTTTAAATTATAAAAACAATCAAAAATAACGCAAAATTAGCTTTTATTGTTTCGCGACCGCTATAAAAAATATCAAAAACGAAAATAATCCCTAAATCGTGTAACTAATTTCTGATGTACTTTACAAAATAGGTAATAGTACTATCCAAAAGGTAAACTAACATTTGTCGGATTATAATACGAAGCTAATTTGGGAAATCCCCTAATAGGTAGAAATAGGTAGAGCCATAGAGCATAGACTAAATAGGGTTACCACATCAAGTAATTTTTTCCCTAAATCCCTGTCGCATTAAAAATAGCCCTAAGTCGTACATTAAATATGTAGTTTCGCCCTAAAAAAGAGCGAAATACCTTAAACTGGAAACACTGCATTGTTGATTGATTAATGATGCGTCCTGTACGCGTTGGGCGAAGGCGTTGGGCCAACTTGTAGATAGTAGATACCTACTTGGCGCATGTTGGTAGTTGGCGGCCAACATCGGTTCGCAAACCGACTAGTGTTGGTTTTTTGTGCACACATCAAAGGATCTTGGTGCGCTCTGCAAACAGTGCTCACACGTTGTTGGCGTCTTATTCAGTTCGCCTCTATTCGTCCGCAAAGACAGTCGTGTTCAATCAATAGACTTCTTTCCGGCCCTGGTGGGGGCGCAGAGAGGGGCCTCGAGGCTTCGCCTCATTACCCCGGCGTCAACTCGAGGGGTGACGACCCCTCGGTCCTTGGGTTTTGTGGGAATCTTTTCTTTCCCTTATTCTCAATGTTTTTTTGGCATCATTCCGTTTATAATCTTTTTTTTAAATAAACCCAAGGACTCTATGGTGGTTCCGCAGGGATCAGGTCCCGCGGAAGGGGTCGCCCTGGGCGGTTGTCTTCCTGGGGCCGGGGCTGGGGCGGGGCGATGTTGTGGAGGTGCTCGTGGTGCCCGTTGTCGGCGCGATCGTACATTCGACGCGCCGTCTGCACGACGAATTCCTCCACGGATTGGATCTGCAGGTCGCGGGCTATGACGCCGTTCCTGACGTAGCGGCCCGCGCCCGTGCAGATCCTGAGAGCCACGTTCTGCAGCGCCTGGAGCCGGTCCTTGTTGGTCTGGGAGACCAGGGCGTACCAGCTCGGCGCCGCATAGGTTAGTCGGGACCGGACGTAGGACTTGTAGACCCGCACTTTAGTCCTCAGCGGCAGCCGAGATCCCAGGACAGGTCGGAAGAGCGCTCGGGCGACGCGCGCTTGTTGTAGCGCGCGGTCAACCTGCGGCTGCATCCTCAACGACCTGTCAATCTCGATGCCGAGGTACCTCGTGTGCGAGCTCCAAGCCACGTCCTGGCCCCGAAGCTGGAGTTGAGGTGGGTGGCGGCGGCGGCGGGAGACAAACAGCGCGGCCGTCTTACCCACATTGACGGTCATGCGCCATTTGTCCAGCCATGGCGGCAGGACGTCTAGCAGCTGCTGCATCCTGCTGGCTGCGATGGTCGGGCTGGTGGATGATGAGAAGTAGGCGCTGTCGTCCGCGAACAGCGCCAACGATACATCCCTCTCCCCGGGGCATAGGTGGCCCTCCAGTGTAGGGATTTCGTCTGTGTACAGCGCGTATAGGGCGGGCGACAGGCAGCTACCCTGCGGTACACCAGCTGAGATGGTCCGGGTGGAAGAGGTGGCATCCTCGACTGCGACGAAGAACCGCAGACAGTCGTGTTGCGTGCGAGATTTACTGAGAGTTTTTTTTATGTCATACGTACGCCAATGTGTGAACGCAATCCGATCAGCTGGCCCAACGTGTTGGCCAACGCATTGGTCCAACGTGTACAGGACGCATAAGATTATTTATTTTTCTTTTATTTACAGAATGGTCATAGACAAAGTACTATAGCCAGATGCGTTATCTGCAAGGCTACTACGATATTTAACACATGACGTAACTCGCGTTATCAGCGTTATAATGCTAAGTCAATAATGTTAAGAAATAAACTGCCACGAATTAATTATGAATAATAATAATTAATACCCGTGAAAAGCAGTGTAGGGCCGCTATTTAATTATAAAACAAATAATTGGAATGAGCTTCTAATTTCTCACGATATTTAGTATATCAAATGAAATGTATCGATTGTACCTACGTACATAATATCGAAACTAGCTGATTCGATAATATCGGGTTGCAGCGTTATATCGCGTACCTATATTTTATAAAATATCGATATGACGGTGACAGGCCCACCGCGCTCCGCACCCTTTTTAGATAGAATAGAATAGAATAGAAAAAACATTTATTTAGACACAGGTACAAAATACAGGCATATAATACACAAACAAAGAAGTTTATCATGGGGGTAAACGACACAAATAATATATAATAAAGTGATATTAAGAATAAAATAAGACTACCTCCATGACCCTGCGCCGAAATAGGGGTTGGCTCAGCGTGTGCTGAACATTATTTTATTCAGCGCTGTTTTTCAGCCAAAGACCTTTATTTTTAAAAGGGTGATGTCATGCGTCATCCGTGCTGACGTCACTATCATCCTCGTCTTGATAGTCGTACAGTGGAAGAAAACATAAAGTTTTTGCTGCAGTAGAATTTTATTCCATAGCAGAGGTCCGTTTCGTGAGTTTCGTCCGACGACTCGAGCGAGAATGAATTCTGGTCAGTCAGTCATCTTCTTCTTACTTCTTGTGGGGATTGGAGATAGGGTATCGGGGCTATGCTCCCTAGCCCTGGCTTGTCTCCACCCATTAATATGGGTATGTCGGCGGCCACCGGTGATGGTGGGAATGAATTCTGGCCCAGCTGACGACGACGACTGTATTTATAATAGCAAAGCTTAGTCACGCGTCGACCGATTTCCCGTTGACTTTTACAATATTTTTCAATCTAACTCTATTCTTTGACTAATTTAAGTATGTAGTTTAACAATCAAATTAACTTTCAACACAATATTATATTATTTTTTATATCATTATTAAGATTTATTTCATGTTAAGTTGAGCTCTTTGCGCCGACAGATAATTTAAATCGTGCACTCCTTGTCGAGACTGTGACTGGTCGTCGTGATGTTATTTTTGATGTGAAAATTAAATTAGAGTACCGTTAAAGTTATTGATTGTCAGAGCCATCTAGCAAGAAGTTAAGTACGAACTACGAAAGATTCTCTTCTCTATGCTTACTTTGCTATTTGTTTAATTTTGTTTCATTCATGTTATGATGTTAGTTCTTTCTTGTTTGGATGGAGTTGTGTTGTTTGGAGTTTTCAGTTTGGTTGGTTATTGATTGGTGAAAAATGTGAAAATTTCAGTTGTTATTAGTATTCATCTATGGTGAATGAAAATCAAAGAGAATACAATATCTGCAAATCTCAGGAAGTCGAAATAACTATAGTATACCTATTCTACACAAATAGCATGCCCGACTTGTTTCTGGACCCGCAAGCTGAAGTAAGAACTGATGAAGTTTGTCCATACGAGAAAAGCTATCTGGAAGGAAACCGGCGGGTAACACCAACCACGACATACATAGAGTTGAAAAACAAAAGTATACAATACAAGTTTGTACAAGGCTTACGCTGAATTTTGCTGCGATGCAACGCAAAGGGTTTACGGGTGAGTCTAACTAATACAATTTCTTCTATTCCGCTAACAAATTACCACGTTGTTCAAACTCAGGATTTTTTCGATTGACGCTATAGCCATTGTTAATTATTGCAAAGCCTGCAATAAATAGCTCATTCCAGTACGATTGAATGGCTGGAAAAGAAGGAAGCCTCCCAAACAAGGTTAAGGTTTAGCAGCGAACATGTGTGCTAATGTGGAATGTTGTTCAAATTCAAAATTACCTTATACCTCTATTAGTTACATTTCATTTCTACCCATGTATATGCCAATCAGTTTATCAGTTCATTTATTTCCACCGTAGGTACACAATGTTACACTTGATGTCGTTAAATACTATTTTAAAAGATAAATTACATTTTTATTATAACACACACTAACTTTTGACAAAGGAAACACCATAGGACATTGTGCAAAAAAAAAGCAGACAGACATGCCTTCTTAAAAATTCAAATAAATTCATTTATAATGAGAACAACTGTATGTAGTTGTTCAAGTTCAAGTATCTATAGTGATGAAATTGTTGGTAATGACAATGATTTTGAGAAAAATTGGCTTATTTTTGGTATTTATTAATTTCAGCTAGCTCCATAAGAGATCTATGGATGAATATCCGAAGCACATTCCTTCACAATTTCTGCGAAGTGAGCTCAAACCCTCATGGAAGTTTGTACATCATACCTTGTCCCTGATGGTGCTTCCCAAGCAAGCAGGGTATCCTGCTGGCTGCTGTGTATGCCGCTGCCGTTCCTCAGGGTTGATGTGAAGGTGGAATTGGATTTTGAACCTGAAACTAAGGTACTGCATTCATAATTAGCCTACACCCATGGCTTCATTTATCTGCATGTAAAGAATACTGAAATTTGACTAGGCCAGCCATATCTGTCATAAGCTGGATCACTTCTAGGCCAAAATCACCATAGATCAGGTCCCAGAAGTACATCATCTGTGCGGCAGACCATGATGGAGATGGTGGGGCTTTACTGGTTTATATTTGATTGTAACTAATATTTATGTCACATGTTGGTCATTAAAACTCCCATGCTCAATTTAAATTTCGCTTTGTTGCGCTTGCCATATTGGTTCTGGGAGGCGGATACAAATTTGGTCAATTATTTTGTCCCAAGTGAAAATTCGTAAAATGCATTAGGTATTAATATTATAAATACTTGTGACCCTCAGCTGCGATTCGGTGGGTGGGTTGTCCTTGGATGCATTAATTTTACAGTGTACTTGGCAGTGGCAGCGATGAAGACATTATTTCCATGGAATAAGGTTCAAATCAGAAATTAAAATTCGCATATTCTAGAATTCTGATTTGAACCTTATTCCATGGAAATAATGTTGTCACCGCTGCCACTGCCAAGTACACTGTAAAATTAACGTATCCAAGCACATGCTTCACAATTTTCACAGCCACATATAAAATAACCCGGATAAATGATAAGGTTCTTGAAATAAAAAGTGAAAAGAACCTAGGGCCACAATTTGGACAGTGGTTTAAGTCATTATTAATAAAGAAAGCTAAGCGTCTGGTCGAAGCATAGTTTCTTTACTTTTATTTCCATAATTTTTTTACAATTATATAACTTGGAATTAAGCGCCCGTTTAAAAACAAAAAGGATGGGCGATCATCATAATCATCATAAACCTATAATAGTCCACTGTTGGACATATGCCTCCCCTAATGACCGCCATAGAGCATAGCGTGAGTGGTAGATGTTAGGGCCAAAATCTCAAACCCCAGGCCAAGAAGGTTGGGAAAGGCAAAAGGAGGTTTATACCCATGGTTTGTATGATGAGAAACGTTATGATGATATCCTCTTTGTTTAATTTCGACCACTGCGACCGGTGACAGCCGAAAACGACACCATCCTTAAAGCGAACTCAAAATTTAAAAATAGTTATGTTGTCTAAGCTACCTTTTCCTATAAGACTTTAAACAGATGAAGGTAATGATCTGCAAAATCTCCTAAATTACTGATGAAGTAATTATTCTCGATATTATCTCTCATTACATATTAGGCCCTATGTCTCTATTATCAAAATTGCTACGTGACATTATTGTGGTCACGAGCTAAATTGACGTCAACATTGGAATTGATTACAAAATATTACGAAACTAATAAAAACATTGGCCTAGATTAGGTAGGAGTATTTATCTCAATATCTACGTTGGGTTCGAAAAAAAAGCAACCCAAAGTTTCTAAATCAATTGATTTAGCAACCGTGACTTCACGACATAGTATAAAACAAGGTCGCTTCCCGCTGTCTGTCTGTCCCTATGCATGCTTAGATTTTTAAAACAACGCTACGGATTTTCATGCGGTTTTTTAATAGATAGAGTAATTCAATAGTAAGGTTTATAAACTATTTGACTCCGATATCCACGCGGGTGAAGCCGCGGGGAACAGCAAGTACCTGATATCCAAAAACTTGAACTCAGATCTGAGTTCAAGTTTAAAAAGGTATTGTTAGGTATTTGTCGGTATTTTTAAGTTATCATTTCACGACCTACCCGCTGTTTCATGAATAAAGCAGTCAGATTCGATCCGCTACTTGTATTTTCTTTAAATATCTCACTGTTATGACCATTTTCAGGATTCTATCGAGTAAACTACGACCAGAGAAACTGGAGGCTACTGATCAAAGTTCTGAAAGACCCCAACCAATTCCAAGAGATCCATGTCATCAACCAGGCGCAGATGATAGGATAGATGATGCTATGAACTTAGCCCTTACAGGACGGATGGACTATAGGATCGCTTTAGATGTGACCAGTTATTTAGCCCATGAGAGGAGTTACGTGCCTTAGAAGGCGGGGCTTTCTGCTTTGGGGTATATTGATACGATGCTGTCGAAGGGTGCGCATTATTTGGAGTATGGGGTGAGTCAAATAGCCTACTTCAATCTTTTTGTTTTTCACTTCCACACTCGGTACCTATTGTATGTGTGTGTTCTTATACATTACCTAGATTCTATGACCTACTAATGTACACAATGATGCAATCATAAAAATAAAGACCCGGCTGCTGGTGAGTATCTGCCGCAGCGTATCAGCATTGCCTTACAGAGCGGGTTCAATGCAACAAGCGTCTTGGGACGCTTCCGACTGGTATCGATATATATCAGTTGAGCTGTAATTTGTTTCTATTATTTGAAATTAAACAAATTAGAGCTCAACTGATGCTCCAGCTGCCGGATCACGCGTCGCTTCGACTAAACGCTCAGCTTTCTTTATTAATAAAGACATAAACCGCTGTCCAATTGTGGCCCTAGGTTCTTTTCACTTTTTTTTCAAGAACCTTATCATTTATCCACACAAACCTATAGGTTTGTGGCGGGATTATTTTATTTTAAGCTTTCACAATTGTGAAGCATGTGCTTGGATTGGTTAATTTTTAGGTTGTACTGAAACCAAACGTTCCCAAGAGATTAGTATTTGTCCTGCAAAACTTAAAAATAGTCTAAGGTCAACTTTCTTTTGTTTAGTTGTTCCTGAGGTACAGTGGTATGATGCTCTTTTCTATGTAACCAAACGAAATAAACCTGTTTCAATTTACAGAATCCTCTGGACTACGAAAATATATTGTCAACACAGAATCAATTAACCGAAGAATTTTACATCTTATTGGATATACCAAATATTTTGAATGTGAGACAAATCGGCTACGCAATGTAAAAACATCAAGAAAAAGAAATGAGCAGCAGCTGTGTGAAAGTGATAAATAACCTCATAAATGCCTTAAATTTTAAGGCTCCAATAACATTCCGGAATTCCAGTAACTTGGCAAACATGTAACAGAAAGCTGGCACACTGAGCGTCTTTATCCCTCATACAAATGAGGGATAAAGACGCTCAGTGTGCCAGCCAAGAGATTATGAGAATTCAACAAATCGTCGTAATCGCTCGTCGCCCGTCGACCGAAAGAGCGCTTGCGGTCGATAGCTCCCTAACGGCGGCGGCGCCGGCGCGGGCGCACATTTTTAGCACAGTTTTTAAGACATAAATCCAGTCAAAATTATTTAGTACCGTTTATTACAACTTTATGAAATCAGATAAGAAAGAAGAAACTAAAAAATACAATGAAAAATCTATCAATTTCGCGTTCATTAGCGCTTTCAGAAAGTATTGTGTGGTCCTCATCATAAGAGCTGTCTTGGTGTGGTGTGCTAGATAAAAACATTTAATGCCTCATTTGAAAAGTGTGTTCTCGTCCTTTCCGCTCTATTCTGTTACAGTTTTCAGCATTTCCGAGGGACCTGTGAAAAAGAATCAAAATGGTTAAATGAGTCAATAATAAAACTATACACTAATAAACTTTACTGCTATTCGACGGACCGGTTATCATACTTAAAGAAACGCGCATTTTATTAGGATTTCAACAACTTATGGCTGGATTTATGTTTTAAATAAACCTGTGTGGCGCGCTAACGACAAATAACAAACTATTATCTCACTTGTTATACTATAAATTATCTTATTATTTATTAATTTATTAATAAGATAATTTATATTATTGTATTTTATAGTTTCGTTTTTTTAAGTTCCTGTTTTCTTGACATACCTAGTACATATTATATTCATCTATTAGTAACTATTGTTTATTTTGGAATATTATATTTTCTTGTTTTGTCACCAAATTGCGTAAAACGTCAATTAGTTTTAAAGGCTGGCTGAAAAACAGCGCTGATCATAAAATGTTCAGCACACGCTGAGCCAACCCCTATTTCAGCGCAGGGTCATAGAGGCAGCCTTATTTCTACTACGACCCTTTTGTGTCTCATATCTATATGTTTGACTGTGTTTGTTTTCTGTTTGTTTATTTTATACCTGAATGTTGTAATTGTGTCTAATATTTTTCTATCTATTCTATTCTACAACAACTGGATGCGAAGTGATGAAGAAACTTGAACGGAAAGCAACTAACCCCCATATCTTTAGTCATTACCTCGACTTCAATTCAAACTCTACTCAACCTCCAAATGCGTTTCGGTATGCTTGATCGTAAAAAAATCCTTCACTCGAAACAGCCTTCGAGAATTTTTTCATACGAGTGGAATAACGAACTGTCATCTCAAGGTACCTCGCTACCTACCTTGAATGCTCCTCGAAATAGTTTGTTGTTATTTACAATGGATTTTGGAGACTATCTCAATTACATTTACGACGATGAAACCTACAATTATCCATCGCGAAGGTATATAAGAGAGGTTAATATATAACCAAATTAACGAGCATACCAAACTCGAGCATGTTTTGGAGGAATGCTCGAAACGCCCTTGAACAAGTTTGAGTGGAGAATTATTTGAGGTAATGACTAAAGATATGGGGATAAGTGTATTGTAATACCTGTCTCTTTATGTAAAAGTACAGGTGGGCTAGGATATTCAAGCCAGCTGAAAAAAGTTCTGAGACCTTCGGGTCATTCTTATTCATATTGTCTTTCGTTCATGCAAATGAATATTATTTCACTAACGAGCCGTTTCGTGGCACTTCCTACGGCTTTCCGCGTTCATCGCGAGCCAACATAACACGCGCGCTCTTTTAAATACGGAATTGTTTTGGTTTGTCAATATTCCTATCATAAGCCTTGCAAGAATGATTTTTGCAAAACATCCTGGCTTTCCGCGTTCATCGCTTGCCAAAATAAACTGCGCGTCAGAGTTCATCTTTCAAAATCTTACTAAATTTTGTGTTTGAAAGTTCCTATCTTCTATGTTTAGATACTCATGGTATACATGAGGAATTGTTATTAAAGCTGTTCTTGGCTTTCCGCGTTCATCGCGAGCCAAAATAACTCGCGCGAAAGCGCATATCTTTATTAAGGTAATCTCGAATTCGAAGTTCTGTATCAAAAACGTTGTAATTATTTAATTAAAAAGGTGCTGTGGTTACAATTGCAGTTGTTTATTTGAAATTGTTTTAATTGGACCTGGGAACTCTACTATGGTGCCGTGGTCCAACGGCAAAGATAGTTAGACAGAGCAGTTGGACCACTGCCCTGAAACGGTTTTTTTCCTTTGAAAACAAAAAATGGTGGCAGTTTCTCCAGCCGCATTGACACAGACTACCACTGTTTAACATGATTTTGTGGCATTCTTGATAATTTCTGGGAGTCGAGAATCTCTGCGAAACAACAGCTTTTTCTTACCTGGGTCGTCATGGAATCCGGACTTATCCATATTAAAAATGTTTTCAGGAGGTATTCCCTCTATCTTTTTCGATAGGTTAGCAAAGAAGCCTTCAACTTGTTTGCGATTCACTTGTGGGTGAATCGCGAACAAGTTGAAGGCTTCTTTGCTAACATGGAATCTTTCTTGGAATTGGATCTAAAAATAAAAGTAGCTCACAACAGCTACTTTTATTTTTAGATCTGCATGTCGCTCTAGGAATAGAGAGCCCCATTCGTATCCTGGCATATTGTTTAAAATTCTGTCTATTATTTTTGTCTAAAATTTTTTACAATTACCCTGAAGTCTTAACATGCTGATTGGTATTACAAGATCACTTCATATAAAAAAATGGGACTTAAAACTGTCTTCTTCATTTTTTGATAGTGTTACAGGTCTCCCAACGCTTTTGGAGTGCTTTTCTTTCAGTTTGTAAAACAAAGTGACAGGTGGTATTTTGTACTTTTTAGCTGCTTCCATCCTCGATAAAGCACCCGATCTGATTTTGTTTAAGGCTTTTTCTAAAATTTCGGCTGTGTAATTTGATTTCACACCATATTTTCGCACTCCTGGCTTAGTCAATATTGATTTTCGTGGCAATCTACCTGTAATTAAATGAATTAAAAAACTATGGCAAATTGAGGGTATAGAATCAAAGACAGCTAAAACGAAAAAGTCTTTTTATAACTTTTCTGTCAATAAACTATCAACTATTTGAGTTCAATTTAGAAATATATTATAATGCTAGTTTGATAAAATACTAAAATATCACCGATATAGATAGCTAGATAGCCATAATCTTGCAATTTATAAATCATTAAGCTGCATTTGACACTGAACCATAAAAATAGCTGTCTTTGATCCTAGCATAACATTATTGAGATGGTTTTGAACTGTCAAATGATAAGATTAGTGATGTGCAAGTTTACCTATCTAGTGTTACCTACCTAGCTTTTTTATGAAATGAAAAATGCAGATAGATCAAAATCTTATTTGGCTTTATTTTGGATAGGTACTTAATTAATTAATTAGTAACATTGACACTTAATACTTAGTTTAATGAAAACTAATACTAAAGTTAACTGGAAATAGTACTTAAGCACAAAGGCCACAAATTTTAAAATTTACACCATTAATGCAGGTGGTTCTTCTTGTCTTTCGCAAGGGAGTTCCTCATGAGATTGGAAATAATCATCTTCATCGTCAAGAGATTCTACACTTACTAAACTTGCATAGTATTCCAAATGCGGCAATTTTTTCCAATCTTCTCCATAGTGTTTTCCCAGAAGGTTATTAACGTCTTTCACTTTTGCTGCTTTTACATTTGCCAGTCCGGGATTAATTACAGTGTGATTGATACATGAAGTTATCTTATTTTTTTGCAGACATTTTTGAAGGTACCTGTGTCAGATTTGTAAAAAGGTTCACCTTTTATCAGAACATTCCCCGGACGTTCTGATCTTTTCAATACAAAACGCTTGCATCGTGTGATTTTAAAATGAAGTTGAGCGGGTGTCTTTATAACTGATTGGCATGCCGTTTTCCAGTCATAAACGTTGAGAGTGCTGAATTCAGTAACAGTCGCGTAGTTTGATATGATATCAGTATACTCTTCTGGTCTAATAATCATTTCCAATTTCCGAATAGATATTTCTATATTTCTAAAAACTCGATTAGCCGGCATGAAACTGTGTCCTGTTACGGGAAACACTATCTCTCTCTAAGAGTCTCGATTGTTCGGTTAGTCAGAAGCCACTTGGAAAGCATGCCTAACATAATCGTGTTCTTATTCTGACCAGCGCACCCGCACAATCGTAGAAGAAAACGTATTAAGGTAGTGGAAACCCCAAAAGTCAATGTTACCCGAATTCTATAAAATTGAAATTGGGTAACATTGAACGGTTTAAAGTTACCCAAAGAAAGTTTTACAATGAACAGTGTTTTTGCACTTTTGACAATGAAATTTAATGGAATTAAGATAATTTTAGGAAAAAAAGATAGTTTATAACATATTCTATTCTTCAAAACCAGAGCTCTTTTACATAGCTTTTCGATGTTTATATTCGATATGCAGCACACACACTTTACGCCCGTGAAAAACCGCGAAGAGAAATAGCCGAAAACATAAACAACTTCTTTGACAGTTGTATATTTTGCTGTCAATTTTGACAACTGGATGGAATATTTGGCATTTCCGTTTCACGAGATTAAAAACTTAATGTCTGTGACTATCAATCACAGACATTAAGTTTTTAATCTCGTGAAACGGAAATGCCAAATATTCCATACAGTATGAGAAAAATTAGAAACTTCAAACCAGTTTTATTCAAGTTACAAGGAAATAAAAAGTTACCCAAATTGACTGTGGGTCAAGTAGGATACCTATATTTCGAAAATAAAAAAAATCAGAAAATTAAAAAAAATACATGGTGTCTACTACTATTTGGACTATTTGGACAGAGCCTTGCTATGCCTTATAAAATTCTGCAAAACATGGGACAGCACAAAGAGAAACTTCACACCGGATGCATTGGATCTTTGATTTCTTGGTGTTCTTTTTGCTGCTGCAAGCTCTGCATCTTCTGAATGTTGCAAGTGGACCTGGGAGGTGGGTGCGACATCAGTAGCCGTAGATCATCTGGGAGACCATACTTGGCCTTCTGTCTGCTTTCAATTCTTGGTTTTTTGTTCACAAAAGATGGCAAGTTTGATACTGTCTTCTTCCTACTGGTAAAATTGCCAATCAAATTCCTTCCCAGTGTTGTACGGAACTGCAAATTGATCATTGGGTATTGAACTCTCCTTGAATACAAGATGTGTGCATTAGTGATGGCAGCATCTATAAGAAAATAAAATATTCTCATACACCATCTCCGACTCCTCCTAGCTACAGGATATGTGCCTCGTTTTTGGTCAAACCGGTCCACTCCCCCATCCTCTTGGTATATTCCACAATCATCATTTCATGCGATATGACTCTTGTGTGGGTGGCCATACAAGAAACTGTGGTGCCATTCTGCGAATAACAATTAAATTACGCTTACTTGGTATGTTAACTATGATCCTATTATTAAATAATGTGTAATTGGTAAAAAAAAATGTTATTAAGTTGCGCTAGAATGTAGCGCAACTTAATATTTGTTTTTTTTTCAGGGCTGCTCAACCTTTTGAAAAGTCGGGCCAAACGGTGGATTCAGTCGTTAACGACGGGCCACTTACATTTCCTGTTTCAGTTACTCTCAGGACATGACAAGCGCAATAAAAACTCAATTATTAAGAAAATAAAATTGAATTATTGTTTATTAGGAACAAAGAGTATCTTATTCTAAAATCTAAATAAAGACACAAAATTGAACTTAAATTAGGGTAACTTGTTTATACAATCAATGTGATTTCTGCCATTGTTTGTCTTTTAATAATTTACTTATGTTTGGCGACAAATCCGACGTTGACAGTAACAACAAGTCACAAATATGTTGCGCAGTTAAGGGTGTGTGGTATTTATTTTTTTACATAATTAAGATCTGAAAAAACCTTTTCACATACATATGTTGATCTAAAACTACTTAAAAGTTTAGTTATTGCTGGAAATTCTCCTTTTGGTACCAATTTCCAGAAATCTGCAAAATCTTCTGAAGAATTTTGAGCTTTCCAAGACAATTTGTTAGCAAAAAGGTTTTTTAACGTATCATGATTTTGCAGTTCAACAAGTTCTAATTGAATATTGGCGGGATAAGTAACTATTTCAGCCAAACTTATTATCGTACAAATTTTTATAAAGGATTTATAAAAATTTGTACATTTTGTTTTTTACTTTCGAAATCTTGAAATCTCCTCTCAAATGACTGTGATAAGCATTTAATTTTAGATTGGTATTCAGAGTAATTAACAGAAACAATATTGAGCTCCTCTTTCAAATGTTTTAGTGTGGGGAAGAAATCAATATTTTCTGTGGCCAAATTAATTGAAAAGAGATTCAATTTTGCTTTGAATCCAATTATCAAATTAAACATAGTCGGTGAACAGTCTTTACCCTGTAATTTGAGATTCAAAATATTGAGGTAATTCGTAATGTCAACAAGAAATGCAAGATCACTCAACCAGGATGTGTTCTTCAGTAAATCAACTTCCAAAGGTAAAGAAAAAAGCAGAAAGGAGTTTCTGCTCTAAAAATTGCAACACCTGTTCTCGCAAGTTGAAGAAATGTTTCAACATGCTGCCCCTTGTGTACTTGTGTCTCTCCTATTCTCTGATTTCTTCTTCAAATAATAGCCTGAATTGACGTCTGTTAAGAGCTTTTGAACGTATATAATTTATGCAGCGTACTACTGGTGGATCATTCAACTCCATATCTCTGCACACAAGTCTTCCTGGTGGATAATGCAATGATACGAAAATAAATTTCTACCTAAGAAATTCTGTAACAAAGCCTTCAATGCATTCCTTAATTTTCAAAAATATGTCTTTTCCTTGGGTTGTACTTTCTAGCTGACAGACTTCTAGTAAATCTTGCAATACTTTCCAATTTTCGTCAACACACCGCACAAAAATAGTCAACTGAGATCTACTCGTTAAATCGCAAGTTTCATCTAACGCCAATGAGAAGTATTTGCACTCAGCTACAATTTCTCGAATCTGCTCATTGATGTCAGCTGCCATTTGCTCCACCCGACTCGTGACAGTATACCGTGAGAGTGAAATACTGTCCGCTTTAGCTTTGCAAGCTCGTCGTGCCTTTTAACGAAAATATTCTGTTGGTTAAATAGTTCTTCTCTGATAGCACTACCAACCAGAGTAGGAAAAAAACATGTTTTTTTTAAAAAGAACAAAACATCGACATTTTTTTTTCCACGAAAAAAAAAACATGTTTTAATCTTATTTTTAAGAATGTTTTAATTATTTTTTAAACATAGTTTAAAACACTTCTTGTCATAAAAAAATGTTAAGTACTTACCTACTTACAAAAGAAAACAATAAAAGAGATTTTTATAGTAAAACACCAACAAATATATTATCTAATAAAATAAATCAGAGGTAGGTATTTAAGTAATTTTTAAATCTTTTGTTTAGGAAAATCAACATGTTTCATTCCTTATCCTACTCTACTTATTCTTCGTCAGCTACATCTAAGTCGTCCACAGTTGATTGTTCTTTCGGATTGAGCGCTCTCATGATCGTGACTAATTTTGCTGCCTTCTCTGTGCCAAGTCGGTTGCGTGTTTTTGAATGCACTAATCCAAAAGTCGAAAATAGTCGTTCTATTCCGGCGGAAGACGCAGTGGCCGTAAACAATTGATTCGTTAGATCTCTGGTTCCGGAATCTAACTTACTCCCTAAAGATTTCCACCACACGGACGCATGTGTTTTTTTTAATAGGTCTTCCTTGAACATTATAATCC
The DNA here is from genome assembly GCA_947044415.1 of Eupithecia dodoneata. Lineage (NCBI taxonomy): Eukaryota > Metazoa > Arthropoda > Insecta > Lepidoptera > Geometridae > Eupithecia > Eupithecia dodoneata. The sequence continues at coordinate 2,290,349 of OX345670.1, forward strand.
TTAAATGGAACAGTCATCGCTCGGTACGTGAGGACATCTTTCATGGCCTGTGGTTTGCTCGCGTCTATAAATTCCATACCCATTGTGTCTTCTTCTTCTTCTGATAGTCCTTCACCTTTATATTTGGGGTCTAATATATAAGCAGCAAAATGTGCAGGAGTCATAGCAGCGTTAAATCTTGCTTTGAGCTTGTTAGCTTCATCTGGCGACGACCAATCCGATGATAGAAGATCTTTCCAGATGTGAGTGCAGTCGCTTAGAATGCATGTTTCCCTCTGAACAGTATCAAGAGCCATTGTAACTTTTTTGAGTTTTTTGAGATATTCCTCAACATTTTCTTTTAGCTCAACATCTTGAACATGCCTCACGATTGCTAAATCTATTAAAGCCCTGTGCTCACTTGGCTAGGCAATGCCAATTTTTGACATATGACTCAAGACAGTCAGCTAATGCATTCCAGCGTACTTCTTGAGGCAGTTTAACTGCCTTTCCGCCAGCTTCCTTGTATTTCGCTCCAGGAAAATGATGGTATTTGAAGTACTTTCTTATTTTTTTCACCGTACTCTTTATTTCCAGTTTTTCTATGTCCTTGGCAATTAAATTCAATAAATGAGCAGAACAACCGTATGTGATGACATCACCAATCTCATCATCTTCCAATTGCATTAATTCTCTTCTCATTTTTGCCATATTAGCGGTGTTGTCTGTGACAAAACTGCGCACTTGGCAACCAAAACTTTGACATTTTTTAACACTAGAGGACTCGCGCGTCAAAATAGTCCTAGAGTGCTCGCGCGGGTGACATGTGTCACCCATTATGACATAGGTTTTTTTTCTTACCACTCATGTTTGATAATAAAAAAGGGTATAATGATACAAATCAACTTTATTTCGTACTAAATATTTTAGCAAAAGTAAAAAATTGCTTAACTTATATGAATTATAAAACAAATGGTTAACCTCTCTGAAATTTAACACATTTTGTACTTATTGAGATCAAAAAGTTTTTTATTCTTTGGAACACATTAATATGATAAAGAAATCATCTACAAAGTTATTAACGAACAGATTGTTCCTATTCAATAACATTTTCATCACAGCTAGCACACACTATGATTTGGTGATCCGGACAAATACGCCTATTACATTTACCGCATTGTTTGCGAGTGCTTCGATCTCTCGCTCTACTGTAGAAGTCACATCGTCCTTTACCACCGCGTATTGGCAAGTTTTGTACTTGCGGGTTTTCCGGCAGCCCCAGAAGAAGCCTAGCTTTTAATTTTATAGCTTTGGGGATATTTTCTTGGGAAATACGTCGCGTAACGGTTTCACAAGTTCGAATCCGACCTCTTGTAAATATTTTCGGCGGATTGTCTGGATGTGGTGATTGTTCAGTTGATAAATCACTAAACCGTTTATACCAGCCATGTTCAGAAAATTGTAAAACAATGTTAGAGGCCATCGTCGGCTATTTCGCGTTACATCATATTGACGACACATTTTGTCGAAAACATCAACTCCGTATTTCGTGTGAATGTAATAAGTAATTATTTCGGGCTTTCTAGCTTCTACACTATCGGGGTCAATTTTATCGTCATTGTAGACAGAAGTAAAACTACTTTATTTCTTTTTGGTACGTAGCTGACAAGTGTACAATTAGATTGGAAACCAAAGGTGGAGTCTCGTATTTCCCTGTTCTGACTGGATTTGAATTTCTGAGGTATCTCAGGTTTATTATTTTTTAGTGTTCCAACTACTGTGATACTTTTTTGCAGTAGCTCTTTGCTCACAGGTACACTCGTGAACCAATTGTCCATTGTCACATTACATCCTAAGCCATATAAAGGATCCAAAATTCTGTAGATAATGTCTGGAACTTGATTTGATAAGCGATATGGACCTTCTGGCTGCTGACCTGCGTACACTTCAAAATTGCACACAAACGGATACTTGACATCTACCACCATAATTATTTTGACACCAAATTTACTCGGCTTGTTTGGTATGTAAATTATAAATCCACAACGACCTTTGAATGCTACAAGCTGTTCGTTCATCAAGAGTCACGGCTTCGCTTGGTGTATAGTACTCTGTGCAGTTGCGAAGCATGATTTCAATTATTTGACGTATTGGTGCTAAACGGTAGATTTCTTGACGAGCTGCCCTAGTTCTAACGTCATCAAAGCGCACACATCGTAACAGGAATCGAAATCTACTTTTCGACATTGTGCTATATACTAACTCGATACCAAGGCCCTGAGAGTTGTTCCAAAAGTCTTTGAAATTCCTTCTTCCAGCTCTACTAACTCCTATCACTAACAACAAGCCGACAAAAGCTTTCATTTCTACCAAATCCGTGGGTGTAGCATCTCTTTCTCTTTGATATCTTTGTTTGACTATGTCGATATAAATATTTGTGAATTCGACAATAATTCTCAAAATACCAGTATCAAAAAATAACAAAAAAGATTGGAGTGCAGTCGCAGCATCTCTGGCAATACCCTTTGGACCTGGAGGTCTCGTCACAATGTTATGGGCTCTGGTTCTAGTAGAAGCTGGTGGAAATTTACTCCATTTCGTCCCATTACGAGATTCATAAACAGCAAGCTGTGACAAAGGCACATTATCTTCGTCTTCATCAGATACATTGTCGCTTTCTTGTTCCGTGTCAGAAATCTGTGGCGAACGAATAGGAATTGTTTCTTCCTCTGGATCACTATACCCTTCCTCGTCCTCTGAGCCGCTGCTTTCTGCTTCCTCTAACCACCTACTTATAGTCAAATCATTCGACGTTGACGCCATTACAACCTAAAACAATAGAATTAACCCGTAAATGAATAGGTATATAACATTTTGGTCACGAATACAAAACAAATTAGTTAAAAAGAATAAATTGATCATAAAACATGTAAAACAAGTAAGTAATAAATAACTTACATGAAGATATACTTAATTTTCAATCACGATGGTAAGGTTTCTAAAACTTCCTCGAGCGCTCGCGCGGGTGACATGCGTCACCCACGTACTTTATAAATACACTGCGCACACGTCGATGCACCTAACAAGATGGCGCACTACTGGTGTGTTGGACGGTCCATACTTGAGGAATACCTGAGAGGGCAGCACTGTAGCGCAATTCGTTCAAAAGTTATTTATCAATCTTACACCCTGAGTGACATATGTCACCCGCGCGAGCCCTCTATTGTTAATGCTGTCTACTGCCAGTATTAGTAGATATTCACTAGTGTGGCTTTTGTCAGCGGTATCAATTGTATCTACATATGAGGTAAACCTTAGCATTATCCTCGGTAGTAGTTACACTAACACACACGATGGGCTCATTCCGTATGTTGCTCCAACCGTCTAATGCCATACATACTACTTTTCCTCTCAGGTATTTTTCTATGTCTGATTTTACCGTAACATGCACTTCATCTAACATCTTACCGCCCATATTTTTTCTGTTAGGTGGTGAATAACCTGGCCGAGATAATTGCATCAATTTAATAAACTCTGCTCACAGTGTCGAAATGGAGTGTTTGTTGCATAGAAGTATCTAGCCACTTGCAAATCTATTTTGTGCTTTTCTTTTTGAGGCGTTTTTGCTACAAACTGTGACATTATTGACTGATTTGACGTCGACGCTGACGAGTCCTGTCTCATTTTCTTAGGAATGGGTTCTACGTCCACGGCTTCCCCGTTATCGTCCTGAATTTCTCTTAAGAGCGTGCCTTACCTCAGCCAAAATTCGAATTTCGCTTCAGTTCGTCGGCGGGGCGCGGGGCGGACGCGGCGCGGCGCGGCGCGCGGGCGGCTCGCCGCGTTATAATTCGCGCCGTAGTAACTATTTATTAACCCTTTATTTGGCAAGTTTTTTTTTTAACACTTTTGTAAAAAAAAAGTTATTTGTCTTTCTTCAGTGATAGCTTAGGAGCCCTAGAAGACAGGAAAAAAAATCTAGGTTTTTCCATTCTCGATAAAACCTAAGTCCGCCGTAGCGGACAGTGTCAAATATATAACAATAAACCTGTACTGTTTCAAGTCCGGTGTGACGGACATTACCAAACAAAATGAAAACTATAAAAGGTACACAATATATAGATATAACAATGCATAAATGAAACAAATTTGTTCAATTACTTATTTATTAACTCAACACTTATTACTTCGTATGAAAGTTTAGGAAGCAGTTTCTGGCATTTTTTCCTGTCACGAAACATAGTCTCATGTTGCATTTTATGCAAAAGACCACCGTTTTCTTTTTGCAATATCTGCATCGTCCTTCATCCATGGTCGAAGGGAAATGGCCAGTGTTATCATATTTTACCGGACTACAAGGGCGAGGAGTCCTGGGCTTATTGACCACACAGTACTCCGTTTTTTGACGCTTTTTGGTTCTGTTTTCCCTGCATAAACATTCAAACACCTCGAACCTGAAAGCCTTCAAAGACAGTTGAGATTTCCTTGCATTATTGGTTCTGTGTAGGAGCCAAGCATTGTTCAGGCAGATGTCTAGCATTTGTGCAAATATGCCCAAATACCATCTCCGACTTTTGAGTGGTATTTTGTACAGAGATATGAGCATGTCTGCCAGGTCGACACCTCCCATATTTTTGTTGTACTGACGTACAATTTGGGGGCACTGTACTTCAACTTTTTTTTTAGCTTCTTTTGAATACCGCATTATTTTTTCCACAGGTGCACTTGCGACAAAAGAGCTCAGAAATGTCACTGCCTTGTTGTCGTTCCAGCGGACGACTGCCAACCGGTTATCGATACACGCCACTTCTGCAAATGCACCTCTTTCGTTCTTCTTCATATCCTTTTCTGTTGGCAGGATCTTTTCTGCTCCTCTGAGACGGTTGTTTCGTATTGTGCCCAAAGCAAAGATTCCGTAATTTTGCCGCAAGATGAAGAACAGCTCCGGTGATGTGAAGAAATTATCACAGTAAATGATTGCTGGCTTTTGAATTATACTTTGGCATAAAGCCAACACTATTTGAGCGCCAAAGCCGAGAGATTCTTCTTCTTCGCTAAAGGTATGATACCGGAAAGTGTCCTCGCCTCCATACATGATAAAATCATATATAATGCCTGAGACTCCAGCCCGCACATAGTTTTTGAAGCCCCATTTATTCGGCTTATCTTTCATGTACTGTTTTCTTTTTCCTGCCTTACTTCCCTTGTACGCTATCATCATCTCATCAATGCTGAACCTACTATCCATTCCTTGATATTTCAAACAATTCAGCCTGATTTTTTCCAGGAGAGGTCGAACTTTATAGTACCTATCTCCATCATCCATATTATTGTTTGCAAAATGCAAGTAACGCCGTATCTGCTGGTATCTTTTCAGGGGCATAATTTCAGCAACTTTTGCATATTTGAATTTATGTGACCAATAATCCAGATATGCAGGCATTTCTACGATCCCCATTATTATGTGGATTGCTAAGAAGTCACAGAATTCATCCTCGGTAAGAAGAATTGACTTCCCGGTTTCCTGTACCGAGTAAAAGTTTGTCTGATCCACAATATCTTCAATAAGGTCTTTTGAAAAATACAAGTGAAAGTAAGTCAACGGCGACGAGTCGGCGTCAGGCAGATTGACAAACTCTCCATCTTCCTTTTCGATTGTTGCAGCGTGGCGGAAAAACCTTTTTTCCATCTGTAAACTAATTCTAAACGTACCTTCCGCTTCCTTTTTGCAGGCACAATCGGCTGCTTTGATCTAGTCTTTCTTTTTACAGGTAAGGTTGTTTTTATTGTTTTTCTTTGTGGGGCCAAAGGTGTCGCAGGTGAAGATGAGAGCGAAAGATTGGCAGATATTGATGGCACATTGTCGTACTCTTGAATTTCCTGCAGAATCGGCGTAAGTGGCACTGAATCGAAGATGGCTGCATCGTAGTTTTCAGCTGGAATAATATTATCTAATCTAGGTTCATTTACAGTTGGACTATCCGGTGAAGGATTGGGCAAAGCTTCATCTTCATCGGACCAGATGTTGAGGTTTTTGAGGGAATTGCTTATTGACGGTGCCGGAGAAGAAGAATAATGAGAGGCGGTTTCATGCAATTCACATTCCGATTCAGACTGGTCACTGGCATCGGACTGTGCATGCTCTCTTGGAACTAAGGCCAATATTTGACGACCACGGCTAAGCTGTTGACAAGCGCAAAAAAACAAAATAAGCCGCAACCCATAACCAAATTGTTAGTGCAAAAGCTACCTAATAATAATTATAGTTAGTGTATACGTGCTTTGGCAATGTCCGCCTAGGGCAGTGGTTCTCAACCTTTTAGTCATGAGGGACCATTTTACCAAATGTTTGTCTTGCCGCGGACCACCCAGTTGGTTTTCCTAAATTAAGGATTGTTTGATAAAGAAAACAAGCACAATTTCATAATTAGCACTCATTTATTTATTATTTAGCAAAAATTTTTAATTTACTTAATGTGATTTTTGTGACTGCATACTCTTTACTAACTTCTGAATTCTTGGTTCAGTGCTACTCAAAGCTAAACGCATGTCGGCAGTGGCATCCAACCGATTTCGCTGCTTGTTTTTAATCATCAGAAGCGTCGAAAACCCCTGCTCGCATAGATACGTCGATGAAAATAAAGTTAGGTAACGCATAGCAATGTCTCGAAGCTTTGGAAAAGAAATTGCTTTTTGGCTCCAAAATTCCTCAAGATTTATTCCTGATTCGAATGTATCTTTTAAGTTCGTGTCGTGTTGCATTTCAATCACTTCTTCTTGAATTTCATCAGAGACTTCGGAAACATTGAGAATGAAAGGATTCCGGATCAGTTTCTGAATAATTTTGTCCCCGCAGTCAGGAAAATAGCGATTGAATTCACTTTTTAATTTTGTCAAATGAGCCATAATGTTTTTCTGAATTTCTTCTTGAATATCTGCACCTTGTCCGTAAATAATTTGGTTGAGCGTATCGAATGCAGAAAAGTTTTTTCTTTCGACCTTATTAATCCATAGCTCGATTTTAGCAATAAACGCCCTGATTTTATCTTCATATGCAAATATGTTGCTCATGCCTTGCAACTTCAAATTTCCCGATCCTTGCAGTTGAAGGTTCAATTTATTTATTTGCGCAAAAAAGTCGACCAAATAAGCAAAACTTATTTTATATTCGGGCTCACAGAACTGATCTAGCAACTCTTTGTTTTCCTTGTAAGTTAAGAATATTTGTACTTCCTCTCTTAGTTCGTACAACCTCGACAGCATGTTTCCTCTCGAAAGCCAACGAACTTCTGTGTGGAAAAGCAGAGTTTCGTGTTCAGAGTTCATGTCAGAACACAACTGTTTGAATAGACGAGTATTGAGTGCGCTCTTTTTAATAAAGTTGACTACTTTTATAGCTGTTTTCAGAGCTATAGTAAAGCATTCCGGGAGCGTTTTGGCAGCCAATGCTTGACGGTGAATAACGCAGTGCGTCGTTATTGCGGATGGATTTTTGGTTTTTACCAATGCTGCAAGACCAGAGCGAGAACCAAGCATAGCAGGAGCACCGTCAGTACAAAACCCGGCAAGCCTTTCCCACATAAGTCCATGTTTCTCCATATATTGACTTATTGCATTCATAACATCTGCACCTTGCGACGTCGTTTTCAGTTCTTGAGAAAATAATAACTCTTCTTTAAACATTTTATTGTCCTCCAAAAATCGAATAAATACCAGTAATTGACAGCATTGCGAAACATCGGTAGACTCATCACATTGTAATGCAAAATAAGGGCTGTTTTTAATCTTGTCAATAACTTGGTCTTCAATATCAATTGACATTTTTTGAATGCGCGACTTAACAGTGTCATTAGAAAGCGGTATTTCACGAATTTTCTTTTGAGCTTCCGCGCCTAAAAGCTCTTCTGCAACTTTAAGCATACAGGGCTTTATTAAAGATTCACCGATTGTGTGTGCTTTTTTCGATTTGGCGATCAATTTTGAAACTTCAAATGATGCAGATAATGTTTTTTCAGATGTTGCATAATTTGTTCCACTGGGTCCAAGTTTCATTTTTTTAAGATTTGTTAGTTTGCCTTCAAAAAATTCTCGTGAACTGTTACAAAACTTCGGATGCACGGTCTTCAAATGACGTTCCAACTTTGCCGGTTTTAAAGCGTCGTTAGCAAGAACAGTTGCACATAAAACGCATTGCGGTCTAGTTTCTCCATTAATTTGTATTGAAGTAAAGCCCAGCTTAATATAGTCGTCGTCATATTTTCTTTTTGGAGGCATTTTTCTGAAAACGAAGTTTTAGTGATAATATGGACAGGTATAAGATAATAAAAATGTGTTGTTTTGACAAGCTTTTATTTGTGAGGTCTATGGCCAGCTGTGGGAATGACGGTTAAAGTATCTACTGCTCAAGACGTATCAAATGAACTCAAATACGACGGTATTATATTAAGTTGTAAGGTTTAGACCCGAACAAACAAACCTACCTACCTACACACAAAAAATGCAGGCTCGTTTTTAATTGCTCACTAAAACCTAACCTAACCTACAAAAATACTGAATTATTTGCATTATTTTCCGTTTTATAAAAAATATTAAAAACTTTGTACATACCTAATAAGAATAGAATAAAATAGTTATTACTTACCTACGTAGTATTTATATCTGGTGTAGTTATTTACTATAACTACCTTCGTAGACTAAGGATATTTGCTTTTTGCTGTCGAACTTTAAAAATTAAACCAAGTACTCAGTAGGTACAATACTCGTCACACTCTCAAGGCCGCGTTATAAATCCCTACCGCTCATTACATCGTCGACGTTGCAAGTGAAGTGACGGACGATCGGAGCATGCGCGGCCGCGCCGCTAAAACAAGGAACGAATGGAACGAAACCCCCGCCCCCGCCCTCGTTCACCGCGTTTCGCCTTCGGACTCGTGCCGCGCGCGCTTTGCGCTCGCGGCTCGCGCTGTTTTGACTCGACTCATTACGTCACGCCACATATTATTAGGATGGCTTCGCGGACCACTTGGAATGCCTCCAGGGACCACTAGTGGTCCGCGGACCACCGGTTAAGAACCAATGGCCTAGGGATACATAACATCACATTACGGGAACTGATATACAAAGCGAACGGGGCGCGCGGCCGGGCCGCTCTTCTTGTCCGCGCGCCTTGGCCGCTGCTTCCGCGCTCTAGTCGCTCGGTTTACAATACTACATGCCACATTCATTTAGAAACCAGAAGACTATCACCATGTTAGTTACAGAAACAATGCTAATTTTAATTTTATTGTTCTTAAATAAACGAAAGTTGAAACATACAAAAAAGAAGCGTTTTCGTAAGTACCGCGTTCAACCATTTAACATAGAGAGAATTACGAATGGGTTATATAATACGCATTACAAACGCCTTCGATTTTTCCCTAAAAAGTTTGAAAAATGTTGTCGAATGTCTGTTCAAACATTTGATGAACTCCTATCCGTCGTAAAAAAAGATTTAACAAGAAACGGGAACAAGACCGGAGATGGGATATATGCTGAAGAAAGACTTGTAATCACGTTAAGGTATGTAAAATAATAAATTTCAGTAAAGTATGTGTAAAGTAACAAGGGTTGGTAAAAAATAAAATACATATTTATTTACAAAAATCAAGTTTTTATTTGTCAAAAACAGATATATAAGATATCAGTGCTTAAGGTGTTTGCTCTCAACTGTGGAGGGAAATTCAATTTTTTTGTTTTTTTTTTTATTAATTGCGGCTAAACTGTTCAAAACTAAAACACAAAACTTAAAAATTAACAGTTTAGCCGCAATTAATAAAAAACAACAAAAAAAATTGTATTTCCCGCCACAATTGAGAGCAATCACCTTAAAGATCAATCAATAAACTGTTGCCGTCTTACCACAAAAAAGTTTTTTGAGTTGTCGAATAATTTCGAGGCAATTATATTATATTTAGTTTTTAATTTTAGTAATAATAACATGTTTTTCATAACTGTAGATTTTGAATGATGTACATCGATACACCCAGACTAGTTGTTGATAATTTTGGCATTGCTAGTTTGGGTTTGCCCTCTATGTAAATTAAGAAAAACTTATTTGACTGTCACTCGGAGATGCAATTTTCTCGGAACTACACAACTGATTAGCCCAGTCATTACATTGGAATACAGTCGAAGGTTGTGTTTCTGCCGTAGTTGGTGGAACCTCTTCAAACAGGGGCTGAGCTGATGAAGTGCCAGTAATAATTGTTTGGCCCCTAGATTCTTTACTAGGTACCGTGATGACAGTACTGAGAGCACTGTGAACTTGTCTAGAAGTGCTTGGAACAACAACATTTGTACTGCTTGTATTGTAACCATAGGAAGGCGATGAATTTGTATAATTACTTCTGTCTACATAAGAATTGTTTTCAATAGCAGTCATTATTTCAATTTTTGTTCTCATTTTCATGAGCGGACTAAGCTTTTTTAGACTCGGTACAAGAGATAATAAGAATAATGTGTCTTCATCACGCATATCTTCTAATTCGCGATCATTTCTCTCTTTTAGCAATTCCAATAGTTTTGTAGAACTATCTGATTGTAATGCAGTATCAACATTCTGTATATTTGATGTCCTAGTTGGTCTTTGACGAATGCGATGATAATGATCGGAGTCAGATGTGTTATTTTCGACAGAATCGACAGTAGTCGGAGTTAAATTTTCGTCTCCAGTAATATTGCCAGATATAGGACGCTCTTTCATAACTGGCAGCAAAAATTGCAAAATATCAAAATACACATATTTTTGTTTCTTTTTTGCTGGATCCCCGGATTTGGATGAATTGTTTTCATTCAGAACTTTTCTAAATTTATCTTTGATATTTTTCCACTTCGTTGTTAATTCTTTACCTGCAAAATAATAAATTAATAATTCATTACAGGTACTTAGCAACTGGAATGACATTTACGGATTTGGCTTTCGAGTTTATGTTGGGGACTACTACAGTAAATCATATTGTGCGGAAGACGTGTCAAGTTATTTGGAATAAATTACACCAAGTAGAAATGCCCACACCTACAGAGTCGATATGGTTGCAAAAAGCTGCAGATTTTCATGCAAATGCACAGTTTCCTAACTGTATTGGTGCCATCGATGGAAAACATATCAGATTGAGAAGTCCAAGAAAAAGTGGTTCTTTATTTTACAATTACAAGAAATACTTTTCTATTGTGTTACTGGCTGTGGCAGATGCGAATTATTGTTTCACTTCTATAGATGTTGGCGCATATGGAAGAGAAGGAGACAGTCAAATATTTAAGAGATCCAATTTTGGTAAAAGATTAGCAAACAATACGTTATGTTTACCGGATGATAAGGCACTGCCTAATGGTACAGCAGATTGTGTACCGCATGTGTTTGTGGGTGACGAGGCTTTTGGACTTCACCATAATTTAATGAGACCTTATCCAAGCTCTAACTTAAATAGAGAAAAAAAAACATTCAACTATAGACTGTCTCGTGCGAGACGATTTGTAGAATGCACTTTCGGTATATTATCAAATAAATGGCGTGTATTCGGAAATAGTATTTTAGTGGAACCCGATTTTGCTACTGATATTATAAAAGCAGCTTGTGTATTGCATAATTTCGTCAGAAAACGGGACGGCTACAAGTTTAACCATACTCTGGCACACTCAATGACGGATAGTTCATTGAGATTGGATTTAGCTAGAAATGCAGGTGCACATGCTATTCGAGATAAGTTTTCGGAATACTTTTCAAGTTTAGAGGGGAGCCTTCCATGGCAAAATAGATTTATTTGAAACATCTATAAAGTTGGGTTACCAGGAGTCATCTTTTGACATAATGATTTATCTTTCAGTTTGCACGATAGTAATAATCCTTTTTAAAAACTGGATTTTTATAAATAAATATCTTAGAAATTGCTTAAACAATATAAATAATTATCTATTACTATATAATTATTTTTTATTAATATGTACCTATTCATTGACGTGAATAGGTAAAATATAAGTTCATGCTAAGCTTTTTTTGTTTAAACAAATAAAAAAAACAAACCTTTAAGTTGTTTTTGTTCCTTAGTTAAAGACGACCAGTTTGGGATCATCTCCTCACTTATTTCACTCCAGTCATTACTCTTAATAATTTTGTTACTGTAGGACTCGTGACGAGAATCCCACGTCGATGGTCGTTTCTCAACCTCTAAAATAAATTTTTCTGTGTCGAACATTGTCACTGTACAAATACGCGCGCCCTGTCCGCTTAGTATATTTGTTAACACTGGGCTCAATACAAGCATGCGGCAGAGCGGAGAGGGAAGGGTCGCGGGCGCACGGCCGCCGCCCGTCCTCCGCGCGCCCGCCGCGCCGTCCGCGCGGAGTAAACGCTTTGTATATCAAGTCCCATGGGCGACAAACATTTTATCTCAACAGCGGCCCGGCCGCGCGCCTCGTTCGCTTTGTATATCAATTCCCTACTAGTTCTCTATGTAATTGGCACGGTCCGCTGTGGCGGCCATAGCAATAAGCACAAAAAAAAAAAGATTCGGTGCATAGTTCAAGAAAATAATTATTCTATCCTTGTATTGATTTTGTTTAGAATCGAAAAGCCCCAAAACAATCAGTTCTTATGTTTAAAAATCATAAATAATTAAATTATTTACCTTCATCAAAACAGATGGCTTGCGTTTCGCGGACATTTTGTTGACGAATGACAGATTCAATGTTGACACCACCGTAAAATATTTTTCTACCAAATATTATGCGTTATTGGAGAGTTTTGGTAGAAATTATGTTTAAATAAAATGTTTTCCTAGGACGCAGGAATTTTTCAAAGTTAGTGTCCGTCACAGCGTACAAAATCAAATTAAGGGTTAACTGTGTTCGCGCGCAAAGTTATATTGGGTTCACGCGAAGTCAAAAGAATCTTATTGAAGAGTTAGTTACAATATTTTTGTCTAAAAGCTAGGTACCTAATATAGCTAGATACCTACTGATACATGAAATTATGAAATAAATATGTAGGTAGGTAGGTACGTACTAATAACTTTGGGAAAACTAATATTTTTTATTGATTCGTTCGTATAGATAATCGTTTGTAGTTGATTGTGATGATTTATTTTTGGTTTGTAGAAAATCCAAATAAGAGTACCTAGGGCGAGTTTGAAGAATTTTATCCTATTCATCTTTGGAGAATATTATTTGGCACTGGATTATGTATGATTTTCTAGAAAGTAGCCGTGCATTACAGGTAGAGAAAAAGTACTTAGGTACTAAAAAGTCAGTAAGTAGGTAAGAAAATAAAAAATAATTAGGAAGCTATGTTCCTACATCTAGGTAGGTGTGGTAGGTAGGTAGGTACCTAAAATTACCTGAGTGTGCACCTAGGTAGTGTAGAAAATTCGGGGCGAATAATAAAATACTGCAAGAATTGTAGGTATAAAGTATATTTTTGTACGCAATCAGTAAAGTCCGGTTACAATCACGCGTGAGGGTTCCGTAACATATAATATGCTGCACATCATAAAAGGTTTTTTATATTTACAATACAATAGGTACAATTCAATACTAGCAGAAAGCTAGAATAGAATATTCTTTATTGCACACTTAATTATATAATGGAAAAAAAATACAAAAAAACAACTTTAAAAAAGTTTTACCTTGAATATATTATGTTGTTGCTAGTGTTCATAAAAAACCATACAAAGATAAGAAGAAGAATAGGTAAGGTACACACATAGTGGACACAATAAGGAAAAAATTACATATTATTAAATTCTATTGTAATTTGTTTTTCGTGTATTTTTTTAATCTTGGTCGCGTGTTGGGCAGGTTTTGAATTTTAAGGATTTATTTTGTTTGTAGTTTTGTTGGTGGTGTGAAGATTTGTTTCTCTAAAAGGCATATTTCTTGTTTGTCTAGGGTCTAACAATTCTGGCAACATATATTCAAGGTAAAACTTTTTTAGTTTTGGTACCATAACATTTTTCCATAGGCTTTGGTCAAGTTTGATTGTTTCTGTTTTGATGGGATGATTTGGGCCTGTCCACACTGCAAATATACATTCTCTTCGGCCTGTAATATTTAGCTGCCCTTGCACTTGTAAATACCAGTGATGTTTTTTATTTATTTCAAATTCTTTATTCCAAAATGTTATTTTCCTGGTTTTTACAGCTTCTTCTAAAGAATTTCTGAAGCCTGAAATAGGGCATTTCATTTCTACAATTCGGTTTTCATCTATGACTCCATCAGGAGTAGCTCCTAGGAAGGGATTATTTTTATCGATGAATAGGCCGCATGGTAAAATTTTAATACAATACAATAACTCTTTATTGCACACCAAATACATAAAAGATACACAAGACAGGAAAAGAAAAACAAATACAAAATATGCTGTACAATGGGCGGCCTTATCGCTAAGAGCGATCTCTGCCAGGCAACCTTTGGATGGACATGAAGTGCTAGGACAAGTATAGACGGTGGCGTGTAATACAGAAAAATATTTAATAGGGACATACATAAAATACCTACTGATATACATAGCTATAAGTATAAATACATACATAAATATATAATATAAATAAAATAAAAAATACACATATAAATATATAATATAGGTATGATGTATATAAATATATCAATTAACAGTTTGATGTCGAGGTAAGGAAGTGTTCATAGACCATATGTTTGAATATAGGGAGAGACTTAGCTTGTCTTATAGAAATGGGTAGGGCATTCCACAGTTTTATGGCATGTACGGTAAAGGATGAGCTATAGGAATGGAAGGGGCGGGGAGTTTTTAGTTGAAGAGTGTTTGTTGAGCGGAGGGAGCGGCTATGGGTTTGGTGGATGTATTCAAAACGTTCCTTGAGGTAACTTGGTGTATTTGGAACGAAAAGGATAGAATATAGGAGGGAGAGGTAGTGTGCGTCCCGGCGAAGGCGGATGGGCAACCATTTTAGCTTTTTGCGGTACTCTGTGATGTGGTCGTACTTTCGCAGACCGAAAATGAAACGTAAGCTGAGATTCTGAAGCCGCTCAAGCTTATCAAGCTGTACTTGGGTTAAATCAGGATAGCTGGCGTCGGCGTAGTCTAGG
This sequence comes from Eupithecia dodoneata, assembly GCA_947044415.1. Lineage (NCBI taxonomy): Eukaryota > Metazoa > Arthropoda > Insecta > Lepidoptera > Geometridae > Eupithecia > Eupithecia dodoneata. The sequence continues at coordinate 2,305,424 of OX345670.1, forward strand.
ATGGGAAGCAGGAGTGACTGGGCGAGCGCAATTTTGGTTGACGTGGGTAGAAGATTTCGCAACCGTTTGAGCGACGCTGCCGATGCGAAGATCTTTCGACTAACTTCTGCCAATTGGGGTGCCCAGGACAGTTGACTATCCATGAGAATACCAAGATTTTTGACAGTCTTACTGATCTCAATTTGGACATTATCAAAGAGAACTAGGGGAAGGTGAGCCCAGTCAATCTTGGAAACCATTCGCGAACTACCAATTATGGTTACTAGCGTTTTCGTAGGGTTCACTTTCAACCCATGCGCGTTACTCCAAGCAAGAATAACATTCAAATCATTGTTGATCTTAAGGATGGCCTCACTTAGTCGTTCTACTGGAGCCTGACTGTATATTTGTAAGTCATCTGCATAAAGGTGGTAGGAAGAAGAGAGTTGTTTGGAGATAGAATTAATGAAGATAGCAAAAAGAAGAGGAGATAAAACGCCGCCCTGTACCGGCACTTATTTGACACCAGGAGGAAACTTTATCATCAAAGCTTATGCGTTGCCGGCGACCGAACAGGTAACTACGAAGCCAGTAAGTTACATCTTGGGAAACGTTAAGAGAGCAAAGGATACCTAGTAGAATGTCAAAATCGACGTTATTGAAGGCGCTACTAAAATCGAGAAGGGCAAGGACAGTTGCTGATCCGTTCCAGATACCATCTCGGATGTCGTCAGTAATCTTTACGAGAGCAGATGTGGTACTATGGCCTGGACGGAAACCAGACTGGAAAGGGTTAAGCAGGTTATTGGTATTAAGGAAAAGGCTGAGTTGTTGGTGAACAAGACGTTCAAGGACTTTGGATAAGAAAGGCAAGATAGAAATGAATTTAATATTTTCTTGTTGCTCTAGTTGATGTAAGGCAGTTTTTTCATACATTCTACCGTGTTGTATAGAAGTGACATTGGATATATCTTTTTATATAATAAAGTTTTGACTAAGCTGGCTGATGTTGTGCTTCGCTTGTTAACAATTTTGCCAAAATTAGATGCCGTTAGTAAATATCTTCTTATTTCCATCCATTTGCTGCTCTCACTCTGGAGAACTGTCTCTCTTTCGATTTCAGAGATTTCTTCATCAGTTTTTTCTAGATTCTTTAAAAATGTAAGCTTGAGCCTTTCTAAGTCTTCGTCAGGTAAATCAGACCTTAAACAATTCTGGCCATAATTTTCATCTGCTGCCTTTTTATCGTTTTGTACGAACACTAGCTTTCTGCATTTATGATCAAATACTTTCTATGCTGCAGTTGATATTTGATATCTTTGATGAGCGCTTGTAGTTTATTACACAGGTTTCTGAGTAAATGATTTCTACATAAAAAAAATTCTACAGTGAAGTTAGAATATGGCCGGGCTTGTAGAATTTTAGAATAAGTTGAAGCGTCTCCGTCAGCTACCATTTTTCCGTAAATGAGACCATACATATCCAAAGATTTAATAATACTAATAATTTTATTAACATTAGTTGACGAACCCGTATAATTCTTAAAGCATTTATGCTCTTTCGGGGTCGTTTGTTTATTCATGGCACGGATATTTATTTTTTACGGCAGCATACAATACTTTTCCAAACCTCTGCCCAATTATAGCAGCAGCCCCTGATAAAGAAGAATAATTTTTCTTGTAGGTCCTTTTGGCCCAGCACCCATCAACAATCACTTCTATTATAGGTATTCCATCTGCATTAACTCTGCCTTCATCTAACGCACATTGCTTTTCTTGAGCTGCTGCAGCTTCCATCTCAGCCGTTGCTAACTTTTCCCACTCATCGTTAATCTGACCATCAATTTAAAAAAAAAAAAAATCTGACATGAATGGAATATTCGTTGATGTAAATATTTCTCGTAATTGTGTATATCCTACACCTGTAACATCGGCACTTGTTACTGCAGCAGTATTTATATTTAAATTTTCACTTGGACTAGTTTTAGAGGTATTTATTGTTAGTTCAAGATTACATAAATTACATTTAAATTTTAACTTTGATAAAAGTCCTAATCTTTTCTCTCCAATCAGTTTTAAATTACCTATACCACAATCAAAAGCTTTTGAGTGATTGGAAATTCTTTTTAATTAAAATATTTGATCGGTCTACGATTCTTCTCTCATCTGATGCTCCTCCGAACCCTATAGTCTCCAAGTCTTCATTCGAAAACGTAAACAAGAAATAAAACATTATTTAAAATAGTAATAAACATAATCAGATTCACGTCACGACTGTATCCCCAACACGCATGACTTGCAACGCACGATAGAAATCCTCTCAAATCTCCAGGTTCTTGAAATGGTTCTGAATCAACATATTTAGTCGGGATCATTATTACATAGTATAGAGGAATATAAAAGTATATTAGAGATGTTATATTAGGGTCATTTTTAGGTATTCATATTATTGAATATATTAGTTAACGCGTATTATGATACCATACCTATTACTGGGTATTAGTCAAATATTAGTGAGAGATTCATTATAGCTACTCAATCTAATATTGATACCTGCTTTTATTCTCTGAATATGAAATATGTCTATTACAGAAGTAAAACTGTGATTAAATTTTCCTTCATACTTTAACAGGCTTAGGACTGTCAACATTGATTATGTTGGCGTATTTAAAAAGTTAATCACATATGTACAATAATCATTGTTTTTCTGTATTTTTTTTTTGTTTTTTTCATAAGTTTACTATGTACAATTTTTACTCGTTTATGTATACAGTCAATACATATATTACATATTTACATTTAAAAACATCAATTGTTTGACCTTTTCCGATTTCAGCCTCGTTCGGCGCTCTGTAATAATATTTCCGGAAATGGAAAATATGCGCTCGCAAGACACCGAAGTACTCATTGCACAGCATTTATTTCGATATAATTGTGCCAAGTTTGGGTACACAAATTGGTGGTTCCTCCACCAATCGGAAGGATCGAGTAATTTGCCGTGTTCATCCTTTATAGGCAACAACCTATCTGCAAGATATCGTTGCACTTCTGTTATTGCAGATGCTTGCGGAGAAAATTGCGTTTGCTCGACATCCCCAAACATTTCATTAATATTATCCCATATTGATAAGCCGTCTTTAAAAGGTTCGCTGGATGTGCCTGTACTTGTGGATGGTTGAGGTGACGCTGACCTGATGCCATGAGATTTGTTGTTGATTTCGGCAGTGACGAGTTCTATCAGGGTTTTTTTGGCTTTCTCAGCAGCAGACTTGTCTTTGAAGCAGTGCATTTTGTATCTGGGATCCAAAAATGAGCAAATTGAAAAAGTGCCGCTGTATTCTATTTGCCCCAATCTTTTTTTCAGTTGTCCCACAATGATCTCGACGGATGTGGCTACATCGGGATCGATTGTAGTTGGAATTTTATTTTCATAGACTGTTAAAAGGACTCTTGTAAATACAATAATGAGGCTCCCGGTCACATATTCCTCACCACTCATCTGTTGAGTGACTTCTTGTAAGGGTTTCAGAATGGTACATAGGTCCTTGCATATTTTCCATTCTTCAACAGATAACATTGGTACGTATCTGTCCAGCAAGCCCGCTGTACTTCGCAATGCATCTTGCAATTCCAAAAAACGTTCTAACATAAAGAACACAGAGTTCCACCGCGTAGGAACTGCTTGAAGAAGCCTCTTGGGTTGCGCGACGCCAGTTTGAATTTGGTATCTGAGTAGCTTTTCCATAGCTATATTACTACGTTTCTAATGCGCAACAGCAGCTTTGACTTTTTCAATAGCCGATTTTACCGTGTCAACCTCCAAGGCTTTCTCCACCACTAGATTTAATGTGTGGGCAAAACAACCAAAATGTTTTAAGCCCAAATGCTGTTTGACAGCATTTTGCATATTCGTTGCATTGTCGGTTGTTATAATGAGAATTTGTTGTTTATCAATGCAAAGATCATCGATTGTGCGAGATATTTCCTCTGCGATATTTACGGCTGTATGAGAGCCGGGCAACGGTGCACATTCCAGTAATACCTTTTTGAACTTAAAATCTATGTCAACATAGTGCGCTAATATGGCAATGTAGCTCTCTTGAGACGCCGATGTCCACAAATCAGTAGTTAAACTAAGCGAAGTGATGTTTTTTATTTCATTTGTACGAACTCTGTTTACACATTTTTCGTATAGTGCCGGCAAAAGCGTATTAGAAATATGTTGCCTAGTCGGTAGTTGGTAAGCAATATTTAAAGCATTTGTATAGGCCCTAAATCCTGTATCCTCGACAATGGAGATTTTTTAACTGGTAAATTAATTTTACTCTGCACCAGTTGTCTTGAATACGCCTGATAATTCTCAACTGTGTTGGATGTGCTAGCAACCGATGAGGATGACCCAGCCACAGGTTGTACATTTTCTGAACTACTTATCTGTGTATTGGTGGAATCGGTTTCATTTTCCGGGATTTGCCGCATTTGTTTGCTTGACGATGACGATAATACTGCAACATGCTTGCTTTTCACGTGTTTATTCAAGTTCGAAATCGTTGTTTTAAATGAGCACTTTTGTTGACATATTTTGCAAATGGCAATTTTGTTTTCTTCTGAATCTACGGTAAAATGTGTCCAAACTTCACTGGTTCGTGCCCGCTTCATAATCAAAACTAAAAACCACAAAAAAAACCACCACCAAACCAAAACCTCCACCAAAAATAAATACAAAATAGCTACTAACTCAATAGGTTTTAGTAAATATTATCAATCACTGCGTGCACGTGCTATCTGAATACAATATGGTGGGGTCACTTCACTGTGAGCTTCGGTCACCACAAATATTATAACTAATATTCGTATTAGATTAGCGAAATGAATACACATTACACAGTGTGACAGAAACAAGTGACCAAACTTGAAAAACGGTTTTCATTGCTTACTTACTTTGTTCCCATCTCATGCAGCTTTCATACGAAGCCCGACGTGTATAACTATGTCTTTACAATTACAATACACACATTACGTACATAACTCGACAAGCAAGCGGCCAGATACTATTCATACAATACAATATTCATCTCGCTCACTCGCCCGCCTCGGGTCGGTTTAGGTGAGTCTGGCGTTCTCACTCACTCGTCGGCGAGCGAGTGAGTGAGATGACGGCGGTCGGCATCGGCAAACAGAACAGTAGCTAATAGACTAGCGACCTCGCTATTACGCGTCCCTAATATTTGACTAATACCTGGTAACCTATTACTTTATATCGCATATCCTAATATGAATATACATGGCTTGTATTATAATACCTGTACCTATTATGAATATATTAGTTACACCTCTAAAGTATATAGTAATATAAAATGTAAGTACCTCTGAAAGTCATAATGTAAGTCTTGAAGCTCATCAACGTCGTTCACTTTATCGTCACTAGGAGGCATGTAAACACCAGGCGATATTCTGAAACAAAGAGGCCACATATTACAATTTTTAACCGACTTCAAAAAGGAGGGGGTACTCAATTCGATAGTTGTTATTTATCGAGTTGGAGCCCCCCCCCCCCATAGATATGAAAATCTATTACTAGTCCGTTGGGATTAGCCAAAACAAAGGCTTTCATACCTACTGGGTTTGGCTTTCCGGGGCAGTATTGTTTTATCACAATCATCTCGTCAATGGACATGTTTTTCTCTTTTTCTTATACCCTATAGCCTTCTTGAATTTTTGTTATTAATGGCCTCACTTTCCATAACTTATCTTCTGCTCTTTGCTCTTGACTGATTTCGTCATCAAACACAACTTTGACAGAGTTTCTGTTTTGCAAAAACCTGTTGCGTGACATGTGATCGGCAATAATTGCCACTCCACCTACTCTCCCAGTACATTCGCAGCCATGGATAGTTTACAGAAGCCATTATAAACGTAATCCCGATGTACACGTACAATTCATGTACATCTAAATTCATACTTCTCCCATGTAATTTCACAGAAGTCTGATTTGTTTTTTCCACTACTAACATCATGAACTTATCTTCTATATATTGAGCAAAATATGCAATTCTTTCGAAATTTTCAGAGTTATTGGGCAGATAAGTAGGCTCTGTTAATTGCAATTATTTCGGTTGGAATTCTATTTGAGACCAAATTGGAGCTACATTTGTAGAGGGGAGGATATTACATACCCTCATACCCCCCCGGGATTCCAGTAGAGAATGCGCAATGCGGAGGACCTATCCATACCGGATCCCTTCCAGTACGGTCAGTCCCCGCACCGCAGCACTCTGGAGGTCCACTCCTGCAGCGATGGCGACCAGGAACTCAGTGAGGGCTCCCAACAGAAGCTCCGTTGGGTTCCCCACTGGCCTGGGCGTGTTGGCCCCTGCTGGGACAGTTTCGATGGGGTCGGCGCGCTGGCGGCCTCGGGAGGCCCTGCGCTCGCGCTAGGGCAGGGGCGCACTCTCTGGTTCGAGTGCAGCTGTGGGGTGGCGTTCAATTCGGGGCTGCGCCGGTGCCCGGGTTGGGCACGGCGGTGGGTGGTGTGGGCGCGGCGGCGCGGGGCCCGGCAAGGCATATGCCGGGGCTGGCGCCAGCCGCTGCGTGCTGGGTTTTGGGGCCTCCTTACGGGAGGCAGGGGGTGGCTGGAAGCCCGGGATGTCCCCCTCAGGTTGGTGCGGGGTGGAGGAGGCAACTGGTTTCCTCCGCCGTTTACCTCCTCTTGGTCTCCTCCTGCGGGCGGGCGCTGGCTCACACCTGTTCGTGGCCGGGTTGGCCACTACTTCGGGGGCGTTCGGCGTGACTGCGGGGAGTGGCCTGTATGTTGGTGGCGGGCGGTGTGGTGCCGTCCATCGGCTTCCTGGGTGGGGGACGGGCGAGATTGCCCGCCCTTGGGCCGTCGTAGGGTGAGTGGGGGCGGGTGGGGGGAAGGTGGGGGGATTATCCCCCTTTTGGGTGCCTCGCGGCGGAGTGCAGGGCAGCTTCTGCTATTTGCCGTGTGATCGTGGCCGCAGTTCGCGCAGGTTGGCTTCTCGGTGAGGGGGCGGGGGCAGTCGGCGGCGGCGTGCTGGGCGCCGCAGCGGACGCAGCGCATCGGGCGGTGGCAGTCTTTTCATCGGTAAACAGGATATTTTTTGGATCGTGTCTCTTCAATAGGTTCCGACATCGTTCCAGTCGCAATTTACGAAGACGCTCGTTTAAATAATGCACTTTCCTTCGACTGTAGGCCTTTAGTTTAAGATGATATTTAAGTATCCTGTTCACCGATATTCGCGAAATGTTGGTCTGCAGAGCTAATTTCTTTTGAGTCCGGCAAGGGTTGCGACGAATTCGCTCTCTGATTACTTTGATGTTGGCGGGCGTCCTTACAGACCGCGGGCGGCCACATCTTCCACGGTCTTCTAAAGAGCCGGTCTCCTTGTACCTCTTTATGGTATAATACACAAAGTTCCGACTACATCCCAAACTTTGGATTTCACTAAAAACTTGCATTGGTTTTTTTCCTGCTTGAAACAGTGAAATTACAGTCGCACGCAAATCTTTTGTTGGCGCCATTTTCACGGAGATAAAAACAAATATTCAAATGTATATTTTTTCTGATTCAAAACATTCGAAATTTAAATTTTAAAAGTTTAAAAAAGGTTGCATGAATTACTTTCTTTTTAAATTAATTAAATAAGTTCGTCTCAAAACTTAATGAACACACGAGGTATATTCTGTGTTTTCAATTGTCTGCACCCAATTAGTAAGCGATGGAACAGTGCCCGACTTTGAGCCACAAAATTTCATTGACTTTAGTACTTTTCTGGCCTCTTGCCACAACTTTCTGTGACTTGAACTTGGGGTTACTGCACCAAGAAGCGGCTTACCACTTCTTTTTTTAAAATTGTCATAGCTTCCATTTTGGGAAACGAATAGTTCATCAAAGAAAACAATTACTTCGGCTGTGTCTTCACATTCTTGTGGAAGTCTTCCTATGCCTGAAAATAGAACAGCACTTTATTAAAAGTGAAATGTGGTTTATAAGGAGTAATTAACACAACTGTAGTAGGTTGAATACTGAATTTTTATTAAGTAAAAACATGCCTTTTTATACTATAGATTTACCTCTAATTTAATACATTGTTTTATTATTCCTTATCTGAAATCGGATTATGTTACAGTAATCCGATATTCTTGTTTATCAAATAAAATTTATTTCTATTTTCTTATCTAAACATTCCTTGTTAATAGAAAATGTAATTCTAATTTCTTTATCTGATTAATAGGTATTCAGTCATTGAGTGACATCTACGTTCGGTACCTACCAACACGTTAGGTACCTACACCACAAAAGTGTTTGGTAATGCGCAAGCAGCAAGCAGCTTGCGGTGGGCCCTTTTTCGTAACCTACACCTTAAACCATCATCATCAGGCTATGATAGTCCACAGCTGGGCATAGCCCTCCTCTAATAACACAGCAAAAGGTAGGTACTTAAAAGAACTTACTTGCTAAATATCCCATATGCGCGGCGACAGAACGACTGAATACTTGTGTCGCGCATTTAACTTTCATTTTGAAAATTTTGTTAGGCACAACATGATTTTCTGTCAACTTGGGCATTAATCTTAATCCTTTGTAGGCTGCGTTTTCATCATATAATTTAATAATGTGGTCCCATTTTGCAGTAATTTTTCGTCCATTTATAGTACATTCCAAATGTTTTGTTAATATTGAGAATAAAAAAAAAAAATAAAAAAATAAGTTATTTCTAATTCCTTTGAGTAGGTGAGGAGGATCATATAATGGTATCACTTCATGCCCATCTATTACAAACACTTTATTTTTGAGTTCTTTATTTTCTTTCACATACTCTTCACGAGTTTCATTAATTAGATTATTTATGGCACTTACATTTGTGGCACCTTGGTCACAAACTGTTGCTATAACTTTAAACCCGATTGCATTTAAATTTCTTATCATTTCTTTTATTTGCATGGCAAGGTCAATTTTCGGGGTCCTTCCTGCACAAAAAGTATAGGCAATTGGCTGTTTGTATTTTTTTTGAACTCCTCGTATCATAAATATAAGAGCATGATCTGCGATTTGTTGTTTAATACTTTGTCCATTGTTAACAAAGCCAGTGATGTTGTCTTTTTTCCGACTGTAATCAAAATGAGGTTTTATTGATATTTCGTCAAACATCCAATATACACAATCTTTCCATGTCTGTAATTTTTTTGACTTTTTTCTTTAACTGTGCAAATAAGTTTTTGTTAAGCCCTGGTTTTAATGATGCTCTTGATATCATCCGGCTCAGTGTCAAGGGTGATGGTAAGACAAAAACAATTCTCAATCACCTATATGCTCTAGTCTAGGGCCTTGTTTGTACAATGCCAATGCCATCACTTTTTCATTCTTTAGAAATCTCCGACCAGTCAGTTTTTTTCCTACTTCTCGAAATTGCAATATAGTAAACAAAGCAGCAGCAGTTGTAAACTTTTTTAATGCTCTTTGGAAAGTTATGTTTTCAGATAGTTTTAGAGCTTTCTTAAGTCTTGTCATTGCCGAATCTTTGGCTTTTTGTAATTTTTTTATTTTACTGCCTAAGGCATCCATTTCCGAAGTCACATTCTTGCAATAATTTCTTTCCACATTTCTTAGGGTCTTATTGCAGTTTAGGACACAGCATTTTCTAGCCGACATGTTCAAATCCGAATCGCACAAAACAGGTGTCCAAATTGAATTGCAAGGGTCGATTATTAGCGCAGTCGTCAAAATCCAAGGGTTCGCCAGGTCAGAGGGGGTAAGCGGAATCGTCAGATTCAGGAAAACAAGTCAGGTCATCGATAAAAATCCAAACAAAAGTTTCTGCACATCCATTCCAAACAGTAAGCAAAGCAAACCGAAAAGAAAAGAAAACGGTTTTCGAAATTCTCAAGCAGTGCTGCCAACTAGTGTGGCAAAAATGGATCCCTTTCCTCAAAATATGTAAAGAAAGAGAAAAATATAACATTTTTGCCACGCTTGTTAACAATAAAATAAAATATGTCAATAAAAAAATCTAATAATAATCATATAAAACTGAAATTAGGTTTGAAAGTAATCCTTCTGCCAAATCATGCTGTAGTTTGAAGAATTGCCAAATTAAGCTATAAATATGCCAAGTTGGCAGCACTGTTTTAACGCGAAACCACAGATATAATAAAAATAAATGATCAAAACCACACATATAATAAAATTAAATGATCGAAAGAAAAAGAAGAAAAGTAAACATTTTATAAACAAAGCCATCTGTTGATCTGTGACATCCAACTGATCGGCTGATAGCTTCGCATTTTGGTTCCGAGTTATAACACCATGGTGAGAAGCACAGAGCGATAGACGTGCTCCGTATTTTTATCGACGTAAGCGCCAAAACTGTTATGCCTAATTACAAATATAACGTGTTAGTGTTCGATAGGGTTCATGTCAGGGCTGACGGCTGGCCAGTCTATTGTGGGAATCCCGACTTCTTCCAGGTACTGTCTAGTCGCACGAGCGGTGTGGCAGCGGGCATTGTCGTGCATTAGCAGGAAATTTTCGCCAATAAACCCGGCGTAAGGGAGTACATGGCCCAGCAGAATGTCGTTGATATACCTTTCTGCGGTTAGTCCTCCTCCCCGACCTCCACCGGGTACGAATACCAGCTCCGTTTTAGCTTCAATTGAAATCCCCGCCCACATCATACAAGACCCACCCCCATATGCCACTGTTTCCGCTATACAGCATTGTGCGTATCGCTCTCCCGGTCTCCTGTAGACTCTCCGTCGACGGTCGCTGCCATGAAGGCACATCCTAGTCTCGTCCGCGAACAAAACTCGGCTCCATTGCTGTATATCCCAATCTAAGTGATCACGAGCAAACTGAAGTCGGGCTTGTCGGTGGGCTGTAGACAATTTGGGTCCCGTTGCTGGCCTTTTTGGGGTCAAGTTAGCTTCTTTGAGTCTTCGCCTCACTGTCCACTCGCTGACAGTTCTCCCTCGAACTTCTCCGAGCTCCCGCTGGACGTCAACGCCGGTTAGATGTCGATTTCGGAGAGAAGTGCTGACAATAAATCGGTCATCTCTCGCCGAAGTGCATCGCTGTCGTCCAGATCCTGGTCTTCGGACTAAGTTTCCAGTCTCTCTAAACCTCTTGTATACTTTGGAGACACAGGACTGGCTCAGATGAAGCTGTCGAGCGATAGTACGCTGAGAGAACCCTTGCTGGATTAGGGTGACGATTTGAGCGGCTTCTGGTTGGTGTGGTTTCCATTTTCTTGTAATTCCAGTATTTTGAGTGACGTGATATATTGGACTGATGACAAAATTGTATAAATTCCCAGTTTTTATAGGGATTCAGGAGTTTGAAAAAATTGATGTTTCGTTCCAAAAATGTATGTCTATTGTTTTCACGTTCCATGACATATGATGAACATTTTTTTCGCTATGATATCGAAAGAGTTTGAAAGCTAATAAAATTAACTTTAAAATAATATACCACAACCTACAGTTTATTGCATGGAAACTGTAAAATATGGTCTGCAGAAACCAGCGATGAAGTGATTCCAGTTTATAGCTCGCAAGTGTAGTTTCAAAACGCACTCAATTGTTTCTCGAAGCATAATGAGACAGTAACGTGACGCGGGCGGGGTCGATGACCGTGTACAATTCATTTCATGTCCATTTATCGAGGTATCAGTCCCCGCACTGCGCGTAGCGAACTGACAGCTAACTTCAGAGAGGTCATAAACTTTATGACCTTTCTGAAGTTAGCTGTCAGTTCAAACTTTATGACAAAGTTTGAATCGGGATGTACTGTGCGCGGCGGGATGTTTGAATTTGGTGCGTATTTTTAAACCAAACTTGCGCGGGCCACTTAAAATTCTTTCGCGGGCCGCAGTGTAGCTCGTGGGCCAGGGGTTGAGCAGCCTTGCGCTAGATTGTGAAAATATCACACTGTGCGGCGGCAGAAACTGTCCTGTGACGCTGCAGGAGCAAATGTCAAAACTCCTCTTTCATTGCTGGATAGGACTCCAACTTCTCTTTTTCCGTAGGTTGATAGGACTTTAGGTGGCTTAGACGTAGTATGCAGCCCAGTATCGTCCATATTGAAAATCATGTCAGGCCCAATATTATGTTTTTCAACAACTTCCTCTAGCAACGAATAGAATCTATTTACAGCCTCTCGATTCAACCCTCTGACACGAGCTACAGACGTTGGTTCAGGTGATCGCAATGTCATATTAGGATGGCGAAGTCTAAAATTCTTAAACCACCCTTTTCCAGCTATATTGCCAGAGAACACCACAGCTTTTCTTTTTTTCCTAGCAAACTCCAGCTATCTGCAAAAATTCTGTTCGTGTAAGGCCTTGAGTTCTTTTTCTTCTTCCGTCGAAAAAACCGTTTCAAAGCGATCTTAATTTGTTTTGCGAAGAACCGCTCTTCATGTGTCTATGTGTCATGAACTACTAACATATTTGGGTAGTTAAAATATTAGTAATCACATTATTACAAGTCGGTCCATAGGATTTTTTCAAAAAAGAAGCGTCTTCTAAATTCGCATTTAACATGAACCTACAGAAAGCAACTCTCCTTCAGGGCCCTCTTCGTGAATAACTTGCACAGGAGTAGAATGGTAAGGATATTCTGCATTATGCACTGTAGACCACGCTTGCCATTGTGTTCGGAGAGTCGCGCGGCGACGTTGTTTGTCGAAATGGTTGGTTTTAACCTGCCAGTAAACGTCGAATGACCAATAACCCTTTTAGGAAACCCACACTTAGCCGTACCACGTACCCAGTTTTTTAATTTTTCTTCGCCATCATGACCTTAAACTGGTTCTGGGCCTACTATAGGTTTTTTGTAAGTTGTAACTTTCCATGAGAGATATAGGGTGTGTAGTTCGCCCCTTACTATCCTATGAGTTGATGTTGTTAGAAGTTAAGTTAAAAGAGTTAAGTTATGTTCCCGGTTAACTGTTTATTTATTTTAGTTGATGCATAGCGAGTTTACGCCTTGACGTTGTTGCCCTAAGGACAGTTGTTTGCGACTGCCAGTAGTAGCGCCTTAGGGACACGTCCAGCGTACAACCGCTGACCCGCGGGTACATGTATCTCTGTATGGTATGTAAACCGTACATGCTCCCGAGGGCGAGTTGAGATGAAACTCATACATTTTAAAAGTAATAAGTACAAGCAGGAGGGCGCTGCGCTCGCATAAGCAACAACAGCTCCACGAATAAAATACGTTTAAAATATAAATCCGTGCTTAATCAACAAAAATTCCATTGAAAAGTATGTAAAACCGTACTAGTGTGCTTGTGAAACGTTATCTCGACGAAATATTACGAACTAGAACTATAAAACAGTGAATACAGAAACAGCGAAGACAATACGTAAACAATAACAAACAGTGCATTATAAAGTGTGAATAAACTTTAAAACACCACAATTAGTTACCAATAATATCATTCTAGAAGTGCAAATTAAGATAAGACACTGAAAACCCGTTGAAATACCAAAACAAAGTTAATAAAACAGTTTTTACTTGTGCTCCGTCATTTTTATTTTTATAGTTTGACGGTTGTTGCAAAACTTTTATGAGACCGTAAGAACATTGCAACCAATCCACCTATTTCGACCTGAGAGCTATCTGCCGGGTAAGCTTAGTTGGTTAACAACACATTACAGTCGGTCGGAACGCCACAGCTCCTGGTTCAAATCCCGACATCGTTTATTTTTGCACAAATATTATTTTTGTTTTTCATTTCTTCAAGTAAAATGGATGAGCTAATGAAGGCTATTGCTGCCATTGGGCAACTGATTCAAGAAACCGACGCCAAGTTATCCGCAAAAATAGATGTCTTGGGTGAAAAGATAAGCATTCTCCAACCACAACATGAACAATTAAAATTAAAACAGCAGATTCAAGAGGAACGAGTAGATCATCTTGAGAAAGAAATAAGAGTCCGTAACTTGGTGTTTTTCGGTGTGCCGGAGAAAGAAGAAACCTATACAGAACTGGAAGACATAATACTTAATATTTTGAACAACGACCTACGAATACAAAGCAAGTCAGGTGAACTCCAACATGTACGACGTATCGGGAAAAAAGGCGAGAAACCTAGACCCATAAACGTGGGTCTTACGACTTACGGCAAGAAAATTTCAATTCTTAAAAATAAACATAAACTTTGCCAAACTGGCTTCTACATCAAAGAAGATTACCCGCCAAAAATACTGCAAGAGCGAAAACTGTTACAAGATGAGCTAAAATCTGAAAATGAAAAAGGAAATAAAGCTTTCATTAAATATAACAAACTGATTGTTCGAGGACTAAGCAATCCACTCAGAAAAGTGTCTGAAAAAGAAATCAATACTAAGAAAACGATTACACGTAGTGAAAATGGGCCAAGTAAGAGCAAAAATGACTGTATTAAAGCAAGCAACAAGAACAAAAAGTGCAATGAAAATAAAAGCAAAACACAATACCTGACAGAAACAAGACAATATAACGATACATAGCAATTAGCGCACACCCCCTCTCCAGAACTAGAAAGCCAAATTAGAACACGACAAACTAAACCAAGCATCCCAATACGGCTGGTCACCGCGGGAGAGCTAGACCAAAACCCTCCAGCTTACAAAAAAATATGAGACGAAGGAATCATAGAAAGAAATATATCCAGTACATACAACACATAATCACTGTCTACTGAAGAGAATAAATACGACCCAAAAGGTACCCAAAAGGGGTCCTAACCACCGAAATTTAAAGTTTAGAACATAATTAAAATTTAAATCAATAAAATACTATAATAATGTACATTCATATTAATAATAATACCAATGCATATTCATAATAATATTTGTTATAAATTTGATATGATTAATGTTAATGGTTATGGAATTAAAGGTTTTTTTATTTTAATTTATTTTATTTATTAAGCAAAAATAAAAACTATAAAATTAATGTTTAAAGTAGTATAAAAGTAAAATAAGGACAAATTAGCTTGTTTTTACTAATATTTTATTTGCTGTTAGCTTCCACATTACACACATCATACGAGTCATCTTTAACACAAAACTAACACAAGTTGTGCTTTACACAATAATCTTATTATGGTTATAAGGCAGCAGATTATAAGGCATTCAAGGCAGAATCTACAGTTTAGTTTATGTCTTCAAAAAGTTGTGCTATGACTAATAAGTCACTTGCCTTGGCCAAAAGTATTGAGCACCCCTGACATTTTTATTTTTTTAAAGAAATATCGAACGGAAGTAAAATAAAACGATTATTATAGATTTATATACCTATTTATTAATTTAAAAAAATTGTCGGTCCGCCCTTTACCTTTATAACAGCAGAAATTCTTTTTGGAATTGAGTGTACAAGTTTGTCGCAGTCTTCGGTAGTAATTAAGCTCCATTCTAGGCGCAGCACAGTGTGTTATTATCGAGAT
The DNA here is from genome assembly GCA_947044415.1 of Eupithecia dodoneata. Taxonomy (NCBI): domain Eukaryota; kingdom Metazoa; phylum Arthropoda; class Insecta; order Lepidoptera; family Geometridae; genus Eupithecia; species Eupithecia dodoneata. Next base: position 2,320,853 of record OX345670.1, read on the forward strand.
CTAGCGGAACTTAATTCAATCTTGTGTGAATCTATTTTTTTTTAATTTCACGGGTCGTAAAAAGTTAATATTAGATGTTATTTCGTATTTATTTATAAATTAATAAATAATTAGAAACCATTTATTACTTTTTTTTTTTAAAAACATTATTTTTAATATTGCAACTTTGTTCTAAGGATTTTTTTAGTTTGGAACAAGGTAAGTACTACCTACTCAACTACCTACTAAATACACAGGAAATATATTTTACACCCCTAAATATAATCTAAAGACTAAAAAAAGAATTAGCAATACCTCCTACTCATCTTCCTCCGTTGAAGAAGTTTCTTCTCTCATATTCGGAGCCTTCAGCAGTGCGATTGTTTCAGAAGGAAGAGCATGGCGTTTTCTATTTTGCACTGTTGATTTGGAAGATAGAAGTGGATCCGAAACTATCAGGAATCGGACTCGTATCATCCCAACCCCTTTAAAGCCAGAGCCTTTAGAACCAGAGTATGTTTATAGGTGTACAATGGTACCTACACGACTAAAAAAAAAATTAGGAACTTAGATTTTTAGATTTGTAACCGCTCCAAAAATGGAACACTAGGATTATATACTACTCAAAACAAAATAAGGGCCACCCGAGTATTTTTGTTTCGAGACTATTTTTTGCTGACCCTCGCTACGAAAATTATTTTTTATGAATGCCATATTGTTCTCAAGTGTTGCGTTAACGATAATAGTGAAGCACTAGGGATATTAGTGTTGACGGTATGGTAAACAATTTTGATGTTCCACTTAATGTGAAGTGGGTAGAGTTTTGGTTTATTTTGTAATTTGATCCCAGATTAGTTTACCCAAGTCTACTGACAACTACGGTTGTTCTCGGAAGTTAAACGTGTAATTTGATCATTTTAACGTAAAATGCCAAGAATTCGCCGCCATTTGAACAATGCTTCTGCTACCAGAGCCGTAACGATGGTAGAGGCTGAGTAATCGCAACGTTCCGTGGTTTTACAGCTGGGATGTTCGCGAAGGGCTATCCAAAACCTTTGGAACCGATATCAGGAGACCGGGAGTGTATCCCGGCGTCGTGGCTCTGGAAGAATTCGAGCTACCACCGCTCAGGAAGACCGGTACGTGAGACTTACTGCACGACGTGATCGTAACGTGACAGCGCGGGCATTACAAAACCGATTACGCCGGACTACTGGTACCCTTGTCAGCGACCAGACTATTAGGAATCGTTTGCACGAAGACCAGCAACATTCACGAAGGCCTGTAACCCGCACTAAACTGACCAGGGCTCATCGTGCAAATTGATTACGGTTTGCACGTCAACATCTTGAATGGGGTATGGAGGAATGGCGTAAGGTGCTTTTTACGGATGAGTGTAAGGTGAAGTTTGTTAGTGACGATCGACGTATGCGAGTGTGGAGAAGAAGCGGAGAAAGATTTACCGATCCTTGCATTCACGAACGTGACAGATATGGTGGTCCCAATGTCATGGTCTGGGGCGGGATCAGCTTACAAGGTAAAACTGACCTTGTTTTTCTGAATGAGGGCACTGTGACATCTCAGAGTTACATCGAACGGGTTGTCAGGCCATATGTGATCCCATTTTCACAACGAGCGGTGGACGGTTTCATCCTGATGCAGGATAATGCACGACCGCACACAGCCCGGGCGACTATCTCTGTCCTGGAGGAAGCCAATATTCAAGTTATGGCATGGCCTGCGAACAGCCCTGACCTGAATCCAATTGAACACCTTTGGGACCAATTAAAACGCCGAGTCCGTGCAGCTGAAGAGGATGTCCACAGCCAGCAACAGTTGATTCAATTGCTGAAAAGGTGCTGGGAGGAGATATCACTAGAAAACATCCGCCATCTTATTGAGAGCATGCCATCGAGGCTTCAAGAATATGTTTTGAAGAGGGGAGGACATACCCGATATTAAACAAAATAAAAATAAACAACTTAGCTGTGCTTTAGTCTACAATTTAATGCTATTGTCAGGTGTAAACAGCCATAAAAAGTGATAAAACCCTAAAACATTGAAATATTAATTATGTTATGTCTAATTGCATTAAAATTCATTAAATTTAATTTAAAAAACATTGCTTTATTTAATTTAAAACAAACAAAGCAAAAAATCCGAACCAAAAAATAATAAATCGGAAAATTCGTGGTGGCCCTTATTTTGTTTACATGTAAGATACCCTCAGTGGCTATGGATTTTGTTATGAAATAAAACTATTTTTTATAAGTCTTATATTTTATTCAACTAAAAACTGAAAGTAATTAATTTCTGTAAATAAATGTGTAACATAATGTGACTTATGTGTGAAACATAATACAACACTTTCTATGTAAGGCAACATTACATTTTATACACTTCATAGTAGTATTTTTATGACAAAAGCCACATCGTGTTTGCTTGTCTTGTTTGTCAACTACACTTGCGAGCTATAAACTGGAATCACTTCATCGCTGGTTTCTGCAGACCATATTTTACAGTTTCCATGCAATAAACTGTAGGTTGTGGTATATTATTTTAAAGATAATTTTATTAGCTTTCAAACTCTTTCGATATCATAGCGAAAAAAATGTTCATCATATGTCATGGAACGTGAAAACAATAGACATAAATTTTTGGAACGAAACATCAATTTTTTCAAACTCCTGAATCCCTATAAAAACTGGGAATTTATACAATTTTGTCATCAGTCCAATATATCACGTCACTCAAAATACTGGAATTACAAGAAAATGGAAACCACACCAACCAGAAGCCGCTCAAATCGTCACCCTAATCCAGCAAGGGTTCTCTCAGCGTACTATCGCTCGACAGCTTCATCTGAGCCAGTCCTGTGTCTCCAAAGTATACAAGAGGTTTAGAGAGACTGGAAACTTAGTCCGAAGACCAGGATCTGGACGACAGCGATGCACTTCGGCGAGAGATGACCGATTTATTGTCAGCACTTCTCTCCGAAATCGACATCTAACCGGCGTTGACGTCCAGCGGGAGCTCGGAGAAGTTCGAGGGAGAACTGTCAGCGAGTGGACAGTGAGGCGAAGACTCAAAGAAGCTAACTTGACCCCAAAAAGGCCAGCAACGGGACCCAAATTGTCTACAGCCCACCGACAAGCCCGACTCCAGTTTACTCGTGATCACTTAGATTGGGATATACAGCAATGGAGCCGAGTTTTGTTCGCGGACGAGACTAGGATGTGCCTGCATGGCAGCGACCGTCGACGGAGAGTCTACAGGAGACCGGGAGAGCGATACGCACAATGCTGTATAGCGGAAACAGTGGCATATGGGGGTGGGTCTTGTATGATGTGGGCGGGGATTTCAATTGAAGCTAAAACGGAGCTGGTATTCGTACCCGGTAGAGGTCGGGGAGGAGGACTAACCGCAGAAAGGTATATCAACGACATTCTGCTGGGCCATGTACTCCCTTACGCCGGGTTTATTGGTGAAAATTTCCTGCTAATGCACGACAATGCCCGCTGCCACACCGCTCGTGCGACTAGACAGTACCTGGAAGAAGTCGGGATTCCCACAATAGACTGGCCAGCCGTCAGCCCTGACATGAACCCTATCGAACACTTGTGGGACGAGCTGAAAAGGCGGGTACGAGGAAGATCTCCAGCTCCGGCGTGAATAGAAGACCTAAAAACTGCTCTTATCGAAGAGTGGCAGGAAATTCAGCAGGATTCCATCAGAAAACTCATTAGGTCTAAGCAACATATACATGGCTTGCCATGTATATGTTGCTTAGTCCCATGTTTCCCATAATAGGGAATCATAGATTCGTCGATGCTCAAATTTTTATCTCCAGGATAATACTTTACCCATCTTTCATTGAGAAGTTTCCACAGTGGACGAACTTTCGCGAATTTATCATTAGGATCAAGATTATTATTGTCTGCAACATGGAAATAACGCAACAAATCTTCAAAACGATTTCTTGGCATAAGAGCTGCCACTGTTGGAAAACTACAGTCGACTTTTTGTTCCCAATACATTCGGTACCTTGATACGCTGTTATACCCAGACAATAACAAAATAGCAATAAAATGTTTCATCTCTGTCGTGGTAACCCGAAATGTATGTTTACCTTTCTGGATAGCATTTTTTTCAGTTTCTGAGCGCAGTAATTCGAACACCTCTTCATCAAAGAAATAGTTCGAAAAATTGAGTGGGCATTTCAAGGTTTTCTAAGAAATCTGGTTCAATATGCTCCTTCTCAGCTTTTTCTGGAATATCAACAAACCTCCACTTTCGTGTTACTTCAACACGTCTTCGTTTTGGCGGTGGCTGCGACCCATTAGTTCCTGACGTAAGCTGCGACACTGACGACGAGGAGGTAGGCTGTGGAGGCTGCGACACTGACGACGTGGAAGGTACTGGGTCATCTTCTGGTTCATGTCCAACGAGATCATTTACTATCCTCGACTCAGCTTGAGACGATCTAGTGGCTCGGAACTCAGCTTCCGCAAGTAGCTGACGTCTTGACAAGTTATTTATACTTGCGAACTCCTCGTCACCACTGTCTTCATCGCTATTTTCCCAGTTTTGAGGAGGAGTGGTGAAAATGTCGGCTGCAAATACATCGTCTTCCTCCAACTGCGAGATTATCTGATTCAAATTCAATCTGCAATAAAATAATATCATAATTATGAGCTAATAATGACGTACGAAACCTCATGTTATAAAACTTACATGTGCGTTTGTTCCTATTGCTCAAATAATGGAACGGTATACAAAATTCACACCAACCAGCAAACTACTAAATTATTTTCTATAATTGTATTATGATATCATATAACAAAAATATAACGTGAATATAAACCCTAAATTGTCAATAGCTTCATGTAAAATATCATAATTACTTACGTTTTTCTATTCGCCATAATTTTCACCAAAAACTTCCATAACAAATAACTTTTAGTGTATAGAAAACCCGCGCAAAGTGAAATGATATTTATCAAACTGATAGATAGAAATGTCAGTTATACCAACATTAAAACATAAATCTATGGTTGCGTTCATAAACTCGAATAAAATTTAAAAAAACAACCGCTCCGGAATTGGAACACTAGGATGATGGTGTTTATTTTGCTCGTTTTCCTGCTGAAATACTCGCGATTCCTCCGATATTCTTTATTGTTCGCTTCTTGAGCTTCTTCTGCTAACTGGCCCAAAGGTAAAACGCTTGTTTCAATTATTTCTTTTAAGTGTGCAAGGATTTTGTGTATGCTGCAAGACATGTAGTACCAGGCATAATGTACTAAATAAAGTTTTCTTGTCTCTTCGGCATATGTCTTGAACTTTTCAGGATCTATTTGTAAGTCGCATGATAGTGCTTCCAAGATAACATGGAAACGTTTAATTAAATCCAGATTTAATATCGAATACCCTAGCTTGAGCTTAGCTTAGCTATAAGCAGTGCCGCATTCAGTAGAGAGTAGAGGCAATTCTTGATTTTGAGCAAAGTAAATGTACTGATACCTTGTCCTTATTGTTGATGACACGTAAATAAATCGCACAGCCATAAGCTGTGATTGACGCGTCTGCAAATCCTACCAATTGAATCAATTTACTATTTACTGGGCAAACATTTCTAGAAGACGTTATAGGCGTCATCTGATGCACTTAATTGTAAAATTGTATTTTGCAAAACAGGAGATGGAATTGAATGCCACCCTACGTTATGCTGCCAAAGCTTTTGCATTATTATCTTGGCTTGAACAAAGACCGGCCCAGCAATGCCCAAAGGGTCATAGAATTGACTTACATAACTGAATATTTATCTTTTGGTTTTAGGAATTTCATCAGATGGAGGGCATGTTATGATAAATGAATCACTTTGAATATCAAACTTCAAACCTAAGGTTTTGATGTCCTAAAACTAACAGCTCGGCTGTTAGTTCAACGTCATGCACAATGTTATGAGCCAAAAATAATTTAAAATTGCTCTCTCAAGGGAGCTGGTGGATAACCAAACCTTTAGAAAAAGAACATTCCAATCCATGCCTAAACATATAGCCAAAAAGAAAGGTGGTACTTTTAAAATCACTGTGTTGCCAAATTAGAAAAAAAAATGTTGGTGGCACACATATTGCCACCACCAGTAAAAGGGTCCGATTTCACGCCGCGGGCTTGTCGTAGGTATGTATCACGCTTCGAAAGTCAATAGAGAATAATGTCCCTGGTCTCTGGAATCACCGTGAATTCCTGCGACGCGACGTCACAGATAGGTTATCCACACCAGCGGGTTACTAGAATGGAAGCTTAAGTGAAGGTCAGTTTTTAAAATGTTTGCCTTCTTTGCTTACTTTGCATGTGTGATCTGCATACCTATTCTCTTTAATTTGTAATTACTCATACCTACTACATTAGTATTTGACTAATGTAGAAGGTACGATTAATTACAAACATCCGGAACAGTAGACACAGCTAGCGTTGTATTAAATAGGTATTCTGCCAGTGCGATAAGAGGGAGAACGCCCTTGCAGTTAAATAGAAAGGTTCAAATGTTATCGCATGAATACAATATTGCACTATTAAGGGGAAATGTTCTTGTGATATCTAAATACCTATCTATTTAGATTATTATGTATAATATGTTAATATGTTTATTTATTTCTTTATTAAAGAAGATAGAGGTTAAGACGGTGTAAGAATCAAGCACTTGCTCTCCTATGCTATTGACTATATATCTATGTTAAAACTTAAATATATTAAAAGGCTTTAAGTATAACACTGAGCTTGTCGTGGATTATGTCGGCATGTTGGAACTCGTACATGAACTCGTTCAGAAGTACTCTGGAAGTACCAGATCGAACCGTTGATGCGTTGTTTTCTGCTTTGTTGAGAGGGCAAAGCTACAAAAATAGAGATGCCGCCAACGCCCGCACGCACAAACATTTATTTGGACACAGTTACAAAATACAGGTATATAATAAACAAACGGAAAACAAACACAGTTTAATATGGAAAGGGTGATAGTAAAAATAAGGTTGCCTCCAGGACCCTGCGGCGAAAAAAGGAACATTTTATGATCAGCGCTGTTTATTTGCTTAATACACTTGGATAATTTAAAGATTTGACCACATTCCTCACTACACTTTGGTCTTTATGTTTCAAAGGAAATAAACTTTTGAATAGTATGTTGTCTGCTCCCGTTCAATATTGCGCCATTTTTACTACATAAACCATATGTTACGACGTCTTCGGTATATTGATCATCAGTTTGTTCATATTATTTATCTTCGACATTAAACTAATCGAACGCACTTTGTTTATAATTATAAAAAATATTCGCCAAAGTATATACTTGGTTTAATACCAAGATGAACCTTCAATTCTCATTGAATTATCAGAGGGTATCAATTTTGGTTTCGTTACAAGTTATTATTTATCTTCGACATTAAACTGATCGAACGCACTTTGTTTATAATTATAAAAAATATTCGCCAAAGTATATACTTGGTTTAATACCAAGATGAACCTTCAATTCTCATTGAATTATCAGAGGGTATCAATTTTGGTTTCGTTACAAGTTGTGTTGTAGGTAAATATAAAAAATAGCCAATACTTACATAAGTATCAAAACATTTACAATTTACAATACACGTGTATAGTAAATTGCACTGTCCCTTAAGTCAGGCACGATGAGTCATCATCATCCAGAAATAATATGTAGCATTCTAATTGCAACCAGTCTTTTGATAAGTCTGTAAGGTTTCGTTGGGGCTGGGTTTTCAAAATAGCAATTTAGTTCAAAATGTTCAAACATGCATTTTTCCTTTTAACTTTACAAACTATTGTTATTTCTTGTGATAAAAGTTTTACAGTGGTAATCGATACGACAGTGTCAATGAGGGATGAATTAAATATAATTAAAGCTAGCATTGGTCAGGTGGTGAACTCCATCAACAGGACTGATGTAGATCATTACATTTTGGTCGCATTTAAAGATACAGGTGAGTCTTTACTAATTTGGCGTGTTTTAAAAAACTATAAACCGACTTCAAATTCCAAAATAATGAAAATGGATTTAAAACTTAGTTTTAAAAAAAGAATCATCGAAATCGGCTGGCGTGATATTGAGTTATTCATTCATTTGACGCACACATACCTACTTACTGCAAATGTAAGATGCCATTGTCCTAACGAATTGTGGGATGCGCCAGTTTTCAAATAAGAGATATAAAGAATCGTCAAAATCAGTTAACTCAGTCGAAAGTTCTGAGGTTACAAATATAAGAAAATACAGTTAAATTGAGAACCTCCTCCTTTTTGTAAGTCGATCGAAGTAGATCTGCCTTCATCCATTTAATATGATGCCCTAGTCAATAAAGAAGTCGATCTAATTTTTATTCACAGTGCGAGGTAGCGAGGGGGGCAATTCGTCTTGGCTGTAATCATAGGGGTCATTATTTTAGAACAACATCCTCAAGATTTATGTCTTTATTTTACATTTTCTTTAGAAACTACCGTGTTCAACATTAAAATGAATAATATATTAATAAAATTATAATATACTATTCAGTGACAGATAAAATCGTTCAGCCCAGCTAAATTAGGAATTCCAACATTCAATTTTACGCTTTCACAGTAAAATTCTCACTCAATCACAACTCGTTACTTTAAACACTGAAATTATTATAGTTGAACTTTTGAAACTTATACATAATTGGAATCTGTTTTTAAAATTGAGTAATAGGCTATTATTTACGCAAATTCATTTTCTAACTCTTTACGGATTTTAAGTTCTGACTCCATGTTGTCTGCATTTAGTACTTCTATTTCTGTCTGAAGCTCCTGAGACTTAGTTCTTTGAAAGAGCCTAGCCTCTGTTCTAACATTCTATATCATCTATATTTGTATTCTCAGAGAGCCTTTTAAACAACTTTATGAATTTTGAAGGAATCGCGGCTAGCTCTTCCCGGGATGCTGATGTAATAATAGTCGAGTATAGGGACAATAGTTATATTGTATAAAACTACGACTAATATGATGGTAATGGGTGCGGTTTGAATGGCTGCTGGTGATGCACCGACCTGACCTCTGTAGGCGCCCGGTCCGCGCGCGCGGCACGAGTAGCCTACTTAGGTCGAACTGCTGATGCTGCTAATAAATACCTACGTGATCGATGTGTCGTACATATTCCCGAGGACGAGGTACGAGATGAGAATGAGATGAGGCGCTACAATAGAGGGGTTAGTGTTACATAACATTATCAATGTTTACTTAGGCTAGGTGAGTGTTAGGACAATGATGTTTGATGTTTCGTAATCTAAGTGATTGCTGATGGCTTGACTGGGTAGCTCCCCACGTCAGGTGTTGATGTCAGCATTCCAATAAGCTCACTGCTGCTAGTGCGTCGCGGGAGCGCTACTCGGCACGACGGCGCTGTATTGGTGCTGCGGGCGTGAGCGGTTCGCTCACTGCTGCTGCTGGCCTGCTGGGTAGCTCCCCACGTCAGGTGTTGATGTCAGCATTCCAATAAGCTCACTGCTCCTAGTGCGTCGCGGGAGCGCTACTCCGCACGATGACGCTGTATTGGTGCTGCGGGCGTGAGCGGTTCGCTCACTGCTGCTGCTGGCTCTGCATGGGTAGCTCTCCATCGCAGTGCTGGCTGAAGGTGCTTAGGGCGTGAGCGGCTCGCTCACTGCTGCTGCTGCTGGGGCGTCGCGGGGGCGGTTCGCTCCACACAACTCGCTGTCCTTTGGCTGCTGCTGGACTCTGCGTGGGTTGCTCCCCACTGCAGTGCTGGCTGAAGATGCTGAGGTCGCTATAATGAAAATAATAAAGTCGAATATCATGATCTCATTTTGCAAAACGAGTCCAAGAGACATTTATGTCGTTTATAATAGAGGTTGGGAGATCGTGTCTCTTAGTGGATTCAACGAACAGCAGAGAAATAAAAGATGTATCACCTTTGGTATTCTGGGTAACTGCATTTATTGACATAATCACAAATAGTCCAGGGCAGCATCAAGGACGGCAACGTCAAAACGCCTCCAAGAGATGTACCAAAATAGGTGACTCGCTGACAACTGGCACTCCAGGATGAATATCTCCGTTGAATAAATGATTGTGAGCTCGTTATAAACCAACTCTAGAAGGTCAGGAGTCGGATTATCCGGACACAACAAAGCGTGCCCATGGGGCGCGTCGAAACACGTCACATAGCATGGCTCAACCTCCAGGTTACTCTGTTTTACAGAAACGTAAAACAACCAGACATTGTAATGAAGGGCGAAGAGAACACTGTCTGCTAGCTGCTGCACAAGCGTCATCACCGCTGCTATGTACTGAGACATGTTACTGTATTCAGTTAGGCTTACTCTATGCAGCTGCCGAAGAAGCAAGACACGTCACCTTTATCCTCAAAAACTGACGCAAGTTTATGCCATGCTTCTTTAGCTGTCTTTGCCGTGCGCACATATTGATGTAGGCTGCAATCTATGGACAAACAAATGCGCGCCAGCGCACGCTCATTGCGTTTCACGTCGCTATCGTTGCCGGTTACACAATCCCACAAACCATCCAAAGTCAAAAACATTTCCATGATGTGTAATTCGTTATCCCTTCTAGTTTGGTGCAATTCACATTCATACCAAACCAATATTCATATTTTGCATCTGCGCTTGCGAATTAACAGAGGTGGCGTCTTGAGACATCTTCTATGATAAATATTTCTCACCAATATGTATACGCTGCCGTTGATTTATTCTGTCTGGGCACATAACCTAATAGAGGTTGGGAGATCGTGTCTCTTAGTGGATTCAACGAACAGAAAAAAAGAGAAATAAAAGACCTTTGGTATTCTGGGTAACTACATTTATTGACATAATAAAAACAGGCAATTCACAGATTGCTGGGATATAAATATATTACAAATTTACACATGAAATATTGATGTTATCGTATGGTGACATTATATCTAGGGTTGCAAGCATGCAAAATCAACCTTAAAATGTTGCCATGTTGGACACAAAAATACTTCCAATTTATAACAGTTTAGACTCCTCATGCGTATCGAAATTTAAAAAACAAAAAGACAGACGATTGGAGATGATATTGATCAACACCAACCCCAACCCAAAAACACGTCGAGTAAGATAGAGTATATCTAAATCTACTCTTCTTCGACATGTTCTGGATCAAAATCTAAATGGCCATCTTTTCGTCTGTAATCACATTTTTGTAAAATGCCAAAGCATCATTTGGGATATAAGGGAAGAGTGACTTTAAATCTTTTAGTTTTTTTCTGAAACAGGCTTTCCATTAATCAAGTCTTTAAAACTTGTGTGTCCGTTCTACCTCTCTTTCTCTCTATATCAATTTCTACTCCTTCCTCTTCTAAAACTGTTGTCTTGACATTTATTTTGACTGGATGATCTTTTGTTACCTCTATTTGCCTTATTTTCAACCAATTGACCTTCTCACCCATGTTATCTTTTTTTTTGTCTGACCCTACCTCTTGGGCCCCTCTGCCAGCTTCTCCTTCCATCCAAACATAACAAAAACTTTTGTTATTTTTTCCGGAGTATATGCCGGCGTTGTACAGCCAGTTGTATAGTTTTCTCAAATAAAAAACAATATTTGTGGGTATTCTTGGCGAAGAATGTGTTTCCAAATCGAACGTTAGAACTTCTGTTTCAGAATTTGCAATATTTTTTATTTATTGCTTTACGTACAGACTCACTCAGCCTTTTCTCAGTGTTAATTTTTTTCTTTAATCAATTTTTTTTCCTTTGTCGCTCCTGATTCATTGGTAATGAGGTAATATTTCTACCTTGTCACATGTATTACAAGTATATTTCTTAAGTTTCTTCCTTCAGAAATTGAAGTTTGTGTAAAAAACTTTCTTGTAAGTCGCTTCAGATACTCCCTCATATTCACGATAATCATCTTTATAACAGTTATATATCATTATTATACGTATTACGTATTGATACAACGGGTATTTATCGCGTACGGGTATTTATTTACCTATATTTCCCGACGTTTCAACAGGTTTACACTCTGTCGTGGTCACGGGATGACTGTAGTATGAGTAGTTTATTTGAAACTACCCTCACTTGGTTTTCGATAGTAGCCATGTCCATCTGCACACTCGGACGACACACAACACTATCAATGTCCGCGACGCACTGAGAGACCGGTCCACTACGAGTACACTTTGCTTTAACTGTATTTTTTGGACAAGGCAGAGAGTTTGAACCCGTCTTCACGATTGAAATTGGGATATTTCTTAATTTCAATCGTTTCCCTTTTATTCTTACTACAGCCGCTTAGGGGAAGACACTAATGTTCCACTTATTGAGTATCTTGATGTTGTGGGACAGAGATTGAGTGATGATGAACTTCCTGAGCAACACGTATTACTTCCAGTCATCCCATAAATTAAAGTGTTTGTAGCTGAAAATAAATTATTTTGTACAAGAAATTGGGCTTATTACACGGGTAAGTGTAAAACATACAATTTACATAAAAACGATGCCCAATTTTCTAAAATAAAGTATTATTGCTTGAAATTAAAAAAATATAGGTAATTTTATTACCTCGTAATTTAATTTATTTTTCGCGAATGAGTGGAATGTTATTTAACAGCTTGAATTTTTACATTGTCACTTATTTCGTCTGTAGGGCCTCCTAGGAGCGCTTGATAGGAGAGGAGCCGGTGTCGCTGTCGCTAACATCGCTCCCCTCCGTATCGTGAAAGCGCTCCTCATATAGTGGGGATGGTGGATCCTGGACATCCATGAGGTCCAGCCCCTAGGGTGAATGCGGGGCTGGAGAAGAGTCCGCTGCGTGCCCCAAACTGGGACCCGGCTGCGGATCGTGGTCAGCCTTGGATCCTGTAGGGGAACCAGGCTCTGGATCAGGGTTGGGTCCAGGATTGTTAGTCGAGGCGTCTTTGTTCTCGTCCTTGGGTTCGTCTTTTTGAATAATCTTAAGGTAGATGTTCCCAAGGAGCCAGTACAGGCGCTGATCGTTTTGTTTGGCTTTCTCAACCTCAGACTCGGGAACGAGAAGAAGCAGGTATGTACCGGTTCCATCCTTATCATCCCGCCTCTCCGTTCGGATTGGGTTCCACGAGTCGATGTTGACGTGCGGGTTATAGCCCGCCAGAATCGTGCGGATCTGATCGGTCCTCATTGGCATATTTGCTGGTGTCGGAACGAACAGACCGCACATGATTCGTCGCTCGAGCTCTGATTGTCTTTTGACCACAAGCTTAGTCTCGGCGATGGGCGATTTAATGTTTTCGACGTTTGCGCGGAGCCACGCTAGCGCGTTGTCGTCCAAGCACCAGAATTTGAGGACGCCATCTCATACTCCAGGGATATGATACTTACTGTTGAAACTGAAACAAAAACCAATTTAAGTAACTAGGTAAATAAAACATTATCTGGAATAAAATGAAATCTATTACATATATTAGGTACCTAACCTACAGCCAAGAAATGAGTTCTAGATTCATAAAATCAATTGCTTTTGGATAATTATAAAGACCTTCCTTACCTTTGTTTAACTATGTCTCTTTCCCGACGACGTGTTGCTGGAAATTTAAAAAACATATTCACAACAGTTGGATGGTTTAGGGCTGTTGTTACTTCTTCAATGTATAAACTCATCGCTTCTTGAGAATAATGGTTTGCCTCTCCAACAACACGTTGATAATCACCGTGAGCGTAGAATAATAGCGCACATAATACCTGCAAGAAATAGGTGTTATATATATATATAAATACTTATGATTGTTTCAATAGGCTGCAAAATAAGCTTTTGGCGACTTAGGTCTATCAGGAATAATGACTAGGTATAAAAATGTCGAATTTATAAAATTTAATTGTCGAATGCTATTTATGCCGATATATAGAAATGACGATATTTACAAATGTCAATATGTAAAAATGTCTATAACCCAGAAAGTATAAGTATAGAAATGCCGAAATTTAAAAATGTAAACATATTATTTTGGCAAGATTATGATCCAGAACGTCTAAGTATAAAAATGTCAAGAATACCTAAAATTAAAATGAAATGAAACTGCGTTGTTCCATAATAACATATGTATTTTATTTTGTCTTAAAACGAAATAAATTTTAAAAAAACTTTTACTCTGTTTGCTTAACTAGTAAAAAAAAACTCGTGTACGTGTATTTAGTACCTAATCTATACATATATTCTCCTGAAATCTACAACTTTATGTAGAATGACTTTATAATACGATACTCTACAGCCTAAGGATATATTTAAAGCCCTTAAACGGCTGCTATACAGCAAAATGGCTGTGGTTACAAGGTCTGTTCATGCAGCTTATGTGCTAATTAGGGATTCTTGGGATGATACTAGTGTACGCGTCCAATGCTACAATAAAAGCACAGTCCGTTTCCGTCCATTCTTACCGCTATTCGTTTTTAAACGAGACTAAGACAAGATAATTTTGTTCCAGTTGTAGAATCCGCATTTATCGCGGAAACCCCACGAATTTTCATCAACCAGCTGAACACTCTATCCACCAGCGGCGGCAGGGAATGTCCCGAGAACTCGCTGGCGGGAATCGAAGCTGCACTCCGGGCGAGCCAACAAGAGTCTTTCATATTTGTGTTTACAGATGCATACGCAAATGACAATGAAAGGTTCCCGGCTATTGAGAGTCTTTGTCGGGAAAGCCATAGCCAGGTAAATTTATCTATCTCTGTTTAACTTCGAATAGAACCAAAAAGCGCTTCGCAAAAAGTACGAATTTACCACAAAAATTAAAAACATTTCTAAATCAAATCAATCTTTCATTTGCAAGAATATTTATATTTCATATTTATTTTATTGCATCATTGTGTACATTTATAGGTCTTAGTATCTAGGTAATGTGTAACAAAACACAATGGTACCCAAGCAGGGTATGGCAATATGTACTGTGAAGGAGGAAGTGAGCCGGGTTTCTAAAAAGCTCAGTTTAATAGATAAGAGACAAAAAGAGAGAGCGGAAAATTTAAATTCAATCACATAGTTTTATTTAAGTCAATAATATAAGTACTAAGTAATTTTTTTATATGCATTTTAATAATTGTCATTTGTCATTAAAAAATTCATTTAAGTCATAATAGCATTTATTTATAAGATATTGTTTCAATTTTATTTGAAATGTTTTATCTTTTTCCTCATCTTTTAGTTTATCGGGTATTTTATTATATATTTTTGATGCCATTGCGTTTGGCCCACAACTTCGCATTTTTAGTTTTGTGTCAGGAAGTGTGATTTTGTGTTTGTTTCCAATCGGATAGCGTCGCGGTAGGTCAGCACTTTTTGGAAATATTGGGGGTATTTACGGGTGAATTTGCAACATTCAAATATGTAGATACTTGAAAGTGTTAGGATTTTAAGTTGGCGAAAGTGTTCTTTGCAGCTCTCGGGGTTTATATTGACTATGATTCGTATACACGACTTTTGGAGTATGAAAAGGTTTTGGACATCAGTACTATTTCCCCAAAGTAGGATTCCGTACGATAGCCAGGCAAATGCGTAGGCGTAATATGCTGAGATGGCAATTTTCAGATCAGTTGCCTTTCTTAGTTCCCTCAGAGCGTAAGTGAAACTCGAGAGCTTTGTTTTTATTTTTTGTATATGTTCTTTCCAATTTACATGTGTGTCAATATTTATTCCTAATAGCGAAAATTAATTTTCACATTCCAATTTGATGAGAATACATGTCATAATAATTTTTCAGCCGATGTACGTCTTTTTTTATCTTATTAATTACTCCTTTTTTATTTTAATAATGTTATGTATTTATGTAAAGTCATTATTTTATAGTTTAACACAAAAAAAATATTAGTACTAACATCTTTTATTTTATAATTTTGATACCTACCTAAATTGCTCCCTATCCTAATCAATAATATTCCTTTTTCAATTTAATACTCGAGAATACACATGTTTCATAAGAATTTTGTTAACATACTCGTAACTAATAAAACAATTTGGATCTCCTGTAAATCGTGAATTATTAAATAATCAGGTAGTTTTTGTTACAACATGACATTGCATTAAATTGAAGTAATAATAATTATCGTCTTTTATATCTAGGGACCACCATTAGGTATACCTAATGGTGGTCCCTAGATTATCCCTTTCGCTATTAAGCGATAAGTATCCCTTACTCAGATGAGAAACAGACAACCACATCTTATACCTAATGATCGTAGAAACATTTGTACCGAGGCGAAAAACCGAACCCGCGACCTTCTGCGTCGCAGGCGGACCTTCGCCCACCGCGCCAGAGGTCGTCGCGTACCGTACTGTATTGAGGTCCATAGATATTCATTTAGGTCCTACTCTGATGGATTTTTTCTAGGTAATGATATTCTTGAGCGGGTTCTGCATGCAGTCGGAATCGGCCCCGGCTGGCAACCTGGATGTGTACTATGAGGTGGTGAATGCATGCTCCGGTGCGTTCCTTAGATTCGATAACAGTTACGAGCTACGTAAGGTTTGTAAATATAAATAAATAAAAATATCATGTAGCTCCAAGCTTAGCAGAGCTTGTATTATTATGGGTACTCGATGACTGATATACTTGAGAAAATACATTATATTAACATAGATAAAAAAATATACATACATAGATAACGACCAGAACACCCGGGACAAAGATCTGCAGATCGTACACACAATTGTCCCGAGGCAGGATCGAACCTGCAACCTCCTGCGTCGCGTCGTTGGCAGATCGTAGCCCACCGCGCCACAGAGGTCGCAAGTACAAAAAAATATGCTATTTTTGTCACTGATAAAGATAAACTGCAGGGTTATCTTATCAGTTAAAATTCCCGAATTCAGGGTTATTTCTCAAATGAAATTATAATCGTAATTATTTAAGGATTTATTTTTGGTGTTATATCAAAAAAAGTGTGTACTGTATTCATCTATACCTACTTCTCCCTATTTTACAGGTTTTCAACTTCATGAAAAAAGCTTTGAACACGGAATGGACCAATATAATCCCACAGAAATTCAGAACCAACAAACAACTATCGGTAAGGGTTTTATCAGCTAATCTAACGCTTTTATTGCATAAGAGCCACATCTTCATATTCCAGCTGGTATGGTTACGGCGCGCCCTTTGGGGTCGCACCGCAGCGGACAGGCTTTGAAATAGTATTTATTTGCTTAATATAGGTTAACAGTAAAGGATTTAAAATAGAGTAGGCACTTACTGCACAAACCGCAGGTCATCTGTAATGAAAGGCAATTACTACAAGATAATGTTTCGGGAAGCGATTGAAATTAAGAAATATCCTAATTTCAATCGTGAAGCCGGGTTGAAACTCTGCATCGTGAAATCCAGTCATAGCTAAGTGTACTCGTCGTAAACCGGTCTCTCAGTGCGTCGCGGACACTGTTAGTGTTGTGTGTCGTCCGAGTGTGCAGGTGGACATGCCTACTATCGAAAACCAAGTGAGGGTAGTTTCAAATAAACTAGCCCCCGCTTCGCTGAAGCGGTAACTCCAGTACTCCAGTCAACCAATGACCACGACATAGTGTAAACCAGTTGAAACGTCGGGAAAATAGGTAAATAAACGCGATAAATAGGTGTTTAACACAAAAAAAAAGAATTTATTTATAGACACTGTGTGTGTCTATAAATAAATTCTTTTTTTAAATTTGAACAACGTCGACAGAAAGTTTTAAAACCTTCACGACTTGTTAAAATATTAAATATAAATTTATTGGGTAATTATGGCGTACCTTTGTTTTATACATTCGCCCCGTGAATCACGGGGCGAATGTACGGTCGCTATAACGCGATGGAAACGTATAGTAAAATAAAACAAGGTACGCGATATTTACCCGATAAATTAAGATTTAACTAGCTGCGCCCCGCGGCTTCGCCCGCGCGGAAATCAATGTGTCAAATGGATAAACCATTTGACACATTGATTTCCACCAAACCATCATGGCAAAATCAAAACATGGTAAATAATGGTTTATAAACCTTCCTCTTAAATCACTTACTATGAAATGATAAGTAATAAGACAGAAACCTACTCATTTGGTTTTGTTCAGTTTTCAGTTGATTCCTTCACGACTGACTACCTAATCAGCGTGTCCGGCGACCACGTCACTACCAGTATATCGGACGCGCAGGGCCAACATCTGCGTGCGTTCGATAACGTGCTGCTGACACGACATGCGCAGGTTCGTATCTTAAACATAACAGCCCACAAAAGTCTACTACTGGACATAGCCCTCACTGGCAGTCGCTGGCTTGCAAACGTAAAAAAATTACATATTTACTCAAATATAGAAGAAAAGGAAAGGTAGGAAGATATAAAATCTATATTTTAATTTGAAGTACCCATGACTGAAGTAAACTGATATTTATATATTGTCATTTTTATACTTAGGTAATCATCTTGGACTTTTTAAATGTCGGCATTTTTATACGTAGGTAATCATCTTGGACTTTTTAAATGTCGGCAAAGACATTATGGTTTGAAGTGTCACTCTCGTTCCGTCTAACAGCTGGTACTTTCAACTTCATATTGTACGCTAGTCTATCTTCATGTGGCCTCCATACAAGGCCAAGCGTTTTTTCATATAGTTTCTTTGCGTTGACGTGGCACCAAATATGACACTAGCCATACGGTACTCTAATGGAGGCCCATCTCTGTTCTCTGTCCACAGGAATCTCTGAGCGTCTCTATCAATGTCTCTGATGCGAATCCGTAAAAACATTTCTTGAATGTCTGCGATTACAGCGACCTCCTTTTGGCGGAAGCGCATGAGAACGCCTGGCAGGGATTGTAATAGATCTGGTCCGGCAAGCAAACAGTCATTCACAAGATATACCTTGTGAGCGTGCGGCTGCATCTAGTACTATTCTCGGTTTGTTCTTATTTGCATTGCAGACAGGAAAGTGTGGCAGGTACCAGGTCTTCCCAGGTGGTGGTGGATTCACAGCGCGCTCGGCATACCCCTTCTCAATGAGGTGGTTCATCTGCTCATGGTATTGTTGCTTTAGGTGAGCATCTTTCTCCAATTTCTTTTCAATATTTTCGAGCCGCCGCAGCGCCTGCTCTCGGTTGCTAGGCAGCACTATCGTTTCATCGCGCCACAGCAGGCCCGTTTCGAAGCTACCGTCTGGAAGGCGGCGGGCGCGTTTTTGTCATTCTGTGGGTGCCACTCTGATGTTATCTAAGTCAAAGAATGATGCCATTAGTTCGTCCATACGTTTCCCGTCTTCGTTTATGTCGTTTCTTACTGTTATTTTGTTAACATGTGCTCTCAGCGTTTTACTTTCCTAGATCCGTCCAGGACCCATCCAAGTTCTGTCAACGAGGCAAACGGTTGTCCTTGGGGACCGCTCTTTAAATTTCTTGTTACTATGAGGTGCCAGTTATCTTGGCCTATTATCAGAGTGGGGGTGCCATATTGGTACTGAAGGTGTTCACTAATGTATCTCAGATATTTACATTGAACCATTATGGCATTATCTATGGTTTGCGGTAAGAGGTGGAGTTTAGTTATGGTTCGAGCCATTACCTTATGTTGCTTTGTAGAATGCTTGCCAGTTATGTGTAGTGGTACATACATGGATGTGTCAGCGCTTACTTGTGCTCCAGCTACACCCTCTATGTTGAATGGCTGTCTAGGTCCTGTGGCCCCCACGGCGTGCGCTAAGGTTACAGTGGAACCTTCATCGAGTAAAGCAAAATTATCTATACCTCCAGTTGGGCCATGTATCCGGACAGGGATTACCTTCAGGTATGCCTTTTTAAATGCGTTGGGTCTTGTAGTTGTCACCGTCTCAGGTATCGTTTTAACCCCACTCTCCTCTGCAGGCCTCTCAGGTTCTACGGACTTCTCGCCATGCAGGAGTGGGTGATGGGAGCCCTTGCACAAAAAATTGGCAAGCGTTATTAAATCAGGTTCATCGTTTCTTTGAAGTGCATAATTATACCACCGGTATCTCATAGTTGCTGTCATTTTCTCAATGGTGGCTCGGACTGTTTCTGGGTTATGCTAGTAATGTGTTTTATTGAGTGACTTCACCACGGCTACTATTGTGTTCACTCTGCTTGCAAAAATTATGGTGTCCCTAGGGACATCTGTAAGCTTAGGTAAGTCTTTCATTTCTGCCATCACTAATGAATCTGCCCTTCCAAACCTGACTTCAAGCTCCTCCGGGTCTATTTGTTCCCCATAGAAAAGCGCTTTAGCTGCCTCCTTGGCCTGGTCACGCAAACTCCTTCGCAGCCTGTATAGGTTTTCTATAGCAGAGAAATATTTCTTCGTGTCTCTATAAGAGGTTTTGAAAGCTAGCCACTCACCGCTGTTACCACTAAATGTTGGCAGCTTCTGAGCGAATTGTGGTGGCCGCGGCATGGTCTGTGTGAGCGCGGCAGTGAGGGCCGATAAATCCACTAGCACAGGCGGCGGTAGCTTTTCTGCCGTCGCTGGTTGGGCATCTAGCAAACTTCTGACTTTTTCGCTATTCGCTAGAGAGTCGTCGTTCTCGTTATCTTCTGATTCACTCTCTGCCTTGAGTCGCGCTAGCTCTGCCTCCGCCAACTCAACTTTTGCACGTGCTAGACGCTCCTGTACGTCGGCAATAGCCTTCGACTTGCTACTTGACTTACGTGACGACGAAACAACGGCGCGCGATTGTGGTTTGTTTTGCACGGCGGATTCCGTTGCTGGCCGCCGGCATCGTTGCTTCTTTGTATTTTTTTTTCTTGTAAATAGGTATCGATCCGGCTCGATTCGACCAAACACTGTGAGGGCTAGACGTTACCTATATAAAACCCTGACAGCCTACGTTTATATTGGTTCCTATATTTAGATATGTTTTTGGATTTTTGTAAAAATAAAAAACACGTTCGTTTCACAATGAAATGGCCGATGCAGTGTTGCCAACATTTATTTACATCTTTCTCCTACAAAAAGTGTTGCCGTATATAATACTACAATAAATCAACTTTTCTGTCGTGCACAATACTAATAATCTTTTATTTAATAATTGTACCGCTCTTGTCGCCTAAAACACAGGATACTAGTTCAGGTTAGATTGTTATACTAAGCTATATGTATTTATTTATTTGCTGCGCTCCACGGCTTCGCCCTCGAGGAAATCTGTGTTTCAAATAGTTTCAAGTACTCTTGAATCACTCTCTCTATTGAAAAAACCGCATCATAACCCGTTGCGTAGTTTTAATGATCTAAGCATACAGCGGGAAGCGACTTTGTTTTATACTATGTAGGGATTAACAACTTAACTAAATGCTTTTAACGCAAGTGATTCTTTTTTTTAATAATTTTAGAACTCGTGTCGCCTAAAACACAGGATTACCTAGTTCAGGCTAAATTGTTATACTTAGCTCTATTTATTTAATAAGTGCATTCATGTTTTGTCTAATTACGAGTTTTGAATTGTGAATAAATGTATGATTTTTTTAAATTTATTTTAGGTAATGTATCTCCGGCAACCATATCCTGGTGAATACTCGGTACGTATTCGAAGCCAAGGCGCTTCCTCAGTGTCGTTGTACGAGAGGAACTACATCCCCTTTGAGTACGGGTTCTCCACGAAACGGCCGCGAGGCTTGGTCGAAACCAGCCGGAGACCTATAGCAGGTAAAATAAAATCATTAGTCCAAGTCATAATCAAGTCATTCTCAAGGTTTTTAGATGGATAAATTCTTTATTAACAACTTCAGACACACACATACAAAATACAACAATTATGCAGTACTTTTTATTATACATAGAAAACGACCAGAACACCCGGAACAAATATCTGCAGATCGTACACACAATTGTTCCGAGGCGGGAATCGAACCCGCAACCTACTGCGTCGCAGGCGGACCTTCGCCCACCGCACCACATCGGTCGTAATGTATTGTATTATGTATATCAGTTATCTAGTACCCATAACACAAGCTCTGCTTACCATGGGGCTAGATAATGCTGTGTGAATTGTCCAGCATTATTTATTTATTTATTTATACAAACAAACATGAAACACAGTTGACTACAGCTTCAACACAAACTTTTCAATTCTTCTTGCGATAATACAACTCCGCTGTGCCAGTAGTTTTTTCGTCGTTATGGCCCGTATTATGAACCCTTGTAGATATGAGGAAACGCTTTTGTATGGCATATTTGTTACTTAGGCCTTTGTCCAGCTGTGGACTCACATAGGCTGATGATGATGATAATGATTTGTTACTTAAGCCTAGATCGATGACAGAGAAGCTTTAAAAAACAAGCCTAATTGAACGACGTCACCCAATTTAAGGTCCAGCCTGAAAACCAGTGTCATAATCGTCCTCGGTCGATAATGACAACAAGCTGAGACGGGACCTTATTAGCCGCGCACATAGGGAAAGACCAGTTATTCTTATACTTGGGACTCTACTACCACGTTACATTATATATAGTTTAAATCCCTACTACTTAAGTTGTTTTGTATTTTTTTATATGTTTTCCTTTTTTTGTAACTGTTTATTATTATGCGTGGCTATAAATAAATTATTTTATTCTTTAACGACAAAAATAAGCTATATTAAGGTACTTTAACACGCACGCACACGGAGTAACAGTTTTAGTTGTCTACATTTTTCCTAAATTAAAATAATAAAATAAATAATGCTGGACAATCCACAGAGCAACATCTAGCCCCAAGCTAAGCAGAGCTTGTGTTATGGGTACTAGATGGCTGTTGAATTGTTCCATAATTACTTTTATTTATTATTGCTATGCATATAAAACTTTTCTCGTTTTTAGTTTTATAACATTATTAAATAACACAAACCTAATGTTAACTTTTATGTATTAATTCTGTTATGTACCTTCACGTTGTTGAAACTCATATACATACATAAGTATGATCCCGGAGGTGGGCGTTGCGACATGCGACACAGTATTTTGCTTCCGCAGGTTGCATCGCTTCATATTTTGTTATTAGCACCTCAATTATGTTTCATATAGAGACTTTTATGTTTTTTATATTTCGTTTAAGGTCGCCCTAACTTCGTAATGATCAGCATAGACAAGGCTATAAAGCTGGAGTCAATAGAATGGATCAATATTGGAGAAAACGCCAAAAGTATTGAGTACGTGGAGGAAATAGGCACGGGACTGTTTGTGGCGCCTCAACACTATGTGGAGCCAGGGAAGTCCTTCCGAATCTGGGTAAGCTTTTTTATAATAATAATAATGCTGGACAATCCACACAGCATCATCTAGCTCCTATCTAAGCAGAGCTTGTGTTATGGGTACTCGATGACTGATATACTTAATATAACACATTGTCTATGTAATGTATAGATAGACATTAGGTAAAACAAAGATTCGTAAATGCATTAGTTGAGCATTACATTTAAGATAAATAAATTATAGTGAAGGATTTATAGCAATAAGCCAACTTAATTATTTAAAGAGGGTACAAAAGTAACAACTTTGGTTGAGATGACTGTATAATGATAATTCTCTCATAAAGATAGTAGGTACCCACATAAGATAGTAGGTACCCACATAAGATAGTAGGTACCCACATAAGATAGTAGGTACCCACATAAGATAGTAGGTACCCACATAAGATAGTAGGTACCCACATAAGATAGTAGGTACCCACATAAGATAGTAGGTACCCACATAAGATAGTAGGTACCCACATAAGATAGTAGGTACCCACATAAGATAGTAGGTACCCACATAAGATAGTAGGTACCCACATAATATAGTAGGTACCCACATAAGATGGCCAATTGCCTATGTTCAGAATATCTTACTCTTAATTTTCAGGTGATAGGACAAGATGTGGACACTCAGCAACGAATCAAAGGATCGACGAAGTACATCGTCCCTCAAGTACAAGGTATTTAGTTTATTATTATATTACCCAGAGCTTACCCAAGTTTCTATCAGCGAAAATACAATAAATAGGCCTTGCATGTAATGTTATTCGAGACATTAAAACATTCCTCTTGTATAGTCTTACAGTTCACATGATACAGACCATAGAAGAGTTAGTATTAGAAACCGCTAAACAATAATTGCCCTAAACACCCCTCTTAGATTTTTTACGGGGCGTGGAGGTAAACACGTATTCACACAGAAGCTAATAGCGGCGGGGTTACGCACGCTCGTATTCAAAATCATTTATTTATGTATATATATATATATATATATATATATATTTCTTTAGGCTTACAAAATAAGCACTTAGACTAGTCACATTTTATACCATAAATTATGATAAAATCAGAAATAAAGTGTGTTTGTGTTCACTTGTGTTTCCTTGTAAACGTGCTATAAATAAATAAATTTATAAATAATGCTGGACAATTCACACAGCATTATCTAGTCCCATGGTAAGCAGAGCTTGTGTTATGGGTACTAGATAACTGATGTACATCATTCAATGCATTACATAGATAGATAATTTTTATAATACATAGAAAACGACCAGAACACCCGGAACAAATATCTGCAGATCGTACACCCAATTCTTCCGAGGCGGGAATCGAACCCGCAACCTCCTGCGTCGCAGGCGGACCTTCGCCCACCGCGCCACATCGGTCGTCAAACTATAAATATAGATCAGAACGTTTGTATGTATTTTGCGGAGGGGTAGCGAGTTTATAAAGCGGTTCCTACTACTTACTCTTCTATGGGACAGACAGATAGCGGAACCTTAGAAATTAGGAGTTGTCGGCACCCTTTGGTTACGGAATCGTTTTGCCCGCACAATGCCCATAGCTGCTTTATACACCTACCAAAAATTACTGGCTTACAAAGATGCTATAAACACTTGTCAGTCACTTCATCATCAGCCTATAGTAGTCCACTGCTGGACATAGGCCTCCCCTAATGAGGGCCAGACACTTGACACAATTTAATTTCAAAACTTCGTCAATATATTTGCAAGGGTTTTATGGGTTATAGAAGCCGCCAAGCCAACGCCAAGCACTTGGTTTTGCCCTTGTTACCCTATGGCATGTTGTGATGAACACCCTATATATTTCATATTTATTTACAGTTGCAAATGCTAGCTCGAGCCGATCTGAAGTGGAAATTCTCTACACAGAACAGAATCTCATCGACTTTGGGACCGAATTTACCATTGCCTGCAAGGTCACTGCGTTCCCAAAGCCTAACATTCGTTGGGAAGACGAAAAGGGATCCGTTCTATATGGAGAGGTTAGTATCGCCATTGATTCAATCGAATATATGCCTTCTACAGTCCACTGCTGGGCCTAGGTATCCTCATAAACACCTTGTTGTTTCTTATTCGACGGTAATTCCATAATAGAGAACACAAAAATAAAAATCGCATCACTAGTCACTAGAAAAGTTTGGCGCCGGCCAGTTAATTCATAATTTTCAGTAAAAACACTATGTGAGAAACTATTTTAGAAAGACCCATTATTTTGACGACATCTCTGCGGTGGGCGAATGTCCGCCTGCCACGCAGGAGGTTGCGGGTTCGGCTCCCATTCGGTGTAGGATCTGTAGATATGTATGTGTTTCGGGTGTTTTGGTCGTTATGTACTCGTATAACGACCAAAACAGTTAGTCATCTAGTACAGTTCCCATAACAAGCTCTACACAGTATCATCTAACCCCAAGCTAAGTAACTAGCTTGGGGTTAGATGATACTGTGTAGATTATCCAGCATTATTATTTTGTGGTTTTTCTGCGTCGTCATAAACCCACCTGTCCTCCTCTGGACTTTAACTTTCAGGACACCCTGTAGATTCAAATCTTGAATGAATGTTTTCAGGAATTCATGCTGGAAATTCCTTCAGTGCACATAAGTTACTTAACAATACAGAACGTGACCGACAATTCAACGGTGTACTGTAAATCTGAGAACGGCCTCGGCGACGCGTCGCAGGCTTTCGATATATTTGTGAACAGAACATTCAGTTTCGACGTGATCGAAACTCCACAAGGTAAGTTTATAGTACGACTAGTTTCTGCATGCGGCGTCGCACACGTTGTTTGTATTCAAATATCTATTTACATAAGACCAATAAAATAGATATGTCCAAATCGTTATGCCTAGGACATTGAATAATTTTACCATCTTAAAAACTACAAGAAATAATGAAATAACACACTAGAAATGTATTGAAACCTTCAAAGGAGGTTTCTATCCCATAACTGATTTATGGCTATGAAAAACCTGTATGCAAATTTCAGCCTGATCCGTACAGTAATTTTGGCGTGAAAATGTAACAAACATCCATCCAAACATCCAAACTTTGGCTACTTTATATCATGCGCGGCTTCGCCCCCGTGGAAATGTATACGTCAAATGTTTTATAAACTTTCCTATTGAATCACTACATTAAAAAAAACGGCATCAAAATCCGTTGCTTAGTTTTAGAGATATAAACATACATAGGGACAAAAAAAGCGGGAAGCGACTTTGTTTTATACTATGTAATGTATCGACCTGTGAAAGACTGCAGGTAGATGCTGGATGCGGCAAGCTGAAGACAGGGCGCTATGGCGCTCATTGGGGGAGGCCTATGTCCAGTGGACTGCTATAGGCTGATGATGATGTAGTTTATGTACTAGTTCTGCGCGCGGCGTCGCATGCGTTGTTTCTACGGAAACGTTCTAAGGTTATTTATATCATATATGGACTGAGTTATTTATTTATTTAAACTTTATTGCACTATTAAAGGTACAAAGGGTGGGCTTAATGCCGAGGGATTTTCTACCTGCCAACCAGGAAACACATGTTTTAAATAAAGGGATTTTATGGGGTACAAAGTAGTGTTATTCTTGTACGCAAAATTCTGCTAGAGCTATTAAGTTATATTGGCTTGGAGATGGAACAAACATCCATCCATCCACCTAAACATCCAAACTTTCGCATTTATTATTTTAGTACGTTAATATGAATATTTCAGATACTTCAGTTGAGTACGGGGAAGACCTAACACTCGCTTGCCAAGTCAATGCCTACCCGGAAGCCAAGATACAATGGAACTTCAACAACACTGAAGTTGATTCATTTTCTAATCCCAACGCGAATATTGAAGGAAACAGTCTGTCTGTAAAGAATGTTGGCATTAACGACGGCGGGTCTTACGAATGCGTTGCGTCGAACGACGTGGAGACGAGAACTTTTACTGCACATGTTCGTATAGCTGGCTTGGGTGAGAGATTTTAAATTATATTGACACCCATTCGGCACAGGGTGTTTCGGGTTCGATTCCCGCCTCGGGACAATTGTGTGTACGATCTGCAGATCTTTGTCTCGGAAGTTCTGGTCGTTAACTATGTACATATGTATAAAAAAATGGATTTATCTAATCTAGTGCCATGTTCTGATCATATTTGTGGTTTACGGAGTGTCATTATAAAGATGTCATTGTAATATTAGTTTTAATCGGTAAGTAAGTAAAAAAAAGGTGGAGTGCCAGTCGGTCTTTTTATAGATTTAAATGAATTACTTGATACACTAACACTGAGACACTCATCTGAGATTCATACGAGCATACAACAGACCGTTTAAGTTAGCTTTTAGATTAAAATGCAATTATTGTGAAATATAAATAAAAGAAAGAAAAAAAACTTAGAATTTAAATTACAATTGTACCAAAAATACGTTTTTACGTTTCAGAGGCCCCAGTCGTTGACATAGAACAAACAGAAGTCTTTGCGAAACCTGGCGATTGGATAAGTGATGAGTGTCGGTAAGTATCTACTGAATATCGTCCGCAACCTAACTATATTACTATGGACCTTAGGATAAGATAAATCGGATCTCTTACTTTTCTTTGGTCTGAAATAAATCATCATCATCATCATCAGCCTATAGCAGTCCACTGCTGGACATAGGCCTCCCCCAATGAGCGCCATAGCGCCCTGTCTTCAGCTTGCCGCATCCAGCATCTACCTGCAGTCTTTCGCAGGTCGTCATCCCACCTGGTCGGAGGGCGTCCTACACTACGTTTACCGAGTCGTGTTCTCCACTCAAGAACACTGAAATAAATTATTACTATTATCAGTCAAATTTCAAATGAAAGATAAGGCAACAAGGGCCTCTTGTGTTTATAACATGATCGATGCATGTGATCTAAATCAAAAGATTTTTTAAAAAATCTACAAAATTCTCCGTACCTACTATATAAATCTAAAGGCGCTCTCCGCGAGCATTCATCTGTAATATAAGGGGATTAGATGAACGAACACAGATCTGTAGCTAAAAAGATCATTATTTTAATCTCTACGAACAGAGATATAACAACGAAAGAACACCCTGTCTCTCTTTACACAAAAATAATGACGGAGCGGAGTTGACCTTATGAGCATTGTCTCGTTTGCTGCTTGCTTCTACACCCGCCTTAACATTCCAAAACACAATGCAGTCGAATCGGAGATTCTTACAATGTCACGTAGGCTATCATCGCGTTACTTTATAGACGCTCGCAATACAATATCACAATAGGAACATAGTATAAAACAAAGTCGCTTCCCGCTGTCTGTCTGTCCCTATGTATGCATATATTTTTTTAAAAATGCAACGGATTTTGATGCGGTTTCTTTAGATAGATAAAGTTATTCAAGAGGAAGGTTTATAAACCATTTGACACATAGATTTCAACGCGGGCGAAGCCGCATGGCGCAACTTGTAATGTAAAAACTGATAGATATTGTTAATTGTCAAAAGGGGACAAGAAGAATTCTGCAAAGCTTTAATTTTATCGAATTTTGAATAGAGTGAGGTGTAAAGGGGGGACACTCCAACATCTCGTCTCCCAAGCCATCCTAACCTGCACAGGGTACACCCTGCTAGATAACTAACTAGAATCTGGCGAAAATATCAATACATCTTCATAATTGAATTATTCAGATAATTTACAATTATTTTCCATTACTTGACACTGACAGAAAAGTGTCCAACCAGACACAATTACCATCAATAAAGAATCATCATCATCATCGTCTTGATAGAGTCTATATTCACAGCGTAACCCGCGGTACACCAACGCCTCAAGTAACATGGCAATACAAAACACCAGATGGATTTCAATTCGGCGATCTACCTTCGAGCGCTACGGTGGACGATGGAAAACTGAAGATATCTTCAGTGGAAAAGGAAAATGGCGGCATATACCGTTGTGCAGCTTCGAATATAATGGGACAGGATTATAAACAGGTTACTGTAAATATACAGTGTAAGTATTTTTCGGGATAATAATTGATTGATCTCCTATATATATATAGACACACATTTGTACATAATTATAAGCACTAATACAACGGGTATTTATCGCATTTATTGGACGACCGATGTGGCGCGGTGGGCGAAGGTCCGCTTGCGACGCAAAATGTTGCGGGTTCGATTCCCGCCTCGGAACAATTGTGTGTACGATCTGCAGATATTTGTTCCGAGCTTTCTGGACGTTTTCTATGTATAATAAAAAAATATCTATCTATGTAATGTATTGTATTATGTATATCAGTTATCTAGTACCCATAACACAAGCTCTGCTTACCATGGGGCTAGATAATGCTGTGTAAATTGTCCAGCATTATATTTATATATATTATATTTATTTACCTATTTTTCACGATGTTTCAAAAGGTTTACACACTGTTGTGGTCACGGGATGACTATTACCCGATTAATATTAAGGACTAGGGCTTATAGTTATGTGTTTAGATCGCGCAAGTTTAAAAATATACATTTGTTTATTTAGACTAGTAATAAAAGTATATTACTTGGTAAGGAAAGTCTAGTTCTTAGTAAGAAAAGTGTATTCTGAACGAGGCTTTGCATTCTTTGGACAAAAAGAAGCTGTTCTTCTCAGGGTAATATTATCTCCGTCCAAACGTAAAAAAACTGATCTAATAATCACTGAAAGTTTTTGTTTCAAACAACGACAGAGCGAGACAGCTATACGAAGCTGTACCTATATCTTTCGCCTGCTGCGTTGTCCGCAGCATATGAATATATCCGTGGATGTACCTGCGCAAACTTCCCATTTTCGCTGCCCGTCACAGGACAAGATATTTTCCGGCGACTATACGTGTTTTAAGACATTAATACTTAAAAACTAGCGTCTGCCTGCTGCTTCGTGTACGTTTTTGGGATACAAACTAGCCTATGTCCATCCCTGGGACACCAGCTATTCAACCGTTTAGGCCGTGGAAAGATAATTATAGAATTAAAGTTGTTCTTTTTAACCGACTTAAAAAAACGAGAAGGTTCTCAATTCGACTGTTTTTGTTTAAATGTTTGTTACCTCAGATCTTTCGACTGGGTGAACTGATTTTGATGATTCTTTATTACATAACTAGCCGACCTTCCCGGCTTCGCACGGTTTTAGTACGGATCCCTAACTTTTTTGATAATATAATATAGCCTATGTTCACCGGGGACAGTGTAGCTTCCCAAAGGTGAAAGAATTTTTCAAATCGGTCCAGTAGTTTCGGAGCCTATTCATACAAACAAACAAAAAATCAAACCTTTCTTTATAATATTAGTATAGATATTATGTATTAATGTGAATTCCAGTTCCACCAACAATCAACAACAACGTGACAACAGCCGCAGTACGCGAGGGCGACACGGCACAGCTGCGGTGCGACGTGGAGGCGCTCCCCGAGGCTGCGGTCCACTGGGAGATGTCGCAAGATGACCTCAGCATGGCGCTCGGGGGCAGGCATCGGGTTGATGAGCGACATACCTTATAGTTAGTAATAATAATCAACGGCCTCTGTGCTGTTGGCTTCGGCCCCAGGCAAGCCCTCCAAAGACCGGGTCACTTTATGGCCCGAGATCATGGATATGACAAACGCATAATAATAATAAATAATGCTGGACAATCCACACAGCATCATCTAGCCCTTAGCTAAGCAGAGCTTGTGATAACACAAGAGTACTAGATGACTGATATACATAATACAATACATTTCATGGATAGATATTTTTTATCATACATAGATAACGACCAGAAGACCCGAAACAAATACCTGCAGATCGTACAGGCATTTGTCCCGAGGCGGGAATCGAACTCGCAACCTCTTGCGTCGCAGGCGGACCTTCGCCCATCGCGCCACAGAGGTCGTCAATAAAGAATACTAACTATTCGTTCTATAGTTTGAAGGTAAAGCTCCGAGCACGCGTTGTTTGGAGAAGCCAAAACTACATACATCAAAATACATATCAGTTGTCACGTTTAAGCTTACCTTCTTATTTGTATATTTTATTGTAATTTGTTTTTTCTTGTATTATTATGTTTGATGAAACCCGCAGCTACTGCTATAACTCATGTCAGTAAATTTGTCTAGTTTTCTTCTTATGTTGCCTGTTTTCTGTTTTCAGTTTCCAGTCCCTATGGAATGATTCCGGCAACTACCACTGTATAGCGGAGAATAGTGTGGGCAGAGCAGAAATGACGATCACTCTGGAAGTTCTAGGTATGTGCCTCACCATTTTTGAAGAGAGATATAATAATAATAATAATAACGGAGTGGTATACCAAGAGAACCAGATCCCCACCTCGTGCTGGCCTTCATTGGCCGGTCTGAGTGGAGTCGCGAGAGATGCATCTAATGGCGTAACAGCGAGGACACCCGCTAATGGGCAGTCTTCGTGATGGTGAAATCGGGGCCGCACCTCTTGACACCCCTCAGTCGTTTGCGCCGATGTTCATTTGTTCCTCTCCGGTATTTACGCCGGCTGTTTAAGAAACCCATACAGCATTCGGCAACCTACCGTCTGCCACTCTTAACATTATGATTGACTTGTTTATGGCAGACGTCCGCAATCTCCCCTATAGCCCGATTACTCAGTCCATCCATCCATCACAACAGCCTTGTTTTATTTCTTTCATTTTTCTTCGCAATAGTCTCTACACTTGGCGGATACCATCTTTGGGTGTATCATATTGTGCACCCGAGAATGATACCCGCTACGTGTCGCCATCGCCTTTAGATTAACTTTCTCAAAGGGCGTCTGTGCTGTTGGCTTCGGCCCCACGCAAGCCTTCCAAAGGACCGGGTCACTTTATGGCCCGAGATCATGGTAATGAGATACATAATAACAAAAGTTTTATTTATAATATAATATTAGTATATATGAAATACATCTACCAGGTTGCCTATCGCTATTATATCCTGTTACAGCATAGGTTTTTGACTGTACTTACGATTTTATAAAATTAAAACAATGTTTTTCGCTACAGTCCCGCCGTACATCGAGCCGCCCCAATCGACAACAGTCCGCGCTAAGGTCGGCACTACAGTGGACCTTCCATGCACCGTCCTATACGGCAGCCCCGCGGCCACGCTCAGGTGGGAGTTCACAGCCAGAGACTCTGTCTCCAAGACTATAGCCAGGTAAACTATGTTATTTATTCTTCTTGCACGATACAACATATAAATACTAGATAAATTATAATAAAGGCAGGCTTAATCATAAAAATAGTTCTGTTCCAATAAGGTTAGTTAGGTTAGGTTAGGGTTGGTTAAGTGGGTACAAAAGAGAATTTATAAAGCAAAATAAAAGTTTTGATTTTTTTTATAAATTATTAGCTTTTTCATAAATTCGAAGCTGTCAAGCTACATTTTCATTGTTTCTGATAGTGCTTCAGAATGCGTGCTTCAAAATAAGTCTTACATCTTAGACTTAACGAGATATGTAGTTTAGAAGTTATGACGATTTGAATATGACCTATTTATTATAGTATCATAATAACATAATGTATGGTAAGAACTTAATATGTTGTATACACTGTTTTTCCTTTCAGGGGAAATTCAACTCTACACTTGGAAAATGTGTCGCAAAACAACGAGGGATCGTATCTGTGCATCGCAGAGAACCGAGTAAGCACGGACAGTATCAAATACACCTTAAATGTACACAATTAAATTAATATTGTATACATATATTCCATAGTTACATTCTTAGATAGTGTTTATTTTTTAGTAGAAATAATGTAGTTATTTTGTAGTTTGTAATTTTCTCTTAAACCTAAACATTAAATTAATTAAAATCGTATCCATAACTTTAGTGATGGGTAATTTAAAAATATTACGTTTCCGGTTATTGTTTACTCTTTTCATTTAACTAAAACTCTGTACCAGTGTTAAATGAGTTAAATATTAAAATATGATGATTCACATGTTAACAATTGACTGTGGGTCGCGGTTTCTTAACTAATCTGCTATAATATTTGAATAAAAAAACAAAATTGATCAAAAGTTTTATTTACTTTCATAAACTAACATTAACTTAATAATACTAACATAGCCTCGCTACAAATCCCCATAACATCAAAAATGATAAGTCGAGCACATGGCTATTGGCTAGTCAATAAGGAAAGTACGAACAGTATCCTGAAAACAATTGCTGATGGATTCTCATCTTCTACGTGGGGTATGTTTTGAAAACTATTGCTGATGGATTCTGATCTATGTAGTTCTTATTAACCTTAATTTTAAGTCTTTTCTATAAAATTTTATCTTGTTATTCTAAAAGAAAATTATCGACACCAGGACAACTACCTGCATTTCTACGATGCTAATACAGAACAATTACAAAGAAAAAACAAATATAAAGAATTAAAACACTTAAATAGGTAGGAATAATACATTTTTTTTCGAAACTAAACAAACACTGGTTCCTAATATTAGGATAAAGAATACATTTAAATATTTAATCATAAAGTACGTCACAGAAGCAAAATGATAATATTACGCTGAACAAATGCCTTATCAGTTATCACTCAGTAATAGCAAACTAACTTATCTAGTCAAATTAATGGGGTCAGGTAGCAAAGAAACATCTCGAAGCACGCTATAGTAAGGTTCGAAGACATACTTGTAACCAAAACTATCCTCAAAGTCTTTGAGAGAACAGCAGTAGGTGAATCCTTTAGAGACGTCATACCAATTTGAACCCTTCATCCATTTCGTAGAGTCGCAAATGTCTCGGCAGCGGACGTGGGAGGGCGCATCGGATGGGCGTAGGTCGGGCACGTTGACTTGTACGATGACGAGTGATGATGCTGATGATGGTTCTTGGACGAGCTGAAAGGTTTTAATTGAATCATTGAAATTTTGATGTCTTGAACCACCAGGGTAGCCCCATAAAGCACTATATAAGCTTTGACTTTTTTCGGAAGTTTTAGTCATGGATGATAGTTAATTTGGCATTCTTAATTCTCTCGGCAGTCCTCAAACCCCAACGGATGTCGTCGATACCTTACAAACATTACAAACTAACCTTCCACATGTACTTAGGCACAGCCTGCTGTGTCCGTCTGTCCGTCACGTGAACTCTGTGAGGAGCAGTGTCACTGGCAGGTAGCGTGAGGTCATCCGCCACTCCTGTGATCACCGAGAGCTCAGTGAACGATGACTTGACAAGTTTCCTCACGCGCTGCTCCACTTCGTTCCAATTGTTTGACTGAGAATAAAAAAAAACATAAATTATAAAAATTGGGACCCCGAATCAAACGAAGAATATAAAAATATAAACTAAAGAAGAAATGCAGTGGATTTCCTTTACTTAAATCTATTTAGAGACAATAAAAAACCAATTGTTCGACTAAGAAAAAAAAGTTCATAAATTATAAAGATCCGGACTCTGACAAAAGAAATATAGGAGTACTATAGATGAAATACAGTGGTTTCCCTTCACTTAAATATGTTTATAGACAATTAAAAATGTACGACATAACTCAGGACCCGTACTCGAAAAAAATGCATATTAAATGCAGTCATATGCAGGTGACATATGTTTAGTTTTTGCACGAAAACTTCTGTTTTCGTTTACTGAGTAGGATCCCAGCCACAGATTATGTATGAGTATGCCCCATGATTAATGGCGAAAGTTTCGATAGTATTGTGTAAAAGTGTCAAACTGATGCCAGGGTTGTCAGTTTGTCACCACATAATTGTGTTCTGACAAAAAGTATTTTCTTACTTATGTATCTATTTAACATATCGATAGTAATCTTACTTAAATACTTACATCCGCGTTACAAGTACTCCACTGAGGAACAACATTCAACTTGCTGTAGGACGCTCTTTGCGCCACTCCGATCTGCAAATCCTTTGGGCTCACAAGCTGCCGCTTTCCGAAGCAGCATCCATCCGTTCTATGGAACCAGCGGCCCAAATCCGACGAAGTCGCATTAATCTGATGGTCGCAATCGTACGCAGAACGGAAATCCAGATCTATCCCATCATCCGACCAATTATGTTCTGAATAATCAACGTCCGCGGCAGAATGTCGCATCCGCATCCTCGTATAAACAGGTCTCTGCTTATCCTTGTCTAAACAGACTTCGTAAGCTTCTATAGTCTCTGATAGAACCGTAAAACCGACTTTAACTAGCTCAGTGTTACCCTCGTAGCATTTTTCATCAGTATTTTCGACTATATGCTCAACTTTTTGGGTGCATTCGATATCTTCGTAGTCATAGATTCTTCCGAGAATCTTGAATTTATTACCTCCTTGGCAGAATGCGGTTGTGTAGGACTTTGGAAGGGTTTTGAAGCGATGCGGGCAGGCGAGAACAACGTATTCACCCCTGGGGATCGACATGAACCCGTTTTGGACTGGATGTTCAACCCACTCGAGTTTGGATGATATCATTAGAGGTTGTAGTTTTGAAGTTTGCCCCTTTATGTTGACTATGCAATCTGAAATAGATATAAAGCTGAATAAAGTATGTGCGTTTTTACAAAATGACTTTTATATTCTATAGGTATCCATTATTTATCTTACAGTGTGTGTGTTTAGTCCTGTCACGAATTAACATAGTGAAATTATTATTACTCTCATCTTCATCAACCTATAATAGGCCACTGCTAGACATAGCCCACACACACACCTATTACTCTAGCGAGTCCAAAAAAAAACATACCGCGAGAATCAACATTGTACGTGCGAGCAATATTTCCGAACTCGTTGCTAGCTTCACAGACATATTGTCCTTGAGTGCCGAGTTCCATGGTCCAGGAGTAGAAGCTTTCTGTGGTCTCTAGCAGCTCACCCTTGTGCCACCAAGTGTACTGCAATTCAGAAACATACGGTAAATTTTTTGTTTTCCTTTCTCGTCGGATCTACACTAATTGTATTTTTTTCATTATCTATACGTGTTTATTGATGTGTCACTGTCTATATTGTTCCTTCATGTCCAGTCCATCCTAAGGTTATCTGGAAGAGATCGCTCTCAGTGATAAGGCCGCCCTTTATACACCTTTTATTCTATTGTGTATTTCTGTACGGTTTTCTGTTTCGTGTGGTATAATCAAGTGTTTTCTATATAATCTAATGGTCAAGGTAGGCGTATACTAATCAGTGCAAAATTAAGCGACATATTCCACGTTATAGAAATCTTTTCAGCTTCTAAGCAGGTCATCTTCCGTAGCACAGCGACAGAAAACTTTTTAGTGGGAACTCGTTATTAATAAACATATTTACTTACAGTAGGCCGCGGGTCGCCGTCCGCGTCGCAACTCAATGTGTACGGCGCGCCTTCATCAAAAATTATGTCAGTTGGTTCGTCAAACTGGAAGGTCGGCTTCTGTCCGACCTTGACCAAGACGTGTCCATCGCTGGACCTGACGGAGTCACCGACCCTGCACGTGTAGACACCCGAGTCGAAACTAAGGGCGTTCCTTATGATCAGCTCCCCCGTGTGTATTAAGGCATCATTCTGAAAGTAGAAACAAATAATCACTACATTGTAAAAAACAAAGTCGCTTACCGCTGTATGTCTGCCCCTATGTATGCTTAGATAAATAAATAAATAATGCTGGACAATTAACACAGCATTATCTAGCCCCATGGTGAGCAGATCTTGTGTTATAGGTACTAGATAACTGATATTCATAACATAGATAGATATTTTTTATTATACATAGAAAACGACCAGAACACCCGGAGCAAATATCTGAACGTCGCACACACAATTGTTCCGAGGCGGGAATCAAACCCGCAATCTTCTGCGTCGCAGGTTAAAGAATGATTCACGCTACACCGTGTCGCGATCGGGCCGTGCCCGGGGCACTGTAAAACAATACCCACCGACATTTCAACGCCGCCGTGCCGCGGCCGGGGCACGGCCGAGCCACGGTCAAGCATGCATAACTTCATACAAAAAGTATACCATAATGTTTGACCGTGCCCCGGCCGGGGTAAGGCCCGGTCGCGACACGTTGTAGCGTGAATCATCCTTTAGATTTTTAAAACTATGCAACGGATTTTGCCATTTGACATATAGATTTCCGCGGGGGTTCAGCAGTGACTGGACTGGACGTAGGTGTGCTGGTGAGAACTGACCTTATACCAGCGCAACAAATCTGTTCTTGTATGGGGCAGGTCGCACTGCACGGCAGCAGTGTCGCCATCGCCAATCGTGATGGTCGACGTAGGGGGACCTGCTTCCGGCGATTCTGAAAAATTCGGTTTTGTAAAGCTTGTGTTCTAGGTACGGAAGTATTTGCAGTAATTGCACAAACTGAACTGCGAAATCAAGATGGAGCGTATCGGGCTACTAGAAAACTAAAATACTTAATACATTACATACATAGGTATTTTATTATACAGGGTGGTGCACAATTTTTACAAATCGCGTCATATGCCACTTTGATTTGACATCTATGTTGTAGATGGACAGAGAATTGGTTGTCAACCATGGGGGTCCTTCAGGTGTGTACGTGTCCATGGCTTTTAACAACCAATTCTCTTCTGTCTACAACATAGATTCAAAACCGTGACATTTGACACCATTTGCAAAAAAATCACATCGACATTACTTTGCGCCACCTGTATTATATAATTTAATACCTGTGTGTGTAATGTATTAAGAAATAAGAAATAATTTATTATGCCATCTTATAAAGACCATGTACCTATACTTAAGGCTATGTGAAATATAGTAAGACACAAAACTTTACAGTTTTACAGGGACAGAAACATTTCAACACATTTGTTGTTTATGCAAATTGTCGGTAGGTAGTTTAAGCATACAAGTTAAAAAAATATCTACCGCCCGTGCTAGTGTAACACTGTGTTACGGCGTGGTAGTGATTCTCGTCCCTTGCAATAAGGCTCATTTTAGAATGCCCATTCTGCACCACACTCTCTTCGATTTACCAGGTTGTAAACGAGTAGTATAAGATGACAAAACAGACAAATCACTAAAGGTATGCTAAGTACCTGTGTAGGTAGTGTCTTGTTATACGTATAATAGCATAATCTGATTTTTTTAAGTTTACGTAAGTATTTATTAAGTACACGTTACATGAAAAACAGCCAGAACTACCTGAAAAATATCGGTATATCGTACAAACGTTTGTCCCAAGGCGTTCGATAGGTTTCTGAATAGAGAGTATATAGGAATATAGACAGATATTTTTAAGGGTACTTACTGTTCACTATTACTTTGAAGGCCTCTCTTGCGGTTCCCAAGACGTTCTTCGCTTCACACACGTAAGTTCCTTCGTCATCTTTACTCATATTTTCCAGGAACAACGACCCATCTTCTGTGATGAATCCTGTAAAATACGAATATTGACATTTAACATCATCAGCCTATGGTTATAGTGTGTGTACTCCTATGTCCGCACTTAGACTCGGATTGGTCCATTGTGCGTGGTCTCAGTCTATAAATAATTTAAAAAAAGTAGTTTATTTCGAGCACAGGACTCATACAAAAATGACATTTAAATACACAATCAAAGAAAAAAATTAAAACATAGAGACACAGAGAAATATGCGGTCACAAGAGACCGTCAGTGATCGGGGCACTGCCCTTTAAAAAGGGTTGCCCAACTACTATAGGGCAACTCCAATATAGGGCCCCGCAACCTATACTTGTAATTACCTACATTAAAAAGTATGTAGGTACTTAGTACAAGTTTTGTTTTTCTCGTATATCTAAGTGAACTAAAATGCATGTACTTGGAGAAATAAGGAGTCTTTAAACCGACATTGGTAGGCAATAGGTATAGGCCTCCCCTAATAATGTCTTGTGTTTACCGCATCCAGAATCTGCCAGCAGTTACTCGCCAGTCGTTATCTCATAAACAATGAGAGACTCCTACACTACGTTAGCCAAGACGCGATCTTCATTAAATCGAGAAGACGTTTACTCTATATAATATTTGTATACTATTTTACAGGAAAAAAAATAAGGAAACGGTAAATCACTGACCGCGAAGCTAGGGTCCAGCGGCCGGTTACTAGGGCTGCAGAGAGAGGAACTTCCTGACGATACGTTCCGAATCCAGGATTACCGCATTTTGGATTATTATTATTATTATTGACTTATAAAATGTACCTATTCATTGGTTCACATATTTGTTTTCGTTTTTTTTAAGTTGTTTTCAAGTTTTCTTACCTGATTTAACGTAATATCCATCTTTGAGCCACTTTATGACAGGCGAGGGTTGCCCTGATGCTCTGCAAGGTATCCGGAGCCCCAAGTCTCCTTGGACAGCTTTGAATGTATTGTCTGTGTAGGTCTTTTCAATGACCGGTTGCGCTACAAAGAGAGTTTTAGTTAGGTTGAAGGGTCTTCCAATAATCAGGTGACCCCCTTCCTCAAGTTGGTTGCTTATTTAGGGGTGGTTAGGGCGTGAAGGAAGGACAAACAAATACACTTTTGTATTAATTATAATATTAGTAGGATTAGGTGTACTCCACAAGAGCGCGCCACCGGCACTCATAACTAAATAATAAATAAATAAAACTGTTTCTTTTCATTTTCTTCAAATCGTCTTCCCATCGCTTAGTCCAGTCTTTTAAGTTATTCTTCCCTGGTTACTATTTATGTATAAAGGCAATTTTTCCGGGTAAAGCGCGTTATGAGCCTAGACTAGAGGCTAGTAGTGCTGTTTTATAAGCCGTGAAACTGACCTAACACATGGATTTCGTATGTGATATTGGTTTGCCCCCAGACGTTGCTCGCAGTGCACGTGTAGTACCCATCCTCGCCCAGCGCCATGCTTCTCAGGCTGAGGGTTGACGATGTAGGGGATTTCCTGAAAACAGAAAATAAGTTATAATTACATAAATTCGCTTGAAACAATGATAATGTATTTTTTATACCATCAAAAACATAAATGTGAAATGAGAGCCAAGTTCATTATTATGATTATGCATTGGTTGTTTACTTCAGCTACAAAAGAAGTGATATCTAATGGGTGCCAAGTTCAATGGTCAGTCCTGAAATTTATTTATAACAACATAAAATATTTTATGATAACTTAAAATATCATTTCTTCGTATAACTTAGGACAGTACCTACGAGTATATTGAAGCCTAAGGTCTGACTTGGCTAGTTTTCATACACGCATGTTTATGTGAAATAGTTATGAGGAAGTGAATTAGTGGCTCTAAATGGTTCGTGTAATATTACACACGTTGCTGCTCGCCACTTGAACTTGGCTTGACACGCTACCGAGTGTCTAGATTGGTAACGGTTAAGCGTTTGACCA
Organism: Eupithecia dodoneata; assembly: GCA_947044415.1. Taxonomy (NCBI): domain Eukaryota; kingdom Metazoa; phylum Arthropoda; class Insecta; order Lepidoptera; family Geometridae; genus Eupithecia; species Eupithecia dodoneata. The sequence goes on from OX345670.1 coordinate 2,361,359, forward strand.
CCATCACACTTAAGAAAGCAAAGATGTGGTCAAAAAGATAATCATTGTAATTTTCTTTGTTAATAAAGTTAATAACTTACATCAAAGTCCTCGGGGGAACAGTACTATCAAAAGTAAAGTAGGTCCAAGTGGTTTTGGGCGGGGGGTGGCCCCGAGCTTGGCACGGCAAGTCCACAGAATCCCCAATCTGGACGGTCATCTTAGTGTTCTTCAAAATCAAGATTGATACTGGCACTGCAAACAAAAATGATTATATTTTGAATTGAAAAAACTAAAAACCGACTTTAGATTACCTAAATCATTCAGTATCGGGTAGTTCCGATGGTAGGACTATGTTTACTTGCTCCTCGTTGTTTATCCGCTGTTTACTCTTTTTGACAATACTGCAAAGTTTGGCGGTGCCAGCGTCCAAATGATGTCCTGATACGCGTCTGCAAGTGTTATATAGTATACAAAGGACGCTCGTCTTTGTATTTTTGGTCTACCGTCGACACAACGAATTTGATGAGTGAACGAAAACGAATGATACCTCAACTACCTCAACGTGATGACTTCTATACTCCAGAAAAATATGAACTTTACCACTCTGAAGTTTTAAGCTCAACAACATGGAAACTCAAACCGCATTCATTACAAAACAATCAGTATTAGTCGTAGTTTTATACAATAAAGTTATTGTTTTGACACTCTACTTTTACATCAGCATCCCGGGAAGAGCTAGCCGCGATTCGTATACATATTTTTGATTCCTACAATAGGCATTAACAGGACTGCACGTTACATAGTCCGCTTATTCTTAGTACCAGCAATAACAATATTGGCTTGGATTGGAACTAACTTTAGGTACTCACCATGTAAATTAACTTTAACCACTCTACTGGCGCTTCTTAGATAGTTAGTTGCATTGCAGGTGTATCTACCATTCACATTCGAATCTGCTTTGATTCTGGAACAAATAATATAACCAATTTTAATTTAATTATAACCATGTTTTAGTGGAGTAAAAAACCCACTAAAACCATAAATACATTTTAATAACGTCCGAAAACTTTTGAAACTATCATGCTTAGTAACACAAAAATGAAGGGTGTTTTTTTAGAGGTATAGAACTTTAAGTTGGCAACACTTTTTATCTGGCGGCCATTTTGTGAGCTGTCAAGTGATTTACGTTTAGTTTGGTTTGGCATTTCAACATGAATAGACTAACGACTGAACAACGCTTCCTTTCTTCGCTTTATAAGTACAAATATTAATTTGCTACTAACTTGAGGGTGTGGTCTCTGAAGATGTAAATGTTGGAGGTCTTTCGCAAAGGCACATCGTCTTTGAACCAGGTGACAGTTGGTGCGGGCCAGCCCGACACAGAACAAGGCAGCCTGAAGGTTTCACCGTCGGATACATCCACTTCTTCTGCACCTTCCGTGATTGATGCAGGAACTGGCAATTTAATAAAACTTTTCATATTCATATTTATTTCTTGCGTCATTGTGTACATTTGTAGGTCTTAAGGATGATTCACGCTACACCGTGTCGCGACCGGGCCTTACCACGGCCGAGGCACGGTCAAACATTATGGTATACTTTTTGTATGAAGTGATTCATGCTTGACCGTGGCTCGGCCGTGCCCCGGCCGTGCGCCCCGTCGGGACTTGGCCGGGGCACGCTTGTTTATGCGTGCTTAAAATACACCCAATAATGATTAATCAACACCATAAGCCATGTTAGTCCACTGCTGGACACCTATTAGGGGAATGAGCGCCATAACGCCCTGTCTTCAGCTAGACGCATCCAGCCTGCAGTGTTTTGCAGCTCGTTACCCCCACATGGTCGTAGGGCGTATGTACACCTCGTTTACCGTGTCGTTGTCCGAGTACTCGAAAACATTTTTAACCCAGCGGACAGTTCCAATTTTCACAGATGATGTATTTCTGCTGCCGCTATAACAACAAATACTAAAAAAAAACAATAATTAAGGCGGCTGCTTGTATACAAACGTGAGTTTTTGCGCGTTTTTATAGATAATGGTATAGAACCCTTCGTGCGCGAGTCTAACTAGCACTTAGCCAGTTTATTTTAAAGCTTACATCATGCCATCATCAGGTTCTACACACATACACACACTTACTTTGAACACGAACGAATACGTCATGTTGGTCCGTGGAAACCACGTTTTCAGCGATACAGTGGAAGGTGCCTTGCTGTCTCTCGGTGATGTTGCGTAAAGTTATACTAGTTTTGTTCTCAAACGCATCTAGCAATACGAACTCTGATCTGTTGCTGTCGTATTCCCATGTTATTTTCGGAGTTGGTTTCCCTTTTAATAAACTGAAAAGAAATAACACTTTCGGTTAACAGTGAGAGAGGAATAATTGAATTGAATTGAATCGCAATTCAATTCAATTATTCCACCGTAAGTGTCCCACCTACATGTTGACACTTGATGTCATTCTACTTTACTATTATACATATTACTTAATTATAATTGTAATAGGGTAGGTATTTTCCGTCGGATTTCTAATTAAATCTTGTGTTCAGCCATTGTTCATAAGGGTCTTCGATCTTGTGTCTAAATAAATAAATAAAGCTGGACACACAGCTATACAGCTTCATTTATCCCTAAAGTAAACAGAGTTTGTTTTATGGGTGCTAGATAACAGACGCGCATAATACCTTACTTCTTTGCTAATCTATCTAATGCGAAAGTTTGGATTTTTTGATGGATGTATGAATGGATGTTTGTTACTTCTTCACGCCAAAACTGTTGAGCGGATAATGCTGAAATTACTCCAAGCCTTGAATCGAACATATGCTAACGATTTATCCCATAAAACAGTTTCCATGGGTTATATATAACATTTAATTAAACGTTTCCATAGACACAAGGCGTGCGAATCCGCCGCCAGAACCTATGTCCATAAAGTCATTCCTACGGGATGGAAAAACCTTAAAGCGTTTCCTTCTACAGAACAATAAAATTAGACTTAACTACTGACTTGGAATAACATAACACTACGATTCTCAAATCAAATCAAAAACTAACACAAATATTAAAAATAAATAAACGTAGAAACCGGATTTAGAAATTGCTCCGTGTACAATAACAAATCTTGATAATCAAGCTACCGTGAAACATTACTTACTTGCATGATATCACTGCGTCGGAGCCCAGTACTGGATTTACCTCACTTATGGTCTTGTTGATCTGAGGAGCATCTGAAATGTATAGGTACTTGTATTGTTTCCCGTACATTTTATATGGTTTGCAAGAAATATATAGGCACTTAGAAAGTAGGAAAGTAAAGGTACTTAAGGCGGTACCCCGAGGCACACTAGCGCCGCCACCTATTGTATCTTATTATTACGTTGAACAAAGAAAATTTCAAAATTTTTGGGCAGTTTTTGATATCTATTATAATTATAACTTTTTTAATGCCTCTGTAATAGTTTTATTTCGTATAGTATAGGCAGAGATACGAAGTTGCCTGTGGTGGCTAACTCTATTTTCGCATCTCTGCCTGAACTTTTGTGTTTTATTCCACTAAACTTCTCATAGAGTCCACTAGATATCGAAATGCTGGCTTTTTCTCGTATTTCGGTCATCGAATTATAACTGCCATTCAACGTGGCAACGCTGCCACTGCTGCCAGCATTCTGGGCTCTCTACCTTCTGTTGACGGCTTAGATTTTTAGCAAATTGATACCATGTATATAAACTTTATAAAACTATATGAATATAAGTGAATATACTAGTTGTAACTTGTACTGAATTGTTGAAGCTTAGTTAAGTAAAAATGCATCGCTTACTAAAGTGCGAATGTGCGGTTTAGATATACCTACATAAATCATTCAAATATAACTTACCTACGCCAGCAATACTAAGCTCGGCCGAAAATACCTTTCTATAATCAGGGTTTCTGGCCTCGCAGAAGAACGACCCAGCATCTGCCGGGGTCATTTCTTTCACTGTGAGAACGGACTTGTCAGCTGACAGCTGGATATTGTCGACTTTCGGTAACGGCTTCCTATCTTTGTACCAGTTTATGGTAGCAGGGGGATATGCGTCCACTTTACAGTAAAGCTCACCGCTATCTTGGTAGTTCACAGACGTATCTATAAAATGATAAATATTATTTTTATTTATGTCTCTTTCGTTCATTCTATTAACATAAAACACTAACACAACATGTGCTTCTGAGCGATAAAGCTTTTTTTGTGTTAGTATCCTCAGGTGTCCTCAGGAGCAGCCTTCGACATACACAATACACACACAAACACATCAGTGCTATCTGTTATTATGATGTCCATAGAGTTATTTTTTGTACGTGAAATTAACAACAAACAGTAACAATTAATTCAGTTTATTAGTTAAATATTTATTTATTTACAGACGTACCTCTATATTTACGGGAACACCCAGTGCAATAGAGTACCCATATTTAAATTTAATATTAAAATTAGAAATCATTATATAATACAGAAAAACAACACAAAAAATCAAATAGTCAACCTTACTTTAACCTTACATTACATAAATTAAAAATCACAAATAAAATCATAGATCACAAATCATATCCATTTCAAGATACAATAAAATTACATTAAATAAGAATATTATCGATAATAAAAAATAAAAATTTCAGTCTAACTGTGATTATACAGATTTACACAACTAACGGTTACATAAAATAAACATTGAAGCTTTTTGGAACTGGCTCTGGGAATATATATTATGTATGTATGTCTTAGTATGGAAGAGCAGGACATCCCGACACAAGTATACTAAAAGGATGTCCCAATAACTATTTAGCATGTAGAGTAAATATTTTATATAAATGATCTTCATCTTTTATCAAATTATCAATTTCCTATTCTATTCCATTGGATTCTTACCTGTGGGTCGTCTCAAGACCCTGAAATACGAATGTCCCTGAACCTTTATAACCGCAGCATGAGACCCGAGGGAATTAGAAGCTCTGCACTCGTACTCCGTAGTGGTAACCTTGTCGATGCTCAGAATGCTGATAAAATCATCAGGTAGTTCCACTATAGATACCTGAAATCAAAAACATCAGCAGGAATCACAATATGACTTTTGCTTACTCTTGCCTACGTAGCATTATGGCTCAAATGTCTATCCTTCCTTGAGTTTCCAGTAGTTCATATTAGAGGTATATGGTACATTGTACCTATGTATAAAAATACCAGTGTCCTATTACATCGAGACTTGCAATGGGGAGTCAGTGATATTGCAACATCATTTTATTTGTATAAGTCAGTCATATCTACCTCTAATAGTATGTATTGCTAGATTGCTAAGCAATGTACATACACCATGTCAATATATTTATTCAAACTTGCTGTGCAGTCATAGAAATATCAAAGGCATCATATACATATATATGAATGCATATCTCCTAAATAGAGATATACTTATTTTAATACAAAAAATAAACAAACTCGCTGTGCCCTCAACCAGGCTTCGCAAAATCCACGTGTCAAAAGATACATACATCTTGCGAAGTCTGGTTGAGGGCACAGCGAGTTTGTTAATGGCCAAAGACGCAACTGTCGTTCTCCGGCCCAATGCTGGGCTGGAGTAAAGTATCAGATTATCTAGCTAGAGGATAAAAAAGCTCGAAAAAAAATAGGTAACAGGCTAAACTTTTCTTCGTTTTTATTTTCGTGTCAGTGTTTGGTTTTAGGAATTTGTTCCTTTTTGTAATAATGGAAATAAATTATGTTTGTTTTTTAATTTTACACCTTTCATGATTTAACAACAATTTCAGAAATATTTATTCGTTGGGGATTTTTTTCTTCATTAAGAAATTCAATACTTACATTTGCCATTAGCTTTTCGCCCGTATATCTGTTGGTCCACACAACATCCGGTTCAGGAAACCCATTGACTTTGCAACTTAACTGGAGGGGTTTGTTCAATGACACGTTCAATGCCGGGGCTCCCAGTATTGACACGTGTGGTGATTTGTTTGTAGCTGTAATAAAAAAATAATATCATGGTTCAAAATTGAGTAAAAGCCAATAAATGGACAGATGACAAGTAAAGGAAACAAAAGGCTTGCTTATTCCAGTCCACCCTTGTGAATTCCCCTATAATGGGTAAAACAGGACCTAACATCACTGCTGATGGAATAAAGTGCACACGTTAAGCGCTAGCGACTCCGTATCCCTCGGTGAAGTCAGTCAATGAAAGCGTTTAATATCCCATTTAATTGTATTGTATTGTATTTATTTAACTCAGATAATAAAATCCATAGTATACATTCAAATAAACATAATAATTAATGCTCAGCTTCTGCCACAATGTGCCGAAGTAACATGTGTGGCATAGGGGCGCCATAGGCTTGAAAGTATTATAGGTGCCAACAAATATGTTGTCCTGTGACAGGCAGCTAGACACCGGTACAATCACGCATATAATTCATATGCCACCAACAATGCAACAGGCTAAAGACTATCATTGTTTAACACAAAAACTTTAATGAATAATCGACGCGACTTTCAAGAAAGGTCAATCAAGCCACCCAACAATTTGTCCCTAGAATTGCGTTCTGAGCATCTTTGCCACGTGGTTTTCCAGAGTACAAAAAAAATAACGGTTATTATACCACTTGTCAACTGGTGCTCTTGAAAGCTTTGCTTACGATCTTCCGTGCTCCTAACAACTTACCAGCCACTTTAGGTTGCGGTACGATTGGTGGTCCTTCTCTTATGATCTCTTCGTCGCTTGATGGATCAAACCCAATTATCTGCAAGTTTTATAGAAATGTACCAAGCTCCTTTGGATGCTATAGATAGATAGATGGATATATAGAAAACACTTTATTAAACCACACAAAACAAAAAACATCGAAATAAACAATAGAATAAAGGAAGTATAAAGGGTGGCCTTATTGCTGAGAGCGATCTCTTCCAGGCAACCTTAGAATGGACTATCTGCTTTGCAATGGAATGTGCTAAGTCGCTGGGCGAATAGTTTACACATTCCTCCTGTAGCTACGCCCTAAGATAAATCAGATGATTTTATAGGAATTGGTCATATAATATTTAAGGTCCTAAATGGTCATTCATTTATAGGACTGCCAGCAAATGGATCATCAAGCGTTAACATATAAGGCGGTTCCCCGAGCCACACTAGCGCCGCCACCTATATTATCTTATTATTTAGTTGAACGAAGGAAATATCAAAAATTTCATTGGGGATATTTTGTGATACCTATTATAAGTAATTTTTTAATGTCTCTGTAATAGTTTTATTATAGAGAGGGGTTTACAACGTCATCATTAAACCATGGTGTTTAGTAAACATTATAAGAAGAGAGATATAAGATAGAGAGTTTTTTCTTATTTGATAATAATAAATAGAAATTATAACATTTTACTTGTCTACGTGCTTATTTCGTAAGCACAAAAAAATAAAGTAATTTGAATTTTATAAGAAGAACATACAAAACTGGAAATGTAATCGGTAATGTGCAAAGAATATTTTGTCCTTGTACTGGCTGTTGGCTTGCTGGTTATGTAACTCGGCAATGTACGAGTAACAAGGGAATTATACGAAGGTACTTACAGCAATTTTAAACATTAAGTCAGGCAGATCTTCAAGCTCAGTCACATAAAGGTTATCCTTAGCATCTAGCATTTCTAGAGGCAGCTCTTTGATCAGTGTGCCGTCCATCTTCAATATCTTGACTGTTTTGAGTTCAATGTCTCCATCGGTGAGGTGGATAGTAATGTATGATTTAACATCTGAAAATAATAAATTTATTAATAGGGCATAATGCTGGATAATATACGTATACAAAGCATCATCTAGCCCCGAGTTATAAATAAATGATACAAATAATGTTGGACAATTCACATAGCATTGTCTAGCTAGCCCCAAGGTAAGCAGAGATTGTGTTATGGGTACTAGATAACTGATATAGAGAATACAATACATTACATAGATATATATTTGTTCATTATAAATATAAAACGACCAGAACACCCGGAACAAATATCTGTAGAACGTACAAACATTTGTCCCGAGGCGGGAATCGTCGTCGACCTCCTGTGTCGCCAGGCGGACCTTCGCCCACCGCGCCACGGAGGTCGCCGTATCATCTAGCCGTAAGCTAAGCAGAGCTTGTGTTATGGTACTAAATCATGATATACTTAATACAATAAATAACATACGAGTTGATAGATATTTTCGTTTTAAAGGCAGTCGTAGTGAGTGACAGTTGTATTTGCGCTAGTTTTTGCCCGCGGCCTACACTCGCGTGGCACCTGGATTAATAAATAGTCGGGCCAATAGTCCCAGAGATTCTCTACGGACAATTCTACCTCGTATTAATAATAATGTTGATAGACAGTCAGTTTGTTTTTTTTTACCGATTCCAAAAAAGGTTTATATATACATAATACGGTTTACGGTTTGGCTGTATGTTTTATTTATTTTTTACGTTACCTTCTTGTCTTTCGCTGATAAAGAATGCTGCCACGCATGCTCTGCTCTCCTTATAGCAAATGCAGTACTTGCAAAATGGCAGTTTCGAGATAAACGCGGTAATCATATTTTTGGGTATCTTTGCAGTATGGCCATGATAAATAACTTGTTAGCGTATCTAAAAAACCAGAAAAAAATCAAGATTCGTGTTGACATATTTTTTTCTTTACTTTAAAGTCCCATTTAAATAAAATGCGGCTTGCTGCGTTTCCATCTACCATCTGGGCTTATGATAATTGCAGGGTCACTAAGGCCAAATGCAGCATTAGTGTTTATTACTGTGAAAACAGCTAGTACGTGTTGGATACTGTATCTTTAGTTAGCATTGATTTTCTATTTTAATGCTTGGTGCTAGTTAAAAGTGTAGGTGGGTAGTAACTTCTATAGGATATTAAGTTCATAGGAGATAAAATAAAAAGGTTTTTACTAGAAAAAGTTATACTATATTTCAAGGAACAGTCAATAAGGACCACAATGAAGATAATAATATTAATTAGTAATTAAAACAGTCTTTAAAATTCACTTTAGTACGATGTTTGACTTTTCGTCTCACTATTAGTTAAAATATTTCTATCAAAATATCATATTAAATATCAATAAACATATAATCAGGAACTATTTAACAGTCTGTCTACAGTAAATCAGTCATCTACATTTTTAGCAAACAAAGGTTTTATCATAGCAAAAATAATAATTATTCTAAAACATAACATACTTTGTTGTTATAGATATAGAAGATGGAAAAACTACTGGGTTGTTCCACCTTCTTTATCTATAACAACAAATAGTATTAAAGTATTAGATAAAATCTAGTTGTCTGAGTTAAACTAGATTCAAATGTATCTAAATAATATTTAGATACATTTGAATCTAGTTTAACTCAGTAACTTGATAATTATGGCTGATATTTAGTAAATATCAGCCATAATTATCAAGTTTTCCATAATCAACATGAAAATCGGAATAAAATCTCTGTTCAACGAGATCAATTGAATTGTCATTTACGGGTAGATTTTCCCAAAACGGCAATCTGTTTTTCGGTATTATATCACTTAATTTTTTTAATATTCCTGACTTCCTCTCTTTAGCTATTCCACGAGGCTTAGTGTTTCGAATAGCACAAGGTATTAAACCCTGTTTAACTAGCTTGTTTTTGAGGAAGTCAATTTCTGCACTGTAGAATACTGCGTGTGTCGTTAGCTAATATCAGTTGCAAATACTTTTATACTAAATGATTCCACAGTAATAGTAGCAAGTGCTGCATAATCTTCTAGCACGTGTGTAATACTGTAGATCTGGTTAGCAAAAGTAATATTTTCATGCAAGTACTGCAATTCTTGGTATGTAAAAAACATACTTATAGTAAGAAATAAAATGAAATTAATTTTTTTATGTATAGATTAGCCCCTTGGGATACCATTTCTGCAAAAAAGTGAAAAACCCAAAAATGTCGATTACTGCAAGTGCAAATAAATAGTAGGGCAGTGCTACCACGCAGCACAAAAATGGGCATTCAAATATGGGCTTTAACTCGTAATATTTAGATTGCATTTATATTGGCAGCATCAGATGCCAGACAGTTCGCTGGCCACACCTTGAAAACTTGAAGGAAGCCATTTTGTCACTGCAAAATAAGTCGTAAAGACAACGGATTTAAGCCCATTTTTGAATGCACATATTTGTGTTGCGTGGCAGCGGCGTTGGATTAATACTCAGAGCATGAACGGTTTTGCAGATTTCTTCACGCAGCTTGTCACAGAAAACTTAAACAATAAACAGTTTTCATAATGTAAGTTAGAGTTTTAAGTTTTTCTATACAAATTTAAAATAAAAAAATAATGAAACATCAAAGTACTTAATTTTCTCTAGAGCTTACAGGACACAAAACGTATCATTGTTTTTTTTTATTCAATTCAAATTCTTTATTTTCAGACACCAAAGGTATAAATAGAAAACGCATACCTACACAAAATAACAAAATGAAAATACAATTGATGCGGCGAACATAAAACCAAAATAACTAAATCTAGAGTATAAGCAATTTCACCCAGTGGTGTCGTATTGTCGTATATACATTGTATTATGTACATTTATTATCCCAAAAATAAAAACCTAGAGCACAGTACATATATAGACCAGTATGGAAACTAAGCCTAGTTGGTGAAAATTTTCTTGTTTTTGATATATATTTTTTTATTAAGACGGTTTTTTTTCTGTAGCGATCAATCAATGTAATTGAAATAACTAGCTTACAAATGAGGTCTGGTATAATATATAATAATATAATCGAGCGTTTGTTCCTAGTTTCCGTACTGTCCATACGTATACTGTGCCTAGAAGTTACCTTACCTGGTATGGGCCTGGTAGTGGTATCCTTGATGGAGGTAGGTCTGAAGGTAGAGAACCCCTGCTGGAACCGAACTGATGTCTGGGCCGTCACCAGCACCCGCGACTCTGACTCACTGTCCACGCCCACGGTGTATACCCCAGACGTCGGGTTCGGCACTGTGGCGATCTGGTGAATGCAAACGTATAATAAATAAATAAAATTCCTTTATTTCGGATTACTAAAATCCATAATTTGTTAGTAGGAAGTTAGGTACTTAATGATCTTATAATAAATGTTAGTATTCTTACGAACTAAAATTAAATTAAATTAAAATTAATTAGAACAAATTACATCATCATTAAAATTCATCAAATTACTTTTCTTTCAAATTTCTGCCATAATGTATAACTAAAATTACAATAAATGAAAGAAAAAAGCCATTTATTCTGTAACCTTATAGTAATAATAATAGTGCATAATAAGTTGTAAGTAAATAAATATAAATAAATAATGCTGGACAATCCACACAGCATTATCTAGCCCCATGGTAAGCAAAGCTTGTGTTATGGGTACTAGATAACTGATATACATAATACAATACATTACATAGATGGATATTTTTATTATAATATAGAAAACGACCAGAACACCCGGAACAAATATCTGCAGATCGTACACACAATTGTTCCGAGGCGGGAATCGAACCCGCAACCTCCTGCGTCGCAGGCGGACCTTCGCCCACCGCGCCACATCGGTCGTCAAGTAAAATAATAATTGCTAAAATATTAAATTAAAAATACAATTACCTAGATATTAAAATAAACTTGCATGCGTTAAGATAGATTTAATATTTATATACATTTAAATTTCTATTAATTAAATGTTTATTACATTATTTTTGTTGGTTAAGACCCCTTTCAGGCCTCCTCCAGCTCATTTATATTGTTTGTAGTTTTCTTGAAGCTTCCTTTCTTATCGATGTCATATTTTTAAAATATTTAGTTTTAAAATTACAATACAATACAAATAACTGCGATCACAAATACTATCTCGGTTTCGGGTCACATACAAAATCGAAGCGAAAAGCCGTCTCCGTAAATAAGAGCGTACTTGAGGTAAGTAAATGTAGAATAAGTAATATTTTTAGCACTAAACTAAGAATTTTTATTTTTTTTGCAATTTTGATTACACTTTACGCATTGTGACACGTGTTTACGTTGGCTGTGTTTCAACCGAACTAAACAAAATAAGAGCTCACATTACAAGTGCGCTCTTATTTGACCCAACATCTAGATTGTATTTGTGACCGCTAACAAATACACTTTATTGCACATCAAGACAGATAAAAAACAGAAATGAACAAACAACCAAATACATTCAAATTCAAAATGTTTTATTTCTTTAGGCTTACAAAATAAACACTTAGACAAGCCAAATTTTATATGATAAATTATTATATTAATTTACCGTTCACTTTTTTTCCCACTAGTGGAAGAAGTGAAAAAGAAACCACTAGTACATACAGATGCCCAATGGGCGGTTTATCGCTAAGATCGATTTCTTCGAGGCAACCTTTGGATGGACACATATCTATTGTATAGGAGGCGTATAATAGACTATTGTATATACTATATAGAACATACATAAACAAATACTCATGCATTATATACGTTAAGAGCCTTTATTCCTAAAATGCGCAGAAACAGTACTTTTCAAACCCGTTTATATCATGAACCACTTATCTTATAGTATATGTTATTTACTAATAATTTTAGGAAATTTTAGTGTCCAACGAGTTTCACTATAAAATATTTCGATTAATATAGTATGTACGCGTTCTATCAAGATAACTTGTGAGAGGTTTTCATAATTTCCCTTTCAGCATCAGTTTCGAAGCTCAAAATAATAGAAAATACTGACATATCTAATTAAGAAAAAAATATAACCTACTGATGAGATCCTTGGCTAAAAACTTACTTAGAAAGATGTTTGGTTTTGGTATACTACTATGAGAAATTAAAATTCAAAAAATGTGAAATATTACGAATATTTCACATTTTTAAATGATGTTTTTACCGATATACATTATTTAATTTAATATAATAATAGCCTACCAATAAAGTGGAGCATCTTTTTTAAAATCATACATTTAAAATTTTTATGATTTTGTTGCTATTATTTTTCTATAAATATTTAATGAGCGACGTGACCACACTCTAGAAAGCCTCGCGGCGGACTGATTTTCGCGCAGCGTTTTATAGTAGTTTTAAAATATTTATAGAAAAATAATAGCAACAAAATCATAAAAATTTTAAATGTATGATTTTAAAAAAGATGCTTCACTTTATTGGTAGGCTATTATTATATTAAATTAAATAAGGTATATCGGTAAAAACATCATTTAAAAATGTGAAATATTCGTAATATTTCACATTTTTTGAATTTTAATTTCTCATAGTAGGATACCAAAACCAAACATCTTTCTAAGTAAGTTTTTAGCCAAGGATCTCATCAGTAGGTTATATTTTTTTCTTAATTAGATATGTCAGTATTTTCTATTATTTTGAGCTTCGAAACTGATGCTGAAAGGGAAATTATGAAAACCTCTCACAAGTTATCTTGATAGAACGCGTACATACTATATTAATCGAAATATTTTATAGTCAAACTATTTGGACACTAAAATTTCCTAAAATTATTAGTAATTAACATATACTATAAGATAAGTGGTTCATGATATAAACGGGTTTGAAAAGTACTGTTTCTGCGCATTTTAGGAATAAACGCTCTTAATGTAAATAAAAACTAATTGTAGACAATATATTATACATAAACGCTTGTTAACCAATAACTTACTTTAGAGCGGCGCTTGTTGAATAATTTTATTCTATGAGATTTTATTCAGCTGACTCTCAGCTAATAACACATCTATACAAACCTTTGTGGTTTCCTTCGTGTTATTTTTAAGCTTTTTTATGTAACAATATCTTTAAGTTGGTAAATAAATTAAAAAAAAAACCAATAGCTTACTTTAGAGTGGCGCTTGTTAACCAATAACTTACTTTAGAGTAGCGCTTGTTAACCAATAACTTACTTTAGAGTAGCGCTTGTTAACCAATAACTTACTTTAGAGCGGCGCTTGTTAACCAATAACTTACTTTAGAGTAGCGCTTGTTAACCAATAACTTACTTTAGAGTAGCGCTTGTTAACCAATAACTTACTTTAGAGCGGCGCTTGTTAACCAATAACTTACTTTAGAGTAGCGCTTGTTAACCAATAACTTACTTTAGAGCGGCGCTTGTTAACCAATAACTTACTTTAGAGCGGCGCTTGTTAACAAATAACTTACTTTAGAGTAGCGCTTGTTAACCAATAACTTACTTTAGAGTAGCGCTTGTTAACCAATAACTTACTTTAGAGCGGCGCTTGTTAACCAATAACTTACTTTAGAGTAGCGCTTGTTAACCAATAACTTACTTTAGAGCGGCGCTTGTTAACCAATAACTTACTTTAGAGCGGCGCTTGTTAACCAATAACTTACTTTAGAGTAGCGCTTGTTAACCTATAACTTACTTTAGAGCGGCGCTTGTTAACCAATAACTTACTTTAGAGCGGCGCTTGTTAACCAATAACTTACTTTAGAGTAGCGCTTGTTAACCAATAACTTACTTTAGAGCGGCGCTTGTTAACCAATAACTTACTTTAGAGTAGCGCTTGTTAACCAATAACTTACTTTAGAGTAGCGCTTGTTAACCTATAACTTACTTTAGAGCGGCGCTTGTTAACCAATAACTTACTTTAGAGCGGCGCTTGTTAACCAATAGCTTCATGTCCACTTTATCGCCTTCTGGGCCTGTCAAATTCACTTTCGCATTGGTTCCTGTGACTGCCAATATTGGGTTTCGGGATTTGCTATCAACTGTAAACTAAAGCAGAACAACAAAAATATTTTTTATTTATTTATTTATTTATTTATTGAGATAATAACATCATAACAGGTTTTTTTTATTAAGCCCTAAGGCGATGTTATAACTACTATAATATAATATATATATTATATTATATTATAGTATATAATATGGTTTAATTTAAACTTTTAAAACTTTAAAAGTTACCTATTGAAGCCCATAACGATTCAGTTTAACTATAGACGACCGCCAAAGCGTGAATGTTTGTTCGTTAACTAATCTGGGGCCCGATTCTGCTAACCAGTCGCTTCTCTAAGAGAATGCATCATCGCAGAATCGCCACCTATATAATCTTTAGATGAACGAAAATCCAGATAGTGCTGGCGGCGCTACTTGCGCGTAGAGTCTGATTTAATAGTTCTTGGTTTGCAATGCCTCCCTCCATCTGTGCCTTCTTTCATCTAAGGTAGACCACTCAATAAATCGGGTCATAGTTACCATTTTACAACGATACCATTGTGATAACAAAGCGAAGCGATTAGTTTAACAGAATAGGGCCTCGGAAAAAGTGTACCTGCACACGGAAATATGTTTTTATATCTACAATATTTACATTTATGAAACTTTCTTGTTTATGCCAAAGAAACTGTTTATTGGCACTGGCAGGGAGGTAATGGTTTTGGGTTTAGATATTACAAGAACTACTAAGACCTAGTATTGTAGTTAGTGTAAGAGCACTTACGTTTAAGGAATGTGAGCCTCGAGGGAAGTTTCCTTCTGCTAAAATAGTTCTTCTGCCCTTAGCATTTTCAACCACATATGCTAAAATCTATAATACAAGCAAAATATTTAATACATAGGTACTAAGAACATATCACTAACTTATTAGGTACATAGTCCAGTAACTTTATATTTCAGACATTGCGTCAAATCCGGCGAATCAGATTTTTTGCAGACGTGTTTATGATGTTGGCCCAATGCATAAACGACGTTTGTTTCGAACGCAATATCGTCAAAAAATTATGAAACCGTGAAAATTTATGCGATTATTGCCATAGAGGACTTGTTTTTATAGTAGGTAGGTACACTGACGTTTTTAAAGTAGGTTCCCTATAATATGAGATTAAGTACTCGAACGTTTTTAAAGTACCCTATAGAGATTAAAATTGTCTCTGTAGACCTAAAAGTTTCCGTGATAGCCTTTAATTTACCATTATTTCGAACTTCACAATTTTTAGCAATATTTTAGACACGCAATTTTCGCGGTTTTTTCGATTTTTATAATGTTGCGTTCGGCCCTCGAAGTCACAATTTCACAAACTTTGATTATTCAATGGTTGGACAATGTTCGCCCATTGAATAATCCAAGTTTATGATGTTTGTCGAACACCATAAACAAGTCTACATAAAATCAGAAATACCGGATTTGACGCAAGGTCTTCTCTCTTTCAGGCGACGAGGTTACTAGACGTTCTTTGAATGATAAACAGCGAACAGTTTCGTCCGTTAACTTTAACGGATGAAAACTTTGGTTAAACATGCAAAAAAAAAATGAAACCGTTCGATTAAGTATATTTTGGGGAAAAAAAACATGCCAGGGAAAGAAAATATTAAATCTAGTGCGTAAATCACTAAACCCGCTATTGAAACTTACGTCCTTAATGTCCTGTTTTTCCAAATGAAATATTTGTCCTCTGGTATCGCTGGTCAACTTTTTGTAAACTTGGAAGGCGGGGTCATCTTCATTGTCAGTACACATTCCAGTCAACATGAATACCACCTAAAATAATAAAATCATTGAAAATACAAAACGAGTTTAAAGCTTTGTTAGCTGTTACATTCTTAGACCTTCGTGTGCCGCAAAATCAGCAAAACGCATTGATTATGTAGTCACATAATATATTATGTCAGTGACAAAGCTATGCGTAGTACAACAGATCCTACTAATATTATAAACGTCAGAGTTTGTAAGTATGGATGGATGGATGTTTGTTACTCTTTCACGTAAAACTACTAAATGGATTTTAATGAAACTTCACAATAATATCAGAATAACACATAGGTAGGCTACAATTCATAAAGATATACAATGTGTGTTGTCGAACCTTGATCAAACGAGATTTGCGGATACACGACATATATTTATCGATAAAAAAAATATATATATGTTACCTATCTCAAAAATAAAGCCGATAAATAAATAATGCTGGACAATTCACACAGCATTATCTAGCCCCATGGTAAGCAGAGCTTGTGTTATGGGTACTAGATAACTGATATAGTACATAATACAATATATTACATAGATAGATATATTTTATTATACATAGAAAACGACCAGAACACCCGGAACAAATATCTGCAGATCGTACACACATCCCTGCGTCGCAGGCGGACCTTCGCTCACCGCGCCACATCGGTCGTCAATTATAAATGTGAAAGTTTTTATGTTAGTTACCTCTTTTTGGTTATTTCTATTCCATGGAAACTGATATATGGGATACAGAGAGATATTCTATGTTTATTTTAGGCTTACAGTTACATCTAAGCAAAATTTCAGCCCGATCCATTTAGTAATTTTGGCGTAAGAAGTACTTATCCATTATCCATCTAATCATCCAAACTATATAATACTATATTAACTTTTTAGTATTAGTGTGGGCCCCACCCAAGGTAGGGCTTTAGATTTCATACCTACCTTAATTCAAAAGAAAAATAAATCCATGCAAAAAGGGAATCACTGAGTAAGAAACCATTTTGTTAAAATTTTTGATTCAATTTTAATTCAAGAACAAAAATCTTATTCCCTAATGCTTCAAGAGTATCATTTAATCGTACTTAGTTTTATCATGGACTCATAGATGCATAAATTAATGAATACAGGATAATTTACGCTTGAATTCTAAACCACATGGAACACAGATATATTTAACATAATTAAAAACCGTAAAATCATTAAATCGTGGATCTTGTTGGCCTTTCTAATATTGCCGTGCGCTACACTACTATTTTAATGGCAAACAAATTAGATTTAGACAACATTTCGTCACTGCAAAAAAGCTTTCTAATTGGTCACAACGCAAAAACCATTAAAATTTGTTTCCATCTGTCACATGTAAATTTAGTTTTAATAAGTCACGTTTTTTGTAATTATTGGTCACACGGCGAACTTGTTTTTATTCGTCGCCCCGTCAAATAGTTCTAATTGGTTACAATTACAAGGCCTGTTATACATACATAGAATAGTCCTATTTCTCTACTCGACAACCGTTACCTATGTTACGAAGCGGTGGCCACCTTTGCGCGAAAATATCATACCTGCATTTGCTTTTTAAGCGCCAAGTTTTTGGCATCGTTGTATAAGGTGCGATCCTGAGCGGATGCGTCAGTGAATACATAGACGGTTGAGCCAGTACGACCCAGCTGGAGTCCCTTGATGATGCCGGACATAGAGAACTCGGGGCAGTCACCTCCTCCGTGGACATCGATAGCTGCCAATGCCTTTTTATACTCATTTCTGTCCTGAGTGATAACTCTTTCTTCGATGTCTGGAAATTATATGTATCCTATGTGTAGAAGGGGTAGGGCCGAGCACAGATAGTCAGTTATATTCTTCAACACTGTATATTTACAGAAACAATTAGGTTCAAATTGAAAAAAGAATTACGGTCTACATATTAGAGAAATAGGTATCTAAATTAGTAGGTAGGTAGGTACACTAGGTACTAAAGTAGCCTAAGGTAGCCTACAAAGTGTTCTACTTTCAGACTTCCCTTGTCGTCGTCGTTATTTTTCCAGTAAATAAAAGCTGCGCCCCGCGGCTTCCCCCTTGCAAAATCTATGTGTCAAATGGTTTATAAACTAAAAAAAGTAACTCAATAAATAAATTCAGCACTGTGTGATATAGACACATCAGCTAGAAGCTGCTCGGCTATTAACAATAAATAAATAAATTACCCCTTCTTGAATAACTATCTATCAAAAAAACCGCATCAAAAGCGTAGTATTAAAGATACATAGGGATAAACAGATAGCGGGAAGCGACTTTGTTTTATACTATGTGGTGATGTGATGATGCATATCTCCAAACGCTTGCTCTACAAAGTTCGAAACTATAGGGGATGATCTCTTTTGAACTGTTGCTTTACCTCTGATTTTGGTATTTTTTTTAATGTTGACTTCACAATTTGTACCTACAGTAAATCGTTTATTTTTTTCTGTTTGTTGTTATATTACATTTCTAGTTAATAGCATCGGTCGGTAGTTTCTTAGATATTCAAGAGGGGAAAATGGATAGGCAGCGCGACTAGCGCATATCGTTCCCAAGCGAAACCCTAGAGTGAACAAAGAAACCATAATGGTTTCATTCCGTACCAAAAGCCTAAAAATTTACTAATACGGCTCAAACTTACCCGGGTCGTTGAAAGTCACCAAGACAAAATCTTCAATCTGCGAATCGTTCGAATTCAAAACAGCGTCAAATATAGCGTTAGCAGCGTCCTTCACTTGCCTTATATCGTCCGACATGGAGAACGTATCGTCTATCACCAAAATAAAACTACTTTTTTCTTCACCAAAAACTTCACAGAAACCTAACATGAGAAAAAAAACAAGGTGTTTTTTCGGCATCATTTTGATGCGTCTTACGTCCTACTCAGATAACCGTACGTAACTTACTGATCTGTTGTTAACTTGTTGGTATAGTAAAACATGAGCGGGACTACTTACAATCTTCTTTATTTATAATATTAAGAGGTTATCGGAAGAGACATGCCAAATGTCGCCAGATAGATACATAAGTCTTTATTTAAAACAAGTAAGGAATTCCCCGTTCCTTCGGGGTAAACCCAAATAACACCTGGGAAGATATCGCTTATCAGGGCTTCACACACAGCAGCTATAATGTATACCTATTTATGTACACAACATCCCGGGATGTATACAATACAATACATTTCTTATTTATAACGCCAAGTTACAAGTCAAACACAGTAATAATAATAAGGCAAGCAATATACGTACTGATACGTACAATACATTACATAGATAGATTTTTTTTATTATACATAGAAAAGGACCAGAACACCCGGAACAAATATCTGCAGATCGTACACACAATTGTTCCGAGGCGGGAATCGAACCCGCAACCTTCTGCGTCGCAGGCGGACCTTCGCCCACCGCGCCACATCGGTCGTCAAAAAATACGCTTGTACGAAATGTATGCTCTGTAAATATGGAAAACAAAATACTTTTATTCCCTAGGGCGTATAATCGAGCTTTACGGCCGCTAAGCTACGCTAAGATGACATAATATGTAGTTTGAGCAAGAAAAGTGAAAAGTGATGGGCGGTTGCCCAATACCTATATTCAAATTCAATATATTTTATTTCTTTAGGGTTACAAAATAAGCACACACTTGGACAAGTCATACTCTATACCATAACTTATTATCAAATAAGATTATTTTACTGTTTACTTCAATTTTTTATCCACTAGTGGAAGAACTGTAAAAGAAACCACTAATATGTTCATATCTCTTATGTGTCTAATACATGGTTATTTGCCTACGTAAGTCTAAATATAGTATGATTCGATACATGTCAATATTTAAGTAAAGCTATGCACTATAACAAATTACTTACATACTATTGTCGGTGCGAAACTGAGCGACATGTGGCCAAGCATTAACATCATTGAGATAACATTTATGGAGTAGTAAGCCTTCTTGATGAGATTTTGTTTTATGTAATTTGTGTAATTATATAATATACTGTAATTTGTGTAATTATATACTATAATCTAAGAATCACTTTACTATGTTTACAACCATGTCACGCGAATATTTTGGTACCTGTTTTAGAGACTTTATACTTGTTTAGGGACTTTTGGAAACTTCCCGGTAGTTACCGTGTTATCGCTATATTAGTTACAGACTTTTGGCTCATAATTAATACATTGCGTAATGTATTATGCAATTGAATAACATTTTTGTACCTAAATTTTTATTCTCAGGTACCTATACCTAGTCATTGGTAAGGTCAACCATGATAAGGAATTGCGTTTTTTTTTGTTTTTTAGTAGTATCTAATCAATCAAGTAATTACAAAATAACACGAAACATATTTTCAAGACTTTCTCCGCGACTTCGGACATTGTGGTGTTTTTCTTTGATTAAAGTATTTTTTATTAACAACTAGCTACGCCCCGCGGCTTCGCCCGCGTGGAAATCTTTGTGTCAAATTATTTATAAACCGTCCCCTTGAATCACTCTATCTAATAAAAAAAAAACATCAAAATTCGTTGCGTAGTTTTAGAGATCAAAGCGTACATAGGGACAGACAGACAGACAGCGGGAAGCGATGTTATTTTATAGGTACTACATATGTATGTTGGGAAAAAATATACGATTATATTTAAGAATAGAAATAAAATAGAACAACGTTAGTATTTACAATTGAAACCGTTATGCTAAGTACTTACTGTTGCAACAATCTAACCTTCTAGCTTCTATCTTTGCCTTGTAATTCATCCGGCGTTTAGGCGAAAAAGTTAACACAATACGATATTAGGTATTTAGCAGATATACCTAATATCGTTTTGTGTAGGTACTTTTGCATTTTTAATTTATTTATGTTGGGAGAGAAAAATATTTTCACACCACAATACGCTCGAAAAGGGTAGGTATGTGCTGCCAAGAACAAGTTGCGGGTTCAAATCCCGCTGAAATCAAACATTTTTGGGATTTTTTAGACCTTAGAGATTACACCGAGTGTACGCACTATAATAACAAAAACCTTAGGCTGTGCCATAGGTCCCTGCTTTATTGGCACTTACACGTTGTTTAATCTAAAACCTACCCAAAAACAAGTGATTAAAGCCTTTTTGTAAGTTGTGAGTGAGAACTTTTCCAAATTCAAACAAGAGGAAAGAGATCTCTAAATGCGAGTCTCTAATCTCTATGGTCAAATTGTTTTTACACTACCTACTGATTTTACTCCTTGTGAATATTTTTAACAGGGAGATCTGTACAATAATATTTTCGTAATTCAAACTTACCTCTCTCTTTCACTCTGTTCAGAAGCCGAAATAAACGAATGCCGCGGAACTGGCTGAAAAATACGTAGATTTTGTTATTTGTTTCTCACATAATGTGTTAAAAGCAGAGTATTAACCTCGTAGATAAAGCAGTCTTCATCTTGGGCATCATTAAATCACTCTCGCACAGGCTTCTTGGTACTCCCACTTTGCTCATGAATTATTCTAGAATAAATAAAAAATAATTCTGGACAACTCAACTCAACTCAATTATTATCATCATCATCATCATCAGCCTATGATAGTCCACTGCTGGACATAGGGCTCACCCAATGAGCGCCATAGCGCCCTGTCTTCAGCTTGACGCATCCAGCATCTACTCCAGCATCTGTCTTTCGCAGGTCGTAATCCTACCTGGTTGAAGGACGTCCTATACTACGTTTACCGAGTCGTGGTCTCCACTCAAGAACACGTTTTCCCCAGCGGCCGTTGGTCGTCGTCAATCAATTATTATTAAAGGAAATATAACGCGATAGTTAGTTTTCCTGCGTACATCCCGCGATATACTGAAATATATCGCAAAGCCTAATTGCCGACAGGATAAATATATAAAATGCAAACCCTTAAAAGTTGGGTTTTTTACGTTGTTTCAAGTAACCAGGCAAAGTTCAAGTCTTGCAAGTTTCGTTCAGACAAAACCCAATCGATAACAGCTGAAGATGTAGGTAGTAACAACGTTACTATATAAATCATCTGGCTCTCGTTTCGCGTCAGTATTACAGAGTCTGTCAACATGAAGCTGCTAAGTTTTATTCGATTTTATTCAGTGTTGATGTGTGCGGTAAATTGTGTAGCACATATTATTGATATACCGCCTAATTGTGTTGTTAATGTCGAAGAAGTGACTGAAGTTGTAGAGATTGAAGAAGTTGAAGTTATCGTCTTTAACAGCCATTTACATGGTAAGTTTTGATAGGTGATTTTAATTGAAAAAGCTTACGGTTCGAAGTGAAATAATGGGTAGTTAAGAAATTGAATGATGATTTAGTTTTTTTTTAATTATTTATGCCTTTCGGAAAGACGAATTTAAAAAAAAAAAATCTAGCGCAATCTAGCTTTTAGCTTCAGACATGTTTGAACAGACTGCCAAAATAACTCCCGATATCTCATTACTAGAATGAGCTTTACTGCCTGGCGAGGCGCACCGAATGCACCTTGCAGACAGATTTTTTAATTGTACGATTGAAATATATTTATTGTGTGTATGTACATATTTTGCCATATTTGTAATATAAAGAATTGATCTCATATGGGAGTGACATAGTCACTTTGTGACAAAACTCCATCAATAAATAAAGATATAAAAAATTTAAAAAAAGTATAGGAACCTACTTCAAACCGCTATCCCATCCCCCCGGTGACGACCAACCCGACTGGAGTATAATATAAAACCAGCGCCGCATGTCTTGGCATGCAGCACAATGCTGAATACACTCCCTTTGCCTGTTATCAGTAATTTATTTTTGTATTTAATATTAGTTTAGGTTAAGTTATTTATAGGCAATAAATGATTTTCTATTCTATTCTTATAAAAAAAATTGATCTTGGCCTCCGATACGATTTCCCATCTCTCATCTTCCCTTTGATTGGTATCAGTCACTATGCATCCAAGATACATACCTATCTATTTGAAATTATCTAGAGCGATAAGACCGCCAAATTGTCACATATTTTGTATATTATTCTATCTTGTTTGTTTTATTTTTAAGTGTGCAAAAAAATAATTATCTATATATCTATTATCCACGTCTATATACGAAGTTTCTTCAACCGTGAGGTCTTTTCTGCGTATTTCGTTTATTTGCGTTAAGTGTTCCCATTCGTACAAAGTGGTGGAGGAATACTTAAAAGTTAACTGGACCCTGGAATTAGACTCTTGCCGTAATGTGAGCTTTAATTCATTTATGGTGAGAGTACCAACTCATCATCTATCGACCCGATCTACTTAAGCGCAGAGTTTTGGCCGAAGGGTGTCAAGTTTCGAAGGTTCACTGGCCGCCTGCAAGGGGACACCGCTGCACCCGCCGCGGCGCCGTGCATCGTCGTCAGCTTATCAAGTTTAATTAAGTTTTTATCATGCTTTTATTAGCTTCACCTGAGTTCACCTGTATGTATGTATGTTTGTTTGTAACCGACTCCTTTGGACTCGATTTTGACCCACTTTGAACGGTCAGATTTAATTTTTTTCAAACTTAGTAAATTTATTAATAACCGATGACAATACAATAATTTGAATCAAAAAATAGAAAATAAATAATAGTTCTTCAGCTTAACGCATCCAGCATCTGCCCGCAGTCCTTCGCAGGGCGTCATCCCACCTGGACGGAGGGCGTCCTACACTACGTTTGCCGAGTCGCGATCTCCACTCAATGCTATCTAATGTGTTCTTTTTGTTTTAGACCAAACTTACGTCAAGTACGGCCAACACCTAAAACTAATCTGCGATGTACACTGGTCGTCTCCGTTCACCGTGTTATGGCGGATTCCCTCCAAGTTCCTGCAAGAGCCGAGTGTAGACGGCAAAGAGCTGGATATACCAGCCGTGGAGTATGAATTGCATGGACAGTACCTCCATTGCGAGGCGTTGCTCCCGAATACGAGTGTGCCTAAAGTATCCTTCGGGACGAATTTAGTTATCGAAGACTTGGGTAAGATCAGCCAACCTAACCTGCACGTGGTACACCCCGCTATATAACGAACTAGACTCTGGTGAAAATATCAAAAAATCTTCATAATTTGATAACTCATTTATTTTCAATTATTTTCCATTATTTGACACTGGCCAAAAAAGTGTCCAACCAGACACAATTTTTCCATTAATATAGAATCATCATTATCATCTACATATTTCCCAACAGCTGTGCTGTGATGACGATGAGAACTCGAATAGCTTGTTCGACTATACCGATGTATGACGACCGATGTGGCGCGGTTGGCGAAGGTCCGCCTGCGACGCAGGAGGTTGCGGGTTCGATTCCCGCCTAGGAACAAATGTGTACGATCTGTAGATATTTTTTTCGAGTGTTCTGGTCGTTTTCTATGTATAATAAAAAATATCTATCTATGCAATGTATGTGATGTATAGCAGTTATCTAGTACCCATAACACAAGCTCTGCTTAACAGGATTAGATAATGCTGTGTGAATTGTCCAGCATTATTATTATTATTATATAGTATATCGGTCATCTAGTAACCATAACATAAGCTCTACTTAGCTCGGGGCTTGATGATGCTGTGTGGATTGTACAGCATTATTTATTTATTCAGTAATGTAGTTATTTTGATAATTTACCTAATTGTATGTGTTTCAGCTCGTCCGAAGATAAATATGACAGAAAAGGTTGTCGCGCTGGAGAATGAAAAAGTTACGATAACTTGCAAGTAAGTTTCGACACTCGATTATGAATTTGACAAAATTATACAGTTAATGTTCTGGCACCTAGAAAAATAGAAATAATTCGATCTGCTGGTCGTTCGACCACAATATCACCTCTTAAGGCAGGCCCGTACCCCGAGACACACTAGTGCCGCCCCTTATTTTATCTTATTGCTAGCTGTTCCCCGCGGTTTCACCCGCGTTAAATTTGAATTTCACATTCGAGGAGGAGCCTATGTTACACGTCCTTTCAACTGTCGCTTTGCCAAAAATCAAGTCGATTGGTAGCTTTTTTAGACGGTGAAGGAAGGACGAAAATATAGGCAATAAATTATATAAATAAGTATAAAAATACGAATATTCCCGTAAATCCCCATGGGAATTTGATGTTTATCAAATTCCCATGATTAACGGTAAAACTACCAAGACAAGAAGTAGCGTATGTTACTCTCCATCCTTGCAACTAACTCTATGCCAAAAATCAAGTCGATTGGTTGCTTAGTTAGGATTCTATTTAACAAACGAAATTACGACAATATTATCGGGCAGTTTGTCATACCTATTATAAGTTTTTTTAATGCCTCTGTAGTAGTTATAATTTGTATACTTTAGACAGAGATATTCGAAAGCCATTGGTGGCCACCAAACTCTATTTTATTATTTCAAATCAGAGAATCATTAGGTTATATAAAAAGTAAAAATATGGTTCGTACTTTTGGTACTATACGAGCAAAGGCCTCCCTTGATGTTTGTCCCACGATCTTGCACTTTAATTAAATTAAATTTAAATGTAGGTAGGCAAATGAGAGTTAATAAACTTAAAGCGTCCTTCGCAAGCAACTTATATCTTAAATAAGCAACTTGTATCTTAGCAACGGTAGTGGTAACGTTCCTTGCAAAACACAAAAAATGAGGGTAGATCGGTATAATGTCTGCAGTGCCTACAGTTATTCCGTGATCATGGCGCATGAAACTGTTCCGAAATATTGTTAAAGCTCAAAAATCAAATTAAATGACTTTAGTGTTAAAAATCATGATAGTTTTAACTTTTAACTTATTTTACAGATTGTTAGCGGGCATCCCAAAACCTGCAATAAGCTGGGAGTTCAAAGGTTTCGGTGACAAATTATTCCGTGACTTGTCAGCTACGGGAGAAGAGTTGGCCATCAACAGGACTGAGTTACACAACGCTGGCCAGTACAGATGTACCGCAAAGAATCCTAAAGGAAAAATTACCAAAGTTACTGGTAAGAATTTACTTTTATTTTAGGTCTTTGCTGTAGTCTTTTGACAGGAGACCGCGACTCAGCAAACCAGGTGGGATGACCTGCGAAGGACTGCGGGCAGATGCTGGATGCGACAAGCTGAAGACAGGGCGCTATGGCGCTCATTGGGGGAGACCTATGTCCAACAGTGGACTAACATAGGCTGATGATGCTGATGATGATGTAGTGTTTTAGTCATTAATCCTAGTAGGTTGACCTTATTTGAGCTCTCGAGAAGCTAGTACCTAATACTTTATTTACTTTCGTAAATACATAATACCTAATATGTTTTACATTTCCAAGCTCACCGCTTTAACCTATGCATATGATAAGCAAAGTGTGATTTTAACTAGTTAACCTTACTAATAATAAACCACATTACATATTATTATAGTTTTTTTATTCAGTAATTTAAAGATAAGGTTAAACTTTATTGTTTGTTAATCGGGTATTTTACAGTCGGTTTTTAAAACTTAATTTAGATCGCTGGATTCTCTCACGAGGCGTACAAACATTTCTTTAATCATTGCAAAAATGCTAATAATGCAGGTTATTTGCAGAATTGGAAGTGCATACGACCCCTACGGCAGTTATAGAAGGGTCACATAAAACAGTCGCAATTGGAAGCAGCCCCAGCCTAACATGCAGGGTCAATGGATACCCACTGCCTCGCGTTTTCTGGACTGATGGGGAGGGAAAGAAAATATACTCAAAAGTAAGTACCTTATATGGTTGTCTGGTAGAGATCGCTCTTGAGCGATAAGAATTGTAACTTGTTTTTGAATTTTTTATTTTACATAGTTCTTTTATAGCTCTAAGAATTAGCAAGCTGAAGTGGCAGTGCTATATCTCGCGCAGAACCGACAACCGCTGGAGACCACGACTCGGTAAACGTAGTGTAGGACGCCCTCCAACCAGGTGGGATGACGACCTGCGAAAGACTGCAGATAGATGCTGGATGCGTCAAGCTGAAGACAGGACGCTATGGCGCTCATTGCGGGAGGCGCTACGTCCAGCAGTGGACTAACAGTTCTTATATACTAAGTGTGCAATAAACTATTATCTATCTCTCATTATTCACCATAGGTACCTATACAAACATTGTTCCGAACACCCCTCCGATTTTTTACGGGGAGGTCAGGTACACTGTGGTGTTACCCTCAGATGCCCTTAGGTACGTTCGTAACAAAATTTGTACACCTTCGCAAACGTATTTGAAAATTTTTTAAAGTAAAACTTTAAACTTCTCGTATAAGCACATGTCTGATTTTGTGTTCGTTCAGTTGTCGCGCGACCGTGTGGGTCGCAAAGGAAGGCGTGGTACTGGATGAGTAAACCATATTAGGCATAATAAAGAATAAAATAAAAAAAAACATCAGAATACTATAATATTATACCAAAACTTAAAAGCTGATGTTTACACAGATAGGTCGGATGTTTATTTTAGTTGGTTATAACCAGAGAAAAACCCGTTGATAAGGTGTATTGAATGTAGGTAAACAGTGCGAGAATATTCGCTTGATAGCATTGCTATTTTTAAATCAACATAGGTACCTACCTATTTACCGAAAGATAAATACACGGTGGGTCCATCCATTATAATGAAAACAATATATTTAGGTATACCGGGCAGATTGGTGGATTAGTAGGTACCTACAAGGAAATAGGTTTCGTAGCTAATTACCTATTGTATTGGCTAAAACCCGTTCGTATGCATTTAGGCATTTAAATAATTACCCCGAGTGCAAGTACAAGAACCTAAGCATGTAGGCCATATCTCGCGAAGAACCGACAACCGCTGGGGCAAACGTGCTCTTGGGTAGAGACCACGACTCGGTTAACGTAGTGTAGGACGCCCTCCGACCAGGTGGGATGACGACCTGCGAAAGACTGCAGGTAGATGCTGGATGCGTCAAGCTGAAGACAGGTCTATGGCGCTCATTGGGGGAGGCCTATGACTGCTATAGGCTGATGATGATGATGAAGTGACCTTGAGCATTTTTGGCAAATATTTACGACTTATTTCACGACTTTCCAATCTTTTTCAGGTTTCCACTGCGAACTTCCACGAAAAGGTCAGCGTACTGAAGCTGAAGAGTTTGAAGCGATCGCAGAACTACTCGTGCCACGCTGAGAACAAACTGGGCAAAGTTGAAGAGAGCATCAATAATGCCGTGCTGTCTCCATTCCTCGTTCACAGACACCCGGACGGTACGTATTTTATACTCATTTCTGCATGCGGCTTCTATCTCGGTTTCTATGGAAACATAAGGTAATGTCTAGCCTATGTGGCGCGTTGGGCGAAGGTCCGCCTGCGACACAGGAGCACAGGAGGTTACGGGTCCGATTCCCGCCTCGGGACGAATGTTTGTACGATCAGCTGATATTTGTACCGGGTGTCCTGGTCGTTTTTCTATGTACCTTTAATTAAAATATCTATCTATGTAATGTATTGTATTATGTATATCAGTTATCTAGTACCAGCGGCAACATAAATACTGGACATCAACATAATTACTGGAGTTTCAAATAAATTAGCCCCCGCTTCGCTGAGGCGATAATTCCAGTACTCCAGTCATTCCGTGACCACGACAGAGTGTAAACCTGTTGAAACGTCGGGAAACAAGGTAAATAAACGCGATAAATACCCGTTGTATTAATACTTATACTTATGTGTTCAGATCGCGTAAGTTTAAAAATATATAAAACTTACCTAGATCATCAATATTCACATCGGTAGAGTAGGCAACATTTTCCCCCTCATCGATATAAGAGACGCTACACAAGTGTAATTTCCTGTAGCGTTCATGCCCATACTCATAATAGTCAGGGCAGTGTTGCCCGCACATACGTTATATGTCTTATCCGACCGTATTTCTGACGTACATATTTGCATTTTTGTACCACTTTATTCTCATCGGAAAAGAAGATGTGATATTGCAAATTATAGTTTTCGCTTCCCCGTGGCGCACGTTGGTTTTAACTGAAACATAAATATTTAAAGCTACTATTTATTACCTACTAGCTGCGCCCCGCGGTTTCACCCGCGTGGTGATATATATTTTGGATAATATACAATATATCTTTATAAATTGTAGCCTATGTGTTATTCTGATGTAAAGTTTCATTAAAATCCTTTCAGTAGTTTTTACGTGAAACAGATCCATCCATACTTACAATAATATTAAAATATTAGTAGGATATTTTTTAAAATAAAAATGAGCAGTCCACGTTGGCTATGGGCCTGCCATATTCGAAGAACCGGTTACAGATAAGATAAATGTATTCTTGAGTGGATGGCGATCACGAATCGTTAAACGTAGTGTAGGACGCCCTCCGGCCACGTGGGATGACGACCTGCGAAAGATTGCAGGCAGATGCTGGATGCGGCAAGCTGAAGACAGGGCGATATGGCGTATCTATCTATGTAATATATTGTATTATGTATATCAGTTATCTAGTACCCATTACACAAGCTCTGCTTACCATGGGGCTAGAGATAATGCTGTGTAAATTTTCCAGCATTATTTCTTTAAAAAAAAATATCAAAATAGTCGTCTGGTCTCCTTATATGATTGTTGGTTACATTTGTAAAGATCGTCCCTCATTTGGCGAGAAAAATTAAAAAGCGAGAACTGAGTAGTTTTTTTCATAGTTTTCAATGTATTACTTGTTACAGCTCCACCACAAATGAGCGGCTCAAACAAGATTATTGTCAATGAACAAAATTGGCTAACCCTATACTGCAAGTGAGTTCGTTGTATTCCATGATATATTACATCAATTTATTGCATCTATTTTCCAAAATATTCTTCGAGGCTATAAAGCATTTTTTGTAGCAAAAAATGCTTCAGTTTCCTTTTTTAGGGTTCCGTACCTAAAGGGAAAATAAAAATTACGGGATCCTATTACTAAGACTCCGCTGTCCATCCGCCCGTCCATCCGTCAGTCTGTCCGTCACTAATCTGTATCTCATGATCACAGTAAGTCAGTTGAAATTTTCTCTAAACTGTATATATATAGAATAGAACAAAACACGCTTAGTGATTACGCCGAGCGCATGTAGTACGGAACCCTTCGTGCGCGTGTCCGACTCGCACTTGGCCGGTTTTTATTTGACGTGAATGTTCCCCAGGATTGGCAGTGCAGTGCCTGCACCGGAACGCAGCTGGTTCGTGAAGAGACATGGCGATGCATCCTACACGGCACTGGAGACCACGAGCGAAGACCTGGACCTCCCGAATACCACCATCTCAGACGCTGGTTCCTACCTGTGCACCGTTAAAAACGATGTTGGCGAGAATAATATGACAACAGGTAAGCACTTGTTTATTTATTTTAGCATCTAGCTGTACAATTAGTGCTAGTTATTAAATTGTCAAAAAGATTTATAATAAAACACATAATAAATAAGTTAAAAGGCATGTCAAAGTATGCTGCTGTATAAGGGCATTGTCAAACTTTACTAAAAATATTGTACAAAATTAAATAATATACAAATAAACTTAGGGCTAAACAAAACGTTCAAATAAATAAGCTAATAATTAATTCCTCTTTCGTCTAGAAAGAAATTACCACTCGAGTCGCTGTCGAAAACGTGACAGCTAGTTGACATTGACAAGACGTAGAGAAGCGTTATGTTCAAAGTCGCTCAGCGAGCTATGGAAAGAGCTATGCTCGGAGTTTCTCTGAAGGATAGGATTCGCAACGAATACATCCGACAGAGAACCAAGGTTATCGACATAGCTCTAAAAATTAGCAAGCTGAAGTGGCAGTGGGCCGGCCATATCTCGCGAAGAACCGACGACGGCCGCTGGGGCAAACGTGTTCTTGAGTGGAGACCACGACTCGGTAAACGTAGTGTAGGAGGCCCTTCGACCAGGTGGGATGACGACCTGCGATAGACTGCAGGTAGATGCTGGATGCGGCAAGCTGAAGACAGGGCGCTATGGCGCTCATTGGGGAGATCTATGTCCAGCAGTGGACTGCTATAGGCTGATGATGATGATAACAAATACTGTTCTCGGGGTTATTATAATACATGAATTATCGAAATGTCAGTCATTTTTTCCTTTCACATTCGCAGAGGTCCAAGTAAGAAAGGCTCCAATCACCACCATAGAGGAGGGGTCGTCAGTATCAATAATGTTTTCAAGCAACGTCACCATCACGTGTAGAATAGTGGGGTACCCGCAGCCGAGTGTGCAGTGGACAGACGACTTCGGACATGTCATAGTACAGGTACGTGTTCTTGAGTGGAGACCACGACTCGGTAAACGTAGTGTAGGACGCCCTCCGACCAGGTGGGATGACGACCTGCGAAAGACTGCAATTATATTTTCAATGTTTATGCACCTGTTGACAGATGGCGTGGTGATAGATTGTAAAGTAGCATACTAAGTGATGCTTTATTTTTTATATAGGTGGCGCTTAATGCAAATGTATTTTTGATCGCTAGTCGACAAACAGCAGCCCGCGACGTCGTTTAAAGTCTGTTTTATTAGTCTATCTATGGTATTAGGAACCTATGATTTACCCGACGTCCAAAATTTCTCATTTATAATATCAGTGTGATGTGATTTCGTATTTTAGGACGTGAACGGAACACACATCCTCTACGAGCATACCACAGTGAACGAACACTCCTGGGTCAGCAAGATCACGGTGCCAGGAATGAAGAGGGATAGGCAGTTCTCATGCGTCGCCTCTAACTCCTTGGGCACCCACCAAAGCAGCATCGACGTCAATGTTCGCCCGGCCTTTGTAGCTCATCAGATACCAGATAGTTAGTAACATTTTTTTTTCATTTTGGCGCAGCATGTTGCGTGTTCGATTACCGCCTCGGGACAATTGTGTGTACAATCTGCAGATATTTGGAGAGATCGTCAGCATCGTATTTCTATTTGATCCGGTTGTTCTTGTCGTTATCTATGTATAATAAAAAAATCTATATATTAAAAAAATTATCTAATCATAATTTTTTGTTATTATAGTATGTATATCAGTCATCATATACCATAACACAAGCTCTGCTTACCATGGGGCTAGAAGATGCTGTGTAGATTGTCCAGCATTATTTATAGGTGTTTAAACAAGCTAATTTTAGATTTGATTCCCGCTCTGGGACAAATGTTTCTACGTTGTTGTAAAGTATTAAATATCAGTAATCTAGTACCCATAACAGCAGCTCTACTTAGCTTGGGGCTAGATGATGCTCTGTGGATTGTCCAGTAGTGGAGTGAAACTTTAAAAAAATAAACAATATTTTAATCTCCTTTGTCATTAATCGATGACTCTAAGTAAACATCCAACTAATTTTTATCCGAGACAACCATTAATAATTTTGTAAGTAAAATATAATTAAAACCTAATTTTTATTCTACTTCCCTTTACAGATACCACAAATGTCCACTACACGACTCCAAGAGAGCTGGTCTGTAACATCACCTCAGAACTGCCCATGAGGATGAAGTGGTCCCGCAACTCTTCAGAGCTTCACACGACGGACAAATTCACCATTTCAGCGAACCAGACCATTGTTAGCATATCCTCTATGGTTCTAGATTTGGAAGGGAGTTACAAGTGTGAAGCGTCTCTAGTCTCGGACGAGAATGAAACTGTTGCCTTCTCTACGGACGTGCGGATTGACGATCTGGGTAAGTTTTGATTATGTGATGATTTTCTTAAGTTGTTATAGAAAAAAATACAACGTTATTTATTAGTATTTTCAGTTATGTACACATTACTGGCGAGCCCCGCACGAGGCACGCCTGTGTCGCGGGAAGCCTGTTTACAAAGTTAACTTTAATGGTGAAGATTTATGAAATTTACGTTTTACTGTTATATAAACTGATAGAGGGCAAACAAAAAATTATAATATAAAAATAAATCTAACCAATTATATGTCTGACTAAGTCGTTTTGCTATCTAGTCCTTACGAACCCAAACCGTTGTCTTTACGACGCCCCCATCATGAGTGTCCAAGTACAGGACCAGCAGTCTAACTAAACCTATCCAATTGCGGAGAATAGTAATATGTCATCTTCCAAATAATAACAATAATATAATAATAATTGCATTCGGCAAGCCACCGTCTGCCACTCTTCTTAACATTATGATTGACTTGTTTATGGCAGACGTCCGCAATCTCCCCTATAGCCCAATTACCCAGTCCATCCATCCATCACAATAGCCTGGTTTTATTTCTTTCATTTTTCTTTGCAATAGTCTCTATAACTGGCGGATACCATCTTTGGGTGTATCATATTGTGCACCCGAGGATGATACCCGCTATGTGTAGCCATCGCCTTTAGATTAACTTCTCAAAGGGCCTCTGTGCTGTTGGCTTCGGCCCCACGCAAGCCTTCCAAAGGACCGGGTCAGTTTATGGCCCGAGATCATGGTAAATAATTATAATAAAAAATATTTATTTCAGACCATATTAAAGTAACCGATCTTATTTAACTTATTCTATATATCTATCGGTCTATATTAATATATACCTTAAAACTAGCATACATAAAATATAAAAGAAAACTAAATTAATAACACGCTTTTTGTGATAACGCCGACAACTCGTGGACAGTATCGGGGGAAACTGTTCAAGAGCGTCTCAGAAGATATGTTGAGGACGCTGGACTGGAGGCCGCGAATAGGCAAACATAGTGTAGGTCGTCCTCCGGCCAGGTGGAATGGCGTCACTGGGTCACTGGGTGCTATGGCGCACATTAAGGAGTCCTGTATCCAGCGGTGGACTAATATAGGCTGAGGATGATAATGTAGGCGGGGTGGTGTGGGTTCGATTCCCGCCTCAGGACAAATATTTGTACAATCTACTGTTCCAAGGTTCTGAATGTTGTATCATAAAATATCTATGTATCTATGTAGTGTATTATCAAGTATATCAGTCATCTAGTACCCATAACACAAGCTCTGCTTACCATGGGGTTAGATGATGCTGGTGAATTTATCCAGCATTATTTATTCATTTATTATTTATTTTTCAGAACCTCCAAGAATAACTTCACACGCAAGCTCTGGGACGTTGGTGTATGTCAACAATCTGGATGAATTAACGTTAACTTGCAAGTAAGTATTCGTATATATACCATTTTTCATTTACTGTTTGTGCTCTACCATCACTATCACTTAGTACATAATATATATATTTTTCCCCATCCAAAGGTTGCCTGGGAGAAATCGCTATCAGCGATAAGGCCGCCTATTGTACTTTATGTTGATTATAGTTTTTATTTTGTTATTGTTTTTGTGCAATAAAGTGTACATTCATTCATACTGTACCGTTGAACATTTTGTCACGTTGACTACCCGGTCCCTAAATGATCACTATCCCTACATAATAGTATAAAACAAAGTCGCCTCCCGCTGTCTGTCTGTCCCTATGTATGCTTAGATCTTTAAAACTACGCAACGGATTTTGATGCGGTTTCGGCGGTTTTTAATAGGTAGAATGAATCAAGAGGAAGCTTTATAAACCACTAGCTGCGCCCCGCGGCTTCGCCCCCGTGGAAATCTATGTGTCAAATAGTTTAAATCATAAAAAGTATCCTTGTTAGACTCCTGGTTCTAAGCTACCTCTCCACCAATTTTCAGCTAAATCTGTTCAGCCGTTCTCGAGTTATAAGTGTTGTAACAAACACGACTTTCTTTTATATATATAGATTTGACACATAGATTTCCACGCGGGCAAAGCTAGTATCTATATAGTAAGTAAACGTAGAGAACAGACTGTTTAGTGCAATGGACAAAGGTCCGCCTGCGACGCAGGAGGTTGCGGGTTCGATTCCCGTCTCGGGACAATTGTGTGCACGATCTGCAGATAATTGTTTCGGGTCTTCTGGTCGTTTTCTGTGTATAATACAAAATATGTAATGTATTGTATTAAATATATCAGTCATCTAGTACCCATAACACAAGCTCTGCTTAGCTTCGTGTTAGATGATACCGTGTGGATTGTTCAGCATTATTTATTTACATTTATTTAACCAATCACTTCTTATAAATCCTCTTTTTTCCTTTTCAGGGCAACGGGTTACCCGGAGCCAGTAATATCCTGGAAAGCACTTCTGTCACATAAGAGTGCCCCAACAAGCCTAGGCACGGGCGAAACCATAGCTAGCACTAACTTCGGCTTTGAAGATGCTGGTTCATACATTTGCACAGCCTCTAATATATTAGGAGAACATAGTAGAACGATTAATGTAGTTGTTAATAAATAAGTGTATTTAAATCTGTCGCCTTGACAGTTTATATCGGTCCACTGCTGGCCTCTCCCTGATAAGCGCCTTATTGCCCTTCATCTCATGAGGGGGTAATGCCCATAATCCCCGCGCTGGGCATGCGGGTTGGGGATCGCAGTTCGGTGGTAAATGGTTCTGCAGGAGGCGCTGCTGCCCGCCCCCCTGTGGATATCCCTTAGTCGCATCTCTAGACACCCGCGGGAAGAGTTGGGGTGTCGCAAATACTAAGCTAGAATTTCACACAGTCGTTTATTCGGTTTGAGAATAACATCTGAACTGTATATCCATGACATCCATGAAAGACTGAGTGGGATCGAGAACGAGTTTACTATTACATGTCTTAGAAAAACAAAAAAGTGTTTTTATTTTGTCGGAACAGAGACTCTTATAAATTAAACTTAGATTGACAGAAGACAGAAACTGACAAACTCTGTCTCCACTCAGCATGTGCTATGGTAGAGCAGATCGTACCATATGGTCTGCTCTACCCCTTCCGGGACATGGCTGTTCACGTGACGGAATGTCTCATATTATCTAGCACATAGGTAATCGAACAATTTGGACATTCTGTCATGTGTGCAGCCATGACCCGGAAGGGCTCTACCATAGCACATGCTGAGTGGAGGCCGATTTTGTCAGTTTCTGTCTTCTGTTAATCTAAGCAGCGCTGGTCTTCTTATTGTCTAAGTCTATTCACATAATGATTGTGTTATATCTGTTAGGATATCTTTTGTTTTTAACCGACTTAAAAAAAACGAGAAGGTACTGTGTTCAGCTGTATATATCTAAGTAAGTACCTGCTGTAAGTAGGTGGCTTAGCTAATTTGCCTAAGTGTGTTTTATAATTTTTTTTGTTTGCCTGCCTGTGTAAATTTTCCAGCGTTCGTTAGTTATTTATTTATGTTTACCGATTTCTCCCTCAGTACTGTGAAACAATTTTGATTTTAATATATGTGACCTATGACATAAACTATAGGTACAAAGAACACTAACTACTACCTATCTAACAAATCTCTCTCTGAAAATACTTTTGTAGATCTTATAAAAGTTTTGATAAAGGCCATTTACTAAGGTCATTTTTATAACGCTTTTATTAGCTTCACCTGTATGTTTGTTTGTTTGTAACCGACTCCTTTGGACTCGATTTTGACTGGCCACTTTGAATGGTCAGATTACATTTTCTTAGTAAATTTATTAATAACCGATGACAATACAATAATTTGATAAGATTAAAGTAAAAAATAGAATTTTGACGGAACTCCAAAGGTACATCCTCTAAAAGGCCAGGTACTTAAATCATTTTATATAAGTTTCAATTTGAACATTATAATAAAGCTTCCAATTTTAAATTGTCGTTTCATTTCAATTATAAATAACACCTCAACTACCCCATTATAAACTGCCACAGATTTCCGAAATAAATTTCCTATTTTATGACATTTTCTGTTATAAGAAAAATACGGGTAGAGAGATAGCAATAACTCGATAATTTGACAATAAAAAAAAATTGTTTAATACCATTTAAAAAACTTTATAAAGTAGGCATGTTTTTTAAGCTATGGGCCACCCAAGTCTCCATACGTTTTTTTTATACCACAGGTGCTCAAACTTCATCATAAAATATTGAAAACACTTATTTTAATTTTTAAGTATTTAAGAAAAAACCCAGTGCAGCTAGAAAAATGTTGTAATGCGCGATAGCAAGGCCAATTATTCACGGTTGTTCCCAGAGAAAATAAACTCATCATCATTCAATTCGTAGCCATAGTGCCCAATGACGTGAACAAAGATATCAAATTTTGTACATCAGAAAGAAACTAAATAAACCCTTGAATGCTGCAGATAGATTTTTTATATTTTTTTCCTGATTGGGCGTGGTGCCCCCCCACACCACACGTGCCTGCGGGGTTAACATATACATATACATTAATCACCGGACACCCTATATAATTATAATATATATTATATTTGATTTACACCTATAATATATCTATACAGGTAAACTTTTGTATGTAGGAGTCATTTTGTAAATCTAGAAAGGATTATAAAATGACATCGACATCGATGAAAATGTGGTACAAACCATAGATTGGTATAAACACAGCTCTTTGTTAAAATAAAATTAGTTACGGAAAATTTGCCCTTATTTATAGCGTATCAATCAATCGTAGGTATTAATATACAGGTACCATGAGGGTACTCCTTGACCATAGCGTGGCTTCAATATAGCCAATATCAAAGAAGTCAAGTCAAGACTAGTGGCCGTGCCTGCGCGCGCGCATTCGAATTATTGACGTTATCTTATCAGTCAGACGTTATCACGTTATTTACCTGTCAACAAACTCTTTAGTTCGTATTTATTATTGTATTCTCTTTGAAACGGTTTTGTTTTCCCATCATTTGTAAATTATATGTTTTTGAATAAAGTTAAAAAACCCCAACCAAACCTGAAGTATAAACTATGGAATAATACCTACTACTATTGTAATATTAATAAACAAGTACTTGTTTGGACAATGTTGTGAAAGTTATCTCCCCAATGCTAAAGTAGATAAGAAGATCAACAGAAAGGTTCAAAGTTTGTTTTACAAAGTGTCAGTACGTAATACTCCCTGCACAATGGCTGATGTGGTACTCCTGCATCCACCGGCACCTAAATTGGAGAAGGTCCAGCAGCGTTGTTTCGACAGCGGTGCGCGAGAGTTTCTGTCCAAGTTATACAATGAATTTGATGGGAAGATAGAATCGATGTACAAGAACAGGCAGCGGGCGAACTTTGCGGCGCATTCCGTGGGCTTGGAGTTTATGAAATCTCCGGAGAGGCTTGACAAGACTTGGACCATCGCTCCTTTGCCAGCTCGGCTGCAGTAAGTCTTTCATTTCATGTATTATTGTCTAAATATCCATAATCAGCTGGCGGGCCAGCGCGCCGACTGTAAGGCAGCCTGCACGCCACACAGGGCAGCCGCTCGTACGAACCTCGCATTCATCAAATCCACAACTTACTGCTTCGACTGAAATTTTATACCATCATCGGAATTAATAGATAGGTACCTAATAGTGTCTGTGAAGTCAACAATACATATCTATAATACAGGGTTCTACATTATTTGAAAGTAGTAAACTAAAGATTTATAATATCTTTATTTAATTTGGACCACCAACCAATACAACACAGGAAAAAAAAAGTTTGAGTATAACCTTGATTAACTAGTCCATTCCATGTATTTGAAATAATATAAAATTTATTGCAATAAAGAATCATTACAATTACATAACATTATTAATTTGTCTTATATTTGGAAATAAGTCCAGCACCTTAAAAGTCCAGTACAAACTATTATGTCGCCTCAGCTGCCTAAACTAGACTGAAAAGTTTGTATATTGTCTTAATATCTATTGTTAGGTTGTTCATTAATTAAAATGAATAGAACACCGCACATTAAGTTAGAGTATAACTTAAAGAAAGTAAAATAACTTGGATTAGTGAGCCCCTGTTAGAAAACATCTGGAATTCTATTATAATATAATTATAATGAAATATCATTCAATGTCCAGCAGTTTCTGACTAATAACATAACATACTGAATTGTTTCAGAAACCGTCACCTTGACCTGGGCGATGTATCAGCATCAAACACTGCCCACTTCACTTCAGCCCTCAACTCCGATGTTCAAGGGATCCAGGTGGACTTCGATGATGGGCACTGTCCGACGTGGAGGAACCAGCTGGTCGCTTACAGTAACATCTACACTACTGTGCATACCACGAGCAAACTACCCGGAGCTCCTCTTAGCATCACAACATGCCCCGTTTTAATGTTTCGACCCAGAGCATGGAACATTATTGAGCATCACATCTTGGTAAATATCATATTTAATACTGAAAATTGATTGATTGACTAAGAACTGTAATATTGACAAATAGATATTTGATATTAAGATAGTCCAGCATTATTAATTTATAAAAAAAAATATGTTGCTAGGTGGAGAAACACATACATTTATGTACATATTAATGTTATTGCATAATAGCACTAAAACAAAATCAAAACACACTTAAAACTAAATAAAAAGCTAAATTATAAACAAAATAACTGTAGTCTAGTATAATCCTATTTACACCGGGTGTTCTGAGTATTTTTATTTATAGTATAAAAAATGTACATAACTAGTTAAATAAAACATTAGTCCCTAAAACCATTACATAGATTATTTATCTTATAAACAACCTCATTATAAAATAAGTAAACATAGTATGCATTAATTAATTGATAATGAAGCTACACATTACTAAATTACTTTTCTTTCATCAGATAAACGGCAAGGAAGCACCGGGAGCATTGATTGACTTTGGTATAATAATGTACCACAATGCTGCTAAGCTGTACGAGACAAACAGCGGGCCATACTTCTATTTATCAAAGCTGGAAAATGCAGCAGAGGCTAAACTATGGAACGACATCTTTGTTTGGACACAGAACGAGCTCGGCCTCCCACAGGGCACTATCAAAGCTTGCGTTCTGATCGAGAACATATTCTCTGTGTTTGAACTGGACGAGATCCTATATGCTTTGAGGGATCATTCTCTGGGACTAAACTGTGGCATGTGGGATTATTGTGCTTCGATTATTGCTAAACTGGGTTGGTATTTGTATACACTAGCTTTTGAAGACCTCTCTGGCAAAGCGGGCGAAGTCCGATTGCAGGAGGATTGACGCAGGAGGTTGCGGGTTCAATTCCCGCCTCGGGACAAATGTTTGTACGATATACAGATATTTGTTTGTGGTGTTCTGTGCGTTATCTTATCATATAATAAAAAAATATTTATCTATGTATCTAATGTATTGTATTAGGTATATCAGTTATAAAGAACCCATTACACATGCTCATGCATGCTCTGCTTAGCTTGGGGCTAGATAATATTAATAAATAATGCTGGACAATTTATAAAGCATTATCTATCTATCTATAATACAAAACATTACATAGATAGATATTTTTCTTATAGGTACATAGAAAACGACCAGAACACCCCGAACAAATATCTGCAGATGGTAAAAATATTAATTTGTGAAATTTCACCGTGTGTGAATTCTCCAGAACTATACATTACTTAAGTATTTATTTTTGACTGTAGCGTTGCTGTGGTGCCTAGATCTACCTACTCACAAGCTCTGCTTAGCTTCGGGCTAGATGATGCTGTGTGGATTGTCCATCATCATCAGCCTTTGATAGTCCACTGCAGGACATAGGCC
Source organism: Eupithecia dodoneata (assembly GCA_947044415.1). NCBI lineage: Eukaryota > Metazoa > Arthropoda > Insecta > Lepidoptera > Geometridae > Eupithecia > Eupithecia dodoneata. Next base: position 2,402,360 of record OX345670.1, read on the forward strand.
TCCCCCAATGAGCGCCATAGCGCCCTGTCTTCAGCTTGACGCTTCCAGCATCTACGAGTACCTGCAATTATTCGCAGGTTGTCATCCCACCTGGTCGGAGGGCGTCCTGCACTTCGTTTACCGAGTCGTGGTCTCCACTCAAGAACACGTTTGCCCCAGCGGCCGTCGCGTCGGTTCTTCGCGAGATATGGCCGGTGGATTGTCCAGCATTATTTATTGATTTAACCTATTTCTTTTCCAGGAGACCAGTCGCAGTTCATCCTGCCGGACAGGAATAAGTACGTGAGCATGGACCAGCACTTCCTATCTTCATACATCCGGCTGGTGGTGGGGGCTGCGCACGCGCGCGCCGCGCCCGCCACCGGGGGCATGGCCGCTCTGATGCTGAACCAGGGCAGCGGCCAGGATGAGCGGTGCGTATACACTTGGTTTAAGAATCATATTATTATTCTTTATTTTGAGCCATTGTGAAGTGCAGGGAAAGAAAGCCAGCCAGCTAGCTATAACAGAAAGGAATTTATTCAATCAAGGTTATTTATGCAAGATGGATGCGCTAAGAAAAGAGAAACAGCCAGCTGTCCATGCTCGTTATATAGGTCGTGCCAGCAGCGCCGCCTCAGTGTTTACCCGGACCACGTAAGAAGCGATCGATCTAAGAAAGCTGAATGGGTACGTAGTGCAACATCAATGTCATAGATGGCGCTGTGTTTAACACCCATTAGTGTACTGCCCTCCGATAGCTAAAACATCGCTAAGCCACAAAACCAAGTTTTGAGATATAAACGAAAAACGTGGGAGTTTTTTTAAAGTGATGCCATTTAACTGTTATTAGTCGTACCAAAAATTTTTAAATACCAAAAAATACCTCTTTTCATTTACTGTCGAATAGTAAATATCTCGATTTTAAATAACTAGTTTTAAAAGGATAAAAATCTGTTTAGGAGTTTTAGCTATGGAATGTTGAGTTATTTTACTATTAAATACTTTACAAAAATATCGCTAAGTATACCCTAGCGATAGTTTAGCGTAGGACTTATACATGAATTGTGATGCTATTTTTTATGTAATAAAATTATGTGCTTTTCCTACCCTAAAAAGTCACTAAGCGCATTTAGCGTTATTATAGTTCAGTATTGATTTGAGTTTTTGCCATCTTTCCTTAGCTACAATGACGCTATAGTTGTTTAAGGTTTTTATAGATTAGCTTTTTCACATTAGAGTTTTATTTTCTGTTTTCAATAGCGTTTTATCAAAAAAATACTATGCTAAAAGGACGCTAAGCTTTAAACCCTTAACGATAACGTTGTTTTAGTTATGTATTTGGAGTCGACTAATTCAAGAGAAGAACCAAAAAAACGTTAAGTACCAATAAAAAAAAGAAATAATATAAAATTACAAATCGTTTATTAAAGGAATACTTATTAAATTTTAATTAGAAATACAAAACATAATCACTTGGTGAGTATTAAAACTACAAATATATTTTTATTGAACGCAAAAGTTCGCACTCAAATTGTTAACGGTTAAAGGTTCAACCTTAACGATTTGGTTAATGAATAACTGATTAACATTAAAAAACCTATTATTTATTGCAATCATACCTTATTCTTAATAATCTTATCATAAAACATAAAAGTATAAAATTGCAATTAAATCAGTCTTTTAAGTATGTAAACGAACACACTTGTAATATTAGTATATTTTTAACAATAAAATCTGTAATGGTTATCTTGTTTGTTGCACTTAAAACTACGAATATCTTATTTTTAAATTTAAACACAAGAAGGCTGTTTAATCAGTCTGAAACTGCTTTCTTTTTATGTTGTTAAACACAAGAGTGTAAAACACAAGTAACCCATGCATGACACATTATGCTTATTTAAGTACGTTTACTAATTTAAGCATAATATGTCATGGGTAACTTGTGTTTTACACTTAGAACTCTAGTTTTATAATCTATTATTGCAATTTTACAGGTTAAAAAATAGGGACCCATTTTATCAGTCGTCTAGACCAGCATACAAACTAGAGATCAGTTGTTGGCAAATTTTTCCAAAATTGGAGCTTGTGTGTCGGTATTACCTATTGTTTCTAATTTGTCAACAATGACTACTTTCCTCTGTTGACCTTTTGGCGATGTTCTAAAGGTTACTCTCAGAACACTTAGACTTTTATTATTTGACTGTAATGACGTAAATTCGTCATCGAAATCATTTTTGTATAGGAGGCCGAAGTTGGAGCGTTGGAAAGTTACTTGAACCATGTTTTTGAGGTATGCCCTGGGGTTCGATTTTTCTGAAATGAATGCAGCATTTCAGATTCTGGGCATCGTATTTCACTGGAATCGAAAGTTAGTCGTCTCTTCTTGGTGGTAATCTTGTCTTTTGCAGTTTTGAAAGGAAGTTGCAGTGAAAGGGACGGAGCAGGTTCAGTGGATAATATTGCAGAAAAGTTCTTAGTTTTCAAAGCTTTCTGTTTTGAATACGTAGCTGTTTTGTCTTTTTCGGAATCCTGACTCGAATCAGATGGTACATAATCTTTGTCTCGTACGGAATCGTCAGAATCATACATAATCAAGTGAAGCTAATTCAGTGTTTAGCATCGGTAGTCCTAGCGTCATACTTTTGCTATTCTGTCGCTTATTAATTAATTTATATCTGAAATAAAGATCTATTATTATTATTCCACTCATTTAATTAAATTCTCGTATAAAATACATTTTTTACTATAGAAAATACAATAAAATATTATAAAACTATTCTACAGTAAAAAATATATCAAAACGGTAGATCACCGACCGCGAAGCTAGGCTCAAGCGGCCGGTGACTAGGGCTGCAGAGAAAGGAACTTCCTGACGATACGTGCCGAGTCCAAGAGTACCGCCTTCTGGATCTGGCCCTTGATCCAACTGCCTAGCGAGAGTCTCTTCAGGTGTTGATCGAGGCTCTTCGCTATTACGCCGTTAACCGAAACGACATTATTATTATTATTATTAAATTATTATTATTATGTCTCTCATTTACCATGATCACGTGCCATAAAATGACCCGGTCCTTTGGAAGGCTTGCGTGGGACCGAAGCCAACAGCACAGAGGCCCTTTGAGAAGTTAATCTAAAGGCGATGGCTACACATAGCGGGTATCATCCTCGGGTACACAATATGATACACCCAAAGATGATATCCGCTTGGTGTAGAGACTATTGCAAAGAAAATTATTATTATTATTATTATTATTACCGGGATCAAGTGACCTGCGCTCAACACAACGCTCAACAACTGTGGTCCTTGTGGTGAAGAATTCCTTGACAATATCATTTCATGACAGGTCAAATTCATTATTCCCTCTAGACAGTCGGGCGCAGGCCGCGCTGTTGCAGGGAGCTCTTGACTTTTCAAAGAAGATGGCTGAAAAGTCTTATTTAGCATAACTAAATGACTTTCCAGGTCATGAAAATGTTGAGAGTTTCTTGTATTTTGTGTATCACAAAACTGGTCGAATACAGGTAATGTCATGGAGTATGGGCGTGCATAAAGTTTATTTAAACCCGCTTCGAACACTGGGTCCACCTTTTTTTATATTTTTCCACTCACACCAAGGTGAAAAAGCTCTTTTAGTAGCATTTTCAACCTCACAGTTGTAAGCAGTATCAGAATCTACATCTACCATATCGAGTATGGATTTCGCTTGCTTCGATTTCATCGGAACTTCTGTAAAATATTTAAAACTATTGGTTGCGACGAGCAAAATTTTAAGTGCTTTATAGATTTGCAAAATAAAAACCAGTAACTTACCGACAGCAATTCCCTTGGTCGTATTACAATTTGGCGGAAAAAGCCGGACGCGACGTGCGTCCGTACCTGATAACTTGCCTGGTCGACACTGACATTACATTACGGGTGGTGCGGGTTGAAACGTTAGCGCAGGTAGCGATGTTTTAGCTAAATATTGTGGCTTAGCGTTCTTGTAGCGTAGGGTGGTATGGTATGGTATGGTATATAATCCTACGTTACAACAGCACTAAAAGAGTTTAACGTGTTTATAGTGAAGTATTGTTGTATAACGTCTTTTAAGCTTAAATTAATGTCGTTTTCTGGCTAGCTGAACCATGACTTAAAGATCGCAAAAGTACCATAACGACTGCCTAGTCTTGTTAAATTGAATAGAGTATTTTTAGCTAAGCAAAAAACAGAATGTTTTTTATATGCTGACAACGTTAACGGCTGCAAGTGACTATTTAGCCAAGTATTGATGGTTAACGTAGTTTTAGTGGTGTAAAATATATATTTTACCGTAGTTAACGCCGTTTTTGCTAGAGCTATCTCCTGAACTAAAAACACTAGAAGAATGATTCTAAAACAGATCGATAGAGAATTTTTTTCTATGTAGAATGGCATCAAAAACTCTAAATCGACCACCTGTGGCTTAGCGATGTTTTAGCTATCGGAGGGCAGTGTACCAGTCCCGCCCGGAGGTTTTTTAACTCCTCGCGATCCAACGCTGCAACAGGCCACGGTGGAAGATGTGCCTCGAGCTCGTCTCGCCATTTCATCCTGGGCCTTTCACGTAGCCTCTTAGCGTTGAAAAATCGTAGATATATTATTTTAAAAGGGTATTAAAATCAAACAAAGCAGTTTTTTCCTTTTACCTTAGATTATTAGGGTAGTGTCATATAAAACTATAATTAAGTAATTAGTTAGATTGCATATCAGAAGTTAAGGGACACGTATTGTTTCTTCTGTCAATTAAAAAAAAAGTTATGAAAATATAGCCAGTTAATCATGATGTTACGCCGTGCGAAACTTTTTGGCAAGGCGTGATGTCACGAGCCCCCACTTCCAAACATTGTAAACATTTGTAAAGTTTTGTTTGATTGACAAATAAAATACGTGTCCATTAACTTCTGATAATCTAACTAACGGACTAAATAGAATACTGTTTTTTTTTACCTAGGACACTATTGTATATATTTTAATTATTTAATCGAATTATAAAAAAATATTTCAGATCGAAAAAGATAATCATGAAGATCTTGGATGCTAAAGCGAAGGAGATCGACTGTGGTGTCGACGGATTCATGGTCTATGATACTCTGGCGGTGCCTTACATGAATGAGGTAGGTGTTAAAATAATAAAAAACAAACATTTGCATCATCTTGTAATTAATAGACTAGCGACCGGCCCGGCTTCGCACGGGAGCAAATGCATGCATTATATACATATAAACCTTCCTTTTTAATCAATCTATATATTAAAAAAACAGCATCAAAATCCGTTGCGTAGTTTTAAAGATCTAAGCATACATAGGGACAGACAGTCAGCGGGAAGCGACTTTGTTTTGTTTTTACGCGGGCGAAGCTAGTCAATAATAAATTACAACTGAATACTCAATATTTTTATTGCAAACATGTTGTACTGTGGATATTAAAGTTAAAATGTTTCACACATGCACCCTGCTAGGGCACGGCTACAATCAAGAACATTCCTAGAATAAAAACGCTTATAACCCAATACTTTCATTCCAGCTCTGGAAGAAAAACAGCTCCACACCCAACCAGATCCATCTCAAGTACACCACCAGCATCACCCCTGCAGACCTGCTGACGATCCCCAGCGGTGGGCCCACGCTGTCCGGCCTCAAGCACAACGTGGCGGTGACCATCCTGTTTGTGTACTACTGGCTGGACGGGACCGGACATTACTTCTACAAGGACTGTGTGGAGGACTCGGCCACGGCTGAGATATCGCGCTGGCAGGTCTGGCAGTGGCTGCGGTTCAACGTGAGTACATCATACGTCGACTGCTGGACAAGCACAACGTGGCCGTGACCATCCTGGTCACAGGCGGACCTTCGCCCGCTACACTACAGATATTGTCAAATATAAGTAAAAAAATGCAGGATAATCTACACCGCATCATCTAGGCCCAAGCTAAGCAGAGCTTTGGTTATAGTTACTAGATGACTGATATACTTAATAAAACACGTTACAAAATAGATATTTTTATTATACATAGAAAACACCCTGAATAATTATCTGCAGATCGTACAAATAATTGTCCCGAGGCGGTAATCGATCCCTCTTCCCATCATCATCCCGGACTTTCGCCCAACACTATACCACAGAGGTTCTCGAATATATGAAGTAACATTATATATTTTCATTTTCAGGTGCCCATAGAAGATAACTCAAAGCCCGTGACCTACCAACTCGTCGAGAAAACCGCTGCGAAGTTCATGGTGGACGCCAATAGAGGGCTTTGCCGCTCGAACGCAGAGCGCAAGCGTCTCTCCGCGGCGCGGTACATGACTCTAGAGCTGTTCCTAGCGCGGAACCCACCGGAGTTTATAACTACATACCTGAACGATAATCATAAGTTCAGGGCGTTGAATAATAAGGCACTTGCTAAGGCTAGTTTGTAAAGGTGCCCCGTAGGACATCTTTGCCGCGAAACCACCAACATTTGTCGCCGTTCGAGTAGGAGAATATACATAATAATATATTTTCGACTGTCCCTAGATACATGTTAAAACGCGGTATTACAGCGAAATGGCAGACCGAGCCTAGCCGAGATAGAAACCATAAAACGTTTCCATAGAAACAGCGTGCGAAGCCACGGGCAGAAACTAGTTTATAATAATGGTTATTAACACTAATAACGGGATATTTATGTGATGGTGGCATAGATTGTTTAAGCCATATATCAACCATAAGTTAAGCTTTCTTTATTTTAAGGTAAGAGTTAATTGTTGCAAAAACGCAGGAATCATATAGCTATGTCTACTAAAGCCTTTTCAATAAACGTTGTTTGTGAACTGCTCACAATGTAAAATTCTGTTACATTAGGGTCAGCTGACACCCGAGACGCGACGCTTCGCGCACTTTGATTCAAAATATTACTTTATTTTCTACGCAAAAAGATACGGAAGAAATAAGTAAATGTTGTTATATAGGGAAGGTTCAAAGGTATGTCCCAATTATTATTTAGGGTATTTTGTTATTACAGTGTGGAAGCTCTCGGGGTAATATCTAAGAAATTAAACAATACCTATCGATATTATTTAATCTCTTAGAAATGTATTATTTTGTTCCTAAAAATAGGTTAGTGATATTTTGTTGTTTATCTGTACTGTAAGCATCTGTGATTTTAGGCCAAAGCAAAATAATGTAAAAAATATATTTTTTATAAACTTTTACAAAGCGTTGTTTCAATTTTGGATCCTATATTAATATAAGTATAGACAAGCAAATTTGTGTTATATATTAGCTTGCTTCAATGCTCGCTATTCTTGCAAAATTATGCTAGTACCTGATGAAAATACCTCTGCAATACTTATGATGTCCTGGTACTTCAAACACTAATTTGGACTGCATGAATATTGTAGAGTATTTTCCTACTTGGCTATATGAAAATACCTCTGCAATACTTATGATGTCCTGGTACTTCAAACATTAATTTGGACTGCATGAATATTGTTGAGTACTTTCTACTTGGCTATATGAAATACCTCTGCAATACTTATGATGTCCTGGTACTTCAAACATTAATTTGGACAGCATGAATATTGTTGAATACTTTCTAGTTGGCTATATGAAAATACCTCTGCAATACTTATGATGTCCTGGTACTTCAAACATTAATTTGGACAGCATGAATATGAATATTGTTCAGTTCTTTCTACTTGGTTAAATGAAAACACCTCTTAAATGAAGATATTGATGGTGTCTATAGATATCTTTCTAAATGTCCATTAGGTTAGTAAGTTTTCAATATGTTTTTTTTAAATTTCCCGATGTAGGTATTCTAGTTTTATTAAATTTTATGTTGTGTATTTGTTATGACATTTTATTAATTTGTATGTGCATTGTTAGCGACGACATTATGTCAAAGGTTTAAATTAAAAACAAAATTCCATAGAATAAGTAATAGTAATTACGTCTCCAATTACGCCACAGATTAGGATGTAGTTGTTAGGGACCGGCCCGTGTATATACCTACCTAGCTAAGTATATGTTCTAGAATGAATATAAAGGATAGAAAGGGAAAGCAGAAATGTTCTAGAATATAGAAAGAGATAGGTATAGCCCGGAAAATCGTAGAATTTTCTGGTAAGGCTCGGTAGAGGTATAAAGGCCGAGCTTGTACGCGGGTTTAGTTAGTTCTGATTTTGCAAGTGACGAAGTGAATAAGTTTTAAGGAAAGTAAATAGTGAATAGAGCAGTGCAGTGACTTTGTAATAAGTGCGTAGTTGTGTGTATTCGGTAGAATAAACAGACATTAAGTGTTCTGAAGTGTTTTACTCGATCATCACTCCCGACCAGCCCTAGTTGAAGTCTTACACCTTCGACGAGCCCCTACAGTTTTTTGGTCCTACGAGCGCCGGATTGGGAAGTGATTTCGCGTCACGCCTATTGTACGCTCCAGTTCACCGAGGATGTATGAAGAAAAGACCACGACTACAACTTTGAACGTGCCGACTGAATCCAGCGCCGCCGCTCCGTCGTCCATTGGAACTCCTTGCACAATAGTACCGTCAAGGACAACGGAAGCATCAGAATGCCCCGTGCTGCCGCCCGGGCCATCAAGGTGGTCGACGCGTATGAAATCGAAGAACATTGGAGGAAATAGAGTTCCACCGTTGGTTACTTCGGAAAGTTTGTGTCCTGCAACTGTTGATATGAAAACGAAGAACATTGGAGGAAATAGAGTTCCACCGTTGGTTTCTTCAGAAAGTTTGTGTCCAGCAACGGCTGTTATGGAAATTATGAACATTGGAGGAAAAAGAGTTCCACCGTCCGTTTCATCACGAATGTATGTTCCTGCTCCACGGTCGACGAGATCCTCAAGGAGGTCGCAGTCATCTGCTCTTCGGGAACTAGAAGAAAAAGAACTTGAAGAAGCTCGAGCCCGGATTGCAACAGCTGAAGCTGCTGCCGCTGCTGCAAAAGCGAATATTGCAGTAGCTAAGGCCAAAGAAAGAGCAGCTACGATCGCCGCCAAGTTTGCCCGCATGAGTGTCACTGGGTCACAGTGTTCTTTGGAAGTTCAATCGGAAGATGATGACTTCGAAGAGGAAAGATCGATACAGGTGGAACAATGGGCGGATCAATCGACAAAGTTTGTGGACAAGCCAAAACTACAGATTGTGCATACACCATTGCCACCTGCTAAGGACCAGCCAGGCCTTAGTTGTGAAATAAGGAAACTCGCCGACGCCATCATAAGTGCCACTAGGTCAGGACAGTGTGCACAGGTTTGGGATCTACCAGATTTCGATGGAGATTATGAAGAATGGTTGCCTTTCAAGAGGGCATTTATGGACAGCGCTGCTGATTGCACAGATGTGCAGAACATGGCTCGACTAAGGAAAGCCATCAAAGGAAAAGCCAGGGAAGTTGTCAGAAGTCTGTTATTTGTGGCTTCTAACCCTGGCGATGTAATGGATGCCTTAGAACAGAGATTTGGAAGGCCAGAGCAAATAGCACTCGCTGAAATTGAAAAGATCAAAGAGCTGCCACGGGTTGGTGAGTCGCCAAGAGAAATGTGTGTTTTCGCAAGCCACATAAGTAACGCAGTTGCAACGATCAGCGCCCTGAACAAAGCGGAATACTTGTATTCGCCAGAAACGTGTATAAAGATTATAGAGAAAATGACGTCGTCGTACCGACTTCGATGGTTTGACTACAAAGCACGAAGTGGTGAAGAACCTGAATTGGTGAAGATCAAGAACTTTTTGAATTACGAAGCCTCTTTGTGTGCCGCTTACGCTCCACCGGAAATAATCAAGAAGAGACACACACGTCATCAGGTGAATACAACGACGGACGACGAAGAAGAAACGGCGTCTGAGAAACCGAGGAAGTTCTGCGTTCTTTGTGAAGAAAATCACTGGCTAACCGAATGCGAAGAGTTCAAGGAAGCATCCACAAATGAAAGATGGGAGATCGCTAAGAAGAATCGATTCTGCTTCATGTGCTTACGAGGAAAACACTTGAAGGCGAACTGCAGAGCACCGCCCTGCAAGAAATGTGAGCGATCTCACCATACCATGCTGCACTTGGAGCCAGCTTATCATGCTTCGGCACCGTCATCGCAGCAGGAAGAAACCGCCAACGAAAAGAAAAAGGAAATGGTGACATCCGTTTACGCGACAGCAGATAAAGAGAAGGTCTACCTGAAGATGATTCCTGTAGATGTCTACGGACCGAAGGGAACCACTCGAGTTTTGGCATTGTTAGATGAAGGTTCTACACTGTCATTAATTGATAAAGATATTGCCCGTCGCATTGGAGTTACCGGAACAGCAGAACCGCTGAAATTTGAAACCATTGGTGGAAAGAATGTTGAAATTAAAGACTCCAAGAAAATGGACCTGAAAATTAAAGGAGCCTTTAGGAAAGATAAGCGCCTGTTGAAAGGAGTGCGGACGATAGAAAATCTAAGGCTGACATCTCAAGGTATCGACGAGAAAGTTATCGATGAATGCAGCCATCTGAAGAATTTGAAGAAAGAACTGCTGTATGAGAAGAAAAGGCCAATGCTGCTTATTGGACAGGATAACTGGAATCTCATCGTGACGAGGAAAGTGCAGAAAGGAAAAAGTAACGAGCCAGTTGCATCGCTCACGAGCTTAGGCTGGACGCTGCATGGTGTTCGTCCAGAAGCGACCGCAGCTGTGAACTTTGTAAGTTACTGCCGTAACATAGATGAAGAAACTTCGAAAGACTCTCACTCGATTGAGATTCAGCAGCGATGCCCCAGCAGCAACGCTGACGCTAAGCTGTTAGAAAATATGAAGAAACTGGAACATAGTCCCGGAGCTGAACTTCTGGTAACCAAAGTCCAGCAGGAGTACCCCACAGAAACAAGTGTCGCGGAAACTCCATTGGAAACTGCACCAGTAATCGTCAAGGCACAGATAACAGCAGCAAAGGTAGAGAATGAAGAACCAGTAGTTATGGAAGAAACATGTAAGGCACGAGGAATAAGAAAGTTGAAAATAAGAAAAACGAAAAAGGAAATGATCATGGAAAAAACTCCGGACAAAACGGAAAGCAGAGGCAGAAGAAGGATTCGCCTGAAAAAAGGAAGTGGTCAGAAGAATACAGAGTCTGTGAAAGGAAACTGGCTGTGGATTGAAACGGAGCACTTAGCCACAGGAAGATACTACGAAGCCCTTCGACGGACAGGACCGCTTGTCAATGAGAGCTACTTCTCATCCCATCGACCAAGAAGTATTGTGACGTCGCTTCCAAAAGTTGAAGTGCTTGCTGGAGCGCGCACTGGTGGGGAGAATGTTAGCGACGACATTATGTCAAAGGTTTAAATTAAAAACAAAATTCCATAGAATAAGTAATAGTAATTACGTCTCCAATTACGCCACAGATTAGGATGTAGTTGTTAGGGACCGGCCCGTGTATATACCTACCTAGCTAAGTATATGTTCTAGAATGAATATAAAGGATAGAAAGGGAAAGCAGAAATGTTCTAGAATATAGAAAGAGATAGGTATAGCCCGGAAAATCGTAGAATTTTCTGGTAAGGCTCGGTAGAGGTATAAAGGCCGAGCTTGTACGCGGGTTTAGTTAGTTCTGATTTTGCAAGTGACGAAGTGAATAAGTTTTAAGGAAAGTAAATAGTGAATAGAGCAGTGCAGTGACTTTGTAATAAGTGCGTAGTTGTGTGTATTCGGTAGAATAAACAGACATTAAGTGTTCTGAAGTGTTTTACTCGATCATCACTCCCGACCAGCCCTAGTTGAAGTCTTACACCTTCGACGAGCCCCTACATGCATTGTTATGGATTGTGAATCTGAGAAGAGATTAGTTAATAATAAAAGTACGAGTAATATAGCTGCTTGCTATATTATAATATACATGTATAATATATAATATATTGTAATATACATGACCGATGTATGTATTGAACACACAGATTAATTTATCACTAATATTAAAAGTGACAGTTTGTTTGTTACCTCTTCACGCCAAAACGAACGGATATCGTACTGAAATTTTGCATAGATGTAGCTATAATAAAAGCGTGGAATCAAATATAGGCTACTTTTTCTGCCATATATCGGTCCCCGCGGAATAGAAATAATCTTTAAAAGTTTCCATATAAACAACGCGTGCGAAGCCGCGGGCAGAAACTAGTAGGAAGGGACTGATCCATAATGAATGGATAAAGAATAACCAAATAAATTAATAAAGCCTTGATTTATAATTTTATCAAAAATAGTTTCATAGCACATAATAATATCATTACAGAACATTAAACATTTTATGAGTTTCACATTTAGGTGCCACAAGCAGTGCTGATATTTAAAAATTATATATATATATAATTAGTATATATAATTAGTAATACATAAAAAAATATAATAAAAGTGCGAAATTCACAAGGAGGTCTGTACGAGTAACAGCGAATGTTTGGTTCTTCAACCCTTACTTTGGACAGCATAAATATTGCAGATTTTCTACTTGACTAAATGATAATACCTCTGCAATACTTATGATGTCCTGGTACTTCAAACATTAATTTGGAGGGCATGAATATTGCATTTAGCTTGTATAACCTGCGTTCTTAAACAATGGGATTATGAGAACGACGTCATCAAGTGCAATCCCGCTCAGACCTTTTTCAAACTGAGCAGCAAGGCTATTACTCTATTTAGAACATAACGAAACGCACGCTATCAGCGTTATTACGCAATTTTTTAACGCCTTTGACGCGTTATGCACGCTTAATTGCGCCTTTTCACGTTATGTGCTAAATAGCGCGGTAGCTTTGCAGGACAGCATGTGAGATGACGACATACACAATCCCATTCTATAAGTACGCAGGTATAAAACTATGTGTACTGTAAGCTTCTGTGTACCGCAAAGAAAAGCTGGTTGCACTTTATTGGTGAGATATTCATTATTATAGAGTCTGCGCAAAAAGAGAAGTCTCTTAGGAATGGAGGGCGCCCGAGTGCCAATGTACTACTTAGTTCACCGTTTCGCCACGAGACTTCTCTTTTTGCACAGACTCTAGCACATTTAGTCCCAGAAACCGGGCACATCAGTAAGTAAGCATTTAAGAATTAATTAACATAGTAAAAAATATAACTTTTGGGGCCGTCAAGAACCTAACAAGATTTTTATTAATTTTGAACTTCCTCTCAATAAGCATAGAGCCTAGAGGTATGCACATAGTTTGTTCGACCCATGTGAGTACCAACGGATATACTTGAAAAGCTCCTTGGTGTTATAAACTGCTTGTGATACTTTTGAGCATTGACATATACATACATTTATCTCTTTGGACTTAAGATATACAGGGTGGTTTTTTGAGAAAAGCGGTGATGGCCAAGTGTTAGAAAATAGTAGTGAAAGGGGTCATGCCCTCGATTTATAACTATTTAGAAAACAATAACTGCATATTTAGTTTATTTTTAAAAATTCAATATTCTTATGCATTTATTTTCTTTAGGCTTACAAATAAGCACTTAGTCATATTTTATACGTCAAATAATAATTATTTTAATGTTCACTTAAATTTTTTGTCCAAAATATATTTTAAATATTTTACTTTTGATTGAAATAAAAAAACCACCCTGCATATTCACATTTACAGACCATTTTTAATTAAGTACCTACATACAATAAACATTAATATTCAAAACGTAACATTATTGATACACATTAAATTCTTCTCAATATTATTGTAGACCCGTAACACGATCAAGAATAAATATTAACTGTGATATAATTATTCAGGCTTAATAATAATGGTCAGAGTCTATCAGACACGAAAAACAATTCGTATCGAAGTTAATATTAAGCCACGGTGTCTCTTCATCACAACGCAATACGCTGCGTTATGCGGTGCCGGATAAAATCGTATGAAAAACGTCTGAGTGGTATTTTGTTCCGTCGAAGTCTAAGTAAGCGGTGAGGGTGAAGTGGGGAAAACGCACAGCGCGGCGTCGTCCTATTATTACGCTGCGGTGAGAAAATCTAATGACGCTTCTTTGCACAGACAGTTGACTATTCGTCGTGACGCTACCTTGTGCCGCATACCGCAGCGATTTGCGTCCCGTTCAAGACACCAAAGGTTTAGGCTGACCGCATATTGGCTTCTATCACATGAATTCAGTTTCGTTGTTTTTGTTAGGTGTTAGCTGCCGAGCGGAGTTTTGCCACATAAAAAAAAATATTCTCTGTAGGTCATCTGATGCGATTGTTTTTCACTTTTGAATCTCAGAAACTAACAGTTGCTTAAGTGATAGTAGGCAATATGTGGTTAGCTTAAAGGCGCTCTCTCGACGATCAATTCAAGCTACCAATGGGGCTATTATGCTATTTAACACATAAGGTAACGCGCGTTATCAGCGTTATTACGCTAATTTTAGCGCGGATAACGAGTGTTAAGGCGCATTTTAATGCGAATAACTCGTGAAAAAGCGTTATTCGCGTTAAATTGTGCCTTAACACGCGTTCATCGCGCTAAAATTAAGTAATAACGCTGATAACGCGCGTTACGTTATTTGTTAAATAGCGTGGTAGCCCCACAGACCATTCGATCAAGTTCGATCGGTGTGGTAACAATTTAAGATCTGGCTGCAACTGGAAGTGGCTCAAGACACCTTCATGTGGATGATGTGTCGTGCTACGAGACAGTGCACCTAGAGCCGGCCTCGCCACCAACCCTCTGAGTGAGGGAGCGCGCGTAGTTCCTGTCTCTGTTGTTCTCTTCTTGCATGGACAATGCGAGGGCGTGCGCCAACGCTTCGTCTTCAGTCTGAAAGAAGAGAAGAAATCGGTTATATATTATTTATTATTATAATTTTGAGCCATTATTGTCCACTGCTGGGCAAAGGCGTCCCTTTTCTCCTTTCACTCCCCGCGATTCAACGCTGCAACAGGCCATGATGGAAGATGTGCCTCGAGCTCGTCACGGTTATACTATAGCAAGAAATAAATATTTATCTATTTATATCTTTGTCGAGAAAGAATGAGTTAAATGTATTATTATATTATCTATTTATACAGAATTCATCATTTTTATCCGACTTCAAAGAAGGAGCAGGTTCTCAATTCGACTGTTTTTTTTAATGTTTGTTACCTCAGCACTTTTTACTGGGTGAACAGGTTTTGATGATTTTTTTTTTATTTGAAAGCTGGTGCTTCCCGTGTGGTCCCATTTCAATTCGGTACAGTTCTGACAATGGCATCCATGAGAAAACCATATATGTATGTCTTAAATTTGCATTAAGTATGTGCGCCACAAATGGACGCATAACTCAATATCACGCCAACCGATTCCCATCGATTCTTTTTTCTATACTAATATTATTAAGAGGAAAGGTTTAATTTTTTGTTTGTTTGTTTGTAATGAATAGGCTTCGAAACTACTAGACCGATTTGAAAAATTCTTTCACCGTTGGGAAGTTACACTATCCCGGTGAACATAGGCTATATTATATTTTAAAAAAGTTAGGGATCCGTACTAAAACCGTGCGAAGCCGGGAGGGTCCGCTAGTTAAAACTAAGTTTTAAACTCATTTTCATTATTAAGGCATTTGAAGTCGGTTTGTAGTTTTTTAAAACACGCCAAATTATTGTAGAGCGTACATACCATATTCCCTTGCACATCACTAACAGTTCTCACAGGAACTGCTGTTGGAATGTTGTTTTGTCTCGCTCTATTTTCATTTATTTTCATCCTCGCCATTGCCGCCTCACTGAAATTTTATAAACAAATTAATTAGTAACAAGTGGATATAAATACAAGTCTCTTTACTTTTGTATACAAACAACAATAGTAATGGGTGATCAACACTTTGATTGTATAGGCGTTACAATTTTAACAACACATTAATTTACTCATTATATTATACTCATAATATTTTAGGACTTCGACCAGGTGGGATGACGACCTGCGAAAGACTGCAGGTAGATGCTGGATGCGGCACGCTGAAGATAGGGCGCTATGGCGCTCATTGGGGGAGGCCTATGTCCAGCAGTGGACTGATCAGAATCCATGGTATTTATCAAACAAATAAATTAATAAATAGTACTGGACAAACATTATTATGTGGCCCTAAGCTAAGCAAGCCAGAGACATTTATGTACATACAATACAATACAATACAATATAACTTTATTGCACCATCAATACAAAAGAAATAATAATAATACTAAAGGATCTTAATACTAATTATAACTAGTGGCACAATCGGCGGCCTTATCGCTAAAAGCGATCTCTTCCAGGCAACCTTTGGATGGATAGGATCGGTACGTTTTAAAGATGACGGTGGCGTAATTATCAAGATTTATCTTAGGTATACATATATAATAGAACAAAAATAAAAAAAAACAGGAACAATTAACGTAGAAAATAAAACTAAAAATAAAAATCAAGAAATCTTATCAAGAGTGGTCAGATAGTGTTGATGAACCATACTTTTGAAGATAGGAAGGGATTTCGCTTGACGGATAGAAACGGGAAGGGCGTTCCAGAGCCTGGCGGCCTGCAACGTGAAGGAATCACCATAGAACTGGGAAGTGTGTGATGGGATTTTTAAAAGAAGGGTATCAGACGAGCGAAGGGATCGTGGGTGGGACATATGGAGAAACTCAAAACGGTCTTTTAGATAAGACGGTGATGACGGAAGGAAAAGGACAGAATAAAGGAGATTAAGAACATGAGCATTCCGACGAAGACGAATGGGTAACCACTTGAGCCTGTTACGGTACACAGAGATGTGGTCAAATTTACGCAGGCCAAATATAAATCTTATGGAGTAGTTTTGAAGACGCTCAAGCTTGTTGAGTTGGTCTTCAGTTAGGTCGGGATAGCTGGCATCTGCATAGTCTAAGAGGGGGAGCAGTAAGGATTGTGCAAGCGCAGTTTTGGTACAAGTAGGAAGGAAGTTACGCAACCTCTTTAGAGAAGCACCTGTACCAAAGGTCTTCCTGGATACCGCTGCAAGTTGTGGGCCCCACGATAACTGTCTGTCCACAAGTAACCCCAGATTTTTAACAGTGTCGCTGATCTGAATAGCTACCCCATTGAAAGTGACCTTTGGCAAGTCAGACCAGTCGATACGAGCGATCATCCTAGAGCTACCTATGACAATCACTTGGGTTTTACTAGGATTAACCTTAAGCCCGAACGAATTGCTCCATTTGTCGACATTTTCAAGATCTTTATTGACCTCTACAATGGCTTCACCTAGCCATTCAATAGGGGCCTGCGTGTAGATTTGTAAATCATCTGCATAGAGGTGGTAGGGAGAAGATAGAAGATTGGAGATAGAATTGATGAAGATTGCAAAGAGAAGAGGAGATAAAACGCCGCCCTGAGGAACACCGGCATCCAGTTGACACCATGTTGAAAAGGAATCGTCAACGCGAATGCGTTGCCGGCGTCCATTCAAGTAATTACGAAACCAGCCAATTACTGACGGCGATATGTTAAAAGAGCGAAGGAGAGCTAGAAGGATATCAAAGTCAACGTTGTTGAAAGCGTTGCTGAAGTCTAAAAGTGAAAGAATATACATATCTTTTTAATAGTACATATCTTTTTTGATATAAGTAATGCAAATATGTTGCATAACTTTTTTAGTTTGCCCTACTACCCTACTTACGTAGCATGTCTTCTCTTCGCTGCCAGCTTGCCTTCACAGGAGTGGTCGGTCATGTGCCGGTGCCTAAGGCAGTAGTTGAGGGAGCATTCTGCACAGACCAGGGGCACCATTTCTTTTGTCTTGCAGCCTTTGAATGAGCACCGGTTTGTGAACACCTGCGGGATTTTGACACTGGTTAATTAAGGTAGGACATGGGTACCATGACTACATGGTATAAAATAAGGTAGCTGCCTGCTGTATGTCTGTCCCTATGTATACTTTGATCTTTCTTTAATAGATAGTGATTAAAGTGAAATGTTAATAAACCATTTGACACATATATTTCCACGCGGGCGAAGCCGCGGGGCGCAGCTAGTATGACAATAAATGGTGAAAATTTGATTAGTTTTGGTATCTCCTCATGCTGATGAAAATACCTCTTCCAAACAACCACCCTGTTTTACAACAAACACATTGGTCAGTGGATAGGTGATCTTAGTAGAAGTGTTTACAAATTCACATAAGGAAGGAAGCTGCTGCTTTTACTCTGTTGGGTTCTCTTAGTTGGGGCGCTCGGAGGGTCTTACGCAGCGACCTCTATTGTAGTTTTGTTAACAAATGAAGCATTCAATAATTATAGGTAAATCAAACAAAACTGCTGTTTGTATTATTTATAAAGTTGCAGTTGTATTTTAAAAGTTTACATTGGTATTTTCATGAGGCAAACATCAAAGCACATTTGACAGTTGTACTCATAGTGCACTAGACCTAAAGTTTCCAATAATATAGTATATAAATTAATAAATAATAGTAATAGTTAATATTTTATGTATGTATAATAGTGTCTATAATCAGTATTTATTTCCATTAACGTAAACAAGTATTTATGGTTTTTGTATTAGCCTATAATATGCCGCCGTCTATACTACGTGGCTACGTGTCCATCCAAAGGTTGCCTGGAAGAAGACCGCCCATTGTGCATCTGTATCTTTGTTTGTTTGTTCTTTTTCTGTGTTTGATGTGCAAAAAAGCGTAATTGTATTGTATAGTATTTTAAGTTAGTTAAAAAGAATATGTAGATTTAGTTAAGGAAATAAACCATCACATACCTTTTTCCTCCTTTCTTTAGCAGGATCTGACATACATTGATTGTCTATATGGGCCCCGACTGCCACATCAGGGGGCTCTCCTCTCCGACCCGGCACCACGGTCCCACACAGGGGACATGTGGGTACTTGGACATCTCGCATGTTGGGGGCGGGGCATTCATGGTTTACGTAGGCAAAGTGGTCTGAACTGTAAGTAACAAGGTATTCTTAATAAAACTTTTGAAACTATCATGGTTATTATTATTATTATACAAAAGTCATTAAAATATTGGAAAACTCAAAAACATAATCATAGTAAATATCCCATTTTAAATTACTTTTAAGGTATGATCTTAATACTTACTCATAGTTTCTAATAAAAATATTCAGGTGCGAGTACAGATAAATTGAAAATATGTGTTGATTTTTAATAATAAATAAATAAATAATCTAGAGAGTTGACACAGCATCAATTGTTGTTATAAGATCTTACCAATTCTACCAATTTTTTTCCAAACTCAATTTCAATTTGAATAAAACTTGGGTTTGTTGGCAGTTTGAATAAAACTTGGGTCAATAATGATTTCAAAATTAGGTCATCAATGATTTGAAATAGTTTGGTTCAGTGAGAATTAAAGCTATCTTACCAAAACACTTCTTTGCAGGCTCCACATTTCATGGGCAGGAAATCTGAAATAAGTAGAAATCAATAATCTGAAATAGGAAATTAATAATACAGTAAGTACTTGTCCTTTTAATTGTTCTATTATACTTTTGTTTAATGTTGTATCCCTCTCTATGTCAATTGTATGTGTGTTATTAGTACCAAATAAATGTTTGATCTATCTATCTTTAAGTCTAATAAGATAAATAAAATATACCTCAATTTTCATAATAAAATCCTTTATATGCAGTGACTAAATGAATCATGTTTAGATAGAATGGCTAACTAGTTAGGTACCTCCATATATCTATTAAGAAATTGTGTTTGTAGTTTTATTTTTACAATGAGTAAGATTCAAGATTATTGAGTAAGAATAAATATGCAATTCATGGTCAAACTAAACAGTAAGTAAGTAAGTAGGTGTCATGGATCATACATAAATAATGAAAAAATAGGAAATTGACGACCCTATGTTTTGTATTTGTTTGTTTGGTTACCCTATGTTTTCTATGGGGTTTGTATTTACGCACAGAAATAACAGCAGGTTGCCTATTATAAATATGACTTTCTGTTTTGGCGTATAAAGGGTAGGTAGTACTCAACTCACCAAGTTTGTTGCAGGTATTAAAAGAACAATTTTTTCCAATGTGAGGGAACTCCATTGTTGCTGTGTTTACAGTGAAGACCACTAAGATAATGCTATGACGAAACCACAAAGTACTAATATATAGACGAGACGTCGAAACAATTAGTCATCCGCAATAACTAAACCATTTTTCTAGATCATTCATTCAATGAAATCGCAAATGAAATTGCTAACAACAAACTCGTCACGTCACGTCATGACGTCACGCAAGCAAAGCAACACGTCAACTTCAACTTCTTTATTAGCGGCGACTGGCGCCGTTTGCTTTATGTTATACAGGTGTGGCGTAATGAGTGGATAATCCTTTACCCACGGTTAGGGGTCTCCACTCTGTTGTAACTTAGATCGAAAAATGAAAAATGCCTTCTTGTGTGGTCAGATGTTGCCGAAATCACACTAATTTAGTAAATAAAAACCACGGAATCACACTTCACAGGTAAATTTCTAATTAAATCCACTTATTTCTCCGATTGAACGCAAATAAATATCAACAGAAAAATCACAACAAAAACACAAATCTTACCGGTGTTACCAGCACGTAAACTTCTAAATATCCGAATAATGTGGGAGTTTATTAAAAATGTTTGAATCCTTTTATATTATAATCCTTAAATTTGGAATTAGGTAGGTAGCCTGCCTAATAATTATATATAAGAATTTAAATAGAATTAACTTTGACGACCGATGTGGCGCGGTGGGCGAAGGTCC
The DNA here is from genome assembly GCA_947044415.1 of Eupithecia dodoneata. Taxonomy (NCBI): domain Eukaryota; kingdom Metazoa; phylum Arthropoda; class Insecta; order Lepidoptera; family Geometridae; genus Eupithecia; species Eupithecia dodoneata. The sequence goes on from OX345670.1 coordinate 2,423,082, forward strand.
GCCTGCGACGCGAAGGAGGTTGCGGGTTCGATTCCCGCCTCGGAACAATTGTGTGTACGATCTGCAGATATTTGTTCCAGGTGTTCTGGTCGTTTTCTATGTATAATAAAACATATCTATGTATGTAATGTACTGTATTATATATCAGTCATCCAGTACCCATAACACAAGCTTTGCTTACCATGGGGTGTATAGAGGAGACCAGTGATTTTAAATGCAAACAAAAAAAACAAAATTGCCCCCCTTTTGAGTGTGCTGCCAGATGCCGTCGCGATTCATTTAGGGGTACTGATTGCAGGATCGTATAGATGCTTTCTTTCGAGTAGAAAAACCAGTCAGTGGTTCGGAAGGAAAATAGTTATAATCATAAGTATGTTACGTAGTAGGTAGGTCTAATACAAACTATAACATTTATTTGACTAAAGCATTAAGCTACTTTTATTAAATAATGGCTACCTACTTGATTTGTGATCTGTGATTTGTAGAAACTTTTATGAAAATTATCGAATTTTTTTTATCAGTTGGCATCTCTCCAAACACGCACACATTATGACTCGTCCGCCATTGCTGTTCTTAACATTTGATTCCATAGGAATCCGTCTGGGAATTATTAATTAGTCTATGGATGCTATCTTGAAACGGATACAGGTTGACAGGTCAGTCACACAATAAGCCAAGTCACGTTTACTACAGCTGTCACGTGTTCCATTTCTATGAAGTTCTTTTTCAGATTTCTTTACAACAAAATTATAGAATTTCCTCATCCTATTATCAAACCTGGTCCATTAAATAATATACCTACAATCTTCGCTAGTAAACATTGTTCTAAAAATGAGGAAACGGATGATGTTCACTGTGGCAAAATTTATAACTGGGAACCCCAAAACGGTAGGTGTCACCGGATTCAAATCCTGTTCAGAACTACCTACGCGGTATCATCACCCAAAGTAGCTGGTGGTGGCTTTCGAGCGAATATCGCTCGGTATCGGACGGTATCCCCTCGGAAGATTCAGCTAACTGATAATTATCCTATCATACCTACTGCATAGGTACAACTGGTATCCTTATTCCAAAGAATAATACGTAGTGCGAGATTAAACATACCTACACCAGCCAAACTCAATAAAGTTTGTTATTAATAATGTCAACTAGTAATGTAAATTGCGTATCTATAAAAAGAGCGGCAACAGTGTGCATTTAAGGTTAAATATGGTCCGGTATGTTTACCTACAAACATTCTACATTGAGATTGGCTCGAGTATAGCTGAACATCCGCCAGAACACAAAAATTGGCCTTTTTTATGGATCTTTTGAGCGTGACGCTATACATACGTACTCGTCTAAATAAATAATCAACTAAGTCCTCTCATCGCGCATTTTTAGTAGGTAGGTACCCAAGTAACATTTTTACTTTACTCGACCTTCTTTGGGTCTCTATACCTATAGTACCAAAAGTAGTGTTTGAGATACATTCTATGGACTGCTATAGAACCAGAAATTGTTACTTGGGTACCTACCTAACTAGTTACTACATTCATATATTATATTAATTATTGTTGTGGTCTGATTACTGAAACTAGCTGTTTGTACAAACTTGTAGAAACCTGATTGCACAGCTGATGGTCCTGCCTTCATCATTCGTTACATTAGCACTAGTAGCCAAGGAGTCACCTTTGATATTCGGGTAAGTCATTATTATTCATATTTTATACATCTGACCATAACCTACCTATTCCCCCACATACTCAGTAGGTATCTATCTAAGATGACCTCTGTGGCGTAGTGGTCTGCCTGCGACGCAGGAGGTTCGATTCCCGCCTCGAGACAAATGTTTGTTCGATCGATCTGCAGATACCTATTTGAATCGGGTGTTCTGGTCATTTTAATATTTATAATAAAAAATATCTATCTTTTAAATGTATTGTATTATGTAGGTACCTATAAAAGTCATCTACCCATAACACGAGCTCTGCTAAGCTTGGGGCTAGATAATGCTGTGTGGATTGTCCAGCATTATGTATTCCACTCTGGGTAGCTGGTATCTAGGTCTTACTGAACAGACCTTGAGGTTTGTTCAGAGCCCTGATTGGTTTATTTTAGGAATGTAAGCTCCACAAATTGAACAAAGGTCCACCTACCTCTACCACTCTGACCATCAAAGATGTCCTTAGGATATACGAGCAGTTCACGATATTACGCCGTTTGGAAACGTCTGCTGGCACTCTCTACAAAGAAAAACTCGTGGCTGGCTATTGCCATTTATATTCTGGTAAGTACCTACTTACTATACCTACCTACGTGTACTATACCTACCTACGTGTACTATACCACCTACGTGTAGTATACCTACCTACGTGTACTATACCTACCTACGTGTACTATACCTACCTACGTGTACTATACCACCTACGTGTACTATACCTACCTACGTGTACTATACCTACCTACGTGTACTATACCTACCTACGTGTACTATACCTACCTACGTGTACTATACCTACCTACGTGTACTATACCACCTACGTGTAGTATACCTACCTACGTGTACTATACCTACCTACGTGTACTATACCTACCTACGTGTACTATACCTACCTAGGTAGAGTACACTTACGAAAATCACATTATATAGCACTGATACTCATATATATACTCACCACCCCCCACCCCTATGCATAAAATCATAATGAATATGATTATGATATGAACACGTTGGTCAAGATACCAGGACTTAATGCTTCAACTTAGCACGTCAATTTGTTCAGGCCAAGAAGCAGTAGCTGTAGGCATGACCGAAGTAATGCGTCCCGTTGACACCGTTATCACCTCGTACCGCTGCCACTGCTGGACCTACCTCATGGGTGCCACCGTGAGCGCAGTCCTCTCGGAACTGACTGGCAAGAAGACTGGCGTTGCCAGAGGCAAGGGCGGCTCTATGCATATGTATGCTAAGAATTTCTACGGAGGCAATGGAATTGTTGGAGCTCAGGTATTTTTTATGCGCACGCACTTACCCCGGACTACTCAAACGCAACTTATATTTAAGCATTTTCTGACAGGTTTTCATTGAAAACTGTCAAATGCTGTATGCTTAAGTGACTATTATGCTATAGAAAATCGGGGTAGTCTCTCCGACTTAGGTTTTATTATTTGCAATAATTTACCAAAAATTTAGACAAAATCTAACTACAAATATTTTAATTATAACAACAATAATAATTAATGTTCATGAAAAAAAAATGTGTTCTTGAACTGTATGCTGTATGTATTAAACTACTGAAGGTACCTGTAACTCTTCAGTATTAAACTGGCTATCGAGCAAGACGGACGTTTTAACATAGCGATATATCATTTGACGACAAGATCACCCGCGAATAAATAAAAATGGCGAGTTCTTCGCTATTTTGGGCGTTTTCGACTACAAATTATACGAATGGGAAGTGTTTTTCAGAGTTCTACGAAAGAGCTACAGAGTGCTACGAAAGAGCTGCAGAGTGCTATGATAGAGCTACAAAGGGCTACGAAAGAGCTACAAAGTGCTACAAAAAAGCTACAGAGTGCTACGAAAGAGCTACAGAGTGCTACGAAAGAGCTACAGAGTGCTACGAAAGAGCTACAGAGTGCTACGAAAGAGCTACAGAGTGCTACGAAAGAGCTACAGAGTGCTACGAATAAGCTATATATTGCTACGAATAAGCTACAGAGTGCTACGAAAGAGCTACAGAGCTCTAAGAAACTGCTATGCTCGTAGCTACGACAAAATTAAATCTGCAAAAAAATACCCCAGTGGAATGAAACATACTCCAAGGCTACTTATCCCATGATATAGAAGAGATACAACACGTGCGAAGCCGCGGGCAGAAACTAGTTCTAAATAAACTGCCTCTGATTAGTAAAATTACAATATAGCCTCTCCTATAAACCTAAGGTTTGCTGTAAGAAAACTCTTTGTTAGGGTTAAGCTCACCTATGTATGTACATATCTTTTTTAGTTATTTTTAAGTTTGTTGTGTACAATAAAAAAAATCATAAAAATCGGTTCACCCAGTCGAAAGGTAACAAACGTAAAAAAATTACAATCGAATTGAGAACCTTTTCCTTTTATGAAGAAAGTTAAAAGTGCAATGTTTGATTCCTTTGATCTGCCCAGATGCCGCTCGGCGCGGGCCTCGCGTTCGCGCACAAATACAAAGGCGACGGCGGCGTTTGCTTCTGTCTGTACGGGGACGGCGCCGCCAACCAGGGACAATTCTTCGAGGTTCTTAATATGGCTATGCTGATGAAATTGCCCTGCGTCTTCATCTGCGAGAATAACGGATATGGTTACTATAGAAACCGTTACACTTGCCGTCACAAAATACAGGAAGGATATGCGATATTGTAGGTGCTGGTACAGTATCGCATTTCCTATAAGTCTTATAAGTCCCATTTATTATAACTACTTAAGTTTGCCCCTATATCACTCGCTATATTATTTACTCAATATTCGGTCCAAAAACAGCGTGGATATATTTTACCAAAACCTGCCGCAAGCCATGGCATAGGCACAGCAGGTTATCGAACAAATAGTGTTGTAAATTAGACCTATTAAGGGTCCGGCGACCCTCGCTTGCAAAAATCGCTCCGAATATCGCTGTCCCTGTTTAACCCTTGCGCCGCGCCCCATGCGTGCGCGATAGCAATATTAGCCGTTCAAAATTTGGTTTGTTCCGTAATACCAAAAATTATGAATGAAAACTTTTTGTATTCTTCACAAAGTATTGTTATTATGTAACTAGACAATATAAGCTACGTTCCTTAATAAATAAAACGTAAGATATTGATGTTTTTAATAAGAAACAAATAGCAAAAAAACTTGTCCATTTTCGCATAAAAATGTGCAAAATGAGATTGGCTTTCATTTCATTTTGGGTAAGTATTTTGAAAAAAAAAACTATTTGTGAACCTAGATAAATACTATTTTAATACAAATAATGCAATATTATAGTGGAAATATGCTTGAATTAGAAATAATTTTGGTATTACGTTTGTATAAAGAATTCGTCCCTCCAGAGGCCCCTTAAATAAGTTAGTATAAGTAGATTTTTTTTTTTTTTTTTTTTATTGTATCAACAAAATAGACAACCCTTAATCTTAATAATTTAAACCTTAATAATCTTAACTTACGGCCAATAAGAGATTTACACTATATAAAATAAACTAACAAAATACCAACAGTCATTAAACAAACAAACAAAATACAACTTACAGAAATTATAAGACAAGTACAGTTAATTAGAAAAAAGAATTTTTTGAATAAATAACGTCGCCTTAGGGCTTAATAAAACAAAAACCTGTAATGGTGCTAATATCTCAATTCTCAATAAATAAATAAAAATAAGAGCATTACTAACATAAGCATCTTTGTAATCAGAAATAAAATAATTTTATTTGATGACGGCGATGGCGACATTCGACTTCCTTTGTGTTTTGATTATTTTCTACAATCAATTAAATTAACCGAAAAATCATTTTGCAGGTCCTCATATACTATTTTCTTTTAAGTTATGAAAAACTTTGATTCTGTGGTTTGATTTTTGAGCATTTGGGAATATAAGACATTAAATTACTAGACCGTCACTGGAAGCTTTTATAATGAGAGGGCACATCCGTTTCCGTCGAATTTGACTACTTTTTACCAGTACCATTGGTAGTACATCCGGTCTGAAGGGCGACACCTAGCGTCCGCGCGCCATTTTTTAGTTTACGTAAAATGGACAGCGCCATATTTTCTCATTGGCGTTTCGTTCTCCGTCGAAGCAACTGGTCCGCAGCAGCTCTGGCTCTGTTACAGTTGCGCTACACTTGTAGTAATAATTATACTAAAGGTATACCCTAAAGTGAATAGTGGATCGCAGAAAAAACTGTAAGTTTTTGAACATACTGGTTTTCTTGCACATGAAATATCGAAAGATTTTTTTTTTTTTTAATCGACCGTGTTCGTAAATTATCTTTTTATTTTAGATAAAACATAAGGACCCGTTTTTATTTTATTTAGACAATAATTGTCCCTCTGCAGGGCAAAGACCAACGCACGTGGTTTTTAAGAAAGCACCTGGTCTAAATTTTTAATCTTAATCGTAACGGGTAAAAATTTAACGGATTTTTCCGTTCGGATCTCGTATTTTAAAATACCTGATCATTTATTTTATATATTACCGGTTTGTGGTTCGTATATTCGGTTATTTCCATTTCGGATCTCGTATGTTAAAAGAAAATACCTGATCATTTATTTTTATAATTGACCGTTTTCTAATCGGTTTTGGATCTTTTATGTTAAAAGTAAATACCTGATAATTTATTTTAATAATGAACCGTTTCGTATTCGGTAATTTCGGTTCTTTCCAGCTCGGATCTCGTATTTTACAAGAAAATACCTGATCATTTACTTTTATAGTTAACCGTTTTATATTCGGTTTATTTAGTTTTTCAGTTCAAATTCAAATGTTCCCGCCGAGTTCGGTTACAGTTTGAATATCGTATTTTAAAATTAGTACATTTATATCTATCGGTTCAGGTCCGGTATTTTCAGTACTTTGAAAGAAATTAAGAAATGATTTGGTAAAATATATTTTTCTGTCTACCTTCTAAAATTAGTTTATAATTTAAATGAAATACAAATGCTGTGAATGGACTGAACGCCCTGCGCCACCACCAAAACAGCCGCCTCAGTGCAAAACGCACTCTGCGTCCTGATCCCACAGTTAGCAAATTCGTTGAGGATATAGGTAAGCTCCAAAGTTTTATAACTCATTGCCCGATCGGGTCATTTTAAAACTGCTTGCTATGATGCTAAGGTACCTATCTACCTGTTCTGACGTTTGTAGCGACAGAAAAAAAAAGTATTGACGCTTATACGAACAGAATGACGTCACTGACCGATGTCTCGACAAGGTCAGTAATCTGAATTTACTTTCAACCTCGAAACAAAGCTGAAGGACCCACTGGTTCCATGAACAAGAGATAGCTTTACGAGATAGCTGGGTGAGATTCAGTGCTTAGGTAGCACCCCTAGGTCATAGATAAGATACCTTCAACTACACTCCAGATTTCATAGACTTTAGTTCAAACGAAGAGGTGAAAATGTATGACACCTTACGTTACGTAATTTGGCTCACGCAGATAAATCCTATACTGCCATTATTATCATTTTGATTTCGTGACCTTCTTTCCAGAGTTAAAAAGACCTGAGCGTTAATTTTAGTAACTTGATGGCCGTAGATGACCTTCAATAAGTCACTTCAGACCTTTTACATTAGTGTGTGGCCATTGAGACGAAATTATTGTACAAAGTAATAAATGAGCTGAGAAATAATAACTAGACAAGCACAACACTTTCAAAACTTCACTTAATAGCATACCCCCTAATATTAAATTATTTATTTGTTTCAATCTCGGCTATTCACGGCCCGTTTTGAAAAATCAATAAACACTTTGCTGTTTTATAATAAATTCATTAAATTTTTTACTAGTATCGATTAAATGATACTAAAATTGTAAGCCTTAAGAAATAGAAGTTACTGATTTGGATTATTTCGATGTAGAAAGCTGAGTGGTATTTAAGTAAAACCTTTTTGTCAGGTAAAACCTAATCAAGGTTCTTACGGCTTCTCGCAGGGTAGAGCTTGCACACACCAGTAGGTCCATCGCGTGGAGCTCGAGGCCCCCTTCCGGAATCAAGGCTAAATATGTATGCCTAAGATATTCATTCATTTGCTATTTCGTTACAAATACCTATTAATAAAATAAAGGTCAGAAAACCTAATCACGGTTTTAGCCGCCCCTCGCGGGGGCAGAGCTATGGCACACAAATAGGACCTCAAGGTTCCTTTCAATGCCAACAATAACACCCTCGCGGGGTGGAACCATAATAACCTCCACTAAGGTTAGCTTAGGAGTGGCGAAAATAAGAACCAGCGAACTCGCGAGGTTTCTTTCATGGCCGAGGCTCGTAGTTCGGCCAAAGACGTGATACAGGACGCTCCAATGCTCCTAGTAGACACTAAAAAATAGTACAGTACGCTCCAATGCTCCTAGTAGACAGTAAACAATGTTACAGGACGCTCCAATGCTCCTATTAGACACAAAACAATGATACAGGACGCTCCAATGATCCTAGTAAACACTTAATAATAGTACAGGACGCTCCAATGCTCCTAGTAGACTCTAAACAATCGTACAGGACGATTCAATGCTCCTAGTAAACACTTAACAATAGTATAGGACGCTCTAATGCTCCTAGTAGACACTAATCAATGAGTCTAGCACATTTGTTAGTTCGCAAACCATTGCGATATCATTGAAAAGGTTAAGTAGCTCCAGCTACCAGAGTTTTATATCTTATATCAGGTTTTAGTTCCATAATCTGACGGATCGGTCCATCTATCCCATTTTTAACCGAGGAGTATATATTATAGTATTGAAACGAGTATGTTATTTATGACTAAACCTTTTCACTTGATGCTTCCTAAACTTTCTGCAACCACAAGTCTGGTTATGCAAGTCCTTTCGCAGCCTTATTCTACACCAGTAATTATGAAGGCCGCTTTCTGCGCCTAGAGTTGTTAGAATTTTCATTAGGCTACAGTTCAGAATAACTTTATAGTATTCATACCCAACAGCAAAATCCTTTTTTATCAAAAGGAATAGGGTGGCCCAAATACTGCTCAAAACTGGAATATGAGAATCCTAGCAATCTTGACTTATTCCCTGATGTAGTGCTTCGCGAGCACAATCTTGATCCAAACACCTACGTTAAAACTTTTGACTATCATGGTTATTAGATATAAATACTTACGTACCTAAGTGGGAAGTTAAATCTCGAGAATCCGGTTCCCAAATTGCAGAAAGAGATAATTTAGGTTGTTTTATTGTGGAAGCCCTGGGGCAGTCAAAATCCATGCCATAGTTTTATACTATTATTATCGTCAGAAAATAAATCTTATTCGCTCAGACGTTTTTAATTTGGTTTTCTACAAATCTAACTAAAAATTGGAAAAAATAGTGGCCTTCTAAAATTCATATGGTTTGTCGTTGCTGGCTGCTGTCACAGGCTTAAACATCGACAGTTGACAATTCGTCGCTGAAAAGTTTTTGGTAGACCTACCTACTTTAAACTTAATTTACAACATAAACAGTTTGATAAGCATAATGCACTTTAAACAAATTGTGGTAATAGATGCTTCATACATCATGTTTATAAGGAGTACAAGGCAAGTCTAAGTACTTGTCTAAGTGCTTATTTTGTAAGCCTAAAGAAATACTTTTACAAGACTTTTATCGTGCTCACGATAAAAGTTACTCCTCCGCTGTAATTAAGAATAAAATATTATATATACTTCTAAGCCAGGCATAGAAATAAAACACGCGCCGCTCACAGCTCAGTGTGACAATCATACGGTATTAGTTCCTCTGCAAAAGAGTAAGCAACCTTGTCTCATTATCTTTTACTCCCAGTGGCATCTACTGTCAACGTTTGTAAACTTTGCGAAGCAGGGAGCTCTTATACTCTGATGTAATTCATCTATTTTTCTCGAAGACCGCGCGAGATCTGAAAAATTAAGTATTACAACGCATTCAGTGTTCTTGGAATCGCCCAATAGCATAGGTATTTCTACTACCATTTCTTATCCCTATATTATCGAATTATCTGAATCAAGGAATATAATAAGTACTTGATGAGTATTTCCTCGACAGAAAAAGGTATTGACGCGCGGATTCGAAGCCAGAGTGCTAGCGGCTCCATTAGCGCTGAAAAACTGTAACAAGTATTTTAAAACTAACAAGTATAATATGGAACACTTGACAATTTGTCGTCTTATACTTGCTATAAAATTATTATGTGAGTAATGAGTTAGCTTGTAAACGTTCGACTTCTTGGTCTAATGCTAATGATGTCGATACAAAAACCGTGCAGGTGCATCATTGGCCCTGTCTTAATCAGATTTATATTTGAAGCATAAATAAACATGCAGTACAAACATCTGTTTTTAACGTTATGTAATGTACACATCTAGCTATTAGAGTGCTCTTGTTTTACTTAATCATTTTCTGAAGCACTTGCTTTGAAAAACCTATAGATAATTTAAACCTCGTCTTTGAGATGCGAGTAAACCAAATATAATCTATATAATACAAATATTTTGTACAATATTATATATATATATATTTTTAAATATCTCGTTATACCGTGATATTTCTCTTGCTCTGTTCGGGTAAGAGCATACCTTGGTTCTTGGACTTGGTTCCAATTATGACAGAGGTTAAATGGAATAAAGTGTTATGAATTAATTATGTATATAGCTGTGTCAGAAATACTTAGCCTAAGAACGGCAAAGCCAACTTCATGTACCTACTGTCGTTGCAGGGTGGTTCAAAATCCTTTTTTTTAAATAAGCTGGTATCAGGAGTGATATCTTAGGATGAGGGATTGACGGGCCGTCAATTTTATAGCGAGAAATAATAAATTTTAAACACTAAATTTATGTCCGCTGAAATATTAATTTATGTCTATTTAAGCTGTTCAGAGCTTAAAAGTCATAATTATATTAAATATATTTTTATAAAGTTTGAACAAAACGATTCTTGTTTACATAAAGAGTGTCATACTAATAGTTCAACAAAAGTTAGAGAACATAAAGTGCTTTTTCTAAACACTTATTTGTTTGACATTCTGTTGTTTGATAATGTATTATCTTATCACATTGGCGCTATTCCCTCAAACTATACAAGTGGCGACACCAGGCGAAAACAAACAGATCTCATTATAAAAGCTTCCAGTGACGGTCTAGTAATTTAATAGAAGCGTTTTACCTGAAATAAAACGCATATTAAAATAAAGGGTGTCTCATAATGTTTTTCGTTTTCGATACTTGAAAAAAAAAATACCAGAATTCGTTCAAACTCGTTTTATTTACTGTTAAATTAAAGAACAGTTCAAAAAGTTTATTTATGAAAAACAATCTTTCGCAAGTGCGCACCATCCACTTCTTCACACTCATTTAGCCTGGCACTAAAATTTTCAATTACTCGCTGGAGCATCGCTCTTGAAATAGCGTTGATTTCTTCTGTGATTTTTTGCTTTAAAACAGTCAGGTTGGGTGGCAATAGGTCGTAAACTTTACTTTTGAGGTAGCCCCATAAGAAAAAATCAGCAGGCGTTAAATCTGGACTCCTCGGTGGCCAGTTGATGTCTCCTCGGCGACTTATTACTCTTCCAGGGAATAATTCGTGAAGAGCAGCTAGGGAGTCATTTGTAACATGGGAGGTGGCTCCATCTTGTTGGAAAAATATGCTGCGGTTGTATCCAATCTGATTTCGCATTTCTGCGAATCGAATAATGCGATGAACCAATCGACGGTTCATCGCATTATTCGATTCATCATATTCAGAGAAGCTGCGCGCAATCGTAGTGACTGCCGTCATAACAGACTGGCGAACGCGGTCGGCATTGACGCTCGTTCTCGACGTCCTTTTGCGCCCAGTTGGTTTATCTGGCATTGTATTCCCAGTCTCTTCAAACTTGCGCACCCAATGCTTGATAAAATTCGCACTTGGCACATTTCTCATATCCGGTAAATCAAAATGTGTCCGGTAGAGACGTCGAACAATAGTGTAAGAATCGTTATTTTTATAAAAAGCTCGCACGCAAAATGCGCGCTGCCGTCCCGTGTAGCGATCCATCGTTACTAAACTAGACAAGCCCGCCAAGCGTTTGAGACCACTCCTCGCCCCCCGCTACCTGTATTTGGCGCGTAACAGCCAAACCAAAAACGAAAAACATTATGAGACACCCTTTACTTACCTCACTGGAAGCTTTGCTTTTAATTCTGCCTGGTGAAACTTAGCCAATAAGAAAATATGGCGCTGTCCATTTTACGTAAACTAAAAAATGGCGCGCGGACGCTAGGTGTCGCCCTTCAGACCGGATGTACTACCAATGGTACTGGTAAAAAGTAGTCAAATTCGACGGAAACGGATGTGCCCTCTCATTATAAAAGCTTCCAGTGAGGTAAGTATTTTAATATGCGTTTTATTTCAGGTAAAACGCTTCTATTTTGGGGTAAAAATCAACATTAGTATTACCAAAAAGTCAAAATAAATACAATGAAATCATGCAATCATTACAAAAATATACCAAGGGAATCCAATGGGATAGAAATAACCTTAATACGTATCAATAGAAACAACGCTTCCGAAGCCGCGGGCAGAAACTAGTTTATAATATTAGTAGTTATTCTTATTTATTTGTAATCCAGGTATGGGCACCAGTGTAGACCGGCATTCAGCCAGCACAGAGTACTATACTCGTGGGGACTACGTGCCAGGTATATCAGTAGATGGTATGGATGTGCTGGCCTCCAGAGAGGCCACTAAGTACTCCATCGCGCACTGCCTTAGTGGGAAAGGTAACTAGTGCATATTCTCTAAAAAAGTTAAATGACAGCACTATAGTGTGTAGTGGAGCTCAGTGTTTCAACTCAATTCGATTTCAATTGAATAGCCATGGCTCATCAAAATATAACTCGAGCATTAATTTTACAGGTCCCATTATAGTGGAAATGGTGACTTATAGGTACTACGGCCACTCTATGTCTGACCCCGGCACTTCCTACCGCTCTCACAAGGAGGTAAACATTATTTTAAATCTGACTATTACGGGTAATGTTTGCACATTTGTCCCGAGGCGGGAATCGAACCCACAACCTCCTGCATCGCAGGCGGACCTTCACCCACCGTGGCAAAGAGGTCGTTAAAATTAAATTTATGTTATTGATTATATGTATATATCACGAAGATCTGTAAAGTATTTCGTGTTATGTTAGGTGCAAGAGGTGCGCCATAGTCGAGACCCCATCCTCACTTTCAAGAAGAAGATACTTGAAAAGGGTATCGTCAAGGAAGAAGAGCTCAAGGTACCGTAACGTACCTACTAGTTTCTGTCCGTGGCTTCGCACGCTTTATTTATATTATAAGGAAACGTTTAAAGGTTATTTAATAAAATAAAAAGTTTTGCCTATGTTTTATTCCAGGCCTGGAACTACCTGTATGCAAAATTTCAGCCCGTTCTGTTTAGTAGTTTTTGCGTGAAAGAGGAACAAACATCCATACATACGTATGATAGTAGGGTTAGTCCCAAAAAAAAAAACGCGGTTTAAAACGGGTAAAGGGTTAGAAGTCCGTTTTTCAAAACAATAAAGATGAATAAAGAAGAGATTAGACAAAACAATCAGAAATACACAAATACAAATTATTGGTAAGGTCAATATGCATGTCAAAATTTCATCGTAATAGTTATAATTACAATACAAATTGCATAATTCTAGATGTGCTCCGCGGCTTCGCCCGCGTGAAATCCAAGTGTCAAATAGTGTATAAACCTTCGTCTTGTATCTAAAAAAAAACCACATCAAAATCCATTGCGTAGTTTTCAGACAGACAGCGGGAAACGACTTTGTTTTATACGACGTAGTGAAATATCATAATCATAAAAAAAATTTTTTACATAGAATATGTTTACATAGAGGATCATAGATACATATTGAAACGATGACACTACCGAAGCTTTACAAACTGTGTGGTAATAAGCATTGCAAGTATTTCAACACAATCAGAATTATTTAGAATGAATATTAGTTAAATCATCATCATAGATTTCGTTTTTAGTTTTAAATACATATTATTATTTTGTACCTATAGCTAAACGTCAGATCTCCTAAAGAGGATACAGGCGACTGGGCCCACTACAAAACTGGGACCGCGGTCCCAGTTACCTGATTAGTTTTTTCTTGTTTATTTCGTTGGGCGAGTGGGACCACTCGTAATTTTAACCACAAATCTATTGTGTAAAGTACAGTTGGCATTATGTCTTATTGTGCAAAAAATATAATAAATAACCTTGAGTTCTAACACAACCTAATAATAGGAATTTAAAAATCAGTCTTCGCATCGATTTAGCTATCTCTTAAGTTTCTACGTTAGAAATACAAATATACTCTATAAATAAAGTACCATCACAAACCCGATTTCGCCAAACAAAGTGCCATAAGTATTAACTAATTGATTAATCAAAACATACAGCAATACCATGCTTTCTGTTTGCTGAAATCGGCCTTAACCTTATACTGAGTTTGAGCGCTGGGAGGTGCGACACTGTTTTAAACCTGCGCTTTCCAGTGTTCCGTTGTATTTTAGAGATATAATGTCCTTGTTCATTTTAAAAAATAAATTGAAATTTCGTTTATATTCCAGGCCATAGAAAAAAGGATTCGCAAAGCCGTGGACTTCGACGAAAAGAAGGCCAGGACTGATCCTCCCGCAGACGACAAAGAGTTCGCGATGGATATCTACTCGCAAAACTTGGAGGCCAATCTGCGGGGCTGCAACCCTCTACAGATTTACCCTCATGTCAATCTGCAGTCTAAGGCTTCGTCTAAGTCTTAATTTCGACCTGCTGTTTAACAAATGTTTTGTTTGTTTCTTTGTTTTATACTTTAGCTTGGAGCTCTATGTGCGGGGCTGCAACCCTCAGCCGAACTAACCTTATATCAAGCTTCAAGGCTTAAGCCTTAGGGGGTTTTTATTCCGCCCCGATGTTTTATATTATTTTATTTGTATTTTAATGGAAAACTAACAGCTTGTAAATTTAAGTAAGTAGGAACATTTGGTGGTATAACTAAAGCTTAACAGTTTTCACTTATGTTACTTAAATATGCTTAAACTAAAATGTATATCTTATGTAGGTACCTAATTTATTAATATCCAAACTAATACAAAAAAGAAACAAATGAACTTAGTGTTATGTCTGCTCGCCGTGAACTAGTTGTAGATAGTTTTACAAATGTTTTACTATTTATTTACTTACTCGATCAGAACGCATACAAATATTATTTTTACGGTATATAAACGTACATGGATATATGTTTTGTTATTTATTCATTTTGTAACGTTTATTTATAACGACTATCATCAAACGAATCGATAAGTACTTAAATAACAATGAGAAGTAAATATTAGTTTCCTGTCTTTAACCTTGGCAGTTTTTTTATTAGGTATAACTAACCTTAGACGTTATTTTTTAACTTACAACGTAAAATAGTTCCTTGTACATACGTGTTATCTGTAATGCAACTTGAGTGCCAAAACCCACGTTTTGAATATACGTAAAATCAATTATGTATACCTTGTTTTAATCTAAGTTAGAATATCAAATAAAAGAGTTGAGTTGTGTAAACTTACTGATTTTATTTCACAAGATTACATTTGTACACTTAGCATAATACAAAACACGTTTTATCTACATTTTAATTATTAATATTAACATCTATTACGAAGCTCGGGCATTAAACATCAAATCATTTCAGCCGGTGAAATATTTTACAGTAAGCATATTGAGTAGGTTAGGTAGACAGTATAATATCAATAAATAATAAGGCCGTATGAAACTAATTTTGGCCTTACCTTTACC
Organism: Eupithecia dodoneata; assembly: GCA_947044415.1. Lineage (NCBI taxonomy): Eukaryota > Metazoa > Arthropoda > Insecta > Lepidoptera > Geometridae > Eupithecia > Eupithecia dodoneata. The sequence goes on from OX345670.1 coordinate 2,438,587, forward strand.
ATACCTGATGTCAGGAAAAAAGTGCTAAAAATACTGTTTAAATTAAATTTGAATTTGATTTTGGGTCCGGATTAATGTTAGTATATACCTACCTACAGTCAAGGACAAAAGTAGTTTAACATGGTCAACAAAATAGTGTCAATGTTCAGCACAATGTGGTGTCGTTCTTCATGTGCTGAATATTGTCACCACATTGACGGCGTAGATCACGTGTACTGAGAATCATGCAAGCCAATTAGTTAAGTACCTAACAAATAGGTACTATATCATTTGGTACCTATTCATTTATTACCTAGGTAGAGAACGAAAACATTTAATACTATTTTACCGGGTTATTGGTAATGTGAACTCTGCCCATCATCACGAACACGTTTATGAACCCCCATATCTTTAGTCATTACCTCAAATAATTCTCCACTCAAACTTGTTCAAGGGCGTTTCGAGCATTCCTCCAAAACATGCTCGAGTTTGGTATGCTTAGTCGTTAATTTGGTTATATATCAACCTCTCTTATATACCTTCGCGATGGGTAATTGTAGGTTTCATCGTCGTAAATGTAATTGAGATAGTCTCCAAAATCCATTGTAAATAACAACAAACTATTTCGAGGAGCATTCAAGGTAGGTAGCGAGGTACCTTGAGATGACAGTTCGTTATTCCACTCGTATGAAAAAATTCTCGAAGGCTATTTCGAGTGAAGGATTTTTTTACGATCAAGCATACCGAAACGCATTTGGAGGTTGAGTAGAGTTTGAATCGAAGTTGAGGTAATGACTAAAGATATGGGGGGAAGACGCCAGGTCTTAGAGGCAATGTCAGTGAATTACCAATAACCCTGTTTATTAAATAAATACACAAAAATACTACGTAGTTAGCCAAACGTCCCAGTATCCATACTCAAGCCAAACGCAAGATACATGTTTGTAAACAATTGACACAAAATATCATCACCCCCTTTCGGCGTAGTCCACATGTTAAGGGGCGCCCTGTAAAGTATAATTGTCAGCACAAGTGATTTAATTTAGTATTAATTTTGAGTATTAAGTATAACTAACCCTAGTAATAAGTTCCTAAGATATTTACTAAAAAAATATGGATCACTGTTATCTGAAATAAATGATTTTATTTTTGTTATTTATTTATAAGCATTGTAGAAAGAGCTGAAATCGACTAGAAGTACAAATTCGGTCAAAAAATAAATAATGGGCAGGCGAGCAACGCCACGCTCACCCCAACGGATTAGCTCCCCTACACGCGAGGCCGCCAGATACAAGACCTTCCTGGAGACCTCTTCCCCGGGAACTGCTGGAACTCCACGATGATATCCAAACTCAAGAAGACCATCGCCAATCGGCTGCTGAACAGCAATTGAGAGGCCTGCAGGACTCTCAATGCTGTAACTCAAGACTCGAGTGACGTCTCGCTCGACGTTGAAGCCAGAAGAAAGAACCTAAGCTCGATTCTAACCGCATTTCGCTCGAAAGACGAACTGTTGAAGACCATTGATTGATATAAACAATGGGGCAATGGTGACAAACACTGTATCTTGTTGTTATCTAGTTTGGCTCAAGTATATTTCATTTACATCCGCCGCGCCGCTCTTCTTTCAACATACAAATTACTATAATACAAAAGTCATCTATTCAAACTTACAGCTATAAGGATTAACAGGTCTTTTTCAGGGAATGTGACGGGGTTTAGGGAATGTTTTAGGGGTAGGTACTACCATGAATGAAAAGGTAGGCGGACAGAAAAAGGTTTTAAAATAGAGGTCATAAAGCGACATATAACGTCTCGACTAGATACCTACATTAGGATTTCCGTTTCGAAATTTCGATTCGATAATCGAATCGGTTTTCCGTAAATACATCACACCTCATCACACATTATACGTTTCGTTCCGTTTGGAATAACAAAGTTTAGTTGAGTTGGCTTTTCCGTGCGGAATTCCGAACGCAAAGGCTACCTTTTGGGATTATAAACGGAAAACTACTGTACGTTATGTGAAAGATCCATAGATTTGTAATGTATTTGAAACTATAATAACATTGTTCGAAATTTCGAATCAATATTATTAAACGGAATTTTTAATTAATGTGGCCGACCAAAGTGCATATTCATCAGATTCCACATTTCTCGGAAATGCAAAAACCAGGTTTAGCGCTTATATCGTCAGCGTAGGCTGCTACGATCTTTGACATACTATCATTTCTTCTCCAATAAAAAACCTACTTAGCAGTAAATAACAAACCGTGGACATAATCTCCGTACCGCACGGCACAATAATAAGCATTCTAATACGGGCTTAGGCACATACCAGTACAGTTAAAGTTCTTGAACTATGACGGCCTGTGGCTTAGGTAAATTCGGTAATGTTCAGATACATTGTACACTATCAAAATACCTGGCGAGTAGCCCGCGAACTGTCTCTTATCCGAAGTCTATCATATGAATCGAAGTTTAACGAGTTAAAGCCCATTTTTTAATGCATACTTTTTAAGCTGTGCGGCAGTGATGTACAGCTTTGCGACAACCTTTTTTTCCTCTTAAGCGTCATCTTCATTCTCCTCCGTCATATCCGGAACTTTACTTTCCTCCGGCTCAGCTTCTTCTACAAAGCCGCATTGCAGTTCATACAGCTTCTTGTATATCCCTTTGAGTTGTATGAGTTCTTTGTGCGTCCCCATCTCCGCCACCACGCCTTTGTCGATGACGCAGATGGTGTCTGCGTTCTGTATGGTGGCGAGGCGGTGCGCGATAATCAGGCACGTGCGGCCCTCGCTGGCGCGGTCCAGGGCTTCTTGCACCACCTGATGCAATACAAATACCCTTGTAGTGATGGGGTTAGGTAGATAGCGATGCGCTGCTTCTGTCCGCTAGTTACCTACCTTCTCTGAGTGCGTGTCCAGAGCAGAGGTCGCCTCGTCCAGCAGGAGGACCCTGGGGTTGCGCACGAGCGCTCGCGCGATGGCGATGCGCTGCTTCTGTCCGCCCGACAGCTGCGAGGCGCGCGCGCCGATGCGGGTCTCGTAGCCCTGCACAAATGAAATTGTATTAAGTAGGTATCTACTTCTCTTGATATTATGAAGGAAACCGTCATTGCCACGTTAGTCGTTTAGGGTATCGTATAATTGATAAAGTGGAGACAAATCGCCGGAAACTAGAGAACCCAGGATGACTGGAAAAGTCGTGTCATCTCCGACACAAAGACTTTTCCAGCCATCCATGAGGCCTCTCGAGATATGCTTGAGGTTAGTGAGCCACAGGAGTAGATTAGTCTTTTGACTTGAACGAGAAGCATTTAGGTTGGAGGTACCATTGACAGCCCCATACTATTAAACACAGTCAGTATTGACGTGCCTTAGCAATCATTGCCAAAGAACTTACAGCGGGCAGAGCGGCGATGAACTGATGCACGTTGGCTTTCTTGGCGGCGGTGACGATCTCCTCGATGGGCACGGCGCGCGTGTTGTCTCCGTACGCGATGTTCTCCGCGATGCTGCGGTCGAACAACACCGGCTCCTGCGACACGATGCCGAGGTTGCGCCGCAACGTGGATATACGCATGTCGGCTGTTATGCTGTGGTCGTCTAGGTGCTGAGAATAAGAGGTACAGTTTATACTTTACAATTTGCTCTCTAAAAACCCCCCTGTCCAATCCCAATGATAACTTAGCAGAATACCAAAACGTGTTTATATGTAAGTGACGATACCATTATCACAGTCTTCACTATGACAATAGTATCGTCCATTAGTTAATAGATAACTGTATGGGGGTGTTTATGGACCTGACGAAGGCTTTCGAAACGGTTTCTCCTACAATCTTGCTCGATTAAAGTGCACGTACGTAAGCAGCGTCCAAAGTACTTTTTATGGCATCCCTCAAAGGAGTATACTAGGTCCCACTCTTTTTACAATATACATGAATTATTTCACAAGCGTCACACTACGTCCGCTCTCCACAACCAGCGACAGACCTTGCCTTCCGTACGTACAGTCAGTAAGTAAAGGCTAGTTACCACGGCGCCGCTGTCAGGGTCGTAGAGTCGCTGCAGCAGCTGTATGAGGGTGGACTTGCCGCAGCCGCTCGGCCCCACGAGCGCCACCCTGCGGCCGCTCTCCACAACCAGCGACAGACCTTGTAGGACCTGCACTTCCCGCCGCGTAGGGTAGCGGAACTTTATGTTTGAGTATTCGATTTTGCCGTTTACGATCTGTGAACATAGAGTTATTTTTGTTATAGCTTGTACCGCTGATGAGTCTTTAACAACAAAACTCTGTTTGAGTTGCAAAAATTATCAATAGGTAAATAAATTCAAACAAATTGTCAAACATAACCTTTGTAAAATTACTACTTAATAACAGATTTTTTATCGTCTAGCTAGATAAGCTAGACGATAAATAAAAAAGCTTGGGACTAGTTTGGCTCTAACTCGAAAACTAAAAACTTAATAAAATAAAAAAGTTTCTTTATTCAGACATAAATTGTGTTGTGTTAATAAGGTAAAGATTTCTTGTTAGCTTCTTTACTTCGCCTTAAAAAGATTGAAGTGAACAAAAAATCTTATCACATTGATATTTGATATTAAGTACTGTAATATACTCAATTCACATTTTGTCTTATCACGTCGAGACTAGCGACGAGTAATGCTGCCGTTCAAAATTATAAAGAGATGTTGAGACTTAACAGTACCGTTCAAAATTAATTAATACGAACCTTACCTCTCATCACCGAGGTAGGTGATGAGGTAAGGTTCATATACGTACATATCCTTCTGACACGGCAGGGATGTTAGTGCTCTCCACGGCTGACTTCCTGGCCAGCAGGGTCATGACGCGTCCGGCCGCGCTGATGGCTGCGCCGAAGTTGGGCGCGAACGCTAGCGCCTGGCCCATCATCCACGCGCCGAATACTAGCGCTTCTGATACTCTGGAAATCAATTAAATCATCGAATTATTACAGCCATTACTGCCGTGCAGAAACGACCACTTGACCACTGAGCCCGTGGATGTCGTAGGTAAGTGTTGTCTAAGGAAACCGCCCAGAAATAGGACAGCAGATTTCTCTATTTTTAATCTCTACTGTAGGTATTTTTAATCTGTATTAGAGTCACCGTGGGGGTTTTGCCAACTCATTGCAGGGGTGCCATGAGTTGGCAAAAACAGTTAGTTGGTCAAGAGAGTTGGTAAACAGGAGGGTAACTGTTTCTGGGAAAAGGTTTGGCATTGGAATTCTGTGTGCTAAGGCGGTTCCGTAACTTAAGCGATATAGCAGTCTGACTAAATCTGGTAGTCGGGTAGCTTCAACACTTGAGTAGTACTTACTTGATGACACTCTTGTATCCGACCTCTCCTGTAGCGACGAGCACTCCGCCGTACCAGAGCGAGAGCGCATAGCCGGCGACCGGCGCAGTCTGTCCGAATGAGAACACGCAGCCACGCCAGCGGCAAGCCTTCAGCGCCGCCGTGCGACCTGACTCGCTCGCTGTGGAGTAGCGTTGGAGGATTTGGTTTTCACCACCTGCCACAAAAATAGTTATTTGTTATACAAGAGTGCAAAGTTGCTTCTTAACCGCGTGCTCAATTTAGATGTCCGAGCAAGCAAAGGATTCTAAAATTGAATCACGAGGGTAGCGAGTGATTAAAATTAGAATCCTGGGCGTTAGCGAGGGAATCAAAAGAGCACGATGTAACAAATCTTTGCACTCGAGAAGTGCAACACATAACTTTAAATCCCACCTCAGCGAGGAAATGACTAAATGCAAAAAAATTACATTTACAATCACAAGATACTTTTATTTCACTTTAGGTATTAACTACTACATTATGATAGATAAGTATTACAGAATAATTTTTAAATTATAACAACTACTTTAGTTATAATTAAAAATATTGAAAGTAACGTTGCTACAGTTACTTAAGTCGTTTTCTGAGAAAGTTTTGGCTCCTTTAGCTAGACGCCACGTGTTAAACTTATCGGACTGTTTCAAATACTTCTCGCGTGATTGTTGAGGGAGAAAGCTCATTTGCGCATTTTTAACAGTTTCAGTCATTTCTGTTCGCGTCAAATAAACTTCATAGTCGCTAGAATCACTCATTTTAGATTTTTCACTTGTTTTCAAGTTTGTTGTTTTTAACCTAGGGTTTTAACCTAAACAATTAATATAATATATCTATGACGTGAAAATAAAATGACACGCGCAAAGCAAATTAAAAAAAAAAGTACACCAAGAAGGTTCCGAGTCTGAGTTTTTAACAAAGTAAAAAAGGTTGCATGATAAATTCGACTCCATGGAGGTAGAAGTAAATAGGTTTAATAAGATGTTACAAACAGGGAGGTAGGTAACAAACATATTTTACCGATTACGGTGTACAAATTGAGAGGAATTAAAGTCACACTTACAGAAAGCGGACACAGTTCTGATGTTTGTGATCGCCTCGGTAGCGATGGTGGTGGCTCGTTCGGACGCCATACGCACCGTGGTGTTGCCAGCCTCGAGCACTCTACCTTCCAGCACCACGGCTCCAATTACCATTGGAACTGACACCTTAAAAGAAATAACAAAGAAGATAAGTAACACAGCTACATTGTAGTGACCATAGGAGACAATTCCAACTCTACTATATACTCGCAAATATTATATAAATGGACAATGCATCATCAGCCTCAAGCTAAACAGAGCTTGTGTGATGGGTACTAGATGACTGATATACTTTATACAATACATACTATAGATAGAATAACGCCCAGAACACTCGGAACAAATATAATAGGTATACATTGTAGCTACCAAAGGAGACAGAGTTCTAACTTAAATTATTGTTATAATATTTATTAACAAAGAAAATTGGATATCAGCAACAAATCAGAACTAGGATTTGCAATGAAAACAATTGAGCTAACTGCAGACGAGGGTTGCAGAATGGTTGCAAACAATCTTGTGATACCTCTGATGCGCTTCGCCAGATAGTCACCAGCCCTCGGTTCACGCCTCGCTTGGACCAGACGCTTAGATAGTTTTTTAGAAACCCGTATGGTGATTAACTATGACTAACTGTAACTCGCGACCGGTTTGCGACAGGCGTAAATTAGGCAATCAGTGCTGTCAAACGCCAATTTTGACCAATTTTGACGTTGTAGCTGGTGTCAAATTAACTCAAAATTGACCTTTGACAGCACTGATTGCTTAATTTACGCCTGTCGCAAACCGGTCGCGAGTTACATAATCACCCGGCCGGAATGCCTTGGTTCTCTAAGGTGAGCAAATGCATAGGACTTGTCGAGAGTTAATAAATCTTTAATAACACATTTCGGTGTGTTTTAAAACGTATAAAGAAAATATTGATGTATGAATAATAGAATCTAAAAATAACGTAAGTACTTACAACTGTTCGTCGGACTTTGTTTTCCAATATTTAAGACCTGCGTTTGTCATAACCTTACAACTTACTCATGCTGAGACAGAGACCGTTTTCTGACTCAATTAAAAAAAATTGTTTATTTTATTTTTTAATCATGTTTGTTTTGTTTTTGTTTATTGAGTCGCAAATAAAATATTCTATTCTAGTATTAAACCAGACATTATATTATATTCTAAGATGAAACTAGATAATATTACCAGAGAGATGAGCGTCATCTTCCAAGTGTAGTACAGAGAGAGGATGATGCCGATCAGGATAGTTGCTGTGGCCTGCATCAGTGCGCCAATCCGGCTTCCAGTGGCCTGCAACAAAATAACTTTATATTTTCAAAAAGTTGTATTCTTTAGGCTTACAAAAAACACTTAGACAGATACTTTACTAGCTGCACTTGCACATTTTTCTTCAGGGGACGCGTGCAGTATTCACAATCACTACATAGTATAAAACAAAGTCGCTTCCCGCTGTCTGTCCCTAGGTGTCAAATGGATTATAAACCTTCCTCTTGAATCATTCTATCTATTACAAACCGCATCAAAATCCGTTGCGTAGTTTTAAAGATCTAAATATACATAGGGACAGACAGACAGCGGGAATCGACTTTGTTTTATACTATTTAATGATTGTAAATAATGCACGCGTCCCCTGAAGAAAAATCCAACCAACGAACTGCGATCCCCAACTCGCACGCCCAGCGTGCGGATTATGGGCACTATGAGAACAGCCAAAAAGAGATGGCCTACAGATCCCGGCAAAAACCTGGGTCTCTTCAAGACTAGAGTAAATAATTCTATTTTCTTTTATTTCTTCAGGCTTACAAAATAAGCACTTAGTCAATTAAAATTTTATGCTAAAAATTTTAATAGGTGTCTTCTAGGTTCTATGTTCTTTCTCTTTCTATGTCTACACCGTCCGGCCACAACGTCACTTACAGTCGTTATTGTGATCAAACGAGGCTATACCGGTAAAAATGACCACAGCCTAAAAAAACCGATTGCTTGAACTTATGATTAATTATTTTTTTTATTAAATATTATTATTTTTAAAACTCACCCCTTGTACAGCCGCAGCGTCGGCCGCCAGTCGACCGCAAAGGGCGCCGATCCCGTTAAACGGGTCGTCGAACCAACCGATCTCTTGTGAGAGCATGTGCTTGAATGTTGCTACCCTGGGATGAACAGACATTAAAACTGTTATTGGGATCGGTACATATCTGACGGAAAATGCGTCGAGCGTTTCATCGGTGCGTCTATTCGGTCAAATCAGATCGAATCTACGCGTCTAATCAGTTCGAATGGCCTCTACACAAACGATCTCCACCGATGATACGCCTAGTCTGAATGCATCAATCAAAATACACGTGGCGCGATACGATACGTCGACCGACTATGCGTTGACGGAAACTAACAGACGCTGTACGCTAGATGTACTAACGCATCATCGGTTGAGTGTGAAAGGTTGAATGTTTTATTATATATTTGTCTGGCGTAACGCGACCGATAATGCACCATTGTCCGTCAGATATGAACCGACCCTACATCCCGTCTTAATCTTCCTGCATACAGCTGATGCCGTAAGTCATTCTCAGCTCATCATCGACCAGCTCATCGCGCCACAACGACGACAGATGTGGCGCGGTGGGCGAAGGTCCGCCTGCGACGCAGGAGGTTGCGAGTTCGATTCCCGCCTAGGAACAAATGTGTGTTCGATCTGCAGATATTTGTTTCGGGTGTTCTGGTCGTTTTCTATGTATAATAAAAAAAATCTATCTATGTAATGTATTGTATTATGTATATCAGTTATCTAGTACCCATAACACAAGCTCTGCTTACCATGGGGCTAGATAATGCTGTGTGAATTGTCCAGCATTATTTATTTATCATGCCACTTGATCATAAGCAGAAGATTTAGCGCACCTACAATGTATTAAAAGTTCCACGCCTTATTTATGCTTACCTGAGCCGTTTAGTAAGCCGTACGCCAGTGAGATTGAATATGTATATCTGGCAGAAAATACCGAAGCCGGTGACAAGGCCGACCAGCATGAACAATCCAGCGATTATGTTCGTTTCTGCTCGCACATAAACTTCATCACGACTTTCTAGAAGCTGTAGACAGAAAACAATTAGTATTATATTTGATGAATGAATGAATGAATGTTTATTTGTTAGAAGGCTTACACAGAACATAATAAACTTAAACTAAGAGGAAACGAGTAGGTCAGTGTGCAAGTCCAGTAACAAAATGGCTTTAGCATGAGTTGGATCTCTAGCAAGCTAGCAACCAACGCTGGTCTTCCGGCAACTTGTTTCGCTACTTACTTGTTTGCTAGTTTCTTCCAAATATTTCAACTGACACGGTCTTTAGTGATTATTGTCCGGTTCCTGATTTGGATGGAACTGAAGAAAACTAGAAGAAGTCTGGTGACTATACTGACTTACACCGTAGGTTTCTCCGAAGAGCACAGCGAACATGGGGAATGAAGCTCCGACCGCAATGGCCGCCAACACTCCCACCAGCATCAAATACTTCTCCGGCTCACACAGGCGCAGGATCTGCCATGTTGTCGGGTCTATTTCCTCTGGGACCTGTAAAAGAAAGAAAGAAAATTATTTATTAGACACACACACAACACACAAACAAATTTAATTACACGAATATAAGACTGCTTACCTAGTAGTTACTTACTAGAAAACACGTAGCACACAAAACAAACAGCATATATACGAGGGGTGATCCAAAAGTAATGATAATCAATAAGAAAAAAGGGAATTGTAGGTAAAAAAAAAATTTATTTCTCTACATAGTCTCCTAGTAAGTTAATACATTTAGTCCATCTTTTTTCTAAACCAAAAATTCCCTTTGAAAAAAAATCTTTTCCTTGACCCTCCAAAAACGCCTCTACAGCAGTCATCACCTCGCTATTGTCGTCAAATTTTTTGCCTCGGAGGTGTTCCTTGAGCCGAGGAAAGAGGTAGAAGTCACTGGGAGCCAGGTCTGGCGAATAGGGTGGGTGTTCGAGCAATTCGAATCCCGTTTCATGAATGGCAGCTATCGCGACGGCGGCTTTGTGAGCTGGTGCGTTGTCTTGGTGAAACAACACTCCAGCTCGCAGTTTGCCCCGTCTTTTTTCCTTGATGGCCTCCCGCAATCTTCTTATTTGGTCTGCGTAGTAAGAACCCGTAATAGTGGCTCCCTTTTCCAAATATTCCACCATAACAATTCCTTCAGCGTCCCAAAAAACGGACGCCATAACCTTTCCTGCTGAACTTGACACCTTGAATTTCTTCGGCGTCGGGGAAGAGGCTCGTTTCCAAGTCATTGACTGCTGTTTGGTTTCCGGATCAAAATGATGGATCCAGGTCTCATCCATGGTCACGAAACGAGACAAAAAATTCTCCTGATCCGCTTGGAACTTTTCGAGATTCACCCTCGAAATGTCGACTCGTTTTTTCTTTTGCTCGTCGGTTAACATTCTCGGCACCCAACGCGCAGAAACCTTTTTCATATGCAGTTCGTTCGCAAAGATTCTTTGAATACTGCCATATGAGATCCCTGTGACCTCAGCTACATGCCTGATGGTCACTCTTCGATCTGCCAACACGACATCTTCGACTTTTTTCACGTTGTCTGCAGTGAGGGACGTGGTTGGGCGTCCTTCGCGATGTTCATCTTCCGTGGATATTCTACCCAGGTTAAACTCCTTTGCCCAGCGCGCAACTGTGGAATATGGAGGAGCAGAGTCCCCCAATGTTTCCACTAGGTCGCTGTGTATGTCTTTGGTAGAAAATTTTTTCAAGCAGAGGTACTTGATGACTGCTCTGATTTAGTTTTTCTGCATTTTGATGTTTTCTCTCCGACTGTTCGTATTCAAATTAATGTACCTCCCGGGAATCGTGGTCTATTCATATGATTTTTTTATGCTGACCTAGTAGATATATAAGAAAACAAAAAAAAAATATTTCATGTCTCCATGTGCTCTACAAATATCCGATTATCATTACTTTTGGATCACCCCTCGTAATTCAGATCTTCTAATTAATAAATTAATTCATTATTAATTTCTAATTTAATTCTTTATCTATCAGAATAAATACAATGTTCATTTCATTTCATTTATCGGGATAAAAAGCTAGGCCACGTACTTGACGAGTACCAGCTCCATTTTTTGTATGGGATTTGGTAGAGCAGCGCCTCTGCTGTGCAGTTATTGAACTACGCAAATCCAATATAAAAATTGAATTATTGGTCTTTGAGACAATACTATTTAATTACGCACTTAATATGCAAAAGCGGACTTTGATAAATACAGATCAGCATCGATTTTTTTCTCTGATAAATTTCGAATGTAAATAATTCGAAATACCGAATTTTACCGACACCAGAGAACAAAATTGGTGCTTATCGATCCTCAGACTCCAGAACTGACATGCACTTTTTACGAACATAACACAACAGGCGAGTACAAGAAGGTAGTGGGTAACACCATAACGCCTACACCTAGCTACTGGGTTCAGCTATCTATAGACAATGAGTTAAAATATCTACAAGCTTTCAAATCAAGAAATCTTCACTATTTACCTCTTCTTCCATTTCTTCCTCGTCCTCCGAAGCTGATGAGTCACTGTGGACGGACTTTATGGACTCTATGGACACCATCTTCTCTAGCTTTGGTTTTCTTATTCTAGCACCTGAAATTAATTAGATTTGTATAAATATGTATAGGTAAACGTAGTGAAGGACGCCCTCCGACCAGGTGGGATGACGACCTGCGAAAGGCTGCAGGTAGATGCTGGATGTCGAGCTGAAGACAGGGCGCTGTGGCGCTCATTGGGGGAGGCCTATGTTCAAAGTGGAGTACCATAATATGCTGATGATGATGTATAGGTCGGTAAGGCTTGCTGTGCCTTCAACTAGGCTACATAAGATAAATGTACCTATCTTTTAAGGGGCAATGTTATACGCTTCTACATCAAAACTCCAAGTGAGTTGCAAAAATTATCAATAAATAAATTCAAATAAACTGTCAAACATATCCTTTGTAAAAAGGCTTATTACAAAATATCAGATTATCTAGACGATAAAAATGCTTAGGACGAGTTTTGCTCCAACTCAAAAACTTACAATCTAACAAGGTAAAGGTTTGACGATCTCTGTGGCGCGGTGGGCGAAGGTCCGCCTGCGACAAAGAAGGTTGCGGGTTCGATTCCCGCCTCGGAACAATTGTGTGTACGATCTGCAGATATTTGTTTCGGGTGTTCTGGTCGTTTTCTATGTATAATAATTATGTATGGTATTATGTAAGGTCCTAGTTATGTATGGGCCCAGTCGTCTGTATCCTCAAAAAATCAAAGTGATCACTTTATTTCCAAATTTTACTTATGTAATTTGAAATTTGTGACAAGAGTCATGTAAGGTCTAACTAAAGGATTTAAAATATTTCTTTATTAATAATACTTGGCTTGATGTAGCTTGTTGTACGTTGTTATGATATTAGTTCGTTGAGTTATATGTATACGTGTAGGAGGGCTTAGGCCTCTGTTTTCGTTTACTTATCTGGCCAACTCTACTGCCATACATGCTGTAGGGTATTAAAGACCAAGTTTGGTCTAGTGACCCATATTAGAGCTCATGATAGAAGAATCCGTGATATCTAGGTTCGCCGTCATCAAAATCGATGAGGAGGCCTATATATATATCGGTAGTTACGTTTGGGTCCCTTAGAGTCCGATTCTGCAGTCGGTTCATTCGCCAGCACGAGGTGGTAATACTTCCCGCGCAGTTCCATCAGCTCCTCGTGAGTGCCTTCTTCCAAGACCTCGCCTTTGTCGATGAAGATAATACGAGTTGCGTTGAGGACGGTCGCTAGTCTGTAAGGTTCGTTAGAATAGTAAGGTTAGTTCCAGTTAAAGGTATTAAATAGCTATTTCAGACCAACGCGGTATTTGATACCCAGAGTGGTGACAAAATCCAATTGGGTGTGGGAAATAATTTTTGACGTTTTGGAATGTTTTGTACCTATACTATTCTGTAAGTCAAGTCTAAATAAATAAATAAATTAATCTCGTGCGGTTTTTAGCAACCCTTAAGCTTCTCCCTTCCCCCTGGTACTATGTGGTGAAGTTATGAACTACTCCCTAAGGCAAAATCACGTGTTATTTTTAAAGATAAGTAAAAGTAAAGTAAAAAGGTTTTTATTTTGTCAGAACACTCTTATAAATTAAACTTAGATTAACAGAAGACAGAAACTGACAAAATCGGTCTCCACTCAGCATGTGCTATGGTAGAGCAGATCGTACCTTTGGTACGTAATTTTTGGTGTAGGTACAACAAAGCAACAATAAAATATTTTCTCGAAATACACGAAGGTATAATCGAATTTAATTCTGGGAAACCGTAGTAAAAATGTCTGTTTGTCTGGGTTTTAAATCGCGCGTTTAAGTATAGAGTCTGTGCAAAAAGAGTCTCTTGGGAATGGAGGGCGCGCGTGTGCCAATGTACTACTTTTGTTGCGTTAATATGTTAGGTCATCGTAACGCCACGACCGGTTCTCTTTTTGCACAGACTCTAATACCTATATTATGACTAAATGATTTTTTATTTTAAAGTTGTCTCGAATAAAGTATACCTGTGGCTAACCATAACAGTGGTCCTGCCTTGCGCAGCGTCGTCCAACGCTCGCTGCACCTTAGCCTCACTGGCCGAGTCTAGTGCCGAGGTCGCCTCGTCCAGAAGTAGGATTTTAGGCTTTCGGACCAGCGCCCGAGCGATCGCAATCCTTTGCTTCTGTCCGCCGGATAGCTGGGCGCCTCGTTCGCCGATCATGGTGTCGTAGCCCTGAAAATGTTAGTGTTAAGAAGGTTAGAGTGGTCTTGATTGCCTAGCTATAGATTTGAACACCAACATGGTGGGATGACGATCTGCGAAAGACTGCAGGTAGATGCTGGATGCGTCAAGCTGAAGACAGGGCGCTATGGCGCTCATTGAGGGAGGCCTGTAGATGCTGGATGCGTCAAGCTAAAGACAGGGCGCTATGGCGCTCATTGAGGGAGGCCTATGTCCAGCAGTGGACTATCATAGGCTGATGATGATGATGATGATGATATTTGAACACACGCCAACAAATATCAAAAAATACAAAATTATTTATTAGCCACTTCACTTAGATATAGGTGCACATTACTAACGGCCGAGGCAAGCCTGTGTCGCGGGACGCCTGTTTACAAAGGCAACTTTAACATTAAAGATTTTTAGATACTGATACAGGGCAAACAAAGAAAAATAATATTAAAATAAATCTAATCAATTATAATTACATACGTGATACAAAAAAACAGATACAATACAAAAAGGACTTCATTAATTATAAGTATCGATACAACGGGTATTTATCGCGTTTATTTACCTATTTTCCCGACGTTTCAACAGGTTTACACTCTGTCGTGGTCACGGGATGTCATCCCTTGATTCCGTTGTATCGATACTTATAATTATGTGTTCAGATCGCGTAAGTTTAAAAATATTTAGGACTTAATTAAATCATCGCCATCTTGATCGAAATACCGCAATTTCGTAAAATGAGCAGCGCCATCTATCATCTATTTAGCTGTAATACATTCCGAATCAGAATAACTATTTTAAAATAAATCGCACATGCACTTTGAGTGGTTTTGGCTTATTTAGTCGAAATTTTTAGTAAAAGAAAAATACCCTTTTAATATGTGGTGGGTGGTTTATGTTCGATTTGTGAATGGGTTTGAAGTAAAAATAGGTAGATCAACAGAACACTTAAGTAAGTTAAGTACCTTACCTAGATAAAAAAAACTACACTTACTTCAGGCAGCTTCTTGATAAACTCATGACAATGCGCCTGTCTCGCCGCTACAACTAACTCTTCTTCCGTACACGACGGGTTACTCATTCTGGAATAAACAAGATATAAGTCAGTACCTAGGTACATACATGTTGTAAAGAGGGGTTTTCAGTAAATTGCTACACATAAGTAAATAAAGTAATATTAAAGTATACATTGATTTCAAGAAAAAGTTTAATTATAGGTTTTCTCTGGACCACCGAGGTTTTTTTCAGTGGTATTGCTAACCGCCACGTATGGTTTAGTTTCTCAGTAGATCTCACCGTATGTTCTCTCTGATGCTGCCGGCGAACAGAACTGGCTCCTGGCCGACGACCGCGATGTGGCTCCGCAGGTGACGCACGTTCAGCTCGCGGAGATCGTACCCTGGAGAGACAAGGATGCAGTTGAAAACCCATGGTCAATGACGAAAGTTGATGCCCTCGTATGAAGGTAAGGTTGGGATGAGTCTAAAATAATGAATGAATATGCTGATATTGATCATGATCTTAGACACCCACTTTATTAGGCTGATATAAATAAATAAAATGATAAATAATGCTGCAAAGTCTTCACAGCATCGAGCAAGCACTCTCAGCCACCGTCTCGTTCTAACTACCCTCAGAGGTGTATGAGGGTAAGAGATGCTAGAGCTATGTATGATGTGACACTGACCGGAAGCCCGCACAGAGCCGGTGTCAGGGTCGTACATCCGCTGTATGAGCTGCAGCACGGTTGACTTGCCGCAGCCGCTCGACCCAACCAGCGCCACCGTCTCGTTCTGACGGATCCGAAGGTTCAGACCGTTTAGGACCTATAAACGACAAGCGATAAATAACTCTCGCAAAACTAACTAACAAAACTAATTTGTCAAAAAGTCAAAAACATCTCCGACAATTTCACTTTGTACCATCATAACATTACATTGGCTGCATCCATTTTAACCACATGTCTTTGTGCAAATTTCCGATTAAATGTCCTTTAAAACAACCGCCGTGTGGTGCCTGCATAGAATTACATCACCCCGAGGTGAGGTCAGGCTTAAAAATATTAAACACTTACCACCTAAACATAGAATTATTGATAATTCGTTAAAGTGGACTCTGTCGCAACTAACAGAAGCTTCACTCCCTTACCTGAACATCACTCCTAGCTGGATATCTGAAGCTAACACCCTTAAGTTCTATATCCCCCTCGAGATGTGGTCTGGTGCCCTCCTTCGACAGACTGTCTATCACCGGTTGTCTGTCTATGACTGCGTAGACAGCGCCGCCTGACGCGCGTGCGTTGTTGATAGCTTCCATGTGGGGGGCGGTGAGGCCTACGTTCTGTGCGCCTTGGAGGACGCTGAAGAATACCTGCAAGTAAATAGGGTCTATAATTAATAGTGTAGCATATCCGACATATCACTACATAGTAAATATAAAACAAAGTCGCTTACCGCTGTCTTTCCCTATGTATGTTTAGATCTTTAAAACTAAGCAACGAATTTCAATGCGGTTTTTTAAAATAAATAGAGGTATTCAAGAGGAGGGTTCACAAATCATTTGGCGAAGCTAGTTATTTAATAGAGATCGAATGTGTGGAACCCTAGGGTCTTTGTTTGGATCACATGTCTATGAAGACAATATTATAACGATGAAATGATTATAACACTGTTGAGAAGGTTTTTGGTTCCAAAGCAGAGTCTTTTGTAGTTTTTTCTGTTGAACCTGTAACCACAAGGTCGTATTGCTACGCTTTGTCTTGATTTGTCATTGTTGGTCGCGTAGATGATAAGCCACATGATGTAAATATATCTAATAGATATGAACGTACAATCATCAACACAGCGGGCGTGTAGACTGGCTGTTCCTCGTGCCGGCTGTCGAGGATGAGCCCCACGCCGTACCAGAAGGCGAGCGCGTATGTCGCGTAGATGATGAGCCACATGATGCCACTACCGATACCCGAGTACACACCCTTCTTGATGCCCATCTTTGTGGCCGGCTCTAGACGATGGTTGTATCTGAAAAAAATAGCGACAGATAAATAACAAAGAAAGTTGAACATGAACCTATCTCTCAACTTAGAAGTCTACTACAAAACATTGGCCCGAAAAACGGTTTAGGGCCCCATTGCGCTCTTTCGGATAGGCTGATCTGGGAGAGAAAGACTGCCAAAACTACATTTGGTACGCGGGTTGTCGATCGCAATACCTCGAATTAGAAACTATACTAGGATTGGTACAAAGCCTTAGCAAGGAGTTAGCGAGCTGGTGAATTTCTAGATAAAATTTGGACTGTAGTTTCACCAGGTACGACCTAAGTAGGTACCTCATGCCGCGAGCGCAGATTAATCGACTGCGAAGGTCAGTGCATCACCAGCAGCCATTCAAACCACACTCATTACCATCAGTATTATCGTAGTTTAATACAATATTGTTCTTATACTCGACTTTTATAATATCTCAGGATACCTGTCGATCTCCTTCTCCTCCCCTCCAAAAGCCACCACAGTCCGTATCGACGACAGCACCTCCTCAGCGATCACGCCTGCTATACTGTACGCACCCAGCTCTTGAGTGGTTAGTGAAGATTGCACCTAAAAACAACAAAGTTACTCCATTAAACAGTGTCTTATGAAGTTATTCGCATAAACACGATGGCCTTTTCTCGTAACTAGATTCAGATCATTTATTCTGCATACAAATATAAAAATCACAATAATGTTACTTAAATTGAACGATGACGCTATGACTCGTCAAAACACGATATAGATATCATATTTTGCCGTGGAGGGGCAATAACCTATATGCTTGTATCTAAGGTTCTGAAATCTATCACTTTAGATGAGTTGATTCTACGAGGATGTCAGGTAACGTAGAGGATTTGACATGATTGTAATCGTTTTCTAAGAACTCCTTGATACTACTAAAATACAGCGTTTGTCAAGTAAGAGATTTCGTAATCTGGAATCAGATGAGCACAGATTGAGAGCTGGCAAAAAAATGACAATGAAAGTGGCTCCGATCGTTGACAGAATTTAAAATTGATTATTATTTTATCATCATTATTTGCAGCCGGAACACTATCACTATCACCAGCGTGAGCTCCTAGGCAGCAGAAGATTATATAAAACCAGTTTCTGCCTGCGACTTCGCACGCGTTGTTTTGCAAAGTAAACGATGTGACGACCCCATAAAAGAGAGGAATAATGTTTAGACATTTTGTTACTGGACTTACACACTTACCTATACGTTTCCTCTTAGTTTAAGTTTATTATGTTCTGGTAAGTCTTACAACAAATAAATTTCATGCTATTCTATTCTATAGACTCACTCTAGCAACAAGAGCCGTAGTGGCTATAATAATGGGCGTGCAAGAGAGGATGACGAGCGTGAGTTCCCAGCCGTAGACCAGAGAGATGACTACAGCGGTGACGAAGGACATCACCAGGTAGACCAGCATGGGGACCTTCTCGCCGATGCCTTCGCGGAGTTTTTCTATGTCGCTGGAATGAAAAGGAAAAATTATAGGTTTCAACGTGTGTTCTTGAGGTCTCTACTCGTTGAAACAGAAATCGATGTTCCTGATTCGTTTTCATGCTAGACCAACTGAGGGGTATGAAAGCAAAACCTGATAGTTCCAAGGAAGGTTAATATTTAGAATTTATGATTTTTCATTGCACTCAAATTACCGCCATCAGTGGTTAGGCTGACTGTTAGCAATTGGTCCACTACGCAACAACAGAACGTAAAAACATAAAACCATAGGGTATTTTTGTATTATTTTTCTAAAAGTTTGATGGACAATTGCTATTCTGCTATTGGAAAAATTCGATTTTGCTTATTACTGTTATGTCGCTTGCATAAGATAGTGTTTACATAAAAGGGAATCATAAACTTTGATCATTTTTACTCGTTTTTACGAGAAGACCCCTGGATGTCAAAACACATCCGCATGTACCTATTCTATAAGTGTGTCTTTTTTTTTGTTAATTTAAGTTGTTATGAATAAATGTCTTTCTATTCTATTTCTTTGCAAGAAACAAATGCTTGATAATTTTTGGGTATCAATGTACTCACTCAAGTAACATAAAAAAATAAAAGCTTTCACATCGTAAGCCAAGGGGATTCCCAAGCTCTCTAACTTTGAACGTATAGGTCTCTAACAAATTTCGAATTATAAAATTTCGATTGACAAGATTGACGCACAAAATAAAGCTCTTACTCTGAAACTTTTGTGGCGAAGTTCATCGTGGTATTCAGATCGTACCACGAGATATCTTGACGTAACACCGCTTGCAGGAACTTTGACTTTATTCTGTCGGTCTGAAATCATACGAGGATATTATGTTGCAAGTTTAAATAAGTTAACTACTACTCACAACATAATGCTGAGTCGGACGCCATTTGGTAGCATTAACGTTTTTTTTTATATTAGTTAGTAATGTCTTTATGGTGTTGGGTTATTAAGGAATTAGTTTAGTAAATTTGTTAATGCTACAAATAAAGATTTTCTATTTGTATTTCATGATAACATTAAGACCTGATCCAAAAACACATTTCCAGGATTATCTGACGAATTATTTTCGTGTCCATGTTACAGTTTCTTTAGGGTATCTATATATTTAATTAATTGCATCCATAATAATAGGTAATATTTTAGGAATACTTTACTATTCTAAGACTCTTAAATAAATATAATGGTACTTTGCTACCTAATCTGTGGATGTTTATTATATCTACATTGCTTAGTTCTGAAATGAAATAAATGCTTAATGTAGATAATGAGTTTAAAATCGAGAGGTCGTTGTTTGATATGATTATGGTTGATATGACAAATTATATGGTTTGACAAACAGCTGATTTGCGACATAGCACAGTTTAATGGAAAGAAACCGTAATACAGTGTGAACGCGACCACCATTATTCAGATAAAAGACAGCGCCATCTCTTTTTCTTTTGTAGAAAACTTTGCCCCGTGCCCTGATACGCGATCACTTCTATCGGTGTTTTGCTTTGTTCATTCTAGAGTTGTTAAATGTTACAATGAGTGAAAAATACATGAAACGGTACGAAGCAGTGTACGTAAGGATAGGAACCGATTTAAGCGCAGCGTAGTTGAAGAGATCAACACTGATGGCTCCGACAATGAACTGGATCACCGAGAAGACAGTGCAGCCGATACCGAAGGCCTGCGAATCTTCAATTAGGGCCCTTTGGTTCTCTAAGTGACTGGCGTTCGTCCTGAAAAAGAAATAAGAACAATTGGTAAACGGAACAAAATTGTTTTGGTTATATTTGCTTCTTACGATTGTAATGCTGTGTTAAACACAGCGCCATCTAGGACGCTCATGTGGCACTACGTTCTCATCTTAGATCGATCACTCCTTATGTGGTTCGGACAACCGCCGAGGCGGCGCTGTTGCACGGACTATATAAGGAGGCGTAAACTGTGGCGCTGTCTCTTGCTCCAAACGAATCTTGTATACGCAAACGTCACATTATCTGAATAAAACTTCTTTCTGTTATAGCTGGCTGGCTTTGATTCCCTGCAATTTTACATGCTGATCTGCGGATTTGAATTCTTGTAGCGATTTGTGCTCGTCTGTCGTATTTTAGTCATTGCGTTCTAAGGTCTCTTTTGGTTCTAAGATCGACATCGATTTTATTGGCCAAAAAACTAAATCACTTTTATAAAGTCCGGAGGTTTAAAGGCGTTAGGATATTGGGTTATTTTATTTGTTGTTGTTAAAGACAAATGGCTTAATAAAAGTCTTGTTAGACTGTTATATATTTGCCATTTATATACCTATGCCATCATACAGTTTCGCACCGACAATTAATTTGTTGTTGTGCATAGCTTTACTTAAATATTGACATGTATCGAATCATACTATATTTAGACTTAAATAGGCAAATAACCATGTATTAGACATATAAGAGATGAACATGCTAGTGGTTTCTTTTTCACTTCTTCCACTAGTGGACAAAAAATTGAAGTGAACAGTAAAATAATTTTATTTGATAATAATTTAATGTATAAAATATGACTTGTCTCAGTGCTTATTTTGTAAGCCTAAAGAAATAAATGATTTTTTACTTTACTTTACTTTATTTTATGTTTACCGGTAATAAGCTGAACCTCTATGTCGCAGTAGCTGCATCGCATCGAGTATTTTCATTGTGTGTAAGAGTAGAGCGTTCTATCAGCAAACTTGGACTTTTAATGGTCTCTAATATCTAGTTTAGAGTCTAGAATGTTACTTACAGTATCCTGCCGCCTCCAAACATGGCTATAGTGAGCGTGGGCGTAGAGTTGCCAATCATTACAGTCCGGTCGATGAGCAGCGCCGTGAACTCTCCGTATATGATCACTCCGATCGGTACAAACAGACCGTTTATACAGGCCATAAATACACCTATGAGGAGGAGTAATATCTCCCATGGTTTCGCGTATCTGTACTGAGGAGGTAAAAGATAAATAATGAATAACATCACTGTACAAAGTAGAATAGAATAGAATAGAATAAGTTTATTTGTAATTCAATACACAAAAATATAAAACAAACATGATTATAAAAAATAAAGGACAAAACAGATTTTTGTAATTGAGTCACAAAAAGGACTCTATCTCAGCATGAGTTAATTGTAAGCATGTTACAATCAACGCTGGTCTTCCGATAGAGCCGTTTGGTGACGTCACGGAAGATAACACAAGACAGATATATAACAAAGAATAAAAGACAAGACTATAACAATAAAATAAAAAACTATGACAACGGAAAGTGGTTTTTCTACGTTGATACATAAAATTTAGGCAGAAAAGTAAGTTTGCGTTTTAGTACAACGTACAAAGTACAACGTCATTTAGGGCTAAATCACTTCCTATAGTTAAAGCATAGCACTCCCGTGCGTGTAATACCGATGTGATCCATACTATTACACGAGATTACTTTGTTCAGTATGAAATCTTCATGTTTTCCTAAATCAATATAATAAACCAGTTGCGAACTATCAGCGTTAGGGTTATCATTTTCTATTCCTTGGTACCTCTAACAATCAGTTCTATTTGACGACTCTATTTGCCTGAAAAACAGGTTTTCACCTAGTTCAGTCACAGCTGCATTGTTAATTGCCATCAGAAATTAAATCTATATGAATACTTTTTTGTTATTCTTAGCATTAGCATCAGCGAGGGAATACACCCAGCAGCGTCTTAAAGGTCCGGCGACCCTCGCTTGCAAAAATCGCTCCGAATATCGCTGTCCATGTTTAACCCTTGCGCCGCGCCCCATGCGTGCGCGATAGCAATATTAGCCGTTCAAAATTTGGTTTGTTCCGTAATACCAAAAATTATGACTGAAAACTTTTTGTATTCTTCACAAAGTATTGTTATTCTGTAACTAGACAATATAAGCTATGTTCCTTAATAAATAAAACGTAAGATATTGATGTTTTTAATACGATACAAATAGCAAGAAAACTTGTCAATTTTCGCATAAAAATGTGCAAAATGAGATTGGCTTTCATTTCATTTAAGGTAAGTATTTTGAAAAAAAAAACTATTTGGGAACCTAGATAAATCCTATTTTAATACAAATAATGCAATATTATAGTGGAAATATGTTTGAATTAGAAATAATTTTGGTATTACGTTTGTATGAAGAATTCGTCCCTCCGGAGGCCCCTTAAGGACGCTTCTGATTGGTATCGATAGATATGCATTACTTGAACTAACTGTGGATTATTTACAACAGTTCACAGTGAACTCAATCGTTTCTATTGTAAAACTATTTATATTTGTTTATATTCTTTGTTAATCAAATCAATTTTTTGACGACCGATATGGCGCGGTGGGCGAAGGTCCGCCTGCGACTCAGGAGGTTGCGGGTTCGATTCCCGCCTCGGAACAATTGTGTGTACGATCTGCGGATATTTGTTCCGGGTGTTCTGGTCGTTTTCTATGTATAATAAAAAATATCTATCTATGTAATGTATTGTATTATGTATATCAGTTATCTAGTACCCATAACACAAGCTCTGCTTACCATGGGGCTAGATAATGCTGTGTGAATTGTCCAGCATTCTTTATTTATTTATTTATCTTTATTTATCATATCAATTTATTAACTAAGATCTGATTGATGTTCTAGATCGGCATACAATCGTCCACTGCTGAACTTGCTTCCCCTAACCCCCTCATTTTTGGAGGGGTTGCCATAATCATCACGCTAAGTCAGGCGGGTTGGTTCTAGACCTATAGTCGGTCGTAATCTGTATAAGCGGTTTTTGTATCGGCAAATTAATTGATTTTGTATTCTTTTTTTGTCTTACAGTGGTGTGAATATAACACAGGAGTTAGCTGCTGCCTTTCCTCTAGCAGGTTTAGGCTAGCAGGCTTAGTCGACTCTTACGACATCCATAGGCGGAGTTTAAGGGGTTGCTTCTTAGGCCACGACGACGACGATGTTACCGAGATAATCATCATCATCCTCAGCCTATAGAGGTCCACTGCTAGACATAGGCCTCCCCTAATGAGCGAGATAGCGCCCTGTCTTCAGCTTGACGCATCTGCCTGCGTTCCAGTACCAAGTTAAAATCTAGCCAAAATAATACTTACTAACTTAAACCAAGAAACTGGCTCTCCTAGATCTTTTTCTGGATCACTGAAATAGGAAATGAAAAGAACTAAAAACAAAGAAAATAAATAAAGTGAGTAACAATGAGTTCTGATGTGTTTCTAGAGAGGCGCCACCAAAAATTAAAAGTTAAATTTCAATTATTATCGATTCAAAAAAGATTTTGGTGAATAGATGTTCTGATCAATCAATGATCAAATAAACTACTGGGTAATTTAAGTGGATTAGGTGAACCAAATGTTGTATTATAGTGTAGATCGAAGAAAACTGATGAAAGCAGAATTTATTAGGAAATAATTAGGGTTGGTTAGGCTCATTCAGTTCACGAAGTTAATTTAACTTTTACTTTTAAATTTTACCATTTTAAAATAAGTATATCTACTAGGTATCATATTCATTTAGGTAAATACATCTGAGATAAATTTGGACTAGGTTTTGCCGATTTTTATGAGCATCGAGTTCGAGTTTCACGAGATAATGAATAAAGGTAAGTAGGTACACTAGGTACCTACTTAATTGAAATTATTTCTCTATTTTTTTTAATGGAGAAGGTGAACATCGACAAGAATTAGTTTGCCGTTTTAGTCCTTTAAAAAGTAATTTAGCAAATTATTAAAAGGTACCTACATAGTTTTTTTAAAGAATCATCTTGTAGGATTCATAAGGAGATAGGTCACAACTTCACAAGTAATGTCCAATAAATCGAGCTGTACCTTTGAGTTTGAAGTTTATCAGCTAAATAAGCGGATTGAGCGGCTAAAGCACTGATAGTAAGCGAGTTATGTCTGA
Source organism: Eupithecia dodoneata (assembly GCA_947044415.1). Lineage (NCBI taxonomy): Eukaryota > Metazoa > Arthropoda > Insecta > Lepidoptera > Geometridae > Eupithecia > Eupithecia dodoneata. The sequence continues at coordinate 2,463,272 of OX345670.1, forward strand.
AGCCGATGTTGTACGCCGGTCGGTATTGGTCGCTCAGGCGCCGCTGCGATGAAGGCCGGGTGACGCTTCTTCTTCTTGTGATACTGCCTATCGACTCATCGCGTCTCATTCTCGGTTCAACCGGTCTGGAAAGGAACGTTATTATTGGCAAAGTTATATCATACTCAAGCACCTTTAAATATGTTTTAAATAAATAAACAATACCGGAAAATTAACACAACATTATCTAGCCCCAAGGTAAGCAGAGCTTGTCTTATTTATTTATATGTAAACATGTAATATATTCGAACGGCCACACCCAATGCAATAGAGTAGGTACCTTTTATTTTAGTCAAGTCGTATCATAGTTAATATTATTAGTGATTTGTACTAGATAACTGATATAGGTACAACTCGGTCACAATATCTGTGCACCTTGAGCCATACAAAATGTTTGGCTCAAGGTGCACAGAATATTGTGACCGAGTTGTATATTATGACTACAATAGTATAAAACAAAGTCGCTTCCCGCTGTCTGTACGCAACGGATGTTGATGCGGTTTTTTTATAGGTAGTGATTCAAGAGGAATCCTTTATAAACCATTTGACACAAAGATTTCCAATCCCGCAAAGCCGCGGGGCGCAGCTTGTAATACAATACATTACACTGAAAAAATATCTGCAGATCGCACAAACATTTGCCCACAACATAACCCGCAAACCTCCTGCGGCGGCGGTGGTCAACTTGCATGGCCCTTCGCCCATCGCGCCACAGAAGTCGTCGACAGAGAGGTGTGAAACATTATATATTTTTTGAGATTTTATTTATCTTCTTAGAGATTACCCCGAGTGCGAGTGCTTTCGTACTATAATAACAAAACCTTTTCACCAAAGTTACATTATAGTACCTATAACACTAAATTATAAAGTACGCCTTTGTTCATTCATAAAACCGTTACAATGTGGCAGGCTAGCGAGTAGCATAGCGAGCGATAATAACATTGATTCAGTTCAAACGCTATGCCGAGCGCAGCGTCGCGTCGGTCGTCGCATTGCGGTAAGCTGGGGTAGCCGAACCAAATCTCTACATTTCAAAACTACTCTACGTAGTCTTAAGGCTCCTCTACATAATTATAAATATTAATACAAAGGGTATTTAAATCGTTTATTTGCCTTTTTTCCGACGTTTCAACAGGTTACCACACAGTAGTAGTGGTCACGGGATGACAGTCATCACACAGATGGGATTTATGATTATGTGTTCAGATCGCATAGAGTTTAAAAATATTTATTTGCTCCAATACATGATGGCCCAACGCTGGACCAGCGAGTTGGCCGTTCGTTGGTTGAAACACGACTACACGATAGCGACATGCTTTCTAAGATAGACGTGGAAGCATTAGCCGCTGCGGCAATCTAAAAACTTCATTACTTCATCATGAGGCCACGTAGTCGTCATTTTTAAGTCCACGTCCACACTCTACCGCGTTCGAGCACGCATTATGAATGGATGGGCCACGGCCACGTGTAGATGCGTACTGCCATAGCTGGCTCACTATCTTTGATGTGCGGACGAAAAGCGATACCGTGGCCCATCGCCATCTCGCCGCGCCGCGCTATAAGCCATCCGACACTACTGCGCCCTCCACACGCTGGCCCATCTTAGTGGGCTAGTATGATGGCTCATGGTGTAGTGGAGATAACAATGCACTTTACAGACGTTTGTGCGAACAGAACAGGAATAAGATTTAGCCTTTATAGGAGCGGGACAGACGCTACCACTCGGAAAGGCGCAAAAAACAAATGGTTATTTATGTATGTAGAAAACTACACCTAATAGGCACTATGTATATAATTAGTCTCTGTATAAAACTATAGGATTAAATTGTATACAAATTAAAATGGTCCAGTTATCGAGTGAAATTTGATTTTGTAAGGAGAGAAACGTATCCATATCCCTACTGCCCCGTTTATAATAGAATACAATACAATACAAAAATACTTTATTGTACACCAGATACAGACCATTATGAAAGATATTACATGTGACAAGTACAATGGGCGGCCTTATCGCTTAGAAGCGATATCTTCCAGGCAACCTTTGGATGGAAAGAATTGTGTGAATTAAAGAAAGGCAGGGCGTGTACCAAGGGTAGAGCTAGAATAAATATGAACATAACATGAATATTTAAAGATAAATAAGTATTAAATATATATATATATATATATATATATGTATAATATATTACTTAGTAATACTTAGTTAATAAATAAATAATAAGTACCAATATTCACGATTCTGACAGGTAGAATCCCTTAACGCGAGCTTTAAAAACTGGTAAGGACACTGTTTTTCTGATGGATTCTGGAAATAATATCCACCATGTACATATTTTACATACTAATTACTTAGGTACATATGTACATACTGTGATTATTCATATATGAGAATGCTCAGAACCAGAGTCCATTAGAAAAACTATATCCTTGCCAGTTTTTAAAGCTCAAGTCAAGGAGTTTTATCTGCGAAAAGAATGAATATTTATTTATTTATGTATTTAAGTAGTGTATTATTTAGTTTGGTATTTGTAATATTTATTATTTGTTTTTTAGTATTCTTGTTATGTTCTTATTTAGATAACCTGTGGTACACCCCCTGCCTTTCTTAAATTCATAAAATTCGTTCCATCGAAGGGTTGCCTGGAAGAGATCGCTTCTAAGCGATAAGGCCGCCTATTGTACTTGTCGCATAGAATAATTTTTGTATTGTATTGTATTGCTCTTTAACGTTAGCAGCATTATTATTTTTGTGTGTATCAAAATAAAAATCTACTAAATTGGACAAGCATTTTAGTAAGTAAGTAAACCTAGACTTATTATTGGCAAATCGACTCGTGTTTATCTGAAAAAATCTAGATTTTCTTGCATTTCACGGTTATTTGAGTCATACGACTTTTTAAATATTGCATACTATAGAACAACGATTATGAAATAAGAAAACCTAATGCTAACATATATGTAGATCGATCCTATCCATCCATGGTTGTCTGGTAGAGATCGCTCTTGAGCGATAAGACCGCCAACTGTAATTAATTTTTTAAGTTTTATCTGTACATAGTTTTCTATTTAAAGTGTAATAAAGAATTTTCTTCTTTCTTTTATAGTTAAGAATAAAGATCAAGTATCAAATAAGAATCTACCTACATATGTCTGTATCAATTAAAATCGTTGGTGGATTAGAAAATATTAACCTGCTAATTTTTAAGACCTCCCACCAGGTGGCATCCTACACTGCGTTAGCCGAGTCGCGGTCTTCACTCACGAACACGTTATGATATTATATAGGTAGGTAGAGCGCAGATACTTAAAATATGATATATACTAAATTTTTTACCTATGTTAAATAGATACGAAGGCCTTGAAATGATTACCTACCAATTGACCTTACTATTAAGTGTAGGTACTTATTCGATGATGATGACTTATTCGATAAAATCGGTGAACAAAATGTTACCCCCATTGGAATCACCTACTTTTGGCTTAGCATAGTGAGCACACCCTCTTTGAGAACCTCCATTGTATAAGTTCTCAAAATAAAGTGTATCGGCTTCTTTTTCTGTCATTCGAAGAACGGGAAGTAATTTAAGGCTATTTTCTGTTTTATATTGATTCCAAAGGTGAGTGCTGATCGGCATTAGGTACTGGCCGAAATGTAACGAGTAAGGGCCCTTGTTGACACACTTTTATTTTGCCGTGAACATCTACTGTACGTACCGTAGTAATCATTCTATAAGTGGTACGGATGTTTAATATAATTAAGTTTAATAAAATATAATTATTAATAATAAAATCAGCGTTGCGGGGTTACTCGCAACATTCAGCTGAGCATGAACCTGTTCTGATAGCGCAGGAACACGGCACTGACCTTCACACACGGCTTGATCTACACAAAATTAATTTAGACATGTCAATCTTGTTTAAATCAATGTATATTATTAATTATTTACTTTAAGTATTTTTAAGTCGTATGCTGTATTTGTTTATAGTAAGATAAATAAGTTTAAATCAGAATAAATATATTTTCTTTTCATTCATTTCATTACCCAGCTTATGTGTCACTAGTCAATCGGTCAAAGTAAATATTTTGCAGCGTATCTGTCAAGCACCCTTCTCAACGATTCGGTCGTAAACTGCAAATATACTTCAATTTATTTGGTACTAGCTGCGCCCCACGGCTTCGCCCGCGTGGAAGTCTATGAGTCAAATGGTTTATAAACCTTCCTCTTGAATCACATTATCTGATTAAGAAAAACCGCATTAAAATCCATTGCGTAGTTTTAAAGATCTAAGCATACCTAGGGACAGACAGCGGGAAGCGACTTTGTTTTATACTATCTCCTAGTCTTCCGTTAAAGTTGATGTGCCCACTACAAAAATCACATCAGGTTGAGGTACTTAGTCCTTGAGAGACTTAGATACCGAGTAAGTTAAGTAATCCTACTACATAATACTATAAACGCGAATGTTTGTACGTATGGATGATTGTTACTCATTCACGCAAAAACTACAAAACAGATCGGGCTGAAATTTTGATGAAAGATTTCGTAGGTCGTCATCCCACCTGGTCGGAGGGCGTCCTACACTACGTTTACCCACTCGAGAACACGTTTGCCCCAGCGGCCGTCGTCGGTTCTTCGTGAGATATGGCCGGCCCACTGCCACTTCAGCTTGCTAATTCTTAGAGCTATGTCGACAACTTTGGTTCTAAGTCACAAAAGGAGTCATGCATGACCATGATTCACAAAAGAAAAACAGCATAATATAGCGTTTCTGTATCTTTTACTTTTACAGGAAAGGAAGTTCTTAGCTATCCATACAGGGTGATTATATGGATAACTAAGAACACTCTTCATGATTATCATCGATCTTTTATTATAATCAGCTTCGATGCAACAGACAGACACATAGGTACCTATCGACAATGCAGGTACATTACAAACAAAACATCCCCTTTTTGGCGTCGGTTTAAATTTAAAAAAAACCTATTTTAAGAATGAAATAAGTATCAACAAGATTTCTAGTAACATTAATAAATGAGATTTAGATCAAGGGCCGACCAGCCCGATCTGAATACTACCAGTTAAAATAGGATTTGTCACAAGCCAAGAGCACTTGCCAGACTATGCTATTCTTAAAGCATTTTCTATAGGGATATTGAACTTTAATGCACAGTAATAAAGGGAAGGGATAGACAATCCATTCAGACGTCTGGTCATGAGAGAATGCAGGTCAGCTGTTGCTTATGCAATGTCCGTTGACGTATTTTCGATGCTGTTTTGTTTGTGGTGACGTCGTCACTGCAGAGGCCTTGAATGAAGGGATTCGGGTACTAAGTGACAGGGAGGCCTATTTTAATACTAAAATATTGCGTATTTAGTATTAAAATAGGGATTCGGGAACTAATTTACCGGGAGGCCTTTAATTCTAAAATACGTGGGGTAAATGCGTGTTCCGTGTAGGCCATTGTCTACTCTAACGAATACACCGAATTAGAGTAAGGTACCTAACAATTTGCACAATGAATTACTTTTTTTTTTGTTTTTTTTTTTACTTTTTTTTAAAGTTTACAGTAAGTTATATATATATTTTATCTAGAAACTAACTTAAATGGTTATTCTGTTTGTCCGTAAGCCTCATAATAATAAAATAGGCCTTACTTCAGTCATGAACCCAAGAAGCATAAAACCATAAAAAATAAATAATGTCAGATCGTAAATGATCTCGAGAAAAGACGTGCCGCCTATACGTCGCCGTCTGGCGTGAAGTTTCCCGATATCTTGGGTATTTCCCAAACGACCCCATTGGCAGAAAATAATTATTTACCATGCAACCCCATTGTCAGAAAGTAGGGTACCTAGGTATTTCCCATGCCAGGGTTCGCGACCCTATTGGCGGAAATAAGATAGATAATGAAAGGTCGCAATGGGGTCTTTGAACTGGTGATGTAACTATAGAACTTTTAAAACTATCATGGGTATTAACACTAGTCATTTGAAACGGGATATCTTATGTCTGCCAATAAAACCTTACGCGCAGTGCCTTCAGTTACTCCGTGATCTGATCATAGCAAGAAACTGTGCCGAAATATAGGAAAACTCAAAAATCTAATCATGGTAAATATCCCGTCTTAAATGACTTTAATGGTGATGTAATTGTCTATTTTCAATATATGTAGGCCTTTATGAATACCGTGATTTAGACACTGACCTAGACATCGAATTGTCGTCTATCGTAGACCACAATTCGATGTCTAGGGTAAAATCACAGCCGTGATTGTCTATTTTACGTGTGTAAGCATTGATTTTAAAGACCGCATAGCGATGGAAATTCTTATAGGAAGGTAGGGACCTGTTTTATGTGACTATGTAGGCATTTACCGACTAATAAGCAAGGTTCTTTAACTGTCTTGTACCGTGTAAACCGAAAACATTATTTGTACTTTTTTAAGTCAATATACAGGATGGTTTTTTGAGATGGGATGGCCTTATTGACGATATTGCCGACTATGAACATATAACGAAAGTCTAGACTAAAAGACACCTATTCCCTAAACTTGAGTAAGGTAAGTAGATAGTAAAGGATCATTGGAACACCACGTAGGACTAATATACCTTGTCCTAATGACCTTGTATATACAAATAAATATAATTAAGGTAACTGTTGAAACGTAAAAAAAATTAACAGGGTGACATTTTTGGACGGTACAGTAAGGTGTGTTGTGTATCCTACCCGGGATGTAGCTACAGTAAAATGGTCTTAATGGTCCTTATACAGTTTTAAGAGAAACGTTCATTCCCATTCATAGATTTTCATAAAAAAAGTAGATACCTAGCGTTAACAAAACTTTGGGCATTTTACACGAAAAGTTTTTTACAGGAATATCTCAAGTGTTACCGTACCTACTTAATTCCCAAACTGTTTAAGCTTTTTAATCGGTTTTGATCCCTCTCCTAGCACTACCTACTAAATTGTCCATACCACCCAAAGGTTAGCAGGTAGGTAGATAATGCTATCTAGTATTAAGCTCGCCTATTTGCAACTTTTGTACAATAAAGTAAACTCTATCTATGTATCTACATCTATCTCCCTTTAGTTAATTTTATTTTTATCTATAAAATACATTTTGGTTTCTGTATATGTGATGTTAAATTCTCGTTATATCGACTGGTTATGTAAACTGTGCTATGTCTGAAATAAATATGATTCGATTTGATTTTATGTAGCGAATAGAATTAGTTAAGGTAATTACGACGGTACGGTAGAACATACATTTAATGCAAACATAAACTGCTTACAACATTTACAACATAATTTCTATCATGAGCTCTAATATGGCTCGCTAGACCGAACTTGGTCATGAATACCCTACGACGTGTATGGCAGTAGATATAGATATTATATACCTACAACATAAATTCCTTTTGACGTAATCGGGTAAAAAAAAACAGCCCCCCCACCCTTAACCAACTGCCAAAAAACTAAGGTACTACCACGTACGTCGTTAGGCCCGAAAAGACTACTCGGTTTGACCTCTTTGGCAAAGCGCCAAATTTACAAGACAGTGAAAACATTTTCATGGGCGGCAGGGCTTATGGGGTAGTTCTTTTCCATGATATCAAGTGTTCAATATTTCATTAAAAAAATACTACAAGAAGAAGTAACATCCTAACTATGGACTGCCAATATTGAAATAATATGTTTTAAAATGATTTCATTGAAATTAATCACAATTGATTTATTAAGTATGGCTGCATTTATATTACTTTTTATTATACTTAACAAATTGTTTATATTTTAGACTACCTACATCATAGACTGAAACATTGCGTGTTTTCTTTATTTAAGTGACTTATGTAATTTACTCACCAATTATCCTATAAAAATTATTATCCAAAAAGCACGATAAACTCGTAAAAAAATAACAAAGAGAACAAGAAAATATTACTTTCTTCATAAGGACACTGTTGGTTTTTGAACGAACGCCCGGAAAACGCGGGAAAAACTAAGAAAAACAAAATGGCGGCGCGGCAACCTACCCCGGTGGTTGGCAGAGCACTGGGTAGGTTTTGGCACCAGTTACACTTTATCTACCCGTTTTGTGGGGAGTAGAGTAACTTATACTGCAGAATAAACAACAGTTTGTTACTGTCGCCGCGGCATAGAATACGTAATAGTGAGGGGAGGTTGGCGCCAGAATCTTTTTATACAGAGTGTTTTAGATGTGCTACGAGTGTAATCTGAACAGTCTTTATGAATATTTTGAAAGATGGTCAGCAACCCGAAAGAATTACGTTGTTTCAACATAATGCTAGAGAAATTTTATGAATAAATTTCAAAATAATTAAATTAATTTTACTATGTGCGCCGCCATTTTGATTTTCAGCACTGGGATAGAACATACTAATAAAAATACATATATACCTAAATATGCATTTTATACAGTCACACATTCATACATCGCGGTCAGAAAACCGCAAACATTCTGACATAATTTCCCTGAAACTACCTGCACTATGTAAGTCGAGTGGGATGAGTTTTATGATAAACCTAAGAAGGTTTATCTTATTGTAATATATCTATATAACAAAATTTATGATTCAGGCTAAAGGCCAGTTCTAATTTACGCGGTATTCAATAAAAATGTAATTTAACTTTTAAAATTTATAGTATTTAACGACATCAAGGTGTAACATGTGTACGATCTCTACGGTGGAAATAAATAATCTGATATTCGTTAAGAGTGTTAACTTAAGGATTTTATGTGGTACACAAAATGATGTAATGTGATGTCTTCTTTAAATGGTTTAGTAGGGAAATTACTAATGGGAAAAGCCTAAAATTACCTAGAAAGGAAAGCTTACAACATTGGAATTGCAATACAGTGGAAATCTTGATGACCACTAGTACGGTTAGTTTCCCGCCTCGGGACAAAGTTTGTACGATCTGCAGATATTTGTTCAGGGTGTTCTGGTCGTTTTCTATGTATAACAAAATATCTACAATATAATGCAATTGTATTGTATTATGTATATCAGTTATGTAGTACCCATAACACAAGCTCTGCTTAGCTTGGAGCTAGATAATGCTGTATGAATTGTCCGACATTATTGACTTTATCTATATTATCATGCAAGGCAGAAATTAGAAGTACCTACATAATTCAACAAAATATTATAGGTACTAATATTTTATAGATAAATTATTATTCGTTTGAAGACGAAGCAGTAATTTTTGCGAAAGAAGCATTCGTATTTTATTTAACAACCTGTATACAGGGTAGGAAATAAGAAAAGTTGGCTTTGTTTCAGTGACGTCATAGCAGTACGTGTACAACGCAATTCAGAATGAATAGATAATGAATAAGGGTGGTATTTCTAGGATTAGAATACTTGCATAATTTTATGACTGACTTAATGCAGTGCAATAGTAAATTTAGATTGGCTATGGGTACTGGGTACTTAGATACTTTCCTTGCTTTATACCAAATATGTTAAAATGGGCTGGTAGGGGCTTCGTGTTGGTGACACTGGTATTACTTTCTTTTATCGTAATCAGATTCAACCATCGAGTAGTTTATAAAAATCACACTGCATTAGAGATGATTTTTTTTTACATTCGTAAGTACTTCATCCCAAAGGGAACATGATCATTGAAGTATTTACTCTCACATGCTATTGAATAAACTAAAAGACAGCTAGAACAGGTAAAGAATAGGTCAAGCTGTTTTAGAGATTAATCCTTAATAATGTTAAATATTTCTATACCACAGCACTTACCATGTTATCTTGTAGTGTTGTCAAAGTGTCAAAGGGCAATGAAATTGTCTTAGGTGCATCATTGTTGTCAGCTTTTTCTAAATTACCCTGTATTGATATATTTTGCAATCTGTAACAGAGACAAAGGCATTAAGCACCATGATTTAGTATAAATACAAAACAATCAGTATGTATGTATGTCTGTACTCACCAATATTATGAAGAAGGGACCTACGCAATCAGACGAAAATATATTAGCCGCGTAGGTACAAAAATAACAAAAGTAATCTTTAGTAAGTACATAATAGGAACAATTTAGAGCTAAGTATTTACATTTGAAATGAATTAACTGCAGGCAAGAGCGATTATTTGAATATCTGACCATTTGAATGAAAATCACCCTCTTCTCTGTTCACTTTGTCTCTCTCTCCCAATAAGGTTTGCTGGAAGATAACTTTTGTAAGGGTCTTGTATATTCGCCTTTGTATAAATTTTATAGAATAGTGTATACAGTTTTGTGTTATGTTTTTCGTGCAAGAAGTTTAAATAAATAATTAAAATGAAGGGGCTGTTGTAAACAAAGAACTAGTAGCCCAACTGATCCATATAATTCATTCAATACCAGTCGGCGCGCGTCCCCAAGATGCTGGATGCATTGCCCCGCTGTACAGCAATACTGATGCGCTGTTGTATTTATTAGCTTAGCCTAATAAATAAATACAAGCAAATAGATATAACATTTTATTTATTGCCACTAAAACACCTAACTAGATATATTGCACTAAATTAATGAAACGAAATCCAAATGGAATATTTGGTGCAAAGAATACTTAAGCGAATAAAGCTTACCATTTAAAATTCAGAAAATAACTAAACTTAACTTACTTTATATTACTTATATTTTATTTCTGAGATATAACTTTTATTGAATGTTTCTTAACAATGAATTGTCCAATTTATTATTAATTTCTTAATAATGAATTGTCCAATTCATTATTAAGAAACTTTTCAGTCAAGGACGGGTAAGAATAATTAGAAACAAAGACAGTATATTTACGATACATGGCTCGAATAATAAGTTTAGTAACTATTATTATTATATTTCATTATACGTTTTCATAAAACAAAATAAATTCTTATACTATTGGTTTTGATAACATAAGCCTGTTTCACAGTTGCTACCAAGCCAAGCCAATAATTTTAGGTATTCTAAGGCGTTACCGGGACACACTAGCGCCGCCACCAATTTTATGTTATTATTAAGTAAAACACAGGTATTTTCAGAAATTGATTGGGCAATTTTTGGTACCTTTTATAAGCTTTTTGTATTTCCTGAGTAAAAGTTTTTGTTTTGTATACTGAATTAGACAGAGATGCGAAGTTGTTCTTGGTGGCCACCAAACTCTGCTGGCGCTAGTGTGTCAGGGTGGCGACCTGACCAACTTCAAAAATGTTGATGTCAAGTTTTCGTATATTGTCAATATCTTCACTACATAATATATTTTTTCTATAAATGAGGTGACCTCTTAGTTCTGTAAATTTGATAAATATTTGAGAATAAAATCCATGAGATAATCTTGCAGTCGGATTAATTAAAAAGAATGACTTGTTGTTTTATTAATTACATATACATATTGAACTCTCTTTTCTTTGGCTCCTATTTAATTAATCATATTTATAATAATTTATAATATTTTCATGAAACATCATGTTGTTATAAGTCTCAAATCATTAAAATTTTACAAAATTTGTCTTTTTTCTTAACTTAAAAAAATTCCGAAGATTAAATTATTAACTTTGGTAGTCTCTTCGCAAAATCATTAATAATAAAATAACAAAAGAACTAGGAACATCATTATATAGTTGTTCATCAGATAATTTTTAAATGGAATGATAACCAAAGAATAATAATTTGAGTGTGCTAAAAAAAAAGCGATTTTTTTAAGTTTTGTACTAGGGCCACTACCCCACTGGTAGACTAAAAAAGGCCCTTTTAACTTACATAATGCTATAAGTAGTGTTATTGGACCAATCCTTTTCAAATTGTCAAGATAATAATATTGTAACATTTTAATGGCACGCATTGAATGATAACCAGCACCAAATACATTTACCTGATGTCCTTAATTAAACCAACTATTAAAACTGAGATGTTTATTATCAGTTAATTACGTACTGAGACTACGAGGCAGCTTAAACAAACGGCCTCTTAACATCTACTTAATACCTAAGAGTCTAGATATTAAAGTTCAAGAAAAACAGCACATCATATAAAAATATACATAATATGCTTCATTATAAAAATAAAGTGCCAATGAACGTTTTAATAAACCTCACTTAAAACCCGTTTCAACACCTTCAAAGGAAAAGCTCGGCTCGCTTTGCTCGCGAGCTTTGCAAGCTAAGCGAGCCTTGAAGCCTGTGCAGTCTACACAATGATAAAGCTTGAATTTAATTTATCTTTCACTCAATTTTTTATCGTTTACTCTAAATCTAAATCGTCTACAGCTAGTTAGAAGAAAGCCACCATATGAATTGTCGCATGAAAGAAAGAGACAACGCTATCGCCATCATAAATCCATATCAAAGTTGGGTTTCGACCAAACGAACAAACATAGAGCTAGAAAATTAACATCTTTAAATCTTCATCTCCTTTTAATCTCTACGAACATAGGTATAACAACGAAATAATGTGTGGGTGGGTACTGACCGACGTCACAGGGCGTAATGTAAAGTGTTACACAGCGAGCGTTCGTGCAGTCAGTAGAGATAGAAGGGGTAGGATTGGTAGGATAAAGAAGACACAATGAGCAACGAGACGGTTTTTTACACGCGGCGTAACGTATCTTGCTCGCGAATAGTACATTACACCCTTTAACCCCTGTTAGTACCCACCTTTAGAATAAGCATTCGCTCGTTTGGTCAACGCCCAACGTGACACGTTAACTTTAGTCAATTCAGGCCTTTAACCTCTCTTACTACTCTAGCAATATCCATCAGATTCTACTTAAACCTAACGAAATTCGGAACTATAATAGACTTCACTACTGGGATACCGGTAAACCAATGCTTAAGCGAATTGTTTTTATGGTCTCAGATGTCGCCAACGAACATGCGAGCGTATGTATGTATATATTATATATGTAGAGAATGAGAGGTATTTGTTGCATTTTTTAGGTAACACCTCGTTTGTGTTATAAGCCTTTTTCTTCTAATTACATTAATGATTTTAAACTAAACTAATTTCATAGAGCAAAAAATGATGCCATCCTTTTGATATCTATATCTTAGAAACAGACGGAATAATTTTTAGCGCTCCGAAATTTACATTTGGCGACATCGAACTGTCATAAATTTTCTACTAAATAATAACATGTTCTGCGGTTATCCATTCAATTGCTTGACCTTCTAGCAATTAAGCTTCTATTGTTAAAGAAAATAAATATATTTGAATCTGTGTTATTCAAAATCAAATAACGTTAGCCTCTCTAGGCTCAAAAAAAGATGTCATATTTATTCCAAGATTTTTTTTTTAAATTAGCAAGCTTTGGAGAAGTCAAACTCAACCAATAGCTTAACTCCATTTGCTAGGATCCTACGCTTATACAAATTACGAATCAATTGTAGGTTTGGAGTCTATTGGCAGAGATTTATTACCAAAATCAACGTAATGTCGATAGACTGTACAACTTAGACTAGAACGTTTTTTAGCAAAGGTTCATAGTAAGTGGCTTAATATGTAAATTACTTGTAGAAGCTAGCAAGTATTAAATAATAATAAAAATCATTTATTTGACTATAGAAAAGTAAGAGACCTTATTTAACTTATTATACGCTCCATAGTATTATATAATTAAATATTTATATATTACAAAGCAAACGCTAAGAGGCGACGAAGGCCCAGGATGAGATGGCGTGACGAGCTCGAGGCACATCTTCCATCACCTGTTGCAGCGATGGATCGCGAGTGAAAGGAGAAAAGGGAGGCATTTGCCCAGCAGTGGGACAATAATGGCTCAAAATAATAATAATAATAATGTATATTCTTCTTAACATTATGATTGACTTGGTTATGGCAGACATCCGCAATCTCCCCTATAGCCCCAGTCTATCCATCCATCACAATAGCCTGGTTTTATTTCTTTCATTTTTCTTTGCAATAGTCTCTACACCTGGCGGATACCATCTTTGGGTGTATCATATTGTGCACCCGAGGATGATACCCGCTATGTGTAGCCATCGCCTTTAGATTAACTTCTCAAAGGGCCTCTGTGCTTTTGGCTTCGGCTCCACGCAAGCCTTCCAAAGGACCGGGTCACTTTATGGCCCGAGATCATGGTACATGAGAGACATAATATTAAAAAGCCAAGTTTTATATTGTGGCATGATGGTACGTCACACGTACAATTGAATTTGAATGTTAAAAATTAACTTACTTTTTAGTTTATAAAATATAATGTTTGACGTTTTAGTATGTATAAACTGTAAGTCAAATGTAAATAAATACCATAATAAACCACGCTGCATAAGGTGACATATTAAACCTATTAAAGAACAACAGAAAACCGCAGAAGAGTGCATAAATTAAACTAAATAGTTTTACTCACAGTAAAAATAACTCGTTAAAACGAAGGTTTACCGCAACCTACCTAAATCATCCGTTAACAGAACCATACAATCACATTTAACGTTACTGCAGCTAGGATAACGTTTAACTAGAAAACAGGTTACCGGTTACAAGGCGTCAATGTAAGTCTGGACAGCTTTGCAAGCTATGGAACACTCGAACAGACTGTATATTGTTATAAATCGTGATTACATAGGTCTATTACCTATGGAATTGATGTCAAAATTCAACTATTTGTATTGTATACACAAAGTCTACTGTATTGTTGTATAACAATACAGTAGACTGTATTTTGTATCGAATAGTATAATTTCTCTCTCTATTTGTAACAAAATACAGTCTGTATTGGGATAAAGACTGTATTTTCGTATCGCGACTATTACTATATACGCGATATTTGCGCGTTATTAGCAAAAATTCAGTGAATACAGGCCACCTAGTGTTTTAACTTCGTAATAAAAACGCCAAGTAACACTCACCCTGTTTCCTAGTAAACGCAGTCTAGCAAACTACATCCATCCTTATCGCACAACCATGCATAGTGAGACGCGATATGCGGGTGTGAGGGGACAGATGGTTAGGTTAGTAGAAGAATAGCAGTCGCTCTTGTGCCGTGCCCGAGAGCAGACGCCATCCTCTCTTTATGTTCAGGTACTGGATTACTGCGCGTACGCAGATTAGGACGCCTGGAACAAGATTACAATTTGTTTATTTACCAATACAATGTAACAGGATAGAAAAAAAATGGCGGCTCCTCTTAACAGAGTCCAGAAAACACTAGACCCAGGGTAAAATGCCAAAATGTGTCATTTTGAGACGATATCATTGTTATGGTGAAACGATTAATTTCGTGGAATTCTTTTTTCATATACTGACTGCCTGGATTTGTGACGTCGTCGTCATCGCGGATAATGTATGAAAAAATAACAGACAATCGCGGCAGCTTTTAAACAATTTACTTAATACTTAGGTAGAATTTAAGCGATTATCAACCGGTAAATGAAGGCAGACCGCCTGTTGTTAGATTTGGTGGTTTTCTACCATAGTTTTTATACTTGTAGGTACTATGTTAATATAGGGGTTAGCACACTCGTACTTAAATATGTAAGCAGATACTTAAGTATGTATAAGGGCCTTTCTCTACTAACAGGAAAATCATGGTCCAAGCATTTTTTTTTAACTTTGGCTATATTAATGTATGGTTTTATTTATTAAAACACATAATATATAATCTGTTATTTAAGGAGCCAAGCTTAATCATTATTTAGAATCATAATTATTTCATAAACTCGGTCTAAAAGCCACTAAAAACAGTCCTCTGTTATGTCCTAATTCCGGATCGAGTATGATTCGGTTCGGTTTTTATTAGTTGTATTTAAAAATGTAAAATCTTATAACTTTATAAACATAAAGAATATTGGATGCATGTGAACAAAAAACAATTATAATTTTAGAGAATTTTTTAGTACTAAAAACTAGTGTTCGTATTTTGTCCATTACATTTTTGAACAGTACTCTGTCACAATTTGAATATCGCGCCACAAAAATATTAAACACTATTGTGCTTACATTTCCCTTGAAACTGAACGCTAACAGTGTGAAGTTTGCTCGGTCGCCATGCTAAACAAGTCGCCGCCATTTTGCGCAGTGACAACTCCGCGTCTGTGTGGGAGCCACGTCTCTGTAGTGTTGAGTGAACATTCCTCTGGTAAGTCTATTTTACGGTGTTTTATGTGTTATAATTATATTTACTTAACAAAAAAATTGCTCAGTGTGATAATTTATAGCTGTTTCTGTGTTATGAAGTAATATTTAAACTGATACGTGGTATGACATTTTTTACGTAAAAAAACAGTCCTCTGGAAATTTATAACACAGACGACTGTTCAATGTGACAGAGGACTGTTTTATTTGACGTCTGTGTATTTTATTAATATTCTTTATAGTCTGCACTAACCTACTGCTTGTCGATAGCCTCTTTCTTTCTTACATTGGCCTGTCACGCTAATCTCACGTCTTTGGTTTTCTATTATTATGGATTTTGGAATATAAAATAATACTAACTAGTAACTACCTGTTTTTAAACCCTTACGGTTTTTTTTAATTATTGAAAGTATGTTTTATTGTTTTAGTATTGCCGCAATGCCACCAAAGAAAAAACCTAAAACCAAAGAAGAAATAAAAGAGCAGAAACGTCGATGAAAATGATGTTTCTGATGTGTCTTTTGACCAAATATTAAAGAAGTTGCCAAACCCAGATATTGCCCTAAAAGGGAAACGAATATTTTATTATTTTAATATACCTGTACCTGTTTTTGAGAAATAAGGCTGCATTGATAAGTAAACAAGGCTGATTCTTAGTACCTAAGCTTAATTTTGATTATAATTATTTTAATTCGTTACTTAGAGAGCTAAACTCGCAATTTGTTCCTGATAAATATAAGTATTTAAATTCTGTATGTGATACAGTATTCAATAAAGAAAAGAATTTATTTGATCACATTTAATAATTGATATTGTGTTATTTTTTTTCATATAAACATTGACATAAACTGTTCTCTGGGTGGAAAAAACAGTCCTCTGCCGCATTTTTTTACAAAATTGCCTATAATTCGAAAAATAAGGGAAAATTACAATGGTTTCTTGTTTATATGTATTTATATTATAACTATCTATCAACTTAATACATTACATGTTTAATTTTCTAGAAAAATAGGGTTCGGACAGCTGTCAATAGACAAGTTTCCAGTTAGTAGAGAAAGGCCCATAAGTAGGTGTTAAGTACAAGTTTTGTTTTTTCTCAAATAAGTGAACTAAATGTATGTTCTTTTTGAAATAAATAATTTTAAAACCAAGGTATTACAAAAACCATCCAGTCCAGTATAAGCACTTATGGTACTCACCAAAAGCCATAATAAGCCACCAGAGCCAGGTGTTCTCGTGCGAGGCTATCTCCGTGGAATGCTTCACGATGAGCGTCCACTTGGCCAGCGACAGGCCGAAGCCCGACAGGGCTCCGTAGCGGCTCGCGACCGTGTGGCAGAAACACATGAGAAGCAGGAATCCTATCCAGTTGAAGATGAATGCCACTGGAAATATATTTAATTCATTATTATTTTATTTATAACGTTCAAGATTTATTAACAACTACCTGTTCCCCGCGGTTTCACCCGCGTTAAATTATATGATAAAGATAATATAATTATAGATTATGTTTCCCGGGATAATGTAGCTTCCCAACGATGAAAGAATTTTGAAAATCGGTCCAGTTTATAAACATATATGTATATGCAGATATAAATCAAACCTAGGAAAGGTTTGATTTCTTGATAATATTAGTATAGAGTAACTGCGCCCCGCGGATTCACCCGCGTGGAAATCTATGTGTATTAACACATAGATGGTTTATAAACCCGCCTCTTGAATATCTCACATATTTAAAAAAAACCGCAACAAAATCCGTTTATTCTTTTCGCGACTTTGTTTTAATACTATGTAGTGAAGAAAATTAAAACTTACAATAGAAACAGTTGCGCTAGCTGCAGACTTTTGCAAACAATCTACCGGTAGCTCAAGTGATCCTTGTGAATGACCTTTTCACGCCAAAACTACTGAACAGAGTGGGCTGAAATTTGCATATAGGTATATCTAGGCCTACAATAAAACATCAGCTACTTTTTGTTCCATAAATCAGTTCATAAGGATAGAAATAACCTTTGAACTTTCCCACAGAAACAATGTCTGCGAAGCCGCGGGCAGAAACCAGTTGTATTGTAACATTAAGTAAGTTAAAATATTTTATTTATGCACATATACCCACTTCTCTCTTCACTTTATCTCTCTCTCCCAATAAGGTTTGCTGGAAGAGAACTCTTTTTAGGGTTAAGTTCACCTTTGTATTAATTTTCTAAAATAGGTTTTGTATATAGTTTATCGTACAAAAAGTATAAATAAATTAATAAATAAATAATGCTGGAGAAATTCACACAGCGTCATCTAGGCCCAAAGTAAGCAGAGCTTGTGTTATGGGTGCTAGATAACTGATGTACTTTTACGACTCATCTATAGGTCGACAGTTTTACAAGATTTTATTGTATTTATTAGTCATTCATTAGTCAACTGAAAATCTATGACTATGTTTATATACATTGACATGCATAGATAGCAGTGGCGACGTGACTTTCATTATAGTTCAAAAAGTCATTTAAACGTACTGATAAGGTTTTATAGGCGTTCGTGCATTCAATATAATAGCAAGGGAGACAATCATTCATGTCCATTATGTAAACAAGTCTAACATATTTCGGTTTCCTCAAACACTAAATAAATAAATAACATACAGGCGCTGTTCTACACAACGGTAACTGCGCTGCTGTCCGTTGTGACGTAGGTGGTCGTCACAACGGACAGCAGCGCAGTTACCGTTATATTATAGTAACATAGCAAAGAAAGCTGTGAGGAACATGTAGTCAGTTCCCATAGTATAAAACAAAGTAGCTTCCCGCTGTCTGTCTATCCCTATGTATGCTTAGATCTTTAAAACTACCCAACGCATTTTGATACGGTTTTTAATAAATGGAGTGATTCAAGAGAAAAGTTTTTAAACCATTTGACGGATAGATTTCCACACACTAAATAAATAAATAATATATACATAGGATCCCCTCCGACCAGATGGGATGACGACCTGCGAAAGACTGCAGGTAGATGCTGGATGCGTCAAGCTGAAGACAGGGCGCTATGGCGCTCATTGGGGGAGGCCTATGTCCAGCAGTGGAGTGGTATAGGCTGATGATGATGATGACTTTCACACACTAAATAAATAAATGACATATCAAAGAAAGCTGTGAGGAACATGTAGTCAGTTCCCAGCAGATCATTCGTGTCGATGTTCTCCTCAACGGTGACTGCGCTGCCGTCCATTGTGACGTAGGTGGTGTATGTATGAGTCTATAACAATAGTAACATACCAAAGAAAGCTGTGAGGAACATGTAGTCAGTTCCCAGCAGATCATTCGTGTCGATGTTCTCCTCAACGGTGACTGCGCTGCCATCCATTGTGACGTAGGTGGTGTATGTATGAGTCTATAACAATAGTAACATACCAAAGAAAGCTGTGAGGAACATGTAGTCAGTTCCCAGCAGATCATTCGTGTCGATGTTCTCCTCAACGGTGACTGCGCTGCCGTCCATTGTGACGTAGGTGGTGTATGTATGAGTCTATAACAATAAAAATATATGAAAATAGCTGACTTAAGGCTTAAAGTGTAGAGTCCATATTTGTTTATAGACAAAACATAGTCTTTAACACTAAGGAATAGTCTAACAGTCTATTAGTAAAATAATGTTGAATTTTATGATTATAATAAATAAATAATAATAAATAATGGACAATTCACACAGCATTATCTAGCCCCATGGTAAGCAGAGCTTGTGTTATGGGTACTAGATAACTGATATACATAATACAATATATTACATAGATAGATATTTTTTATTATACATAGAAAACGACCAGAACACCCGGAACAAATATCTGCAGATCGTACACACATATGTTCAGAGGCGGGAATCGAACCCAAACCCTCCTGCGTCGCAGGCGGACCTTCGCCCACCGCGCCACATCGGTCGTCGATAATTGATCTAACCAATCTTCTATCTATTAGTTAGTTTAGGTATAAAAATATTTTTCAGCATATAATCCATGTTAACCACCAGAATTTGTAGTATGGAATCTCACAGGTTATACAAATATAGCTACGGCGGGAATCGAACCCGTAACAGTAGGTCGTCGCGTAGTCGTCTCTTCACCAGATGTTTCAATACATTATATTTTAGCATTATCTTGTTTATACAATGTAAAGAGAGAACAGATAGTGGCGAGATAACGGTTGCTGAGCAGGAAGTAAGATGTTTCATTGATTTGTTACATTAATATTGTATTGCTTAATTATTTATATCTAAAATTATTAAACTAACTAATCATCATCAGTCTATGTTATTCCACTGCTGGACATAGGCCTCCCCCAATGAGCGCCATAGCGCCCTGTCTTCAGCTTGACGCTTCGAGCATCTACCTGCAGTCTTTCGCAGGTCGTCATCCCATACACTACGTTTACCGAGTCGTGGTCTCCATTCAAGAACTCGTTTGCCCTAGCGGCCGTCGGTTCTTCGCGAGATATGGTCGGCCGACTGCCACTTCAGCTTGCTAATTCTTAGAGCTATGTCGATAACTTGGTTCTCTGCGGTCTCTGTCTGTGTAACTTAACCAATAACACTAGTTATTTAAGATTTAAAATGATATCTAGCACTTTCACCAATCCTTTTAACGGCCACTCTCGAAGAGGTATTCATTAAGCTAGGCGACTCATGGGCTACAAAAGGCATAGATGGCATCAATAGCCAGCGCCTAACCAACCTACGTTTTGTGGACGATATTGCCAAACTGACCTGTAAATAATAAGCCTCTGTGGCGTGGTGGGCGAAGTGCCGCCTGCGACGCAGGAGGTTGCAGGTTCGATTCTCGCCTCGGGGTAAATGTTTGTACGATCTGCAGACATCTTTGTTCAGGGTGTTCTGGTCGTTTTCTATTTATAATAAAAAATATCTATCTATATGTATTGTATTATGTAACGTATATCAGTTATTCAGTACCCATAACACAAGCTCTGCTTACCTTAGGGCTTGTTAATGCTGTGTGAATTGTCCGGCATTATTTATTTTCATTTATTATAAATACTATTAGTACCTGCCGTGTTGTTGGTGGTGGCTGTGGAAGGCTTTCCCCTTCCATTTGCTTTTCTCTCTGCACCTCCTCGTAGGTGGGTAGTTTGGAGGTGATAGGCACCTCGGAGTTCATAGCCATATCATACGGAGGCGGAGCTGAGAAATCTGCCAATGGTGGCGGAATGTCTGTTTGTTCACCTGGAAGGAACAATACAATATATCTTTATTGTAACATCAATACAAAAATATAATAATAATAATAAAGGATCTAAATACTAACTAAATCTAGTGGCACAATCGGCGGCCTTATCGCTAAAAGCGTATTTTACATTTACATTTCTTCCAGGCAGCCTTTGGATGGATAGGATTGGTACGTATTAAAGCTGACGGTGGCGTAATTATTTAAGATAATTATATATAAAATTATTATTATTTATCTTAAGAACGGTTCTTATATAAAAATAGAGCATAAATACACAAAAAAACAGGAACAAATAACATAGAAAATAAAAACTTAAAATAAAGATCAAGAAAACTTATCAAGAACAAAATCTTTATGTAAAGATATATAAGAGACAAACTAGTGTAGTGAAAAAAATAAGCACTATGTTATAGACTCTATTCTGCAAATTTTTTACGCTATAACAAAATTATAATAATAAATTCCTCTGTCTGTCACCTTAGATGGATAGCAAACATAGCAAACACTTTATTAATAATTGTTTACAAGGGAACATAAACAAAATTTGTGTTCCCATGTAAACATGCTTAGATCAGGATGTTTGTATGTGTTTTGTGAAGGTAAGCTATGAGGTCTATGAGTTCATAATACTAACTCTTCTATGAGGAAATTTTTTATTGGCTGTTAGTGATATTTATGAGATAAATTAATTTATAAGAGCTGTGGTTTTGTTCATAAATAAAATAACTAAATTTCATCATTGCACAGACAAAAGCTAAGTTCTTCAATCTATACCTACCTTAGTGAATATACCTAGAGGATAATTATTGTGATAGGTTTGTGTTTACTAAACATTGTGATGTAATTCTTAAGATAACAGCTTTGTTGATTATTAATTCCCTTTATTGCGTCCTGTACACATTCAACCAATGTGTTGGGCCAATGCGCCAACGTGTGAGCACTGTTTGCGGAGCGCGCCAAGATCCTTTGATGTATGCACGAAAAACCAATACTAGTCGGTTTGCGAGCCAATGTTGGCCGCCAACTTCCAACATGCGCCAAGTAGGTCTCTACATGGCCTAACGCATTGGTCTGACATGTACAGGACGCATATTGTTTTATGGTAATTGGCTTCAGACATACTTTATATACAAAGATTATGTATGTAATAGCAGGTTTGTAGGAATACAAATGTTCACATTATAGAGGTCATAGAAAGTAATAGGTTTGAGTGCTCTAATTCCCACACCACACACACTACACACATATTTCTCTTTTTTTATTTCTTTAAACAAACATACCTATTTATTTTGTTTGCGGAGGAAGGCACTGACTCCACTACACGGTTTATTAACTTTTGCGGTAGTCAGCCCACAATCGTACCCTATTCTATAAGTCTCTTGTTTTTAATAAAGATGTTTGTATTTTGTATTTGTATTTAATTAGCATAAAATCAGCTCCTAGCCCTATATAGTTTAGCTAGCTAGTATATTCGTTACATTTTACTATATAAGTTAGAGGTAGTCTCGTCGGTAGTCAATTCTTAGTGATAACATGCATCATGTATTTAGCCCCCTCTATTTGTGTGAACCTCCAAGATTGGAACATCCTGTATATTAAACAAGGTATCATGTAATGCTGACTACTCAGCCATGAATTTGTCTATGTAGGTACTTCTTTTGTGTAGGTACAACATATGTAGAATATTACAATAGCATCAAATTGCTAGCTACTATGCTAGAGTCTGTGAGTCATGCAATTGGATTCAACAAGCAATAGGTATTGACAAAACTACTTTGTCATAAAGGTGTTTATTGAAGTTTCACGGCCAGTAATTTATTATGCTAGCAATGCCGTCCAAAATTAGTTATTCTGATAGATATTACATACTTATCATCACTGGTGGTGGATTGATTTCCATCGTGGACGGCAGAACAACGCACAAATGTGATGGAGGCATCGCATTATCCTCTCGGTTATCCCTCTGAAATAACACAGCCATATTTAAATATCAGATAGATGTAAACGCAGGCCAGGCAGTTACATAAATAAACAATATCGAAAACATTGTCACCATATTTACCATGACTGTTGGTCGCTGAAAAACTGGGATAGGGAAATGTAATCCTACAAACTGCCTTCTATAGAGTTAGCAGCTAGCTGTTATAACTTCAAGATTTGGTTAGAAAGTTTGATAAATAATGCCCTGGAGTTTTCCATGGATTTTATCAATTCAATTCAACGCACGCACCCCCCCCGCACTACTAACATTCAATTCAATTAGAGGTGAGTCCGGTATACAATATCTAACTGAATAACTGTTGGCTTGGTTCAAAAATATCCAGCGTTATTGAAAAATCCACGTACCGCTAGAGAATAACTGTACGAAGCGAACGAGCATCGCGCTCACCGCTCACCCACCCACCCGTCAGTCACCCGTCACCCGTCACCCAACCATAACTAATCCAGCCTGCAATAACTCTCAACTATTCTAGGCACGCTAGCCTACCATCCACCCAACTGATTTGGTTAGAAATATCTAATACCTCTTGTCATCCCTGTCTAACACCATGATTCTAATGCGAGTAAACGGGATAGTCAGTTATTCAAATTACCCAATACCTCTTGTCATCCCTGTCCAACACAAGGATTCTTAGGCGAGTAAACGAGATAGTCAGTTATTGGGTACCCATTTTATGCACTGCGTCTAAGTTCAACCATTTTGGTTAGTATGGGTGATTTGCAATATTGCATAGGTAAACAGGTGGCGAGGTAAGACTGCCGATCGTTTTCATCCTATTTAAATAAGTTTAAATTAGACCATACCTCAGCGTCATCTCAGCGTATTAAAATTGAATTAAAATTTGATTAATCATACATTTTTTTAAATATAAGACTAGTCATCGGTGGCCAGTGGCGCTAATTTTACCTACCTACACCTACGTGATTTGCTTACGAACTAATTATGCAGGCAATGTTTTGTTTTGTTGTTTATTGTTTCGTTTACTTCTGGAGTTGATATTTTATTATGATCTATATTATAACTACCATTACCTTTATTTCGCTTTATGTGTGTGTGGGTGGATATTAAGGCGAGGGGTAATAGGTAGGTAGGTATATTCTGTCCTCCTAACGATACGACGCAATGTCTATCGATTCAATAGGTACCTCATAACGCGCTACATTTAAGTTAATGGGCAAAGAGATAGATAGCGCTTTAAATAGTATGAAATTTGCCTGCCTACTAAAACAAAAATATAGCGTGTAGCGCGATTAATAATTCTGATAAGCGCCACCTAGTTAAAAATGTACTATTAAATAGCACCTGTATGACCTGTCCGTCCAGCAATGTCTATAGAATCGATACCAAATAACGCACTACATTTTAATTCATGGGCAAAGAGATAGATAGCGCTTTAAATAGTGTTACTGCCTGGGGTTTCGGAGTTGCCTTCTTGGATCGTTTCAATGAAAATCTTCTTTTTATGTATAGGAATATAATCGTATTACATGAGTACAATAGACGCAAGACGCAACGCGGGCCGTGGCGTCGAGCGGTGGAAGAGTAAGAATGGTACATAATATTCTGTTGTATTTTTATCGTTGCTAGGGATAAAATAAAAAATCAATCAATTCGGTAGGTACCTATTTATTTATGTAGTAAGATAAGCTTATGTTAAGGATAACTGATATACCCAGGTACTTATTACAATCAATAGATATATTTTACTATATACATAGAAAAGAAAATAATAAATACGATATGCAAAGAAATAGAAATTTCTGATATCAACCATTTTCAAATGTCAATTTGTTCCAGTCTTCCAAGAAGTCAACGTCACTCAAAATATGTGTAAATGTCAACGTCAAGGTCAAGTGCAAGCAACTAAATCAATTTGACGTTGACATTTACATATATTTTGAGTGACGTTGAAGTCTTCTTGGAAGGCTGGAACAAATTGACATTTTGACACTCTGAAACAGACACTGGCAGAGTCGTAGCGAAAAGCAAGCGTCGCCAAAACAAAAAAGAAGTTGAAATTGACATTTGAAAATAGCTTGCTAACAGAAATTTCTATTTCTTTGCATATCGTATTTTTTATTTTATTTTCTATGTATATAAAAAATACATCTATTATTAGAAAATATATATATTGATTGTAATAAGTACCTGGGTATATCAGTTATCCTTAACATAAGCTTATCTTACTACATAAATAAATAGGTACCTACCGAATTGATTGATTTTGAATTTTATCCCTAGCAACGATAAAAATACAACAGAATATGTACCATTCTGTTGTATTTTTATCGTTGCTAGATAAATTGCACTTCTTTATTTAGAATATAGTTAGTGACGACGACGCGACGGTTTGTGCATGTACAAATGTACAAACCGTCGTCGTCAGTCCTTCGTTGGAGGTATGCTTAACTTGCTAAAAATAGGATTAATTTCATCATCATCAGCCTATGTTAGGCCTCCCCCAATGAGCGCCACTGAACTGGTGGACCAGCCCTATCGTGAGTATCCACGTCTCAGCTCAGTAGGTAAGTATTATGATATATAAATACATATTATTATGTACATAAAATTTGGGTATTGTAAAGTTAATGGATACCGGTTGGTGCTAACGTTATTCGAACAAAATATCCAACTAATAACTGTTGGTAAAAAAATTCAATAACTCCCACCTCTAAATTCAATCGACAAATCGACATTTTGTTTTGTTTTTTTTTTTACTTGTCTCGAGTCTCGACTCGACATTGACTTTATACTGTGATTGTCAACATTAATACAGACGTAGAGGTACACCGAGATGGCTATTCTCAGTTAGTTTACGGTATCGATTAGTGCTATCCACAAAAAGCAAGCGGCGCCATTAATAAAGAAGTTGAAGTTGAATGTTACCAGCTTCATTAGGAAAATATCTAATCTAGCGCTTTTTAAAAACAAAACATGTACATTTTTAATCGTGCATTTTGGCAATATGTACAGAAAGTAATACAAAAAATTATAAAAATAAATATGAAAAAGGATTCCAACCATCACCATTCCATCTATGCGTGTTTAAATTGGGAATAGACGGAATATTCCATTTTAATACATAGAAAATCCATCCACATAAAGTTTAATCAACCTGGCAACAGACAGAGACAGACAGAGATGAGACCAAAAAAAAGAAAATAGTCAATAATAAGATTTGCTAAAATTTATTATAATTTTCATATACTCAGTGATAAAGTGATAATTCATGAAATCTTGATTGATTCAGGCATAGAATATGAAGCTTGCCTTTATGGTGGCTGAAAAGCCATCGTTAGCTCAGAATCTCTCTATTATCCTGAGCAATGGGAAATGCAGCACTTCCAAAAGTCGGTTTCGGCACCCAAGATGATCGTTCATATAAACTTCTAACATCTCAGATAAATAAACTTCGTTACAGATGCGAGTCAATCATGTCCCGTGTACGAATGGAACGGGACATTCAAGAATGAGCAGGTTCATTTTAAAATGACTTCTGTTTGCGGCCATGTGATGTCCTTGGATTTTGTCGGTAAATACAACAGTTGGGATAAGGTGGACCCGGTGGAGTTGTTTTCATGTCCCACTGAGAAGAAAGAGGCTACTCCCCGGCTGCGGATGCCCATGTTCCTGGCACAAGAAGGGCGAGGCGCGGACTACCTCATCCTGTGGCTGGATTGTGATAAAGAGGGAGAAAATATTTGCTTCGAGGTAATCAAGAAGTGCTTATACATAACAAGAATACTAAAAAACAAATAATAAATATTACAAATACTAAACTAAATATTATACAGATGTTCTTACAATAAGGTTTGGTTAGGAATTTCTATTCCTAATTGTAATATTTATTATTTGTTTTTTAGTATTCTTGTTATTTTCATATTTAGATTACCTGTGGTACACCCCCTGCCTATTCTTAAATTCATATAATTCTTTCCATCCATTGATTGCCTGGAAGAGATTGCTTCTAAGCGATAAAGCGACCCATTGTACTTGTCGGATATAATGTATTTTTGTAATGATTAGATTAACCATAATCTGGCTGTTGTACACCAGTACAACAAACAATTTTTGTATTGTATTGTAACATCTTTAAATTCAAAAGTCATTTATAACAGGATATTTACCATGATTAGATTTTTTAGTTTTCCAATGACTTGTGTTAATAACCATGATAGATAGAAAACACTTAATTATACCACAAAAAATAGAAAACAATACAGGAATAAACAATAGAATAAAGGCAGTATAATGGGTGGCCTTATCGCTAAGAGTGATCTCTTCCAGGCAATGATAGTGTTTAAAGTTTTATCATATTTAAATGAATTAAACTTGCAAACTTACATACATACATAGGTAACTACATTGTTGATACAGTTGCCTTAGTTCTATTAAAAACATGAAGTGTTCTTAAATGGCTTTATAATATTTTATTTCCTAAGGCTAGATATGTAAGTGTAAGGAGTATCTTTCTTACCTTAGTACTAGGTACTAAGGTAAGAAAGATACTCCGTACATATTTTTAGCAAAAGCAATGCCGTCTGCCTTCCACTGACTCCACACCTCTTATTTTGGTTATCCTTCTAATATTATAAACGTGAAAGATTGTATGTATGGATGGATGGATGTTTGTTACTCTTTCACGTAAAAAGTACTGAATGGATTTTAATGAAACTTTACAATAATATAGTTTATACATCAGAATAACACATAGGCTACAATTTATAAAGATATGATATATATATTGTATAATATCCAGAATATCTATCACCACACGGGTGAAACTGCGGGGCGCAGCTAGTTGATGTATATTTTCAATCAGATTTTTTTAATCTGACATAGTATAAGAGACAAACTAGTGTAGTGAAAAACAAAAGACTGATATAGACATGAGCTCTCAGCTGCTAGTCTACAACTAAATAAATAATAATCCTTCCAGGTCATGAACTCGGTCCAAGGCTACTTGAAAGGCGACGCGTACGCTCCAAACGTAACTTACCGAGCCCGTTTCTCCGCCATCACTGATAAAGATATAAAAGCCGCCATGAACAGCTTAATTCGACCTAATGAGAACGAGTCTAAAAGTGTAGATGCCAGGCAGGAACTGGATCTAAGGATTGGCTGTGCTTTTACTCGATATCAGACGAAATACTTTCAAGGTGGGAACTCGATATTAGATCATAACTAAATTTTGTTGTCACATGTTTCTTTGGGGAAGGCCTATGTCCAGCAGCGGCTGAAATGATATGTTTCTAGTTATTCATGATGTAAATTACTATGTCAAATGGCTGATGATGTTTAATTATTTATTTAATGTTAATAGAGCTGCAATGGTTCAATGGTTAATTTATTAGTAAAGTAGCATTACACATAGCTTCTGGGTTTTGTGTATATATCAGACAGTGTTGAATTTATACATTGTGTTACTTGTTTTAGTTTGTAATTTTTGTCTTGTAACCAGTTGTCGATGAAATTGAATCTAGAAGGATCTATAACTTTAACCTTAATGTTGGACCATAGTATTCTATTGATTAAAATATCTTCTGAATTCTTCATCTTAGATTTTTATAATTCAAAATCACTACTTAGTATAAAACAAAGTCGCTTCCCACTGTCTGTCTGTCTCTATGTATGCTTAGATCTTTAAAACTACGCAACAGATTTTGATGCGGTTTTTTTATTATAGAAAGAGTGATTCAAAAGGAAGGCTTATAAACCATTTGACACATAGATTTCCACGCGGGTGAAGCCGCTGGGCGCAGCTAGTTAAATAATAAAACACTATAAATTTTCTAAAAACTTCTACTCCACCACTTTCAGGTAGATACGGTGATCTGGACTCCTCTGTGATATCCTACGGCCCCTGCCAGACCCCCACTCTCGGTTTCTGTGTGCAGCGCCACGATGAGATCCAAACCTTCAAGCCGGAGACATACTGGGTGCTCCGGTTGACAGCCAGCACTGAAGAGGGAAGGGAACTGCCCTTGGAATGGAAGAGAGGGAGGGTTTTTGAGAAGGAAATCGCTAATATGTTTCTAATTGGGATTCGGGAGATTAAGGAGGCCACGTAAGTTTATCTAGTAGAGAGAATAATTAACAATTTTGTATGCTTCAATAATGCTAGAGATCGCTCTCAGCGATAAGGCCGCCCTTTATACCTTTATTCTAAGTTTTTATCTCTGTATTATTTTCTGTTTTGTGTGGTGTAATAAAGTGTTATCTATCTATCTACCTAATGCTTAAGCTGTGAAGCTATACGACAGTAAAAGTTTAAAAAAATCATCGTTGGGCATAGCGATCACTGCGCGCCGCGGCCGCAGTGTTGCCGCGCTCAATTTCATAGTGATGCATAGGAACTAGTAGTGTCGCTTGCAGCCTGCAGCTGCAGTTTGCGGCCTTCGGTCCATCTTGGAATTGTACCTTTAAATAGAGATCCGGATCTATAAATAGCTTTTAACTCATTCATTGTGCGTAGCTGCAAGATGTCGTCCGTCCATGTGCATTGTTTGCAATGAAACTGTTAACCCTTGATAATGGTGTACTGATTAAACTATTATTCCACCAGTGTCGTGACCGTGATATCTAAAGAGAAGACGCGCTCTCGCCCTGTCGCGCTGAACACCATAGAGCTAATGCGAGTCGCGAGTGCCGGCCTGGGCATGGGCCCTCATCATGCTATGCAGGTAATCAGTCCTACTAATATTATAAACGCGTAAGTTTGCGAGGATGTATCTAAGTATGTTTGTTGCTCTTTCACGCAAAAACTTCTGAATAGATTTTGATGAAACTTCACAATAATATAGCTTACAAAGATATATTGTATATTATTCAAAATATCTATCACCACGCGGGTGAAACCGCGGGGCGCTGCTAGTAAAATAAATAAATATAACTGGACAATTTACATTTCGCCTTTTGCAGGTAATTATCTCGTAACGATTTCATTACTAGGGCAGAATTAGATACCCAAAAAAATAGAAGACGACGTGACTTCGAAAATCTGGAAATTTGGCGTCGCTACCTGCCACTATGGCTTAAAAGCGTGTATGATCTTTATGTATATTCGCATGATCTTGAATATCTGTGCTAAAATTTCGGGGTTATTAACTATAAAAAATATCGTTCTTCATTATGTAGTATCTAATATATTTTGTTCAGCATTATAATTATTACTATCCACACAGCATCATCTGGCCCCAAGCTAAGCAGAGCTTATTTTATAGGTACTAGATGACTGATATACATAATGCAATAAATTACATAGATAGATATGTTTTATTATACATAGAAAACAACCAGAACACCCGGAACCATTTATCTGCAGATGGTACAAACATTTATACGTCTCAGGCGGACCTTCGCCCGCCGGCAACATCCGTTGTCTATCGTACTTGTTCAACATTATTTATACATAGAAGTCTATTGGAAGGTAAGAAAAACCCTATCAATTAATAACACATTGACTCGACTTTTCCAGATCGCAGAACGTCTATACACAAGCGGCTACATATCCTACCCCAGAACAGAAACGACTAGCTACGGCGAGAACTTCGACCTACTGGGAGCACTGCGCCAGCAACAGAACTCCAAGTAAGCCTGCATATTATACAGGGTGTACCCCGAATACCTGCAATCCCCAAATTGGGTAAAAGTAGATAAAAAACCGGCCAAGTGCGTGTCGGATTCGTGCACGAAGGGTTCAGTACCAGTTTCTATAAAAACGAGAAAAAAGAATACGCCCAGAATTACATCATCTGTGAAAATGTCAACTGTTACAACTCATCACGGTTCATGAGATACAGCTTGGTGACACACGGACAGACAGCGTGGTCTTAGTAATAGGGTCTCGTTTTACCGTTTGGGTACGGAACCCTAAAAATTATCTACAATTATAAATGAAAAGGTGGTAAGAAAACCATATACCTAAGTCTTTAATATGCTTTAAGTATTGACAAATCGACAAATAACTCAATATGCGCTAATAACTCACGCCAACCGAATTCGATGATTATTTTGTTAAAACTAAGTTTTAAACCCATTTTCATTATTTAGGAATTTGTAGT
This sequence comes from Eupithecia dodoneata, assembly GCA_947044415.1. NCBI lineage: Eukaryota > Metazoa > Arthropoda > Insecta > Lepidoptera > Geometridae > Eupithecia > Eupithecia dodoneata. The sequence continues at coordinate 2,494,686 of OX345670.1, forward strand.
TCGTTTATAGTTTTTAAAAACACGCCACATTATTTAATGTTAAATACAGTTAATATCTGTGCAGTAAATGGGGCACCGAGGTGAAAGCGATCCTCGCCAACGGGATCAACAAACCGAAGAAAGGCCACGACGCGGGCGACCATCCGCCCATCACGCCTATGAAGGCTGCTAGTAAGTAATAAAGTCTATACATAAATAAATAAAATAAATAATAACGGACAAATCACAAAGCATAATTAGCCCCAAGCTAAGCAGAGCTTGTGTAGATGACTGATAAACATAATAAAATACTAAAAACTCCCCGCCCCTTCCATTCCTATAGCTCATCCTTTACCGTACTTGCCATAAAACTGTGGAATGCCCTACCCATTTCTATAAGACAAGCTAAGTCTCTCCCTATATTCAAACATATGGTCTATGAACACTTCCTTACCTCGACATCAAACTGTTAATTGATATATTTATATACATCATACCTATATTATATATTTATATGTGTTTTTTTTTTTTTTTTATTTATATTATATATTTATGTATGTATTTATACTTATAGCTATGTATATCAGTAGGTATTTTATGTAAGTCCCTATTAAATATTTTTCTGTATTACACGCCACCGTCTATACTTGTCCTAGCACTTCATGTCCATCCAAAGGTTGCCTGGCAGAGATCGCTCTTAGCGATAAGGCCGCCCATTGTACAGCATATTTTGTATTTGTTTTTCTTTTCCTGTCTTGTGTATCTTTTATGTATTTGGTGTGCAATAAAGAGTTATTGTATTGTATTGTACGTTGCCTGGAAGAAATCGCTCTCAGCGATAAGGCCGCCCTTTATACTTTATCTATTCTAAGTATTTATTTCTATATAGTTTACTGTTTTGTGTAATAGAGATATAATTGATATAATAAAGTTTTTAACTGACTTAAAAAAAGGATTCGGTTCTCAATTCGACTGTATGTGTTTTTTGTTACCTCGTAACTTTCGACTGGGTGAACCGATATTGATGATTCTTTATTTATTTGAAAGCTGGGTGTGGTCCCGTTTCAATTTGATTCAGTTCTGACAACGGCATCCATGAGAAAACCATATAAGTCTTAAATTTGCATTAAGTATGTCCGGTACTATAGTTTGACCGAAACCGCTGTACCGCGCCTGAGGTATCCGAGCGGCGGGACGGGGGGGAAAATATCGGCCGCTCCGATCCATCAGTCTGCCGTCAACGCGTACTCTTGCTCTATTTTCCTCGCCCCCCACCTCGCCGCACTTTCCTAAGGAGCGGTACAGCGGTTTCGGTCAAACTATAATGAACGAATAACTCAGTATCACGCCAACCGATTTCGATGATTCTTTTTTAACTAAGTTTTAAACCCATTTTCAGTATTTAGGAATTTGAATTCGGTTTATAGTTTTTTAAAACACGCCAAATTATTTCTATCCATCTATAAAATAAATTCATAACCAACTTTCCTGCTCACAGCTGAAGCAGAGTTAGAAGGCGACGCATGGCGGGTGTACGACTATATCACGCGACATTTCATCGCGACTTTGTCTCGCGACTGCAAGTACCTGAGCACGACTATAACCTTCCAACTTGGCACCGAGACGTTTACCTACACGGGGAACACTTTGGTGGACCCGGGGTATACGGAGATTATGCATTGGCAGGTGAGATATTTTAATAAATTGGGTGCCCACGATACATCATTATCAGCCGGTACACGTCAGCTGCTGAGCATAGGCTTCCCCCAAATGGTCCGGGAGCCAGTGACAGATTTCCATGACCAAGACCCTCCCAAGCAAAGCTTCGTTAATATGCATTAGGGATATTGGGACAGAATTATCTTCACACAGCATCATCTAGCCCCATGGTAAGCAGAGCTTGTGTTATGGGTACTAGATAACTGATATACATAATACAATACATTACATAGATAGATATTTTTTATTATAGATAAAAAACGACCAGGTTACCTGGAATAAATATCTGCAGATCGTACACACAATTGTTCCGAGGCGGGAATCGAACCTGGAACCTCCTGCATCGCAGGTCCGTCTGCGATGCAGGAGGTTCGCCACCGCGCCACATCGGTCGTCAAATTAAACCAAAAAAACCAAATCTGGGAACATTTTTATTTCTCCAAAAGTATCGTTAAAACGTTGCTGAAACATCACGTGATTAATGGACGACCCCTTAGTAGCTTGCATTTGTTTTCAGGCTTTTGGCAAAGACGAGTTCATCCCGCCGCTGAATGCAGAGGACGTCTTGAAAGCTCACGACCACAGATTGGTGGAGTGCCAGACGTCTCCACCGGACTATCTATCCGAAGCTGAGGTAAAATTATAGTCTCTTACCATCACGCCAATATCACATCACATCGCACTTATCCTACTAATATTATAAATGCGAAAGTTTGTGTGAATGTTTGTTACTAAGTATCTCCTACCTTTTTAACCCCCTCAATACACTAAGGCATTTGAATTTTTCGATGCGATAGAAAGTCTAAGAAATATAAAAACCGGCAAAAATATGTACATAAGCGCTCGCTGATAGCAAATACCTTAACTTGGATCCAGGTCATTGCAGGAAGTCTGGACACAGCCTCCCCCTTCATGCAGCACTGGAGGAAAGTTCATATTTTTAGTGTATTTTAAAGTTTTCTGTGTACGTTTAAAAATGTGTCTCGCTATTATGGACTGTGTATGTTAATTGTTGCCTAAGTCTAACTTTGTACTGTATCTGAAATGAATTAAATTTGATTTGATTCTATGTTCTAATTCTCCATTGATTTTTGCAGCTGATAACCCTAATGGAAAAGCACGGGATTGGCACGGACGCGTCTATCCCGGTCCATATAAACAACATCTGCCAGCGGAACTACGTGACCGTCGGTAATGGACGACGGCTGGTCCCCACCAACTTGGGGATAGTGCTGGTGCACGGCTATCAGAAGGTAAGACCCACTATACCGTTCGAGGCCAGTGGCAAATTCGATGTGTTGCCAACCAAGATGTCACTGTCATAATATGTAGTGTTAATTTTTTTTTCAAAGCTTTATTTAATTTGGTCGAGGTAAAAATGTCATTGGTAGTTACAATAATAATATGAGCGGTACCATTCCATGACAATGAAATTTTCATGAACTGGACACTGGTAAAAATGTGGCAAACCAGACACATATTGCCAAATCACATAAGTCAAGTCAAGTAACTCGAGGAGGCGGGAATCCTGGCTGTATTCCCGCCTCCTCGATCAATAGGTTTCCGGCCCTGGTGGGGGCACAGAGAGGGGCCTCGAGGCTTGGCCTCATTACCCCGGCGTCAACTAGAGGGGTGGCGACCCCTCGGTCCTTGGGTTTTGTGGGAGTCTTTTTTTTCCCTTATTCTCCATGTTTTTTTTTTGCAGCATTTGGTTTATAATCTTTTTTTTTTGTGTTTTTTTTGGTATTTTTTTTGTTTTTTTTGTGTTTTGTCTCCTCGAGTTACTGGACTTGACGGTTATGTCTTGAGGTGAGGCTAGGAGATGCTAAGAGAATACTTGACACTGAGCTGATGTATCCCTAATAGGCATGATGAATGTTTTTGATAAACACCTCCGAAATGTTTTCAGTCACCTGCTGAATAAAAAATATATGGTTCGGGAAACCAACTGGGAGTGTGTATCTTATGGAAATTAAGATTCTTTGAGGTTTTGTTCAACAATTCTGCCATATTTACCATCAACCTTTGTCCCACATCTGGGCATATGCCTTGTATAACATAATATGTTTCATCACCATCCTGTATCTTTACGATCACTGCTGAACAGAATAATATTTACACTAATATCTTTAAACCAAAGTGAATTTCTAACTTTTCTTCCCAGATCGACCCAGAACTAGTCCTACCCACAATGCGCACAGCCGTCGAAGAACAGCTGAATCTCATCGCGGTCGGTCGCGCCGACTACCACGCCGTGCTCGCGCACACAGCTGAGATATTCCGCCGCAAGTTCCAGTACTTTGTGCGGTCCATCGAGCAAATGGACCAGCTGTTTGAGGTTAACTTCTCGTCGCTGAAGGCTAGCGGGAAAGCGCTCTCTAGATGTGGGAAGTGCAGGCGGTATATGAGATATATTCAGGTAAATTATTCAAAAATGATGCTATATATAGTGTAACACATTTTCGCGGCTCGGTTCGATCGGCGTTGTGGCAGCTTTCTTTAATTTCAGCAAACTGCTGCAATAAAAGGTAAATATGATAAAAAGTACAAATATCACAGTTCACATCTGGCCCACTTTACATTTTATTGGTTTAATTAAGTCCGCTATGGAATTTGTTTTCTCATGTCCATAGCAAAAATAACATCAAAGCACTAGAGTATAGTTAGGTAGCGCCTGTGTACAAGAAGTTGCAGTTCAGTTTGATCAAGGCTCGAAATATGATGAAAATTTATTTGAATACATAGCTGTGATTCAAACTGCGTTTGAATTAAACTTTTATGTAAACTCACGAAACCAATTAAAACTTGTCTTCTAAATTTGTTCCCAAATATTATCTCTATTAACTGACTTCAAAAAAGGAGGAGGTTCTCAATTCGACTGTGTATATTAGTTACCTCATAATCATAACTTTCGACTGGGTGAACCTATTTTGATGATTCTATTTTATTTGAAAGCTGGTGCGTTCCGTGTGGTCCCATTTAAATATGGTCCAGTTCTGACAAAGGCAGTCGGTTTGTAGTTTTTTAAACACGCCAAATTATTCATTCCATTTACTTCCCGATACCTTTTACTAAATCAAAGGTTGCCTGGAAGAGATCGCTTCTAAGCGATAAGGCCGCCCATTGTACTTGTCGCTTGTAATGTCTTTTTTGTAATGATCTGCATACGGTGTACAATAAAGCATTTTTTTATTGTATTATCATCATCATCAACCTATGTTAGTCCACTGCTGGACATAGGCCTCCCCCAATGAGCGCCATAGCGCCCTGTCTTCAGCTTGACGCAACCAGCATCTACCTGCATTCTTGAGGGCGTCCTACACTACGTTTACCGATTGTATTGTATTGTAAATCTTGTTCCAGGCTAAACCGGCTCGCCTCCACTGCTCTCACTGCGACGACACGTACACCCTCCCACAACACGGCACCGTGCGTATCTACCGCGAGCTGAAGTGTCCTCTCGACGAGTTTGAACTGCTCTCTTGGTCTTCCGGGAGTAAAGGGAAGAGCTTCCCTCTCTGTCCGTACTGTTACAATCATCCTCCCTTCAGGTAACCAATACATAGTATATAACAAAGTCGCCTCCCGCTGTCTGTCTGTCCCTATGTATGCTTAGATCTTTAAAGCTACGCAACGGATATTGATGCAGTTTTTTTAATAGCCTTTGCCAATTCGCCCGCTGCGCTTCATCGGTCATCAGGCTGAGCGACCGAGCTATACAGAAAGGGACAGACATAGAACCAGAAAAGATGGCAAACCCTGCAAGGCTACCACGTTATTTAGCACATTACTTAACGCACGTTATCAGCGTTACTATGCTAATTTTAACGTGAATAACGCGTTAAAAGGCGATATTCACGCTAAAATTAGCATAGTAACGCCGATAATGTGCGTAACGTTATGTGCTAAATAGCGTGGTACGCCTTTGTCTTCATTTTCTGGTTGAATATTGAGCAATCCAGACGAGCAATTACGCTACATACCTATCTATAACGTTCATATTTCTTAATCTATTTGTCAACAGGGATATGAAGAAAGGATTCGGCTGCAATTCTTGCACGCACCCAACCTGCTCCTACGGCGTCAACTCGACCGGCGTATCGGGCTGTGTGGAGTGCGAGGCGGGAGTGCTGGTTCTAGACCCGTCGGCACCTAAGTGGAAACTGGCTTGCAACCGGTATGGAGCTTACTACCTAGACATAGCGTTACCTAGTCCCGGGTGAGGCGGGAGTGCTGCACTCGTCCACGTCCAAGTGGAAGTTAGCCTGCAATGATACTGTCTCTACTGGGCTTAGCGTTAACTATTCCTCACATCGCGGAATGCGAGACGGAGGTATTGTTCTAGACTCGTCGGCGTCGTAAGTAGAAACTGGCTTGCAACCGGTATGTACATTTACTATCTAGACAGCGTTACGTAGTCCTGTCATAACAGCGTGGAGTGCGAGGCAGGAGTGCTTATTCTAGACCAGTCCGCGCCTAAAATACTGTACTTTTTAATGTAACATTTTGTTTCAGTTGCGACGTAATAATCAACATATTCGACGACGCGACAAAAGTATCAGTGTCGGAGCTGCAATGCGGCGCGTGCGGCGCGCAGCAAGTCACCGTGGAGTACAAGGCGGAGCGGACCAAGCTGCCCGCCATGCTGACAGAGATGACGGCCTGCTTGTACTGCGAGCCGGCTTTTAGCGCGCTGGTAAGCTAACTCTGCTCCGCTGCGATCATAAAGACCTTGAAATGTTAGCTCTTATTTTCTTTACACGTAAACACGTGTTACAATGCCGCAACGTGTACTCAAAAGTTACAAAAATAAAAATAAAATTTTACGGATTTTTTGCGTCGACTAGACATCTAGATAGTATTTGATATCGCGCGTGAAAGGCATTATTACTGGCTTGTCGGATAGATTAGATAGATAAATAAACCGTCCAAATGCGAGTCACATTCGTGCGAAATGTCATGGTTAACAGGAAATAGCTTTTAACTTGTTTTAAAATGTGCGGCATAAACGGCCGTATCCCTTTGATTGCGTTAGAAGTTTGATTTTTTGTCACATAAAGAATTGCAGACATGAGTATTTGATTGATATTTACTTCAAAAGGATACCTTCACGCGTTCCTAAAAAAAATTTCTAAAAAAAAGGTCCTATCAGACGTACAACGAAGTGATCCTTTATCCTCTTGAGTAACCCTAAAATATAATAATAAAAACAAACTACATATAACCGTCTCTTTCCTCCCTAGGTTGAGAAACACCGCGCAGTCGCGTCACGCGCGCCGGTGTCGCGTGCTCGCGGGCCGCGCGCGCGCCCCAACAAGGCGCGCAACAAACAACCCAAGGACAAGATGGCGCAGCTGGCCGCTTACTTCGTATGACCATAATGAAGGTCATACGAAGTAACCAACTACCCTCATAAAACAAATAAACATTCTAGGCGCCAAACACGCCACAGCAAGGCTACCACGCTATTTAATTCACGCGTTATTAGCGTTATTACGCTAATTTTAGCGCAATAACGCGTGTTAAGGCGCCTTTTAAAGTGAATAACGCGTTGTTATAACGCGTCGTTATTTTCGTTATTAGTGCTAAAATTAGCGGAATAACGCTGATAACGCGTTAATTAAATAGCGTGGTAGCCTTGCAAATGTCAACTTCGACTTCAACTTCTTGCTAGATAGCTCTGCGTCTGGATTAACGCAATTCTACCAATGTCCTGTCTCATGGTAGCACGCAAGCTTTCTTTATGGGTTAGTAAATATTTAGAAGGAGTGTCAAAATATACTACTACAAAAATAAGTGTAAAATCTAAGTGAAAGGTCGTGTTTTCTTGATCTGATTTTGTATATGCAATACTGATCATAACGTACATAGGTAGTTATAATTTGTTTATTTTATTTATTACATAAACGGTATTATAAAGTTTAAGAGTTTAAGTTAACGTATTTATTTAATGTACTTAAGTGTAATTAAATAAATCATTTTAACGCAAAACTATCTTTTATTTACATATTAGTGAGTTTTAAAACTAAGCAAGCTGATTTTATTAATTCAAAACACAAAAGATAGATAATTGATATACATAATACAATACATTACATAGATAGATATTTTTTATTATACATAGAAAACGACCAGAACATCCGGAACAAATATCGGCAGATCATACACACAATTGTTCCGAGGCGGGAATCGAACCCGCAACCTCCTGTGTCGCAGGCGGAACTTCGCCCACCGCACCACATCGGTCGTCGAATATATCTTTATCAATTGTAGCCTGTGTTATTCTGATGTATAAGCTATATTATTGTAAAGTTTCATTAAAATCCATTCAGTAGTTTTTACGTGAAAGAGTAACAAACATCCATCCATACTTACAAACTTTCGCTTTTATAATAGATAGATAACACTTTATTACACCACACAAAACAGAAAATAATACAGAGATAAAAACTTAGAATAAAGGTATAAAGGGCGGCCTTATCGCTGAGAGCGATCTCTTCCAGGCAACCTTGGGATGGACTGGACATGAACGAACAATATAGACGGTGGCACTTTAATAAATAATACTAGTACGATAGGAAGGAAAATAAAATGAAACAAAGCAAGTATTTGAAGTCTTCATTTTATTGTGAAGAATATCACCTAGTATAGTTACAATATAAGCTTAGTTATATTACTGTATTTGTTTATATTTTTACACTGTCAGTAATACAAGAAGAAAAAGTTTTTTTTGTAAAATTACGGAAATTCTAATTAGCGGTTTGGTACAGGTGATGCATTTTATATTGTCTATGTTAGTACAGAGAGCTGAAGGTGAGTTTTTTACTAAGTTTATGTACTGGTTATACCACATACAAAACAGAAAACAATACAGGAATAAACAATAGAATAAAGTATGTATAGAGGGCGGCCTTATCGCTGAGAGCGATCTCTTCCAGGCAACCTTTGGATGGACTGGACGTGAAAGAACAAAATAGACGGTGGTACTTTAGTAAATATATAGATTAAAAAAATAAAACAAATACTTTGATGCAGCATTTTTTAGGGTTTCGTACTCAAAGGGTAAAACGGGAAGCTATTATTTCAAGTTTTGACCGTGGTACTTTACTTATTTTGATTTAGCAGAAATAAAAGCTGGTGGTTTCGTGGTTTCTCAGTATTTTGGAGTAACCCATAAGAGGTAAGGGTGACATTTAATCCGTGTTTAAAAAATAAGAAAAAATCGAAATGCAGTATGTACAGACGCCGAAACGAAACGTATTTATCTCTCTGTAACATCACGCATAAACCACGTAAACGAAGTCGGGAGATTCTGCTTGTACTGTACAGGAGTACTGTAAGATCTGAAGGATAGGATTCTTAACGAACCGACGGCCGCTGGGGCAAACGTGTTCTTGAGTGGAGATCACGACTCGGTAAACGTAGCGTAGGACGCCCTCCGACCAGGTGGGATGACGACTTGCGAAAGACTGCAGGTAGATGCTGGATGCGGCAAGCTGAAGACAGGGCGCAGTGGCGCTCATTGGGGGAGGCCTATGTCCAGCAGTGGACTGATATAGGCTGATGATGATGATGACTGTAAGGCCTAAAGTAAATAAAGCGCTTTGATGTTTACATATAAAGGATCCATTTGATAACGTAAATAGTAAAAAACGTAGTAAAAAACTCACTCAGCGCATCGGTAAAAATAATCTAAGTAAAATGCGTTCTGCAATCAAAAATATGTTTGATAATTCGTATGTTAAGCATAAACTAGATAATAGGGCTCTAACACATAGGTTATTGACATCGTTGTAGAACAACAATTGATGATAGACATTACTTGCTTAAACTACATTTGTATTAAAAAATAATCTGTTGTAAACAATAACTTAATGCAAAATAAACTGTCATTTCATTTTCCTATAAAAAATTTACCAAGCACAAAACCTTAGACGTCAAAAAAAAAAACATAATACGTATCGAAATGCGAGCTGTAATAATCAAGTTGTTCAATGACACAGTTTCTTGCAAAGAAGACTTCACTTAGTCTCTTTTTTAGAAGAGCCTAATCTTCTAAAAAAGAGACTTAGTGAAGTCTTCTTTTAAATATCAAGTTACATTATAAGATGGTAACATTTTGTAGAGGTTATGCTATATTTTCTGGTCAGATGCATTGAAGTTACACGCTATTCAGATTATGGTAGTATGAGTTTGTCTTTTAATTGTTAGAAATTACTGAAAAATATCAATTCGGCGATGAAATTAATATCAAAATTTTGTATATTTACACGGGTTAAAATAAAGATGACTTTGTGCCAATTTCTCTATTACATATCACAGATTAAGCCAATATGAAGTGCTTTAGTAGGTACAAGTATGTACAATAAAGGCGTAGGAGTTTCTCCATTATGAAATAGGTACGTGAAAAATGTAACTATACTTATTTAATACAAGCAACAAAATTTAGCAAAATCTATATTTATGTAATTAAACTGGATATTTTAAAGTATGTTGCTAAATCATATTAATTGCCAAAGAAAAGATGCTTAATTGAATTTAATTGTTTCATAATTTTTCTACGCTATAAATTGAATTAACTTTTAAATATTGTTAAAACAAATTTATATATCCGTTTAGTTTAACGTTCTTCAACAAATTCAAAAGTAAAAGCCAACTTTAGGTTCTTAAATTTGGTCACAGGGAGAATAATTCTAGTGCCAAATTTATTTAATACCTCTTCTATCTGCGTTAGGTTTCTAAAGCATAAGCAAATAAGTTTTTACAGTCAAATCAATTTCCAAGTTTTTATAATTTAAAAGAAATTTTTTTTTGTATAAAAGCAGCCAAAATCTCAGCAAAACCAACTTCTTCCTAAGTATAAACTTTTTTATTCCTCGCTCTTTCCAAGAAAGGTAACTAGACCAATAAAAAACTTAAAATAACGTTCCTTTCCCTAAACAGCATTGATATGCTCAAAACTTCACAACTCTCCATCGAAATTAATTTATCGTCCCTCGGACTTGTAAATACTCGAAATAAATATGTTTAAATCGAAAAAATCTTAAAATTATCTTTGTCAAAAAACTGGGATGGCCTTAACTGACGGTTTTCCGTTTTCCCGGTGATAGTATCGTTATGTTATCATTTGAATCCGTTACTTCGTGTCTTGCCATATATTTTTTACGCGTTGAATTTTGTAAACAAAAAGTTTTAGAACTATTAATTATTTACTTTTTTTTATAATAGATTGATAATGAACGACACATATCCTGTTTTATATACGATTTCTATAAATTACTTTCTAAAACGTTCTGATATTTCTTAATCAAAATTGAATTGATTATAAATCTAAACAAAGTAACAGACATTGTTGCTTAAGTTTATAGATATATGAGATAAGTACCTTTTGAACAACTGTAAAGTACTAGCCTTGCTTAACATGCAATGAGAACAAACCAATTATTACATTTTAACACTAACAACAAAACATCGAATAATCTGAGACAAAGTTTTACCATAACTTTGACTTGGGTTTAATTCTTTACTCTATTCTTTGATTTTTAGCTTTACAATGAATTAGAAATTAAAATGTTGTGCTTTTATTTTTTTAATCTACATAAGTATTTACTAATTTTGCATTAACACTAGTGAATCCACACTTTGCATTCTCTGTATGTTTAATATTATACTTTGAGATTCATTGCTTTTAATAAAGTTACTTAGATTTTAGACATAATTCGGTTTTCCGTTCATTAAATAATTAGAATTTACGTTTTTACGTTATTTATATCTTTGAAAGAACATGATTTGTTTTGTATGTATAGGTAAAATGATAAATTCTGTGATGCCATGCTAACTACAACATGATTGTAGTTTTGCTAATTAGACGGGTGTTGAAAATATTAAACATACAGCCTGGTCCGGACTACCCTAGATAATTACTTTAATCTCACTGATTCATTTGATAACATAATTATATTCTAATAGCTTTATATAATTAGAGCGATATTTACATTATGAAATATATCGATTAATTTCAATATTCTTTTTTTAATATTAAAAAGCAATGCTGCCATTGTCTTGTATTATTGTTCAAACTTTCAAACCCTTTTTATGTTATAAAAATATGGCCACGTCAGAGTACCTAGTGCGTGTTACATAGCATCTTATATGAATATTCCCTACCTCTTATGAATACAAATAAAATCATGATAATTGTGTAAATAGACAACTTTTCAATATACATGACGATCATTGGTTATAACCCAAGTTCCGCGACTCTAAATTTCTTAATAATTGGAACCTGAGATGGTTTTTCGTGACAATATTTTTACAATACAAATTAGGAATATTTCCCAACCTTTCTTCATATTTTAATTACATATACTGCTATGGGTTAAATTGATAGACCTTAAAAGTTTTTGTTTATAATTAAATGAAATAAAATGTAGAATTCGTTATTTGACAATACTCGAGCTATGATACTTCGTTTATTTAAGTATCATAGCGCATTTATACATCTTTTTTTAATTACATATTGTTTTGCAGTTTTTAAATTTCTCGCATTGATAATGTAAATAAAATATCTGGTATTTAAAGAAGCTAGTATTATTATGTACATGAGTAAGCAAAGTTGAAATTTCACTGAAAAATTATAGGGTTGTAGATAATCTTATTTTAAATACACTTATTAGTGGTTTAAAGTACGAATCTACTTCTGCAATATAAAGAGGATACAGGCTGTACTGTACATAATTAGTTATATGATTCTATTTGTACTTTTAAGTAGCTGCTTACGCGAATATCATCTATAATATGGTCCAAGTCCAGAATATAATGAGATGTATACCCATACGACATAAATTAGTCATAAATAATTTTAATAAAACTGATATCAATATATATAAATTAGTTGGGTATATATTGTGGAAGTTAATGAATATGTTATCTACATAAATAATTTTATTGAAATAAAAGTCAATTATAGAGTCAATTTGTGTAAAACAAGGTTGGTTCTTAAATTGAGTAAGTTTCTCTTAGTTATTTTGATTTAATGTTTATAAAGTAGGTGATTTATGAGGCCTGCTCAATAATATTAATACTGAACGAATATATTTCCATTTATAATCAGGATATATTGTGGAATAAAATCCCAGAATCCAAAACCAATACAACACTATAGTTTGTATATATCCGAATGACTTTATTTTGGAAGTTAAGGGAATAATGGACATCATCGCTGTTGTTTATTGTCTTATATATATATAGAGTGATGTGAACGTGTAAAGATTCCTAACCTTACGTTATTTTGGTCTTGGATTATGGCACTGTAGATAATGAATGAATGAACAATAAGTACCGAATCTAATTACAATATATTATGTAAGTATATATGAATGATAGAGTAAATAAGCTACGAGTAGCTTATATAATATTGAGCTTCTGAAGTATATTAATATTTAAATTTTCACTATTTAAAGCTCTTAGATTTCACTTTATGCGAAAACTACCTTCGCATCGAATACTAATGTTGGTACTATATTGGTATATGATAAAAGTGGTAGACATGTAGATTTGGCGTGCCCATACTCTGCCATTTCTTTGTTCATATCATCTCATTTTGTGAGATGATTCACAATACCTATTTAAATACCCATTGGTATTAAATGTAAGCTTAGAAATGGGTAACTGGGCCCAACAAAACTTCATTTCCTACATCCAACAGGCATCAGTTGAAGATATCGTAGAGATAACAACTAATACATCGGTATAGATAGGATGAATATAATAGGTATATTCAAAAACAAAAGCATCGCTTTTGGCATTTTGCAAATGTTCAAAAGCCCCTTTCCATGATTCTGTTCTTAACACTCACTTAAAGAGTTAGTTAGGAAGGTCACTTGGATTAGTCACTGCACACAGTGTCATCTACTTGTATCAAAGTTCATAATCTCCACTGCTTCATAAGATTTAAACCAGCACTATAATTAATCATCAGGCCATAGAGAAACCAGCAACGGAACATCGAACTTCGGCGATAGACAAAAAGTTATAATTACTCATATGGTCCACACTTGAACTTTTTCCGCGACAACGCACCAGCTGGCCTGGTCGTAGTAGGACGACACGACGTGGAGACTCTCCACGTACTTGTCGATGAGTTGGTCGAGTTCTCCTTGCTTGAAGACGTGGTAGTACCGGTGGTACGTGACCGCGCCTCCTTCTGAGGGTAGGCTATCGGAGCCGTCGCTGAGAGACGGTAGCAGCGGGGCGTGGGGTATCGCACGAGCAGGGACACTAGGGATCGATGCAGCTACCGGCACAGTGGCTGTGTCCTCTGAACAAGATCGAGCCTCTAGCTTTCTCTCCCTGGAGCACTCGCTGTATGACGGCAAGGAAGCTAAGCTAGAGCAGCCGAGAGACGCAGTGCTCCCGGTCTTATCTCGACGGCTCCAGTCGCTCCCTGCAGATGTATCACTTGACTCGATCGAGAATCCGGACTTCAGAGGTGCTGTGCTCGAACGCGAAGTTATCGACTCTGGGCTGATCTCCATTTTGTCCAATTCACTGGAGTCTGTTGATTGGCCGACCTTGAGCGACGAACGCTTTGAGTTTTTGTCGGTGCTCGTGCAAAGAGAGTCTATGCTGATTTCTGATTCCAATGAGTATCCAGTTTCGAGTGATTGGCTGGTGTCGTATGCTCCAGAATCGATAGTTATTTCTGGGTTTCCGTTTGCCAAACAGATAGCGCTATCGTCATCAGGGTTTTTCATATCAGGATTGGTTTCAGGTAGTTTTGTTTCGTCCAAGATTGGTTTTACGTTGGCACAATTATTAAGGTAAAGATCCTCCTCACTCGTTACTTTCATACTCTTCTTCAGTTCCCTATACTTATTAATTATGGGGTCCACATCTTTACATCTCTTTTTCTTTGTCTTTGTGCTGCACTTCGGGAAGAGTTTGTTTATATCAGTTTCCTGAACATCATTTAGAGCCGCAATGTATTTATGACGCTCCTGTAACTCGGCGTTGAGTTTGCTCAAGCCTTGCATTTCTGTGCTAATTTTGCTTATGTATGGGTCCTCCAAGTGCTGTAAACTATCAGACAGTTCATCTAAGATTTTTTGCGTATTTCTGTCTTCCTCTTCCCGTTTTAACCGAAGGGATATACTCTTTTCGCTGCTGCTACTGCTTGGCAAATCGAAATCATCTTCGTTAATACGCTTTGAATACTGATCGATTTCTTGTAAAAGCTTTTCGCTTAGTTTTTCTGCAAATTCTGTTAATTGATGACGATCTTCTGGCGGCCATTCTTCCTCTTTGTTGGCCAGCATATCGGATTTGCACGTAATAAGTGGTTCATTTTGGATTCTATTAAAACTTTCGGATTTTGAAATAGATTTTTCAGAATCCGTGCTAGACATCGATATTGAGTCGTAAGGTAACCTTGTAGGGCTCCTGTGGCTTTTACTCAAATTTTCGTCTAAAGATCGTCCTTCCGGCCTATTAGGTGATAGTCTGTTCAAGCTCCAAGAAGAGGTATTGATGCTGCCAAGTTTGGGTGACCTTTCTTTTGACCTCCGTCCGGGTGAGAGGCGTTCTAAGCTGGAAGAACTGCCGCCACTTGAGCTGGTGTGTGAATGGGATCTGGATCTGTCGTCTAATATCCTCAAGTCCCCTGGAGACAGTTTGTTTAAGCTCCAGTTGCTGCTACTGCTGCTGCTCGAAGCACCCTGAACGATAGCCATTGTGTCAGCACTTTCCAACTTCTCTAGGTGTTTTCTTTTAGTCCGTGGGCTGCTTTGAATGACTACTTCACAAGTTTCGTCTAGAGATTGAGCTACCTCCGCCGCGGCTTCCAGTAGTGGTGCGGGGGCCGGGGAAGGAGATTTTTCTGGCCTGACATCTGACGACGCGCTGTTTTCTTTCGTCGGTTCGGTGATAATGCTTGGCAAATCTGAAAGAAAACCAATAAGTTATTCATGTTTCGTAAGAAAGAAGGGAGCAGTGATCGTAATTATGAGATACTAATTAATATAATACATTATTTTTGAAGAATTCAAATTAGATTTTTTATTTAAAATAGTATTATTACACTGTTTTTTAAGTTATTCGGGACAAATACTTATGCCTCGAAAATAACAATTTTAAGGCCTCGGAATCATTTTCCATACAATACAAAAGAATATTTCCATTCAGTCCATAATTGACGGAGAAATCTACGATCATACAAAAAAATACATAAAGCTGAACATAGAACTCTTTTGTTTTTCGATTAAAAATGCCAATTATTACCTTTTTCTAGTGCAGTCTTTCGTAGTTCTTCAGGGACGACACTTATGACGCTATCTACTGAATCTGGCGAAGAGACACCGCTTGAGTCGCTGTCCATGTCATCAGTTGCTGGATTAAACAATTCCAACGACATTAGTGTGGGGCGGCTTTTGACAACTGGGTCTGCTTTACTCGTACTGCGTACTAATGGAAACGGTGCCCGTCGTCCGTAACTCACTGGTGGAATACCCTTACTTAAGATCTCTTTCACTTGTCGTATCCTCTCTTTTCTTTTTCGTTCTGATGCTTTTAGGTCTAACGTGTCTGTTGTAGGCTTGTTTGAATCTTTTGGCTTGAACTGTGGAATTTCTGGTAATTCTGCTACGGTTTGTAACGTGATTTTAGGATAAGGTTTCACATCTGATAATACTCGTGGTTCTAGGTCATCCGTCTCGGCGGTGAGTTTGTGTATTTCTTCGATGTCTTTGTTTATTTCCGCGATCAAGTCTTTTGTGACATCTGTAGGGGTTTGCTCTGTTTCCTCTTCTTCTATAATTGGCGGGATAAGCGGTGTTTCCTCTTCAAAAACCTCAATAGATACATTTTTGATCCATTCTGGTAGAGGTTCAGGTTTAGGGGGAGCTTTGTCATCGGATTCTGATTTAGGCGGAGAGTTAGGTTGGCTTTTTGATTGAGGTTTTAACGGTACAGTTGCAATCGCACTGGTCGTTGAATAGTTTTTAAGGCTATATTGGGCTACTAGAATTTTGCCTGTTGTTGGAGCTTGAACCGAGTTTGGTGAACCGGGCGGGCGAATCAAAGGAAACGATTGTTTTATCCTCGGAGACGGTAAACCTGGTGAACTTTTCATTCGAGGCGAAGTAGGGACTGATGATACTTTTAATCTAGGAGAAGTTGGTCCGGGGGAGAGAGGAGTCGGTGATAGAGGATCACCACCTGAGCCGTCAGCTTTCGGCACGTATATCACAGATGCAAAACTGTCTTCAGAATCTACGCTCGTGTCACTTTGTAAACTACTGTCTTTCGAAGAATCTGATCCATCTTCCTTAGAATGCCTTCTTTCGGGATAAATCTTTTCTGCACTAGGATTATTGTCGCTCGGCGTAGGAACTTCTGGGACCGGCCCGTGACTCTTCCATCCTTGGAGCATCCTCACGAACACGGTTACTTTATCTATATTCGTTGTCGACGTTTTAAACTTGCTAGTGAGCCCATTTTTCAGGGATTGGAACTTTTTGGCAGTAGTCGCTGAAGTCGAAAATATAGAATCTCGTATAGAGTCTAACGCGCCAGGTCTTCTATACAAGTATTCTTCGTTAAGCGATGCTTGTTTCTGGATATTTTTTCGCAGATGTTCTTTCTCCCGCAACCTTTCCACCGACATGAGTTCCTCGTTAAGTGAAGTCTGTTTGACTACTCCCGGCTTCTTAGATGTATTTAACCGGTGAGTGTGGATTTTGAAATTAGGCATTTCTTCGACCATACTTTTCATATCAGTTGGCTTATCTAAATCTTCCTCTGCGTCGTCTTCGTTGATAGATTTCTTTTGTTTAACGAGGCGAGGTTTCTTCCTGGGTTCGTTTATTTCTGGTGCTGGTGTTTCTTTGGGTGGGGGTTCGCTCTCTTCTATTCCGAGGCTGGGAAGGCTAGAGCGTGACCTGACGAGTGCGTGGCGTTCGATGTCCGCTATGTCTGTGAGACTTCTGGACTTTATGGTGGCGTCTGATTGTTGCGTGATGAGCCGGGGTGGGAGTTCGTCTAGCCGACGTAGCTCGATGGGTAGGTCAGCGGCGGGTGGTTCTGGCCGTAAGCAGCTCCGTTGCGGCGGCCGCGGGCCCAGTCCCCACGAAGGGAGGAACGAGCGGCGGCCCGCCAGCCGCTGGAGGGCCCTCCTCACGAATGAGTAGCAGGTTTCGTTTGGCGATGAGAGAGAGGATGACCCCGGTGATCCATCTCGCGACTTCCATGGCTCTGCAGTGCTGTAACAAACAAAATATTCAAATAAGATAGTCATCATTTCCAAAGGAGAAGAAAAGAAGCAAATTTTAGTGACGTAATACATAAATGGTGACAGAATGGCACAATAGAGAGCTTTCTTAATGCCTCTGTAATAGATTTATTTTGTAATATTTCGGCGAAAATAGAGTTTGGTGGCAGCCAAGGGCTACTTCGTGTTTCTGCCTAAACTATACAAAAATAAAAATTACAGAAGCATTAAAAAGCTTATAATAGGTATCAAAAACTGCCTAATGAATTTTTTGATAGGCGTAATAATAAGATAAAATGTAGGGCCGTCATAGATACACCGCACAAACATAGGAGCTTTTGTGTACCAAGCAATACTTATGAAATATTATATTTTATACAAAAAATCACACTAAATTCACGAACTGATTTTCGTACGACCACGGGCAAGAACTGTTATGATAATGCATCACTAATACTCACTGGTCATAGTCCACTGACAGGAATCGAGGAGTCGGCGTGGGCGGGCACAGTGTTGCTGGTCGATGCCACGGGATGAGGACGTCCTGAAATTAATATTAGCGAAACTTCGGTAGGGAATGGTAACAGCAAAATAGAGGTAAATTTTTATATTTCTAAGACTGAGTGTTTCTAAGACTTACTTTTACCGAAAGTTAAATTATAATAACTTACACTTAACGTTTTACTCTGTATCATAACTTTACTTATGTATAAAATTCGACTTTTTAAATTGTACCAATGTATCATTATGGAATAAATTAATGCAATACAAGTACATATACAATAGGTGTGGGAGATCCTGTGGGACCAGCACACGTTGGTGGGAAACAAGACCTCAAGGTAAGCTCACTCAGCTTAGCTCACGTAACTGACGCAGCATTCATTTAAGGGGACTGTATAAAATACACTCGAGGGCATAGAAATCGCACATCCCAATTTTCAATCCGACCCAATTTTTTTAAAATTAAAGTTTTATTTTAAATGTAACTTGACTGTCATTATGCTGTCTTATGGCTGACTTATGATATCTTACCTGAGAATGAAAGTTGCGTCCCTCATGCTCCATAGCCCAGACCGTCAACAGCAGCCGTCCTCCGATCCTGGTGACCCTGGCCAGTTCCCGCAGTGCCATGGCCCTTCGCTCCACGGTCGCGAAGTGGTGGACCACGGCGATGGAGAGAACCGCGTCGAAGGATTCATCGCGGTAGGGGAGACAGAGGTTGTCGCATACTACCACCTGGAAGGAAATAAGATGGTCGTAAGATAATGATCGGCGATTAAATAAAGTTTTCGTTTATCTTACTCAAAAAGTGCGTCATCATAGTGAGTAAAACTCGAGTAGGTATACTATATCTATATATATTTTTATTTTTTATTTATTTTATTTTTTAACTACGCTCTTGGGATAAAATGTGTTTGATCTTTGTTTTTAGCTTTTATCTGAATATATTTATGTAGGTATTCTTTTTTGTTATTCTTTTACAAAAAAAACATATATTTAATTATTTTTTGTTTACTATAAATTGAACTGAAGTTGCCGTTCAGTTTGTAACAAACAAAAATTCCTGATTTCTGCATACTTTACTTGTGTCTTCGTTACGCTCAACGCAAAGTACCTGCCGTGGAGAAAGAATCACCCTTCTTATAACCATCCAACAATTACCAAGAAGGTTTCCATGGCTTAAGGATAATTCACGCTACACCGTGCCCCAGCCGGGGCACGTCCACCGTGCGCCGGCCGGGCCAGTAATTCATGTTACACGGGCTTCCCCGGCCGGGGCACGGCCCGGTCGCGACACGGTGTAGCGTGAATCATCCCTCGTACTTGACATACGCACACAGTTTTTTTCATTTTAGCTGGCTTGGGTGTCACTACGGCCATGAAAGGCCTATTTAGTTGTGATCGCCACTTTATTAGTTCAACCCTGAAGCCGCCGCGTTCATAATTCGTCACTAACCCGCAACACAGGTGGTGCAGTTACCTCGTTGTTCTGATGCCGTGCATGCGAGGCGAGCCTGGTGCACCGGTCGCCGCCCACCGCGAACACCGACGGGTTCACACTCAGGTACTTCCCATTGCCGCATCCTGGAAGAAAAGAGAACTGGTGTTAAGGTTTGGGTCTCTTTAGCGGGGATCCTGCGGATCGCACAGCTGAGGCTGGATAGTGAAAGCTATTTACAAATTTATACTTCTATACTATTATTATAAAGAGGTAAAGTTGCAGAGTGGATATCTGATATCGGATATCAACTGAACCGATTTTATAAATTACTAGCTGCGCCCCGCGGTTTCACCCGCGTGGTGATAGATATTTTGGATAATATACAAAATATCTTTATAAATTGTAACCTATGTGTTATTCTGATTTATAAGCTATATTATTGTACAGTTTCATTAAGATCCATTCAGTAGTTTTTACGTGAAATAGTAACAAACATTCATCCATCCATCCATCCATCCATACTTACAAACATTCGCGTTTATAATAGTAGTAGGATATTACCAATAGAAAGCCACGTTATTTCAGAGTGTCATAGGCTATATATTCACCCGAAAATAGAAAATACTTTTTCGTGCATTAAGATACATTTACTCTACGTTCATCGCATGTTTTTGAAACCAATGTCCACCCGGGCGCCACCGTGTAGCGGTCCCTGCGGGTCGCACCGCCAAGGCTGGAGAGTGAATGCGTTAAGAGCTTAATAAAGATAAACTGTCCCGTATTATCTATTGATTGCAACAGATGATTCGCAATTCCTGGTCGTTTCGTAGGATTGCGATTATCTGTGTGTAAAGTTCATGGGTCAAATCCTAGAGTGGGCGTCCACGAGCCCGCTAGTAGATGTACATTGCTTACAAAGTCGTGGCCAGTTTGTATCTTATATAAACCGTACGATTCACAAATCCTATTTGTACGGAACAATAAAAAATAATGCTGGAAAATCATCTAGCCTCAAGCTAAGCAGAGCTTGTGTTATGGGTACTAGATCACTGATATACATAATACAATACATTACACAGATAGATATTTTTTACTATACATAGACTATACTATGCAGGTCTTCGCCCGCCACGCCACAGAGATCGATTATCGAACTTGGTTCCAATTTAAATTCTAATATAAATCACTATCACTACATTATAAAACAAAGTCGCTTCCCGCTGTCTGTCTGTCCCTATGTATGCTTAGATCTTTAAAACTACGCAACAGACATTGATGTGGTTTTTTTTTAAATAAATTTAGTGATTCAATAAGAAGGTTTATAAACTATTTGAAACAGATTTTCCACAAAATCGAAGCCGCGGGGCGCAGCTAGTTCATTATATTTTACTTTTACTTCTGACCAGAATAGACCGGTACCATCCACCCACGCCCTGTAAGCTCTAGGAGGTTTTACAGATAACAATCAAAAATAGGGTAGAAATAAAATAGGTAAGATTACAATAACAACGCCAAGAACATCCCTTTATCAGTACATCGCGTGGGCCGCTGTCAGCTGCAGCTAATAAAAGAAAAAATTATATCTAGAAAATAGCTATTTTAAGTTGTGGACCTTGCCCTGGGCTTCGAATAGAATGGATATTTACAACAGTTCTTTACTATTATACTTATGTTATTATGTTCAAGTTTAATTTTCTCATTGAAAGGTATATTTTGTAGATTTAGGCATATTAGATTTTTGGTCGTATCAATGGGCGTAGCAGTTTCGTAGCACATTGTAACTGTTTCGTAGCAATGCGCCTAGCAGTCTCGGTAGCACTGTGTAGCTCTTTCGTAGCACTATGTAGCTCTTTCGTAGGACTCTGTATCTCTTTCGTAGCACTCTGTAGCTCTTTCGTAGCACTCTGTAGCTGTTTCGTAGCACTCTGTAGCTCT
The DNA here is from genome assembly GCA_947044415.1 of Eupithecia dodoneata. NCBI lineage: Eukaryota > Metazoa > Arthropoda > Insecta > Lepidoptera > Geometridae > Eupithecia > Eupithecia dodoneata. The sequence continues at coordinate 2,516,525 of OX345670.1, forward strand.
TTCGTAGCACTCTGTAGCTGTTTCGTAGGACTCTGTAGCTCTTTCGTAGCACTCTGTAGCTCTTTCGTAGCACTCTGTAGCTGTTTCGTAGAATTCGCTAGCTGTTTCGTAGCACTTTGTAGCATACTAATAAGAATCTCACACTAAACGATTGTTCGATTATGTCACTGTGATTTATAGAAGTCTAAAATGCATTGCAATCAGTTTCAGATAAACTTATTTACATATTTATTACAAAAGAAAGTTACTATCAAATAATCTAAATAAATTAGAACTTGTTTTTACAATTGAAACAATTGAGCTAACTACAGACAATCTACAGGTAACTCAACTTATCTATCATGCACATCTCATCATTTGAAAAATCTCACGTGAGATTAGAGCAGGAGTAGATGAGCAAAATCTCACGACATCCCAACAAAGCGAGAGGGTGCTTCAAAAATCGCCTCTAGTAATTTATGAATAAGAATAAGAAAAGTTTTATTTGGCCAAAGAAACAGGCTACACAATTAAAGCAGTACCCACACACAAAAAACACAGTACACAGTATAAAAAACATAAATAAAATAAGCCTACAGAAAAACAAAAATAATAATAATACATGGCTACCGTGCTAGCCTGCTGGCCAAAAAGGGTCAAACTCAGCTATGTGCTGAAGCGATTATGCCCCCATTTTTCATCTCTGTTTACTACACGATTTCAGTTACAATAAATAAATAAATAATGCTGGACAATTCACACAACATTATCTAACCCCATGATAAGCAGAACTTGTGTTATGGGTACTAGATATCTGATATACATAATACAATATATTACATAGATAGATATTTTTTATTATACAATGTCTCTGTAAATATCAATGTACAATTTTATTGTAAAAATTGTAATTATGCAGTTGCTTATATTCATAGCGATAAAATAGCTAAATATTATATTCGATTATTTTTTTGGAAAGCACATTGGAAAGCACCACGTTTTATTCCTAATTTTAATTATATTCATTCCAGTTTAAGTGTGATTTGAGTTCACAGACCGTAGAGATTCGTACCTAAACCTTTTAAGCCTTCATCCCGTGTCATTTCAGATAATAAATGAGATTTAATATGTACTCTTATGTTTTTTTTGTATCTCCAACATGTACCTACTAAGGTAACGAGGTAAATATATTTTATTACACGAAGGTATCGCCGATGAGTTTTCTGCGTTTATAGTTTAATAGCTGCGGTCCACGGCTTCGACCGCGTGAAAATCTATGATGTCAAATAGTTTATAAACCTTCCTTTTGAATCACACTATCTATAAAAAAACGCATCCAAATCTGTTGCATAGTTTTAAAGATCTAAGCATACATAGGGACAGACCAGAAGCGGGAAGTGACTTTGTTTTGTATTATGTAGTGATACGAGTGTTTGCCTTGTGCTGACATTTTGCGTAGACCCAAAAACACAAGTGACTTGGACCGCGTCGAGAGTGAGTGATCGAGAGTGCTCCCGGGGTAACGCACATGAGTGCAATAATCAAGTGTGCAAACACAGCACTTTCTATTCTAAATAATATATAATAGTTCATAATGGCTGTGGATATCGCTATAAATAAATAAGTAGGTACTGACCAACGTCACAGACGAGGCTGCCCGGCTCGAGCGCAGTCAGGAAGGAGGAGACGGGGGGCGCGGGCGGCCGCCCCCCCTCCTCCTCGCCCGCTTGCTCGTACACATCGTGTACGTACGCGCGTTCGAGCGCGGCGCCGCGCGCGGCAGTCTCGCCCGCGAGCGCGTCGCCATCCGCCATCACCGCACGCCGCGACTCATGGTGCTGATCTGAAACAAGGAGATTATCATCATCACATCAACTTGAGGCAGAAGCCCATTTCAGTACCGGGACGATAGCGTCCCTTCCTCGATTGCGTCTCTGACGAGACAACTAACAAACCAACCGACAACGGGTAACTAGACCGTCCGATGCTGTATACCTGATGTTATAATAAAGAAATTTTAAATTGAATTGAACCAGTCCGTCGACGGCGGTACATAGCGGTATAGACCGAACTCAAGAGACTTAAGACTTAAGAATCCCGCTCATTAACTGACCATCACTTGAAAGGTGATTTAGAACGGCTTACCCTCTCAGAAACTGTTCTACTGTGTAGACACGAACTCCCCACCCTCAGCCTCAGCCTCCCCATCATCAGGCTATATTCGTCCACTGCTGAACATAGGCCTCCATAATGAGCGCCATAGCGCCCTTTCTTCAGCTTGACGCATACAGCATCTACCTGCAGTCTTTCGCAGGTCGTCCATGAGAATCACACTATCTATAAAAGATCCCACCTGGTCGGAGTGCGTCCTGCACTACGTTTACCGAGTCGTGGTCTCCATTCAAGAACACGTTTGCCCCAGCGGCCGTCGGTTCTTCGCGAGATATGGTCGGCCCACTGCCACTTCAGCTTGCTAATTCTCAGAGCTATGTCGATAACTTAGGTTGTCTATATCTCTGTCGGATGTCATCATCATCATCAGCCTATAGCAGTCCACTGCTGGACATAGGCCTCCCCCAATGAGCGCCATAGCGCCCTGTCTTCAGCTTGCCGCATCCAGCATCTACCTGTAGTCTTTCGCAGGTCGTCATCCCACCTGGTCGGAGGGCGGATGTATTAGTTACGAATCCGAACAAGATGGTAGGGCTATATTAAGAGGGCACATTACAGCCATTTGTGGTCGTCACAATTTATACTTCATTATTTATTCATTATATACATTACTTCTAACACAATAACGTAGCTTTGAATCTGTTGTCTCAAGTAAGTTTATATCTATCTATCTACCTTGTGTTTTATTCAATTGAATTCATCGAAGGTTAAGATAATCAATTAGAACTTATTTAGGTTATTATTAAAATTGCCTTTACATTAGATCGACCTTCGTACACTAACTTTATTAGATTATCTAACCTGTTCATGTTATAAAAATATAGGTTGAATTTCGATAGGAAAGGTCAGCCGATCCAGCATTCTAAAAATACTTAGTATTAGGTAACCTTATCACAGGTTCTTAACACTTTGACTGCTGAAATCACACGGTACGTGTTTTCTATAAGTGACTAATATGCGTAAATCCACACTAGCGCAGCGGCTGAGAAAATACAGATCTTTGTGACTCAGCACAGCCGTAATATTTTTCGAAAGAAACGCATGTGCGACGCAACACAACCGCTGCGCTGTGTAGAGCGGCAGCACGAATTTTTTAGGTTAAAAAAAAGATCGCAGTCGTCGAAAAAAAATCGCAGTCAAAGTGTTAAGGTGTTTATCTATTGGATTATGCTTTTTTGACACTATTATAACGAAATTGGTAGACATTTTCTGGTTATTTGCAACTTTCTTTGGGTCTTGTTCTTTTCAGAGAAGAGATTTCAGTTTGAATTTAATTCATTTATATTTCGTTTTGATTTATTTTACTGTACATAAGGAAAATCCATAAAAGTACATACGGTTTATACATAACTCGTTACACATAGTTAAACAATACATTAAATTAATAAAATTATAAACAAATTACAGTAAAAATATTCAAATATTTCTTAGCACATCATCTAGATCTCAGGAACCCTACGGTCCCTAGTTTTCTTGTAAACGTACCTAAACAATAATTTGATTCGGCCTTTCCAAAAAAAGTTATACACTGTCCCGCTCCTATAAATACGTAATCTTATTTCTATCCTTTTCGCATAAATGACTGTTTTTTTTTGTTTATCTGTTTATAATTTTTACTACTATACAATTTTAAACATAAGCAAGGTATACATATCAGAAAAACATGTTCAAAAAAGTAAGTAAGCAGGTACTTAAATTCATTCAACTTCATTAATTTCTATTATTTAAAATGTTGCCATAAATGATTTAGTATTATTTTTAGTAGCTGTGCCCTGCGGTTTCACCCGCGTAGTGATAGATATTTTGGATAGTATACAATATATCTTTATGAATTGTAGCCTATGTGTTATTCAGATATGTGAGCTATATTATTGTGAAGTTTCATCATAATCCATTCAGTAGTTTTTGCGTGAAGGAGCAACAAACATACTTACATACATCCTCACAAACTTTCGCGTTTATAATATTACTAGCTGCGCCCCGCGGTTTCACCTGCGTGGTGATAGATATTTTGGATAATATACAATATATTTTTATGAATTGTAGCCTATGTGTTATCCTGATATAAGTATAAGCTATATTATTGTAAAGTTTCATTAAAATCCATTCAGTAGTTTTTACGTGAAAGAGTAACTAACATCCATCCATACTTACAAACATTCGCGTTTATAATATTAGTAGGATGATGGTAATAGAGTCTACAGTCGGACCTATGCCCGCTAGGCCACGGAGGTCGTCAGGTCATTACATTATTTGGTAATAGTCATTTATTCATAACAAGTCAAAATTGGTATAATTAAAACAACCTGTTGAAGTACATTTTTATTTAAAACTAGCTGACCCGACAGACTTCGTCCTGTCAAAAAGATTTGTAATGTGGCAGTTCTTGTGCCTACGTACAGTGAGTGCTATTTAATATGAACTTTATACCATAGCAATAAAGCTCAAATTGACTACGTTTTAGTTACAAATTATTTGTATGGGAAAAAGAAAAGGGCTATTTTTAGGGTTTTTCCAGCAATAATTCTAATTTTTCTCGCCGTAAAAACCATCCTTGAACTGCAACGAACATTTTAAAAAAAGATTTGGCCAAATTGGTCCAGGCGTTGTTGAGTTATGCGCTTACCAACACATTTTGCGATTCATTTTTATATTATAGATTGATCAAAATTATCTGACATACAAAAGAAAGTAATCCACAAAAGTTCTAAATGTACTTAAGTATGAATATTCCTAATAATCGGCAACAGCAATAAAGCTTGGCGTTTAGATTGTCGTAGATCAGAGGCGCATTACTTCCATACAGCATAATATTGTGCAATCAATTATAGACTTTAAGGTGAAATGAGTCCTAAAACGCACGTTTTCACTTAACGGAAAATCAATTTATAGGGAACAAAACACCTATTTTTCGAATATATTTCGATGAGGATCAAAAGTTTAGGATATTAGTTAGTAAGTTATGGGAGTCGAAACACGATTGACTGAACTTGACTCGATAAAAAAAAATGGCAAAGTTTCCTCTAAATCTTAATTTTTACAGAGATATCTCGGACGGAAAAACCAGTTTTATTTGCTAGTTATTTAATATTATTGTAATGAAATTTCTTCTACGTATTCCCTAATAAATACTTTAGAAAATTATGGTTTTAGTTTTTTGAGAAACAGTATTATTTTAGAGCAATGATAAATTTAAAAATAAAAAGCAGTGAAATTGCGCGCTGGCCGATCATTCTGCCGCTCTTGCCTCCCTTTCTCGCCTTCCCCGCGCGGCGTTCGTTCTTTTCTCGAAAATGCGAACTCATTTCGCCTTAAGAGCGTTTATTCCTAAAATGCGCAGAAACAGTACTTTTCAAACCCGTTTATATCATGAACCACTTATCTTATAGTATATGTTATTTACTAATAATTTTAGGAAATTTTAGTGTCCAAATAGTTTGACTATAAAATATTTCGATTAATATAGTATGTACGTACGCGTTCTATCAAGATAACTTGTGAGAGGTTTTCATAATTTCCCTTTCAGCATCAGTTTCGAAGCTCAAAATAATAGAAAATACTGACATATCTAATTAAGAAAAAAATATAACCTACTGATGAGATCCTTGGCTAAAAAGTTACTTAGATAGATGTTTGGTTTTGGTATCCTTCTATGAGAAATTAAAATTTAAAAAATGTGAAATATTACGAATATTTCACATTTTTAAATGATGTTTTTACCGATATACCTTATTTAATTTAATATAATAATAGCCTACCAATAAAGTGGAGCATCTTTTTTAAAATCATACATTTAAAATTTTTATTATTTTGTTGCTATTATTTTTCTATAAATATTTAATGAGCGACGTGACCACACTCTAGAAAGCCTCGCGGCGGACTGATTTTCGCGCAGCGTTTTATAGTAGTTTTAAAATATTTATAGAAAAATAATAGAAACAAAATCATAAAAATTTTAAATGTATGATTTTAAAAAAGATGCTTCACTTTATTGGTAGGCTATTATTATATTAAATGAAATAAGGTATATCGGTAAAAACATCATTTAAAAATGTGAAATATTCGTAATATTACACATTTTTTTAATTTTAATTTCTCATTGTAGGATACCAAAACCAAACATCTTTCTAATTAGATTTTTAGCCAAGGATCTCATTAGTAGGTTATATTTTTTTCTTAATTAGATATGTCAGTATTTTCTATTATTTTGAGCTTCGAAACTGATGCTGAAAGGGAAATTATGAAAACCTCTCACAAGTTATCTTGATAGAACGCGTACATACTATATTAATCGAAATATTTTATAGTCAAACTATTTGGACACTAAAATTTCCTATAATTATTAGTAAATAACATATACTATAAGATAAGTGGTTCATGATATAAACGGGTTTGAAAAGTACTGTTTCTGCGCATTTTAGGAATAAACGCTCTTAACTCATAATATTTAGATGCATTTCATATTGATGGCGTCAGATAATAAACAAGTCGCAGGCCACTCGTCTGAAGGTTGAGGAAAGCCATTTTGTCACTTATATACTCGTATATATCATACATATATGTAATTTAAGATAACGGGTTTATTAAAATATTTATTTATTATTGAATATAAGGTCTTTTATACAAAACACTAACTACTTACTAAGTTCAAGACTTGTGATGTAAGTTTAAGCCATATTTGAATGCACATATATATGCTGCGTGGTAGAGGCGTTGGATAAATCTGCGCAGAGCTTGATAATTATAATATAATAAAGAATTCTTAGTTTGCAATCTCAGAGACACACAAATAAGTACTTGTGTTACAGTAGTCCACTAAAGCGCATCGATGCCGGAGCTTTGACCCGGTGACCCGGTCGCGTCCAATATCCGGGCCGCCGCGCCGCGCCGGGCCGGGCCGGGCAAGACTCTGTGCAAGGTTGCCAGCTCGGCACGAACAGTAAACGCTACAAGAATTACATAAAGTGCTGGATTATAGTATGAATGGTAGATTTGTTCTTTATGTTATTTAGTTATGTTTTTTTTACCTATGTATATTATATTTGACACAAGAAAATTATTATCAATAAACAACTGAACTGAACTGATAATCTTAAAAATCTGTATACTTGATTACGTAAGAAATTCAATAATATCCCAAAAACTATTTCGACGGACTTAAACCCGCGACCTTCCCCTTGGGTATTATATTTAATTTCTAGAAATTAAATAGGCTTTAACCATGTTAGATGTTAGATTTAACTATTCAGGATTTCAAAAGAAATAAGTGAATACATTTACTAAGGTAAATATAGATACTCATTTTTACACAATTTGAAACATAAAAAATTACCAAATTTAATGTTAATTACTAAAAAAGCGCCAGATCTAGCGCCTAAAGCGCTAAAGTGGCGGCCCTGATCCCGTGCCATAAATCTCGGCATTCCTTTTTCAAAGTCTCGTAAGCCCGGGACTCTATTTTGTAAAACAAAAAGTGTATATTGGCTACGGAATAGATTCGAACTGTAAATCGTGATCGCGAAGCAATGCAGACAGTTTTGCTTCCCTTTTTTTTATAACTGAGAGGCTAGTACGAGATTGCACAATACCAAGAAGTGTGCGTTTACTATCGCCGACTTGTCAATATGTTTATTTATTTATTCTTCTTACACGATAAAACATTAAAAAAATATTTCTAGAACATTTCTTGCGATTTGCCCTTAAAAGAGTTCTCTTCCAGCAAACCTCATTGGGAGAGAAAGATTCGTTAATATAGTATGATACTTTCCAGTTCATATTCAGTGATTTTGTAAATATAAATTGCAATACCGCAGACGGTCATGACGTGATCAGGCCTGCATTGAACACCAGCGCTGGGTAGACACTAGTGTCTGTCTACTCAGCACAATGCTGAGTATAGGTCATATTTGCCTTAAACGCTGATAAGCAGGAAAGCTTAGCTTATTTTGGTAGCCTAAAGAAATAAATTCTATTGACTTTAGCTTTGGCATAGTGGGAACGCGCCCTTCGATGCGCCTTTTCCCAACGTCTCACGAACACAATTCCTAGCGTCTCACGGTTAGGGATTGCTACCGCTACCAATAATATCGGTACTATTGCGGTAATTATGCTATTTTAATTGCGATACTTTCAAGTATCGATACTTCAAAGTATCGATACTTTTCCAATAGTACCGGTACTCAAAGCGGTTCTCGCGACGTTGCCTGCTCTCCAGTCCTAGCGTACCGACCGGGGAGGGACGCGCGCGCGCGTGCTTGCTAACTTCGTTCATATCGATATTTTACGCGCATAACACAAAATACCGATATTTTAGTACCGATACCAATGAAGTACCGGTACTAACAAGTACCGGTTCTTAAAAAGTATCGGTAAAATTTATATCCATACCAATGATTGTTTCGATACCACGTCAAGGTCAGACGAACCGGTACTTGAAAAGACCGGTATTCCAAGCCCTGCTCACGGGAGAGGCAAGTGTGTCGAGGGTACGGGGTGAACCTCCTCCACGACCCGGACTCGGCCCAGATGCGTTGCTGCGCGACGGGCGCCCTCTGCTGATATTCGATAAGCAACTTTATAACCGCACAAGGTTCTACTGTCATGGGATTTATGTTCGCATCGATATTGTTACTTGGTCGACGCGTTTATTTTCTTTGTATAATTAAAAAGAGAAACAACAAAGTAACTGTTGACGACCGATGTGGCGCGGCGGGCGAAGGTCTGCTTGCGACGCAGGAGGTTGCGGGTTCGATTCCCGCCTCGGAACAATGTGTGTACGATCTGCAGATATTTGTTCCGGGTGTTCTGGTCGTTTTCTATATATAATAAAAATATCTATCTATGTAATGTATTGTATTATGTATATCAGTTATCTAGTACCCATACCACAAGCTCTGCTTACCATGGGGCTAGATAATGCTGTGTGAATTGTCCAGCATTATTTATTTATTATTTATTTAACTGCAAAAGATTTCTGATCGGTTACGACTAAAGTCCAAGCTAACAAATTTTTCACATGTAAATTTTAGTACATAATTTATGTACCTAAGACGAACAACGTTCAGCGAGATGGCTGACTGATAGCCTGAATGAAATGGCTAAACTTGAAGCCATCAAAACGTTATTTATATTTGTGGCATTCAGCCGTTTTTATGTTTCAACCGAACATCAAAGTGCTTTATTTCCTTAAGATCTCTTGGACATGTTACAAATTTCAATCACTTAGATTTTTTGTGTACTTCAATCTGTTCGAGGCTTAAGTATAAGAACCTATAAGGCTATGTTTAAAAACATTGCATTTTCAGTTCCATTAGTAATTAATAATATCTACCAGACTACTCAGTTGTAGCTGTTGTAGCCCTAGGATAGCTACGTCACTGCGTGGGAGCAACCCTATTAAATGCAATATCTAGGCTGCGCCCGATAACCTATTTAAAGGTTGAAAGAGTTCAACTAAGTAAATAACTAAGTTATGGCGGCTATTGGCTACTCATGAAGTTAGGAGCAACAGACCGTCTAAGTGGAAATAAATAAATGCCTAAGTAATACCGATCGGTATCGAACAAAATAATTAATCTTGGTTATAAATTATAAAGGGCGGCCTTATCGCCTATTAAAATGTACCTGCTGTGGACCAATATAGGCTGTTGAGGTGAGGTGAGAAAAAAATCCATTGACATTGCATTGACGACCACTGTGGTTCGGTGGGCAAAGGTCTGCCTGCGACGCAAAAGGTGGCGGGTTCGATTCCCGCTTCGGTACAAATCTTTGTACGATCCCCAGATATTGACTCCAGGTGTTCTGGTCATTTTCTATGTATCATAAAAAATATCTATCTACGTAATGTGTATTATGTATAGATAGAAAATTCTTTTATTGCACACTTACAAAATAAAACAAACAAGACAGAATAACATACAAAAATGTGACAATTTGGCGGTCTTATCGCTCAAGAGCGATCTCTACCAGACAACCGTGGATGGATAGGATCGTTGGATTGTACATGGGGGTCTGTGTGCATTATATTAATTTATATAATATTGCATGAAACTACGTTCCTACTTAAAAATAAATAAAATAAATATAAATACATATAACTAATTATATACCTACTTATATAAATACATATGTATATCAGTTATATATCCATAACACAAGCTATGCATAGCTTGGGGCTAGATAATGCTGTGTGAATAGTCCGGCATTATTATTGCGCGTGAACCAACACGCTAAGTGCGAAGTTATCACTTCCCCGGTTTGGATCCATCCGCAGTGCACACATTATATTCCATTTGGAAAATCATCCAAAATCCAGTTAGCTGAATTGCACCCGGTGAAGTCATTGTATGCCCATTGGAAATGGCTGTGCCAGAAATGGTAAATTCAATTTCAATGAGGTCTTTTTTGATGGTGATTGTATTGATATAAAACTTTTAAAATAGTACTGGCTGACGATACGTAGTCGTAAATATATTTATATGTTATGTATGAATACATTATTAACAAATAAATAACTTTATTAACAAATGGCGAAATTTATTTGTCTCTATTATTTGATTTATAAAATTTTAGAATTCATAAAATTTTCAATTAAGAAATAAATTATTATTACAAGCGCTCCGCAATGACTACCCTTTTTATTTTGATGATTCTTTTGTTGTTTAATATAGGTTGATATTAAGGTGGTCCCATATCAAGTCCAAGTTTGATCCTCGAAGAAATTATGTGCGCCGTAAAACATCATCACATGATTTTTTCACCATTACTAGTATCAAAATGGTTTCCATGGCTACGGGCGTAAACAAGAGGAACTTTGAAGAACGGGTTACAACTTTGACGGATTGCGAATCGTGGACGACCTAGCGATAATTTTATGAAAATGAATCTTTATTTCTTAGAGATTTGAGTTTTTAGTTAGGTATTTTAGTACTGTTTTTTTTTAGTTTCTTGTTTGTAGTTTTATAATACATTTTGTTGATTCACGGTTAATGTTTTTCTTTATTGTAAATATTATTTCTATATTTTGTACTATTCAAGTAAGTTACCTTCCCTTAACCTTATAAAGCTTGCGATGCTATCATGAGACGGACACTGGCAGAATTGCGTCAATCCAGACGCAGAGCCATCCAGGAAGAAGTTGAAGTTGAAGTTGAAACCAGAGGCGTCATTTATTGACGCATCGTAAGAAACGGACGTTCAGCGTCGGTTGTTCGTTTCGTGCGATCTGTTAACCGAAATTTCGTATTACGTGTTTCAAAGAAAGCATTTCATTCGTAGTTTCTATGAAACGACGGAACGACAAAGTGGTCTAGTCAAAATTCGTATAATTATTAAACAACTTTATCGCGCTAATCCGATTGGATTTCAAACTATTTTCAAACATGCTAAATTATTCAATAGAAACAAAATGTGAAACTTTTAAAATCAAATAATATTCATTATAACGCAAATACCAGAGACAAAAAAGACCTAAATGATTTCCATTGAACATAAGTTTGGGTACCAGGGCACCATAGGCATAAGGAAATGTAGCAATATTAAAGCCTTCCGGAATATTAAAGCAACATTTGTGCAGCCCGTGCTTCCGCGAGCGACCTATTTTGCGCAGATGGCTTGCATATACCAAAATAAGTACTTACCTACATACAAACAATCATATTGATTTTGTTCTCGGGGCTGAGGGAAAACTAAGTGCCCAAACCTTTTACTTTAGTACTACTTCGCTACTGCGAAAAGTGGCTATATAGCTTCACGTTAAATGATTCATCATCATCAGCCTATGTTAGTCCACAGCTGGATTTATGCCTCCCCTAATGAGCGCCATAGCGCCCTGTCATCAGCTTGACGCATCAAGCATCTACCTACAGTCTTTCGTAGCTTGTCATCCCACCTGGTCGGAGGGCGTCCTACACTACGTTTACCGCGTCGTGGTCTCAACTCAAGAACACGTTTGCCCCAGCGCAGCGGTTGTCAGTAATCTTTACATAGAATAAAATAAAGTCGCTTACGCTGCCTGTCGCTTAGATCTTTTAAACTACTCAACGGATTTTAATGCAGTTTTCAGCAATAGATAAAGTGATTCAAAAGAAAGGTTTATAAACTATTGGGCACATAGATTTCCACGCGGGCGAAGCCGTGAGGCGCAGCTAGTTTGGTATAAAGTCATTAAAAACTGAAAGAGCTTCTTTTCCGCAGTAGTACGCCGGGGAAATGAACTAAGAAAATAGACTGCAACTAGATTAGTAGGTACTAGGTATACTTGCTATAGATATCTATCTATGTAATGTATTGTTAATAAAAAAAGAAAATAAATGTAATGTATTGTATTATGTATATCAGTTATCTAGTACCCATAACACAAGCTCTGCTTACCACGGGGCTAGATAATGCTGTGTGAATTGTCCAGCATTATTTATTTATGTATTTGTTTGCCCTCCGATCAGGTGGAATGACGACCTGCGAAGGACTGCTGGCAGATGCTGGATGCGGCTAGCTGAAGGAAGGGGCTATGGCGATCATTGGGGGAGGCCTATGTCCAATTGTGGACTAACATACAAATACAAATATAAAATGTTTATTGTCATTCTCTTAAGTTAAATTTGTCTCTTAAGATGATGATGATTATAATTTATTTATTTTAGATATAGTTGTTTCTGCCCGCGGTTTCGCACGCGTTGTTTCTAAGGTAACATTTTTAAGGTTATTTCTATTCCATTAGAACTGATTTATGGAATAAAAAGTAGCCTATGTTTTATTCCGGGCAGCCGAATTTTAGCCCGATCAAAATATCTATGAATGTATGTATTGTATTATGTATATCAGTCATGTATATTAGACGACCGATGTAGCGCGGTGAGCGAAGGTTCGCCTACGACGCAGGAGGTTGCGGGTTCGATTCCCGCCTCGGAACAAATGTGTGTACGATCTGCAGATATTTGTTCCGGGTATTCTGGTCGTTTTCTATGTATAATAAAAAATATCTATCTATGTAATGTATTGTATTATGTATATCAGTTATCTAGTACCCATAACACAAGCTCTGCTTACCATGGGGCTAGATAATGCTGTGTGGATTGTCCAGCATTATTATTATTAATAATACACTCTCAGTGCATAATATACCTCTAATACCTAATATAAGTACGTAAATGCATTTCTTTGGACACGCTGTAAATGTTGCAATGCTTTAGTCGACGCACAAAATATATCGCAATAAAGAAAACTTAAATCTTGAATTCTCTTTTCCACTCTTTTATTTTATCTTTCGCTGTTAACTCAATTCTTCACAGAAGCGGATGAAAAGTCGGGAAGAGTTGATGAAACGGAGTTGATTTGTGTATTGACATAATACTTGATGGATTAATAAAATAATATACAAGCAAAAATTAGCATAAAAACCTTTGTTGCAAAACTTGCAAAGTATTTTTTCTTGGCAACTCTGCAGCATTTTGCAGATTCGAAAGTTGAACGAACTGAACTTGTCCCTGCCGACCAATGAGAGGCCCCCACGCGCAATGCGACGACCCCATTGGATGGGGGACTGCATTTATAACAGTCTTGCACACGTGACGTTTTTAGAACGCCGCCATTTTATTTATTGTTTCACGTGTTTGTTGAAAATAATCAGCATGCGAAATCTAAAGTGGATCAGTTTATTTTTGGTTCCATTGAAGTTCTGGCTCCAGACGTGTCGTGGAGTTCTTTCACCTAACGTTTATCGATTTCAGATCGCTGAAGGAAATTAAAGTTTCATTGCTCGTGAGCTTCCTTCATCCGTTCAATTGTAAAGTAGCTGAATCGACAGTTGATCTGTTTTTAAAAGGAACCTAAGTTTTGCCCCATGTTGGACGCCAAAGACCATCTTCAAAAACGTCTACCTTCTTCAACACACTTTTGATAGTTACAAAATCTAGACAAACTTTATCTTAGCATTTAATATTGAATGACATTATCACTCTGCTCTTACAGCAGCGTGTTTTTCAACTATGCTTATATATTATATTTGCTTGGATGAAAGGCTTCTAGGATCTTTGTGTCTTATGTTATTATAAATTAATAATAAACAATAGATTGCATAGGTACAATCAAAGCAATACACAAATTATTTTGTTTGTCCCTGAATCGACGTCAATCTGTTTTTAAAAACAACCTAAGTTTGGCTCTATGTGGGACGCCAAAGACCATCTTCAAAAACGTTATCAAACTAATTTTTGATCAATTAAACAATAGATTGCATACAATCAATGCCAACGAATACACAGCAATACATAATGTATTCTTTTTATTTTAATGTTGTAGTTAATAATCGAATTTCTTTAAAATTTAGTTGCATCATTTATGACAAATTATTGTATTTATCCTGTTTTTTAGCTAACTTGTTTTTTGTTTTTCTAAAACGTTTAATGATATTTTAATGTTAATATTAACTATGATAAGACTTGACTAAAATATAAGGCACTGCAGTGATCGATTGAATCGATTTACATGTTTATAAATAAATATGTTTTATCGTGGATACACCTTCGATTACATCTACAATTTCGCCAAATACCTAGTAAGTGAAGATGTGGGCGACGAATTATCACGAAGGTCTAAAAAAAAGAAGGTCCTAAGGTTGCCTGGAAGAGATCGCTTCTAAGCGATAAGGCCGCCCATTGTACTTGTATCATGTGATGTATTTTATAATAATCTGTAACTGGTGTACAATAAAGTATTTTTGTATTGTATTGTATAGGTTATCTTGTAGACAACTACAAGATAACCTATTCACTCTTATCTTGAAGAATTTTTCATTGATTTTCGTAGTTACTTTAAGCATATTCCATTGGTTGTAGAGAAGCACTAAATTGTCATTTAACAGTTGTTTTGCAGTTGATGTAAATCACTGGCTGCGAATATTTGGACGCGGCCCAGAATAGCAAATAGCTCAAGTTTCGCTATACCTTACAATTATTTGGGTCAATTTAACTTGATAATATAGTTTATGCGCAAACGTTATTGCGCTTTTAGTTTCACGAAAGTTCATAAGAGTTTTTATATTTTAAAGGTGCTGGAGAGGTTACAAAATAAGATATCCCATAAAAGATAGTCTTTAGAGCCGAGATAGTATTGAAGATCTGAAGTCTTGAAGATATTAAAAAGGCGATTTGGAAGGGTTTGGAAGTTTGTTACCTCTTTACGCCAAACCTAGAGAACGTATCGAGAAAAATTTGCTTACAGGTAGTTCTTGGACTACCTAGCCTACTTTATACCATAAATCAGTTCCCATGGGACGTAGATAAATTTAGAACGTATCCATAGAATAAGAGCATACGAAGCCACGGGCGGAAATTAGTATTATATAAAAACGAAAATTATTTTTAGCCGTATGGCTCAAACGCGAGTTGTACGTACACCCGCTAAGCAACGCTATCATGAGGCACGATTCGAGTAAGAGAAGTGAAAAATTCATTATATCCTGGTACGTATCGCGAAACGTGTTCTTGAGTGGAGACCACTCGGTAAACGTAGTGTAGGACGCCCTCCGACCAGGAGGGATGACGACTTGCGAAAGACTGCTGGTAGATGCTGGATGCGGCAAGCTGAAGACAGGGCGCTATGGCGCTCATTGGGGGAGGCCTATGTCCAGCAGTGGACTGCTAATAGGATGATATCGCGTACAAGTTAGCTTTTATTTACCGACAAAAGTTGAAAAATCTAAAATATGATTCCTAGAATCTCATGATACTCTCTTATTTCCAAACTCCATCACACCTACACAACCGTAATTTGTTGTGTAGGTAGGTACCTACCTATTAGGCATTCCTTATCTAAACAAACTTGAATTAAGATTTAACTAAATTATAAACAGACCTGCCTATCTAATATAGCCGAGATGAAGCTTTGTTAACACTATAAAACAAAACACAAAACCAACAGCCATTTCTTTGTCTTTAAAAACACCTTCCATTGGTTTTCACATCTCTTTAACAATACTGCGCGACTGCGAATGCATTCACACGGGGATATAAATAGAAAGCAATGATAGGTCTTAAGGGCTGCCGAGCCGATGCGAAATCAATGCAGTGACGTCAGCCAACATGAATCCGGTTCACCGGGTACACGTGACTTGGAAAGACTATTTCCGAGGTTGCGGTTTTCTTAGAAACTAGTGCTCAAATAATATGAAAATAGAGGAAATTACTAAAACAGAGAAGAAATCAATGCAGTGACGTCAGCCAACATGAATCCGGTACACGTGACTTGGAAAGACTATTTCTGAGGTTGCGGTTTCCTTAGAAACTGGTACTTAAATAATATGAAAATGCAGGAAATTACTAAAACAGAGAAGAAATTAATGCAGTGACGTCAGCCAACATGAATCCGGTCCACGTGACTTGGAAAGACTATTTCTGAGGTTGCGGTTTCCTTAGAAACTGGTACTTAAATAATATGAAAATGCAGGAAATTACTAAAACAGAGAAGAAATTAATGCAGTGACGTCAGCCAACATGAATCCGGTACACGTGACTTGGAAAGACTATTTCTGAGGTTGCGGTTTCCTTAGAAACTGGTACTTAAATAATATGAAAATGCAGGAAATTACTAAAACAGAGAAGAAATTAATGCAGTGACGTCAGCCAACATGAATCCGGTACACGTGACTTGGAGAGACTATTTGCGAGGTTGCGGTTTCCTTAGAAACTGGTACTTAAATAATATGAAAATGCAGGAAATTACTAAAACAGAGAAGAAATTAATGCAGTGACGTCAGCCAACATGAATCCGGTACACGTGACTTGGAGAGACTATTTGCGAGGTTGCGGTTTCCTTAGAAACTGGTACTTAAATAATATGAAAATAGAGGAAATTACCACAACAGAGAATAAATCCTACTAATATTATAAATACGAAGGTTTGTGAGGATGTATGTACTTAAGTATGTTTGTTGCACTTTCACACAATAAGTACTGAATAATTACATATCAGAATAACACATAGGCATTCATTAAGATACATTGTATATGATCCAAAATATCTATCACCACGCGGGTGAAACTACGGGCGCAGCTAGTAAATAATAAAAAGTTAAGCAGATCAGATGTTATGGCTACTAGATGACTGATATACTTAAAACCTAAGCTTAATACATTAGATAGATAAATATTTTTTATTATACATAAGACGAGAGCATTAGACCTATCAGTCTTAGCTGATGATAAGGTTATTTATAATTATAGAATAGGAGCAATGAAGTTGCCGTTTTAAAAAGTGACTTTTATAAGTTTTTTTCAAAAAAGAAGAGGCATTTTTTTATGTTTGCAGAACTTTTTTTTTTTTTTTTTTTGTTCCCAAATTGAGCCAATTTACCCGAACTTTAAAATCAGTTAAATTAGATTAAGTTTCCTGATCCTAAGCTTCATACGTTTTGCTCTACACGTTTTGTTATGATTCTCAGTATGCACATAATTTGTAAAATGATCAAGTTCTAAACCCTTTATTATTCAAATTCTGTATATTTTGTGATTATTTTATGTTTTGTGCGTTTAAATAAATAAAAAAAATTAAAAAAAAAGAACATAGATAAAGCAAAGTAATACAGAAATACAATTTATTGGTAAAATTAATTTACATGTCATTTTTTCATAAGAATAGTTAAAATTATAATACAAATTGTATTTTATCATCACAAGCCTAATAAAAATTTAAACATAAATAAAAAACAAAATAAATAATTTAAAAAGTTGACATAAAAAAAAACATTTGATACGGAAATATAGTCATATTAAATTTACTTTTCTAGTAGTTCGTTCACTGAGTAAACGTGCCTTATTTAATTGAAAATGTCATCAAGCTCAAATAAAGTTAATAATATGCAAGTAACTAAGTTGTTACTAAGTTAAAAAGGTGTGCAATATGGATTCATGTTTAATTTTCTCGCAATCGAAGTGTTATTCAAGTAGAGTTATTCACTAAAGCCAAAACCACCCATTATAACTCGGTCTTATCTTGCTCCCACGCTACGCTCGGGAGTATAATAATGTCGTATATAATTTTGACGACCGATGTGGCGCGGTGGGCGAAGGTCCGCCTGCGACGCAGGAGGTTGCGGGTACGATTCCCGCCTCGGAACAATTGTGTGTACGATCTGCAGATATTTGTTACGGGTGTTCTGGTCGTTTTCTATGTATAATAAAAAATATCTATATATGTAATGTATTGTATTATGTATATCAGTTATCTAGTACCCATAACACAAGCTCTGCTTACCATGGGGCTAGATAATGCTGTGTGGATTGTCCAGCATTATTTATTTATAGAATGTTTGGGAATGCTTCACGTTCGAAACCGCGGCGGGCCGCTAGTTCGATTCAGAACACAGCTAAAATTGTCGTGAGGATTTGGCTATAAAGTATAATTTTAGACAGCCTTGAATTATTGCTGAAAGGCATAACTCATCGCATGCGATGTCACCGGCTGGTTTGGACAACTTTTACTTGCCCTTGCTGTTTATTTGTTTCTCATTATTTTCCGTAAATTTTAAAGAAAACGTGCTTACTTATGTAGTTACTACATAGTATAAAACAAACTCGCTTCCCGCTGTCTATCTGTCCCTATGTACCTATGCTTAGATCTTTAAAACTACGCACCGAATTTTTTTAATGGATAGAGTGATTCAAGAGGATTGTTTATAAACCATTTGATACATAGATTTCCACGCAGGCGAAGCCGCGGAGCGCAGCTAGTCTATACTTAATATTATAAAGAGGATAGATTTGATTTTTTGTTTGTTTGTTTGTAATGAATAGGCTCCGAAACTACTGGACCGATTTGAAAAATTCTTTCACCGTTGAGAAGCTACACTATCCCCGCTGAACATAGGCTATATTATATTTTCAAAAACATTAGAGATTTGTACTAAAACCGTGCGAAGCCGGGAAGGTTCGCTAGTAATATTATAAACGCGAAAGTTTGTTTGTATATTTGTTACTCTTTCCCGCAAAAACTACTGGATCGGGCTGAAATTTTGCATACAGGTAGTCCCAGGCCCGGAATAGAACATAGGCTACTTTTATCAGTTAGCTCAATTGTTTAAAAACTATATTTAAAAAAGATGTTTCTACTATCTGATTCTAATTATCGTTTTTAATAAATATTAAACAGAATAATTAAATAGCAAACAAAGTCTCGCAAATAAATTAAAAAGCACCCAAATGGGGCAGTGCCCTATTGTTTTTTTAATATAATAATGGCCAAATTTAAACAACTCGATGACATAAATGTTTTAATATTCTGGTGCGGTTATTCCGATTCCGTACCAACTGACCTTTCCAGGCGAGCTAGCATGGGTCTGTGACGTCACCGGTGACAATGCCTGAATGGAACCGCCAGCGCCATCTGCTAATTACTCTATTGTTGATAGGAGACCTGCCACAATATGGGCATGTAGGTAGAACACTGAGAACCGCTGGGGAAAACGTGTTCTTGAATGGAGACCACGACTCGGTAAACGTAATGTAGGACGCCCTCCGAACAGTTGGGAAGACGACTTGCGAAAGACTGCAGAGAGATGCTGGATGCGGCAAGCTGAAGACAGGGCGCTATGGCACCCATTATGGGAGGCGGTCCAGCAGTAGCTAACATAGGCTGATGATGATCTATCTATAGGCTGATGATGATCTATCTATAGGCAGATGATGATGAAGTTAGCTAACATAGACTGATGATGATCTATCTATAGGCAGATGATGATGAAGTTAGCTAACATAGACTGATGATGATCTATCTATAGGCAGATGATGATGAAGTTAGCTAACATAAACTGATGATGATCTATCTATAGCCAGATGATGATGAAGTTAGCTAACATAAACTGATGATGATCTATCTATAGCCAGATGATGATGAAGTTAGCTAACATAAACATGATGATCTATCTATAGGCAGATGGTGATGAAGTTAGCTAACATAAACTGATGATGAAGTTAGCTAACATAAACTGATGATGATCTATCTATAGGCAGATGATGATGAAGTTAGCTAACATAAACTGATGATGATCTATCTATAGGCAGATGATGATGAAGTTAGCTAACATAAACTGATGATGATCTATCTATAGGCAGATGATGATGAAGTTAGCTAACATAGACTGATGATGATCTATCTATAGGCAGATGATGATGAAGTTAGCTAACATAAACTGATGATGATCTATCTATAGCCAGATGATGATGAAGTTAGCTAACATAAACTGATGATGATCTATCTATAGCCAGATGATGATGAAGTTAGCTAACATAAACATGATGATCTATCTATAGGCAGATGGTGATGAAGTTAGCTAACATAAACTGATGATGAAGTTAGCTAACATAAACTGATGATGATCTATCTATAGGCAGATGATGATGAAGTTAGCTAACATAAACTGATGATGATCTATCTATAGGCAGATGATGATGAAGTTAGCTAACATAAACTGATGATGATCTATCTATAGGCAGATGATGATGAAGTTAGCTAACATAAACTGATGATGATCTATCTATAGGCAGATGATGATGAAGTTAGCTAACATAAACTGATGATGATCTATCTATAGGCAGATGATGATGAAGTTAGCTAACATAAACTGATGATGATCTATCTATAGGCAGATGATGATGAAGTTCTTATCAATATTAAAGTAGGTAGTTAAGTATGTATAAGTACCTCGCGGGCGTAACTTAGTTCGTGTAATTAGGTCGAACACTCGGCCCGGAGCCAAGCAAGCCGAAGCAGCTGTGACAGCCGAATTTGTGTTGTAACTGCTCTGCGGTATGATTTAAAAACGCTTGGCAAAAGTTTTACGAAATGAAAAGTTTCACAGTATTGTAGGTTTCGGTACGGCGAAGTTTCGCATGCTTTAGCGAATACGATCGAGGCACGAATTAATGTTTTTTTTTATTTGCAGTGCCGATATGCATTTAGCGAACTTTATATATTTACTGGTTGGTCTCTCAATTTCTGTTTTTAATTCGGGAAATAGCTTTTCATACTATAGCCGCGGGCAGAAAATAGTCGGTAATGAATTCGTCAAACTATACTATGTAATATTTTTATAGTAAAATAAATATTATACTAGGTCATTTAATAAAGAATAATCACGAGGAATTCCCATCGCTATTTTAATATTGAGAAACTATAAACATTAGGTATACCTACTAAAAAATTAATAACAAAGTCGAGCTAAACCCAAAAAAGAGTTCTCTTACAATAACATACCTAACTGGATGTGCTGGAAACAAGTTATAGAAGTAGGACAAGATAATATAAGAAGAAGATAAAAATAGGACAAAATATTAAATTTTAACCTACATACGAGTATATTTATTATTTATTTATTGTTAATAGACGAGCAGCTTCTAGCTGATGTGTCTGTATCGAATTACGAAAATATTCATCGCGTTTATTTACCACGACAGTGTGTAAACCTGTTGAAACGTCGGGAAAAATAGGTGTAGTATTAATACAACGCGATAAATACCCGTTGTATTAATACTTATAATTATGTGTTCAGATCGCGTAAGTTTAAAAACATCTAACCTTCATATTCAATATACCTACTTATTCGTTCCGAAAACTTAAAAAGCAGTCCAAATCAAATCAAATTTTAAAGTTTTTAAGACAAAAAAATCCTCCATGTTAGTCGCGGGTTCTTTACCCGCGGGGTGCTGTGTACCATTTTTCCTCTGAGGCATAGTATATAGTCCGTTCGATCTCGCCATTCCTCCGCGTAACAATGCAATTCCATTTCATAGGTCATTTGGTGCGGGGCGGCTGCCAAACTCCAAGCGGTGAGGCTTGGCAACGCCAATGCTGTCGGATTTGTTAGGCTTCCTTCATTATTAGGCTGATGCTTTCAATATTCTATTTGGCTTGTGTTATGATTAGTTTATAGAGTTGTTTAGTTTATTGATTAATTTAAAATATTCAGCTCTAACTAACGAACTCTAGGAATCAGCCAGCTGAAGTGGCAGTGGGCCGGCCATATCTCGCGAAGAACAGAAAACCGCTGGAGTGAACGTGTTTGTGAGTGAAGTGCGAGACCGAAAACGTAGTGTAGAACACCCTCCGCCTACGCGGGATAACGTAAAGATTGCAGGCAGATGAGATGCTGGATGCGGCAAGCTGAAGTATACGTACTTTGCAGAACCATGCATGATTTGTTTGTTTTATTGCTATTTTCCAAATTAGCGTCTGTAACGTTGTTGCTTTTTTATAAATAATGCTTCTATATTAGTGGCATCTTAATTGATGTAGGTATACATAGCTGTATATACTGTTAGTATTAAGAATATTTAATCATTTGTGCCTTGATAAACGAAATATATAAACAAATAAATAATGCTGGACAATTCACACAGCATTATCTAGCTCCATGGTAAGCAGAGCTTGTGTTATGGGTACTAGATAACTGATATACATAATACAATATATTACATAGATCGATTTTTTTAATAAGCATAGAAAACGACCAGAACATCCGGAACAAATATCTGCAGATCGGACACACAATTGTTCCGAGGCGGCAATCGAACCCGCAACCTCCTGCGTCGCTGGCGGACCTTCACCCACCGCGCCACAGAGGTCGTCAAAATATTAGTGGTAAAATATTATTATCAATATTAGTGGCATCTTAATTAATGTAGGTATACATAGCTGTATATACTGTTAGTTTTTTGAATATATAAACATTTGTGCCTTGATAAACGAAAAATATACATATATATAAAAATTGACACGCTATCTGCACAGCGCAGAAATGTTTACCCCGTTCTACACATTCGTTTTATATCGGATGGACGTCCGATAGTTATTGGACGACCGTCTTCCGTAACTTTTGCTTTTGGTGACGACGGTTGTATATATTGTTTTCGGAGACTGTTAATACAAGTTACTCGAGCAGAATAGATTTTCCGTTTAGCTGAGAATACTTCCTTAATAGATCCGATTTCACTGTTGCAATTCAACGCATTCAATATAGGATAAACTCAGTTTAGCTTTAAACGTGTTCAGCGCATTTTACCGTCACAAAGTTGATCTGGTTCAAGCATGGGTTCAAGCGCTAAGCGGAGTTTAAGAGCTGGTCATGTGATTTGATCAAGCTGAATTTAGTATGTAGTTAATTTTATAGTCAAATCTTTATTAACAAAGAAAGTTACAATCAAATAATAGAAACAAATTAGAGCTAGTATTTACAATTGAAACAATTGAGGTAACTGCAGACATTGCAAACAATCTAAAGGTAGCCCAACTGCTCCATATCAAACAATACCAGTCGGCGCGCGTCCCCAAGACGCTGGCTGCATTGCCCCGCTGTATGGCCATGATACGCATCGCTAAGCTTGGTTTTATTCTTAGTTTTTTCAGCAAATGGTGAAATTGAACCTTAATGTTTGTTGTTAGACAAATATATCCGTAAATACCTACTTTAATTTAATGTTTACGTTTGTGAAGAAAACTGAGTGTGGGAAGACCTCCCACTCGATGGACCGACATTGCAGCGGTCGCAAGGAGTCAATGGATAGAGGCGGTTCGCAACGACTAGAAATCCTCGACCACCCGCGAAGGCTGTGAAGATCCCAGGAGTATTCTGCGCTTCTGGACGGAGTTAGGCTGGTTAAACTAGCAAACACACTACGCACAAAAGACCAATCGAAGTCTTAGTGCGGAAATAGGTGTACACATACCATAGAAGCGCTCTTTATTTCTTATAGGGGAGGCATGTCCAGCAGTGAATTTATATGACTGATGGTAGGAGATTTACCCGCGAATACTGAAACTCAGATTTAAGCCCGTCTCAAGTGACGATTTTCTGACAGATTTTCATTGAAACAGAAAATGGTGACTTGAGATTGAGGCGTGCTTAAATCTGAGATGCGTTTGAGTATTTGGACATCCATAGACGACGTTGTTTTGACATAAGTTTATCTTGAAAAACACTGAACTTTTATGGAACCACTAGTTTCTGTCCACGGCTTCGCACGCGTTGTTTCTACGTTAGTGTTTAAGGTTATGAGAACTGAATTATGGGATAAAAGGTAGATGTTTTATTTTAGATTCGGAACTACATGTATGCAAATGTTCAGCCCGATCCGTTCCGAAGTTTTAGCGTGAAGAAGTAAGAAACATCCATACATCTTAACATCCAAACTTTCGCATTTATAATATTAGTTTATAATATAAGACGACCGATGTGGCGCGGTGGGCGAAGGTCCGCCTGCGACGCAGGAGGTTGCGGGTTCGATTCCCGCCTCGGAACAAATGTGTGTACGATCTGCAGATATTTGTTTCGGGTGTTCTGGTCGTTTTCTCTGTATAATAAAACAATATCTATATATGTAATGTATTGTATTATGTATATCAGTTATCTAGTACCCATAACACAAGCTCTGCTTACCATGGGGCTAGATAATGCTGTGTGAATTGTCCAGCATTATTTATTTATTTATTTATTAGTGTAATGTATATAAAAATAAGTTAAAACTAACTTACCCTTTAGCCAATTATATGACTACATTGTAATTATACTTAATGTTAGTGTCTAGTTAACACATTTATCTAAAATGTGTTAACTAGACAAAAAAAGTGTGTTACTAGAACCATCTGCGTTTCTAGAACTAAATTTTTGCAAAGATAGATATAGATTTTGTTAGATATTCTGATATGAAACTCTATAAGCTAGTATAACGAAGGCTTCTAGAGTCTTTGAAACTATAGAGGTTTGAAATCTCTCGTCTTTTGTTTCATTTCCATGGGTACTTAAGCCATGAAAAAACCCTTTACCATGAAATCCTTTCAGCCGCTGTTTGTCTTTCCGTTGAGAATTCAGGCCCTTTTAAATTTCCTCCTTTATATCCTTTTAACGGTGTCTCTTTGAGGTTTTGCATGATCGCCATTTTAAAAGGTTTTTTTGATGGCTTCTTTCCATAGTTTCTCCATAGACTCCCATACCTATCGGTAGGTTCCGCTTTGTTGTGTATATAGTACCTAATGTTTAAATGTTAGTGTAACATAGTAGGGGAGCACAGCTGCCGATATTACAGACTTTTCAGTCTAGTTTAGGACTATAATAATAGTTTGAACTGGAATATCATTATGAACCGGACTTATTTCTGAATATCAGACAAATTAATTATGTAATTATGTGTTTGTAATGATTCTTTTTACAATAAATACAATACAGTTTTCCAATGTTGTAATATCCGACATAATCATTTTGAGATGGCGAATCGCCACTAACTCCTACTAGCTGCCTTTCCCCAACGCCTGACGTTTCCCAGAGTCTCACGAGAGACGTCTCAACGCTAAAAGTATACTAATAGATTAACATTAAATATTATTGAACTTACGCGATCTGAACACATCTTTAAAAGTACACTAGCGGACCTTCCCGGCTTCGCACGGTTTTAGTACGGATCCCTATCTTCTTTGAAAATATAATATAGCCTATGTTCATCGGGGATAGTGTAGCTTCTCAACGATGAAAGAAATTTTCAAATCGGTCCAGTAGTTTCGGAGCCTTTTCATTACAAACAAACAAAAAATCAAACCTTTCCACTTTATAATATTTGTATACACTAGCGGACCTTCCCGGCTTCGCACGGTTTTAGTACGGATCCCTAACTTTTTGAAAATATAATATATCCTATGTTCACCGGGGATAGTGTAGCTTCCCAACGGTGAAAGAATTTTTCAAATCGGTCCAGTAGCTTCGGAGCCTATTCATTACAAACAAACAAAAAATCAAACATTTCCTCTTTATAATATTAGTGTAGATAAACAACACACAGTAAAGTACATAAACAAATAGGTAAATAAACGCGATAAATACCCGTTAGAATAGTACTTATAATTATGTGGTTTACATTCTACATCATCTAATTTCTGTGAAAATAGCTACGCACCGTAATTATAAAAATATTACATTTCCATATTACTTCCCTTTTAGAGCGGAAGCTCTTCACGCGGAAAATGAATGAAGTTAACTGCTTGTAACTGAGTTAACAGGTAAACATGAGATCTATTTAACTCGCACTGGAAAAGGCTCTTATTACTGATCATCATAATTCTACCTTGGGCAGATTCTGCGGTTTGGTAAAGACAATTTCGAGGAGGCCAAAAGGAGGATCCAGCTAGGCTGGGCAGCGTTTGGGAAACTACGTCGAGTCTACTCGTCATCCATACCGTAATGCTTGAAAGCGAAATTTTTCAACCAGTGAGTCCTACAACCCGTTATGACCTACGGAGCTGAGACGTGGACACTCACGATAGGGCTGGTCCACCAGTTCAAAGTCGCTCAGCGAGCTATGGAAAGAGCTATGCTCGGGGTTTCTCTGAAGGATAGGATTCGTAACGAATAAATCCGACAGAGAACCAAAGTTATCGACATAGCTGTGAGAATTAGCAAGCTGAAGTGGCAGTGAAACGGCCATATCTAACCGCGCTGGGGCAAACGTGTTCTCGAGTGGAGACCACGACTCGGTAAACGTAGTGTAGGACGTCCTCCGACCAGGTGGGATGACGACCTGCGAAAGACTGCAGGTAGATGCTGGATGCGGCAAGCTGAAGACAGGGCGCTATGGCGCTCATTGGGGGAGGCCTATGTCCAGCTGTGGACTGCTATAGGCTGGTGATGATGATAATTCTATGATACCTCCACTACCTCCACTGTTGGACATAGACCTCTCCTAATTAAAAAAACCTAGACTGGTGCAGATATACTGAGAACACCTGTATTTCTCACGATTTCTAATTCGCACGGTTATCTTAAACCTTACCTAATATCAGGGGGGAGGGGGTTAAAAATTTGCTAAAAACATCACGTAATTAATGACCGACCCCTTAGTAGTATGCATTTACAATACAAACATACTTTATTGTACACCATAATCAAATAATTACAAAAATACATAACATGCGACAAGTGCAATGGGCGGCCTTATCGCTTAAAAGCGATCCCTTCCAGGCTACCTTTGGATGGAAATAATTATGTGAATTCAAGAAAGCACCATAGCTTGCCGCATCCAAGCATATGCCTGTAGTTTTTCGCAAGTCGTCATCGCACCTGGCTGGAGGGCGTCCTACACTACGTTTGCCGAGTCGCGGTCTCCACTAAAAAGACCACGTTTACCCCAGCGGTTGTCGGATTTTTCTTATTACTCGACTGCCCAAATAAGGAGAGTAATGTCTGGTTTTATTAAGTGACTTCGAAAAAAAGTTCAAATAAAATAAGTTGCACTTTATCAGACTAGTTAGTGAAGACCCATGTGGCGCAGCGGGCCAAGGTGGAGGTTGCGGGTTCGATACCCGCCTTTGAACAAATGTTTGTACGGTCTTCATATATTGACGACCGATGTGGCGCGGCGGGCGAAGGTCCGCCTGCGACGCAGGTGGTTGCGGGTTCGATTCCCGCCTCGGAACAATTGTGTGTACGATATGCAGATATTTGTTCCGGGTGTTCTGGTCGTTTTCTATGTATAGTAAAAAATATTTATCTATGTGATGTATTGTATTATGTATATCAGTTATCTAGTACCCATAACACAAGCTCTGCTTACTATGGGGCTACATAATGCTGTGTGAATTGTCCAGCATTATTTATTATTATTATTTATTTACTTATTTGTTCCGTTATTTTTATTCTATTGTCTGTAGCGGCTGTCTGTATCTGACAACATTTTATAAATCTGTAAAGCAATAGTAATTAATTTCTAAATTACCTTTACTATTTTGTAGAGACAGCTTGTAAGCTTGATACAGTTCATGTCATTTGGCATCCCGCATCCGCAGTCTTGACTTCCGCATCATTCGAAAGAGTTCTTTCTACTGTTTAAACTTCGAACACTGTTGTCGATGACTTTCACCAATCACAATAGCTTGTTGTCATTGCACTTGGTTTGAATTTGGAGCGCGTTGTTTTGAATATTGTTGTTTTGCCGGTTTTTGAGGTTCTATGGAGACAAATGAAAGTGAAAACGATTAGGAATAAATCTTTGATAGAAACCAAAAACTATGAAAATAGAAACCGAAAAGTTTCATCACCTTTCATCAGCCTTTCATACAATATATGTTTTATAAAGTTAGGTAGGTTGTGGTGTGGGGTGGTTTGTTTATTGTTAAAATCAATAAATAACGAAAAAAATAGTTTGTTTTGCACCTGAGTTAGCTAGGCAGGTTAGTACTTCACATTAATGCCTGGTTTTAATTTAAAATTAGATTAAATTTCATGGACACCAATCATAGTAAGGCAATGCAACCCTTGAAAAATTCATAAAAAATTCTAACAACGTTAATGCATAGGTATTTCGACATTGAGATACTGCCCTACATGTAATTCACACAAGGTTGCAATATTGATTGCAGAAACCAGCTCTAACAACCTCGGTTCCAACTAAAAACCTTAGCGAAGTATAAAAATAGAGTTCCATTCATGAATCGATACATAAATCTGTGCGAAACGTTGATTCGTGATGTGCATAGCGACGAGTCGGTCTATCTATCGATATTAAATCTAAAAATAATAGCGGATCGGCGTGGTGATAGCCAAGTAACGTTATCAAAGAGGTATTAGGCGCGGTGGGGCCAGCCTGCCACGTCATCGTCATTCATCGCTTCGATCGCACGCACACACCCCACCGCACCCGCATCACCACGACCACACGACCACCATCAACTGACCATAAAACGGAACAACCCCGTCGCACCTCGCGACCCGTCCACCATCTTAAATTCATTCACAAAATCGCTATGGCACAGTGCCTATTTGTTTACCGTTTTACGCCTTCTTGAGCACAATGATGCACTTTAGATTGGGATTATTCTTTCTTCTGGTGAAGGATTAAACGTTTTTCACTATTTTTGTGGTAGATATTTTGATTTTTGCTCAGTTTTTGTTGGGTACACGGTTTGAGCGTCGCGCGGGCCGATACGTGCTTGGCCCTCGACGGGCTGTGTGCAACTGAAGAATGGTGGTATGACTGCGGACGGCGAAGGCCGCGCCTGCGCGAAGCCTACCCGCCAAAATACACCCACGCGCATGTATGCTCTGTGTCGTTCAAAACTTCCACAGATTAGTAATTTGGGTATTTTTATCGATACAGCTGATGGGATAGTAATGCATGGTGGTGAATTAGGCAGGTAAGCCTGCTTCTATGGAATAGCAACTCTATTTCGTAGAGGTTAGCGTAGCAGTTGCTACGAACCGCTACTACGTAGTAGCCAGAAAGATGTTTAGGTGATAGTTTAGCCTTTTATTGATGCAAACAGAGAACTCCACTTGTAGTTTAAATGTATATATGAATGAATGAATGAATTTTATTTGTTAGATGACTTACACATAACATTATTAACTTAAACTTGGAGGAAACGTGTAAGTGAGCAAGTCCAGTAACAAAATGGCAGTTGGATGACTAGCACATACTCGTAGGATCGAAATTGTTTTTTATATAAAATGTTGATTTCAAAGCTCACTTAGAACCAGAGATGTCAATAGAGTTAACTTAGATGTCGTCCAGCTTAAACTTATTTAATGGATTCAAAATTTGGTTGGTTTATTTGTGTCGTTATTCTACCAACACAAATAGGGTTCGTAGTTAACTCGCTTACATACGGGGAAAAAATTATAAAAAAAAATTGCCGTCTCATTCTTAACGATAAAAATAACGAGGATGATTGCTTTACTGCTGGTATACTAGTTTAGTTTTGTCATCTGAATCGATACCCCATTTCGATAAATGACATCTAAGATTTTTTTTTATTTAAGTATCTCCAAATTTCGGCGGGACTTAAACCCGCAACCGTCACTCGGTACGGCATGCGCTATGATTACGCCACGAGGTCGAAATTACCCCCAGTTTGAAGCTTACCCACTTAGCAAAAACCTTATGAAAAAAACCTTCTTTTAAAATCGTTGTTTATTTTTAGTATTTCGGTCAGACCTACGTCATCGATGTTTACGTTTGCTATTGAAACAAACTATCATTTTATAAATGCCTGTGTCAACTAATTTCTAGTATTTGCGTCAGTGTTTGATGACGCATTTGATAGGAAAGGACGACTATCATTAGAATCGTTTACTGGGTGCAACAAAAGGCAATATCAATTCAATGGGGTATTTTGGCAGATAATCACACATCCTACTAATATTATAAACGCGAAAGTTTGTAAGTATGGATGGATGGATGGATGGATGGATGTTTGTTACTATTTCACGTAAATACTACTGAATGGATTTTAATGAAACTTTACAATAATATAGCTTATACATCAGAATAACAACGACCGATGTGGCGCGGTGGACGAAGGTCCGCCTACGACGCAGGAGGTTGCGGGTTCGATTCCCGCCTCGGAACAATTGTGTGTACGATCTGCAGATATTTGGTCCGGGTGTTCTGGTCATTTTCTATGTATAATAAAAAATATCTATCTATGTAATGTATTGTATTATGTATATCAGTTATCTAGTACCCATAACACAAGCTCTGCTTACCATGGGGCTAGATAATGCTGTGTGGATTGTCCAGCATTATTTATTTATTTATTATTTATAACACATAGGCTACAAATTCTAAAGAAAGAAGTAAATTGTGGTTTTTATGGCAAAGCAGTTCTTATTCTGGAAGAGAAGGCACGTCCAGTAGTGGACATTATGTATGCGGGGAAGGATTGTTGTGACTTAGGACTTAATCAGACTTTGACTCAGATTGACGTAACCAACATCTACCTGCAGTCTTTCGCAGGTCGTCAACCCACCTGGTCGGAGGGCATCCTACACTACGTTTACCAAGTCGTGGTCTCCACTCAAGAACACGTTTGCCCCAGCGATCTTCACTGTAATTGATAAAAATCCCGCAAGGCTACGTCAGAGTGACGTCCGCGCGTCAGACGTTCCGGCGCCGGCACGGCTAGACAGAGGTCAGACAGACAAAAAACATGGGAAACATGCGCCAAAGACATTTATCTGTCTATGGCAGAAAATGGGACTGTGGCTCATCGCTTTACTCATCATCGGTAACAGTAAAAGTAAAAATGTTATTTATTGACATACTAGATAGCGTAACAGGCAAAACGAGCCCATAGGCTCCTGAACTACATAGTTAAAAAACTGTGTTTCAGCATCATCAATCTATAAAATAGTTCACATGACATAGCCCTCCCCTAATGAGCGCCATAGCACCCTTTCTTTAGCTTGCCGCATCCAGCGTCTACCTGCAGTCTTTCGCAAGTCGTCATCCCACCTGGCCAGAGGGCATCCTTCACTACGTTTGCCAAGTCGCGCTCTCCACTCACGTTTACCCCAGCGGTTGTCGGTTCTTTACGATATTATGTCCGTCCCTCTGCCACTTCAGCTTGCTTATTCTTTCAGGGAGTAAAGGTTCTCGAGTGGCGACTGCTACAATGTCGTCGGTCCATCGAGTAGGAGGTATTCACATCATCAATCACACTCCGCTTCGCATTGCATCGCGGTCGCCACTCGAGAACCTTTACTCCCCAACAGTTATCGGTTCTGCGACCTACATATATAGCCATCGCTAGTTTAGCCTTCTAATTCTTAGAGCTTTGTCGGTGGTTACTTTAGTTTTTTTCCGTATTCTGTAATTCTTTATTGTACACATACATATATTAAAATACCTTCACTAAATAGGAGCTTAACATTGACGGAATTCCTTCGGTATCATGGATTCTATCGCGTAAAGAAACTCCGAGCATAGCTCTCTTCATAGACCACAACAACCACGTCTCGGATCCGTAAGTCATCTCTGGTAAACCACATTAGTCAAAGACTTCCGTCTTGAGCCCCCAACACACCTACTGACAATTTCATTGTCCAAATACGTGTAAGACTTGGTCTAGCTGGGCAGCGATTGCGTTAAAGCCTACCAAAATTCGGCCAACATGTGGATATGCTATAAAAACATGCGGGACAGTCTTTGGGGACTGCTGATAGAAGTAAAACTAAGTAATTTTATATTTTATTGATACTGGGAAGCGTGCGGTGACGATGACGCGAGTTTCACGCTTTTTGTTCACCCAAAAAGTACACATATATACACAGGAAAGTTTCGGTGACGATGAAACGAGTTCCATGATTTTTGTTCACCCAAAAAGTACACATATAGTATATATACACAGTTAGGAAAGCGTTCGGGGACGATGACGCGAGTTTCACGCTTTTTGTTCACCCAAAAAGTACACATATATACACAGGAAAGTTTCGGTGACGATGAAACGAGTTCCATGATTTTTGTTCACCCAAAAAGTACACATATAGTATATATACACAGTTAGGAAAGCGTTCGGGGACGATGACGCGAGTTTCACGCTTTTTGTTCACCCAAAAAGTACACATACAGTATATATACACAGTTAGGAAAGCGTTCGGGGACGATGTCGCGAGTTTCACGCTTTTTGTTCACCCAAAAAGTACACATACAGTATATATACACAGTTAGGAAAGCGTTCGGGGACGATGACGCGAGTTTCACGCTTTTTGTTCACCCAAAAAGTACACATACAGTATATATACACAGTTAGGAAAGCGTTCGGGGACGATGACGCGAATTTCACGCTTTTTGTTCATCCGAAAAGTGCTCAACGAGCCTAAAGAAGTAACTGAATGAACGGCACAGCAACAATGTCGTATCTGTTTTATCATCAGTGAGGCACGTGTAACCATGCCTCTTCTGTTTTATCATTGTCGGAGGGACACGTGTATAACAATGTACGAACTGAGGTAAGTTCACAACATTGTTTTAAAAATAATAAATAAAAATAAAAAATATAATGATTTTATTTCAGATAACTTAATATACAATTTTTTTTATTTCTTTATACTTAAATGATCCATAATTTGTTAGTAAAATTAAGAACTTATTACTTATTATTAAAGTTTAGAGTTCGAATTATATTCTCGTCCAGTTAAATAGGAAGGCAGAAGGTAAAAAAATTACTGATTTATGAAACATTTGCTTCTGATTGTTGTTTCATAGGTTTTTCTGGGTAAAAAGTTGAGTATTCAGCGAGCGAAGATCCGCCACGCGAAGCAATAGGTTCGATTCCCGACATGGGACAAATGTTTGCATGATTTGGCGGAAAGGCACTGCAAGTATTAAAATAATATAATGTAGTTCATAAGATGCTCGTGTGTGGTATTTTTCAATATTTTAGCCCTGATATTATACCTATACCTTTGACGA
Source organism: Eupithecia dodoneata (assembly GCA_947044415.1). Taxonomy (NCBI): domain Eukaryota; kingdom Metazoa; phylum Arthropoda; class Insecta; order Lepidoptera; family Geometridae; genus Eupithecia; species Eupithecia dodoneata. The sequence goes on from OX345670.1 coordinate 2,549,896, forward strand.
CCGATGTGGCGCGGTGGGCGAAGATCCACCTACGACGCAGGAGGTTGCGGGTTCGATTCCCGCCTCGGAACAAATGTGTGTACGATCTGCAGATATTTGTTTCGGGTGTTCTGGTTGTTTTCTATGTATAATGAAAAATATCTATCTATGTATTGTATTGTATTATATATATGAGTTATCTAGTACCCATAACACAAGCTCTGCTTACCATGGGGCTAGATAATGCTGTGTGAATTGTCCAGCATTATTTATTTATACCTGTAGGTAATAATTATATATGAATAAGTAATAATTATGTAGAAACTATAAATAAACAATATTCCAGATAAGATAAAAAGCCCAGAAAGAAATACTTATTTTGATCGATGCTGTTGAAAAAACGCTATATGAACTAAATATAATTTTTGCGTGATACTTTTGGCGAATTATATTTGAATAATATTTGGAAATTATTTGACATACCTTTCATACCATATTATTAAATTGGTATATATAAATGATCTCCCCGTGTCCCATTGCAACACCCTAAATGGGTATTGTGTGACTTGTATTATATTATACTTGTATTATATATACTTGTATTGTATTACAGTCAATAACTTCTGCCATTTCTTACGTACCTACCTTAAATTATGTTAAATTAAATTCGTACCGTAGCACGAGACATGTTATTTTATAGAGTTTTATTTAATTATTAATTAAAATTAGGCGAAATCAACAATTGCACCTTTTAATTTAAAATAACATAAAAACATAAATTGCATACAAAATTCACATTCAAATTGAATTTAAAATAACATTTAGGTACTTACATTAAAATAATAATTACATTAAATTAAAATTTAAAAGTAAAATTATACATCTTTAAATTAAAATTAGTAATTAAGTACCTATCGTAGAAGCGCTACAAATGCTACGACGCGTTACGCTCTACGAAAGTTCTACGAAGTCGTTTACCTCTTTATTACTATTACCTACACTTATTTTTTGTAAATAAGTACATAATGTCGGAATTTTAATAATTTTAGTACATTAATTAATGGGTGGCGAACAATGCACTATGGTCAACGATCTCTGCTGGTATTCTAGATGGTTAACTATTTGTGAAGTTAGTAAATCAAATAAAACTACACGAAACAAATTTTATAAGTAAGTAACGTTACCTACCATCATAAAAAATATACTAGACTAGCTGCGCCCCGCGGTTTCACCCGCGTGGTGATAGGTATTTTGGATAACATACCTACAATATATCTTTATAAATTGTAGCCTATGTGCCATCCACCCATCCATCCATACTTACAAACTTTCGCGTTTATAATATTAGTAGGATTGTACAAAATCATATTTCCAGACAGGCAACCATTTAGAAAGAATGAATGAAAATTGCGTTCATAATATAATTCAGGAAAAGAAGAAATCTTCATACAGCAAAGGAATGAGTCACGGATCCTGCGAAATCTTCAATGGAACAACGTTTCAGACAAAGGTCGTCAATTTGGTTATGCGACATTTATAATATTGTTTAGGTACATAACATAAACCAGAAAGTATATGGACAGTAAACATGTTTATCATCGTATATGCTCGTCCGGTCAAATCTATTTACCAACAAGTCTAAAATATACCAATATCGTATAATATCTGACACAATATCGAAACTTGACTACGCACAAAACGCCCACGATTTTGAATTTCGTAGCATTCATGTATGCGAGACAGAGATAGCCTACCGCAGTGTTCAGCGACTTCCTTAAGTTAAAAAGAGACAGAGATATCATCGATCGGCTTGCGTCACACAGGCAGCGTGGGCGCGATGACGTCACGTCGCGCCAGCCAATGGGAGCGTCGGGAAAAGGCGCCACGACGGAAAATAATTCTAGTTTAGAATTTTCCTAGACGGTCGCGTCATTGGTAGTGTTTATTTTGTTTCGCGATTGTTTTGGAACGCAATTTAAACTTGACTTTACTCAAAATAACACTGTTTTTGTCTGATTCTAAGATAAACTAAATGCCCCTCTTGGTTTTATTAAGATACCTAAGTAATTTATTTACACCATGAAGTTTGTACCTAACTGTTTAATTATTATGTTCCTAGATAAATAATTAAGAACTTAAAGATATATTTGATTACTTACCTTACTTCTAAAATAAGTTTTGAAAATACGAAACATCAATTTGTTACCACCAAGCCTGTATTTGTGATAATAACTGAAATGGCGCAATACGACATCTACCGGAATTTAAAGAAACAATAATACTCCAAACGCGCAACGTTAAAACGTCTTCCTTTTCTGAGAACGGTTCGTTTACGTTGCCATCGCGGCCAACTAATAGTTCAATAGGTTGCGGCTAGATGGCGCTGTCATTAATTATAGAATGACTCCTTCAAGTACAGAGAATATCAAAAAGACCAATAAATATCCGTTATGGGTCTTTAATATCAATAGTTATACGTAATCAAATGCTTAGATAAAATATGAAATGTTATTTTACTACACAAATTATTTCAAAGATACTCTAGCTAAGCAATAAATTTAGCGCAATTATGTCGGGTACCGTAGTACCAATATATTTTACCGTACCTAAGTTCCGGTAAAAAATATACATAACTTCCACAATACGAGACATCTTGTAAAAACAATCCTTATTTACCATAATTGATTATATTATTTGGCCGTTTGACCTTTATACAAGGTCATATTTATGTCATTGACCCTATTCAAGTCGGGTTCTCGGTTTTTTCGGGGATTTTTTGCAAGGTTGAAGATTTGGTTGATCTGATGAAAAGAATATGTTTCTGACCTCATCATGGTGATGTACCTACCTATAGGAGAGTAGGTAATTGTCTTGATTGTGGCAGTTTTTTTATGCCAATTTTTTACTATAATTTTGGGTGCTGTGTTTATGATTTTTGTGGGAAGAAAGATGGATGAACGATCTTTTGGATTTGATTGATCGATATTTTAGATATTTACATTATAATATAACAAGTTCGTAGTAGGTATAGGCAGGGTTGGAAAAAAAACAGTTTTTTTTATATTTTATAAAACAAACAGTTCAAAATGTTTAAAACAAGTGTTTTTTTTGTTTTTTTACCTTAAAGGTATCAATTTCAAATCAATTATAGCGAATAATAAAATAATCCATTTCTAAACTATTTCCTAATTCACATATTTACCTTTTGTCATATCTCAGTACCTCTAATCTAATTATTAAAAATTATTATTATAATTAATCCATACAAAACACTTTACATACACCTTGTATGTAGTGTAGGTAGGTAGAGAACTAGAGAGAAAGCGGGGAATAGGTACCCACTAATCCAGTGAATTACTTTCTTTCGACGGCCGACATAGGGAATTTCCCTGCGGGACTTTCCCTGAGGGACTTTCCCTGAGGGACTTTCCCTGCGGGACTTTCCCTGAGGCACTTTCCCTGAGGGACTTTCCCTGAGGTACTTTCCCTGCGGGACTTTACTGGCGGGGAGTTACCTATGCAGTGTATAAATACCACAGCCTGTCTGTGTTATTTATACACATTCATTTGCTATTAAAGGTAGTTTTAAACCCTGTTTTTTTCTTAATATAAAACATAGTTTTATTTCAAACTGTTTTAAACACTGTTTTAAACACGTGTTTTAAAACAACTTGTTTTAATCATGCCAACCCTGGGTATAGGTGCCTACCTAGTTACTCACAAATTTATTTTCACCAACATAATTTGTTTTTTAAGTACCTAACTTATTTTAAAATCAAAAACAGAAACGCTAAATTTTCTGCTAAAAAATCAAAGGTCCCTTTGATTTTTTAGCAGAAAATTTAGCGGAAAATTTTATGGAGCCAGATATACATAGTACCTAACTATCACTACCTACCTACCTAAGAACCTTTATAAAACTAGTTAAGTTAGTTAGGTTTTTTTATTACATAACTAACCTACTAATATATTTACAATACAATGCAATGTTGAGAAGAAAGTGGTTTTATTCGAGTGTTGTTAATTAAATTAACTTTGTTAGTCTGTTTTCTAGCGATTCTCTTCTTTGGCAGGTATTGTCTATCCTACCTAACATTCATAGAATTCTAAAAGTAGGTTTTGCTAAAAGACATTTACCAATTTAAAAGTTTAATAATTTAGGTAATAGGTGGAATAAATATCTTACCTACTATAAAAAAGGTGCTCAAGGGTCACAAAAAACGTGTGACCCTTGAGTGAGCACCTTTTTAAATATTATTACCTACTAAGTGCAATTTAATAAAAGTGAAGTGGCCTTTTCAAAGCGGATTTATCCGTAAAAGGAATTTATCAGGAAGTGAATGGTATTGTTATACAAAACTGAGATAATAATGGCTAGATATAGCCACAATATGGCCTAGTTCTGGCTCCCGCTAAAGGTGAAGGCCAATCGTGTACTGTAAGGTATAATTTGATAATATTGCATCACAATAACGAGTTGCAATACCGTAACGTTCTATATAATAATTCTAATATTATCGAGAATCAGCTGGACACAAAGGAAAACAGATAAATGTTTGATATCAGTACATCTATCAACCGGCAAGGGCACAGAATAACTTATAATACGTATATTGAGTCCATTGACGTCACAATATAAAGTATCAACTGTAGCAAAATTTCACTCGTACATTCAACATCTTCGGTAGTATAGTGGTAAGTATCCCCGCCTGTCACGCGGGAGACCGGGGTTCGATTCCCCGCCGGAGAGACATCTTTTTGCACTTTTAAAATACTTCTAAATCAAAATAACAATCGGGAAAGTTTAATTAATTTTGTTTTTATATTTTGTATCTTTTAAACTTTCTAAATTGTAAACTCTCAAGGCAATATTGGAAGTGGATCAGTCGTGATATGGCGACCTGCCATTAGTTCGCTCGTGGCCGTTCTATGCCCTTTCGCCGTATTGGAATACGCAACTTGAAATAGGGTGTGACCCGTGTTTCGATTTGTTTGCATAACATTACAAATATAACCATTGTCGAGAAATATTTGGTTTGTGTTAAATTACAAATTTACAAGTAACATTACAAAATTGTAATAATAATAATTTATCTCACTATATATATTTTTACAGATGCCACATGCATAGTATAAATGGTAAAAAATGTTGATAAAATTGAAATTTCAATTACATATTTAATGTCCATGTGGATTTTTTTATAATTGTTTGTCATTTTAGAAACACAATTAAATAATTCTTAACCGTTACTCCTACAGAATGTTTATTTTCATTGCTTATCATATTAGTAGTAGAGTTATCAGTGTAGGTGTGTATTCTGTATGTATCTATGTCTAGTAATGTAATAGCTAATTTCGACATTCAAAACATCTGCCTTCGTGGCGCAATTGGTTAGCGCGTTCGGCTGTTAACCGAAAGGTTGGTGGTTCGAGTCCACCCGGGGGCGCTTTTTGCCATGAACCAACCGTTTTTTTAACCATAAAATTTGATCTTATTATATCCTGATCGAATATCGACTTATAAAACTTGAACTTGAAATCAGTGTAAAAAATAACACATTTTTTTCTCACTAGCGTCTGCCCGCGGCTTTGCACGAGTTTTTTTAATACAAAACTTTATTAGCAAAGAAAATTACAATTAAATAAAGAAAAAATTTGAAAGAAATTTGTTTTTGTTTTTTACAATTAAAATAATTGAGCTAACTGCTAATAAAAGGTAGCTTATTGTGTCAAAATCTTTATGTGTGCAAGATTTCAGCTCGAATCATTAAATAATTTTCTTCTTTTCGGCGAAACAGTAAGGTAACTGAGAATATTTGACAGTAATTATTATTTAATTTATTGTTACTTAGAAATATAACGAATTTTAAATTTCAGAGTTATAAAGTTATGGCTATGCTACATACTGTATGTATTAGATTATCTGTGGCTATGCTTTACTTTTCTAGTACTAAGTCCCTGGCTCTACCATTTCTTTAATAAATCTAATATTAATCTGATATTGTTAGTTATTATATTGAACTTGAAGCAGTTATACAACAGTTATATCACCATTTTCTGTACTAATAGCCTGTTTCATAAATTCGAAGCCCCTCTCACACCTTCGATAGCTCAGTTGGTAGAGCGGTGGACTGTAGAAGTTATCTGTTGGAATCCATAGGTCGCTGGTTCAAATCCGGCTCGAAGGAATATCCGAGAGTAGCAAATCTCTCATTTTGTTCTAAAAACATTTTCTTTTTGTAAAAGTGATTGAAGTGTTTCCATTAAATAGCTCCAAATGGCGTACTCTACCAATAAATATAGTAAACAAAATTACCCACTAAAACCATTAAGTGCAAGTCAACTTGCACAAGAATGTTTCCGTGTCATCGTAAAAAATACAATAACATACTCTGTGGTAATTTTGATAATACGCAATCTCTATAATATAAAAATGAATCGTTGAATGTGTTGTTAAGCGCAAATTTCGAGAGCAGCTGAACTGATTTCGGTAATTCTTTTTTGAGAATATTCCTTGAAGTACGAGGATGGTTCTTACGGAGAGAAAAAAGAGAAAATTTAAAAAAATTGCCTGAAACAAATGACCACCCGGGCGAAGCCGGGACGGGCCGCTAGTACTCAATATTTTTATTGCAAACATGTTATACAGGGATAATTTAACAAACAAACATCTCGTATTGGGGATCACCATTCCTTCTTCATCTCTGTTTATTTGATTTTATTATTAGTTCTTATAAAGACTAAGTAAGTAAGGTGTTAAGTTGATCTATAAAATTATTATTATTACCGTTCAAGAGATACAACGAATTGGTAATCAAAAATTGCCAATAGAGTGCAGTATAGAGACAGCGATGGCATTATTAATGAAATAGGGTCGCTTTGGCACCCTTTGGGTATACGGAACCCCAAAAACGAACTCAAATTATGGCAACGCCACCATTATTCGTAGAACATCCGGTTTCAAAAATTAAATTGTATCAATAGACGTCCAACATTCGAGGTCTTTATTTATCATACAAAATGTCAGATTGTCCGATATAAGTTTTTCTCACGTGTTTGTATGCAAAATCCGTATTTAGAAAGGATTGAGAACCAATTCAAGGTGGATTGGTAACATGGTAACACTGAAAATGCCGGGGAGTTGTATAATTTGTATAAGTAATTATTTTCTGTATAAACGGAACTTGATTGTAAGAGGTCGTTGCAACTTTCAATTAAATAATATAATTAGGATTACTTACTCCGATTTGACGGCCGCTGGGGCAAATGTGTTCTTAAATAAATAAATAATAATAATAATGCTGAACAATTCACACAGCATTATCTAGCCCCATGGTAAGCAGAACTTGTGTTATGGGTACTAGATAACTGATATACATAATACAATACATTACATAGATAGATATTTTTTATTATACATAGAAAACGACCGGAACACCCGGAACAAATATCTCCAGATCGTACAAACATTTGTCCCAAGGCGGGTTTCGAAACCGTAACCTGCATCGCAAACGGACCTTCACCCACCACGCCACAGAGGTCGTCAAGTTGGCAGCTAATTGACAGGTGGCATTGCTTTGGGCAACAAGACCAATGAAGATCTTTGCCTCCATCGCTTACATAACAAAGACCATATACATCAGCCTATATACACTCTCGTACATGATGAAACAGTATAATGATGTTGCATCGCATAAAATATACCTAATTACTTCTTGTGTAAAAAGCCATTTCGCATTACTCTTGGAATGGCTCAATTCCATACCAATACCGATAAGTGTTTTTGTGTAGAGACCACGACTCGGTAAACGTAGTGCAGGATGCCCTCCGACCAGGTGGGATGACGACCTGCGAAAGACTGCAGGTAGATGCTGGATGCGGCAAGCTGAAGACAGGGCGCTATGGCGCTCATTGGGGGAGGCCTATGTCCAGCAGTGGACTGCTATAGGCTGATGATGATGATGAGGTTGTAATTGACCGGAAAAAGAGAAGCAGGTAGCGAGTTCAAACCTTAACGGTAGGTACTAAGTAAAAGGTTCAGAAAAGCGACTTGGTGCGCTTAGTAATTAATGACCTCGTCTATTTTATATCACTACAGTACATAGCATCGCTTTAAGCGATAAGGCCGCCTATTGTACTGTTATTATGTAATATTTAGATATAATGTGTTATTTTGTTATTCTAAGTACAATAAAGTGTTCATTCATTCATTCATTCATAGTGTAAAACATAAAACAAAGTAGCTTTCCGCTGTCTGTTCGTGTCTTTCCCGCCTATGTATGCTTAGATCTTTAAAACTACGCAACGGATTTTGATGCAAATTTTTTTAAATAGATATAGTGATTCAAGAGGTTTATAAACAGCTGCGCCCCGCGGTTTCACCCGCGTGGTAATAGATATTTTGGATAATATACAATATATCTTTATTAATTATAGCCTATGTGTTATTCTGATATGTAAGGTATATTATTGTGAAGTTTCATCAAAATCCATTTAGCCGTTTTTACGTGAAAGAGCAACAAACATACTTACATACATCCTCACAAACTTTCTCTTCTCTTTCCCTCGCATTTATAATATTATAGTAGGATTCGACACATAGACTTCCACGAGAGCGAAGCCGCGGGGCGCAACAAGTAAATTATAAATTCAAGATCTACAAATAAAGAAGACACCTGCTATAATTAGATCAGAATTTTCGTAAGATGGTTAATGTTACCAACTCGCAAATTTAAATTTCCCTATTTCCACACTAGTTGCGCAAACGCCACATTTGATCGCGTTCGACTAATTTAGCGGATAGGATCGGATTGTGTAACTCAGGCGGGCGCACAAGGTCGGATATTTAAGAAGTCTGTTGAAATAATGAGAACTGGATATAGAGCAGTCTCTTTGTCTATAAAGTTTTATCCGTGTACAACTGACATGTACCAAGTTGTTTATTGATTATAATCAATAAACTTAAATATATAATCAATAAATAAAGTGTGCTGGACGCAAACCCTACAAGCATAATTATGCTTGTAGGGTTTGCGTCCAGCACACTTTTTATATTAAACTATTTCGGCTGAAACTGCATTCAGCCGCGACCTACATTTTCAGTTAAGCCTTTACCGCGGACTACTAACTATAAGCTCTGGGCTTGTACAATGCTACTATCTCATATGTAAAAGCTCAAAGCACGAAGCGCTTTACAACCATGTAGGTATTAGACACAAGAGATATATAAATGTACCAGTGGTTTGTTTTTCACTCCTTCCACTAACGGACAAAAATGTATGTTAACAGAAAATCAAAAACACCTTATTTCAGTGAGCCACTCTGCACCACTAGTGGTACACAGTGACTCATTTCTCATTTCTTGATTTTTGTTTTCTAATTTTGTTATGTCAGTATTTAATGAAAATAAAATGATGCTAAATTAAACTAGGATAGTTTAACAACGACCTGTGAAAATTTCAGGCTGTTCCTTTCAGATTTTTAAATTTTCCAGACCTCTGAAAAAAACCGAGTCACTGTAGCCGCCCTGACCCTACCTATAAATAAAGCAGCTACATTTATCGAGCTAAGTGTCCACTCGCTGTCAACAAATCGATTCTGTTAACAGAAAAGAAATAGATCGATTTATCTAACATTATCTCAATTACGAAATACATAATGAACAGTTTATTACTCGATACATAATGTATTGTCAACGTTTTCGCAGAAATAATAGCTAATCGTGAACAGTGAACGTTCAGTCGTATAAGGAATACTGATGACTTCGCTCCGGCGTGAACGACAGTGAATTATATGTTAATGCACCTTCTTCTTCTTACATTTCACTATCGAAAAGAATAGAAGGACACAATATTGATTATTCTACTGATTAATATACGTCAAACCTGCCTACGTACTTTTGTACACCATAATTGACAAAATAATATTTTCAGCCGTCGTTTCTATGGAAACGTATAAAGTTTATTTCTATCCCATGGGAACGGATTTGTACAAATATTCGCGTTTATAATATCAGTGTGTTATTTATTAACCATTGACGACTGATATATGTACATAATACAAAACATTCTGCGGCGCGGTGGGCGAAGGTCCGCCTGCGACGCTTTGCGGGTTCGATTCTCAACACAAATGTTTGTACGATCTCCAGATATTAGTTTCGGGTGTTCTGGCCATTTTCTATGTATAAAAATATATATATCTATGTAATGTATTGTATTAGTTATATATACATATTTAATAAATAAATAAAAATAATGCTGGAAAATTCACACAGCATTGTCTAGCCCCATGGTAAGCAGAGCTTGTGTTATGGGTAGGTACTAGATAACTGATATAAATAATAGAATACATTACATAGATAGATATTTTTTATTATACATAGAAAACAACCAGAACACCCAGAACAAATATCTGCAGATTATACACACAATTGTTCCGAAGCTTTACCTAGTATATGAGTTATCTAGTACCCATATCACAAGCTCTGCATAACTTGAGAATCGTCCAGCATATTTATTATTATTTATTACTAAGGTATATTTGATTTAATTCAATTTAACAATAGCTAAATAAGTCGACCTGCGTTGACCGATGCGCGGGGGAAAGACACTGTTGGCGCGCAAACCTCGCAGTCGCCATTCCGCATGGAACGCAGATACTCGCTCGTTCCTGAACGAATAGACGGACGTTCAAAAATCGAACGTTTTGAATAGCGAATCCGTCTTCCGAGAAAGTGAGTCGTGAATCGGTGTTGCCGTTTGAATATAGAGGATAATTCTGAGGAATTTTCTGCAGTTTCCGTATTGCTTCGTTTTCTTTTGCGGTAAGTCACATTTTTTTATAAAAAGATTTAAAAAAAATGTATACTTGGGATAACCATTTTTATATTTTTCCGACGTGTGTTTGTGATATTTTTTTAATAATCAATTGAAAACAAATATTTGACAAAATATTTACGTGCATAGCGTGCTGATTGAATGATGCCGGTTGAGTTGCGTTTTCTTACGCTCCATTACTAATGTTACCTACAGTGTTTACGTGAGAATCGCGTACGCACAATTATAGGCAATTCACTTTTTATATGCAATAATAGACAAGAGGCATTGTCCGATGAATTAAAAAAAAATGCTGTATTGTGTGGAATACCAATTTTTTTGTTGCGCATTCGTCGAAGATTTATGTCTATTTGGAATGTTTTAATACTATTTAATGGAGGTTTTGGTTATAACGAATTTTTTTTTTGTTTTATTGGGATAAATTATTATAAATCAATTTATTTTAATTTTGGAAGAAGGCATGTCTAAAGGCTTTTCTTTGCACAATGCCCTATGGAGTTTCCTTTATCAAAAGTTAGTGTGCTACAGAATAAAAATGTAATTTTACTTTTAAAATTTATAGTATTTAACGACATCAAGTGTAACATGTGTAGCTACGATGGAAATAAATTAACTAAGCTAAAAAAATAAACTAAATTTTATGATAAAAACTCTGTGCCTGATAAATTCGTGAAATTAAAAAATTAACATAAAACTATTATTTATTATGTAGAAAAAATATAAGCGCATCGCTTTTGTATAATTATTATAAATCGTATAATAATAAGATATTCGATTTCTAAAATAAATTCTACGGTATTGTAATCTTCGGCATTATGCGCGCGCGCAAAAAACCAGTACAAAAGACATCAACGGGTGCCGGCGCATTAAGTTCACGTTGCGCAACACGTTACACATATCTTGTGTACGTTAAGTGTGTGTTACCGTTGCTTTATGCCTTCATAAAAATACTATTCTCATCATATCCATGATATACTGACAACACCAATATTTAGAAATCTTTTTAGTTTTATCTATTTACAACCAAAAACACCGTAAATAAAATATACCTATGAATAAAATCTAAAAAAAAATCCTAAACGGTAGACGGTAGGTTGACCATACTGTTACCGTAAATTTACGTAAAAAAAAACAATATTCTATAAATATTATAGAATATTAAAATCATTTAAAACGGGATATTTACCATGGTTTGATTTTTAATTTTCAAATCATGGTAAAAATCCCGTTTCAAATGACTTTAGTGTTGATAACCATGATAGCTTCAAAAGTTTTATTATAGAATATTGTAAATTGTATTATTATTTTTATGTGTATTATTATAATACACATAAAAATAATAATACTTATACAATACCTATAATAATTATATATTTTTTAAATTATTTCAATGTACAGTTATATTACTTAAACTACATAATTATGTTTATACATACTTAGTGTATAATATGTACAAACTTCGCCAGTGACCCCAAAATGGGTAATAAATCACGATCTCCGCGCCTAAAAACGGTAAAAAGACATCAACGGGTTGCGTAAGCGCATACCTACTTATACTGTAAACTGGAACGTCGTCGGTTACAATTAATGTAACTGTGCATAGTGAGCAGGTATGGGTATTATGTAAATAAGTAAATAATAGCTTCAATAAGCTATTATATACTTATTTACATAATGCGACCGGTGTGGTGTAGCGGGTGACGGTTGCGGGTTCGTATCCCGCCTTGGGATTCATGTTTGTACGATATGCAAATATTTTGTTCCTCTCTATGATGTATTATTAGATATATAATAAAACCTGTCAATTTAATCGAATACCCATAACACAATCTCTGCTTAGTTTGGGGCTAGAAGATGCTGTGTGAATTGTCCATTATTATTTATTTATTTTAAAGTGCTGTAATCGGATATCACGTCTATATGCAAAATTCTACTAAAAACAATTTATAACAAAATAGGGTACCATCTCAATTATTTATTTAATATTTATTTTAAGCCGTTATTGTCCCACTGCTGGGCAAAGGCCTCCCTTTTCTCCTTCCACTCCTCGCGATCCAACGCTGCAACAGGCCACGATGGAAGATGTACCTCGAGCTCGTAGCGCCATCTCATCCCGGGCCATCCACGTCGCCTCCTAAATAAATAAAATAATAAAATAAGACAAACTAAAACTGATAAAATAAGAGCTCGTTACAATAATCGCACTCAATTTATGGCAACATTTAAAACCTGAACTGAATCTTTAAATTATGAAACCGGATCTTAAAGTCCACAGGCAAATTATTGCGAGATAAAAAGCTCATGACAGACAAGCACATAAAACTTTATTACCTTATAAATATTGAGATGAGCCAACACTGAGCTATAGTCAGGATAATGTCAAAATAGAGGTCATTTACACTACATTCCAAAGCTGAAAAACATTGTGTTTTTGCCTATATTCTGGAGTCGACAACAGTATAAAAAGAGCTATAATGACGATATCAAAATATACTAGCTGCGCCCCGCGGCTACGCCCGCGTGGAAAATGAAAAAAATGAAAATGAAAAGTTTTTATTTCTTTAAGCTTACAAATAAGCACTTAGACAGGTCATATTTTATAGTTCACTTCAATTTTTTGTCCACCAGTGGAAGAAGTGAGAAGAAACCACTAGTATGTTCATAACTTATGTGTCTAGTACATTTGATTTGCTTATCTGTGGAAATCTATGTGTCAATCATCGGGGAAAATAGGTAAACAAACGCGATCAATACCCGTAAAATACTGACTTAAATCTAGGTAGGCAGGCACTAAAACATTTTGCTATAAGACTGCATTTAAGTGGTATCATCATGATCAGCCTATAGCAGTCCACTGCTGGACATAAGTCTCCCCCAATGAGCGCCATAGCGCCCTGTCTCCAGCTTGCCGCACCCAGCATCTACATACCTGCAGTCTTTCGCAGATCGTCATCCGACCTGGTAGGAGAGCGTCCTACACTACGTTTACCGAGTCCGACTCAAGAACACGTTTGCCCCAGCAACGGCCGTCGGTTCTTCGCGAGATATGGCCGGCCCACTGCCACTTCAGCTCGCTAATTCTTAGAGCTATGTCGATAACTTTAGTTCTCTGTCGGATGTATTTAAGTGGTACTTATACGAGCACAAGTTTGTAATCTAAAAATTAACTAGCAAACGGATGTAGCCTCTACAAATTATTAAGTGTGTCATGAAAAACAATGCAAATTATGCCTTCTTCGAAGTGAATTAAGATTAAATGATAGCTGGTTTGCATGGCATTAACTTCCATGGAAATATTGGCATGAAATATGGTGTCCTGTGTGAGAAAATGATTGTTCTTGTCAGGGTCTTGGTGTTTCTGCAATTTGATAAGTTTAAAGTTGTTCTGGTGATACGGGAATATTTTTTGTGTATAGACTTCTCTTATTTATCATATGTATTAATACAATTAATTATGTATGAAGGTTTATGTATTAATTCTTATGTATTAATTACCAGGAGTCGCTATCCCAGGACTAATGCTTCTATCTTAGTCCAAAGCCCTTAGTCAAGAAGCGATATGTTCACATTTGCGTTCAAAAGCTTAAAACAGTAGCTTGATTGTTTTGAAAAAAACTTACAATCGACTTCATTACTATTATATACTAGCTGCGCCCCGCGGCTTCACCCGCGTGGTGATAGATATTTTGGATAATATACAATAATATCTTTATAAATTGTAGCCTATGTGTTATTCTGATGTAGCTATATTATTGTGAAGTTTTATCAAAATCCATTCAGTAGTTTTTGCGTATGTATTTACACTGTTCTTGGTTTTTATACTTATTCCCCGGAAATAATATTTTAAGGGAAAATCTCGGGGTCATTCTTCATACAATAGCGCAAGAATTTTCCAAATCGCTCTGTAATTGACGGGGAAATTGACGAATATACATACATAAAAAATACATACAGCCGAGAATAGAACCTCCTTTTTTTTATTCGTCGATAAAAAAATCTCTATGTAGCAAATTCCTTTTATAAAATGTCAGTTGACTGAATGTCAGAATAATTTGCTTTCCATCGTAAAAAAAAACAAAACAAATCAATATTGACATTTAGAAGGCCATGGCAGATTTAGCTTAAAGATAACTTAAGCCGTCAGATAAAAGCAATAAAAAAAACAAACAAACAAAACGGTGAAAGAAGTTGCCTATGCATGTTTTGCTAAGAAGGTTAATATCACAAGCGGGAAACATTTTTATTTTGTAGATTCCTAGTACATTCCAAGTTAAAATTTTCAAGGATATATTTTGTATGTCTTGATGTGGTGTATATCAAGTAGAAATATATAAATAATAAATAGTATTACCCAACACGTTGGTCGGTACCTATTTAGCTTGCTCCCGCATGTATCGCGATGTGTAACAACCATCGATGACTTAACACCGCGTCTTGTTATACGATCCTTGCTCACGCGTAAATGTATGGTAAACAATACTAATGAGTGTTTTATGTGTAACTTTCTAAGTGTAAAAACTGGCGGAACCGGACGAGCGGAAATTATGTGCGTAAAATAACGTTAAACGTAACGTCCAGTGTAGTGGTGAATTGATTTGGTTTGGACTTGGAGAGTAAATAAAAAAAAGCCAGACAATCCTCACAGCATTATCTAGCCCCAAGCTAAGCAAAGCTGTATTATGGGTACTAGATGACTGTTAAATATATTACTTAGATAGATATTTTTGTATATTTACATAGAAAATAACCAGATCACCCGGAACGAATACTTTCAGATTGTAATAACATTATTTGTCTCAAAGCGGGAATCGAACCGGCAATCTACAAAAATATACGTACATATTGATAGTACATTTTTGTGAAATTAACGAATAATCTAGGTAATATAATTTTTGTTTCAAATAAATACCTACGTCCAGAATCTTTCACCTATTTATTTTATCTGCCCTCTTTTTGCGTTGGCAACACTACCATATTGCAAAACACAGAATCCTAAAGTACACATAATACCAAATAGAAGAAATCGACTCAAGTCAATCCTAAAGTTTTCTATTCACAAGTCACCAAAAAAAGCTCTAGTTTCATTAACATTGATGACTATAACCAAACAGGACTAGCTTTATCAACACAATACAAATAACCATTACCATCACGTCTAAGGCAAAGCTATTCAAAATAATGGCTTGCATAATAATAGTCTTTTTACAATCCGCCCGAAGGTTTCGCATCTGGATCACGAAATCTGTTTTTTATTTCACTACAGTTTAATGCAAAAGGTATGGTAGTACCTACTTGATGGTTCAATATCACGATTATTTGTTTATCTGTCTGAGGAAACTATACAATATACCCTTTTTAGGGTTCTGTAGTTGCCGGTAAAGGAATAGAACAGGAAGTGAGAACGGGGCCTTATATACTTACATAGGTATATTTAAAAAAAATTATATATTTGGAAGACAGGAATAATTTAAAGAGTATCTCTTTAAATCATTAAAATAATTTAAAGAGTATCTCTTTAAATTACAAGGACTTACATAGACCAGTGAAGTCTCCACTATAAACAAATTTACACATAAAACTAGTAAACAGACTTATCAAACAAACAAACTATATTACTAAGCCTTTTTACAGATTTTTTTTTTGCTGCTTTTTATTTTTATTTTTATTGTTTCAACAAAATCAACAGCCCTTAATCTAGATAATTTAAACCTTAATAATCTAACTTAATAAGCTATAACAACAATAAAAAAAAAATATTATTGGTACTATCCAGTACCCATAACACAAGCTCAGCTAGCTTGGGGCTATATGAACTGTCTATTATTTAAAAAACTATTGAAACACCCTATTGAAAAAAGTATCGCAAATTTTGCGATGCTTTTTTGCTTTGCACTATTGAGTGCAAAGCAAATTATTCGGGCTTTCAGTCAACTGACATTTTATAAAAGGAATGGTATAAGTATTACATAATTAGTGAAATCATCTTTATAACCGATTTAAAACAAAAGAGAAGGAGATTATATGTTCGGCTTTATGTATTTTGTATGTACATATATTCGTCGATTTCTCCGTCAATTACGGACCAATTTCGAAAATTCTTTCGCTATTGTATAGAAAAAAAATATCCCGAAAATTAAGTTTTTGTCCCGAAAAGCTCAAAAAATCAGTGGAAATACTAAGGCATTCGAAATGCTTTTAATATTTATATTATAGTTAGTTTTGTACGCAGAATGAACCCGAGATGGTCCCATGAAAAGTTTATTCCCGAAAGATAAGTATTTGTCACGAAAAACTTAAAAAAACACTGGAAAGATAAGTATTTGTCACGAAAAACTAAAAAAAAACACTAGAAATATAAGTATTTGTCACGAAAACATTAAAAAACAACGGAAAGATAAGTATTTGTCATGAAAAACTTTTAAAAAACAATGGAAATACTAAGGAATTTAGTCTTAGTTTCAAGATTTATTTTATTGTTAGGTAAGTTGTAGCCGGATTCTGTACCGGGCTACATTCATAACCTTGACTTCTGCATATCTAGTGCCTATACCTATCAAATACCTACTTAGTTTACAAATGTAGTAGGTACGTACCAGGATACGATTATGCGGAAATTGTAGTTTGTGTTATTATGTAAAAAAGTTTGTAACAGACGCGAAAAAATTGACTAAACGGTTGCGTAAAAAGTTTTCTGCGAATCGTTGATTTATAATGATGCAGAATAGAAAACTCAAAGCACCTAAAAATTACACAGATATGAAAAAAATATAAATTAAAAGACGAATAAATTGATTTGAAATAAAATAATATACTAAATAATTTATTGCACTTAAAATAACAATGTCAAAGAAGTTAGCGGTAACGTCAAAGGCGAGCTTCAACTGAACTCTAAAATGTGTGTCCAGTAAATCATATTAAATAAATCATTAAATAATAATTAATTAATTTAATAATCATTTTAAATATTGGGCAATCATATACATAGGTCCATATTCACTTTGCACGCATTGTTACTATGGAAACAACCTTCCTCTTGAATCACTCCATCTATAAACAAAACCGCATCAAAATCCGTTGCGTAATTTTAAAGATCTACATAGGGACAGACAGACAGCGGGAAGCGACTTTGTTTTATACTATGTAGTGAAGTGTGGTTACTACTATAGTCCTATCTATATATAGTATGACAGCCAGCCAGTATAGTTACATAGTACCTATGTATATATTAACAGATAACTAAATAAAACCGGTTACTCCATCACGATCGCTAAGTAAAAGCTGCTATACAGGTTAATTCAAATCACTGGCAGATTGATATGAAAGCGGACCCGGAAGTCAATATAAACACTGTACTAATGAGACGGTACTAGAACTTCCATTACACCATTTACACTGAGGCAATGTCTTATCATCATTATCCACAACCCGACTTCGCTAATATACTGCTAGATAATAAACTGCCGGAGTTGTTGACGACCTCTGTGGCGCGGTAGTTGATGGTCTGCCTGCGACGCAGGAAGTGGCGGGTTCGATTCCCGCCTAGGGACAAATGTGTGTACGATCTACAGATATTTGTTACGGGTGTTTGCTTAGCTTGGGACTAGATGATGCTATGTGGATTGTCCAGCATTATTTTAAATAAATAATGCTGGGCAATTCACGCAGCATCATCTAGCCCCAAGCTAAGCAAATTTTGTGTTATGGGTATCAGATAACTGATATACATAATACAATACATTACATAGAAATATAATGTTTATGATACATAAAAATCGACCAGAATACCCGGCACGATACCAGCAGAATACCAGCAGTTCTGCACATCGTACAAACATTCTTCCCGAGGCAAGAATCGAACCCGTAACCTCCTGCGTCGCAGGCGGAAATTCGCCCACCGCGCCATAGAGGTCGTCGAATTATGTTCTGTGAAGTCTTATATTATAACAAAAAAATAGATTCTCTTCTATTAATAATTAAACAGTGAACTAGCAAATGTTGTTTATCTAACCGTGAGAACAGAATCTAGTTTCAAACTCCATAATCCATGACACTGGGGTCAGCTCTAATTAATTCGTCCCTTGACAGTCAAGAGCACGCGTAGATGACATCTAGTGCGTAATGGGTAATTAGCCGGAATATCCCACGAAATTAATTTAACCTTGTGATATGGAATAAGGTACCTTCTTATTACTTGGTCGAAGATCATTTATACGCCTGTTATAGTGGAGCAATAAATATTAAAAAAAAAAAAACGAATTACTTGTTTCATTACGCTTACAAAATAGGCATTTAGACTTTTTCTTTCTATCGCTGATAGCTCAATGATCACATACATAAATGAATAATGCTGGACAATTCATACAGCATTATCTAGGCCCAAGCTAAGCAGAGCTTGTGTTTTAGGTACAAGGCGATTGATATACTTCATAACTTATATTACATAATAATTATTTTATTACATACTAGTGGACCTTCCCGGCTTCGCACGGTTTTAGTACGGATCCCTATCTTTTTTGAAAATATAATATAGCCCATGTTCACCGGGGATAGTGTAGCTTCCCAACGGTGAAAGAATTTTTCAAATCGGTCCAATTGTTTCGGAGCCTATTCATTACAAACAAAAAATCAAACCTTTCCTCTTTATGATATTAGTATAGATAAAAATGCACACAATAAAATAACAGCCTGAACAAATATTTGTAGTTCGAACAAACATCTATCGCAGCTTGAAGCAGTCGATCCTGACTGCTTCAAGCTGCCCCTACATCTAGACCCTACAGTGTATATACCTTATGATTCACTTTTCTTTAAAATAGTCAAAAAAAAACTAAATCGCAACACCGACATAATTATGAAGATGGAATCCATTCAATGCACGCTCCCGTAAACATCAAAGAAGTGTAAAAACTGTTGATTTTAGTAAAGTTTGCAAAATTCTGTGAACGTAACCTTGCTTTGTTGACTTGCAGATTGCATGGAAGATAAAAAATGCGTAACAATAGTAAGGTACGTACCTCTTGTACCTATTATATTCTACTAAAAAATGGAGATATATTAAAGTGGTCCCCGATGTCGACGAATTGAGAAAATCCTCCTTTTTAAAATAATATCGAGAAAATCTTCCCTTAGCCAAAGCGTAGAACGGGGCCCTATTATTACCTCTATAAGACTTCAACTTCTTTTTTGTTTTGGCGCCGCTTGCTTTTCGCTACGACTCTGCCAGTGTTTCAGAGAGTCATAAACTTCTTTCATAGAATATGATCAGTTACGAAAAATTAAGAACTTATACATTTTGCATCCTCTATAAGACTTTGCTGTCCGTACGTCTGTCACTAGGCTGAATCTCATGAAACGTGATAGTTAGACAGTTGAAAATAAATTTTACAGATATATAGATAAGTTTGTCGCTATAACAAGAAATACTAAAACACAGAATAAAATAAATATTTAAGGGCTCGGCTCCCATACAACAAACGTGATATTTTTGCTCTTTTTTATAAATTGTTTGTTTTTATAAATATGTGCGCCAGTTTTTTTTAAATTTGTGGTAAAAACGGATGGCAATCTATTCAATTGAATAAATAAATAAATTGATATCAATTGAATTGAATTTGATCCAGTTTATTTAATATCATTATTATGAACTAGATTAAACTACCGACATGAATAAAGATAAGGTGTTAAATAAAGGCTAATGGAAATTCTATTATCGTTGACCTGGATGGAAACCATTTTAATATGTTTTTTATGACATAAAATTTTACTTAAATGATCTATTAATATTTAAATATTACGTGGGTATCTTACCTACCTACCTACTTCTCAAAATAATGATACACTATAAAAGTAAAGTAAAAGTATATTTATTGCATAATTACATGTGAGAAGATGGTTCATAAAATAATACAATAAAAAAGAACACTTTAAATAAAAAATAAACACAGTAAGCATGTCAATTACATAAAAAAAAATAGAAACATCAGTAGCTCAATAAAAATATTAAAAATTTAAAAAATATATATCTATGATTGTTTGTCTACATTCTTGTCATTGGTATGCTATTCAATTCAATTCATTTATTCCACCGTAGGCACATGTTGCACACTTGATGTCGTTTATTCTCCTTTACTATTATACATATTACTTATATCATTTAAATATAATTTACTAGCTGCGCCCCGCGGTTTCACCCGCGTGGTGATAGATATTTTGGATAATATACAATATATCTTTATAAATTGTAGCCTATGTGTTATTCTGATGTATAAGCTATAATTGTAAAGTTTCATTAAAATCCATTCAGTAGTTTTTACGTGAAAGAGTAACAAACATCCATCCATCCATCCATACTTACAAACTTTCGCGTTTATAATATTAGTAGGATACTAAACAATATTTGTGTAGGAAGGAAACACCATTGTATGGAGAAGTAGAGATTTTGATTTAGCACATAAAAATTAACAAATGACTGACTGTAAAGAGGCCTAGAATTAATAATAATGTTAAAATTACTACCTAATATGCTACTTAACAAAAATATAGTGTACTACTACTAGATTTCCATTCCGGCCCTGGTGGGGGCACAGAGAGGGGCCTCGAGGCTTGGCCTTATTACCCCGGCGTTAACTCGAGGGGTGGCGACCCCTCGGTCCTTGGGTTAGTAGGAAGCTCTATTTTCCCCCTTCTTCTCTGTTTTTTTTAGGCAGCTTTTGTTTTTTTTTTGTAGATAGATTGTAGAATATAGTGTAGAAAAAGAATAGGATCGAATATGATCCAAGCGGGCCAGCTTGCTGTCTAGCTGTAATTTTCAATCCCATTCTTTATCTGAACGACTTATCACTCTAGTAATCTGCTTCCAATAAAATCCATAGGTATTTATGCAGGTATTGATGCGTGCAGGTTAGGTTGATTTGGGAGACGAGATGTTGGAGACCCCCTTACACCCCAGGTAGGTATTGTTTTAAATAAAGTTGCACTTTGTTTAAGAAGCACTTGCTTGGTGTAAGTAAGCAAATTAACATTGTTTGAACTTTTATTTACTAACTCATTCAAAAGATGCTAATTTCTGAACAAAGGAACTTTCACACTTGTGTATTTACACTTGCGTTTAATGAACAGGTCAAGAGCGAGTGTGATTCACACGGGTTCCGTATCTGAATTCTATTACTATACTATTTATTTTATTACTTACCAACGGTGAAATATTGTTAGATATTTAGGTATGTATACTGTATAGTTTCATCATTATCATCAGCCGATATTACGGACATAGGCCTCCCCCAATGAGCGCCATAGCGCCCTGTCTACGGCTTGACGCATCCAGCATCTACCTGCAGTCTTTCGCAGGTCGTCATACCACCTGGTCGGAGGGCGTCCTACACTACGTTTACCGAGTCGTGGTCTCCACTCAAGAACTACTTTATTTGCCGTTCGTTATTCTATGCCTGTATTTTGTACCTGTGTCTAATTAAATGTTTCTATTCTGTTTTAAGAACAAGTTTGCACTGTATAGTTTATTTATCAGTTATTAGAAATAATAATTCATTATGAACTTTTTCACGCTTGGAAACTAAAACCACTTTTTCCCCGTGGACTTCACTATGGCTTATTTAGACCTACTTGTATTAGTCCATTTCAAAAAGGAGCTGTCTCTGCAGGGTAACGTTTTCTTTGTTTGATATCTTATTAACTTAGTACTATTTTTTTCTTGGAATAATAAAATATTTATAAGTTGTATTATGTAGCATCTTAGTCAATTTATTGAGCAAGCTCGCCCTTTTTTGCAGGTAAATTTTTTTGGCATGTGATTCTCTTATGGTAGTCGTTGATAAAAATTCCAGAATGAAATGAATTTGTAAAGGTTATAAATTATGATCATAATATTAATTTATTTGAAAGCAAAATAAATTGTTTGTGTTACTGTACCAAAAGTTCTGTTTTGGTATTCGTTGGGAATAGAACGTAGATGTAGATCTAGAACTAAAATAACATATAGGCCTTTTACCTTTTACCTCGAAAAATCACGTGCGAAACAGCACTAGTGAGTGTCTAATAATAGCAAATAATAAAATTACTTATTATTTTATGCTACACGACGTATAACAATAACTTTTAATTTTTTTTTGTATCTCAAGCAACATTTTCCTTGCCGTGACATGTACATACTATGTAACGTATGTGATAATGTATATCAGTTATCTAGTACCCATAAAATAAGCTGTGCTGAGCTTGGAACTAGATGATCCTGTGTGGACAATTCACTCAGCAATATTTATTCATTTACACTTAAGGGGCCTCCGGAGGGATGAATTCTTCATACAAACGTAATACCTAAATTATTTCTAATTCAAGCATATTTCCACTATAATATTGCATTATTTGTATTAAAATAGTATTTATCTAGGTTCCCAAATAGTTTTTTTTCTTACCTAAAATGAAATCATAGTCAATCTCATTTTGCACATTTTTATGTGAAAATGGACAAGTTTTCTTGCTATTTGTATCGTATTAAAAACATCAATATCTTACGTTTTATTTATTAAGGAACATAGGTTATATTGTCTAGTTACAGAATAACAATACTTTGTGAAGAATACAAAAAGTTTTCAGTCATAATTTTTGGTATTACGGAACAAACCAAATTTTGAACGGCTAATATTGCTATCGCGCACGCATGTGGCGCGGCGCAAGGGTTAAACAGGGACAGCGATATTCGGAGCGATTTTTGCAAGCGAGGTTCGCCGGACCCTTAATTCCATAAAATTATTGATAATGTCATGTCACGAAATAAATAAACTTAGCATATTCTCGTGTCCGCCAACGGATTTACATAATGTTTCGCTATGCGGATCTCTAATTATGTTTACTATGCAATATAGCAAAAACTCTTTCATATGTGAATAATCTCAACATCTCAACTGTAACTTAGAATCGGGGTACTAATCGAGTAGCAGATTCGAGTATTGATACACTAGTTTCTGCCCGTTGCTTCGCACGTGTTGTTCGTAAGATCACGAATGTTTCCTAAAACAATAAAATATGGTTAAAAAACAGCCGGTGGGTTAGGGTTGTGGACAAAAACGGAGGTCTTCATCGAGGCTAAAAATCACTTTGGTTTTTGTCCCGGGCAGCGCCCATAAAAAACAACGAAGGTTTTGTTTTTACCCTGTCAAATTTAATAAATACATAATATACTTAGGCTGATGATGATGAAGTAGGCTTATAGTTTTTTAAAACACGCTTTATTATGATAATTACTTATTCATTGTCATCCTAAGGATTCTAAGCTTAAATTTAAATTGATAGTTTTCGCTGTAGGCGTTTAATAACATCAATTTTATCATGTTTGATGATATTTATGCTTTGTTGTGATAAATTAGTTATGAGTGGGAGGCCATTGTGGCGCCTGTCAAATTTATGAGAAATGGTTGATACAGTTTTAAAAAAATTTAAAAGGAACCAGAGAGGTCAAGTGTAGGAGGCCAAGCATTAAAACATTACGAAAATGATTGTTAAATAAATTTAGTTTTTTAAAGTGTTCTGTTTAATCTGTCAGTTGATAAATCGGATAAAATAACATATATGCTTTTAGAAGGGTACTTACCTACTTTCTACGATCACAGTTTTATAAAATAGGAGATGGAATATGGAGAAATGGAATAAAGAGAAAATTACAGTTACTTAGACAATTTTTTGCAATTGAGTCACAAAACGGTTTCTGTCTCAGCATGAGTTCTTGCTGGTACTGGTGACGTCACAAGCGGCCACTATAAAATGCACAGCCCCATATATAATGTGGTGTCTAAATTAACATAACGCAATGGACAGTACTTCGCCTTAATCTCCTGCATTGAGTCGCAATCCGCTAAACAACGAACTCTGCATTGTTTTCTAGCCACTTTCGATTTTATTCGACGCACGACATTACTGGCATTAGCGAATTAGGGTTGTCGAAACCTGTTGATAAGTTTTGTAAATAAGGCGTTTTCATATAGAGCTAATATGATTAAAAGATGGCGATAAAAAACACACTGTATATATATATATCAATGATAAAGGGCTGTCCAATAAGAAAATAATAATTACTAAGCGCAATTAATAAAAAATATATTCTCTTTGTTTTATACTATGTAGTGATCACTCTAGATAATTATACAAGTCAGCTTGGTGTGATTGACCGTATTATACCATAGCGTGGCGACCTTAACCAAGTGGAAACAAATTCTTTCTCCTAGATAACATATCACACGGCATGGTCATTGAACGAACACAATGGCATGAAGATGCGAAGATGAGCTCTATCTTAATCAGATTAGGGTTACGATTTGTATCGGATTTGCGAGGAATTTGCAGAGTCAGGGCTGACAAAGCGGAACGGCGTGGAAGAATGAAGCATGGTGTCAACATAATGTAGAGTCAAATGATAAATATTTTTAAACTTGCGCTATCTGTGCACATATTTATGTATATCAGTCTAGTAGGTACTCATAACTCATAACACAGGCTTTGCTTAGCTTGGGGCTAGATGATGCTGTGGGTTGTGAATAAATAAATAATGCTGGACAATCAGCATTATTTACTTATTTATTTTATTTTTATTTATAAGCACTATTATCGGGTGGTTAATGCTTTTAATTACCAAATTTTCCCGACGTTTCAACAGTTTTACACACTGTCTTGGTCACGGGGTGACAGGTAGTGGTCATAACTCATAAGACTAACTACTAGTACTTATAATTATAAGTCGAAAGATCTTCGCGACAAGATTTCAAAATTACTTCAAAAAGAAAACACTTTAAGATACAACACAACACAGGAAACAAATACTTTGAATAAAGGAAGTATAAAGGGCGGCCTTATCAATCAGAGCGATCTCTTCAGTTAACCTTAAAATAGAATAAAATAGTTCTACTGAAAAGAGACCCCACGGGTCTCTGAAATTAATATGGCATAGAATGGCTTAAATGTAGGTCATATACCTCTACATAGGGATTTTTCCTTTTCGGGAAACGCCTTAATTTATTGATAAAACTCAATCAATAACACATTATTTCTGACTAGTTTCTAACCTTGGCTTTGCGCAGTTTCTATGAAAACGTTACAAGGTTAATTCTATCCCATGAGAACAGATTTATGGGATACATAATACCCTGTTTTATTTCTGCCCTAGAAATACTTGTATGCAAAATTTCTGTCCGATCCGTATAGTGATTATGTAACTCGCGACCGGTTTACGACAGGCGTAAATTAAGCAATCAGTGCTGTCAAACGCCAATTTTGACGTTGTAGCTGGTGTCAAACTAATACAAAGTTGACGTTTGACAGCACTGATTGCTTAATTTACGCCTGTCGCAAACCGGTCGCGAGTTACATAATCACCCGGCCGTTTAGTAGTTTAGGCGTGAAGTCGTAACAAACATCCATCATATTTGACTTGTATTGTGTGAGTGCATATTTAGTGAACCTAAAAAAGGCGTCGAAATCTGAAATCAAATCATATTGCCGTTGACTGTTACAGTCGCGTGATAATAAGCAATATCTAATCTCGTCCATCAGGGATAAGTTTCATTACTGTAACTAATGTACATTACAGAAATAAAAACTAGTGCTTCATTATGATTTATAATTTAATCTCCAAAGAGCAAAACCTAAGTTATTTTCTCTAGTTCGACTCACTTTCACTATCTTTATGACTATACATTCATTTCACTGCTGAAAATGCCTCCCATATTTGGCGGTATTCACCAAGTTTGGCAGCGTATTGATAACTAGCGACCCGCACCGGCTTCGTACGCGTGCAAATACTATAGTGAAGATAATTTAGGGTTTGGCGGTAAACACCAAGCTTGGCGTTTTGTAAACTATTTAGATATCTTCAAAAACGCGTGTAAACAAAAATTAATAATTTATGACACATCATGTTTGACCAATCTATCGGTATGCAAAAAATGTGTCGAGAGCATGAACTGTTTTAAAACTACCATGGTTATTAACACTAAAGTCATTTAAAACGGGTTATTTACCATTATTTGATTTTTGAGTTATCTAATATTTCGGCACAGTTTCATGCGCCGAACTGTTACATGCGCTGAACTGTTTCATGCGCTGAACTGTTTATTCTACTAGGGGGTTAATTCTTACGTGGCGACCGCCGGGCCGAGGCTTTTCTTTTTGAAAAATCGACTACCTTTTTTCAAGTATTCCATTACAACCTTGTAGGGCTCTTATTTGGAGCTTCTTAAAACCACAGTTCTTGAAATGATAAAAAAGCTTTGGAACCTTGGCCTTTGCGAGCAGGAAAAATGATAATATAAATAATTTATTGAAATGGACATCTTCATACTAATATTATAAATGCGAAAGTTTGCATGGATGGATGTTTGTTACTTCTTAAAGTACTTAGTATTAATCTGACAGAATATGACGACCGATGTGGCGCGGTGGGCGAAGGTCCGCCTGCGACGCAGGAGGTTGCGGGTTCGATTCCCGCCTCGGAACAATTGTGTGTACGATCTGGAGATATTTGTTCCGGGTGTTCTGGTTGTTATCTATGTATAGTAAAAAATATCTATGTAATATATTGTATTATGTACAACAGTTATCAGTTATCTACAGTACCCATAACACAAGCAATGTAAAACTTTGTTATGTTTAATCTGTGGACCGTTACTCGAGACACGACGTCACCCCAATTTAAGGTCCAGCCTGAAAACCAGTGTCACTATCGTCCTCTGTCGATAATGACAACAAGCTGAGATTGGTCCTTATTAGCCGCGCACATAGGGAAAGACCAGTTATTCTTATACTTGGGACTCTACTACCACGCTACATTATATAAAGTTTAAATCCCTACTACTTAAGTTGTTTTGTATTTTTAATGTGTTTTCCTTTTTTTTGTAATTGTTTATTTTGGTGTGTGGCTATAAATAAATTCTTTATTCTTTATTCTTTATTCTTCACAAGCTCTGCTTACCATGGGGCTAGATAATGCTGTGTGGATTGTCCGGCATTATTTATTTATTTATTTTATATAATTTCAATTCTGCTGATATTTTGCATAGATGTATTTCTAAGCCTAGAATAAAACATAGGCAAGGTTTTTCTATCCCATAAATCAGTTCCCATTTATACGTTTCCATGGAAACAACGTGTGCGAAGCCCATAATATCTAACTATTTTATGATAAAGATATATTATTTAACTAGTTTTTGCCCGCAGAAACTAATTAAATCCTACTAATATTATAAACGCGAAAGTTTGTAAGTATGGATGGATGGATGTTTGTTACTCTTTCACGTAAAAACAACTGAATGGATTTTAATGAAACTTTACAATAATATAGCTTAAACATCGGAATAACACATAGGCTACAATTTATAAAGATATATTGTATATTATCCAAAATACCTATCACCACGCGGATCGAACCGCGGGGCGCAGCTAGGAATATATATAGCTTTAGACTTCTTAGGGCGCATTCACACACGCGGATAAATTTTTAGAGAGCCGCTTTTTTACGAAACAATTGTTTACTGAATTTGGAATACTATCGGATATGTATTTGCTCCTACAACTACATACGCCATCACGGAAACAAATACAGATGCTATGTGAATGCGCCTTTATATGGAACCTCAGTTCCTAATAAAGAGGAAACGTTTGATTTTTTGTTTGTTTGTTTGTATTGAATGGGCTCCGAAACTACTGGGTCGATTTCAAAAATTCTTTCACCCTTGGGAAGCTACACTATCCCCGGTGAACATAGGCTATTATTATATTTTCAAAAAAGTTAGGGATCCGTACTAAAACCGTGCGAAGGCAGGAAGGTCCGCTAGTAGTAAATAAAGTGTTCGATCCTTGGCCCTTGCGAGAAGGAAAAACGGTAATGTAAATAAAATTTAAATTTATTGAAATCGTCAGCTTTAAATAACCCTTTCAATAATGATTATTGAGCGCCTTTATCTCAAAGTCATCCAACATATCGGATAAATGTCGATTAAATTAAAGATAGCACTCAACGTTGATGGCACACGTGGACACTCACGATAGGGCTGGTCCACCAGTTCAAAGTCGCTCAGCGAGCTATGGAAAGAGCCATGCTCGGAGTTTCTCTGAAGGATAGGATTCGTAACGAATACATCCGACAGAGAACCAAGGTTATCGACATAGCTCTAAGAGTTAGCAAGCTGAAGTAGCAGTCGGCCGGCGAACCGACAGCCCCTGGGGCAAACGTAATCTTGAGTGCAGACCACGACTCGGTAAACGTAGTGTAGGACGCCCTCCGACCAGGTGGGATAACGACCTGCGAAAGACTGCAGGTAGATGCTGGATGCGGCAAGCTGAAGACAGGGCGCTATGGCGCTCATTGGGGCAGGCCTATGTCCAGCTGTGGACTGCTATAGGCTGATGATGATAATGATGACTTAGCTTAAAATAAACTAATTTATATATTTCTATGTGTAGGTACATAAATAAAACTAGAAAATAAAGCGATTACTTGGATTTTTTGTTCACTTCAATCTTTTTTAAGGTTTCAGAGTTTCCGACGGCCAAATCTAAGCCAAACTTTTTTACTGTATGCAAGTAAGTGTATCGACCAGTGTTATGGCAGTACAACTGCATTTATTTTGAATGCATTATGAAGTGATCACTGTGATATTGGCAAAAAAAATATATATTTTTTTCACTTCAATATTTTTTAAGTTTTCAGTGTTTCTGACGGCCAAATCTAAGTCAGTTTGGCTTAGATTTGGCCGGCAGAAACACTGCTTTGCTTTGTGTAAGCAAGTGTATCGAACATTGTGTTATATGGCACTGCAACTGCATTTATTTTGAATGTGTTATGAGCAACAGAAAGCGCAAACCAGTTTTCGATCGACCTATATTCAGAAACGAGCTAAAATATACAAGAGAACGCTACTTATAATGTACACTCATGTTGACAAGTGCTACGGTTGATTTTCGATTAATGAATTATGGGGAAGGGAAGGATTAAACAATATAAAAATTGTAGTCGCGTAATCTAAGTGTTTTCTATACTAATATTATAAAGAAGATAGGTTTGGTTTTTTGTTTGTTTGTAATGAATAGGCTCCGAACGAAACTACTGGACCGATTTGAAAAATTCTTTCACCGTTGGGAATCTACACTATCCCTGGTGAACATAGGCTATATTATATTTCAAAAAAGTTAGGGATCCATACTAATAATCCAATAATGTAACCCAAGGTGTAAAAACACCTACATAATAAAGTGAAATTCGAGCTAAACGCGGGCAGGAAACAGCTAGTACATTATATTTATCAGAAGCTAGTTTCTTACAATATTAAAGCTTATTTGTCAGGTATTTATGGCGTACCTTCGTTGTAACGCGTTGGAAACGTAGGTGAAAATAAAACAAAATATATGCGATAAATACCCGATAAATAATCTTTAATATTATGTTACCTAACAAATCGCGAAAGTTTAAGAATTTGTAGCTACGTTACCTACGTAATATGTGTCCTGGTCGTTTTCAATGTATAATAAAATATATATAGCTATAGTTTAAAGAGGTTTAATGTTTAAGAAGTTGTTATTGTTTGTATAATCGGGCACATCAATGACTAATTATATTTACATGTAAAAGATATGGAATATTTACAAGACTCGTTGAATAAAAAACCACAATTTGGCTTAACTAGAGATTGTCCCTAATTAGTTGACCACGACTGTATATATGTAAGATATATCAGTTATCTGGTACCCATAAGACAAGCTCTGCTTAACTTGTAGCTAAATGTCCGGCATTATTTATTATTGTTTTCGATTTGTTAAAAATAATCGCGATAAAAATAAGCAGGTTAAATTGCAAAACTATGCAGTAAATAACATCTCCATTCCTTTCAGTGCTACAGTTAGATACAAGAAACAATAGGTAACCGGTAATTTACAAAATAAGATAATAACCGGGAACATAATGTCGATACAATGACTTACAATGATGAGCCAATCAACAACCTATTTCAACCGTTAATTGCCACTAATGGTCGTTTAATCCTTCCATCTACTTTGATTGTGACATCACAATAAGCTAACGTAAATTACATTCTAACTTCTATAGGTTAAAGTCGGCTCAAACGGCGAAACATGCCAAAGACCATTTTGATAATAACTAACTTTAGAAAAATATCTGAATGGTCTGGTCGAAGTAACTCGTGACCCGAGAGCTGGTGAGTATCTGGCGCAACGCATCAGCATTGTCATAGAGCGGGGTAATGCAGCCAGCGTCTTGGGGACGCTTCCGACTGGTATTAATATGGATCAGTTGAGCTACATGTAGATTGTTTGCAAGTCTTTAGTTAGCTCAATTATTTCAATACTAGTTCTTATGTGTTTCTATTATATGATTAGTAAACTAAGTTTCATCCGCCATACCTGATAAATAACAATTAGATTGTTTTGAAAAATATGAAACTAGTAAGAACAGTTAAAAATAGACACACAAATCTGCGACCATACACAAAAACTTACATACCTTTTTCCGAAATCGGGTATAAAGCTTGATAGAGCCCAGTCAGTAGGGTTTCAGTACATGTTTCATAATCGTGAATCAAAAACACCCTCATAGACAAAATGGTTTTGCACTTGAAACATAAAAAAATATGAATAATTTCTGTCTGCAACTGTACACACGATACTAAGTATCTTTGTATACGTAACTTCGTAACGTTTGGTCCGGTTTCTTATATAAATGTTACGCAAAACTCGGACACAGCGGCGCGTTCAACTCTTTTGTATGTAGTTTTCAAAGGGATCACCTGCGTGATTAAAGAACAGTTACAAGCGTTATATTTAGATTGATTGTCAGTCGATGCGTAGCTAAAAAGTGTTGTATCCAAGTTGCTAGAATGTAGAACCTAGTACCTATTTATAAGTCGACTGCTGTGGGCGAAAGTCCGCCTGCCACGCAGGATACTGGTTCCGTTCCCACCTACAAATCATAAAAAAAACATTTATTGTATTACGAAGAATTTTTAAATTAAAAAAAATGCTATACAATCTACCCAGCATTTTTAAGCTACATAAGCAGAGCTTGTGTTTTAGGTAGGTACCAGACAACTAATCATTTCTACCCATTATACAAGCTCTTTGTAGTGGACATCGTTGGAGGAGGCCTTTACCCAACCTGGGGACCCTGCTAATAACCAAACGTAGTGTAATAAATAACGCAATAACAGTACCTAAATCAATGTAGCAGGATCAAATAAAGGCTTTTTTATTTTATTTTAAAGCTCTGCTTGCTTCGCTTGACAATGTTGGGTACAGAGCACCTCATGGAGTGAACTCTGCTATAGGATATTAAATTATAATCTTCGAAAAAAATTACACTTTAAATAGTGCACTCCTATTGAACTCTGCAAATAATTAATAGCCATATAACGCGACCGTTATATGGCTATCAATTTGCAGAATTGAGTTGCCCTGCATCAGTTTTCAGTGGTGCAAGTCAATTACATCGCTGTATACTCGTAATTTGTAATGATTTAGTCGGAAAATGCGGTAATGATAGGGCATTGTTACTTTATTGTTGGGATACGTCGGATATCATGTTTATGTAATTAAGGAAATAGCTTTTAATGAATTTTCTGCACGGTTGCTATCGGTGGGAAATGTACACGCAAGAGATTTGGATCGGATATATCAGCCTTTCGTACTGTGTAGGGGAGAGCGGTGCTAAAAAGCCTAAAGTAGTTCCGATGGAAATATCTAAAACGCTGAGATAGCTTTATGTTCGATAGGTAATTTAATTTTGAACAAATATGCTTTAAATATGATGGGTTTATAATCCAAAATACATTTTACTTTACTATTGTTATGTTGTGATATGTTTATGAAGTTTGAAGTTGTGAGAACTGAACACACTTTCAGCCCCGCTTTCTCACAAACGCTGTTCAAAAATATATTCATCTAAAACGCACAAAAACTGGGTAAAAGTTGCAAATCTACGGTCATATATAGCCTTTTAATATCTGCAAATCGTATAAACATTTGTCCCGAGACGGGAATCGTACTCGCAACATCCTGCGTCACAGGCGTACATTCACCCACTGCGACACAGAGGTCGTCTCCTTTTGCCGACGACGTTCAAAAACGTTTCGTTATCTTTTGCTTGATGACGTTCAAAAACCTAATTTAACTTGGTCTGGTCGCATTGCGCTTGGTTTATGTTTAGATGGAGTAGAATGTGCCATTTGCGTCTCTAGCGGAAGCCCATGCAAACCAGCCCATTAGTGTGGCAACGGCACTGTAATTATGTTGTTGCAACCAGTTGCAAAGCGAATTATTCTTGTAAATGAAGAAAATTATGCTTTTCACGATAAACGTGCGCGAAGCCGCAGGTAGAAGCTAGTAAGATTGTATGTAAGCTAGTAAGGTGATAAGTATAATCCGACAACCGCTGGGGTAAATGTGTTCTTGCGTGGAGACCACGACTCGGTAAACGTAGTGTAGGTCGCCCTCCGACCAGGTGGGATGACGACCTGCGAAAGACTGCAGGTAGATGCTGGATGCGGCAAGCTGAAGACAGGACGCCATGGCGCTCATTAGGGGAGGCCTGTGTCCAGCAGTGGACTAACATAGGCTGATGATGATGTATGTATAATCCGGATCTGAATGTATGTTTATTGGTCATCAACACGAGCTCTTTCTTTTGTTGATGACCAATTAAAAAAAAGTTCGATGTAAAAATGACGCTAAAAATAATAAAAATTCTCGTATAAAATGCATTTCTATCCGATTCTCTTGACATTTATTGATCTTGAGAAGCGTCTAATTATAATTAAGAATCTGTTGTTTTTTTCTTTCACTAGTCAATTAATTTCACACCTCTAGAAGGACAGCCGTCGTTCGTGCAACACTCCGAAGTATCGCGGTTCGTGTTTCGTGCGTTGTTACTCGTGATCGGAAATCAATCACCTTCTCACATTTGTATAATAATATTGTATGTATGCGTATATCATGCACTACCCTCTGTTTAATATTGTATGTATGCGTATATCATGCACTACCCTCTGTTTAATATTGTATGTATGCGTATATCATGCACTACCCTCTGTTTAATATTGTATGTATGCGTATATCATGCACTACCCTCTTTTTAATATTGTATGTATGCGTATATCATGCACTACCCTCTGTTTAATATTGTATGTATGCGTATATCATGCACTACCCTCTGTTTAATATTGTATGTATGCGTATATCATGCACTACCCTCTGTTTAATATTGTATGTATGCGTATATCATGCACTACCCTCTGTTTAATCCAAGATATTTTATGTAAACAAAAGCTTTGATAACTAAAACAGCAAAGTATCAGGAATGTAACCACTAAATAGACAACAAAAATCTTCATCATCATCAGCCTATATTAGTCCACTGCTGGTCATAGGCCTCCCCCAATGAGCGCCATAGTGCCCCGACTTCGGCTTGACTAAGAATTATCTCTAAGAATTAGCAAGCTGAAGTGGCAGTGGGCCGGCCATATCTCGCGAAGAACCGACGGCCGCTGGGGCAAACGTGTTCTTGAGTGGAGACCACGACTCGGTAAACGTAGTGTAGGACGCCCTCCGACCAGGTGTGATGACGACCTGCGAAAGACTGCATAGCTAAAAATATGTATATATATAATATATGCTAGATGCTGGATGCGTCAAGCTGAAGACAGGGCGCTATGGCGCTCATTGGGGGAGGCCTATGTCCAGCAGTGGACTATCATAGGCTGATGATGATGAAGAGGTAACAGATAACTTGATTGAATCATGAAACAAAGGTACAAATGTAATATTACCTTGCATGTTAACTAATTGCTTCGTAATCATTGTTAATTTGTCCTGATATTTCTTTGAGTTCAGTCGTTTTTTCCGTTCAATTGTTGTTTTCCTTTGTTAGATAAAACAAAGCTAAAACATGTGACTTTTACACAATTTACTCTAAAATTAATATATATTAGCCTATTCTTGTCTCTTTTAATGAAACTTAAAGTAAATATACATCTACCTTATTGTAGAACCTTCTATTTTATTACCTTTAGACTTTATCTCTTTACAATAAGGTTTAAATCATAATGACTGTGAAAGTATCGAAAGCAGGCAAATAATTTGAAAAGCAAATCGGACGTACAAAAGGTAAGGTCAGTTTGTCGACCTTCGGGTTTTAGAAAACGATTAGCTAATGAACTCATCAAAACCAAGGCCTGTCTTGGTACGAATATTCCCCGGAACTAGGGGCTAATTCTACGATACGTTGGCGATAGATACACGGGGACTTTAAAGCAATCAGAGTAGATATATAGATAAATTATTTATTAACAACTTCAGACACACACATACAAAATACAACAATTATACAGTACACAGGAAAACAAAAAACAAAACACAGTTGACTAAAATAAGAAAAACAAACAATTATTAAATTAAAATAGATATGGGTAAGATGTCTGTGTGTGCTGCAGTATGTTAAAGGCCTCGGCTCAGCGTAATATTTTGCTAAAGAAGCAAAAGAACTGATTTTTAGCCAGACCTTTTGAGAGCAAGCAGGAAGAGTTTTAATTCTACTAAAAGTGTACTAAAAATGAGGTCAACACTTATAATGTGGCGTTTCCTATCTTATTAGGTGATGTACCTACATGAAAAATAGAGTGCGAAGCGATAACAGATGGAAGCTTTATTTTTGGCAAACGAATCGAATACTTCAAGCTGCAAATGCAAAGTGAACTATGCATCTGCTCGAGCAGTAGGCACCGTGTATGCGAGCGGTTCCGTGTATGTCTGTAAATGACTGTAGTACACTATGTAACTGCTCGAGCAGTACTGTGTATGTCTTCAAATAGAAGACTAGTCGGTACACTATGCGGTCGCAGCTTGAATCACTCAACTCTGACTGCATCAAGCTGCGACTGTATAGTGAACTATGCAACTGCTCGAAAGATCCGTGTATATCTGTAAATAGAAGACACTAGTACACTACATAGTCGCAGCTTGAATCACTCGACTCGAAATATTCAGTTTTCCGTGGTAAACTTAAGAAATACCTTATTTCAAAATGTAATCACTCCGTTATCAAATTTAAATGATAAATCTAAACTATGACTACTTGGCTACCTGAATTTAAATAAATAAATTACTATGTTACTACCTAAAAATACTAGTAACTATTATTATATTTTTTAAATAACTTGCTGCGCCCTTACATGTTAATTACCATACTTCTAAGCTAATAACACCTAAGCTAAAATTATGTGAAATTGTGTGTATGCAATAAATAAATGAATATGGCTCTAACTGCTTCAAACTGCGACTGCATAGTGAACTATGCAACGGCTCGAGCGGTTTCGTGTGTCTCTGTAAATAGAAGACAATAATAATTGCAAACAGAAATAATAATAATAATATAACTGAAACTCGATGCCAATCTTGTGCATTTCAGTTTTATGGTTGTGTTTTGTTTTTTTTATGCTAGTTTTAATAGCTGCGCCTCGCGGCTTCGCCCGCCTGTCCACTATACAGCCGCCAGCTTTGCAGGAATTTGAATTTGCCCGTGTAGCTAGGCTCTTATAGAGGACAAACAGGTTTTCCAAATTACCAGAGCTAAAGTGAGAAACTAGTTAAAGATAAGGATGAGGAACGAGTTTCTGAATTAAAATGGCATTTACGTGTGTTATCTACTAAGTTCTATTATTGTTCACGAACTTGTTCAAATACCTTTAATTTAAATTCTCTGTATCAGATGAAAAAAATGAAATGAAATGTTCATAATTATCCGAAACGTTAAACGATTTAGGTCGATCATTTAGTAGCGGTAGATTCAATTTTTTTTTGTGGTTTTTTAAAGTGCGTAAGCCCTCGCATCCGGAGAAATTTCTGCTTAAGAAATTAATATCCCAAGATTTGAATAATAATTACTTCTTTTGATTTCGTGCTTCAGTTGGTTAGACAATTCCCATACTGAGGGGTCGCGGGTTCTAGTCCCGTCGAAATCGATTTTATCACGATTTTTTGTTTTTACTAATTTGTCTGCGTTCTTCAAGGATAAATAGTGTTAAGTAAATTGCCGCAAATTGTAAACCATTGTCTATTGAAAAAAACATCTTCGATTTTTTGAATATCGGCTATAAATTCACATGGTTTACGATTTGCGGCAAACTACTTTTAGTTAGTTTAATTATTTCCTTCAAGGAATCAATGTTACGGAATAGTAATGCGTAAACAAAATTTTACT
Organism: Eupithecia dodoneata; assembly: GCA_947044415.1. Taxonomy (NCBI): domain Eukaryota; kingdom Metazoa; phylum Arthropoda; class Insecta; order Lepidoptera; family Geometridae; genus Eupithecia; species Eupithecia dodoneata. Next base: position 2,586,970 of record OX345670.1, read on the forward strand.
ACAAAAATGTTAATCTCGCGCCAAGACGGAACGATCGACCTTAACATTATTGACGGCTTTATTATAAATTATCTATATATGAAAAACCTTAGTTTTTACCCGACTGGATCATTATTCGTCAGAATATATGTCAAGTACTATACAATTATTGCCAAGTACTATACAATTATTGTCAGTGACGGTTCTAGCCGATGACCTGCAGATATGACAAAGTATGACAGAGCATGACATCGGTAATCGCTGTTGATGATATGCGGTGAGATGACGATGATAACTTAATTAGGGTTCTTATGTAGAAAAACTCACTGCTGACAACAGGGCTTGAATTGAGTCTATGTTGTGTTTGAAAAAAATGGTGGTTATTTTGAAGACTTACTATATAAAATACTTTATATGACTTACTATATATTAAAATCAATTAAAGGATATTTATATCCTTTAATTGATCACAGTACATTTTATTCATTTTGGACATCATTTTTCATAGTAACATTTAATGCTTAAGACCTACACACGATCGATACCTATCTCAATATAAATAAAATAGTGTTAGTTTTATTTTTCAAAACGTCCGGGTTCGATTCCCGAGCTGAGTACAAGTTTTTTAAATGTATTTGTTACTAAAATGGATGATATGGTTCGTAAGAAGAGAACTTCGTATGTCTTATAGTTTCAGACTTTCCTATACTGACCGATCTAAATGTGCCACCCTGTATATCTATATCTATAGTAATATTAAAAAGAGGAAATGTTTTATTTTTGTTTGTTTGTATTGAAAAGGCTCCGAAACTACTGGACTTATTTGAAAAATTATTTCACCGTTGGGAAGCTACACTATCCCCGATGAGCATAGGCTATATTATATTTTCAAAAAAGTCAGGAATCCTTACTAAAACTCCAATAATGTAACCCAAGGTGTAAAAACATCACATAATAAAGTGAAATACGAGTTTAACGCGGACGAAACCGCGGGGAACAGCTATATATTTGTATGCTCGCGAACACTGTTATTCTGATATGATCCATGTCTATGTTATTCTAAACTTTTGACCTTATTAATCAAGATCATTTCCGTTTTTACAGATAACCTGCTTGCAGATCAAAACCTGTCAATCGATATCCCACCAATGTCATGTCAACTGTCACTTCACTCCTGACATTTGACTAGAGAGGCGCGCGTAGAAATACATCGCGCGAAGAAAAATAAAAAAGAAGTCTTAATATATAGGAAAATTCGTAGATTTCCGCAAAATTAACTTATAAATAGGCTAGGAGAAAATGAGGATAGGTTCTTCTAGATAATTAAATATAAATCTGTGATATTACTGTAGTTAGTTATGTCTTGGTTGTGTTTATTGAGTGTTGGTGCGTGCTTGGTGGGGATATCAGGGTTGGACAATGGGCTGGCGCTGACGCCGCCCATGGGCTGGCTTGCCTGGGAAAGGTTTCGGTGCAACACCGACTGCAAGAATGATCCTGATAATTGTATAAGGTGAGTTTTATTTACTTTTTTAAAATTTACAGTTTCTGCCGGTGAAGATTAATTTCTATGGAAACGTTTAAAGGTTAATTCGACGATGTGGCGCGGTGGGCGAAGGTCCGCCTGCGACGCAGGAGGTTGCGGGTTCGATTCCCGCCTCGGAACAATTGTGTGTACGATCTGCAGATATTTGTTTCGGGTGTTCTGGTCGTTTTCTATGTATAATAAAAAAAAATCTATCTATGTAATGTATTGTATTACCTATGTATATCAGTTATCTAGTACCCATAACACAAGCTCTGCTTACCATGGGGCTAGATAATGCTGTGTAAATTGTCCAGCATTATTATTATAATAATAAACATAAAAAAAAAAAATTACGACCTATTTCTCGCGGTGGGAGAGAAGATCCGCCTACGATGCAGGAGGTTGCGGGATCGATTCTCGCCTCGGGACAATTGTGTGTACGATGTGCAGATTGTTCCGGGTGTTCAGGTCGTTATCTATGTATAATAAAAAATAATATCTATATATGTAACGTATTTTATTATATGTATATCGGTTATCTAATACCCATAACACAAGCTCTGCTTAGCTTGGGGCTAGATGGATTGTCCAGCATTATTATTATAGAAACCCATCGGAACTTGTCAACTTGAAACTGTCCATTGTAAACTGGATCAAAAAAAGTAAAATAATGACCATGACAACGCCTCGCTTTTTTACCAAGCAACGCACTGGATCATTGATTTCCCTCAATGCTAATGGTGGAAGTGGAAGCGGCTGATGATTTACTGCCCAAATCATTGGAGCGGCGACCGGTACCGTGGTCACGGCTCACTTACTCGTTAATACATGGAGCGAGACCAACTAGAGATTAACTATATAGTTCTGAAGCGTGGAAATCAGCGGGAGTTAGCACGTTTGTTCTGCCATGCGATGTGATCACTACCACTACTTAAGGCGGTACCCAGAGGCACACTGAACTTTTGCATGAAATTTTGTTGTAGTTTGACCGAAACCGCTGTACCGCTCCTTAGGAAAGTGCGGCGAGATGGGGGGCGAGGAAAAAAAGAGCAAAAGTACGCGTTGACGGCAGACTGATGGATCGGAGCGGCCGATATTTCCCCCCCGTCTCGCCGCTCGCATACCTCAGGCGCGGTACAGCGGTTTCGGTCAAACTATAGTTCCAGGCCCGGAATAATTAATAATAATAATAATATTGCTGGACAATCCACACAGCATCATCTAGCCCCAAGCTAAGCCGAGCTTGTGTTATGGGTAGATAACTAATATCTATACATAGGTAATTACAATACATCACATAGATATTTTTTTTTGTTATACATAGAAAACAACCAGAACAACCGGAACAAATAACTGCAGATCGAACAAATATTTGTCCCGAGGTGGAAATCGAACCCGTAACCTCCTGCGTCGGACTTTCACCCACCGCGCCACAGAGGTCGTCAAACACAATATTGACCATCAACCTCTGCATCAACCAAACAACTCAGGGGTTTTGCAATAATCATCACGCTCGATAAGCAGATTAGTGATCGCAGTGAAGGTGTTAACACTTGAGTGGAGAACACCACTCGGGAAACGTAGTATAGGACGCCCTTCGACAAGATGGGATGACGACCTGCGAAAGACTGATGGTAATTGCTGGATGCGTCAAGCCGAAGACGCTATGGCACTCATTGGGGGAGGCCGATGTCCAGCCGTGGACTAACATAGGCTGATGATGATGATGATGATGATGACATACTATGTAAGAATAATACTACCTAACCTACTCCTTAACTTAGAATAATTCATGTACTTTGTAAGATATATTTGAAAAAAAAATTAATTGTGTTCTTTCCTCCAGTGACCGTCTATTCCGCACGATGACAGACATCCTCGTGTCAGAAGGGTACGCGGCGGCCGGCTACGAGTACATCAACGTGGACGACTGCTGGCCGGAGCGGGAACGGGGCGCGTCCGGAGAGCTGGTGGCGGACCGGGAGCGGTTCCCGTACGGGATCAAGAGCCTGTCGGACTATGTGAGTGCTACACTTAATAATAACTAAGATAGATTTATTGACGACCTCTGTGGCGTTGTGGGCGAAGATCCGCCTGCAAGAGGTTGCGGGTTCGATTCCCGCCTCGGGACAATTGTGTGTACGATCTGCAGATATCTGTTCCGGGTGTTCTGGTCGTTTTCTATGTAAGTATAATAAAAAATATCTATCTATGTAAAGTATAGCCTACCATGGGGCTAATAATGTTGTGTGAATTGTCCAGCATTATTAATTATTTTTAAATGCGTGATATAGAATGTAAATATGTTTTATGGTTGGTAAATATTTTTAAAATAAATAAAAATGTAGGTTTTTCTACTCCGTTGTCCAAAATTACAAATTCAGAAATTTCAAAACATAAGTGATTATTCTGACGCAATTTGTATTCATTATTCCAATCAGCTTCCTTCCTCATTCAGAGCGGAAAATCTCGTCACTTGCAAATGATATGCATTTCAACACGTAATTAAACCGTTTGTGGGCTATTACGTTATCTTATCAAGATGGATGCTGCGATACGCTGGACGTTGATAGATTCTAGGGTCTTCAAGACGAAGGTCGATCATCACTTCTTAGTATACATTATTACTATTATAAATAAAAAAAATAAACATTTTTTATTTCGGACTACTACAGATCCATAATTTGTTAGTAATGATCTTATAATAAATGCTAGTAATTCTTACGAGCTAAAATTAAATTAAATTGAAATGAAAATTAAAATGAATAGTAATAAATCAGAATAAATTAAAACAAATCAAATTATCAAATATTAACAATATCATCAATAAAATAAAATATTAATATTAAATAAAATTATAATACTACATAATAAAAATATAATTAAGTCAAAATTCAAGTGTTTATGTATTTGTACATGTTTTGTATTGTATAATATCGTTTATATACAACACCAGCGGCCCGTCCCGGCTTCGCCCAGCATTATTTATTTACCAAAACACTAACTTTCGGATTAATTTAGACTGCGATAAGATAAATAAACATTGTATAATACAGCTGTGTGAACCTAGCCACCGACTTTGAGATATTCATGTTTTTTTGATCCTATTCGATTGTACCCGATTGTACCGCACGATGCTGAGTGAAGGCCATATTTGCCATGAACACTGCTACGCACAATAATTTGTAAGATAATAATAATAATAAATGTTGGCGCCCACGCAAGCCTTCCAAAGGACCGGGTCACTTTATGGCCCGAGATCATGGTAAATGAGAGACATAATAATAATAATAATATTTATTTATTAAAAAAAGGTCTTAAAAACAATACAAAGTAATGTATACTGTAGACCTATTTCACTTTTTAGTTTCGACACCTTGCTCTAACTATAGAACTTAGTTAGAGCAAGGTGTCGAAACTAAAAAGACTTGTGATGTAGACGCAAGGGCTCTCTACCTCGGTAGCTCATTAGATTTTCACTATTTTATGAACAGATATATTGTATATAGTATTAATGTATATAGTATAACAGATATATAGTATTAATTTGCGTAGTTTTAAGTTTATTGTGTACGGTAGTTTTAAGTCACCAAACGTCACCAAACGGCTCTATCGGAAGACCAGCGTTGGTTGTAACATGCTTACTACTAACCCATGCTGAGATAGAGTCCGTTTTGTGACTCAATTACAAAAATCTGTTTATCCTTTATTTTTTTTAATCATAGATAGATACATAACACTTTATTACACCACACAAAACAGAAAATAATACAGAGATAAAAACGTATAATAAAGGTATAAAGGGCGGCCTTATCGCTGAGAGCGATCTCTTCCAGGCAACCTTGGGAATAATCATGTTTGTTTTATGTTTTTGTGTATTGAGTTACAAATAAACTATTCTATTCTATTCTATTCTAAGGTAAATAAAAATATTTCCTTTCTTTTTTTTTTCTTTACCGGCGAAATATTCGTTTGTACCCTAAGGGTGTAAAAGTTATGGGGAGGGGGAGGTTTTCCAATACTGGTTTTTGACCTACGTGAGTAAAGTGGTAATTTAATATCAAAATTAAATATTTTGTAGCACTTAGCCACGGATTTCGTTAGACCTTGAAATTGTCAATACATTCAACGTATAACAACTCGTTTTTAGGCTGAAACAAACGGGTACAAACGAAAAAAACATTGACTTGAAAGAACGAAATTGTTAAAAAGTAGCCCAGTTTTGGAAATTGACATAGTTTCTTCAGAAAATTTATGCTAAGGTTCTTCATAGGTACAGATACTGATTGCATTATTGCGTATATCGTCTAGAACGCATGTCTGAGTAACAACAGAGATAGAACAATAATTTGCAGGTCCTCTGAGAACATTGCATGCCTCAAGTTATTCAATAGATAACTAAGGTAACAAGTGTGTTAAGGCGTGACGATGTCAACATTAAATGGGCACTAATACAGATAATAAACTACATAACACACCTTTTCTTTACAATTTCTATTCAACAGGGACAATGTAAAGTGGCATTATGTGTTTGGTAGTAATACTTACGAGGCCTTTGTGGCTCTTTCAAAGTGGCTGATGAATTCATTTCACGATTTTAAAGTCGTAATAGGGTTGCTACATTGTCATTGCTACATTATTTTACTTAGTACAGTGACAAAATGGCTTCTGCAAACATGAGTTATTTTGGGGATTTTATTATTTATTGTATTGAATCTATAATATATCATATACATATATAGCTCTGCTTCCCACGGGGCTAGATAATGCTGTGTCAATTGTCCAGCATTATTATTATTGTTATTTTTTTATATATAATAATCTACAATAATTTCAAAAATGTTTATATTATAAAAGAAAGATATGATATTGAAATACCTAGTATTATCATGTTTTATGGAAAAAATATATATATGGTATTCTATTAATACATCAGTCATCTTAGTACCCATAACACAAGCTCTGCTTGGATGATGCTGTGTGAATTGTCCATTATTTTTATTTTTAATTCATTTGATTCTAAACTGCAGATAAATTTGGCAACCCTATTAATGAAAATTATAAGGCACCTATTCATACAAGCAACGCAATTTTTAAGTCATGCTAATTAGGCACGAATATATGATACGTGAAGTGACATAATCGCATAGCTAGGTAGAATTTTACTCTATAAACTTGCGCGTAGCTTTATGACATTTTTATGTTCCTATTTTTTACTTCTAAATATCTTCTAAAGCACTTTTTACCAAGAGTAGAAACCGCATATTAATACGAGCAGGCTTTTATGGGCATCCTTTTCTTTTTCTTGTTATATCTACGTTGTGACTTTGTCACGACCTCAGAAAAGCCACGTATGTACAAAATTTGAGAAGCATGAACCACTATGTGCACTACCTTAGGTATACCTACGCTAATGAAAAATATACAAATAAGTACCTATTTATTGTTATGAGCAAAAATTGCAAAATTTCCGCTAAATCATCTCATCTCAATCATTTTTACAGAGATACTTCTACGGAAAAAGCTATTTCATTTACATGTACATGAAACATCTACGTGGTCCGTAATTAGTACTCAAGACGATTATGGTTTTATTTTTTTGCGAAAAAGTCTTATTTTAGAGCAAAAAACAAATTTCTAAAGCACTATAACTAAACAGGATATACACTCTAGGGTGGCTCGAAAATATTTTTTTTTACTTACGGTAACCTAATAGTGAAAAGTTTGTGCGTTTTTGGTTAAAAACCAACTATGTAAAATATTATTTGATTTGATTGACAGTAACTGCTCCCGCAACGTCATCGAATATTAAAAAAAACATGATTTTGGAGTCTACTTTGACGCTTCATTACCTACTGCATAAAAATTAAATAAGCTGACTTTGTTCACCGACTAATGCCTATTATGGTCTTTTTTAAAAATAAAGTAATAATAAAAAAAAAATCCATACATTCGTGAGCCACCCTATACACTCGTATATCACAGTTTTTATAATCCTCTATTACCTATTGCGACCTAGATTGCTATTAGTATTTCATATATTGCAATACCTTTTACATCTGACTTTAATAAGCAAATTAAGTAGCCTCTTTAGAGAGAATTGTAAAGACATAAATATATAAGTCATTGCTCTATTGCAAAATCCAAGAAGGTTGCATCAAATAATGAATGCCAGTAGCTTTACGCGCACAAAGTGATGGCTAATCTGTTTCTGCCATGATGACGTAACATTATTAGTACAAACATTTGTCCCGAGGCGGTTGTCGGATATTCGTCCACTAAGCCACAGAGGTCGTCTACTACCCAAGCTTTGGTTTGGAGACACCAATAGTAAAAAACACTATATAGTAAAAAACCAAGTCGCTTCCCGATGTCTGTCTGTCCCTATGTATGCTTAGATCTTTAAAACTACGCAACGGATATTGATGCGGTTTTTTTTAATAGATAGAGTGATTCAAGAGGAAGGTCTGTAAACTACTTGAAACATAGATTTCCACGCTGGCGAAGCCGCGGGGCGCAGCTATTATTTAACAAAATACAACCAATAAAATAAAATATTATCAGGTTGTATAAGTAACTTGATAATATTACAGATGCCTCCAAATGGTTTTGTCTAGTATATTGGATAATACAATCCTAAAACCACAACATAATGATTATACACGCAAAAATACAGGTCGAATAGATTTTGTAATATTATCAGGTTACTGATATTACAAAAGCTATTCGACCTGTATTTTTGCGTGTATATTCATTATTTAACTTAAATCTATCCGACCTGTATTTTTGCCTGTATAATCATTATTTAACTTAAATCTATTCGACCTGTATTTTGCCTGTATAATCATTATTTAACTTAAATCTATTCGACCTGTATTTTGCCTGTATAATCATTATTTAACTTAAATCTATTCGACCTGTATTTTTGCCTGTATAACCATTATTTAACCCCTCTATGATATGGGTCCTTAATTTTGTATTATGTGCCTGAAATAAACGATTATTATTATTATTATTAACTTAAATCTTTTCGACCTGTATTTTTGCGTGTATAATCATTATTTAACTTAAATCTTTTCGACCTGTATTTTTGCGTGTATAATCATTATTTAACTTAAATCTATTCGACCTGTATTTTTGAGTGTATAATCATTTTTTAACTTAAATCTATTCGACTTATAACAATATAATTCATAAAACAATATATGCTGGTCGGCAGAAAATTCCAAGGCATTAAGCCCACCCTTTGTACCCCTTTTTAGTGCAATAAAGATTTAAATAAAAAAAATTGTCCATAAAATAAATAATAATGCTAATGGGGCGTTTGGCCATTGAATCAAGTATCTCTTGATGAGTTGGTTATGGTAGTTCTCATATTCGACGGACTTTACTAGACAAAGAGAGGACTTTTTGTAGTATTGTGTTACGTCAGTGATTTTAATACTTAACAAAATTATAGTCTACCTACTATGTACAGTCAACTGCAGATATTGATTTAACTTCGTTTATAATTATATAAAAAAACATTAATTAAAAAAACCACACGAATAACATAAATTGAAATTCGCATATTCCAGAATTCCGATTTGAACCTTATTCTATAGGCATAATGTCGTCATCGCTGCCACTGCCCAACCCACCCACGGAGTCGCAGCTGACGGTCACGAGTATTCATAATATTACTCCCTAATGTATATTACGAATATTGCTTGGCAGGGAATTGGTTATAAAAATCTGTCGCTGGCTCCCGAACCACAAACTTGATAGGCTTACTAAGAACCCATGCTGACTGTACCTAGGTAACAATGCATGGTAGTTTTTAGAGCATATTTCTTAGAAGATACTCGTGAGAATTTGAGGAACAATCAACCGACTCTTAGAGTTCAAGCTGTTACGTAAGAAATAACTAACTACATACATTTTATAACTAACTACAGACGACCGATGTGGCGCGGTGGGCGAAGGTCCGCCTGCGACGCAGGAGGTTGCGGGTTCGATTCCCGCCTCGAAACAATTGTGTGTACGATCTGCAGATATTTGTTCCGGGTGTTCTGGTCGTTTTCTATGTATAATAAAAAATATCTATCTATGTAATGTATTGTATTATGTATATCAGTTATCTAGTACCCATAACACAAGCTCTGCTTACCATGGGGCTAAATAATGCCGTGTGAATTGTCCAGATAAAAAAAAAAAAAAAATCTATGGTGTTTTATAAAGGCGACCTCAGTGGCGACAGTTCTTTATCGCACTCTTGAATGCAGCAAACAATATAGAACATTACAAAATATGTGTCGATTTGGCGGTCTTGTCGCTCTACCAGACAGCCTTGGATGGATAGGTCGTTGGATTGAACATGATTAATATAATATCAAAGTTTATATTTATTTAAAGGAAAACCAGAAGCTTATACATAACACACTAACAAGTTAATTAATACTAGAAAGCTTATTGAAGGTTTTCACGGATAGACTGTGAACATAAAGTGAATGGTTTGGGTACATATAGCATCTATAAAGTTAAATTAGATAATTGTCTTTAGGTTACAAAATATATATTATGTCTACATTCATTATAGACATAATATATAATATATAAGTAGATAGATAGATAGATAGATAATTCTTTATTGCACACTAAGTATAAAATGACAATTTAAAATAAAAACTTTAAAAAACTAGATACAATCGGCGGTCTTATCGCCCAAGATCTCTACCAGACAACCATGGATGGATAGGATCGTGGACAGTACCAGGGGATCTGTGTAGGTACCTATGTAGATCTATGTAGGACTGTAGGTACCTAACTACGCTGATTAATGCACCTATACCACAGGTGCACTCAGTGTGGAGGCCTAACGTACAGTACCTATTAGTGGGCGAAGCCCTATAAAGGGCGACTGTTTTCTTTCCACTCAGACGGAAAAGTGCGTAAAAGCAAAAAGGAAATTTTCCGGCAATTTCACGCTCACAGCCCGCAGTCACCGCTCGGCGGACGAAAGCGCGCAAAAAGCGAATAAAAGCCAATAAAAAGTAAATCTGTTTCCGTATTAACGCATCGACAGCTGTAACTTGCACTTGACCTGGATTATTGCCGATTGCTACACGGTCGGAAACACGTTTTTATGGGACTTCTCTCTACAAATGTCAATGCGATTTCGAGCTCAAATGGTAAAGTAGCGTCAAATGAACACAAACATATTAAAATGACTGATTTAGTATCGGTTGCTGTACAAGTATTATTTTTGGCAATGTATGTAACCTATGTTAGTCCACTGCTGGTCATAGTCCTCCCCTAATAAGCGCCATAGCGCCCTGTTTTAAGCTTGCCGTATATACCGCAATTTACCTAGAAAATACCTCGGAGTAACCATATTAATCATATTTAATACCCTAAGTATTAAATATTATTGTAATTTTATTGTTTCGTAGATTTAAGGTCAAATTAAAACTTTTTTTCACCTTATTGAAGAAACACACGAAAACCAGCGCTAATTATTTGCGTTCACCTTGCGCCGTCGCGTCGCAGCTTTGTTACCTGGAATCTGAATGTAGTAGCTGACTGGTCCGACCTTACACACCGTGTACCATGCCCATAACTGGGCGTAGTTTTTGTTACTTTTACTGCGACCTCCAGGGCAGTTCGCAAGTTGAATAAAGCCCGTGGTTTTCTCACGGCAAGCCGCTCAGCTGGCATTGAACTGAATTCGATGCATAACAAAAATAAACGCTTTTGTTTTATAACAAAGATGGCAATTATTGCTGTGATATCAATTATTTATCTTGTGTGCTATAATTGCTGGTATGGTTTGATTGATGAGCCATTTGCTTAATTGGTTTATCAATTTCGTTCGAGCATATTAATGGAATATTTTTTGTCTGTGGCTAATCGCTAGGACTATCGATCAAAGCTTGAGTCAAGGTTTGTTACTTTTATGTTATTGAAATTTAAATATGTCTGAATTTTTAACTGTAACAAGGTTGATACGATTTATATTTAATAAAAGGTCATACGATAAAATCCTCAGATTTACATTCACCAAGATACGTGAAATATATTTGTTCAAGAGTCATTTATAACGGGATACTTTGAATTGATTTTTGAGTTTTACAAATTTCGGCACAGTTTCATGCGCCATGATCACGGAATAGCTGAAGGCACCGTGAATTCGTTTTATTGGCAGACATGCCGATCTACCCCCAGTTTTTGAAAAATTTGTTTATTAATTTTATCAACCGTTTTTTCTGACCCTGATAATACAATATAATACAAAAAAGCTTAGTAGTTGACGATCATTCCAAAATGGACATAACAAGCGATAAGTACCATTGGCGGCCTTATAGCTTAGAAGCGATCATTTCCAGGCGACCTTCAATATAACCAACCATAACGACTAAACAGGCAATTTCTTTCAAATGGTCCCCGCTTTACAATAATATCTCAATTAAGAAGCAATTCAATTATTCTCTATTCCAATTTGACATATAGATTCACCAGAACAATGCTAGAAAATCCAATTAGGTCTAGACTTTGTCCTAACCGAATCGAAAGTCGCCATTTTGTATCCACCAACCGTGACATGACACTTGGAATGTAGAAAACGGTACGATACTGTCTAAATCGGAACGACGGATGATTTGGCGGGAAAGCGGGTTACTGGGCCTAGATTCTGCGGATAATCTAGATGGAAAAGCTTCGTACGAGATTGGAGGCAAAGGAAACCATGTTGCGCATGATTGGACGTGGTTGTTTAGTTTGAATGTGGAAAAGTTAGTGCGATTCGAACCTACAGCTTCTGTTATTGTGCTTAAGCAATGCAAGGTCTGTTCTGCAAAATTGTTCGAACTTGAATTTCAGACAGATATATTACACTAAATATAGACACAATATAAAATAACAATTTTAAATTAAAAAATAAAATAGGTATTTAACCATTTAGTAATTTCGTAGTCGTCGTCGTCGTTTCATTCGATGTATTATTTCTTTTGTATTTCATCAAGTTTAGGGTTTGGGATGTTGAACAAAGCATTATCTTATTTACTTACTTTAATTATAGTGTGCCCACTTATTGACACTGTCAACGGAAAAGGCGATAAGTGCAGAATAAATTGTTTTTCAACTCACGTCGTGTTTGACTGTCAAAGTTTATTGACATGCTTTGAGATGAGTTCAGTGAACCAACGAGGATAAATTAACGACAATGTGTAGACAAGACGCCTTTTTACAAGCTTTTAATTTACTTATTTATAATCTACCTATACTTGCCCAGTTAGTTTGTGTGAAACAAATCTTGCAACTCAATCTCAGACCAGTTATCTTCAACCGATTGAGCTGAAATTCGGCATACTTTTGGAAGTTCCAAAGACCTTTGACGTTATTATTCCTTTGACTTTACAATTGATGTCATCTGCATCATAATTTGGACACTACAGCCTCAAGTGGACCTTGGTCTGGTCGAGTAAGTTTCTCCGTTCTATCCTATTCTCGCTTTTACCTGCTAGCCGGTTACTCCAATTGCCTTTAACACTTTGAGTGCTGAGATCACACGGTATGTGTTTTCTACAAGTGACTAATATGCGTAAATCCACACTAGCGCAGCGGCTGAGAAAATACAGATCTTTGTGACTCAGCACAGCCGTAATATTTTTCGAACGAAACGCATGTGCGGCGCAACACAACCGCTGTGTAGAGCGGCAGCACGAATGGCTTAGGTTAAAAAAAAGATCGCATTCGTCCAAAAAAAATCGCCAGCCCATCGAAGACGGCCATCTTATAAACTTACAATAAAGATACTAATAAAGTAATTACGGAAATAATGTATTTATAATGTCAGTAAAAATCCAATGCAGTTTATAAACTGATCGATCGTAAGTCACTCCATCCAACCGAAACGTATCGTTGTCAAAATCCATCAACAACAATAATAAATCTCATATTACCCTAATATAGCAATTTTGTTCTCACTTTGTCGCCATGCGTTGTTGAGAACGACGCTATTATCACGATCAAACCATTATTTCTGTAGTCCTAGCTAATGAAGCAATTAACGTCTCATAAATCAAATATAAAAAGACATTAAAAATAGGTATCTGCTTAAGATGTTCATTGTATAATTCATTGCAATTCAAACAATAGTTTTGTTCTTAAGTTGTTACTTTATTGCTTTCCTGGTTAGAGCATAATGAAATGAAATGAAAATATTTATTAAAAAAGAAAGAAAGAAATACATTGTTATAAACCTGGTTTTGTAATGGATGTTTTGTATAATCATGACAGTTCTTACAAGGAGTATTTATGAAAATACGTAAATCTGCCATCCGGTTTTCATAAAAGCTCTACCTACTTCGATTGGGGTCTAGTTGATGCTGTTGAAAATGTAGATTTTTTTGTTTTAAGATTATATTCAAGAAATAGACAGACAAGAATTGCAGACAGTAATTCAATTGAATTACACTTTTATTTGTATTACTTTCACTGAATTCGACAGAGTTTAATCGTACCTAATCGCCGTTTTATTTCAATTCAATGTAATTCACCGAAAAGTAAGCGTTTATTGAAAATAAAAGTTGACAGTACCGAAGAAAGTACGACTGACAAAGTGTGAGAAATGAAGTTACATGGTTTTAATATTCAATCCAATTTATAATGCGCGATAAAACTTGTTAAAGGTATGTATAGATCTACTATAGTGTAGATTCTGTAACAACAGAACGTACATCAATAGCAGTAGTAGTAGTTTACCAACTGGTAAACTAGTCGTCATCATCAGCCTATGTTAGTCATAGGCCTCTCCTAAATAATTAGTAACAGGTTACCTTTAAGGAATAAGGCCGGAATATAATGTAAGTTCATTACCATTTTGCGTTTGTCCTCGAAATATGCCAGGTAACTTGGGCCTTTTGCTTCTAATGCAAATCGACATAGAGTACATGTTCGTAGAAATCGCAAATAAGCATTAGCCAAGGAATTATTCCTTTGCGATTTCTTTACTTATTTAATTTGACGACCGATGTGGCACGGTGGGCGAAGGTCCGCCTGCGACGCAGGAGGTTGCGGGTTCGATTCCCGCCTCGGAACAATTGTGTGTACGATCTGCAGATATTTGTTCCGGGTGTTCTGGTCATTTTCTATGTATAATAAAAAAAATATCTATCTATGTAATGTATTGTATTATGTATATCAGTTATTTATCACCCATAACACAAGCCATGGGGCTTACCATGGGGCTAGATAATGTTGTGTGAATTGTCCAGCATTTTTTTTATCAGGTAAACGTGTTCAGCTGTTGAACAAATCATATTTTTAAAACGTTTTAGGATAGGAGATAAAATTGTAACGCCAATTACGTAACTTTCTCTCGGCCTATGATAAAAAAAAAGTGTGATTATTTTACTACGTCTCGCGTAATTGCCCTCTTATGTTGTCATATACCATGACTTTTACTGAATACCAAAAAATATAATTACTTAGGTGCGAGTTAAAAGCCGTTGTGTAATAAAACTTAGAAAATTATTGTGTTTACGGTACAGGTCTAAGAACGAATAACAACAGACCAAGTGCCAGTCGGACTCGCGCACGAAGGGTTCCGTACTATCTGTAGAAACTGCAAAAATATCATGTCTGTTGTATGGGAGTCTCGCTTAAATATTTGTTTTATTTTCATTTAATTATTTATTTTTCAAGTTTATTCTCAAGCTAAGCAGAGCTTGTGTTATGATACTAGATGACTGATATATATTACAACAATACATTACATAGATAGATATTTTTTATTATGTACCTATAGAAAATACCTCGAAACGCTAAGAGGCGACGTGGAAGGCCCAGGATGAGATGGCGCGACGAGCTCGAGGTACATCTTCCATCGTGTCCTGTTGCAGCGATGGATCGCGAGGAGTGGAAGGAGAAAAGGGAGGCCTTTCCATTATTGTCCCACTGCTGGAGTGGGACATTAATAAATAATAAATATAGAAAATACCCAAACCACCCGAAGACGAAATATTTGCAGATAGTATACACATTTCTCCAAAAGCGAACCCGCAACCTCCTGCGTTGCAGGCGAACCTTCACCCGCCGCGCCACATTAGTCGTCATATAAAATTAGTATAAAAAACTAAATTTAAATAATAAACATATTCTACGATAAAACATTCAATAACTAAAGGCCACCACTACAGTTAATTTAATTTAAAAATTAATTCAAGGCATTTCACCACGAATTAAGTATTCTGAATTGTATTTACTTTATGACTATCGTGCACATAAAGCTTTCATCCGCCTTAACAAACAAAAACATGACACATTCCTTTAATTACACTCACGATCGCGTTTTGTCATAGCTTTGCATAAGAAAAACTAATTCTACAAAGATGTCGTTTCGCAACTACGCCATTCTGCGTGAGAGTCGTGCTTGCTTGCTTTCTCGCTTACTGTCATCCCATGGTTGTATTGTGGTTCTGTTTTATCAATTTACTCTGCGATTATAATGCCATCTCTTGCGGTTCTTTTGAATTACTGTTGTGGTTTCCGCGTTGTGCTTTTCATTAATATGTCTACACGCGCGATAGGTACCATCCATTTGACGAGCTACTGGTGAATATCACATTTTTTTAACATGCAGAGTGCATCTAAATTGGGGAGTCAGAGGACTGTATATAAACGACCTCTGTGGCGCGGTGGGCGAAGGTCTGTCTGCGACGCAGGAGCAACCTCCCGATTCCCGCCTCGGGACAAATGTTTGTACTTTCTTCAGATATTTTGTTCAGGCTGTTCTGTCTTTGTATATATGTACATAGCTATTAACCACACCTGACCTACTAATCCCTCGGATTAGTATATATGTACATCGTTATTTATCCATATGTCGCGCACATACTCAATGCAAATTTAAGACTTATAATGGTTTTCGCATGGATGCCGTTGTCAGAACTGGACCAAATTGAAATGAGACCACACGGGAAGAACTTTTAGATAAAAAAAGAATCATCAAAATAGCTTCACCCAGTCAAACTTTCTGAGGAAACAAATATTAAAAAAAAATACAATCGAATTGAGAACCTCCTTCTTTTTTGAAGTCGGTCAAAAATAAGAACGAAGACCTGTGTATTGGGTACACTTGTCATCTCTATTGCGCCACTCTGGCCGGTTCTCTGCAGTCCTCGTCCACTGTACCGGTTATAGGTACTTGGTTGACACATGTCTTGCATTAATACGATATTAAATAATTAATTTAATACCTACTAGCTGCGCCCTGCGGCTTCGCCCGAAACCTATGTCAAATAGTTTTTAAAAACTATATAGATAGCCCTTTCCTCTACCCTCCTCTTGAATCACACTATCTATTAAAAAAAACCGCACCAAAATCCGTTGCGTAGTTTGAAAGATCTAAGCATATATATATAGGGACAGACAGACAGCGGGAAGCGACTTTGTTTTATGTATGTAGTGATACCTACAATACCTAAATTAATTATATTGCAACAACTTTATTAGTAATCGGACGGTTAGTAATAACGTTCTTATAGATCTTCAATAAAAAAACCCTCTATAACTATACACAGATCCCCTGGCACTGTCCACAATCCTATCCATTCATGGTTGTCCGGTAGAGATCGCTCTTGACCGATAAGACCGCCAATTGTAACTGTACATAGTTTTCTAGTGTGCATCCAGCACACTAATGTGTCCACCCAGCGCTGATTTTCAATGAGACCAGAGGGAACGTGTCCCGTCACGGTCGTCAGGTGCGTGATTTATACATCAAAATAGTAAATGGGGATGTTTGTTTTGGACCTTTAGTTGTTTGTAACCTTTCCCGTAATAACTAGCAACTAATGAACGCATCGGGTTGAAATTTTATTTGTATTTAGTTGAGACTAGAGGTCATGAAATGATTTAAAGAAATTTATTTTAATAACATATTAGGCTAATAAGTATTATACCGAAAAAACGCGTGTGAAGCCTTTTTGAAATATATTTATTGATTCACTGAAGTAGGTACAACTTGTTACTACAAAAGCTATTTACAAAATATCTAATGCCGCATTTATTTATTCAAGACAATATAAAACAGCGTAGGCAGATGTTATTAATAATGTCTTCCTCTTAACCAACATTGAAGCAGACAGGACCGTGGGTGTGGCCAAGGATGATCAATTCTCATGAGAAATACGATTGCAGGATATTTTGCATAATAATTATCATATAATACAGACCTGCTCCGTATTATAAGAAGCCTAGGGCCCTATTCTGATAGATTAATCGCTTTGCTATGACAATGGTATCGTTACTATCTTATCTCTTATTGCTAACTGTACCAAAAAATTCTATGGACCTGTTGGGAAAGGAATGATTATTATTTTAAAATCTCGTGGAAATCTCTCGCTGGAAATCTTAGTATGAACCTAATTTTTTTGAAAACTATAGACCTCTGGGAGTAAGCCACAGAATGGCGTAATATATTGGTATTTTATCTTGGATACAATTAATACCTAGGCTACAGGTCTGATGAAAAGTGTTTGTACGACTGTTAGAAAGCTTATTCATTGTATGCAAGAAAGTACTAATAATTGGTTTTATATTACACTAGCGGACCTTCCCGGGTTCGCACGGTATAAGTACGGATCCCTAACTTGAAAAAAATATAATATAACCTATGTTCAGCGGGGATAGTGTAGCTTCCCAACGGTGAAAGAATTTTTCATTTCGGTCCAGTACTTTCGGAGCCTATTCATTACAAACAACCAAACAAAAAATCAAACCTTTACTCTTTAAAATATAAGTATAAAAAAACAAAAACCCTAAAATAGTACAAAAAATATTTTCAAAACAGTTTTAACCGTTTCACCCGAAAATTCTCAAACAGAAGAAACAAAGAAGGCATCCTAAGCCGCCTCTATCCATCGACTCCCCGCGACCGCTACAATGTCGTAGTTCAATCCTCCCACACTCCGTTTCCCAACTAACTTTACCAATTCCATCCAGCATTATTTTATTTTTTATTTTTTACTACCACGCTACATTAGCTAAAGTTGAAATCCCTACTACTTATATTGTTCTGTATTTTTGTGTGTTTTCCTTTTTTGTAACTGTTTATTATTGTGTGTGGCTATAAATAAATTCTTTATTCTTCTTTTATTCTTTATGTTATTTGCTCAAAAAACAAGGCATAGGGAAACCGTGTATTAGCATACAAAGGTTCGATGACTTAATACACATAACGGTCTGTGATTTTTTACGAAAAAACCTATGAATTCCGATTAGCTCTTGACATTTAAGAACAACAGATCCATTTACATCGTAAAAGACACATTCTAAGATTAAACGTGATATTTCAAGTGTGTGACTTAATTTGGTGATTTAAAATCAGTCTCCTATTTCGAATCCAAGGTTCTATAGTTCATAGACATTTTAATAGAAGTGGATTAAAAGCAATATGAGAATTTATATGCGAAAGTTTGACATTTACATACAAATCAGAAAACTGTTTGGTTCACATGCCACATTATCTGTGTACTGATAAATTGGACTGAACATAAACTTAAATAAACAGAAAATGTTGGAAAAATCGAATCTCATCAAATTAAATCATATTATTTACAGATATAGCACTTTATAGATACACAGTACATATAACGAGAATTATATATTATAATAAATTGTCAGCATTATATATTATAATGGCCATATCTCGCGAAGAACCGACGGCCGCTGGGGCAAACGTGTTCTTGAGTGGAGACCACGACTCGGTAAACGTAGTGTAGGACGCCCTCCGACCAGGTGGGATGACGACCTGCGAAAGACTGCAGGTAGATGCTGGATGCGGCAAGCTGAAGACAGGGCGCTATGGCGCTCATTGGGGGAGGCCTATGTCCAGCAGTGGACTGCTATAGGCCGATGATGATGATGATGATGAATAAATTGTCAGTACTTTGGTCAAATAAATGTTTTTATGTTACGTTTTACTTTGATAACGATATTAACATGGCACAAAAATTTCCCAGTGTCAAAATTAAACCAATCATTTAAAATGGTTCCATTTTATATGTATTGTATTTCCTTTTATTGTGTTATATGCCATAAATATACAAATAAATCAACACCAACTGAAACTACGATAGTTTTTATAGTAAAATCAACTTTGAAGTTGAACTTCAAATCGCATTGTGCCAACAAAAACAGGACTTCACAGTTCGTAGCCATGTGAGTGAGTCAAGTTATGTATGAGGTATTTTTTAGCAGAAACACAAAGCACTCTGTATTGATACAATCCATGTTGTAACACTAAGGGCCTAAGACTGTGAACTTGCCAACAATGGTGCGTTTAAACAATTACATTCAGGTATTGTTGGAGTTGACTGGATCTGGGATTGATAAGAAAATCTGGGAATTTTTGTTTTTGCTCTATTGAATGTGTTTGAGCCTATGCTGGTAATCCTTGTGGCAGTGGGCCGGCCATATCTCGCGAAGAACCGGCGGCCGCTGGGGCAAACGTGTTCTTGAGTGGAGACCACGACTCGGTAAACGTAGTGTAGGACGCCCTCCGACCAGGTGGGATGACGACCTGCGAAAGACTGCAGGTAGATGCTGCATGCGGCAAGCTGAAGTCAGGGCGCTATGGCGCTTATTGGGGGAGGCCTATGTCCAGCATTGGACTGCTATAGGCTGATGATGATGGTAATCCTTAACACTTATGTAACTACTTAACCCTATGGCTCAACGATCCGTTTTATTTGATTGTGCTCGGAAAATAAACAGTTTAACACAAATAATATAAACTAACTGATAGAAAAAAGTAAAACGGATAGCTAAAAGACTGTATTTTTTTCGTGTTTTAGATGTAATGGACTAAAAGCAGTAAGGACCTTTTGCGAAGGTAACTTTATTGTATGTTTCACAATGTGCAGCAAATAAGTAAGAGTGAATAGTAAAAAGTAGGATTATTTGAATCTTTTCTACGAGTTGGCTTTAGCTCATATCACCAATGCTTTTCTTTCCCTATTATGGACTAAATCAGTAAGTAAATTTTGCGGGGGTAACTTTATTCTTAGTTTACAAAGAACGCGCAAATAAGTCGAAGAATGAATAGTAAAAAGGAGGATTCGTTGAATCTTTCGCACGAGTTCTAGGTGTGGCCCTTGCTCGTATCACCAAGATATAATCTTAAACAACCGTTATTTACCTTATTATATTATAAGGTATACCGTTTACCTTACTATTTCTCTACCAGAGCACGAATAAACTTATCTCAATACACATCTTAGGACCTTCATGTATGTGGTAGAATCCCACGCCTTCTCCATGTCTTGAATAACAAAGAGGTTGCATGGTTGACCTTTTTTAAATGAGTTCAGAAGTAAGGAGGCCTTATCACTTGACATAGTTACTGCTTCCCATGGGCACAGAATAACTTTACTATAGATATACTAACGGTCAGTGGGTGGATTCATCAAGTCTTTATCGAAAGGGAATAGCGAAGACTAGCTGGCTGACGCGCTGATTCAGATTAGTTAGTATAATAAAAATAACAGAAAAGGAATTGGAAGACCTAGACGTTTAGTTCTTTTTAAACCTAACATGAATTTTAAAAAAATACGACGCTACGACAAATAAGAAATAGGACTTCATTGGGGTAACACACATAATTATTTTAATTTCAAAAAAATTAATAAATGAAAAATCGGCTTACAAATCCTTTATATTTGACTCATTTTTAAGTTTTAGGACTATTAGAGGAACCCTCTTAAATATATATAAATATAAATTATATGGGACTATGCCTGGATCATTCTCTTGGTTTCTTATTGAAAACCCAAAGCAAAAGAATCGTCAAATCGATCCTGACGGAGAAATCTACGAACATGCAAACAAGCCTTACATACAACTGGACAAAGAACCTCCATTAAACGAAGTCGATTAAAAATTATAGGCAGTCTAGGATCCTTAGGGCCTAGGCTTCGAAGATCTATCGATATCAAAACCCGGACCTTCACAGGTCAGTTTCACTTTCAACTGTTAATCGAAAGGGAGCCTCGAGCCAACAGAACGGGTTTACTAACTACATTCAGAGGAAACTATAAATACTTAGAACAGTACGTCTAGTATGAGTTTGCAAACTATCAGAACGGTAGTTTTCGAGAACGTGACAGTTCACTACCGCTTACTCGTCAAAGTCGTCGACTTGTAAATATTATTTTGAAGACACCGACATTGACTTGTATAGGTATATTATTTTACTAATAAAATGACTGTTTGACTACCGTCCTGCCAAAATGAATGCAGCAATTTATGACTCAAAATATTCAAAAAGTACCTACAATCGTTTTAGTTTATCCATTTGATCGCCGCCATACTGGGAAAAGTAATCCTTCTCAATATACGGTAGGGGCGCTGCAAGACACTACCTAAATGTATGGACTGAAGAAAGACTGAAGACTCATACTAGTTTTTTTTTATCGCGAATAGACTTTTATTTGAATCTCACCTAATGGCAAATTCCGTCGATGAATAATTGGTTTAGAAGACTAGCTATTCACTCGTTGTCTTCAAAAGACCCACATTGTATTGTAGTTCGCCGAAAAACAGAAACAGGTAGCGAGTTCAAAACCTTAGCGGTCTGAATGCTAGCGGTAAGCGGTTCTGTTCTAGAGGTAGAACAGAACCGCTTGTACGATTGGAAGGAATGTCCACAACATAAGGGTGGTAAAGCAGTTTTCGTAAACTGCTTTACCACCCTTATGTTGCAAAACTCATACTTTGTCCTCCGATCCTATCTTACTACGACTATATCCGTTAAAGCCTAGAGTGGAATCAGAATCTTGCGTAACCGCCACAATGCTGGTTCATTTATGTGAATTTTGATTGATTTAGCATCAAATTTAATAGTTTTCAGGCACTAGGAGGTCACTTCTATTTATTATTATGCGTGTTTTGATTGATTTGTTTGCAAGAACATTTGAAATGGGGTCAATTGATATTAAATTATCTAGTTGGTTAATGTGACAGGATTGAGGCGCTATGTAGACAGATAAACTTGAGTTAAAGAAACTGACAAATTTTTTATATATTTTCGTACAAACTTCCCTATTATTATGTTTTAAAGGCACTGTTTAAGAAGCCCTTATAATTTCTTGTATTTTTACCCTTCTGAATGGAAAAAGTAAAACCAAATTAGTGCAGCGATTTTATTCGTAACTTTTTATCAGAAAAACCTACTTTCACCTTTCAATTTTCATCGTGTCGATATTCCCAATTTCACTTATATATCACATATTTGTTTCGGGTATTCCGGACGTTTTCTTTGTATAATAAAATATATATATATATATATGTAATGACTGTATTTTTTTATGTATATCAGTTACTGGCACCCATAACACAAGCTCAGCTTAGCTTGGGGTAAGATAATTCTGTGTGAATTGTCCAGCATTATTTATTATTTTATTTATTTATAATAGTCGCGGCATTTGCGATACCTCCCGCCCGTGTTAGCTAGTCCCTTACCCACCTAAATGCGAGATGAAAGGAAGCCATTAGCAACTGCAGAGAAGCTGGTGTTTCGACACTAGGTTCCCACGCAGTAGAGACTGGCAGACAGGTTGAGTACTGAATGCATCCTTCGCAGAATTACAGTGTTGGTGTTACTGTGTTATTATTCATGGGTGATTAGACAAAACTAGGTTCAGAAATCGTAGTTTTCTTTGTAAACAAAGGGTTTGAAAAGAAAAAATGGTGGAAATTATTTTATGACACTGATTCGAACTCAAGAACGGCTGAACCGATTTGGATGAAAATTGGAGGGGAGGTAACTTAGTAGCAGGAGATGGACATAGTATACTTTTTATCATTTAAACCATTTGACACAGATTTCCACGGGGGCGAAGCCGCGTGGGGCAGCTAGTTATTTATGTTTTTTTATTACTAAATCGTGTTCTAAACTAACTGGTCATAGTTAAGTCACGTAGTACCTACCTCTACCTAAGTTTTTGTATAAAAAATAATCCTTCAAATCAAATATTTGATTACGGAAATATCACTAGGAACCCAAGAAACAATCGGTCCAATAAAATAATTATTTGTAATTTAAATAACTGGCAGGTAATAAAAACAATAAAATATCGACGTTATATTGTAAATCAATACCCACCATTCCGACATCCGGTGTCTCAAGTTATACGGCAATGAGAAAGACCTTGAGACAATAAATTATTAAAGCATCTTCAAATTCTAGTTTTATATTAATCTAAATAAATTAATTAAAACCTCACAAATATGTCGAGAAGAGGATCTGTATCATAAATTAAAATAAATAAATAATGCTATGACAATTCACACAGCATTATCTAGCCCCATGGTAAGCAGAGCTTGTGTTATGGGTACTAGATAACTGATATACATAATACAATACATTACATAGATAGATATTTTTTATTATACATAGAAAACGACCAGAACACCCGGAACAAATATCTGCAGATCGTACACACAATTGTTCCGAGGCGGGAATCGAACCCGCAACCTCCTGCGTCGCAGGCGGACCTTCGCCCACCGCGCCACATCGGTCGTCAAAAAAAAAAAAAAAACAAATGTAAATATTTCGCCTCGATAAAATTTATTAGGTACCTACAACATAATCGAGTGTCTTTTTTGTTGCAATCTAAATAAATTAATTAAAACCTCACAAATATGTCGAAAAGAGGATCTGTAACAGAAATTATAAAAATGTAAATATTTCGCCTCGATAAATTTTATTAGGTAGTACTTATATGTACCTATATCATATCTAGTGTCTTTTTAGTTGCATCTTTGAATCTTTGGTCTTGACTTCTGACATTCAATAAACACTCAATGCCCAGGCTCCTAAAGTAATAAAATAAAACATTGAACCACTGGTATTTATTATAGGGAAATCATCTTTAATAACAAAGAGCCTCATAAACGTGGATTCGATAGGTACCTAAATATAACGATAAAATTTAACACTAAAGTCATTTAAAACGGGATATTCACCATGTTTTGATTTTTGAGCTTTCCAATATTTCGGCACAGTTTCATGCGCCATGATCACGGGATAACTGAAGATACTGCTACTCAAAAATGCAATTTTTTTTTTGTTTTTTGGCTTTGTTTACTCAGTCTCTTTAGAACTAAGATAATCCAAAAATACCGTTATCATGTAAATAAAGATGAGATTATTTTACTATGGTAGAGTAAATTTTATTTAAAACTAGCTGCGCCCTGCGGTTTCACCCGCGTGGTGATAGATATTCTGGATATTAAACAATATATCTTTATAAATTGTAGCCTTGTGTTATTCTGATGCTATATTATTGTAAAGTTTCATTAGAAAGAGTGACAAACATCCATCCATACTTACAAACTTTGCGTTTATAATATTTGTAGGATTTAACCAAAATGTTCTTGTATTGAAATTGTTTTGCTGAAAATACAGAATAGGGCCACATTTTCGTACGAAAAACTGCAAATGTAAATAGAAATAGAAAATGTTTTTTTGTTTTTCATATAAAATAATACAACTTAAGAACTAATAATAATAAAGATAACAAATTAGGAACTAATAAAATAATTAAATGTATAAAGTATTAATATTATATTCTTCTTTGTTTATACTTACGTTTATCGTTACGTTTTATAATTTGTCTTTACGGCGGCGTGTCGGTGACGTTCCCTTTTTTTTAGCAGGATTTTTTCACTCCTCTTTATTCGTACCTTTTCCCGAAAGAAGTCGTAGAAGCAGCGCTGAAGGCGATCGAAGTAATTCAGTAAATTAGCGTTGAAAAAAATGTAGTTCCACTAAATTGGACTTTTTTCATTATAAGTATTGACACGATAAAAAAGGCTGCATTATTTTTTTTTTCTCTCAATCTGTTTTTTGTTTGACTGCTTCAAAGTTCGTTTACAATACAATAGCCATTTTGAATAAGCTCATAGCACAGCTCGATTCAACACCCATTAATATATCAACCTTGGCCAGAAGTGAACGACTTAGAATAATAGTGGTCTAATGGGTACATTGATGCACGAATGGCCGGCATTCAACGTGTTAGACACCTCGTTTGATGACTATCATTGATTCGATTCATTGCTTCAAAGAGCATGAACAAAAAATAATGTACCGAGATTATTGTGGTATAGATTATTCAGCCACAGTTTATATATGCCAGGTTTTTCTTATTTTATTTATTTACTCATCATCATCATCAGCCTATAGCAGTCCACTGCTGGACATAGGCCTCTCCCAATGAGCGCCAGAGCGCCTTGTCTTCAGCTTGACGCATCCAGCATCTACCTGCAGTCTTTCGCAGGTCGTCATCCCACCTGGTCGGAGCGCGTCCTACACTACGTTTACCGAGTCATTGTCTCCACTCAAGAACACGTTTACCCCAGCGGCCATCTGTTCTTCGCGAGATATGGCCGGCCCACTGCCACTTCAGCTTGCTAATCCTCAGTGCTATGTCGATAACTTTAGTTCTCTGTCTTATGTGTTCGTTGCGAATCCTATCCTTCAGAGAAACTCCGAGCATAGCTCTTTCCATAGCATTTCCATATATTTTATTTATTTACTACGTTGTTATAAATAAATTCTCTGTTCTTTCCAGGTTCACAGCAAAGGATTGAAGTTTGGAATTTACGAAGACTACGGAAACTTCACTTGCGCCGGGTATCCGGGCGTGGTCGGCCATCTTGCCGGAGGTAGATAAAATTACAACTGTATCTTAATATGTATTATAGTCTACGACAAGAAACTTCGAAGGTATTTCGCGTTTCAAAGTTTGACGACCGATGTGGCGCGGTGGGCGAAGGTCCGCCTGCTACGCAGGAGGTTGCGGGTTCGATTCCCGCCTCGGAACAATTGTGTGTACGATCTGCAGATATTTGTTGTTCTGGTTTTTTTCTATGTATAATAAAAAATATCTATCTATGTAATATATAGTATTATGTATATCAGTTATCTAGTACCCATAACACAAGCTCTGCTTACCATGGGGCTAGATAATGCTGTGTGAATTGTCCAGCATTATTTATTTATTTATAAAGTAGGCCCCCTGCTCATACCGACGACGCAGCCTGCATGAAATTTGTTATTATTTGCTTGCATACTCTTTCAATTACCTAATGCAGAAATATAGGTGATTTAAATTCCGATACTCGCACCAATAACTAGACCAACGGTTGCAATACGAATTTTATGTGGACGTACTAAGTCAATCTATGTGGGCAATATAATGTATATTAAAATGGGGCATAAAATATCCTCTTTTTTACTCGAAAATTGGGATCCAACATAAAATACGACCCGGTTCTACTCTGATATGATGGAGTAAATACAAAGCCTTTTTATATCGTCATCATTCTTGTGGAATCAAATAAATTAATCAATCCGACAATGACCTGTGTAGTGGAGTGGATGAAAGTCCGCTCATGACGCAGGAGGTTGCGATTGCGAGTTCGATTCCTGCCATTTAACTAAATTAAGCACACAATTCAGCTAGCCTCAAACTAAGCAGACCGTTTGTTAAACAAATGTATATACGATCTGTAGATAGTAGTTCTGGGTGTTCTCTATGTGTAATATAAGATATCTATGTATGGTATTGCATTAAGTATATAAGTTATCTAGTATCCATAACACAAGGTCTAAGTTTAAGTCTAGACGATGCTGTGTTTTATCTCAAACATTTTTCATTTATATTAATACTAGCTGCGACCCACGGCAAATAATTGTTTGATTTAAATTTATTGATTGAAAAATTACCCCCCTTCTTGAGCAGACGGGTAATAAAGCCCCCTTAGTACGCCCCTGTCGCTTGCAGCATTGCATAAGACTCGCGTGTATGGCCTGCAATTGGCTCAATCACGTGACTTCCGGTCGAGTTGAGTAGCGTCCACTTCCGTTTGCATTTATTTAAAAATTCGTGAGTAGGTTAGTGGTTTGTGTTCAACGGAGAAGCTTTAATGTTTACATGCGTGCTATTGTAGTGGTTAAGTGTACATACAAAACCACTCTGGTGTGTGCACTTCTTTATGTAAGTAAGCCTTTTCTGTACAATTCACCTATTTTTAATGGTGTCCGAGACGACAACAGAAATAATATCCGAGTAACAAAAATATTAAAATTAACAATTGACAATTGGGACAGCGCGTCCCAATTTCTTCTGTCCGTGTCGTCGTAAGTCTTATTTCCAAAGCCCAAGTAACATTTGGGTAGGAACTTTATAAATCTAAATTATTTTAGTAACAACGAAATGATAGAAACAAATTAAAACTTTACAATTTTAACAATTGAGCTTACAGCAGACTGTTGCAAACAATCTACAGGTAGCTTAACTGATCCATATCAAGTTACGAGTTTTGTTACTATTTAATAATATTATTATTAGTCTTAAATTCTAAATGTGCAATACCGTACTAAACTAATAACTTAACATTTTAATACACCAAAGTAATTCTTAAGATATTTAATATTCTTTATATATTTTTCTTGTAGGAATAAAACTAAAGAAAACAGAAAGAAAAGTCGTATGCGGCAAATCGTAAACAATTTTCTATGAAGTAATGTTTTGATAATTTCGCGCGGTCTAGCCTTATAACACCTTGAACTTATGGCCCAAGACGCAGTAGTCCGACGCAGAATTAGATACCAGCATCTAATTCTGCGTCGGACTACCAGGCAGTGAATGCGTTAAAAAGGGATATCAGCACCGAGAATTAGTAGAATTTGTTACATTGATAGATAGATAGATAGAAAACACTTTATTATACCACACAAAACAGAAAAAATACTTAGAATAAAGGAAGTATGAAGGGCGGCCTTATCGCAGAGAGCAATCTCTTCTAGGCAAATTGAGGATGGACTGGCTGGAGATAATTATACCATAACAGAGCAGAATCAACGCTGTAGATTTCAGCGAATGATTGACAGACAAAAGGACTTGCGTGTCTGCATGCTATTAGTTATGTTGGTTTGGAATCTATGCAATAGTTTCCCACTGGTGCACAGAGTCCCTATTCAATCGTTGACAAATTGCCTTGTTAAAATTATTGGCGCTTTGTTCGATTTAATTGAAAATAATGTTTTATTTCCCTTTCTGTTGTAATCTGTACTACTCCTACCTAACTACATACTCCATGAGCAAATATCCTACTTAATAGTAAATGCAAAAGTTTTTATGTTTGGATCTTTGTTATTTTTTTACGCAAAAAATACTGGACGGATCGGGCTGATATTTTTCATACAGGTAGTACTAGACCAGGAATAAAACATTGGCTACTTTTTATCCCATAAATCAGTGGGATAGTATTGACATATTGCCTCTCGCCATCTTGTCTCAGACGTACGTTCCAAATATATCAAAATAGATCTCTTAGATTCTATGTATCCATACATACCTACGTCTTAGGGCGCATTGACACAGCAACAGTTTTACAGGTCTCGTTTTTTGTAGTTGTAGGAGATAGTTCACACACCCGACAATATTCCAGATCCAGTAAACGATTGTTGTTTCTAGTAGCACCGTAAAAACGCTCCTCTAGCTTCCTAGAGCGGTTCGCTATGTAAATGCGCCCTTAGGCAAATCGGACAACAGAATACGTAACCCATCAATAATCGCGATCCAGTTGTCGACACGCCACCGCTTCGGCTATAGGTAATAACAAATTGTACTGCCTTCCGGCTAAACCACCTCTATACTTTGGATTCAGAATATTTATAAGTGGTCAATATGCAGCGATAAATCAATTTATTCCATTATATCAAGAAATAATTTATTCTATGAAGTTCTAGATATATCTACTTCACTCTTTAGATTAGAACATTATGATTGACTCAGTTCCGATGGCTCCTGAGGAACCTGAATTTAATCTATATATATAAAAGAAAGTCGTGTTTGTTACAACACTTATAACTCGAGAACGGCTGAACCGATTTAGCTGAAAATTGGTGGAGAGGTAGCTTAGAACCAGGAGTCTAACATAGGATACTTTTTATAATTTAAATCATTTGACACATAGATTTGGACGGAAGCCACGGGGCGCAGCTAGTTTATAATACATTACAATTTTTAAGTCCGTTTTTGTCTACCATCAGTCATTTTTTTATAATCAATAGTTCGTTTGACTACAATCACACCTGATGGAAAGTGACGATGTGACCGACGATGTATCACATAGAAGAAACCTACCCACATTTGTCTTGTGAGACCCATTGGTTGTACATTATGCTTATGTATGCACCTTCTGTCCGCGCCAACTCCTACAAAAACTCAATAGCAATCATTGTAGTATTGCTGGTGCATGTTTTTCAGGCGCTTCTTATTCGAAGCACAGAAATAGGCGTCAAATTTCACGATGCTGCTTTCGATGGACCACATTGTTGGTAATTACTCACATCGCCCATTACTCAATATCGACCTAAATTGTGATAATTATTTAGATCTTCAAGAATAGTTATTATCTTAATCAAAAGTGGTTCATTTAAACTTTATAAAATTTCGAATAGAATATCTATTCAATCGGTTGAGGCCCGTATTCCGCCGCAAAAAAGGAACAGAGTCATTATTTTTATTTCATTTAATCACTTATTATTTTAAAATAATTAAAGATTTTTTTTTTCTTTTTCAAGACGCCGATACGTTCGCGTCATGGGACGTGGACTACGTGAAGCTGGACGGATGCTACGCGCTGCCCGCAGACATGGACCATGGCTACCCCGAGTTCGGACGGCATCTGAACCGGACGGGTCGGCAGATGGTCTACTCCTGCAGCTGGCCGGTCTACCAGATCTATGCTGGGCTTCAGGTTAGTTCTTGCAAACTTAAAGAGACATCAACTGATGAATTGGATACGCTAAAACGCTTGCTAAACTGCGATCCATAACCGCATGCCCTTCCGATCACGGCGTTATAAAAATAAAGCAGTTTTTGCCGACTGCGTAAGAATGAGGATTATCTTTCTAGAAGAATCATCATATTAGTCAAAGTGACATAGGATGAATTCATTGAAAATATTCTATAAACAGCAGCTTTGTTTGTTGACTGTACCAAAAGTTAGGCTTTTGGTACAGTCAACAAACAAATAATTTTAAAATTATTTTCATTTTGGATATTTTATATTGTCTGAATTTTATATGGTATAATATAATAGATTATTTTACCAAATGTATTTAAAAAATGTAAAATATTTATTATTATTTTTATGACATGTAACCTATTTTTTTTACCAAATAGAGAACTTGAACTTAACCCTTAATTTCCATCTGTTTCCAGCCAAATTTCACTTCCATAATCGAGCACTGCAACTTGTGGCGCAATTTCGATGACATTCAAGACTCGTGGGCATCCGTCGAGTCTATCATAGACTACTACGGAAACCACCAAGACGTCATCGTGCCCAACGCAGGGCCTGGGCACTGGAACGACCCGGATATGGTACGTTTTAGAAGACTGCATGATCTGGAAGATAGCGAGGTTTTGACACCTTTCAAAGGAAGTTAACGGGGAAACATTATATTGAAATATCTGCCCATTATCCCGCTCTTACTAAAAACTGTACTGGCAAAACGGAAATCCCGTTACATTTACATAGTATCGTGGACATATTATTTTCGCAATTCTGCTAGCTATGTTTCCTGTCCGAGCAATAAAATGACACTAGTTAAAATGGAAACCAAAAGTGGAGACACAACGAAAATTGCTTGCAATGTTACCTAAATGATTGCCCTGTTGTTCCTTCCATAAGGCATTGTAGAAGAATAGAATATATATCCTTGAGTGACGTTTATGCCATAGAATACAAAACAAATCGCGAAAGTTTAAAAAGTTGTATTACAAAATACCTAACCCATGCCTCGAGGGTAAAAAGGATTTTCATGATATTCACAAAAGTATTTTTACAGCGTGATCCATAAGCATGCGATCTAAAATAATTATGTATTGACTGTAAAATACCTGATTAACAAACAATAAATAAATTTTGAATTATGCAAAGTTCAAATTGACCAAAACCACACGCAGTCATCTTACCACCAAAACTCCTCCTCCAGCTAATCATCGGAAACTTCGGGCTATCATACGAGCAGAGTAAGACGCAGTTCGCGATCTGGGCGATCCTGGCTGCGCCGCTCCTCATGAGCGTGGACCTTCGGACCATCCGGCCGGAGTATAAGGCGATCCTGCAGAACAAGAAGATCATCCAGGTGGACCAGGATCCGCTGGGGATTCAGGGCAGGAGGATATATAAGGTCAGTTGTGAGAGCTGTAGAAAGGACAGGAATAGAAACTATAGCAAATAGTCCAGTCCCACCTTATACGGCAAGGCAGTAAATGCGTTAAAAGCTATAGGTAAGTAGCTTTTAACGCATTTACTTCATCTACTTTACTTATGACGTAACCCTCCTAGATGACCGGAAAAAAGGCTCTGCTTTTGTGGCTCAAGCCAGGGCACTAATTCCACTAATTGATGAAATAAACTACAGAGAAGGACGCGTATCAAGTGTTAAGGTTGAAACTATTTTATTAATCTCCCCATGCAAATAGCACCGCGTGCATTATCTAGACTCAGTTTCTTTCATCTATGGACGATTCTGGTAGCAGTCTGTGTAAGCAAAATTTGGTCCCAGAGTGTAAGAACCACTCGCAATCTTGGCCAAAGCAATATCTTTTAGGTGTATTTGGCCCTTAACATTTGAAACATAGAAAACCTCTTTAATTCCAGCACCGCGGCATCGAGATCTGGTCTCGGCCGATCCTGCCAGTGCAAGGCCAGTTCTACTCGTACGCCGTGGCCTTCGTGAACAGAAGGACTGACGGCACGCCGTCGGACGTGGCCGTCACGCTCCGGGAGCTGGGGCTCAACAGCCCGTCTGGGTATAGGGTAGAGGTAAGTGATATGCCAGAGCAAGGCCAGTTCTACTCCCACGCCGTGGCCTTCGTCAATTATTAACAAAAAGAAAGAATTAATTTAATCTCTTCACTTAAATTTTTGTGCAGTAGTGCTAGAAGATGCCACGAAGCGAAAACCAAGGTTATCGACAAAGCTCAATTACTAAAAACTATGGAAATAGTTATATTTTCCAATATTTTGCCATTGAGGCCCTTTTACAAAAAAATAGGGTGAATTTTAAGATGGCCCAATGCAATTGGAGCGACAGACTCAGAAAAAAAGACAAAAATAGGTTCTAAGAAATTTACTCGACCAGTCAGAGGCTCACCATCTGTAGCGTAAGAATGATGATCATCGAAAATTATAAGTATTGATACAACAACGGGTATTAATCGCGTTTATTTACCTATTTTCCCCGACGTTTCAACAGGTTTACACTCTGTCGTGGTCACGGGATGACTGAGTCATCCGGCAAATAAACGCGATAAATACCCGTTGTATATGCTTATAATAGTGTTTAAAAATAAAAATATTTGAATATGATCAAATTCATGTTTTTTTTACCTTCGTCAAAAACATATTATTATTATTATTGATGATTATAGCTATCTCTTTCTATTCCAGGACCTGTATGAAGACGTTGACTACGGAGTGCTCTCCCCGCAGACGAAGATAAAAGTGAAAGTGAATCCCTCAGGTAGCACGTGTTGCACTTGTTCGTAGCCTCTGCTTGATGCACTCACGCACTCGTACCCTCACACACTAAAACACTCACTCATCAAACATCAGAGTGTTTTATTTTCTTAAGACCTTACATGACTCTTGGACACGTCACCAAATTCAATACTTACGTAAAACTAGGAAATATAGTGATCATTTAGATTTTTTGTTCACTTCAACACTCTCAAGTAAAGTAAAGAAGCGAACTAGAAACCTTTACCTTGTTAGATTGTTATTTTTCGAGTTGGAGCAAAACTATCCTGGCGCATCGACCTTGAAGGTGGTCTTGGCCTCCGAAACAATAGATTGCCACCATAGATGCTTCTGTCCAATAGATGCTTCTGTCCAGTAGATGCTTCTGTCCAGTCTCACGAGATTACGGACCGGGAAGAACCGGGAGATCTCTGAACTAGTGGCTGAGCCCAACAACATTTGTCATTATCATCACCCTATGTTAGTCCACTGCTGGACATAGTGGACATAAGCCTCGCCTAATGAGCGCCATAGCGCCCACCATCATTTGCAAAACAAAATTACACAGGCTTTTGCACTCACGCTGGACTATTTTATGTTTCACTACATAGTACACAACAAAGTCGCTTCCCGCTGTCTGTCTGTCCCTTTGTACGCTTAGATCTTTAAAACTACCCAACGCATTTAGATGCGGTTATTTTTGTGTGCAATGGACAGACAGAAAGCGACTTTGTTTTATACAATGTGCCTGTCGTAATTTTGACCTTGTATCATGGCTGCAGTGTCGAACAAATGTGTTATCTATATATCTATGTAGTGATGATGCAAATATGAAATCTAACCCTTATCCCCATCACACAGGTGTGGTTATCCTGCGAGCGGACGCCCAACGGCAAGTTTACGCCTACAATGCGATTCCGACACGGACACCCTACGCGCCGCTCGATGTTTTCAATCTCAACCAGAAGAAGAAGAAGTAGACGCCATTTTACCTATTCGCTAACCCTCTAGCTTATAAACCTCTCTCTATTTTAAGCCTGGTTGGCACTGATATGCCCATCACCGTTGCGGCACAACGAAAAAAGAGCATTCAAATATGGGGTTAAACTCGTTAGCTTTGAATACAATCTACAGTGACATAATTGCTTGCGCAAGTTTTAAGCGGTGAATGCATCTGAATGTAACGAGTGTATTTAAATGAAACAGCTGAGCTAACTGCAGACTGTGGTATACAGTCTAAAGGTAGCTCATATAATTGCTTGCCGCAAGTTTTAAGCGGTGAATGCATCTGAATGTAACGAGTTAGCACCCGTATCTTTTATGCTGTGCCAGCCACGAAGGGTTATTTGTTTTCTGTTGATATAACTGTCTGTCTGTCATCAGAACCAGAAAATCCCTGCTTATTTCTGCTTAAACTTGAGAGATTTTTCTAAGTTCTTAAGGGGTAAAAGCTTTTTCACATGCACAGGATACGGTTGCCGTCCTTGGTTCTTGAAAAAACTTTTTAAATGGTCTAAGTTGCCACCCAATATCCCAGTTAAATCCGATGTGAAATATTTGTAAACCAAACCACCTCTACTTAACCAAAAATTGACTATTGTCGCGTAAACTAAATTTATATTTCCCGTTGATTTGGTATATTTTCTTCATACATAGGTATTGCTAACAATTAAGTTTAACTGAAACTCGACGACACCATGAGGGTTTCATTTCTTGTTGGTATGGTTGTTTAAAACCATTTTACATCGAATTTTGCTGGAGTATAAGTAGTAGTGTGAGCCCAAACCGATAACTGCATGTATTAAGGACCGTCTTTCGGCAAAGCCAAACTGCCGTAAAGTGTGCATGTAAAAAGGCAACTAACGCCATCTGTTGAATCAATCGGACAACTCTCGAACAATATCTAGAAGTACAATTTTTTTAGATTGTTTTTCAAGCGCTTTATTCTATTAGCTCTGTGAAAATAGTTACCAGTCTATTGATTAGGGCGACAGCCATTGGACGCAATCAAATTTTCATTTCATTTCAAAGTATTTGAATTTGTCAATATACAATCTGTGACGAAACGTAGCAAGCTGCTATATTATGGCGTAGACCCTGCTACAAGTTTACGTAGCAGACCTCTACGGGTTTTCGTAGCAAGGCTCTACGATTTGACGTAGCAACATGTTACAAATTGGCGTAGCAGCGTTGCTACGCACATTTTACTTTATTGTTTTGTTCCTTAACAGCAAATAGTTCTAGATAACGTAGCAACACGCATAACTTTAACAATTAACTTAAATTCATGCACCAAATTGATGTATGTATAAAATACCTTAAAATATCACTGTTTACTTAAACTATCAACCCTATGTTATTTACTTGCGAAGAATAGATACAAATTAGAACTAGTATTTAAATGAAACAGCTGAGCTAACTGCAGACTGTTGTATACATTCTAGAGGTAGCTCAACTGATGCTTATACAATACACAGTCCTATATTGTACACAAGAATTAAACAAAAATAGAGCTTGGAAGCGATTTCTTTCAGGCAACCTTTGTTATATATACCAATCGGAAGCGTCTCCAAGTCGCTAGCTGCATTGCACTGTTGTATGACAATACTGCGCTGCACCATGACCACTGACCATTTTTTTTTAGTGTCTGTTGCGTCCAATGGCTGTCTTAGTCCCAGGTTCGATTCCAGTCTTGCCTGTAGGTTAGCATATTTATGTTTCTCACTGTTGTGATTGTTTGATGTAAATGTTGAAAATTGTGAAGATTTGAATTAATGCCATTATGTTGTACCTAGGATAAGTGTGTACATTGTAGGTGCCTGTAAATGTAAGTTGTTTTAAATACAATAAATAACTAACTTTTATATTTGTATATTTTATTTTACAGTTCCAATTATATTAATTATATGAATGCTGGACAATTCACACACGTAAGCAGAGCTTGTGTTATGGGTACTAGATAACTGATATACATAATACAATAGGTACATTACATAGATAGATATTTTTTATTATACATAGAAAACGACCAGAATACCATTGTTGACGACCGATGTGGCGCGGTGGGCGAAGGTCCGCCTGCGACGCAGGAGGTTGCGGGTTCGATTCCCGCCTCGGAACAATTGTGTGTACGTACTGCAGATATTTGTTCCGGGTGTTCTGATTGTTTTCTATGTATAATAAAAAATATCTATCTATGTAATGTATTGTATTATATATCAGTTAACTAGTACCCATAACACAAGCTTTGCTTACCATGGGGCTAGATAATGCTGTGTGGATTGTCCAGCATTATTATAACTGAAACAGCGCGTCTAGCACAAACATTTACGTTGATGTAGGAAGGCTCTAACTCTAGACAGACGGACCGCATTTCAATTGCAATCCAACCGCAAATTTGCAGTTCATTTGCAGTTCTATTACTCTATTACTGCACGCCGACTGTAAATGAACTGCAATTTGCGGTTGGATTGCAGTTGATATGCGGTCCGTCTGTCTAGAGCCTTACGCTTACAAAGTGACATTGGCATCAATGAATAATGTTGGTCAAACACTACTTATAAACGTTTATAATGTTACGTAAAATAAGTCTATAGTATACATTCCCTATTGGACTCGTAGAGTTTCCTTTATCTATGGGCGATTGTGTGACAACGCGACTGTCATAGTCAAATGATTATTTAGCAGAATTCGAATTCTTTTTGAGATGAGAATGATCATCTTGATGCAAAATTTATAAGTTCTTAATGATTCGTAACCGATCATATTCTATTTAAGATGTTTAGGATACTGAAACAGACACTGGCAGAGTCGTAGCGAAAAGCAAGCGGCGCCAAAACAAAAAAGAAGTTGAAGTTGAGATTTGAATGAATGGCCAAATCCGAAACCATGAGTTAAAGAAATGTAGTGAAAGGAGTCGAAATAAAATCGACATACGCATTGAAACAGTTCTTAGAAGACTATTCTTATAGATTCAAAGATAAAAGCCTTGAATAAACAAATTTTAATTTCACCTGTAGCTTTCTACAAACTTAAATCCTGACAAGATTTCTTATTCAGTGTAAAAGACAAGGTCGAACAAGCACGCTACATAAAACACTCTCAAACGCATCTCAGATTTAAGCACGTGTCAAGTAGCTATTTTTTGACAGTTTTCAATGAAAACCTGTCAGAAAATCGTCACTTAAAGATGAGCTTATATCTAAGTTGCGTTTTAGTATTCAGGGGTAACATTAACAAATCGTAAAAAAAATATGTATTTTTCTTGCACACTTGTCGTTAATATTCATTTATTCTCAAAAAGACAATTTATATAAAGTCACTTACATGAGAACAGGGTTCTTAGGCTAAGTATCTATATACACTTGTAATCTCAAATGCTAAGAAAAAATTCATTGATTGATATTTTTGAAATAAAGATTATTCGTTAGTCGTGTGTCTCGGCCTGTGTATTTCAGAGCTGAGACGGTGGTAAAAAGGTTTTCTTCCTCAATGATGTTGCTGCTCCTGAAAAAATATTATAATCCATGAAATTATGCATACAAAGCGATAGGTAAGAGATAGGTATTTTGGCTGATTTAGATCAGATATATGCAAGTATAAGACGTATGGGTCAGCAAGCTAAGCAGAGCTTGTGTTGTGGGTACTCAGCGAGCACATATCCAGAGGGTACTAGAGGAGTGATATACATGACATACATTGCATATACATTACATAGATAGTTATTTATTATACATAGTAACCAGAACATCGTGACCAAATATTTTCAGATTTTCAGATGAGGTTGCGGGTTCTATTCCCGCCTTGGGACAAGTGTTTGTAAATCTGCAAATATTTGGTCGCGATCGGGACAAATCTTTGTGCGATCTGCAGATATTTGTCTCGGGTGTTCTGGTCGTTTTCTATGTATAAAAAAAAAACTATGAAGTAAGTTATGTTTTGTATTATTTATAACAGTTATCTTAGTACCCATAACACAAGCTCTGATTAGCTTGGGTCTAGATAATGCTGTGTGAATTATCCAGCATTATATTTTTATGTTTTTATTATTTATTTTATTACTAAATTGGTTTTAGTTTGATACCATTAATTATGTACATCATCATCATCATCAGCCAATAGCAGTCCACTGCTGGACATAGGCCTCCCCCAAAGAGTGCCATAGCGCCCTGTCTTCAGCTTGCCGCATCCAGCATCTACCTCCAATCTTTCTCAGGTCGTCATCCCACCTGTCGGAGGGCGTCCTACACTCCCTATACTACGTTTACCGAGTCGTGGTCTCCACTCAAGAACACGTTTGCCCCAGCGGCCGTCGTTGGTTCTTCACAAGATATGGCCGGCCCACTGCCACTTCAGCTTGCTAATTCTTTGAGCTATGTCGATAACTTTGGTTCTCTGTCGGATGTATTCGTTACGAATCCTATCCTTCAGAGAAACTTCGAAATAACTCCTCTTAATTATGAACATAACTAAGTTATTAATTAAAAGCGAAAGAAATCCCTGAACATACCTTTTTCGCCTCTTGTCTTTAGAATGAGCCCCAAAACTCCTGTTTTTCATAAAGATAAATTCCTTCCGGTCTTGTTTCTCTTCTGTTGAGTATTTCGTCTTTTTGATCAATTTTACAGGTGATGAGATAGGCTTCCTTATTCTATGTTCAATGCTTTCGTTCATATCTTGGTTGTTGTTTCTTCTTTTGTAAATCCTCTTCGCGTAAAAGTTATAGTTTTTTCGTAACTTTTTAGGTTGTACTTTCTCTTGGTTATTAATTTCCTTTTGAGATGGCTGTATTGTTGTTACGTCATTAACAACATTTCTAAATGCTTTATCAGTCCCAAAATCTTCGATGTGTATCATATTTCGTGGTTCCAATTTATCTTCTTCATTGTCAGAGCTTTTCAAAAGGTTAGCTTTATTGATAGCGTCTTTTATTATACCAAGTCTATTAGAATGATCATAGGAAACTATATATTCGTCCATTTCATCAGGAAACAGTATAGCACAGGTACTTACTGATATCGTAGATATAAGAACCTGCAAGATGAATGGTCGTTATTTTCATATATATTCTATCAAATCACACTTACTATCACTACATAGTATAAAACAAAGTCGCTTCCAGCTGTCTGTCTGTTCGTGCGCTTAGTTCTTTAAAACTACGCAACGGATTTTGTTGCATTTTTTTTAATAAATAGAGTGATTCAAGAGGAAGGTCTGAAATTAACATGCGAAATTTTAATTTCTGATTTGAACCTTATTCCATGGGAATAATGTCGTCATCGCTGCCGCTACCCAACCCACCCGAGGAGTCGCAGCTGAAGATCACGAGTATTGATAATATTAATCCCTAACGCATTTTACGAAGTTTTGCTTGGGAGGGACTTGGTCATGATAATCTGTCACTGGCTCCCGGACCATAGGTACTTAATATAGAGTTTACCTAACATTGGAAAACTACTGTTTCAATTTTTAAAAAGTAAATATTACTTAAACGACGACGAAGGCGACGTGGAAAGCCCTGGATGAGATGGCGCGACGAGCTCGAGGTACATCTTCCATCATGGCCTGTTGCAGCGTTGGATCGCGAGGAGTGGAAGGAGAAAAGGGAGGCCTTTGCCCAGCAGTGGGAGAATATTGGCCTAAAATAAATAATAATAAATATTACTTACCAAGACTATCTTCATTTTAAATTTGTTCCACTTAATTTAATTCGACCACTAACACTGTCCGAGTCACTATCGGAAAGGAACTATACTGCATAGATTGCAATTTGCAACATTATTATAACCTACTAGTAACCTACATAATTATCTAATTACTTATCTACTGCATTTGTTAATAAGCTTTCTAAGCACTAATGCATTTCTTTTGTTCGCAAAGCTTCTTCGATCGGTCGAAACTTCGAAAGACAATACATTGACGTGAGTCACTGCTCACTCGTTTACTTACCTGATAATAAAATTTCTAAGAAAGAGACCTTCTCGAAAATTCGACCTCTGTGGCGCGGCGGGCGATGTTACGCCTTCGACGCCGAAGGTTGCGGGCTCGATTCCTGCCTTGGGACAAATATTATTCCGATCTGCAGATATTTGTTCCGGGTGTTCTGGATCTTTTTTATGTATGATGAAATAAATAGCTATCCATGTAGTGTATTGTATTAAGTAGTGTATCATTTATATAGTACTCGTAAAAAGTTCTGCTTATTTTGGGGCTAGATAATGCTCTGCGAATTGTCCAGTCTGTGTCAATACAATTAATTATACTTCCTATGCCCAACGAATAACCAGGCCAATCGATATTGTAATGTCTATATGATTAAAAAAACACATTACAAAAAAATATTTTTATTTGATAGCCTATAGGACATTTCTTAGTTTAAAGTAATACCCACATATGTCCGAAATAAATAATAATAAAAAATGCAACGACCTCAATTTAAAAAATACCTACAAATAACAATATTTAGGAACCAGAAGTATATGCATCAAACACATATATATGTATATGTTAGATAGGGTCATATAGGTCCCGCTTCTGGGTCTATTATCTTTGAACCAACATAAGTAGGTATAGAAACATTATACCTACACATACAGATGATAAATCACAGGACGTTAACCCAACAAGCAAACAGAATAGGTATAACTAAATGAGCAAATAATTTAAAACCAGTTTTGTATATATGTTCATGTCACGTGAGCAAGCTAGTGACTTCAAACGCCGGTAAGTGCCTAACAACATTTGTAAACTCTGGTATGGTGCAGCAAAAAGTGTAGCCTACACTCGCATTGTTAGGGTGCCAGGACAACCAACTAAAGTCTCTGTTTCCAATACAGACATCGTTGCAGAAGAACAGATCATTCGCCTCGGCAATAGAGAGATAAGGGTTATTGATTCCTATGAATACGATGCCGCGCTTTGTAGTTGGCTCGTACACAACTTTATAGAAATACAACGGCACCGGTATCACAGGGTTATTATTTTCATCACTGTACAAAAAAATGTTCACACCATGTCCGAAGTTATTTTTGAGTTCTGTAACTCCGTACGTGCCAGTGTAGATGACGGTGTCGTAACCTTCATGGTGGATGTGGCTCCTCAGGTCCTCTTCCAGAGAATTCCAGTTGCCGCTGTTGAAACCGTACCACTGAGGGGCACAGTTGACGTAGTGAAACGTAGCGCGCTCCCCAAACGCCAAAACGAAATCCACTTTCGCGGCCAAGTGACCTCTGGAGAGGAACTCATTCTTAGTCATGTATGTATCCACCAACCCTGCACCCACTAATTGAGCAACCGCTGACTTCTGTCCTCGAGGAGAAAACAAAGAATCGACAGGCACAAATCCATAAACATCATTGGCTATGAAGAAAGGGCGTTCGACTCTCGTTTGAAACATGGCATTGTAAGGTTTTAGGGTATATTTCGAGTAGATTGCATTTAGAGATCCCTGATTGAAACAAGACTCGTAGACTGGGTAGAATTGGTTCTGGACAACGTATCCAACTTCGTAGATGGCGTTGCCATCGAAGCAAGAACGGTTCGTTCTCCTGCTTTCGTAATTCGGCGGCATGTGACATCGGAACTGGGAGAATGGTGCTGGAGACCTGAGCCATTCGTCGTTCTCGAAGTCTACTCCGCCGGCACATGTGATGATCGCGCTTGCTTTCTCCTGTGTTCTACTGGGATGTTGTATAGGTCCCGTGTCACCGCAGCTGAGAGTCAGGCTCTCTCCGTACTCTAAAAAGACATTTCCAGCATTGTCGTTCGGCTCTAGCAGCCTTCCATCACGTATTATTACGGGCAAAGGTTGCATGAAGTGTATTCTTGAGTTCAGTTTACACCGTTCTCCTCGTTGAAGGTTCAAAGCGCATAATATCAACAAAAACGCTTTCTGAAACATGTTTTTTGATGTTGGAAAGATGAGATTTTTTCATGTTCACTTAATAATTTTGTTGATTATTTTTTTCACTTATTAATTTAGAAAATAATTACAGAGTTTCAGAATATTACTTCTTGTTTCTGATTTGGTTGAATATGACAAAGATAATATAAACCTTTATACCAAGAAGGAGGTTTCGAAAACTTTTCGAACCATAGAGCTAAGCTAATTAATTTTTTGTCTAATTTTATAGATTGTAGCGTTACATTCTCTTTTGTAGATATATCATTTTGCTCTGATTTTGCTGCTTACTTGCGGCTATACTTAATTTTCTGTGGCCAAGAATTAACATAATAATTGTAAAGCAGCTGTTAAAGCAGTGACTAATTTCTCTACG
Source organism: Eupithecia dodoneata (assembly GCA_947044415.1). Lineage (NCBI taxonomy): Eukaryota > Metazoa > Arthropoda > Insecta > Lepidoptera > Geometridae > Eupithecia > Eupithecia dodoneata. Next base: position 2,629,342 of record OX345670.1, read on the forward strand.
TATAGAATGTTTCTACGCCACTAGAATCTTTGGCTCACAGGACTTTGTTTTTCATAACGTTATAACAAAGTAAACAAACAATAAATATGAAAAAAAAAAGAATATCTGCAGATCGTATAAACCTCCTGCGTTGCAGGTAAATAAAAAGTAGGTATTTTAGTATTTTCTTAAAACCTTGAGACGATTTTAGATAACGTACCTGCGACGTGACCAAGCAATCGATGAAAGCACGGTTTGATAATAGAACAACATAGCTAATTTAAAGGTGAGTACAGACTAAAGCATTTGCTAGAGCATAACGTTCAGATTACGAATGATACCTACAATACAGAGAAATGCTCACTTTCCTTAAACTTTTCATTGTAATTTAACATTCTTGCAAATTTTTGACGCTGTATTCAACGTAATATGCTCACGGCGAGTGAGCATTTATCTGTGATATTTATTTTAGAAATCTTTATTCCAACGAAACTAAATGTATAAAATATACATTGGCAAATAATCTTTTTCTAAGTTACCTTTACAAATAATAAAATAACAATAATATGATGCCTTGGGAAATTTCTACAAATAACAACTGACGCAAAACTTCAATGGGGTAAACCGATGAGATTATTCGATTGAGATTTAGAAGGAAAATTTAAGCCGTGTTACGTAATGATATATATATAATAGGACATATATAATAATATTAAATTATATTCTTGTATGACTATTCTTAATGCATGCGTCTAGCTTTATCATCAGCCTATGTTACTCCGCGTCTGCTGGACATAGGCCTCACCTAATGAGCGCCATAGCGTCCTGTCTTCAGCTTGACACATCCAACATCTGCAGGATGCCCTCCGGCCAGATGGGATGACGACCTGCGAAAGACTGCAGGTAGATGGCTGGATGCGTCAAGCTGCAGACAAGGCGCTATGGCGCATAGGAGAGGCCTATGTCCAGCTGTATAAAAAAGCTTGCGATTAGCTTGGCTCCAACTCAAAAACCAACCGACCTAACAAGGTAAAGGTTATTGTTTGCTTCTTACTTGCGGCTACTTAATTTATCTTAAAAATATTGAAGTGAACAAAAAATCAAAGTAGTACATTATTCCCTAGTTTTCCTTATGTAATTTGATTTTTGCTGATGATGATGACGATGATATATTATATATGTATATATAAATGCGACTTCATTACAAAAAACCGGGACATCATTATCGCTATATTTAGCCATTTAGGCCGCTCGTTCATTCCATCTCGTATACCCCTGAGAGTCGGACGTGTTGCGCATGTTAGTTATAGTTCCTTTGTTTATTATTGTAAACAAACAGTGACACATTGTTGTTACATTGTGACGCGCAAAATGATGCGGCTGCGGATATATTGTGTGAGTTGTGTTTTGAATTAGTGCGTCTATTTACTATACATAATTATATTATGATGACTAACAAGAACTCGGGTATCACAGATATAGTAAGAAATAACTTGAATAGTTTGATGTCGCCTTTATAGATAGGAAAATAAACCGGCCTTTCTTCGCTTCGACCGCGTGGAAATATATGTGTCAAATGGTCTATAAACCTTCCTTTTGAATCACTCTGTCTATTAAAAACCGCATCAAAATCCGTTGCGTAGTTTTAAAGATCTAAGCATAGGGACAGACAGCGGGAAGCGACTTTGTTTTATACAATGTAGTGATTAAGTACTATTATAAATAAGTAAGTTAAAATTTAATCTTTTGTCTATTTCTTATTTCATTTATGCACATGTACCCACTTCTCTCTTCACTTTGTCTCTCTCTCCCAATAAGGTCTTAACACTTTTTAGGGTTAAGTTCGCCTTTGTTTAAATTTTCTAGAATAAGTTTTGTGTTATGTTTTTCGTGCAAAAAGTATAAATAAATAAATAATACTATTAATAGTTATTTATCGCGTTATTTACCTGTATGACTGTCATCCCGTGACCTACGATAGTGTGTGATCCTGTTGAAACGTCGGGAAAAGAGGTAAATAAATGCGGTAAATGGCTGGTAAATAAGTTATATTAAAATATGTCCTGATCGCGTAAGTTTAATATAAGGTAAATTATTATCATTTTTTAATGAACGTACTATGTCCTATGACATATGTATATGTAACAAAAACTCCTAACCAGACATACCAGTACGGTTGGTATGAGTGTGCAAAATAACCATATGAAAAAAGTTTTAGGTAGCTCGCTGAACTTTAACTTCTAACTTGCTTGCTCGTACAAAAAATCATGATATAAGTAAGTACTATGTTCCGCGAAAATAGCCTCTGTCATACATAACTCTCAAAACCATTCAAAGATTATAATCTGCGTCAAATCAAATAGTTTCATGGCGCGGTGGGCGAAGGTCCGCCTGCGACGCAGGAGGTTGCGGGTTAAATTCTCGCCTTAGGACAAATGTTTGTACATTCTGTAAATATATATAATCTGTATTTATTCCGGGTGTTCTGGGGTAATATATCATCATATATCGCTCATCTAGTAACACTAACACATGTCATGTTCTGCTTAGCTTTGGGGCTAGATGATGTGTGGATTGTCCAGCATTATTTATTTATTTATTCAACCGCTGTCAAACTACAAAAAACTGTTCCACCCTATCCGGTAGAGGCGCTGCAAGTTGCATATTGTATGGAAATAGACGGAAACTTATTCGTCATCTTAAAGTACTGCACAGTGATACTAAGGGCACAGGCACCATTCGCTAATGAATAATAATTAGCTCCACTTACGCTGGAGGACAGTTCCATTAGGAAACTATGCTATGAATCATTGCATTACGGATCCAAACATAAAATTTTAAACGAAATTGCCATAACTATGATAGTAGATGAATTATCCCAAGTGGGAATTGAACCCACAATCTTTCAACTATTTTTAAAACTTTTTTATAAAATCAGTGTCACTGTAATGATAAGGTATTGGCATAATATATAAATGTCTATATAGTTTGACCGAAACCGCTGTACCGCGCCTGAGGTATGCGAGCGGCGGCGAGACGGGGGGGAAATATCGGCCGCTCCGATCCATCAGTCTGCCGTCAACGCGTACTCTTGCTCTTTTTTCCTCGCCCCCACCTCGCCGCACTTTCCTAAGGAGCGGTACAGAGGTTTCGGTCAAACTATAATACAGGCTTTACAAGCCTAGCGTAGATATCTAGGGCTAGCCAAGCAAACTAGTCATTCAAGGTAAACATAGATTTAGTCGGTATATAAAATCCGGGTGTACTGGTCGTTATCTATGTATAATAAAAAAATATCTATCTATGTATTGTATTAAGTATATCAGTCGTCTAGTACTCATAACACAAGCTCTGCTTAGCTTGTGGCTAGATGATGCTGTGTGGATTGTCCAGCATTATTTATTTATTTTATTTTTTATTTCAGGTAATATTACTAATATTAGTAGTAATATCAGGAGTTCTGAGCCACACAATAGTGTCGGAAGAAGTCAGAAGTAAACTGGGGACGGACGCAAAAGAAACGACAGGTCGACATGTTTCTAAAGACTATTTGAAATACAGTTATCTAATTACAACGATTTAGGGTAAAAACATTAGTTAAGAACCTACCTATACACTAGCTGAACTCGATGTGAAATGTTTGTTAACAAACCACTACACAAAAAGCTAAAGCTGACTTGTTTGGCGTCGAATTTCGGATATTGAAGGAACGATCTCGCGTATAATTGTAAATCCGAAATAAATCCTACTAGTATTATAAACGCGAAAGTTTGTAAGTATGGATGGATGGATGGATGGATGTTTGTTACTCTTTCACGTAAAAACTACTGAATGGATTTTAATGAAACTGTACAATAATATAGCTTATACATCAGTATAACACATAGGTTACAATTTATAAAGATATATTGTATATTATCCAAAACATCTATCACCACGCGGGTAAAACCGCGGGGCGCAGCTAGTCCGAAATAAATGAGTTAATAATAAAATGACGCGACAACAGAGTGAGTTTTAGGATAAGTACGGGTGGTTTGTTTATAAACATTGTACATCAAATTTGGCTGGAATATTGTTTACTATTATGTTATGATAATTAAATAATAATAATTTAGATAGAGCTAATTAAGATACTCATAACGCAAGCTCGTGTTAATTTGGGGCAGATAACGCTGTGTGAAATGTCCAGCAATATTTATTAATTGCTACTATACCTAAATAAAACAAAATGTGAATAAACTTCAATAGATAAATAGGTTATATTAAAATAATCTAAATCTCAGACAATTGTTTCTATTTAAGTTAAGAACAGTTACGACAACACAAAACAAATTATTGTAAATCTGTTACAGAAATAATTTTTATTTATATTTTATTTTTATTATTATTTAACCCACTCATTAAAGTCAGTTGCTAATTTTTTTTTTATATACCTACCTAACAACTACTGTAACAGGTTCAAACTGAAAACCAGCGTTGTTCCGCGCCACGCGTGGTTCAGCACATAGCTGAGTTTGACCCTTTTTGGCCAGCAGGCTAGCACGGTAGACATGTATTATTATAGTTTTTGTTTTTCTGTAAGCTTATTTTATTTATGTTTTTTTATACTGTGTACTGTGTTTTTTTATGTGTTTATTGCTTTAATTGTGTAGCCTGTTCTCTTTTTGGCCAAATAAAACATTTCTTATTCTTATTCTTACTTTACACTTGCTATTCAGGTAACATAACCTTAAAAAAACAAAATTGATTGATTTGCCAGTTGGTCTGTTATTACCCAAAATCAAAAGAAGGTATAATACCATGTCGATATTTTAAGTAGGTAAATACTGTGCATATTTTATTCCGGAACCCGATAACAAAGTTCCTGGCCTTTTGATAGCCTGGCATGATGAATGGGATCACACAAATTGATGCATAGGGGTGAGCAAAGCAGTGGCGTAACTACAGGGTTACCACCCTGTAGTTACGCCACTGCTTTGCTCTAGTCGGCAAAATGCCACGGGCCCCCCATCGGAAGGGGCCCACGGTCAGAGGAGAATTCCAACTCCTAATCTATACATTATATTTACCTACTAGCTGCGCCCCGCGGTTTCAGCAGCGTGGTGATAGATATTTTGGATAATCTACAATTTAGTCAATTTATCTTTATGAATTGTAGCCTATGTGATTTTCTGATATGTAAGCTATATTATTGTGAAGTTTCATCAAAATCCATTCAGTAGTTGTTGCGTGAAATCACAGGTTACTAAATTAATATTTATAATAATTCTCATCGCGCATTTGAAAATCACAAGCCACGAATGTCAAAATAGTGATTTGTTAATTGTGTATGCAACTAAGTAGGTAATAAATTAATGACAAAACATTTTTTTTACTTAATGCTGTGAGTCTCCGATGAATTTGCCACGAGCCTCGAACGGTATAGTAACGCACTGGAGCAAAGGTCTGCTTGGAACGCAGAATGCGGGTTCAACTCTCGCTGCGGAAGAACAAACAATTCCACGTCGGAAACTATTCTTGTCGGTAGGAAAAAAAAATCGGAGCCTAATTAGGATGCTACCTTCCTAATTAGGCGATTAACCTCTCTGAATTTAGGAACGACTAAATATCGGGTCTGATATTTAGGAAGGTATAATAATATATATATATAATATAATATATAATAGCGAATATATATATATCTATATATATATATATATATATATTCGCTAGACCGAACTTGGTCTTGAATATCCTACGGGACGCATGGCAGTAGATTTGACCCTGCTGTGTGGCAAGGATGTGTTGAAACGACACCTCACCGCTTGCAATATATACCCGGGGTGTTGGGAGGAGCTTGCTTCTCGTAGGTCATCTTGGCGATCTACTATTCACACCAGGAAGGTATAATAACCTCATTATCTAGATACCTACTAGCTGCTGCCTACAGCTTCGCACTTTTTCTAATATAAAAGGAAGTGTAAGCGTGTTCCTGGTATACCGTCTATTAATTGATCTCTCCCACAGAGAACCAAAGTTATCGACATAGCTCAAATCGTATTAGCAAGCTGAAGTGGCAGTAGGCCGGCCATACGAGTATACCACGAAGAACCGACAACGGCTGCGGTAAACGTGTTCTTGAGTGAAGACCGCGACGTAGAAAACGTAGTGTACGACAACCTCCGGCCAGCTGGGATGACTGATGAGCTCCCGGTTACGTTTGCACCATTGATTAGCCCCATTGTTTGCACCATTCAAATTGATACTGCGAAAGACTGCAGGCAGAACATGAGGCATAAATTCCTATCCAGTGGGGATCACGGTCTTGTAAGATAAACAGTCATCTGGTTTCATAAATTTATTAATATTATTTATTTTTATTTATAAATCTAGCCTCCGCTCCGTTGAAAATGGCCGCCTGTAGCCGAAATATATATATAAGGTACGGGTACTTACTGTTAAACATATATTTACCTAATACTAGAAGACCTTCCCGGCTTCGCAAGGTTTTAGTACGGTTCCTAACTTTTTAAAAATATAATATAGCCTATGTTCACCGGGAATAGTGTAGCTTCCCAGTAGTTTCGGAGCCTATTCATTACAAACAAACAAACAAAAAATCAAACCTTTCCTCTTTATAATATTAGTATAGAAATACATAAATGAAAACACATTGCTATCTTCCCACATTGTACTTTATTTTTTACCTAGATACAGTTATCGTCAGCCCTACGTCGCGTCGACGGCATCGGTTCTTTAAACCTCTGCATAGAGTTAATGCACGCTTTAGCGGACGCGCTAAACGTGTCCATGTACTCCGACCGTCCAGGGAAGTCTGAGAAATACGTCTGTATGGACTGCGGGCAAACGGCTGAGTGAACTGGCCCGGGTGGGTTGATGGTCGGACGAACTGTGGGTGGATGGTCGGAGAAGTGGGTCGGATCCTTGTAACAACGAAGGATGCCGAGTCGATTGCTTTCCATAGGTATAGGCGCGTTAGATTGAGCGGCTGCTATTATCGTTTTGTATTCAACTACTGGTGTTGCTGCGGACAAAATATCAGACATACAATTATCATCATAGAAGAGGTTTTAGAATGAGAGTAGGAACGAGGTGTAGCTAGAAAAATCAACAAATTAGTCTCAATTTCCTATTCGTAGGTATCTCTTGTGTGTGTCAAAGCACTGAAGTTATAAGCTTGTCATATCACACAAAATCAAGAAAACTGTTGAACGATTATATCCCTCTGCTGTGACAGCAACGTGTTGTTCGTCCATGGTTATCATCATCATCAGGCAGACTTCCACGCTATTTAAGTTGCGCAGGAAGTTACGTGTTCGATTACAGCCCTAAGACAAATTTTTTAATTAAAAAATCTCTATTTATATTATTATACATAGACAATACCAACACGTATTTGTATAAATGTGTCCCAAGGTGGTAATCGAACGCAACGAGGCGCAACTTCGCCCACAGCAGCACAGAGGTCGCAATAGATATCGTAAACATCAAACAAACAAGCATCAAAGTGCTTTATTTCCTTTATGATTTACAAGACTCTTGGACACGTCACAAAATTCAAATTACATAAGTAAAACTAGGAAATAAACTGATCACTTTGATTTTTTGTACACTTCAATCTTTTTGATGCAGATCTCTTCGAGTTGAGTTAACTAAGTTTATGGTTTCAGTGGCAAACCGTAAAAAAGCTTCCTGTAATTTGAAATATACAAACTTACTTCTCTTTTTGAAAGTCGCCTGGTAAATAGTAATCATTTTGCTATCGAGGTCATCGCACGGGTGATCCAAAATGTCGTTAGTCACGTCTACCATCTGAAAGATAGCTTTGATTATAGTATAATATTATATACCTAAACATATATAATGTACCTAAACATGAGAACAGCAAGTGTTGTCTTTGATACTTTGATGATTCGATTAGACAAAAGATCACATTGTTTCACTATATGCCATTCCATTGGCTTCTGAACATCTACAAAAGATGATGTAGGTAGCATCAGTGTAAGGTTATAATATAAGAGATGAAATTAATACAGTATATTAATTACATACAGTATTATAAATTAAAAAATAATGCTGGACAATTCACACAGATAACTGATATACATAATACAATACATTACATAGATAGATATTTTTTATTGTACATAAAAAACGACCAGAACACCCGGAACAAATATCTGCAGATCGTACACTCAATTGTTCCGAGGCGGGAATCGAGCCCGCAACCCCCTGCGTCGCAGGCGGACCTTCGCCTACCGCGCCACAGAGGTCGTCAAAATAATGTAGAATGATATGAATACACGAGACAGCAGCGGTCGAACGCGAATTAATGATGCTAAGTAAAAATACACCGCTCTGTTAAAGTGAAAATGTGCTATATAAAAGCGCAGATAATCTGATATTTTGTAGCAAGCCTTTTTACAAAGAATATTGTTTGCCAATTTATGTAAATTTGTTTTTAACAGAGCGTGCTACGCTATGGCATAGGTGCAAAAGATTCGTAGAGCATGCTACGATGCTACACCACGCTTGCGGAGCAAACAAAAGATTTCAACGCGCACGAATGACTGAGGCTTTCCTCCCAACTAAATAATATAATTAGCTACAGTGATGTAAGTTCACCACTATGGCATAGGTGCAAAAGATTCGTAGAGCCATGCTACAATGCTACACGAGGCTTGCGTAGCAAACAAATGATTTTAACGCGCCCGAATGACTTTTCATCCCAACTAAATAATATAGTTACCTACAGTGATGTAAGTTCACCACTATGGCATAGGTACAAAAGATTCGTAGAGCCATGCTACAATGCTACACGAGGCTTGCGTAGCAAACAAATGATTTTAACGCGCCCGAATGACTTTTCATCCCAACTAAATAATATAGTTACCTACAGTGATGTAAGTTCACCACTATGGCATAGGTACAAAAGATTCGTAGAGCCATGCTACAATGCTACACGAGGCTTGCGTAGCAAACAAATGATTTTAACGCGCCCGAATGACTTTTCCTCCCAACTAAATAATATAGTTACCTACAGTGATGTAAGTTCACCACTATGGCATAGGTGCAAAAGATTCGTAGAGCCATGCTACAATGCTACACGAGGCTTGCGTAGCAAACAAATGATTTTAACGCGCCCGAATGACTTTTCATCCCAACTAAATAATATAGTTACCTACAGTGATGTAAGTTCACCACTATGGCATAGGTACAAAAGATTCGTAGAGCCATGCTACAATGCTACACGAGGCTTGCGTAGCAAACAAATGATTTTAACGCGCCCGAATGACTTTTCATCCCAACTAAATAATATAGTTACCTACAGTGATGTAAGTTCACCACTATGGCATAGGTACAAAAGATTCGTAGAGCCATGCTACAATGCTACACGAGGCTTGCGTAGCAAACAAATGATTTTAACGCGCCCGAATGACTTTTCATCCCAACTAAATAATATAGTTACCTACAGTGATGTAAGTTCACCACTATGGCATAGGTACAAAAGATTCGTAGAGCCATGCTACAATGCTACACGAGGCTTGCGTAGCAAACAAATGATTTTAACGCGCCCGAATGACTTTTCATCCCAACTAAATAATATAGTTACCTACAGTGATGTAAGTTCACCACTATGGCATAGGTACAAAAGATTCGTAGAGCCATGCTACAATGCTACACGAGGCTTGCGTAGCAAACAAATGATTTTAACGCGCCCGAATGACTTTTCATCCCAACTAAATAATATAGTTACCTACAGTGATGTAAGTTCACCACTATGGCATAGGTACAAAAGATTCGTAGAGCCATGCTACAATGCTACACGAGGCTTGCGTAGCAAACAAATGATTTTAACGCGCCCGAATGACTTTTCATCCCAACTAAATAATATAGTTACCTACAGTGATGTAAGTTCACCACTATGGCATAGGTGCAAAATTTTTGTAGAGCATGCTATGCTACGATGCTACACCACGCTTGCGGAGCAAACAAAAGATTTCAACGCGCCCGAACTTTGAGGCTTTCCTCCCAACTAAATAATATAATTACCTACAGTGATGTAAGTTCACCACTTTGGAGGTTACATTCCTCTCATTTTTATTTGATGGCGATGGTGAATACCCCGACTTTTTATATCTTTGTACTACTCGTATTCATTGATGGAATAACCAGATGAATAATATCTGAGAAACAAATAAATAAATGGACAATCCACAAATCATCATCTAGCCCCAAGCTAAGCAAAGTTTGTGTTACGGGTACGTAGATGACTGATATACTTAACACTTTGATTGCTATTTTTTTTCGACGACTGCGATCTTTTTTTTACCTAAAAAATTCGTGCTGCCGCTCTACAGAGCGGTTGTGTTGCGCCGCACATGCGTTTCGTTCGAAAAATATTACGGCTGTGCTGAGTCACAAAGATCTGTATTTTCTCAGCCGCTGCGCTAGTGTGGATTTACGCATATTAGTCACTTGTAGAAAACACATACCGAGTGATTTCAGCACTCAAAGTGTTAATACAATAGATTACTAGGTAGATTTTTTTATTATACATAGATAACGACCAAAACACCCGGAACAGATATCTGCAGATCGTATAATCAATTGTCCCGAGGCGGGAATCGAAACCGCAACCTCCTGCAGGTGGACCTTCGCCCACCACGCCACAGTGATGATAAGGAAGAAAACATCACATACAACAGAGGCCACACATGCTAAGTTCCATGTTACCCACCTGCCTCCTCAGTTGTTCATAGTCCTGGCATAGCTTCTGCTCCTTCTCCAAGAGTTGTTTGTATTGTTCCACGCGCGGGGAGTACGAGTGCGCGTCGCAGTGGCAGTAGGGCGCCACGGCCGGAGGCCTGGCGACCGGCGTCGTGTCCGGACTCGGAGGCTCGCATGGTCTGAAATATATTCATCAGCCTGTATTAATAATAACTAAAAATAAAAAAATAAATAAAATAATATCTAAAATATCTTGATTTGGCTAACGAGGTTGTTAGCATGTGGGATGTAGTTTCAGCGACCATCGTTTCCCGATAGTCGTTTAGGGTAACGGCGTAATAGCGAAGAGGAATCAAGGGCCAGATCCAAAAGGCGGTGCTCGGCACGCATTGTCAGGAAGTTCCTTTCTCTGCAGCCCTAGTCACCGGCCGCTTGAGCCTAGCGCTTCGCGGTCGGTAATCTACCGTTTTGATATATTTTTTCTCTGTCTCTCTGAACCTGCCTGCAGTCGTTCGCAGGTATACCTGATAGGAGAGCGTCCTATACTAAGTTTGCAGAACCGCGGTGTCTACCTAATGGTTTACCCCAGAAGTCGGTTCTTCATGAGATATATTACCTACTTTTATTATGGACTAGCTGCGCCCCACGGCTTCGCCGGCGTGGAAATCTATGTTTCGAATACCTAGTTTATAAACTTTTCTCTTGAATCACTCTACCTATTTAAAAAACCGCATCAAAATCCGTTGCGTAGTTTTAAAGAACTAAGCATACATAGGGACAGACAGACAGCAACTTGGTTTTATACTATGTACTCGTATTTATTATGGTCACATTGCAAAAACGATTTGAAGTGCAGGAATTGCTGTTGCGGGTTCGATTCCCAGCGCAGGACGTACCTACATAGTTTCGGGTCTTATATCATCTTGAACAGTGTTTTACAGTAGTATCAAACTTATTATATTAATTACATAATGACACCAGTCCCATGGGAGTGGGGGAGGCCATTATTGTAACATGGGCTGATATAGTACGTACGCCTCGCTATCTTCCGTAAGGACATCCGTGAGGGCTGTTGCGGCGGCAGATTTGGCCCAGAATCTCAAGAGGCGCCAATATGCAGGTATCGACAAAGCCTGCATATTGGCAAAATACTATAAGTGGTCCAGAAAACATGACCATAGATAAAAAATATTGTTAGTGCCCGAGTTACCTTTTTAAATTGAGATCTTGGTGATTTACTGAGCGGCACCATGCGGCACGGACGAATTAGATAAAGTTTTCGTAGGCTCTCAAGCTGAATACCTAAGCCGGTTTGCTAATACCATATTCGAAGGCGCTATCGTATAAAATAAGTGTATATTGGTAGGCATGGTCATAAAACCAATAAAATCAGCTTACTTTCCAACGATCGGTTTTGGAAAAGGCCATGTGTAGTCACTGGTTACAGAAGTTTTAAAATCCATTTTTTTTTGGTTTGCTGTGTGCTAACCCTTTTCTGAAATAAAACAGTAAATATAAACTTGTAACGTGCTTGTAAAGTAGGAAAACATACATTTCCTCGACATGAAATAGAGCATTGGTAGCAAATCGATCGACGACTATCAAAGATTTAATTTTCATTTCAATGTCGTCGGCAGGTACACTTACCTTAGTTCATTAGTTTAATATTTTTTAGATTGAATATTACGATTCTTGCCAGTTGGCATCCCACATAATTGAGAACAGCCTTTGATGCCAAAAATTTTATTTGGAGAATAATTTCTTCAATGAGGGAAGATAAAAACATTTTTGAAGTTTTTATTTTACTTTTATTTCTGACAACCAGTTTGAAATTTTTTATTTGAAGTACCTATTCAAAAAGGGTATACGCTCTTTGAGCTAAAAGATTCATAGCCGATCCAATAAAAACGCCAATGTCAAAAATGACAATTGACACCCGGACCTTGTTGTTGTTCTGTCATCCGTCCGTCATCAAAACATCAAATCAGCTGTGTATCGCACACAGGGAACATGTACAAAATAAATGTGCGTATTTAAAATTAATGGTGTGAAAATGTCCCAGTGGACTATTGATAAAAAAACTAAATGTTTATGATAAATTCGTTGCCTGTGAGACATGGCGCGCCGGAGGAGCAGCGGCATCACCAGCCTAGGGTTTAACCAGGACCAAGGTTTGTTGTAGATCCTAGTTCGTCAACCTTCTTTGTTCTTGTGTGGTGGATTATTCATGATTTCGATGACCTAAACTCGATGGGGAAGTGCTTCGAGGGTCTGGATATCACTATTGTAGATTGCAAATCTAGTAGGCTCCGCATTGTTGTGTTGTGATTAGAGCGAGCGTCGTTATAGGCGTGATAACTTAACACGCGTGTCGACATCCACTCCACGTGTTGTTGATAATATTTTTAGTAACAAGCCCACGCAGTTACATCGTACGTGATTTTGCTACTATTGTTTGAATGTTTACTTTTGCAAAACGCAGTAGATACCTATGACGAACTTAATTTAGCTGGTGTTATGGTCCCATTGTGTGCTAATTATAAGTGTATGCTGTTTGCAAGTTAGGTATTGAATAGTAAGTTTCAGTTTCAATCTTATTAGAAAGGCAACTAAATGGCCTGCCCTGGTACCTGGTATTTAAGTTTTGAAGTCAGGCATAATAATATTAATTAAAGAAATAAGTTCAAGTTTGACCTTTACGTAGGTACACTTCCTAACTATTTCAGTCAGATTTAATTAGTTTCATATATATTTAAATTTGATTTAAAAGATTCAGTTATATTTTTATATAGGTACTTACATATTAATATAGGTATTAATATATTATTTTTATAGGTTGGTATATATTATGTTAGTATAGTATTTATTTTTTTAGTAGAGCTCGACCTATACAACAAAGAGTGGGTTCTCCTTGCTGAGGACCGAGATGAGTGGAAGAAGGGGAGGGAGGCCTTTGCTCTGCAGTGGGACACTCCAGGCTAATATAATAAATAATAATAATATAGTATTATAACAGATTAGTATATATAGCTGAAAATATTAAGATTATCACATTAATTGTGAATAGGTACACAAATATACAAATTATACTTAGTTAGATGCAATAGTCTATGACTTAATACCTTAATCTCTTTTTCAGGCTGCTTCACTTGCTGCCTAAAGACCGGCCTGAGGGTGTACAATGTGGAACCCTTGGTGGAAAAGGCCCATTACAGTAAGTATTTATATACTGTTTAGACATGAAATAAAATGAATTAGTCTCGGCAAAAAAATTTTTTTTGTTCATCACAATGATAAAATTATTTAGGCAACACCTTCATTATGAATTCAGGCAGGTCAGCTACAAAAGAAAACTAGTTTGTGTTACAAGAACACAAATGTTTCATCCCTTAACAATGGACATCAGGATTAGTGTGTACGAGACACATGCACTCGTAATGAATTTGTCGAGCTTAAACAGTTTTTTTGTGCTAAACTTAATTAGTATGTATTACCAACATGTAGAATGTAGTAATGTCAACTACAGAACAATAATTTGCTACACCTACAAGTTTTGTAAAATGTTTGTGGATCATTATAAAATGAGCATGACTAAACATAACTTTAAATAGCATGAAGTAGGCAAAAAAATGCTGTATCTGATACATGAGTAAGACAGAATATGATAAAACTATTAGGTATTGCCGACCAGGTGGGATAACAACCTGCGAAAGACTGCAGGTAGATGCTGGATGCGGCAAGCTGAAGACAGGGCGCTATGGCGCTCATTATTGGAAACCTATGTCCAGAAGTGGACTACTATAGGCTGATGATGATGATAATTAGGTATTGACCTATTTAGTTACTGACTGGGAAATTTATAAAAATACCTACTGCTAGCTCTTGTAGTGTATAACTGGTATAACTTTGCAACATTGAGTCATGTCCTGACTTAGCACAGTGTATAAAACACATTTAATAGTAAAATAGCTTATCTTGGTAGCGTTAATTTATAAATAACATGTAGGTAAGGTACTTAGACCACTAGATTACTATAAATATGTGATTGATTTAAAAGAAACTCAAAACCAAAAACCTTGACTTCAAATTATTTAGTATACTTAGGTACACTGTTTTTAATAACAAACACTTTTCCCTCAGGAATAACTTTTTGGGACCAGTTTGGGATCATTTCACATAGAATAGCGAAAGTATTTTCCAAATTGGTCCCTAATGGTCGGAGACATCGACAAACAAACATAAAAAAACCAATACAAACAGCCAGAATCTCCTAGAAGCTCGACCTTTTTTGTTACTGCAGTTAAAAATGTGCCTATGCCTCAAGCGGTTTATGAGGTAGTTTGTGAGAGTGTTAAAAGATTGCAGTCAATTTAATTTAAGTGTGAATGAACTTCTAAAATTAGATGCTGAATCGGAATCTAATCTCGGACGACCGACGACGACGGCGCGTTAAAGGTTGATCTACAACTATACATCCTCAACGCACATACCTCGTTGGTCGGTTAAAGAATCTTAGGCCACTTAGGCCAGTAGCTTTTATCACATTTACCTACTAGAAAAATACTTGATCAAGCGTGTAACTTGCTTAATATGCACTTAAGCCTCTATCGAACCCAAATGTGCGTCCTGACTGAATCCTAATGAGTAATGGAAGACAAGGGGCGTAAGCGGATTCAGCGGAGCACTATATAATCTGACATTCTGGACCTAGTTAGCTGATTCTAGTTAGCTATAGATTTATTTACTTCTGCTTCCCGTAGCTTCGCCCGTGTTTAAATCTATGTGTCAAATTAAGTTTATAAACCTTCCTCTTGAATTACTGTACCTATCTATTGCTAAAAATGCTTTAAAATCCGTTGAGTACCTCGTTTAAAAGATCTAAATTCTAAGTGAACAGACAACGGAAGCAACTTCATTTTTTTTAATGCGAATTAACGATGGTAATGTCTCAAAATTCACATCACATTTCAGATTTCATTATTCCGTAGTTATATTGACTTGATTTTTCATTTTAATTTAGCTTATCATAGAATAAATTATCATTACATTATTGAATATACATTAGTAAATAATTGATCATTGTTAATTTTTTTTATTGAACATGATTAAAATATGATAGCATTTTTATTATTCTGCGATTTCTACATGAGTAAAGGCCTCTTCCTCCTAAAATTGTCTTGATTTTTCACCAATAAAACGCAACATGAGGTACTTTTTGTCATGATCCGCGAGCATAGTGCGTTTCTGTCTTCATAAGTAAAATCCGACCCATTAGGCGATGCCTAAATGAGAGCGCCCAGCCGGGACCGTTAGGTTAACGGATGACTCAAGCTTAAGATGTTACTGAGAATATGAGGGCCAAATCTTTTATATTTACTTGATCCTTACAAAACGATTTAATGGTCAAAATACAAGCATAACAAAAGACTTTAAAACTCACGGTGGTTTACTTTTCTTCAACCATCACCACATCTTTAGAACGGCTTTAAGGAACCTGTGCAAAAGACATTACATACATTTAAAAAAAAAAAAACTACTCCTAAATAAAGCTTAATACTCCATTAAATAATTCCCGCTGCACGCTAGACAGAAATGGGCTTTTTCTTTGTGTTTCTATGTCTATATTTCTATATTAAAATCTACGTAGTACAAAGTATTTCAGTTATCTAGTACCCATAACACAAGTTCTGCTTACCTTGGGGCTAGATGATTCTTTGTGAATTGTCCAGCATTATTTATTTAAATTTACAATTTATCTGAGCATAAGCGACACGACAATCATAACACCACTTTTTAGGTCGTTAAAAATTTTATACAATGATATTTGTTATATAGCGTATACATATTCATTTATTTATTGCATACAGACACATACACCGTCACATAATAATATTAGCTTAGAGGTAGGTACATGTACCTACCCTGTAAGGGCGCAGCTATTTATTTATAAATAATAACAATAGTAACTAGTATTTATAGGTAGGAATGAATTAATTAATTAATTAACACTTTATTGCACTTAAAACTATAAAATAACACCTTATATCTAAATATAACACATAAAAAGTACAATAGGCGGCCTTATCGCTGACAGCAACAATTTCTCCCAGGCAACCTAGGCATATAGCCTAGGTAGGTAACATAGTAATCGGATAATTTATACAATACTAGCTGCGCCCCGCGACTTCGCCCCCGTGGAAATTCTATGTGTCAAATGATAAAAAGTATCCTATGTTAGACTCCTGGTTCTAAGCTACCTCTCCAATTTTCAGCTAAATCGGTTCAGCCGTTCTTGAGTTATAAATAGTGTAACTAACACGACTTTCTTTTATATATATAGATTATGCAGAAGAATGAAATGAATGATGCGTTATTTTGTAAGTGCTAAAGAAGTGTATCGGTGGAAGCATAAATTGAAATAAATGAAGCGTCTTTTCCTGATTCACAAAGCCCATTGTCTATTTAATTAAATCACACCGGTAGTGTCCGCGCGGCCTCGCATTCCGATTAGCTGAGCTTCCGAAGATGTACACTGATTATTTGAACAGCACGTCTAGGCCTGTCCTACATATACTCCAACCAAATTTGATGCGAATTGTTTGCGAACAAACCACAAAATAAATTTACGAGCTTGGCGTCGAGTTTCAAATTTAATTATTTGAACGAACGAATCGAATAATAAAATCTCTAAAATTAAATCAAAATATCTAAAAAAGCGACGATTTCATTATGAATAAGGAGGTTTCATTATGGATAAAGGTACTGCGATGAAGGCCATTATAACATTGGAAACACCAACAATTATCTTCCAACATAGCCTAGAATACTCTTGTTTTGACTTTCTAAACAAAAAATATATCAAGCTTGGTTCATTTATTTGAAAGATGCCACAAAATGTAGCTGAAGAAAAATTGTGCCAACAACTCCAGCTAAAGTACATATTTGGTTCTAGAATCTTAGGTGTTTTTGTGCACAAAAGGGTTAAAAAATCAAAGAAATATTAGAGGCAGATATTATTCGACGCGTAAAATAGTTTCAATTCATTCATTTCAGCTTCACAATAATATACATACATAGGTACTGTTACAGCCATGTTATAGCCAATATTTGCAAATTTTTTTGTACATTTCCAGACAAAGAGGAGCTTGGCGAGGTATCTCTCTGCGAGATGGTGTTCCGTACCAACTGGCTCCTCGTGGTGAAGGCGCGCAAGCCATGCAGCCTGATGCTGCTAGACGACCAGCAGCGAGCCTTCAAAGCGGAGGTGGTCTTCAAGTCGCCGATACGAGCGCTCAGGGCCAGGAAAGACAAGTAAGACAATATATTCTATTTATTGCTCGTCACGTAATGGAACTAACCTCGAATCCGTAATGGAACTAAGGTGGTGAAAGTAGAGTGGGCTAGATGATGCGGTGTCAGGTACCAAACGATGTGGTGACAGGTACCAACTGGCTCCTGTTTGCCGAGAAGAGATCGCTCTCAGCGATAAGGCCGCCCTTTATACTTCCTTTATTGTTGATTTCTCGGTGGTATAAAGTGTAAACTCATTTAATGTGTTCAAACTCAAATTAGCTCAACATAATTATCATGAATGATAATTAATTCACTTCAGAATAATCGGAATAATCAATTTAATGGTAACAAAATAGTTGAAGTCAAATCTTCTTATTAAGTGAACACATCAAATGAGTCCGCTATTAAACGACATCAACCCGTTTATCTATCTAAACTTAACCTAAGAACCCTGTTCTCATGTGACTTGATATACTTGTAGAGAGAATAAATAAATATTAAACTTAATATAATAATATAAAATGTTTTCTATCTATCTTTCTAAAATATTTAATATCATCCTCCAGGGTCGCCGTGGTGCTATCATCATCAGTGCAAGTGATATCGCTGCCCTCGCTCCAGCGCGTCGCGTTGCTGCGCACGCCTGCCACTGCGCGGCCTCTGTGCGCCATCGCGACGGAACCTAACGCGGCGCAGATACTAGCGGCGCCTGCGCATCGCCGCGGGTCCTTGCAGCTGTTGGTAAGGGAGCTAGTGCTAACGTCAACACAAAAAAAAAAAAGTTTACTAAAAAAAAACTAATTTATGTACCTACTGTCTTTGATATGAGTGGTTTTTAGTTTAGGTGGATATAGAATTACTATGACCCCTGCACTAGGCCAGGACGGTTTCGCGGGGGTATCGAATACATAGTCTGTTTGCCATGATTATTGCAAAAAATGGTAGTACACTAACAAATTGCGTAATAAAGTTAATTAAACAAAGCATGTGAGGCAGAAAAGTGTCCAACCATACACGAACATAATTATTGCCATTAACAAAGAATCATCACCAACATCCTATAATTTGTTTTTCAATTTACAGGACGTATCCCGAGCAGTCAAAGGCGCGCACTCTAGTAGCCCAGTCGTGATTGGCTGCCACCAGACCGACCTCGTTTGTCTCAGCCTATCAGCGAACGGCGCGAAGTTGGCCACAGCCTCCGAACGCGGCACCATCCTACGGATCTGGGACACGAGCAGCAAACAGATGATACATGAACTTAGGCGCGGATCGGATTATGCTGATGTTTACTGGTACGGGTTGTTCAGTTATTGTTTAGAGCGATGTGAACTTATCCGTATAAACATGCTATCCCTTTCTAATAGACCTAAATGAAAAGGACAGGGATATTTGAGGCTTCATACAGTCCAGTTTCAACTTTTCCGGTTTATTTAAAACTAGCTATTGACTAGTCCGGAGTTTTTCATGAAACAATTACGGAACAGTTTTTCATGAACAAATATCTGCAGATCGTACACAATTGTTCTGAGGCGGGACTCTAACCCGCAACCTCTTGCGTCGCAGGCGGACATTCGCCCACCGCGCCGCAGAAGTCGTCACAACTTTATACACGACCCTATTCTATAAGTGTCTTTTGTTAATTTATGTTGTTTTTTTTTTTTTTTTGCTGAAGACAGGGCGCTATGGCGCTCACTGGGGGAGGCCTGTGTCCAGCAGTAGACTGCTATAGGCTGATGATGATGATGAATTTATTGTTGTTATAAATAAATGTCTTTCTATTCTAGTATAAGTATGAACCCGCTCGGCTCGCTGGTGTGCTGCGTGAGCGACAAGGGCACGCTGCACGTGTGGTCGCTGGGCGCGCGCGCGGCGCCTGCGCACCTCTGCGCGGCGCAGACGCGCGCCGAGAACAACGCGCGCGCGCACTGCGCGTTTGCGAACGACACCAGCGCAGTGGGTAAGTGGTATTAAGCTAGATATATTTTTACTCTAAGTCTACGTTCTATTTATAACTAAATATAAGCTTTTTGTTTCCCAAATAAAATAAAATATGTAGGGAATATTGTTTTTGTGCCGATTCAACTTCAACTTCTTGCAAGATGGTTCTGCATCTGGATTGACGAAATTCTGCCAATGTCCGCCTCGAATGCGACGCTCGACCGTCTCTGGTATGAAATTGGCAATTGTTGAGTTGAGATATCAAAACAACATGAAAACCGTAATATTATTTCTATATACGGTTACGCCGCTCGATGGTACACGCAGACTAAACAAAATTGAAAATTTTTTAAAGTTTTTTACTATCATAGTGGCTCAGTCTGGTTTTTTTTGACATTATTACATATTTTAGAAATAACTTCTAAGAAATAAATTGTTAAATTTCTTACATTTTGTAAGATCTTGTTGGAAAATGTTTTGCGCGAAATTGTTACTAAATATTTTCATTCTTATAATTTACTATGGATATCTGCAAAGTAACGCCTGAATCTATTATTTATCAAAGAAATCCAATAACATCCCAAAAATCCTATTCTCAATTAAATCTTAATAATTTGTTCATATCTCGGTATTGTTCCAGTAATCTGCGAGGATGGCACCTTCCACAAGTTCACGTTTGCATCTGAAGGCAACTGCCATCGCAGCGACTTCGAGTACTTCTTGCAGGTAACCCAAATAAACAAAAGACAAAATAGTTTTTTTTTAATCTGTACTTTATCAGTAGGTAAATATATAAAAAAACTTTTTGGTATATAATTGCTAATTTCATTGAATTTTTGATACAGAAATACAAATACATTTTTTTTATTCATTAAATGATAAGTCACTTATTAAGTGAACACTTTATATCAGCCAGCTATTGAATGACCACAAACTATGTATAGGTACTTACTTAACTCTCTCTCATGTAAGTGACTTTATATAAATTGTTTTTTTGAGTAGTAGTGAAGTTGATTCAATGTCCCAGTGATATAATTGTTTTTAATAAAATATTTTTCTTTCAGGTTGGTGATGATGACGAATTTCTGCAATAACTAATTATATTTTTTGTATAAAAACATCGTATGTACCGAACACAAATGCCTATTATAAGTGATAAACAGTGAAAAGTGGTGATAAACTTAGTTATAACACAAATCATTATAAATTTAGCTTGAGAACTTGTTGTAATTATGTGGTTTTGAGACGGCATGTTACAAATTAGTGTTAGAACTTTATTTCTATGATATTATTTCTATTTTAGTTACTTACTGGCTAGTTTTTAAGTTGTTCAAGGTCATCAAAAATTGTTCTGTGAAATGTTTAACTAGGGTGATACATTTACAATTTAAGTCTGTTATTTCTATGGTAAATTTTCGTAGTTAGATGGAAAAAGACGTGTGAACACTAAATTGCATTTTTTATTTAGCAAAGTTTAGGTTTATAGAAAATTATAGATAACGGAATACGTTGTTTGTTACTCATCTCCATGTACATACTAACTGTTGCTTTTTTTTTAACTTTTTTTTTTAAACTGTTTTGCTAACTGTTGCCGAAATTATAAATTTTATTAATGTGACATCTCAAATACTCTCACTAACTTTAGAATGCACTAAAATTATAAATCCTTTGATATTATCTGTCATGGATTGCACCAATTTTGTGCAGGCATTTAGTGGAGTTGTAGAGATCGCACATTATTTTGGCTATAGTTTTTTTTGGTATGTACAAATTATTGTTCCATAAGCTTTGTAAACTGTAATGCATGTACATATATTGGTAAAGGGTAGAACTGATTTTAATATGCATAAATATGTGCCTAGGTGTGTTACGGATCCTAATCAAAAATACAAGGACTTGGGGTCCTTGAGTGATTTACGAACTTTATTCTTCTACTGTTTCTTGAATTTTTTTTTGTTATTAACTTCAAGAAAGCAATCTTCTTATGGTAACTAAAAATGCCCCCAATGTTTGGTTATTTTGTAGGTAAAGTAAAAGTGCAGATAGGTAGCTACACATTTTTTTAGGTTTTTATGGCTCAATATCATTAGGAGATATACCTATTTGCATTTGCTCACTGTATAAAAATAATTAATCAAAGTTTTTGTTTGTGTACATATTTTTTTTGTTTTAAATATTATTAGTCATCCATATTTGTTTTAAATTGAGAGAATTTATAAAAGTTCTATAATGATTTTATAGGTATATTAAACAGTCCACTATTTATGACTTTAAGTACTTTTAAACTGAATTACTGTTTGTATGTATAATTATGTAAATATTTTAATAGCAATATTATAAGTTTTGTACTTGATATTATAAAAATGTTATAGAATGTCTCAACTCCGCTTTTGCTTTAAAATATTGGCATGTAAATAAAACAGAGTGAAAAACATATTTTTTTATCGATTGAAAAATCAAGATATCATTTAAAGCTTCGAGATTTACCCAAGTAGGGTAGAGAACGTGATTAAAAAATAAATATTTCGTAATTATCATCTGTGTTATTTATTTATTTTGTGACCAAAGTAGTTTTGAAGTGATTCATACATATAAAATGGCTTATCATTATTCACAAAAATAAAATAAAAAGGATGCCAAAGTAACTATGTAACATTTTTATTAAATTATCAGACTAAAAAATAACAAATATATATATATAAAGTAGGTTCAAACTTATTCACTATCTGGCTTCTTTCGTCCAAAGGGATCTGACCAAACCTTCATGTCTGTAAAGAGAAAATTATTATATAGAAGACGTGACACACTCGGTGCCAATTTATAATTGGTGCAAATTATGCTGTACGCATGGAAGCTGTAATCATGCCCATACACTTCACTATCGACTAATCTCACTGGCTACTAGGAAACTGGGATGTATGAAAAGGCGCTGATGACTTTGCTCTATTTGGTTTATTTTAAAGAAAGCAAAGAACTTACTTCCAGGCTGTATATCTTCTTGCTTGATATCTTTTCTGGTAATTTTCTGGATTTCCTCTGAAAAATACGGAAATATTTTAATTTTAAAAAAGGTCACTTAAACGTTAAATGCCTGCATTGTCTTCAAATAGATTAGTTTGTCTTGTGTTATCTTTTCATAAGTAATGTTTATACTTCCTCTCAATATAGATAGGTATAATCCTCTATTAATTCTAAATAATGCTGCTATTCACACAGCATCGTCTAGCCACAAGCTAAGCAGAGCTTGTGTTATGGGTGTACCTACTCAAAGTACTAAGCATTAAATGGAAGCGGAATCCAGAAAATATATTTTAAACAAGCTGAGGTCAGATCAGAGAATAAGCTAAATGTCCAATTCAAAGTGCTTTATTTTCCATTAGACCTTGGAATAGAAAAGAACTCTTTGAATGCTGTTGGGTCCAAAAAGTTTTGGCGACCCCCCTGAGTAACAACCTACCTTGTGATCTGACATAATGTTTTTTTTATCTGAAACTATGTAGTGTAGATATATGTAAAGTGAACTTACTATATTCTGAAGCGTCAATCATTGGCGCGATAGCAATAGGGTACATGGCCAAGCCGATGAATCCAACGAGTCCAGTAATAAACGCGGTATAGCGCCAACCTTTCACAGCCATTCTTGTTGACTAGATGACACTAAATTGAACTATGTCCTATTTTTGGAAATCCAGTGTTTCAGAATAGCTACACAAGTAACTGTTGCGTTGCGAGTGCAAATAAAATTAAGAAAGATATATTAGTTTTTTATCTTGTTTGTATTCGTTATACATAACCTACAAACATGAATAAGAAAATAAAAAACAGCTGATTGTCAAACTAGACTTTTGAAGTTGACAGCGTTATTTCGTTGACATCCGTGTTTGCAGGCTATGATGAGGGCCAATCACAAGACTTAGTATGCGCGGGAATGATAATGGCGCTATATTTGACTAGAAGCATTTTGATAATGTAGGTAAACCACCGAATAAAATAATACTACCATAAATTAACTGCCTGCAGAAAACTTCCAGAAAAAAAAAGGTAGAAGGCTAAGTATGCCGTGTACCGACTGTGTGGCTCACTGACGATCTAAAATTATTATAGGTACTGTAATGTGCTTGCTTACGCAAAAAAACATTACGTAGGTAGTGCTTGTACCGATCCACTTTCATCGTTCGTGAGTGAATTCGTGTGCATTAACTAGTGGGATTTAAATAGGTAATTGGCTCATCTTAGGGGACGAGTGCAGTAGCTGGCGGATATTTGTAAATAGATTTTATTATCAACATCCGCGTGTTCTAGCTACATATCAATAAATTCAACAATAATAAGAAATAACAAGTTTTATAAACAATTAAGCGTTTTCGTTCATCTACTAACAGCTCTGAATTCTGAGTCAAGTCGTTTCATTACTTTCATAACAATGAACTTAATTATATAGGTATTCCTTACTTAATTGCTGAGGTTAGCACAAGCTAAGAACCTATCTATACCTATGTAACATATAAATTTAGAATCCAAGATAGGTGCCTATACACTTATACAGGGTGTCCCACAGCCATGCCACATGGAGGGAAAGTACCTTAAATATTGTATATAGAATATTTTACTGAAAGAAGACTTCATTTTGATTTTAAAAACAATTTAAACTGCATTCAAAGATTTTTGAAAATTTACATTAATAATTTCAGGAAAATTAACCGAGATCAGCGTGGTGATCTCGGTTAATTTTCCTGAAATTATTAATGTAAATTTTCATGGTCTTCTTTTTATTTAAAATGCTATGTTACTTGGAAAAAAATAATACTTACGATTGAGCCTTTTGATCAGACAGGCGATTATTCAAAAATCTTTGAATGCAGTTTAAATTGTTTTTAAAATCAAAATGAAGTCTTCTTTCAGTAAAATATTCTATATACAATATTTAAGGTACTTTCCCTCCATGTGGCATGGCTGTGGGACACCCTGTATAAGTGTATAGGCACCTATCTTGGATTCTAAATTTATATGTTACATAGGTATTAGAGTAGGCCTTAGAATTCCATTTTGTAAACGATTTTTCAGAATTCCTGCTGATTTAAGTACCCAACTAATTCCTAATAGGTACCTAATAAATTTAGTCTTATTATGAAGTCTGACTCACACGACGTAATTTGATTATGACTAGTTGAGTTTTATCCTTATCAGTTAGGGTTAGGGGGTTAGAGTAGGTACGTTAGTACAATATAGTTACAATACAATATATCTTTATTGCACCATGAATACTATATAGTTTGTACTGTAGTTAAAGTTATACTATAAGGGTCAGCTCACACCGAGACGCGACGCGACGCGACGCTGCACACATTTTGGATATGATTTTACTTTTATTATTTCTGCCCTCGGCTTCGCACGCGTTGTTTAAGGTTAATGGATTTTATCCCACGACTTATTCCAGCCCTAACTACCAGTATCAAAATTTCAGCCCGATCCGTTCAGTAGGCGGGAAGAGTCAATAAACATAAAAAAAAAAACTTTGTGATTTCTACGCAAAAAGATAAAATTATATAAAAATAAATAAATGAATTTATAATTCACATAGAGTTAGAGTTAAATGATAATACATTAAAATTTCAAAGATATGAAATTCTGTTGTAATTCTGTTTCTGTGTAGTGATGTATAATTCTCGTTATATGGACTGTTACATACACAGTACTATTTAATTGATTTGATTGAAAGTGCGCGCACCGTCCGTCGTCGTCGCGTCGCGTCGCGTTACGTCTTCGTGTGCAGCTGAACCCTGAACCTAACATATACAAGTAATAGTATGTATTATATTATCTGTGGTATAAGTAATATAGATAGTGCGTTGTTCGATGAGTCACTGTACGTATGATTTAATTTTTCCTTCTCATAAGTTAAAGTAGTCCCAATTTAACTTAAAACCGGTTCATCCTGTCTCTTCACAAGCTTCAATCTGTTTTGTATAGCGAGCGATGAAATAAAAGGACATAACATACCCACAGATATATCGTATACTAGTTTATGCTCGCGGCTTCGCACGCGTTTTTATGAAAACATTTTAATGTTATTTTATTCGAACTATGGAACTGAGTTATGGGTTAAAAATTTGCCTATGTTTTATTCCAGGCCCCAACTTATGGAAAATTTCAACCCGATCCGTTCAATAGTTTTGGCGTGACAAACATCCAAACTTTCGCATTTATAATATGTGATGTGATTTCTGTGGAACTGAATAATAAACTTAAAATTAAGGATTTTTATTGAGTGGACATTAAAAAAATCATATTCCATCCATTCAAGACTAAGGTTTATATAGATATTTCACCGTTGCAATTGTATATGTAATTCGTGAATTGGTTCTAAGTACCTCCCAGAGTCACGAGATCTATTTGTGCAAACTTTTAGTTATGAGTGTATTGGGTTTTATCAGAAGCTAAGGTATATTGAATAAGAGAGTAAAGACAATGTTTACTAATAATATTTAATTTAATGTACTTATTTTATTGAAACAAATCACAATTATAACAATAACGACTAATATTACTAAACATTACTCAAGCCTCAATAAGCCTACCTTCTTAAATACTTACAACTTCAACACTCTCGTCACCATCCGAAATTCTGATAACATTCGTTCTGATATCACTGTAAGACGCTTTAGGAACCCCATCTTCCAACAACTGAAGAAGCTTATCGTATACCAAGGTCGGAGCATCCACAGCGTAAAGGAAATCAATGTGGTTGAACTCCTTGAGTGGTACCACATAATGCGCTATAGGGTTCCCGAGGTGGACGTACAAGTTTGTTACATCTATATCGCTCGAAAGCCAGTCGTTCTGCGCACTGAACAAAGCTATAGGCAGACTTATTCTCTCAACAGGGTACTGCGGAGGTTCGCCGCTTCCGTATTGCTGAAGGTTTCCTGCGAGTCCGTAATCGAACATCTGGAACTTCCCTAGATTCTTTATCTCCTGCGCGTAGTGGACGAGCGTCTTCGTCGATGCCCCGGCAGGTGTGTGGCCCAGGATAATAGGCAGCAGAGACTGGTTGAACTGCTTCTCGTCGTGGCCACAAAGAACGAAGAGCGAGTTCTCGCATATCGCTTCTTCCCAGTGGTTGATCTCACAAGCGTGTTTCGATAACCATCGCAATACAGCGTTCTGCGGCAGGAACTCGTTAGCTCCAAGAAGTTTCATCAAATACTCGATGTTGTCGCTAAACCTCGCCAGCAAATGGATCGGACTGCGGATCTCCGACATGTAAGCCACCGGTGCTAAAGCGAAACCAGCTCTCAAAACCTTATTGTACTGAGGTTTTGTCGACAACATAGCGAACAACACCGTAGTTCCCATGGAATGGCCGATGTAGTTTATCTTTACGTCCCAACCCTTTATCTCCATAATGTAGTCGATAACAGCAGGTAGGTCGTACTGGCTGACTTCATGGAATGTGAAATTCCAAAAGGCGAAGGTGTCGATATTCCTGGAAATGTGCGCCCTGGAGTAGGTGTTACCGCGAACATTGGCGAACCAGACGTCGTATCCCGCTTCGGATAAGATATACCCGAGACCTTTCTCCGGCCCGGTTAATATCCAATCGGCGGAGCTTCCGAGAAGACCGTGGTGGAGTAAAACTGTTTTCCACGGGCTTACCTTGCTGGTGTCGTTTTTAGCGAATGGTATTCTGTGTATGGAGAGAATATAACCATCGTCTGTTACAACGGTATGTGACTCTGCAGGGTAGCCGTGCAAGGCTATCAGTTGTGGTGTAGTCATATGAATCGCTGGATCGTCATCCAAACAGGTATATCCCGCCGTCTCCGGAGCGATGGCTTCAAACAGCGGAGTTTTTTGATTATTAGCTTGAACTATATAATCTTTAAACTTCCTCTTGATCCTATCCTGTTTTGCTACATCAGCTGCACTATCAGCGTGCTTCTTTGCGTTGACCGCTTCCGTCGCGTCTTTTGCAAAATAATGGTTTATTTTATTACGAACGTTTTCGATATAATAGTCTTTAAAGCTCCTTCCTTTTTCTCGCACATAGTTCGTTAAAGCGGTCGTTTTATTGGTGATGGTATCAAAAACACTTGGAAACCATATGCTTTTAGAGTCACTGCACTGGACGAGAAGGAACGTCAATACTAAGATAATAGGGAGTTTCATGGTTACGTGCGCTTCGGGGAGCGATCTACGTAAGACTGGAACTGAACTGAAGCCGAATGAATGAACACAATCTGTAACAGGAGCCGCAAAGGTCAAGGCGAGGCGAGCGACTGAATCAAAGGCAGAGTATCTAGTGTTGCTACAGTTAGTAAACATGTCCGCCCGCCTGTTGATAAACTTAGACTTTAGAATTCGGATGAATCACTCCTTGTATTGTTAACCTCTGTGCGACAGATGGAGATTAGAGTCGGAGACGCTTGTTATTTATTTTTAAAATTACACGTTATTATTTACTACTGTTTACCGGTAGGTAGGAACCTAATAATTAAATAAATCATGTGTTATGTCGGTACAAATATAATAAAAACACATTTTATGGTCATTTTTATTCTTTACTACTTGTAGGTACCGTAAAAAGTACGGTACAAACATTTACCGGATATAATAAATAAATAATATTATCATTTTAGAATGGATCTCTGTGCCCCAAAGTAAGCAGAGCTTGTGTTATGAGTAGGTACTAGATAACTGATATACCTACTTAGTTAATACATTACATACATCGATTTTTTATTAAACATAGCACCCAGAACACCCGCGACTAATTTATTTGCAGATACAAATACATTTTTGTCCTGAGGCGGATACGAACACTCAACCTCCTGCATAGCACAATAGCGAGATAGTAGTGAGACCTACTACACCCGCTAATACGTCACGTCTGTAGTAATCCTACTATCCTATCCTACTAATATTATAAACGCGAAAGTTTGTGAGGATGTATGTAAGTATGTTTGTTGCTCTTTCATGAAAAACTGCTGAATGGATTTTGATGAAACTTCACAATAATATAGCTTAGATAGTACATATCAGAATAACACATGCACATGCACAGGCACATGACAATGAAATAAATAAATAATGCTGGACAATTCACACAGCGTTATCTAGCCCCATGGTAAGCAGAGCTTGTGTTATGGGTACTAGATAACTGATATAATACATAATACAATACATTACATAGATAGATATTTTTTATTATACTTACATAGAAAAAAACCAGAACACCCGGAACAAATATCTGCAGATCGTACACACAATTGTTCCGAGGCGGGAATCGCACCCGCAACCTCCTGCGTCGCAGGCGGACCTTCGCCCACCGCGCCACATCGGTCGTCAAAAGTCAAAAGTCGACAATTCATAAAGATATATATTGTACCTATATATTATCTAAAATATTTATCACCACGCAGGTGAAAGCTCGGGGCGGCGCAGCTAGAACTTTATTATAGTCTATTTGGTAGTACTAGAACTTTATTGTATTCGTTCGGATATCCGTTGATCTATGACTACCTCGTATGGTTGAAACCTCCATGCTTACACTTGTCATTATCGTAGACTGAATAGAGTACTCTTTTACTCTAAGGTCAAAATATACAACCAAAGAGAATACAATAACAGCTTATAACCAAAGAGTTAAAGTATGAATGAAAATAACATTGAAATTACTTCGGGAAAAATCATTTTTCAGAACTCTTACACAACTTATTTTAAAGCATTTTAGTCTCTTTTCGTCTCTTATTTGTATCTATTTATGTTCTAAATAACAAAGTAAATTATATCCAGATTGAAACATTCTACTGCTTTACTATTCTTCCGTGTATAGGACTTAAATTTTACTATATAGGTACATCCATTGCGTGATACGAAAATGTAAGTAAACACCTACCAATTAATTAATTAATATAATAATGTAATTACCTACCAGTGTTTTTTGGAACGTATCCCCTCATCCCTACACAGATAACCGTTTTATACAAAGTACGGGTTTTTATATTCGCGTACATATTTAACTCGCGAATACGGAGCTTCGACTGTATAAGTACACTGCAAAAATTATCAATAAATAAATTTAAAGAAATTGTCGAACATATCCTTTGTTAAAAGGTTACTAAAAAGTATCAGATTATCTAGACTTTTCTAGACAATAATAAAGCTCGGGCGAGTTTTTCTCCAACTCGAAAACTAACCTAACAAGATAAATGTTACTTATCTAGTACCTACCCATAACATACAAGCTCTGCTTACCATGGGGCTAGATAATGTCAATAAAGTCTGTGTGAATTGTCCAGCATTATTTATGTATTTATTATTTATTTATTTACTTGTTCGCTTCTTTATCAAAAAGATTAAAGTGAACAAAAATCAAAGTGGTTCATTGTTATTTCCTAGTGTGACTATGTCATTTGAATTTTGTAACATGTCCAAGAGTCTAAAGTCTAAAAACACGAAAAAAGGAAATAAAGCACTTTGATATTTCATAATAATTGATATTGAATAATCACACAATTAGTTCAAAGTAGATACACAGTTCAATCTATTGAACTATGTATCTACTTTGAACATCTAATACCATCTATAGTATAAGATGGCCACAGGCAATGTGTGAAACTGGAAGAAACTAACTATAAATTTTAAAATGGAAAAACAAAATAACTTCTCCCTAAGCAAAGTTGGTTCAAGAATGAATTATTTTATGAATCTATGTATGATTGATTCAATCATCAAACCTTGTTAAAAGTGCACTATTTGTCCTGCTGTCACTAACGCATACCTGAGTCCCTATGTATATCTTATGATGTGTATGTAGTATATTTCTTTGTTAATATTTTATTTATAATATCTCATTACATATAAACACACAGATCCCCTGGTACTGCCTACGATCCTATCCATCCATGGTTGTCTGATAAGACCGCCAATTGTAACTGTAACTAATTTTAAGTTTTTATTGTACATAGTTTCCTATTTAAAGTGCAATAAAGTATTTTCTACCATTTTGTATTATGGGGAGGCCAAGCCTATGTCTACAGTCTACTGAAACAGTGGTCTTTGGACCGAATGGTGATGCAGATAAAACAAACATGCTTTTAATTCCAAATCGGTTGATTTAAGGATGAGACGTGAGGAATCGAGACTCAATCCCACCCCACCACCAATCACGCAGCCGTCACAGCGCAGTTTGCGCAGGCTGAGCGACCAATCCAAACCGGCGTACAACATCGGCTTTCGACAAAACTCGCTTACTATCAGTGCTCTAGCTGCACAATCCGCTTATTTAACTGAAAAATTTCTTCAAAGGTATGTAACTGATATTCAGGAATCTTTTGTACCCCATTCATGAATGCATTATTTCCATGTCGAATAAAAAAAACCGACCAAGTGCGCGTTGGACTCGTGCACGAAGGGTTCCGTACCATTATCTAAAACGGCAAAAAAATTATGTATGATACAAAAATATATTTTGTTAGTAGTTGTTGTTATTGTGGCAACAGGAAATACATCATCTCTGAAAATTTCACCTGTCGTAACTATCACGGTTCATGAGATACAGCAGTGACAGACGGACAGACGGACGGACAGGTGCGGCGTGCGGAGTTATAGTAATAGGGTCCCGTTTTACCTTTTGGGTACGGATCCCTAAAAATTGACAGAAGAGGTGCTATTGGTAGTTTCCTACCTACCTACCTAAAGTATTTTTTTTTTCGATTAAATAATAATTTACCCAATTGATACAGTTCAGTTAACTGCAGACTATTTGTAAACAAACGAGAGGTAGCTCAACTTGTTCATATACAAATACAATACAAATGTTTTTATTTCGTTCACTAAGGCATTTTTATCTTACATAAGTCTACGTTCTATTTAAAACTAAATAATAAGCTGTTTGTTTCCCAAATAAGTAAAAATATATAATTTTGAAGCCTCCTTTTCAGTATAGAATACTTTTACTAGGAGGTTTATCATTATACCAATCGATATCCCCCAAAAAAAAACCACGAATCCCCAAGACGCTGGCTGCATTGTCCCGCTATATAGCAACGATTCACTCACTAGCTCTGGGGCTATTTTACGGGTCACTTCGACCTGATGATGCTCTAAAAATGTATGATCAGCCGGAGACTTCCTAGGTACTTCCTTAATTTGTTTTTGTACGGTTTATTATCAATTTCAGGGAACAAGAAAAATCTATTGGAACTCCAGTCTCGTGGCATAAGTTAGTAAGTACTATTTTTGGCTACCATCTGCTTAACGAGACTTGTTGGTGCGCCTGTGATTCTGAGGGCTCTACATAAGAATAGAAACCCTTGAATACTGCCGATATGTAGGCAACAGATAGAAAAAGTAGGTTCAAAATCTCGACATCGGATGGGGCAGCAGCATCTTTCAGAATTCTGTACCTACCAACATCTCAAACTGCAAAGCTTTTGAAACTAAATATAATGGTTATTACCACGAAAGTCACTTATAACGGGACATTTACCATGATTTGATTTTTGAGTTCTAAGGCAGAGAGGGTTTCATATTACACAAAATAGCTTTGACAGTCCAAAAAGTGATTTTTGAGTTTTTTAAATACCTACAGATAAGAAATTTATTTGTATTAAAAAAAATCGAAAAATCAGCATAATTAATACTGGTACAGTCTACGAGTATTTTGTTAAAACCCGTTGAATTTTACATCTCCAGTACAGATACGCCAGGGTATGGGAAGTTATGCTTATCACCATAGGCACACTGCTGGCCTGCGTAAACGGACTGTTTGTACCGATCGGAGTGATCATATACGGAGAGTTCACGGCGCTGCTCATCGACCGGACTGTGATGATCGGTACCTCCACGCCCACGCTCACTATATCCATATTTGGAGGCGGCAGGATACTGTGAGTAGAACATTCGAGAATACTGTGCGTAGGGCTAAGAATATTTTAGTCTCTAGCCGCTAATCATCTACGCATAGTTCACGGTTCTTCTTATTGACCGGACTGCGTTGATCGGGACATCCACATCCACACTCACTATGTCTTTGTTTGGAGGCGGAAAGATACTGTGAGTAGAACATTCGAGAATACTGTGCGTAGGGCCAAGAATATTTTAGTCTCTAGCCGCTAATCATCTACGCATAGTTCACGGTTCTTCTTATTGACCGGACTGCGTTGATCGGGACATCCACATCCACACTCACTATGTCTTTGTTTGGAGTCGGCAGGATACTGTGAGTAGAACATTCGAGAATACTGTGCGTAGGGCTAAGAATATTTTAGTCTCTAGCCGCTAATCATCTACGCATAGTTCACGGTTCTTCTTATTGACCGGACTGCGTTGATCGGGACATCCACATCCACACTCACTATGTCTTTGTTTGGAGGCGGCAGGATACTGTGAGTAGAACATTCGAGAATACTGTGCGTAGGGCTAAGAATATTTTAGTCTCTAGCCGCTAATCATCTACGCATAGTTCACGGTTCTTCTTATTGACCGGACTGCGGTGATAGGGACCGCCATAGCCACGCTCAATACTATTATGATAATCTATCTATATAAAAGAAACTCGTGTAACTAACACTATTTATAAATCAAGAACGGCTGCACTGATTTGGCTGCAAATTGGTGGGGAGGTAGCTTAGAACCAGGAGACGGAAATAGGATAATGTTATAATTTGAACCGACACATAGATTTCGCCCCCGCGGGGCGCAGCTAGTAGCTTATATTTGTAGGCGGCAGGATGCTGTGAGTGGAACACTAGGTATCGTTTATTGTTTGTTTATTCATTTCCACCGTAGGTACACAAACGTGTGTTACACTTGATGTCGTTAAGTTCTATTAGCATTAAAATTATATTACAATTTTATTATACAAGGAACACACATTAATTTTGACATAGGAAACACCATAAGGGATTGTGTTAAGAAAAAGCAGACAGACATGCCTTCTTTAAAAATGAAATAAAACATTTATATTAATTTATCACAGTAAAATAAATAATAAATTTGTTAAATTGAATACAAAAATGAAATAATACACGTCACGAATGTTATGCAACTGTATAAAGGCATTGTATATATCTAGTCTACTAGAATCTAGACAACCATTATGTTTTTAGCTTTGCAAGGCGCATGCCTTTGATAATTGGCCGTCCTTATATATATACTATCTTTCTTGTTATATGTTTAGCCGTAAGTTTTCCGAAAATTAAATAAATAAGCAGCCACGTTCGTGCCAAGCAGCTTCGCGTTGTGAATACAGAACTTTAGGCATTGTTTTCACGTTTGCTGATCAACCGATCACAATGTTATAACATAACAATAGAAATCGCACTTAGCGATAAGGCGGCCCATTGTGCATCTGTATCCTTGTTTGTTTGTTCTGTACTGTTTTATTCTATGTTTGTTGTGCCGTATTGGTATTGTATGTACATACAATACCAATACCAATATTTGTGTTTTTTCTTCTGTCTTCCTTGATGTTACTAAACGGCTCTGTCGGAAGAACAACTAACGCTGGTCAAGAATGACGACACTATTGTTTGAATAATGTTTGTTATTTATTTAATTATGAACTGCAGAAACAATTCTTCACAAATAAATAACAACACTACAGCGGCCGCGGTGTCTGAATCGACCCCTTCAACTCGTGGAAGCCGTAAAAGGCAACCGAGGGAATCTAGAGAATGGTTTTTAGATGAACGTGGGAGGCGATCTCTTCGCCTCTTAAATTAATCTTGTTTCTTTTGCAGGACAAACGCCACTAAAGCAGAGAACCAAAAAGCCCTGATAGAGGACTCGCGGGCGTTCGGCATCGGCTGCATGGCCTTCTCGGTGATGCAGTTCATCGTGGCAGTTATCAGTGTGGATCTCTTCAACTACACTTCGCTTAAATCGGTCCATAAACTTGTATCATTACTAATGGTCCGGGAGCCAGGGACAGATTTTCATGACCAAGTCCCTCCCAAGCAAAGCTTCGTAATATGCATTAGGGATTAATATTATGAATTTCTGATTTGAACCTTATTTCATGGGAATAATGTCATCATCGCTGCCACTACCCAACCTACCCACGGAATCGCAGCTGACGGTCACGAGTATTCATAATATTCATCTCCAATGCATTTTAAAACATTTCACTCGGGAGGAAATAATTAACCAAATTTGTACCTGGCTCCCGGACCATATTTCTTTCCACCAGAAAAATGCAGACAACATCATTGTTGACTTGACATTTCAGACTCATAGGATAAAGATGAAGTTCCTAGAAGCGGTCTTACGGCAAGATACTGCTTGGTACGATCTGAACACCACGATGAATTTCGCCACCAAAGTTTCAGAGTAAGGAAATGCTTTCACACAATAAACTGTCAAAAACACTTAGAGACTCACAATGTTTCAGAAAAAGATAAAAGCCACTTTGGAAGGTCAATGCTACAATAAATTTAATGATTTCATGACTGACAAATAATGAAAACATCTCTAGTTTTTGATTATTTATCAATATTATTTCTATTTCATTAATTATTATATTCGATTTATTTACTAAATAGGTATAAATTTAAATTAAGGGACATTTGTACGCCACAACAACGGTAGAAATACATTGTGTCATATCTAAACATACACCACCTATGAACCTTATTTACATGTATTTGATGCAATACATTTTTACTTTACTTTGTTCTACGAAAATTGCGTAAAAATCAGGATATTTCGTTTTTTTTTTATTGTTAACTGTAAATCGTTTATTGAAAAGTGTCTGTTGGTTGTTCCAGTGACGTGGAGAAACTCCGCGAAGGCATCGGCGAGAAGGTCCCCATGCTGGTCTACCTGGTTATGTCCTTCGTCACCGCTGTAGTCATCTCTCTGGTCTACGGCTGGGAACTCACGCTCGTCGTCCTCTCTTGCACGCCCATTATTATAGCCACCACTGCTCTTGTTGCTAGAGTGAGTAGGTTAGATGTACCTACTTAGTTTGATCAGAGACTTAACTAGTCTCTGAGGGTAGTTAAGAGATCTCAAAAGACTAGTTAAGAGACTAATTAAACATTTTGGGTAGACTAAGTAAGCATTCAGTTCCCTTACATTTCATGCCTAACTTGCTCTTGTATGTCAGTTACTTCTTTAGAAATTTCAGTTTTGAGCTTTTTTTTACTAGACTTCTCGAAGATCGGCTTTACGTCATCAATCCAACAATAACCTACATAAAGCAGCCAACATATTTTAATAAACCATCGTTTATCCATCGTAGGTGCAATCATCACTTACCAGTCAGGAGTTGGGTGCGTACAGTATAGCAGGCGTGATCGCTGATGAAGTGCTGTCGTCGATACGGACTGTGGTGGCTTTTGGAGGGGAGGAGAAGGAGATCAAAAGGTACCCTAAGATACGGCTATTCCTGTTACGATTAAATTGTGTAAAATTTCTTGATTGTATGCTGCGATCACAAAATTGTATGGTAACAAATTGTTGCTTTACTTTCAGATACAGTGAGCATCTAGAGCCGGCCAAAAAGATGGGCATCAAGAAGGGCGTGTACTCTGGTATCGGTAGTGGCATCATGTGGCTCATCATCTACGCGACCTACGCCCTCGCCTTCTGGTACGGCGTGGGGCTCATCCTCGACAGCCGGTACGAGGAACGACCCGTCTACACGCCCGCTGTGTTAATGATTGTACGTTCATCTCTATTAGATATATTTACATCATGTGGCTCATCATCTACGCAACCTACGTCCTCGCCTTCTGGTACGGCGTGGGGCTCATCCTCGACAGCCGACACGAGACGTGACCCGTCTACACGCCCGCTGTGTTGATGATTGTACATTTATTTGTGTACCCAAAGGCTACTTTAGTGTCAAGAAATATCGGTCACAGGTTCAAAAGAAGTTCTTTTCAGGTATTCTTCAGCGTCCTCCAAGGCGCACAGAACGTAGGCCTCACCGCCCCCCACATGGAAGCTATCAACTGCGCACGCGCGTCAGGGGGCACTATCTATTCAGTGATAGAAAGGCAACCGGTCATAGACAGTCTGTCAAAGGAGGGCTCGAGGCCAACTCTTGGGGGGGACATAGAATTAAGAGATGTTTACTTCCGATATCCAGCTAGGAGCGCGGTCCAGGTGAGATTCAACCTCAAGTCAACTTTAGTTCGAGCCTAGTGTTGTTATAGTTATAGTGTATGTATGTATCCTACCTATTCAAATCCTTCTTCTTCAGCCATCTATCAATAGCAAACTCTCCCAGCATGCGTATTAATTGTGACAAAAAACTGTGACCGACAACCTTTTTTAACACTTGCTTGATTGATACCTTACCTACTGGCATCGTTACCTATGAAGTCATAGACAGAAAATAAGTACTGTTTAGGCAGAAAAAGTCAAATTCCTTTAGGCTTACAAAATAAGCACTTACACGAGTAAACTTTTATTTATTCTGTGGTTTAGGATAGTCAAGCCTAGTCGTATTTACAATAGGTCCCCTTTGTACGAATAAACACAATGACCGTTGGCAGATCATAATCGGATACTTTTCCTTGCACACCAGCGTGTATGACTACCCGATAAAAGAACACCCTTAGTGGAAGAGATTTTGGGAAGTGGAAAAATAATATAAACGATGTCCAAGTATCTCTAAAATTATGTATCACTTGCCGTTCTTAGGTACTAAAAGGAATAAGCTTGAAAATCCGTCAGAACGAGACGGTGGCGCTGGTTGGGTCGAGCGGCTGCGGCAAGTCCACCGTGCTGCAGCTCATACAGCGGATGTACGACCCTGACACCGGCTCTGTGCGGGCTTCCGGTCAGTGCCACATCTTACGTAGCTCTAGCATCTCTTACCCTCATACACGTCTGAGGGTAGTTAGAACGAGACGGCAAGCTGCGGCAAGTCCACCGTACTGCAGCTCATACAGCGGATGTACGACCCTGACACCGGCTCTGTGAGGACTTCTGGTCAGTGGCACATCATACATAGTTCTAGCATCTCTTACCCTCATACACGTCTGAGGGTAGTTAGAACGAGACGGCAAGCTGCGGCAAGTCTACCGTGCTGCATGCAGCTCATACAGCTTACAGCTTATAGCATATGCTCAATTAATTCATATCAGTACTTACCTATCAGTTACCGATACCTAGTTAGTAGTTAGGCTCTTTTCCAGATGCCCTTCCTTGCATACCCTGAAAGTGGTTGGCTTTTCTATTGCATTGTTTGCAATCTCTCCAAGTCACCTACCTATAGCTATGGTTTAATGTAATAATATGTATGCGAATAAAAAAGCTTGGGGCGAGCTTTGCTCCAACTCGAAAACCAACAACCTAACAAGGTAAAGGTTTCTTGTTCGCCTCTTTATCTTAAAAGATTGAATTGAACAAAAAAATTAAAGTGATCATATTTCCTAATTTTACTTATGTCATTTGAATTTTGTGACGTGTCCAAGAGTCTTGTAAGGTGTAAAGGAAATAATTTATTTAATTACAGCCATTGGTCACCGGTACCCTCAATATTGTCATCCTTGTCTCACCAGGGTTCGATCTCCGCGAGCTGAACGTGCGTCACCTGCGGGACCACATCGCGGTGGTCGGCCAGGAGCCAGTTCTGTTCGCCGGCAGCATCAGAGAGAACGTACGGTGAGATCTACACTTCATTATCATCATCATCAGCCTATCTTAGTCCACTGCTGGACAAAGGCCTCCCCAATGAGCGCCGAACACATCAAAAGACGAATTATTTAGACGAACATACATATGTATGTACGTCTTAATAAAATAAATATATTAAATTTGAATTTGAATTTGACCGCTGAGGACTTCCAACAAGATTTCATTTATGATAGTGTTTTGAACAACCCTACCAACTTTCAGCTGGATGCGAATTATTGTCGGATGATAAATTGACTGGACTAATCAGTGTGATGTCACACTGATTAGTCCGGTCTTTAGGCTTACAAAATAAGCCCTTAGACAAGTCATACTTTATACCATAAATTATTATCAAATAAGATTATTTTACTGTTCAATTAAATTTTTTGTCCACTAGTGGAAGAAGTCAAAAAGAAACCACTAGTATGTGCATATCTCTTATGTGTCTAATACATGGTTATTTGCCTATTTAAGTCTTAAATATAATATGATCCTGAAAAAAATTACTCGGGTCACAAGGTCACAAAAATGGTGTTTTCACGATTTTCAGCAAAACGGAAAGTTTTAACATAAAATAGTTAAGAGAAAATTTGTAGATCAGATAATTATCTATAAAAATGTCTAAATACTTTTTTTTTTAAAGCCACCGTTTCTGATCTATAACGATTCAAAAAGTTAGCCGCTTTTTTTAAAAGCTTCAGTGATCCACTGAGGATTTGATTCATACGACTATTATTATAGTGCGGTATAGTATACATAATATAAGGCTTAGAAAATGCTACAGGCAACATAATGATGCATTTATTTATATTTTTGTTTGTAGAATGAGTAACCCGACATGCACCGACGAGGAGATATGCTGGGCCACGAAGCAAGCGCACTGCCACGACTTCATTAGGAAGTTGCCTGAAGTAAGTTGAAGGATATTGTCGCTATTGACGACCTCTGTGGCGCAGTAGGCGAAGGTCCACTGGCGACGCAAAAGGTTGCGGGTTCGATTCCCGCCTCGGGAGAATTGTTTGTACGATCTGCAGACATTTGTTCGGGGTGCTCTAATATAATTTATTGTCTATACTAATATCATAAAGAGGAAAGGTTTGATTTTTTGTTTGTATGTTTGTTTGTTTGTAACGATTAGGCTCCGAAACTACTGGACCGATTTGAATTTTTTTATCACCGTTAGGAAGCCTAAATATCCGTGGTGAACATAGGCTATATTATATTTTCAAAAAAGTAAGGGATTCTTACTAAAACTCCAATAATGTAACCCAAGGTGTGAAAAATGTACCTATAAAATTCCTTGCATATCAACACGCCATTTTTTCTAAATAAACGTGGTTGCCTAGCAACGCTCTTTTGACAACAAAGGTTTGATAACAATTTACTGTATGGAAACTTATTCCTAGCCTATTTATTACAAACAAAAAACAAAAAATCAAACCTTTCCTCTTTATAATATTACAAAAGTGTAATATTATAAAGAGGAAAGGTTTGATTTTTTGTTTTTTGTTTGTAATGAATAGGCTCCGAAACTACCGGACCGATTTAAAAAATTCTTTCACCGTTCGAAAGCTACACTATCCCCGGTGAACATAGGCTATATTATATTTTCAAAAAGTTAGGGATTCTTACTAAAACTGCAATAATATAACGTGGTAACCAAGGTGTAAAAATTCACCTAATAAAGTGAAATTCGAGTTTAACGTGGGTGAAACCACGGGGAACAGCTAGTATTATGTATATCAGTCATCTAGTACCCATAACACAAGCTCTGCTTAGCTTGGGGCTAGATACTGTGTGGATAGTCCAGCATCATTTATACTAGGGTTATGAAACAATGATCGGCGAAAGAGGCGCCCAGCTATCCGGCGGACAGAAGCAAAGGATTGCGCTCGCTCGTGCGCTCGTCAGAAATCCCAAGATTCTACTTCTCGACGAGGCGACCTCCGCCTTAGACCCGGCCAGTGAGGCGAGAGTGCAAACCGCGTTGGATGCCGCCGCGCATGGCCGGACTACAGTCATGGTCAGCCACAGGTACATCTACCCACATAAACTGTTATTTAAAAAAAATCTCGGCCGGTGCAGTGTAAGTTAGCTAGCTTCAATGTAGACAGCTTTAAACCATCATTTTCCATTCTTTTGCAGTCTGATCATCTCTGTACCTTTCTTGATTTTCTTTTCAATTTTATTATAATTTTAGTCTAGTTTGTCTCTTTGTACTCTTCCTCTATCTGTTCCATCGCCGCTCAAATAACCCTAAGGTTTGCTGGAAGAAAACTCTTTGTCAGGGTTAAGCTCGCCTATCCTAATTAATTAAGTTATTTTATGTTTTTATGTGTTACAATAAAGATTTTAAAAATTGAAAACGCCCCTGATTTCATTGGCTAACAACATTTCCTATAATGAAACTGACAGGCTAGCCACAGTGCTGAACGCAGATCGGATAATAGTCATTGACCAAGGCGTTGTTCAAGAAGAGGGAACACATGAACAGTTGATGAACTTCCGGGGCAAGTACTACCACCTCGTGCTTACGGACACGCCTGATGCACCTCCGGGAGCTAAGCGTAAACGTTAGTCTAGTCATATATACTGTATCCATCCAGAATGTAGAATGTTTACTAACAAAGCCACTGACAGTTCAATAAGCTGATGGAGGGGTGAAAAAAATTTTTTTATTTAGGTAAGCTCTTGCCTGAGACTTCGTTTGCGTATTTAGGAAGTACATAAATTAGCTCTCTTTAAATTTTATTGACCCAAGTTACATATGTTATACTTTGACATTAATCATCACCGACGACCGATGTGGCGCGGTGGGCGAAGGTCCGCCTGCGA
Source organism: Eupithecia dodoneata (assembly GCA_947044415.1). Lineage (NCBI taxonomy): Eukaryota > Metazoa > Arthropoda > Insecta > Lepidoptera > Geometridae > Eupithecia > Eupithecia dodoneata. The sequence goes on from OX345670.1 coordinate 2,670,757, forward strand.
CGCAGGAGGTTGCGGGTTCGATTCCCGCCTCGGAACAATTGTGTGTACGATCTGCAGATATTTGTTCCGAGTGTTCTGGTCGTTTTCTATGCATAATAAATAATATCTATGTAATGTATTGTATTATGTATATCAGTTATCTAGTACCCATACCACAAGCTCTGCTTACCATGGGGCTAGATAATGCTGTATGAATTGCCCAGCATTATTTATTTATTTATTATTTATTTATTTATCACCACTGTCAGACTCTGAGCTACATAATGATAGCTTACTTATAAAGTACTAGCAGTGCCCTAAATCCGTTGCGCAGTTTTAAAGAATTTGGTAAACAACTCAGATACCCAGACAACTTCTAAATCGCAAAATGTCACTTGGTCTGAGATCAAATAATGTTAGGTTAGTTATGGCTGGAATGCAGATTGGTAACCCCGCAAATTTCCGTTCGATCCTTGAGGAATGGAAAAAACTAAGCCCGCAAGAAAATAACTATAACAGCCGACGACCACCTGTCAGTAAGAGGTAACCGGAAAAACAGCGCTTTAATATCTAATTAGTATATATTAGTATATGATAAGCAAAAACAGGGAATTCCAAAGCACTTCGATCGCTGCTGACTATAAGCAACGCGCAGAACGTTCCTTTTTCGACTAGGTAGGTGGGTAGATTTGGGTAGATTTGAGCGCATAATAATATATTTTTATTGTTTTTCTACACAGTTGGAGGGCTTTCCAATGTTGCCCAAACTCTTATGAGATTGGTGTCCTCAAAGGAGAGTTCCACCCATCTTAGGTTGCTGTTTGTAGTTCGTAGGTTAAATAGGTTATCGTTATTTGTAGGTGCATATGTAGTGTAATAGATGTCTTGTTATATTTAATTCTTGGTTATCGTTGTAGACAATAGGTAGGTAGGTATATTTACTGACAGACGTGTGTCGCTGGGCTCGCCTTGTCTCGTCACCTTGAAGGTGATAGCTGAAAATCAGTGTTTGCTCATAGAGCAATATTACCACTGAGCTATTACCTTTTTGGCACTGCTACACACACGCATTTCTTAGTAATTACTTTTGATAATCATGTTTTGTTTTAATTTTATACTTTTGTTATTAAGCTGATTAATTGTATGTGTGTGTTTTATGTGTCAAATAAATGATTTACTTACTTACTTAGTATGTTAAGTAAGTAGTTACCTCCTTTTTAATTACAGTTCTAAGTTATGTTTTTAGTATATTCTGTAGTACCTACCTATAAGCAGGGTTGGAAAAAAAACTGTTTTTTTATAAAAGAAACAGTTCAAAATGTTTAAAACAAGTGTTTTTTTGTTTTTTTTTTACTTTTTACCTTAAAGGTATCAATTTCAAATCAATTATAGCTAATAATAAAATAATCCATTTCTAAACTATTTCCTAATTCACATTAGTAAAAATATAAATATTTACCTTTTGTTGCATATCTCAGTACCTCTTATCTAATTATTAAAAATTATTATTATAATTAATCCATACAAAACACTTTATATACACCTTGTATGTAGTGTAGGTAGGTAGAGAACTAGAGAGAAAGCGGGGAATAGGTACCCACTAATCCAGTGAATTACTTTCTTTCGACGGCTGACATAGGGAATTTCCCTGCGGGACTTTCCCTGAGGGACTTTTCCTGCGGCAGTGTATAAATACCACAGCCTTTCTGTGGTATTTATACACATTCATTTGCAATTAAAGGTAGTTTTAAACCCTGTTTTTTTCTTAATATAAAACATAGTTTTATTTCAAACTGTTTTAAACACGTGTTTTAAAATAACTTGTTTTAATCATGCCAACCCTGCCTATAAGTAGTTATAAGTTAATCACTATTGAATTAATCACTATTCTATTCTATTCTAAGACTAATTAAATTACAGGTGCAAGAATAAAAAGGCCTATATCCGTGGTATCCATGAATTCTAGCCAAAGTGAGTCCTCCGAGTCGGAAGAAGAACAAGAAGAACAAGACGAGCCAGAGAAGGTATGCAATGAACAAAATGATCAATCTTTAGTTTCACGATATTGGACGCTCTGTACATTCAAGGGCTTCACACAAAGCAGCTATAATAATAATAATCAGTCGTTTGCGCCGATGTTGTTCCTCTGCGGTAATTTACTCCGACTTTTTAAGGAACCCATCCAGCATTCGGCAAGCCACCGTCTGCCACTCTTCTTAACATTATGATTGACTTGTTTATGGCAGACGTCCGCAATCTCCTCTATAGCCCGATTACCCAGTCCATCCATCCATCACAATAGCCTGGTATTTATTTCATTTTTCTTTGCAATAGTCTCTACACCGCGCGGATACCATCTTTGGGTGTATCATATTGTGCACCCAGGATGAAACCCGCTATGTGTAGCCATCGCCTTTAGATTAACATCTCAAAGGGCCTCTGTGCTGTTGGCTTCGGCCCCACGCAAGCCTTCCAAAGGACCGGGTCACTTTATGGCCCGAGATCATGGTAAATGAGAGACATAATAATAATAAATAATGTATATTAATGTACTATACATTACATCCCGGTATATGTATAGCTTTAAATTATCTCAATGTATCACACACACAAGGTAATGTGTAATGTATATTTCCCTTCTTGAACTAACTTAACTTAACTTTTTGAACATCCTTTTCGAAGAGAGATATATAGAAATGTAGAAAGATGTTTCGACATATAAATGTATATATTTTTTCGATCGCTCTGTCTGTATCTTAAGGGGCCTCCGGAGGGACGAATTCTTCATACAAACGTAATACCAAAATAATTTCCAATTCAAGCATATTTCTACTATAATATTGTATTATTTGTATTTGAATAGTATTTATCTAGGTTCCTAACTAGTTTTTTTTTCAAAATACTTACCTAAAATTAAATGAAAGCCAATCGCATTTTGCACATTTTTATGCGAAAATGGACAAGTTTTCTTGCTATTTGTTTCGTATTTCAAACCTAAATATCTTTCGTCTTATTTATTAAGGAGCATAACTTATATTGTCTAGTTACAGAATAACAATACTTTGTGAAGAATACAAAAAGTTTTCAGTCATAATTTTTGGTATTACGAAAGAAACCAAATTTTGAACGGCTAATATTGCTATCGCGCACGCATGGGGCGCGGCGCAAGGGTTAAACAGGGACAGCGATATTCGGAGCGATTTTTGCAAGCGATGGTAGCCGGACCCTTAAGATACGAAGATGTTAAATTAAAATATACATTATAGCTGTTGTGTCTGGAGTGCTTTAGAAGTGCAGGTATATTCCATTATCTTAAACCGTTGACAACCAACTGTTGGGAATCTATCATTATAATGGATCTTCTATCTACTTCTAGACTCATTTTCTAGGAGAATATAGTACACGTAAGTAGTATAAATAAATATATAATAAATAGTAATAAACAAAACTAAGATCGTGTTGCGGAAACTGCTGGGAAGGTAGCTCCGGATCGACCGTAAGCTTTGGTGCATCAAGGTGCACCAAGATTTGTTGACGGCGAGCGATATGTGTACCCGGACTCTAAAATAACCCTCTTATCTCTAGATAATCCTTTACTCTTATATATAATACTAACACAAGTAGCATTGGGTTGGTACTATAGTTTGACCGCAACCGCTGTACTACTCCTTAAGAAAGTGCGGCGAGGTGGGGGCCGAGGAAAAAAGAGCAAGAATACACATGAGATCGATATATCTTACGATATCGTAAAGGATTATGCTTATTTTATAAAACGATATGTTTATATTTTTTTTACTAGCTTTGGCCCGCGGCTTCGCTCGCGTGGTACCACGATAAAAAGTAGGCTATATGTTATTCTAGTACACATACTATGTATGTTCCAAGTTTCATCAAGATTCGTTCAGTAGTTTTGACGTGAAAGAGTAACAAACATCCATCCATACTTACAAACTTAAAAATGAAAAAAAAAATGACGGGGTTGACATCTCGAGATAGCGCTCGACCCATCTTTGGATATTTTATTTATCTCATGTGCGTCTGAAATAGATCGTCCGGTAGAAAAGCTACCTACCGCCGTGAGCGTTGACGGCAGACTGATGAATCGGAGCGGCCGATACTTCCCCCCCGGGCCCCTGTCTCGCCGCTCGCATACCTCAGGCGCGGTACAGCGGTTTCAGTCAAACTATAAGTAGCCCGTAGCCCTATGCTGTCAAGACCTGTTACTTACTCTGACTGTTACTAGTTGACTCAGCTTCTTGCTCTAACACAATAACTCAAGGTCATTTGTAAAAGAACGCTAGTTTTTAGTCAGAACGAAGGTGTAGATGTAGACGACCATGTGCAAAAAATTTAATAATATTTTAATGATTTATTACTTCGTTGTAAGAATTACTCTCAAACTTGTAATATTTTTGATTTTTCTAGGTTCCAGAGGAAATTGAAAAACGACCAACAACATGGCAGGTCCTGCGTTTATGCAAGCCAGAGAAGTATCTGATGCTGGGGGGAGTGATGGCGGCCATTGTGGTTGGATTCTCATTCCCCATGTTCGCTGTACTCTTCGGAGAAACCTACGGTGTAAGCTCTTATTCGCTATAAAACTTGAAACTATCATGGTTATTAACACTGGTAACAAAGGGTTTCCACGGCAACGGGCGTAGAGGTCTACTTTGAAAAACAAATTACAAAGTTAATGGTTGACCGATCGCAAAAAAACCTTTCTTTATAAATTATTTTGATAATTCTTGGAGATCCGAAACAAAAGGTGTCATTTAGTGACGCGTCCAATCCAAAGCAGCCCACTTTTTTTACACAGTAAGGTTTTTCGTGTGATCCGTCAACCGACACTTTGTATTCCGTATTTCAAAGTAGGTCTCCTTTAACTGATCGTTTCATCACTCATCACATCAATCAAACTAAACTAGACTCGAATATTAAGTAGTAGTAGCTACTTGAAAAATTAAATCGCGCTTCATCGCAGTGTTCCGTGATTAGTACCTCCAAACCAATTTTCATTATTCAGGAATTTGAAGTCGGTTTTGGTTTTTAAAAAATGTTTTTCGAGGTTTGTGTATTTTTATTTGTGTATCAATCACTTTAGGAAAAGCATATTAGCAGTTTTCAATACCTACCTTGTGATGTATTTTGTCCCTTCAAAGCACCTCTGAAACTGTTATTTTGTCAGGAAAGTTATATTTTTTAAACATGTATGTCTTTATTCATTGATAAAATGAAACAGGCTATATAACCTGCTACAAATAATATAATAATAATAAAAATAAGCCAATCTATATATCTAACTTTTAGTCTATGTTATAGTTACCTATTTATTATGTATTACAAAAAAAAAATGTCTACAGCTTCTACAAAGTCTTGATGAAGATTACGTGCGAGGAGAAACGAACATAATCGCTTTTTTGTTCCTGGGGGTCGGCTTTATGACCGGCATTGGTATATTCTGCCAGATCTTCATATTCAATGTCACTGGCGTACGACTTACGCAACGTCTCAGGTACCTCACTAATCATCATCATCAGTCTATAGCAGTCCACTGCTGGACATAGGCCTCCCCCAATGAGCGCCATAGCGCCCTGTCTTCAGCTTGCCCCATCCAGCATCTACCTGCAGTCTTTGGCAGGTCGTCATCCCACCTGGTCGGAGGGCGTCTTACACTACATTTACCGAGTCGTGGTCTCCATTCAGGAACACGTAACTCACTAATACTTTTTATTATTTGCTCCACCTCCACGGGTGAATTTCTCGCGGTAGGATGATGTTTGTATATAAGAATTAAATATTAAATAATGCTGGACAATCCACCCAGCATCTAGCTCCAAGCTAAGCAGAACTTGTGTTATGGGTACTATGTAGATGACTGATATACCTAATATTGACACACTTTGTATCGATAGATTTTTTTATTATACATAGACCAGACCACCCGACACAAATATCAGCAGATCGTACAAACATTTGTCTCGAGGCAGGAATCGAACCCGGATAGATCTGCAGATATTTGTTCCGGGTGTTCTGGTCGTTATCTATGTAGTGTATTATTAACCATGCTAACCCACAAGCTCTGCTTAGCTTGGGGCTTGATGATGCTGTGTGGAGCATTATTTAATTTATTTTAATTTGATTTTTTGTATGCCCACCAGGGTGGCTACCTTTAGGCATATGCTTGGGATGCATATCGGTTGGTTCGATCATCCGTCTAACGGAGTCGGCTCGCTCTGCGGTAGACTAGCTGCCGACGCAGCAGCGGTACAGGGGGTCAGTTATTTATCTTTCTTTATTGCATAAAAAGTACACGACACTTTTTAGGGCTCTCATTGCCAATGTAAGTTATACTGAATAACTTGTACATATGTATTAAATTTCTTAGTTTCATTGTGCATTTTGTGATACATATTGTAAGCTTTTTTTGTAATAAATAAATAAATAATGCTGGACAATTCACACAGCATTATCTAGCCCCATGGTAAGCAGAGCTTGTGTTATGGGTACTAGATAACTGATATACATAATACTATATATTACATAGATAGTTATTTTTTATTATACATAGAAAACGACCAGAACACCCGGAACAAATATCTGCAGATCGTACACACAATTGTTCCGAGGCGGGAATCAAACCCGCAACCTCCTGCGTCGCAGGCGGACCTTCGCCCACCGCGCCACGTTGGTCGTCAATAATGCCTCTGAAATAGTCTTATTTTGCAAAGTTTAGGTAGAGATGCGAAAATAGAGTTTGGTCTGTGGTTTGGTGGCCACCAAGAGCAACTTCGGATCTTTACGTAAACTGTACGAAAACTGCGCTGAGAGTGGTATTGGGAATTCCCCGCTACTGCAGCGCCTCACGGATGTTTGCGGCGGCAGCGCGAGTCGACTGTTTCCATACCATGCGCAAGCGCGCCGCCTCCCTGGTGTGCAGGTTGCGGGCCAGCTCCAATACCGTTCTGGCAATGATAGTTGGGAGGGTGGACACTGGACAGCCCATACACCATGCACTGCTGTGAACGCCACCGCCACCAGCAGTCCTATTAGTTTTTAAGGTTCTCTTGTGCAATTTTTCCTATGAGCCTTAGTACTGCTTGTTTTTTTTGTTACAAATGTTTAATGGTTGCAGGCTACTGGCACCCGGATCGGCGCGCTGATGCAAGCCACAGCCACCATAGTGATTGGCATCTTGCTCTCAATGTATTACACCTGGAAGATGACTCTTGTCTCTCTGGTATTAGCTACTCAGCAAAATCTATATATATTAAAACAAGATGCGCCCCGCGGCTTCGCCCGCGTGGAAATCTATGTGTCAAATGGTTTATAAACCTTCGTCTTGAATCACTCAGTGCCTGCTTACATATCTATTTTAGTACGAGTGTGCTTACACCTATATCCTGTCCTGTGCTTTAATTTTGAATTGAATTAAACAATTTTTATTAATTTATTTATACTTATAATAGCTTATTGTACTTGCAAGTAAAAAACAATAGAAAAACTATGGTAGAAAACAGCCTAATCTAATAACACATCAGTAGTATTTTTGTTGGGCAGATGCTGGATGCGTCAAGCTGAAGACGGGCGCTATAGCGCTCTTTGGGGGAAGCCTATGTCCAGCAGCGGCCTAACATAGGCTGATGATGATGATGTGTATTTTTGAAGGTATCTGTGCCATTGGTGGTGGGTGCCGTGGTGCTCGAGGGAAGGATCCTGGAGTCCGGGAACACCACGGTGCGGATAGCGTTCGACCGCGCCACCACTATCGCCACCGAGGCCATAGCCAACATCAGGACTGTGTCCGCTTTTTGTGAGTATCTATGTACCTACTAACCAAGCTTAGCTTTATTCGGTGCTAGATAGCTTGGCAATACAGGTCATTGACCTATCTACTTCACATAATCAGAACGGAGCACAAGACAAAATTTTGCATTTTTAAGGGCAGGTAAAGCAATTCTTTGGAAACTTATTATTAACTAGCTGCGCCCCGTGGCTTCGCCCCCGTCCAAATCTATGTGTCAAATGATTTAAATTATAAAAAGTAAAGATCCTATGTTAGACTCCTGGTTCTAAGCTACCTCTCCGCCAATTTTCAGCTAAATCGGTTCAGCCGTTCTCGAGTTGTAAGTGTTGTAACAAACACGACTTTCTTTTATATATATAGATATGCTTATGCATATAATTAAATACCTATATTATTTAATTAATAAACGTTTTTGATAACTTACTAATTCATAAGTTACATATAATTCATATATTGTTTTAGTACCTACTGTTAATCTTACCTAATATTACTCGTGTACCTATTTCATTGTATAATTGTATTTATGTTTAGTTCCTTGACAATGCCCCTATACAGCAGCATTAATTTAAATCATGATTTAAATGTAAATTTAAAATTATTCTTCTTCCTGACATTATTTCATTGTATTTTACTTGTATATTATCTAATTTTGTACAATATCATTAGTATAGTTTGACAATCCCCTTATACAGCAGATTACTTTGACATTTTATCTAATTTATTATTCCATTTAACTTATACCATTATTTATTATCTGTTTTATTGTGACAAATTATTATAAATGAATTTATAAATTTTTTAAAGAAGGCATGTCTGTCTGCTTTTTTTTGCACAATGCCCTATGGTGTTTCCTTTGTCAAAAGTTAGTGTGTGCTATAATAAAAATGTAATTTGTCTTTTAAAATAGTATTTAACGACATCAAGTGTAACATTGTGTACCTACGGTGGAAATAAATAAACTAAACTCATTAAAATATCAACGGTTTAAAATTATTTTGGATCTTCATGATTCTAAAGCTACCTACATACCTGCCTACTGATACCAATAGGTGGCGAGAGGCAGGTCCTGAATCGCTACTACTTGCAGAGCGAAAAGGGCCGTGTGGCTGCGCTAAAGGCGTGCCGCTGGCGAGGCTGCGTGTTTGCTTGCGGGCAGACTGCGCCAATCGCTGGCTATGCGCTCTCGCTCTGGTACGGCGGTGAACTGGTCGCTAAAGAAGAGATTGAATACAAGAGCGTTATCAAGTAAGACAATCAACCGACTCTCTAGGGTTAGATCCTTCTGGTTACCACACTACTCAGCTTAGAAAGAGTAAAGGCGGAGGTGTCAGTCCGGTAGCGAAGTAGCGGTGAAGGGACGTGTTTTCATTCGGGCAGACTGCGCCAGTCGCGAGAGGAAATTATTACTCACGTACATTTTTACTTAGTATGTTGGATCATATCTACTATCTGGATCTGGGCCTCTATTAAGAGGGTTCATCGTTTTAGTTTTTTCTGAGCAGTTTTCCCATCAGTTCTCCTTTTGTACCCCCGTGTGTAGGTGGCGCTAAAACAATTATGTAATTGTATATTTTCTTTCTTCTAGGGTATCAGAAGCGCTAATATTCGGAGCGTGGATGATGGGCCAGGCGCTAGCGTTCGCGCCCAACTTCGGCGCAGCCATCAGCGCGGCCGGACGCGTCATGACTCTGCTGTCCAAGAAGTCAGCCGTAGAGAGCTCCAAAACGCCTGCCGTGTCAGAGGGATATGTACGTAACAACAGTGACAAAACTTCTGATATCGCAGAAAGTCGAGTTCGTGAAAGGTTTCAAATGGCACTAATGGTATTTTATACACAGATCGTAAGCGGCAAAATCGAATACAAGAATATAACCTTCCGCTACCCTACGCGGCGGGAAGCGCAAATTCTACAAGGTCTGTCGCTGGTTGTGGAGAGCGGACGCAGGGTAGCGCTCGTGGGGCCGAGCGGCTGCGGCAAGTCCACCCTCATACAGCTGCTGCAGCGGCTCTACGACCCTGACAGCGGCTCCGTGGTAACTAGCCTTTAGATACTGATTGTACAAACATAGTTAAGGTCCACCTCTCCACCATAATCATCAACCAATGCTAGACCTGACTGCTGGACATAGGCCTCCCCTAATGAGCGCTACAGCGCCCTGTCTTCAGCTTGAATCATCCCACCTGGTCGGAGGGCGTCGTACACTACAACTTACTACTGTATATTAAAGTGTTTAGTGTGTGTGTTGGTATACAATGCAGTAGATATGTATTTAGCTGCGCTTGCTTTGTTGAATGCATATTCGCTGGCGGTTACCTAAATTTACTCAGTTTGCGATCGGCCGCAAAACCATTACCACCATCTACCATTTACCATAAGTCGGCGGCAGTAGTATATAGTGGCTTGTGAATATAGTCCGTCTCATAAACCAGTAACTTTCCTTGACCACTAACCTACACCGTACTATTTACCAATCTCAAAGGGCTGTTTGGAGATCAACCAGTACCATCTACCACAACCCCCAACCACAACCCTTTTCAACATGAGGGCTTTAAATATCCATCTATTTCCAGTACCTAGACGACTACGATATAAAAACTGAATTGCGTCTCTTCACGTTGCGGCGCAACCTCGGCCTCGTGTCGCAGGAGCCGGTGTTGTTCGACCGCAGCATCGCGGAGAACATCGCGTACGGAGACAACACGCGCGTCGTGCCCATCGAGGAGATCGTCACCGCCGCCAAGAAAGCCAACGTGCATCAGTTCATCGAAGCTCTGCCAGAGGTGAGTTTATTGGCGACTTCGAAAAAAACGGACTGACAGGTATAAAAAAAGACTTACAGGTATTCCCAGTGGCTCAGCAATCCAAAGTCAATCAACCTAGATGGCTGGATGTTTTCAATCGGGGAAGACATACTTTTTCAGACATCCTGGGTTCTCACTCGGTCAAGCTGGGAAGTAGTTTCCAGCCATCGGCCTCCACTTCGACCATCCAACAATTTTCACCTTAGGCGACTAGGTCAACGCGTCGACGGTTTGACGGCGTCAAAAATAAATATGGTTCATTTGCTAAGGGCTACGAGACCCGCATCGGCGCGCGCGCCTCGCAGCTGTCGGGTGGACAGAAGCAGCGCGTCGCCATCGCGCGCGCGCTCGTGCGCAACCCGAGGGTCCTCCTGCTGGACGAGGCGACCTCTGCTCTGGACACGCACTCAGAGAAGGTAGTTAACTAGTGGACAGAGGCAGCGCATCGCTATACCTAACTCCATCACTACAAGGGTATTTGTATTGTATCAGGTGGTGCAAGAAGCCCTGGACCGCGCCGGCGAGGGCCGCACGTGCCTGATTATCGCGCACCGCCTCGCCACCATACAGAACGCAGACACCATCTGCGTCATCGACAAGGGCGTGGTGGCGGAGATGGGCACGCACGACGAACTTATACAACTCAAAGGGCTATACAAGAAGCTGTATGAACTGCAATGCGGTATAGTGGAGGAATCAGAGATCGATGTTCCGGCTGCGAGTAATGAAGAGCAACAGGAGTAACTACAGTAATACTTAGTATGTTCAGACCTAGTAGATTTTATAGTTGACCGAGAGTGACAGATAGATTGACTGAAATCAGTCTCGGACGATGAATTTTATCCGAGAATGGACCCTAGATTTTAGCGTCATTCATAATAATTCGCTTATTTTCATACGAAGACAGCCTCTTAGCGCCATAGCGCCCGACTTCAGCTTACCGCAAACATTTTTAACAAGTTCCTGTATAACAGTAGGTGCAAGGTGTAATCTTTCTTTTGAGACACACTGTATTATTTTGTTATACCTGTTTATAGTACTTTGTAAAAACATCCAATAATGTACTTTAAATTGTTATCTCACGAGATGTAGATAATGTAGACATTTTGTTAACTTTTTGTATATGCCATGGTATAATTAATATAAATCATGAAGTATATACAATGAAAGAACTGTGTAACAGTTCTTTCATTGTATAGGTCACATGCAACCAAAATAATACACAATATCGTACATTATATCCAAGTCTATTTTTGTAGCACTTACACGTTTAACCGAACTTACGTTTACAGCTAAAAAAACGTGGCATAACAAGAAAATATGTGGACTGGTAACACTGAGCTCTAAAATACAAGAACGCTGGAGGGAACATTCTAGACGCAATGAGTTGTTTACAGTACCGATTAAAAGCGCCACTGTGTGTGATAGAGCTCAGTGACTGGTACAAATATAGCTAAATAACATTAGCTTAAAACATGTAGATAATTTGTAAAAATAAATAAATAACAAATGAACAAAGCTACGAATGTGTAACAGAGTGATTGCTGCGTATATTTAATATCTTACTACTTAAACATATATATCTCTCACAGATTTAACGTTATGTATATTTTGTACACGATATAAAGGTATATTTTTCTATCATTTATCTCCTGGTAACCATGATAAATGTATATATAACAAGCGCTGAAAATGTCCTGTCAGTTACAAATTATCCTTATAGAAAATTCACAATTACCAGTAGGCCAAGCACGTTCTCTAGGGTAGAAAAGACAACGACGACATAGCATCGTTGTACATTGCGTATATTATTGAATTAAAATGAATTAATTTCAAATAATTTACGCATTCGATGACAAAGTGACGTTATTTTCTCTATTCTATCCTTCACAACAATTCCCGTGCTTGCCCTACTGAATATACACGATAAAATACCAATCTTGTTTGTGAGATACAGCTTCAGCCAAATTCTATGGGCGTTAGCGATATAAAAAGTTTGACATGAAGCCTGGCGAGTTCACACCTAACTTGGATCTAATGTACAGTGAATAGAGACCGATATAAAGTTAGCTGCGAAAACGTGCTGCCACTATCAAAGCAAAATAAAATGACGTTTTCCAGACACTTTCTATCCCAGACGCAGAGCCATCTAGCAAGAAGTTGAAGTTGACACTTTCTATAAAACTTTACTACCGTTTTCATCTAACATCAAATCGCTCTGGATTCTGTTTTCTTATTTTTCACAAGATTGGTTTTATCAACCACGTCAGGTTACGTACTTTTTAGTTTATCTTATAAAGACAGGCTTTGCCTTTATTTATTTGACATTATTTAATTGCGATTGATTATTTAGTACTGTACGGTGTGCATAAAAAGAACTATAGTCTAGACAAATTAGGCTGTACAGGACACTCAGCTAGCCAAGCCTACTCTGTCAGTGGCGCGGTTGTACCTCGATATGTGTGAGAGGCGCCTCGGGGTGTACCCCTCGCACCAGCGGCTCCAGGTTATTGTAGTAGATATCTCCCGTGAGTTCCTCCACGTCGATCTCGGGCTCGCTCTTGGCGAGGTTGGTTGCTTCGTCGACTTCCTGGCGGACTTTCTTGTCAATTTCCTGGAAGAAATTTAGTTTGTTAAGACTTTATGTACGCTCCTAAGGGTACATAGGTAGGTAAGATAAATGTATCTTTTAAGGGGCAATATATACGCTTCTACAACAAAACTCCAAGTGATATTCATAGATAGAATTCATAGATAGTCATATTGGATAACTCAAAAATCAAATCATGGTAAATATCCCGTTTTAAATGACTTTAGTGTTGATAACCATGATAGTTTCAAAAGTTTTATTAACTCCAAGTGAGTTGTAAAAATAATCAATAAATAAATTCAAACAAATTGTTAATGTAAAAAGGTTTATTACATAATATCCCAGGTGATAAAAAAGCTTGTGACGAGTTTTGCTCAAACTAACAAGGTAAACGTTTCTTGTTAGCTCCTTTACTTTAACTGAAAAAGATTGAAGTGAACAAAAAATCAAAGTTATTTATTTCCTAGTTTTACTTATGCAAATTGAAATTTGTGACGCGTCCAAGAGTCCTGTAGGTATAAAGAACTTTGAAGTTTGAAGTTTATCCATGTCTAGCTGCAGCTGCGCCCCGCGGCTTCGCCCTTGTAAAACTGGGGAAATCTATGTGTTATAAACCTTCCTCTTAAATCACTATTAATAAAAAAACCGCATCAAATTCCGTTGCGTAGTTTTAAAGATCTAAGCATACATAGGGACAGTCAGACAGCGGGAAGGGACTTTGTTTTATACTATGTGGTGATAATGAGTCAGTATGCGGGCAGAATATACCTTGAGCTGGTCCGGCGTGGCCAGATCGTGTGCGAGGATCTTCTCCTTGAAGCTGGTGATGGGGTCGCGCGTCTGACGGACTTCTTGCACCTAGAAATAACAACAAACAAGTCTTTGTATTCACTGTCTTTTTTTTTGTTTATTTGTGTTTCACAGTAAGTATTTATTAACTTACTGTGAAACTAACTTAAAGGGTAATTCCGTTTGACCTTAAGCCTCATTAGTCTCTATTATGTAACATTTTAATAAATGACAAATATGTATCCACCTGGTTAAGTAGGTAGATACCTACAGTTGACTCGTACATTTACTAATTTAACTAGAACAATGTTATTCCTTTCTTTCTTCGACTTCAAATAGTTAATATTTTATGTATAATAGTGTCTATAATAAATAAAATGCTGGACAATCCACACAGCATTATCTAGCCCCATGGTAAGCAGAGCTCGTGTTATGGGTACTAGATAACTGATATACATAATACAATACATTACATAGATAGATATTTTTTATTATAAATATTAAACGACCAGAACACACGGAACAAATATCTGCAGATCGTACACACAATTCTTCCGAGGCGGGAATCGAACCCCTGCGTCACAGGCGGGCCTTCCCCCACCGATATATCTATGTAATGTATTGTATTATGTATATCAGTTATCTAGTTAAAACTTTTGAAACTATCATGGTATCATTAAAGTCGTTTAAAACGGGATATTTAACTTTGATTTTTGAGTTATTCCGTGATCATGGCGCATGAAACTGTACCGAAATATTGGAAAATTATCTTGTACCCATTACACAAGCTCTGCTTGGCTTAGGCTAGATAATGTTGTGTGAATTGTCCAGCATTATTTATTTATTTATATTTGTTTTATTATTTATATTTACCTCGTCACGCGTGCGGTAGGACGTGCCGGGGTCAGACATGGAGTGTCCCGAGTACCTGTACGTCTCCATCTCCATTAGAAGAGGCCCTGGAACACATAATATTGTTTGGTTACTAGTGTTAACTAACTACTACTTATAAGTGTAACGACTCGGTAAACGTAGTGTAGGACGCCCTCCGACCAGGTGGGATGACGACCTGCAAAAGACTGCAGGTAGATGCTGGACTCGTCAAAGGCGCTGTGGCGCTCATTGGGGGAGGCCTATGTCCAGATGTGGACTAATATAGGCTGATGATGATGATGACTAGTGTACGGTCATAACTCATCAGAAAATATATGTCCACTGCTGAACGTGGCTCAAACAAGGAGGGTTTCGTTTTAATAATTTAAGATTGATTTTATATGATTTAATTTAATTGTATATTATTTAATTGAATGGTAATCTAATTTTTAATTAAGTAGTTGTAGTAAGACTAACATTCGTAACGAATACATCCGACAGAGAACCAAGGTTATCGATATAGCTCAAAGAATTAGCTAGCTGAAGTGGCAGTGGGCCGGCCATATCTCGCGAAGAACCGACTGCCGCTGGGGCAAACGTGTTCTTGAGTGGAGACCACAACTCGGTAAACGTAGTGTAGAACGCCCTCCGTCCAGGTGGCATGACGACCTGCGAAAGACTGCAGGTAGATGGTGGTTGCGGCAAGCTGAAGACAGGGCGCTATGGCGCTCATTGGGGGAGGCCTATGTCTAGCAGTCGCGCGTCTCCGTCTCTGTGCGATAGTACTCAAGAGCTAGTGGACCACGGGCGACGAATACTGACTGATATAAGCAGGACTCAGTAACGCCATGTCCCGCAGTAGAAGTCTTTTAGCTGATATGTGCAGTGTTCGATGGCAAACTTAGATGCCAGGCACGTAGTCTCCGCGGGAGTAGTAGTCAAGAGACCATAGCAATATTAGCTGGACTCAGTAAAGCCATGTGCCGCAGTGGAAGTCTTAGCTGAGATATAGTTACCTTTCCCGCTAGTACAGTGTTCGATGGCGAACTTGGTGGCCTCCCTGGTGGCCAACACGTCCATACCATCCACCCAGATGCCGGGCACGTAGTCTCCGCGCGAGTAGTAGTCCGCGCTAGCTGACGCGCGCTCCACACTCGTGCCCATACCTAGAATATACATATTATTAATCAATCTTGACGACCTCTGTGGTTCAGTAGGTTTAGGTTGCAAATTGGATTACATTTCATTTATTGCAAGTGGTGTAAGGGGGACTCCATCTCGTCTCCCAAGCCAACGTAACCTGCACGTGGTGCACCCTGCTAGATAACGAAGTAGGTTCTAGTGAAAATATCAATCATCATAATTTAATAACTCATTGGTTTTACAATTATTTTCCAATACTTGACACTGGCAGAAAAGTGTCCAACCAGACACAATTGCCATTAACAAAGAATCAACGATGGCGACCTCTGTGGCGCGTTGGACGAAGGTATGCCTGCGAGGTAGGAGGTTGCGGGTACGATTGCCGCCTCGGAACAAGTGTGTGTACGATCTGCAGACATTTGTTCCGATGTTCTGGTCGTTTTCTGTGTATAATAAAAAATATCTATATATGTAATATATTGTATTATGTATATCAGTTATCTTCGCCCACCGCGCCACATCGGTCGTCTATATAATTTATGATTCGAAAATTTTATGTCAGTACAATCTAAAGAGATTTGTTCTGAGTGTTTTCTATGTATAATAAAAAATATCTATATATTAGTATATCAGTTATCTAGCACCCATAATACAAGCTTTGCTTAGCTAGGCTAGATAATGCTGTGTGAATTGTCCAGCATTATTTATTTATTCATTCTCGTCTTGAATTTATACAGAGTTTCGCGTATAGTGACTGCTTGGTGGTTACAAGTACTATTTTAACGGGTATAGGTCGTAGTCATCCCGTGACCACGACAGTGTGTCAACCTGTTGAAACGTTGGTAAAAATAGGTAAATAAATGCGATAAATACCCATTAAAATAGTACTTGTAATGATGTGTTCGAATCGCGTAAGTTTAAAAACATTTATTGATGGTTTCTTACCATATCCGTTATTCTCGCAGACGAAAACAGCCGGTAGGTCCCACAGCTTGGCCATATTGTAGGCCTCGAAGAGCTGACCCTGGTTGGCGGCGCCGTCGCCGTACAGAGAGAAGTTCACTCCGCCGTCGCCCTTGTACTTGTGGGCGAAGGCTACGCCCGCGCCGAGCGGCACCTGCAACAGAAAATGATTATATTAATCACTAATAGTATAAAAAACAAAGTCGCTTCCCGCTGTCTGTCTGTCCCAATGTATGCTTAGATCTTTAAAACTACGCCAAAGTATTTTTATGCGGTTTTTATTAATAGTTAGCGATTCAAGAGGAAGGTTTATAAACTACTAGCTGTTTCCCGCCGTTTACACGCGTTAAATTCCAATTTCACATTACTAAAATATATATAGCCTATGTCACCCGGGGCTAGTGTAGCTTCCCAACGGTGAAATATATTTTTTTAATCGGACTAGTAGTTTCGGAGCCTATTGAATGCAAACAAACAAAAAATCAAACCTTTCCTCTTTATTATATTAGTATAGATTTAAATGGTTATGATTTTAATCTGATTTTATATGTTAATTTAATTAATGCTGACTTTACGAGTTTTATTTTAGTTCATAATCATGCATGACATTTAGCTGCATCATTTATGACATCATCGCTGAAAGCGATCTCTTTCAGGCAACCTTAGGATAGACTGGACATGGAGAAACAATAAAAATATAATGAGACGGTGGCACTTGATTGGTTAATAATGTTAATATTCAAGAAAATAACTGTTTGTTACCATTTTAACGAGCTATCAACTGAGCAGGTCTCTATGTTCCGCCTTTGCCTAATTCCATCTAAAAAGTAAAGTTTTTATTAAAATTTTAAGATAATATGACAATAAACTCGGAAAAACAATAGTCCTACAAAATAGATGGTTTGAATTGGAGCGTCCTCCACGCCGAATATGTCGAAATAACGAGGTCATAAAAATTATTAATTACCAGCTGATTTTTTGTAGTAAATATTAGTATAAATAATTGAATGGCCACAAAGTCCTACAAATGTAGTGGTAGGATTTCCTAGCCCTACGCTTGAAAGTTGTCGATTTCAAGGTAACACTTCGAATGAATTTATTATCATATTATCTTAAAATTTCAATAAAAAATTTACTGTTAGTCAGACAATTTCGACACCAACCAAATCAACATGTTTTACATTTGCGCATTCATTCCTACCTCTTTCAGAATTTTTACAGAGGAGAAACTTCCTATTATCAATCACTGAAAAAAAAACAGGCGGTGGCTGCTGGACTAGAAGCGGCGGACTATCAATATGATAATGACGAGAAATCGAACAATATGACTTGTGACATCTCAGTTCAGAATGCTCTTGCATACAGACATTCTACGTTCTAGCGGCGTAATAGTTCCAAGGTAAACGTAGCAATCATATATCATCATGTCATTAGTAGCCTGCAAACGGGTTCAATTCAATGGACCTTATATACAGGGCGTCCCACGGCCGTGCTACGTGGAGGGAAAGCCTTAAATATACCTTAAATATTGTAGACAGGATATTTTCCTGAAAGGATACTTTAATTTATTTTTAATACTTATGAATACTGCATACAAAGATTTTCTAAAAATTACTTGCTTCGTCTGGGTATCGAACCAACTCTAATGTGAAAAAAACACCCGCACTTTTATTATGTCAATCAAAGGAAAGGAAAAAAAATCCTCATAAGTAACATAGTATCTTAACACAAAGGAATAAAGTCATATTAAAAACATACTTGAAACTGACTAAGTCAATTGAGTGTTTTTTTTGTAAATTAATTAATTAAATGCTCAAAATGTAATCCTTATTTTATGCAAATTGTCAGTCTGAGTAAGTTCGCTGCCTATTTATTTTATTATCATATTACGGTGAATACTCATGATATGTCTCAATAGTTACAAACAGTATAACTCGCCGACGCTCGCCCCTATTTCGGCGCAGGGTCATGGAGGTAGTCTTGTTTTCTTAATATCACCTATTTGTGTCACTTACCCCCATGATCAACTACTTTATTTGCCGTTTGTTATTCTATGTCTGTATTTTGTACCTGTGTCCAAATAAATGTTTTTCTATTCTACTCTACTTTGTCGTGTTGCTTTTTGTATAGCAAATTTTTAACGTTTGATACGTTAAAAATTTGCTATACAAAAAGCAACTAACTTTTAACGTAAGAAGTATTCTGGCGGTGTTAAGAATTTTATTCTAAAATAAATTTTACGATAGTTCTATATCACCAACGTACTATCTAACAAAGTATAAAACAGAGTCGCTTCCCGCTGTCTGTCTGTCCCTATGTATACTTAGATCTTTAAAACTACTATTTGAACAGAGATTTCCACGAGGGCAAAGGCGCGGGGCGCAGCTGTTACTATCTAAAACACTTAAAGGCGTGTACCCTTTTTTCTTAAGCGTTACGCTATATTAAAATAACTAAGGCACTAAACTTAACATAAACATTACCTGAGCACCAACAATTCCATTCCCTCCATAGAAGTTCCTCCCGTAGAGATGCATAGACCCGCCCTTGCCCCTGGAACAGCCGGTTCTGCGGCCAGTCAGCTCCGACAGGACCCCGACTATGCTGACTCCCATCAGATGAGTCCATCCGTGGCAGCGGTAGGCTGTGATCACGGAGTCGGCGTCGCGCATCGCTGCCCGCATACCGACCGCTACTGCTTCTTGGCCTGGAAAACGACATCTGATTAGCAATTTTCTCTCCAACAGCAGATACAAAAAAATCAATAACTTTTATTTCTTAAGGTTTACAAAGAAGCTTGTAGAAAATTAAATATAAGAACAGAAATTATCAAATGAGAAATAAAAGGCGTGGGCGAAGGTCCGCCTGCGACGCAGGGTTCGATTGTGTCTTGTTCTCCCCATCTGGGGAGAAAATTTCTTCTCTATCTGCAGATATTTGTCTCGGGTGTTCTGGTAATTTTCTATGTATAATATGTATAATACGAATGAAGATGTATCTACATAATGTATTGTATTATTTATTAGGTATAGTTATCTGGTAACAATGACACACACTCTACTTAGCTTGGGGCTAGACAATGCTGTGGGAATTGTCCAGCATTTTTTATTATTATTACTATAACTCAAGAAGATTAGATGTTGTAATAAAATTTTATTCTAGACATCATTACAACATCCATGGATGATTGTCGAGATAATCGTCTTTTTGACAGGAATGTGAAGATTGGCTGGCAAGAATTAGACAACTAATATCAGCAATGGTGACTTGATTCAATAAAATGCTTAGATTTGATAAGATAAAATAATTGTTTAAATTTGCTTATAGTTAGACTCTATAATTTTATCAGCAAAATGTTAAATGACAGACAGTATTATCACACATAGCAAATATTAATAAAATGAACTCATTAAGATTTTTCATGATCTTTCTGGAAGTAAAAACAAAATTGGTCAGACATGATCATATTCCAATCATATGCCAAGGCATGAAAGGTATTAAGTAACAATTGTTTATACTAAACTAAAAAGTTTCCCTGTTCATACAATGGTTTTCAATATCACAAAAAACATTATGATGCTGAATAATTGACCTTTGCCCAGCAGTGGGACAATAACAGCTTAAAATAAATAAAATAATAATTATAGGTACCTGAATATAAATGACAGAAGCCTCTTATGATTTTTTCCTTGTAGAGGTTGCCAGCAGCAGTTTCAATTCGTCGCAGCACAGCGAGTTGCTCATACAACCGGACAGCATCCTCTGCTGTGAGGGTAGCAGTGGTTGCCGGTCCTTTATCCAACTTGTGCAGCTTGTAGGGCTTAAATATAAATTAAATACAAGTTATGACAACTTAACTTTCATGTTTGTTCATAAGTTCATTTAACCATAAGACACAGGAGTAGTAGGAAGTAAATGTATAAACATAATCTGAGATTGTTATGATAATCTCAGTCACACAGGTTACATTGTTTATCTTGTAACGATTAGGTATACAACAGTGCAGCAAACATACACTTGACATTTGAAGGTTAGGTTACATAATTCTGTTATTTCTTCCAGATTTATTACACGTAAATTGATCAATGCCTATTTATGAAGAGATAGAAGGACTCTAAGTAATTAACTGTGAAAGCAAAGGGCAGAAATAAGAGTATAGTAATGATTACCTTGATCTCAAACGTAGCTTCATTTTTGGTGCTGTATTTAGCACTGGAGGTCGTTACTGACGGGACAGCAGCTTTCTACAATCAGAAACCCCACGTTTTATACACTGGATCACTAATAACACGCAAACACAGAGCAGCAACGGGAGAAAAGCAAGTTGAGTCCGAGGAATATAAACCCACCGTAATTGTGTTTCCGCCGAGAAGTTTCGCAGCGGTCGGGATAATTTTACTCATTATTGCAATGATATCCTTTATAAGGCCCAGATTTAATGAGTGATCCAGAAAGAGGACCACTTTTAATTTAGTTTTTTGAGTAAATTTACTATAGAAAAGGTCTAGCCGAGTCGCACCGACTTCGGTGGAAAAATGACAGCTACGACATTGAAGATGTCATTCAAATTAATTCAAGACGTCAAACGTCAAAACGTACGCTTTCGGTGACAGTGCCATTTTAATGAAATGGACAGCGTGGTAGAATAGTAGAAGAAAAGGAAACCCATGGAGAAAAAAAAACATCCTGATGGAAGTGGAAACTAGACAAGTTGCCACAAAATTGGTTTGTTTCTACATAGTCGTAAAAATTCTATGCCTGTTTACAAAAATAGAACAGGTATTTAGATCAAAAATTAAAAAAAAAATCTGCTACTAGCACGCCAAATGAGCGCGTTTTTTCGATAGACGGATTAATTGGTCCTCAAACTGCGAGCTCAACCCGCGAGATAATTATTTTTATTCGCGAACCTTAATTGATATGATGAACATGTGAACAGTGATCTGTTGTCTATGCTATAATCAACTTTAATTTCAGTGTTCTCAGTCATGTTTCTCTGGTAAATAAAATCAATAACGAACAAAACTTTAATTTTAATCTAACAATGAAGATTGGTGCACCCTGTATGGGGCGGGTCGGGCACGCCTCCTACCCCTCTCCTCTTCACGGGGGTAAAGCTGGTTCGTTCGAGGTTTATCGAAATTTCGCTCAAGTTCTAATCCAATAGTGAACACAATCGTGAAAGAATTGATCCACTATTTTTTGGGATAGGTACAGTGCGAACCACCATAAATCAAAAGTCAAATCAGTTTGATCTTTGACGTCATTGAGCTTTGGCGTTTGTATAAACTGATATTTGGGAAAGAGAACAAGAAAAACCTCTTTACTGCCACGACATAACGACGACAGTGATGGCGGCCGCGTTTCGGCTGCTTTCGTCAGAAAAATAGGTAGGTGTTGGTGGTTCGATCCTTTTATAGGTGGCGGGAAATTCAAATATCACACCCCTTTCCAGTTTTATTTTCGTCTTCAATATTTTCTGCTATGCGTTCTATACGCATGGATGTACCTACTATGGATAACGAGGAAACCATTTTGTTAGACAGTCGTAAACCAATTTCTATGCACTAATGCTAAGTAAAGTACCTACCTACCTACTTGTAGCGAATTGAGCTTAAATCTTCAATTGTCCGATATAAAAAAAAATGGGTTACCTACTTTCCCGGTAGTTATACCTATTACTTAATACAAGAACGCAAAAATAATCACAAACACCGGATAGGTAAAGGTACCTACCTACATAAGAGTTTTGAATCTATCATGGTTATTATATTAACTAACACAAAAGTCACTTATAACGGGGATATTTTCTGTGTTTTAACTGTGCCAAATTATTGGAAAACTCAACAATCAAATCATGGTAAATATCCCGTTATAAATGAATTTTGAGATACCTACATATAAAAGAAAAATTGTATCCCTAAATGGTAATATTTTCCATTTTCTTAGGGACAGGACAACAGTGGAGAGATGCGCCCAAGTGACCAACAGCTTGAAGCGTTGGCCAATTTCCTGGCTCAAAACCCTGGCGTAGCCAAAGGCTGTTTACGCACCGCTCATGGCCGAAGACAAGTGAAAGTTAAATGGGCAGCTTTTGCGAAACATGCTAATTCTCTGGGCGGTGCAGAAAAAGATAGGTTAGGATGGGCAAAAGTAAGAACTAACTAACTACCTACCTAGATATTTGAGTACCTATTTTATTAAATTATTTACTTACGATTAGAAAATGTCTCGTTCTGCGTGTGGCACGTAATTCAAATCAAAAAGCGAACTAGAAACTACCTTGTTAGGTTGTTAGTTTTCGAGTTGGAATCCCGTCGTCGTTTTATCTCGTAGAACTGAACGTATTAGAATTTCGTGCCATACCTAAAAAAACCACTATAATAAGGTCTCTGCACAGGAACCTACTAATTTTATTTTTTATTTTATTAGTATTGGGCAGATAAGAAATGCTCGTTGAAAAAGTCTTGCAACCTGAAACGAAAATGTTCAAAAGCCGGTGGACCAGCGGTCTATTTGGAGGAACTGTCACCGATCGAACAGCGTTTGGTCGCAGTCATGGGGGGCGAACTAACTGTAGGCGACCCCCAAACCGTCCTCGTAGATGTATTTCCATCAACAGTAAGCCACAGACATAAACATTTCATTTATTTGCCAATACATGTAAATGACACAATATAATTTAAGGATTTTGAATTAAAAATAAAATACTTAAGTAATTATTAATTATCAAGTAGGTATTTTATTAATACTTTATGTAGGTAAATGATGCAATTCATATGTGCTGCAGTAGCAAATGGGCTAAGGCTCAGCATAATGCCAACTGTTATAAACAGAAGGCGCTGTTATTCATAAATTGATGTACAATACAAGTTATCCTACGTCACTAGTTCACGACTATACGTACATCGTTTATTAACTAGCCTTAATAATAGTACAGCGAAATAATTAAATTGACTAAATTAACATACTAATACTTAAATTAACATACTATCTTAAATACTAATTTATGTTTATTTTTACTATTTATTGTTATTCCAGAGTAAAATAAATCACGAGTCTCCACCTGCATCTACGCTTGGATCCCCTGCTTCACTCGCTAATTCTACGGAATCCATGGAATGTAAGTAATAAAATAAATAAATAATACTGGATAATCCACACAGCATTATTTTGGCCCAAGCACCAATGTAAGTACTCGTAAACGTAGTGTAGGTCGCCCTCCGACCAGGTGGGATATCGACCTGCGAAAGACTGCAGGTAGATGCTGGATGCGTCAAGCTGAAGACAGGGCGCTATGGCGCTCATTGGGGGAGGCCTATCTCCAGCAGTGGACTATCATAGGCTGATGATGATGACCAAAGGAAGCAGAGCTTGGTTTGAACCTTTTTGGCCAGCAGGCTAGCACGGTAGCCAGCCATATATTTATTGTTTCTCTGTAGGTTTATTTAATTTAATTTTATGCGTACTGTGTATTATTGTGTTTTACTGTTATAATGTGTTATTGTATGAAACCTGTTTTTGGCCAAATAATTTTTTCATTATCTTTATATATATATATACATAGAAAACACCCAGAACACCCGGAACAAGCGTGTCTTAACGATCTCTCATTTACTAATAATAATTGTGAGTCAAAACAATTAATGTTATAAATAAAAGTTTATTTAATGGAACTTCTTCTATACAGACCATTCACCTGCAAGAGATGGAAACTTTCAAGTAGCACACCAGCAGCGACGAGAAGACAGTTCTGTCCTCAACCAAACCATAAGCAGTGTCGCAGCAATAGAGAAGACCAGGGTTGCAGCAGAATTGAAAACAGCCATGGCGCTATCTCGAGCAGTGCAACAAATCTCCCGTGTGTCGAAGGTCATCGAGAGCCTGTCGAAGGCAACGACAGATGGTGCACAGGTTGTGGCTGAAGCCCTTACTAAAATTGCTGATTCTATTGTGAAGAAGGGGGCCTAAGATTAGTCCACTAGTCTACCAATATGCCTCTGATCGTTTGAAAATTTAATTAATGAAATGTGTTGACGATTCTTTGTAAATGGCAATTGTGTCTGGTTGAACATTTTTCTGCCAAGACATCGAAAAATTTGAAAAATAAATGAGTTATCAAATTTTGAAGATTGTTCGATTTTTTTTACCAGAGCCTAGTTTGTTGTCAAGCACCACCACGTGCAGATTAGGTTGGCTTTACAGACATAAATGTGCATTTAAGTATACAGAAACACAAAAAAAATCAAGCAAGTAGGTACTCGTACTTCAAACATAGTCACATATATTTTGTGAGATCGACGCGACGTCGCGTCGGAGGAACTTATTCCAGCAGCGGAAGGCGCACTTGTCTATCATACAGTACCTAACCCATCATGTCTTTCAATTCATTGGACTGCACTTGTGCTCTCAACCGCGAAATTTTTTCGGGTCAGATACTACAAAAAAATCCAGTCCAGTCATCCCGTGACCACGCACTCTGTCGTGGTCACGGTTTTAAGCCCGTTAAAACGGAAAATTAGGTAAATAATCGCGATAAATACCCGTTGTATCAATACCTACCTATAATTATGTGTTCAGATAGTTTATGTTTAAAAATATTTTTTGCGGCATGATCTCTTACACCTACTAAATGTAGGTATTGCTTTTCTGCAGATAATTGCGATACAAACCAACAAACAGGAATAGAAAAAACCAATTACAGAGTTTTGGCACTAACACAGTACGAACCGAACCGAAGTTCGAATTCTGTGATATAGCTTAGGTCGAATATACATAATAAATAGCTCTGTATCATTCCAAGTCGCGTTGGCCAAGTCTGTTTCCAGCTATCGAACAAGTTCTGAGGCTCTATACCGTCCATTATACATAGGATTATTTTGAGAGCTTAGAAAGTCCAACTGTTTTAGTTAAACTGTTTTTTGGACATCCTCTGGCATACTTGTTTCTCATACATTCAATTATGCACACCGTTCACTCAAAATTGGAGAAAAGTTCACCGTGCAAAATTCAGTTCTTGAAACCAGAAGCATACTCACAAAACGCTTAAATGATCGAAGTTAGGAAAGTTTTCATAACAGAGTATAATAATTTGTGTTTTATTTTTACTGATTATAAATCAATTTGTAACAAACTGTAACGATATTCTGTTTTGTTACATTTAAATGATGATAAAAGATGACTAATTTAATTTATTAAATTAAATAGAAGTTATTCAATTTTAAAGTCTGAAAATTAATATAATATAGTTGATTTATGACTTTTCAACTGTTTTCATGAAGTCAAATTTTATAAGGTGTTTTTGATTTTCTGATCACTTCAATTTTTATATCCACTAGTTGCAGAAATAGTGGACGCGCGTCCACAAGGGACTAATATGCCCATTTAACACTTTGACTGCGATATTTTTTTTAACCTAAAAAATTCGTGCTGCCGCTCTACACAGCGGGTGTGTTGCGCCGCACATGCGTTTCGTTCAAAAAATATTACGGCTGTGCTGAGTCACAAAGATCTGTATTTTCTCAACTGCTGCGCTAGTGTGGATTTACGCATATTAGTCACTTGTAGAAAACACATACCGTGTGATTTCAGCACTCAAAGTGTTAAATTAATATTAAATTTAACCTATTATTCTCATATGATCCGGTTATAGGAGCATTACCTAATAAGTTTTCTTTATAAAATAACAGCTCTATCGGGAAGAAAAATCGGTTTAAACTTTAAAAAACCGATGTTTTAGGTACATCCAATAAATAGATACCTACCCCAAGGAACAATCACTAGTCGATCCAGACAACAAAGATAGTTTTCTCGCATGCGCTATCGAATATTCGCAGGGGTCTGCGCGAATCGATACCGCACATAGTTAAAGTCGACACAGGCTCCGATTCTCATGGCGATGATATATTAAAGTCACAGTTTCGACATGCCTGTAGATAATTACAGCAATTAATAATTACCTGAAATTATATACCCACAAACATAGTGGAAAATTACGCCACCCGCCTCTTCCAATTCGGTCACCGTGGCAGAGTACAATTCCCAAAATTATAAAGAATCAAAATCCCTACTGTCCCGCAGAGTGCGGGACAGCCACAACAGCATCCTGAACACCATAGCGGATAGGTACTCATTTCGCTGTGGGCATGTCTTGTTAGCAGAGTGATCCCGGCTAATAACTCTTCATTATAGGGATCAGTCTGGGAAAGGAACATGCCTATCTATATGTATAATTTTATTATAATTAAACTGGGTATTTCAATCGTTTTATTATTATTATTTATTTATTTATAATCATAAACAGAAAGAGACAACACCTGTCGGGATCTATGGGAGAATGACGTCACTTGTGCAGACGAAGACAATGCGCTTTCATTGTTTTCTTCAATTTCTTCGCTAGTGTAAGTCGAGATACGCCTCGACACCTTATTTATTAAACAGTACATATTGTTATTTTCCCAATAAGAAATGATCGATATTTCCAAATACGTGTAAATTCAACGCATATGTATTTTTATAATTTCGTCTTACATAGCTCGAGTCAGTAGAAAGTTAGTAGAGATTCCTGCGAGAATCAGCACCCAAACGCCAGCCTGATGCAGCTATGAAGAACTCTAGATGCAGTATTCCGTCACTCGCGCCGAGTACGGACGTGTCTAAAACAAATCGGATCTTTCTTTACAAAATGCCGGTTTTTCAGAAGCAAGAAAGTTGCACGCAAACAGCAAAAGCAATTATGCTTTAAGGTTATCGAAATCCGTAACAAAGCAGGTAATGTAAATATGGGTTTAGATATAAGATAAGTCTACTCGAAAGTCGCCCAATAGGGCAGAATACATTGTGACATCTATTTATTTATTTACCGTACAAAACACATCATAATCACATTAAATTATCTATTACTTATAACAACTATAACATGTATTATATATATATAATATATATATATAATACATGTTATAGTTGTTATAATATATATATTATTATATGCAATAAATGAATTTTGAATTATGTCTATGCAAATAATGATACCTTCAAGTACTAGAAGAACGGAGATGAGAATAATAATACACCACAGGAGTAGTAGGTTAAATAATACCAAAATTACGAAAAATAAGTGGAATAGGCCTAATGGGGATACCACTATAAAAAAAACGCGCCTGATGCTCAACCTCTATGGTGGTGTGGAATAGAGCATAATAGGTAGTTGATTTATAATAACAATACGGGGTGTTCCCCGAATAACTGTAATCCCCAAATAGCTAAATCCAAATATCTTAGCACCCTACATACCACTTTAACTAGATAGAAAAATGTTGAAATATGATTAAAAAAGTGGCCAGAAGCTCTTCCCGACTATGCTGATGCTGCTTGTATACCTCCGTGTTCGATACATCGATCACGGAGGTATACAAGCAGCATCAGCAATTTGACCTAAGTAGGTTTCTCGTGCCGCGAGCGGACGCCAGTGCATCACCACACCAGCAGCCATTCAAACCGCACTCATTAACATCATATTAGTCTTAGTTAAATACAATACTAGCTGTTCCCTGCGTGAAATTCGAATTCACATTTCTAGGGGATAGAGAGAATATATTAGCCTTTGTTACCCGTGGATAGTGTGGCTTCCCAACGGTGAAAGAATTTTTAAGATCGGTCCAGTAGTTTCGGAGCCTATTCGATGCAAACAAAAAAAAAGAAAAAATCTAATCTTTCCTCTTTATTTTTTTTTTGCACACCAAATAAAAACAGATACACAAGTAAGGAAAAAAACAAATTCAGAATGTGTTCTACAATGGGCGGCCTTATCGCTGTGAGCGATCTCTGCCAGGCAACCTTTGGAAGGACATAATATTTGTAATGCCTAGATAACTATTGTTCCTATACTCGACTTTTATATCAGCATCCCGCAATTAGTAATCAGGCATTTGAACACTGCTTGCCGCGGGTAGTTACGCTCGTGTTTGTCATATCTTTCAAGTACCTACAAGTAAAAAATAATACAGGTTCTGGGGTCACCCTAAAATAAACAAAATTAGCTTGTGTTAGGAGACAAGTTTTCGTTAACAGAGAAAGTTCGTTTACTGTGAAGAGATAGAATAGAGAGAGAACTGAATTTCAAATTATTTTATGAATTGAATATTAGAAATGTATCTTAAATGTAATTTAATTGATATTATTAAAATCATCCATACTGCAGTCTTTCGCAGGTAAAAAAAGTAAAGTAAAAAATCATTTATTTCATTAGGCTTACAAAATGAGCACTTAGACAAGTCATATTTTATACATAAATTATTATCAAATAAAATTATTTTACTGTTCACTTAAATTTTTTGTCCACTAGTGGAATAAGTGAAAAAGATCGTCATCCGACCCCGATAAAAATATTTCATTAATTTCATACCTAATAATAATGTACCTATAAAAATACTGAGTGAATAAGAAAGCGATAAAATTGTTACTCAGACAGTTTAATACACTCGGCATCACAATATTACATATTTACACATGTAAAAGAGGGTTATACATGTCTCCTCCAAAGATTCCGCGCCCTCTGTATCCAAACGTATTTTCAAATTCATCTAGAGTACAGCAAAACACGTAACCTTGGCTAGTTTCGCTCCATTCTGGAGAATTCATCCAATCAGTGCGGCTACAGACATCCCGACATTTGATGTAGCTGTATAAATCCGATGGTTTTATATCTGGTACGTTTATTTGTATTATGGCAAGAGACGCATTTCTTGCACGATTTTGTACAACCTGCAAGAAAAAAAATCTATGTTACAATTCACAGAATGTTACAATGTTATGTTACAATGCAAAGACAATTAACAGAATTTGCGAAAGACTGCAGGTAGATGCTGGATGCGGCAAGCTGAAGACAGGGCGCTATGTCGCTCATTGTGGGAGGCCTATGTCTATGTCTAGCAGTGGACTATCATAGGCTGATGATGATGATGAATTTTGTTGACCTTCCATAAGTAGGTAGACACAGGCGAAGGAGATGCGCCTCTTTTAGGATCCGTCAGGAATATTTCTTGAGCATTGAAATAGGAATCTCTTAAGGTTAGTTTCTCGGCAGTGCCCGTCCACACCGTCAGTTCTTGCGTCCACTTCAACAGGTCTCGCACCCTGGACTCTACGTCATCCCAATTCTGAAAATATAACAAGTCATTTTTTTCTGAAAATATAATAGTCTTTACTACATAGTATAAGACAAAGTCGATTTCGCTGTCTGACTGTCCCTATGTCATTGGGATATTATTTAAAAAATATATTCTTGGGATATTATTTAATTCTTTACTTTATACAATCTGGAAGAACCTAGAAACAAGTAAGTATTCTAAACATTTATGACCCGGAAATAATCCCGCCGAAATAGTCAAAATGGAATTAATGACTTTGGGATATTATTTAAAAAATCTATTTTTGGGATCAGAACACGCGGCAGCGTGTTCAAGCCAAGTTCAAGCAAAGGAACGCGCCGAGTGTATCATTACACGAACCACTTGGTGCCACTTTTGACCCTTCTATAACTCAAAACCTCTTTAACGTAAACACATAAAACTACGTCTGTTTAGTTATATCCATAAGGACATGTAGAAGCCCAAATTTCATGAGGCTAGCTCAAACGGTTATAGAGATATGAAGGTTAAAAAGTCGTTAAAATTCACACTGACTGACTGACATATATATAGTACCTAAATCTAACCTACTTCCAGATGACCTAGAAGGATGAAATTTGGAATCCAGCTCGGTAATTGTGTGTAAGCGTAGGAAAAAATCAAAAAATAAAAAAAAGACAAAAATTAGTGATTTTAGCGACGACGACCTTATGTCAATGGAATAAGGTTTAAATTAAAAATAGATTCGCATTGCAAAGAATAAGCAATAGTACTACGTCTCCGATTGCGCCATAGAATACAGTGGAGTTTTTAGGGACCGGCCCGTATAATACCTACCTAGTTATGTACCTATGTCGAAGCATTGCATAGAATAAGCAATAGTAGGTACTAACGTCTCCGATTGCGCCATAGAATACAGTGTAGTTGTTAGGGACCGGCCCGTATACATGTACCTACCTAGCTATGTACCTGTTTTCGAACGAATAGAAAGGATAGAAAGGGAAATCAGAAATGTATAATTCTGATAAAAACTGGCCAAGTCAAATCTAACCTACATAGATTGCGCCATAGTCAAATCTAACCTACATAGATTTGACTTGGCACTCATTTATATCTCCATTCTTTTTGCGGGGAAGCCCACAGCCAATCTTAATTTTTGTATTGAACTTGGCTCTCCTTTTTTACATTTATGTTTTGGTGGGATATTATTTAATTCTTTACTTTATACAACCGGGAAGAACCTAGAAACAAGTATTCTAAACATTTAGGACCCGGACACTGCGATCACAAATACTATCTAGATTTCGGGACACATACAAAATCAAAACTAAAAGCCGTCTCCGTAAATAAGAGCACACTCGAGGTAAGTAAATGTAGAATCCTACTAATATTATAAACGTCAAAGTTTGTAAGTATGGATGGATGGATGTTTGTTACTCTTTCACGTAAAAACTACTGAATGATTTTTAATGAAACTTCACAATAATATAGCTTACATATAAAGTCTGCACTGCTCTACAACTTCATACAAAACATGCCAATCGCTTTTCACTTTTTCTGGGGCCTTAAATATACAATATGGTTAATGCAAAATTATCAATCTACTCATTACCTAGAATAAAATGTAAGTCAGCTGTTACAAACTGGCTCAAAACTCTAAGTTACGAGGACACGGAAAAACTACTAGTAACACTCTCGTAACTCTCATTATGTCGTTCAATTTACTAACCCTACCAGCCCTATCCCCCCAAGCCTTCTCCCTCCCAGCATATTTACCCAATCTCCTCCCCATACTCAAGTATAGCATTACAGTACATAATCTATATAATACTCTTGATTTACTTGCTACTCTACATTTAATATGAATCGGTTATTCTCTGTTAATAAATAAGTATTGTTATCTTATTCTTATTCGTAGCTATTATACTTATTTTTTTGTGTTTTTTTTTCTTATGTGATGTCATTCTCTAAAGCATTTTGTATATTATCTTATATTTGCTATAAATTAGGCAGTTAATTGACTTCTCTTACTTTGCTTTACTTTACTGTTAATTTACCTACTCATTGTTTTAGTTATCATTATAACACCCGCGGAGTGGGGGCACTGGTGACTTGTAATACAGGTTTTATTACCCTACCTCAAGCACCAGCCCCTCACAAAACAGGTCAATAATGTGATCATAAAATGTATATTATATGCGAACATTTTTGTAAGACCTTATTGTGAGTGGAAAATATGTAAAAAATATCAGTATAACACATAGGCTACAATTCATAAGGATATATAGTAAGTATATTATCCAAAATATCTATCACCACGCGCGTGAAACCGCGGGGCGCAGCTAGTAAGTTACATTTTAGCTTGCAACTTTTGAATACACATTGCGGCATTGTGACACATGTTTACGTTGGCTGTGTTTCAATCGAACTAAACAAAATAAGAGCTCACATTACAAGTGCGCTCTTATTTATGGAGACGGATTTTTTGCGCCGACCCGACATCTAGATTGTATTCGTGATCGCAGCCCGGACAGGACCCGTGAATTATTATCTAACATACTCGTATTACCAGATATCGCGACAGCAACCCTTACACAATGGCCATACCGTAATTTGTCTACCTTATACTAGTAACTTACTTTAGTAGAACAAGAACCCCATTGAGGCACCACGTTCAAATGCGTGAATGTTGCCCATTGAGGTACCCCCGGGAACACCCCTAGAGGATCCACCAACTGTCTTTGTGTAAACACACAGCGGTCTAAATTGTGAAACCTAAATCCTAATGTAGACGTCATCATATCAATCTGCTCGTCGACCTCGTACATAGCTTCAAAATCATTCTTCAATCTATCCTCAAACCATGCCACTTTAGGCACAACTTCTGTTAAAGGCAAACTCATGCTCTGTTTCGTATAAAACGGTACATCGTTGACGATATCCATGCAACTTTCGTATACTGCCATAGTTTTCGTATGAATTTCGTAGCCAATTTCGATCGTTTCGGAGTCTTCTCCTTGACAAGGTTTGCCGGTCCACTTGACGTATGGCGTTACTTCTTTGTTACATTTTAAATCTGAGAAATCATAACCTCCCTCAATCTGTAGATTTACTGTCGCATTACAATAGGCAGTCATATAGTCGTATGCAAAGTGGTTGAATGTCCTGTCGGTGCCGCATGTTAATAATATGCTCTGGTTTTGTGGCATGTAGAGAAACCCATCTTCGTATTTGAATGTAGGGGATGTGAATCTTTGAGTCAAGATTAAAGGTTGTAGTCTATCGTTTGGATTAATTTTGAGTAGACATTCTGAAAAGTTTAAAAAAATTGTTAAAACTACTCATAATTCTAAAAACATTCGAGTACGCAATACATTTGGATAAGGAAAAGCGTATAGAAAATTGATTGGCTTTTCAATAGGTTTTCAATTGCAGTTCATAACAATTAAATTTTCCATGAGGGTAGTAGGGAAATTATAATAAATTTAGTATGTTTTACCCAATGTTTGTTATCTTTTAATAAATAAATAATTTTGGACTATACACAAAAATACAATTTTATTTGATTTTACTGTGACATTTCTATTTTTTGGATGTTTTAACGATTGTGTAATATCTGAAATAAATGAATGAATTATTATTATAATACAAAATGAGCCATTACCACTCAAGACCACCTCGTAGGTTCGCGAAATGGTATCAAAATCATTCGTTACTTCGCACTTATAAGTTCCACTTTTTGCGTTCTTCATTTTAAATCTATGGTACAGAGCAGTCGCTGAAATTGCTTTGCCATTGTGGAACCAGGAAACCTTAAACAAAAACACATTGTGAAGTGCCTAAAATTTTTTTATTGTAAAAGGCAAAGTATTTAATCACATAAAAAGTGAAAATGTGGCCATGCTTGTGGAGCATGCTTTCCCAGAAGACATAGGCAGATGACAATCTTTTTATTCGTAGGAGCCTTCAAATTACGAATAAAGGGGTTGTAGGGGGTAGGATCTGTTCCTTCTGGGAATCTCTACAGAGATTGTAATATACCGGGTGGAAAACGGGAGTTGGAAGTGGTTTTATAGTTCGTCCATTTCATTTTGTGCTTTTTGACACATGAATTTACTGATTCCTGCATTACCGAAATTTTTTCCGACGTTTAACACGAAACTACAAATCATACAAAACATATGAAGCTTTGTTTTGTTTAGTTAAAAAATATTAGTGCGTTATCGATTTCTGTCCAGGACAGAGACAGACTTAAAGTAGGAGAGAACTCCTTAGCAGGACAAAGGCAATAGTCATCAAAACTTACCCTAGGGTTTGGAATCCCCATAGCAATACAATCAAGGGTTACAACTTCCTCTACTCCAAGAGATACTTTCCCTCTAGCATCAGTATTTGTGAAGACCAGCCTACTTCCAACTTTCAGTTCCACGTTAGCTGATGTGGAGTCAGTGGCGCCGCTCACTCTGCATGTGTATAAACCAGCGTCGGACATTTTCGCATTGGCTATTTTCAGTTCTCCATCAGTTAGTTTTTTATTGTTCTGTAAATAATATTTTTTTGAGAAAATTCGATCAAAAAAGCTTTACATTTGACACATAAAATGCTACTCTATAACAGGTGCCAGCTTGTCCAGCTGCTTGTCCAGCAGCCATTAATTCATTTACCAATTATTTTGCCCGTGATCTGTGATTTTAGCGGAACAGGATCATATTATATAAGCTAACCCATCCATTAATCTCTTAATTTAGCGTAATAGGCCCGCTGACTATGGACAGAGGCTTAGTGCCCGTGGAAGCATTACGTCCAATGTTCATATTATGTTGAGTTTTTTTTGGTATTATTACATTTTGACTGCGATCTTTTTTCGACGACTGCGATCTTTTTTTAACCCAAGCCATTCGTGCTGCCGCTCTACACAGCGGTTGTGTTGCGCCGCACATGTGTTTCGTTCGGAAAAACATTACGGCTGTGCTGAGTCATTCAGATCTGTATCGCTAGTGTGGATTTACGCATATGAGTCACTTGTAGAAAACTCATACGATGTGATTTCAGCAATCAAAGTGAACCGGGTGCTACCGACGGGGTTTAAAATAACTTGAATCCGACGACCGAAGCTCTAGAAAGGCCTTACCTTATACCATCGAAGAAGATCACTATCTCTATGAGGAATAGGGCAACCCAGTGAAACGTCTTCGCCCAATATAAGTTGTAAGGTAGAGTTGGGATTATCGAGCGAGGGATAATCTGAAAAAAAAAATATTCATAGGGCTTCCAAACTTTAGTTTTAGTTGTATCTCTTGAAAGACTTAAGAGAAACTAGCAAGGGCTCAAAACAATTTCTGAATAGAATAGAAAAACATTTATTTGGACACAGGTACAAAATACAGACATAGAATAACAAACGGCAAATAAAGAAGTTTATCATGGGGGTAAGTGACACAAATAGGTTATATTAAGAAAACAAGACTACCTGCGCCGAAATAGGGGCAGGGTCATGGAGAATATTGAAAAATAGCTGCTAGAAGGACAAGGAATTTTTACAAGGAACTAAACCACCTGTACAATTTTTTTATACGGACGGTGACAAGACCGAGTTATAATGGGTGATTTTAGCCCCAGAAAATCTTTCACTTTTCACTTCGATTTCTAGAAAATAAAACAATAAAAACTTACCTAAGTTTTGATTGTTTTAAATTCCATTTTCAAAAGAGAAGTGAAAAGGTGTTTAATATGAACCTTCATATTCTATTCTACTTTACGAATTTGTCGTGAATATATTTCACGTTATTTGGACAAAAATGCTTCAAAAATTAAAAAGAAAAAACTTTTAATCCCTAGGCCACACACTCGGGTCTTACGCCCGCTAAGCTATGCTATAATAACTAACTTTATAAGCAAGAGTAGTGAAAATATATTTTTATAATCTACCAGTATGCTAAAAGCCCAATATTTTGCTTTTGCGCTTAGGCTGCTTTTAGTGTCACGCTGACCATCGGCGCTGAGAGCTCGGCGCATAGCAATCTGTATGGACGCTATAGCGCGTCCTACGCGCCGCTCGTCAGCGTCGCTGAGCGGTCAACGCCGACCAACGCTTTAGTGTCGCACTGATCGCACGCGCCGGTTGCGTACAATCATGTTGAGTCGCGATAAAGACACCGGGCGCGTGATCAGCAGAATACTAAAACGACCCGCGCTGAGCGTCGGCGCTGACGAGCTACAAGCTGAGCTGATGATCAGCTTGACACTGAAATCAGCCTTAGACTGGCACTTACCGTCAATTATAACTTGAAACATCGCAGAATCTACCTCTACACTGTTATATGCTTCACAGACAAAGAAGGCCTTGCGCTCATAAAAGTCTGCATGTCGTGGGGTGATGTTGAACAGCGTCAATGTATCACTACCTGAAATAGACAGAAAGAAAGAAAATTCATTTATTCATTCACAATGTAGTAGATAAATTCTTTCTTAAATTCACATAATTCTTTCCATTCAAAGGATGCCTGGAAGAGATCGCTTCTAAGCGATAAGGCCGCTCATTGTACTTGTAATGTCTATTGTAATGATCTGTATCTAGTGTACAATAAAGTATTTTTGTATTGTATTGTAGTTACAATAAGAATATATTTATTGTAAAATTGTGTAAAACATCCATAGGAAAGTTCTTCAATAATAATTTGGTAACAACAATTTATTCATTTCGGACATACAATATTTAGACAATTACTAATACTAACTACTACTAATTGTACAGGTAGGTTTCTTTACCTCTTAACTTTAACCCTAGTCGGGTTCGGTCTATATTTATTACTAACTACTATCAAAAAGCTCTTATGTTATAGTGCGCACTACTAACAAGCCAGTTCCTTAATCTAGTTTTGATCATATTTCAATATAGTTGTTAATTGTTGTTTTATAATAAATGTCTTCCTATTCTATTATTGCTATTTCATTACCTTCCGTAGTAATTCCGGCATGTGTCCACCTGAACCCCGGCTTGGGATGTCCCGTGGCGGTGCAGTGGATGCTGAAGGCTGTGTCGTCTACCACTGCCCTTAATACTTTAACTCGATTCAGTATTTTAGGTGGCGCTGTAACAAATACAGATCATCATCATCATTATCAGCCTATAGCAGTCCACTGCTGGACAAAGGCCTCCCCCAATGAGCGCTATAGCGCAGTTCAGTCCATCAGCTTTCCGCATCCAGCATTTACCTGCAGTCTTTCACAGGTCGTCATCCCACCTGGTAGGAGGGCGTCCTACACTACGTTTACCGAGTCGTGGTCTCCACTCAAGTCCACGTTTGCCCCAGCGGCCGTCGGTTCTTCGCGAGATATGGCCGGCCCACTGCCACTTCAGCTTGCTAATTCTTAGAGCTATGTCGATAACTTTGGTTCCCTGTCGGATGTATTCGCATAGAAGATACCTAGATCAAAAAGTAGTTTGTAATTGTATTCAAAAACTTACTGTTAACATCGACAATGAACGTGTCCGAACTTTGTATCCCAAAACAATCAGTGGCGACGCAAGAGTACAGTCCTCGTTGCTCGAAGGTGACGTTGTACGTTTTGAAGGTGCTCGTATGGAACCTGGATTTATCACTATCTTCTGAGCTGCAAGCAACATAAATATTTATAGGTAGGTCTTTAGTGGCCCTCCAACCAGGTGGGATGACGACCTGCGAAAGACTGCAGGTAGATGCTGGATGCGTCAAGCTGAAGACAGGGCGCTATGGCGCTCATTGGGGGAGGCCTATGCCCAGCTGTGGACTGCTATAGGCTGATGATGATGATTTAGTGATAGGTACCTTTGATTACATTTTGTGTCGTTAGCCTTTGGTTATCAAAAGAGACAAAAAAGGTTCACAATTCGTATTTTTTTTTTGTTTGTCTATAACAGCGTTTGGTCATTATTTTGCTGTCAAAAAAAAACACGGTGTTCCCATAATGTTCCGGAAAACTTAAGAAGCTGACTCCATGACTCAACATTAGCATCAAAAGGAGCGAACGGCTACATGAGATTGTGGTCAAACGAAGAACAAGACTAAAAAAACCCTTCCGGCCGTTTCCGCAACTAATTTTCGTAAGCAATTGCGAAAGCGGAAATATCATTCTTTACCTGCTACTGGTTGTGGTGTGGCAGAAGAGTTTAACCTCTTCTTTCACAACTAGACGGTAACATTTCTACGTTTCACAACCAGTTGCGACAAAATAATTTATTACTACCTTGAAAGTTGGTGTTGGTGTTTTTACACGAAAAGCGAAAAAGGTGGCACTTACGTTAACAGTTCATTATTTGGATTATCATTCGTTCCTTTGTAAATCCATATTATTTTAGGTCTCGGCAAGTCTTTGGTTATTTTTACTCTGCATTCTAGTTTCAATGCATTTGGTTTACCAGCAACAAGAGTTCTTCTTTTTTTTCCTTTTCTCTTTATTGACCCTAAAATCAGATTACACAGATATTAATGTGAAAGTTTGGATGGATGAATGTTTGTTACTTCTTCAAAAAAAACTACTGAACAAATCGGGCTGAAATGCTATTGCATTTGCATAGATACGTAAGTCTAAACCTAGAATAAAACATAGTTTATTTATTTATTTATTTCGGAACACCATCAGCTACTATAATATCTATAGACTTAAAAATGACAACAGAGAGCTAATGATAGGTATTCACTGATATAGGTTAGTTTTTATGCCATAAATCAGTCCCCAT
This sequence comes from Eupithecia dodoneata, assembly GCA_947044415.1. Taxonomy (NCBI): domain Eukaryota; kingdom Metazoa; phylum Arthropoda; class Insecta; order Lepidoptera; family Geometridae; genus Eupithecia; species Eupithecia dodoneata. The sequence continues at coordinate 2,709,546 of OX345670.1, forward strand.
GGAATAGAAATAGCCTTTTAATTCCATGGAAACGGCAGCTGGCAGAAACTAGTATAAAAAAATAAAAAATGTTGAATATAAATCTTTGTTTGCAGCAAAAATAAACTTAGTGAAATAATCGAAATGAAAAAGGCATTATTTTGCTTACCTTTAAACTTTTAACATTTTTAGCAATGATGAGATCTTTTTCAATACATAGTTACTATATATCTTTTTATGTGGCTATACCTACGAGTATTTAAGTATATCTACAAAGTAAATAAAATGTTTAGTTTTGTCATATTTTAAGTATGCCGCGTTCTTTCGCCAACTATATTACTACAATATACCAAAACCCGACACTAACGTTATTTTCAATTTTATCTCAAAATCTTAACTCACTATTAGCTGGTAACTTCAAATTCATTTTCAGACTGTCAAATCCCACTACATTGGATGCTTCACAAGCGTATTGTAGAGTACCTCCGCACACAGCCACGCTGTAAGTCTCCCGATCTCTGGCGTCTTCTATTTCCACGTATTTGAGCGTGCGCTTGTATTTGTACATCCATTTTATAGAAGGCTTCGGAATTCCTTTTTTTATCCTAAACAATTCAAGTTTTTATTTCTTTAGGCTAACAATTAATTTAGACAAGTCATATTTTATACTATTCATTATTATCAAATAACAATATTTTAATGTTCATATATTATGTAAATGTATAAACAAAATTCCATTCTATATTTTTGTGAAACAAAAAGTAGTGCATTTCTATCTACTGCATAAACATTTAAATACTTTTTGTGCAGATGAGGATGTTGACATATTTTATTCAATTTAATTTTTCAATCCAATTCAAATTCTTTATTATCACACAACAAAGGTCCATAAAAATACATACACAAAATCACAAAAAGGAAAATACAATTACAACAAAGAAAATAAAACCAAAATAACTAAATCTAGAGTATAAGTAATTTCACCCAGTGGTGTCGTATTGGACAGTCATATTTACTAGATATTACTTTATATGTCCTTGCCAAAATTCAGGGATGCCGTTTTTAAATCTTTGGATAGGGTTCATAGAAATACGTAAACTTGTTTATTTTAAGTTGGCATTAAGTTAGCATATTTTTATGAATGTTAGGTTTTAGTTAGTTACTATTTTATTTCTTTGTCGCTTTGGTGTTCACTGTATTGACACTGTAAACATATTATCAAATAAATAAAACTTACTTGCATGACATGGTAATATTAACATCACGGACTAAAATTTCTCTTATATGGTTTCTTTTTTCTGACGAGGTCTTTGATATTTTTGGAGACTCTAGAATACATATAAATAATAGATTCAAACCATTTATATATTATAAATTAATTAGATACTTAGGTACTATTATGATTACTACTTACCAAGCCCAGAAACCACAACGTTTGCTCCAAAAGTTTTAGTTATATCACTATTTTTTGCCTCGCAAATATATCTCCCCCTTTGAATCGGTTCCATGTTTTTGAACGTAAGTATACCATCCGTTATAATCAATCCATTCTTACTTGTTATTACCTTCAAGTCTTTGTACCAAGTTATTTTTGCTGGCGGATATGCATCGATATTGCAATAAAGGTGACCTTGTGTTTGGTATGGTATGATTGTGTCTAAAATAATGGAGTAATTTTAGTAGGTCGTAGGTACGATATCAAGGTCGCAGATGAAAATGTCTTAACATGTTTTTTTTTTAAAGTTCTTACCACGTGGTTCATCTATAACGTTGAAGTACGTTTTAGTGCCAACTTCAACGATAACTGATGATTTGTGTTTATCATGTATATTTTCTGCCTGGCATTGGTAAGTGGTGTTCTTTACAGCTCTGGTTATGTTGAGGATGCTTACGTATTCGTACGGCGGTTTTATTGCGAAAGTCTGAAAATATTGTGAGATAAAAAATATAGTATAACTAACGAACAGCAGTCGATTTTTATATATAAAGATATTCCATTAGCAGATAATTTTACACAGGTAGTAACTTGATCCATTCGGTAGCTCGCACGTTTCAGAGAATCGATTTTTATTCGAGTCACAGCACTAAAACCGTATCGTGATTATGTGTAGGCCTTAGAATAACTAGGCTTAGAACCGCAGTAGGCGCACGCGAAGTGACGCAATTTCAAGTTAGCCTTTAAAGGCTACGTACATCGCTCGACACGTCAGTGCTCAAGGTCAAGACCTACTGGGAAGAGCTCCGTAATTTTTTAATAAAAATGACTTATTGTGCAGTAAAAGGGTGTAACAACTCTTCTCATAATAATCAGAAACAATAGTAGATTCCATTTCACGGGTAGATACAACCTGGCATCTTATATTCTTGAGTAAAACATTGGTTTAAGCACAAAAATAAATCGTAAACATGACAGACGCCATTACATAAAAATGTTGCTAGCTATTAGAAAAAATATTTTCCCCCATAGGTACTTATTTGTTTAATCTATTTCTACTTTACACTTGTAGGACTTTTATTTGCCAGATATAATTAGGGTTACCTACTAACTTACCCGGATTTTTAAGTGAAATATGTACCTATGTTCTATTAAGCTTGGTATAAATAATCAAAAACTTTTGTTTTATTTTCACGGGCAAGGAAATAGATTGTTACATACTGTCCGGATGTTGATGTAGTCGGAGCGTTAAATATAAAAATTTCATTGGTTTCATTAGACGGTGAACCCTAGTTTTATTAATGTTTTTATATTCGTTCTTAGATTTCCTTCTGATCCGACTTCAGTTCAGTTCTTTATTAATAAGAATATTCATGTTGTTTTGACATTATGTCAAACAAAATAATACATACATATGTAGGGTAACAAAAAAAAACATAACGAAATAACACAAAAAATAATATAGACTGTTGCTTCCCGAATGGTTGAAAAACTTAGACGGAATTGCAAAGAAAAGTTTTTTTTGCAAGCCAACTAAATACACTAAGACTATACACTAAAAAAGCAATACACTACACTGATTATGTTCTATACATTTTGAAGAAAATGACAAGCATATCACGAAAGGTGGTTTATGCAAATTACGAGAGGGTGCTATCCCAACAAAGGTATGAAAATGTTTCGGCCATAATATTTATTTCTACCTATTTAACTAATTCGCTAACTCAACACTCCCTGTATGTAAACACCCATAGAGTATATAATATTTAAAGGAATTTTTCTGTTAATGAAATATCATCTAACAGAAAAGTGATAAATATGATAATCATTTACTCCTTACAAAATGTTACAATGTCCCTACCTTATGGGGAAAATGTTAATAGCTTGCAACATTATTTGTGCACTTGTGTGCGTGTCTGCTCTTGTAATGACGTGCCGCTTACGCACACATTGCTTGGTTTTTGGCTTCAACTTAGAGCGGAATGTTTTGTGAAATTATCACTCTATGTCTTATTACTCTGAGGTGTAGGCTACATATAAGTACTTTGCAATGGAATTTACGCACCTGCGCACGAGTGCGAGGGAGACCTACGAGCCGTAGGCTCCGCGCCGCGTGCGTGAGCGAGACCGCGAGCTGCACTGGCAGGCCGCGACACAAACAACAATGTTAATGATTAATTATGCATAGACCGCGTGCTGCCTGAGCTCCCTAATTGTTTTTAATTATTATTCGTGTTAATACAGTGTTAAACCAAACAAACTGACTATCTGTGATCGGCCCTACCCCTTCTATACATAGGACTACCTACCCTATAACTGGTGACCCCTGGGAACACAAAATATGAGTGCCGAAAATAGTGACGACGAATTCATGGAAACAGCCCCGCTCGAAGAAAAAACCGACGCGCAAAATGGCGGACCGAGTAAAGTTACGATTCGAAAGGCAAAACCAAAGTACGAGTGCCCACCGGACTTGTATAATCGGAATATTAAAGTGCCCCCGTTCAGCCCCGACGAACCGGAAATATGGTTTGCCCTCCTGGAAGGTCAGTTTGAGTGCCGTGGCATCGAAGACGACTTCGTGAAATTCAATAACGTAGTGACCAACTTGGATATACAGCACGCGAAGGCAGTGAAGGATTTAATAATCAATCCTCCCGCCCGGAACCGGTATGCGAAGATCAAAAGCGAATTAATTCGTCGCCTCTCTGCTTCGCAAGAAATAAAGGTACGACAACTACTTACACACGAAGAACTTGGTGACCGAAAACCCTCGCAATTCCTACGCCACCTCCAGGATCTAGCCGGACCTACCGTTCCGGAAGAATTTATCCGGACCATCTGGAGTAACCGCTTGCCCAGCAATATTCAAACAGTGCTAGCGTCCCAACCTACACACTCTTTGGAACAACTGTCGGACCTCGCCGATCGGATACAAGAAATTACTACGCCTTGCATCGCAGCTACTTCATCCAGCGCAAATCAAGGTAACAGTGCTTCTAGTGAGATCGCAGAGCTGAAGAAGATGGTGGAGAAGCTCGCAGTGAAGCTTGACCAGCACACCCGTGACCGGTCGAACGAACGATCCGGTTCCCGGAGTAATGTAAGATCCGGAAACCGGTTTAATGACAGATCCGGTACCCGGTCGCCGAGGACCTCAAGATATCAGGATGGCCGAATGTCATCTTCACGGCAACGTTCGAGATCAAGGGCCAGCTACGAAAAGTTCCCGCTGTGTTGGTACCACTCGAGGCACGGATCTCAAGCCAACCACTGCGTGAAACCATGTGACTTCGACGATCAGAAAAAGACGGGAAACGCGACGGGCAGTCCCTAATGGCGGCGGACGACTGCCACGCCTCTTCAAGTCGCCTCTTCGTGACCGACCGCAGCTCGAGCACCCAGTTCCTGATCGACACCGGCAGTGACTTGTGCGTGTTTCCCCATGCTACTCTCCGCGAACGGCGATCCAAGCAGACAGACTTTACACTATGTGCGGCCAATGGATCTACCATAGACACTTTCGGTTATTTGCAACTAGATTTAAACTTAGGTCTTAGACGTAGCTTTCCCTGGCGTTTTACCGTTGCTAACGTAACTAAACCCATTATCGGCGTCGATTTCCTTAGTTTTTATAATTTAATAGTAGATATTCGTAATCAACGTCTTATTGATAATACTACTACCTTATCTGCTCAAGCTTCTATTGTAAATTTTGATGTATGCTCTGTTAAGGTTCCTACAGGCGACTCAAGGTATCACAGCATTCTAAGCAAATTTCCTGAGATCACACGCCCTTCAGGCACACCGTGGACTCCATTGCACAGTACTGTACACCACATTAGAACCACACCCGGCCCACCCGTATTTTGCAAACCCCGTAGGCTCGCCCCCGACAAGCTCCAGATTGCTAGGAAGGAATTTGAACTCATGCTTGCTAACGGCACCGTGCGTCCTTCCGAAAGTTCCTGGGCTTCACCGTTACACCTGGCACCTAAGAAGGATAACGGCTGGCGGCCTTGTGGTGATTATAGGATGCTTAATGCTCGGACTATCCCAGACCGTTATCCTATTAGGCACATACAGGACTTTGCACAAAGTATAGCCGGTTCTAAAGTTTTTTCTACTATAGATTTGGTCAAGGCTTACAATCAAATACCTGTCTACGAGGATGATATTCCTAAGTCAGCCATATGCACTCCCTTTGGGCTATATGAACATATCTTTATGAATTTCGGGCTTCGCAATGCGGGCCAAACATTCCAAAGATTCGTGGACGAAATGACCAGAGGACTCGACTTCGTATATTGCTATTTAGACGACTTTTTAGTATACTCACCCGACAAATCCCAGCATGAAATCCATCTCCAGCAGTTGTTTACCCGCATGAAGGAATATGGTATCCTTATCAATACCTCCAAATGTGTTTTTGGCGCCAGCGAAGTCAGTTTTCTTGGCTACAGTATCTCTGTTTCTGGCACCAAACCTCTTGACTCCAAAGTCCAAGCCATACGGCAATTCCCTGTCCCGAAAACGGTTAAGCAACTCAGACGCTTCTTAGGTATGATCAACTTTTACAGACGCTTCTTACCTGAAGCTGCTAAGATTCAAGCCCCCCTGAACGCCCTTCTTGCCGGAGATTCCGTAAAAGGCTCTAACCCGGTCGATATCACCGGTGACACTCTTCTTGCTTTCGAGCAATGCAAAGAAAGCCTTTCCGATGCTGCACTACTGGCACACCCTGACATTTCAGCCAAACTGGCTCTGGTCACAGACGCCTCTGACCTGGCTATGGGCGCAGTAGTGCAACAGCTGAAAGACGGGCAGTGGCAACCACTTGCTTTCTTTTCGCGCAAGCTAAGTCCCTGCCAACAGAAATACTCACCGTATGACCGCGAACTGTTGGCCATATATGAAAGTATTAAACACTTTCGCCATATGTTGGAAGCCAGACATTTCGTGATATACACTGACCACAAGCCGATAACTTTTGCTTTTCAAGAACGAAAAGCTAACTGTTCGCCTCGTCAGTATCGCCATTTAGATTACATCTCGCAGTTCACCACAGACATTAGACACATTTCCGGCAAAGACAATGTTGTCGCCGATACATTGTCACGTATTGAGGAACTGCAGGTGCCAATCGATTATGACCAGCTTGCTTCATCTCAAGCCAGTGATCAAGAGCTTCTACAGTACCTTAGTGGAGAATTTTCGCTCCGCCTGACGAAGCTCAAGATCACCGATCCCAACACCGAGATCTACTGTGATGTGAGCACTCCATCACCAAGACCTTTCGTGACCAAGCCTTTACGAAAACAACTTTTCGACAACCTTCATAACCTTAGCCATCCCGGCGCCGCAGCAACCACAAAACTGATTGCTGAACGTTTTGTATGGCCCGGCATGCGCAAAGACTGTCGAGAGTGGTCGCGTAAATGTCTAGCCTGTCAACGCGCTAAGGTAAACCGCCACGTGTCATCACCGTTGGGCACGTTCGATTTACCCCGCGCCCGCTTTGCATTTATTCACGTGGACATAGTTGGCCCACTTCCACCATCGCAAGGCTACCGCTACTGCCTTACGGTAGTAGACAGATTTACGCGATGGCCCGAAGTTACGCCGATGACTGATATTACTGCCGAAACAGTCGGAAAAGCTTTAATATCATGGGTGTCGAGGTTCGGTTGCCCGACAGATATTGTCACAGATCGTGGCCGACAGTTCGAATCCTCTCTTTTCCAATACCTTGGTAAAATAATTGGGTTCAAACACCGTCGTACCACCGCGTACCATCCGGCGTGTAATGGCATGGTGGAACGCTTTCACCGACAGATGAAAGCCGCCATTATGTGTCACGTGAATAGCAATTGGGTAGATATTTTACCTATTCTACTTTTAGGTATTAGATCATCTTTTAAAGAAGATCTAAAAGCTTCTTCAGCTGAATTGGTTTACGGCGAGCCTCTGCGCCTCCCTGGAGAATTTTTTCAGGTAGCACCTTCACAAGAGTACACCGATATTTCGGACTTTAATACTAGATTGCGCCATATTGCAGAGAAGCTTCGACCTTCGCCTGCCTCTCGGCACAATAAGAATAAAATATTCATCCATAAAGATTTGCCCTCTTCCAGTCACGTTTTTCTAAGGGACGATGCATTAAGAGGATCTCTGCAACCTCCATACACCGGCCCGTATGAAGTACTAGATAGGAGTGACAAAGTATATAAATTACTTGTTAAAGGTAAAACTGTTACAGTATCGATAGACCGCCTTAAGCCAGCCTATATACTCGAAGACCCTGACCCTAGCCCTATCCCAAGCTCTACTCCTTATTCCGATCCTGACCCTAGCCCCATCCCAAGCTCTACTCCTTATTCCGATCCTGACCCTAGTCCCGGATCCGAACCTCATTCAGGATGGCCGAATAACCGGGTACTACAAGAAAAACGGACTCGCTCTGGCCGCATGGTCCGGTTTCCGGACTACTATCGACCGTAGTGACGATCTCTGGAGGGGGGTGATGTAGGCTACATAAGTACTTTGCAATGGAATTTACGCACCTGCGCACGAGTGCGAGGGAGACCTACGAGCCGTAGGCTCCGCGCCGCGTGCGTGAGCGAGACCGCGAGCTGCACTGGCAGGCCGCGACACAAACAACAATGTTAATGATTAATTATGCATAGACCGCGTGCTGCCTGAGCTCCCTAATTGTTTTTAATTATTATTCGTGTTAATACAGTGTTAAACCAAACAAACTGACTATCTGTGATCGGCCCTACCCCTTCTATACATAGGACTACCTACCCTATATATGTAACTCGCGACCGGTTTGCGACAGGCGTAAATTAAGAAATTAGTGCTGTCAAACGTCAATCTTGTATTAGTTTGACACCAGCTACAACGTCAAAATTGTCAAAATTGACGTTTGACAGCACTGATTGCTTAATTTACGCCTGTCGCAAACCGGTCGCGAGTTACATAATCACCTGGCCGGTATGCCATCCCATCCCTACTTCGCTAGAGGAACGCCATTCTTTTTCCGTGCACGGCAGCATATTCACATTCCACATTTATTTATAAAACTTTTATAATATATACGTACGTGGTGAATTAACGAAAAAGAAAAGTGAAAGACCAAAGAATCCAGTTTTACCAAGCTATAATCAAAAGGCTTATACAAAAGCAAGCAAGTCGGCGTCTCCGAATTATTGAATTCTCTGAATCTGACTCATATTTAAAAAATGAAGGTAAGTATTATCATGCTATTATCATGCATGTGGAGATTCTAGAATGACGGAAGGAAATCGGATGATGGAAATCGGATCTAGTGTGTAAATTACCATAGAAACAGTTCTACAACTTCTCCGGACCATATTTTCACGGATTCGGATCGGACGTAGTCCGAAACCGCTCTAAGTTATTTGTTTTTATTTACAACTACCCGCAAAAATATATCAAAGTGGTTTACTCTTTACAGAAATCGAAGCCCCAATAATTGATGAGCCCCTAGATGCTGATATCTCTTTGGATGACTACGCGGGTATTACAAAAATACACCTGATCAGGTGGTAACGGAAAATCAAGACAGTATTGAAATTGATACTGAAATATTGAAGGACACCATTTCAGAATTAGATCCTGATATATGTCGTGCACTAGGTGATGCAACTGAAGATAAAATGGAAGACTATAGACCGCCTGCTATGTAACTAACCTAACTGCCCTTCGCAGGCTTGGTTCCCATAATTAAATAGTTTGTTCGTTTCGTAAATCATATTTTTAAACAATTATTAAGTACGCTCTAATTACAGTGCATCTGCCACAAGATCTTGCCCTGGGGGCCGCGATTGGCTCCTGGAAGTGTTTTCACTGCGAGCTGTCCCTAACCAATCACAAGACCTGATAATTGCCTCCTTATCCAATGGAACGTTAAATCAGTACAATACTACTTATAAGCTATGGTGGAATTTTTGTAACCAAAAGAACATAATAATTAATTATTTAGATGGTTCAATAGCCAATGTAGTATTTTTAACGGAATTCAGTAATAGAGCTTCATATAGTTCGTTGGGTGACATGCCATGTTTGGCAAAACCCTTATGAACCAAATAAGATTTAAAAGAAAAAAAATCGTTAAATAGTCACCGATTGGCCCTGGCTTTGTGCTAGGCAACAAAATTGGCACTAACGAACATATATCTCGCCTTCTAAAGGGCGCTTATAAGCAGCGGCCGAGTGTACCAAAGAACAGTTTTATGTGCGTCCGCCAAACTGTTAAATAAAAAATACAAATACATCGCTATTGATCTCGAAATAGTAAAAATACTAAATATAAATCAGTAAAACACCTGCACAATCCGTTTACTCAGTTTCTCGAGTAAAAACGTCCAAAAATACCTTGTTAAACGGATGCCATTAGCGTTTTGACGAAATCAGGAGATCATTCGACGGAAAAACCGAGAAATTTTTGTTAATATTCATAATTAGTTTGTGAAAGGCGGATAGCTATATAATTTAAAACGTTGTGGATAATTCCATCGGGATAACATACGGGAGCAATCAGCGCCTTAAGCCTGGTGGTGTCAGTCCATCGAATATCCGGTGCTGGATGAGCGTGCACGTAGCACTTGAGCTGCAAAAATCGATCGTAATCGACCTTCTGTTTTGAATCGCCTTCAATAAAAATAGCAGGTGGGGTATCCACTAAAAAACAGACGGAAACACAGTGATACATTTTCAAATTTAAAGTATTTTTAAGTATTTTCGTCTAATAATATGATCTACATATGTTATTAATCTTAACCTGACTGTAACTAATAAATAAGTCTATATAATTATTACGTCATTTGTTCTGTGCTGTAACTGAGCTTGATCAATAAATATTTCTCTATCTTTAGGTAAATAGAATATTTAAATCATTCCGTGATGGTCAGGTAACGAGTTTTTGGAACTATGCTAATAAGATCGTATAGAAAAACAAGATAGGTACTTTCCTCACCTTCTAAAATAACCGATTTTACTGCTGTCCCAAGATAGTTCACAGCTACACATTTGTATGTTCCCCTGTCTTCCAATCCCACATCAAATCTAAAACAATTTATATATATATCTGATCACAGGTAACAGGTCAAAAAAAGCCTAATTTGTTCTAATTTATGTTTTGTACATATAACTTACTCAATACTATTATCACTATTTGTGATAAATTTTAAGCTGTTCAAAGGTGAGTCATCTTTAGACCAAGTTATAGTAGGTTTAGGTACACCATCTGCTAAGCATTTAAGACTAACTTTGCTGTCGACCAGAAATGATAATGTTAGATTGTCATCCTCAATCATTTTTGGTGCATCTGTAAGACGAAGGAGATCTTTTAGTTGTTTTAATAGTAAAAAGTTTAATTATATGAAAAACGTTATTTTTAAACGTTATATTGTTCAGTAGGTTAGGTATCGATGTGTAAAGTAGACACCGTAAGTAATGTAAGTACTGTAAACTAACAATCTACTATTATATCGGTTTCCATTGTATCGTTGCCAGCTAAATTAGTAGCGATACACTTGTAATTTCCTTGTTCTCCTCTTTTTATATTTGTAAATGACAAATATTCACGATCATTAGCTCTTCCAATTTCTATGTCATTGTGATACCATTTTGTTGAGGGCTTAGGGGTTCCTATTTCTATTCTGAAAAAGTAAACGTCATAAATGAATAACTAAATGCTATTTACGCACCTTAATGTACTATATTTCAAAATAAATATATATTATACTACCTGCCTATATAATGTGTCTGGTCACCGGTATCGGAGACTTTGGGGGGGTGAAATACGGTAAATTTTATCGACAAATCAATATCCCTATTTACAGTATTTCACCCCCCTAAAGTCTCCGACACCGGTGACCAGACACATTGTATAATGAGAGATTCGGAAATATATAAACGAACCAAAGCTGCGAAGGTAGGAAAGTAAAATATACATACCGACAGTGGATTATAGCACTGGAGTTTTCAACAACATTCATTGTTTTAAGTGATGCAAATATCTTAGGTTTAACTGAAAATAAAAAAAAATTGTTGATTTTAATAATTCCTTAATAAATAGACTGTAAAAGCTTTTAATAAATCTCATACCAACTCCGGCCATCCGAATAGCAAATGGACATTCTGAACTTGTGATAGAGTTTTTGACTACACATTTATATCTTCCTTGGTCAACAATCTGCATGTGCTTGATTGTAAGGGTAATACCATCAGAAGACACAGACAAGTCTTCTTTTGGGAATACCTTCCCATTTCTATACCAAATTACTTCAGCAGGTGGATAAGCGTCAACCTTACAAACGAATAAAGCTGTTTTGTTAAAACCAATATCGTGCGTCTTGTCTGAAAGTTTATTTTTAGATTTTAAACTACACAACATTTTAACTTCAAGGAATAATTTCGATTCATATTAAAATGCATGACGGATAAGATTTACCATCTGGGCATTGCAGATCCTTAAAAAAAGGTTTCACAATTATTTCAATGTCATCTTTAGTAGTCCCGAGCGAATTCTTTGCTTTACATTGAAAAGTAGTTTGCGATGATACTTTAACAACGTTTAGCCGACTAATTAAATGGTATGGAGTTATTTCTTCTATTTTCTGAAATGAGTATAACAATACAATCGTTTTAATGGACATCTATCGAAAACATTTTACTATTGATATGAAAATAAATCTCTTACAGATTTCAGCTCGCTTGTATCAGTCGTATTAATCCATGTTATATCTGGCTTTGGAAATCCGATAACTTCACACGTTATATTTAAAGGTTCGTCGATATCTGCATCTAATTTATCTTTTTCTATTATACGTGTTATTGGCTTGTCGTGGACTAGAATAAATTGTACATGTAACATTTAAATACACATTACTGTTTCGTTCTTCTGGTCGCCTCAAAGGGTAATACTGAAAATCAGTGTTTTGCTCTTAGAGCACATCTTTTTGCTGACCTTTTTGACAGGCTGCAGCATACACACAATTTTTATCTCTACTTTTTATTTTTTTTATACTATTACTTATTGTTTACCATTACTATAGTCAAATAAATGCATTATCTATCTATCATCTATCATTATAGCAGTAACACCCATAATATTATATTTTTTTTAAAGTAGTAATATGTACCTTCCACGTTAATAGTTTTGCTCTCAGATCCGTGTGGGTTTGATGCATTACATTTATACACTCCTGCATCAGAGAAGCCCACGTCGATCCTATAAAAAAACATTTGATAATAGCGATAAGACCGCCAATTGCATCTTGTTTTTTTAGTTTTTATTTTACTTTGTTCTTATAAACGAAGTGTGCAATAAAGTATTGTCTATCTATATATTTACTTAATTAATTAATTGTATTTATATGCAAAGTTTTGGTCAAGTTTAACTCAAACTTACGTATGTCGATGATCATTAGGTGTAAATTTTGAACCTATCAGTGGCAAATCGTCTTTAGTCCATTTTACAATAGGTTTGGGAACACCATCGGCTGTACATGTGAGTATTACTTCTTCGCCAGCCTTAGCTATTATTGATCCTGTATCGTTATCAATTGTCGGCATATCTGAAAAAACCATCCTGAATGTAATGTTTACTCACAGGACAACATTATTGAAGAAATTGCTGATTTCATTCAGATTTTGATGACGCACATTCAACTATAACATTTGTTTTCATCCAATCAGTGCCCTCCGAATTGTTCGTTGCGCATTTGTATACTCCTTGATCTCTTCTGTTAATATTATTAAGGATCAAATACTCCGAATCTTTAGCTTCATTAATTTCAACATATCCAGATGAATTTTCTTTGTGGAACCATCGTATAGAAGGCTTTGGGATCCCTGCAATTATTCTGCGAACCAAAATGCGATCAGATGAATGAGATATTTTTTTCGTCAGCTGCATTTTTTTAAGTTAGGATTTATGATATTCAACTTGATTTATACCGGCAATTTATGGTTGTATTTGTGTTTTCATTTACATTTATGTTCAATGGTGCAAGTTGAATTTTAGGCTTCTCTGAAATAAAAAAATTATCTATATTATCTGGATGAACAAACATCATTATCGGATTCGTATTTTGTAAAAATAAATTACCAAGTTCAGATATTGATATTTTGAAGGGAAATGAAAATCTTGTTATGGAATTATTGGCTTCACACTTGTATGTTCCTTGGTCAACACGCCGCATGTGCTTTATTGTAAGGATAGAACCATTAGAAGACACAGAGAGGTCGTCCTTCGCTAATACAACTCCATCTTTATACCAATTCACTTCAGGAGGAGGGTAAGCTTCAACCTTACAAACAAATTGAGCTATGCCGTTATATTTGATGTTATGATTCTTATCTGAAACATTACATTTAATGTATAATATAGATATACTTATTTATATATGATTATTACTGCATAGTATAAAACAAAGTCGCTTCCCGCTGTCTGTCTGTCCCTATGTATGCTTAGATATTTAAAACTACGCAACGGATTTTGATACAGTTTTTTTAAATAGATATTCAAGAGGAAGGTGTATAAATAATTTGACACATCGTTTTCATCATCATCCACGCGGGCAAAGCCGCAGGGCGCAGCTAGTTAACGATAAAACAGAGAAACTCAAATTCAAAATAACTTGCCTTCTGGGTTTTCAAGGATATTGAAATAGGGTTTTTTTGCAGTGATAACAGTAATCTCCGATTGACTAGATCCGAGTGTGTTATTTGTTTGACAAAGATACGTGTCATTCGTTGTAACTCTATCAATGTCCATATAGCTAACATAATTATTTAGAGATTTTTCTTCGATGATCTGTGATAAATTAAAATCCAAATTAAATCACATAAATCTAGGTATCAAAAAGTAGTGATGACATTGAGTAGCTTACATATTTTATTTCTGTTTTGCCACTTTTATTTACCCATAAAATATCAGGCTTTGGAAATGCCCAAATTTTACATGTTATTGTTAAGGGTTCATCGTATTCAGCCACAATAGAACTGCCTTCCAATATTATGCTAGTAGGTGGTTTGTTAACTGTAACATAAAACTTTTTCTTATTGATATACATATTGGTTACTAAATTGCATTATTAAAGTGGTAGTCTGTACCTTTTAATAGAACAGATTTCTCAGAGGAGCCGTGTCTGTTTGATGCTTTACATTTATACACTCCTACATCGACCATATCTGCTTCAAATCTGCAATGTTTAATTACTACAAATTCTAGCAATGCTGCATTAAATTCTCCAGCTATTTAATTTGGAACTCACATAAGACGATCACTGGTGAATGTAAATTTTGAGCCGGCGAGCTGCTTACCGTTCCTAGTCCATGTAATATTTGGTGCTGGGACACCATCACAGGAACATGTTAAAACCACTTTATCACCTGCATTAGCTGTCACAAGGTTTGTATCATTGTCAATTGTTGGAGGATCTGAAAAATCATTCTGATCTTTACTGACTCTATATACTTTCAGAATTACTTGTATCTTTTAATAGAACAGAACAAAACCAACTTGTTTAGGCATACACTCTGGGCATACAAACAATACCAATGACAACAAGAGCAAACAGCTCAGTCAGTGAGCGATCAATCGCCATTCACTCCAGCCTTCATTCCACACTTATTCAATTTCATTCACTCACTCAGGCCATTTATTTAAGCAAGCAGCATAATAAAAATCATTTGAAATGTATCGGTGAATATCACAAACAATAATGGAAGAAACTTCCGCATCTATACAAACAAAGTGGAAACATCTGCAGTCTAAGTGTTGTGAGATATTGTCAACACAACTACCAAATTATCGTATTAAAAAAATTGAAAAATCGAAAAACGTCAAAAAATACAAAGAAACGCACATTCAACTATAACATTTGTCTCCAACACATCGGTTCCCAATTCATTGGTTGCAGTGCATTTGTATTTTCCAGCTTGATTTCGTTTGACTTTGGACATAATTAAAAGCTCATCGTCTATTGCTTCAACGATTTCATCATATTTACCGAGACCGTTATCGAAATACCAACGGATAGCCGGTTCTGGTGTTCCCTTTTCTATTCTGTAATTTTTATGGTATTGTTATTCACTCATATTTTATATGTATAAATTTTCAATAGCACATTTAATAGTTTAGGTACTTACCTGCAAGCTATAGTATTAACTGTACCTTCTGTGAAATTTTGTGAGTCAGATATATTTAAAATTTTTGGCGTATCTGAAAGTATCATTATTGTATATATAATAACCATAGCGGAGTGAATTTCAGAGTATGTTAAAAACTTATATCGTCATACCTAATCCAGATATTTTTATTTCAAAACGAATGATCTCCTCTTGTAGGTCATTCTTAATATTGCATGAATATTTTCCTTCATTTGCCAATTTCATATGTTTAATCATTAACTCAGAACCATCATCAATTATACCATCTTTTTTTGATAACCTTACTCCTTTTTTATACCAAGTAACATTGGCATGTGGATATGCATCTGCCTTGCATTTCAGGTGAACCAAATCGTTATATTTTATGGTTACATCTGAAAATGACCCAGTCTGGTTAGTTTAAGACAAAAGAAATATAACTTTGTAAAGAACTAAGTAGAGAAATAACTTTACTTTCTGGTTTTTCAACCACTTCGAATATCGGTTTTGGTTTTATTTCAACAAGCAGAGTTTGCTTATCTTCTCCCTCGGAGTTCTTGGCTTTACACACGAATGTGCTATTTTCGTTGACATTGACCATTTTGTGTACACTGACATAAGCGTATGGTAGATCGTAATCATAAACCTGTGAGAAAATAAACATAAATTTATTTTTACTTAATTAAAACTAACACGATTTTTTTACTAACTTACATTTATTTTTATATTATAATTCGATGAAGAGTCATAATAGGTACAGACAAAAAAAACTAAATTTTTACTATGAATCTCGTTCCGATGCAAATAATGATATTGTTAATTGTAGTTAAAATTTTCTCCTCTGGTTCGTATTTTCGGCAAACGAAGAACAACTGTTAGTTTTTCAAAATAACAAAAAATTTTAAAAAAAATTTTAGGTCGCACACGTAGGCGTCTTATTTCCTTTTTTTGTGATTTTAAGTATCCGTCAACGTATGTAACACTTATTCAAGACAAACAAGCAAGCAAGGTTTGAAAGTGTTCCGGTGTTAGATGTGAAGGCGGAGAGCTCACGCGCTTATAGGAGCTCCTCCGCTACGAACTATGAACATAGTACCTACCTACCTAGTCAGCAGCACACACACCCGCACGAGCAAAGCATCAAATACAGTCGAGTTAGTAGGCCAAAGACAAACAACAGGTATGCCATCAGTTGTATCAGGATCAGAAAGTACATCAATGCAATTTACTGAACCCAAAAGCGTATCTGTATCGACGTCAACGAAAACCTTGACTGTTCGTAAAGAGTTTGCGGATTTGAGTCTACTTCAAAAGAAAAGAAGAACTGAAGAGCTTCTATCACAAAATGATTTTGAAACTTTAGCATAATGCTTTGGCCAAAAAAGATTCTGTAAGTGAAAATAATGCAGACTTTGTTGCCATTATGAAGTACTTAATTAAACACCCTGAAGATGCATCACGGATTCGAGCAAGCATAGCTAAACCTAAGCAACGGACCTGTTCTGCTGATAAAACATTAGGTATGATAACATCTTTGAAATTATCGAAATATCAATATTCTACATTAAGACAACATACAAACAGTATGGGATTAAATGTTTTCCCGTCATATGCTAAAGTTTTGTATGAAAAAAATAAATGCTATGTGAATAAAGAAGATATGACAATTACAGAGAGTGAAGTGAAGTTAAAGCTTCAAGCAATACTCAATTTAACAGTACAGATAATATTAAAAACTGTTACAACAGAACTTCCTGATTCGGACTTAACTCTTGTTAGTAAATGGGGTTTTGATGGTGCATCTGGACACAGCAATTACCAGCAAAATATGGAAGGGGATGATTCTAGCATTTTCATGTGTTCATTCGTTCCAATAAAACTCATGAAAGATGATTCTAATGAAACCGTATGGGAAAATCCAAAAGCATCCTCAGCATTTTACTGCCGACCACTTTACTACAAGTTTGCAAAGGAAAATGACTTAAACATCAAGGAAGAAATGGCTACCATTGAGAGCGAGATCAACAGTTTGCAGCCAACTATTGTCAGAAACACAAATGTGAGGCGCAAGCTTCATATGACTATGATTGATGGCAAAATAACCTCACAGCTTTCGAATACATCAACTGCAACATGTGATATAATAAAGTAAAGCAAAACCGAAAGAGATTAATGACATTGATAAGATATCGCAAAGAAGTGTTTCGGCAGATATATATCGGTTTGGCTGGTCTTCCCTTCATGCACGTATCAGATGTATGGAATGCTTGCTGCATATATCTTATAGGCTAGATTTTAAGACATGGCAAGCTAAAGGGGATGATTTAAAGGGATTACTAGCTACTAAAAAAGAAATTGTACAGAAACAGTTTAGAGATAAGATGGGGTTGCTAGTTGATATTGTAAAGCAGGGTTCAGGAACAACAAATGACGGAAACACGGCAAGAACATTTTTTTTGAACCCTGAAATTACTGCTGAGATCACTGGCATAAATGAAGATCTAATTAGAAAATTTTCAGTAATTCTTCAGGTAATCTCATGAAGGAATATTGTTCCAAAACTGCTCAAAAATATTGTATGTTGATCTTTATCCCTGGTATTATATGCCATCAAGTGTACATAGTTACTTATGCATGGAGCAGATTTTTTGACGTTGTAATTTTCATACATTAAAAACGTTCAAGTTCACTTGTTATGGTTTTTTAGTAGTAGAATAGGTTAATACATTTAAATTATCCAGTTATAATTCAATTTCAATCATATTTGACAAAAAATAAATAAACTCGTCATATATTGCAATTTTTACTAACCGTATCTCTTGCGGAACGTAGGGGGTCAAGGTCAAAGGTCATATGGGATCACTTTAGCCCCAGTAATAATACTCAATAAGGTGTAGCTCAACAGCTCTTAACAGTATTGAGATATTTTGAAAGACGTTTTCGTTTTCATACATTGAAAATTTTCACGTTCACTTTTTATGATTTTTTAGCAGTGGAATAGGGTAAAACTATTAAATTATTCGGTTTTATGTCAATTTCAATCATATTTGACACTTTACAGAAGCAAAAAAAAATAATTTTTCTCTTCAAATATTGCAATTTAACTAACCGTATATCTCTTACAGGGGGACGCGGGGGCTTAAAACATCCCTACCATCGTTATACAATCAAGTGTATTGTACAACTATCTATGTGATAATAATAAAATATAATTTTATTTTGTTTACAGGAAGAAACTTATAGTCATGGCAATGCTAAAGACGAGAGGTTTTACGGTCTCACTTTGAAAGTACTGAGAAAATTGGTTTATTAATTTGCGTACACTTAACCGAAGGCGTGCGGATACTTTCCCGCCGATGCGGGTAAAAATCCGCATTTCCCTTGCTACTTTAGAAGAAACAATTATTGTTAGAATTGAAATTTTATGTTTTGTTTTCCTTCACAGATATTTTTAACATTAGAATAAAATATTTTTTCTTTTCGATTAACAACATATTTTATTCTGGAAGCTATTTACTAAAAAATGCGTACGTTTACCCCACATGACTCTACTGAAAGTCGGCCCTACATGACGTCATCCAACCATCAAGCAGCTGGTATTTTCAGTTTGCTAAGCAAACACTTTTTCATTCGTAAAAAAAGGAATAACAATATTACTGTTAGAGGTGAGGCCCATTATAACTCGGATTTTTGTAAAAATCTATTTTGAAGAGGGGAAAATCCTTCATATTTCTATTGCCGATTCCAAAATGAAGTTATATTCAGGCTCCCAAACTCACTCACGTAAGGAAGTTACTGACAAAACATGGTGCTGATTAAAACTTGCGCGAGAATCTAATCTTTTACAAAAATAAATAATTAGCCCAATAAATATCTAGCCTCAAGCTAAGCAGAGCTTGTGTTATGGGTACTAGATGACTGTACTTAATACAATACATGACGTAGATGGATATTTTCTATTATATATGTAAAGAAATAGTACCTTATTTTGAATTCTGGTGCGCATTGTGAAAGTGATTGATCGGACACATTGACAGTGACAGTACATCATAGACAGACAGATGTCATGTCAAAAATACGAATGCTGAGAAAAAACCTCGGGTGTCCGATCTAATAAAGTGAGTTTTTATGATTTTGTTGCTATTATTTTTCTATAAATCTAAGTAACTTTTTAGCCAAGGATCTCATCAGTAGGTTATATTTTTTTCTTAATTAGATATGTCGGTATTTTCTATTATTTTGAGCTTCGAAACTGATGCTGAAAGGGAAATTATGAAAACCTCTCACAAGTTATCTTGATAGAACGTGTACATACTATATTAATCGAAATATTTTATAGTCAAACTCGTTGGACACTAAAATTTCCTAAAATTATTAGTAAATAACATATACTATAAGATAAGTGGTTCATGATATAAACGGGTTTGAAAAGTACTGTTTCTGCGCATTTTAGGAATAAAGGCTCTTAATTGTCGTTTCTTTGTTTTTCAGGTAAGATAGATACCTAATTAGATTATAAGGATTACTTGTATTGTAGGTACCTAAATTGGTTTTTAATTTGTTAAAAATAAAACTTTGTTTTTCAGAGCAACGCATTATTGTTTAATTAATACCATCAATCTTATATATAGAAAACGACCAGAACACCCAGAACAAATAACGAGGCGGGAATCGAACCGCAACCTCCTGCGTTGCCGGCGGACCTTCGCCCACCACGCCACATCGGCATTGTGATTGGCCACGTTAACGGATGGTTCCCTTGTTCTTACCTTCTGTGGTACAACTTACATTGGTTTCTAGAAGAGTCCCATCTTTTTCCCAAGTTATGTTTGGCTTGGGAAATGCGTTAACTGTACATTTAAGCTGCAGGAACGATCCTATCTCTATCACTATTTTTGGGCTTCTTTCGATAACAATGCTCGGTCTCTTGTTTATTATTTTATCTGGAATATCATTATTGTTAGTCGCTATTTACGATTTCTGATATAATAATAACCTTTTTTACTGCAATTGCTTACCTAGGTATGAGTATGATTGAGGTTCAACAAATGTGTAACCGATTCTAGAAATAGTTGCATTATGATCGAGGTCCAAACCAGTTACCTGTAAGTTTAAATGGATTAAGTCTATTCCAATATAAATATAGATTGAATTGAGCATAGGGGCTGGGCATTACCCCCATATAATAAAAGCCAATACAGCGCCTATCAAGAGACCTGTGTCCAGCAGTGGACCTGTATAGACTTACATAGATGTGAGATAAAATCATATTAACTTTATTTTATTATCTAAATTTCTGGTGTTTTTTTTAATTACTTACTATTATCCGAATCATAGAAAAACGAGTGTCAAAAGGTCCTGTTACATACAATTTTTCAGTTGCATTAAGAGTTTGCAATGGCAATGAATGGCCAGGCACAACATTATCGTAGGCATCAACAAAATTCACTGTTTCAGGGCGAAAATTTCCTGATATTTTTATGGACAAATAAGTTTTTCCATCTGAAAAAAAGTTTAGAATTATCACGCTGCTAGAGATGTTAGCTAGACTGCAGATACCTAAACGAGCGGCATTTCTCAACTTATCACCAGAAAAAGCAATGCTGCATCATAGGGACATCTACAGTATAATTGACGGACGTCTATAGGTATATGGAAGAACTTCTATATACCTGTAGACGTATTATCGTTTTTGGAGGAATTCTACAACATCGTTTTCCAAAATCATGCATTGTAATTTTATTGCAGATGGTTTGAAAATGCGCGTTATAGTGTTAGACATCATTCAGCCATACCTCGAGACGGTTTAACAGTTGTGTCATTCAAATTAGTCGGCACGAAACCAGAGAATCCATGACGAAACTGAATATCTGACTTCGCAGTCACCACGAGGCGAGTTTTATTTTTGCAGTCGAATGCCACACTATGTGTTCCTGGCTTATTCTCATTTACTTTCACCACCTGGAACAAATTATACCGGTTAATAATTTGGGGTTTAAAGTAGTCTATTTGACAGTGATAAAATCGAACCGCATTTTAAAGAGTACTGATGGCCCTGATGGGCCATTTGCGCAGCTACTGCGGAGTTCTTATGAATTCGGGCAGTACCGCAGTTTCGGATATCTCCTTGAAAATAAAATAACAATCCAACTCAACAAAGTCACACTTGAGCAAATAGAAAGACTATGGTTCATGTGTGGATATCAGAACTCCACTTTCATCGCCGTATCCTCCAATTATCCGTACGAAGAAAAGCTGGCACAATCCAGAATGCTTCTCGACATAAAAGACCCAAGCGGTTCAAAAGGTACCAGTTTCTTTGACTTTGCCCTATACAAACTGACTTCCAACGCCGAGCGCATTCGCCTGTGCAATAAAATCAGAGCTAAAATAGCTAAGCGAAAGAATCTGAGATGGTGCGGAGCTGAGTACGAGTCTCTGTATCATCCTGATATACAGTTGTGGTCAACTAATTAGGGACAATCTCTAGTTAAGCCAAATTGTGTTTTTTTTACTTCTTCTCTTATTGTTTCGTGGTAGTTTTGGCGGCAATCCCGATTTTTATTTTAAGTTTTGAAAAATATTTTGAAGAAAAATGGGTAAAAATAAAAGTTGCGATCCAACACTACGAAAAATTATCATGAAGTTTGTTGTCGAGCATGGTTGGCCATACCGAAGGATAGCAGAACATTTAAATTGTTCAAAAACTATGGTATACAATGCAGTGCAACATGTCAGACGAGTTTTGCTCCAACTCAAAATCTACCAACTTACAGATAAGCAAATCAAATGTACTAGACACATAAGTTATGAACATATACATCTACTCGACCTTATACTGCAGAAGAAGCTGTGGGTTTAATTGTTGCAAACATACTGTCCGTGTTCCAATATAAAAACATACAAAAAGAGGCTAAGTTGTTGGGTAAGTGATAACATTCTATTGTGGCCCAACACCCGCAAAACCAGTGAAATAGACCGAATGAGGAGGGAGCAAAGAACTCCCGCACTAGATTGGAAAAAAATTAAATGCGCTGTAAAGGCAAACAACATCGAAACCTTTGCAGAAGGAACAAAAATCGAAAGCTTATATGCTTCATTCAATGACACCGACGATGAGGAGAGGTAAGTTTTAATTGACTTTATTTTGATTTTGAAGTGGTCAATGCCTGAAATTAGCGTCTTTATTTATCGCACGGCCATCAATCGAACCTTGTTTTTTTAGGACAGTATGAAGTAACAAATTATATGTGACAAATATTAGGTATACCTTAACACTTTGACTGCTGAAATCACACGGTATGTGTTTTCTACAAGTGACTAATACGCGTAAATCCACACTAGCGCAGCGGCTGAGAAAATACAGATCTTTGTGACTCAGCACAGCCGTAATATTTTTCGAACGAAACGCATGTGCGGCGCAACACAACCGCTGTGTAGAGCGGCAGCACGAATTTTTTAGGTTAAAAAAAAGATCGCAGTCGTCGAAAAAAAATCGCAGTCAAAGTGTTAATTTCATCTAACATAAGTTGTAAGAGTTAGGAGTTTGTAGGTATTTATTAGGTTTGCTGTCTTCTAAGAGCAAATTAGGTTGCTATTACATTTATTTTGAATTCGAATATTCAGTACCTAGGTACTTACTCGGTAAGTACCTACTGAATATTCGAATCCAAAAAAAGGAAAGACCCTTGCGTAACTTGCACATAGATTAAAAATATTCTTCAAATCAAAGCTTCAAACCCTATAAATCGATACAAACTTCTAACTCTTCTAGCTTATAATGATAAAAACTAATTATTTACAATAATTTACATTTTAAAATAACATAAAACATTTTTGTTATTTATGTCAAAGCAAGGGTCTGGTAGCTGCCACAATGTATAATATTTTTTTTTGCAGATATAATGAATCTCATAAAATACATAGACTACACCCTACTCTTAAATCAATAACAGAGGATTTATTAGATTTTAACTCAGATTTTGAAACGAATGAAGCAAATAACGATCTTGAAAATGATATTAGCAATAAAGTTATTGCAAATAATGATAATGCCGAATTGGTCGAAGTTCGTTCTGTACATATAACAGAGAACTGTGAAATGGATCCTCAACATCAAAATGATCAAAATGTAATAACCATGAATTTATCAGAATTAAATAACATTATATCTGAAAATAGCCGGCTGGCAAAAGAAAACGAACAGCTTTAAGAATCGATGCAACGTTTTCAAAGTAAAGGTAAGAAACATACCTTGGGTGGTAAAATAAATAATGCCTCAAATTTCAAGTATTTGTGATTGAGCCACAGGCGAGGGCTGTACATGTGCGAATTGAGGCGTTTTAGTAGTACCGACGATGATGTGTAAACAATTTTACGTCTTATCTTTATCATCTGTGAATGGCCAGCACTAATAAAATTCATAGATGATAAAGATTAGAAAAACAGTCTATGCGTTAGAGTGAGACAGACTGCTTAACATCTAAGCGCTCATATACAGACTGCACATTGTCGTGTGTTGGACGGCAGCCGTCGACCTGCAGTCGGATGCAGTCGGCGCGTCGACATCGACGGCTGCAGTCGACAGTAAATTGTCACGTTTATGCGGTAAAACGTGACAATTGACTGTCTGCGCCGACATCGTAGAGAGTTGCAGATTTCACCACTGTGTAGGGAATGTCGCTTTCTTTCTTTCTAGCTTTATATAAGTGCGCGCGCTGAGCTGACGACGGCAGCTGTCGACATGCAGTCGAATGTAGTCGACGCATCGACAGCAGCCATCGACACAGGTCGACGTTTGCCGTCGTCAGCTCAGCACGCGCACTTATATAAACCTACACAGTGATGAAATCTGCAACTCTCTACGATGTCTATTTCAAGAGATATTATGAGCTTTATGATTTTTCTTCTTTAGCATTGTAGCACCTGCTACGAAGGTCTACGTTAAAGTATATTTCTCGTTATTGGGAAGGAAGTGGGAGGGGTAAGGGAATGTTAGATATATCAAAAGAAAGAAAGAAAAATTACCTAGACAGTTGTGAGATCCGCAACTCTCTACGACGACGTCTGTTTCAAGAGATATTAAGAGTTTTGTGAATTTTCGCGCAAGTGTCCATTCGCGAAAAAATCTTTCGCGCAAGTGTCCTGATACCATATTCGGGCAGCAGTTCAGATGTAGTAGTATTTAATATTGTTTCAGTTGAAGAACAAATTAAAAGAGGGTTTTCAGTCATTAAAGTGCAGTTGGATAAAATATTCGAACTGATGCGAAATGACAATGTGCCTGTGACTTCCAACTCACTAGAAAATGAAGAAGAGGAAATAGCTAAAAAATTCAAATTTCCTTTAAAGTCTCTGGCAGAACTAGACTTATTAGAAAATGAACTGAATTTCGATTCTGCGCTCGAAAAAGTTTTGGTTAGTATTTTTTTTAAAACTTAAATTAACATAGGTATATAAAAACATATAATATAATAACTTAAAAGACATAAAACGAAGGTTGAACTGTAGAATATCTGAGAACTGAGTAGAATATCTGTCTTAATAATTCCCATTTGATGTTTCTTGCAGATCAAATATTGTATGGTTTCACCCTACATTTGCTGTTTTGCGCACGCGGCGATTTAGGTACTCCGTGTCGCACGCGCGCGATGCAATTTACTTACATTCATAATATTTTAACATCAGTACGTGACCTACTACCGCGAGAGTGACATTGAAGGGAAGATTTGCCACCTTTACCGAACTCTGTCATTTAACTTACTTAATAAACTTTATCTTTGTGACTCGTGTGTTTAGTTTACGTGCTCAACTAACTGAACTACTACGTTACCAACGGTAACAATACAAAGTGAGGTGCTATAGGTAAACTGCCTACAACTACATCTCTACACATGTAAGGGTCTTCACTTAGGTCCTTACAAATATTTTTCGAAGTCATGTGGCATAAGTGGGAAGCAAAAACTTGCCAAAATAGGGCTCCCATTGGTAAAATCAATGGTCACTGACGAGCTCTTAAAAAAGTTAACGTGGAAAGGAATAAAAGGGTGCACAAAAGTGCCCTTGTCACGTGTCAAAATAAGGGACTTATTTTATAAAATCGTACGTCTAGCAGACAACAATTGTTCTGCTAAAGATGCAGAAAATGAAACAGTTAGTACGTAATAATATACTAATTTATTTAAATATACAATAGAATTTATTACATTTTTTTTTACAAATAAAACTAAAATGAATTTCAATGTTTGCTAATTTAACAGAAAATACGCCAGAGTCAAGAAAAGTGACGGTCCTTGCTGACGTCAAAATTACAGACAAAACTAAGGATTTAACAAACAAGACTAAGATGGCAAATATAAGCTCCGATAACTTGCAAAACTCTCAACTTTTTAAGCAAATAGACATGCACAGCAATAGTTCAGACACAGAATAAATTAAAATTAAGACTATTGGAAGTCAATTTGCTTAAAAGTGATTTAAAACTATGTTATAGATCAAAGACCGACATACACACAGACGGATATTTATCTAACATATAATTTTGATGTTTTTTAATGTTTAACTTTAATAAATGACACCCAGTTTGCTATTTTTTAATGTTTCAGATGTATAACTTTATCTAACAACTCCCAGTTTGTTATTTTTTAATGTTAAAGATGTTTAACTTTATCTAGTAACGCCCAGTTTGTTTTTTTTTTTTTGATTAAGATGTTAAATTTTATCCTACAACGCCTAGTTTGTTATTTTTTAATGTTTAAGATGTTTAACTTTATCTAGTAACGCCCAGTTTGTTATTTTTTTATGTTTAAGATGTTAAACTTTATCGTACAACGCCTACTTTGTTATTTTTTAATGTTTCAGATCATTAACTTTATCTGACAACGCCCGGATTGTTATTTTGAAATGTTTATGATGTTTAACTTTATCTAACAACGCCCGGTTTGTTTTTGAAATGTCTATGATGTTTAACTTGATTTAACAACACCCAGTTTGTTATTTTTTAATGTTAAAGATGTTTATATTTATCCAACAACGCCCATTTTTAAGATGTTTAACTACTTTTTACAATACCCAGTGTTGTTAATATTGGAATAAATACCATTTGGGTGCCGCAAACCATAGAAATAAGTTTACATTTGACATTTTGTAAATCGCATTCTTTTAATTCTTCAGCTTCGTAAGCCAGGGGCGTTGCATATATATTGATATATGATGATCTGAATGGTCGGTCAAAAAAATTACATTTGTTTTTTATGTTTCTACCTAAGATTTTTATTTTCCCCTCAACAAAATTAGCAAATTTCATCTCCATGATATTGTTATATTGTTATTCGGCATTTCGGAATGAGGTGCTTCGACACTAGGTAAGGTAGCACTACGGTGAGCATTACTAGAATCCTCTGTGTTATTTCCCCGATTGTATGATGTAGAAGACGATGCAGTTTGTCCTGAAAAAATGATTTAAATATGAATATGCGGTTTCTTAAATTGACAATGTTGGAATTTTTTTAAATTAATGTTATAATGATGGGATTTTGGATTTTTTGTATTATTTTAAAATTGTTAATAATTATTGAATCACACTGATATTATAAATGCGAAAGTTTGGATGGATGGATGTTTTTTACTGGATGTTCTTCACGCCAAATTACTGAACGGATCGTGCTGAAATTTGGCAAAGATGTAGTTCTAGGTCTGGAATAAAACATAGGCTACGTTTTACCCATAAATCAGTTCCCATGGGATAGAAATAACCTTTAAAGGTTTCCATATAAACAACGCCCGCGAATATATGCAAGTGAAATTAATTTAGCAATACAATAACTTCATGTGACCTATTATGAGGTTCCATATTTCTAACAATAATGATAATCTAAAAATGTACTTACTTGTGATTCTGTTGTCCGCATTTTTTAATTTTGCAACTTTTCTGTAGAAGTTCGATGAGAGTCGGAATGGTTTTGATCTTTTACTATTAGGTTCGGTCATGTTTACTTGTACAGAAAAGAAAAATTACCACAAGGCATTGGCAAACTCGAGTAAACTTTGAGAATCTTGTTATTTCAAGAGGATTCTATTCTATTCAGTTGCCGTTACAAAGTTCGAAAACAATTACGTAACATTACCACACTTTGTGTATGCTGCTATAATTTGGTTACAAAGTTACCACATGGTTACAACACATTATTCCTAGTATTGTACACTAGTTACAAAGTGAACGCAGAGTGTATACAAATGAGTAGACACAAATGTAACCAAAATGCGTGGACACGAAGACGACACACAGTTACTAAAAAAATTTTGGTTATTTTGTGTGTGAACTGTTTCCACACTTAGAAACCTCAATCCGACACAGTCTCAATGTGCCGTAAAGGTTACGACACTACTATGACTTGTTACTGCTTTGACGATTCAGTGACCAGATATGGCTATATGGGGGAAGAGTCAGTTGAGACATCCTTGCAGATGTTATTGGACCATACAGTGCAAAGGCTTTGTAAATACCTACAAGAAGTATTAGAAAGCGTCCATCATACAAATTTTAAGCTGTTTGTAAAATGGGGTTGCGATGGCTCCAGTGGCCATAGCCGATATAAACAAAAAATGGCCACTCCGGGAAACTCTGATGAGTCTTTGATTTGTTTGATATTGGTTCCCCTCAGACTTACTGCTCAAGATGGGTCTTTAATATGGCAAAACCCCCGACCATGTTCTCCGAGATATTGCCGACCGATCAAAATTCTATACAAGAAAGAGACAACAGAGATAGTTAAGAAATAAGTCCACAATATCAGTCTACAAATAAATAATTTAGTGGCCACTGAAGTCTCCCTGATATCGCGAAGCATTCAAGTAGTTAGCACACTGCAACTTACGATGGTTGATACAAAAATTTGCAACTCACTTACCGATAGAAGCACGCAAAAATGTTTTATATGCGGAGCAACATCGAAAGACATGAATAGCATAACAAAAATGAAAAATGACATGAGACCTAACGAAGAACATTATTCTTTCGGAATATCAAGCCTTCACGCATACATAAGAATAATGGAATGTTTATTAAACATAAGCTATCGATTAGACATAAAGCAATGGCAGATTAGAAACAAGGATCATAAAGAAATAATGAAAATAAAAAAACAAAAAGTACATGATGAATTTTGGGAGCAGACCGGACTCCACATTAGCGAACCAAAACAGTCTTCTGGCAATTCAAACGACGGAAATACTGCTCGCCGTTTTTTCGGAAACTCAGAAATCACAAGTGCTATTACGGGTATAAAAGTAGAGCTTATTAAGGGACTTGGGACACTTCTTCAAGCCATATCTTCTGGTTTTGAAATTAATACAGAAAGATATGAGGAGTTAGCAAACAAAATCACAAAATTGTACCTACAGCACTATGGCTGGTACTACATGCCAGTTACTTTACATAAAATATTATTGCATGGAAGTGACATAATACAAATTTGCATAATTCCAATCGGCCAAATGGCTGAAGAGGCACAAGAAGCCAGAAATAAAGAAATAAGAAAAGTAAGAGAAGGGTACTCAAGGAAAACATCAAGAATCGCTTGTAATGCAGATATTTTTAATTATCTATTAATCTCCTCGTACCCATATATTACTGGTATGAGAAAAACTCCATTAAAACGAAGCAAATCATTTTCACCAGATGTTATAACATTTGTTAAAAGAACCGAAACTTTAATTTTTGTGAAAAAAATAATACCTTCTTTTTTTTTGTTTTATTAAGTCACCTAGCTTGCATATCAAATAAAGATATTCACTGTATAGAATACTAATAGTATTAGTTTTAAGGTAAAACCAATGAAACTTCAATAAAATCTTAAAATATTTTTGTCCACCTACTATGTTCTACATTGAAACAGTGTGCGTGTGGAGAATTTCCAATTTGCTTAAAACGATTGGCTCCAAATAACTTGATAGATAGCGTATTAAGTAAGGAGTAAGTAAGACAAATCTCGTGAAGCTTGCGTGGTTGGTACAAAATTAGGTACTTCTTTATAAATAAAATATAATATGATTTTTAATGTAACCTTTTTATTGCTGTGGACACATTCGGTTCGCTACATTGTTTCTGTTATGAGGTGGACAGATTTTTTTTTTAAATATTTACATGATCTGCGACTTCTAAAACTTACCAATATGTTTTCTAAATGTACCAAATCCTCTAATTCTAACTTCTTTCCATCTGGTCCTGTTACAACGAGACTTTTGTAGCAACCTGATAAGCTAATGGTAGTTTCTTTAGTGGCAAGGTCTGTTGTGTACTGAAAAATAAAAAAAACTTCATAACGTCTATTTTCTCTCTTCCAGGCAACCTTTGAATGGAAATAATTATGTGAATTTAAGAAAGGCAGGGGTGTACCAAAGATAATCTAATATGAACATAACATGAATACTTAAATACATAGTAAGTACCAATATTTACTATTTTGGCAGGAAAAACTAAAAAAAAGCAGCCTATAGCAGTCCACTGCTGGAGGCCTCCCCCAATGAGCGCCATAGCGCGCTGTCTTCAGCTTGCCGCATCCAGCAACTGCCTGCAGTCTTTCGCAGGTCGTCATCCTACCTGGTCGGAGGGCGTCCTACACTACGTTTACCGAGTCGTGGTCTCCATTCAAGAACACGTTTGCCCCAGCGGCCATCGGTTCTTCGTGAGATATGGCCGGCCCACTTCATCTTGCTAATTCTTAGAGCTATGTCGATAACTTTGGTTCTCTGTCGGATGTATTCGTTACGAATCCTATCCTTCAGAGAAACTCCAAGCATAACTCCTAGCTCATAGCCTTGCTTTCAAATTGTTCGCAAATCAGCAGTGTAATATGGCTCTTACCGCCTAATGCCTTAGGCTATCTAAGAACTCTGATGTTTTTTCATTGATACAAACTACGCCTACAGGCAGACAGATTTGTTTACTTACATTTAAGAATAGAACATCTCCCGGACTGAAAGATTTAGCCTTCAGGAGTATTCTTCGGGATACCACAGAGTATTTGATCCAATTCAAAATCTGGGAAGGAATAAGTTGATTGTTTCTGGAACTTTAATTATACCTAAGTGTAACCCTAATGATATTTGAACGTTGTTACCTCCTAATACAGGTATTTCTATACTTAAACGGAGGTCTTGAACACTGAACAATATAAATTAACCTTAAGAGAATGACAATAAACATTTTGTATTTGTACTTTGTATTTAACTTCTTAATAAGTAAACACATTGAACGACCACAGCC
Source organism: Eupithecia dodoneata (assembly GCA_947044415.1). Taxonomy (NCBI): domain Eukaryota; kingdom Metazoa; phylum Arthropoda; class Insecta; order Lepidoptera; family Geometridae; genus Eupithecia; species Eupithecia dodoneata. The sequence goes on from OX345670.1 coordinate 2,740,409, forward strand.
CATGCTATATTTATTTCGTGAATAGAGAAAAATGTAACTAATTTGTGTGGTAGTAAATAAAGCTTTTTTTATTTTATTATTAATAAACTGCAATAAAATATACTCACATGAGAAACATTATGTTTGTGTAGATTAAAAACTTGACCAGATGTGTCAGTAGCCAACCAAGTGTATACGTCATATCCGTTCTTAGAACTTTCTAGGCACGATCCAGTTAAAACAAATATAATCTGAAATGTACGAGTGGTTTTTAAATTCAGGTCTAGACAACATAAAAAATAATATAATAAACATAATAAATAAATACACTACGTTTACCGAGTCGTGGTCTCCACTCAAGAACACGTTTGCCCCAGCGGCCGTCGGTTCTTCGCCAGATATGGCCGGCCCACTGCCACTTCAGCTTGCTACTTCTTTGAGCTATGTTGTTGATTAATATATTGACTTACTGTAATCTCGTTTTTAAGAGCCATATCCTTAACATGTTTATATGCTTCATAATCTTTAGCAGAGGCGTCAGTAAACACATATATCGTTGAACCAGGTTTACTATTCTCAATGCCGGTCGTTATCCCTGACATGGAATATTCGGGACAGTCTACCCCGGACACTAAGATCAGTGAAAGAGCATCCTTAAATACATCCGGGTCTTTCGTGCTTGTTACGTTATTTACGCTTGTTTTCAGTGCCTCTGCAAAAATATTTCAAACTACAGGTATCTACCGTAGATATTAAAAAACTAGCGGCCCGTCCCGGCTTCGCCAAGGTGGTCATTTGGTATAGGCAATTTTAAAAAAATTTCTCTTTTTTCTCTCTGTTAGAACCATCCCCGTACTTCAAGGAATATTCTGAAAAAAGAATTAGCGAAATCGATTCAGCTGCTCTCGAGATTTGCGCTTAACAACACATTCAGAGATTCATTTTTATATTATACTAGCTGCGCCCCGCGGCTTCGCCCCCGTGGAAATCTATGTGTCAAATAGTTTAAATGATAAAAACCCTATGTTAGACTCCTGGTTCTAAGCTACCTCTCCACCAATTTTCAGCTAAATCTGTTCAGCCGTTCTCGAGTTATAAGTGTTGTAACAAACACGACTTTCTTTTATATATATAGATGTAGATTATTGTTCTGAACTCTAGACCAGACAATCGATAGTTCTATGCTATTATTTGGCAAATTAAACCATTTGGTTACGTAACCATATGACGGGATATTTACTTTATTTTTTGTCGAACTATTGGTAAGTCCAAAATCAAATCATGGTAAATACTTACCCGTTATCAATGACTTTTGTGTTAATACCCATGATAGTTTCAAAAGTTTTACATTACAACCAAATGTTTACCAATTTGTATATAGGTACAAAATCTATTAAATAAGAAGAAATTATAATTATAAGTATTGATACAACGGCCCCCTGATTATGTAACTGCGACCGGTTTGCGACAGGCGAAAATTAAGCAATCAGTGCTGTCAAAAGCCAATTTTGTATTAGATGACACCAGGTACTACGTCACCCAGCAATCGAGCACTAGGTTTCCCTCTGCCGGACAATCGGTGAACTAAAAATTGCTTGCTAAAATTGCGGTCGCGGTCGCGTCGCTGTTGCTGTTGCTTTTACATAATCAGCCTGCCGGTATTTATCGCGTTTAGATCGTACACACATTTGTTCCGGGGCGGGAATCGAACCCGCAACCTTTTGCATTGCAGGCGGAGCTTCGCCCACCACGCCACAGAAATCGTGGAAAAATTTAAAAAAGGCGTCAGCTTTAACATGAAAGCCGCCTACCGAAGTAAGCTCCGTTTCCTCATTAATGTGTTTACTTTTTCCTATGTACAACTCACCAGGGTCAGCAAAGGTTACCAAGACAAAATTCTCGATGTCCGACTCATGAGAGCGCACCACCGCGTCGAATATACCCTGCGCGTGCGCTTCCACCTGATTCTTCACAGATCTCATAGATCTAGTAACATCAATCACAAACGTTAAACTACTTTTTGTATCACTTTGTCCATTCGCGTAAGAAGCGATAAGGATCAAAAAACACAGAAGAGTCATAACTGAATGAGAGATATTACCGGACTATGCGCATGAGCATGTCTGGCCCGCAGATTTGGACGGAGTCTGAATAATGAGTGGGGTCGTGATTTATTCGGTAGGTACTTGTGTGAATTAATTTGTCGCTACAAACCGTAACAGATAAAATTATCTGACGAATCAACTTCCCCGCTCGACACTATGCGATAAGAATATATGAATACTATTTGGACGCATTTTTCTTGTATGGCTTCTGGTTTTTCCGGTATGATTACTTCAATTTTGTTGGTGTGTTGTCATATTTTAACTTTGTTATTTTTATTCTAATATTAACGATACTCTGTCCGTGTGACTGTCGTGCGTCTAGCGAGATAAAATTGGTACAGTTTCAAGACAGACACGCAAAGCATACGATCTCCTTCAAGGAAAGGCCTCGTCTGACTTCTTCAGCGGTCTCGATAGAGATAAGTAAGCCTGATATTTTCTTAATCTATGGGATGGTCCCCTTCACGTAACAAGAGGTTTGTTGGTAATAAATTCCATCAATAAACATAATTTTTTAACTAATAAAAATAATGACAATGTTGGAAAATTCACAGCATTGCTAGCATAGCTTATAATGAATGTAATATCTGCAGATTTTAAAAATAGAAAGTTGAGAAAAGGTGTTATGTGCAGTTTGAAAATGACCCATTCCTCCTAAATTCATCCATTTAGGATGAATGGGAAATGAGCCCATATCACCGCCTCCCAGATAAATAAAAAATGACACATCATGCTTGCTTGTTGCTCCTATATTCTATCAGGCGTTACACTTTGTTTTTATAAGGTGGAAGAAGGTAACATGTTCGGACATAGCACCTTTATTCGTTCAGGACATTCAATTGTTTTGATTTTCATTCTGTCACATTTTTGCGCGCTTTCTAACAGTGTGGTTAGTTTGGCTTGTGTATTAAAAACAATATTACTTAAAGCACCCCATCCTTTTACCAGCGGAGGGGCGGTTGACTGAGTTAATAATTGACAAGGCGCATCAGCAAACTTTACATGGTGGAGCTAGGCTTATGTTAGCTGACACTAGAAATAAATACTGGACTCATCAGTGGAAATCGTGTCGTCAAGAAAAAGCTTCGTCAATGCATCCGATGCCGTCGTTATACAACAGCACGAACTGAACAGATGATGGGCAACCTTCCAAAGGAAAGGATAACTCCTTCAAAACCGTTTTTGCTCATACCGGGGTCGACTTTACAGGTCACGTGGACGTCAAGATGAACAAAGGCCGCGGGATTAAGACTTGCAAAGGCTATATAGCTATCTTCATATGTATGTGTACCAAAGCAGTGCACATTGAACTTGTGTCTGACTTATCCACACAGACATTTATAGCAGCGCTGAAAAGAATGTGCGCCCAAAGAGGTACACCGAAGCGTATCTATTCCGACAATGGAACAAACTTTGTCGGAGCTGCGAAATAATTACTCACAGAGTTCCAACATTACAAAAAAATGCTTTCTCCAGAGTTCTTCAACGAAATAAATGATCTTCAAATCGAGTGGCACTTTAAAGCTCCATCCTGGCCTTCTGCAGGGGGTTTGTGGTAAGCCGCCGTACGCTCTATGAAGAATCACCTGAAACGTGTAATAGGTCAACAAAAACTAACTTTCGAACAGTTTTCTACGCTCCTTACCCAGATAGAAGATTATCTGACACCCGGCCACTTCCTGACGGGGAGCCCGACACTGTCACTACCAACAAATGAACCTGAAGAAATGAAATCTATAGGCATTAGAAACAATTGGAAACTTATTGAACTCATGCACCGGCAATACTAGAATCGCTGGTCTAAAGAATATCTTAATTTACTGCAGAACCGAAAAAAATGGCAACAAAGAAGAGAAAATTTACGTATGGGACAACTGGTGACAACTGATACTCGTGAAAGAAAGCAATCTACCTCCAGGCAAGTGGGCTCTGGGCCGGGTAGTGGAACTGCACCCGGGTAGCGACAGCTTAGTGCGAGTTGTCACGCTTAAAACAAAGAACGGCGAACTAAAACGGCCAATAAGGAAACTAGCCCCGCTCCCTATCTACGAGGCGGGCGAGGAAGCTGAGTCACAGAAAGTGATATCCAAAAATCCTATGAACGACAACGATAACAAAAACGCCGCACGTCGACGGCGGCATAGGAAACCTGGCTCGCAGTAGACATACATAAGATTTAAATTGTGAAAATACATACTTATACATAAATATTAACTTTATATAACTTTACTTTCGACTTTACATTAACTTTTAACTATATATAACTTATAACTATACATAACTTTGAACTATACATATATAACTTTACATTTAACTTTGTTTATTCTACCTTAGGTGATCTGAGTAAGTACGCAACTATATCTTACCCTCGGGAGCTTGTACGAGTCAAAATAGCTCATACGAGAAGTAGTGACTACCCCAGAAATACAAGGCTGGATGAACTCAATCAACCAGTGCCTGAATGAGGTGTGCACTATTGCATCCAAAGGCAAGCTGAACTCTGAGCAAAAACAACGGGTAAGCGCTCTCTGTCGTAAAGTGGCTAATAGCACTTCGCAAATGGCCGTCCACTACCAGTCTGTAAAAGCCAAAGTTGTGAAGGCCTACTGCAATATAGAGATGCTCCAAGACAAACTTGCCCAATCCCACCAGCTGAAAGACCTCATCAAGACAATTGAAAAGACCTCGAAGCCAGTAGAAGAAACCTCATTCGCCGACATGGTCAAAAAAGGTTCAAACACCTATCTAAAGCCCACAAATGTCAGTTCTGTAGCCATATACCCGAACGACAAACTAAAGACCAGTGAAGAAACGAAATCCCTAGTACAAAAAATTATCTGCCCTGAAAAAATTAAGCTGCATATGAGAGGACTTCGGAAAACAAGGGACGGAGGCGTCATCATCAGCACCGATACCAAGGAAAAGCTAAAGAACACAGTGAAAATCACCAATTCTAGCCTCACAATCGACGAGCCGCTTAAACGAAAGCCGAGAGTCGTCGTTATTGGAGTACCGACATCGATGCCCGAAAAGGAAGTTTTCTCCTGCCTCTTCCACCAAAATTTAGCCGAGACTCTCAACTGTGACCTTGAAAAGTTTCTGAGCGCCTTAAAGTTAAGCCACAAGTCGGGCAAGAAGAACGCTGAGTCCTGCAATTATGTTATCGAAGTTCCAGCCGCCATACGTAAAGCACTCATCACCAAGAACAGGGTTTTCGTGAACTGGTCCTCGTGTCCTGTGAGGGATTTCACTCTGGTAACGCGCTGCTACAAATGCGAGCAGTATGGCCACGCGGCGAAGTTTTGTCGCGAGGCAGCTCATACTTGTGGACACTGTGGCGGCATCGGCCACACAAACAAAGAATACCAGAAGACAGCTGAAGATCCAAAATGTGCCACCTACTTGTTCTATAAGAAGCCCGGTAACCATGTAACTGGCTCTGCCGATTGCCCAGCAAAATTAGCGCCAGAAAAGAGATACATCAATTCCATAGATTATGGGGTTGCCTAAGGGATCAGCTATACCGGAGGTTCTATTGTTTTTTTTTTAACATTCATATTAATTTATTTCGTTGTCTTATTCCTATCTTTTTGTGAGTAGTTTTTTATTTTTCATATGATTTTTCCCTATTTTAGTAGGTATTACGATGATTGGATTATAGTATTAATTGATTGAGGTAGGTAGGTGGCGCAATGTATGTCTGTAAGATGACACAGAAAAGACATTGGCCTTGTTAAAGTAGGCTAATAATTTTGTACCTAAGCACCTTTATTTCATGTTACTAGTTCCGTGAACAGTTGTCATGAATCGTTTGAACTGGTGTTGCAGCACAACAAGGACTTACAGCAAGAGCTTTCTGAGTGTAGAATAAAACTAGATACATATGTTAGAGTGTAAGCCGTTGCCTTCAGCAACCAGTGTTTGTAGTTTAGATCTTCAAACAGAGATTATGACAACTGATCCTAATATGTCAAATGTGGATCTTACATCACCATGTCGCCATGGTCATAGCCTAACACCGGTCATAAAAGGGAGCAATAAAATTAAAAAATATGTTAAATTAAATAATTTCATTAGAAAGTCAGAAAAAAAAATTAGGAAACAAAAACAACTCCTTAATATTGCTAAATTGAGCAAATAAAAATCTAAATGTAACCTACAAGTTGAATTTGACTCCTGCTATAGTTTATTAGGGCGTAATTCTAAAGATATAAACTATATGTCTGAGGAAATAGTTAATTTAGAAAGGGCCACTTCATGATGTAACACGTAAATATAAAGAAGCCCAAAAAGCCGCCAATGCTATCTAAAAATGCTAGATAGTGTAAATAACGATAGTTTATATATTGAACTGCGGCATAGCTGCACTCAAACAGATCTAGAAACAGCAACCGCACAGGTTAACACTTTGACTAGAGTGAATGTAGTGCCCCCGTCACCACTCGCGTTACCAGCCGTGTCGCTGGCGGCACCACCATCACCTTCGCATGAGGACTGCTGTGATAGCCCTAGTAAAAGAGTAAAGGAATTAAATCTAGACCCATACACCCGGAAAACTGTTATGTACTCAGATAAGTTGGGTGCTGGAATGGGTACTATACTGAGTGACTTACTTCTACAAAATGTAGTCAATAATTGCTATCCAAATTCTAATATAAATACAATCACTGATTATATTCAGCAAGATGACTCCCTGAATAAAAACACAACTCTAATTGTTCAGATAGGTGAAAGTTGTGTAAAGCGGTCACAGTTGATACGGCTAGTTTAAATACTTCTAGGAAAGATAGAAAATGGACTAGGGAAACTTATTTTTTGCTCCTTCCCTTACTCAAAATCATTAACATCACAGCAAAATGAGAATATATGTAAAAATAACATGCTGATATACAATATGACATGTCGTCATAGTGACGTTTTAATTTTTGACACTAATAAATTTATTAGTAAATCTTTTTTAACTAGGGATACTATGTATCTGACCAAAAAAAGTAAATTGATTATTGCTAAATTGTTAGCATATAATATTTTTGATCCTGTTATAAGTATAACAACAGCCAAAAACTTGGCTATAACAAATGCTTCTATTGAGCATTGTACTTAACTTATTCCAAGTCATTTAAATTAGAAATAGCGACAATAGAGGAAATCTCTAGCCCTATAAACATTATTACTATGAATTGTAATAAAAAATTAAGAAAACAAAATTGTAAAATAACTGGAAAGTTTACTAACTTGGTGCACCAAAATATTCAAGGAATTAGAAGTAAATTATTAGAATTAGAATTGTACATGAACTCATTTGATATTGATATCATCTGTCTCACAGAACATTGGCTGAAAAGCTATGAGCTCATGTTTAACTTCAGTAACCACCAGGTTGGTAGTTCTTTTTGCAGATCACATGCTATTCGTAGAGGCTCTTTAATATTACTATATAAACTAATAAAATTCAAAGAACGTAAAGACAGAGTATGCTTATCCATTGAAAGCCACATTGAAGTAGCATGTGTTGAGTTGGAGCATACTATTGTAGCAAGCGTATACAGCCCACCATCAGCTTCTTTTGAAATATTTGAAAAAAATATGGATGATATCTTATTTGAATTATCAATATCAAATAAAAACCTAATAGTATGTGGAGACTTTAATATTGATCTTTTAGAAGTTTACTTACTCAGTAGTAGATTAACAAATTTATTTAATTCTTATAATCTTAGGCCAACATTTATGGAACCTACTAGAATAACTGAAACATCAGCAAAATGTATAGATAATATATTTGTTTTCCAAAATGAAAAAATTGTCAGTCAAAATTATAAGCAATTTAAAATGAGACCACTTAAGTCAACTAATTCAATTAAAACATAAAGTTAAAAATAATAATTGTAAAAACAAAATTAAGTACATTCCTGTGACCACAGATCGATTTGAACGGTTGAAATTAGATTGGGATTTTAAACCATCACCTAACTACCCAAATGAGTCGTATTGTAGTTTTTTTAATAAATTCACCAATGCGTTCAATTCAATATTCATCCCACATCAATCTTGGTCTCAGAAAAACTTAGCTTTAGTGAGTGGGCTACAGTAGGTATACATAAGAGTAGACAAAAGTTGTATGAACTGTATAGTGAAAAGCAGTACAATTTTAGCCAGGAATTCAAAGAAAAAGTAAAAAATTACTCAAAAATATTTAGAAAAGTTTGAAAAACAGCAAAATCAAATTATATTAGCTCGAAAATTAAAAATAGTGAAAATGTAATAAAATCAACCTGGAAAATAATTAATAGTGAGACTGGAAAGGTCAGTACCTACATTAATCATTACAATTTAAAGATTAATGATTGCTCCATCAAAAATGATGTTGATGTAGCACAAGCATTTGAAAATTTTTTTACTGACATTCCAATCTGTACTACAAAGTGTCTGAACTCTTCTCAAGTAATAGCCGAATCATTACTTAAAGAAAATGTACCTAAATGCGATAGTCAATTTAATTTCACCCATGTTAATGAAAACGATATAAAAAAAACCTTTAAACTTTTAAATATTAAAAAAACTGCAGATCTCTGGGGCATTTCCGTTAGAATTTGATACCATTGCACCAGATCTAGCTTTTATATTTAATGAATCCATTGATTGTGGCGTATTTCCTGATCTAATGAAACATAGTAAAATAATCCCATTGTTTAAATCGGGTAATAGGTCTGACCCCACTAACTTTAGACCAATATCAGTACTGCCTACATTCAGTAAAGTTTTTGAAAAACTTATTTTACACCAATTGCTTAGACATTTTAATGGCAATGACCTGCTACATTGTAAGCAATTTGGGTTTACTCGTGGCAGGTCAACTACTGATGCCGGTGTAGAGTTGGTATCGCATATTTTTGATGCTTTTTCAGGCGTTTTTTGCGACTTGTCAAAAGCATTCGATTGCGTTCATCACGAAACATTAATCAGGAAACTACATCATTATGGAATTAGGGACAGCTCTTTGGATCATCTTACATCTTACTTGAGTGATAGGATACAAAGAGTTGACATTAATGGGAAACGATCTAAAGGGTCTGTTGTTACAATGGGTGTACCGCAGGGCTCTATCTTGGGTCCTTTCCTATTTTTAGTTTATATTAATGACCTGCCTCATCTTGTAAAGAATGATCATGAGATTGTATTGTTTGCTGATGATACTTCATTAATTTTTAAAATGAAACGACAAAACACAAATTTCGACGATGTAAATACTGCAATCTCAAAGGTAGTCCATTGGTTTAGTATTAATAATCTTTTGCTTAATGAAACCAAACCAAATGTGTAAGATTCTTCTTCTTATTCTACCTAATCTAAAACAAGTTAAGGCTGGTACTAGACACATAAGTTATGAACATACTAGTGGTTTCCTCTCACTTCTTCCACGGGTGGACAAAAAAATTAAGTGAACTATAAAATAATTTAATTGATAATAATGAATAGTATAAATATGACCTGTCTAAGTGCTTATTTGTAAGCTTAAAGAAATAAAAACTTTTCATTTTCATTTTCAATGAATACAGGTATATTACATTAAAGCGCCAAAGAGTATATTTTCTTAAAAACAGCATCGATAAATTAAACAAGACGCCAAATGAAAATCCGATCTCAAGGGAAAAGGATAATGATCTCATGAAACTGTGTTCTGGCGATACACCGTTGATTCGATTAGAAGAACATGTAAATCTTTACAAATCACTGCCACACCAGTAAATAACAGTGTAATTTTTTTTCTAATTAAGAGTATTTTCGTCTTTTTCTTCTAAAAACCATAGGTTTATATCGAATTTATCATTATTGAGTTTATCACTAAGAGGCGTATCTAAATATTGTTCTGTTTTTTTACATATTTAATTTTGGGTGCTCTATATATTTTTTCTTAGTATATTATTAATTTACATAAACCATAAATATTTAGTTTTATTAATTAAAACAGGTGCAAAGGCTTTGAAAAATAAAAAAGGACGGTTCAACTAATGCTTGCAACTTTAAATTTGCTCTCCAATACAGTAAAGCAAAAATTAGTTCCACCCATTCGTGATAAGACCGACTTAACGTCCAAAACTTTGAACCGCTTGTCGAAGACTTTTATTATGTTGAGCACATTAGGATGTGGTTGAACGGGCGAAGCTGTCCGACCTCCAGAATATGCATGAGCATATTTTCTCTCCAGGGGGAGGACCAGCTCCCAGCTCCGTACGCCCATTGCTTAGCTGATCTATCAAGGAAGGACAGACGCTAGAAGAACCAGAAGGGAGGCCCTTATCGTATCTTCCAGGTAGGTGGACCAACCTCTTTTGTCGTTGTTGGCGGTACTGGCCAGGTAAAAGGGAAGTACCATGCCAGTGCTCTTACATCATATGTGCATCTGTAATTGTACACCCACGCTGTCGTAGCAGATTCGCCAAGCCCCAGACGTGACGTACCTGTGACTTGGAGGGGGAGGTTATAGCGTGTGACCTTGCCACTGCCCCGGCGGCGAGTGGATGAAAGTACGGTATATCAGTCAGAAAATAAAATTAACAATGAAACGAATCAATCAAATCACTATGTCATAATAACTATAAATAAAGAGTTAAATGTACGGAATATAACCATTAAATGTTATGATTGTACTAGATGTTGTGTGCACCGGTTCTTATATATGCGTGTGTGTGTGTGTGTGAATAAAGCACTCGTAAGACGGCCATCTTGTCTTTTACTTCATGGTGACAGCGGTGAACTAAAAAATACAGAAAACATAAAACAGTAGTGTGCGTACATCTAAAATAATGCAACACGCTCGTCCTCCTGCGCAACTGCTTCTGGAGGGCGGCCCGGCGGCGTCTCGCGCAGACGACGCATGGCGACGATGGCTACGTCAATTCAAAGTTTTCATAAAAGCATCGGGCGTGAACAAAGAAAAGGGCGACGTACAAGCCAGTTTACTCATAAATCTTATTGGACCCGAAGGATACGATGTATATTCCACGTTGATGTTCAGTGCTGATGCAGAAAAAGACCCGGCCAAATTGATTGCACATTTCGGCTCGAAACCTAACCTAATTATGGCAAGATTTAGATTCTTCTCCCGAGTGCCGGGGAGAGCATCGACGAGTACGATACAGTTCTAAAACTGCTAAGTCAAAAATGCCAGTTCCAGCAATTGGAAGATGGCCGTCTTACGAGTACTTTATTCACACACACACATATAAGAACCGGTGCACACTACATCTAGTACATATCTCCCGAACATCTTTTAGAAACTAAAGATTAAGATAGAGCTAAATAACTAAATACATCAAGAACGATGATCATTCATTATTGTGTAAAATTGTTACAGACGCCGACACAAATGTGATTTGTAAATACACATTGGATCAAATGGCGTATGTAACAGGTCAGGAAATCAATATTTTTAGAACAAATAATAAAGTATTTTCATTTTTAGGACAATTAATTCCAAGTACAGAGTCATATATACTGAAATGTAACTTTGAAAACGGAACTACAGCAAATATATGCTTTGTTGTAATCAATGCCCAATGTCAAACAATCCTAGGTTGGAAAATATGTGAAAAACTGGGTACAGTAAAAAGATTATTTGCATTGTCTAAAGAAACCTGCCATGAAAATTAAAGGTCTGTAAATGATATTGTGAATAAATATTCATCAACATTTGAAAGGCTTAGGATGTCTTCCGACTCAGACAAATATAGATTATCGATTCTAGTGTCACACGAAAGGTGTCCAATCAGAAAAATTCATTTCTTAGATTATAATGACTTACAAAGTATGTATATTTACTTCTGGAAAAGCCAAAGACCTCACCGATGCATTATTGAATTGGCTTACAAATAAACAGATCCCTTTAAAAAACTCCGTTGGCTTTGCTTCTGAAACCACGATCAGTATGGTTGGGCAACATATTTCCGTGTTCAGCCACTTGAAAGAAAAAGTACCACACATTGTATGTGTAAAGTGTAGCTGCCACATGATTCATCTGGTGGCTTCTAAAGCTTGTTTTAAGGGGACCGGTGGTCTAGCGCACGAAAATGACACCTATTTTTACGATTTTTTTTTTTCTATTAAAAATTAAAAAAACGATGTTTTAACTTTTCGAGCTTATTATTACGTTTATTAATCATACAAAAAAAATTTTTTTTCATTTTAAAAACAATATTTATTATTATAAAACTGCAGCTAAAGGTGACCCTCTCGAAAAATCGGATCCGGACCGCGTAGGTGATTTCGAGACTTCTACTCATCTGAAACAAAAAATCCAAAGACATTCTTAATCAGAAAGAGTGCAGTTATGGTCGGAACTAGAACAAATCGAAAAAATTGAAAATTGACAAAATGGCGGGCGTTGAAAAAAAAGTTTGTAAAATCGGGTTTTTTTCACTAGTTTTTTAGTGTAAACAATAGGAAATTATTAAAATAAAATTATAATTCTAGTTCCGACGATAGCCATACATGTTGTGAACAACATATCCAAATTTCAAGTCATTCGGTTGAATAGTTTTTTTATTTTCACCCCCGCCGTGCCGAAAAAAGTCGTTTCGAGATAAATGAGTTTAAAGTTTGAGGTACGCGGACCGCGCGGACCGCTCTCTACCTGGTTAATGGGCTGTAGAAGCTATAATATTGGGAATTTCCGCATGAAAATTTCACAGTATATTTTTAAGATACTATACTTTCGAAATATCGAAAAAAAAAAAACGATTTTTTGAAATTTTTAGACCACCAGGTCCCCTTAAGCTTCCGAGATTAGTGGAAGATATTTTAAGAAATGTTGGATAACATTTTAGCCGCAGTTCACTCAGACAAGAGAAGCTTAAATTACAAATATTTTTTAATGTTGACGTCCATAAAATTCTGAGTCCTTCGATTACAAGATGGTTATCTCTACAGGCTTGCGTCAACTAATAGAACAATTCGATGTACTCTCTGAGTACTTTAGACTCAAAGTTTTAGAAGATCCTAGTAAAATCACAGAGGAAATAATTGGCGTACTTGATAACAAACTCACAAAAGTTTACCTAGAATTTATGTCTTACGTCCTAAATCTATTCAACGATTTCAACCGCCTGTTCCAGTCTGAAAAACAATTAAAACCTGAAACACAACAATTAATAAAAACAATAGCCAGCAACTACATGCAATTCAATTACTGTAAGACTACCGATGCCTACCGAATAGAATATGCAAATCCAAGATTTTTTGTGCCCCTTGAGAAAATATATTTAAGAGTAGCTGCACAATCATCAATTGAAGAACTGTCAAAAGAAATCCCTGAACCGAAAACCGAAATCACAGACTTCAAAAGAACTTGTCTAATGTTTTACATAGAATCAATAAAACAAATAACGCAACGACATGATTTTTCTGACCCAATATACGGCATTATAAGGTCATTGAATCGAGAGTAGCACAAACATTTGAAATAATAGATTTATCTAGCGTGGTGATCAGATTCCCAAACATTAAAGATGATGTTAATGATGGAGCTACAAAAAGAATGGAAAAAGCATGCATTCCTTGACCATAATGACTTAGATTTGTCTCAAAATGTTGAAGAATATTGGAGAAAAATTTTGAAGCTGAAGGATTTGACTGGTACTCCAATATTTCCAAATTTAAAAAAGGTTATCGGGTTTTTGCTTGTATTGCCTTTTTGAATGCAAGCGTGGAACGAATTTTCAGTCAACTTAAATTAATTAAATGTGAAAACAGGAACAGGCTAAACACTGCAACCATTTCTTCTTTGATGGCTACTAAAGCAAACATTAAAAACGCCACAAAATTTGAGCCTTCGAAAGCAATGATACATGCAGAAATAACATATAGCAATAGTGGCGAAGAACTAATAGCACAAAACTATTTAAATCTCAAAACGTTTTGAGTAACTACTATATGTGTATTTTTCATGACTACGATGCTAATATAAACGCGTTTTTTCCAGGTTCTACTTCTCAGTTCATATTAGCTATCCTGTCTCCATTACATCTCTATTATAATGACGTTATTTTCATATTCATTGATGACAAAGTAAGTTGCAATATTAAAAGATATTATTACTAAATTGGTTGATATATTACTTAGACACACATCATTGATTGTATGTTTTTCCTTTTTCAGCATCGCCAGTCGATTATTCGATAAACAATTATTACGATTTTTTCGAAGTTGTATAAATGGGACAGGACAGGCAACTTACATATTTTAGTTTTTGTGTAATAAAGTGCAATAATAAATTATTACTTATGTTGCTTTCCACATAATATAAGGTAATGTAACTTTTCTCGGGAAAATGTTACTTTTTGAGCTGTCTCATGTTATATTTGACTATCTGCCACTGGCAACACTGGCCGCCCGAGACAACCAGTAGGAAATGGCACCAAATCTGTTATCTCGGCTAACCGACAGGGTAACCAGCCCCAAACAGACAGCCGATATCCTAATATCCCGGCTAACCGACAGGGTAATCAGCCCCAAACCGACAGCCGACCATCTATTCTGCCCTACTATTTGCACTTGCAGTAATCGACATTTTTGGGTTTTACACTTTTTTGCAGAAATGGTATCCCAAGGGGCTAATCTATACATAAAAAAATTAATTTCATTTTATTTCTTACTATAAGTATGTTTTTTACATACCAAGAATTGCAGTACTTGCATGAAAATATTACTTTTGCTAACCAGATCTACAGTATTACACACGTGCTAGAAGATTATGCAGCACTTACTCCTATTACTGTGGAATCATTTAGTATAAAAGTATTTGCAACTGATATTAGCTAACGACACACGCAGTATTCTACAGTGCAGAAATTGACTTCCTCAAAAACAAGCTAGTTAAACAGGGTTTAATACCTTGTGCTATTCGAAACACTAAGCCTCGTGGAATAGCTAAAGATAGGAAGTCAGGAATATTAAAAAAATTAAGTGATATAATACGGAAAAACAGATTGCCGTTTTGGGAAAATCTACCCGTAAATGACAATTCAATTGATCTCGTTGAACAGAGATTTTATTCCGATTTTCATGTTGATTATGGAAAACTTGATAATTATGGCTGATATTTAGATACATTTGAATCTAGTTTAACTCAGACAACTAGATTTTATCTAATACTTTAATACTATTTGTTGTTATAGATAAAGAAGGTGGAACAACCCAGTAGTTTTTCCATCTTCTATATCTATAACAACAAAGTATGTTATGTTTTAGAATAATTATTATTTTTGCTATGATAAAACCTTTGTTTGCTAAAAATGTAGATGACTGATTTACTGTAGACAGACTGTTAAATAGTTCCTGATTATATGTTCATTGATATTTAATATGATATTTTGATAGAAATATTTTAACTAATAGTGAGACGAAAAGTCAAACATCGTACTAAAGTGAATTTTAAAGACTGTTTTAATTACTAATTAATATTATTATCTTCATTGTGGTCCTTGTCATTGACTGTTCCTTGAAATATAGTATAACTTTTTCTAATAAAAACCTTTTTATTTTATCTCCTATGAACTTAATATCCTATAGAAGTTATTACCCACCTACACTTTTAACTAGCACCAAGCATTAAAATAGAAAATCAATGCTAACTAAAGATACAGTATCCAACACGTACTAGCTGTTTTCGCAGTAATAAACACTAATGCTGCATTTGGCCTTAGTGACCCTGCAATTCTCATAAGCCCAGATGGTAGATGGAAACGCAGCAAGCCGCATTTTATTTAAATGGGACTTTAAAGTAAAGAAAAAGATATGTTTACGAAGCTTGATTTTTTTCTGGTATTTTAGATACGCTAACAAGTTATTTATCATGGCCATACTGCAAAGATACCCAAAAATATGATTACCGCGTTTTTCTCGAAACTGCCATTTTGAAAGTACTGCATTTGCTATAAGGAGGGCAGTATTGTCCTTGTCGGAGAGGTCCGTGTACGTCATGGGTCCCTCAGTATAAAGGCTGCCGGCTTCAATCCGGGAGATGCAACTTCCACAACGGCCTTTAAATCGAGGCTACGTCCGGACTAACTGACAAGGTAACCAGTCCCAAACCGACAGTCCAAATCCTAACGAATCAATCTGGATACATAAAAAAGGATGCTACCACACACACTGTTAGATTCGCAAGTATCCGATATCCCTTTGACATTGTTAGTAGATTCCGGTTCTGCTACAACCCCAAAGTATCCTCTTAAGGGGAGGTGTTATATGTATGTATGTACATACCGCTGACTAGGCAGACTCGATAGGGAGTGTAGGAGCATCTCGAGGGTTGCCAGACGTACGAGAAATCTCGTACATGTGCGAGACTTACAGTCCCTGTACGAGAAACGAGAGAAATATATAATATATAGATAAAAGTAAATACATATAACTGTATTTACTTTTATCTATATATAATATATAGATAAAAGTAAAGCAAGTTATTATTTTTTCAGTGCACCATGTAATGAAAGTGAGGCGGCTCCCTCTGCCGCTGTCGTCGCCGTCATCGCCGCCGCCGTCGCCGTACGCGGCATGCCATCTGCTAACTCCTGAGGAGTTAGCAGCTAAATTTAATGTAATCTAGGTAATTTGGCAGATTACAGCAGAACATATTAATTGGGCGCGCCGATATGAGCGGTCGTTCCCGCGGCCGAATCGAGCGGCGCTACCGACATCGTACTTAAAATAACAAACTCATGCTCATTGTGCTACGTTATTTTTTTATTTTCAGAGGGTAATAAATAAGCTAATTGACTTTGCGTGTATTTTAAGTATAAAAGTAACAAATGAATGTATTGGCGCGCGAAAATTTAAATATAGTAAATGTTTTCGGTCGTTATGGAATTCGAAGCCGCGATTGTGAAAAAATGAAGTGTCAATCAAAAGTCATATTTTTATCTTTCAAGTAGTTTAAAGTATTAGCACATTGTAATTTTTTGGGGCTTTATATGTACTTCTATCTGAACAATGTCCAAAGGCGTAATTTTTATTGAGAGAAAATGTGGAAGAGTCCTGTTATTTAAAGGACAGCAGTTCTATAAACAAAAAGTGAGAGTGGATTTGTTTTATGGAAATGCAGCAATTATAAAAAAGAAAAATGCTGAGGATCTGTGACTTTAAAGGTAACAATTTGATCTGTTTTTGCGCTCTCGCATAGGTTTAAAATGGTCACTTCCGGTGAATCAATTTATTAAGCAGTTAGAGTTCCAATGGACATTTAAACTTTATGCAACGATTTCTATACAAAATAACTAGCTTGCTTGTTTTGATTAGTAAGACGATTTCTCATTTGATTCACCGATGAATGACTTTTTAGACCTCCCCAGGTCCTTGTAATGTTTTATAGTGGGGTATGATTAAGATTTCATTCAATTGTCTTCAGGGTAGATAAGTCTTAAAAGAGCAAGCAAAACTGATCAGTTTTGCGAGGAATTAAATAGACGAAACTATAAATACCATGAGAGAACAAGCAAGTGATGCACCGATTCCACAAATATATGCTAAAGGAAAGGATAATTTGCTTGATCAAGGTATTAATTTGGTGGTACCGGTGCCACCATTGAAAAGCGTACAAACTGCCTTGTATACATACATGTCGTAAGCGAACAAATTTCAAAATTACAAAGAGTATTAATAATTTAAGCCCTTATCTTCGAAATTCAGCATTGTCGAAGATAAGGGCTTTAGAGATTTAATACCTACGCATTTCCGAATTACGAAATTCCAAGTCGAAAGTACTTCGTAAACAACATTCTGCCGGGGGAATATGAAGCGGTAACAAATGGAACGAAAGCTGCAGTGAATGAAGAGGCCTCAACAATTTGCCTGCCGACGGACATATGGTCGTCTAGAAATAATGACTCGTACATGGCGGTTACGAGTCACTATGTCGGTAAAAATTTCATCCTGCGATCAGTGCTTTTAGAATGCAAAAAAAGCCATACTAGCATCAATTTGGCGGATGAGCTGATGAGTGTTGCCCGAAACTGGAACGTGAGCGACAAAATCTTGCTTGTCGTATCTGATAACACCAGCAACATCACAAACGCGGTCGCTGACGTCCCACAGTGGGGTATTTCACTAATCTAGCCGGCCAAAAGTCAAAATAATAAAGTTCAAAAAAAGCTTCTTCATTCGCTAATAACGGTAGGGAAAATACCAAAGAACAATAGGCCGCCGTATCACCCTTTTCCCGTTGCGCGTTACCCAATAAATGAAGTTGAAACTTGATCGTTTAACCTGGTGTACGTAAATGTTCTCAGTGACTTTGCGAAAGCGTGAACTTTGTGAGTTAAGTTGAAGTTTCCTGGGTTTATTGGTGCAAAATAGCAATGGATTCGGACACTTCAGGTATGTAACAATCTAAATTTAATATATTTGATCAAATTTGTTTCAGTTAAATATACTTTTAGTGATCGAGAAATAGTGTCTGAAATAATTATATTTTTTCTAAGAAATTTATGTTTAGAGAGATATTTGTTTTAGTATCCTGGTAGATCCGGCAAATTTTGTAATTGATATAAAAACTGTAGATCCTTAAGTAACGAATACTAAATAAATTAGATCCGGAATAGTCCGGATGCGCAAAATAGCAGTACTTTGAATTTCACGGTCAAAAAAAACAACATTTGTGAAAGAAGTATTTATGTCTAAAAAACAATATCTACTTGTTCCAGGTACAGTGGGTACCTCTGAAATAAGGATAGTGACTCGTAAATACCTGTTCAATGTTATGAAAAACGAAAATAGGAAGAAAAACTATGTTTTCTGAGAGAACACCTTTTTACTCGTGATGACCTTACTGAAGACCAGTTAAATAAGCTGAAAAATGATTTTGTACGTTTTAAATCGGAAATAAAGCAAAGATGGATTAAAGCTCACTACAAAGAAGACGTTTTTTTTTTTAAATAACCATCTTTGGCTGGAAGGTACTTTCGAAATTCCAGACACAACAACAAATCGTACAGGTCGCCCTCGTAAATCGTTTAGTGAATCTAGCGAAAGGAGCAAAAGAAGAAAAACCGAAGATCTAATGTAGAAGAGGGTATTATAGTTCACGCAGCTCAAGTTGAATTGAATAAATTGGGAAATGTGATGCTTCGAATATACTCAAAGATATTACGAGGTTTCCGACTCGTGCAAAGAAATACAAAAAAGCCTACGATACCTCTAAATGTGGAAAACCTTCGCGTCTAACCCCCAGGGAAGCATTCAAAATGCTTATAGATGCAGACTTAACACGAGGAAAGTATGAAATTATAAGAAACACGAACAAGACGTTCTTTCCTTCTTGTAGCTTAATTCAAGAAGCAAAACAAGAGTGCTATCCTCCCCCAGAAACGAGTACTTGCGCCGAAACCCAACTGCAACCTTTAATTGATGTTACCGATCGGCGCTTATCGGAATTCTTGGAAGAGGTCTTATTAACAACTAGCTATGATACCCCGCTTCGCTCGGGAGTTGACTCTCTGTCCATTCTCCAAATGTACTGCTAGATGTTGCACAGCTGGTTCGCGTTCGTGTATGGGAAAACTAAAAATCCTCCACGCTGCTTCGTTACTGTTGATGTATCTTCCCATTTGGTACATGAGGATCTCATCATTTCTGTTATTTTGTTCGCTATTTTGGACTATTTGAAATACTGCCATATCACTACCTTTGTTAACGTACTTACATATATATTTAATCGATTTTACATGTGCTTGGAACATTTTGGAAAGTAGTGGGTTATATGGTACTACCAATTGATTATCTATTTCCAGTTCATGTCTGCCTAGTATTCGTATTTTTGCTGTGAAGCCACCGTTTTTCGGTGATCGTCTTCTATATTTGGGATAGCCGTCATCTTCAGTTTTTGTATCGTCCAAGTATGGTTTTGGATATTTTTTTGTACATTTTCCATCACTCATGCATGGCGCACGCGGTCGCTGACGTCCCACAGTGGGGTATTTCACTAATGTAGCCGGCCAAAAGTCAAAATAATAAAGTTCAAAAAAAGCTTCTTCATTCGCTAATAACGGTAGGGAAAATACCAAAGAACAATAGGCCGCCGTATCACCCTTTTCCCGTTGCGCGTTACCCAATAAATGAAGTGGAAACTTGATCGTTTAACCTGGTGTACGTAAATGTTCTCAGTTACTTTGCGAAAGCGTGAACTTTGTGAGTTAAGTTGAAGTTTCCTGGGTTTATTGGTGCAAAATAGCAATGGATTCGGACACTTCAGGTATGTAACAATCTAAATTTAATATATTTGATCAAATTTGTTTCAGTTAAATATACTTTTAGTGATCGAGAAATAGCGTCTGAAATAATTATATTTTTTCTAAGAAATTTATGTTTAGAGAGATATTTGTTTTAGTATCCTGGTAGATCCGGCAAATTTTGTAATTGATATAAAAACTGTAGATCCTTAAGTAACGAATACTAAATAAATTAGATCCGGAATAGTCCGGATGCGCAAAATAGCAGTACTTTGAATTTCACGGTCAAAAAAAACAACATTTGTGAAAGAAGTATTTATGTCTAAAAAACAATATCTACTTGTTCCAGGTACAGTGGGTACCTCTGAAATAAGGATAGTGACTCGTAAATACCTGTTCAATGTTATGAAAAACGAAAATAGGAAGAAAAACTATGTTTTCTGAGAGAACACCTTTTTACTCGTGATGACCTTACTGAAGACCAGTTAAATAAGCTGAAAAATGATTTTGTACGTTTTAAATCGGAAATAAAGCAAAGATGGATTAAAGCTCACTACAAAGAAGACGTTTTTTTTTTAAAATAACCATCTTTGGCTGGAAGGTACTTTCGAAATTCCAGACACAACAACAAATCATCCAGGTCGCCCTCGTAAATCGTTTAGTGAATCTAGCGAAAGGAGCAAAAGAAGAAAAACCGAAGATCTAATGTAGAAGAGGGTATTATAGTTCACGCAGCTCAAGTTGAATTGAATAAATTGGGAAATGTGATGCTTCGAATATACTCAAAGATATTACGAGGTTTCCGACTCGTGCAAAGAAATACAAAAAAGCCTACGATACCTCTAAATGTGGAAAACCTTCGCGTCTAACCCCCAGGGAAGCATTAAAAATGCTTATAGATGCAGACTTAACACGAGGAAAGTATGAAATTATAAGAAACACGAAGACGTTCTTTCCTTCTTGTAGCTTAATTCAAGAAGCAAAACAAGAGTGCTATCCTCCCCCAGAAACGAGTACTTGCGCCGAAACCCAACTGCAACCTTTAATTGATGTTACCGTTCGGCGCTTATCGGAATTCTTGGAAGAGGTCTTATTAACAACTATCTATGATACCCCGCTTCGCTCGGGAGTTGACTCTCTGTCCATTCTCCAAATGTACTGCTACGAGGGGTGATCCAAAAGTAATGATAATCGGATATTTGTAGAGCACATAGAGACATGAAATATTTTTTTTTGTTTTCTTATATATCTACTAGGTATACACATAAAAAAATCATATGAATAGACCACGATTCCCGGGAGGTACATTAATTTGAATACGAACAGTCGGAGAGAAAACATCAAAATGCAGAAAAACGAAATCAGAGCAGTCATCAAGTACCTCTGCTTGAAAAAATTGTCTACCAAAGACATACACAGCGACCTAGTGGAAACATTGGGGGACTCTGCTCCTCCATATTCCACAGTTGCGCGCTGGGCAAAGGAGTTTAACCAGGGTAGAATATCCACGGAAGATGAACATCGCGAAGGACGCCCAACCACGTCCCTCACTGCAGACAACGTGAAAAAAGTCGAAGATGTCGTGTTGGCAGATCGAAGAGTGACCATCAGGCATGTAGCTGAGGTCACAGGGATCTCATATGGCAGTATTCAAAGAATCTTTGCGAACGAACTGCATATGAAAAAGGTTTCTGCGCGTTGGGTGCCGAGAATGTTAACCGACGAGCAAAAGAAAAAACGAGTCGACATTTCGAGGGTGAATCTCGAAAAGTTCCAAGCGGATCAGGAGAATTTTTTGTCTCGTTTCGTGACCATGGATGAGACCTGGATCCATCATTTTGATCCGGAAACCAAACAGCAGTCAATGACTTGGAAACGAGCCTCTTCCCCGACGCCGAAGAAATTCAAGGTGTCAAGTTCAGCAGGAAAGGTTATGGCGTCCGTTTTTTGGGACGCTGAAGGAATTGTTATGGTGGAATATTTGGAAAAGGGAGCCACTATTACGGGTTCTTACTACGCAGACCAAATAAGAAGATTGCGGGAGGCCATCAAGGAAAAAAGACGGGGCAAACTGCGAGCTGGAGTGTTGTTTCACCAAGACAACGCACCAGCTCACAAAGCCGCCGTCGCGATAGCTGCCATTCATGAAACGGGATTCGAATTGCTCGAACACCCACCCTATTCGCCAGACCTGGCTCCCAGTGACTTCTACCTCTTTCCTCGGCTCAAGGAACACCTCCGAGGCAAAAAATTTGACGACAATAGCGAGGTGATGACTGCTGTAGAGGCGTTTTTGGAGGGTCAAGGAAAAGATTATTTTTCAAAAGGAATTTTTGGTTTA
This sequence comes from Eupithecia dodoneata, assembly GCA_947044415.1. Taxonomy (NCBI): domain Eukaryota; kingdom Metazoa; phylum Arthropoda; class Insecta; order Lepidoptera; family Geometridae; genus Eupithecia; species Eupithecia dodoneata. The sequence goes on from OX345670.1 coordinate 2,763,058, forward strand.
GAAAAAAGATGGACTAAATGTATTAACTTACTAGGAGACTATGTAGAGAAATAATTTTTTTTTTTACCTACCATTCCCTTTTTTCTTATTGATTATCATTACTTTTGGATCACCCCTAGTAGATGTTGCACAGCTGGTTCGCGTTCGTGTATGGGAAAACTAAAAATCCTCCTCGCTGCTTCGTTACTGTTGATGTATCTTCCCATTTGGTACATGAGGATCTCATCATTTCTGTTATTTTGTTCGCTATTTTGGACTATTTGAAATACTGCCATATCACTACCTTTGTTAACGTACTTACATATATATTTAATAGATTTTATATGTGCTTGGAACATTTTGGAAAGTAGTGGGTTATATGGTACTACCAATTGATTATCTATTTCCAGTTCATGTCTGCCTAGTATTCGTATTTTTGCTGTAAAGCCACCGTTTTTCGGTGATCGTCTTCTATATTTGGGATAGCCGTCATCTTCAGTTTTTGTATCGTCCAAGTATGGTTTTGGATATTTTTTTGTACATTTTCCATCACTCATGCATGGCGCACGCGGTCGCTGACGTCCCACAGTGGGGTATTTCACTAATCTAGCCGGCCAAAAGTCAAAATAATAAAGTTCAAAAAAAGCTTCTTCATTCGCTAATAACGGTAGGGAAAATACCAAAGAACAATAGGCCGCCGTATCACCCTTTTCCCGTTGCCCGTTACCCAATAAATGAAGTGGAAACTTGATCGTTTAACCTGGTGTACGTAAATGTTCTCAGTGACTTTGCGAAAGCGTGAACTTTGTGAGTTAAGTTGAAGTTTCCTGGGTTTATTGGTGCAAAATAGCAATGGATTCGGACACTTCAGGTATGTAACAATCTAAATTTAATATATTTGATCAAATTTGTTTCAGTTAAATATACTTTTAGTGATCGAGAAATAGTGTCTGAAATAATTATATTTTTTCTAAGAAATTTATGTTTAGAGAGATATTTGTTTTAGTATCCTGGTAGATCCGGCAAATTTTGTAATTGATATAAAAACTGTAGATCCTTAAGTAACGAATACTAAATAAATTAGATCCGGAATAGTCCGGATGCGCAAAATAGCAGTACTTTGAATTTCACGGTCAAAAAAAACAACATTTGTGAAAGAAGTATTTATGTCTAAAAAACAATATCTACTTGTTCCAGGTACAGTGGGTACCTCTGAAATAAGGATAGTGACTCGTAAATACCTGTTCAATGTTATGAAAAACGAAAATAGGAAGAAAAACTATGTTTTCTGAGAGAACACCTTTTTACTCGTGATGACCTTACTGAAGACCAGTTAAATAAGCTGAAAAATGATTTTGTACGTTTTAAATCGGAAATAAAGCAAAGATGGATTAAAGCTCACTACAAAGAAGACGTTTTTTTTTTTAAATAACCATCTTTGGCTGGAAGGTACTTTCGAAATTCCAGACACAACAACAAATCGTCCAGGTCGCCCTCGTAAATCGTTTAGTGAATCTAGCGAAAGGAGCAAAAGAAGAAAAACCGAAGATCTAATGTAGAAGAGGGTATTATAGTTCACGCAGCTCAAGTTGAATTGTATAAATTGGGAAATGTGATGCTTCGAATATACTCAAAGATATTACGAGGTTTCCGACTCGTGCAAAGAAATACAAAAAAGCCTACGATACCTCTAAATGTGGAAAACCTTCGCGTCTAACCCCCAGGGAAGCATTAAAAATGCTTATAGATGCAGACTTAACACGAGGAAAGTATGAAATTATAAGAAACACGAACAAGACGTTCTTTCCTTCTTGTAGCTTAATTCAAGAAGCAAAATAAGAGTGCTATCCTCCTCCAGAAACGAGTACTTGCGCCGAAACCCAACTGCAACCTTTAATTGATGTTACCGTTCGGCGCTTATCGGAATTCTTGGAAGAGGTCTTATTAACAACTAGCTATGATACCCCGCTTCGCTCGGGAGTTGACTCTCTGTCCATTCTCCAAATGTACTGCTAGATGTTGCACAGCTGGTTCGCGTTCGTGTATGGGAAAACTAAAAATCCTCCACGCTGCTTCGTTACTGTTGATGTATCTTCCCATTTGGTACATGAGGATCTCATCATTTCTGTTATTTTGTTCGCTATTTTGGACTATTTGAAATACTGCCATATCACTACCTTTGTTAACGTACTTACATATATATTTAATAGATTTTATATGTGCTTGGAACATTTTGGAAAGTAGTGGGTTATATGGTACCACCAATTGATTATCTATTTCCAGTTCATGTCTGCCTAGTATTCGTATTTTTGCTGTGAAGCCACCGTTTTTCGGTGATCGTCTTCTATATTTGGGATAGCCGTCATCTTCAGTTTTTGTATCGTCCAAGTATGGTTTTGGATATTTTTTTGTACATTTTCCATCACTCATGCATGGCGCATTGAAGTTTAATGGTCCACATGGTCCGTGAATCATGTTTTTCACTAAATCGAACTAACTCTGGCGGGCGACACCGGGCTCTTATATATTCAGAGAGCTAGGCTCTAGAGTCTAGGATATTCGAGAAAGTTTGAGAATATTTTCTTTCTCACACCTTCTATCCGCTGTAACAATAGGTTCTGCAGCTGTAGCATACGTAGAAAGGCGCGAAATTTTAAAACTTAAATTTTAAAATGTTTTCAGAACTAATTTGAATAACTAAAATTATGTCGCTTGAACTCCAAAATATAAGTTAGCTACTGCTGTATAAATACACAAAATTTAATAACTTTATTATAGTAACAAATGTAATTTAAGACTTTATTGAAATTAGAATTTTAAATTTCGCGCCATTACTACACATGCTGCAATTGCTCGCAGCGCCTTTCTAAATGTAACCCAAATAATCGTTGTTCTGAATGAAGTTCAAATACTCGACAACAGATGGCGCCACTACACTTAATTTCCAAGTTGAAAAGTTGGAAAAGCCCTTATATCTTAAAAACACTCCCTTTAGGTTATAACGGGAACTTTCTTGTTCGAGGGGGGATAAAGGGCTATCACACTATATAAGTCCCTTTATCGTGCCGGGACTCCTTTTTAAGTTTTATCGGCACGCACATTTTACCAACTTAGTTTTATTATATATAATGATAAAAGAGCAAGAGCGAAACACTTTGAAGTTGATATGTAAATGGGGCTGCGACGGATCCCAGCAAGCACAATACAAACAAAAACTTGATAATGAGGCTGACTCGGATGGAAATATTTTTCAAAGCTGCTTTTTACCTGTGCGACTAGTTTGCTGCGGCAAGAACAATGAAAAGGAATTATGGGAAAATCCAATACCTTCATCACCCCGATTTTGTTGTCCAATACGATTTCGCTTCGTCAAAGAGACAACTGACATAACCAATGAAGAGATCAATTACGTGCAAAATTCCATTAACAATTTAACTGCGACTGAGGTTGATATTGAAGGAAAAAAGTTTTTGGTTCGTTCCCAATTTTTAATGACAATGGTTGACGGAAAGGTCTGCAACGCAGCTACTGGAACAAAATCTACAAGTCGTTGCGAAAAGTATGAAAAATACGCAGAAGAAACTGCTCGTTTATACATAAGACTGTACCCATGGCACCCAATGACACCCACACTGCACAAAGTACTGGTACACGGATCAGATATAATAAAAAATGCATTGTTACCTATAGGACAATTGTCTGAGGAAGCAGCAGAGGCACGCAATAAACATTTTAGGACTTACAGGCAGGATTACTCGAGAAAATATTCAGCAGAGAAAAATATTTTTGGCCGGCTAGATTAGTGAAATACCCCACTGTGCGTTAGGGTGGGTCAAAATGTTTTTTTCTCGATTTTCAATAACGCTCACCATTAAAAAGTGGCCAAATGGTGTCGTTAATTGATACGTAAAGTTTCATTAAATTATTTTAAGTTTTACTGCCTCCGGATTGTCACTGAATTATTTAAAAAAAGGAGATTTTTGACATCACTTCACAATTTTTTTTCTGATGTTATTAATATCGGATTTCATGTGTAATAGTTTCTAGTAATCATAAATATGCAACTCTTTGTTTTCGTTCAATGACAAAGGAGTAGGGAAGGGGTGGGAGGAGGGGGAAGTGAAACAAGTGAAGCGCCATTTTGGTAAAACAATCATAGAATGCAGTAATTCGTTTTAAGTCATTAGAAAAATGGAACGCACTCGAAATAGTTGGAAGTGTCCCTTATTTGGTGATTTATGCGATTTAAAACACAATATATTGCCAACTTACGAAGATGTGATGAAGTTTTATGAGTGGATCCGAAACAAGTTAAAGTTTGAGAAGGAAACGAAAAAAGAGCCAACTTATAAAGAAATAGAGGCCGTTGTAGTTGAAAAACTGATGCAAATATGGGCAAAATCTTCTATTCCTACAGTAGAAGCAAAACGAATGAAGGTAATGTTACAAACTTATCATTTAAAATGCAAAAACCTTCTTAAGTCTCACCCGAAAATAACGACAAACAAGCTGGAAGAGTTTCGGCTTGGAAGTAAAGTTTTGTTTGACATTTCGGCTTGCAAGTGTCGCGATTTTAGTAAATGTACTTGCCCTAAAAACTGAAAAATACCTACAAGAGAGCACAGTTTTATAATAGACCAACGAACTGCTAGGCGAATGATGATGAAGCGGCGTAGACGTTGGTACAACAAAAAAAGTTAAAAGAGCACTAAAAAGAAGGTTGGTACGAGAAAAATCTGAGAGCAAACGACCAAAAGTAGCTGAAACATCTACGGAAGAAAGAAGTAGCACATCTGAATCCGAATTTGTGAACATCCATTCGGATTGTGAAGAACCAGCCTAAACTCAGTCGCGGACTTTAAGTACTGATTCGGCGGATGATACTACATCTGCAGTTGATTACGCTTTGCTATCAAAAACATGCGATACATTTGGAGTTTCAGACACAAGCAGTAGAAAGAGCAGTAAAAGCTGTGACTGAAGCTTCAGCCACTTTATGCAATAAAACAATGACAGAAGGCTTCATCAAAGTCCAGATAGACTCAAGAAAAGCAATGCCGAAATTCGACACCAAAAAGGATTTCGCTACAAACTAAACCCTTCACTTTAATAAATATTATAGTATTATTCTCCATTATTTTTGTTGTAAAAATGGCTAGCCCTTAAATAAACCTCTAATTACTTTTGATTTAAGACTTTTATTTATAAATAGCATTCATTGGTGTCACTTTGTATGTCATGCTGTTAGGTCTTTTTTTACTATATTAGTTGACAATCCCACGTGACTCCGGAGGCAGAAGATCGATTCCGATTGCGATGAAACTTCATAATCTATTTACACTCATATATTAGCACTTTTTCGTAACTGTGCCCGTAAAAAAACTAAACTTTTTTTTTTCTCCATACATACATAAGTGACCCACCCTACTGTGCGTCCTTCGGTGGAAACATTTCCGTTGTTACGCGCGCACCCTAAATCTTGCTGTGCCGAAAGCGCTGAGCATTACCGAAGTAGCTAACGTAATAACCAAAGTGAAGGCCATTGTAAGTCATTTTAAACGCAGTAATTTGGCATGGCTTAAATTGAAGAAATACCAGGAACAGGTAAATAAGCAAGTGAAAAGGCCAATCCAAGACGTAGTGACACGCTGGAATTCCTCATATTACATGCTCCAGAGATTTGTAGAGGTCAAAGATGAGATAAAATGCGCTTTATGCAATTTGGACGCGACCGTACACTGAAAAAACTAATTAACAAAAATAGTTGAGGTATAATGAAAATAGCAAAACTTTGATAACTCTTAAACAAAGTAACATAAGTAAACCAGTTGATTCAGCTTTATCGTACAAAACAAGTAATTTTATTTTAATAATGCTACGTTTTACAAAACGTTATGTTATTAGTTAATAATAACTATTTTGGTCGTCATTAACACAACTAGATTATGTTAAAATTAAGCTATCTCCTGATAATTATTTACACGGCAACCAAACTTTCTTACCAATAGTTATGGTATGACCAGTCACAGTAGAGTAATATTTGCTAAAATAGTTTGCTAATAGAAACAAATCCATTTTGACTAAATTTAACCTGAAATTTTGTTATTTGAATCGTAGTTGCCCAAATTTTGCTGTGTGTAACGAAACGTTTTTGCTACAAGCCCGCGAGCGACCAACCCCGAAAAACAAACAGGTTCAGTCCTGTTCATTTTTTCATCGATGGCGGCGCTGACGGACGGACGGTTGATTTATCACAAGTTTGTGTTCTTATGTTTTTATTACACGACAAAAAAATACATAAACGGTATGGAGACAATGGACGCGGCTGCTAATTTCACCATAGCAGTTTATCGGTGAGTACCTATGTACTTACATTATTACTGTTTTATTACCAATTTGATACACGCGTTCACTACCTAACACGACATTCATCGTTGTTTCCAATGCTCAAGCGACACGCTCGAATTCAGTGGTGCAGTTTTTAATGGATATAAGCTTCTGGCCGCCGCCGACCACCTTCTGGCCAGACGAAGGCCCACATTGCCCTGCTAGTCCCTTTCACCTCGGAAGCGGTAACTTATCCATGTTAATAGGTAGGTACTACCTACCTATTAACACTACCTACTAGGTAGTTATGTACCTACATAAAATATTGCATCAGTCTAGCAAATCTAGTTTACGAAGTTTGCCAATTTGATATACTTACCTATGTAGTACTTATTCCAGTGTTGTCAGACAACCTGTAGGAATAGGTAGATATTGTACTACCTATTTTATAAGCACTCGCATATGCCTGTGACTTCGTTTGTGAGAATAAAGTGAATTACTACAGTGTGTTTCAATGCAAACACATTTTTACATTGAAAGATCACAATTTATAACTCAAGCAAGACCTGACCTGCTTGAGATAAAAATGTACCTTCTAGTAGCAGCAGGATTTATAGATTGAGAGTCTAGATTCACTAATATGTGTACTTTATTGTTTTAGATCACTCAATTGACCTGGAAGCACTTCAGATGTTGTCCGATGCTGACTTAAAGGAACTAGTACCTGTAATAGGACACCGTGCAAAACTTGCAACACAAATTAAGTTATTAAAACAAATAATGTCAGAGGCATTTACAACAAATCTATTAGATGGAAATAAAGTAAGTATGATTGTAGTTACTCTTTTTTTTGAATGTGCCTGTCTCAAACTTAGCAGATTTTTTTAAAAAAAATATGTTTACAGTTGGATGATAACGTTATATATCCAGGGAGGAAATGAGTTGGTGCCTGATCAAGCAGAAACAAACATTTCATTAATTTCTGGTGCACCTGAAAATGAGGTTGATCTGCAAAAAAATTACTAGAAATTTTAAATGAAGAATTGATCAATTTGATTTCGGACCAGATAGCTCAAGTAAACCTTGTCAATTAAGTGAACAACATGTACTTAAGAATAATATACGGTTATCTGCTTCTGAAATGTTAACATTTGTTAGATATTTTAATTTGCTTGTTGCTGATTTTGTCCCTACTGACGATGCTTATTGGACACTATATAACATTAAAACAAATAATTAATTTGTTAATGTGTGCTGCAATTACCAAAGAACAATGTAGTTTGCTGCAGTTTTTGATAGCTGAACTCAATGAACTTTACACAAAACTTTCTAATGAAAATCTCAAACCTAAATTTCATTTTCTTGTTCATTACCATTCCATGATGCTAAAATTTGGCCCACTTGTAAATTGCTGGAGTATGCGATTTGAAGCTAAGCATAGACTATCAAAAATGTCAGCCCGCGCATCGTGTAATCGACGCAATCTCACTTTGACTCTTGCTACAAAACACCAACTGCAACTAAATGATATATTTGTAAAAGGTTCATTGAGTTCATCATATTCTTTTGGCATCACAAAGCCTATTTCAAAGCGAGATCGTATAATTGTTGTAAATAATTTGAATCTGGCTGGATCCTGCACTGTCATTGGTACCTATTTCATAGTTACGGATTTATAAAACCTAACTTTAAGTTAAAGGCACGTTTTATAAATCCGGAACTATTCTTGTCCACGATATACTTGGAGATTGCAATGATTTCGGTATTAGTTTTATGACTGTTAGTACAGTCCTTGTATATAACGAAAATAAAATTGTTTTCGAATGCACATTACTATAATATCCTGAAATAAAAAAAAACAATTTATGTTTTTCATGATTCTTTGTTATCACATGTACCTAATCACATACATTTTGCTCGAAATGGTAAGATGTATGTAACACAGAGAGTTTCATTGTAATTTGTTTCTTTCTAATATACTTTCTGTGTATTTTGATTTCAAAAACCCACCTATAAGGATTAGGTACTGTTTCTTGTTAAGGTGGTTAGTTTCGATATGGCAGAAAATAATTTGTTTACTGTCGTTAATTATTTTGTGATGTTACCGTGTACGTATTGTGTAATATTTTACATTTTGCTGCAATATGATATTTATACCTGCATTTTAAAACGATGTATCCAATTATTCTAAATGATGAATATATTAGAATCGTTGGCGTCAAATTAACTTTATTAGCCTAAAATGCATATAAAAATATTAAATTGCCGCAAAATGTAAAATAATACACAATAAGTACACGGTAACATCACAAAATAATTAACGATAGTAAACAAATGATTTCCCGCCAATTAACTAACCACCAATAAGAAACAAAACAATTTAGTTAGCAGTAACAAAACAGTTTAGGTACTAGTAGTGATCTAAATTACGTTACGAATAACATAAAATGAGGTTGAGACCTACAGTAACGTTATGTTACGAATAACACAACGGTTAAGTTGGCTTAAAGATAATTTTGGTTATGCATTACAAAAAAAGTTGAAATAATTTTAGGTAAATCATTATTTGATAGCTACCAAACCATTCACTAAAATTAACCACAATGCTTTTGCAGAAAGCAATCAGAGGTTTAATAACACTTCATCAAACTGTTTTACAGTTTATACCAAAACATAAAGCTTGTTATGAATAAAATGTTTTGCTTCCATCAGCATTGCTTTGACCTAAAGGCAAATAAATGCTTTTGTTTAAAGTTACAAAAATTTTAGTTTAATATTTATTAAAAAAGTTTGATTAATACTGTAACAAAACCGGGTTTGTCTACGAGTAGCAGCAGTTATGTTGTCGCTTTTTTTAGATTACTAGTAATCAAATTTTGAGTTACATATTACATAACAGTTTTTTCAGTGATGACGCTCTCTTCATATGAATGGGACGTGTGGGAGGCCCTCATACTAGTGCTGCAACCGTGTGAGGAGGTTACCAGAGAGTTGAGCGCCCAAAATTATGTGAGCGTTATATCACCGAGCTATATACTCTACACTGGCTAAATGCTAGTTACGGCTATGTTAAACGAAGAGAGCCCATCAACGACCACACCCCAAGCGCAAGAGCCCACCAGGAAACCCAACAGCCTGTTGTGGAAACATAACAACACGATGTACTGATTACTTCTTACATTGCTCAGATCTATGAGAACACTGGACTTATGAACCCTTGAACACTGCTGATTATTTTTCGATGATGATTTTTTTTACACTTTTTCGGGGGTAGATGTGAAACTGTGCACACATATTGAAAACTTATTTATGCATAAAATTAATCTATAAACAAACCCATCTGCCATACAGTGTTTTCCACTCTAAAAATAAACTCTACACTGCACTACAACTTTTTACACAAATCACAGTCCTTTGTGTTTCTAAAATAAGATGGAGGACATTAGAAACACCATGTCCGATTTGGCAAAGTCATTTGCCCTGAGAATGGAACATTTCGAGAGTGGGCTGCCTAGGAGTCCTACACCTTCCACTGTGGCCGGTCTATCAACGGACTACTTGGAGTTCAAGTCTTTTGTCACAGGGGCACTGCGAGCACTTCAAACACAGATTGCGTTAATGGCAAGGGAACTGGATTATCTGGAGATGCAAGGCCGACGAAAAATACTGCTTCTTCATGGAGTGCCCGAGCAGCAAGGGGAAGATTTGGCAGCGGTGGTTGCAGACCTTGGTGGAGCGGGTGAAGCTGGCTGGTATTGTTATCAGCCGTTGCCACAGGATGGGCCGGGCCGCGGTTCCAAATCGTCCTCGGCCTATACTCCTCAAGCTAAGAGACATTTCGCTCCTAAACAAGGTTTGGTCAGCTAAGACTTCTCTCAAGGGCTCCGGGATCACCATGTCAGAGTTCCAACTAAAGTTAGGCACGATACGTTTATGCTGGCTCGCGAACGCTTCGGTATCTCCAAATGTTGGGCGATGGACGGGACCGTCTACGTCGTGAGAGCCGACGACGGCAAGCGGCACAGAGTTCGCTGTCCTGAAGATCTCGACTCTGTCGGGCCCGTCAACACTGCATCTGGAAGCCCTGTGACTCAGAAGCCGATCGTGGTGCCCAAGGTATCCAAGACAAGGCGCGTTGTGCCGTCGTCAAAGAAGAGCTAGACTCCGTTTTATGTGACTCGTCGTAGTATTGTGTGGCCATCAACGAAGTTACAGGTAGATGTTACAGATGTATTTTTTCTTTCTTTCTCTCTATTTCTGGCCTGATTGTCCAACCCTCACTTAGTTTTTTAGCAATTATTTATTTAGATGATCCCTTTGCGACGTGACACAGACATTGTACGTTTATAAAAGTATTTGTATGTTTTTTATTGTATATAATTTATATTTACATTAGTCTATAATACGCCACCGTCTATACCTATACTATAGCTACGTGTCCATCCAAAGGTTGCCTGGAAGAAATCGCTCTTAGCGATAAGGCCGCCCATTGTGCATCTGTATCTTTATTTGTTAGTTCTTTACTGTTTTTTCTGTGTTTGATGTGCAATAAAGCGTATTTGTATTGTATTGTATTACATTGACAGTGACACTTTCATGATACTTCTTCTTATGCTTTATACGTACCTATACTTTAAACTTTGCTTCAATTTCTCAAACATTGATAGCTACGCGGAATAGTGAGATCGATCGTAAATAAGTTTACTAAAATAATAAAAATTATTTTAGTTAACTTATTTACGATCGATCTCACTATTCCGCGGTGTTTCGATGTTTCTTTATTATTATTTTTTTTCTTACTTTTCTTGTTCTGTTTCGTTTTGTTATATTGAATCTTGTATGTAATTGTAGAGTTTACGGTTCCTTTGTTACTCTACCAGACACAACTGGCAGATGGATAGTTAGTTGTGAACATACGTACTCAAAATTATTAGTAGGTATTCTTATATATTTAATATTATTTTTTATAACTTTATATTATTTAAATCACATCTATCTCTTCTAAGGCAATGATAGCATTAGCCGAAATATGATAATTACCATTCTTGTTCAAATAGCACCCGCCATTAAACACATCCTCTTCGATATCCACTGGCTCATTCCCATCTGCCTGGAAAAAAGCTCAGGTAACTCCTCTCCCTAAAAAATCTAAGCCTGTTGGTTTATCTGATTTCCGTCCTATATCTATTCTCCTGTCTCCTGTCTAAAATGTTCACAAAATATATGGATAGGACTTGGCTTAAAAATGAAGGATTTATTTCACAGTGGAACGTATATGGTGAAAGACACAGCACCAATAACGTAGTGGAATGTTGGCATTCGCTATTAAATAAAGACATGAAGTATCGCCATCCGAAATCTTTATTAAGACTATTAAACATTCTGGTTGATAGAGAACAAGAATTCTCTAAATCATCAGAGACGAGAATTTGTAAGGCGGGATGAGGACGTTATGAATTACCAACTACAGTTGATCCACGGTGATATTTCGGTGGGGCATTTTTTAGAAAAATTGAGATAAAATATTATTGTTACCTAAATAATATGAAGTTGATACTTTTATTATCATTCTTTCTTTTGGTAACCACATACTTTTATACACAGGATGTAATTACACAATAATGGGACTACGAGAAACAGTTCTCCCTTGTGGTCCCATTAATGGGACAAAATCTTGGGACCACGAGAATTAATACGACCTTTTCGAGGTAATAGTAAAAATAGTGTGAATGTATGGTGAATGTTTTTTTTTTAATGAAATATATTTTAAGTATTATGTTATAGATTGAATCTGTGAAGAGAAAATTGAAACAGTTACATGTCCCGTTAACTATTTTCTGTGATATATTTTTCAAAATTTTACCGGACTGCGAAGTAATGATTGATGACGAAGAAATTATTTTAACAGCCAAATGCACTAATTGTATGAAGCCATGCAAATACCTGAATTATACCATACAACTACAAGATCTTTATTCTAAATCTTGTACAGGTGCATGTTTCATTAAATGTGGACACTACGGTTGCAATTGTATGGCATACGTCCAAGCCAAGTATGGCCTCGGCTTAACCGATATTTTTGATGATATAATGTAATGAAATAAAATATAATATAAACATATATATTGTTTTATTAATCATACAGATAGGGTTAAAAGTTAAAAGTGACCGCAAGCATTTTGAAAAAAATATTTCGAAACATGTCTGGCAAGAACAAGAAATGTTTTGCAAACCATTTCACCAAACCACCTTAGTACCCCTTACCCCTTAAGTTACCTTAAGTTACCCTGGTCGTTCCGTAGTGACCCATATGTGGGACACGGACGTGTAGAGCCAGTTCATAGTGACCCATATATGGGGCACTGGACGTTGAACGTGTTAAATAAACAAACTTTTGGTCAATTTTGGGTTGAAGTAGTAAATGTTATCGAAAAATATAATTAAATAAATTCTGTTCTACGATTAAATTATATCTCATTGTTTTATTTTCTTACTAAGTTTGGTCAAGTCAGAGAAGCAAGCGTCGCACAACTGAATTGGTTCGCTCGGCCGTAGACGAATCTGCTATTATTCACGCTGCTCAATCAAGGGACTAAGGGACTTCGAAATGCATTAGAAATCCTTAAAGAAATCACAAAATCGCCAACAAGGGCAGAAAAATACAGAAATGCCTACAAGTCGTCGAGTGAACCCGACAAACACGATGTATTAACACCTCAAGAAGCATTGGCGATGTTTATAGAGGCCGAACTTACACGACAGCAATATGAAATCATGCGTAAGACAAATAAGTCGCTTTATCCTTGCTACGACAGATTATTAGTGGCAAAAAAGAATTATATCCATCTGAAGAACATATAAGGAAGTAGTCCTCGGCGACGCTTGTTTTCAAAGATCAGGAGGATCCTGATCTTCCCGAAGTCATTTTTCAACATCAAATTCCGGTAAAGTTATAAGAAAACATCCCGGTTTTTCCACCTCCGATACCTATAGAAGTTGCTGTCGAAGATCAGCAGGATCCTGATCTTCCTGAAGTGATTCTTCGATAGCAAGTTCCGGGAAGGTTAGAAGGAAACATCCCTGATTTTCCACCTCCGGTACCTGAACCACAAGTTGCTCGAAACCCAAAGCCTCTGGCGATCGAAATGCAATGTAATATCTGCATGGCACCTTAGTTCTCCGACCGTGCGGACACCTTCTGTGTCGTGATTGTCGTTAGCGTGTAATGTCCTTTTTGTCGCCTACATATCACAGAAGCCTACCGCTTCTACTATTTGTAGGTTCTCTTAGGCTAGTGTCGTTAGATTATTAGAAGATATTGAAGCCAAGGTTTCTCTTTTGTTAATTCAACAAAAAAATATGAAGATATAGCCGGTTAAAGTTCCGCGTGACGTCACGTCTTGCTACACTTTTTAGCAAGTTGTGACGTTACGAGCCCCCACTCCTAAACTTTGATGCGCTTTATTTTTGTAAGTATTTGTTTAATTGACAAAAGAAAAAATACGTGTCCAATTGACTATTATTTATTTTCTATTTTTTAGTTTAATCTTATCAATTTATTGTATTGTCATCGGTTATTAATAAGTTTAAATGAAATCTGACCGTTCAAAGTGGGTCAAAATCGAGTCCAAAGGAGTCGGTTACAAACATACAGGTGAAGCTAATAAAAGCGTGGTAAAAAAAGAAAGCAGCCCACTTTACTCAATGTTTTGGGAAGAGGATTAAGCTTCAAAGGTAGGTTGTAAAAAACATGCCTACGTAGGTACTTTTGATTACTACTCTTTGATTCAACAACATTCGAAATAATTATTTACACAATAAAATTATTATTAAAAGTGATTATACACAACATTTTAGTGATGTACACCAATTAAATTAATTAACATGATATGCAAGGACAATTTACCACTATCATGTGTTGAAAAAAAGGGCTTACAAAAATTTTGTCGAACCGCTTCACAGTGGACGGAAAAATCAATGTCCCTTTCGTAGGAATTTTGAAAAAAAATTACTTATTCTGATGTTTTGAGTATGCAGTTTGGTTGTAGACATGAAACCATTATATAATATAGTAGCTACAACATTTCTTTACTTATAAAAACCATAGAAATATGGGTTTATAGATTTTGATTGTATGAAAATGGATTTCCTTTTCCTTGTAAGGATGAAACTTATAGGTATTATAAAACAACTTATAAGGAAGCTATATGACCTTTGACCTTTCTCCGGGACCGTCCACTCTAGAAGATATGAATTGATTAAAAATCCGTATTTGGGCCATATTACTATGCGGGGTAAATGTAACATAAATGAATATTTTGTTCAATTGATATAGTAAAATTTACTACCTAACCTATAAGAAAGGCAATCGACCTTTGACCTTGTTCCTGATTAGTCCCGATTAAAAGATATCAATTTATTAAAAATACGTTTTTGGGCGATATTATCATTTGCTGTATATGCGACACAAATCAATTTGTTGGTACCATATTATTAGGCAAGTGATAAATACCAACCTCAATGGTTTTACGCGTAGGTACAGTCAGCTGCACAAATATGTATACACTCCCAAAATTTCACATATAAGTATAACATCGAGCGGGGCTATTTCAACTGAGGGGATATTTCAACTAGTGACAATTACACTTATTTTACTATAACTACTCAAAAACGCCATCTAGCTCAAAGTAGGTGAACAGGTAAATTCGACAATATTTCATAGATGGCGCTTCTAAGGCATAAACTGTTTTACCTACAGGCACTTTTTGTCAGTCGCCATTTTGCGCAACAGTGTTAGCAAAGACGCTTGTCACATTTTTCAACAAAAGTAGTGTTTTGAACGCTTGTTTCAACGATAATACATTGCGAGTGAAGAAAATATAGACCGTGAGTTGTTATTCACTTATTTCTTCTAAGTAAAAACACGCTTTTTAAGAGATTTTTAGTTAGTTTAAATAACCCCTGAGATATGTAAGTCGGGTTATTTCAACTAACCTAAAGTTATAATTGCCCCGCTTAATTTTGTATGGTGTTGAAAAATACTAGTGATGTCCTATGTCGATGTATGCATAGATACCTACTTTATTTATTTTAATTATTTTATTTCGTATAAAAATTGTATTTGTTAAAACTATTTTATTATAATTTATATATGGTATTTTTGTATTGTTTTAGATGGTGCGACATTATATACGTAAAAAAGTAAAACCATACTCACTAGACCAACTTCTTAGAGCAGTTGAAGATGTTCGCAAAAAAAAAATTAATTCTTATCAGGCTGCTGATGTATACGGCATACCAAGATCCACAATAATATCAAGACTATATGAAACACGTGCAATGAATGATAGACCAGGTAGACCGACAGTGTTTTCTATCGATTTTGAAAAAAAAATTGCAGAGTATTTGCATATCATGGAAAAGAATGGATTCCCGTTGACCAGAAAAGAAACGAAAATATTGATATCCGAATATGTCCGTCGTAATGGCATAGTCACTCCGTTTAAAAACGATATACCTGGGAAGGATTGGTTCCACGGGTTTCAGAAAAGGAACAATCTCAGTATCAAAAAGCCCCAGCCGGTTGAGATGGCCAGACGGAAGGCCTGTGATCCATTTATAATCTACGGATATTTTGATATTCTAGAGAAGGTGGTTGAAGAATTGGGACTGTCAGAGAATCCGAAGCAAATATATAACTTGGATGAAACAAGCTTATGTAGCGACCCAGTAAAAGGAAAGGTGCTCGGGAAAGTAGGGTACCGATCCACAAGAACAACAAGTGGCCCTGGACGCAATAATACCACTGTTCTCTTAGCGATAAACGCAAATGGTGACAAAGTTCCGGCACTGATTATTTTCCAAGGGAAACATTTGTGGTCGGAATGGCTATATAAAAACAAAAATGTCAAAACGGCTTACTCCGTCAGCGAAAAAGGATGGATGGAAACATCTATTTTTGAAAAGTATTTGAGAGAAACATTTGTACCTGCGATTGGCAAAGAGCGACCTGTGCTGCTCATATTTGATGGACATACTACGCATGTTGATCTAAACGTTATAAAATATGCAGCATCTGAAGGTATTACAATCCTTAAATTACCACCACACTCATCGCACATACTCCAACCATTGGATTGCAGTACAATGAAACCCCTAAAAGATCGTTGGGAAGATAAGATTATCCAATGGCAGAGGCTGCATATTGGCGTGAAACTACCAAAAGGCGAATTCGCTAGGCTTTTGACCGAAGTTTGGGACGAAATTAACCCTGTAATTCTGCAGAATGGCTTTAAAAGAACTGGAGTATATCCGGTCAATCGATTCGCCATCCCGAAAGAATTGTTTGATATTTTGACTTTGAAGAAATGGGAAAATGCTCAAGCACAGCTTGTTAAAGAAGACCAACACCAACCAGAGGACGTTATGGAACCCGATGTGATGAACTGTGCTGAACATACTGATGAGAGCAGCACAATTATTGTTTCAAGCTTGCTAACTTTAACTTTAAAAACAATTAACGAACACCAAAGCCAAAAACACATTGAAATTGAGACTGAAAACAGTAGGAACGGCTTTGAAACAAAATCATCTCAGAGAGAAGAAAAAGAAAACAGTGTGAAAGACAAACAGAGAAAAACTTTACCTCAGAAATGTGAAAAGAAAAACAACGAACTAAATAAAGAAAAAAATTCCAAAGAAATACTGCAAATTAAAAAAGAATCAAACACGAATAGTAAACCTGAAAAAAAATCCAAATTGATAATTAAAGAGCCAGAGAAAATTTTAAGAACTTATGAAAAAAAAGAAAATAATTTGAAAGACAAACAGAGAAAAAGTTTACGTCAGAAATGTGAAATGAACAACAACCATCTAGATAAAGAAAATAATTCCAAAGAAATACTACAAATTAAAAAAGAATCAAACACTAATAGTAAATCTGATCAAAATTCCAAATTGACTATTCAAAAGCCAGAGAAAATTTTAAGAACTTATGATAGAGTTAGTAGGGGGGATACAAAAGAGTCGAACAAAAACTGTGAGAAAAAGAATAACATTATCCAATTACAAATACCGAAAAGAATTGACAGTAGTCTATTGCCGGATTCTTTAAAAATATTGAAGTGGGAAAAAATTCAACCAATGCGAGAAATAATTAAAGATGTTCAAGAGCCTAACGTGTCTTTTGAAGAACTTCTTCTGAAGACTGTACGTAGAAATGATCTCCCTAAAACCCAGAAAAAACGGATATTGAACAGTAAAGCAGAAGTTCTGACATATGACGATGTGCTTCAAAGAATGACTGAAGATCATGAAATAAAAGAGAAGACAAGACTGGAGAAACTCAAAAAAAAGGAAGCTAAAATACAAAATAAAGAAATGAACATACAAAAAAGACAAGAACAAGGAAGCAAGAAACGTCAACAAAGGAAATCAGGTAATAATCAGAAGATAAAAAAACAGCAGAAGAAGAAACGTCAACAAAGGATCACAGATACTGATGACAGTAATAGCAGTGGTTCATACAAATCACTAAATAACTCCGAAGACGAAGATATGGAAAGCTATTACAAAAGTATTTTACTTGAAGCAGAACAACATGAAGACGACGATATATCATCCGAAAAAGATTTTGTTGCTGATGCTAACACTTTAAAGGAACAACCAAATACACAATTTTTTAGAGATAGTTTAGTTCTATCAGCCACTTCCTCGAAGACACCAGATCGAGCTTATAGTTATTTTAAGATACAAGATCCAGAGAAAGACAAATTCGTGTTGGCTAAATTCAGTTCAAGCAAAGGGAAGAAAACCTATAAATATGTTTGCCTGATTGAAGACGTGATCGACGAAAAATTTGTTGTACAGGGCTTCAAGTCGTTTAAAAAAAATACACAAGTTTTTCGTATTATTGATAATGACCATTCAATTATAGATAAAAATGACATTATTAGTTATCTTCCAGATCCCCAAATTAAGGGTAGTGAATATATATTTCCTTGCAAAATTGATGTTGTAGAATATTAAAGTGTGATAAAACTTATTTTTAATTTAGAAAGGTGAGGTGACAGAAGATTTTAATTGATTGTATTAAGTTCCTAAGTGCCTATCATTCCAAAGATTGTTTTCATATCTAGTAAGTAAAGGGAAGTTTCCATTGATTCCATTTAATTTATGACTTTATTACCTATCGTTCCTAGTTAAAACTAAGTGTTATTTGATTAGTTTTTAGTTACTAAAATTTATAATTTATAACAATAAAGATGCTTGATTGAAATTCTCCCTATTTAAACTCCTCTAATTTTTAATGTTTTAAAGAAATAAAGTAGGTAATTTTCAACGCGCCAGAAAGTCATGACACGAAAGAAGAAGATGTAAAGATATGAGATCTGTATTATTTACCTACAGAAATAAAAGGTTTTGAGTAAGTACATTTATACATAATTACATACATAAAACTCAAATAATAGAACCTTGAAAAATTTGCAAAAAAATGTTATTTGAATTAGGTTAAAAAAACGCAAATTAATTTTTTATGCAATACGGGCTGGCAAAAGTTTAAAATAAGTCATTTTAGTTTGATCCCATTTATCGAGTATGTTAGTCGACAAGTGTCCCAGCCCTACTATCTATGGAAAGCAGTTGAAATTACCCCTCCAAAAGTTTAAAGTGGTTTTTTTTGCAACACTGAGCCCTATTACGTAAGTGTAAGATACAAATTTAATTGAACGATACCATAATTATACTCTGGCTTAGAATTGTAACGCCATAATTGCTTTATTAGGATATTTATATGCAATAGTTGAAATTAACCCACCGAGGGGTAAAATCAACTATTTCTACCTTTTTTGAGAAACTTCGTTCTTTTAAAAATACAAAATGGGTATTTTGTCATAGTGATAAGTGAAAAATGATCTCAAATCAAGTATTTTATATAAACATTTATCTAATCTACCTTGTCGTAATCACAAACGAAAGTACTAACTTTTGAAGTTTATGTCAGTGTTTTTATAGTCGAAGTAGCCCCGCTCGACCTTACTCGTTATTTTTCAAAGTCAAGTACACCAACTACATTTCAAATGAATGTAGCCATCTAAATCGTCAGAAATCGGTATACAATTTAGCAAAATTATGTAGACACGATTTTTAACACAGATATGTATGTTTCATGGATATTATTGATATGTTATCATGATAATTTCTTAATCAAATCTTCAATATAGTTCCAATAACATGTATACGGAAATCTTTTTACTATACATGTTATTAAAATTTTGTTTTGACAGACTCTAAATGATCTTTAGCACTGTCAGTGTCAATGACATGCGTGGTGATGTTCGGCTACCGTTCATTTTTCATTTAAAAATGCATTCCGATTACAAAACCATTGTTATTGCATTAGAGGCAAACTGTGCTGTTATGTAGCTATCTCGGTCTATCTATATAAAATCTTAGTTGGATAGAGTGAAATAGAATATATTGCTTTGTAATTGTTTTACATTTTTTGCTTACCCTCACAAATTGATGATAAGAGAACGGGATTTCGCAAACCCCAGTGTTTGCCGATTACTTTGTATTCGATCTTGGTGTAGTAAAATTCATAGGTTAATAACACAGAAGGCTGCAGTAAATATGAGCGATAGCATCTCCTACCGACTCGGGAGTCATGATAAGCACAAAATTGTTGTTTTAAAAGAACAAGGACGATCAGTAACAGATATCGCAACTGAATTGGGAATCACGGTAAGTTTCAATTTAAGTACTACTACCTAAACATAAATCAATTATATAATTATTATTATTAAATTAATTATTATGAAATTTACCTTGTTAGGTATATTTCATAATAAGATAGTTTACCTACTATTGTAGTAGGTAGATAATCACTTACCTAGCAATATCATTTTTTATTTACAATAATAACTATTGTTTTTAGTGTCATCATCATCATAAATTGTTGTGATTTCTTTGTCTTTCAGAGGAAAACAATATATTTGTGGCTTAAACGGTGGGAAGAAGAAGGCAACGTAAACTGCCATAAAAACAAAGGACGGCATCGAAAAACTTCTCCCGACCAGGATACTGAGCTCACCAGAAGGGTCCGAGCTAGTGGCTTTGTCCGAATACCTGATTTATCAGTAGATTATCAGGTATCGTCGTCCACAATACGCCGTCGCTTACATGCAGCTGGCCTACATAGTAGGATTCCGGCCCGAAAACCAGCTTTGACTGCTACTCACAAACAGCTTCGGCTGCAGTTTGCTGAGCGCCACCTGGACTACGACTTCAGCAGCACCATTTTTTCTGACGAAAAAGTGTTTGTTTCGTCTGCTGATGGTCGGTTGTCTCTTTGGCGTTCGGACAATACTAGATATGTCGAAAAAAATGTTTTGCCGTCCAGAAGAAGCGGACGAATCAGTTTTGGTGTATGGGGCTGGATGCATGCCAGTGGTCCCGGGGAGTTGACCCAAATTGAGGGTCGGATGAACGGCCTTCAGTATATTGAAGTATTGGAGGACGTGTTAAGGCCAAGTGTAGAAATTTACTTTCCTGGTGCTGAGCCTGTTCCGTTCGTGCAAGACAACTCGGCCATTCATAACGCCCGAGTGTGTCGAGCATGGTTTGAACGGAACCACAGACTGGTCAACAAGTTGCCCTGGCCTCCAAAAAGTCCCGATCTAAACCCCATCGAAAACCTTTGGGGGTTGATGGTCCAGCAATGGGATACAAATGAGTGTAGGACAAAGGAAGCCCTAATCAACCATGTTTATGACATTTGGGAAAGCTTTCGCGGCACCCAAGTGTGCATAAACATGGTTTCCTCCATGCGCGACAGGCTACAGGCAGTGATTGATGCTGGAGGGGGCTACACAAAATACTAAATGATGATTATTGTTATTATTCTGATTATTATTATTATTCTGATTATGATTATTATTCTGATTATTATTATTATTATTATGTATCCATAATGATTATTATTATAGCATAAAATGTGATTAGTGTGAAAAGAGTTAATAAGATTAATAAAAAAGTTGATTTATGTAATTGTTGTTTTTTTATCCCCATGCGTGAGTTCACTCACTTCGTCACTAATGAGGAGCTAGTTATACTACGTAAAATGCACATTTACGTACATTTTTATGACTATCAGTTATGTATACATAATTTTGGCCTTGCCGTGGATACATATTTATGATAATTTGTAGGAATTTTAGTAAAAGGCGTTTTTGTAAAATGGGACATTTTGTATACATGTCAATGAAAAACATCGTACAAATTGCTGTATACATTTTTCTGGCCCTTCATTATGGATACATAATTAAGGTCGTATTATGTTATTGCAGGAAAGGTTGGAGCTGGACCGTAAATTAAAGCAGTATAAATAGAGAGTTTACGTAAATTTCATTTCAGTTCTCGTTTGTGATTTGTACTGGTACATTATCATTGCGCGAATTTTTAAATTTATTTCGATCAGTATGGAAGGACTTGTTTCAAATCTCGATGCTTTTACCTTCATGAGGCAAAATGAGTTTTAATGTCAAGAGGACAAGCGCGCTTGTCCTCTTTATAAATTGCCTTCTAGAAAAAAGTTTTCTTTTTTTAAAATATATTTTAATTTGAGAAATAATAATTCCGGCCACAGAAATTAAAATCTTCTTTACAACGCCAACTAAAATGTTAATGCGTCAAGTCAATATCAACAATTAATTTTACTTGTCCTTCTGATTTATACATTGCCAACTAATTTACTAAGTCGGCCACGGAATTTGCAACTCATCACCATTTTACGTTTTACAGCTTCAATACAAGCTCCTCATTATATATTCAAGCTTCAATAGACAACATCATATAATTATAACTTAACATGTAAAATAATACTTCATATTCTTATAACGTGAAAATAGCCACTGTACGATTTGGCGCGAGTGCGAGACATGACAGCAACCGGCCATTTGCACCAATCAGAGAGCGCCATTCGATTCTTGTACCGACCCGCCCGTGTTTGTTTATTGTCGTTCGTGCGTTCGTATTGCAATAGTTTCATCTGTAATTAATTAAAGTTTTCGAAAAGTTTTAATTAGTTATGACATCTAAAAGTGAAAACGAAGTACTTTTGTACTGTTCTGACGAGGAATCGGAAGGAGAAGGTAAGCCGTCGAAAAAAAAGCGGGGTGAATCTAAGAACTGGGTATTTATGAGTAGGTAAATTTTCGACTGTGAGTTCCGCCAATGAAGTCGTGAGTGCAGAAAATACGTGGGCAGTACGCACTACACACGACTCCATGGACGGGAAAAAACGATTTTATAGATGCAACAAAGTACCACGTAAAGGAGTACAGTGTGCTGCAGAAATATATTTGCTATTTGAGGCGGATACAGAAGCAGTCTTACTTTATCGCACAGATTGCGACATGATCACGATTCTATTAAGGGTAACTACGGTTATGGTATTTGCAACGAAACGAAATGTGAAATCAACAAACTGTATGACCTCCACCTAAAGCCGAAATCAATCTTAGAGTGTTTGAAAAAAAACTCTGAACTTAAAATACCTACAAAAAGGCAGCTTTATAACTATTTAGCAGATCGCCGGCGTATCAAATATGGACCCTCCACTATTTCTTTAGGAGAATTGGAAAAATGGATAGTTAAACACACTAGTGTGCCAGATAACGATAACGAAGTTTTTGTAATAGCCTATTATATTTTGGAAAGTGATCCGCCTAGTTTCCGCATCGTATTATCTACAAAGAACTTGTTGAAACAATGTATAGTCGCTGATATTTTGCATGCAGATGCAACATATAAGTTGATTTGGCAGGGGTTTCCGGCAATGATAGTGGGAACTACTGATAAAAACAGAAAATTTCACCCCATTTGCCTGACAATATCTACAAATGAACGTAAGGCTGATTTTAAAACGATGTTTCAAGGATTAAAGAGCAATCTTTTGTCCATTTTTTCTAATACTTTTGAACCGAAAATCCTAATTTGCGACGCTGCGAAAAGTATACAAAACGCATTCCGTGAAGTGTTTGGAGAAGAAACGATTGTGAAAATGTGCTGGGCTCACGCTAAGAAGAAAATTTGCACTAAATTGAACCAAACGACAAAAAATAATATTCGAAAACACATATTGGATCACTATCTACTAGGGCTAATAAAACGATGCTGAAACTTCCTTTGTAATTAAAGTATTCAGATCCGGTATGAGCTGGTGCTAATATGGTAATATGCTTCCCATCTATCGCGCCAAGGCAATGGGGAAAACTGAATCCTTCCGTTTGGGCCAAAACACATAACGGCGTTGCGGCGCCGCGCCGCCGCTAGAATCGACAGTAGCATCACTGCCGATTTTAGCGGCGGCGCGGCGCCCAATCGGAACCAATCTTTTCAAGGAAATATCGCGAAATATCGCAGAACCAATCTTTTCAAGGAAATACTTTTCATTCATATTCATTAACAGTTTAGTACTTAAAAATGACATATTACGAAATTCGTATCAATCCTCCCCTACTCCCTCTAAACCCATTACCATTTACGACATAGCAGAAATAACTGGCGAAGCATATGGATTCTCGTTTACACCAAAAAACATTGTAAAAGGCTTCGAAGTTTCGGGTATTTATCCATGCAATAGAAACATATTTTCAGACGAAGATTTCTTATGCTCAATGTGACTGATCGTCCAGACCCTAGGCAAAACATAAATGGAAACCTATCTAAAAATAAAGAACAGCCTGATATTGAAGTCACCGGAATTGATCAAGAAACACCGATGTTTAATTTAGACATGCAACCGGTTGACCAGATTTCCAGCCAAACCTACTCAGATAACTTAGATCAAAACAAACTATTTGGAGATTCTATTATCCAGGCCATCCCAAAACTAGTTTCGCCAATTCAGGAAGATGATCGGCTGATACCAGAACAACCTGTATTCCAAACTCCACTGAAGATCCCTTAATAACACCCGAAACCGTGCGCCCATTTGAAAAAGCTGGTCCTCGAAAGGTTGCTCAACATGGAAAGAAGCCTGGCAGAATTTTCACATATTTCTTTATTGCACAAGAAAGGAGACAAGCTTGATATTGGAAATTACCGTCCCATCAATCTTGTTTCTCATCATTACAAGGCCTTCATAAAAGTCATTGAATACCGAATTGGCGAGCAATTAGATTCTAAACAACCCCCAGAACAGGCAGTATTCCGACGCAGCCTTTCAACCACTAAACACCTCCACTCCCTCAATCAGCTAATAGAAAAGCATTTAGAATTGCATTTGTTGATTACTCCAAAGCATTCGATAGCATAACCCATTCTTCAATCTTTAACTCACTCAAAAACCAAGAAATACAAACCACATATATTCACCTGATTCAAAACATCTACAACAATAGCACAGCTGCAGTGGGCCGTCCTTCAGAATCTTAAAAGGTGTCAAACAGGGTGACCCGTTATCCCCAAAGCTCTTTACTTGCACGTTGGAAGAAGTATTTAAAACCCCTACACCTAGATGGGAAGATAAAGGCATAGTCGTCGGCAATAAGAGATTGACAAATCTCCGATTCGCCGACGACGTAGTTCTTTTCTCGTCTTCAGCGACAGAGCTTGGGATAATGCTCCAACAACTGAGCAGGGCAAGCCTCGAGGTTGGCCTCAAAATGAACATGGCGTAAAACTAAAGTTGATGATGACCAATAGCGCAAAGAGGAAAATCGAGATTGATGGTGTGACGATTGAACATGTTCATGAGTATCTGTATCTGGGCCAAATAGTCTCTTTCCAGGTGAGACAAGATAAAGAAGTTGCACGACGCACGGAAAACGCTTGGAAGAGCTATTGGTCCATGAAACACCTAATGAAAGGCACGCTACCACTGTCCTTAAAACGGAAACTCATGGACATGTGCATTCTCCCAATCCTCACAGATTGTGACTTGTCTTGAGACTTGTGATACGTAACAGGCGAGATAACAACAGACTCTGTATGCATAGTTCTAAAACTGCACTGTTACAAAAAAGCGTAATCTGTATGGCACCTAAAATTTTTAATAAGATGCCGAAGTCCTTCTTAAATCTTAGTGAGATTATGTTTAAAGTTAAATTAAAACAATTATTAGTAAGTAAGTGCTACTACACAATTAATGACTTTTTAGTTGACAATCTGAAACTTTGACCATTTAAATGTAACAGGTAACCTATATGAATAATTTACAAAATACAACAATCTTAATATTTGCATGCCTAGTTTTAAGGTAGAACATAATTGAAACTTTCAATAATATTTAAGATCTACAACTGTAACCTACATTATGTTGAAGCAAATAAATGAATCTTTATCTTTATCACATACGGTGCACAGACCTGGTCATTAACGAAGAGCCAAAAGTTCAGCCTCGGGGTGTGCCAGAGGGCTATGGAGCGCAGTATCCTGGGAGTCGAGTGACTTATCTGTAGTGACTTACAGACCGCGTTAGAAACACGTTAGTGCGCTCCAAAACGCAAATAGCCGATGCTGACCAAAAAGCCGCCAAACTCAAGTGGGACTGGGCTGGACATGTGTGGCGTATGTCAGACCAGCAGTGGGCGAAGATCGCCACTGACTGGGTCCCGGACGGACAACGGCCACGTGGAAGGCCTAGGCGGAGATGGCGGGATGAGCTCGACCTATACAATAAGGAGTGGGTTCTCCTTGCTGAGGACCGAGATGAGTGGAAGAAGGGGAGGGAGGCCTTTGCCCTGCAGTGGGACACCCCGGGCTAATATAATAATAATAAAAAGTGAAGAATTAAAAATTTATCAATATTTTTGTTGCTAATAAGTAATATTATAACTAGTTTTTGTTTTCTTTTATTATAATTATTATTCTAATTCTGTGTACTAAGTTGATTGTAATCTTGGTAAAATTAATATTGTAAAATTGAAGGTTATCTGTTTTCTTTGCTTGTTCACACTTGTGAAGGTTTCATTCATTAAATCCATTGTGCACCAACATTTTTCCGCCACGGTTACACTAAATAAAATTCAAATTGTTCTCACTATTAGAACTTGAAGTTACTTTCCGCTATATTAAATGTAAACCATTAGTTTGGCCTAGGAACTACTGACAGGAGTGACAGGTGTTGATCAAACTTGCCCCAATAAATAAGAAAAACAATGCTAGCCCTTACTGTTGTTGATTGGATTATCTATTGTAGGTACAATAAGTCCGCCTACTTGCACGTGCATTCGTTTGAAGAGAGCATACACAGTAGCATAAAATATTATTACCTCCCTGTATGTACAAAATTTGAAGTTATTGTAAATTTTGACTCATTCTCTTACTTCGGTTTGTCGAGTGCTGTTCAGTTTGCTACCGTGTGTTTGTGCCATTATTTGTTGACCACTGCGCGTTACCTGGATTTTGGATTTCACTACCTAACTTGATATTTTTGGCTTGAAAAACGGACTACAATTATTGCAACTGGACGGGATACCTTTGGCATTGATTGGACTTTGTTTGGGTGAGTAGATTTTTTAAATATTGTGTTAAACTAAACAGGATTGCATATTATTTTTTGTTTTTGGTGATATGGTATGGCCACCGAGATCGCCGGATCTTACCCCAGTAGACTTTTTTCTATGGGGACATCTCAAGGCAAAAGTTTACGGCAGTAATCCACAGAATTTAGCGGAATTGAAAGAAAATATTGTGAGAGAAGTGAACGATATTACCCCAACACTATTGAAACACGTCGCTCAAAATAATCTCGAAAGATTTCGTGAATGTGTGCACCGAGATGGTAAACATTTAGACGGAATTATCTTCAAAAACTAAAATCAGCATGTTTATACTTTGAGTTCATAAGCAATAAATAATTACTTTTTACTTACAATGTTATTTTTACAAACTTTCTAATCCGAAATCTGCCACGGGACGCCCTGTAGCTACAACGATACTTATTTTTATTAGGTGTAGCAGATAATGGCGTATGTTACCCGACAACCTGTTCTGAAGTGGATAGATGACCACCCAGAGTTAACGTTCGACTCTGCGACAAACTCTATCTATTGCACTAAGTGCAAAATTACTTTCAAATGTAAAAAATCAATCTTTATGAAGCACATCAACAGCAAAGTGCATATTGGCAACAAGAAAGTCAAAGAAAACTTTTATTTTGACTTCATAATTTTTTTAATACTATGTAACATACCCTGGGCACATGTCAATAATACTGCTTTCAAAATGTCATGGACGGCCGGACAAGCGGCTGACAATCAGCTAGTCAGACAATTTTCGTCTTTACAATGTTCTAAGTTGTAGTAAGTGTTTTGAATTTTTGTACTTACAGGTTTTTCTCAAAAAGTTTGGTGACAAATGTGGTGTATCCGTTACAAATCCAAAACAAATGGGTTTCCACATTTCAAGTGCACTTTTGATGTGATTAATTCTGATAAACTTTCCAGAATGCCAGAAAACACTTCTTTAAGGTTAGGCCACAACTTATGATAGGCAAATAGGACAGCTAAAACTTTATTTAATAATTAAAAACCGCTAGACAGGGTTCAGTACGTTCAGTATAGTCAATCAAACAGTAGGACTTATTTAAAAACAGCTTCAGACAGAATGAAGCTTAATTTGCTTTAGCTTTAAGCTAATTTTATTTACAAGTTGTGGCCAGAATATGTTATCAACTCATTGATCGAGTCAGCTTCGGTCATTACATAATCATTCCTAATTTTACTTTGCATATTTGGTGCACAACGCACACGTGCATTCCATTGATTTCGCTCGGCGTACTCAAATGTAACGGATCGTTGATTAAACGTCCGATATCAAAATTGTGTATATTACCTGTATCTGATTAAACGTTATGTTATGTTAAGTTAAGTTTATTTACGTTTGTTTATAATACAGTCCACATTTATATAAGAAGTTTGTTTGTTGATTTATATTTATGTTTGGTTATACAGTCCACGAAGTTAAGTTTTTGTTTTTGTAAGTAAATGTAAGTAGCCTAGTTGATTTTACCTCTCGTGTGCACCCTACCTCATGTCATGGTGGGCGGGACCTATTTAGTAAATTAAGAACATTTAGTTATGTCCTTGGTGGGCGGTATGTCTAGTTAAGTTCCAAACTTTGGTGGGTGAAGCTTAACTAGATGTCGCTGCTAAAAGTGCGCGAGCGCTAGATCGCGCTAACGAAGCGTTTCGGGTTCTGATAGGCGTGAAATTTATGGTTCCGAAATAAATTGGGTTTTTACCAGTCAACATTCACAGTGTTTCATTAGAACCTACTACCTGTACCTAGGAATTAGTACAGTCATTGTTATTTTGTTATTACTGTTTTGTTATAGTTATATTGTTATTGCTTTTTTGTTATTGTTACTGTTTTGTTATAGTTATATTGTTATTGATTTTTTTGTTATTGTTACTATTTTGTAAAAGAAAAAAAATTAATCCCATAGATTTAGTCCTGGCCCGTAATTTCACCATGTGGCCAGTATCACCAATGACCAGAAGGCACTAGAAGCTGCTCAAACATGGCTTTTAGTGCCAACTCCAAACCGACGGCCACGGTGTCGTCATTGCCAAACGGCAATGTCTGTAGAGCAACGCTCTGACACGATATGTAGGTTTCGGTGGCGTTGCCGCAGAAGGTGTTGTATCGGTGGGGTTGTGGCAGCAACAAAAAACACATTATTTGAAAGGTCCCACATTACAATGCTGCAAACTATGCGCATCATATTTCATTTTTTTCGAAGAGATATGGTGTCGCTATATAGTGTATA
Organism: Eupithecia dodoneata; assembly: GCA_947044415.1. Lineage (NCBI taxonomy): Eukaryota > Metazoa > Arthropoda > Insecta > Lepidoptera > Geometridae > Eupithecia > Eupithecia dodoneata. The sequence continues at coordinate 2,792,141 of OX345670.1, forward strand.
TAGATAGTGTATATCCCGGATACGGAAAAAGGGGCATCAAAATCACCAACTGCCGGTGCCACCCCAATTGCATTAGGGCGTAAATATATAATGCCACTGCCACCCCAAAAGTTTTTATATTGTTTCTGCATCCATATTTAACGACACACTTTGACCTCTAGCACCGAGGTCATTGAACTTTGGGGTCAAACCGCTGAACCAAAGTTGCACCCCTAGTGACCCTCTTAACGATGCCACAAGAAAAAACATTTGTTATATATATGCCTAAAAAACATCTTTCGAAATTTTTGTCTTTTTCGCCTTGAAACTGAACGACACACCTCTAGCGCTGAGGTCATTGAACTTTAGGGTAGATTACCTGAACCAAAGTTGCACCCCTAGTGACCCTCTTTACGATGCCATAAAAAAAATACATGTTATATACCTAAAAAAATTCGTCGAAAATGTTCAAAGTCCTGCGTCCCGTAAACTCCACCCCAACCGAACAATGGCATAATTTTGTCTGGATTTATTTTAGCGTCCATAGATTTCACATATATAAACCAAATTGAAATAATTTTCAACTATTTTTTATTATTGACTCATTCTCGTAATAGCCGCAGTTATTTTCTGTTTAAAAAAAGCATATCAAATTATCTGCATTCGAAATGTTACTATAAAATAGTGATTGTTACTATAAAATATGAACCTTTTGAAATATGAATCGATAACTCAGCGAATGATCTATAAAATCGATCGGTCGATCGACCCGGCAAGGGTTAGTTTTGTTTGCAATAGTTATTGAACTTATAAGAAATGCACGGTTCTTTTATCTTTAAGTAACCTGATATTAAAGCCATATTTAAAGCAATGCAACTTGCAATCCTATTAAGGTTCGTTATAATGTTGATCGATTCTAAATAAAATCGAATCGATACGTTCCGCACTACATTTTGTTTTTGACAATGACAGATTGATAGACGCTGGCTCTGGCTGGCTACAGAATACTTCTGCGTTTTTCGTTTCGGTTGTGTTTTATGCAGTGTTTCCACTATAACAATTTAATTCTCCCACGTCTCAATTTAGATTTCCCCTTCTCCGGACTTTTTTCCCCTCAAAAGTTATTTAGCTGTAGTTTTTAGTTTTGACACCACACGCCACACCTAAAAAAAGGCCTATAACGTTTTTCTTGTATAGCTTGCTATATTAATATTATTTACACTAAATACGTCAACAAAATCATCTGCAAAATTTGACGACTTTGCTATAGTATAGATAGCTAGCTGCACATCACTAGCTTTCAATTTTAATGTTGGTAACACTTGTTCTATGGTCTATGGTGGTTGGTACGGTCTGTGGTACGGCGCTCGCTTCGCTCTTCGTCTTCGCTCCATTAATAGTTAAATACTTCAAGTAAACAAACAACTTGAAATATTAATTGTGACGGTACGGTTGTTTTAATGTGTAAAATGGATCGGTGGCTAAAAAATACTGCTGGTAGAAAATCGGTAAGTTTGTGCTTCCATTTTTGTATTAGTTTAGTTAGTATTTTGTATTAGTTAGAATGTTAGGTTATTAAGAGGTTATGGAAACGTTGTTACTTTTTTATGACCAAGCTGATTGGCAGGCAAAGATTTGTACTTCCATTTATCCCACAGGGGAGCTAGTATTTCTTTTTAATTAAAACTAAACTTCTCCCTCGATCCTTGTTTTGTTATGACAAGATTAAGAATGTTGCCAACTGGGTATTTTGATTTGAGCTGAGCTGGGTAATTTTTTTTAAATATTTTTTGTCTGACATTGCTACAGGAATTTACATTTGAGTGTACAGCGATTACTAAACGTTATCAATATTTTTTCAGAATAAAGAAAAGGTTCCTTTGCGCTCATCTGAAAAACCCGGCGCTAGTACATGCTCTGCTGATGAAGCTCAGCCCGGAACGAGTTTTCTTCAGTCCATTAGTAATGTCGAGAATCAAAAAGAACAATTAGATCCTCAAACATTGTCAGCAATGGAAGTCGAAAATGAAAAAGTGGCTGATAAGACTGAAGACGAAGAAGAGGGATACAATACTGAAAATGAAAAAAAGCAGTTGGGAAGTTCAAAATCTATGGCAAAAGGTATGAAAAAAATATTTAAGAAGAAAAAAATATTTAAGAAGTTTCAGCATGATTGGCTTAAGCTACCTGAGTTTAAGGCATGGTTGTTAAGTGGGAATAAGGATGATGATGCAATTTGTAAGGAATGCAATGTGGTTATGAAGGCGGGAAAATCTGAGCTCAAAAAGCATGGTGATGGAAAAGTTCATAAAAAAAGCATGGAAGCGTGGCTACAGTCAAATCAACCTAGTATTACAACATTTGTTGCAGAAAATACAAAGCTGAAAAACACCGAAGCTGCCATTTGTTCTTATATCGTCGAAAACAATCTTCCTATTTCATCGGTTGAACCATTAATTGAACTTATTAAATCTCTACCAGAGAAGGCAATAACGTCCCAAATCTGTTTGGAAAATAAAATCCCGTCACATATCGCGGAAGCAATACTATGTTTATTTATTAATTGAAAATAATATTCCTGGCAGAACCGGCATAGTCGAATACTGTTGCAACTGTTTAGTGGGCCGGCGCACTGTAGGCTGCTGCGCTCACACTATAACCTTAGTTTGGTATTTGGGATGGGCCAGACATCAAGGAAATATCGCAGCACCAGCAGCTTTTCTTGATGAAATAATTATACAGGACGATGAATAAAAATAAATAATGTTTATAAAAAAGTGTTTTTATTTGTTCATTATCCTTAGTTTTTATACGCTTCTTTAAAGTATACATAACGTAACGTTTTCTTTAAAAAAACGCTAAACGTAGTGATTAGGTACATTCTCTTTGAAAAACGCACCCATCTTTCATGTAGGTAAAGACAATTGATTTAAGTATGTCGTGATTTAGGATTTGAGTTTTTCCAAGTAGGTATTATCCATAAATACTTCTAATAATAGGTACCAATCAGTTTCAGTTTGCTTTAATTTTAATCTAAGGTAAGTAATCAATAATTGTACCTACCCACCTAATTGTTCATTTAGGTATACATAACCTAAAAATCAAAACGCCAATATCTTTTTTTCCGGCTTTTACAAATGAAAATAGTTTTATTTATAGTCTCTGGAAGTAATGCCGATTCTGTAGATATATTTTTCCTTGCGGGACGCTTCAATTTACTCCCAGACATTTTTTAGTATGGAGACCTGCCATTGTTCTTTATTTTTGTCTACAAACTGATGCATCAAATAAAAAGAACATAAAATTATTTCCTTTAGTGGTGCAATACTTTTCAGTGCAAAATGGAATACAAAACAAACTTTTAGATTTCTATGAAAATGCTAATGAGAGTGCTCATGGCATGTTCACGGCCATAAAAAGTTCAATGGACTTGCACAAAATCCCATTCAATCGAGTATCTGGTCTCAGTGCGGACAATACTAATTCAAACTTTGATGTTCGGCATTCTTTATACACTAATATGGTAGAAATAGTACCTGATCTTATAAAAGGTAACTGCCATGCACATATTGTGCACAATAGTGTAAAACATGGAATAAATTTCCTGTCTCATGACGTGGAAAATGTTATATTAAAAATATACAGCCATTTTTCAGTGTCAGCCTGTAGACGGGAAGAATTGAAAAAATTTGTTGCTATTGTTGAAGGAGACTTCCATGAGATAAAAAGGCACATAGGAACTAGGTGGTTATCATTACTTCCTTGTATAGATACTATTTTATTGAATTGGAATCCAATACGTGATTATGTTAAAAGTCTGGGGGATGATTGTCCTATGATTATACAGAATCTACTGATGTTAAACAGTGAGCATGAGCATGATGTCATTGAAACTTACCTGCATTTTGCAAGCCACATGTTAAATATATTTAACAAAACTATAAAAGCTCTGGAAGGTAACTCTGTAACAATTGTCGATGTTTTCAGCATAATGGATAATGTAAGAACAGAATTATTGCAAAGAAAGAATGATAAATATTTTGGCTATGCTACAAAACGTAAATTAAAGCCCATTGAAGAATCATCTCCAGACCTTTTTAATCAAATTATTGGTAATTTTTCATTGTTAATTTGAAAATGTTTGTGTTATTTAGAAATGTTTGTGTTATTTAGATAAGTGGTTTGATTTTAGCAATGATAACTGGCTATTTGCACTGAATAACATATCTTTAAAGACTAATATCGAATTCAATCATGTAAAACAAATAATAGAAGGCAAACTAAAATTGCAAAGACTGAATATAAACATGGACAGCTTATATTCGGAAATAGTTATTTTAAAAGAACTTCATGGAAATTTTATTGATGATGCAGATTTTTCACAAAAAAACACTGGTAAAAAATGGCTAATTATTTTCAAAAAATGTCTACAAGATTTTTTAAATTTAAGAAAAATTGTAAGTTATATTCTCTCTGTACCGGCCACTTCGGCATTCACAGAGAGTGTTTTCAGTGATGAATGCAAAGTGGCGTGAAGAGAGGAATAGGGCTTCTTTAAAATTAATCAAAAATGAGTTGCTAATATATCTGAATCTTGATTTAGACTGCAGTTCTTCCTATAGTGCATTCAAAAGCAACCGTTCACTGCTCAATTGTGCAAAAAGCACAAAAAAATATGTGTTTAAACATTTTGATAAATAATACAAGGTGTCAAAACTATGCATCTCGACCCGGACCAAGCTCTGAAAGTGCACTAGTTGAACCAGAACAAGTTAGAATTAACTTAATTCGCTCGTGTCCACCAACGTCATCATCAAATGTGGCAGGCTCAGACGGGGAGCAGCCCTTACCGCCACCATCAAAGCGTCCGCGCAAAATGCGTTGACGGCGCCGACAAAAATCAACCAGAAAGCTGGTGATGAGGCTTTATTGGATCTGATAGTCTTGGACATGCAACCACTACAGATTGTAGAGAACGAAGGATTTATTGGATACACAAAAAAATTTAATCCCGATTACGTGTTGCCGTCACGTCAGAAATTAACTAGAATGTTAGAAGATAGGTACAACGTATGCAGTGCGGAGGTAAAAGAAAAGTTACAAAGTGTACAAGATATCGCTCTGACAACAGACATATGGAGTTCAGATGGCCAAAAGAGCTTTATTAGTACAACTGTGCATTTTATCAAAAATTGTACTTTGCAATCTTTGGTAATAAGTACATCGGAGTTATTGGAACAGCACACATCGTTGAACATTGCTAATGCTTTACGCGCTATTAAGACAGAATGGGAAATATACGATAAAGTTGTGACAATAGTATCTAACCGATAACGCAACAAACATGAAGAAAGCCGTACAAGATTACCTCAGCAAAAGGAATCATTTTTGTATTGCACATACATTGAACCTTTCCGTGAAAGATTGTATCAGTAACGACCAACCACAAAACGCACATTTAAAAAATGATGAAGTGCTTCAGGTTATTTCAAAAAGTCGCGCCATTGTTACACATTTTAAGCAGAGCATAAAATCGTCTAATTCGCTTAGGGACATGCAGAGCCAGATGAACGTGGACGTTCTAAAACTAAAGCAAGATGTCCAAACACGATGGAATTCGACTTTCTTCATGTTTAAGAGACTTTTGCGAGTAAAAGTACTTTTGTCTGCAACATTATCCATGTTAGATTCGCCGCCACCCAACTTAGACGCAGCAGATTGGCAAATATTAGAGGACTGCGTTACTATTCTGCAACCTTTCGAAAAACTGACGTCCATGCTGTCTGCGGAGTCGTACCCAACGCTGTCGTCCGTAATACCATTAGTCCGTGGGTTGCAAAGCTCTCTAATGAAGAAGGCTCCAATTACTGAAGCAGGGAAACACTTACAACATGCATTGCTGGAAGTTGTAGACAAGCGACTGAGCGTGTATGAGACTAACCGGACTGCGGCAAAGGCAACTATCTTAGACCCGCGCTTCAAGAAGAAGGCGTTTGGCATCGATAGCACAGCAGAAAATGCTGTCAAATATGTTCTTGAAGAATTGGCTTACTTTCAATTGCAACCAAACCAAGAAGAACATAACTATCAGCAGCAGCAACCACCAACAGTTACCACGCATGAAGCCTCTTCAAGTGCATCACTTTGGGAGCACTTTGATAAAAAAGTAAATGAAAGTGTAGTGCAACAAACGCCAATATCGTCCGCAGCAATTGTTTTAAAACAATATTTAGATCTACCATATTTAGATCGGAAACAAGATCCCCTGCAATTTTGAGAAAACCGGAAACAAATATTTCCCGGTCTGTGCCAAATGGCATACAAATATTTGTGTATACCCACGTCCTCCGTGCCTTCGGAACGGCTTTTTTCGAAAGCTGGGTTCGTGACCAATCAGCGAAGAAACCGACTCAAGCCAAAAAAAGTAGACCAAATTTTATTTTTGAACTCATATTGTAAAAAGAGGAAGTAAAAAAAATTGTATTTTGTTTTATCTTGCAACTGTTTTTGTTTATTTTATGTATCAATGTACTTACAGTATTTTTTGTCGATGACGATAAAAATATTTGGTTTTGTTGCTTACGTACCTAATTTTTTTGATATGTAGACTGTTTTATAATATTTCTTTAGGTAGTGTAACTACGCAAGAAAAACGCTACGGTTCTTATTTTAAGTTTCACAAGCTACTATATAAAATAATTTGTATATTATAATAATTTGTACCTACTTAGCGTTAAGGTTAATCGTGTGCCAAAACTAACATAATATTTTTGTCCTATTGTTACTAAACTAGTAAGACTAAACTAGACTAGGTATGTCTGAAATAGACGATTTTTATTTTAAAGAATTTAAAGACTGACAAACATGTTCGTTATCTTAATATATATTTTTTCAATAGTTTCTGTTCTATTTTTATTTAACATTCATATTAAATTTTAGCTGCAGCGAAGATAATAGACTTGATTACCCATAGATTACATAAAACACGGGTGACTAACCATTCGTGACCCTTATTACAATGCGTATAAAGTGCACGAATAGTCAGTTAACTGTGTTGGCGATGGTATATTACGAAACAAATAACACACACGCACAGCGGTGGCCGGCGAGTGGAGCAGTGGCAATCGGCAATGCAAGTGTAAACTCGAATCAAAAATAAGAATACGAATACGGTGCATTCGACTCGACTAGCCGATCCGTTTGGCTGCTGCCGCGAAGCGGATCCCATCCGGTTGATGCGAGTCAAGTCAACTCGAGTTGCGATTCGAGTTAGCGACCGAGTCAACTCGAGTTATCCGAGTTGGAATAAAATCAAATCGTAACATCGCTTCACAGATTTTATAGTTTGTATGGAAAATTCAGAGAAACGACGATGTTAACTACACTGTATTTACTTAATAATACAGTTCTATTTTGTAAAAACACTGCAATTTGAAATACCGTGTTCTGCCAAAACAATCTTCGCGCGAAGCTAGATACAGTGTTTGGTCAAAAATCCGCGCGCTGAGGAGCGGCTGATTGGCGGGCCCGCTCCGCGCGCTGCGGGCCCGCCAATCGGGAACGAGAACCGGCGTTGATCTGCGACCAAGATTGGTTGTATTGTAGTGGCAGAGAACGAATGAGCTGCGACCGGCAGCGAGTATCAGGTTGTTATTTTATTATTGGCGCGACTCGCGCAATTTTCTTTTGTTTACGGAGTAATAAGCGAATTATTGTTGTAATAATGAGTGGTTATCGTAACTACTTATAAAGTTATCTCAAAACAATGTACAGCATTATAATAACTCAAATTGCCCTACTATGACATATAACCTAAACAGTGATATGCAAAAGGTGGACGACACTATAATACCTTCCCGAGGGCCTGGTCTATGTGTGCCTTATGAAGATCACATTATGGATACAAGTATAGACTGCCGGAATATCAGTCATTTAATCCCATTAAGTGAATCTGAGTATAACTGTACCAGCTTGTGTGAAGAAATTAGTGAAGGGAATTATACGGAACTATTAGATGTAGTTACATCGTCAATGTCGAGGGATGATTTCTTGGAAGCCTCTTCGGGTATCAATAACGAGGACAACCGACCAGTATTGCAAGTCAGTCACGATGATGTCCCTGTCACCATTGTCACGTCTTCAATGTCGCAGAATGTATTTTTGGAAGCCTCTACCTCGGGTCCCAGCAACGTGCACAACTCTCCAGTATTACAAGTAAGTCACGAAGATGTCCTTGTCAACAACATAGACCAAACACAGCATACTTCTCCAATCAGGGATCCACATACACCTTCAAATGCCGTTGACTGTGATAGCGAAATATATAATGACATTATACACCCAAAAAAGAAAGCAAAGAGACTGAGAAACCCTATAGATATTATATTGCATCAGAAACAAAAGCACCCAATTATACCACCTTGCTTTAACTGTAGTAAATCATGTACTAGACATATAGATGAATTAAAAAGAGAAGCCATACATGAACAATTTTGGAGCATGGACAGACAAAGACGTCGAGACTTCTTGTCCAGGCAAGTGGAAAAGTTACCAACTGCTGTCAAAACGGCTGGTCCTAACTCAAGAAGACGTAGCACTTTAATCTGGAGACTCGATGAAACAGTTGTGTGTAAAAAGATTTTCCTCGGCACATTGGGTTACACAAATGACGAAGCTGTCCAAGCTGTTTTGAAAGCGAATACTAAATCGCAAAATTTAGATCCAAAAAAAGGGGCTGCACCAGATCCGCGGGGGCGCCATCCATGTTCAACAGCATTTTCTTCGTCGTATCAAGAAAAAATGAGTAACTTTATCTTGAAATACAAACCGGTTCATTCCCACTACAATATCCAGCATGCCCCCAATCGCCGTTACCTGCCAATAGGGGTTACATTTTCTTCTATTTTAATAGATTTTAAATCCTTTTGTGAGCAAGAATCGATGGAGCCGTGTAGTTGGGCCCACTTCCACAAAATGATTAAAGAAATGAACATTTCTACTGCAGAGCCAGTACATGACATATGTACAAAATGTAAAAATCACGAACAGGCGCATAAGACCATGCCACTACCATTTAACTGTGAGGAGTGCATTCAGATGGCTCAGCATATAGATAATAAAAGAAAATCGAGGAGAGACCTAAAAGAAGTAGAGGAAAGATGCGAAAATAGCGAACTAAAAGAGTCACTTTATACAGTAGACATGCAAAAAGCCATACAAATGCCATTACTAACTACAAAAGAGTACTATTTTTCCCGCAAACTCGTGCTTTTTAATGAATCTTTTGTACCACCTGGAAAAAACAAAACTGCTGTTTGTGTTCTTTGGCACGAAGGCGAAAGTGGCCGAAAGGCATACAATGTGGCTACAACCTATGTTTATTTTCTGAGAAATTACTGTCGGGATCAGAAACATGATTACTTTTTCTTAGACAACTGCAACGCACAGAATAAGAACAAAGTTCTTATATCGGCCTTAGTACGATTAATCAACGATAAAATGACAGAAATCGATACAGTGATGTTGGAGTACTTTGAGAGTGGACACACCTTCATGGCTGCAGATACTGTGCATGCAGCCATCACTAAAAAATTTAAAAAGACTGGTGAAATCTATGACTTTGACGATTTTGTGCATAATATAAAGACGTCACGAAAAAATATTGAGGTGGCTGTACTTACGCATAAAGATATGATTGTTTTTCCAAATAATTCCAAGCTAGTATTCCCCAAAGGTTATAATATCTCGAACCTCAAAGTCATTGAATTCAGAAGGGGGCATGTTTCCATGTTTGCCAAAAATGATTACGATGGGGAATTTAACGAAATTCATTTTTTGAAAAGAAAAGATGCGCAAAACCTTTTAAACGAAATAGCAAATGGAACTACGGATCTTCTTCGTTCACTACCAAGAGAAAGTGAAGCTAGAGGCATAAGCAAAATTAAAAAAAAAGAATTATTACAGCTGTGCCAGTCTATGCCTCCTACAAGATCAGTATTTTATGAAAATCTTGTAGTATCATTGGAACCGGACCTTGATGTAAACGACAATGAAACTAACTAAATAAATAATAAATAAATAAATAATGCTGGACAATTCACACAGCATTATCTAGCCCCATGGTAAGCAGAGCTTGTGTTATGGGTACTAGATAACTGATATACATAAAACAATACATTACATAGATAGATATTTTTTATTATACATAGAAAACGACCAGAACACCCGGAACAAATATCTGCAGATCGTACACACAATTGTTCCGAGGCGGGAATCGAACCCGCAACCTCCTGCGTCGCAGGCGGACCTTCGCCCACCGCGCCACATCGGTCGTCAAAAGTAAATTAATATTCATATAAATAATAATTTGATGAAAATTGTGTATTTTTAGTTAATTTTCAAATTTCATTACATTTTTTTTCTTATTTTGATTGTTTATTTTGTAAGTTCATAAAGTTTTTTTTTAATTTTTTCTTTATTATCTTCAAGACTGATTGGTACTCCTAATTTTGATTATTTCATATATTCAGAAGTTTTTAATGCATATATTTTAAGTTCCTGCATGAAACTCAGTCTCATCATGAGACTCACTGCCATGTATAATTTTTTTTAAAAATATAAAATTGCTTACTTACTTAAGAAACGAATTTTTATTTTCAGTATATCCTACTAATATTATAAATGCAAAAGTTTGTTAGGAATATGAGTGTGTGTGTTTGTTACTCTCTCACGCAAAAACTACTGAACGGATTTTGATGAAACTTTTAGCTCAGGGATAGATTAGGGTCTGGAATAACATAATATAAATTATTTTTATATTATGTTATTCCATAAATTATACACGGTTATAGCGCGGGTAACACCGCGGGGCGCTGCTAGTAATATGATAAATACATATGACTGTAACCTTCCTATCGTATAATCCCTAGGCCATGTTTTATCAAGTTGTAACTCTAAGATACAGTGTATTGCTGTAACAATGTCTTCCTTCGCTGTTCACAATTATTGTGGCAATACAAGTTTTTGAAGATATTTCACTGTGTATATTATATTTTTATACAAAACATATCAGGCTCAGTGACATATTAAATTACCTTGAAATTGATACCAAACACTAAACACATTCCTAAGTAAACTTCAGAGTAATCAGCAAAAAACTGAAAAAAACTTGTTTGATCAATTTCTCAGAATTAAGAATATGAAGTTACAGTGTTTTGTAAGGTTTCCGAACATGCCATTACCACCAGAACCTCGGCTGCCCAAATTCAAAACCTAGTAACAGGTGATTTTAAAAAAAAAACGGTTTTTGGCATTTTTCGACCTACTAGACAGTATTGAAGTGATGTGGACCTTAAAAACACCCAGTTTCATACTTAATTTAAAAAAATTTATTTAGCAAGTCTAAGCAATTTGGCGTGATTACGAAAATTTCCTTCAAATACAACTTCTAAACTTAGTATGTCAGAATACAAATTTAAAACCCTAGCAGGTCAAGCGACTTACTATGTTATGAATTTGAAATACCAACTTGCTATGTTTTGAATTTGGCGCCGATTGTAAAATCAATGACATTTCGTTTAGTAAGTCCAGTGACATTGCGCACGAGTGTTTCGCTCTGTGTTAAAAAAATAATAAAATGAGTTACAAGCAATTTTATCGGTCCAGGCGTATAATGCGTGCTTTGCAGAACGAAAACGAATGGAGGTAAGCATTAATTTATTCATTTTAGTTAGGAAAATGTAAAGAATCGTGATTTAACCTCAAAATAGAATTGTCGTTGCATTATAACATAATAAAGCTAATAAAACTAGTATGTTGTGCTGGCTTTCGAGTAATGAATGTGCCAAAGCCTATTTTTCCTATTTTAAGGGTGTATTATGATAATTATCCACTAAAAAGTTTACGGTTATAACTGATTTACTAACTCGTTATTGATGCTGGCTGATTGTGTTATTGTAAAATATTTCATGTGTTGTAATGAGAGAATCGTGTGTGGATTGCATGCACTTAAGAGTTTTATGTTTTTATCTAACATGTATTTATGATAAAATAACTCAAACTATCTTTTATCACTGTTTTTTTCGGTAGCTTCCATTTTGTTCTATGAATTAGGTAGGTAGTTATTACACTATTGCTAGTTTTGTTTAGAGTCGTGCAAGATCAAGTGAAAAAAGTAGAGGTTCCGGTTTAAAGGGCTTACGCGGCGCTAGTGGCGCTCTCACAGGTTATTAATTATTACCTCAATAAATTAAATTAAAATATCAGCCACAATGGGCATTAGGCACCTTGGTAAATTTTAATGTGATACCATCTAAAAAGTTTCTAATTAAAACAGTAATGTACATACAGGGATGTTTATGACAAAAATTGCCACTTCTCATTAAAATACGCCCTATGCCATATCAAAAGATACTTACTTACTAGAAACATTTTATCGAAGTGCTTATTTGTGACTGATTTTTAAATTTTATTGTATTAACAGAGATAATAATTTAATTAGTGTGGACGCCACTAGCGCCGCATAAGTCCCCTTAACTTCTTGCCTTATAGAACAAAACGAGACTACCCAAACAGTTAAAGAAAGTTTATTTTATTTTATTTTTCTTTAACCAAGCTATTTAATTAATACTTACTGCTATGTTATTGCATTTTTTGTTTTTGGTGTTGGTTGCGTGTGTTTAGCTTGTTCTTTTTTTTCGCTTTCAGAGGAAATGATGAGGCTAATACAGATACTGACCAAACTGTTATCGACTACAACAATCCTATCCCTGGGTCATCAGCTAAAAATATAACGATCTGTGATAGTATCGTTTCTGATAGTAGCCATGGATTAGATACTGCTTACTTGAGTGATGACTCCGTAGCTGATCCCGATTATATACCTTCGGTAGTACAAAAGCCTACACTGCAGTTGTTTGATGATAACTTCGAAGATTTTTTTCAAGATCTCGATCTCCTAGAACCTACGTTTGCAATTGAAAATCTGCCCCATCCACCTCCGATGCAATCCCCTGTACCAGAAATGCCAATTTTCATTGCAACTTACCCAAATACAATTATTTTCGTTGACTCAGAACAAGCAGATGGCTACCGTCCACCAGCTCGGTTCACTGCAAATTATCCAGGCCCCATATTTGATACGGGTACATTAATCGAAATTTCAAATAATCCCAAAGAAACAGCAAAGGTTATAAAAAATAAAACGATGCATCCCATGATACCTAAAAAGTGTGACTGTAAATGTAGACGACGTTGCAATAACTTCACAGAAAAACAGCGAGAGGGTATTTGGAATGGTTACTGGAATCTTAACTATACTCAGCGCCGCCAGTTTTTGAACAAATGTGTAAAGATTGCACCAGTAAAAGAGAAATCTACATCTGTTCCTAACCCAGACAAAAAACACATTAGAAACGAGTCAAGGTATTACTACTTTTGTCTCGGGAATGAGGAGATAAATGTTTGTAAATCATTTTTCCTGAATACTCTGGGTCATTGTACTGATGGTGTTATTACCGAGCTAAGTAGAGCTTTAAAACGGAAACCCTTTTACGAATCAGTTAAAGAGAATCGAGGTGATAAGAAACCTAGGCTATCAAGAACACCGATCGAAGACCATATCATGAGCTATAATCCGGCATTGAGCCAGGAGAAACAACGCACCGTTGACACGGTACTTGCCACGAACGCTTACGCTGCAATCTATGCACACTGACTTCATATCAAAGAATCCTGATATCAAATGTTCCGTTGAAACCTACAGAAATACTATGAAATCAATGAAAGTTTCCTTAAAATATCCCAAAGGAGACCAATGTGTTGATTGCGGAGTATTCGAGGAAAAGATTAAAAATGAAAGTGATGCATCAGCTATCGAAAGTTTACAGAATGATTTCGCTCAACACAAGATTAAAGCTGAAAAAGCTATAAAAAATTACAAAGAAGATGCGAAGAAGGGCAACGATACTATGGAACATTTTTTTTCTATGGATCTTCAGAAAGTGACATTATTGCCAGATATGCCAAAAATTAAAGATTCATTCTTTTTGAGCCGTCTAGTGGCTTTCAATTTAACATTTGCACCACTATGTAAAGATGCAAAGATAAACAGCAAGTGTGTTGTGTGGCATGAAGCAATGATGGGTCGAGATGCCAATAACATAATTGATGCACTGATGGCTTTTCTTATTTCGGAAAGAGATGTGAAAAAATTAACACTGTGGTGTGACAACTGCACTGGACAAAATAAAAATTGGTTTTTATTTACAGCGCTGGTAACGATTGTGAATTCTGAGTGTATTAATATTGATACTATCACTCTGAGATTTCTCACTAAAGGCCACACCCATATGTCTGCTGACGGCGTACATGGAAACATAGAAAAAGAAATGAGGCGTAGAGATGCAGTTTTTGATTATGATGACTACAAGTCTATTATAGCGAACTGTAGAAAGAACATTGAAATTATTGAAGTGCAAAAATCATACCAATGGGTGAAAAAGAAACGAGTTCCACGGCGTAACACAAATGACGATCCTCTCAGCAAATTTTTGCTAAACCCAGTGGTTGAAGCTAAATTCGTCAAAGGATCACGAAATCTGTTCTATAAAACAGATTTTGATGAACTTTACAAAGAACTGAACTTCTTGATGCAGAAATTTAGTGTCAACACTATCCCCCCACTTTTAGATACTATCCCTCGAGGGGTGAAATCATCAAAGAAAGATGGTATTGTTTCAAAATTGGTCCCCCTAATGCCATTGAACAGAAGGGAGTTTTGGCTGAATCTACCCACGAGTGATAACTCCATTGATTTGCAAATTGATGGTCAAATCGTTACCAATAACAACGAGTAGTTTTTTAACATTGTCATTAATAATGATTTTAGCATAAGTTTATTTTTTTAGCTTTAGTTGACTGTTGAGAATTTGAGTCATGTTTTAATTAAAGAGTCCTTTGAAGTAAGTTAATAAACATCTTTTTATAAGTCAACAGGATTTTTAATTTTATTCTGCATTCATAGGTACGGACAGCCACACATCAATATAAACAAATCTGTCAAATTTCTTCAATCGATTCTCACTTTAATGTCAAATACGTTTTTCATTTGACTGATTGTAGTAACCAGCTGATGTGTGGCTGTCTGTACTTTGGGATTATTTTTTATTCTTATAAACACTAAGTACCTAAAATGAATTTTTTAGTCTACATTTACAATAGAAAATCAAATTTATAACCTAGTAAGCGGACTTACTAAGTTTTGATATTGTTTTTCCAGTCATATTTGGGTAAATTCACAAATAAAAATAAAGTATGAGCGATTTAAGTGTAACTATAGTTTAAAACGATTACGAGTATTGCAAACTAAAATGTCAACAATATAGCACAACTTTTCGCCAAACATCCAAATCGCTATCTCTTTTGGTTTCTTCGGGCGAACGAATCAAAGTAGCCAACACGTTTTTTGGCTCTCCTGAACATTTTTGTTGGAACGAGTTACTATGTTTTGATTTTAAGCAGCCGACCTGTCATAACAAGGTGGGGTACATGGCTAGAAGCTGTCTCGTATTATGCCAAATATTACGAACAAATTAAAACGATTGTAAGACTTCTTAGAAGCTCTGAAGCTTTATCCATCAGGCACGCTAAAGCTGTGCTAGAAAAAGAAATTTTAAAAACCGATTTACATTATATAATGTGTATTGTCGAACCTTGATCAAACGAGATGTGCGGATACACGACATATATTTATCATTTAAAACGATAACAAAAATCTAATTTATTTTTAACAGAATCTTTCCAGATATTTGACTAAACCAGAATAATTTTAAGCTGGTGTTCATCTGAAAGAGTCAAAATAAAACTAGAAAACGTTATGGACAGAAATCCCGATCTAGATGCATTAAGAGATATTTGTGAGAATTTAGAAAAAGAATCGGAGAATGAAAATGAATCTTTGTCATACTATAAATATGTACCTATAACTTCAGTTGATGTTGAAAAGTCCTTTTCTACCTATAAATGAATCTTAAGTACAAAAAGAAATCGTTTAAAGATTGAAAATATAGAAAAACTCATGATAATTTATTTTAATACTTCAGACAAAAATACATCTGATGATGACAAAGAAAACTCCATTCCTGATGGTGATGAAACATTTAGCTATTCAGATTAACTGACTAATTTCTACATCAACTGAAATAATATTCTCCTGTGTCTCTTAACATTTGGTTACTTTCATAATTTTTACGTTGATTCCAATGATTGTACAACATGAATAAATGGTGAGATAAAATAGTTTTTTTAACCTTTACCTACTTTGTTAGTCACACTAATATTATAAATGTGAAAGTTTGGATGGATGTTTGTTACTTCTGGGACGAAAAAATAAACGGACGAAAAATTTGGACGAAAAAATATTTATTCCTAAGGCGTCTCCATTTGGTCTCTGTTATTTTTCGAACTTTAGGTATTTTAGCCCGCCTTATTCCGATCACTGATGAAGTTACACATGTAAGGATGATGTCGGACAATTGCGGAGGACAGCAAAAGAATTTCAATTTTTGTTGCATGCTGCTTTATCTGGTTAAGAACCATCCAGCAGTCAAGGTTATTGACCACGTGTTTTTTGAGTCCGGACACAGTCATATGGAACGTGATTCGATCCATTCAAAAATAGAGCAAAAATCAAAAAACACTTCTGTTTGCACACCTCTCAACCACCGACTCAAATAATGAGGATGGCAAGGACGAAACCTCGCCCCTTTGATGTTACAACAATGCTACACGATGAATTTTTAAATTTCAATTCTTCTCAGCTCCAGTTCACCATGGACGTCCCAAAAAAGACCAAGAATAATGAGAACAGCAACAAAAAAATAAAATTTCATGATGCTGTATGGATACAATATCGGAAAGAGTATCCAAAATCGATTTTCATAAAAACTGATTACAACGATGACAGCTTCGTCGAATTCAAACTGAAGCCGAAAAAGGGTAAAAGTTCAAATTCCAAAACCTGTGTACTCTGAAAGATTGCGTATTTACAAAGCGAAAAAAAATGACCTACTAAAATTATGTAATAATCTGCTGATACCCAGAACATACCATCAATATTTTGAAAGTCTCCCAGTGTGTGATGCAGCTGTGGACCGTCTGCCTGAGCCTGACATAGAGGAAGTCCATAAATTGTAAGTAGATACAGGCAAGCTAAATAACTACGGAACCATTTATGCGTATCTTGACACATACTTGACTGTTTATTTAATATTAATTAATAATGTACCAGATTTTTGTATTCACTCCTGTAAAATAACGCCACAAATAAAACCTTTTTAATGTAATTGCAAATTGTTTTACTATTTTTTTTTCAGATTCACTCGTTTGCTATTAAATAATGGAACGAAGAGCTATTTTTACGATGCAAAGTAGCGAATATGACACATACGTGAGTTTACCTATGGCCTAAAAAGGAGTTGATTTTTTTTTCTACTAAGTTGTAAAGTCGCGAATCTGCATTATTTTATTACTATCCAGTATTATTGTGTATTAATCATTAATAATATTTGATTATGCTTTCAATTTATTGTATAAACAAATATAAAAATTCAAAATAGGTCCTTGGAAACTATTTCAAAAGTGCAAAAACACGTTATTTTTTCTGTTTTTTTTTCGCTCCTGCACAATTTGGTTTTTGCAAATTCGTGACTTTGCCATACAAGTGACGAAATGTCCATTACTATCAATGAAATAATAGGTGAATATACTTTCACAATGGGTGTGAACTTAAAATAACTAAGTACCTAACAAACAAATTGTCTTAAATATGTTTATTGTTGCGCTATGGCACTCATTAGGGGAGGCCTATGTCCAGCGAATAGTGGACTAATAATAAGCTGATCATACACAATAATTATCCGTAACACATTTATCGGGTGTAATTTTGCATTACTTTGTGAATTTTTTTAAAGCCTGAGTTACTAACCTAATTCTTTGAGACAAATTAAAAAACCTCGACGTGTTTCGTTGTTCATTATGAATGTAAGCTACGAATCTAGTTTGTGTTAGAACCCCTCACCCTGATGGAGGTTCTCGAAAAGGGATGAAATGTTAGTTGGTGTTCTTTCAACACAAATTAGGTTCGTAGTAAACCTGCATTCATAATGAATTCAAAATAACAATTTTTTTTATAGTTTTCTGTTATTATTTAGTTCTTGTACCTACTATAAAATACCAATAAAAACTATTAAATACCAAAGCGCATCGTAGTGATTGTGCTAATTTAGATGCACAATTATAGTTACTAAAATTGTGCGTAAACAACGGCACCATATTAAAATGTCCTTTAAACCCCAGAAACTACATTCTGAACCAACTAAACGTGTCCGACCCAAAAAGTTCTTTGATATAATTATTCTATGTCCTATACACCCTACATTGTTAGTCAATGTTAGCTTTACACCCTTAAAAATGATCTAATATTTACAATAAATATCCCTTACGCAGCCTGATCTATACAAACTAAATTAATACATAGGTCTCTTTCTCGCTGATGATAATTCATCGTAGTCAGAAAGACAAACAATATGGTGTAGGTAAATGACTCCATGAGCGTATTATCACTGCTGTGAAACAGAGGCGCTTCGGAATAGTGTAATATAGACTTTATACTTTGAACTTAGTTCACAATTCATTGATTGTTTTATTTTGCGGATGTGCACTTCATTCAGCTGACTGACACGTGCTTCATTACATTGAAACTTTTAGTCTGCGAAACGGTTTTCGCTCCAAATAAACTTTTAAAACTTTGTTTTTACATTGAATAAGAAGTGTGACAATGAATAATTGTGATAGTGAAGATTTATTGGCTCGTGATAACCCGGATTTAAAAACTGTTAACAACGATGAAACAGTGGATGACCAACAAACGACACAAACTCATCGCCATCGCAGTGTATCGACGAGTTCATCTTCTTCAAGTAGCTCTTCAAGTTCTTCATCTTTTTTAGAGGACAGCGATGACTCCGTAAAAGACCCCGACTATAAAGAGGTTCAAGAAAAACGCCGACCAGTATTTTCACTCAATGATGTAAATGATGATGTTCCGATAGCTGAGACTAGTCAGCAAACAACAAACCGAGAAGGAGGGTCAGGCGTCAACTCAGTAATTTTAACTTCTAATGAAAATCCAATCATTGCTCCTGATAATATGATTACCGAGAATCAATTGCCTCTAACGGAATCTACCATCGTCGCTGCATCAGAATCTGAAAATCCTCCTACTGCCTTTGAAACTCCTACTAAAACAGGGAAAAAAAGGCCAAGACAAGAAAAATGATGGAAGAAAAATGTGGCAAAGAAATTGAGAAATAGTGGGAAACCGTATAAATCAGCAAAAACTCAAAAGGATATTCCAGAACGCAGACTAAAACCTACCTGTAAAGAAACCTGTAAATTTAAATGCTACGTAAATATAACGGAAACTCAACGACGAACAGCTTTTGAAAGAGTACTGGGATTTGGGTGAAATTGAAAGACAGTGGTTATTTATAATTCAGTCCACGGAAGAGGTGAAACCACCACAGCGATATGTCAGAATTGATTCTGACGGCACAATAGCACTAAAGCGCGAAAACAACAATGCTTACTTTTTTACAGTGTCTGGGGTTAAGATCAGAGTTTGTAAAACCTTTTTTAAAAACACTTTGGCCATCAATAACAGACCTATAGAAACCGCACAAAAGAAAAGGAATAAAAATACAAACATCTCTTTGATTAAAGACAATCGTGGATGTCACAAAAATCATGCCCATGTTGATGAAACAATAAAAACTGGAGTTAAAGCTTTTATCGAAACCATTCCAAAAATAGAGTCGCATTACATCCGAGTAGGGTTGCCAGATGTAAATTTGATAAAGGAGGGCAGATGGGTCTAAAAAGGAGGATTTTCTGTAAAAAAGGAGGACATTTACAATCAAATAAATTAAATTAAAACTATTTTTTTTTTCAATTAATTTAGTTTATTTTAATCATACTTAGCGGAGCTGCCAACTTTAGAAAGGAGTTCTTGGTTTTTAATCAAATAATTATAAAAATTCACATGTAATGTTTTTTAAATTGTATTGTGTGAGAATCAAAGATTTTATGGACTCTACACTTAATCGGTTTCTTTTTTTGCTCCACTGAGTATTTATTAGTGAAAACACCCTTTCAACATTCGCGTTATGTGCGCTTATACAAAAAAGAACTCGCAGATCTTGAGTAGCTCTGAGAAGCATTCGTGGTTTTTAACTGTTTTCAGGTAGATTTTCCACTGTTCGTGTAACTTCAAATCATAAAAGACTTCATTAGGATCATCATCAGATTTCGATTTCAGAAAAGAAATCAGGTTACAAAATTGATCATGTAGCTTAACATCGTCAATCTCTACCCCTCTAATTCTCAGGAACTCAATGCATGAAACTAAATCATCATATTTTAGATTTTCGTTCTCTTTCAACAACGTCATCCATTCAAAACATTTGAAATCTTCCAAGGGTTTTATCCATTCCATTAAATAATCTTCACAAGCTTTGTAAACAGTGAAAAATTCGTTAGAAATTGACTCGGCCTCTTCATTATCAGACAGCAGCTGTCTTACGCTTAGTGGCAAAAAGTTGTTTCTTCGATTTCGGAGCAAATGCAGTACGGATTGAAGTATTTTTTAAATCCGGCTGGTTGGCGCGCATTTGGTTTGATCTGCACGCCACGGCGCATGACGTTTTCAGCGAGAGAGAAACGTATATCAAAAGGAGGACATACAGAAGGTAAGGGAGGACGGGAGGACATTATATGGAAAAGGAGGACTTGTCCTCCTTTTGGATACCATCTGGCAACCCTACATCCGAGCCCATTCCAAGAGGCATTACATTGATGGAAGTAAAACTATTTCCGAGTTACACCGAGACTACGTTGAACATTGCAAGGCCCAAAACATTCGCTACGCAAATTACATCATGTTCTATCGCATTTTTACTCAAGAATTTAATTTTTCTTTTTTCATTCCCAAAAAAGATGCTTGCGAACTTTGCGAAGCCTATAAACTAAGTACAGATGAAGAAAAGGAAAATAAAAAGGAGCAATTTCTATCTCACCTAGAAGAAAAACGGATGTCACGAATTGAGAAGGAGAAAGATAACGATATTTTCGTGGCCGTTTTCGATCTTCAAGCTGTGTTTGAGTGCCCGAAAGGAGACACGTCCATTTTCTATTATAAATCCAAACTTAACGTGTTGAATTTGACAATTTAAGATCTCAAAACAAACTCTGTTGAAAGTTACGTGTGGGATGAGACACAGGCACATGACAGGCTATCATGACAACAATTTAAAAGTTATGTTCATTGAAAAGTTTAAAAGTCGTTTCCTGTAAAGTTAGTGTTTTTGAGATGTCACACTATCGTCGCAAGTGAACGATATTTCAAAAAATCTTGGATGCCGACATAATAGATGTCATTGTTAGAGAAACCAACCGTTATGGACAGCAAATGTACTCTAGCAGCCATAAATTATGGGCTGAATTGAACACAATTGATATATGGATCTTTCTGGCGTTGCTTATGCTACAGAGCATACTTATACTCCCCGTGGAACGGGAGTATTGGTATCCGTGTCTGGCGTTATTAACCCACTTGTTACTAGCGTTTGATATACGGATCAATGGACAATAAAAATTATTAAACAAACTGTGGGTAGTTTCAAATTTCATTGTTTATTGCTTATGTTGGATGTATGATTTCTTTATAGCTAGAAGTGGTTTGTGCTAGTAACAGTTGGACGTATTCAATTCTACGAGTTTATAATTCATGAATTTATACCATGAGTGTTTCAAGGTGAGTAAATAATATAAATTGCATTTATTTTGCTATTATTTTTGTGAAAACATGATAGATTGCTTTACTTCTTTCGTAAAGAATAAAAGTATAAAGTTTTTCTCTTGGTATTTCTCAGTAATTTGTCGATAAAATTGATGTTCCGTATATCAAACGATAGTAATATGAACTACGATGTTTTGTTTTTTTAGGTCGAAGTTCAAAAACTTGTCTTTGAATGAAGTTCTAGAAGCATTGGAGTGTAATGAAGATGAACCAGTGCCAGATACAATTACAATTTTCCCCCCGGAAAATTGTACCGGTGACATTACGGATGAGGACTCAGGAGATGAAAATTTAGTAATGTTACACAATTTGCCTGGTTCACAACTGAGGGTAGAAGCCATAATCGCCGGTAACGACACGTCCGATGATGATGACGAAGACGATGATGTCGCGCTAGCTCAGCTGTCTAAGCGCCCAAGAATGGATAACCCAATCCCAAGTGTCAGCACTCTAAATGTAAATCCATCTCCATCTTGTTCGCAAAGAACTGCAACCAGTGTGCCAAAGAACAAAGCTTACACTTGGCGTTCACGAGATATTCGACCAGTAGACAGATGCTGGAATAAAATGCAGGGAGCACAGTTCAAACAAACTCCCATGTATTTCTTTGATTGCCTCTTTGATGAAGGAATAATAAAAATGTTGGTTGATTACACAAATATCTATGCCACCCAAAAAAATCACGAGGGTAATGTGACTGTAACAGAAATGAAATGTTTCATTGGTATACTTTTGTACAGTGGATATGTTGCTGTACCAAGAAGATACATGTATTGGGAAAATGCCTCTGACTGTGGTATGCCAATAGTTTTTAATTCATTATCAAGAGACAGATTTACATACAAATGTCTTATTTGCACTGTTGTGATAACTCTAATTTGAATGCAAATGACAAATTTGCGAAAATACGACCCCTTTTTGATATGCTAAATGAAAATTTTTTGGCATTCGCTCCATATGAAGAAAATCATAGCATCGATGAAGGAATGGTCCCTTACTATGGTGGTCACCCATGTAAACAATATATTCGCGGTAAACCTATAAGATGGGGATATAAGTTTTGGGTTGGAGTCACTCGTCTTGGATATATCCTTTGGTTTTTGCCCTACCAAGGGCAATCTGGAGTGGATATGAGTAATTACAACATGCTTGGATTGGGAGCAAGTGTAGTACTGCAATACTCTGACGTTCTTCGGAAAACTGATAGCCAGGCACCCTTCCATTTGTTTTTCGATAATTTTTTTACTTCCGTCCCTTTGATTGATGAGTTACGTGTAAGAGGCTTCAAGGCTACTGGCACAATCAGGGAAAACCGGCTTTCTAAGTGTCCCTTACCAAAAAATAAAGAACTTCAAAAATCGGAACGTGGAACATACAAATATAAATCGGCGCCAAAAGAAGACATTCTCATATGTAAATGGAATGACAATAGTGTGGTGACAGTTGCCTCAAATGCTCTGAAAGCTACACCAACTATCAAAACCCGAAGATTTTCTCAGAAGCAAAAGAAGTACATACAAATCGACCAACCTGCTGCTATCAAGATCTACAATGAAAACATAGGAGGTGTGGATAGATCTGATCAGAACATCGGCTTGTATCGCACTTCAATTCGTGGAAAAAAATGGTACTTTTCCCTGATTGCCCATTGTTTAGATATGGCTGTAAATAATGCTTGGCAGCTTTACAGACATAACGGCGGAGAATATGACAATCTTAGGTTCCGCAGGAGTGTTGCTACATGTTTATTGGAAACTTACGGTAAAGTGTAGCTCGAAAGCCAGGCCGAATATCGAAGAATTTTCGGGAAGCCTCACGCTACGATGACATAGGTCACATAATCAAATACAGATCAGAACAATTGCGATGCGCCGTGTGCCATAAAAATGCGATGTTTTTCTGTATGAAATGCAATGTGTCTTTGCATCCAAAAATTAGCTTTGAAACCTATCACAAACTTACCGAGTGAATCATGTATATTAAAATATAATTATATTTTAAAATTAAAAATAAGCGTAAATAACAAAATATAAATAAACTAAGTACAACAAAATTAAGAGTTTTTATATTTTGTACCTGTCTGAAATAATCCTAGAAATGTTGTTGTTTTATAGCAGTACATATTACTAGCGTTCCGTATATCAAACACCATTTTTCAACATTTCCACGAGACTTAGATTTTTTTTTCTTATTTTTCTTTTATAATAAGCTTATAACTAAACATAATACAAAAAATTATAAAAATAGATGGATATCCGTAACAACTGGGTTAAAAGTTGGAGACTTTAACAAGATTATGCCTTTTAAAAAGTTTACGCGTATAAAAAATGCATGCATTTTGTTGACAATACTAGCCTGACAACAGCAACTGAGGAAAATAGGAAGCTTAAGGCCGTGCGCTGCGTTAAGCGGGTACACGGCGCGGGCACCCGCGCGGCGTGATGTTTCATGTAAATTCATAGAGCAGCGCTGCGTAAGGCGGAACGCCCGTCACACGCGGCGCGGGCGACGGGGGTACGCTCGCGTGTCCGTGCGACGGAGCACGCGAGCGGAGATGTTTCTAGAAAATCAGTGAGCGCCGCTGCGTTATCCGTGTCGCACGCGCCGTGCTTGTACAATCAAGTTGATAAACATGAGTGATATTGATACGGAACGTGTTATTTTAGAAGTGCAATGTCGCCCCGCTTTATGGGATTTGTCTAACAACTTGTATAAAGACAGGGATGCGCGTCAAGCTGCATGGCTCGAGATTTGTAAAGAATTATACGAAAATTATGAGGACTTCAGTGACACAGAAAAAAAGTCAACAGGTAAATTCTTACTTTTTATTATGACTTTATAAATTTATTTACTACATACTTATTTACTTCTTTCATTTATTAAGGTGGGTACAGACTATATAACATAACATGTTATACGACATTGCTATATAACAAGTTTCAGATAATGTGGACACTGAATGATATAAAACATGTTAAAATAACATGTAGGTAATATGTTACATAGTCTGTACCCACCTTTAGGCTTAGTAAACATTTTGTATTTACTTATGTTAATTGTTATTTAACTATTGTATTGTGACCTCTTCACGAGCAAATTTTTTTTAACTTAAGTAAATAATCAATAAATACAGCGATCTTGCCACGATATCTTACCGTTTGTGGCAAAGTAATCAGCGAACTGATCTCGTATTGTATACGAGTTTCTTTGAACTAGCCCAAATCCATTTGTGATATCGCGGATATGGCGGGGTGTTATGACAACATCGCTGATATTACCGAGTCCGTCTCTTTTTCGTACAAAATTATGCATTATACAAATTGCTTTTATGAAACAAATGGCATGTTCTCTAGAAACGTTAAGTGGACGATGAAGTATTCGAAACTTATTGGCCATTATTCCAAAGGTTGATTCAATGTAACGTCTAGCTCTTGACAATCTATAATTAAATATTTTCTTTCTATGATCCATTGCAATAGCCCGCGCATATGGTCGCATAAGATGTGTAGACAGTCCAAACGCTTCATCCCCAACTATGACGTATGGCACTGGTGTGGTAGCTGCAGTATTGGTTGGTTTATTATTTTGTAGCACTGGCAATGATTTTGGAGGAGGAATATCTAATAGCTCATCCTGCATCTGTTGAAATAAAGTGCTGTTGGTGAAAACTGAAGAGTCAGATTCTTTACCTTG
Source organism: Eupithecia dodoneata (assembly GCA_947044415.1). Classification (NCBI taxonomy): domain Eukaryota; kingdom Metazoa; phylum Arthropoda; class Insecta; order Lepidoptera; family Geometridae; genus Eupithecia; species Eupithecia dodoneata. The sequence goes on from OX345670.1 coordinate 2,817,726, forward strand.
TATTCCAACATTTATGTAGGTGAATTCATAGTTTGCGTTACACATTGCAAGCAAGACAATGGAATAGTAATGTTTGTAATTGTAGTAAAGTGATCCGCTGTGAGGTGGTCTTATAATCCGTATATGTTTTCCATCTACAGCACCTAAACAGTTAGGAAAATTTGTGTTGCTTAAAAAGCCTTCTGCTATATCTTCCCATCGCATACGTGTAAATACTGGTATACATTCTTCTTTCAGTCTTTGCCATATAATTTGACAGACATCATTAACAATTTTTCGGATGGTAGATTGTCCCGCATGGTACGCCAAGTGCATATCCACGAAAGTATGTCCACTTACTAAGTACCTGTGAAAAATACAAAATTAATTTTTAAGTATGTATTATTTTTCATTTTTCAGAAAAAAAAATACAAGCGCGTTGGAAAACCGCGAGAGATTGCTATACGAAAGTCAAAGCTAGTAACAAGAAACTTAAGTCTGGTTCTGGTGCTAAAAAAGGAAAAGGGTACAGCTATTATAATATTATGACTTTTCTGGACTCTAACAAAAGAGTAGAAGGACAAGAATCTTTGGAAAATTCTCAGGACGACTCTTCGGGTCATACAAGTACACTTGAATTGTCCCAACACCCAATAGTTGACACTAGTGAGGTGTTAATACCTGAGACCAGTACATCTGGAAATGAAAATGACACAGCAAGCAGAGAAACGCAAAAACAATCAAAGCGTAAAAAGGCGTCGTCGCCGACTCCTTTTGAAATACAATTATTACAATCCATACAACACAAAAAGGACGAAGAAAATGATGAAGACTTGTCATTTTTTAAATCTATTATGCCAAACGTAAAAAAATTGTCTACATATCAAAAATTATTGTTTCGATCAAAGGTATTAAACTTATTAATTGAAATTGAAAGAGAAAATGTTATTACATTGGAGGATTTATCGAACATCGTAGTGACAAATGACACTCAAGCAGAACATTAATCCTATTATCAATTATTTACTGCATTTATACTCTATTTGAAGAAAGACAAAGATTGGAAGTAGCCTTATAATATTGTTAATTATGATAATTACAATGACTGTGATTTTGATTTACTTTACGTATGTACCTACACTACCAAATTGTTATACTTAGTTCTCATTAAAGTAATTGTAGATTAAAATATTGTTAATTATAATAAGTGATAAATCCAATCACTGTGATTTTACTGTTACTTATGATTATGATAAGTCCAATAACTGATTTGGTTGTATACATGCGTGATCTTGACTGACAAAATAAAAATATTTTATATCAAGAAAAACATTTTATTTACTTACCTTGCCGTTATTGCCAACCTCTCTATTGGTAATATAATTGATACACTTCTTACTTTAAGAGTATTAGCACTATGTTTCAAATATGGTTCAAGTTTCGAAAATAATTCATCAAATGTAGACGTTGACATTTTAAAATACTTAAAAAATCTCCTCTCATCTTCTCTTAATAGCGTAAACTTGGTTACAAATTCTCCACACAACAATCTGGACGAGACATATGGGCTGATTGGCTGCCGCTGTTGTCTACGTCGTCTTTTGGCTAGGTAGTATATCAACAAATAATCCATTATGAATCGACTGTACACCCGCACGTCTAAAATTGTACTGGCGGCGCTGCGTTTAGCGGGAGGTCGTTGCGGATACCCGCGACGGGCTATTTGTCCGCGACGGAGCACGACGCGGATGCCCGCGACGGATGCCCGCGTCGGATGCCCGCGCCGTGCACCCGCTTAACGCAGCGCACGGCCTAAGAAGATTTGGCCCATGATTGACCATTTAAATGAAAAATTTCGCTCCTTATACCTACCCGAGCAGCACATTGCCATCGACGAATCCCTTCTCCTGTGGAAGGGACGGCTGTCGTTCGTTCAACTGATAGCAACGAAAGCTGCTAGAGTAGGTATAAAAAGCTATGAACTGTGTGAATCTCGCACTGGGTACCTTTGGAAAATGATGTTATATACGGGAAAAGGCGATTCCACAGTTACCCAAACGGCCTAGGACGCGGATAAAAATGATGAGCCTGAGGGGGCAACGTCTATAACCTTGTACGGCCTTTGCTAAACAAAGGCCATACACTGTTTATGGACAATTTTTACAACTCACCATTGTTATTCCGAACATTAAAAAACAAACAGACGGACACAATGGGCACTCTTAGGCTAAATAGGGAGTTTGTCCCCGGGTCCCTGCGTAGCATCACCAAATCAAACACACGCGTAGGTGAAGTGGTGTACAGCCAAACCGAGGACATGACCATTACCGTTTGGCATGACTCAAATATTGTGTCGATGATATCGACGTTCCACAAGGCAGTAGTCGGCGGAAAAGAAAAATATGGGACATACAAATATAAGCCACAAGTCGTATTTGATTACAATATGACCATGGGGGGCGTCGACAAAAAGGACCAGATGCTCCAGGCGTTCCCCGTGGAAAGAATTCGTAATCAAGTGTGGTACAAAAAACTTTTCCGCCGGCTACTGAACGTATCCATTTATAACGCATTTGTTATACACAACCACAAAAAACAAGGCAACCAGAGGCACTTCAGAGTGGTTTTGCCCAGGCAAATAATAGAAAAAATGCTGGGTCACGTACCCGATCCTCGCATGGAAATGAGGAGAAAAAGCCACTTTCCTGCAAAAAATTAAAATAAACGAGCGCGATGCCGTGCTTGCGCGATAAAAAAGCGTAATACGCGATTATTTATTACAGATTTTTGGTACCCCTCGTGTGACTTTTGTGCGTCGGTGAAGAATTTAACGCAGATTGTGTGGTACCGACCATAAAACATGGCGGCGCTAAATTTCAGCAGGACAACGCGCCATGTCACAAATCAGCCCTCACAATGACATGGTTTCGGGAAAACGAAATTGAGTTATTGAAGTGGCCAGCCCAGTCTTCGGACCTGAACCCCATTGAGCATTTATGGGGTTTATTAAAGCGCAGAGTCAGGCGCCACACGATTAGCAACAAAGAAGACCTCAAGCGTTGCCTGCGCCTGGAATGGAGCTTAATTACTACCGAAGACTGCGACAAACTTGTACGCTCAATTCCAAAAATAATTTCTGCTGTTATAAAGGCAAAGGGTGGACCAACAAAATATTGATTTTTTATTAATAAATAGGTATATAAATCTATAATAATCGTTTTATTTTAATTCCGTTCGATATTTCTTTAAAAAAATAAAAATGTCAGGGGTGCTCAATACTTTTGGCCAAGGCTGTATGTTTTGAAAATTTCCATACGGTATTGTAAGTAGTATATCATATATTTATTTGTATAGTTTATTAATATTTATTAAATTTATGTATAATTAATATAATCTGTTATAATAATAATTGAAAAATTCGTATTTTTTTTAAATATTATTTTAAATATTTTATTTATCTATAAATTTATTTATTTATACATTTATTTATCTATTTATAGACAAAGGGTTTATAGGAAAAGGGCAATGTATACGCTTCTACGACAAAACTTAAAGTGAGATGCAAAATTATCAGTCCATAAATTATTGAAGAATAATTACTAATTAATTACTGATTCGTAACGAATACATCCGACAGAGAACCAAAGTTATTGACATAGCTCAAAGAATTTGCAAACTAAAGTGTCAGCGCGAAGAACCGACACCCGGTGGGGTAAATGTGTGTTCTTGAGTGGAGACCGCCACTTGGCAAACGTATTGATTGATAGATTCCCCCACTTTCCCCGCATGTATAGTGTTTTACAAACTAATGTAAGTAGAATATAGTACATTATATAAAGATTCTATAACCAAACTCCAAGTGAGTTGCAAAAATTATTAAATTTAAAATGTTCTTTGTAAAATTTAAAATATTCTTTGTAAAAAAAAGATTTTAACGTAGATACCTAATTTCTTTGTTTAAAACAACTTACACTCAAATAATTATTCAATTAATATGTTCCTTTTAAAAAAGCGTATTCGTAATTTATTTGCATAATTTTTTGACAACAAAATAATATTATTATTAATTATAATAAAATATAATTATTTATTATTAATAATAAAAACAAAATATTATTTTGTTTATATTTATAATATTTAACTAACAAAGAAGACTACTATTAAATTTCCAACTTAAAATATTTACAATTGAAACAATTGAGCTAACTGCAGACTGTTGTAAACAAACTACAGGTAGCTTAACTGATTCATATCAATACTACCAATATTCTAAAGTTTACATCATGTAATACATAACTTCGAACTAATGCACGAGAACGTGCTGCTACCCTTGAGATCGCACCTTAAATCGGTGGCCATCTTGGCTTACAAATGCCGAGTTGGTGGGAAAATTGTTAAAATTGATTATTTCAACTCTGTTTTTTTCTGATGTTTTGATTTTGTGTGCTAGATTTGAACAGTAATAAACAAGATCATTTTTATGATTTTATACATATGTTTAACTGGCAGTTGGTAGTAAGATTTGTAGTTAATAGGCCTTGCTAAAGTACCTCGTCGTCTCGATGTAAATGGCTCCATTGTTTGAATAAAAAATAATTATACCCTCAATTTTCACGGTACTTTATAAATTCTTTCAGGATATGAAGCGTCACACTTTGGCCTTTCTAGCAATGTGCATATTTTTGTTCTAGACATTTAAAATTATAATAAAAATTGAATTTTACTTCCGCCTCTATATACGACACTTTTTCACTGACCCGATAAATTTTCAGTGGCTTTATCTATTTTTTTAGGATGTATTTTTGTACTAGCGATGTCGGTATTTTTATGTAAATATTAAGTTAAGTTCATGAACTATTGAAATAAATAGAAAAAATACTACGTTATCAGTTTTATTTTCAAATAATACCTTTTTTCCAAAACTACATCTCATTTATCACCTAGGACAAGTTTGCCCTTGAATTACATAATATTTTACTGCTATACTCGTCAAAATTGTTTTTGTAACTCATTGCTTAGTTATTCAACTACCTCTCACATAAATTTTATCACAAAGTCTTAGTTACGAAGCCCTTGAGACCATTTTTTACAACTGGCGGGAACATCTGGCATTTCGCGGCGAACCACCGCGGGGCGGTGGGCGCTCAACTTCGTATGCCTACACGTCACGAAGCGCGTCAGTCGTTGTTGAAGTTTTGACGGCTTTGGCAGACTACATCAAGCACAACAAACGTCCAGAACATACCCATTTGGAACTATTTTGCAATAACTGTTTCAGCCAGAATAAAAACCGCTATAAATAATAAATAAATAATGCTGGACAATTCACACAGCATTATCTAGCCCCATGGTAAGCAGAGCTTGTGTTATGGGTACTAGATAACTGATACACATAATACAATACATTACATAGATAGATATTTTTTATTATACATAGAAAACGACCAGAACACCCGGAACAAATATCTGCAGATCGTACACACAATTGTTCCGGGGCGGGAATCGAACCCGCAACCTCCTGCGTCGCAGGCGGACCTTCGCCCACCTCGCCACATCGGTCGTCAAATATATACACTTGAGAGCAATAAAATCGCACATCCGCACATTTTTACTTAAAAGTTCAATTTTTTTTTTATTTGGAGCTTACAGCAAATTAAAATAAAATTAAATTAAAGTGCATAATCTAGGCATTCGCAGAACTGATAAAGGGTTGACATTTACCTTTAAAAACAACTCATTAGCAACAAAACAATAGACCCCCTTATGTCGCTCGATCCAGGTAAGGCCGGCGGCGGGATTTATCGCAGGTATAAAAGAGTGCATATTGAGGGAATGGTCATCATTTGCATACCAACGTACAGTGTGAAAGGTTCTCTATTGATATTGGCTTCAAACGGAACACGAAAATGGATACTACACCAGAAGTAGCCGCTCAAGTGGTTGCCCTTGTTGAATCGGGGCTTAAGCAAAGTCAAGTGGCTCGACAATTGAGTTTGAGCCGATTTACCGTTCGGCGTGTATACCAGAGGTATCAAGAGACTGGTGGCTACAAACGGCGACAAGGATCGGGCCGTCCCCGTGCTACAACAGAGCGTGATAACCGCTTTCTTATAACGACATCTTTAAGAAATCGTCGTTTGAACGCATTTCAACTGGGCCAACGACTTCAAGAAGTTCGTGAAGTAGAAGTTAGCCGGTGGACAGTCAGAAGACGATTGAGAGAAGGTGGCCTGACTGCACACAGGCCAGCAAACGGGCCGAAATTGACCCCAGCCCACCGAGAAGCCCGCCTTCAGTTCGCTCGAGACCATTTGAATTGGACCGAAGAGCAGTGGAGTGCAGTCCTGTTCTCTGATGAGTGCAGGATGTGCTTGCATGGCAACGACGGACGGGGGAAGGTGTATAGAAGATCGGGAGAACGATTTGCCCAATGCTGCATAACAGAACGTGTCGCCTATGGCGGTGGATCAATCATGTTTTGGGGAGGCATGTCTATGGAAGCAAAAACCGAGCTTGCCTTCATCACCGGACCGAATACTGGTCGCCAATCAAGAGGATTGACATCCATACGATACATTGAGGAAGTACTCGAGAGCCACGTCGTACCTTTTGCTGGGTTTATCGGCGAAAACTTTCTGTTTATGCAAGATAATGCAAGACCGCATACTGCTGGCATAGTGATCGAGTACCTTCAAGAGGTGGATGTGACCGTTATGGAGTGGCCAGCTCGAAGCCCAGACCTCAATCCCATCGAACATCTATGGGACGAGCTGAAAAGAAGAGTTCGAGGCCGAGATGCTCCTCCATCGACTCTACAGGAGCTGCAACAGGCGATCGCAGAGGAATGGGAGGCTATTCCTCAAGACTTTATCAAAAGTCTAGTAACATCAATGAAAACACGGATGGAGTCAGTGATTCAGGCTAGGGGAGGGAACACTCGATATTAATAACAAACTTTAAATTAATTTTATCTTTTAATTTCATAACTTTGACACCAATACTTGAATAAAGAATTTTTTACTAAACATGCATTTTTGTTATTGATCCACAAAAGCATTTTTATGTAATGATTGAAAGACAAATCAGATACCACTGGATAGGTATTAAAATAGACTATGAATCTGCATTACAGAAACATAATATTTTTTGTTTTTTTTTAGTTATGTCAAAAAATCATGAATGTGCGATTTTTTTGCTCTCAAGTGTATATTCACTTTCCTGGATCAATTATGCGCAAGTAGCGTATTTCAAAAAATCACAATATCATACCCTATTCCAGGGCATTCCATGATGCCGATAGATCGAGATTTCGCTCTGATAGAAAGAAAACGCATAAAATCAGAAACGGTTTACACACCTGGTTACTACGTAGATTTAATAGAGAGCTCGCGAACCACTGATAAATTTCATGTTGTATTTTTGGAAAAAAAACCTACGTGATGAAGAAACTACTGGAGATCGTATCTTGAAAATTAAGAACTACAAGAGCTTTTAATGATCCTCATATGAAATCATCAATACCTGGAATATCTGTGTGTCGCAAAGTACGTTTTCAAAAGCATCACCACCCCGAATTGTCTGCTTCAATGACAGGTCAAAACTTTAAGAAGTTTGTACTTTATCGTGTTGGTATGGGTGGAATCATCAACAATGACCTGGAGGACTGTTACCAAGGGATGCTACCCATAAAACCATTAAAGCTTCGCGATATTAAAAACCTTCTCGTTTATGTTCCTGTTGAGAAAAGAAGCTTTTATTTAGATTTGTTGGAAACAGCCAAAACATCTGCTGAGATGGAGCAAGAAGAATTGATTCCTCAGAAGAAGAATAATAGATGTCAACATAAGACTATAAGTAATATAAACATTTTCTTAATGATAGGCAATTTAAAGATGAAACAGATATGATTATTAAATGTTTACAAGAGATGATTATTGAAAGATGTCACTAAATCCAAAGAATTTTAATAAAAAGAACTTCTTTTTTCATTTTAATCCAAATTTTTATACAACAGTTGAAGCTTAAATTAAGAACATTTAACACTAAAACGTCTGTAGGGTAGGGTGGTAGCCAGTGAACCAAGTGCACTCAGTGAACCACAGGGCCAACAGCCTAAATGCGACGTTGCCAGCTCGTGCCTATTACATGTTTGAACCGCCCTCCCGCACCAACCTGTCTCCTCCAGTCGTCGGCGGACTAGCGCCCGGAACGCGCGAGCTAAGAGGAGATTTCTGTTTTCGCGCGCAAAAAGTTAGAATAAAATGTGAGTTTATTTTTCTCTTTACTCAAATTTTTATAATCCCAGTATCTGTTGCGTTGTTTTGATCTATAAAGTAGTTTAACAGGCACGGTTTAGATTCATTTTTGTAACCAAATCGTGTTCCTGTTAGCTGTGGAAAAGTTTTAAATATTTCAAAAGGGGTATGGTACACGGTGAATCATTTTTTTGGTGCACTCAATGAACCATGGTTCACTGTGTACTACCATTGATTCATAAGGTACCACTTTACTTGTGATAATATAAATTTTATAAAATGTTGCAGCATGGGTCGAAATACTAAGGGCAGAGTTAACCGTAAGAAGGGCACTCTCACGACAGCTGAAATAAAGAAAGGAATTGACTTGCATATCCAAGGAAAACTAAGCCTTAGAAAGGCTGCCAAAGAATCAGAGGTTCCATATCCGACGCTACGTAGATACGTCCTAAAGTACACTTGAGAGCAATAAAATCGCACATCCGCACATTTTTACTTAAAAGTTCAATTTTTTTTTTATTTGGAGCTTACAGCAAATTAAAATAAAATTAAATTAAAGTGCATAATCTAGGCATTCGCAGAACTGATAAAGGGTTGACATTTACCTTTAAAAACAACTCATTAGCAACAAAACAATAGACCCCCTTATGTCGCTCGATCCAGGTAAGGCCGGCGGCGGGATTTATCGCAGGTATAAAAGAGTGCATATTGAGGGAATGGTCATCATTTGCATACCAACGTACAGTGTGAAAGGTTCTCTATTGATATTGGCTTCAAACGGAACACGAAAATGGATACTACACCAGAAGTAGCCGCTCAAGTGGTTGCCCTTGTTGAATCGGGGCTTAAGCAAAGTCAAGTGGCTCGACAATTGAGTTTGAGCCGATTTACCGTTCGGCGTGTATACCAGAGGTATCAAGAGACTGGTGGCTACAAACGGCGACAAGGATCGGGCCGTCCCCGTGCTACAACAGAGCGTGATAACCGCTTTCTTATAACGACATCTTTAAGAAATCGTCGTTTGAACGCATTTCAACTGGGCCAACGACTTCAAGAAGTTCGTGAAGTAGAAGTTAGCCGGTGGACAGTCAGAAGACGATTGAGAGAAGGTGGCCTGACTGCACACAGGCCAGCAAACGGGCCGAAATTGACCCCAGCCCACCGAGAAGCCCGCCTTCAGTTCGCTCGAGACCATTTGAATTGGACCGAAGAGCAGTGGAGTGCAGTCCTGTTCTCTGATGAGTGCAGGATGTGCTTGCATGGCAACGACGGACGGGGGAAGGTGTATAGAAGATCGGGAGAACGATTTGCCCAATGCTGCATAACAGAACGTGTCGCCTATGGCGGTGGATCAATCATGTTTTGGGGAGGCATGTCTATGGAAGCAAAAACCGAGCTTGCCTTCATCACCGGACCGAATACTGGTCGCCAATCAAGAGGATTGACATCCATACGATACATTGAGGAAGTACTCGAGAGCCACGTCGTACCTTTTGCTGGGTTTATCGGCGAAAACTTTCTGTTTATGCAAGATAATGCAAGACCGCATACTGCTGGCATAGTGATCGAGTACCTTCAAGAGGTGGATGTGACCGTTATGGAGTGGCCAGCTCGAAGCCCAGACCTCAATCCCATCGAACATCTATGGGACGAGCTGAAAAGAAGAGTTCGAGGCCGAGATGCTCCTCCATCGACTCTACAGGAGCTGCAACAGGCGATCGCAGAGGAATGGGAGGCTATTCCTCAAGACTTTATCAAAAGTCTAGTAACATCAATGAAAACACGGATGGAGTCAGTGATTCAGGCTAGGGGAGGGAACACTCGATATTAATAACAAACTTTAAATTAATTTTATCTTTTAATTTCATAACTTTGACACCAATACTTGAATAAAGAATTTTTTACTAAACATGCATTTTTGTTATTGATCCACAAAAGCATTTTTATGTAATGATTGAAAGACAAATCAGATACCACTGGATAGGTATTAAAATAGACTATGAATCTGCATTACAGAAACATAATATTTTTTGTTTTTTTTTAGTTATGTCAAAAAATCATGAATGTGCGATTTTTTTGCTCTCAAGTGTATATCTCAAACCCTTCTGCACGATTGGAGCCACATTACGATGTAAAAAAAATCTTCACCGAAGAGCAGGAAAACAGTCTCTATGATTATATAATTGAGTGTGCTAGTAAGTTTTATGGGGTAACATCTAAAGACTGCAGACGTATCGCTTACCAAATGGCAACAATTAATAATATATCAATGCCCGAAAACTGGAAGAGGGAAAATATGGCCGGCAAGGATTGGTTAAGAGGTTTCCGTGTAAGACACCCAGAACTATCAGTCAAGAAACCAGAGGCTTGCAGCTTGGCTAGAGCAACAGCGTTCAATAGAGTTAACGTTGCCAAGTTCTTCAATAACCTTAAAGAGGTTCTAAGCCGTCATCCATCATTTTCCAATGGGAGCAGAGTATTTAATTTGGATGAAACTGCTACAACTACAGTGCAGCGACCAAGTAAAGTGCTTGCAGCCAAAGGACGCAACGTCTGCCAGGTTACAAGTGGCGAGCGTGGAGTACTGGTTACCACATGCTGCATCGTAAACGCATTAGGCCAGGCGTTACCACCAGCGATGGTTTTTCCAAGGAAAAACTTTAAGCCACATATGCTGTATGGGGCACCTTCAGGAACATTAGGATTAGCTACTCCGAGTGGATGGATGAATGCTGATCTATTTATTGAAGTGATGAAGCATTTCATCCAGTATTCTTCTGCGTCGAAGGAGAATCCTGCATTACTGATATTAGATAATCACGAAAGCCATCTTTCCATTGAAGCACTCGATCTGGCAAAAGCTGCTGGAGTGACAGTACTCACACTTCACCCTCACACCACAGCTAGGATGCAGTCCTTGGATGTTGGCCTAAATGGTCCATTCAAGGCTTTCTATAATTCCGCTGTAGACTCGTGGTTAACACGCCATCCAGGAACACCCCTGACTATCTATAATATCGCAGAATGCGTTGGTGTAGCATATATGAGAGCCATGACTCCAATCAACATTACTAATGCTTTCAAAAAGTGTGGTATATTCCCGTTTGATGATCAAATCTTCACAGATAGTGATTTTATGCCCAGCGAAGTTACAGACAGAGCCGCACCGGATGTTGATGATGACACAGATGCTGAAGACAACATGCATGATCTCGAAGGTGAACTTCTGCCTAGAGGTGCACCAGATATTGATGAAGCAGATGCTGAAGATAACGCTAAAGAACCCACAGACGAATCTTTGCTTCAGACGAATCGTCAATCACCATCAATTTTATGCATCAGTGACGGGAATGAAGAGAACACACAACCACAGACAGCTGCAATAGTATCGATGACTGAAGAATACCACTTAACACCTGGTAGAGACGCAGACAGCGAAATAAATTTAGAGAATTTCAATATGCCATCCACTTCCGGCGTGGGCCGAACTTCTAAAACTACAGAAAATTTTATTTCACCGAAGCTTTTTCGACCACCATTGAAAGCAATACCTCGAAAAACCAATTTTAACAGAAAAGCTGGAAAAAGTATGGTGGCCACAGACACTCCAGAAAAAGAAGCATTAGTTGAAAAGAAGAAAAAGAAGACAAGCCAAAAAATTGTGCAGGTGGTAAAAAAGGATTTATTCAAGAAGAAACGAAAGCAGGAAACGTCAATATCATCGGACGAAGAAGGATTTTTCAACTGCAGTGGCTCATCTTCTGGAGGAGAAGAGTTCGTAAATGAGTCTGAAGATGAAGAGATCATTTTGAACAATGATTTTCCGCCCTTGACTCGCAATCCTCGCCCCAAAGATTTTGTTATTGTAGCTTTTGCATCAAAAAAAACTACCGTCTTTTACGTTGGCGAAGTTCTGGAAGAACTGGAGAGCCAAGACTGTGACTATTACGTGTCTTATCTCAAACTCAAAAGCAAAGCCAAGCAGTTATTTTCGGTTCCAAAGGAACCAGACACAGCAGGCGTTCACAAAGCTGATATAAAATATATTCTACCACGTCCTAAAATTAGTGGTAGCACAGCTCGCCAACAAACTATCTATAAATTTTTCGTTGATATGTCACAGCTGAATTTGCGCTATTAATTATGGGACAATAGATCTCTATCAAACAAAAGTTTAGGTTTAAGTTGATTTGGAAATTGCAATATCATAATTTGAAAATGTTATGTTATTAACTTTTATGTCGAATTTTATTTAACGTGATTTTGTTTTTAAGCTAATTAATTAAGACCGAAGTCTTAAAAATAACTCTTCGTGAGCGAAAATATTATACAGGTTGAATAGTTCCTAGTACAGGTAATAATTACCTAACTTTGCCTACTTAATTATTATGATTGTGTTCTTATTGTTGTAATGTGTATCTAATAGAATTTAAGTGCAATGCATGCTGACTTTATTGTAATTTTTTTCCTCATTTATTAAGACTGATTACCAAAGTCCTCATTTAAGATAATTTTAAACATTTGATTAATAAATAATTATTAAAGAACCCAATTGCCGTTTTGTTATCCTTCTAGGCTTAAATCATGATATGGTAAGACAAAGGTTCATTGTGTACCTCACGGTTCACTGAATACCAGCCCCCCAGTTCACTGTGTACCCCTAGGGGTACACAATGAGCCATTTCCCCCTGTACCACATATCCCTACTGCTCTATTTCTACTGGTAGGGAAGAAAGGATTTTTTTTCCACATTTAGCTACTAGGGGGGACTACTTTTCCGCTTATCTCTACTGATAAAATAATTCAGGAAGTGAATCTTTTTTCATTGTGAAGTCTAAGAAAATGTCATGTTGTGTCATGTCATTTGTTAAAAATATAACTGAAAATCGAAAAAATATAACTGAAATAATTTTATTTCAATAACTAAATATGAGTGAACCTATTTTTTTAACCAGAGGCCGAGGATCTGTTTTACTTTACGACGGTTACCAATATCACAGAAAAAAGGTATATGCTAATGGACAAGAGTATTGGAAGTGTGCTATTACTAAGAAGAACAAGTGCATTGGATCTCTCACAATCAGAGTATGTACCGATGCATATTAAATTATTAATATCGCTATTTTTCATAACGTTGTCAAGCCCTGGTGGAAATCCATGGCGGGAGGCCTATATGTTTCGCAGTGGAAGTCTTGTGGCTAATATGATGATAATGATGACGATGTCCCGGAATTATCAAAATTTATGGTATGGTACATGTAACGATGGCACGCTCATTAGTGTATAATGGCGGACTTAATCCCGTAGGTATTTTTTGTCAGTCAACCTTAGGGTGAAGTTATGGTGGTATTGTTTATTATTACAGGATAGAAGTATTATTGAGAAAACAGTGAGCCATTCGGAATGTTGTTTACGTGATATAGCCAAAAACGAAATTGATATGCGGCTGAATGATTGCAAACGAAAAGTTATTGCTGACCCTACACTTCCGATTCCCAAAATTTACGAAGAAACGCTTGATGGAATATACAACGATGGTTTGGATTTGATAGCAGCAACACCAAATTTTAGAAATGTTAAGACTGCCTTATACAACTCAAGAAACAAAGAGGCAGGAACGAGTAAAATGTTTTACACAGATTTTGAACAGGTGGAGGTGCCATCGAATTATCAGAAATTTCTTTTCGCTGACTATAGATATAATGGTGGTCGTATTTTAATATTTGGTGATGAATGGTCCAAAAATATGTTAATCGATGGGAAAGTTTTATTTATAGATGGTACTTTTAACATTTGTCCAAAACCTTTCACTCAGCTAGTTACAATTCATTGCGACATTGGAAGTACCATAGAGTGTACGAATATAATCCCAGTGCTTTACGCACTTCTCCCAGACAAAAAGACTGAAACTTACGTTACATTGTTCCGACTCATTAAATCACAAATAAAACAGAGCGCTCATAAAAAGTGGGATCCCGATTACATTATGGCTGATTTTGAGGCAGCCATTGCTAAAGCTATGAGAATCGTATTACCAAAAACTGAAAAGGGAGGGTGTTACTATCACTTCCATAAAGCGATATGGAAAAAAGGGAGACAACTGAAGCTAACGAAAAACAGAGACACGAGAAGAATACTAGCATTAATCGCAACGTTACCTTTGTTGCCATTGGATAAAATACAAGAAGGATGGTCATTCATTGAGAGTCAGATTTTAGACGAGTTTAAAATGGATGCATTTAGTAAATATTTTGTAAGAACATGGCTAAAAAATAAACAATTTCAGGAACAGTGGTGCGTGTTTGGAAAGAGGCACAGAACTAACAATTTCGCAGAAGCCTGGCATTTTAAAATTAATAACAAGAGTAACAGAAAAAACAGTTTGTATGCTTTATTAAAATTATTATACAACCAATCAACGGTTATGAAAAATCGGATGAAGTCCATCAAGAATCCGCCAAAAAAGAGGGCGCAAATATATGTGATCCGTGACCGCGTCATTCAAAATGCACAACTGCATTTAATCACAGGAGATATAACGGTGGGTCATTTTTTAGATATGCTAAGATAATTATTATTTATTTGTTGATTTCAAAGAAGTTTAATTGTTAAATTTAGTACCGATATAATATAAGAATGTTTTTTTAAGGTACATACCTTACTACCTACAATAAATGAATTTTCCATCTGATTGTACTTTTTCTTAGTAGAAATATGTGGAAGTGAAATATCATTGTATCCCCCCTAGTAGCTAAATGTGGAAAAAAAATCCTTTCTTCCCTACCAGTAGAAATAGAGCAGTAGGGATATGTGGTACAGGGGGCCATTTCCCATATTTTTTTAAAAGTCTCATTGTCAAGTATCTTTCAGGTAAAAGCTGAAAACACAACTACATTTTGAAAGTGATTGAAATTTTCTTGGCCAAGAGCAAAAAGGAACTTATAATGTCTTACAGGAAAAAAGTTACAGCTCTCTAAACTTTTGGTGGTTCACTGGCTACCACCCTACTCTAAAAATGACAAAATGGACTTAGTGACTTTAAGAACTAGGCCATCCAATTACAGTAAAAGATTGTCAATTTTGTGATTTGCAATAAAAATTTGTTTTATATTCCTGTTTTTTTCAATTGCCGGTTGTTCCGACGCAGTTATTCATTTTCTTGCATCCTCGATACTACCAATGTAGGCAACGCACATCACTATTACAATGACGTCATCGCTATTCTGCTAGAAACGAATGCAGCTATATCCATGCATATCAGAAACAAAGTCAGCTAAATCCAGTCGGTTGGTAACGAAAGCAGCTAACGACATTTTATTTATACAATAACAAAGTATCCCGTCATAGTAGACGTTCGGTGTAAAAATTTATAATTTGTGTAAAATTTCAAGACTGGGATTTAGCTAACTTCGATTCTATACACCTCAATTTGCATAGCAGTTTGAGTGTAAACAAACTGTATAGGATATTCAAAACTGAAAATCCTGAACCAGTTGTAAAGAAATCTTATTTCCGGACAATATTCAACAAAGACTTCAATTTGGGTTTTGGATCCCCAAGAACGGATGTATGCTCCAAGTGTATCGAGTTGGATGAAAAAATCAAAAGGGAAAGAGACACTCAAAAAAAGAATGACCTAATGATTGAAAAAAGGGTTCACAAGCTCAGGGCGAAAGCATTCTTTAAATTGCTGCAGGAAAAGTCTGAAGATTTAATCACATTTTCGTTTGATTGTCAAAAAAATAATCCTTTACCCAGAGTACCCGATCAGAGCGCATACTACAGTCGACAAATACTAAAGATTGCCTTAATAAAAACATATCTTTTGCGTATTTGTGGACAGAGAATGAATTTCCAAAAACAGCAAACCAGATAGCTTCTGCAGTATATGACCGTTTAAATAAAACCAACTTTGAAGGGATCAACACCGTGCGCCTTGTGGCTGACGGGTGCGGCGGACAAAACAAAAATATATTACTATGCATGCTGTCCAGATGGCTCCTTGATAATACGTCTGTGAAAAAAAATTTAATTGTGTTTCCCATTACTGGGCATTCATTCATGCCGCCAGATAGGGTCTTTGGGAACATTGAAAAGATCCTGAAAAAGCACGAAGTCATCATTCAACCTCAGGAATATATAGACATAAAGCAACAAATACAACAGTCACGAATATGCGTGACATCCAAATGTTGGATTTCAGGAGTGCTGCTAAAGATGTTCTAAAACCGACTGCGAGATGGCCTTTTAAGATATCCGAATGTAAAAGGTTCATTCTGAAAAGATCCAAGACCTCTGGGAATGTCCTCATCCGAGGGGAATTGTACTTTCATTTAGATATGAGCAAAGCCGTAAATGTATGCAAACCGGGACTGAAAACAAATATGATTCGCCCATCAACGGTGCCACTTCAATCACCTTTGAATAGGGCAAAAATATCAGATTATTGAAAAAACATTTTGGGACCGAATGGGAAACTAATGAAGACTGTCAGTTTTACGTTAATATTATGAAATCACCATTTATTCAAGAAAAAGAAACGGAAGACGATGAAAACTATTGTGAAAGAAGAGAAGAAATGGCTGATTTTAGAATTTAAGTGTTTCATTTCTAAAGTTGTTGTTGAAGAAATGGCTGACATAGTGATAAGATTAATTAGATATTTAAAACTATTGTTCCCAACGTTCCTAAGAAAACCAATGTGATTTAGAATAATAAAGTAATAAGCGATGTGTGAAATAATTATATTTTACTACCTGCGTCCCACAGGAACCGAAAACATTATCAGGATAAAAAGTAGCCTTTGAATTATAGTGTACAGGCTATCTTCATACCAAATTTCAGTAGTTTCAGAGTTAAACGCTAAAAAAACACACTTAAATTTTCGCTTTTTATAATATTAGAGAGATTACTAATCCACGACGTTTTCGATATCGACAATTTTATCGACTGGTAGGTATTGGAACATCACTAATGTCGTGATTTCAAGATGGCGACAGTCATTATTAAAAACAGCTATGTTCACTAAAGTAAGAATCAAATACAGCTAAGTTCAGGTTTCAGTATCAAAAACAGCTAACGGACTTGCTATTTTTTAATTTTTTGGCTTATTTTAAGGATCTAGTAAGTAAAGGTGGTAAATAACAACAATCCACCAAATACTCTATTAATCAGAATTCAGAACATATGGAAACTTTTAACTGTGAGATAAGAAAAACGTTTTATTCGTTTCCTGGAAAATTGACATGGAGGCACCTAGCTACCTTTGATTCTATACGCCTCAGTTTTCCTTTGATTAGTCAAATACTTAAACTTATAACTTTAGATACTACAACAGCAGACCACATTAAATGAAAAATAAGCAGTGCTTTTATCAATTCTGTAACATTAGACGAAGAAATAAAATCACGAAGTAAAGTGCAATTAGAGAATATTTTTAATATTGTTAAGCCAATGAAGAAACCGCTAATACCTAGACTCAAATAACGCGCATTTGGTGAAGTCCTAACAACTAATGAAGTAATAGAAAGACTTAAAAAGGCTGAAGATGACAAACAGAAAAAAAAGACTGGAAATAAAATTCAGAAAAAAGTTGACATGAAAGAGATAGGTAAAAAGCGACCAAAAAAGTTTGTTAATGCAGGACAACCAAAAACTAAAAAACAGAGACTGAAAGAAAGGGATGTTGATATGTCTACGTCAGAAGAGGATGTAGGTGATGCTGTAGAATACAATGAGAGTGATAACAGCGATTATAATTTATGTGATGAATTTGAAAATGCTACAGAATTCGATGTACCGAATAAGGATAAAAATCCAGAATGTGGAAATTTTGTTCTGGTTTCATTTAAAGATGGAAAACGAATGACTACGATTTATAAATGCCGAATGTTCGTATTCGGTGAAACCCATGTTCGGTCCATCTGTAATATCAACTGTGTTATGCAGGTCAGTTGTTATAAAGAATGCTGGATCTTTCACACATATGGAGGTGGCTATTGGCCATGCAATGTTATAAAATAATAAATAATAATAAATATCTTTGTATGGTGGATTCTGTTGATGATGAAGAAATGGAGATACAAGTTACATCCCTGAAATGTATAGACAGTTCCAAAACATTGTACACACTTAATGAGAATGACAAAAGTGATGAGCCATATGATGATGTTTTAGGGATTGTAAGTGAACCTCGCATTATATTAAGAGGAGAAAGAATGTTATATAAATTTGAAAAGCCAATTGACGTATTTGAATAGACTTAAACACTGATTTAAATATTAAGAAATATGTAACATTTGTCTTTTTTATCTCACAATAAAGGTTTTGCAATTAATTTTAAATTGTTTCCATTTACCACATACATAATTAAATATAATAGTCTAGCTTGTTTACCCCTAAGTAACTGCTTTGTTTCCAATTACCCAGATATTTTCTTTGCCATATCGAAGGAGCAACACAAAGAGTTTTCAATTACCCCCTTGATAAGGAATGAGATTGATTTCTCTTTATTTAGATTTATATTAAGTGTCCATCAAAATTAAGTGAATATTTAAGCTGTATCTCTTACAGATACTGAATTACATGTTTCCAATTGCCCCAAAATTCATAATTTGTAAAAATATTGATGGGTTTAGAGATCATATTTACTAATCAATTTAATAAACATATATATTAAATTATAGATTACACGCCCAACTAATTTTATTATATAATTTGTAAATAAAAAAATATTTAACATAAAACTTAAATTATGGTACCAAAAAAAAAATATAGTGTTTACAATTACCCTGGTTGACCCTCATATAAATTATTTTTATCCCGAAATTATACACGGGTATAGCGCGGGTAACACCGCGGGGCGCTGCTAGTAATATGATAAATACATATGACTGTAACCTTCCTATCGTATAATCCCTAGGCCATGTTTTATCAAGTTGTAACTCTAAGATACAGTGTATTGCTGTAACAATGTCTTCCTTCGCTGTTCACAATTATTGTGGCAATACAAGTTTTTGAAGATATTTCACTGTGTATATTATATTTTTATACAAAACATATCAGGCTCAGTGACATATTAAATTACCTTGAAATTGATACCAAACACTAAATACTTTCCTAAGTAAACTTCAGAGTAGGTAATCAGCAAAAACCTGAAAAAAACTTGTTTGATCAATTTCTCAGAATTAAGAATATGAAGTTACAGTGTTTTGTAATTACACGGTACAATACAATTCTAAATTATTTGGCACTATATTTTTGTGTATATCCATAGACTTACTATATTAGACTTGACATAGCCAAATCTTAAATCTATGGTTTTAACAGTTAGAAAAGAAACGATAGAATAAATTGGACTGTTTTGTTTGTACTTAACTGTACTTGCTTTGCCTATTTTGACACGAGTTCGGCCATGAGGGTTTAAGATGCATTCGTGTACTTGTGATAAGCGTATTTGGCGTACGCCACAGAACCACCAACGTTCTCGAGATGTTTCACTCCAAAATTAATAAGCGCATCAACAAAAATACTGTGACAATTATGAGATTACTCAAAGTTCTGGAAAACATTCATACGATGGAGATGGTTCCAAAAAAGAGAAGAAAGGATCAAATTATTAATGACGATTTCTTAACCAGCGTGCAATTAGAACTTTTAAATATAGAAATTTCAATTGGTCACGCATTAGAAAAATACATATGTTTTACGGCTATACCACACAGACGCGACGGCAAGTACTTTAAATATTGAATAAAGGAAATTTATCTGGAAGAAGACTAAGACTATAATTAGTTTTTTATTTTTTTGTAAATATAAAATTCAAGAGATGATAAAGCTCTTATTAATTAGTTTCGCAACACTATTTGTTGGGGATATCGTTTGATTTTAAAAGACCCACGATACCACCAGGGGTATCGCCAGGGGTATCGTGGGTCTGTAGTGTGTTATACTCGTAGCCAAATCAATTAGGCGAAAAAGTTAGGCCACGAGGAAGCACAAAGCAAGCAATTTATACAGCTTTGAAACATGTTGTAATGGTAATGGTGCAGCATTTAGTTCTAAAAATGTTGATTTTCTTGACATATATTGTTCTTGCACGATAAGCAAGCATAGCACAGCTTTCAGAATTTTAAACCATATAAAAAATACACAACCACATTTAACTTGTCCAATAGAAAGAGTTCCTTCGTGGAAAAGCTACACTTTTTGACAAGGAAATAATAGTCAATCAAACAGTAGGACCTATTTAAAAATAGCTTCAGACAGAATGAAGCTTAACTTGTTTTAGCTTTAAGCTAATTTTATTTATAAGTTGTGTAGATAATGTAATGATTGTGGCTGAATATGACAGGTAGTCCCTAAGACTAAGATCATTTTAGACCTCAGTAAGACAGTATGATATTTTGCAGTCACAATTTTTATCTACTTAGACACATCTTATATAAAAGTTAACCTTTTAAGATAGAATTTGTGGCCACTTAGTGTTTTAAACGCTGTAGACATTAAAACTTAAATAAAATGACTTCAACAGAATGAAGTCTTATCTTGTCCAAGTGAAAGAGTTCCCTCATGGAGAAGTGGAGAAGAGATGGCCTTTAACCCTCGGCATGCCTGGTAGGGTCTCTCAGACCCACCAACGCAGAAAAACCGTTGTATTGTATTCGATTGTGAATTTCACGCTTTACCACTCTCAGTAGCTGACCGTTGTAAACCCCTTGACACAGCGATTTTTAGCAGATGCCTTGCCTGCTTCGGAGTTGGTTTTAATATCTACCAACTTCGTAATTGTTACTTGTCATCATGTGTTACCAATGTGACTGCGTTAGTTGTCCATTCTTTGTACACGATTGTTCTGTAGTCAAGCAGTTGACCGCTGATCTCCAACACAAGCTTGAAACTTACGACGACCTCGCTGCCCAAAACCGTGCGCTTGTTGGTCGGCTCCTGGCCACCGAAGATCACTATACGATTCTTACTACCCCTTGACACAAACCGCTAGATTTCACAGTCTGAGGCGTGTTCCTGTATGTAAGAGACACACTTACCTGGATCACGCTATAATCCATTGTGCAAACTGCTTTCAAAATGAGGCTCTTGAAAAAGATGTTTTAAGTGAGGTTTGTTATTAGATATAATTTTATAGAAGTTTCTCTAATATTTCCTGAAGTCTGATCCAGATCTCTTTTGTTTCAAGTTGATTTTGCATGTTACTTTTATTTCACGTTCAAAATAGTATAAAAGTTTAATAACAGTTTTTATGAATAAAGCTATTGATTTTAATATTTTTTTTACTTATATCCTTTAAATATAAATTAAGTTTCATAAAAAGCAATAAATTATGATAATTGTCCACAGCATATACCCCAAGGTTAATTTTAAAATCCGTGTCCCACAGACCCACCAGGCATACCATGTAACTTTTTACCACCAGGCATGCCGAGGGTTAATAAAAACAATAATGAATGGGTAAAGACCAGTTTCTAGGATTGCGTATGATGTGCTCAGAAAATTAGAGGATTTTTCTGAAAGCAATATTTCTTACAGTGGATCCCGTCGCATATAGGCCTGTCGGGGAACGAGGAGGCTGACCGACTAGCGAGGGCAGCTAGCTCAGATGGCACGGAAACTTACATTTTAGAATCGCATTCAGAACTTACAGCTAAATACAGAAGATTATGTAATACATTTTGGTGAGAATACTTCGACGAACGGTCTAAAACAAAAGGAATTTGGTATAAAATTATACAAAGTCAGCCTCCTAATTAGCAGAGGAGATGTGGTAGCGGCGCACAGGCTTCGTTCCGGACACATGCCACTTAGGAAATTTGCGTATTTAATGGGCAAAGTAACATCACCCAACTGTGAGATGTGCGACAAGCCGGAGGACGTGTACCACGTGCTGGTGGCGTGCGTCCGGAACCAGGCCGAGCGCCAGCTAGTACTCCAGGAACTCAACATCAATGTTGTTGATGTTGGAACTTTCCACCAAATACCACTAGCTTATCCCAACTCCAGAGAGGCTAGATTGCTATTTGACCTAGCGAACTGTGCTGGCTCAAGTGGCAACTTAGCTTCATAAGTAGCAAAACGTAGGTACATAGGTAGTAAGTTAAGTAATGATTAAAATATGTAACTAGTTAAGTAATATAGTTCTAATTAAGTGTTTTTTTTGTTTTGTTAATTTCAGAAGTGGTTGTTTTGTTAATTTAAGTTTCTTCACTGTTACTAAGTCAACCGACATAAACATTGTTAAAAGGTTGTAAAATCTGAATAAAAAATATTAAAAAAAAGACCAGTTTCGCTCCTCAGGTCCTTAGATATGTAAAAGTTTTCATTGAGGACCTCGACCAAATGCTTCAACGAATGACGACACGAATGAGTCCAATTGAGCTTGTTGATTAGAATACAATACCACATGCTGGAGCGCTACCAGCATATACTGCAGTAATTAGAGGTACCACCATGAGACTGTGCCAGGTCCGTGATAAGAGGCCATAATGCCAGACAGATCATAAGGAACGAGACTATGAGAACTCGCTGCCGTTCAGGTAGGACAACTATAAGAAAGACAACACTCAAAGATTAATTGAAACGTTGGACGACAACTGGTAAACCCACATCAACAACTGAATTTTTTGATAATTTATATCTCACAATTCTCACATCAAGTAGCACCGATTTACATTTCAAGCAACACGTATTTATAGAATTCGACACCATGAGTTTCCAAAGACGATCCTTTGCAACGAAATGGCGGCAAACGGCAATGGTATATTGTTTGTCAAGTCAATATGGCGGCCAATTTTTCTCTCCAAGGCGACGACGACAACAACCGATCTTCAGATTGGAGCACTTAGCACAGCACCGATACAATAATAGGTTTACCACCGTCACGTCACCGTCACCGTAAACACATTATGTATACAAATGAATGGACGTATAAAATAATCAATTGTAATTTAGCATCTTATTTGCAAATTGCAAACAAAACCATACGGCCTCAGAGTAATAAGACATAGAGTGATAATTTCACAAAACATTCCGCTCTAAGTTGAAGCCAAAAAACAAGCAATGTGTGCGTAAGCGGCACGTCATTACAAGAGCCGACACGCACACAAGTGCACAAATAATGTTGCAAGCTATTAACATTTTCCCCATAAGGTAGGGAAATTGTAACATTTTGTAAGGAGTAAATGATTATCATATTTATCACTTTTCTGTTAGATGATATTTCATTAACAGAAAACTTCCTGTAAATATTATATACTCTATGGGTGTTTACATACAGGGGGAGTGTTGAGTTAGCGAATTAGTTAAATAGATAGAAATAAAAATTATGGCCGAATCATTTTCATACCTTTGTTGGGATAGCACCCTCTCGTAATTTGCATAAACCACCTTTCGTGATATGCTTGTCATTTTCTTCAAAATGTATAGAACATAATCAATCATATCTTAGTGTATTTAGTTGGCTTGCAAAACTTTTCTTTGCAATTCCGTCTAAGTTTTTCAACCAATCGGGAAGCAACAGTCTATTTTATTTTTCGTGTTATTTCGTTATGTTTTTTTTTGTTACCCTACATTATGTATGTATTATTTTGTTTGACATAATGTCAAACAACATGAATATCCTTATTAATAAAGAACTGAACAGAAGTCGGGTCAGAAGGAAATCTAAGAACGAATATAAAGACATTAATAAAACTAGGGTTAACTAATAAAAATTTCATTGGTTTCATCGTCTAATGAAACCAATGAAATTTTCATATTTAGCGCTCCGACTACATCAACATCCGGACAGTCTGTAACAATCTATTTCCTTGCCCGTGAAAATAAAACAAAAGTTTTTGATTATTTATACCAAGCTTAATAGAACATAGGTACATATTTCACTTAAAAATCCGGGTAAGATAGTAGGTAACCCTAATTATATCTGGCAAATAAAAGTCCTACAAGTGTAAACTAGAAATAGATTAAACAAATAAGTACCTATGGGGGAAAATAATTTTTCTAATAGCTAGCAACATTTTTATGTTATGGCGTCTGTTATGTTTACGATTTATTTTTGTGCCTATACCAATGTTTTACTCAAGAATATAAGATGCCAGGTTGTATTTACCCGTGTAATTGAATCTTCTATTGTTTCTGATTATTATGAAAAGAGTTGTTACACCCTTTAACTGCACAATAAGTCATTATTATTAAAAAAATTACGGAGCTCTTCCCAGTAGGTCTTGACCTTGAGCACTGACGTGTCGAGCGATGTACGTAGCCTTTAAAGGCTAACTTGAAATTGCGTCACTTCGCGTGCGCCTACTGCGGTTCTAAGCCTAGTTATTCTAAGCATACGGCATACAATACAAACAAACATCGCCGCGCCGCGCCGCCGCCACAAAGAATTAAGAGAATGAACGAATAAAAAGAATGAAAGAATAGAATGAATGAATGAAATGAACTAGGCATGTCGATTTGAAATTGATTAATCTAAATATCGATTATTTAGAGTAATATAATCGATTTTTCCGATCGATTTTGAACCCTACATCGATTCAATGAATGAAAATGAAAATATGTTTATTACTACATCTAAACAGAACTAAAGTTAATACAGATTTGGTATGGTTTAAGTAGAGAGAAATAATTAACAAAAGTGCTAATGATTCCCACACTAGGCTGGGCCTGTATCGTGGGAACCAATATGATTAACAGGTAAGAATATTGGATAACTCAAAAATCAAATCATGGTAAATATCCCGTTTTAGATGACTTTAGTATTAATAACCATGATAGTTTCAAAAGGTAAGAAGTGCCTCAATTTAAGGTCAAATCTATGTAGAGTTATACAAAATAAAGGTAAAAAGTAACAAAAAAAATAATTTTAGAGTACCTACAGATATTAAAAAAACAAATAGAAAGTAACTAGAAAAAAAGTAAAAATAAATTAGAAACTAATACAAACTACAAGTTAGGGGAGAAAAACATGCATTAGGAGACCTTTAGCAGTATACTATTGGTTTCATCTTACGCAGCAGATTTTAATTGGGCTAGAGATAGACATTTAACATTTGTGAATCGATCCATAAACCTCCCGAATCGTACTGTGGTCGACTTTAAAACGTCTCAGACTTAGTTTTGCTATAGAATCAAAAAGTTTTGTTAGATGCCTGTAACTTTATATATATATATATATATTACTGCAATTAATCATGATATGACTGTTGTGTGAATTTGCAACTAGGAAACACATTTTCTTTGCTAACAATTTGTAAAATTTACTTGATAACCAAGTCAGCTTGAAATCCGTTGGATAGATTGTCTAACAACTCTGCAGATGACACAACGTAGAATCATGGAAACGCTAATCTTTTTTGTTTCCAGATATTCAGCTAGTACCTTCTCACAAATGAACAAATCCTTAGGTAAGTTGTCTAGCTAAGCTTTGCTACCTACACAGCTTGTCGACGGATTTAAAACGACGACGGCTCCTATTACATATGTATTGGTATCACCAAATAAATTCCTTGTACAACTCAATAACGCCGATTGCCAACAAATACTTCTGCATAGTTGGAACATCTATTCCATGTGAACGGCTTTTTTCTGTTGCGGGAAATATTGCTACTAACAAAAGGAGTCGTTTAGGTCGTGAGGGATTAGATAAGTTATTTTTTAAACCCGCTCGACTTAATAAATTAAATTAAGTATACATTAAATGATTTCATGAATGACAAACATTTTTTAGATTTAAGTAAATGGCATCTGTAGCTTTTCATTAATTGACAATTTTATTTTCATTTTATTTATTAATTCGATTTATTTAATAAGTAGGTATAAATTTAAATTAAGTGACAATATAAGTACATATATATTATTGTAACCAGAATTTGCACGCCACAACAACGGTTGAAATACATTGTGTCTATATTAACCATACACCACCTATGTACCTTATATGCATGTATTTGATGCAATACATTTTTACTTTACTTTAAAATACTGGGAACGGATCCACGGAAGACCAGCGCTATGGTACGATCTGCTCTACCATAGCACATGCTGAGTGAAGACCGATTTTGTCAGTTTTTGTCTTCTGTTAATTTTAGTTTAATTTATAAGAGTGTTCTGACAAAATAAAATTCTTTTTACTTTACTTTTCTTTTACTAAATATAATTTCTTATTAAATTTGTATTAAACTTTAATAAAATTTATAAAAATAAAATTTGATTAATTTATTGACTATCTTACGAGTACTTAGGCGAGACTAGAAATATAAACTGCCACATTAGTTTAGTAGTAGCAAACACTATGTACTGCTGAGCAAAAGATCCTGGGTTCGATCCTCACCTCCACCTATTCTTTCGAAGGAATATAGGCGTGATAATGTGTTTATAGGCGTGATAATGTGTTAAATGTGTTTATTAATTTAATAATACTTCTAATTACTAATGTATGTTTTGCGTCAAATAGTAATCAATAATGTTCTATATCTATATTAGGCCATTAGGTAAGTTTGAAATTGGCGCGATTACTCGAAAATCGATCTCATAATGCTCGACTTAAACAAGAATCGATTCTAGTATTTTCGATTTGAATCGAATCGGAGATCGATATTTTTTTAAGTGAATCGACATGCCTATAGAATGAACTGAACTGAACAGGGACATTATTATGGATGGGCGGGCATTATTCTCTATTGACTTTCGATTCGAAGCGTGTTATACACCTACAATACAACAAGCCACAGTTTGCACTGTCAAAGACAAGACACACTCAAATAATTGAAGTTATAGGTGAGCAAGCATAAAATTCGAGATATTTATTAATCGAGTTGAAACTAGAAAATAAAATATAATTTAAAGGTATTTTCCTACTGGACTGGGTGTTGGGTGAAATAGGTTTTGAATTGAACGCATTGCATTGTGTGTAACACAAAACAGGGGGAATAGACAACTCGTCTTGTGCCAAATACTAATTATAAGTATTAATACAACGGGTATTTCTCGCGTTTATTTATTTTAAAAATAGGTAAATAAACGCGAGAAATACCCGTTGTATTAATACTTATAATTATGTGTTCAGATCGCGTAAGTTTGAAAATATTTATTGGCAAATACTATTTCTCGATTCCACGCCAAGGCTTGTTTAGATCACGTTTGTGTTTAGAACGCGATGTAATGTGACGTCGTCACACGATTTGGGCAAGAAATCTCCTATGTCATACGGAATCACCCCCCTGGGACAGTAATGTAAAATTTCTTATTCTTCTATGTTACTTGGCAAAAAATAATTCTTACTATTGAACCTTTTGATCGGTATCGTTTAATTAGGTGTGTTTTTTTTTTACAATTTGGTGGGATCGATTCTTGGTTCACACAGGCGCTTATTCAAAAATCTTTGAATGCAGTTTAAATTATTTTTAAAATTAAAATGAAATCTTCTTTCAGTAAAATGTTCTATCTACAATATTTAAGGTACGTTCCCTCCATATGGCATGGCTGTGGGACACCCTGTATAGATACTTATTAGGCTTGCTACGATGATGGTGAGTCCGTAACTTAACTCTACTTAACTCAGTCAGGTTACGGTAAAACAAGCCACGTAAATATAATCATGTTTTAATAGTTGACAGTAATTTTATGTTTATTGTAAGCCATGATGTCGTTTGTGCAGGCGTTTAGGCGCGCTGCTAGGTCACACTCGTCCTTGTGAATCGCACTCATCGCAATGCAGCTGTCTACGTGCTTTTCCAATTTCTTCATCAGCTTTGTGTCTTTGGCGAAAAACTTCTTCACCAATGATAAAAGGTTCTCTGAAATAATATTCAAGAGTTCGTTTCAAGAGGCACTGCTCTGAAGGGCTCTGCAAATAGTTCCTAATTAGGTAGGTAGGTAGTTTTCAAGCTACATAAAATAAAATCGAATAGCTATTTAAACACCGTTTCAATGCCAGATTATTATTTTTAAGTAGGTACTTATGTTTGGCTACAAAATTCGTAGGTACCTACCTATGTAAAAATCAGGGTTAATACAAACTGAAACAACGAAACTATGCAAGTTTAGTCCGATAATTATAAAACGTAAACGTGACCACGCGTTGGGACTATGACCCAACCTCCGTTTTTGTTGTAAATTTGAGTGCCAAATGCTGTAGGTATTAGGTTGCTGACGTACCTACCTACAGGAAGTTACGGTTATCCCCAATCCTAATGATACCTACGTCTTCTATTGTTTGCTTCTATTGAGGGAGGCAGGCTGCACCGCCCAAAGCTGGAGTAAGTTCGTGTTGTTACCTTATACTTACAGCATTGATTCGCTAACGTAACGTCAAAATCTGTTCACGACTTGTTCTAAAGAATCCGGCACGGCCAGCCTCTGCGTTTGCGTTTGGTTTACGCTGCAGCCAAATACATTACAAACACTGACGTGTTTGGTATAGCAGTTGTATGAATAAATACCTCCCTACATGTCATCATAGAATAGTTGACGACCTCTGTGACGAGGTGGGTGAAGGTCTATTAGCGACGCAGGAGTTTGCGGGTTCAATCCCGCCTCGGATTATTGTGTACCTACGATCTGTAGGTCTTTGTTCCAGGTGTTCTGGTCGTTATCTATGTATAATAAAAAAATATCTATCTGTGTAATGTATTAAGTATATCAGTCATCTAATACTCGTAACATAACACAAGCTCTGCTTAGCTTGGGGCTAGATGATGCTGCGTGGATTGTCCGGCATTATTTATTTTTTATTTATATATAGTACGGTAGTAGAGTAGGTTTGTACCTCTATAACCCTAATCCTTCGCTATGGCCCAATCCCGCTTGAATACGCAAGCGATCAAGCACTGCCCATGAACCGGCGACATTCGTTTTACATTTGCGTGAAGCCGCGGGGCGCAGCTAGTAGAATATAATCGTTGTACCTTTATTAACCTTATCCTTTGCTATGACTCCATTCCGCTTGAGTACGCAAGCGATCAAGCACTCCCCATGGACCGGCGAGTCAGCCCTTGGCGACATTCGTTTGACAGGTCGGCTGTCGCGCGCTTGCACCTCTCTGAGACACTCGCTCATGTTCTTCTTGAAGTCGGCGACGTATTCGTTCATTTCGGCTGGTATGGCGTCGTATGACCAGTCGGGTGGCCCTTCCGGTGCTGCTGTGGGTTACATATATCTCATCTACAATATCTACGAATCTACCATACATATTTAGTTAGGTAAGACGACCTGCGAAAGACTGCAGGGAGATGCTGGATCCGTCAAGCTGAAGACAGGGCGCTATGGCGCTCAATAGGGGTCCAGCTGTGGACTAACATAGGCTGATGATGATGACCTAGTTAGGTAGGTACCATACATTAGCATAAACCCCCTATATACATAAAAGCTTGTAGGTTAAACTATATAACGGACAAACTCCCTTCAAAAAGAAACTTTAAAAAAAATTGCATACTTATATTATATCCACAAACTAGCCTAGAACCTGTATGCAATTTCAGTCCGACCTGTTCAGTAGTTTTCGCGTGTAGAAGTAAGAAACATCCATCCATCCATATCATCCATAGTGAAATACAAAGAGAATTATTGAATAGCTTTATTTATATAGCTGACTAGCGGACCTTCCCGGCTTCGCACGATTTTAGTACGGATCCCTAACTTTTTTTGAAATATACTATAGCCTATGTTCACCGGGGATAGTGTAGCTTCCCAACGGTCAAAGAATTTTTCAAATCGGTCCAGTAGTTTCGGAGCCTATTCATTACAAACAAACAAAAAATCAAACCTTTCCTCTTTATAATATTAGTATAGAAAATAGAAACATGACAAAGTGAACTCACCTTTCTCAAGCTTCTTCCCTCGGCTCTCGAGCTTCATATTACTCGTTATAATAGTATTCTTGTTGATCTTTTTCCCTACATCATGCACAGTATCGACACCGACCAACGTGTTCTCTACTTCTACGGCGCAGATGATTTGAAATAAATATACGAGCAGTATGCATCGAAACATTGTGGCGTTCTGATTGTTTTGCTCCAATTTTACTCGTTAGGCTTGTTAGAAAAGAAAAGCAATTAGTTAACTGCTCGGTGTCTTCTATGTGGTAATTAAGTGGTAGGTTTTTCGACAGGCGGTGTGGCGCGGCGGGGGAACGCACGCTTGCGACGCAGATTGCGGGTTCGATTCCCGCCTTAGGACAAATGTTGCAAATGTTGGTACGATCTGCTAATATTTGTCCAGGGTGTTCTGGGTATTTTCTATGTATTATAAAAATATCTATCTGTATGCCTCTCTAATATAGCTTAGTTTTATTTTGTAAAGTTATGAAATGGTAGAGAGTATGAAAAAAGAGATTGGTGGCCACCAAGGGCAACTTCGTATCTCTGCATAAACTATACAAAATAAAACTATTACAGAGACATTAACAAAAGCCTAAATAGATATCCCAAATTGCCCAATGAAATGTTTTTTATTTCTTTTGTTAAACGTAATAATAAAATAAAATATGTGGTGGCGCTAGTGTGCCTCGGGGTACCGCGGTGACGTACAACGGAATAGACAGTCAAACATTCGGGATGATGTATATGTAGATACTTTATTACACTTACTAACTATTTATTTATCAGATGCTACGGTTTCACTGCTCAGTAATGGCATATTTACAATACTTTAACAGACATTTACCTATAGTAGTTTACATAGGAAAAAACACGCCTACATACATTAAATACAATGTTTAAGGTCCAATATCACGCAATTGAACGCGTTTAGTATAACTCAATTTAGCGCTCTAAACGAGTTCAGTTGATCCGGTTCAAGCGCTACCATGGCTGTCGCGCACTTCTGCCACTGTTACAAATATGGCGGTAGCGCGCGACAACCACCGGTGGTTGTGGTCGGTAGCTCGTTTGCGTTGAGGCTTCGGCAGCTAACGATGAGATTGGATCTAAGAATAGCCAAAGTCTAGACCGTAAGCTAGACAAACCAACAACATTTTACAAAATTACAAGAGAACAACAGTAACTATTTACAATATAACTTTAAAAATACATGTGCCGACTACGGACGGTAGCGACCCGACCTATCGCGGGAAGATTATGATTAATATTTAAAATTTTAATTTTTCTAACGTAACTCAGAATAACAGCTACACGAAGTAAATAAGGATTTTAGTTTGTCGTAAGTAACTTGCCGTCGGTAGTGATTCTGTTGGCACAAAACCTAAACTAGCTTAATAAATAAAAATCTACTTTATCAACTCAGTTAATAAAGAATCCCTATTATTTAACACTTTGACTGCGATTTTTTTTCGACTACTGCGATCTTTTTTTTAACCTAAAAAATTCGTGCTGCCGCTCTACACAGCGGTTGCGTTGCGCCGCACATACGTTTCGTTCGAAAAATATTACGGCTGTGCTGAGTCACAAAGATCTGTATTTTCTCAGCCGCTGCGCTAGTGTGGATTTACGCATATTAGTCACTTGTAGAAAACACATACCGTGTGATTTCAGCACTCAAAGTGTTAAAAACAAAAATATACAAATATTAGTCGAAATATAGCCGTCGATTTTTTGGAATCACTACCACTAGCTTACAAGAGCAAAAGCGAAATTCAGATACAAACATAGTCACAATATTTACCTGCATACACCACATTTTAGTGATTAATTCGCTTAAGTTAATTCAGTTGCGTACATGTACTGTGCGTACATGTACGCAGCTGAATTAACTTTTAATAAATATTATTATATCTCTATATAATATTTTTTTATATATAAATTTCTCTATTTGTAGATATTACTAGATATGCAAAATTAGACAGACCTTAATCTGTCTGGTTTGATAATGTCTGAAATATAGAAGGGACCAAAAGCGTGCCCAATGGTTCTTTAAAGATACAAATACTGCTATTGCTGGCTAAGGCTCTAACGCGCGTCTAGATTTATTTATATTAGGTATAAATCAATTCACTACCTTTAGAAGGCGTGCGTGGGGCCGAAGCCAACAGCACGGAGGCCCATTTTTTTTTATACATTATTATTATTACTAGCGAACCGACCCGGCTTCACACGGGTGCAATTGCATATATTATAAACATAAACTTTCTTGAATCACTCTATCTATTAAATAAACCGCATCGAAATCCATTGCGTAGTTTTACAGATCTAAGCATACATAGGGACAGACAGACAGCGGGAAGCGACTTTGTTTTATACTATATAGCGATGACGCCGCGCAAGCTTCGATGAATTGTATGACATATAAATGAATGTAAAGCACGTAAGGTCTGAATAGGCCTTAAGGGTTAACCAAACACCTGTAGGTACTAAAGGCGCAGTCAATAATTAACGAATATATCTTGGAATATGTTGAAACGCTGTTTTCAATTGGCTGGTGTGGTTTCACCTGAAACAAGATTATAAGATTTATAATTTATTATTACTAAATTTCTTCTTCTGTGTCTCAATGTTGATTTTTTCGATCATAGTAACTTCACATCACTTCACAAAAATATTATAAATGCGAATATTTTAGATTTTTAGATGGATGAATGGTTAGACGGATATTTGTTACTTTTTCACGCAAAAGTACTGAATGCACGAGCAAGGGAGGATTGGAAGCAGTTAGAAGAGGCCTTTGCCAAAACCGGACAAACAGCGACAATATTATTATTAAATAAATAAATAAATTATTCACTAATTTATTTCAAATTCTCGTAGAAAATATTTTTTTTACTGAACATAATACAATAATATAAAACTATTCTACAGTAAAAAATATATCAAAACGGTAGATCACCGACCGCTCGCTAGAGTCAAGCGGCCGATGACTAGGGCTGCAGAGAGGTACTTCTTATTATTTTATAGGTACCTTCGTTATGGTTGTTGTCGCAGGCGGCGCAGAGGGGTGCGGGGCGCGGTGAGGCGAGGGCAGGGAGGGCGGCGCGTGACGTCACACAGCGAGTGCACACAACGCGGCCGCAGCCCCAGCAGTGGTGCTGTAAACAAACAAACAAACATCCTCTTAGACATAGAATAATCACTGTAGGACATAAGGACAATGCACATCCAACACCGCTACCGCACATCACAAAAAATTACATTCACATATGGGCATAAACTCATGTCTAAATAGAGGGCGCTGACTTCGCTACACAGTTTTTAAACTTTTGCTTTCCTACACTACGTTTACCGAGTCGTGGTCTCCACTCAAGAACACGTTTACCCCAGCGGCCGTCGGTCCTTCGCGAGGTATGGCCGGCCCACTGCCACTTCATCTAGCTAATTCTTAGAGCTATGTCGATAACCTTGGTTCTCTGTCGGATGTACTCGTTACGAATCCTATCCTTCAGAGAAACTCCGAGCATAGCTCTTTCTATAGCTCGCTGAGCGACTTTGAACTGGTGGAGGGAGCATTACTATAATGGAAGTCATACCTTCCTGCTGAAGTGGTCGAGAGGCGTGGAGCAGGTGCACTCGGTGACATTCTTCAGGCTCTTCCACTCGAGAGCCACGGAGTTCACCTCGACCTCCAGCAGAGGCAGGCTCGCCGGTACTACGTCGGATATTTTCTGCAAACGAATAGCCTCGTGTCATTTTTTAGGGTTAAAATGCAGAAAACCAGTTGTAGCGATAGGGGCCTGCGTTATGGTGGTTGAAGTAAGTAAATACATCTGCTTGATAAGCAAAAACAGGGAATTCTTAAGCACTTCGATCGCTGACTATAAGCAACTCGCAGAATGTTCCTCTTTCGGCGTAGACTAGGTAGGTGCTTATGAGATTGGTGTCCTCAAAGGAGAGTTCCACCCATCTTAGGTTGCATTTGTAGTTCGTAGGTTAAATAGGTTATCGTTATTTGTAGGTGCATATGTAGTGTAATAGATGTCTTGTTATATTTAACTCTTGGTTATCGTTGTAGACAATAGGTAGGTAGGTATATTTACTGACAGACGTGTGTCGCTGGGCTCGCCTTGTCTCGTCACCTTGAAGGTGACAGCTGAAAATCAGTGTTTGCTCATAGAGCAATATTATAACTGAGCTATTACCTTTTTGGCACTGCTACACACACGCATTTCTTAGTAATTACCTCGATAATTATGTTTTGTTTTTATTTTGTACTTTTATGATTAAGCTGATTAATTGTATGTGTTTGTTTTATGAGTCAAATAAATGATTTACTTACTTACTTAAGTAGGCAACACACAATCCAATTCACAGGCAGTTTATTCACACTACATTTAACATCAGAAGGAGAGTGCAGAGAGGGTCTTTGTTTTGCTTATTTTGGATGACATGGGGGAGTAGGGGAGTCTAGATGATGATATTGTCCATGCTTGAAAACGAAACGCATTTTCGGGGATTCCCGCAAATAATGCATACGTTTAGGCACTCGCTTTAGAACCGATTAGGGGAATTACCACGCGCTATTCACTTGTCTGAATTTCCTCTGTTAGTGTATTGTTTACTTGTGTATTATAATTATAATAAAAAAAATACATTTATAATTGAAAAATGTTTACGTAAGCATGGGGAGAGGGAAGAGGTAAGAGCTTTGCTTACTTTTGCTGACAAGGGGGATGGGGGGGGTAAATAATTGTAATAAATCTGCTTACGTAATATTTGAACGGCCCCTAAATACTTTTTTAAAATTTGGGGCAAAACAGATTCGCTAGAACGATGCTATCGTAATAGCGGGTATTGCTCATAGACGCTTCATATTTGTTAAATAAAATGAGTATGTATGTAACCTCAGTGATAAGCGGGATCTCTTCAACCTTGGGCGGCGCAGCTTCCTTCAGCGGATGGCTGTCGTTGGCGCACTCCAGTTCAGACGCAGAGCCTTCGTACAACAACCTGGAATGAAAATAATATCTAATGAACATCTTTTTATAGATAACTAGCTAAGCCCCGCGGCTTTACCCGCGTGGTGAAACCGCGTATATTGTATATTTTGGATAATATACAATATATCTTTATAAATTGTAGCCTATGTGTTATTCTGATGTATAAGCTATACCTATTATTGTAAAGTTAAAAAAAATCCATTCGGTAGTTTTTACTTGAAAGAGTAACAAACATCCATCCATCCATACTTACAAACTTTCTTGTTTATAATATTAGTAGAATATCTACCAATAACTTACTAAAGCTATATGTATATATTCACAAAAAAGTATAACTATGGGCCCACTTTAAAATGAGACTCAAACTAGTCTTAATGTCGCCTCTATAGCGCGCAAGTGTTGTGGGCATACTTGCGTGTATTAAACAGATCTATGTATGTATTGTATTATGTATATCAGTCATCTAGTACCCCATTAGCTTGGGGCTAGATGATGCTGTGTGGATTGTCCAGCATTATTATTATTCGCCGGAAATCGTCTATAATCGCCACTGTGATCGCGGCGATCAGTGACTTGTCAGTTTTTCGAGTACACATCATTCGCTTGTAGTGTGCGTGCGGACGTCCACACTATGCCCGATCATTCATTCAACGAAAGAGAGCAAGGAAAGGCCCGCTTATAACGCAGGATGTTGCTGGTTCGATTCCCACCTTGGAACAAATCTTCGAGATCATTGGCCAAAATGACGCAATACGAGTTTATATGCATAATAGAAAATATGTATGTACCCTAGTACAAAATAATTGGCTTAGCTTGACGCTTGACTGATGCTATATAAGTTGTCCATGACACAAGCTCTGCATAGCTTGGGGCTAGATAATGCTGTGTGAATTGTTGGGCATTATTTATTTATTCATTATTTACTTGTTATCGAGCTGTAGCGCGTCCATCTTAGCGTCGATGTCTATGGAGGTGCGGGTTCCGTTCTGGTAGTTGACGACCGCGCTGCGCTCCGGCCGGCGACCCGACAGCAGGCCTTTGAATGACGTGATGCGCTGGAAGGAAGATAGGGCGATTGTAAGTGCGTATTTATGCCTATTTAGACGCCATAATTGGACCAGAAGTGCATAGTCTAGCTGAAATTTCACATGCCGGAGCGGAGTGTCTCGAGTGGTTAAGGCTCCCTTTGTAAATTTCCTTTTTAAGCGCTGTGTTAATTTAACTACCTATTCAAAGAGGGGTAGTAACGTAGCGAGAACTCGCGACTATCCAAGCGAAGCGAGCCGCACCCCGTTACCCGACATACCATCTTAGTGTTGCGAGCGGAGCGAGCCGCAACGTCCGCAATTTTCATACAGCGAAGCGAGCCGCGTTCTGTTCAGAAACGAAAAAGCAGTGCCATGCCTCGCGCGAGCCTACACAATACCTTGGAGAGATAGTTGAGGTGGTGCTGCAGCGCGGAGCAGTGCTCCACGCAGGCAGGCAGCATGTCGCCGAGAGGCTCGCGGGGGTGGACGCCGCTCTCGTGCCGGCAGTACATGCCTCGCCAGAACCTATACAAAACAATTATTGTTTTTAATGGGTAAATAACTCTTGTTTCTCCTTACATTCTCGCGATTCATGAAATTCATTACAAGGCCTTCACCTCTAACTACAAATCAATCTACCCATCTAACCTTCACCTCCCGATAATAGGGATTAACTACGCTGTCCTGACAATGTCTTTGAACGCGCTTGGTGCTAAACTGTGACCAAACGAGTGCAGTGAGTCGCTTTATACGAAAGTTCTATGGTGCCAAAGACATAGAGGAAACAATTCTTGAAATTTAGTCCATCAACTGCAGTCATATATAAAGTTTATTTATTTATTTTATATATTTAATAATTTATTTACATTTTCATCACAGTGCAGCACCAAAGCGGCAAAGAAATAACAAAAGTTAATGTACCTTATGTTCTGGGCACTAAGGTCCGGCCGCAGTAGATCGGGGTGCGCTTTAGGGTCGTACAAAGGATTCTTGTACTCGTTGAGGTGACTCGCCATGTAGCCCCATAGAGAGAACGTTCGTTCTGACAATCTGAAACAAGAATGCAAATAAATTTTATTATTTTTGTTGTTATAGACAATCATGCGAATAATTAGGCCTCCTAATGAGCGCCATAGTACCCTGTCTTCAACTGGACGCATCTAGCATCTGCATGTAGTCTTTCGAAGGTCACCATCACTCCTGGCCGAAGGGAGTCCTACACTACGTTTACTTAATCGTGGTCTCCACTTAAGAACACGCTCATTAGGGGAGGCAAATGTACAGCAGATGATGCATAATAATTAAAGTTATGGACAGAGTTTTTTCTAAATCGATTTGAATATTTGAAAATTGTTACACTCCCTTTTCTTCCCAATATTATGAAAGAGAAGACATTCAGAGCACTGGTATAGTTGTTTGCCTAAACAGTTGGGCTACCATGCACATATTTAACACATAACGCGCGTTATGACGCTAATTTTAGCGCGGATAACGCTTGTTAAGGCGCATTAAACGCAACTAACTCGTGAAAAGGTTGTTATTCGTTAAAATGCGCCTTAACACGCGTTATCCGCTCTAAAATTAGCGTGATAACGCGCGTTTCGTTATGTGTTAAATGGCATGGTAACCCCACAGTAGGTAACAACCTGAGATCTCTTCTATCCTTCTGGCAGTTCCCCACGAAGGTCCCGTACTGGCAGGCGTGCACGTGGTCGTGTAGCGTCAGCAGAAATCTCTCGTTGAACTGGAACGCCTGGAAAAACACAAACAAGCTTATAAATTCACTTGTATTTGTATATATGTAAGATGGTTATTGTATTTATCCTCTCATAAATGTGAATTAAAACGATAATCCGTTTCTCTGAAACCAAAGTTTATTTTAGTAGGTAAAGTACAAATGTAAAACCTAGGTACATTTGAATAGGTAGCTTGTTATTTAATGAGGTATCTTACCTGAAATCAAAGAAAGTTCTTTTTTTTTTACAATTTAAAAACTAATACTCGAACACACGAAGCTCTTGGGGTTTTTTATAAACAACATCCTTCATTGGTATTTCTGACATGACATCTAAGTATGAAGTACTGTCAATGTCATTGTATCCGATCATTCACTTTGCACAAAGCGCACTAAACACGGTTATCGCACGTGACCTACAAATACCCACAGTAGAAGAGTTCGTGGTGAAGCTGGCGCGCAGGATGTACGACCGTGCGGACAATTCCCGCCACACTCACCTCAACGGACACGCTCCGCTACACGCGAGGCCGCCAGATACAAGACCTTCTGGCGACCACTTCCCCGGGAACTGCTGGAACACCACGATGATGTCCTAACGCAAGAAGACCATCGCAGCCAATCGGCTGCTGAACAGCAATTGAGAGGCCGGCAGGACTCTCATTGCTGTAACTCAAGACTCGAGTGATATCTCGCTCGACGTTGAAGCCAGAAGAAAGAACCTTAGTTCGATTCTAACCGCATTTCGCTCGAAAGACGAACTGTTGAAGACCATTGATGATGAAGCGCACTAGTTCAAAATAAAGAAATGTTACTATTTCTTTACATTACACAGGTTCAAACATTATCAGAAGTTGCTTGTTCAGCGATCCAATCTGCATCTAATGGATAGGTACCGAAATATGTTCAGTTTTATTTTCTGTTTGTAATTTTATGTTACGAACAAAGTTGTTGACTTTGGCATTACAGATTAAGTTAAACTTCGTTTTACGTAAAACGTTTTGCATATCATCAACCAGTCTGGCGAGCGAAACGAGCCGTCCTTTGTCACACCACATCGACGCAAAGTAACAAACCGTCACTTGGCGTGGCGAGCAAAGCGAGCCGCACCCTTTCACACTGTTAGAATAGTGGGGAATTAAGCGAGCCGCTCGGTGTTCTGTTCTGTAGCTTGCATAAGACGTTTCACGCGCTGCGGCTGTATTCCTGTTATAGCCACCCTATTTTAAGTTTTTTTCGACGAGAGAATAAATATTAGAATACATGCATCTGCATACCTCTGGATGCATCCTCAGCAGCTGCCAGGTGCAGTCCAGCAGCTGCGTGAAGACAGGCGAGCGCTCGCGGCCGAGGCACGCGATGTGTCCGCAGCGAGCCGTGAACTTGTGCCCGAAAGACAGCCAGTCCTTCTCTATTAACGCCTGGAACAATCACTAATGTTTTTAATAATGTTACACAATCCACCCAGCATCATCCCAAGCAAAGCATGTTGTGTTATGGGTGCTAGATGACTGATATACTTAAATGTTAAATTCAGGACGCTAGGCTAGGTGAGTTACTTTGGTTTTTCTTTTCCACAAATCTATACCGCCCGGTTCGACCCGTCGCTGCAGTGGACGCACACACTAACTGTGCGATATCTCTATGTCTCCAGTGTACCTGGTACCCGTTGATGGTTCGGTAGTGGGGCTCGAGTGCGAGCGCGGCGAGCGAGCACGCCTGCGCCGTGCGGTCCCACCCGTCGCTGCAGTGGACGCATACACTAACTCCGTGTGAGATTGCGTTCGCTATCCACCATGATGTGTCCATTATTGATCTGAAATAGAGTGAACTAATAAGAAACTAAACCCGATCCCGGCCGCAACCGGCGGCAGGCTCATACATAAGTAAGCTTAGAGCAAGCCTTTGTACGGTTCACGTACAACATACATTTTGTACAAACATAATTCGGCTGACACCGCTTTCAGCCGCGACCTACCTGACCTATCAGTTCAGGCTTTACCGTGGACTAGGGCGGATCTTTCATAAACTGACTTTACTAACTTACTATACTTTTCACAATATAACTGCGATTGATTTACTCAGTGGTTTAATTCAAACTATCTAACTAGCTCTGGGCTCGTACAGTCAGCGTCGAATTGATATGAGCGTTTAGAGTAGTCAAAATGATCTGGAAAACACGAAAGAATTTTGAAATACGCAGTTCGAATCATCATATTATTGTAAGCATCCAAGGTGTTCAAAATATCTTACTACTCATTACTCTATATTTATATGAGCAGTCAGGGTGTTCAACATTATTTTAGCAATCAAAGCTCTCAAAGGTAGTATGCCAACTCATAATTGCTAAGATGGTTCTGGACACCCTGACTGCTGACATAAATATAAAACAATGAGTAGTGAGATATTTTAAACACCTTGGGTGCTAACAACAATATGATGATTCAAACTGCGTATATCAAATTGCTTTCATGTGTTTCAGATAATTTTGACTACTCTACACGCTTATATCAATTTGACGCAGACTGTACAGCCTGTTTACCTCGTACTACGAGCTTTCTGACCTGCGGTCTCGGCTGCGGGGGTAGGTCGTTTAGAAAATGTTTAGCAGATTTAAATTGTCGGAATACAATGTCTTGTTTAGCGTGCCTCAAAGGAAGTAATACGGAAGAAATACTATTTATACATAAAACCACTTTACAAGTCAAAAATTCGTTTACATTTTGTATAAATCATATTCGACGACCGATGTGGCGCGGTGGGCGAATGTCCGCCTGCGACGCAGGAGGTTGCGGGTTCGATTCCCGCCTCGGAACAATTGTGTGTACGATCTGCAGATATTTGTTCCGGGTGTTCTGGTCGTTTTCTATGTATAATAATAAATATCTATCTATGTAATGTATTGTATTATGTATATCAGTTATCTAGTACCCATAACACAAGCTCTGCTTACCATGGGGCTAGATAATGCTGTGTGAATTGTCCAGCATTATTTATTATTATTTATATTAAGTCGAATTAAAAAGAAAATTCAATAAATGGTTTACAATTGTAATAGTTCGTTCACAGAATAGAAATTCTGCTCGACAAGCCAACGTTTAAGTCCTATTTTAAAACACGACAGACTGCCATTAGACGTGACAGAGTCTGGTAGTTTGTTGTATACTGCCGGGCCCACCACATGAGCCAACTACTTAGAAAAAAAAGTGATATACATAATGTAAATACTAGAAATAAGAATACACTCGCTGTGCCCACAACTTACACAAGATAAATGTATCTTTTAAAGGGCAATGTATATGCTTCTACAACAAAACTCCAAGTGAGTTGCAAAAATTATCAATAAATAAATTTAAAAAAAAAATTAAACGTATTCTTTGTAAAAAAGTTTATTACAAAATATCAGATTACTTAGAAGATAAAAAAGCTTGGAACGAGTTTTGCTCCAACTCAAAATCTACCAACTTACAGATAAGCAAATCAAATGTACTAGACACATAAGTTATGAACATACTAGTGGTTTCTTCTCACTTCTTCCACTGGTGGACAAAAAATTTAAGTGAACTATAAAATATGACCTGTCTAAGTGCTTATTTGTAAGCTTAAAGAAATAAAAACTTTTCATTTTCACTTACTTGATATGTTTCAGCCACCCCGAAGATTCCAAACCGCTGAGGAACGAGGACATAGTCGGTGAGTTCTGTTCGCACGCTGAAACAAACAGAGAAAACTAGATAAATTAACTTACTAAACTTGTATCAGTATCAGTTTCTTTAAATCTGTATCGTTAACGTTACCTATGTAAACAGGCTTCCCGCGACACAGGCTTGCCTCGTGCGGGGGCCGCCAGAAATGTGTACATTATATATAAGTGAAATGGCAAATAAATAATTATGTATTTTTTTGTACCAAAAATATAATTTTTTGGAAATTCAAAAATCTAGTCATGATAAATCATTTTTAAACGACTTCAAAAAATGGGGAGGTTGTCAATTCGACTGTTTTTTATGTTAGTCATTTCAGAACTTCCGACTAAAGTAAAGTAAGTAAAAAATCATTTATTTCTTTAGGCTTACAAAATAAGCACTTAGTCAAGTCATATAAATAAGCACTTAGACAAGTCATATAAATAAGCACTTAGACAAGTCATATAAATAAGCACTTAGACTGGGTGAACCGATTCTTTTTTTTATTTGAAAGCCGGTACTTTCCGTGTGGTCCAAATTCTATTTGGTCCAGTTCTGATAGACAGATTATTTATTAATACAAATAGGTTGCATCATTTAGTTATTAGTGCCTTAAAGCCTATGTTAGGTTTGTCTTAGCACTAGTTCTCACTTAATTAAAAAATAAATTGATAACATCTAGGATAGATAATGACTTCCGTGGGAAAATCATATATGTAAATCTTAAATTGGCATTAAGTACGTTTGCGACTAATAACTCAATATCACGCCAACCGATTTCGATGTTTTTTTTTTTACTAAATTTTAAGCCCAACTTCATTTATTTAGGAATTGGAGTCGCAAAGTTTTTAAAACACGCCAAATTCTGTTCTATGTCGTTCCTACAGTACAAAAGACTTACTTTCCACCAGCTTCTGCAAGCTTTTCCTCATGACGTGTATATTGCCGATGCCCATGAACTGGAACTTGATGTTCTCATAGAAGG
Organism: Eupithecia dodoneata; assembly: GCA_947044415.1. Classification (NCBI taxonomy): domain Eukaryota; kingdom Metazoa; phylum Arthropoda; class Insecta; order Lepidoptera; family Geometridae; genus Eupithecia; species Eupithecia dodoneata. The sequence goes on from OX345670.1 coordinate 2,860,230, forward strand.
CCTCGTTTTCATACCCCTTGCCGGCCGCGCGGTTCACCATCGCGTTTATCTGAAAACAACGAACAAAACATACTAGAAATTATTCATTCATATCATTTATTGTGATTACTGAAGAATTACCTGTATGTATGTATGCGAAAGTAGAGAAGATGGCCAGTCTAGGGTGACGGTGTCCTCCCCCTCTCTACGGACTTCACATAACCCCAGAACATGCCATTTAATGTTCTCTAACTCCACTTCCAACTGCGCTAGATGATGGTCAAGCCTCAGAGTGCGTCCGTTAAACGTAGCCAGGGTTAATTTAGATAGGGTGTGGTAGCCTAATGTAGCCCGGGGATTCCTAGCACCCCCTGCCCCGCCGTTACCGTGGCCGCTACTATGGCCAGGAATAGCGAGGCGGCCGGGAACTGGGGGCCACATTCTGTTGACGTATCGATCCATAGGGGGGTTGATGCCCATAATCCCCACGCTGGGCATGCGGGTTGGGGATCGCAGTATAGGGGGTGTGCTGCAAGGGACGCTGTTGCCCGCCCCCCGGTGTATGTCCCTTAGTCGCCTCCTACGACACCCACGGGAAGAATTGGGTTGGTGCTATTCTATCTAGGCCGACACCACACAGCCAAGTTCCTATATCTAAAGTTAACTTTGTATAGTAGTTTGTTAGTACCTATATATAATATAGTATAATAGTTCACTGTTGGCCATAGGCTTCCCCTAATGAGAGCCATAGCGCCCTGTCTTCAGCTTGCACGCTCATTGCAATTTTCATTTCAAATACTTAGAATATTGCCTATTGGCCTAGTTTTAGGGAACTTGATATCAATTAACCAGACCCTCATTAAGTATTACTCACCCTTGGCCGTGTGTCGACGACATACATGTATCCGCAGTTTGGATTCGCCCGCCTTATCAAGTCCAGCATCTGTTCGTCTTCCATACATCTGCAAATAAGTTTTTTTAATATTGTAAACAGTCTACCTACATGTTCTTACTTATTGTTTGAATACTTATTGTTGAAACGCGCGTTTCCGGAAAGAAACGGGCGACGCAATAGCAGTGGGTGTTATATGAACCATTGGGCACGCTTTTGTTCCCTTATAAATCTCTAATCACTCTATATCTCTAACATTATCAAACCTAAAGTCATTTAAAACGGGATATTTACCACGATTTCATTCGATTCGTGAACGTGCGATTCACGAAATCGCACAGTTTCATAAATCAAAAATCAAATCATGGTAAATATCCCGTTTTAAATGACTTTAGTGTTGTAACAGTTTCAGAAGTTATATGATCAAACCTACAAGCTTGCTATTTTGCATGTCAAGTAAAATTCACAGGTAGAGTACGAATATAACATTTTAAAGTTAATTTAATTTAGTTTTAATGAGGCCTTTGCCCAGCAGTGGGACTATAATGGCTAAAAATAAATAAATAGAGTAAATAAACTATTTTCGGCAGTGGCGGTTATTTCTCACCTCGCAGAGAATCCACTAAGCGGCTGAGCACATCTAGTAATCGCCGCCTTGTTGTGATGCAGATAGGCCAGGGCCGGGAGTCGACCCCGCGACCGGAAGCTCGCGCTGCCCAGTAGCACGGCGGTCGACGCGCGCGCCGGCACGTAGATCTCACTCGGATATGTGTCGCATAACTACCACAAATTTATATAATCATCATCATCATCAGCCTATAGCAGTCCACTGCTGGACATAGTTTATATAATATGTAAGTATAATTACAGTACAAAAAATTATGGACACTTATAATAACTATATGTAAAATAAAAACAAGTTACAAGGTCTTATCGCTCAAGAGCTATTTCTATTAGACAACCATGGAAACCATAGCATTATAATATTAATGTAAGTATAATCGACGACCTCTGTGGCGCGGTGGGCGAAGGTCCGCCTGCGACGCAAGAGGTTGCCGGTACGATTCCCGCCTCGGAACAATTGTGTGTACGATCTGCAGATATTTGTTCCGGGTGTTCTGGTCGTTTTCTATGTATAATAAAAAAAATATCTATCTATGTAATGTATTGTATTATGTATATCAGTTATCTAGTACCCATAACACAAGCTTTGCATACCACGGGGCTAGATAATACTGTGTGGATTGTCCTGCATTATTTATTTATTTATTTAATCATAATAATCTGTTACCTATATTTTAGTGAAAATATCCAGTTTTATTAATATTAAGATTAATAAAACTAGCTTAGGGGAAAAAAACACATTTATTTTAACAAAGACACAAAACGATATATTATATGTAAGTAGTATTTACACTTTTGGTGAAGCATGAAGCTAAGATTTAGCGTAAAAGACCATCAATTAATTTACTGATAAAACCAATTAGTAAAATCTCACTAGGCACTTTGCCAACCAATATATCTCTAGCCTGATAAGTTATTTCGGCACTTTACTCATCCGACTCCGTGGCGCAACGGTAGCGCGTCTGACTCCAGATCAGAAGGTTGCGTGTTCAAATCACGTCGGGGTCAAAGTTTTGCTTTTTTTATTTCTTTTTATCATCACATTACGACTAGAAGGGAGACGAGAGACTATAATATATATATATATTTATGGACGAAGTGCCTTTTCAAGAATACATACATACATAGTAGCTGAGCGGATCTTAGTTTATAATATAATAAATTGAATCTTGGTGGGAATACTACGATTAAAAAATGTCAGCCATCTTGAATTTGGAAATGGATTTTTTTTTCATAATCTACGGGTTCGAATTATCGAAAACGATACCCATATTAGGAGGTGTACAATCACGGGGTGGTCGCATTGCGGTTCGCTTCACTCACCGCAATATGACTCTGCTCGGGCTGCCACACAGTAAGGCTAAAAAGGTGCTAGTATCGAAGAAAACCAGACGAAGCGGACTGAAGATAGTTAATCATTTGTACCTAACCTACCTCATAATCCTTGTTCGCTGTACACAGCACCCACTGATCATTGGGTACATTCATTCTCTGGTACTCTGTCTGTATGTCGAAGAAGTTCCAACCAGCTGATTTTGGCAAGTCGTCCGGGGTCGCTTTGTAGTGGAAGCAGTATAGTTCGTCTATGTGCACTGTAAGAAATATAAATAAATATGTCAGTGAATGATGTAATTAACGACCTCGTGGCACGACCTGCGACGCAGGAGGTTGCGGGTTCGATTCCCACTTCGGGACAATTGTGTGTACGATGTGCTGATATTTATTCCGGGTGTTCTGGTCGTTATCTAAAATAAAAAATATCTATGTAATCTAGTTTATACCAGTCATCTAGTACACATAACACAAGCTCTGCTAAGCTTGGGGCTAGGTGATGCTGTGTGGATTGTCCAGCATTAGGATTGTCCGTTGAGTAAGTTGAAAAAAAATTGAAATATACATATAAAAATATAAATAGAGTAAATTAAATTCTGGCGATGTCGTTCGTATTGAATGTGATTATAAACTATTTATATAGAAAGATTTTTTGTATTTTCTTTAATTCACATATTGAAAAATTATTTTTAAAATCCATTCAGATCTAATGTTACTCGTCTCCCGAGGGATCATGAAGAAGGTGGAACCCGTTCGACAAGCGTCTTCTGACGCTCCACCAAAGATAGCTTACACAACCTTATTACCTTTACACATAGAACTAGAGATCTCTTACCAGGCTGGCTAAGTCTCAGCAGCGTCTGATGCATCTCATGGCAGTCCCGCTCCCGAGGGATCACGAAGAAGACGGATTGGAACGTCTTCGTCCGGACGAGCAGCGGCGAGCCGGTCGTCGTGATCGGAAGACGCTCCACTGAGGATATATGGGTGAGGAGAATCTGAAGAAATATATGTAGTCTTCAATCTTGTAGCCACGTAATATTAGTTCCGAAACACTTAACTAGATGTCGCTAGTAAATGTGTACGAGCTCTAGATCGCGCCGACGAGAAAGGTCTAGGGCTAAATAGTTTCTTAGAAATTTAAATTCAAATTTGAATTGAATTTGAAATACGATTCCAATTAGGAAAGAGGCGTCCGAATAGAGAAACTATAGACTTACCCATGTCTCTTTCCTCATCTCATGGTCCACGAATATGAGATGCGTGGTCGCGAAGTAAAGGGTGCCCTTAGAAGGGTTCCGCAGGTTGTACTTATCCAGGAGCTGTACATTTTCCAACTGGAACAAAGAGAAAACAGAATAGGCAACCTTCTTTATCCATCTATATTTAAAAAACCGACCAAGTGCGAGTCGGACACGCGCACGAAGGGTTCCGTAGCCGATAAAATGTAAATTATAAAAACGAGCAGAATAATCAAATTAAATATTTACTTTATTCTGTTTTTTAGTATTTGTTGTTATATCGCCAACAGAAATATATATATCTGTGAAAAATTCAACTGTCTAATTATCACGGACAGCGGAGTCTTAGTAATAGGTCCCGTTTTACACTTTGGGTACGGAGCCCTAAAAAGATAAATGAAATCGGTAAAGCCGTTCTCAAGTTATAGCGTGGCCAGAAGAAAAAGGGGTTGATTTACAATTTTTGAAATTTCCTTTGTTCAACATAATCTATAATATAAAAATGAATCGCGCGCTGAATGGGTTGCTAAGCGCTCTAAATCTCGATAGCAGCTGAACCGCTTTCGATAATTCTTTTTTTAGAATATTCCTTGAAGTACGAGGATGGTTCTTACGGAGAGAAAAAAAAGAAAAATCAAAAAAATTGCCTGAAACAAATGACCACCCGGGCGAAGCCGGGACGGGCCGCTAGTAATAAGAAAAAAAAGATGGCAGCGCTAGTGTGCCTCGGGGTACCGTCTATCAATTATTTAGAAAACGATTAAAAATTTAGATCTCATCGTATTGCCATAAACGTGCTCCGGTTTATACTGCTGGGTAAATAAATAAATAATAAATAATGCTGGACAATCCACACAGCATTATCTAGCCCCATGGTAAGCAGAGCTTGTGTTATGGGTACTAGATAACTGATATACATAATACAATACATTACATAGATAGATATTTTTTTTTATTATACATAGAAAACGACCAGAACAACCGGGACAAATATCGGCAGATCGTACACACAATTGTTCCGAGGCGGGAATCGAACCCGCAACCTCCTGCGTTGCAGGCGGACCTTCGCCCACGGTGCAACATCGGTCGTCAAAGTAAATTAAATGTTATTTGTTTTATCCTTCGTAGACGCATGTTATTTTGTTTAGGATTTACCCGGAGGGGCGGGGGAGGGTACTAAATGCTTCCAAGTTAAATACCCCCAGGCAGGGGCCTTTGATTAAGCAATACATAGGCCAAAATTGTGGTCAGAAAAGGTTGTGTAAATGCAGTCCACACATCTCATTACCAGTAAAACCTTCTAATATCCTATTAATATAATAAATGTGAAAGTCAGTATGAATGTTTGTTAGCACGTATCTCCGTAACTACTTATTGAGATGAAATTTGGTATGTAGATAAGTTTAGGTTTAAGAATAACACATAGGCTAATCTAATATTCGTACACGGATATACACGAGTGGAGCATCTTTTTTAAAATCATACATTTAAAATTTTTATGATTTTGTTGCTATTATTTTTCTATAAATATTTTAAAACTACTATAAAACGCTGCGCGAAAATCAGTCCGCCGCGAGGCTTTCTTGAGTGTGGTCACGTCGCTTATTAAATATTTATAGAAAAATAATAGCAACAAAATCATAAAAAATTTAAATGTATGATTTTAAAAAAGATGCTCCACTTTATTGGTAGGCTATTATTATATTAAATTAAATAAGGTATATCGGTAAAAACATCATTTAAAAATGTGAAATATTCGTAATATTTCACATTTTTTGAATTTTAATTTCTCATAGTAGGATACCAAAACCAAACATCTATCTAAGTAACTTTTTAGCCAAGGATCTCATCAGTAGGTTATATTTTTTTCTTAATTAGATATGTCAGTATTTTCTATTATTTTGAGCTTCGAAACTGATGCTGAAAGGGAAATTATGAAAACCTCTCACAAGTTATCTTGATAGAACGCGTACATACTATATTAATCGAAATATTTTATAGTCAAACTCGTTGGACACTAAAATTTCCTAAAATTATTAGTAAATAACATATACTATAAGATAAGTGGTTCATGATATAAACGGGTTTGAAAAGTACTGTTTCTGCGCATTTTAGGAATAAAGGCTCTTAACGTTGTTAAGCCAAAAGGGGCGAAGGTATAAATAACCCTTTCAGAGGGTAACGTAGCTTCATTGTGGCTCTACAAATGTGCGGGACGTGGACTGAAAACTGAAAAAATCTACGCTGTATTAACACGGTATGCTGTATATACACCCACAAGCTGGTCAATTTAGATTTTTTTTGTATTCGTGAGTGTATCACTCGTATTATTTTAGCCGCTAATGTTTCACTTTATTTTGTAACGTTTTTGAACCAACGTAGTTTAAAATGCGTCGCGTGGTCGTGCACAGCGTGCGTGTACAGTGTGTGCCGTAGTGGAAACGTAGATCCACGTTGTCAAACAAACGAACCCACGCCACGCACGCAGCTAAAATGCGCCGCGTGGCGGTGCACAACGTGCGTGGCGATGGGAAAGCGGCTTTACATCTGTTTGTGGGCCCCGATTCCCTTCCGTTTTTGTTAAGTTGCTTAGGTATATATACTTTCCGATGAAAAAAGGTCTATTATATAAAAAATAGCGAATAACGCGAAAGTCCGACCGAACCGCTCTTTATACTTCTATACTAATATTATAAAGAAGAAAGATTTGATTTTATGATTGTTTGTATTGAATAGGCTCCGAAACTACTAGACCGATTTTAAAAATTCTTTCACCGTTGGGAAGCTACAATATCTCCGGGTGATATAGGCTATATTATGTTTTAGAAATGTGTAATTCGAATTTAACGCGGATGAAACCGCGGGTAACAGCTAGTTTATCAATAAACGTACACTGGTACTAAACCCTTTCACGTACAATAGACGGACGTATGATCTCGGGACAAAAGAATGCTCCATATGAAATTCTATACGGATGGGCTAATCGTATCAAGTTCCGTAAAGAGCATTCTTTAGACGGCTGAGGGGTTATCTTCCCGTAAACCCCTTTCAGAGGTCTGAATAATACTGACATGGGACGAGTACGTATATTTCTGAAGTTATAAATGGTGATGTGATTGTTGGACTTCTGTTATGTTACTTAGACCTATTTGTAACATGTAAGCAATAAACCATTGAGTATTGAGTATCCGTTTCAGTTTTTTTCCTTGAAGGTTCCTAATTCCTATTGTATACTTTGACGACCGATGTGGCGCGGTGGGTGAAGGTCCGCCTGCGACGCAGGAGGTTGCGGGTTCGATCCCCGCCTCGGTACAATTGTGTGTACGATCTGCAGATATTTGTTCCGGGTGTTCTGGTTGTTTTCTATGTATAATAAAAAAATATATCTATGTAATGTATTGTATTATGTACTTATATCAGTTATCGAGTACCCATAACACAAGCTCTGTGTGAATTGTCCAGCTTTATTTAATTATACGTAAAGTTGATAAAAAGCACTTTAACTGGAGATACGTATTAATTTTGCATTGAGTCATAGTATGTTTGAGAAAATCTTTAACCGGCCGGGTAATTATGTAACTCGCGACCGGTTTGCGACAGGCGTAAATTAAGCAATCAGTGCTGTCAAACGTCAATTTTGTATTAGTTTGACACCAGCTACAACGTCAAAATTGGTCAAAATTGGCGTTTGACAGCACTGATTGCTTAATTTACGCCTGTCGCAAACCGGTCGCGAGTTACATAATCACCATACGGGACTGGTGTGGTGACAGGCCGCCATAGATCGATTGGAGTTAGTCTAATTTGTTTCTTTGTACAATTCCTTTATCTCCTTCCTGCATCGTCTCTCCTATAAACCTAAAGTTAACCTTAACCCTGACGAAGAGAAAACTCTTTGCCAGGGTTAAGGTCGCCTATGTACGTACATAATATTTTTTGAGTTAAGTTATTTTTAAGTACCTATTGCGTATGTACAATAAAGAATTACAGAATTGGAAATCTATAGGGTCTTTTTGCCTTGCAGTGAGAACGGAATGACCACGGTTTAAAATAATAACATAGAAATGAAATAATAACATTTCTCTGTTATTATTACAGCCGTGGTCATCCCATTCCATAGATCAGCGGTCGGCAACACGCGGCCCGCGGGCCACATGCGGCCCGCGGACGTCTTACTTGCGGCCCGTGAATGTTTTGTAAATAAGTTATAAATATCAAAATAAAAACCCTAAGAACTTTAATGTCTATGAGGAGTTTTTACAGTTATGTAGTTTGAAGGGAACGACTACAGGGGAAGATTTGTTTTGTAACTTAGAACAAGCGGTAGTATCAATGCAATTACCATGGGAAAAATTGGTAAGTGTAACAACTGACGGAGGCAGAAACATGAGTGGACAAAATAAGGGTTTGGTAGGTAGAATTAAAACAAACAAACTTTTTCAATTGTCAATTATAGAAAAAATAAATATGCTTCTCATCTCACAGATGAGCATTTGAGAGCCATTCTACGAATTGCAACTACAAATATGACAGCTAACATACAAGAAATAGCCTCCCAAATGCAACTTCAGACATCACATCACACTGAAATTTGTATAAAATCAGTTACCTATTTAGATACTTTGTGGTTTTCATGTCTGAATGATTTACGGTGGTTTTTTCTAGCTATAAAGCCCAAACATATAAACGTGATGTAACAGTATTACGTGTACGAATTAAATTCCGTCTGTTTTAACAATTTTTAATAGCATTTTTATTTTTTCTATGGGATATGACCAATTATACGTAGGTATATTGCTGCTAGGGTTAATGTCACAAGTGCGGCCCGCCTTTAGTTTATTTTGCCACCTTGTGGCCCTTGCTTGCCAAAAGGTTTCCGACCGCTGCCATAGATCATCATCATTTTTTTAGATAATTTTTATTAAATCTCATTGTTTAGAAAGTTAATTACACAATGGAAGAGGCATTCACCGTCGGATTCCGAGCTTTATGTACATTGTTACGAGTTGTTGTTGGAAACAATTTTAATATGAAGCCAGTAGAGCTCGGAGCTTAGAGATATATTATTAAACTTTACAACAAGTAGAATCACCACTTACACAACAACACACTCAAATTCACACAACACACAAGAAAAAACAAATAATGATCGATCACAGTGCAGGATTGTAAGAAAGGATTACAGAAATAATATAATTTGGTGAGTTTAATAAAACTATAAACCGACTTCAAATTCCTAAATAATGACACTGGGTTTAAAACTTAGTTTTAAAAAAAGAACATAAAATCATCGAAATCGGTTGGCGTGACATTGAGTTATTCATCCATTTGTCGCACACATATTTAAGACTATATGGTTTGCTCATCGATATCATTGTCAGAACTGGACTAAACTGAAATGGGACCACACAGGAAGCAGCAACTTGCAAATTAAAAAATAATCATCAAAATCGGTTCACCCAGTCAAAAGTAATGAGGTACCTAACAAAATAAAAAAAGTACAATCGAATTGCATACCTCCTCCTTTTTTGAAGTCGGTTAAAAATGGTAGAGAATGAGGTGCCTTCTCTAACTGGCCAACCACTCTATTAGGTCTCTTTTTGTACGTTTCTGCAAGGACTCTACCTACTAGGTTTATATTCAAGAATATTAAAACAATGACGTTATTCAAGGTTTCCTTAAATCACATCTCAGGATAAACCCGTCGAGATTTTATTTTACGAGCAGCCTTGAGACTGCCGGCTCAGTAAAATTGACGTATTCAGGTTGGCCCTTCAGGACCGAAACATCCGTAAATTGTGTCAATAAACATTTTGTGGGCCAGTATTTCGGCTAGTGGATTTAGGATTTGAAGATTTTGTGTGACAAATAACAATGGGCCACAAATAAATAAATAATCTAATAAATCGGTAACAGAGCAAACAATGTTACCCTGCCTAGCCCATCGACATCTTACCCAGATGTCGATGGCCTAGCCCCTCGCCTATCCAAGTGTGGCCGGGCAGTGAATAGTGTTAAGCTATTTACTGCCCGGCCTAAGGGGCGTTTATATATATATATAACTAGCTGACCCGACAGACTTCGTCCTGTCAAAAAGATTTGTAATGTGGCAGTTCTTGTATGGGAAAAAGAAAAGGGCTATTTTTAGGGTTTTTCCAGCAATAATTCTAATTTTTCTCGCCGTAAAAACCATCCTTGAACTTCAACGAACATTTTAAAAAAAGATTTGGCCAAATTGGTCCAGGCGTTGTTGAGTTATGCGCTTACCAACACATTTTGCGATTCATTTTTATATTATAGATATTGTGCAGCACAATATAACTAAATGTGCCATGTATGGCCTGTGGACTGCCTTATTATTACGCACAAAAATTAATGAATGGGTTATTTGAATTAATGCAAAAATAAAAACATCGGCTTATAACATAGAAAAGTTTAGCACCGGGTAGAGAATTTATGATATTTAGTAAAAGACCTAAATTGAAATAGACCAATAGAATAGATTTATTGGTCATTCTGGCTCGTCCTGAACCCACCTCCACTTTTGGCTTGACATCGGGTTTTGGGACACCCTGTCTGTGTATACATACTATAAATATACGTAGATCCTGTATAGACCCTTTAATAATTATGACGGACCTGACATCTGACGCCTGTTCGTTGGGAAGTTGAGTCACAATCGGAAATTAAAGCTTTTTAAACGTTTAGACACATTTTATTTTCTACAAAACGTACATACTACAAAACTTAATGTTAAAAATCACAAACATATTTCAATAATAAATCTTCATACAGTATTTTATTTCTTTACCTCTGCCCTCATTGAGGGCCTTTTTAGAAGCGGTATGAGCGGCTTTTTAATATCTTTTTTTCTCGAGTCAATAACCGAACGCAAGTGCGCTATAAGATGATCTGCTTGTTCTAAAATTATTTTCTGCCGCGTGGTAACGGTCGCCACGATATTATTTGCGAAAATTTCGAGAGCATTAGCCGCCGTAACCAAAGAATTACCAGTCTTTGTGGCTTCAAAAGCTGCAAATCTCCCACCACTATACATCAACTTGATCGATGATATGTACCGTACATTGGAAACTCGAACAGTTTGAATACGGTTCAGAAGATGCACCTTATAAGATTCGAAGGCTGCATTTAAACTTTCTTCAAAAAGAAGACGGTGTCGTGTCAATCTGGAATCGTAACTCATCATTTTCAGGCGCTCTACTTCTGGATCCAGGGGATCCCGGAGAAGGAGTGCATCCATGTCAACCTGCATACGCTCTATCCAATGCGTAAGGGGATACAAAAATCTTGAATCTATAGATCCAAATTCTGCTATCTCCAGCGGTAAAATCATCATAATGTCCTGAATAGCTCGCAAGTGCGCTGCCAATCTAGCCTCATGGTTTTGCAGTTCAGCAAGGCGAGCTGCCTGTGCTACTTTAACTCTTTCGGTTCGAATGCTATGAGAATTCATCTTCAAAGAAAAACGCATTTGCAGCGGAGTGCTTCTCTCTTTTACCCACATTTGAATTTGATTATGCAATTTTTCTGGTACTAACATGTAATTCGTCGCTAACGATTCAAGGAATCCATTGTTCCAGTTATTTAGTGCTCTTTGTTGAATCTCAGTTTCAAGTATGGCGCGAGTAAAAGGATCAGTACCAGCACCAGAATTATCTGTCAAAATCACATCAAAATCAGAAGCTTCATTGCCCGATTTTCCTGTATCGATCTTTGGAGGTATTCCCGTATAAATATTATTACGAGGGTGTTTTTCAAGGAAGTAACCAATCTCCGATAGTAACGTTTTTTTCAATGGAGTAGGTAAAGTCATAAACTCCTCTAAATACTCCAGTTCAGCTTCACTGTGGATGCGGTACATTTCGGCGATTGACTCAAGATGTTTAACAACGTCTTTATTTTGAGTCTCCAACAATTCCATGCTATGTGATCGTCGTAATTGTTCTAAAGCGATATCAAAACTCACTTCGTTAGCCAAGTCAATTGCATCGTTGCTAGATATTAGATCTTCTACAGCTGCAATTGTTAGTGTCTGAGCAAGAGCTTGGCGCTGAATATGATTATCCCAAAGGTGACCCGCATCGTGTAATATCTTGTAGGTATCTTGTAGGATCAGTCCCAAATCCCCTAACGATTTTTGAATGGCTACCAAGTAGTTGCCCGTCGATTCCATCTTATCACGAGTAGCCATTAGTTTATTGTAAGTAATGTTAGACAAATTAGTTATCGTTTCAGTCAATGTTTCCAGAAAATTCCCTAAATTAACCGATGAACTATTCTTGCGATCCAGCGAAACATTACTGACAAGATCTTTTTCGAGGTCGTTGAGTTTACTAGTAAAATATCTGAATAATCGTAACACAGTTGCTTTGTATTCCTGAACCAACATTAAAACGCAATCGTCTCCCTCTTTGGCGTTTAATATATTGCTAATAACAGGGTCAGCCGCAGCGCACCTGTCATCTCCGACGGCACTATACGGTCGACGGTTTTTGGATTCCTCTTTGTGCGCACAGGGTAGAGCGCTGCCCCGGCGTTCAGATATGCCAACTCCCAAGGAAATTTGGTTAATCGCAGACCGTGTGCGGACGACGTTATCATCGGCTTGAGCTCTTAATTGACTTTCCAATTCCTTATAAGCTTTACAATTGCTCAAAAGCTGTTGATTAACTTCATAAGCACGTTGATCAAACTCATGAAGCAAGTCTTTCGGAGTAAGATGTCCAATTTTAATCAGATTCTGAAACTGATCATAAAGTAGTGTTCTTATACGATCTGCTCGTTCTCTTTCCAACATCGACGCTTCCCGCATAAATCTAGTTATATCATCAATACTTTTGGAATTCAACTGATATATATTTTTGAGTGCCTCATCGCGGGCATCTCTCGACAGCGACGAACATCCAGTATTAATTTTTTCAACCAGACATTCCATATCTTTCGATGTTTGTTGGATATGACCTATTAAGTTTTCAGATAATACTCGTATTTCATTATTTATGGGTGTATTGGCTGCTTTGGCCGCAGAAGCAATATCGTGCATGGCTTTTTTGTGCCTCTGCTCGAGTTCTTTCAAGTAGTTAGAGAGCGTAGCGCCCCCGTGCCGTGGTACCCATTGGGCTGGAAGTGCTGAGACAGCGGCTTCGTCGTCAGCACCGGGAGATGATACAATGTACCCCACAGTTTTGCTTAAATAATCAGATTTTTTCGGTTTTAACATGATTATAGTGCAGATTTTAGTCTTTAATCTAAAAGCTCACAATATAAACAGGATAGCTAGCAGTTATACTTTTGTACAAAAAGTAGAATAATTATCGGTGAACTTTGATCTTGATGTTGTTACAAATTGACTTTTTATTTCATACTTTTCAAAAAAAATCTAGGTAAAATCTCGACAAAATTTCAAGAATTTGGTTTGGGTGGATGGACTGGCCAGTAAAAAATAATGAATACCAAAGAGGTAAGATAATAAATACTTACTCCGTGGACGCAAGAAATAACCAATATTACTTAATATTACTTCTTGATCGAGGACTCCTATTTGTACTTCGCTTATTTCGGAGCACTAAGCGTGTACGTACAGGTCACATATTATGAGGGTTTTTTGTATAACAAAAATATTTACTTAGATTCTTAGGGTGGGTCTACGATCTATGAGTATATGGATACTTTATAAGGCCTAATTTTGCGTAACTAACTTTTTTAATAGATAGTTGTCCATTCTGTATATTTATAAAATACCTATCAATCATATTTGACGAATTTTTGGCAGATTTTTACGGAAAACACGTTACAGCATTAGTTTTTCTATGGGTATGGGAACGCTTTAATATTCACAATGATATTTATTGATTGAACGGTCGTGTCGGGGGTCCCGCCTACTTACTGTCGATGTCCAAAGTCTCCGGGTTCAAATCCCGCCTTGATATTAGATTACAAATCCTATTTTGGAGTGTGTTTAACGCATTTTGCGGTAACTATAGGAAGATACTATTCGAATAAAAAATGGGCTGCAACTATCATAGATTTTTATTTTGAACATAGTTCGTGAATATTAGCGGTTATTAATATTGCGAATATTCTGTATATTGACTATACCATGATCACTGTGATCGGTGCAGATACCATTCATTTTTTTCCACTCTTCCCAAAAAATGAGTGGTGTTTGCTCCTCGTTCTTTTTGCAGTCTCTTCCCCTGTCGCAGTCAAGGGCGAAATTAGTTTGTCAGCTTCGTCTGAAATTATTATCATACGCGAATTTACTGCCTCCATGATTTTAGTCGCGCTACTTTCAAGAACATTGGCCGCCGTCATTAATGAATCACAAATGGTCGTGGCTTCATTAGCTGAATACCTCCCACCTTCATGGCCCATCTTTATCAATGACATGAACCTTACATTGGAAACTCGTACATTTTGAATACGGTACTCGAGCTGCAATTTATATGATGCAAAGGCCGCGTTTAAACTTTCTTGAAACAATCGACGGTGTCGTACCAACCTGAGAGCGTAACTCATCATTTTTAGACGCTTTAATTCTAGATCCAGCGGATCCCGGAGAAGAAGTGCATCTATGTCAACCTGCATACGCTCGATCCACTGGGTAAGTGGGTACAAAAAACGAGACTTCATAGATCCAAATTCGGCGATTTCCAGCGGTAAAATTCTTATAAGATCCTGAATAGCTCGTAAGTGTTCTTCCAATCGAATCGTATGGTTTTGCAGTTCAGCTAAGCGAGTTTCATGGGCAGCTTTTGCTCTTTCGGCTCGAATGCTGTGAGAAACCATCTTCAAAGAAAAACGCATTTGCAGCGGAACGTTTCTTTCTTCAACCCACATTCTAGCTTGGCGATTCAGCTCTTCGGGGACTAACATGTAATTGCTCGCGAACGATTCAAGGAATCCGTTTCTCCAATTACTTAATGCTACTTGTTGAAGTTCTGTTTGAAGAATGGCGCGAGGAAAAGGACAATTAATCGCATTAGCGCCGGAAGCACCAGATATCGATGGAGTTCTTACGGTCGATTCCTTTAAATCTTCTGAGATTTCTGAAAAATTGTTGCTGCGCGGGTACTTTTCTAGGAAGCAATCAATCTTCGAAAGTAAAGTTTTTGCCAATAGAGTAGGTAATTCCATATAATCCTCTAAACGGCCTAGTTCTGCTTCACTGTGGACGCGGTAAATATCAGCGGTTGAGTTAAGAAGTTTAACGACATTATTGTAGGTGCTCTCCAAACTACGTATGTCAGGTGATCGTCGCAATTGCTCTAAACTAGTATTGAAAGTGACTTCGTTAGCCAACTCAGTTGCATCGTTACTTGTTATTAAATCCTCTACAGCCACGATTGTCAGTCTCTGAGCGAGAGCTTGTCGAAGAATGTGATTATCCCAAAGATGACCGGCGTCGTGCAATATCTTGTAAGTAAGTAGTAGGCTTTGGCCCAAAGCCCCCAAAGATTTTTGAATAGTTATCAAGTGATTGCCCGTCAATTCTATCATATCACGAGTAGCCAACTGTTTCTTGTTGATGACGCTGGACAAACGACTCATTGTTTTAGCCAGTGTTTCCTGAAAACGCGCCATATGATTTGTTTCTTGATTGCCACCGGTCAGCAAAAGATGATTACCAATATCTTTTTCTAGATCAGTCAGTTTTCCAGAAAAATCTGTGAACACTCTTAACACAGCTGCTTTGTATGCCTGAACCAAGCGACAAACACATTCATCTAACTTTTCAACGTTTTCTAATATATTTCTAATAGAAGGATCAGACGTGACGTGGCTGTGATCACAGATGGCACTTAAAGATCTACGCTGAACGGATTGTTCTTTGTGCGCCCAGGGAAGAGCGCTGCGACCGCGTTGAGATATGCCGACTCCCAAGGAAAGTTGATTAATCGCAGACCGTGTGCGGACGACGTTCTCCTCGGCTTGAATTCTTAACTGAGCTTCCATCTCGATAAAAGCTCGACAGTTGTTCAAATATTGTTGATTAACATCATAAGCGCGCTCATCATACTCATGAAGCAAGTCCTTCGGCGTACGATGTCCAATTTTGATCAGTTCCTGGAATTGGTCATGGAGTAATGTTCTCAAACGATCTACTCGTTCTCTTTCGAATGTCGTCGCTTCCCGCTTGTATCTGGCCATATCGTCAATATTTTCGGTATTCAGCTGGTACATTTTCTTGAGTGCCTTATCGCGGACACTGCTCAGTAACGTCAAACCACCATTATCATTATCTTGAACCAGACATTCCATGTCTTTCATTGTTTGGTGGATATGACTTAAAAGACTTTCAGATAATGCTCGTATTTTATCGTTTAATGAAAAATTGATTTCTTTGGCTTCAGAATCGATGTGTTGCAGGGTTTTGTTATGGTTCTGTTCGCGTTCGTTCAAGTAATTAGCGAGCGTAGCGCCTCCGTGTCGTGGTACCCATTGATCTGGTAAAGCCGCGACCGCGGCGTCATCCTCAGCACAACTGGAGGACGCTAAAGTGTACTCTTTAGCTTTCTTCTTACCCTCGCAAAGCTTTCGTTTATACATGTTAAAAAATAAATATGACTCCTGTAAATAATGATAAAAATTCGTAAAGTAAATACACAAATTAAAAACTTTATTTTCAAAAATTACCAAATCTATGGTGTATCTAAATATATGTTTAATATGTCAAATTGTCAATCAGTCAACGATATAAGATGATAGTCGCGAAAACCTTTTTTGTACAAGTATTCTATTTGGTATCTAGCTCGGCTGGGACATAGAGAGATATCATATAGGTCACAATGGGGTCTTTCTTTTTAGCACAATTATACCGGTCTTCTTGAACTCAAGAGTAAGTATAACGTAGGCTGCTTGATCTTAGTCTTAAACCTATTATAACTCTATCTAGGAACCGGACACTGGGAGAAAATTGTGAGACCAGTACCGCGATTCAGATTTTCCTGTTTTCTCATCATATTAACGTTCGTTTGTCGAGCCAAACGCACCAAGTACACCATAAGACGTCGATGAAGTACACATTCTTTGTACTTGGTGCGCTTGGCATAGATTAGTATTTTTTCTAACTTTTTCGATTAAGATAACAGACAAAAAAGGTTTTAATGTAACCCAAATGACGCTCAATTAACATACAAACATCGAGCTCGCTGCATACACAATAATGTACGCCCATCATCGTGCACATACAAATTGTATATAATCAAATGTAAATTTCCTTATAATATTCTATTAATGATGTATAAAGCACTAGTAGAAAGTATTTTGTCGTACGGTCTGACCAGCTATGGACGTACTTATAAAACTTATTTAGATCAGGTATACAATATAGAATACTAAAATTGCTAGTCCCCGTTAAGATTAAAAATAAATATAAAGAAAGCCCTCAAGACCTTTTTAACTTTTGCGGTATTATACCTATTCACACTAAAGTCACACTAAACCTACTTATCGAACAATACTTCCGCACAGACATCCAAATTCCAGTAAATAACTCGATAATTACTAGGAGCACCACGCAAAAAATATTAATAAAACCTAGATTTAGTAACCTCTATGGCCAAAGAACTTCCCAGTATTTAATTCCCCACCTTATTAACAAACTACCTATAGAAGTTAAAAATAAAATAAATAAGAAAAATATAAAAACAATTCTGATTAAACTTTTTAGGAAAACCTTGTTAACTTGGTGAACCTGTAGATGGTGAACGCACGCACACTTCCATACTTTGTCAACGCGTGCATCAGTGGCGGTAAGCGGCTAAGTTCACGCTAAACAATTAGCAGCATCCTTTCAAACATTTTATGCATTAGGTAAGTGTGAGTGTGTTTATCATGCTTAGGTATAAATAAGTTTTTTTTATTTTTAATGTAAGATCTAGGATAATAATTAATATAGGTTAACTTGTATTGTTGTCAAATCGTTCGTTAACTACTGTACCTAGATTATCAATTTATTTTTAAATTAAGTGAGAACTATAGTGCTAAGACAAACCTAACATAGGCTTTAAGGCACTACTAACATAATGATGTAACCTATTTGTATGAATAAATATAAATAAATAAATAAATAATGCTGGACAATTCACACAGCATTATCTAGCCCCATGGTAAGCAGAGCTTGTCTTATGGGTACTAGATAACTGATATACATAATACAATACATAACATAGATAGATATTTTTTATTATACATAGAAAACGACCAGAACACCCGGAACAAATATCTGCAGATCGTACACACAATTGTTCCGAGGCGGGAATCGAACCCGCAACCTCCTGCGTCGCAGGCTGACCTTTGCCCACCGCGCCACAATGGACGTCAAAAATAATCTATCTATCTATACACCATAATGGAACCTAACTGTATCGTCTACGAAACTCATATTGTGCGTGACGAAATTGTATACCAACTACTTAATAGGAAATAATTGTTTTCATCTATCTATTGCGTAATAATTGACCTCAATCAACTAACTAAACGATTAGCTTTATTATTTTTAGCCTTATCAGCACAAGGCTCATCCCTCAGGCTGATGAGTAGTTATGACATTATGAGTTATGAATGAGTTACGCATATTTTTGTGTTTTCCTATGAATCAACGCTTTTATTTTATAATTTAATCCATATCGTTTACACATGCTGGTCAGTAATACAACATACTCGTAGGAGAGTATATAAATTGCATCTGTAGATGAAAGTAAAAAAGGAAATACGGTGCGTTCTCAAACTCAACGAATGGCCTGTGTTGTGTTACAACCAAACGCAAAGACACACGCTATTTCCAATCTTGGGCAATATACCTACCTGAAGAACAACAAATATGGAAAGAGGTACCTAGACCGAAGTTTATTCATTCATTTCATCATCATCATCGTCAACCTATGTTGATCCACCGCTGCGCTGGACATAGGCCTCCCCCAAAGAGCGCCATAGCGCCCTGTCTTCAGCTTGCCGCATCCAGCATCTACCTGCAGTCTTTCGCAGGTCGTCATTCCACCTGGTCGGAGGGCGTCCTACAGTACGTTTACCGAGTCGTGGTCTCCACTCAAGAACACGTTAATTTCATGCATTACGGTGATAAAGGTAGAAAGGTTGTAAATAACTATTGGCTTCGCCGCAGAATCGATATTGAGATTTTATAGTTTCCAAGTTTAAAAGTAGAGTAAGTGTTCAAGTATGTTATAAATATTCAAAGTTCAATAGCATAATCTGAATTTACTGCGACACCTTCATTCCACCTGTCCTTCGACCCCAGTTTAGATTCGAACCCGGATCAAGGTCGGTACTTGTGGCCAATGAAGTAATACAAGTGTGCACGTGTGAAATTCTTTTAGCTTATTATTTATTTGGTATTCAATAGAGTATTTTATCAGAGAGAGGGGAAATAGTTGGTTGGACTAAAATTCGATGAACTAGCTAGATAGAACATAACAGATTACATGAAATTCAATGTACACAAAAGCTAACTAGGTATACAGAGTGTTTGGTATTGGGACCGACATTACAGATTTTAGGAAATTGGGAGGGGTCATGCATGGGCTACATTTCTTTGGTAGACTCAATGTCTTAAGTGTCAAGGTTGCTGATATATGATTTTCTTACGCTGTTTCACAATTCACCCAACAGCTCTCCTTTAAATCGTTTTTGTTTGCAGTTGTAATGCTATAGTCTTTTTCATTTAGGAAGCGTTCCCTGACGTTTGGATTGACATGGACTACGTTTCATTTCTATTGACTAAGATTTTGACGAATAATAATTTCGAAAATTCAAATAATTTTTATTTCCTTTAACACGTTATAAATTATGCTATAAAATTTCAGTACGCCCCTCAACTTACCAAAAACTAAATTTTAATTAGCCTCTACACTTAGTAAAACATGTTAAACGTTTTCTTTATTAAATCAGAGGTAATGAGTTTTGCGTAGAACAGAACGTAATAAATAATTATAGAGATGGCACATATGAAAATGGATCCGGAAAATCGATTAAAAATCGTAACTAGCTCCATCATCATAATCATCATCATCATCATCATCATCATCATCATCATCATCATCATCTTACAATTTATTACTTATTATTCATTTTCTATTACCTAGCTATAATTGAAAATGAATTTATCGTCAATCTCCAAGACTCTGACGAATCGAGTGATTTGACAGGGTCCGATGACATGTGTCTGGATTACTAAATAATTTTACTGTAAACATATAATTTGTTTTAATAATAGATTAACTTTAGCAAAAAACCCGTAGGAAGACCTAATTTAAGATTTTACTTTGACAAAATCAATTCAAATCATTGAAAAATATTTTACGAAAAATCGATTTTTGTAAGTCAATCTAGTCTCTAACATCGAATTAAATTATTTCGATTACACCTTAGGTCATTTCTATAAATTGTCATACTGAAACGTCAGGGAACGCTTCATAAATGAAAAAGACTATAATAATAACTTGTGCTGGTTTTTTTCAATGTATACTAATTCCTAATAAATGATTACTTGATACGATTCACTTTAAAAAAAGAGTTACGAGCATTTACAGTCAAAAATCTGTGTAATACAAGATATAAAATAGACCGCTGAAAAACGCTGGTATATTCACCCTTACTTGAAACATCAAGAGGATTGGCTTGGAGTTAGGTCGAAAGCAAGATCCCATCGAGCAAACAGTCAAATCGACTACACTCTTCGAAGTTAGTTCTTCATTCGTTTTTGTTAAGAAGCTATGTTTGTTTATCATGATAACAAAATTATCAAAAACCTCTCTAAAGGTGCTATCACGCGAGTAACGTATTTCCTAGATTTTAAACTCTTTTGCATTATGTTGGATCTTACCAGAGATGGTCTTGCGCGTAATTGTTACTAAATATTTAATTATCAGCCTATATGAGTCTACAGCTGGACATACCTAGGCCTCCCCCAATGTGCGCCATAGCGCCCCTGTCTTCAGCTTGCCGGATCCAGCATCTACCTGCAGTCTTTCGCAGGTCGTCATCCCACCAAATATTTATCACCCTAATATTTATCCAAACTTAAGTTTAAGTAACACAAACACCGAAGAATACCTGCCAATCAATAACAATCTGCCCGACAACAACCAAACTCAATAGCAATCTTGTACAATACAAAAATAACACGATACCTTCGATAATGCCTTTGTTGTGACAACAATAGCTGTGGAAACTCAAAGAGTTTTAATATAAGTAATGTGCCTTCGGTATGTGAACTTTATTTTTGTTTGATCAGGAATTCATTTACTTTAAATATTAATAGATAAGGTTGGAGATGTTTTGTTTATAGTTATGACGTTTAAAGGTGTGCTTTATTTCCTTTAGACCTCACAGGACCCTTGGACACATCACAAAATTCAAATTGCATAAGTAGTAAATTAATAAATAATGCTGGACAATCCACACACCATCATCTAGCCCCAAGTTGAGCAGAGCTTATGTTAAGGCTACTATATAACTGATATACTTAATACAATACATTACATAGATATTTTTTTACATAGATAACGACCAGAACACCCGGAACAAATATCTGCAGATCGTACACATAATTGTTCCGAGGCGGGAATCGAACCCGCAACCACCTGGGTCGCAGGCGGACCTTCGCCCACCGCGCCGCAGAGGTCGTCATAAGTAAAACTAGGAAGAGATACTATAGAGAGAGAACTAAAGAGAGGCGAACTATAGAGGTAGCCAGAGCAATTTTTTTCTCTATTTAGCAGACATACTCGTATGTATGTATGTAGTAGATGAGTAGACTTAGATGAGTAAGTACATACAATTATTGAAGAAAGCCTACAAAGCCTCATACTTTTGCAAATAAACTATGTATACCCACCCTTTGTCGGAATATAAAACGAGGCTATTTCTTATTCAGAACGCGATATAGATAAACTGTTTATCCATTGGGTTATAATATTACCTTCGGAAAACGTTCAATCATTTGTTTAGGATCGGAGTGGTAAGGAATTTACTCGTGTTGGGTACTGTAAGAGAAAACCTTTATTTTTAACCGACTCCAACGTTGCGATAATGTAATTAGCTTATTTAGAACTAGCGGACATTCCCGGCTTCGCACGATTTTAGTACGGATCCCTAACTTTTTCAAAATATAATATTAGCCTATGTTCACCGGGGATAGAGTAGCTTCGCAACGGTGAAAGAATTTTTCAAATCGGTAGTTTCATTACAAACAAAAAAATCAAACCTTTCCTCTTTATAATATTAGTATAGAAATACTAAAAATCGAATTCAAATTCCTTAGTATTTACAGTTTTTAGAATTTTTCTAGACAAATACTTATTCATGGGAATTTGTACATATTCAACTACCTTTCTTACCATTTATGTATTTTCGTTCAGTAATATTATAAAAAAAAAAGATTTGGGGGAGGCCTTTGCCCAGCAGTGGGACGGAACAGGCTAAATAATTTTATCATAGACTTTAAGAGATATCTTATATCATAAATGAGTCCTGCCTCTAACGGAGATATGTAAAGCGAAGCTGTGAGTGGCATGAGCTTAATTAAATGCAGAAATACCTAAACCCTGATTAAAAAATAGAAGACGAAACTGAAATGAGCAAATGACTGGAGCTAATCATAAAATGTCGGATAAAACAAGGATGAAAGCTTTTATTTATTATTTCAAATACAAAGTTATATTTGTCTAAGATAAAAAAGTTCATCCAGGAAAGCTTTCGCAAAATTACTTATCTGAGAACAAAACAATAAAGTTTTTGCGGGGAAACAAAGAAAATTGGTTCAAGGTGGAATGATTACGCAGTGGTTGCTGGATTTAAGGCATGACCTTAGGAATAGTAGTCAGGAGTACTCAGGAGTGTGATAATCTTTGGCACAGATTTACTAATGTACCTAACTATATATTGTTGGCAAAGACAGCAAAGTCTCATTTAGCAATAACACGTCTGTATTCATTCTTATAAATAACTAGCTGTTTCCCGCGGTTTCACCCGCTTTAAACTCGAATTTCACTTTATTAGGTGATATTTGTACACCTTGGGTTACATTATTGGAGTTTTAGTAAGGATCACTAACTTTTTTGAAAATATAATATTGCCTATGTTCACCGGGGATAGTGTACTACCCAACGGTGAAAGAATTTTTCAAATCGGTCCAGTAGTTTGGAGACTATTCAATACAAACAAAAAATCAAATCTTTATAATATTAGTATAAATACTATACTCCCGTATAGTATTTTTTATAAGAATCAATACCGACTTTTTTAGCATAAAATGGATTCTAGAATCCAAGATATTTTAAGTCAAGAAAGTCATTTATGAAGGATAAATTAATAAAAATGTATGTATATTATTATGTATAAATAATAACAGAAAACAACAATATAACAGCAGTAAGATAGTTAAAGTGAGAAAGAGTTAATACTTTATTGTACCGCACACAGACAGAAAACAGTACAGAAATAAATAAATAATCACTAAATCAAAAACAAACATAACACAATCTTCAACAACGCATAATGCGCAGCTTCATTCCCATTCGTGTACAAATCTATATATATAAAAGAAAGTCGTGTTTGTTACAACACTTATAACTCGAGAACGGCTGGACCGATTTGACTGAAAATTGGTGAGAAGGTAGGTTAGAACCAGGAGTCTAACATAGGATATTAAAAAAAAAACCATTTGACAAATCGATTTCCACGGGGGCGAAGCCGCGGGGCGCAGCTAGTGACGAATAAAATGACGAATGCTTTGAAAACAAACAATTGTTTCTAATTTCTGCGATTTGCGATGGTATCGTCGGCAATATAGCAGCAGCATCGTAAAATATATTCTGCCAATATTTGTATTTGATTTTATAAGCCCTTTGCTTACAAAAAATATCTCGGAGCCTAGAACCGTATGTAGACGAATTTCGTAATACGGAGTTGCCAGCTCACTGATCTAGACTAAAGTAAACACGCAACACATTAAGATCGACCTTATCTCATCAGTGCCTGTGTAATCACTAATTAGGCGGGTCAAGTCAACACACTGAAATAAAATAAAATAAATAATGCTGGACAATCCACAGCGTCATCTAGCCCCAAGCTAAGCAGAGCTTATGTTGTGGGTACTACATGACCGATATACTTAATACAATATATTACTCAGATAGATATTTTTTTACTATACGAAAAAAATACCCAGAACACCCGGAACAAAATATGTCGTACTTTAAGTCTATGTTTGATTTGGTTTTGTGATGTCTATGTTTGTGAACGAAATAAACCTATATATCACCGTAACGATAAACTATGCTTTGTACAGTTGTACACCTGTTTGAATATATATAAAGCTTTTAATATTTATCCTTTCTTGGCTGCGCATTTATAATTAAAAGTATATGATAACTGAAAATGTATCACGGTGCAAAACTCTACCCAACGTAGTACAACGTAGAACGGTACAGTAAAATAAAAAAATAAAAAAAATAATGCAGGACAATCCACACAGCATTATCTAGCCCCATGGTAAGCAAAGCTTGTGTTATGGGTACTAGATAACTGATATACATAATACAATATAATACATAGATAGATATTTTTTTATTATACATAGAAAATGACCAGAACACCCGGAACAAATATCTGCAGATCAACACACAATTGTACCGAGGCGGGAATCGAACCCGCAACCTCTTGCGTCGCAGGCGGACCTTCGCCCACCGCGCCACAGAAGTCGTCAAAACAGTGTTGGTAGCTTACTCGATCGGTCCATAATTTTATTACTCGCTTTAACACAATTTACAACAAAATAGC
This sequence comes from Eupithecia dodoneata, assembly GCA_947044415.1. NCBI lineage: Eukaryota > Metazoa > Arthropoda > Insecta > Lepidoptera > Geometridae > Eupithecia > Eupithecia dodoneata. The sequence goes on from OX345670.1 coordinate 2,885,121, forward strand.
TTTATCTCCGTCGTTCTCCACACCAGAGCTTAATCCGGTTTATATCCTATTTCAGGGACAATTCGCTCTCCCGAGGAATGCGAGTTTGCTTCAGAATGTTGGATAAGTTAACCACATACGTTATCTCTTGACATTTTACTTCAGACATTCCGAAATTTTAAAGGTATGTGAACTGGGAAACTTTCTGGCGGTTGCGGTGGCACCATGTTTTACAGTAAATATTTTTAAACTTACGCGATCTGAACACGTCATTTTATTATAAGCACTAATACAGTTATGTGTGTGTCGTTCGAGTATGGAGATGGGCATGAAAATGCCTGGTATCGAAAACCAAGTGAGGGACAAATAAACTAGCCCCCGCTTTGCAGAGGCGGTTACTTCAGTACTCCAGTCATCCCGTGACCACAACACGACAGTGTGTAAACCTGTTGAAACGTCAGGAAAAATAGGTAAATAAACGCGATAAATACGCGTTGTATTTTTAACAGCTTCAGTGCCTAGGTAGGAGGCTGTCGTCGTTCTTATCGCGCTCCTGTTCTGTAGCTGCGGGGAGGCAGGGCAGTGAATGCCTTATTTATAAGCTCTCAAGGTTTCGGGCTGCGGTTTCTTCGGACCTGCTTCGTCTGTGCTACGAGTAAGTGCATGAAATTTCTGAAACGTGTTTATGTGCTACGTGTAGGGAATCCAATCCCGAGAACGCGGTTTTTGCGGAATCGGTAATGCGGGTTTACACTTGTGGGATTCGCGGAATTTGCGGGAGTGGAAAAAATATGGAAATCTAAGACAAATGTACGCAGACGTCCTTGCGAATACATATTTAATGGTTTCGGTCTCATAAAGAAGCGATTAAACCAGTCTTTCCTTTTTTCCTTGGAACTTATGATATACTTTAGATATTTGCCTTTGGCCTAACTAAAGGTTAAACTTGCCTATAGGTACTTATACAAAGTTGAAGCTAAAATTAAGAATTCCAAAATTTTCTAATTATCATCTTTTTTTATATGAGATTATTCAAACTTATTTATATTTGAAAATTAGAATTAATAATTTCAGTGATGAATCCGGACGTACACCCGGAAAAAGTATTTGCAGATCGTACAAATTTTTGTCCCGAGGCGGGAATCGAACCCTGCGTCGCAGGCGCGCCGCATCGGTCGTCATATTGACATGATTGGATTCCCTAGCTACGTGTCAGGAGTGAGATAGCCAGGCGCTTAGAATTAAATTTCTATTCATAGCACGTTCCTTCAAGGACTGTATGCTAGAATTCGAGACACATTTGTGCGGAGGCAAGAATCGAACCCGCAACCTCCTGCGTCGCAGGCGGACCTTCGCCCGCCGCGCTTCAGAGGTCTTTATCACATGACAGAAATAAAAACAACACTCAGAAAGATCTGGTTAAGCCAAGAAAACACGACCACAAGCAAAATTACGGATCTTTCGCAAACTACATAGGTTAGATACCTATGTATAGAGAAAATCGAATCAAGTTGCAATTTCCGAGACGTTGACAAAGGTCCCTCGAGCAAAACTTCATCTTTGTGATCGTTGTCTGTGTCATGTTTATACACGGATATTGTTTCTCTGGTGAAACGGATATCGTTTGATCATTGAATTAGTTCGTAATTTCATTGTACAATATTTTTGAACGCGCCATGTGCCCTATGCCATAGGCTAAAATGAGAAAAAAATAAAAAAATATTTATTACCTTTTTAGGTACACTTATAGGGAAGAAAAAGAAAAAAAAATATGTTAGAACTTTTTTAGACATAGACATATCATTTATTTACCACTACATGAATTAACAATTTTTAATTCAAAATAAAATACTTAATTTTTTAATTAACTTTTACCACTTTGTTGCCGTTATTCGTGACCCCTGCCAAATGCAACAGCTTTCTAATATTAATAATATCAGAGCTAAGCCGCGTACAGAAAGACAGACAGATGTAGATAAATGGTGAAAATAACAAAGGGTTGTTGAAAAAAATCCTTAAAATCGATTCATCCGCTTGGGACCTACATATGACTGCACAAATTAACATAATATTTACAGGTTTAAATTAAAAAAATATAATGAGTTGTGTGTTGGGGTAAAAATCTACGATGTTTCAGGATATAAGCACGTTTGAATATAAAAAGGGTCGGTTTCAGCCGAAACTGCCACCGAGGTCGAAGTATCGGGTTCCGTTTCTGCTGAAAAAATCCAGGTTCGGTCGGATACTAATTGACGGCATCAGATGACAGACAGCTCGCGGGCACTCGTTTGAAGCTTGTTGGAAGCCATTTTGTCACTGTAAAATTTATGGCCATTTTGTCAGTGTAAAATGTATCTAAAGTTAACGAATTTAAACCCATAATTGAATACTCATATTTGTGCTGTCCGGTTGCGGCGTTAATTTAATGTGCGCAGAGATTTAATGTCTATCAAATCAGTCTGAGAATAATAACAGGCAAAGGAAAGAGAGCAAAAGCTTCTGGTACCGTCGTCTTATTCCGCGAATAAGACGGCTTTATAAACTCGTGAAAAATAATATTCTTCAAAGTATCTCCATAAAAGCTCAGAAAATGGCGCGTAATAAATCAGAATGTACAGACGTTTGGCTGCGCTGCGAACTTAAACCTACAATGACCTAAGTTCATAGGAATAGGTTACATGAAATAAGGCTTAAAGGGTTACTAATCTTATTAATAAGAAGGTATAATATTGTTAAAAATCCTATAAACGTGCCTACTCATAGCTACCTATATTGGCTACTAATTTCAAATGAAATCAGGTTTATTCTCTAACTAGCTGCGCCCCGTGGCTTCGCCCCCGTCCAAATCTATGTGTCAAATGATTTAAATTATAAAAAGTGTGTGTGATTTAAATTATAAAATCCTATGTTAGACTCCTGGTTCTAAGCTACCTCTCCACCAATTTTCAGCTAAATCGGTTCAGTCGTTCTCGAGTTATAAGTGTTGTAACAAACACGACTTTCTTTTATATATATAGATTAACAAATCTCATACCCAGTTGATAAAACGCTGTATAAAAAGAGTTTTTGGAAAACGATGATAGTCAATATAATGTAAAATCCGTAGTAATATCAGCAGACATCTCCGTAATAGAGGATGCTGTTGCTATACAGCAACTTTACTATTATGATTTCAACAATTGTCACTATTATGATTTTAAGAGACATTAACGTGCCCCTACACAGTAAAATGTATTTCTGTATTTACCGTGTTTTACTAGGCGTAGCCTCGGCATAATTATTATTAAGGGAACCTTCAAATGTACAATTCTTACATGTTTGATTTATGACAATAAAGAAATCTTAGTCTGAATCCACGGAATGTACAGAAAAACCAATGAAAATCAATCACATTAGCAGCTTTGGCAACATTAGCTTAATAATGCCAAAGCTGCTAATGTAATGAATGAATGATGCCCAGCAACAAAGGCTATTTGGGTAATACAAAAATTTAAGAAGAAACATGACATCCTCCCTGATCTGTTTTAAAACTTCGGCGGTGCTAAAGTTGTCGTGTTCGTATTAACTTTCGGAATACTAAACTACATAAAAAGGAGCTGAAGCAGATTTTGTAAGTAAAGAAGACAATTTAGGGTTTTTGTCTGCTATCCTACCTATAATACTCTCTTGAGAGATTACACGTCGGCCATTAACGCCAAAACTACTGATTGGATCGTGCTGAAATTGTGTAGGCAAAGATCTGGACGAGGCTTGGAATAAGAAACGGTACTGTATGACCGACTTCAAAAAAGAGGAGGTTCTATGTTCGGCTGTATATGATATGTTTTTTTTTGTATGTTAGTCGACTTCTACGTCAATTATGGGCCGATTTTAAAAATTATTTCACTTCTAATAATTCAATTATTGCTACTGTCGCTGTTGCATGCCATTTCTCACAATTTGTACACCGTAATCGGTAAAACATTTTGATACCTACTATAAAATCTTACATTTACGCATGTTTTTGCACATAAATGCTCATTAGCTTTATTATATAAAAAATGATCCCGAGCTAGTCCGATAAAAAAATTATTCTTGAGGGTATTTATATTCATATTTATTTTATTGCATCATTGTGTACATTTGTAGGTCTTAGTATCTAGGTAATGTATACTATTTGTCCCGCAAAACTTAAAAAAAGTGTAAAAAGGTTTTTAGTTTTCTTTAAATCCATACAATAAGGTAGGTATACTTTATTATTGCATAATAAAGTATACCTACCTTATTGTATGCCACGCGCAAAAGCTATTGTTTTATAATGTAGAGCAAAATGCAAAGCTAATTCCCACCAGGGCGCTTGATAGTCAGGTCATGAGAAGCCTATTCAACCGGAGTGAATATGATGTGACAATCCTGACAGTCAGAGGCAGTCGAGTGAATCGGCTGAGCTGTTTAGCATAATTAATGAACATCTTATAGACGAAGATGATGCTGAGATACCTACAGGTCTTGACGACAAAGATTACCGGTCAAAAATATGGCTAAAGGTCACTTAACCGTCGAATAAAATTAATTAGGTATTCCCGGGAAATCGGCGTTCGTTTTACAGTGAGCCTAGCCATTCTATAATGGTCACGGTTAGGGGTTTTCGAAAAATTATCATGTTGAGTGGGCAATTTTTCCTGATCGAAAATTTCTTCGGTTTCGTAAAAATAAAATCAAAACACTGTTCTCACTTCGTCCAATTATAGAAACTAAACGGAGAAACTCATAACTTGATTCCACCCTGATCCGCAACAAATTGGAACGCTAGGGGCGAATAAAACTTTACTTTGATTTATCTAAAGCTATAAAAAAAATATTAAGAAGATATCCATAGATACTGATATAAAAAAAGCAAAAATGAATCTGTCTCTCTGTCTACCTTTTCACATTTAAACGCCTGAAAAATCTTAACGCATTCACTGCCCTGTCTAGGCGGTGCGGATCTAAGCTGAACTGTGAATGCATTATAATAGAAGAGAAAATCAATTTAACTAAAAGGCAATTTAACTTAGAGATAACCAAGACAGTAGGAGTGGCTTTGAGCACAAAGGAGTGGCAAGAAGTCAAACAAACTGCCGTGTAAAAAACAAATATCTCAAGGTATACGAGGTAACTGGCTCAAATAACTGTGTTTTGTTGTGGCTGTTCTAACATTTTATTATTTGCGTTACTTTTCGCTCGGCGGAGCGAAAGGACTTGTCTTGAGAGTCGGAAATTGGAGTTAAATGTTTTGTTGTTCGCGGAAAAGACTTAGTAAATTGGTTAGTAAGGATTAAGATAATATAATATGTTATAAATAATAAAACAAAATTTTAAAGATATTGGCTTTTTATTTATATGTTTGACTGTACCTATGAACGTGAAGATATCAATATTTTGCGATCGATCTTTAAAAGAAGTTAGACAGTTTTTTGTTGCTCCTGAAAAGTTGCCAAATGTCGATACGTCCCTATCCCTATGGAATGCCCTCGACATGATTGCACCTACGAATTTTAGATTAAGGTAGTTAAAGGAGAGAGATGAGAGATGAAGAGAGGTTTCGATAACGCAGAAATTGAAAAGTAAGAACAAGAGATCATGATGATACATAAATACCTACACATACTGAGCTTGTGATTGAAGGTAATTTGATTAATGAAACATAATTTAATAAACTTCAGAACGCTTCCAAGTTCGAGTCCATGGAACATCCGCTCAACTTTATTAAATTTCTTATAGAATTTCCGCCCATGTCATTCAATATAATTACATACCTCCAGGACTTTAGAAATGAGTAGCAATACCCGTTTCTAAAGTCCTGGATAGTTTTTGTAAATAAAATGGGTCGCAAAACCATGGGTAGGTTAGGTATAGGTACTAGATAACTGATATACATAATACAATTAATAGATATTTTTTTAACCCGCTCCTGCGTCACAGGCGACCTTCTCCCACCATGCCAGATCGGTCTTCTAAAGTTGTAATCAAACTTGAATAATTATCTTTCCTAGAAGTTTATTAAATGTTCAAAGGGAACATGATGTCGGAAGTCTGAAAGTTAGCTTCAGATTTCAAACGAGCTGGGGTAAAGTTTAACTCTACAAGCTAGGTACGCTTGCATTCGATAGTGTTCCCATAATGGACCCTAAGTCTGAGGATTACAGTTCATTAATATCCTCGTTAGACGAAGGCTTACTCCGTTCTCGGTATCCCATACTGTAAATGAAAGTATCGGAGAACTTTCCGGAACTGAGCTGTGTGTGGTGTAGTGTGTTATACTAAGGATGCAGCGAACGAGCGTAATTTTTGAGTTGTGAGTCGCGTAAATGCTGCCGAGCAGAAAATCTGTTGGGCTGACAGACGGGCGCAATTCATTCAGTTGCTTTATTCGCGTCGTCTCTAACCAATCTGTACCTGACTGGCGCTCCCCTCACTCCCGCGAATACAATTCGGTTGGAACTATGCGTGTAAGTCAGCAGATAACTCATTTTGCGTCGCCTCCGTGTGAATCAAACAGGACTTTTCTGTGAAGCCTTATGCAGCAGAAATTACGCGACTGACAACTCAAAAAATTTACGCTCGTTTGGCCTGGCACTTAATAAGCATCTTTGTCGTCACTATCAGGCATCTTTACCGCAACAGCATTTTGGCGACTGTGGTAGAGTGCCTGCCTATCATCTCCAGTCTGGAAGTGTGTTCTGAAGTGGGCGATCAGATCAATGAAGGAAGCTATTATTATACGCAGCACAATGCTGAGTGAAGGCCATATTTGCCATGAACACTGCTACGCACAATCATTTGTAATATAGGTAGTAATAATTTGCGTAGTTTAAGTTTGTTGTGTATAGTAGTTTTAAGGTGAATAAAAATATTTTCTTTCTTTCTTTCTTTCTTTCTATTTCCTTGATTGATTATCCTCGGCTCACCTTATACAGTGCCTATTTTATTTTGTGTTGTTGGTTAAAATTGTGTTGGCTAAAAAGCTACTCGTATGTACATATGTATAAAAGGACTAATGTTTGTTGTCTGAAATACTAATGTTTATTTATATTCCGTCATGTATCCTATAAATACCTACATTTTTATATACATTTTTAGCGGTCGCGGGGTGTCGATGGACGTATTGCCACGAGGTAGGTCTGTCCGTATAGGTAAATCAAACTCCTCTCATTTTAAGATAATAGCCATAATGATAATAACGAGCTATAAATAAATATCCACATTCGTCATGTTTCAAGCATGTATCTATTTGTTTACCTACCTAATGGGTTTGATACGAGAACTTTGCAAGTAATGATGCTCATTATCCAGGGATATGTAAACATGCGTTTAAGTTTACGATGGTTTGTATTCGATACAAATAGATGTAGCACATTCGTCGAATAAATACGAAATATATTTATCGATTAAATATTACGCATGGAATTATAGCAGTGCAAGCGACTATGACCCGTTCCCGTGTACCTGTTTTGCACATGCAGAGGACCACGAGAATTGCTGTTTCGTCACCAGTTTCAAAATTCTGACCTATACGGGAAAAAAAAAAATCTGACGGATGTGTTCTAAATCCAATATCGCACTGTCTAACTATCACGGTTCATGAGCAGCCTGGTGACAGACGGTCAGACGGACAGCGGAGTGTTGGTAATAGGGTCTCGTTTTACCCTTTAAGTCATCATCATCATCAGCCTATATTAGTCCACTGCTGGACATAGGCCTCCACAAATGAGCGCCATATCGATCCATGGGGGGGTTGATGCCCATAATCCCCACGCTGGGCATGCGGGTTGGGGATCGCAGTATAGGGAGTGTGCTGCAAGGGACGCTGCTGCCCGCCCCCCGGTGTATGTCCCTTAGTCGCCTCCTAAGACACCCACGGGAAGAGTTGGGTTGGTGCTATTCTATCTAGGCCGACACCACACAGCCCCACACTACCCTTTAAGTACGGAACCCTAAAATAAAATAGCAGTTTGTTTTACGTTGTTACCTAAGCTTCCCTAGTTAGCATGTAGCATGATATTTTCTAAATTCCTTAACAATCCTCATTATAAATCTGTCAATTTAGCTAAGCCCTAGTATATTAAAAGCAATTTTTTTCATCTCTCGTCTATTGATGAAAACCGTATGAAAATGTGTTCAGTTGTTTTTGACTCGGTCAAACAGACAGAGAACCGCATAGACTTTGTTTTATGATAAGATCGATAAATCACGTATGTATTATAAATACATAAACTAAGGTCCAATTTCACCGTTGCAATTGAACGCGTTCAGGGCATTTTTCCGACATACCTAAAGTTAATCTGGTTTAAGCGTTAAGCCGAGTCATATCATACATACAATGGTTATTACGAATTTGGACTCGATCAAGCTGAATTTAGTTTTGTTTATTTTAGACAAGCTGCGCCCTGCGGCTTCGCGCGCGTTAAAGTCCGCGTTAAGGTCCTCCTGAACCAGCTCTTGAATCACTCTATCGTTTAAAAAGACCGCATCAAAATCGTTGCGTAGTTTGAAAGATCTAAGCATACATAGGGACAAACAGACAGAGGGAAGCGACTGTTTTATAGTATGTAGTGATTTGATAGCAAACGATGAAATTGGACCTTAGTGAATAAAAAAACCGGTCTCACCTTCGCAATAACCCCTTCCGTAGTGGATTTCAGTCTCACCTTTTCAGTGACAGGTAGGCCTCCGATCTCCTCGGAAGAGACACAGTCTCCTTTGAGCCAGTTCGCTAGCCGGCCGAGCTCGCCGAGCATGTTGGACGGCGATAATGAACTCAGCGCCATTTTCAACTTACAACCCCAGCAATTTAGAGTGAAATTCCCTTATCTAGTGTTCGCTTAAGTTTGTTAAGAACCCAAGACTTAAAACTCAGCTTAAAAGATCACATTTTATCAATAGCAATAACGCGGAAACATATAGTTATCTGAAGGAGTTTATTGGTAGAGATAGCATAAAATAATATAAACTTTCACATTGAACTCTTGTCCATTCAATTATTTTCCCGCAAACGTTTGAAAAATGCGCCTTTCCTCTCCGGCGGTTTGAAACCGACTGACGTAGGTACAAACGTTAACATAACATCGGGAATCACATCTTTATCCTTAAATTTTCGCAGCTCTTCCCAATAGGACTACAACCTTGTTCCGAGAGCTTAGAACGCTTATTCGTATGGCGCAAATTACGACACGGTTCATGGAGCATGCGCGCGGAAAAGGGATGTTATGGAGGGGTTGGTGTGAGTGGAAAGGAGATGGCGTAATTTCCTCGATTTGTCCTCTATTTCCCAATTTCAAGCACATGGACAGAGTGAGTATCATACGCTCAATTTTGGTGGGAGGGGGTTGCAATGAGTTGCAATTACGTTGCGTGCCCCCCACACCACCTATCAAGGCCATCGACCTAGTCTATCTATCTAGGCACAGAGCGTATTTGTTTATGGAGGTCAGCGAGTCTGGGGAAAATGTATTTGTGGATTTTGCAGTAGGCCTAGCACAAACCTAGGATTGTTCCCTCGGGTAGAATAGATTACCAGGGTCGCTAGTGTATCGTGGTATGATGGTACCTACTGGGAAGCAAAAGACAAACAACTTAAACCTAAAAAAATTGAATAATTACTGACTTCTTACGTTTTCAACGAATTTATGTATTTTAATGTTCTAAAATACCAGAATAATTTTAAACTGGTCATATTTTATTTAATTAATGAATGAAGAATATTATGTAAACAGTGCCATAAAACACAGTTTAACAAGAATGTTATATGAAAAATGTTTAAAAAGAAAAGAAAAGAGAAGAAGAAGAAGAATTAAGAGCCTACAAAACTTGTAAAATATTTAGAATGCCATGGAACCCAATATAGTACCAAACTTGGAATCTTTACACACTTTAGTTCAATTATTCCTTAGATCCATAATTGCATACCTAATATACTACATTCATTTTTTAATTTGTACTATTGTGTATTGACTACTTCTCATGCAAAAGAACAGCCTGTTTTTTAATTAAATTAATATTTAAAAAAAAATTAACAGAAATTAAATTGTAGATGTATAATATAGTATTTATACAATAATAAATCTTTGTTAAACTTACCTAGAATACTATATGTGTAATATCTGTGTATATTGGTAAATCTTTATTTTTGGGGGAGGCACATTCAGCAGAGCATGATGTTGCACTGTACCTACAGAACTTTATCTATTCTGTTCATGGAATAAATAATGATTAGGGTTCTGGATTGATAAGCGGTAGAATGCTGAACGGTAGATATTTTATTATAGTAGCTACAAAGCTCTGGATGACATTGCTTTGTTTATAAAAATGCGAGTTATCGACACTTGTCGTATCTTGTTATTTATCAATGGAACATGTCTATAAAAACATTTTCTGGCGCAGGGTATGTTGGAAATATGTTTATGAACACTTACCTTAGGTGTTTTGATAATATCCATCGCGTTTGCTGGCAAAAATCGATAATTGACTAAATCACTTCACTATCAACATAGGGGTCAGAATGTTTTACAAACCAATATAGGAGCACAGAGAGAACCCAGAGCATATAAACACAGTACAGTTATAAATAATAACTAGCACAATTGAATTCAGCAGACACGCATTTCTGAAAAATACGAAAGAAAACACGAATACAAATTTTGTTTCCGATTTCGTTCGGTTCGATTCTAGATCTTGGATGAGTAAGTCACTGTCAACGTAGGGTTGACATTGACATTTAGGTTCTTTTATATTAAGCAATTCACGCCCTCCGGTTTCGTCCATCGTAATAAAGAATGGATCAATCTGGTTTTCTTCAAACGCTTTCGTGTTCTGCTTCCCCGAAGCGTTTAGCTAGGGCTCCGAGTTTTTCCCGACTCCTACTCGCAGTGGCAACTGTCTCTGGGTCAATTGATGGAAGAAGTGGTGTATCGCTATCGCCTTCTCGGTGTATAATTCTAACAGGGATTTTTTCTTCTTCTTCTTTAGACTTTTTTTTTGTGGGTCTTCTGGTTTCTAATGTATAGTTCTTGACTTGACTAAGTACTTCGAGGATAGTCGACTTCATATATGTATAAATAAAACGTTGCGTATGAGATTTACGATGATGGAATGGACAAGCGCCAAAACTTTTAATTTCATAGAAATTTATCGAAATGAACCGATTATATGGATTTGACGACCGATGTGGCGCGGTGGGCGAAGGTCTGCCTGCGACGCAGGAGGTTGCGGGTTCGATTCCCGCCTCGGAACAATTGTGTGTACGATCTGCAGATATTTGTTCCGGGTGCTCTGGTCGTTTTCTATGTATAATAAAAAATATCTATCTATGTAATGTATTGTATTATGTATATCAGTTATCTAGTACCCATAACACAAGCTCTGCTTACAATGGGGCTGGATAATGCTGTGTGAATTGTCCAGCATTATTTATTTATTTATTTATTTATATACAATATCTAATCCGTAATTTAAACCCTTAGATATGTACATACATATGAGTTAGGTCTTTCCCTTTTCCTCTATTAGTAGTTATCAGTTGATTCAACCTCTCAATTGGAGTAAAAATCAAGCGAACGAGTTAGGTCTCTTGGTAGTGGAAGCGCCCGTCCGGGGGGGTCACGCGTGCAGCAGAGGGGCAAAACCACGGCAAAACCCAGTGGGCATGATGGATGGATGACCGTTGTCAGCCCGGTCAAAAATGCGTCCTGTACACATTTGGCGAATGCGCTGGGCCAGTATGTTGGGCCAACTGATCGGATTGCGTTCACACGTTGGCGTACGATCATTCCGCATTGGCGCTTCAACCAAGATGGACGTGTAGTGTCTTAATTTGGTTCCATATAAATAAATAATGCTGGACAACTCAACATAATCCAATACATTACATAGATATATATTTTTTATTATACATAGAAAACGACCAGAACACCCGGAACAAATATCTGCAGATCGTACACACAATTGTTCCGAGGCGGGAATCGAACCCGCAACCTCCTGCGTCGCAGGTGGACCTTCGCCCACCGCGCCACATAGGTCGTCAAATCCATATAATCGGTTCATTTCGATAAATTTCTATGAAATTAAAAGTTTTGGCGCTTGTCCATTCCATCATCGTAAATCTCATACGCACGCAATGCGACTGTCTCCGCTGACGACTAGAGACGAACTGAATAAGACGCCAAAGCCCAAAACGTGTGAACACTGTGTTTGCGGAGCGCGCCAAGATCCTTTGCTGTGTGCACGAAAAACCGACACTAGCCTAGCCGGGTTGCGAGGCAACGTTGGCCGCCAACTTCCAACATGCGCCAAGTAAAGTAGGTCTCTACACGTTGTTGGCCCAACGTACTGGCCCAACGTGTACAGCCTACTTTACATCAGTCAGCAGTCCAGTAGGCACTAGGCAGGTAGGCAGTTCTGTCAGTCATTCCAGTCGGCTGTCCTGTCCTGCTGTCAGTCAGTCAAATTGATTCTATTTTGTTGTACGTACTTGTGCGCGTATCACCCATCAAAAATATTTACAATACCTACGAGTTTTTCTCCTCATAATAATTTTATTGCTTCGAAAGGATTAGCTAAGTCTAATTTATTTGTGTGATTATTATGGCTACTACGATTCCCGCCGACCGAAACGAAGAGCGCCGTCGCAGGGTAAGATTATTCCTAAAAAATACATCGCACCATGATTCATACTGTTTTTGCTTTTATCTTGCGACAATAATTATGCAAATTGAGGTACCTGAAGATTTAGATCATTAGCAGGTTCACAAGACCGGTATTCGTTTACAAAAACAACAGGCAATGTCGAAGACTTGGACTATATTACGAATCGCAAAAGCGTCGGAATATTATAGTTATATTGCTTACTACTTCAAAGAAAACGCTCAAAAACAACTCATAAACCGATGAAGCTTTGTAGTACCTAATACATTCGTTTATCGTTAAAAACTCGTCTAATGCTATTAAATAAATAAATAATTATAAAATCATTAGGAAATTTCTTTTAAAATAGTTTTCCCCTCGTTTATGATGAAGTGTTTGAATTAAACAAAGAACCGATTATTAATTTCATTATGTTACATCATCATATTTATTCAGCCAATAATTTACTTGCAAAAGTATCCAAAAACACCTTGAAGCTAATACCAATTTAATTGGTTTAAGCATTGAGAATGTATATGGATTCCCCACTTCCTATCTTAATCTACATTATATAGTATTAACTTACTCTACTATTCAATGGCTACTTCTTCCACTAGTAGACAGAAATCAATCAATAAAAATAATAATAGATAGATAGATAATCTATGTATAATATAAGTTACATAATTTAGTTATTAGTAAAGCCTATGTTAGGTGTGTCTATGCACTATTAATTATTATTAATGCATTATTAATTACTATTATTTCTAACTTAATTTCAAAAATAAATCCATAATCTACTGTAGTTAACATTATGATCTGACAACAATTATAAGTTAACCTATACAATAATCTATGTTTCTTATTTATTTGATAATAATTTAAAGTACTAAATTTAAATATTAGTGTTTGGTTTATTAGATTAAAAAAATAAAGTTATAGATTTATGTTTTTTTTTTCTGAATGTTTTGGCAAAGGTGAGTATGTTTCTAATTGTGCCCTGGACTAGTAATACAGGTTTTCAAAAATCATCACTGGCACCAGTGTCTTACTAACCTGTTTCTGTATTTATTTACACCTAACTACCAAGAAATACCTACACAATTTTTTTGTATTATACTAGTTGCACTCAGCGGCTTTGCTCGCATAGAAATTTTAAAAATATGAGGGAAAAATAGTTTACATCATATTCTCTAACCTACTGAATATACCTATATACACACAAAGGACATTTCATAAGAATTGGTCAAGCCAATTTAGAGGAGTTTCATTACAATGTCATTCTGATGCTGTGATAAAAAGTGGCCTTTATGTTATATCTGGTCTAAAACTACATCTATGGCAATTTATTTATGTATCAAACAAACTCCCATTGTTATATAATATTAGTGTGATAGCCTACTATCCTAATACAAGGTGTGTATAGGTGCTGCTTGGGCCTCTGCCAGCCGGCTTTCTGCGCACTGATGGGACCCAGGATAATGCAGCATCAGATGACGCCGACTACCAGGCAGCGTTGGCGTTGCAACAGCAGCTATGTGGAGCTACAGTGAGTAGAGATCATAATTCTTACCTCCTCAGCACAAATACGTTGACTGCTTTTCTTAAAACGTAAAAACAAGGAATTAACTTCAAGGTACTTTCTTCAAAGATGAGAACCCTACAAATTTTAATTTTAGATTTGCCCAATATTTTTCTATTTCAAGTTGTAGTGTAGATTAGGTAGTTAAAACGAGGAAGAAACTTCGGTGTTTTTTTTGTTGATGAAACCCTAACAAATACAAGTTTGTTATATACAAACAGATATTAAAATTTGCTCTTTATTTTAGCCCTGAATTCAACCTATATTCTAAATTGGACTTATAATTTAGGCTTGATTTCATGTATACGAAGCCACAGGCAGAAGCTTTACCTTTGAAATATTGAGATGAATTGTGGGAAGTGGACTCAAAAGTCAAAATCATTTATTCTTTAGATTGACAAAATAAGCACTTAGACAAGTCATATTTTATACATTAAATTATTATCAAATAAAATTCTTTATTGACTAACTGGATGGAACATAGTATGTTGTTTATAGTTTAGTTTAGCGTCCAAACATAATAATATCTGTGACGTAGCGTACGAAAAGAGCCCTCTTAAGTCGGAATGCAATGTTCCATTATCACCAGATCTTATTATAGTGTGTTGTTAGTGGATATGCAAATAAAAGTCATTATAAGGTAACTGGCCGTTTATTTAGAAATATTCGCATTGCTATCCTAATTGTTTTAAGAAATGCAATGTTTTGGTATGTGACCTACTTAAAAAACTTAAATAGTAATATTTCGTGCAAAAATATGTATGTAAATGGGTGCAATGACTGATATGACTTAGAATTTTAAACATTGATAAGCCTTGCATGAAGCATATTCTTTGTAAAAAAGCTTATTACAAAATATCAGATTACCTAGAAGATAAAAAAGCTTGGAACGAGTTTTGCTCCAACTCAAAATCTACCAACTTACAGATAAGCAAATCAAATGTACTAGACACATAAGTTATGAACATACTAGTGGTTTCTTCTCACTTCTTCCACTGGTGGACAAAAAATTGAAGTGAACATCAATATAATAATGAATAGTATAAAATATGACTTGTCTAAGTGCTTATTTGTAAGCCTAAGGAAATAAACTTTCATTTCATTGCACAGAACAGGATATCTCTAAAAGTTGATGACAGAAACCTAGAAAATGAAAAAAACATCTTGTTTCTTATTTGTTAATAATTTGTAGTATAATAAATGACTTGTGTGATAGAAGTGCTTATTTTTTAAGCCTAAAGAAATAAAGTCTTTAGAATTTGAGTTTTTTGATTTTTTGGGATATCTACTAAATCAGCTATAAAAACATATGCTGGTTTGTTTACCTACCATTCTACATTATCTCTAAAGGGTACTTTGCATTTATATTGTATCTATTGATAAATGATAACACTGTCACTTATTTGGCTCTATTCGTTAAAGATTTATATAGGTACACAGTAGATTCGATGCTCTATGAGTCAAAATGTGTCTGCAGGTACGTCATGTCATTCATGACTCATGACGTACGTACTTGTTTTGTTGTAGATGGGCATGTCATGTTTTTAAATTCATCTTACATCTTTAGGATTTTAAAATTATGACTTGCAATGGGAATAGCGTCATGAAACGAAAATAGGATTGGGTAGGATGCCTTGCGCGGAGAAAAGACGACAGTGGAGGAAGGCGCTTACTGATTGGCGGCAAAGACATGATACAGACAGATGCACCGAGAGGTGGCGCGAAGGTCCGCCTGTGACGCAGGATGTTGAGGGTTCGATTCCCGACTTGGAAGAAATGGTTATACGATCTAAAATATTTGTTCCAGGTGTTCTTGGTATTTGCTATGGTATAATAAAAAAAGTGTTATATCTGTATATCAGTCATGTAGTAACACTAGCTCTACTTACCTTGGGGCTGTCCGGCATTATTTATTTATTTTTTGTCGCTTGGAAAAACGAAACGAAATACGACACCGAGGCCCAAATGCAAAATTACATACAGTCAAATGGAAAATATGGAAATTATTCCAAAAATAAATTATGCTTATCGTCTCTCATTATGTGCACTTCTACTTTTACGTAGTAAACCTAAAGTAGTTGTATGGCTGACGATTTATGTAGTTGTTTACGTTTATTTATCGACACCGCCAGACATTACGCTCAGTCCGTGCAACACTCTTCTGATATCAATAATATTATTGAGGAATAATATGATGCCCTGTTGTAAATGTTCGTGTACAATACTGCAGGTTAGTGTTTAGTATTAAATGGAAGCTAAAGTGTAAATATAAAGTTTTATGGGTGGTTCCTTTAATACCACGATGATTGCGAGTGCTTCGTTATTTATTTACCCGCGTAGTTATGTGTTAGTGTAGAAGGGTTGAGGTCTGTCTTTCCGTACGTGACGTTTTGCGTCTCGGGGGGGTTTTTCTTCAAATGCTGGTGTATGATAGATCGCTAACTGTACAGTCTTTCGTGCCGTAGGATATTCAAGACTAAAATCGGTCTAGCAAGCCATAGGTAAAAGGGCTCATACTAGAAAGAGGAATCCTTTATCTCTACGGTTGACGTTATTGAAATATCTGAGGTGGTCTAAATATTTGTTACAAGCTTTTAATCTACTTGATGGGGACAAAAGGTTTATATTGTGTGGGACAAAGCTTGGAACTGAATTTTATACCAGTTATCTGCAACCGATTGGACCAATGCAATGTCACTAATGTGTGTGCAATGTGCCATAGAGCTAGTTTGATGACGAATACAGAAGGTGGCCATATCAACTCCTAAACCCCGTCGAGTTTTGGTGTCTTGGATTTATGTCTTCCCAAGCGTTTCGGCAAACGTAGTGTATAGGACGCCCTCCGGCTAGGTGGTATAACGACCTGCGAATGACTGCAGGAAGATGCTGGATGCAGCAAGGTAAAGACAGGGCGCTATGGCGCTCATTACGGGAGGCCTAAGTCCAGCAGTGGACTATTATAGGTTGATGATGATGAAACATTTATTCATTTTCCTATTTGGTTCAGGTGCCAACCGCTGGGCCGCCGTTGACTGCAAGACTCAGTATCACCATCGCACAGGCGAAACTCGTTAAGAACTACGGTGAGTTACAATCTTGAAGTGAAGGAAATTCTATGCTTTTTGTCAATTCGACCAGAATTGACAAACTCTTATTATGCGAAAGTTTTGATAGATTTATGTATGTTTGTTACTTCTTCATGCCAAAACTACTGAACGATGAAATTTAGCATAGACGTAGATCTGGAATAACATATAGGCTTATCCCAAGTAGTCATAGATATAATAAAATACATTACAATTTCACTTTATTGCATACCAAGAATACACAATGGGCGGCCTATATATATATGTTTTGTCTGATCGTTCTTAGAGATATCTAAGAACGATCAGACAAAACATATATAGGTTAAGTAGATCTAGGTATATCAGTTATCTGGTTTCCGCAACACAACTCTGCTTAGCTTGAGGCTAGTGTTTATTATCCATAAATATTTATTTATAGGTCTGACCCGTATGGACCCCTACGTCCGCCTGCGCGTGGGGCACTGCATCTACGAGACCCACACCGACCCCAGCGGTGGGAAGACCCCACGCTGGAACAAGGTTATTCACTGGTCAGTATCTAAAAATGGTCTTTGAATTGGTCGAATTCTGAACTTGTCATAATCAAGACTAGAAGGACTGTAAGTTATATTTTTTTTTATTCCTTTACACAACTTTAACGCTTCACCAAATTTTAGCACAGCGTTACTAGCGTCTTTCGTAGAAAATTCCAACTTTTTTACAAGGTTACTAACCTGATTAAAATTTGAAGAATGTGGTTGAAACTAAAAATAGTCAACTAGTTCTAAACCATTTACTGATTTGTTGTACTGTTGAAAATAGCATTAATTAACGTATATACCTACAAATAACATAAAAGAGTAGGCTTCTGAACGTATACCTGTATGATCGAGATGCGAGAATCAGTAGTTGATATTATTGTGATTGCTTTTGATTTTGCCGCATCACTATTTATTTCTTTACAATTAAAATAGTCATTTTTAAATGTTTTTTTGAAACATATTTGCTAATTATTTTAATGTCTATGTTTCCAGCCTGCTGCCCCCTGGCGTGAACTCGGTGTACCTCGAGATATTCGACGAGTGTTCCTTCACGATGGACGAGTTGATCGCGTGGACAAACATCACCATTCCTCAGGCGGTTATGAACGTGAGTTATCTGTTCCTGCTCCGTGCCTCCCTATTTTTTTATTTTCTTTAGGTGGCTTAGGTATCACTGCGGCCATGGTAGGCCTAATGTAAATACGAAAGGATGTTTATACATATTTTGATGTTTGGATGTTTGTCACCTCTTTACGCCAAAACTACTGAACTGGGCTGAAATGTTGTATTCAGGTAGTTCTGGGCCGAATACAGACAGACAGAAATAATCCTAAAACGTTTCCATAGAAACAACTCGTGCGAAACCGCGGGCAGAAACTAGTATTTAATATACGCCATTTTATTATTGAGCCTGAAGTGATGACTCGTTGGTATCATTGTGAAGAATTAACCGTATTATCATTTCCTCAGGGAGAGACGCACGAAGACTGGTACCCGCTGAACGGCAAGCAAGGCGACGGCGTCGAAGGCATGATCAACCTTGTACTCAGCTACTCTGTAAGTTTATTACTAACGCCATCTAGTTCACTATTGGTGAACTTGAACTTAAGACCATGCGAATGCACCAATGCTGCGCCTATTTTGTTGAGGCATCTATCGATATCTTCTGACAAGAAGATAATGTAATGCGGATGAGCTTCCATGAGAGTCAGTTTTCTTGTATTATTGGTCATAAGAACACAAGCGCACATTGGTCACAGCAGCACACTAAAAAGGCAAATGTTTGGTTGAATGACTGTGTAAGACTTCTTCACGCCTTAACTAACGGCTGGATAAGACATATATTTTTGCATAAATACGTCTTAATGCTGGTTTTTCGTTCGCCTCGTTCAACCTATCCATATAGGCCTATGTCCACATCAACAGACATTGTTGGTGTGGACGGCCGCAGGTTCACAGTAAAACGTTTGTGTTCTAGGTGGGCCCCGCGCAGCTGTCCCCGTACCCGCCCATGATGGTGATCCCCAGCACCGGCATGGGGTACGCAGCTATGCCCATGTACGCAGCACCGCCGCAGGCGCAGCCGCCGCAGCAGCCGCCCATCACACAGGAGCAAATAACACAGGTATGTAAGAACACACACCTGTGTAGTCGCTAGATGCGTCAAGCTGAAGAGAGGGCGCTGTGGCGCTCATTGGGGGAGGCCGATGTCCAGCTGTGGACTACTATAGGTTGATGATGATGAAACATTTCTTTGCCTATTTGGTTCCTAGTGGATACATAGGCTGGTGATGATAATGGTGTTAGAACAAACACACAAACACACACACAAAAATTTATATAAATCAGAACTTAGGATTACAAAGTGACATTACAAGCCAAGATATCCTAATTTCAGATTGAAGAAATGTTCCCAAGCATGGACAAAGAGGTGATCAAATCAGTTCTGGAAGCGAACCGAGGCAACAAGGATGCTACTATCAACTCGCTACTGCAGATGTCAGAATAAACAGCTATGTTATACAAAGAAGCAAGATGAAGGGCCTCATATATCGTAACCTTAATTTGAATATGCCTACGCATAGTGATTAAATTAAATCTATTATAGGAACAATCATATTGAATATTTGGTAAGATATGTTTTATTCGGATATGTATAATCGAGCAATTATAGCTAGAAACAGACTGAGCCCAACGGAAAGTACGCGACTCTAATGGGGTAAATACCGGATGGCACAATACAATAAGTGGTAATCTGTTTTCTTACAAACTCGAACGTCCAGTCGCATAACATATCTCATACCTTGCCGTTGTGGGACCTGGTCCCTAATTCCATTAAATTAATCGCTTCACCATAACTATGGCATTGTCTCATAATAACACATTTTGGCATTTTAATTTTGATTAAAGAAACTGCAGATGGAGTCTGACAAGGTTGAAACAAATCTATCCATGTCTACGTGCAAATAGTTAAATAGAACTTCACGCGCTACTTTCATCTATAGACGTTTTTTCAACGATACTATTGTTAAAGTAAAGCGACTGATTAGCAGAACTCTGCCCCAGTCTGTTTCCGGTGTTCCAGCTTAAAAGTCTTTATTTTAATTTTATGTAATTGACTTGATGACGTTGCTTTGATGGTTGGTAGCATTGGGATACAAAAGATTATGACATTATAAAACGTGATAACGTTATTCTCATTCATATAGTTACATTAAATTTTATAGAATTACAAGTTTATATGTATATCAAGTAACAAACGGTGCTTAAAAATACACTCATAGATAATAGAGAATTCCTCTTTTGTTTTTGCTCAAATTTGTTTCTGGCAACAAAATGACGCCGATGTTGCCTTTATATTCTAATTGTATAAGTAGTGTTGCTGTTTCTAATATTATAAAGTTATTATAAGTATAGAAACTCTGGCACCAAGTAAAAATCTTGATAGCTTAGTGAAACCACTTAAATCTATAGAATATTTTTATAACACATTAGTCTGAATAATAAACTGCACATTGCGTATGCATAGCCTTGACATTACACCCAAAATAAATCATGATTCACTATTATAATGAAATATTGTTATTGAATTATGTAAATAATTAAATATAAATTATTATTTATTATTATTAATTTGGTAAAGGTAAAACACAGCTTGTTCGGCTAGTGATCGTGCCAAATGGTTTGCCATCGCAACTTGCTTATAATGTTATTTGTAATTTAACTATACATTTTATCAAATAAATTATTATAACAACTTCTTGTTTTACCGTGTAACATCTATTATTAAGTAACTCATTTATCTTATCTATCACTACTAGATATTATTATTGGTATTATTTGAATTGGTGCTCATACTAAAGTCATTTACAACGGGATATTTACCATGATTTGATTTTTGAATTATCCAATATTTCGGCACAGTTGCATGCGCCATGATCACGGAGTAACTGAAGGCACTGCGAGTTTTTATGGGCAGACATACCAATCTACCCTCATACTGTTTCTTATCCAGCAATAAATTGAAACAGTTGCGCTATAATGGCTTTTGCTCAACAATCTAGAGGTAGCTCAACCAACCATATCAATACCAGTCGGAAGCGTCCCGAAGACGTTGGCTGCATTGCCCCGCTGTATGGCAATGCTGATGCGCTGAGCTAGGTCACGCGTCCCTTCGACGCTGTGATACATTATTAAATAAAACAAGATAATATAAAACTATTCATTTATTCCTACTTCACCATTTTCTTTTTCCTCTCTTTCCCTCCTATTTTATTTTTCTCCACCTTTCCTTCTCTAACTTTAACATTATCTGCTTTACGTTTGATTGTCGTAATCTTACCAATGAAGTTCTTAAACCTATCGTCTTTCTTCATTAGACTTTTGTTGACTTTCCTCAAGCCTTCTTTGATAGTGGTGTCTATATCTTTGTCCGGTAAAAGTCTTTGTTGGGGATCGGCCTTGATTTGATCTTGTATTTCCTTGATTTTTGCGAGTTTAGCTTTCTTCGCTGCTTTTACACGTTTCCGACGCATTTCTTCGAGACTGGAAGAGAAAATTATATTAGAATCATAAGGTTATACGGCTTGCTCAATGCCTACATATCTCATACACACAATTGTCCCGAGTCGGGAATCGCAACCTCCTGCGTCGCAGGCGGACCTTCTCCAACCGCGCCACAGAGGTCGTGAAATGATCGTGAATCAACGACCTCAAGATCAGTTTAACAAGATATAGAATACTGACCCTTCCTCCATCATCTCAGGGTCCACTCCGGCCTGCAGCCACCGCTTGTGTCGGTAGTTCTTCTTGCGCTGGTCGAACTCCTCGTTGTCAAGCTGGGCCTCTTGTTCGCGCCGCGTCACACTCACCGTGGTGAACACTTTCACTGCTTCATCATCTGGAAAAAAGAACCTTATTTCAAACGCTATTTGGGAGTATTATGTTTGGACCATGAATAACAGACTTGACTGAAACAACCCTGCTTTAAAAGGACTTTCGTTAAGAATTCAGGAGGGAATGGAAGCGATGCGACGGGGCGAGCACTTTCAGTGTAATACTGGTGTCAGATAGCGTTCATTCATCACGCAAACGTAAGGTTTACGGTCAAACACGTTTGGTGTTTGAGAAGAGGTTGAATCGTGGTCGAGGTACGACTAAAGATATGGGGGTACGACAACTTACCGTCAATCTTATACTCCGTGAGCTTAGTCCCGATCTTGTCTTCAATCTCTCCGAGCCGCAGGATGTCGTACGGAGTGATCAGGGATATCGCCATACCGCTGCGGCCAGCCCGCGCGGTTCTGCCTACCCTAATAGATAGATCAATTATTTATTAACGATCCTGCAGTATTGTGCACTTTATAGATAGAGTACTATGTTTTATTATTCTTTGTTTCCCTAGTGTACTGTAGAATTGTTGTATTTAGTATGTGTGTGTGTCTAAACATCAGATACATAAAATAAAGAATTTATGTCTTTATTTGCAACTTCAGATAAACACATAGAAAATACAACAATTACACAGTACAGTAGGAAAGCAAACAATAATAAAACATATGACTTGAAAACAAACAATGATACAATTAAAATCTAGGCAAAATGTCTGTGTGTGCTGTACAAAGAGGCCTCGGCTCAGCTTTAGTCATCTTTATTCTGCTTGCTCTGAATCGAACCCACTACTTCCTGCGTCGCGTCGTCACGAAATTTAAACACATTATAAAATAATCACCAAAAATCTCACCTATGAATATACTCCTTAGATTCCAAAGGCAGCTTGTGGTTGACCACCAAGTCCACGGTTGGTATATCCAGCCCCCGAGCGGCCACATCCGTCGCCACGAGCGTACATTTCAGATTGGAGCGGAACTGTGCGAGCGCCGCTGCGCGTTCGCGTTGTCGCATGTAGCCGTGGAGACAGACGTTGTCCATTGATATCGCGTTCAGCATCATTGAGAGGACTTGGCATTCTCTGCAAATATACATCATCATCACATACACGTCCACTGCTGAAATAGCAGCCCTCAGCACAGCTATCAACTTATCTTTGAAGCTCCGGACAAGCAAAAGCATTCAGTCAATGAGTTAGAATTCTACAGAGCCACAATCTCATAACTGAAAATACTCAAGAAACGGCCGCGCGCCGTTCTACATCGTTATTATTGTATAGTTCACAATGACATTTTCTCGAATCGAATCGTAATCTTCGTTGTACAGTGTTCGTTCAATGTCTATAAAATTTCTTACTGAATGCATTGAGTTAACTTTGTACTGTGTCTGAAATAAACGTGATTTGATTGAGTACTTACTTCTTAGTATCAGTGAAGACAATAACATGCGAGCTCGGCTTCGTCTCGCGGTACTTCCTTAGAGCCTGCACGAGGTACACGTCTCGCGCGTACGCCGGGCAAACCGCGTACCGCTGGTCCAGAGTTGACACTGTCAGTTGGGAGTCCGTTTCGGTCCAGATTTTAAGATTCTGAAATTTTGAGAACCACAGAATCAGAATTAGTCCAGAATCAGTTAGCCGGGTAGATTAATTAGCTAAGATTTTAATAAGTTCGTCATTGGTGTCAATTAGCTGGGTCCACGTTGGAAATGGATCGGCGATCACACGATCCAATATCGTGTGGAACGTACAAGGACGATCCAGCAAGGCTATCACGCTATTAATACATAACGTAAAGCGCGTTATCAGCGTTATTACGCTAATATTAGCATGAATAACTCGTGAAAAGGCGTTATTCACGCTAAATGCGCCTTTGCGCCATAGCGTGGTAGCCTTGCAGTAGGGTGTTATATTAAGACCTATACGATACTTAGACGATATTTCCATGGCGAATCTCGCGAACCACCAAACACAACCGTCCACACTGATCGCCTTAAAAAACACGCCAAAGAAACGCCTTAAAACGGGTTGACCGCGGCAAGGACAGCAAAGGACATGCAATTCATGTGTTTAAAACTCACACAAACATTAATATTATGAAAATGCAAGTTTGGATGGATTGATGTCCACCATCACCACACCAACATGTCTCTGAATTTATTATGTAGGGATTCTCTGGGACCCATATTATAAATTGCATGAACCACCCTCTTCTGCAGAATTAATTGTGAGTTATCATTTATCTATGTACCACATTTGAAATGCAGCAGACTTAAGATAGATAGCAAATTTATTAGTAGGTATTAGGCTGATTTTATAGTCACGCTGCCGCTGGACGCACCGCTGGGCAGCGCGCTGTTAATATTTACTGATAAGCGTTTACTGAACGGCGCTGCACAAGCGCGCGACTTTGAAACGCAACTACTACCCCCCATACATCTCCGAACGCGGGCACTCCAACGGTGCTGCAGAAACGCGTAACAATAAAACCAGCCTTAAACTCTTAACTCTAAAATTAAAAGTACTCACTTCTTTTTCCAAAGGAATAAGCTTGGACTCTCTAACATCATCAGTGATGGTGGCTGAGAAGAGGAGATTCTGTCTCTTAGCAGGTAGGGCATTGAATATAGTCTCTAAATCCTCTTGGAACGATTCACTGAACAATCTGAAACACAAATATATTATTTCATAGTAGTTACATAGACATAACTATGCATGCAGCAATATTTGCATGATTTTTTGTTTCCTTTCTCTGTAGGTGAATTTATTTGCCTTCCAAGAGTGGAAAACACACTTTTCCACTCTTGGAAGACAAAGAAATTAAAGCTATTAAAAATCTACCTGTGAACTCCACCCAAACAAACTTACATCTTATATTTAAGCATCTTAATCTTTTTTTTCATAACCATTACTAGGCTAAAGTCTCTATTAAAGTCCCCAATAGATCTACTAGGCAACCTGTTCTTTTAGATATTCCATTCAGTTTCACTAATTATAAGCAAAACTCTTTTTTCAGTAGAGCAGTAGCTACTTTCAACGGTTTGGTCGATGTCCCCGAACTCGATTTATTTGATTCAAAAGCTCAAAGAGTCAAAACCCTCCTGACAAAGCGCTGGTTTGATGCGTTATCATCTTAACCTTAAGTTATTAGGATTATGTATCATTTTTCTTTGTAAATTCTGCTTTTTTGTTTTTTACTATATATGTTTCTGTATATATTGTATAATTTTGGTAATTGTTAGTAGGTACTTGCATATACATATATCATAATATTTTTATTGTCTATTGTTAGTTCTATTTATTTTTTATTCAATGTACCTATGTCGAAGTTATAAGACTAAGTTATTTCATTTTCATTTATCCTCTGCAAGCAAGCAATTCTGTAGCTACTATATGCAAGGACACATAAATGGTTATAGGTTTTTTATTTAAGTTATCTGTTAAGTTTGTAAAACTGTATGTCTTCCAAATAAAACAAAAATAAAATAAAAATAAAAGCATATTCATAATATAATTCTTGATTATCTTTCCATTCCACTATTGGGAGAGAATATTAATTATAAAAGCATAATAATTACCTATCAGCCTCATCAAGCACAACATATTTAACCTTCTTCAATGAAAAGGTATCACAGCCTGTGATGTGGTCAGCTAAACGACCAGGCATGGCTACAACAATGTGAGGCCTCTTGGCAAGCTTCAGTGACTCCTCGAGCTGGTCGGATCCCCCTGTGACTATGCAAACTCGCAGCCTAAGTGGCTGGCCCAGGATGCTGAATTGGTCTGCTATCTAGAAGTAGAATGAGGTTTTATGTTTACATTTTTACTCTCACAGAACTTCACAGAAGTGAGAATATAAGCACTGCACAGTCGACTATAGCTGTATTGTATGATTCTGCTGTATGTAGGCTTTAATGAATAAAATCAAATTGTTTCTAAGATATGGTATTAAAATATTGGTGAACAACAGGTTATTCAAGATGGAGCTACACATATACATGTTCTCTTATTGTTATTTGTAATAAAAAACTTACCTGATAAGCTAACTCGTGTGTTGGTGTAAGCACTAGAGCAAATATCCCGTAAGGATCCTCTGCTAAGTGCTGCAGTATTGGCAGTGCAAATGCAAAAGTTTTACCCGAGCCTGTCTTAGCGGCGCCTATGCAGTCCCCGCCACCTAGTATACTGGGTATGCAACCTTTTTGGATGGGTGTCGGACCTCTGATACCTAAGATTGTTTGGAGAAGAATAAGATTAAGTATTGGTATGTATTAAAACTTGCTACGGTTTCTTCAAATTAGAATGTGTATGTAATAAAAAGTGGTATTTGTAGGAAACAGTGGGGGATAAACACTTTGACTGCGATTTTTTTTCGTTTAGCGTTTATACGACAAACATGCAAGGCCAATAGCATAAAACTTACCAAGAGTAAATAACTGTTTTATGAGCCAAGTCTTGACACCAAGCTCTTTGAATTCTTTTCCATCATTTTCGTCCATGTTTCTTCAGTCACAATTTCACAAACAATTAAAATTTATCAATTTATTTTTACCTAACCTGCAAAAGCTCATGTTTATTTTGATTTTTGACAGTGACTGATAGTCTAGTCATCTGATAATTTTGACATTATTATTTTCGTTAGGAAACTGTTATAATCATCGACACTTTTCTATCAAAGAGATTTAAACATTAAATTTTTGCATCTAATCCCTGATTTGACATTCATTTATAGCGGCTATTTATATACTATTTATTGAGTGATATAGCTTAAGAAGTTTAGCATAACATTTGTGGTAAACACTTGTCCCAATCTTAATTGCCCCATAAATGAAATAAAATCAAGACACGTCAGATATTGAACGAACATCTAAACGTCAAATGCAATTCACGAAATCACGCAACTTGTGCGTGTTTTCTTTCTTTCCGTTTTTATTTAGATAATTGCGGTCTCGTTTCGTCTGCCCATTAGACCTACATTTGCGTTTGCGGGTTTGGTGAAATAATTAAGCCACGGAGCGATACTGAAAGAAAAACACCGGTAAGTTTAACTGTACAGAATTTATTGAATATTGCAGTTACTTTGTACAGCGGCATTTTATCAAGCAGCTCGATAAAATGCTTAATGCATGCATGCACCGGTTTCTCTTCGTACGATACGAAGGTACGCAGGCAGTCACTATAGCTTATAAATATAGGTCAATGTCCATGTGGCTCTCTGATATGCAGTTCATAATATATCACTGCATATTTTAGATCTTTTGTTAGATATTCAACATTTCTAACCATATTCTCTAGAAACATTAAATTGAATTCCCCCACAATCTGCCAGACAACAAGGATCATAAATGAATATCATGCTATGCTAGATAGGCACTAACAGTCTAATTTTAGACTTGTACCTAGATACTTCCTAGGTGTTGGCACTAGATGTAGGTACCTTACCATACATTGTAAGGTTCAACATTCATCCATCTTTAGAATGTTGGTACTTGCTTCTTTGTTTCCAAGTCATGTCCTTGTATGAAATCTGACAATATCTGTATTTACTATACTTTCTGGCAGCATTTTCATGTAAGTATAATTGGCTTGTTTAACAGATTTAAGGCTATTTGTTAGTAAACAAGAGGCATATTTTTTGATTGAACATCTTTGTTTAGACTCTCTTTCTGTGTATCTCTCTCTCTCTCTCTGTGTCTGTATCTCTCTTATCATATTGGTTTTGGTTCAGGGTTATTAATGTTTTTCTTAGCAGTAAAGTGCTTGGCTGGATCTCAAAAACGTGAGAGACACAGAAGAAATCTCAATAATAAATAATGTTGGACAATCCACACAGCAGCATCTAGCCATAGGCTGAGTGTATTAGTTATGGAGGCAGTTAATTATTCTAAGTGAATCCAATTCACTGCTCACTCTTAACCAGGGTTTAATTCAACTAATATTATTAAAGTGAAAGTTTGTGTAGATGTTAGGTTACTAAAAATCTGCTGGTTTACCTGAAATTTTGCATATAATTAGACTTTAACCTGTAATAACTCTTTCTTATCCTGTTAAAGTGCATGTGAAACCACCTGCTGTAACTAGTTAACCAGCAGAATCATCTAAGAAATGATCATGGGGGCATGTGTGTTTAAAAATAATGTAAAATAAATGACTTCTCATTACCAGTATTTGATTTTAATAGCCTTAGTTGGTATTAGTGGTATAAAATAGATCAAAGTTCACAGATCACTCAAACCAATACAATGTGCCTAGTCCACATTAATTTGTAAGCAGGGAATTAGAAATTAAAATGTACAGTGGGTTTAATTCTGGGTGAATAAACTATTTATTTATTTAAAACATGTTGCTCTATATTTACAGGGTATACCTAATATAAAAAAGGTCCCTTAAGAATTAGTTATTTAAAAAAAAACAATTACATTACTTCATTATATTATGTACATTACATTCTTATCTAAACTAAACTTTATTAAATATTTCGTCAAAACACTTCACCAAAATTAAATTTATATGAATAAACAATTTATTAATCATTTTGTCATAATAAACTAAAACCTGAAATTTAAGTGACATGGATCAAAATTGACAACTAATAATTACCTTTGATTGTGCTCTATCTTAACTACCACTATTGGCCATTACATTAATTGACATATTAGCTTAGGTGACATTGCACATACAATTTTTCTGTTGTTATAGCTACTCTCTCTTGAACCTAGCATCTGGTCTGTGGCCGAAGTTCAGCTTGGTAGACATCATCATAGGTCCAATTAATACGACATTCCTTCTGAACCTGCAATTGATAATGATTGCGAAGCTCAATTAATAATAAAATATTTTTTTCCGCAGGCGACTCTTTAAAATGGGCGTGTTCAGAACAGCCATGACCCTGGCCAATCAGGGCAAAGCAAGGTTCGCCGGCAGCGGAAAATCTGTAAGTACCTAAACATAGCCTAAACTAGCAGATGGTGGCATACCAGAAAAAACCATCGATAACCGATCCTTGCATCTCTCAATATTGTGCATATCATCCTAGCGCGCCCTTTTGCACACTAGGGAGGTATGTGGTGATTTTACATTATGGAAGCACTTCTGATGCAACGACTACTTAGGTGGTGTGGGCATGTCTCCGCATAGAAGATCGTCGTTAACCAAAAGCTATCTTTTACTAGAAGATGGCAGAGGGTAATCTGAGACACGGCGGCGGTCAGCATCTGCGTTACAAGGATGTGTTCAAACGACACCTCAGAGTCAGAGCATGCGATATTGACCCGGGGTGTTGAGAGGCGCTTGCTTCTCGTAGGTTATCTTGGCGATCTAATATTTTCACCAGCTTTAAAGCATTTGAGTAAAAACGTCTCGAGACAATGGAAACAAGACGCCAGATACAAAAACAGAGACCTAAGCCTTCCTACACGTATGCAAGACCAAGTTCGGTCTAGCGAGCTATATTAGGCTCATAAATTCATAATAGAAGAATCCTTAATGTCTAGGGTCGCGTCATCGAAATCGATAAGGAAGCCAATATGTGATGAGATAGCAAACATTTATGCCTCGCCTACAGACGAGTTCGCGCCTTTGACTCATTTAATCTTAAATCCTCAACTTGGCTCTAACACTTCTGACTAATTGTTTAAGGAAATACTCACAAAATGTTTACATTGTACGTTAGTCTAGTTTGCAAGATGCCATTATTTGTTTACGTTGTGGTAAACAAACAATGGCATCCTGCAAACTAGCTGTACACTGCTAGCCTCGTCTCGCCTAATGATTGCATTGAATTTGCGAGAGAACTAGAGTTAGAACCGGTTCGTTTAGCTAATAAATGGCAACCCTATATCTATCTGTAGGTAGTTAGGTATGGTAGATTGTCCAATAAATACCATTTGTGCTTCATTCAAGTCATACAACTGTTCTGTTCCTTGCACAGTTTATAAAAATTCAGTAGGTTAGGTTTTTAGTTCACTGAACGTCTTTGATATTATTTAATGACTCTTAAATAGCAAGTTTAAATTAGCAAGCTGAAGTGTATGTATATGGCTGGCCATTATCTCGCGATGAATCGACAATCGCTGCCTGGGGTAAACGTGTTCTTTGGTGAAGACCGCGACTCGGCAAACGTAGATCGCTTTCCGGCCAGGTGGGATGACAACCTGCGAAAGACTGCGGCAGATACTGGATGGGGCAAGCTGAAAAAGGTTCCTGTGGCGTTCATTTAGGGAGGCCTGTGTCCAGTAGTGGACTGGACTATTATAGGCTGATGATTTGTGCCAATTTACAACAATGTAATCATCGATATATGGACATGTACTACGTACATATACTCGTAGCTCAGTGAATGTAACCAAATTGTTTCTGTCTTATCTCCATTTTAAACACAAACATGGAATGGAAGCAATACTGCGTATATTTGTAAATACATTTTATTATTTTACAGAGCTACATACATATGAATGACTCACTAAACGAGTAACAAAACAATAGAGAAAAGTGCATTTGCGGAAGTAAAGACAGATTAAGCTCTAGACAGACGGACCGCAACAATTTCAACTTTCATTTGCAACCGCAACCGCCGACTGCAATTGAACTGCAATCGGACTGCGCGGTTGGTTTGCAGTTCTATTGCAGTCGGCGTGCAGTTCACGTGAACTGTGAACTGCACGCCGACTGCAAATCAAATGCATTCAGACTGCGCAGTTAGTTTGCAGTTCTGTTGCAGTCGTGTCAACTGCTTTCAAACTGCAAATGAACTGCAATTTGCGGTTGGATTGCAGTTGAAATGCGGTCCGTCTGTCTAGAGCCTTAGCGAATTATAGTCAAAATAATTAATACAGGAATGCTTTATTTAACACCAACAAAAATACATTTCATAAGACAAGTACAACAGCCTTATCGTCAAAAACCGATCTCTTCCATAGTTATTCCTGATATCCACATGCTAGGACGATTTAGTCCTCACATCATTATCTAGCCTAAACTGCTTGCAGTTGTGCATCTGGCATGCGGATTATCTAGACTACAATAATTATGGAAGAGATCGGTTTTTGGCGATAAGACCGCTGTACTTGTCTTATGCAATGTATTTTCAGACACGTAACAAATATCTGCAAAATCCAATAGACATATCTACAAAGCATACATTGTATTTACTTTGTTTAAGTAATAGAGGTATTGTAGTGTTTACTAATCAGTAACCTCGACTTAGTCCTGACGTAATTTGCCTTATCTTAGCCACAGTCTTAGCTATGCTACTGTTATCGACGAATAGCTGACTGCACTTGGCAACGCCACGCTTGACGTCGGATTGGCGCTATATCGACGCTGGAAATTTGAAATGTCGTAAGGGACAAACCTAGACTTTACAGGAGAGCAAAAAAACAAAACTTGTTCTTTTAAAACGTCACAACATTGTAATTTTTTTTCCTATTATGATGCTTTCTAGACAGAATGTTTTAAAATTAATTGATCTATAGCTAAATATAACTTTAACCTCGTAAAACTCAATAGTTTATAAGATGATGTCCCTTACACTTTGACATTTAGGAAGAGGTGTCCCTTACACATGGACATTTTTGAAGAGGTGTCCATTACGACGTTAAAAAAATTTAAAATTTCAAAATTAAAAAATCCATACAAACATGCCAATATCTCCACATATTATGTGGAGATATTTCTCCACATATTATGTGGAGATATTGGCATGTTTGTATGGATGTCGGTATCTTTACTATCAATAGCAACCAAAATACAGCTCCTATATAAAGCACTGTATTAAGATTGACCTTGGGCAATACAACAACCAACAACAACAAAAATAACAGCCATTTATACAGCAATAGTAACAAATTAGAACTAGTATTTACAAATTGAAACTATTGAGCCAACCGCAGACTAATTCAAACAAAACGGGATATTTACCATGATTAGATTTTTGAGTTATCTAACTCAGAGTAATAAGACATAGAGTGATAATTTCACAAAACATTCCGCTCTAAGTTGAAGCCAAAAAACAAGCAATGTGTGCGTAAGCGGCACGTCATTACAAGAGCCGACACGCACACAAGTCCACAAATAATGTTGCAAGCTATTAACATTTTCCCCATAAGGTAGGGAAATTGTAACATTTTGTAAGGAGTAAATGATTATCATATTTATCACTTTTCTGTTAGATGATATTTCATTAACAGAAAACTTCCTGTAAATATTATTTATACTCTATGGGTGTTTACATACAGGGGAGTGTTGAGTTAGCGAATTAGTTAAATAGATAGAAATAAATATTATGGCCGAAACATTTTCATAGTTGGGATAGCACCCTCTCGTAATTTGCATAAACCACCTTTCGTGATATGCTTGTCATTTTCTTCAAAATGTATAGAACATAATCATATCTTAGTGTATTTAGTTGGCTTGCAAAACTTTTCTTTGCAATTCCGTCTAAGTTTTTCAACCAATCGGGAAGCCCGGTCCGCCGGTAGCGCAGAAACGTTTGCCGTCCGCAATTAGTTATAAGTACCCCAATATTATTTTCGTATGCTTGAATAGATAAATAAGTGATATCCCAAATTTGTATTTTATCAAGAATAACCTTATTTGTTTTAGGGTTACGAAGCTTGAACAACTTAACTATAAAAATGCGCGCTTTACAAAGTGCTCATACGACGTAATTATTTTATGTAACTTTTGTTTAAAATTTTTATAATTTTAGTAGTAAATGATTTAATAAGTGTTATTTATTATAAATAGTATTTTATCAAAAAACTTTTAAAGGCGTTCAGCCTGTCGAGTTATTAATTAATTGATTTTTGTATCTAGTTAGGTTCTAAACAGTGTTTAGTTAATCTACGATTGTAAAAAAAATTGTGTTAAATAAAGAACTTTGAAAAACAAAAGTAAAAAGTAAAAGTAAAAAATCATTTATTTCTTTAGGCTTACAAAATAAGCACTTAGACAAGTCATATTTATACATTAAATTATTATCAAAAATAAACTATTTTACTGTTCACTTCAATTTTTTGTCCACTAGTGGAAGAAGTGAAAAAGAAACCACTAGCATGTTCATCTCTTATATGTCTAATACATGGTTTTTTGCCTATTTAAGTCTAAATATAGTATGATTCGATACATGTCAATATTTAAGTAAAGCTATGCACAATAACAAATTACTTACATACTATTGTCGGTGCGAAACTGAGCGACATCTGGCCACGCATTAACATCATTTAGATAATCATTTATGGAGTAGAAAGCCTTCTTGATGAGATTTATTTTTATGTAATTTTTAAATTTACGAATAGGGAGCTCAGTTGCTTCAGATGGAAGCTTATTATAGAAGCGCACGCTATTGCCCATAAATGATTTCCCTACCTTGTGTAATCTAAATGATGGGATGTGTAACTTGTTCTTGTTTCTTGTATTTCTATTGTGAACATCACACTTTTTCATAAGGCTATCCTTATTTTTGTGGGTATACATTAGATTTTCATAGACAAAACAAACAATCGGGAAGCAACAGTCTATTTTATTTTTCGTGTTATTTCGTTATGTTGTTTTTTTGTTACCCTACATTATGTATGTATTATTTTGTTTGACATAATGTCAAAACAACATGAAATTTCTTATTAATAAGAAACTGAACTGAAGTCGGATCAGAAGGAAATCTAAGAACGAATATAAAGACATTCATAAAACTAGGGTTCATCGTCTAATGAAACCAATGAAATTTTCATATTTAGCGCTCCGACTACATCAACATCCGGACAGTCTGTAACAATCTATTTCCTTGCCCGTGAAAATAAAACAAAAGTTTTTGATTATTTATACCAAGCTTAATAGAACATAGGTACATATTTCACTTAAAAATCCGGGTAAGTTAGTAGGTAACCCTAATTATATCTGGCAAATAAAAGTCCTACAAGTGTAAAGTAAAAATAGATTAAACAAATAAGTACCTATGGGGGAAAATAATTTTTCTAATAGCTAGCAACATTTTTATGTAATGGCGTCTGTTATGTTTACGATTTATTTTTGTGCTTATACCAATGTTTTACTCAAGAATATAAGATGCCAGGTTGTATTTACCCGTGAAATAGAATCTTCTATTGTTTCTGATTATTATGAAAAGAGTTGTTACACCCTTTCACTGCACAATAAGTCATTATTATAAAAAAATTACGGAGCTCTTCCCAGTAGGTCTTGACCTTGAGCACTGACGTGTCGAGCGATGTACGTAGCCTTTAAAGGCTAACTTGAAATTGCGTCACTTCGCGTGCGCCTACTGCGGTTCTAAGCCTAGTTATTCTAAGGTATCTAATATTTCGGCACAGTTTCATGCGCCATGATCGCGGAATAACTGCGAGTTTTTATGACATTAGTGATCAAATGAAGTGTTAACCCCATGAAACCATGATAGTTTCTAAAGTTTTATTGATGCAAACAATCTTCAATAATTTTATGTATAATATTATTGTTAAAAATATATTTGTCTCGATAAACAAACATAGCATAACATTGTAAGTAGCATAAATCACACTCATATTATAAATGCGAAAGTTTGGATGTATGGATATTTGTTAGGTAGGTACCTACCTCTTCACGCCAAAACTTCGGAACGGATCGAGCTGAAATTTTGTATACGGTAACTAGTGCTATACGAGTACCTATATCAAAATGTGTAGTTTCAACAACAGAGCATGACAATTCATTTTCCGTCGCCGCGCCGCCGTGTGGCAATTACAGGAATTTTGCATAAAGCGACTCATTAAATGCAACCAAAAATTGTTTTCTTCATTTACCGCTGATATTATTATTGTAACTACGCCTCCCATTACATGACTATGAAAATTCCATGATCTGGACACTGGCAGAGAAGTGGCAAACCAGACACTATTGCCAATATCAAAGAAGTCAAGCCAAGACTTACGCCCCGTTTGGACCAGCCTTTATTTCCAGTACGGAAACGGGAACCAAGTAAAGCCACGCGCAGTTCATCTAGTATAGAATGTTGATTAAGCTTGAATTGTAGGGTAGTAGGTACTTACTGTATCGACTGTCACGAGTTTTGCAATAAGGAGTCAAGGACGCAGCGAAACGACTTTCATGGCGCAGTGGGTTAATTGCCCGCTCCGTATCAGAAGGTCTATCAAGGAAAATGACGTAATTTGCAGAACGTCGGCATATTAAAACGTCTATATGGTGGCAATGTCTTGAGCGGCAAAACGACTTACTAGTAAAACGTCCAAAATGTCAATACAATAAATAAAATAAAAATTATTTCAATCTACATTCGTCAATTCAAAACTTAACTCGTTATTGTACACCGTAAAATTGAACAAAAAATATAAACATTAACATGGAACATAAAACAACGGGCAGTCTCGCTTAGAAGCGATTTCTTCCAGGCAACCTTTGGATGGGTAGAAAATGATGATTTTTTTGTGATAAATTGATAATTTAAGAAGGCAACTAATACGTAACCAAACGCATCTGGGAAAGTATTGTTTAACGTTAACCTCAAGTAAAAATACCGCTCTGATTAGAATTAAAATCAAGAATAATCTGGCTACCTGTTTATAATATTCAGAATCGGACCAGTTTTGTTTCCTGACGGTAAATAAACTTACAAATGGTTAATTTACAACTTATTTATGGATATGTTAATAAGTAATATTAATTATATTCCTATGCTAAGTCATTAATATAGCAATTAAAAGCAAAATAATGTTTCTAACTATACCTAGCAATAGAATACCTAGATAACGTTATATATATAAACTTATATAAACTTATTGCTGGACAATTCACACAGCATTATCTAGCCCCAAGGTAAGCAGAGCTTGTGTTATAGGTACTAGATAACTGATATACATACAATATATTACATAGATAGATATTTTTTATTATACATAGAAAACGACCAGAACACCCGGAACAAATATCTGCAGATCGTACACACAATTGTTCCGAGGCGGGAATCGAACTCGCAACCTCCTGCGTCGCAGGCGGACCTTCGCCCACCGCGCCACATCGGTCGTCAATGTCAGTCGTTGCGTTGCTAAGTGCGTAATTGCAACATTGTTGTTCCATCGTAGAGATCTGTGCCTATTAATAGTTCATATTCATATTCTCTATTGGCAACATAGTTACAGGTCTCTTGATTGTTTTTTTGATTGTTTAATATTATCATCAAATAAATATTATTAGTATACAAAACATAATATTATACATTTATTGATTTTAATCTTAGTTTACGCTACTTGTTCAATATTATCATATTAATTTTATATGTATAAACTCAAACACTATTTTTTTTCACTAATCCATTTATTAACAACAAAACAGACAAACATAGTTACATTCGCATTTATGGTATTACCTTTAGTATTCGTTATTAGTATGCATTCGTTTGGAGATTACGTAGATGATTTTTGAGATCTTTTGAGACCATAGCATCTGATACATTAGCTACCATACAAAATTAATGACAACGATGTGTTTCCGACGGGACTCGAACTCGCATCCTTTAACGTATAATGGGAAGACACGCGACCGTTTGCGCCGTTCCTGTTAATCATGTTGTTATTCTTATTCTAGGTAAGTAGTTCAAGTAGTTCTGTATGTCCCAGTAATTTAGCGCTAAAAACTACTGGGAAAAAGCGGTAGGCAAATTCTTGGCAATGCAACAACCGGCCATTTACGGAGAATCTAAATCATGACTGGTCCGGTGCGTGTGAATTCGTCGACCCTTGGTACGTTATGCAAGGAATTTACGCCTTTTTCTCGACTCGTTGTAGTGTATTTTTGTACGTTTACTCGTCAAATCGGGCCATTGGCCTTAACCTGGAATTATTAGGGTTCAACGGCGCGAATGTGTCGATGACATGCCCAAAACCGTAGGATACCCCTGTACCAGATTAGCACAGGACCGAGGCGAATGACAAATGTGGAGGAATGTGCCCAGCAGGGTCGACAAATGGATTTTGTATGATCAATCACAATCCTATCATCCATAACCCTATGTGCTGCCCTATGTTCATATTAACCTTGTAACACGCAAGAGCCCGCCCCGGCGCGGCAGCGGCGCGGCGGCGCGTCGTCCTAAGAATTTAATAAAAATTTGAGTTTTTTGTAAGCTTTTTGGAAATAAACTTTTTGTATTTGTTTGAGTTATCACTTTGATCCGATCTCACGTACAGATATTCGGCATTGTGCTGAGCAGAGATGTTATCTGCACTTGTGATTGTATTGTAATTGTACCTTACCTATGAACATTATTTTCCTATGTACGATTTTGATGTGTACGTCTGATACTGCAAATTACCATGATGATTTTACCGGACATAACCAATGCACACTATTTCTAAAATCAAATTTTATTTTAAGAGGAATATTGGGAAGAGTTTGATTTCAAAGTAAAATACTTCGCTGTCTCTGAGCTAAAGTTCAGTCAAAAGTCTTTTTAATATTACAACATACATAAACTTGAGAACAACAAACAAAGTATAAAGCCACAGCCCCACTGCTGCGCATGGAAAGGCTACGCACGTGTGTGTAGCTTCGTCCATAGCAAACCACCTACACGCTACGCACAAATACGAGATGAATGACGTCATTGCTACACTTGCTTGAATATGGCGCCCACCTAGCCCAATGCTGTCAACGCTATGCACGCGGTATGGCACAGTTGCGTGGGCAACTCCACTTACTCGTAATATCGTATGATTTAAAACTGTGTCGCACTACAGTTGTACGTACATATGCGTTAACTTTCATGTAAAGGTTGTGCTGCAGTGGAAACATATACCCACGTTATCAAACAAACGAACCTACGCAGCTAAAATGCGCAAAGCGTGCGCCGCAGTGGGCCAGTGGCTTAAACGCATACGCGATAACCTGTCAAAAGTCCTTATCTCTCGCACACCGGTTGTATTCCGTTCACGCATAAACCGCGTGACACTCAACTGGGTCCGAATTCTGCTTACCAGTCGCTTTATTATGACGATGGTATCGGCGGCACAGAATCGTCCATGACTAAATAGGTATACATATAAAAAATACTGGACAATCGACACATCATCATCTAGCCCACACGCTAGGCTGAGCTTGTGGGTAATAGATGACTGATTATTACATAATACAATACATTACATAATACAATACATTACATAATACAATACATTACATAATACAATACATTACATAATACAATACATTACATAATACAATACATTACATAATACAATACATTACATAATACAATACATTACATAATACAATACATTACATAATACAATACATTACATTGATATATACATTTTATTATACACAGAAATTACCCAGAACACCCGTAACAAATATTTGCAGATCGTACAAACATTTTCCAATGCGGGAATCGAGCCCGCAACCTCCTACGTCGCAAGCGGACCTTTGCCCGCCGCGCCACATTGGTCGTTTAGCTCGATACGATAAATAAAATAAAGTAGACCCTGCATGCGGCGCTATTTTTTTTTTTACGAAGATATTTATATCATGGTTTGATCTATTATATCCATTACTAGCTGCGCCCCGCGGCATTGCCCGAGGGGAAATCTATTTGTTTAATGGTTTAAAAATCTTCTTCTTGAAAAACTCGTATCTAATCAAAAAAACCGCATCAAAATTTTTTTGTGTAGTTTAAAAAATCTAAGCATACATATGGACAGACGGACAGCGGGAAGTGACTTTGTTTTATACTATGTAGTGATATTGATTATTATAATTTATATCAGTCTTACACTTGACACTTTCGACACGTGTCCCGCCATCTGTAGTTTATTTTATCAAGGTTAAAATGCCGAGTGCCATTCTGATGGGATACCATTGTTATGGTGAAGCTATCAAATGTAATCGGCCACTGGTCG
This sequence comes from Eupithecia dodoneata, assembly GCA_947044415.1. Classification (NCBI taxonomy): domain Eukaryota; kingdom Metazoa; phylum Arthropoda; class Insecta; order Lepidoptera; family Geometridae; genus Eupithecia; species Eupithecia dodoneata. The sequence continues at coordinate 2,924,213 of OX345670.1, forward strand.
CCTTATTAATAATCGTTTTATTTTAATGAATGCAAATAGTGCCAATTCGCCGGTTGCCGGTATTGAAAGTTGATGAAAAAAATTGTTGTATGAGTAGCTAGGCGCACCGTTATTTCTATGATAACAAAATCAACTGATTTGATGTTCTCACAAATAATCCCTTAGTTACTCGCGCATAAAAACATACATAAGTACTGGCGTGGAGTGCTTTCCACCCCAATTTTAGAATTTAAAAAAAACTACCAAATACATACAAAATCAGACTTTTATTTATGATTAAGATTTAAAAATTAGCGTTGTAAATTCGAAACTCCAATAACTAGAGATAATCAAACAGTCGCTGGGGAGTTAAACACCCCACGCGAGTAATTAAGGGTTAAGTTCGAGACTTATTTCTAGAGTTTTTTCCACGTTTTCTCTAACTTATTAAACGTTTATATTTAGCCATCCACTCGTCCCATCTCAAAAGCCAACCTGTATTGTATAGTTATTCTATTGTCTTACTATAAATATATGTTTGTTTTTCTTGGTACCTACCTAATTAAATAAGAAATAATTTATTGCTGGGCCATTTGATAGAAGACTAGTTTCTGGCCGCGGCTTTGCACGCGTTGTTTCTATGGATTTTTTTTTAGGTTATTTATATCCCATGGGAACTGATTTATGGGATAAAAATAGCCTATCTTTTATTCCGGGCCTGGAACTACCTGTATGATAAATTACAGCCCGATCCGTTCAGTAGTTTTTGCCTGAAAGAGTAACAATACATACAAACTTCCGCGTTTATAATATTAGTAGGATTAATTATATTTGTGAGGAACAACTGAACCGTCTTAAGTTATTAATATTCGTATTTCGTATCGCAATATCCTTTTCCTTGTTCCTTCCTTAATCAATAATCATTTTGTCTACGGGCCCAACCCGCAACCTCCTGCGTCGCAGGCAAACCTTCGCCCACCGCGCCACAGAGGTCGTCGAAACTTATTTTAAGTGTGACTCATAGCTTTTTGTAAACAGATCGATAAGAAAAAGTCTAGTACAAAAACTATTACGCTTCTAGTACGTAATAAGATCTCAGTGGTCTGTTTTTAAGCGGTTGTTGAACTGAATATCACGCCATTTTCGAAGGTCACATTCTTGCATAATAGCTACTCTAAGCTGGCAACACCGAGACTTTAATTGCTCATAACAATAGGAAATAGTATATGTCTGGCTGTATATATTATCACGCGAGGAAAACGTCCTTGGGATGCAGTTGTTAGTAATTGTTTAGTGTAGTTCCGTGCATTGCATTATTCGCATATATCAATACTGTAAATCAATACGATCACAAAGACATTTGTGTAGTAGGTATAATAATATATTACCGACTATTGACGACCTCTGTGGCGCGGTGGACGAAGGTCCGTCTGCGACGCAGAAGGTGGCGGTTTTGATTCTCGACATATTTGAGTACGATCTGCAGATATTTGTTTCGGGTGTTCAGGTTGTTTTCTATGTATAATTATGTAATATTAAATATTTATGGAATTTATTGTATTATGTATACCAGTTATCTAGTACCCATAACACAAGCTCTCTTAGCCTGGGGCTAGATAATGCTGTGTGAGTTTTGCATTATTTATTTTTACCTTATTTTCTATGTTCATATCATAAACATTTATTTGTACCGCCAAATACTTCAAATGAAGAGGGTACATTCATAATTATAAATTTCTACCAAAGTAGTTGCTTTAGAATATTTTTTGGAGTTCTTAACAACTTGTCGTGAGATTTTCCTACGTGAAATTAACTACGCATCAAAAGTATTTTCCATCGACCCGACTTGAAGGGACGGGGATTTTGTCATGGAAAAAAGGGCATAAAATATGGGGAAATTTTGTAGTCGACAGATTCATATCTCTATTTTTCAAAAGTAACTGTTTCTATGAAGTACTTGATTCTGTCATGAATTTTATTTACTTTGTTTTATAATATGTAGTGATAACCATATTTGTGATTGTTGCAGTCATTCCGGCCCCTACTGTCGTGCGCGCCCGTAGCCATGATGGGGTACGACCGCAGCGCCCACACGCAAGACATCACCAAGAACATCCAGTACATCAGCAACGACAAGGTCAAGCTCACCGCGGATCCCAAGACTATGAAGTGAGCATACCTCTTCATCAAGAACCTATTGTAAAATAAATAATTCTGGACAATCCACACAGAATCATCTAGCCCCAAGCTAAGCAGAGTTTGTTTTATGGGTAATAGATGACTGATATACTTAATACAATAAATTTATTATACATAGTAACGACCCTAACATCCGGAACAAATGTCTGCAGATCGTACACACAATTGTCCCTAGGCGGGAATCGAATCCGCAACCTTCTGCTTCGCAGGCGGACCTTCGTCCACCGCGCCACAGAGGTCGAAAACTACAATCTATGATAAAACTCGAGTATAAACTAATTATATGTATGTATATATTTTTTTTGTTTCGATGCGAAAAGTTCAAAAAAACTATAAACAGACTTCAAATTCCTCAGTAATGAAAATGGATTTCAAACTTAGTTTAAAAAAAAAAAACTAAATCGGTTGGCGTGGCGTGATATTGAGTTATTCGTCCTTTTGTCGCACACATCATCATCATCATCAGCCTATAGCAGTCCACTGCTGCACATAGGTCTCCCCCAAGGAGCGCCATAGCGCCCTGTGTTCAGCTTGCCGCATTCAGCATCTACCTGCAGTCTTTCGCAGGTCGTCATCCCACCTGGTCGGAGGGCGTCCTACACTACGTTACGCACACATACTTGATGCAAATTTAACACTAATATGGCTAACCATATTAGTCTTAAATTTACATCAAGTGCTATTCTAAAATAGCGAGGGGCTTTTTATATAAATACAACAAATTCAATAATTTTAAACCAATACTGATGTGATCACGGGACTTGAAATATGCCAGCGAACGAACGTCACTATACAAAGGAGAGATAAATAACGGTAGCAATTTAAGCACGCTTCTGGACTGTGTAGTGCACGCCTACACAAATGTATGCGACTCACGTGAGCTGATTCACTGAAATAGGATCTAACTAGCGATCCTGTTGCCTTTACATTGCTAAAAGCGGTTTATCACGATTAAAAGTTAAATAGAATGTATCTTACTAAAGTCATTTAAAACGGGATATTAACCATGATTTAATTTGTATGACTATCCCGTTTTAAATGACTTTAGTGTTAATAACCATAATAGTTTCAAAAGAATACCTACATACATATATCTTTCTTTTAATCGTGATAATCGCCCATCTAGATAATAAAATAGGTGAGGGACTTTGGTTTGGTTTTCCGTGGCGGGGGCCAACCTTCTGAATCTGAGGCCTTCGCCACATCGCCCCATCGCTCGTCAAATAATGATTCTGGATTTAGGAGTCATGCACATCTCGCGCAAGAGGCAAGAGGTCCCAAAACAGGTTTATTCCCGAGGGATATATGTACATACATATCTGCCCTGTAAAACTTACTTACATTGTAACACCTTTATTCATAATAATTAAATCGGTTGATGAGCAGTGTTATTCCTCACTCAGACTTATGTCAATAGAAGTATTTATACTTATAGGTATCAATAGGTATTTGTTAGTATGTCCCAATTAAATATTATTCTATATAACACGCCACCGTCTATACTTGTTCTAACACTTCATGTCCATCAAAAGGCATGGCAGAGATGGCGTTTTAAGCGATAAGGCCGCCCATTGTACAATACATTATTTATTTGTCTTTTTCCTGTCCAGTGTATCTGTTTTTTATTTGGTGTGCAATAAAGAATAATTATATTGTATTGTATGAGGGAGAAATCACACTTGTTAGCAGTTGCTAAGAAGTGTTTAGCTGTCTAATATGAATAGCGTCTTCTTATAAGAGAGATATTTTTAATCCAATACAATCATTATTTAATTAAACCACTACTGAATGACGTTCCTGTATTCATGAATTCTATAAATATGAAGTCTATAAGTAAAGTTAACAATGTAACACGAACGAACCATAAATTGTTGTGCCCTGACAGGGTTTGTATGCATTGTGTGCGTACCCACAAAGATGCTACACCTAAGAACAAACCTGTATGCATAAAAGCACAATAAATGATATGAATTTAAAGTTTACAGTTTTCTTTAAAATATAAAAATGATTTCCAGGTTGGACAAGCCCATAGACAGGCCGATCTGCGTGATGATAAACTGGCTGTTGGCTCGCCAGAAGCACGTGATGAAATACGCGACCCTTTACCTCGAGCAGGGCTTTGACGTCGTCAGTTTGTCCTGCACGCCGTGGCAGCTGATGTGGCCTATGAAAGGAACCCAGGTTGGTGGCTTTACCTTCGTAATGATTCAGAAAGTGCCTCAAGCCTATATGGAGTGAGTAAATTAACGAGGTCCTATAGTACACAACTCTTTACCTGGAGCAAGGATTTGACGTGATCAGTTTGTCCTGCACGCCGTAGCAGCTGATGTGGACTATAAAAGGAACCCAGGTTGGTGGCTCCACCTTCGTTATTTATTTATTTATTTATTTATTGAGATAATAACATCATAACAGGTTTTTTTTTATTAAGCCCTAAGGCGATGTTATAACTACTATTATGATTCAGAAAGTGCCTCAAGCCTGTATGGAGTGAGTACATAAAAGAGTACACAACTCTTTACGTAGAGCAGGGCTTTGACGTCGTTACTCGGTCCTGCACGCCGTGGCAACAAGGAACCCAGGTCGGTGGCTTTACCTACCAGTTACCACACAGCATAGTATCCAGTTAGTAGATAATAAGGGTAGAAGAAGAACTGGTAAGTAGCTGCACAAAATTGACCAAATTGTAACTTGTCTTATTGAAAGCCAATCACTTCAGATCCTGAGTCATGTCATATAAACGCGAAAATTGATATTTAGTTAGATGGATGGAAGAAGATGGAAGGATTCTTTGAATAAGTAACAAACATCTATCCATAACATCCATCGGGCTGAAATTTGCACACAGTTCTAGGCCTGGAATAAAACTTTTGGATTTTCCAAAAATGTAGTTTTAAGCCTAGAAACAAACATAGGTCGACAAATCAGTTCCCATGGTATATACCCTAATAACCTTAAAACATTTCCATAGAAACAACGCATGCGAAGCCACGGTATTGTAGTTTAATTTATTTATTTGCAGCTGTTAACACTTGACCTGCTGAAGTTCATGCAGCAGAATGAGAACGAGCACCCCATGGTGGTGCACGGCTTCTCTGTGGGCGGGTACATGTGGGGCGAGCTCTGTGTCCACGTCATGAACAACAAGGAACTGTGAGTTACTATAACATGCCTCCGTCTCTGTCTTTCTGCTGGACGAAGTAATCGGGAAAAACAGGGTTGCTTTTTGAGATTGGAGTGGATGGCCCACAGATACCCCCTGAATTTATTGGCGCAAAAATATAGAGATTCGTGTCGTGCGTGTTCTTTTTGAAATCTAACGCTAGGATTTCCTGCAGAAGTAAAATATGTGGAAAGATTGTGAACAAACCACGATATAAAAACTTAAGCCAACTTGCTTGTTTACAAACATACATCTAAATCAGAATATATTTAGGTGGTCAATTTATGGGATATTAAATAAATAGTTATAATGACGACCGATGTGGCGCGCTGGACGAAGTTCCGCCTTCCACGCAGGTGGTTGCGGGTTCGATTCCCGCCTCGGAACAATTGTGTGTACGATCTGCAGATATTTGTTCCGGGTGTTCTGGTCGTTTTCTATGTATAATAAAAAATATCTATCTATGTATGTAATGTATTGTATTATGTAGGTATATCAGTCATCTAGTAACAATAACACAAGCTCTGCTTACCATGGGGCTAGATAATGCTGTGTGAATTGTCCAGCATTATTTATTTATTTAATGTACTACTTGTTTTGCAGGTACCAGCCCGTGCTGGACCGTATAACCGCGCAGGTGTGGGACAGTGCGGCCGACATCACTGAGATCACCATCGGCGTGCCGGCCGCTATCTTCCCGAAGAACGCGCTCATGCAGAAGACGCTCCGAGCTTATATGGAGTGAGTATGAGTACATACTGAGTCTTCTCGTCATCCATACCGCAATACTTGAAAACGAAAGTTTTCAACCAGTGCGTCCTACCCGTTATGACCTACGGAGCTGAGACGTGGACACTCACGATAGGGCTGGTCCATCGGTTCATAGTCGCTCAGCGAGCTATGGAAAGAGCTATGCTCGGAGTTTCTCTAAAGGATAGGATTCATAACGAATACATCCGACAGAGAACCAAGGCTATCGACATAGCTCTGAGAATTAGCAAGCTGAAGTGGCAGTGCTAATTCTTTGAACTATCTCTGTGCTGGGTATTCTCTTTATAATCGGTTTAAAATAGATTGCGTTTGATAGTAAATATCACGTTTGGCCTTGTGTTGTGTTGTGATGATAAGCGCAGATAACACTGAAAGCAGCTGTTAACAACGTGGAATTAGGTGGTTGATAATATCAACACATTATTTGAAAGTTATGGTAAATAATGGACAGGAGGTATTTACGTACTTTAAAAACGAAGTTAGATAAATTATTTAATAATTACTTCAGACACAGTCATACAAAATACAACAATTATACAGTACACAGGAAAACAAAAAACATGAAACACAGTTGATTAAAATAAGAACAACAAACAATTATTAAATTAAAATAAATATACCCATATTTATTTTAGATAAGATGTCTTTTTGTGCTGCAGTATAATGTTAAAAGTTCACGGATAACGTTTCTGGAACGGATCGAACAACCTTACCATCAAGTTGCTTCGGCCGCCTCACTACGTTTCACAACACCTTTCGTTTCGGATCTCTAAGAAATAAACGTCAGAATAATTTTCACAGTATACGGCCACCGAAATAACGGCAGTCCTTTGTTTTGTGCGTAGATATTTTGGCGATCGATGTGACGCTGTGGGCAGTCCGCCAAACTTATACAGGGTGGAAAAAATCAATAGACCCTGAAGGGAAACCACTTTAAATCCGAAGAGAAAAGAAAAGATATTTCGTTTTTAATTTTTTAGCTGGTACGATTCCCGGGTAAGACAAGTGAATTTTTGTCCCATTTTTTTTCCACAATGTTTAACATCCAAATGACGACCTGCGAAAGTTGAATGTGAACCTGAATGTAGAATGTAACCTGAAGCATCTTATTCCTATAATTACAGGTCTTTTTCTACAGTGTGGAAACCTGTTGAAACGTCGAGAAAAATAGTTTGAACTGGAATCTCACTATACTGGACTTGTTTCCAAATGTAAACTACAAATTAATTATGTTCTGTGATTGTAATAATTATTTTTTTGGCAATACAATTTTATTATTTATTTATTCTTATTATTAGGTAAAGAAACGCGATAAATACCCGTTAAAATAGTACTTGTAATAATGTGATCGCGTAAGTTTAAAAATAATTAAAAATATTTATCTTATCCCCAGATACCACATGAAGACCTTCCACCAAGCGGCGACGATCCACTACATCCGTTCCTCGCAGCTGTTCCACACCAACCTGTGCCGCGCGCCGGCCCTCTTCCTGCTGTCCAAGAGCGACCCCGTGGGGGCCGAGAAGAGCAACCGCAGCGTGCACGACAGCTGGGACCAGATGGGCATCAAGGTAACCTCATCGCAGCGACGATCCACTGCATCCGTTAATCGCAGCAGTTCCACACCAACCTGTGCCGCGCGCCGGCACTCTTCCTGCTGTCTATGTCCTGCGGTCAATAAATGAGAAGACAATATAAGACAGTGGACGCAAGACGCCAGATACGAAAATAGAGACCTAAGCCCTCCTACACGTATACATATAACTCATCGGACCAACTCTACTGTTTACATGTCGTGGGGTATTCAAGACCAAGTTCGGTCTAGCGAGCCATATTAGGACTCATGATAGAAGCATCCGTGATGTCTAGAGTCGCCGTCATCGAAATCGATGAGGAGGCTTTTATATGTACATAATATGTAGATGGCAGCATATTCAATGCGTTGTCCGTAGAAATTGAAAATATTGTTATCTGTTTGTACACTGTAAGCATACCTACTGTTTTATGACAAAGCTTTACCGTGACCTACCTACCCATAGATAAAATTGACATAATCTGACTATTCCTGCTAGGTGATTATGTAACACCGGTTTGCGACAGGCGTAAATTAAGCAATCAGAGCTGTCAAACGTCAATTTCGTATTAGTTTGACACCAGCTACAACGTCAAAATTGACGTTTGACAGCACTGATTGCCTAATTTACGCCTGTCGCAAACCGGTCGCGCGTTACATAATCAATCACCCGGCGGGTCTGACATACGTATTTGCGATCGTTTTATTAGATTGAAAACTTAATCTTCTCCAATAATATTAGTATTTATTAAAAAAACAGCGAAAATATAGTGAATTTTGAAATCAGTTTTTAGTTGTTGTAAAAAGAACGAATTACTGACCACAATCTTTATCTTCCAGTGCACGTGGAAGATCTGGGACAAGTCCCCGCACGTCCAGCACTACATCAAGCATCCCAAGGAATATCTGGCGGCGCTGTTCACACACCTCGACGCAAACGGACTCATCTCGCAGCCGGACAAAATGAGAATGCGTCTTTAACTTCACTGGTATAGAGCTGAAAGTCTATTGTAGGATTAGTATAGTAAAGTACCCTCATTTATTATATTGTATGTTTTCACACGAAATTAAGTCTTGATCGTTCAGAGTAAAGTTGAAACTCGTGTAAGCTTCTAGAACATGCTTGATAAACTAACTGGTGTCACAGGCAGAACAAATAATCGCCTTTATTTTCAGTTTAATAAAGCTGAAAGTTGATTGAAGTAAGATTTGAATTATTATCAATTTACTGTCATATATTTTTAAAACCGAATATACATATGTATCTTGATTCTTCAGAATAAAGATTCAACTCGTTATGAAGGAAGAAAATTATTCGGTCTCTTTATTTTAAATAATATTGATGGTAAATTGATAATCGTTGATGTTCCTTTGAACGTTAATAACTGTCCAAATAATCTAAATAATCGCTGTTGGCTTATTCTTTATTTATGTTTCAGAAGAATACATCTAATTCAAAGTCCTTCTCTAAAAGTGGGAAGTCTTATATTGGTTAGTTTTGAGGTCTCTTGAATGCAATTTTGTGAAGTGACTTGTTTCAAAGTTTTGCCGTTGAATTTGGAAATATTGCGGCAAAATTTATTAAAGACTTTTATATGTATAGAAAATTTGTAGGTATTGGATAAGAGACAATTTTCACGCTAAATTATCAAGTAAATATGAAATATCTATGTCTGAAATAAAATTATTGTAAATCATAAAGTTAGTTTGTTAGGAGTTTTATGTTTTTTTTACGCGCTGCTGGTTTTGATGTTTATTGTTTTATGACAAAATTTAAAATATTTTTCACAGGTTTTTTATCTTGTTTTTAATCAAAATTATTATAAAAAAAGGTTGGTATTACATCTGAATCGACTGGTTTATATGTAAGGGAACAAAAATAGTTGTGGTTTTAAGGCGATGCTAGGTTACATAAACCTATGTAAGTATTTGTTGTATTTAATCATACGGCCCAAATTATATTTAATCTGGGGGCCGAAATCCAATAAACTTTACCTTCAAGATCTACATAGGTTTATTGGACAAATCAGTGGTAGCATTATTGTTGAATCCATTGTTAAGCCGATCAATTACATATTTTTATATAAAACTTGGCAATTGTACACTACCTTTCTATTCTAAGAAATCCCGAACTATGTAATAAGCGTTTTTTTATGATTCGTTATAGTTTATATTTAAGCAAAAACATTTGAAACTATCATGGTTATTTTATTAAGAGAGAAGTCATAAGATGTTTATCATAATTTGTGTTTTCAGCTTTCTAATATTTCTGCACAGTTTCATGCGCCATGATCACGGAATAACTGAAGCCAATGCAAGTTAGTTTTTTTAACAGACAGACCAATTTACCCTCATAGTAATTGAAATATTGGAAAGTTCAAGACTCAAATCATGGTAAATATATCCAGTTATAAATGACTTAAGCAAAACATTTATAGTTAAACAATAAAATAATCTGTTTTGGTAAAATCGTCTTTTTTTTTAAACTTCTGGGACGTTCGTACGTATTCTAGCGCTGATCGTGATGTGGGTATCTTAAATGGCCTTTTTTTTACTACGCAAGCAAGGAGGATTGCTACTTTTAAGAATAGTATGTATGTGCCTAAGTAGATTTAAAGTCGAAAGGTTGTTACAGCAATTTTAAGGTGAAATAAAAAACGACCTACGTTTAGGGTTAAAAGTCTCGAGTCATTGTGTTGACGCGTCGCAAATTATTGTGCGCAAAAAAATTCGCATCATTCTTTGTTAATAGCAATTAGCCAATAATGCTAAATAATTGTAAATTCTCTGAGTTATCAAATGATCCGACAAAGCCACTTTTAGTATTTACTACCACTGACTACGGCCGGTTGGTGTTTTACATTTGTAAAACAAGTACCCAAAGAGAATATAAAGTTGGTAGAACCTGCGTACATCATTTATCTCAGATATAATACGACCTGGGTGGACCGACAGCACAGCCTAGTAGAAGTAACGTTCTTTGTCTCGGATCAAAAAAATTCATGAGTTGCGAAATTTTGAGGATGTGACATTCGTACACGTGCCCTTTAAAATATCGCAACTCATGTTAATTGGTTAACAGCTAGACTGTACTAGCACCGGTCCTGCCTGGCAAGGAGCGCCTTAATGCGAAATCCTGATTTCAACAAACTATTAACAGTCAAAAGAAACGTAAATAATCTTTTGATTGGTGAGATAGACGCGGGCTGCGCAACTACGCGTGCTAGACGACGACAGTGCTTAAACCACTCTGATGGCCACCAATTTCGCGGATCGCTCCGCTCGCCGTTTCTTTGGTTGATTGACTTGTAAGATGTTCTATGAAACCGCTAAAAAGTCTCCAAATTAGTTGCTCGCTTGCTGTGTTGCCGTTATTCACAAAAGTACCTACAGGGTGTGCCTGCGTCCCAGGTGGAATTAAAACCTATAATAGAATTGGTTGGGTGTCAGTCTCACGCAAGCTTTTGTCAGTGTTGTGCACTACAAAAGTGGAGTACTAGTGCAGTCCCAATGAGCCACGCCACGGACGGCGTGTAGTCGCATTATCCTGAAGGAAATATTAGGAGATAGGTAGGTAGGTTTACTACTTGCAGTCTATTAGCCTAACTATCTTAAAGATAGATCGAGTAACACGTTCACGCCACGTAACATTATCGTGATCAGGTGATCTCACATCGTACGAGTGACTTTATCTTATTCGTCGGGAAAATAACTAATTTAAACCTATGCATCCATTTTTTTATTAAAGTGTCATTTGTTTCTTTGAAAGGTTAGTTTTTGCCTTTTATTTAATTCTGCCGGCAAGTTGTTTTTGCAGCGAATGATAAATGGTGATCGTAGTCACCTACGACCACGGGCTGGGAGCATGAGATAAGCAGCCAGGCTACTTTCGATCGCCATAGTTTGATAAAGACTTAATGAAGAAGGAAGGGTCCACGGATACAGAATTATATTGTGGGTCTATAGAACTATAGGTATATTACAGCTTTTCAAACTATCATGGTTATTTATTAACATTAAAGTCATTTAAAACGGGATATTTACCATGATTTGAATTGTGAGGGTAGGGTAGTAAAATGAGGTTAGATCGGCAAGTCTGCCCATAAAAACTCGCAGTGCCTTCAGTTACTCCGTGATCATGGCGCATGAAACTGCCGAAATATTGGATAACTCAAAAATCAAATCATGGTAAATATCCCGTTTTAAATGGCTTTAATATACATAGGTATATTGTTTGTTATGTAACTATAATATTGTAGATCTACCTACCAGTTTATATAAACTCCGGCTAAACTCGAGATTTTGTATATAATGTTTGTAAACTTGGCCATACTTTTATGCTGTTGGTTTTTTGTCAAAATTTGTACTAAGTACCTAATACTATGTACCTATCTACTTGTCGATTTTCCAGTCTCTTTCCGACAATGTCTAATGAGTTTTACTCGTCCCTCTGATGACCATCATTTTTCAAACTCTACCTACTAGAAGTAGGTAGAGTTTGAAGATAGTTTTGGAATTAATTTCTTTTGTAATTTATTTACCTAAAAACATTAGTTCTTGATATTAACTCAAGTAGGTACTTATTATTTTATAGGTATATTTTCCTTGTATAACCCGCGACGATTTCTGGCGTTGACTGTCCTATGCAACAACAGTTCATCGCACGAACACGAAACAAAGCTAGTTTGATCATTTTTGGGTTTTATTACCTCTTAAAGTTTGCAAGCATTAAGGTGCTTAGTTGGATTACAGAAAAACTACACTTCAGACGTATTCGCCAGAAATTATCAAAATCTGATAAGATAATTTATAAATACTATTCTGTCCTGCTAAAATAAAATAACAAATGCAGTGAAGTGAATTGTGTGTTCATTTTGTGATTCTTGAATACCTACCTATTTTAATAACTTGCCTGTATTAAAGTACCTATTAAAAATAATCGCATTAAGTACCTCAGTGTTGTGGTCGGTCAGTGGTTTAAACTTCGATCAATTGTTGATCGAAGGGTTCAAAAGATGAGTTTCTGTAGAAGTGTGAGAGTGGCAGCTATCCTGGGCAATGTAAATCCTGGAGGAAGACATGTGAGTAGAAAATGACATGTATATGATAAGCAATTCCGTCTACTACAAAATTCCTATTGAAGGATTTGGGCGGGTTAAGCAGTAAAATAAATTGAAGAAAAAAAAATGGTATACCTAATTCAAATTCTTTATTTCCCGAAATAAATTCACACATTCTCTTAAATATGCCAAAAATAAGTACAAACTTAGAATAAAAATAAGATAGTCACTTAGAATTAGAGGTCGAATAAGAGTCCCGGTAAAACTGTCATAGCCACCGATGGCCCTTAAAAATAATTAGACCATGCGTTTTAAAAACTGTTATTATAATTTATAGCCACCGCTGAAAACACTGAAGTTCGTGCCAGCAGTCTTCATTCGTGGGATTCACTCGCAGAAGATCACGCAGAACCTGCAGTACATCAGCAATGATGTACTGGATCTCAAGATTGATAAGAAGACTTTGACGTAAGTACCTACCAAAACGTCCGGCCTACCAAAACGTCCGGGGCCGATTCCCGAGCTGAGTAAGTTTTTTTAAATGTATGCAAGTTTTTCTTGTTACCAAAATCGATGACATATTTTCTAAGAAGAGATCTTCGTAGAAATGTTTTAACTTAGGTACGCGATCAGAAAATCAGGAACACATAATTGCAAGTACTGTTGTAACGGGTATTCATCGCGTTTATTTACCTGTTGAAACGTCGAGAAAAATAGATAAATAAACGCGATTAATACCCGTTAAAATATTACTTGTTATCAGATTAGATCTTCGTATTAGTTCGTATGCCTTATAGTTTCATACTTGCCCATACTGACCGATCAAAATGTGCCAATGTATGTGTATATAGATTAACTCAATACTCAATATATTTATTGTTGTCAACACATTGGCTTAATTAGTAGGTTCTTATGTATAGATTAGTATCACAATGTGAACCCTATTGGGCGTGAACAACAAGTGGAAGGATTATGCAGGTTGATGCCGCCCGCTTCGCACCGCGAAGTTGGGCATGGCAGTACGATAAAAGGTCCAAGGTCGTTAAAATGCAAGAACTGAACGGCCAATTTGATGATAATTTCCTTTCCCCAAGGTCGGAGCCCCCGCTAGACCGGCCGCTCTGCGTGATGCTAAGCTGGATGGCATCCAAGCGGAAGCACCTCATGAAGTACGCAGACATCTACTTGGAGATGGGGTTCGATGTGACCACGGTGACCATCTCACCACTGCAGCTCATGTTCCCCACTAGGGGTTCTCAGGTTTGTTGTTTAGAGTCTGTGCAAAAAGAGAACCGTCGTCGTGGCGTTACGGTGAACTAAAATTTTAACGCAACAAAAGTAGGACACTGGCACACGCGCGCCCTCCATTTCTAAGAGGCTAAATTTTTTGCATAGACTCTACTTTACCATATAAAGATTGAAGTGAACCAAAAATCAAAGAGATCACTTTATTTCCTAGTTTTACTTATGTAATTTGAATTTTGTGACGTGTCCAAGAGTCTTGTAAGGTTTAAAGGAAATAAAGCACTTTGATATTTGTTATAGTTTGACCGAAACCGCTGTACCACGCCTGAGAGGTATGCGAACGGCGAGACGGGGCGGGGGGGAAATATCGGCCGCTCCGATCCATCAGTCTGCCGTCAACGCGTACTCTTGCTTTTTTCCTCGCCCCCCACCTCGCCGCACTTTCCTAAGAAGTGGTACAGCGGTTTCGGTCAAACTATAATCATCGTGGAATAATGGAAATCTGAATGGATAAATCATCATAATTATTCTATTTTATTTATTCTTCCTGGACGATAAAACATATACAAAACAGAAAATTTACGAGTATAACAAAGACGAGTTTAACCCTAAAAAGAGTTCTCTTCCAGCAAACCTTATTGGGAAAGAGAGAAAGAGAGAGAGGAGAAGTGGGTACCTACATGTGCATAAATAATTAAAATAGAACAAAATATTAAATTTCCACCCATGAAACAAATGTCCACCCGGGCGAAGCCGGGACGGGTCGCTAGTCTGAGATAAATAGAAAGAACACAAAAGCCAACAAGGTAAGCCTCAGTCCTCGGTATTAGGTACTTCGGTAGTACTAGTACCTAATACTGAGGCTTAGTGACCTATCTTGGCTACGGAAGTCAGTCTGTTATAGGTAAGTTATCTTGCGGCCTTGAGTAAACCCGTTTGAATTTCATTTGCATTCAATTAGGGACCTTATACCTAGGTATCTGTCTGGCTACATCGTTAGGTAGGTACGTCATCATTACACAATGCATAAAAACCCTGCCATGTAATGGTCAGGGGGCGCAACAATTACTTTGGGTTCGGTTTCCCGTCGGGATATTAAATAAATAAATAATGCTGGACAATCCACACATCAATTATCTAGCCCCAAGCTAAGCTAACTAGTACTCACATAATGAGTACTAGTTGCCAGATATACCTACGATATGTTACATCATCAGCCTATGTTAGTCCACAGCTGGACATATGCCTCCCCAATGAGCGCCATAGCGCCCTGTCTTCAGCTTGACGCATCCAGCATCTACCTGCAATCTTTCGCAGGTCGTCATTCCACCTGGTCGGAGGGCGTCCTACACTACGTTTACTGAGTCGTGGTCTCCACTCAAGAACACGTTTGCCCCAGCGGCCGTCGGTTCTTCGCGAGATATCGCCGGCCCACTGCCACATCAGATTATTAATTCTTAGTCTCTTCATAATGTTACTATTATATGCTTTTTTATATATGTAGTATGCTTTTTTTGGCCTAATAATAGGCCAAAAAAAACATTATTTACTGTACGGCCATTTTTATAAATTGCAGTACAGTAAATAATATCTATCTTCATATGTAACATTATGAAGAGACTAAGAATTAGTAATCTGAAGTGCCAGTGGGCCGGCCATATCTCGCAAAGAACCGACGACGGCCGCTGGGGCAAACGTTTGAGTGGAGACCACGACTCGGTAAACGTAGTGTAGGACGCCCTTCGACCAGGTGGGATGACGACCTGCGAAAGACTGCAGGTAGATGCGATATAATATTAATATTAAAAGATCATAAAGTTGAACATGATTTGCAGGTAATAGCGGCGGAACTGATGTCGTTCCTGGAATCGAACCGGCAACGCCCCGTGGTGGTGCACGGCTTCTCCGTCGGAGCGTATGTCTGGTCCGAGCTACTGGTGCACGCGCTGAAGGATCTGGACCGGTGAGAACATACTATAGAAACATTGATAGAAACTGCTTATAATTACACTGGCCAACACTAGTCATGCCACAGGAACTCTGATAGCTAATACTGTTTTAGCCACGTACCCTCATTAATAAATTGCAGTAGTTTTGTTTCGATTGGCCTCAGATTTTTTGTGATGTGTTAATAAGCATAATCTGTACTAGGGCAATAAACGCAAGTAAACGGTAGCGAATAAATAGACATAAAATTAATCATTTTTGTATTTATTCAAATTTAGTGCTTTATAAGTATTTGTTGAGTTTGTGTAAGTATGCTGAAAAAGTGTTTTAACGATCCGGGTTCATTTTGTTATATTTGTGGTGATTTAACTTTCAAAAAACAAAGACAAGAAAAATTAATTTAAAAAACCATTATCATAAAAAAGTATGACCTAAGCGAGCATCTTTAACCCCTGGACAAAAAAATGTGAAATATTTACCCCTTGTAGAGCCGTCCGAAATACTTCTTCCACCAGTACATATTAAATTAGGCTACATTAAAAATTTTGCTACGACGATGGATCGCAATGGAAACGGATTTTGGTATTTAAAAGAAAATTTTCCTAGAATAAGTGATGCGAACATAAAAGAGGGTACCTATTTTCGTTGGACCTCAAATCAGGGAGTTAGTAAAAGATCCAGAGTTTGAAGAAAAAATGAATAATCTGGAAAAAACGAGCATGGATATCTTTTAAGACGGTTGGTTCAAATTTTCTAGGTAACCATAAGAGTGACAATTACAGGGAGTCTGTTAGCGAGCTGTTATTGGCTTATCAAGCTTTGGGTTGCAACTTGTACTTTACTACGTTGTACTTAAGATTAATTTTTTAGACTCGCATCTAGATTTTTTCCTGAGAATTTAGGTGCTGTGAGCGATGAGCACTGAGAAAGGTTCCATCAGGATATTTCACAGATGGAAAAACGCTATAAGGGCAAATGGAACCCAAGGATGTTGGCTGATTACTGCTGGACGATAAAAAGGGACCAACCAGAAGCTAAATATGCCAGAAAATCTTAAATTGGACATTCATAAAAGAACGTTTTCGCTTTTTTTTTAATCAGAAATTCACTATTTTTAAATATTTAAACTATATCAATAAATTAAATTCTTGGCCAATAGATTTTTTTTAATTACTTATTTTCACTAACAGTCATCCATCAAAGTAAAAAATATAAGTGAAGTCCGTGTGGCGCGACAAAGTTCGAATTTTGTTGCCCAGTGTTATTTGTGTAATAATTTATTAATTATTATGATAAAAGATAATTTATTAAAAACCTTAATGAGCCAGTTTTGGACGATCGATTTAGCGCAGCGGGGCAATCCGCTTGCGACGCAGGAGGTTGCGGGTTCGATTCCTGGCTTTGGGCTATGTTTGTACAATCTGTAAATATAATCGCGGAGTCGTATTCGCTTATCATACACACATGCTCACGTTCCTTATCCTCATCCTACAGCCAATATTCGTCCACTGCTGGGCGCGCAGGCCTCCCCTTGATAAATATTATGTCAGCGAGATTGCATACATTTAGGCCTCGCCTACCGACAAGTTCGCGTCGTCGACATGTGTACCCTTAAGATCGAGGCAAACTAGCGCCGCCACTTATGTTATCTTATTTAAATTGGTGGAGGCGGCGCTAGTGTCGCTCCGGTAGTGTAGTGACGTTTCAAACAAACTATGTAATCTTGTCTCATTTTCGTAGGGGGTTTAAAATTCAAAATACTTACACTTGTGGTCTAAAAATTAGCCTTGTTCGTTTTTAGGTACCAGCCAGTGTTAGATCGCGTCGCCGCCCAAGTGTGGGACTCGCCTGCCGATGTGGAGGAAATGCCCAACGGGCTGTCCCACTCTCTATTTCCCAATAACCAGTTTATGCAGAAGCTCATCAAGGCGTATGCTAAGTAAGTACCTGCCTGTTTCATTCTGGCATGCCTGAAGTAAGATGGACAGATTGTAGGCAGCAGAATCGGGAAATATTTATAACGTAGGTACCAACCATATTGAAAAAATGTAGCTACAATTAACAGTGGCGTAAACACAGCGTTCGAGGTACGTGACAAATTCATCGGATGCCTCGTGTCTCGAACGGTTTCTGTTCTACCATATTTCAGAATGCACATGAAAGTCCTGTACCGAGTAGCGACGCAGTACTACTGGCGAGCCACGCAGGCGTACCACGAGCCGCCGTGCACAGCGCCTTCTCTGTTCCTGGTGTCGGAGGCGGACCCCATCAGCCCTGCGCGGCGCGCCAGACGGGCGAGACAACTGATGACTGCTATGGGGATCAAGGTATCAACCATTCTTTAATTCTTAACACATACAATCACTACATAGTATAAAACAAAGTCGCTTCCCACTGTCTGTCTGTCCCTACGTATGCTTCGATCATTAAAACTTCGCAACGGATTTTGATGGTGATTCAAGAGAAATGTTTTTATAAACCATTTGACACATAGATTTCCACGTGGGTGAAGCCGCGGTTCGCAGCTAGTAATAAATAAATAAATTATACTGGACAAAAAAAAACATTATAAAACGCAACACTTACGCCTTAGTAGGTAATAAATAAATAAATATTACTGGACAAAAAAAGTAAATAAACAATGAAGTTGTCGTTTTTCACAGGTGTCAAAACAAAACGATAAGTTATCAAGCGTCCGATAACATATCGACAACTACAGAATTAGCAAAGGAAGGGTATGGTAATGACATTCATTAGATAGACGATCGACTAACCTTCACACTGCAACTGCACCCTATGCACTACACTATGCCCTTTGCGGCATGGTGTGATCGAAGAAAACATCCTCTACCCACTTGACAGTTCATGGTGACTATAGTCTCCAAAAAAAAAGTAGCCTCAACTGTCCGTGGGGAGTACAGTCACCTTCCGACTTAGGTAGTTCAGTTTTATGAATATTTTAATGAAACTTAAGCCTATATTTGTTCTGTTGGCAGTTACTATACATAAGTAACATTAGTGTTATATAAAGAACTTAGGACAATAAGGGACAGGCGATGCCATACAGGGCTCTAATACGAGGCCATTTTTGCCCGATTAACCTATGCATTAGGTGACGTGCCTTATTTCCTATAGTAGTAGTACTTAACACTAGTATAGACCATTCACCAAGAAGATAATTTATAAGACATAATTATTGTATGATCTGCAGAGATTAGTTTGGGTTTAGGTGGTTATATTTTTTAAGAGAATGACCACTCTGTATCAGTAATCTCGTACCCATATCTATACTCAATATTTTTATTGCCAGCATGTTGTACGGGCGATCTTAAAGATAACATGCACCCTGCTAGGGCACGGCAGTACGAGTATTTAGCTATAATTATTCGAGGCACAAAATATTATTTAATAATCGTGTTAAGGCTTTATCTATCTTAATATTATTGAGATCTAATTTATTAAACATACCTTCCTATAATCAAACTCTAATTACCCTGGGGCTAGATGATGCTGTGAGAATTATTAATTAATTTGTTCCTTTTTTTAGGGTAATCATTTAATCAATGAAGGAAGCTATTTCCTCGAATTAATAATAAGCACTGTGATACTGATAATTGATCAGTGCTTATTTTTGTATTGTTGGTTAAAACTGTGTGTCATAAAAACTCGTATGTACTCATCACACATAATATATGCACACATGTATGTTGTCTGTTTTTTTTTTAATTAATTTATTTATTTGCAGTGTAACTGGCAATGCTGGGACGACTCCCCACACGTGCTACACTACAGCTACCACCGAGAAGAGTATCTCGCTGCTTTGTACTCGCATTTAGAAGAGTGTGGCCTGCTGCAAACTAAGAAGAAAGGTCTATCTCTGAAGCAATGACTCTGATTATATATAATATATTAGTAAGGTATTTTACAATACAGAAATGCAGCTCCTGGCAGTGGCGTAAATACAGGGTAGCAAAATGCCACGGGTCCCCAGCCGAAAGGGGCCCCCAATTAGAGGAGAATCCCAACATTTATTATTACATAATTTACTAAAATAAAATGCATCAGATGCATTTGCCATGGGCCTCGAACGGCATAGTTACGCCACTGACCGTGGCCAGTGGTGTAATCTAGTCTAGACTATAACGAACAGTAAATGATGGGATACTTACATTGTGTAAATGATTGAAATTCGAATATTTTACGTATTTGGTGAAGATGCGATGTTATTTTGGTTTATTCTACCCTAATAGAATAATCGGTGTGCTTCGCAGACTCACGGAATATTAATTACAGTAACACATAGTAATAAAAGTGCAAACGCTCTACGCATCAATGGAACTGCGCGTAAAATTTTACAAACTCCAAAAAAGCCGCGCAGTTGCACTGACGTGTAATGTGTTCTATTCTATCTCATGCGAAGAATAATTTGGTTGCGTCGCGTCATTGTGCTGCGCAGTTTCGCTCAATGCAATCGAACCTTAAGCCGTTCTTCCCTATACTTCTATCATGGCTATCGCTAATCTATGATAGTCCACGACGTGGCCTCAAATATCCTAGTTGCCTAAGATCCGTCTAGCTCCTAGCTTGGTTTAATAAACCCTGTTAATAATGTTTTTCTCTATTATGTATGTTACTATGGCCTTTTTTATGAAATAAGCTCATATGATACCAGTCATTACACGTGTTTTTTAATTAGTATTAGTATTTAGATTGTAACTGGTTTTGTGAAAAGGATTTTAGTGCGTAATAATATTGTGATATTTAATTAAAACCATGTTTTGTGTATAATATAAATACATTTATTGTAACAATTATTTCCTTAATTTCTTCTTATTCCTTCTAGACGGTGCACTTTTATCCTTATTTATCTTCTGCTTAGGTTGTTTCACTCGTTCTTTAGCCGCCATTTTGAGTCGCCATGCTCTACCGCTGTTTTTCTTTTCATTCTTGACAGTTTGTCTATGGACTTCGGCCTGAGCTTTAAGTTTCTGGTTGCTCCTTATCTTGTGTTGCGAGCCTTCTTTAGCCGTCAGTCCGGCGTATTGGTCGTATTCTTGATTTTGAGGGTTCTTGACGAATTTCCCTCCCTCATTTTTATTGAACGGTCTACGGTTCTGATTTTTGTTATAGTTTTGATTTTTATTAAAGTTTTTATTTTGGTGTTCATTCTTATTTTGATTGTTTTCTGGTTTATTTTTATTGTTATCGAATTTTTGTTTTTTAACATAGCTCTCGTCTGGCGCCGCTGCGTGCTTCCGCTTCCGGTTTCTCTTGCCTTTGTTGTCAGTGCTTTGTTGCTGCTGTTGTTGTAAAGGATTATTCGCGATGGATTTTTCTAGACGTTTCTTACGTGCGTTCAGCGCTGTTCGGTCTTCGATTGAGAATGATACGATGGGCCTCTGAAAATAATAATAGTAAATATGATTTAATTTTGTTTGCAACAGTCTGCAATTAGCTCAATTGTTTCAATTGGAAATACTACTTCTAATTTGTTTCTATTATTTTATTGTATCTTTGTTAATAAGGGTGATTAACGCCCAAATACTCAAACGTATCTTACGTTTTAAGCACGCCATTTTTTGACAGTTTTTTCAATGAGAATCTCGTTTTGAAAATCATCACTTGAGACGAGCTTAAATCTGAGGTGCGTTTGAGTATTCGAGGGTTAAATATTCTTGATTTTTATCTGATCTTCTATTGTTTAATTCATTTCAATGACGACGTCTAAAGTAGAACGCGCAGCTAACGCAATAAGTGACTTTAGCAAATATGCTATTTAGGGTTTACAGTACTTCAATACGGCCAGATTAAGGGACTGTTTTCACAGAGTATTCTTAGTTAAACAGACAAATAATGCAGTGAACATACGTTGTTTTTGTCAAAGATATCCGGATTGTTGTTCAGTTTGCGCAGGCAGTGCAGGGCGTCCTCGTGCCGTGTGAACATCACGAAGCCGTAGCCTTTTGAACTGGAAAACAAATATAACTGTTTGAATCGATAGATAGATAGGCCCAGGCTATAAAATTCTAACATACATCTTCGAGTTTCTTCAGTCTTGAAGAATAAATAAAGAAGTCTTCACTTTCCTAGCGCATTGACCCTGGGTTTTGGCCGAAGCTGTAGTGATCGCGGGGAGTCGATGGAAGGAGGTGGTTTAGAACCTCTTTAGCGTCGCTTGGGGGAGGTCTATGGGTCTAAAGAGTCTAAATATATATATAATAATATCTTTATTATATATTGTGCCGATTTGCAGTCTCCACTCAAGAACACGTTTACCACAGCGGTTGTCAGTTCTTCGCGATATATGGCCGACCCACTGCCACTTCAGCTTGCTAATTCTTGGCTCTTACCTCGGCTTAATTTATGACGTTTCGGCCGACTTGCAGTCTCGGTATAGATGAGGGTAATTTCATACTCACGGGTACTTCCCATCCGGCCCGGGCGCGTCTGCCCTCAAGTCGCGCATGATCCTAGCCTCTGTGATGGCGACGTTGCGGCCCGACACGCCGAAACACAGCTTGCGGAGCTGAGCGTCGTCGCATAGCGGGGGCAAGTTTGATACGACCAGGCGGTAGCGGGATACGAACCTGGAACATATTCATATTTATAGATAGATAGATTAAACATTTATTTGGTATAACACTCGCATACAATTAACATGAGAGAGATACAATATTAAACTAAAGTACAAGAAAACAATTTATTGCATACACATACATTTTCACATAATTTTAGCTTAGGTGTTAGGTAGCTTAGACATCAAAGGACTCTTGGACACGTCACAAATGTCAAATTCATCATCATCAGCCTATATTAGTCCACTGCTGGATATAGGCCTCCCCCAATGAGCGCCATAGCACACCGTCTTCAGCTTGCCGCATCCAGCATCTTCCTACACTACGTTTACCGAGTCGCGGTCTCCACACACGTTTGCCCCAGCGGCCGTCGGTTCTTCGCGAGTTATGGCCGGCCCACTGCCACTTCAGCTTCAAATTGCATAATTAAAACTAAGAATTGAAGTGATCAGATCACTTTATATCCTAGTATTACTTATGTAATTTGAATTGTGTGACGTGTCTGATCCCCTGCATGCTCAGCGTGAGGACTATAGGCCCCATAGGTAAAAGCCAGTAAAGCGCGTATCAGGGGAGGCTTCGTCCAGCAGTGGACCTGTAGGGAAGGGTCCTAACTTTCTATCACTTCGTTTTATAAGAAAAGTTTAATTAATTTAAACTGTGTTTTATTGAAGAATCAGTCGTTTACTTATATAATTTAACATCCTTCCCTAAGCGGTCTAGCGAGGAGCAAACGATGTGAGACAGCGCTAGTGTGTGCGAGCGGGACAGCCAACCAACGTAAATATATCGAACGCAGAGGCGTGGGCC
The DNA here is from genome assembly GCA_947044415.1 of Eupithecia dodoneata. Lineage (NCBI taxonomy): Eukaryota > Metazoa > Arthropoda > Insecta > Lepidoptera > Geometridae > Eupithecia > Eupithecia dodoneata. The sequence goes on from OX345670.1 coordinate 2,947,535, forward strand.
CACCAGTGGTGGCACGGGCGCAGGCGCGCTCGCTGCCTGCAGTCACCTCTTCGTATATACGCATGTGTAGGTAATGTATCCTAGGTATCCTACAGACCAATATAGGCTGTTGAGAATATGTCTTCGAGCCCTGCAAGGTCTCAAGAAAATAAAGCACTTTGATAATTTATCTCCCAGCCGCATTAGTCTAGGTTAAATTAACCCGATATACCCTAATAGCTTTACGCAGTGAAATACGAACCTATTCAAATTCTTCAACATCTGAGTTTTACTCCGTTCGAGGGCGAGTCTCTTCGCCATGTCGGATGAGGAGAGTCCTTCTGCTGCTTTCGTTCCTGCTACCACCACTGGAAAAAAACGATTGTCGTCAATTTTGACCATTTGCTGTGATTTGACCAAGAGTTAGCTGATGACAGGGCGCTATGGCGCTCATTAGGGGAGGCCTATGTCATATTACTATGTGACAATTATACCTAGAGTTGATGATGACGATGATGAATAAGAGGTGGTTGCCACTCAATCAGACAGGATTAAAAAACCCAATGAAAAAAGATAATAGTCAAAAAATTAAGGACATGATGACCGACAGTAAGTAAAAATCACAACAATTATGTATTAAGCGAATTATACCTGAGCCAAAAATTATAAAACATAAATAAATAATGCTGGACAATTCACACAGCATCATCTAGCCCTAAGCTAAGCAGAGCTTGTGTTATGGGTACTAGATGACTGATATACATAATACAATACATTACATAGATATATATTTTTTATTATATATAGAAAACGACCAGAACACCCGGAACAAATATCTGCAGATTGTACACACAATTGTTCCGAGGCGGGAATCGAACCCGCAACCTCCTGCGTCGCAGGGGGGACCTTCGCCCACCGCGCCACATCGGTCGTCAAACAGGTATATGTTATTTTGATCGAGATTTGTTATTATTATGATAAAAACTATAATATACAGCAATCCACCATACAACACATTTGAACACACCAATCAGAGAATAAAATAAGATTTGTGTCGTCATGCCGTCAAAATATGTAAAGCCACAGAATAACAAGGTCTGACCCGTTCAGTAGTTTTGCCATAAGAAGTAAGGATTAGCGATTCGGATACGACCTTTCTCTCATGACAGAGAAATTATTCTAGTTAGTTAAATACATATAATTATGTATTGTAATTATCCTTCTTGTTCAAATCAAATTAAATCATTTATTTGCTGAACACATGATTATAGGTACAAGTCAGGTGTTATAACTAGAGTAGTGTCACATGTATTCAACCCGCAAGCAGGTGTGCAAATATTAATATTATATTACAATTTAATATTATCACTGTGATTTAAAGTAGTCAACAATTAAAATAATCAAGTAAAATAAATTTAAGGTACATTCTAAAATAAACAGTTAACTTTAAGATTTACAATCATTGTCAAAACATAATAAATTTTTCTACTTAAGATTAATATATTCATTTATACTATAGAAACATTTGTCAAGCAGCCACTTATTCAATTTTAGTTTAAATAAATTGCCATTGAGGTCTTTAATAGGTTCTGGTAACTTATTAAAGATAGTAATGCACATATTAAATACATTTTTTTCATAAATCCGCTTATGGCATTGCGGTTTGTAAAACAAATTATCAAATTTTGCTCTTTTCTGTCGAGTGATAATATCCTTACGTTTGGCAAAGTGTTGTGGGTAGGATTTTACAAACTTTTTGTTTTCTTAAACATATCCTTAGACTAGGTAAAACAAGTAGGTAAACTGAATATAATTTTGCCGTACCAACTATTTACCCCTAGAACGCGCGTTCTCGTCAGCGCTATCTAGAGCTCGTATATTTTTAATCGCGACATCTAGTTAAGCTTTTCGGAACTAATATAGGTCACGTTTGACTGAACGGTGCTTGACAACATACCTCCCTCCTTCACAAGATACAGGTTCCTATTATCCTTGGCCTCCTTCTTGTGGCCTCCCTGCAGGTTCTCCCGCTTGAGCGCCGGCTTCACCGCCAACACCTGCCCCTCCAGCTTCAGCTGGTCTGCGGGGAGCGAGAGGAACTTGTCTGCGTCTTCTTTGTTCTGGAAAATTACAGTTAAAGATCAGCACACAATCTAATAAAAAATAATGCTGGACAATCCACTCAGCATTATCTAGCCCCAAGCTAAGCAGAACTTGTGTTATTGATACTAGATGACCGATATACTTAATACAATAGATTAGGTACATAGATAGATATTTTTTATCATACATAATAAATAATTAAACGCGAAATTGGCACTAGTATTTACAATTGAACTAACTGCAGACTGCTGCTATCAAGCAATTAGTAAAACTTTTGAAAGTTATGTTTAAGTCATTTATAACGGGATATTTGATTGTTCCAATATTTCGGCACAGTTTCATGCGCCATGATGAGAGTACATCGGTATGTCTGCCAATAAAAACATACTCGCTGTTTCTTCAGTTATTCTGTGATCATGTTTCCAAATTATTGGAAAACTCTCAAAAGTCAAATCATGGTAAATACCCCGTTACTAATTAATGACTTTTACAATACAATACAAAAATACTTTATTGTATAACAGTTACAGATCATTATAAAAGACATCACATGATACAAGTACAATGGGCGGACTTATCGCTCAGAAGCGATCTCTTCCTGGCAACCTTTGGATGGAAAGAATTATGTGAATTTAAGAAAGGCAGGGGTTGTTCGAATTATAAGCTAGAATAAATATGAACATAACATGAATATTTGAAGATAAATAAATATAATGCAAAAGATGAAGCAATAAGTTACTCACATCAAACTTGACAAATCCGGAGCCTTTCGAATGCTCCGTCATCTTGTCCACACAGATGAGCGCGTACCGCACGGGCCCGGTTCGTTCCGCGAATTCCTTCAGCTGTTCGTTGTGCACGCTGAACGCCACGTTAGTTAGGAACACGGTGCAGCCGTCCTCAGCGTCGTTTAGTTTTATCCTGTAAATTACATGAGTTTTTTTTTTATTAAGAAAACATGTCCTTTCATACATTTTTACAAGAAGAAAGTAGTAGTCGCAGTTAATAATTTGGGTCCAATGTCCACAAGTTGAGTACCGATAACTGATTGCATTGTGGCTTTTTCTATATTTTTTTTTTAAAATCCATATTGTCGGTGGTAACAACCAATAGCATCCTACTTCCTACTAATATTATAAATGCGAAAGTTTGAATGTGTATGTTTCTTAATCTCTCATACAAAAACTACTAAATGGCTGAAATTTTGCATGAAGGTTCCAAGCCCAGAATAAAACATAGGCTACTTTTTATGCTATAAATAAGTTCCCATGTAATAGAAATAACCTTAAAACGATTCCATAGAAATAACGCGAAGACGCGGGCTAGTCTCAAATTTAGTGGTTGTTATTACTCCTTGCTTATATATAGGTGGAAACATGTCCTTTAAGAGCCCATACAACCTCAACTTTGTGTGAAAAGGCTAGGACATATGATTTTGCGTTCACAAGAGCGGGACAGGGCATTGCAACGCAAGTCCAAAAATCAAGTTTTAGCTTATTACCACGCTTATTGTCAAGATCTGAACTTCTGTATTTATTGAGAAGAATTTAGGTTTTAGTAAAAATTTAGAGGTAACTTTGCGATATTTTTTCTATCGAGAAAATTTTATGGAATCGTGTTTTCGAAACATATGATCGATAGATTAAGTCCTGAACTTTACCATATATCAATTTCAAAGTTAAATATTCAGTAGTTTAGACGATATGGACATCCGGCGGAGTTGAAAATTAGCAGTTTGAGGTATTATACACTCTTAAGTGGAATTCACTAACCTCTGCCTTTCCTTGATATCAGCTTGACTCTCTGTCTCCATATCCTCATCCGCTTCATCATCATCGTCTTCATCATCATCATCACTGGCTTCACTGTTGTCATCATCAACATCACTGGCTTCACTGTTGTCATCATCAACATCACTGGCTTCACTTTTGTCATCACCATCACTTTCTGATTGCACTTCAGAGTCAGCATCACTATCGGAGTCGCTTTCTTTGACATCATCATCATCGGATTCACCTGTGAGTCAATGATACAGATTATTATCTAAGGGGGAATCCATTGAAGTAATTTTGGCGATTTTTCGGCCCCCCTTTCACCTTTGAGAGATGTCGCGAGATTTCGCTTGACGCTCCTGAGATTAGGGGATAATATATTTATTTTATTTATTTATAAACAGAACTAAAATTAACATACTTAATCATTAAACATAAGGCCAATACAGGATTTACTTTATATAAAATTAAAAAATTACTATCACACTTTAAAAGATCATCATCATCATCAGCCTATATTAGTCCACTGCTGGACATAGGCCTCCCCAATGAGCGCCATAGCGCCCTGTCTTCGGCTTGACGCATCCAGCATCTGCCTGCAGTCTTTCGCAGGTCGTCATCCCGCCTGGTCGGAGGGCGTCCTACACTACGTTTACCGAGTCGTAGTCTCCACTCAAGAACACGTTTGCCCCAGCGGCCGTCGGTTCTTCGCGAGATATGGCCATGATATATTAAAACATAATATCAAGAGAGATTTTTATAATGCATATTTTAATGTAAATAAGCTAATATGTGATTGTGTTAGATATATAAATAAAAACAATTCCCTCGTCATTTTGTCTATTTAAGACTTCAATAGTTTGAAATGGTTTGGGCAGGAACACAGCAAATTATTCATACGAAATTAGCATATAGTTAGCGAATTTTTAGTTTTAATCTACATTGTTATAGTAAATGTATGAGCAGTGGTGACAACTTACTTTTGACCTCATCCTTCAGAGCGTCACTGCTGATGTTAATGGGTTTATCTTCATCTTCACTGTCCGAGTCCTCCTTCTTGACATCATCCTGCATCTCCAGCTGTTTGTTCACAATGTGCTGCATGTACTTGTCTTTGGCGACCGCCCAATCCACTGATATGGGACGACCTGGTAATACAAATTATGAATGAGAATGATAAATCAATATAAATAAGCCCCAAGCTATGTAGCCGGATAATGAACAAAACACCTGAAACAAATATCTGCAGATCATACACAAAATTGCCCCAAGGCGGGAATCGAACCCACAACCTCCTGCGTCACAGGCGGACCTTCGCTCACCGCACCACAGAGGTTGTCAAAAGAATGTGAATGCTAAATAGATAACTATATTTATTTATTGTTACAAATTAGTTTCAGTTTACCGTTGATAGCGTCATCAATCAAAAAAACGGGGTAAAGGTTTATCTAGACACTGGGGTTCTCTTGGTACTCCTGTTTCCGCACTTAGACTCCGATTGGTCCTTTGTGCATGGTGCTGGGGTTCTCTTAACAATACTTAAATGTAATCACCACCTGTATAATCAGACCATTTGAAGAATGGTTAGACAGATTACAAAACGGCACTATTCAGATATGATATATATATGATGATGACGACCGATGTTGCGCGGTGGGCGAAGGTCCGCCTGCGACGCAGGAGGTTGCGGGTTCGATTCCCGCCTCGGAACAATTGTGTGTACGATCTGCAGATATTTGTTCCGGGTGTTCTGGTCGTTTTCTATGTATAATAAAAAATATCTATCTATGTAATGTATTGTATTATGTATATCAGTTGTCTAGTACCCATAACACAAGCTCTGCTTACCATGGGGCTAAATAATGCTGTGTGAATAGTCCAGCATTATTTATTTTATTTATATATACTATACCTATTCAAAACGAACGCCGATTTGTTAGGAAACCCTATTTCATTTCGTTCGTCGAAATGACTAATTGACGTTTAGTCATTTTTGATTTTTGTTCATTCAAAAATGGGCATAGGTATTGATACCTATAATCGGCTAATCGGCATTCGTTTGAAATCCACCATTATATAACCGGGCTGTTTACGATCAGGCGGTGATAACATTTTGGCGCTATATCTTTTGACTCGCCACCCGCACATCGCCACAATCGCGCCCAAATTCCCTAATTTAGGTAAAACCTAAGTGCATGACAACTTACCTAAATAAGGCTTCATATTTGTGTTCAGCAGAGCCTTTTTAGCCATTGGAACATTCTTGAAATGGACAAATGCACAGCCCACTAACTTTCCATCAGGTTTCTTCAGCAGCTTCACCTCTAATACATTGCCGTAAGGTTCAAAATGCTCTTTCAGGGACTCTTCAGTGGCTTTGAAAGAAACATTGCGGATGATGAGTCGGGCATTACGGTTAACTCTATCCTTTTTATTCTCTTTCTTGCGGTTTTCTGTAATAAATATTACATTGTTATTGTTAAGCTGTGCTTTTTTTTTGCATTGATAAATTGGTGAGTAGTTCGTAGAAGAGCAGTCAGATTAAATTGTACACAAAATAACCAAGTTAATGAATATATCAATATTAAATGTTACCAAATTTTGTGAAATATAATACTGAAAATTACCCTTCAACAATTTATGCATTCTATATCGATTTTGCCTAAACAAAACATACTTTCAAATTTATAGCTGTATGTTAGAGAGCTAGAAATATAAAGGAAGATTTTTGGCATTTAGTTTAGTAAAGGAGGCTTCCATTGTCCTAGGTGAGCTACAAATGTGAATCAATGCAATGGGATTCATTCAAAAAACCAAAATTAGTGCTCATTTAGATTCTATATCAAAATTGTAGCATACAATTACAATAAAATACAAAAATTGTTTATTGTACACTAGATGCATATCAATAACAAAATAAATTTGGTGATCATAATAATAATATTTTTATGTAAATCTTTGTGATTGTCATGGAAGCAAAAAATAAACTTTAAACCTTTAAAAATGTGAGTGCTATGTCGCGTTTGGCAAGGGTTCACCTAGCTTTTACCTGGGACAATGTAAGCAAGTGGTACATACTTCTATCTTCTTCTTCGAAAAGGCTATCATCTGTAGGATGCTGCTCCCTTTGTGGTTCTTGCTTCTCTTTCCTTTGTCCTGGTTTCTGCCCTTGCTTCTGTTCTAATTGCTCAGAATACTTGTGTTTGGGTATGGCCCATGAGACACTAATAGGCCTTTCTGGAATCATATACAAAATATGAAAGGTACTGATTTATATTATATAGAACATGTTAACAAGTCGCTCATCTTCCCATACAAATGAGGAATGGTAACTGCTACATCGTTGGATGTTGACTGTCCATACATATATGTATACTGGCTATGCCCCACGGTTTCACCCGTGTGGTGATAGATATTTTAGATAATATACTATATATCTTTATGAATTGTAGCCTATGTGTTATTCTGATATGTAAGCTATATTATTGTGAAGTTTCATTAAAATCTATTCAGTAGTTTTTATGTGAAAGAGTAGCACACATCCATCCATCCATACTTACAAACTTTGACATTTATAATATTAGAAGGATATATCATAATATGAATTTATTTGTCATTATCTGTTTGTATACACCCAAAATCATTAAAAAGTATAGTTTTGAAAATTTCAAGCTTCTGAACTTTCTTTTCCAACACTGATCAATTCTATTCTTAAAGCTTACAAAATAGGCACTTAGACAAGTCAATTTTATACTACAAATTATTATAAATTATGAAATATAATTCTTACACCTTCTAGGGTGTTATAAATATTCATAATTCATTCATTTATTGTGATTTTATGCATTGTTCTTAGGTTTGTCTTCACTTACATTTATTAAAGTGAAAAGATGGATGTATTGTATGGATCACATTGGCATTTCAAGACTTACCAAGGAACGGCTTCTTATTAGTTGCTGCTAGAGCTTTGTTGGCCATATCCACATGTGTGAAGTGCACAAAACCGCAGCCCACCAGCCTCCCATCAGGTTTTTTGAGGAGTTTCACCTCCTCAACGTCTCCATGTTTGGAGAAATGGGCCCGCAAAGCATCCTCTGTCGCCTTGAATGATATATTCCTTATCATCAGTCTAGCGTTCTGGTTCACCCCATCTCTGTACCTGGTGTTATCTTCTTCTAATTGAGTCATTTCGACGGAATATCTGGTTTTTCACGTGGTAATACACAACATAACCTTACTTTTTAATGTGATTAAATGTTACGAGGTAGAAGTAAAATCGTGTCTGGTGTCTTTGTATGACTAGAAATTAAGAACTTTCAAGTAATTTAACAAAAAATTGTTTCATTTACTGTTAATTGATAACTTTTCAATTATTTCGCAAAATACGCAATATCCCGGAATGTTTTTATATTTCTGTCATGAATTGATTGACTTTAATTAAATCTGTTCGTTCAGTGAATGAATTGAATGGTTTAAGGTTGAAGACTTCTACAGACGACCATGCTATTAAACACATAATGTAATGAGCGTTATCAGCGTTATTACTTAATTTTAGCGCGGATAACGCCTGTAAAGGCGCATCTAAACGCGAATAACTCGTGAAAAGGCGTTATTGTATAGCCTAACAGCAATTGCACTAATTTGAGTATTTTCTGACGAAACAACCAGATAAACATGGCAAATGCCATGTTAATGCAATGGTTAATGCTAAAACTAGCGAGTCCAAAAAAACCAAATAAACTTATTTTAGCCTGTGGCACTATCTATGTACATACGTCAAAAACAGCTGAGAATCAGCTGTTTTATTAATTTATTGTTGACATTGTTGTTGTTGAGCTTCATTGTATAAAGTACCCGGTTATTCAACAAATATGAACTCAAATCTGATATTCAGGATGTGCAATAAACGTTTTCTAGCGCCTGTGATATCCAGAAGTGTATCAGGTTACAAAGTGGTAAAGCGGCCAGACCCTAAAACATTAAAAATGCCTGCACCAGGTTCAGCGCCGAGTTTGATGGAAATAATAAAGGAGAAAATCCGACTAAACGGACCTGTAACTGTTGCGGAATACATGCACATAATAATAACGAATCCCACTGAAGGATATTATATGAAAAATGATGTGATCAGTGAAACCGGAGATTTTATAACCTCGCCAGAAATAAGTCAGTTGTTCGGGGAGATCCTGGCGATATGGTTTTATTCGGAATCACAGAAAATGTCCAGCTCAAAACCTCTGCATATTGTAGAGTTGGGTCCAGGAAATGCTACATTGATGTTGGATATGCTACGGGTAATTTTAAAATGACTAACAAATATAATTTAAGTTTATATTTCCTAATAAAAATAGGGTTTCAAATATAAATAATCTAACTATAGGTAAGTAAGTATAGTGCTTAGGTCTATGTTAAACCTGTATTGTGAGAGGCTGGAGATTGCTATGATTTACGAAAAACCTTAGTTTGTTTTAACATGAATTCTCTACTATGAATTCTTATTAGGTTATTGACACGCTTTATTATGGTATAAATTATAAGTTATAGGTCACTTTTAAAATAGTTTATCTGACTTACAATTTACTAACATTTTCAAATTAATAAGTAGTCTCTAAACAATTTTCAGGTACTCTATCGCCTGGGTTACAGAAACAAAGACATCATCTTGCATCTCGTAGAAATTTCATCAACAATGCAGACTGTACAAGCAAACAGACTCTGTATCACTCACAAACCAGTGGATATAGATATGAAACACAACTATGAGGTAACTTACATATTGACAAATTCAAATGTCAATTTCAATATGTTTTATATCTTTAGGCTTACAACATAGCACTTAGACAAGTCAAATTTTATAAGATTAGACAAAGAAGAGAAGACAGCCCAGTGAATTTCAAACGGGCCCTAGTAAAAATTTACTAGCTATGTTTTTTATTCTAGTTTTTTCTTGCTTTATACTCATTTGGGCATTGGGCTAATCATACATTGTATGCTTCTTTCTCAGTTATGTATGGAATATGCGCATTGGCGTGATTGCGTAAAACACGCGGCAGTTAGGTATAATGTGAGGGTAACTTATATTGTATGTACTTATTCTTTACGGTATATGTACATACATGGGACTTAGAATTGGTTTTCACAACCTTCTGACATTGCCTCAAGTATATAGTTTTTATAAATATATTTATTGGTTATTATTCTCTATATGAATAAATATAAAAAAAAAATATTTTCAGGGTGAAACGGCGAGTGGAGTCAAAGTATATTGGTACAATGATTTGAAGAAAGTGCCTAACAACTTTGCCTGGTACATTGCCCATGAATTCTTTGATGTGCTGCCAATACATAAGTTTGAAGTAAGTTTAGTTGCTAGTGACATATTATAGAATAAAGTAATTCGTTAATATATATGAATTCATCAAGCATGTGTGGGTACTTAGCTAATATATAGCTAATCCCATCCTCACAAATTAAACATGAAAATATATTTCTGCATTTAAATTAAATAAACCGGCCGAGCGCGAACCGGACTCGCGCACGAAGGGTCCCGTACCAGATAAAAACAGCAAAAAAAATCATGTCTGTTGTATAGGAGCCCCCTTAAATATTTATTTTATTCTGAATTTGTTTTTATACCCAGAGGCGGCAACAGAAATACATACATCATATGTGAAAAATTCAACTCTCTATGTTTATCTATCACGGTTCATAAGATACAGCCTGGTGACAGACGGACAGCGGAGTCTTAGTAATCGGGTCCCCTTGTACCCTTTGGGTACGAAACCCTTAAAATTTCATTTTTAACCCCAAAGGAAACAATCACTGAAATCATAGCATTATACCTATTATCTTTTAATTCTAGAAAACACCAGAAGGCTGGCGTGAAATACTCATAGACCTGGATGAAACCGGAAAACTACGCTACAGAATATCGGTCAACGAAACCACTTCAGCTAGGGTGCTGATTGTGTGAGTCGTCCAACTTAATTATTCGTCGTAAAAGCTGTCTTATGCGTCCTGTACACGTTCGGCCAATGCGTTGGGCCAATGCGCCAACGTGTGAAGACTGTTTGCGGAGCGCGCCAAGATCCTTTGATGTGTGCACGAAAAACCGACATTAGTCGGGTTGCGAGCCAACGTTCGCAGCCAACTTCTAACATGCGCCAAGTAGGTCTCTACACGTTGGCCCAACGTGTACAGGACGCATTAGTTTGACGGACTCATTATTATTAATGTAAGTGGATTAACAACGAGCCTTGTTTGTGTTGGAAAAACACTCGCGACTCGAACCGCACCAAACCTGAAGATCGTTAAAGGGTAAAATGTTTTTTATTTTATTTAGAATCATATTTATGTTTTATGTATAGAAAGATGAAATGTGCTCCTCCAACAAACAAACTACAGTTAATCCGCTCACATCCAATAATAATAATGCATTTGTTGTACATACCATGCAGACCTTTTAGAATGCGAAATTGGAGTGGTGGTGGAATGAGAATTTTGGAATATGCAAATTTTAATTTGGACTTTATTCCATGGGAATAATGTCGTCATCGCTGCCACTGCCCAATCCACGGAATCGCAGCTGACGGTCACGAGTATCTATACTAATATTATAAAGAGGAAAGGTTTGATTTTTTGTTTGTTTGTAATGAATAGGCTCCGAAACTACTGGACCGATTTGAAAAATTCTTTCACCGTTGGCAAGCTACACTATCCCCGGTGAACATAGGCTATATTATATATATTTTCAAAAAAGTTAGGGATCCGTACTAAAACCGTGCGAAGCCGGGAAGTCCGCTAGTTCATAATATTATTACATAATGCATTTTACGAATTTTCGCTCGGAAGGAAATAATTGACCAAATTTGTACCTGTCTCCCGGACCATTACGCCAAACATTGCATTATTGTGTTCCCAGGCCTCCATTAGACACTGGGGACAGGGCAGCGTTGGAGATCAGTGCCAGGAGCTTAGGTCTGGCGAGACAACTGGCTGAAAGAGTGGATCAGTATGGGGGGATAGCATTGATTGCGGATTATGGACATGAAGGGGAAAAGGGAGATACTTTTAGGGTAGGTGCCTATCTAACTTTTAATATTATTTCAAAGTAGCTGCGCCCCGCGGCTCCGCCCGCGTGGACATTTCTGCGCAGTTTTACCATGTTTTTCTACCGTTTAAACCTTCCCTGGACTACGACAAACATTTCAAAACCAAAATCAGCTAAAGCGGCCCAGCAGTTCTCGAGTTTTAGCGAGACTAACGAACAGCAATAGATTTTTATATATAAAGATTTATAGCTATTTTAATTAAATTTAAAATTGGCGAGTTGGGCTGACATTATACATTCTAACTAAATATATATCTAATTTAAAACTATAAAGAAACCTGCCTTGGTCCTCGCTTTCTCCCTATTTTTGGCTAAAGAACAGGACGATGGTGGTCTACAAAATGCAGCTAAGTATCAACTAGTCATATAATAGACCTATCGCAATAAATTATCTTGGAGACCAGACAGGGAAATGCACAAGCACAATTATTGATTCTTAAAACTGCCAATAGCAACACAACGCGTGCGAAGCCGCAGGCAGAATCTATTATTATTTTAAGTATTGTCAATAGACAAACAATTTAACCATATTTACTCGATTATTTAACTTTCCAGGCCTTCCACAAGCATAAAATAGTAGATCCACTGGAGAAACCAGGCCAGTGTGATCTAACAGCTGATGTGGACTTCTCTCAGCTGAGGGCCGTGGCTGCCAAGACTCCTAACAATGAAAACTACGCGCTTGTGCTGGGTCCGGTCATGCAGAAAGACTTTCTAGAACGGTCTCAAGCTGAAATTAGGTTACAGGTAGGTTATCGCTTCACTTGTTAGGCAACTTAGTAAAAAACGAAGACTACATACAACTTCTTCATAAACAAAATAATTGTCATTCGATTTAATAATTGTCATTATTAAATCGAATCAGTAAAGCATTAGGACATAAATGCCCTAATAAAAGTATAATAAGTACGCACCTACAGTTATTTGTTGTAGTTGCGTACTGGCACACGTTCTGTTCTGGCGAACACATGTATAAAGACCCAACTTTTTTAAAACACCTATTTAATTTTAAAAGGATTATCTTATTTTTCTGTTGTAGGTTCTATTGGACCATGCAAAAAATGATGAAGAAAAGGAGAAAATTCGAGCTGCGTACGATATGCTAGTCAATCCTACGAAAATGGGTGAAAGATTCAAATTCATGGCGTTTTACCCGTCGGGCGCGGCGGAACTCATAGAAAAAAACCCGCCATTAGGATTTTCCACACCTCCAAAATCCTAAATTGGTTATTTAGACTTGTTTAAGTTAGCCTTATACAACGTATTGTGAGAATTAAATTTAAATTAAAGATAAAGATTAATTTATTTGCTTCTAGGTTACAGTTGTAGGTCTTAAATATGTATATTTCAATTATGTTCGACCTTAAAATTAGGCACGCAAATAATTTTTTAAAATTAAATTTCTATTAGGTAAATTGTTTATGAAATTATATACCTAGTCAAAGTTTCATTATTTTTATTTATTTTCTTTATATTTACTTATTTTCATAAACCCAACCTGTCATCCACTGCTACTTTTTGAATGCTGAGTGCTGAGTAAATGTATTAATTCAATTCAAATTCTTTATTACCTATGAGACAACACAGGTATTTAATCAGCTGACATTTTGAACTAAAATGATAATAATATTAGTCATCATTACATTAATAATTACTCGTGCCATCTCCGAAGAACTGAAAAGATCAGGTTTCGATTTCTTACGTCCATAAACCGGGTGCAGGTGTTTGTGATTGACTAGTCATCTGTCATTGTCACGTTGATTTAATAAGTAATCATTCATTTCACTCGTTCTTTGATGGTAGCCTGAATTTGTTGGATGAATTAGTAAAAATTACAAAATAGTAAAAATTACTAAATTCTCTCAGCTTATTCATCGTAAATTGATAGAAAAATAAAATTACAGTTTAACATTTGTTTTACAAATTCATTCATCTGATTTTCTGCCTGCTATGATGAAATGTCAAAATTTTCGTGGATTCGTGCCAAATAGTGCCAATGATCAATTTTTTCAGTGAAAAAGTTTTGTGATGAATGCGCAGTTTATTCGCCCGAGAAGTGTTTTAGTTTAGTGACTTGTTCTAGAACATTTGGTGCAAATCAATTAATTGTCGGGTTTATGAGTTGAAGTTTCGTGAAGAAAAGGTAGGTCCTCAGATGATTTCTTTTGTTGTTAATTTGCGTGAAATAACGTAATTTTCCTGGCGCGTGGTGTAGGTACTCGTGTACCTACTACTTTTACTGTTGTTGTATGACAGGCCTGCTTTTGTTCAATTACCTACTGGAGTACCTACACAATACTGTGTTTATGTGTAAGATGATGTAGCTACCTATTACAATTTCACAGCTGACGTTTAAAAAAGGTTCATGTACAAAAAAATTATAACGTTATCTATTAAAAACTAAATTTTGTATCATCAACATAGCTCAAGCAACTCATACACTACTTCTATTGTTCTTGCTTACTTTGTTCCTGTGATTGTGTTGCAATCAGACTAATGTCACACTAACATTATAACTGCGAAAGATGCTATGTTTAGATGGATTAGTTGGTTACTTGTTCCCACCAAAACTACTGCATGGATCGGCCTGAGATTTTAGATGTAGTTATAAGCCTGAAATCAAACATAGGCTACTATGTATCCCGTAAATTAGACCCTTTTAAATGATTTATAGAAACCATGCATGTGAAGCAGCAGGAAGTGAGTCATAAATAAATTCAATTCATTTATTCTGTTTTGATACATATTATTGTACACTAGGAAAAGTCATAGCGGTAAATGTATCTTGGATAAAGCTCCTTGTAGTATTACTAGTCATTGACTGTTACATTATCTTTGTTTTAAAACTATCTACACCTAGTATCAATTCTTGTGTGACTGAAGGCTTATCTCAGCTTAACAATCTATTATATAATATAATGATGTTCAGTATAGCAAGTAAAATCAATTAAATTTTGCTTTACCGAGACAATCTAAAGGCCAGGCACATCTATTGTTGTTTAAGGTAGATTATCATACATTTATATTAAGTGATAAGGCCGCCCATTGTACAACACATTCTGTATTTGTCTTTTTCCTGTCCAGTGTATCTGTTTTATTTGATGTGCATTAAAGAATAATTGTATTGTATTGTATTTATATTATTAAATATCTACACTCTTGTCACCTGAAATACAAGATTACCTTTGTTCTATATTGATTGTTGTACTTGGTAATATTTAAATATTTATTTCTCAGTGCAGATATTATGTGTAGACTATTTATGAGTTTCTTTAATAATTTTTTTTTTATGTATTGTGCAAATTATTAGCATTGAAGGAATTATTTTCAAATAGGTATTTTACGCATTCAATGACAATTGACAATGCAACCTAGACAACTTACTGCTTGGCCTATAGAAGTTTCAAGATCTTACAATACAATACAATATAACTGTATTGCACCGTCAATACAAAAAAAAATTAATAAAAATACTAAAGGATCTTAATACTAATTATAACTAGTGGCACAATCGGCGGCCTTATCGCTAAAAGCGATCTCTTCAAGGCAACCTTTGGATGGATAGGATCGGTACGTTTTAAAGATGACGTTGGCGTAATTATCAAGATTTATCTTAGGTATATATATAACAGAACAAAAAAAAAAACAGGAACAATTAACATAGAAAATAAAACTAAAAATAAAAACCATACTTTTGAAGATAGGAAGATCTTGTGCAATCTTTACCTTCTATAGTTTGTTTTGCTTCACATAATTGCCTAAATTAAATGTCTCATAGAAACAATCTAGTATTTTTATGTAATTGTTTTAACTGAGAAATAACTTTACTTTTTATATCTCAGAATGTTGGTATGCCCTAATAGGGGCCAATTCTCTGAACCAAGTGCTTTACTATGTCAATGGTATTGTCACAGATTTCTCCATAGATGAAAGAAACTACTGCCACACTATTTATAGTACCTACATCATCAACCAGTACGTACACATTCACTCTGAACGTAGGCATCCCTCAAACAATGCCATGAATAGCGGTTCTGAGCCACCTCCATCCATTGACTCTGTGACCGCTACAAAGTCTTTGATCCATTCAATTCAGTTCATTTATTCCATTTTGATACATATTGAGTGAAATACATCGAGTGGGACATCATCCATCTATAGTGTGTGCGGTGCTTAAATTGCATGTAATGATTGATATCCAAATCATGACATTACACACATCTGAGATATCATAGGTAACCTAGCCAAGCCATTATATGTCATAGTGAGATGATACCATTTTTATGCTGAAGAAAATAATTTAAAATGCAGTTTATGTTAATTCTACCTCAAAATTATAACACCTTTATTATGGACATGAAAAATCCATAATAATATTATAAATTTGAAAGAAACTCTGTCA
This sequence comes from Eupithecia dodoneata, assembly GCA_947044415.1. Taxonomy (NCBI): domain Eukaryota; kingdom Metazoa; phylum Arthropoda; class Insecta; order Lepidoptera; family Geometridae; genus Eupithecia; species Eupithecia dodoneata. The sequence goes on from OX345670.1 coordinate 2,963,901, forward strand.
AGCTGCAGCAACTAATCAGCTCATAATGGATCTTAATGAAATTGGCGGGGAGGTAGACTGTGACCCGCGGAGGAAGCTTTTTAAGTGGCCTATATCTGTCATGGGCCCTAGTTAAGTAACTATGAACTTGTCTTGTGATGCCATGAAATAAATTGTTCTCATTATTGGCTACTTAACGAGCGCGTGCGAAGGCGCGGGCGTCAAATAATTCAACTATTTCCTATTTTTACTATTTCCTTTCAGGGTGGTGACTGGAGATGCATTCACCATCAGTGCAACTGGAGGTGGAGGTGGGTGATGATGAGCCCATGGAAGAAGAAGTCATGAAGCCTTCTGACAGGTATTTACCATCTCATCTCTATCAGATCTCTTCGCGGTAACGCTCTTAGGGTTAAATAGTGAATATAATCCTCCGCAAGCAAGCAATCCTTTAGCTTCTACTGTTTAAGATATCTGTTAAGTGTGTAAAACTCTTTGTCTTCCGAATAAAGCAATATAAAATAAAATAATTTCCTTTGACCACAATCTTGACAAAATCCCTCGAATTTACGCCCGGGGTAAAAGGCCTAGCCTCGAGGCCCTACTCTGAGCCCAAGGGCAGGAAAGAAGTTCGATGATTGACCATAATCTCGCTTGATGGTAAGTGACGACATATCACGGATGTTTAAACCTGAAACTCTATGCTAAGCTTGTGAAATTCTCTTTTTTGTTGTGATTTGTTTACGAGAATTTATCATTCATTCTGGCTGGAGTACTTAGGTGAGCGAATTGAATACTATTGGTACCCGGTGCCAAAATTAACAATGGTAAATTATTATAACAGAAGTTCAACGCAAATTACAGAAATATTCTGTAATCTGACTGAGGTGGTCAACTACTGAAAGGTTAGGATACCATTGCATGCACACACAATTTTGATTGTTCAATCATAAATTATTTGCTTGATAACTTAAGCCTTGGTAGGATTATATTCTGCTTACCTTTGTTTATCATATTTCTAGCTGCGCCCCGCAGTTTCACCCGTGTGGTGATAGATATTTTGGATACTATACAATATGTCTTTATGAATTGTAGCCTATGTGTTATTCTGATATGTAAGCTATATTATTGTGAAGTTTCATCAAAATCCATTCAGTAGTTTTGCGTGAAAGAGCAACAAACATACATACATCCTCGCAAACTTTCGTATAATATACTAATATATTACGTATAATATACGTTTATAATATATATTATTGTATTTATTATCTATCATACATACAGGGTGGTTTTTAGAAGGTCAGAAATTGTCTAAGTAGTCATGTCGTCGATTTATATAAAAACAATAAACTAATTTTTTTTAATAATCATTTACTTTTGATAGAAATCGAAATTTACCAACATACGCCAAGTAGATCTCTACACGTTAGGCTCTAGACAGACGGACTGCATTTCAACTGCAATCCAACCGCAAATTGCAGTTGGCACGACTGGATTGGACTGCGCGTTTGCAGTCCGATTGCAGTTCAGTTGCAGTCGGCGTGCTGCCGTGTGAATAGAATAGAAAGACATTTATTCATAACAACTTAAATTAACATAAAAAAGACACACTTATAAAATAGGTACATGTAGAGAGTTGCTCCGTGAGAGGCTTAGCCAGCGCTGTTAGTGAACTGTACACCGACTGCATCCGAACTGCACCATACCCACCCACTACTTTAACGCTCGGCCCCCCCGCGCATAGAATTCAGTAGCAGAAACAAGGTGTGCAGTTTGAATGCAGTCGGTGTGCATTTCACACGACTGCACGCTGACTGCAACTGAACTGCAATCGGACTGCGCGTTTGGTTTGCAGTTCTATTGCAGTCGTGTCAACTGCATTCAAATTCAAACTGCAATTTGCAGTTGAAATGCAGTCCGTCTGTCTAGAGCCTTAGTAGCCCAATACGTTGGCCCCGCTCATCGCATACGAATTACGCATTTCAAAGGAAATTAACCAGTCTTTTTCCTTCTTTTATCTAAATAGCCAAAACACGGACGCAAAAACAAAAACATGAATGTGTCATCATACTATATAATAAATAATCAATTTTAGATATGCCGTTCTAGATAGGCCTTGTGGGGGGCAATGGTTGAATCCTATTTATCAGCGTAACACAGCATTTTTTTGTTGAATATCGGCCAAGCAAGAAAAAATTTTCCGGGTGATCTGAGTGTTTTCTATGCATAGTAAAAATATCGATTGTAATGTAATCGGTAAATCTGTTGCAGAACCCATGACAGATGCTTTGTTTAGCTTGGGGATAGATAGTGCTGTGTGAATTGTCCAGCATTTATTGTTACGCAGACTCATAATAGCGTCGCCATTTTACCTATCATCTATTGTATCTTATTATTGCGGTAGAATGAAAAACGAAGTGCGGTCGCTAGTGTAAGTTCGGGTAGCGCCTCGACGAAGGACCATATTGCGGACTCAATCCTCAAAAAAAAAACTGTCTACTAATACTAACTACTAATGAAATAATGTCACTTGAAGTTTAGACTACAAAGCTGATGTAATTATTTCAAGCTGTTGGCAAGCAGAGGGATTAGTCTATATTCTAAATTCGATGTGTAATGTTTGTAAACAAACCGCCCATAGTTAACCCAACATTAACTCTGTTACCGCGGCTTTTTATACGCAATTTATGTTACTTGTTGGTTTGAGATCTCTGGCTTTAATAAATATTTTGAAACTCAACGCGAGTTTAAGGTCTTTTGTTTCGTGTTTTGTTAACAAACATTCGAGTTCGGCTAGTGTATAGGGTAGAACAGACAAAAACGACATCGGTCAATCGACTGATATTTCAAAGCTGATCTTTTTTGGGTAGCCCCGCTGTGGAATTACTCTAGAACCTCCCATCCTATAATTGACATTCGAAAGCCCTTTTAATGACCTTCGCTTTACAACTGCAAATTACGAAGGCCATTCAAGGTTCGTTCAAGGCCATTTAAATGGCCTTTGATGGGTGGTTTTAGCGTAATTCAACAGCCTGTCGCAAGCAAACAAACAAACAAACCCGTATGATTAACTGAACACTAACGCAATAAAAAATTACTACTTACCTTATAATCTGGATAACGCTTATCTAATAAGGTAAATATTTTTTTTAGTTCGCTTACGTTAGTTTACATATAAGTGCGTAGACTTACAAATGTATTACGTGTGTTGAAAATTTTTGAGTTTTTGAAATTGAATTTGTGTAATAAAAGGCATATTTGTTTAGAGTTCAATAATATAATTAAGCGTTATTAATCGAAAATAGGTATTTTATTAATTTATATAAAAAGAAAGAAAGTTTCGATTGGATCAGAACCTCTTTATTCTGTTTTGTATAAATACGCAACGGAGCAAAAACTAAAAAAAGAGTGAAAAGTGGACAAACAGCATTTATGTGAATATTGCTCGAATTGTATAAAATTGAAAAATAAAACAAAATGGTATTAATAAAAGACATTTTGAGAACATTTTGCTGTCACGATCGTTACAGAGATTCTATTTTAGAAGATTCTAAAATGTGTTGTGAGCTGAAACACTATTGCAAGTAAGTCGATAAATTCATACATTTTATTTATGAATATTTTTTTACATTTCATTTTATTTATTTATGATGCCTCCTAGAGGCATCATAAATAATTCACGTGTGGTTATTATTGCGATTTTCCGATGTCTATGAGCCTGCCTCGGTGAGATGTCGTGAGACTTTGCTCAACAGTTCGTTTCGTGGTAGCGGAGATTCAAATTTAATTGTAATTTCAACAAAATCTGCGTTCTGCAAGGCATAAGCTAACGGAGAATTCATATGCTGTAAATTGTTAACGATTTTCTATTAAAATTCAAATCCCGCGCCAACACGAACGAACACGCTAAGCAGGAATTGCAAAAATATTTAGCTCGACACTCTCTCCCCCCCTCACTTAATTAATTACGCCCCCGTAGAAGTAATACTTCACTAAGTTATCGGAATCTTCGCTCGATTCGCATGAATTGAATAATAATTGTATTTAACCATCTGTTTAGTTTAGCCCGTAGGTTTGTTCGCGTATTCAGCTCAATAGTGATGACGATAATGTCCTCCTAGATGAATTTCAATTCCGGTGGCCAATGTTAACAATATGCACAGGACGTAGGTAGTGCACAAGTGTACTTATAAGTAGGCCTATGCGGCTTATTCTGCTTTGTTCTATCTGGTTCATAAACTTAATAAAATACAGTCGGTGGCTCCGTTCCTGCCACGGTATGAGGACAAATAGATAAACGCTCATTACATTACTAATAGGGATTAAAATAATTGAAAATAGTCTGAGTTAGTAGTCGGTTAGATGACTTCACCTTGAAGTCCCATACAAGACAGTTGGCGTGCAATGTTTATGTATGAACTTGTCAATGAAATTGTAAATGGTAGCTGTTTTCCGTTTACTAGTTCCTGTTTATTAGTTACTAACTGCGCTCAGCGGCTTCGCTCGCATGGAAATCGATGTGTCAAATAGTTTATAAACCTTCCTCTTGAATCACTCTATCTATTGCTGAAAACTGGATTGAAATCCGTTGAGTAGTTTAAAAGATTTGCGAACAGACAGCGGAAGCGACTTCATTCTTCATTTTATTCTATGTAAAGATTAACATTTTAAGAATTGATCTCCAGCGCTCAATCCATAATATCATCCTTCAATAGGTAAAGTAGTGGCTGATCTATCTATGCTATGACATCAACGAACTCCTTTCAGTATAATGATTCAATTGTATAATATGAAGTGTAAATGAACCTTTACATATTGTAATTTATGTTGTGACCTGTAACATTCGTTATGAATAAATTTTCATGATGAGATTCAGAGCGGTATTTACTGTACACGAAGTTTAATACTACACGTGTACAGTAGTAGTGTAGTGTACAATAAATTATAATTTTTCCGTTTAAAAAATTTGAAAGGAAGATTGATATCAGAAATGTTCACCTAGTTTCCAAGTACATTTTTAACGTTTTTTTTATCAGGCCATAGTGTTCGGCAAAAGATCTCTGTATATTTTCATAATATTTCCGCTACAACCCGCGAGATTACAGAAGACGTGACTGATTAAACGTTTATTTTATCAGTTATTATTAATAACATCAACAGTTGAATAAGGTACCTATTTGACATTAAGAGTTCTCCTTGCACTCTGCCATAGCATAGCAAAATGTTCATATTTTCTTTATTAAGTGCATCAAAAGTATAGAGACATGGTTCGTTTTATTCCCTGGTAAGTGATCTAATACACACACTTAGACACCCTAGACATCCTTCTAATCTTAAATTAAAAAAGCGAAAGATTGTGTTGTTGTGGGGTGTTTAGGCGAAGATAACGTCAGAACTGCTGAATGGATCGGGCTAAAATTTGCAATAACATAGACTACTTTATAATCCAACAACCTGTTTCCATTATCTCTAGAAATAATCTTTAACGTTTCCATAGAAACAACGAATGCGAAGCTGCGGGCAGAACCTACATAATATACTCGTATCATAACAGTCCAGTACCAGAGGCTAGTTTAAAATATTGTAAAACATATTTACAATATTTTAAACTAGCCTCTGGTACAGGACTGTTATGATTTTATTGTTTGTTTTAATTTTTTCTTATGTAGCTCATTATAAGTGAACCCAGGGCCGGATTTACGGAAGGGCAAACGGGGCGACTGCTCCGGGCCTCCATAAAAGTGGGGCCCCCACAAGAAAAGAGACTTCGGAAAAAAATCTGATTAGTAGATCACTTTTCCATTGATATTTTGTTTTGCCTTTACTTAGGTAAAGGTAGACGTTTCGATTCTTATTCTTCGTAATTGGAAAATAGTTTGGGGCCAGGGGGACTCCACTCCTTTGTTGCCCCGAGGCCTCCATACCTCTAAATCCGGCACTGAGTGAACCATGTATTTGTATGAGAATAAAGTTCTTTATACACTCTAATACACTCTAATACACACTTATACTCTGTTCTTTAAAACAGTCTAATATAATTTAACAGTTCACTAAGCACTAAGCTGTGGAATTTCACCAAAACCACCTATCCTAGATTGACATTTGAAAGCCATTGAATGGTCTTCGTAATTTGCAATTGTAAGGCGCAGGCCATTAAAAGGGGTATCAAGGCGATTGATAGGTTGCAGGAGGACACTTAGTCAGTGTTAGAAGGCTAATGTTCATATTCAGATTCAGTGAAAATCTTTTGCCGGTTCGTCGTAAACAGCTATCCAAAGTAAAAGAAAACCTAGGAATACTAAAAAAGAGGTGGAATCGCTTGTGAAACAAAGGTCGTTAAATGCGTATCGGTTTATGAAGGCAGAACTACGAGGCACGTGTTAACAAATAATGCTTACTTTTAATTGCGCGCGGGCATCACGTAACAACACAACACGTGTTTGATGGCAGCTGTGATGGCCTTAATGACCTTGACCGTACAGCGTACGATGATGGAAAATGCAGTTTAAATTGCATGGGCTATAAAATGCTGTTGTGTTAAATAAATAAATAATGCTGAACAATTCCAACAACATGATCTGGCTAGCCCAAAGCTAAGCAGAGCTCGTGTTATATGGGTACTAGATGACCGATGACAGCGGTCCAGAGCCGCCTCTATCCATCGACTCGCTGCGACCGCTACAATGTCGTCGGTCCAGTGGGAGGTATACCCACAGTCCGTTTCGAATTGCATCACGGTCGCCACTCGAGAACCTTTACTCCCCAACGGTTATCGGTTCTACGAGCTATGTACGAGTATTTATGGCCTGCCCGTCGCCACTTCAGCCTGCTAAAACTAAGAGCTACAAGCAATGATATTATATTGCTACAAGCATATACGTAACTATTTCCTAATAATTACCTTTGCTTGCTCTTTTAGATGTTCTGTATAGTGATAGTGATTGATTCATATAACCTCTCCACAAACAAATCAGTTATTTCTCGCTAATGTAGCGTCTTAATTCTTTCTTATCAAGTTTATCTCGACAGTCTGTCCACAAATTGGTACTAAAAATGCGTTCTAAATTCACGATCAAGACCGTTCGAAACTACATATGTATGAAGTTTGTACCTATTCAGTAGCATGGACAAACAAACTAAATATTTATTTAGTAGGTCAGGAATTTGCCCATCCCCAATCCATTCGCTCAGACTCTCTCTTAGGCCCGTATTATGAAAGCTTGCTCAGTCATCAATCTATGCTTGAGTAACGCTATTCTATGGAATACACGTCACTCATGCATAGATTCATGACTTTCATAAAGCGGGCCTAAGTCAAATAATGTCAAGGCGCAACAAGATCGGTTATTTTTCGCGATTGAGTATGTTGTAGGAGCGAGTTCACACATCCGACAGTATTTTGGATCCATTAATGATTGTTTCCAGTGTTGAAGGATCCGTAAAAAAAGCTAGATACCTAGCTAGATAGATACTAAAACATTTTGGTAAAACACGTAAATGAATTGGTGGCCTGAAAAACGGTGTTGTAAAAACGGATGCGCTGTGTGAACAAACACACGAGGCATAAACAATACATAAGGGTTATATACTGTTTATGCCTCGTGTGTTTATACATGACGATTTTTCTACATGACGTCGTCGTAATGTTTCTCTATAACCTGCGTACAGCTGCGTACTTCAAGAATGGGATTGTGAAAGGCACTATCTGTCAGGCAGAGTCATGCTGTCTCGTTCAGATCGGATTCGAATAGAGCAGGACAGCACGAGTGAGGACATCATCCCAATCCCATTCTATAAGGCAGTACTCGTAAAAACTAAATCGAATTTTCTGATTCGTTTTCGTGCTAATGCTAATCTTATGGACGCGTAATTTTTTTTATTGAACATATTTATTACCAACTTAAAATAAATTTACTAAAAAAAATCTATAATAAAAATAACATTAAGTAAACTACAAAGATTTGTAAACGAGTGTTATTAGCGAGTCAGCCGAGTAACTATAACATAAGAGAGTTTGCTTTGCACGAAAACTAAGGCTCGAGAAAGAAAATCGAAGTTTCCGATTGCCCAGGTTATGTTTTGCCGCATTGATAACGTCATCGCCAATTATGTACTTACCTTAAAGGTTACAGTTTTGCATTGCAATAGTAGTTTGAAACACGAACGTGCAATCGGCTTAGATCGTTTTCTGATCTTCTCGTTTTAACTATTTAGTTGTATTAATCAAATATAAAGAGGAAATAAGGTGGGAATTTCATGTACCTAGCGGAAAAGCAAATCTCACCAGCTCTTAAGCAGTCACTTGCACAATCCGGTAACAAATGTTATTTTCTTTTCAGCTCTTGGCCCCAACTCTAGTAGACGACAAATGCTACGTAATTGCGTCAAGTCTTTATGTTTAAAAGATTAAAAAAGGAGGTTCTATGTTAGACTGAAAAAAAAACATCCATCATAAATCGATAGATCAATAAAATCATCATGATCATCATAAAATCAATACATGTTTTTTATGTTTGGTCGCCGTTTCGCCGTTCTCTTTCTCCGGCAATTATGGATCGATTTTAATCATTATTTTGTTGTTGTATAGCGAATGATCCTGAGATGATTGGTTAATTTTAGTCCTTAAGGATTAGTATTTGTCTAAAATATATATCAAATTTTAAGCTGAAATTTGTTCACAACAATTTTTTGCCTTCGACTTGACCCCACACAACTAAATTTTAGAATTGATATTATTAAAAATTGTCCCCAGTTTAATTGTTTAATGAAAATATGACTATTACATTATACAGCAATTTACACGGCAGAATGGCAGAATGGCTTACGCACTATAATTGCAAAAATCTAATTTTTTAATGAAATAATGACAAAATGAACGTGTCGTTCAATCTTTTGAACTTATTGACCCTAGTCGGAGCCCTGCTCGCAATGTCGAGACCAAGGGCATTGCATTCAGGTAGTGAAGTGACATGTCTGGATGTATGCCAGATACCAACAAAGGTGATTGAAGAGCTAGGCTAGGCACGTACATATGTATGTACGTAGACTTTGAGTTCGCTGCTTGCTTGAAGAATCAGGAATCGATCTGCTATCTGAGGCTTTTACCCAAGACTACAACCTGGGGTTCTTCAACAAGGGTTTTCTAAGACGTTTAAAGGGTCTGCATGGCGCGCGTAATGCCCCTGATGCTGCAGGCGTCCATAGGCTCCGGTAACCGCTTTCCATCAGACGGGCCGCAACAAGATATTCTAGATTACCCCCTATTCATAATTTTACTAGTTTCTGCCCGCGGCTTCGCACGCTTTTTTTTTTAATTGGAAACGTTTTAAGGTTATTTCTATCCCATGGAAACTGATTTATGCGATAAAGTATGTTCTTTGTTTTATTCCGGGCCTGAAACTACCCGTATGGTGCAAAATTTGCCCGATCCGTTCAGTAATTTTTGCGAGTAACAAACATCCACGCATATGTACAATCTTTCGCGTTTATAATATTATTAGTATAGGAAGTAGCATCTTATCACCAATATGAAATTCCCCAACGAATTCGCATGGTATTTTGCATAAACTTTGTTTTTAGCTAGATACCGGATTTAGATAAACGTTTATCTGTAGGCCGAGCGTAATTTATGTCTTTATGGGTCACTGACATCATCTGCACTCTTATTTTTATTTTTAATGTCGAGCTGGGTGCGGAGTAGTCAGATATCTCTTTGCAAGACTTTGTTTGTCAACGCTAAGGTAATCCTTTTTCTTTAAATCTGTAAATACATATAAATAAAATACATATATCAATGCCGAGTCGAGTCCCTAGCTTGTGTGTACTAGATGATATACCTACTTAATTCAATACATAGATAGATAGATACTTTTTCTTTTGCCTAGTACCTATAAATTCATTCTAGTACTAACTTGTAAACTTGTAATTTTTAAAATTTAAAATATGTCTATGTAATCAAGTAATCACTCTTTGATATTTGTTCTTTTTACTCTTTACTTTGCATGTTAACTATATTATATAACTACCTACACATTAGTATTGTAAACACCCTAATAATAATAACTATGACATGTACTAAGCTCTACAATAATGTCATGTCAGGAGGCGGGCGATGAGACTACGCCGCAGTTTTTAACTTTTGTGGTCTCCTCGTTCAACATGTTACCTGTTAAAACTGTTTACTTGTTCAAATAAACGATTTTGTATTTTTTGTATTCTGTCTTATGTTAAGTCTCAAACTAAGCAGAACTGTTATGGATAACTAATGTACTTTAGTACATTGTACACGAGGCGAGAAAGTGGCCAATTCCTAGTGTCATTTGAGCCAATAAAAAAAAGAACGTTGGAAATGGATTTCCATACAATTTTCTCTTCCGCTAAACGCGTGAGAAATTAAATTCCATAGTTTTCCGTCCCGCATTTTAGTACGCCTGCAATGACGTACTTTCTACCTTATGTTTGTTAAAGAAAGAACAAACTTTCTTAGCAGGTGTAGTATAAAATACAGTAGTTATTTTTTTCATTAAACTTATAAACTTTCGTTGCACCTAGAACATTGGATCAAATATCTGCAGGCAGCAGATCGTGTCCCGTGCCGGGAATCAACCGCGCCATAAAGGTCGTCTGTGTTTTGCATATTTTCAGAAAACATGCCTAAAACCTACCTCCGCAGTTCAACGAACTCTTTGAAATGTGTAGGAAGGTATTTACGATTTAGGATATCTAATCATAGCTTTAATGCTGATTACGTTGAGCTAGAACTAGAACAACAGATAATTAAATTACTATAAGTATCTATACTATAGTAGTAAGTATCTTTATTAACAAAGAAATGTAAATACTAGTTCTCATTTATTTGTAACTTTTTTGTTAGTAAATAAATATTGCTGGATAATCCTCACAGCACTGTATCTAATAAAATCTTGCCACAAGCACCCATCTTGTTATAGTCTTCTACATAGGGGTACCTTCATGTTTTAAAACGGCCTTTATCAGTCTGAGTGCTTCCTATCTTTATACCTATATTCTTTGTGAAATGTATTAAGTAGGTATATCATCATGTGCTATGGTCATCTAGTAACCATAACACAAGCTCTGTTTAGCTTAGCTAGATGATGCTGTGTGGATTGTCCAGCAATATCTATTTATTTATTTAAGTTTAGCTTAGTCTTAGCTAAGACCACATCCCTAAAAGGAAAATTGCCAACATATCCGCCTGTCCGGTTATGTTACCGACCTTCTCGATACAGTCGATTGAAGAAAAAAATGCCATAATCAGAAGTTGATGAAAAAACTGCCGCCAATCTTGACTAAAAACCGACAACGAAGGTTTCGTAGAAATATAATTGATAATATCGTTTCTCTAAAATAGGTATTATTAGCTATCAACAAAGATAAATCAATTTCAAAGAACTTAATAAAAAACAGGTCAACGTCTTTAGATGCCATTTGATTGGTTATCCTAATCTATATCTTTATGTAAAACATCACATCATTTGATCTTATCACACATCACATCACATAATTCTTTATTTATTCAACATAAATTCACTTTCATTCAAATCTGAATGTTTTATGTTAAACGAATCAAACGTGTTATTCTTCGTAAAAGCGAGAGTAATTTGTTCTAAACACAAATATTCAGATTACAGTATAGCTCGGCATTCTATTTTGAACCAGATCGTTAAAGATCGTTTTTAATTTGTCACTCAATTCAGGAATACATATTTTCTTAGCAGTCGTCCATTCGATGAATCTTTGATTTGTTAAAAAGAGGAGTGGTCGGTTGTCAAGATCCAAGAGAAAACCTTAAATATCATCATTCTAAAGGTCTTGTAGGTTCTTACGTACAGTTTCAATGAAGCCAGGTTACGCATGTTTTCTACACTGCCAACAGGTAGTATCCAAGATCGAATAGTTCAGGTTATGCTGCCACAAAGTGTACGAAAAATTGTCTATTGATAGACTTTTTTTCCTTTTTCTCTCGCAAGCTCGGCTTACCTTGGGGCTGGATGATGTGTGGATTGTCCAGCATTATTTATTTATTTTAACAAGATCCACTTGTTGACATCCCCGTGCATTTGTGACAGTCATCCTAATAAACGGAACCCTAAAAAAACTGAAACGTACCAATCACCCCGACTCGTTTTGGCTTGCTCTGAACATGAAGACAAAGAGTTGAGTTATCAGTCCTATGGAACGTTGCCAAAATCTCACGTCAGTTCAATGTTTACCCTCGCTCAGCAACGTCGTCTTATATGAAAGAAGAGAGACCTTGGTTCAAGGAACTCCCAGTAGAAATTGGGAATACAGTGTCGAAAAAACTTTCACGGTGTTATAGTGTTGTGAAATGACGGAGGAAGAGTGAGTGGTCTAGTGGATTTGGCAGTCAGACTTGATAGTTGTTGTGACCTTGAGATTTCCATCCCATTGATACATGTATGTGAATCATAGATCCAGTTTGAGCATGTATTTATATACTTGAGTGGGCTTGCACGTGTGATGTCAAATGCCTGACGTTTTTAATTGTAAACGGTAGATTGCAATGGAAATGTAGCCGTTGTCATGGGTAATAGGTAAGAATATCCATTGATGGAGATAAACTTAAGGCATTGCTTTTTCCAGAACGAAATGCTTCATTTTCTTTGGGTCTGGCTTGCTTGGGGTAAACCAACATCATCGTTCATTACGTTTGGCCAAATAATACCGCCCCAGTGCGAGTCTGATTCTCACATAGAGGGTTCCTATCTACAAAACGACAGCTAAGTTATAAAATCAGCAAACAGCATTATTACGTTTTTTTTTGTTGTAATCTATAATATCTAATAATTATTATGTTACGCGTTATTGAATTTTTTGTTTTTAGATGCTGTTAACTAGTAGTTTTCTGATATTCTTATCAGTTTTAGTTAAGTTTTTATGCATAAATACTTTACATAAAATATCTTGGATCCCAGGACTACAGCTAACGATCAAGCCTACATACAAATCTAGAAATAATTAGACGCTAATGAACTTGAAAAAATGTTAACGAGCTAACCTGATTATCTTAATAACACTATTGTTATTGTTTACAACACCTACGCCCGCAATGTTTCAAAATAAATTATTTTTTTAACCGTTTCGAACGAATTAGTCATTATAGGGGCAAGTCTGACTCATTGTAGGTCGACTGATGACTTTTAGAGGACTCGAATAAAGTTTTTTTGTTCATCACATTTTAATATAATCCGAAAGTTTGGATGTTTGTTACTTATTTACGCCAAAAATACTGTACGAATCGGGCAAACATTTGGAATCAAACATAAGCTACTTTTTATACCATAAATTAGTTCCCATGGGATAGAAATAACCTTAAAACGTTTCCATAACGCGAGCGAATTACTTACTACAAAAATTTGTGGCCCTAAGGTCGGCTTAGATTGGGGCTAGATGATGCTGTCAGAAAACCAGCGTTGCTCTACTTCTTGCGGAGCAAAATATGTATATTGAGCAAATTATGAGACGGAACCTAGTGGTTCGCTGCGTAGAGTCACTTGTTGCTACTTTAAAACTCTAGATAATTTTTATTTTGTAATTTTCTCATTTAGACTAGCTGAACCCCGCGGCTTCGCCCGCGTGGAAATCTTTGTGTCAAATAGTTTATAAACCTCTTGAACCACTTTATCTATTATAAAAAACCGCATCAACATCGGTTGCATTAGTTTTAAAGATCTAAGCATACATAGGGACAGATAGACAACGGGAAGCGACTTTGTTTTATACTATGTAGTAATATGACGACGACGACGACCGATTGACGACCGATGTGGCGCGGTGGGCGAAGGTCCGCCTGCGACGCAGGAGGTTGCGGGTTCGATTCCCGCCTCGGAACAATTGTGTGTACGATCTGCAGATATTTGTACCGGGTGTTCTGGTCGTTTTCTATGTATAATAAAAAAATATCTATCTATGTAATTTATTGTATTATGTATATCAGTCATCTAGTACCCATAACACAAGCTCTGCTTAGCTTGGGGCTAGATGATGCTGTGTGAATTGTCCAGCATTATTTATTTTATTTATAGTAGCAAGCTTTTTCATTGTGAACCAATATACAAATTTTCCTTCTTTCTTTGGTCTGGCTAATGGTCCAGTATTATTTAATTATTAAATGATCTACCACCATGTGGGATAAATATTTGGGAAAGATGTGGAACACAAACCCACCTACCAGGTTTTGGCCCACTTGGCTCACTTTGGCCCTTTTGGCGTTTGGATGTCGTTAATCGTAACGACTACCGGATTCATCTCAATCAGCCTCATCTGCAGTTTGGGTATCGGTGCCAAATTAATGATTATTAAGGTCGTTACATCAATTTAACTGCCATTTTATCTCTAAACTGCATCGTCACTGGCCACACAAGTTCATACAACACGTTTTAGCTCGTGTTTAATTTATTTATGCTAATTTTAATATTGCTTAGCATTCAGCTACGTCATCCCTAAAATAGAATAATTCTAAAACTAGTTTTCAGATCAGATGGAGCGCCAGAGCTTCAAGTTATTAAATAATCGATTCTCGTTTAGCATTCGATCTTTTAATATTACATTATCATCTTAATGATGCGATTATATTTAAAATGCACTAATCCTACTAATATTATAGACGACCTCTGTGGCGCGGTGAACAATGGTTCGGCTGATGCGCAGGAGGTTCGATTCCCGCCTCGGCACAAATGTTTGTACGATTGCAGATATTTGGATCGGGTTTTCTATGTTTAATAAAAAATATCTATCTATGTTTATCTAATGTTTTGTATTAAGTATATCAGTCATCTAGTACCCATTACACAAGCTCTAGTACCCATTACATTAGCTTGGGGCTAGATGATGCTGTGTGGATTGTCCAACATTATTTATTTATTTTTTTACTTGGTTGTAGGTACACACTGCCGGCGCGCGCCGACGAAGTCGTCGAGCTATGGAGGAAGAAGATGAAAGAGGGAGTGCTGTCTTCCTCGCACTTCCAGGAGCATTGGCGCGTCGTCGTGCCCAGGATATACTCCCCACAGCCGAACAGGACTTGTCTAGGTAATTTAGTGTGGTCATCATGACTTATGTATGGCTCAGTTGCACTTTGTTTAGCATCAATTGCGGAGTAATCAGTGATTAGTAGCATTCGTCAGTTTACACACTGATTTTACTATACTTCGATTTAGAATCCAAGACATTTACGAATGAAAATTTAACCAAAAATTGTTTCGAGCTTCTTCGCTTTGCTTCGGAAAATATTCCTTGGGTTTTGTAACCGTTTTGTATATAAAAAATATCCAGCTTTTTAATGAAAGAAGACATAGTATGCTATGGCGCTCATTATTCGAAATCTTTCTGGTAGTACACTAGTATAAACTGATTATGATATAGTTTTAACATGAAACCCTATTTCCAGACTGGTCCTTTGACGAGCAACTTGGGGCAAAGCTCCTGATCGAGCCCCTAGAACAGTTTGTATGGGGCACCGCGACGGGCCAGCCTCCTATGGCTCCAAGACGCTCGCGGCTCTGCGGGCGGGTGTTCAAGCCAGGCGAGCCGGCCTATAGCTGCAGGGAGTGTGGTTAGTACAGCCACATAGCGATTTAGGCAACAATTCGTCACTGCAAAAAAGTTTTTAAAGGGTCGGTTCATATCTGACGGACAATGCGTCGAGCTTATCATTCGCGTCTATTCGGTCAATCAGACCTGCGACATTACGCGTCTAGTCAGTTCGAAAGGCCTGTAGACAAACGTTCTCCGCTGCAGTTCGGTGATAAATTGTTCTGCAGACGCTGCAGAACTGCGATCCTCAACTCGCATGCCCAGAGTGAGGACTATAGGCATTACCCCAAATGAGATAAAGCCAATAAAGCGCTTATTAGGGGGAGGCCTGCGACAAGCAGTAAGTATTAGCTGACCTTCCCGGCTTCGCACGGTTTAATTACGGATCCCTAACTTTTTTCAAAATATAATAGCCTATGTTCACCGGGGATAGTGTAGCTTCCCAACGGTGAAAGAATTTTTCAAATCGGTCCAGTAGTTTCGGAGCCTATTCATTACAAACAAACAAAAAATCAAACCTTTCCTCTTTATAATATTATATTAAGTATATCGGTTATCTACTACCTACTCATAACTCGAGCTCTGCGTATTTCAGGGCTAGGTGACATTGTCCAGCATCTTTTTTCAATTCGATATAAAAACTCGCTGTAACCCAAAAGTTGTCTCTGTACAAAACATTGTACTCGTTCCAGGTATGGACAACACGTGCGTTCTGTGCGTGGAATGCTTCAAGGTGTCCCCCCACCGGAACCACAAGTACAAGATGGGCCAGTCCGGGGGCGGGGGCTGCTGCGACTGCGGGGACACGGAGGCCTGGAAGCGAGATCCTTTCTGTGAACTACATGCTGTAAGTTTATAAAGTTGTAGACCAACACCTTGATGGAAAGAAGACTGATTGAACTTAACGCGCACTTAAAAGACTGGACCTCAAGACTGTCTGGCGTTAAATAGAGAAGTGTGGAAGGAATAACTGCTGGACAATGGCCTTACTGCCTGTGTCCAGCATGTCCAGCAGTGGGGTAGTAGAGGCTAATAATAATAATAGATCTTTTTTTAACCTAAAAGATTCGTCCTGCCGCTCTACATAGCGCACATGCGTTTCGTTCGAAAAATATTATGGCTGTGTTGAGTCACACAGATCTGTATTTTCTCAGCCGCTGCGCTAGTGTGGATTTACGCATATTAGTCACTTGTAGAAAACACATACCGTTTGATTTCATTAATCAAAGTGTTAAAATGTTCAACATACAACTATTTTTCCATCGCAGGCAACAGCAGAGGACAATTCTCCCGAAGCAGATATCAGTCCAGACGTGGTGCAGCGTATGCAAATAGTCGCGACTATCGTGTTGTCATACTGCCTGCGTCTGTTGACGCACGACCACGCGCCGAGCCTGCCCAATGATCTCAGGTAACCTATCTCCAGTCTCATTAAGGCGTGCAAAGTCACTACCGATAGATAACACTTTATTATACAAAACAGAAAATAATACAGAGATAAAAACTTAGAATAAAGGTATAAAGGGCAGCCTTATCGCTGAGAGCGATCTCTTCCAGGCAACCTTGGGATGGACTGGACATGAACGAACAATATACCGATGTTCAAGAGTATGCTAAAAGAACACTATTTGTCATTACGTCACCGACCACACCCTTGTTTCCCTTTATAAAATAAAGAGTATGTATGTATATAAGTATGTATGTATAATTAGGTTAATGTATTTATGTACTATATATATATTTTAAGTAGAAACGTATTTGTCTTTAATATCTTACAAATTCATAAATTAATATAATTCCAATTTCTCTCAAACTCACTCTCTCTCTCTTTGCGTTCCTCTGATACCCTCATCTTAAAAGTCCCTGCTCACACCACCTCATTCTATGGCAAATCTTTCACTGTACAAGCTACCCGTCTATGGAATGCTCTCCCTCTGGACATCAGATGTGCAAAATCACTCCCTATCTTCAAAAAACTGCTGCATCAGCATTATTTATCATTATGAAAACATTGATAGCACTATCTTATGTCTATGTAAGTTTATTGTAATGTTTGTAATGTAGGTATTATGGTATGTAGTGTAAGTATTTGTCTTCTTTTTTAATCTATATATTTACTAAAGTACCACCGCACAGACTGGTAAAACGACCAAAAACCTGGCCAAAAATATTTTGTTATTTTTTCTTTATCGGATCGATGGCCCATGACGAGAAATGATATTTTTCATAATAAAAAAATACTTTGAAGATATTTGGAGAAGGAAATAAATAAATAAAATATAATTATGCGAGGATTTTTTTTTATTGTGTTAACAAAGAATAAAATACAACAAAGAATAAAATACGCGTCGAAATACAGTAAAATTATATTTTCTTTCCGTCAAGCAATCGCTGAGGACTTGCTCTAACTAATTCATGAAGCTCTTTCCTTGTCATAGATTTGACACAATGTAGAGAGTCTGAAACAATAAAATTAATCGTTAGAAAATTGCGGTCATAGAGACAGTTTTCAGAGTTAAAAATATTTTTTATGTGAATATATGTGAATGTTTTTGCTACCTGGTATAATTGCACATATCTTCTAGTTTATTAAAATATTACTATAATGCAGTTGCGATGAGTTGCACATGTTTAAAAACACTAATTTTAACAAAAAAACAATGAAAAATACAATATTTTTAGGCATGTTGATATAATCCCAATTAGGACATGAATAAGCTCTCTTAATAACTAAAATGGATAATAGAACATAGTACATACCTTGATTGATAGAATCCATCACACTTTTTTTATATTGAACCACTTTGCACATAAATGAGAGCACAGAGAAATAACTATTTTTTAGAGTTGCCGCGAACAGAGACGAGTGTTATCAACAACCGCTAGGTTCCGAAGTGTGGTCGACGAGACGGGGACTCGGAAGCAGCTAGAAACTTTGCCTAGTGACGCGGGGATTATCTACCTTTTATGGGATTAAGTATGAAGTCTAGGAGACCATTTTGAGAAATTTGATTTATGGCCAGGTTTTTGGTCGTTTTACCAGTCTGTGCACCGTCTATTTTGTTCTTTCATGTCCAGTCCACCCAAAGTTTGTTTATTCCTGTATTGTTTTCTGTTTTGTGTGTGGTATAATAAAGTGTTATCTATCTATCTATAATGCGCACAGATCCCCATGTCACACAATCCAACGACCCTATCCATCCACGGTTGTCTGGTAGAGATTGACACTTATTTTGTATTTTTATCTTGTTTGTTTTATGTTTTAAGTGTGCAATAAAAGAATTATCTATCTGACGTTACACTCTAGGGACATTCAGGGCTCCTTCAGTAGGCCACGGGGATTGTTCTCTAGGGTAGAATAGACAAAATTCAATGTCTTTATTTTCAGACAACTAAGGTCCATAAAAAACACAAACGCAAAATTACAAAAATGAAAATACAATTACAACGAAGAAAAACCAAAATAACTAAATCTAGGGTATAAGTAATCATAATATTTATTTGCATGAAGGTCTTAATTCTAAATATGTCCAGATACAAACTACCAACTCAGGTGTGCAAAATCGTTAATGTCTCTAATGTCAATAAAAAAATCATACAAAATCTTAACCAATATCTAATGAAAAATTATACAGATTTGAATAGAAAGAAAAAATAATATATAAAGCAATAAAATTAAAATATATTAGTCAAACCAGTACATATGTCAATTAGTTTTAAAATTCAAATATTCTTTGACATCATAAAAACAGTTTTCTAATAACCAGTTTCTTAATTTGGTTACAAGTTCTAGCCGACAATGCGGGACGTATAATCTATTTATGTGTCTTGTATGTCTAGTCAAGACTTTTGCGTGTGTTTTAAAATACTGCGGGTAGTGCTTGACAAAGACACAGATGTCCCTGATGTACATGCAAGGTAACGGGAGGATCTTGAACCTCTTAAATAAAGTCTTGCAGCTATCCGTACTCCAAAATCCGCAGATAGCCCGGACGGATTTTTTCTGTACTTTAAACGCTTTGATAGTCTACTGAGTTACCCCACATAATAAGGGCATACGCCAGTAATTTCACCCAGTGGTGTCGTATTGGACAGTCATATTTATTAGATATGACTTTCAGGATGCTGTTGTTACTACCTGTCATTCTACTCATCAGAGATGCCACTCGCTTTCAAATTGACATCTCATCGAATGTGTGACGATGCGATGTCACCTTGCCTACATCATTGAAGTTAGGTGTGTAAGGGGGACTCCAACATCTCGTCTCCCAAGCCAACCTAACCTGCGCGTGGTACACCCGGCTAGATAACGAACTAGGCTCTGGTGAAAATATCAAACAATCTTCATAATTTGATAACTCATTCATTAATTTTACAATTATATTCCATTACTTGACACTGGCAGAAAAGTGTCCAACCAGATACAATTGCCATTAACAAAGAATCATCATTAAAATTGAGGTGGGCCGGCCATATCTCGTGAAGAACCGACCGACGGCCGCTGTCTCGGGCAAATGTGTTCTTGGGTCACGACTCGGTCACGACTCGGTGAACGTAGTGTAGGACGCCCTCCGACCAGGTGGGATGACGACCTGCGAAAGACTGCAGGAAGATGCTGGATGCGGCAAGCTGAAGACGGGCGCTATGGCGCTCATTGAGGGAGGCCTATGTCCAACTGTGGACTAATATAGGCTGATGATGATGATTGAAATTGAAGGAATAAATTTCAGATAATTCACGCATTCTTAAACAAAGTGACGTAGTTTTTCTGTATTCTATGCTAGACAACAATCTCCACGTTTGCTCTGCTGATCTACACCTTACTTATTAATTAAATTTGCGAGCTTTAAAATATAATATGTAATATATTGTATTAAGTATAACAGTCTGGGTCTAGGTACTCATAACACAAGTTCTGCTTAACATTAGGCTAGCGGCTAGATGATGCTGTGCGGATTGTCCAGTATTATTCATTTATTTTATTTAATTGATTCCGACGAGAAAACAGAAAAAAATATTAATGCCCCGCCAAACAACATTCACTTTAAATAAATACGTTTTGAGAACATAAACGCCTTTTGATGCGTTCATTAACATTATTAATAACTAATAATAGCTCGATATTATTATTCCAGTAAATTTAATTTATAGGGAACGGTTTAATGACCCTATTAAAGTTGCTATTATATATATATGTGTATTGTGTGCTGTATCACACTAATACATTATTATAAATGCGAAAGCTTAGATGGATGGATTGATGTTTGTTACTTCTTCACGTCACAATTACTGAACGGATCGGTCCGACATTTTGCATATACATATGTAGCCTTAAGCCAGAAATAAAACATGGCTACTTTTTATGCACTAAATCGGGCCCCCATGGGATAAAAATAACATTTAAACGTTTCCATATAAACAACGCGTGCGAAGCCGCGGCCAGAAACTAGTCGATATAGCTTGCCAAGTTATGATTTATAATAATCTTCTTATAACTAACTTATTTATTTATTACAAGGAAAACCAGAAGCACATTCATATGTACAAAATTATATATATAAAGTCGAAACAGAAGGCTAATAACAAGTTTTCACGGTTAAAAATAAAAAATATTACTAATTCCATGTGTAGCCGCTATGTGTAGCATAGCACCCTCCTTTAGATTAACTCTCATAAAAGGCCTTTAGCTGCTATTGGCTTCGTCCACACGCAAGCCTCTCAATTACTCTCAAAGGACCGGGTCACTATAATATCCTGAGGTGATCAAAATAATAAACACATAATAATCATTATAACATTGTTACAGATTGAAAGACGCAGAGCGGGACTTGCAGCAGATTTTGGACCAGCCCGACTGCTATTGCACGGTTCTATACAACGATGAGACACACACTTTTGAACAGGTACCTTGTCATACTATCTATGTTGTATGTACATATGTGTGTCTGTCTCAAGACGCAAAAGATGACGCAGAGATTGTTACATCTATCTATTTATTTTTTAACAAACTTCAATGACGGAGGAGGTTCTCAATTCGCCCGGTTTTTGTTTAAATTTGCATGTGCGCGACATATGGACGAATAACTCAATATCACGCCAACCGATTTCGATGATTCTTTTTTAACGGCCAAATCTCGCGAAGAACCGCTGGGGTAAATAACTTCTTGAGCTGAGACTCGGCAAATGTAGTATAGGACGCCCTTTGGCCAGGTGGGATGATGACTTGCGAAAGACTGTAGGCAGGTACTGGATGCGGCAAGCTGAAGACAGGGCGCTAGAGGGGTTTATTTCTAGCAGTGGAGTGATATCCAAATGTTTGTACGATCTGCAGATATTTATCCCGAGTGTTCTTAGTATTTTCTGTGTATAATAAAAAATACATATCTATGTAATGTATTCTATTAAGTATATCAGTCATCTAATGCCCATAACACAAGCTCTGCTTAGCTGCAGATGCTGTGTGGTTTATCTAGCATAATTTTTTATTTTTTTTGTTACAGGTGATAGGCACTTTAACCCGCGTGATGAAGTCAAACCATCGCGACGCGGTGGAGCTGGTCAGTCTAATTGACCGCGAAGGTCGCGCGCTGGTCAAATGCAACCTTTTTGAGGTCTGCGAGAAGCTCAAGACGGATATAGAAATGTAAGTCGAGCATGATATTGATAAAAAGCTTTTCCCAAAGGTCCTTAAGGTTATTAACACTTAAGTCATTTAAAATGGGACATTTACCATGATTTGATTTTTGAGTTTTCCAATAATTGAAAATGTGCCGAAATATTGGAAAACTCAAGTTGTCAAACACTAGTGTCCTTAATGATCGTCACGTTTACGTACGAACTCGCCACTTACTATCAAGCGAGAATTTGGTCAAACAAAGGTATATAAAAAACAGTTTCAGTTTTCGTATTTTCTACAAAACTGCTAGCGGATTAGTAGCTTTGCGTATATTGTTAACCATTTTGTACAATATGTACGCATCGTTTTGGCTTGATATTCAATTAATGTATTATTATTTATTTATTTATTTTGAGCCATTATTGCCCCACTGCTGGGCAACCAGCAGTGGGGCAATAATGGCTCATACATTAATTGAATATCAAGCCAAAACGATGCGTACAGTAGGCCTTCCTTTTCTCCTTCCACTACTCGCGATCCAACGCTGCAACAGGCCATGATGGAAGATTTGCCTCGAGCTCGTCACGCCATCTCATCCTGGGCCTTCCACGTCGCCTCTTAGCGTCGGGTGGTATTTAATTAATTAAATAAAATTAAAAGTTCAACAGGCAATGTTTGCCTTGTATTGGGAACGGCTATTAATATGAAATAATAAATAAATTAGACTTATAATTAAAAATGCGGAGAATATAATTTAGTCATTGCACCTGGTACAAGTCGATGGATAAATGTTCTTTAAATGCATTGACAGGTTTTCCCTCCACTTCATGGACCGTTATCAGTGTGTGTATCTTTTATCAGTGACGTTCTTCAAGCGTCACTCGCTTGGACCATGCTAATAAAGGCATAATACGAATATTTATGATGAAGCGGCTGATATAACAGCAACAAAAAGCATCGAGAGTCGATTTTATACACCGGCCAAACTAAATGCCAACTAAGTGCCAAAGGAAATGTTATCAAACATTTCCTAGGGGAAATTTTAACGAACATTTCCTAGGGGAAATATTAACAAACATTTCTTAGGGGAAATGTTAACAAACATTTCTTAGGGGAAATGTTATCAAACATTTCTTAGGGGAAATGTTATCAAACATTTCTTAGGGGAAATGTTAATAAACATTGTTATGATAAATGTTAACACACTGAACCTAAAAAAACTTGAGTAAATTTTTGTCATATTTTGCACTACTTTACGGGCTTGAGCTTTTTCTTAAACGGCAAAATGCTAACCATTATTTTTAACTCGACGTCACTAAGATTTTTTTTGTTGTATGTTGTTTATAGACATTGTACCTTAGAAATAACTTGTTTTGATTTAGTTGCATTATAAAAACCCACAACCTTTTGCGTCTCAGACAGCTTTTTGCCCATTACGTCATGGAGGTCGTCTTCTAAGTTTATTTTCTTTTGTATTTCTGTCAATAGCCACAGAGTTCATTTGCTTTTGACGCCTGACATTTACTTAAGCGTGACCTTTTGTCTCTATCAGGCTATTAAACGACCTTCTATTGAATCTTTATTATTGTAATAGCTGCGCCCCGGTTTCACCCGCGTGGTGATAGATATTTTGGATAATATACAATATATCTTTATAAATTGTAACCTATGTGTTATTCTGATGTATAAGCTATATTATTGTAAAGTTTCATACAAATCCATTCAGTAGTTTTTACGTGAAAGAGTAACAAACATCCATCCATCCACACTTAAAAACTTTCGCGTTTATAATATTAGTGGGATTGAGAACCCCGCCATTTATTTGATAAATAACAGGATAGACTGTAACCTCTTAGTTATAAGGATGCCATTTCATCGACAGCCCAGTTTCTCAATAATGATAAAAGATCAAGATTGACTAGGCCGCCAGAATTAAAAAATAAAAGGTTTACCTTCCATACACATGTTTTTTGGCAAATTATCTTTTATCTATCTCCTCAGTTATACTTTCTCCCTTTAGCTATAAGGTCCTATACTCGTTTTTAGAATCCAAGATATGTTATGTAAACTTATGAACATCGACCAACACTGATAGCTATAACATAAAGCAACAAGGTAATAACTAAAAACATAAACAAAAACTTCTAAAAATTAATGAAATAAGGAACGGTGAATGCTACATATTTTACTCGAATATATCTTTGTTTTTGTTACTCCTTTGTTTACAAAATATAGCTAGGATTCGATTACAGAATAAGGTGTGCATGAACTATGTATCTATTTAAATATAAAAATCCCTACTTAGTAGTACTTACCCCATAACATAACATTGCGTATCCCGTCAAAAGGAAAAATAACTATTCAGAATATACTCTATCCTATCAACTATAAGGTCGTAGTTTGCATGAGGTGTGGGGTGATGTCTGTAATGCTGTACTCAGAGTACACATCGAGGCATGGCCCTAGCCTCAACTGTTATTATATCAAAGCCCTTAATGTCAAACTTTTGTTCACAATAGAGTTTACACTGTATCCCCTCAGCTATAAGATCGTAGTTTGCATGAGGTGTGGGGTGATGTCTGTAATGTTGTACTCAGCGGCACCGCAATGATCGAAAGGTACACGTCGCGGCACGGCCCCAGCCTCAAGTGCCTCGTGATGCACGCACACGTCATCGCGCATCAGATATTCGCTATAAAGCTGCTTACTTGGTAAGTTACTTTTGATTTTTAAACCTAGAGTAAAGAGGGTAGTTAACACGCAGATCAGACATGGCGGAATCCACGCGATTAATTTTACGATTAACTCTTATTGAGATTCGCGGATCGTCAATTAGATACGAAACAAACTGCCTCAGCGCGGATTCTGCGGTGTCTGAACTAGATCTAATAGTCTAGTTAAGTTTTTTTCACTTAATTGTTTATAACTTTTGCTATTTTTGGGAGCGGTAGGTATTTCAATTTTCTCAAAAAATATGTCTACGCCATTCCAAATCGAATGACAACTCAATTATGACGACCGATGTGGCGCGGTGGGCGAAGGTCCGCCTGCAACGCAGGAGGTTGCGGGTTCGATTCCCGCCTCGGAACAATTGTGTGTACGATCTGCAGATATTAGTTCCGGGTGTTCTGGTTGTTTTCTATGTATAATAAAAAATATCTATGTATTGTATTATGTATATCAGTTATCTAGTACCCATAACACAAGCTCTGCTTACCATGGGGCTAGATAATGCTGTGTGGATTGTCCAGCATAATTTTTTTTATTATAATTAAACGGGTGCTTAAGTGTTCAGATCGCGTAAGTTAAAAAATACTGGGCTACAGAAACACATTTTTTATAACGTCTATTTGCATGACAGATCGCACCATAATATTTAATCTGCCCAGGATACAAAACTTCGTAGCCCAAGAGCCTGCCCTCCGCCTCGGCGTCAGCCAAGTAGCACTCGGACAAGATGTGTTCGCCTCTAACAGCGCTATGTGCACCATGGGTGGCATAGTGGTGTCGGTGATGCAGAATGACTCCCGCATGTGGAAGGCGGCGCGCACCGCCTGGCACAGGCTGCTGATAGCCACCACTTTGATGGACTACAGCACTAAACGGGCCATGGCTATCATGTTTACTAAGAACTATGGTACGTATATGTTTTGGGTGGATGGTGCTTTCTGAACAGTTTTAAAGAATTATTTCCAATGTAGTTACTGCCCGCGCACGCGTGTTTTCTATGGAAACTTTTTAGGGTTATTTCTATCCCACGGGAACTTATTTATAGGATAAAAAGTATGTTATGTGTTTATTCCAATGTATTATTCTGGGTCTGTAGTTCCAGGCCCAGAATAATACATTGGAATAAACTTTGAATACAGCTACTTACCTGTATTCAAAATTTCAGCCCGATCGGTTCAGAAGTTTTTGCGTGAAAGAGTAACAAACATCCATTGGTAATTCCAGGCCCGTAATAAAACATAGGCTACTTTATATCCCATTAATGGGTTAGTTAATAGGTTTATTGTATGTATGTTAGGTTAAGGTATATATTTTATATGGGCCGTAGTTTTTAAGTATTATCCATCCTGTACTAGACTAATGTTGCTTGAAATAAATGAATTATTATTATAAATCAGTTCCCATCATCATCAGCCTATATTAGTCCACTGCTGGACATAGGCCTCCCCCAATGATCGCCATAGCGCCCTGTCTTCAGCTTGCCGCATCCAGCATCTACCTGCAGTCATTCGCAGGTCGTCATCCCACCTGGGCGGAGGGCGTCCTACACTACGTTTACCGAGTCGTGGTCTCCACTCAAGAACACGTTTGCCCCAGCGGCCGTCGGTTCTTCGCGAGATATGGCCGGCCCACTACCACTTCAGCTTGCTAATTCTCAGAGCTATGTCGATAACTTTGGTTCTCTGTCGGATGTATTCGTTGCGAATCCTATCCTTCAGAGAAACTCCGAGCATAGCTCTTTCCATAGCTCGCTGAGCGACTTTCACAGACAGTTCCCATGGGATATAAATAACCTTGAAACTTTTCCATATACTGGAAATGGAAACAACGCGTGCAGAAACTAGTCTAATATATCTGAGTGTCTGCTAACAACCTATTGATATTTTCCAGCGTCAATCCTAAAGGACTTCATCCGCGACGACCACGACCACTCCTTCTCGATATCGTCCCTATCAGTGCAGTTGTACACGACGCCGACGCTCGCGCACCACCTCATAGCGAAGCAGGACGCCTTGTTCGTCGTCATGAACACTTTTGTAAGCGAGTGTAACCGACGGTGTAATAATGTGAGTTCATTTTCATTATTAATACTGTGTTTATTATTATCTCGGAATAGGATAGTCGTGTCAATATAGATAAGGACGCAACTATACAAATGTGCTATAGTGTAAGCGAAACATAGCATATCGTCGTTGCGCGTGCATAAGTCGCTATGTGTTATTTAGTTATTTTAGTTAATTCAATACACACATACTGTTAAAACGGCTATGTGATAAATGCAATATTTGAAGAGTTACGAAATGTAGCTACATATGTGTAATTCATACATCGAAAGTTCCATTGTGAAATGAATTGTGAATTTTTTCGTTGTTTCACTGCCGCATATAAACGCGTCGGTACACTAAGGGCATTACGGCTTCTGAAATATAAGCAAAGCTGGCTGCATCAAATGTTTTGAGCATGTATCTGGTAGTTACATTGACAGCTGTAGCGCATAATTTCACCGTTCATTCTCAATATCCTAAGTTCACTTCGATTATTTCATTCTTATTGGACGACCTCTGTGGCGCGGTGGGTGAAGTGAAGGTCCGCCTGTGAAGCAGGATATTACGGGTTCGATTCCAGCCTTGATATAAATGTTTATACGATCTGCAAATATTCGTGGCGTCTTGTGGTCGTTCTCTATGTTCTCTATGTATAATAAAATATATCTATGTAATGTATTGTATTATGTATATCAGTCATCTAGTACCCAGAACACAAGCTTTACTTAGCTTGGGACTAGAAGATGCTGTGTGGATTGTCCAGCATTATTTATTTATTCAATTCATTCACTCACTCACTCATACTCTCTCATCCATCACTAATATTTGTACCTTTCCAGGGCCGGCTAGAGTTCGACCGCAACCAAGTGGTGCATGCTTTCAAGCGGGCCCAGTTCATCCTATACGACGTGAAGTACCTCCTCGGGTCGGTGCCTACGACCTACGATGATGACCTTCGCAAGGGGTTCCTACACGGCCTGTCTCTGATGCTGAACCTCCTTGTTATGATGCAGGGAATGGACTCTGTTGTTAGACAGGTAAGCATTCTTGCTACACATCAAAATTTAATGCTATTTAACAACTAGTTTCTGCCCGCGGCTTCGCACGCGTTGGTTCTTTGGAAAAGTTATTTCTATCCCATGGGATCTGATTTATGTGATAAAAAGTAGCCAATGTTTTATTCCGGGCCTGGGACTACCTGTATGCAACAATAATAAAAAGTTTTTGCGTGACAGAGCAATAAATATCCATTTATACAAAATTTCGAGTTTATAATATTATTAGGATGGGATTAGCACGAATACCTTGCTCTACTGCTGAACGTGCCTTCCCCAAACAACGGATTTTGCTTTGAACACCTCGGTTGACCAGATGATCGCAGTTGATGTGTTAAAAATACAGATAAGTAAAAATATCCCAAAAAGATATTGTGAATGCGACATCCGTGTTGGATTGGTCGACTGACATCTTTGTTAAAGTTTGGTTTGAAGATGTATAATTAATTTGTTTCTAGGTCGGCCAGCACATGGAATACGAACCGGAATGGGAGTCCGCGTTCAACCTCCACGTGAAACTGGCGCACAGCATCACTCTCTCCATCGAGTGGTGCTCGGCGGAGAAATCTATCGCCGCCGCCGCTTACTGGATGGCGCTGAAGCGGCACAAGGAGGTGTATGATAACACGGCGAGGGTCGTCAGAGGTATGTTATGAATAATGTTCAATCTCCACGTGAAACTGGCGCACAGCATCACTCTCTCCATCGAGTGGTGCTCGGCGGAGAAATCTATAGCCGCTGCCGGCTACTGGATGGCACTAAAGTGGCACAAGGAGGTGAAGTTGGCCCACAGCGTTACTTTCTGATAAAAAACTTCTTTATATAACCGTGCCCAAAAATAATTTGGCGTGTTCTAACTATAAACCAACTTAAAATTTCTAAATAATGAAAACTGGTTTAAAACTTTTTTTTTTTAAATAATCATCGAAATCGATTGGCGTGATATTGAGTTATTCTTCCATTTGTCGCGCACATACTTAATGCAAACTTAAGACTTATATGGTTTTCTCATGGATGCCTTTTCTAGAAGCTCCCCATAAAGATGCACTTCGAAATTTCGTCTCAGGGTCAATATCTTTAACTCTTTATAATATTTCACGTAAATTGTCGCATGTTTTATATTTTATTCTATGTTGTTTGTTTTATTTTTAGGTGTGCAATTAAATAATTCTTTATGTATCAATAATCCCTGATTTAATTCAGAACTGGGCGACCAAAGCGCCTCGGTGCTTCCATACGACGTGTCTTCCCAACCCGTGTCGATCCACCGCCCTCTGTCGCGGTTCATAGCGGGCCTGCACCTGCAGCTACACAAACATGGACTCTCTTACCATAGCAGAGAGTTCCAACGCCCCGACAAGCCGAAGCCTACGCCGGAGGAACTTATTGGTAAGGTTATTTGTTTATAGCATTTATATGGTACTAGTTTCTACCCGAAGGACTGCGGGCACATGCGTCAAGCTGAAGACAGGGCGCTATGGCACTCATTGGGGGAAGCCTATGTCCAGCCGTGGACTAACATAGACTGATGATGAGTTTCTACCCGAGGCTTCGCGCGCGTTGTTTCTGTGGAAACATTTCAAGGTTATTTTTATCCCACGGTAACTGATTAATGGGTTAAAAAGTAGCCTATGTTTTGTTCAAGGCCTGGAACTACCTGTATGGTGATGCTGATGAATGATTTCAGCTCGATCCGTTCAGTAGTTTTTGCGTAAAAGATGAAAAAAAACATCCATTCCATATTGTACCTCTTGTATATACAAACTCGCGTTTATAATATTAGTAGGATTTTTTGATTCATAAATCTGTACTGAGGCTTTAGCTTCCGTTTTTCTTTTACAAATAGTTCTAATAATTCATAAATATAAATATAATTTAATAAAAATTTTATGTATTTTTTTCTAGAACCGGTCCTCCAAACCATGGCTATGATAGCTCAAGTGCACGCGGGCATGTGGCGCCGCAATGGGTTTGCGCTACTCAACCAGCTATACTTCTATCACAACGTCAAATGTCGCGCGGAGATGTTGGACAGAGACGTGGTTATGTTACAAGTAAGTTGACACTTTCCCGTCCCGTTTAGAAATGCTTGCTTAGTCATATAGATCTATCCTTGAGTGATGTTTATCCCGAGTGGGGCCCGCCCGAAACCTATAGTTTTTTATGTTTTTAATTACATATGCCACACGAACGTGGAAGCCAGTTTGGCTGAAACTGCTATTACACGTACGCGGATCTGTTTTCCTTTTGTTTCGCCCAAAACCATAATTTCATATGTTTTTCCTATCACACGGGCCACACGCACCCGGAACGCGAATTGGCTGGATCAATAGGTTTCGTGTGACTAGATCCGCGCGCGAGCTATGGAAAGAGCTATGTTCGTGGTTTCTCTGAAGGATAGGATTCTTAATGAATACATCCGACAGAGAAAACCAAAGTCACTGACATAGCTCTAAGAATTAGCAAGTTGAAGTGACAGTGGGCCGGCCATATCTCGCGAAGAACCGACAACCGGTGGGGTAAACGTG
This sequence comes from Eupithecia dodoneata, assembly GCA_947044415.1. Taxonomy (NCBI): domain Eukaryota; kingdom Metazoa; phylum Arthropoda; class Insecta; order Lepidoptera; family Geometridae; genus Eupithecia; species Eupithecia dodoneata. The sequence goes on from OX345670.1 coordinate 2,994,430, forward strand.
TTCTAGAGTGGAGACAGCGACTCGGCAAACGTAGTGTAGGACCTCCTCCAGGTGGGATGACGACCTGCGAAGGACTGCAGGCAAATGCTGGATGCGGCAGCCTGAAGACAGGACGCTATGGCGCTCATTAGGGGAGGCCTATGTCCAGCAGTGGACTGCAATAAGCTGATGATGATGTGTGGTCAGATCCGCATGACAGGACAGGAGCCCCCCCGAGACGACGGAGCAATCTTTCATAATACGGGACTTAGTAACTCATACAAATTATTCGAAATTTCTTGATACAAGCATCTAACTGACCCGGTTTTCCCCAGATAATTGATGGTGACCATTTTTTACACAAGAGCGCAGATTACTGACTATTTTATTTAAAGTATCTAGTATTTATATCAATAATTGTTTACAGATCGGCGCCTCCCTAATCGAAAGCAACGAATTTATAATCCACGTGCTGAATAAATTCAACCTGCTCGACTGGGCGTGCCCCGACTTTGAAACACGCAGTATTGAGGACGATACCCTACGGCACACTATCAGCATGCTAGAGGAGTTCCTATCGCTGATGATTACAGGTTAGTATAGAAAAACTACCAAGGCCACTAACTAGCTTAAAGTATTAGCAAGCTGATGTGGCAGTGGGCCGATATATCACGACGAACCGAGAACCGCTGGGGTAAACGTGTTCTTAAGTGGAGACCGAGAGATCTTACAAAAGATTCGGTTTTCCGTAGTAAACTTGAAGAATATCTTATTTCTAAATGGTATTAATCCGTTGACGATTTTTTTTTAAATGATAATTCTAACCTATAGCTATTTAGCTACTATAATTAATAAGTGATATATTTACCGTCCGAGTTATTAATAACATTAATTTGATTATTGTGCATAATATTGTATAAATTATGCGATTACTATGTTACTACCGATAAATACTAGTTACTATTGTTATTATTTACTAGCTGCGCCCCGCGGCTTCGCCCCCGTGGAAATCTATGTGTCAAATAGTTTAAATGATAAAAAGTATCCTATGTTAGACTCCTGGTTCTAAGCTACCTCTCCACCAATTTTCAGCTAAATCTGTTCAGCGGTTCTCGAGTTTTAAGTGTTGTAACAAACACGACTTTCTTTTATATATATATATATATATAGATAAATAAATTGCAGCGCCCATATGGTACATGCACGTACCTACCTCTAAGCTAATTTTTAGCTTAGGTGTAAGCTAAAATTATGTGACAATGTATGTGTATGCAATAAATATGAAACTTTGTTGTTCGCAGTCGTGGGATCTCGATACATGCCGGGCGTCGGAGAGGTGACCAGTGAAGAAAGGACCAAGAAGGAAATCATTCAGATGCTCTGCGTTAAGCCTATGCCACACTCTGAATTGAACAGGTACTTAACACTTTGACTGCGGTTTTTTTTCGACGATTGCGATCTTTTTTTTTACCTAAAAAATTCGTGCTGCCGCTCTACACAGCGGTTGTGTTGCGCCGCACATGCGTTTCGTTCGAAAAATATTACAGCTCTGCTGAGTCACAAAGATCTGTATTTTCTTAGCCGCTGCGCTAGTGTGGATTTACGCATATTAGTCACTTGTAGAAAACTCATACCGTGCGTTTTCAGCACTCAAAGTAACATCCAACCTAGACTTTTTAAAGTAGAAGTATCATCAATTAATTACATTTATTTTTGAAAACAAGTTGGTATAAAATACCAAGTGTGTAATAGAAAACAAGCTTAATAATAAGCTTAATTATTTTAAAGATTAATCGGGTAATAACAGTTATTACCCGATTACATACCCCGTTAACATATTACATATTAATCTATCGGGTAAATAATTAATAGTTACTATTAATTATTTACCCTATAGATTAATCTGTAATTTGTTAACAAAGGAGGCCTATTTCCAACAGTGGACTATTACTATAGACTCATGATGATGATGTTAACAAATCGCGAAAGTTTAAACCATCCTTTAAAATCCCTCCAGATCCCTCCCAGAAGACCAACTCCACGAGACCGGCCTAGAATCAGTAATCCACGAGGTAGCAGACTTCTACAAACCGACGGGCAGCAACGTGCGCGGGGTGTACAAACTGAAACCGCATCTATATGAGGAATACGATACATTCTTCTATCATTATACGCGCGAGGAGTTGTCCAGGAGCGAGGAAGAGCAACGGACTAGAAGGAAAACTGCTGGTTAGTGATGATGATTCTCTGGTAATGGCAACTGTGTCTGGTTGGACGCTTTTCTGCCAGTGTCAAGTAATGGAAAATAATTGTAAAATTAACGAAGAGGTATTATCAAATTATGAAGATGGTTTGATATTTTAAATGGGTGATAATATATATAATAATACTAGGTTGGATGACGACTTGCGAAAGACTGCAGGCAGATGCTGGATGCGGCAAGCTGAAGACAGGGCGCTATGGCGCTCATTAGGGGAGGCCTATGTCCAGCAGTAGACTATTATAGGTTGAAGATGATGATGAATAATACCAGCATCTTGTAGCAATCTCGCGCAGATGTTTGAATGTGATCTAAGAGTAACATGAACTGAACATGTTATTCCAGGTCTGCCAGAATGCTGCCCGCCCCCTCTGCTCCCGAAGCTGTCCCCGCCGTTCCGCCTGATCGCCAACCTGCTGCAGAGCGATGCTGCGCTGCACGTGCTGCGCTGCGTGCTGGAGCGCGCGTTGGACCTGCGTGCTAGGTCCTTCTCAGAGACACAAGTGCACAAGGTAAGGAAATCCCTCTCCTCCCGAAGTAGGCGTGAGTTCACACATCCGAATGTATTTCGGATCCAGTAAATGACTGTTTCCAGTAACGAAGGATCATGTAAATACGGATCCGCTAGTAGTTGGTTATTGGGGCTTCTGGATCAGGATCATTCATGAATGATCCTGATCCAGAAGCCCCAATTCCCAACCTGAACTTATATTTAGATTCATAGTTATATTGATTGAATTATTATATTAAGCTCTATTCATTCTTGTTTTCTTCGATTCAAATTGAAAACATGAAATAAATTTGTCAGATTATTCATCGTTTATATTGATTGAATTAAAAAATATAAATATTGGATTACATTTACATAAATTGATTGAATTATCATATCTAGCTCTATTCATCCTTGTTTAGGAATGAGTTTGCTCCAGACCTCCATATTGTGGAATGTTGAACAATATGTGGGGATAAGCAACACTATCTTCATTTTCTGTTGCACTCACAATCTATGATTGCAAATTATATATTTATGTAATAAAACAAAGTAGATTTTTTTAAAAACTTTATTCTCTAACCATTTTTCAAATATATTACATTTTAACACTAACATAAGAATGATAATATAAACATTTTATTATAGCCCTGTCAAACAATAAGATTATAATTTGACTCCAAAAGTGAAGTTAGATTTTGATAAATTCAATTGCCTAAAATTATTATATAAAAGTCTCTTTATACTCTAACCATTTTTTTAAACATGTAACATTTTTAAGAGCACAGACACGTGAATGATATATACATTTAAATATACCTCTAGGAAATAAACCGTAATCTAAATTCAATTGCCTTAAACTAGGACTATCTTCTAGATCAAAAATCTTATCATTTTTAATAAATTTTTTCAACCATGATATTTTTTCGTATCCTTTTACATAAATAGTCTTGTCTTCAAGATAATCACCAATACATTGTTCAAAATTTGAATAAGGAATTATTCCTTCCCTCCAGTATATTTGTCTATTTCTTTCTATCCATCGCACCTGCGTTTTTTCTGTTTCCGATAACTCATTAAAGGGGAATGGTGGTTTTATGAGCAACACCAGCATTTGATTATTTTCGCACAAAATAGCTATTTCTTTAACAATAAAATCATTATTGTCTGTTTTAAATCCTTGCAGATCAACAACGGCAAACATTATATAATTCTTTTTACAATGTTACTCAACGGTTTATATTCAATCAAACGATCGTTGATAATAAGACAATATGCAGTAGTATTTTGTGGAATATCTTCAGAGCTCTCTATTTCTAATCTCACATCGATAGCTCCGGTCTTAAGAGCTTCGTTTTGTCTCGAACAATCAATTACAAAAAGTGGTGCGTAATTTTTAAATTGTTCCAAATCAAGCATGGGTTCAGACTCGCTACCATAGTAAGACTGACGAAATGTTTTATACATTTCGTATAATATATGATACTTGTCTTCAACAAATTTAGCATTTACAGAGTCATATGGGTAGTATTGAGAATTTAAAAACAAGGTCACATTAGACAACTTACAATGATCAAAAATTGAAGAATCTTTGTTCCTACTGTTTTTTCTATTTGTTTGCAAACCAAAAATTACGTATCTGGGTTTTTCTATCTGTGAAGAAGTTTTAACGGCCCAAGAATGCTTAGTGGTTTGAGGTAATAAGGGATATTCGTATAAATCCCAATTTCTAAAAACCATTTGTATTGCGCGATCATTTTCTAAGTGTTTAAGCAAAGCTAGCCTTTCACGATCTGTAACTTTTAGGTGAGGAACGCGCCATTGTAGTTTGTCTATATGAAAATCGATTGTATCATTATCATCGACATTGATGACGCTATTAGTAACGGTATTACTCCTTATAAGAATTAGTTCATGTTTACAATTCATTACTATCCTTTTATAGTCCTCAGCAAACCCTAACAAGTTTTTCAAAGGTATGAGAGCACTGAAAATACCATCATCATTTTTAAAACCATTCAATTTCCAACCCCATAATGCAGCAGTTTTATTTTCACTATCACTTAAAGAGACATAAGATTTAAGTGTCGTAGTGATTCCCACATTTTTATTTCGATCTATTTCAACACCATTGATTTCATACCGAATATCTTGAAAAAGATAAGATATAGCATTGTTGCTAAACTTCACTTTTTTCTTTATTTGTTTTCCTGATAATGCATCTTTGGAAAATACACTAGCACGACCTTCGATGTATATGTAACTGGCCGACGGTAACACATAAATATCTTGTTGATGGATAGGTATTCTTATTTCATCATTTTCTTTAAAACTGCTGCTATACGGACTATAAGTATGTATTTCATAACTGACTATTGAGTTATCAAAACGAGGAGAATCAGTAATGTGGAGGTAATTCATATTACTCTTAGCCCCAAACTTTGTAAGAATAATTTATTTTCTTTGGTAAGCTTCTTTGCTACAACTTTTTTACGTCTTTGCCTTTTGCTTCTCAGCGAAGAAATAGTTTTACCTCGGTATGTGTTTTGTTTTATATGATAGAGTATCATTCTGATTCTAAGACAATCTACAAACGACCACACTTATTCAATAGAGACCAAATACCGCAATGTTTATCACTACGCCTCTCTTTTTATAGTGCAATTACCATGCTTATTCCAAAAATTTATTAAAAATTTTAAACAAAAGTGGCCACATTTGAATGGGTTAGATTTTTGTATGTTGAAAATATTATATTTGATATCTGGACCTAAGTAACGTATAAGTTCGATTGGTGGTTTCAAATTACCATAACTATCAAAGTATTCAATATATTCATTTAATTTTATGTAGGCTACCCAATGTGTACCAAGGTTTTTAGAACTATCCAAGTTAACAATTCCACACTCTTTCAAAAATGGATATCTTGGTAATTTATCTCTCATATATACTCCACGAAAATGTGGTATTCTTGAAGCAAACTTCATGATATCTATATTGGTGAGAGCACGGTTAGGTAGCCAACGATTTAGTTTTTTGCATTGCACTTATTAAGAAACAAACCAAATCCATTTTTGTATCGATCCAATGTTAGTCCTTTGCCTATATTCACACCCTCTAATTGCTGATTGTGTCGTTCCAATTCTTTTATACGTTTTTTGGCAAGTTTGTATTCATTTATTGTCTTGAAGATTCCAGAAATTCCTCCAGCTAAACTACCAACTGCAGATAAACCAGCGAATATAGGAATTAAGGGTAAAACACCGCCTGATTTAGGTATCGGTATGATACGTGGTAGTTTCATACATGAATCTGGGCTTAGCTCTTTGGCTACATGATAAGCCAGCTCTATTAATTTTTTCTTACATTTCGGTTTATTATTTTTAAGAATTCTTTTTGTGTGAGCTACTATTTTCTTAAAATCTTTTTTAAGTCCAGCTCCAGAACTAACTTTTGTTAACATAACCTTGTTCACCAAATTCGCTGCAATTTTTTCTCCTCTACTTGAATTAGAAGCTACAGATCTTGTTCTCGCCATTTTCATAAGAATTAAGTCTGCTTTATGACGATCTTTTAAGCTGTGTGATTTGTTGTATGCAATATCGTGAGCCTTACAATACTCATCCAATTGATTGATACCCTTATCTCCTCGAGCAAGTCTTTCAAACAATTTTGTTCCTGGTCCGCAATAATTATATCCCGGTAAATGAAGCTCAAACGGTAAATTATAAATTAAAGTATTCACAAGTCCTCCTCCTCTCATTTATGAACAATAAGTGATGACATAATACAATGTTCGTGCTTTATAATACATTCATTTTATGAATCCATGAATTTTCATTTGATGGTAAACCTAACCACTTAACAAATATTTTATCTCCTTTACGTCTTAAAACTTTTTCAACCAAATAAATGTCTGAAAGGCGTGTTTTTTGCAGCTCTTGAGCATAAAATGATCCTAATATAGGTTGTTTTTTTGAATCTATTAATAAGTAAGTGGTTGGACATGTTTTCTTTATTGTTTGAATCTGAAACAACTCTGTAGACCAGTTTGGGGTATATCCTTTTTCAAAACAACCTTTATGTTTACTTATACGAACAAAGTCTCCTTTTTCCAATTTTATTTTTGTTTTTTTATTAATGGTATTCATTTCACCATACCTTTTCAACAACATTAATTTATTTGTAGCATCAACATCATTGGGTGCCATTCCAATAGTCCTGTGCTTTTTATGATTATATATTTCAATTGCATCATCAAGTGTTCTATCAATCCATCGATAGTTACCTTTATAGTTAAACTCTTTATACAGATAACTTTTAATTGTTCTGATGAAACGTTCAACGATTGAAGCCTTTTTTGTTGAGAATGTGGAATAATGGTTTATTGAATACTGTCTACAAATATCTTTGAATTTATCATTATAAAATTCTGTGCCTAAATCTGTCTGTAGATTTTTGGGGCATCGGTTTTGAGTATATAATATTTTATTAAAGGCATTGGATACAGAATTTTTGTCTTTATTTTTTAAGGGTACAGCCCATGCATATTTTGAAAAGGTATCAATAACAACTAATATATAATTGTAGTTTTTATTACAAGATGATATATTTTGCATGTCTATTAAATCAGCTTGCCATAAATCATCGATATCTTTCTGTATAACATGCCTCCTTGGAAAGTTCTTCATAGCATTTTTATGTATTTCATTTACGATTTGTCTTTTTAATGCACTCATTATTTAAAAGTTAAACCATTCTCACAACGAAAAACTGTTTACTAAATAAAAATATTCGTGTTAACGCTTTTTATAATTTTACTATACCAATTTCTTGTAACTCTTCAATAATAGATATTATTTCATTGTCTAAACTAGTATTGCCAGCTGTTTTAGATGCGATTAAAAGTTTGAGCCTTTCAACCAGCTCATTAGGATCATCCCAATAGACTAGTTCAGTATTCTTACAATACTTTTTTAGAGTTGGCAAACCAGCTCCTTGCTGCATTTTATCATTTTCATTCTCTAGATCATGCATGCTAGATGATTCAATTAATGGCTTGATTATTTTACGATACTTAATTCCCTTATCACCCTTGATTTGTGCTGATGAAAGGTAATCTCTTTTGTGAACATTTGTTAATTCAATAATATTTTTGTAAATAAGTTTATCATGATTACTAATAATGTTTAAATTTGGTCTTTTACGTAACAATAATTCTTTCAAACCAGGAGTCAACTCATATCTTTTATCATCAATGCTAATGACAGAACATTTATCATCTGAGTTATCTTGAGATGTAAAAAATTCAACATCTTTATTTCCTATCATCAACCTGTTATTAACATTACGCACACCAAAAGGAATATTCATATCATCGTATATTTCAAGAATTTCCTCCTTGCTTAGTGATCTATCTTCAGTACTAGGTTTTTCATCTTCTTTTCTTGCATCATAATCATCATCATCCTCGTTATCATCACCATCGTCATTAATACTATCATAATCTGAATAAAACTGTTCAGATGTATTCAGTTTACTGTCTGAATCAGACTTTTTCATATGACTTGTTGAGGGTTCAATCTTTTGGAAAATTGGTAGATCTTTGTAGCTTGCATGAGGTATTGGTGAATTTGTAGCTAGCAATGTACTTAAAGGGCCAGCAACTGGTTTGAAAAAATAATTAAGATGGTTTTTTGCATTAAATTCATCATCTTTAATTTGTTTCACTTTAAATTTGATTGCGTTTACAGATTTAATTAGTTGTTTTTTTATATTTATATTTTTCTCCATTGTACCACGTACACAATGACAAGATCAAAAATGATCTAAAGTATGAATGCATTAACATTATATAGATATTTATTTAAATGTAATAAAATCATGTAATGACTTTCTATATCTTCCTTTGTTTAATTCATGATCTTTGCTTATAGTTACAAAATTGTATGGAACTTTCCAAATTTTAAAACATAGGTCCTTGAATTGATCCCATCCCATATCAGAACAAACATGTTCATTGTAAATATGTTTCAAATTTTTATAATCTTGCTTGTAAATAATCAAAAAATTTGTGTTATCACGTAAAAGCTGCTTCGGGACTTTACTGTAAGTTTGAGATAAATAAAAGCAATCAATATTTTTATGTCTTCCCATAGTAAAGTAGTTACGTATATTTATTTGCTTTTCACTAACGACGTCATCAAAAATAATTATCGAGTTTGGTAATGCATCACTAGGATGAATAACATCTTCATTGCAGTCAAAAATAAACAATTTCACATCCGATACTCTTTCCAATACATCCTTTAAGAAACAATATTTTGACTGATAACTTGTTTTTGAATATAAATACACATTCTTGTATTTCAGACCATTTTTGTGAATAAGCAAACTGATCATAACATTAGTCTTGCCACAGTTAGAGGGTCCACATATTATGCATCTTATATTATTAGGCAACAATATACTGTGTTTTATTTTGGAATTATTTTCTTTTATAGCTATTTGCTCCACTTCTAAAGATACCGCTTGCCTTATAACGTTCATGCTTAAGTAGTGTCTCGAAAAAACAAATGCTTTGGTTTTTATAAGTACCTAACCTATAAATTATGTATTATGTATGAATAGGTTTGGTATCATAGAGCTTTTATTTTTGTCTATATCTTCTCTTTACTAGATAAGATGTCTAAGACTTGAAATAAATAATGGACGTATGATTACCTTAAAATAAAAACCATACAGTACTGTTCATATTTTATTTATTAATAACACTATAGGTACATGAAAACATTCTATACTAATATGACAAAAATATTTATAGTAATACCAATTACAATCCAATGATTTCATATCATCATTCTGCTTAATATAATAGGTATTATAATTTATGTTGCTTTATTATAATATTTTGATGCACTAGATAATACTATAGTGACCCCATGGCAATGTTTCAATCTGATTTGCGAGGATATGTCTTTTGTCATCATTTCTATTTAAAACTAGCTTATTTAACTGTTGTGAATACAATTTGTGTTTAATTGATTTAATCAAATTCATCTTACATGTTAAGTTTTCATCATTGTACAATGTTCTTGTATATTGAGACAATTTTAATCTTGATGTAACAGATTTAGATACTCCTTTTGCTTTTACTAGTTTCGTTTTAATGGATTTAATACAGTATAGCTTGGCTCGTAAGCCAATGAACTCAGTAATTACATCACCACCAAGTTCGTCTTTAAATAAACCAGGTACTTTAGCATTTACATAAGGCATCGCATAAGGATTATCTTTCATAAAATTACTTGTATCATACATGGCAATATCATTTTTCATATCTGAATAAAAATCATCAGTGTGCACTAAATAGAGCAAACTATCAGTATCCGTGTAACAAAGTTTTATTTTATCACCGTACTTTTTTTGTATCAAGTCATAATGAAATTGATACAAATGTTGTTTAGCATATTCCAATACAGTAAAACCGATGTATATCGGTCTATCAAGAACAAGTTTTTCATGACTAAGCTGTATGGCAACAAAATTTTCATTAAAAATGGATATACTTTTCAAATTTGGTTTTGTTATTAATTTTTCACCGCCAACATGTTTGTTGGTTCTGTTTCTAGAGTCATTCCAACAATTAATCAATTTAACATCTACTTGCTTTCGTCTGTTTTCAATAGTCTTTCCAAATATCGCATTATTTAAGAGTTTGAAAAAATCTTTTTGGAATTCTGATGTAGACTTTTGACGTAAATAAGTATTCAAGTCGATATAACTTTTTAAAAAATTTTCTTGTCTGAAAATCAATACTCGATGTATTTTCAACAAAACGAGACCATTTTTCAAGCATTCTTTTAAATGAACATAATGTATGACGTAATTATATTTGTTATACAAATTTGCAATCAATTTTGGGTTTTTTCCTTCAGGAGGAATCATTTTTTGAGGAGCAAATGGTAGATCACTATGTGAATCATGCAAGTGATTAGGGTATTCTAAGTCAACTTCTAAAATATAGCCATAATAAGCATCATCTGATATGCATAATACATCAAAAAAATTCATTTCTTCCTGAGTCATAAATCTAAAGTCAGAAATTGGCATTTTTCTTGTCATTGCATGACCATACAGATTATTGCAATCAAGATAAATCAAATAATTTAACGGTTTTGAGTCGTCAAAGGATGGTACGTATTTATTATTGGCTTTAGCATGTCGCATTGAACACTGTGCTAAGCCTCCTCGTATGCCCATTTCCAGTAATTGATATATCTCTAAATCATGAATCAATTCAAGTTCTACACCAGTGTACAGCAACATTGCATCCCAACTTAAACTTGGTGATGTAATATAGTACGCGGGATCAAGATGATAATATTTCAAACATAGTAATCGAAAATTTTCAAAAATATCACATAATAACAATACATCGCACTTAACATACAAGTCCGTATATTCTCCAAGTGATTGTATATCAAAATATTGCCAAACAGTTTTTGCATGATCGTACTCTTCATTGGAAATATGCCTCAATTTCAAACTACTGTAAAAATTTTCTTTAAGTGGAATCTTTGATTCATCATACTTTGACCACGAATCCATGTATTCATATGGATAGATACCTTTTTGCTGTAATAAATTGCATTTAAGTTCATCATCAAACTCTGATTTCAAATGTACGAAATCTTTATCGGATAAGTTTTTACTCAGAGCATCTAAATTTGTACTTAAAAATTGGTATGAGTCAATAAATTTTATTTGAATTGTTTGTGGACACTCATTTGCTTTGATAAATTTTGTGAAAGATAAGTATTTCTCTTTAGTTTTTGGTATAACCTTAATTTCCCCTTCATATTTTGCCAATTCAGTTATGAAAATATGTGCATCATAGCCCGATAGATTATGAAACACGACAGGTACGAAAGGACATACTCTATGCATCAAATTGCAGTGAGAGTGAGCCGGTCCTCTATACTCGCCGGTAACATGATCATGGTCTCGAACTTTGTCATTGAATAACATCTGGTTACATATGTAACATGTTTTAGCGAAACAATATTCTATTTCTTGTTGTTCAGTTAATAAACTCATACATTTTTTATTACTCAAAATTGTATTGATGTTATTAACTTCTGTGATTAAACTTTTAATAAATACTTGAACACAATCTCTTCCTCGGTAAGATACAAGTTTGTTCAAACTCGTGTCATGAGAACAACATATGTAATACGCGAAACATGATGGTTCATGGATTTTATTTGTTTCGGTATTTTTGGTTTTAAATTTATCATTATAATTCAATAACAGGCATTCAAAATCGGCATAAATAACAAAGTTAATTTTTTGCTGTCTCTCATAATTCTTAAATTTAAGGTAACTGTCCTTTTCTGGTAGTACGGTTAAAACATTAGAACAATCATGTTTATCGCGCTTACATTCACTTATGAAAAATTGTAAACAGGTATCACATAAGAACATTTTAGTTTTGTGCAATGACACCTGTCTACGAACTAATCGTACCAAGTCTTTGATTAAACAATAATGACCCTTTCCGTTTCTTTGGAAATATAGCAAATTAAAATGATTTGGCTTTTTATTGAGTGTTCTATAAAGAGGCCCAGTCACAATTTGTCTATCATCCAAACCATAAACATTTACACTAATATTACTATTAATCTTTTCAAACTTAGCTATATCCTTGTTAGAAGGCGGTATAGATAATTCCTTGGTTCTCAAAACTGTTGAGTAGTGTGGATATGAGGTAGTCCTGCATACATTATTTTTAGCGGGAAACATACCTGCCACAATACTCCATAAAAAACAATTATTATCAGAATTTTTTACATTTATGCAACTTTTAGTATTCTTTATCTTAGGTGGTAATTCAATATAGGTACCACCCCTCATAGGAGAATATTTGTTAATATTGATTTCCAAATGGCTTATTGCAACAAAAGACCATCCAGACTCACACTGTGAGAACTCTGTTAATTTATCTCTGAATTTTTCTATGATATTCGTATATATTTCATTAAAGTCTGTACTATGGTAAATAATTTCATATTTTGTATTAAATGATTTTAATTGTTTCTCATTTGATTTACATAATACAAAATAAGCAAACAATTCACAATTCATTTTAATACACTGATTTTTCTCTATGGATACATCGATCAGTTTTTTTATGACTCGTTTATTATCCTCCAAGAACGCCTCAGCTGTGAGGTACTCGACTTCTTGTGAGGCATTTAAACGATATGTCATAATTCTATTTTTAAAAGCCGTGGCAACAATATCAACATTTTCATACTCTGACTTTAATAGACAATTCGATTTGTGAATATTAGTTCTGACATGAAATCTGTATCTATAACTTGGTAATTCAATATTACACTGTTTACAGTGTGTGACTTCATTTAAGTTCGGGACTGAAAAAGAAACAAAAATCATATTATAATATAAATATAGTCATTTATTTAACAATGCTTACACTAATGATTACAAGAATTAAGTCTATGATTATAATAGGGGGTTAAACATCTATAAAATAATAAAATATGAGGTGAGTCATAAGAGCCAGCGTATAATGCATGTAGGTAAAGCTAGTAGTACTGGCTGAGGAATACTGATGGGACCCCTTTAAAATCCTGTTTTGCGGTCCCTACCAATTCTTGTAGCTTCCGCCACGTATTACCTCCTTCATCTATCTGATTTTTTATAGTAATAATTGAATGTCTCCACCTGTTAACTGGTAGGACATTCTCAATTTCCGAGGTTTTAAATATTTTAACCTCTACATAATGAGATCCCCTCCTTGTTTCTGTCAGTTGCCGGCTAAAACCATTCGCCAACCGTCTCGTATAATAAGAGAAAATAGGCGGCGGTTTTTTACCTTGTTTACTCTCCGGCACTACCACCTCCTCCTCTGAATCGGATCCGAACAAGTCGCCTGCCGTTGCTTTGACAACATTCACCGGATTGATCCGGACTTTCGTCGGTTTCGATCTCTTCGCCAACGGTTCCGATGGTGCTGCAACTGGAGAGGGTGCAATATTTGATGCCCGGCGCTTCGTAGTTTTTTCTGTGAGTTTCTTCGGCTTCTCCACCCGCTCGTCGGAACTGGAATCGGACATGCTTCCGAATAGTTCCTCAGCAGTAGCAGCAGTCTTCGACCTATGAAACAAACAAAATAAAAAAATATTAAAATTACTATTTACGTAAAAAATATCGAAACTTAAAAATTTATGAAAAAATATAATCATTATTGAATGAATGGATAGATTCAGGAATGATTGAATAAACAATCTATCTGCTGATAAATAAGATATTAAGTACATTATATAGGTAGGTACTTACATTTTGAAATTTAAAAATCTTGTATTTGTAGCTCGTCTTGCTTGTATCCCTCAGGAAAGTGGTTTGAATTTTGATCCAGACATGCGGCTTTTATATCATGCTACTCTATACAGCCCTTGCCCATTTTTGGAGCGTTAATGATACACACATAAACAAAATGCTTACCAGAAATTTCACACTAACATGATTCTATGATATCAGCTTGCTAAATCTTATAAGGAAAGTACCTATCTTAACAGTTTACAACGTATTTTAAAAACCGCTATTATAACTATGTATATTGTAAAGAAATAGGTAAATCTGCGAGCTTTAACTTACTTCACTTTCACAATTTAATGCACATTTTTTATTTGAGAAAAACGTGTGCGAAGGGGCCCTAAACTTCTATCTTAAGACCTTTGTGGTGCATAGCAAAACGTTGCGGGTTCAATTCCTGTCGCAGATCTAATTGTATAATCTACTTATTTGCGAAATAAGTTACATCTACTATAAAATTGGTAGTATCATAACATAACATTCAAGTAATTTACCATTGGTATTATGTAAAAGAATAATAGTGATGAAATTTAGCTGCCTCAGACTCTAGACTGTTTCCAACAGTCTGCTCAACTGTTTCAATTGTTAACACTAGTTCTATTTTCCAATAACTTGGAACAATAAAACTGTAGGGTTAACGTTAACTCGCCTGCAACGTTGGAGGTTGCTGGTTCGATTCCCGCCTTGGTAAAAAATGTTTGTACGATCTATAAATAATTGTTCCGGGTATTCTAAGTATTTTCTATAAAAATCTAGTAATGTATTCCTATTAAGTATATCAGCCATCTACACCCACCCATAACACAAGCTCGCTTAACTTGGGGCTAGATGACGCTGTATGCATTGTCCAGCTTTTCATTATTTTTGTAGGTACCTACACAGGTAGTGCAAATAGCAAAAATAGAAGTACAATGTTGGAATCTTAGGAATGTAATTGAGCACTGCACGGCTCCTAAAATGGTAACACGTGTTGTATTCCGATCTTATAGTTGTATAATTATGATTCTAATATATCGAAGACCGTTTTGGCATGTTGGTTGGCGGTCTATAATTCAAATTAAGGGTCAAGGGTTTGATTAGGTATTAAGGTTATCCGATTTTTCACTAAATTGATCCTATATAGCTAACGCTTACGGATTTTGTTAATTAAGGTTAGGTACGTACGTTGGAAATGATTGATACCTATCGATAAGTATCGAACTTATTAAGTTGTATCATAATAACTATAAGTACATTATGGATTTGATTTGAGATTTTACCTGTGCAATTTCAACCTAATATACTTAACAAAGGTCTATAAAAGCGTTCGAAAGTGTTTATTAAATGCTCATAACGATTCGTCACTCGTCGATACCAGTAGGCTCATCTGCTAAAGCAAAAGCTCAGAAATTAATCAACAATTATGTCGGTAAGTACCTATACTTATCCTACATACCTTAGCATAATTATTAGCACGTCATTAGCTCATTCAATGTTGAGTAATCTTATCTAAAACTTATTCATGTTTCAGGATTCACACGACCACTTATTCAACTTCATTCCTTCGGGTGAAGATGTATGTGGACCATACAAGAGCCGAACTGATGACCGTCGTAGTAGACCAACTACTTTGAATGATGGTGTCCCTACTACCAATTATTCATTCATAAAAAAACCAGCTCAAGGGTATAAACTTGTACGTATTGAGATATATGATGCCAAAAATTTTGACTCGACTGAAGACACATTGTGTAAATGTAAAGCTGAGTTATGTGCACAACATGTAGTTAAAACCGTGCTTTTTGATGATATTTACATATCCACTCAGGATATTATAACTAAAATTCAAGCATTATTAGAAAAGTAAAATTGAGAAAACTTACCGAATAAAATATCATATTCTTATTTTTTTGTTTTCTTTATAAATACCTACCATTCCTTATATAAATTTAAAAAATAGATATGTAGGTAAATTACCTAATACCTCAGAGAAATTACTAATATTTTCTATGTATATACAAGCAATCAAATGAATATTCACGTAGGTTTAATATTCAATATATTTTGTTTACTTATTCAATATGAATCGACTAATAGGTACTATGTAGTGGTTGATGATAGTTCACTCAATCTGAATGATGAATAGATGATCAATTTTTATTTAAGGTGAATAGGGATAATGATTATATTTTTCAGACTCATTTCTTATATTTTTTCAATATGAATCGATGAAAATAATGAGGAATAGAGCTAGAAAATGATAATTCAATCAATATATTATAAATTCAGGTTGGTTATTGGGGCTTCTGGATCATTCATTCATGAATGATCCTGATCCAGAAGCCCCAATAACCAACTACTTCCGCTGTGTGAACGTACCCTTACTCAAGATGATGATGATGTTGTAAGTGTTTGTATGTATGTATGTTCTACTTATTCCAGGCACTGCACCTAATCGGCTACGGTCTCCGCGACGAAGAAAGCGGCGACTACGAGTTCCTTGCGTTCGCCGAGAGCGCGGAGCGGGCGGGCCTGCTAGACTTACTGCACAAGCTAGCGTCCAGCCCGCGTGTCGACGCGCATCGCTCGCTCGTCAAATGGGTCATCGCTAAGATCAAGTAAGCATTATCTACATATCTAACTTACCAAAATAAAAATGTATCTGAAAGTCAAGTCCTAAGAATGTATAAATCCCAAAAACCTACGACATTGACGGGACAATAACAAGGCCCGGCAGCTTTGATCTGTATTAAATTGGTCCATTATGTGTATTGACTCACCAGCTTAACTTTTAACAGATTTTTTACAAGCTTTACGGGGTAAAATCCCATGGTTTACAACAACAATTCTAATATCCTTTTTCACAGACAGCTACTAGGCAAGACAGACGAGAACGAAAGCGAGAACATGGAAACAGATCCGGAAGAGAAGCCGGCTTCAGACGAGGCCGCCGCCGCGGAGAAAGCTCGCCGCGCGAAGTTAGCCGCGGAACGACGCGCCAAGCTCATGGCGCAGATGAAGACGCAGATGAACAACTTCATATCTAACAACTCTACGCTGTTCGAGGAGACTAACACTGAGGTAGTTATGTAGACTAGCTTTTAATACCCACAGCGTCGATGATGATGATATAGAGACCGTAGAGACAGATCAAAAGAAACCAGCTTTGTGTGACTTTATTTGCTGGAGAATCTCCAGCATTATCTATTTATTACGAGAATTTGTAGCGCCACATTTGAAACGCGACACATTTATATCCCCCGCGTAAACACGCACAACACTTGTCCTTGTCTCTGGACTGGTTTCCGCAACTAGGCCACAGGTGGGCCTTTTTACATGGAGGGCTGCGAGTTTAACCACCTAAGAGATCCTTCAGGAACGCGCACACCAATGAAAGCTTAAGTGTACTTTGGTGTGTCCTTGGTATGCTTGCTTGTTTTGGCCATTTTCACGATCTCGTTTGTCACTCGCAAAGTACATGATAGATTGGTTGTTTGTTATAGGTAACGGCTGAGGAGGAAGACATCCGTCCTCTATACTGCGGCGCTGCGCTCGGAGTGTGGGGCGGGGGAGTGTCAGAGCCTGTGCGCATATGCATTATGTGCCAGGAAGAGGTAACTATTATATTTAATTATCAATAAAACAGAATACTGTCTTAAAATACAGGTGAATCTAATTTAATTCTGAAAAATTAAGCACAGTGATAAATAAATGATAATGGTTTTCAATCAGTGCGTCCTACCCGTTATGACCTACGGAGCTGAGACGTGGACACTCACGATAGGGCTGGTCCACCAGTTCAAAGTCGGTCAGCGAGTTATGGAAAGAGCTATGCTCGGAGTTTCTCTGAAGGATAGGATTCGTAACGAATACATCCGACAGAGAACCAAGGTTATCGACATAGGTCAAAGAATTAGCAAGCTGAAGTGGCAGTGGGCCGGCCATATCTCGCCAAGAACCGACGGCCGCTGGGGCAAACGTGTTCTTGAGTGGATACCACGACTCGGTAAACGTAGTGTAGGACGCTCTTCGACCAGGTGGGATGACGACCTGCGAAAGACTTCAGGTAGATGCTGGATGCGGCAAGCTGAAGACAGGGCGCTATGGCGCTCGTTGGGAAGGCCTATGTCCAGCAGTGGACTGCTATAGGCTGATGATGATGATAAATAATACCAGCCAAGTGCGAATCGGACTTAGGTATGAAGAGTTCCGTGCCATTATCTATAAAATGAAGCAAAAAATGGTGATATCTCACTACGCACCCTTTAAAGTTCATCTTGGAAGATGTCTAGCTAATTACTGGACGTAGTTAACAAACATTTAAACGCGTTTTTATAATATTTCATTAAAAAACTGAAATTATCGCTGTAATTATGGGCACGGTACCTAAAAAGGTGAAAAGGTGTATACATTTTTCCTAAATAACAAAAAATTACTTCCAGATTATCCACTCATTATGGGAGACCGTGTCATTCCCGAGCGATTACTATCGATCCCGTTAAACTTTAAAAAGTGTAACTTTTTGGAGTTTTTTCGATCACTTCCAGGCAACCTTTGGAAGGAAAGAATTACGCTTTTAAGCGATAAGGCCGCCCATTGTCCTAGTCGCATGTAATGTCTTTTGTAATTATCAGTATCTGGTGTACAATAAAGTATTTTTGTGCTGTATCATGTGTTCTGACCGCTTAAAAATATTAAAATGATTGTTTCACAGGCCCGCGTAGACATACGAGGAGAGCCACCGGTCCTAGTCGCGTACGCGCAGCGGTCCACAGTGATGTCGCGCCGCGGCGCGGTCGGGTCCGTCACGACGGCCTGGCGGGAGGCCTACCTGCCTCCCGGCGTGGCCGCGCAGGCCCACGTCTCCAGCTGTGGGCATGTACTTCACGCGAGGTGCTGGAGGAACTATGTCGATGGGGTTATGGATAGGGAGAATAAACGGTGAGTATTAATTATAAGTAATATAATTTTACCCGACGTTTAAATAGGTTTACACACTTTCGTGGTCACAGGGTGACTGGAGTCACCGCCTTTGCGAAGCGGGGGCTAGTTTATTTGATAAACGCTATAAATACCCGTTGTATTAACATTATAATTATGTGTTCAGATCGGTGAGTAGGTGTGCACGCACAACTATCCGTGTCGCAGGAGCCGACTCAAAAATATGGCGCGGATAGGTTCGTGTTATTGCAGAAATAGAGTTCAACTCGTGCGTATACTCCATGCCTTTGGGGTCTTAAATCACCTCCTTTCGTCTACATCACCCACTTCAACTTATAAGAAAATTCAGAATAATAATTCATATTTAGTTTTATAAATCCCATAAGTTTAACAATGAACAAAACATGACAGTAACTTCAAGTTTATTATACAGGCCGTATCGCGTCCGGCAGCCTGCCGCCTTCGACGTAGAAAAGAGGGAATATCTCTGTCCCCTCTGCGAGCGGCTTTGTAACACTGCGCTTCCTCTGCTGCCCGCCCCCGCGCGCCCGCTGCAGCCCCCGCCACCTCTACTGTACAGCGACTACGCAGCCTGCGTACAGACCATACTGAATATGCAACGTCAGGTATCTATCATACTAAACAAAATATAATATATAAGTAATACTGAACAATCCACACAACATCATCTAGCCCAAGGTAAGCAGAGCTGGTGTTATGGGTACTGATATACTTAATACAATAGATTACATTGATTTGATATTTTTTAATTTTAATAGAGATAACGACCAGAACACCCGGAACAAATATCTGCAGATCATACACACAATTGTCCCGAAGCGGGAATCGAACCTCGTCGCAGGCGGTTACGGGTCGACCTCCGCCCACCGCACCACAGAGGTCGTTAATATATGTATACATTTGTTTTGGGTGTTTTGGGTATTTTCTATGTAGAGTTAAAAATAACTATCTATGTTATGTATTGTATTATGTATATCAGTCATCTAGTACCCATAACACAAGCTCTGCTTAGCTTGGGGCTAGATGATGCTTTATTATATGAGAGAGAGCAGAATATTATAATTCAATCACATAGTTTTTCTATACTAATATTATAAAGAGGAAAGGTTTGATTTTTTGTTTGTTTGTAAATAATAGGCTCCGAAAGTACTGGACCGATTTGAATAATTCTTTCACCGTTGAGAAGATACACTATCCCCGGTGAACATAGGCTATATTATATTTTCTAAAAAGTTAGGGATACGTACTAAACCGTGCGAAGCCGGGAAGGTTAGCTAGTAGTAAATAAACCCATACTTAACTACTATACTTAAATAAGCTAAATCTATGTTATGTTTGTTCCAGGTCAGTTCTGAGCCGTTACACGAATGCACAGAAATGTGCGAGGACATCCATTGTCAGGTCGGTGTACTCATTGTCTCTTCACTATTCGTTATGCAAATGTGGTGATGGTTAATATGGTTATGGTATCCTTTGAAATGTTATAATTGTTCCTTGTTTTGCTTTGAGCGACAATTAAAGGCCGCCACACACAGAAACCGTGCCGGAGGCGAAGGCAGGTTTATCATACGTGCACCGCTTAGCCACGTACCGCCTTCGGTGTATGTGTAGTCTTTCATATAAATTCGTATGATACAACCCGCACGCACTCGCCTCCAGCCCGGCCACGGTTCTGTGGCGCCTTTAAGTGATTATTTTACTTCTATTTTCTATGGGGCTAGCTGATAATGTGTGAATTATCCAGCATTATTTTTTTAATTTGATAATGAAAAGTGAAGTGCAGCATAAAGTAAAAAAAAAAAACTTGTTTGTATGCGTGTATTAAGCCACCTTACGCACCACTGTCTCCACGGAAGACCAGCGCTATGGTATGATCTGCTCTACCATAACACATGCTGAGTGGAGACCGATTTAGTCGTTTTCTATCTATTGTATTAAGTAGTTAACACTAGTTCTACTTAGCTTGGGGCTAGATGATGCTGTGTGGATTGTCCAGCATTATTTATTTATTATTTCTCTGTAAATTTGTACGAGTATGTATACTATCCGTCTCTGTTCTGGCAAAATAAAAATCTGTTTATTATTTAAATTTTTCTTTAAAATCTGAACAGATTATAATATAATAATAATTAATATAATTCAGGCAACATTAGTCTAGTACAGGATGGAAAATCCTTAAAAACTACGGCCCTTATAAAATATATACCTTAATCTAACATACATACAATAAACCTATTTACTAACACGTATCGGCGACGTGTGTGACGCAATATGTGCTACGACCGGTAATCGTCCGCGAAAACGTTGGAACAGCACATTCTTCGGCCAGAATTCTTCGTTCGTGAAGGTCGAAATATTCGCAGTTGGAACACGCACCACAAATGATGTATGAGATAAGATGACATACTCGTATTTTGTCAAATGTTTCAGGCTCAATATGGTGGTTTCGGAACAGATTCCTCCGACATGGAAGACGAGTCTCCGGACGAACCGGAGACGTACATGTCGACGTACGCGGAGACGGAGCTGCCGGCGACCTTCCTCGCGCACTTCCAGGATGAGATCCCGCCCTACAACCCACTCACCAAGACACTCATCGACCACTTCTCCGGAGTAAGTTATACCTTACACTAGACTACACTATTATATAGACTACTAGCTCCCGGCTGAGAAGCTTATCGACCACTTCTCCGGGGTAAGTTGTCATTGTAAATGTAGTCTCTTAGTTTATTTATTTTATTTTATAATTTTGGAAAAACTAACAGCTAGGTAACTAAATACTAAACACAGTACACACTTAGTAAGGTATAACTAAACTAAGAGACTAGAATGTGTTTTTGCAGTGTTGTAAATGGTTAGGTACCTATACAAATCCTTGGATTTGACTAACCTAACCTAAGCAGTACTCCAGTCATCCCGTGACCACGACAGAGTGTAAACCTGTTGAAACGTCGGGAAAAAAGGTAAATAAACGCGATAAATACCCGTTGTATCAAAACTTATAATTATGTGTTCAGATCGCGTAAGTTTAAAAATATTTAAAACCTAACCATTATTAAAATAAATGACTAGATTTTATAATCTATTTATGGATAAAAACTTGTAAATACTGATGATAACAGAAAACAACAGCAAGGTAATCAGTTAAAAACTAAAAGTGAAGCTTTTAGAACGCAATAACATTTAATGTGTGTTTACTAGTGTTTAATATGTTTACTAACATATAATGTCAGAGAGATCTCTCTGCTATTAACAAATTATGAATCATAGTAATCTGAAATACAAGATTTTTATTTATTATCTTCATAATTTTACACGCGCAGCGAAAAATGTGTAAATTCGAGTTAAAGGGTACTTGAATCAAAATAGTAAACAGCCATAATAATGTGCAGTACATTAAAAACCTCTCTGAATAGACCAATTCGTCCCCAGGTGCTGGACATGTACGCTGACAAAGCCCCGTGCTCATCCAGTGCGGTAATCTACCGCGCCACCGCCTACACCATCCTCGTGTCCAACGCGGTGCTCCAAGCCGAGACCCGCGCCCTATTAGGCGACGTGCCCGCCCGCCACCGCGACACCCTCCACGCCCTCATCCGCCTAGCAGCGGCCATGCCCGCCTGCTGGGCCACGCCTAGATACCTCGCAGACCACGCATTAAAATCCCTCTCCATCCTAGAAAAGTCTTCCCCGCTATCACATGAACCATTCGGCACCTTGGTACCGCTAGTTCTAACCGCACCGTCACTGTTCTGCCGCGCCGCCGGACCCGCAAGACCGAACCATTTGGCGAGAATAATAACCCTACAATGCTTCAGAGCTATGCTCACTAGGCAGCTACTTATCAACGATTTTGAAGAGCACCGAACGGAAAATATAGAGGACGATGACCCGAAAACTAAACCGGATCTAGAGAACTTCCTGCAGATTCTGAGCGAGGTTCGCCGAGGCTTTGACGTACAAGGCATGAACGCCAGCGCGGTTTGGGAACACGTGAAGGGCGAATGCCGCAGTTTCCTACGATGCTGTTGTCTGTTCTACCACTTCTTGAGTGATATCAACCCGCCGACAGAACTGACCGTTCCCAACGGCGATACATGGGAGACTATGTGCGGTTACTTAGACCTGCCCACGTCTTTCAAAGAGCTGATAGACAATCCTTTAGCCAAAGAGAAGGTTATGGAATGGTCGGCGCTATCTGGCCGATGGTTCGCGGGGACGATAGATGTGAAACTAGTTAAGGAACCAGCCGAACCTCCGAAGCTAATACCCCTTCCTGAAGACTTTTCGGAGTTGATGAATATAGTTTCGGAGTTCTCGTGTCCGAATTCGGAGAGGGAGGATAGCAAGAATCCGACGATGTGTCTGATCTGCGGGAGGATTGTGTGCAGTCAGAGTTATTGCTGCCAGGCGGAAGTGCCTAAGGTTAGTAAACTGATTCTCTTAGTGATTTTTCAGTATACCCGACTTGCGCCGTTAAGTTGAAATGTATCTGTAATAGTTTCATTTTATATAGTTTACTATAAGATAAAATAGATGGCGGCTGGATGGTTACTCAAAAATCAAATCATGGTAAATATCCCGTTTTAAATGACTAACTTTATACTGGTTTCGTATATTTTAGAGCGGCGATAATGCCAAGCCTATTCGCCGGGTTCATTTAAAGCACTATTACATATACTTATTATGGTCCTATAGATCGGCGGTAGAGGGGTCGAGCTGGTCGGTGCTGGTATGGAACATGCTCAAAGCTGCGGCGGAGGCGCCGGCGTGTTACTGCGCGTGCGGGAATGCGAGCTTCTACTGCTGCACTCTCCCGCGAGAGGCGCCAAGCTGCCCGCGCCCTATCTTGACTGTTACGGCGAAACTGACCAGGTGAATGATAAAACACTAGACTCGTATATAACATAGAATTATATTATATTTCCCATATTCCGTCTGTTACGGCGGATAACTAAGACATTCTAAACTCAATTCCGTTTGAATATTAAGTTTATAATCACCTCTCTGTCTTGTGAGCTGTTATTGCGATCATCTTAATTTCTTCACTTTCGTAAGGATTAATAAGGCGTGCGCCATGTCTACACAAAATTGTGATTTTGCGGGATAATGTGTTTCCTTTCTCTTCAAACCTTTCAAAAACACATCTGTCTGTAATATATTTTATTAAGTTACCAGTCATCTAGTACCAATACACAAGCTTTGCTTAGCTTGGAGCTACATAGATGATGCTGAATAGATTGTCCAGCATTATTTATTTATTGTATAATCTTTACTTGGGGCTAGATGATGCTATGCGGATTGTTCAGCATTATTAATTTATTTATTTACCTTAGGGTCTCCGCCGAGGTAACCCACTTCACCTCTGCGCGACCCGCTACGAGACCCTGCGCATGGTGTGGCTCTCCCACAGCGTGCAGGAGCGCATCGCGCGCGCCGTGGACACGCATCTTCTGGTCACCACCGCCTGGCAGAACTTGTGATATCCTATGTAGCACAGGTATGCACTAGTGAGAGGTAAAAAGCCAAATGAGACTTGACACGAGCGCTACATAGAGCCGACCTTATAAATTTAGAAAACAGAGCGGCAACCGTTGTGTGTTCTAAAGTGTAGACCACGACTCTGCATATGTGGTGTAGAACACTCTCAGGTTAGAAGCAAAGGGTGCTTATGATTATATTACCTATTCCATACATTCTATTATTCATAGCGGATTGTGACGCGTTTTCTGGAACAAAAAGTACCGAGCCTTTGCTATTCCAAACCTAGAATTTCATGCGTGCATAATATCAATGTCATAACATACTCAAACTTTCGCAATTAAATGTAAGTAGTTTTACCATATCACAGATAATATGACCATATGAAGAGTAATGTAGTTATTTTGTAGTTGTAGAGTGCATGCAGTGTGCTCCCCGCAATCCTATATGTAAGTTGTTGGAGTTCAAGTTTCACGGTTTGATCGTACGTTTAGTTGAAAGTAATATTAATGGTCGCGAGCGTACGCCGTGACGTATTGCCCGAAGGACAGTTGTTTCCTTTTTTTTTTGCGACTGGCTGTAATTACTCCTTAGATACACGTCATAACGTAAACTGCTGACCCGCGGGAACATGTAACACTGTATGGTACGCAAACCGTAGAGTAGTCAAAATGATTTATTTATTTCTAGATGTACTGCATAACCAGCGGTGGCGAGGGCAGTGACGACCCTCTGATCAAACCGGACTGGCGATTCCCTGGAGGAACTTCCATCGACGTGGCGCCGACACCACTGGCTGCTTTGACACTGCTTCCTATCTTACACGGAGGAAAGAGAATCTACACTTACGTCCTATCATTATCAGCCTATGTTAGTTAGTCCGCAGCTGGACATAGGCCTCCCTCAATGAGCGTCATAGCGCCATATCATCCAGCTTCTACATGCAATCATTTGCAGGTCGTCACCCACCTGGGCGGAGGGCGTCCTACATTACATTTACGGCGTATTTACGAGTACGTCCCGCAATACCGTACAATAAGCCAACATCAAAAGCGCCATTTTGTTAAAATAAGACAAATATCTTTCTGAATAGAACCAGTGGTAGAGTTTAGATCTCGCCAGGTAGCGTCCCAAATATTCAAACGCATCTCAGATTTAAGCACGTCTCGAGTCGCCATTTTTTAAGTTTATAATGAAAATCTGTCAGAAAATCACTTAAGACGGGCTTAAATATGAGTTATTGAGTATTCATGGGTAAATGTTTCAATTGTTATATTATGTAATTCGCACAATTTACTAATGATATTGATGTTTGAAGTTTTTAATAATGCTCGTGGTTGCGATATGTGTACCGTACGATAGCAGTTGTCAAAAATAGACTGGTTACGCTGTGTTTTAGTAGGACTTTTGGACTTTGACACTAGCAGAGTTGTGGCAGCACAGACACAGCGATCCATTAAATAAGAAGTTGAAGTACTGGGATACTTTTGATAGCCTTTGATTGCTTATTTAATTGTAGTGTTTCCAACAGATGTTTGTCATGGTGTCTGTTTTTTCGCTACTTTTTCAGGTAGAAATGAATGTTTTTATCCGAAATGTGCTTCTTTTAAAAGTTACTCAATATAAAATCTGCCTCGCTAACAAGAGCACCTTTTGAAACGAAGTTTCTTCTAAATAAGGGTTTTGTCTATTTTGATTTGAACTTAAACAAAAACTAGATTGTTCCAAAAGTAACTATTATTATTAGTATGTGAACTGTACCTACGCTTTATTGTAGTATTTGTAATGTATATGAATTATTAATTGTTTGTTTGTTTTATTTCATCACCAACGGTTTGTTGTCGAATATTTAGACTTGTGAATTCTGTCTACTCCATAAAAAAATATGGTTAACATTTAATTGTGCTCACAAGATTTTAGAGGACGAAATTCATAAATCTTTTTTAAACCAAGTCGTTCACAAACTATCTGCAATGATATTATGTTCGAGTTAACTTTGATGGAAAGTTTAGTTGGTATTTGACGAGTTTTGTTTAAACTATGAAAATATGTCTTCGTAACATTATATATTACTTTAAATATATTTAATCTAATAATGTACATAAATATATCAACCCAATGTGCAATCATTATTAGTTCAAGTTGTATTTATTACTAAGACTTTATTTCAGAATTTATGTATTTTGTTTTTTGCAGACCGTTATTATGTAAAGGCCAAGATTGTAGAATTAATAATATAGTATTTCGCCGTAGCATATAGCTCAATTAGATATCACGAAAATCTTTAAAACTTCTGAAACTATCATGGTTATTAAAGTCATTTAAAAAGGGATATTTACCATGATTTAATTTTTGAGTTTTCCAATATTTCGGCACAGTTTCATGCGCCACGAAACTGTGCTGGAAATCATGGTAAATATACCGTTTTGAATGACTTCAACGAAAATCTTTATTAAGTACTTAAAAATCTTCTATTTACATTTTTAATACACAATAGTTATATTTACTCACAACAGATATATATAACGTCAGAAATATCTGAAGCAACTATGTTATCGACTATCGACTTCAAGATTTAAATAAATCGGCGAAACTAATCCGTGTTAATCAATTAGGTAGGTATTACGTTTTCCAAATAACATTGTTTGTATTGTAAAGTAATATACGCTAGTTTTCTTCAAATGTATAACAATTACTGCCTTAGCTAATGACGTTGTCTAATTTAGAATTTATTTCTTCGATGTCAGTATCAAAAATAAGTGCAAAATGCTTGATTACACAGCGTTGTTGGCAAACAGTAATTAATAATGTTAGGAGCTTTTTGTTAGAGATTGTAAATTGATCGTATGCGAGAGGAACTGAGAGGAAAGTTTAACTAGACTAGTTATAGTACGCAGAGATTGACATTAAAATGTCATTGATAAGGTACATATAGTATTCACAAGGAGTAATATTGTACTAACGCGAAGTGCTTCGTGTACTGTGTTTTATTAATCAAATGATTAGATTGTCTTCTAAAAAAAAGAGTCATTATACAAAAATATTGTCCGTTTGGAAGCCCCTAGGTATTCATAACAATTACACAGAATAACCAAACTATTTGCAAATCGTTCAATAGGGTCGTTGTAGGGCATTCGGGTCTTTGCTTTCTATAACTAACTATGGATGGATTTTACTTCTGATTACACCGTCATTAATGAAACTTTGTAATATCTTACAAAGTCTGCATTAATGTACGTATGACGTACCTACTTTCATATTTTGGTAAACCCAGACGT
This sequence comes from Eupithecia dodoneata, assembly GCA_947044415.1. Taxonomy (NCBI): domain Eukaryota; kingdom Metazoa; phylum Arthropoda; class Insecta; order Lepidoptera; family Geometridae; genus Eupithecia; species Eupithecia dodoneata. The sequence goes on from OX345670.1 coordinate 3,022,259, forward strand.
CCGAAAATTATGAGGGAGAATAAATTGCAATTTCTGTTTGTAAATCTGTGTCAACCTTTAGTAAATCTTTGGTAAGGAAATGAACGGAAAAACAGACGCACGGTCAATGTACCGTATATCAGTGTGATTTATATATCGTATAGTATTTAATAGATTCACATTAGGCTGTGATCTCTTGATCACCACCCAATACTCTGCTATAGTTTGACCGAAACCGCTGTACCGCGCCTGAGGTATGCGAGCTGCGAGACTGGGGGGGAAATATCGGCCGCTCTGATCCATCAGTCTGCCGTCAACGCTCACGGCGGTAGGTAGCTTTTCTACCGGACGGTCTATCTCAGACGCACATGAGATAAATATCCAAAGATGGGTCGAGCACTATCTCGTGATGTCAACCCAGTCATTTTTTTTTTTAAATTTTAAAGTTTGTAAGTATGGATGTTTGTTACTCTTTCACGTAAAAACTACTGAACGGATCTTGATGAAACTTGGAACATACATAGTATGTGTACTGGAATAACTTTTATCGTGGTACCACGCGAGCGAAGCCGCGGGGAAAGGTAGTAAAAAATATATAAACATCGTCTTATAAAATAATATCGTAAGATATAGCCGACAATATCGATCTCATGTGTACTCTTGCTCTTTTTTCCTCGGCCCGCACTTTCTTAAGGTGTGGTACAGCGGTTGCGGTCAAACTATAACGGCTTTTCCGCATAGACGGTCGTGCAATGACTTTGACGGGACGTGACGTGTACGACAATGTAGGCAGAGTGATGCGTGGTGATCCAAGGGACAAAAGCTTTACAGAGATTCCTAATGGCAGCGCGAATACATGCTATGTTGGGTTTAAAGTGATTCTTATAATTTAAATAAAGAATATCAAAATTGTTTTGGAGTTTCATTTCGATTGACGACTTTACGCAGAGGGTAAAGGACCGCCTACGACGCAAGTTGCGGGTTCGATTCCCGCCTTGCGGAAAATGCTTGTACGGTGTGCAGATATTTGTTCCGAGTGTTCAGGTTGTTTTCTATATATAATTAATCATATTTATCTATGTAATGTAGCTATTGTAAAGTATATTAGTCATCTAGCACTCATAACACAAGCTCTGCTTGCTAGATGATGCTGTGTGGGTTGTCCAGCATTATTACTATTTATAAATAGGTAGAGTAAATGAAAGACGTACGAAACAGAATAAATAGATTTAATCTTACTGTAGCGAATCACAAACATCTTAAATATAATACGCATCTTCGTATAAATAATATTACTGTGTATATATTGCCATGCATTGCTCTTATTTTTAAAATATACCTCGTTATCAGAGCTACGATTTATTTCACATAAAGGCCCATATTAAAACCCTGCTCAATCTATGTATCTTTGCTCTAATAAAAAAATTATGGTAAACGCGGTACTCAAGCTTAGATCGCGGACTGAGCATGGTTTTACATATAATACGGGCCTAAGTATTTATTATCCAGGCCAATAATCAGCAGAGGGTCCACAAGGGATGGTGATGACGTATTTAACGCATACAATGCCCATCCTCAGCAATGTGACCTAGATAGTCGCGCCATCGCGCATCAATGACCTTGGCTGCCCAATTCACGATCTGTCGAGTAGCGAATCTGTCGAATTACGAATCTGTCCTATACAGGCTTCAGATGAATCATGCTCGTCTTGGGCCATCAACGTTTTAAAGCATCTTTTTTGTTTTACAACTTTTTTATGTTACTAGTAGTAGCTTTGTAGAACGAAGTATAAAATTCAGGTATATATAATTTATAATTGCCATAAACATTCCTCAATATCTGAACTTTGGCACATCAGTTTGTCTTATACATATTATTATATTACATACTACTATTTCTACTAATATTTTTCGTCACGAATACAATACAAAAATACATGAGTTAATTATCGGCAAGATATTATTCAATAACGTTGACAGAAAGGTCGCGTTAAAGTCCCGCCGAAATCGTTTTTTTTTTGGGATTTTAGTAAAATCCCAAAAAAAAAAGATTTCGGCGGGATTTTAATAGACAGACACGCTCTTATATTTAATAGTAGATATATTTGAATGTAGGGCCAACAACTCAGCTGGCGTCTTAACATACCTTTTTGCCATGAAAATATAAAACGCTATGGATAATATCAATACCAATAACTCAACCCAATTTTATTTACGTACATCTTACCTACCTTTCGTTTTAATTTATCGGTTGTTCGACCGCATTATAGCGATTGTGGCCAAATGATGCCGATTCAACATAGCATCCCATGTCACTTAAAGCATTCACTGCGGTGGGACGCCCCTTGTGTTTGCATAGTAGTAGTGTAGTCGGACATCTATAGATACTTAACACTTTAAAACGAAAGTTAGGAAAGCTTAAAGACAACTTTAACGGTACAGTCAGCGGCAAATTGATATAAGCATCTAATATGAAACAATGAGTAGTAAGATATTTTGAACACCTTGAGTGCTTACAACAATATGATGATTCGAGCTGCGTATATCAAATTGCTTTCATGTTTTTCAGATCATTTGGACTAGACGCTCATATCAATTTGACGCTGACTGTACCTACTCTTAAGTCAACAAGTTCATATAAATAGTTAAAATTTTCGTAAACACAGCCAATCTGTAGAACTGATTCTCGAACTTTCTCGAAAGTAAATGTATAGTATAGTAAAGTTTTAATTATTAACATAAAGAAACTCTTACGAGTGTTTCACGCAATATACACAACGAATACAATCAGCCTGCATAAGCGCACTCATCATCATCAGACTATATTAGTTCACTGAACGTAGGCCTCCCCTAATAAGCGCCATAGCGCCCTGTCTACAGCTTGCATGGGGTAACACTACTGGTCCAGGAGCCAGGTACAAATTTGGTCAATTTTCTCCCGAGCGAAAATTCGTAAATTAGCGATTATTTTTATGAATACTCGTGACCGTCAGCTGCGACTCCGTGGGTGGGGTGGGCAGTGGCAGCGATAACGACATTATTCCCATGGAATAAGGTTCAAATCAGAAATTAAAATTAGCATATTTCAGAATTCAGATTTTAACTTTATACCCATTATTCATACATGGAATGGAATACCATTACATGGGAATGTCGTCATCGCTGCCGCTGCCCAACCCACCCATGGAGTCGCAGCTGACGGTCACGAGTATTCATAATATTAATCCCTAATGCATATTAGGAAGCTTTGCTTGGGAGGGATTTGGTCATGAAAATCTGTCCCTGGCTCCCGGACCATGCAGGACACTACGTCTCGCTATTTTGATAGTGAGACGAAGTGTCATAATAATAATATTAGGTATTATTATTATGACACTTCGTCTCACTAGCCTCCTAGCTTTGACTAGGTTAGCCGTTAGTTATTATTATTATATTTTTACAGTTTCCAGTTTATAATCTGTATCTAGATAGAGAGTATTGAGATCAATTTAAAATTTCTTGGTAGATTTCACTGCTGCTGCAGCTTGAAATTAAGTCTTTTGTTGTTTAACAGATATACATACATTTATATCATTAAATCACAGACATATTATCCCAATATTAAATCTCAGGGTTATCCCGTCGGCAGATGAGTTGGTTGGTTTGTAATGCATCCATAACTCCTTGTGTAAATAAGAAACAAGGGCAGAGAAATTATAACAAGAATATGCCTTCACCTACACGCCTTTCCAAGTCTCCACGGCATGAATCCAATTAAATAAAAATGTATCATATATAAATGCAGATCAGATAGCAATTACGATGGATACCTTAAATGGATTAGAGATGAAGAATGGTCCAACCACATCATATCTTTTTATCTACGGGATCTCCAAAATATGGACAATCAATACAAAAACCATCTATAAAAGTACCACCGTCTAATACTTCCTTCATGTCCAGTCTATCCTAAGGTTACCTGGTAGAGATCGCTCTTAGCATACGGACGCCTTTTATACTTCCTCTATTCTAAGTATTTATTTCTGTATTGTTTTCTGTTTTGTGTGGTAAAATAAAGTGTTTTCTATCTATCTATCCATCCATACATTTTCTGTAATCAGCAATCCAACCTAACGTAGCAATGGTCCTTTAGCTTTGGAATGGGTTCACGAGTAACAGTCGACAGTTAAGCGCTGACGGTAATGCATATTAACGATATAATAAAGCCATTTTCGTCAAAGCTCCGTTTAACACAAGCTTGCATTGATGTTCCTTTAACTGCATCCGCATTTGTCATTAGCAGGAGCCGGCTTCCGGTGTCTCGGTAATGTGACCAATCCATCGTTGTACGAGTGATCGCCCTGCAGAATAAAGATTACTTCAGATGCTGAACACACCACTTATCAAATAGAAAATAATTTATTTTCGTTTCGAAAAATCAAACAATAATAAGTAGGAACTAATATTAAGAGTCCGGCGACTCTCGCTTGCAAAAATCGCTCCGAATATCGCTGTCCCTGTTTAACCCTTGCGTCGCGCCACATGCGTACGCGATTGCAATATTAACCGTTCAAAATCTGGTTTGTTCCGTAATACCAAAAATGGCGAGATCACAAATAAGAGCAGATGGGGGCCCTATCCTATAGGCTTAGCATGACAGCGATTTTTGAAGTCAGACGTAGAAAATGGATTACAAGTTGCTAGTTTTACTTCTTGTTGAACGCAGATATAGAAATATTCAGAAGCGCATGAAAATTTATCTCGCGTAATAGAACAACCTATAAACTATATTGTTATCCATTTCTGCCACAGGCTTCAACGGTAAGTTACCGAGGCAAGACCTAACCAAAAACAACAGATGATACAAAGTGAAACTTATTCATTCTTCACTTCAGAATACATGATTTTAAATCATGCAGTAATTAAATAAGGTAAAAGTAAAATATACGGTTTCCTAATACAAGCAAATTTTGCTTAAAGGCTGACTCCAGAACCTGTATTTATATTTTTTTAAGTAAGTGCAATAAACATTTATTAAATTTTGGATTCCAGACTCACCGCAACCGCAGCGACCCTCAGAGGCTGCTTGGTGTAGAGCTTGTGAGCGAGCGTCATGAAGATGGCCTCCACATTGTTGCACTCAGAGTCCAGCAGGGCTGACGTTTCGAACAACTGGAAATTACAGAAACGTATAACTTTAGTCATTCCTCATGCGATTATCATCCGCCTTCTAAGAGTGGTGATTATGGAAAAACCCACCAAGTTTAGGGCCAGTATTTTCAGTGCTGGAGAATAGGATTCATTCGTAAAGAATACATCCGACAGAGAACTAAGGTTCTCGACATAGCTCAAAGAATTAGCAAGCTGGAGTGGCAGTGGGCCGGCCATATCTCGCGAAGAACCGACTGCCGCTGGGGCAAACGTGTTCTTGAGTGGAGACCACGACGCCCTCCGACCAGGTGGGATGACGACCTGCGAAAGACTGCAGGTAGATGCTGGATGCGGCAAGCTGAAGACAGGGCGCTATGGCGCTCATTGGGGGAGGCCTATGTCCAGCAGTGGACTGCTATAGGCTGATGATGATGATGATTATTTTCAGTGCCTGTGTTCTGAAGATTTACTGCCCAGCCTCAGCCATGCATTCGCGGTGTAGCATAAAATGTAATATACCTATGGGTAGGTAATATTTGTCATATTTGCATGTCTAGACTGCGTTTGTATGCTTCAGTGACCATCTTTGATATGAGCGCATCCAAGGCTAGTAAATTGAGACTTGCTTGCATTCTAGCTAGCTAGATAATGACACTGGTAGTATAGTAACCAACTAACCGGCATGCCATACTTGTCGGCCAGCCTCTGCGCGGCGGCAGTGGCGCGGCGCGACTCCGCCATGCCGCAGTCACACTTATTGCCGACGAGCACGCGAAGCGCGCGCGCGAGCCCGTGACTGTACGTACACCTCTTGCATCCAGCTTGATATTGACATTAATGACACTGGTAGTATAGTAACCAACTAACCGGCATGCCATACTTGTCGGCCAGCCTCTGCGCGGCTGCAGTGGCGCGGCGCGATTCCGCCGTGCCGCAGTCACACTTATTGCCGACGAGCACGCGAGGCGCGCGCGCGAGCCCGTGACTGTCCACCTCTTGCATCCAGCTTGATATTGACTGAAAGTAATGGCAGATTTCAGAAAATAACCTCATCAAATTACAAATATTTTCTTGTTTAGGTAATTTCAATTTATGTAAGACAAGAATCTAGCTAGCTAACTATGTAGGTAGGTACTTACAAGGAATGTCTCAGGTTTCGTGACGTCATAAACGATGACGACGGCGTGGACATTCCGGTAGTAATGCTGCACCATTGACTTGCGGAATCTCTCTTGACCAGCCGTGTCCCACAGCTGCAACTGTAACAAACATTAGGTAGGTACCTAGTTTCAAAACAATTGCTTCAAAAACCAATGCGTGCCGCGTTAGGACGATTTAACCACGGGGCATGATATCCTCGAAAATCGATCTGTGGAAAATGTCTCGTCTTTGATGTCGCGTAATGCGGCTATATAGCTATTACATAGTTTCGTAATTTCGACGCCACCATCAACCGACTCCGTGGCGCAACGGTAGCGCGTCTGACTCCAGATCAGAAGGTTGCGTGTTCAAATCACGTCGGGGTCAACTTTTTGCTTTTTGTTTGGGACATAATTTTTTTTCATAGAATCCATTCCATATCCATTTTAGTACATCCCCAATTTGAACTATAGTAGATTGTGATTGGTAATCAAATCACTAGTTCAAAAATCTGATTTCAACCAAAATTCTTGCAAGTACAGCGAGTGCTCAATACTTGCAAATTTACAAATTAACAGTAGTGATGAAACAAATTAAAATACACCTGTGGTAGGTAAATAATATTTGATAAGAAACTAACTTGCCTTTAGTGTTGGTCATAAATAATTTTTTACATAGACAATGACCCTAAATTTGAGATTCATTCAGAGAAAATACAGCAGTACCTACTTATGATTTGGCTTTTCTATGAAGAATTTCAAGTAATAAAATGCAAAGTTAGATAATCTACATTGTCAATTTCATCTACTTATTTTATTTGTAGTGAATAGAATGGTTATTCCTTCTGGCACACACATTGCACACAACAAAACAGGGGGTATTATAGGGCATGAACATTTGGAGGCCTATATACAGCAGTGGGTTACCATCACAGCTGGGTCATTGTGTCTACAGTAAACAATAACCTATGTCTGATTCTGCAACTTCAGGGCACTTTAAAATAATGATGATTATTGATCATATTAAGATAATGCATGGTGCAAGGGAACTTATATGATTCTCAGAAAAAGGGGTAGCAGTTTGTACTTACCTACACATAATTCACAACCAATTGGTATAAATAATAAAGTAAATAATGACGCTGATTTTACCTTTATCACTTCGTTGGCAATTTTTATGTTCCTTTCTCTGAAGTCTACACCAATCGTGGCCTCTGATTTATCCAGAAACTGATTTTCACAAAATCGGTAGGTAAGGCAAGTCTTCCCAACGCCGGAATCGCCCAGTACAATAATTTTGAATACTTTTTTCTGGACTAGTCCAGGTATTTCTTGACCACTCTCGGACATTTTAGGGGGTGGCACTGTGGAACTTGTGGCAACTTAGACAAAGATAGATTTGTATAATTTTGAAATAAAAAACATGCTTCTTTGCTTGTTCATGCACTTGCTTCTTTGATTGAGTTTTGTTGTTATTTATTTTATTTACTAGAACTAGAACAGAAATATTTGACAGAAGGAACGAAACGAACTCTGGCGTTTTTTACAAGAGAATCAAGAGATATAAATTTAGTGTTGCGAAAATGAGACAGCATGTGTTTAGCTTTATTTAAATTAAAAGTTTTGAAATTTGAAGCATAGGTCTAAAGTTGAATAGATCTGAAGCATACCGTATACGGTTCACAGATGATTATCATGCATCACTTTCTACACAGCTTTCTAGGAGCATGCATGGTCAGGTGCGAGCGAGACAGACAGAGCTTACGAGAAGGTGTTGCCATGCAAATTTCTTACCCTGACTCCTAGGTTCCTTATTTCGTAGCTGACTATCTGACATAGGTGTACATTATTTACCAAATATTAAGGCTAAATCTAACTTTAAATCATGGAATTAACGATAATAAAACAAATTATATTGTTTTATGAAAGGAGGGTGCCGCCGAATGGTGCACCTTTTTGTAAATGTATTTATAGAAAAAATACCAAGGTTGTGGTAAGTCCTCGTAGTTGATAGTTTGTTAGGTACAATCTATGAGGGATTAAACAAACTTGTGAAAAGGTAATATGCATAAAATAATACAACTTTCATATACATATCATAATGTATTATAAAATATCATGATTTATGTCAACGTTACCTACCTGCTACGGTAAAAGTACATAAAAATGGATTATTCCTCTAGGACTCGGGATTCAGCGCTCGTGCGCGGGTTTGTAGACGCTGCTGTTGATGTAGCCTACTAAATAATGGAACCAAAAGTGAATATTATGGTTAAAAAAATATGAATAACATTTGAATAATAATTATTTGTAAATCGGAATGAGAATTAAAAAATAAATAATTATATTTCAATTCCCTATTGCATTTCCGTTTAGATTGAATTGAAAATTGAATTGAAGTGACTGTTTCACTATACCTACAGCCAAATCACAAAAAATCGCTACCACTGAGAATTGCATTCGCTTCGCTCACTCCGTTCAATAATGGCAACGGAGAGAGCAACCAAAATGTGAAAAACAAACAAACGGCGAGCGGAGTAAGCCGCGAATTTTTTTACTTTGTGGAGATTGATTAATCGTGTAGGCACCGTCGTCACCGCGTCGTTTACCACGCTCAGTTACGCAGTCCACACCTCTAACTAAGGGAATAGCGTCCTGTCTTCAGTCAGCTTGCCGTATCCAGCATCTGCCTGCAGTCCTTCGCTGGTTGTCATCCCACCTGGCCGGAGGGCTTACTTACACTACGTTTGCCGAGTCGCGGTCTCTACTCAATAACACTTTTACCCGGCCGCCCACTGCCACTGCCACTTCAGCTTGCTAATTCAAGCATTGCGGTATGGATGACAAGAAGACTCGGCGAAGTTTTCCTAACTGGCTGGATCCTCCTCTTGGATTCCTTCTCTCCTAGGTTGAGGGACATTAAACTATTACTTTGTGCATTAATGTATTTAGAAATTCGTGAAAAAACTTGTTTGCTGGCACCAAGCGAATGCTCCGCTTGCAATGTCCCAGGCAATGTGAATTTTATTTTTTTCAAATTGTGTTGGCAGCCCGATATGCGTCAAATGTGATATCATAAAACGTCAGGAAAAGTTTAATTGACATTTAAATGCTGCCATAAAAGATGGGTGGCAAATCTACTAAATTATGAATCAAACACATTTTGCATATTTAATCAATTGATTCTTTTAAAAAAATCTGTGAGCTGTGTTAATAATAATGAAGAAACAGCTATCACCTTTACTGAGTAGTAGTATGCAAAAACGGAATGTAGGTAGTAGGCCTACACGTTTACAGCACTTAATAGTAGTGGTGGGTCGTTGGCTGTTTTTGCGTTAACGAAACGAAACCGTTTTTTATATTTGGTCAACCAGTTGAAAAAACGGTCGACGTTTAACTGGTTCATTCGTTGAACTACGAACGAACCAGTTAAACGTCGACCGTTCGTTCGTTGTTCAACGAATGAACCAGTTAAACGTCGACCGTTCGTTCGATGTTCAACGAATGAAAATGTCGCGACCGTTTTTTCAACTGGTTGATCGACGACTGGTTTTCGTAAACTGTTGTAGAAGGAACTATGCGTTAAAGTAAGTTTCTAGTTACATTGAAAAACGAACTCGCCAACTGACTGGATATAATTATTCGTCTATCGTTGTTTTTTTAATTTGGTGTTAATTACACTAAAAACTGTCTTTATTTACAAGAAAATATCCAATAACTTTCACTATAACAATAGAAGTAATACTTTGGCGCTATACAAAAAAACGTTGACCTCACGTGTCACGTCATCATCATCAGCCTATAGCAGTCCACTGCTGGACATAGGCCTCCCCCAATGAGTGCCATAGCGCCCTGTCTTCAGCTTGCCGCATTCAGCATCTACCTGCAGTCTTTCGCAGGTCGTCATCCCACCTGGTCGGAGGGCGTCCTAACTACGTTTACCGAGTCGTGTTCTCCACTCAAGAACACGTTTGCCCCAGTGGCCGTCGGTTCTTCGCGAAATATGGCCGGCCCACTGCCACTTCAGCTTGCTAGTTCTTTGAGCTATGTCGATAACCTTGGTTCTCTGTCGGATGTATTCGTTACGAATCCTATCCTTCAGAGAAACTTCGAGCATAGTTCTTTCCATAGCTCGCTGAGCGTCACGTGTCACGTCACCTATAGACAAACTAATTGAAACGAAAACAAACAAACCTATGCACAATTAACCTGTTTTTTCGGTCAGCTTGGCTCGAGTGCTTAGCCCCGGAATGAACAAACATACATACATCTCTTACACTCTCAAACAACTGAGCGAGACGTCTCGCTCGCTCGCGTACCGCGTTTTACCTCGCGCTTCGCTCGCGGCTCGTTCGTTAATTTTCGGGTGGTGTTCGTGTCGTTGTCGTGTATGTAGTTGAATTGAATCTGTCTTTGTGTTTCGTTCGTTTGCGTTGCGTTTATCGTTGACGTTGAATGAAAAAACCTGTTCGTAGAAATAACTAGTTTTGCCGCAATAAGAAAACAGTCGACACGTTGGCTGTAGAAAAACAGTTTAAAAAAACGGTTCGTCGATTCAACGCTCACTACTACTTAATAGTGCAACATTTTGATGACATACTCTTGATATGGTAGATAGTAGTAGAATTTTTACAAATGTCGGAGGCTGAGCTACCGTGAGGTTGCTGCGTTCGTTTTGGGCGATAATTTAATTTCTAAATTCATTGAAATCGTATAATTTGAGGTGTTTTTTCTAGTTTCGACTTAACTGAACCAAGCATTTTATATTAAAACATCTTTTTGATAGGATACGTTATCTATTTTTCGAAATTTCCGTGTACTCATAACCCCATATCGCCAATCTCCAGTCTTTTGAATTTATATCTTCAGATCGCGTTAGATTGAAAGTATTGTTTACATTCCGCAGAGTCAGTGAGTGCGAATTGAGCTGTTTGCGTGACTATTCCTGAGTGTCCGGTGCAAGTGCTCCAAAATGTGTAAATTGGTGGTTTTCTGTGTAAAATGTGTGTGAAAGTTTATAATTTGATTAAAAGTTGTTTTTGTGGTGTTTGTTGACGAATGCGGCCCTAGGATTGCCATGTCCCGGCTCGTGGACTATTTCGTTATAGTGGGATTCGACCACGAGAAGGAAAGTGAGTATCTTCCTCTTATAAACTTCACTTACCAATACCTAAGTCTTTCCAGGAATAATATGTGTCCACAACCTGTCCTGTGTGTAAGGGTCAGGTTATGCATATCCTTTGTCAACTATTGAATTTTGACGTAACTCTACAGGTGATTTTGGACCATTCTTCATTCTTGCCTTTAGTGGTTTTAAAGTTATGCATCGATTTATTCCACTTTGAAAACAATTCTTTTATTTAAAGAATAGCGTCAGCGTTCTGTTGTATCTCCCAATGACCAAATGTTTTTCTATAGTATTTTTTGCTTAGGAAATACAACTTCAGCAAACCAAACTCTGATCTGGTTGCCACTATAAAAGAAAGTCTTGAGTTTTTTTAACTAGCTCTTTAAAACATCTAAACAACACTTCATTTTAAACAGCTGATGTACTTGAAGTAATTGAAGCTATGTTCAATGACCCTGTGACCCTAGGTCATGAATATACCTTGCATAAAAAACTTCAGGAGTAACTCAGTTATTCTGTGATCATGGTGCAACTGTGCCGAAATATTGAATTACTCAAAAATCAAATCATGGTAAATATCCCATTTTCAATTACTTTAGTATACCTTACATAGCATTGTAATATGTATACTAATAAAAATATGTTGACCATAATGTAGAAGGATATGCTCTAAGTAGTTTTTGATTTGCATTGAAACTTCTACATCTCATCATTTACTTGCTATAGGTGAATGAAAAGGGATTTGATGGCAGGAACATAATGGAGCCCCAATTTAGAAAATAATTCCATTCGGTTAACACCCACCCTAGTAAAAATACTTTTACATTATAAAAAGTCACGGTACAAATTATTCTACCATCTTCAAATTAAATAGACCACTTTGAAACAAATCTGTGTACAGCTCATAGTTTAGCATTCATTGTGAGCGCTCAAGGCTGTTCTAATTTACTACTAATTTAAGACACAAGCTCGTTGCTATGAACATATTAGGCTTGAATTCTCGGGAATCTTCATTTATTTATTTATTGATGTTATCAGAACGGCCCTAGGCCAGTTATACTAATTACAGATGGTTATAAAAAAATATAGTTCGACTAGGTAAGAATAAGAACATATGTTATAGATAATTTATACAGTCAAACTTCAAGCTTAATTAAATTAAGTGATGGTGATGCCTTTTAATATCAATTGCAGGGTTAACAACCAAAAATTGTTTGGTTGCTCGATGTTTACCTAAAATACTTAGCTTAAGATGTTTTCTCAGATAAGTGAAATGTAATTTCTCATATACATAATTTCCCAGGCAGTGCTCATTGCATAGCTTATTTGCTATTACCTTTTTGGCACTGCTACACACTTGCATTTCTTAGTAATTACTTTTGATAATTATGTTTTGTTTTAATTTTGTACTTTTATGATTAAGCTGATTAATTGTATGTGTGTGTTTTATGTGTCAAATAAATGATTTACTTACTTACTTCTATTTCTGAGAGATTAGATCCAGCAGGGGCAATGCAAATCTGGCCAAGCAGTCATCACATGGTGCCACTGTGAATACTCCCTGACTCGCAGTTGCAGTAGGGATAGTCGGCTGAGATTATTATTGTTATATTAGGCCGGAGTGTCCCACTGAAGGGCAAAGGCCTCCCTCACCTCATCTCGGTCCTCAACAAGGAGGGCACTCTTTGTTGAAAGAGATTAGAAAACTTATTACCTATCCATAGCACACCTTAGCTATAATCTTGCTTTCAGTCTCAGAAGTATAAACAACCTTTTTTCGGCCAACAGTTTCGGTACTCCTAGGCTGGCGTCAATTGATGTGATTGACCCAATTCGAGAGCGCGTGCCGATGATGTCGTTAGGCTCGCCCTAGAATCGGAATCGGAAAATCATTATACGGACTCAGCCAGGCCTTAAATGCTGACATTTCGTAAAATATGGTAGCTAATTTGATTTAGGGCGGACGGACACTCAAGAATACGTTTACGCCCAGCGGTTGTCGGTTCAAGATATGGCCGGCCTACCTACTGCCACTTCAACATGCTAATTCTTCTCTAAACTCGACAACTTTGGTTCTCTGTCGGATGTATTGGTTACGAGCGTCGTTTATTATGAATTGGTAAAATCAGGCCTTTACTGCGTGTGTAAAACTAGTTTCAACATAACAAGAACGTTTTGTCAAGTTTAATATTACATCAGACCAAACATCACCTTGAGACATCGAGGCATCTTTAATCGTGACTTCACACTTGCTTGCGCTAGAAAGTTGCTCAATAATACCTGTACCTACCTCTTGACATTAACATTGCAAGCATTTGTTTGTTTTGTTTACTATGTTTTTGTTTACCATTATTTTTAACTGCGACTGCCGCTAGAAAGTGGCTCAATGAAGATATATGGATAATGACATAAACAATGTTTTTAACCTTATCAAGTCGCTAATTGATTTGTAAAAATCGTGTTAGTTACTTAAATATTAAATATAAATACAAAATACCTGTACATATCTTGACATTAACATTGCATGCATGTGTTTGTTTTGTTTACTTTTATTTTTACCTGCAACGTACGAGGTTGCGCGTTTGATTCCCGCGTCGCTCGGGACAAATGGTTGAACTGAACGATCTGCAAATATTTGTTCCGGTTGTTCTGGGGATTGTCTATGTATAGTAAAAAATATCTATCTGTGTTATGTATATCAGCAGTACCCATAACAAAAGCTCTGCTTAGCTGGGAACTAGATGATGCTGTGTGGATTGTCCAGCATTATTTAGTTTTGTATTTCGTAAGCCCTTTTTTACTAATAATATCTCGGATACAAAATCGATTAGGTATATTGGAATAGAAATCTCGTCTCTAACAAACCTTGGTATCTAAATCTAGCATCAAAACAATGAATCACGCTAGAGTTCGATCGACAAATCTTAGGTCAATATTTTGTTAGTCATACCGCGCGAAGCGATAATAACCAGAGTGACGTAACGCTTTGATGGATGGGCCTACGATGAGGAATGCGCAAAAAATTCTCAGCCGGAAAAAACGACAATACTTGAGGCTTAGCTTATGTTACGGTTTCTGTTATTATAGTGCGTAAGCCCTCGCACTCGGAGTAATCTCTAAGAAGTTAAATGCTGTGCACATCCACGCGGCGGCGCATTTAAGCTGCGTGAGTTCGTTTGTTTGAGAACGTGGGTCGATTTCCTATACACGCATTACACGCACGCTGTGCCATGACTACATGTATAAAACAAAGTCGCTTTCCGCTGTCTGTCTGTCCCTATGTAGGTATGCATAGATCTTTAAAACTACGCCACGGATATGATGCGTGTTTTTTATAGATAGTGATTCGAGATGAAGGTTTATAAACCATTTGACATATACATAGATTTTCACGCGGGTGAAGCCGCGAGGCGCAGCCAGTAAAGTATATTATTACCCATAGCACAAGCTCTGCTTAGCTTGGGGATGCTGTGTGGATTTCCCACCATTAGTATTTAGATACAGTCCAGTTTAAGAACAAAAGAAACGATACACGGAAGTTACATGATTCCATTCTCAAGGATAATATAATTCCAAGGATACAAAGCTAAGGCAAAGAATTGCGTAAGAAGATGACAACCTTCAACTTGATACGAGTCCTGCTTGCATCCGGCTCACCTTATGCAAGGGTAATATGATCTGTTCTTCTATACTCGGTTCTAGAATCAAAAATATTTTGTGTCAACAAAGACTTGAATGAAAACTTAAAGCTTAAATAACTGGCGTCAACCATTTAAAAGCAAGATAATCATTAAAAATTGAAACATAAACTTCAAAAAACGCGTAACATGCGCTCGTATGAATGACTTGTATGATTTGTTCCGATTACCAGTGAGTGTCGTAAAATGCTGCTGATCAATATTAATTTCTTTTTTTTATTTACACTTTGTTTACATAGAATATATCAAATATCCTAGACGAGTCTCGGTACTTGTTGCTTTGAAAAACAACAGGCCGAATTAAGAATCGTAAAAAAGAAACCAAATCAGCATTTCGCTTGCTAGTTTTTAGATTGCTGAAATAATAAGACTTTCTAGGAATGGATGGTTTAATGTTTGTTGATAAAGTGGGGAACTTGGCAAAGTTACCTTTAGTTGTGAGCTTAGTCGTCACTTTATGGAAGTTCTTATGACACCAGAAATCTAAGTTCTAGCAATATCTTTTCGCTTTAGGTTCTCTTTTTAATACCTTATCTTGTAATATAATATCGCTTTGCATATAACATGAGCGCGCATGCGCATGCGCCCTCATGCGTTAAGAGGTGTCTATGAAAGAAAGAAACTTGCCTTTCTTGACTAGAGTGGCTTCGCTCTAAGGCTAAGTATACCTTATCTATTATAGCTTTGGTTATTATGACATACATAGCCAAAAACTCACTAGGGTTATCGCCAAACAGCAAAACACCTGCCTGATACTTAGTTATAGCTTTACATGACAGAGTGGATAGCTTCATTATAAAGCCAATATTCAGCGGCAAACTTTCCAAATCGAATTCCCTTCTGCACTGCCAATTATTGGAAATCCGTCGGCGGGACGTGCTCGGCAAAATGCTTGCTGTCATGGCGTCCTCAAAACCTGGTGAATGCGTAATTAGAACCGGGTTGCTATCGACCCGTTTGCGACTACTGGCACGAACTGGGGCCCTAGTCTGCTAAAACCACTTCACTATAACTATGTATGTGTGTGTTAGTAGCAGAATTCCCATCTAAGGCACTTTTAGGTATTCTGGATTATCTTAGAGGGAAGGACGCACGAAGCACGTCAAAAGTCATAAGTTAGAAAATTTGAATGTATCAATGAACCTCTCCGTGCAAATAGATCCGCATACACTATCTGGCCGATTTTTTAATTCTACGTAGCGATTCTGCTACGGTATCATTGTCATAGTGTAGAGATTAGTCATCAAAATTGGCCACTGTTTTTTCGTCAGTCATCCCGAAGCTTTACGTAAATTTTTTAAGTTAAGTTTCTATTGCACCTTATTCGTGATGTCTCTTATGTCCATTCTGCCTTCTTTGATTCGCAGTTCTTCTGAAACCTTCCTCTCACATCCAATGATCAAGTAATTTTAACATCAATTTACTATCGGTTTTACTAATGCGAAACTTGAAACACAAACTATGGAAACGTAATATGTAGGTCTGGTAATTTCCTACATTTATGTAAAAGCAGTCTATATCTGGATATAGACTGACTGCGGTCTATTATTATTGGTATATTATCGGTCTCTTATGATGATGTAAATCATATTGTTCAGGTTTTCCCGAAACTATTATCTGTACATATATCAGTGCGAATACGGTTGATTTGGTTTATAAAATGTCAGCTATTTAAATCTTTTTTAGAATATTAGGAATACGCTACAGTAGGTCAAGCGCGGGTTTTTTTAACGTGTGAATTATATTGATTACCTTTAGTTTACACGGTGCACCCTTATATTTTTAAATATATTGATTGTTGTCTAGGA
This sequence comes from Eupithecia dodoneata, assembly GCA_947044415.1. Lineage (NCBI taxonomy): Eukaryota > Metazoa > Arthropoda > Insecta > Lepidoptera > Geometridae > Eupithecia > Eupithecia dodoneata. The sequence continues at coordinate 3,039,140 of OX345670.1, forward strand.
TAGAATAGAGCAAAATTACGTGACTTTGTCATCGACTGCGTATAACATTATAAGGAACTGATTCCTTCAACTTCAATGATGTACGTTATTATGACGATTTATTATTATTCTAATTTGTTTCTTTGTACACTTCCTCTATCTATTCCATCGCCTCTCCTGTAAACCTAAGGGTTTGCTGGAACAAAACTCTTACTCAGGGTTAAGCTCGCGGATGTGTATATCTTTTTTAATTAAGTTATTTTTAAGCTTTATGTGTGTACAATAAAGAATTACAGAATTACGATGTATACGATGTTATTATTGTATATTATACCCTAGAGAACGATCCCCGTGCTTTGCCTACTCGAGTAATAGATGCTTATGATGATGTAGCTTATTTTTAGAAGCTGTGACAGACAGACATGCCCTGTCAACAGCTCCTTAATTGCATTTAATCTTAACGGCCATGACCCAATAGTAATTAGATGAGTCAGAACGAACTATTTTAAACTCTTCTATGAAGTAGCGAGTATGTTTTCCGTTGTTAGAGGGAAAATAAGGCCCTGGTTTATCCCGGAAGGTATGGCTACGCCTACTTTTTGTACGTGCAAGTTCAAGCAATTTAGAAAATCGGCTTCGATTCTAATCTATTTTTGAAAACCAATACTTATGTATGTCCAATTCATAATAGTTGATATTTATTTAGGAACTGTGTCAGTTACTTACCTACAATACCAAAATTACGAACACCTAATCTAGATCTCATAGATCATACTTAATCGAGTCAATGTTTAAATTACTGTATATTTAAAAGTATTTTGTGTAAAGAATAAAACATAGCGGCGGAGGACACTCGTTATATGGTTATAATTTTAATTAAAATTGACATTCATGGTTTACCTGACCTTGATATATAATTATTTGAAAATATTTGTTCATCTACCCGTGTAATGTATTGTGTTAAATATATCAGTCATCTAGTACCTACCCATAACACAAGCTCTGCTTGGCTTGGGGCTAGATGGATTGTCGTATGATGCTGTATAGATTGTCCAGTATTATTTATGACGAACTGTACACATGTAAATGCGAGCAAAATAAACAAATCTAAACGTAACCCAGTGACCTCCACTATCACAAAGATCCTCTCAACGCATCTCAATAAAGCCATCATCCTTCTTTCAAAGTTTTCTCAATGCATCGTATCACAATGGATGTCGACACCTTGGAACTTTTACTCTTCATTTGCATCGGATGAATAGGACGCTCTACATTCATTGAAGTGGTGCCACGCGACCGTTTTAGGGTTGCCTCGATGCCACTTGTCATTTTGTGGAGTGGACAGGATGGGGCAATGTATATTTCAGTTTTCCTCCATAAATACATTTCCTCAAGGGGGGAAAATGAATAAACAAAATAAAGTTTTTCTTTATTCATTAACGTAGTTCAATAATACAATTCCAATTTTCCCCTTGGACAAATTTTCTTAAGGCGGAAAATGGAATTAATAAATTCCGGTGAGGGGGAAAACTGGAATAGATTTTTTTATTCCAGTTTTCCCTCTTAAGGGGGATTATCAAGGGGGAAAACTGGAATAGCCAATCATAGCGTGGGACTGTGTGACTTAGGGATTCTTGACATCTGTGCTGACATGACAAAAATAATATCATCCCAGCAACGAAATTTAGTGGAGGGCACTCGTTAAGTGCGTCAGCCAAGCCCTTTAGCTTTGGTATTTAAATTGTGTTCACCCTTCAAAACCTATTAATTTGCATTTGCCATCCTAAGCAAAAATTGACGTAAATGACAACCTCTTCTGTAATTTATTTGATATGCTTAAGAAACTTAACAAGGAGTCAACTAATAAAACTTTTTTGTAAATAAACCTTCGTTTGACCATAATCTCACCCCGATGGTAGGTGACGATGTATCACGAAATTCATAAAGCTCTAGAAGACTCCAATTCCTTTCTTTAAGAGTTCTTTTAGCTCTGTGGTAACCCTAACAACACGGGCTCTGTTTGGCTACTTACGAAGTCGTATAACAGTTATTCAAACAGACTGATGGAATCTTCATTGTACTCCTTACCGCAATAAAAGCACACATCAAATAAACGTGTTCAAAGTCGCCAAGCAGGTGCTTTGTGACTCGAAGACGACTCTAACGTCTAACTTGCTTGCTTCAAATTTTTTAAATTTTTCTTCCGTACGGCATCTGATCTAAATTCTTAACGTTTTTGGAAAAAATATTTCTGAAGAGAATCAAAAATTAAGTGTAGATAATCGATTAACACTTTATAAGATCAAATTATTTAAAAATAAAACAAACAAGATTAAACATTTCAAAATATGTGACAAGTTGGCGGTCCTATCGCTCAAGAGAGATCTCTACCAAGTACCAGACAACCGTGGATGGTTAGGATCGTTGGATTGAACATTGTTTGCAGTGACCTCAATTGTTTCAATTGTAAAAACTAGTTCTTTCTATTATTTGATTGTAACTTTATTTTTTAACTAGCTACCCGCCCTGACTTCGCACGGGTGCAAATGCATGTATTATATACATAAAAACCTTCCCCTTGAATCATCTATCTATTAAAAAAACCGCATCATAATCCGTTGCATAGTTTTAAAGATCTTAGCAGACATAAGGACAGGCAGATCTCGGGAAGCGACTTTGTTTTATACTATGTATTAAAGAATAAATAATTTATTAATAGCCACATACACACACACAATGTATATACAAAAAAAGGAAAACACACAAAAATACAGAACAACATAGGTCGTAGGGATTTACAGTTTATCATAATGTAGCGTGTAGGAGCGCGTGCATTATGTAATGATATAGATATTGGTATCGACGAAATCCATTGGAACTGTCAAAGCTCCGTCTGTCCACCTGCTGTCCAGCCAGGTCAAGGACGTCTCCATTCCCGCTAATCTGGAACACGAAACTATTCGCCAACGTACCCATGCCCGACTATGCGTTAATTACCTCACCAGCGAAAAACTACGGACCTTATTGCGCTGGTTTTAAGACTCAAACCGCTAAATTTCCACCTGCGTGATAAATTCCGTTCTGAACCATTTTGAGAGTTTGCGGCTAAGCTGTTTTATTGCGGTCTGAAAATTTAATTTGATAGTTATTATAAAGTTAAAAGGCTTTATCAACCATGTAGGTACACAATATCAGATTAAGATATAAATAATAAAACCGGCCAAGTGCGAGTCGGCTTGTACACGGATTGTTCCGTACCATCTTAATGGGACCAGCTACCTACATTAAGCTCCCAGACATGGTGAGGGACGCACCGAGTTTAGAAAATTTCAAACTAAAGCTAAAAAAGTGGCTTGTGGAGAAGACTTTCTATACCTACGACGAGTTTTTAAATTATGCGTAATCTAGATTAATTGTATTTTAAAATTTCATTATTAATTATTATATTAAAAATAATGATAATGATTTATAAACTGTGACGTATAATTTGACATATTATTAATAAAATGTTTATCTGTTTATCTTAAATAACTACCATCCTAAGGTTCAACCTTAAAGAAGATCGCTCTCAGTGATAAGGCCCTTTATACTACCGCCTATTATACTTCTTCTATTCTAAGTATTTATTTCTGTATTCTTTCTTTCTATTCCTGTTTTGTGTGGTAGGTATAATAAACTGTTTTCTATCTCTCTATGTATTCCAACATTGAATCGGCTTCATTTCGCCATGATCGGGCGTCTAGCAGTATATCTGTAACTCAGTGCCGTTGTCCTTTGTTTCAGGAGGCGGTCTAAACAGCGGCGTTGTTCTTCAGCGATTCCCAGAAGTTAACTGGGAGGATACACCCTTCCACGAAGGTATAGGATGGGTAAGTGAATAACCTTTGTCTCTGTTTGTATTGAGAAATCGTTGGTAAAACTTAAAGGGGTATGTCCGTTGGTAGACCAACAAATTCCTAGATTGACGGTTATTGCACACACTAACACTCTAGTGTTTATTAAGCGTCAATCTAAGACTTGTCTAATTTGTCTGGCCTTGCTAGTGGTCCAGCATTATTTATTTATCTATTTATACCTACTCCGAGTTAAAGTGGGGCCTACTACTCTAGTAAAAGTGGCGACTAGTCCTTTGCTAAAAAATATATCCCATATTTCCATAAGTCCAAAAAACGTGAAATCTACCTACAAAATTTTTTGGGCATGGGATTGGAAATACATATATTTTTGGATCCCATGAAGTTCAAAAAGCTGATCCTTCAAATACCTACTGATTTTCAATCTACAGTGATACTCATCAATCACACCAAGTTACCCAGATGATACGTAAATGAGTCAGCTGTTGTCATAACAGTGGCCTGTCAACGTAAACCCAAACACGACACGTATGTATGTATATGTCTGGCTCGCGTCTACTCAAACTGCGAGCATGATAAGTTCGTGCCTCGACTGCCATCGGTACAGGTTTTCTTATCAGGTCAACGTCCCTGGACTTATTAGGTATTGTAAACAAATACAGGCTTGTCTGACAACTGATACCACATGGGTAAAGAAACGCTGATACTGTGAATTGTCTTTCTTCTCTCCAGTCGTTGGAATACCGTTAATTGATCACGGGGTAAAGTATACTTCGCCTGTTCTGATGCATAACAGTAAATAATCTAAATCCAACCCAGGACATCACGCGCATAGAGTAAGCAAGTCATTATAACATCATCATCAGCCTATATCAGTCTACTGCTGGACATAGGCCTCCCCCAATGAGCGCCATAGCGCCCTGTCTTCAGCTTGCCGCATCCAGCATGTACCTGCAGTCTTTCGCAAGTCGTCATCCCACCTCGTCGGAGGGCGTCCTACACTACGTTTACCCAGTCGCGGTCTCCACTCAAGAACACGTCAACGAACGAGTCATTATAACGATCTAAGCAAATCCAAAACTATACATAAATATATTTGTTGATGATCTGTCTAGGCTAAAGGTCAATTTAATAAATAACAAGGTAGTTCTTGCTCTTCAAAAAGTTAATCTTCGATTTTAACTTTAAAGTGGCTTTATTTCATAAATTGTGTATTAATTTAATTTGTTTGCCATTTTTATGTTTGAATTTTTTACTCTACTTGAATAAAATCCAATATTTATTCTATGTACGTTTTATCCATAATATGTGTTACTCGCTTAGAATTGTTTTAGGCATCTTGTCTTCACCTAATATTATATTGAGACTTGACATCATCTTGATTATGGTGACTCAAAGCTGGATTTAGTGTACACTATGTTGGTGATCAATAAATAAATAATACTTGCATGACCTATAAATGTTTTCGGGTTATTTTTGAGGATTCCTCTGAAGTTCGCTTAGACGATGTGAGGAACAAAAGCGCACTTAAACTATGCACGAAGTAAGCTGTTTGCTTGAAGCAATTATCATGATTCAAATAATGAAGGTTAGAAACAGGCAAAAATAGAAACAATGGAATGCCTACTGAGGAATTATGCGATATGCGGGTAATAGCTATTGTCTGACGACATAGGTACTACTATAGCCCTCAGGTGTTAAGAGTAGAGTACCTGTTTTGAAACAAAAGGGCAGTCCTTTTTGGATGTCCTTGACTTTAGGAATCATTCGCATATAGTTTTTTTGACATTCTTACTAAAAAAATACTTCACTGTAATACTACATAAAATAAATCCTGAGTTATGTAACTTGATTTTTCTGTTAACTGTACATTAAAGCAAATTAGGTATATGGTCCCAGTCGACCGATTCAAAAATGTAATCAGGTAACTGGGACCGCGGTCCTAGTTATGTATGGGCCCAGTCGCCTGTATCCTCTGTCTGACGACATGGTTACTTTTGACATTGTTGTCGTGTACGTAAGGTCACATCTATTTAGGTACCTACCTATATAGATGTGATACTTATGAAGATTCAACGTTTCAAAATATTTGATTGTTAGGAAAAACTTAACAAATATCAAATTCCTTAAGTTAAGCAGGACAAATACTAATCTATCGGGAGTATTTTTTGTATAGGATCTTCTCGGGATCATCTTATATCTCTCTCTTCTATTTACAATAGGAAAGGAACATTAATTATGAAAACATCGACGAACATACATTAAAGAAAACATACGTACAACATAGAACCTCCTCCTCTTTTCGTTGAAAATATCTAATGATCTCAGTACACTGCATTCAAATAAATAATAATAATAATAATGCTGGACAATTCACCAGCATTATCTAGCCCTGTATTGTAAGCAGAGCTTGTGTTATTGGTACTATGATACGAGTAAATAGGTTCTTACTTTTGAGAGCACTCAAGACACACACGGAAAGCGCACAACTATTGTGCATCTTGCTAAAATGATTTGCAATATACAGCAGGGCAATGCAGCTAAGCGCCTTTTCGACTGTATGTGAAATGGATCAGTTGATCTACCTGTAGATTATAAGCAGTTAGTTTGTCATAGTCAGCTCAAGCGTTAGCTCAATCGTTTCAATTATAAATACTAGTTCTAATTTTTGTTTCTATTATTTGATTGTAACTTTCTTGGCTACATGGTATTAAACAAAGTCGCTTCCCGCTGTCTGTCTGTCCCTATGTATGCTTAGATCTTTAAAACTACGCAACGGATTTGACGCGGTTTTATTAAATACATACGAGTGATTCAAGAGGAAGGTTTACAAACATTTGTCACATAGATTTCCGCGCGGGCGAACGCGACGCGCAGTTAGTTGTTAATAATGAGTTTACAGTAAAAAAAAGCTCGTCTTTTGCAGTTCTGCCAGCCTCAAGGATGGGCCCTGTCGACGGAGCGGTCGGAGCCTCGGTTCTACGTGTCCGTACTTACGGACGTGGACGCCAACAAGCACTACTGCGCATGTCTCTGCTTCAACGAGACTGTTGCCATCACACCCACCAAGCCCGCAGACGAGGTACGAATGCCAATCTTTAAGGGTTATAGGGTTCTTTTCTGGGTAAAAAAGTGTGGCCGCGCAGTTGTAAGGTGGGTCGAAGACATAGTATATTACATAGAGTAGGTACATAGAGGCGCTTTGCACAGGACCGTGATTGATGGACAAACTTCGGGAGGCATATGTATATCCAGCAGTGGGTAAAATTCGGCTGTGAATAATGATTTTGATAGTGTTATTTAAAATTTGATAAGGAAATAAATCTTCAGGAGTCCTGTTGTCCTGTTTATAATCGCGTTTTATCGATAATCTTTAGTTGGTAGCTAGCCTTGATTACTTTAGTTATCGGAAAAGTTCGTGTCTCAGTGTAAAAGCTACAGTAAGGGGTGTCGGCCCAATATTTTGAAAATCGGTTCAGATCTACCTCTACATAATTCACCAATTAGCTCATGAGCTAATTGGTGAATTTACGTATGCCGCGTTATTATACAGCTCAGCTCAAATCAGCTAATCAATCATAGACCTTACCAGCACTAAAACTAATATACGTGTGCCCTTGATGACATTAGTTCATCGGGGCTATCTCATCGGATGCTGCTGCGTTGGCGTTGCCGGTTGTTCTGTAATCTGAACTAGGCCAATGTGAGTCCAAGGTTGCTGAACTTGATTTTTACATGTCATGTTAGTTGTAGTCAGGTTCTGTTCTGATCTGAGCAGAAATCGTGCAATTACTTTAAAACATGTGTAGAGATTTATGATTTTGGGTACACGCTGCTTGCTGCTGTTTTTCCGGTTAATACAACCCTAGGTATCTTCTAGACCTTCGTGATACATCGTCCATCCTCAGTATAACATCAGATGAGATTGTGGTCTATAAAAAAATTTGAGTCGCAGAACAATCTAGGCTTTCATCCCTTTCGATTGGTCAACGTATAATTCCTTAATTCAGACCAGCATTCCACCGGAAATGATATGTTTTAATTATGCAGAAGTAAAATGTTTACTTAGATAATCTCTATAAAAAATACGAAATGGTTCTCGCTTTTAAATGATTTTCGAAATATGGAGGCTAAGGCCTACAAAATGTAGCCAAAGTTAAAATCATATATTTTACGATTACTTTTAATACCTACTCATTTATTAAAATCGCTTTAGCCGTTTTGATGCTTGGAGGTAATAAAGAGTGTTCGCCAACTACATAGAATAACTCGATAAACATAACCCACACGAGTAAAAGACATTCGTTTTCTTTCTAAATTAAGCCAGTCCTTTATGTCTCTTACTATTTCTCAACCGAAAATCATCAGAGCCATCTTGCATGGACGATTAGCCCCCAACTCAGACCAGAAACATCTGTAACGAGCATACAATGATGATATAATTCGTATTTGATGATGGCAGGTCAAGTGCCACGTCAATACAGAATTTAAAAAGAGCCCGCATACAGTTCCTGTGTTACTGAACTCGACAACAATGGCTCAGGCAACATTTATAAGCTCTCTGCGATCAACATCGTCTTTACAATATAACTTTAAGGTAGACGATGCTGCATAATTTGCCGCTCTATCAAATTCGTTTCTCTTTTTTGAGATTGACAAGGCCGACCCGGACATTTAACTTGTTTGTTAAGCGATAGAAAATCCAATTAGAATGGTGTTCTGGCTTTTATGCTGGTTTTTATGTTTAATTAAATACAGCCAGAATATCTATCATCAATACATTTGTAATACATTGTATTTAGTAAGTATATCAATTATCTAGTGCCTACCCATAACACAAGCAAGTTTAGCTTGGGGCTAGATAATGCTGTGTGAATTTTCCAGAATTATTTTTTTAATGCGAGGTAGTTCCATTTTTAGGTTTTTTAAATAACTTTATCTCTACCAAAATGTAAATGAAGCACGAAATAAATATATTTTATAAAAATTGAACATATACTCGAAAGACTTGTAAAAAATAGAAACGTGAATAAAAATAATTTTCTCGATAAAAAAAAATCGCAAAGATGACACTAATCCAAATTTCAAATAACTTTTTTAATGTGAAATAGGTCATTATCGTAAGGTAGAATATTCCTACCCGTTATGGCTCCAATTCATACAAAAGAAGAAATCAAAGGATTTATGTAGAGAATAACATAGTACTGATCTAAATTGACTGTAGTCCAACCCAACGAGTGCATCTACAAGCTTTTTATGGCTCGCTTTGAATGGACTGTTTATAGTTATGGACTGTTCCGGCTTTTGTGGTCGTAATGAAGACGCTACTGCTCGTCAGATATGTTAACTGTAGTTACTATTAGTATTATGGCCTGTGGTTAAAATAACCGTTTGTTTATTAAAAAGGTCGTTGTGTTTTCTTAGGGCGCTTGATATGTACATATATATTGTAGATTGAATATATTACCGATAACATTAATTTACATTGAATTATGGACAAAGATTTGACCTGAATTTGACTGTCACACTTTGAATCCGTAGGCCCAGCACGGGCATTGTTCATTAGGGTAGAAGAGACAATAATGACATACATTGCGTATATTATTGAAGTTAAAGTAATGAATTTAAATAATTTACGCATTCGATGACAAAGTGACGTTATTTTTCTCTACCCTAGAACTCATGCATGCCCTATACATATACTCACACTTTTAACACTTTGATTGCTGAAATCAAACGGTCTGTGTTTTCTACAAGTGACTAATATGCGTAAATCCACACTAGCGCAGCGGCTGAGAAAATACAGATCTTTGTGACTGCACAGCCGTAATATTTTTCGAACGAAATGCATGTGCTGCGCAAAACAACCGCTGTGTAGAGCGGCAGCACGGATTTTTTAGGTTAAAAAAAGATCGCAGTCGTCGAAAAAAAATCGCAGTCAAAGTGTTAAAGAAAACATACATAAAATAATTATGTTTTTGGAAAAATCTATTCTATATCTTTGAATATTTATACGCCCAATTAAAACGGATGTAATTTCTAAAGTGTCAGTTCTGTAGTAAAAAATCCCAAATAAAAAATATATGAAATAGAGGAAATGTAATTTATTACCAAGTAGCATAGTACTAAATAATATCCATTAGTTATCAGCTCTAACGTACATAGGTACATCAGATGACATAAACTACTAGCTTTAAATGCGGTTTATGACGACGATGGTATGCCATGTTATGACAGTAACCATAAGCAGGCCATTACACCATCACACCATCGACGACATAAACACAAGCATGCGGTGACGTTCACCACATGACGGGCAGTCATCCAAGAAAAACCTATCCAAATCAAACGTGCTACTTCATTTTTTCATTTTAAACCTCAGATAAATATGTGGTTTTACTTAAATACTATTGCTTAAACTATATTATCTCTGTCCTCTTTTGGCAAAGGCCTCCTCCAACCCCTTCCACTTTAAACCTATCTCTCGCTAACCTTATCCACGTTTTCCCTGCTACGTCTCTTAGCTCGTCCTCCCATCTTTTGAACTGTTTCCCTCTATTTCGCTTCTTGTATTTTGGAAACGAATCCTAAGTTTTGCAGGACAAATATTAATCTCTTTTGTATAATTTTTTAAGGGACCATCTCGGATCATCCTCTTAGCATAAGAAACATCATGATTTGGCGTGTTTTAAAAAACTATAAACCGACTTTTAATTCCTTAATAATGAAAATGGGTTTAAAACTTAGTTTTAAAACGAAAAAGAATCGTCGAAATCGGTTGGCGTGATATTGAGTTATTTATTTATTTAATTTTCGGAAGACTTACGGCTAAACAAAAAACATCAAAATTGGTTCACCCAGTCGAAAGTTATGAGGTAACAAAAAAAAACAGTTTAATTGAGAACCACCTCCTTTTTTGAAATCGGTCCACGATTGTCCAGATCCATTGACTGGGATGTTTTACCGTAACCACACAGCAGGTAGTCCATGTAACACGATAGATCTATGAAGGCTGTGATCAAGGTGTCGGATTAACCGCACTCCAGTAGTATACATATATGTAGTCACGTATATAGTCACATACGCTAACTGTAAGAAATAAGACACTAGTTATGTGCTCGTATTTACACCTGTAGAGTTAGGTAACAGAATGTCCGTTACAACCTATTTGAAAAATAACCGTTTTTAACCGAAATCTCAAAATAAAAAGAAATGTATTCATTTCAATCAGTACAGCTCATATTGGAAAAATTGCACAAGAGAACCTTAAAAACTTATAGCTGGAAAGTTAACTTTCACAGCAGTGCCTATTGTAAATATCTGATATTAAAAAGGCGAAAGTTGGATGGATGGATTGATGCAGTTACTTGTTTAACACTTTGAGTGCTGAAATCACACGGTATGTGTTTTCTACAAGTGACTAATATGCGTAAATCCACACTAGCGCAGCGGCTGAGAAAATACAGATCTTTGTAACTCAGCATAGCCGTAATATTTTTCGAACGAAACGCATGTGCGGCGCAAAACAACCGCTGTGTAGAGCGGCAGCACGAATTTTTTAGGTTAAAAAAAAGATCGCAGTCGTCGAAAAAAAATGACAGTCAAAGTGTTAAGCCACTACTGAAGGACTGTGCGCTGTGAAAACCGAAATCCTTCATGCTCGGTCTCCCCGGATGGTCCATTTAATAGGGATGGGAGATATGCAAATGGGCGGCCTTATCGTTAAGAGCGATTTCTTCCAGGCAACCTTTAGTTGGACTCGTAGCTATTGTATAGGTTATAATCGTGCGCAAAAAAGCAAATGAAACAATTCATGTGGGAATGTGGTAGTTTAAATTGTAATTTTTATATGTGCTCGAACTTCGTAGACGAAAAAGATGGAATCGCAAAACTCAAGGCCCTCATTTCAGGAAAACTCATCACAAAGCAATTTGAAGACAAACACGGTCGTTTTACAGAGTCCCTAATTAGTTTCCTCCTTGCTGCTTCTAAAATAGACTTTATTACCCTGACACAGAGGTTGCTATTGTAATGCGACCGCAAGACCGATTCCCATTATTATAGTGCAACGCAATTTTAAAGCTTGTCGCTAATCTGGACCGCTCGACTACTCCGCACACATCACCAAAATTTGTAATACTAGCTTCGCACGCGCTTATCAAGTACATACCCTATGTCCGTCCCCGGTATATCATTTACCTCACTGACAAGTTTTATTAGGAATGGTAACAGACAGAGTTACTTAGGAATTTAAAATATTAGTATTGAATGTCGGCTTCAGCTTGCAGGCCACTCGTTTGAAGCTTGCGGTAAGCCATTTTGTCGCTGTAAAATGTAAATCAAGTCCATATTTGAGTGCTTATTGTAGTGCCGTATGAAAGCGATGCTGGATTGATGTGCTTAGTCCTTTATGTTAAGCGAAAGACGCCGTGAGTCATATCCTGTGACTTGGCCAACTTTATTTACCATGCACGGTCAGTGTTTTCTATTATTTACTAATAGTAGGATAATAGGAGGAGTGCATCGCATTGTTATTTTGCTATCGGCGAGTTTCTCCTTCTCGGTTCTGTTATGGTTGGCTAGGTCAACAAGTTGAATGGATGAATGTTATTTTCTTTTAAGGAACGGAACTGACTTTATTACTATAGGTACTATAGTATAGAGTAGTTAGTAATTGTTTTTTTTTATTTAGGTCGTCAATCACACTAATATAAATGTGACAGTTTGGATGTTTATTAGCTGGATGGATCGATGCATGTATGTTTGTTACTTCTTCACGCCAAAACTGCTGAACGGATCGGGCTGAAATATTGCATGCAGATAGTTCTTGACCCGGTTCTGGGTAAAATATGGGATTTTTTTCATAAATCTGTTCCAGGACATAAATAACCGTGAAACATTTCTACAGACACAAAGCGTGCGAACGCCGCGGGCAGAAACTAGTATTCAATTATAAACTTAGATAACTATTACACAACATGATATTTATTTATTTATATGACGTATGATATTTATGGCCAAAAATAAATAATAAGAATGTAAAAAACAATAATGAAAAGCAACAGTCTTTCAGTTACAAGTCTTATATACAATATCAAAAATGAAAATATTTTTTTTTTTCTGTAGGCCTTCATATAAGCACTTAGACAAGTAATATTTTATACTATTCATTATTATCAAAAAACATTATTTTAATGTTCACTTCAATTTTTTGTCCACCAGTGGAAGAAGTGAAAAAGAAACCACTACTGATTGTATTCCTTTCCCTGTGAATGAATTCACAATCCCGCCAATATTTATAATAGGTACGTATTCCAATTTTAGACAATCCATCGATGTTCTCTGGAGCGTGCACTCCATCCGGCCGGCACGTGGGATCGTAGAAATTGGCTATAAATACATCTGCGGATACCATTTTATGGCCAGGTATTTTGGTATTCGTAGTTTGGCTTGAAATGTAGGGAATGGAATTGTTGATGGATGTCATTTTCTATCGAAGCTTTCTGGACCATTATTCTGTTAAACTTACCACTTCACTATGACAATGGTATCGTCCCGGTATGACATTTGACATTCTGCCATTACTACATAGTATAAAACCAAGTAGCTTCCCGCTGTCTGTCTGTTCCTATGTATGCTTAGATCTTTAAAACGTCGCCACGGATTTTGATGAGGCATTTTTAAAATAGATAGAGTGATTCATGTGGAACGTTTATACGTATATAGGTAATACATGCATTTCTCGTGTGCGAGGCCGGGGCGGGTCGCTAGTAGATCATATAAGCTACAGGTAAAAATTGTCAAGGTTTAAATAATTCTATCATATCTCTCCGTGCAAATACTGCACTCACTGTCTATAGTTTTTTTCATCTATGAATTCTACATGACGTTTCTGCAATAATACCATTGTCATAGTAAAGCGATTAGTTAGCAGAATTGGGCCCTTGAGCAGCTACAAGATAATGGTGGAAGATCTTTGTAATGAGACGTTCTTTTGATAGGTTCTTTGATCAAAATGTTACTTCCATTATATTTTCTCCATCGTCTCAGGGGAATCCTGTGATGAGTTCAAGACGTATACCTATGAGACGAGCCGTCGTGGTCGTCCAAAAGTATTCCCAACTGTGGGATGATGTCACAGCAATGTTACAATGACATCACTATCGTTTTTCCGAATGTGGGAATTGGATAGGATGTAAAAGGCAACCGGTTGGCCTCAGTCGAGAACTCGAGATTCAATTCTGATTGCATTTATTGCTTGGCCAAGTTAGGTGAGAGCTTAGCTGAATGAACTGGTATCTTTATTGAGACTTGTGGAAGCACCAATTTACTGCCAAGTATAGTAACTAAAATTTACACGCTTCGTTTGGCGTCTCGAAAAATATCTAGGAGATTTGTTTGCTACAGCAGCGTGCGCTAATATGGTGCGATTTAAGATCTTGTCTCGCCTTCTCCGCGCGGGCGTTCCTTCGTCCTTGCCTCGCTAAACCGAGCCCATTTAGAGATAGATAGGTTTCTCATCATCATCATCAGCCATGTTAGTCCACTGCTGGACATATGCCTCCCCCAATGAGCGCCATAGCGCCCTGTCTTCAGCTAGATACGTATCTATTAATGATAATTTCAAGTTCTGTCACTATCTATGTAGATAGTGATCCAAGAAATTAAATAAAGGAGCATTTATCCTTGTCCGGTGGATCATCTTGGCTAAGACGACGGAGAAATTAACCGTGATTGACTAATTAACTTCGATATCAATTTCATTCGAATTTCATCGATCTAGTTACTAGCTAACATAAATGTTAGCTAATATAAACGATAGCTAGAAACTAGATCTTGTTTTAAAAAACAAGATAATATTTTTTGTTGCAAACTCACTCCGAAGTTATTTCCTTTCTCTTCCATGTTTCTGCTTTCTGATGACAGCGATCGTGATATGAAATAGCGCAATTATTCTTTCAATGTTATCAGTACGGTTTTAGAGTCTTCAGTGAATCTTTATTTCTATTGTGAGCAATTCATATAAAGGACCTACGAATTGTTTATGGCAGAACTTTTTTTTTTTTTTATTCTCAATATTATAAAGGGCTTTGTCGCACACGCGATTATGTCGCCCTGGTGAGTTTAACAGAAAAACACAAAATCAAATCTAACTAAAATAAAATTAACTTAATTACCTAACATTACGAGTTTGTACAGCGCCCTAGCTGCGTCTGAGACAGGCTCAGCGAGAACGCTGTTACAGTGACCTATATCCCTATAACTAAATGGTAAAATACTATTTCTAAACGATTCGTTCCGAACACACTCCATCAATATGTGGTAAACATCGTCTGTAGAATTACATAGTAGGCAATTTGGTGTTGTTGATTTTTTCATTAAATGTAAAAATGTATTGCCTGGGTATGGCAGAACTTAAGGATGGGTAACTTTCGACTTTCCTTGACTATCCTACTAATATTATAAACGCGAAAGTCGACAGATCCTTCTAGTATAATAATAATAATAATTTAATACCACGCGTCGTTACTCATTATTGTATTGGGTTGACAAAAGTTGAGCTTGAGTTCAAGGCAAATTCACTTACCTTGTTGATCTAAGGGGTTTCCTATCGCGTCACTTCTCTTATCTCAATTTAGATAAGAGCACTAAAGACAAGTTTGTTTTTCTTTTGATCAATTGTATTGATGCAAGGAAGTAGTGAACAACAATGAAGATGTCATTATTTGCTCAAGGGTTTATACATCGTTGTTTTTGTATTATGGGTTTGTGTAAGACGACCGTTGTGGCGCGGTGTGCGAAGGTCGCCTGCGAGGCAGGTTGCTGGCTCGGTTCCCTTCTTGAGACAAAAGTTCGTACGTTGTATCTGCAATTTTTTTTTTGATGTTCTGTTTATTTTATGTGTATAATAAAAATATAAAGATCTAATTGTATAATGTCGTAAGGTATATCTAGTACCCATAACACAAGCCCTGCCTAGCTTGGGGCTAGATCATGCTGTGTAGATTGTTGACCCAAATATGAACGAAAATTATTATACAGCTTAAGGTTTTATTTATATATTTTTTATGTATTAATTTATCTGAAATCTTGAGTCCAATAATATGGGCTGAGTGCTAATCATTTATTCAAGCAGTGAATCATATATCAATAGTAGGATACTATTGATTCGTCCCGTACATTTGTTTCTATATTCCGTGTTCCCGTTCTAGATTCCCTTTAATGCAACAATAAAAGGGAGTCTTGGAAAGGGAACGACAACAAAGCTATACACTCCATTATTAAGGTAGAAACACACTATTATGTCGAGTTGTGTCGTGCGTGACGCGTAAGAATAGATTCTTACGCGTCACGCACGTAACAATAACAACAGCATATTGGTTTCATAATTTAGTATTGTTAGAATTGTAGAAACACATTATTACTGTGTGTTGTGTCGCTGCAATCATAAATCAATAATGCTGGACAATCCACACAGCATCATCTGGCTTCCAGCTAAGCTGAGCTTGTTGCAGAGCGTTATGGCCTAAGTACAATACACTCATCATCATCATCAGCCTATGTTAGTCGCTGGCAAAAAGGTCTCCCCTAATGAGCGCCATAGCGCCCTGTCTTCAGTTTGACGCATACAGCATCTACCTGCAGCCTTTCGCAGGTCGGGTCTTTCGTATTTCGCATCCCACCAGTCCTACACTACGTTTACCGAGTCGTGGTCTCCATTCAAGAACACGATAACCCCAGCGGTGGTCGGTTCTTCTCGATATATGGCCCACTTCAGCTTGCTTATTCATAGAGCTCTGTCGATAACTTTGGTTCTCTGTCGGTTACAATACATTATAAATTTTTACTATACACAGAAAAAAACACAATACCCGGAACAAGTATTTGCAGGTCGTACACACAACTAACCCGAAGCGGGAATCGAACCAGCTGCCATCCTGGTGGAACTTAGTCCAACGCGCCACAGAGGTCGTCTGGTATCTAATCGACAGCACGACACATTAGTGTGTCTCTACCTTAACCCATGCGATAGATACTCCCAAGAGTACCAGGTCCCTTAATTCAATGTGAGGTATGAACAGTCACGCACCGACCACCTCGCTTTAGCTAGGGGGGACGCAAGGTGCATTGTTTATTTGAGGGGAGCAAAGGGCGGAAGAGAATTATCTGTTCCAAGCAGGTGCATCTAGGGAAAAAGTTTTTGGGGATATATACAATTTTTTTATCATTAAAATGGGCTTTGTGCTTGCTTCGTGTGCGTGGGTTTCAAACGTGTTTATGTATTTTGTGTAGTTTATAGTTTATGAAGCGCGATAAGAAATATGCCTATTAAGTAACTGGAATATCCCATTTTTGGAAAAGATTTTGGGGTAAAAAGTCGACATTATTATTATGGTTTTTAATAATTTCTGGTTTCTTGGATGTTTTACTTTGTCCGTGTTAATTCTACCATCATAACTCTCCAGGTTTAATAAAAAAATAAAAAAAAACAAGTTTATACTCAGTCTCGACGTCGCCAGGTCCGGGCGTCAAAAACTAAAGATTGAAATCGTGTAAAACATATTTTTTTTACATTATAATGGGCTTTGTGCTTGCTTCGTGTACGTGAGTGTCAAAATTTATTATGTATTTATTTTTGTTTAGTTTCCAGGAAGAAATCGCTCTAAGCGACCAATTGATTTACGTTTTTTTACCATACTGTTTAGACATAAGTTTTATGAATCAAATTTACTCAAGTTTCATTTATCTACTCTTAAAGGAAATGAACTTGCATGAAGAGATGGGTGTATGCAAATGCGCTAGCTAAACGGTCGCGATTCACCGGCGAGCGAACGGACCGTATCTCCGGAATTTGCGGCGGGCACAGAATATTGCATGAGTAATACAATCACTATTCCTATTCAGCATTCGGTAGTGTTTACTCAGTGTTTCCTAGTGGAAACACTATACTACGATAGGTTTTATGTATTTTTTCCATTAAAAAAATTTACATCTATACTAATATTATAAAGAGGAAAGGTTTGATTTTTGTTTGTTTGTAATGGGCTCTGAAACTACTGGACCCATTTGAAAAAATCTTTCACTGTTGGGAAGCTACACTATCCGTGGTGAACATAGGCTATATTACATTTTTAAAAGTTAGGGACCCGTACTATAACCGTGCGAAGCCGGGAAGGTCC
Source organism: Eupithecia dodoneata (assembly GCA_947044415.1). Taxonomy (NCBI): domain Eukaryota; kingdom Metazoa; phylum Arthropoda; class Insecta; order Lepidoptera; family Geometridae; genus Eupithecia; species Eupithecia dodoneata. The sequence continues at coordinate 3,057,153 of OX345670.1, forward strand.
GCTAGTAGTGTATATTTATCGCTACAATGTTTTTTTTATTGCTTTGTACATTTAGCTCTACATGTGTTACATAATGGAAGATAATATTTTTGTTTTTCTATAACTTAAGTTTCGTACTTTTAAGTTTTATGTAGGTACTGTTTAATTCCCAAATAATATAAAATAAATAAAGAAATAATTACTTAATTTAGAACTATAATTTACACAAATTATATGTATTACCTAGGTAATATAAGTAAGTAGAGAGGATTTACTTCTCAAATTCAATGATTCCCAAACTGGGCTGGGAATCATTGTAATAACTTTAGCGGATAGTCTGAGAGCGAACCTAGATGAGGAGACTAGGCCTAGACAGTAAGGAGTGGCAGATGTTAAAGACTTAAACAGACTGCTGTTGTTGTGCTGACCCGGCTTCACCTACTGAGATGAAGCCGGGTTGCGGTCGATGGTGATGGCGATGATGCAGCGTCTGCAGCATTATAGAGCCGCAAAACCCCTAAATAGGATAGTTTTTGATGTTGCTTCTGTCCGCTCTGATATATTCTGTGACGTGCATTCTCTATATTCTTAGAGCCTATAAGTACACGTACTACTATTTTTTGTAAACAAAGGAGATACAAAACCAATAAATATTACTGGAAATACGACATCGGAGCAAATCGCGGAAGTTTGCATGACAGCTTTCATTACTTTTCATATCTAAATATGAAAATTCGCCTAATTCGCTACGCATGTGCAAAGTCGCGTTGTTGAAGTTTTTCTATTAGTTTACATTTTTTGTAGACACCTCGCGGCCTTATTGTTATAAGTGTTTTGTTAAGTTCTCCTACGTAAAGTCTTTGTTTAAATAATATATCTTGGATTCTTGAACCAATTACAGTGCTAGTGTACTATCTCGGAATACCAAGCATGGGATGACGTCATCCGCAGTCTACATACATACACAAATTACACGAACCGTACGATACGATGAGTGACTCGTGTTTTTTGTTAGCATTTCATTGTTGGAATGTTTTTCTGGTGTTTTAATGATTCCATAGCATTATGTTAATTAAATAAGATGTTTTTGTAATGAAATTATTAGTTTCGAGTACGATTTAAAGAGTCGTACTAAAACATTGTGAATCATTCCCAACGATTTTTTTTATAACTTCTCATCACTTCTCATAATCTAATTTGTTTGTCCGCCAATTATTCTTTTCAATAAGTACTTAGTCGTACTAAGCTACTAACTAAGTACGTACTAAGTCTTTTTTACTGCTTGTGAAAACTTTTAATTGGCCGTCCTTTCATTTATACTTATTTTTTCTTGTTTTGTTATGTTTAGACGTAATTTTTCCGAAGATGTATAAACGATCGAGGTCGTTTAAGCTTTAAACGTTAGTTTTTCTCGTTTTTTCGTAGTATTGACTCAGTGGAGTGAAGTGACTTTACCTATGTATGTATATGGATACATACTATAGGTAATGTGAAACATACCACTGTGGAACTTTTCTGCCACAAACAAGGGGGGGTTGCCATAACCACCACGCTTGCTGGCGTATTGGTAATCGCAGTGAAGGTGTTCAACATACACAGAACAGAAGGAAACTGCTGCCTTTCCTCTTATAGGTTCGTTAGTCGGTTCTTACGCCATCCACGGGCTCGGTTGGTGGGGTCGATTCTTACGCTCCGACCGCTACGGCGCGCGGCGGACCCGGTAAACTGTAAAACCCGGTAAACATTATTCGTTGAAAAATGGAATACAAATTTTCGGAACCGACAAGAATTGTTTTCAGTCACGTAAAGCAATTTTAAACTGTCTATGCTAAACAGGCACCTAAACTACTTGGGCACGATGGCAACTTAGGGGTGATCGTTTTGGTTTCTGCAAGGAATAAAACTAACAGAAACCTAATTTGCCGCAAATCGTAAACCATTTCCTATAAACCCATATTAAAACCAACATCGACTCAATTGTTGCTCTGGAAATAACAGGGAAAAAAGTATTTATCAAAACCGCATGCATTTTTTTTTTTTTAGTTTGTACGCTCTGCCGTTATATTATTAAATCACTGTCTTTTTAGCTATTCATATTTTATTTATTTATATTTATTATTTATATATATTTATTATTTATTTATTATTTAATGAGAACTTACAATTAAGGAACTCTGTAACCCTTAATTGCATTCGGAGGAGGCGTTAATGCACGCAACATAGTTATATGACTACTGCGTGTATAATAGTTTCCACACAAGTTACTTTATTTCCCTTGTCTATGTTCCCAATAAAGATGATTTTTTAAATGTTATTTGTATATATTTTTTAGAATTAGAAAAGAGTTTACGAATTGCGGCAAATTACTTTTCCTGTAGTTGTAGAACGAAGAAAAACTAAAAACATTTAATCTCGTTGCAATTCGTAACGATCAACCTTAAACACGGAAACGTGTGTTCCTCGCGAGGATATGCTTCTGGTATTCCAATTACTTTGTTCCACTTTCGTGACTCTGGAATACTAATCAATGATTTGCTTATACTCGGGTTAGCTTGTGATGAAAGCGGGCTTAGTATGTGTTACACATATGTTTGTTTAATCTGCAGATATTTATTAGTGGGATGTGGCGGTGAACTTCCTGTGCCACCCATGGCACCAGTTTGCCTGCTATAGAGCTATCATAGTGTGTTCATTCTATTTAAATTTGATTTAAATGTAACATCCCATGTTTACATTAGGTATGTGCGCGACAAATGGACGAATAACTCAATATCACGCCAACCGATTTCGAGGATTCTTTTTTTTTTTAACTGAGTTCTAAACCCAATTTGACGGCCTCTGTGGCGCGGTGGGCGAAGGTCCGCCTGCGACGTAGGAGGTTTCGATTCCCACCTCCGGATAATTGTGTGTACGATCTGCAGATATTTGTTCCAGGTGTTCTGGTCGTTATCGATATATAATAAAAAATAAGTTAGTACCCATAAGACAAGCTCTGCTTAGCTTGGGGCTATTTATAAATTTTCATCATTAATTAATTTACAGGCAGTTTTACAGAGTTTTATTTTTTAAACATCCGTTCTCTTTCCCGCTTTCCCACGTGTGGATAGCAGATAGAGATGGCAGTAAATGTATCCGCACTCGCCACATCTGCCTGCGTGCTGGTGGCTCGGGGGTCGACGGCCTTGATTGCTTACGGAATTGATCGTGAAATGTAGCGCATGAACTGGGAATCAGTGGAGGTGGCAATACTGTCAGAGCTGGACTAGATCATTTAATTTTGTCTAGGGAAAAAGCTTCGGCCGTTATCTTCGCGGGGACAATGGCATACTTGTTGTGTGAGGCTTTGGATTTTTTTGATCATTTCGAGAGCGGTCCCTTTCGCCGGAAGAAAATTAATAAAATAATTCAATCTGGCGAAAGGGACCACGGTCCCTTTACCTAGCGGTCCCAAATGACGGAAGCCTCGGTGTGTCTTATTTGACGCGACCCTATAGTTGAAATATTAATTTTGATTGTTTTGAAAAAAGGCTACTTGTTGGGACTAATCTCAGACTAGATCTTGACTGATTTATGTCAGTTTATTTTATGCAGTTTAATTCTTCGTTAATTCAGTTTAATGTGATATTTAAGTCCCTATGTTTTTCTTTTTGGCTATAGCTTTCTGTGTGTGCTAAATACATTTTTTTAATTTTCTAATATGACTAATTTATAATAAGTAAATAAGTACGTTGTTCAGTTCCCGAAAAAAAAATACACAACAAAAATGAAATTAATAAGAGATCGCTCTCAGCGATCAAGCCACCCTTTACACTTCCTCTATTCTAAGTATTTATTAATTGATTTCTGTATTGTTTTCTGCTTTGTCTTGTATATATTTTTTCTATCGTCTACGCTACAATAACAGCCTCTGACCAAACTACATAGTACAGAACAAAAACCAACAATGCCCTGTCCATTATTCTGCCAGTACTTGTAAACTGTACGCGGGTTTTTATACATAGATTTAATTGAATCACTCATAGTGAGGCCCAGTTTATTGGCCGGCAGTAAACCATTCGCCACTTCACAACACATTTTATATTGTAACTACAGTTTGTAGCCATTGAGTTGCAATCCTAAATGGTTATAGCCAATGCTTGTAGTTGGTTTCTTTTTAACCGACTTTGAAAAAGGAGGAGATTGTTCGGCTGTGTGTATGTAATGTTCTCGTATATATTTTTTTGTTTTTCGTCGATTTCACCGTCATTTATGAAGCGATTTGAATGATTCGTTTGGTAAAAGGATAATTTCGAGGCGGTCCCATAAAGTTTGTTTCCGAGGGATTAGTATTTGTCTCACAAAACTTAACAAACCGTTTATAACTAAGCGATTCGAAGTCTGAATAACCTATATAACCTATATACACGGAAATAAAGCGATACTTTAATTTCCCGTCCCAAGCTTTTTTATCGTCTAGTTAGCTAATATTGTTTGTTTGTCTTTATTTTAAATTAATCACTCTGTAGAGCCAGAACAGCCTTTAGTCGCTGAAAGTAATTCACGAACCAAAACGTGAGGAGATTTGTTTTTATGCGTTAGAGTAAAAGAAAAGCAAAAATATTGCCAACCTTCTTAGATCGGCATTATTGGAACAATGCCGAACTCTAGTATTCTTACTGCTGAAAAAAAAACCGCTCAATTGAACAAGAATTTGCGATTATTTTTAGCGTACAAAGGAAACGCACTATCCTATTTTATTGTCGTCTATACTAATATTATAAAGAGGAAAGGTTTGATGTTTTGTTTGTTTGTAATGAATTAGCTCCGAAACTACTGGACCGATATAAATGAAATGAAATGAAATAATTTATTTGACACGACACAATTAGGTACATTTTAAAAACATATAGGTAGGAAAGCTAAAACTAGGTACAAACTTATTACTAAAACAAACAGAGGTGAAACGGTTATCTACTTAAAAAATACAAAACAATATCACCAAAAATAATTTATATTAAAAAGTAGGTACCCAACCAATAGCCTCCGCAATCTGTCTGGCAAACTTGATATGAAAAATTCTTTCACCGTTGGGAAGCTACACTATCCCTGTTGAACATAGGCTATTTTCAAAAAAGTAAGGGATCCGTACTAAAACCGTGCGAAGCCGGGAAGGTCCGCTAGTTTCGTTATAAGTGGGACAAGGACGCTTATTTTCTCGATAGTATATCTCTTTCAATTCTCGTTTATCTCGTTCATTGCGCGCTGCGGGACTCCGATTGATAATTATCTTCTAATCTAAAGTGTATCTGTTATCGCTGCGAAGAGCCCTGCAATGGTAGTTACTATGCGGTTTTATCGCTTCGAAAACTTGTCAAGAACTATTTGCTAACACGGCTCTGTAGACTGTAGAAAAGAAAGGAAATGAATTTGTTGCCACACCCACACATAAAGGAACCTTAAAATACATATAATTAATTATAACAAAGCACAAGTAATGTGAGCAAGGCTGGGTTTTCTGGGTGCATGCGTGTCTTTACGGCTGACAATGCAATGGTCTGTCACCCGTGTAGACACGAGATATAAACACAAAAATATGTCAATAATCTATAACAAGTGTATATAATCTAAGTTCTATGAAACGAAACAACCCAAAACTATATACAAAAAAAAGTTCTATGTGACGGGTATTTATATTTAGGGCGTTAATATACCTATTTATCCCGACGTTAAATAGTACTTATAATTATGTGTTCAGGTCGCGTAAGTTTAGAAATATTTAAATAATAATATTTTTATAAATAAAGATAAATCTAAGTGAATTCTACAAGACTACACGGGTCCCACTCAAATACGAGTGTGCCCTTACCTGAATTAATTGGGTCAACATTTCAAAGCAAGATGGACTGTTGTTTTGGTCAAGCAAAGTATCAGGCAGAAACAGGACAGGATCATAAGAAATTGCCCCAATCATTATTTATGTATATCAACACCTATGACAGATTTATACAACATAGGGTGAACTAGCCTAGACTGGTTTTGCAGCTTTCTAAAGATGTTACCTGTCTGGTAGTCAGTCTCCATATAAATTGCAACCTCTATCAGGCTATTGATATAATGATGATATCTAGCACCTGGACATTGAGGCTTTTACGACCTTTCCCAGATGATTTTTTTTATACCTAAGGTCCTATACTCCGATTTAGAATCTAAAATATTTTATGCTAAAAAGACATTATAGTAATTGAAAACTTAACAATAACAGAAAACAACAAGGTAAGCAATAGTACCTATCACTAAAAACTAAAATACAAACTTCAACAAAGCATTATCTATCTATCGACCGATGTGGCGCGGTGGGCGAAGGTCCGCCTGCGACGCTGAAGGTTGCGGGTTCGATTCCCGCCTCGGAACAATTGTGTGTACAATCTGCAGATATTTGTTCCGGGTGCTCTGGTCGTTTTCTATATATAATAAAAAAAAAATATATCTATGTAATGTATTGTATTTCGTATATCAGTTATCTGGTACCCAAAACACAAGCTCTGCTTACCATGGGGCTAGGTAATGCTGTGTGGATTGTCCAGCATTATTTATTTTTTTATCACAACGTCTCCATCTTGTTGTGATTTATCTGTAAAAAAATCTGTTCTGCAAATCATCCTGCCTATAAGAATTAATTATATTACTTACACTACACTTGAAGTCCTTAAAAGTTTAAAGTGATTTGTAGTACTCGAGCAAAGAATGGAAAAGGGTGGAGGAGGCGTCATGGCATCCATAAATTAAAAATAACTCCATGACTCATAATTTTACCGTCCTGATTGTTTGTAAACTTTGTATTCAGATCGGTCTTTGATCGCAGGAAGCGTAACACCACAAAGCAGGGCTCTTTTACATTTTGATCCACAATTATCTGAAAGTAAGTTTTTAAGTACCTTCAAACAGGGGTTCTGTGAATGGAATCAAGTGTTGCAAGCTACATGCGTTTCTAAAGAACTGTTTCCTGTTGATTTAAGGTACAGTTTACATTGGATATCTTGAAGGATTCTTTGTGATGAGTTAAATCTGCCGCGGTGTGAAGAAACTCGATCTGAAATTGCTTTCTCGGATGAAATGCTATCGTGTTACTCGCCTTGTTACATTCATCTTATCCCTCGATAACTTTATCCCTTGATAACCTTCTTAACCTCTGTAGTCGAATAAGCTTACTTGTGCCTGCTTCTTAGCCCTTTTACCTTGTAATACTTGCGTAGACCTACAGGTGGGGTGCATAGGGGTTAAGCGGTCGCGTGTTCAAACGCTGATAATAATGAGTTGGGCTAAAGTTGTTATTGGGATTTCTCTAGAAGGAAAATTCACAATCCACATCCCATCAGCCCGCTGAGTCAGGAAGATGACAGTGTTACACTCCAGTGTCTCGAAAAGTCATCCGCTTGAACTCTTGCCGGTTGTATCCGTGGTCTACCTACCCTACGGATAAAATGAGAGAGAGGGAATATAGAATACTCCTGTGTTTGCGCACACACTTGTGCACTATAATAAGCCTCGCGTACATGGGTGGGTAGTCTCCGTTGAGACTGGTCTAAGACATAATAGGGGTTTTAGCTGAAACTTTAATTCAAAGTATTAAAATATAGGGTTATTCCTTCATTTGAAATCAGCCGTCCTTTCGTAGGCTCTGCATCCGACGGCATATATTGCCACTTCCTTTTGACCTTTTGTGGTTATTGTTATTGCCAATCGCTAATGTTTGTTTTAGCATGTTTTTGTACGGCTGTAATTGTTCGGCATTGAATCGTTTAGCCGGCTGCTGTGTTGCAACTAACTACCCAATTAAGATCGCACGTGTAGTCGTGTGTGTATATACTATACATACAGCCGCCGGATTGTTCATACAGCGAGTTTGTAGAATGGCTAGGCCGGTATCAAATTGTTTTGTTATCGGCCTAGCCTGTTGTCATTTTTTGGAAATACCTAATTTCATTGGACAAGATAGTTCGCTATATTGTTGAACATGATCGTTCAACAATCGACATGGAAAATTACCTAAATTGAGTCGTTTTGCAACCGGCCTAGTCATTCTACAAACGGGCGTATTCTACGATTCAGCGGCGACTCGTACATTGCTTGTTTTGTACAACTATGGGCCTTTGTATTGTTTAACGAGTTTTTATAAATCTCCAAACTTTGCTCCATGATAACTTAACTACCGTCAGTTTAATAAGAAAACCTTGTTTTGGCCCACACCGGTGACGTCACAAGACATGCTTCTGACGTCACGGTTGTTCTGGTAAAACTTAGAAATATGATACGCATAACCAACATACCTTAACTTAATACTATCGACTCAAATTCACCTACATACATAATATGCACCTGTACCTATGCAGCGATACATAGGTCTATAGCATCTCTTCATGTGAATACCATATCGCTGGAAACGCCTTTCTCGCGTCAGTATTGCCTTCCAAAGACGTGAGCACTTAGTAGAATAGAAACTTTACGGCTCCCTTTTGAATGGACCCCCACAGATTAAGCAATAGGTTCCAGTGAATAGGTCCCTAGGTCCCTTTGTCCGGGATCCAATGAGCTGGCTGTCGGCTCCATGCCTTCCACTTCCTGTAAATGAGATTTCCTCTTCAACCGCTCGGGTTAGGTCAGTTTGAATAGGTACAGTTTTTCTTAAAAATTTTATTTCGCTAAGTGCAGTAAGTAGGCTTTGTTTAAAATATTTACCGTTTCGTAAAACCCAGTATTTCTTTGAGTTATTATTAAGCGTGCGAGTGGTTTCTTTTTCAGTTCTTCCACTAGTAACTAAAAATTGTAAGTGAATAGAAAATAAATAAGCACTTATTTAAAGTTTAAAATTTGATTTGTCCGAGCTTATTTTGTGAAGTAATCCTCACAATAATATTATAAATGCGAAAATTTGGATGTTTCGATGGATGGATGTTTCTTACTTCTCGACACCAAAACTACTGGAAGGATCGGCTTTGTATACGGGTAGTTCTGGGCCTTGAATAACATAGACTATTTTTCGCCTAGGCTATAAATCAGTTCCAATGAGATCGAATCAACCTGTAAACGTTCTATAGAAAGATCGCGTGCGAAGCCGCGGGCAGAAACTAGTTATAAAATATTATTGTGAAAAAATTCTGAAACGCATAAAAGTTATTGATTTCTGATTTCATGCGACACATTCCATCTACATTTTTTGCAATATTTATAGCTTGGTTTATAAAGAACATTTTCACTGGTTTTGCCACCAATTCTCCTACTCTTTCACGCAAAAACAATTGAACGGATCGGGCTGAAATAACATACAGGCTGGTTTTCTCACCAATAGGACTTCTCCTACTCTTTCACGCAAAAACAATTGAACGGATCGGGCTGAAATAACATACAGGCTGGTTTTCTCACCAATAGGACTTCTCCTACTCTTTCACGCAAAAAATATTGAACGGATCGGGCTGAAATAACATACAGGCTGGTTTTCTCACCAATAGGACTTCTCCTACTCTTTCACGCAAAAATTATTGAACGGATCGGGCTGAAATAACATACAGGGGTAAATAATCTAAGCATACAGGTGCATTGATACAGGTTCCAGACCCGTAATTAAACATAGGCTATCCATCAATCAGTTCCCATGGGATAGAAATAACCTTAAAACGTTTCCAAAGAAACAATGCGTGCAAAGCCGCGGGCAGAAAGTAGTTTTTTTGGAATATTTTTATTGATTACCGTCCAAATTACCAGGAGAGCAGAAGTTTCGTAGAGATACAGAGAGTTAATCAGAGATTCACTAGTAAAATCAAACAGTTAAATCTATCTAGGTCCTTCATGTTTATGCTACCCTGGTATTTAGTAAATTATGTGCTGTAAAATGGTCGTATGACGCTCCATTTTGGTGGTAGCGTTTCGTCCGGGGTACCTCCAGGGGTAGGCTTGGTGCTGGGTCAATAGCGAATATTGCTCGTAATTCAATATTTTATCATCTTGTTAGCTGAAAGCATGTGTTCAAACAAATAGCTACATCAGTATTGTCAACAAACGCGCGGGGCCTTGTTTGTCTCAATATTTGTGTTGGGGTATTGTACTTAATCTCAAGTGCACTTAAGCTTATTCGATGTTCTTGAGTGCTTCCTTCCTGTATATGTTTAAGTTCGTTGGAAAGCCAACTTTTTTTTTTAATATAATGTTTTATAAGTTATTTTAGTACAATGCAGGCTCAATTTCCACCGCTGCGTGTACGCTAGGCAACGATATCATCACCATACCAGTGTCGATATACCAGTCGATAGGGAGTCGGGGGTATTTTGCTTTTGATGTTAATTGGAATTTTGTATTTAATTTTAATTGTTATTTATGTAAAACAGTCGAATATTGACATTTTAACATTTTTTTTTGTATTATTAAGGATATATTACTGTCTGTAATAAACGCATTAAATTGAATCCGATCTTGAGGAAGGTAAATAAAGTTATTTTAATTTTGTTCGAGGAAGCTGTTTCCCTTTCTCTAATATATTTACCGTATTTACAATATATTTACCGTATTACCGTGTAATTTATAATTGTTCATTTATATTGTGTGTATATGTAGTGGCAAATAAATGATATGTCTATGTCTATGTCTAGTAAGTTCCCTTAGTAGATTCTTAAGACTTCCATGGTCCGAGTTAGAGGGGTCGATTCTCACGCCGCCGCGACCGCTACAGCAATCCTAAATCCACACTTATGCCATTGTAACAGTGCCTAAATTACTGCAAAGCTCTTCATTATTCCGATTGCCTGACTTCCGTGTCTCCGGCGGAAGTGGCGGCGCCCGGCTCGTCCATAGATTACCGTGCTGATTTGTTTGCTACGGTATTATCAATTCTGTTTCTTGCAGATTAAAGTCTGAAATCTTATGTCGTAAAGTGCTATTTGTTTGTGATTTACTCTGTGGAATTCTATATTTTACTCCCATAGGATGACAGTCGTGAATCTTTTGTTGAATGATAAAAGTAGGTACCTAATTCATTTGGCACTCTCTATATTTTGTAGTAACTGACGCGATTTTTGCAAACGAATTACACTAGTTACCTACTTAAGATTAAAAACATCATCATGCATGTCTAAATTATTGTAAAAAACATCTTATAAAATAAATCGGTACAATTTATGCAATCTGCTTTGGATTTCCGCGTAAGATTTGATCGAATTACATTTGTTTTCTATCGGTGTTAGCTGACTAACTCACACGGAAGTCAATTAGTTTTATTAACTGCAAAGGTCTGAAAGAGATCCCTGTTAGCGATAAGGCCGCCGATTATGCCACACTAGATAGATATAGTTTTTTTATAGGCTTTTGTAATATATATAGACTTTTGTTTGACCAAAATGTCACAAAGTTCTTGTCTAATTGTTTTATACATGTATGTATATTGATGGTGGTATAAAGAGTAATTTCTTTTTAATATATTATGTTTTATAATTGCCTCATGGTTATCCGATATTTGTCGACGGCAAATACTTACCAAATACTGACCAAAATATTTTTATAAATATACAGTTTGAATTCACTTGTGCACTGCATACGTATACCAAAACCACTAAGTACCTACATGAATTACAAACTGTTGTCTGATTGTCTCAAGGTCCAAGTCGTCTACAACAATTTAGCATGATTCCTAGAAGCGAAACTATCAATTCGTTTAAACAACATCAAACTTGTTGAGCATAGCACATACGCATTGCTGCTGATTGGTCCACCCGTGGCATTATTTAATTGTGATTGTTCACAATTGTGCACGCTTTGCGTATCAGTAGTTATAAACACGGGGTAGTTACCAAGCTGTATCTACCTACTTACTTTACTGACCAAGTGTTATGTAACTGTTGCTAAGGGCCCACTGCAGAAAAACTGCGCGTTTTTTTCGCAATACTGTATCTCGTTGAGTCATATTGTCAGTATAATCTAGCCTGCATAAAATACAGCGGGGCAATGAAGTCTTGGGGACACTTCCGACGAGTATTGATATGGAACAGTGTACACTGTGCTACCTGTAGATTGTTTGCAAGAGTCTGCAGTTAGTTCAATTGTAAATACTATGTAGTTCTGATTTGTTTCTGTTATTTGATTGTATTGTTAAAGGCTCCACCATAAGCTACGTAGAATTATTGAAAGTTTTGTAATTTGTCGGTACGTTTTGACAGGTTGAAAAATACATGATACACATTTCAATTAAACCTAAACTTCGTCATACTTTTTTTCTAGAACTCCACAAAAATGTGCTGTGAAACTTTTATTGCGCGAAACTCGTAAAATGCGCAAATTAAATTCCAGGCTTCGGGGGATGTTTCGGGCAGCCCGAGGGAAAGCTATCAAATATCTCATTTTTCACTTTAATATCGTGCCAATTTCAACCTAAACGGCTGAAGTTATAACCTATTTTGTTCGGAGAGAGATTAGATTTTTATAGGTGTAAATAAACGATTTCGTCTGGTTTTTGGCGAGATTTCCGTTAAAACTGTAACGTCATCGGTACCGTTCTTATATAGAACAAGGAAACATTAGTACCGATCGTTATGTGGCCCACAAGTAGACCTACTTAGTAGATACACTTATAAAAATATTGCAGTCAATGCAATGGCTCCGCGGTAGACGTGATTTATATTATGTATATGGCTTCTTTTAATATTTTCTAAAGTTTTATTAATCATCAAAAGTTTACGACTCTTTTGACACGGATCTGTCACTGGCATAGATTTGTCAGCACAGACATAGCGGGCCTTAGCTGGTTCTACCAAAGAGTAGATGGGATCTACTCTTTCCAAGCTATCCCTATTGACGATGTTATCCAGTCCGTCAATTCCGAAATTGCTGGAGGACGTATTTTATAAATATATTTTGTATTTGTTCCAGGACGAAGAGTCCCTCGAGTCTACGAGGCCAGTCCCCAATATCACCCACCACAGCATAATGTACGCGCCGAAGTGTCTGGTCATTGTCTCCAGGCAAGACTACATCGATACCTTCAGAGTAAGTTCCCGTGACAATCTGTTCGATTGACATCTCTTAGGTTTGTAATCAATATGTATTTATTTATTCATTTTACGTTTTACTCACGCTAGCTAAACCAGCCTAATTTTGACCAAATGTACCGAATCTTCATGGGATCTTCACAGTCTTCACTGGTTTCATGTAGTTACCTCAGGGTATTTGGTGATTTCTTGTTACTAGCTTTTTTTATTCTTTCGCATTCCAGAACTACGCAGAATTGCCCACCTCTACCAAATAAACTGTCCGGTGCTCCGATGGCGTAGATAGTGTTTGTTTAGTGATTTTGGTAAATTATACTTTATCTCCTTTCAGAACTGCCTAGGCATTATCTATACAGTCTGGGTGGAGAACTTAGGCGTGCCTCTGGAGACGCTGGTGGGTAACCTGGTGGGCGGCGTGCTGGTACCTCCTTGTGGGGGGCCCATGGTGCGCTTCAGCATCGGCGCGGGGGACCGCCAGGCGCTGCAGCCGCCGGCCGCGCCGCCCGCGCCGCAGACACACACTTCTGTACACATGCTGCTGCGGTTACTGGGTGAGTGGAGTATGTTGAGGACATCGGTGTCTTTAGATGCTGGTGGGTACTTGCCTTCGTTTGGGGGCCCCATGGTACGCTTCAGCATGGGCGTTGGGGACTGACAGACATCTGCACCACTGATTGATTCATGGCCAGCTAAAGCCAGGACGCTAAATGGCTCATTTGACAAAGCCTGAGAAGTGGTCTATGTTCAGCTGCCTATGATGCCTATCAAAGGGTCAAGCTCGTCCAGGTATCGTTCGTGATGCCGTCTTCCTGCATCTGGGCGCTAAGGCGCTAGCGTTTCGCGGGTTTTTCTGCTAAGTTTGTGTTTGAGTTACCAACCGATCATAGTCATAGTATCGCGGGCTTTTCTTCCAAGTTTGTGTTTGAGTTAGCGTTTCTAAATATAAACAATTCTTCTCCAGGCATCCACAACTCAGTAGCCCTCTGGTGCGCAGTGATGAGCGAACACAAAGTGTTGCTAGTGTCGCTAGCCGCCGCCCGGCTGGCCGCCGCGTGCCGTGCGCTGGCCGCTCTCATGTTCCCCTTCAGATACGCACACGTGTACATACCGCTACTTCCGTCCGGGCTGGTGGAGGTGCTGGCAACACCGACGCCTTTCCTCATCGGCGTACATTCCAGTTTGAAGGAGGAGGTTTCGGAGTTGGTGAGTTTTTGTACCATTGGAACGAATGAGCAAGATATTCTTTTAATGTGTTAATATTGTAATCCTCAGATTCAGATCAGAATTCTGGAATATGCGAATTTTCATTTCTAATTTGAACCTTATTCCATGGGAATAAATGTCATCAACGCTGCATTGCCCAACCCACCCACGGAATCGCAGCTGACAGTCACGAGTATTCATAATATTAAGCCTTAATGCATTTTTAGAATTTTCGTTCGGGAGGAAATAACTGACCAAATTTGTACCTGGCTCCCGGAACATATCTTAGAAACCTAACAAAATTCTTATTCATCTTTCCAGCTAGATGTAATCGTAGCAGACTTAGACGTAGGCTCCCTCCACATCCCCGCCGGGGTGAACATCCCCCGGCCTGAAGGCAAGCTGCTCGCGTCCCTCCAAGAAGCCCTAGCGCTGGTGCTGCAGCCCGAGCTACGGTCCGCAGACTCGGCCTTCGCCCCGCCGCCGCCGTCCGCCTCCCCGCCGCATATGTTGGATAAGGAGATCCGAGCCGTGTTTTTGAGGACGCTCGCTAAGCTGCTACAGGGGTATAGGTGAGATAAAAGCTGGTATTGGCAACTGTTCTCTTGTAATATTGAACTCCTTGCGTTCCCGCAAGAAGCCTTGTTAGATTCATGGTTATGTTAGATTAGCAAGGAAATTGCTGTAGACTATAAGACAAATAATGTAAACAGAGCAGTGGCGATCTTTGGGGGAGAACTAATGTCTAGAATTCTTGGAATGATGATGTCGAAAATTAATTATTATTCTCTAATAACTGTCATTGACATGAGTAGCTAAGCCGATAGTATGAGTAGGAATCGATTCACAAAATGTTCACCATGAAACTAATGTTTACTCATATATTTCCTGCTGTGTCTCAGCGACTTAAAGTGGAATTTGGCCTACATTTCTCCAGGGATTTCAATACTGAGCTATACATCGTTTTGTACTTAATAATACGTACAAAATGTTGACGACTTGTGTTTGTTTCCAGGCACTGCCTAACAATAATCCGCATCCACCCGTCCCCCGTCCTCACATTCCACAAGATGGGCTTCCTCGGGCTCCGCGGGCTGTCTCAGTGCCAGTTCACGGCTCGCCTGCTGGAGTCCATGTTCTTCAACGGGCTGGTGGCGGAGCGCGGCCCGCCCTGGCGACCCACCGACATATGGGACGAGCTGGTCCAGTGAGTATCACGTCTAACAACCACTACAATATCAAGCAGGCTGTGACAATGAACCAGGCGCAGTAGAAAAAAATATATTGTAAAAAGAATTATTACAAACACATAACATAATGAATTTATCTAATATTTGGAAATAAGGCTAGACTATAATGTAGCCTCAGTTGCCTAAACTAGACTGGAAACTCTGTAATATAAGCCGCTGTACTCGGGGGAGCACAGCTGCCTATATTACGGACTTAAAGTGTAACATAGTAGGGGTACTATGTTTACAGTGTACATCGAGTTAATTTGAATTTTGTGATGTGTGCAAGAGTCCTGTAAACTCTAAAGGAAATAAAGCACTTTACTTACTTTCACTTATTTGATCCAAACTCTTATCTTTAGAAGTAGTTATACCTCCAAACACACATACTTTCCAATAACAAGCGCATCATTCTATTTCAGGAACCTGCCCGAGCAGCTACGCCTAGAATCTATAAATCCTGAGGTGGAACTGAACCACATACAAGAGCTGGCGATGCAGCTACATCTGAACGAGAACCCTAACCCTCAGGTACTCATCTATCAGGTACTGTACGCACTTTCTATCGGTTTGTGTGCACTGCCTTGTAAATTAATCTATTGACCTTTTCTCTTCAATCGCTTGGGTGAGATTAGATAAAAAAAACTTGAAAGTTATATCTATCTTGAATGTGTTGCTAAGCTCAAATCTTGAGAGCAGCTGAACCGATTTCGCTAATTATTTTTTAAGAATATTCCTTTGAAGTACGAGGATGGTTCTTACGGAGAGAAAAAAGAGAAAAAATTTGATAATATGAAAAAAACAAATGACCACACTGGCGAAGCCGGGACGGGCCGCTAGTTTCGAATAGAATATAATATTTTATTTGCAATTCAATAAACAAAACAAACAAGATTAAACAATAAAAGACAAAACAGATATTTGTAATTGAGTCACAAAACGGACTCTATCTCAGCATGAGTAAGACCAGCGTTGATTGTAACATGCTAACAAC
The DNA here is from genome assembly GCA_947044415.1 of Eupithecia dodoneata. Lineage (NCBI taxonomy): Eukaryota > Metazoa > Arthropoda > Insecta > Lepidoptera > Geometridae > Eupithecia > Eupithecia dodoneata. Next base: position 3,073,565 of record OX345670.1, read on the forward strand.
TTAGCATGTTACAATCAACGCTGGTCTTCCGATAGAGCCGTTTGGTTTCGCTAAGAGCACTGTTTAAAATATCCACCGTATCGTGAAATCCGGTATTTCTTTGAGTTTATTATTAAGCGTGCATGTGGTTTCTTTTTAAGGTTCCGTACCCAAAGGGTGAAAACGGGACCCTATTAGTAAGACTCCGCTGTCTGTCCGTCCGTCCGACCCTCTGTCAGTGGTCTTTGCCGGTTTTCTGTAAAGCTAGCATGAACATCAATTCATTATAGAACAGTAAATTCAGATTAGAAATTCAATTTCTAAACTGAGTTTAATGTTCTAGTTTGAAGCATGTCGAACTCACTATATAAATTAACGCCCGAATACTCAAAATCATCTCAGATTAAAGCCGCGATGTTTTGACAGTTTTCAATGAAAATCTGTCAGAGAATCAACACTTGAGTCGGGCTTAAATTTGAGTTGCCTTTGAGTATTTCAAATTATAGATTTTGAGTATTCCGGCGTTAATGTAGTAAGTTTCGGTTCAACGCTTGTTACTGGTCGCGATTTGACGGAAGGATTTCCTGATCTAACCTGCCATGCTTATAGATGGGATTGAAAGTGACGTCATCACTCATGTTGTCCTGCTCAGTTCGAATCCGATTCGAGCGGGACAGCATGAGTGATGACGTCATTATCAATCTCAATAAATAAGCAGTTTATACTAGTGATATTCAATAAGTTATAAGCACTAACACAACGGGTATTTATCGTTATTTACCTATTTATCCCGACGTTTCAACAGGTTTACACACGTTTCGTCGTGGTCACGGTATGACACCCATAAATACCCGTTGTATTAGTCCTTATAATTATGTGTTCAGATCGCGTATTTAAAAAAATATTTATATTCAATAAGAACAAGCGTTCAGTTGTTTGTTTGTTTGTGTGGGACTTGAAGCCGTCGCAGTGTGGAGTGAACCCTGAACTATCCCCTGTGCTAAACCTCCAGCAAATGAACCTTCTACAACTAACTGAACAAGAGTTCGCTTTGGCCTCCTCGGTAACATTTATATAATCATATTATTGAAGTAGTTTGTAAACGTAGTTTTGATAGAAATTTAGCAGCGCCATCTGTTGGCTGTCGTTGAGAACTTGTGTTATCGATAGTTTGAACATGTTGGTACAATTTACTGAGTTGATTGTTCTTCTATCTGTCGCTTTCAAAATTAATATGGAGTTACGTATTTTTATTTACATCGGCCACAGAAGCTGTAAAAAGGTGGCATAGGGCAGAAGAAAAATCGGAACAAAAAAAATTATTAACTTATTAAGTGACGATTTCTTGTATTGTTTTTTCTCATCTTGATGAGCTTGTGGTTAAAATTAAGTCTTTCCATATAATATGTAGTCTTAAACTTTAATATAATTGTGACTTAACGCAAAGGCTATGTTAGACTCCCTCTTTAACTTGTTATAAAACAAGACAAACCTGTCAAAGCAGTGACAGCAAAGTGTAAACAAATGTGCAACCAACTTGTTTTTGTCTTTGAGTATTATAGACACTCGATACTATCAATAAATAGCCTCTGCCTGCGCCTTCGCACGTGTTTTTGTGGAATAAAAAGATAACGACCCGCGACAAATATCTGCAGATCGTACACACAATTGTCCCGAGGCGTGAATCGAACCTGCAACCGCGTCGCAGGCGGGCTTTCACCCACCGCGCCACAGAGGTCGTCGTCGTAATATTATTGTATTAAGTATATCAGTCATTCTAGTACCCATAACACAAGCTCGCTTACCTTGGGGCTAGATGATGCTGTGTGGATTATCCAACATTATTTATTTGATTAAATATTGAATTCTTTTTGCAGCCATTCCAGCAGCGGATACTACGTCCGCCAGAGGGCGCGTCCAGTCGCATCCACCAGCCGCCTCTCCCGCCGCTAGATGGCGCGCGCGTCGCCGATCTCATTACAGAACTCACCGCTAGGAGCGCTAACAACCCTAAGTACGTATGTTATACTTCATCACATGTACGTCCACTGCTGAACGTCCCTCCCCCAAACAAGGAGGTTTGCTATAATCACCACGCTTGACGGATTGGCAGCGGAGGTGTTAAAAATACACAGAAGAGCCATTCCTCTGGCAGGTTTACCATGGGCAAATAGTTAATAAAATAAAATGACTACAAAATATATGCATAAAAATAATTCGCAATTTTTTATTAAGTTATTTTATTCAAGGTTTATTTCTTAACTACGTATGCCAAGAATGAAAAATATAAAATATTCATTAATATATTTTATTGGACTTGAAAGTAACAAATATAAAACTTTATATATCTAAATTTTAAGCATAATTAGAGTTGACGATAGGATATAGGTAAGTACTAAGTAGTGACTTCTCGCCCATATGTTAGTTGGACAATAATTCGTTATACTCAGTCTCAGTCAACTTACTGACATGATTTCTTACAGGTTATCAGCGCTAAGGCCGCCTCAGCCGCGGATAATCCCGCCCGCAGCGCCCCCCACCGGCGCGGCGGAGTTGGAGCAACTATTACTCACCAATTCCGCTAGGAGGCTAGAGGTAAGATATCAAATTGTTATGTAGTTCCAATGGTAAAAGCTTGTGGGTGCTTTCATTGGTTGAAATAACATCTCGCCATCCCGCTGAATTCTGTTTGGTCGATTCCACTTCGCTCTGCGTCATTGGAAACGCATCCTAAAGTTTTGCTAGTTCGGGGTTAGATGTCGCTAAATTAAACATCTGTCACACTCTGTCTTCTTTCCATTGTTATAAGTCAACAAGAGATAAAACACTGCTGAGCTGTTTGAAGCTTGGTCATCATTATTGTAAGGTCAGTCTTTATTGAACCGTTCCTATATGCCCAAATACTCTCAAACAACTATGGTCCTAAAATCAATACAACAAAGTCTAAATTCCCAGGTATTACGAGCGTGCATAGCGGCTATATTCGAGTGCCGGTACGCTGACGCTCGGAAGTCTTTCCCAGCGGTACTACGAGCCTTGCGTGCGCCCGCGGCTCGGCTTGCTTTAGTTCGTGACTTACAAAGAAGACTGCCGACTAACAAACATCTGTTACATCATCATCAGTTCGAGTTGCTTGTGAGGTAAGAGAAACCTTATAAACGTTTAAAAAAAGTACTGTAACTGCCGAAAATTTCACTCTAAACAGAAAGAACATTAGCACGGCTGCACCAATTTTTATAAAAAGCTAATAAAAATCTTGATGAAGTCACGTTTTGCAAATTAAAAACTATATCAAAAGCGGTTCATCCGTCTAGAAGCTGAGATTCCATGGACTCTCACACAGATACACGTTACACACATACAACATCCTTCTTTGCTATGGGGGTTAAAAAAGTTAGGTTGATACTTTTACAGTTTTATACAAATACTTATAAAAAACTTTTAGTATTAACCTAACTATATGACTAATTATATGCTTACTGTAACTGGAAGGGTAATAACAACAACTAAATCATCAACTGGCATTTATTGTGGCACATTTTTTATTTTATATAACACACCTATAGCTAATCTACAACAACAAGGTTTCGTTCGAGAAGTTTATGACCACAAAACTAGATGGCGTTAGGAATTTTACATTGTCACGCTTTCCTATAAGACTTCAAACTTGGAGACTCCCACGGTCGTTGATGTGATGATAAGTTGATCATATTTTTTCTCACAATGCTGATATTTGATGTTAATTAATTAATCAATCAATATCATCAGTCCAATTTTTCTCCTAAGTACGGTTAGCTTTTTTGTTCGCTTCGAAACTCCTCTAACCGAAACCGATTCTCTAATCTACTTTTAACACTAAAACCCTGGTACCAAATGCTTGTTTGTGGCTTTTGCATAGGTCGATTTTAAACGTGCCGTCGTCGTCGACGCATAGTATTCTTTTCTATACACCTTAAATGTGTCAATAGTGGTATAAATTCGGATCCCACTAGAAACCGAAACCAAGCATAGCTTTTTTTTTTCAAATTCAAGAGTCCGCAAAGAGTGCTGGGTGCGTCATAATTTCAAACTTTACACTTTTCATTGTACTTGTTTTTGTATGTACCATTGTATTTTATTCTCATTTCGTTTTTGTTCATTATAAATATTCGCATACGCGTGTCAAAGAACAACGAACCTCCTTATCGCGTGTAATGTATTTTTATAATGATGTGTATCTGGTGTACAATAAAGTATTTTTGTATTGTATTGTAAATAAATAAAAGCCACGTTTAAACACGTCCTATGCAAAGCAATAAAGCTAAACCCATCTATTCGTCGTTATCGTCTTCTTCTGACTCGTAGAACTCGTATTCGACCTCGATGCATCCGATAGGCGATCCATCTTTCAAAGCGCAACACTCGGCCAGGAAGTGCCCATACGCGCACTCGTCTGGTAGTGGACTCGTGTCGAATATGAAGTCTTTTATCTGGTATTCTCCCTGCAAACAGGAAATATTCACTAGCTTTCTGCCCACGGCTTCTAGCGGTACCTGGATATAACCTAGCGTATAAGGTTAGGACGGGTAGTTCCACTGCACTCCAAAACCCACTGTTCTCAAAATTTTGAAGTTCATACATTGATTCCACAGCGTTCCAAAAATTGTTAAGTAATAAAATAATTTTAATATATGAGTTCTACCACGCTCCAAGATATTTTGAGTAGTGTTAGCATAAAAATATATTTTAATGCTAACGCGTTTCTGCCCGCGGCATTACACTCGTTTTTCCAGGTTAAAAAACGAACTGCATAACTGAAGCATTCCCTTGTGTCCATATGGTGGAATACATTAAAAAATTACATAAAATAGATATTCAATACCTTCAACAGTAAAGACTTTCGATAGTAAATACCTTCAACAGTAAATATATATATATATAGGCCTTTTCATCGATTTCGATGACTGCGTCCCTAGATATTACGGATTTTTCTATTATGAGCTCTAATATGGCTCGCTAGACAACAGTAAATACCTTCGATAGTAAATACCTTCAACAGTAAATACTTTCAATAGTAAATACCTTAGCGAGTGGTAGCTCCGGCGGGTCGATGCCTATAGCTTGGAAGCAGTCCCGGATGTTGTCCTCTGCGAATTTATTGGCGAAGGCTACGAAGGAATCATCTGACAACACCAGGAACGGTTTGAAGCCGCCGTCCACGTTCTTTAATACGTCCATTCGCAACTAAAAAACAAAAAGAAACGTTCAATCTAAATGCGCTCCTATCTGCGCCGAACGCATCGAGAGCGGCTCCTGCAGCGCGGACAAGTGCGCGTTGAGCTTAAGGGATGTTCATGAAGAATGACTCAAATAATTTTCAGGCCCTGAGTTTCGTGTGTTCAAAGATACATAAAGATATCAAAGAGCCGAAATAACATCTAGATGCTTCAAACAACCTGGGACCTCTAGAATGTAGAGGTCCCAGGTTGTTTGAATTGAAAATCTAGAGTCTAGATTAATACTATTCGAATACAAAAAATAACATAATAGATATTATAAATAAATAATATGGTGGAAATATGCTCGAATTACAAATAATTTTGGCTAACATTTGTATGGGCAATTCATCAACTTCACAACATTCAACTGGACAAACATTCAAAATATTTACCTGCTGGCCCCTTAAGTTAAATTACCCCCAAAGTTTAGTTGTACCAGAATCAGATCCTTACCCCCAAACCATCGTCGAGAGGCAGAGCCGCTTTGATCTTCCCATTATAAACGTAGTGAGTACGGTTTATCATGCTCTGCTCCAAGTCGATTATCACTTCGTCGAACACGCCCTCCTTGTACGTTATACGAAATATATTCCATGTTCCGGGACCCTAGAACAGAGAGACAGAGTTTTAAACGATTATCACTTCGTCGAACGAGCCCTGCTTGTACGTTATACGAAATATATTCCATGTTCCCGGACCCTAGAACAGAGAGACAGAGTTTTAAACGATTATCACTTCGTCGAACGAGCCCTGCTTGTACGTTATACGAAATATATTCCATGTTCCCGGACCCTAGAACAGAGAGACAGAGTTTTAAACGATTATCACTTCGTCGAACGAGCCCTGCTTGTACGTTATACGAAATATATTCCATGTTCCCGGACCCTAGAACAGAGAGACAGAGTTTTAAACGATTATCACTTCGTCGAACGAGCCCTGCTTGTACGTTATACGAAATATATTCCATGTTCCCGGACCCTAGAACAGAGAGACAGAGTTTTAAACGATTATCACTTTGTCGAACAAGCCCTGCTTGTACGTTATACGAAATATATTCCATGTTCCGGGACCCTAGAACAGAGAGACAGAGTTTTAAACGACTACAAATAATTTAGCGTTTTAAACTATAAACCGACTTCAAATTCCTAAGGTTTCAAACTTAGCTTTAAAAAAAGAATTATCGAAATCTATTTTACGATAAATGGATGAAATAATATTTGACCATTTATCCGCGCATACTTAATGCATAGTTACGACTTAATGGTTTTCTCATGGGTGTCATTGTCAGAAATGGGACCACACGGGAAGCACCAGCTTTCAAATAAAAAAGAATCATCAAAATCAGGTCACCCAGTCGAAAATTCAGCAGTAACTAACATAAAAAAACAGTAGAATTAAGAACCTCCTCCTTTTTGAAGTCTGTTATAGAAAGAGATTCTCATAGTCAAGCATGTTGTACTTGTTACCTTAAATAACACATGTTTTTCGACAAATAATAAATCTTTATAGGTATTTATCTTAAATCTGCTGTATGTGTATTATATGTGTATTAGAACGAGTAGATATTACCGAATCTTTCAGAAATAAAACGCGCCACATAATGGTGTTATCCTGTTGCCCAAACTCTCATAAGATTGGTGCCTTAGGTGAACACGCACACAATCACACACAAACAAATTCTGGGTATAACCCACAATATAGAGCAATTAATTGACAAATCCGCAATAAAAATCTACTATAAAAGCCGACGATCACCAGTCGGTAAGGGGTAAGCTGAAAAACAGCGCCGAACGTGCTTTTTAATTTACTCCCATTGCCTGAGAATGTACTTAGTTATTTAATTATTTAAATATGGGAATTATAGAAGAAAGATATACGTTATGTTTTTAGTATATTATCAGTATCTACGAGTATAAGTATTTATAAGTTCAGGCAATAAATCATTATTCTATTCTTTTCTAAAACGCCTCATTTGTTACTCAAGCAGAACAATAAAGATTGTTCTGCTCGAGTGACACATGAGCTTCGATAAACTAAACAACCCATACACCGTTTAAACCAGCTCTTACTTACAATCATATTATCACTCGCGACATGGAGTACAAAACCGTGCAGAAGCACGATAAATATCAACTTTAACATGTCGTCCGTCAGTGGTTTCACACAATGGCTGAACAATAATGTGTCCATTGCTTTAATAATCTCGTTGAAAGACTGCCATTCCGTGTTAAAGAGCCATGAAGATCTTATCTAGGGCTGTGGCAGTTGTTCCAGTGGAGATAGGATCCACAGCGAATTCTGATCACGAAAGTAATGGTATTTTCCGGTTATGTACAAGTACCTACTGGTATTTTCCGGTTACTCGAAATGGAAGGGGACTAAAGCGGAACTCAATTCTGCTAAACTAATCGCTTCATTATGACAATGGTTTCGTCGCAGAATCGCCGCTATAGACTTGTTTTGTTATTCTACTTAGATTAAAGAAACTACAGGTGGAGGGACGCACGTCAAAAGTATAAGCACTTTTGTAAATGTGCAAATATCACCGAAGGCCACATCACTAAGTAGGTTAGAAATTATGTGAGTTCGATTTCTAGGTGTTAAAGTAGTTTAATGTTCTCTAGGTAAAAGACATAATTATTTTATTATACATAATTATTTTATTACTCCTCCTACCTACCAACATTACAGTCTAATCAGAGTTTTTTCAACGGTCTTTTGTTTTTAGTATACTAGGAACAAATTTGCTATGTCAGCGTCACTTCTACGATGAATATAATTTGGCGTGTTTTAAAAAACTATAAATCGACTTCAAATCCCTAAATAATGAAAATGGGTTAATAACTTAGATTTAAAAAATGAATCATCGAAATCGGTTGGCGTGATATTGAGTTATTCGTCCATTTGTCGACCCTTTTTGAATTCGCCAGCCTTAAATAATCGAGTTATTGGTAGTAAAGGGACTATTCTTCGCAGACTAATGAACTGCGCCCTGCAGTCCGCGACGGCGATCGACGAGCACTCCATCGCGGCCGCCATGCTCCCTCTCGCCACCGCCTACTGCCGGAAACTATGCACGGGGGTCATACAGTACGCATATATGTGTATACAGGTAAGTACTGAATTGGGGACTGTTGTTCTGGTCTTTTATAATTAACTAGTTTCTGCCCGCGGCTTTGCAAGCAGTTTTTTAAGGTCGTCATCTCTGTCGTCCATGGGATATAAATAATATATCCCATGGACGACAGGGATGACGACCTGCGAACGACTCCAGGTAGATGCTGGATGCGTCAAGCTGAAGACAGGGCGCTGTGGCGACAATGTTTCGTTTAAAAATGAGGAATTTTTGTTTCTTTTATTATAAACAGGAGCATCAAGTATGGACAAGCCAGCAGTTTTGGGAAGCGGCTTTCTACTCTGACGTGCAAAGAGACATCAAAGCGCTGTACCTGCCCAGCCCCACCCATCAGCGGGTGCCTAGTCCACGGGAAGATGAGGAGTACATGTCGTTACTGAAGGCTCAGGAACCTAGCGCGTTGGAAATAGCTGCGGAGCAGATGAGGCTGTGGCCTAGCTTAGCACAAGGTAATAAATACTATAGATCACTCTTTTTACCATTAATCGCAGATGCGCCATTGACACGGAATTTTTTTCATATACTTTCATATAGTCGATTCGCCCAGATCTGCCTTTACCCGAGCAAAGACATTAAAACATAAAACTTAAAATGCAAGTAATAACCATTCTGCGTCAGGTGTCGAATTTCTAAAAATTCTTCGAGTTTGTCTAGTGTGAATTTGAAAACAAAAAAAAATGTTAGCTTTTAAATTTTTAATTGGTTTGTAATTATGTAGTCTTTATGGTGTTGGGTAATTATAATTAAGGAACTAGTTTAGTAAATTTGTTATTGCTACGAATAAAGATATTCCTATTCTTATAAACACCCGAGCCTTACCAAAATCGGAACCAATATATTTGAAAATCTCAAAAACAGATTCATCACAAAATAATCTTACATGTCAATCTACCTCTAAAAGCAATATTACGCTAGAGTTTTATATCAACTAAACACTTTACCCTGCCTTTCTAACTACTCTTACTTTCACCAGATAAGCAACGAGAGCTGATTGCTCGGGAACAATCAACGTTATACAGCCAAGCGATTCACTACGCAAACCGGATGGTGTACCTTCTACTACCCTTAGACGGCGCGGGGCGGCGGGCGGAAGCGAGGGGGGAAGACGCTGATAGAGCCAGCAATAGCATTACTAACAGGTAACTTGACGACTGGCGCAGTCAGTGGGATCATACGAGTAGGTGTACCTTCTACTGCCCTTAGACGGCGCGGGGCGGCGGGCGGAGGCGAGAGGCGAAGACGCTGATAGAGCCAGCAATAGCATTACTAACAGGTAACTTGAGGACTGGCATAGTCAGTGGAATCATAGGTGTACCTTCTACTGCCCTTACACGGCGTGGGGCGGCGGGCGGAGGCGAGAGGGGAAGACGCTGATAGAGCCAGCAATAGCATTACTAACAGGTAACTTGACGACTGGCGCAGTCAGTGGGATCATAGGTGTACCTTCTCGGCCCAACTCGAGGTATATTTTAATTGGGTGTAACTGGCGCAGCGGGATATATGCCACTTTATTTAAATTATTACTGCAAAATAATTGTAAATATTGATTGTAAGAGATCTATTTTTTAATTTAATCTCGGTGAAATGAGAACGTTAACTTGTTTTAACAGGTTATTTTCTGCCGCCGATTGTGCCGCTAGATTAAGTTAGTATTAAGATCCTTTATTATTCTTTTTGGTATTGATGGTGCAATAAAGATATATTGTATTGTATTTTCAGTGTGGCGGAATCAGACAGTGTAGACGCGGAGTCGGGTTTCGAGGAGGCGGATCCGGGTGAAGCGGGCAATAACGTCATCAAAATGGTCTCGAGATTCGTTGATAAGGTACCTACTTAGCAGTTTAAAAGATTCTGAGTTATTTGTTTGCGTTTTTTCTCTCAGAAACATCGGTGACATCGGAAATTTTGGGATATTTTTTAATTTATATTTAAAGGAAAACCAGAAGCTTATAAATAACACACTAACAAGTTCATTAATACTTGAAAGCTTATTGGTTAATTAATTAATTAATTCATTTCATTTAATTAAATTATCGTAGAAAATACAATTAAATATTATAAAATTATTCTACAGTAACAAATATATCAAAACGGTAGATCACCGACCGCGAAGCTAGGCTCAAGCGGCCGGTGACTAGGGCTGCAGAGAAATGAATTTCCTGACGATTCTTGCCGAGTCCAGGAGTACCGGCTTTTGGTTCTGGCCCATGATCCAACTTCCTAGCGAGAGTCTCTTTAGATTTTGATTAATGCTGTTTATTTAATTTATTATTACTTAATTAAAAAAAAAATACAGCTACAATATGAACTGTTTGTAGGTTTGCACAGAAGGCGGAGTGACAGCAGAACAAGTCAGATGTCTCCATCAGATGATACCGGGAGTGGTGCACATGCATTTGGAGACTTTGGACGCCGTGGCCAGGGAGAGCAGGCGACTACCACCTGTACAGAAGGTACGAATAAGGGTTACAATTGAATGTACTTGTATGACTGGGTCTGGAATTTTCTTAGCATTTTAATTTTGTCAAAGGAATTTCACGCTTATCGAGTTCCATTTAAAGTGCTAGGAAAGTTCTAGAACTTTCCAAAACATTAATCTTGTAATTGGTTAATAATGCATCAGCTCCTAATTATTTTAACTTCACATTCCGTTCCAATATACTTTGAGGGAGACATAATATCCACACGCTTATTTTAAACATAATCATATCTTTAATTTTGTTTAGGAATATGCGGAGCATTAGTAGAACCGTTGAAAACCTTGGACGACTTATTTGATCTTGGATTAAATAGGTTAGGGAAAAAACATATAACTTCTTGGTGTAGTATTTTAGACGAAACAATTAAATGGCCCTGCGAGGTAAAGCTCAGCTAAAGGCACGCACGCTTTAATCGTGTCACATCGGTTTAAAGACGTTGATTTATTATAAAATTATGCTTATAATAAATCAACGAGTAATACATATTATTATGTTATACAATATAGTTCCCCTGCCCGTCAACGCGACGGATATAACATTTATAATTATAATTTAAACTAGCTGCGCCACGCGGCTTCGCCCCCGTGGAAATCTATGTGTTGAATGGTTTATAAACCTTCCTCTTTAATCACTCGTATCTATTAAAAAAACTGGATCAAAATCCGTTGCGTAGTATTAAAAATCTAAGCATACATAGGGAACAAACAGCGGGAAGCGTCTTTGTTTTATACTATGTAGTGATAATACTCTTGTTTTTCCACAGCCCCGGATAGTCGCCCCAGCTTTAGTCCCGGGAGAGGCAGTGTCCGCTCCGGCCCTTAGAGCTTACTTAGTGAGCGACGGGCGCGAGACGCCCTTACTGCCGGCAGAGGGCGCGTTGTTCCTCACTAACTACAGGCTGGTCTTCAAGGGCACGCCTACTGATCCCTACGGTGAGATAAGAGTATTTGTTACAAAACATGCGTTATTGCCGTCTCGTATAGTACGAGACGGCAAAAGACATAGGCTAATGATGATGGTCATGATAGTATGAGACTAGGAGAGGAAATTGTGGGATAAAGATAGCCATTTTAAGAGACGGGAAAGATTGTTCTAAATAAAGTTTGAAGGAAAGTATCAACGGGTGTTTTCAATATCTTACAAACAATAGATTAGATAGAAAGTTGTTTATCCACAGAAAATAATGAGAAACGTCAAAATTCAATTCAGCCTAAAATATACATACATATTGGTTGGCTTTTTTCCATCTGTAGCTACAGAAAATTCCAGATAGCGAATTTATATGTTATATGAATTTTTATTTGTTATAAGAATTAAACTAAGTGTGTTTTTTTTTTGTTTCAGCGTGCGAACAGACAGTAGTGCGTTCATTCCCCCTCTCCTCGCTAACGCGGGAGAAAGCAGTGCGTACACACTACCTGCCGCATCTAGAACAATCTCTGCAAGAGGGCTTACAGCTTAGATCTGCTACATTCCAACTCATAAAGGTACGGAACTTTGCTCTGATGGAAAGCATCCTTATGCCATATTTGCGTCTACAAGGTTATGGAACAGTCGCAAAGCCTTTCTTAGTGCCTTTTCACAAGCGAACGGCATTGCACTACAGCCATGCTACGCAGATATGTATTACTGTGTGGCTGCTGGCTTATAATTACCAACCATACCGGCAAACGTGCGGTTCCGATGCAAGTCAAAGACCCTTAAGGGTTTAAAACATGCTGCAAATCTACCACGCTATTTAACACATAACGTAACTCGTGTTATCAACGTTATCACGCAAATTTAAGGCGCATTTTAACGTGAATAACACACGAAATGATGTTATTCACGCTTAAGTGGCCTGCGAAGGACGAATTCTCCATACAAACCTAATACCAAAATTATTTCTAATTCAAGCATATTTCCACTATAATATTGTATTATTTGTATTTGATTAGTATTTATCTAGGTTCCTCAATATTTGGATAAACAAGGACAGCGATATTCAGAGCGATTTTTGCAAGCGCCTCGAATTGAAGTTAGGAGCGAGGGTCGCCGGACCCTTTAGCGCTTTAACACGCGTTATTCGCGATAAAATTAGCGTATAAACGCTGATAACGCGAGTTACCTTATGTGTTAAATAGCGTGGTAGCCTTGTGGAAGAGTTTGTTTAAAGGAACCTTGTCCCCAGGTGGCGCTGGACGAGGAAGTTACCAGCGAGTGTTCGGAGGCGTTCCGCAAGCAACTAGCGCGGTTGCGGCACCCGGAGCACCCGCTGCTGCACTTCGCGCTGACGCCGCGCGCGCCGCCCCCGCCCCCGCTCGACCCGCACAAACACCACACGCTCAAGTAAGCAACGCTACTAACACACAAGCGAGTGTTCGAAGGCGTTCCGCTAGCAACTAGCGCGGCTGTGTGGCTAGTCAGGTGTGTGGACAGCCAGCGGTTCCTAACTGTCCCTATCTTTAATAGTAGCGTCGTCGGGTCGATAGAGATCAGTTTTCACTTCGTCAATCAAGTGGTGGTGGACTAGTCTACACTGTGATGCTTAGAAAATAATATTATTTAGGTATTACTAACACAAATCACTACAAAAGATGCACTCAACGAGCCCAGTAGAGAGGAAAACTGAAGTAAAATAATCAGGCCTGTTCAAAAGGCTGATTGATCATATCTACTACATTAAGCATTCATAGGATCTATTCCCTTGTGAAAATCTTTGCGAATGTCCCCTTCATACGATCTATGATTTAGGGATTGGTCAATAGCCTCTTTCCTAGAAATACATAGGTTGGATTATACAATAGAAACACAAAATGTCACTGCATGTTTTTGTAGTGAGACAGCTTAAAGGTAAAACTTATTTATCCATTAAAATTCTTTCATTTGAATAACAGCACCCATCTGTATTTTACAGAGGCTTTGCAAAGAAAACCTTGTTGAAAACAGCGAGGAAAGCCGGCCTGAAACCCAAACCGCCTAAACGGCAGAAGTACGTTCTGCCGTCAGCTGACGCGAGGTCGTTGACCTCTCCGCCTCTCATGTCTTCCTTGTCAGCTGATACGTTATCCCGTAAGTATAATAAAAGGTTTTCAGACAAATTTATAAATTAGATAACTCACTAACGCAACATTTAACTTCTACTTATTATTTTCGATATCTAACGCATATTCTTTCTGTCTCTAGTTGAGGAGTTAGACCTAGGCGGCAGCGAAGGGACGGAACCACCGGCGGCGCGGACCTTAGAACGAGTCCGGGAGCGGATATACGCGAGAGACTGGGCGCGCCTCGGCCTCGCTTCCAGTCCGTTCCGCTTAGCTCATGCAAACGCTGTTTATACGCTCTGTCGAAGGTTAGAAACATATTTATTTAGAATGAAAGAAGACATAATATCACTAAAATATTCATCATCATCAGCCTATCTTAGTCCACAGCTGGACTTAGGGCTCCCCCAATTAGAGCCATAGCGCCCTGTCTTCAGCTTGACGCACCCAGCATCTACCTGCAGTCTTTCGCAGGTCGTCATCAACTAAAATATTAATATTCATTTATTGATTAATTTTTTAAAACCAGGTAAACTTAAAATGCATATTCTTATTTATTATTTAATTGAAGTATACCATCTATATAGTTCAGTATAATATGTTGAGGTGTGCCCACTATGAACTATTTTACGTGTAATGCTACTTTACCAATAAATTAACCATTGAACTATTAAATACAACGGTATGGTGATTATGTAACTCGCGACCGGTTTGCGACAGGCGCAAATTAAGCAATTAGTGCTGTCAAACGTCCATTTTGTATTAGTTTGACACCAACTACAACGTCAAAATTGGTCAAAATTGACGTTTGACAGCACTGATTGCTTAATTTACGCCTGTCGCAAATCGGACGCGTGTTATATATTCACCCGGCCGAACACTGGAAAGCGCATAAGTTTAAAACTGTGTCGTTCTACCTTTAGGTTCTCTTATAAGACTGACACGTCATACTTATAACACCCCGTCGTTTTTGCGTCAGGTTTTAAAAATGCAGACAACAATAACTACCAAATGAGTCCTTTGAGACGAATATACGCCCGAAACTGTTCTTATTAGGTATAGAAAAACAAAATCAAAATCGGTTCATCCGTTCGGGAGCTACGATGCCACAGACAGAAACACAGACACGTGAAACATATAATACCCCGTCATTTTTGCTGATTTATTGAGGTAGTAGATTTATGTAGTAAAAAGGGGTAATTTTTTTTTTGAGATATTCAAATTTAAATTTAAGATAATGTAATATCCATTTTGTTTTCAGTTACCCGGCAGTAATACCAGTACCTGAAAGCATCGGCGACGAGTCGTTGCGGCGGATAGCGCGGTGCTACCGGCAGGTATGAACTAACAACTAGCCAACTACCGACATTATCATGTAATGTTGGAAATATTTAATTAATTAATAATAATTTATTTATTTCAGGCAATATTAGTCTAGTACAGGATGTAAAATATATTAAAAAACTACGGCCCATATAAAATATATACCTAAGTCTAACATACATAAAAAAATCCTATTTAATACCACGTAGGTATGTAGTGTCGGCGACGTGTGTGACTGACGCAATATGTGCTGCGACCGCAGGTAATTGCAGCACATATTGCGATATAATCGTCCGGGAAAACGCCGCAACAGCACATTCTTCGGCCAGAATTCTTCCCGAGTGAAGGTCGAAATATTCTCATTTGGAACACGCATCACAAATGATTAATGAAATGACAATTTGTTCCAGGGCCGACTGCCGGTAGTAACGTGGCGGCATCCCAGAACACACGCTCTCCTAGTCAGGTATGTACCGAAGTACTGAAGTTTATGTTACTAATGCAGTTTATTGTGGGAGCACGACTCGGTAAACGTAGTGTAGGACGCCCTCCGGTCAGGTGGGATGAGGACCTGAGAAAGACTGCAGGCAGGTGCTGGACGCGTCAAGCTGAAGACAGGGTACTATGGCGCTATTAAGGGGAGGTCTATGTTCAGCAGTGGACTAACATAGGCTGATGACAATGATGAAGCAGTTAATTGTCTTCGGCGCTCATGTTGCCTAACGCTCTTATTCACAAGGTTATTATAACGGCGGAAAGCTAAGATAACTCTCTTTATTGGTCTACTCTCAACCCCTATAGCGTTTCACCTCGTAGTTTAAGTTCAAATATTCTGATAATTTGTCCAGATCAGCGGCATCGCATCATAAAGGCGTGATGGGGATCCTCAAGTCTACACACCAGAACCCTGCGTCCGCACAGAGCGGGACAGAGACCACCTCTAGTTTAGAACAGGTGAGCTGCCGTGCTTGTACCTAACTAGAACCGCCCCCAACTCAGCGCAACCATATCCAGTCGAAAGAACCGACTATTGCTGCCTTAGTTAGCAATAAACATTATTATTAATATATAATATACAGATAAATGAAATGGTGAGTAAATTGAACTTTCTGAATTTATTTGACCTAACTAGTTTACTCTTAATTGGTTTGTAGGAACGAATGCTAACAACACTAGTGGCCAGCACGCCGGCGCGCGCGTGTCGCGGCGAGCTAGAAGACTCCAGCCTCAGCCTGGACTCCTTGCTCCTCTGCTGCGAGGACCAGCACCATCACACGCCGCTACTGACCAAGGCAGCTGGCACCCTGAGGTGAGTACTTAGGCTAGAAGCCGAAAAAAATCACACTCTTGAAAAATAGTAAAGTAAGGTCCAAATTCATGCGGTGATTACAGTGCCATTGATTAGTATTTCATAGGTCAGTCATGACAAACTCTTACACTACTACTTATAAGAAGAAAGAAAATGTGAAGGCCATTTATTAGCTTCTCTGTTGCTAGGTTAATGTTACTTATTTTGTATTTAAGCTGTAGCCTTCCTTAAAATAAATAAATAAAATAATACTTAACTTACACTTACATACTTGAACAAGCAGCCACTCCAAATTTAAACTAAGTGGAGTCAAAAGTTTCATCCAAATCGAATTAGAAATAAAACCAAATCTAATTGATACATCTTTTTCAGTGTCCTAGGCAGAAACAGCGGCGGTAAAGGCGGCGCGTCCGGTACCACCTCCCGACATTTCGGCCGCTGGGGGTCGCTCAAGGACCGCCAGTGCCGACAGCCCTCGCACTTGGAGCTTTACCAGCCGCGGCAGAGGTTGTCTACTGCTGATGTGGATTCCGGTGAGAAGATGATACTAAATAAACTTTCCTTTTCCGACAAAGGTACGAAGAAACAGACACAATAAAGAGAAGGCACTTGACTAAATACGTGTCTGGTTTGAAAAAGACACTTAAAAATCTCTTAACCGACTTGCTGCGTTCACAAATACTTTTGTGATCGCAGCCGACTTGTCTTAGTTCACATATTATATTATTTTATTTTGCTTATTGACAGGTTATACTGTTATTGGTTTTATTGAATTAGTTGCTTGTGATTTATTATGTTGTCAACTATTGTATTAGGTAATACCTGTTAAAATAGATAATGCTGGACAATTCACACATTATCTAGCCCCATGGTAAGCAGAGCTTGTGTTATGGGTACTAGATAACTGATATACATAATACAATACATTACATAGATAGATATTTTTTTATTATACATAGAAAACGACCAGAACACCCGGAACAAATATCTGCAGATCGTACACACAATTGTTCCGAGGCGGGAATCGAACCCGCAACCTCCTGCGTCGCAGGCGGACCTTCGCCCACCGCGCCACATCGGTCGTCGAAATCGTCGGATGTAATGCTTTGAATAAACAAATAAATAATTTTAAACTTTATTTGCATACATATAAGACCAGCATTGGCTGTAGTCGGGTTGCGGATGATGATGATGATAGACTGTTGGTCATCACAATGTCGCTTTCGTTCCAGTGTCATGCGAAGGCGGCGGGTCGCGTCGCGCCGCGCTGTACATAATGTGCGACAAGGGATCGGGCGGGCCGCTGCCGGCGGGCTGCGAGCACCTGCCCGTGGAGTACCCCGAGCTCAGAGCCACGCGGCACGCCTTCAAGAAGCTAATGCGCGCTGCCGTGCCTTCCGCGCCCTCGCAGCCAGATCATGCTGGCTTCCTCAGGTACTGCTATTTACGTCCACTGATGACCGTGCCCAATTGTTTTAACTATCATGTTCTCAACATTGCTCACTCACCAACTCAATCACTGGCCGTAGATTCTTCTAGTCAGATAGGCCGTTGGCATTCTCTCTTTGATAGTCATCAGTCCGATTGGTACGCTGCGTTTGCATTTCCTGTACGGAACTTTATGAAACCGGTGGTAATGGTAACGTTCATAGCAAAAGACAAAACATGAGGGTAGATCGGTATGTCTGCCTTATATGCCAATAGCCATGATAGTTTCAAACGTTTTAAATTGTCCTTATGTTTTCAGATTAATAGAAGAGTCTGGGTGGCTATGGCAGCTGCGTCAGATCTTCCAGTTATCAGGCGCTGTGGTGGACCTCCTGGACATACAGGGATCCTCCGTGATGTTGTCTCTCGAAGACGGCTGGGATGTCACTGCTCAGGTATTAAACACCTCACAAAGGTTTATTATCATCATTATTTTTTATTGAGTGTCACTGCGGCCATGATTGGCCTATTGTGACTTTATTCGTTCAGCCCCGAAGCCGCGGCGTTCACAATTCGTCACTAGCCCTTGCAGCTACTAGGAACTGTAGGATTTTCTTCGGGGTGATGTCTCGTAGCTCGTCTGGGCTATGTAGATGCTTGCCCAGGTGGATGCTGCGTTATTGCATCAGTGTTTCGCACTCTCCTAGCAGATGGAGAGGCGTTTCATCCGCCTCCTCGCAGAAACTGCAGGATTATGTGTCGCTTAGCCCTAGTTTGAACATGTGCTTGTTAAGGCGACAGTTCCCAGTTAGAGCTCTTGTCTTAGTGCGTAGGTTGCCTCTGCTCAGTGCTAGGATTCGGTTTAAGTAGATTGGGTATTTGAATGACCTCGAGGTGCTCTATTATTAACGTTAGTGGAAGCCAATCTCTGTAACTTTGACGCTAACAAAGAATCACAGCCTCGAACAGAGACGACGAATTTATCTAAATCTTTAGTCAGCGTTTTAAAACCACTCTGGTCGCTGAGCCGTAAAGGTTCAATTACTATATAATGCCATTGAACTGTGAAATGTTTTGTTTCATTTCCAGATAAGCTCCCTCTCGCAAATCTGCCTGGAGCCGTACTACCGCACGCTGGAAGGGTTCCGTATCCTGGTGGAGAAGGAATGGCTCGCCCTGGGGCACAAGTTCGCGCAGCGCTCCAACATCACGGCCACGCCGCAGCAGGGTCACACGCCCACCTTCCTGATGTTCCTGGACTGTGTGCATCAGGTATTTATTACTCTTCACTTGCAGCCTACCCATTATTTACTTCCCCGTTGTGTAAGCCCTCCCAGGGAAGTAGCTGCAGTGAATTTGTGAGAGAGAAGCGCGGCTCACTTCGCTCGCCACGCGATGTGATAGTGTGTTGGCTCGCTTCACCGTACGACACAGCATGTTGATACACAAACGGAGAGGGTCTCTTCGCTCGCCGCGCCATCCTTTGTAAAGGACTGCGTTAAGCGAAACGATTACCCTATTTCATATTTTATTAATGTTTTTGCAAGAACCAATCGATAAAAAAACTTGATTACGAAATTCCTTAATAGTCTACGCGATCTGTTCTTTGAACTCTTTTTTCTTTCAGCTCCAGAAGCAGTTCCCCCTGGCATTCGAGTTCAACGAGTACTACCTCCGCTTCGTGGCGTACCACAACGTGTCGTGCCGCTTCCGAACGTTCCTGTTGGATAGCGAGGCGCAGCGCGCGGAGCTCGGCATTACGGCGCACGACGACAAGCGCGCCGATACCAACAGACTGGTGAGTCTTGTACAACACACTGTGTCTTGTACAACACAACGTGTCGTGCAACGTTCCTGTTGAACAGCGAGGCGCAGCAAAACACAACGAGACGTGAAAAAAAAGTTTAAATGACTCCGAGCCCGCCAACGCCGCGGATACAGTTACACAGAGGGTTAGTGTTGGCGGCATTATTGTGTCGGAGACGTTGCTATTTTTGGCGTCATTTCGGTGTATGAAGATTGGCAGTTGCCGACAGTGTTATGTCAATTGGAAGACTAGTTCTGTGATCTGGCATCTTACCGTGTCTCAGGCAGACTTTCGTTCACTGCATCGCATAGGATATAGTTTTATATTCGTTTTATAGTTAATAGCATAAGATAGGGAGTGCTTTGGTTGTTCATACTTTAAACTCCTATCTTCTTTAATAAATAAATAGGTATCCTGCTGATAACTAATTTGTTGTTTATTGTCGTCAAACTCACATTGCAATCATTCCCGTAGGGTGTAGAAACCGGCGCGGGCTCAGAAGAGGAGATCGGGGCTATGCACTACGGCTCCATGTCGAGACAAGCGCCGGTCGGACACTCGTTGTTCGACTACATCGACAGGCATCATCAGAAGTCGCCTGTCTTCTATAACTTCCTCTATACGCCGGATTTGGACAACCCTGTGAGTACACTTTTGATTATGCTTAGTTCTTGCATCCTAGGGTTTAGGCTTTCGTACCCCAAGGGTAAAACGGGACCCTATTACTAAGACTCCGCTGTCTGTCCGTCTGTCACCAGGCTGTAACTCTTGAACCGTGATAGTTAGACAGTTGAAAATTTTCACAGATGATTTATTTCTGTGACCGCTATAACAACAAATACTGAAAACCAGAATAAAACCAAATATTTAAGGGGACTCCCGTACAACAAATGTGATTTATTTTGCTCGGTTTTTATAGATAATAATATATTATAATAGTACGGAATCCTTTTTCCGCGAGTCCGACTCGCAATTGACCGGTTTTTAAAAGCATCTTTTGTGTGGTTAAAAGTCTTGAAAAACATTTGTTGTTTTGCAGGTTCTTCGACCAGTATCATCGATATGTTCTCTAGAAGTGTGGCAGTACTACACTTGCGAGGAGCTGTCCCACGGCGCTCCCTACGACCCGGAGACGCTGAGTCCGCCCGCGCACGAAGCCGAGCGCACGTCTCGGAGACTACTAAACGCAGGGTTAGTGCATAGGGTTTGTTCTGTTATATAATTAAGTTTTTGAGCCGTGAGTGGTTTTATACCAAAGTCTTGTTTGTCCCGCACGGCGACATAAAATCAAGTATCATTCCTGTTGATTTTTAGATTACGCGACTTACAAGTGAAAAATATGGTCGTTTTAGGGCCAGCCCCACCTTAAAATAATGTCTAATCTAAATTGCACCTTATCTCCAGGTACGAAAGCATATCCCGAAGCATGCCCGACGCGTTCAGCGGCCTTCTCGAGAGGATACGACAGCTGGAGCTGGAATTGGGACATCTGCCGCAGAAGTGGAGGGTTCGATGGGACCAGCTCGAGTTGCCCAATACTTTGGAACTTCAGGTAAAATTACCTACATTACATACATATTCATATATACATTTGTAGGTACTAGTATGTAGATAATGTAATAAGAAACACAATGGTAGTCAAGCAGGGCATGGCAATATGTACTGAGAGTGCAAGTGAGCCGTGTTTCTAGAAAATTCTGTTTATTAGATGAGAGTGAGAGCGCAGACAATTATATTTTAATCACATAGTTTTAAGTAAATAGTAATAGTAATATGATTAGATTTTTGAGTTTTCCAATATTTCGGCACAGTGTCATGCGCCATGATCACGGGATAACTGAAGGCACTGCGAGTAAGTTTTAAATGACTTTAGAGTTGATAACCATGATAGTTTCAAAAGTTTTAGTATAAGCATTAAGTTAACTTTTATTTATTTTTTCTTTCGTATTCCAGCGCAACTCGTCAATGTCGTCGGGCGTGGTCCGTCGCGCGTCGCTCGCGTGCCACAAGCGCGGCACCATCGAGCTACTGGCGCGGGGGCGCGCGGCCAGCGCCGGCGGGTCCGGCCCCGCCGCACCCCCTGCGCCGCACCACCGCTGGGCCCCCGCCGCGCACCCCGCCCCCGCGCGCTGCGACCACTGCCAGGACCTGCTCTGGTCTCCACTCAAGGTATACTATAATACACTACTGGTCTTTGCACTAAAGATGTCAGATGATCAGCCTATGTTAGTCCACTGCTGAACATAGGTTTCCCCTAATGAGCGCCGTAGCGCCCTGTCTTCAGCTTGCCGCATCCAGCATCTATCTGTAGTCTTTCGCAGGTCGTCATCCCACCTAGTCGGAGGTCCAGATCTCTTAGTTAAATTTGAAGTAGCATAATTATTTGTTGATTTTTTCAGACTGGCGTCCGCTGCGTGGACTGCGGCGCGGCGTGCCACGAGCGCTGCGCCGACGTGTTCGCGCTGCCGTGCACCAAGTACAAGGCGCCGCCGCCCGCCGACCGCGACCGCGACCTGCGACCCGCTAACAACAACAGTAAGATACTAAAGTCGCTAGCTCCTCTAACAACCCTTCGTAACGTAACTTAGTACTTACTTCTTTGTTAGCAACATTCATATGATGTCGGCCACATAGGTTAAAACAAAGTCGCTTCCCGCTGTCTGTCTGTCCCTATGTATGCTAAGATCTTTAAAACTACGCAACGGATTTTGATACGGTTTTTGTGAATAGATGGTGTGATTCAAGAGTAAGGTTTAAAGACCATTTGACACAAAGATTTCGATTTCGAAAACGCCACCAGTACACACCACATACAGAACAAATATCTGCAGATCGTACAAACATTTGTCCCGACGCCAGAATCAAACCCGCCCCCTCCTGTGTCGCAAGCGGACCTTCGCCCACCGCGCCACATTTGTTACAATAAAAAAATCAGCGCAATAGCAACTTTGTTTTCTGTTTCAGATGTAGGAACACTGCAGTCGTCCTCTCAACAGTACTACGAGCAGTTCTCATCGAACGTGGCCGAGAATCGAACCCACGAGGGACATCTCTACAAGCGGGGCGCGCTACTCAAGGGGTGGAAGCAACGGTAAACTACTTGTATACATTAGCGCCATTTTATTGAAGTGAAAACTTCTTTAGGCGCGTTGAGCACTTTTTGGATGAAAAAAGAGTGTGGAACCCGCGTCCTCGGCACCGCACGCTTCCCAGTATAGATAACATATAAAATTACTTAGTTTTCACTTCTATCGGCAGTCCCCAGACTGCCTTGCATGTTTTTTTTAAGAGAAAGGCTCAGGTCAAACGAGCGTCATTTTTGAGTATTTATTGAGTACCGATTTTAAATAAATATATATAATAAACTACTCAATCTGTATTTCAGATGGTTCGTGTTGGATTCAATAAAGCACCAGCTGAGATATTATGACGCGATGGAGGACTCGCACTGTAAAGGATTCATAGGTAAGCTCGACAGCAGACCAGTTGTGTATATAAGTTACATTTTATTAAGACCCCATAATGTACATCTCAATTAACGAAGAGCATTCTTGAACTTTTCTATATTACTCAATGTTTTATTACTTACTTGTGTACAAATAGGTCTTCACTACATACTACATAGTTTAACAAAGCCGCTTCCCGCTTAGATCGAACAACGCAACGGATTTTGATGCGGTTTTTTAATAGATAGAGTGATCAAGAGGAAGGTTTATAAACCATTTGGCACATAGATTTCCACGCGGGCGAAGACGCGGTGCATTGCTAGTACAATAATATAACAGAAGTCCAACATGCACCCTGCAATCTAGTTAGGCAAGCTATAAGATCTTTAGACTTGAAAGATAGGACTAGAAAAAATGTAATGAATATGTTTTGTTTTGTTAGATTTGGCGGAAGTGATAACGGTGACGCAGGCGGCGCCCGCGCCGGGCCCGCCCAAGAAATGTGACGACAGATCCTTTTTTGACGTAAGTTACCATAGTTTAAAAAAAATAGTTTTTACCACCATAAAATAGGTATTGACAAATACCCCGGCGCATAAATGGAGGTTCAAATTTCAGTGTTTTCTAGATAGCCTGATTCGTTTGATTTCTTTTTAATTTGATTGAAAGTTTCTTACATGTTTGATGAAAATTTATGCATTGTTCTCAAAGTAAAAACTTCAGGGTTTTAAAAATTTTGCTACATTTGCATGTCTCAATTTTTCAGTTATTTTATTATATACTAGCGGCCCGTCCCGGCTTCGCCCGGGTGGTCATTTGTTTCAGACATCTTTTTAAATGTTTATCTCCGTAAGAACCATGTTCTCGAGATTCATTTTTATATTATAGATAAAAATATGCTATCACAAGAACACAATTTATGCATTAATGTATGTTTTGCATTAAATTGTCTTTTGCACAGCTGCGCACGAGTCGGCGTACGTACAACTTCTGCGCGAGCGACGCGGCGGCCGCGCAGGAGTGGACCGAGAAGCTTCAGGCCTGTTTGCAGTGAGAGATATTGTGAGTGTATATTGTGACATTACCACACCTGACAAGCGGTTGAAGATTGGAGACCAAATGTTTGATGGATAGACTGGCTTGAGAAGAGTTTTCAGTCGATATAATCAGTGACAGTGAAAATTATATGGGAAAGAAGAATGTAAACGCAAATTCCATTTATGTACCTATACATGGAAGGTTGCGTAGAACGTCCCTTCAGTCTCTTAACTTTTTGTAAGAATTTATCTCATGATCTACTTTAAAGAAGAGGGAATAGATAGTAAATTAAATTGTATGAGATATTTGTTTATAGCTTTCGCGTTTTGAACATTGCTTTGACATGCAATTTAAATTGTGAAAGCTTTAGCGTAATTTCGCGGAATTCGAACGTAAAATATCATTCGAGCTCAAAATGTATCTAGATATTGTGAAAATTATTGGCGCTTGAAACGATTACTAATATTTCTGATATAATTGAAGTGAGACTGTGCCTAGATCTCGATCGCACTCTAAGCATTTCAAATAAATTTTGAGTGTATACTCACTATTGTAATACCTAGCATATTAATACCTTTACTGCCCGTGGCCGTGTGCTTTCGTTAGAAACCACCGCGTCATGGGTTATGAAAAAATATTTAGTTTACATAAATATTGTTACGTTGGATGTTTGTAAATAATTTATAAGTATTGTTATGTAAAGACTTTCGTTCCATTATTATTGTGTAACGTTTATTTTATCGATTTGACTATTGTAAGGATTACATCGCTAGCGGTATTTGACTAGGACGGTTAGTACGAACGCTAGCTAGATACCTAAATGGTATTTGACTAGGACGGTTAGTACGAACGCTAGCTAGATACCTAAATGGTATTTGACTAGGACGGTTAGTACGAACGCTAGCTAGATACCTAAATGGTATTTGACTAGGACGGTTAGTACGAACGCTAGCTAGATACCTAAATGGTATTTGACTAGGACGGTTAGTACGAACGCTAGCTAGATACCTAAATGGTATTTGACTAGGACGGTTAGTACGAACGCTAGCTAGATACCTAAATGGTATTTGACTAGGACGGTTAGTACGAACGCTAGCTAGATACCTAAATGGTATTTGACTAGGACGGTTAGTACGAACGCTAGCTAGATACCTAAATGGTATTTGACTAGGACGGTTAGTACGAACGCTAGCTAGATACCTAAATGGTATTTGACTAGGACGGTTAGTACGAACGCTAGCTAGATACCTAAATGTTATTTTTTAAATCGGGAATCTCGTTAGGTTGCATTGCTTCCTTGTTACATACTCATTTGTGTAAATAAGTACATTTTTCGTTTGACATGTCAGAATAAATGTCGCTCGTGGATGTGCCTGGTTGAGATAATTTTATATTATTTATATCTATTGTGTACGTATAGTTTGTTGTTGTAAATATATAGTTTTTACTACGTCGTAACGCATTTAATCGGTGGTGTAGCCTTGTGTCGTGTCGAGCGGTCGGCGTTGATGTTGGAATATGGATGCGCGATTCGTGCCAAATGTGCACACAGTGCAGGTAGCATTTGCTCACTAAAATAACAAAACTGAACTCAATCTTTCAAAATGTAAAGATAACATTCCTTGCCTTTTTTAATAAACTTACATGACTCGAATCAGTGTCCTACGGCTTTATCCATAATGTTTTTTCGGCACGGATGTTGACATCTGCGGTATATGTTGCGAGTGAATAGCTGTGCCGAAACATACCTAACTAAGCTCAAACATTTCATTAGATGCCTTTTACTAGTACCCATGGCTTGTATCTCGATGTAAAAGCCCATTGCGGTGCCAGTTTTACCTGATAATTGGTTTAGGCGCTGCAATAGGCTTGATATTGATTTCTGTCTCAGTGCACCGCGTATCATCAAATAAAGATTTTAAAAATATATTATTTGTTTTCTAAGTATTCCCTCATGTATTGTGGTTACGATGGCTAGGTAGGTACAGACAGTTTCATCGACATAACGCCACCGGATGTCGGAAAAAGGGTGGGCAGTGAAAACAAGGCCATTAGGTATTTTTTGCTCTAGGACTTCTAGGGATTGAACACTTGAGTGTTCAATCCCTAGAAAGAGAAGTCCTAGAGCTTCTGTAAATGCCATCTCATTCACACAAGAAAGAGAACAATATATGCTCAAAGCCTGAAAAGAAATGAGATACAAGGACTGTCTTCCTGTCTCTCTCAGCATGCCTCTTTTTACAAGGTCAGCAACTAGACTATGTTTTAACCATAGATTTAATATATTTGAGTTAACGACGTAGTCAAATCTTAAATCTACGGTTTTAACAATTGCAAAAGTAAAGAGAAACGAAGAATAAATTGGACATCTGAAAAATATATAACATTTAAAATAAACCTACATAAAACTTATTACTTGATTAAAGATTAAAATAAAGTACCTAAGTCAACATAGATTATTGTGGTTAACGATGTCCCGAGAGTCCTGATTGGTATAATAAATCTAACCTGTTTTCGATTTTTCTTTTTGATTCTTTGGTACATAATATTATAATAAAGGCACAGATCTGAAGGCAGTACTCTATCTCCAGGAATATTCAAAAAATGCGCATTAATTTTATTGGGGTCATCAAAGCATACAGGTAACGACTTTTCGTCAATAGTATGGCCCGAATGAGTGACAATTGGCGGTGAATTTGAATTTATTATAATTAAAAACTGCGTGACGATACAATGTTATTCCAGCCTACTCGGGCGGATAAAGAAACATACATTTCAGCAGGCGCAGTAATATTGTTAAAACCTTGCCATAATTATACACTAGCAACTTGCTCTGCGATATGGCCTTACTAGTCCTGAAGTTCCGTACGAATCGATAAAACCTATGAACTTCTGCTATCAAACACTCATGAACATAACGGAATGGAGGTGAATGTAAATTCGAAATAAAATAAAACATTTTCATATGTAACAATTTTATTTTACCAATATCAATAATATATTAACATGTGTGGTCCAGAACCACCCTCTCAGATAATAATATATTACAAATAATTTTCACAAAGGTCTTTGAACCCAT
This sequence comes from Eupithecia dodoneata, assembly GCA_947044415.1. Taxonomy (NCBI): domain Eukaryota; kingdom Metazoa; phylum Arthropoda; class Insecta; order Lepidoptera; family Geometridae; genus Eupithecia; species Eupithecia dodoneata. The sequence continues at coordinate 3,100,871 of OX345670.1, forward strand.
AACAATGAAACAAGGTTACAACTAAACGTGAACTCCCCACGACCGACAGTCAATATTAAACCGAGCCTCCGACTAATGTAATGACTGCTAGATCACATACAACAATAGTTAAAACGAGGTATAAAATGAAAAAGAAAGGGAAACATTTCCATAATATATTAATAAAATAACTAACCTAACGGATAGGGGGCGCTGACAGCTGCTTACAATAAAAATAGCACCTCTCAGCAGGTAACGGAACAAGGCTGTGCTGAAAAGAAAGGTCACCCGCGGCCACAATCGTAAATTAGGCCGTTTTCAGTACTGAGCGCCCCCTCACGACTAACACAACATTATTACATTATATACAATGGGAAATAAATACGCTATTCACGAAAATACAATGCTCGTGTATGTACATAACCACACCTACTGTGCAAACCATCCACTTGTATATCACAAAAAATATATAATCCCATTGCCACTTGACGTGTGGTTTGCCTAATTACATTACAATAATATTGGCGCACACTTTTTGGCTTAGCTAAGTTGTTCTAATCTCTATAGTCCAGTACACAATCCATTCTAATAGGCGTCTCCTTTTATGACAGAAATAACTTAATGCGAAACTGAAAACAGCTATAAGATAAATCGCAAGGCGGATGAATAGGTTTGCTTAGCAAAGTCCATGACACGTTTTAAAATCACAGGGTGCTAAATAAGCACGAGCTAAGCGAACTCTATTTATCTTGCGCCTAGTAGTTTCATAGAACACATGCAATCAACACCTACTATATTGCAATTAATACATAATTTCCAAAATCTATAAGACATCGACTGTGCTTGTTAATTAGTTCTCACGTACACGCAAACGTCACTAAAAGATACATTTTTTGGTTTGTGTTGTGTCGTTAATGCATACAATTTTCAAAAATATAGAAAGGATCGCAAAACCACAATCGCTCGCTTGATAACTTCAAGGGAGGGTAGTGCATACAAACGTACTAAACTTGGATAAAAATATATCGAAAAACGGTACGCGTCAAACTTTGTAAACACTTCGTTAGGATCAAAAGTTCGATGTTCATAAAATTAAGTGAAAAACTCACTCGAATATTTCTTCTAAACTGCATGGAGTTTTGTTTCGGACAATCTACACGATTTGAAATTTCTGTACTTATAAAACACTAATCCTTATCACGAAACACAGTGCTCTGTCAATTAAAAACTGATATATTAACAAAGGAAAAAATAATCGTAAAATTTACCAAAAGAATAACTTCCTCAATAATCACGAATTAAGTGAACTAATGTAAGATAACATTCACAGTGCGTTTCGTGGTAAAGCGTTACAACTATCTATAATGACTACGTCGTGACTCGCGTTACAAACTAAAGCTCCGCGCACATTAATCCAGTACCGCTACCACCCAGCACAAAAATGTGCATTCAAATATGGGCTTAAACTCGTTATATTTAGATACATTTTACAGTTCCATAATGACTTCCCACAAGCTTCACTGCCTGTCATCTGATGCGGTGCTCAGGTGTGCCTCAAGCTTTACGTATATGGAATCTGTCACGCATTCTTTACAATGTACAATTAATGGTACATATTTCCAAATCACGGAGGTGAAATAACGTCAAAGATTTTAATAAAATGCCCCAAAATACCGCCAGAGATAAGGTTGGTGTAGAAACTGTTCAATAACGAAAAACCATGATCTTTATTACCTGTTTCCAAATTGAGTTAATTTATAATAAAATACTGATAAATAGTTAACAGTTGAAACTTTTATATTTTGTCTTTTATCAGTTGATTGTCATAATCAAGATGAAATAAATATTATTTTGTTAAACATTTCTGATATTGCAATAAACCACCATAAAGATAAAGTCCATGGTTTCCCGATAACTTAATTATGATTCGAAAGCTAACCGTACAAATTGTAAAGTCTTTTTGGAAAAGACTTGCTTTGAAAAGTCGCTAGCAAAAGGTTATAAACGCAGAGGTGTGTTAAATGGTCTCGTATAAACGAAAAGGAGCGTTATATCGCTAGCACAAGGTTGTAAGGCCCGGAACACATAACCGCGTTGCGACGCAACGCTAAAATCGGCAGTTTGCGTTGCGGTGTCGCGAAAAAGAGCGTTTTATTGTCGTATGATAGGGTAACCAGTTCCTCGTGATTTTTGATTGTGGATAGACGTGTCTAAACCATGGATCGTTGTAAGAAACTTATGTAGTGTATGTAGTATCTTCTAGGATACATCCGCTAAAATCGGCAGTGGCTCTGAGGCTTTTAGCGGCGCGGCGCCGCAACGCGGTTATGTGTTTCGGCCCTAAAGGCGTGTTGCCTTATTTAAATAGGTAAATATGTATATAGTGGCGCGTGTTAGTGTCCGACGGGTTCTACGTAGTTAGCGGGGTAGAGTCCGACGCGGCCGTCCTTGCGGCCCTTGCACCAGCCCTGCTCGTCTTCGTCTTCTAATTTCTCGAATAGGTCACCTGGAGACAGACAAGGGTTTAATGTAAAATGTTTATATAGGCCGTAGTTTTTAAATATTTTCCATCCTAGACTAATGTTGCCTGATTATTATTATTATAATGTACATAGATAGATAGATAGACTGAAAATTATTTTATTGCACACTTAAAAATAAAACAAACAAGACAGAAAAAAATACAAAATATGTGACAATTTGGCGGTCTTATCGCTCAAGAGCGATCTCTACCAGACCACCGTGGATGGATAGGATCGTTTGATTGTGCATGTAACTAGAAGCGTCAGCATTACTTTGTTTTTACGTGGTGTTTAATTTTAAGTGGATTATGATGATGTCTTGAATTTGTATTGTAACAGTATTTTTTCCTTATAATTTTTATAAATAATGCTATAATTTGAATAAAAAAATGTAAGTACTCTCTCGGTAAATAGTAGACAAGCGTCAGCATTACTTTGTTTATTTTTAAGTGGATCATGATGAACGAAATGCCCAGCCAGTGCGCGAGCGAAGCTAGCTGCAAAACTTTACAAAGAGTGGCGAGCGAAAAGAGCCACGTTTTTTTACGATACGTAACGTCGGGGTTGCTGGCCGCCGGACTCTTCGTCCCAGCCGTCCTCTCGAAGGGCTAGCCCTGACTCTGTATGTCAGTGAGTACACTCACCTTGCCTGAAGCTCAGCTCGTCGCTCTCGGCTCCCGTGTAGTCATACAGCGCTCGGACCGGCACCCCCGGTTCGCCGGTGTCCGTCAGGGGGCCGCCGGACTCCTCGTCCCAGTCGTCCTCTTCGAAGGGATTGTCCTGTCCCTTGGCTTGGCTCGGGTTTTGGCTCGCGTTCGCGCTCTGACTCTGGCTTTGGCTCTCTTTGGTTGGGGAGGGCTTGTTGGATTTAGGCGCTGATGCTGTGCCGTTTCTGGAAGTGGACGAAAATTATTGAATGACATATTTGCGCAAGATTAAAATTGCAGCGTACATAAATAGAACACAGGATACTTTTCCATATATGATGTTATACATTTCTCAATACAGTCAAGATAAATGCATATTTTTAATGCGCCATAGTTGTAGAGAAAGGGGTATCATTATAAACAGCCTATGCTATCCCTCTGCTAGACATAGGCCTCTCTTACTGAGCTTCATAGCTCCCTGTCGTCGTCACCTTGCCACATTCAGCATCTATAGCAGATCGTCTTTGTCATTTAATATTGAAGAGTTAGTTTCGAAGTCAGGTACTTTCTCAAGTCTTATTTAGAGGAAAAAGAGAGACAAAAGAGACCTCAAATTCTAAAATACCTATATCTTAACAATACCTCACTGTAATACGATTAAACATGATAACTAACGCAGGCACAAGACAGTCGCTCATATCAGTGATGGTGAAGCGCGTGTTGTTGACATCGACGTCGTTGCGGAGCGCCATACGCAACAAATGCGCGCCCAGAGCCTCTTCGGACACGGACGAACCGGGGCCGATGGGGTTGCGGTATGCGTAGATTTCTAGGCGCTCGATACTGAGGGATGGGTTATAGGATAAAGGGTAGTAAGGATATAGGATAAGGTTTGTTCAGTACGCTTTCTGCTAGAACAGGAAAGGACAGCACCTCTTATCTAGTCAGCCCGTTAGATCCTCAGGGGCTAGTCAAATATTGACTGACCGCAGAACGCGAGTGTCAGGGTGGACATTTGTAAAGACGAAGATTTTTATTTAGACAGAACAGATACGAATAATATACATACATACTCTTATATGTAAATTAACTTTAGCAGATAACTGACAAAATTGGTCACTCAGCATGTGCAATGGTAATGCAGATCATACCACCGGACTGGTCTTGGTATTAGGCCACCTTCCGTGGTGCGGAAGGTGGACTAATACACGCATAAAAACAAGGAACAAAACTAAAATGTAAATAAATCAACAAAAAAGAAAACTATGACAACAATATAAATAATATTATTACTTATAATTGATTAACATTAATAAGTACTAAGTCATAAATTCTAGAAATTATCTTCGTACATTCGAAGATAAAATAAAAGAAACCTATTAAAATTTATATCATCAAATGTTTTTAACAATGGAAGGCAAAGAACGGCTTATTTGAACTGGATGTATGTTTTGAGACTCAAGTTGTACTTTTTTGAGGGATTTTTTTGAACGAGTAAACTTTGATAATTATGGTAGTAAAGTGACTTACGTGACAGCAATAGGCGCGCTGATGGTCTTCTTATCAATCGTGTTATTCGCAGTGTTGTTGGCTAGCGGCTGCGGCGGCGCCTCGTGGTTGTTCGCTTTAGCACTTGTCTTGTTGTTCGCAGTGATCGGTGGTAGCTCCTGCATTATATACACATTCAACATGTCGTATGATTACTATATAGGTCTCGCACGAGAGCTAGACGCCTAGAGTATTTGAACGGCGAGAGTGTGTAAGAAATAATTGACGGATAACGAACAACATAATGTAGGTCTTTTATCGGAAATTCGTATAACGTTACGTGCATTTCTTTATAGGCCTTAAGCTCAGACAGACGTAGACAAGTCAAATTTTAAAACTTGATTATTATTAAACTACCATGAACTTCGTATAACCTATTTTTACCCTTATTTTTTCTCTAAAAGAAACGCACTGTATTAGAGCAAACAAAATAAATACATAAGAATTCTCATTGGCCAAGCCGTTTTAAAATTTTAGCAAGACTAATGAACAGCTATTGATTTTTATATGTACAGATAAACAGTCACATTGTAAAATAAAAAATAAATTATTATCAATGTATATCATTTTCTCTTCACCAAATTTTTTGTCTACTAGAAATTAAATATCGGGCATTTGTTGCTCGTAAAGTGTCAAGAACAGCCAGTATCTTGCGTCATTTCTTCCCTCTCTCGACGCTCGTATAGAAACATTTTAACCATAGGAGTCGTATAGCTCTCGCGCGTGGACTATAGTAGAATTTAGCCCGTTTTCAATAACAGGTTGATATTTGCGCATATATGCCGAATGTTAGGCTTCAATCTGTTCTATGAAAGTCGGGAAATCTTAAGTTGTTCGGCATACCTGTGCAATACTCGTAAGATAAAATACATATTTGTTATCATAAAACAATGTAAAATATCATTACCTCATGGATATTCAATAAAATTTCATTAAATATTCTGGGAATTTATATAAAACTATACGTAAATATTTCTATAAAATACATAGAGGGAATTTGGTAACTATTATTGGTAAGTAATAGATTAATTTCATGCCAAATGCATACTTTGAAGCACATCCATCATGCAACATCGATATATCAAAAACAGTTAAATAAATGGGGGAATAAATAAATTAAATAAAAAGCGCTTATTCTATTAGATTGAAATGAGAATGACCAGAACACCACAAGGGAACTACGATAGGACTCCGCCCGAGTTTTAGACATGCTTTAACCGCTGTAGCAAGCAAAATGCCAATTCACCTGTACCGGAGGGACGCCGCGATTTCTCATTCTCATTTGAATCCTGCAAGAGTCTTAGAAACATTCCTGAAAACCTGCAAGTAATTCTGAATATTGTGATGTAGGAAAAGTTGGGGGTTTTCGGCCAGAATGTGTGTAAGCTCCGTTCTCTTCTTTGATTGTGCTACGACGTGAAAAGCGCTGGTTTGACGATGTTACGATGCTAGAAATCACAACAAAGAATATGTATTTTACAATATATTGTCATAATATCACATATTAACGAATTATTCTAGTATCGACTGTCACAAGTGATATCTATACATATTGTCACAGCATATCGACATATTTATTATTATTCATATTTTATAGACGAGATGAGCAACGTATGTGCTGATGTTTCTACTTCACAGTGTTGAATCACTTTACTACACGTGTTTGTCCTCTCATAGTGTCAGTTTGTGCATTCTTGAAGTGGTCAAGAAGTAGTGATGTCACAATATATCGACAAAGTGGCACAATACATCGACATGTTGTCACAACATATCGATAATGTGTAACAACACATCGACATGTAGTCACAACACACTGACATATTGACACAAGACAACTTATTGATATATCAAAATACAGAGAAGTGTAAGGGGAACTCCAGTATCGTCTCCCAAGCTAACCTAACCTACACGTGGTACAGTGGAAATATTTGGAGGAATTGTCGTACTTTAGTAAATCGTAGCATCATCAAAACCAGCACGCGTGAGCACATAAATAGTGTGATAACGTACATCCTCGCTGACTGGCCTCTGGTTGAGCAGCGTTATGGGGCCGGTGGGGAGGCTCTCCTTCGACTTGCCCTTGGCGATGTCCCGGAACTCCTCCGTGTACTCCTGGACCGACACACCGGTCACAAGCGGTCACGCAACACCGAACTAATTGGAACTTTATCTACCCACTAATAAAAGCCAGATTTACTTTACTACTGCGACGCTATTAAGCTTAAATTTACCGTCTAATACTGGTTATCATGATTCATATTGGTTTTACAAATTTCAAACGGAATATTTAGATGACAAGGTTGAAATTAACTTGTAGATATAGGAGTTTAAAAGTTCCAATATGTCTGCGTGTTCTATGCAAACTCAAAGTAAAAAAATAAAGTATTAAATCAATTAGAACAGTTTCACGTCCATTCAAAGCTGGTGAACGTTATTGGCAACGTCAAGCAAGATGCCACTAAAGTCCATTGAATACTGAAGCATTGGTGCTGGCAAACGTAAAAGAAAACCGGACAGAAGGAAATTTACGTCACATTGCCTGAATGTAACGAATAGGTTTAAGTCGACGTGGTTATAATATTTACCAATGCTTTAGTAGTCAGTGGAGTTTAAACTAATTACAGTAGAAAAGTACAGAGGCTAAAGAGATCGAAGGTACTAAGGTCATGCGATTAAGCGTAAGGCATAATGAGGGAACGACATTTTTCTTACATAAAGATCTGATTAACCTACCAGAAACAATACTTTCGGATATTGGAAGCTCATTTTCTTTATAATTTGAAAAAGTTCAATAGAACAAGTTAATACTCTTGTTTGACATATTTTTTTATAAGTTTTTTGTTATAATACTCAAGAAAGTTTAAGCTTTTTTCTTTTTACAACCCTGTGAAATTGTTTTCCAATTTATTTTCTACCACTCAATCTAAAAATTCGTTCTTGATAAGGCATACTGATCATGTCATCCAGTGCTTAAACCGTTGTCAGTTGCATTTTTTTATGATGAATTAATGATAGTGCACTTCATGGGATTGTTGTGAACGTCATGAAGTTGTAGTGCGCCTCATGGGTCTGTGGTGCACCTCATTGGGTATTTAGTGCACCTCATTGGAGTTTTAGTGCACCTCACTTGGTGTTCAAGATGAAAACAGCTTTAACACTAACCATCAAGGTGTAGTATCGAGTGACACCTTCCAACCGGTGCATTTTGTCCACAAGTGCGTCGCTTGGGCGATGGGTGCTCTTTTATTCCAATGAAATAAATCTTATGCTGTGTAAGTATTGACGTTTTTATCGAGGTTTGCTATTATACAAAGTGATTCAATGGAAATCAAAGAAAGTCCTCCCTAGAATGTTTCTTTTCATTCCACCCATCACCTAAAAATATCAAATCTCCGATCTTTGCAACAGATTATTTCATGTAATTCCTTCGGAAAGCATCAGTTTTTAACTCAGTGCCCATCATAGTGCCTGTGTTCCTTGTATCTATCTCGGTGCGTATTCCACACCAATAAAGCCTACACCAGGGGTGAAGCGTACCACGAGCGGATTGCTATAGAACCGGCTGGTTCCATAGTAGCTACTGGCTTCCGATTCTGGCTTAACGTCGAGGCCGTAGCAAGATGTGGGCAGAAGAAGGCGGAGACGACGAACAGCTCGGGACCAAGCTTGAGCCACGGCGGTGGGCGAGCGCCGCGCCGTGGCGACCACTCGAGAGACCGCGACGGAGGCGGCTTCGGGTATGTACTTGTATCGGACGATGGCTTCGACCGGTGGTTCCTTTTATGATGGAAGGTTTAGCGGTTTTGGGTTTGAGGTTTGTGTTACTTGTTTGTTGGTTCTGTTTAGGTTATTGGTGTGAGTTTAATGAACATCTATGGGTCTGACAAGAGGTCTGATGTCAGAAATTAATTTAGGAAGTTTGATGTAGGTATTTTGGAGGTTTAGCAATTTTGGCTACGAGGTTAGTGTTGGTTTTGTTTAGATTTTTGACATGAATTCGATGAAGGTGAAGTTCAGGTTATAGATCTCTGGCAAGGAGCTAGACAGATTAGACATTAATCGAATTCATGTCAGAAATGATATTAGGGAGCACTATGTACGAAATGACTCTCTTGGTTTGGAGTACATGCTCAGCAATATGAGTATCCCGGGATTTAAATATGGTTTGGGTTTGATGATGATTTAATACTTTTTATTTTGTTTGTTGAACACTGTCGCGTTATTTTACCCCTTGACTTGTAGACTTAGGTGCGAGTACTTTGTGGTTCTAAGGCTCGTATTATGAAAGGTTGCCTAATCATTGCTCTTTGCTTGAGTTACGCTCATGCCATACAAAAACTTTACTCAAGCATAAGGTAGATTGATGACAGAGCAACCTTAATAATACGGGATACTTCGATTTCTGCCTCTTCGTTATCACGTTGATATTTAAAAGTTAAACAATGCTGTATTGATATTTGCATAGCTGTGTACGTACGTATCTTGTAACGTTACTTAAATATTGACATTTGTTAGAATCTGATAACCTTGGGCTGATAACCTACGCTTTTAAAGGTTTTAGGAGACTTAAGGACAATCTTGAAACTTAGTTTGATAATGATAAACTAGATTTGAAATTTAGGACAACATAAATACCATTTGGGCTGGTCTCATTAACTAATGAGCTCCATAAATAATTAATAACTGACGTTTCAGTCGCCTTCTTTATTTTAAGTTCTAGTAAGCTATTTACCTAACTAAGTAAAGCATATAGGCTAAAGGCTTCTACAAGTACCAAGAAAGTTACCCTGATAAATCTAATAGGAAGGGTTCAAATCTATATTTAAGAAGTCATGCTTGAAATAATAAAGACCTTTATAACCTACAATGCCCGCATCCATAGATTCAAGACTCATTTTTAAGTTTAATAACATGAGAAAAAGCAACAAAAAAAAACTTTATAACGGGATGTAGTAATATCCTTACCGTGATACATAGATATATTAAATTCAATACTGAACGTAAGCTATAGCCTCGCTTGTATATCCGACGACCGATATGGCGCGGCGGAAGTTCCGCCTGCGACGCAGAAGGTTGCGGGTTCGATTCTAATTTATTACTATTCATTTTAATTTTAATTTCAATTTAATTTAATTTTACCTCGTAAGAATTACTAACATTTATTGTACTAACAAATTATGGATCTGTAGTAGTCCGAAATAAAAGAATTTTATTTTATTTATTTATTTATTCCCGCCTTGGGACAAATGCTTGTACGATCCACAAATATTTGCTCCGGGTGTTCTAGGTATTTTATATGTATAATTAAAAATATCAATGTATTGTATTAGGTATATCAGTCATTTAGTACCCAGAACACAAGCAATCTGCTTAGTTAGGGGCTAGATGATGCTGCTTGAATGTCCAGCCTTGTTTATTTAAGTTTTTTTTATTTTATTTTTCTATCTATTATCATACTGTACGTATCGTACTGTTCGTAATATTCCTTGTCCATTCTCAAGTGAATCATCAATGGATTTCTTCAATAAAAACCCAGTCAGTCTCGTACAATACCCGGCAAAAAGAGAAAAAACTCGAACAAAGCGTACATTTGTTCTGGTCGAAGAGAGATAGATCGTAGGATGCGGGCGGGTGTCTTTACCTAGATTACGTAGTATGTACCTAGATCTGCAGTGATTACATGTGTAGAACGCTTGTTGTCTGCCTAGTGGTGTTGACGACAAGATTATAGAGGTTTCGAAGAGCTTAAGCAATTAGTGTCTTTACAAGTTTGATTTTGGGATGACGACCTGCGAAAGACTGCAGGCAGATGCTGGATGCGTCAAGCTGAAGACAGGGCGCTATGGCGCTCGTTAGGGGTGGCCTATGTCCAGCAGTGGACTAACATAGGCTGATCATGTGACATCTTTAGTGCAAGAATCATCAATTTATTGATAATAACGAATTTAATTTAATTAATTACAAGTCACATAATACTTAGGGAGGCCTATGTCCAGCAGTGGAGGGAGTAACATAGGCTGATAATGATGTTGATGACAATTTTGAACATTATCGTAGTGATTTAGAATCTTCATGTTTTTTTAGGTAATCTTGCGTAATCTTGCTTTGGTTAACATTTTATTAAAATTTTTTGGTTTTATCTGATTTTTTTTCTATTATTTGATTATAGCTTTCTTTGTTAACAAAGTATTTTGCCCCCAATGTTTTATGGAAAAAGTATTTTCAAAAAATATCGACCTTTGCCTTAAATTTCACTAGATCCAGACAACAAGCGTACCTACATATGGTATGTTATGTACTATGTAAGGACATTACTGTAATAACATAGAAGGCACTAAGCATTTAGTTAATAACATACTAGCAAGAATAACAGAAGTACAGTGTGGGTAGAAATGCAGGTTTTGTATTCTTTCGCGATTTGTTAACACTTTGACTGCGATTTTTTTTCGACGACTGCGATCTTTTTTTTTAACCTAAAAAATTCGTGCTGCCGCTCTACACAGCGGTTGTGTTGCGCCGCACATGCGTTTCGTTCGAAAAATATTACGGCTGTGCTGAGTCACACAGATCTGTATTTTCTCAGCCGCTGCGCTAGTGTGAATTTACGAATATTAGTCACTTGTAGAAAACACATACCGTGTGATTTCAGCAATCAAAGTGTTAACATATAATTACCGGGTATTTATTGCGTAGGGGAAAAAGAATACTCGATAAATACCCGATAAATAATCGTATATGTTTTGTATGGAGTTAGACGAACCAACGTCATTCGGGTGAAAGAAGATAAAAATGTATAATGTAAGTACAAGCTAAAGACGATTACCCTCTCATTTACGACCGATGTGGCGCGGTGGGCGAAGGTCCGCCTGCGACGCAGGAGGATGCGGGTTCGATTCCCGTCTCGGAACAATTGTGTATACGATCTGCAGATGTTTGTTCCGAGTGTTCTGGTCGTTTTCTATGTATAATAAAAAATATCTATCTATTTAATGTATTGTTTTATGTATATCAGTTATCTAGTACCCATAACACAAGCTCTGCTTACCATGGGGCTAGATAATGCTGTTCAGTTCAGTTCAGTTATTTATTGATAAGAATATTCTGATATGTCAAACATAATAATACAAGTAACAAAAAATACACAACGCTGTGTGGATTGTCCAGCATTATTTATTCATTTAGAAATTGTGAGCAATTGCTAAGTCGTTTGTTTTCTTCTATCGTCTTAAGCCGGAAAGAAAAGACTGCTTTGTTTATCAATTGTATTAGGTCGAAATATGTTTATAAGAAAGAGTGTTCACGTAAAGTATAATCCCCTTATTCATAAATTGTCTGCTATCATAGTTGCTAAGCCGTGTTATTTCTCCCTCTCTCTCTTGACATTAGAAGAAGACAGAGTTTGAAATGAAATAGCAATGCTTAAGTGCAGACTAATTTATGAATAAGTCTTTTACTCTAGTGTACCGTAGAGTTGGTTCGTCCTAGTGAGTGGTTATGGTTATGGGTATAGGAGAGGGCAGTGGATGGTCGAGGTTACCTCGAACTGCGGCCACGCCATGGCCATGTTGACGCCGTGGTTGTTGGCCCACCACTTGAGGTCCTTCTGTTGGTCTGCGTTGTTTATCGTGTGGTGGAATTCTTCGTATATTTGTGGTAATCTGAAATGTTATGATTATTTCTTTACCTGTAGCTTTATCCAATCAATCACATTAATATTATAAATAAATACGCCACTTTGGATGTTTATATGGATATCCATCCATTCATCTAAAATTCATTCGGATGGTGTTTGTCCCTTTTTCAAACCAAAACTAAAGTAACGGCTCTGGTTGAAATTCTGCATACAGGTAGCTCTAGGACTGGAATAAAACAGATACTTTTTAACCCGTAAATCAGTTTACATGTGATTAAATAACCATATCACATTCAGATTTTTAATAATATTAAAAATATTTATTATTTTTTTGTATATTATTTGTTATTATTATAATAATACTCACAAAGGTTCTTGACTGATATTGAGGCACTTGTGGAAGCTGAACAGGAGATCTTTGAAGAAAGCTAACCGCTGCTTCTCCATCTGTTGACATCTGTCAACATACCAGCGTATTGTGTTAGTGATTATGAGAAATAGGGAATAGAGAGGACACAATCCAAGTGTGAGTGAATCGAACTTTTGAATAATGTGAAGAATAAGAAAAAGCATTTGAAAATATACTCGTATATACATACGAGTCTTCATGTCATCCATACCGCAATGCTTGAAAACTAAAGTTTTCAATCAGTGCGTCCTACCCGTTATGACCTACGGAGCTGAGACGTGGACACTCACGATAGGGCTGGTCCACCAGTTCAAAGTCGCTCAGCGAGCTATGGAAAGAGCTATGCTCGGAGTTTCTCTGAAGGATAGGATTCGTAACGAATACATCCGACAGAGAACCAAGGTTATCGACATAGCTCAAAGAATTAGCAAGCTGAAGTGGCAGTGGGCCGGCCATATCTCGCGAAGAACCGACGGCCGATGGGGCAAACGTGTTCTTGAGTGGAGACCACGACTCGGCAAACACACTACGTTTGCCGAGTCGTGGTCTCCACTCAAGACGCCCTCCGACCAGGTGGGATGACGACCTGCGAAAGACTGCAGGTAGATGCTGGATGCGGTAAGCTGAAGACAGGGCGTTATGGCGCTCATTGGGGGAGGCCTATGTCCAGCAGTGGACTGCTATAGGCTGATGATGATGATACATACGAGGGGCCTTCAATGTATTCTCGGTATCGGGGTGATTCATACATAATATAAAAAAGTACATCATTCGTTCTTGTCATCATAAAAAGTGTCATTAAAGACCCTATCTGAGGGTATTACATAATTCTAGGCTTATGACCATTTCTTGCAGCGCATGGTCATTTTCTAGCCAGATCCCATTACAAAACTAGCTAGCTAGAAAATAACAGTGGTGATTGTTACCTATCGAAGACGCCGGTCATATCCTCGATGTAGCGCGGGTTGTAGGCCGTGATCTCCGCGAGAGCTGACTGGTACTTCTCGCGGTTCTTAGCGACGTCCTCGCGGCATTTAGACACGCGCTCTGCCATTTTCTTCACCTGGAATAGAATGGGGAATGTCATTATTTGTTGTACAACACTAGTTTTTTGTCAATACGGGGCAACCTTAGCAGGAATAACAGCATTGATAGTTTACCCTCTTGAACAAGTAAGGAAGAAAACTGGACTTGTTATTTTTTGAATTCCAGTTTACCCCTCAAGGGGGATTTGTCAAGAGGGAAAACTGGAATAAGCCAAATAATACTGTCTTTTACTTTGATCATAAACGCTCCGGGCGCAGAAAACAAATTGTGTAGAAATAATATTAATGCTGGACTATTCACACAGTATCATCTAGCTCCAAGATATGAGCAGAGCTTGTGTTATGGGTACTAGATTATGGCAATAAAGGATTGGAGGACCAGTGGAGCGGAAGGGAATTTAGGACAGTTATCAAAAGAATATCGCACGCAGCGGGTAACTATTCCATAGAAAACTGTCAAAAATTCGCTCCCGCTGTCCAAGAAAACACAACATAACGGTGTAAAATTCAATTTTCTATGGATAACTCGACTACATATACACTTACGAGCAAAAATATCGCCAATTCCATTTCATACGTGCCTGAGCAACACAGTGACTCGCGCAAGTATAAAACTACAGAAACCGAGCATTTCTATAAGTAAGTCATAAACCTAGGAGCATAAGGCGGTGGGTGGGCCAACGGAAATTGTTTTACGGAGCGTACAGTGGGAAGGGTAATGCAGTGCGAAATGGGAATTGTGTGGTCATTTTAAGATATTGGGTAAGGAATATATTAATCTGGAAAATATAAGGCTACACTTTATAAGTCGGTGTGGTAAAGTTTCTAAGAAGACCATAGACAATGAACAAAAATGGAAAATACTCATAAAGGGTCGTCCGTTATAGTCAACCACTTTTACCTCTAATCCCCTCCCCATATAATCGGGGTGGTGAGGTTTTTGACCCCCTACCCTAATACACGTGTACTTTTTGGTAGATACAACAAGGTATCAACAAAATGTATAATGTTGCTTCTAAATACGGGTCCCATCTTATTTAATTCTGGAAAATCAAAGCACCAAAAAAATGCAAAAATTTCAGTCCTGTAAGCTCAACTGATCCTGTCAACGAAATCGCTATTTTAACGAAAAATCAATTACACGTGATATTTCACTACACCAACACTACACCTTCCTATCGCATTGTATATGATATGACTAGCTGCGCCCCGCGGTTTCACCCGCGTGGTATTAGATATTTTGGATAATATACTATATATGTTTATGAATTGTATGTGTTATTCTGATATGTAAGCTATATTATTGTGAAGTTTCATTAAAATGCATTCAGTAGTTTTTGCGTGAAAGGGTAACAAACATTCATCCATACTTACAAACTTTCGCGTTTATAATATTAGTAGGATTCTTGATTGTTCCGAACCCTCTCCCACGATTAATGAACGACCTCTAATCAGTGATGTCTCTTTGAATGTTGGGTTTAGCTAATTTTTCGCGTTCAATTCTAGCGCTTCTTCTATTTCAGTAAATGTTCTTCTCAAGTTCTACGCAAATATAGCATAACGGGGTTATTCAGAGAGAGCAAATAGTTTAGTAGTATGCGACAGTCGGGGTGCGCAGGCCAACTAGGTTACCGTTATTGGATTATAATAAAAATCCACTGCTCCAACCGTGGCTGCGCACATTACATACCACAGAGAAAACGTGGAGTATAATCTGACTTTATATCTGGTGAAAACCAGCTCGAATCAGATCTGATTCGAGCTGGTTTTCACCAGATATAAAGTTGCATTTTAAAACTTTATACTTCTATAATATAATATTTTTGAATGAACAGAGAACTTTTTAAATGTGTAAGGCTTAGGCCATTTAGACTCTAAGTTAAGCAATGAAGGATTACTAAAATTAATGCAATTACTAAAGACTGAACGACATCTTTCTTCGACACATCACAGTTGTTAGTTGTTGTACCTAATGTTTAAAATTTTGACAATATTGACATCACGTTTTTGGAAGACTGACCCGATTCAGCCTTTTTTTATGTGTATGTTCGCCAATTTCTTCGTCAAAACAATGTCACAAGTCAGTACAATGCCACAATGTTTTTAAATTCTTAGCTTCCTAAATGATTTCTGCAGAACAATAGGTTCTCAATTTGAAGCCCAAACATATTTAGCTACACAGAAAGTACAAAAATGTATTTTCATATCTCTTGTTTTACATGAAACGTTTGGCGCTGCTTGCATGTCCCCATGTCATGTCACGGCATCATGTCGTATTACACGTCATGTCGATTTTATGAGGACATCCCTCCCTAGTGAAAAATGTTTGCAGAGTTCTGAATAAAGTACTTCCTGATTGGTGAGAAAATGTATATTGTATGGTGTATGTATGGTTTGTAAATGGGAGCGTCCGGCGTCGCGCGGTCTGTGTTTAGTCTAGAATTTTTGCCGCCTGCCAAGCGTGGTGATTATGCCCCTTGTTTGGCGAAGGGACATTCAGATGTGATAATACGCACTCCCCCCGACTCGGTGATCTTTCACCATTAACTAGGTTCGAAGTTCTCTCTCGAAATACTTACACGCTTCACTTACTCATAATAAACGTTACTCGAAAGTTAAAAATATTACTTTAAGATACGACAAAATAGAACTTTGAATCTAACAAGTTATAATTAACCAACGCAAGTTATCATTTATTTCCAAAGACAGTTCGCTGTCATCGCGTTGTTTAATTACATTATGCTAATAGGTAATAACCGAGTCCGTCTGCTACGTCGAACATCCGCTAAGTCGGAGCTGCTACGTTCGGTCAATTAGCAGTGGTAGGACTTGAAATGGTTTGACGATTAACGACGTAAAACCACTTGCTTTTTCGATTAAGGTATTTTGTAATTGCAACGGTTTTAATTTACCACTATCATCTAAATATCTTTTACCCGTGTTTATTAAAAGAACATAAATTGACGAAACTTGTATTGGTTGGCAGATAGGTACAAACTAGCAGCATCTCTTGTACATCGTGTGCATTTTAATAATGTGTTCAATACAATAACTAGATGAAACATCAGATAGGTAATTCCTTGATTAAAAGCTAGCAGAGAGGTAGCAGTGTATTCTTAGCTGAAATTGAAACGTTAAGCCCTTACTGTTAGGCCCGTATTATGAAAGTTTACTCTGTCATAGATATATGCTTGAGTGCTGTTTATGACGACTGGGCAAGCTTTTATAATATGAGCCTTAGTTGTTAAACACAGAACTAGCGAACTATCAGCGCAATGCACACAGACACCACATTCCAAACCAACACATAAGCTCACCTGCAACGCTCTCTATAACAAGTTAAATAAAATTAATATCAAGAATATTAAATAAACAATAACATGGATCTTCCCTTGGGTGACGTATCTTGTGTGTATTATTTTTTGTTTATTTTTTTCGCAGCGTTCTCTGTTCAAACTTGTTGGTTGGCATATATGTATTTCGTTCATCACGAGAATCAAAATATGTTTCTGATATGTGATTGTGTGTGTTTGACTAATTTGTGGTTTACGGGACCCTATAGGTTGTCCCCTGCGAGTATCAAAATATACGGCATAAACTGCCGTATCTATATTTTGTTTGTCGATTTAGAAGATGGTTATTTTTAGCTTGTGTGTATAAAGTATAGCTATGGCGGTTTGGATTAGTAGGTCCATACTAATATTAAATAAAATAAAAAAATAAAACAGCGTTTATTTCTCACACTTAACTTAAATACTAATCTATATATTATCTCTGTCTATACATATGTGAGTACCGCTTCCAGCGGTGAAAACCTCCTCCAGCTCCTTCCATCTTCCTCGATCTCTAGCTACTCTACTCCATGTCTTCCCTGCTATTTTTACGAAGTCATCGTCCCATCGTTTTACAGGTCTTCCTTTTCTTCGTTTCTTGTTTATAGGGTACCAATTCATTATAGCTTTGGACCATCTCTCGTTTTGCATTCTCTGGATGTGCCCCGGCCATTTCCATTTTAAAGATAGAACTTTTCCTTCTGTACCACGACTTTTGCTTTAGTTTTTTTTCTGATATCCATGTTCCTAATTTTGTCTCTTAGTTTAAGGCCCAGAAAACTCCTTTCTATCGCTCTTTGGCAGACTTTTAGACGTTTGATGTTCTGTGCGGTTAGACATACATACTAATATTATAAATCCGAAAGTAATTGTATGTTACCTTTTATAGCCTTAATGGATCTTAACGGATCTTAATGAAAATTGGCATGGAGATAGATGGCACCTCTGGGATGGATATAGGAAAAAATATGTCGAAAAAGATTATGAGAAGCCGCGGGTAGGAGCTAGTTATTACAAAAATAAATAAACACTGTACATTTTGACACAGCAATTTTTAGTAGGTCGTACGCGTCAGTATAATCTAACACCTTTGAACCAGGGTCCGGCTCGACTTGAAGCACCATCCATCATGGCGCTGGCTCCGCAAAAACAGATAGGGCTGTCAGACAGTGAAATTATAAAAAATGTCTTTAAAAAACCAAGATGAGAGTTTTTTTAATATATGTATGTAGATTGCAGTCATGGTAGTGAGAGGTGGCTAGTCTATTCATTTCGGCTTACGTCCAGAAGTGGACTAATACAGGCTAATGATTCCAAGGAACTTGTAAAAGTAGAACCATACTGTTGTGGTGTAAGGCTTGTGTGAAATATCGGTAAATATATATAAATTTAATATTGTTAAACACATATTACAGTGTGTTGTGTCGCTGTGATGATTTGTCTCTAACCATCACACATTATGAAAATAAATAATAAATAAATAATGCTGGACAATTCACACAGCATTATCTAGCCCCATGGTAAGCAGAGCTTGTGTTATGGGTACTAGATAACTGATGTACATAATACAATACATTACATAGATAGATATTTTTTATTATACATAGAAAACGACCAGAACACCCGGAACAAATATCTGCAGATCGTGCACACAATTGTTCCGAGGCGGGAATCGAACCCGCAACCTCCTGCGTCGCAGACGGACCTTCGTCCACCGCGCCACATCGGTCGTCAAATGCTATGCTTTAATCGTTATTATTAAAGCTAACACATCATTGTAAGTCTAGCTTTAGATCATTCATAAGCTGAAGTAAATTTCAACTCCCGATTTTCATATTATTGTTATGATTCGTTTTTATTCCTGATAACTGTTCGTTCGTGATACATTTACGAAGTATATTTTCAAAAGTTACCGAGTAGTTTGCGATGAAAATTACGTCAATTTGCGTCAGGGGGAGCCCTAGCGCCCCCAGGCGAGGCTCTCAACCGGACGAGCCGCCGCGAATTCAATCGCGCTACAAAAATGCGGCCTACCCTCCCCAGCAGGTGTCTACACAGTCTACGACTGGAATATTGTGTTAGCATCGATAAAAAAAAACAACCCTCTTCCTCCTCTGAAGGCGGGTAATCTTCTGTCGGTTATTAGCTTTATGTGATAAGTTATAAATGATAGTTGAGCTGTCAATTTTCAAGCCAGAGGCGCGCGTAGCGGCCAGGGAGGTAACTATGGCAGCGACACCATGAAAATAGAATGTACATTTATATGGGTATATTGATTGGTAAAAAGTTGAAAAACTGGCCTGAATGTAAAATATTGGTACAGGGAGGGCTGCACTGTAAAGAGTTATCGTAAAAGTTACTAAATACTATTTTGATATATGATGATACCTAACACCGGTTAAATTTAAAAAAGGAATATAGTCGAAGATTGAGTTTAGAGTCCACAGCAAGGGTATTGTCTTGACTCGGCGGCTTTATCATCCAAAATCGTATCGTACAGTATAAAAGTCTCGTACACTTCATTACCTGCCGCGCTGGATTAATGGAGACGCAAGTCGTGAACTCGACTCTCCCAATTAGAGGAATGGAGACATACAGCCAGCAATGTTCCTGTGATTTGAATTTATATGCTGGTACTGATTTACCCTTCATTTGTAATGCATAAAGGCGAAATGTCATCATCATCAGCCATGTTAGTCCACACGACAGTCCACGGACATAGGCCTCCCCTTATGAGCGCCATAGCCTTCAGCTAGACGCATGTAGCATCTACCTGCAGTCTCTCGCAGGTCGTCATCCCACCTGGTCCTTACAAAGTCGTGGTCTCCACTCAAGAACACGTTTGCCCCCAATTGACCACTATTGGGAAAGAATTGATGATCGGATTATATAAAGTAAATTCTTTATTGGCCTTTTGTTTAGTGATTAAGTATGTTAATTTAGTTTTTAAGGGCTGTGGATTTTGTTTTTTAAATAAATAAAATAAATAATGTAAAAAGCTTGGAATAACGAACGTCTTTTTAACACTTTCTTGGCCCAAGAAGCAGACCGTCTGCACCGCCGTGTGGCGGACAGTGAATGCGTTAAATGCAGAGTCTGTACTACAGACCGACATAATGAAAATAAAGAGTATGATATTCGACGAGGACAGTGCGAGTTTTAAGAGTAGTTATTCGCTTTCGAAAGTGAGACCGTTCGCAGTCGTGGTCCGTTGATTTTAACAGTTCCTTTTTTCGATTTCACACACGTCGTAGTACCGATTCGGTCGATACTACCACGACAATTCGTTGGCTGAGAGACGGCTGAAGGAGTTGGGCACGTCCGATTCTTATTTCACCTACGTAAGATAGCATTTGCACAAAAACTAATCAAAAAACTTCAATGTACGCTTATACGAGTACCGTACTGGCCCTGCACTTTGTATCAAATGCGAGTGACAAATATTAAGTGAATAGTAAAATCAGCTATTAACCGGACGAATTTCATTTTATTTGACAATAGTAACGAGGCGTGCGCGAGTGAGTGATCTTGTCGGTTTTGGTACAGCGCCTCTATCGCGCGAAAAGTGTACTACGCCAATCCCATACAAATATGAAACGTCACGATCACCTCTCGATACTATCGTCAAATGTACTCGGGGCCCAGATAGTATTTATGTAAGTAATGTAAGTAATGTATCGAGCAACTTCACAACAGTACAAACGCCTGTATCGGTCGCGGGAGAAAACGGTAAATCCTTGCTTTCATTGATAGGTCACGTATTCACTTCAACGCTTCGACAGTCTGAGGTATCTGATCGGATTCCATGCTCTAAGCCAAATGCAGTTTTTTAACAAAGATTTTGCTGTTAGTTTAAATAGAAAGGTAAGTAAAAAGTTTCTGTAAAATGTCTTACGACGCGCGGGTGGCCCTGCTGACCTCAGTGTTTGAATGTTTTTTTACAAAAAAATATCTCCCTTTCTAGCTTTTTGTAGCGGAATTTATACCGAATTTTAATGAGTGAATGTTATTTCAATTTACTCTTTCCTTTTTCTTAAAATTAGAACAAGCCTTGTGAGTCCCATCCACAACAACAAAAAACAAAAATGCAATGTGTATTTGTTTACTGATAAAATTTAATTGAATACAAATTGAATAAAAATCGACACTATTCTACAAAGTTACTGTGCGTAGTCTTAATGCCCTCGTCTGTTATTGTTAAATCTGCGACAATTCTCACTGAACAATTTGTAATAATTTGTTGATGTTCTTGACAGTCGTAACCTAGTCCAAACAATAGACTACAACGGTCTCGTCAAATAGCAGAACCACTGCTAAAAACCATAGAAAGTCATCAACAAAGAACTCAAGTCCAACAGCAACATGATGACAGCCGACATTCAATTTCCTGTGACGCGGCGGTGTAGTGGGTCAGTGGCGGCCTCTCGATACCTTGTATGTATTCACACGCGTGCCAAATTCTATACAAAATAAATCATGGTGATATAACAAGCGAGGGTCTGACCCTTGACGTCATCGATTACAACACGGCTATTGCAGTTACTCTTGTAATAAATCTAGATCAGCTACTATAACAGTGAAAACATAATTTTTTTCTCGTGAATACACCTTCGTTTGACTATCATATCACCTGCAGGCCAAGCACGGGGATTGTTATCTAGGGTCTAATATACAATAATGACATATTACATCGCATCGTCATATATTATTGAAGTAGAAGGAATTCATTTCTTATAATTTACGCATTCGATGACAAAATGACGTAATATGTCTCTATTCTACCCTAGACAACAATCCCCATGGTTGCCCTGCTGATGGTGTGTTACGATGTGGTAAACAATGTATCACGAACGTCCTAGAAGACAACTATTCAATCTAGTCTTGAAGAGTTGTAGTTGGTCATAAAAACGAAAGCAGCCAGCGAGTTCCTTAGCGGTACTAATGATAAAAATCAAGAAAATGTGACGAAATAAGTAAATAATCATAATTATATCATTTATTGTGACTTTAATAGGCAATTAATTGTTCTTAGATGTAGTAGTCTTAGTACCCACTAAGACATCTAAGAATAATACAGTTATATCTGTCCTACTAGTGTTTCAAACCAATAGTCTGTTATATGTTACAATAAATATATATATAATCAAGAACACTGACGAAATATCTACCGTTAGTGTATTTTATTAAAACGGACTTTGATTTAACACATGTTAATGTATTTGTAAATCAATAAACATTAATAAAATATAGAAAGCCATAAAAGCCAATCAATAAATTAGTTATTCTACATTTACGGCTGTGTTAAAATTTGGACGAGAAATAGACACAATAAAATTCTAATGTAAACGCAACGTGTAAGAAGTATAGGTAAGTCTTTTTGCATTTTACACATTTTTCTTCTATAATTTTTTTCTATTATCAAAATAAAGACAAAAATTTTGAGAGCTAAGAATAAGCAGTTTATATATCTGTGAACTCTAAAACAATATAAATTTATGCGAGTAAAGCCAAAAGCAGGTGTTACTATCAAAGTAGAGCTTTATCAAACTGGGGCGAGTAATTTGACCAATTAAAACTCCATCGCAGTCTAGTTTATTGGATTATGGCCGAGATCCGACGCACGGGCGGATTAATTGAACGTTGGGATTGGACCTAATGACTTTGAGGTGCTTTAGCTTTTAACCTTTTACTCAAATTGCTTTGGTTTATTGGAATCGTATGATATTATCATTCAAGGAATTGCATGAAAAGTCATTCCATTCCAATGGACTAAATCAATCTTCGGCTTCGGCATTCGCCTGTATGAAAGTGTGGAAAAAAGATTATTGACTTTTATAAAAACTGCCAAAAACGTAAAGAGAGATTTAATCGTCCGATTATTTTTAAGGCATATTATGTACCTATATCTTATATCTTCATTAATCGTGAATGAGAAATTAAGAAGAGGAATCTGCTAAATACCCGATTACCTTTCACGCCATCCTCAGATGATCAATAACTTTGTGATCGGAATGCTGGTTTCAACTCCGGCCAATGAATCGGCATCGGCATTCGACGCTTAATGGACCGATATCGCAATAAATTCAGTAGCTTACAAGCACCAAACTTTGTACAAAACTTTCGCACCGAGATGGGTAAAGCGATAATGTGAAAAGGTCGACAGCAAATCCAGGAGCAATAAATGCGTATCTTTTGATTGAGAACGGGTTGCGAATAACAGATAACATAAGTACGTATTTGCATAGGTGAATCTAAAACACAACCTTATGGACCGGTGTCTAGCGAAGCGGAGCGCAGCAGAGATGTGCAAAAGAATCTCTGATTCAAGCCGTGATTGGCCGTTTTCCCGCCGGCATTGATAAAACATTATGAAGCCGGGTCGGTACCGGTTCCATGGGGCCATATTTTTATTTTGTGAATAGACCTTAATTTGACCATAATCTCACCTGATGTTAAGTGACGATGTGGCCAACGATGTATCGCGAAGGCGTTGAAAACAATCGTGATCTATCAAAACTAATTCAATCGTGGTAGTTTGTAGTTAAAATAACAGAAGCAGGGCAGCAACTTCCAAAACTTAGCGGTATGGATGACAAAGATAGACGAGAACCGCTTATGGTACCTACTGGAATGGAAATGCCCATTGGTAAAGCGCCCATTGTTATCTCATGCGTTTAGACACCTTACTATTGGTGGTTTTGATGACGCTCTGCATTAGTAGAAACCAGCCTTAAAGCTGTAAAAGCAGATCCTAGGAACAGGTCGAGATTAAGTGAGGTTTCTATTTGCAGCTGAACCACATTAGTGGGAGATTCTACTTAAATGTTCACGATTTGTATCTTAGATCCAAGTTTGGTAATCTTCTAAACACCTGTGTCAGGTTATATTAAACTGGTATCACAATTTTAGCGGTCTTTTAGGCTTGGTTATATTTTAGCTCGGTCGAACACGGAATACCCACTCGAAAAAAAATACAGGTTGTTTTAAAAATACTTTTTGCAAATTAATGTGAAAACGTCCGTAAAGTTATTATTTTAATAACTGCATGATGAACAATCGAAGTAATACGTTGAGTATAGCGCAGAAGTTATTAAAATGGCGAGACTCCAGTGTAGACATGGAAAAAGCCCCTGCTCTAGCGTGCTTGTCCCGATAAGTACTCTATCGGTTACACCATCTGTGTTCAATTCCACTGGTACAGCGCTTATTCCCATGACATTGTACCGATAGCACAGATTCCTTGGATCGGCTGCACTTTCTACATTCATCTGTCGGCGGCTTCGCCCAAATATGCAGGTACAAGGTAATAGGGGTCACCACCAAGACCCTGGTAATGCTTGGCAATCATGATTTGTTCCAGCGAGATTCAATTTATGTGTTTGCGTTGTAGGGCTGGCTTTTTGACTGTAGCCTTTTTGCATCATCTATAGCTGTAAAATTTGTATGTCCAGGCAGACGTTTTCGATTTTATGCCGAAGTCCATCAGGTGTTGTGAGAAATGATGTACCAATTTTACACGTAAGTAAATCCTTATCATCTAGATAGTAAGATAAATAACTAGGTATATATTTACTAATTATGTCACGTGTCTTATATACACGATCTTATCACAGTTATCACTTCATAACCTGAAATTCTTGAAGGTTTATCTGGAATGCCACTAATTCAGATGTAAATATGTTGTCATCTAGATAAATAACTTATGTTTAATTATCACGTCACGAACACTTATCTCTTCATCATGAAAATGTATTCAAAATCTTCTTAAAAACGTTTAACAGTGTCTGAATTGTAAGTCGTCTCAAAGAATTTTCCGGTTTTAGCACGGCTGGGTCACGGCCGCCGATCAAAATACGGATTCTCAAGACACGGTGTCAAGGTCAGCCTGGGCTCACGAACCGAAACTCTTTTGTCTCCGAATGTATTACTTTCCAAGTCTTTACATAATGGTCGTCTTAAATTACGAGTTTATGTAAGTTATAGCTTTACCTCTTGTATTAAAATACTCGTTTTTATGACTTTTATACGACGATTTTAATGACGGTATAAATATTACATGTAATTTAGTTCAAAGAGATGATATTAATAAAGAGCGTAGAATAAAAAAGAAAATTCATTTAGACTTTTATTTCTCATTTGGCTTGGTAGCTACATAACTTTTGAATATGACAATTTTTCTCCTAAAAATATAGATAAGAACAGAGAGAAGCACTTATTCCCATAGACCATAAGAGATTTTACCATAGCACTTTTAAATGGGGTTCTGCATCCGTCAGACACCACGTGGTACACACGTATTACACCAAATATCAGAGAGAGACACGTGTCGATCACAGAGGGCACCTTACCGCGACATGGTTCCGACCGGTTTGCCCATGCACCTGGTGCCCAACGAAAGCAACCATCAGCTCAATGGAACCACGTTACGCAACACTGCTATTGGGGACGTCCTACAAAGAACGCGTCTCAGCTGTTACGTGGTAATTATAGAAATTGTAGGTACGAGACTGTATGATTGTTTTATTGTTTGCTTTGATAGTTTCTTGTTAGTAGTTAACTACTTTAATAGCGATTACTTAGTTATCATTCTTATTACATACTTTCTTTTTATTCTTTAATTGTTATTTTCTTTGTCTTGTATTTGTGATGGATGGGATGGAATCATATATCAAGAAATCAAATTTTATCATTTATGCATACTAGGTTATTTTAAACGTTATTTTGGTAGCTTTGACAAAGGCGTCTCAGAATAGTTTTGGAGATCCACAATATTCATGACATGATCTCCTGAACTATGTACATGCTATATCCAAGTAGCTATGTGAGCTAAGTTACAAACGGAATAGGAAGTGAGGGGACCTTTCAGTGTCCTAGTTAATATGCGAGAAGGATGAAATGCTTTATGGTGATATTATGAAGATAAAAGCTTCATCGGAGAAAGTATTTGGCTAGAATTAATTCAGATGGAAAATAAAGATATATAATGTCAATATCTTATTGGCCGCATGTTTGATTATTAAGGTTTAAATTATTTAGATTAAGGGTTGTTGATTTTGTTGAAACAATAAAAAAGAAAGATTAAAGCGAAACAAGTGACAAAGTGCCTAAAAAATATGTCCAAAAGGCAACTCAAAAACGAGACTGAGACTTTTACTGTGTACTATTTTTTATTTTCTTTACAGTTGTGTAACCGTAGGTCAATTATTATCTACTCTTTCGCTAAACTCTGTAGATAAACGAATTAAAGTTCTCATAACACTATAGCCAAGAGGAAAAAAATGTATTGAATACTAATGTATGTATATAGTACAAAATACCTGGAGATTTTACCCTAATCAGCGAAGCAGCTTTGAGTGTGTCTAATTTGCCTGGCGACCCTGACGTGTCAAAGGGAGGCAAACGGTTCAACGGGCACCACTTCGTTTCAAACTGTAGCCAGTAGAACTCTAGCAAAAAAACAGCTTTGAACTGGTTAACGTCAGTCGCCGGTCGCACACCGTCGAAAAATTATGAATTTCCGCTCTATAGGAAGTGATTTCGTTAATTTGAGTCTGGTATGAAAACTTTCAGT
This sequence comes from Eupithecia dodoneata, assembly GCA_947044415.1. Lineage (NCBI taxonomy): Eukaryota > Metazoa > Arthropoda > Insecta > Lepidoptera > Geometridae > Eupithecia > Eupithecia dodoneata. The sequence continues at coordinate 3,127,558 of OX345670.1, forward strand.
TCCCTCGGTGTTATGTGTTTAACATGGGTATACTCGTAGGTACATAACCTAATCGTCTGAGTATCTATATATCCCGTTGTAGCTGCAAAACGGAGTTTTGATTAACGTCGTATTTTTTCAAAGAGAACCTGAATTTTCCAAGTAAAATTGAATGATCTTTGTTTTTGCTCGTATTATAATTCTAACTGGGATCTGCACTGACATCTGTAGTTCAAAAGCAAGTTTTATCGTAGGTATCTCAAAGTTTTCAGTGAAAACAACGTGTCGGCACCTTCCGTCATACTAATACTAACGAGTTTGTGAATTAATATTGGAGTGGGAAACTTTTAATTGCTGTTTTAGCTTAGTTTGGTTACACAATATTTGTACCTAGACCGAGAAACAGAACAATTTTCATTAAGGGGTTGTTAGGGGAATTGGATAACGATTTCGGTACTGATATTTTTATGTTACATAGAAAATACCTGGAACAATCTGCAGATCGTATAATTAATTTGTCACGAGGCGGAAATCGAACTTCCTGCGTCGCAGGCGGACCTTCACCCGCTACGCCCCTGACATCGACAGATATAGACAGACTTGTCTTCGCAGAATGTTTCTCAATTTATTATAACAGTACAAATCTTCCCAGCTATTACGGTGTTACAGACAGACATAAAAACACCCAACTCAACTGAACCAATCAAACAAACGCACTTGTCTCTGTTTTGACAGCCACTCTTGCGCAACAGCAGCGGTCGCAATTTAATATAATCTTAAACAAATGTCCAGCAGAGCGAAAGCGTTGATCGCCACCACATTGTTGGTCAGCTTTACCTCGCCCTCTAAGGTCATAAAACAACATAGCTAATAGCAGGTGTCAGTAGGACTGGTGGGAGGCGGTTAGAGGCTGTCTTAAATGGAAGACTTTTTTCCAGCAGTTTCTTTACAAGTTTTTAAAACTTACTTCTTCACTACAGTAAAGAATCTTATCTTTCGATTTCTCTCTTGCACAAGATCCAAGATCTTGAAAGGTTTTCAGACATGTACAACGAGTAAGTTGCGCTTACGTATACAGATGCTACTGTTCCAAGCGCTTTGTCAATACGCTAACGATGCCCCTACCCATTGTCTACATTCAATCTTTACACAAACTACCGTTAAAGACTCCTTTATATTGCGGTCTTAAGAGTCACAACTTGTATGTCACGGTTGTCTTAACACGCGATTGTACATAATGACTGAAATCAGCAGCTGGGTTCGAGATAATTCGTAATAGCTCATGCGGTAATTGAAATGATTGCCGGAGGAAAATGGCCGCTACCGAAAGGGTTCGGTGACAAAGTTTTTGTGTCAGGGTTTGCGTATCTGTATCAATATATTATCGGATATCTTGAGTAGAATTTTCAATGCTTTTAGTAAGAGGGTAACAATACGTGCTTTGATAACAGTTTTTGAGTCGGAACTAAATAAATAAATAATGCTGGACAATCTACACAGCGTGTAGATTGTCCAGACAACATGTGAGGCAAGCAGAGCTTGTTTATGTGTATGGGTAGTAGATGACTGATATATATAATACAAAGGTTTCTTTTTAACTTTCTTCCAATACTGGACAAAAAAAATTGAATTGAGCAGAACATAAAAAAACACGTTATTTCTTAATTGATAATGATTTTATATTATAAAATGTGGCTTATTTTGTAAGCCTAGAGAAATAAAGGAATTTAAGTTAATTAATTTTTTCCTATAGAATTGAACAAATATTCTTATTTCATACAAATATTTCGCTCATAGAGAAAATGCCGCTCTCGTTTTGAACAGCAGTAATACAGGTCAAAAGCAATGTAATTATTTGGTCAAGGCACTAATAAGAGCCGGCCGGGCGGGCGGCGGCGGCGGTATCATTATCCGGGCCATTAGCCGACATTAGCGCCATACGTAACGCCACAGATTGGAAATACACATGCATGCCACTGATATAATTATTAAATTATTTGAATGGTAAATTACTGATATTCGAATAGGTAGATAGATAATACTTTATTTACTTTTCGAAGGGCTTGAAGTAGGTTCAGCTAAAAAGGCGATCTTTAATTTAGATTATTTTATTCTAAATTAGGCTTGAAGTAAGTTTAAATAAGGAAGCGTTTCTTATTTTAAAAATAGGGCTTGAAGTATGTACAGGTTAGGAGGCGTTTTTTTTATTTCAAAAAATAGTTCGAACAGGCTGAATAGATGGCGCTTTTAGTTTGTTTTTATGCATATGGCATAGACCCCGGATAGGTTGGCATGATACTATCGTAACCGTTATTCTTCCGCGAAAGATGCCTGCCATCTATTGAGTTCTAATGGAAATAAAGATTTTTAGTTCAGAAACAATAGTTTCTTTTTTGGAAAACTTATTGATTTGGCTAAAAAATGATACAAAATTAACGTAATAAAATTAATCAACATAGCACAAAACGAGGCCTTATCGCTGAATGCTATTTATCCCAGGCAACCTTGACTACTACACTGTAGCTAGAGAGAGTATTAAATCAACTCTATATCAAAAAACTAGCTTCTGATGACGTCAGCAAGCGCCTGCTTGTTTTCTTAAGAGTGCTCTATTTCTGTATAGAGCAGGGCAGATTTAACAAATTTATTTGTACATTGACGAGAGGTGTTTAACTTTAGCAAATATGCGTAGGCGTCGGAAAGTGGAGAAATAAACGAGTTTATTTTTATTATTCGGTCATGGTTATCGTCCGGAAACAATCATGATGAGAGGATGAATGTTTTTTATTGAAAGAAGAGGAATGAATTGATTGAAAGGAATTAATGGATTTAAAGGAATTCATTAATTGAAAGGGATGAATTGATTGAAAGGAATTAATGGATTTAAAGGAATTCATTAATTGAAAGGGATGAATTGATTGAAAGGAATTAATTGATTGAAAATAATTAATTATTGATGGAAAAGAAATCTCAGGAATTGAGGGGTGGATTTTTAGGAAGATATTTCTTGATATCAATCTTATCGTACGCAATGGCAAACTAAGGTCACGCAACAGTGTGTTCTACGAGTATGTATTTGTTTTATAATCTACTCGGTGTTGCCCGCTTCGCATATCTCTTTCGCGTATTTCCGGGATAAAATATCGAATTATCGTTAGGTTATATATTTTCCATCGGAACTCATTTATGGGATGATAAATCTTATAATAATAAGTATAGCCGTGAAAATGTTTACTATGCTCTCTTGTATTTTTAATTTTTGTTAAGTTTTTAATTAGCTATTTATTTATATCCTTGAACTATTTATTTCAAGGAAATCCAGAGGGGCTAATTAGAGGCTAATTTTATATTTTATTAAGCCTATATGCTTATCCAGAGTTCCAGACATATCTAGCAATACATCTAAGCAAAATAACAACCTGAACTGTTCAGTAATTTAAGCGTAAAGAAGTAAGAAACATACATAATAATAAATAAAGAATGCTGGACAATTCACACAGCATTATCTAGCCCCAGATCTTGTGTTATGGGTGCTAGATAACTGATATACATAATACAATACATTACATAGATAGAAAACGACCGGAACACCCGGAACAAATATCTGCAGATCGTACACACAATTGTTCCGAGGCGGGAATCGAACCCGCAACCTCCTGCGTCGCAGGCGGACCTTCGCCCACCGCGCCACATCGGTCGTCATACATCCATCTATCCATAAGAACTTACGCATAGGTATAATCTATAGGTACTTATTAGTGTGATCAGACATCAAATCACAGTATGACCTGTAAAAAGCAATCTTATTTATTCCTCAATAAAGTCCATTACTCTTAACTCCAACAATTGATGCCCTTTTCGACGTATCAAATAAATACGCTACTTGTTAGCTCAACAAAGACATCTTGTGTCAACCTCAGTAGGTCATAGCATTGTGTCTCTAATGGGCTCTGTAGAACCGACGATTGCCCATGTAATGTCGCTATTATGTTTTAAATTCAGTGCAATAACGACGTCATCGCGTCTCGTGCATAGATGATATTACTGTGTGGATTGTCCAGCATTATTTATTAACTATATAAAGTATCCTACTAATGTTATAAACGCGAAAGTTTGTATGTATGGATTGATGTTTGTTTTACTCTTTCACGACAAACCTACTGATCCGAACGGGCTGAAATTTTGTATGCAGGTAGTTCCAAGCCCGGAATAAAACATAGGCTACTCTTTATCATATAAATCAGTTCCCATGGGATATAAATATCCTTAACACTTTGACTGCGATTTTTTTTCAACGACTGCGATCTTTTTTTTAACCTAAAAAATCCGTGCTGTCGCTCTACACAGCGGTTGTGTTGCGCCGCACATGCGTTTCGTTCGAAAAATATTACGGCTGTGCTGAGTCACAAAGATCTGTATTTTCTCAGCCGCTGCGCTAGTGTGGATTTACACATATTAGTCACTTGTAGAAAACACATACCGTGTGATTTCAGCAGTCAAAGTGTTAAAACGTTTCCATAGAAACAACGCATGCGAAGCCGCGGGCAGAAACTAGTATATTAAAGTTCTTATTGAATACTTCCATACTCGAATCAAGAATTTGCAGATACGGACTACCCGCAACCTAGTCTCAAAAATGCAAAGCAATAACATCGGATTGAGGTAGCTTATATTATGATCCCAGAAAATCACAACCCTGTTCTATCTCAATCACAACCAAGACGGCACCCTGCCCTAGTTCTAAAATAACATTGAAATTGCAAATTCGATTTCACTGATAAATCCGCCGCCGGAACCACGTGAAAGGGATGAATCATAAATTGCAAATACAGAGAATAACCTAGTTATGGAGGCGACTCAAAACGATTGCAAAATGTGAAATGTGAAATTTTTAAAGTGAGTAATTTTAACGAAGTTGCAGACGGTATTGGGAATGTCGGCTTGCTAATTCGTTTTGTGGTTATACCTCTAGATTAGTCATAATGTTGACTATCAGCCTAGGTATGAGCCAATCAATGACATACTTATATTAGACCATAGTTTCAGATTTGGACATACAGTCCCGGCTCAAAGAAGAAGCCTCCCTGGCTTCTTCTCACACATCCGATAGTATTCCGGATCGATTGTTTCCAGTAGCGAAGGATCCCTAATAAACGATCCTGTTAAACGGATCGGCGGCTGTGTGAATGTGACCTGAAACGCCATTTCTCTAGCTAGACCATAGTTTCAGATTTGGACATACACTCCCGGCTCACTGTATGTCCAGAAATGACGTTTCAGGTCACATTCACACAGCCGCCGATCCGTTTAACAGGATCGTTTATTAGGAATCCTTCGCTACTGGAAACAATCGTTTACTAGATCCGGAATACTATCGGATGTGTGAGATCTAAAAGCATTTCTTTCAAAAACAAGTATAGATCAATGATGATCGCCGTTTAAACACCTTGAAAGAGACATCACTATGAAAGAAAATATGATTATTTTCTAGCTAACCCCTACGATTGACTCAGCTATCGTATTAAATATGTAAAACACCATGGTTTGACAGCGACAGGTTAATTTCATATTTGTGATACATCGATCGGGGTAGTCGGGTCTTTGACCAGAAAGTGTGCTTTTCAACATCGATCTAAGGGAAATTGATATACTTGTACTCCCGATTCAAAAACCTGGATATTTTTTGTATACAAAGGGGTTACAAAGTCCAAGGAATATTGGTGGAAAATATCTAACGACATTGGTATCATCGACGCAAAGCACAGAAGCTTGAAACAATTTTTGGTTTTAAAAGATCATTCTTTATTTGATTGATCTCTCGTTCGTTTTCAAATTAAAATGTATTTATTTAACATTGCCATGTAAGATTATGCTTTGTTGAAGTTTATGTTTTAGTTTATAGTAATAACCTTGCTGTTACCTTGTTGTTTTCTGTTATTGTTAAGTTTCATTAAATATCTTAGATGCTAGGTAAGTATGGTAAGTGTACTCCTGTTTCCGAACTTAGACTCCGATTGGTCCTTTGCGCGTGGTGTGTCTTTACTAGTTTAACCAGCCTAACTCCGACCAGAAGCGCAGAATACTCCTGGGATATGGGGCAGTGTCCTGTGAGTGTCCCTTAGATGCATGTCACTGTAAAGTCCCATAATTATAGGGATGGGGTTTGACGTTTAATGCTTTCGGAAAGTACAACGATCGATGGGACGACCGGTTGGGTATTATGACCTGTGCTCCTTATCAACCCATTTCGAAAAATGGAGGATTTTCTATATTCGACTGTATGCATGTTTTGATTTTGTATGTTCGCCGATTTCTCCGTCAATTTGTGGACGGATTTTGATGATTTTGTATAGAGAATGATCATATTCAAAGTTCAAATTAAAAAAATCTTTAGGTTTACAAAATAAGTACTCAGTTCAGTTCATTTATTTATTCCTTTTGATCCAATCACGTACACTCGGAAAAGTCATATACAATAGCATGATTACTTAGACAAGACATATCGATTTGTAATAGATCCCACAAAACACAGTGTTTTAATATAAGGAAAGCGATGTCAAATTCAAATGAATATCAAATTATTTATCGATCTTTAGAAACTTGATTCATTTAGTTAAGTTTTTAGTTTTTGTTCGTGACAGAATTCTTACTCCCAGGATTAATATATTCAAATTATAGAATTGAAAACTTTATAAGTAAATTACATGGAACGAGCTAGGTCTTTGTCCCAAATGCCTTTTTACATACATTTTGGAAAGATATTTCATTTACCAAGAACCGAATTCGTCACTGAAATTAAACTCCTATAATTATTATATCAATGATAGATTTGACATTAACTGTAATAGGAAATTAAGCGACTGTATAACTTGAAACAGCAATTTCTTTGAAAACGGTTTTCGGAGCGAGGTCGTCGTCTTTTAGTCACACGTTCAGATATTTATTGGGAACGGGGGCCGCGACTACGATACTGTTTCAACATTAGGGTTAGCTCACACCGACGACATCGACGCGACGACGACGTGAACGTTGCGCGCACTTAAATACAAAATCAACTTTATTTACCACGCAAAGAGTGCAAATGTTATTGAAATATACCTCTATACGAAAACTCTCTGCGGGGCGACGACGACGAGGCGCTTTTGCCAATTTGTGTATTTTCTACCTAGCTTGCCAGCCCATGACTTCATTTAATTCATATTATATTAATTGCGACTATGAGACTGAATATACTTATTGAAAACTATGTAATTTATAAACTAACTAGTTTCTGCCCGCGGCTTCGCACGCATTGTTTATATGGCAACGTTTAAATGTTATTTCTATACCATGGAAACTGATTTATGATTCATAAAAAGTAGCCTACGTTTAATTCCCGGCTTATAGCTATATCTATAGAAATTTCAGCCCAAACCGTTCCGTAGTTTTGGCATGAAGAAGTAACAAACACCCATCCATTTAAACTTTCGCATTAATAATATCAGTGTGATCGCTTCAGAATCTCCGAAGTGAAGATTGCGTCATCGCAAGGTGTTAGTGTAGCTGATAACAGCACTTTAGAGATATCTACTGATAAAATATCCTAGAGTACGTTATGTACGCAAGTCTACAGCAACGTTTATCAATGCGGATGTTTGAGATCATCAGTTCTTTATATTTTATACTAGTGTCTGCCCGCGGCTTCGCACGCGTTGCGTCTATGGAACGGTTTAAAGGTTCATCATCATCCTCATCAGCTTATGTTAGTCCACAGCTGGACATAGGCCTCCCCCAATGAGCGCCCCATCTACCCGCAGTTCTTCGCAGATCGTCATCCCACCTGGCCGGAGGGCGTCCTACACTACGTTTGCCGAGTCGCGGTCTCCACTCAAAAGTTTAAATGTTATTTATATCCATTAATGATGGGAACTGTTTTATGCTATTAAGTTTTGCCTATCTTCGTTCTATCGTTTATTCGAAGATAGCTACATCTATGCAAAGTTTCAGCCTGATCCGATCAGTAGTTTTGGCGTAAAGTAATAAATACCATCCATGCCCACATCTAACCGTCCTTTGCATTTTTAATATTACTGTGACAAGGAAAACCATTATTCTTATTACATACCATAACTATTATAAGTGTCACAATCTATGTAAAAGCAGTAATTTCTAGTAGACACCTGCAAACTATGATTGAGATTTATCACCACTAGTGAACAGAAATATAAATTGACCAGTTGTTTCCCCAGGAAACGGCCAACTTAGCTGAGTGGACGATTGATTTCATGATGGATGCTGAGCAAGTCTATTCCATTTAGACTGACTTACTAAAAATAATAAATGAAATATTGAATATTTGTTTCTGCTCGCTAGGATATGTTTTATTCTAGGTATAGAACTACATCTGACGACCGATGTGGCGCGGTGGGCGAAGGTCCGCCTGCGACGCAGGAGGTTGCGGGTTCGATTCCCGCCTCGGAACAAATGTGTGTACGATCTGCAGATATTTGTTTCGGGTGTTCTGGTCGTTTTCTATGTATAATAAAAAAAAAAAAAATGTAATGTATATCAGTTATCTATCTAGTACCCATAACACAAGCTCTGCTTACCATGGGGCTAGATAATGCTGTGTGAATTGTTGTCCAGCATTATTTAGCATTACATATTATATGAACAAGTAAGGTATTTTTTTGTAATGATCTGCATCTGGTGTACAATAAAGCTTTTTTGTATTGGATTGTGATATTATGTGACCGTGGTAGTCGCGACTACGTAAGAATCTACCCCTTTAACGTAGCCTATTGATGTCGTAAGAGTTGACTAAGGGAATCACCAGAGGAAGCAATTACCAAGCCGCCTCCCAAACGTGGTGATTATGGCTAAATTCTCCTGGAGGAGGTAAATTTAGCTGTGGTAATATTTGTAAGTGAGGAATACATATTATTTATGACCTTATAGACATAGACATATAATTTACTGACTATGACTTTTGTGTATATTTTATGTACTACATAGTCGTACAGTACATTAAACTTTTAGTACAGTAAAGGGGTGACACGTTACGTAAACTATAAAGTGCACTATAATATGTTCTGCGCACGTAGCAATCCAACTGATCGCCATTGCCGAAATATGGCTAGAATGACATACCATATTTATGTAAACACTAACCGGCTTCTCAATAAATATGTGTGTTTATATGTAAATGTGTTTGTTCGATACTTCGAACACGGAGGATTTTAGCAGCATCAGCAGTTCGACCTAAGTAGGTTACTCGTGCCGCGAGCGCGGACCGGGCGCCTACAGAAATCAGTGCATCACCAGCAGCCATTTAAACCGCACCCATTAACATCATATTAGTCGTAGTTTTATACAATATAGCTATTGTCCCTATACTCGACTATTATTACATCAGCATCCCGGGAAGAGCTAGCCGCGATTCCTTCAGTGTTCGTGTTCACTCTAAAATGCAATGAACAATTCCAAGAGAGGTGGTTGTAGTATCAAAATAAACACGTTTCAAGATACGCGTATCAGACGTTCGAATACTTCGCATCGAATACAAGGTAGATAAGTCAATCAGGCGATGAATACGATAAGTGCGTGCTTATGTAACCTATTGTTAGAAAGTAGTTCATAGCGCACGTGGAATATTTATAAATTGGAGTCGAATTTGTTACAGTAAATTACTAATGAGATAAGAAGTTTTTAATAAGATTCAAACGTAGAAAAAAACGGTGAGTTATTTTTACGTTTTTTTCTACGTTACGTGTTTATAATTTAACAAGACGCGTAAGGATTTATATAATTTTAACACTTTGACTGCGATTTTGTTTCGACGACTGCGGTCTTTTTTTTAACCTAAAAAATTCGTGCTGCCGCTCTACACAGCGGTTGTGTTGCGCCGCACATGCGTTTCGTTCGAAAAATATTACGGCTGTGCTGAGTCACAAAAATCTGTATTTTCTCAGCCGCTGCGCTAATGTGGATTTACACATATTAGTCACTTGTAGAAAACACATACCGTGTGATTTCAGCACTCAAAGTGTTAATGGATTTCGTTTCGATGGTTGGCATAATACATGTACATGACATAAATATCTTAATCGATACTAGATATTATAAATAACTTAATCTTCTCTATTATAATTCGTTTTGGAAGAGCGAGATCCCCTTTCACGGGTATTTCATTTACTAAATGGAATCTCAAACACTGCTACTCTATTGTACATTAAGTTAAAGAAATAAATATTTTTGTATTTTATTTACTCGTAGGTTCACGTGAACGACTATTTATTAATGCTCTTGATTAGTTCCAACTGTTAGGAAATTTCAATCAATAAAAATTCCTACGTCTTTATTTTACGCAGTAAATAATAATTAGAGTTTGCTCTATTCTGCCCTGGACAAATCCTTTATTTGTGATCATGGCAAATCACCTGGTGGGCCATTTAGCCAAACAAATGGCCCACATGGCTTGTCTGTCTGTCCGTCGACCTATTTAGAAAGCAAGGTCAACGGTAGGGACCTTACCGTACTTACATAGGTTTTGATTCGCTTGAGTGTCAAAATATGCCGCACCGGTCGTATCTTTTGCCTACGTTGATTCAGCTCTTAGATGACGAGATTTTTTCACAGCTAAAAGGGATAGCATATCCCAGAATTTCATGTTCTTGATACCTCCACGCGTTTCTGAGAAAATCTTGACAGAGAGACAGACGGACACCGAATTGATACTGTAGGGGTTCCCTTTTCTGCTGTACGGAAATCAGAAAAGTAGTTTGATCACTAACCTGGTCAGGACTTAGCGAGCTGTCTCCCCCCGCATTCCTCTCCTGGTTCTGCGCAGTCCGTTCCTGTTTACACGCCGTGTGGTACTCCAGCCTGGTCCGTTCCACCTTCTGCAGGAACTTTGCCCAGGGCTTCTGCGCCTTTTTGAACGCCTCGTCCATCTCCTTGCGCTCTTTCAGCTGGATCATTGACTGTTGACAATAGGGATGATGAATAAAAGGTTATATTTTGAATACAGTCACTGGAAGATATAGGGAAAAGCCTCGGTCACTGAATAAGTACTACGCCAACATTATTATATTAAGGATAAGGATACACTATAAGAAACACGTCATAATAATCTGTTATCTAACCGTATTATTTCTAACTCTGACTTATGCCAATAAAAGAAGTCAGAGTAAGCAATAGCACTGCATGGCAACTGTTTTAGGTTACGTAACAGACTCGTTTCATAGGCATAAGAGGGTTATAGTGACAGTGAAGAAGAAATGAACGGTATTGTTGTTGTTCTTAAGTTCTGGAATCCTACAAATACTTTCTACATCAGTGAGATTGAATCGATGGCATATTTGGTCATAAGAGTTCTTAACAATGTTGACGCATGACCGTCCTTTGCTTGTCAGAATGATGCAATGATGCATGCATGCAGAACGTTGATGATGTTTTAAGTTACTTCAGAAACTTTAAGGAAAACAAATAATATGAATGAATAAAGCAGCACATTTCTGACAAAATCATCTATTGTTCCTTCTTGTAGGAACCTTTTCGTAGCCTAATAATTTTAAACAATTTTTTTTCATTAGACGAAGTAAAAGTACTCAGTACGTATAAACATTTGAGAGGCGGGATGAAAACTCCTGCGTCAAAGGCGAACCTTCGCCCGCTGCGCCACAGAGGTCATCATTTAAATAAGGTGTAGGTAGTTATTGTAAAAGGTAGTGCGCACATGGACTCTAATTGGCAACGTTAGGAAATACCATCGGAACCTTGGCAAATGAAATGTTATCCATCCTAGATAACATTTCATTTGTCAAGGCTGCCAGCGTCGACCTTCGTCGGGAATGTGCACGTTATGACCCGTATCGGTAAACTTGCACTGGGTCACACTATTTTATTAACTTTACTGGTATCTGACGCAGCGCATCAGCATTGCCATAATCAGCCAAGGCATCCCATGATGAGCGCCATCGCCATAGCGCCCTTGCCATACAGCAGGGCAATGCAGCCAGAGTTTTGGGGACGCTTCCGGTTGGTATTGCTATGAATTAGATGAGCAGCATTTAGATTGTTTGCAACAGTCTGTTGTTAACTTAACTGTTCCAGTTGCAATGTAGTATTTGCGTCTGTATAAATCATAGTTTAAAAGCTCTACAAGAAGCTAGAGTAGAGTCACTTGTTACATTTTTTATATTATACATAGATAGGTAATTTGTATTTAGTAATGTTCTCATTTATATTATCATAGTTACAAGTTGTACCTACTTTATAGTGAACCAATAAAAATTTTATTTTCTTTCTACTGTTAGGACGTGATATTAAAGTCAATTGAATCAAAGTATATCATCGTCTCTATACCTTGCATTCGACTTTCCTTTCAAATCTATATTAAACTTTATAAACCTTGGAATCAATCAGAAAGTTTGTAAAACTGTGCCGACTCTGCTTCCTCGAGTTTTCGTTAAACAGGTTGAAGTTTCTTTAGAATCGTTTAAAACTCTGTCCGACGACGCCTACAAACTTGGTATATCGCTAAACGTTTCTTTAATGTACATTTTGGCTGTACTGTGGACTTTATCGCCACAATATGTTACACTAGAGACACATTATACAGCATCAGTTAATGTGTCCGTTGAGATGAAAGCAATACTTTTTACTTTCATCTAAGGTGGACGAGATAAATTAGTAAAATTATATATGTAAATATATACTATTATACAGCCCTTATACAGCACCATACTTAGACATACCTTTTAATTAATTTATTATTTATTTTAATATATTATTATTAATCTGATTATTGAATTTTTTGTCTTCCTGCTTTTTCTTTCAACAAATCGGTGTTGCCTATGTCGAAAAGTTTGTGTGTTATAATTGTAATATAACAATTAAGAATTTATAGAATATAACAACATTAAGTGAAACATGTGTACCTACGGTGGGAACAAAATACGATGTGCTGTGTCATCGTTGCTGAATACTTTGGTATCGAGAGTTGCACTCTCGAAAAGTCAGCCAAGTTAGCGTATGCTAGCAGATGTAAGTAAAAAAGTTTAACGTTCATCTAAGCCCCAGACATATTAACAGATGCGTTTAAGGACAGTGTCACTAAATTAACAAATAATTTATTCAGTGTAGGTCCTGCAACAGACTTCTAAAAGCTGTTTACTTATCGGAAAGCAAATCCATAAATAATGCTAGAACTAATTTATACAAGCACTTAATCTTGAATTTTCAAAATCCTTAACACTTTGAGTGCTGAAATCACACGGTATGTGTTTTCTACAAGTGACTAATATGCGTAAATCCACACTAGCGCAGCGGCTGAGAAAATACAGATCTTTGTGACACAGCACAGCCGTAATATTTTTCGAACGAAACGCATGTGCGGCGCAACACAACCGCTGTGTAGAGCGGCAGCACGAATTTTTCAGGTAAAAAAAATATCGCAGTCGTCGAAAAAAAATCGCAGTCAAAGTGTTAAGGACAGTGTCACTAAATTAACAAATAATTTATTCAGTGTAGGTCCTGCAACAGACTTCTAAAAGCTGTTTACTTATCAGAAAGCAAATCCATAAATAATGCTAGAAATAAATTATTCAAGCACTTAATCTTGAATTTTCAAAATCCTTAAGATTTTAGCTGCAAAGCGACATTCTTCTCGCATTCCGGGCTTAACTTAAAAGATTAGCATATAAAATATAGCCGAGCTAAGTTTGTCTAACACTTTGAACAGCCCTTTCGTTACGGCACAAGCCATTATGCAAAGCGGGGAGATGAAAAGCGTGTGCTCGCATCTCAAACTGTGTGCACGGTAATATTATTAGGTGAAAGTTATTGACAAATACTACTGAGGGACATGGTGAATAATGTTATTGTCTTCTTGAATACTGATGCGGAATTCATTAGAGATATCTGCATGCAAATCTGAATGCGCAAAGAACAGTGATGCGTCAACATTACATTACTAAAATAAAGGCGCCTACTTCAAAGAAAGTTCTAAAATGTAATTACCTACTAAAAGTTACGGAAACGATTTACATTTTTTGACGACCGATGTGGCGCGGTGAGCGAATGTCCGCCTGCGACGCAGGAGGTTGCGGGTTCGATTCCCGCCTCGGAACAATTGTGTGTACGAACTGAAGATAATTGTTCCGGATGTTCTGGGGCCTAATTCCACTAACACAATCTCCTCACAATGACAGTAGTATCGCGTCTAAATCGCCACTATTGACACCTATTGGTATCCCACAAGCACAATCTTTCTCAGTCTCAGTTGTATCGTGGTCGTATCTATGAAACTTACAATTGTGACAAGTTGTCGCATTCTAATAATCACAGTCTCTTGTATCGCTTGCGATAGCAAGCAAACATGGAATTCTATTGTTATTTTGACGGCTAATTTAGTCTATGGTTAGAGATTTTGACGAGATAATGGACGATTGAACAAAGGTAGCTCTCGGTGCTATTGTGCTTGTGAAATAATAGTGAAATAATAAAAAGTTCAATGAGTTTCCTAATTCGAGCGCGTCTGCAACTCATTATAAACTCTCGCCGGCTGTTAGAGCGTCAAAACCGGCGACGATCTAGAGCTCTTCTGCGAAAGACGTTGGACCCCTTGCATTGCAGGACAAGGAATTTACAAAAACCTATCGTCTTATCAAGGGGACAGTCAAAACATAAGCGGAAGATCTCAATCCTCATATTCGTAAGGAACGCCGGCCGTACTGATCTGATGGCATTTCCATAATGATCAATGTAAGTAAAACAAACTATCTTTGTTGATTAAATTCCCTCTTGCCTGAGCTTTATAATGTTTATTTTATGTAACTAGATAGTACCTACTATTTAAAACAATTTATTTTGCAGATATTGACTGCACTGGCATTTGTCGCTCATAGCCCGCTGTTTCCAGAGCTGTGAAGGAGGTGTTGGTGGCACTTATTTTGGTCTATCCCATATATGTTCCTTTGCCAACACGAAGAGATCAAAGCAACAAATTAAAGAGCAAGTGAGTTCATGAATATGATACTATAGATTAGAAACTGTCGAAATCAGATAAGTGTCTGTCTCCCTTAAACTCGAGACCTTTTACTTACCATATCGTCATGATTAAAACAGAAGCTAGCTTAGCTGTTTAGTACCCCTCACACTTTGTACCTAAACCCTAATTATACATAATGTATATACATTAATTGTTATAATTTTCTACAGATTGCAGAAGAATTGAAAGCCAGCGCTGAAAGCTGTTGTTGTAGAGTCAAACCAAAACTTCTAGCCGGTCGAGCAATGCAGCAAGCTGTCGTTGGCAAATAGTGGCAAGGCATGGAATCAGCCATGTCGACAAGATAATGGCTGTCATGATGATAATGTAAATAGTATTAATAAATTCATTTAAACACTTAAACTCCACATGTGAGATTATGCATTGTTGTAGTTTGTGTTTTAGTTTTTAAAGATAAGCTGTTACCACTTTGTTTTCTGTTATTGCTATAAGTTATTATAACATTTCATTCAAAAATGTCTATGTTGGCATAAAAAATCTTGTATTCTACTGAGTATCCAAGAATCTGCAGGTTTAGAGTAAAAATAAATACCATTTTTTATATACAAATTTTTTATTCATTAATATAATAATGTATGTACACTTATGCTAATTAAAACAACACTTAAACTAATCAAAAGCGCTCTAAGCTAAACACTTGTCTAATTGTTTTACATAGGTAGGTTATAATTGTGTTATGTTTTCAAAAGACACAAAGATTGAGTGGGAAAAATAATGCTCCGCAGACCATGTAAATCTTTGTAGTTGCAACAATGAAGCGACGACAGCATACATTTTCATATTTTGTATTCATTGTAGTACTGAAAAAGAACGGTAGATTATTATTAGGTATTAGTAGGTAGACCTATACAACAAAGAGTGGGTTCTCCTTACTGAGGACCGAGATGAGTGGAAGAAGGGGGGAGGCCTTTGCTCTGCAGTGGGACACTGCGGGCTAATATAACAATAATAATAAAAATTAGTAGGTACCTACTAGTTTATGCTTGTAAAAGTGTGAAACTATCTAAGCAACTACATGGTATTATGGGCTCTCTGTACTTGTTTGCGATAAAAAATAGAGTAGGTATTAAGTATAGATCATATAGAATAGAATAGTAGTTGCATTTCTTACCAATCTCCACTCGTCTCCCGTTTTTGATGGCGAGTCTGAGCTAATACCATTTCTTTATGAGATCGTTCCACTTCCTTCGAGATAGCTCTAGGATAAGATAAGGCATTCTAGATTAATGCCCTAGCGCATATATCGGTGGTAGTCGAGGTAGTCAAGGAGGGCCTTAATTTGTTTCAGCAGTACCATTATCCATTGATTTTGTGTGGGAAATCACGAAAATAAATAACAAAATGTTTTCTTTCTTGAATACGAGTAACTTTGACATGAGTTGCTATATGACGTTTACATTGACAACTTGAAACTCTTTTATCTATGTCATTAAAGCTTACTACTCACAAATTTTATTAAAAACGTGATTTTGTTGCGTTGTAAGTATTTGAGAGCGATGTAAATAGACTTTTACGCAATTGCAGTAATAATTTGAATTGTTAGATACCTATAAACCCTTAATTATGAGTGCACGGATTCATAAATATTTGGTCCGCCATTTCATATTTATTTTATGATGTATACGGCAACACCTACCATACTACTCAATAACAATACAATAGTAAGCGATTGAGACAGCTGTCACAATTTAGTAGGATACCATATAAACGTAAGACACAATAGCTATGACAATTGTATGGAGCCATAGTCGTGTTTGTTTTAAAAATAGTGGAATTAGGCCCCTGGTCGTTTTCTATGTATAATAAAAAATATCTATCTATATAATATATTGTATTATGTATATCAGTTATCTAGTACCCATAACACCAGCTCTGCTTACCATGGGGCTAGATAATGCTGTGTGAATTGTCCAGCATTATTTATTTATATTTATTTATTTATTTTAAAAATTCGATTGACCGTTTGTCTACAATCCCAACTGATGGAGTGTGATGGCGATGGCGGACGGTTCTCTCCTTAAAGAATCAGGTGTACCTAACCTCTGCCACTTCAGCTTTGTAATTCTTAGAGCTATGTCGTTAACTTTGCTTCTCTGTCCGATGACATGATGAGATTCAATAAGCAAGCGTTAGTAATTCAAAGGCTATTTAATATAGCTGCTGATTCTGACGTTAAACCGGTCTAATAAATCATTAGAATGCCAATAACGTCATTAATATCGAGTGATCGAGCCCTTATCGCCGTCCGTTTGACGAGTACGTACACGCACGTGAAAGGTATAGAGTAGATATCACATGTGACATATTCAAACACCGCTGATACAGTAATACATAGATTACATCAAAATGTGTAGCGTTTTCGATAATCATTTGACTCTGATATAGAATGAAGAAATGATATAGAATATAATATTATAAACTTTTTATATTATTATTATTTATTCAGGGTGTTCTGTGTTTTTCTATTTATAATAAAATATCTATATATACGTAATGTATTGTATTATGTATATCAGTCATCTAATACCTACCCATAACACAAGCTGTACTTAGCTTGGAGCTAGATAACGCTGTGTGAATTGTCCATAATTTGTTATTTATTTATAGGTACCTAACATTTAGCAGATACAACTACCAGCCAAAAGTGTGCAAAACCAACGAATAGATAAACTATGTATAGATAAACATTACTTACCCAACAAACATTTTTGTCATATAAGTTCAAGTTACGCGGCTCAAAATGCTATAAACATCGTATTGAAGTAATTTTTGCGTGTAATATGACGTTAGGCCTCTTTAAGTTTATACAACTTGTTGTCGTATATAGACATCGTATAAACTTCTATATGACTGTTTTAATGACAATTATACAACTTTCAGTAGTATAACCAATGCTGAAATCTTAGTAACGTCTTTACGACTTTTCACCGGCATTACTCGTGTTAGAGTTGAGATAACTACTTTTACGTGACGTTCGTGTAGAAGTGATCAATCGTACTCTTATACGACTATAATGTCAATCGTATTAGAGTCGCTAGAACTACTTTTAGGTGACAATTGTATAAGAGTGGTAATTTTCTCTCTTATACTATTTTAAGTAAATATGAACACTTTTATCCTACTCTTTAACGACTAGATGTACTACCATATTTTTGTAGTATACAAGTGAACTGTAAAAAAACTGGAGTTGGTTCTGTACAAGGTTTAATTTTGAACTCAGGAGATTTGAGTTCGGTGCAAAGTTATGATGTTGCTCAACGCACAGAAATGAGATCCAGTGGTTCTATAACAGTAGAGTCAGAAGAAGATGAAGTAGATTAAATTTTTGATAAATTATGTCTTGGTTATAGTTCCGATTATAAAAGTGAAAGCAAAGCCAGTACAAATGATATACTTTGGGATGATTTAAAATTTAAAATCACTCATTCATACTTTGAAATAAAACAAAAAATGACTATGGGTGGTTTTATTTATTATTAACCAATCAACATTTTATCACATGTAATCATAATCATTCACAGTATTTATTTAATTAATAAGGTAGGTAGATTCTCTCGGTACCATGGGTTAAAACTAATTAAAGTTTAACAATCATAAAAGTTTACTATATACATAGAAACCCCTTTTTCAACAACTGAACCCAAATTTCCTTGGCTTTCCAATATGGCTGACCCAAAAGAAGCGCACATAGTGAAAAGTCGTTAAGAAATTGTATTACGGTCGTGTCATAATCTCTTAAGTCGTATAAAGGCAACTGTTTACACATTCGTCAAATTAGAGTAAAATTACTGCTTAAATCTAAATAATTTATAAGGCGCGTTCATTATTTCGAGGTTACTAGCGCATATTACTCGATAAAATTAATTTCCCAATTGAACTATTTATTTGAACATGAATTTCGACGATGTACGTAATACGTAATGATAAAATAAAATGGCTTCCTTGCAAGATTAATTCTATCACAGTAAAAATAAATTGTGTCACTTAGTTTCATTCACTATCTCCACTTCACAATAAAATCCCGTAAAAAAAGTCGTAATTAACACTACATAATCGATAAAATGCCGTCAAGCAATGGTAATAAACATCTTAACTCGATTAAAAGTGCATCACACGACATCTATACGGCCACTAAAAGACCATATTGCGATTAATACGACTGATACACGACTCTATTATGACACTAACTCGTATAAAATGGGCCCTTTTTGGGTCGTGTTAACGTGATAGCGACGTATTTACTACCAAAGTATAAAACCAAAAGTTAGAATCGGCACGTTGTGGCGACTTATGAAATGTTTGTTGGGTATACAGAGGAGCTGTTTAATCTGGTCTTATATGTATTCCGCATATCTTCTACCTCGTTATCATTAATTTGCAAACAAAAATCTACGCTATTTTAACAAGTTCTCTATTTATAATCTCTCGTATTTTATAAAATACTAGCTGCACCGCGGCTTCAACCGCGTGGAAATCTAAGTGTCAAAAAGTTTATAAACCTTCCTCTTGAATCACTTTATCTACATATTAAAAACTCTCACTTTATCTGCATCAAAAACCGTTGCGTAGTTTTATAGATCTAAGCATACATAGGGACAGACAGACAGCGGGAAGTGACTTTGTT
Organism: Eupithecia dodoneata; assembly: GCA_947044415.1. Taxonomy (NCBI): domain Eukaryota; kingdom Metazoa; phylum Arthropoda; class Insecta; order Lepidoptera; family Geometridae; genus Eupithecia; species Eupithecia dodoneata. Next base: position 3,147,213 of record OX345670.1, read on the forward strand.
TTATACTATGTAGTGATTACCGCATCTTGTATGATATTAATTAAGCTAAGCAAGGTAAATATTTCACGGTTTCATGGGAAGTCGTTTCTGCCGTGAAGTGACGTAGGAGTCGAAAAATTCTGGGACTTCCTGCGCCGATTAGAAATGACCTCCAGTGCAGTGTGAGGCTTACACAATATAATAGCAAAAACTGTTGCGAACCCCTATTTTGGCACAGCGTCATAGTGCAAAGAGAAATAAGTTTTTCTATCTACATATCAACACTGAATCCCAACTATATTTTCTCTGTTTATAACGCAAGACAACCTTAAGCAATATTCATTTGTGAATAAATGACGAGAAAATACAAAAAAGCCGTCTTTATTCCGGGCCGTCCATTTCACGGAGTGCAAAGGTGAGGGCGGGAAAGCTCGCCCCGTGTTATTTCCGCGGTTTTCCTCGAAGTGTCTGGGCGCGATGCCAGAATAGGCTCGTGAACGAGAGATAAATGATGCAAGAAAAAATAGGTACAGTCAGCTGGATTAACATGAACACATGTTTTTGGTTTTTACATAGAATGATGCCGAGTTGGTTCCATTAAAATATTTTAAATTACACTTATTTATAACTTTCAAAAGTAATTCCCGGATTACTTTTTTTAGGTTTAAATTTGTCAGTTGAAACCTATAAAAAAACAATGAAACTTACAGGAATTTGTAGTCAGTTAATTAAAAAAAACCATGTTGTTATTATTATCTTTTCAGCGCATCAGCAAGCAACCCGTGGTATGACAAAGTACTAAAGTGAATACCCAACCTACATATTAATGCGCGTGAGTGTACCTACTACGAAACGATATACACATTTTATGGCTTATTACATTATGTAAGTTATTAACAGAAGTGGCGATGATGATGGCTTCAGAAAATATTGTGAAAATTAATACCAACATCGTAGGGTTTGATTTTTGGCGGTGTACCAATATTTTTGATCGTCGACTTCATGTAGTGTGAAAAACGGTCTGTGAAGTTTTTTCATGTAGCAATAAAGATGCTATCCTAAGGAGTACTTTTTTGTCTTGAAAGTCTTTTTTAGAGCGTACTTCGTTTGAAACAGTTTGACCTAGTTTACAAATAGCCCCAACAATACTGGCGTCTGCTTATCTAATTCAGGTTTATTTATTTTTAGGGTTCCGTGATGGATAGTCCTAGCTAGACAATAAAAGCTTATGTTATATTATCTGGATCGTGTATATGTCTGTTGCGTGTTCGTATAAATTAAAGTATAAAAAATATGACCGGAAAGCAGTTACGGGCACTTCAGTTAAGTCCTTGTTCATACAGTTTAGCATGTACAAAAATCTTAAAGGAAATATCAAGTTACTGTACAAAAATGAAACTGATAATGAAATTAAAGTTACACTATTGACGACCGATGTGGCGCTGGGCGAAGGTCCGCCTGCGACGCAGGAGGTTGCGGGTTCGATTCCCGCCTCGGAACAATTGTGTGTACGATCTGCAGATACTTGTTCCGGGTGATCTAAAAAAATATCTGTCTATGTAATATATTGTATTATGTGTATCAGTTATCTAGTACCCATAACACAAGCTCTGCTTACCATGAGGCTAGATAATGCTGTGTGAGTTTGTCCAGCATTATTTATTTATTTATTATTTACTATTGAAAATATAGAGCAGGTTGAATTAAGTTATAGATCTATAAATTAATTACGCATTAAAATAAGATTATAAATAGACCAGTACTAGATTTTCCAGTATCAAATCAACGACAAAATCGAAACCAAGCATTAAATCTCAATGTTCACGGCATTCAAGAATCCAACATCACTGCGGAATGTGAAATATTTTAATAAGGTTATTAATTAAAAACTAATCGAATTCATCAAGGCCTGAGTTTGCAAACTCGAATTTCAATAACACGCCATCCTAATCATTTCGAAATTGATTAATTAGCAGTGACATGATAATCTACAGACCTATTTTTAAACAGCAGATTTATATTATTAACTCCCGTACCCAAAAAATGTCAGAGTTTTAGACTGCGTTTTGATGATGAATCAATTTTGTCTTATTGATATAGGAATTTAACTGAATGGGACCCGTTTTGGACTAGCCGTTCAACGAACATGTCGATTCGACGATCAGGCGGTGACTTACAAACCTTAGGTTAGTTACAATATTTTACACGGATAAAAATGAGGAATAATAATAATGCAGGACAACACAGCTTCACAAAAAAAAAACAAATACAAAAAACAAAAAGATTATAAACCAAATGCAGCCAAAAAAAAAAAATCATGGAGAATAAGGGAAAAAAAAAAGACTCCAACAAAACCCAAGGACCGAGGGGTCCCCTCGACCCACGGCCGGAAAGAAACCTATTGAACACAGCTTCATCTAGCCGCAAGCGAAGGATAGCTTGGGTTATGGGTACTTGATGAATGATGACATACTTAAGAGAATATACTACTCTGTCCTCTATATATTACAAAAATAGATTTTTTACTATGTATTATACATAGAGAAAATACCCAGAACACCCATACAAACATACATAGGTACATACTGAGAGACTGGTGTTGTTTAGAGCGCAATTTGACTGTTTCAGAGGAGACATAGAATACAATCCTGATTTCCAGAACCACCAGGAATGGTGTACAAAATTCTGGCAATCAAAGTTCCTTAAAATCTTGAAAACTTTTTACATAATAAAATATTTTTCATCAATAAGATTTAGAAAAATATACTGAAAGGCTTTTATCTCACGGGACACTAGTAGAACCAAGTAGATTTTAGCAATACAGAATACAATTATTTGTAGACCGCAAAGAATTCAGAAACAATTAATTGTGTCGGTTAAATTTTAATTAAGATAATGAAAAAACAATTAACATAACCGCTGAAACAATTACACAGCATTAACAAGATAACAGAACACAACTAGATGATAACCAAACCGGTTCACAGAGTGGAAAAATTTAGGTAATATAAAACTAATGTGATTGTATATGTATGTACCTAATTTGTGATGTCATTTGGGACATGATTCTACATTTTATTATTTTATTATATTAATATTTTATTAATATAATAATATATATATATATATATATATATGCTGGCGAGACGACCTTAACGCCTTCCTCGGAGATTGGTGGGAGATCGCACGTGACCGCAGTGAAACAGGCTAAATAAAAAAAAAAAATATTATATTGAAGTGTTAAGATGGAAATAATATGATTGATAAATTAAATCCTATAAAAAATAACCCGTATAGAGGAGGTAGGTATAGCAGTCAAATACTTCAGGGCCCTAATTCCACTAATCGTTTTAGCATAACAAAGGTATCGTCTCAGATGAAGATGATAGAAATAGATACACCGACAGAGGGACACTTGTCAAAAGTGTCAAGTTTGAACAGGGTTGGACACAATATTCTATCAATGTTTCCGTGCATATAGCACCGCACGCACTATCTAGCTTCTTGGACGATTCTGTGACTATACCATTGTCATAGTAAAGCGATTGTTTAGCAGAATTCGTCCCCAGATAAGATGCAAGCAATGGTAAACACAACGATCCATCATTGTCAAGTCAACGATGGCGATGCAGCATGCGCGATTACGATTCGCAATTATCTGAATTACCTCAGCGTTGTTTAGACAGGGGTAATTGTGATTTTACTCGTTACATCATTAAAGCATTATACAATGTATTGTTAGACTCATTCCATCTTATACACCTCTCAACATAAAGCAATAGCTGTTTTTTTTAAAGTTATTTTTCTGTTGAATTATGATAAATGAGAACAACACAGCTTAGCGTAGGTACGCTTTAAAATGACAGATTTTTATAAACAAGTCCACCAATGTAGCGCGGTGGGGCGAAGGTCCGCCTGCCACGCAGGATGTTGCGGATTCGATTCTCAACTTGGAATAAATGTTTGTATGACTTGGAAATATTCGTTCTGACTGCTCTTGGTATTTTCTATGGATAATAAAATATATATATATATATATATATATATATATATATATATGTAATGTTAATTGAGTAGGTGTATCAGTCATCCAGTACCTACCCATAACAAAAGCTCTGCTTAGCTTGGGGCTAGATGATAATATGTGGTTTGTCCAGCGTTATTTATTGTTATTATTATAAGTAGATTTGTCTGCTAATGTATTATACCGTTGAATGTTTCTTGTTAAAAGCGGAACGATGTCTGTTGTTCTTTCCCGTCGGTGCTATTCACTAGATAACTAACCGAATAAATGGCATAATATTTGCGTAATTGATTTCAAGTTGATTTTAGTGAAAATTAATTCTAAAATCAACGCTGTTCAAACAGCGCACAGACTGGTAAAACGACCAAAAACCTGGCCATAAATCAAATTTCTCAAAATGGTCTCCTAGACTTCATACTTAATCCCATAAAAGGTAGATAATCCCCGCGTCACTAGGCAAAGTTTCAACCTGCTTCCGAGTCCCCGTCTCGTCTACCACACCCCGGAACCTAGCGGTTGTTGATAACACTCGTCTCTGTTCGCGGCAACTCTAAAAAATAGTTATTTCTCTGTGCTCTCATTTATGTGCAAAGTGGTTCAACATAAAAAAAGTGTGATGGATTCTATCAATCAAGGTATGTACTATGTTCTATTATCCATTTTAGTTATTAAGAAAGATTATTCATGTCCTAATTGGGATTATATCAACATGCCTAAAAATATTGTATTTTTCATTGTTTTTTTGTTAAAATTAGTGTTTTTAAACATGTGCAACTCATCGCAACTGCATTATAGTAATATTTTAATAAACTAGAAGATATGTGCAATTATACCAGGTAGCAAAAACATTCACATATATTCACATAAAAAATATTTTTAACTCTGAAAACTGTCTCTATGACCGCAATTTTCTAACGATTAATTTTATTGTTTCAGACTCTCTACATTGTGTCAAATCCATGACAAGGAAAGAGCTTCATGAATTAGTTAGAGCAAGTCCGCAGCGATTGCTTGACGGAAAGAAAATATAATTTTACTGTATTTCGACGCGTATTTTATTCTTTGTTAACACAATAAAAAAAATCCTTGCATAATTATATTTTATTTATTTATTTCCTTCTCCAAATATCTTCAAAGTATTTTTTTATTATGAAAAATATCATTTCTCGTCATGGGCCATCGATCCGATAAAGAAAAAATAACAAAATATTTTTGACCAGGTTTTTGGTCGTTTTACCAGTCTGTGCAGCGTAGTGTTAAAGCTTGTTAACAGTGTAAGACTTAATTTATAAGTTTGAAATCATTATTTAAAATTCTGTAAAAAGAGCTAACTACACACCGTTGCAAACAATCTACAGGTAGCTCAACTGATCCATATCACTAAATCCAATCAACTTAACTATAATATCAACTTGCAAAATAACATATCATGCTCGGCTAACAAATCTTCTAGTCACGATCACTACATCTCCCAAATAATCAACTACTTACTTTACGACACAGAGCCAAGCAGATCTACATTAATAATGTGAAGCGAACTTAACTATTGAAGGGCACGTGCCTACCGAAAAAGTCTACGCTAGGTCACATACACCTAACTCATACGTGCCGAAGGGTATTGAAGACCAAGTTCGGTCTAGCGAGCCATATTAGGGATCTTAATAGAAGAATCCGTAATGTCTAGGGTCGCCGTCATCGAAATCGATGAGGTAATTTACTCATTGCGGTCAAGCAGTTGTATAATTCTAGATAGATATTCTTTAAAAACAAAAAGGATTATTAATTATCTAACCTGCTCGTGGTACACCCTGCTAGATAACGAAATAGGCTCTAGTGAAAATATCGAACAATCTTCACAATTTGATAGCTCAGACAATTTCCAATTATTTTCCATTACTTGACACTGGCAGAAAACTATCCAACCAGACACAATTCCCACTAACAAATAATCATCATCATCAGAGTCGGAATTAACTTTAAAACGAAGACGTGTGCGAGCAAAACTACAGCGTCGAAACTACGGATAACAACGTTGTTCCAATCACCATAATCCCATTATGTATATAGTAATTGAACACTGCCCAAATAAGCCCGTAAACCCACAGCACTACGTCATGTAATCGCCTGGCAGCATGGCATGTAAATAAAGCCGCTCCCAAACCTCGACCGTAGCACGGACGGGGCCGAATGAAGGCCGTTCGATGCCCTGCGGTCACTCGATACCTCTGCTGACAACCTGTACGGCGTGTTTACTATACTCACGAATACACTCTCCTCGACGCAGGATTCCACAAGTAGAACATCACTGTTGGGGTTCGCGGAAGCATTTCCGAAAGTCCACGCGTTCATCATCAGCCTATATTAGTCCACTGCTGGACATAGGCCTCCCCCAATGAGCGCCATAGCGCCCTGTCTTCAGCCTGACGCATCCAGCATCTACCTGCAGTCTTTCGCAGGTCGTCATCCCACCTGGTTGGAGGGTGTCCTACACTACGTTTACCGAGTCTAGCATATGTGCCCGGAGAAGACCGTGAGGTTTTAGTCAGTAGGAGTCTGACATAATCTTCCACCGGGGATGGAAGTATATCCATGATGGATTTCCTCACGCAAAAAAAAAAAGGACTGCACCACTGTCACACTGCGCAAGCATGTGCGTTTATAGGCTTTAACTCATAATTTTAACGTACGTTTTGTATTGACGGCATCCGATACTAATAATAATTATAAGGAGGTAAAGTTTGTGAGGTTGTAGGGGGGTAATCTCTGGATCAAATAAACCGATTTTGATAATTCTTTTATCAATAGAAAGCCACTTTATTTGTGAGTGTCAATCACAGGCTATATTCACCCGAAAAAACAAAATACTTTTTCGTGCATAAACATACATTTACTCTACGTTTACCGCAAAATGTTTGCAAAAGAAATGTCCATCCGGGCGAAACCGGAACGGGCCGCTAATCCGTAATGAATTCGTGAAACTACGATAGTTTTTAAAGTACAGAGTCTTTATGGGTCATATTTATGATCTTTTAGCTGCATACCGGATAGAATTACAACCTGTTAATGTTTTACCGTAAACATAAGAAGCGTATGTGAAACCTTTAGTCCCATGGACTCTGTAAACAACGCTGCAACGTAGGAGTAACTTTCTATGGTTTATTCAGTTTAGGAATTATGGTTGACGGCGAGGGCGACTGAGCGAACTGGTCTTCATGACAATTTATGTCCTTTCTCAATCCTATGGCGTAGTTTATGTTGCAAAAGTATTTTTCTAACTTATTTCCCATCGTATTAAAGATGAAATTATCGGGTATTTACCGCGTAGCTTTTGTTTTATTTTCCCCTACGTGTCCATCGCGTTACAGCGATCGTGGTCACGGGGCGACTGATACTCGTATAATACTTAGACTGAAGTAGACTCAAGTTTAAAAAGTTGTATTTTCCGTCGGTTCACACACACGTTGCGAGTTTTATAAAAAGACGTCCTTGTAATTCCACCAGCCAAACTCGATGTAAAATAATTGTAAACATAACGCCCATACTTATCCTAAACTTCACTCCGTTGCAGCGTCTTTTTATGTGCAATTTACATTACTTAATAACCGATAAATAATCTTTAATTACTTGTCGAAGTAATACTTAGTCATAAATGCGTATGTTTGAATGTTTGTTACTTCTTAACATCAAAACTACAGAACGGATCGGTCTGAAATTTTGCATGTAACGTAGCTACATTTAAGCCTGGAATAAATCAAAGCCTATTTTTTTATCCCATAAAGCAGTTCCTATGGGATAGAAATAACCATTAACACTTTGACTGCGGTTTTTTTTCGATGACTGCGATCTTTTTTTTAACGTAAAAAATTCGTGCTGCCGCTCTATACAGCGATTGTGTTGCGACGCATATGCGTTTCGTTCGAAAAATATTACGGCTGTGTTGAGTCACACAGATCTGTATTTTCTCAGCCGCTGTGCTAGTGTGGATTTACGCATATTAGTCACTTGTAGAAAACACATACCGTGAGATTTCAGCAGTCAAAGTATTAAACGTTTCTATAGACACAACGCGTGCGTAGCCACGGCCAGAAACTAGTTAATAATATTAGTGTGATTGCATTGTTAATAATATTTGAGTGGTTGTCCTTTTAATATTTATTACCAGCCCATCCTTGGCCTCGCAATCGCAATTAGCATCTGAACTTGTGATAAACAGCGTCAAGATGTTAGACAATGGCATCTTAGTACTTATATTTTTCATTGTTCTATTGCGTGATTGGTATTCTAGAAAGATATGACCCTTTTGGCCTGGCTTCGTTGATTTTTAGTTTATAGAATGGTAATCAAAGTAGGTTTTTAGTATCAGCTATTGAGTATAAACATGGAATATCAGCACGGTTGTAGGTATACTATGTCATCAGGTCATCACCAAGAATCGAACACTCATATTTTTGTTTTAATAGACGACCGATATGATGTGGCGCGGTGGGCTAAGGCCTGGCTGCGTCAATGGACACTTTAATCATTAAATTTAAATTGCCAAGTTATCAAAAAAGGAACTTCAAACATCTTACTAGTTTCTGCCCGTGGCTTCGCACGCGTTGTTTCTATGAAAACGTTTTAAGGTTATTTCTGTCCTATGGGAATTTATTGATGTGATTAAATATAGCCTATGTTTTATTCCACGCCCAGACGGAATCCGTCCAGTAGTTATTTATTTATTTTTATTAAGACAACGCCAACAAAACACATAAGTTGTTGCCGCATGAAAGATCTGCTAGCAGTCTTTCGCAGATTATTATCCCTGGCCATAGGGCACGTTTACCCACTGTAGCTATACAGTAAATCATCTGCCTCTGCGTCATACAAAAGGTTCTTTATCTCTACCGTCACGTCACGGAGACATAAGAGTTTGTTACGCACATACCCGATATGTACCTCTATATGTATACATTATGTACCATGTATAGGCGCTTCCGTCGGACTCCCTTAAAGGAACAGCCACGGCATCGCGTGTTGTATAATACATGAAGGTTGTGGCATGAGAAACGGGTATGGTCGACGCGTGTCTCAATTCCGGAAAAGCTACCGAAACTACGTTTAGTAAGCGGGAAAGGAATAGTAACGTAATTGCATCTATACTAATACTAGCTGACCCGGTAAACTTCGTAGCGCCTACCAGTCAATGTTTGACAGTTACGAAACCAACTAACATTTTTTATGGGAAATGTATAATTCTTTTTCCATTGATTTTAATAGTTATTCTCGGGGCGGAGACAAATACAACAAACCAAAAAAAATGAAAATTGATCCAGTCGCCGTTGTCGAGTTATACATACATACCTATGTGTTCGAACAAGCCCGAAATGTTTGTTTGTGAGGTTGTATCTCTGGATCTATATAGAAAGCTACGTTATTTCTGAGTGTGGCTATTTATATTATCCCGAAAAATGAGATGACTTTTCGTGCATTACGCCAGGTCGTCCCCGCCGAAAAGCTACCGAAACTACGTTTAGTAAGCGGGAGGAAATGAAGAATCTTCAAGCTGGTAATTAAACTGTATTCAGAGGGGATGAATCTGTGAATGATGAGATGACTGATGATATTTTATTTACCTATCTAGTCATCCCGTGGCACGACAGTGTGTAAACCTGTTGAAACGTCGGGAGAAATAGGTAAATAAACGCGATAAATGCGTGTCGTACCCGTTGTAATAATACTTATAATTATGTGTCTGACTCTGATCGCGTAAGTATAAAAGATATTTTATTTCATGGCGAATGTAAGCGGGTTTACTACGAACCTAGCGGCATTCCGATGTAGTATATCGGAATGCCGCGCAGTTTATTGAGTGCGAAGTGCATGTAAATGAAGTTCATAGAAAACCAGCTTTCCTCCATATGTCATCCGTCAAACTACGATAGGTTTTAATCCTTAGATTTTAAGTCCACTTCGATGTGCATTAAAATCGATGGTTGATTCTTCAAAGAGCGGGGATTGGAACAATCTGTTGCAGGATATTAACTTCAAAAGCAAAACGTGAACTTATGAAACTATGAATGTTTCTCTATGTATGATAAAAAATCTATCTATCAGTTATCTAGTACCCATAATACAAGCTCTGCTTAGCTTTGGGCTCGATAATGCTGTGTCAAGTTGTCAAGCATTATGCGAAAGCGAGTGGCATCTCTGATGAGTAGAGTGACAGGTAGTAACAACAGCATCCTGAAAGTAATATCTAGTATATATGACTGTCCAATACGCAGGGTTGGAAAAAAAACAGTTTTTTTTTATATTTTATAAAACAAACAGTTCAAAATGTTTAAAACAAGTGTTTTTTTTGTTTTTTTTTACTTTTTACCTTAAAGGTATCAATTTCAAATCAATTACTTATAGCGAATAATAAAACAATCCATTTCTAAACTATTTCCTAATTCACATTAGTAAAAATATAAATATTTACCTTTTGTTGCATATCTCAATACCTCTAATCTAATTATTAAAAATTATTATTATAATTTATTATTACAAAACACTTTACATACACCTTGTATGTAGTGTAGGTAGGTAGAGAACTAGAGAGAAAGCGGGGAATAGGTACCCACTAATCCAGTGAATTACTTTCTTTCGACGGCCGACATAGGGAATTTCCCTGCGGGACTTTCCCTGAGGGACTTTACTGGCGGGGAGTTACCTATGCAGTGTATAAATACCACAACCTGTCTGTGGTATTTATACACATTCATTTGCAATTAAAGGTAGTTTTAAACCCTGTTTTTTTCTTAATATAAAACATAGTTTTATTTCAAACTGTTTTAAACACTGTTTTAAACACGTGTTTTAAAACAACTTGTTTTAATCATGCCAACCCTGCCAATACGACACCACTGGGTGAAATTACTTATACTCTAGATATAGTTATTTTGGTTTTATTTTCTTCGTTGTAATTGTATTTTCCTTTTTGTAATTTTGTGTTTGTGTTTTTTATGGACCTTTGTTGTCTGATAATAAAGAATTTGAATAATTATTTTATAAATATATATATATCATGATATCTTATTATTATTACCTTCATCAATATGTTTGTAATTTTCTATGTTAGTAAAGATTTTTAGCGTAACATTTTATATTTAGTATTGTATTGAGGTAGTGACCTGTCGAGGTAGCACCCTTCGAGGTAACGACCCATCGACGATACCTATAATGAACATCCAGCTAACGTCATTCGAACTAGAGTACGTGACCCCTCTTCGAGTCTTGGTACTTTTCTATTTAGTTTAGTACGCCGTAGGAGAACAAGAAAAGTTATTTAAATTTGCGTACACGGTTGAATTATTTATTTTTGAAAGTAAAAACTTAATTATGCAACTGTTGTAGATACAAATTACCCGTTTAATTCTAACGTAACTTTAGAAGAAGTTATAAATATAAATAAGCTAGATAGCTGTGTCCAGCATTAATTATTTGGTCAGTGTTTTTTACTTAATTTTTAGGTGTTTATGCAACAAAAAAAACTAATTTACTTTGCATACTCGACGTTTTAAACAACATGCCTAATTAATTAGAAGCCAATATAGTAAATCATGCAGATTAATTTAGAATTTATCGTCCACACATACCGTCAAACGTCGAGGGGTTAGGCCGGGCTGCGGAATTAGTAAGAAAGATGTTTAGTAATACGGAAATTTAGGAAAAAAAATATAATTTACTTATTTAATCTTATCGTTAGAACCAATTATGAAGGCAAACGTGAATTAAAATAACGAAATAACGTACAGCGCAAAGAAAAACAAAATATTACAGAAATTATTTCAGAAAATACAGCAAAATTTAAGTTTTAGCATATGCATTAGCATATGCTAAAACTTAAATTTTGCTATGGTAAATGTAAAAAAAAAATGTTACAATACAGAAAATTATAGAACAATCAAGGTTTATCAAGTGTTGCTAAAAGTATATATATACTAAGTACTAAGTAGCTAAAAGTATAATATTGTATTTTTCCAGATATACAGCACTTTCAGTGCCCATAAATCACAGGACCGTCGGAACCGTTGGGCTAATATAGCTATTAGCCCAACAGACGTTTCTGTTCTGTTCACTGCCTGGGGGCAGTGAACGCCCTAAATAAACCTAATAAGATATGTGACATCCCGGTTTGTCTTATACCGCATTATGGAATAAAGCCGGCATAACACAATTTCAAATCTAAAGTAAAATTATCTGTGAACATCACAATACAACCATGATTTAGCAGAAGCACCCTAGAGACCTCAAAACCGTGTATGCAAATATTGAGCATTTACCGGTTCTGACCACGGCTTGGCTTCTATCCAATACCATCCGTTTTAAAAGGTGCTTCACATATTCGATGTAGACTTGACGTCAATTTATTACTATATATCAAATATCAAAGTGCTTTATTTGCTTTAGAACAGGACTCTTGAACACGTCACAAAATCCAAATTACATAAGTAAAACTAGGAAATAAAGCGATCACTTTGATTATTTGTTCACTTCAATCTTTTTAATTGATTGATTAATATGATTGAATGATAATATGTAAAGTGATATCATCGGAATGCCGCGCAGTATATTAATTGTTAAGTGCATGCATTAATAACTTGCTAGCTGATCTTCATAATGAGGTAATCATTATGACTCGAGTGACATTTCGAAACATGTAAACAAACACCAGTTTGCCTTTGAAGGCCATTATTCATAGCAGAATCGACGGAGGAGCGATAAAAGGAAAAAAAAAGGAACATTATAAATAATAAATAATATATATATATATATATATATATATATGCTTCCTCTGCTGACACGTTGGGACGAGGAGATTGTAAGGACAGCCGGCTCAAACTGGAAACAGACCGCACAGGACAGAGACACATGGGCATCTTTGGAGGAGGCCTTCACCCAATAAGGGGTTCCTACAGATATTATTGTATGAAACTAAATTACACGTTAGATTAATTAAGTTATATAAACAACTAGTTTTAAAACAACTCTAAAAAACAATGTAAACTTAGTAATTTGTTGGAAATAAGAGGCTTTTTTTAATTTTATTTTTATTATTTATTATATCTATGCTATTGATTTGGCAATGCCATTTCCGTTGGGTTTTCCATCGTAGGCAAATTAAAATATTAACCATTGATTTGGTAATTTACATATATTTCCGTTAGGTTTGCACCGTAGGCTAATAACTGCTTTAATCCAAAAGTGAGTCAAAATAAATCCCTAAAACGTCTAGAGCTTCTTACTTCCCACTTAATTTTTTGACAGCCCTAAGTAAAAAAGGCTTCTTTTCAATCTAGCCAGTAGAACTTATTTTAGAGCAATTTGTTTTTAAAAACGCCTCATTGTCACACCAGCGTGGCACTTTGATATTTGTCAGAATATTCGAATTGTTCAACAGATTCAAGATAAAACACTAATTCAGAAAGTTCAAGATTAGCCTGGTGATTTATACCTATAATAAACCAATGTTACTACTGTATCTAATTTGTTTGTCTTTTCATTACTATCTTTATTCTTTACCATCGATGTATCGATGTACACGTTAAAAGATTTTTTTTTAATAATTTCTTACTACTGTATCTAATAATTATTATCTTCTTTACATTATTATCTTTACCATCGATATACACACACATATAATAACTTTTTAAAATGTTTTTAATAATCTTACCTTGTGGTAGGTATCTTTCTGCCAGTTCTTGATTTGGGCCATGACGTCGTTGACGAGTCGGTCCCGTACGCTGAGATGCAGGTCCGAAAGACGCTCTGCCTCCACCATGCCGCCTTTCCACGCCGCTTCCATTGTGCCATACTCAGGACCTGAAATTTAACACTGTTAGAAACTAGTTCAAAATAACTGGTGTGAATGTAGTCATTTATTTCTGTACTACCTCAATAAATAACACATAGTAGAGAAAAATTTGGTCGGTTCATGTATTTCATTATTTTTTATTTTATTTATTGAGGTTGTATTGTTTGGGGGTAGGTACCTATGACATTTGGAAGTTTTTTCTCATATTTTAAACTGTATCAGTTAGATTTTGTAATTAATGTTTGTACTTATTTCTAGGTCAAGCCTAAAATAAAATACCAGAATATATGAAACGTTCTTTCTGCTGGAAAAAGTTACACAGAAGACAAAGGCCATTTCGTAAAGATGATTTACTATATTTTTTATATACGCTACAAGAGCGGATTCGAAGTCATCAAGAATTCCAAAGAAAATTTTCAAAGCATACTGTTTACTATATCAAACATATAGGAAAAAACAGAATACTTTGAAAATTTTCTCTTACACCTAGCAGTAAATTCTTATTGAATCACTGCCCGATGCTATAATACCGACACTGTAGTTGATGTAATGGTGGTAATGGCTACAGTTTCCTATCGTCGGTTTAGCAACGCTGATCGAATCTCGCTTGTTCTAATCTGAGATAATAGTCAATTTAGATTGCCAATGTATAATGTGATTGGATAATTGTTGGCAGCGGAGATTACACTTTAATAACTTTGTTAGTTACCGTATTTTTTACAGTAATAAAGAAAAAAATAAATCTGGACACTACCCACAGCAGTTTTTAGCCTCAATCTAAGCAGAGTTTGTATTATGGGTACTAGAGGACTGATATATAATACTTAATACAAAACATTACACACATAGATATATATTTTTATTATACATGGAAATACCCAGAAAACCCGGAACAAGTATTTTCAGATCGTACAAATATCTGCTCCGAGGCGAGACTCGAACCCGCCTCCTGCGCCGCAGGTGGAAATTTTCCGCCGCGCCACATCTGTTGTCAGTGTTTCATGCTGACAATTACAGCCTTGGCCAAAAGTATTGAGCACCACTGACATTTTTATTTTTTTAAAGAAATATTTAACGGAAGTAAAATAAAACGATTATTATGGATTTATATACCTATTTATTAATAAAAAAATTATATTTTGTCGGTCTACCCTTTGCCTTTATAACAGCAGAAATTCTTTTTCGAATTGAGCGTACAAGTTTGTCGCAGTGTTCGGTAGTAATTGAGCTCCATTCCAGGCGCAGGCAACGCTTGAGGTCTTCTTAGTTGCTGATCGTGTGGCGCCTGACTCTGCGCTTTAATAAACCCCATAAATGCTCAATGGGGTTCAGGTCCGGAGACTGGGCTGGCCACTTCAATAACTCAATGTCGTTTTCCCGAAACCGTGTCATTGTGAGGGCTTATTTGTGACATGGCATGTTGTCCTGCTGAAATTTAGCGCCATCCATGTTCGTATTGCCAAAAAGTGTCATAAATGACGGAAGCAACGCAGATTCTAGTACATTTATGCACTTTGTAGAGTTCGATAGAGTTCATACGGCCCTCGCATACGAACAATTCACCAACTCCAGAGCTTGTCATGCAGCCCCAGACCATTATTCTACCGCCGCCGTGTTTTATGGTCGGTTCCACACAATCTGCGTTAAATTCTTCACCTCCCCGGCGACGCACAAAAGTCACACCAGGGGTACCAAAAATCCGTAATAAAGAGAATAATGTGAGTTTAGAAAAAGTTCATTAAAATTTATATAGGCGATTACTTTTTAATAATTTTACTAAATGTTGTTAGATAATTAAATAGATCAACTCACCTCAAAGTTTGATTCATCTGACCAAAAAACATCGGACCAATCTTCTGCGGTGAAATGTTGGTATTCTAAGGCCCACGCATACCGCGATCTCTTGTTGTTGTCCGAGAGCCATGGCTTCTTCCGAGCTTTATAACCTTTCAGGCCAGCTTCTTGAAGTCTTCGGCGAGCAGTTCGACCAGAAATTGTCTTATCAATTTCAGCTGACTACTCAGCAGCGAGCTCCAAAGAGGTTTTCCTCCTGTTTTTTAAAGACTCTCTTAGCAACTGAAGGTCCTCACGGTCGGTGGTGATGCGTTTGCGTCACGTTCTCGGTCTATTTCGATGTGATCCGGTTGCAGCGAATCGCTCAATAGCATACTGCACTGATCGGCGCGAACATTTCACTGCTTCGGAAATCTTTACTTGGGATTTCCCTTGTCTATGCAGAAGCTGTATCTGCACACCTTGCTCCAATGAAAGTTCAATTTTTTTAGGCATCTTACAAAGAAATCACTTGAATCTAACGAAAAAATTACCAAAAGCGCACTAGATCACTTGATGTATCCACGACGATTGAGAGTAAGTGAACTGATGAATAATTACAAAAATCGTTAAAATTACAAAATTTATTGCACCCAGGTGATTTATTGTTAGATGCAGTTTGAGTCATTGTTTAATGCCTATTCAGATGCCGACAAAGGGATACGTAAACAAAAGATTTGGTTTATTACAATACTTTCCGTACAGATGCAAAATGCTTAGGGTGCTCAATACTTTTGGCCAAGGCTGTATATTTAAAACTCGACGCCAAAACGAGAATTTTGGATTTTTGTGTTGTCAGTTGACATACAAACATTATTTCTTGAGAATGACTCAACTATAAAATGTGTCATGCTGTTATCTTTTAAGTATAAGCATTATTGAGGAATTTATATTTGTCTCATTATCATATTAGTCCACAGCTGGACATAGGCCTATACTAATGAGCGCCATAGCGCTCTGTCTTCAGCTTGCCGGTTTGCAGTTTTTCCCACCGGGCCAGAGGGAGACCGACACTACACTACGTTTACCGACTCGCGGTCTTCACTCAAGATCACGTTTATCCCAGCGATTGTCTTTTTTCTTGTTGATCTTCGCGATCAATTTGTTTACTATAATCTTATTCAAGCCAACCTAATAGAGCTGAACTAGCCTTTGATAAATCATCAGCCCAGTTTGAAAAATAATATTGAAATTCTTCCAAGCAAAGTTAAATACATCAAGAAAGAATATCGTATAAAAATATTCCAGTAAATTAGCTGTGTCAGACGCCGGCTTTACTTAGTAATCTACTGGTATTTTTGCTCAGAGTTTTAAAAGCTGCGCGGAACGGAGAACAGCTGATGCCTCCAGTATAAAAAGAAAATTTAATACTTAACAAACTAAGAAAATAGGTACTTGTCTTGTTTTTATGATAAAAAGTGTAAAGGCTGAGCTGAGAGAAAAAATAAACTTTGTGAAGCCTTTCCAGTAGGTAACTTAACTTATCACTGCAGGGTAGTGATGGTTGAAGGTAAAAGAGTTAGGGATAGATGGCTTGAATCGAACACGAAAACTGGAAACATAAATCAAGCGCGAAGTCTTACTGACGCACTTGCTATGCCATTGACGTAAGATCACAATTCGTATCAAAACTCAAAACTGCAAGTGCTGTTTCCTTGACTACAAGACTTCCACCTGATCTTGGACACGTCAGAAATTTAAATTACAAAATTAAAACTAGAGAAAAATTTGCCAATTGTTTATTTTTGATCAATTATTATCACATTATAAATGCGAAACTTTGTATGTTTAGATGGATGGATGTTTGTTACTTCTTCAGCCAAAACTACTGAACGGATCAGGCTGAAATTTGCATAGATGTAGCTGTAAGCATGGATTCAAACATAGGCTACAGTTCCCATGCGATATAAATAATCTTTGTTCTTTTTAATTTTTGTCTGATAACACATTCGTCATCTTAAAAGACTCGAATTTTTCGTGTTCCATTTACAAAGAACATACATTCATTTCATTTGAAATAATTTTTAAAATAGAACTAAATGCGCCTTTATTTTATACGTTTCCATAGACAATACGCCTGCGAGGCCGCTGGCAGAAACTAGTAGTCAATAATTGAACAAGAAACCTTATAATATAGCGAAATGAAGGATTAAAACCACTCCGAGATCTAGAGTTTAAAATTCTCAATGCATTTTCGAAAGGAATGTTTTAGATCGACTAGATTTGCCACCAATCCTATCTCTCAAGCCTAGTCACGATAACGAGTTGATTCTTATCTCCTCCCGTCTGAGCGAATACATTCGCGTACATAAATCATCACCGCTGTGTAATAGCTTTATGACGATACCATGGTCATGGCATGATGCAACGGCAATAAACAAGTACGAGATGGTTACTGTTAGTGGCATACCGAGTGCTGCCGTGCCACGGAAGGCACGGGCCATTTACAGTTTTGATATGAACTTTATTGCGTTGGGGCTAGAATCTTAAATGAGTTTTTGCTAACTCAGCAGATCAAGCTATCTCAACATTTTTATTATATAGCCCTATACTGTTCCGGAATTGAGACGTGGACAGTCACGACAGGGCTGGTCCACCAGTTCAAAGTCGCTCGGCGAGCTATGGAAAGAGCTATGCTCGGAGTTTCTCTGAAGGATAGGATTCGTCGAATACATCCGACAGAGAACCAAAGTTATCGACATAGCTCGAAGAATTAGCAAGCTGAAGTGGCAGTGGGCCGGCCATATCTCGCGAAGAACCGACGGCCGCTGGGACAAACGTGTTCTTGAGTGGAGACCACGACTCGGTAAACGTAGTGTAGGACGCCCTCCGACCAGGTGGGATGACGACCTGCGAAAGACTGCAGGTAGATGCTGGATGCGGCAAGCTGAAGACAGGGCGCTATGGCGCTCATTGGGGGAGGCCTATGTCCAGCAGTGGACTGCTATAGGCTGATGATGATGATGATAGCGTAGACTTGACCTAACTATCCAAATTAAAAACCAAATTCAAGCTATTAATGCGTAATGTATTAATGCGTAGATCCTGTGCATAAAACAGGATACGAAATCCGACATTTTGTGTAACATAACGAAAAGACCCCTTTTTTTCACCATTTAATTCCACAGTGTGGATTTATTTATCAAGGGTCCTAAGCATATTCAAATCAGCGCTATTAATGTATGTACGTAACGCACGATTGGGTTTTCCCGCTTAATCACAGTCGAATATGAATTAAACATTGCTTTCGGTCGAGGGTAGCTTAAAATTTTTGTAACGATTGTTAGCGAGGTGAAATTGAGCGGTGAATGTTTCGCATATTTGCTGCTCGAATGAGTGCGAACAAAGTACGCGAACCATTTCACCAGTAGACGCTGCGATATTCTTGGGAATGTTGTTTTATAATTAAGAGGTAGATTTAGAAGTATGAAGTCAGACTGAGCTTCTATAAAATGTAATCTTTCGTCATCCTTGTAACGAGAGATTGTTAGGGTTATGAACAAATTATCATATCCATGCCCGGTACAAGCAAGCAGTAATTGCAATCTACAATGGCATTGCGATAAATAAACCAGTCTCATCAAGACGTTAAATGCCGCATTTTGCAAGTGCACGTTTCATAATACGAATTAAGCTCACTTGTAACCTGACGTAATCAGGTGCAGCGATTCGACACACCATTCGAAATTCAGCGAGCGCCAATCGCGACACTTTCCATTTTCAAATCGGCCAATAATGAGGCATGTGCAACGCGCGGGCGCATAAATTGCGTACGAGAACGATCGATTATGTATCCCAATTCGTCAGGTTTAAATGGGAGTGTGCCCTGAATACTGGAAAGGCGATTATCGTTTATTTCGGCTTTTGGAATGCTGATGGACTTTCGATTTCATCGCTTGCATTTTAGTCTCGATGCATCGCATATACGTAATGGAAACACGATGAAAACGTGTTTATTGTGAATAACATTATGTAGAAGTAACAAAATAAAAATCAGGAAACCCAATTTATAGAATTGCTTAAGGCTTACAAAATAAGCAAGTATTGTCTTCACTTTCAAGCGAAATGTATAGACAAAAAGTGTTGTTTGATTCTTTTCACTTAAATGTTGTCCACTTGTGGGAGAAATGAAGCTTGCATTACTGAATTATTATTTTTTAATCACTAGTATAGTTCTTTCTTTTTGCTCTACAATTAAAGCTGAATTAATTGTTGCGAACATTTGAGTTAGTTATGATGAAATTATATAAATACACATAGTTGAAATGATAATGGAATTAAGATAAAATGATTGGAATCTGATAAACTCATTAAACATTTATCATTCATTTCATCAAGCCGTTTATCTGCAGATAGGGTGCTCGAGGCCGCGGCGGCAAACTAAAATGGGTTATTAATTTAATTTGAAAATACAGAAAATTTCACACAATATTGGGGCGAATTTGTCAGTACAAAATTAAAACACAAGCACTACTAAGCTTGGGGCTGGATGATGCTTAGTAATTTGTCCATTTGGTCATTACTAATTTTTCAATTATTATCATTTTTCTGCATTTTATGCAGTCATCTGGTACTCCTTACAAATGACCCTGCTTACTACTGGGCCTAATCACGAATGTGCACAAATGCCCGGTCTATTATTATATTTTTAATTGATAACTATTATAGAAAATAAATATCTTTATGGTTTTTTAAATTATCCAACGGTATCTATAAAACCCGTTTTCGAACTCGACCACGCGTTGTCACGTACAAATCAAGTAAATGTAAATGACAAGCAAATGCAAGTTATCTACGTCAATATGACGGGTGATATATATTTCTTCATGAGTAAACTTAACAGTAATTTGTTCGTGTTTTTCTCCGAAACTTGGGCAGAGGTAAAAGCTGGACGAGCCGGTCCAGTTGCATCACGTGTGGACGCAGCCGAACCCTGGCTATGGTTACCACTCAACGAGAAAAGCTGTTGCTTATCAACACGCTTTTGGATTTCCCAAATAAAATTTGCAACTGTTGACTCAGAAAGGGAGGTCTTTGCTGTAGTGTACTGGGAAAAACACAAAACCATCACGTTATTTCCATACCGACTGTTGCGTTATGGAAACAACGTGGTGGACGTCATGGACGTCTTGACCTGTAGGTCAAGACGTCCATTTCCCGCAATCAGACAGAGTTGGCTAGCGAAACAAACAATCGCGTGCGCAGCGAAATGACGGAGAAGGTGTGAAGTCTCACGATGTTTCGATTGTGATAAACGTCGTCCGTGAGGCCGCAAGGGCCCTTTACAACATATCAACAACATCAGTACCTATTCTGTATCAGTTTCTATATGTAGGGGCAGTATAGACATCCAGTCAGGACTGCGTAAATTTCAAGCAACATTTTAAACATTGTTGTTATATGTTCGTTTTGTAAATTTCAAGCAACATTTTAAACATTGTTGTTATTGTTGACGTCTTATTCGTGGCTTAATGGTCTTCCGCGATGCCGAAATCAACTGATGAACGAGTTGATTTCGGCATCGCGGAAGACCATTAAGCCACGAATAAGACGTCAACAATTAAAATCATGGTCACAAAGTTACTATTATTATACGCAAGGTTTTCTAATAATAGTTTTTTTTGTTAAAAAAGCATAGCAATTAAACAGATTTTCCGTAGAAAAGCAACTCTTAAGTTACTCCAAACTTTGGCTATACCTTCAACTTCTTATTTCAATGCTCGCTATGTCTGTGTTGCTACAACTCTGCCAGTGTCCATGTCAAAAGAGTCATAAACAATCATTCTAGGTTTTGTTACTTCTACTTAAGTAACAAAACCTAGAATGATTGTTTTTTTATGCAAAAAACAAAAGTACCATTTTAGCATCGATATGTTACCTCAGAAATGTTTTATGCATTAAAGTGAAAAGTCAATATACCTACAGTATGGTCTGTTAACTCAGTCAAATATTTAGATCTATGACAGCGCGTTGACAACCCTAGACCGGGGCAAACAAACCTATCCACGCTTCCTGGTATTGAACTGGTATAGACGATTACTGGTTGGAGGTACAACCATCACAGATGCGCGGAATTCCTCACGCCAAGTTTTATGGTTGAAAAGCAAGAGTTACAGAGACGCTTTTAGATTGATCCGTTCATTCATAGGTTAGGTTCACTGAACTCTTCAGTTAATGAACAATCTTTAAGATATTAGCAAAACCAATGGACATGGAGACGAGATTCAGAATGCTTTTATTTCAATGTACTCGTAAAAACTTCGCAAAAGACTTTGATACCAAAGTCCATTATGAAAGATATTTCCGGATTTATTATATGGAGATGTACCTTAACAGAGTTATGTCCCTCGCTATAGGTTCACTAGGTCTTTGTAGAGCGTTTTGTTTTTGGAGCATAAGCAAATTACCAACAAAGCCTCTGGTTGATAGTTGATAACCTACTTGCTGATGATAAGACCGACCAACGATAAGTAAGCCTAATAATAAAGTATCAAAATAGACCGAAACAAAGCTTTTCGGTCAAATTTTTTTTTCAGTCATTACAAGACACAAAAAAAATTATACAAACAAAGTCTATTCAACCCGTTCAATCACATGCGTATACATTTGGATGATTGATCAATAGACATTTATTATTTATATGCTAGGTGAAGTAACTATCCATCAACTAACGTTCAATGAAAGGCAAAGTCTTAGGCGAGTCATAATCCAAAGGAAATGGAAATCAAATAAAACAGCAGTTTCAATAGGCCTATCACAAGGATTGTTGTCTAGGGTATATATAATGTAGACAGAGAAAAATTACGTCGTTATCGAATGCGTAAAATATCTGAAACTCATTCGTTTAACTTCAATATTTTACTCAATGTATGACAATGCTTCATAATTTATCTATTCTATCCTAGACAACAATCCCCGTGCTAGGTCTAATGGTTTAGCAAATGTCTCAATATTGTGAAAGAAAGAAATAGTAATAATCAAGAGCAGAATGTTATACCTATAAAAACTCTAATAGAACAGTTTGATCAACAATTTGATTATCATTTCTACTTTAAATTTGGTGTGCATTTCATTTATTTTCAACATTTACATATGTAAGTATGCTTAAGTCCTAATTTTATTATAGCTAAAGTGCACCCATGAACCTAACATGCACCCTGTTAGGCATTGCAATTTCGAGGCAAGTCATATCTAGAAGATATCAGCAAGTCCTCAGTATTTTTGAATTAGATATATATACCGAGTAGTTGAATGGTCTCACCAACATAAAATATATTCTCATCCGTCTCTTTTAGATGTAAAGCTGCGAGAATAACCTAGCTTCATAATATAGTGATATTTTCCAGCGATATTACGTTTTTACGACTCCTAGAATGCAATAAGCGAGTCTAAAATTCCTGGAACGTCGGCGTTTGAGATGGATCCAATCCAAAGTGGATTCCCACGCCCATTGTCGCAAATGACAATCATTAGGTATGCTATGCGTTTGCGTTATTCTACTTTAATCGCAAATGATTCAATGACAGCTTACAAGTTTTTGTTACTAGAAAATTCTGCGAAGATTTACGCATCATGTCTGTTTCTTAGAGAATTCTGTTCATTACTTTTGTCAAGATATAAACATGATAGGTTTATATGATAGATGCATAATGCATGCTAGGCCACTTGGGAAGAGATATACCGGGCCAGTAATATGAAAGGTGTAGAAGGATTCTACTATGTGACAGGTTACGGATGTTTAATACGATACATCCTACTTTTGACACAACAACTTTCTGCGGAACAGGTATCGATCGTTACCTGTATTACATTAAGTAGTAATTTTCTTATTTTATGTTAACTGTGTAGTGTGTACGTGTAGTCATCCGAGGACTTCATTAAATCGAGCCGCGCACTAGCTTTTATTAGAGACAGTTTGATATTATTTCTTTTTTTTTGTCAACTGTTTTTCAATATTGTTTGTATTCCTGTGTACTGTTATAATTGATTATTGTAGGTATTATATTTTGTATGTGTGTGTCTGAAGTTGCTAATAGAGAAATTATCTATCTTTATATTCGACAATAAAAAATATCCTATCCTATTCCTAGTACACAGCAATAACCTATCTAACCACGAAATATATGTAAATGTATCTAAGCATTAAATAAACCAACCTTTTTCAATCAAATCGTTCCATTTCTTCGCCCATCCGCGCAAACTCTTCGCATAAGTTTTCTCTATATCAGCTCGCTCCTGCACCAACGCTTGCAGCTCGTTACACAGCCGGTGGCCGTCGTCAATCCGTCGCGTCGTCCGCTTGTAGTTACCAGGCTCCCAGAAGGAGTCGGAGGTGGTGGTGAGCATGTGCTGCTCATCGCTGTGGTGCGACATAGTGGCGGTGCGGCACTCACACACCGCCCCTCTGGAACAAATGAGGCATGGCTTAGATTTATGTGCTCCATTATTTTAAGTCAGTGTTGTGCGAGTATTTTTCTACCTCTAGAATACAACGTAGTTTTGAAAGTAAGGTACAGAACCAGTATTAGTTTCAATTTGTAGCCTGATCTTGTAGAATTTGGTATCAATGTTGTTAAGAACCACTTTTATCCGCAATAAGGAGGCCAATGCCTAGAAAATGCACACTACCGATATTCAGACGAGTATTTTGATACCTCATGTACCAAAATCGTTTTTGCCGTTTTGTTTCTTCGAGGTAATAAAAACGACAAACCAACAGATACGCTCGAAAACATACGGTCTCCGGAAACATTATATTATTTAAAACAATATATATCAACAGACGTAAACATCGAAGTTTTATTTATGGTTATTACTCGGCGGCGCTGCACGTAAAGCTTCTATTTCATTAATTGAGAAACGAATAGCATCTCTCTTAAAATTACAAGATTTCAGTCTCAAATTATAATCAAAAGACAAGTCAAAGAAAAACTAAACGGTCGCATTACATCAAAGCTCGTCTATTTAAGAAAATTATGCGCATCAAAGACTCTGAGCTTAACAACCTACCAAGATACTTCTAGTTTAACTTCTTAAATAAATAATGCTGGACAATTCACACAGCGTTATCTAGCCCCATGGTAAGCAAAGCTTGTGTTATGGGTACTAGATAACTGATATTCATAATTCAATACATTACATAGATAGATATTTTTTATTATACATAGAAAACAACCAGAACACCGGAACAAATATCTGCAGATCGTACACACAATTGTTCCGAGGCGGGAATCAAACCCGCAACCTCCTGCGTCGCAGGCGGACCTTCTTAGTATTTTATATAATCCATAAAATAGCTGTCGCATAGAAGAGTCTGTTTCGTTGAGGCCCAGCGTATTTTATAGGATCGTAAAAAGTCTGAATAGACATTTCGAAGACCAACTTGCCCCTGAATAAAGAATAGGCGATGTAGAACTTTCAACGTATGCAGCGGTCCTGAAGTGTACCGCAGCCATTATTTTCGAAGTCCTTTCTGAGAAATATGAAATGGCTGAATGTTCTTGAGAATGTAACAGTAGTAATCCATTAGGAAACTTCACGTTGGAGCGGACTAACATAGGATGATGATACTGACGTTTGAGCGGAGTAATTCCTTGTGATAAGTCAATTATTGATGACAAAAAATCATGTCTGTTGTAGGCTTTGTTGTATGAGATCCCCCCTCCCTCCTTAAATATTTATTTTATTTTAATGATTTATTTTTATCGTAAATATATAACTAAATATTCTTCCTGTTGCCGTTATCAATATGGAGCGATATTAGTTTTTTAGTATTTATTGTTATAGTGGCAACATAAATACATCAAACTATGAAAACTTTAAACTACGTAATAGTCTAACTGTCACGGTTCATGAGATACAGCCTGGTGACAGACGGACGGACAGCCAGTCTTAGTAATAGGGTACTTTGGGTACGGAACCCTAAAACCATACAGTAAAACAGTTTTGCAATCATATGCATCATTACGAGTAGGTACATCGTAAATGGTATTAAAATTTACTTTAGAAATATTAATTGCGATCCTGAAACCACCTTGCCCTTCATTCATACAAAGACACTACAATATGAAACACAATACGAGTAGGTTAGGTACATAGCCACAAGGCCACCTTTTCAGTGGATTTGAATAAAATCCCAGCTACCTCTCTAGGGAAATAAGCAAAGACTGAGATAGCGTGTGACCCGTAAAGCGGAGTCGTACGACTTTAATGCGTATTCCCACCGTGTTAAGGATCATTAAACTCGAATCATTGAAGATTTTGTATTACACGTTGTGGAAATTGCAAAGTAGGGAAGGATAAAAGGAAACAAACACATAAAACTCAATTACTAAATAGTTATGGTTACTTTCCTACTTGCTCCGTAACTATTTACTTTAGTTTCCTATACAACGGTCGTGAAACTGGGCACATCCGATTTTGAGTTCATGCAAAGATTCCTGTGATTGACGAGTATAACGTTTTATTATTTTACATATGCTTACAAAAAAGCGCGGAACACTTTCATGGTCCACGTCCCACATCATCCATCTGCAGGTTTTTGATGCAGCGGCGCGTCCTTCCTTGTTGCTTTTGTTGGAGACGCTAGGCAAATAACTATGTAAGTTTCCAAACTTAATATTAAAAAATTATAACGAAGTTCATCGCGCATCATTTGAGGCATTAACTTGAACACAACCGAGGTTTACAATAAAAAATGATTCAAGTCTAGAAGAAATCCCTTTAGGGGAACATCTTAAGAGGACGACGTGAGGAAGTCCTTTGTACCGTGCGTCTGTCTGAAGAGACCACAAAGGACGTTACAAAACGGCCAGACCGTCTCAAGTACTTCAAGACACGCTTGGAGATACGTCGTAAGGACCGTTTCGTTTGTTATTCCTTGGGAAGGAATGACTAAGATTGTCGTTTTGATACACCGACCTTTTTATATTGCCAAATAAAAAAGATACTAAGAATCTATGTAACCCTAAAAATATATAACGGGACATGAACCCATTGAGTTCGGGAATCTGTAATCAATTTAACCATCACTGGTCACCTGACCAGAACTAACTAAACAGTCGATAATCTCCCGATTATATTTTCTCTGGAAATATATGTATATACCGTAAAAACCAAATAACGTTTGATATAAAAATCAGTGTGAATTTAAGGACGTGTGTTGTGGTGTCTTTGAATATTCTTATGAAAAGATTACGAGGACAGTCAGAATCTCTACCACCCAATGTTTCCGAGGGCCATACACTCCTGACGCATTACCTTCATTCATTTCTATTTCCACACTCATATCCATCCCTTTACCGTTTGAGCATAAAGTAAAATAATAGCAAGTGGCTGACAACCAGCTCATTAAAACCTGCTAACGGGCACCTGTTTAAATCAACGCTGACCAGGTTCAAGTGGCGACTTTGCAAGACTGCTTTCTACTATGTGCTAGGTGGTTTGAACTCTGTGCCCTCGTGGGTACCGATATTTGTAAGGTAAACTTTGAGTTTACGACTTTCGAACTTACATACTTGTTTGCAGAAGAGTTTCCCCGGTTAATATAGATGATATGTGTCTCCAAGATCTCAGAACATTTTAGTATTAAGATCCGTCAAGTGCGAGTGAGTCGCGCGCCGACAAAAGTGAGAAACATTCGAACTTTTGTTAATTATATATACTATGAAAATAACAAACAAATAAACGTTTACTTCGGAGATAAGATAGAACTGGTATATTTATCGACTCTTGTGTTGTTTAATGTATTTCAAAAAGTATAAAACCTAGACAATTTTCGATGGTACCTGTTTTGTACAAATCATTTTGAAAAACCTTTCTTTTGATATACCACGCAATTTACAATTAGGGGGCTTTTAAACATTAGCCGAATCCCTAAGAACACATTACCTTGATTGGCGTTTAAATCATGATGAACGATGATTATGGTAACGCACAGAGCTCAAAAGCAGAAACAATACCTTGTCGATTCTAGAATCGAGTTAATTTTATGTCAATAGAGACATTTATGAACTAAAACAATGGAACATGAGAGCTTTCTTCGAACTTCTACGATTTTGCACCAACATTTATTTGGTTTTGTAACTTCTTTGTTTAGAAAATACACTTGAAATTCTAGACAGGTTCTAGAATTTCAAAGCCTTCAAGCATTTTTATTCAATGACATTAGTCATTGAATAAATATAGTTGAAGACGAAGTTGATGCCTAAGCACCTCTAATCCATGCTAAGGCCAATGTTAATCCTATGGTAATCCATCTAGGTTATCCTCAAACACAAATTTTAGTAAATAGGCCTACCAGTCCTGTTTACATTACCAACCTGTTCGACCTTGTAAAAAAGGCATGCTAATTACAGAGAATATACCCAGAGGCTTTAGGTGTACTATCACGTCACCCAGAGATGCTCCTTACCTTACATCATCATCGGAATTATATTAGTTAAGTCACGATGCAAAAATGCTGATTTAAAATTAGCAGGTAAGGGCGCCTGATTCACATTGACTCGATCTTTTTAATTGATATTTCGATCAAATAAACGATGGAAATCGCCTACTTTTCCGAGTGAACTGAGGGTCACGTTTTCAATTAAAAAGCAAGCAGTGTCACGAATATAATATAATCTACAGATCTGATGTTAAAATCGAATTGAAAGGAAAATTCCATGACATTTTATTGGATTTTAAAGCAGCTTTAACTTTATTTGTAAAATACGAAACAAATCTTGATGCACGTTTCTTGGGTCTAACCACAAGAATTCTTGTAATTCAGATCCCAGCTTATCTTTTTAATACAATCTAGAGATTTGTGACCCTACTTAGATACAGGGAATATTATCTAGTTTCACCGACAATTTCTACCAATTTAGAGCCAGCATTGCATTCAAAATAAATTACGGAAGTAGATAATGGCCGTAAAATTTATAGGCGGAAACAAGATAGACAAAAAGTTAATAAAAAAACATTCAAGACACGCAAAACCGATCTAGTACTTACCTGAGTTAAAAAAGTATATCTTAAATCGAAATAATAAGGGATGGGTGACGAAACATGAGATAGATGTCGAAAATGAACGAAACGTCAGAAGAATATTGTTCGTAAGAGAAGCTTAGCCCTAGTTTAGTGTAAGTCAGAAGTAGCTATAGGTATTCTGAAGCAAAAAGTGATATATTATCTTCAAACTTACTTGAGAAACTGCAGCAAATGATGTCCCTTCCCCTTGCATCGCCTATTCCTTCTGTAGGTCATGTTCACAATTTACGCCGGTAGTCATGTGTCTGATTCACTTGGTTGAGATGACGGGTTCGCCCACGACGGAGTCAAGATAACGAGTAAACAAACAATTCTATTCATAGAGCTATAGAAGAGCGTACTATGATTTAACGTGATAAGCGAGATACTAACAATGTTGATTGGCAGAGGACGCGCTAATGATGAGAGCTTTTATATCGAAGACGCTGATGAGAAATCGCATTGAGGTTTCCAAGTAAGAAAGTCGATAGCTGAAAATGTACTTGGAACATAGGACAAAATATCTGATATCATGCAGCTGTATCTATGATTACTTGAAACAGCAACTTAGAACCAGGAAGATGCGTAATGGAATTTAGTTAGAAGAACGCTAAATGGCAAAGATTGGAATTCGGCAAATATAGCACCTTATTAGCAGCATGCGTATGCGTAATCAGTTTCCGTAACAATAATACCTATGCCGAATTCACAGATTTTATCAAGACGTATAATAGTAAACAATAGTGCCATTTACAATTATTATCTTGAGAAAAGGTTAACAAACAAAAAAAATGTCAAGAGCACTATGAAGGTGAGATGATATTGAGAAATTCACATGGATTTTAGCTGTTGAGGATTATACAGGGCAAAGATTACTTGATACAAATCACCGTATAAAACATTTTATACCAAAACACTCGAAATCAACAAAACTCTTTAAGGCAAAAGTAATAAAGACAAACAAACCACAAAACCAAAATAAAATTATCAAACAATTTTAATTTCGGCTGAGAAACCTGATCCGGCGACACACAGACAAGGAATGCTAACCAAAGTCTAGAATAATACAGAGCCAGTCAACCGAGTACCTGATATACAAAAATTCAGCAAAATTTGAGCTTTACGCAGATGGTAATAGGGAAAATTAAAGTAGGTGTAATGGAATACAAAGTTTGTAAAGAATGACCTTGGAACATGTGTTGATTCATTCAACAGTTAGCGTATCGGTTCGCACGCCGCGCTATTGTATTACCTAATTGTGAGTTTGCAGCGAGAAAACGAGAATGTAACGCGTGTTAAAGTAAAACTCACTTTTGAATTGAATAATACATACACACGTTATGTATGTAAACTTTACTAACAGAGTTTTTTGTTTACACCACTCAGTGTCTCACATTTATTCATATAGAATGTGTGTGATATATGTATGTGTTTGAAAATTGTTTTGGAAAATAAAGCCGTTGTTTCTAAGTTGTAGAGATCATATCTAGATTTACGAATAGGAGTACACAGAAAAGAGAATAGGCCAAGCGTTTCTTGAAATAATTTCTAACCTAAGGATAATGTGATAAGCAAGTAAAGGTGATTTCAAATCTTCGAAGCAAGACGATAATGCTAAAGACAGTATAATTCCGAGTAACGTGATAAGTAATAAACAAAGAGATAAAATGGGAATAATAGGCCGTGATAAAACATTTGTGGTTGAATTTGTAACGGTGACCGTTGGTACAGAACAAGGACGCCTGCTTAACTGGACTGTTGTTTTTACCGATATTTTCACTGAAAATAAAGTGAAAACTTTTCCGGTTAAGTCAATTTTGAGCAGGCATGACAGCGCGGACAAATTTGCACACAACTCCTGCGAGTATGTATATCATTAAAACTATGGCACAGTATGAAAACGATGACTTAAAACATAGAACGCTTTGAAATTTGAGGCTCCGATCGGACAAACCCTTTTTATGGTTCGTTACCCAAAGGGCCAGCGATACCCTATTACTAGGCCTACGCACGTCCAAACGTAACATGTCTCTATTTCTAAATGTAATAATGCAATTTCTCAAGGTAACTGTGGAACTAGGGCGACTACCATGAAAAATTATTATTTATAATAATGAATTATTTCAGGCCATAAATAAGTAAGAGAACTTATTCAACTAATTCTACGGCCCATAGTAATACACATATATCTTAAAACTAGCATAAATAGAATATAAATAGACATAATTAATTAATAATAAATTTTGTGAGCTGTGTTACCTGCGGTGAATAAGTTTCGTTTTTATATTATTCGATCATACCACAGGAAGACTGCACCAGGATATAAGCTATCCTGGTATCAAATTCATCCAAATCCTTTCAGCCTTTTGAGCGTGACGTAATAACAAACATATCACATGTACCATACATACAAAGATGACCTTTCGCCTTTAAAGTATTAGTGTGATCATGATGTGATTCCAGGGAGTTCCCGTAATAAAAGCGATAATAATACTGCATATTATGATGCTGTTTGCGACACAATAATATGTTTTAGTTTACGAGGTCTGCTATCTATATTATTATACGGCAGAGCTAACAGATTCGCCAGAATACACACGTGATAACGTCAAAGGAGTGATTAATATTGGACAATTGAGGTAGTTTTATTTTGATTTTATGCATATGTGCCATCAATGTAATATTGTTTCGTCTCAAACTATTTTGTTTTGAAAACCGGCAATGGTAAAACGTACTTAATATACAGATAAATGGACCGACGACGATAGAAGCGGTCGCAGAGAGTTGATAAATAGAGGCGGCTCCAGGCAACTTTTTGTGGCGTCGTATCGGGAGGCCTATGTGTCCAGCGGTGTACGTACATATGTGGGCAGAATATGATAATAATTAGTCAGTTAAAACTACCAATAAACTGTAAAATCTTAAAGCTTACGTATGTATATGCGAAAATAAACTTGCAAGTTTGGTTTTACTTCTGAATATGAATGAGCAGTTGTATTACTCCTAGTCACGTCATTTGCGAAGTACATACCTATTACCAACCTACTGTTGCAAGTTTATTACATATAGTTCGCATAATACTTTCTTGCAAAGTTGCAAACAAAGATGGTTGATAAAAACACAATGGAGCGGAAAGGGCTTAGGAACTCGAAATAGGAGCTCTAAATAGCTACAGGAACATTATAGATAACGGGTATGGGAACTAACTAATGACGATAGCAAAATACAATCTACGATACAGAAAGAACACTGGATGGAAAAAAGAAGAGTTATTTGGGTCCGCCAAAACTAAGTTTAATGTATGTATTTTTATTATTAAAAAAAGAGTTTATAGAAAGGCCAATAGATAATTGAGAAAGATGTCTCGGAGTATTATAATTTATATATATTGATATTATTCACGGGTATATTATCAATTTTCCTAAGTATAACTTTCAGCCTTTATTAGGCTATTTTTTTGCTCTGCTCACGAGATGACTGGAGTACTAACGCTAGTACTAAAACAGTACAACACCAAAACATCACTGAATAGTCTGATCAAGCAATTAAAAAACTTTATAACCGTCCTAGTACTCGGTGATGTACTCTGATCAAGTTAACAAGTTAATAAAAAACTTTATAACCTTCTTAGATGTACTGTTTTGATAACCATAGTTCTGCAACAGCTTAATACTAGTGGAAGGTATTTTTACAGGATGCAGAATTTTCTAATCTGCGGCGAACATCTTGCGGTTGCGCGTGAGCGACCACACGCTTTAGGTTCAGGGGTAATGGAGGTTCTGCCGTTTACGGTAATTGTTTTTAACGATGGAGCTCCTACATTTTGTATAGGTAGGAACCTACTTTTATTGTTAGAAGTACTTGCCACACACAGGCTAAGATTCTAATGAGCTTTAAGAAGAATGAAAGACCAACGAGGTGAAACTGATTGATGGGTTTGACGGGTTTACCAAGGTCTATGTGCTTATTTTGTAAGTATAAAGAAATAAAAGTAGTTGTTTTAGATTTATTTATTTAGGTCACTTCACGTTTTAACAATTTCTACCAAACTTTGAAAGAAAAGAAAGAGAAGAACGAAGAACTTGGAAAGGGCTGTGATAATCCGAACATCGAGTAAGCAATGGTAATTTGCAATCAAGTGAACTGAGAGCAGACTGAAGCAAGCAAATGATAAAATTCTCCTATCGAAGATGCAGAAAGCGAAGAAAACCTCATAACCGAGATGCCTGGAGGCATCTTATGGAGGCCAAGAAGATCTTATCACATCTGTGTAGCTAACCCAAACGAGTGAGTAATATCAAAGATGCAGTTCCACTCATAAACAGGTCAGGCCACCCAAGGTTAGGGTTCAATAGAGAGAAACTAGAGATCGGAACCGTTACGGCTGTGGTCGCGATAATTCGATTTCCCCGCGGAAACGCACGCCGGAACCGATACCACAGATTATAGACAAACAAACAAACACACATTGTAATTGGGGACAATAAATGGAATACAGGTCAACGGTGATCGGTAAATAAGTGGATATTTTATGGTCCAATATCGTTACGTGTTGTGCCGCGAGCGTGTTAAACATTTATGACAATCTCATCACACTAATATCTTATAGGTAGGTACCTAAATACGAAAGTTTAGATGGATGGATAGATGGAATGAATGTTTGTTACTTCTTCACGCCAAAACTAGCGAACGGATCAGACATTTTCCACAGAGGTACTCGTAGCTCTCGGCTTGGAATCAAGCACAGACTTTACTTTTTTTTCCATAAAACAGTTTCTATGGAATATAAATAACCTTTAAACGGTTTCATAGACACAACGCGTGCGAAACTGCGGGCAGAAACTAGTAGGAGAATAAATAAGTTTCGTTTCTGGGAGGGAAAACCTTCCTCCACAACGAGACACAAGACAGGACGATGTAGAAACGTGCAAAACTTTTCATAAATACACTGAGGGGTTTTAAACATGAAACTGCACACATTAAAATCCCGTCTAAGAGTAATTACACAGGTATTCAATAATTATAATTATTCCACGTAATTAGAGGATATACAAAACTATGTAATCCAATGAAACAATATTTCACAACCGACAAATTTATAATTAGCGTCGGATGTGCGAGGAATTTCTAAAGGAAATGCCAGGTAACTGATTGTGTTTTTACGATTCCTTTTATGGCGCAAGAAATCGTTTTAAGTCCAGAAATAATAAAACTTAAGTGATAATAGAAATACATTGCTGTAGAAACTACTAGTAGTCTCCATTCGCACATAATCAAAGAAAATAGTGGCAGAGCAGCATAACATATAATTGTGATGGCTGGTCTTCGCTTACTATGGTTTTTCTAACTGGTCTAGAATGTCATTTTCGTATTCTAGGTTTATACAGTACCTATCTGTTTTACACCAGTTCAATAAAGTACAGGCTTTCAAAAATTGGACGCAGTTTGGTGCTATGGAATACTACTACTATTCTGTGATGGAATGTGGGCCTGCCTCAAGGTAGCAAGGAACAGCAAGAGCCCATATTTATGTCGACAGAGGATCGAGCAAAGCGCTACTTAATTTATGTATTAGAGAGCTGCTTATGGCTTTATGGGGTTTCTCGCTCGCCTCAGCGGGACTCCTTCCTGGTTTTACGATTGATGGCTGCTTGAAGATGCGATAAGGAATAGATACGTCGTTTTGATATAACGCTCGAGATAATTTTATACTTTGTAAGGGTAAAGGCAAAAAGTACGCACAACGTATTTTCTATATGAAAAGGACAGGAATATTCCACATACCCATTCTCAATAACCGAAGAAATGCATCGCTGCACCGGCACGCGCGCTATCGTATACGCTGGCATCGTCACAAAATCACTGAATCACAAACTATCAACACTCAAAACACATTCTACACTTGATATATTCTCACTGGCACAATCACCTGTTCAAATAACTCGATTAGTGGTTACGGTTAGAGAATTGAGCGCGAGAATGTTACAGTCAACATTCGTTTTGAACGGCAATCGCCATTGAGAGTGGACGCGTGCGCACCACACCGGCTACAGCTATTGTTTGCGCTGGCTGCGGCTGCGACGGCGCCTGCGAGAGGATGCAGCGTATTCGATTAGAGCGGATGGTTGTTTTCATTTTACCAAAACATTGCACACAGCTGTTACAGACAGCTGTATCAGCTGTCCGTGCAATGTTTTGGTGGAGCAAAGATGACCTTAAAACATGGGGGTCGGGTTTCAAATTTTAGCCAATGAAAAAAAAATTGAAAGGATTAATTAAGACTGCATTGTTTTAACCCGATTGTAAGCGAGACATAACACGGTCTTTGGAACTGTCGAGATACATCTAAATCTTGATGGATTTATGATTATTCCGCTTCAGTCTCCATCTCAGTCCACATAAATTATTGTTACAGAGGTCGGTCAAAAGCACACCGCTAAAAGAATTACCGTCAGTCCTAACGAGATTATCTTTCTCTGAGGTGTTTAGCCGGCACGGGCTTGTTATCACGGCTGCTTCTCCTCATGCACTCACGTTTATGCCATGCCTTGTTCCTGTCGTTTCGAATTCCGATGAAGTCATCTGTTTACGGTATATTTCAGGTCTTAGGTTAGTTATTTGAATATGTTTCGTCTCGGAAAGCGTGCACCAATATATTATGCCATATTGTATTGAGAAATTTACTGTTGTGAGTGAACGTTATATAGGTACAGGTAGTATAAGTAGATATAGGATCTTAAACATCTACAATGAAATATGTAGTTGGAAATTTATGTCAATGGAATGTGTGTCTGCTGAGTTGGAAATGGATGAATGAATCTGAATGAGAAATACTTTTAGGTGTGTTCTAGACCTCCGGCCACATCGTCACTTATCTTATGGTGAGATTGTGGGCAAACGAAGGTCTATTGACTATAGCAAAACACTGATCCAACAAGTATTGATTCAATTCTTAAATAAGTTAGTTGAGATCAGAGCTACATAGGGTGACTTGGCTCGTTTTCTATAAGAAGGATAACGGTCCAAAAGCAATTGTTTCCAACAATGGGAAGGTTTATATAAACTGAAATGGCCAAGAAACAGGAGTCAAAGAAGACTTGTTTATTTACAGAACGAGAGAATGTTCACGGTAGGTACACATGTTACACTTGATGTCGTGTTCTATACATTTTAAAAGTACGGTTATTGTTACAATTTGAGATTCAAATAACTGTAAATATTCGTAAAAGCTACGTTTCAGGCAATGTGACCATTGTTCGCCGTCACGGGCCATCGGATCCCCAAGGGCGGCTAGCCATGACTCTATTCAAGTTTTTAATCAGAATCTATTACATTGTCAGTCATAATTGTTTGTAAATCAGGTCTGGTAAACTTAACTGTGTGTGATTGAATTAATCTATTTGTCATTGATTGTCTGATTGATGCGGTCCGTGATGGATATCAAAAATGTCGGGATCCCATACAGCGCCTTATACCATATTAGATACGCAATAATGATATATTTCTAATTTAGAGCCGTATGAATAGAAATAATGAGGGTACTTTGTAACTCTTCAGTAATAAACTGGTTATCGAGCATGATAGACATTTCATTACTTAGCGATATACCAAGGTGCGAAGGATTATTCATCGTTATGAAACTTCATTTGAGTCGCTACATACAACAGTTTCTTTTATTCTTTCCTTACCATTCATTACATATTATTGTATTAACTCTATCAAGACAAAGGGCACAATGCAAATAGTGACTCATATTATTTCGCAGTTTGTCATCGTATGTCATCATTATTATCTTAAACAAGTTAGCAAAACTGAAAACCCATTCAATTGAATCGAATACTAAACTCAATAAATCATTATTTTTATACACTTTCAAATTATTATTATATCCCTACTGGTAGTAACTTCTCCATTTGATGAATAGCTTTCTGATAGCATCTAATATATAAAATTTTCGTCTCACAGTGTTTGTAACCAAACTCATCCGAAACGTCTTGACCGATTCTTAAAATCTTATGTGTATATACGTAGTAGGACATAACTTATTTTCCATACATACAATATTTTCAAATTTCCACGCGGGTCTCAGCAAGAACCTACATATGTGTTTCAAACCTTTGTGAATTCACCACATTACAATAATAATATTAATACTGGAATTTTCACACAGCAATATAATATAGCCCCAAAACTTTATAAAAGATTATACTAATATAAAATTTAATTAATTAATCAAATCTGAATTGTGCTAATGTGATAATTTTACAATTTCATATGATAATCTTTTTTTAGTGTAATAATTTTATTTATAGATTTCCGCACGCAATGTATATTGTTTTATGTAATAAATATGAAATATACTAGATGGACACAACAGTACCTATGCAAAGCTATTATAAGGCTATTATTAGTAGTATTATTCGTAGTTTAAGCCTTATCTACTTAAGTTTAAGATCGTACCTTACTTTCAAATAATCTGTTTATGTATGTATGACTACCTACCTATATTTGTAATCTTGTTTTAAATTTATTATTATATACTGTATATTGTTTTTAATATATTGTCTTTTTTAAGTCTAGTGGTTAGTGTTTTGGTGTTAGACTGTAAGCTAACTGCTGTATTTTTTATAAATAAATAAATTATTAGATTACAGATATACCACAGATATTAAAATCCCCGGCATGAATATAATGCAAAAACAGGCACAGAGTCCATTGAAGTATAGTAATGCAAATTAAATAATTCCTAGGCATGCGTAGGGTTTCACATGCTGCTGTTGCGTACATTGCAAGTATCGCATAGTGTCACGTAACTAACTACCTTAGAGCACGGTTTGCCACGTCTATGGCACGGATAATTTCTCAAAAATTCAAAATCCAAAGTGCTTTATTTCCTTTGGACGTTACAAGAATCTTAGACAAGTCACGGAATTCAAATTTCATAAGTAAAACTAGGCAATAAAGTAATCACTTCAATTTTTTTAAGGTGAAGTAAAGAAGCGAACAAGAAACCTTTACTTTGTTAGGTTGTTAGTTTTCGATTTGGAGCAAAACTCATCCCAAACTTTTTTATCGTCTCGATAATCTGATATTTTGTAGTAAGCCTTTTTGCAAAGGATATGTTCGACAATTTGTTTGAATTTATTTATTGATTTTTTTTTCAACTCTCTTGGAGTTTTGTTGTAGAAACGTATACATATATTGCCCTTTAAAAGATACATTTTTCTATCTCTATGCTCAACTCAATTTGGAACATGCAAGTAATTTGATTGATACAAATATCATAATAATCTTAACTTTTTCGGTTAACATGTAATAAATATTATATAATTAACTGCGCCCCGCGGCTTCGCCTGCGTTAAAATCTATGTGTCAAATGGTTTATAAACCTTTCTCTTGAATTACTCTATCTATTTAAAAAAAAACGCATTAAAATCCGTTGCGTAGTTTTAAAGATCAAAGTATAGGGACAGACAGACAGCGGGAAGCGACTTTGTTTTATACTGTGTCGTGATACAGTTGGTATCACAAACCATCATCTGGTCCAAAATTAAAAAAAAACTTTTGATAATACGAGTATACGATACGTACATATAACGTCTGAAATTCCCAAAAAGACTAAATCGTACAGCAGGTACCTTTTGTTTGTAATTTCGAAGAGAAATAAATCTGTGGTTTATGTAATGAGGATAAGAATCGATGAGTAAGATAAACATAATGTTAACAAGTATGTATAATTACAGGCAAAGAAATCAAGGTCGTTAGACGTAAAGATCGCGATCTCTGAACTTCTAGTGACGGCAATAACCCCAGGCTATGGAGGTGATGGTGACTCAACAGGTTATAAGCTAAAAATACATGAGATCTATAGCATAACATAAATGCAAAGGTAACTCTGTATGTTTGTCTCTGTCTGTTAATTTTTCAAGCCTAATCAGCTGAAGAGAAGGATATAATAGAATCATCATCATCAGCATTTGATAGTCCACAGCAGGAAATAGGCCTCCCCTAATGCAGACTTGCGACGGACTGCAGGTAGAGGCTGGATGCGTCAAGCTGAAGACAGGGGATTAGGGGAGACCTATATAAATAAATATTGCTGGATAATTCACAAAGCGTCATCTAGCTGCAAGCTTAGTAGAGCTTGTGTTATGGGTTTATTTATTATTTATTCGTAGGTTATGGGCAAGAAGGTAGATTTTATTCATCCACGAGATGTTCCGGGATAGTAGTAGCCATTTTTTTACCCGAAAATGCTTTCGAAGCCGAACGATTTTATATTTTTACTATGATACTATCGTAGTTTGACGAATTCGTTACGGAAAGCGTGTTTATTTCGAACCTTATATAGCGATAAGACCGCCAAATTGTCACATATTTTGTAATTATTGATTTGTTTGTTGTATTTTTAAATGTACAATAAAGAATTGTATATCTAACTTATTTGTGTTTAGAACCGCACTCATCCCTAAGAAATCCCTCATTAAGGGATGAAACATTGGTGTACTTCCAACACAAATAAGGTTCGTAGCTAACCCGCTTATTACATCCGTGAAGTATTTTATAATTCATCATCAGAACATTCTAGATTCACAAATTTCTAACAAAATAGATCCTTACATAACACTCACTCTGCATCACCCTCAATTCACTTTCACTCAATACGTTGAATTTTAATACGCTATTTAAAATGCATAATTACCTCAGCTGGGTAAATACATGAATATTACTGAGATAATGCATGCTAGTGGATCTGTGCATGCGAGAAATGCCTATGAATGGGCCGCTCACGTAATCTTCGCGTAATACGGGCGTCGGCCCGCGAGCTGGTAGATATCATAGAGAAAAACTAATACTTATTGTGAATACGCAAGTCTGTTAGTAACATGTACCTTTATAACTTAAAACCTATAGAAATAAAATAAAATATTGGTTAGGCTTTAAAACCAATGTTACCTGATTTTACTTTTAGTCTGCAAGCTCCTCTTTCCACGGATGGAAGAGGCTGATGGCCTGTGCCACAGGTTTAAAAAACCTATTTCAGGCAACAGTCTCTCACCACATAGGTCTTAGTCAGGATACCTACCAGTTGCCTTACTCTTTATGACATAATAATAATAATAAAGTTAAATAGTAAAGTTGAAACAGACATAGGCAGCAGCGGATAAACCCGTGCATTAAATAACGAGTTGTGTTCACGTAAGTTTAAAAACATTCAGCGTGCGACATCAATTAAATCAACACTTCACACCTCACGCTGGCAGTACTGGATGGAGCCGAGCGCTAATAGTGAAGCGGAGTGCCCACAACGGCTCGAGCTAATGGAGTAATCGCCGGTACTGTTACATGGAACAGATGAAATAAACCGCGGGGTTACGAGTACAGCAGCAGCTCTCTAACGTACTGGCAGTCGAGATTGATACTTGAAGGTGTTAGCACATTTGGGGTTGTTTCCAGATGTGATAGTGTAATCAGCTAAGCAGTTACATATGTAAAATTTGAAACCAACGTTATAGATTTTAGTGTGTAGACATAGCTTAGAACAAAATTTACCACTTTCCACCGCTACCATTATTCTGGTGGAGATAACTCTTAGTTGTTTACAGTGGCTTGTTAGAGCTAATTTCCGTGGAGCTAAAACATAATTAATTAAAATAATTGCACTAAGTCATAAAGACATGTTAACGTAAGGAATTGACATAAGGTAGATTTGTTACTTTGAACGAAAACAAAATATCAGCGTCATAATAGTCCTATTGAAAGCATTGAACTTATTGTCATGACGTCACAGGGTAACAAAGACAAAATTGAAAAAATTACCTACCCAAAAAATAAATCGACAGCACCGCAATCACGTTCCGAATCTGGATTCGGAAACTGGGGCAGTCCGCACTGATATTTCAAAACAATAGGAACCGTTTCAGTAAATACAAATACGAGAACATTGTTGGGAACATCGTGACGATGGAACAACAGGTTAATGCACGAGGACGCTGATGAATCAGTCCCACAATGGGTATGAGTGATACGGGGCATTTTATTGGCGTACAGCTCACGCGTCTGTTGGGGACACGACTTTGTTCTGTTTATGATGTGTACCTGTCTGTATTGTTTAAACGCCTATATGGAACGTTACCATGAAAATAAAAAAATCACATAATATGGGTTACACTTCAAAATAGCAATAGGTTAAAAAAAATACCTGACATTTTCACATGGCATCGTCCCGGTATGTTATGGGTACCAGATAACTGATTTACGTAAAATTTTACAACTAGGGGCCTACTCGAAAAACGAAGATTAGGGATCGTTTTCGTCCAACCCTTATGTCAATTGCATATGATAGCGTTTGGACGAAAACCTATCAGAAACTTCGATTTTCGTTTCTACAAATACGGGCGCAGTCCCGAAACAAATATGTACCTGTAGAGCAAACATTTGTGCGCTTACATACTGCGATCTAATAAAATTGTTGCGTAAGTTTGTGGGTAGCTTTTATCAGATCTTGTTAAACTGAGTTACAGACATTACTTAAAGAGATGTGTTAATTGACAGCGATATTCATCGGCACTACTTATGATGATTTCAACGACTGGCAACATCTAGATAAACTTCTAAGGCAGCGCGGATACGCTAACGGGCTGATATAGAGATAAGCAGATGATTTTAACTCGACAAACGGTATAAATATTATGGATGTTGCAGATAAAGTCTGAAGCGCATTTCTAGACTTAGACTTTCCTGTAAAAGGCAAAGACGATCGATCGAACTATCAGTGCCCGAATTTCAATAATTTATTTATTGCTTCACTATTACAATGGTATCGTCTCAGAGTGACACATTTTTGTCATTTTACCTTTGATGAAACAAACTATAGATGGAGGGTGTTAAGTAGGTTGAAATCATTTCATGTTTTTCGTTTATTTCGATCGCATTCGATCGAAAAAGTATTGTAATGTTCTATTCCAGGTCTAGAACTACCTACCTGTATGCAAAATTTCAGCCAGTTCCGTTCAGTGTTTTGGCGTTAAGATGTAACAAACATCCATACTTTCGCATTTATAATATTAGTTTGATGTGTTGTGTGTACATTATGGCGCTAAACGCTGTACTTACATCATCACCTCCATAATGATTTGCTTGGATAGCACCTAGCACGACAGGCGATCGTGCGCGTTCATGTATGCACACAATGACCTAGCATACCAAGCTATTGGCCACCGATGTTCGCATCTGTATTAGCTTAACTCGTCTCAATTGAATACGTAAATCAGTTGTTTGGAATGTCTTGCGTACTTTAGAGTCACGGAATCAGAAGCTTGTTTTTATAGCAAAGTCTTCGGTTATTTCTTTTCTGTTGAATTTGTGTTTTTATATGCTTATGATTATATACTTAATATTATAAAGAATTAATCTCTTACTGGAGTGAAATAGTCACTTTGCGACTAACTTCGTTATAATAAATAATTATAATAATAAAATAATAGGTAAAAAAGTCTTTGTTATATTAATGAAACAAAAACATTTGCTCTCGAGTTAAACATACAACACTTCGACTAACGAGAAAATACACTTGTTGAACAAATAACTATTAGAATTCAGAAACAAACCTAACATTGAACTATTTGTATTTATTAAAACAATTCTATTGAATAAGATTTGTACAATTGCCGAAGCTTTAGCTGATAAAAACCTATTTTGTGAGGTACTGAAGATAACGTAGTTGTTAATTAGCTATATTACTAGCAACGCCCCACGGCTTCGCTCTCGTGGAAATCTATGTTTCAAATAGTTTATAAAACTTCTTCTTGAATCACTATATCTATTAAAATCCACATCAAAATCCGTTCGTAGTATTAATGATCTAAGCATACATAAGGACAGACAGCGGGAACGACTTTGTTTTATACTTTGTAGTGATTTAAATTATCACTAAAGATTTAGCTGAAATCCTTAGCAACCAGTTTATTGGTCAGGCTCATGTATATTGTCTCTGAATTGAATTGTCGTTCTCAATGATTATGAAGCCTCGTTGGAGGCAATTCTATCTCAAGTCGAGGAGATGGCCGCCACTGGAAACACTTTTCTCGACGCAGTGACATTAGAACTTTTCTCGAAGCACTTTTCAACAAGTTTTCTTCGAAACAGTGCGATCTTATAATCGGGTAAAATGGAAAATGGTACATTTGATTGCAGCTTTACATCGCGCGAATATGTTTAGTACATATTTTGTAACG
The DNA here is from genome assembly GCA_947044415.1 of Eupithecia dodoneata. Lineage (NCBI taxonomy): Eukaryota > Metazoa > Arthropoda > Insecta > Lepidoptera > Geometridae > Eupithecia > Eupithecia dodoneata. The sequence goes on from OX345670.1 coordinate 3,190,129, forward strand.
GATCTTCCTAGCATCTAGACATCGTACAAACATATTCCGAAACTTCAGTCAAGTCTGGAGAGTTCTAAAGCCGACGTAAACTTCCGTCTCTTAACCGAGACGTGCAGACTCCACATTCATATGTTCATAGGGCTTGCGTGTATACCGATTAATTGAAAAGAAAGCAATCCTCTCCAGAATTCCAGAATAATAGATTTGTAATGAAAATGGAGGTGTTGCCAACTAAAATAGGACTTTTGATTCTAAAAGAAATCTTTACCCAAACGTTAGGGTACATTTGGGTAAGAATGTTTAAATTCAGTAAACGCATATCCGTACGTTCCTTTATTCGTTATTAGCCTTTAGATAGGTTTATGATAACTAGGTACGGGAAGATAAAACATTTATCACACTAATATAATAACAGCGAAATGTTGGATATTCAGATGGATGGATGGAAGTTTGTTACGTCTTGACGCCAAAACTACAGAACGGATCGGGCTGCAATACTGTATACAGGTGGTTCCAGGCCTGGTATAAAACATTGGCTACTTTTTATCCCGTAAATCAGTTCCCAGTGTATATAAATAACATTAAAACGTTTCCATAGAAACAACGCATGCGAAATCGCGGGCAGAAACTAGTTGAACATAACCCCGTATTAGCTAGCTGCTAGGATAGGCCAGAGACCGGGACCAACGACCTTGTTCTATAAGATGATAGCGGGCTGCGGCATACAAACCGGCAGACAGCCCATTTTGTCATTTGTATAATGGATATGGCCGAGTAATTTGATTAGCACGTCGCGATGGCGATTTGAGGCGGAAACACGACAATTTGAGATATAACTATTATGCTTGTTCTATTTGCGTTGGAAGCTGAATTTAACTCAGTTGATTTGTATTTAGAGTCGGAATTATGATGATTGAGTTGAAGTGCCGAGTCAATTGCCATAGGTCAGAGAACTGGAGAATGTTGGGAATAAACGTTGTCGAATTGTTGGACGATTTAATTAAACTTTCTCGAGAGCTTTTTCTCTAGAGTACCTAGAATGATGATTGTATTTATAATGAAAACTTATAAAAACAAGTTAGTACGCAGGGGAAAGCTTAAATAGAAGTGGTTAAGAATTCCAATTCCAAACCAACCTAAGCAAAGTCAGACTATACTCCGATTTCTTAATTCTTATATTTTCACATTGCAGCACAAGACTTGACGAAGAAGCGGCTACGCAGACATCGCAACATCATGACACTAGTTGGTTGATTTAGAATCCAAGAAGTATGTCATCAAAGACATGAATGAAGGCTCAACAATAACAGAAAACAGCAAGGTAACAGCAATGTAATCACTCAAAACTAAAACTTAAACAATGCATACTCTCATATGCAGCGAAAAATGTTTTAACACTTTGACTGCGATTTTTTTTCGACGACTGCGATCTTTTTTTTAACCTAAAAAATTCGTGCTGCCGCTCTACACAGCAGTTGTGTTGAGCCGCACATGCGTTTCGTTCGAAAAATATTACGGCTGTGCTGAGACACAAAGATCTGTATTTTCTCAGCCGCTGCGCTAGTGTGGATTTACGCATATTAGTCACTTGTAGAAAACACATACCGTGTGATTTCAGCACTCAAAGTGTTAAATTGAATTCGAAAACGAAAGAGAGATCAATTCAATGATGAATGAAAGCTTTCAACTAAAAATAGTTTCGAGCTTCTGTGCTTTGCTGCGATGATACCAATTAAATCTTTTCCACCAATATTCCTTAGTTTTAGTAACCTCTTGTATACAAAAAATATGCATGTTTATGAATCGGAGTTACAGAAAAGAATAAGGCACCGTTACGGCGATTATCGCCAGTTACGTGTGTCATGCATTCTGAATAGAGCATTAGACAATAACCATATTTGTAACATAATGCGACTTCAACAGTCGGAATGTCAGGGTCAAGTTCAAAGTCACGGTATTCTTGTCTTCTCGCGTATAAAAAGATGTGATTTTGTTGCTGCTTCGCATATTTTATTACTAGATTTTGTCAGCCGTTTCGCACGCATTTTTTTAGGATTAAAAGCCTAATATAATACAATTTGTTATTTCTGGAGCTACATGATGCATTTTAAGCCCTTTCTGTTGTGTAGTTTGGTAATGAAGAGGTAACAAAGATCCAATGGTGTGACGAGGTCCATCCAAAGAAAAGAAGAAGCTGTCTTCAGATTTACGTCTCCAAATTAGGAATACACGCAATTAATTTAGGATTTGTTACGTTTTTTCCAGATGACAAGTTCGTGACGAGCTGTAAAAATCAGTGTATCACGAATCCTTACCATACATATATGTATATATACTCGTATTTCTAGTGTAAAGCTTAGGCATTGTAAGCGCGGCATATTTTTTATCCTTATGTGTTTGCGGGTATTTAAAGTATTTGTTTGAATATTGGCGACACTCAAATATTATAATAATGTTATTGATGTTTGTATGTATAAACATGAATAACAATAATAATTCAAATTCGGTCAAAAGTCGGCTTTAAACTAGGAGTCAGTGCTTGATGCTAATGAATGATTTTGTCTTTTGAACCAATTAATTAATTTTATAGGACATTCAAATTATGCATCGCGGTTAGGATGCGGTTGCTGCTCCCGCTAGTAAATTACACCTAGTGTTTAATAAAAGAGGTAACAAAAACTTGTTTGAATGCTAGATGTGTTTAATTAAGGTCCTTTTTTGCGATGAAAAACAGAGACGGTTTGAGATTAGGATGCTTTTTATAACTCATGCAATGTGTTTTCTTGCCTATGTTCCCTTTGAGTTACAATATCACTACATACTCGTAGTATAAAAGAAGCTGTCCGTCTGTCACTATGTATGTTTATATCTTTAAAACTACGCAACTGATTTTGACGCAGTTTTTTTTTATAGATAGAGTGATTCATTTGACACATAGATTTCCACGCTTGCGAAGCCGCGGGGCGCAGCTAGTTATAAATAAACATTTCTGTTTTTGTAAATGAATCCTTGCGAGATGAATTTTTATCAAAGCTCGTTTAACAGGTAATAGAAACGAAGCAAGTACTTGGTACATACACGTGAGTGAACCGTGCAGCGTGCCGTCGCGTCGTCGCTCTTCCCTTTAGGGAATCAGCGTCTCATGAGATTTTACTTGGTACTAAAGACACACAATACATACAATTAACATATTTATAACCCATGCAGTGTGTTTTCTTGTCTATGTTGCCTTAGAGTTACAATGTTATATATAATCGTTTCTGTTTTTATAAATAAATCCTTGCGAGATGTAAATCACAAGCTCGTTTTACAGGTAATAGAAACGAAGCAGGTACATGGTACTTACACGTGAGTGAACCGTGCAGCGTGCCGTCGCTCTCCCCTTTAGGGAATTAGCGTCTCATGGATGCAGCTTCCACTTTGCAGAGCGTAATCCTGCCGACAAAGGAAATAGCTGTTAGGATTGCAAGGGAAAACCGACCTTGGAGCGTGTTTGTGCGGTAGAACAGGAGATACATATAGATTTGGAAGATATGTACTGTACGTCATGCAATTCAAGGTTTAGGTTTAAAGAAATTTATTTAAAAAAGACACAGTCACTTACATGCGAATAGAAATAGAAAATTCTCATTTGCGTTTCAAAATAAAAATAATACAAACAGTTATTTCTAAATTTAGTTTTTGTAAACAATTAATAGAAGGAAATATAAGCTGTTGATCTGTAGGCTCGGTCTATTACCTAAGTCCAATTCCGAAAATCTATGTATTTTGTGAAAGATCATTCTTTAAATGTCTAATTCCCCTAACGTCTATTTACCTGTATTTCTATATACCTGTATGGCTATTTACCTGTATATCTATTTACCTGTATGTCTATTTACCTGTAAGTATGTCTATTTACCTGTATGTCTATTTACTTGTATGTCTATTCTCCTAATATTTTTTCATCGAAACACTGAGATCCGAGTCATTTTAACCAAAACTTAAATACATGTACAAGTAGGTAAAAGCAGCAAACACAAAAATCCAACCACGTCAACCTACAATATTAAAGAAGAATATCAAACTCCATCTAAGATCTCCTAAATCTTGTGAACCCCAAGTTCCCAGATAAAACATGCAAGAGCGCTAAACGATTACGCCACAACATAACAACCCCGAATTAATACCCCTGTAAGACACAGCCCCTGAATAATTAAATAAAGTTCTTGTACTCACAACATGAATGCGCAGGTGTTTTGAATATTTCAACAGTGAAAATATGCTAAAGTGAGTTTTAAGTATACAGAACCGAGTGGCGGAAAACAACCAAGAATATTGTTACTTTGACGTTGTGCAAGAAAAAACTTTGTTTATTTCCTTTACCGATTGAAAGAAAGCAATTTTAATGCTATATTTATTTAATAAAAAAGGGATGCGAATCTGTCGACTAGATCTTCGATATTTAATTTTATCGAGCTCACAGATTACATATCTATAAAATATTGCATTCTTTCATAAAGTCAAAGAAAATTAAAGCATGGACGGAGTATGATTTTTTTATATCATCCCAGAGCAAAGCCTAAATAAGTTACTAAGTATTCTTATTTATTTATTACTAGCTTTTGTCCGCAGCCTCGCATGCCCTTTTGCGGATGTAGCCTATGTAATTTCCCGGGAATGTCAGTCTACCTTCCTGCCAAATTGCATTACAATCCGTTCAGTCGTTTAGGCGTGCAAAGGTAAGGTAGGGTAAGGTTTTAAATTACTTCCCTTTTTTTTATTAGTATGGAAAATTACGAGCCTGTATATTCCCACTACAAGATAACTGGGTAGTATTTCTCTGATTCCATTTTCTCTATTATAGCAACATCTTTCAAAATTCAATCCAAACAATATTCCAATAGGGTCAAAGAAAACATCAAAGTATATTCTACGGAATAACATACATTATTTGTCTATCTAAGTCCAAGGTCGAACAAGGCAACATCTGGCCAGTTATCCCACGGGTAAGACCTGTCCATTATAGTTCCCCTAGTAATAATCCTATACAAACCAGATAGCTTGTGGCATTTTGCTAAGTACAAGGACTGTTGGGACTGTTAAACACGATACGATTTTATTAAAAAGTAGGGGCGGGCGAATCCACACAATTTCATGCGTGAATTTTTTTTTCGAGTATCCCTAGTTTTTCTAAATTGATGTAGGTTATGTTACCGGCTAAAGCATCAGCTATCTGCCAGTCCTGTCAAAAGAAATCCAGCTGTTTTAGAGATAAAGTAAAAAAAGGTGAGACAATACTAAAAATATGGTGTTTTGTTTAATGTCTTATGTTTCAAACAGAAGCTGCCATTTTATACCGCATTTGTATTTTTTGTCTCCACGGAAGACCAGTGCATGGCAAGATATCTATCCTCAGGATAATTCCTGTCATAGCATTTGCAAGAGACAATGAAAATGAAAATGAAAATGATCGAGAGAGTATGTATCGGTTTACAAACCATTTTATTGCTTTGTATATTATGTATAGATTCGAATAGATAATCAAATTGACCGAGATAAAAATTCACGATTTTCTACAGTCAAACGCTCTACACATCTCTTCAAAGTTCAAGCGAGATTGTCCGATTCAATTGACAATCCATGTAATCGCATGGGCAAGCAATTTACTCAGCACACTACAGTTAGAGAAGCAATCAAATCGTATCGTCTGGATAGCCTTTAGAGCCACAGCCTCGAGCCTCAACAATGAATGTCCTTGGACTACCCTCATCTCACCACTACAGCAGCAAACAATGGAAGATGAGCTGTTCTGCCCAGTTTTAAAGTCTATTTTGCAAGAGTTTGATGGGATTTAGGCTGTTGTGGAACAAAACGGCCAGTTTTAATGATAAAGGGAAACGCAGCGGAATGGGCTCTTCAGAAGATTTCATCTCTGTGCTGGCGAGGGATTATTAGAAAAGATAGATATAGCGCTACCACGATATTTCTTTTAAATTAATAAATACTACGAAACGCACTTTATGGCACTTTTGGGAGAGAATAGGGTGATAATTTAATTTTAATTTAAAAGTTCAAAAAGGGGCGAACGTAGAGTGCAGTACAACAGAGGCAATCAGCAACGAAATTGTTAAATTAAACAGGTCAAACCAGGAACGTGTATAAATGATATTTTGGAATTGATTTCTGAAGAATCAAATTTTTAATTTTCTTTGATATCAAATTTCCTCATTGTATAATTTCCCAGAATCGAACTAGCAATATGCAACAGTCGTATTGACATAGATCAGACGCAGCCAATAAATTTAAAAAGCAATGCTCGACCAATATCAGTGAAACGTTGCAGTTTCGCAATAAGCGCCAGTAGGTAGCTACCTGAAGAATGTGGTAAAGTGATGATGGGCACCTGGTTGATGTCGAATACTATTGATATTTTTTGTAAACAAAGAGGTTACCGAACCAAAGAAATATTCAGTAATCAGTAATATTTATTCACATAAGACATGATACATAGTACATTGGTGGAATAACACAGTAACACAGTAGAGCTGCATATCTCGCCCGAATACAGCCACGTGAATATAAAAATAAGTAAAATTTAATTAGATGTCATTAATCATCATCAGCCTATAGCAGTCCACTGCTGGACATAGGACATAGGCCTCCCCCAATGAGCGCCATAGCGCCCTGTCTTCAGCTTGCCGCATCCAGCATCTACCTGCAGTCTTTCGCAGGTCGTCATCCCACCTGGACGGAGGGCGTCCTACACTACGTTTGCCGATTCGTGGTCTCCACAAGAACACGTTTGCCCCATCGGCCGTCGGTTCTTCGCGAGATATGGCCGGCCCACTGCCACTTCAGCTTGCTAATTCTTTGAGCTATGTCGATAACCTTGGTTCTCTGTCGGATGTATTCGTTACGAATCCTATCCTTCAGAGAAACTCCGAGCATAGCTCACATGTTGATATTTATTTAAATTGTTATTCATTGTAGGCTAGATACCTAGGTTTAATGTGTGTTTTATAATAAAATTGTTAATTAACTGACCGACATCAAGTGTAACATGTGTACCTACGGTGGAATAAATGAAATGAAATGAAATGAAATGTCACGCATGTCATAATGTAATCAAATAAATGCAAATATAAATAAATTGTCAGTTAAAATATAACTCGCTAGGTCAAAACTTCAACTATTTGGAGAAAATATTTTAAGACAAAACGTATAGGTACTTAGAAAAACGAACGAAGTTGACGGATGACGTCAATGGCATGAAACGAACAACCTTACCAAGTTGCTTCGGACGCGTCATCAACTGACCTACCGACTTCCTTTGGTTTCGGATCTTTAATAAATGTCAGAATCATTTTCATAGTAAGGTCATCGTTAGAACAAAGAAGAAGAAGAAGAAAGCTTTCATTCATGATTTATTAATCAGTATTCTTTCTGGTTTCGAAGTAGAATTTCCGACTTTTTCGCTGCGTCACCAGTGCAATTATGCGTTGTTGAAGTTTTTGTTTTATCTCGTGTCTTTAGTATTTACCTTGCAGTTTTTCCACAAAAAGATCTTTGTTTACAAACAAATTATAGGATTCTACAACCAAGTATAATTCCCCTCGACCGCAATCCCTTTAAATTGTATTAGCGTGCCACAGACTACATTATGTTCAGCTGTTGCTATGGATATAAAAGATCACGGTCAGAAGGGGGACAGGGTTTCGAGCCCTGCAAGGTTATGTTGGTCTTTCTATGGGCTTTAGAGAGGTATTTGTCCCGTCGATTTATAAACGAGTTTATGCAAATGAGAATGTTCTTCCATCTATGGATGGACAGAAGGTTCTCATTCGGTTCTCATTTTTGTTTACAATGTTATGGTTAATATAACAATAATATAGTCCAAGTCTAAACTATTCAAAACCGAGCTCAAATGTTAATGTGCGTTTAACAGCCTAATCACTTATCACGCTGGCGATTTGCTAGCTTTTCAAAGCGCGCGACGAGCTCGCTGAGCCGTCGCGACGTGCTCGCTACACTATCACGTCGCTTTGAAGTCGCTCACAAATCGCCAATGCAGCAATGTGACAAGCCTCAGTCTAGTTTATTCCTAACATAAAATGTATAACAGAATATCAGAGTTGAGGTTTACCTGCCTTTGAAAAGAAAACACAATTTTCAAGAAAATGGAGTTTCTAAAGACAATTTCCTCGAGGTGAATTACGTTCCGTGCGAACGCGGGCATTTTTGTCACACCCACAGTTTTGTGTTACAGGCTAGATATTAAATATTTTTAAACTTGCGCGATCTGAACACATAATTATAAGTATTAATACAACAAATATTTATCGCGCTTATTTACCTATTTTTCCCGACGTTGTAAACCTGTTAAAACGTCGGGAAAAACACCCGTTGTATTAATACTTATAATTAGGCCAGGGTAAGACTTTATTTTGCGATATTTCCTAGATTAAAGATCTTTGCTGTTTTATCGCTGAACACTAGTATAAAATATTAGTTTCTATCCGCGGCTTCGCACGCGTTGTCTATGGAAACGTTTTAAACACTTTGACTGCGGTTTTTTTTCGACGATTGCGATCTTTTTTTTTACCTAAAAAATTCGTGCTGCCGCTCTTCACAGCGGTTGTGTTGCGCTGCACATGCGTTTCGTTCGAAAAATATTACAGCTCTGCTGAGTCACAAAGATCTGTATTTTCTCAGCCGCTGCGCTAGTGTGGATTTACGCATATTAGTCACTTGTAGAAAACTCATACCGTGCGTTTTCAGCACTCAAAGTTTTGAAAACGCAGCTATTCCTATCCCATGTGATATTTATGGGATAAAAGTACCATATATATATATTTAATTCCAGGCTCGGGGCTACTTCTGTCTATGCAAATTTCAACCTGATCCATATAGTAGTTTTGGCGTGGCGAGTAACTAGCATCCATCCATACACCCATTCATCCAATAATGTGATGTGATGCAAGGGATAACCCAAGGGATTTCGAAATCGACTCCATAAATCACTGCCCGAGTCTAAACTCTGTATTTATCTCTAAAATATCGCAATAGTATACATATAACGTTTGACTGCTAAAATAAATGTCTTTAACAGACCATACATGACCATAATGTATGAGACTGAAAACAGAGAGATGATATGATAACATTCTGATGAAATGGAAACTAACTATACCACAAAAGAACAATGGAAACAAAATTTCAACACTAGCATCTCATCTGTGGCTTTATCAATAGCTAAGTATAATAGTCTAGAAAAAACTTGAATGACCTTGATGTGATGACTAAAGAAGAACTCAATGAACTTAGGTCTTGGTACAAGGAAATAATGATAATTTACGAGTTAAAGATGGTACTGTGATCTTCCTGTTGACATCTGATTTAATGTGATTGTGCTAAGAGTTTTCCATGACATGACAATGTTCGAATTAACTATTTTTTTATTATATGTATATTAGGTACCTATTTATCACGTATTAAAAATCGTTTGAAATATACACCGATTTTATATTTTTGGAAAAACTAAAAGCTTGCAAACATAGTGATTTCTTATCCGATTATGTACCTAAGCAAAATGTAACTTATACAACATTTTTTTTATTGAAATCGGGGATGTTGTTTCCAAATGAATCGGAGAGTACGTTTGTATGGGAGCTAAGGTGTTCGCAGCCTTCTTAAGATTAATTCTTTAGAGCTTTCTATACGTGCAGCTTGTTTTAGGTTTAACTACTAAAAAACATCAGCCAATTTGTTTCGATGTCTGTTTAAAAGACCTAAAACTTATAATCGCCGCCGACTGTAAGAACAGAAAGATGAACACCTGCACTCTCTTTCTCTTTATTCATTTAGCAATTAACTTAAAAGTATCTGTGTCACTAGTTAAATCAGCCCCACGTAATGATAGGATAGTTGCCTCGGAATGCACAAAATGCCTGCGAGCTACGAGTGACTGTCCGAAAGTATGCGGCTAGCGTGCCTTGTAGCAATGTTTCGCTGCAGCCAGCAACGAAGTTATCCGATCAAATCAGTGAGCGATCGAGAAATAACCTAGCCCGATTTGTCTCAAGGGCAGGCTAGGTTATTTCATATGGTTATATGCAAAGGGAAATTTGTGGTAATACAATCGATATGTAAAGATTTAAATTAAACAATTAATTTAATAATAATTTGTACATTTTTCCATGGCTTAACATGGCTTTATGAAAATCCATTCCCTCAGACTGTGACGATTAGCGTTTCATAGAAACAAGACGTGTATTTCATCAATCATTAGATTGACCATTAGGAGACTCACACAATAAATGGAGCAGGCCTAGAGCAGTGGATGATTGCGGGCTGCGACGTGACGATAATGCTGATTATTTGTCGAAATCGTTCCGTCTCCTAGTATGGAATATAAAGCGATATGCAGTAACTTGACATGACTTGAACAATTTTCACCGAAGGCACTGGCATGATTTGTGTAGGAATTTTGAGACGATTTCGTTCGTCTCTATTCCACAGATAAAACAAGAGTGACTCAAGGTACTGGGTCATGCAATCATTACCAGCCGAACGGCCGCAAGGTAATTGCGCGGAAGTGCTTACTATCCCATCATCAGGGTTCATTGTTGCAAATTGGACGTGTTCCGTCAAGGCGAAGTTTCACATGCAGCTCTTGTTATGAAATGATCTGATAACCGAAAACATTATGGAACTGATTGGTAAGGAATAAGGTTTTCAAAAACAGATGAACTGCGTGACGATTCTTAAGCTGAACGCGCACCTGTCCGCGCCGCAGGAGCCGCACTCGATTTTATTGAAATGCGTCGCGTTCGGCGCGGATAGGTACGCGATGTTACATTCTATTTCATATAAAGATTTAGAAAATGCGATGACTGTGGCGAGTCCGTTTCAAAGGCGCGGACATGTTCAGATTTAAAATCATTAATTACAATCTGGAAGGATGAAGAGACGACTACCCCTGACGTCGTTCAAGAAATCATTTATTTCTTAAGGCGTACAAAATAAGTTCATAGACAAGTCATATTTAATGATAGCAGAGTTCTTTTTATTCTATTTATTAATTTATTTATATTTATATGGAAAACAAACAGCTTATCAAACTTAAATAACTAGAAACAATGGTGGTTTAAATGAAGCTTCACAGTTTTCACTTATAGTAGTATTGATAGGTGAATTAAAAATTAAATTCAAGAAACAACAATGTAACTGTTTAAGAAAGCCCGGTAAAGCCAAGATCTTAAGTAATAATGATTCAATTCAGTTTAAGCTTCATTTGGGTCTAAACAGCCGGTTCCAAGAAAAAGCAATCAACTTGGGTTGAATGGGCATTCGACCATTAGAATACAGGGTTTCCTAACTAATATATTTCGGGGAGATCCTATTAGCCGATCATTATCTGACGTGGTCTTAGCACGGGGATTGTTGTAAAGGGTAGAATAGAGAAAAATCACGTCATTTTGTCATCGAATGCGTAAATTATTTGAAATTCATTACTTCAACTTCTATAATGTTCGCAATTTATGGCGATTCAGTGTTATTATTGTCTACTATAATAGTTTATGCCCGCGGCTTCGCACGCTTTGTTTCTATAAAAAACTGTTTTGATAAAAACATTTTTTTTCTTTATTAAGACACAAATTATTAAAAGGAACAGTATATATAGCTTCTATAAACATAATTTATAAAAAAACACAACAACGTTACAGACGCTAATTTAGAAAATAGCAATAATACATAAAAATCTATCTCTACATATATATCTACAAGAACTACCTGTATATAAAACTTCAGCCCGATACATCATCATCATAAACATCCAACCATACATCCATCCTTCTATTATCCATAAATTAACTTTAATATGGTATTTGTATGGTAAAGGTTCTCCGAGTATTTTAAGACATCATAATAACGCCTGACAAGCTAATTTGTACAGCCAAGGGAATTCTGTCTGATACATTAAATTCATTAAGAAGGATTCACTTAATGGCTTAAGTGAGCATCACAGACTTAATTATGGTGTCTAATGATAGACGTTGGGGAAGAAACTTTTGAGTTAATCTGCTGGATAATTGCTCCAGGCAGTTGGGGCTGGCGTCGTCTCACGTATGGCGACAGGTTTTTAAACGGGGTATTCATAACAGTGTTTCAATTCCTAGGTATGTTTGACTGATGGAAATTATAACATCCGAAATGACTATGAGTGTGGCATAAAAAGAAACCAAACGTGCTTGTTTGATAAGCTACCGAGGTAGAGAACTTTTGCGTCTACATCACAAGTCTTGAACTTAGTTAGAGCAAGATGTAGAAACTAAAAGTGAAATAGGTCTATAGTAGGTACATATTACTATTTTGTTTATAAAATAAATATAAATATTAAAAGATTACTTATATATTTCATTTATTGTATTCACGACGTATCAATTTCTTGTTCTTCAAAACGCAAACCCGAACACATCAAGCAACAACTGATAAATTTTAAAACCTGTCAACGTGGGTCTTTGACTTATTTTTTGATAAGTCAATTTACTGACAGTTATCATTATCACTTATCAGCAATTCTTTCCGATAAAAACCGAAGAAAGGTTCTCGTTGAAAAGGGAACGTTACAAGATACATTCACACAAAACGTAGCCCAAAGGCAACATCGGGCGTCTGAAAATCTCGAACATTTCCTCGAAATTCTGATTTCATCTCGAAAATTATTTTGTCACGTCTGTGAGCGATTTCCCTTTTAAGTTATTGACAGAAGAAAATGTGGAAAACACTTTATTCCAATTTGATATCACTCACCATAATTTTACCTTCAAATCAAAGAGACATTTTGTATTAGGAAACACAACATTTTAGATAAATATCAAAGGAAATAGATCTTGTTTGATTCGATTAAATTTCCAATTTATTAAGAGAACATGAGATACAGCTCGGGAGTATAAATACAGCAGACATTACATTAAACTTGACTACCTAAGTAGCGAGAAGCGACGACAAAGTACGCAATAGACCTATCATGGCCGCCGTGAAACGAAAGCCTCCCCAAGATAATAAAAAAAAAAGTACGCAAGGGGACTAGCTATTAGAATACGAGAAACAGGTAGATAGGACATCTAGAGATATTCAGGTACATTCCACTCAAGACCTCACAGGAGGTTATGAACGCAGTCAGGGTGCGTCAGTGGGGGCTTGCTTCATTGACATTTGTCTTTAATCTTTTATAAGGCGATGTAGGTGAGTGTCTTTCTCCAGACAGCCAGATTCACAGTTACATAAAGGCATTCTGATTCAATTCGTCAACCATTTACGTCACCTGCCGTCAAGCTTCAGTTTCCTCAGATAGTGTCAGCGCAGCACCTCAAAAACTAGTCCTTATTCTAGACTAGCATATTATTTAAGAACAAAGCGCTTGGATCCGGCCCTGTCTGAAGAAGAGTCCCACATGGATAGAATGCGATTATCCACAGGAATCTAGGAATGCAGAATAAGGTAAACTTCCGTGCGAGAATGTAGCATAGCAATAACTAGAAGTGAATTTCTCTATTAAAGATTTAGCGTTGCTTATTGGCTACAGAATGCTGAAAATAGCGAATGAATTCGAATTTAACTCGTTAGAAAGTAGTATACAAGTCTTCAACTTTAAAAGAATCCGATAATTTCATAATCCTCAAAAACCGCTGCTTTCTTCCTTCATCGATACAAATCGTACCTGTTATGGCCTATCGCGTAACCTGCTCCTTGCGGGTAAGCTGAACTAAAATAAACTCCATTATCTATGGGATAAAATGTGTTTTGGATTAGCGCGGCCGGCCGCGTGGGCTTGTGGTATTTTAATGGGACGGGCCGGACTGTAGGTATACATAGGTACCGAACGTGCCTTGCTCTTGTCGTTTCGCTAGCCGCGTCTGTTACATATGCCGACAAGTTACATTCACTTGAGAGGGTAAGTAACCTAAGGTTTTCTGAAAAGAACTCTTTGTCAGGGTTAAGCTCGCCCATTACATATCCAATTTAGTTATTTTTATGTAATCATGTGTTTACAATTGAATAATTAAGTTCCATGAACATTAGTTCTAACTAGCGGCCCGTCCCGGCTCCGCCCGGGTGGATATTTGTTTCATAAACATTTTGCGATGAACGTAGAGCCAAAGTATCTTTATGCACGAAAAGGCCTGAAATTTTTCGGGATAATATGCCTATGACACTTATAAATAACGTGGCTTTCTATTGGTACCTAAAAGAATTTCGATAAAAAAAACGTGCAAAGCCGCGTGCAGAATCTGATTCATGTCCCTAAAAATAACCATCCCTAGTCGAAAAACGTAATCCATTTAGTTAAATATGTACCTACCAGATTAGTTTTAACAAATCGACTAAGGGCTATGATTTTACAAGGGAAAAGTACATTATGATGATGTCCATTAAAAAAGTCGAATACCATTATTTTCAGAGGTTCGCTCTGTAAATAATGGTATGTCTTCGACTTTTTCTAAATCGACGAAGGGATATCATTTTACAAGAGATAAGTTTGTCCATGAAAAAAGTCGAATACCATTAGGTATTTACCTATTCGTCATTGTGACGTTTAAAACCGAAATCGAGACCCAGAGAATACGGGCTTTGGTAATTTGAGTAGCTTTCGGTTGCCTTATCCTGAATACTAAATACAACTCATGCTGAGGCAAAGCCATTTTGTTACTGGACTTACAAACTTACCAGCACGTTTCCTCTTAGTTTAACACTTTGACTGCGATTTTTTTTCGACGATTGCGATCTTTTTTTTAACCTACAAAATTCGTGCTGCCGCTCTACACAGCGGTTGTGTTGCGCCGCACATGCGTTTCGTTCGAAAAATATTACAGCTCTGCTGAGTCACAAAGATCTGTATTTTCTCAGCCGCTGCGCTAGCGTGGATTTACGCATGTTAGTCACTTGTAGAAAACACATACCGTGTGATTTCAGCAATCAAAGTGTTAAGTTTATTATGTTCTGTGTAAGTCTTTTAACAAATAAATTCATTTCATTTCATTTCATAAATTCTGTGGTTTTCTATTCGTAAGAGGCATCCAAAGAAGTACTGTCTACCAACTGTCGACCATTTCAATGGTATTATTTTCTGATTAGGCATATTTATTGGCTGTCTATCATAACTGTCAGATGGATAAGCAGAAAAACTATTCATAAAAGCTTAATGACTGAATTGAGTGCTAATAGTCGAGTGGCAGTTTTGAAGCTACTTCTCAGATGGTGCGAGGATGCGAGTTTGGTATTCATAATGAGGATCGGTTCCTTTAGATCTAATTAGTTTCAGCCCGCGGCTTCGCACTCGTTGTTTATATGGAAACGTTTCAAGGTTATTTCTATCCCAATGTTTTATTCCGGGCCCAGAACTACCTGAATGCAATTTCAGCACAATCCGTCTAGTAGTTATGTATTTATTTTTATTACGGCCAAAAATCACATAAGTTAGTTTTAGCGTGAAGAGGTAACAAACATCCATGCATCCATCCATCCATCTAAACAACCAACCTTTGGCAACAACGATCCTATCCATCCATGGTTGTCTGGTAGAGATTGCTCTTGAGCGATAAGACCGCCAATTGTTATTTAATTTTTAAGTTGTTTATTGGTTTTAGTTTCAATATGTGTGCAATTAAGAATTTTATATTTTCTCTTATACATATTTGTTTTTGAGTTAGGTGTGTCGAACATACAATACATTCACCTTATTGCACACCAAGAAAATACAAAAATACACGAAAAAAGACATAATATAGTAGCACAATGTGCAGTAATTTCGTCAGTTTTTAGAGGCCAATGACTGCGAATAATATTGTGAATGTACTCGTATCCGAGAAGTTATGACAAGTGAAACCATATGGTCAGTAGTCAGTAGGAAACCTAACCAATTACCTATTACGAGTGGTCTAGTGAAAGTCTGGGCTAAGTATGCTAATTTAGCTCATTAAATCATGTTTCAACATGTATAATGAATTTGCTAATTTACTTATTCCTCCAATGTGAGGAAGTGATTAATCGAAACGCGAAATCGGATCCGGGATACAGTTTTTCAGATTTTTGTTGGAATGCTTCAACTGATAGTTCAATTATTGTGTTATCAATTTCAACATTGTAATTTGATCTTTGGCTGAGAATATTCTGCTTCACAATCAAAACAAAATCATTTATTTGCAGTCAACGGGTTATAAGTTAGTATCGTCATCAGCCTATAGCAGTTTACTGCTGGACATAGGCCTCCCACAATGAGCGCCATAGCGCCCTGCCTTCAGCTTGCCGCATCCAGCATATACCTGCAGTCTTTCGCAGGTCGTCACCCCACCTGGCCGGAGTAAAACGTTCCCTGCGATTATTTAACAGCTAAATTAAGTTTAGCGTGCGAAATTGTATAATAATAATCTTGTAAATTTTGAAATAAATATTCTTTATTCTTAAAATAATAGCAAGTATACAGATCAGAAAAACAGTCCATAGAAATAATAAATAATGCTGGACAATTCATACAGCATTATCTAGCCCCATGGTAAGCAGAGCTTGTGTTATAGGTACTAGATAACTGATATACATAATACAATATATTACATAGATAGATATTTTTTATTATACATAGAAAACGACCAGAACACCCGTATCAAATATCTGCAGATCGTACACACAATTGTTCCGAGGCGGGAATCGAACCCGCAACCTCCTGCGTCGCAGGCGGACCTTCGCCCACCGCGCCACATCGGTCGTCAAATAACAAAAAGATAAGCAAAATAAGGTATACAAGTGTCAAATAATAAAATGAGAACTTACACCACTTTTATGTTATTAGAGTCCGTGAAAAAGTCATTAATATGATAGTAGCATTTTAATTTCAATTGAACTACTGAATATTTACTATTACTATTTTTGTTACTATTTGAACTACATATTAACTAGAATGTAGTTAATATACTTGTACGAATACTTGTAAAAATCAATTATGAATGTAAACGGGTTACCAAAGAAACTAAATAGTTTGTACACTTCAAACAATTATTCGGATAAACATTCAGTCTGGCGTGTTTGCTGAAAAAACTCGTTTGACGGAAGTTAGAATTTCAGCTTCATGGAAATCCACGTTTCCTGATAGAGTCAGGGTGCTTGCCTCAGGATCAGTGGAGCGTGCTTCCACTCATTAGTTGGTGCCGTTCTGCAGTGAATCGCGGATATTTCCAAACTGCCTAATTCTACCAAGGTTTCTGCTACCGGTAGTCTATTGAAAGTTTTCCATTCTTGTTTGAAGGTTTTAGAAATAAATCTAGAGTTACCTAGAATATTGTAAATATTCCAGCCAAAAACAACCTAATAATATCGCATCTTTACTCGGGTCGCACCGCAGAAGCAGTGAATGCGTTAATGCTGGACAATCTCTGACGACCTCTGTGGCTCTCTGTGTCATGAGGTTGCAGGGTCGATTCCCGCCTTGGGAAAATTGTGTGTCGATCTGCAGATATTTGTTCCGGGTGTTCTGGTCGTTATCCATTTATTATAGAAAATATCTATCTATGTAATGTATTGTATTGAGTATATCAGTCATCTAGTACCCATAACACAAGCTCTGCTTAGTTTGGGGCTATATGATGCTGTGTGGATACATGTACAGCATTATTTATTTATATATTTATTTAATCTATAAAGCCTCAATAAACCCCAAAGAAAATAAGCAGAGCTTGTGTTAAGGGTATGTACTAGATAGCTGATGATGGCCATACCATTGATTTTTACCATAATAACAAAATAACTTACTACAGTATCCAAGCACGGAAATATCCTGAAGGATGCCAAAGCGATAGAACCTTCAAAGAACTTACAGTGAAAGCCCCTATCGATCAATACACCGTCGCAAAGGAACACGTGGACGAAGGTAGGCGTTATAAATGAACAGAAACAAAGGCTAGGGCTGTCCTATGATACGAATGGTCGAATATTACCTACGTTTGTAGATAGCTTACAAGTTAGATCAATTTACTTAAAGAATCTTGAATCAATTGATGAGAAAACTTTCCGAGTTTGAACAGGAATTGCTCTCGTATATTGGTACTTCTTTTGTATGTTCCGAGTTTCTAAAGTTATAATTGGTTTTTACTAAAAAAAAATAGCGACATTACGTCGACGAATTCGTATTTTGCAAAGAGAATTCTCTACAAGAATAATAACGGAGTTTTAAATTGTATTATTCATGATCTTTAAACTATAAAACTCCTTCAAAGACCGAGATCGCCATAATTCAATAACATAAAAGGGTAATAACCAAATCCTAAATAAGAAAACTGGTTCCTAATGAGTCAAATGACTCACTCTAGCCATATGCGTTTTTTTACCGTAGAGAATTCTTGTCTAGGCTTCAAGACTAGAAAATCCTTATGGGACTAATTGGTTATTTTAGAGTGCAAGGCGAGTCGTTGACACCACATGATTAATGATGGTCCATTGACAAATGCCTTGAGCTTGGCATTCGGACGCCAATTGATTTGATCTTAGATCTTGATACACACACGCAGTCTAATTTTTCGAGAAATAGATACATTATTCTTTATTCATAAAACTTATATCTTATAATTTGGTAAAAAAACGAAAACGATTTAGCGGCCTTATCGCTTAAACCGATTTCTTCCAGGCAATTTCAGCTTAAAGACACGTTACAGGGCGCTATGGCGCTCATTAGGGGAGGCCTATGTCCAGCAGTGGAATAACATAGGTGATTAAAATAACTTAACAAGTGAAATTCAATCGCTATTATATGAATAGATTCCATTAGTAGAAGATATAAGAACCCACCTACCACATCCCAACTCAAGTTTTTGGTTGTTATCCTCTAAAAAGAATTACGATCATCTACCAGCGAAGTAGGGATGGGAAGCATTTTAGTGTTGTACATGGTTTTAACACTTTGAGTGCTGAAATCACACGGTATGTGTTTTCTACAAGTGACTAATATGCGTAAATCCACACTAGCGTAGCGGCTGAGAAAATACAGATCTTTGTGACTCAGCACAGCCGTAATATTTTTCGAACGAAAAGCATGTGCGGTGCAACACAACCGCTGTGTAGAGCGGCAGCACGAATTTTTTAAGTTAAAAAAAAGAACGCAGTCGTCGAAAAAAAATCGCAGTCAAAGTGTTAAAATCGATTCTCTGAAACGTGCGAGAGCTACCGAATGGATTAAAGTACTACCTTGTAAAAGTATCTTCTACTGATGGAACTATGAAATATAAAAGAATGATGATGGCGATGAGCGAAACTCTACAACAAGTCATCTTGTCCTTGTAACAGTTATATCGCTTCGCAATAACCATAAAAAGTACATTTCGCATCTGTGACTGCGATATCACGCGCCCTACATTTCAATAATGATGACGTTAAAAAAGATAAAAATATTGAAACGGCAGGTATCGCTACGGAAATTGAAACTCTGCGTAGATAACCTTTATTGCGACGAAGAAAAGGTTCATATTAGCGTACGAGTTGGAGAGCATGATTAGGTAGCTATTATTCCGTATTGTTTTTTCTATTTGAGACTTTTCGTGTAAAAACAGATGGCTTCCGACCGGTTGAACATTTAACTGTTAAACTAAATGAAGTGAATAAATCAATTGGTTTTGGTTTTGGATCAATACTATTAATATAAAGGCGAAAGTTGTGTAATGTGTGTTTGTTAGTCCTTCAATCAATAGATTTCTTTCCGGCCCTGGTGGGGGCGCAGAGAGGGGCCTCGAGGCTTCGCCTCATTACCCCGGCGTCAACTCGAGGGGTGACGACCCCTCGGTCCTTGGGTTTTGTGGGAATCTTTTCTTTCCCTTACTCTCAATGTTTTTTTTGGCATCATTCCGTTTGTAATCTTTTTTTTTAAATAAACCCAAGGACTCTATGGTGGTTCCGCAGGGATCAGGTCCCGCGGAAGGGGTCGCCATGGGCGGTCGTCTTCCTGGGGCCGGGGCTGGGGCGGGGCGATGTTGTGGAGGTGCTCGTGGTGCCCGTTGTCGGCGCGATCGTAGTTAGTCCTTCACTCTCAGACGGCTGAAGGGATTTAGGTACAATTTGGTATCAGGATGGCTTATATCTTGGATTTAAAATACAGGCTACTTTTGATCCTTGAAAAGTGTAGAGCTGCAGTGAAGAGATCAAATCATTTAAATTTCTTATCAATTCATCAATGCGATAACAACGCAGAGCGCAACTTGCGAGTACATTATTCATAAGTAGCTAACTGCTGCCATGTATTTAATAAATCTAGATGTTAATAGATTGCTAAATAGTCAAAAAAATAGGCTGAATCAGACAGGTCCAAGTGCAGAAATTCTGTGGCTTGTAGATAATAATGCAATTTAGGTTATCCTAACCTACTAATAAGGAATTCGTGGCCAGCCAGCGACCGGCAACGACCTTGCCTCGCCACCGCAATTCGATAATCTGTGACTCGCAAATTCCAGAATTCCATTCGAAAACACTTTAGAGTGGGTCGTAAGGCCGCCTTTTCACTTGACTAGAGATGTTACTCTACGTTACAACGATAGTTTCAAAAAATAGGATCGATATTGTTTTACATATTTTTACCGTGTTTTATTCCACTCATAAGTCTATTGATGACCGTACAACCTTCAATCGTCAAATAAGTTATTTTGCCATTACCCATCACGCTTCCACGCTTGGCAAGCGGAAACATAAATGCAAAACCATAGAAAATAAACCATAAAATTCAGAAAAACACTGAATCAATCGGTCACTACTCAGCAATTCCTATGGTAGAGCAGATGATGCCATAGCGCTGATCTTCCATGGAGACCGTGGTGGGTAAGGTGGCGTCATACGCACATATAAGCCGTGTACTGACCGGTGTTACGCGGCGTAATGTACAGTTCGCAGCGAGCATGATATTTACGCCGTGTACTAAAATCCATCGCGTTGCTTGTTGCGAGCTCGCATCATTCCCCGTAGTGACTGCACGAACGCTCGCTGTGTAACACGTTACATTACGCCTCGTAACGCCGGTCAGTACCCGGCTTAATAGGACCGTCTGAGAGCTCGCATCTCTGGTGGAAAGGCAGGTTAATGCTCGGAGGAGTTCTAGATCCATTGTGATGTTGGTTGTGGTCTGATGGGCCTGAATCGGATGAAGGTTGGGTTATTACGCTAGGGTGTCAGGGGGCTTGGCTCAATTGTTTTGTATTCTACTCTCTCGGTTAGAAATAACTTGGGGAACTTGTGCAAAACAGTTAATGGTGTTGGTTGTATGTTGTTGATAGGAATGAAAGGCTAAGGGATCGTTCATTAATCACGTGAGGCTCGAAAGCGGGAAAGGAGTTCGGAAAAATCTAATCTAATAAACTTTAAAAAGTTTCTAAAAAATATCACGTGGTTAAGGTCTTAGGGGTCTTTCACCCTAAATTTTTCCAGCAAGTATCTACGAGTGGTGGACCTCCAACTCAGCCGGTGGAAATCGTAAGACGACTAGGGTAACATATCAAAGGAAGAGCAGCAGCTTCCTTCTGTGTATTTTTAACACCTTTACTGCCATCATTAATCTACCTGCCAAGCGTAAAACCACCTTGATCGGGGTGCCACGTTCAGAAGACATATGACTGCTGATAGGACGGTATATACGAGTTGAATTAATGAAATCGATGTACGTAATATGTTAGTGATATCAAAATCTTGCGGTCATAAAGCATCTAGGGCACCAATCGTCCGTTAAAAGGTAACTAAGACGGCGCGTCGAATCCATATGCTTTTGGAAATAAAGACTAAATTCATTTGCGAGTAAGTCAACGTTAGGAACCGATTTCCATGTCAAATTCTGATTACCTATCGCCCGATTTCTATAATCAGCTGTCAATTATGTTACGTGGCGTGTGAAATCTTGACACCTGAGTTCGTAACGGTAGCAAGTACTTTAAACAGGCCTGTGTGTATTCATTTGGCGTTCCGTTACACGTAAAATATCCAAGATAAATTACTTTTCAATGGCATAAATAAAACTACTGCTATTGATGTATCGATAGCCTGAATATAACCGGTCCGTGGATCAACATCTATTCGTCATTTGAACACATTGTATGAAACTCGTTCTGTAGGCAGAATACATCAACACACCCATGGCAAGTGTCATTATTTAAAAATTAGAATTATGATTCTGGTTTTCAGTGTCTTTTGCTGTACCACTGACTACCGACTGGTTCAATGAGCATTGGTAGGGCAATCAGCTGTTATTTCATCATCTACAGCTAAGCTAGTCCACAGCTGGACATAGACCCTGAAAGGGTACATGTACGTACATACAACATATAGGTAGGTGTACTAACAATTATGGTGAACAACCGAAATAAATTATTTTAAATTTGAAACAACATTATAAGTCATACCATTAGATAGTATTAGAAATAGTTAAGTAAATAGTAAATATTCATAATAAGTAGGTACATACATCCCTATGATTACGGATGCTATAAACTAAATAATAAACTGAAATATGACCTTCCCTGATAGGCCTATAATGGATCCTAATGGGCTTTTAGCATTAGGGGGTAGTGTGGATTTTGGCACTACTCTAATGATAAAAGCTCACACCCACGCTGGGCCTGCGGGCAGAGAGAGAATTACAGTTCGATGGTGAATCGGTTCTGCTAGAAGCGCCCTTGCCCAAACCCCATTGGATATCCCTTAGTCGCCTCTTACGAAAACCTGGGGAAGATTTGTGTGCAATTTTTAAGTCGTCGCCACATTAGAAGTTTATTTACCTAAGTTTACTATCTGATGGATTTGAAAGCAGGAACACGCAAATATGATGGCCGAAAGTCGAAAGACATACTAACATAAAATTGACGACATTTGTAACTTGTTCTTAGATCTTAAGCAATGTTCTACATAGGGGCGTTCACGTATTGTTCACTATCCAAATAGTGGGTGTTCAATGAAGATTCAGGTGTGCTGAGCAATTTGGTTTACCGTTATTCGACCGTACCTATTAAAGTTAAACTATTATCAGAGGCCAAAAGCAGGATCCAGCTAGGCTGGGCAGTGTTCATCGAACTACGTCGAGTGTTCTCGCCATATCGTTTCCTAGTTCTCGATCATAGATCGGCGGTCTTATCGCCGAATAGTCATAGATCTTGTATTATTTTTTTTTATCTTATTTGTTTTATTTTTAAGTGTGCGAAAAAAGTATTGCCTATCTATCTAAGATAATATTTAACGCAATACACATCAAAGACGACCGATGTGGCGCGGTGGGCGAAGGTCCGCCTGCGACGCAGGAGGTTGCGGGTTCGATTCCCGCCTCGGAACAATTGTGTGTACGATCTGCAGATATTTGTTCCGGATGTTCTGGTGGTTTTCTATGTATAATAAAAAATATCTATCTATGTAATGTATTGTATTATCTATGTATATCAGTTATCTAGTACCCATAACACAAGCTTTGCTTACCATGGGGCTAGATAATGCTGTGTGGATTGTCCAGCATTTTTTTTTCTAAAGTTCAGAGAAACTCAAGACTCAATATAACTTAAAAATCACTTGTCGTAAATTTTTCATAGGATTGTACTAATTGTTGATTTGAGATCTTTAATAAAACCCACAACACAAAGCTCTCAGATAACCTTTTGGTAAATACCATTTTGTAGGATGGAGTATGTGAAGTTAATGAGAAATTGGAGGTCACAATACTTAGCCGCAATAAGTATCTATGCTGGTACTTAATTTATGCATGTTGGATATTAATTATTGTACGTATATAATACCTCCGACAGAGAACCAAAGTTATCGACATAGCTCTGAGAATTAACAAGCTGAAGTGGCAGTGGGCCGGCCATATCTCGCGAAGAACCGACGGCCGCTGGGGCAAACATGTTCTCGAGTGGAGACCACGACTCGGTAAACGTAGTGTAGGACGCCCTCCGACCAGGTGGGATGGGACGACCTGCGAAAGACTGCAGGTAGATGCTGGATGCGTCAAGCTTGAAGACAAGACGCTATGGCGCTCATTGGGGGAGGCCTATGTCCAGCAGTGGACTAATATAGGCTGATGATGATGATGAGGTATTATTAAAGGTTTTGTTCATATGTAGCATGTCAATGCTTCAAGACTCTTAAGAGATTGGAGTTTTACAGAGGGACCCACTCAAAAACTTTACACATCTGAGTCTCCTGTTGCCCAGACTCTTACGAGACTGGAGCATCGGGAGACCCAAGTACACTTACAACACTACACACACTCACACACTACATTACCCACACACACATACACGATCACGCGCATGTTCTAAATCATTTGTGCACTAAAACTTTAAACTCTTAAGTATAATTTTAAAAATAGACATGTACCATCCACAGTTATTATAGTTCTGTGGTAGTACATTAAAAAAAACGAATTTACGTAACTTAATCTACTTTTATCTGATTTATTTTGGAAGAGCGAGATTCCCTAACACAGGTATTTCTTTTACTTTAAAAGGGAATCTCAAACACTGTTATATTTATTGTACATTAAGTTAAAGAAATGAATATTTTGTATAATGCTTTGCTGCCTACCCTGTCAAATGGTATATAACCAGGTAACAGACCGGCAGAGATATAAGCACTTTAGTATTATATTATATTAGATTTAAAATAATACTATGACAAATATAAGGAAAATTATGTATGATGATATAACAGTGATATAACACATCCTTTTCCTTACATATTTTCATTGTCATTTAGTCAGTTATGTGTAATTGATAATATTTATGGGATTTTTGGTGGATGTACCATGGATGTACCTACAGGATAGAAAAGCTGTTGGCAAAAGCGATATAACACAAAGACGGTAGACCCAGCATTGATGTTACCAGGCTAAAATAAATGAATGATGATAATATTATAGCCTTATTGTATTGAGTGTCTATTCTCTAATGGGTAAAAAGTAGGTACTTAGTGTAAGTTTAGTTTTTCTCACATATTCACACTAAAATGTATGTTCTTTTACGAAAAAAAAAAGATGTTTCAACCAAAATATAAGTCCATGACGCTTTCAAAGTTGGTTTTGATGTTTTTCCTAATAAATAAATAAATATTGCTGGACAATTCACACAGCATTATCTAGAACCATGGTAAGCAGTGCTTGTGTTATGGGTACTGGATAACTGATATACATAATAAATTACATAAATAGATATTTTTTATTATACATAGAAAACAACCAGAACACCCGGAACAAATATCTGCAGATCGTACACACAATTGTTCCGAGGCCGGAATAGAATCTGCAACCTTCTGCGTCGCAGGCGGACCTTCACCCACCGTGCCACATCGGTCATAGTAATGATACAAAATATTTAAAATATTAACGACTAAAACCAATCAGCGGAATGTGAAGTGTCCTAAACATGATAATAATAATAAATAATACCTACTGGACAATGCAGAATCATCTGCCCCAACATGCATATAAGTTGAGAATATTATTTTTAGATATAACGTAAGGATGCCTTGCATAGTAATGAGAACACAAGGCCATGGCAATATTACGCAGTCATGCCATTGAATATTATCAATATAATATTTTATCCAATGATGTGATGAAATAATGCTTAGAATTTATAGATGAAACATTTAAATTCAAATATGATAGCAGAGGTTCTCTAACTATTTGGCAATTTCATGTTACTGTAGTTTAAGAGTTGAGGTGATATTTTCATGTTTGTTTTTCTGGTATAAGCTGTAATTTTTATACTTGACAACTTAAGTCCTGGTAAAGTTCTTTGTAAGGCAATTTTATTAACAAGACTAATTTAAGGCAGTAGAATGTGGTTTTATTTAACCCTTCGTATCACCGTGGGACAGTACTGGAACATACCGAATCTTTACGCATAAAATCTTAAGCAAACGACTATTTCCATTTTCAAATACAGTGGCCGCTCCGGAACATATCGCGCTTCAATATTTATTACAGATCAAACTCCAGAGATAACGCTTTTTCGTAACAAACGAAGTTGAATCGCACTTTTCGCGGGATTTTGATCTTCATTTGATTACAAATTTTGAATATTGATGAAAAGTGTTTATACTGTGAAAAACTGTATGTTTATGGTGTGAATCTATTAGGTAAGTGTATGTTTATTGCTATTTATTGTAGTTTTTGCATAAATTTTAGTAATTTTGGAAAATATTTACCGTTTTGTGTTTGTGCCCGTTCTGGTACATTGCATAACTAAGTTCATCTAGTTCCATACATTGAACATTTTTATTTTCTTGTGAGAGAATGACGAACAGAGGTCTAGGAGAAGAGGAAATTGAGCAGTTCCTCTATGATTATGCAGAGAGTGAAGACGGATTTGATGGCGACGACGACAGCATCGCAGATCTTGATTTTATTCCGAATTTAGAGTTACCAATGGAAGTCGAGAATTTTGAAGAAGTTAATGGTGTGGATATTGATACCATAATTGAAAACATCGAGAATTTTATGGTACTTCTCAATTATCAGCTCCTTCTGAAACTCTACCTCAACCAGGACCTGAAACATCAGGACGCAGTCAACCCAGGCAGAAATCCAATCTTCGTTGGGGAAAAAAGAACTTTGAGCTAAATGAGCACCAGCTCTGCTTTACAGGTGGCGAAGACTTGTCTGCAGAGTTTCTAGGTATTTTGACAATTACTTCATGTCCCTGCTTCTAATAGAATATCTCGCTAAACTAGGAATTTTGAGCTTGGGAACTATTCGACATAACCGTATACCTAATTGCAAACTACCCACCGAAAAATAAATCTCCAAAAAAGAACGTGGCTAATCAGTCGAGTATTTAGCCTCTGTTGAAGGAACAGAGACATCCACAGTGGCATGGAAGGACAACAAGATCGTCACACTGCGTCCAGGTTTGTGGGTGAGTTACCTAAGTCACAGGTGTCTAGATACGAAAAGAACCACAAGACGTATGTGAGCATTGATATACCAAATGTAGTCGGAGAATACAACCGCCATATGGGCGGTGTCGACCTGATTGGCAGTATAATGGGTGATATAAAGTAAAACTACGAAGTAAAAGATGGCAGATTCGTATGTTTTACCATTTTTTGGACCTCGCCATGTCCAATGCCTGGTTGCTATACAAAAAGGTTCGCAAAACCAAGTAAATGAATGAACCACTGCTGGA
The DNA here is from genome assembly GCA_947044415.1 of Eupithecia dodoneata. Lineage (NCBI taxonomy): Eukaryota > Metazoa > Arthropoda > Insecta > Lepidoptera > Geometridae > Eupithecia > Eupithecia dodoneata. The sequence continues at coordinate 3,217,290 of OX345670.1, forward strand.
ATCTGCTGACTTTCGTGAAGAGATTGGTACGGTACTCTGCAAGAAGGGAATAAAAGCACACATACAACGTCAAAGCATTGAACCAGACATCCAGGCCAAAAAACGGAAGGGACCAACTCAATTCGTACCTCCGGCAGCTGTGGGCCAGGACCAAGTCGGTCACTGGCCAGTATGGGTCGCAAAATGAATTCGTTGCAAGCTCCCTAAATGCTTTAGCAAATCTCAGACCATTTGTGAGTGTGGGGTTGCACTATGCAACAACAAACAAAATAATTGTTTCAAAGCATACACATACTTCATGTAGGAACACATTACGGCAATGTTCCCGTTGTGGAACACTCCCCTTTTTTTGATTTTGTGGAGTAAATAAATGATATTTTTGAAAATTAAAAAGTAAGTTTTTTTTTCTCTCCAACTGCTATCACAAAAGCTGCGTTTTATTGAAAAACATGTTATTGAGTTATAAAGGGTTAACATAGAACACTTCAAAACAAGGCCATCTAGCAAATTTATTTTGGCTTTTAGTATAAATTAGTGTGAGCAGTTTTATTTTAATTTGTTTTGTCGAGTTTGTGGGGCGTAACGTAACAGAGTGGAGTAAGTACAGCGAAATTAGTACTATAATTAATCCTCTCACTCAGAATACTCAATTCACCTAACTCTGCAGCGGGTAATAGAGCACGAACGCATCAAATACTTTTACCAGTTACATTTACTTGGAAGTACAATGACATGTCAGTCAAGTACAGTCAGAAATCTTATCGGAATCTTCGCAATCTCCTTATAATCTTCCGTTATCTGAGACGCAGCGCCGCCGCCGCCGCCGCCGTACAAGCGTACAGCTTTCGTGGCATACAACCGGTAGGTACTGGCCGAAACGCTTACTAATGTTGAGCGTAAAATAATGAGTACTCACCTCGTAAAATAACAGCGAAAAACTGCTAACCGTAATCCAATATAAATAAAATCCACTAATCCGATTACCACGGGAGCACAACAAACATTCTTTGCCTGATCACACTGAATACTTTAGTCACAGTAGATTTCAAGAAATCACACAATAATGAGAAGTTCTTAAACCACACAGAATTACCGAATTATGAGAAACTTTATTTGATTTCAGCACAAAATACGGCAAACGTCGTTAGCGTACTACTCAACTTGAAACATCGGCCATTACTAAAAATGTTACCAGCTTACGAAAGTCACGCTGCCTGCTTCCTCGCCCTTCGACCATTCTCACGTGGTTTTCGTTGCTATAATAATACGTACGATACGACTACTTGTCGAATAAAAACTAGCGTCAAGTTTACCTTTTTCATTATTCTGTTTGTTATTTTTATACAGGGTGTTTGGTAGACCGTTTGCCATACAGGATATATGCAGCTTGGCGGTTTTTTAACCCTAAAAGCCTTTTAGCGAGGTATTTTAAAGATTTTATTCCGTATTGGAAATATTTTGTTCTGTTACTTTATTTGTCTAAAATAACACAATTTACAATATTTTTATTACATCTAGCATGTTACATAGGCTGTAGGTTAGGTACTATTAAAATCTATATTTACCTACGTGAGATTTAGGTAAATAAAGCAGCTATAGTTAGGTATGACAAGCTGTTGAAAAGTAAAAAAAATAAAAACTGAGAATTCAACTCTAATTTTACAACGGTTTATTTTATTTAAACCAAGTTAGGTTGGTATTTTTAACCTCATCAGTTATTTTTGTGATTTTGAATGTCCATAACTTTCTGGCGATGATGCAACAGTAAAATTATTTAGGTTATTTTACGTACTTAATTTGTTTTGACTGACATAGTCATTAGTGTCATTAACATTACTCATTCATTACCAATGAAGTCTTTTCGGTGAATATACAATTTGACACAACGTGATATTATATTACACGTTTTTAGTGCCCACCCAAACCCCTTACCTTATTAAAGGTGAAAATAGCATGGCTATCTGCTGCTTTCGCGACAATCGCGACACCGCGACGTCATCATTACAAGTCGTATCTCCTACACTGAAACCTCTAACTGTAGGTACCATGTGTGTATTTCACACGTTTCGTATAACGTGTAATTTTCTGACGTTTTGGGTAATAATAACGCATGTAATAATGTTAGTATTATATCTGTATTGTTGAACTTACAAAAGTTATGACCCCGCACAAATTTACCAGTCAGATAGTTCTGATACTTAGATTGAACTGACATTGACAAATCGACCATGGCATTTTTGTAGTATCCTGCGGAATGGTAGTGATATTATACGACATTATGTCGTGTAAACAGCAAAAATTCCATAATGATATATAATAGAACGTCCATCGACGTCGAACTCAAATAGCGTGTTGAAAAAACGATGTACTCGCGCGAACGTGTACCGTCCTTTATAATATAGATATAAACATAAAACTGTTATGTCTATCGATGCACAGTCTTTGCCATTTTAATTAGATAGACCCAAACCCATACCGTGACTGTTCAGTCTGGTAGAACCATTTTGTCGAATAAGAAAACGCCTCACTAAATCCGTTTATCAAAACCTCCCTACAAATGGTTATTTTTTTTTGCTGACAACATTATCTACAAATATGATAATTAATTGACACTGACAGACAACAAGCGCACGTTTCGGTTGGCTTTTTTCAAACGCTTCGAAGCGTTTAGATAAGTATGGAATGGACCCGAGTTTTTCCTATCTACCCCGACTTTTACTCACAGAGGCAACTGCCTCTGGGTCAATTGGTGGAAGAAGCGGTGTATCGCCTTGGGTGGAATAAGGGATTGCTCCTTCTTCTTCATTGGGTTCTTTTTTCACGTTTTGGAATAAAATACAAATCTTTGTATATTGGCATTGGCAAAGCCAATCGAATGTAATGTGTACAATTTTGATCCAGTGCCTCCTAATAGTAGTTTTTTATGGGGTAGGTTTTTGCGAACGTATTGGACATAGCAAACCCCTAAAATTCGCATTCCCCAATAAACATTACCCAGGCTTATGCTATTAGCATTGGCCTTTAGCATCCTAGAATATCAAGCCTGTCAACAACGACGACGAAGGCCAGGACCACACCTTTTCTTTAACACTTTGACAGCGATTTTTTTTCGACGACTTCGGTCCTTTTTTTTAACCTAAAAAATTCGTGCTGCCGCTCTACACAGCGCTTGCGTTGCGCCGCACATAAAATATTACGGCTGTGCTGAGTCACAAAGATCTGTATTTTCTCAGCCGCTGCGCTAGTGTGGATTTACGCATATTAGTCACTTGTAGAAAACACATACCGTGTGATTTCAGCACTCAAAGTGTTAAATTAATGTGACGTTTCTTTCGCGTTACCGCGATCGAGATTACAAGCAAGCACAGGATAAGTCTGTACTCGCGGGACGGGTTAGGTAAGAGTATCCAGATTAAAACAAAGAAACTATAAAGAATATTGAATTTATTTAACAATTCCTCCATTAAACAATATAACAACAGTATTATACATCTTGATGATTATTTAAACCGATTTTATCAAAAGATCATTATAAGTTTTTAGGAAAAAATAATTCTTGTAATTATAGTAGGAATTACAAAACAAAATATTAAAACGACATAGTACATCACAACAAATTAAATTGTTTGAATTTAAACATTGAATTTACATAATATAGAGCTACCTAACTAACATGTTGAAAACAGTTAGAAGTTATTATTACAGCAAGCAGCTTAGTAGCTATGGCAACTCTATGAAATACCATTTATAACTAAAAAAATATATATAATTAGAACTCCACATACAACAATACAAATACAGGCACATTATATTTAGCTTACTAAAAGCTGCCTCTCCACCAGAAATGGCAACATACAATCACAATTAGAACGATCCCATCACATCATCCAAGCCGTTTATCTAGTGGAAACAAAGCTCAATAATGTTAACAGCATAGGTTCATACAAGCAACGATTGCTGGTACAATTAAAGAACATATCTACTACCTACTCATAACCTGTTTTACAAACAGCAAAAGATATTTACCTAATCACTTGGTAATATGCTTTAACCCACATTTCTGTCACTGGTATCCAAGATAAAAGTTATTGTAGATTATACCTATAATTATAGATAATCTAGGTGAAATCGTTTCAACATAAAACTGATTCTAGCAATCACAACCCACTTTTCAATTGCTGTCGGTTAAACAGGCCATAACGAAATATAAAAATATTATTATTTTTGTTATATATATTATTATAATTTTTAGTTTAGTTATTTTTTATAACACACAAGATAAATATTGCCCCAGATAGTTGTGATAGGATATGGTATACCTCACTCGTTATTTATATTTATTTGCCAGCTTCTGAACGATTACCATAACTCATTTTGAACACTGGATTTGGTATAAAATCTAAAAAGTATAACTCTGGTATAAAACCTCAGTTTGGAAGAGGTAGAACACATTTGACTCAATTTGGCGTTCTACTGCAATGAATAAAAGATTTAATTAAATTTGATAAAATAAGAAAAATATCTGTTTTTTGGAAATACAACATACATAAAAAGCAAAAAAAAGCAAGCTGAAAGCATCTGTCACTTTTAACAGATATGTGCTCACAGTGTTATTAACATAGAAAATTACAATGAAATAATAGAAAAAAATTACAAATAGTATTTACAATTGGAACAATCGAGATAACTGCAGACTGTTGCAAACAATCTACAGGTCATCTGATCCATATCAATACCAGTCGGAAGCGTCCCCGAGACGCTGCTGGCTGCATTGCACCGTTCTATAAAGTATTGCTGATGCGCAGCGCTGCGTCTCACAGTCAAAGTTTTTATAATTTTTTCTTCTATTTATAAGCAATTTAATAAAAAAAAGTATATTCTGCGCTTTGGCACTAACCTAGATATTTTGAAATAACAGTGACCCGAATACCAATAAAACACATTAAGAAACTGAAAATTTCCGCGGCAATTTTAGTTTGCCTTGAAAGAAGAAAAATAATTGGTGTTTCGTATAACATTATATTATATTATGCCAATGGAATTAAATGAAGCAAAATATGTCTAAATCGTTTATTTGTACATTTCAATCCCAATCTGTATACCTTTACGATTTATTTGGGAGTTAACATATAACTGAAAATATTTTGATCATGCAGATGAAAAAACGCGTTTTTGTAATAAGGTCTCTGTATATTTCTATTTCCGTCTTCTACCATTGACAGAAGGAACCAGGATAACCGGGTTCCTTTTATTCAATAGCAAAAAACTTTCTATGAATAAATACTATATTTTGTAACGTACATCAAAAGCGTTTATGATATTTCGATAAGTTTCTATCTATCGGTTTATAACAATACTCTGATATAGAGATATAACCACTATGTCTAAAATCACTGTTTACAATAATATTAAAAAGGTTTCTAAATATAACACACCACTTAATTGTGGCTCTTATTTCCTAATCTTGGTGTTTTTGATAGTTCCCAGAGGGTATATTTTAGTACGATTTCAGAGGGTTAAGTATTTTTACAAAAGGATTTCAGAGTTGGTACTGTTTGTACGTTTTGTTCTTGAAACTGCTAAATCGACTTAAACAATAAAAACAGTTTTATACTCCTAAAAATTTCTATGTAAGTATTTTTAATATCAAAAGCAAAGGTCTAAATGTGATATGCAAGCGGGAAGACTAATTCATATTAGTATGTTAATTTTTTAATAAATCAACGGGCAGTTTCGTCGAAAAAGTATGTTTGTACTTATTCTATTTTCACAACAAATAAAATCTTTTATTTGTTTAATGCAAATTAAGTACTCACAATCCATAAGCTTATGGAGTTCCATATCAAAAAGGAACACTCATAAAATTAGACAAGTCTTGAGTTTAACTAATTGCCACAATTATTTTTCTTCTAATTTAACTTTAAAAGCTACATCTTTTAATTTTAATGGGCACTTAGGTAAAACGATAGACATTATGGTCGGTTTTCGAGACCAGTTTAAATATTAAACTGTATGGTATCTTAGGGGCCGTTCAAATATTACGTAAGCAGATTTATTACAATTATTTACCCTTAATTTTTATTTAAAGTAAATAACTACCGATGACGTAATCATCATCTAGACTCCCCTACCCCCCATGTCATCCAAGCAAAACAAAGACCCCCCCATAATGCTTACGTAATCCTTGAACGGCCTCTTATGAAGATACTAAATGGTTCTGCTATTATCGAATACATAATTATAGATAGCCAGCTAAGTTTCTCTCGTAACAAGGCTCATTTTTTTTTGCTACACGAAATAGAGTAAATTTCAAGCCGCCATGATACAATGATTAAGCTTGCCACTCTCAAGTTAATTAAACAATAACAATATGATCTCTTCAATATGTTTCTTCTAGACGTTCGTTGGCCACATTGTCACTTTACACCAGGCCCCTAAATCCTCTCTCTCTCTCTCGTGACGATAAAAATTGCATCCATAATGACCAGTTTTGATTTGAAAAAAAAGTCTGGTATAAAGTTGAAAACATGCTATCGACACGCCACTCGTGATGCGTGTTGAATCAAATCGTATGATTTTCTAAAAATCGCATTATAAACACTCGACGCGATGCAACGCGCGCACGTGGCGTTACGTTTCTACCAGATACCGGGGCTAGTATAGGATAGTATAGGATCAGGGTAAAACCTTTTCAAACTACCATGGTTATTAACACATATAACGGGATATTTACCATGATTTGATTTATGAGTTTTCCAATATTTCGGCACAGTTTCATGATCAGGGAATAACACAAAAATCAAATCATGGTAAATATAAGTGACTTTAGTATCAGGGTTGTTAGCTGCTAATCGCTTTTCTAGCGGGCTTGTTTAGAGGCGTTATTCCTCGTAGCAACCCTACTTTAGCGCCAATGAAATAAGTACAATCCGGGCTTAGTTATAGGCGTTATTATACATGGGCTAGTATAGTATAAGGGTTGTTAGCTAATTATCGCTTTTTTAGCTATTAAACAAAAATGTAATTTATGATACAAGGGTTTGCGCAAAATCAAGGTTGTCTCCTACTTATAGCCGCAGCGACCTATATCTCTCCCCGTAGCAACCCTACTTTCTGCCCCAATGGAGTAAGTACAATCCGGGCTAAGTAATAGGCGTTTTAATACAAGGGCCCGGGCAAGGCGTAGAGTCAGGGTTGTCAGCTACTTGTCGCCGCAACAAGCTGTGCAGTCGAGGCAGCCCTGCTGTGGGCCGCCTCGCGACCGCTATCTCTTTCCGCGACAGCCCTGCTGCTCCTGGAAAATTAAAAATGTATGTTTCACGAATGTTTTTTTTATATCACAAAAAGCTGAAGCAAGAACCGTTACGTGATCAATTTGTTTTTTGAACTTGTAGAACGACCCCGCAGCATAACTCATTAAAATCCCAAATTTGCTTCGCACGCTTGGAAGTAGGATATAGTCGGAGTCTAAGGTCGTGGGCGATAGTCCGTCCACGACGCCAGAGGTCATCAAAAAAATAATAAGTAGTTTAAATATTTCCAGATCGTACAAACACTTGCGACAAAGAACATTATATTTAATGCCACACTGCCCGGCGGGTTGGCTACACTTCAGTTTATGAATATAGCAGCCGACAGTCTTTTGTCAGTAAATTATAAAAAAAATATTAAATAATTAATATAAAAAAAAAAAAAAAAAAAATATTGGTAAAAAAATTGTGTCCGCTTGCGACGAAGAAGGTTGCGTGTTCGATTCCCACCTCGGGACAAATATGTGTACGATCAACAGATAATTTGTTTGGGGTGTTCTGGTAGTTTTCTGTGTATATGTAATAAAAAAATATCTTTGTGTGTAATTTATTGCATTATGTGTAATAGTTATCTGATACCTATAACACAAGCTCTGCTTAGCTTGGAGCTGGATAATACTGTGTGAATTGTCCAGCATTATTTATTTACTGCCCAGTTGGACGCAGGTAGCTCAGGATCGTCATGTCTGAAAGGATTTCAGGGAAAAGTATATTCTTTACCTGCAGAATACGTAGCGCTTCCAACAGCTCCTGCTTGTCAGACAACAGATTAGCTGCCTCCTGCTGCGCCTTGTGAGCGCACTGACGCAGCACTGATGCTTCTTCCACTTTCCTGGAAATATTCAAAACGTCCAACTTAAAGTGATAACCGTTAAAATATGTCGTTTAAAAATAATAATAAGTAGAACCTCGATTATCCGAAATTTCAATACTTCAATTATCGGAACACTGACTTAACCAAACGCTTAGTTATCCGAATGTTGGCGCAAATTTGGTGTGAAATCGCGAAATTGAAAATCCTGTCGAAATTAGATAAGGGTGCAAGTAACGCATCTCTAGCACTTCTTGTTGTTCCTGTGTTATATTACAACATTAATATGTTTGTCAAATTTTAATAGACTGTACCGTTTTTATGTGAAAAGTTGTTGTTTTTGTTTGGTCTTATCCTCAAGTTCCCATATTTCGATTATCCGAACTAGTCTCGGTCCCAATTAGTAATCGATAATCGAGTAAGTAGATAATTATATATAATTATAAAAGAGAATAAAAGTCAACATACGCTCTAAGCTCCCGATTATCCTCCGTAATCCTCTGCAGCGTCACCAGCCGTTTCCTCAACTCCTCATTCTCCAAGCTCAACCTCGATATCTTCCCTCTCGCTTCCTCCAACTCCGGCATCGCCTGGGGCGTGGTCGGTGACGTCACGGGCACGGCCACTGGCGGTCCGAAGTGTAGGACACCGGTGGAGTCTCGCGTCATTCGGAGCGTTGTTAGGGCGATGTCGAGGGGCTGGGGTGGGGGGGATGATATGGAGTGCGATTGACGGTCTTCTATTAGGTGGAGCTTCACGTTTTCTATTAGGACCTGGAAGGTTAGGATTGTTATTGGTGTGTTATTCAGACCGACTATAATTTTTATATCATTGCTTAATCATGTAATAATTGTATACCTTCCTACTTTACTTTATATTATAATACCGTGTGCATAATACATACAATGCAATACTCTCCTATGCGAGATATCAATTTCAGATCTCATTATTAAATAATTATCTAAACTTTTAAAAAAATCCTCCATCCGATAGACTTTTCTAATTTAAATTCTAAGTGAGATCTGGGGAACTATATACTGTATTGCATTGTACCCCTGTGCCCTGCCTAACCAGCCAAACCCTATGAAGTACCGGAGTACCGCAGAAGGACTTAGTGATTAACAGACGGACTTTTGATAGACATACGACTGTTTCTTGATAGAGACTAACCTCTAAAGGCATAGGCGGCACCACCACCTCATCTTCCACCAACTCAGCCAAAGCTAGGGCTGTGCTCATGTTGAGAGCGAGACTCAGGTCACAGATGCGAGCTTCTAGGAGCTCCTCGAATGGAGCTAGGCCGGTTGGTTCACCCTGAAACATGGTGCAGAATTAATTATTTTCTTTTTTACAATATACCTGGTGTCAAGAAATTAAATAATATTCCAAGAAAAAAAATCATTTCGGCGGGACATGAACCCGCCACCATTCCTATACCAGTGTCAGACTAGCAGTGACAATCGACGCCTCTCTGACATGCAGGTCTTTCTCATCTCATCTAGAAGTTCAATCGGTTGTACAAGTGTCTAAACTACATAATTCAAAGTAGGTTCTAATTTACCTTGTCATCAAGCTGCTTCGTTAGCTCAGTTCGTGTCAGCCTAACGGTGACATTCACGCATCTCTAGTTTTTCGATCAGCGTACTCACTAAATGCCTGCGTGGTTTTAAACAAAACAAGTCTTATAGTGTATTAAATAGGAATCAATTTACCTTTTCATCCAGTTGCCTCGGTAGTTCCGTCCGTGTCAGCCTAGCGGTAACATTCGACGCTTCCCTGGTGGTAAGCTCGAATTCATCAACCACTGGTTCGGTCCACGCGCGAGCTCTCATTGAAAACTTGTTCTATAGAGGAATAGGACTTTAGTTATCTTGATAAATATGGGAGTATCTAACCGGCAAAGTTAAGTTGACATTCGGTTGGGTATGTTCCGCGGTGTCAAGATAATTTTGCCGGGTTGTAAGTAGCGTTTGTGGTGAATAGGTATCAGAACTCGTTTCATTCGATATACGAGAATATAATATTGGAAAATCTAGTTCAAGAGTTTTCATATTAACTTTATAAGGCAAAAGTCTATAAATCTCTAAAAACCTCGTGATTTTAGAGCAATCTATTTTAAAATGAAATTCAAAAGTCAGGCTTTTGTTAATCGTACTGTAAACGACTCAAATGATTAACAGAATCTGGCGTAGCCGGGTGGATTTTTTCACAGAAGATATAAGAAAAAAAAACAATACAAGAGCTAAAGCTCCATTATATCTGAGACTAGGCACCGGGTGTTATGATACCTATATACAATGTTTGTATCTAGTTGAGTAGTGTTCCTATGTACATATCATTCATACATGTGACGTCACAGTGTAATGACATGAGATGAATGACGATGGACGCATGCACCACAGTTCTCATGCAAGACGAGGATAAAGCGGATTTTCTTACATTACAAAAGGTTATAGGACAATTTTACATTATAGTCTGCAGATATATATACATATATGTATAGTGTTGCGTCTTTTAGTACAAGTATATTTATGTCTTAACCCATACTTCTGATATAGTTCACTGAATATGACGGAAAATACTAAGTATTTTTCCCAAATCTGGTTGGTTCTGTAAATTGCAAGCGAACTAGGTTATTAACCTTAAAATCTGTAAAGTTTACCTGTAGAAACTTCAGATGGTGTGAGTGCAGCTAAAATGGCAGATTATGTAAACATAGAAAGGTAGCAATGAAGCGTTAGCAAAGATGTTTCTAGTCGTTTTTTGTTTCTGTAAAATTTTGATTGAATCCTTCGACGAAATAGTATTCAAATGTACGGATCTCTATGACCCTGTAAAGTTATTTTAAGTCCATTAACACAAACCCAAAATAAATATAAGCTACCGTCTCATTATGTCTAGGTAGTCGTTTTTGTCCCTCTTAGGTACGGTCGGTACTAAATCGGCCCAATCCTGTCGCTTGTAACGCGACTGTTGGGACATTTACTTCTGTCAAATCTGTATTTCTAGGTTAGTAGAAGATTTCATGCATTTTTTGCCCAAATAACAGTTTTTGAGAGCGTCAGTGTAACAGAGGTACAACATTATGAATGATCGACAAATATACGCCACAATAACTAGATAGGGTCGCGACAGAAACATCTTTCATCTCATTCACTCACACACAAACCCCCTTGGCTACACAACCTCTACATTCTAATCGGCAAACATGACCACTACGTAAGACATGGACGTAAAACTACGTCCGTAATACCTTGAGCCGTTTCTTTTGGACGATAGCCGAGCGGGCGATGATTTGCATAGAGAAAAAAACACATAGACACGTATAAAGTTAGAGAATAAAAGGATGCGATCAGTTCGATTGCAGAGTGCTGGACAGAGGGAAAGGTTATATCGTAACAAATTGTTCTATCGATATATCGTAAAAATGTAGTTTAAAGACTTAGAAGAAGTTTGTAAACAATGTTGTTTTGTATGGTTAGGTTTTGTATTTTCTAAATCATAGCCGAAAGTTAAACAAAATAATTTTAATAGCATCCAAGTCAGAGTCATCTCAGTCCAGATCTAAATCAGTCTGGAAATTTAAGCTTGCCCTCTGTCCAGTAACAATAACTCTGTAGTTAAATTTAGTTACAGCAATTAAGACCTTACGGGGTACGAGATACGATGGCATGTGATGATCGGTGGTCATGCAAACTGATCGGGCATATTATAGAAAACTTTAGCACTACCTTCCGGTATTTTATCAAGACTTTTAATGTTTTTATATACATTTTCGATAACTTTCGTCAATCTCCCAATAGGTGTCGTCCTGACGACACGGTAAATAACGAAATAAGTTATATAACGAATCCTAGTTGACGCTAGTTGTATACAAAAAGGAGGTACTATTTTGGGTCCCCCATTCTTGAATTGACAATTTTCGGCCAGTGAATTAGAAGCAATGCTAAAGTTTCCTTATATGTATCAATATTGGGATTGCTTACTCATTTTACTGGTATTCAAACCTGTATCAGTCAGTACTTTCATAATTATTGTGTTACATGCTGTTAAAATAAATGGTTAGGTACAGATATAAAGGTGTTGTAAAATATATGTGAGCAAAAACTGGAAAAGAAAATGTGGGTCCTTTCAATGTATGTGTGATTGGAGGCTTACTTCAATGATTTGGAATGTTGGAAGACCATATTGATCTGAAACGATTCCATTTGACTGTGGTATTGAGACGATACCGTGACGTCACATTATTCCATAGGTTTTGGTACAGCGCCTCTATCGCGCAGACAGGTAACTACGCAAATCCCACAGAAATATGAAACGTCATGATCACGTGTCGACACTAAAGTCATTTAAAACGGGATATTTATCATGATTTGATTTTTGAGTTATCCAATATTTTGGCACAGTTTCATGCGCCGTGATCACGGAGTAATTGAAGGCTCTGCGAGTTTTTATGGGCAGACATATCGATCTACCCTCATTTTTTGTCTTTTGCTACGAACGTTGCCACTATGGCGCATGAAACTGTGCCGAAATATTAAATAACTAAAAAATCTAATCATGGTAAATATCCCGTTTAAAATGACGTGTTAATAACCATGATAGTTTTTTTACGTCTCGACACTATCGTTAAATGGACTCGGGCTCTGTATTCGTTATCTTGTAATTTTGATAGTTAATTGAAGTAAAACATGAATCGGCTCCGAAACTACTGGACCGATTTAAAAAAATCTTTCACCGTTGGGAAGCTGCACTATCCCCGGTGAACATAGGCTATATTTTATTTTCAAAAATATTTTGGATCCGTACTTAAACCGTGCGAAGCCGGGAAGGTCCGCTAGTTAAGAATAAATTAATATGAAACATATTTTAAGAGGTGAGTGTTCGGGACGAAGTGCTTAGGATCTGTAGAGTCCGGAGTCAAGTATAAGCAACACTACACACCTGGAACTCGTCCCAGGGTATCGCAGTACACTCATCGTTCTTCAGATCGTCCGCAGCGAGGCGGAGAGATGACTTGCCGCCGAAGCTTTGGTGGACCACGTGGATGTTGTTCAGGCGCCATGTTGAGGTGGATATCTGGGGGGTATTAGTTTGTGAGTTTACAAGAAGTTGTATAGTAAAAACTAGTATCAGACGGATTCATTTTTCACGAACTCTGTGGCTCGGACGGCGAAGGTCTGCCTGCGATACAGGAGGTAACGGGTTCAATTCCCGCCTCGGGGTAATTGTTTATACAATCTGCAGATATTTATAGTATATTCTATATTAGAATATTCTATATTCTTAGCATGCCACAGGGTTCAAAGATGCGAGTTTATTTGGTTTATTTAATATAAGTAACTTATAGTGTAACACAATATGACTCACCACATCCCTTCTCCTACAAGAGCTGGTGACGGAGTGGTCGCTCGGAGAGGAAGACCGTTCCACGACTTCCGCTGCCACTTCCACTGCGCACGAGTCTCTGCCTCGGCCGTGTTCGAATTCTCTGCGTTAGGAATAACAAAGGAGTTATGTTGCTGGTTGTTTACTTGGTATTCGAGTGAAGGTCCGATTCTAATAAACCTGAGGTAATCAGGTTAATAACAAGGTATTAATGGTGGTTCATTAGTACCTTGTATTACTATAACTCGGTAAACGTAGTGTAGGATGCCCTCCGACCAGGATGACGACTTGCGAAAGACTGCAGGGAGATGTTGGATGCATCAAGCTCAAGACAGGGCGCTATGGCGCTCAGGCGAGGCCTATGTCTAGCAGTGGGTGGACTAACATAGATGATGATGGTTGTATTACTACCTTCCGCCCGCGGCTTCGCACGCGTTTATCCAGGGTAAGAAGTAGCCTATATTTTATTCCAGTTCTAGAACTACATCTATGCGAATTTCAGTCCGATTCGACGTGAAGGGGTAACAAACATCCAAACTTTCGCATTTATAATATTAGTGTCATAAAAAGTGTTTAAATAAACGATAAATACCAACGTTTCAGAACATGAGTCAGACGTTGGTGTAGCCAGCAAAAAATAAAAGCCAGCTAATGATTTTATCGACTGACAGCCATAGAGGTTATACGGAGTGCTACGGACCAAACAAGCAAGAAAATGACGATTGAATCTAGCTTTCAAGTAACACGTTAAATTATAACTCTTATATTATGGAAAATTGCTTTGTAATGATTTCTAAAAAAGACTTCACGTATATATAGGCACTAATTGAGCGAAGTCATAAAATCTATTAACCATAATGTAAGACATAACACATATTATTAACGCATATATAATTCAGGAAAATGAGAATTAGCGAACACAGAAACATTTCAATAGATACCCAAAGTCATATATGATTTCTTGATGAACTTAGCTTTAGCACGAGCCACGTAAAACAACAAAAAGGTGCCAAAGTGCTATTTTATTTCGATAGGAAACTCACTCGGCTCGCCACGCGCTTGCGTATTCACTGCAATGCTCTGCCAGCATCGGCATGAAAGCCCTTGAAAACAAACTTGGCCTTTTAGATTTATTAAAGATTTTTCTATTTTTTTAACCTAATACAAGTACGTGTAAAAACGTGTAACAAAATACGGTTCCTATGACAACGCTGGAATTTATAGAACTATTGATGCTACTCGCCGAATTCTGCAGATATTTGTTGCTGGTGTTCTGGAAGCCGTGGCGCATTGATTAATAATCTCTCTAGTAAAATCTCTCACTTTCATTGCCAACGACACATATAGACGTGTTTAACCACCTCCATCTGCGGTGCGGCAGTGAATACGTTACCCTTATTAAGTAAAGCTAACACGACTGACGCTAACTGCATATTACCTGAAGGCGACATCAGCGTCATCTGGCGACTCCGCCGCTAGCCCCACCACGACGTATCTCTCCGAGTCAGAGCTTGCTGTTGACGCGGCATCACTCCTCGCGTCATCTCGCGTCAGCGCACTGTCTATCGACGTCACTAGCGAGTTGAAGCCGCGGCGCATCGATGAGAAACCTATGAACATAGACATATCATTTATTTGCCACTACCACACAATATAAATAAACAATTTTGAATTAAAAATAAAATACCTAATTTTTAATTACACAATAAAGAAAGCAATACATTGAAGGAAACGAAATAACAATATGTAGAAAATATGTAAGTAGTGAACATTGGTTTGAGATTCAACAGTAGTAAGGGTGAATCCTGGTAACATTATTTGTATGAGTCTATAGATGATATATTTTTAAAAGGGCGTATGGTAAATACCTCGTCTATCCACCATGTATACCTGCTACCAGGGAAGACAATTATACAAGCAAAGTATTGCTATCTAAACTTTACAAAATAAAACTATTGGAGAGATAAAAAATAGCTAAAAAAATAGCTCACACACACAATCACAAAATGCCCAATAACATTTTTGATATGTCCTTTGTTCAACGTAATAAACTAAAAGAAGGGGCGGCGCTAGTTGGCCTTACCACGTTTAGTGAATTTGTAAATTCTTAACAGAAAAATATATATCTCAAAGGCTAAATAAATACCTAAATCAACGACAAAGATTTATCCGTTTGAGCCTACTATACCACAGGCAGTTTCATTCATCTCACCCTCCTGTTGGAGTCAGACAGTTTAAAAAAGTATACCTCCAAAGCTGCCGACGACAGGGCTGGGTGGTTGCTGGTACTCGATGGGTATAGGCGGTGGCGCGTAGGCCTCCACCGACGTAGCTAGCACGCCGCTGTCTCGGTCCAGGAGACTCGGCGCCATTGTGGCTTCTGAACCTAGTCAAAAAACAGGCTTGTGAATAAATAAATAATGCTGGACAATCCACACAGCATCAAGCCCCAAGTTAAGCAGAGTTTGTGTTTTGGGTACTAGATCACCGATATACTTCATATAATACACACAATTGTCCTGAGGCGGGAATTGAACCGGCAACCTCCTACATCGCAGGCGGACTTTCGTCCACCGCGCCACAGAGGTCGTCAAATTAATGGTGTAAATGTGAAATGGATGGATTTAGTAACTGGCAGAATGTGGGTAAATATAAAATATGTATGTATTAGTAAGTGAAACCAGCTTCATGTGCAAGATTAATAAAAACAGCCTCACATAGTGCCTTGAGGAACACCACACTTGAGTCTGAGATGCGCCTATAAAACTACGATTTCTGCATAGCACTCATGGGTGAAAATTATTTATTTATTTATGAAAAACGGATAAAAATCATAACATCAATATCAAAAATTAATTCTAAGGTTTAAATTAAAAAAGTTAAAATTAATTTTAGGACTAGATTGTGACCCAAAACATACACAACATGATCAGAAATTATAATATATTGACTAGACTAATGACATACCCAATTTCATATCTTGCAAACTGGATGAGTCAAGCGGTACGCTGTCCAGATCTCTAGACGACTCCTGTCCGGGAATAGCGGTAGGCAGTACCAGGGTCAGTTCCACTGCTGGGACCACCACGCCGCATACTATAGACCTGGAAGACCAACAAGATTAGTCTTAAAGTCATTTAAAACGGGATATTTACCATGATTTGTTTTTTTATTTTATTTTTTTATTCAGATTTTACAACCTTTTAACATTGTTTATGTCGGTTGACTTATTAACAGTGAAGAAACTTAACAACCAATTCTGGAATTAACAAAACAAAAATAACGCTTAATTAAAACAAAGTTAACTTATAGTAGGTGTAAGAGAATTATCTAAAGAACTTTACTACTTAACTCGTTACATATTTAATAATTGATTTGATTTGAGTTTTCCAATATTTCGTCACAGTTTCATGCGCCGATTGATCGAGTGATCACGGAATAACTGAAGGCACTGCGAGTAAGTTTTATGCCAGTAAACCCTTTCCTAATCCACCACTCACGTCACATTAAGTAGCTGAGTCGCGTCAATGTGGCGATTATTTTGAGTGACCAAAACCACAGAGAGTCGCAAATGAAAGAGTAGCATCACTAGCATCATCGTCTTCAGAATGAACAGTATCGGACCACCAACTGACATTAGGAATTGTACTGAAATCATAAAATTTAAATCTAGCTTGAATCAATATTTTGACGCAGTTTAGTTATTATAATTACTATGTAAATGTAGTGTAGAGACGTGATGGATTTTTAAAATGGAAAACGTATTATTTTAAATTCTTAAACTTTTCATTTTAGCTTTACTATTATTATTATTGATTTTTTGCTCTATATCTAAAATATGCAACATTTTTACGCCTAATGGCAGATCACAGTGGTCTTAATTTTAAGTCTGAACATCCCTGCAATACCTGTGTATCACGAATAAATAAATGAACTATGTATACTATACTATATATAACTATAAACACCAGCAGTGCCTTGAGGGACACCACACAGAATCTATAGCTAGCTTATACGGTAACGTTACTGACCCGTCTTCCGCATCAGGCTGCCTCGCCGCGTCGTGCGCGATCCACGCCAACATCTCCGAGAGCCGTTCCACCTGCCTCAGGAGGAAGAGCATCTGGTAGTGGTTCAGCTGCAGGCCAGCTAACCCACAGGTGCGGGCCAGGACAAAGATCCGGGAGAAACCTTCTTCGAAGCATAGCTGAAAGAAATATAAAACGATTATATCGCGTGGGGGATAACATTTTTGGCGGCTTATGATTTATTTTGCTTTTTACAAGGAATAAAACTAGCGGAATTAGTTTGCCCAAATCGTAGATAATTTTCTGTTAACCCACGATAAAAAAAATGTCGATGGTAATTCAGGAGCTATAACAAGCTATATTATGTGAACATGTTTATTTTTAGCCCAAATTCTCTTTGTATTATCAAACACTCTAGGAGACAGTGTAAATCGACCCATCTTATATACGAGTACATAACAGTGATTCAATGATATGTGCAAGAAGCGTATAGTTTAACATGTGGGCTCGAACATATAATAGGATTACATTTTAATTTACACTTTTAACCCTATTATCTTTCAGATAACATCTCTGATAAGGTTTTTTGATAGATATATTTTTGAAGGTACACTAAACTCTACATACTAAACCGAAAGCAACTACGCAAATGCATAAAGTGCTCAACTAAGCGGTCCATACTTCATACATACCCAAGCAGTGAGCGGGGTCGCATCCAACAGCGGTGCAGGCTTGTAATTGGTCGCACGCGCGCCGACAAAGTCGCACCACAGTGGTTCCACTCTTGCGCACCAGATGGCTCTGTTCTCGCGCCAAAGAAGCTCGGGAGTGATCGCCGTGCCGCGGTCTATGTCGTCTAGATCTATGGACGAGTGCTGGTTAGTGCTGGTTGTCATTTTTGATGAAATCTAAATGATTTTAGGTCTGAAATAGGTGGGGCATATGAAATTACTCAAGTGTTTTTGTCTAAAAATTTCGAATTGATGAGAAATATAAATCTAATCGAGGTGATTTGCGTTGCGTGGGAAAGAAGCTAGAAAAGGTGGCAATTTGCTTAGCTTGGGACTAGACGATGCTGTGTGGATTGTCCAGCATTATTTATTATTATTATTTACTTATTATTATCTATTATTTACTGTCCGAGGCCAAGATCCACTTCGGGGTTGAAGCGCTAATTGGATGCGAGTTTAGCTGTATGTGGGCCAGGCCCGTTTTAACGTGTGTCCATGTATTTATTTTCCCGACTATGAAGTTTTTTAATTGTTGACAGGTGAGTTAATGGCAGAATGAAGTATCTCAAAGAAACAGTTACTTTTGACGGATAGATATGCGAATCTTCGAGTTTTTCTAGAGGACACTCGAAAAATATGGATCAACTTACGAAAGTTTCCATTTTTATCGAGCCGTGGTATACCTAGATGTTTTTTTTTGATAGTCATAAAAAGAAAATCGGTAAAGCCTATTGCCGGACACGCCTATTTGATTGTCAGTCAAACAACCAAAACGAAAAAAAGTCATAGAATAGGTATGAGGAATAGGTGTTTAGCTCATAAGGCTAATATAAAAAAGGTAGAGGTAGTTTACTGTATAAAATGGTGTAAATAAGCGCAATAAAACTTACTGTCAGCATGCAGGATGAACTGTTCATTGATTGGGTCAACGTCCTCAGATGAACAAGGAAACTGGCTCTTAGATGGCGCTGATCGTCGCAACGCTGCTATTATTGAAGCTAGGTCGGCACGGGTGCCTGCTGTGTCTGAAAAAAAAAACGATGATTAGACATTTGGGATTGCTATGAATACGTATTCAGGTTACTTGCGTCCCATAATCATCATTAGCCGTCCAGTCACTGCTGGACATAGGTACGTTTCTCTGTGATTGTTTACGCATTCGCTTTAATATAATTCCACAAAATCCAGGACCTGAATAGCGGGCTTAATGTCTAATCCATCATCATTCCTGTTGGGAAACCATCAGAACGTAGACATCTTCAACGTAGTAATCAGTTTTGACCTGCTAGTTTAAGATACGCGCAATTATGCACTACTACTGTTTTGTCACGCTCGTGCGAATAAAAATTATAAGAATAGAAATGACGATTCCTTGACATATTTTTGTTTAAAACAGCCAAAAACTCACCTGCTGAAATTCGATTTGCGTTTAAGTATTCGGAGGTAAGATTAACTTTAGAACGCTGAGGGACAAAGTAAGTAACGGTTAAACTTACTAGCTCTAGGTGACTCTCTAACATTAGTGAGGGTGGCGCGCGCTGTGCAAATATGCAGTTCCTTCGGCCGGTCTCTTTGCTGGGACACGTGTTCAGGACCCGCTTCCAAGACGATCTGAAATACATAATACAGTTGATCTAAATTATCAAACAATGAGATTTAACTCGATTTCGTTGACAGTCTTAGGAACACCTTGTAGCTATGTGAAACTTGACATGGTTTTTTTCTCTCCAATACATAATTTCTTTATGCGTGACTGCCTACCGTCATTACCGTCATTTCTGATGCTAGCAAAATAAAGTATTGTTAAGAGAACCCTAGATAGATAGATAAATTTATTTATTGTTACAAATTTATGATACTTTGCCGTTGATAGCGTCTTAAATCGTAACATACGAGTACATAGGTTTATATTATACACTCTTACACTAGGGTTCTCTTAACAATACTTTATTTTGCTAGCATCAGAAATGACGGTAATGAATGACGGTAGGCATACGCATAAAGACGACCGATGTGGCGCGGTGGGCGAAGGTCCGCCTGCGACGCAGGAGGTTGCGGGTTCGATTCCCGCCTCGGAACAATTGTGTGTATGATCTGCAGATATTTGTTCCGGGTGTTCTGGTCGTTTTCTATACATAATAAAAATGTCTATCTATGTAATGTATTGTATTATGTATATCAGTTATCTAGTACCCATAACACAAGCTCTGCTTACCATGGGGCTAGATAATGCTGTGTGAATTGTCCAGCATTATTTATTTATTATTTACTTTTTGCTACGTTGTAGCCCGGAATCATTTACTTTTGGGGACACAACTTTCAATGTCAGGCTTCAAAATAAGAAAGTTCGTATTCCACTTCCATGGACACAGTCAGTGAAAGAAAGCTAAGTTTCGTTCGAACCACAGTTTCGTTGTAGTGAGTTAGTACGCTCCTAATTTTTTATTGGCGTTTGTTTCAGCGGCTGGTTGTTCAGTGATTTGGTGTTGGTGGGGGCAATCCATTTCGTCGGTACTGTGGTTCAGCGTAGGTCAACTCCGTTTGGCTCCGTTCAGGACCAACCACAATCACCACGCTCTACACGTCAAGGCACCACACGGACTGTACTCGCTCGGACGTTCACTCAGTACATATGCATAGTTACCTTGGGCATGATAGCTTCACAACGCACGTCGAAGTAAGGCGGCGCCGCGTCCACAACCTCGTGCGCGGCCTGCGTGGCGCGCGCCACGTGCGGCAGGAACGCGCCCAGCCACACCACACTCTGCACGTCCACTGACACACGGACTGGGCTTACTTGCACGTAAAGCTTTGGCGCTGGGACTGGAAAGAAAAAAAGAGACAAGTGTCAGTTAAACGGAAGAGGGAAAGAGAAACGTGCTCAGCATCCGTGGGATCTGAAAGGATAGCAATAGAGGTTGAAATCGAGGTCCCTTAGACATGGTTGATTTCGATGAGACTCTAGAGTATTCTTTGACGGAACCAGGGAAGTAGAGATGTCTCCAGGAAAGTAAAAGAAGGCCAGTTTCTAAGTAAAAGTCGCCATCTTAGTGCTTTCGTATTTTATTTGGACCCTGTTGCTCTCGACGACTCTTAAAATATTATCTGACGTACCAGGGAAGTATGTGTCTCCAAGGTACGTTTTAAACGTTTTCAGTGTCTGAGTTGTAGACCGGGCGGTGCTAATAGAAGTTTCATCGACCTTGTAGGGGCTCGTCGAAGGTGTAAGACTTCAACTAGGGCTGGTCGGGAGTGATGGTCGAGTAAAACACTTCAGAACACTTAATGTCTGTTTATTCTACCGAATACACACAACTACGCACTTATTACAAAGTCACTGCACTGCTCTATTCACTATTTACTTTCCTTAAAACTTATTCACTTCGTCACTTGCAAAATCAGAACTGACTAAACCCGCGTACAAGCTCGGCCTTTATACCTCTACCGAGCCTTACCAGAAAATTCTACGATTTTCCGGGCTATACCTATCTCTTTCTATATTCTAGAACATTTCTGCTTTCCCTTTCTATCCTTTATATTCATTCGAGAACATATACTTAGCTAGGTAGGTATATACACGGGCCGGTCCCTAACAACTACATCCTAATCTGTGGCGTAATTGGAGACGTAATTACTATTACTTATTCTATGGAATTTTGTTTTTAATTTAAACCTTTGACATAATGTCGTCGCTAACATTCTCCCCACCAGTGCGCGCTCCAGCAAGCACTTCAACTTTTGGAAGCGACGTCACAATACTTCTTGGTCGATGGGATGAGAAGTAGCTCTCATTGACAAGCGGTCCTGTCCGTCGAAGGGCTTCGTAGTATCTTCCTGTGGCTAAGTGCTCCGTTTCAATCCACAGCCAGTTTCCTTTCACAGACTCTGTATTCTTCTGACCACTTCCTTTTTTCAGGCGAATCCTTCTTCTGCCTCTGCTTTCCGTTTTGTCCGGAGTTTTTTCCATGATCATTTCCTTTTTCGTTTTTCTTATTTTCAACTTTCTTATTCCTCGTGCCTTACATGTTTCTTCCATAACTACTGGTTCTTCATTCTCTACCTTTGCTGCTGTTATCTGTGCCTTGACGATTACTGGTGCAGTTTCCAATGGAGCTTCCGCGACACTTATTTCTGTGGGGTACTCCTGCTGAACTTTGGTTACCAGAAGTTCAGCTTCGGGACTATGTTCCAGTTTCTTCGTATTTTCTAACAGCTAAGCGTCGGTGTTGCTGCTGGGGCATCGCTGCTGAATCTCAACCGAGTGCGAGTCCTTCGAAGTTTCTTCATTTATGTTACGGCAGTAACGTACAAAGTTCACAGCTGCGGTCGCTTCTGGACGAACACCATGCAGCGTCCATCCTAAGCTCGTGAGCGATGCAACTGGCTCGTTGCGTTTTCCTTTCTGCACTTTCCTCGTCACGATGAGATTCCAGTTATCCTGTCCAATAAGCAGCATTGGCCTTTTCTTCTCATACAGCAGTTCTTTCTTCAAATTCTTCAGATGGCTGCATTCATCGATTACTTTCTCGTCGATACCTTGAGATGTCAACCTTAGATTTTCTATCGTCCGCACTCCTTTCAGCAGGCGCTTATCTTTCCTAAAGGCTCCTTTAATTTTCAGGTCCATTTTCTTGGAGTCTTTAATTTCAACATTCTTTCCACCAACGGTTTCAAATTTCAGCGGTTCTGCTGTTCCGGTAACTCCAATGCGACGGGCAATATCTTTATCAATTAATGACAGTGTAGAACCTTCATCTAACAATGCCAAAACTCGAGAGGTTCCCTTCGGTCCGTAGACATCTACAGGAATCATCTTCAGGTAGACCCTCTCTTTATCTGCTGTCGCGTAAACGGATGTCACCATTTCCTTTTTCTTTTCGTTGGCGGTTTCTTCCTGCTGCGATGACGGTGCCGAAGCATGATAAGCTGGCTCCAAGTGCAGCATGGTATGGTGAGATCGCTCACATTTCTTGCAGGGCGGTGCTCTGCAGTTCGCCTTCAAGTGTTTTCCTCGTAAGCACATGAAGCAGAATCGATTCTTCTTAGCGATCTCCCATCTTTCATTTGCGGATGCTTCCTTGAACTCTTCGCATTCGGTAAGCCAGTGATTTTCTTCACAAAGAACGCAGAACTTCCTCGGTTTCTCAGGCGCTGTTTCTTCGTCGTCCGTCGCTGTATTCACCTGATGACGTGTGTGTCTCTTCTTGATTATTTCCGGTGGAGCGTAAGCGGCACATAAAGATGCTTCGTGATTTAAAAAGTTCTTGATCTTTACCAATTCAGGTTCTTCACCACTTCGTGCTTTGAAGTCAAACCATCGAAGTCGGTACGACGATGTAATTTTTTCAATAATCTTTATACACGTTTCTGGCGAATACAGGTATTCCGGTTTGTTCAGGGCGCTGATCGTTGCAACTGCATTACTTATGTGGCTTGCGAAAACACATATTTCTCTTGGCGTCTCACCAACCCGTGGCAGCTCTTTGATCTTTTCAATTTCAGCGAGTGCTATTTGCTCTGGCCTTCCAAATCTCTGTTCTAAGGCATCCATTACATCGCCAGGGTTAGAAGCCACAAATAACAGACTTCTGACAACTTCCCTGGCTTTTCCTTTGATGGCTTTCCTTAGTCGAGCCATGTTCTGCACATCTGTGCAATCAGCAGCGCTGTCCATAAATGCCCTCTTGAAAGGCAACCATTCTTCATAATCTCCATCGAAATCTGGTAGATCCCAAACCTGTGCACACTGTCCTGACCTAGTGGCACTTATGATGGCGTCGGCGAGTTTACTTATTTCACAACTAAGGCCTGGCTGGTCCTTAGCAGGTGGCAATGGTTTATGCACAATCTGTAGTTTTGGCTTGTCCACAAACTTTCTCGATTGATCCACCCATTGTTCCACCTGTATCGATCTTTCCTCTTCGAAGTCATCATCTTCCGATTGAACTTCCGAAGAACACTGTGACCCAGTGACACTCATGCGGGCAAACTTGGCGGCGATCGTAGCTGCTCTTTCTTTGGCCTTAGCTACTGCAATATTTGCTTTTGCAGCAGCGGCAGCAGCTTCAGCTGTTGCAATCCGGGCTCGAGCTTCTTCAAGTTCTTTTTCTTCTAGTTTCCGAAGAGCAGATGACTGCGACCTCCTTGAGGATCTCGTCGACCTTGAAACAGGAACATACATTCTTGATGAAACGGACGGTGGAACTCTTTTTCCTCCAATGTTCATCATTTCCATATCAGCAGTTGCAGGACACAAACTTTCCGAAGTAACCAACGGTGGAACTCTATTTCCTCCAATGTTCTTCGTTTTCATATCAGCAGTTGCAGGACACAAACTTTCCGAAGTAACCAACGGTGGAACTCTATTTCCTCCAATGTTCTTCGTTTTCATACGCGTCGACCACCTTGATGGCCCGGGCGGCAGCACGGGGCGTTCTGATGCTTCCGTTGTCCTTGACGGTACTACTGTGCAAGGAGTTCCAATGGACGATGGAGCGGCGGCGCTGGATTCAGTCGGCACGTTCAAAGTTGTAGTCGTGGTTTTTTCTTCATACATCCTCGGTGAACTGGAGCGTACAATAGGCGTGACGCGAAATCACTTCCCAATCCGGCGCTCGTAGGACCAAAAACTGTAAGGGCTAGTCGAAGGTGTAAGACTTCAACTAGGGCTGGTCGGGAGTGATGATCGAGTAAAACACTTCAGAACACTTAATGTCTGTTTATTCTACCGAATACACACAACTACGCACTTATTACAAAGTCACTGCACTGCTCTATTCACTATTTACTTTCAGACTTGTTCACTTGGTCACTTGCAAAATCAGAACTAACTAAACCCGCGTACAAGCTCGGCCTTTATACCTCTACCGAGCCTTACCAGAAAATTCTACGATTTTCCGGGCTATACCTATCTCTTTCTATATTCTAGAACATTTCTGCTTTCCCTTTCTATCCTTTATATTCATTCGAGAACATATACTTAGCTAGGTAGGTATATACACGGGCCGGTCCCTAACAACTACATCCTAATCTGTGGCGTAATTGGAGACGTAATTACTATTACTTATTCTATGGAATTTTGTTTTTAATTTAAACCTTTGACATAATGTCGTCGCTAACAGACCTAATGGAAGAAGTGTCTTCTGGTGTTAACAAAAGAAAGGCGTCCTTTCTATTTATGACCATACAATATTTGTCTGTCTACTTTTGGACACCCTTTCAAGGCAGTTACAGGTTTTAATGCCTAGTATCTGCGTTTTATGGGTTCATGTTATCTAGCATCTTCTCTGACGTACCAGGGAAGTAGGTGTCTCCAGGATAGTAAAAGAAGGTTAGTTCAGCGTGCAGTAGGCCCGCGTCGCCGGGGAGGGTCGCCTTCTCCGCGCTGACTAGAGGCCGCGGCGCCTCCCGTGTTTTAGACCCTGTTGATACCTGTGTACAAATAAATAAATAAAGAAATAATTCGCACAACATCAACTACTTCATGCTAAGCAATGCTTGTGTTCATCATCATCATCATCAGCCTATAGCAGTCCACTGCTGGACATAGGCCTCCCCAATGCTTGTGTTATGGGTACTATATATACCTACTAAATAACAAAAATAATGCCGGGCATATCACACAGCATTATCTAGCCTCAAGCTAAGCAAAGCTGCAGATTACATAGATAGATATATTTCTATTATACATAGAAAACAACCAGAACACCCGGAAGAAATATCTGCAGATCGTATAAAAATATTTGTCCCGAGGCGGGAATCAAACCCGTAATCTCCTGCGTCACAGGCAGACCTTCGCCCACCCCGCTACAGTGGTCGTCGTATAAAATAGAATTCATTACTTAGATAGATAATTTTTGAAGGCAGACCGCGACGCCGCCGCGGGATATCAAATGATAAGTGGCCATGCGATGCCTCACGGCCTTTTTAAGCGACACTGGTATTATGATATATGTAGTTAAAGCTTCCATTTATTTAACACTGAAAGTACGTGCCGACATTATTACGGTATGAATTAAACCAATGCAATGCCACCGGGCTGTGTTGAGGTACTATAAGAGCACCAAAAGGCACCCAAGTTAATGATCGTACTGACTACTGACCTTATAAACCGTGAAGTCATCTATCCTAAGCACGAGGCAAGTCGTCATGAGTTTGCCGAGCTGTTGCAGTATCTTCGTTCTAGTCGGCGACGCTGTAAAAACGATAAAAAAAATTACAATGATAAGCATCAATATGGCACTTACTACAGCTTACCGCAAGCAAGTGGCTCGTGAGCTGTCTGTCTGTTACGTGATTTCGTGAATATTAAATGCATTAGAATACGAAGAGTTAAAGTCTATATTTGAATGCACATATTTGTGCTGTGCAACAGTGGTGCGGTCTAACTCTGCGACAAACTTAACCTTATTTATCAAATTCCAATTTTAATAAGTTTAACTGAGGTCACGAGTGTAGGACGCCTTCCGACCAGGTGGGATGACGACCTGCGAAAGACTGCAGGTAGATGCTGGATGCGGCAAGCTGAAGACAGGGCGCTATGGCGATCATTGGGGGAGGCCTATGTTCAGCAGTGGACTGCTATAGGCTGATGATGATGTACTGAGGTCACCTGAAATAAACGGTTCTATTATACTCGTACCACCTTCATTCTAACTTACCTTGCGAGGTAGCTGTGTTGTTGGACGGAGCATTGGAAGCACTGGGTTGCGCTTGCGCAGGTTTGTGCGCAGAGCCATTCGATAGCGGGGAGGAAGGCTTTTCATTTTCAGTATTCTGAAACATATTTGATTTCATCACTACATAGTATAAAACAAAGTCGCTTCCGGCTATCTGTCTGTCACTATGTATGCTTAGATTTATAAACTACGCAACGGATTTTGATGCGTGTTTTTAGAAGATAGTGTTTCGAGAGGAAGGTTTATAAACTATAGAATTCCACGTGGGCGAAACCACGGGGCTCAGCTAGTAGTTAATAAACCTTCCTCGGGTTATTGGTACAAGAATTATCAAAATCGGTTCAGTAGTTCCAGAGATTCCCCCACACAACCTCACAAACTTTACATCTTTATAATGTTAGTATAGATTCATAGAATGATTTTTGTTGAGAACTTGAGAATAACTCACAATATGTTGACTGCAGATGTTTCTGAAGTTAATGGCGGGGCCGACCCGCCATTATCTTCAACAGTTTAAAAAT
Organism: Eupithecia dodoneata; assembly: GCA_947044415.1. NCBI lineage: Eukaryota > Metazoa > Arthropoda > Insecta > Lepidoptera > Geometridae > Eupithecia > Eupithecia dodoneata. The sequence goes on from OX345670.1 coordinate 3,244,757, forward strand.
TCATCATGCATTCATGCCCTGAGTGAATGAATGAATGTGTTGAATGAAGGCTGGAGTGAATGGCGATTGAACGGTCACTAAATGCGCTGTTTCCTCTTGTTGTCTTTGGTATTGTTTGCCTAAACATTTATAAAATTGTGTTACCTTAGTATTAGTGGGCATCGGCCTAGGATCCAGGTTTTCTAGCAGGGTCCCGCAGAAGGAGTTGAGGGATTGAGACAGCCACTGACTGTGTGGCGTCGCGGCTTCTCTGAAACAACGGGTTTGACATCAGACGTGGATCCCTATGAAGTCTTTGACTTAAAAGTTGAGATCTAATAAATGTACATACCTTCGTTCATCATTAAAAGATTATACAATAATTAATAATATACAACAATTCTGAATAAAGAAACTTTTTTTTTTTATAAAAAATATGTTTACAATTCATTGATTCAACTTTGAAGATAAATCAGTTAAAAAACTTATAGGCTCCGCGCAAATGGGCTACCGACCACAGCCACCGGTGGCTGTCACGCGCTACCATCACATACGATATATACGCTGGCGCTGTAACGAGTGGCCGCCACCGGCTACACGTATGCGGCGCGTCTATACAAAGTATATGAAAAAGTATGTTAAGTGGCTGTCGCTGGCCACCGGTGGCTGTAGTCTGTGGCCCATTTGCGCGGAGACATAACTAAGTTAGATTGAGTTTCATAACATAAATAAATAAATATTTCTGGACAATTCACACAGCATTATCTAGTATGATTTTGGTAAAGGCTTTTTATGATGAATGTGAATGGAATTTTATACCATAAGTATAGTCCAGGACAAGTTTTTTTGTATTTATTTATTTCCATATCAAGACTACATTACAGTTATATAGTTTCTGCCAAACTGTGCAACAGTTGGATATGAAATACAGAATCACATTTTATTGGTAAAACCACTTTACATGTCACATTTTCGTATATGTACAAATACATTTTATTAAAATTGAAAATAAAAATAAATCATATTAGAGTAATAAATTAAAATAAAGTCAGGTTTACAATTGTAATAGTTCGCTCACAGAATAGAAATTCTGCTCGACAAGCCAACGTTTAAGTCTTATTTTAAAGTATGTATGGATTTGTTTTAAAAGTATGGATATACAAAGCTTTATTCTCCAATATGCAAGCCAAAGCCTTCCCTTACCTATACCCCCGCCAGTGCCGCCTGTCATCAGCCGCCTTGTGGTACGGGAACAGATCGGCCTGCATGCTGACTAGAGTTAGCTGGAGCGCGCCGCCGCTGTTAAGACTTGGCTTTTCTGATCTGCCCACTGGAAACAATATTGACATGTATCGAATCACATTACATATATTTAGATTTAAGTAGGCAAATAACCATGTTTAGACATATAAGAGATGAGCATACTAGTGATTTCTTTTTCACTTCTTGCACTAGTAGACAAATTTTTTTATTGAACAGTAAAATATATTATTTTATCTCATGATTTGGACCTCTGAACGCATAGAGAGGTTCTTATTATCCCAGTTAAGGGGCCCGAGTCAAGGGTCTTTCAGAGTTTTCTACTTACATCCAGGGTCGTCACACAGATGCAAGTCTATCCTTGGAGCGAGGAGATGGTAGGAGGTCTCTCTGACGTCGTGTTTCGCGAACATTCGAGCCAAAATGTCCCGGTCACCGCCCAGTGATCTGCTTTGAATCTGGTCTAACGGTTCTTCGATCTGAAATAATAGGGTTCAAAATTTGGATTTTTTGTTATGATTGCGCGCCTCACCGGTAGCGACAACGCGCCCGCACATGCCAGGGCTGCTCTGAGCTGCCCGTCTGTTAACGGCTCTATTCTAGACTCTATCCCTTGTAAATAAGAATCACCTTTCTTAGCGCCTTAGCTCTGGTGGCAGCGGCGGTGGCTCGTCGCACCGGCAGCGACAACGCGCCCGCACAGGCTAGGGCTGCCCTTAGCTGCCCGTCTGTTAACGCCCACGCTACGGGCTCTGGGCATATGGCTAGCCTGGACCCTATCACGGCACAGTCTGGAAAATAAGTCGTGTTATAATAGGATAACAGAAATTAAAATGAACAAAACTCCACATTTACAAAGGGTATTTAATAAGCAGAAATAATTCACTTTATTGCTTTAGGCTAACAGAATAAGAACATTCAAGTTTTAAATTATAAATTATTATTAAATAAGAAATAATGTTTAAGTAATTCAATTTCTCTTCACTTCAATGTTTTGTCCTATAGTGGAAAAAGATTTTTTGTGTCTACATCAACATGTCATTTGATTTTTCCCACACTGTTGGTTAACATGATTTTCTGTATTTGACCCAGAACTAAACCTCTGCACTCAAAGGGTTAGAGCTGGCCCTAGATTCCTAGATTAAAGTTTTAATTTGTGGGTATATAGATTACAAAATCCGTCGTACATACCAGAGAGCCGTTTCTTGATAACTATCCGACAGTGTGTGTTCCCTAAGAGAAGTCTCAGCGGCGGTAAGTTGGCATTGGCCGTACCGTGCGCTTTCGCCTCTATCCGAGCGCTTTGCCATTCTAATTCCTGAAAAAAAAAAAAACATTATTTGGGCATCATTTTAAGGTTGGATCAGACATCATTCATTGTTAGTGGAAAATGACGTTGCAATTACATAAAGTCTTCGAATTATGTAGATTTCATTAAACACATTGCAAAGTAAAATTTTGCGCCTTGTCAATAGACAAAGTTGGACAATTTGGGTCGGTGTTACAAATTGCACTACATATTAATCAGACTTACTAACTTACCAATACGAAAGATAAATGGTTCCATAAGCTAACAATATTTGTGGTCAAATGTTGTACCAATTAAATTGATTCCTATCAATTTGTATTTATTTATTTCCAAATTAAGGTACATTCCGTTATAAAGGTTTCTGCCAAACAGTATATAACAGTTTGGCGGCAGTAAAGTAATTACCTCATTCATCAGCCTATGTTAGTCCACAGCTGGACATAGGCCTCCCCTAATGAGCGCCATAGCGCCAATTACATCATCACCATTGTTTGATACTTACTTTAAAAATAAGCAGCTGTCCAGTGTCAGGTGATTTGATTCTAGTCAGTCTTAGATCTCCTTTCCGCCCTTCAGGAGTTCTGGATTCCACAGTCACTCTTGAAATCTGGAAACGGAACATACAATGACTGACACGCCATTTTATAATTTAAAACGAAAACTCTTTACTCTTGTTAGCAATTTAACCCACTCGATTAGACTGACAATTTAACAGTGTCTACAGTTAAAATCATATTTTATTAAAGCTGAGATGCTATCATGAGACGGACACTGGCAAAATTGCGTCAGTCCAGACGCAGAGCCATCTAGGAAGAAGTTGAAGTTGAATCGTATAAGCTACTAATAGAATCTGGACTCCATATCGCGATGGTTGCAATTTGTAATAGGGCAATGTCAAAATAAGGTCTTTTTATTTTCGACATCTTATTTTGTTTGAAAATGTGCTATGCCTCTACAGTTTTGTTTTGATTAATTTGAAAATAAAGGTAGTACATTTATATAATAATTTATTTATCTCTCAATTTAATATATTGTATTAAATACATATGTATATCTGTCATCTAGTACCCATAACACTAGCTCTGCTTAGCTTGGGACTAGATGATGCTGTATGGATTGTCCAGCATTATTTGTTTAAGTCACAGTTTTCATAACTTTGTATGTTGATCTACTTTATAATTTTTAATATTATTCCTAGTCAAACTTGTATATACGTGTTTATAGCCAAATAAATGTATATTTATCTATCACAGACCTAAGACATACATGAAAGGGCAAAAGTAGGTATTACAATACACATACAATGTGTATTGTAATACCTACTTTTGCCCTTAGGTACATTTAGCCTGTAGGTACACATAGCTATTTATAAAACAATGTAGATTGTCTTACCTAGATATGAATGCTTTAGGTTTATTGTAATACTTGTAATGTATAAAATACCTGAACACTGCTGGTGAAAGCGTCACAATTGAAGTCTATTTGAACGTGATTTACAGCCACAGAGATTCCATCTATCACCTGTAACCAAGAACACATTTATAAGACAAAATATATATATATCTCTGTAATCTATTATATTACTTACCTAAGTACATTATTCATCTAGTACCCTCTAGTAGTCTAGTAAGCTCTGTTTAGCGTAAAGTCAAAGAGCATCTTCATGATTCTGTTGTATTTTATGTATTTATTATATGTGTATATATGTAAGTATAGATTCTTTTTTGCTATTTAGGTTATATAGTATTTTATATTTGGTATTGTAATATAGTTTATATAAGTTAAAATTTAATCTTTTGTCTATTTCAAATTTATTTATGCACATGTACCCACTTCTCACTTGTCTCTCTCTACCAATAAGGTTTGCTGGAACTCTTTTTCTCGTTTTTGTTCGCCTTTGTATAAATTTACTAGAATATGTTTTGTGTTATGTTTTTCGTGCAAGAAGTATAAATAAATAAATAGCTTGGAGCTAGATCATGTTGTGTCATTATTCACATGGAGGGAACATTAAAGAATGTGCTTAAGGTTACTAACCTTGTGTATGTAGCTGTATTTCCCTGGTATCGGCATCGCCCCGGAAGCATCCTGTTTCATGGGCCGCGGCTCCGCGCATACTTCCAATGCTATATGCACCTCGTCCAAATTCTGCAATGGAAATACAACTTTAACACACTAGTTATATGGTTGTAAAGGATTCAATTATTTTGCTAGCAGCCAGCGATTTTGCCAACCTATAATAAAATATTTTGTATATTAGAACGTCTGCAAATCACAGACTGTTTATTGCAGTCCCGCTCATTTATTTATTTTAAAAGGTTGTCTTAGATCATCTTGGATCTAAGACATTCGAAGGGACGTAAGACATTTTCAAATACAACCCGAAAAGATTGTTTTGGAAATGAATGTGACTTGTATTTTATTTTACTTTACTTGGAATACAATAGATAATTTAAAGTGTATCTCTAGTTATAAGTATCTCTTATTTTAAAACAATATCTACTTAAGAAAACACGTATATGCATTAACACGCACATTTTTACGTACGTAGGTTAAGGATTAACCTTCCTTTGCCTACCAACTAAGGTCATACCTACAACAATTAACTTGTTCAGTACCACACACACGACACAGTAATTTTTACGTACGTAGGTTAAGGATTAACCTTCCTTTGCCTACCAACTAAGGTCATACCTACAACAATTAACTTGTTCAGTACCTATGCGACACAGTAATTTTTACGTACGTAGGTTAAGGATTAACCTTCCTTTGCCTACCAACTAAGGTCATACCTACAACAATTAACTTGTTCAGTACCTATGCGACACAGTAATTTTTACGTACGTAGGTTAAGGATTAACCTTCCTTTGCCTACCAACTAAGGTCATACCTACAACAATTAACTTGTTCAGTACCTATGCGACACAGTAATTTTTACGTACGTAGGTTAAGGATTAACCTTCCTTTGCCTACCAACTAAGGTCATACCTACAACAATTAACTTGTTCAGTACCTATGCGACACAGTAATTTTTAAACATAGTTTGTAATCTGGTGATTATTTAGACAACCATCTTTGAGCAAAGTCCACCTTATCGGCTTACTCAAAAATGCGCCAGCAATTTCATTAGGTAGGTACTGCTGTGTTTTGCGGCATTTATTTTATTTTTTACTAGCTTCACCCGCGTGGAAATTTCTGCGCAATTTTACCATATTTATTCACCGTTCAAACCTTCCCTGGAATACGACATACATTACAAAACGAAAATCAGCTAAATCGCCCCAGCCCGTCTCGAGATTCAGCGAGACAAACGAACAGCAATTGATTTTTACGTAATAAGATTTCAATTACTCGTATTAGTTGAGTAAAGCACTATACAAGCATTTGTACGCAATGACTGCCTTGCTGGCCACGCTATGATGGCCTCAAGCTAAGCTTGCTATGCCCTCTTGCGATGGCCTCGACCTTTGGTCTCAGCCTTCATTTAAACTTGTCCATCTAGGGCTGTAATGCTGACAACGCTGCTATGTCCTGGATCTACGCTATGCTGCGCTATCAGTCACCATCATCTCGGGCAGCAAGCGAATTTATAATATTAGCACTTCTACAGTATGGACACAGACATAATGAAGTCATCATCAGACTATCAATACAAGTAACAGTTACTTGTATGGATGTATAGCCTAACCCACATAAAATCCATTCAGTGATTTAAATTTAAGTCCATTTCACATTTTTCTCCCAAATGAATCTATTAAAATATCAAGTGCCCTAAGGAGTTACAAGCCACAGCATGAGAAATGTCTTATTTATTCAAAAAAGGTCTTAAAAACAAAACAAAGTAATAAACAAAACAAAGTAATGTATACCATAGACCTATTTCACAATGACGTAGAATACAAAATATTTGTGGAAATTGTGAGTTTGTTATCAGTGTATTGTTGAGATAAGGTTTTGTTTGTTATGGCGGAGTTCAAACACATTATATATATGTATACTACAATACATAAAACGGTGATATGTTAAGTACAACTTATAGATATCAACACAGAACAGCTATACATTCAGAGAGTTTAAGTTATACTCTCTGAATTCAATATTAAGCTCATAATTGTTTCTTGGTATCTTTATTAGAGCATAGGTATCACCTACAGTCTAGTAAAGATACTACGAAACAATAGCATAAAGTAACTGACTAGCTAGAATAAACACATCACATATGAAAAACGTGTGCCTAAAATTACCTACTCAAAGTCAAACATGCAGCACATGTTTTAAATCTAAACATCATGATCTAATTCAGTAGGTATGTAACAACTTGGCAAGTGCTAAGTATGGATAGGTATTTGTATACAATTTAACACTTGTTCTATATTTATTAGCATGGAAGGTAGCATGGAAGGCACAATAATGTGCCAATATGCCCTATTTTACTCTGGATATGTGACTAATATAATGACCTACATATAATTCTGAGTGTATCACATTACTATTATAAATGCGAAAGTTTGGATGTTTTGATGGATAGATGTTTGTTACTTCTTCACGCCAAAACTACTGAACAGTTCCGACTGATATTTTGCATACAGGCAGTTCTAGGCCTGGAATAAAGTATAAGCTTTTTTTATCCTATAAAACAGTTCCCATGATATAGAAATAACCTTTAAACGTTTCCATATAAACAACGCGTGCGAAGCCGCAGGCAGAAACTAGTAAAGAATTTAGATGTTTGTCACCTCTTCACCCCAAAACTACTAAACAAATCCAACTGAAATTTTGCAAAGATAGCCAAGATATGTATCTAGACTTGGATGAACACACTATTATTATAGGCTACTTTTTATCCAGAAGCATGCATGCAAAGTTGCGGTCAGAAGCTAGTCTTAAATTGGTTAGTGTTGTGTTTAATTAACTAGGCAGTAATGTCCTGTCTACATACTCTTGAACTGAATATCATTTACATAATCAATCAAGCTTGACTGAACACAGGCTTAAGTTTGGCATTGTACCTATTCATTAATTACATACAGGTCAATGCTCAATTTTAATACAAGCTATTGGTTCATAGTTTTAATAAAATATGTTTTAACTAACCATATTTCTAGGCATCTTACATCACTTTGGCCTAAACTGATTTTAATTCGATTTTAACCAAGGGGTAGTCTCCGCTGAGACTAATCACTGTGTTTCAATATTTGGCTAGGTAAGACATCATTAGATCAATTTAGGAGGTTGAAGACTGATTCCCGCCTCGGGACAAAAGTTTGTATGATCTGCATATATATTAGTTCCAGGTGTTCTGTTTGTTTTCTATGTAAAATAAAATATATCTATCTATGTAAAATATTGTGTTACATATATCATTCATTTGGTCAAAGATCCTCCACTGATGACACTTGTGGGAAATGAACGGGCATAGTTACAGGGAATCCCCTGTCAATAACAATTACATCATTATTAAAATAAATGGTGCATTGTAAAACTGAGAAAACGGATGAATAGAACCATTCTTCAAAGAACTTGTAGTTCACACAATATGTTTTAATAGTCCTTAGATAATTATTACATGTCAAGGGTTTTTATAGGTCGGCACCTAACCATGTACCTAATTGTAATTTAAATAATTCAATTAACATTCAAATAAATCATATCAAAAATATCATAGCTAGATTTAACTTAATATAAATTAATACAGATGCCTAATAATAAATTATAAATAATACAAGTATCTCACCAGCACAATAGGCACAGTTTTCAGCTTGGTCCACTGTATCCTGAAAGTTGCTTTGTTGCACCGAGCAGAGGAGAGGCGCACCCATCCTGGCAGCTCAAGAAGATCAGTCAGAAGGTCCTCGTCTAATGTTAGGTCCTGGAGCTCACCGGACCCTCGTAGAGCGGACAGGGATATTTGTTCTGGGTTTAGATTCTTTGTGAACCTAAAGAATTTTAGGCAGTTTAAGGTAATATCCAACGACAAGAAATTTAGTGCTAGTATTTTTAATAACAATGTATTGTAACAAAGAAAATCAGTATTAGCTCGTTATTTCATCTCCAGAGGAGAAGAGTACTTTTTGGACAATTGTTATGTACTGAGCAAGGCAATCAGAGTTCAATTAGCCTAGTATACTCGGCAAATTAATTAAATTACCAAGTAGATCTATACAGACTTGGCTGTTTGCGATGTATTTTGGCAAATCGCTAGGCTAGCTAGAGGCACGTACCGTGAAAGGTGTTTCAGAAGTTGGTTCTTTATTATTGTAACCATTTTAAAGGAAAATCTTGGTCACTTAAACTAAAATTCACTGAGAAAATATAGTAAAAACCATTTTTGATCGCACAATCGGATTTCCCCGTCCATGAATTTTCGTCTTTTTGAGAATGAAATGAACGAACGAAATGAACGACTCGAACGATGATCAAAGTAATGTTATATAAGTCACTGTCAATATATATTCCGCCTAACCGAACCCAACGGGTGTAGTCCGGTTCTGCCATAGATTGGTTCTTCGGTCAGTCAGGTTCTTCGGTAACCGGAAATGTCACAAACGCGCGTTTATTTGTTTGGTGTTTTGGTATGTTGCTAGGCAAAATATTGACTAATTTTAGTTATAACTACGTTCATGAGTTCAGTTATATTTTTGTACCACTATTTTGTTAAAACACTTTACCAAAAGAAAACCTTACTTAGGAATAATAGAAACTGGCCGTACATGATTTCTGTGAAGTGTGTAAGATTCGAAAAGCAAAATATTTTACGTCAAGTCAAACATCAAAAGTTTGCATTGTGTCGTGATGTTTTCTATGCTCTCTGTTTTATTTCGTAATTCGTAGTAGCGTTTACTTACAGTATCATATTGTACCTAATTGTTATTTTTCTGTGCTTCGTTGGTTGTAATTTGTTGTATGTTATTTTCTAATCGTAGGTCGAAGGTATCTAGTTCTTACATAAACTAAACCCAGCTAATTAAAGTTGGTAGGTACTTCTTGGGTTGGTTGGTACACTTGCAAATCGTTGTAAATTGATTAGTTTTCGTAAAAATATATGCAATATCAGCAATTTGAGTTCCCATGACGCCTAAATAGGTTTTGCTTGTGGCTAAACATTGAAAAATTTGCCAATATTAGAGTCGTAACACTTTCTTCTTAGCAAAGGCACCAAGACTATTGCCCCTGAACTTCTGTAGGCTATTATGTTGTGTAGATTATTTATTTATTTATTAGTCTGGAGTGTCCTACTGGGCAAAAGAGGGGGCCCGTATTCCTTTCGGTTCCCTGCAAGAAGGCCCATTCTTTTCGCTGTATAGATAATTATTTTATTTTTATTATTTTAGTACCTGGGCACTAGCACGCTTGCACTATGTCACGCCAAGACGAAGCGAGTGTAGACTACATCGACACGATGTCTTCCGGAGACTCTAACAATGCGAAACACACACAACAGACGGCCAAACCCAAGGAGGTCAATAACAATGAGGTAGATGAGCTATCCAAAGAGCTCGAGATGGGTTGCATCGTCGATGCTATGAAACGACCCCCCAATATATGCGTCGAAGACTGCGTTCATGAATCTGATACCGAGAATACCCATACACAAGAAGTTGACGAAGATGCATATTCAGACGAGTTCGAGGATGACGAAGATTCCGAGGAAAAGCCAAAGGATACCCCGCCTGTACCGTTATCGAAATGCCAGTCTTCTGTCTCTAGTGTTAAGGCGCTCTCGGTTTCTGCGCGGTCGGGAACTACAGATCTTGGGTTAGTTGAGACGTTAGTTCGTAGGGACATGTCTGTAGAGTGCGGCGTGCCTGGCTGTTTGTACCATAAAGGACCTTGGACGGAATCTGTTGGCCAGAGGACTGATTCTAATTATGCGTCGTAAGTTTTTGTAGTAGATAGAAACTCCGCGCGGGTATTTTGTTCCCACCTAAATACCTAAATTCGATTTGATCGAGAACAAATTTTAATTTTAGTTTGTACCGACTTTGCGCTATTTTTATTTACTAGTCTTGATTTTTTTAGGTAGATGACTGTAGACAAAACTTTGTCGTAGCATTTAACATCTACGCCGTAGAGCCTATGTAGCAGACCCGTCGTAGAGCTTTGTAGATTTAGCGTTAGTCGTAGAGCTTTGTAGATTTAGGGCTAGTCGTAGTAATAGGGGTCTACGTCGTAGAGGGAAACGTAGCATTGTTCCACGACGTAGAGGGTTACGTAGCTTATTTACATAAAGTAAACCTCTAAGCGTTATATTATAACATCTCTAGCCGTAGCAAAATATGTAATTCGGAGTATGTCATTTTCGTACCAGTAGTTTTCTACGTCACCAATTCGGTTTTGTAGCATAAAATAATGATGTCGATCTTCGAAACTCTACGAAGCCGTTTACTCCAATCTACTCTAAGCCAGTAAAGAGTTTCACTACGATCCTAAACGAAGATGTATCATAGATAAGGCGTCGAAACGTCATTCATATTTGAGTGCCACTTGAAGGATGATAAATTCTTGATATTTGATATAATTGAAAAAAATATATAAAACATGTTACCTACAGTTTCTCGAGACCTAAGGATGAGACCTAGACGAGACCAATTTTAAAATATCCAACCTTTTCAGTTCCATCTGCCAACAGTCGAAACGTCGCATGAACATGTCCTTTACCAATGAGCGCATGCGCGAGATAGAACGCCACAACAACATACTTCTCTCTAAGATCATCAACGCGAGGAACACTCGGAAGTCTTCTATCCCTTCGAAGGAACAGCCACCAGTTCGGCGCCCCCCGCCGTCTGCTGCTGTATTGCGGAAGAACCACCAGAGGCAGATTGACCACGATAACTTGGTGAGTGATTACATCTCCTGTTCTGTTAGAAGTTCTGAAGTACAGTTAGTTATAGAAACTGAACGTGACGATAACGATACTTTCGAGTACCAAACTGAACTTATGGCTCTAGTCTTTTATATTTATTCTTTATTATTAGCCTGTCTGTAGACACCTATTGCTGGGGTGTACCCCAGCCTGCAGCCTCCTCTTGCCTACAAAATTTACGATTATGTTCTATCTTGTTATATTTTTCATCTTGTACCAACATCTATGTATATATATATTTCTGTGCCTAAAGTAGAAATGTTATGAAAATCTTTTAGGTCAATAAAATAATAACAATAAATAGAAGTATTCATCTTCAGAATTTCAAGACCTTACAGGTCTTGCAGTCCGTTTAGCATTTGAACAGGATGAACTTGTTCTTTAAAGTCGAAAAAATGCGCTGAATTCGTATGAAGCTAGACTGGGTTTATCTTATATTAAACACGTTCAATTGCAACGGTGAAATTGGACCACTATTGGGTCAACAATCAAGGGACATTGTTCTTTTCAGATTTTACTGAAAAAGATCCAGCGAGCGAAGTCATCGGCGTACAGCAACGTGCGTCGTCGCTAATACGCTTGGCGTCTTGGAGACATAATACGCTCGGCGTCTCGAAGACGTCACTGCCAATATAGTACCTACCTACCTTCCTTGTAGACCTGTGCATTGATAATAAATTATTACTTATACAAATTTTTAATATGCCTTTTATTGTGAATTGGCACGTTTTGGCTATTGATTCCTCGGACGAATGTAGGTCCATTAGGATGTCAGGTAATGTTGTCGCAACACAATATTCACAGATATAATCAAACAAAGACACAGATGTGATGATGACGTAAAAAGTTTGTAGGCCCATAATACAGGTGGACTAGGGCAAGCAAAAATTACCCCTGATACAGGCAGGTGGCCTAAGGTAGACCATGGAAAGAAAAAATCATTGTCCACGCAAAGAAATGATGACCCTGGTATAGCCAGGTGTAATGTAAGTATACTACGGGCAGGGACTAGTAGGTAGGTAGGAAACATTAGATGTTTTGAAGCACGCCCTTGCGTTTAAGCGTTAAAAAACAATCAGTCATGCCAGACATGATGTTTACCGGGCAGACAGTAGAACATAATGACGGTGTATTAAGGGAGCCGTGGCCCGCCTAGGGCGCACTAAGCAGCTACGAACTCGCGGCTACAGCAGCTATTATTGGATTGACTTCAATATTTGGTTGCTCAAATATTTCAGCTGCAGTAGCCTAGTTTGCGCAGCCAGGCTGCCTAGTGTGCCGGGGCCTTAATGTTGAGAGTGCATCGCAATTTAATGATAAGGACTTGTTTACTAGCTGATGTTCGCGGGAGACCGGGTCAAGGGGGCACAAGGACTCACACTTGGCATGTTTATCATGTTCATATTGTTGTTCTAGAGTTACTTAGTAAATACGTACTTATAATCACTATAATTACATAGTATAAAACAAAGTCGCTTCCCGTTGTTTGTCTGTCTCTATGTATGCTTAGATCTTTAAAACTACGCAACGGATTTTAATGGGTTTTTTTAAAAGAATGATGAATGAATGAACACTTTATTGTACCCAAAATAACACCTTATATCTAAATCTTACATAACAACAGTACAATAGGCATTTCACAGAAAATTCTAGCCGCATTCTCTCATCATCGTAAAACCCCAACAGTAATTTGATCAAATTTAAATAAGCCTTATCGCTTAAAGCGATTTCTTCCAGGCAACCAGAAAAAGAGTGATTCAAGAGGAAGGTTTATAGACTATTTGACACATACTCGTAGTTTTCCACGCGGGCGAAGCCTCAAGGCGCAGCTTCATAAATTCAAGAGGACTAAGGCCTAGACTCCACCAACGCGGAGACGAGAAGAGAAGTTATTCTGCTAAGCTGTGCGGAAGTGCGTATTGGCAATAATAATTGGGGAATATTGTTTTCTAGCCCAAAATCTTCTAAAATACTTCATAAATGCTAATCAAACGAAGTTCGTTTTTACATAAGATAAACGAAAACGGTTTACGATTTGCGACAAATTACTTCTCAGCAATTTTTATTCTTAGTAGAACGTAGAATAAGTAAAAAACCACAAAAATTTAATTTTAATTATCACGCGCCTTACCCATTATAGGAATAAAGTATTTATTGGACCATCCATACCATAACGAAAGATCAGGGGAAATATCGGCCGCTCCGATCCATCAGTCTGCCGTCAACGCGTACTCTTGCTCGTTTTTCCTCGCCCCCCACCTCGCTGCACTTTCCTATGGAGCGGTATAGCGGTTTCGGTATATATATACCGAATGCTGGATGCTAGGTACTCTCTGTGTGGATTATCAAGCCAGTTTTATTTTTAACCGAATTCAAATAAAGCAGGAGGTTCTCAATTCGACTGTAAATAAAAAACCATATTTGTGTAGAGTGAAAATAATATTAATTATCATTGTTAATTAAGAAAATAGGTAAGTAATGTAATTGTTGCTTTCTTATCAATTAGGGATTTCTGTGCAAGAAGTTTGTTATTGTTTTTGTTATTATATCGATTCTAGGTATTTACTCATGTTCTGTTTTATCTGGTGTAAGCGTAGGTGTAAGCAAATAAATAAGGAATTAAGGAGGTACTTGACTTGTCATCCATACCACAGATATAATCTGACATACTAATATTATAAAGAGGAAAGGTTTGATTTTTTGTTTGTTTGTTTGTAATGAAAAGGCTCCGAAACTACTGGACCGATTTGAAAAATTCTTTCACCGTTGGGAAGCTACACTATCCCCGGTGAACATAGGCTACATTATATTTTCAAAAAAATTAGGGATTCGTACTAAAACCGTGCGAAGCCGGGAAGGTCCGCTAGTATATTATAAATGCGAAAGTTTGAATGTTTTGATGGATGTATGGAAGGACTTCTTCACGCCAAAACTGAACAGGGACCACAACTTTAAATGACATGTGCGAAGCCACGGGTAGAAACAAGTTTTTCATCATTATTCATTGAGCTAGCTGTTTATTTCCTGGACATTTTATAAATAAACAAATACTCGTAATACTACATTGCAACAGTCTGCAGTTAGCTCAATTATTACAATTGTAAATACTAGTTATAATTTCTTTTTATAATTTGATTGTTATCTTCTTTGTTAATAAAGTATTAATTTCATTAACAAGTGTATTATACCATACTAATGCTTGATTATAAAAAAGTTGCTCAGCGAGCTATAGAATACGCTGCTCGGAGTTTCTCTGAAGGATAGGATTCGTTACGAATATATCCGACAGAGAACCAAGGTTATCGACATAGCTCTAAGAATTAGCAAGCTGAAGTGGCAGTGGGCCGGCCATATCTCGCGAAGAACCGACGGCCGTTGGGGCAAACGTGTTCTCGAGTGGAGACTACGACTCGATAAACGTAGTGTAGGACGCCCTCCGACCAGGTGGGATGACGACCTGCGAAAGACTGCAGGTAGATGCTGGATGCGGCAAGCGAATAATGCGGAAGGGCGCTATGGCGCTCACTCTGGGGGAGGCCTATGTCCAGCTGTGGACTGCTATAGTCTGATGATGACGATGATGAGATGATGCTGTGTGAATTGTCGAGAATTATTTATTTATTTAATTGATTTCTGATTTCTGTGCCTACCTATCTAGGCATCATTGACTGGGCGCGGTTTGGCTTATGTACCTACCTACAACATATACATACATATATGTATAACACCTGGCGATTGCTGATGACAAATTCATGATTAAACTGTTACTATCAGTAGAGAACCTCATTATAGAATTAACTGATAAAATTTCCTAACAAAGCAGGTGTACCCTCTTCATATAACTGATAAGAATTACCTATCAAATAGGTGTGTGTACCTTCGTAAGAGGATTTAAATTCAACGCAATATAAAATTATTATTTTTAGGATTAAAAGATATTGTTACTACGTACCTAAAAGTCAGTGTCGGATCTAGGATTTTCCCGAGGGGGGCTGAAACTTGAAGATGTTCCCCAGTTCCAAAAAACTATCCTATATCATGTAAACGATTTTTTATTGGATAAGGACATTAATGACAAAAAAATAATATTATAATGATATCAAATATTCACTAATCAGTAATAATAAAGTGTATATTTGTAATGACTATTATAAGATGTTTATTTATTTATTTTTATGTCGCGACAACCTACTTTTTAATTTTTAGTGAACATAGCCGACCGTAGGAAAACTAACTTGCACGCCCTAGACTAAGGCACGACATGAACGGAACATATTTTATAACTTAAAACTCTGTGACCCATGTTTGCAATAAATGATCGTATTCTTCAGCGTTTCAGATAGAATGTTAAAAACTGCCCCGTCAAAATAAACTAAACATTTTGTTATCCACCTATGAATATTGCGAGATATGTCGGTACCAGCGCACTCTTCTCGCCAATGTTGGCTTTCTTAGCTTTTTGCTGACCATTAATGATCATTGACCTTTTTATTCAAACAAGGATTTAACCCCTTCGAAGCTGGTACTAGAGGCTAGTGCCCCCTCTAGACATCACCTAGATCCAACACTGCTAAAAGTACAATGATATCGATGACGAAGTACGTCGGGGCTTATCGATTAACATAATCCATTATATGTAGATAATTAATTATTATTTCTTAGCCCCCCTGCCTCTCCGCGCCCCCTGCCCCCGGTAGACTTTGTGGGCATGTAGCGTGCCTGTCATAAAGATAGAGATAGAAAACACTTTATTATACCACACAAAACGGAAAATAATACAGAAATAAAAACTTTGAATAAAAGTATAAAGAGCGGCCTTATCGCTGAGAGCGATCTATTCCAGGCAACCTTAAGATGGACTGAAAGCAGGTAAGGCCGTTGGTCCCGCGCCTGAGCTCTCCCGGTAGTGTCGGTCTGCGGTAGTATCGGTTTCGGAGAGCGAGGGGCAAGAGAGTGCACCTGTGTTTACGCTAACTTAGTAGAAATACAATAAAAATAGAAAAATATTTATTTGTCATTTAACTTATGACTAATTCATTACGTGGTATTGATCATAATAACTTTATTTTGATTCGAAACAGAAACCCTTAATATAAGTAAAAAATAACACCAAGAAATATAGAGTAGGTATATTTGAGTTGTCTTTATGTCGAGTCCCGTTATGTCGAGTCCCCTTTATATCGAGTCCCGTTATGTCGAGTCTCTTTTTGCAAAATATTAATTTCTTCGTGTTCATAGGTACAGTCAAACATATTAATTAAAAGCCAATATCTTTCAAATTTCGCTTATTAAGTTGTTTTATAAATCAGTCAACTATTAGTGTAAATGCAAATAAGTAGAAAGCTCGAAATTCATATTCTAAATATCTGATTGCCTTTAGGACTACGTGATTATAGTTATGCATAAATAAATGGTTAAAACGTTAAGTTTCACTTACAAAAAAAATATGACACTATGTATGTATATGCATCGTATGCATGCATGCGTGCATGTAGGTACATTACTAGCGGCCCCCGCACGAGGCACGCCTGTGTCGCGGGAAGCCTGTTTACAGAGGTAACTTTAGCGGTAAAGATTTATTGTAACTTATACAGGGAAAACAAACAAAAACAATATTAAGATAAATTTAATCAATTAGGTGATGCAAAACTAAACAAATCAGAACACAAAAACTGCAACAATAACTGCAACTTCACCACATAGTATAAAACAAAGTCGCTTCCCGCTGTCTGTCTGTCCCTATGTATGCTTAGATCTTTAAAACTACGCAACGGATTTTGATGCGGTTTTTTTAATAGAGTGATACAAGACGAAGGTATATAAACCATTTGACACATAGATTTCCAGGCGGGCGAAGCCGTGGGGCGCAGCTAGTGTACAATATAATATCCTAACATGGCTTATACTCTCCCTTGAGACTGACCACCGTGACTGAAAATTCAGCTAGTGAGACTTCATCATACCACAGAAAAGATGTCGTAACAAAACAACTACAACCAATTGTAATTTCAGAGCTCCACGTAATTTCACGTAGAGTTAAAACGTAGGTATTGACGGCATTAAACATTATCCATTATAGGACGACATTATATTGACGGAATAAATAATAATAATAATAATAAAATTATGCTCATACTGCCCGCAGGGCAGCTTGTGGCGAGCTGTTGGTGAGTAGCGACACCACGGGTACCGAGTGCTCCCGGGGAAGTTCCTGGTTCTCGTCTCCGCTTGCGGAGTGGAATCCCAAGAGAACCAGATCCCCACCTCTTGCTTGCCTTCATTGGCCGGTCTGAGTGGAGTCGCGAGAGATGCATCTTAGGATGTAGACTCGGGGGTGGAAGTGTCTAATGGCGTAATAGCGAGGAAACCCGCCCAGGAGCAGTCTTCGTGATGGTGGAATCGGGGCCGCACCTCTCGACACCCCTCAGTCGTTTGCGCCGATGTTGTTCCTCTCCGGTAATTTACTCCGGCTTTTTAAGGAACCCATCCAGCATTACCCAGTCTATCCATCCATCACAATAGCCTGGTTTTATTTCTTTCATTTTTCTTTGCAATAGTCTCTACACCTGGCGGATACCATCTTTGGGTGTATCATATTGTGCACCCGAGGATGATACCCGCTATGTGTAGCCATCGCCTTTAGATTAACTTCTCAAAGGGCCTCTGTGCCGTTGGCTTCGGCCCCGCGCGGGCCTTCCAAGGGACCGGGTCGCTTTATGGCCTGAGATCATGGTAAATGAGAGATATAATAGTAATAATAAATAATGTTCGACAATTCACACAGCATTACCGAGCCCCATGGTAAGCAGAGCTTGTGTGATGGGTACTAGATAACTGATATACATAATACAATACATTACTTACATAGATAGATATTTTTTTTTATTATACATAGAAAATGACCAGAACACCCGGAACAAATATCTGCAGATCGTACACACAATTGTTCCGAGGCGGGAATCGAACCCGCAACCTCCTGCGTCGCAGGCGGACATTCGCCCACCGCGCCACATCGGTCGTCAAATCGGAATGAAACATCACCACGTGGGTTTTCAATTCTATGACGCACGTCACAAATACAGCATCAGTAGAACGTAATGTGATCGTAATCGATTCCCACGAGCAACTCCGTAAAATTACTTCTTTAATAAAAAAATGATGACGTCAAGATAAGACGTAATCAGTTACGGTAGGCATGTTAAATTGGGACATTACACGCGCTACGCTATAAAGACTGGCTATTGGTTGGTTCTTTTACTGATATTTCATCAGAAAATCGTATTATAGAATAGAATAGAAAATATTATTTTATGTTTCATATAAAATAATACAACTTAAGAACTAATAATAATAAAGTAACAAATTAGGAACGAATAAAATAATTAAAATACGAGAACACAGAAAGGCTACCGGCTCAGCATTAAATGCTACATTGACATAAGCCAGTGCAGCGCTGGTTTTCAGCGGCGCCAGGGTGCTGAGTGCAGCACGCAACACAAATCACTAATGATAACAATTTAATACGCAAATCACAAATTAAAACACTAATAACAACGATATAACAAAATAATTCCGTTTTTACAAAAGTAAGTTAAATAAAGAACAAAAATAAATTTACTTAGTAATCATAACAAAAGATGCGATCTTTATCCCATGCTTCATCTTTATGAAGCATACACAAATAGAAACATTAGATAAAATGACGACCGATGTGGCGCGGTGGGCGAAGGTCCGCCTGCGACGCATGAGGTTGCGGTTTCGATTCCCGCCTCGGAACAAATGTGTGTACGATCTGCAGATATATGTTTCGGGTGTTCTGGTCGTTTTCTATGTATAATGAAAAATATCTATCTATGTAATGTATTGTATTATGTATATCAGTTATCTAGTACCCATAACACAAGCTCTGCTTACCATGGGGCTAGATAATGCTGTGTGAATTGTCCAGCATTATTTATTTATAATTACAAGTACTAGTTTAACGGGTATTTATCGCGTTTATTTACCTATTTTTCCCGACGTTTCAACAGGTTTACACACTGTCGTGGTCACGGGATGTCATCCCGTAATAAACACGATAAATACTCGTTAAAATAGTACTTGTAATTATGTGTAAAATTACCTCCTCCACGCCTTTAGACCGTGACACTTTTCAGTGGAACAAGGCAAAACCCATTTCAGCTAGTTACTAAGGTCTCGCACACAATAATTACAATAGGTAGATAACTTTAACATAGCTCTATTTATTACCGACCATAAATAACAATATTAGTGTCTTATCAGTTAGGTAAAGCGCAATAAGCCACGAGCTATTTCTAAATTTTCCGTTTGGCCTTCAGTTCGCTTGTCTACAGTGCCAGACAATAGAGTAAATGCTATAGGTACGTATAGTGTTTTTTACGCACTTCACAATACAATTACCGAGTCAGGGACTCAACGTAAACAACTATTATAACTTATGCCTTGGCCGGACTAAAGGAAAATTTCAAATTGTTCAGGCAAGGGTATCGTTATCGTAAAAAGGGCACAATGCTTGTCCAATTTTAATTTCCGAAGATGCCTACATTGAAATTTCAAAAAACTTCGAAACTTTCGGAACTTTTTACCAGCAACACTCCGAAACCGCATAAACGTAGCTATTTTTTTAATTAAATTTGGAAAATTACATCATCATTATCATTTTAGTCTGGAATCCCCCACAGCTTTATAAAGAGGTCATTTTGCTTTCGTCAGCATTTTCTGTCCTGTAGGTATTTTTCACCTTCACGTCCTTGCAGTTACATAGAAAGTACCTACTTACTAAAAAATATAATTGATGATATATAGATTTATGAGTAGTTTAGTCTAGTTATATATAGTTAGTTTTTCTTAATTTAGTTATTCATATTATATAAAATACTAAACAAATCCCATCTCATGTATATAAACCAGCAAAGATAAACCAAAGAAGAAGTTCCCAAAGATAAACCGATCCTACCAACAATACAATACAATACAATACAATATATCTTTATTACCTACCAACAGCGCAAAAAGAGAAACAGAACTGTAGAGCAGTTGTTAAAGGAATAATAGCAGTATTCGTTATAGATTCATAACATGAACAAAACCATAGACGCGTGAGAATCTTCAGTACTCGTAGTAATACAGATTATTGGAAAGACGAGACAATCAAATATTTTGATTATCTTTCTTCAGCGTTCTCAGGAAGTAAAGCCAACTTCCTTTGATAATAAGGTATATTCATTATGCACTCACATTGAGAAAGTACCGGTTTTTACGAAAAAAAAAATATAATTTTTCTTTTTAATTTTTGTCTGAAATTCGTCCTCTTACATAAAGACTCGACTTTTCGGAGTTCCATGTATAAAGAACGTTAAATTTAATTATTTATTGCATAACTGGCATATTTATGTATCTAGAGTCTATAACCATCTGTAGGTACGTGCTTATAACCTAAAAATAGGTCAATGACATAGTAGGCGTTGGGGGGCGGTAATGGAGGCGATTAGTACTTGACCGTTGTGGATGCCACAACCTTCAGGAGGCCTACACCCAGCAGTGGCTTGGCTTGTAGCGGCATAATCCTAAAACAGGGACTCTTTGGCCCCTTATGTAACACACTACATATTTGTACCTATCTGTGTGTTTTTTTTGCTTTTTGCTTCGTATAGATTTTTCTTGTTTGTATTTTCTTTATTTTCTCTCTTCAGTAGGTAAAAACCCGGCTGCGGACAATGATGGTGGACGAAATAAGCAAAGACATCTTAGCTACCTGGGTAATGGGCTATTGTTCGTATTTCTTAGAAAATCGAGATCAAAGAATAACAATTCTCTTTCATTCTCTTCGCCGATCATTCACCTAATTAGATATTTTACGACGCGCGACATCAATACCGAATAAAGTTTATTGGAGCCCCAAAATAAACATTACAGCAGCGCCCGTTTTGGAATATAGGTGCAACGTCACAGGTAGACGGTTGGGCGGCTGCCAAGGGAGGGCTACTCAGAACTCACTCACGGACCACCAACGACGGGCCTAGCAATTACATATAGATAAATTTGTATATTGTGCTCTCTTGACCGCTAATTGACACTAGGTAATATTAAAAATGCGAAAGATTGGATGTCTAGATGTATGAATGTTTGTTACCTCTCTACGCCAAACCACTGAACGGAGTTGGCTGAAATTTTGCAAAACAAAGGATAGTTTTTATCCCATCACTTCCCATGAGACTATACTAACCTTGAAACATTTCCATAGATACAATGTATCTCTTATATGGACTCCCTAATCATTTTCTATGTGTACTTACCTAACCTAACCAATAGTCATTAAGGTTAGCTATAGATACCAGAATTCTGTCATCTCTGTGGTTAGTATAGTCACCGTTGAGACAACTACATATTTATCATAATAAGGCTACGCTCACATTAGATACAAATTTGTTCGCACGTAAACGTATGAATGCTGTTCGCACGAATTGAGTGCGTTGCGTACATTGAATACGTTTTTCTCCGTCAAATAGGCAGTGTCCCGGTGATATCGCGTTCGCGTAGTCTTCTTTGTTGCGATTAATAATCTGTATCTTAAAGATAATCATCCTTAACACAAAAGATTGCAACGTTGTCGTCGTTATCAAACGAATGGCTGCGCAAAATGTTTAAAAAAATAAACGATTTCGGTCAATTTCATTATATTAAGGAATATATCAGATTTTATGTTTAGAATCACTTTGTTCCCACAAATATTTATGTCCGTAAATCAAGTTTTTAACTTTCTACATCCATTGTGTCCATTTTATGTTCAAATGAACATACGAATGCGTGATAAAATCCGATATACAATAATAATATATAATTAATCCGAGATTGTATTTGCACGTCGTCGTAAGTAAACACACGTGTCTAACTAATCGCACGCAGTCTGTGTGCTTCTATAGTCCTTGGAAGGCAGAATCATTCGTGCGTTATCATACGTTTCCGCACGAATCCAATACGCACGAAAACGTGTCCAACTTGAGCGCGGCCTAAGAATTGATAAAAATCCATCAAAATGGAAAAATTAGGAATTAACTAAGTACCCATTATCTACCGTAGACAAACATTTAGCTTGTCTATTCTATTAATTAGTTTATTGTTTATATGTCTAGCATATCGTCGGTCGGATTCATTACCGGAACATTTCCGAAAACACGTGTTTTGAGCTAAGTATGCAGAATGGTAGGGAATTGGATATTTTTTCCAAATCACTAACGGTAAAACTCAAACATTGGGTCTAATTGTCAGAAAACTACTTATTCCGGTAAAGAAAAAATAATTTTAGAAATCACTTCGTTTTCAGTAACAGTTTATTTCGAAATGTCCCGCTGCCACTCTAAATTATATAGTGCATCCGTGGTTCATCAATAGAATATTTTGAAATGTTCCAGTATGACTCTGAAATTCTTAAGTTTATTATTGTTTATTCGTGTTTAGTGCCAGTCGCGCTTTGAACGCTCAGTGTAGGGGTCAGAAAGAAGAAATACAGAAATACAATTTATTGGTAAAATTAATTTACATGTAATTTTTTCATAATAATAGTTAAAATTATAATATAAATTGTATTTTATCATCACAAGCCTAATATAAATGTAAACATAAATAAAAAACAAAATAAATAAATTAAAAAGTTGACATAAAAACATTTGATACGGAAATAGGTATAGTCATATTAAATTTACTTTTCTAGTAGTTCGTTCACTGAGTAGAAATTCTGCTCGATAAGCCAACGTTTCAACCTGACTTTGAAGCAATGCAGACTTTCATCAGCTGTGACGGAGTCTGGTAATTTATTGTACACTGCCGTACCCATAACATGCGTTAACTTTGAGGACTTCGTGAGGGAGCGGGCGATAGTAGCGAGCTTGCCTGCGTTCCGCGTCCCGTACGAGTGGGTGTCGCCGTTCTTCATGAACTCGTTCAGGTTCGAGCGAACATACACCGCCACTTGCATTATTACAATGCATGGCAGCGTAAGTATCGCTAGTTCTTTGAAATATGGTCTAGCGGAGACGTCACGTCGGATGTTAACCAAGGTGCGTATGGCTCGTTTCTGCATACGGAAGGCGCGCTCCCAGTCGGCAGCCCGCCCCCATAGCTCAGCGCCATACTGTAACACCGAGTGCACTGTTGCGAAATAGCAGCTTCGTGCCACCTCCGCCACGCGAGCCACCCGTCGGAGCGCAAAACAGGCACTGCCCATCTTTCCGCACAGCTTACTGATATGACTCTCCCAGGTAAGCGCTTTGTCAATTTCGAAGTGGTGGATGCGGATTGTCGGATTGTCTGATGACAGTTCCATTGACGCATACTACTAGTTGTTTCGCCGGTCTCCCAGACAGGCGAAAATGTAAATAGTGTGTCTTCAAGTTCAGTCCCAGTCCGTTCAGCCTGAACCATCCAGAGAGTTGGCTGGCCGTCTAGTTCAGCTTTTCCTCCAGCGCGTCCACGGACTTTGCAGTGACGACCGCGGCTACATCATCATAGTAGTAAATTATATACATACATAGTAGTAAGTTTTAATGAATAACAATTGTAAAAATGTGTTCAAGAGCCAAACGACTGCTTCAATTAGCAATAACGAAGAGTTCAAATAGTGATAATAATCAGTTTAGCGGTAAGTTTTGTTTATATACCTACTTATTTAGTTTATAACCTAACTATTGATTTTTTTGTAAAAGCTCGTGAAAATAATCTAACAAAAAGGGGAATGGTGACCAAGAAAGCTTATAATACTAGCATGGATCTTTTTTTGCTTATCAGACCAAGTAGTAGGTTCTTTCTTACCTATTTATGTACCTAATTACTGCCTAAGTTTAGCTTATCCTTTCAAAAGCTAACTCGTACTTTTGTGTGCGAATTATTTTCAGGGTTCCATACCCAAAGGTTTTGCCCTTCGCTTTCACGGGAAGCCTATACTAAGCCTCTTTAAGGCTTAGTGCTTCTCTATTTTTTGCTTTCTAGGTGGTGGTTGTGTGGTGGAATTTGTTCCAGAGACAAAATTAAATGCTGTTCGTAAAAATACTCCTGCGCATAATGACGTTGTCGAGCATCAAAGAGATCATCAAACCGAACCGGGTAAGAAAATGAGTATGCAAGATAACCTTATTGTAAGTTTTTGTAGAAGGTAGAAGCTGGCATTAACAGTAGGTAACTAGGTAGTTACCTGTTAATGCCAGCTTCTACCCGTGCCACTTAACTACGGACTTCACGCTGTGTCATCCTCTCGCTCTGTCACTCGTGCCATGCCGTGCCGTGGACATGTTAACAGCGGACTCCGCTAGAATGAGACGGTCATTCTAGCGGAGTCCGCTGTTAACTCGCTACTTATGTATTTAGCTAGGTAGGCAGATGTAGAACTACGACTGCGAATTAAGTACCAACAGCGACCAAAGATATTAAGCCTGAAGAAGAAAGATTTACTTTCCCTATGTGATTCAAATGTCATACCAAGAGTGTACCGAGACTACTACTTAAGTTTGGAGGCCGTGGACAATCACCATGAACCCGATGAGCATAACGAAAACAACTAATTTGAAGTACCTTCATATTTTAAGAATTAAACTGATCTCTTTTTATTTTCTAGATATTATTAAACCGTTATGACTTCTAAATTGATTGTTTTTTTTTATTTTATTACTGACTCAATCAGGAATATTCCAATTACTCCTTAATTTTTCAGGAAATTTTCACTTCATTAATGGAACATTTCACAAAATTACGGATAACTAAAAAACTACAAATGATACCTAAATCTTAGTAACCCACAATAAACTTGTCTATAAACTGTATATAATTTAATTAAAAAAATTACACTCAATTATCTTTACATGAAGTAAACTAACATTTGAATATTTTCAAAAACTTTAACCGTCTATTACTCAGAACAATGTATTTTGAAATGTTCCATTACTGTTTCCGACCGACGATATGCTAGATAGTTGTTAGGACATCCTTTTAAGTATGTTAGTATACGTGTGCCAGAATGTCCTGCTCTTCCATACAAATAGGTACATTATTAGACAAGAATATGTAGAGTAAAGAGGTACTCTTTACTCTACATATTCTTGTCTAGACAAAACCTTGTATACTCGTACCTACGTACTTATTCTGTTCATCATTGGGGTTAAATTATACACAATAGTTCATTCTCCAGTTACCTGCTTTACAGTCTCATGATGACTAGTAACGGTCGGCTGGGTCTGGTTTTTCCATGGTTTGTGTTTCACTGATTTCCGGCTCGTTTCAAGCGTTCAAGGTTTTATTTACACTAAGCACCTACGGACACCTACACTACAATACATACTAGGTACTGGAGTCCTCCTTTCTAAGGTTTTTGTTATTACCTATAGTGCGTAAGCCCTCACACTCTGGGTAATCTCTATGAAACGTTGACGATGACTGCTGAAATCACAGCATATGTGTTTTTTACGAGTGACTCAAGTATAATGAAATGAAAGTGAAATTTCATTTCATTTCATTTCATTTCATTTCACTTTCATTTCATTTTATTTCATTTCATTTCAATCACAGCATATGTGTTTTTTACGAGTGACTCACGTGTAGGATGCCCACTCAATATGCGACGTGTATTATTTGATTTCTTAGGTATAGAGGTGGATTGTGTGTTAGGTACTGATATATTTTGAAGTTTCAGAGTAGTTTCAGCCTTTCAGCGATATTTAACATTCAGTTTCCAAGAACGCTTAATTTCCTCGAAAACCGTACTCTTGAAACGGTTGATTGACGCCATCTCTCTGCAGGGAGGATGATTTGGAATAAAAACTTATCTTCTAGGAAAGGATAATTGTTTGAACGGTAGCTATAAGGAAACAGAGGCAAAAAGAAGAGGAAAATAAGGGATTTTCCTGATATTAAGTTCGCCGCGATAGCCTTTTCGTGCTACATTCGAATATGTTTATTTCATATATGTATATTTTGCGGCCAAAGTTTGGTGTAATTTCGTTATAAAAACATTGTTAAGCGGAAGGGACACATACCCTGCGTTCCCAAACGCATGGCACTAGATGTACAAACAATACAATACAAAAATGTTTTATCGTACGCCTGGTTTCATTACAAAAAAATTTAATTACATGCGACAAGTAATAATAGGCGGCGTTATCGCTTAGAAGCGATCACTTCCAGATTGTGCTTCCAGGCAACTTTTGGATGGAAAGAATACATAACTACATATCGCTGCTACTAGGTACTTCTCACTATATACCATCATTCATCATCATCATCAGCCTATAGCAGTCCACTGCTGGACGTACTAGGCCTCCCCCAATGAGCGCCATAGCGCCCTGTCTTCAGCTTGCCGCATCCAGCATCTACCTGCAGTCTTTCGCAGGTCATGATCTCCACTCAAGAACACGTTTGCCACGTTTGCCCTCACTATATATATATCTATGTATAATTATTATATTAGGCACCGCTGCGTGACACCGGAGTGGTTTTAAGGGCTCCACACACTATTGGAACACCACAAAACCTGACGATACTCTTGGACACGTCGGATAATTCTAATTAGTAAATATAGGATATAAATTGATATATTTCCGACGAAAATGATATATTTGACGACCGATGTGGCGCGGTAGGCGAAGGTCCGCCTGCGACGCAGAAGGTTGCGGGTTCGATTCCCGCCTCGGAACAATTGTGTGTACGATCTGCAGATATTTGTTCCGGGTGTTCTGGTCGTTTTCTATGTATAATAAAAAATATCTATCTATGTAATGTATTGTATTATGTATATCAGTCATCTAGTACCCATAACACAAGCTCTGCTTAGCTTGGGGCTAGATGATGCTGTGTGAATTGTCCAGCATTATTTATTTATTTATTTGATTTTTAGTTTACTTTAATATTTTAAAGGTAAAGTGCGTGTCAAGTGGAATTTAATCATATCAAATTTCTATGACTAGAACCACTTTTTAAACACCCGACGTCTCTTCTCGTCGCGTCGGATGTTAATGTTGTGATTCAGCTCATAGAAAATTAAAAACGAATCAAATGATTAAAATCAACACGCTTCGCGTTATGTCGGTTCGCGTTGCGTGTCAACAGTGTGTTTCCGACTTTATTCTCTTTAGTTATACCCATCTGTAGATGTATCCTTTAGCTTTATAAATCAAAAGAAAATGTGTTTTCATTACACGTTTGTGACTCGATAAGCTATCTAGACAAGGAGCTAGACGGATAACCCACTAGACAATGATCTTGACTGGATAACACTGGACTTGATTAAAGATAAAGTCTGACTGATTTCAAGTATCAATTTGCGTCGTAACAACTGACTTTGTTGATATGATATACTTGCGTCGGTAAAAGGTGACGCAAAACACTGCTTATTTTCGTGGTTATTAGATTCCTATAGTTGACACGTTCAATGCCACTGTCGTTCATCTCGTTCCTGAAGTGGCAGGGCGGGCGGTGCGACCTATTCGAACCTATTGGAACGAGTTTTGCTCCAACTCAAAATCTAACAACTTACAGATAAGCAAATCATATGTACTAGACACATAAGTTATGAACATACTAGTGGTTTCTTCTCACTTCTTCCACTGGTGGACAAAAAATTGAAGTGAACATCAATATAATAATGAATAGTATAAAATATGACTTGTCTAAGTGCTTATTTGTAAGCCTAAAGAAATAAACTTTCATTTCATTAAAATAGTGTTAAACTGATATTATAAAGAGGAAAGGTTTGATTTTTTGTTTGTTTGTAATAGGCTCCGAAACTACTGGACCGATTTGAAAAATTCTTTCACCATTGGGAAGCTACACTATCCCCAGGCTAAGTATATTATATTTTCAAAAAAGTTAGGGATCCGTACTAAAACCGTGCGAAGCCGGGAAGGTCCGCTAGTGTTATATAATGACAATAAATTTGCCAAGAGGTCTATGGCCACAGCTATGGCTCTAGACAGACGGACCGCATTTCAACTGCAATCCAACCACAAATTTGCAGTTCATTTGCAGTTTGAATGCAGTTGACACGACTGCAATAGAACTGCAAACCAACTGCGTAGTCCGATTGCAGTTCATTTGCAGTTCTATTGCAGTCGGCGTGCAGTTCTGAAATGCGGTCCGTCTGTCTAGAGCCTATGATATTAAGTTCTTTAGAAACGCGTTTGGAGTTTGAGTAGAGGTTGAATCGTGCTCGAGGTATGTATGACTGAAGATATGGGGGTAAGATTATATGTAGAAGGAAGACTAGTAGAACCATATAAAATTTGACTTGTCTAAGTGATTATTTTGTAAAGAAATATACATAAATACCTATAATAATATTGACTATTTTACCTACATTAGTAAGTAGGTACCTACATAGGTATAGGTAGACAGAAATGCAATGGAATACAATACATCATCATCATCATCAGCCTATACTTATTAGTCCACTGCTGGACATAGGCCTCCCCCAACGAGCGCCATAGCGCCCTGTCTTCAGCTTGACGCATTCAGCATCTACCTGCAGTCTTTCGCAGGTCGTCATCCCACCTGGTCAGAGGGCGTCCTACACTACGTTTACCGAGTTGTGGTTTCCACTCAAGAACACGTTTGCCCCAGCGACCGTCGTTTCTTCGCGAGATATGGCCGGCCCACTGCCACTTCAGCTTGCTAATTCTTAGAGCTATGTCGATAACTTTGGATCTCTGTCGGATGTATTCGTTACGAATCCTATCCTTCAGAGAAACTCCGAGCATAGCTCTTTCGAATCTCTCTCTTTCTTTCTATACAATATACGGAAACCGAGAAAATTAGGTTTATAATGAGTATTTAATTCATAGTCTAAGCAAATTAATAAAATCAGGGAAATAATCCTCCGAGTTTTAGTATGTTCTTGTGGATACCACAAGGTAAAACTGTACCAATGTACAATGATGTTATATATACGTAGATACGTTGTATCGAGGTCTGCCTTACAAAACGAAAATCAGGCACGTCTCCTAATTGAACTCAGTCCGTCCTGCTCCTGGCCGCGACGCGCACGTTCGTTGAACACGAGGTTACTCACAGAATATTTCTAAATAAACCTCAAAAATGCCAAGTTGTGTGTTCAGAAAGTGCAATAACTACACAAGGACTATAAAAACCAGTAAGGGTGTATCTTTTCATACGTAAGTACTGTTTAATATGTTAAAATGTAAAATGGTGAATTTTATTTTACTCAACAATCATTGCAACGCGGCGTTGTTGCCGCTTTGGTAGCGAAGCGGCAACGCCGCGCGAATGACACGAATGAGACAAGTAGTGCGATTCTAGTGCGAGTGACAGAGAAACAGGACGCTAGGGGATACTGGGGTGATTTGACACTGGTATCCAATATTATCCATAGTAAGTAAAAATAAAGATTTAGACATTTTACTTTAAACAATAATTTATATTTTGTTTAAGATTTCCTAAAGACGAATTGCTAAAAGAGAAATGGGTACAAAAAGTAAGAACCGAGAGACGAGAAGATGAATGGATGCCATCACCATACTCAACAATTTGTTCGGAACACTTCGTGGAAAGTGACAAATACGTTACAAAAAAAAAATTTCACAAACTGATAAAGACAGCAGTACCAGTTATTAAGGTAAAAAAACTACTTTTATTATTATTCACGATTTTAAATTGGTCTTTGGGAGGTAAGAGCGCGCTGATAGTAGATAGCTCAACTTAATTAGTGGATTTCTCATATTTTAACCGACTTCAAAAAAGGAGGAGGTTCTCATTTCGACTGTAATTTTTTAATATGTTTTTACCTCAGAACTTTCGACTGGGTGAACCGATTTTGATGATTCTTTTTATATTTAAAAGCTGGACTTAATTAGTGGATTTCTCATATTTTAACCGACTCCAAAAAAGGAGGAGGTTCTCATTTCGACTGTAATTTTTTAATATGTTTTTACCTCAGAACTTTCGACTGGGTGAACCGATTTTGATGATTCTTTTTATATTTAAAAGCTTGACTTAATTAGTGGATTTCTCATATTTTAACCGACTCCAAAAAAGGAGGAGGTTCTCATTTCGACTGTATTTTTTTAATATGTTTTTACTTCAGAACTTTCGACTGGGTGAACCGATTTTGATGATTCTTTTTATATATAGTAATATATAGTATAGTAATATATAGTATATAGTAATGTAAGGGTCCGTAACTTTATTGAAAATATAATATAGCCTTTCACCGTTAGGAAGCTACATTATCCCCGGTGAATGTTCACCGGGGATAATGTAGCTTCCTAACGGTGAAAGAATTTCTCAAATCGGTCCAGTAGTTTCGGAGCCTATTCAATACAAACAAACAATCAAAATCTTTCCTCTTTATAATATTAGTATAGATTATAAAAATATATATCGTACTTCATTTTATAATTTATAATTTTTGTAAATAAACCTCATTTTTATAAAATTTTACTGAATTTTTTCTTCATGCTGCCTGCTGGGTACCCCTTATATATTTTAGCCCAGTTTCCTCTAACTGATAGCCGATGTGACGTCCTAGGCTGTCATTGGCCGCGAGATAGACATAGTTCCATAATGTCATAGGTAGGTAGCTATAATAAAATATCGCCATGTTGTTATTTCTTTAAAATGAGTATGACGTCTCTAATGTAAAATCTCATTGCCAATGTACAAAACTACACGAATTATTTACCCTGATTTTATTAATTTGCGTGGACTATCATTTCCAATGAAATACTATTAATAAATACACTTGAAGTCGTTATGTTCTAAATTTAAATAAGAATATTATATTTAATACACAAGTTAGGTACCTATACCTAGTTATTCTGAAGGAAAAATGAAATTTGCATGATCAGTTGGACCAAAATACCTTCTTTAGACCTCCAAAAAAACGAAGGATGGGTAAGATCAAAGCTTCAAATACATACAATACAATACAATATCTCTTTATTGCACACCAAATACATAAAATACACAAGACAGGAAAAGAAAAACAAATACAAAATATGCTGTACAATGGGCGGCCTTATCGCTAAGAGCGATCTCTGCCAGGCAACCTTTGGATGGACAGGAGTGCTAGGACAAGTATAAACGGTATAAAACAAAGTCGCTTCCCGCTGTCTGTCTGTCACTTTAAAACGACGCATCGGATTTGGATGCGGTTTTTTTAATGGATAGAGTGATTCAAGAGGAAGGTTTATAAACTATTTTTGATACATAGATTTACACGCGGGCGAAGCCGCGGGGCGCAGCTAGTAGAATATATTTGATAGTAATCATTGATGAATGAATGATTTATTATGCGGATCCACGTGTTATAAGAATGAAGACTTGTGACGTAGGTCGTAAGTACCTTTCATGAAAGAGCTGATGGAAAATTATTTCGAATGCAATTGTGCGACTTCATTCATATTGTTTTACATTACTTACGATTGTCCCTAAGTATATATATAAACTAGCTGCGCCCCACGGCTTCGCGCGCGTGGAAATCTATGTGTCAAATGGTTTATAAATCTTCCTCTTGAATCATCGAATTATTTATTGTTATTAAATGTCTATGTTTATAAGAGATTTTATACTGTACTAGCGGACCTTCCCGGCTGCGCACGGTTTTAATACGGATCCCTAACTTTTTTGAAAATACAATATAGCCTATGTTCACCGGGGATAGTGTAGCCTCCCAACGGTGAAAGATTTTTTTCAAATCGGTCCATTAGTTTCGGAGCCTATTCATTACAAACAAATAAACAAAAATCAAACCTTTCCTTTTTATTGCCCCGGTCACTGATGGTCTCTCGCGTCCGCATATTTTTATTTTATGTCATTGATTTGTGATTGAGTATGTAAATTTTAATGTTATCTTTTGTATGAGTCCTGTGCTCGAAATAAACAATTTTTATTTTTATTTTTTTTATTTATTTATAATATTAGTATAGATTAGATTTTTCTGTATACCTTAGTATCTATTTATGTACCAATTGTCGCTCTAGTCTTACAATTTACTTATGAATAACATGTGCTCCTATGTTTAAATTTCCGATACAATTTAAATTGTTTGAGAAATAAATGAATTGAATTGAACTGAATTATTAAAAATAAACCGTATACAAATCCGTTGCGTAGTTTTAGAGATCTAAGCATACATAGGGACAGACAGACAGCGGGAAGCGACTTTTTTGAACTATGTAGTGATGTAGTGTGACGTACCTACCTTTAATGAAAGAGCTGATAGAAAAATATTTAATACAATTTTACGGTTTCATTCATCCACGATTTACCCTAAGTACCTATGTACCGACAGCCGCTGGGGCAAACGTGTTCTTGAGTGGAGACCACGACTCGGCAAACGTAGTGTCCCCTCCGACCAGGTGGAATGACGACCTGCGAAAGACTGCAGGTAGATGCTAGATGCGGCAAGCCGAAGCGTTGTCCAGCAGTCGACTAATATAGGCTGATGATGAATATGCTGATATCTCGCGAAGAACTTGAAAGAGCTGATGGAAAATTATTTCATGTAATTGTACGGCTTCATTCATATATTTGTTTAACATAAGTTACGATTGACCCTAAGTACATTATGTATATTATATATTACGCAATGGTTTAATGAATATGGCGCCATTCGTACTTTTCCACTGATTAGATTGGTTTTATGTAGTTATTTTATTGATAATAATTGTTAGGTAGGTTTTGTATCCGCCATTTGAGCTGATAAGAGGAAACCCGAAATTACCTATATGGTTCATTATCGTAACAGCGTAAGTCATAAAATATTGTGTTCTGGGAAGCTATAACGCGGGTTTTTTTGCAAACAGATAGGACAAATAAATAAGATATTCCAACGGGGCTATCTACGTTTGACAGGCAGGATTAGAATGAAAAGCTAATAAATGAGTCACCCATGACACATCCTTTGGGACTTATGGGATAAATGAGTCATTTAATACTTGTAGTGTCACAGTATTTTAAGATTTTTTGTAAAAAAATCAGAAGTTTTTTAATATGTAAATCTTTTTATAATATTGACGAAGCTATTGCTGATGAATTTTATATGTAATCATATTGTAATCATACTATTGTATTGACTTTTCCGAGTGTACGTGATTGTATCAAAAAGGAATAAATAAATGAACTGAACTGAACTGATTCACTTTTTGCCTTATATGTACAAACTGTGCGTACATAGACCTACTCGACTTCAAATTAGCTTCACGGCTTCAACTTCCAAGCTGTGTTCCAAGGTACCTAGATAGTTATATGGTAGGTGCTTAAACTACATACATAGGTGTAAGGTGTAAAAGCTATTGGTGGCAGAGTACTATGTGAATTATCCAGCATTATCCTGCCCGTACATGCCATGAAACTGAAAGAGCGAGAGAGTCTAAACAATTTCTGAGTTAGAGCCTTTTTGTAACAACTCTCTACCTACATGTACCTATTTCTATAAGTGTGTTATTTGATAATTTTAGTTGTTATGAATAAATTATTTCTATTTCTATTTCTGAACTGTGGAATGCCCTACCCATTTCGATTCGACAAGCTAAGTCTCTTCCTATATTCAAACATATGGTCTATGAACATTTCCTTAACTCAACATCAAACTGTTAATTTATATACATCATACCTATATTATATATTTATATGTGTATTTTATATTTATATTATATATTTATGTTTTATTTATACTTATAGCTATACAAAATCCTGGGACCACGAGAAAACAGCGGTATTTGTTATGTATGTCCCAATTAAATATTATTCTATATAACACGCCACCGTCTATACTTGTTCTAACTCTTCATGTCCATCCAAAGGTTGCCTGGCAGAGATCGCTTTAAGCTATAAGGCCGCCCATTGTACAACACATTCTTTATTTGTCTTTTTCCTGTCCAGTGTATCTGTTTTTATGGTGTGCAATAAATAATTATTGTATTGTATTGTATTATTTATTTATAGTTGAAACAAAGGTACTTAGGGATATGCTTCTACCTGTGTTGTGTGAGACTAGTGCTTGTTATAGGGTTCTGTTATGTTATCTATATATATAAAAGAAAGTCGTGTTTGTTACAACACTTATAACTCGAGAACGGCTGGACCGATTTGACTGAAAATTGGTGAGAAGGTAGGTTAGAACCAGGAGTCTAACATAGGATATTAAAAAAAAACCATTTGACAAATCGATTTCCACGGGGGCGAAGCCGCGGGGCGCAGCTAGTATATAATAAACCTGCAGAACATGTCACCAGCGCAGTAATTCCGTGGGAGGTAAACGTAATTGTCAAAACAATGAGATCGTTACGCGGCTGGCGCTCTAATAACACCACTCCTGTACAAACCTTTGCACTGTACAGGAGGTAGGCTAGGTACCTAATTGTATGTTTAATTTAATTTGATTTATCAATTCTTTCATTTCATTTGACTTAGAATTGGAACATTATAAATAAATAAATAAATAATGCTGGACAATTCACACATTAGGACAATTACGCATTATCTATCCCCATGGTAAAGCAGAGCTTGTGTTATGGGTACTAGATGACTGATATACATAGTACAATACATTACATAGATAGATATTTTTATTATACGTAGAAAACGACCAGAACACCCGGAACAGATATCTGCAGATCGTGCACACAATTGTTCCGAGGCGGGAATCGAACCCGCAACCTCCTGCGTCGCAGGCGGACCTTCGTCCACCGCGCCACATCGGTCGTCTATTACGTTATTTATAGAAGCAATTATTAATTTACTTCATTTCATTCATTTTAAACCTTTTATTCAGAAAATATATACATGTATGGTTTTACTTAGAAACTAATGCTTAAACTACGTCTATATTATCTCTTTGTCCTCTTTTGGCAAAGGCCTCCTCCAACCCCTTCCTCTTTAACCTATCTCTCGCCAACCTTATCCACGTGTTCCCTGCTACGTCTCTGAGCTCGTCCTCCCATCTTTTCAAAAGTTCACAGTTCTTTCGACAGTTCAAAAGATTAATTTACTTATATAGAACTTATTGCATATGCATTTTTATTTTATGTTTTTCCAAACCTTTGTGGTTTTCTAAGTGTTATTGTTAAGATTTCTGTGTAAAATTTCTTTTAATTTGGTAAATAAATAATAATAAAAAAACTTATCGTACTAACATCATCATCTTCAGCCTATATTAGTCCACTGCTAGATATAAGCCTCCCCTAATGAGCGCCGCATCCAGCATCTGTCTGCAGTCCTTCGCAGGTCGTCATCCCTCCTGGCCGGAGTGCGTCCTACACAACGTTTGCCGACAATAGTACTAACGCTTTAACCCAATTACGGTATGGTAACAACTCAAACAACCCGTTATCATTATCACAGTGAGTGGTTCAGCCTAACACCGTTGCTTGCCCGTCCGAGAAACCTAATTTAGCTATTATCGATGGTAGGTCATGTGGCACATATGACACCCAATTAGCACAAATTGGTCCGGTATGGTTAAAGGTCAGTATATTCAGACTTCACTATGACCTAGATTTGTTGCCCAATTTTGAACAGGCTGGCTCAAATCCATATTGCTATGGTTTTTTCTTCAACGTTTGGTTGTGTAGAAGCTGCGATTCTATATATTTCTTCAGTATAAATTAATAAATAATGCTGGACAATTCACACAGCATTATCTAGCCCATGGTAAGCAGAGCTTGTGTTATGGGTACTAGATAACTGAAACTAAAACAATACATTACATAGTTAGATATATTTTTTATTATACATAGAAAACGACCAGAACACCCGGAACAAATATCTGCAGATCGTAAACACTATTGTTCCGAGGCGGGAATCGAAACCGGACCTTCGCCCACCGTGCCAGTGCCACATCGGTCGTCAAAAATTCGTCATACTTTTTTTTACACAATTTTATCAATAAATATATATTTAGTAGTCTTTTACTTCAGTTCCAAAGTTTGTTTGTGTGTTGTGTTTGTGTCTAATAAATAGTTTTCTTTCTTTCTACCTTTATCTAGTGTTTGACAAGGCAGAGCACTATAACAGTTTTACAAACTACCATTTAAAAGCTGTTTACTCGTTTTATTTGTATAAACATACATTATCATTTCATTGGAAATATGTTTTTATTTGAATCATTGTGTTGTGGAAATCAACAACAATAATTAGTGTTTTGTTTTGATAATCACTTCTATTCTTATCATGCCGCATATTACATACAAATGTAGGTAAAGTATGTAGATGTATATGTTATCGTCATGTATGAATGATTGATTATGACGATGATTGATTGGGATTATTGGTTTGCGTTTTACGGATTATGTATGTTGTTAATATTCGTACCTACATATTTAGTTGCTAAAACGCAAATCACACCGCGCTAATCACTACATAGTAAGAAACAAAGTCTGTCCCTATGTATGCTTAGATCTTTAAAACTATGGAACGGATAATGATGCGGTTTTTTTAAATAGATAGAGTGATTCAAGAGGAAGTTTTATAAACCATTTGACACAAAGATTTTCACGCGGGCGAAGCCGTATTTAGTAAATAAATAAATAGTTTTTTAGTATACAGGACGGCTTGCTGACGATTCGGACAGAAGAAATTGGCCCGCATTGTCCCAATTGTCAGTTGTTGATTTTAATATTGTTACTGTCGACTCGGACACCTTTAAATTATTGCAGCTGTTGAGTACAGTCAGGTAAAAAAGATTTAAGCAAGTAGGTACCTAAGCAATATAATACAATGTGATAAAGCTAATGAAATTGCTTTGCGTGCGTGTGGTGAAATACATTTATGTTAAAAAAAACAATAAGTCTCATCTATAGCGTGTATTTAGTACAAATCAACATCTTATATACTTAGGTATCCATACATAGACACGGAACAGAAAGTTAGCGGCCCTGTCAAGTATTATTGTTTTACAAGGTTTTTGTTATTGTATTCTAAACTGAGGCTCATTTTATGTTTTTTTTTACGTTAATAGGTCCAGCTCTGTTTTGTTTTGTCTCAAACCACTTTTTAAACGAGTTTGACATCGATAAAACTTAGTTTTATAATGCGACTTATAATAAAAACGAGATCTTATTAATATTATAAACGTCAAAGTTTGTAAGTATCGATGGATGGATGTTTGTTACTCTTTCACGTAAAAACTACTGAATGGATTTTAATGAAACTTCACAATAATATAGCTTACTATATCAGAATTACAATTCATAAAGATATCTAGTATATTATCCAAAATATCTATCACCACGCGGATGAAACCG
Source organism: Eupithecia dodoneata (assembly GCA_947044415.1). Classification (NCBI taxonomy): domain Eukaryota; kingdom Metazoa; phylum Arthropoda; class Insecta; order Lepidoptera; family Geometridae; genus Eupithecia; species Eupithecia dodoneata. Next base: position 3,282,432 of record OX345670.1, read on the forward strand.
CGGGGCGCAGCTATAGTATAAAATAAGTTGAATGCAAAAGAACAACTGCAAATGTACTATCTGAGGAAAACAGATGTTTGATATTGGACTACATTATTTCTTGCTTTATGGGTCGTATGAATAAATAATGCAAGTCAGATTTACATCAAATAAAGGCGATAAGAGACGTAAGTAGACTTCTTCAAGGTATTTTTAGCTTCGCTATTTATCGCTGTGCCGGCTTAGAATTTGCACCACGCCAACTCTTCCCGCGGGTGTCTAGAGAGGCGACTAAGGGATATCCACCGGGAGGGCGCGGTAGCTGCGCCTTCTATAGGACAATTATAGCACCAAACTGCAATCCCCAACTAGCATGCTTTGCGTGGGGATTATGGTTCCCCCCATATGATAAAAGCCAATAAGGGATATCAGTGGGAGGCCTGCGTCCAGCAATGGACAAGTGTAGGTAGATGAGATAATGATTGTTTTTTAACTTGTTTGCATGGTCAAGGATTCTTTTACCTTGAAACTAATAAGGTATTTGAAAAATCAAAATCTACAGATAAAATCGAATATCAATCAAATTGGGGTCTGCCAACGATCCATGGAGCGTAGCATCTTAGGAGTCAAGCTGTCAGACCGCGTGCGGAACAGCATACTACGCTCCAAAACACGCATCGTTGACGTTGGTCAGACAGCGGGAAGCCTGAAGTGGATCTGGGCCGGACACGTCTGCCGCATGTCCAGCGACTTGTGGGCAAAGACCACCACAGAGTGGAGCCCACCCAACGCTAAGAGGCGACGTGGAAGGCCCAGGATGAGATGGCGCGACGAGCTCGAGGTACATCTTCTATCGTGGCCTGTTGCAGCGTTGGATCGCGAGGAGTGGAAGGAGAAAAGGGAGGTCTTTGCCCAGCAGTGGGACAATAATGGCTTAAAATAAATAATAATAATAATAAATATAATCAATCAAATGCATGGTGCATTGTTGGGCGAATTTTGTGCTTCAGTTAAATATTATTGTACCTAATTTTTATCTATTTTTATTTTTAGTAAAACTTACAGCTAGTTTTCCTAAGATTGTAAAAATAAAATAAAATAATTTAATAATAAAGAAACTGGCTTGTCTAGATATTTTTCGTTCTGTTTTTTATTATGTTTTTTTGGAGTTACTTTAACGTTTTCTGAACCTATAATGGATATCGTTCTCTTAGATTGTCTCTACACCTATGTAAGAACTTACCTGGCAGAGAATAATCACATATAATAAATCTTTGTTTAATACATAGTATAAAACAAAGTCGCTTCCCGCTGTCTGTCTGTCACTATGTATGTTTAGATCTTTTAAACTACGCAACGGATTTTGATGTGTTTTTTGTAATAGATGGAGTTATTCAAGAGGAAGGTTTATAAACCATTTGACACATATATTACCACGTGGGCGAAGCCTAACCGCGGTGAACAGATAGTATTTTATATGGGCCGTGGTCTTTAAGTATTCATCCATTTTTTTTTTCATTATATCCTGTACCAAACTTCTTCTTTATCGTTTTCTTCATTGCTGAAGGTCGTGCCCGTCCTGGAAGGCTTTAACGGTGACGCTGATGAACCGCTTCCACACCACTCTGTCTTCGGCCTGTCTCAGGGCTGCAGGCGAAGTGAGTCCCGTTATAGCCTTAATTTGATCAGACCAGCGGGTTGGAGACCGTCCTCTTGGTCTTTTTCCCTCTATCTTGCCCATTAGCACTTATTTTTCGAGGTTGTTAGGCCTTCTGGCTATATGGCCAAAATAGCTGAGAACTCGTTGATAGATCGTTGTACCAGATTTATGTTGCCTGAAATAAATGAAGCCGCGGGGCGCAGCTATTATAATAATAAACTATCTGTCTGTCGTCGGGCGTTAGATAGATTACCTCAGTTGTCTATACAATATGGTCATAGACCCACCATCGCATGTTGCACGAAGGTCGGAAAGCCATCGCGATGCTATTTATACAGCACTTATCGGTCTTCACCTATGTGGGTCAAGCTCACTGCACTACCTCTATACTTCTAGTTGCCTGGTACTTTCTGTGCCCACTGTCCATTTCTTTGGTAGAGTTCGTTGGGAAAGTTATTTGCTCTTGTCCTATCATGTGGGTTTCCGCCCGCGTGCGCATCTGTAGCCAGCGTTATAGGGAAAACATATTATTTATGTTTTTTCTATAATTTGACATTAAGTATGAATCGTCGCGTCCGACCACCCGAAACCTATATTTCGGGTGGTCGGACGCGACGATATCCGCAACCGGACGAAAATCCTCATAAAATTAAAATATCCCTAATAAACCCATAACCATTTCTAAACCATTACAAAACACATTTGTAACCAGTTTTTGGTACAAAGATTCAGTTTGTCATAGTTCTGGAGATGGCTCTACAATTCAAGTCAAGCAGACTCTTACATTATCTATTCATTGCTAGTCGCCTGGTACTTCATTTGTTTATGCATTCAAAGCTGCGAAAATACCACGGCTGTTTTGATTAAAACCACGGCTGAACCTGCACAAAATTATTGATTTTTTTTCGATAAGCAAGCCACTGCAATGATATAATCAGGTGATATGGATTAATGACGTCACTGATAGTAGATGACAACAAGAATTGCACTCAATAATGAAAACATCTCATCCTTCCGAGATAGCGACGCCGTGACCACATTCACTACGAGCATTTTATTGATTTTATGCATCTCTCTCGCTTCTGCATAATCCCCTTACCACACAAATGATTCATCTCCAATACCACGTGCTTTCTTATCCCGAATTAAGGAAAACTTCGTCCGGGTTTCCCAACAAATTGCCGCTTATCTAGGAAATCGCAATATAATTATCTCCTAGAATCTTTGGGGAAACGCTTTTCGTCCATCAAGATGACACACACTGACGCAAACTATACACACACTAAATCTCCTGGGAAAACGCGGGAACGTAAAACAAACCCACACAGACAAAGCTCACGAACACAACGATCCTCCTGCCTGACGCCAGCAGACGCACACAGCCAAACAAACTGAATTATCACGCTCCGCGAGACTATAAGTACCGCTCACCGCTCCGCCCCTCCGCACTCTGCGCTCTAAACTCGCAAAGAGAACACGTATCCAAACTTTCTAAACCCAAATCCAATAACAATCATGGTTGTGAAACTAGAAACAGTGTCTTCGCTGTACGCGGATGTGTACCCTGCCATCAAGGGTCGCCGCGATATGGAGACGATCGTGACCGATTGCCCGCGCCGCCAGAAGCGTCAAGTCGCTTTGCCAGCCCTCGTGGAGGACGAGACTGAGGAGGTTTTCGAGGAGAAGAGGTCCTACTTGCTACTTACGGAGGGACTCCGCCGCCAGAAGTCAGTTTCCCCGCAAAGGCAGAGGCTGCGCCGCTCTCTGGCGCTCCCTTCACTCTCGGAAGACGAGGAGCCTTGATCAACTCGTGTTGTACACCAGGAGTGAAGTTACGCCGGCTGTTCGCTTCATCTTCAAAGCCGTGAAGGCTAGGAAGCATAATGAAGGAACAATCCGTGAGGATCGGGATCCCCTAAAGTTAAACCATTGGACACAGTGAACATACAAAATGCAAATCATAGTGGAAGAATAAAAAGAAATCTAGTGATGTGAAACCAAACCGTTGTAAAGCCAAAGTTTATGCCAATGTAGGTAGATAAGAACAATTGTATTTATACCAAAATAAATGGTGTTGAAATGTATTTGTTGCTTTTAACTGGTATGAACCTAACCTAGTCTACCTTATGTCTCAGACAATTAGGCAGGTCATAGACGAGGGAGATTGCAAAATAGGTTCGATGATACATCTCTTAAATAACGATTAAGAGAAAGTTTATTACACTTTGATTTTACATGGTACGTACAGCGTTATGTAGGAAGGAACTTATTGTGCTAGCAGGATGTTTACATACATAGCTAAATATATACCAACGGTCACAAATATTGACCGGTACCTAGTACACTATGTATCATACTTAGAAACTTTCTAAGGTAGGTTCCTCATTGAAGAAGATTGTTAAGATCAAGACTCTACATTAAATAAATAAGATTTTTCATTAAAGCCATTTATAACGTGATATTTATCATAATTGATCCTATATAATTATCTATATATAGTAAGTAAGTAAGTAAATCATTTATTTGACACATAAAACACACACATACAATTAATCAGCTTAATCATAAAAGTACAAAATTAAAACAAAACATAATTATCAAAAGTAATTACTAAGAAATGCGTGTTTGTAGCAGTGCCAAAAAGGTAATAGCTCAGTTATAATATTGCTCTGCTATATAGGATAAGCAAAGCTATTCTTAAACACCACTTAAGGTTTGAATAGGACTTTACGAAAGTATTTGCAGGCCTACTTTACTTCTCCAAGACGAAATTTCGTGTTTTATTTCGGCTAACTGGTGTATTCTAATACACCGAAATAGAGTACCTATTTGCACAAACAAATGAAATAATCGATTGCTTATTTTGTAGAAACAAAATAGGCTTGCTATTTCCATCTAGAGAGCTCTGTCATAAAATTTCTTAAGTAATGACTTAAAGTTAAGTTCCGTTTGGGTATACGACTAAAGAAAGGCTTTTTTGCTAAACTTAATTACTGACTGTAAAAATCTTAGACATGCAGTGAAAGGCCTCAAAGAAGCTTTCACTAAAGCATACGTACACGACTGAACGCAAAAGTAATTATTATTAATCGCAATGAATCATAACTTATTTACCAAGGTAGAGCAGAGGGGTTATTCGCTACGCTTCATATAGAACGTACTCATTCCCAACGCTTCATGAAAGTCAGAGCGTCATAATTTCAATGAGGATCAAAAGCCTTAAAAATATACATAGAACAAATTCAAATGGATGAATGAGCATCAAAATCGCTTTAGCCGTTTCGATATTAATTTCGACATAATAAAAAATGTCTGCCAACTACATAGCACTATGATTATCTTGTTCCATAGTGACTATCCCTCAAATATGAAATTACTACCTGCGCCCCGCGGTTTCACCCGCGTGGTGATAGATATTTTGAATAATATACAATATATCTTAATAAATTGTAGCCTATGTGTTATTCTGATCTATAAGCTATATTATTGTAAAGTTTCATTAAAATCCATTCAGTAGTTTTACGTGAAATAGTAACAAACATCCATCCATCCATACTTACAAACTTTCGCGTTTATTATTGACACTAATCGTCAGAGACGCAAGTAATGTATGGAATCAAATAGACATAGTCAGAAATTACTGCAAATATGAATAAATGACATGAATAACAATGAATAAAATAAAATGACACAGATATCTAGCACCATTACAGCAATATTAAACCATGCTTTCTGTTTGGTGAAATCGGCCTTAACCCTATCCTGAGTTTGAGCGCTGGGGGGTGCGACACAGTTTTTAACTTTTACGCTTTCCAGTGTTCCGATGTATTTTAGTTATATTATGTCTTTGTTCATTTTAAATAAATAAAAAAAAATTAAAATAAATCTACCCAGAACACAAGCTCTGCTTTGCTTAGGGTTTGATGAAGCTGTATGAATTTTAAAGAAAAAAAAAAGAAAATACATCTATGGTCAGAAAATTAGAATTCATGGCCAAAGAACAAGTTTCAACCAACCATAGCTTAGCCCTTGAATCAACTATGTTGGTCGAGAGGTCAAATGAGTATCATGCATGACGCAACTATATTTGCATACAAACATAACTTTTAGGTGGCACTTCACATGGCTATTTGTCTTCGCTATTGGGTGTTTGTTGTATTTGGCAAAATATATGACGTTCAGACGAACATGCAAAAAGAGGCAAATACGACCATCCACACATGGCACACAAATAACAAACACACAAACATTTGGCAGCAGACTGAGCAGAGCGCAAGGTGCCAATACGGCCATTGTGTGGACGGCTTATTGCGTATTTGACTGCTTTGATGTGCCTCGAGAAACCGACAAGCGCACGGTAACGCGTATTTGGTATTGGGCTTATTTGTCAAATAGGCAAATAAGGCGAACACTTTGTCAAATAAACTGTCCACACATGGTAATTGATTGCCAAATATGCCAAATACACAAATACAAATAGCCATGTGAAGTGCCAGCATAACAACAAGTTTCACAAAAAATTATAATTTGTGTTAGAGAAAGATAAAATTCGTCAGTGTCTTAGATATACAAGTATGTCTTCGTAGATAATTTACATTTTCGTTTATTTATTTTGTTTATCGTTAATTTAAAGTGTGCTATCAAGAATAATTTGTTTAGCGTTGAGTGAAGATGATAAAAAATTTCGTTTCTAGAAGCCAAAGCTATAAGCCCATTGTGTTCTTAGTAGACTTGTATATTAACTGTTTACTTAATTAAATATAACACCTATATTTTATACAGGGTGACACAAAACATATGTAGATAGATAGATAGAAACACTTTATTATAGCACAGAAAACAGAAAACAATTCAGAAAGTATAAAGGTTATCGCTGTGAGCGATCTCTTCCAGGCAACCTTGAATGGACTGTACATAAAGAAACAAAATAGACGGCACTTTAATAAATATGTACTCGTACGATCGATGGTAGGTGATTCTGGACACCGAGGGAATATTTTTTTTAGGAATTTCTTTTTTTTTACTTATGTTGAAATAAAAATGTTTTTATTTCTAAATATTCCAGTTGTTTTATGAGTATTCTTTAATTTTTAACTACTATGCCGCTAATAAAAAACTAAAAGTCAGTCACTAGTGCCTTGGTCGGGATTTTTTTTCTTTTGTTCAAAAACTATGGTTTTTGTTTTGACATTAAATGAGATGCAGACAATTTGCTATAGTTTGACCGAAACCGCTGTACCGCGCCTGAGGTATGCGAGCGGCGGGGGGGGAAATATCGGCCGCTCCGATCCATCAGTCTGCCGTCAACGCGTACTCTTGCTCTTTTTTCCACGCCCCACCTCGCCGCACTTTCCTAAGGAGCGGTACAGCGGTTTCGGTCAAACTATAATTTCGTGATTTCATATTCGTTCAGAAGAACAAGTAGGTTAGGTATATACCTATGTTTTTGCGCACTAATTACCTTCACAAACATAATTGTCACTTTCACAATCCGCTGTCATTAAAACCTTCATTGTGTGTCAGACGCGAAGACAATGTTTGCAAAATATATAGAGATACCTGTATGGTGTCTAATTACACAATGGCTCATGTAATATCACTCCGCAGTAGTATAGAATACGAGATCTCATGCGAATCGAGATATCAACCAGTTTTAGTTGCCATGGTAACCAGAGATGATAAACAGCATGGTAAAGGAACACTATTTGTCCTGCTGTCACTGACCACACCCATATTTTTTTTTTTTGCTTTATAAAATGAATATTATATATTTATATAAGTAGGTATGTATTATTAGTTATAAAGTATATATGTATTTATAGTAGATAGGTATTTGTATGTAATATAATATGAAATTTCATGTTGTAATTAACTACATAATAACGCACACAGATTTTTCAATCCAACGATCCTATCCATCAACGGTTGTCTTGTAGAGATCGCTCTTGAGCGATAAGACCGCCAAATTGTCACATATCTTGTATTATAATTTTTTACCTTGTTTGTTTTATTTTTAAGTGTGCAATAAAAGTATTGTCTGTCTATCTATCTATCTAACCTCCCTTCGTAGAGAAGTCTCAAGGGTTTTGAATTGTAGGGTCCAACTTCCGGTTTTTACACGACCTCGAAAAAAGGATGAGGTTTGTTCCGCTGTATGTTTTTTTTTAAGGTCAATAACAGTAATCTCAATTTAGGATAATGTTTTCAAAGAAAACGCGTTCGAAGTCGCGAACAGAAACTATAGGTCATAAGACATAATAAAGAATGGTGAAAATTTCTCACAATTATGTTGCCAAAATTAAGTAGAGTTTGTGAGAAGGTACCCTATTGATGACAGATTTCGAAAAAGTCTCACGATGATCTTGAGGCCGTACACCAGACTTAAGTTCGTCGCCGTCGTAATGCCCATAATCCCCACGCTGGGCATCACACACCCTTAATGAGCGCATATACAAGTACGGGAGCGATAAATGTGTCATCATCATCATCAGCCTATAGTAGTCCACTGCTGGACATAGGCCTCCCTTAATGAGCGCCATACCGCCTTGTCTTCAGCTTGCCAGCATCCAGCATCTGCCGGCAGTTCTTCACAGGTCGTCATCCCACCTGGCCGGAAGGCGTCCTTCACTACGTTTGCCGAGTCGCGGTCTCAGAACACGTTTACCCCAACGGTTGTCGGTTCTTCGTGATATACGGCCGGCCCACTGCCACTTCAGTTTGCTAATTCTTAGAGCTACGAATATGTCAATAACTTTGGTACGGACGTAAATGTGTCGCGTTTCAAATATTATCATGTCATAATCTTGTATATAACATAACTTTAACACAAAATACATACACACACATATTTTATATACTAGCTGCGCCCCGCGGCTTCGCCCGCGTGGAAATCTTTTCCACGCATCCACCATCCTCTTAAATCACTCCATCTAGTAAAAAAACCGCATCAAAATCCGTTGCACAGTTTAAAGATCGAAGCATGCATAGGGACAGACAGACAGCGGGAAGCGATTTTGTTTTATACTATGTATACGAAGTGGTGGTGAGGTGTGCGGCCTTTCTTAAGATACGATCTAGAGATAAAATGTAGTATAGGAAAGGTGGATCCTATAGTTCAGAGGACATAGGTTGACGAACTGATAATAGCCAAGTGGTAGACTGCTATATAAACTGTGAACAGACTGTAAGTAAACATATTAATACGTTTACAGAACATTGCATTAATCCATTTACACTTGACCTCTAATTAATGATAAAAGCCATGGTCGTAGTGCAATCAGTTTTTGAGTTTCAAAACTCAAAAACTTTAATAGTGTTGCAATTTTGATAACATTATTAATGAGTGATGTTACTAACGTATTAAATACTACGTTTCTGCCCGCGGCTTCGCACGCTCCTATGAAAATCAAATTCAAATTCAATTTTTTATTTTCTTTAGGCTTACAAAATAAGCACTAAGACAAGTCAAATTTTATACTATTCATTATTAACAAATTACATTATTTTAATTTTAATGTTCACTTCAATTTTTTGTCCACTTGTGGAAGAAGTGAAAAAGAAAGCAATAGTATGTTCATATAACTTGTGTGTCTAATACATTTGATTTCAGTTCAAAGATATTTATTTTCTCATTTACAACATACATGTTACTTACATGTAAGTATTAATATTATGTTATTTTTCCGTCTTTTTATGTTTAGTCCAGTAGCGTTACATCCTCAAGTATATATCTATGCAATTTGTTTTTAAACACGCCAGACGTTCCAGCACCTTTAACATCTTCAGGTAGCCAGTTATAGAACTGGGCCCCTTCGAAAGTAATCGTCTTTTTACCCTGTTGAGTTCTTATCGTAGGCAAAACAAGATGGTCAGTTCTTCGTCTACTGTATTTACTGTGTGTTTGGCTCTTTTTGATGAAAGTGATATTTGTATGAATGGTTTTATTAAGGATTCTATGTATAAGTAAACAGGTTGTGTAGATATATAGTTGTTTAATGTTCATTAGTTTGGTTTCATTATAGATTTGCTTATCTTAATCGAAATATAGTGCTATTTTAGATACATGTCAATATTTATTTAAAGCTGAGCACAAAGTTACTAAGACACATTTAACTTCGAAAGACTTGTGAAACTTTTTATTAAAAAAAAATCGAATTTCTTGGTAACCCAAGGTTAGTGACCCATTTTTGAAGTGATGTTTCTCGAGATCTATAAACTATACCTACAAAGCTGGGGTTGCGCTCAGATTGACGCTAATTTTGTCTTTAAAAGTGAGTGTGTGATTAAATGGATGACTATGCCATAGAAAGCATTTTTTAGAAGTTGTACACCACAAAGTTAGCACAGGCCTTTCATCATCATCATCAGCCTATAGTAGTCCACTGCTAGACATAGGCCTCCCCCGATGAGCGCCATAGCGCCCTGTCTTCAGCTTGACGCATCCATCATCTACCTGCAGTCTTTCGCAGATCGCCATCCCAACTGATCGGAGGGCGTCCTACACTATGTTTACCGATTCGTGGTCTTCACTCAAGAACACGTTTGCCCCAGTCGTAGTTGCAAACTTGGTTTTACACTATTGGTATCCTAATAACAACATCCCAAAAACTCAGAAGCGTGCAATTTTTGCGACTACGGTGACCAGTCTATAAAGTATATATGAATACTTGTTGTTTCTCGAGTTACAGTAATTTATTTAAGCAGGCAGGAAGGTAAAAAATAAGGTAAATTGATAGGGAAAGCCCAGATTTTATCGTTATCTGAAGTATGTATGTATGTTCTGCAGAGAGCATAATGGATGTAGGTATGTACCTATTCGGATGTTGATTGAAGTATTTTTCTAGAAAGTTGGAAGTTAATATCGCCGACGTTTCAGCAGGATTAGGTACATTTCGTGGTCCTTTCAGTTAAATAACTAACCAGATAAGTAATTTAAATCTTTACATAAAATACAAAGTAGTCTCTTCCGCTGTCTGTTCACTTAGATCTTTTAAACTACTCAATTGATTTTAATGCAGTTTTCAGTAATAGATAGAGTGATTCAAGAGGAAGGTTTATATGTACATATTTAAGAGTATTTATCGAAAATCGAGCCAGGGTGTGTCGCTAGTAAAAAATAAAACTGCCTTTTAAATTCTATTTACAATGTATAATATATTTTCTATGTATAATAAAAAATATCTATCTATGTAATGTATTGTATTATGTATATCAGTTATCTAGTACCCATAACACAAGCTCTGCTTACCATGGGGCTAGATAATGCTGTGTGAATTAGTCCAGCATTATTTATTTATTATTTATTATTTAATGACGTTTGAAACCGGTCTGTAGTTAGTTTAGAAATGACCCAGGAATGTGGCCGCATGATTCATTGAAATCTTAAGATCTCTTTGTGCGAGTCGATAAGGTAAATTCCTAAGGAAAAGTTTTGGGAAGCCCGTACGACGTGAATGAATAATTTTATCTTACACAATAGCAAAGGTATTCTTTTAATTTCCATAATAATGCGAGGAAACGCGACCGTTAATCAGCGGTATATTTTACTGTATTTTTCCTGGTATTTTTTGATAATAATTGTTACTTTATGGTTCCTTAAAGAGACTGGAAAAGCCATCGAAGCTAGAGTCAGATTTTAGATTGGAAGTAGAAGCTCTTGGGGACGTTTCCGATTGGTAATGATTATGTATCAGTTGAGTGATCTCTCAATTGTTTGCATCAGGCTGCAGTTAGCTCAACTTTTTCAATGGTCAGAGATGCCACTGTGCTTTTGCGTGACTGCCTACCGCACTAATTACCGATGCTAGCATTAATTTTAATTTAACTTTAGTAAGAGAACTCTAGTGTCTAGAGAAACCTATGTTAAGATTTAAAATGCTATCAACAAAATGTAACAAATTTGTAATAAAAAATAAATATTTATCTATCTAATGATACCACTAGAAAACCTTTACTCCCCATTGTAGAATTTGTAAAATATTAAACATTATTTTCTTGCCAGAGCTTCACAGCTTATATCAGAGCAGACAATCAAAAACACCTTATTTCTTTTATCAATACATAGTATAACAAAGTCGATTCCCGCTGTCTATCCCTATGTATGCTTAGATCTTTAAAACTACGCAACGGATTTTGATGCGGTTTTAATAGATAGAAGTGATTCAAATGAAAGGTTTATAAACCATTTCACACATAGATTTCCACACGGGCGAAGTCGCGGGTGCATCTAATAATTTATAAAAAAAAATGTTAATTGTCAAAGTGCTTATTTTGCAAGCCTACAGAAATTAAAGAATTTGAAAATCGAATTCAGATTTTTTATCGCTGCTTAGGTAGCTATGTTACGCAGCAAAGTGTTCCTTTAAGCATCATCATAATCAAAGATGACCTACACCAAACCTACATAGAATTAAGCAACCGCGTCGTCAACAAGGAAAACCAAGGCAAACCACCTAGCAAGACGGTACCAACAGACCGCAACAAAAACAAACATAAGGTTTAAGCATATTGAATCGAATGATTCATAAACGTGCTTGAAGACCGGTATTTTATGTCATTGTGTTTTTCTGATGGTAGACGTGACACTTTGAAGAAAGTGGCGGAAAAATGTTCCGCTTAAATATTATAATTGATAACCGAAAGCTCCTGCTTCAACTTCTATAATTTACTGTACAAAGAAGGTGCGGGAAAATATCTTGGCGTTTTAGGTTTGGAAATGTGTAGTTGGTGGGTAAATCCCCTAAATTGGTTAGATTTTAAAGGTGCCCCGCGGCTTAACCTAAAACTTAAACCTTCCTCTTGAATCATCGCTCTATCTATTTAAAAAAACCGCATTAAAATCCGTTGCGTATAGTTTTAAAGATCTAAGCATACATAGGGACAGACAGACAGCGGGAAGGGACTTTGTTTTATACTACATAATGTAGTGATGATATTGACGATCTCTGTGGCGCGGTGGGCGAAGGTCCGCCTGCAACGCAGGAGGTTGCGGGCTCAATTCCCGCCTCGGGAAAAATGTTTGTACGATTAACAGATATTTGATAATATTTTGGACTAGAAATAGGTTTAGATCCAATATTTTCCTTGCAATATGTAGACCCGAGAAGTTATAATACCACTCTATACCAGAGAAAATATAATAATAATGACTGTACGCAGTTAAAGTAGCGTCTCTAAGCAAGCGAAATAAATCAACCACGTAATTTGAATGAAAAATGCATAGCTAAACAAAATGCTAAATGCTTTTCAGAGGTTCGTACGCATGAACCTCTTTCAAAAGGATTTTCTCGTATGTGCGCAAATGTTGAACAAAACATGTTTTAATTGTATTGTTGTCGACTCGTATAATTATTTATTATAAATAATGGGTATATGTTACTTGCTGACGCCATACACATTATTTATCATTTTCTTTAACAAAACAACCTGTTTATAATAACTTTATTTAAATTATACATTATAGTGTTGTTTGCTGAATATAAGTCTCACTTTGACATAGACATAGACATATCATTTATTTGCCACTACATATACACACAATATAAATGAAAAATTATAAATTACAAACATAATACTTAATATTAGTTACATTAGTTACACATTAAAAAGTAATTATTATTAGTTACACAATAAAAGGTCATAACGGGTAGGACGCACTGATTGAAAACTTTCGTTTTCAAGCATTGCGGTATGGATGACGTGAAGACTTGACGTAGTTTCCCAAATGCTGCCCAACCCAACTGGATCCTCCTTTGGACACCTAAAAATTTAAAAATCCTACCTAAAAATCACCTAAAAATGTGTGCTGCAGTAGCCAATGGGTCCAGGCTCAGCATAATCCCAACTGTTAACTTTGGACCGCAAGATTTTGCATCGCGCGGGCGGGAGTGTAACTTCAGAAAAGAAACATCAATAAACAATTGATTATAGAAATATATTGATTTATTTATAAATAATTTTGTACACGTACGTGTAAATGTGGAATCGTGTGATCCCACTAATTGCGGTCTGAAAGGAGACTAAACCAAATTTATCGACGCCGAATAAAAAAGAAAGATTTGCAGTAAATTTCGCTAATCAAACTCACATAACAATACAATTATTAAAAGCTACCTTACCTATATTATTACATATTTATAAATGTTTTCATTACCCCCCTAATTATTTAGACGACCGATGTGGCGCGGTGGGCGAAGTTCCGCCTGCGACGCAGGAGGTTGCGGGTTCGATTCCCGCCTCGGAACAATTATGTGCACGATCTGCAGATATTTGTTCCGGGTGTTCTGGTCGTTTTCTATGTATAATAAAAAATATCTATCTATGTTATGTATTGTATTATCAGTTATCTAGTACCCATAACACAAGCTCTGCTTAGCTTGGGGCTAGATGATGCTGTGTGAATTGTCCAGCATTATTTAATTTTTTATTTTATAATTATGTACCTACTTATTAGTACTTAGAGCTACAAGGTATCTGGATGAACTCTCCTTTGCATAAAAATAGCCTTATCTGTTTCTCTGTCGTTCTCATTCGCACCGCTCAGGTTCGTTACTCGCTCCCTGCTCCTCTTACCGGCCAACTACACCCCCCAGGTTGTTTTCCAACCGCAAAATTTCAGTCAGTTGGAAACATTTGTTCAAGTTAAGAAAAAATCAGAATCAAAGAAGTAGCTACCGTCAGCTTTAATACGTACCGATCCTATCCATCCAAAGGTTGCCTGGTTGCCTTATCGCTTTTAGCGATAAGGCCGCCGATTGTGCCACTAGATTAAGTTAGTATTAAGATCCTTTATTTTTATTATTTTCTTTGTATTTGATGGTGCAACAAAGCTATATTGTATTGTAGCTAACGGCGAGCAGGCCAAGCTGCGGTTTTTATGTATATCTTTTTCGTACTTACATTATCAGAATTTATAGAAAACTATGCCTATTAGCATGTGGGTTGGGAATCGCAATATAGTGAGTGTGCTGCAAGGGACGCTGCTGCCCGCCCCCGGTGTATGTCCCTCATACGAAACCTACGGAAAGAGTTGGGATGGCTATTCTATCTAGGCCGGCACCCCACAGCCAAAGTCGCTCATTGGGGGAGACCTATGTCCAGCAGTGGACATAGGCCTCCCCCAATATGCTACAGGTTCTTAATAATGATGAATCCATTCACTTCCATTCTCAGTACCTATTGCCACGCACTGCTTGGGTACCATTGCGTCTCTTACCTATACATTACCTTGATAACTAGGACCTGCACATTAGACAATGATATAATAAAATAAATATGTAATATGAATTCGCAACTTACAGGTATAAAAAAATTCTTGCCACATTTGTAGTATATGAACGCGAATGTAGAGTAAAATAAAATAACAATGTAATTTTGTTACTTTAATTTCTTGTTATCAGTATTCGACTGTGGGTGTTTCACTGTGTTATCTCATATTGTTACTATGCACTGCCTACCTCATTTTAACAAACAAGTTCTCATAGTAATAACAGATGTATTTTAGGTCACCTATCAGTAATCCACTTCACCAAAATAAACCAGTGTAAGTACTTAGTAATTGCTATCTGTTGTCTACGCAAACAAGTAAAAAAAAAGGAGTTTTCCCTATATTTATCTAAATAGGTTCGAATATCTATATATTATATTATAAATTCAAAAGAAAAACAGAAAAACAATTTATTTGTAAAATCAATTTCCATGTCAAATTTTTTTGACTTTATATATACTTGATGTTCGCTATCTTTTAAAATACTTAACACTTTTTTTTTATTTTTTTTTTATTTTTATTTTGTTTTATTTGGAAGACATACAGTTTTACAAACTTAACAGATAACTTAAATAAAAAACCTATAACCATTTATGTGTCCTCGCATATAGTAGCTACAGAATTGCTTGCTTGCAGAGGATGAAAATGATGAAAATGAAATAACTTGGTCTTATAACTTCGACATAGGTACATTGAATAAAAAATAAATAGAACTAACAATAGACAATAAAAATATTATGATATATGTATATGCAAGTACCTACTAACAATTAACAATTACCTACTAACAATTTATTGATTGCTGAAATCGCACGGTATGAGTCTTCTACAAGTGACTTATATGCGTAAATCCACACTAGCGCAGCGGCTGAGAAAATACAGATCTGTGTGACTCAGCACAGCCGTAATATTTTTGGAACGAAACGCATGTGCGGCGCAACACAACCGCTGTGTAGTGTAGAGCGGCAGCACGAACTTTTTAGGTTAAAAAAAAGATCGCAGTCGTCGAAAAAAAACCGCAGTTAAAGTGTTAACGGATTTTAATTTAGTTTTCAGCAATAGAGTGATTCAAGAAGAAAGTTTACATGAAATTGATTAATCACTCCATAATTGTATCTACATTGCACCCGTGCGAAGCAATAGCGGGTCGATAAATCGAAAATCGTGGGAAGCCGGGGTGGGTAGCTAGTCTATACTAATATTATAAAGAGGAAAGGTTAGATTTTTTGTTTGTTTGTAATGAATAGGCTCCGAAACTAATGGACCGATTTGAAAATTTCTTTCACCGTTGGGAAGCTACGCTATCCCCGGTGAACATAGGCTATATTATATTTTCAAAAAGTGAGGGATCCGTAATAAAACCGTGCGAAGCCGGGAAGGTCGGCTAGTAAATAATATTATAGAAAAAATAATACAAATTTAATTTTAATATCAACAAATTACTTTAAAAACATCAATGTAAAACAGATTAAAGTGACTCAACTGTCTGTCTGTTACCTTTTCACGCTTAAACCACTGACAGAACGGAACTTAACACTTTGACTGCGATTTTTTTTTGACGACTTTGATCTTTTTTTTAACCTAAAAAATTCGTGCTGCCGCTCTCCACAGCGGTTGTGTTGCGCCGCACATGCGTTTCGTTCGAAAAATATTACGACTGTGCTGAGTCACAAAGATCTGTATTTTCTCAGCCGCTGCGCTAGTGTGGATTTACGCATATTAGTCACTTGTAGAAAATACATACCGTGTGATTTCAGCAGTCAAAGTGTTAATACGTAGACGGTATCCCAGAAACGGATATAGGCTACATTATTATCCCTGTGAAGTGCATGCAAAGCACCGGGCGAAGCTAGTGCTAATTATTTGTTTGTGTTATGTCTACTACGCTCACTATGCTATTTTTTGAAATGACGACCGATGTGGCGCGGTGGGCGAAGGTCCGCCTGCGACGCAGAAGGTTGCGGGTTCGATTCCCGCCTCGGAACAATTGTGTGTACGATCTGCAGATATTTGTTCCGGGTGTTCTGGTCGTTTTCTAAGTATAATAAAAAATATCTATCTATGTAATGTATTGTATTATGTATGTATATCTCATCTAGTACCCATAACACAAGTTCTGCTTAGCTTGGGACTAGATGATGCTGTGTGAATTGTCCAGCATTATTTATTTATTTATTATTTTTTATTTATTTTTTACATTCTTACACTTATCAAAAGAAGATTTATTACCCTATGTCATTTCCGTACCACAGTATTATCAGTTTTAGGTACTGGTGGAAAATAGTTTTTTTTATTTAACGCCCTGATCGCGATCAACGCTCCTAAACTCAGTTAGAGTTTTAAACGATACAAACGAAACTTGAACTCATTATAAGCTCAACTTCGTTAATTATTCGTTAAAATGTACACCCAATCCTTAAAAAAACCAGCAAGATTTTCTGAAAATTTAAAGCAACGAGACTAAACAAATAAGGTAGACGCCCTCAGCCCTAGAGACTTCGCCCTTCGCGAGGTCTAGACTAGAAAAGACTCAAATGTGAGGTCTGGCTGGCAATGACATTAGAGTCGTTGACCTACGGGACGAGGGAGGTTTATCTAGGTTTTTAGCTCAACTGTACGGCGCGATTGTCTTTTGTTTTTTCATACAATTACAATAATTATCCACGCTGATATGACGTCACAGGCCCTTAGGCCCATCCAGGCCCTTTTAGGCCGGCCGGGTGATTATGTAACTCGCGACCGGTTTGCGACAGGCGTAAATTAAGCAATCAGTGCTGTCAAACGTCAATTTTCTATTAGTTTGACACCAGCTACAACGTCAAAATTGGTCAAAATTGGCGTTTGACAGCACTGATGCTGCGAGCTTATGTTATTCTCACCTAAGTATCAACAAATACTAATTACCATTATTTACTCGTATAACCTACATCTTAAACTAGTTTAGTAGTGTAGTTCTTTAGATAATTCTCTTATACTTTAAGTTATTTTGTTTTAATTAAGCGTTAATTTTGTTTTGTTCATTGCAGAAGTGTTTGTTTTGTTAACTTTTAAGTTTATCTACTGTTACTAAGTCAACCGACATAAACCGACCTTCTTTAACAAACAACGTCAACCGAATTTTTAATTCAGATAGACAGAGAATGAATTTAAAAAAAAACCTACATCTTCGATATATATATATATATCCGTATATATCTCGTCTGGCCGGGATGTGGTATCACCGGTAATAAAACTAAAAAACTAAACTACTTAATAATAACTAGTTTCTGCCGGCGGCTTCGCACGCATTGTTTCCATGGAAAGGTTTTTCTTTATTTGTTTTTTGTTATTTCTATCCCATGGGAACTGATTGATAATATCAATCAGTTTTTTACTTTTTTTTTCTACTTTTTATCATCTATATATATATTATAAAAGAAAGTCGTGTTTGTTACAACACTTATAACTCGAGAACGGCTGAACAGATTTAGCTGAAAATTGGTTGAGAGGTAGCTTAGAACCAGGAGTCTAACATAGGATACTTTTTATCATTTAAACTATTTGACACATAGATTTCCACGGGGGCGAAGCCGCGGGGCGCAGCTAGTTATGATATAAAGTAGCCTATGTTTTATACCGGGCCTAGAACTACCTGTGCAAATATCAGCCCGATCCGTTCAGTAGGTGGACTTGGCTTGAAGAAGTAGGTACATACCTTACAAACTCCCGAAAACTCCTCAATCTCAAACGTGACAAACTCCGGCAAGTCGTCGGTATTGTCACGGGACACTGCATGCTAAACAAACACCTTTTTAATTTGGGTATCACGGACAGCCCCCTTTGCAGAGGGTGCATGAATGCAGAGGAGACGGCAGCGCATGTGCTTGTAGATTGCGACAGCGTGGCTTCTCAAAGACTGCATCACCTTGGGACACCGAGGACGCCTAGGGAGGCATGCACCGGCATCAGCGAGCTGCTGGCCTTCCTGGAGGACATCGGGTGGTTAGACTAGCAGCCCCCCCACCCGACACGCAAAAAAGGCCCACCGGCGGCCAAGTTGCGGAAACCAGTCCAGAAACAAGTAACAAGTACCTAACAAACATCCATCCATACTTTCGCATCTAAAATGAGAGTTTATTTAAAAAAAAATTAGGTAGGTAAGTATAGGTAATATGTCTCGATGTCTGATAAAACAAGAAAGCCTGTTATGCATAATGCATGACCGTTTGTCCCCTACATTCCGGTATCTCTTTATATGCACTAATCACTACATAGTATAAATAAAGTGGCTTCCCGCTGTCCGTCTGTCCCTATGTAATGCTTAAATCTTTAAAACTACGCAACGGTTTTGATGCGGTTTTTTTAAATAGATACGAGTGATTTAAGAGGAAGGTTTATAAACCATTTGGCACATAGATTTTCACGCGGGCGAAGCCGCGGGATGCATCTAGTACCTCTATATTACATCTATAAATGCTCGCGACTTTGGCCGCGTGCAATTTAATTTCATAACTTCATGGTTAAAGTTTTAATTAGAATTTTTAAACTTTGACGACGACCTCTGTGGCATAACCAGCGAAGGTCCGTCCGGCATGAGTCTACGGGTTCAATTCCTGTCCCGGACAAATATTTGTACGATCTGTAGATATTAAACATAGTAACTACTTATATTTCTTTATGTAATGTAAGCACGCCAACCCTCTTATTTTAAACATGTGTTCCCTGGTTGGCAGGTAGAAAATGCCTCGGCATTAAGCCCGCCCTTTGTTCCCTTAGAAGTGCAATAAAGTTTAAATAGATAATAAATAAATTGATACAACGTATGTACCTAATTCTGTTATCTATTTGTAGGTAAAGGCTTGGAAACTAAAGAAGCCTTTCAATTGCCTTCAATGTAAGTTCTTATTGCGCAGTTATACCTGTGCGTAACTGCATCCCTTTCTTCCCTCGAAACAAAGAAAATAAGGCTTTCTATTTATAACCTAACTAGTTTCTACCCGTGGTTTCGATCGCATTGTATAAAACCCATTACATTTTTTGTTCAACCCGGGATTTTAGACCCAGAACGTCATTGTCTAGACCAAAATACAGATTTTTTAGCACGAAAAAATCGCAGAGCTGCCTGTAGTCAGAAAGCTGGCGGTGTTACACCTTGGAAGACTCAATGGTACTCAAAATATTTATCATATTATTGGCTTAATAGGTAGGTGATTAAGTATAAGTAAGTATCACAATGTGAACCCTTTTGGATGATGGAAACATAAAGAAGAAGAAAAGGTTGGTCCTACGCCTGACCTCTCCCCAGTCGTGCCGTCTGCCATCCCATAAAATATATGTCTTGCACACGGTCATGGTTTAGTCACCGTTGAAAAAAGGTCGCGGTGACCGAAATTGCTTTATGGGGGAAACCGGATAAAATGTAGAATACTGTAGTCTACCTATTAAATAAAGAATTTCCAAATTTGGATTAAAAAATCCAGGGACGGATAAAGTACACGAAATTCCATTTAAATACCTTTTACAAATACGTAACTAACAATTAACCATTAGGTAGGTACGTGCCTAAATCTTTTTCATATTGATTTGGCTGGTATCGTTGGCATTTGAATACACAAAGACAAAAAAGTTTCCCGAAAAGCATAGGGCACGGAACCAAAAAACCATTTCAAGAAATATTTCAAGATAATGAAGAACCAACTTATTTCTTTACTGTGGTCATTCTACCAGTGGACATTTCTAGGAAACTAACTTCCTACTATATATTATAAACGCGAAAGTTTGTTCGTATGGATGGATGGATGTTTGTTACTCTTTCACGTAAAAACTACTGAATGGATTTTAATGAAACTTTACAATAATATAGCTTACACATCAGAAAAACACATAGGCTACAATTTATACAGATATATTGTATATTATCCAAAATATCTATCACCACGCGGGTGAAACCGCGGGGCGCATCTAGTATGTAATATTCTAAGATATGAAGAACCAACTGATTTCTTTCCAGTGGAAAATCCTTGGAAACTAGTTATGTAAGTTAATGTTATGCCTGGCTTTACTTGCAACTCATTGTTTTTTTGTGTTTGTAAATCTCGGTCAAGTGACTGACAAGATTCAGATCACATGACCAACGGCATGCCATTGACAGCAAGGAACAGCTGCTGGGCACGTGGGTATGCTTCTAACCACCCACCTTTACAAACAGACAGTCCACAGGGTAGGGTATAGTCGGTTAGAACTGTAAAAAATTGCCGTGGAATATTTTATGCAACGATGATTGGTAATTGTGTTTGGTTGGACACTTTTCAGGTAGATGCTGGATGCGGCAAGCTGAAGACAGGGCGCTATGGCGCTCATTGGGGAGGCCTATGTCCAGCAGTGGACTGATATAGGCTGATGATGATGATGATGGACAATTTTCTGCCGGTGTCAAAAAATGGAAAATAATTGTAAATTATCTGAGTTGTCAAATTGTGAAGATTGTTTGATATATTCACCAGAGCCTAGTTCGTTATCTAGCAGGGTGTACCACGTGCAGGTTGGTTGGCTTGGGAGACGAGATGGAGTCCCCCTTACACCCCTTTATGCATCGAAGAAGAAGGCTTAGAATGATAGTAGACGAAAACTTGGTATCACCAAAAAATTGCGACAAATTAGTCTCAATTTGCTATTGTGTGTGTGAACACTAAAGTTGTCAACTTGCACATAGATTAGTTTTTGGTTACAAAAACAAGAAAATTTTTGAATGACACTATCCCTATGCTGTGACAGTGTGACAGTAGCGTGCTTTTCCTCTATGATTTTATATTATAATTATATATTATTATGTTTTTCTGACGGTATAAGAAAATTGCATATCAAGTTTCGTTAATTTTCCGACCCTTTTGGTCATTCATCTCATGAAGTAAATACCTAATCGATAGATATTCAACAGTAGCGTGTTATCTTGACACAATCGAAAAATGATGTATGTTTTTACAAGATATTTCTAACTTCGAACAGCTGATGAACAAAAAAATGCGATTACCCCACGTGTGTATTTTTTTCGTTTTGCAAGAGCTTTTGTGACCTTTCTGTCAGCTGGTTGAGTGAAGATAAGGACACTAGATATCGCTGTCTCATTTAGCTTACAATAGGGGGAATTTCAAAGGAGAGTCCTTTTCGTTTTTCCTAGAACCTTTTGCGAATTTTCTGTTTATTTGGGTCAGCTGTGGCATGACAACAGCGTAAATATTACCTTCGTACTGATCCCCTGGTATATTTTGTCTCAGTCCCTCGTCTTATGATTTATATAACTGACTCTTTCAACAAAACATTAAACGTGGATGCTCAAAAGACCCTGGCCAAAGACGTTCCTTGTCTTCGATGAACAAAGGTATTTGTTAAGTTCCTTGCGTTTGTTTTTTTAACGGCTTCGGTGAACTTTTTGATCAGCTGTTGTAAAGGTCGTTGGCAAGCGTTCCAACGACTCGTTGCTTTATATTCATAATAACCCACGTGTAGAAAAAGCGGCTTTATGGTTTTTTATAAAACTTTGGCCACGTGTTTTAAAGTTTGCGATATTTTTGCTACGTGATTTTTTACTTTTTTCAAAGGATCATAGAGAATGAAACGTGTAGGTAATCAAGAAGAAAAATACTAAAGTCATTTAAAACGGGATATTTACCATGATTTGATTTTTGAGTTATCCAATATTTCGGCACAGTTGCATGCGCCATGATCACGGAGTAACTGAAGGCACTGCGAGTTTTTATGGGCAGACATACCGATCTACCCTCATTTTTTGTCTTTTGCTACGAACGTTGCCACTACCACCGGTTTCACTATTATCGAACGCAGCTCGATCACGACACACAACACTGACGGTATCAGAACGCGAAGCGGTTGGTACATCACTTCTTCTGTTTTTGCACATTCTCACAACAGGGTTCCAGGTTCCCGATAATTGGAAGCCATCTTCTCGGTTGAAGTTCCTGTGTTTCGTAATCTCAATAGCCTCCCGTACCATTCTTGGTATGTAGTGTCGCTCTGTTGAGATTACTTGTGGATTATGTAACTCGATCCAATGGTTGGAACCCGACTCGAGGAGATGTTCCGCTATGGCAGACTTCTCGGTTGCCAGATTCTTAACTGCTCGTATGTGTTCTTTTACTCTGCAGGAGATAGTGCGCTTCGTTTGGCCTATATAGGAGCTTCCACAGCTGCAATCGATCTTGTACACCCCTGGTTTCTCAAGTGGGAACGTGTCTTTAGGCGTGCGCAGGTAGTGTATGATCTTTTTCAGCGGCGTGAAAATGGTTTTAATTGAGGATTTTTGCAGGATATTTGCGACTTTATCCGTCACTCCTTTTATATAAGGCAAGAATGCTGGTTTGCGTTCCACTGTACTCCTGTGTGGTTTATGTTTGGTGCCGGAACGAGCTGGCAAAGATCGAACCTTATAGCCGTTCCTTGCTAAAAGAAATATTGGATAACTCAAAAATCAAATCATGGTAAATATCCCGTTTTAAATGACTTTAGTATTAATAACCATGATAGTTTCAAAAGTTTTATTAAGAAGAAAAATATTTTTAGGAGCTAGCTTTGCTTAACTTGAAACTCTAGTTAGGTTAGTAAGCAGATATCGATCAGCAGAATTCCTTCTATTACACTGTTTTTAAGTTATGCGGGACAAAACTGTTTTCAGAATATCAGAAATAAAATTTATAGGATCACATCAAATACCTACATTATCAAAAGCGAAAGAATTTTCAAAATCAGCCCACGGAGAAATCGACGTACAGATAGGTGCCTGTACCTACACCTACTTAGGCGTTCTTTATTCGATCTTGGGCTCAAACAGGCACGAAATTAGCTACATAAATATTATCTCTAAATCTAACTAATACCTAAACACATAAACAGATACGGATATCGTGATAAACTCACATAAATTCAGATTATCAAAACACCACGTTTTGAAAACCCTCGCGAACAAAGCAAAACGTGCAATCTACCACGTGCCGAAAGCAAAATTTTGTCAGACTCGGTCATTAATTATTTCATTTTCAATGGTCGTAAAATTGCTCAGCAGTTTCTCTTTCAAAATGCTCCGATTGTGTACGGTAATACAGTTACTCTGTGAGAATACGACATAAAAATGTATACAACACAATGCGTCGCCAGGTATTTAGAGTCGAGGTCTTGAAACGTGGACCGATTTAATTGGCATTTTACTCGCTTTTGTTCATTTCAATGACGCACTTGATCTTCGAAATGGTTTAATTAATAGGTTGCGACAGTGACTTTCAAGGTGTCGGATGAGTAGCTAAAATAATGAATAAAAAATAAAAAATTGTAATGAGTTATTTAAATTAAAATCTTGAGACTAACTTTAGTTACGTTACAAGTGCAACTACCTATCTATGGTATGCAAGTACCTATACTTATAAGTTACATCACTTTATTTAAATCTACCATCGAATCTACATACGATTAGAGTTAGCGCCACCACTGAAGTCCGATAGGCGCTGCTTTCGCAGACCTAATGGTGCTGTTGTTGTAATGTTGTTTAGTTCCCGCTTTTGCCGTAAGACTTCAGTGGTGACGAGCATCTTTGGAATAATTCAATTGCTAGCTAGAGAGCTAACAATTGAATGATACCAAAGATCTCCAGGTACTCTATAAACAGATAAGCGATACTGCACATTCTATAATCAGTAGTGCTCGATTTACAGCATGTGCCTTATCTACACAGATATCTCTTAGCCAGCATAACAATATCTACTAGCTTAACGTTTAGGAAAAGTTTTCCATTCACTATCAGTTATCTATAGATTTTTTTCCTATCGAAAGACACATTTAAAATTATCTTGTTTAGATATATGATGGTGATACAAATAAATATTTTTAAACTTACGCGATCAGAAGAGAACACATAATTATGTGTTCTGTAATTACAAATACTCGTTAAAAATAGGTAAATAAACGCGATAAATAACTGTTAAAATATTACTTGTAATTAGGCGATAAAAAAATCTTATTTGGGTAGATACTTGGGACTTTATTTTTCAACACAAGACGCTAATTCGCACCATAAAGCAATTATGCTTTCTCAGTCTAATAACGATCCCTTTGATATCAAAGGGTCCACAAATCGCTTACCGCATCCCATCGTCCGCGTCCGTCCAAACAAAGGTTCCCATGGATGTTTGTATGATTGTATGAGTCCAGGTGCGCAACTGAATAAAACATGGCGTCCTCTAACTAAATATTTGAATAACTGTTTTTGCTCTACATGTCTGACTAGATGCCTAGATGTTTGAAAGTAAAAAATGGCAGAAAGTCTAGTTTATTATGAGAACATCTTGTTTTTGTAATAGGTATAATTAAATAAATCATTTATGACCAGGGATAGTGGTAAAGGATCCAGTCAAAATAATTAGAATTTCATGATATTAACAGGAATAACACAACACTGTAGCAGAAATGGCGATCAGCATTTAAATAAATTAATAATGCTGGACAATTCACACAGAATAATCTAGCCCAAAGCTAAGCAGAGCTTGTGTTATGGGTACCAGATAACTGATATACATAATACAATACATAACATAGATCCTTTTCTTTGTTTTGTTTTTTGTTATACATACGAGTACATAGAAAAAGACCAGAACACCCGAAACAAATATCTGTAGATCATCGTACACACATTAGTCCCGAGGCGGGAATCGAACCCGCGACCTTGTGCGTAGTACCTTCAATCACCGCGCGCCACGAGTCAAGACACAAGATATGTATATAGATATATTTACTCTATGTTCATTGCAAAATGTTTATGAAACAAATGTCTACCCGGGCGAAGCTGGGACGGGCCGCTAGTATCCGATAAATATGACTATACAAATATAATATGAAATAAAATTTTTGAAATTTGTCTTATACACTAAATATAGTCATTTTGGTTTTATTTCTTCGGTATAATTTTTTTGTATTGTTTGTAATTTTCTGTTTTCTGTGGACCTTTGGTGTCAAAATACAGAATTGGAATTCAATTGAATTATGCTCATCTCAACAGTGCCTTTTATGATGAAACATAGGACCTCTGTTGACATAGTTATTGAGTTGACATCAATAAACCAACAGTCAGTTTATTGAAGGCATGTGCCAATCACTCTCTCCTATCGTGATTTCAATTCATATCATCTAGATGAGTAATAAAAGAATTAACTTCATCATACAACAGTCTGGCCTTCATGCTGCTATCTTTCAATGTGAAGGTTGCGGGTTCGAACCTCGGTCATGCAAAAAGAAAGGAAGAATAATATATGATCACTACATAGTATAAAAAAAAGTCGCTTACCGATGTCTGTCTGCCCCTATTTGTATGCTTAGATCTTTAAAACTACGCAACGGATTTTGATGCGGTTTTTTTAAATAGATAGAGTGATTCAAGAGGAAGGTTTATAAACAATTTGAAACATTAGATTTTCACGCGGGCGAAGCCGCGGGGCGCAGCTAGTAAATAATAATTATTGAAATAAGCATTGTTGTTAAGCATTTTGATTCATTAAATGAATTTACTT
This sequence comes from Eupithecia dodoneata, assembly GCA_947044415.1. Lineage (NCBI taxonomy): Eukaryota > Metazoa > Arthropoda > Insecta > Lepidoptera > Geometridae > Eupithecia > Eupithecia dodoneata. Next base: position 3,308,881 of record OX345670.1, read on the forward strand.
GTTACCTTACATAACAAATATTGTGGCAAATAAAAAAATATTTAGAAATTTTAACACTTTGACTGCGATTTTTTTTCGACGACTGCGATCTTTTTTTTAACCTAAAAAATTCGTGCTGCCGCTCTACACAGCGGTTGTGTTGCGCCGCACATGCGCTTCGTTCGAAAAATATTACGGCTGTGCTGAGTCACACAGATCTGTATTTTCTCAGCCGCTGCGCTAGTGTGGATTTACGCATTATTAGTCACTTGTAGAAAACACATACCGTGTGATTTCAGCAGTCAAAGTGTTAAGTCCTTTTATAGTATTGTTTAAACACGCCACATTATTTATTTAGTGTTTGTTATTAAAAATTAATCGCGCTTTTGTTTGTTCTATTTTAACCAAGTACCTAATGGTATACCATTAGGTACTTTAGACGGTACATTAGGCGCTTTTGTTTGTTCTATTTTAACCAAGTACCTAATGGTATACCATTAGGTACTTTAGACGGTACATTAGGCGCTTTTGTTTGTTCTATTTTAACCAAGTACCTAATGGTATACCATTAGGTACTTTAGACGGTACATTAGGCGCTTTTGTTTGTTCTATTTTAACCAAGTACCTAATGGTATACCATTAGGTACTTTAGACGGTACATTAGGCGCTTTTGTTTGTTCTATTTTAACCAAGTACCTAATGGTATACCATTAGGTACTTTAGACGGTACATTAGGCGCTTTTGTTTGTTCTATTTTAACCAAGTACCTAATGGTATACCATTAGGTACTTTAGACGGTACATTAGGCGCTTTTGTTTGTTCTATTTTAACCAAGTACCTAATGGTATACCATTAGGTACTTTAGACGGTACATTAGGCGCTTTTGTTTGTTCTATTTTAACCAAGTACCTAATGGTATACCATTAGGTACTTTAGACGGTACATTAGGCGCTTTTGTTTGTTCTATTTTAACCAAGTACCTAATGGTATACCATTAGGTACTTTAGACGGTACATTAGGCGCTTTTGTTTGTTCTATTTTAACCAAGTACCTAATGGTATACCATTAGGTACTTTAGACGGTACATTAGGCGCTTTTGTTTGTTCTATTTTAACCAAGTACCTAATGGTATACCATTAGGTACTTTAGACGGTACATTAGGCGCTTTTGTTTGTTCTATTTTAACCAAGTACCTATTTTTAATGACAAACACTAAATAAATAATGTGGCGTGTTTAAACAATACTATAAAAGGACTTAACACTTTGACTGCTGAAATCACACGGTATACTTGATAAGAATGATAAGCTCACACCACAAACAAACACAGATTTTTTTGTGCCTGAACGGGTTTTAATGCACTGTGTACTCACTAAGATAATAATAATAAATAATGCTGGACAATTCACACAGTATTATCTAGCCCCAAGCTAAGCAGAAGCTTGTGGTAGGTACTAGATAACTGAAATACATAATACAATACATTACATAGATAGATATTTTTTATTATTCATAGAGAACGACCAGAACACCCGGAACAAATATCTGCAGATCGTGCCCACAATTGTTCCGAGGCGGGAATCGAACCCGCAAGCTTCTGCGTCGCAGGCGGACCTTCGCCCACCGCGCCACATCGGTCGTCAAATATATCGATACTACACCTAAGGACCTGTATGCATCAAATCACAATCACGCTAACGCGTCATCCTTCGAAGAACCGACGGCCTCTGGGGAAACGTGTTCTTGAGTGGAGACCACGACTCGGTAAACGCAGTGTAGGACGCCCTCCGACCAGGTGGGATGACTACCTGCGAAAGACTGCAGGTAGATGCTGGGTGCGTCAAGCTGAAGACAGGGCGCTATGGCGCTCATTGGGGGAGGCCTATGTCCAGCAGTGGACTGCTATAGGCTGATGATGATGATGAAAATAATTATCTATCTATCTATCTATACATTTATGATTTACATATGGTATCAGACTACGAAACCAAAACACAAACAATTGTTTACCAACATCTGTATTCTCTAGGTTAATGCAACCTTGGTTGCGTCACCCGACTCGAGTAATCAATGACCAAGTTAGTAAGCTTGCGCTAGGTTACACAATCATTGGCATTAACAATTAGTTAATATTCATTGTTTTGGAAACAAGTTAAAGGATAATATTTACTTGAGTAAATTAATTTTTAAATTTAAGAAGTACAACTCGGTCACAATATCTGTGCACCTTGAGCCATACAAAATGTTTGGCTCAAGGTGCACAGATATTGTGACCGAGTTGTAGTTGCCAAAGTTGCTTAATTCAAAAATTTTGTGAATTAAGAAACATTGGACAAAGGAGAAACATGCAACTACTACCCTCATCATCATCATCAGACATAGGCCTCCCCCAATGAGCGCCATAGCGCCCTGTCTTCAGCTTAACGCATCCAGCATCTACCTGCAGTCTTTTGCAGGTAGTCATCCCGCCTGGTCGGAGGGCGTTCTACACTACGTTTACCGTACCGAGTCGTGATCTCCACTCAAGAACACGTTTACCCCAGCGGCCGTCGGTTCTTCGCGAGATATGGCCGGCCCACTGCCACTTCAGCTTGCTAATTCTTAGAGCTATGTCGATAACTTTGGTTCTCTGTCGGATGTATTCGTTACGAATTCTGTCCTTCAGAGAAACTCCGAGCATAGCTCTTTCCATAGCTCGCTGAGCTTGTGTTACTTTACAATAAAGAATACATAATACAATCAATTACATAGATAGATATTCTTTATTATATACATAGGAAACGACCAGAGCAGTTCGTACATACATTTGTCCCGATACGGGAATCGAACCCGCAACCTTCTGCGTCACAGGCGGCCCTTGCCGCGACACAGAGGTTGTCGGATGAAATAAATTCTTTTTCCTAACCGCAAAATTAATAATCTTTGCTAAATTTGCTCGCTTACTCAATAACCACACAAGTCAATATTTTTATTTACCCTAGTACTGTTCAAAAGGTACATAAAATACTCCCTGCAAATGACTAAGTGGATGGGCTATGACGTAGGTATTAAATTCCTCTCTTCGTCATTTAGAGAACTTCTCTACTATATACTAGGTACACAAACAAACATCAAAGTGCTTAACAATTTTATTTATTTATTTATTTTAAGCCGTTATTGTCCCACTGCTGGGCAAAGGCCTCCCTTTTCTCCTTCCACTCCTCGCGATCCAACGCTGCAACAGGCCATGATGGAAGATGTGCCTCGAGCTCGTCGCGCCATCTCATCCTGGGCCTTCCACGTCGCCTCTTGTTGGCGTTCTCGTTGGGTGGGCTCCACTCTAACAATACAATACAAAAATACTTTATTGTACACCAGGTACAGATCATTACAAAAGACAAGTACAATGGGCGGCAGCATATCGCTTAGAAGCGATCTCTTCCAGGCAACCTTTGGATTTAAAGAATTATGTGATTTAAAAAAAAATCCTTTAGACCTTACAGAACTCTTGGACACGTCCCAATTTCAAATAACATAAGTAAAGCTGGGAAATAATGTGATCACTTTGAGTTTCTGTTCCCTCAGAAGCGAACCAGAAACCTTTACCTTGTTAGGCTATTCGTTTTCTTACCTGCCTATTATGTGATGTGGAGATACAGAAATTTCATTTCATTTATTTTATTTTAACAATATTCAGGAAATTAGCTAACTTAATGAAAAGGTATCTGACTAAATACTGAAGGCTAATTAAAAATTTCCACAAAAACCTACTGAAATTAATACTAAACAAAGTTACAGGACGACTACTGATGATAAAATTATTATAATCTACAAATAGAAAATGTTTATTTGTGTTTCATATAAAATAATACAACTAATAATAAAGATAACAAATTAGGAACGAATAAAATAATTAAAACACGAGAACGCAGAAAAGCTACCGGGCGGCTCAGCATAAAATTCTACATTGACATAAGCCAGTGCAGCGATGGTTTTTAATCTAAGTTTTTTTATTCTAAAAGTTTGTACGCAGATAAATTCCTACCAATTTAGGTTTATTAGACCTCTACGAGTCTACGACTTTACAAAATAATCAAGAAGATGATGTACCGAAAAATCTACCACTCACTATTCTTTTTGGTTTAGCGGGAGGATCAATGAAAATATCCATATATAAAATATCTCTCTGGAAAGAACGTTAAAACATCCGCATGACCTTATCAAAAATGTGTTCTGCCTGTGTGTTTTTCTCAAACCATTTACACTGTGTCTGATATTATGTAGGTACCTACCTAATTTTAATTCGGTTCCTAATTGTAATATGTACCTAATTATATACTTTTGCATTAATAATTCATGAATAGTATTAGAATATGAATAATATTTTCAGGTTCTATAATTACTCTAACTATACCTAGATGTGTAATAAATATCTCTCGCACTAAAGAGATTACCTTACCTACCGATAACATACGCCATTATGACGTCAGCCAACACGTCAATACCACTGAATGGCCAACCTTTTATTCATTTACGTATATTTATTCGTGTACTTACATTGTAGACCAGGGATAGGCAAGGTACGGCCCGCGGGCTACATCCGGTCCGAGAATCTTTCTGATCTAGTGCGGTTGACAACAATCCGTATTTGTAATACATACTTACCTGAAAATTAAGATATCAACGTGTTTTGTGGCTCTCTCCGATCGCCGTTGTTTTGTTGCATTCGCTTATACATAGCAAACATTCCCATTAAAAAAACGAGGCTCGCTTCGCTCGCCCTTGTCTTAGCTTCCTTCACTTCAACAAATTAATATTCTTATCTTACCGATGCAAGAAGTCTTAAGAACTTTTACCGTTCCCTATGCTCGCCAACGTTTATCTTACCTTCCATATTTTTTCTTTGTGCGGGGTGCTTCTTATTGTTGTTCTTCATACACGATTTTAGACAAGTATATAAAAGTTAAAACGACAATTTAAATCTGGCCCGCCCATAGAAGAGTTAGTATTTGACCCACACGTATTGAACAAATGCACACAGAGGTAAATACCTACAGGTGGGGTTACGCTCGCATTCGGAACAAAATTTGGGTTCCGTCGTAAACGTGCTATATCAACACGTTTTATGTACTTTGCGGAGGTGTAGGGAGTTAGTAAAGCCGTTCCTAATAGTAACTCTTCTATGCGCCCTTACATTTCATTTGTTTTATTTGGCCCTCAATGGGATAAGGTTGTCCACCTTTGGTATAGACTGTGTGGATATAGGTGAAGTGTGTTAGGCTAGCGTCAATGACGCGTTTGGATTAATGAATTAACACGTAGGTAGGACACCGACCGACACTATTAGTACATGCATGTATGAGTAAATTATTATTTACTTTTATTAATAATTCAGTTATTTTATTCTGCATTCACGTCAAAGACTTGTCATTATCGTCGGATGCCTAACACTTTCACTGCACAGCCTATTTTTTGTTTTGTTTTGTTTTTGATGTAACTCATAAAACGCAAAACAGTGCAAGATGTGTTTGAAGATAGTTTCAAATATTTGATTTTGCAATTTGTGATACCTACCTACTATAATCTTTTATGCCTCTGTAGGCAGCAAAGCAGGCAGGGCGGCGCTATGGCGCTCATTGGGGGAGGCCTATGTGAACTGCTATAGGCTGATGATGATGATGATGCCTCTGTAATCATCAGTAAATCGGTGGCGGCGCTAGTGTGCCTCAGGGTATCGCCTAAGTTATCAAAACAAAACACTTACGTCAACATCAGACAAACCAAATCCAAAATTTACATAACGAACAGCTGTTATCAGAACACAACACACATTCGGAACCTTATGAATGATGCTTAAAATAACCTGAGAACTTGAAAAGCAATTATGTAGATTAAATAAATCTTGCATTAAACAGCCGGCGTACCATTGACGTCAGAGAGAAGTGTTGACAAGGAACAAGCTCTGAAAACGGTGTGAAAATGCCCTGACAAGCTGGACAGGCCATTTGAGACTGCCACATTAGTTTTGCTGACGTATTTGGTCACCTTCGTACCTTGCATTACAGTTGCAAAGTGATTATAAATAAATAAATAATAAATAATGCTGGACAATTCACACAGCATTATCTAGCCCCATAGTAAGCAGAGCTTGTGTTATGGGTACTAGATAACTGATATACATAATACAATACATTACATAGATAGATATTTTTATTATATATAGAAAACGACCAGAACACCCGGAACAAATATCTGCAGATCGTACACACAATTGTTCCGAGGCGGGAATCGAACCCGCAAATTCCTGCGTCGCAAGCGGACCTTCGCCCACCGCGCCACATCGGTCGTCATATAAATCTGTAGATACTAAAGTTATTTGGGTTAGAAGCTTTAGGACTACATATTGATTTGACTATATAGCAGTTAGGACTTAATCGCTTTCTGACTAAATCTCGATATGACCATATCGCGTTAGGACTAGATAGCGTTTGGACTAGATCGCCATAAGGTCTGATAGCGTAATGATAATACGGGATATTTACCATGATTTGATTTTGTTATTCCGTGATCATGGCGGATGGATTGTGTCTGGTTGGACATTTTTCTGCCAGTGTCAAGTAATGGAAAATAATTATAAATAAATGAGTTCTCAAATTATGAAGATGGTTTGATATTTTCACCAGAGCCTAGTTCGTTATCTAGCCGGGTGTACCACGTGCAGGTTAGGTTGGCTTGGGGACGAGATGTTGGAGTCCCCCTAACACCCCTCTTGTCACGTGTAGCACGTGCAGCCTACGTCATTGTCACAGCACGACGACTCTCTCCTTGTCAGCTGTAGATGACTGTAGGCTGAAACACGTGCAGGGATTATTGCAAAAGGGTGACTGTTTTCTAGTACCTACCTATAAGCTTCACGATAGGGCTGGTCCATCAGTTCAAAGTCGCTCAGCGAGCTATGGAAAGAGCTATGCTCGGAGTTACTCTGAAGGATACGATTCGTAACGAATACATCCGACAGAGAACCAAGGTTATCGACATAGCTCTGAGAATTAGCAAGCTGAAGTGGCATTGGGCCGGCCATATCTAGCGAAGAATCGACGGCCGCTGGGGCAAACGTGTTCTTGAGTGGAGACGACGACTCGGTAAACGTAGTGTAGGACACCCTCCGACCAGGTGGGATGACGACCTGCGAAAGACTGCAGGCAGATGCTGGATGCGGCAAGCTGAAGACAGGGCGCTATCATGGCGCTCATTGGGGAGGCCTATGTCCAGCAGTGGACTGCTATAGGCTTATGATGATGATGATGATGACCTATAGCTTAGATACTTCAAAGTATTGGCCCCGCAAAACTTATTAATAGTTTGCAATCTTTAAATTGACTTCATAGATCCTGTATGTAGAACTCAATCACATTATGTTCACAGTCTTTTTTATTGTATTATTCTATCATCTACCCGTGAAAACATTCAATAAGTTTTTAGTATATATCAATTTGTGGTCTGTTATTTTAAGCCTCTGGTTTTTCTTTAAATAAATATAAGTATATATAAATAAATATAGTTTCAAGTTTCAATTGCGGAGTATGACCTCGATTTTAAGCGTTTTTTTTTTTGCTTCTTGCGACTTGCAAGTTTAGTTTCACTTTATTTTTAGCTTCTAGGTACAAACACATTTAATTCCGCGTAGTAAGCCGTGCTGACGTCACCGGCCACAATCTCCGATGGTTATCAACACAGGAAGAGTGTATACGGGTCATTATTCAATTGTTCTTGGGCTAAATATATCTACATTATAATGTGAGATTTACAGATAGGGATGTGTTATCTTTAATATATTATAAACTAGCGGACCTTCTCGGCTTCGCACGGTTTTAGTACGGATCCCTAACTTTTTTGAAAATATAATATAGCCTTTGTTCACCGGGGATAGTGTGGCTTCCCAACGGTGAAAGAATTTTTCAAATCGGTCCAGTAGTTTCGGAGCCTATTCAATACAAACAAAAAATCAAACATTTCCTCTAATATTAGTATAGATGACGCACCCTTCTAGCGTAACTAACGCAAAGGTAGGCGTGAAAAGGATCTCTTATTCGCGTAGTCAGATAGATGGATAATTCTTCATTGGTAAAACTTATATTTACAACATATTTGTAAAAAACGTACACGAATTGGCGGCCTTATAGCTTAAAGCGAAAAAATACATAATGATGGTCAATCCACACAGAATAATCTAGCCTCAAGCGCCACAGCGAAAGAAAAGATCTCATTCGAACTTACTTTAATAATAAAATAAACGTATATATTGTGTGCAAAAAAACAATGGCAAGAAAGTTTAATTTCAGGCAAAGGACTGCGGGATTGCTTACACTTCTTGCAGAGACTAAAAAATGGTAAACCATTTTCTTTAAAGAAGAAAGAAGAGCTATAGCATAGGTATTTTAAAACAAAAAAATCGGGTGCTTGGCTCCCAAAAACCCGTCAAAAAACCCAGTGTGTTCACTATCACATCACTATCAAACATCCTGTAGCCTGTTGTCGAGTTATTTTGGTCCGACACTGACCCATTGGTCGAAGATGAGGGTATGCTAGCATTGAATCTCTATTTATATCCCAAACAAATCGTAATTTAGCAGTTTATGTGTGTGAAATGCGCAGCGAAGTTTTAGAGGACAACAATGACGACAGTTTCCGCAAATGTTTGATAAACTTGAAAAGTTTAAGGAAAAAGTTTGTTTAATTAGCGGAGGATAATACCGAAAGCAAATTAGCAAGCTAGCTAATTAGCGAGGGCAACACAGGACTGGTAAACCTCCATTTAAATTATCTGCAAAAAACATATCAATTGAAATGGCTATAAAGATATATTATAAAGACTTAAAGAGGTAACTAGTTCAGCGAGCTATTGAAAGAGCTATCTATACTCGGAGTTTCTCTGAAGGATAGGATTCGTAACGAATACATCCGACAGAGAACCAAAGTTATCGACATAGCTCTAAGAATTAGCAAGCTGAAGTGGCAGTGGGCCGGCCATATCTCGCGAAGAACCGACGGCCGCTGGGGCAAACGTGTTCTTGAATGAAGACCACGACTCGGTAAACGTAGTGTAGGACGCCCTCCGACCAGGTGGGATGACGACCTGCGAAAGACTGCAGGTAAATGCTGGATGCGGCAAGCTGAAGACAGGGCGCAATGGCGCTCATTGGGGGAGGCCTATGTCCAGCAGTGGACTGCTATAGGCTGATGATGATGATAATGATAATATTCACTTTCACATAATTTCTTACAAGCATGTTTTGCGCTGTTATGTAAAGCGACAAGCAATGTTTGCTTTATATTAGCACAGCTGCGTTCTGCAATAAGTTACTGCCCTGATAACCTTTCTAAATGCCTCGTACGGGCACAACAGAACAAAAAATAGAACCAATACATATCTATAACAACGATAGCCCGATAGCAAGCCTAGATTGCCCGCGCCACCACTGAGACTGAAGTCCTATAGACGCGGCGCTGCTTTCTTCGCAGAACTAAATGTTGCTGTTCTTGCGTATGTAATGTTGTTAAGTTCCCGCTTTTGCCGACTTCAGTGGTGGCGAGCACTCTAAGATACGCGCCAAGCCACGACAAAATGTATCGGCCTTTTTGGTCTCTCTCTCTTTGAAAGGAAATTCCTTTTCCTACCTTTGGTCACTAAACATTTTCACATTACACATCACTTACTACATTATAAAGAGGAGGAGAAACACACTCATAAAATAACTAAATAAACGTCAGCATCTAATAATATCATACAAATATTTAAAAAAACATACACACGACAGAAAAATAAATAAATAAAAAGATAGGTAAGTATCTTATTATTACATTACCAATTGATTAGTCAATAATGTTGAAGTGGACTGTTTAAGCAAGGCTAGTGCGTAGCGCAGACGTAACTCTAGAATTTCTTCAAGTAGGTAGGTACTTCTTGAGACAATAGTCCCAAATCATTTGTCACCTATGGCTGTCACAGAGTCTTGAGTAGTTACTAGCTATGTATGTCTCGTGATCTCCGTTTCGTTTCTATTGGCATCGAATTTAAAAACAGTGGAGGCGTGTCACATTTTTGTAGCTATTTTAATGTGCACTTTGTCCACATAGGTTACGTTACGATCTTCAATTGTTTATCAAAGATTCCTAACCTAGCGATAGAGGGTGTCAGTGTTTGGTATTGCGACTGACATAATTCTTGGAGAGTAAGGGGGTGGTCTTCATTGTTGGAGGTTGAAGTGTAAGGGGGACTCCAAAATCACGTCTCCCAAGTCAACGTAACCTGCACAGTGCACGTGGTACACCCTGCTAGATAACCATCAAAGTTCAAACGAAGTTCTATTGACTAGAAAACTATGAATTCATTCAAAAAATAAAAGTCATAATGAAGTATACAGTTTTCGCAAGTATTTATCATCGTCCTTTGAGTACATATTTGTTTAGCTTGGTTTTATGAACACAAAACCTAGCATATATTAAATGAATAGTATTTAAGTGCATGTTTCATTTATTCACCATTTCGTTACAGTAAATAACATTGGCAAATCAAGTTAAATAAAAATAAATAAATAATGCTGGATAATCCACGCAGCATTATCTAGCCCCATGGTAAGCAAAGCTTGTGTTATGGGTACTAGATAACTGATATACATAATATAATACATTACATATATAGATATTTTTTATTATACATAGAAAACGACCAGAACACCCGGAACAAATATCTGCAGATCGTACACACAATTGTTCCGAGGCGGGAATCGAACCCGCAACCTCCTGCGTCGCAGGCGGACTCGCCCACCGCGCCACATCGGTCGTCCGAACATTATTGAGTTTACTTCCTAAAAATTAAATAATTATTCTCGGTTTATTTTACTAAAACAGCTTGTCCCTAATAACTATAATTAAATATAAATTTATCAAAGAAAATATGCATTATAGACTAAGAAGGACTAAGAATGCAATAGGTACCTAGTAGCTTTTAAAAAGTTTCTAAGTAATTGATATGCTTAGTAATTCTATAATTCAGTAATATTTATTCACATAAGATAATACATTGGTGGAATAAAACAGTAGAGCTGCATATCTCGCCCGAATGCAGGCACGTGAATATTAAATCAGTAAAATTAAATGAGATGTCATTAATTAAATCAGATATATAAATAAATCTCGCCCGAATGCAGGCACGCGAATATTAAATCAGTTAAATTAAATGAGATGTCATTAATTAAATCAGATATATAAATATATCTAGCCCGAATGCAGGCACGTGAATATAAAAATCAGTAAAATTAAATGAGATGTCATTAATTAAATCAGATATATAAATATATCTAGCCCGAATGCAGGCACGTGAATATAAAAATCAGTAAAATTAAATGAGATGTCAGTAATTAAATCAGATATATAAATATATCTCGCCCGAATGCAGGCACGTGAATATTAAATCAGTTAAATTTAATGAGATGTCATTAATTAAATCAGATATATAAATATATCTCGCCCGAATGCAGGCACGTGAATATAAAAATCAGTAAAATTAAATGAGATGTCATTAATTAAATCAGATATATAAATATATCTAGCCCGAATGCAGGCACGTGAATATAAAAATCAGTAAAATTAAATGAGATGTCAGTAATTAAATCAGATATATAAATATATCTAGCCCGAATGCAGGCACGTGAATATAAAAATCACTAAAATTAAATGAGATGTCAGTAATTAAATCAGATATATAAATATATCTAGCCCGAATGCAGGCACGTGAATATAAAAATCACTAAAATTAAATGAGATGTCAGTAATTAAATCAGATATATAAATATATCTAGCCCGAATGCAGGCACGTGAATATGAAAATCAGTAAAATTAAATGAGATGTCATTAATTAAATCAGATATATAAATATATCTAGCCCGAATGCAGGCACGTGAATATGAAAATCAGTAAAATTAAATGAGATGTCATTAATTAAATCAGATATTTAAATATGTCTAGCCCGAATGCAGGCACGTGAATATAAAAATCAGTAAAATTAAATGAGATTTCATTAATTAAATCAGATATATAAATATATCTCGCCCGAATGCAGGCACGTGGATATAAAAATCAGTAAAATTAAATGAGATGTCATTAATTGAATCAGATAGTAAGTTGGATTAGTTGAGTGTGCCTAATGGCTTGTTCAGTATTTACTTGTAGATAGGCACTAGATGGGTAAGACCACTCACACACGTCGTGATTTTTAAGAGCCTATCACGAAAACAATTTAATCTTATTTGCACTGATGACGTGGAGATAAAATCAGCGTGACTCGAATTGAAGAATAGAAAGCAGTTGGACAGATACTATACCTACACTTGACTTGTGATATCAATATCCAATCAAAATGCTATCCGTACAGATATTCGAGATCTGAGCCAAAATCTGAAAAAGGTACCTTCAACCCCTTTTACCCTCAACCCCCTCTTACAGCCCCCACCCTTGAGGACTTTTAGTATGTTCATCTGGATACCACAAGGTATAACTGTACCAATATAAATACACTTTACACGAATTATTTCCCCTGATTTTATTAATTTGCTTGGACAGGACCCTTGGACACGTTACAAAATCAAATCAAAAACGATTTTGTCCTAAATTTACGTATAGAACACGTCAAATTCTCTTAAACAAACACCGACTAAGAAATAAAGTGGTATTTATTGTTTTAGTCTCCTCGGTATATAGACTTAGGTAAATAAGCGACGAAGAAACATTTATTTATAAGTAAAACGGGTATTTATCGCGTTTATTTACCTATTTTTTACAGGTTTACACACTGTCGTGGTCACGGTCATCCCGTGACCACGACAGTTTGTAAACCTGTTGAAACGTCGGGAAAAATAGGTAAATAAACGCGATAAATACCCGTTTTATTAATACTTATAAATATGTGTTCAGATCGCGTAAGTTTAAAAGAAAGATTTAGCCTGTTAGTAGTTATTTTTCAAGTTGGAGCAAAACCCGTCCCTAGCTTTTTTATCCTTGTGATATTACTTACTTAGATATTTTATAATAAGCCTTTTTGGTAAGGTATTGAATATTTAATTTTTTAATCATATTTATTGTAAGAACCTTTATAACTCTGACGACCGATGTGGCGCGGTGGGCGAAGGTCCGCCTGCGACGCAGGAGGTTGCGGGTTCGATTCCCGCCTCGGAACAAATGTGTGTACGATCTGCAGATATTTGTTTCGGGTGTTCTGGTCGTTTTCTATGTATAATAAAAAAATATCTATAATGTAATGTATTGTATTATGTATATCAGTTATCTAGTACTCTTAACACAAGCTCTGCTTACCATGGGGCTAGATAATGCTGTGTGGATTGTTGTCCAGCATTATTATAATTAAATAACCAGGTACTATTGGGTGAACAAGTAGCAATTAACAAACGAACTTATCTAATAACAGAAAGTTTGATTTTATTTGTAATGTCTGGAAGTCACTAAAGTTTTGTAGTAGAAGCGAATACATTGCCCTTTAAAAGATAGGTCATTTAATTTTGTGAAGCCTAGTAGGTATTATTGGCCGTAAGTTACATTACTAAGATTTGAAGTGTTTAGATTAAAGAGCTGTTGATTTTCTTAAAACTTAAAAACAATAAAAATTAATTGGTCGTTTTCTATGTACTTATAATAAAAGTATCTATCTATGTAATATATTGTATTATGTATATCAGTTATCTAGTACCCATAACACAAGCTCTGCTTACCATGGGGCTAGATAATGCTGTATGAATTGTCCAGCATTATTTACTTTATTTTATTGTATCTATATTTGACGACCGGTGTAGCGCGGTAGGCGAAGGTCCGCCTGCGACGCAGGAGGCTGTGGGTTCGATTCCCGCCTCGGAACAATTCTGTGCACGATCTGCAGATATTTGTTCCGGGTGTTCTGGTCGGTTTCTATATATAATAAAAAATATCTATCTATGTAATGGATTGTATTATGTATATCAGTTATCTAGTACCCATAACACAAGCTCTGCTTACCATGGCTATAATGCTGTGTGAATTGTCTAGCATTATTTATTTTATTTATTTATTTTAATAAAAGTTAATTAAAATTTTCTTAGGTAAGACCAATGTATTGTATACACTTGTGAATTCTGTCTGTAATCTACGGCTATAGCACAACAGTCAACAATCGTAACAGGCCATAAAACAACCATTACATTACCCGGCAACTTTATCGGTGTTATTCACCTTTGCCTAAATACCAATTTACAAACATAGCACGTGCCAGTAGTTATTCGAGACCCACCTGTTCTGACTCTAGAGTTGCTAAAGTTAATTGACTAAATATTTGCCATTTATACCTAGACATTTATATGACAAGCTTAATTGGTTAGTTTACACGTGTGAAACGTAAGGGGTCATCTATGGTGGCAACATTGCGTCTTGTCGTGCAATAAATTATGAATTCTAGTTTAAATTTATTTGTTGGAAATTCAAAACCTGTCAAAAGCTTTCTTAGGAAGGTAGAGAGAAGGTATTATTTTTCAGTATCAATCAAAACGGTGGTTTTAGTTCACATTTGTATGTAACGGTGTATTTACCGCTGCCTGAAATGAAATCAGGCCGATGCATTATTTATTTTCAAAGCCAAACACCGCTTTTGATGATTTATTTATTACGATATCAATCCGTTGTTTTTGAAGTATACATTCGTGCTATTTGTACATACGTTTATTTATATATCTGTGCCTCCTGTGATAGGTGATACAAGTGAAAAATCTAAACTTTACAGGAGAACAAAAACAAGGTTTAAAAAATTCTAGTTCGTGAACTAAGTGAGCTAGGTTACATTAAAGTACCTTCTTTTGTAGATAAATATATTCACTTTCACTGTGCATTTTAATTTTTGTGGTAAATATTATAGTTTTAATGTAATTAATGGAAAACCTTTAAGATGTACCTTTTGTCATTTCTAATATGTGTTAAAATAACGTGATAAATGATACAAGTACAGTTAAATCATGTTGCTCCTATAAATTGTCTTTGTGTAAACTGATATACAAGAAGTAAAAAAATCGAATAACTCATAAAAATATGTTCCAAACACAATGTTGCTCAAACAAATGATAAAAATAATGCCCCAAAGATTAGATTGATTTACTTCTCAGTCCCTTATTTTTATAATTTACCTGAATTGTATCAGTTTGCTAAAATTCTAGTCTTTTTATATATGTGTTAAATAATACAAGTCAAGTTATACCCTTCATTAAAATACCTATTTATTGTGTAAATAAATACAAGTATTAGAAAAATAATTAACGTTTATTAAACTTCTTCAAAATTATGAATTTACTTACAAATAAGGCACAGTTTTATCAAAATTCTTAAGAGAGGTAAATTTAGATCTTTTTAAATGCAAGTAGTTGTAAACTTTAATACTAAGAAATGGCACAGATCAATCTTACGCAGGTATCATAATAAGCAATGTAAACCTACTCAGTACAAAACATAAGACCACAACCATTGTGTTAATCCTTAAAAAAATCTAGAAAAATCAAACATAACAAAATTACAAATACCCACACTTACAGGTTAAACACATTAAAGACAGTAATTCCACTCTGAGATGGGCAATTCGTCGTAAAAGAATGAAGAGAACAAAAAAGTACGTATCTACTGTAATGAAATCAAAAACCTTTAAAAATATACCGACCAGTAGGCAGACTAACGTTATATTATAAGTAACATAGTTTTAACAAAATATCAAAAACGTCTTGGGAGTTAGATGAACTAAAAATTACTCATAGTCAGAATCATCATCATTATCCGGAGCAGTGTCTTTGACATCACTCTTGCAGCTCAGACTTCTATAAAACTCATGAGCGCTCTCATGAATAAAGCACAACAAATCTAATAGATCCTTCTTCTTATCGGTTGAAATAGTAATCTTGGAGTGGTAGGCTTTCGGTACCGTATTTATTGTAATCATATCGTAAGATTTACCCCGCTAGATCAATGCATGTTCATGTACTCAACATTCTTGAATTCTTGTAAGAAAAACGGAATATATTTTCTTTGGTATACAAAACAGATCGAACATCGCACTACATAAACTTTTCATTATCTGTATTGGTTTTTCTAACATTGTTTTGAAAAAATGTTGAAATCATAAAACATATCACGAGTCATCTCGATAACAGTAAATTTTGCTGTTTTGTTTGAAGCTGTACACACTAGCTGGTACCAATCTCTTGGCAAGTGAATATCCATACTCGTGTGCTTTTCCTTACGCTCAATCAACGCATGGTCGGTGTCAGCCTCCACGTGAGTATGACCGGGTACAAGAAATTTATGTTCAATAGATTGTAATTGTGGGGATAGTTTAGCAAACAGCATCAACATTGCTGTAACAATCGAATTCTTGTTCTGACCCGGGCAACTAACTGAGTACATGATCAGCTTCTTGGCGTTTGGGTTTAAATGCGGCAGTTGATTTGTAATAAATCGTCGTTCACGCCTCTATTCCCTTCACACTACGGCCACATGTAACAGAAAGCTTTGTTTGTTTTTAAATCATGTATGGTCAAATTGAAGGTCCAAAGCTGTCTCTTGTAAAATGCTACGTCCATTTGCAAGTGTGGGGTGGGCAAACATTGTTGCAAATCAAATGTTATGACCATTACATCTTCGCATGACTGAGCCAGTTGTTTATCATTTTTCTTTTCTTCGTAAGCAGCCTTAAATGCTTCTTGGTGCTCTTCGAGTGTCTTCATCAAACTTGCAGCCTGTGCCTCGGATGCGTACTTATGTTTCATATTTATGGAGTCACATTTAGAACAAGTATCTACTGATGGATTGAAGGACAAATTCATGGTATCAAATACCTTCTTGAAAATGGTTTTGCTGACTGGTGTATCAGTCTTCAGTTTGTACGAATTATAAAGAACTTGTAAATTAAGCTCAGAATTCAAGAATTTTTTGTTGCGACCGTAGTGGCTTTCTGTGCAAGGGAAACAGGCAATGTGAGCTTTTATTTCCTCTAGTTTTAAATCAGGAATCGACTTACCAACTCGACGTTTACGTGATGGAAGGTGACTGCCGTTGTTCCGTAGTTTTTCGCAAACAGTTTAACCCCCGCCACCCTCGTTATGTGCGCACTTGTATCATTTAGCACATCTTGTTATAATATTTTTTTTGTTGATTTGGTTTGAGTTTTAGATACTATTCATATTATATTGGTTTAAACATAAAATGACTATTTGTGTAGAATGATGTAAGTCGAGATGTATCACTTATCACAAATTAGGCATAAATTTAGATTTGGATTAGAGAGTACATGTTGAATTGTACCCTAATCAGTATTGAGAAAAATCGGTTCAAAGTGATATAACTCTACATATATCAAAATTCACGATAAATTTACTGAAAAATTAAACGTGAAAATGAATATAATCACTCTTATACCACGAAGCACGAAAAACAATGTATGGAGCAATTGCATAAAGGGGTTACAACTTGACATATATCTAAATTCACAATTTATTTGCCAAAATCCTGTTAGTTATATCAGTTTGCACCAAATTATCTCTGAACCTATAGCAGATAGAAGAACGTGAGTTAGACCAAAAAATTCGTTAATTTTTTCTGACAATTTCTATGTAAAAATCACAAAAAGGGTACAACTCGATTTAAATCACTTATCACAGGAGGCACAGATATGTATTTCATTACTCTTTGAGTGAGTAGGAGCAATGAAAAAACAGAAACTCTTTGGAACACGGAAGGTGGCCATACTCGTATGGTAGAGTTCGTATGAAATCTTCTTATTCCATTGTGTGGTCAGTCTGGCCATGTTTTTTGATAATCAATAGTTCTATGGTTTATATGGCACATAAATGGAATAGCCGCCATATTTTACGGAAAATTGTTTCTTTGCGAGATCGAGAATGCCTTACTTTTTCTTTAAAAGCATGCAATTTTTAATAATTCAATTCATCTTGAGTACGTAACGTACACATATTGTTTGAAATTGTAACTTGTGTGTCTATGGCGTGGTTATCAAGTTGAGTTTAAATTGGCGCCTCTATCGTGCGTATGTGGAACTACCAAAATTTAAACAAAAATGGAACGTAAATTTTTGGAATGTGACAGCAGACTAGGCAGTGTTACCAACTCTGTTTACTCTATTTTGCCCGGAAAAAATGAAAAGATTTTTCCGCATGAAAAGGACGCTGCGCCGTCGTCAAGGAAAATGAAAATGTTTGTTCCAGTAACGTGTTACCTTGTTTACCGTAATCTTCTGGTGCGGATTATTTGCTCATCCTACTGGGAACTCTTTATTATCCTGTCCTCGTTGCCTCAATCTCGAAAATTCCGTACATTCTCGACCTTATTTATAAAGGGATTCAGCATGTTTTTAAGAAACGATGTCGTCATAAAATCTTTCTATATTCTAAGCTATTTCATAACTAAGGCTCTAGACAAC
This sequence comes from Eupithecia dodoneata, assembly GCA_947044415.1. NCBI lineage: Eukaryota > Metazoa > Arthropoda > Insecta > Lepidoptera > Geometridae > Eupithecia > Eupithecia dodoneata. The sequence continues at coordinate 3,327,352 of OX345670.1, forward strand.
GAACCAAGCGATTAGCAAAAGCGCTAGTACAAAAGTCCAGAAATGTATGGATTTGACATAATATGCCTTAGATGTGACGTGATCTGTTTTCAACTTCAAGATTATTGGGTACACAAATTACACTGTTGACAAGCGAAAGCGATAGTAGAAATCGAATCGCTTCGTAAATGTTACATATTTAAGTATAAAAATTAAATATTAAACTTAATTTAATTATTTTTAAGATAGCCGCGCTGCAGAGCGAGACCCTCTAGCACAGGTATTACATTACTTAAAAGAGGGTCCCATACCACTGTAATATATTAATTAATTTAAGTTAAAGCAATAAACTATTTTGATTTGATTTGATTTTCATAGCGAATACCGGTTGGCTCAACTTTATTTCAACTGGATATTCCTCAAATCAATTAGTCAAAAACGAACTAATCTCTAATCTAATGTCGAAAACGAACACAGGTTTCATCAAAATGTTTTTGTCTGAATAAAAAACGTAGAGATTTTGCATTGTAGATGTACATAGGTTTCCTAGTTAGGTTATTTTTTATGGTCCACCCTTGTAGATGATATACGTACAAAAAACGGTGGGCTAAAAACTCCAAATGTTCAATAAAATGAAATCAAATAAAACCCGGTCAATCTTGTTGCCAAAATGTCCCAAATCCTGAGGAAATCTACATAATCCGATTCACGATTTTTCTTGGAAATCGAGAAACTTGCCAAATCTACCTATCACCAAGTAGCCGATTTGATTATTGCGTAGGAAGGTTCCCGTGGATTCTAAGAACCGGAACCCAATTTACGTCAAGATATATTTATTTTATTGGCCATAAAACAAAATAATTTATTATCAAAGAAAATTAAAGAATAAAACAAATTAGAACTGGTAAGTTCACAATTGTCCCCAGGCGGGAATCGAACCCAACAACCTCCTGCGTCGCAGGCGGACCTTTGCTCACCGTGACACAGAGGTCGCCGGTCATCTTTCATGGTTCGAACAATATTGAGGTAGCTAAACTGATCGACATACCAATCGGAATTCGCCAAATAGCAAGAAGATGATAAATAGATAGATAAATACTAATAACAAACACATACAATTATTAACATAGAGAGAGATACATACAATATTAAACAAAAGTACAATAAAAAAACTAAAACGAGCAATTAAAAGGGCAAGTACCTACTGTAGGTAAATATGTGTGTGCTAAGATGACCATAAAACTAAGATTATCAAAATAAATGCTCTATGGTTTACCTTACCCCATCCTGATGTTCTTCAAGCACGGTCTTGGGGAGGACAAATTCTATGTTCTCTCTAGCTTATGGTAAAGTGATATTACTTTATATAATATTCCAACAAAAGGCGCCTCACGAAGTACTATTTATAACATTGTTTGTTTGATATCTAAAAACCGTCTCGGCTTCTCCCATCACAAGGCTGATCAATTTTGTAATAATTAATGTTACATACATAATTGATGAACAACTTGTTTTTCACAGTGCTGATCTACACGATCAATTAAATGATTTAGCCAGATATTTTTGAGACTAAACAAATGCAAGAGCGTAATCACTCTTTATTTCTTTCGCGGCAGTTTCTTTTGCACAAGAAAAGAAATTGCGTTTATAAAAAATACATTTTTATCATCCGTCCCACTTTTGCACGAATAAAATGAAATTCTGCAAAGTTTGAGTCACATTTCGGAAAATGCCAGAACGTCTGTTTTTCCGAGTACCTATTTGTGCGTTCCCATTTCGCGCACTTTCGGTCCCTTTATGCTCCGTCGGCTTCTTGGAACTGGTAACGTTACAGGACATTTGATGGCAGGCACAATTTCCCGCGATCTAGATTTACCTCGTAAAATTTTGTATGTTGTGGTAATAAGAATAAATAAATAATGTTGGACATTTGACACAGTAAGTAAATTTTGAAACTTTGGTGTTTATTAACACAAAAGTCATTTTCTGTGCTGAAATATTGGAAAACTTTAAAAAATCTAATCAAATATCCCGTTATACCGTTTACTTTTGAATTAGCACAGCTTCTCTTACCTATTTTTTTTTATTTTGAGGAAATCCGTCATGGATGTCTTCCATCCCCGGTGGAAGATTATGTCAGACTCCTACAGACTAAAACCTCACGAATTTCTCCGGGCACATATGCTAGGGATACCCTAACCTAAAAAAGCTTGCTTTTCAAATTGATATTACGCCTTATTGGTCTTAACTTATCAATGTTTTGATGTTTTGATTTTGGATCTAACCTTCGTTCGGTTCAGACCTACCTTACTGACTGAATTGATAGGATAGGTATCATTAATTTTGGTCCAAACTCAAACTGGATTAGTACCTATCTAACCATTGTATGTACACTGATATGGAAGCATGTAGGTATATCAGTTATCTAGTCTAGTAGATACCCATAACACAAACTCTGCTTAGTTTGGCGCTAAATCACACTGTGTGAATTGTCTAGCAATATTTATTTATTTAATTCTTCCCTTCCGTTACATACAAGCAAAATTCTAGCAGAGATATATTCTAGCAACACATAAAATAGACAAATTATCAATGTAGGTAACACTGATAGTTGGCTGGAGGTAGGCAGAATGTACTACGTCAAGAAAACACAAAAATAACAGCAAAGGTCACGCGGCCGCCGCGCTGTCTCTCGTGTAATGGCGTGTTTAATGTCACCAAATCTCTATATACAAACTTTTTCGACTGTCTGACTGGTTGAACAACCTTTTTGTAATATAAAAATGAAGCTTTACCAAACGACGAAGGAAAAAATTTGGGTGTTGTTTGGTTACTTGCAATGTAGATGCAATCTAGCAAGTGATGAATACACGATGTAAATATTCATCAGATTTTTAGTTTTTAAACAATAAGTGAACTGTTTTTTATTTTATCTTATTTTATTTTAATAAGATAAAATAAAAAACAGTCTGTGTATAAGCAATCTAAAAAACTAATAACTAACGTCCTAGCTATCTGTGACTACAAACAGACATAATCAATTGTACAGTTTTAGAATAATAATTATGTTACTTAATCTGGATGCACCTATAAAACATCATTTTATATGCATACAAAGTCACTGGCTTCGGCTAGTGTGAAAATAAATAGCGTGATTCAGGACAACGCCTTCGAAATGGGACAAGCGTCGGTTATATAAATCAGAGCTGGTGAGAGAAAACATTGTGCGACTGCTTCAGATCGTCCGTAAATCTGAATTAGGAGCTGATGGAGTTATTGCTTCTGCTTTAAGGTACCGGACACGCTAAACTCCAGGAAAGCAGTATTATATTATTATTTAATCGTTTGTCTATTTCTAATTTTATTTATGCACATGTACCCACTTCTCTTTTCGCTTTGTCTCTCTCGCCCAGTAAGGTTTGCTGGAAGAGAACTCTTTTTAGGGTTAAGTTCGCCTTTGTATAAATTTTCTAAAAGATATTAGTTGTGTGAAGTGAATAGAATAGAGAAGAAAAATATGTATTGTCTACATTGAAAAAAGACACAAGATAGAATTAGATTAAATATCTATCCTATGGGAACTGATTCATGGGATTATTCCAGGCCTCAAACAACCTGTATGTAAATTTCAGCCCGATCCGTTCAATAGTTTTTGCGTGAAACGTAACAAACATACATACAAACAAACTTTCGCGTTTAAAATATTAGTAGGATTTCAACCCTCTTTGATCTTTCTTTACGAGTTATCCAGGGACTCGATATCAAGAAGGGTCTGTCCCATAAAAACAATTTTCCGAAGGTCTATGGCTCCCTAACCCTTCGTATGGGAGCAAGCTTTGTGTAAATAGAGCTTGCCCCATTAAAACAGATTTCTCAAGGGAATGCTGGGTACTTTATGAGACCCGACCATTTCACATAAAAACGAAATACTTCGAAGGTCTTTGTAGGTTATAAAATAATTTGGAAAAAAGAATGTTTATCTTGGAAAAAAGTTTTTATTAAAACCAAGAAAACCCATCAAACAAACTTCTAAAAAGTCTTAAGCTTTATAGCAAACTGTTATAATAACGCAAAAAATATTATATTTGAAAAAAATACTGTGATAGCCGAAGTTTTGGCCAAAATAATCAATTTCCCAACAGCAATAATAGTCAGGAGACAATCAAGCAAAATGTGGTTTTTCCTAACCACGTCTTCATAAAGAATGGCTACGAAAATCGCGACGAAAGAAGACTTTTTTAACGTTTGCCTCCTGACCATAGAGACAAGATTTAGGTCGATTTGATAGCATGGTAAGTACGCCTACCTACAGGGACCTAGCGCATATTAGGAATGGCCTATGTCCACTCGCGGACTACTTAGAAGGAATAGGCGGATAATGTGGGCCATGTAGGAAACATAACTCGACCTTTCGCAGTAGGTAAAACGAAATACAACTTGCATAACATGTTTTTTTATATTCATTTTTATAGCTGTTGGTCAAATTGACTGTACATAACTGAAAATGTTTTATGATGCGTTGAAATTATTAAAATTGCTGTTACAAAAGTAATTTCTATGGTATTTTTTACGGTTTCTATTTCGTAATACTTATGCCACTCCTATAGCCGGATTTCGGCCAAGGCAGTCTCAACAGCTTTAGACTTGTCATCATCATCATCATCATCAGCCTTTAGCAGTCCACTGCTGGACATAGGCCTCCCCCAAAGAGCGCCATAGCGCCCTGTCTTCAGCTTGCCGCATCCAGCATCAAGCTGCAGTCTTTCACAGGTCGTCATCCCACCTGGTCGGAAGGCGTCCTACACTACGTTTACCGACTATACTCGAACATATAACAGTGCACAAGTGTGTGCGCTTTCTATTCAACCACTCTCATAATTCGGCACCGCGAATCAAATCATGACTAGTCGCGCCGCGCCGGAACCGAAAATTCTACTGGGGTGTAAAACATTATTTTTTCCATCAACCGTACAAATTTGATATTTGAGTTTTCCAATATTTCGGCAAAGTTTCATACGCCATGTTCACGAAATAACTGAAGGCACTGCCAGACATTGAAAAACTCAAAAATCAAATCATAGTAAATATCCCGTTTTAAATGACTTTAGTGTTAATACACCAAAGTCATTTAAAACGGGAGATTATATATATTATATTATAATATAACCATGATATTTTCAAAAGTTTTATCGTACAAATTTGATCTTTAAAATCGGCAAAATAAAAACTCCAGTGTGAAAACATCCTAATAACATTCGTACTACGTCGGCTGGCAACAAGATTCAGATAATTTATTATTAAGTAGGTACTTACACCTTTATTCTTTGATCTTCCGAGAAAAATGTAATTTATTTGAAATTCATGAAAAAGCTGTGATGTTACTGGATTTATGTTTAATAGTGGGTGTTGATGGCTTCCTGGTTTTTTGGCGCGAAAATGGAACAGGTGAAGAGATATTGGGTTGGAAAGATTACGTATTAATTAGATTTTAGCTTTATTTATGGTGATCCCGTGGCTAACCACTTTTAAATAATATCCAAGGCCATGTTAAACGATATTACACGACTACTAATTATAAAGTACAGACAGAATAATGGTTCTGGCCATAGAAAATTAATACGATTTTTTATTTTTGCCAAAGTTGAGCCAAAATCTATACTAGCTTATATATATTCTATACTAGCTTTTTCCCGCGGTTTCTGTTTACCCGCGTTAAATTAGAATTTCATATTTCAAAAATATTATAGCCTATGTCACCCGGGGCACAGATAATATAATACATAATCCCGGGGATAGTGTAGATTCCCAACGGTGAAAGAATTTAAAAAATCGGTCGAGTAGTTTCGGAGCTTATTCAATACAAATAAACAAAAAATCAAACCTTTCCTCTTTATAATATTAGTTTAGATATAACAATACGACAGTTTAGAAGCTTGTATTTTTCTAATGTATACAATTTTTACGGTTTTGGTGCCGTTTCTTCAGTTTGCCGCATTCAGCATCTGCCTGCAGTCTTTCGCAGATCGTCATCTTACCTGGTACACAGATAATATAATACATACCCTGGTAGGAGGGCGTCCTACACTCCGCTTGCCGAGTCGCGGTCAAGTTGTCGGTTCTTCGCAAGATATGGGCCCGACAACTTCTCTGAGCGATAAAACCGCCAATTGTATATAATTTTTTTTTATTTTACATTTTTATTATAAACTAAGTATGCAATAAAGAATTATCTATCTACTTCAGTTTGTTTATTCTTTGAGCTACGTCGATAACTTTATCGACGTCATCCATGGCCATAGCTTTGGATTTAATTGATGAACCTTGAATAACTAAAGCAATAATGGTAATTGTACAAACAATGAGTCCCAAGACAATGGCTTACCTCATCGGATGGGTTCCCCAATGAGATGACCTACCGGACACGATTGTCTATGATAATACATAACGGAATTAACATCTGCCTTATGAATAATTAAAATCATGCCAATTTAAAGGAGTCTACACACTAAGTCAGAAAGTCGCCTTCGCTGCAGCAAGGCTACCACGCTAATTAACACATAACGTAACGTAAATGCGTTATCACCGTTATTTTTAGCACGAATAATGCGTGTTTTAGCGGGGATAACGCCTTTTCACGCGTTATTCGCGATCATCAAATTAGCATCGCGTCATAAAATAAGCGTAATAACGCTGATAATTTAAGATAGATTAACTCATTTATTATCTGTTTTATTGTGACAAATTATTATAAATGATTTTTTTTAATGTTTTAACATTTTGACTGCGATTTTTTTCGACGATTGCGATCTTTTTTTTAACCTAAAAAATTCGTGCTGCCGCTCTACACAGCGGTTGTGTTGCGCCGCACATGCGTTTCGTTCGAAAATATGACGGCTGTGCTGAGTCACACAGATCTGTATTTTCTCAGCCGCTGCGCTAGTGTGGATTTACGCGTATTAGTCACTTGTAGAAAACACATACCGTGTGATTTCAGAAGTCAAAATGTTAAGAAGGCCTGTCTGTCTGCTTTTCTTTGCACAATGCCCTATGGTGTTTCCTTGGTCATAAGTTAGTGTGTGCTATAATAAAAATGTAATTTATCTTTTAAAATTTATAGTTTAGACGACCGATGTGGCACGGTGGGCGAAGGTCCGCCTGCGACGCTGAAGGTTGGGGGTACGATTCCCGCCTCGGAACAATTGTGTGTACGATCTGCAGATATTTGTTCCGGGTGTTCTGGTCGTTTTCTATGTATAATAAAAAATATCTATCTATGTAATGTATTGTATTATGTATATCAGTTATCTAGTACCCATAACACAAGCTCTGCTTACCATGGGGCTAGATAGTGCTGTGTGAATTGTCCAGCATTATTTATTAATTATTTTATTTATTTATAGTATTTAACGACATCAAGTGCAACATGTGTACCTACGGTGGAAATAAAATAAACTGCTAAACGCGAAGTACGTTATATCTTAAATAGCATGATAGCCGAACCAAACACTTACTGTGCCTAACGAGATCAGACCTACGCGTCCTAGTAGGAACACTCACAGAACACTGCCCACTAAACAAACACCTCTTCACCATCGGAGCAACAGACAGCCCTCTATGTAGAGGATGGCTAAGCGACGAATCAGCTGCCCACGTAGTCCTGGAATGCGGGGGAGTAACAGCGCAGCGACTAGAAATCCTCAACCACCCGAGGTCACTCCGCGAAGCCTGTGAAGATCCCAGGAGTATTCTGCGCTTCTGGTCGGAGTTAGGCTGGTTAAACTAGCAAACACACCACGCACAAAGGACCAACCGGAGTCTAAGTGCGGAAACAGGAGTACAACTACCATACCATACCATACCATAGCAAGATAGCCTTGTAGGCCGATAGAACAGATGATAGTAGAGTCACCTACGCATCCCGTGAGGTAATAGGGAAACAACAATTATTTATGGGAAATAACAATGAAGGCCAGGTTTGTAAATATAAATAAGGAAAACATTAACTTTCCGTGAAACTCGTAAAGCGTGTGAAACTGTGAAATAAGGCGTATTTTACACGACGACGATGGTAACTGTTCGACCACTTTTTAAGGAAGAAAAAGAAAATAGAAAAAGATTTGCTAGAGCTTGCGTTACAAATGGCACACACTAATATTATATTAAACTATTATTATATTATTTATAATTTTTTATTTATTTAACTATTTAACGGTAGTACTACGAGTATTAAGCATCAACAAGTTTACACACTGTCGTGGTCACGGGCTGACTCATCATATGTCATCCATCACATCACCCCAGAAATCCCTGTTGTTTTTGACGACTTCTGTTGTGCGGTGGGCGAAGGTCCGCGTGCGACGCAGGAGGTTGCGGGTTCGATTTCCAACTCGGGATAAATGTTTTTATGATCTGCAGATATATATTCCGGGTTTTCTGATCGTTTTCAATGTATAATAAAAAAATCTTATATATTGTTTTATGTATTTAAGTCATCTAGTACCCATAACACAAGCTCTGCTAAGTTTGGGACGAGACGACGCTATTTAGATTGTCCAGCATTATTTTATTTAATTTGAACGTCGGGAAAAATTCATATATAAACACAATATGTTAGAGTTAGAGTACTACTTTTGTTACTTGAGTAATACTTTTCATGTTGTCACAAAAATGGGCCTGACAGGCAATTGCTACTACGTCGTGGAAGACCGGCCTTAGGTTTAATGGTGCAATGGTGGGTATGTTTGTTTTGGATCAGACACAAGTCGTGTAAGCAGTAACGAGAATAGGCGGAAAACATTATTTTTTGAAGTGAAAACTTCTTGAGGCGCAATTAAGTAAGAATAAAAAGTTCAGTGTCTAGTAGAATGAAAAATACATACGAAAACGGAAATTTCAAATTCACATTTGGAATGAAAGTGAAATTCGTTCGAAATTTCCGTTATCGTGCGATTAGCATACGTACCGAACGAAACAACTTTTTGATTTGTGTATAGATTAGTTTCATAGGTCCGTGAAGGCTCTCTAGTACCTATCTATATGAAAAACAACAGAGCATCGCGCCAGGTTTCAGTAAATTACTGATCCTCTGTTGTTTTTAATTACCTATTCCCATCGCACTTGAATCATTAAATGAATTAACTCAATGACTTTAATTCAAGGATTCTGTTCGGATGCAGTGCGTAACCGCTCTTAGTGTTTACTACACTTAGGTAGGTGTATTTATTTACTGTAGGAGTGTTTACGGGCTATTTCAGGGCATGACAATCCTATTTTTAAGTTGAAGGTGAGATTCAAACGTGCGAGACTCTGCAGTCACTTGTTAAACTGAAGGAAATCTCGCTTGTTAAAGTAATATAGACTAAGAAAAAACATAAATACCTCACTATTTACCTACTAGAATAGAATAGAAAAAACATTTATTTGGACACAGGTACAAAATATATGCATAGAATAAACAAACGAAAATAATAAACAGTTTAACATGGAGGTAAGTGACACAAAAGGGTGGTATTAAAAATAAAGCTGCCTCCAATGACCCTGCGCCGAAATAGGGGTTGGCTCAGCGTGTGCTGAACATTTTCTGATCAGCGCTGTTTTTCACCCTTAATAATAATTGACGTACCTGACTTTACCTGACTACTAATTTTAATACAATAACTATGGAGGCGGGCTATGGAGCGCTTTACTTGGAGTTTCTCTACGTGATAGAATCTGGAATACGGAAATCCGTAGAAGAACCAAAGTGTACTGACATAGCCCTCAGAATTAGTAAGCTGAAGTAGCAGTGGGCAGGTCATATAGCCCCCAGAACTGTTTTTTTTTCTTTTTTATTTCTTTGAGCTAGATAACCTAAGATAACCGCTAGGGATATCCAAAAATATATCAAACAGGAAAAAGAAAATTAATATAATAAAATATTCTATCCTATATGACGACCGATGCGGCGCGGTGGGCGAAGGTCCGCCTGCGACGCAGGCGGTTGCGGGTTCGATTCCCGCCTCGGAACAATTGTGTGTACGATCTGCAGATATTTGTTTCGGGTGTTCCGGTCGTTTTATATGTATAATAAAAAATGTCTATCTATGTAATATACATATAGTATTATGTATATCAGTTATCTAGTACCCATAACACAAGCTCTGCTTACCATGGGGCTAGATAATGCTGTGTGAATTGTATTTATTATATTGTATTTATTACCTACGACATTTCTTTTACTTGGAAGCTTTATGGTTACATAATAAGTTTATTATTTCCTTATTCAGAAAATAAGGATATATCCTGTTTTATTTTCTACTCCCGATTTTCACACATAATCTAAACTTTTTTTAATTTTATTCCTCGACCTCAGCAGTCTATATTAGTCCACTACTGGACGCAGGCCTACCCCTGATAAGTGCATTATTGGTTTTTATCTCATGAAGGGAGTAACACCCATAATTCCCACGCTGGGCATGCGGGTTGGGGATCGCAGTTCGGTAGTAAATTGTTTTGCAGGAGACGTTGTTGCCCGCCCCCCAGTGCATAGATATCCCTAAGTCGCCTCTTACGACACCCGAAGGAAGAGATGGGGTGGTGCAAATTTTAAGCCGGAACCACACGGCTGTGTTCGAATATCTATCTAGAAACCTATTACATTGACGACCTCTGTGGCACGGTGGGCGAAGGTCCACCTGCGACGCAGGCGGTTGCGGGTTCGATTCCCGCCTCGGAACAATTGTGTGTACGATCTCCAGATATTTGTTCCGGGTGTTCTGGTCGTTATCTATGTATGTTTAATAAAAACTACATATTTATAATAAAAAATATCTTATGTAATCTATTGTATTAAGTATATCAGTCATCTAGTACCCATAACACAAGCTCTGGTTAGCTTGGAGCTAGATGATGCTGTGTGGATTGTCCAGCATTATTTAATTATTGTTAGGTATTCGGTAGTAAGCTAAATTACACTGTGAGGCCTTAACATTAATATTGTGTAGGGTTTTAACACAAACAGACCAGAAATAACCAAGACGCAGTGACAGACTCTCGTGATATTGTGAGTAAACATACGCGCCTGAGATCACCCACCTTGGCGGAGAGCCAGAAGAGGATGGAACACCAGGGATGGAGTAAGGTAAAAAGTGTAAAAACTCTTTTATAAAGAATTTTAAAAAAACATGTCAACTAAATGTGTATGGTGATTTTATTTATTCAATTGTGTATTTATTGATTTATTTTTCTTTATTCGGAAGGCTAAAAGTTTTACACACTTAACACCCTTACCCTTACCCTTGACTACGATGCCACTGAAGACCTCTTAAGCATCTTAAAGTAAATGTAAAGATTACTATAGTTTTATTCCATTGGCTCCATTGTGTAAGTGAAAATAATATAATAATCCAAACTCCTTTTTTCCACATCTACCCCCCCCCCCCCCCCCTTTTCTCCTTGCCCTCAAGCCAGTAACTCCGCTCTCCGTATACGTAATCAGTGAGTGACGCATATTTTTGCAGATTTTGTGCTCTTGATTTGTTTAATAATTTTTTTTTTTTTGTATTACCTACATATATAATTGATTACTTTTATTTTCTTATTGTATTTGTTTGTTTGCCCTGTATCAGTTTCTTTAAATCTGTATTGTTAAAGTTACCTTTGTAAACAGGCTTCCCGCGACACAGGCTTGCCTCGTGCGGGGGCCGCCAGAAATGTGTACATATACATATAAGTGAAATGGCAAATAAATAATTTTGTATTTTGTATTTTTTGTAACAGATAAACTTAAAAAAAACGAATAACCATTTATGTATTGAAATAAGTAGAACTAACAATCGAGAAAAATATATAATGTAAGTACTTACTAACAATTACTAGAATTATACAATACAGAAAATGTGTATTCTATTTATATCCAAAGGTTGCCTGGCAGGGATCGCTCATAGCGATAAGGCCGCTTAATGTGCAAAGTAAACAACCCTCGATACACGCATAATACAATACAATTACTCTTTATTGCACACCAAATAAAACAGATACACACGACAGGAAAAGACAAATACAGATTACCTACGTTATACATAGGCGGTCTTATCGGTATGAGTGAAGTCTGCCAGGCAACCTTTGGATGGACATGAAGTGATAATACAAGTGTAGACGGCGTGTCATAAATACAGAATTAATATTTAGTTAGAACAAACATGAAGAAAAAACCTTCTATAAATATAAATAATACAAATAAAAAAAATTGTTACGCACCATATTTTTTTATAGTCAATTGACCTTTATTTGACCAAAATCTCACCTTATAGAAATTAGAAAGAAGAATAAATATTGCTGGATATAGTCCAGCATCTAACCCTAATGTAGCCCATAAAAAAGCTCTCTCAAAGCTTACACTGAGTCCGGCCCTGTATTTAATTTGCCTGGCACTCGATTAGCGAGTAGGTACGTTAGATATTTTACTATTTTACGGCGTTTGCACTATGCTATTAGTATATTTCATGGCACACGCTTGGATGGCGCCACACATCTGTTGTAAGAATATACATAGATAGATAGAATATACTTTATTGTACAAAAGTTGTACATAGGCGAGCATAATGTTTGATAGCATTCTCTACCTGCTAACCTTTGGGTAGTGTGGGCCGGGCAACAATTTAGTAGGTAGTGCTAGTTTACACAAACTTACTTTTACTTATAAGCGTAATAAAATACTAATACTACTTATAATAATACTAAGCTTCTATTACACTTACAGTATTATATATACCTATTACCTATATAGTATATATAATCATAATTAGGTACCGAATTATTCTTGCGAAAGAAAATAGTGCTAGACTCTAGATATGAAGAAATTTATCGAGGATGCCTTGCGATATTCGATGTTGTTAGTTTCAGTTGTTTGTACTACAAAGTTCAAAGCTTTCGCAACCTCCTTGGTTCCGACCATAAAGTTTAAAATCTGTTGCGATCCTCTTTTGTTTTCCTTATAGAGGCCTGACGTTGTGACGTCAGCGTGTAATTGTATGAAAGAAGATATTATCGCGACAGCTTTTAAAAATGTATTTTCTACGTCCATGGTTGAACATGGCTCTGCGGACAAGGGGAGTTGTGCCATAATAATAATAATTAATTATGGTTGATGATCGCAGAGGATGTTTTAGCGAAGGGTCTGTAATTGACACTGTTAGTGTTGCGTGTCCGAGTGTGCAGATAGACATGCCTACTATCGAAAACCAAGTGAGGGTAGTTTCGAATAAACTAGCCCCCGCTTCGCTGAACAGTGTGTAAACCTGTTGAAACGTCGGGAAAATAGGGAAATAAACGCGATAAATACCCGTTGTATAAATACTTATAATAATACGTATTTACAACAGATTTTTTTTACTTTATACAGGACTTTTGAGACGCGTAAAAAGGCCACCGATTGTGCCACTAGATTTAGTTAGTATTAAGATCCTTTATTTTTATTATTTTCTTTGTATTTGATGGTGCAATAAAGCTATATTGTATTGTATGTTTGATAATTTGATAATTATTCTGTTTGTCAGATACTTGGAATTTTGTTGTAAAAGCGTAAAAAATTTTTTTTGGTCACTACTAGGCAACTCAAGATAAATGTGTCTTGTATAGGGCAATGCCCTAATATTATTATTAATATATTTTAACGTATTCACTCCCCATCCTCTGCGGGCGTTGCAATCTGGTAGGGCTCGCCGCAGATCCACGGATGAGGCCCATATGCGTCATCGGCCATGAAAGTGTTAAAGGAGCACCTTGGGTTGCTTAGTTGTGGGCACAGGGAGTGTTAAAAGACGTCAAATCATTGATTTAGTTCCGTTACTGGAGCACGCCCTTCACCCAGTAGGGCAGCCATATCTGGGGGCCTTGGACTAGTTATATTATTTCAGGTAGTCGATAATGGTGGAACAAAGCAAAGGCTAAAAGAACATTAATCCAACGCCTCTCGGATTTTTAAAATAGTAATTAGTTAGACGAAAGTTTATAAACCATTTGACACATAGATTTGCACGCGGGCGAAGCCGCGGGGCGCAGATAGTAAATTGTATTAGACTGCGACATATTTGCGGACTTTTTAAATGGATGTCAGTTGTCAATGTCAGTTTTTCTGCTTTATTGTGAGAAGGGATGAATGATGATTTTTCATAAATTAAAATAATTATTATCCAATTTTTATTTATTTAGGTATATGATAGTATTTATAGTTCGATTTTATGTTAATTTTGTGTGTTTTCATTGTTTGTATTAAAAATGTAATTAATTAATTAATTAGTGTTATTAGCAATTGCCATTCTAATACCGACGGCCGCTGGGGCATACGTGTTTTCAAGTGGAGACCACGACTCGGTAAACGTAGTGTAGGACGCCCTCCGATCAGGTGGGATGACGACCTGCAAAATACTGCAGGTAGATGATGGATGCGTCAAGCTGAAGACAGGGCGCTATGGCGCTCACTGGGGGAGGCCTATGTTCAGCAGCAGACTGCTATAGGCTGATGATGATGATTCTAATAAATAATATACTTATCTAGTAATAACTGCAATAAGGCACTCCGTTCATATTATACATATAACGTCATTTTGTGAACAAGGAGCGGTTTCATTCATTATTTCTGCGAATACAGGCAAGTCGCTCACAGAGGAATACATTTCACTGTAACACAGAAACTGACCTTGGTGTGCCTTTTTACGGAGAATACCATTTAATGGACGACTTTGTGGGAAATTGTATGAGTCATAGATTGTAGAGTTATTGCGAAAAAAGGTTTCAAAGGATGAAAGCTAGCGATGTACTGATAGGAACATCAAACAGTATTTTAATCGTTGCTTATTTTAAATAATAGATAAGGAGAAAACCTGGTAGGTACTCTACTTATCTAGTTACTAGTTCTTGTAAAACAAACAGCAATGAATCCTGGTATCAGTCAGTAATTTTATAGTCATCATCATCATCATCATCAGCCTATAGCAGTCCACTGCTGGACATAGGCCTCCCCCAAAGAGCGCCATAGCGCCGCATCCAGCATCTACCTGCAGTCTTTCGCAGGTCGTCATCCCACCTGGTCGGAGGGCGTCCTACACTACGTTTACCGAGTCGTGGTCTCCACTCAAGAACACGTTTGCCCCATCGGCCGCAATCTTATAGTAGATAATACTTTATTTTATCCGTATATTAATATGATAAATTCGAAAGTAACTCTTTCTGTCTGTCTATCAAAATTCAAAAAAAGTTTATTTCTTTAGTCTTACAAATAAGCACTTAGACAAGTCATATTTTATACTATGTATTCATTATTGTCAAAGAACAATATTTTAATATTCACTTCAATTTTTGTGTATCAATTTATCAATATATTCTATTGTCTTCTATACTATTTAAAAAAACCGGCCAAGTGCAAGTAGGATTCGCGCATGAAGGGTTCAGTACCTTAACTATAAAAACGGCAAAAATATCATGTCTGTGGTATGGGAGCCCCTTAAATATTTGTTTTATAATAATTTAAATAATCTACTTTTTCAGTCGACCTGTGTTTTGTTTTGATAATATTAATTATGTATCTTTAACCAAACGTAATGTAATATTAATGAACTATAAGTTCAAAATAATGCTGGACAAATTCACACAGCATTATCTAGCCCCATGATAAGCAGAGCTTGTGTTATGGGTACTAGATAACTGATATACATAATACAATACATAACATAGATAGATATTTTTTATTATATATAGAAAACGCACAATTGTTCCGAGGCGGGAATTGAACCAGCAACCTCCTGCGTCGCAGGCGGACCTTCGCTCACCGCGCCACATCGGTCGTCGAATTAATTTATTTCGTAAATTACTAGAATAACACGTCACAATCTTCTATAATACAATACGTCGCCTAAGAAATAAAATAATATCCTATAAAATTTCGATTTCGGGACTTGAACCCGCGATCTTCCCTCAGTACAGGAATGGTCTAACTAACTTAGCCATTAACATCAAGTAACCAACAATTCGAGGGACTTCCTACGGACTCGCCATACATAACATCAAGTAGGTAACCAACAATTCGAGGGACTTCCTACGGACTCTAGATCCGTTAGTTAGACTTTTTCTCCTACAAAACAATTACCATGATTTTTCCAAATAAACAACGCGTGCGAAGCCGCGGGCATAAACCAGTGTAATATAAGACCAAAAAATAGCTTGGTAGGGCCCGACAAGGATATAAACAACCTTTAAACGTTTCCAAATAAACAACACGTGCGAAGCGGCGGGCATAAACCAGTGTAATATAAGACCTAAAAATAACTTCGTAGGGCCCAAAAAACTTGTCCTCGCTTTATTTGTATCTGATGGAAGGCTACGACTAATTTACATATACTATCATAGTATCAGCAAACAAACTAGACGGCCCTCGATTTGTATCTCCTGATAAGCTATTGTTAGATTTTTGCCGACGCTTCTTTGAACTAGCGGAAATAGTTAAACTTTGTAAAGGTAGATAGATAGAAAGATAGAAAATTCTTTATTGCACTTTAAATAGAAAACTTTTTTTATATTGGCTTTTTTAAAATTTATTTAAAAAAGCCAATATTAAAAAAACTTTTTTTATAATATCGCCGATCGCTCAAGAGCAATCTCTACCAGACAACTATGGATAGATAGGATCGTGGACAGTACCAGGGGATCTGTGTGGTTGTAGGTTAAAGGCTTAAAGGTTTGTGCTCACTCGTCCAGCACCGTTACCGCACAGCAGAAAAATGAGCATAAAAATATGGACCAAAACTCGTAAACACACTTATCAAACTTATTCAAATACAAAAGTTTGTATGTATGTTTCTAGGTGACTGTGTGTTTGTTAGTTAGGTACAAATTCACGCTCAAACGGCTGAAACGATATGGATGAAATTTTGTACCAAGATAGCATGATATAAGTAGAAGTCGATAAGATAGTTTTCTTTCTTCCGAACATGGAACGATACAGATCGTGTATATTCTCCAAAAGGAAGTAATTTTTCCTAAATAATTAACATGTGAGGTACATGTTTTTTGTCATGTCTGGTTATGGATGCCCACACACCCAGTTTAAAAAAAACACATCTTCATCATCCGCCTATATTAGCACACCACCCACTGCTGGACATAGGCCTCCCCTACTAAGCGCCTTACCGCCCTATAGCTTGCTGCATCCGGCATCTACCTGTCGTCTGGCCGGAGTAGAAAAAACACTCTACCTACTTTATGTAAATTAACTAAGCCATAAAGCCGCATATTAAGCATCTAATAATAGCCTAGTGACACTAATGCAGGCAATCTAAATGGAAACAATGCCTGTCTCAATCTCAACACGCCCTGAATACTAATCAGGCCTAAATAAGGATGTATGGATACTAGACAACTCTATGATTCATTCCTCAAACTTATAAATAGAATAGAACCTTCATAGAGTAACAATGGCCGTGGTCGTCGTCGTAACAGCGTAAGAATCGACCCCTACAACACAGCCTGTGTATAGCGTAAGTGCCCATTAGCTGAGGTAGGTTTCCTTAATCAACTTAAGGTGGGCACACTAGCGCCGCCACCTATTTTATCTTATTATTACTTTGAACAAAGGTAATTCCATAAATGTAGAGATGTGAAAATAGAGTTTTGTGGCCATCAAGGGCAACTTACTATCTCTGCCTAAACTATACAAAATAAAACTAGAACAAAGTCAAAAAATCATTATTTCCATTCGGAAACAAAAATCCCAGTAGTACAATATATTTTGCTTGGAAAAAATGTCTTCCACGGGTCGTCTACGAACATCTACGAAGCTACAGCGTGGCCCCTACGGCGTAGCAACGTAGCAAATGTAATACAGCGTATTCACATCCATTTGAAAATCACTACATAGTATAAAACAAAGTAGCTTCCCGCTGTCTGTCTGTCACTATGTATGCTTGATCTTTAAAACTATGCAATGATTCGGTTTTCGTTTATAGATAGAGGAAGGTTTATAAACCATTTGACACATAGATTTCCATGCGGGCGTAGCCGCGGGGCACAGCTAGTCTATTTATATTTGATTTTTCTTTCTAGTGACATTCAAAAATGTTCATGATTTTGAAACCAAAAACGAATCTATGTGAGTTGACAAGAATATAACTTCAATGACTTGACACACAAGTGCACGAACAGAAAAATGACACTAATTTGTTGAATTTTATTGGTAACACCTCGTTTGTGTCTGCTATCATTCTAGGCCTTCTTCTTCTGTGGCCTTAGGCAATGTTCCGTTCACTAGCCTTAGGTATACTCTAACGGTAAATTCGAGATATTTATTACTCGAGTTGAAAAAAGAAAATAGAATTTAAAGTAAAACCGGTATTTTCCGACTGGACTGGGTAACGGGTGAAATAGGTTTTTGAACGCATCATGTGTACACAAAATACGGGGAATTAGACAACTCGTCTTGTGTCAAACAGCGCCAAGGCTTGTTTAGATCACGTTTGTGTGCGATGTGACGTCACACGATTTGGGGAAGAAATCTCCTATGTCAAACGGAATCACCCCCCTGATTGGAACCGCGCTGCACGTCGCAGCTGATAATGTTTTGTATGATTTCGTATAAAATAGAACGCACTATACGCGTGAGTGGAATTGCGCGGCTTTTTTGGTGAGTTGGTCAAATTTTACGCGCAGTGCCGCCGCTCGCTGCGCAGTAAGGCGTAGTGCGTTTGCTCCTTAAAATAAATTAAAAAGATGTTGAGATAAAATATTATAGATATAATATATACTGTGTGTCTTGAAGCAAATATAACAAATATAAAATATCAAAGTGCTTTAATTCCTTTAGACCTTGCAGGACTTTTGGACACGTCGCAAAACTAGAAAATAAGTGATCACTTTGATTTTTTGTTCGCATCGATCTTTTTAAGGTAAAGTAATGAAGCGAACAAGAAACCTTTACCTTGTTAGGTTGTTAGTTTAGAGTTAGCAAACCTGGAATCAAGTTTTTTTATCGTCTAGATAATCCGATTTTTTGTAATACTTAAGCCTCTTTACAAAGGATGTGTTTGACTATTTGTTTGAATATATTTAATGATAATTTTTGCAACTCACTTGGAGTTTTGTTGGTAGAAGCGTGTGTACATTACCTTTTAAAAGATACGCTTAATCTTATGTAGTCTAGTTGTGGGCACAGCGAGTTTATTCTTATTTCTAGTACTTATGTGAGTATCAAATGTATTCCTAGTTATTCTGAAAATAGATAACCTAAAACAAGAATAACCACGCAGGCACCCTTTGTTTTCGCCTCTCGAAACTGAAATACCGTGTTTCCAAGAATCACTCACGCTCAAGAGTCACTTCTCTACCATTCAGACCGGTCCCCTACTATACGTTCTAGATATAAGAACTCGATTGCGTCTTCTCGGTTGGTTGCGGAAGTTGCTGTCATGGCAGAAAGCCAATGATAAAAAAAATATTTTTTACGTGTTATTTTTTATTTATTATTACTTATTTATTTTGCTCACATGTAGTTAATGTATATTTCGATCTTAATGTCAGCATAGGTTAAAAATACATGCACACTGTGCAGGATACTGCAAATAAATTTATAATATATAAATTAAGAAATCCCATTTTTTGTCCACCAGTAGAAAAAGTGAAAAAGAAAGCACTAGCGTGTTCATAAATTATGTGTCTAGTACATTTGAAGAAAAGGCAGTACTGGATTGGACACATCAGAAAATTCAAATTACATTGCTTGGTAGAATAGGAAATAATGTGATCACATTGACTTTTGTTCTTCCGAAGTGGAAAATAAACATTTACCTTGTTGGTTGTTAGTTTTGCAGTTGGAGCAAAACTCTTTCCAAGCTTCTTAAATACAGAATATATACGCCAAATACTGAAATCATATCAGCCATTTGAAAATTCTTTGTTACATTTTTTTATTTCCTGCCTGCTGTCTGAAATCACACAGATGATTATTGTATTTTTTCTGTCATACAGACTGTAATAACTCGCCACCGTCTATACTTGTTCTAACACTTCATGTCCATCCAAAGGCAGAGATCGCTCTAAGCGATAACGCCGCCTATTGTACAACACATTCTGTATTTGTCTTTTGCCTATCTAGTGTATCTGTTTTATATAGTGTGCAATAAAGAGTATGTACATTTATTTAGGAATTAGCGGACCTTCCCGGCTTCTCACGATTTTAGTACGGATCCCTAACTTTTTTGAAAATATAATATAGCCTATGTTCACCTATGTTCATAGTGTAGCGTAAATGTGTTGTGTTGTATTGTATTGTATTGTTTTGTAATTCAAACAAAGCATTTGGGACCATGGTACCGCCAATAACCTAATTTATCGTGCTAAATCCGAACTCGGTCGTGGCTTGACGTAAGCAGAGTTTACAATAGGACGATCAAAATACAACTCGGAAGAGGTTTGTGGCCGTTAGGTTGTATTTCAGTGCAGTTTTCGAAGAAAACTGTACATAAAAGTCACTTATATATAACGGGATATTTACCATGATTTGATTCTTGAGTTTTCCAATAATTCGGCGCAGTTTCATGCGCCATACGCCATGATCACGTAATAACTTTAAGTGACTTTTGTGTTAATAACCATGATAGTATCAAAAGTTTTAAGACTGTACCTGACTGTACCTTTACATGATTTTCATCACTAGTTTCTGGCCGAGGCTTTACACGCGTTGTTTTATGGAAACGTATAGAGGTTATTTCTATCGCTTTGGAACTGATTTATGAGAGGCAAAATAGCCTAATGTTTTACTCCAGGTCGTAGGTCGTAGACTTATTCTATGCTTAAATTTCTACCCGATCCGTTCAGTAGTTTTGGCGCGAAGAGGGTAACAAACATCCATCCATCTTACAGCTACAAGAAAACATCGCGCCTTACAGCTACATGAAAACAAGACTATGGTGTGCTATGACACCGCTGTGTTGTGTGCAAAACTGCCTACCGTGCTTATAACTTACTTAAACTTATTGCTATTTGTATAGAACCGTAGTGTCTCTAGGTTAATCTAACTTAGGATAAGTACTATTTACCAAAAACATGTCTTATTTTTGACGATAAACGATAAAATATCTATCCAACCATCCAATCTTTGTTTGCGTGGAAAGCCATTCTGCCACTGTAAAATGTATTTAAAGACAACGGGTTTATGTCCATATTTGATTACACATTTTTGTGCTGCGTGGTAGCGGCATTGGATTACTTTGCGCAGAACCGTAACTGAAAAGATGACGTAAACAAATGTTTACAATAGAACGATCATACTGTATACCCAGAAGAGGTTTGTCATGGGTAGGTACTTTGTATTTTAGAGCAGGTTTCTAGGAAGGAAATCATACATTCAGCCCACAATGTTGGTGAAATGAGACTCATTGTGATTATTGTATGGGCGTTGTACTATGTTTATAATATAACGTATATAATCATATCCAGCTAGGCTATATTGGGAGCAAGAGGAGGATCCAGCTAGACTGGGCAGCGTGTGGGAAACCAGGTCAAGTCTTCTCGTCATCCATACCGTAATGCTAGAAAACGAAAGTTTTCAACCAGTGCGTCCTACCCGTCGTTACCTACGGACATCGACTCCTACGGAGCTGAGACGTGGACACTCACGATAGGGCTGGTCCACCAGTTCACAGTCGCTCAGCGAGCTATGGAAAGAGCTATACTCGGAGTTTCTCAGAAGGATAGGATTCGTAACGAATACATCCGACAGAGAACCAAAGTTATCGACATAGCTCTAAGAATTTGGCAGTGGGTAAACCATTTCGCGAAGAACCAACAACCGCTAAAGTGTTCTGGAGGGTAACCGCGTATCGGCAAACGTCGTGTAGGACGCCCTCTGGCCAGATGGGATGAAGACCTGCGAAAGATTGCCGGGAGATATTTATGTGCTGTCTGTAGAAATTATGCTCTCCAATCACAAGTCCAGATTAAAGCAAAATACTGATTTTTTTATAAATCTTCTGAAAACAGGTCAAGTGCTTTAAGTACAAAACTCCGTAACTCATTCGTTTTAAAGTGTAAACTCAGTGTAAAGAAGTCAGTTTTATTTTATTATCAAACTCTGTTTTGGTAAAGTAGGGTAAGGTCGTAAGAAACAAATACGATTATTAGGTAGGTACATAACATTTTAATTTAGAATAAGTAACTATTATCTATTTCTTGGATACTTTCTTTTATAACGTGTGGTGCCGGCTTAGAGAATGCACCACCCCAACTTGGGGTGGTGCATTCTCTAAGCAGTTGGAGTCCCCAACTGTTCCCGCGGGTGTCGTAACAGGCGACAAAGGGATATCCATCCACCGGGGGGTTGAACAGCAGCGCCTCCTGTAGAACAATTGAACTGCGATCCCCAACCCGCCTAGCGTGGGGATTATGGGCATTACCCCACACTCCAATGAGATAAACTTACACTTTCATGGCCAACGACGTACATGTCTGCGAGTCCTCCTAACTGCGCAGCTGCGGGTCGCGACGGACTAGGCAGTGAATCTGTTAACCTCAATCCCGATTCAAAATTTTCTACGCATTTCCCAAACAATATATCCCGAAATCTGGCCCTGAAAATAACCATTGACACCACAATTGACTGCGATGTAAACATTCGGTTCCCGCTTACGTCAATCCCAGTTTCACACACGCAGCCCGCCTGAGTTTAGCACCCAGAAGTAGGTTATGGCTTTTCCAGCTAATTATTGTAAAACTCCAATACTACTGCATTAAAACGTGACCCGGTCTAGTACTATAATTTGACCGAAACCGCTGTACCGCTCCTTAGGAAAATGCGGCGAGGTGGGGGGCGAGGAAAAAAGAACAAGAGTACGCGTTGACGGCAGACTGATGGATCGGAGCGGCCGATATTTCCCCCCCGTCTCGCCGCTCGCATACCTCAGGCGCGGTACTGCGGTTTCGGTCAAACTATAACTGAAAAGTTTTGGCAATGGGTCGCCTGAACTAATCGTAGTTATAGTATCCTCTTTGGAACGATTTCTAAAGTGACATTGTGACAGTGACAAGACAATAAAAAAGCCTGGGACGAGTTTTGCTCTAACTGGAAAACGACCTTACAAGGTATAGGTTTCTTGTTCACTTCTCGTTTACTTTAACTTAAAACGATAAAGTGAACAAAAAAGTCAAAGTCATCACTTTACTTCCTAGTTTTAGTTATGTAAGTCGTAGCGAAAAGCAAGCGGCGCCAAAACAAAAAAAGAAGTTGAAGTTTGAATTTTGTGACGTGTCAGAGAATCCTGTGAGCTCTTTGGTAAGATATTTATTTAGCACTGTTTTTTCTTAGTTTCTTGTTTGTAGTTTTGTAATATATTTTGTTGATTCACGGTTAGTGTTTTTCTTTATTGTAAATATTATTTCTATATTTACTATACATGTAAGTTACCTTCTCATATAAAGCTTGCGATGCTATCATGAGACGGACACTGGCAAAATTGCGTCAATCCAGATGCAGAGCCATCTAGGAAGAAGTTGAAAGGAAATAAAGCACTTTGATATTTGACGGGCTGAGTTGAAAAGCCCTCTTCAAGAAACCGATGTTGTCCTCCTGCAAAACATAAATAACTGATTCAAAGTAGAGCACATTACATAGATCAATACTACAAGGATTCTCTCAGGCCATTTATTATTCATCGGTAGTGGCTGGCTAATCAATTGACCATGCAATTGGGTTAGGAGGGAGTATCGATTATGTAACATAGCTTAGGTTCTACACATAAGGGGAAAACATAGTTCCACACTAGCGGCCCGTCCCAGCTTCGCCCGGGTGGGGATTTTGTAGATATTAATAATTACTCTTTAATGTTGTAGAAATATTTCAATTAATAAATAAATAAATAATGCTGGACAATTCACACAGCATTATCTATCCCCATGGTAAGCAGAGCTTGTGTTATGGGTACTAGATAACTGATGTACATAATACAATACATTACATAGATAGATATTTTTTATTATACATAGAAAACGACCAGAACACCCGGAACAAATATCTGCAGATCGTGCACACAATTGTTCCGAGGCGGGAATCGAACCCGCAACCTCCTGCGTCGCAGGCGGACCTTCGTCCACCGCGCCACATCGGTCGTCTTAATTATCAATACTTTGCGCAGTGCATGCGGTGAACGACATTTTATGGCAAATTTTTGTACGTCTTGGGTTGAAATTTTGAAGTACTGAATTTATAGGAGGTACTGAATTTTTTTTCTAGTCATAAATATAGCCTATTTTACCTAGGGATAATGTATATTCTAATGGAGAAATAATTTTTGAAATCTGACCAGTGTAGTTTTTGAGTTAATTCGATGCAAATATACTTCTACTTCCTTTCTTCTTTCTTACAACAAAATCTTTCCTCTTTATAATATTATAATATAGATTAAAGGTGGTAGGTTGGTACGGTTACAAAACTAATATTTTGGCATTTACCTATGATCCAGCGAGCGAAGCGTGCCAAGATCTTTAGATTTATTTTGTCTAAAAATTATATCCTGTAAATGATTTGGTCACGCTATCGATCTACGTCACACCTTATCACCTTAGACCAAAACCGATGATCCGAAGATAAGATTAATGATAAAACACTTCCACCGCCTACAACACCACCGCTGCCTACTCTAACTAAAGTACACATTTTAAAATGTTTAATATCTATAAGTACAATACAAAAATACTTTCTTGTGCACCATATGCAGATCATTACAAAAAACACATTACATGCAACAAGTACAATGGGCGGCCTTATCGTAAACAAGTATATCACTGTAAACTCAATTTGACTTGTCTAAGTGCTTTTTATTTTGTAAGCCGAAAGAAATAACAGAGAGGGCGCTATGGCCCTCATTGGGGGAGGCCTATGTCCAGCCGTGGACTGCTATAGGCTGATGATGAAAGAAATAAAGTCTTTTGAATTTGAATTTGTATATTAACTTACTTTCTCATTTCTGAAGGTTAGGTAATGTTACTTCGGTCGTAATTTTATGGGAAATTGTTTAAATTCTAAAATTCTTGACTAGCTGCTTTAAAAAGTTAGGCAGGTAACGGATCGTAGGTACGTATACTACCGACCCGTTCGTCACGTAGTCAATATCCTTTAGGGAAATCTCGCGGTTTTTCGAGCTATATTCAAACAAAACAAGTGCTGCCATAGTAAAGACTATATGAGACAATTTCTCCATGTTCTATTCGCAAAAAACCATTTAATACCATAGTTATGAATTACTACGTGAAAACTAGAGGGTGCATACGGCATACACTACGAGTGGTCAACGAAGGGGAAGGAGGTAGAAATTGGGGCAAAATGGGTAATGTAGTATAGGTCCGTTCCCTAAGTGATTGCGTACTTAGAATTTTAGTAAAGGTTATTCAAGTTCCGGTAGTTGTATATAGGCAAGTTATTTCCTTAAAATGTAATCAAGCATTCACAGCCGGACCTAACAACGGAACTACGAACTGCATTCCGAAGTATAGTCTACTTACAAACTACAATAGTTGACGATATGGCCGCAGAACATGACTATATTTCATTTGCAACAGTTTGCAACTACATTCACCGCTAACCGATCAAATATACAAACGTCAGAGTGCGTGCATCATTGCTTTAAATTGGTTAAAATAGCTCTTTTGATCGTAATCCTATTTACACCTTGTAAAATGTCTAGTTTCTGCCCGCGTCTTCGCACGCGGTGTCTAAGGTTATTTATATAAATAAATAAATAATGCTGGACAATCCACACAGCATTATCTAGCCCCATGGTAAGCAGAGCTTGTGTTATGGGTACTCGATAACTGATATACATAATACAATACATTACATAGATAGATATTTTTTATTATACATAGAAAACGAACAGAACACCCGGAACAAATATCTGCAGATCGTACACACAATTGTTCCGAGGCGGGAATCGAACCCGCAACCTCCTGCGTCGCAGGCGGACCTTCGCCCACCGCTCCACAACGTAACAAAAATATTGAATTCCTAAAAATCGTTCCCAAAATCCTGACTTATTATTTTCAAGGAACATGATATCATCGTTTACGAATGCTTATTTTTTCAGCGGACTAAACTAGTCCTTACTGATTCAGCAATTAATGTGTGAAGCTGTATGAGTCAGTGTTCACTGGTGCGTTCTGGATGGAGTCACGACCAACGTGAGTCGTTTCTTAGTGGTTGTTTATGGATGACCCTCGTTAGGATATTTTTCCCCCTGTAATTTGGCTTAATGTAATTCTTATTAGAATCTGATAACAAATGACGTCTGTAGCTATAGCAGGTAAACATTTTCTCATCATCAGTCCACAGCTGGACAAAGACCTCCTCTAATAATCGCCATAGCGCCCTGTCTTCAGCTTGCCGCATCCAACATCTACCTGCAGTCCTTCGTAGGGGTAAACGTGTTCTTAAGTGGAGACCGCAACTCGGCAAACGTAGTGTAGGACGCCCTCCGGCCAGCTGGAACATTTTCTAATCGAGTCTAATTTGACCTATTATGAAAATAAACCAATAGAATTAAAAACCAACCATAAGAATTTAAAAAAAAACACGATAGAAATGGATTTTCATACATTTTTTCTCTAAACGCGTGTTATGAAATTTCATAGGGTTTTATACAAAAACTGTTTGTTACAAAGAATACAAAACATGTATTATTGTTACAAAAATAAATAAATAAACTGAACTGAACCGACTAAATATTATTTTGCGTTTCAATTTAACTCCCAGCGCGTTTCGTTACACGCAATTGAGAAGCACAAAAATAACTCAATGCTTTTTATGTTGAAGTGCTATGACCTTAAGGGAGATTGGTGACCGGACAAACTAGATTTTGCACGTGAATTCATTATTATGTACATAATAGAATTACTCGTCGATTTTGTGAGCCATTGGTTAAAACTTTCAGTAGTTTCTAGGCGAAATAATTCTTTGTCGTAACTAGGGCTAATTTTATTTTACCAGTACTAAGTTTGCAACTTCGGCAAAATTCCACATTATTCCGTAGAAAGAGAAGTCTCCGCATTATGATACTTAGATAGATAAAACATTAAATCGACACTGCAACACACACTACAAAAGAGGAGAGTGGAACAATTGTTTATATCAGGCCGTAAGTAGGTAATTGGTAATTGGTGAGTGCCGTGTTTCAGGGCTACCTACCAGAAAAGGTTAATACTCAGCTGAATGTTGCCACTTATAACCTATCGTAGGTTCTTGTAGAAAAAATATACGTTACACCACAGAATAGCACTTTATGTACCTACCTATAGTATTCGTTGGTAAAGTCGATTTTTGCATGAATTAAAAATAACAACCGTGGAATCACTACAAGTATAAAACAAAGCCGCTGTCTGTATGTCCCTATGCAATTGCATGCTCAGATCTATAAATACACGAACCGATTTTGATGCGGTTTTTTTGTAGATAGAGGGATTCACGAGGAAGGTTTGTAAATTTGAAACATGTAGATTTCCACGCAGGCGAAGCCGCAGGGCGCAGCTATTTAGGTATATACCTATCTACAGTTACGTAATAAAATCTGACGAATCAATTCTCTTCTCGTACAAATTCGCCATCCACGTGTACTTACAAACACGTTGCTGCCGTAACTGCGTTGTTGGTTTGCTTGCTCATGCGTGTTCTTACCAGGTCGCGTGACGCGCGTTCAGGGAAAAGTTTAGATTGTTTCGTCAAAACATTTATTTTGACTTCTTGCCAATGAAGTTCGGGCAATGTTTTGAAAGTTCTTTTGCAGCTTCCTACCTACCTCTGATTTTCCTGCTTAGCAATAAATAATGCTGGACAACGTACCAAGCATCATCTAGCCTCAAGCTAAGCGGATGACTGATATACTACTAAATATTAGAATACATTATATAGATAGATATGTTTACATAGAATAATACCCAGAACACCCGTAACAAATATTTGCAGATCGTACAACCAATTGTCCCAGGGCGGGAATCGACCCCGTGGACCTCTGCGGCCGCGCACTGAGGTTGTCAATATTTATTAATGTTTGAAAATTTACGTTCCAGATTTTCATTACCTACCTAAAAAAATTTAAAACGGTACCTACTATTTTACGCAAAATGAAGGCCTCTTCTGTGCCTATGCCCAGCAGGGACATTAAGAGTTCACGAAGATAATTACTTTTTACCTGTCTTCCATTATTATCTTGTCCGATGGCGTACCTTGCTATAATTTATGTTAGGTAGCTATATCTACTATGGCAATAAAAAATATTTACTATCCACACCATGCCATCATACCGAGGAAGCGGTCACCATAACATTTCACGTTCCGTTCCCATAACACTAGATGTTTGAAAAACAAATGAGAGCGCAACGTGACCGGGGTTGCCAGAGTTGCTATGGTGGAAATGGTGAAAAAGTATGCTAATATTTTCATTATAAATACTCAAGTTATGTAATCAAACAGAGTACTTGGCGTAGAAAATCATAATCGAACACAGTTGACGAATATAGGTAAAACGGGGCAACCAAAATCGTTTACAAGTACCTAATACGATGTACCTGCCAAAAATGTTATGAGGTAGATAACCTTTTGGCAGGTACATCAAATGTGTTTTGGAAATTCATCATTGTTTTGGTAATATATTACTTGTAAAGGTTTGCTGGAAGATAACCTTTTTCAGGGTTATGTGGCCTATGTAAATATCCCGTTCTATAAGTAGGTATATGCTACGACCCGAGACGACCTCGAGACGACCGATGTGGCGCGGTGGGCGAAGGTCCGCTTGCGACGCAGGAGGTTGCGGGTTCGATTCCCGCCTCGGAACAATTGTGTGTACGATCTGCAGATATTTGTTCCGGGTGTTCTGGTCGTTTTCTATATATAATAAAAAATATCTATCTATGTAATGTATTGTATTATGTATATCAGTTATCTAGTACCCATAAGTTCTGCTTACCATGGGGCTAGATAATGCTGTGTGAATTGTCCAGCATTATTTATTATTTATGCTTTGTATTATTGTGTACATTAAATAAATTAACGAGAAGAAAGAAAGAGCTTTATGAATAACTATATTTATTAAATTATATTGTGCCTAAACCGGTATTCCGGAAACAAAGCTGAACAAAAAACCACAAAATTACTTTTACGTTTATTTTAACTCAAACATAGGATTTGTTCATGTTATGTCGAGTCTAAGAATGGATTGTTCTTGCAAAATATTTATTTTTTAACACTTCGACTGCGATTTTTTTTCGACCACTGCGATCTTTTTTTTAACCTAAAAAATTCGTGCTGCCGCTCTACACAGCGGTTGTGTTGCGCCGCACATGCGTTTCGTTCGAAAAATATTACGGCTGTGCTGAGTCACACAGATCTGTATTTTCTCAGCCACTGCGCTAGTGTTGATTTACGCATATTAGTCACTTGTAGAAAACACATACCGTGTGATTTCAGCACTCAAAGTGTTAATAGACGAGCAGCTTCTGGCTGATGTGTCTAAACACACAGTGTTGAATTTATTTTAAAATATAGCTATTTTCGGTTTCTAGTACCTACCATATCTCGCGAAGAACCGACGGCCGCTGGGGCAAACATGTTCTTGAGTGGAGACCACGACTCGGTAAACGTAGTGTAGGAAGCCCTCCGACCAGGTGGGATGACGACCTGCGAAAGACTGCAGGTAGATGCTGGATGCGTCAAGCTGAAGACAGGGCGCTATGGCGCTTATTGGGGGAGGCCTATGTCCAGCAGTGGACTAATATAGACTGATAATGATGATGAGTACCTACCGTAACGTCGAGTTTTTACAATGGGTGTACCACAGGCAGCCATTACCTGCAACCATTACTGACCTCGTCAGTAATTTACTATAAGAACTAGAAGAATACTCCATTATGTTGTTTTAATTAACCCCAATCAATATCAATATGTAATCACCCAGTCCGTTTAGTCTGGCATTTGCAATCCAGTTGAATAATTACTTAACTGGTCGTTACGAAAATGTTTATAAACCTGTTGACGATACAGGAACTAAAAAACACTGATAGTGATTTTACTCTGTAATTGCGTTATTACACTAACTAAAGAAGTAATAAACATCCATCCAAACAATCAAACATCCAACTAAACTTTCGCATTTCTTTCTTTGGCTATGAATAGAACCCTTATGTAAGAACTTCCCTTATGGAAGAAATTAGGTACTAGACAACACTTTATACTTACTACCACCAGAGCAAAAAACGCACCTAAATACCTACGCTTGTATAATGTATACTCGAGTACCAACTTACAATACTAACTACATACAAACTAGCAAAACATGTAATTTCTTTGTAAACAAACCACGGCACCGAAAACTAAAATCTCACTATACATTATGTATTGCTTGGCGTTAAGTTTCCGATATAATTGTAAACAATATTTTTTGAAGGATCTCAAATCGATATTTACATAGGTAATCGTAATGTAAATTGCTTATAAAAAACGCGACAACAGAGTGAATTTAGATTAAGTATGGGCGGTTTGCTTACAAACATTGTACAGCCAATTTGGCTGGACTATAGGCGTGAATGGAGTACTGAGAGGTAGAGCGTAGGTACTCGTAGTTTACCATCTATAAGTAATTCTGTGGAAGAACAATAAGGTAATTTGTAGGCGCCGCCGGTCATAGGCTTGAAAAAAAAATAGAGTAGGTTTGGAAGACTACGAGAAAAAGATACGGGAAAAGAAATAAACTTCTGCAAAATCTGTTCTAATTCATTTTATTACAAAAACTCTAAGTACAATTATCTTACATTTATAATAGACTTAAGTTAATTGCAAAACATTTGGACATATCACAGACCGATACATATAAAAAACTAAAATATATAAACATAATTTATAGGTAGGTATATAATAGTTAACGTAAGAACTTACCTAGTTTAGGAATATAATAATCATAGGAAAATTGGGCAGTAAAAGCATAGATTAAGTAAAGTTACTTGGGTATTAATAAAATAAGTAACATTAACACTTTGACTGAAATCACACGGTATGTGTTTTCTACAAGTGACTAATATGCGTAAATCCACACTAGCGCAGCGGCTGAGAAAATACAGATCTGTGTGACTCAGCATCAGCACAGCCGTAATATTTTTCGAACGAAACGCATGTGCGGCGCAACACAACCGCTATGTAGAGCGGCAGCACGAATTTTTTAGGTAAAAAAAAAGATCGCAGTCGTCGAAAAAAAATCGCTGTCAAAGTGTTAACGCTTGACTATCTCATTCGATTGCCATACAGCGGCAGCGGGGCAATGCAGCCAGCTGCAGCGTCTTGAGGACGCTTCCGATTGGTAGGTATTGATATGGATCAGTTAGACTAGCTCTAGATTGTTTGCAACAGTCTGCAGTACGCTAAACTGTTTCAATTGTAAATAGGTACTAGTTCTATTTTTTCTATTCTTTAATTGTAATTTTCTTTGTTAACAAAAATCCGCAAAGAAACGATTCTATACTAAAAAGCGAGTCCACGGAACATACCTAAGTAGGTACCTAATATAGCAACAAAGACGTAGTACATATCTAAATAGGTAATAAAGTTAACTTATAGGCGAACTGTTTATTACTTCATTTATATCGGAATGGGTTTTTCTACCTCCGATAATATTGTGCATCTACCAACATAAAAATAATGCAACATCCGTTATATTTAATATGTAATATAAATCAGCAACATCCATTAAGTTTAATATAAAAATTCATAATTTTCAATCAATTTCAGCTCGGTTCGTCGCCATTGACGTAGGTCAAACTAATGAATTAATATTTGGTACATGAATCCGATAGAGATCACAGACACTTTGTCCCGAAGCGGGCAATGAACCTGTGACTGCCAGGGCAGGTGCACTTGTAGAGTGCTTTGCACGAAAGAAAACCTGCGGAAATTTATGGAACTAAATTTTTTCAACGTTTTATTCACTAAATTCTGTCGCCCTACAACCCGTGTCTATGGAGTTTCTTTCGTAAAAAGCAATTTACCTAATGGCGAAATACGAAATGAAATCATCATTATTTGACATAACATAATATTATGAAATACCTCTGCATAGTTGATAAATAAGATTGTATCAATTTTTTTTGCATTTTCATTGCAGAAAATAACTCGATTTATCTTGATAAAAACTGTAAATACAATATCTCTTTATCTATCTACTACTTACATAAAAGGTGTTGCCAGAGTGCAATGATAAAAGATACAGTAAGTGCTTATACTTTGGTGCATTATTATGATGTCAATGATATGATTTTAGTGATTCATTTATCATACAAAACTACCGATAATTCATAACAGATTACAAGATTACAATACTCAAAACAAAGAATAGGTATTATCTAATCCAAAATTAAACGCACCTTTATCTAACCTAACTGATACAAGGTGTATCTTTACATAAAGTTTTATCATACTAAGTTTTCCAAAGTTTTACACTTAGGTTACACTGTTTCGGGGTCGTTTAGCCAAACTTTCACATCACAACATCACCACTTCATCAGATCACCACTCGTCACTTTTCAAAGTGTTTAAAACTTCCCATAGAAATGAAAGAATCCATCGCAAAAATGGACAGCTCCAATTCCACATTTGAATTTGGGATTCCTTCAACACTCGTCGTGTTCCGGCAATGCTGGCAACTTTAGGCACTGCTTCCGGTACTTTCTTCGCGGCATCGCGTTCGATTTATTCAAATCCTTATTGCTGCATTCCTTGTCCTCTGGCAAAGGAGGTAAAGTGCGTTTTGGCCTTCTTGGAAGAACGCATTCCGTCGCGAAATTATTCATCTCCTTGCACCTCAGCATGTCTACGTCCGGAAATTCCGTACCGAGAGACGGAAACGCGAGTTTTACAAGCATAACTGCCTTGTTTAATTTCGTGAAATACAAAATGTCAGTGAATAAACAAACACGCGCGTTCTGTGCGAGGTCGGCGGTCTAACTGGCGAACGAAGCGAAACGGGGGCAGATCCAAATGGCGAATATACGTAACATACTGTCTGATACCAACTAATTATTTTTAGCAGTGAAAACAAGATGTCGATAGTGCCAAGTAATGCATTGAGGATGTTCGAGTCGAACGCGTCGGTTTTTTCGATACAAGTGACGTAACTACATATATTTAAAAAACGCAGGTGTAAAGCTCGTATCAACGGCTCTACTAAAAAAAATATTTTTTTAAGCTTAGTCGCAGCAGAAAAACGCAAATTGAACAAACTCACATGATTCACATTAGGTATATCACTTCCTCCCTCGCTTCGCTCAACTTCCGCTGTGTAAAATATATATATAATGTAATGTTTGGACAAATAGACAGACTGTTTGTAGATCGTGTTCATAGATAAGTAGATCGGTAATGAATCATGCGGTGATCATGTGTTTAATTTGTTTTGTACTGGGTACTTGCACTTTGCACCCATTGGACTAATTTGATCTGTCCTGATGAATTTTGCTCACGGCGACGCCTAATAGTCTCTATGGAGAGAGTAGAGAAGGCATATTGTGTGTAGGACATATTAGAGAAATAAATTTAATATGCTCAAAGTTCATTTATTTTCTCAAAAACACTGCAACGGTCACACAGTATCCTAACTTAATAATTAAGACACTTATTCTACTTAAATAAATAAATAATGCTGGACAATCCACACAGCATTATCTAGCCCCATGGTACCTAAGCAAAGCTTGTGTTATGGGTACTAGATAACTGATATACATAATACTATATATTACATAGATAGATATTTTTTATTATACATAGAAAAGGACCAGAACCCGCGGTACAAATATCTGCAGATCGTACACACAATTGTTCCGAGATGGTAATCGAACCCGCAAACTCCTGCGTCGCAGGCTGACCTTCGCCCACCGCGCCACATCGGTCGTCAAACTTGTTGGTATCTTGTTTTTCATGTCATCTCACAGGGTGACTTTGTTTGCCTGGAAGAGATCGCTTTCAGCGGTAAGGCCGCCGATTATGCTACACTAGATTTAATTAGTACCTACCTGTTTATTAAATTTACTTTAAGGTGCAATAAATGTTATCTATTTATCTATCTACATATATTT
Organism: Eupithecia dodoneata; assembly: GCA_947044415.1. Lineage (NCBI taxonomy): Eukaryota > Metazoa > Arthropoda > Insecta > Lepidoptera > Geometridae > Eupithecia > Eupithecia dodoneata. Next base: position 3,361,450 of record OX345670.1, read on the forward strand.
TTATTGTTTGTCTGTAAGTGTTTATACTTGAATTACTATGTGGTACGTGTTACAGTACCAAATATGTATGTATATCTTTCTATGTAGTAAGCCAGTGTGCTACTTTATATTAGTTTATATAGGTGTCACGTACCATACAAAAGATTTCAACGCGTTCAACGTAGCATCGTAGCACGCTCTACGACGAAAATTGTTTATCCATTGATGATTTGATGGTGTCCAAGAAAAATAGTCAAATTTCGGCCACGGCGGTCAGTTTCAACGGCAACAGCCATTTATTTAATATGATTATAATATTTGATCCATTGGCTAGATAGATGGATAGAAAACACTTTATTATACTGCATCCTAACTCATAGCATGGCCTTCGAAGTTTTAGGTACCTATTGAGTGTGGGTCGAGCGGTTGAAGTCGCGAATTATTTTTAATAATGATTTGTGGTGCATAGCGTATTCCAACTAAGAATATTACACAAAGGATGAATTCTGGCCGAAGAATGTGCTGTTCCGGTGTTTTCGCAGACAATTACCGGATGCATCACATATTGCGTGCAGGGTTGGCATGATGAAAACAAGTTGTTTTAAAACACGTGTTTAAAACAGTGTTTAAAACAGTTTGAAATAAAACTATGTTTTTTATTAAGTGTTTTAAAACACAGTTTAAAACAAGTTTTAAACAATGTTTAAAAAATGAAGAAAAAAAAGGGTTTAAAACTACCTTTAAATGCAAATGAATGTACATATATGTCGGCCGTCGAAAGAAAGTAATTCACTGGATTAGTGGGTACGGTACCTACAACACTACATACAAGGTGTATGTAAAGTGTTTTGTATGGATTAATAATAATAATAATGTTTAATAATTCGATTAGAGGTACTGAGATATGCAACAAAAGTAAATATTTATCGTTGTGTTAATTTTTACTAATGTGAATTAGGAAATAGTTTAGAAATGGATTATTTTATTATTCGCTATAATTGATTAGAAATTGATACCTTTAAGGTAAAAAGTAAAAAAAAAACAAAAAAAACACTTGACAACATTTTGAACTGTTTGTTTTATAAAATATAAAAAAACTGTTTTTTTTTCCAACCCTGATTGCGTGTCACACGTCGCAGTCACTATGTACATACCTACGTGATAGTAAATACATAGGTTTATTGTATGTATGTTATACTAAGGCATATATGTATTTTATACGGGCCGTATTTAAATACATCCTGTAGAGACTAACGTTGGCTGAAATGAATGAATTATTATTATTGTTGTGTATGTTTTCATTTGCATATTTTAATGATGCTCTCCCCGAGAAATAGCAATTTTTTTGTAAAAACTTACCTTTATTAACTACAGAGAAAACCACACAAATACCTATGCCTTCTAGACTTCTAATTTCGATATTTGAGAAACAAAGTTGTTGGATTTTTTTCCGTCCCTGGTTGCTGGCACAAAATCAGGTGCGCGTTTTAGCCTTTTATATGCTTCGGGAAAGGCGTAGCAGTAGTGCCGTAGCACAAGCTACGAAGAACTATGAGGCAGGTGTTTATTTTCTTTTATGTGGTAGGAGTGAGGGCTGTGTTGAAAGTAACAACTACGCATAAAAAAGGCTCTTACTAATTCGAAAATAAAACGCCTTACTAAATCTCTCGAGCAATCGGATGACGACGATGCACGCCTTGCTTGCCTCTTCTAATATAACAAAAAAATATTTTGATAACTTCGTAATCTAAGAGAAAATATCCATGGCTGCGATCTTTATTTGAAGTATGTAAGATACCACAAAAATAGGTATCTACCTACCTAACCTACTCTACTTTGGTACTGTGCAAAGTACTTTGTGGTACTGTGTGTGTATGTGCGATTGTATGTGGATTGGATATTGACCATTATTAGACATTGTAGTTATGTTTGGAGGCAATAGAGACAGGACCACCGAGTTAGGTCGTAGACCGTCTTGTAAAAAAGGTCCTAGTACTAGCTTCTTAACTAGCTAAGGGAAGGGCCTAGGGCCTGCCATATCTATATTACTGCGCCTCCTAATATAACTTTATGTGTAGGTACTGCTCTATCTAATCTAAGATAGATACAAGCAGGTTTTTTTTAAAAGCTAAGGAAACCGGAAATAAACCTGATACCGCCTGAAACGAAGTAAGAATAATGCCAATGTCAAATTGACATATTCACTCCAGCAATTTATACCGTTCGTTCATTTGATCACTCATCATTCATTCAATCAACAATCAAATATGGCGTTCGATGCTTGCTTGTGTTTGTGAAAGCGTCGTCATTCGTAATTTCCGTGAATTTATATAAATTTTATATTGAATTCACGATTGACTTCGTCTGTCATTAAAGTAATTGATAATCTTAACAGGTTGGTACTATAAATAAAGCCCTTCAGTGACACAATTCATAAAATCCGGTTAGAATCGTTGGAATATTTCATTTCACTTTCCATCCGTGGCATTCTGTTATTACAACGCGGTCGTGTTTTGTGGTGATAATTATGATGTTTTACTACTCCTAGCACCCTTATTTCGACAGCCTTATGAAACATGAGTGTTTACATCAAACTTTAAACAAACCTCTACTCAGTAATGTACCTACTACTCGCTGTTTACTCCATATTTTGATCTATCTTCAGTGTCCAGTTTTCAGGTTTCACATCTCCACTATCTATCTTTCCACAGCTTCACATGCGTTATTTTGGTTTTTGCGTTACTTACCTTTATAATATTAGTAAAATTATAGATTTAATCGAGTCTGATATTATTACAGGCATCCTGGCTACTACCGGCGCTATGGCTACGCCAAACGCCTACAAACAGAACGCCTCCATGGCTATGCCAAGCCCCCAGAGCAACCCGCGTTCGTATAAACACACTACGTCATATACCTGACCTCTACTTTACTTTAAGTTTATATTTTAGATTATATTGGCTGGCCTAGCTTAACTTGCAGCAACACGTAAGATTAAAGTTAGGTTTAATGCAACAACGCCATATATTAAAGTAAGGTTTTATTCTTGAAATCCTATATTAAAAGATAATTATAAGGAGTCTTATAATTGGTCCGTTTTAAGAGGAATATAGAATATATATGAATATACCTAGATGTTTTGAATTATGTCTCCTTTTCATAAATCAGGTATTTGTGAGCAAAAAACCTAAGAAAATTTTGCTGATTTTCTAGATCTTGAAGATATCTGTTTCAACATGGATGGTTTTAGATTTTTTTTATATATACTTATGCCATATATAAAATGATTAGCAAGCAAAGGCCAGCCAATAGTATGTGATGAGAGCAGTTTGCACCTAGTATGTTCAGTTTTGATGTTTTAGAATGTTGTTAGATACTAACTAAATAACAACTGCAAGTACTGAAGTTGATGCCTGCGCAAGCTTCAAGGCAGTCTTTAGTATAGCTGGCTAAGCGAGAGTTTACACTGGACATGTTTCTCAGAGCGTTTTCACTTACCCGAGTTTGAAGTTACTTTAAGCATGTATTCTCTCACATAGCAACCAAGTTTTTAATGTGATGCATCATTTAAGTCTACTTGAACTGCATTGCTGAAATCTTTTATGTAAAAATACTACAGTAGAATACAATTTAAATAAGCTTTATTGCACAGAAAAAAGAACAAACAAAGATACAAATTCACAATGGGAGGCGTTATCGCTAAGAGCTGTTTCTTCCAGGCAACCTTTGGAGAGATACATATCTGTTGTATTTGTATACTAAGTAATTGACTTATTGATCAATATTGGACGGCCCTTAGATGGGACTGAGAGTGTCCTCAGTAAACTCAGTACTGAGTCTTGAGCATTGCATTTTATTTTGCTCCAGGCCTTTTGATTGCCCCTCATTTCAAATGTAAAGATTAATTCGTGCTGTAGTGAAAACGTGGCCATTTAATGTGTTTTATAAACATGCTTATTCAACACTTGGGAAACTGAAGCATCTGTCGATAACTGTCTGTGTAAACTAAGCTTAACTGCCGTAATCCTGAGCATGTTACAACTCTGTGCTTTCTCATCTTGAAAGTATTTAGTAACTTTAATTTTCTTTATTTTAATTTGTCCTGCTGCATTTTACTTACATTGTTACTCTTATGTTGGTTTTGTTTCATGTTTTGTTATGTCGAAACAGACTACATGATTGCGGGGCCCCCAATGAGTTTCGGTATGATGAAAGGTAATGATACATATCTGTCTTTTTGTTGTTTTTATTCAAAATTTGTCCTCACTGTCACATTTGGCGTAGGTCACTTTGGGGTTAATAAAATTAAATTGCACCTGATTTCCGTTTCCACATCACAAGCCATCACTTTTTATTTTTTTGTTTATTTTATTCTTTCGCAATTAATAAAATTAATACTAGCTTTTCTTCCAACATCTTAAGCTTCCAGTAAAGATTGCATATAAGTAGCGTAGGTACTATAGAATGGGATTGAGATTAACTTCATCTCTCATGTGCAGCATGAAAGATAACGTGGGTCATTAGCTAGACGCTCTTTTCTCAATTCCATTCATTAAGTAAGATAATAGACAAAAGGAATCTTGATTCAAAAACAGCAGGCGCAAGTGCACTATCCGCATAGAGTTATATTATCCAGCCAGCAAGGTCGGATACCTTGCAGTTATTAGTTGTCAACCTTGGAATTGGATGCTAGCCTTGATATCCTCAAAGATTTTAAAATTACAACATGAACAAAGGTTTTCGAATCGATCAAATCGATCTGGGCTACACAGCTCAAAAATGTGCATTCAAATATGGACTTTAACACGTAATATTTAGATGCATTTTAGAGATAACAGAGCTCGCGGGCCACTCGCTTGAAGCTTGCGTTAAGCCATTTTGCTACTGTAAAGCTTATCTAAAGATTAGCTTAAAGACATATGTACTTAAATGCTCATTTTAGTGCAGTAGCGTTGCTGGATGTATGTACTATGTCCTTAACAATTCACTATCCTTAATATACTAGTATGCGTTTGATAGTAAGTGAACTTGTATTACGCCATCTGTTCTATTCTATCCTAGTGCAAAGTCTCTACTGACAATAAAATTTACAGAAATTGACTTGCGCAAGCGACTCCAATGTGTAAACGCTCGCGCAAGTGGAGTTCTGCAAGTTTTAGAGGCTTGCTGAACTTGCTGCAAGTCAAACGTTTATGCAAATAGAATAAACACAGTTAGAAACAGTCGTCAATTGACTTCTGCAAGGCTACTACGCGATTTAGCGCGAAGAACGCGTGTTAAGGCGCTTTTTAACGCGGATAACGCCTTTTCACGAGTTATTCACGTTAAAATGCGCCTTAACACGCGTTATTCGCGCTAAAATCAGCGTAATAACGTTACGTTATGTGTTAAATAGCGTGGTAGCCTTGGCAAGAAATAGCGGAAGTTGCTTGCCAGTGGAGACTTTGCTTTAACTTTCTGCACTGGAGATGCTGGAAGACCACTAAAGCTTACAAAACGCTAGTACGCTCTAATTAGCCTGCGATTGTTTTATCTTTAGTTCGCATCGCCCGCCCGTCCTATCCCTTATGCTTCTTTTTTTTCTTTTCATTGTATTGCCGCCCGCTTGGCTTGAAGGCGGTATGAATGCACCGCCGCCGCACCATAATTACCAGTACCACCCGCAGTACCACGCGAGTGCCCATGGGCAAGGCCCGCCTGGGTACGGTGTGGGCTGGGGTTCACCCGCGGCGCGTTTCGGTGCAGAGGGCGCGAGAAGGGCGCCACCGGCCCAGGCTGTGCCACAGGGGAAGGACGATAAGACGAGTCCATTTGCGTCCACTGTGCATTCGCATCCTGGCTTTACGCCGCAGAAGATAGGGAAGGGTGCTGGAACGGTGAGTTTATTTTACTAGTTGTAGTTAAAGTTAATGGTTTTATCGTAAGATTAATTCTGGCCGCGGCTTCGCAAGCGTTTTTTGGGATTAAAATAGCCTATAGGCTGGTTTTATTTTTACGCGTTTCGGCAGCACCAGCGCATTTGGAGAGCGTGCGTTCGGTGATGTATGGGGGTAGTAGTTGCGTTTCAAAGTCGCGCGCTTGTGCAGCGCCGTTCAGTAAACGTTAACAGCGCGGCGTGACTACAAAACCAGCCATAATGTTAATCCAAGCCTAGAACTACATCTATACATCTACCCCGAATCGTTCAATCATTTCGCATTTCTAATTAATGAGATAATGTCAAACATCTTTAAAAAATGCATGAATAGTTTCAACATTTCATGGTTTTATTATAAACTTATGAGTCTATCCCGAGAGCTCTTTAGAAGCGTATCTTCGCCAAGAAGATAGGCAATCTGGCAAATCCTAATACTTATTAGCAAACTACATACTGAATCAAGCATTTGGAGCACTAATGAAGCTCCTCTATCTTTTTTAATGATAAAAGATAAACATCATCATAATGTACATATATAATGTAACCCCAGGGCGCAGGCCTGCCGAAGCCCCCGAAGGCGCCAGAGAAGCCCCTAATGCCGTACATGCGGTACTCGCGGCGCGTGTGGGACAGCGTGAAGGCTGCGCATCCGGACCTGAAGCTGTGGGAGATAGGACGCATCATCGGCGGCATGTGGAGGGACCTGCCTGAGTCGGAGAAGTCGGGATTCGTGGATGAATATGAGGCGGAAAAGGTATGGAGGATATTGCGTTTTTAAATTGAAATATGTAGAACTATCATTGCGGGACACATCTAATGAAATTGAGTACCTAAACTGTTAGGCGGGATAGTGCTTCACACTAGCGCCGCCGCCGCCACCATTTTTTTACTATTTTTTTTTTTTGCTAGAGGTGTCTACTGATGTTGATGACATCCATATTCAAGTTAAATTCACTTGTTAGTTTAAAAATATTATTACAAGTCAAATGTACGCATAGAGGTTCTTTTAGGCTGTTTTATCTAATTGTATTATATTACATTTAAATCTCTACTTTTATATTGTGGCGCTTGTGACAAAATAAGTTATAAATTTCCTATAATTATAAGCAGAAGCAACCAGTTTTTAGTACATTTTGTCCATAAAAAAGCAAGCTGGCAAAAGAACCTACCTATATCAACATCATCAAGTCAAAATCTTAGGTACAAACTAAGTATACTAAGTTAAACTTTGAACCCAGGCGCAGTACTCAGAAATGTTGAAAACGTACCAATCGTCGCCCGCATACATACAGTGGCAGGCGCACAAAAGCAGAGGTACCGATTTGAACCCTATGCACACCACAGAGGGGCCAGTTTGTAAACTCACGCCTTCACCACACGCCTAACATGGGAATTTTATGGGTTGTACGAAAATGTGATATCATTTGTGTAAAGTTTTCATTGAACATGTACTCGTAAGCTGGAAACACTAAGTTGCACTATGACTACGGCTTTATTTATTTGTGATTCCATCCACCGCTAAGGGCGTTTTTATATCAAAGATAAGCTACGTAGCTAAGCGGCAGGTTGTATTAAACCCAACCAAAATGATCGCTTAAATCGTTCGACTGACATTGAGCGGGGATTCAATTTTCTTGCGGTTTTTTTGTGTTCTTCAAGAAATGAAACTAGCGGAATAAATTATTTGCCGCAAATCTTTATTTTTTTATGAAACCGTGCATAATTTCGATTCAAATGTACTTGAGCATTTGGAAATTCAACATTCAATAAATTAATATTAGTTACCAAACATGTTGTTGAATTGTGTGCTATAAAGTTTAATCCACTAGCAGGTAGACTCAAATAAATGAAGCCATACTTACAATGAAGTATAAGTAGGTTCACTGATTTTTAGCTAGCATTTATTCAGTTCCAAGAACTAAAATGATTGTTGAAAATTAGTGATCGCACATTGGTTTGTCTTATAAATGTCTGTTTCTCTGTTGGGCAGAGAAATTATGGGTTTTTAATGAAATACAAAGAAGTAGATAGACTACAGTTTTTTTAATGCTCAGAGAATGAGTATTATGAATTAAAGTTAATTCCAAAGAGCTCTGTTTCGATCGTAACAATGTTTTCAACGATCTACAAAAGCAAGCCTTAGAATAAATAGAGATTATTTATAAATCAGTCCGTCTTAAGACAAAAACAATTTTTTAAGATGTAATTCAAAATTTTCTGTCATATATTATTCTTATATTTCCCGTGTTTCTGTTATAAAAAAGGCTCATAAATTCTAGTTCTGCAGGACTATGATGCGTGCCGCGACATAATATTGTCGTTTTGTTTTATTTTCGCGCGTATGAGAGCGACAAAACTGTCGATAAAATTTGTCATAGGTCACCTAGACCATGAAAAAAAAATGTACTCTTTTATTTATTGCAATAAACCTCATTTCTCTGTCCATCCCCACCGTGACTAACCTCACCTCACTAAAGCTAAACGTTTGTCCCCATGCACTCCTGTAAATAACTGCACTGGATATAGCCGGAGTATGAGAAGCTTCTCAAAGCGTACCACAATTCACCGGCCTACCTCGCCTACGTCGCGGCCAAAAACAAGGCTGTAGGTAAGGGATGCATGCTTTCTGTTTGTGACACGCTTGGGACCATTATCTATAGTCAAGGAAACGAAATTCGTGAAAATATAACATCAGTCACACCTTCAAAATTTACCTGTCTATTCTCCGTATAAGAAAGGGGAAATTGAGTTGTAAAGCTTGTTTTCACGCTTTTCATAATTTGGCTATTTGTAAGTATCGACCAAATATTTGATTTGTTTTTCTCTTACGTGTCAAATAACTATGTCATAGTTTGGAATTCAGAATTACCTAAATATCTTCTTCTACACAACTTTTACTACAGAATTTAAAATAATCATTCTAATTTAACGACACTAGAAAATGAGACTAGGCTATGGTCAGACAATACTTTGTAAAATGCATCATCATTTATGATACTAATCTCCTGTTTGTGAGTAGTAGGAAACCTGGAAGAAGAGAGTTCTAGCAAGAAAGGAAGCTCGCAGAAGGAACAGCAGCAAGACAGGAGGATTGATATCCAACCAGCTGAGGACGAAGAAGGTAATATTTATTTTTAACTAGCTGACCCGACAGACTTCGTCCTGTCAAAAAGATTTGTAATGTGGCAGTTCTTGTGCCTACGTACAGTGAGTGCTATTTAATATGAACTTTATACCATAGCAATAAAGCTCAAATTGACTACGTTTTAGTTACAAATTATTTGTATGGGAAAAAGAAAAGGGCTATTTTTAGGGTTTTTCCAGCAATAATTCTAATTTTTCTCGCCGTAAAAACCATCCTTGAACTTCAACGAACATTTTAAAAAAAGATTTGGCCAAATTGGTCCAGGCGTTGTTGAGTTATGCGCTTACCAACACATTTTGCGATTCATTTTTATATTATAGATATTAACTTAGTACGACAGTGCTTTTGACACCATACAGGCCAATGTTTGATATTATTTTGATATTTTGGTAAACGCGGTCAATCTAATGAATCTAGCGCCGCGCCGCCACCTATTTTTTATTATTATTAAGTTGAACACTCCAGGCTAATATAATGATAATAAAATTAAGTTGAACAAAGAAAATATCAAAAATTTCAATGGAATTTTTGTGATACCTATTGTAAGCTTTGTTTAATGCCACTTTTTTGTAAAGTTTAGGTAGGCAATGTGTTTGGTGTTAAAGTTGTAAAAGGTATTTATACATCTTAGCTCCACATATATAAAAACCTATCCTAACAAAATGACGATCACATTACAGACCAAGACGAAGGCCTATCAGTGAAGCACGTAGCCTACGCCCGCTACCTCCGCAACCATCGCCTCATCAACGAGATATTCTCTGACACGGTCGTGCCGGACGTGCGGTCTGTCGTCACCACGGCGAGGATGCAGGTAACTGTCGTCGTTATATCAGTAAGAAATAATAAGTATCAAATAAGGTCTTGAGCCGCCTCTATCTATCGACTCCCTGTGACCGCTATAATGTCATCGGGCCAACGAATGGATGGTCTCTCAAGGTAACAACTGTGCCTGAAAAAATTACAGTTATAAAGTCTCGAAATGATCTTTGATCAAGTCCACCGCTGGACATAAGCCTCCCCCATACGAAGACACAAATAGCGGTTCTAAGCCGCCCTATATGATTCACTGCTTCATTTATTGGTAAAATATAGCATTACACGTCAAATAGTACATAGTATATTTTAAGGTGTTTCTTAAAATATACTTAAGTCCTTAGATAATAATTATCAGACCTGCAAAGCAGTAAACTACAAGTGTAATTTCTTTGTAAACAGATTCTGAAGAAACAAGTCCAGTCCCTGACGATGCACCAGAAGAAGTTGGAAGATGAGTTGCAGCAGATTGAAGAGAAGTTCGAAGCGAAGAAGAGGAAGTTTATTGACAGCAGCGAAGGTTTCCAGGAAGAACTTAAGAAGGTAAAACGACGCTTAGGGTCCTCACCATGATAATTGGCGCCGAATCAGCTTAAGCTGTGCACAAACGGCAAGCTCCTAAAGTCCGGCCGCGAAGCAGAAAGAATTTCGTACCTGGCCTGTTATAACCTGTCTCTGTCACTCCAGCGTAAATATAATGCGTCACGCTCGCACAGATGTATCTGTAATAACAGGGTACGAAATTCTTCCTGCTTCGCGGCCGGCTTTAGTATACCAAGACCATAGTTGTAGAGCAGGTACATAAATAGACGAAGGTTTACACATGGCATGTGATTTTTCTTGAAAATTGAGAGAAGTCATTTTTTCGAAAGGAAATTGCGAATTCCATTGTCGAATCCAACTTAACTGCAATCGGACTACGCGTTTGGTTTGCAGTTCTATTGCAGTCGTGTCAACTGCATTCAATCTGCACCTGAACTGCAATTTGCGGTTGGAGTGCAGTTGAAATGCAATCCGTCTGTCTAGCGCCTACCGTTACAAAACGCTCTTTATTCCAGCATTGCAAGCCTGCGGTGGACGAGGAGACGTTCCAGAGGATGGTGGAACGCTCTCTGGAGCAGATGAAGCGAGGCATCAACCCAGCTGCGCAGGCGGCACCAGGCGCTGTTAAGAAAGAAGAGGTTAGTTCATTGTGTTCAATCCTCCTTAGAGAAACACTTCTTAACGCGAAACATCAGGGGCAACGGTAGTGGCCATGCCAAATCGAGTAGACGGCCGCCACTAGGAACCAAATATCAAAGTGCTTTATCTCATTTAGACCTTACGACTCTTGGACATCTTGTCTCGAACAATCTCGGCAATTTTCAGATATCAATATAATTGTTACTAATTAAACCTGACAAAAAAATATTGAAGGTACTCTAGCTAACGTAGTTAACCATCTCCTAGAAAAAAATTACTAGATTCTAAATAATTTAGTTTGGGAAATATCGACCCTCAAAGTATCGCTATTTCGTCTTCAATCACTCTCACACTGACTGATGGACTGAAAGATAAAAAATAGTTTAGGTATTTCCAGCTGGCCTACCAAAATGAAATTTGGAATATAGGTAGAATTCAGGGCTAAAATAAAGGCTAATTCATTAATTCTAATTGTTATGGTTCCGTTGTCAAAAAAATTATCCAGAAGTTTCTTCATTAATTTTACCTATAGCATATGTATGCTACAACCAACGCTAAGAGGCGACGTGGAAGGCCCAGGATGAGCTGGCGCGACGAGCTCGAGGTACATCTTCCATCGTGGCCTGTTGCAGCGTTGGATAGCGAGGAGTGGAAGGAGAAAAGGGAGGCCTTTGCCCAGCAGTGGGACAATAATGGCTTAAAATAAAATAATAATAATAAATAATATGTATGCTGACCTAACCTGTATTTCAAATTTCAAGTCTGTACCTTCAGACACTTATTCAGTAACAGGTTCTTCTAATTCGGCAGTAAAGGTGTAAATTGTGAAATAAAAATAACATACCATTCATTCCCACAATACATTACATAGATATAAATATTTTTTTAAATATCTATCTACATGTATTGTGTTAAGTATATTAGTCATCTAGTACCCATAACACAAGCTCTGCTTACCTTGGGGCTAGATGATTCTGTATGGATTGTCCAGCATTATTTATTTATTTATTATTCCTTATTACAGCCAATGGAAACAGAGCAAGCTACAAAAGTGGAGACCAACGGACCGAACCCACCCACACAGGTGGACAAAGTGTCCACCACAGAGGTGAAGAGTGAACCGAATGGCACTCCTGAGCTGACCAAGGAACCGGAGAAAGATGAGGCACCGGCTAATAACCAGGAAGATGGTGAGTTTGTTTGTTAATCAGGGTAATTAGGGCAAACCATGAAGATTGGTCCAGCCGTTCTCGAGTTATAAGTGTTCGAACAAAGCTGTCTTTGTTTTATCACTATACATAGTATAAAACATAGTCGCTTCCCGCTGTCTGTCTGTTCCTATGTAAGCTTAGATCTTTAGAACTACGCATAAATCAAATAAGTGTAGGTACGTAAAAACACAATTCAATTGCAATTACTGCTCCTCTGTCAAAAGTAACGTACAATACAATCCAGGGATTCCCCGTAAAACATAATAGAAAAGGGTTGCCGATTTGGAAGAAGTTTATTCCCTAAATCGTAAATGTTACGTAACGCGTTGTTTAAATACCAACCCACCTCCCGCCCTTGTAACGCACAGTAACGTTTTACAAGACCCCTTCCTCCCCCCAAATTGCGTTACGTAATACTTGAACTCTCCCAAAAGTGGGCACTTCATTATGATAGAAATAGAATAAGTTTATTTGTAACTCAATACACGAAAATATAAAACAAACATGATTATAAAAAATAAAGGACAAAACATATTTTTGTACATGAGTCACAAAACATAACATATATTGAACACATATATTGATATTGGATAACTATAAAATCACCCTAAAAATTACAAGCCATTTTCATACAACTTTATACATTACAGCAACCATCAAAGAAGAGAAAAAGCCAGAAAAGGAGGTTCCTCCGGCCCCCGCACCGAACCAGAACCAGTCCCAGCCTATGGCCCCAGCACCAGCCCCCATGGGCCCCGCACCAGCGCCCATGGGCCCCGCGCCGGGGCCCGCCCCTGGGCCCCACGGCCCCGGACCGATGGGACAGATGCCACCCGGGCATCCACAGCAGATGAATTCACCGCCGCATCATCGTAAGTACAACTGTAGCATGTTTTTTTTTTTTATTGTTAATAGATGAGCAATTTGTGGCAGTGTGGCTGATATGTCTACCACACAGTGTTGAATTTATTCATTGCGTAACTTTTTTAGTTTGTTTTGTTTTTGTCTCGTAACCAGTTGTAGAGTTTATTCTTGAAGGCGTTTATTGATGTGGCTGATATAATGTCTTCCGGTAATAGGATCCAATAGTGCACCACTCGATTGCTAATAAATGCATGTGGTGGATTCAAAGGAACAACTTTGGCAAAGTTTTGTCTTGGAAAGAATACAGTTTTTTTCGTATGACCACAATCTCACCTGGCAGAAAGTGACGATGTGGGCAACGTTATATCACAAGGGTATAGAAATCAACTATTTACTCTTGTTTTGAAGAGACCCAGGTTGTAATGAGACGGAAAAACAGCACTAGGCAGCACTTTCAAAACCTCAGCGATATAAGAATAATCTATATCAATGTAAAGACCACGTAAATTTGTGAAACCACACGTCTACAAGACTGATTACACCAAAACTCACAAAAATATCAACGACAATCACTAACTGCTTTTCGTTTTACAGCAATGATGATGCAACCAAATCCTAATGGGCCCCCAAGCCACCCTGGGCAGCCCGGGCCCCCTGGTCCCCCACATGGCGGACCCCCACCACCTGGTAAGACACATATGTATAAAAATGTCAAAGCAAAAGAAATTGAATTAAACTTGGCTAGACAGAATGGAGGTTGTTGTTGATGCATTATTCGAGACTACCGATGTGGCGCTGTGGGCGAAGATCCGCCTGCGACGCAAGAGGTTACGGGTTCGATTCCCGCCTAGGAACAAATGTTTATACGATCTGAAGACATTTGTTCCGGGTGTTCTGATCATTATCTATGTATATTAAAAAAAACGATCTATGTAATTGTATTATGTATATCAGTCATCTAGTACCCATTACACAAGCTCTTAGCTTGGGGCTAGATGATGCTGTGTAGATTGTCCAACAATATTTATTTATTATTCCCCAGGAGCGTACGGAGCACCATACGGCGGTCGCTACTACCCCGGCTACTCGGCCGGCTTTCCGGGGGGCTACCCCCCGCACCCCTACTACCCCGCGCCCCCCACCGATCCCTACCAGCAGCAGCACGCCGCGCCTATCGCGCCGCAGCATCATGAGGCTAAGCGTGAGTGTTGATGGCCAGGAGCCGAGTTACACTAAATTAATTGCGAACCGCTTCACCATAACAATGGTATTGCATTCACCTTTTATGAAAGTTGATGATGACGATTCTCTGGTAATGGCAACTGTGTCTGGTTGGACGCTTTTCTGCCAGTGTCAAGTAATGTAAAAGAACTGTAAATTATCTGTTGTGAGTTATTAAATTATGAATATTTTTTGATATTTTCACCAGAGCCTAGGTAGTTCGTTATCTAGCAGCGTTGAGTTTGCAGAGATGATATAGAAAATATAATATTTTTGCTTGGTACTTACCAGAAAATATGATATGGGCAGGTCATGCGTAAAGACAAATTGCCTCTTCGTCAAAACCATAATTTTTTTGTTTAGTTTTCTTAGCGATCATATTTGTATCTCGCATTTAAAACGTCAGGAACGCCCTATCTCATTCAAAATCATTAAAGGTACAAACATGTCATAGCTAACTTTTGTTATTTTCAGCGGAGGATCCACAAGCAAAGAAAGAGGCCGAATGATCTTCGCCTAAACGCGTCGTCAAGCGACGGCGCAAATCCATCCCCAGGCAAGTGGAGCAGGTCCCTTAAAGCCTTCTTCTGTGGGGTCTGATATGACCCCGGCATAGCCCTAGTTTAACTTCGGACTTCAAGCTTCGGATGGATTCAAGCTGCAATCACAAATACTATCTTTGTGATCGCAGGATTCAAGACACTATAGTGATTGTGAACTTTGAACACAGTGTGTGAACAAGTGTAGTTATAAGTATGGTACTTGTTTTTTTTGATAGAATATGTAGATTAACTTTATGCCTTTGGTTTTGTAATTTAAGGTTATAGAAGTCGCTCGTATTCCATACAAACGTGGATGGGTAACTACTTGATGTTAACCATCTAAAACAAAGGATAATATCAATTTATCTCATTATATGTCTATATCTGTATACACCCATAACCGTTAAAAATGTATACATTCGAATAATACAAGCTTCGAAACTATTTTTATTTCGCGCGCATCCTCATCAGCCTATATTGGTCCATTGCTGGACGTGAACTCGTCGGTAGGTGAGGCCTTACCTCACCTACCGACGAGTTCACGTCGTTGACTTCTGTACCCTTAATAAGGTTATTTGGATGTTAGTATAGTAAGTTAGGAAACATACTAATTATGAATATTAAACATTAAGACACTCATATTGTGCAGCGTTTATTGCAAGCAGAGAAATATAATTCCATTTTAACTAAATATTGATCACGCCTTAGATAGAAAATTCTTTATTCATAAAAACTTATATCTTAAACAGATAGATGACCTTTAGGGAAATATCTTTTATATTTTAATGTTTATTATTTAAGTGAGCAATAAACTATGTATTTGTAATAAATATTGCTTTTATTGAACTGCACTTACACCACTAGTTTCTACTTACTACTACAGCAAATTGGGACAAAAATACTGATAGCAGACATATCAATTCAAATTATCTCAATTTTTTAACGAAATACTTAATATCAAGGTCAATACTGACCAGCGTTAAGGGGCGTTATGTAACGTGTGACACAGCGAGTGTTTGTGCAATCAGTATACGGGCAAATAATGCCACTAAAAATGAGACAATAAAAATTAGCATATTATATAATTCTTATTTGAATCGTCATCGCTGCCACTGCCTAACCCACCCACGGAGTCGCAGCTGACGGTCACGAGTATTCATGATATTTGATTTTAGCACACGTAACGTATCATGCTAGCTGCGAATGGTAGGTACATTACTTACGCCCCGTAACACCGGTCAGTACCTATCGTAAGACATCATTTATTTACCACTAAGTATACACACAATGTAAATTAACAATTTTGAAAAAAAAAACATGCAAAAATAAGTACTTTTTGTATTTGTATTTTTGTATCATTTATTTGCCACATGTACACACAATATAAATTAACAATTTTGAAATAAAAGTACAAAAAGTATGATTTGACGCCGCGTAACACCGGTCAGTAGCTATCGTAAGACATATCATTTATTTACCACTATGTGTACACACGATATAAATTAACTATTTTGAAAAAAACATACAAAAATAAGTTCTTTTTGTAATTGTATTTGCCACATGTACACACAATATATTAACAATTTTGAAATAAAATGACAAAAAGTATGATTTGACGCCGCGTAACACCGATCAGTACCTATAGTAAGACATATCTTTTATATACCACTATGTGTACACACAATATAAATTAATTATTTATAAAAAATAACATACAAAAATAAGTTCTTATTGTATTTCATTTTTGTATCATTTATTTGCAACTACATATACACACAAGATTAATTAACAATTTCGAAATAAAAGTACAAAAAGTATGATTTTTTGTATTTTTGTTTTTGTATCATTTATTTGCAACTACATATACATATGTACACACAAGATAAATTAACAATTTTGAAACAAAAGACAAAGACAATGTCATATTAATTGATACGCCTGCTCCTTCATAAGTCCTAGCAAAAGTGAATTACGACTAGAAGTAAACTTGAAAATACACAAGTACAATACATATAAACATTTAAAAATTACACGATATTGCGATTATAGAAAGGGGCACTTTCATTTTGTACTTTATGTTCATCTACATCATAAGCCCTTATTGCTGTCCTTAAATAGTAGGTATGTTACAATTTCATAGGTAAAGACCTAATAATACTTAATAGGCTTTTAATAATGCCATAAAAACTACAAGCTACATTATGATTTGGAAGAAACAATCAACTCGCACTTAAGGAGTTTAAACAACATATATAAAATACTACTTTCTGCTCGCGGCTTCGCACGCTTTGTGTCTATGGAACTGTTTAACGCTTTCACTGCCCTGCTTCTGCATCCATCGTGATCGTGGCTCATATCTTTTATACGACCTGGATTGCGGAGAGAACTGGAAGACCTGGAATACTTGTCTGCAAAATTTCAGCCCGATCCGTTCAGTAGTTTTATCATGAAGAAGTAACAAACATCCAAACTTTCGCATTAATAACATTAGTGATACTTAGTATGATGTGATTTCACCAATACAAATATGTTGGATTAAAAAATCTTGTCCCAGAGTGTAACTGCACTGAAGTAACGGTAACTTAAAACTCGCCCCTTTTCCATACGGGCCTTGTTAAATCATCATCCTGGTGGTCCACTCTGGACGTTCCTTGCGAAGTGAGCTATTATGGGCCGCCCGCTCATAATTGTCCCGTTAACGTCGGTCAGAGCTTGTACCGCCACTTCCTCGTCTGAAAAAGGATGCTGCTTTAAATTTGAGAGTATCATTAATGATGAATGTAAATATAACCTATTGTATACCTACCACATTAACCTTTGTGACAGAAAAATAATAATTTATTATTGTTATTGCATTGAGCGTCCGATGCCGGCCTGTCGCTTTCGCGCCTCTACAGCAATTTATATATTTCACTAAATACTAGTTCCCATTTGTTTCTAAGGCAGTTGTCTCACCACCGCCGGCGAGAGAACTACTAACTATCGGCTATTTTCTCGCTCAAGAAACGTACAGTTAGATATACATTGCGTGTAAACAAAAGAGATGCATATACAAATAGTTGATCGCTGACTGTTCACACTGCCGGCGAGAACTCGCTTCACTAGTTTGTCGCTGGGCGACAAGAACCAGGAAAATAACACTCGCTCAGCGATCAGAAAACTCACGCCGAGCGGTCATTTCTCTACAATGCGGACTGTCGTTTGACCCGGCCGCCGCGAGCGAGTGATAGCCGAGCTACACAACTATCGGAACTACGTACTCGCTCCCCGCTTCACGCCGACTCGTTTCTACATTCTAGCTCTGCTCGCTACTCGTTCATCGTCCCCGGTGAGACAACTGCCTAATGATCGATTGTAATTTTATTTGATAATTAAGATTTATAGAAATTGTATTACTAATAAAATCATAAAGTATTAGTGTGATATGATGTTATGGCCAGGTACCACAAGAGCGAAGTCTTAAACAGAGCTTTTTCCATCAACAGATGTTCTAATATTTATATAGATTCATCATCATCATCAGCCTGTATATGTTCATTGCTGAACATATCCTCCCACACTCATATCATCGACGTCACAAATAGCGGTCCTGAGCCGCCTCCATCCATTGACTCCCTGCGATCACTAACAATGTCGTCTGTACATCGTGTGGGAGGTCTTCCCACTCCGTTTCGCATTGCATCGCGGACTGCGGTCGCCACTAGAGAACCGTCACTCCCCAACGGTTATCGATTCTATCTGAGCTATGTAGCCCATCGCCACTTCAGCCTGCTAATTCGAGTTCAATTATGAAACATTTAGGACTAGCTACGCCCCGCGGCTAGGAAACTTGATTTTTTCTGTTAGAAAACATTTAAAAATATATGAATGAAATCGGTACAGCAGTTCTCAAGTATGACAGCAGTAAGCATGACCAGGAGAGATAGGGGTTATTTATATTTTTGTATTATATAGATAATAATACATATATTATTGTTTGTTGTTACCTTGGAAGTCTATAAACGCCTGACCCCGCATACGCCCAGTTTTCATGAGCCGCACGCTCACAGGCCCTCCATTGGCTTGGATAAACTGGTTGAAGAGTACAGTCAGTTGCTCTTCTGTCACTGCTGGTGCCACATTCTTCAGGTACAGAGACTGCAAAATCAAGTACTTATTAGTTACTAGCTTATGGCCGTGGCTTCGCACGCGCTTTTAGTAGCCTTTGTCCAACCCTGGGATATGATTAACCAACCTGCCTGCCAAATTTCATTAAGATCCATAGAAATGTTTAGGTGTGAAAAGATATTTCACAATTCATTAAATTTATAAATAATCAAAGGCTAGAGGGAAGAAACTTTTATTTAGTTATTATATTTAGTTATTGAGCATAAGGCTCAATTCACACCAACCATAATTTCAGAGGCACGGCGCACCAAGCACTTTCTGTGTCAAATATTTTACACTTTATCTGCTTATAAAAGACCAACAAGGCTATCACGTAATTAACACATAACGTAAGGCACGTTATCAATCACATAATTTTAGCCAGAATACCGCGTGAAGAGGCGCCAAAAGCCCGCAGCGCGAGAACGCCTCTTGTTATTCAAGTTAAAATTCGCATAATAACGCTGATAAGTGCTGTCCGTGGTGCAATGCCGTGGCTCAACGTCGCGTCTACCACCTCATCCCTGTGTTAGTGAATTGATCCTTGAGCAAAGAATTTTTCATGAATTACGAAAAAGGCTTAGGTATGGCTTCATACTCCGAGGTGATTGGAAATACTAATCTTCTTACCTTTGATGGAACTCCTGGCTCATACTCTCTGAATCTCGGAATCTTCCTGATATTATCTATGGTCATTTTGGTCCCTTCCAACAGTTGTTCTTCAGCCTGATTCTCAGGGACCACTATCTCTTCAGCCTCATATTCATCGTCACTATCACGGTTACGTTGAAGCCGACAAATGTTGCCATCTTTTATGGTATATAACTGACGGTTGCTGGGGCCAATTTGCTCCTTATTTGCTCGAGGACTGAGAAGATATTTATGATATTTTGTTTCAGGTCGCTCATTGAAGTATTTCTCACCAGGTTGGTGATCATTGCGGTTCCTTGGTGTAGGACTGTTCTCTCCCCAAGTTCTCTCAGGTAGGTCCGTATTGAGGATATGAGCTGGTCTTTCAGGCCATTCTTTACTAGGTCCATCAGTATCATTTTTATTCCAAGTAAATTTTTTGTTTTCTTCCTCAGTTCTTTTTTTTGACAATGGCAGGGAAAGACCACCTGAGGCAATATTAACTTGTTTCGCATGAGCTTTCTTACGCTCAAAACGTCTTAGCATTTTCATTCTCTTTGAAAGGGGTGGGATTTCACCTTCATGCAGATGTCCAAAGAGATCTACTTCAATTTCTTTGATGTGGTTCATAGGGTGACCCTCAGGGTATTTTACTTTTGAGCTGCTGCTGCTATTACTAGCAAAGTTTATTCCAACCTTTTCAGCTTCAGCTTCTGCACTACCACTGAAATAAAAATTAAGATTTTATCACTCTGTACCTTAAACATAGGGTGCCCTCACCTCATAAGCCTCGTCTAATGGTAGTCAGCAAAAATGTAAGTGATTGCATGTTTCATTATATTACATACCTTTTACTTTCAGCCAATTTGATTTTACTATACAGTGCATCGAGCTTTGCCTTCATAGCAGTGGCTTCCACTTTCTTCTGCTGGTCTAACAGACCGGCTTCATTATCCTGGTATAGCTTTATTTCCTGTGGATTCAGGCCTGCTCTCTTCAGCCATTCTAATTGATGGATCTTTTTCTCAGCTTCTTGGAAATCTTGCATGGAAGATAGGCCATCATTAGTGAAGGGTAAGACCTCTGTCGTCTTCTCAAACTCTTTGGGCAAGGATTCAGAACTGAAAAAGTGAATCATAATAACATAAAGCTAAACTTTAGTTACTATCAGTATTGTGTTCTCGTTGCTTATTAATATTGTATGTGTAATTTTTCTATTAAACTATATTAGCTTACCACATAATAACCAGCGGAGATACCCTAATAAGACAAAATAACTAGAAGAAAGTAGAAATAAACCTAATATTTGTATTTTCTCTCGTTTATTGATTTTTTTTAAAGAGAAGAGGCGAGCAAAGCGACGTTGATAGATGGATGAGTTGAGCTGAGCGGGCTATTTTACCGTAAGTAACGTAAACGTAAAGTAGCTTCTTCCTACCCATAGATAAATCTATGCCCATAGAGATAAGATTACAGAGTTATTCAATCGGCGCCAAAACAAAAAAAGAAGTCGAAGAAGAAGTATATAAAAGTACTTTCATACTTCATACTTTGTTTTGTTTGTTATAAGTTTGTTGTTTGTTTGAGGCGTTTCATTCAGCAAGTAAGATTAGATTTATGAGGTTTTCCGTTTTTGTTTGTTTCACATAGATTCTATAAATTAGTTAGGCAAGCATTTTGATAATTTGCTAGACGCAGTGAGTTACGTTTATTTCGAACAGAAGAAATAACATGAGTAATTGGACTCCTGAACAATACCAAGAAATGCAAAACCAAATGACGTCCGGCGACGGAACGATGGGAGGCCCGGAAAAAAACTGGAACCAATCTCAACAAGGAGGGGGCTTTATTGGACCCATTCCACCTGATACAATGGATTTGACTCAAGACGAAGGGAACGATCAGGCCCAAAATGGAGACACGACTGAGTCTAATAATCACGGCCGTGGAAGAAATTCCGATAGTAACCGAGACAGCCGGTGGAATAGAAACAGAGATCGGGACAACAGAGGTTTGTGGATAAAAAATGGTAGTTTGTTGATTTGTAAGTTTGGATTTAATTTCCCTGAATGATGTTGCTATCTTTTTTATTTGGTACCTTACGTACCCCGCCGTACCACATCATTCATCAAAAAGCCATCGGTCACGTGGTAGACCGATGGCTTTTTGATGAATGATGTGGTGGTGCGGCGGGTGAAGGTCTGCTTGCGATGCCAGAGGTTGCGAGTTCGATTCCCGCCTTAGCGCCATGTTTGTACGATCTGCAAAGTAATTATCAGTCATCTAGTCTAGTCCATAAATAACACAAGTTCTGCTTAGCTTGAGGCTGATGCTGTGTGCATCTTTCATTTTGATAAAATGCATCAAAATTTCACAACTTTGAATTGAAGGATTTAGCTTACCTCTGCCGTAACTGTGGTAATTTGTATTTTATTCTTCCAGATAGGTCTCATGGAGATCGAAATGACCGGGGCAACAGAAATGATAGAGACAGAAGCGATCAACGTGAAAGAAGTCGCACTACTCGTGGTCGGGAGCGAAATAGCCGGTTCAGTAGCCGAGACAAACCTCTATTGCCAGGAATGCCTGGTAATCTAGGAATGCCAGGAATTCCAGGAATGCTTGGAAATCCAGGCATGGGAGGCCCTGGTAGGGTGGGCATAGCAGCAGGGCCTGATGCTATGATGATGCCAGGTTTGTTATATTATAAAAATCTATGTTTTAACTCCATCTTCTTGCTACATGGCTCTGCGTCTGGCTGGTTTGATGCAATTCTGCCAATATCAGTCTCATGATAGCATCGCAAGCTTTCTTAATGGTTATAGTAAACATCATTGAAGAACCTACCAATCTGATAGGAAATAAAGTTAAGATAAGCTATTCCTGTTATTATGTTTTCCATATTTCACTCTGGGATATCTGATAAAGTAGCCAGTGATACATTTTGCTAATAAACCTTTGGAAAGAGTCACTGTCACATGTATCTGTTAGCAACTAAAAAAATTTAGATTTGCTTCTTTTTATAATTTTTTTTATTCTTCGTATATCCAACAAAATTTACTATAAGTATTAAAATTGGCATTTGCAACTACTGTTGAACCTTTTTAAAATAATTACTTTCATTTTAATCGTGATTACTTTTAAATCTGTCGACTTCTGTTACAATATGTTTATCAACATTGTAGATAATTTCACATGCGCACAGTTTGTGTCCATGGAAATGTGAAAACATTATTTCTATCCCATGGGAACTGTTTAATGGGATAAAAAGTAGCCTAGTGTTTGATTGCAGGCTAGAGCTACATGTTTGCAAAATTTCAGCCTGTTCAGTTCAGTAGTTTGAGCGTGAAGCATAACCATTCATCAATCAATATTGTAATTGACCTGTTGTTTTTTTAAACACACATTTCAAAAAAATATCCTTTTTTTTCAGGAATGATGCAACCCTATGGTAGTAATATGTTGCCCGGTCAACCACCAATGGACATGCATAATCCCCACATGATGCCGGGAATGAATGTCCATCCTAACATGATGGGAAACATGATGATGCCAGGTCAAATGCAAGGCATGATGCCGGGGCAAATGCCAGGTCAAATGCATGTTCAAATGCCAGGTCAAATGCCTGGACAATTGCCAGGACAAATGCATGGACAAATGCCTGGACAGATGCCAGGGCAAATGCCAGGAATGATAGACCAAAACATGATGGTGGCACAGCAAATGCAAATGCTGGCTTCTGCTCAACCTATATACATCAAAACTGGAGTCCTGCTTACTCCTATCCCAGGCTCAGTTATGCCTCCAAGACGTGAACGCCCCATTGGTTGCAGAACAATCTTTGTTGGAGGCCTACCTCCAGGCATAGGTATGGACACAATCAGTGAGATATTCCAGAAGTTCGGCAACATTGATGATGTGAAGATACATAAACAAGGAGTCTGTCATATAAGGTTTGAGAAGCAAGAAATGGTGGAGATGTCATTCTTCCTCACGGGATATCGTTTCAAGTCTCACGAGCAGAGCGACAATGAAGCCACCACACTTTTTATTGACTATGCTTTGGTAAGTACCATGCCGATTATTTAGTCCACTTCAAAATCCAAAAACAGGTATCAAGTTGTATGTCCAAGTAGTCATTGTGATTTATAAATTTTTGAATATGATTAATTTTTTGCCAATACATAGGCTATGTCCGTCAGACAGACAGGCAGAGCTACAATAAATAATGTAATAATGCTGGACAATTCACACAGCGATATCAATCCTAAAAAAAACAAACTAAGACTGAATTATCCAGCATCTACCTGCAGTCTTTCGCAGGTCGTGATCCCACATGTACGAGTATATACTTCATATTAAATTTAAAGATGTTTCGCGGCACATGTGAAATTATGCGTTGTTAAAGTTTGTGTTTTACTTTTTAGTAATAAACTTGCTGTTAATATGTTTATTTCTGTTATTGTTATCAGTTTCGTTAAGTTTGTCTTTGTTGACTTAAAATATCTTGGACTATACAGGCAATGTATTTATACATCTGTTGTTTAGGGTGTTCAAACATACATTGTACTTATAACCTTACAAATATATTTAATATTTTACAGAATCGAGATGACCAAAGCGAGGGTGAAAGACAAAAGCGTGAGCCAACGCCACCCAGAATTGACCCCTTTACCCCTGCCGCTCTCACTGCAATCGTCGATAAGATTAAGAGTGACACTGACTTCGCGGAAACAGCTCCTGTAAGTATTTCAATATTTGTCATTATTCTCTGATTTTTTTGATTAGTTTGCGTAGAACTGCCTGAATATATGTATAAGTATACTACCTGCGGCCCGCGGTTTCACCCGCGTGGTGATATATATTTTGTAGCCTATGTGTTATTCTGATGTATAAGTTATATTATTGTAAAGTTTCATTAAAATCCATTCAGTAGTTTTTACGTGAAAGAGTAACAAACATCCATCCATCCATCCGTACTTACAAACTTTCGCGTTTATAATATTAGAAGGAAGTAGGATATTCACGTAGACGGCTTTTAGCCTAATTTTTTATGTGACCCGAAATCTAGATGTATTATTTTCTTAACATTTTGCCTAATGGTGGCATACTTAATCAAGGCCTAAAGAGTCATCTAAACAGGCAATATGTGACTGCAAGACAGTGGCTGGCAATATTTCAAACGATACCAGCCATGATTTGCAATATTGCAGTAAATGTCCCGGCTTTATAGCCAAACATGTATGGTATGGCCAATGTTGTTTTGATATATTAATAATAGCACTTATGTAGGTACATTATTTGTGGAACCAAAAGCAATTTATCACGTCTTGAGCTGAGTATATTTTTATTTATTTTTATTTTATTTTTTATTTTTCATTCTTAGGGATAACAAACAGCATCACTTAAAAATTAACTTTAAACTATTAAACTTAAATAAACGTAATTCTAGAAGTGAACCAGCCCCGTTATCCACTTATTACAGCATAGTTCGGACTATCTTTTATATGTGCAAAAAACTCAAATCACAAGCTCAAAAATGTTCAAATACAACTGTCAATAATGTACTATAACCCACTAAAACATTTGAAATTTGATTACAGACGCTCGCAAGCTGGCTTGAGAAAGGAGAATGCAACAAGAAGAACGCAAACATTTTCTACTCGCTAATCCAAGCCAGCAACAACCAAGTCCGCCGTTTGTACAATGACAAAATGTCTGTTGATGAAGAGTACCTCACCTTCAAAACCACTATGAGGGAAAAATTTACTCTCATCATCTTCCAATGTAAGTAATTTATCAGATCCGTCTATAATTTATATATTATTTATTATATTTTGGTATAGCCAATTTACTACTCAAAAGTCTTCTATAACGGGATATTTACCATGATTCGATTTTTGAGATATCCAATATTTCTGCATAGTTCGTGCGATCATACACATGAGTGTATGATCACGGAATAACTAAAGGCACTGCGAGTTAGTTTTTATTGGCAGACATAAAGAATTACTATTATTTTATGCCTCCACTACATTTACTGCTCCATCCGTTTGCACGACGCCGTGAATCCTCACGTAGCATCAGTTTCCCGCGGCGCGAAAAGCGTCGCTCATGCAAGATTCTATTTTGCATTGAGAGTTGGTCAAACTAACACCTTTGTTGATGGCTCCGCCGTCGCGATCACTTTCCGTCCACTTTGTCCGACAACCACGAGTCCACGAGTCTCCAGGGTTTTTACAGTCTTTTGCAATGTCTACAAAGACCTGGAGGATTCTGCAAAGAGGTTTGGTTGAGTCTGTGATTTAGTGTCTGAGCTCCACTGGTATTTAGGAATTGGAAGAGCAGGCGTGTTCCGCTGGTCTGGGATTCCAAAGCATCTTACACCATAACAACAACCACAACTCATCCTCGCTTCGTCTGCCTGCTTCAAGGTCTAAGTTTCTGCTCCATAGTCTTAAGAAGGTGGAGAAAGTAGGATGGTAAAATGAGTACCTACAGGTTTTGTTTCTCCATGATGCTGAATTTCATCGGAATACACGCAAATAATAGGTAAGTATATTGAAAACTAACATCCAGACTTACTGCTGTATAATATAAGGTGTCATCATCAACTTTGATTTCTTGTACTTAGTGGTTAATAAGATAAGTCACAACGTTTCGTTGCCTTACGAGTTGTGATGATGGGGTGATGCTGATGCAATGATTAGAAGATGGTCTGAAAGCAGTTCTCCATAAAATACAAGGTAAGTCAATGGTAAGTGAATGCATGAAAGTTTTTTGTCAAATTTTAGAACTTTGACAGTGAACGGAAAACCTGTTCGGACCCTGGATTCGCTATACCACCAAGGATAAAGCTAAGTTACGATGCGTAAGTGTGATGCACGGATCAGAAGGTGCTCTAAAGCAGTTATTTTAAAAACAGCGTGACGCAATGTGCACCTTTTAGGACAATGATTCAAACTACATCAAAGATACGAATTGTATTGTCATAATATCAAAACTACAAAAGACTGCAAGCAGGATGCGGCTAGCTGAAGACAGCTATGGCACTCATTCGGGAGGCCTATTTCCAGCAGTGGACCTATAGGCTGAAAATAATGATGAATATAAAACTCCTTTCGACACCGAGCTGCAGCGCCGCGCTGCGTCGAGCTGCGTCTTTAGATGCCTCGGGTGTGTCGTCTCGGAGTGGGCTGACCCTGAAATTACTTCAACTTCTTGCTAGATGGCTCTGCGTCTGGATTAAAGCAATCCTCCAAGGTCAGTCTCATGATAGCATAGGATCGATCCGAAATGAAACGACGACGACCGCAAATCAAAGTTGATTATGAATAATTATACAATATTTTATTTGTCCAACGACACAGGTAATTATTTTAATTTTATTTAAACACCATGACGTTAATAAAGCTTAGTCTGTTATGGACGCGGCAATAAATCTGGATGTTTTTTATACTAAGAGGAGGCGGAACATAAAATAAGTCCTACCTGGTGTGTATAATCACCTCGTTCGTGCACCAACGAAGCCCGAAGCAGCTAACAAAGCCTTAGGTTCAGGTGGAGGCACTCCTATTTCCGCATTGGGACTCCATTCGGTGCATTATGCGTGTGTTTGCTAGCATATCCAGCCAAGCTCCGTCCAGAAGCGCAGAATCTTCCTGGGGTGTTCGCAGGCCAACAAAGCGTACCCCAACAGGTATACTGGCGTATTGGTTGCCGTCATCTCGAGACAACCATCAGGACTAGGAACCACATCGTTTATTAAACAACCGGATTACATGTCATCATGACAATCTGGAATTGTCATCAAATTAGTCCTTTGATGACAATTTCAGATTTTGGACTGGACGAGAAAATGACAACAACAAAGTAATAGAAAGCTGTTGTAAGTTATGTTGTGTAGGTATTATCAACTGTAGTATTTAGAGGAGAAGCAATAAAACACAGAGTAGCTATTTTAAAACTGGTATAGCCAGCGTGCTTAAATAATGGGATTAATAATGACGTTATCTCTCATGCCGTCCTGCTCAGTTCGAATACCATACATAATACATTGACCGTCGTGAAATTATCGTCAATGACAGAGACAGGAATAGAAGGAGAAGAACACAGGGAAGTCTGGTGTTAGCAATCGAGGATCGCGTATCATCTTCAAATGTTGTCGAATAATCTTTTGTTTTACAGCATTTTATAATAGTGATTTACGAGTACAGCTGGACGTGCAGGAGTGGTTCTTGTGATGATCGTTAGGGGAATGCCTATGTCTATGGCCTAAGGCAGTGGACTTGATGATTTGAAGGTGGGGAAGATGATAATTTGACCTTTTTTTATGTTGACTTGACCTATAATATGTTTATAAAATCATTGCCTAGACATGATGTTTGTTTTATGTTTTTGTGTCGTAATGAAATTGATAAAACATTAAAAAACTCTATTACATACTGACAGACAACGCTTAATTATTCTTTGTAAATACATATAAAGATTCATCCAGCCCCAAGCTAAGCAAAGCTTGTGTTATGGGCACTAGATGACTGATATAGATAATGCAATACATTACATAGATATTTTTCTTATTTTAACATAGAAAATACCCAGGACACCCAGGACAAATATTTGCTAATCATACAAACATTTACCCAAGCTAGAAATCGATCCCGCAACCTGCGTCGCAGGCGGAACTTGCCCACCGCGCCATATTAGTCATCGAAAAATCCTTTCACCTAAAAATCCGTACCAGATATCCAGTGGAGTCATTTAAAAGTACGTACTTTAAGTGACTAAAGAAAAAAATACCCTGAACACATAGTCACCAACAGACCGCCCATGGTCCGATGGCTTCAATGTAGGTGTGAGGCTCGAATGATGGCGGCACACAGCACTCAGCAATGCTAGGCCTATGCCCAATAATAAGAGCTCACCGGCTGATTATGTATAATATTAACTAACTTGGAAGGAGCAGCTTGGAGCTTTAACAATGATTTTGAATAACAGTCGAGCAGGTGGCAAAGATTCTGTCAGCGGCGAAGCACAAGAAAGCGTCCGACCATTTCACCAAGCAGCAGCGCCGGAATATTGAGATGTGGTTCAAAATGACTGAGGTACGTACTTATACGTCGATTGCACTAATGTCGGCGCATAATCGAAGCAAAACCAAAGGTAACGCGAAACCTTTACTTATTGCCATCTTTTTCTAATGAAAAGAAGATAAGGGAGAGGGTAATATGTTACGACTAGAGTGTAGCTTCGATTATGTTCAAAACCTTGAAATCGACACCCTGAAGTGCATAGCGGACAGAACGCAGCGGATATTCCGCTAAATCTTCGTGGCATCGTCAGGATGGTAACCTTGATGCTTTATGATGCCGTAGGTGACACGTAGGCCTTATAGCACAACGCGTTTGGACATTTATTTTTAAGCAGCCCGGAAATTTCGGCAAAGTCGATGTTCACTAATGTCTACATTTATTCAGAGTTCACCAGTCCGTAATCCACGTTCACGTAAGTATTTAGAAGGAGTGCGTGCATCATTATTTCCGCTGGTGATATATGTATGTTTCCGTTGCGTTATGTCCGCTATATGTACAATACACATCTACGAATTTTAAAGATTTTTTTAATAATCCTCTGCCGTGAAAGTGATAGGATAGATCGTGTTGTGGAATGACAATAGACGAAGATCAAATTTTGAACCTACCTAGTACATTTGCTTTGATTCGTCTCACCTATTTATTGTATTAGATACAACAGAATATTATGTAACAACCTATAGGAACTTAATATTGGCCATAAGCCGGTATATAGAACTTACAGGAATATCAGCTTGTAAGCTCTGTAGGAAGGTTTGATTTTGTTGGTCAACGAAAATCAAAAACAACTGCCTAGAGTAAAACCAGGTAACCTGTTCCTGAAGTCATGAGGAAGAACTTGACATTTCTCTCGTCTCAACTGTCTGCTCGCTGCCTCACCAAACCCCGTGTCACATCTTCAGCTGATAAAGGTGTTACTTGGAAAGGAATTCAATCCAGCTCATGTCATTGGTAACTATTGGACGCAAGGTGATTCGGACTATCCACCATTTTATTCGGCTATGCAAGGTAATCCTGAAGCAGAGAACACAGCTGCAGAAACTCCTGGATTCCATAGATCCCTGTCAGTGGCTGGCGATTTATTGTGTGGGCCACGATGCACTTAAGAGCTCATGCGCACCTAATGTCTTCTATGAAATATTCAGCGAGCGTCGCGGCAACGCGCCGTTTCCACCACGACAAGAAATATGTAAAAACAACCAATATAATAATTATGTTCAGCAGTGGACTACTATAGGCTGATGATGAACCTATAAAATCTCGAATACTTAATGGATAATAGGTAATGGCCATGTTTTGGCGCTATGGTGTCACCATGCTGTTGGTTTGCTAGCCCTGGTGTTAGCCTTATCTCGATAGAGGCTCAAGCTGTTCCGGTTTTACTCTGTAGCTCTCCAACAACCTTCCTGGGGTACAGTGTATCAGGAGCTGAAGTATACCTCGTGCCTACACAACCAACAGACAGAAGACTTCCGTTTAATAATCAGGGATGCCAGAATGATTCGCATTTAAATACAAATTTTAAATTACTCGTAATTTTCGAAAAAGCTGACTCAGCTTTTTGTACTTTTCCATTATCATCTGGCAGCCCTGATTATAAATAAATGATAAGATATAATTTAATTATGTGTCTTGAAATTGCGTAACCTTTTTCAATTGTTTTTTGCAGGATCTTGCCAACATTAAGGAGGAATTCACAATGTTATTCGATGATGACGAACATGAGAAGATTGGGCAGAAGCTGGTGTCTGCTGATAAATACGAACAGTTGAAGGTAGTGTTTCTGGGGGCCTTACAATAAGCGCAAACTCGTCCATACTAATGTTATAAATTCGAAAGTAACTGTCTGTCTGTTACTTTTTCACACCTAAGCGGTTGAATGGATCTTAATGAAATTTCGCATGGAGATACATGGTATCCCGGGGACTAAGGGTATCTGAAAATCGCGTGCGAAGTCGCGGGTCGAAGCTAAAAGAAACATCACAACAAAGATTCCAAACTTGACATTAGCTCATGTTAAAATCCGTGATAATGTTGCTAAATTCAGACTTGAGAGACCATTCGTTCATTCTATGATGAATCTTTGGACTATAATTATTTTTTGAGTACAGTATCTAGCCTGGGTTTGAGGAATTTTATTTGGGAATATTCAATCATTTATTTTATTTATTTATTAGAGATTTCGATGTTAGCCTCCATATTAAATAGATGTTTATAGACTCACGCATTCACACAGCGGATCCGCTTTTCCAGGACCCATGCATATACCTAAATCAGCAATTGATGATTGGTTGTGTGATATCTGATTAAGTTTTTTTACATCCTGAACAGTGACGGAACATAGAAACAGAGAAACGAGAAATACTTTAGCATTTGTCATCAATATGCTCTCTATATTTCTGACCACTATAAGAGACAAACTAGTGTAGTGAAAAACAAATCCACTGTGATACTATATCACAGTGGATTTGTTTTTCACTATACATATATCAGCTCTCAGCTGCTTGTCTATAACTATAGTATATATAATATTATCTGTGCTATAACTAAATAAAATAAAATAATCATGGACAATCCAGCATCATCTAGCCCTACATACATATCGCTGCTTTGCAGAAAGGACGTCATAACTCAAAAAACTTGATTTTCGAGTTGAGTATACACCTAGGCTCAGAAAAAAATCTAGTTTTTTCTTAAAAAAACGTAATTTCTCTAAGGGGTAAGGTGAGAACAGTACAGAAGATGTGACGTTGTTGCTCTGTCTCATTTTGTGACGTGGTTTGCGGCAAGAAGGTCATTACTCAGTAGTGGTGCTAGTGTGTTCGCGATGATTTCTGCATGTTCTCTTCAAGGAAGACATATTTCTGGTTTTGACGTTCTTCGTGAAAAGGTTAGTTGAATTTATTACGAATTTGTTTCGGAAATAATGTATCTAAGTGAAATGTGTCGTTCTAGCTCAAAATATGCATATGATTGTTTGTGTATTTATTTCGCGTTATGTCATTTTAGCAGAAAAAAGTAAGAACTGCTAAAGTACTATTATAAAATATGACGATAATGACTGTAAACAAAACACAAATTAATGATTTTAGTTAAAAGTTAAGTCAAAAAAGATCATTTTTAATAAAAAAAAACTTTGTTATTTTTGTATTTATTGACGATTATTTTAAGTTAAAACGTTTTAGCTAAAATAAAAAATACATTTAGTGATCGTATTTGACGTTAAATTATTATTTTTGATGATTGATTTCAGACTATTCGATACAAATGGCGATGCCAGAGAGTTCAAGAAGCAAAAAAATATTGACTCTAATCGAGAAAAAAGGAATAAAGCACCTGATTCATGATCAGGTGCTTTATTCCTTTTTTCTCTTCTACAATGGATAAAAGTAATATGCACTGCTATAAACCACTTTTTAAAAGATCTACTGGTAATAATTGAATGAATTAATGTGCACCAATAAAGGCCTCACCGGAGGCCTTTATTGGTGCAATCAAATCGGCTAGAAAGAAACCCGAACATGAAATGGGCACAGAGGATTTTTTTGATTAGAAAGATGCTTGTTCTCAAATGGGGGTAAATATTTCGAAGAATGAAGAAGGCAACTTAGTAAAGATAGCTGATGTTAAAATATTAAGAGTTGAAAAAAACAGCCCTCGCACCATGTACATACTACAAGACTTCTTATGCCAGAGAAGAATTCAAGAGGGCAGTTATTATAAAAAAGAAAATAATGATTGAAGTAGATGTCAAGAAGGCGTATGATGAAAAACCAGGTGTAACGGAAAGAAAGAAAGCTGATTTGTTGGATTTACTCAATTAAAACTTTATTCCGAGGTTCTGCGCCCCATTTTATAATTCTTTGTAAGAACCACAGCGGGCTTTGCGAGGAGCACTGCTGCATATTGATTGCAAAATAATCTTTGTGTTTAGAGAACTTTTATTTTATAAGTTTGTACTCAATAATAGTCTGATTAATTTAAGTACGTATAAAATGTATTTAAGCTAATTTCGTTAGAAATGTAAGGAAGACTGATTAGTAAGTACTTAGCTAGGAGGTTGATTTTTATAAGTTTAGCTAACGTTTTCAATGGAAAGAGATTTAGCATTTGGAAGTGTCTATGTTTCAGTTGATTTTTGTTGTGAATTCTTTTAAAATATTTTTCTTGAAAGCCATTTTTTTGTTTTATTAAGAAAATCTAAACTCAAAATCAAAACGACATATCAAAATCACATTAACGTCCTAAGTCAATATAAAAAAAAATAGCTTTTAAATTTTTCTGTAAGAATGACACATTTTCTACCTTGTTCTAAAAAACTACGCATAAGATTTTAGGAGATCATCGTATATAATAATTGCTGATATATTTTAATAAGTATTGAATTGGGTATTATTTAATTCTCAAGGAGCTTCTTTGAAAAAGCAATAATTCGCAAAATATAATTTTTCAAACTTTAAAAACGCTCTCCTGTAAAATCATGTTTTTTGAGTTATGACGTCCTTTCTGCAAAGCAGCGATATATAGCAATTTTTTATGATAGCGACCAGAACACCCAAAACATATATCTGCAGATCGTACACACAATTGTCCCATGGCGGGAATCGACTAAATTCATAAAAACACTAAATAATAATATTTTCAGATTGAGAACGACACTTTGATCTGTGAGCTTGAAGGCTACAAGAACGAGGCCCACCTGGCCAAGGATGAAGCGGAGAGAAAGTTCGAGAAGTTCAAGGCTCAGTACATTGCGCAGCAGGCGTTGCACGGAGGGAGGGTGCATCAACAGGTATCATCATCAGCCTGTAGTCTATATCTATACTAATATTATAAAGAGGAAAGGTATGATTTTTTGTTTGTTTGTATTGAATAGGCTCCGAAACTACTAGACCGATTTGAAAAATACTTTCACCGTTGGGAGGCTACACTATCCCCGGTGAACATAGGCTATTATTATATTTTAGAAATGTGAAATTCGAATTTATCGCCGGTGAAACGGCGGGAAACAGCTACTTGTATATATGTATAGAATCAACAGGTATACATACTTACTATTGAGAATGCCCCCGTGCCTCGGAAAGGACGTTAAGCCGTTGGTCCTTTGCCTGACGTCTTCTAGGTCGTGTCGATCTGTGTCATCGGATTATAAAAAGGTATACATAGTGCACTATAATAATTCCTCGAGCACATGTCTAGTATCTGTTGAGACTGGCCGCCTTGACTGAAATTTGGCTACCTTTCCCGCTTCGCTCGTGAGTTTTCCTAGTACCCTGAGTTACGTTGAGATTCAATGACGCCCCGTGACGTAAGACATATTGTCACCTAACAAGAATTCAATACTGTGATCGGGTTTGAAATTAGCGAAGAAAGTCTCTACTATATGTGCTTATGTAATAAAATAACAAGTCCCACGTTTTAAGATGTGTCGACTGAAAACCCCTCCTATGTCTATTAAAGTCTGTTTAGTTAGTCTATTAAGTTAGTCAGTCTATGTTCCAATTTACAAAAAAAATCGTACATCTGCCTGTAAAAGTGATTAAAAGCAATCTATGTCCCCAGTTACAAAAACATTTCATAAATATGCCTGTAAACTAGATAGGTAATAAAAGTTGTTTAATAATTGTATTTTTGTTTACAGCAACATGGAATATTCCCGCCGCTGCCGCCACCGCCGGCTATGCCAGGCATGGAACCACTTACACCTTTCCAACCCCTTACCCCTAATTACCAAGCGCAACCGCCTACCCCCGATGAAATGAACAAGAGGCAAACGGGAAGCTCCAACGAAGCAAAGCTAGTGGCAACACTTACAGCATTCCTACTAGCTCACCCCCTCGGGGCGACTTTGGACTATCTCTCCTCGTACATAAGGTCGATGTTTCCGGGCTTTACCCACCACAGCGTGAATTCAGTGTTGCTGAAAAATAACGAGGTTTTCGCCAGACAAGGGGATAAGTGGACCTTTGTTCTTTTTGATATTGTAAAGAAGGAGCATTAATTCTAGTACCTATATAATAATTAAAAACTCTGTAAACTAGGTTTTAAATAAAGTACATATTACGATATCACAGTTTTTCTTTTATTTACAGTACCACCCATTCCAGAACCCACCCACTATAGTGACTTTATATTCCTTGTAGCTGCCAATTTGCAAAAAAAATATTTTTGCAAATTGACAGTTTGAAGATTTAACATTCATTATTGCGATTCATGCTTACAATAAATAGGTCTTTATAATAACTTATAGAGTGTCAAACATGTACCCTAGTAGTGCACTGCAAAAATTTGCTAGGTGTCTGGATACTTTCTAAGCTACGATCAAATTTTAACATGGGTACACAAGCCAAGCAACACGGGGCGGCGCGGCCCAAACTCGGTAGGCGAGGCCAAAAGTATCCTGACATTGTGCGAAAGGGCGAGCTAAGATGGAAATGCACAATGAATCATACCTAAAATGACCACTTAAAAACATGTTAACATCTTAGACCTTTAGCACAAAGGTTATTAATTAGTTATACATATTACCTATATACAAAAACTATTGAGTGTATCTATTCAAAACTTATTTCAACTTCCAATGACGACATCAGCGGGCGGCGGCGGACCCGACTAACGAACTAACGAAAGCCCGACTGCGACGCAAGAGGTTGCGTTGCGTGTTCCATTTCTGTCCGCCTTACTTGGGACAAATGTTTTCAGTATTTATGATCTGCAGATATTAAATCCCATAATAGGAAAACATCCAGAATATTAGGAAAAAAATATTCCTGGAGTGGATGTATATCAATTAGAAAGCATATAGCTGCTCTGCTCTGCTCTGCTTAGAGTGGGGCTGTGCCGTGTGAATTGTCCAGAATTTTTTTGTTTCATTTTGAAGGTTCTGTGCCGTGTGAATTGTTCAGTTTTTTTTTTGTTTAATTATAGAAGATTTAATCAACATGACCTGTGATATATTGATGAAAATATTTATTTATAATTAAAAGTAGCCGTAGTACTTTTTGGATCCGTGCATTCGTATTTTCCCTTGGCTCTCGCTTACGGCTTAATCGCTCGCTGGCAACACTGAATCAAAAGTTTCCAAATGTTCGGCTGAAGTTGTCGGACGTGTTTTTTGTTGGATTAAAATATTTTTACGATAAAATGAAGAAATGGTGGAACTGGGTGCTAGCGATTGCTTTAGTGTGTTTACTTTTCATCGCTGTGCCATTATCGCTTAACAAAGAGAAATCTCCGAAGGAATTAATGCCAATGTTCGATGATTACATCAAAAAGTTCAACAAAACTTATCACAACCCCGAAGAATATCAAACACGGTTGCAGCATTTTGTGGTAAGTATGCAAACCCTGTCTTCTTCTATATGAATTCTCAATAAATCCTGAGTTTATTCTTTCAATTAATATTTTGGTAGGAGGATTGGATTTATCGACAATAGGTAGATACCTACCTATTATGTACCTATCTAATTAGGTAATTGAGCCCAAACAAGTTTCGTAGGTTTGTCAGTGGACTGTATTAGATTATCACCCACACGTTCTAACGTTAATAAAATTATATTTATCTTTAACGGAATCAACATAGGTAAAGATTAATATCGGGCTCTAATAATAAATCACTGATCAGGGTCTAGTCGTCCTTCGAAAAGCGCTTTTTAACGTGTTTTATATTCAACAATAAAGCGCTGGCTGTAGGGTACATTACTTACTCCCTAATTAATCTAATTATATAAGTAAGACAACTAATATATTTAATAATTGTTTTAGTAAATCAAAGATCAACTCTTTAAAACATTTTCTTTCTCCCAAAAGGCAGCAGTTAATGAAATAGACACACTAAATGGGGACTCCAGAGGACCAGAGCAGTACAGGGCTCGGTACGGTCTCACCCATCTCTCAGACATGTCCAAAGCTGAATACAAGGAAATTCATCTCTCGGATGAAAGGCAGGTGAAGCCACCAGGACAGTACGGCAAGAGCTGGAGCAACTCAAGAGATGGAAATGATGAATACAAGCTTGATCGGGACTATCCAAGTCACCAGAGGAACAGATCGAACTGTGGTAATGAACCTCATGATAATATCTATATTATTATCAGGAAGAGGAGAGCAACATTGCCTTTGAAAGTAGATTGGTAAGTTATTATTTTATTATAATACAAAAATCAGGTTTAGTTCTAGCATCAGTTAGCAATATAGCTATCTCTATCTATTAGAAGCAAAATGTCAAAGCAAAACAAGTTTAGGTACCTATTCAATGCAGCTTCGAATCACAAAAAGAAACATGTAATGTGATTAATACATAATCAGTTCAGTATATTCCAAAAACCCATGTCTGAGTCTCTACATGGGTTTTGTGAAAAATATAAAATAATTGCTTTAAGCGGAAATCTGTAAAAGACCCAAAGTAACCAACATAACTCTCAGAATTAGTACGCTGAAATGGCAATGCGAAACGGAGTGTGGAAAGACCTCCCACTCCATGGACCGACGACATAGCGGTCGCTGGGAGTCTATGGCTGAAGGCTTTTTTTTTGCGTTGTTTAGGGAGGCCTATGTTCAGCAGCTGATGTGTACGGACTGATGATGAATAACTATAATGTATGTAAATTAATGCATCATAAAAATTAAAATACATGATGAAAAAATATTCTAGGTTTTAAACCTTGGTATTTATTAATTTCAATAACAAATTCTTAATGCTAATTGGACAACTTAAAAAAATATTCTAGGACTCAAATTAATGTCTTTGGGCACAAATTTCCTGAACCTAACTAGTTAAGGCTGTGGTATTTGGAAAAAAATATTCTATTGATACTAATTAGCATAATTACCTATCATAAATAATGTAATAGTTATGCAATAGGCAAAAATGAATAACTCACAAACAAGCGTTTGTGCCTACCTATTCGTTTATGATAAGTTATTAATAGGTAGTTAAGTAACAATTACCTAATGCGATGACTTTGGGCAGGATCTATTCCCGCCTCGGGACAAATGTTTTTACACCCTTTTAAACTATCAGGATTTCTTAACATATCATAGTATATTCATCAGCATTATTTTATTTCTATGTATTTTTAATACAATATCATATTCTAATTTAACACATTAAATGCCCGTGACGCACGTCAAAAAGTAGATGTTGTAGTAGGTAGGTAGTTGTTGCAACACGGAGCATGCACTCAAGACGTACAGCTAGCCAAGGCAATGATGCCGAGTGAATAATTAAGATTGCAGAATGATTCAAGAGATAAATTACAAATACAACAATACCCTTGGAGCAATATTGATAAGCTACATAAATAACAAGATGCAGACGCAAACCCCGACTTACTTACATACTGCAAAAGTACGAGGTGATAATGTGTCAATAACCTCCAGTGTTTCAACTATTAGGCATCGCTTTGAGTTCCTCGCTTTTACTTAGTCGAAACAACTATAGGTATCTGCCAGGTTCACTGTCCACAGCCCGTATATGGGCTGTTCGCAGAAAGTCCTAAAAGTTCTCAGCCCATAATATGCGCCATAGAGGTTGTCGTAAAAAGTAAGAGAAGAGTAGCAAGAGTATTAGGAGTAGTCAAATGCAAACTATGTCACCTTCTTTGTCCTACGGTATGACAAACAAGGTGACATATAGTCCTGACCTCTTTAAGATGTGGACAGCCAGCCACCTAACATCGGATATTTCTAGTTCTTTTTTTATGTAGTACCTACCTAAAACTGGAAGTTTTCCGAATACTGACCAAGGTCAATAAGTTGTGTGAGGTACTTAAATCAAAATGGATTTTGAATATTGAATGTCATTATTTTGGTTTCCTTTAACGACCTGTTAATTATATAATGTGGTAGATGTAGGTAGGTATTACAAAGATTGTTGTGGCGTAGGTCCGCCTGCGGCGCAGGAGGTTGCGGGTTCGATTCCCGCCTTAGGAATAATGTTTGTACGATCTGTTGTTCATGATGTGCTGGGTATTTTCTATGTATACCTAGAGACAATATCTGTCTATGTAAGAGAATTTCCTTTTATTTTACGTCGGTTAAAATTAGGAATTGAAATATGTAGAATATATTTAAACAGTAAGCAGGTATGCTCAATGCTCTCAACGGTAACTGGAACTCGATACCAAGGCTAGTGTATAAATGGTGTCTTGATATCACTTCAAAACAAACGATCTGGTATAACAATATCAAAGGTCAAGTACGAGTACCCTATAGGTTTTGTAAGCATGGGATTTAAAAAAAGTTTAGTTGTAACTATGGATTGCGTTTCCTTGTTTGCCACCTTGGTAGTTTTTTTAATGACCTAGTCGTGGTCACGGGATGACTGGCGGTCAGTCATCCCGTGACCACGACAGTGTGTAAACCCGTTGAAACGTCGGGAAAAATAGGTAAATAAACGTAATAAATACCCGTTGTATTAATACTTATAATTATGTGTTCAGATCGCGTAAGTTTAAAAATATTTATGACCTAGCCTAGTTTTGTTGCTGAGGTATGTTCTGTGTCATTTCATCAAGTTATAATCTAGGTTAATCAACCTATAATATGTCTGTGTTTTTAATTTAGTTTTTCTAGTATTATTATTTTTATCTCATAGCGTAGGCCTATTCATGACGTCACCTGTACGTACGGGCTGTACCGGACGACCAGCGCTGGCTATTTCTTACGGAGCTTAGCAAGCTTTGCTGAGCTAGAGCCATTTTATAACAACTCTATACATGTATCTATTCTATAAGTGTGTTTTTTGTTAATTTATGTTGTTACTAGCTGTTCCCCGCGGTTTTACCCGCGTTAAACTCGAATTTCACTTTATCAGGTGGTTTTTTTACACCTTGGGTTACATTATTGGAGTTTTAGTAAGGATCCCTAACTTTTTTCAAAATATAATATGCCTATGTTCACCGGGAATAGTGTAGCTTCCCAACGGTGAAAGAATTTTTTAAATCGGTCCAGTATTTTCGGTTCGGAACCTATTAAATACAAACAAAAAATCAAACCTTTCCTCTTTATAATATTAGTATAGATAAATAAATGTCATTCTACTCTATTTCAGGCGAGATAAAGGAGTGGTGGGTCCTGTGAGAGACCAGGGTCTGTGCGGCGCGTGCTGGGCGTTCAGCACCGTGGCTACCATGGAGTCTATGAACTCTATCAAGAACGGAAAACTGGATATACTTAGTGTGCAGGTATTATTATCATTTTTTTTTATTATAATTCACTTCGGCCTGTACACAAACGATCTCCGCTGATGTTACGCCTAGTCTGAATGCATTTTTCAAAATACACGTTACGTTGACCGACTATACGTTGACGGAAACGTAACAGACGCAGTACGCTTGACGCACTACGCACATTACACACACACACAACGCATAATGAGTGTAAAAGGTTGAATGTTTTACTATATATATTTGCCGGTTCGGCAAATATATATATACTATACATGACACATTTTCCGTCCGTACCGACCCTAAAGGTTGCCTAGAAGAGATCGCTCGCAGCGATAAGGCCGCCCTTTATACTTCCTTTATTCTATTGTTTATTCCTGAAATGTTTTCTGTTTTGTGTGGTATAATAAAGTGTTTTCTATCTATCTATCTAAATCTCTGAATTATGCTCTTTTCTTCTAGCAAGTAATAGACTGCGCAGGATTAGGCAACAGCGGGTGCGCCGGTGGCGACATCTGCCTGCTACTCGACTGGCTACAACTCACCAACACTGCGGTCGAACTAGAGAAGCAGTACCCGCTCAAACTGGCAGATGGCGCTTGCAAGGCAGTTGTGAAGAACGCTACTGGTGTGCGGGTCAGCAAATATACTTGCGACGAGTAAGTTATTGTAATCTGTAATGCCTCCTCTCCACTATCGCCGAAGAAGGCGACAATTACGCGCCAATTCGTGTACGTTTTTTAAGGTTCCGTACCAACGGGTAAAACGGGACACTATTATTAAGGCCGTCTGTCTGTCCTCTGTTCGTCTGTCACCAGGCTGTATCTCATCAACTGGAGAGTTAGACAGTTGATATTTTCACAAATAATGCATTTCTGTTGTCGCTATAACATTAAAAACATAAAATATTATAGATACGGAACCCTTCGTGCGTCCGACTCGCACTTGGCGGGTTTTTTACAAACTCATGTTTTTTACATCTGTTTAAGTTTCACAAATAAATGATTATCTTTAATTTCCTCCTTTTCAGCTTCTCGGGCTCCGAAGACAAGATATTAGAAGCGCTGGCGACTCACGGTCCGGTCACGGTAGCAGTGAATGCTCTCACTTGGCAGAACTACCTCGGAGGAGTCATACAGTACCACTGCAGGTATTATAACATCAGCCCGTACACGTCCACTGCTGGACATAACCACACAAAAAACGACGCCACGAATAGCGGTCCTTAGCAACCTCCCTAGGAAATAAAGTGATCGCTTTTAATTTTTGTTCACTTCAATCTTATTTCTATCTATCCATGGTTGTCTGGTAGAGATCGCTCTTGTGCGATAAGACCGCCCATTGTGAAAATAATTTTCTATCTATCTTTCTTAGTGTACAGGTGACGTCACGAACAGGTCTACGCTATGAGACGAAATAAATAAAGACTAGATGAAATTTACATAAGAATGCAGTTTACAAAATAATAACAAAGGCGTATACATAATATAAGTATTAGTATTAACTTGATATTAGTATTAACTTGATTTACATTCGTTTCCATTCCTAAAAGATGAAACAAAGTGTGGTGTTCGGGGTTCTATCTACGTACATTGGACACTTGTGTACTTATTACGATTTTGTTGCGAGGTAAAGGGGCGTCCATTAATTACGTACCCGTACCCAATCTCACGTGGGGGAGAAAGTGGTTTCGACAAATCTCACGTAATTTTTTTGTATCGAATATTAGTAGTTCCTATTTAAGTATTTTATAATTCAATTTTCCTGTGTGATTTCTATACTCATCATCATCATCATCAGCCTATAGCAGTCCACGGCTGGACATAGGCCTCCCCCAATGAGCGCCATAGCGCCCTGTCTTCAGCTTGCCGCATCCAGCATCTACCTGCAGTCTTTCGCAGGTCGTCATCCCACCTGGTCGGAGGGCGTCCTACACTACCCCCCATATCTTTAGTCATTACCTCAAATAATTCTCGACTCAAACTTCTTCAAGGGCGTTTCGAGCATTCCTCCAAAACATGCTCGAGTTTGGTATGCTTAGTCGTTAATTTGGTTATATATCAACCTCTCTTATATACCTTCGCGATGGGTAATTGTAGGTTTCATCGTCGTAAATGTAATTGAGATAGTCTCCAAAATCCATTGTAAATAACAACAAACTATTTCGAGGAGCATTCAAGGTAGGTAGCGAGGTACCTTGAGATGACAGTTCGTTATTCCACTCGTATGAAAAAATTCTCGAAGGCTGTTTCGAGTGAAGGATTTTTTTACGATCAAGCATACCGAAACGCATTTGGAGGTTGAGTAGAGTTTGAATCGAAGTCGAGGTAATGACTAAAGATATGGGGGTACGTTTACCGAGTCGTGGTCTCCACTCAAGAACACGTTTGCCCCAGCGGCCGTCGGTTCTTCGCGAGACATGGCCGGCCCACTATTTCACTTTACACGATTTCTACACTACGTTCTTAATAATCTGAAATGCTAGTCACAACTAGTCTTAAATAAACAAAATTACCTTACGTAATTAATGGATGCCCCCTTAGATCTGATTTTGTTGCAGTTTTTTTGACCATTTTCGAAGAATATGCTTTAAAAGATGTACCTATAGAAATACAAAGATAACTTGCCCGGTGCGTGTGAATTTACTTTTTCGACAAATATATTGATTTTTAAACCACCCTTCATGTTTCAGCGGTGCCCCAAAAGACCTAAACCACGCGGTACAACTGGTCGGCTACGACTTAAGCGCTGAGGTGCCGTACTACATCGCCAAGAATTCCTGGGGACCAGAGTTTGGAAACTCTGGCTACATCATGCTGGCTATAGGCAGCAATATATGTGGCCTGGCGAACGAGGTCGCAACTATAGACGTCCAGTAGGATAGTTCTAGAATATTTAAGAAAATGGATTACTAAAAAAAAGGCATGTGAATTACATTTTAAACAATTTTACATAATCATTATTATCAGCCTATGTTAGTCCTCTGCTCTGCTGGACATACGCCTCCCAATGAGCGCCACAGCGCCCTTCAGCTTGCCGCATCCAGCATCTACCTGCAGTCTTTCGCTGGTCGTCATCCTACCTAGTCGGATGGCAACAATTTTACAT
This sequence comes from Eupithecia dodoneata, assembly GCA_947044415.1. Classification (NCBI taxonomy): domain Eukaryota; kingdom Metazoa; phylum Arthropoda; class Insecta; order Lepidoptera; family Geometridae; genus Eupithecia; species Eupithecia dodoneata. Next base: position 3,404,471 of record OX345670.1, read on the forward strand.
TCCTAGTTAATTGAAAAGTGGTGTCGATATGTTTGATACACAGCTCAATTTAACGACACCTGAAATATAGATTACATTTTTTTTTAAGTTTTTGTATCATTCGAATCGACACCAAATGACTTTTGTAAAGTATTTATAATCTTAATTCATGTTTGAACAATTATTTTCCTTAGGTTAAGAACCTATCATATATTTAATGATGACTTCAGCAGGGCATTAACAAATCAAGTGCCTTTGAATAAAATTAAGAATAAGTACCTATTTACATTCCATATTTTGACGTTTTAAGATTGAGCTTACACGTCCAACACCGCTACCGGACAACAAAAAAATGAGCAATCAAATATGGCCTTAATTAAACTAAGCATGATATATATTTTATGACAAAATGTTACAATTTTGTGACAAAATGGTTTATCACGAACTTCACATGCGTGACCAGCGAGCTGTAAATATAAAATACATCTAAATATTACGAGTTAAAGCTCAATTTTATCTGAAGATAATAATTTTGCGCTGAGCGACATCGATGCGGCCTAGATTTACGACAATCTTCTCGCAGAAGCAGCTTTAGTTTTATGAATTTTGATCTTGCCAGCGATTAGTCGCCATTGTTTATGAACAAAAACATACCACCTAGATTTAAGAATAAAGCAATAATTATATAGTTTATTGTATCTAGCTAAATGTTTTTAAATTTATATTGTATGTAAGTTATTCCGAAATAACCTCAAAAACTGAACAACTGAAGTTTAAAAAACCCTAATTCAACATTCGAAAGTTTATTTAGTGTTTAATCAAATTGCATATTTTGAATATTTGATGTGTTGTTTTTTGTAAAGCTACTGACTGGGTTTATGTATAACTAAAATTGTATCAGCGAAATAATTTTTTCACACTTTAAATAGGTTCATTTATGTGAAAAAATCAATGTTTTTTTTTTCAATCTGTACAATTCCATCCAAAGTTCCATCCAAATATGTAATCGTTCCTAAGATTAATTACACACTTACATACTCGTATATAATAGGTTTATATTAATAATGTTTAAATAAAATGTAAAGTACATAATGTTTTTCATAATTTACTAGTTTCTACACGCGTCTTGGCACGCGTAGTGTCTATGGAAACGTTATTATAATTACTATCATATGGGAAATGTTTAATCGGATGAAAAGCATATATGTATGGATGTTTGTTAATTCTTCATGCTTAAACTACATAATGGATTGGGCTGAAATATTGCATAGATGTTGCCCTAAGCTTGGAATCAAAGAAAGACAAATATTTATTCTATGGATATAATTAAACACACGTAGTTTTATGTGTTTACGTTAAAGAGGTTTTGAGTTATAGAAGGGTCAAAAGTGGCACCAAGTGGTTCGTGTAATATTACACTCGGCGCTGGCTAGCCAGTTCCTTGGCTTGACACGCTGCCGCGTGTCTAGATAAATCAGTTCCCATTGGATACAAATAACCTATGTGATGTTTCCATTTAGCAAAACGTGCGAAGCCGCGGAAACTAGTAGTTTAAACATCTTTGTACAAGTATTTAAAGCAATAATGTAGTCTAGTCTTTAAATAATATTTGACATTTCATGCAGGGTGTAAGAATACTCCATATACAAATATAAAAATATGAACCAATTCGGTTTTTATACCAATAAATATTTGTACATATCCAAACTATTTGTTTTTATTTAATTTATATATAATTTAGTCCTTTGTAAAAAGGCTTATTACAAAATATCAGATTATCTAGAAGATAAAAAACGAGCTTGGAACGGGTTTTGCTCCAACTCAAAATCTACCAACTTACAGATAACCAAATGTACTAGACACATAAGTTATGAACATACTAGTGGTTTCATTTTCACTTCTTCCACTGGTGCACAAAAAATTTAAGTGAACTTTAAAAGAATGTTAATTGATAATAATGAATAGTATAGAATATGACCTGCCTAAGTGCTTATTTGTAAGCCTAAAGAAATGAAAATCTTCTTTTTAGAATGAAGTTTTTACTAAGAAACACTCAGTTTAGGTAGACTAACAATAAAAACAGAATTAAAATAGCTATATCTAACTAAAAAGAACTAGTTCCGACCGGTATTTATATGGATCAGTTGAGCTACCTGCAGATTGTTTGCAATAGTCCGCAAGTACCTAAATTGTTTCATTTGTAAATACTAGTTTTATACTAATTTGTTTATATTATTTGATTGTGACTTTATTTACTAATAAATATGAGTAGATGAATAGTAGTTTCATCAGCAAAATCAATGTGTAGGACAGCACAATTTTTTTTTTTCTTTGAGCATAAAAATTATTGATTGCCTATTAGTTATTTGCGCTTTGAATTTCATACCCAAAGTCACGTAGCGAATAAAAATTAACAAAATCTAGCATTTAACAACCAAATTTTCCTTGTATGTCTAGCAACCAGGATAATATTATCTATTGATAATTTTATTCCTAACTTTCCGTAGTATTAGGAAATAGTCGCAAATAATCAAGTTTATAGAACGTACCTGTTTTGGGCTATTGTGTCTTTAAAAATGTCCCACAAGTTACTCTACTGCGCTGTGTTATTAAGTGGTATAATTGCAATTAAGACTTTTCATTGGACTTATAGAGTCAACAGATTCAATGATTATCTCAGAAAGTTTGGTAAGAGTTATAGTCATGCGGAGTTTCAGAAGAGGATGATGATTTTTGAGGTGAGTTTGTTTGCTTCTAGCTCCAGAGTATCTAAGCAGAGCTTGTGTCACAAGCTGTAGCATAAATAACACAAGCCTTGTGTTATTTATACCAGAAGATCATTTTTCTTAGTTACTGCCCGCGGCTGCGCACGCTTTTGTCTGGATACGTTTATAGGTACTGCCTGATTTATGTGATACCTATTATTTAAGCCTGATCCGTTAGTAAAGTAGTTAGGTAAAGTATTAACTACTTTTTTGTTAAGTATAGTTGTGGCGATACACATATGTGTGAAGATACACATATCAACTATCAAAATCCATTGCTTAGTTTTAAAGATCTAAGCATATCTACATAGGGACAGACAGACAGTGGGAAGCGACTTCGTTTTATACTATGTAGTGATTAACACTTAATTACGAAAACGTTAATAACTAAGATAGTTTCAAAAACTACAGGCTTTATTTACAGGATTCTCTTAAAGAAATCGAGCTCCTAAACAGCAAGAGTCATGGAACTGGTGCTGCTCACGGACTGACTAAATTCGCCGACTTGACACCAGAGGAGCGTCCCTTCAACCCAATGGTCGGTGATTTTTGCAGTCATGTTCAAAGGAGGTGTTCCTCAGAGGAACCGAAGAAATCAGTTCCAAAAGTGCCAGTTAAAGGAAAATTGGACTGGTGAGTTTTTGTGACGTTAACTCTTATTACTAAGTATTTATAATAATTAGAGTGAGTGTGATAGTAAAAAGTAGTAGATATAATATTATTTAGTATCTATGTTTGTATAGGAGTATATGTAGGTTTGTCATTTTCCTTTAATTTTCAGGCGCGAGAATGGCGTAATAGGACCCGTCCTGGATCAGAAAATGTGCAAAGGTTGCTGGGCCTTCTCCATAGTCGGGGTCATGGAGTCCATGGCCGCTATCCAAGGACTGGGGTTCACCCAGCTCAGTATCCAGGTCTGATATTTTTGAAATAGAGTCTGAATGACTACTGAGAGTTTATACTAAAAAACTATGTATATAGTGTTAGTATCTATGGTACGTTCTCCCGGCAGCGCTTAGGTACTCACCGCGCGTTACTCAACAGGCCTGTGTTTCAACTAAAACACAAGCCTGTTGTTGAGTAACGCGAACACACTCGCTCACGGTTACAGTTAGAATCTTGTATTACAAGATGAACAAAAAAGAAGAAAAGACAGAAGCGCTTGCGACCGAGACAACAATACGCTACCCAGTCACACGGTCTACCTACACTGCGCGTTTCTGAATCCTAATCTTGTTTCAGGAACTATTGGACTGTTCAGACGTGAACGCACACTGTGACGGCGGGAACATAACTACGGCCCTAGATCTACTTTGCTATCTGCCGTTGAAGATCACCACTGAAGAAAAATACCCGCTAATCCTCGTCAACCAAGCCTGCCAGCGGCGTCCCGCAAGTGGAAGGAGGGTGGGGAATTACACCGTTCATTGGTTAGTACTTGCCAACTTCAAAATTTTGATGATTTTTATAAAAACTAAATATTATGTAGGTAAGTAATAAAATGCCTAAAGACTTTAAATTCCAGTATAACGGAAAAATAGTAATCCCTCGGGAATAAAACGGACAATCTCTGTTTAATTCTCTCACAACGTAAACAAGAGAGATTCACCGAAATCCTACAACCTTGTATGGTTGTAGGAATTTGGTGAAACTCTCTTGTTATACATATATTTTGTTGTAGCCACGTAAACGATAACTATATCAAGCACCTCCTGAGCTACGGTCCTGTGATGGCGGTCGTGAATCCAGCCCCTTTGTACTTCTACACCGATAAAATCATTTTTACGAACTGTGCGTAAGTGTGAACAATTTTCAATATTCATTATATATACCAGGTAAATGATATATTTTAAATCACTTGACATTTTTAACCAAATTATATCCATTGCAAATTATGGTAAAATATCTTCTTGTTGTGCTTGCACTGTGATAATCGCTTAGAATTTGCATCACCCCAACTTTTCTAAAGTAAATTGAATAACCGATATATATATAACTGCGATATCCAATGTGGCACTTGCCAATAAGGCTTGCTTGGCACTTGGGCCGAAAAATGTATTGGAAAATTCAAAAATCAGATCAAGGTAAATATCCCGTTATAAAAACTAACGACTTAACTTGGACTTTTGTGAATAAAGCACTTATTATGCGAAGGCCCCCAAGGTGTAGGTACTTACTGAGGTCCAGCTGTGAACCAGTTTAGGCTGTATGGTAAAACATAATTCGAACACTAACTGGGTTCGTTTCGTAATTAACTGAATGGTAAAACATGTTTACCGATATATTCCATTAAAATATGGTTAGAACTATAAAAACCCTAACATTAGGTATAATTTTTATATATCACAAACTATATTATGGAACTTTGCTATATTATGGAGAAGTCATTTATAATGGGATATTTACTATGATTAGATTTTTCATGATGATTGTTTCAAAAAACTTTTCTACATGCAGGTCTCAAGCGCTTGAGATGACCCACGTTGTACAAATCGTTGGCTACGACTCCACCATTGATGATTATGGTAAAGAGATACATTACTATATCATCAGAAACTCCTGGGGCATCGACTGGGGCTTAGACGGATACGTACGCATAGCTATGGGGAATTCGAACTTGTGTGGTATCAATAACTATTTGGCTTCCTTGTATGTCATTTAACTAACTTATTTTTAAGTTTCAATTTATAATTTTTGGATTCCCGAAATAAAAACCAAACGGTTAATACATTTTATTATTTAAAAGATTGTTTGAGCAGTTTGTAGTGTGGAGTGGATTCGATTCTCTTTGACACTCGATCAAGCCAGCTCTTTGCTTGTACCTACATTTCAAAACAGATATTGAAATTGATTATTTACTATAGCTAGACAGATCAGATTATTTTCCCTGTCTTTAAAGCTGTGTTATATTCATGCTACGAGACGAGACAAAATATTTATCATAAGCACAATAATGTATATTATCTTCAGGGCATCGGTGAAAGCATGTTTTAATTTCATACATAACGTAGCCTAAATTTACAAACACTTGCTTCTAAGGACACTAAATTTTCCTTGTCAACCAGGATAATGTATTTTTAGTCTGACATAATTATCCTGTATATCTGTAGTATTAGGGGAAATATCACGTGTATTACACGTCTCATAATGTCCCACAAGTTACTCTACTGCGCTGTGTTGTTAAGTGGTATAATTGCAATTAAGACTTTTCATTGGACTTATAGAGTCAACAGATTCAATGATTATCTCAGAAAGTTTGGTAAGAGTTATAGTGATGCGGAGTTTCAGAAGAGAATGGTGATATTTGAGGTGAGTTTGTTTGTTTCTAGCTCCAGAGTAACTAACGCGCTTTGCGTTGTGTCTACGAAAACTTATAAAGGTGATTTCTATCCCATGGGACCAGACTGAATTTTAGGATATACACTGTGTTATTTAAGATTTGCCTTCATACATTTTACCCCGATCCGTTTAGTAGTTTTGGTGTGTTTGTAACTTCGTTTTCTATTATTTAAACTTAGTAAGGTAAGAGAACGTTAATAACTAAGATAGTTTCAAAAACTATAGGCTATATTTACAGGAGTCGCTCATAGAAATAGAGCTCCTAAACAGCAAGAGTCATGGAACTGGTGCTGCTCACGGACTGACTAAATACGCCGACTTGACACCAGAGGAGCGTCCCTTCAAACCAATGGTCGGTGATTCTTGCAGTCATGTTCAAAAGAGGTGTTCCTCAGAGGAACCGAAGAAATCAGTTCCAAAAGTGCCAGTTAAAGGAAAATTGGACTGGTGAGTTTTTGTGACGTTGACTCTTATTACTAAGTATTTATAATAATTAGAGTGAATGTTATAGTAAAAAGTAGTAGATATAATATTATTTAGTATCTATGTTTGTATAGGACTATATGTAGTTTTGTCATTTTCCTTTAATTTTCAGGCGCGAGAATGGCGTAATAGGCCCCGTCCTGGATCAGAAAATGTGCAACGGTTGCTGGGCCTTCTCCATAGTCGGGGTCATGGAGTCCATGGCCGCTATCCAAGGACTGGGGTTCACCCAGCTCAGTATCCAGGTCTGATATTTTTGAACTTTTAAAACTAGAGTCTGACTGACTACTGACAGTTTATACTAAAAACTAAGCATCAAAACTTATAGATATGCTACGTTCTCCTAGCAGCGCTTACTCAACAACAGGCCTGTGTTTCAACTGAAACACAGGCATGTTGAGTAACGCGGACATACTAGCTCACAGTTACAGTTAGAATCTTGCATTACAAAAAATTCAGTTCATCAAGTTTCTGAATCCTAATCTTTATTTCAGGAACTATTGGACTGTTCAGACGTGAACGCACACTGTGACGGCGGGAACATAATGTCGGCCCTAGATCTACTTTGCTATCTGCGATGGAAGATCACTACTGAAGTAAAATACCCGCTTATCCTCGTCAACCAAGCCTGCCAGTGGCGTCCCGACAGTGGAAGAAGGGTGGCGAATTACTCCATTCATTGGTTAGTACATACTTGCTAACTTACGTCCTGCATTATTGACTTCGCGTACCACGCCAGGGTTAGTCTAGATTGTTTTCAAAAATTTGATTATTTTTACAAAAACTAAATATTATGTAGGTAAAGGGGTGCGTAAAGACTTAAAATTGCAGAATATTTACACTGATTTTCAAGTTTTACGGGACTGATACCTAGTGATCCTTCGGGAATAAAGCGGACCATCTCTGTTTCATTCTCTACACAACACTAACAAGAAAGAATGAAAATTATATGCTTTGTTGTAGCGACGTAAACGACGAGTATATAAAGAAGCTTCTGAGCCACGGTCCTGTTATGGCCGTCATCAATCCAAGCACCTGGTTCAGCTACATAGAGGGCATTATTATCATGAACTGTCCGTAAGTGTGTACCCTTCCTAACGTCATTATTAACTATACCCACCAGCAAGGATACATAATTTAACACAAAACGTAACTAGCGCGCGTTATCAGCGTTATTACGTTAATTTTAGCGCGTACCTATAACGCGTGCTAAGGCGCATTTTAACGTGAATAACGCGTCAAAAGGTGTTTTTTCCATTTTACAAAGTAAACATTTGCACTACAAACAAGTACCTAGAATATAGTGATACCTAATTAATCTTAACTACCTATATTCATGCAAATTAATTTTAGTTATTCATTCATTCATTAACCCGTCGCGCCACAGATGTCGTAAAAAATTATAAATACCTAACCCTAATAGCAAGGCTACCTCGCTATTTAACACTGAACGTAATTCGTGTTATCAGAGTTATTACGTTAAATTTAGCGCGAATAACGCGTGTTAAAACGTCTTTTCACGCGTTATTCACGTTAAAATGCGCCTTAACACCCGTTATTTGCGTTAAAATTAACATAATAACGCGAGTTACGTTAAGTGTTAAATAGCGTGGTAGCCTTGCAGTAGGTATCATCTTTATCTAACACCCACGTTTTTTTATGCCTACAGGTCGGAACCTTATAAGCACATGTCGCACGTGGTACAAATCGTGGGCTACGACACCACCACTAATGATTTTGGTGAAGAGATACATTACTATATCATCAGAAACTCCTGGGGCACCGACTGGGGCGAAGACGGGTACATACGCTTAGCTATGGGGGATTCAAACTTGTGTGGTATCAATAACTATTTGGCTTCCTTGTTTGTCTTTTAAACTAAACTTATTTTTTAAGGCGGTTCCCCGAAGCACACTAGCGCCGCCACATTTTAACTTATTATAACGTTGAACTAAAAGGAAATATCAATTTCAAAGGGGATTTTGTGATAGGTACCTCTTATAAGCTTTTTTTAATGGCCTCTGTAGTAGTTTTATTACTGACTGCTCGTATTTAATAATTAAATACTCATGTATTTTATTATTTCCCGTTTAAATGTGTTAAATTATTAAGAAATTATTATACCTACAGGCTGGAATTTTGTAATGCCATCTGAAGAGAAAGTACCTACTCTTAATACTCTCGATAGAAAATGTTAGTCAAACAAAACATTCCTTTGTTTTTTAAAAGAAAGAAAAACATTGAAAGGTTCTGCATTCAAAGATTTTCGAAAATTCGCTTGCCACACCCGACAAACACACTGATATTACCGATACGTAAATGCGAAGGTTTGGATTAGATGGATGGGATGGATGTTTGTTACTTTTTCTCGCTTTGAAAAGGTAGCAAAACGTCCCCCCACCCCTATATCATTTTGGCAAACGATGGACCAAACATCCTGTAAACTGAACACGGTCAAGTGACCTATTAAATTCACTATCATTTGCTATCAAACACTTGTGGCTTGTGGCTGACATCAGTTATAATTATAAACCTAGCCGAGAGAAAGATAACTTCACTTCAGTCTGACACCGGAATTCGTACAGAGCGGACGTAGCGAAGCACATATAATGTAAGTATTTTTCACTGTTTTATCTCTTGCGGTTGTTATCTTTATGTGGTTCATAAACAAAGTACTTTTGGCTCTATTGTATGCTATCTGGGAAGTGCCAAACACTTTCTACTGAATACTCAATCTTCAAGTCGATGTATAAAGTGGTACTGGTACTCTACTTGCCTATAGAAAGAACATAAGAACCTACTAATTAAGACAATGTGATGACAACAATAAATATATTGAGTATTGAGTATATTGAGTATAGTCATTTTGTGGAGTACCTAGGTCTGTACATTGTTTTTTTAATTAAACACACTAGCTAAACTCAATGTAGAATGTTTGTAAAAAAAACAAACACGAATAACTAACTCAGTTGCTTGGCGGCGGCGTCGAGTTTCAGTTAAAATCTTAAAAAAATATTTTCAGTTTTAAGTTTGATTGTCAACCTATTCATAGTTTCGCAAGCGGCTGCTTGGGAGGCATATGTCCAGCTGTGGACTGACATAGGCTGATGATGATGATGAAATGATTTTTATTTGTCATATTTATTGCATACTAGAATATAGTGAGACTTGAGTGCAACCAGCTTTATACCGTGTTTGGCGCAACAAATATATTTGAATTTGAATTTAGCTTTATCAGACTGCGTCAGAGGGCAGTGAATGGTTAAAACCAAGTTTCAGAAAGATGGTGGTGACTCTAACAGCTGAAGATTTCGGTGTCCACGCAGGGCAGACAGTCAAGAAGTTCACCTGGAGAACTGCGAGTGGGTTCTCTCTTAGTGCTATCTCTTATGGTGCCATTGTCCAGGCTATAAAGGTAACTAGCTACTTATTACTACAAATTTTAGGGTCAAAGATCCAAGGGATTTTATACATACGAGTATATTGATATTTTTGGTTTATTGTTAGCAAATTAAGCATAGCCTTATTGAATGTTCAATTTTATTTATGGAGGTACCTACATGTACCTTAATTAGAACATCTTCTCGTCTAATATCTTATAAGGAAAAATAATTTGTTTTCTTGCTTGTAAAACTTAAAATTAACAAATTCATATTGGCTATGTTCATAAATATATGCTTGTTCTTTGATTATTGGACCGGGAATAGGTTTCTAGATTTCTAGTATAGTTGGGCTACTAGGAGTTATTACGTGCTCCAACTCAAAAACTAACAATCTAACAGGGTAAAGGTTTCTGGTTGGCTTCTTTACTTTACCTTAAAAAGAAAGAAGCGAACAAAAAATCTAAGTGATCACTTTATTTCCTAGTTTAACTTGTGCAATTAAATAAGGTCTAAAGAAAATAAAGCGTTCTGACGTTTGATGTTAATTTTTGCAGGTTCCCGACATAAACGGCGAAGTAAAAGACATTGTCCTAGGTTTCGACGACCTGCATAGCTACGTGTCTAGGAACAGCCCGTATCTAGGGGCTGCTGTCGGTCGCTGCGCTAACAGGATAGCGGGTGCTACCTTCGAGATCGATGGAGAAAGGTTCCCGCTGCCGAAGAATATCGGGGAGAATCATTTGCATGGAGGCGTTGTTGGGTTCGATAAGGTAGATACTTTAATGTTAAGTGACGATATCGTTAAAGATGTTAAAAGCACAGAACGGAGGCTGGAAGAATTAGCAAGCTGAAGTGGCAGTGGACCGGCCATATCTTTCAAAGAACCGATAATCGCTAGGGCAAACGTGTTCTTGAGTGGAGACATGACTCGGTAGTAGTGTAGGACGCCCTCCGATCAGGTGGGATGACGACCTGCGAAAGACTGCAGGTAGATGCTGGATGCGTCAAGCTGAAGAAAGGGCGCTTTGGCGCTCATTGGGGGAGGCCTGTAAGATAAGATAAAAATCATTTATTACAACAAAAAACTAATAAGTAAATACACTTAATCTTATAATTAGCACTAACATGGTGAGAAGTTATTTCTAAGTTTGTAAAAAAACCAAATACAATCTGTGTCCAGCAGTGGACTAACATAGGCTGATGATGAGACTCGTAATGTGACGTCATCCAGAGTTTCTGACTACATAAAAACCAGCGTCCAGTCATCGGGCGAAAGCGACATTAAGCTGAAGCTAGACTTTAGCCGCGCACTGAGGAAAGACCAATTTTACCAAACGGTGTTCTTCAAACACAAATAATGTTCGTACTATACCAATAACATCCAGTAATGAGTTTCCGTTATAATTTCAGAAAGTCTGGCTAACAAAAGTAAACTCTACAAAAGTGACATTCAGCTATCTCTCCCCACACAACGAGGAAGGTTACCCTGGTGACGTCATCGTCAGCGTGACGTACGATGTCACTGACGATGACGAGCTTCTCATGAACTTCACCGCGAGTACTGATCGGAAGACTGTAGTGAATCTCACCAACCATTCGTACTTCAATCTGGCGGGGCATGACGGTGGCGCGGATGAGTTGTATAAGCATGTCATCACTATTAATGCTGACAAGTTAGTACCTTCCTTTAATTAAGTTTTATAATACAATACATTTCATAGATAGATATTTTTTATTATACATAGAAAACGACCAGAACACCCGGAACTAAATTCTGCAGATCGTACACACAATTGTTCCGAGGCGGGAATCGAACTTTTCAACTTTTCAAATAGCAGTGGTATATGAAAATTAACTGTTTTTTTTTTCAGGATAACCGAGACGGATTCCCAATCGATCCCCACCGGCCGGTTCAAGAGTGTAGGTGGTACCCCTTTTGACCTGCGAACCCCCACTAAATTAGGAGATGCAATGGGCAAAGGCGAAGCCCTGTTCGATGACAATTTCTGTGTTTTTACATATGGAAATAAGGTAATATATGGATGTTTATTTATTTTGTTTGTTTGTTAGATGCCCTAGAACTTCTAACTACACCCTGATGTTCTGTGGCTGGTAATTTATCAAATCCTTCTGTCCTCAAGGCAGATCGACAAATTGTTCGCCTTGCATGATACTAAATTGTATAAACTGTACTTTAAAAAAACAAGTTATTGGAATTAAACAGTAACTACAGACAGAAGTATTAATTGGTATCTCCTCAAATAGCCAAAGCTTACATCGTATATCACTGCACGATTAATAAATTCTTTTTTATTTTCCACCCTTACGTAAACTCAACATTAAATTCACTTTTAAATTTCATCTCAGACTCTTACTGTTACCGTATTATATTTATCTGTGCTGTTACAAATACAAAAAGAGGGTATTCCGAAACGCTTCGTTTGCCAGAGATAGGAAACACTGGCTACTACTTCTTCCTAAATTGTTCCTTAGTCCAGTCAAAGCCTATACTTTTGTCCATTTTATACCGCCACATAACAATAACCCAAGCCTATACCTAATACCTATCAGTTTTTGTCCGCGCTAACACTGCACAGTAATTCATTTGGTTGAACCTAAATTATTAATTTTTAATATTATGCAACCATACATCGTATATTTCGTCAGTGTTTCGTTCTTCTCGTCGCCTCAAAGGGCAATACTGAAAATCTGTGTTTTCCTCTTCGAGCAAATCTTTTCGCTGAGTTATTGCCTTTTTGACGGGCTGCAGCACGCACACAATTTTTAAATCTCTTCTTTTTTTAATTGTTTATATGTACTTTTACTTATTGTACACTACTAGGTACTATAACTCATTGTTCTCTAATTTATCTGTTATTCTATGATGTGCCTTTTCTATTGTGACCTTTGTAACATGTGCTGAAGTGTCAAATAAATATGTTATCTATCTTTAACTCAAATTCTATAAAAGAAGCAAAAATTGTATCACCAAGAAGGGATTTGTGGGAATGGATGCATATTTCATATTTATTTTATTGCATCATTGTGTACATTTGTAGTTCTTAGTATCTAGGTAATGTATAAGAAACACAATGGTACCCAAGCAGGGTGTGGCAATATATACTGTGAATGGAAGTGAGACGGGTTTCTAAAAAGCTCTGTTTAATAGATAAGAGAGAAAGAGAGAGCGGAAAATTTAAATTCAATCACATAGTTTTATTTTAGTCAATAATATAAGTATTAAGTTTTTTTTATATAATGTATTTTAATAATTGTCATTTGTCATTAAAAAATTCATTTAAGTCATAATAGCATTTATTAATAAGATATTGTTTCAATTTTATTTGAAATGTTTTATCCTTTTCCTCGTCTTTTAGTTCATCGGGTATTTTATTATTTATTTTTGATGCCATTGCATTTGGCCCACAACTTCGCATTTTTAGTTTTGAGTCAGGAAGTGTGATTTTGTGTTTGTATCTAATCGGGTAACGTCGCGGTAGGTCAGCCACTTTTTTGGAAATATTGGGGGTATTTACGGGTGAATTTGCAACATTCAAATATGTAGATACTTGAAAGTGTTAGGATTTTAAGTTGGCGGAAGTATTCTATGCAGCTCTCGGGGCACTTTATATTGACTATGATTCGTATACACGACTTTTGGAGAATGAAAAGGTTTTGGACATCAGTACTATTTCCCCAAAGTAGGATTCCGTACGATAGCCAGGCAAATGCATAGGCCTGGTCAGGCATCCATTCGTTCACTAATGGAATACAGGCTGCACTTTACCAACTAAACCAATGAATCAGATATCTGATAAGTCTTTTAAATTTTATGTTATTTATTACGTTACTAGCGTTCATACTGTTAGTTACTATCAAATAATAAATAAGGTGTAGGACGCCCGCCGACCAGGTGGAATGACGACCTGCGAAAGACTGCAGGTAGATGCTGGATGCGGCAAGCTGAAGACAGGGCGCTGTGGCGCTTATTGGGTGAGGACCTTTATCCAGCAGTGGACTAACATAGACTCATGATGATGGTGATGAATAAATATGGCTGAATTTCACCCACTCTCCCCCAGGGTATAAACTTCGTATCCCGCGTCGTGCACCCACCATCAGGCCGTACCCTGGAGGTCTACTCCGACCAGCCAGGGGTGCAGCTGTACACGGGGTATTTCCTGAACGCACCCTCGGAGCCAGCTTTACTGGGGAAGGCTGGAGTGGGGTACAGGAGGCATGGGGCGTTCTGTCTTGAAACACAGGTAAATATGAAGATGTCCTCCGAATTTTGACAAAGACGGTGAGTTGAGTTTTATAATTTGATGTTCCTCGCCTGGCATCAGTATCTGCGGGCCCTGTGCTCCTCTAACGTCATGTAGTTAAAGCAGACAAAAAAACTCTTTCAAAATCCACTAGATTATAAGTAAATAATTAGTACTATTGAATGGATAAGTATAACCATAAATATAATATACTTCCATTGCCGAGCATGTACATAAGAGATATTTGTTTGTTTGTGAAAGAATATCCTAATTATTTTAAGACTCACGCAGATGTGATGGAGAGACGGACGAGACATAAAGACAGGCTCTATGTCCCAAAATGTAGAGTAGAACTTGCAAATAAGAATGCATATCATCAAGCAATAAGAATTTATAATAAGTTACCCAATGAATTTAAATCTATGCAATATAATTTATTTAAAATTAAGCTTAGAAAGTGGTTAATTGATAAATGTTTCTATGACATTAAAGAATATTTAAATTATAGGACTTTTTGATAAAATTGTAAAATTTTCTTTCTGACATTTTAGTTATCTACTAGATTATATATTTTTTTTGACATTACTTATAAAGCCTAAGAATATTGTAGATAATAAATTTGTAACAATTTTGCACGCCCTGACGAGGCAGAATGTATAGGAACCTTATTATTAAGAAAATCTATTGTACCTACATTCCTGCAAAAATAAATGATTTATGATTTATGATTATGATTTAGATAAAGAAACTCTATTCTCTGTGTTTTTTCGTCCATGGTATAACTTAATAACATCCACAGCCGCTTTATTAATATCGTTGGCTACCGACTACAGATATCCTGTAATATGTGCTAACATCCTGTCCATCTATTCCAGAACTATCCAGACGCCGTGAATCACACCAACTTCCCGTCCGCAGTCCTGAGTCCCGGCGAACTATACCAACATGCTGTTGTCTACAAGTTCGGAGTGGACACAAGTCTGGGAACTCCTTACGTGGTACCGGCATAACTTGACTTGAATTCATTAATTGTATGTAAATCTATTCAAAAAAATATTTATTGCGAGTTGGGTTACAATACAATACAATACAAAAATTCTTTATTGTACACCATAATCAAATTAATCATTACAAAAATACATTAAATGCGTCAGGTACAATGGGTGGCCTTATCGCTTAGAAGCGATCTCTTCCAGGCAACCTTTGGATGGAAAGAATTATATGAATTTAAGAAAAGGCAGGGGGTGTACCACAGGTTATCTAAATAAGAATACTAAAAAAACAAATCATAAATATTACAAATTCCAAAATAAATAATACACTACTTAAATACATTCATCAGCCACTTTTGTATCGGTACAAAATAAATGTTTTAATGACCATAAAAACTGTCCTATAATTAGCCTCTCTCATTCAACTTTTTTGTGGTCTCTTGCGTCGAGGGCATATAACATATACTAGGATTGAATGAATTGACAAGGTTGACGGCAAAATTGTTATAAGAAAACTCCGAACGTTGTATAAATTTAGGTGAATAATGCTGGACCACCAACACTGCATAATTTGGATAGCCCAAAGTAACAGAGCTTGTGTTATGGTTACCTGGCAACTATGGACACTCCCACTGAATTTCTACATTAGTACTTACCTACAATATATATGTTCTTTTTTATATAGGTACTTTTAAAATGCAATAAAACAAATAAATACGTTTTGAAACATAGTTTATTCAGCGTCATTATTAGTCTTTTCCCCCCACGCGAGATTGAGGCTGCGTTTCATCCCTTCATCCAAGGGCGGGATCAAAGAGCGGGGCAGGAGGAATGTCGACAGGTTGAATAGGTCCAGGAATACTTTGTAGCGGTCACTGAAATATAACAAGAAATTATGCGAAGATAAATTATAAATATATACTAATCATATAAAGAGGAAAGTTTTGACTGTTTGTTTGTATTGAATAGGCTCCGAAACTACTGGACCAATTTGAAAAATTCAT
Source organism: Eupithecia dodoneata (assembly GCA_947044415.1). NCBI lineage: Eukaryota > Metazoa > Arthropoda > Insecta > Lepidoptera > Geometridae > Eupithecia > Eupithecia dodoneata. The sequence goes on from OX345670.1 coordinate 3,420,681, forward strand.
TCACCACTGGAAAGCTACACTATCCCCGGTAAACATAAACTTTATTATATTTTAGAAATGAGAAATTTGAATTTAACGTGGGTGAAACCGCGGGAAATAGCTAGTTTGTTATAAGACTTACACAGAACATCATAATTTTTGTTAATTAGTAATAGCTTAGTTATATTTATGCTGTGTGAATTGTCCAGCATTATTCATTTTTTTTTACAAGCTACGAGTGGAAACTGTAGTTATTTTAATTTGCTCTAAGTCTATGTTCTATTTTACCTAAATATAAGCTTTTAGTTTCCCAAATAAATAAACTTAAACTAAGAGGAAACTAAATAAAATATTATATGTACATACTACGTACCACAATTAAAATTATGGTAATATTTGCAGTATTAGTTTTCACTTAAAAGTCGTGAAAGGAGTCACATATCATCATCAGTCATGACATGACTGATGTAACAACTTTTCCCTAACTTGGTTTCGAATTTGAATATCCACTCCTAGCTCAAAAAGACTATCTGTATAAATATAAATAAATGCTGGACAATTCACACAGCATTATCTAGCCCCATGGTAAGCAGAGCTTGTGTTATGGGTACTAGATAACTGATATACATAATACAATATAGTACATAGATAGAAATTTTTTATTATATATAGAAAACGACCAGAACACCCGGAACAAATATCTGCAGATCGTACACACAATTGTTCCGAGGCGGGAATCGAACCCGCAACCTCCTGCATCGCAAGCGGACCTTCGCCCACCGCGCCACATCGGTCGTCATAAAGCACTAGCTTCTGCCTGGTTTCCCATCCGCTTTCCAGTAGCCTGATTTATTTCTTGTCTTGTATTAGTTTTAAATAATATTATTATGTATACCTAAACGTCAGATCTCCTAGAACCCGAGTTCGCCAAACAAAGTGCCATAAGTATTAGCGAATTGGTTAATCAAAAATTACAGCAATATTAAACCATGCTTTCTGTTTGGTGAAATTGGCCTTAACCTTAACCTGAGTTTGAGCGCTGGGAGGTGCGACACAGTTTTAAACGTATGCGCTTTCCAGTGTTCGTCTTTATTCATTGTAAATAAATTTAAAATTGAAATTTATATTTCTTACCTGAGCGTAGATCGAAGGTATTGGTACCCCGAGGAGCCTCCTGTGCCAAGCTGCATGGAGCCGATCATGCGCTGCACCATTATCACGTGGTTGTCTGAAATATCAAAACATTACTATTATTATTTAATACGCCACCGTCTATACCTATACTATAGCTACGTGTCCATCCAAAGGTTGCCTGGAAGAAATCGCTCTTAGCGATAAGGCCGCCCATTGTGCATCTGTATCTTTGTTTGTTCTTTACTGTTTTTTTCTGTGTTTGGTGTGCAATTGTGTATTTGTATTGTATTGTAACATTCTTCATTTTTAATCAACGAAAAATAATTTGGCGTGTTTTAAAAAACTATAAACCGACTTCAAATTCCTAAGTATTGAAAATGGGTTTAAAACTTCGTTTTAAAAAAATTATCATCGACATCGGTTGGCGTGATTATTCGTCCATTTAATAATAATAATATCTAATAAATAATTTTTTTACGACCATAGAAATGTAACAGATCTTATTTAACTTATTCTACGGTCCGTAGTAATATATACCTTAAAACTAGATACATACATAAAATAAACATATAACAGACTATATTAATAACCCGCTTTTTGTGATAACGGCGACAGCATGTTGATGTCGTAATCTGGGTGTCAGCTGACGTTGGTGCACGGCGGCAGTGCAGCGGGGGGACACCGCTGCACTGCCGCCGTGCACCTACGTCGCAGGCGCTAGGCGGCCAGTGAACTTTCGAAACTTGACACCCTTCGGCCAAAACTCTGCTCTTAAGAAGGTCGAGAGATGATGAGTTCGTACGCTTACCATAAATGAATTGAAGCTCACGTTATGGCGAGAGTTCAGCTTCTCGACGCGCAGCGTGAGTCCAGTCTTCATTTGTCGCGCACATACCTAATGCAGTTACCAAACGAGAGTAGATACGTGGTTACTTACATCGCCACTTGGTGATGAGGCTGTCTATATCCATGAGCAGCATCAGCAGCTGGTGCGGCTGAGAGAAGCGCGGCTCGTCGCGGTAGAACGTGATCATGATGGCTCCTTGCAACGCCTTGTGGGATAACCTGAGGGTAGAATGGAATAAAGATTTATTAAGCACACACACAAAAACAAGGAGAGACAACTTAAACATGATCTAAGGGTAATCATCAGTCAGAAGGAACGTTAAATTAATAGGTAGGTTTTGCCTATGCCTATCGTCATCATCATCAGCCTATATTAGCGCAGTGCTGGATAAAGGCCTCTCCTAATGAGCGCCATAGCGCCTGTCTTCATCCCACCTGGCCGGAGGGCGTCCAACACTATGTTTGCCGAGTTGCGGTGCTCCATGAAGAACACGTTTACCCCAGCGGTTGTAGGTTCTTCGCGAGATATGACCGGCCCACTGCCACTTCAGCTTGAATACGTAGCCCGTATTATGAAATCTTAGTCAGTCTCTGAGCCATGCTTGAGTGATGCTCGTCTATAGCATAAGCGATGCTATGCTTGAGCATCGCTTGCCGTATTATGAAAGCTCGCTCAATCATCGATCTATGCTTGAATGACGCTTTTCTATGGCATAGGGCTATGCTATCCTATGCAGATGTGTTTTACCTGCGTTCTCCACGCGAACGTAGCGCATCGTGCACTGCCGGGTCGAATATAGAGCGGTAAATCTCTCGCCTGTTCTCTGCGTCCTGTAGACGATGTTTGCGCACATTCTCGCTTGTCTCTTTCTGAAAAATAATTCAGAATAAAAATATACCTATATCGAGCCACATAAACATAGAAGTTGTTCCAATCCGTTCAAAGAAGTTCGTTTGACGACAGAGACAGAGAGACGGAATCTATTGATGGCAGGCTTACGTGAGGGTTGTCTTGTCGATGTCTGTCTATCTTGCTTTCGACAGTTGCCTAGAAGCCCCAGAAGTTGAACCCGTGTGTTGAGCCAAAACGTACGCTCCAGCCAATGTTTTCGCTGGCTTCTGCTCAAGAACTATCTAAGGTAGGTACTGAATGGATGGAGTGACGGAATCTACAACTGCACCAAGCTAGGTTTGCACTCGCTGCAATCTTACGCGACGACACGAGGTGCACACTTAGCTTGGTCGAGTTGTATTGATGGCTTACGTTAGCGTTGTCGATGTCTGTGCGTATCATGCTGTCGACGGTTGCCTGGAACTTGCCCCAGAAGTTGAACCCGTGCGTATTGAGTCCTGGTGTTCGCTCCAGCCAACGCTCGATCAGAGCTAGCAATGCTGGCTCATTTTCTGATCTGAAATGGAGTATAGAATCTGGTTGATTTCCATTGGTATTATTTAGATTTAATATATTATATTATTTATATTGTATTATATATGTAGATCATTATTTTATTGCACACTTAAAAATAAAACAAACTAGATAAAAATTACAAAATACATATGTGACAATTTGGCGGCCTTATCGCTCAAGAACCATCTCTACCAGACAACCGTGGATGGATAGGATCGTTGGATTGAACATGTGGATCTGCGTACATAATATAAATTTATAAAAAAGTAGGTGGGTATTAATAACGAACGAACGCGACTCTTGGAAACGTTTGGGATATTTTGTTAAATAAATAAATAAATAATGCTGGACAATTCACACAGCATTATCTAGCCCCATGTTAACCAGAGCTTGTGTTATGGGTACTAGATAACTGATATACATAATACAATACATTACATAGATATATATTTTTCACACTTATATTATAAATGCAAAAGTTTGTATGTTTAGATTAGATGGATGTATGGATAGACGTTTGATACATCTTCGCGCCAAAAGTACTGAACGGTTCACGCTGAAATTTTACACACAGGTAATTCTAGGCCCGGAATAAAACATAGGTTTTACTTTCCATCCCCTAAATCAGTTCCCATGGGATAAACCATTACGTTTCCATAGAAACAACGCATGCAAATTGCAAACCCGCGGGCAGACACTAGTGTACAATATGCAGGATTCATTACTAGGCTACCTAAGTATTTAATTATTCTGTAGCAAGCAGTTGACCTTGATTATGATAAACAAAAAGCAGGTGGTTCCTAAAAACTAATCGCTTTCCGCCTGAGCAGCGTGATAAATTTGAATACACCATACAATAAGTAGATTTTCAGTGAACGACCATAAGACAAATATTATAAAAAAGAGCCATTACAAGAACAAACATTCACGCTTCGGTTGTTCGTTGAATGTCGTTGAATGTCTTGCAAGGACAGACAAGTACAAAACTGTAGGTAAATAATTTTAAGACGTAGCGTAGGTAGAATTTGTCCCGAAATAGTTGATCAGTCAATCCATCTAACTACCCAGTAATAACCACTGCTAAATTACTACAACGTAAGCCTTATGCATATAGCCTGGCAATAAAAAAAAAATCAAGAGCGTAATAATAATTATCGTGTCAAAAAGTTTTCTCAGTGAATCTTTAAATTAACTGTAAAAGCTAACTTTCTTAGCCATATAAGAATACGCTCAAATTACGTGGAAAGTGTTAAGTTACCACGCTTTTAATAATATATAATAAGTTTATAGTTTTTGAACAAATATTTGTAAAAAAATCGATTTGAAAGTGTCATACCATAAATTTGCCTACATAAATCAATCTACTTCCTTACATTCAAGCTATTGCTATTAAAATATGTATGTTATGATAGCATATTTTTTGTGGTATATGATAGTTCAATTATCCTACTTTATAAATTCACTGATAAAAATGAAAAAATCTAACTTTTGTCACAGTGATTTTTGGCACGATATTGCGCTCCTGACCCATAGTGCGCCGCGCCGCCGGTGTCGCCGCCGTCGTCGGTTCGAGTTTACAAGGTGGTCTGCCTCCAGTTTACAAACAATCTGCAAGAAGAGATATGGTAAAGGCAACTCACTTGTGCAAGGCTTCCATGGCTGCAGGGTCGTCTCCAAACACAGTCTGGTAGTTCTGGTTATATTTGACACGGAGAGCTTGCTTTAAACCTAACTGTAACAGAAATAAATTGAATTTTACATTAATTTACTGATCTAAAGGGTCTGGGTTACAATGGGTGTACCGCAGGGCTCTATCGTGGGTCCTTTCCTATTTTTAGTTTATATTAACGACCTGCCTCATTTTGTAAAGAATGATCATGAGATTTTATTGTTTGCTGATGATACTTCATTCATTTTTTAAATGAATCGACAAAATACAAATTTCGACGATGTAAATACTGCAATCTCAAAGGTAGTCCATTGGTTTAGTATCAATAATCTTGCTTAATCTTCAAAGGCCATTGCGGCCTATTTTCCAGAGGTATTTTACCTTATTTTCTAATAGGCGGAACTGCAAACTCTGGAAGCCAGACGCGGGCCGCAGGTAGTTCCTAAAGTCCATGAAGTCCAAGGGGGTCATCGTCTCCAAGATCATCACCTGGTCTACCAGGAGCTGGAAAAATAATGTATAATTATAGACGACCGATGTGGCGCGGTGGGCGAAGGTCCACCTGCGACGCAGGAGGTTGCGGGTTCGAATCCCGCCTCGAAACAATTGTGTGTACGATCTGCAGATATTTGTTCCGGGTGTTCTGGTCGTTTTCTGTGTATAATAAAAATATCTATCTATGTAATGTATTGTATTATGTATATCAGTTATCTAGTACCCATAACACAAGCTCTGCTTACCATGGGGCTAGATAATGCTGTGTGAATTGTCCAGCATTATTTATTTATTTTATCGGATCTGTATTATACAGCAAAACGTTCTTATGTTAACAGTGTAGATGTGTGTGTGTATGATATTCTATTTGTAAAAATAGTCTGTAAAACAGTCCTACACTTCTTTTTTCTTCTTCTTCTTTACGCAGGTAAAGTCCGCATCCTACTAATATAATAAACGCGAAAGTTTGTGAGGATGTATGTAAGTATGTTTGAAGCTATTTCATGCAACAAATACTGAATGGATTTTGATGAAACTTTTGATGAAGCTATTTCATGCAACAAATACTGAATGGATTTTGAGCATTATGCTGAGTTAGATAGAGCCCTTTGGTAACAACTCTCTACATGTACCTATTCTATAAGTGTGTCTTTTTTTGTTAATTTAAGTTATTATGAATAAATGTCTTTATATTTCTATTTCAATAATATAGCTTACATATCAGAATTTTAATAATAATTTAATAATAATAATGCTATGACCACGAGGGAGAAACCGCGGGGCGCAGATAGTAAAGAATAATTTGTCCATGGACGCCATTTTGGTTCATAGGTAAATGTTGTAGTATTATAGATAAGGAACAACAATGGTTCCTTGTAACAACGGTAAACGTAGTGTAGGACGCCCTCCGACCAGGTGAGATGACGACCTGCGTAAGACAGCAGGTAGATGCTGGATGCATCATGCTGAAGACAGGGCGCTGTGGCGCTCATTGGGTGAGCCCTATATCCAGCAGTGGACTAACATAATCTGATGATGTTGATGTTGGTTCCCTGACTAATCCCTGTAGTACGCCACACTTTCACATACAAAGAAATCATTGTTTTTAATTATGTTTTCAATTTCGGTGCTCCAATTGTTTACGTATAATTTTGTAAGATTACGTAGGAGACTCTGGCATTTGACCTCTATATCTGAAGCCGACGTTATCTTGGCTGATATCAGCCTATGACGGGATGACTGATAGTTATTTGCTTGCCCGATAACATGCCCCACCCTTCATTCCCACAGCATCACAAGCATAGCTCGTGGTTGTTCACCGTTGGAGTCAGGCCGACTCATCGACATCTTATAGGGTAAGATGTCGTGATACATTTGTACATTTTCCACTATTCTATACTAATATTATAAAGAGGAAAGGTTTGATTTTTTGTTTGTTTGTATTGAATAGGCTCTGAAACTACTGGACCGATTTGAAAAATTCTTTCACCGTTGGGAAGCTACACTATCTCCGGTGAACATAGGCTATAATAAATACAGGTGCGAATCCGGGAAGGTCCGCTAGTTATTTATAAGCCTCTGGTTTTCCTTCGTCGTAGCGTCGAGTCTTGCGAGTCAAAGAAGAGGGTAGTGCGAAAAGTTACAGATTGTTCATGCCAAAAAGGCTTAGAATTTGCTTAGACTACTTCATCGTCAACCTATGTTAGTCAACTGCTGGACTTAGGCCTCCCCAAATGAGCGCCATAGCGCCCTGTCGCATCGCGCCTTGACGCTTCCAGCATCTGCCCGCAGTCCTTCGCAAGTCGTCATCCCACCTAGCCGGAGGGCGTCCTACACCACGTTTGCCGAGTAGCGGGCTCGGTAGACTACTTATTGTCTCTGTTCTATTCTAGGTCTTAAAAAATATAATTATACAATATATTTAATTATTATAATTAGGTTGCCTGGCAGAGATCGCTCATAGCGATAAGGCCTTCCATTGTACAACATATTCGGTATCTGGTTTTTCCCTGTCTCTGTGTATCTGTTTTTATTACGTGTTGATATTCTAACTCATCTTAGATAGGTAATACCTTCAATATAAGTACGATCCTGTTCAGTCGCTTCAGGATTTCCATGGTGTGGCTCTCGTCCAAACCCTCCACGTCTAGGAGAGCCCTTACGGAGTCCACCTCGAAGATTATCTGCTTGAACCATAGCTCGTATGCTGGAAATAGAGATTTAATGTCTTGAGAACAAGGTTTAAAATAATAGTTCATATTTTATATATTTGGCCAGCCGGAATAAGTCAGAAATATCAGACCAATCAGTTAATGAGTGACGACGGACGTTGCCATGTCCGAGTGTGGCGCCTATGATATTTTTAAAGAAGGCATGTCTGTCTGCTTTTTCTAAAACAATCCCTTATGGTGTTTCCAAATAATGTGTGTTTTATAATAAAATTGTTAATTATTTTTATGTACAACTGACCGACATCAAGTGTTACATGTGTACCTACGGTGGAACGGAATAAATGAAATGAAATGAAATGTGTATAATATCCAAAGATCGAGACGTCAGTCTCTCGTCTAATTTTTTTATGGGTTTTGGAAGCAGCTTCTCGATCCTGCAGACATGGGACACCGCAACTCCACATACAAATTAGATAATCGCGATGACGTCTCGAGTGGTACAATCTTCAAACCGAACCCAGGGTTCTTCATGTACCTACTTTGCACAGTTTCAGTAAACGTAGTAGGTATAAATAAATAATGCTGGAGAATCCACACAGCATCAGCTAGCCCCAAGGTAAGCAGAGCTTGTGTGGTACTAGATGACTGGATAACATAGATAGATATTTTTTATTAGACCAGATCACCCGGAAAAAATATCTGCAGATCATACACACAATTGTTCCACAATTGTTGTTGTGGGAATCGAACCTGCAACCTCCTGCGTCGAAGGCGGACCTTCGCCCACCGCGCCACAGATGTCGTCGGAGTATAGGTGTAGGACGCCCTGTTAGATGGCAAGCCTACGTCCAGCAGTGGACTAGGCTGATGCCTATATGCTGTTATTCCAGCTTCAGTTGTTCTTACCTTGATGTGTGACGATAAAGAGGTGCTCATCATGCACCGGCTTAGACGACTCTGCGCTCAGCATCCGCTGCGCTGCCAGCAGCTTGTCCAGCATTAGATACTCGCCGTACAGCATGCCTGCCTCGTTGCCAAGCTGCTCGCCATCTTGGGCACCGGAGTCGTCGTCCATCATAGAACTATTTAAAAAAAGTTTGTAAGTGAATTACCAAGCTTAAAGTAGTCATAATAGTCATTTATTAGTAATAATCATTCTTGTAATGATGATGGATTTGTATAGGTTACCTAATCATTTACAACACTGTAAAAATACTAAGTACCTTCCTACTTTCTGCCCGCACGTTTTTTTTAAACCAAAGCTTATTTTTATACCATACTATCCAATTTTACTAGTTAGTCTTGTTAAAACTCGAGAACGGCTGGGCCGAGTTTGCTGATTTTGGTTTTGAAATGTTTGTCGTAGTCCAGGCTCAGGTCCAGGGAAGGTTTAATCGGTGAGAAAACATGGTAAAATTGCGCAGAAATTTCCACGCGGGCGAAGCCGCGGGGCGCAGCTTGTATCCATCGCAAAACAACAACTTTTAGAAAATCCGAATCACGAGTTACTGCAGAATTTTAATTCTCTTTCTGTCATAGACTCATAGCATACCTAGATAGTAGACGACCGATGTGGCGCGGTGAGCGAAGGTCCGCCTGCGACGCAGGAGGTTGCGGGTTCGATTCCCGGAACCTCCTGCGTCGGACAATTGTGTGTATGATCTGCAGATATTTGTTCCGGGTGTTCTGGTCGTTTTCTATGTATAATAAAAAATATCTATCTATGTAATGTATTGTATTATGTATATCAGTCATCTAGTACCCATAACACAAGCTCTGCTTAGCTTGGGGCTAGATAATGCTGTGTGAATTGTCCAGCATTATTTATTTATTTATAGTAAATCAGAAAAGCATCATAATCATTCACTGGCATACAAACATAGAGGAAGGATATAGTTCCCCTAAGCATAAAAATTTCAACAAAGCTGTCAACGCCTTCCATCCATCGCATGGTTTGATGTTTCTGTAGAGGTCATTTGAAAAAAATTAAAGTAAATTACCAAGTAATTAAAGTTAAACCTATTAGGTATCTATCTCAAGAAATAGGTATTATTTGAAAATAACACTACATACTGCCTAAATTATGCCTACCTATCAGTTACGCCAAGTTGTTCCCAAACAAATCTGCTTAAAACCAGTTACAATCATGACAACTGCCGTTTCGTATCGCTTCGATAACTTATTCATGATTTGTGAGTTGGTTGAAAACCACTTCTGAACTTGTCTGAAATTTGTGCCTACAGAAGTGGATGCCTAGTGCATAGTTTATTAGTGAGATATGAAACCAGCTTCCGTCCGCGACATTGTGCGTTTTTTTTCCGGGTTTTATTAATATAAATGTATAATAATTAATAATTAAAAGAGCGACTCCGATTACTGGGATTTATTGGTGTAGGTACGTGTACAGATTATATACATAGGATTTGCTGTGACAACGGGAGAAAAACCACGGTAATTTGTCTGTCATGGTCAGTCCCACTCGACTAGAAATGTAATGTACCTACTTAGGTATGTACAAACATATCCAACAAATAGGTTTTTGACGAGCGTGTCAATCGATTCGCCACATCTTAGAAAAAAAATATCTGGCTTTCGATCACAAATCGTTAAGTAACTGCATTTGTACCTAATACTGTATTTCTTACGTTGTTGCCTTTATTTAATAAATTATATCTATTATAAATGAATCCCTATTTCCCTTGGTCACGGCATCACGCGTGAACGGCTGGACCGATTTCGCTAATTCTTGTTTGTTGTGTTTGTTATTGTCAGGAGGAGGTTCTTATGAAAGAAAAAATTAAGATTGCGCACAAAATTAAAAAATTTAAGAACCACCATCACCATATATTAAATTATTTCTAATGTAATAGCGCTTTTACAATTCAAACTTTTTTGATGTAGGTAACCTTATGGCGTTTGACGTAACATTGACAGAAAGCGTGCTGCAAATATCGCCAAAGAGGATGTAACCAATTCGAAATCAATATTCATAGTTAAGACAGGACAACGTCTGTCGGGTCAGCTTGTTTTTTATAAATATACTAGCGATCCACTCCGGCTTTGTACGGTAACCTTCTTTCTACCTTCCTCTAGAATCACTCTTTTGCTGTAAACTGCATGAAAATCCGTTGAGTAGTTAAAAAGACTTAAGCGAATAGCCGAAGAGCCTTCATCTTATAATATATGTAACCTGTATGGTGCGAAGTACCTTACATATTAAGACTTATGTACTTATATGTAAGGTACTTTACATACATACAGGTTACTATGTAAAGAAGACCATAAATAAAGCTACCGTATCATCATATATATAAAATATGACTTGTCTAAGTGCTTTTTTTGTAAGCCTAAAGAAATAAATGATTTTTTACTTTTACTTTACTTTACATATTCAATAAATATCCAAACACATATTTAAAAAAAAATACTACATACACCAACTAACCGGTCCGTAATTATACCCCAAGAAAAAAGTTGACGAGGCAAGATGTTGGTGTCAATTCCCATTCCACCATGGAAAAAAAATGCACATGTGTCTCATTTTAATATCTTTTGACAGAAATATGTCCTAAGGTTTAAATTAACTCTATTTCTTAATTTAATTTAGCGATGCTTTTTAGTTTCCAAATTTAAACTACAAATTATTATTATTTTTGTTGCCACTGTTGGTCCATAACATTAAAAAAAGCATTTTTAAATAAAAAAATTTTTGTATTTTCAAAAAATGGTTAAGTCTCCCCAAAATATTTGTAGGAAAGATTTGTATGTTTATAACGAATAAACTAAACTACTGGACCGATATCAAAACTGTTTTCAAATCGGTCCAGTAGTTTTTGCGTTTTCATTAGCTCTGTCGTCCCGGGCGAAGTCGGGACGGGCCACTAGTATTTAATATAGTAGGTGTATTATAAATATGGCCTATTTATGTAATTTCTATTCTGATGCTCATGCTCATAAATAACATCTGGTAACTGGTACCTACCTATACTACTCGATCGATGTTACCCCCCAGGGGGCGTGATGTAATATCTAATTATTAATTCATCAATAGGTACACTCGAACTCGTTAATCCGTTGGTCCTGCGCCTGACCTCTCCCCAGGCTTATCAGTCTGCCGTACCATAGGTACCTACTACATATACCGGATTATGAGATGGAATAGAGAGTGCACCTGTGTTGCTTATCATCATCATATAATAGTCCACAGCTGGACATAGGCCTCCACCACCGCCAGCTTGACGCATCCATCATCTGCTTGCAGACAATCCCAGGCCAGAGAGAATCCTACACTACGTTTGCCGCGGCGTGCTTATTATACTTTCACCCAGATTCATAGTAGGTTGGGCGCTCACTTACTAAATAATGGTCAAAATTTTAAAACTATCATGGTTATTAACACAAAAGTCATTTACAACGGGATATTTAATTATAATGATTGCATTTATTACTTACATAGTTAATGTAATTGTTATATAGGTATGTACCTACTTGCATAAAATGGGACCTCTCAGTCAGTCTCAGTCTCTACACAACAGGTGGCATTTAAAATAATACCTACGACTATTAAACGTAGGTACTACTATTTAACGGGCATTTATCGCGTTCATTTACCTCTTTTCCCCGACGTTTCAACCGATTTACACAATATCATAAAAAAATTGAAAAAGTGTAAATAGGTTCTTACCCATTACCTAATTAGTAGGTAAGTATTTATAATTTCATTTTTGACGAACTACTTTTTATTTTTTTTTGTAAGATATTGATAAGGTATTTTCTTAGTAAAAAAAATAGAGTTGATCTTAACTATGCAAGTAGGGACTTAACTGCCTACCTAAGTCATAAAAAGGTAATCTATGTAAACACTCACCGCATAGGACAAGCCATTTTTGCACAGTTCTCTTTCTCACTAATAAATAGAAAAAAAATTTAGAACGCACGAACTAACTACACGTTTTCACGACACACTCACTGCGGCACGCTATCTGACTGACACTAGTAAAGTAACGGAAAACGCTAGCTAGCTTGCATGCGCTCTACAAGCGTGTTGATTGGTGGTGATGCCAGCTTGGATCGAGAGAAAATGCTGTTTTCGTAACAAATTATTGACGCTTAGCCGTTTACGTATGACGGTAAACATTTTCACGCTCAGTCCCTGGTAGGCACTGGCTTTAAGTTTGTTCTGGTAATTTCGCATATTTGTGGAGAGACAAAAAAAAATATAAGTAACCCTAAAGATATGTAGATACCGACATTTTTCAAAACTAAACTCACTAAAATCATTTGGTCTATCTAAGAATAAGAATAAGAATAAATTTATTGTTAAATTGTGTAAAACATCCATAGGAAAGGTCTTAAATAATAATTTGGTAACAACAATTTATCCATTTCGGACATACAATATTTTGACAATTACTAGTACTAACTACTACTAATTGTACAGGTAGGTTTATTTACCTCTTAACTTTAACTTACTAACTAGTATCAAAAAACTCTTTTATGTTATAGTGCGCACTCCTAACAAGCCAGTTTCTTAATCTAGTTTTAAACATATTTCCATTTAGTTGTTTTATTTCTAAAGGAATGTTGTTAAACACTTTGATAGCTGATATATAGGTACTTTTGTAAAACATAGTATTATTAATTTGAGGAATACACAAGTTTAATTTATATTTATTTCTTAAGTTTTCTTGTCGGTTCGATTTTATTTTAAAAAAAGTTGAATTATTTTTAACAAATAAGCAGATCTCTAGTATATATATACCTGTCAGAGTAAGGATATCATTTTCTTTGAAAACATTGCGCAAGGACTCAGTTTTTTCTAAATTAAAAATTGCTCTTATGCATTTTTTTTGCATGATAAATGTTGACTGCACATCAACTGAGTTTCCCCAAAATATCACCCCATAGCACAATTGAGGAAAAACATGTCCATAGTAAGCATTTTTTGCTACAAATTTAGAGGAAACGTTACGAAGGATATAAAGAGCATAGCAGTACTTAGATATTTTATTATTAACTTGATTTATATGAGATTTCCTATTAAAATGACTGTCAATTTTTATTCCAAGAAAATTTATTTCTCTGACTTCTTCTACGCTGTTACCCATGTTTGATATGTTTAGATTTATTGGACGTGTTTTATAATTTTTAAACCTTATGTACCTATTTAGTTTTTTCAATATTTAGTTTTAGATTTAGGACGCTTAGGTAATTTATTATATCTTTTAGGGTTTTATTTATTTCATTTTCAAAATCCTGAATGTTATCATTTATTTGGGAATAAAAATAGTGGCATCGTCTGCGAACATGACACAAGTATTGTTTGTTATAGTAGGCAAATTATTTATATAAATTAAAAATAAAAGTGGACCTAGTCTAGGGTATGGCGTCAAGGGGACTTCTTTCGTGAAAAGCACTGTAATTCTCATGTGTTGAACACGTTAGTTATAGGTAAATTAATAAGCACCAGGGGAACAAAGCAGCGTCACACATCAGCGTCACGCACGGAGAACACTATGAAATCTGCCAAAAACTGGAACAAGACGAAGCACTGTGACTGGCTCTCTCGTGTGTAGCTGGTGATGCTCGTGAGCTCTGGTGTGCATAGAACTCAATACCTACTCAATTCATTATTATCTTGCTACAAATATGTAGATCTCAAAATATGTTGAAAGTTGCTCTAGTTGATTGTGTTGGAAGCACTGAATTTTTATTGTTTGCGTTGCAACTTGCGGTGTCTGTCGCCGGACGGGGTGTCGATTTCGTCATCCTCGCCCCTTGATATCGGTAATTCTACACTACACCTTAGATATTGAAGTACCTACTAAAAAATAAACAAATTCGAACTATTTACTTCGCAATATGGACTCAAAAATTGTTATTTACCTAGCTCTACCTACCTGACAGTGACAATAGATAACTCGCCTTATTTTTTTCTAGTTTTTATTAGGTTAGCATGTTCTACAGGGGAGAGCGCAAGAGTCTCATAAAAGTAAGTTAATAACCTAGATATGTTTTATTGCCGGAAGATGAAAAAAGACACCACATTTGTAAAAAAGTCGACATATTGCCTCAGCCAAGAAATCTGATGCCATAACTAAGCCGGTTTCACACAATCAGCATTTTACAAAAACATATCTAATACGATTCTAATAATTAGGAATGTATCAAATTATTGTAAAATAACAAATTATAATACGGATTCGATCACGATAAATAAGCATGAATTATTTAGTTCCTAATGGGAACCTTCTTAGAGGAAAGATTGGAAGTTTTTTTATTGAAAAGAACGGGACATTTACATTGCAGAAAAAATTTAATGGTTAACTGTGCAAGGCTTTTCAATGCATTATATTATACTAGCTGCGCCCCGCGTTTTCACCCGCGTGGTGATAGATTTTTTGGATAATATACAATATAAATCTTTATAAATTGTAGCACATGTTATTCTGATGTAATTATAAGCTATATTATTGTAAAGTTTCATTAAAATCCATTCAGTAGTTTTTACGTAAAGGAGTAACAAACATACATCCATACATCCATTCATCCATCCATCCATACTTACAAACTTTGACGTTTATAATATTAAGTAGGATTTCTATATTTTCTATGACCTTCGGCTCTACAGTAGATAGGTACTGTTGACTACGCGTAACGACGACTACCACACTCCCACCACATTCATACATTTGTTAGCATATGTCTATAAATTATTCAATGTTGTAACTTTTTGACTGGCTCGCCACTCCTGTCAGACTTTATGTCGCGACCTGTCAGAGGCCGGCATGACTGTCACCGATGATTGACGATGTGCGGAGTGGCTTGGCATTGCCGTCTCGACACTCAACCAGTGAGGTCGATCAAGGGAGGTGTTGGGTTTGTGGTGAATTTAGAGGTGTGAGTATTACCTTGTTAGTATTTAGGCTTTAAACCCTTTGCCATGAGAAGGTAACGTAATTTTGAGATGGACCGATAGTAGATAGGTGAGTCACTAACAGATCAGAAGTGGGACGTATCCATAACCACGTGATTTATTTTAATTTTTTTTATTTTATTCATTATTTTTCTGTTCGTTGTGCAATCATTTTCATATGACCGGCAAAAGGTTAGTCGGACATGTGAAACTGTTCAAACAAAGAAATGGGTTAAATCCATAAAACCACGAACCAAACCATCTTTGAAATTCAAAGGTTAGTCAGACTAGATTGTGGAACCGATCAAACAAAGAAATTGGTAGAATCCATAAAACCACGTATTATTTTGTATTTCGCATTCTCTGTCCGATCATGCAATATTTTTATTAATATATGGCCGGCAAAAGCCTACTTCAACATTTTTTATTTTATTATATAACCTTCGATTCGACACTTTGTCCATAATTGGTTGGAAGAGATCGCTACTAGCGATAAGGCCGTCGTTTGTGACTCACAATTTAACAAACAAACTCTGTACCAAATCATGTTTTGCTTATCTACCCTAACTATAGACTAAAAGAGAGTTTTTTGCAATTATCTCGTAAACGGTAAGAGATACGTCAAAAATAACCAAATTTTTACCCCCTTTATAAAACCCCACTCATAGAATTACCAATTATTCTGAACCACTTTGGATGACGTCATCACCAAGTTTCTTGATGGTGCAATGTATAATTATCTATGTTATTGTTGTATTGTTACTGGGATTTGTTAACATGGGTTTGCAGCTAAATGTTGAATAGAACATAATAGGGACATCATTCCTTACAAAATGCGTTGCTTGGTTTAAATGTCATTCCAGCGGGAAGCACACGCGCGGGCTGCCGCGCCCGGAGCGCGAGGGCACTGTTGCTACGCTGTCCAAGGCAGGGTGTCCACACTGTCCGGGGTGCTGCTGCAACAGTCCAGGGCGCTGCTGCCACGTTGTTTGGGGCGCTGCTGCCACGCTGTTTAGGGTTGTGCTGCCGCAATGCCCAGGGTGCGGCTGCTGCGCTGTCCGGGTTGATCCTGCCACGCTTTCCACGGCACTGGTGCCACGCTGTCCAGGGTGCAGCTGTCTCAGTTATGATGGAGGACGCTATCCGTTTTGTATTATCGTTTATAGAAAACGGTAAAGAGGGATAACGGTTTGTAGGCGTTGTTGGCAGCGACCAGGTGCGGCTTAGATATTCCCATTGGACCCAACCGGTGCCGAGCCTGTGCTGGAGCCGAATCGGAGGTGGCCACCCCAGCTGCTTGAGATTGGGTGTTTCAAAAGATGGCTACATGGTATTTCATGGGCAGGTACTTGGTACATACAACATATCAATGGTAAGATAAAAAAAAAAAAGGGGATGTTAGTAGGTAGGTACTAGAACTCACAGTTCTCTAATTTATCTGTGTTATTTTATGATGTGCCTTTCCTATTGTGGCATGTGCTGCAGTTGTCACATAAATGTGTTTCCCTATCTGCTGTTGCCCCAGATTTAAACAATATAGTACATTTAACGTAATTTTGATGAAACAAAGCTACGAGTATGATACATATTTTGAGAGCAGTGCTTCATTGCTAGGGGCTTTAAATATTACGTCGGCTCGAAAGCTGCAGTTTATATTTCGATATTCAAATAATATATTACAATCTAAAGGTGTAGGTGTACAGAGGTATTTATAATATGGCTAATTATTATCGCCGTAGAACTTGTTATACACACAATGAGAACAAAAAAATAAATAGCTATGTAAGTGCGTTGGCTGAAAGTATGATTCGGTATAACGTAAGAGGAATGTATTATTTGAGTTTTGGATTATTTCTATCTAGGCAGTCGATGACTTGGCCTTGAGAGTTGTTAATTCCTTTTTTGTAAGCGAAGGGATTGAAACATTTAGTTGGGGAAATGATGCCATCGCCAGAATGGTCATGTTTATTTGGTTTTGTTCTTGACATAATATTATGAGATCAATTCTGTTTGTCAGAGAGAGGTCCCAAATCCTGTGGAAGACCACATTCTTCTAATTTTGTCCAAATTGATCTCACAATGTAAAGTGTTTGCTAAGTGACTTGATAGTCCGCATAGTCAATGATGAACAGCGCTAACGGGCGTCTATCGAGAATGTTATGTTTTTCATGAAAGCGTAAATATTTTGTTTAAATATGTTTTTTCAAATGTCTTTGTAAAAATTTGAACAACAGCGATGGCATATCACTATCTTGGCCTTTGTCTCTAAAGATGCGATGGTGATATATCTACCTATGGGATACCCACGCTGGTTGTTTACGATTAATTTAATTGATTTTTGACAGTCTGAAACTTTGCGTTTCATATTCTTATATTACCTATCATTTTGTACATAAAAAAATGGGGTGCTCTAGCGTCGCCTTTTGTACCTCCAAATATGTGATGATATCTGCCTATGAGATATTCACACTGGTTGTTGGGAGTCAATTATCCTTGATAGTCGAAAAGGTATGAGTTTTATATTCTTGTATATTATTTTGTATATTTGGGAAACAGAGGGTGCTCTAGTGTCGCCTTTTATACTTCCAAAGATGCCATGATAATATCATCGCCTAAAAGATATCAAAACTGGTTATTAACGAGTCATTGGTTTTTGACGGCCATACAAGTTGTAAAGGGGTCTTTGTAAGGTTGATCGTAGGTATATACCTCGGTTTCGAACCAAATTGTGAATCAGACATTCTATGCGAGCATTTAATGTAGATGATCTCTAAATTAAAATCTCATTGGTTACATTGGATCTCAAACTTATTCCAAACTTTATTCGAGAAATTCCAAAAACAGTTGGGGCAACTTTTTGAAATTGTCGCTGTTGGCAGTATCGTGCTGAAGCCAATTCACAAGAGGTTTAAAGAGAAGTCAAGTCGGAGTCTTCTAGAGACTATTAATTCGTGCTCCTCGGGAAAAGGAACATAGGCGAATGTCTTGATGCGATTCAAGAACTTTTAATTAAGTACAATGTTTTTGAGAATGCCATTCCTTGGTATAATAGTGGTATATTGGTATTGGTGTCACGGGCTGTGGCTGAGATGATTTAAGATAGCGGCAAGGGCCGTCGTAGCGTGGCCAGCGATGCAATTGTTGCAGGCTTGTATAGTGTTTTGCTCAAATAATGAGATTCTTTTGAATACATTAAGTTTTGTTTTGAATATCACGAAAATTTATGTAGAGTAATATGGAGCTCTATAATAATGTACGTTGCTGGTCCAGCATTGTCTACTTTGCCGGTGCCTGTTCGAATAAGGTGACGTCCCTGTGAGATGTTTGATAAGCCGGAAAGTTGTAATTTGCTCAGGAAAGGTTGTTCAAATGATAGACGGGTTAACAACGAAATGTAGTTGGAAAACCCCGGCCCTTGAATCAGAAATATATCTGATGTTGTTATCTGATTCAAGATCAGAAATATAGAATGTTGTTATTGAAATTATAACTAAAGGATATCATTAATTCTTTTAGTCATACATTCAGGATATCCCGGGTCCTCGCAAGCATTACTATGGAATGTGTCTGGTGTATTTAGTAGTTTGTCAAGAATACCCCTGGTTCTTGTGAACATAACAGAGGATAGCCCTGGTCCCTGTAGTCATGTGTCAAAGATACCCATTGCTATTGCAATCATGACTAAAGGATACCTCTAGTTATCTTAGTCATAAATTCAGGATACCCTTGTAATCTAGTTAATTTAGTCGTATGTTAAGGATACCCCTGGTCCTTAAAGTTAGGCTAAGGATACCCCTGGTCCTTGTAATTGTATGTCAAGGATACCCCTGGTCCTTGGAGTCTTAAGCCAAGGATACCCCTGGTCCTTGGAGTCTTAAGCCAAGGATACCCCTGGTCCTTGAAGTCTTAAGCCAAGGATACCCCTGGTCCTTGGAGTCTTAAGCCAAGGATACCCCTGGTCCTTGTAATTGTAAGCCAAGGATACCCCTGGTCCTTGGAGTCTTAAGCCAAGGATACCCCTGGTCCTTGTAATTGTATGTCAAGGATACCCCTGGTCCTTGGAGTCTTAAGCCAAGGATAAGGTGACGCTGATCTACCGCTGCAGGAAGAGTGAGTCCCGTTATTGCCTTAATTTCAGGCCAGCGGGTTGGTGACTGACTTATCAAGTAAATTTAAAAAAAAAAATATAAAAAAAAAAAAAAACTTACATTTGAGAAAATTTGATTCGCAGAACATTTTATGAATAATACTATTGTACTGCTGATGCTATGCCCATTGTACTTGTATCATGTGATGTCTTTTTAATGATCTGTAACTGGTGTATAATAAAGTATTTTTTGTGTTTTATTGTACTAATGCTTCATACTCTTATAATTTAATTGGTAGTACACATGTAAAGTAAGTTTGCAATGCCCGTACGAGGGCGTACGCTATAATTGGATGGCCGAGTGTTAGCATATGTCTATAAATTATTCAATGTTGTAACTTTTTGACTGGCTCGCCACTCCTGTCAGACTTTATGTCGCGACCTGTCAGAGGCCGGCATGACTGTCACCGATGATTGACGATGTGCGGAGTGGCTTGGCATTGCCGTCTCGACACTCAACCAGTGAGGTCGATCAAGGGAGGTGTTGGGTTTGTGGTGAATTTAGAGGTGTGAGTATTACCTTGTTAGTATTTAGGCTTTAAACCCTTTGCCATGAGAAGGTAACGTAATTTTGAGATGGACCGATAGTAGATAGGTGAGTCACTAACACATTTAATAAACAATTAGATATCTACATATATAATAATGTAAATCTAATTGCAATGACTTGAGAAAAACATTCACCCTGAAGAAGCATTAGCTAGGAGTTCACCACTTTTTATATCCGACACAAATGTCAAATGACTGATTGTAATGATGATGCCTTTTTAAAAAAAAATTGTCCAAGCAGATAATTTTTTCTTTTTATGAGTGAAGATAAGTAGGTAGGTAGGTACTTAAAATCAATGCTGGCTAATACAAACTCATGACCTAGGAACTTTCGCTTTCTAAAGTGACTTTTTATGTCAAAAAATCAAGTCAAAACCATTTTCATTGTTTATTTTTTGTTTATTAAGTATTATCTATATTATTTTCTAAAATTGTGCAGTGGCATTAATTCATTGCAAAGCAACCTTTTTCAAGCCAGTAATACATTTTTCTTTTTAGTGATGTTGTCAGGATCGAGATTATTACGGTTTGTTCTCGAATATTATTCTAATTATGGTTGGCATCTACATCTTATACTTTCCTTGTGCAAGGTAAATAAAATGCGAAGAGTGTTTCACATGGGTCTGCGCTTGTGTTGGTGGCAGTTGAGGCGACTAGCCGCAAGATGTGGCCTCAGGTTTGGCCTGATGTTTTATTGTAAGCTTGGTACTCGATTTAGATTTATTTAGGCTAGATAATCATGAAACAAACATAAATCACATGTAACATAACGAAAAGCAGTATGACATTTTACACATTTTATTCATGAATGTTTTCAAAATTGGCGCCGCGCCGCGCCGCTGCCCGTTGCCGCTGTACCGAAGAATCATTGCAATAAAAAAAGTATAACTTAGTTTATGTCAAGTAAACGTCAATCAATGTCAGTTGCATGTTTTTTTGTCATGCATGTCACTGTCAGATCCAGATTTTATGTTATGGCTGCTAGCTTTATTTACGCTACGCATTTTGATTGATTTGGTAAATAATTCTCAAATATAGGATTCATGCGAATTTATACAGTGGTCTGGACAATTATTATTACCCAAAGGAAGTGGTAGAAACCGTAAGTGTGATAAACTTTCGATAGATTGCCTAATCATGCTGTTGCTGTATTGGAAACTTTCGAACATCATTATCGTGTTTTTGTTTTATTTCTGATATTATTCATTGTTTGCGTATGTTTCATCGATAAGTTACGTTCTCCCAACTTTATTTGTTGTCTGAGAAGTCGTGAATCCATTATTCAGGCAAAAAAGGATCTTCTCGCAATAATATTGTGAAGTACCTACTATGACATCAGGACTTACTCATATCTAGCTACAGCACAGCGATACCAGTTAGTATTTGTTAACATTGCAATATAAATATATCTGTTGGAGACCACACATAACAATATACAAGAAACACCTAGGTACCTACCTAATATAACAGGACACTTGAAGGTAATATACAACTGCAGCACTTGATATGTTGTATTTGCAAACTTTACTATTCTGTTTAGTATACCTACCACTTCAACTATAATCTCACTGTGAACTAATTAATAAATATACAATGTTTAATTTTTCTTCAAACTAAGCTACGAATTACACAAAACTTTAAAGTGAAGAGAAGAAATCTTATAGTAGTAGAGACATCAAGCTAAAATTACATTTTGTTGTTCTTATATGACCTAATCTGAAATTTAAACACTGAAGAGAAGACAGGTCTTTCCTCAGCTATTAGATGTATCAGCTAGCTATAGTTATTCCTTTAAACTATTTTATTTCTGGTTGTTTGATTGACAATAAAGAAAATAAAATAGTCGTGTCCTTATGCCTTACCAGTTTGTGGTGTCAGAGGGATTTCAACATTTTGTCTCCCAAGCCAACCCAACCATGGTACACCGCTCTGCTAGATAATGAACTAGGCTCTGGTGAAAATATCAAACAATCTTCATAATTGATAACACATATAATTTATAAATTTTTCATGACACAACACTGTCAGAAAAATGTCCAATGACATAATTATATTGCCACTAACAAAGAATCATCATCATCATCATAAATCCTTGGACAGGTAATAAGTAAGCATACTTAACTTTTTCAACCATTTTGGCAGAGTCATGGGTCAAACACTCTCAGAACCGGTGACAGAGAAACAGTCTGCTACGTGCCAGGATAACCGCTACCTGGTGGGCTCGTCGTGCATGCAAGGATGGAGAGTCTCCATGGATGACTCCCATACACACATCCTGTCGCTGCCTGATGATCCTGGGACTGCATACTTTGCTGTATATGATGGACATGGTGGTCAGTAGATTGAAAATTCTTTGTCAAAACTTTAATATACTGATATAAGTACCGACTCGCTTTAGGGCTGATCAAGTCACTTAAATATAAATTAAAAACCAAAAGAGACTACTAAACAGAGATATTCATGGTTCATTGATAAATTGCAGGTGCAAACATAGCAGAGTATGCGGGGAAACATCTACACAAGTTTATAACTGCCCGTCCTGAGTATCATCTTGGCAATGTCGAAGAGGCTTTGAAACAGGTACTTTTTTATTTAGCTGTAATCTATCTCACAGCTGGCCAAGATCTCCCCTGTTACCTTATTACTTACGAGTACCATGGTTAAGTCTCAGCCTATGGTAGTCATCTGCTGGACACCGCCATAGCGCCTTCAGCTTGCCGCATCTAGCATTTGCGTCTAGTCTTTCGCAGGTCGTTATCCCACCTGGCCGGAGGGCGTCTTTTGATACATTTGCCGAGTCGCGCTCTCCACTCAAGATCACGTTTACCCCAGCGGTTATGATAATGACCATATCACGCGCAAATATTAATAAAATCTGAATAGCAAATAATAATAATATTTACAGAAGTAAGTACACACTGATGATAAATTTGTTTGTTAAATAAATTTAATTAATTTAACAAAATTATACAATACAATACACGAATTCTTTATTGTACACCATAATCAATACATTATATCCGACAAGTACAATGGGCGGCCTTATCGCTTAGAAGCGACCTCTTCCAGGCAACCTTTAATTATGTTAATATTCCTACTTTGTAACCTTTTCTGAATGAAACTTTTTGAATTTGCCTTCAGACAATTTATATCTACCTCTTTCGTACAGGGTTTCTTAGACCTGGACCAAGCGATGCTTGAAGAGGACATGCTGCAAGACAAGGTCGCTGGCAGCACCGCCGTTGCTGTGCTCGTGAAGGACAACATTGTCTACTGCGCCAATGTCGGGGATTCCCGCGCTATAGCCAGTGTTAGGGGCATGGTAAGCTGCCTAAAACTTTCACGGCCCACGCAGTACATACCCGTACCAGCCACGTATAGCGGTGGCGCACCTCTTTGGGTCGCTCCGCTAAGGCTGGGCAGTGAATGCCTTAACTATTTTCAATTCAATACATATTTTAGACATCAATAAAGTTATGATACAAAAATTATTAATGTGTCCATATTCGAGATAGCATATTATAAATTTACTTAATATATAAATTAAAATCAGAATTAAAATCAAAATACTACTCTACAAAATAATTAAATATATACATTAAAAACACGAAAAAAATAACAGAGTTGGAATAAAATTAAAATGTTATTCCAACTCTGTTATTTCTAGTTCTCAACAACAAACGTAGATAATTCATTTAAAAATGTTTTTAAACACAGGTGGAGGTCCTTTCATATGACCACAAGCCCAACAACGAGGAAGAACTGCGTCGTATCACAGCTGGCGGTGGCTGGGTCCAGCTGAACAGAGTCAACGGAAACCTGGCTTTGAGCCGGGCGCTCGGGGACTATGTCTTTAAGAGGAACTACAGGCTGACGCCGCAGCAGCAGATTGTTACAGGTACCAACCAGCACATTGTCACAGAATATCACACACAGGTGCTAGCACAATATCACAGGTACTAGAAGAATGTCACAGGTGTCAGTAGATTGTCACAGATACCGTCACAGGTTGCGTTATAGTAGAGAGTGCCTAGAAATTTCACAGACAAAGTGATGTCACTTTATCCGTGGCATAGCCTAGGTACTGAATGTCCAGTTGTCGCATGTCTCCTCGGCGACTGTCACAATAAAACTACTAATGAATAAAAAAATAAAAAAACGATTTATTTCAAGTAGTACACAGGTCATCTGCCCCATGATCAGACGACATTGTGGGGGCTGTAGGGAAGCAGTGGAGCCGACTGGCACAAGACCGCCAGGGGTGGCGAGATAAGGAAGTGGCCTATACTCAGCAGTGGGTGTTACCGACTGATTAGAAGAAGAAGAAGTACAGCTCATATTAGAAATAACACAAAACCTTAAAAACTAATAGGATTGCTGGTGGCGGTGGCGTTCACAGCAGTGCCTGGTGTAGGGGAGTACCCCAGCACCCTCCCAGCTATCATTGCCAGAACGGTATTCAATCTTATTTCTGAACATCTCCAAGTTATAAGTATCGATACAACGGGTATTTATCGCGTTTATATACCTTTTTTCCCGACGTTTCAACAGGTTTACACTCTGTCGTGGTCACGGGATGACTGGAGTACTGGAGTTACCGCCTCAGCAAAGCCCCCGCTTCGCTGAGGCAGTAGCTCCATCCCCAAGTTATAAAAATATTACAAACTTTAGTTTATATGTGTCATTAACATTTTCTTTCCTAGAACTTATGTATTTTAATGTCTTTCCAGCGTTTCCCGATGTGCAAGTGAGGCAGTTGAATGAAGACTGGGAGTTTATCGTGATCGCGTGTGACGGGATTTGGGAGGTGTTGTCCAATGAGGCGAGTATTTATTATATTGACATTTCCTTTAGACCTTACGTCCTGTAATTATCTTGGACTCACTCTTGGATCATTTTGATTTTTTTTCTCACTATAATCTTTTTAAGTAATGTTCAGGTGTATCCCTAGTTATTTGGAACTGTTTGATTATTAAAGTGGGATAATGGAAAACTATAATTTGAATACTATTTTCAATACTTTTTCATGGAAAAATAATCAAGAATAGTCTTCGTAACATCATATGTTGGCTCTATAAAAAATTTTAGAGTCGACAGATTCCTATCTTTCAAACATCAAAGTGTTTTATTTCCTTTAATTAGATCTTTATTTTTAAATTCAAATTACACAAAAACTAGGCAATAAAGTGATCATTTTGATTTTTTGTTCACTTCAAGCTTTTTAAGGTAAATATATATAGTCTAGTAAACAAGTGATTTATTAAGAACCATTAGTTAACTTGGAGTACCCTGTAGATGGTGAACGCACGCACACTTCCATACTTTCTCAACGCGTGCATCAGTGACGATAAGCGGCTAGGTTCACGCTAAACAATTAGCAGCATCCTTTCAAACATTTTATGTATTAGGTAAGTGTGAGTGTGTTTATCATGCTTAGGTATAAATGAGTTTTTTAAATGTAAGATCAAGGATAATAATTAATACAGGTTAAGTTGTATTGTTGTCAGATCGTTCGTTAACTACAGTACCTGGATTAATAATTTATTTTTAAATTAAGTGAGAACTATAGTGCTAAGACAAACCTAACATAGGCTTTAAGGCACTACTAACTTAATGATGTAACATATTTGTATGAATAAATAATCTGTCTATCTATAATCTTTAAGTGGTCAATCGTAAACCGCATCAAAATCCGTTGCATTGTTTTAAAGATCTAAGCATACATAGGGACAGACAGACAGCGGGAAGCGACCTTGTTGTTTACTATGTACTGATATATTTAATAGGACTTCATCCACCCAGATCACTACACCAACCATTTACCTGTTCCAGGAAGTGATAGCATTCTGCCGCGCGCGCCTGCTAAGCGGCTGGGAGCCGGCGGCGGTCTGCGAAGCCCTAATGCACCGCTGCCTGGCCCCGAACTGCGCCACCGGAGGCCTGGGCTGCGACAACATGACTGTACTGCTCGTCTGTATCGCGCCTTTCCCGCGCAATAGGGCTCCGGTGAGTACTTTTGATGTGGATCCACTGTTAGACACTGCCATAGCGCCCGGTCTTCAGCTTGCATGCATGAACCAGACAAACAGATTATGAACCAAATCATGCGAAGGTCGGGCTCGCGTGATATGGTTCATAATCTGTTTTTTGGGTATAACCATGATGTGCATTGTAGTGATCTGCTCCATGTCGCGCCGTAACAATCGACTCCTCTAAATCAGCCTGCCTAAGATTCAACTAAGGGGCCATACATAAATTACGTAACACGTTAAGGGGGAGGGGGGGTCGTCGAAGTGTGACATTGTGTGACAAGGGGGTGGGAGGGGTCCTAAATTTCGTAACGACACATTTCAAAATCTTTTTAATTTTTAAAAGTTATATTAAAAATCATTTAAATTGATATAAGACAAATTACAGTACTGCTGTTTTAATTCAATAATTATTTCTAGATGTAACACTAAAATATGTGACGTCACAATAAGGAGGAGGGGGTCTCATAAATGTGACCAGCTGTGACAAGGACGGGGTGGGGTGTCAAAAATCATGAAATTCGTGTGACGTAATTTATGGATGGTTCCTAAGGGAATCTACCAAATAAAGTCGCTCGCTAAGGGAATCTACCAAAAAAAGAGCATCGCATTGGGGGTGTTAAAAATACACAAAAGCTTCATCCGTGGTGTTTTAACACCCCCGATGCGATCAATAAACTGGTGATTGTGGCAAAACCCCGCATTGGGGGAGGTATGTTCAGCATTTACGTATGTGTGATGAAGACTGTTGGTTACCCTGATACATGAATGTTGGTAACCCCCATTTACTTAGTCGTTTTTATAAGTAACGGCTGTTTTTTTATTTGCATGGGTTTCTTGTTATTCTGCTAAGTGTTGCATGTAAGCTATTGCTATTATCATCTATATGATTAATGCCACTCGATGAATGTATGACATGGTTTCTAATACTTATAGAAAAAAACAAACACTGGTTGACAAACATAATAAAAACAGCAACAAGTAATAGCCTTTATTTTATTTTTTTACCAACTTTAAGATATTGTTACATAAAAAAGCTTAAAAATAACACGAAGGAAACCACAAAGGTTTGTAGAAGTATGGTACCGCTTGAGTATAAAACACCTGATAATACCATGTAAGCGTAAATCAAATATTTATAGGTCACTTGTCTGTGTTCTTAGTTTTCAATTTAAAAAAAAACCATAATTATTCTGATTTTCAAAAAGGACGTGGCTCAGCTTTATAATACATAATTATCATATTAGTCTGTAATGACTTTTTGTTATAAAGTCTGTAAATAAATAATGCTGGACACAATTCACAAAGCATCATTTAGATGATGCTATTTTTACCCGAGCTTGTATTATGCTATGATAAACTGAATATATGACATCGATATATATATATACACGTCAACCGTATGTCCAGCAACTTGTGGGCAAAGACCACCACAGAGTGGAGCCCACACAACGGCCCAGGATGAGATGGCGTGACGAGCTCGAGGCACGTCTTCCATCATGGCCTGTTGCAGCGTTGGAGGTGTGGAAGGAGAAAAGGGAGGCCTTTGCCCAGCAGTGGGACAATAATGGCTCAAAATAAATAAATAATAATATACATAATAAAGACCCATAACACCCTGAACAAATAAGCTAAGCATGCTTAATATTACAGTGTTCGTACCTGGACCTCTCTCGCCCAAACAAATACTGGATCCTGACGCCTTCGCGACGTTTCTCCTAAGTCTTTCAGCCAGACCCCAAATTGCACAAGCTTAGTATTTACTTTATGGTGTGCATCTACTCTGTGACGTGTGGGTACAATTTGGTACTTAAAATAAACAAGTACATATCGTATATTAAAATCCTTCTATTAAATATTTAAAAAATTTAACGCCGTGCTGTCTAAGCAATTTAGAATTCTCGTTCTGCAAGGATATCACGCTATTACACATAACGTAACTTACGTTATCAGCGTTATTATGCTTTATAAGGCGCATTTTAACGTTATTAACGCGTGAAAAGTTATTCACGTTAAAATGCGCCTTAACACATGTTATTCACGTTAAAATTTGCGTAATAACGCTGATAACGCGAGTTACGTTAATTGTTATACAGCGTGGTAGCTTTTCTGTATGACATTACGGTACATTGTCATTGCCCAACACGCATAATCTATCACAGCTCGTTGTCGCGCCGCGGACGTCTGGGCAGCGACAGTGTTAATATCACCACGTTGTACACATAAAAATATTCTGTGTTAGAAACTGATAAATGTATTTTTGTAAGTTTGTAATGAGATCTTTCAAAGTTATTTAAGACTGATTTGTGCCATGAATATAGAATGTACTGTGAAAAAAATTATGAACTCAAACACTTAAAAAAAAACATAAAATACCTAATTTTACAAAAGCCAAGACTGATAAATTGGATCACTGAAATTAAATGTACCTAAAACAAATGTTAACCACAAAAAGTTAGCAGAAGTAAATACGTAGAATCGAGTACAAATCCATCAGCATAATGTGCTATTTTCCATAAAGGTACTGGATAATTTTAAAATGATGTACTTCATAAATATTAATAAGTTTTTGAACTCGAGATAAACACTGTGTTTTTGTGTGAGATTCACAACTTTATATCACAACTAATTTTTTATACGTTTTGAGTCAAATAAAAGTGTAATGTGTTTTTTTATAGGTTTTACTAACAAAGCATGTATCATGATTATGCCGCTTTAAGATGTATTGTTTATATATTGCAATATGTGTCTATTTTACAAAGTATTTACTCGTATTTTTAAGCGTTAGGGCGCATCCATACATTGTCCGTTTTACAGCATCCGTTTTTATCCATAGTGGCATGTTAGGGGTACTCACCCCTCACACACTCGATAGTATTCCGGATCTAGTAAACGTTTGTTTCCGGTAATGAAGGATCTGTAAAAAACGGATCTGCTATGTGAACGCGCCCTAATCTGTTGCCTAAATTACTGCATGTTTTTAAAGATATTTGCATGTGTCTGCTTTATTATATTTGTTTATTGTAAAAGTGACATGAAAAAGTATTGTAATTTTTTAACTGTTCCCAAAAAAGGCTTTTTTAAAAATTGTGACGTTTTCAGCTAAGTTTTGACAGAGCGTAGCAAAATTACAATACCGATAATTGATGCTTAAAAATGTTTGTTTGTATGAAGTTGACTAGCAATATGTTCTGGCTGACTCTTCATGGTGAGTCCGTAATCGAAAATAATCATAGTTGCATGGGTTTGCTGTTTGAATACTAAATTATAAACTCACGTTTTTTTTTCTACTTTATTTGCATGCTCTTGCATTCTTGGTGACAAAAATTAAAATAATTAATATTATTTTACCTTGCTTTTGGTTTGTAATCACCCTGTGGTTTGCTTTAATAAATGCTGTCAAAAATATTATTTTGTTTTATTTGCCTTTGTCATTTTTTTCTTGACAATTTGTATTTTATATTTTTTTGCTTTAACAACCATTTTTTATTCCATTTTGATTTTACCAGCGCCGCATGTCTTGGCATGCAGCACAATGCTGAATATACTCCCTTTGCCTATTATAAGAAATGGATGGGCAATAAATGATTTTTATTTATTTTATTTATTTATATATCTGTGCTACAAAATGTCTGCATGTTGCGTTTTGTAACGCTTTTGTGATGTTTGTACCTCAAAGGTAAGCAAGGTTTATGTTATTAAATATTAACATTATTCATTAGTCATTACTCTAAGCGAGCAAAATTATATATAAATATAAAATAATAATAATATAATATATATTATAATATTTATTTATTTATAAAACAAAAGAAGAGGAGATCAATGTTGTTTTTTTATGCATGTTCGTCGTTTTCTTCATCAATTAAAGACTGTTTTGAAAAATTATTTCGTTATTGTATGGAGAATGATGGTGGTGCCATAAAATTTTATTCTCGAGGGAAAGGGGTCCCTAAAAACTTAAAAACAACAGTGTACCAAAAAATTTCAAGTCGGTTTTTAGTTTTTCCAAAACAATTAAATGATTTAAGTTTTATTTTGCTATGGTTCTAAATATCAATATTTTAGTATTTATTAACACAAAAAAATAAAGACTAGAATTGACAGTTAGTACTTACGATTGAAATAGTTGAGCTGCAAACAATCTAGAGTTAGCTCAACTGATCCATATCATACTTTAGGGATTGGAAATTTGCCTTTGCTTATAGTAACTAAATTAATTAATGTGTATGCATTTGGTTATGTGTAAATATTTTAAGAAAGGTATACTAAGGAATGTTTTGGATTTTGGTTTGTAATTTCATTGTTTATTTTTTAAGGAAAACCCACAAGCTGTTGAAGATGAGCTGGATAACAAGTTTATGACTCAAATGGAGAACCTTTTGTACGTCGAAGACGAAGAAGAAGACCTCAAGTGAAGATTATCTTCTAAACACAGTGGACCAATTTATTTATATGGAAGAATCTAGTGTGTTGTGAGTATTACCATCGACAAACCATAGACAGAGCGGTTCTGCTTTCTCTGTTCATATAAGCTATAAAAGTCCGAAAAAATCTTATAAAATATCAATTTATCTAAATAAATTTTAGAATATATCAATAAGAGTTGGTTAATGACAGAATTTATAAGGCTGAAGCGGCCGCTCCAAAAAATTTGCTTGTATCATCAGATCTATAGCCTATATTGGTCCACTCCTAGACGCAGGCTTACCCCGATAAGCGCATTATTGTCATCTCATGGGGATAATGCTCATAATCCCCACGCTGGGTATGCGGGTTGGTGATCGTAGTTCGGTGGTCCATTGTTCTGCAAGAGGCGCTGCAGCCCGCCAACCGGTGGATATCCCTTAGTTGCCTCTTACGACACCCGCGAGAAGAGTTGGGACCACATTTTATGTATATATGTAACACAAATTTAATTATGTACTCTTAGTTCTAGTTCTTATGTCACACATATTTCATACTCGCCACCCTTTTAGTTCTTTTTGTGTGCGTACTAAGAAAGCCAATGAGTGGCGAAAATAGTACAAGTGAGACGTGCATTCAATTTCATATATAGACAGGCTGCTCTGTATATCAATATGTCTTCGTTAGTCTATTTACTCTATTCTTCCATATAGAGAAATATATTCTACTGAGTGTAATTAGGTATTCTTTTCAGTATACTGTAAATGTGTATATAGGTAGCGTAGTGTTTGAATTTGAACATTATTACTTTGAGTTAAGGTTGAGATTTGCGTCCGGTTATTGAAAGGTAAGCTTATGATTTTTTTGAACAAATTGTAGATAGAATAAACTTTATTTTGCGGGTTATTGGAATTTAGTTTTAAGAAGAGGGGCCTTAGTGAATTCTTATGCTTTGTCTAAAAGGCCCCTATTGTTCCTTTAGTTAGGCATTCGAAAGATTTTGTTGTGGGTTGTTTATTTTTCAAATGTTTAGGAAAATTACAGACCTGTTTCGTATGTGATGGAAAAGTTTGCATGTTATAACATTTTGCAAATTTATTTATGGAATTAAAATTTAAAAAAAATTGTAATAAGTTTTATTGGTTGTTTATTTTAAATTTAAAAGCATTAAATGCTGTGTATGTAACGATAATTGTGCTGCTTTTTATTAGAAATAAAAACTTGGTAGCAACACAAAAAAATAATGCTGGCATTATGCATTTACTGTAAAAAAAATGTATGAATTGATATTTAATAATTGTTTTAAGAAAAATTGATTTTTTTCAGCAGACAATGCATTTAGAAAAAGGTTTGAAACAAGAAGTGGTAAATAGTTGTTTCTGTGTTTTATAGTCCTTAATGACCCACGTTTAAGAATTTAATTTCACTTTACAATTAATTAAATTAAAAAAAATGTGTATTTAAATGACCTGTTATTAGAAGTAAAGAATAGCCGATGTTGCACTCACAATGTGTTTAAAAAAATATTTTATTGTTATTCTAGAAAGCAACGTATTTGTAGAAATATTTTTTTCAGTTGAGTTTACTTTAAGTTGAGTTTTCTCACTATTACATATTTTTTTTTAATTATTAAGTTTTTTAAATTGTGATCATATTTGCAGTTTTTAACGAAAAAAATCCTATTCATGCATTTAAAACAAAATTTAAAATATTTGGGTTTAACAGAAACATTTTGGGGACGCTTTCGATTGGTATTGATATGGATCGGTCGAGCTACCTGTAGATTGTTTGCAACAGTCTGCATTTAGCTAAATTGTTTCAATTGTAAATGTAAGTTCTGATTTGTTTCTATTATATATATTTGATTGACTTTCTTTAATAAAGTATTATTAATTTACATATATAATAATATAGTTTTTTCACGCCTCAGAAACATAGTTTTTGACATAATTATTTAAATCCCGGAAATATAAAAAAATTAACGAAGTAAAAATGTAGCTATTTCTATGATCAAAATAATACGAATGTTTATATTTTCTTCTAGTCATATTGTTTTTTAACTTTTTATATAACATTTTCACGAAAAACCGTATTTTTCTAGAACCGCACAGAATGTAAAAAGACTATGTAATTACCGTAGAAAAGAAATATTAAAAATATCTAAGCAACCAGAATTAGAATGATATAAAGGATGTTTTAGACATATCTGGTTTGCACTAGTCAGTATGTTTAGTCTGGTGTGTATAGTACTTAGTGTTCGTTCACACAGAAGTCCGTATTTACAGGACCGTTTTAACGGATCCATCGCTATTGGACGTAATGATCACACCGATTTTACAGGGCAGTTTTAACGGATCTATCGCTATTGGACGTAATGATCACACCGATTTTACAGGGCCGTTTTAACGGATCCATCGCTATTAGATGTAATGATCACACCGATTTTACAGGACCGTTTTAAGGCCTGTTTATATCTAATAGTGATTGAGCGTGCCAGACACGCGTGTTGGCAGAAAAATATATATTATACAGTACAGAGTGTATAAACGTATTATATCTAAAGTGTACAAACGGACACCGGCGGCCGTGCTAGAGGAAAGTATATTTAGTCTGCGCGGGTCTGTCACGCGCTTTGCCAATATTATATTATTATACATATATTGTTGTATGTGAACTCGCTAATAAAGCTCGTAAAAAATGACCTGTCTAAGTGCTTATTTGTAAGCCTAAAGAAATAAAAAACTTTTCATTTCATTTCAATAAAAATACTTATCTTATAGATTTCTATATCTTATCTTATTAAATACACCATCGCCGAATAAAAACGTACACGATAAAACGGGCCTGTAAAACGGACTGCTGTGTGAACGTGCCCTTATGTTGTTAATGGATATTGTGGTAATAAAGTTTTACATTTTTTAATGGTTGTTTTATTTATATTTTATACAATACTATTAGTAGGTATGTAATGTATATACACTATACATACAACCGAACCTAACCTTGTGTTATGTTTGGCTTTTATTTTTTGACCGACGAAAAACAAATAAGGAGGTGTTTCTATGTTCGATTTCTTCGTCAATTAAGGACAATATGGAAAATTCTCTCGGAATTGTTCATACAATAGCAAAATAATTTTCCGTAATGCATATTGACTACACTATTGTATTAGGTG
The DNA here is from genome assembly GCA_947044415.1 of Eupithecia dodoneata. Taxonomy (NCBI): domain Eukaryota; kingdom Metazoa; phylum Arthropoda; class Insecta; order Lepidoptera; family Geometridae; genus Eupithecia; species Eupithecia dodoneata. The sequence goes on from OX345670.1 coordinate 3,454,605, forward strand.
ATACCTGTGAAAATAGTTGTAATGCTTTGAATTAATACAAATACAAATACAAAATACAAATATTCTCCATAGAATAAATAAATATAAATAAATAAATAATGCTGGACAATTCACACAGCATTATCTAGCCCTATGGTAAGCAGACTGATATACATAATACAATACATTACATAGATAGATATTTTTTATTATACATAGAAAACAACCAGAACACCCGGAACAAATACCTGCAGATCGTACACACAATTGTTCCGAGGCGGGAATCGAACCCGCAACCTCCTGCGTCGCAAGCGGACCTTCGCCCACCGCGCCACATCGGTCGTAAAATTGTATCTAGTTTTTTAAGATTTTATTTTACGTTGTTCTAATAATCTAAGTGTACAATAAAGAATTATCTATCTTCTGTTATTTCGCATGCTATGATTTTTTTATTGGGAGTCTATTAGTAAATATTTGTCGCTAGGCGGGAATCGAACCCGCAACCTCCAGCGTAACAGGCGGACCTTCGCCCACCGCGCTGCAGAGGTCGTTATATTTTGTTGTGAATTATCCATGAGCTGGATAATGCATCTGGCTTCTGTCTCGATACAGGCTTATTAATTAAATTGTAATGTAAATAAACAATTGTACGAATTACTGGCGGAGTAGTGAGGAGTTGACTATGGAACGAATCCTCATTCAACACGTTCGACTTTGCCTCTAAACACTTTATTTCCTTTACCCCTCACAGGACTCTGGGACACGTCACAAATTTCAAAATACATAAAAAAACTACGAAATAAAGTGATCAGTTGATCGCTTTGATTATTTGTTCACGTCAATATTTTTCTCCTTATTTGTTATCTTGGCTATCACCCTGACAGAACATTGGTAGACTAGAATCAATTTGTTAATGATCAAGAAGCAATCACTGTACTGCAGGTTCGTATATTTTATTAACCGACGAAAAACAAAAGAGTATGTGGTTCTTTCTATGTTGTATGTATTTTTTTAAATATATTTTTGTCGATTTCTTCGGCAATTATAGACAGATTTGGAAAATTATTTCGCTTTTGTATGGAAAATAATCCCAAAGTGGGCACATATAAATGTTATTCCCGACGTATACCTAAGTATTACTACCGTAAAACTTTAAAAAAACACAGACGATATAAAAATGGAGTGTTCCCTTTATGTCGAGTCCCGTTACGTCGAGCCGAAACCCTTGTCTCGCTTCTATTACCCCTATGTCGAGTCTACGATTTCAGACCCGCTTCTATATCCTTAACGTCGAGTTTTATTGCCCCGCTTCTATTACCTTATGTCGAGTTTAAATTACGATTTACTAAAACCTTTCAATGTAGGTAAGGTTCCTATTTGTTTGCTTTCAGTTCATACTTGTCGTTCATACTCATCTTTCAACCACTCTTTAGAAACTGCTTGAAACCGGCGTACCACCCCTATAATTGGATGAATGGGGGGTTGGTATTTAAGGGAAGGAGGGGACTGCCGCGCAGGAGTGGCGGCCCGCCAGCCAAGGCGATCGTTTTCTGTGAGTTTATTTATTTATTTACTTGTTGTAGTAGTTTATTTCCCCGCGGCTTCGCACGCGTTGTTTCTATGGAAAAGTTTATTAAGTTTATTTTTAAAGGTTATTTCTGTCCCATGGGAACTGATTTATGGCATAAAAATTAGCCTATGTTTTATTCCGGGCCAGGAACTACCTGTATCAAAATTTTCAATTTCCGATGAGTAGTTGCGTGAAAGAGTAACGAACATCCATAAATATAAACGTTTGTGATATTAGTATGATTTATTTAGTTCTTTTTTTGTTTGTGTTTTTTAATAAATAAATAAATTATGCTGGATTATCGGTACAATATCATGTAATCCCAAAGTAAGTAGAGCATTTGTTATGGGTACGGAGTAACAACAAAAATATGGGAAAGATTACGAGTTAAAGCCCAAATATGGGCTTTAATTCAAATTCTTTATAGTACACACAATAAAAATAACTTAACTAAATAGGATATGTACCTATTGTACCTCGGCGAGCTTAACACTGACAAAGAGTTCTTTCAGCAAACCTTAGGGTATAGGAGAGGCAACCTCGTAATCTCTAGGTACATTTAACACTTTGACTGCGATTTTTTTTCGACGACTGCGATCTTTTTTTTAACCTAAAAAATTCGTGTTGCCGCTCTACACAGCGGTTGTGTTGTGCCTGCGTTTCGTTCGAAAAATATTACAGCTCTGCTGAGTCACAAAGATCTGTATTTTCTCAGCCGCTACGCTAGTGTGGATTTACGCATATTAGTCACTTGTAGAAAACACATACCGTGTGATTTCAGCAGTCAAAGTGTTAACAGTGACAAAAAGTCTACCCACAGATTACAAACAATTTTATTTATTTATAAAAAGTTTTATTGCACTAAGGTAAGGGTGGGCTTAATGCCGAGGCATTTTCTACCTGCCGACCAAAAACACATTTTGATGATTTTGGTCATCTGAAGCCGTTTTTATGTCATCATCATGATCATCAGCCTATAGCAGTCCACTGCTGGACATAGGCCTCCCCCAATGAGTGCCATAGCGCCCTGTAATGCATCTAAATGTTATATGAGTTAAAGCCCATATTTGAATGCAATTTTTTTTTGTATCTGCGACAATCTTTAGGACTTTGGCATGAATTTATTTATACGTATATTGTATTTCAGATCAGTGGTCGTGGAAGTTAATGACCGATGTGTTTGACGACCGATGTGGCGCGGTGGGCGAAGGTCCGCTTGCGACGCAGGAGGTTGCGGGTTCGATTCCCGCCTCGGAACAATTTTCTGTACGATCTGCAGATATTTGTTCCGGGTGCTCTGGTCGTTTTCTATGTATAATAAAAAATATCTATCTATGTAACGTATTGTATTATCAGTCATCTAGTACCCATAACACAAGCTTTGCTTAGTTTGGGGCTAGATGATGCTGTGTGAATTGTCCAGCATTATTTATTTATTTAATGATATGTATTTAGATATTTTAGATGGAGTTCGTTGGAAGATATTATATTAGATAGGTACTTATATAGATATTATTTTATGTAAATACTTAGGTAGACACTTTTTCAGTAACCTTAGTGTTTTTGTGGCCAACATATTCTGATTATTCGCAAGCATACATTGTTTGCAATAGTCTACAGTTAGCTCAATTGTTGCAATTGTTAATACTTATTTGCAAGTAAAGATTATATTAGCATATTTCGTTATTGGTTAATAAATACCTTAATTTCATTTCATTTTTTACTATAATTATGGATATTTTATAATTATAGTCAGATACTATAATAATGGATTTTTTATAATTATAGTCAGATACTATAATTATGGATATTTTATAATTATAGTGAGATACTATAATAATGGATATTTTATAATTATAGTCAGATACTATAATAATGGATATTTTATAATTATAGTCAGATACTATAATTATGGATATTTTATAATTATAGTCAGATACTATAATAATGGATATTTTATAATTATAGTCAGATACTATAATTATGGATATTTTATAATTATAGTCAGATACTATAATAATGGATATTTTATAATTATAGTCAGATACTATAATAATGGATATTTTATAATTATAGTCAGATACTATAATTATGGATATTTTATAATTATAGTCAGATACTATAATTATGGATATTTTATAATTATAGTCAGATACTATAATAATGGATATTTTATAATTATAGTCAGATACTATAATAATGGATATTTTATAATTATAGTCAGATACTATAATAATGGATATTTTATAATTATAGTCAGATACTATAATTATGGATATTTTATAATTATAGTCAGATACTATAATTATGGATATTTTATAATTATAGTCAGATACTATAATTATGGATATTTTATAATTATAGTCAGATACTATAATTATGGATATTTTATAATTATAGTGAGATACTATAATTATGGATATTTTATAATTATAGTCAAATACTATAATTATGAGAGAATACACAGAATATGATTATTACCAACTTAGAGGAATGGGAAGGAGAAGAATGTTTGGGATATTAGACTAAAAACCAATGAAAAGTTTGAAAGTTAAGAAAAGTTTTTTTGGACCTATAAAAATATCTATTAAATCTGAAATTGAATAGTACATGCCAAAAAGTCTATCTCAAACACCCAGTTTTAAAGTTACACAGAAAAAATATTACAAACTTTTAAAAGTTTAATTTTAAAAGATTCTAAAGTCATTTAAAACGGGATATTTACCATGATTTTATTTATGATTTATCCAATATTTCGGTACACTTTCATGCGCCATGATCGCGGAATAACATATATGTACATCCTACTAATATTATAAACGCGAAAGTTTGTAAGTATGGATGGATGGATGTTTGTTACTCTTTCACGTAAAAACTACTGAATGGATTTTAATGAAACTTTACAATAATATAGCTTATACATCAGAATAACACAAAGGCTACAATTTATAAAGATATATTGTATATTGTCCAAAATATCTATCACCACGCGGGTGAAACCGCGGGGCGCAGCTAGTATATAATATATGTCTATAGATGTAATCTATAGACACATTTTGTACTTATATATTGTCGCATAATTCGCACTTGGCCGTTAGGTCTCACTTTTCAGTATGCCAATTGAATTACTTGTAAAGGTTACCTTTCATGTCATGTCAGTAGGTGAGGGTCGGTATGCCAACGGGATTAGGGCGGCGTTTGAGGTGCTTCGTAGCAGGCTGTGCTGTAGCTAAGCTCATGTTTAAGTATTTGCATGTCTGACAGTAGCGTAACTATGCTCGAGGCCCGTGCAAATTCATTAGGGGGCCCCCAAATATAAAAAAAGCTGAAATAACAATAATAGTATTTCTTATTTTATAATACTTATTTATACACTTTTACTATTATTTTTTTAAGTAGGTATATAAAAACTTTATAATTTTTTTTTATTTGCTTTGGGTTGGCTTTCGTATCACGGCGGCCATGATAGGCCTATTGTGATCGCCACTTATACGTTTAGCCCCGAAGCCGTGGCGTTCATAGTTCGCCACTAACCCTTGCAGCTGCTAGGAACTGTAGGATTTTCTTTGGGGTGATGATTATAATTATAATAATTTGAATTTTCTAATTTATTTTATTTTATTTTATTTTGTTTATTTAACGTACAAAACACATCACAATCACATTAAATTATGAGGTTACATAAAGTTTGATCAGAACTTGATTGCAACATAAACACATGTACGTGCTGCTAAAATATAAATATGATCGAGTAGGTAGAGTTACTACTATCTAATTATAGGTTATTAAGTAAAACAAGACAGAAAGAAAAAAGGTAACAAACAATTAGAACTGCGGTTGCTTAAATTAGATTACATGCTATATAATATAAATATATAATTGTAATATTGTGAATTCCACAATCAGTAGATATTGTATTGTGTTATTAAAACAAGACTGAAAAAAAGAGAGAAAAAAAAAGGTAACAAACAATTAGAACTACATTGCTTAAATTAGATTACATGCTATTATACATTATTGCAAAATTGTAAATTCCACTCGCTTACAAGTGAGTAGAATCCACAATCAGTATTGTACTATGTACTGGAACTCGGTTTCGATTCTTTGATATTGAAGTGGAGGATCTCTTTAATGATTTTAATGAATTGACCTAGTCTTGCAACAAATATATCGAGTCTGCCGTCATTCTTATGTAGCTCATTATATTGTCGTGCCATTCTTGTGAGGGGATTGAAATGGGAAATATTATTTCTAAAAGTGTGTAACGCGAAAACGTTCTTCTTATTAGAGTTACGAGCTCTGTAATTAATATTAAATGATATTTCAGATAAGAGTTTAGGGGAATCTATTAGGGAGTGAAGTAATTTGTAGAAGTAAATTAAGTCAAAATAAATACGACGAGTTTCTAAAGAAGTAACGCTGAATTTATGGAGCCTCTCTTCGTAATTGAGAGCCAGACGCCCAGGACTAAGACGATAACATAGGAGCCTCAGGAATTTTCTTTGAATACGTTCGATGTTATCATTATGAACTTTGTAGTTAGGAGACCAAATAGGACTTCCGTATTCCAAGACGCTTCGCACAATAGAGTTGAAAAGGTAAATTAAGCTGCGATAGTTTTTAAAGCCCTAATTATTCACTTTAAATTAAAGGTTCCTAATTTAAAGTAAAGTAATACCCCGCTTTACGCGAGGCATACGTTCCACATAAATCGCGTTAAGTGAAATTCGCGTATATCGGGATTTACAAATAATTTGAATCAATATATTTTATTCCAAGAACATTTAATGCAGTATGTAGAGGTATTAATGTTTTTCTTACGGAAAAATACATCTATTTTCTTTTGGGTAGCGTTTCTTTTACGTTCTTAACAGCTTCGCGTAATGAAACCGCGCATAACGGGGTCACGCAAAGCGGGGTATTACTACATATATATATCTATATTAAACTGAAATCAAAATTGTTGTTGTTGTACACAATTTTAATTATATTGTTGTACTAAATGTGTTGGTGTAGTAATAAATGTTGGGAGTTGGGGTTAGCCTCTGACCGGGGGCCCCTTTCGGCTGGGGGCCCGTGGCTTTTACTAACTTGCCACCTTGTAGTTACGCCACTGATGTCTACATACCCATAGTTATGATAATGGAAACATCTGTTTGCCTCTACTCGAGCGGTAAATTGAACACATCAGTTCGTGCCTAATCTGGGGCTTATAACGTAGGTAAGGTACAAAGAGACTGCAGGTAGATGCTGGATGCGTCAAGCTGAAGACAGGGCGCTCTGGCGCTCATCGGGGGAGGCCTATGTCCAGCAGTGGACTATCATAGGTTGATGATGATGATTAAGGTACAAATAAAGGTTTACGTTAAGAACATTGTTAAATTTAGAAGGAGAAAAATATTTGTGACACAATCCTATCAAGGCTGCTTATGGTTGTTATGGCAAAGCCCCGTTGTTTGTTGTTTTACGTTAAAAGTCAAACAAGCACAAAGTCAAAACCCACATAAAGTCAAATACGTACTAAGTCAAATACGTACTAAGTCAAACACGCATAAAGTCAAACACACAAGTCAAAAGTCAAACACGTAAATTAAAAGAAGAATTCAAAGCTGAGATATAATTAAGAATCACTGATACACATCATCATCATCAGCCTATGTTAGTCCACTGCTGGGCATAGGCCTCGCCCAATGAGCGCCATAGCGTCCTGTCTTCAGCTTGCCGCACCCAGCATCTACCTGCAGTCTTTCGCAGGTCGTTATCCCACCTGGCCCGAGGGCGTCCTGTCCTACACTACGTTTACTGATACACATATTTTTGTATAATTAAACTATTACCAATTTGTACAGGTACGGAACACAGTTCGCCTGCGGGGGCGAGCGCCCTCCAGTAGACATGGCGGAAAAGAAGGATTTGGAGAGCGTGAGTATCTATTTTTGTTGAGAACCATCTCAACATAAATCGTCTGAACCGAGCCTAATTAGTCATGATTGTGTGTATTAGCCTTACAAGTTAGTTATTATGGTCTTATATATTTATTATTATTCATTATAAGGAAACGACTAAGAAAAACTTCATAATTTTTTTATTCGCCTCCACGAAGGACGTAGAGCTCGTTCCGAGCCGTGCATTCTCGTCAGCGCGATGCGCCTAGAGAAATAAATACATTTATTGAAATCTGTAATATTTTTATTTGAACTGTGTCGATAATTTTACTCATACACACCCAAACTGTCCAATGGAATTTTCATATAAATAATTTAAAAAAAAAACTTGAGTAAGGTGACGACGACGTTAAAAAGGAAATAGGCAATAAGTAGTAATCTATGCAATAGACTACAAGGGAAGTTAACGAAATTGGTAACTGCGGACAGACTCGGTCTGCTTCATTAGTCATTAATTACATACAATTTTATTTACACCCAAAGTCCATTTCATAAAATTATATCAAACAGTAAATCTAGTCCCAACACAATAATTTATATAAAAGTATGGGTAAAGATTTGTTTTGTCGTATTTAATTAATGCTCGTTGAGCTTTAGATCATATTTTGAATGAAAAAGTTCATGAATGTACAACATGAAATTCTCCAGTAAAGAGATTGCTCAAGTTTTCTGTGGGCCGATCCCGGCGGCACTGCAATGCCGGGCCGACCCGTGACGGGAGTGGAGCGAGCCCCGAACATCCCGTCGCTTTACAAAAATCAGTTTAATATACTGGTCCCTCAGTGAGGGAACTTTCAGATATTAAGCTGAAAAGAACAGATACTACACTTTGATCTTAGCCAAAAGGCCGAGAAGCGATACTGGTGTTAAAATATGGGACGGACGTCGTTCAGAGCCGTGCGTTCTCGTCAGCGCGATCTAGAGCTCGTTCACTATTACTAGCGACATCTAGTTAAGCGCGGGCTGGAAATGTTTGGGTGACGTCACTGCGGTGTTACGTCACGCGTCACCCTGCTATCGTAACCTTGTAGACGTTATTGTATTTTCATGATGTTCTTTTCTTTCCCATGCAGATATTACAGTACAAGCCAGTACATTTTTTGCGAGTTCCATTTTAAGACACACACACACATGCACACGAGACATATTTATGTATTCAAATTTTGTTGTACTTTACAAATCGCATCTTATATATATAAGTTCAGGACCTTATTGTCATACGAACGCTTACTGGAACCTAATTCGTAGTGAGAGATAGGCCTTTTGCGAGGTAGACCTTTTCGAGAGGTAGACCTGTTGCAAACTGTTCCAAATAACATACAATAGAAGACCATGGAAATTTGCATTTTGTTGAGTGTTTTATAGCAATTGGTTAGCGGAAATTCCTATAATGTTATTTTTTTTAAATAATCGTTCCTGTAGGTACATAGGCATATACATAGGCAGGCCAAGCCATCTAAACCGCAAAAAGCCGGTTCAGACCAACTCGGTAAGGTACTTTATGTTGTGTAATCATCGGTTATTATATAGGTGAAGTGAAAACCGTAAGGAATCAGAGCAATTTTCTTATGCTGCCAATGCATGCTTGGAATTGAATGAATGAATGAATGAATGAACCCTTTATTGAATTGATAGATAGATAGATAGACAATTGATTTATTGCACAGTTAATAATAAAACAAACAAGATAAAATACTAAATATGTGAACATTTGGCGGCCTCATCGCTCAGGAGCGATCTCTACGGATCAGATGGATAAGATCGTTATGTTTAAAATTTTATTGTATTTAATTTTATTCTTTGGATAAAAAATATTAAAATTCTGTATTCTATTCCAGGGTGACCCGGATCTAGACGCTATGTCGAAGCCGATGGATTTGCCCACGCTGCCCAAACCATTGACTTTCGAGGAGAAGAAATACTTGCTAGCTGTGGAGCGGGGAGATATGGGCAATGTGCGCAGGTAACATACTCCTTGGTTTATTTTATTTATTTGTTATAATAATAAATAATAGTATGTTAGTTCTAAAATATTAAAACGCAAAAGCGCCATAAATATAGTCGGATTGCCTTAAAACCTAGACAGATCGATGCAGAATAAAAATTCAAATCGGTCCAGTAGTTTCGGAGCCTATTCAATACAAACGAACAAACAAAAAGTCAAACATTTCCTCTTTATAATATTAGTATAAATGGTATAGATATAGATATCAGTTATCTAGTACCGATAACACAAGTTCTGCTTAGCTTGGGGCTAGATGATGCTGTGTGAATTGTCCAGCATTATTATATTTATTTATATCATCAACCTATAATAGCCCACTGCTGGACATAGGCCTCACCTATTGAGCGCCATAGCGCCCTGTCTTCAGCTTCTTTATATTTATTATAATATTGAATAATATCCTTTCCAGAATCCTCCAAAAAGCCCACCGCCAGAAGCACGTGGAAGTGAACTGCGTAGACTCCCTCGGCCGCGGGGCACTGACCCTGGCCATTGATGGAGAGAACCTCGAGATGGTGGAGTTGCTGGTCATCATGGGGGTGGAGACGAAGGATGCACTGCTGCAGGCCATCAATGCGGAGTTCGTGGAAGCCGTGGAACTGCTCTTAGAGCATGAGGAGATTATTCACAAGGAGGGAGAGCCTTATGTGAGTACCTACTACTACTACTGCTCACACCATCTCTTTCTAACAAATACAAGCTACCCGTCTATGGAATGCAGTCCCTCTGGACATCAGATGTGCAAAATCACTCCCTATCTTCAAAAAACTGCTGCATCAGCATTATTTATCTATATAAATAAATAAATAATGCTGGACAATTCACACAGCATCATCTAGCCCCAAGCTAAGCATAGCTTGTGTTATGGGTACTAGATGACTGATATACATAATACAATACATTATATAGATAGATATTTTTTATTATACATAGAAAACGACCAGAACACCCGGAACAAATATCCGCAGATCGTACACACAATTGTTCCGAGGCGGGAATCGAACCCGCAACCTCCAGCGTCACAGGCGGACCTTCGCCCACCGCAACACATCGGTCGTCGGTATCTATATGAGAGATTGACAGCTTTATCTTAGGTATATGTAAGTTTATTAAAATGTTAGTAATGTAGGTATTATGGTAAGTAAGTAAGTAAGTAAGTAAGTAAGTTCTTTATCTATATATTTCTGTATTTTTTTCTGTGGTATAATAGTGTTTTATATCTATCTATTTACTACTGATGCTAGCGTGGTGCAAGTAGTATGAAGCCTTTACATAGATAGATAGAATATACTTTATTGTACAAAAGATGTACATAGGCGAGCATAATGTTAGATAGCATTCTCTACCTGCTAACCTTAGGGTAGTGTGGACTACAATTTAGTAGGTATTGCTAGATTACAGAACTTACAAATATTATAAACATTTATAAACATAATAAAATATACTACTCATAATAATACTAAGCTACTTACATATATTATACTTACAGAGTAATATAAATGCCTTTGTGTCTTGTCTGAACAACTGTACATAAAAAAAACTTTGGAAATATCATGGTTACCACAAAAGTCATTTAAAACGGGATATTTACCACGAACTGTACATAGGTATAAAAAACCCTTCCGGGACATGGCTGTTCACTTGACGGAATGTCTAAAGGGTTCGAATGGGTAGATGTCAAAATGTATAAAGTTTAATTGTTACAACTGCGTACTTACTAAATACTGACGATTCGCATAAGACGGGAAAGATCATATTTTGACTATTTAATGAATAATTTACCAAAAATACTCAATTGACTTCGGCAGTCATTATTTTAACGTTATTCCTTTGATTTAGTATACTATGTTATTCACTGACTATGATGTTGGGATGTCTGTGTAGCCGCTTCTTTGTCAAGTCTTGTGCTGTAATGTGAAAAATAGTAAGGACTATGAATTTGTATGCTTTCCGCACATACAAAATGCGCTCGACATATCCTACTAATATCATAAACGCGAAAGTTTGTAAGTATGGATGGATGTTTGTTACTCTTTCACGTAAAAACTACTGAATGGATTTTAATGAAAATTTACAATAATATAGCTTATACATCAGAATAACACATAGGCTAAAATTTATAAAGATATATTGTATATCATCCAAAATATCTATCACCACGCGGGTGAAACCGCGGGGCGCAGCTAGTACATAATATGAGAAAGCAATTGTCGTTTAATGAAATTAAAATTTTTACAGAGTTGGCAGAAAGTGGACCCTAACACTGCGATGTTCACCCCCGACATAACACCTCTGATGCTGGCGGCCCACAAGAATAACTACGAGATCATAAAGATACTGCTGGACCGAGGAGCAGCTATACCTAACCCTCACGATGTCAGGTAACACCTAATCAGTTGAGCTAACTCTATAATATTTATGCCTAGAACAAAAGTATCTCAAACCTAGACATTCTACTATTAAGACGTTTGCACAATTAGACAATTTGACGACCGATGTGGCGCGGTGGGCGAAGGTCCGCCTGCGACGCAGGAGGTTGCGGGTTCGATTCCCGCCTCGGAACAATTGTGTGTACGATCTGCAGATATTTGTTCCGGGTGATCTGGTCGTTTTCTATGTATAATAAAAATTATCTATCTATGTAATATATTGTATTATGTATATCAGTTATCTAGTACCCATAACACAAGCTCTGCTTACCATGGAGCTAGATAATGCTGTGTTAGCCACCTAGAATAATAATATTATAAAATAATATTGCCGTGCCCTAGCAGGGTTCATTTTTGAAACAACTTTGTTATTTAAAATGATTGCAATACAAAAATCACTTTGCTAGATTACATTCTTCTACAAAGCTGTTTCTTTATAGACTAGTTCTTTTTTGTTTCTATAAAAAAACATTAAAAATATCTTGTCATTTCTTGAAAACTAGCTTCTGCCTGTGGCTTCGCACGCCTTGTTTCTATGGAAACGGTTTTCAGATTTAGTTTAAACTTCTTTTTAAAAAGTATTATTGAATATGTAAGCGTCTCCTTATTACCTATCATTGAACTACACTAATGCAATTTAAAAAGTACGTAAAATCAAGAAAGTGGGAATTTTGAATAAAAGTAATTAGGACTCATGTACCGAAAGGAATCAATTTACTTTATTTTTGGAACAAAATCATTCAATCTTTACTTTACTTACTGACCTGTGTATGTAATGTAGGTGTCCTTTGTAAAAGTCGAAAGAAGTAGTAGTTAGGAATTAGATCACTACTCGACAGTTTCTAAAATTGGTCTCTGTCGTCAACTGGTCACTTTTGCAATTCGTCAATTTCCTGAAAATCGCTGATTCGTCAGTATTCTGAATTCGTCACTTGGGTTATGTGATCAGTATAATTATATGCAAAATAGATAAAAATAAAAATAAAAAAAATTAATATCAGTATATGCAAAAGTGACCAGTTGACGACAGAGACCAATTTTAGAAACTGTCGAGTAGTGATCTAATTCGTAGTTAGTATAATCTAACCGTGATAATATTTGTTAGCTGCGCTATCATTTGTTGCACTTCCAAATAATAGCGCAGTTGCTTAGTAGGAGAATTATTTAGCCTTTACGGCCGTTCAAAAATTGCCGTAGCGGACGGTATTTCACGTCCACATGGCGGGGTATTGGTAAAGTTTTCAACTAGCAATAATCGCACCTCGGATTAACCTCATTGGTTACGATATTGCCTCTGCGCAAAGTTAACTTGTACAGAAATTTGGGTTCCAACCCGTTCATTTCGTGAAACGCTTCGATAGCGCCTTCTAATCTTTCTAGTAGCGACATCTAGTTATAAATTGATGAACTACATAGGGAAACTATCTTTATTCTGTGGCACACGGGCGGCGTTGTGCCACAGAATTAATATAGTTGCCATAGGAACTGCGTGGCTGTTTTTTGTTGTATGAATGCTTCATGCTTGTCATTATCACGTATCCCCATGTTCCGTTAGTCGTTTTGTTCTGTTACAATGGTCCGGATTGAGCAGAACTGGTTTTCGCAACTAGACCATTCACTGGTGGGACATTTTTGGGGCTGTTAATAATAGGGTAGGTATTTTATTCCCGTCCGGGGACATAGGTCTTTAAGTCAAATTACCGACCTGCACTTACTACGACTTTATGTTAAAATAGCAACATACTTGAGAAAAGATCTTAAAATATTTTATTATTTATATAGCTTACGTAATAAACATTTGGAAAATGTTAATTTTAGTTAATCAATTAACAAAAAAATATTTAAATTCAATTCGAAGTTTTCAGTTTTTGTCTATTTATTCATCACCATGAGTCTCGGAGAATTAAAATGAGTATAGTAAAACTTATAGTAGGCGTGATGTTTTACGCCATGCGTCATACAGCTGCTGGCGGTAACTTAAAAAGTACCTACGTGTTTTATAATAATACTAGTGTCTGCCCGCGGCTTCGCACGCGTTCGTTTCCATGGGAACTGATTTATGATATAAAAATAACCTGTTTTATTCCAAGCCAGAAACTACCTGTGCCCATGCAAAATTTCAGCCGATCCATTCGGTAGTTTTGGCACGAAAGAGTAACAAATATCCATACATACAAAATTTCACGTTTATAATATTAGTAAGGATTTTTATACTACACTACTACTAAAATGTAATATTTTTATACTACACTAGTAGCCCTCCCCGGCTTCACACGGGCATTTTTGTCCAACGACTAACTAATTAACATAAATAAATAAATAATGCAGGACAATTCACACGGCATTATCTAACCCCAAGCTAAGCAGAGCTTGAGTTATGGGTACTAGATAACTGATATACATAATACAATACATTTCATAGATAGATATTTTTTATTATACATAGAAAACGACCAGAACACCCTGGACAAATATCTGGAGATCGTACAAACATTTGTCTCGAGGCGAACTCCAACCTCCTGCGTCGCAGTCTGACCTTCGCCCACCAAGCCGCAGAGGTCAGGTTAAACAAAGTGCAAATTGATTATCTCTTCACTTACATTTTTTGTCGAACGTTTAACTATAACGTTTAACTAATTAACATAAATGGCCTACAAAAATTATGACATAGCTCGAATTTCCGCTCCGTATCAGAAGGTCTATCAAATATCTATCCCTATAAAATAGAATAGAAGACATTTTAAATCTATGCTAACTTTTCAGATGTGGCTGTGAAGAGTGTATACGGATGTCCTCCGAGGATTCTCTCCGTCACTCACTGGCACGACTGAACGAGTACCGCGCGCTCGCGTCACCGTCCCTCATAGCTTTGTCTTCTACGGACCCCATACTGACTGCTTTCCAACTGTCCTGGGAGCTCAGGAACTTGGCTTTCGCTGAACAGGTGAGAGAACCTTCTAGATTATTGGTTGTGAAGAGTGTATACGTTTGTCCTCCGAGGATTCTCTCCGTCACTCACTGGCCCGTCTGAACGAGTACCGCGCGCTCGCGTCACCGTCCCTCATAGCCTTGTCTTCTACGGACCCCATACTGACTGCTTTCCAACTGTCCTGGGAGCTCAGGAACTTTGCTTTCGCTGAACAGGTGAGAGAGAACCTTCTTTCAATCTGACTAAATATCTATATACCTATACTCCGATTTAGAATCCAAGATATTTTATGTCAACATTGACATTTCTGAATGAAAAGTTAACAATAACAGAAAACAACGAGGTAACAGCAAGGTTATCTTTAAAAACTAAAACACAAACTTCAAAAGTGCATTATCTCACATGTGGAGTAAAAACTGTTGAAATGAATTCGAAAACTCGTATCGACTCGTATGAAAAAAATTCTCGAAGGCTGTTTCGAGTGAAGGATTTTTTTACGATCAAGCATACCGAAACGCATTTGGAGGTTGAGTAGAGTTTGATTCGAAGTCGAGGTAATGACTAAAGATATGGGGGTAAAGATTATATATGAATATAACGATGAATGAAAGCTTTCAAAAACAAAAATGGTTTCGAGCTTCTATGCCTAGCTTCGATGATACCAATGTCGTTAAATATTTTCCACCGATATTCCTTAGTTTTTGTAATCACTTTGTATACAAAAAAATATCCCGGTTTTTGAATCGCAGTATACCTACTTAACATTTGATAATACATTTAGGGACTGGGTTGACAACGTGACAAAATGTTTTACGATTGGAACGGGAATGCCCCGGTATCAAAATGTACATAATAGTCATGGTCACAGTGTGAAAAATGGTATAACTCTAAAATCCTAATATGGGTAAATCGTCAGAGGACGTTTTGGGAAGTGAGTGGTCTTTATGGAGAGCTTTGTTTGCTAAGATAATTTTGAACACCCTGACTGTTCACATAAATATGAAACAATGAATAAATAAATAAATAATGCTGGACAATTCACACAGCATTATCTAGCCCCATGGTAAGCAGAGCTTGTGTTATGGGTACTAGATAACTGATATACATAATACAATATATTACATAGATATATAATAAAACGACCAGAACACTCGGAACAAATATCTGCAGATCGTACACACAATTGTTCCTAGGCGGGAATCGAACCCGCAACCTCCTGCGTCGTAGGCGGACCTTCGCCCACCGCGCCACATCGGTCGTCAATGAGTAGTAAGTAAGATATTTTAACCATCTAGATGCTTACAACAATATGATGATTCGAACTGCGTATATTATCAAATTTATTTTATGTTTATCTGATCTCTCTGACTACTTTAGACGCTCATATCAATTTAACTCTAGACTGTACGTCATCATCATCAGCCTATAGCAGTCCACTGCTGGACATAGGCCTCCCCCAATGAGCGCCATAGCGCCCTGTCTTCAGCTTGCCGCATCAAGCATCTACCTGCAGTTTTTCGCAGGTCGTCATCCCACCTGGTCGGAGGGCGTCCTACACTACATTTACCGAGTCATGGTCTCCGCTCAAGAACACGTACTGACTGTACGTAAAGGTACCAAAATGTTCAATGTCTCACTATAACTTATAAAATTCCAGGAAAGCAAAGCCGAATACCTAGAACTCCGCAGACAAGCGCAGCAGTTCGCGGTGGATCTGCTAGACCAGTCCAGGAGCTCCCAGGAGTTGGCTATCATCCTGAACCACGACCCTGACGAGCCTGCCTTCGTTGAGGGCGAGCATATGAAGCTGGCAAGACTCGAGTTGGCTATTGATTTTAAACAGAAGAAGGTAAATAGTAGGACGAACAGAAACTGCTCCAAATCCCTCTAACCGATTTATAAACGAGCTAATTAGGGTCATTCTATTGTTATGTTGCTACTGTAAAGGTTTCGAAGGTCAAGGCTAGACATTATGGGTTTTTAGGAAGCTAATAGAAAATCAAACTTGAATTAAAAAAAAAATAGGGTCGAAATGAAAATGTAGGGGTGTGCGATTTCCATGCTCTCGAGTAGGAGTAGGATTTGAGACGCTATTAACAGAAAACTGTAACAAATTTTTAACAATAAATAAATATATCTATCTAATGCTATGTAAATTGTCCGGCATATAAATTATATTACTTTAATTTTTTTTTCTTTCGTTCCAGTTCGTAGCCCACCCCAATATCCAACAACTGCTAGCCGCGATCTGGTACGAAGGCGTCCCTGGCTTCAGACGCAAAACCGCCATGGAGAAGATATTGATCATCTGCCGAGTAGCCATGCTGTTCCCCTGCTACTGCTCACTCTACATGTTGGCCCCTAACTGTACGACCGGCAAGCTCATGAGGAAACCGTTTATGAAGTTCTTGATCCATGCGTCTAGTTATCTGTTCTTTTTGCGTGAGTATCTGTTCTTTTTGCGTGAGTATCTGTTCTTCTTGCGTGTGTACGTAAAGGAATCAGTAAATTCAGTAAATTCAATTTATTCACCATAACATTATCACTAATATTGGCATGTCAATTAAATACTACAGTACAATGAATACTCTTAGATTAAATTTAATCCTAAATTACAATATTATAAACAATAATAACTTATCACAAATTGACAAATGAGCACGTTAAAAACTCGTTAATGCTATAAAATGGGTTACATACTAAAAAATTCTTTATTTTTGCTTTAAATCTGTTCTATTTGTATTTTTTGCTTGAGTATCTGTTATTTTGTGGTAGTATCAGCTTTTTTTGCGTGAGTGTCTGCTCTTTTAAGCATGACTATGCGATCCTTTGCGTGATTTTCTGCTTTGCATTGGAATCACACTGATGGGTTAGGTTTGCTTTCAATCCTGTCTTTCACTTCAAAAACAGTAAAGGGCGTGACGGATCACAAACAATGAAGGCACAGTTGAAATTTCTACTGATCTTTAACTTTCTTGTTCCATAACATGTTTCAGATGTTATATACCGACCATCGACTGGGTACGTAGTCGATGATACCGACATATCAAAATCCTAGGAGCCTATTTGTGTACTCGGTGTTAATTTCTTTTTATTAGTTCCTAATTAGTATTATTTAATATTTCGAAACGCAAGTTAATATTTTATATTCGATTCTAGATATTATTATGAGAACCAGAAAATACCACATCGATCTTCAGTCTCTGCTTTGACAATATTCACAATATACTTACAAAAAATATATTAAGATCAATATTGCGTGTTAATTCTTTTTTATATTAATTAAGTCTTTTTTATATTTTATGTACATATGTTTGTTTTAAGGTATATATGACTATGGACTGTAGAATAAGTTCAACAAGATCTATTCATCATCATCAACCTATGTTAGTCCACTGCTGGACATAGGCCTCCCCAATGAGCGCCACAGCGCCCTGTCTTCAGCTTGACGCATCCAGCATCTACCTGCAGTCTTTCGCAGGTTGTCATCTCACCTGGTCGGAAGATCTATTACTTTTGTCTGAAATATATGAATATTATTATGATATATTATATATGTTCTTCCACAGTTATTCTAATCCTGGTATCCCAACGCGCTGAGGTCCAAGCCATCCAACTGTTCGGTCCACAGTGGATGGTAGATGCATTGGAGAAAGAGCTACTCAAGCAGAGAGGCAGCGGCCCTACCTACCTCGAGCTGGTCGTCGTCGTCTACGTATTAGGTAAATACGCAGCCCAGACTCAGCAGTCGTCGGTGTTACACCCCCGAGCTTCGGAAAGAATGAAGCTTCGGAAAGAATGGCGCTATGGCGCTCATTGGGGGAGGCCTATGTCCAGCTGTGGACTAATATAGGCTGACGATGATGAAGATGATTATTTTAAAAATGTGGTTTAATGTGTAAAGTAAAGTTAAATAAAGTTTTAAATTTAATATTATCTAAAATCTATTTCAGGTTTCATCTGGGAGGAGACGCAAGAGATCTACATCGAAGGCATCCGCTCGTATCTCCGCAACATGTGGAACTTCATCGACTTCTCTCGCAACTCCCTCTACGTGATGGTGATGCTGCTGCGGTTCGCTGCTTACTTGCAGCAGTCGGCGCAGATCAGACAGGTAGGACTTTAATTTGTAATTCAGTAATATTCATTCACATAAGACATGGTACATAATATAATGATACAATTTTACGACCGATGAGGTGCGGTGGGCGAAGGTCCGCCTGCGACGCAGGAGGTTGCGGGTTCGATTCCCTCCTCGGAACAATTGTGTGCACGATCTGCAGATATTTGTTCCGGGTGTTCTGGTCGTTTTCTATGTATAATAAAAAATATCTATCTATGTAATGTATTGTATTATGTATATCAGTTATCTAGTACTCATAACACAAGCTAGCGCGTCAATCTTGTATAAACAACCTTTATTGAATAAATTCCTTTCTGTTATAGCTGGCTGGCTTTCTTTCCCTGCACTTTACAATCTTCTTTTTTCACAGGACCCACAGACCAAGTTCATACCACGCGAGCAGTGGGATGCATTCGATCCGCAGTTAATCGCAGAGGGACTTTTCGCTGCAGCCAACATCTTCAGGTACATACTATATAAGATACTAGCTGCGCCCCGCGGTTTCACCCGCGTGGTGATAGATATTTTGGATAATATACAATATATCTTTATAAATTGTAGCCTATGTGTTATTCTGATGTATAAGCTATATTATTGTAAAGTTTCATTAAAATCCATTCAGTTGTTTTTACGTGAAAGAGTAACAAACATCCATCCATCCATACTTACAAACTTTCGCGTTTATAATATTATAGTAGGATATGTACAAAATTCAAGATTCATTGCAAAGGACTGCGGGCAGATGCTGGTGCGTCAAGCTGAAGACAGGGTGCTATGGCACTCATTGAGGGAGGCCTATGTCCAGCAGTGGACTATTACAGGCTGATGATGATGTCTATAAGTACTTATCATTATCACTTGTCATTATCATCATCAGCCTATGTTAGTCCACTGCTGGCCATAGGCCTCCCATAATGAGCGCCATAGCGCCCTGTCTTCAGCTCACTGTATATAACTAAAATAAATAATGCTGGACAATACCGTTGGGAAGCTACACTATCCCCGGTGAACATGGCTATATTATATTCTCTTTATACCCCCTAGAAATGTGAAATTCGCATGAAACCGCCGGGTACAGCTAGTTATTAATAGTTTAGTTTACCCTTCGTTTTACTAAATTTATCACTCATACTAGCGGACCTTCCCGGCTTCGCACGGTTTTAGTATGGATCTCTAACTTTTTTGAAAATATAATATAGCCTATGTTCACCGGGGATCACTATCCTGGATGTGAGTAGTTTCGGAGCCTATTCATTATAAAGCTAAGTGTATCTTTATAATGAATAGGCTCCGAAACTACTGGACCGATTTGAAAAATTCTTTCACCGTTGGGAAGCTACACTGTCCGCGGTGAACATAGGCTATATTATATTGTCAAAAAAGTTAGGGATCCGTACTAAATCCGTGCGAAATCCGTACAAAAACCTTATTCTAATAATAATGTATGTAATGATTTTGTCCGCAGTGCGTTGAAGCTGGTCCACCTGTTCTCCATCAACCCTCACCTGGGGCCGCTGCAGATCTCGCTCGGGCGGATGGTCATAGATATCGTCAAGTTCTTCTTCATCTATAGTTTGGTTCTGTTCGCTTTCGCTTGTGGTAAGAACTTTACAAAAAATTGCTGGTAATGAAAACTTCGCTTTTAGGATCGTACAACATACCATCGTCGTGACGATACTTTCGAGTATCTAACCGAAGTCGGGGCTCAGCACTGATACATATTATATTTACCTACCAATTGTATCATCATCATCATCAGCCTATAGCAGTCCACTGCTGGACATAGGCCTCCCCCAATGAGCGCCATAGCGCCCTGTCTTCAGCTTGCCGCATCCAGCATCTACCTGCAGTCTTTCGCAGGTCGTCATCCCACCTGGTCGGAGGGCACCCGACACTACGTTTACCGTTGTGGTCTCCACTCAAGAACACGTTTGCCCCAGCGGCCGTCGGTTCTTATATCATCTGTATAAAATTGTTAGAGAGAGACCAATTTTATGCATATAGGCAATGGTTTTTTGAAATAATTTCATTTAAAATAACAGTTTTTAACCGACTTCGAAAAAAGAATCAGGTTGTATGTTCAGCTGTGCTTTTTTGAAAATATGTTCGGCGATATCTCCGTCATTTATAAATCGATTTAGATTATTATTTTTTTAGATTATATACAAATGAAAAATAATAATCCAAATGGGAATCCTTCTATACTATAGATCTCGAGGTGGTCCATAAAATTATTCCCCACATAACCTAAAAAAGAATTTTAAACTAAGGCATTCGTAGTTTTTTTTTATACAATCAAATTATGTGTATCTTCTATGTCTCGCGCCCCCAACCAGGTCTAAACCAGTTACTCTGGTACTTTGCTGACTTGGAGAAGCGCAAATGTTACGTTCTACCGGGTGGTCTACCGGACTGGGATAACGCAGGCGATTCTTGCATGAAATGGAGGAGTTTCGGCAAGTGAGTCTAGTGAAGATGGCGATGGAGAGAGATGGCGCTAAAAATTATAAATAAATGGCTAGATTTGCTAGTTTAACGGTAGAAATGCTCGACAAATGATAATTTACCTGGACATTGCCAGGAAATATTGTACTCTGGGGAATTTTTTGCTACCAATAAATTTATTATTCTGATAATTCCGCATTTAGTATGTGTGCGAAAGACTGCAGGTAGATGCTGGATGCGGCAAGCTGAAAACAGGGCGCTATAGCGCTCTTTGGGGGAGGCCTATGTCCAGCAGTGGGCTGCTATAGGCGGATGATGATGATGAGTAGCTATGTGTGATAGAGCTTTGAAGTAAAAGGGGGGTTAACGAAACTAGTTGATGGCGCTAGAAAAGCAATGGAAATGGCTAGAATTTGAGGTGTAGCGCTCAGCTAGAATAACGGCTATTACTAAGTAACTATGGATCAAGTTATCTGAAATAAAATCATTTTATTTATTTATTACGTAAAAACTACCCGGCAATAATTGCCATTTGGAAGCCTTCGTAATTTAGGGACGCGCGTCAGATAGATAGTCAGATAGTCATTTTATTGGTAAAAAAATAATTTACAGGTCAAATAATACAAATCAAGATACCTACATACTAACAATTACATAAAATTTTAAATATTATAATGATAACAATTTGTCAAAGTAAGTACTTAATTAAATTATATTAAATTTGCAGGACGCAATACAACAAGTCATAAAAAAAATAAAAAATAGAATTATTCATAATCATTAAATAATAATAAATATGGCGTCGGCCATGAAATGGATTTTAATGAGGAAGGGTCGTTTTTGCGCTGGGCCTTGCCAAAAAGGAAAGGTTTGATTTTTTGTTTGTTTGTAATGAATAGGCTCCGAAACTACTGAACCGATATGAAAAATTATTTCACCGTTGGGTAGCTACACTATTCCCGGTGAACATAGGTGTATGTTATATTTTAGAAATGTGAATTTGAATTGAACGCGGGTGAAACCGCGAGAAATAGCTAGTATGAAGATATATGTAACAGGCATCGGTAACAGGTCATCGTACATCTGTGAAGTAAAGGGAGTAAATAACCTAGTCTCGGAAAGTGTGTCTGGTGTTGATAACATACATATCTAGATTTGAGTATACTATATATTATATTATGACAAGAAATACGGATAGATACCTAATATATGTTTAAATAACTTCGAAAAAAGGAGGAGGTCTTATATTCGGCTGTATGTTTGTTTTTTATGTATGTATTCCTCCGTAATTTATGTTGCTGATGTTTATTTTGCAGTTGTATAGATGACGGTTCTGAGGTGGTCCGATAAATAAAACTATTGCCACGGGATTAAACTTAAAAAAAAACTGTTTAAAAGGAATTCGAAGTCGGTTTTTAGTTTATTTATTAATCAAAGTATTTGTACCTACTTTGGTTCTGAATTAACGCCTAGATAGGCGTAACGTTAGACTCAATGAAGTGCTATAATATAAGGGAGGTAGAACAGGTCAATAATTACATAATTTCTCTACGACTGTACAATAGTAATTATAATTCAGACCTGCCAGGATAAATTGTCAGTACCTACTGTATCTACTTATTATTTCTCTTAGATCGTGTACAAGTGCTCCCTTAGGTAAACGTTAATTGCTTCTAGAAATAGGTATTGTGCTAGCAAAGAAAGATTAATCAAAATGTTATTTTTGTTTAAATTATCATAATGCAATTTAACAAAGCTATTCTCTGGCTAATCTGTTGAAGAACAGAGCTTTGATAAAACCGGTCGAACGTGTCCTTGAAACTTAGCAATAAAGAAATGAAATTGATTCCTCATCGTACCTTTCAGTACATGATACTGGGACATTTCAAGCATGGCAGTTCCATATTAACGGGGAAGTATTTGTGAAGTTGCTATGAAACCACCAAAATATATGGACTGGTAGTTTGTACTGCCCTCGTCCTCTATTTTTATCGATTCGCGACCATAAAACCTGCACGCAATCGCAAACTTCCTCCTTAATCGCCATGGCAACCACGAGTATCGTTATTATCCTGACAGTCAAGTGACTGAACAGAGAAAGCCGGAACGTCCGACGTTTATGTTCTTGTGAAATATTTTTTTCGTGCAAACCAGACACATATTGCCAAATCAACAAAATATATTTTTCCGAAATTAGTGTTTTGTAAAAAATACACGATGGGCGATGCTCAATTTGGAGTGCGTCAGGTCATAGGCGGTCCGATTGCTACCACCAGGTTATCGGAGCAAGCTATTGTATGTATGCCTCCTAGATCTTCTAAGTTCACGCTCGCAGAATGGAAACTGAACAACGATGCGCGCTGCAGAAACACTGAGGATCAACAACAGCTAGCAGACCGCGTATTAGCAGAATGCGAACGGATCAGGGATGAAACGAAAGAGCGCGCAGAGATCATGAAAGCCACCTCAGATCGGCGTATAGAAGAACGCATAGGCGACATTGAGTTCAACAAGCAAGAATTGCAGATACAACGGAAGGACATTTGCCTTGAGTTGGAGGCACTAGGCGTTTATAAAACCCGATTACTGGACTGTCTCAGCTCTTTAGCATCTAACGCTCTCACTATTTGTCGGAAATGTCTTATGCTCCGAGACGGAAGACTCGGTATCGATCTGGTCGTGGATGACGTAGAAACAGCGTTGCAACAGGAAGTAACTGCGATAATCGGAGGTCAGAGTTTGCTCAAACGTGTGTTGGAACAACTCGATGAGCAGATGAGGCGTTTGCGCTCAGCTCGCTATCTTCTCGATCGCGATTTGCAGTACAAGCAAGGCGCTATTGACCTTGACAGGAGCGCCCTAACTCTCAAACCTACAGATCTTTGCCTCTCTGTATACGAAGGCTACAGTAACTTAGATCCAGCTCAGATATCAGCAGATGAGTACAACATTTACTCCGCCAATAACATTAAGCTGGCTGCCCGAGAGGTCACCGGCGCCAGACCCATTCGCATATTTGCCGACACGCTCCTGAAACAAGTCATCACCGATCTTTGGGATGCGTACAATAAATGCAATCACTGCTTCTCAGAACGCATTAAAGAGACCCGAATCGCCAAGTCTAAGTTAGAGGACATGCATAAGGAGACTTCGCAGAAAATAAATGATATGCAGAACAATATAATTCTTCTTAAAAAGGCTCTCAGTGATAAAGAGGGGAATACGGGACTGGCGCACACAAGGCTTGGCAGGCGAGCTCAGAGAGTTGGTGCCGAATTGGTCAGAGATGCTCCAGGCCAGGCTTTGTACTACGAGTGTGAGATGCTGCGCCACAGCACGCAACAGTTGCAACAGATGCTGCAAGAAGCCACGGCCTCTCTGCGGTACTTGCTGCAGACACAGATACAGCTTGAAGAGGATATCAATGTGAAGATGAACACGTTGAAGATAGACGAAGTTGACTGCATGACCTTGAGGGAAACTATGGACTACCATGCGTACTAGGCTGCCACAATATAAAGAGACTTAATCAGTAGCACGCTATATTGTAATAACAGCGACAGCGTGTAGATGATGTAAGCAGGATGTCAACTACCGACGCGCGACGGTGCACGGCGGTGCTGCGGTGTCCCTTCGCGAGTCAAATCTACATTTTTAGGTACTTTTACACTGCCTTGGTCTCCACACTGTAGTAGACGCGTGAGACGTAGAGCTTAGCAGACTTCGGGTTGTTAGTTAGTGCTTGGAATCCAGAATTCAGGTCTTTCGGCCCAGTACCGCACTGGTTCCGGCTGGTGGGCTTTCGACTCTTGCGAACCACCACGGTGAATACCTCCGCGCCACAGGGCCTCTTGCCAGGAGCGGGCGGCGCAGCCCCGGCACTAGGTGATGGTTCACAGGACTGCTTGTTTTTCCACTTCCTTTTAGAGTGCGCGGCAGCGGGAATGCAACGGGACTAAGTTGATAAGATAAGAATACATATAGAATAGAAATATTTTATTAGCACACACAAAAACAGACAAACATACATTAAACACATTAAGCTAAATAAGATTATACTGTCACACTAAAACTAATTGATATAATATAATAATATAGTAATAATAATACAAGAATACAGGCTAGTTTTAATTGTTACAAAATGTCATTGTTACTTAATGTTTGCTTTACGTTAGTTTTATTTTTTGTATTAGGTATTATTTGATATAATATTATTTAAGATAAGTATTTAGAAGGCATTAAGGGTTCTCATTTGCAATGTTTTGTTTCTTATAATAAAAAGACCTCCAAAGGACCGGATTAACTTTATGGCCCGAGGTCATGGAAATGAGAAACACGATAATTATTTGTTGCGGACCATAGTAATATATACCTTAAAACGATTTGGTTGAATGCTCAAACCTTAAAACTAACATACGAGTACAAAATATTATTTATAGATTAAATTAATAACACGGTATGTGATTATGGCGATTGATTTATTATTTTGTGAATATGAATACATAATAATATATCCATAATCACAAAATAAATTATAAATACAAATAGTTAAAATAATACAATAATAGATTCTAATTATAATTAATTAGAGTTCTAATTATTACGAAAAGTTATTGATACTTAAGGTTTGCTTAATGTTATTTTTTTATATAAGGTAGATATTATTTGTTGTTATTTTTGATATAATATTATTTATGATAATAACTGGTTTTTTTTAACATACATCAAGGTAAACTGCCTATTTTAAATTGTCGTTTCAATTATAAATAACATCCCGACCACCCCATAATACACTGCCACAGATTTCCGAAATAAATTTCCTGTTTTATAACATTTTCTGTTATAAGAAAAATACGGGTAGAGAAGGATAGATAGCAATAACTCGATAATTTGACACAAAAAATGTGTTTAATACCATTTATTAAACTTCATACAGTAGGCATGTTTTTTAAGCTATGGGATAAAAAAGAGTGGCCCTGGGTGGCCCATTATGGTCCACCCAGGTCTTGATACGCCTATTATACAACACGCTTTATACCACAAGTGTTCAAGCTTTATCATAAAAAATCGAAAATACTAATTTTAAATTTAAGTATTTAAGAAAAAAAAACCTGTGCACCTAGAAATATTTTTTATGCGCGATTGCAAGATCAATTTATTCACGGTTGTTTCCAGAGAAAATACATTCGTTATTATTAAATTTGTAACCGTAGTGCCCAATGACGTGAACAAAGGTATCAAATTTTGTACTTAATCAGATATAATATCGCGTTAGGACAATCAATTTTTTCATTATGTATACCGATTTGGGGAGAGGGGAAACTAAATTACTAGAGTTCACAAGCTCATCCTTGATTAAAATTATGTACAATTAGGCCTTATGACTTTCTGACGTCAGAGCTATTACTACTAGCAATCTATTAAGTGTAAATAAACCTTTTATCTTAAACCTAGTTAGTGAAAAACATAAGACCAGTCCTTGGGATCCTAATAGCTACCTGAAGAGAAGAATAAAATTTAATGACACATCTGACAAGACTCGAATTTACTAAGCGATCTATCTTCCTCTACAAAAAGGTCACATGACAACACAGTCCATAATATTTATAACGCATCCATATTTGTGCTAAAAGCTAGCATTAACTAAGCTATGATAAGATTCACGCACACTTCCTCTTTAAGGGTCCGGCGACCCTCGCTTGCAAAAATCGCTCCGAATATCGCTGTCCCTGTTTAACCCTTACGCCGCGCCCCACGTGTGCGCGATAGCAATATTAGCCGTTCAAAATTGGTTTGTTCCGTAATACCAAAAATTATGACTGAAAACTTATTGTATTCTTCACAAAGTATTGTTATTCTGTAACTAGACAATATAAGCTATGTTCCTTAATAAATAAAACGTAAGATATTGATGTTTTAAACAAGAAACAAATAGCAAGAAAACTTTTAACTATTTAGGAACCAAGATAAATACTATTCAAATACAAATAATACAATATTATAGTGAAAATATGCTTGAATTGGAAATCATTTTGGTATTACGTTTGTATGAAAAATTCGTCCCTCCGGAGGCCTCTTAAGGCCACTCATGAATGCCATGTATGACGTGACTTCTTTTACCGTCTATAAGTTTTCTCTAAAGTGCACTAATAAAAGTGATTAAAAATATCACATTACGTAAACAAATAACTGATCTTCAAAAGTTTATATTTCATTTTACAATCGTTTGTGTAGTTTTGTAATAAATCACTGGAGAATAACACTTTAAAACAGCACAGGGTGTTAGATTTTACAGAAAATATAGTAACTTCAAGTGAATTCAAAATGCTAACATAACTACTTCAACATTATATCTTTCTTATAAACAATCGTAATTTTTGTACAATTATAATAAATCCCTAAAAACACATTTTTTAAGGCGTTTTGCGAAGTTATTGGATGCTCGTTAATATTTTGCGACAACAAATTCAACCTTATTGATACAATATCCCTTCCTTTATTTTCATAAGGTCAAACTTTCAAATGGTCAGATTTTCAAACAGTTAGTCTTTCTAATCGTCACCCTTTCAAATCGTCTGCTTTCATACAGTCATATCCAATTCACACACGTCGTCGTCTACTCTGGTAAGAAATATACATACAACTCGGTCACAATATCTGTGCACCTTGAGCCAAACATTTTGTATGGCTCAAGGTGCACAGATATTGTGACCGAGTTGTATATATACATGCTCAGAGCACACCGACACCGATGTCTGATGCGCTTATTCCCAGTTTTTCTTGTTTAGTTGTTCTGTACAGGACTACTTGAACGACATTTGGCAAATGTCAAATGACAGCAAATGTCAAAAATGACAGAAAACGTTATATATGTATAAGTGAGAGAATATGTCAAAAATTACAAAAACTTCGAGGCAAAAATCAAAATTTCCTATATAACTCAAAATCGCTTCAAGTAACGTCAGTCGGAGGCTGGATGTTTTCTCGGACGGACGCAAGGTCATGTCACTTTTTTGCAGTTTGACAGCTGGTGAAGTCGTTCGAATTACGATTTTTGTCAATTTTTTGTTTTTCAGTTCCTATAGTCTCTAATTATACCATTGAAATAGAGTATGACATGAGCGCCAACTACTTTTGTTTTGCAAATGACAGTGAACATAGAGTTACTCATAAAAGTTTATTCAAGGATTCATATATATTTAGCGTCAAACATGGTATAAAGGTGGTTTAGTTCTAAGTAACGCACTCATGTCTCACTTATATATTCTAGTATGCAATAAAAATGGTGACAAATTAAATTAGGTATTATTTAGTTTAGTTTATTTATTTCCACCGTAGGTACACATGTTACAACTTGATGTCGTTAAATACTATTTTAAAAGATACATTACATTTTTATTATGACACACACTAACTTTTGACAAAGGAAACACCATAGGGCATTGTGCAAAGATAAGCAGACAGACATCCCTTCTTAAAAAATTAAAATAAATTCATTTATAATAATTTGTCACATTAAAACAGATAATAAATAATGGTATAAGTTAAATTGAATAATAAATTAGGTAAAATGTCAAAGTAATCTGCTGTCAAATAAGGGCAGTGTCAAACTATACTAAAAATATTATTTATAAATCTAACATTTAAAAACTCATTGATGTTATAAAAATTCATTTCATTCAGCCATCTAAGCAATTTGATTTTATATAAATAATTATTTAATAATTTGATTTCATTTGGTAATTTATTGTATATTTTTACGCATACAGAGTCAAACAACTTTTGGAAAACTTGGCTGAACGCGGGGTATCTTTTAGAATAAGTCTATTCGGGTCTCTACATAGTCTAGGGCAGGGTTGGCGAACCTTTATGTATCAACGTGCCATTTTTTCTAAAGTAATGTTAAATGAGGTCATAGACGTGCCATCACATAATTTTGACTGTGATTACTGGGAAAATAATAATAATCATCATCATCATCATCAGACTATAATAGTCCACTGCTGGACATAGCTCTCCTCTAATGAGCGCCATAGTGCCCTGTCTTCAGCTAGCCGCATCCAGCATCTGCCTGCAGTCTTTCGCAGATCCTCATCCCACCGCGGTCTCCGCTCAAGAACACGTTTACCCCAACGGTTGTCGGTTCTTCGCATGTTAGGGCCAGCTCACAATATAATAATAATAAATACTATTTATAACTCAAAACTCTTTATTTACTACAAAAAATACTGTTTGCGATGTCACAGTTATACGCGTAATTTAAATCAAAGTAAAATTAGTGTGACTTCTGTTGTTGCAGATTAGATGAAAAGTAACTTATGTCAGGGTTGTAGGATGTTACTTTTAGCAGAATGCATGCTTAACTAGAGTCATCTGTCAAACGGTTTCTAAACGAGTTTTTAATGTTATTCATCTCTGAAAATAATGACTCGCAGGTATAGGTAGATGAAAATATTGTTAGAATAGCACGAGCCAGCTTCTTCAAACAGTTAAATGAGTCTGGTAACGCATTCCATGTTTCCAAAATTTTGTTATTAGCATTTTTACTTATATTACTTGTCAATCTTTCTGTTTCAATTACTTCCAACTCTTTCCTTATTTCAATAAATTTTTGAATCCTAACTAGAACTGGCATGGCTGTGTGGTGTCGGCCGTGATAGAATAGCACCACCCCAACTCTTCCCGTGGGTGTCGTAGAAGGCGACTAAGGGACATACACCGGGGGGCGGGCAGCAGCGTCCCTTGCAGCACACTCCCTATACTGCGATCCCCAACCCGCATGCCCAGCGTGGGGATTATGGGCATCAACCCCCCCATGGATAGACACGCCAAAAGAATGTGGCCCCCAGTTCCCGGCCGCCTCGCTATTCCTGGCCATGGTAGCGGCCACGGTAACGGCGGGGCAGGGGGTGCTAGGAATCCCCGGGCTACATCAGGCTACCAAACTCTACCTAAACTGACCCTGGCTACGTTTAACGGACGCACTCTGAGGCTTGACCATCATCTAGCGCAGTTGGAAGTGGAGTTAGAGAACATCAAATGGCATGTTCTGGGGTTATGTGAAGTCCGTAGAGAGGGGGAGGACACCGTAACCCTAGACTCGGGCCATCTTCTCTACTTTCGCGAGGGTGATAAAACATCCCAGGGTGGCGTAGGCTTCCTCGTCAATAAGGCCCTCTCTAGCAACGTCCAAGAAATCTCCAGTGTGTCGACCAGGGTAGCGTACCTGATCCTTCGGCTGTCCAAGCGGTACAGCATGAAGGTCATCCAGGTCTATGCACCGACCTCGGCACACTTGGATGATGAAGTGGAGGATATGTATGAAGACATATCCAAAGCCTTACATAACACCACTAAGGCCCACTTCAACGTTGTTATGGGGGACTTTAACGGCAAGGTGGGAACCCAGATTGGCAACGAATCCCGAATAGGCCCGCATGGTTATGGGGTCAGAAATCACAGGGGGCAAATGCTTGTCAACTTCCTTGAGAAGGAGGGGCTGTTCTTGATGAACTCTTTCTTTAAGAAACAGCCTCAAAGGAAGTGGACATGGCAAAGCCCCGACACTGTGACTAAAAATGAGATCGACTTCATCATGACGGATAGCAAGCACATATTCAGAGATGTCTCAGTGATCAACAGGTTCAATACCGGATCTGATCACCGACTCCTCCGAGGCTCTCTGAATATCAACTTGAAGCTTGAAAGAAACCGTCTGATGAAGTCCACGCTCCGACCTGACCCAATCCAAATCATGGCGGGCACCGAGAAGTTTCAGCAGCTTCTCGGGAATAGATTTGTTGCCTTGGAACCCACTGATGACGCTGACGAGACCCTACACAATCTGGTTGAAACGTTGAGGGATGAGGGCATCAAATTCTGTCGAAAGCAGCGTACTGGCAAGAAGTCCAAACTCTCGGATGAGACTCTTGGGCTGATGACAAAAAGACAGGAGACCACCCAAGCGACTTTGTCAGAGAGGTCAGACCTGAACAAGCGGATTGCGAAGATGGTACGGCACGACCTTCGGAGCTTCAACACGCGCCTCATTCAAGAGGCGATAGAGCGAAACCGAGGGTCCAAAGTATTCACTCAGCAGCTTGGCAGGAGCCACCTGACAAAGCTTAAAACGCACGACGGGAGGACCGTATTGTCAAAGCCGGAGATATCCGCCGAGATAGAGGATTTCTATGGCCGATTATACGCTGCACATGCCCCTCGTTACCGACGAGATGACCAAGATTCCAGAGCCACCCTGACACGCCACTATACCGACGAACTGCCTGAAATCAGTCAAGACGAGATCGTGTTAGCTCTAAGGCAGCTTAAAAATGGAAAAGCCCCCGGCGAGGACGGTATTACTTCAGAGCTTCTTAAAGCCGGAGGAGCCCCTGTAATACAGGAGCTACGGAACCTCTTTAATACCGTCCTTGACAGTGGGAGAACTCCAAAGGCGTGGAGCGGGAGTTTGGTGGTGCTCTTTTTTAAGAAGGGAGATAAAACCCTTCTTAAGAATTACAGACCCATCTCGCTCTTGAGCCACGTCTATAAGCTGTTCTCACGAGTGGTCACGAACCGTCTCGCCAGGAGACTCGACGAGTTCCAGCCACCGGAACAGGCTGGGTTCCGCGGAGGATATGGCACCATAGACCACATACACACAGTGAGGCAGATTATACAGAAGTCCGAAGAGTATAATCAGCCCCTGTGTCTGGCTTTTGTGGACTATGAGAAGGCATTTGACTCCGTCGAAACCTGGGCTGTTCTGGATTCCTTACAGCGATGCCAAGTAGACTATCGTTATATCCAGGTGCTGAGTTGTCTCTACGAGGCCGCCACCATGAGTGTCCAAGTACAGGGTCAGCAGTCTAAACCCATCCAATTGCGCAGAGGAGTGAGGCAGGGGGATGTCATATCCCCGAAACTGTTCACGTGCGCATTGGAAGATATGTTTAGGTTGCTGGACTGGAAAGGAAAGGGCATTAATATAAACGGCGAGTACATCTCACACCTGCGATTCGCTGATGACATAGTCTTAATGGCGGAGTCGCTTGAGGAACTGAACCAGATGCTGGACGGCCTAGCTTCAGCCTCCCGATGTATCGGTCTTGGCATGAATTTGGATAAAACCAAAGTCATGATCAATGGTCACATTGATCCAAGGCCGGTGGTCGTACATGGTCACCTTCTCGAAACTGTTTCCGAGTACACTTACCTTGGGCAGATTCTGCAGTTGGGTAAAAACAGTTTCGAGAAGGAGGCCAAAAGGAGGATCCAGCTGGGCTGGGCAGCATTTGGGAAACTACGTCAAGTCTTCACGTCATCCATACCGCAATGCTTGAAAACGAAAGTTTTCAATCAGTGCGTCCTACCCGTTATGACCTACGGAGCTGAGACGTGGACACTCACGATAGGGCTGGTCCACCAGTTCAAAGTCGCTCAGCGAGCTATGGAAAGAGCTATGCTCGGAGTTTCTCTGAAGGATAGGATTCGTAACGAATACATCCGACAGAGAACCAAGGTTATCGACATAGCTCAAAGAATTAGCAAGCTGAAGTGGCAGTGGGCCGGCCATATCTCGCGAAGAACCGACGGCCGATGGGGCAAACGTGTTCTTGAGTGGAGACCACGACTCGGTAAACGTAGTGTAGGACGCCCTCCGACCAGGTGGGATGACGACCTGCGAAAGACTGCAGGTAGATGCTGGATGCGGCAAGCTGAAGACAGGGCGCTATGGCGCTCTTTGGGGGAGGCCTATGTCCAGCAGTGGACTGCTATAGGCTGATGATGATGATGATGATGATGATGAACTAGAACTAGACTGGAAATCAATTAGCTGCATTTCAAATTCTTCCTTTTCCAACCAATCGAATTGGGACAAGTTCAGTTTATCAAATGTCGTCACATCAGGGTACATAATGAACTTGAGTGTTTCCGATAATTCCTTGAACTGAGAAAATCTCTGAGCTTACGCACACTAAAACAATGTGTACACGCATTCACTATTATGACATACATAGCCCAACGGACTTCGTGAAATAGAATATCTGTACCTACTACACACTTTTTTTATAAGTGCATTATGAGTTTTTGTGATAGGTGACGTGCCCAAAATATTGTGTCGCGTGCCATTCATGGCACGCGTGCCATTGGTTCGCCAACCCTGGTCTAGGGTGTTTGTCATGCTTTTATAAATAAGTGTAAATTATTTCTAACAAAATTTGATACTTCATAAATATAAAGCGACGGTAGAGGTATTGATATAAATAAATAAGTAATAAACCAAGCTCCTTAAACAAGGGTTTGCATGACTCATCAGGGGGGATTCCACATATCGCTCTGATGCATTTTTTTTTGTGCTATAAATGCTCTGTTCTTATCAGTGCTGTTGCCCCCACATTACAAGCCCATAGCGAAGAGCAGAATCTATATAGGCATGAAAGGACGTTATTGAAGTTTTCACATTTGTGACATTTTTAATTTGACTTAGAGCGTACATGAATTTGCCTAATTTTTTATTTACTATGTCTATATGTGCCTTCCAGTCCAGATTTTCGTCAATTATTACGCCTATAAACGTAATTTGCGGAAGATTAATCAAATATATGCTGGCCGCCAAAAAAATCGACCCACCCGCTAATTTTAAGTAACAAAGTTGTTATCTTAAGTATGCGTTGACATATTGGTATGTTTTGCTTATGCTTTATAAATAAACATCTGAGTACCCACTTGACTTGGTTTTAGACGAATACAACTGCTATTGTGGGTATTTGTAACATTTTAAAAGCACTGATAAAAGATTAATGACTTTTGCATAGAGTGCAAGGTTAGTTTATTTCGAACTTTTGTCGTTCACCGTGCATCGTAGTGATTTAATCTTTGAATCCTTTGTAAGAGCAATCATATTCGTTGCTTTTAACCATAAAATATGGATACAACTGAAGCAGAAGCCGCTCAAGTGGTAGCTCTCGTTCGTGAAGGGCTAAGTCAGCGAAATGTGGCAAGAAGATTAAATTTGAGTCGATCAGCAGTGCGTCGAGTTTATAAACGATACTTAGAGACGGGAGAGTACCGCCGGAGACCAGGATTTGGAAGAGGACGTGTCACAAACACGACGGATGACCGTTTTATTGCCTTGACTTCCTTGAGAAATCGGCATCTTTCTGCTGTTGATGTGCAGGGCAGGCTGAGGGACACTCGTGGAGTGGTTGTAAGTGAGAATACGGTGAGAAGAAGACTTCGGGAGCAAAACCTGAAACCACACAAACCTGCCACGGGACCAAAACTCACTGCATCTCATCGGCAAGCAAGGTTAGAATTTGCTCGGCAACACATCCAATGGGATCTTGGTCAATGGGAGACAGTTCTGTTTAGTGATGAGAGCCGAATGTCCCTTGTAGGCTCTGACGGACGTCGTAACGTTATGAGAAGACCAGGAGAACGTTATGCTCAGTACTGCATAAGAGAAACAGTCCGGTTTGGAGGAGGCTCTACAATGTTTTGGGGAGGCATCTCTTTAACCGGACGTACGGAGCTGGTTTTCTTTCGGAATCGTGCGGTTAATGCTGAAAATTACATAACGGATATTCTGGAACCTCATGTGATGCCATACGCGGCATATATTGGCGAAAATTTCCAGCTCATGCATGCAAATTTTGTCAACAAATTCAAACAAAAATAAATTGACATGTCGAGTTAACAATATTTACTTAAGAAAGGATCTTAGTTCTTAAAGTTTTTTAAATTGTGTTTTAAATAAAAAAAAACTGGAAATTCCTTTTTTTAGTAAAGGTACTTAATCTTTTCAAACAAAAATGAATCGCTTAATGTATTGCTAATCGGAAAACTCAATGATATTGGATTATTCACTACGATTAATGATATTGGATTATTCACTACGCTTGGAGCTAGATTATGCGGTAGCATAATGATGACCTCTATGGCGCGGTGGGTAATGAATGGTAATGAAATATAAAAAAAGTTCCGCCTGCGACACAGGAGGTTGCGGCTTCAGATTCCGCCTCGGGACAAATGTTTCTACAATCTGCAGATGTTTGTTCCGGTATTCTATAATCGAGTCCCAAACATAGTGTAGGCCTAATCAGTCTTATTTTTTCTTGTTTTGGTTCATTTAATAACTAAAAATTTACGGATTTCTGTTTTTTTTTTACTTTATAAATATTTGCCGCTTCCATGTCATTCATTTAGGTCATCGGGAAGTACCCTATAGTTTACAATAGTTTACCGACTGTTCTAAAGTAGGCTACTAATTGTAAGCACATTTATTCTAAAAACTACTTTAGCGTACTTAGCATAAGTAATTCTAAAGTATGCAGTGATTTGATAAATTGTTTATTGTCAGCACTTTCTTTGCATAAATAACAGGTTTTTACCCAGTACAGGTAAAAACATCAAGTATTATCTTATCCCTATACAATGGAATATTTTTTCCAATAATATGTAGAAACAAAATCTACCTCTTTATAATCATATCGAATGCACTTTAAAACAAACCCGGAGAAGACATTATTAGCAATTTCGAAGAATATTGATCATTTATATGATTATTTATTATGAGCTACCTAATATTAAGCTAAATACGGTTTATTTAGGTACCTACGACGATATCGGGCAAATATTAGTATTACATTAGAAATTAATAATGGTTGTACATATCTTAAATTTGCTTATAATTTTGTAACACAGAATAAATACTTTTTTCATGACTTTAGTAGGTACCTTACATCAACCAAAATAACTAAAGTTTGCCTATTCTATAACAGATAAAATTTGCTTAAGTCTATGTAAAAAATAAGCGCCGTCTGTCGACCACTTTTGGTAAAATTGACATGCAATCTGACAGTCTTAGTTATCCACGGCCTGGCCTTAATCGCCATGGCAACCACGAGTTTCGTTATTATCTTGACAGTCATGTGACTGAACAGAGAATAAGCCAACGTCTGTTTTTATAAGATATTTTTTTCCGAAATTAGTGTTTTGTAAAAAATACACGATGGGCGAAGCTCAATTTGGAGTGCGTCACGTCATAGGCGCTCCGGTTACCATTACCAGGTTATCGGAGCAAGCTATTGTATGTATGCCTCCTAGATCTTCTAAGTTCACGCTCGCAGAATGGAAACTGAACAACGATGCGCGCTGCAGAAACACTGAGGATCAACAACAGCTAGCAGACCGCGTATTAGCAGAATGCGAACGGATCAGGGATGAAACGAAAGAGCGCGCAGAGATCATGAAAGCCACCTCAGATCGGCGTATAGAGGAACGCATAGGCGACATCGAGTTCAATAAACAAGAACTGCAGATACAACGGAAGGAGATTTGCCTTGAGTTGGAGGCACTAGGCGTTTATAAAATCCGATTACTGGATTGTCTCACCGCTTTAGCATCTAACGCTCTCAGTACTTGTCAGAAATGTCTTATGCTCCGAGACGGAAGGCTCGGTATCGATCTGGTCGTGGATGACGTAGAATCAGCGTTGCAGCAGGAAATAACTGCGATAATCGGAGGACAGAGTTTGCTCAAACGTGTGTTGGAACAACTCGAAGAGCAGATGAGGCGTTTGCGCTCAGCTCGCTATCTTCTCGATCGCGATTTGCAGTACAAGCAAGGCGCTATTGACCTTGACAGGGGCGCCCTAACTCTCAAACCTACAGATCTTTGCCTCTCTATATACGAAGGTTACAGTAACTTAGATCCAGCTCAGATCTCAGCAGATGAGTACAACATTTACTCCGCCAATAACATTAAGCTAGCTGCCCGAGAAGTCACCAGCGCCAGACCCATTCGCATATTTGCCGATACGCTCCTGAAACAAGTCATCACCGATCTTTGGGATGCATACAATAAATGCAATCACTGCTTCTCAGAACGCATTAAAGAGACCCGAATCGCCAAGTCTAAGTTAGAAGACATGCATAAGGAGACTTCGCAGAAAATATGTGATATGCAGAACAATATAATTCTTCTTAAAAAGGCTCTCAGTGATAAAGAGGGGAATACGGGACTGGCGCACACAAGGCTTGGCAGGCGAGCTCAGAGAGTTGGTGCCGAATTGGTCAGAGATGCTCCAGGCCAGGCTTTGTACTACGAGTGTGAGATGCTGCGCCACAGCACGAATCAGTTGCAACAGATGCTGCAAGAAGCCACGGCCTCTCTGCGGTACTTGCTGCAGACACAGATACAGCTTGAAGAGGATATCAATGTGAAGATGAACACGTTGAAGATAGACGAAGTTGATTGCATGACCTTGAGGGACACGATGGACTATCATGCGTACTAGGCTGTTAGAGTTGTCATTGTCACTGCAGTCTAGTACGCATATCAATCAGCAAATTGGGAGTAGGGTACTGCTCTCAACTTGCTGATTGATATCGCATAGAGAATCTAATTTAATATATCCTACAGAGGATTAAGATGTTCCGGAAGGGTTCTTTTAGCCTGGCGAGCGTAAAGTCGGGTAAAATTCACGGAAGTAATTTTGATTCCTCGATTATTTCTATTTCGCTCGGTAAACCGTTCTGTGCATTTCGCTGCGCGGGGGGCGACGCGAGGCGAGGAAGTATGACGGTGTCAAAGTGTTTAGCGGGTTAATTACGCGACTAGCGTACTATTTGTCACAGGTATTGTTTCGGTATTTTTTAGTTTTGTACTAGTTATATAAGATAATAACTATGTGTACTGTTCGTTTAGTTATAGATGAAACTCTTTAAGTTTATTTTAATTTACTTTTTATGAAAAAAGGACTGTTATATGCCTGGTAGTCAAATTTGAAAATGAAAAGGGTTGATTCAATGAAAATAGGTGCAACTACTAAAAAAATTAGTTTTATTTTTATTATTATTCGTTTTGTTTATACTACTAAACTAATACATAAAATGATGTTCAAATGAAAGTAATATTCAATAAATTTTGGTACTAAATTATATTATTAGTCAATAAATTATTCATTGTAACAATTCGGGTGAAAATAACCCAACCTTGCTCTCGGTGTTACAAATTTGAACCCTACGCTCGCCGGGTTAACAGTATTAGTATATATATAACATATGTTAGTAGGTGTAGGTTACCAGATGCATTAGTATTTAGAAGGCATTATGGATTCTCCTTTTGCAATTTTTTATTTTCAATAATTTTCGTATAAATGTACATGTCCTTGATACTTAATATTTGCTTTGTTCGTTTTTTTTTTTTTGTATAAGGTGTTATTTGTTGTTGTGCTTTCGGAAATTTACCTACGTTAATATATTATTTAAGATATTTACTGGTTTTTCTTTACATACATCAGCTCTGCCTCATTAAGACGCCATGGCGACGTCGCCGGCTATGTATCCAAGCAGTTAATATTAAAATGTATGTTACCTAACTCACTTGGCGACGGTGTGGTAACGTCGCCAATTTGGAAGCGTAGCCACAAGCGACAGCTCCCTACGTGACTTCTGGCTACTCTGGCGGCCTGGCGACGATGCCACTATAATGTACACGTGTAAACTGCACCTCCCTCATTCAGTCGCCAGTCAGCCGCCATTTTGGACGCTCACTTAAATATTTATTTGTGTTGCTTCGATCGGATATAAAGGGATGCACCCATAGTTTCCTCTTCTTTTTTTCTTTTTCCATTTTTCTGCGACGTACATAACAAAGAAGTTGAATTTCTTCTACGTCCATTCCTGACGACGTAAACGAACTGACTGTCGAGACGCCATGGCCACTCGACATGGCGACCTTCGGTTGCCAGAAGTAGCTAGACTTGCGCCGCCGGCCGGCGACGTAGCCATGGCGGCCTAATGAGGCAGAGCTCTAAGTCTCTTAGTGAGATTTATGTACTTTGTCAACCGATCCCGGTCTTAATTAAACTTTATACATTTTGACATCTACCCATTCGAACCCTTTAGACATTCCGTCACGTGAACAGCCATGTCCCGGAAGGTTAAAAAGAGATGTGTTATTTAGAATATGTGTATGGGGACAAACATGATACGCCATTGTTTTGTTATACTGATATAATTGGGCGAAGGTCTGCCTGCGACGCAAAAGGTTGCGGGTTCGATTCCCGCCTCGGAACAATTGTGTGTACGATCTGCAGATATTTGTTCCGGGTATTCTGGTCGTTTTCTATGTATAATAAAAAATATCTATCTATAATGTATTTTATGTATATCAGTTATCTAGTACCCATAACACAAGCTCTGCTTACCATGGGGCTAGATAATGCTGTGTGTGTTGTCCAGCATTATTTATTTATTTATTTAATTTAAAAAAAATCAGAATTCAATTATCAGAGTCGCTTGAATGATGAATAGAAAACTAGATCTAAATAAGTACCTAAGTGTAAAGTATTTTTAAACGCCTCATAGGTACTTAACCGACTACTGCCGCAAATCGATATCTAACTACATGCAGATAGTTAAATAATTCAAATTATTTATTCAGATAACAATTTAGTTAAAATCACAGTCGTTTTATTTATTATACCTACAAAAAAAACTTTCAGCTTTTCTTCTTCTTCGGCTCCAACTTGTGAACTGTCTATCGAGGCCTAGACTGCCTAGTTTCTAACCTAGTTGAAACTAGGCCATTTCATAATGTAGTACCGATACCGACTCTAAAGTTATGCTGTGGTCGAACCAGCAGACCTAAATTATTTGATCATCTACACTCTGTAAACTTCTGTGAAAAAAACCATATAAGTACGTAAAATACAATATAAATTAATTTAAAAATACAAAGTAAAGTAAAGAAGATATCAATTAAAGAAAACTAACAAGTATACAAAATAAGTATGAACAAAATAACGAAATATGTCCAATTATAAAAAATATTGCGTATAGTCAACCAATATACCAGTTTAAAGAATGACGCACATCGAAAACGCAAAAATATATGTATCTAAATAAAACATAAGAAAAGTTATTGTTATAAATAAAAAAATCAAAAATCGTCAAACAATAAAAGCGTCGTCCATTCAACATCGAAAACAATGTAAACTTAGGTGTTTTTAATAAGCATGATAGTCCATAGTTAGTCTCAAGGTCATGCAGTCAAGCTCGTCTATCTTCAAGGAGTTCATCTTCACGTTAATATCCTCTTCTAGCTGTATCTGAGTTTGCAGCAAGTATCGCAGAGAGGCCGTGGCTTCTTGCAGCATCTGTTGCAACTGTTGCGTGCTGTGACGCAGCATCTCACACTCGTAGTACAAAGCCTGGCCTGGAGCATCTCTGACCAATTCGCTTCCAACTCTCTGAGCTCGTCTGCCAAGCCTCGTGTGTGCAAGTCCAGTATTCCCTTCTTTATCAACCAGAGCCTTCTTCAACAAGACAATGCTGTTTTGCATATCAAATACTTTCTGTGTGGTATCTTTATGCATGTCTTCTAACTTAGACTTGGCGATTCTGGTGTCATTTATGCGCTCCTTGAATGAGTGATTGCATTTATGATAAGCTTCCACAAGGTCACTGATGACTTGTTTTAGGATAGTGTCGACATAAATGCGAATGGGCCTAGCGCTACTAACTTCTCGGGCAGCTAGCTTAATGTTATTGGCAGAGTATTTGTTGTATTCGTCTGCTGATATCTGAGCTGGGTCTAAGTTACTGTAGCCTTCGTATATAGAGAGGCAAAGATCTGTAGGGTTGAGAGTTAGAGCGCTCCTGTCAAGGTCAATAGCGCCTTGCTTGTACTGCAAATCACGATCGAGAAGATAGCGAGCTGAGCGCAAACGCCTCATCTGCTCTTCGAGTTGTTCCAACACACGTTTGAGCAAACTCTGTCCTCCGATGATCACAGTTATTTCCTGCGACAAAGCTGCCTCTACTTCGTCCACGACCAGATCGATACCGATCCTTCCGTCTCTGAGCATTAGACATTTCCGGCAAACTGTGAGAGCATTAGATGCTAAAGAGCTGAGACAGTCCAGTAATCGGGTCTTATAAACGCTTAGTGCCTCCAACTCAAGGTAAATCTCATGCCGTTGTATCAGCAGTTCTTGTTTGTTGAACTCAATGTCGCCTATGCGTTCTTCTATACGCCAATCTGAGGTGGCTTTCATGATCTCTGCGCGTTCTTTTGCTTCATCCCTGATCCTTTCGCATTCTGCTAATACGCAGTCTGCTAGCTGTTGCTGATCCTCTGTGATTTTGCAGCGTGCATCGTTGTTCTGCTTCCATTCTGCGAGGGTGAACTTGGAAGATCTAGGAGGCATGCATACAATAGCTTGCTCCGATAATCTGGTGGTAGCAATCGGAGCGCCTATGACCTGACGCACTCCAAACTGTGGTCCACTCATTTTGTATCAATAAGAAATAATTTTACAAAATTAGGATTTTATTGGTATAAATAATAGCAAGATTCAAAGAGAATACAAAAACGAAGAGAATACGTAGAAAAGTACTTTGTGGAGAATACAATAACTACGAAAAAAAAATGGCAAGATTGCAAAGAATATGTAATAACCAAAGATAATACAATACGCAGACAATACGTGCCAAAACGACCACGTACCATCAGAAGTCTTAC
Organism: Eupithecia dodoneata; assembly: GCA_947044415.1. Taxonomy (NCBI): domain Eukaryota; kingdom Metazoa; phylum Arthropoda; class Insecta; order Lepidoptera; family Geometridae; genus Eupithecia; species Eupithecia dodoneata. The sequence goes on from OX345670.1 coordinate 3,496,562, forward strand.
GTAGTTATTGTATTCTCTTTGCAGAAAAGTCCCAAATGGCCATAGAACATAAACTTTTGTGTTCCTGCTTGCGATAGACTGACAATTACTTCCACAGATGTATTAGGGATGCTTACCTCCGAGTAGGTCTAAGGAGTAGGCACTGAAACCTTAAACAGCATTACAGCATTAAAACTGAAACATATAGTATGTTTAAACAGTCTAAACATAATGTTTCAGTACTCAGAGATGCCAACGCATACAACTACGTAAGACAGGATTGTTTCATTAAGACATTGATGATATAACCTATAGTCTATCCATCCAGAATGTAGAATGTTTGTAAACAGAGCCACTGACAGTTCAATCAGCTGATGTAGGGGTGAAAAACATTTTTTTATTTAGGTCACATCTTGAGCTTTGATGGGGGTGCCTTACTGGGCTGGTGATATTTGATGTAAATAATTAAATGGCATAAACAAAGCATCCCTGTGAAATCAGCCTACTTTTATCATTACCTATCCTTATAGAATGGAATAAAAGCTAAAGGATTATGAAATAAGACTAAAAATCATTAGACTTTTTGTGCTCTCAAACGATTTTTCACCTGTGCCAACTCAATTAAATGTAAATGTGCCTGTTTTGAAGCATTAAACATTATTGATGAAATTGGAAGAATTCATAACTTTTGGACTGATTGTCGCTAAGCAAATATGCAGCGTGAAACTAAACGTTAAATAATCCGGCTAAATTAAATAATACTCTCTGTCAGAAATATGTATGGTCATAGTGCTATCCTTGATTCGAAATTGTAGTTAAAAAGTAACCAACTGTTTCCAACACGGGACGTCAAAACTGAGATTCGTTAGGGATGGCACTGTTACTAAGACAAAAAATCTCTAGTGATTTTAATCTTTGTTTTTGACCACATAATGTCGATTTGTAAATTGAAATAATTAGATTCTGCATAGAATTGACGTCAGGATTATAAAAAGTAATAAATCTAATAGAATGTATATGTGAAATCATTAGAATTCTATTCAAAATCATTAGGCCTGCAACATTTCGTGGTGATAACCCTAAAAATCAGCTGATTTCTTATGTTTACAAACATTCTACATTCTGGATGGATATACTATAGTCGTAGAGACTTAGTGGATATATTATGTTTGATTGAGGAGGGAAAACTTTATGGTATCATCGATCTCAGCCGTTGACTTTGAATATAGTATAGACATACTCCTAACTAAAATAATATGAATTGCGAAAGTGAGATAAAACATCAAAATGTGTATGTGTGAACAGGATTTTTGTTTGTTGTCTGTCATCTAGCTAGAGCACCACAAAAGATGAAAGGTCGCGGGTTCAAGTCCCGCCGAAATCGAAATTTTTGTGAAAATATTTAATATTTTCTGACAGTTTGTTTGTTTTATAGTAATTTGTGAATTTTTAATTCGTTTCAAGTTAAGTAATTTAAAAATGATATTTTTCTCAACGTAACACATCAACGTGGTTATAGGTAGCTTATTATTGATTCGCCGCACAGACACTTGCAGCATCCAGTGATCCATATTATAAGGCTCTTCAATTCTTAGGGAGCTTTAGATGCTGTAACTTTTTTTTATTTCTATCAAACTACTAGACTCCGCAGTTGAGCTTATAATTACCCCAGTGTAATAGCTACTTTATCTGCAATGGGAAGCTCTTTATCTTACACTGTATTTTAGTACCCTCTTGTCTTCCGTTATCTATATTTGTTTGGTATTTACTTAGTCAGTGGCGGATTTACCAGCAGGCTGAGTAGGCTGGAGCCTATGGCGGCATATTTTAGGGGGCAGCAAATTTGCCATAAACATTTCTTATATAACAGAAAAAAAACAATATTATGTTCTGAATGTTATTAGATCCACACACACATAATTAAATTAACGCGTATAATGTTTCACCAATTACTCCTTAAATATTTAATGTATTTATTAAGTATTTGCTTGCATAGTCATAATGGGGCGCGGGAACGAATGTTTTTGACCCAGGGGCGGCTTTAGCGGTGTGTGGTGGGCTCTCATGGTGACGGTAGGATGAATCGGCGCTCGAAGAATTGCTCCTTCTGGCTATAGAAAAAAGCCAAACCCACTTTAAAAAATAACGCAAAAATCTACCGAAAACCACAAAATTTTCGCGGCTCTCTCGCTGAAAATACTATCAATTTTTAGAGGTCGGTAGGGGCGGCAAAATTTGAAAAGCCTATGGCGGCAAATGTGTAAATCCGCCACTGTACTTAGTCATTGACCCTTTGCTTTGCGAAAAGTATAACATAAATAATGTTGGACAATCCACACAGCCTCATGCTAAGCCCCCCAAGCTAAGCCGAGCTTGTTTTATGGGTACTAGATGACTGATATACATAATACAATATATTACATAGATAGATATTTTTTTAAAGTGCTGATCGTACACACAATTGTCCCGATGCAAGAATTAAACCCACAACCTCCTGCGTCGCAGGAGGACCTTCGCCCACCGCGCCCCAGAGGTCGTCAATATTCGTCATCAGTATAAGTAAGAATCAAAAATACTCAAAACAAAAACACAACCCTAAGGTTTGCTGGAACAAAACTCTTTGCCATTGTTTTTTTTTTTTTTTTCTTTCTTAGTGTTAACGAACAGTATCACTTAAAAATTAACTATAAACTATTAAACTTAAATAAAACTCTAATAAATAAGGGTTAAGCTCGCCTATGTGTACATATCTTGTTATTTAAGTTATTTCTATGTATTATTTTGTGTGTACAATAAATAATCAACCCTAGATTCATGAACATAAGATTCATAAACAAAAGTTCATGTGCATGGATCACCGTGGCCTTATGTGTTTGGAATCTTCAGAAAAAAAAATTCAATCATATTAGTTTTAAATAACTCAATATAGATAAATAAAATAAAATAAAAACAGCTTTATTCCATATCCCATAGTTATTAGTATGTATAATTTTAAAACAATAATAATAGTAAAAGAAAGAATTGAATTGAATTTAGAATTAATTATGTCAGGTTTTTTGTTGTGTCATGTCCTAATATGGACCGCCTTCGGCGGTGTATGCCTCCTCCAGGGATCTCCAGAGGTTTCTGTCTCTGGCTTCTTGAGGCCACATTTTTCCAGCTACTTGTGTGATGTCATCATTTCATCTTTTGGATGGTCTCCCTTTTTCCTTTTTTGGTCTCTTTCAAGAAAGAGGCCATTCAAGTTCTACAGCAAACTCAATATAGATATAAAAAAATCAAAATTAACCATACCATACCTGAATATGTTTGTCTGTGTGAATTGTCTAAGTGCTTATTTTGTAAGCCTAAAGAAAATAAAAACATTTGAATTTTGAACATTTGAATTTCGTGAAACGAATGTATATGAATCTAGGGTAGAATGAAAACAGGAACAGAGTGTGGTAATTTTATTCCAGTTTTAATTCCTTTATTCCAGTGTCTTCGAAGCGTCTCAGTCCCTCTTCTGGGCCTCCTTTGGCATGGTGGGGCTGGAGAACTTTGAGCTGGCTGGGATCAAGAGCTACACCCGCTTTTGGGGTCTCCTGATGTTCGGATCCTACTCCGTCATCAACGTCATAGTGCTTCTAAACTTGCTTATCGCCATGATGTCCAATTCATACGCTATGATCACTGTAAGTACTTACTTTTTGTATGTATTGTATATATTTTATTTATTTTTAAAGAATATACATTATTATTTATATTTATTAACACTCCTTAAACCCGTAGGGGTTTGACCCGAATGCTACATTCCTCGGGTTTCAATCTTAAAATAAAGTGTACATAACTTTGTACGTACGTATTCGTAGGTACGAGTGAAATAGCCTACATACTGAGGGGTATGGCACTCACTTTAGTGTAGACTTTTAGATCATAATTTGAATGAATGAATGAATGAATGAACACTTTATTGTACCCAAAATAACAAAATAACACCTTATATCTAAATCTTACATAATAAAAGTACAATAGGCGGCCTTATCGCTTAAATCGATTTCTTCCAGGCAACCAGGGACGGAGAAAAATATGTATTATACAAACTTAATACATTGCATGCAATATAAAACTACTAAAATTAAACTAACCTAAAAGAAAAAATACAAATAAGAATAACTGAATACAATAAGAAGGTACCACAGAAATAAAATTTCGATAAAATCTGATCACTGTTGGAGCAGGATAAGAATCTGAATAAGAAAGAGAGGAGAATGAATGATTTGATCCAAATGTAAGGTTAATCTTTTGTTATTTTTTATGTACATTACAGGTATTTTTATTAGGCCCTAAGGCGATGTTATATGAACTTATTTATTGGGTCTAATGTACATACAACACATACACAATAATATTTAATTTATAAAAAGAAATTCAATAACATGCTGTGCTTTTTATGGCTTTCGGCAGGTTTTGGTAAAATATAGCTACGCTGTTTTGCGACAGAATATTGAGTAGTTAACACTTTGAGTGCTGAAATCACACGGTATGTGTTTTCTACAAGTGACTAATATGCGTAAATCCACACTAGCGCAGCGGCTGAGAAAATACAGATCTTGTGACTCAGCACAGCCGCAATATTTTTCGAACGAAACGCATGTGCGGCGCAACACACCCGCTGTGTAGAGCGGCAGCACGAATTTTTTAGGATAAAAAAAGACCGCAATCGTCGAAAACAAATCGCAGTCAAAGTGTTAAGGTGAAATGAGTCCCAAAACGCACGTTTTGACTAAACGGAAAATCAATTTCAAGGGATCAAAACACCTATTTTTCGAATATATTTTGATGAGGATCAAAAGTTTAGGATATTAGTTAGTAAGTTATGGAAGTCGAAATACGATTGACTAAACTTGACTCGATAGAAAAAAATGGCAAAGTTACCTCTAAATCTTCATTTTTACAGAGATATCTCTACGGAAAAACAAGTTTTATTTGCTAGTTATTTAATATTATTGTAATGAAATTTCTTCTACGTGTTCCCTAATAAATACTTTAGACAATTATGGTTTTAGTTTTTTGAGAAACAGTATTATTTTAGATCAATAACAAATTAAAAAATAAAAAGCAGTGAAATTGCGCACGGACCGATCATTCTGCCGCTCTTGCCTCCCTTTCTCGTCTTCCCCGTGCGGCGTTCGTTCGTCCTTGTCTCGAAAAGACGACTCATTTCACCTTAAAATAACATTAGCTTTTATCTACGAACTGAAGAGGGCCGTTAATTTGAACTCAAAAATACTTTAAGCTTTTAAGGATTACAGGAGCAGAAGTTAGGCCTTTATCTGTGCATTTCCTGAAGTTTTAGTAAACAATTTACGACGGCGTGGGAGGTTACCTTGACACGGGTTTCAATGCGAAGTTGATCTAACAAATTTAGGAATAAACATGGCAACATATTTTCAAAAAACATAAATAATTACAAATAATTCGATTTTTTTGAAACTAAAAACCGATGTCATTCCATAGTTTTATAATGTTACTTTTTAAGTTTAGAGGGATAATTCTCTTAAAAGTAACATTTTAATAGATGACCTCGAAATGATCTTCTAGACAGATCTCTAGTAAAAGAATCATCTAAATCAGTCTATAATTGACGGAGAAAACGACGAACATACATAAATACATATAAAATACATACAGCCTAAAATTGAACCTACTTCTCATTTCAAAGTCACCTAAAAAATTAAAAACTTAAAGGATGAAATGTTTGTGTTTATCCTATGTTGTAGCCAAAGTCGATGTGAAGTGATTGTAAATAAACCAAAACAAAAAAAAAACTGAGTCTTACATGGGTCGACTTTCATAATACATATAATGTTTAGTGATTTTTTTTTATTTTTTATTTGCTTTAGGGTGGCTTTCATATCACGGCGGCCATGATAGGCCTATTGTGATCGCCACTTATACGTTCAGAGATAGAAACGATCTCTAATCGACAAGGTAACAGAGTAAATGTCACCTGAAACCGGGGCAGGTCACTATTTCATAATATTATTTAGTATATCTTTCTGTATTCTTAGGAACATTCAGACGTTGAGTGGAAGTTCGCCCGCACTCGGCTTTGGATGAGCTACTTCGAGGAGAGCGCCACGCTGCCGCCTCCCTTCAACATCTTCCCGACTCCTAAATTACTGCTCAAGTTTATGGGGGCCAGGAAAAAGGATAAGCAGAGGAAGGAGAAGACTAAAGTAAGCTTCGTTTGGTTCTCCAAGATTTATTTATTGTTAGGAAGGCTTCCAGCTTAAATACATGCGAAATAAGTTACATTAACCTAGCACCGGAAAAGCTAATAAATGGCCTAGTCTAGTCTACATAGCGTATCTGTCATTTAGCCGTGAAGGCTAAATGACAGATACGCTATGTAGACTAGAAGAAAAAAATTAGGTTACAATCGTCGAAATTATGATGATTCAAATGAAACGAAGATAACAAAACAAAATGTTCGAAATACAATCTTCTTTCGTACAAACTTAAGATTATAATAGACAGAGTGATTTATGAGGAAGGTTTATAATCCATTTGACACATTGATTTCCACGCGGGCGAAGCCGCGGGGTGCACCTAGTAACATATAAAAAAAATGACTATCCCAGGAACAGAAAGAGAAAGAACACGACGTCCGCTACACAGCCGTGATGCGAGCAGTGGTATGGCGCTACGTCTCTGCTATGCATAGGAAGATGGATGACGAGGAAGTTACAGAAGACGATATCAACGAGCTCAAGGGAGACGTGTCAGCGCTGAGATACGAGTTGCTTGAGGTGTTCGAGAAGAACGGAATGGATGTGTCCTTCACGGATAGGAAGGAGAACCGTGAGTCTAAATCTAGTTTGAATCTAGTGTTTGTGTGTCAATGGTACTATTATCATCAACAGCCTATGTGAGTCCACTGCTGGACATAGGCCACACCTAATGAGCACCACAGCGCCCTGTCTTCAGCATGACGCATTCAGCATCTACCTGCAGTCTTTCGCAGGTCGTCCCAGGTCGGAGGGCGTTCTACACTACGTTTACCGTTAATCGTATAATTAATAAATACCTATATTCATAAAAAACGTGGGTATCTAAACAAATCATAATTATTTATTAAGTGCAAACTTAATTAAAATAAAATTTAAATTATTTATAATATAGCTAGATATATTATAAATAATTTAAATTTTATTTTTATATAACAATTTAGCCTGAACTAGGTAATCCTGTATTTCAGGCGACGATATATACTATAATGTTGCCCCCGTAGGTGGAGCTAATCGGCACTTTGAGTCCGAAGGAAGTCATAGAGATTTTCGACTTCTACGTCTAGAGTCTAGATGGTGATTACGTCAACAGTAGTTATTTATTTTTTTACACATAGCAACCCACCCCACAAGGGGTAAATAATTGTGATAAATCTGCTTACGAAATATATTTGAACGGCCCCTATACATGTCTGTCTAGTCTAGATCTAGACAAACGAAAGACAAGTCTATCAATACTCTAGCTAGCTAGACTAACAAGTACCTACATACCTTCAAATTCTATAATGATTGAGTCCTAACTCATCTAAGATAAACTCAATTCTATTTCTGTCATTCTCTAGCGGTCCTCGGCAAACGCATGAAGGTCTGGGAGCGGCGCCTGATGAAGGACTTCCAAGTGGCCCCCGTGGCCTTGGAAGACGAGGAGAAGAAGGACGAGGATGGCCTCTCACGATTCAGGAGGATCGCCAAGCTGGCTGTGGCCTCAACTACTAATGCGAAGTGGGACCAGACGTTGCAGGCTACTGGGGTTTCGTGAGTATTTGCATGCATGTTTAAAAAAACGGGCTTGAAGTGTTTTTGGTAGACAGAAATAGTGAGAGCAAATTTTAGAGAATTTCGAATATAAAGTTTGTTTACCGCGCGCTGAAAATTGGCTTATATATATATATATATATTCGTGACGTAATACATCAGGTATTACTTTAGGCAGGTGCTAGAGTTAAGATAAATCTTGATTCTACAAGATGAGTCCCTTATTCCTAAAATGTATCTGTATCTGTGACTCAACTTTCCTCTAATGTTGGATTTTTTATAAGATGTAAGAACTCAGTGTCTCATCGGTAAACCAAATAAATAATATTTTTTATTATAATAATTTTTCTTGAGGATATTTGTGATTGTATTTTATTTTATTTTGCTTATTGACATTTATATTGGATTATTTTTGCTCATTGACATGTGTATATCGGATTATACGTTTTATTAAATTCGATGCTAGTGATTAATTAGGTGACTACACTATTGTATTGGGTTACCTGTAAAAATAGTTGTGCTTTGAATAAATAAATAAATAAAATAAAATATATCCTTACAGGTCTCAGATCGGTCGGTGCCGCAGCCGCATGTCATTCAAGAACCAGCAGAACCTACAGCGTGCGATGGACGAGGCCAGGAAACTGGTGCTCCGCTCGCCTTTACCAGGTATCTATCACGAAATCGGTGGACGTTGTAGATTGACCTAGTTTTGTCTTCTAGATATGTAGATAAATTCTTTATTAACAACTTCAGACACACACACATACAAAATACAACAATTATTCAGTACACAGGAAAACCAAAAACATGAAAAAGAGTTGACTAAAAAAAAAAAAACAAACAATGATGAAATTAAAATATGGGTAAGATGTCTGTGTGTACGTATGTTAAAAAGGCCAGGGCTCAGCGTATATTGCTAGTGAAGCAAAAGAACTGCCAGACCTTTTGAGAACAAGCAGAACGAGTTTCAATGTGTACCTAGCTACTAAAAGTGTTTGTTTGGTAGTAAAAATGAAGTCGTCACTAATGTGGCATGTCCTACCTTATTAGGTGATGTGCCTACATGAAAAATAGAGTGCGAAGCGATAACAGATGGTAGTTCTATTCTTGGCAAACGAAGCGCTTAGGAGTATCTTCAATCTGTTTCTCTAACAAAAACTTTTTAACTGTGTACTTTTAATTGCGTCTCCTCATAGAAATATTTTATATATAAGCTCTATTTAGCTTGGGAGTAAATGATTCTGTGTATATTGCCCAGTATTATTCAGTTCAGTTCAGTTCTTTATAAATAAGAAATATTCTTATATGTCAAACATAAATAATACATAGCAAACAAAGAAAATACATTACGAAAACAAGAAAAATACAAAATAGTTCGAGATTTATATATTTATTTTATATATATTGACTTGTTTAGTACATATGAGAGTCTTCATGTTAACTCCTGTCCATAGAAGGTTCCCGTGCAGCGTCCCCGATAGCCATGCCGGTGTCCCCGGGGCACACGCTGCTGGAGCTGATCAAGGACTTCTCCGCGGAGACCGAAGAGGCCCCCGCAGCCGCACCCAAGTCTCCCTGGAAGCCACCAGGTTTGTACTCCAGTCCTGATCCTAAAGACAGTAATTTACCTTGTTTTTTCTATCCAAGTTTAACTTTATAAGGCCTATAGAGTTAGAGTTACAGGGGGTAAAACGGGGGTTTACCTAGAGTCTAGGTAAACCCCCGTTTTGTACTACTTTGCCTTAAGTCTACAGGTATCCCATTGGTTATTCCAGGTCAAGTTTCAATCTCATGGAAATCCAATCTTTAAAGCTTTTGAAACTATCATGGCTATTTACAAAAAAATAACTTATAACGGGAAATAAAACATTTTTTTTTTCGGTGGCTGACCAGAGAAACTGCCAAAGTTCTGGGAGTTCTTCCAGCGTTTTAACACTTTGAGTGCTGAAATCCCACGGTGTTTTCTACAAGTGACTAATATGCGTAAATCCACACTAGCGCAGCGGCTGAGAAAATACAGATCTTGTGACTCAGCACAGCCGTAATATTTTTCGAACGAAACGCATGTGCGGCGCAACACAACCGCTGTGTAGAGCGGCAGCACGAATTTTTTAGGTTAAAAAAAGATCGCAGTCGTCGAAAAAAAATCGCAGTCAAAGTGTTAATAGTTTGTGTGTTTAATGTAGTGTGGAGCCCATTACTAACCGCCCTATTACTCTCTATTTTTGTAAGACAAGGTAAACGTTACATTAACTGTTATAGGTGACGGCGCGAGTGGGTCAGGCGGATTGCTGACCGCTGGTGCTGCGCGTAAGCAACCTCCAGCTACACCGGTTAAGGTCAGTCATCCTACTAATATTATAAATGCGAAAGTTTGTATGTATAGATGGATGTTTGTTACTCTTTCACGCTAAAACTACTGAACGGATCGGGCTGATATTTTGCATACAGTTTGTTCCAGGCCCGGAATAAAACATAGGCTAATTTTTATCCATAAATAAGTTCCCGTGGGATAGAAATAACCTTAAAACGTTTCCATAGAAATAGAAACAACGCGTGCGAAGCCGCGGGCAGAAACTAGTCATAAATAAATAAGCTGTACGGCATATTCCGCGCGTGTGATGCACATTCACTAGCGGACTTATCTGAGTTATAAATTTAAAGAAAAAAAAATATAATGACAGTAGATACACTAGGTACCATGTCTATAATATATTGATGAAAACTTGTTGTACACTCATAAAAATATCAATCAGTTCCCTAAAAATTGCGATATCTATATATATAAAAGAAAGTCGTGTTAGTTACACTATTTATAACTCAAGAACGGCTAAACCGATTTGACCGAAAATTGGTGGAGAGGTAGCTTAGAACCAGGAGTCTAACATAGGATACTATATTTTTATCATTTAATGAAACCATTTGACACATCGATTTCCACGGGGCGAAGCCGCGAGGCGCAGCTAGTACATAATATAAATACTAGAAATAAGAATAAACTCGCTGTGTCCACAACTAGGCTACACAAGCGATGTCTCTTTTAAAGGGCAATGTTTACGCATGTACATTATACATTCTACAACAGAACTCCAAGTGAGTTGCTATGACTATCAATAATTAATTTCAAACAAATAATTGTCGAACATATCCTTTGCAAAAAGGCTTTTTACAAAATATCGGATCATCTAGACCAGGGATCCCCAAACTATTTTGGACAAGTGACCCCTTTTCCAAAATGAACTGTTACCTCAGACCCCATGGCCAAATTACCTACTTTTAAGATCAACTCCCTCATTCATTATGGTCCGCTAACTTAAAACAGCTGCATTTTTTAGCATTTTTTATTCTGACTTAGGTCAATAGAAGAAGACAGAGTGAGAATTAGCAATGCTTTAAGTTAGCAGACTATTATGAATAAGGGGGCCTAACTTTGGTTTTTTCCTATTGATATAAAATACCTAGGTACTAAGGTACCAATTGGAAAACTTTGCACTTGGTTAAGTGAGTAAAGTTGACTTCATTTTCTCATCAAAATTTAAAGACTTTTTTTTATAAAGAATTCAGTAAATATCAAGTTTAATTAATAATGATTATTACAAATTATTAATTCGCAAAGAGAAAATAAAACATTCAGTGTGATGGATGAACCTAAACAAAAAAAACTGCAGATTATTGTATGGTTACGCTATTAACTCGCGTAGGGAGCTCAGCATTTTGTAAATTCTTTTTCAGTCACTTTACTTTACTTAATTTAGCTATGTAATAACTTTGTAATCTCTTGAAATAAATGAGTACTTATATGAGTTATTATCGTTCAAGCTCCAACGAATTTCAAAACGCAAATGAACTTTCAACCTAAGTGCAAGCTCGTTAAATAGTAAAATATCAGGAACATGATTGGACTTCAACTTGATCATGAATTCGTTCGTTTTAAATCGCGTAAGCGTCAAATATGTAGAGAGCAAGTCAAAACGCGCCTGAAAGACGTACGCTCGAACTTATTATCTTGCACAAACTTGTCCACACTGACTTGCCGAGTTTTTCATCTTGTACGAACTTGAGACTTTACATTACTACAACAATGCTATTTGCTACAAAAATATTAATTATTCTTAATACACGTAACATAACATAAACAATACAGTACCTACCTATCTTGAAAGTTTTAAATAAGAACTTGTGTAAATTTAATAGGGGTCTATTTTTAGACCTCGTCGACCCCCAAAATCAGTTTTCGTTTATGTCGACCCCTAGGAAACCGATATCGACCCCAAGGGGTCGATATCGACCACTTTGGGAATCCCTGATCTAGACGAAAGAAAAGCTTGCGATGAGTTTTGCTCCAACTCGAAAACTATCAACCTAAAAAGGTAAATGTTTCCTGTTCGCTTCTTTACTTTACCCTAAACAGATTGAAGTGAACAAACATTCAAAGTGATCACTTTATGTCCACTAGTTTACCACTAGTTTTATTATGTAACTTGGTTTGTGTGAGGTGTCCAAGAGATTGTATGTAACTTCAGATGCCGTCCAAGGGTCCTTCGAAGCCAGCCTCGCGCAGCCCTAGCCCGTTGCCGAAGGGTGACAGTCCTCCGGTTCCAGGTAATTTTCCACTAGATATTAATTTGATATTATAATACAGTACGTAATAGTACATCTTATAGTCCGTTATAGTTATTTGTTTCGGGTGTTCTGGTTGTTTTCTATGTATAATAAAAAATATCTATCTATGTAATGTATTGTATTATGTATATCAGTTATCTAGTACTCATAACACAAGCTCTGCTTAACACGATATCGATATGCAAATAAATGATTTTCATCTCGACATTTGATTGCATTTTGTTTATCTCCATAGAGCCAAGTCCACTGGTATCCAAGCGAGTGCCAGGCGAGTCTCCTCCGAAGGTCATCAAGAGGAAACCGCAGGCGCCAGCAGCTGATGACCAGGTTATCTATACTACTACTAATATAATAAATAGGAAAGGTTGCTTGGCTATTGATAGGCTCCGAAACTACTCGACCGGTTTGAAAAATTCTTTCACCGTTGGGAAGCTACCCTATCCACGGTGAACATAGGCTATATTATATTTTAGAAATGTGAAATTCGAATTTAACGCGTGTGAAACCGCGAGAAACATCTAGTATTAAATAAATCGTTTACCACTCCATAGTACCCGCTGCCTGTCTGTCCCTATGTATGCTTAGATCTTTAAAACTACGCAACGGATTTTGATGCGATGTTTTTTATTAGATAGAGTGATTTAAGAGGAATGTTTATAAATCATTTGACGCGTTGGTTTTTCACACAGGCGAAGCCTCAGGGCGCAGCTAGTTATGGAATAAAAACAATCCTTACATAATTAAAGTTATTAATGAAAAACGATGTCATCTGCAATTTAAAAACTGTGTCACAGATGATAATATTTTAACATTTGAATGAAGGAATGAATACGTTTAATGGATGAATGAACTTAAAATGTACAACGAGTCATGAATTATCCAACATTATTTATTTATTTTACTACGTGAACTCGACAAATACATGAGCGATGATCGCTTGTGCAAAGTAAACTTATGTGAAGAGCTACTAAATACATAAGTTCTTTCAAACTTTTTACTATCAAGTCTCACTCTTATCTAGGAATGAAAGTGAAACTACAAAACAAATAATCATAAATAAAAACTTTTATAATAAAGCCCTTTTATTTCTGTAATAAAATAAAATTTACAAAATTAATTATTAATATAAGCCATATAAAAAAATCTATATATAATGATTTCAGGTACCAACAAGCCCATCACCCGAAATGCCAGCAGAACCAAAATCAGCTGACTCCAAATCACCTGAACCTAAACCACCGGTTTCTAAATCACCTGAACCCAAATCACCGGTTTCTAAATCACCGGAACCCAAACCACTGGTTTCTAAATCACCGGAACCCAAACCACCGGTTTCTAAATCACCTGAACCGAAACCGGCTGAAGAGAAACCAGATGTGAAGCCATCTGAAGACATAGCGGTTGCGAGACCAGTGGCTCCTGAAATCAAGCCTGCTGAAGGGGCAATTCTACCACCCCCGCCTGCTAAAGCTAAGGTAACTAGATATTAATTTTTTTGGAGGCCATATTCGAGCACACGTGTAATAATGACGTCATTAGTTAATATTCGTACGTAGCGTGTTCGTGAGTTACAGTGGACGTTATCACACACATTTTTATACAAAGTGAAGCTAGACATACGTAGCCTCTCCGTGCTTGGCGGTAGGACAGCCGCTTTAAGCTAGAAGTAGCAGCCCACGCTACGCTACGTACGTGACGCAATGCAGGAAACGTGCGTTGGCGGCGTGAGGTCTGTCTCCAGTTTTAGGATAGCTGTTTTCATACAAATTCAAGCGTCCAGATCTCATAATGCGTCGCAAACGTTTCATACTTAGTAATAATTCACAGTTTGTTTCTATCTCATCATCACCATCATCCACAACCCGACTTCACTCGCTGCTGGGTAGGCTTCTAAACCTTTGTGCCACTTCGTTTATTTTACCCTCTACAGACAGGGTCTTGCGCCAATCTCATCCAATCTCCTTCGCGCTGTCTCACCGTTATTTCGATTTTGTTTTTCGTGTGTGCTAAACAAGAACTCTTCCTCAGGCCCCCCCAGCCCCCACGATGGAGGTGACTCCGAGCACACCCACGAAGGCAAAGCCCCCGTCGCCTCCGAAGCCCTGCTCTAGACCTACTTCTCCACAGCCATCATCATCTGTCGTAACTACGCCTCCGGTAAGTATGCGAAATAATTTTTAAAATTTTTAATTACGAGGCTTGTAAAACTTTAGATTTTCAACAACGAACACACGGACAAAATATCTGAAGATCGTCCAAATATTTATTCTGAGGCGGGAATCGAACCCACAACCTTCTGTATCGCACATGGACCTTTAACCGCTGCATCACAGACATCGCCAAAAGCCTTAAATAATTTGAATCTTTATCTCTTTCTAGCCTCGCGAAGATCCGTCTCCATCCAAACGTCTTACCTCGGCCTCGAGTACGGAACAGCTGATTCCACCAGCCTCCCCAGAGCCTCTTCGACCTGGCAAGAAGATAGGAGAAGTCACCACCATCAAGAGACAGCCTAAAACTGGTTGGCTATAGAGAATCAATAATGACCAATCAGCAATCGTAGTGATCAAAATACGTCCGTATCGGGATTTGTTTGAGTACTTATCTTGTAACTCGGTTATGAGTAACTCATTGTGTTACTGTCACCGTCACACCACTGTCCACTGTCCATAGTCCACTGCTGGACATAGGCCTCCTCCAATGAGCGCCATAGCACCCTGTCTTTAGCTTGACGCATCCAGCATCTGCCCGCAGTCCTTTGCAGGTCGTCATCCCACCTGGCCGGAGGGTGTCCTACACTACGTTTGCCGAGTCGCGGCCTCGACTCAAGAACACGTTTACCCGAGCGGTTGTCGGTTCTTCGCGAGATATGGCCGGCCCACTGCCACTTCAGCTTGCTAATTCTTAGAGTTATATCGATAACTTTGGTTCTCTGTCGGATGTATTCGTTACGGTCACATAGAAAGACCAAAATTATAAAAAAACCTAGTCACTTTATAATTTTTCGGAAAATAATCAACAAGTCTTTAGAAATATTAACAATCAAGCAAACAAGCTTCGGAATAATATAAATTTACGTGTTTAAATGCGTTAAATTGTAAGTGCTACAGTCCTACATAGCAGAAACACAAAAATCAAATCACTGGCTGTTAAGAACTTAAAAAGTTAAACTAAAGAATACATTCATTGACTAAATAAAGGTGGTTACTATGCCAACCAATATTAGGACAAGGTGGCAACTGATATTATAAGTCGTAAGAATTATTCAACTGAATACAAAATGCCAACTGATTGTAGGATACGATAGCCGAGAAGCATAAGTAAGAGAAGTTATTGATGAGTGACGAGTTATGACGACCGATGTGGCGCGGTAGGCGAAGGTCCGCCTGCGACGCAGGAGGTTGCGGGTTCGATTCCCGCCTCGGAACAATGGTGTGCACGATCTGCAGATATTTGTTCCGGGTGTTGTGGTCCTTTTCTATGTATAATAAAAAATATCTATCTATGTAATGTGTTGTATTATATATATCAGTTGTCCAGTACCCATAACACAAGCTCTGCTTACCATGGGGCTAGATAATGCTGTGTGAATTGTCCAGCATTATTTATTATTTATCTTGTCTACACAGATAGGTATCTAGTATCTAAGTGTTTAAGTGGTTCTGCAACCTGTTTTTATTAATTATTTATTTGTTTTTTAACGAGCCGCCTGTGGTTGATGTGTACATCACAGCGTTGAAATTATTAATTGCGTCACTTTTTTAGGTTGTTTTTTTTTGTCTCGTAACTAGTTGTCGAGTTTATTCTTGAAGGCGTCTTTGTTGTGGCTGAAATAATGTCTTCTTGTAATAGTTGGGAGGTGGTTGTGGTTCAAGAAAGAAACAATTATAAATTAATCTTAACCCAATTTTACTCGAAAGATGTCATCGGATAGTGTTACATTAAGGCCAGTTTCCACCAAGCCGGAGCAAAGCACAGGTAAGCAAAACTAATAACATGATTAAGACATGTATGGTTTAAACTTTTCGTATCTCTATTATCATCATCGAGTTTTCCATTGACAAAATAAAACGAATTAGCTGTTAGTAGGTAATTAACTTTTAAATACTGCTTTTAAAAGCTTTTAAACGACTACTGCTTGTGCACTCAAAAAAAACTCTTTCTATGCTCTTGAAACGTTTTTGGATTGGATATTAAAATTGCCTATTCGAGATTTTGCTAAAATATAAATATTTTACATGGTCTGATTGGACCTGGTTATGTTTACTAAAAAAAAACACAAAAAACAAAAAAATATACAAAAAAAAAATTATAATCCGAATGCAGCCAAAACAAAAACATTGAGAAGTAGGGAAAAAAAAAGATATTCCCACAAAAACCAAGGACCGAGGGGTCGTCACCCCTCGAGTTGACGCCGGGGTAATGAGGCCAAGCCTGGAGGCCTCTCTCTGTGCCCCCACCAGGGCCGGATAGAAATTTATTGTACTTGGTTAGAGAGATGGCTATTTTTATTGCAACATCAAAAACTTTGAAAATAATATATCAGAAAGTAATATCAAAAGAAACAGTTAAGTTTAAAATAAACAGGAATGAATATAGTGTGGTACAATCAGTGGTCTTATCGCATCGTTTATCGTTTTTAGGTGCGGTAAAAGTGAGTTTTTTTCTATTGTTGATCTCCCCTCTGCTTCGGTGTATACTGGCCTTTATAAGTTTGAGCGGGCGAGTAGTATCAGAGCGTCAAATTCATGACTAATGTGAATGTCTGATAGACCGTCTTGGCAATAAGTTGTGTGACCCTATCGATTTCGTCTGTTATGTTCACACTGACCTTGCTTTTGACCTTTTGACCTTGCTATGTTATAAAAACTCACGTGGGTTGACCCTATAGTAGGAGTAATCTTTGAAGATCTGGTTTCTGGGGTTACGTCAATATAATATATACATTTTCATAGATAGATTGTTTTTTGCTGAATGCCACCCTTACTTAGCAACCCCTTTTACTTAACGGATTGCTAAGTTTTAAGTTTAGAGTTTTAAATTTAGAGTTTTTTGTGTCAAACTCCGTATTTTTAGTCAAAGAATAAAGATTTGATTTTCTTAGTAATTGATTATGTCTTAACTAATTTTTTTATGTGACTAATGGTCAGCTCACACATGTAAAAACGTGACGCGATGCGACACTGTGCAATCTTTTAAAAGAGTGATTTAAAATACATCTTTATTAACAACGCAAATATATACAAATTCAAGAGCACAGACACACACTTTTCACACGCTCAGCTACACACACACACACAAATTAAACACAAGAGACAGGCTGGATTAGATTCTAAAACCCTAAACTACAAACAACATATTAAATGTTTGTTTTAATTTTTCTTTTCCTAAAAACTAAACTGTAACAACAATAATTATGTAACTCACCTTTCTTTTTAGTAGGTAAAAAACTATTTTTGTAAAAATTTTTTGGAACACTGTCCACGTTATTCTCGGAGGAGGGCGCTGTCATCTGCGACACAGTTTTTAAACTTCTGCAGATGACATCGTTTTAAATTTTCAACTATATGTAAACTTTGTTTTCGTTCCACAATAAACGATTTATTATTTATTATTAGAAATTTAATTGACATAATACGAAAACTCTCATAAGCGGCGTAGTGCGCTATTTTTATGTCAGTGATTCAAAATGTAACTTCATTTACTACACAAAAAGATACATATGAAAACACTAATAAAAACTCTCGCGTGTGACGCAACGAAGAGCTTTTATTAGTCTTAGTATCTCTAGATGACTCGGGTTGCTTCGCGTCGCGTCGATGTGGGCTGAACCTTACATTCAATTTAATTTTTAGTCTTTTAATGTATTTTGCTTTATAAATAAGTTAGAACCTTAGAATAAGCATAATCTGAAGCAAAATCTAGTCTCAGTTTACAAAACGTTTGCTGCCGAATTCTAAACAATGTATTGTGCTGTTGTTCTCAACCTCACTGATTCAAATGTCTGTCCTACGCTTTTTTGTATACAAATTGTAAGAAAAATAAAATGTATGTCTTGTACTTGTTGTTTTTATTTCCTTTGTTCAAATCGCTACGTAACGAAATGATTGCAAGGACATTTTCTGATTTCTTTTGTGTCTGTTCCTAGTACATCAAAGGTACGCTGTTATTTTCTGTTGTTATTAAAAAGGAATTAACGCTGCTATCACTTTCTAGTATCCTTTTTTTCAGTGCCTTTCAGGTAATTATTCTATTTGCAAATTTGATACTTAGATATACGTTGAATGTAAATGCAACTATTATAGAACCAAATCTTTAGTAAGGTACTGCTATTTTAAAATAGGAGTATCTAACTAAACATAAGTTTTTAGTAGTTAGAACTTCTACACATAGTATTCGTTCCTAAATTTTGCTATCTAAGCTTTGAGTTACGAAACTCGTAGAACCTCTAAAACTTCGTAGCATGATCGTAGACCCTCTACGAGTTCTTAGCCTTTACAAATTTCGTAGCTTGAAATTTCTATATTGTTATCTTATTTCCATTACTTACCTACCCATAAACCCATAGATTAAACACGAATGGTCAGAAGCAGTTTACGAACGTCCGCGTCGTGTACGAACGGCGGTTGTGGTGAAAGAATTGACCCGACAACTCAGCTCATGGATGTTTTTAGAGCTAACGGAACCTACCAGAGGAAGCGCAGTAGCTTCCTTCTACGTATTTTTAACACCTTCACTGCGATGATCCGCGTGCCAAGCGTGTTGATTATGGCTAAACCGTCCTTTTTTGTGGGAGACTTGTGCAGCTGTGGTATGTTTGCTGATACGAACTACACGAACACTCCTTTCACGTTTATGTTACACCAGTAAGTTATATAGTTTGTCTTAAACAAAATCCGACCAAAACCGAACTTGTATGTTCATAGATACATTTACTTACATTTTGCTTTCACTGTACTTCTGCGAATCTGTCATAAAACGAATCCGTCGTAACAAGAATCTGACTTTAAACGAACGAGGGAAACGAAGTCACGAGCGGTTACTCTATAGCAATCTTAGTGTAGGAACGAAGAGGTATCAGCTGTCCCTTCAGGCTATAGCTTCGAGAACAATCAAAGGCAGCGTCTACTTGTCTTGAAGTACGCGCTCCAGGAATACAATAACTTTCACAAAATTCTAACTTTATTTGTATCACACAAGCGCCCTACTGCGGTGGTAGGTACCGTCTAAGTATTGTTGAAGGATATCTGATAATAAAAACGTACCAGTTTCTGTCTGCGGCTTCGCATGCGTTCGGTCTATGAAACCGTTCAAAGGTTATTTCTTTTCTCACATAATTATGCAAAAGCGAGTGGCATCTCTGATAAGCAGAGTGAAAAAGAAAGAGTGAAAGTGAAAGAGTGAGAAAGTCATAGCTGATAAATATGATTGTCCAATACGACCACTGCTGCACTGGGTTAAAATAATAAAAAAAATAAAAATGTTTATTGCATTAACTTAAAAGATATAAATACAGGTTCTGGAGTCACCCTTTAAGCAAAATTTGCTTGTGTTAGGTGTTAGGTTAGTTATTTGTTTTTATTTTCTTCGCTGTAATTGTATATTTTTTTGTAACTTTTGTTTTTTTGGACCTTGTCTGGAAGTAAAGAATTTGAATATTGAATTGATTCCTTAGAGCTAATTTCAGCTTGATCCGTTCAGTAGTTTTGGCGTGAAGAAGTATCAAATATCCATCCATACATCCATCTAAACATCCAAACTTTCGCATTTTGAATATAAGTATGATTCTTAAAGCGATATCTAAATAAAGTCAATGGGAACGTGGCCTAAATCAAGTGTGTCCTATTTTTAGAGCTCAACATCCTCTTGGATGTTCTGCTACGAAACAAGAGAAATAAAACAACAAGTTTTTAAAAACAAACCATTTATTTCATACAATTATGAACAATCTCAAAGTATTCTTAACTTGCATTTCTTTGTTGTTCTTGTAACAATTATTTCGTTTACTTTTTCTTTTATTATTTTATTGTTAGGTAAATACTGTTGGATTTCCATGAGAAGATATTAAGAAAACATTTATAAATTCCATTCTTAAACGAATAAAGCAAAAAAACCAATCGTACATATATATTAAATATTATTATATTGTCTATAATAATCCAGAGGTTGCCTGGAAGAGATTGCTTCTAAGCGATAAGGCCGCCCATTGTATTTGTCGAATATAATGTATTTTTGTAATGATTGATTTGATTATGGTGTACAATAAAGAATTTTTGTATTGTATTTTAATAATATCTGTCTACAGAAATCAAATGAGATATTGATCCAGATTATCGAATACGCATATAGATATTTTAAAAAAGGTTTTTCTCAACGTGTCTCGCGTGAGACGCGCCTATTACCAACGGCTTACGCATTATTACTCCCAGCGTCTCACAAGATACTCAACATCTCACAATAATTATAATTGATGTTGTTCGTCTGCTTTTTTGAATAAACCGTAACGAATTTACTGTTGTAGGTATCTTACCATACAAGCATTTCTTAAAACTAAAATCATAGAACTATTAAATCGTATTTAATACTGTAGAAGAAACTCAATGACTAGAATGTTAGAGGTAAAAGCTTCTAAAATAAATGCAGCTGTAATATAACTAACTTAAAAACTGGCTCTAAAATACATTCATCAAAGAATGTGTATTGTAACGTTTTCTATATAAGTAAATAATGCTGGACAATCCACACAGCATTATCTAGCCCCATGGTAAGCAGAGCTTGTGTTATGGGTACTAGATAACTGATATACATAATACAATACATTACATAGATAGATATTTTTTATTATACATAGAAAACGACCAGAACACCCGGTACAAATATCTGCAGATCGTACACACAATTGTTCCGAGGCTATAAGTAGGTATAATCATGAAAAAGATACATAACTTCAACGTCTTCATTTTATTTTGGTGTTTTTTTATACCTTGTTATCTATATTACTAAAAAAGTGCATATCTTATTTTAATTATTGCTACTAAGGCATCTCACTTAATGTCTTACTAAAGGCCCAGGCCACAAAAACGACATAATTGCTTGGTTGTTTAGGGTTTTTACTTACATTTATGTTAACTTCAACTTTAAAACCATATGTAGATAGACATTCACATCATTACTGTGCAGTAGACAAATAAAATTATTGTTGTCAAGGCTATTGTACAAATATATTGAATGGTCATCGAATGTTTCAAATATTTTAAATTAATTCCTCATCTTCAATAACGTGAATTTTTATCTACCAATAATGCAACGCCTAGATTAGGTTCAGACTGAAAACCTTATCGTCCTCGGTGCCGTTACAGAATAAACAGATACAAACCAAAACTAGGAAGCCTTTGAAAATTGCTTCATTACTTCCATCTTTGATCCCAATTCCAATCTTAACAAATGCTTAGAGGGAAGTCGGTGATCCCAAACATGAGACAGAGCATGATAAAAAATTACACAATATAACACTAATCTTGGATAGGTGCCTAGGTTTCTTAGGTTAAAACCACAACTAGATATTATGCCCATAACCTTGACGTTCTAAGATTGATGGTTGGTGGCCCTGGTTTTGCAGTTACTTTTTAATCGCTTTTCTACAGTGTTTTCGCTCAAAGCCACCCAGAAACCACTTTCCCTGTGACCTTCGACTTTCCTTTATCAGTTTTGACCGAAGGACTTGGCGAAGCGGCTGGACTTACTTTAGCAGACCTAGGAGAGGGAGATCTTAGATGTTCTGAAGAAGTTAGTGACGGTTTTGTGGGAGTTTTCGAAGTAGATGGTATAACTTCTGGTGGTTTCACAGGAGTTTTTGGGACAGAAGTTGTTACTGGTGGAGTTTTCGGAGTAGTAACCGACTCTTTATCAGAAATAGAAGGCGCAGCTGCTGTTTTCGGAGGAGCTGGTGATGAAGTGGGCTTGGGAGTTCCAGTCATACTCTTGTACTGAGCTTCGAGCGACGAAGCTGACAGAATCTGTTCCCTTTCTGCTGTAGTAATTGGAGGAGTTGGAGGAAGAGTTGTAGGTGCAGGAGGAATTTTAGGAGATGGAGAATGAATTATTGGAGTTGGAGAATGAATTTTCGGAGTTGGAGGATGAATTATCGGATTTGGAGGGCAAACTTCAGGAGTATGAACTCTACTCGGAGTATGAACACTAGGCGTAGGAGTCAAGGGCTTTTGTAGTGGAGAATCTTCCTCCTTTGTCATGTATAAAGTCTTGGGAGACGTTGGTGGTGAGTCAGGTTCTATTTGTATGACGTGTTCAGTTCTGAAACCCTCTGGTGGCGAGACGCGGCGTTCGTCAGGTGTGCTGGGTTCTGATGGCTCCGCTGATGAGGACTTTAGAGGACGCGTTTGGATTGACGCTTCTGAGCCTGTAAAATTTAATAAACCTTTTTATGATTCTACCAATTATATTTCTTTTAATTGACAGTAAAGTAAAGGTTTGAGGGGCGATCTTCGTTTCCTAACATAAAAGTAAATAAATAAATGAGTTATGCTGGACAATTCACACAGGATCATTTGCTTGTTTTATGGTTACTAGATCGCTGATCATGACTATGTTATGGTCATGACTGAGCATGCCCAGCGTGAGGATTATGGGCATTATCACGATGAGATAAGCGAATAAAGCGCTTATGAGGTATGCGTCCAGCAGTGGACCAATATAGGCTGTTGTTTATCACTGATAAACTGAATGACATTATCTATACTTTATTTAATATATATAAAGCTAGATTGCCTGGGAGAAATCACATGTTTTTAGGCGCAAAAATGTGTACATTCATTCATTCGTAGAAAATCTTGCTCTCTTAGACATCTAAGTAGGAAGTGATTAAATACCTTTGTCTTCGATATCTACTTCTACTTGCATCTCGTTCTCCTTCAGAGCTTCATCATCAGATACCTCAGGTATTGGCGTTTGGCTGCGGAACGAGCGAGCTGCAAAAATAATATTAAATAAGTGTGTCTGCCTTTCTTCAATTCACATAATTATTTCCATCCAAAGGCTGTCTGTAAGAGATCGCTTATCGAAGCTTATAGACGGCCTTATCGCTTAGGCGATAAGGCCGTCCATTGTATTTGTGGCATGTAATGTATTTTTTTTAATTCTGCACCCTGTGTATAATAAAGCATTTTTGTATTGTATTATATATATGAAACTTTGGATATTGAGGTTTCTAGATGAACTTCTGTAAATAGCGATATACATAATTCAAAGAATAGACATAAGAATAAACTCGCGGTGCCTATCATATAAGCTAGATAAATGTATATTTTAAAGGGCAATGTATACGCTTATACAACCAAACTCCAAGTGTGTTGCAAAAATTATCAATAAATAAATTCAAACAAATTGTCAAACATATCCTTTGTAAAAAGGTTAACTACAAAATATCAGACTATCTAGAGGATAAAAAAGCTTGGGATGTTTTGCTCCAACTCGAAGATTAACAACCTTACACGGTAAAGGTTTCTTGTTCGCTTCTTTACTTTACCTTAAAAGTGACCAAAAAATCTAAGCGATCACTTTATTTCCTAGTTTTACTTATGTAATTTGATTTTATGACGTGTCCAAGAGTCTTGTAAGGTCCAAAGGAAATAAAGCACTTTGAATTTTGAATTTTAAATCAGGAGCTCCTCTTTGTAAAGGACCTTTAAAAATGACTTACAACCAGGACTGGGTTTCTTCTCCATCCGCCGCGGCGTCTCGAACACCTCGTCTTCGAGACTGCACTCTCTGACTTGCTCGTCTTCTCTCGCTCAGTGAAGTCAGCACTAATACAACGGGTATTTATCGTGTATAGCGTAGTATAGTTATATTACCAACAATTGTGGGGGTCCTAGCTCTTACTGTGTCGTTCCTACGGCAGGGTTCTCCTCCACGTTCCTTGATTGAAAGACTGGTGGACTGTATTACTAGGCTTTATTCTTGAAAGGTTCTTGGCGCCGATTTGCTGGTTTTACTTCTTCTTGATGACTGGTTGACTACTACTACTACTACTACAATTAGTGCTTATAATATAATTACAGAAACTCCTCTTTGTAAAGGACAAATGACTTACAACCAGGACTGGGTTTCTTCTCCACCCGCCGCGGCGTCTCAAACACCTCGTCTTCGAGACTGCACTCACTCTCTGACTTGCTCGTCTTCTCTCGTTCAGTGAAGTCTGACTTGATCTTACTTCTCATGAACTTGGCGTATGCTACTCGAGTGGTGGGAGTTACTGTTGAGAGGTTGGGGTTGTATTCTGAAATTACAAATTATTGTAGGTGAATTATCTCATTGTAGCATGTGTGGAGATTTATTAATTTATTCTAGCATATATTTGTTTATATTTTTGAGTAAAATGGGCGTATTATGTGGCGATAGATCAATTCTTGTAGTCTTCATTATATTCAATTGTATATTGAACTTTTTATATATTTTAAGGAACTCCACAAAACACAATTTATTTATCATCATAAAGCACTTAGAAAAATTATTAACCAACAAAGAAAGTTACAATCAGATAGTTAAAATAAATTAGAACTAGCTATTACAATGGTAATAACTGCAGAGTGTTGCAAACAGTCAACAGGTAGCTCAACTGATCCATATCAATACCAATGGGAAGCGTCTCCAAGACGCGCACTGGCTGCATTGCCCCGCTATTTAGTTAGATGAAAAGAGTTACATCGGTCCGGGGAACAAGTTTCCTTACGTCGACATCAATCCTTACCTAACAGTTTCTGCGGGTCAATAGTCCTGTTATGTACGTTCTCGAGGATATGTCCCCTCAGAGACTGGCGGCTCCTCCGTATCTCGCCCTCGGCAGTAGTTCCTATTGGGTCCCGGTGAGTAGTGTTGCTACGCACTAGCGCGTTCCAGTCGCGTTTTTTGCTAGAATCATAATAATAAAGTATAAATACCTATGGATCAAACAACTTATTATTTACTCCTATGAATTGTTTAGACTAAAAAACTATTCTCATAAGTGACTGTCTTTTTTTTGAATAATAACAAAATAGAATTTGAGGTAAGAAATTTAAAAAATTTCCCTTCGATGTGGATTTTTTTTGGGAAAAATTTACTAAAAAAATTAGTAATTGTTTTTATTTTCATGATTTTTTTTAAATTTACTCCTGAAATTACCCCACGCACTATAATAGCAAAAACCTTAGAATATAAGGTGTTGCTACGGATCAGAAGCTTATGGAATGTACTGTTAGTAGGATGAAATCATAGACATTTTAGGTGTAATGTCTATGATTCCATCCTACTAATATTATAAACGTGAAAGTTTCTAGTCTTTCGCGCAAACGCTCACTTGTTATCATAAAAATCAGTTTCCATGGGATAGAAATAACCTTAAAACGATTCCAAAAAAACAACGCGTGCGAAGCCGCGGGCAAACTAGTAGGTACCTAAGATCATTAATTAAACAATAAATAAAAAGGTATAATCTATCCCCAATTCAGTTTCAAACTTACCTATCCGTACTTCCTCTCCTTACGATTGCCTTGGCGATCTGACTGAAGACATCTTTCGGTTTTGCTTCCTTGGAGATCACGTCTTTGATGATGCCTTCCACTATTCCTATCTGGAAGTCCTTGAGAATCCGCCTCTCCATCACTTTACCTTTTTTGCCTGATACTGCAAGAAAATTGGTTGGTTTAATGAAAGTTGGCCGGATTTGGTAGGTTATTTAACTCGTCACAGCCAAATGGGAGGGTACAGGGCTCAAGGAGTGGCCAAAATAACTTTGAATTTTGCTCGCCTGACATTATAATAATGTTTGAATAGATGATTTGCGTATAGGAATCAACATCTACGTTAATTCTGGATCCCGACATCTTACAGCACATTTCTATTTTTATCGCATATCACGATGTTAGCCGACTCAGTGCGAGCTTTGATTCGCTGGTTTAACCAATACCGCCTGTAGGTACTGGCAATATTATAGATTCGGAGCACTGATATCCAGCACTCTGCCCAACTCTGCTTCAATAGCGCATATAGCGCATTAAAATAGTTTGTACAGTTGTCTAAGCGAACCATAGCTAAAACGACGTTTGCAACCTTCGATCAACAATACCTAGATTACGGGTAGACGCAAAACGTATGTGACCCGTTATTTAGGATCGAAGTTTGCAACCCATCAGTATATGTGTTTGGACCTAATATTTAAATGATCTGGAAATAAAGCTAATTAGAATTCTATAACTACAAGACATAAAGCTGAGACTTACTTGCAGTATCCTGCATATTGATCCTCGGCGTCTTCATCCCGTTATTGTGCAGTATGTCTATCAGCTCGTACCGGAGCGTAGAGATATCCTGTCTGATCTCCATGACGTCATCTTCAGTGACGCCGACCTCGTCACGCGCACGTTGTTCAGCTGTGACATAGCGGCGGACCAGCACTCGCATTACTGCTTCGTGTTCTTGGCGGGCTTTCTCGCGGGATTTTTTCTGGGGGAAAAAGAGATTGATTTAATAACTGTTGGGGCAGATTGATGGTTAGAATAATAGTAATAAGATAGTGAAATAATCTGTATGAAAAGCCCGTCTTTACATTTATTACATACGGCGTAGAAGACAACAGATTAAGTGGCGAAAAATCTGTCTGTATTGTTGAACAACAACCAGCCAGGTTATAGAAATGCGCGTTCAAATTCTGAATTTGCGGTGGTGTAAAATTTATCTTGATTTCATACATCGAATTCCAAATGTTGATTACATCGAGTTGGCTTAGAAGGGTGTAGGTTACTTTTAGACCAGTAAAACTATGTGCCATAAACTATTCCAATAACACAGAAAAAAGAAGGACTTTGGTCGCTTTTCTACTTGCCAGTGCCGTCCCTTTCAGTGGAAAGGCGCTCAATGATATGACATTCCATATTATAAAGAACATGTCGCTCAGCTACATCAAGAACTAAAGTCAAGTAACGAACGTCAAGAACCCGTATGAAAAAAAAGCAAATTGAATGTTGGACTTCCTCACAATAATAGATCCGCGGTCGTGGGTCACGAAACAGTGCTGCACCCAGCCGACGAGCTGCTTCGGTGTGGGGATAATGTTGAAGGGAGGTGGCACCGTGTCTCCATCCTCAAAGTACGACATCCAGAGGTTACTGCGCGCGAACTTCCATTCTGTATCTGCCCTTTCCTGTTAGATAAGAGAGTCAATAGAATTAATGAACTGAGACCACGCCTGCAAGATTTTGAAGAAAGAAGAGCCGTAGGTGTAATGTATAAGCTGGCTATGTACGGTGCAGCGCAACCGTGCATTTAGGTATAAGCTAGCTAATTATTGTCAAATAATCGATTTGATTTGAGAGATTAAGGTCATAATATGTTACATGCGCCTTCAACTTAGTTTATTGCACCAGTTCACGTTTTCACCTCATCATGGTACGCGAGTGCTATCAATCAATTTATTATATCAATATAAGGTTTTTATCAATCTTTTCGTATCATTTGTATCACTTAAAGGTGTTCCGTACAGGCTATATTGTCATTATTTACACACTTAAGTGCTGCTTTATACAGAAACTTGAACAGATTTTTCTGACCAAGCATAGGACACACCCAATCGATCTAATTTTACTCGCTCTGGCTGGTCTTACTGTACAATGATAAATTAAAATTATCATTCTTCGCAAATAAGGGATATTACTTTTTAAATCGTTTTTGGAGCACACCTGCTTCACCTAAGCGTAGTCACTTAATAATTGATCTCTTAATTATTGATCACTTAATAACTGATAACTTAATAATATACCACTTTGATCACTTTATAATTAATAACTTTTTTATCAAGTAAGTGTAGAGAGCATTGTACATTATCATCTGAAACAGAACTTACCGAAATAATCTGATAAGAGTTCGACATCATAGCGATCAGCATATTCAGCAGAACAATAATGTTGATCACGGAGTAGGATCCGAAGGTCAACAGCGCCCAGAACCGCGTGAAGCTTTTGATGCCGGTCAGCTCGAAGGTGGTTAGATCCACTAGGCCGAAGGAGGCCCAGAATAAGGATTGAGAGGTTTCGAATAGGCTGAAAAGTAGAATAATTTAAAAAACACTTGACGGTTTTAGATTGAAACTGAGATACAGAGCGATAAAGATAAATTTATTTGGCCATAAACGGGTTACGTACAATAACACAGATAATAATAGTACATACTTACTACACAGTACATTTAAAAAAAACCTTCGGAAAAACAATAAATAGCTACCGTGCTAGCACAGTGCTAGCCTGTTGACCAAAGAGGGTCAAACTCAGCTCTGTGCTGAACCACGCGGGGCGCGGAACAACGCGGGTTTTCAGTTTGCGATCAATACTATGGTAGAATTAGAACGATTGCATATATTTTTACTTAAATCTTCCATAGTAGTTTGTTGGCTAAAATATCAACTGTTCTATAAGAGAACCACATACGTCACACGTCAAACTGATAAAAATCCGTTCGCAAAAAATGTGAAGATAATAGACTCGAAATAGGTGAGTCCAAACAATTCTTTAATGAATTCCATTAAAAGATAGTATTCGCTTGTCAAGTTGATAGGAATACCTACTTAGCGTATCTTCTCCAGATAGTACAAGCTCGTTCCTGGTTGTCGAAGTCAGCGAGGCCGTTCGGACTGTGGTAGCACTTGTTCTTTTCTAGTTCAGCGTAGTACCACATCAGTTGGTTGAGTCCTGGAAGAATAGGGTTTAAAAAGATAATTTAAATAAAAAATGTCAATTATTATTGCATGCCATTTCTCTCAACTTGTACCTACACCGTAATCGGTAAAACATGTTTGATACCTACCTAACTGTTTGTAGGTAACATCTTATTAACACAATATGTTTAAATGAATACACAATATATATTTAAGATAAATAATCTTTATCTTTAATATAATATTGTGTATTTTGATAAAATTGTTTAAATAATTGTTCTGAATATGAATAAGAATTTCGCTCTAATTGTACAACATGGTCTTGTATAACTTCCTATGTTATAACGGTGAATAAATACAAATATTGCTTTCTGGTTTTATAATATGCCTGCCTACCAACTTGCTATGAGATATCTAGGAGTTTTTTAGTATAATAATAAGAATAAATCGTTTATTGGTACATGACATGGAACAAAAAACAGTTTTGAAAAACGATGTCATCTGCAGTAGTTCAATACTGTGTCGCAGAATGACAACGCCCTCCTCACAAACCAGTACTATTAAATAGCAAGTAGGACGTGTACATGGTACCAGCAAACCAGTCAAAGAAATTGGTTTGGTATCGAGGGCAAATTTTTCATACCTCATTATTCGTCCTTTGTTATTTTTTTTTGTATGATCTATGTAGATTTTACGGCGTGTTTAGCAATTTTGTTGTTGGGTAAAAGTAGGTACTATTCAGTTTGTTTTTGTTCTTATCTCGGCTTCAAAAGAAAGTGTATTCAAGGAATTGCCGTTAATCACTAGCAAGAAGTGTAAATTACCTACCACACCCAAAAGCAAAGAGCACCAGCATATAAACGAAGAAGAATTTTATGATATCCAAGATCATCCTTCCCAAGGAGACCTGCAGAGGTCCAAGATACGGGTTGATGGAGAAGATATGGACCAGTTTGAGGAAAGAGAAGATCATGCCGGCTGCAAAGGCACCTTCGGAGAGAAGCATAGGGTCGTAGGAGTCCCAGCGTTCACGGGGATACCAGGGATCGAGGCCGTTGCGATGGTCACGCTAGGGGATACATAGAAAACACTTTATTATACCACTCTAAACAGAAAACAATACATAAACAAAAGAATAAAGGAAGTATTAAGGGCGGCCTTATCGCTGAGAGCGATCTCTTCCAGGCTACCTTAGGATGGACTGGACATGAAAGAACAAAATAGACGGTGGTACTTTAGAAAATATATAGATAAAAAAAGAAGTTAGTTGCTATGGGCTTTAGTGTTAATAACCATGATAGTTTCTAAAGTTTTATTAGCTTTACCTGAACAATATACCAAGAAGATATCCTCAGACTGATCCAGGCGATGTAGAACATGTTTGTAATGAAGTCCACAATGTTCCAGAGATCGCTGATATAGTCCACCAACCCGCCAGTCCAGAGTGCTCGGATCTCCGCCCAGATCAGACCTAGATCATGAATCATGAACATTACAGTCTAACAGAGATTTGTAGGTGTCGGAGTGAATTATTTGGGAGGTTTATTAACCCTGAGAAAAGAAAGTTACAAACTTTCATACTTTACAGAGGGAATGCAGGAAATTGATCAAGGTTCTTGCTGCCTCGAGACCAAAAACACGTGGAAAAACTAAGGAGAATAAAGCCGAGCTTAGGAAAAATTTACAAAATGAAACATGCCAAGATTTCTTAACACACAACCTTTTAATTCTCAATTACCATCATCTATACATATAAAATGCTTTGTCCTGAATGACTGACTGACGGATCAACGCACAGCCTAAAACGCTGATCGTAGAGACTTCAAACTTTGAGAATGTTTTCTTAGTATGACGTAGGCATCCGATAAGTTAGGATTTTCCAAAATTTTACTCTTAAGGGTGTGAAAAACGGGGTCAATATTTGTATGGGACAACGTGACTCCTAGGTCCAATCAATTTTCCAATTAAACTTTTGCATAAACATTCTTTAACAGAATAAATGGAAGACGAGTTTCCATGCGGGTAAAGCCGCGGGCGCAGCTAGTATATAGGCTGATGATGATCATACAAAACCAGAGAGATCATGCTCAATCACTAAGTTCCCTCTGCGATATAATCATAAAGAAAGTCTTGCTACCCCACATCCTCAATCAATCAAGAAAGCATGCCAACAAATTCAATTTTACTTGCTATGTAGACGATGACCCCGAACTCAATGAGACCCGGTAGAGCGCCGCGTTCATGCTCCTTCCAATACTCCACCAGCTCCTGCAGCCAGCGGATGCCGGACCACTCCAGCACTAGGAACTCAGCGCGTTGGGATGCCAGGGAGAGTAGAGCTGGAATCGAATAACTGCGTTAGTAACTGGTGGTGTCATCATATGAAAATCCCCTCGAAAACAGCAGTTGGATGTGATAAAAGCGAGTAAGGGAACCGACCAGAGAAAGGGCAGCTGTTATCTTCTGTATATTTTTCTGGTACATATTTTGTATTTACGAAAATAAATAATTATTGACTTTTTAATACTTCTACTGCGATCAACATTTCACCTGCCAAGCGTGCTATTTATGGCAACCCGAGGGGGTGGCCGTAAGTTGCAGTAAGTAGGGTTATCATCAAATACGTCCATTGCTGAGCATGACGTATTTGCTGATGAAAGACTATTGAAGATTCGAAAGAAAGGACACTTACTCAGAAAAAGCATGTATGATGAACTGTGGCATATGAACTTGACGAAGGGTTTCTTCATGAACCTGCCGTACTCTGAATTAGGGGCCAGCATGTAGATCGTGCAGTACACGGGAAACATTATTCCTAGTCTGGCAACCTGTAGAAAACAACTCATTGTATGTTATTGTGTAGTGTCTCCGGTCAGGTGAGATGACAGTCTGCGCAAGACTGCAGGCAGATGCTGGATGCGGCAAGCTGAAGACAGAGCGGTCATTAGGGGAGGCGTATGTTAAGCTGTGGACTAATATAGGCTGGCTGAAAACGACGATGTATGTTGCTGGTGGACAGCTGTTTTTGGATACTTTGAATTAAATCTCAAACGCATGCCAACACGTGCCGAGGCTTAAGAGTTGTCGCAGGTCTCGACCAGCAAAAAAAAGTTCATTCAAATATGGTCTTTAACTCGTAATATTTAGATGTATTTTATATTCACGGCATCAGACCAAATAATGTCCTTAAGCGAGATTTAATATAACATATTCTAAAATTAAGACCTCCACAGAGTGGAGCCCACCCAACGCTAAGAGGCGGCGACGTGGCCCAGGCCCAGGATGAGATGGCGCGACGAGCTCGAGGTACATCTTCCATCATGGCCTGTTGCAGCGTTGGATCGCGAGGAGTGGAAGGAGAAAAGGGAGGCCTTTGCCCAGCAGTGGGACAATAATGGCTTAAAATAAATAATAATAATAAATAATTCTAAAATTCTAATCTTTCGGCTCCTTTGGAGTGTTACAGTTGTGTGTTATGTGGCTTGGACATAAGTGGTAATAAATAATACCTGGACGCACTGTCCAACGATGTTTTTTCTTTTAAACCCTGGAAGGCCTTCGTACCAGATCGCACCAAGTAGTTGTTGGACGTTTGGATGTGCCACGAACTGTAAAAAAAACGAACTGTCAAATGGACTCTACATACGTGTTGGTGTGACATTTCAATGGGTTAGAAGCTTTAGGACTACATATTGATTTGACTAGATAGCAGTTAGGACTTAATCGCTTTCTGACTAAATCTCGATATGACCATATCGCGTTAGGACTAGATAGCGTTTGGACCAGATCGGCATAAGACCTGAAAGCGTAACGACTATATTGTCGTTTGTTTTATTGTATATAATAATATTGAATTATTATATAATGATGTGTTTATTTATAGGTGACAGTGTTATTAGCAGCGCGCTTATATCGGAAGACAAGTATACAAAACCGCGTAGTTCTGAAATGAATTCTGTACGACTGGGACTTTGTCGCAGTAAAAACATTGCATGGCCGAACTTGATCATGGCACAACATGTATACTGTTACCCTACGTGCACTCTATAAAGCATTTCTAAAGAGGGACAATTCGCCCAAAGGTCCGTTTTTGAACGGGCTAGATGTCCTACAATGTGCAAAATGTCACACCAACCCGCCGGATAGTGTCGCTATCTTTAGTGGGAGACTCCATTAAAGATGATCATTATGAAGCAGGTATCCCATAATAAAGGCAATATGTGGGATATAATATATAATCATGGCCTTCAGCCTTAATTTCTAAATCCCTCACTCAAGGGAATGTGTTCTTGCTTTGAACACTTCAAGATTTAAATAAAACCATTTCGTATCCAATTCGGGATTTATCTTTTGTATTATATCCTTTGTCTGTCTTACAGTCCGGGGATGAGGTCCTAAGTTATTTTCTACAATATGCAAAGTTAAAAAAGTTCAGAAAACAGCTAACTTCTTATTTCCCTAGCTAGTGCGCTAACTTAGACTACTTTTAAGGAATACATTTACTTTACGGTCGCTGAAAAACTTCACAGAAATGGCGGTTTTCTGAGGAAAAAGTAATTCATGTTTCTTCAAGTACTAGTAATTATTTCTTCTCTTTGAACAAAGACAATCTTTTAAGAATGAGTGCAAGAAACTATTTACCTACAAATAAGCACTGACTGCTTATAAATACTTAAAACTTTAAGTTATATATCTTTATGATGTTTTTTCCCGCGAGCCGCAACGTACAATACAATACAATTATTATTCTTTATAGCACACATAAAAAATAGATACACTGGACAGGAGAAAGACAAATACAAAATGTGTTGTACAATGGGCGGCCTTATCGCTTAGAGCGATCTCTGCCAGGCAAACGTATTTCAAGAGTTTATTATTGTAAACAGTTTACAATTAGGTACTAAACATCTAAAAATATTAGCTTTACGGCTTTTTATCCAGATTATAGCCCTAAATGACCACGATGCAGAATAAAATAATTTTGTGGAAAATTGGACAACTGGAAAATTCTTAAAAAAGACGCTCCTAATCGTTTTTTACAAACACTGAATGAAAATGAATATTGACCATGATTTGATGGTTATTCACACTAAAGTCATTTAAAACGGGATATTTACCATGGTTTGATTTTTGAGTTATCCAATATTTCGGCACAGTTTCATGCGCCATGATCACGGACTAACTGAAGGATGAAAGCTGCCCATAAAAACTTACTCGCAGTGCCTTCAGTTATTCCGTGATCATGGCGCATGAAACTGTGCCGAAATATTGGATAACTCAAAAATCAAATCATGGTAAATATCCCGTTTTAAATGACTTTAGTGTTAATAACCATGATAGTTTCAATAGTTTTTTTGAAAATATTTTAAAGAATATTTAAATATAATATTTAATTGGGGTACTCACAAGTTTCTGCTTATACTTGATAGCCAGCTTCAATCTGCCCAGGGTCTGCCTCTCGCCCGGCTCCCAACAGTCTAAATCCAGGGGGTTATAGTTCAGCATTATCTCCAGCTCTTTGGAAGTCCTGGTGTGATCCAGGAGCGAGGTCGCGAACTCCGTGCATTGTTGACGTAGGGCCTGAAGATGATATGGTGGCATTTTTGACAGGTTCTTAGGTTGGAGATAAGAAGCAGAAGAGAAAATTATGAGAGGAATAGATAAAGCACCGGAGTTTTATGCGATGTAAGTGTTGGATTGTTTATTCAGAAAAAAACTTGTGTTTCTATAAATTAGGAAATAAAATATAAATTGTATAAATAAATATAAATAATGCTGGACAATTCACACAGCATTATCTAGCCCCATGGTAAGCAGAGCTTGTGGTATGGGTACTTGATAGCCGATATACATAATACAATACATTTAATAGATAGATATTTTTTATTATACATAGAAAACGACCAGAACACCCAGAACAAATATCTGCAGATCGTATACACAATTGTTTCGGGGCGGGAATCGAACCTCCTGCGTCGCAGGCTGACCTTCGCCCACCGCGCCGCATCGGTCGTCAAGTATATTAGGTACTTAAATAACCTTTTATTTATCTTCCTATGATCACAATATTCATGTTTTTGAATGATTGATTAAAAAAAAAGTGTTAGGTACAAAATACTCCTTTTAAGCTTGATTAAATAAAATGAAATTACCGTTCCCAATTTCAATTTCTAACTAAATCGTTCTCAAGACTATGTAAATTAAAATATTTTAAATGATTGATTTAAGTTAATTTACATAAATTTTTTACTGCCTAAACTATAAATTATGTACCTACCAAATAATAACAACATTAAAATAATGACGGGGACTCACATGCATTCTACGGGGCGCCCTATTTACCTTATACTCAACTCTGAACTCTGTCTCCATCCGGCTAAGTCTCCTTAGCTCCCAGGATAGCTGGAAGGCGGTCAGCAGAGGGTCAGCTGATGATAAGGCGATCAGGGAGGGTGCTGACAGCGCGCGGTACGCATTGATACGCGCTTGTGAGTGGCGCAGGGAGTCTTGTAGAGATGAGTTCACACATTCGTCACAGCCGCATCTGTTAATTCATACGAATGTTATAAAACCGAAAGTCATTATCTCTATCTCCATCCGGCTAAGTCTCCTTAGCTCCCAGGACAGCTGGAATGCGGCAGCAGAGGGTCAGCAGACGATAAGGCGATCAGGGAGGGTGCTGACAGCGCGCGGTACGCATTGATACGCGCTTGTGAGTGGCGTAAGGATTCTTGTAAAGATGAGTTCACACATTCGTCTCAGCCGCATCTGTTAATCCATACGAATGTTATATAATTTGGCGTTTTTTAAAAAACTATAAACCGAACGACTTTAAATTCCTAAATAATGAATGTGATACCCAAGCCACCCAAAGATAATAATAAATATTGTATGTATGTATATTATATTGTAAATGATTTACATCATTCTGTACCTACTTGACGTCGTGAGGCACGGGCAGCGTGGCTCCTCGATCCAGGAGTATCTTTAGGATCTCGTAGTGGTTCCTGTGGGAGGCCAGGATCAGCGGCGTGATGTCTGGTGTGAAGGTGGCAGCGGACGCGTCTACTGACTCCCAACTCTGGAAGAATAGTTTACCATCAGAGCCTACATTTCTGTTATTATAGTGTATCTGTTAATTTTTTTTCTCTAAATAATAATTGGTACCAACTAATTGGTTAATGTAGAGATTTTTTTGTAAATAATAAAAATTATTTATGATTTCATGGTTTTCCTTTCATTTAATTCATCAAGTTTGTTAGAGAGATTTCGTCTTTATAATAAAATTGACCCTTACGATCAATGCAATAAAAGTACAGGGTGTAATATAATTATACAGATTATAGTCGGTTCGATTCCCGGGTGTGGCAAGCGATTTTTAGAACATCCTTAATTGCAGTTTTCTATCTTTTCAAAATAAAGGAATGTTTTCGTTGATTAACATTTTCTGTTTACAGTATTCTGAGTATTTTCCCTTCAGGTGGCAGTACAAAATTCCATCCTGTATATAAAGACTTACATAGGGCTCCCCAGAAACATGATGCTCCTCCTCCCACTGTAAGAGGAGTTCCACAGCTTCCACGTACTCTTCCTTGATGGCGTGCAGAAGAGCATCCTGAAACCAAAAGAAAACTAAGGCTGGTCTTATAGTCATGCCGCTGCTGGACGCGCCGCTGGGCAGCGCGCTGTTAACGTTTATTGAACGGCGCTGCACAAGCGCGCGACTTTGAACCGCATCAACTACCCCCCATACATCTCCGAACACGCGCGCTCCGAAACGCCCCCAGCCTAATTCAAATTCAAATTGTATATTTACATAAGACCATCAAATTACAGATGTATCCAAATCGTTATTATACGTCATTATGGAATAAGGGACAGCTCTTTGGATCTTCTTATATCTTACTTGAGTGATAGGATACAAATAAAAAAATAAAAAAAAATGATATTTATCGTATGTATACAGTACCATGTCAATATATTTATGAAAACTTGTCGTACACTCATAAAAACATCAATCGGTTCGCTAAAGCGATAAAAATAATGTAAATACTAGAAATAAGCATAAACTCGCTGTTCCCACAACTAGACTACATAAATACACTTTATTGCACATCAAGATAGAGAAAAAAAGACAGTAAAGAACAAAGATACAGATGCACAATGGACGGCCTTATCGCTAAGAGCGATTTCTTCCAGGCAACCTTTATGTATGTATACTTAGGTGTAGGGGACCAGGTTGTTTTTAAAACACGTCTCTATTTTTTAATGTATGACTTGGTCTAGGTTAAAGTCACTTGACCACCACTGGCCTAAATCAAAGTCATTTTCACTTTTACAGACTCTTATAAAAGACAAGAGCGATATAAATTATCAATTTTGCTCAGTTTCGCAATGTTAGCGATCGTAAACCTGTCCTCTCTAGGAAAAATGACTCATAGGGCATGAACCTATGATTCATTATCCGATGAAACGATAACAAAAGAAGGTTCTATGTTCGGCTGTATATATGTATATATTTTTAATTTAATGTATGTTCGTCGATTTCTCCGTCAATCACAATACAATACAATACAAAAATTCTTTATTGTACACCATAATCAAATTAATCATTACAAAAATACATTATATGCGACAGGTACACTGGGCGGCCTTATCGCTTAGAAGCGATCTCTTCCAGGCAACCTTTGGACGGAAAGAATTATAATGAATTTAAGAAAAGGCAGGGGGTGTACCGCAGGTTATCTAAATAAGAATACTAAAAAACAAATAATAAATATTACAATTATGGACTGATTTCTTTGGGGGAGGCCTATGTCCAGCAGTGGACTGCTATAGGCTGATGATGATGATGATGATGATTGGAAAATTATTTCGCCATTGTATAGAGAATCATCCCGAGGTGGCGCCATGAAAAAATATTCACGGGGGACAAGTAGGTATTTGTCCCGAAAAATATAAAAAAACAGTGTAAATACTAAGAAATTATATATTGAAATATTGAATTTTAAATCAGTATCTAGGTTAATTCAAAACGATAAAATTATTTTTAGATTATTAACGAATGAGTAATACGAATAGTTAGCTTGTTCTCAAACGGCAGTTGAACGAATAAAGGTTAAAGTTTTTATGACTTTTTACCTTGGATGTTGTGTGGACAATTTTTCCGACCCTGAACTTTTAAGGTGATTTAAGCATCTTAATATATTCGGTTTTTCTACTTTTCCATTAAGTATCTTAAATGTCATGTACCTACTATTTTTTTTATTTTTTATTTGCTTTGGGTTGGCTTTCGTATCACGGCGGCCATGATAGGCCTATTGTGATCGCCACTTTAACGTTTCAGTCCCGAAGCCGTGGCGTTCATAGTTCGTCACTAACCCTTGCAGCTGCTAGGAACTGTAGGATTTTCTTCGGGGTGATGTCTTTCAGCTCGTCTGGGCTATGCAAATGCTTGCCCAGATGGATGCTGCGTTTATGCATCAGTGCTCCACACTCAGCAGATGGAGGGGCGTTTCATGTACCTACTACCTACTATCTGTTGGAGTCCAACTATTGAATGTTGAGACTAGAAATATTACCTAAAGTATGAGCGGTTTGTCTACAAACATTTCATCTGGCTGGCTGGGATATAGCTATCCATTTTATTTTATTCATTCTTCCCTCTAAAAAAATATTCTAGAAAAATTATAACAAAGGAGAACTTAACCCTAAAGAGCGTTATCTTCCAGCAAACCTTATTATATATTTTTATTATTATACACTTATTTATTTAAGTTCTCACCACCGACCGCGAAGCTAGGCTCAAGCGGCCGGTGACTAGGGCTGCAGAGAAAGGTTATTATTATATGTATTAATCTTATTGGGAGAGAGAGAGACAAAGTGAAGAAGTGGGAGCATGCATTTTTATCACTAGATTAAGTACGATCACTTTATGGTTTCCCATACAGTACGCGTTCTTTTTTGTCACAATGTTGACAATATTCACACATAAATAGCTTATTTCGTTTCTATCGGTGAATACCTATTATTAGCTCTCTGTTGTCATTTATAACTCTATAGTCATTATTGTAGCTAATGGTGTTCCAAAATAAATAAATAAATGTTCCTAAATATATAAATTCTTTTAACACTTTGACTGCGATTTTTTTTCGACGACTGCGATCTTTTTTTAACCTAAAAAATTCGTGCTGCCGCTCTACACAGCGGTTGTGTTGCGCCGCACATGCGTTTCGTTCGAAAAATATTATGGCTGTGCTGAGTCACAAAGATCTGTATTTTCGGCCGCTGCGCTAGTGTGGATTTACGCATATTAGTCACTTGTAGAAAGCACATACCGTGTGATTTCAGCAGTCAAAGTGTTAAATACATTTTACCTTGACTTTAATCCCAGAAGCGAGCAATAGCTTTATGAGTTCGATATTTTCATTCTCTATGGCTGCGACGAGGGCCGACCGGTTCAAGGGGTCGACGCAGTTGATGTCGAGGAGTTCAGGGTTGTTGGAGTAGTTCTCTATCAACCTGGAATAAAGAAAGCATATTTTTATTTATGGTTTGAGTTTAAGTGGTGACTACGATGCAATGGGGTGATCGTGGAATCGTTTGGGGAGGCCTAGGTTCAGCAGTAAATAAATAATGCTGGACAATCCACACAACATCACCTAGCCCCAAGCTAAGCAGAGCTTGGGTTTTTACTAGATGACTGATTTACATAATACAAAACATACATATGTAGATAGATATTAGGAATACATAGACCAGAAAACCCGGAACAAATATCTGCAGATCCTACATTTACATTTTTAATATTTATTAGTTACATAAATGCGAAAGTTTGCATGTTAAGAATCTAAGATGAAATGAAATGAAATGAAATGAAATGAAAGTTGTCGATCGGCCGTCCCTTCAAATTATGAGAGCGAGGGAACAGAGAGTGCACCTGTGTTATTATAGTGCCCAAGTGTGTGCACATTGGGCACTATAATATGTCATGCGTACCTGGCCGAAGATTCGGCTTCGAGGCATCAGAAGCCTGCGAAACCGGGTGCAGAAACTAGTTTCAAATTTATTAGGTACCTATATACTTCTTTTATTTCCCGACATCCCTACGTCATTCATAACAAACTCCATTCATTTCCGCAGAAGAATAAGGTCACACAAATATTTTCGAGTTTATCTCGAGCGATTAAGTTTCAAAATCGATTACAATGTTATTTATGAATCGAGAGGACTTGAGGAGAGATTTATTAGAATGTTTCATTCGAATAGCTTCCACTGTTAAAACTAGTAGGTAGACCGCGCCAGATAACTTTTCGTGTGTAGGTATGGTACGCAACCAATAAAGGTGAACGAGTTTCTGTCCGCGGCTTCGCACGCGTTTATGTGGAAAGTTTAAAGGTTATTTCTATCTCATGGGAACCTATTTTTGGGATAAAAAGTAGTCAATGTTTTATTCCCAGTTTAGAGCTACATTGATCAAATTTTTGCCCGAACCGTTCTGTAGTTTTGTCGCGTAGAAGTAAGAAACATCCATCCATTGCTTCCATACTTTTGAATTTATATTATTTGTGTGTACCTAAAAGATATTTGCCAATTTGCACTTGCCAACCCTTTGAAACCTTCATTAAACGGTTTTAATTAATAATTATTGAAAAAACATCAAATAAATATTACAAAACACTACTCCTAGTTTAATAACATTGAATATGTATAGATTCAGAACATCCACGTTTCATTCTAGTAAGAATAAATTTTTTACGCCCAAGTAAAACTCTGAAACAAGCCAATGATTCTCGGTCCTCTTTTCACTTTTTTTACCAAATGAAAAGGCAAAGGCTCTCAAAGAACCTTATAAGAAACCAGACTAGTATTTTGGTACATAATTTCTTTCAAATGCTTTAGCAGTTTTAATGCTTGGAGGACATAAAACCTACATGTATGTAGCTTCATTTTTTATTTTATGCATCCTATCAGCGGAAACTTATAATTAGCCGCCAGCAAACAGACACTGTTCTACCCAGGCATGTTCTATACTTGCATATACTTGAAAAACTAGCTATAAGTTTCTCCAAAATTCTGTAAATAAATAAAAAAAAAGTATGCACCAACTACGTAGAATCCCTCGAAAAAAATAACCAACGCCTCGCGGGTGAAAATAGATTTTTCTAGCACAAAAGCCCGTGAGATTTCTCGATTTATCCGCCGTTCATATTATAGGCAAAGTGAGCTTATTCAATCGCTTTACTCCAATTTACCGACTGAATATCCTAAGGACCGTTAGATAAAATTGTTCAAATAAAAATGAACTAAAGCTTTTCTATTGGAAAAACTAGCGAAGTGTTCACTCTGCTGGAACCAGCCCTTTCAGGTCGCACGGCAGAGGCTGGGCAGTGAAAGCGTTAAGTTTATATAATGTTTTTCGAAAATAAAAGACATTTGCGCCATTTAAATTGTTAAGCTACGTTGACGATCTCTGTGGCGCAGTCGGAGATGGTCCATCCACGACGCAGGAGGTTGCGGGCACTTGCGGGTTCGATGCCCACCTCGGGACAACTGTGTGCAGATATTTGTTCCGGATATTCTAGTTGTTATATATGTTCAAGTTCAAGTTCATTTATTGGTAAATAATTATTAGCGTAGCATAGGTGGTACGACATCAAAAGGCAGTTTCAGCTTACCGTTTGACAGTGACAAAGTCCCCCCTATCTGCATGCAGCAGGAATGTCTTCTCCTCCTTGGTGAGAGCCCGCTCGTACACATTCCGCAGGTCATGCTGGCTGTTCCGCAGCGCCTCTTGGGAACTGCCCAGCAGTTCCTCACGAGACCCTCGGTTCATTGCGGTCTGGAACAAAGTACTTTACTTGTTAACCAAGTCTTTTATAAGGTGCTTGTTATTATAGTGCGTAGGTCCTCGCACTCGTGGTAATAACTAAGCAAGTAAATAATTATGTATAGGTACCATAACATCTTAAAACTTTTGAAACTATCACGTTTATTAACACAAATAGGTAGGCTACAGTCATTTATTTATGTATAGCTTGAATTATACGTATATACATCCGACGCCTCTCAGGCCCTACGTCACCACTTACGTTACACAAATGCCACGTCACCAGGTTAACACTAAATTCATTGAAAACGGGATGTTTCTTTTTTTTAGTTTTCTAATATTTCGGCACAGTTTCATGCACCATAATCACGGAATAACTGAAGGCACTGCTAGTTTTTATGGGCAGACATACTGATCTACCCTCATTTTATGTCTTTTGCTACGAACCATTACCACCGGTATCATTATTATCGAGCGCAGCTCGATTACGACACACAACACTGACGGTATCAAAACGAGAAGCACGAATAAAAGAAAACTAAAAAAAAACAAAATCATGGTAAATATCCAAATGACTGTAATATATAATACTTGTTGGTCGGTCAATTGATTTCGTGGCTAATCTTCGTGTCAGTTTGTGGCAATAACATAGGGCAAAGTTATGCATTATCTATATTTCTATACCATAGTCATAGTGAAGCGATTGGTAAACAGAATTGGGGTCTTGGTCCCATACATCAGTTCCTGTTTCTAC
Organism: Eupithecia dodoneata; assembly: GCA_947044415.1. Classification (NCBI taxonomy): domain Eukaryota; kingdom Metazoa; phylum Arthropoda; class Insecta; order Lepidoptera; family Geometridae; genus Eupithecia; species Eupithecia dodoneata. The sequence continues at coordinate 3,539,260 of OX345670.1, forward strand.
ACTATCGAATACACGTTGCTTTTTTGCGATTCTGATGACTTGGCCAACATATGATCGGAACATCATATCATCATAAAATAGAATTTTATATACATAAGACTGAACGAAAGTGCAGTCAAAATAAAATATATTAAACTGCATAAAATAAACCGATATAATAAAAACAATATGAATGATCTAGGTGTAGAGAACGATAAATCAAATTTGCCTTTCCCCAGTGCGCGGCTAAACACGTCCAGCCTTAACTTAATGTCGGTTAACGACGCTGGTTTTCTGTCTGAAGCTCTGGATGACGTCACATTACAAGTTTTTTTTGCAAAAAATCAAAGACACAATAGATTTAAACTTAGGGCTAAACAAAACATTAAAATAGTTAAATAGCGGAAAATGTGGAGCCTGGAGCTTCGTAGAAAACTTGCAATGAAGAGAAAGACGCAAATTATAACGATACCCTGAAGCAGAACGAATGAAGGCAAGTTTTTCCACCTACCATCGTTTGATCAGCCGTAGTGCCTGAAGCACACATAACTTTAGCACTAGTATTTCACTTCTCAGGGGTCTTTGATTGTTCCTTACTTCTATTAGCCTTAGGGCTCTATAAAAAAAACCTGTTATGATGTTATTATCTCAATAAATAAATAATAAATAAATATTTTGATTTTAGAATAGATTATAATAGAATCCTATTTAGCGCAAGAATAAGACTGAAAATAAACGGCAGGATTAGTTATTTTAACTTTTAGCACCACTATTTGACTTCTCAGGGGTCTTTGATTTGACCTTACTTCTATTAAAATTTTAGAATAAAAGAATATAATATCTAGAAAATGTATATAGCACACACAAAAGACTGGAAGGGAAGTACAGCCAAAACACATTAAACTGCATACAATAAACTGACATAATAAAACAAGTGCTATACGACTAAATGAAAAACAAAAGAAAACTCTGATTAATAAGAATGGCCTTTCCCCAGTGCACGGCTACACATTACTAACGTTAACACTTTGACTGCGATTTTTTTTCGACGACTGCGATCTTTTTTTTGACCTAAAAAATTCGTGCTGCCGCTCTACACAGCGGTTGTGTTGCGCCGCACATGCGTTTCGTTAGAAAAATATTACGGCTATGCTGAGTCACAAAGATCTGTATTTTCTTAGCCGCTGCGCTAGTGTGGATTTACGCATATTAGTCACTTGTAGAAAACACATACCGTGTGATTTCAGCAGTCAAAGTGTTAAGTGTCCAAAATATCTATAGAAAGTAAAATAGTCCATCCGTCCATATAGTTTATAAAGTAACATATGTAGTTATTCTGTGATCTAATACTTAATTTCTGAGTGACCTATTTGGGGATTTTATCGGTAAAGGTTATTTACCAGACACTATTGAATAGAATACCATTTTATACCAATATTTATATTAATTAACAACAATTAATATTATTTAACAGTGGCGCGAATATTCGACTTTAGTATATTCGTAGGATTTATTAGTTATAGAGGGTGTTTCACAATTTCAAAGAGAAAGAGACAAGACCAATGTTACTTCCTATTATCTAACACAAACTGAAATAAGGTAGGGCTGCGAATTGTTACACTTAGGTGTGGTACAGTTGACGACACAAATTGATGAACAAGCCAACTTCAACGATAAAAACAACTTTTTTCGTTGAACAAGAAATCTTACTACTCAACCGTGACATGGTTATAATATTTCTTAATGTGAGACATATTGTTATGAAACTATTTGTAATGATTCGTTTTTCAATAAACTTTTATTAATAACTAGCGGCCATTCCCAGTTTCGCACGGGACCTAACTTTTTTGAAAATATAATATAGCCTATGTTTACCGGGGATACTGTAGCTTGCCAACGGTGAAAGAAATTTTCAAATCGGCTGTTTCGGAGCCTATTCAATACAAACAAACAAATCTTTCCTCTTTATAATATTAGTATAGATAAGATATTTCTGGAAAAGCCTCCATCTTAGACTATATCTTCGCTTTCCAAAGTTCAATGGGTCGCTTTACGTTACCTATAAAAAAAACTATTTTTTGTACGGTTGACTGTACCGCCTACAGTAAGGTCAAGAGCGTAAACCGAATGATATGCAAATAGACTATATTCCTTTTATTACATGTGTGACATCGGATTGATGATATGGATGGGAGCATATTGAACATTAAGCGGAATATTGGCGGCGTAAGAATCGACCCCACCAGCCTGTGGATGTCCTAAGAAGCTTTAAAGGAACTTAGGTGGAAGGGCGAAAGCTTCTGTATTTGTTTCAGGTGGGCCCTTTTTGCGTCGGGTCTGCAGCCCCCCCTGCTAGTCTAACCACCCGAGCAGCTCGCTGATGCCGGTGCATGCCTCCCTAGGCGTCCTCGGTATCCCACCCAAGGTGTTGCAGTCTTTGAGAATCTACGCTGTCGCAATCTACATGCACATGCGAGGGTGACATATTTCTTTTGTGTATGTTTAACACCAACACTGCGATCATCACGATAACTTAATTTAACTTTGATTTTGTTTATGAAGAAATTGTAATCAATTTTGATATTGTTGAGCAACACATGCTGTATTATTATTAAACAGACTTTATACAGGCGTTTAAATGTTTTTTCCGTGATAAAAAGTAAGACATTGAATCACTGTGGCCAACTATAATTTTCATACTATCCATGGAAAAATCATGGAATAATCATCGACAATATCAACAATGGGTTTTAAAAAATTAAAAGCTACCTTCGAAATTATATAAAATTACACTGTTTTGCGGGACAAATAGAAATCTCTCGGGAATAATTTGTATGGCCTGTGTTCATACTTTATGCAAAACCAAAATAATCATCAAAATTAACGGAGAAACCGGCAAAAATAGTACCTACTCGTTTTTCCTGTAATTTTTTTAGTGGTTTTGAATTTTTTGACGCGTCTAATAGTTCTAAGATCTAAGGGAAATAAATCACTCTGAATTTTGACTTTCACAAGAAATATTCAGAAATGCGAGTGTGAGCATCACAAAGCTGGAAGAGATCCTGAATCTCCATCATCACAGACTATCATTATGAAGGGTCTTATTCTGATGGATGGCGGTCACGCGTTACGTTTTGTGGTCTATGGAAAGGATTTACAGCTTATAACCATGAATCAACTACTTGAGATGTCAGCCTGGCTAGCTCCTGAATATTACTTTCCTTGATGGCCTCAATGGCGTAGCGGGCGAAGCTCTGCTTTCGTCGCAGGAGATTGCAGGTTCGATCATTGTACGTCTACAGCCATTACATGTATATCCACCGTTCCATTTGATAAAACATTTGTTCCAGCCGTTTTCGGTGTTTTTTATGAATAATAAAAAATATTCTTTCTCTTTCTGTATATCAGGTATATATTTAAGTATATGCTAGTGGCTACTCATAACACAACCTCTGCTTAGTTTTAAGCTAAATGATGTTGTTTGAATTGTCAATAATTTATTATTTATTTATTGATTCATCTTATGGTTTTATTTATATATAATAAATACAAACTGGCCTTGGGTTTGGTAAATAAGTAATCCAGCAAAGGATGTTATAAACTATAAAAATACTTACCACATTAGTGATGTTCAAACGCACACGCACTTTGCTATCTTTTTTTCGTCGCTTCATTTCGCTTTTATTATTTTAAAGGAACTTATAACTCACTCATACTAAAATGGGAACGTTCAAACAAATACCAGGTTTTCTGCATCACTTTAAAAAAAAAAACTAAACGAATCCAATGAAATCGAAATCATTTTGGTTTTAGTTTACATTTTGGTCTAATTCCAACCAAATTCTCAGTCAACGACTCCTTTTTTTTTAGATTGGAACCCAAAAAAAAATCGACTATTTTTTCGCAGTCACAATATTTTTCAACACCTCTTCACTTCGACTCCAAATCTGTTGATCGCGTCATCGAAATCCACTAAATTTTTAACGGCCGTTTAAAGTAAACAAGCGATTTATGACCGTTTAGTCTTTGAACCTGTTACTGTGAGAGACCATTCGGGACTAAATTCACTTTGCTTCGCTGCGCTTGCGCAGTCCTGGGTTATTTTTATCCTATTTCATGGAGAGGATAAGGAAATACTTGGGACATTATCACCGGTATTGAAGCCAATCAATGGCGCAGCGAGCGAAAGTCCGCCAACGACGCAGGAGGTTGCGGGTATGATTCCCGTCTCGGGACGAATGTTTAAAAAAAAACAATAAATAATGCTGGAGTATTCATACAGCTTCATCTATCCCCAAGCTAAGCAGAGCTTGTGTTATGGGTACCTACTTGATAATTGATTTACATAATACAAGACATTACATAGATATATAGTTTTTATTATACCTACCTACATAGAAAACGATCAGAACACACTAAACAAATACGAACATTTGTCCCCAGGCGGGAATCGAACCTTCAACAAATCTGCAGACATTGGTTCCGTGTGTTCTGGGTATTTTCTTCGTAAAGGAACAATAAAAGATGTTGGCGGAAAATCTTTTACGCCACTGCATCAGGGCACATCGCAGACATTCTAAAAAAAAGATTGGCGTTGAACCTTTATTTTTTATCAGTGAGAGGAAGTGGTATAAATATTTAGATACCGCGAAACCGTAAAGTTATATGATTTATGTAAAAAATACCGAAATATGACGTTGATGAGGAGAAGATGTGATAAATTCGCAAATCGACCACCTACGATCTTTTAAAAGCTTTTTATTTGTTTATTATTGCAAGATCATATTTTAAAAGAATGGTTATTAAAGTTGAAAGAGTTCTTTATCAGCCGTGGGTAATTTAACATGCACTTTTTATTTCAAATTTTTGGAAAAAAAGGGTAAACAAGTCAACGGCGTGAACTCGTCGATAGTTGAGGCCCAGATGTATAGCGTGCGAAATGGGGAATGCACAATGATTAATTCCTAAATAGAACGCGTAAAAAAAACAACGGAGTTTTAGCAAATTATAAAAATCAGCTATACAATCGAGTCAAATTTATTTATTTTACACATAGTCCCGCGGCGGAATTCGAACCCTACCTTTTGCGTCTGAGGCGGAACTTCGCCCATGCGCCACAAAGGTCGCCGTTTAATAAAACACATTATATATTCCTATTTGTTCCAAGCAAAGACTTCTGATTCCGATCTCTATAAAACAGTGGAAAAGCACGTCTGTCTGTTTTTATAATACTTCTTAATCCCTTAGCGATAAGACTGATTTGATTACTCTACTTCTGGTGATCTCAGTGGCGGAGCGTGCGAAGGTCAGGGCTATCCATCCTTGAACTATCCATCCTTCCATCCATATAAATATATATTCAAACTGACGCATTTATAATATTAGTGTGACAACGAGATTTAATTCATTTTTAAAATTTACTTTATCTAAATTAATTTAACGTAGATAACATATCTGGAGACTTGTGCATAATCTACCTGTTGCTCAACGAATATAAGTAACTTTCATATTATTACATTTTAGTTCTTGGTTCTCTTTACTGTCTACCTACATTATGTATTATAAATTCCTTGCGTATTCTTAAAACAGTTTATTTTCTTGACAACCGACGGTTACCGTCGATTCCTATCTAATTTACTATCACGATATACCCTAGAGACTTCAGACTTTGCAAATTCATATTAGTTATTACACTAATAACAATTGCACAGACAGGGCACATTTACACGGGGCGGATTTTCGCTACTGAAAAATGTTTTGACGTTTCGAATTCTCATTATTTATTATAATGAATGAATATTTTGTTTTTGATGATGATTTTTTCCTCCTGGGATGCCATCATATGGTTCCACCACCGCCAGGCCTATCCAGGGTCTGACGATGTCATTTAGGTCATTTAGGGCAAGAGTACTTTATCATAATGAATCGTCCAAACTCGAATTTTACTACATTTGTTTGCAGAGCGAATCACAGCTTCTACTGCGACATTTTTTTGCTGTATGACCCAGGGTAAGCTACAACCATTAATACAAAAAAACTACTATTTGTCTATATGTATACTAATATTATAAAGAGGAAAGGTTTGATTTTTTGTTTGTTTGTATTGAATAGGCTCCGAAACTACTCGACCGATTTGAAAAATTCTTTCACCGTTTTTAAAGGCAGACATACCGTAGAGAGAGCTACACTATCCGCGGTGAACATAAGCTATATTATATTTTCAAAAAAATTAGGGATCCTTACTAAAACTGCAATAATGTAACAAAATTACCTTGAAAATTCCAATACCCGTGCGAAGCCGGGACGGTCCGCTAGTCTAAATATAAAGAAAAGTTTCATACGAACTCAAATTATATTGTTCGAATGGTTTTGACAAAGGTTACTTTCACGGAATATTGTATTTGTCTCATTCTTTTTTGTACGTGTAAGCTAGATAGAAAGTCTATCGAATTTTCGTAATCGTATTTTGCATACATAACTAAGCATACCCACTGTAAACAAGTACTTGCTGCCTGCTTTCTATGTAAAAATGAAGGCATTAGAAATAATATTTTTTGAGCTTCCCTGTAGTGATATGTAGGTAAATGAATCTGTGAATTTTATTGCTAAACTGAACGACTTAGGTAGCCTCGTTTTCTTGTCTTATTATATAACTACAATCCGCGGCTTCGCCCGCGTGAAAACCTCTTTGTCAAATGGTTTATAATAAACCTTCCTCTTGAATCACTCTATCTCATAAAAACATCAATCCGTTGGGATAACTCATCAAAATCCGTTGCATAGTTTTAAAGATCTAAGCGTGCATAAGGACATTAGGGACAGACAGATACCGGGAAGCGACTTTGTTTTATACTATGTAGTGATAGGTAGTAAAAAATTATTAAACCTCTGTGCCACTCCGTACCACCTCATTCTACCAGGTAGGTCCGGTCTGAAAACCAGCGCCGCTACTAGCTCCAGCTCGAAGGGGCAAAATTCTGAGGCAGGGACCTTTTTGGACACTTGTAGAGTGTAAAATATAATATTTATTTGTAGAAGTAAGTGTACATATTTTTTTATGCGTGATGCTAAAGACAGGGCTCTATGGCGGATCTTGTTTAATGAATTTGGATTTGATTCAGTTACTGATTAATTTACTTACCTAATTCCAATTTATAATCTTACTGCCTGAAATTGAATAACTTTATTGTCAAACCTATGAGATTTTATTCAGCTGACTCTCAGCTAATAACACATTGTTGTTTAAAAAAACACACGAAGGAAACCACAAAGGTTTGTATATTATACAAACCTTTGTGGTTTCCTTCGTGTTATTTTTGAGCTTTTTTATGTAACAATATCTTTAAGTTGGTAAATAAATAAATAAAAAATTAAACTACATTAATTATTTTTTCATATTGCGTAACAACCAACACGACTTATTAGTAAGGAAACAAGATTAATTAGTTTTGTAATATTAGAAAGAGATCGCTTCTAAGCGATACCACAGATAATATAATACATACTGTACTATACTAAATGATCGTGGCGATACTAAATGATCTGCGATCAGTACATTAAATTATTATTGTACCTATTGTATTGAATTTGTGTCATTAACTGACTAAGGTGACTCAAATCCCAAGAACGCACGAAATAAGAACGTTAGCACCTAAGGTGTAACCTATCGAATATCAAAATCAAATGAATCCGCTGCTTAACCTAGTTTTAACTCTTGTACGGGTTCGAGGATAGTGACTCGTAAGCCGGTAATTAAACAGTGGGGCTACCATGCTATTTACAACGTAACGTGCGTTATCAGCGTTATTAATGTAATTTTAGCGCGATTAACGCGTGTTAAGGCGAATTTAAACGCGAAAACCGCCTTTTCACGAGTTATTCGCGTTAAAATTAACGTAATAACGCCGATAACGCGCGTTACGTTGTGTGTTACAGGGCAGCTGTCCAATCGAATGTTCTACGATGGGCGTTTTTGCTAGACGCGTCAACTGTTGCGAGTTTACTACGTACTTTTATTAAAAAAAACTATTTACAATAAACTGTAAAAAATAGAATGTATGGAATAAAAAAAATATCTCAAGAATTCTCTCGATTTCCAATTGCAAATACAAATAACGGGAAAAGATTTCCTTCTGAGAAAACGGAGATGAGAAATAGCGGTCTACATTGTAAAAGCGCAATTTATTTACATTTTAAAGGACATGGGCGCTGGTGTAGTTGGACATGTATCTATATGGTCTATTACATCTATGAAACTTTACTATGGTATCTATTGAAAATGGGCCTTTTATTCAAAATTTATAAAGAGGAATATTATCTACAGAGAACTAAAGTTATTGACATAAGAATTAGCAAGCTGAAGTGGCAGGCGGCCATATCTCGCGAAGAACCGATAAGCGGTGGGGTTAACGTATTCTAGAGTGGAGACCGCGACTCGGCAAACGTAGTGTAGGACGTCCTCTGGCCAGGTGGGATGACAACCTGCGAAAGACTGCAGGTAGATGCTGGATGCGGCAAGCTGAAGACAGGGCGCTATGGCGCTCATTAGAGGACTGCTATAGGCTGATGATGATGAATATTATCTAAAATCTTAAACTCATTTTCAAAATGTCAACAAACCCACCCCCAGCTCTAACCTTAACAGATGTCTTAAGAGGCAAGTAAAGGATATGTACCGGAGGGTTTAGGCAACAATTCGTCACAGCAAAATGTTTTAATGGTCACAACGCAAAAACCATCGGAGAGCCTGCAGAACAATTTACCATCGAACTGCGATCCCCTACCCCACGTAGTAGGGATTATTGGCTGTTCTCGGTACTACTTCTAGTGCTCTTTCGCTAAATTTATTTATATAATGAGAAAATAATAATGTTCTTTGCTTTTAGTATCGTAACAGCAATTTCTCGCGTGTTCCTTTGAATTTCACGACGTTTCAGCAACGCGGACAACGCGGTACCCTGCCTTGTTCAAATACCTGATAGATATCCAAAAGTCATTTATAACGGGATATTTACCATAATTTGATGGTATGGTTTTTTGTTATTTTTACGTTCAGTTATTCCGTGATCATGGCGCATGAAACTGTTCCGAAATATTGGAAAACTCAAAAATCTAATCATGGTAAATATCCCGTTATGTAGTCTAATCATGGTAAATTACTTTGTGTTTATAAACATGATATTATAATTATTGTCGATGATACTTACCTACTGCATCGTGTTGTCGGTCTCGTCAAGATTATTTTATAACTACCCTCTTTTATTTTCTTGCCTTGTCCTAAACATGATAACAATTTATTGTTTTGATAAAATGCATGGACGTTTTTATAGTTTTCGATACCAAAGTATTTAATCCTATATAGTAATTAAGACAAAGTTACTTACTTACTTACTCGTCACGTCGTCACACAAGTGTAATCTACTTATTAGTCCTAAGTTTTCATTTTAAGTGATTTTTTGTAATTCGTATGAGAATAAAGTTTCCTTAACCAAAAAAACATGATCCTTTCAAAAGTTTTATCTGATATATATATATATAGATAAATTATAATCTAACCGCAATAGTTTCTAATACTTTACTCACCGTCTCTATTTTTCAGTTTTTCACATTCACTTTCACGGAACTCCATAGATACGTGACCGCCGTGGTACACGTGACGCTACGTGGCGGCGACCGCAGTAAGGTCCTGCGGGACACTGGCTATTCGCTAAGTACATCAGTTAATCGAATTTTCAAAGAGGGCTCGTCGCGCTAGGGATGGCTTAGTGTTATCGATAAACTGGCTGTTGATATTGATGCGATACAAAAACTTTAATAAAAAGAATTACAATCATATAATAAAAAAACATAGAACTAGTATTAATAATTCCATGACTCGGTAAACGTAGTGTAGGACGCCCTCCGGACAGGTGTGATGACGACGTCATTGGGCTCATTGGGGGAGGCCTATGTCCAGTAGTGGACTAATATAGGCTGATGATGATGAGTCACCGCGGCTAGAGAGGTTAACACTTTGACTACCACCAAACGTAAACGGTGATATAGGACAGTTCCATACGCGACGCGCCCCTTCGTACCGAGTCGCTGAAGCTTAGCAGAGAATGCGTTAAGCTACATATCACAGTACTTCAAAAGACAGCGACAAACAACAATATCGAAACATTCAGAATACCTTTCTTTCTATCTACGTGCGCAATTGAAAACTCACCATAAACTCACCTCAGGTGCAAATATCGCATGCCATTCAATTCCCAACCACGTTTCATCGATATATTTGCTTGTGTCCCAACCCTAGAAGCGCTACGTTAATGTCATTACAGTAAGTCCATGGCTCGCCGATACGTCGATATGTTTAAGTTGTACGAATCACTATATCGTGGCTAAATATTGTCAAGTAGCGACCTTCAACACATATACCACAAGATACTGAAAATGCGATTTAAATTTTTAATTTATTTATTTGATTAGAAGGGTAAGAAACTTTAAGACTATCGGTTCTCAATCGGTTATTAAAAACAAAACCCAACAGTTCCAAAATACAAAATAACAAACTTTTCAAAATGATTTATTTTGGCATCCAAGCATCATTTTATTATTCTTTTCTCGCCATGGATGCGGTTATTTTTTTTTTGGGTCCGTATAAGGTTAATTTATTTATTTGATTAGAAGGGTTAGAAACTTTAAGACTACCTACATCTTGATTTGACTAGATAGCAGTTATGACTTAATCGCATTCTGACTAAATCTCGATATGACCAGATCGCATTACGACTAAATAGCTATCCGACTATATGAACAGTTGATATTATTGACTCAATGTAATGTAATTCAGTGAGAATTTCATAACTTAATTGGGGTGTAAGGGGGACTCCAATATCTCGTCTTCTAAGCCAAGCTGTTCGCCTGCGACACAGGGGGTTGCGGGTTCGATTCTCGCCTCGAGGTCGTCAAATGTCAAGATGTTTTATTTGGTTCACAAACATAGACATAAAATAAAATCAAACATAGACAAAGGGTCACCTAGGGCTCACCTAGGGCCAAAATTGGGGACATAGGGTTGATTCGAGTCACAGTCAGAGTGTATCTATAAAAATTGTAGGCAGCTTCTTTCAGATATTTCTTCTCAATCGGTGATTAAAAACAAACCCCAACAGTTCCAAAATTTTTTTATTTAATTTTTTTTTTTATTTTTGTATAAAAACATACATAAGTACTTGCGTGGCGTGCTTTCCACCCCAATTTTAGAATTAGAAAAAACTACCAAATACATACAAAATCAGATTTTTATTTATGATTAAGATTTAAAAATTAGCGTTGTAAATTCGAAACTCCAATAACTAGAGACGATCAAACAGTCGCTGGGGTGTTAAACACCCCACACGACTAATTAAGGACTGAGTCATTGCTCCCGGATCTTTAACTGGAGTTGATCAAATCTATAACACCATTGTAACAGCCCATGCTTTTATTATATTCTTTTTTAAAATTGGAGCATTTGGTAATTGATTATAGTTCATAGTTCATCTATTCATAACTATTGGTCACATTATAATTAGACGACCGATGTGGCGCGGTGGGCGAAGGTCCGCTAGCGACGCAGGAGGTTGCGGGTTCGATTCCCGCCTCGAAAAATTGTGTGTACGATCTGCAAATATTTGTTCCGAATGTTCTGGTCGTAAAAATATCTATCTATGTAATATATTGTATTATGTATATCAGTTATCTAGTACCCATAACACAAGCTCTGCTTACCATGGTGCTAGATAATGCTGTGTGCATTGTCCAGAATTATTTATTTATTTATTTTAATTTAATTATGTTTAAAAACTACATACATACACATTATAATACACAAAAATACATTAACATACATTACTTATTACATTTTATAGTCATAAACTCATTATAATTATAAATCGATTGGGCTATTGGCCACTTCTTTAGTAGCACCTTAAAAGATTGTATGGATTTTGCGCTGGTGATAGAAGTTGAAATACGATTCATTATGATTAGTGTCCTTACTTAGTCCTTTTAAGGACTGAGTCATTGTTCTTTCAACTATTTTAATAATAATGAACAAAAAAGTATCTTTTGAAACTATATATATTTACCATGATTCGATTTTTGAGTTTTCCAATATTTCGGCACAGTTTCATGCGCCATGATTACGGAATAACTGTGCCGAAATATTGGAAAACTCAAAATCAAATCATGGTAAATATCCCGTTTTAAGTGACTTTAGTGAAAAAAGTATCGTCTCTTTTTTGATATAGGTACAGCATAGCAGGTATTTATCGCGTTTAATATTAGTTAGTACGTAGTTAATTAATAATAATTTAATTATTTAGAAATTTCGGTTTTGACACTACCAAAGCGTTTTAAAGCTTCGATAGTGGCATTATTTTTATAGATATCAATGATATATGTATAAATACTCTTAATAAATGGTTATAATTTTTTCCCCGATGTTTCGACAGGTTTACCTGTACACTGTTACTATCATCCCGTGACTGGGAACGTTGAAAAAATAGGTTAGCAATCGTTTTCTGATCGCGTAAGCCTAAATATTTATCTTCTAAGAAATTAGAGAGCTTAATAAAGACAACGAAAGCTCTCAAGAAGCTTTTGCGTATTTTAGTCTACCTACGAAGATATTATACATATAAGTTTGCTTATATTTTTTATACAACTATAAGATAACTTTTTGAGAACCAGTGTCCTGCATAATTAGCTTAGTGCGTCACCTGACTTTACATAAACAAATGCAGCGCAGGGCGATTACGACAACCCTTTGACTTCCGGTGGAGAAACTGAGCTACCTTAAATATTGGTAACTTCCAGTACACCGGTAAAAGGACCCCTAATATCGGTTCATCGTTTCGTAGTTACTCCACATATAATACATACAGACACGTTTAAATTAAAACACCGAAAACACGCAAATATGTTTTGCATTGGGTTAAAAATGCACGAGATCATCATCAACCCGTACACGTCCACTGCTGAACATAGGCCTCCCCCATCTTCCCACAAATAGAGGTGCCTGAGCCACCTCCATCCATCGACTTCTGCGACCGATACAATGTCATCCAAATGCACGAGATATCAAGGTATTATCACGTTTTAAAGTGTTTAAAAAAGGTTTCGATTTTGGTGAAAATTCAGGTTTCTTATTCAAGTAACTTTCTGTAGTGGCCGACCGAGCCACTAAAGAAAGTTATTTCGGGCCCTTCCAAATTACACATAAAATATAAATTTACAATTAAAAATACTTAATTATTAATTTGACAATATGCGATGGGCGAAGGTCTGCCCGCGACGCAAGAGGTTGCGGGTTCGATTCCCGCCTCGGGACAAATGTTTGTATGATCTACAGTTCAGGGCGTTCTGGTCGTATTGTATTGTATTATGTATATCAGTTACCTAGTACCCATAACACAAGCTCTGCTTAGCTTGGGGCTAGATAATATTGTGTGAAATGTCCAGCATTATTTATTTATTTATTATTAATAACACAATAAAGAACTCAGGTGCAATACGTTGATAGGTGTTAGTAGGTGACCAATGTGTGCTGCAGTAGCAATGGGTCAAGGCTCAGCATAATGCCAACTGTTATGAACAGAAGGCGCTGTCAATCTACCTAAAAACTTTAATTATTTTAATTTTTTTCTCCGCTACACAGTTTCTTAACTTTTACGTAGTCAGCCCACAACTGTACCCTATACTATAAGTCTCTTGTTTTTAATAAAGATTTTTTGTATTTCAATATAATTCATGATTTGTTCAATGATAAGAAAACACGCTCACAAGCGAGCGTGTTTTTAAATCTACAATATTACGTCTCCCAGAAAATTTTGTACAAAAGCAATTGTCAGCAAATCTACCATGAGTCCTATACTGACATATTGCTGTGCATTCATGGAAGCTTGATTGATGGGTATCGTATGAAAGGTCTTTACAAATCATTGTCGATAGTCTGCGAGGCCTAAATCGATTCCATCGCAGCCTAAATGGATTTAATGATAGAGAAGTCGTCTCGATCAACTAGTTTCTGAGTAGATAATATGTATGTATTCGGATTTAGGAAGAATACAAAATCCTGTTTCAAGAACCTACCTACCTAAACTTACCTTTTGTTTATAAAAAAAAAACGATTGATTTGATTAACCAGTACTTGATAACTACAGACGTTTGAGACTGATGAGAGAGACCAATGAAGTTTGTTTGAGATATAGTATACGTTTACTATGATTTCCCCTTATTTATGTATTTAGTAAGTATAGTCAGTAGGGATCACCGGGTTTTAAAGAAAATACCTGAGCGTCTGGTCGAAGTATGTGCGACGCGTGACCCGAGAGCTGGTGAGTATCTGGCGCACCGCACCAGCATTGCCATACAACGAGACTATACAACCAGCGTCTTGGGGCGCTTCCGACTGGTATTCATATGGATCAGTGCAGCACCTGTAGATTGTTTGCAACAGTCTGCAGTCAACTCAATTGTGACATTGTAAATACCTACTTATTTATTTATTATCTGTTTGTAATTTTCTTTGTGTACCTACTTATTAAGATCAAATAACTAGCTGACTTTACTGTATTTCTTCTAATATACAAATAACTATTCGTGCTATTTAGGCAGTGCTAAGATTTTTAGGGCACATGTTTCCTGAGCCCAAAGCTAATGTTACAAATAACGTTAAACGGAGCTTTGCCCCCATCAATCTGTCAATTTGTTTAGAGATGTCACGCGCTCAGGTTCAAGTAAACTTGATAGGTAGGCACTTAGAAGGGTTTCAATGTCCTTCGTAAACAACCGTGTGGGGTTCTGGAGGAAATTTCAAAGGTTATCTAGGCTCGAAAATATTAGTTGTATGATGGTTTATTATATCTAATTATCTATAATTGCTAACTAGTTCTATGGATCTTGTAACCGAAGTGGAAAGAAAAAAAGCAAAAAGATTGTAAATAAAGAATCATGCTGGACACCCAGCGTCATCGAGCCCCAAAAATGAAAATGAAAAGTTTTTATTTCTTTAAGCTTACAAATAAGCACTTAGACAGGTCATATTTTATACTATTTACTTTATACTAGCAAGCTAAGCATAGCTTGTGTTATGGGTACTACATGACTGATATACATAATACAATACATTAGGTACATTGATAGATATTTTTAGCATACATAAAAACGACCAATACTGAACAAATATTTGCAGATCGTACCTCGATTTGCCCGAAGCGGAAATTCAAAAAATTCTAAATTCAAAAGTAGTTCATCATTCTATCTGGTATCAGCTGTAGGAGTCGACAAAAAAAATACCCATTTCAGTTAGGAGTTATGTACACATTACTGGCAGAGCCCGCAGAGTAGGCAAGCTTGTGTCGCGCAAAAGTAAAACGGCAAATATTTATAATAATAATAATAAAATCATTTATTATTTAACTTACTTATTTAACTTATTCTACGGTCCATAGTAATATATACCTTAAAAACTAGCACAAAGCAAATACTTAATTAATAACACGCTTATTATGATAATGCCGACAGCAGCGTGTAGATGTCGAAATCAGGGTGTCAGGCTGACGTCGGTACACGGCGCGGGCGCGAGCGGTGCAGCGGCGTCGCGTTGCAGGCGGCCAGTGAATTTTCGGAACTTGACACCCTTCGGCCAAAACTCTGCGCTTAGGAACGTCGGGAGATGATGACTTGGTATTTATAGAAATAGATACAGAGCAAACCACAAAAATACACCGAATCAATTTATAATTATATAGGTGATAAAAAATAAACAAATCAGAACACAAACAACAACGTTTAAGTCACACACTGATTACGTTTGTGTAGAACGGAGTTATTGGCTTGAGCGCAAGGAGAAAAAGCAACGCTGTGCATACAAAAGCTCACATCACTCTCATCAGAAAGTTACGAATTCATCGTCAGTGCTTTGCTCGTTAATCAGCACCGAATGGCCGCGATCGCGATCATAATGCAAAACTGGCTGAATGACAAACTTTATCTGTACTCTCTACGTGCAGTTCACGTGAACTGCACGCCGACTGCAAATGAACTGCAATCGAACTGCGCAGTTAGTTTGCAGTTCATTTGCAGTCGGCGTGCAGTTTTGAAATGCGGTCCGTCTGTCTAGAGCCTAAAACCTTAAACTATTAGTAAAATTTTAAAAGTAGGCATGTACCATCCACAGTAATTATAGTTCTGTGGTAGTACATTAAAAAAACTAATTTACGTAACTTCATCTACTTTTATCTGATTTATTTTGGAAGAGCGAGATTCCCTGACACAGGTATTTCTTTTACTTAAGTGAACCTCAAATTCTATTATAGGGTAAGTCCGGGGGAGATGGCCCTACTAACTTTGACGATATATTTCCAAGAAACTATGGCGATTAAAACAATAATTTTAATTGTAAACAAAAATTTAATTATTATTCTACTCGTATTATACTCTCAATCAGCCTCAAAATCAACAAGAAATAGACTTAATGGTCTCTAAAAAAAATTCACGATTGGCCATCTCTCCCAGAGTGTCCGGGGGAGATTGCCATGAGCTCGGGGAGAGACAGCCTCTTGTTTTTTTGCCCTTTTCCTAGCCTTTTAAATCTTTTATCTCCTTTAATTTATTTTATCCGCAGCTGGAGCACATTTCTTCGTATTTAGTGCAATTTTCATGCACCCACAGTATATACAATTTACATTGGAGCAAGTCTTCAGTAAGTTGTGTCCTAAAGTAGTTTTCACCGCAGCCCATGCAGTTATGTTCTTCATTTTCATGATTTTCACTTTCGGACGAATCGCAGAGAACCATTGGAATTTGTTCACAGCTGCTGTCCGAGACTCTGCGAATGGCTTTACGTTTCCTGACAGTCATTTTCCTTCTGTTTTATCAATCATCATATAGTCTTTGGTTTTCCAGATTCTTTTCCATCTCCTTTTTTTTTGATTTTTCGTTTTTCAGTAAGATCTTCAGATGTTAAAAGAATGCTCACCTGTTTTGCAAATTGCACGTTTGCGAACATCATAAAGTTTGTTAGGCAGTGGCGAAATTTCTTTCAATCATAGGTCAATAATAGACGCTCTGTAGCCAGACATCGTTTTATTTTGAACCGCAGCCGTGGCTTGTTGACCATCTTCTCTCGAGGTTTTTTTTTTTTTTTTTTTGTTGCAAACTAGTAGGACTCATCAGACCACTGGATCTGTAAGTACGCTAGTTTGCGGTTACTCTTAAAATCCATAAAAACTGTTGCTATAAATGCAACATCATTTTTGACATCATACAAGAATTTTACTAGTAATTGGTATTAGGACGTAGATGTTAGGCATCTGTGATAAACATCGTCATGTCAGTATACTAAGTAAAATAACAAGTATAAAATACGGCCATCTCTCCCGTGCGGCTGTCTCCCACGGACTTACCCTATTATTGTAAATTAAGTTAAAGAAATAAATATTTTGTATTTTACTGATTACGTTTGTGTAGAGCGGATTTACTGGCTAGGCAAGGAGAAAAAGCAAAAAAAAGCTGTGCCATACAATAGCTTACATCACTCTCATCAGAAAGTTACGAAATCATCGTCAGTGCTGTGCTCGTTAATCAGCACCGAATGGACACGATCGCGATCATAATGCAAAACTAACTGAATGACAAACTTTGTCTGTTTGTGTTGGGCGGTGGGCGTTGTGGCTGGAACAGTGGATGAAAGCTGGAAACATTACCTACCTATATTACGGTACATTTGGTGCCTTTATTACCAACTAGCGGCCCGTCCCGGCTTCGCCCGGGGTGGTTCATAAACTTTTTGCGATGAACGTAGAGTAAATTCTATCTTTATGCACGAAACGTCTTTTAATTTTTCGGGTAAATGAGAGGCCATGGCACTCACAAATAACATCGGTTTCTATTAGTAAAATATTTTTTTAAATCGCTTTAGTAGATCCAGAGACTACCTCCTACAAACTCACAAGCTTTACGTCTTTTTAATATTAGTATAAATGAAAATTATAAGAGTTACTTGTTCTACATTTTCTTTGTTGCCTGTAATAAAGTTATTATTATACTTCCATAAATATATATTCTCGTTATAAAATATTTATTTAACTATAGAAATTACAGTAAAATATTATATAATTATATTATTAAAATGTATATAAAAACGGTACATCTCCAACCGCAATGCTAGGCTGAAGTCACACTCAAGTGGCCGGTGAAAACACAAATAAGTAAAATACCTAGCTGGTCGAACAATCCTTCTATATGTTTGACGAATTGGTAAAATAGGATGCCTAACTTCGTTATTAATGTTATTCAATAGGTTTCTTTCCGGCCCTGGCGGGGGCACAGAGAGGGGCCTCGAGGCTTGGCCTCATTACCCCGGCGTCAACTCGAGGGGTGGCGACCCCTCGGTCCTTGGGTTTTGTGGGAGTCTTTTTTTTCAATGTTTTTTTTTTGGCAGCATTCGGTTTATAATATATATATATATATATTATAAACCGAATGCTGCCAAATAATATATATATATATCACCTTTGTATATTATTAATGTTATTATATACTGATAATGATAACATGACCTAATTATTAATTTATTGATTAATTTAATTGAAATTTATAATTTTACATATTGAAATACATACATAATCTAATCTATTAGTTAATTGAATAATACCATCTTATATACATAAGTCCCTTCGGCCGTCTACAGAACCGGAGTTTTATATAGTTAAGGTATGTACTACTTGACGTGAAATTATAATATACTTTACCAATAAAATTAACTATAAATAAATAAATAATGCTGGACAATTCACACAGCATTATCTAGCCCCATGGTAAGCAGAGCTTGTGTTATGGGTACTAGATAACTGATATACATAATACAATATATTACACAGATAGATATTTTTATTATACATAGAAAACGACCAGAACACCCGGAACGAATACCTGCAGATCGTACACACAATTGTTCCAAGGCGGGAATCGAACCCGCAACCTCCTGCGTCGCAGGCGGACCTTCGCCCACCGCGCCACATCGGTCGTCAAAATTAACTATGAACTACTTACTTTTGACGATCAAATAACACGCAAACAAAACATCTTAACCCTAGATCGCATGTCCCATCAAAATTAAGTAACATGAAGTGTTAACGCGTGGCTATAATAATGTCATTAAACCTTAACACGGTAACATGATAGCCTGTCTACAGATAATTGCCGTTTACAGAGATAATGATGGGTTAATGGTGATTCTCGCATGTAAGTTGTAGATGGTGAAGTCTGAGCGGTGAAACTGAAACTAAATTCACTATGCTTACTCGTTTCTAGATTTTTTTAATGTAAACAAAGACATTTTTTAATGGAAACTTAAGAAAACCCGAAAATCATCACTAGCCTAGCCCTAATGAGCGCCATAGCGCCCTGTTTTCAGCTTGAAACCAGCATCTGTCTACATCCAGCATGAGCCAACGCCTATTTTGGCGCAGGTCGTGGAGGTAGTCTTGTTTTCTTAATATCACCTTTGTGTCACTTACCCCCATGATAAACTACTTTATTTGCCGTTTGTTATTCTATGTCTGTATGTTGACCTGTGTCCAAATAAATGTTTTTTTATTCTATTCTAGTCTTTTGCAGGTTGTGTTCGGGAAAAATAATGCAAAAATTTACATAGTTTTGTGGTTGTCATCAAATCCGAGTACATAACATGAAATGTATGTAATGTAAGTATATCAACGTTGATAATACAGAAACCATTTACAAACACGCAGCCGCAGGCCTTATTTCTACATCCCATTTCATTTCCTTGTCATCCTGTTTCTGTTTTCCACATTTATTTCAAAGTATTTCCGAATAAACTATATGTCACTTCAAAGTGAAACAAAAAAAAAACCTACAAGCATAATGGATATTCGTTGTTTTTAAAAACAAATTGTAGCCTGTCGTTTGTTTTTGCGGCCGGGAGTTATGACATCACATGTTGTTTTAGACTGGGCAAAAATAAACCGTGGCCTTTCAATTGATTTGCTGGTGGCATAAGCCACATAAAGTTTGGTAAAAGTTTACTTACGTAAGGCTCTTTTGTTGTTCATGCGGATATCTGCCCGCGTGCGTATCTGGTACACCCGAAACCTACATAATATTGCTCCAGACAATCAGCGTTCTGAGTTCGTGTGTCCGCGTGATAGGAAAACATAATGCATGCTTTTTTCTCTTTATTAAATTTAAACACAAAAAAATACTGTTTTCTTATTAATTTCAAAGCTGTATCTTATCATCAGCCTATAGCAGTCCACTGCTGGACATAGGCCTCCCCCATTGAGCGCCAAGCTGTATCCATATATTTTTATTAAATAAGACGTACACTTAAGTCTTTTACTTACCAGTCGTAATGATGCACTCACAACCAAAGCACAAGTTATATTGGTATAAAGAGAGCCCTAAATAAGACCTAACTAAATAAGTGTTTTGTACTTTATTTAATTAAAGTCGCCAAAATGTCTGGAACAAGGGTTATAGGATATGCTGTTAATTTGTACCAGACAATCGACTTGCATTGTGTAAGTATTACAATGTAATTCGATCTCCTTGAAACGGTCAATTAAATTTTCAAAGTATCGTAATCTGACTCACTCCTTTCCTGAATCTTATAGACTTCATCATCATCAGCCTATAGCAATCCACTGCGGAACATAGGCCTCCCCCTATGAGCGCCATAGCGCCCTGTCTTCAGCTTGACGCATCGAGCATCTACCTGCAGTATTTCGCAGGTCGTCATCCTACCTGGCCGGAGGGCGTCCTACACTACGTTTGTACTGAGTCGTGGTCTCCACTAAGAACACGTTTGCCTCATCGGCCGTCGGTTCTTCGTGATATATGGCCGGCGCACCGCCACTTCAGCTTGCTAATTCTTAGAGCTATGTCAATAACTTTGGTGCTCTTTTTTTATAGACTTGAAGAGAGAAAAATATGTTTATTACTTCACAGGACAGGCAGGATAGGAACTATAGTGCTTTTTAATACTGAAAAAGTTATTCAATAAAGAAATAAGAATACTTAAGCGTATTAAAATTCAGTTAAATGGGTTTTTTTTATTTATAGGTATGATAATATTTCAATAATATTTAGATTATAATACCTATAATATAATTATTTTAGTAATCTAAAAATGTAGTTTTTTGATAAATACCTGCTTCTAATCTATGTAATTAATCATCATCATCATCATCATCATCATCATCAGCCTATATCAGTCCACTGCTGGACATAGGCCTCCCCCGATGAGCGCCATTGCGCCCATCGGGGGAGGCCCATGTAATTAATGCGTTAATCAAATTCAATTACTCAAAATTCAAACACTTAACCAGATTGCATTATCTGAGATTCTTAGTAAGGCCAATTAGAAAGAGTTAAATACTTTTAAACAAAGAGAACAGGGATGGATTCAAGAATTAAGTTTTGAGGCACGAAGAAATTTACAGCAAAACGTACTTCATTAATCACAACTAAAATACATATGTACTATACGGAGAGGTGAGATAGAGAGGTGTCGATTTTGTTGTAACGAAAACTTATTAGCCTAAAAATGTTTCCACCAACATTTTAGGCTGGTTGGTTCAAGTCTTCTGCCAACAGTTTCGATGCCATTGTGGATTAAGTCTTTCGACTAGTAAATGTTATTCACTGACAACAAATTGTTATTCATTGTAGGCTAGATACCTAGGTTTAATGTGTGTTTTATAATAAAATTGTTAATTAACTGACCGACATCAAGTGTAACATGTGTACCTACGGTGGAACGGAATAAATGAAATGAAATGAAATGAAACAAAAATAAAATGCGGTATGATCTGGATACAGTCATGTAGGCACTGATCATTTTGTTACATTTTGTTACGAGGAGCTATTTCCGTACCTCATAAATAAATTTCTTCGAATATTTATGGAGCCATATTCGTTGCCCCTACCGTCCCTGACCTTAGTACATCCCTGCTAAAAATCTTGTTGTAAACAAGAAATTAACTTTACCCCTTCTTTGTTTCGTAAGGTGTTAAGATAAAGATTTAAATCTTAGTTAACGTCAATTTATTTTCGATCCTAAATAAATAAGTTGTTATGCTCTGTTACACAATTTATGCTTTATTATAATGCAACATCTTATACTAACACAACAATTATTATTTATACATAGCTATATAATATATTGAGTAATATCGAGATCAGAAAATTAAGTCTATTCAGTATATAGTAAGCATCTGAAACCAAGTTGTTCACCCAGCCTTAGATTTATTTGGTTTTAGATGCATGGGGAAGATTTTCTTAATTCAATTCAATTAAAATTCTTTATTATCAGAAAAAAATGTCCATAAAAAACTCATACACAAAATTACAAAAAGGAAAATACAATTACAACGAAGAAAATAAAACCAAAATAACTAAATCTAGAGTATAAGTAATTTCACCCAGTGGTGTCGTATTGGACAGTCATATATACTAGATATTACTTTCAGGATGCTGTTGTTACTACCTGTCACTCCACTCATCAGAGATGCCACTCGCTTTCGCATAATTGCCGCGAAGCTTCAACTAAAAAAGCAACGCTATATTGGCGGTGTAGTAAATTGTTCTGATGACGTCAAAACCAAACAAAAGTAATTTGACTGGACCAAAAATATTACAGGCTCTATTTTCTTAACTATCGAAATAAAAAGGATGGCCGTTTAATTTAGTTATGGAATTAAAGGTATTCTACTATTAAAGGTTTTATAACTGAAGGCACTGCGACTGCGACTTACTCGCAGTCGCATAGCCTTCAGTTATTCCGTGATCATGGCGCAAGAAACTGTGCCGAAATATTGGATAACTCAAAAATAAAATCACGGTAAATATACCGTTTTAAATGATTTTAGTGTGATAGTTTCAAAAGTTTTAGGTTTTCTGTTGTTTTGACGACATCTGATTTGACAACTATGTCTACCTTAATTTGACAGCCACCGTCATCTCAATGGCGTTTCTAAAAGAACCTAGAGAAAATATTATGCAAACATCAATATATATGGCTTTCCTAAAATCTAATTTTACAACATTCAGTTCTTATTAATATATACGAATGGCTACACTAGGTTTTAAACTTGGTGAAATTATTAAAATCACGTCTAGCAAGCGCATCTCGCTTTAGTTATTATTTTACAAGTTTAAAATAGTTTAAAACCTTATTTTAATTTAAAATATTGACTGAGCTTAGCCCATTACATCAGCGGGGAGAAATTCTGAAGACAGTACTCATATCGTACATGGGCCACTAATTTGTTACTAATATAGAAATAAAAATTGAGATACATACATATATATATGTATATATATATATGTAAGATGAGAGTTAGAAGAATTTTATAACTTTCATAATAGTAGGTACATACATTAGGTACTGTCAGTGAATAACATAATCGTTTTCGTTAGTCCGTAGGAGTTAACGAAAGAAATGGAATAAACTTTAAAAAAATTGCTATTCTGGGCCCATTGGAAACTCAGTATAGATAGAGTTAGTATAGAGTCATTTATTAAGGATTTATACAGAATATGGCATAATATTCTAGAACGAAGTACCTATGAATCCAGACTTTTTCAGGAATAGTGTGTTTCGTCTAGATTTCCATAAGACTTCGCTTAAGAATATATCCTCAGTTTTAGAATGTGACCCTAATTTTAAGCAGCAGTGCCAAAAGGATTGAGGCAAGTTTACCTAGTTGTTTACCATGTAAATTTAATTTATTTTCAATTGTGGCACGCTGTAATCACCTCTGGGCTCAATCGCAGATCGGGACCAAATTTACTGAACTTTTTATATAGGCCATATTTATTCATTGTATTCCTAAAACTAAGACCTAGTGATAGAAACAGAAAGAGCCAACGCAACGTAAGCGACGAAATATAGGAATCGTCGTCGGTGGCGTGGGGTACGATAGTTATACTTTGCTAAGCGTTTTAAGCGTTTTGGGATTCTAGCAAACCGGCATTCGCTATGAAGCGATTCGATTTCTACAATCGTCATCGCTCAAACGACGATGAACTTCAAATTGGACTTTTCTACTATCGCTTTCGCTAATTGATTGTTACACGTCTAGCCCCCCAAATGTCATAATTCGTCGCGTTTCGTTGCATGGGTTCAATCTGTTTCTAGCTTTAAAAACAAGAAAACCGTGGTCGTAGTCGCCCATCAACTCAAGCCTCGTGGTAAGACTTGGTACTTATTCGCAGTCATAGCAAGCTTCCCTCTTCTTTCTGCTTTCTTCTTCTTCAACGCTGGCCTCTTCGCTGTCCCTGCCGAGGCGGATGAAGTGGTCACGGGCTCTGCTTTTCCTCAAGGGTACGCTGGTACGTTCTACTCCTGTGCCTTCGATGACGTTCTCGTCGCCGTTGGATCTTCCAAACCTAGGGATAAGGTTCTTTAAAGTTTATTTTCATAAATAAATACGTAAATCATAAATTTTGATCTTGCTAGGGCAGGGGGTGGTGGGGCGAATCCCACTATAACAATTGCTTCACTTTATTTTTACTGAGGGGAAGGGCCCGCGGTCAAGTCCCGCCTGATATTTTTTGGGATATAATTTAATTTCTAAGAGATTACTATACCCTGAGTGCTAGGGGCTTACGCACTATAATATTAAATATAATAACAAAAACCTTAAAAGTGTAGAATGACAACGCTAGCTTTCTATTACTTCAGATGCTTTGAAGCCTTCTTTTTTCTGGTTCAATTTCATTTCAAATACTTATTCCACCGTAGGTACATGTTGATACACTTGATGTCGTTTAATCTACTTTACTATTATACATATTACTTATTTATAATTAGACCCTTTTACCTTATAAAAGCAGGGTCTCTTCCAAAACGGATGAAGCTAGCAGATTTCTTGGAAGGAGCATCAAAGTCCTCTTCGTAAGCACGCAGCAATGCGACCAGGTCATCAGAGGTCAGAGTGAGGGGCTGTGAGCGGCCGAAGCGGAGGAAGCTGTTCCCTCGGGAAGGCCGCTCAAAGGCCTCACGGAGGTCAGCGGCCGATGGCTCGGCGGGGTAGGACCGGCCGAATCTGAGACATAGATTTTCTGAATCATAACATCGTATAAAAAAAAATATCCATATATTTACTAACTCTAGTACCAGATGACGAGAGTACCAATAGACGGTCTAATTTGTTCCTTTATGTCCAGTCCATCCTAACGTTGCCTGGAAGAGATTTCTCTCAGCGATAAGGTCGCCCTTTATACTTACTTTATTCTATTGTTTATTTCTCTATTTTTTTCTGTTTTGTGTGGTATAATAAAGTGTTTTCTATCTATCTATCTATAAAACAAAGTCGCTTCCATCAGTCTGTCTGACCCTATTTATGCTTAGATCTTTAAAACTACGTAACAGATTTTGATGTGGGGTTTTTTAATAGATAGAGTGATTCAAGAGGAAGGTTTATAAACCATTTGACACATAGAATTCCACGCAAGCGAAGCCGCGGGCCGCAGCTAGTTAATAAAAAAGAAAAGAAATACAAACATTTACCTATGGACAAGTTACTTGCAGTAAAATAATCATAAAACTAATGAATTAGGTAAATAGTACAATAATGATACCTACGCACGGGTAATAGATTGGTGATAAAAGATGGCCTACTTCACCTTGGGCTAGACTAACGCACAAAATACTTAAACGAAACTCGTATTATATCAATAACAACTGTTTTGACAGAAAAAGATTGAAATCTGTCAAAAAATTATAACTTGAGATGAGCTTGTTGCGTTTTACGCACGTGCTTAAAACTGAGTTGCGTTTTAATTAATTAGTAACGCAAATAACAAACCGTGGCTTACAATACAATGCTATAATCCTAAAAAATTACATCTGCCAGACTTCAGTGTATGACCATACACCAAGCTTCTAGCCTAAATGTACGGGACCGTACATGAAAGTGTACGGTCCCGTACATTTTCATCCTATTTGTTGGTTTAGTTTAGGGTGTTTATGTACAGTGACGTTCATCGTTAGCTGACCCATCTGGCTAGTTCTAATTCTTCTAATTACATCATTAGGTTTTATATGATTTTTGTTATTTTTACATAAAACGGCTTGCTTCTTTCACTTCACTAAAATATATAGTCTTAAAATAGTTCTGAATTCATTTAAACTGACTTCAAACGTAAGACAGCTAAGAATGAACGCCACTGCATATTATTTGTGGCGATGTTCGCAGCAGGCCTAAGTCCAGAGGTGGACATCTTCCCAAGATGGTTATACTGATCTTTATATTGTGAAAAAAAAAAAATATCCTCAAGAGCAACAACCATTTAATAAGTTTCAACACCAAGTAAGTTGCAAAAAATATCAATAAATAAATTTAAACAAATTGTCAAACCTTTGTAAAAAGGCTTATTATAAATTATCAGATTATGTAGACGATAAAAAAGCTTGGTACGAGTTTTGCTCCAACCCGAAAAATAACAATCTAACAAGGTAAAGGTTTCGCTTCTTTGCTTAACCTCAAAATGGTTGAAGTGAACAAAAAATTTAACTAATAACTTTATTTCCTAGTTTTACTTGTGTAATTAGTGACTTGTCCAAGAGTCCTAGAGCATCAAGGTTCACCATATCTTACCTGATCATACTCCTGTCTATAGCGCTTCGTCTCCTCGCCTCAAGGTCCGGAGACCGTCTCACAGGCACCGCAGCAGCCACCACCAGCCACACCACTGCCATGCAGACCATGCTTCGAGAACAGCTCATGATAACGAGGATCTGGAAAGAAGAACTTGATAAATATATATAATTAAAAATTAATTGCTGTTCGTTTGTCTCGATAAAACTCGATAACGGCTGGACCGGTTTAGTTTGGTTTTAACGGTGAGAAAATATGATAAACTTGATTAATCACTACATAATAGTATAAAAAAGTAGCTTCCCGCTGTCTGTCTGTCCATATGTGACGACCGATGTGGCGCGGTGGGCGAAGGTCCGCCTGTGACGCAGGAGGTTGCGGGTTCGATTCCCGCCTCGGAACAATTGTGTGTACGATCTGCAGATATTTGTTCCGGGTGTTCTGGTCGTTTTCTATGTATAATAAAAAAATATCTGTCTATGTAATGTATTGTATTATGTATATCAGTTAGTTATCTAGTACCCATAACACAAGCTCTGCTTACCATGGGGCTAGATAATGCTGTGTGAATTGTACAGCATTTTTTTTTATATATATCCTTAGATCTTTAAAACTACGCAACGGATTTTGACGCGGTCTTTTTAAATAGATAGAGTGATTCAAGGAAGGTTTATTTATATGTATTTTCTAAAGTTCTAAGAAAAAGTTATTGTATTTCTTTACAAAATAATACGTTACGTGCCCAGAATGCCTCGCAAGTTCTTGTGCCGTCTGAAAATTTTTATTTGATACTACTCACATTTATTATCTACATCATACTACTTACTTATATTTTATGGTTTAAATGTTTAGGTACCTTTGGGACTAATAAATGTAAAAGGTGCAAACCTGCTGCAATAAGTCTGTCAAAAACATTTTACTAAAAGTACTTTGTTTTGTTTTTCAAAGTTGTTTATTTAATACAAAAGGTGTGCAAGCGTAGTTTAACTAAACACTGTTTAGAACCTAACTAAGTACAAAACTAATTATTATATATTTAGTCGGCTAATAAAGAAATACTAAATAATATCAATCAAATGTCTCAGGATAATGAATGTGCCAATTCCACGTGTGCCACATTGTAGGGTTTCCCGATACAAATCCACGGTACGCTACTAATCCCTACATGTGATATTTTGTAACTCAGTATAGTTAAAATACTTACTAGTAAATGGATAAACATTAAAAGGTACAATTTGCTGCAATAAGTCTGCTTAAAATCTATTACGAAAAGGTAGGTACTATATAAAAATAATAATATCACTATTTATATATATAAAACGACTTCAAATTCCTGAGTATTTATTATACCTATTAGTATACACTATTTGTTAAGTTTTTCGGGACTAATAATAATCACTCTCCTTTGGGAATTAAATTCATGGAACTACCTCGGATTCATTCTCCACGCAATAGCGAAATAATTTTAAAATCGGTATATAATCGGCGGAAAAATCGACGAAGTTAAAGCCAAACATAGAATTTCCTCCTCTAATGTTTTTTGTCAAAAAAAAAACGGACGGAAAGGCGATAAAATAAGTAGAAGATGAGAAATTTCTAGACAAGAACAGCCGAAAAACTTTAAAATTAGTAAATGGCATTTTATACTCTCTCCGTCTTTCTATCTCGTATCTCAAATACAGACTAATACCTAAAGAAAAGCTTTTTTGCACAACAATACCTTTTGCAATAAATTAATAAATAATAATAATAATAACCCGAGGATGATACCCGCTATGTGTAGCCATCGCCTTTAGATTAACTTCTCAAAGGGCCTCTGTGCTGTTGGCTTCGGCCCCACGCAAGCCTTCCAAAGGACCGGGTCACTTTATGGCCCGAGATCATGGTAAATGAGAGAGAATAATAATAATTGTTTTGCCTAGTATGTAGGTGGGTAGGAAGATTAAACTGGGTAGGTAACTTTTTCATGATTTTTAAGTTTTTCTACAGGGCAACAGCTACAGGGCAAGTATTCTCTGATTGATGTTTTTGTTGTTTAACAACCCTAAACGGTAATTTAACACTGAGCCATTATATATCATTGTTAAATATTGTAAAAAGTTTAAATTATCAGCAATAACAGGTAACAAAATATCATCAACAAACTTTCCTCTTTCGACCTTTTTCGGTGACTGATAGTCGCCATTTTGTTTCGGGAATTAAAATAATGGGTTGCTGTTTAATAATTTGGGAGTTAATAAATCAGCATAATTTTGAAGTTACTTTGATAAATTCTGACGGACAGTTATATTTGAACTTGTTAAGGATCAAATAATGCTTTGATGTCTGATGATACTCAAGTTTGATTGATGCCTTACTTAAAGATATATTATAGATTCTCTACCTCGATGTCTTGTACTGGCTAGGCCCACTGTTTACTGATATATTAAATAAATAGTTTCTGCCTGCGACTTCGCACGTGTTGTTTCTATGGAAACGTTTTAAAGTTCTTTCTATCCCATGGGAACTGATTAAATTTTCTGATAAAAAGTAACCTATGTTTTGTTCCGAACCTGGATTTACCGGCCTGCAAAATTTCAGCGTTTTCAGTATTTTCAGTTCAATTTTTGCCTGAAAGTGTTACAAACGTCCATACATGCAGTTAATCCTACTAATATTATAATTTAGGACCAACGTTTGGTCCTAATTATAATATTAGTAGGATTAACTAAGAAACTCACATCATTGCATCGATAAAAGTGACAAAAATGAGACTGTAATCATCAAATGGTGTACCGTATTATTTTTGATTATAATAATCAAAAATAATACGGTACACCAATACCTATCAGATAGGGAATCATCTAGAACTTTACAAAACCTATTAATTTCTGATAATGTTTTCTAAAAAACGGATCCGTAGAGATCACACCACTAGAAATAACAGTTTCATAAATATATATGGAAGAAAGTAACACTCACCTGCGATAAATGATGTAACCTGTTTTTTTATTGAACGAAAAATAGGCCACAGATGCTTTTGGAGGCAAAACATTCTATTTATCTGTTTTTTTATGAAAGGAGTGCTTTTATGTGTTGTTCATTTACGTTCCATTTGTTATCCAAATGTGGATAATAAATGGAACGTAATAAACGTATATAACGTAAAGTATGGTTCATTTCATAATGTTTCCGGAGGCTATTCAAAATGTGCGGACAGAACGGACAATAGTGTGTCAAAGCCTTAGCAGCATTATATTCTAGTCTCTAACTAATTAATGGACACGACGCAACGAGGCGACCAAAAGTCGCTCCATGTCAGTACAATACAATATAGCTTTATTGCACCATCAAATACAAAGAAAATAATAAAAATAAAGGATCTTAATACTAACTAAATCTAGTGGCACACTCGGCGGCCTAATCGCTAAAAGCGGTTTCTTCCAGGCAACCTTTGGATGGATAGGATCGGTACGTATTAAAGCTGACGGTGGCGTAATTATTTAGGATAATTATATATAAAATAATTAATATTTATATTAAGAACGTACATATATAAAAAAGATAATATTCTAAATAAAAAATTTAGAAATTTATAGCCGACTCGACGCATTAAAAAATGAGACTAACCCAAGATTAATTTATATTATTATTAGTGTGGCACTGTATTTTGGAGGTTTTATTGCCAGTTTCTCGTTACCTTTCATTTAACAACCACTTTGCAATAGGCAGGTGCCTGATTCGGAACACCCGAAATACATGGAAATACGAAAATTTAGATTGCAAAGATGTAATCAATTATTTGACCAACTGGCTAGATGATGACGTGATGAGACCCTTGAATGGACCAATTGAGGATCTTAGTTCGTATTTAAAATTTAAACTTTACAGGTAAGTTATATTAAACATAGTACCTTAAAGGATAAAAAATAGAAACATTTATATGACACGGTAGTTCAAAAACAAGTTAACTTTTTGGTTGATTAAATTCATCAAGTAAAATTATAGAAAAATAGAGAAAAGATAAAGACTGTGTTTTTTTTGTAGGTCATGTGAAAGCTCAGGCTACGCACTGACCGGATGTAAGACAGGACGGGCGACCGGTGCGGTGGTCGGCAGTCGCATCGCAGTTCGAATAAAACCTATTTTCTTGTACAGTTTTTTTAATTTCGAACGGTTGTTTGCAAGAGCAGACCTCATTTCGGTTAACCCTAAAGTGCGTAGGTGTCTTTAAAGAGTACCTATAGACGATATACCACTACAGATAAAAAGCGTTCGGTAATTGAACAGAGATGAGAATAGATATGCAAAGACTGTAGCGGAGACTATTCGTGTCCGAGAGATTTGTAGTACACTTAATCCGATGAAAGGGGTTTTGTTCTTGAATGAACACGTTTAAAGGATATTGTGTAGTATAATAACCTAGTGCAAATAATCCGTATGTATCTTAAAAAGTATGAATGAATGAACTAATATAATGAATGGGATTATATTGAAGGGAGTTAGTAGGAACAAATACTCTTTTTAAAGAATTTGACTTAACCATATTAAATAAATAAATTTTAATTTATTTTTTATTTTTGACTTAATGAGTCCATATGCTACGAGTTCTTATGACTAACAACACACTATAAAAATAAAGATAAAACACAAATATAACAAAAATAGGTAATTGTGACAAAATGAGATGAGACAGAGGATAATCAATCAAGGAAATAGCTTCCTTCATTGATCACCCTCCGCACATAACACTTCCTGACTGGAGATGATAGGCAGTCAGCTACAGTCGCCAGGATGCTGTTGCGACTGTCCCGCTCTGCGCATCAGGGATGCTGTTTTTTTGCGTATGATAGCATGGAAGCCATCAGTGTGGTACTACGCAAACATCAACGATGCACTGCACAATCGGGGCAGTCGCAGCATATTAACCATATCACGAGATGGAAGAAGCTACTAAGGTACCTTCTTCTTGAGAGGCTTGAGGTTTTGCGAGATTTGTGAATGAAAAATGGATGCTTGAGTGTTTCATTTTTAGGTTGACCTTTTATTATTTGTCAAAACGATTGTGTTCATTTTTCAAGTTATTTTTATGTCTGTAGCTGAGTACCTACAGATCACCTAATAATGTACCTAATCCTATAATTTTATCATACGTATCATAAGTAACTAGTGTGAGTGGTAAGTTTAATCGTTCTAGTCTATAACATTGTATAAAATGAAGTCGCTTCCGCTGTCTGTTGGCTTAGATCTTTTAAACTACTCAATGAACTTTAAAACAGTTTTCAGCAATATATTGAGTTCAGTTCAGTTCAGTTCAGTTCTTTCTTAATAAGAAATATTCTTATATGAGTGATTCAAGAGGAAGGTTTATAATCCATTTGACATCTAAGATTTTACACATTGATTTCCATACGGCGCTAGTAATAAATAAATAAACAAAATCACTTAAAAAATTACCCGTTATGACCTATGGAGCTGAGACGTGGACACTCACGATAGGGCTGGTCCACCAGTTCAAAGTCGCTCAGCGAGCTATGGAAAGACAAAATGCTCAGAGTTTCTCTGAAGGATAGGATTCGCAACGAATACATCCGATAGAGAACAAGCTGAAGTGGCAGTGGGCCGGCCATATCTCGCGAAGAACCGACGGCCGCTGGGGCAAACGTGTTCTTGAGTGGAGACCACGACTCGGTAAACGTAGTGTAGGACGCCCTCCGAACAGGTGGGATGACGACCTGCGAAAGACTGCAGGTAGATGCTGGATGCGGCAAGCTGAAGACAGGGCGCTATGGTGCTCATTGGGGGGTCCAGCAGTGAACTGCTATAGGCTGATGATGATGATGACTTAAAAAATTTATATACGGCCTATTATATATAAAATTAATATATATAATAGGCCGTATATTATATATATATATTATAATATAAGACCTTCCCCAGAAACAACTTAGTCTCTCTGGATTTTAAAACTCATACAGTTTCCTTTTGGAATATGGAAAATGTGTGTTTAAAAATGGACATTGTGGACGTAAACGCTGCTTGATATACGAGTATTGTTTAAAAATATAAAAGGTGACATAAACACCTTAAATTAGAATCTTGGCGTAACCTTAAAGAGCCTTTTTATGAAGTGAAATTATTTTCGATCTCTGTAAATACCTACGACGTCATAGGTAAAATACTAGGAGGCGTAAATATTTTTGTTTATGACCTTGACATAGGTACTGCAAGTTGAATGTCGATCAGTCGTGCTACCTCTAGATTCTTTGCAACAATCTGCAGTTAGCTCAATTGTTACAATTGGAAATACTACTTCTAATTTGTGTCTATTCTTTAAATGTATTTTTTTTGTTTTATTTAACAAAAACTTCATCGTTATCATCCGTGAAAGTTTAATATGAGTTTGAGATTGATAATGTTTTTTGAAATTAAGTTTTTTATAACATCAAGTTACATTTCAATATCAGTGTCGTTGATATAATTAAGTAATTTGAATGTTTATTTTAATCTTCACAATGAATACTAACACGTCACTAATTAAAGTTCATCCGGCTTAGTAAAAACACAATTGCTACTTATTTTATTTTAGTTTTCGTAAACATTCCTCTTAAATAAATAATAATAATGCTGGACAATTCACACAGCATTATCTAGCCCCATGGTAAGCAGAGCTTGTGTTATGGGTAATAGATAACTGATATACATAATACGATACATTACATAGATAGATATTTAAAAATCATATATTTTAATAAAACTTTTGAAACTAGGTAGTGGCAACGTTCGTAGCAAAAGACAAAAAATGAGGGTAGATCGGTATGTCTGCCCATAAAAACTCGCAGTGCCTTCTAGTTACTCCGTGATCATGGCGCATGCAACTGTGCCGAAATATTGGATAATTCAAAAATCAAATCATGGTAAATATCCCGTTTTAAATGACTTTAGTCATATATTTTATTTTATAAATCACTCTATCTATTAAAAAAAACCTCATAAAAATCCGTTGCGTAGTTCTAAAGATCTAAGCATACATAGGGACAGACAGGCAGCGGGAAGCGACTTTGTTTTATATTATTTAGTTAATAAAATTACGCGTAGTAGTCCATTCTACTACGACATTATATGTATGTATCTGCCCTTTAGAAATAATACTGCAAACATCAGATACGACATTATTGTACGCAGTATAATGGAGAAGACAAGGTCAAACTGCCAGACGTTTTGGCGCCAACGGACTGCGCTGGTAGAATCTGCAGAATATGGTAGAATGCGGAATTCACTTTACCCTTGCAGTATGCGTAGAGATAACAAAAATTTGAGTGAAATAACTTGGCGTTAAAAGTTTTTATTTGGTTTTATGGCAAATGTTTCATTTTAAAAGTGCACTTAGTGCCTTGCAACGGGGAGTGGGACAACGATAAGTAATATAATAATTTAACGACTAAAGTTTTATAAGTTTTTTGGCAAACGTTTGATTTAAATATATTAAACCTTGCAGTGGGTACAAGACAGACAACAATAAGTGGATTGAAAAAATTGGTTAAACGCCAAATGTTTAAATGTAAGGAGACATGTTATTTTTGGTTAATGTAAGTAGACCGGTAATTAGAGAAAAATCTTTTATTTTACGTACAAATTTGCCAACAGAAAATTGGCTTTAGGTTACATACCTAACTTAAAAAGATAATAAAAAAATAAAGGAAGAATAAAAGAATTTATTTATAGCCACACGCAATAATAAACAATTACAAAAAAAAAGGAAAACATAAAAAATACAAAACAACTTAAGTCGTAGCGATTTAAACTTTACATAATGTAGCGTGGTAGTAGAGTCCCCAAGTGTAAGAATAACTGGTCTTTCCCTATGTGCGCGGCTAATAAGGTCCAATCTCAGCTTTGTCACTATCGATCGAGGACGATAGTGACACTGGTTTCGAGATCGAGTTAAAAGGATTACCTAGCTAGCACTTTATTTGTTTCCTAGTGCTGTGTATATAGTATGGAATTACCTACATATTTGACTTTTAATTATCCAGCAAGAACTTATTAAAATTAATTCTGTTTGCTATTAATTCTGACCATTTTGATTTAGGCAACTAATTTTATCCTCTAAGGCGCGATAGATGCGAAATATATCCACAACTTTTGTGATTTTACAGAAACTTAAGTATAGACAATAAAACTTCTGAAACTATCATGGTTCTTAAGAGTGTACCTTATGTAATTTTATAGTTAGAAATCGTTATTTATCTCAGAATCTGTGAAAGCTACCACCCTCATATTTAGGTAAATGATAATTCGAACTTTTATCTTGGATTCCGTCTTTTCGAAAACACGATTGGTGAAAATTTTCTCGATACTTTTATTTTTTGAAAAATACATGTTTTGCACACATTTTGCTATTTATCTCAGGAACCACCTAATTTTTTTGTTGGATTTTTGTTTAGTCGAGAAATGTAGTAGAATTTCTTAGTTTTCGTCTTTTTAATTTTTAGATTAGTTGTGTAAATAACTTGTAATTAGGCAAATAACAGTTTTGGCGCTTACGTCGATAAAAAATACGGAGCACGTCTATCGCTCTGTGCTTCTCACTCACAAGAAAATCATATCTTGTCATTCTGCTCTGAACTGAAGCGAAATTCGAATTTTGGCTGAGGTATGGCACGTTCTTAACACTAAAGTCATTTAAAACGGGATATTTACCATGATTAGATTTTTGAGTATTCCAATATTTCGGCACAGTTTCATGCGCCATGATCACGGAATAACTGAAGACAATGCGAGTTCGTTTTTATGAGCAGATATACCGATCTACCCTCATTTTCTGTCTTTTGCTACGAACGTTACCACAACATTAAAAATAGTCGTTTATGTTAGTCTGTGGTCCCATAAAAACAGCAAAGGTCAACAAACTTCTATCCATTGAAATTACTGGCCTACAACAAAAGACACTCCGCTAGAACATAATAATGTCTACTAGAGATCGGATTGAGCTATAAACTCAGCTTTCAACCAGAAGTCTAAAGACGATCCATTGCGGAGAACCTATGATTGTATAGACACTGGAGAAGAAAAACAAAGCTGGACAAACCACACTGAAACTTTGTTATCTCTGCGTATTGGCCGTGATTCATAGGCACACAAAATAAGTTCGTGCGGCCGATTTTCGAGTCAACTGGATTAAGGTGGTACCCAGAGGCACACTAGCGCCGCCGTAGTTTAGTATTCAATTATGATGCTGATAGTTATAGAGTTAAACTTTAGGCAGATACGATAATGCCCTTGATGGCCACCATGCTCTATTTTCGCATCGAAACTTTACATAACAAAACTATTACAGTGGCATTAAAAAAGCTTATATTCGTTAAACGTAATAAATAATCATATACAATAGGTGGGGGCGCTAGTGTGCCTACGGGTACCGCCTTAAATTAGGTTAGTTTCGTAGGCACGGCTATAGCAAGCTACGAAAATAGAAGGTCTCGTAGCATGCTACGGCACAGTTACGACGTTGTCTGCTACGAAAATGGCTGTTCGTAGCAGTTTTCTATGGCACAACTGCGACGACGTAGAATGCTACGTAGCAAGCTACGTAAACATTTGTGTTAGAAAAATAAAATAATTATACTCGCTACTATCTATGTACAGTTTGGTTTCAATAAGCACAAGATATCTGGCCCACAGCTTATCCAAAATCACTAGTTAGGTATCTCTTAAATGGGCTTTGAGATATTCATTTTAGCTTGGTTCTATTTTGCAGTCCCGAGTATGAACTCTCTCTTACAAAAAGCAACGTTAACATTATCACCAATAAATAAAGGAATAAAATTTGACATGCGGATCCGTTTAATGTTCCCGGTTTCCGATCTCGGGTACGGTACCCTAATTATGCGTTATCTAGGGTTCCGTATAAACCCGGGTTATGTCTCGGTTTTCAGGATTATTGCTGGTTTTATTTGTTTCAAGATTTTCGCTTTGTATTTTGAAATGGCCCTCCCATTTCAAAATACAAAGAGCAAATATCTGATTTAGTTAATTCGGAAAATACAAAAAACATTATTTTTAAAATATAGTAAAAAAATATATTATGAAATTACCGACGACATTGTAGCGGTCGCAGGGAGTCGATGGATGGAGGTGGCTCAGGACCGCTATTCGTGGCGTTGTTTTGGGGAGGCCTATGTCCAGCAGTAGACCTTTACAGGCTGATGTTGATGAAATTATCTACTAAGATGAGTGAAGCATATTGTCTTGAAAAACTAGACCTCCATTGAACAAACAAGTGTGACATCATGAAACTGTTGACACCACGTTATGATTTACGTTTCATTTCCGAACGTAGTTCCGTGCATCGTCCTTATCAATCCATCTTGACGTGTCGTTACCCTACTAAACAATATTGTGTTCCGGTTTTATTTCAAGGAACCCTATTTTTCTAAATCTAGGGCAGATAGAAGAAAAACAACAGAAAGATTCTGAATATACTATAGATCCATTTAAGATTTATGGAGCTATGGAAAGAGCTATGCTCGGAGTTTCTCTGAAGGATAAGATTCGGAACGAATACATGCGACAGAGAACCAAAGTTATCGACATAGCTCTGAGAATTAGCAGCTATAGTGGCAGTGGGCCGGCCATATATCACGAAGAACTGACGGCCGCTGGGGTAAATGTATTCTTGAGTAGAAACCTGCTGGACATAGGCCTCCCCCCAATGAGCGCCATAGCGCCCTGTCTTCAGCTTGATGCATCCGGCATCTACCTGCAGTCTTTCGCAGGTCGTCATCCCACCTGGTCGGAGGGCGTCCTACACTACGTTTACCGAGTCGTGGTCTCCACTCAAGAACACGTTTGCCCCAGCGGCCGTCGATAAGACTATTTTATTCGTAAGCAATTATAGTTTTTATAAAAAAAATAGTACCTCGTGTCTTCTAGTTATATAAAATCCGATTTGATCCAACTTTTTTTCTTCTAATACACGATCTTTACTTGTTACCCGATTTTGGTGTTGAAACTTTCTCAGATTGATCAAAACAATGCAAGTCGCTGAATAATCTCAATTGAATAATGTTTATAAAGAGAATCTGTCAACCACATAGAAACACGAAAAACAAAGCTCATGTTAAAAATGGCTACGTGATTTTGGTGTTGAAACTTTCTCAGATTGATCAAAACAATGCAAGTCACTGAATAATCTCAATTGAAACAATACAATATAAATGCATTGTTGTCGAAGAGCTGACAACAATATGGCGTCGAGAATATTTCCTTCGCTTTCAGTGCTGTGACTTCTGACATGGAACTAGAAAACCTATTCAATAATAAATAGAAATATACAGTTAGTTAGAATGGCAATTGGAAAATAGAGCATAACCTACGACAGAACAACTTATAAAAAGTGGACCTTATTCTGACAAACGAATCGCTTCACTATGACAATGGCTCAAAATGATACGTTTTGGTAAATGAAATAACCTTTTATGAAAAAAACTATGAAACTACGGACGCAAAAATCTCTTTATACAATACAACATACACGGTATACATGTCATATTGTCTAGGTTAAAACCATACTATCAAAGTTTTATTTAAAAAAAAATTACGTCACTGCAACAACAAAATGTTTATTGGAAATGGCAATGGAACTCCTATTAAGTAGAAATAACTATTTATGTATTATCAAAGAAAATTACAACCTAAAGTAGAAAAGAAAAACACCTACAAAGAAATAGCTGTATACCCCTACCACTGATATGATTTTGTTGTTGAAAGTCGACCGACGTTCCCGCTTCTTAAAATCTTTTTGCGATTAAGCGATAAAAATGGTAGCTTTTCAAGGAAACCGATTTACAGATCGCCATAACATCACAGACCTAAATCCGATTAATGTTTCTGATTACTCTGAAAAAATAAAACATATTAAATCGGCTTTGAGGTAGCTAAGTGTATCCGCGCGTGATTAGAAATTAATGGTATCTTGTCAACGTAAATGTCCAACCGCTTTTTTTATAGAAATAGAAAATAATTACTTAATTTTTTTTTAATTGAATATAAAGCTAAAGATAACTAATTAGGAACTAATAAAAGAACACAATACCGGCTCAGCATTAAATGCTACATTCAATGCGTGCCAATGTAGAGCTGGTTTTTAAAGATAAAAATAAAGATCATTTATTTGCATAAAACATATTGTGTTATTGAGATGTTACAAACAGGTAGGTATCAAATATGTTTTACCGATTACGGTGTACAAATTAGCGTTATAACGTTTAGCGTTTTAACGTTACGTTTAGCGTAATTAGCGGCGCCAGAGTGCTGAGTGCAGCACTAAACACAACACAAATCACCAATAATAACAATTTAACAATTAACACGCGAAACACAAATTAAAACACAAACAACAATTTAACAAAATAATACAGTTTATACTATATATATTTTTTTGAGTTCGTAATGGTTGAAATCAATATAACGGAGTATATGAAAATGCGCGTCTTACAAAGTGCTCATTATGACGTAATTATTTTATGTAACTTTTGTTTAAAATTTGTATAATTTTAGTAATAAATGATTTAATAAGTGTAAGTTATTATAAATAGTATTTTTATCAAAAACTTTTCGCATTCTCGACGTATTTGCGTATTACGAAGTTTCGCATTTCAATTTCACTGTCTCCAACATTAACAAGGACACTATCGGTGTACATGATAGCTATTCTGAACCTTATTAATATGCCCTTGAAGGGCTAGTTTTCACCTCGAAGAAGGTAAGGTGAGCCTAATCAACGTCTAATAGGGTTCCCGTTGCAGAGTTACTGTGGTTGGTCTCTGCAGTAACAGTCTTGGTTTATCGAGACAGTCATTTATTGGCTACATTATTGGCTAAGCTCTGTCTACTTAGTTAGGAGACTAATATTTACCTTGTATGTACTTAAAAAAGTGAATATACGAACTTTAACTGGAGGGTATGTAGTATGTGCCCGAAATAAATAATGCTGGACAATCCACACAGCATCATATAGCCTCAAGCTAAGCAGAGCTGGTGCTAAGGGTACTTATATGACTAATATACATAATATACAATACTAGATATTTTTATTATAACCAGAACACCCGGAACAAATATCTACAGATCGTACAAACATTTGTCCCGAGGCGGGAATCGAACCCGCAACCTCCTGTGTCGCAAACGGACCTTCACCCACCGCGCCACAGAGGTCGTCCAATGGTCGTCACCTATGTTGTTGTTGTTTTTTATCTTTTTAAAACCCCATGGCAAAAATGCTTTCAATTATCCCGATTTGCATTATCTAAATCGGTCGAGTCGTTTCCAAGTAATGCGCTGAAAACATGAACATAATTTAATTATTAGTTCTTTTTTCTAAATAAACTATTACAAAGGAAATTACAGCTACACGTTGCATTAGAAACAGTTGATCTAGCTGCAAACAGTGTAGAATTCGCTCGGTAGCTCAACTGATTTACAACTACCTAATTATTATTTCGAAATAGCTACCTAGTTTTAACACTTTGACTGCGATTTTTTTTCGACGACTGCGATCTTTTTTTTAACCTAAAAAATTCGTGCTGCCGCTCTACACAGCGGTTGTGTTGCGCCCCACATGCGTTTCCTTCGAAAAATATTACGGCTGTGCTGAGTCACAAAGATCTGTAATTTCTCAGCCGCTGCGCTAGTGTGGATTTACGCATATTAGTCACTTGTAGAAAACACATACCGTGTGATTTCAGCACTCGAAGTGTTAACTTGTATTCTGTAACACACAAGTAATTGTGCAGTGATATGAGTTTGCAGAGAAAAAAAGAATTCTTGTCTATTTAGTTGGTAAAGTCCAAACGATATTAGGGATATTACACCCTTCAATCACTAATCATATTCGTAAGTTCCACTAACTTTTGATGGATGGTCTTCTAAAAGGGCCTTTTCGAGAATTGTTGGAAGTTTCGATAGTGAACAGACCAGGTGTGGTTCACATATGGTGCTCAAGAAGTAGGTTGTCATGGCTACTAAAATGTGAGAATAATAATAATCGGTAAAGCTGCTTTTGTCTGTTTATTAATGGCTGGTAAGAAGACAAGCATCATGCATGCGATTACAAATAAGTCATATATAATTATTCATTATCATCATCAGCCTATATTAGTTCACTGCTGGACATAGGCCTCTTCCAATGAGCGCCATAGCGCCCTGTCTTCGGCTTGACGCATCCAGCATCTACCTGCAGTCATCCCACCTGGTCGGAGGGCGTCCTACACTACGTTTACGTGGTACTCAAGAACACATATAATTATTATTATATTATATTATATTATTTATTATACACTCATTTATTTAAATTCTCGTATAAAATACATTTTTTACTATAGAAAATACAATAAAATATTATAAAACTATTCTACAGTAAAAAATATATCAAAACGGTAGATCACCGACCGCGAAGCTAAGCTCAAGCGGCCGGTGATCAGGGCTGCAGAGAAAGGAACTTCCTGACGATACGTGCCGAGTCCAAGAGTACCGCCTTCTGGATCTGGCCCTTGATCCAACTTCCTAGCGAGAGTCTCTTCAGGTGTTGATCGAGGCTCTTCGCTATTACGCCGTTAACCGAAACGACTATCGGGACTATGGTCGCTGAATCGACATCCCACATGCTGACAACCTTGTTAGCCAACTCGTTATTTATTCTAATTATTATATTAAGAAAGGTTTATGCTAATATAAAAAAAATATGTTACCTATTTTTTTTCGCTTAATCTTGTACCTAGAGAGCCCGACAGATGGAATACAATTGTAGGTACCTACTGTATTAAGTATATCCAGCAAGATCAAAGACACAATCTCTGCTTAGCTTGGGGCTAGATTATGCTTTGTGAATTGTCCATCATTATTTTATACTAAATTCCGTATATAAATAAATAAATAAATAATGCTGGACAATTCACACAGCATTATCTAGCCCCATGGTAAGCAGAGCTTGTGTTATGGGTACTAGATAACTGATATACATAATACAATATATTACATAGATAGATATTTTTTATTATACATAGAAAACGACCAGAATACCCGGAACAAATATCTGCAGATCGTACACACAATTGTTCCGAGGCGGGAATCGAAACCGCAACCTCCTGCGTCGCAGGCGGACCTTCGCCCACCGCGCCACATCGGTCGTCAAATAGTAACAGTAATCAAAATATTAACAGTAAAAACAGTATATCCTTAGATAGTGACTAAATATAAAGATGAAAAACTAAATCCTAAAATAACACCTAAAACTTTAATACACCCTTAATCTTTTTGATTCAATACCTAAATTAGTAGCAAAAAAATATATACACTATACAAAAGGAACTAAGCTCATAAATAAAGTCAAATAAATTGAAGGTTCCTAGAGAAAGGTGGAAAATATTGGTCCAATTATAGAGACGGGGAAATAAGGAAAACCACACGAAATAAAAAACTGGATTTACTAGATCATATACTAGATTTTTATATAGGTTTCTCCCTCGGTGATAAATAAGGGATTCTTTAATATAGACGCAGGTTGGCGTTTATTAGTAGATTATTTGGTTTTCGGTGCTAATGGTTTATTAGGGACCGAGGCAGAACAGAACGTGTACGATTAGCTTGCCCAATGAGAAATAATAACACTAGTCCCACAATTGTGATTAGGGAAATCCTTAGAATAAGAATACAAAATATATGTATTGTATTATGTACCTATATCAGTTATCTAGTACCCATAACACAAGCTCTGCTTACCATGGGGCTAGATAATGCTGTGTGAATTGTACAGCAATATTTATTATTATTATTTATTTATGTTATGTTGTATTTGTTTCATGTGAGTGACTGATGCATTTATTTGTTGTTATTCGCTGTGCATGGTATTCAATCGCTTCCTAAGCAAAGACATTGTTGTTTCTAAATTCTAAATATCTTGTCAATAGTCGAAAGGAATAGGTAAGTTAAGTAAACAACTCCCGAGGATAGCTTAAATTAATTTTAACATTCATTTACCGACACAAACTTTTAAC
The DNA here is from genome assembly GCA_947044415.1 of Eupithecia dodoneata. Taxonomy (NCBI): domain Eukaryota; kingdom Metazoa; phylum Arthropoda; class Insecta; order Lepidoptera; family Geometridae; genus Eupithecia; species Eupithecia dodoneata. Next base: position 3,581,927 of record OX345670.1, read on the forward strand.
TTTACTGAAACTTAAAAGTTCACAACAAAGCTGTAAAAAGGTCCTCGAAAAGAGACTTTATAGACCAACTTAATTTTCCAGCGCCTTTTAAGTTGTTCGTTAATTATTTTGATTCCTATTCGTACAGTCCTCAATAAGATTTCGTTGAAGAGTTTTAAGCATCTACCTAATTGGAAAATAATTTGGAATTAAGCTCCAATTACCCCTGAAGTATTTTTTTTAGTTTACAATTTTTAAACATTCTAAGACCATTGACGACCTCTATGGCGCGGTGGGCGAAGGTACTTTTGTGACGTAGGACGTTGCTCGAGTTCGAGTCCCGCCTCGGTACAATGTCTGTACGGTCTGTAAATATTGGTTTTGGGTGTTACATAAATACTTTATATATATATATATATAATATATATACATCAAATATATGTAAGTATATCTGCGTATAAAGTATAAGTATATATCCAGTTATCAACTACCCTTAGCACAAGTGTAAAGTCATTTATTTAAAACGGGATATTTACCATGATTTGATTATCAAATAATGGTAAATATCCCGTTTTAAATGACTTTAGCGTTGATAACCATGATAGTTTAAAAAAAAACCCTTAACACAAGCTCTGCTTAACTTGGGGCTATGGGAACTTGCGCGTTATGGGAACTTGGGTGTTGACTGTTTTTGTAGTAAGTAATTGTGTAGCATTATTTATTTATTGGGTCGTAGAAGAAGAAGATAATACATATGTACATATATAATAATATACAAATAAATGCAGACAGTGTTGCGTTGATATTTCGTTCGAAATTTTATTTATGTGCCTATTTTAACAGCCTATGTCTACTGTGGACAAAAAAAAAATATCACATGTGTGATTTTATCAGAATGTTTATATTTTAGATAAAATAAGAAATAAAAAAATAAAAAATTTAAAAATAAAAGTGAAAAAATATTTTCTAAGAATAGTTTGCCCCAAAAACATAAAAAATATGTGTTATTGGATTTTAGAAGACAACTTTTGTTAAGTCACCACCAGTGTTGTATGAAAACAACTTAGACTAGCTTCCTCTCGGTTAAAAAACTAGATTTACTATTTTATTATTTTTTAAAAGTAATTTAACAGCAGATAAAAAGACTTGCGCAAATTTTAAGGCATTTGCTACAAACTCATGCTAAATGAAACCTTAAATCAAATGTCGTTAATATCCGGAAATAATTTGAAAAGCGACACTTTTTCGGAAGTGATTAGACCTTCGTATGACCACTATCTCAATTGATGGAAAGTGAGGATGTGGCCGACGATGTATCACCAAGTTCTAGAAGATCCCTATACACTCTTGTCTTAAAGAGACCCAGGTTTTAGTTGGCCGAAAAATAGTAACGTTCGTTTATGTTATAATAATGAAAGAAAAGACATTTTCCCATCAGGGAAAATGTTTCATGGGTTTCGTAACTGACAAACATTGACTGTGGCGGTACGAAGAAGTTCGCCGGGTCAGTTAGTATTTTATATTTATTAGACGAAAGTTTGTACCTTTGTGAAAGATTCGTGCGAAGACAACGCCAAAACTATTTAATGTATCAAGCTTAATGAAGCTTAGGTCAAAAGGGAATTGAAAATTTTGGCCCCAACATCGACACCATTTTGTGTCTTTTTTTTCAAAATCGCGACGAAATATGACAATTAGATCTTTCGATAGAGACAGTTATACAAATAAAACATTTCAATATCATAATTTCCTAAAAATTGCTCTAAAATATTCAAATTTGAGAAAAAATCATTAGAGCAATGACTTTCGTCTGCAAATATCTTAGAATATGTAAAATTTATATTTCGATACCTTATTGTCATTTTTTTATTTGTATAAGTCTTCTATCCAAATACTGTAGGTATTTCTATTGTACGCCGTGGTTTATAAAAAAAAAAATAGGTCAGTGTTGACCGATAACCATCATGCAAACATGACCCCTTTGCACGTATAAAGTCCTGGACCTGTAATAATAGGCCGCGTTTTATTCCGAAAAAAAAGACTTGCGAATCCGTGGTTCGAAGCTAGCTAATAATAAATAATAAAAGTTCACTTCTACATACCCAAAGTCAGTACAAGTTTACGTAGCGCGGGTGCGTAGAGCGTCTACACGGTGTGGCTCTCAGTACGGGTTTGCTGGCCACGGTGCTCTGCTGGCTGTTATATGGGGACTGAGGTGTCCTGTGACGTCACTCTTGGCTGGAGATCAAAACTCGATGTAGGTAAATGGGGATGGGTATGGATGTCCATTGTCCAGAAGATTTTGAAAGGTTTTACTTTGTTCCGGCGTAAAACTGCCTGCTACGCGCGCTCGCGCCCTAGGAAATCAGAAAAATTGGGAGTTTTGATAAAAAGTAGTAAATAATAATATAAAGAGGATATAGGACAGATAGATTATTCCCAAAAAGCAAATGATTTCTAGAAGCACAATTATTTACAAAATATATTTTTTAAGCAAATTATATTTAATTTAATAAATTGTACTTTCGCAAGTTTTCTTTAGGATCTCATAGAGTAAGATGTTAATATACTCAGCTGGAATCGTCCAATGATTTACCATTATGCAGTATTTCTTTCAATTTTTTTTATTTATTACCTACTCGTACCTATAATTCAGTACACAAATTAAGTGACATCGCTAAAAGTACCAAGAAATGTATAAGTAGTACCTAGAACCTAGTATCTAGATTCTAGCTGATTTGGATCTCCGAAATATGACCGATAGGCAGTGAATAGGAAAGGAAAAGGAACTATAGGCTACTCGTAAAATGTTCTAGTATACGAATTCAAAAGAATCACATTGAAATCCACCTGATTCTCATAGCCATTCCATATTCCAATAAGCATGGCGTGGGCAGGGTGTACTGTTGCATACATAAAGTTTATTGTTATTTATGTCTCTGAAGATCATCGCGTAGAAAAGCGGTATGAGAAATGAATATGAAGAGTGGTAAATAAAACAATGTGTTTCGACGGAGAAATATTAGTCAGTGAGTGACCGCATAATTTTCGGAGGGCGTATTTCACCAAATATGATAAAACTGAGTTACGTAAGTAACTAAGCCTAGAAATTTTTTTTTCAATAGACCTTCATTTGACCACCATCTAGGTATTTCTCGTATTCTACAGAGTTATTGCTAATTCACTAACACTGCGTAAACTAAAAATCCTGCCCTTCTTGGGCTAAAATATTTGTAACTCTACTCGCGAACGCACGGGCTCGCTATTGCAATAAAATTGGTGAGTCACTCGTCGATTTGACATTTGAAATAATTTGAAAATATCTGTTATAAGTTTATAACGTCCTGTAATACATCATTCATCTCTAAACTAGGATAAACCCTGTAGGTGGTCTTGGGGACCTAATTCCTTGGGTTCTTTACAATGTATTATTATACATAGCAAACTGACGATAAATTATATATTACGTCAGTAAAATAATAATGTTAAAATTTACATTACGTAATGGGTCTCCCGCGATGAAAAAAATATACTTTCGCGATGATTAAAAAGCTACCTTCGCAATGAACAAAAGACCATGAGATATTGTAATATGGCCGGCCCACTGCCACTTCAGCTTGCTAATTCTCAGAGCTACGTCGATAACTTTGGTTCTCTGTCGGATTTATTCGTTAAGAATCCTATCCTTCAGAGGAACTCCGAGCATAGCTCTTTCCATAGCTCGCTGAGTGACTTGGACCAGCCCTATCGTGAGTGTCTATTATCTTACAAGCATATATTATATACATAGCACAATACGCACCATCCTAGAGTTTATTTCATCTTCGATTGGTAAGTTGAATTTAATTCATAACTTCCATAATAAACTACTCGTATTTTGGCCCTTTCGATTTCCTTCCTTACAACATCATGGCCTTGTTTTATTAGGTCTTCCTGAAGGCTTCGCCGCAGGGCAACAGCGTTCCGCAAAAAGGGGTTCATAGCAGACTTGATTATATATATTAGGTACTAGCTGCGCCCCGCGGTTTCACCCGCGTGGTGATCGATTTTTTCGATAATATACCTACAATATATCTTAATAAATTGTAGCCTATGTGTTATTCTAATGTATAAGCTATATTATTGTAAAGTTTCATTAAAATCCATTCAGTAGTTTTTACGTGAAAGAGTAACAAACATCCATCCATACTTACAAACTTTCGCGTTTATATATTAGTTGGATTGTTTATTAGTTAGGTATGTCACCGCATAAAAGAGCTATGTCAGGGGGCTAGACGGGGTAGTAGTGAAACACAACTCTTTGTCTAGACGCGGTTTATTTAGACAATAGGAACGCGGTTTGTCCCGAGTGGACGGGATGGCCACTTTAGCCAAACCCCTGTAACCGCGTTCCTTAATATTACACTTAAATAATTATTTAAAAGCACGTGAATATACAAATCACGGAAAATAGTTTGAGAAGTTAAAAATTAAATGATGTACGTCTCTTATAGTTTGACCGAAACCGCTGTACCGCTCCTTAGGAAAGTGCGGCGAGGTGGGGGGCGAGGAAAAAAGAGCAAGAGTCCGCGTTGACGGCAGACTGATGGATCGGAGCAGCCGATATAGCCCCCCCGTCTCGACGCTCGCATACCTCAAGCGCGGTACAGCGGTTTCGATCAAACTATACCCAAAATGTGCCTATGGAAAAAGTTTTTTCCTATTTCTGACTTCTTTCTACTCAGTTGGTCTGATAGTTTCTGATCAGGAAGCTTTTTTAATTCTCAATATCCGCAATCGATTGTGTTTTTTTGTGCAAATTAGCACTAAACACGGGACAAGGTAGATTGCCATAAAAAAATTTTTTCCTCTTTAAATTAAAACGTCCCCATGGTTGTAGGAACTCTATAAAAATACCCTTTTTACATTAGATAACTCTTTGAAATTCCGTGAATTGGGGGAATGAATATTTCTCAAAAAATTCCACTCCACGAAAACTTCACAGACCACTTTCCTGTAGCTAAAAAGATTAAGTTACCTACCCTTACTGCCCCGTCCAAAGAATACACCCTGTACCTATAGTCTTCAGGGCTAGAGTGATGATGAGTTTCTCTCCACAAGAACGTCACAAACTAAGCTTTTTTAATTAAAATAGAAATAAAACATTCGTATTTATTCCATTTTAATTAGCGAAGAATCTTTTGTTATTCCGCAAAGTCAATACAAAGAAATTAAAGAGAGAACCAAGGCAGCGAAAACGTATCTATACTAATGTATTTATCTATCTATTTAATGTAGATACATTATTTTTAACCGACAAAATACAAAAGATCTGCTAAATCTCTCCCTATATTTAAACATAACTAGCTGCGCCCCGCGGCTTCGCCCCCGTTAAATCTGTGTCAAGTTAAATGGTTTAAACGGTAATCCTATGTTAGACTCCTGGTTGTAAACTACCTCTCCACCAATTTTCAGCTAAATCGGTCTAGCCGTTCTCGAGTTATAAGTGTTGTAACAAACACGACTTTCTTTTATATATATAGATTATGGTCTATGAACACTTTCTTTCTTCGACTTCAAATAGTTAATATTTGTATATAATAATGTCTATACCTAATCAGAATTTATTTCCTTTAACGTATAAACAAATATTTATGTATTTGTACATGTTTTGTATTGTATATAATTTATATACAACATTAGTCTATAATACGCCACCGTATAGCTATAACATAGCTACGTGTCCATCCAAAGGTTGCCTGGAAGAAATCGGTCTTAGCGATTAGGAAAAAAACAAGAAACGATATTAAGATGCACGATGGGTATCGTGCATCTTAATATCGTTTCTTGTTTTTTTCTGTATTTTTTTTTGTTTTTTTTTTATATATTATGTGATAAAAAGTATATAGCCTTTGTTGCATTCCAGACTTAGAGCTACATCTATGCAACATTTCAGTAGTTTTGGCGTAAAGATTTATAATATTAGTGTAATCATCATCAGCCTATATTAGTCCACGGCTGGACATAGGCCTCCCCCAGTGAGCGCCATAGCGCCCTGTCTTCGGCTTGACGCATCCAGCATCTACTTGCAGTCTTTCGCAAGTCGTCATCCCACCTGGTCGGAGGGCTACACTACGTTTACGTATTAGTGTGATACGAAAGTAAATCTGTATAGTCTGTCTTTCTGTCATCATTTCACTGTCTATCTTTCTGTGACCATTTCACGCATAAATGGATATACGGACCATAAAAAAAATTGGCAGAGTTGGCGTGACCTACAGTCTACAGTCTTCTAAAAATACCTACCAAATATCGCCGTTTACCGATTTTCCTTTTAAATTATAGGGTATCCACAAGCCTTGATTTATGATACGCCACATAAAGGTAAATAAACAAATTCCATTCGTAGGAACCCACAGTAATATAATGTTCCTAATTAGTCAAACTTGGCGAAACTCCAAGCGGTATGAATTGACGCCTACGCGGTCACGTAGGAAGTTGGAAGACTGGGTAGATCAGTGGTGCCTACTTTATATTTTACTTACTGCGCCCCGCAGCTTCGCCCGCGTGTCTATGTGTCAAATGGTTCATAAACCTTCCTCTTGAATCACTCGATCTAAAAAACCGCATCAAAATCCGTTGCGTAGTTTTAAAGATCTAAGCATACATAGGGACAGACAGACAGCGGGAAGCGACTATGTTTTTTACTATGTAGTGATATTCCGTCTAAAACAAATGATAAACCTACTATTAACGCAATCACTGCCCAGCCTGGGCGACAAACAGGACGCGCCGCACAAATACTAAATAAATAAATAATGCTGGGCAATTCACACAGCACTATTTAGCCCCAAGCTAAGCAGAGCTTGTGTAAATATATGGGTAGGTAGGTACTAGATAATTAATATACCTACATAAAACAATACGTTACATTGATAGACATAACATTATTTCTTATTAAGTATATATAGAAAATGACCAGAACACCCGGAAGAAATATCCACAGATCGAACAAACATTTAATCAGAGGCGGGAATCGAACCTGCAATATCCTGTATCGCAGACAGACTATAGACCACCGCGCCAGAGAGGTCGTAAATATATATAAATAGATAAGGCATGCGGGATGATGACCTGCGAAAGACTGCAGGCAGATGCTGGATGCGTCAAGCTGAAGACAGGGTGCTATGGCGCTCAATAGGGGAGGCCTATGTCCAGCAGTGGACTATTATAGGTTGATGATGATGAATAGACATCTGCCTGCCTGCATCATAATAGCCCATGAAGTTATAAATCGATAAGTAATTCTAATGACCGTGAAACTAGTACCTAAAGTCAAAATATTCCTAGCCCTTGTTGACTAGCTTCGAAAGTAAATTGACCTTGCATTTATTATTAAAATACAATTTCTTACTAGTAAAGCCACGAGCCCTAACTAGTAAGAAACAATAGTATGGTCTCATAGTTAGTGGTGTCGATTTCCGGCGCCACGATAGTTTAATAGGTTCATTACGAGATATAAAGTGTTTGTTGAGTATAGTGATCAGCCATCTTGTTTTATTGCCTTAGTAGCTGCGCCTCGCGGCTTCGCCCGTATCAGATTAATATAGAAAATTGTGATAAAGAAATATGAAAAGTATGTCTAAAATAGTTTTCAGATTTTAGATTACCTATTTCATTGGTATTTTAATGTATATAAAATCATTAGCATATAACTTTCATAAGTGGCGCGGCGCCGATAATTTATTAATTATTAAAATGTATTATATTTAAAATAAGTGGAATATTAATTGTACAATTTTAAATATCATTGATTTGGTCTGAAAGTATTATTCAGTATTAAGAAACATAATAAATTGTTGTATCGACTGTTCGCGCCAAAGACAGTGTGAGCCATCGCTCAGGCTGCATTATTTTACGATGTCAGAGCCTATATATACGACCCAAAAGGGGGAGAATACCCACTTTTGGATCGGCAGCCTAACCAGACAGAAGCTAAGTATTGTTCATATTTTGTGACTAGCAATTTGTGTAACATAACCTTAAAATGTTAATAATTGTCTGTAATAATTGATGTCCAACCAGATTGTATTATTGAATATAAGAGTATTAATGTTCTAAGTAACGCTTCTTTTCTTTAATAACCACAATGGAACCCTATTAGGAGATCTAGTAACTATATTGCTTTCACGTCATAATTTATGTTCCAACCAGATTGTATTATTGAATAAAACAGTATTCATGTTGTAAGTTATGCTTCTTTTCTTTAATACCCACAATATCAACCCTTTTAGGACTTCTAGTAACGTTTTAATGAAAATAGATACCAAGGTAGTTCAAATTAGTTTTCATTATGGTATCTTAGAGCTTCTTTTAATTAGTAAAACCATCAAAATCTATCACCCGCGTGGAAATCTGTGTCAAATCCTACTATCCTACTAATATTATAAACGCGAAAGTTTGTAGGTATTGACGGATGGATGGATGTTTGTTACTCTTTCACGTAAAAACTACTGAATGGATTTTAATGAAACTCTACAATAATATAGCTTATACATCAGAATAACACATAGGCTACAATTTTTTCTCCAAAATACCTATTATATTTTTATTTTATCCAAAATACCTATCTGCGCCCCGCGGGTGAAACCGCGGGGCGCAGCTAGTGGTTTATAAATTTTAAAGATCTAAGTATACATAGTCCCTATGTATACTGACAGCGAAAAGCGATTTTGTTTTATAACTATGTAGTGATATACAAGCTGCTGTCTGTAACTGTACTTGCTTGTACCTACCACATCAAAACGCATTTGGAAGGTTGGACCTGTTCGGGTATTTTTGTCGTAGAGGTAGAGATCGATAACAGCTGGAAACACGTTGACCCCGCAAGAGCAGTCTCAATGACTGCGATCTCAAATTAATACTATCTAGATTTCGGGTCACATACAAAATCAATGCTAAAAGCCGTCTCCGTAAATAAGAGCGCACTTGAGGTAAGTAAATGTAGAATAAATTATTTTTTTAGCTTTACACTAACAAATATTTTTTTTTTATTTGTGCAATCAATAGGTTTCTTTTCGGCCCTGGTGGGGGCACAGAGAGGGGCTTCGAGGCTTGGCCTCATTACCCTGGCGTCAACTCGAGGGGTGACGACCCCTCGGTCCTTGGGTTTTGTGGGAGTTTATTTTCCCTTATTCTCAATGTTTTGGCAGATTTCGTTTTTTTTTTTTTTAATAAACCCAAAGACTCTGGTGGTTCCGCAGGGATGTCCCGCGGAAGGGGTCGCCATGGGCGGTCGTCTTCCTGGGGCCGGGGTATTTGTGCAACTTTTGAATACGCATTGCGGTATTGTGCCACGTGTTTACGTTGTTTATGTTTTAATCGAACTAAACAATTTACGAGCTCATATCACAAGTGCGCTCTTATTTTTACGGAGACAGATTTTTTGCGCCGACTCGACGTCTAGATTCTTCCCTAGTATTGTGATCGCAGCTCAATGACCAACGAAAACATTTTGTTGGTAAATAAATAATAAATTATTCAACTTTAAAACCCTCCTCACTAATGACGTGGCCAGTCAAAATGGAGTGGAAATCTTCTGCCCTCATCAATTAATCATCGTCTAATCCCATGACATACAGACTGGACGAAACAATCAACCCTGGGATTAGTTAGTAAAATTAACCCATCTTACAATAATAGTGAGTCCTTGGAAAAGGGTATAAAATATATCATACAATATAGCACCGATAGTGCGGGCATGTAGACCAAATGGAGGAGGATCGGGGTATATTATGAACTAATAAATAATAATGCTGGACAATTCACACAGCATTATCTAGCCCCATGGTAAGCAGAGCTTGTGTTATGGGTACTAGATAACTGATATACATAATACAATATTTTTTTATTATACATAGAAAACACCCGGAACAAATATCTGCAGATCGTACACACAATTGTTCCGAGGCGGGAATCGAACCCGCAACCTCCTGCGTCGCAGGCGGACCTTCGCCCACCGCGCCACATCGGTCGTCTGGTAACTAGGTACTACTTACTGACTTAAACTTTGTCGTATTTATTTCGGATCTGTATCTGACGACAACTAGGTACCTATACAATTTACGTCACGTGGTTTGCGGACCAATTCGCCGGAAGAAAAAAAAATTAAATCAATCCGGCGAATGGGACCCCGGTCCCACTACCTAGCGGTCCCAAATGACGAAAGCCACCGCTGAAATGGCAGTGGGCGGGCCATAATTATATCGCTAAGAACCAACTGGGGTAAACGTCTAAACGTGTTCTTGGGCAGAGACCGCGACGTAGTCGTACTGTACTGTAGGACGCCCTCCAGATGACGACCTGTAAAAGACTGCAGGCAGATGCCGCATGCGGAAAGCTCAAGAAAGGGCGCTATGTCGCTCATTAGGGGAGGCCTATAACCAACAGTGGACTATTATAGGTTAATGATGATGACCCGACCCATAACCCCATAACTCAAGCTCTGCTTAGCATGGGGCTAGATGATGCTAGTGGATTTGTCCAACATTATTTATTTATTTTTATCACCCGAGCTGCCACTGAGATCTTCGTTCGTTCGCTTGCTTCGAAAAATTATATCGTTCAGCTTTAGTAAGTGTGTCCTAGGTAGATTAGGTACCTGCAACCTCGGCACCGACGACTTTAACCTTACGTTGGTTACCTAGCTACCTACATATGTAGCTTATCTAATCTTGGTGGCACCATCGCATTATTATTCGCAACAGAACAGGCTTCTTTCGTCTCTAACCTAAATATCGAAAATCTTAACAAAGACTCAAGATATAAAAATACTAAACCTACTAGTACAAAGGCAAGAGATTTATGTCAACAATGTCCATTTCTCAGGCTAACTTACGTCAAAGTAACGTACGCTACACGCTACGTTATCATTGAAATGAATTATCTAGGCTTTGATTATTAAAGTCTAGTCAGTGATTCTAAACTTTTTTCTAGCTGAGCTTGCTTTGATATCGGCCTTCAAGCTTGGTCATCATTGCAGCCCCTGTTGTCCGCGCTAAAGGCCTTGACCTTTTCGGTCTCGGCTTGTCCATCAAGGGCTGCAAATTACATACAATATTACATCACTAGCAACTTATCGTCAAAACTACTAGCGCTGCCGCCGCCTGCCACCTATTTTATCTTTATAATAAACAACAAAAATTTCATTGGGCCGTTGATGATACCCTATTATAAATTTTTTTACTTGTAAACTTTAGGCAAAAATGTAGAAATAGAGTTGGGTGGCCACCAAGGGCAACTTCGTATTTTTGCCTAAACTAAGTATACAAAATAAAACTATTCCAGAGGTATAAAAAAATTGCTTATAATATTATAGGTATCACAAATTGCCCAATATGACATTTTTGAAATTTATTTTATTCAATTATTAATACAAAATAGGTAGCGGCGATAGTGTGAAATTTTTATAGTACATTTTGAATGGCATCATGTATCCATTAAACTTTTGTTCTCGTTTATGCTAACTACTTGATGTTGAACGTCGCTGTCATACTGAATGTCAATGTCGCAGAAATGAAATTTGAATTGAAACTATATGAAAGTCATCCACCCAGCATCACCGCTTGCTTTGCTTTGCATTTTTATTTCCAAGTATAATTTGGTGAAAGTAACTCTACAAAGTGTAAAAAATGGTACGTTTGCTCAATAATTATCTGGCTAATGGCTAACATTATAAACACTATTCATATTCGTCTAACATCTCCAAAATTGCGATGTCATTGCCGGGCTAACAACCTATAAATTTTCCAGTAATTTACTCAAATAAAACGATATTTTTAACTGTTCATAAGCTTCTATTCTCAACATTCATAATTACGAACACATAACATGACCATTTGGAGACATAATGCGCGATCCTGAAGTTACAACAGTGTTGGTCTATTGGTTGTCGTCTGTTTTGGTATATCCTCATTATTTCATGGTCTTTTCCCATATTTCCAGTTCCGTAACCAGTATGACAGTGACGTCACAGTATGGAGCCCCCAAGGCCGCCTCCACCAAGTGGAATATGCCATGGAAGCTGTAAAACTTGGCTCAGCAACTGTTGCTCTGAAGAACAAGGAGTTTGCTGTGCTGATCGCCTTGAAGCGAGCTGTCAGTGAGCTGTCTGCTTATCAGAAGAAGGTCATTCCTATTGATCAGCATATTGGCATCTCCATCTCGGGTCTGACTGCTGATGCACGCATGTTGAGGTAAATTTTGCATAGTTTAGACTATTTGAAATTAATAATAATAGTTTTTCGCTGAGTACCAATGACTTTGGCAATCATTTAGATGCTGAGGATTTACTTAAATAAGATCAGTTCTGAGTTTACAGAATTCCACTCCCCAGACTAACTTATTGTGTAAAAAAAATTGTAAATAAATAATGCTACACAGCATTATCTAGCCCCATGGTAAGCAGAGCTTGTGTTATGGGTACTAGGTAACTGATAGTAAAATGCTTATTGTAAAATGTATTCAAATTTCAGCCGTTACATGCGCACAGAGTGCTTGAACTACCGTTACGCCCATGATGCTCCCATGCCCGTCGGTCGACTGATCTGCCAAGTTGGCAACAAGATGCAGATCTGCACTCAGAGATATGACAAGCGGCCGCTCGGTGTGGGTCTGCTAGTTGCTGGCTATGATGTAAGTACGGCATATTTTCATGTCGATATATTTTCTACAAGAAAATACACACATACAACATAATTTCTTGTTGTATATATAAAAAAATTACAATTATCATTTTAAATGACGTTTCTTGACAATACAATAATTTTGTTTTGCCAAGAATCAGCTTTCACTGGAAATAATTACAGTACTGATAATTTGTCTATACTAATATTATAAAGAGGAAAGGTTTGATTTTTTGATTGTTTGTTTGTAATGAATAGGCTCCGAAACTACTGGACCAAGTTGAAAAATTCTTCAACCGTTGGGAAGCCACACTATCCGTGGTGAACATAGGCTATATTATATTTTCAAAAAAATAAGGGTTCCGTACTAAAACCGTGGGAAGCCAGGAAGGTCCGCTAGTTATTAATATCTGAGAGTTGGGATATTTATTTGTTTTCTCACTCAAAACTTCAGAATAAATTACATTTATTATATGAGATTGGAGGGCCTTTCAACTGCAAAGGGAACAAGCTAAAAATAATATTGGCCACGACCGATGTGGCGCGGTGGGCGAAGGTCCGCCTGCGAAACTGAAGGTTGCGGGTTCAATTCCCACCTCGGAACAATTGTGTGTACGATCTGCAGATATTTGTTCCGGGTGCTCTGGTCGTTTTCTATGTATAATAAAAAAAAATATCTATCTATGTAATGTATTGTATTATGTATATCAGTTATCTAGGACCCATAACACAAGCTCTGCTTACCATGGGGCTAGATAATGCTGTGTGAATTGTCCAGCATTATTTATTTATTATTATAATAATAACCTTATGGATGTTTTTATTTCCTAAATTTACACTGAACAGTATATTGTGGAATAAAGAAGTCTAGTGAAGATGTTTTCTGTATGTATAATAAATAGACATGCAATCCCTATAAGTACATTATATAGGGTCAACAATCTAATAAGGTGAAGGTTTCTTGTTCGCTTCTTTACTTTCCTCAAAAAGATTGAAGTGAACAAAAAATCAAAGTGATCACTTTATTTCCTAGTTATACAAGGTTATGGTAAGTGTACTCCTGTTTCCGCACTTAGACTCCGATTGGTCCTTTGTGCGTGGTGTGTGTTTACTAGTTTAACCAGCCTAACTCCGACCAGAAGCGCAGAATACTCCTGGGATCTTCACAGGCTTCGCGGAGTGACCTCGGGTGGTCGAGGATTTCTAGTCGTTGCGCTATTACTCCCTCGCATTAGTTATACAAAATAATAAAAAAAAATACAAAAATCTTTATTTGAAACAGAGACTTATAGTATAGGGTACAGTTGTGGGCTGACTACCGGAAAAGTTAAAGAACTGTGTAGCGGAGTCAGCGCCCTCCTCCGCAAACAAAATAAATAGGTATGTTTCTTTAAAGAAATAAAAAAAGAGAAATATGTGTGTAGTGTTGTATGCAATTTGAAATTTGTGACGTGTCCAAGAGTCCAAAAATGGTCTAACTAAAGGAAATAAAGCATGATGTTACGTTCGCATTATGCTGCTTTTTTTCCATAAAATATATTCAGCTAAAGATCCATCCAACTGAAAAACAAATAAAGTGTCTTCACCTTAAATATCGAGACTATAAGAAAAGTGCCCATGGACACTTTCTTAGTTATAAATGTTGTTATAAAAATAAGTTAGACGAAATTACCCATTAGCCAATTCTATGGCTAGATTGTAATTATACTCTAGTGTATTGAACATTTATTTAATACTAGCTGCGCCCCGCGGCTTCGCCGTGGAAATATATGGTTTAAATAATAAAAAGTATCCTATGTCCGTCTCCTGGTTCTAAGCTACCTCCCCACCAATTTTCAGCCAAATCTGTTCAGCCGTTCTGAGTTATAAATAGTGTTTCCAACACGACAGTAAACTGTAACAAATTTGTAACAATAAATAAATAAAGACATATGTATCTGTTTATCTATCTTCCAGGACCAAGGCCCTCATATCTACCAAACCTGCCCATCAGCCAACTACTTCGACTGCCGAGCCATGGCCATCGGAGCCCGATCGCAGTCAGCGAGGACTTACCTGGAGAAGCATCTTAATACGTTCCAGGACTGTGATCTCCAAGAACTGGTTGCTCATGGATTGAGGGCATTGAGAGATACACTGCCAAATGAAGTTGATCTTAATACTAAGGTACTTTATCTATCATCATCATCATCAGCCAGCGTCCACTGTTGGACATAGGCCTCCCCAATGAGCGCCATAGCGCCCTGTCTTCAGCTTGACGCATCCAGCATCTACCTGCAGTCTTTCGCAGGTTGTCGTCCCACCTGGTCGGTCACTTTGTCTATAGCCCACTCATATTCTTAGATAGTAACAGAGAGAGAGCTGTGTTCCTAAAGTTTAGATTTGAGTACAAAATCAATAAATGAAAAACTAAATTTTGTAAAAAGATTTTTCAATAACTTTGTAAAACAAACTTATATAACAACTTATAAGTACACTACATAGTATAAAACAAAGTTGCTTTTCCCCTGGCCCGCTGTCTGTCTTTCTTTGCTTAGGTCTTTAAAAATACGTAACGGATTTCGTAACATATAATGTTCAGCACACGCTGACCCAAACCCCTATTTCGGCGCAGGGTCGTGGAGGTAGTCTTATTTTCTTGACATCCCCTATTTGTGTCACCCCCATGATAAACGACTTTATTTGCCGTTTGTTATTCTATGCCTGTAATTTGTACCTGCTGCGCGTCCAAATAAATGTTTTTTCTATTCTATTCTATATTCCAGAACGTTTCAATCGCTATCGTCGGGCCGAAGACTCCGCTCAAAGTGGCTGAAGAGGAAGAACTGTCTAGATACTTGGCGTTGGTGGAGGGTGAAGAACGACGTGGCACCTCGGGCACCGCGACCGGCGACGCGGGCGGGCCCGAGCCTGCGGGGGACGACGCTCCCGGGGTCAGTACATTATTACATTCAATTCTAATTTATTGTTTTATTTTAGGAGAACTTTCAGATAGATAGATAAAACGTTTATTTGGTACTAATAACACACACATACAATTAACATAGAGAAAGATACAATATTAAACTAAATTACCATAAAACAATTAATAAAACGAGCAATTAAAATGGCTACTAAATTACTTACTGTAGGTAAACATGTGTGTGCCGCAGTACAACAAATAGGCCATGGCTCAGCGATATTTTTTGCTAAAAGCAAAAACACTGATTTTCAGCCAAAACCTGAGAGCGAGCAGAACGAGCACAAACGGAAAACGTATAGGTTGAGAATTAATTAGTATTGTAGTTGCTGTTTCAGAACAATATTATAATGTTTGTAATGTAGGTATTATGGTATGAAGTGTAAGTATTTGTTTTCTTATCTATATTATTTATCAACGTGCCACCGTCTATATTGTTCCTTCATGTCCAGTCCATCCTAAGGTTGCCTGGAAGAGATCGCTCTCAGCAATAAGGCCGCCTTTTATACTTCCTTTGTTTTAATGTTTATTTCTGTATTGTTTTCTGTGTTGTGTGGTATAATAAAGTGTTTTCTATCTATCCAACAATATACAATACAAATACGCTAATACACAAATACGCATTGCACATCAGAGAAAAAAACAGTAAAGAACAAACAAACAAAGATACACAATGGGCGGCCTTATCGCTAAGAGCGATTTCTTCTAGGCAACATTTGAATGGACACGTAGCTATTGTATAGGTATAGACGTTGGTGTATCATAGACTAATGTTTTATATAAATTATACGCTTGTTTAATTTTTGGAACTTGAATTGAAAAGAAACAAACGATTAAAAAACTGAAAAGAAATATAACAGCTTGCAAAATTAAATCCAATTCCCAAAATCACTTAATTTATTCATCAACTAAATTTATATCCATCTACAAAAATGACAAAAAACAATGAGGCCAAACGGGCATAGATCTGGTAGTTTAATTTGCAGAATGCAGATAATGTTAAAAACTGCTAAAATATTTAAATTTCGCGCGAATCTGTGTCAGATTGAGTGCAATAGCTCTGCTGGTTTCAGATTACAAATCACCCCCAAGCGGTTAGACACGTTGGATCTATTCATTCAAAATCAATTAATTAAAGACATGTGTAGGCATTTAGAAAACTTTATTAATTAAGCTGAAGCTACCTGAAGTTGTATTTAATACCATAAACTTAATAACCTCAAGCAATCTAAGGGTAATCCTTGATAGAATTTACTAAAGGCCCCGCGCCGAATAATTATATACAATCGAATCCGACCCTGCTTTCTCCGACTCAAATGATAAATCTTTAGACTACATCTTCACTCACATAATCAACACTCAGTCAATTTGAGAAGGTCTATATTTCACTGTACTAGTGAGATAGCTTGGGGTCAAAGATGAGCTTTAATGGGCAACAATAAGTACACAATGCTATCATATCCAACCGCTCAGTTCGACAATCGCATCGAAATGAATCGGTTCATTCTCCTCTTTATTGTGACCGGAGTCCGCGCGCTAAACCTGGAATACTTAGACCCGATTAAACTCCAAACTAAGACCTCACCTGCCGTGCAAAAGGATGCCGCACTTAGTATCATTAACAAATACTCAAATCAAGTCGACATAGAACTTGATCATACAAAGTTCAGTGATAACAAAGATGTATTCACGCTAACGACTTCAGAGAACCGACTTCTGATAAAAGCCAGTTCGGGAGTCGCTGCCGTTTGGGGCTTCAACTATTACCTCAAGTATTGCGAAAGTCAAGTCGCCTGGCAAGTTCAGAGGGTTGCCATCCCTACGACGTTGCCTCATATAAATATAACTTATGTCGCGAATGACAGATTTCGGTATTACCAGAATGTGTGTACGGCTTCGTATTCCTTTGTTTGGTGGAAGTTGGATGAATGGAAAGAGCATGTGGCCTGGATGGCTCTCAATGGAATCAACTTGGCTCTTGCGCCGGTCGCTCAAGAAGCTGCCTGGATAAAGGTCTATAAAGAATTAGGTTTGACAGATGACGAAATCAACGAACATTTCACCGGACCTGCATTCTTATCATGGTTGCGAATGGGAAACGTCAACGGTTGGGCAGGACCACTGCCGGAATCATGGCACGAAGGGCAGAAATTAATTCAGAAGGAAATTGTCGATCTTATGTATAAACTCGGTATGATACCGGTTTTCCCGGCGTTCAATGGTCACGTACCCAAAGCTTTTTCTAGAATCTTCCCCAATACCACCTTTTATGACGTCGAGAAGTGGAATAGCTTTGACGATAAGTACTGCTGCGGATTATATCTCGATCCGAATGATCCGTTGTTTAAAGAAATTAGCAAAATGTTTGTGACAGAAGTGACTGATGGAAAAACTGGACACATTTACTCGTCAGATCCATTCAATGAGGTCAAAATTGAACCTTGGTCAACTTCACTTGTTAAAAATACAGCTGCAGCCATACACGCCTCTTTGTCTGAGTTTGATGATAGATCCGTTTGGCTGCTGCAAAGCTGGATGTTTGTAAGTGACCCTCAGAAGTGGCCAATGGCAAGAGTTAAAACGTTTCTCTCCATGGTCCCTAATGGAAGAGTTCTCCTGCTTGACCTCCAAGCTGAACAATGGCCACAGTACAACATCTACCATATGTACTACGGTCAACCTTTCATCTGGAGCATGCTTCACAACTTCGGAGGCACTTTAGGCATGTTTGGAAACGTTATAACGATCAACAGAGATGTATACGAAGCTAGAAAGGCAAATGGCAGCACTATGGTCGGTATGGGATTGACTCCAGAAGGTATTAATCAAAATTATATAGTATACGATCTGATGCTTGAGTCTGCTTGGAGGAACGGGCCGGTAGATGTAGAATCATGGACTGGGAACTACGCACTGAGTCGCTATGGCTGTAACTCCGCATTCACCGCTTGGAAATATCTGCTCAAAAGTGTCTATAGCTTCAACGGCTTGAATATGATGAGGGGGAAGTATGTCATCACCAGACGACCCAGCTTTAGGATTAGACCATGGGCCTGGTACAAGGGCAGCGATCTATTTGACGCGTTCAAGAACTTCGTCTACATAAACGACACTGGTTGTACCGGCGATGGTTTTAAATACGACTTGGTTGACGTCACAAGGCAAGCATTGCAGTACCGAGCTGAACAATTATACCTCAAACTCCTGATAGATAGATCTGGAAGCTTCGAGACTCTGAATTCTACGAAAGCAATGTTTCTGGACGCTATGACGGATATGTCTCTGATTCTCGCTGAGAGTGAACATTTTTCTGCAATGACGTGGATCGAAAAGGCTCAATCGTGGGCTGTTGACCCCAATGAGTTAAAACTGTACGAATTGAACGCAAAGAATCAGATAACACTTTGGGGTCCCAAAGGCGAGATATCAGACTACGCTTGCAAGCAGTGGGCAGAAATGTTCAAGTACTATTACATTCCTAGATGGTCGACGTTCCTAGACGCATATATTAACGCTAAGCAAAAATCCTTACCATGGGACGAGAAAAAAGCACAGAACTACGTTCGTACAACTGTCGAAGAAAAGTTTGTAGCACAGCCTATTGAGAAAATGCAACCGTCTGGGAATTTGAGGGATCTTGCACTGAAATTGTATGAGAAATGGTCGGTGGTAGAGCTAGAAGATTTGCCCTTGAAGATGGTGAAGGCAAAGTCGGGCCAAAAGACGACTTTGGCTGATCTTGACTATAGCGAACAAAATGTTTACGATCCAACTGTCGTTATGTGGTCGACCACTCCAATTGTATAAAGGTGATATTATCTGCAAATATTTGTTTCTGGTGTCCTGTATTTTGCACGTATAATAAAAAATATATCTATGTAATGTATTGTATTATGTATATCAGTCATCTAGTACCCATAACACAAGCTCTGCTTAGCTTAGGGCTATACGATGCTTTGTTGATTGTCCTGCATTATTTATTTATTTATCAAAATTAATTTAGTCTAACACTAAATTCCCACGGGTCATCCACGACGCGGAACAAAATTCTTATTATATCATATCGAAAGTCATTTATAACGGGATATTTTCCATTATTAGAATTTTAAGCTTGCCATTTCTCGAATGTTAATTATGGAAAGCTCAAAACTCAAAAAAACCTCCCTGACTTTTGTGGTAATACGTTTCAAAAGCATTATCATCCCTTTGCTGGGCAAAAACTTCCCTTTACTTTTCGTTGTCTTGTCTTTTTAGATGCTATCAAAATAATAGAGCTTCGGGTTAAGAACATTAAATCTGTTCAAAGAATATCTGTTCAATAATTCTACAATTGTGACGAGCTATTTGCTAGTAGCACCTACCGTCCAAAGTCGGGGCAAGCCGCTTGTCATTATAATTCAACAACTAACATCACCTTATCTTTTCTTCCAGTCGGCAATGGAGACAGAATAGAGAGACCTGCCATAGAAGACCCTGACATGGAACCAAGAGGAACAACCCTAGGATCGACTTTTGCGACTTCGTCAGCGCGTCTTCTACCTTCCTTTGATTGTCTGTTCAAAGGTGCTCCTTGGCCAGTGTTTGGGTTGATTTTCAGGTATTTGAGTATATGAATTATCTGATTTTGAAACTTAATTTCTCCCATCGCGTAAGGAAACATTTAGGCGACACGTCTATAAGAAGTTTATATGAAAAATGCGATTCTGCTATGTATTCTCAGTATCAGTATTCAGTTACAACTATTACTTAAATAAAGTTTGAGTATTTTAAGGAATTTCTCTTTATCTAATTGAATCGCTTAATAAAACTTATTGTTGCTTCCCCTTAGGCAGCTCAGACGAAATGTCTGAGATATAAGCCCTCGCATATATAGGCATAACGCATCGTAATGCCTGTAGATATTCGATTCTATTGTAGCCCGCATTTGCTCGATGCAGTATTCATACAAATTCCAAAGTTTTGATACTATTATTCAGCCTTATATTACGACATATACCTGTCTCTCATAACACTGGCCAAGGAAAACCGAAGATAACTGAAATTCAGCATTACTCTTTATGTACTTTTCGTGTATCAATAAAACAGACTTTATATATAAAATCGTTGTATATTTTCTTATTTACATTTTAACACTACATATAGGTATTAAAACTAAATTTTTTGGGACATGTGTTGATATTGTTTGCCTACAAGTCAAAGTATTATTACAATCTACAGAAAATTTTATGTATTTTAAACAGACAGAAACATAATTAGTTTCTATTTTAGTAAATTGCACATAGAAATAGAAATGTTATTATAGAGAAATCTGGTATCAAATGAGATAAAACTAAAGATAAACACTGACTAGGCCTAATTTCTTATTTAATTTAAAAACTACTGTGATTGGTGGTTTGAAATTATTTTTGGTATTGAATCTAAACGTTATGTAAGTATTGAGTTATGCAGAACACCTTAAACTCAAGGTAAATATTGTATAAACAAATATTTTCTTAGAATAATTCTTAAACTATGCAATAGCACCAATTATTGCCAGGTAAAACCTTCTTCCATCTTGGGTTCTTTGGAAACCCGCAGTAAAGAATCCTTGAGATACTCCTTTGTAAAGTGTCGTAGGTATGCGAAACTTCCCAGTTTTTGCTTATATATGCGAAATATGGATCCATGGATATACGAAATAAAAAGTTTTTATTTGTTTTATATCATTTGGAAAAGGATTGATGTTTTCGAAATCTTTGGACAAAACTCCGGAAAAAGCCTATGTCATACCAGAGTATCTAACACATAGCCTGGGCTTAAACTGGCTGGATCCAGAACAGGTACGTAGCTCTCTTGAAGTAAGATCGGCTGCCGATTTGATGCTTCGTTCAACTGCCTCTCCAATATTGCGTTTTGGTATTCTTCCTCCTCTAGTTCTAAGGTCAACTCGTCTATCAGTTTCATCCTGTGTTGTATCTCCCCATCCGCTCTCGCAAGTTCTGTTGCGTTATTTTGCATCTCTTTTGTCGTGGTTCCTAGTTCTTCGTCTATCTTGTCGAGAAGCATGGTGACTTGAGTAGCATTTTCGCAGCTGTTCGCTTTGTTTTCGTCCATATATCGTTTCACCTTCGCCGTTAGTCTCACAACTAACTCTTCTTCTCTGTGTAGTCTTTTGTTTATGATAGCTAGTTTTTCTAGCAGCTCTATTTCTTCTCTTATTCTTGTCAGCTCGTCGGTTGAACCTTCTGAGTCTGTATCGTTTTGTGTTTGTTTGAGTCTCTCGGAGTTGACTTGGCATATGTCTGTAAGTTCTTTTGTGAAGTAGTGTTCCCTCATGAGATGTCTTTCTCGCCTGGACTTGTGTTTTGTGTGTCTTCGGGGTGGGGTACCACTGCCTACGCCGACGCCACTGTCGCTGTTGCCGGCTTGGCTGTCGTTGACTTCGCTGCTTCGTCCGAGGTCGCGAAGATAGGATTCTAGAAGGTAGTTAGTGCCGTGCTTCTCCATTCTGCTCTTGTGGGTTTGGTCTTCTAGCTGGTCGATGAGTTTTTCTTGTTCTCTGTAAACATACAAGGTTAGTTAAATATAGTCCGTAAATAATAGACCTACTATTCGATAGTGACATAGATTGTTTTCTGTGCGCGTAGAACGCATGATAAAATAACTAAACAGGCTCAAAGAGTGTACGAGGCGTATTCCACTTTTTAAAATTTTTGTACCGAGGTAAGCTGATTTCTGTGCCGATTTCGAGCATAAATAAATTCTCACCTCAACTTATCAAGCTGCTGGTGGATGGTCCTGCTCTGATGCTGGATGACAGACACGAGCTTCGCCGCTGGGTCCTCAACAGGCGGGGTGACGGGCCTGACGCCGCGCCGTCGTCTGCGTCGCTCTGATCTGCTGCCGCCATCGCTGTCTCGGCCGGAGTCTTCTTCCCCGCCGCTTGACAGTCGACGGAGGGAGAGGCGGACCTGGGGAGAATAGTGATAATGAAAACTGAGATAAAAAAAAAATATCTACGTAAGTAAGGTTCAGTGATTAAAAGACATAAAATTCTAATACCACTATAAAGAACGTAAGTATCTATAGTATTTTTAACCGACATCGAAAAACGGAGGATACAGCCGAACATAGAAATGTTCGGCTGTTTGTATGTTTTTATGTGTATGTACGTTGATTTATCCGCGATAGCGATCACCTAAACAGTAAACCTGGAATGATAGGCAGTCTATCTTATCAGTAAAGACTAACCTCATGTCTCGCGTCTCCCCAAGCTGCTAACACATGCAGCACTGGCGCCTCTGGTGGCAGCGGCCGCTCAACACCTCGCCACCTTTCTGCCAGCACCCATTCCCCTTGCTCGCTCTGCCCAGCTGTAAGGAACAAAATACAATTAATGAATTATCCTCTACCAACAGCGTAGTTTAAGGGTACACAAGTCGATGTTGCGAACTCGCTGGTAGGCGAGTCCTTAATGTGCCTATCTCACCAGACATAATTATGCGAAAGGGTGCGCTAGGATTGAAATGCACAATGATTTTTAGACCTTTTATATTTTAGGCACAATGGAGTCATTTTTCTGTGTTTGTTTTCTGCAAAATAACGATTTTACATTTTAGGCATTTTACGTCCTAGGCATTTCGGAAATTAGTCTTCCTGATGCCCTAAGACAACTGGGTGAAAGAATGTGAATAGACCTTTAGAACAAGGGTTATATATAATAGAAAAACTATTAAGTGTACCTTTTCAAAATAATTTTATTTCAACTTTTGAATAACTAAATGTCGTAACTGGCATTTTAGAGGTTCTTTCTCCGTATATC
Source organism: Eupithecia dodoneata (assembly GCA_947044415.1). Classification (NCBI taxonomy): domain Eukaryota; kingdom Metazoa; phylum Arthropoda; class Insecta; order Lepidoptera; family Geometridae; genus Eupithecia; species Eupithecia dodoneata. Next base: position 3,605,328 of record OX345670.1, read on the forward strand.
ATTTATTTTCGCCCAAAATTGGGCTAAAATCAGTGTTCAAATACGAAAGTTGCTTGTATTTTTCAAATGTAATTTTTTTACGGTTTTCGGTTTTGGATGGTTAACAACATGATGGTTCCACTTTTTTCTTGATACATTGAAAGATTATCCCTAGATGATTACTCCACGGTACTTCAAGTTTGTTTAGTTATACCATTCATGGTACTTGCGATACATCAATATTTATGATGGTAAGTACTATTTACTGATCCTAAATAATTGTCACTAGTACCATTAATGGTAGGTACTAAAGATACAAAGTTGTGTCACTTGTAGCATCAATGGTACACATCAATTGTACTACTAACACAAAGGCATAAAGTCTTACCTTCGGGCGCCCCTTGCAAGGCCCGCACGATGTCAGCACAGGTAGTGTGTGATCTAACCCCGCGGACCCAGAGCTTCTGCCCCCGAGCCAGTACCCCGACCTCTTCATCGCTGTAGTCTGATGATGAAGCCTCCATGATTCACCTGGAATTGATCCGTGAAAATGAGCGGTACGTTTATAAATTCTGTGATGATGACAGTAACTCTGTTGAACGCATCGGGCATCGAAACTATAATGATGATAAAATTCACTTATAACGGGATATTTACCATGATTTGATTTTTGATCATGGTAAATATCCCGTTATAAGTGTCTTTTGTGGTAATAACCATGATAGTCTCAAAAGTTTTATTACTATGATGATGTATCGAGCGGAGACTGGCGCAGGACATTATAGTGCCCAAGTGTGTTGTGTGTGCAAACACAGCTCTCACTCTCATATTCCGTAAGGACGGCAGACCGATAAGACAGCGGAGAGGTCAGGCGCAGGACCAAAGACTTAACGAAAACTATGTAACTTTTTCTTATACTAGTACTAGCTGCGCCCCGCGTGAAAATCTATGTGTCAAATGGTTTATAACCATGCCTCTTGAATCACCTATCTATTAAAAAAACCGGATCAAAATCCGTTGTGTAGTTTTAAAGATCTAAGCATAGGTACCTTTACCTACATACGACAGACAGGCAGCGGGAAGCGACTTTGTTTTATAGATAGTACCTATAAAACAAAGTCGCTTCCCGCTGCCTGATTATACAGAAGTCCGAAGACTATAATCAGCCCCCGTATCTGGTTTTTGGGGAACTGTGTGAAGGCCTTTGGCTCTGTCGAGACCTGGACTTTTCTGGGCCAGCAGTCTAAACCTATCCAATCGCGCAGAGGAATGAATGAATGAATGAACACTTTATTGCACTTAAAACTATAAAATAACACCTTATATTACACATTAAAAGTACAATAGGCGGCCTTATCGCTGACAGCGATTTCTCTCATAGAAAAATAATAGCAACAAAATCATAAAAATTTTAAATGTATGATTTTAAAAAAGATGCTTCACTTTATTGGTAGGCTATTATTATATTAAATTAAATAAGGTATATCGGTAAAAACATCATTTAAAAATGTGAAATATTCGTAATATTTCACATTTTTTTAATTTTAATTTCTCATAGTAGGATACCAAAACCAAACATCTTTCTACTTAGATTTTTAGCCAAGGATCTCATCAGTAGGTTATATTTTTTTCTTAATTGGATATGTCAGTATTTTCTATTATTTTGAGCTTCGAAACTGATGCTGAAAGGGAAATTATGAAAACCTCTCACAAGTTATCTTGATAGAACGCGTACATACTATATTAATCGAAATATTTTATAGTCAAACTATTTGGACACTAAAATTTCCTAAAATTATTAGTAAATAACATATACTATAAGATAAGTGGTTCATGATATAAACGGGTTTGAAAAGTACTGTTTCTGCGCATTTTAGGAATAAACGCTCTTAATGAGAAAGAGAGAAGAATGAAGGAAAATTTTAGATAGCGAGGAGAGGAGTGAGACAGAGGGATGTCATATCCCGAAACTGTTCACGTGCACGTTGGAGGATTTTGTTGAAGATGCTGGACTGGAAAAGAAGGGGCATAAACATACGTAGGTATGTTGGCATAGCCCTCAAGTTTACGATTTAATTTTACGATAGTGATAAAGTTATAAAACTCCTACATAAGCAAAAGCCATATCTTAACCCCTACGATCTAACCTAAGCCGAGCGACCCCACCCTCGAAACTAAAATAACACCGTCTCCACCCCATAAAATGACTTGGCAAACTTCCATACCCCCAACCTATTGCATAAGTTTGCACAACCGCGCCAGGCACGTCCTGGTATCCAGAAATAGCCGGTTTTTACCAGATATTACCGGTGTTAACCCGTAAAGGGGGTGAGGTTCGCAATCGTAAATGCACATGGAAGTGAATGCTAGGGGGGATGGTATTTTATTTTGCATGTTTGATGTTATTCTGTAGCTTACAATTTGGAAAGGCTCTGCTTCGTTGGTCTAGCGGACGCGTGTTCAACCGCTGATAATGAGGTCCTGGGTTCAAATCTCGGGTAGGGCCAAATAATTATTGAGATTTGTCTATTTTATTTCCTTTGGGGTGGCTTCAGTGTCACTGCGGCCATGATAGGACTAATTCACTCGGCGATCAGGCCGTCCTTTATATATTTTTTATTCTATTGTTTATTTCTGTATTGTTTTCTGTTTTGTGTGGTATTATAAAGTGTTTTCTATCATCTAAGAATCATATGAATCGGTCCTCATTACCACCACAATAGAATCTATTCTTTTCATTGATTTTGTTTACGAACCTACTGAGTTAGTTTATCCCTGTTGATTCATGGTTGGTGATTATAAATTTTCTACAAGTCAACTTGTCAAAATATTATCCTTTCATTACTATAACCTTTAAACCCCTCAAATATTTTCAAATTCAGTCACAACAAACATTTACCTACCAAACATAGGTGTGGTACAAATGCCAGGGGTGTTAGGGGTGCTACACCCAAATGGGGTGCAGAAGTGGGGTGAAAGAGGGTGCGGATAGGAAACTTGTAATGGCAGTTAGTCACGAATCTGAAATTACCCACCGACCGTTAGAATTATACGATTTTTTCTACGTTGGATTTTATAGATTTTCATCGCTGGAGCGACACGCTATTCGTGATTTAAGGCTTGGTTGTTATTTTAATATTCGTAATACCCGTAAAGTATGTACCTTACTTAACCTACGTGGTATCCACACGTAGGTTAAATACGTTACCTACCTACATTAATAATAATATATAGATAATTGGATAGGTAATGATTACGACGACGTAGGTAGGTACACGATTTTTTGCAGTGGGTTGACCAAGGGTCACTTTGGCCCCCATTTATTGCTTCACTATAACAATGGTATTGTCTCAGAATGACACATTTTCGCATTTTACCTTTGATGAAAAAACTTGCAGATGGAGGGAAATGTGTCAAGATCCACCAATCTGAATATCTCTCCATGCAAATAGCCCATTTGCATGGAGAGATATTCATAATGGTGGAGCAAGCCAAGCAAAGCTTGTGTTTTAGGTCCTAGATATCGGATATACTTAATTTTATTTAACTATATTAATTTTGGTTATACTTATGATTTTTAATTATTTTTGTATAGGTACCTAAAGCGATTTGTGTTATCTTTATTTAACCGAAATATTCAAGTGTTAAGAAACATACTTTTTCATAGAAATTTACTAAACACGCATCAAGTGGGTTCAACGTCACACTGCCTACCAATAAAAGTTAAGTTGAAAGACCAATATCCGTGCGGTTAGTAAGTATTTGTTCACATAAAATAGGCGTCCATTATGACGAAGCGAAGTAGGTACCTACTAATTGTAAGCCAGGTGTCCGATCTTCGCCATGAAACCTGCACGGTAGCACTAGTGTTGTAAAACGTCGATATAAATTATCGATAAAACCACACTACTAGCATCACACGCCAAAACTACTAATCGGATTGGGCTGACATTTTGCATACAGGTAATTTCAGGCCTGGACTAAAACATAGGCTGCTTTTTATCCCTATTATAAATTAGTTACCTTGAAACCTTGACCATGGAAACCTTTAAATGTTTCTATAGAAACCATGCGTGCGAAGCCGCGGGCAGGAACTAGTTCTTAAATAAATAAAAACGAACGTTATCAAGCCGACCGCAGGTAAGTGCCTTTCAAGTTTTTTGTACGTTTTGTGAGCTTTACAAATAATTCTTATCGCTATCAAACTAATTTAATCAGGTAGTCAATGTATTTGGCATAAAAGCCGCCAAATGTACTATCCTGGGCCACTCAAGTCCTCAATAAATCATGATTTTATAATACCTAATATAAAGACTACATAAAGTGAGTGCTTGGTTTTATACTGTAAACTCCTATCTTCATAAATAAATAAATAAGCAAGACAAGAAATATAACTATGTATGTCATGTCATCTTTTAACTGGCCTTTTTTGCTTAATCTCTATTGCCACTCGAGAGGTAGTTCGTGTTCATTGTCAGTTATTATCGATATTTTCCCCGCACTAGGGAAGTTACAGACGAATTATAGGCAGACTCCGCGTAATGACAGGAGCCGAGGCGCCTCTAGCGGACACGCAAGGACGCGCGAAATTATACCGGACACACGGCAACGCGGATAGGCGAGCGGAACTTGTTCGATTTTCAAACTGAGGCCGCGGATTTGATTTCAAAGAGTTTTGTTGTATTCGAAAAAGAAATAATATTTCGTTTGTGGCCAGTATTATAGCGCAAAAAATAAAGTTCTGCATTCAAATCGTGTAAAGCAATATTGTACAGTCGGAACTCAACATTAAATGTTGCTTTTAGGGATAGCGGCGCTCGTAAAAGTTTTTGAAGTCGTTTTTATTTAGACCTCGTAATATGGCACGGCAAAGTTGGTAAGGCAGTAAATAAGCAATACTAAAACAATTTTAAAACTGATTCCAAAAGTTTTGCTTAAAACTTTCACCAATATCGAAGGTAGTAAAAATAAACAACAAACTTGTAAAACAAAGAAATATACATAAGTTTAGGTATAATGTTGGTGAATAGCCCCGACGTCCGCGGGATGCTCGCATCCGCTCGTTTAGTCAAATTACATCCCTTATTAGTTTTAGCCTGGAAGGCTACCGGTCTTTAGTTTTATATTTAGCTTTTTCTAAGCTTCCTCTATATTATTTTAAGGCTTTTATCTACATCTCTAGGGTATAAGTATAATAAGTTATATTATTTTAAACAATATCAAACTGTCTCACATCTTTAAAAATAAATAAAATAATGCTCGACAATGGACAATGGCTGGACAAAACTTAATAAAACCTTACCCCTGTGGCTAAACAAAAAGCTAACAAAATCACTACTTATTTCAAAACTATTGAAGTTGACAAGACATTAACTTTACTCTAATGTTTTCTGCAGTTAGATGATTTTCCCAATATGGCTTGTATTTAGCTGGCATTTAGATTCGACCAACTACCGTAAAAACTAGCAAGTTCTCGGAAACAACTTTACAAAATTGCATAATTTAAGCTGGCACGAGCCAAATTACCCAGGCTATTAACTTACTTCTTAGAAACCTGATCGGTTTAGGACTTAACGACTTTAGTTTTGAGTTTTGTTACCTTTTTATAATACGGCATCGTTAAGTTTTTTTTAATACATCACTTAAATCACCTTTTAAATTTAAGACCTATAAATTTCACGCTTTTTATCGGACAAACATCGTAAAATTTTTAGTGCAAGTATAACTTTATCGGCAACTTAAACTCGAAAGATTCATTGTTTTATTTTATTTGCGTAATATGGTACCAGCACCAGATATCTTAAAATATCTACTATTTATATTTTAAGTGACAAAGTGGCTACAGCGATTTAGTGGTAGGTACCTAACAAACCAAAAATTCAATTCTTTCTTTCTTTTCTAAATAAAGGTAAATAACTGGACGATTAAGTTTACTACATAACAAACACAGTTACAAAGAATAATAATTAATACTAAAACTCCAGCCAGTAGCTTGCAACAAAACAAAAGTAAAACATGAAAATGGCTTTTTTTAAAACGCTGCCTGTCACGCCATCTCAATTTAGCGATCGTCAAACCAACATTACGCCTTATCGTCCCTTATAAAAGAACAGTACATCCACTTAAGGAGGTACTCGTACCTACAACAATCTCCCACTATTGTTCTAAATCTGACTCCCATCCGTCTACAGAGCAAGACAAAAACGGAAACGATGTAGACATCGACAAACAGAGTCATGAAGTTTTATCGATAAAAAATCACATTACGACATACCGAACATCGATATGTTCACTTCCCTACTATTGTCACTGATTATGACATGCCTGTTATGAGTGTGCTTGTAAAAAACGTGTCTACTTAGAGCTAACTACTACAATTGTTTTTGTTGTGTAAATTTACAAAAAATGTAGGTACTCTCATCTCACTTATCGGACAAAAAAGATTGGATTTCACAAGGTATTGCTATTTAGGCGCTGACTCCGCTACACAGTTTTTAACTTTTGCGGCAGTCAGCCCACTATTGTACCCTATACTATAAGTCTCTTGTTTCGAATAAAGATTTTTTGTATTTTTGTATTTTGTATTGCTACTGGTTTTAAAGTCTATCAAATTAAAGTACCTACCTACAGTCAGCGCCAAAAATGACTCTTCATAACAACAACTCGTCGGCATTGCGACAGTTTCAAAAACTCGTATTAGTTTATGTAACTGTACTCCGATTCAAAAAAATATTTTTGTATCTCATTTGGAGTTACAGAATCCAAGGAATATTGCTGGAAAATATTTAACGACATTGGAATCATCGAAGCAAAGCATAGAAGCTCGAAACCATTCTTGGTTTAAAAGCTTTCATTCATAATATAATTGTTATGTCGTTCATTTTCGAATTTGAAAATTGTTCACTCCACATGTGCGATTATGCGTTGTTGAAGTTTTTTTTTAGTTAATCGTTTTTAATTAAGTACTTTTCATTTTATAATGTCTTTGTTAAACATGACATAAAATATCTTGGATTCGAAATCGGAGTATAGGTATACGTTTTTAAATTGTAAACCCAAAAACGTACATACAATACTTGATATTATACTACATACAAATTTATGTGCAGTTTCTATACGCTCATGTGGCCGTTTTTAAAGTTATATTACAATACAAAAACTAGGTGACTATCTTACTAAGTAAATTGATTAGTCATAGATACTTAGTCTTAATATAAAATAAAATAGTTATAATGACTTCTATAATTTCAAACTCACATTGTGATGAACAAAAACTATCGTTACAAATAAATCAACGTTGCCTTAGCATGAGTTGCTCAACGTTCCAAATAGTTTCTCTAACGGTGAATCAGTATAGAACACTATTTAAAAATAAAGGTTTGTAAAATATGTAACTAAAAATAACACTGGATCTAAAATGCAGTGCAAAAAACGATCATTCATTTTAATTAATTGTTATTAATTTTATAATTAATGAATAAATATAAAATATTATACATTTTATTTTTCTACAAACACATTTCAAGCGATACCCAAATCGCTGATAACACTGGGCAACAAAATTCGAAAAAACTTTGTCGCGCCACACGGACTTCACTTATATTTTTTACTTTGATGGATGACTGTTAGTGAAAATAAGTATTTTATAATTTAATTTTGTAATTTAAAAAAATCTATTGGTCAAGAATTTAATTTATTGATATAGTTTAAATATTTAAAAATAGTGAATTTCTGATAAAAAAAAAAGCGAAAACGTTCTTTTATGAATGTCCGATTTAAGATTTTCTGGCATATTTAGCTTCTGGTTGGTCCCTTTTTATCGTCCAGCAGTAATCAGCCAACATCCTTGGGTTCCATTTGCCCTTATAGCGTTTTTCCACCTGTGAAATATCCTGATGGAACCTTTCTCAGTGCTCATCGCTCACAGCACCTAAATTCTCAGGAAAAAATCTAGATGCGAGTCTAAAAAAATAATCTTAAGTGACAAGTTGCAATCCAAAGCTTGATAAGCCAATAACAGCTCGCTAACAGACTCCCTGTAATTGTCACTCTTATGGTTACCTAGAAAATTTGAACCAACCGTCTTAAAAGACATCCATGCTCGTTTTTTCCAGATTTTTTCCAGAACTCCCTGATTTGAGGTCCAACGAAAACAGGTACCCTCTTTTATGTTTGCATCACTTATTCTAGGAAAATTGTCTTTTAAATACCAAAATCCGTTTCCATTGCGATACATCGTCGTAGCAAAATTTTTAATGTAGCCTAATTTAATATGTGGTGGAAGAAGTATTTCGGACGGCTCTACAAGGGGTAAATATTTCACATTTTTTTGTCCAGGGGTTAAAGATGCTCGCTTAGGTCATACTTTTATATGATAATGGTTTTTTTTAATTAATTTTTCTTGTCTTTGTTTTTTGAAAGTTAAATCACCACAAATATAACGAAATGAACCCGGATCGTTAAAACACTTTCTCAGCATACTTACACAAACTCAACAATTACTTATAAAGCACTAAATTTGAATAAATACAAAAATGATTAATTTTATGTCTATTTATTCGCTACCGTTTTCTTGCGTTTATTGCCCTAGTACAGATTATGCTTATTAACACATCACAAAAAATCTGAGGCCAATCGAAACAAAACGAATGCAATTTATTAATGAGGGTAGGTGGCTAAAACAGTATTAGCTATCAGAGTTCCTGTGGCATGACTAGTGTTGGCCAGTGTAATCAAATGAAGTGGAAACTCTGAAATCATAAATCTATAAATTTTATTTCTTGAGGCTTACAAAATAAACTCTTTACAAGACGAATTTTATACTAAATAGCAGAATTATTCTGCATTTAGAACGGACTATAATTACAGCATATATTAAGTTGTAAATCGCTACGCCTAGAAAATGATGCTAAGGGCTCTGATCGACAGTTATCTATTGTCTGATTTACGCTCCGTAATCATCCAGTAATCCATATGCAATACAGTAACGGAACGTTTTTGTATCTGTGAGACAAGCGGGAGGTACGGAAGCGAACGTCTTTTTTGGATAGTTTTTACCATCATAACAACCTACAGTAGTTCACCGCTGGACATAATAAGCGCCTAAATCATCATCAACAGCTGGACATAGGCCACTGCTGGACATAGGCCTCCCTTAGTCGCTTCTTACGACATCGATGGAAAGAGTTGGGATGTTGCAAATACTAAGTCGGTTTCTTATTCGTGAGGTGTTGGTTTTTATTTTCCAGGTTTTTTGTGTTTTACGAACCCTTTTTACTTCCAAGCATCAAAACGCAAAAGCGATTTTCATAAATGAAGTAGCAAAATAGTAAACCAGTCGCCCATAACGGTTCTTTGCCATATTTTTTAGACCTTCAAAACGAACCCGGACCGTGCTTTTCACTTTTTTCGAGTCGGGTTCTTATTTTTTTTTTTATCACTCAAAGATGTTTTAGCTTTCCAAGGACTAAAGACTACTAAAGTCTAGACGAGTGAGTTAGAATAAAGGCTTATTTAAAGCAAGGCTAAAATAATTTCACGCCTTATGTTTAGATTCGACGCAGGTTGGTAGAGTAACTTATTCAAGAGCTAATTTCATATTAGAATATAATATATATAATTCTATAATCTATATTCCATAATCCAAGTTTTTTTGTTGACGAATAATATGATTAATGAAAGCTGTCAAATCCAAATTTTTAAATTCTACAATTGGCTCTGATGATACCGTGTCGTTCAGTGAGAGAGTAAAATTTTGATAAATTGAAATATTTAACCAGTTTTACCACCAATTTAATTATTTATACATAAAACATACAGTAAATAATGAAACTAAAACACTGATGGATTGGTTTCCAAGATACAAGAAGCGAAATAGAGGGAGACAGTTCAAAAGATGGGAGGACGAGCTAAGAGACGTAGCAGGGAAAACGTGGATAAGGTTAGCGAGAGATAGGTTAAAGTGGAAGGGGTTGGAGGAGGCCTTTGCTAAAAGAGGACAAACAGAAAATATAGATGTAGTTTAAGCAATAGTATTTAAGTAAAACCATATATGTACATATTTTCTGAATAAAAGGTTTAAAATGAAATGAAATGAAATAATGAAACTAACAAATAAATTAGTGTTACGGTTTTGTAGCCTCTTTGCTTACAAATACAACATATTTTAGTCGCCATGGCAATTCATGGCGCAATTAATTCTTCATTTTATAGCTATAAGATTAAAACTTTCTCACCTTTAGACCACTTAACGAAGTTGACAAAGGAATCTAAGCTTTTTGCTTTGTTTTATTATCTGCGATCTAATCCCCCATTATCACGTACAAAGTCACGCTATATTATAATTAACATTACTGTAAGAGTACTTTATAAACTGTTTATTTTTCTAAACTAATATTATAAGGAGGAAAAATATTTTATGTTTGTTTATTTTGAATAGGCTGCGAAACTAAAGGACCGATTTTAAAAATTATTTCACCGTTGGAAAGCTTATCCGCGGTAAACATAGGCTATATTAAAATTTATAAATGTGAAATTTGAATTGAACGCGGGTGAAACCGCGGGAAACAGCTAGTCTTTACATTACGCCGGTCAGAACCCTCCTTTACATTCTTAAGCGACGCAAATCTATCACATGATTCGTTCAGACTTAACCTTCTAGTCTAGAATCTAGACCTAAAGACTATACAATAGCCAAAATCGATGTGGAATGTGAAAAACAAACAAACCATGACTCAAAAAATGAAAACTCACTTGTGTCGAGTTTCAGATATATTTAAGAAGAGTAAGCAGTATTAATTGTAGATAGGATCTCAAATCGACTAGTAAGTAATGTAAATTGGGTATAATAAACGCGGCAATAGAGTGAATTTTAGCGTTTAAGTATGGGCTGTTAACTCTCTTTCGTAAAAACTACAAAAATCCTTGTTTCTTCAATCTTAACGTTTCTTGCTCTTGATTTCTTCGTCGTCAGTAGAACTGGTACCCTAATGGGTTGAGGCATCAGGAAATTCACGGGTACACTGTAACTCCTGTGAATTCTCCCAGTGCCAAGGCCCAGCAAGGTCTTCTTCTCTCTTCTTATCTTCATTCTTCTAGGACTTTTACAGCCACACACAAAGTAGGTGTTAAAGATAAAATTAAATTTATTTGGCCTTATAGAGGTACATTATATAGGTTTAACAAGGAATAATCATGATTAGTTCTAAATAGTTGCATTACATAGAGGTATATACACATAATATACAAATATCGATATAAAAAAATAAAATATATATATTTGTACATCATAGAGACAAATTTAATTATTTAAATAATATCCCATAACAACAAATACTCTAAGGATATATACGTATGTATAATATATTAACTTGATAATCTAGCTAGACTAATATCTAAAGCTACACGTAACTTTATATATACACAACAGAAAGAAAACCCAGAAAGTCGCTTATAACGGGATATTTACCATAATTAGATTTTTGAGTTTTGCAATATTTTTTGAGTTAATAACCTTGATATTTTCAAAGTTTTACGTATATTTAGAAAGAAAACCGTCGCTGGCTCTTCGACTACCACTTTGAGATGTTAAGTGGCGGTAGACAGTGGTTATCCGCAAATTTCCTGCCCATTTATATCCTTCACTGACCATCGGTTCCACGACAGGTTACTACCCGCGACTTCGCTCATCTCTGGTCACTTGGTAAAAAAACTACGTTTTGTAAATTTTCACTTTTTGAACTCTATCCACGTGTAATCTCGGAGGAGGGCATAGCATTATTAGTAGATGCAGAAGTTCAAAAACTGTCATAGACACAGTTTTTAAACTTCTGCAGATGCCGTCATTTTTCATATTTAACAAAATGTAAGCATTGCTTTTGTTCCATAATAAACGATTTGTTTATTTAGATCAATAAAAGTATTAAATACAGATAGCTGGAAGGCTGGACACGGGCTGCGCTTTTATGAGGCACTGAATACACAGAAAGTACCAAGCGTCTATAAACGCAGGGTATGTCCCCTCCGCTTACAATGTTTTTATTATGTACTAGCTGCGCCACGCGACTTCCTCCGCGTATAAATTTGAGAAATATGAAAAATAGCAATTTTCTTATTTTTTGAACGTAAAAGCCTTTTACGTAGTTTTAGAAAACATAAAAAAAAGATGAATGATATCGGTATTATAGCGTAACCAGGAGAAACAGGGGTTCATTTATATATAAGTAGATTTTATTAACTATGTACCTACTCATAACTATGGCTTATAGGTACATATATTATTATGAAGCTGAAAACATTATTATATTTATTATTGAATTAAATTGGATGCCGTGTGGTGCCGGGTTAGAATTTGCACAATCCCAACGCTTCCCGCGGGTGTCGTAAAAGGAGACTAAGGGATATCCAGCAGGGCGCAGCGCCTCCTGCAGAATAATTCTACCACCGAACTACGATTCCCAGCGTGGGGATTATGGACGTTAACCCTAATGAGATAGAAGCCGATTATGCGCTTATGTGTAAAAACCTCACCTCATGAATAATAGTTGCAAATCTGAAACAAATAAAAACACAAATTAAAACAAAAATCAAAATACAAAAATCCCTGGAAGAGATCGCTTCTAAGCGATAAGGCCGCCCATTGTACTTGTCGCATGTAATTTCTTTCATAATGTTTTGTATCTGGTGTATAATAAAGTATTTTTGTATTGTAAAAATATTGTTTTTAAAATGTTTGACGAGGGTTTTAAGGCTGAGACGTAAATTTTGAATTTGATTCCCGCATTGGGACAAATTGTTATATCTGCAAATATTTGTTCCGGTGTAATGTTCTCTACCGCATTTCCATTCCTCAGCTGGACAGAGGCCTCCCCTAATGAGCGCCATAGCGCCCTGCTTTCAGCTTGCCGCATACAGCATCTGCCTGCAGACCTTCGCAGGTCATCATCCCACCTGGCCGGAGGGCATCCTACATTACGTTTGCCGAGTCGCGGTTTCCACTCAAGAACACGATTACCCCAGCGGTGGTCGATTCTTCGTGATATATGGCCAGCCCACTGCCACTTCAACTTGCTAATTGTAAGCTATGTCAATAACTTTGATGATTTTGTGACCATATTAGATTTTCGTAATTAAAATCAAAACACCAACGATTTTCAGTATTATCCATGAAAATAAATCCGATAAAAGAGCCTACATCTAACCTGAGAAAAGTTGAAGAGTTTTAGAATTTTATAGTTTTAAATTAATATTATAATAATTTTATATAAGTTCTTTCATCATTTTAATACAAGAGATCCCGTTGTAATTACCTGTAACACTCCAAGTCAATCGAGACAGTAATAGCCAAATTAAAATGTCCAACTTCCTACAGCTCAATACAAAACACTGTAAATCGTGCTCGAAGCAGACTTGCAAATGAGCTTATTCACCGTTATTACCATAACAGAAGCCTTATTAATATTTATGTGAGAAAAACAGTTTATTATGATTATGTTTGTAAAAGTCCAGTCGGTCTTATGTAGGTAATTTACATAGGTATATCCTAGAATACAGCCTCTCTCTTTCTGTACGACGGAGTTACTATTCTATATTCTACTATACTATATACTACTATTCTAAATTCTACTATTCTAAATTCTACTATTCTATACTCTACTATTCTAAATTCTACTATTCTTAATTCTATATTTCTATATCTATACTGTCATTTATAACGGGATTTTTACCATGTTAGATTATTGTGTTGGCCTATATTTCGGCGCAATTTCATGCCGCATAATTTAATATCTCACTACATAGTAGAGAAAAGTCGCTTCCCGCTGTCTGTCTGTCCCTTTGTATGCTTAGCTCTTTAAAACTACGCAACGGATTTAGATATGGTTTTTTTAATAGATAAAGTGATTCAAAAAGGAGGTTTATAAACTATTTGACACATAGATTTAATTGTATTTTATTATTCCTACTTTGTAAACCCATCTCTGTGAATAAATATCTTTTATTATTATTATTTCCATGCGGGTTAAGTCGCGGGGCGCAGCTAGTATATATACAGAACAAGAGTCCTGTTAGGTCTTAACGAGAATAAAGCAGTTTGATATTTGATTTATTTATTTATGGTAGTCCTTATACCTTAGTATCCATACCTACCTTAGTAGCTTTACCATTATTTCAAAGTGGACTAAATATCTAATATCATCGGTGAATACAATGTCCGGTACAGAAATAGCCTATTTACTTATTCAGCAGCCTTCAGCAGTCCAAGCTACAGTGTATCGGAAAAACATCAATCATTTGTTAATTCAAACCGGCATAGCCCTAAAATAGAAATATTTTGTTTCACGTCACTGTAATTAGTCAAAGGGTGGAGCTTACTAATGGTTGTGATGTACAGTCAGCATTGAAAATCCTTATTTATATGTCTAAAAAATATTAGACTACAAAATCTCTGATACAAAGATCAAACAAGAACGGGACTCATACATGAACTTACAGTAAGGTTTGGCATAAAACTTTAAAACGTAATTTACTTTTAATATTATGGAAATAAATAAATACAAAATACATATATGTATACATAATAAAATATGTACATATTTTAGTTCCTCCACGTTACAATAATCAACAACCCAAAAGGGTGTAAGTGCATCTTATAACCGAAAGAAGAAGAATGCCAATACTACCAATCTACGTTACCTATTTATTTGCTTTTAGTGTGAAAGTTTCAAAACTTTCATCAATAAGTCTAAATGTAAGGAAATTCCAAGTATCACTTCATTCGATTAATTGCAAGTCTGACTGTACAAAACTTCTTTACAAAACCAATCGATACATCGCTTTCAAATTACCCTATTGTGCTACGAACATCCAAGGCTTAGTCATGGCTTGTATATTAATGGTATCAGATATACTATAGAACGGAAAACCTTTTGTTTGACTTGAAAAGAGCGCTGCCGATTTAATATTCTTTCGAATATGTAGGTCAATGAAGAATCACAAGAACAAGCAAGACAAGAGATAGCAAACTGAAGTAACACTGGGCCGGCCATATATCGCGAAGAACCGACAACCGCTGAAGAGAAGAGATAGCAAACTGAACTGGCAGTATATCGCAAAGAGCCGACAACCGTAAACGTGTCTCTTGTCTGTCGTGTATCTTGAGTCGGGATTGCGACTCGGTAAACGTAGGTTAGGACGCCCTCCAGTCAGGTGGGATAACGACCTGCGAAGCTGCAGGCAGATGCTGGATGAACTTGATGGCACAAAAGTGTGTATTAGAGGAACAGTAACTCTCATTGTGTGAAGTCAAGTTGTGAATGATGATTATTGATCAATATAGCAGAATATGAAGCAAATGTCAGAAGGGTGCCAAGTAGAATTTTCTCAGAGCATTGAGAATTATATAGTACCTATATTAATCTCGTGTCAGAAAGTTAATAATTTATTATTATGTGAAATATATTTTTATATTCTAACACCGCCATTTAATTATTGAAAAGTCGATTGTTCGTTTCCCTATCAAGTTCCTCTTTTATTCCTCGGAAATACTTTACCAAGCTTTGTAATTAGCATAATAGAACCCTAGAACCAAACTACTTGCATAAGTTATTTCACATGCTTCAAGCATTTCTATAATCAAACCGTTTCCCTATTTCTCGTTATCCAAGGAAATTACTTATTAACATCGCCTTCGAGGTTCCAAAACCTACTTTATATTCCTTGAGGTAGAGTCGAAGATTGTGCGACGTGGTTTGTTGTTATATCGTTGCTATGGTAACGGGTACCTTTGGAAAAACACCGGCTATAAATCATTCTGGCACTATGTTGGTTCATTTTGGTTTACTTTTGTATTCATGGCAGCCTTATGTTATTTTGCTTTGGTAATGGAAAACCGACAGGAGTGAACAATGTAGTTCATATGTTATTCTTAGGGCCAGCAAGTATATGTATATGTGCCTATTTAAGTAGTGATGTTCTGTAGTGTTTTGGCAGACACATTTAACCTATTTATGACACGTGTCGAAGCCAGGTAAGAACGAAAAGCGAACAAATAGGCCGGAAAGGGTTGGGTCACCTTTATAGTGCTAAATGGGGTCACCCCTGCACCCCTTTTGTGGTTCGAGGATTTTATCGTAGGGCTGATTTGTTTTGTCACGTAAATTTTATTGATGGGCTGGTTGAAAAAAGAATGTGGCTTGACTTCTTTGATATCGGCAATATGTGTCTGGTTAACAAAATATTTAAAATAACACAAATCCAGGTATATCATTCGTAATAAGATAAGTAAGATCAAAAATCAATTAGCTAAAAAATTCTACGTTGGTATCAGAGTTATATAAAATGACCAAGTAACAGTAAGTTCGAGTAAAAAACATGTTTTTGCCACAAAACTGAATAGCGTTGCCAGCACGCGACCGCAATGCAAATAAAAATAAATGAAATTAAAACTGTACTCAGTTGTATTGAAATTTTTACTGCTTTTTACA
The DNA here is from genome assembly GCA_947044415.1 of Eupithecia dodoneata. NCBI lineage: Eukaryota > Metazoa > Arthropoda > Insecta > Lepidoptera > Geometridae > Eupithecia > Eupithecia dodoneata. Next base: position 3,621,788 of record OX345670.1, read on the forward strand.
CTGCATACAGTTGGTAGAGCAGTCTTTTTAACTTTTCGCTTTTATGTTCTGGAATATTACCAGAATTTACCGACATCGTTATTGCGTTCATGGTAAGATGTTATTTTTATAACTACTACGGGTATTTATACCGTTAAATAGGTTATAAATTCATTAAACATATAACTATTGTTTATATTGCTAATTATATATAAAGGGTACTTTATATTATTTATATACAATGTGTATTGCCGAACTTTGATCAAACGAGATGTGCGGATACACGACATATATTTATCGATACAAAACAAAAAATAAAAAGTTATATGTTACCTATCTCAAAAACAAAACCGATTTAATAATTTTTTTAATGAAAAATAATTAAATCGGCTTTGTTTTTGAGATAGGTAACATAATTTTTTATTTCTTATCGATAAATATATGTCGTGTATCCGCACATCTCGTATCATCAAGGTTCGACAATACACATTGTATAATATAAAGGGAGGCCTTTGCCCTGCAGTGGGACACTCCGGGCTAGTACAATAATCTACTGATAAAAAATCACGGGGACCTGTTATAATGATGAAAATAATGAAGATGTGTTCCGATCGCGTAAGTTTTAAAATACGATGATTTGTTTATTTAAAATTAAAAGTACGTGGCTATCTGCTCAATTAGAATTTTTCACTATAAAACATTTCTTCATGGTGCAGGTATTAAATAAATTTATTGAAATCTAATTTACGACCTTAACGCCTTCCTCGGAGATTGGTGGGAGATCGCACGTGACCGCACTGAGTGGAAAGATTCGGGGAGGCCTTTGCCCAGCAGTGGGACGAAACAGGCTAAATAAAAAAAAAATTAATCTAAAATCAGAGATCTGGTTTTTGTTTTGGTTGTTTTCATTTTAATATGTAATTTTTCACTAAGTATCCAAATATTATGCTTAGTTTGGGGTCAGCTGATGCTGAGTGGATTTTAAAACATGATTTATTTATAATAACGTTATGTACTTCTTAAAGGGAGGCCTTTGCCCAGCAGTGGGACAATAACGGCTTAAATTAAATAATAATAATAATGTACTTCTTCTTGGTTGATGTAGGTATGTATGATTCGTGGAAAATTCAAAGATATCTAAAAGTTACCGTTTTTTCTTTCTTATTAAAAAGTCGCTACATTTTTGAGGTTTTATTCGCAAACTTGGTAATATCCAACATAGACAATATCTGTAGTAGTATATACCTAGTAGGTTTAATATCAAGTCAAGTACTTTAATGGACTTTGGGTACCCAGACCACCTCATTCGCAAAAGGTCACACAAATCATTATGTATGCTATTAAAAGATTTTAAATTATCTAGTAATTGTAGTAAGGTGCAATTTGCATTCCGATTATTTCGTCGATTATGATCCATTTTGAGAAAAACCAACATGCCGACTGCTTTTAATTATATTTATGGACGAATCCAGTTTTTTAGACCCTTTTGAGTAAATTAACATGCAAGATTACAAATGAGTTCTCTTAACGAAATAAAAGAATATTCAAAATTATGATTCTACGCTATGTCCACGTCTGTCGATCTATCTATAGGACTTTACAAGTAGGTTGTATTAAGGTTTAGAAAAAGTCTGATTTATTTTGCACTGATACTGATTATCAGTACAAAACGTCAGCCTTTTTCGTCACCTTTAAAAAACAAAGTACCTAACAAGCAGAATTCCATTTTTGAAACAAAACATTGGCTGGTAAGAAAAAGAGTTGACCTACTAAGAAGGTTTTCATCTTGTGTTAAAAAACAAAGTAACAAACAGAATTCCATTTTTGAAACAAAACATTGCCTGGTAAAAAAAAAGAGTTGATCTACTAAGAAGGTTTTCATCTTGTGTTGAATAAGTCTGGTCCGTAAAACTTCAACGACTTCAAATTCTTAGTATTTAAATTGCATTTTACCGGGACAAATACTTATCCCTCGGAAATTAAAAGAGGTTCAATTCGTTCAGATTAAAAATAGTCAATTATTATTATTATCGACGAAAATACATAAAATACATAAAGCCTCTTTTGTTATTTGTTTCGTCGGTTAAAAATAAGACCTTTTCGTCGATTTAAGAGTAAAAAGAATAGTGTTGTAGCAAGATGTAACTGTCATCGCACACAAGTAACATTTAGTACAGTTTTGTGAAGGTCGTTTTTTGAGAGATGACAGGTGTTAATGAAACCGTTACGAAAATGCGTGGCAAATGCTGCTTAGTAGAGGCAGATAAATGTAGAGCATACCTGATGTAGAGTTTTTAAAAAAATATCTACCTATTTTTAAGGTATTTATAAAGTGAAATATATACAAGATTTTTTTTTTCGATTTACGATCTCTAAGAATATCTTTTTGCGGTCCAATTTGCATCGTATGGACTTCCATAATAGCGTTTTTTTTGTAAGTGCTAATTTTGGCCGATTTTTAACCCCGACGCAAAAACAATAAGTTGTTGTAAGTTTGACGTGTCTGTATACGACGCCACAGACACACACACACACATACACACACACAACACACTGTGTTTTTTGGTATAGACTATACCACACTAGAGTATAGTAGCTCCCGAACGGATGAACCGATTTTGATTTGTTCGAAAGGTGACTTAGTCGTGTGTTCTTAGCTATGTTTGATGAAAATCAGTCCAAGATGGCCGCCACCACAAAATGGCGTACGGGGAGTTTTTGAATTATAATTTAATTTTATGTAGCATTATAAAAGCATGTTTACCCACATAGAAACTAGATTTTTCTACGTTGAACAAGATTTGACTTGACATCAAGTACGATTGTACCGCGATTGGATTGAGCCTTGATCGATAATATTATGTATTTCGGCCGAACCTATCCCAAGCCCCTAAAATAAATCAGCAAGAATGATGCATGACTGACTCAATAATTGCATCGCAACGACGTAAAATGCACATGTTGAATCAATTATATTGACATGTTGAGGTAGAAATTGCAATATTGAATTGATTAGGGAATTGAACTGGTTATTTGTTGGTATTTTTGCTCGTTTGTAATTTCATATTTAAAATGTATTTATACATAGTTTGATTTCGTGATGCTAGGTATTATGAAAACAAACTGGATACAAGTTTAGTTAGGATCGAAAAAACAAAAAAAGAAGAAGTGTTGTACATTATTTCAGGATAATCTCATATTTTGTATTTTTTTTCTTGTTTGTTGTATTTTTTAGTGTGCAATGGGTAAAGAATTTTCTATCTATATTTTTCCTATGGCTAAATTAATTAAATCACGAAACAAATTTATGATCTACTACTTTCTGCCCGTGGCTTGGCATGCGTTGTTTCAATGGAAATGGTCATTTCTATCACATGGAATATTATTAATGAGATAGGTTAGGTTTAAACGTACATCTGAGCTCAATGCTTTGGTGTGAAGAAGTAAAAATACAAACATTCATTCATACAAACTTTCGCATTTATAATATGAGTGTGATTAGATAGTTGACTATCTATATAATATACGTACTACTAACTTTGCAGTAGACCTATAAATATACAATATATAGACCATTACATAGACTGGAAGTTAAAATGTAAACCTAGTTTATGTAATGCCACATTTAAGTTAACTGTAAGTTTGTTATCTCTTTTAATTTCCGCTAAAGATCTTTCAATTAGTATTTGCCTTTGCATGATTTTCATACAAGGTGATTCTAGCAAGACGGTCCGTAAATTGGAGTCGTCTGGTATTGTCCACATTACTGACAAATTTTTGTTACATAATTTTTGAAACTGTTATTTCAAGTCGGTGATTTTTTAAATCTTAATAATTATGAACTTTGTCATTTCATTACCAAAATGCAAGTAGCTCCATTTTGCCCGCCAAAATGACCAGCACCCGAACACAAATAACATGAAATTAACGTAAATAATCTACTATATGCATAACAGGCAACGATGGGACGGTAAATTAACTTAAGGCCGATTATGGACCACCTAGCTTGAGTCACCCTGTACCATTTCAGTGTCTCTATTGCCTTGCAATCAGCATAACAGGCTACGATGGGACGTAAAATTAACTTAGGCTCATTGTGGACCACCTAGCCTGAGTCACCCTGTACTATTTCTGTGGCTCTAGTGCCTTGCAATCAGCGTAACGGGCAACGGTAGGACGTAATTAACACAGGCTTAATATCTGATTGAAATGTTACGTACTTACGGCTAGGGAGGTGCCGTGAATTGTAAATCTTGCTTATCGATAAAATACTTATCGATTATAAAATCAGAGGAATAACCGCTGGATGGAGTAAATTATTAAAATAAAATATATTATAGATATTCCTTTTATTTTGTAGAGAACCCTCGATACTAAATACTCAATATAACAATAGGTACTGAATATAAACCATGAGAACTTTTGACTTTTAAGTACCTACCAACACAAAAAACAGGCAGCCAGCCTATTTACAGGTCATTGTATTTATTCAACTAAAATAATAATAAATAGGACATTCGGTTTCAAAGTTCCCAGGATCACCTACAGCCAACCTAAATACGGCCCCTTCTACATATAGGACCACATTTACCTATTAACGGCAAAGGTGGTCCTATATGGGTTAGGGCCGAGCATATATAGGCAGTTAAATTCTCCAACATTGTACATAATATTACACGATTAATAAATGAAATAATTCGGAACCTCTGTCGGCACGCGGTACACATGAAATCTCATCATCATCATCATCCTATAGTAGCCCACGGCTGGACATAAGCCCTGTCTTCAGCTTGCCGCATCCAGTATCTCTCTTTAGCCCCTTGCAGGTCGTCATCCCACCTGGCCGGAGGGCGTCCTTCACGATACGAGTGAATTCTATTTCTGTCTTATTATTATAGAAATAAGCTATGTAAGTTAAGTAGGTACTAAAGCAGTAGCCTACAACCTCCTCGCGCTCAGTTCATAATATCGATGTTATTCTATCGACACTGTCCCAACTCTACGTACACAGGATGTGCTCAAATTAACCAAACGTGACAGTATTAAATCACGGCTATTACGTAACTTCCACAGCCGGATGGCTTTTTATACATTTGGTTGCGAATACGCACAATTTATTCAGTAGATATTCGCTATTCAGTATGTATTTGCAGCATTCATAATGGATTTCTCAATTGCTAGCTAATGCGACGTTTTCGTACGCGTTTGTCCTGAAAAGTATCGATATAATTTCACTCCTTTCTATAAAGTATCGATACAATCTCACTCCTTTCTAAAAAGTATCGATATAATTTCACTCCTTTCTATAAAGTATCGATACAATCTCACTCCTTTCTAAAAAGTATCGATACAATCTCACTCCTTTCTAAAAAGTATCGATATAATTTCACTCCTTTCTATAAAGTATCGATACAATCTCACTCCTTTCTAAAAAGTATCGATACAATCTCACTCCTTTCTAAAAAGTATCGATATAATTTCACTCGTTTCTAAAAAGTATCGATATAATTTCACTCGTTTCTAAAAAGTATCGATATAATTTCACTCGTTTCTAAAACGTATCGATAAAATTTCACTCCTTTCTAAAAGGTATCGATACAATTTCACTCCTTTCTATAAATTCTATCTAAGTCGTAAAAGTAACTCATTGATTCTAAGAAATTAAAAAATATCCAAAAAAATGTTTTACTTTTTACACGAAATCAAGTAACGTTTACGGTTATTTGATTTCGTGGAGCAGTAGATTAGCGCATTCCTGTATTGAGGGAAGGTTGCGGGTTCAAGTCCCGCCGAAATCGTATATTATTTAATTTCTTCGGATATTATTTAATTTCTTGGAGCATACCCCGGTGCGACCAGGTGGGATGACGACTTGCAAAACACTGCAGGTAGATGCTGGATGCGTCAAGCCGAAGACAGGGTGCTATGGTGCTCATTGGGGGAGGCCTAAGTCCAGTAGTGGACTAATATAGGCTGATGATGATGATGATGACCCCAGTGCGGCTTACGCACTAATACTCAAAACACTTTTAAGAAATCATTTAAGTTCATTAATTTTTAGTATCATTTTCACGTGTTATTAAACATTCACAGATAACAAATTAACAGAGTCAAAAGAATAACGAAATGTGATAATGGGGTAAGTACAAAAGTAAATTACTGAGATAAATACATGAAAAATTAAAAAAAAAAAATCCTTAAAATAAAGTCAATGACCGCTACCGAGAATAATAATTATTATCATAAGCAGTTTAATAAGTCGTTTTTAAGATTGTTTTGTCAACTCGATCTCAAAAAGACATTTCGCTAATTTTGTCATCAATTTTAATATAGCTATTGAAATCCTTTTAAGGCTTTTAAAATATGGCGGAGTGTTAAGGACCAGGTAAATTACCTATTTGGACCAGACAAGGTTGTAAGTTCTTGTTTTTCATCTCTGTTGAGTGTTAGTACATAGCATCAGCTGTAAACATGGGACATTACTACGGGCGTCGAAATTAAGTCTTTATTTGTATAATTTGTAGCAAAAAAAACGGGATTTGTTTCTTAATTTAACTAGGATTTTTTTTGTAATGTAGGAAGTCGTGTTTTAGTAATTTTTTATTTGATTTATTATTTTAACGCGTTTTAACGATCTTAAACATCAATTTAAGTCAGGCGCCGCTGCATAATCTTTATATGATAAGGTACAAAACTGTGCTAATATTATATATAAAAAAATTATGAGATATAATCGAGTGTTTAGAAAAAGACCAAAAACCGACTTCTAATTCCTTAATACTACCACTGTTTTTTTAAGTTTCCGAGAAAAATCCTAATCAACAAAAAAAGTCCGACAAAATCTAAAATATTTACGATATTATTTAATTTCTTAAGCAACGTGTGGTTATGTTGAGTATATTTTGTTATATTAATCTATTAATAAGCGCATTTTAGTATTACATGGTACTGAGTGGATCTACTAAGCGAATTCCATCGATATCACCTTTAGTAAAACGTGCAGATGTTATCGACGTCTTAATAATTGAGGGTCAATAGCACAACACTATTTATAAGAAAAGTATAAATAGTGATATGTCATGAATTTAACAGCTGCTTCACCTATTATTTATAGGTCAGGGATTAACCATTTAGAACTTTATTCTAGAACAAAATAGAAAGCGTCATTGTATCTAACTGCGCCCCGCGACTTCGCCCGCGTGGAAATCTAAGAGTCAAATGGTTGCTAACCCTCTTGAATCACTTTAACTATTAAGGAAACGGCATTAAAATCCGTTGCGTAGTTTTAAAGATCTAAGCATACATAGGGACTGACAGACAGCGGGAAGACTTTGTTTTATACTATGTAGTGATTATTCCTGGACAATTCACACAGCGTCATCTAGCGTCAAGCTAAACAGAGCTCGTGTTGGGTACTAGATAACAGTTAAAATTCATCACACTTATACTAAAATTGCTATAGTTTAGATGGACAGGTGGATTGATGGATGTATGTTACTCCTTCACGCCAAAACTACTGAACGGATCGGGCTTCAATTTTGCATAACAACATAACTTTTTATCCCATAAATCAATTACCATGGGATAGAAATAATCATTAAACGTTTCCATAGAAACAGCGCGTGCGAAACCGCGGGTAGAAACTAGTGAGAAATAAAATATTTAAGGGCGGTCGCTTTACTAGATCGAGGAGCGCGTTGATGTCTTTTCTTAGGAATTTTGGACCTTAGGCAAAATGTTTGTTCGTAAGATGATGCTGACTGCACCTTGTCGGTATAAAAGAAAATGATGGCAAATCACCACTAAAAAAATTAAAATATTTTGAGCGATGGCGAATCACCACTACTTTTTTTGCGATGACGAATCACTACGATGGCGAATCGCCACTAACTATTTCTCAGAAAAGTTAACTTAGATTTTTGACAGTGCTGTTTTCGAAATAATTAGATACGTAAAATAATATTTTGGACTGTTGTTATCTAATCACACTAATATAGTAAATGCGGAAGTCTGTATGTTTAGATGGATGGAAAGTTTGGATGTTTATATGTAAGGATGGATAGATGTTTGTTCCTTCTTTACGCCAAAACTACTAACTGGATCGAGCTGAAATTTTGCATAAATGTAGTTCTAAGTCTGGTATTAAACAAAGGCTACTAATATCCCATAAAAGAGTTACCATAGGATAAAAATAACCTTTAAAATATTCCACATAAACACGCGTGCGAGCCCAAGGCATAAACTAGTATACATATAATAGTTTATGGAAAAAGTTCGTTCGCCAATAAATCCTATTGCTAACCTACGTACCCATATTTAACTTGCCTATATGTATTTAGGCTAATTGCAGACGGACCATTTAGAGTAGTGACAACTTATTTTTGCATCTCGCTCTCCCATACGATGATACTGTAATTAAGTAGGTAATGTCGTCGGTCCGTTTTTGCCTCCTTAACCTACACCTAGGCCATGAGTTCTTGATTACCCTTCACATAGCTAAATACTTCTAACTAAGGAATCCTTCAATGGAAGCTATTTTCATTATCAATCAGGGATTTAATACTTTATTAATTAGTGGATAATAAGCTACAGCCATCTAAATAGTTGAGTGTGGATGAATGAAGTAAAAAGAGGTAATAGGTCCATAGAGCACATGGAACAATTTGTCCCTTTTAAAGCTGAAGACAGGACGCTATGGCGCTCATTGGGGGAGGCCTATGTTTAGCAGTGGACTGCTGGGCTGATGATGAAAGCATGCAGAACCGAACCCGGTTCCAGATTTCTGAAACCCAGTTTCGGCACGCTGCGCTGTAAGAACCGGGGAATCTGGTTGCCCCGGTTCATTTGAAAGAATAAGTAATTTTATGAAAGTATTTGGATCACCGGGACTTAAAGTCCTTCAGAGGCGTTCAACTCCATCATTCTCGGGGGACAAATACCAGAGGTATGGAACAGGAGTGTGATACTTGAAGACAAAAGAGTGTGGCAAAGCCCTCAGAATTTACTTTCCGGACATATTTTCTTAAATGTTTTTATGCGTAGTAACTCGCGAAATTCAACCTCTTTTAATTTATTAGAGAACCGGGATTACCGGGTTTTTTCTTTCGGAACCAGTTCCATACCTAGATGAACCGGGTGTACCCGAGTAGAATCAGGTGCATAGCCTTCCTTACTTATCTTTTGAGTACAACGTACCGCAAAACGAAAAAATTATGTACCTATTAGTAAAGGCTAGTATACAAGACAAGACAAGTATTAGTAGTAGACAAGTATTTTTTTACACAAATAAAATGCTTTAATTTGTTCAGAACGAAACCCTTTAAAAGGTGTTAAATGAAACTAAGTTTAAATCTATCCTTTTCACTTTTTACATATCGCGCATTGCACCCTCTTCACAATATATTATTCGTATGTTATAGATTTTTTGTTGTAGTAGCTTAGATATTTTTGCCGACTCTAGTAAACAGTAAGTCTATGCTCCACGAGTACGTTGTCGGCAAGCTACAGAGAAGTATGTAGAAATTGCACAATTAACTTAACTTAATTACGTAAGTTCAAACTAAGTCACTGATCGTAGACTTATTTAATAATTACGCAAAAGTACATTCTGTACATATTGTTCATATATTATTTTCAAATGCGTTTGTTTGTTCGTCGTAAGAAATATAAATAAAAACATAACGATAAATATGTAAAAATACGGGTATATTTTTGCAAAAAAATATTTCTACCTGCATCTTTTTAGGGACGTGAACTAAGCACGTCTGATAAGAGAAATACTAAAATAAGCAAAAAAAATCAAATTTTGTTACAATGTATGAAACCAGTTTATCAACCAACCCAAATGATTTCATTGTTTTGTTTTGATAAACATGTAAGTACCTGCTTATGTTTTACACGTAATCTATCCTACTATAATATTATAAACGCGAAAGTTTGTAAGTATGGGTGGATGTTTGTTACTCTTTCACGTAAAAACTACTGAATGGATTTTAATGAAACTTTACAATAATATAGCTTATACATTATAATAACACATAAGGCAATTCATAAAAATATAATGTATATTATCCAAAATATCTATCACCACGCGGGTGAAACCGCGGGGTGCAGCTAGTCTTTAATATATTTTAAAGACGGTTACGTGGTCTTGGTGATGAGTAATCTTAAGACAGAGTAAATCTAAAGACAAAGAAAGTAGGTACCTATGTAAGGTAGATACTTACTTTGTCTTTAGACTAAACTACCTACAAAGGTAGGCTGGTAGTATAAGTTTTATTTATGTCGTGTTAAGTTTTCTTCACTGCAAATACACAACTGTGTGTGTAGTTTTACTTCAAATCTCAAATGATGTAAAGATCTTTTGACACATTGTTACTCTGAAGAGTATAACCGAAGCCTAGATTCTATTGAAAGGAAACCATAGATAAAGTTTTTATAGGTTAGTACTTACCTATTTCAAAATACAAACTCCTTGGTTTAATATTATTACTATGTTGGTAGTAACTTGACACTTCTGGTGGAAAATATGATAAATACGAATGTCTTTATCAGCCCGTACACGTCCAGTCCACTGATGAGCATAGGACTCTCCCAAACGAGGCCACAAATAGTGGTCCTGAGCCATCCATCGAGTCCCAGCGACCGCTACAATGTCGTCTGTTCACCGATTGGGAGGTCTTCCCACACTCCGTTTTCATTACATCGCGGTCGCCACTCGAGAACCTTTACTCCCCGGTTCAGCAAGCTATATGGCCTACCCATCGCTACTCCAGGCTACTAATTCTGAGAGCTACGTCAGCTACTTTGGTTCATCTACGGATTTCCGTATTCCGGATTCTAGCAGGGAAACTGCGAGCTTAGCTCTCACCATAGAATACGAACTTGGAGTCGTCAAAATGGCCGCTGCGTAAGAGCCAATGGAGGTGTCTAATATAGCCATGCTTCCAGCTTCCTTCAGTGTCTTTAGAATAAACTCTACAGCGATCACAAATCTGCTTGCCAAGTGTGGTGTTTAAAAACCTCATTGTTTTGGGGAGGTATGTTTTGTTCAGCAGTGAACGTATATTATACACTAGCTGACCTTCCCGGCTTCGCACGGTTTTAGTACGGATCCCTAACTTTTTTGAAAATAATAAAATATAGCCAATGTTCACCGGGGATAGGGTAGCTTCCCAACGGTGAAAGAATTTTTCAAATCGGTCCAATAGTTTCGGAGCCTATTCATTACAAACAAACAAAAAATCAAACCTTTCCTCTTTATAATATTATATTATACATAAGGAATAGTGATGTCGAATATAGAAGTTATGACTGCAGTGTGACATTACCCGACCGATTAAAGCGGAAGCCAGTATTAGTCGCTCATCTACTGGCTTTATTAAACCTTGCTCTAAATAAAATTCCTTACCTGATGTTCGTGGTGTGTTCACAGGCCGTTGACCATTTTTGATTGCTCGATGTAGAGTGACCTGATAACAAAAATACATCGAATTTAGATAATGTTGGGGCTTACTAACATTCTGGAAGAAAACGAAGTTTAGAAAAAGGGAATCTTCTATACTCCGATTTAGAATCCAAGATATATTATGTCAACATAGATATTTTTGAATGAAAAGTTAACAATAACAGAAAACAACGAGGTAACAGCAATGTTATCTTTAAAAACTAAAACAAAAACTTCAACAATGCATTATCTCACATGTGGAGTAAAAAAATGTTTAAATGAATTCGAAAACTAAAGATTATATATGAATAAAACGATGAATGAAAGCTTTCAAAAACAAAAATGGTTTCGTGCTTCTATGCTTAGCTTCGATGACACCAATGTCGTTAAATATTTTCCACCAATATTCCTCGGGTATTGTAATCCCTTTGTGTACAAAAAATATTCAGGTTTTTGAATCGGAGTATAGCTGAATTTGATCTGCCCAATGAAATAGAAGAGATGCGATTGTTTTTAATATATATTTTGAAAGTTATTTTATTTTATTTATTTTTTCAATCTTAGGAAAACTTACTGCTAGATAGAGATTAGATACAAGAATATTTAACTTAAGGCCAATTAGAAGTTTCCACAAATAATTCGAAAAAAAAGCAGCGATTTAGAAAAAAAAAATTACAGAAAGTAGACGATTTATATTATTAAGTTAAAAGAAAGAAAAAGTTACACACAAAAAAATTATTTATAATGAAAATACATGAAAACTGACTTCAATTACTTTATAAAGAAATTATTACCTAGAAGGCGCTTAAGCTGAACAGAAGTATTGGAAAATATATCAAAAAAATATATTAAATCGTTATGTTGCTCTGCTGCCTTTTCTTTTCTATTATATTAATTATTTATTAACATAGCTATAACCAGACTAGTACCCGACTATTATTATAATTTATAAATAAATTGCTGCCCCCCCTTACAGGGTACATGTCACCTCTAAACTAATAACGCTTAAGCTAAGAATAACAATAAAGAACATTTATTTCAAAAATTACAAGCTAACCTTAGTATCTATGCACTATTATTAATAGTTACTTAGACCACAATTATAAGTAAATGTTATTACTATACAGTTAAGTAGGTATACGAACTTGCTAAGGCTTCCAATTGCTGAAATTATGTAAAAAATTATCTATGTATATACAATAAATGAATATGAATGACATTCAGATTTTTTGCATTAAAAAACTGAATAGGTAAACCTCATCAGCCTATAGCAGTCCACTGCTGGACATAGGCCTCCCCCAATGAGCGCCATAGCGCCCTGGTATAGGTAAACCCAATAGATATTAAAACTTTGCTTTCACACCCCGAAGCAACAAAAAACCTTAACTACTAACTCTTCATAAATATATCAACAACCCAATAAGCTTTACGATCGGTTTTTGCCACCAAATGATCGATTTATTATTATGTTCGGTTTATACAGTAGCTTGTAAGCTGACGATTACATGGTTGCTTGCGCAAGCGCATGATCAAGTCCGTGATTTTAAGGAGTAAAAGAAAGCAGTGGTTTTAAGAGGGCGCTACGCGCGCTATTTTGTAGAAACGATAGGCATAGGATTTTTTTATTTAACCAACTTCAAAAAAGGATTCTCAATTCGACTGTTTTTTTTTTATGTTTGTTACCTCATAACTTTCGACTGGGTGAACCGATTTCGATGATTATTTTTCAAAACTGAGTTTTGGACCCATTTTCATTATTAAATAATTTGAAGTAGGTTTATAGTTTTTTTAAACACGCTAATTATCATACGAGCTACGCTGCAGTCACAGCAGAGGAATGTTGTTAATTTTTTTCTTGATTTTGCAACCAAAAAGTAATGTAAAAAAAAAAGTAAAAAATCATTTATTTCTTTAGGCTTACAAAATAAGCACTTAGACAAGTCATATTTTATACATTAAATTATTATCAAAAAAATAAAATTACTGTTCACTTCAATTTTTTGTCCACTAGTGGAAGAAGTGAAAAAGAAACCACTACACAGTAATTCTATGTGTAAGTTAACAAGAATATAGGTACCTCTCAAGGTATATAGTCAAAGCACTGATGCTTTGACTCACATAAGTGCACGTATACGAATAGGAAATTAAACGAATTTGTAATTGTAATGTAATTTTTTTTGGCAGCACCTCCTTTGTGTCTACTATCATTTTAAGCCTTCTTCTATGCCCAACATGGGAAAAACTAGTTACATTCGTACTATATAGATATTCTGTGTTCTAGTTTGGTTTTGAATGAATTTGTATCGTTGGTGCAATACGCCAGAGCATCGTGGTGCAAGCAGCTCTGTTGGGGCATAACCTACATACCTACTGCTAGTTTTATATCGGTACTGATTGCAGATAAAGTTGATTTATATTTTTATTTTAGCATAATTTTGGTGCGTTCTTTAAGAAAATTCAATGGATATAGATTTTTCGCTAAATGATTTTTTTCGTTTCCTTTACCGATTCTGTAGTGATTTAGTTCTGGATGATTATTATATGTACCTATGTAGATTAAAGAACCTAGTTCCTCTTATCGATGCAATGATGCAATTTTCACCACTTTTATCATTCCAATGCTGTGTATGTAGTGCTATGACACTACATACACGACGACCGATGTGGCGCGGTGGGCGAAGGTCCGCCTGCGACGCAGGAGGTTGCGGGTTCGATTCCCGTCTCGGAACAATTGTGTGTACGATCTGCAGATATTTGTTCCGGGTGTTCTGGTCGTTTTCTATGTATAATAAAAAAAAAACTATCTATGTAATGTATTGTATTATGTATATCAGTCATCTAGTACCCATAACACAAGCTCTGCTTAGCTTGCGGCTAGATGATGCTGTGTGAATTGTCCAGCATTTTTTTTTATACAGCATTGAAAATAAAGCATTAGATATTTAAAAAGAAAATACATCAAGCACTGGTCACAAACATACGAGTTACTTTTATTAACAGGCTTCCCGCGACACAGGCTTCCAGTAATGTATGCCTATCTCATAAGTGAAATGGAAAATAAATATTTTTTTTAATTATTTTTTTTATTTATTTACCAACTTAAAGATATTGTTACACAAAAAAGCTTAAAAATAACACGAAGGAAACCACAAAGGTTTGTATAGATGTGTTATTAGCTGAGAGTCAGCTGAATAAAATCTCATAGGTTTAACAATAAAGTTATTCAATTTCAGGCAGTAAGATTATAAATTGGAATTAGGTAAGTAAATAGATCAGTAACTGAATCAAACCCCCTGATAATGATGTAGGTTCGATAAGAAGTGCGATCTACGTTTATATTTTATGTTATTAGGTGTTATATTGTCGAGTAGTTCCATATATATTTTTCCATTATACTTTTATTCGTATAAATAATTAAACAATAAAATATAAAATAGGATTTTATTTAGTTAGATTTTTTACCATTTCTGCAATCAGTACCTACCTACGTTAACGATCACTCGTAAACGTACTCATCGAATCGGTAAGACCACCTCGATACTTTTCTGGTTAATTATTATCGATTACAAAACGTAAAGTATCGATTATCGGCAATGAGCGTGACATAGCTCATTTAATCGATTTAAAATTGATATTGTTGCTAAAGGTTTTTAAAAGGAGAAAGTGTTGTACGGATTTTTTAATATTAAAGTGACTAAATTGATTACATTTGTCTTAAAATTGGTTGGGTTTTTTAACCCCTGGTGATTGGGATATTTGTGGCTGGTCTAATGTTATTTGTTGGCTTGTTCCATAATCATCATCATCATCATCAGCCTATAGCAGTTCACTGCTGGACATAGGCCTCCCCCAATGAGCGCCATAGCGCCCTGTCTTCAGCTTGCCGCATCCAGCATCTACCTGCAGTCTTTCGCAGGTCATCATCCCACCTGGTCGGAGAGCGTCCTACACTACGTTTACCGAGTCGTGGTCTCCACTCAAGAACACGTTTGCCCCAGCGGCCGTCGGTTCTTCGCGATATAAGTTCTAGCATATAACATAGATTTATTATTATAATAATAAAATCGTTCCATAGGACTAAGAAATTTTATTAGAAAACAAATTAAATAGTTATGGTAAATAAAATTGCAGAAATCAAATAAACCAATATTATAAACGCGAAAGTTCGTAAGTATAGATGGATGGATGGATGGATGTTTGTTACTCTTTCACGTAAACACTACTGAATGGATTTTAATGACACTTTACAATAATATAGCTTATACATCAGAATAACACATAGGCATACAATTTATAAAAATATATTGTATATTATCCAAAATATCTATCACCACGCGGGTGAAACCGCGGGGCGCAGCTAGTATAAAATAAATATCTCAATCTTTATGCAAACATCAAACTTCACAGTCAATCTAAGCAACATTATCTCAAAATTATAATATTTAATCTTAAACTAATTATACTGCGACTAACTTGCCGAGCTAAAACTGGCTACTATTAATTGAGCTTTCATCATAAATAAAGGTTTCCTCGTGGGAGGTCTTAATAAAGTGGACGTTTATATTATTTGACATTTTTAGGCCAAAGATTAGATTAAAGTTGTGATAAAAATAGTGACAAAACAAGGCGAATTTTATACACTGCTACCAACTTTTCTGTACAACAAATAGCCTCATTAACACTTACAGTGCCTAGGACGTAAATAGTAGACCGCAGATTGTCACAGCTGCGACGCGGCGGCGGCGGCGGCGCGGCGCCTCTTCGGGTCGCGCCGCAGAGGTTGGGCAGTGAACACATTTTTGAACTGTTTTTTACTCGATTATGATTTTCGAGTATTTCTTTATGGTTGGCGAAGCCTATTTTATTACTTCGAAGCAACAAAAAGTCTAAATCGATTTTAGTAAATGAAGTATTTGAACACCCGTCTAAATTTCAAGCGTTTTCACACACAATTCAAAGATAAAATACAAAATTCTTCCTTCTTTAGGCTTACAAAATAAAGTAATTAGACAAGTCAAATATTATTCTATAAATTATTGTAGAATAAGAATAATGAAGAATGAAGGTGCTATTGATTTTCTGTTCACTTCAATCTTCTTGTTCGCGAAAAATAGCGAAAAATCGGAGACCGAAATAAAAAAAATTAACTTAAATTCCATTTAAATTTACATTTTATCACATAAGTAAGATCCAGAGTAATTTATAAATGACGGCCTTTATTTGGTCTATCTGCTAGCATAATGTAGTGGCACTTTTGGCCATGATGTGTTATGTAATAGGTTGACTTGAAGGTTTACAATGCCTAATAAATATAAAAAGAACGGTAACCTGCCTACTTTAAAGGTTAGGACAGATATACTTTAGAAAAGCAATATCCTTACCAGTTTTTAACACTTTGAGTGCTGAAATCACATGGTATGTGTTTTCTACAAGTGACTAATATTCGTAAATCCACTCTAGCGCAGCGGCTGAGAAAATACAGATCTTTGTGACTCAGCACAGCCGTAATATTTTTCGAACGAAACGCATGTGCAACACAACACAACCGCTATGTAGAGCGGCAGGACGAATTTTTTAGGTTAAAAAAAAGATCGCAGTCAAAGTGAGCTCACGTCAAGGAGTTTTTATTGTCAGAATAGTGAATATAGGTACTAACTACATATTTATTCATTTATTTATGCATCTAAGTAGTCTATTTAGTAAGGTATTTGTAACATTTAAGTATTTATTTATTTGTTTTTAAGAATTAATAATATTACGTTCATATTTAGCTTAAATGTCTTTGGTCCAACCCCTGCCTTTCTTAGATGCACATAATTTTTTCCATCCAAAGGTTGCCTGGTAGAGATAGCCTCCTAAGCGATAAAGCCGCGAATTGTACTTGTCGCATATAATATATTTTTTGTAATAATCTTCATCTGGTGGACAATGCATTTAAATGCAAATATTCAAATATGCCAATGCAAATATGACCTGTCTAAGTGCTTATTTGTAAGCTTAAAGAAATAAAAACTTTTCATTCATTCATTCATTTTTGTATTGTATTGTAATTTAAATACCACTGACGACGTTTTTAAACTAAGTTTAAGTATTAAACCTGACAGCATACGTCTTGAACTTTGCACTCGTTTATGAAATTAATTCGTTTTATGATGGTGAAATCGGCCCTTAGTGTATATCAAACACGTTGGTCTTATGCAGCTTATGACCTTTTGCAATATCGTTGAAGCCTGTGACCTAACCGGGTACCTATAACCTAGGTCACAGGCTGAATTAGTGCGGTGGAGATGGACTGACCTGTGCAGTATGAAATTAAATTGAAAAGAAAGGTACTTACTAAATACTTTGAATTATTGTGAAGATAATCAATTAATACTTTAAATTTTTATTATCTATACTAATATTATAAAAAGGAAAGATTTGATTGTTTATTTGTTTGTATTGAATAGGCTCCGAAACTAATGGACCGATTTGAAAAATTCTTTCACCGTTGGGAAGCTACACTATCCCCGGTGAACATAGGCTATATTATATTTTAGAAATGTGAAATTCGAATTTAACGCGGGTGAAACCGCGGGAAACAGCTAGTAGAATAATAATAATGCTGGACAAATCACACAGCATCATCTAGCCCCAAGATAGGCAGAGCTTGTGTTATGGATAACTGATATACTTAATACAATACATCAGTATGTTTTCTTTTTTTAATTTTACAATTTGACTTGTCTATATGTTAATTTTGTCAGCATAAAGAAGCAAAGTTATTCGTTATTTATTTGGGCTATAATAAACCTTATGCAGGGAAACATTTTTCATTACCCTAAACAAATTAATTCAAAGAAAATTCAATTACTTAACAAATAATTTTGTTCACGTTGGTAATAAATGATCGGAAATCAATTATAGAAATTTAATTGAATTGTATTTTCACTTAAAGATATAACTTAAGACTTCTTGGTGGTCTATAATTAATGAATGGGAGTGGTTTTTTAAGTTTTGACTGATTTGGAAGAAAATATTGCACGCATAATCTAAAGGCAAAAGTTTTATCAAAAACGATCAATCCTCCATTCTTGTTCATGTTATTCACGGACAGCATAGTCTTAGCTATTCTAGCAAATTCGGAATACTTTTTAAGCGTCTGCCCAAAAAGAACCTTATGTCTTCGGATTCATGAAAGTACTTAAGTAGCCATAATCATTGCATACTAGATTGTAGTGAGACATATTTTAAGTGCATTATTTAGACTTAAATCATCTTTAAACTGTGTTTGACGCAATTAATATACTTGAGTCATTTAAAACGGGATATTTACCATGATTTGATTTTTGAGTTTTTCAATCATGGTAAATATCCCGTTTTAAATGACTTTAGTGTTAATAACCATATAGTTTCAGAAGTTTTAATATACTTGAATTTGTTTTTCTTGTGCCTTAGTAACTTCAAATGACAAAATCCCTTCACTCCACACCACACCTTTAAAAACGACAGGTTCCCACCAAAACTGCAGTAACCTTTCTATCCCTCGCTTGCCATTAGGGTACCAACCCCAAAGGGCTCCCCAAATTAGGGTAGAGGGTAACTCAAAACTATGTCGTAAGCGACATGGCGAATAACCTTAATGAGACTAGCCCTTTTCGTGACTTATGGCTTATCACATAGAAATCAGGTTGGCGCCAAACAACCTCCGATTCTTGATGGCTATGGTTTTTTTTTTTCATTTGCGCGAGTGTTTTGTTTTTTGGGTTAAAATGGAGATTGTAATTTCTCGCACGTTAGGTACGTAGGTAACTACCGTGTGAGCATTGATAGTAGTATCATGTTCACAATTTATCGAAAGTTATCGAAGCATAAAATTTTTCTAAATTATATTAAAACTAACGTTCCTAACAATCTTTTACTGGTAAAATTTCAGTCTTAGTAGAGCATTTTGATTAATAAAATGAGATTGCACGTTGAGTTCTCATTTTCTTGAATATATTCTTGAATATTAATTCTAGATCACATTTTTCTAATTAGCTACGTAAAAACCGAAGTGTCCAAGAAGCCCTCATCGAATTGCGAGAAAATGTGTTTTTTTTTTAATAGCGATAAACTATCATAAAACTAGTTACCGCTTTCTGTGTGAAAGCTTAATTTAGGTAATTGCGGCATAAAAGTAAGAAACTGAACAAATTGATTTTATTTGTACAACTCGTGAGTCATTAATGTTGTTTGCTGATAAGCAAAGGTAAAGGTAATGCTACACTTCTCTGTTTGATTAAGCTGTTGACGGTGTACCAACTTAACGGAATTAAAAATGGCGGATTCTGTTGAAATCCAATGTGAATGTTTGCTTTGAAAATGCTGCTGGTTACGTAATAATTATAGACTTTGAATTAGGATGTAGATTGTTTTTAATTAGTTCGTAGATTGTGTAGTAATTAGAGTAATTTTAGATACCTTGTATCTTTTTAAATAATATTTTTTATAAATCTCTAACTAGTGTTTTTTTTTTGTTTTGCCGCTGAGGTTCACTTTTTTAGATGCATGTCTACCTCATCCCTCTAGATAGAAGGAGGGAAGGGATGCCTTTGCCCAGCGGTTGGACAGCACGGTATCATTATCTAAATTTTTTTTTACTAAAAGTGTATGATTCTAAAAAAACCAAACCTACTAAATCATCGACATTCTGTGACGCAATTGTCATATATAAATTAAATAAATAATGCTGGACAATTCACACAGCATTATCTAGCCCCATGGTAAGCAAAGCTTGTGTTATGGGTACTAGATAACTGATATACATAATACAATACATAGATAGATATTTTTTATTATACATAGAAAACAACCAGAACACCCGGAACAAATATCTGCAGATCGTACACACAATTGTTCTGAGGCGGGAATCGAACCCGCAACCTCCTGCGTCGCAGGCGGACCTTCGCCCACCGCGCCACATCGGTCGTCAATATATATACTGCTGTTAATAAAGTCCCGTCGGAACCCAAACTATCAAAGTGACTCCAAAATTAAATGTTAATGAAAATTAACCAATATTCAAGACGCCAATGACTTCCTTCATGTTTATTCACTGTGATCAACTAGCAGCTTTTTTACTTGCGCAAAGTAGAAACCTATCAGAATTGGAGATTAATGCTTAATCCTTCTTAAACGCGGTATCGGTAAAAAGTCTTACCGTTTTCCATTGGCTGCTGTATGTCCTGTGAATGGAAATTGTGGTTTTATTTCTGTTTCATCATATCTAAACCTAGATAACTACGTAGAAATCTATACAATTTATAAACGTTCCTCTTGAATCACACTATTTAAAAAAACCGCATCAATATCCGTTGCGTAGTTTTAAAGATCTAAGCATACATAGGGACAGACAGACAGCGAGAAACGATATTGTTTTATACTATGTAGTCAGTTTGATTAGTAGGTAGGTAATTCACCTACACACGTTATTATATTTAAGTAAAGTTTCAATCTAGCAGAACTTGTGAAGACAAGTTTAAAAATAAGTTTTGTGCTACCAGCATAAAACACAGCGTTATATTTCCAGTATAACATACGAACAACCCAATGAGTTAAGGTTTCGTGTTCGCTTCTTTACTTTACCTTAAAAAGATTCAAGTGAATAGAAATTCAAAGTGTCATTCACTTTATTTCCTAGTTTTACTCATGTAATTTGAATTTTGTGACATGTCCAAGAGAAGGTCTAAAGGAAATAAAGCACTTTGTTATTTAATGTAAGTTGGATGATGGTTGGATGTATAAAGCTTTTGAAATGTAACGATCGCGCTACCAACCGAACAAACCAAACATTTTCAGGCGAAGCCTCCATTCCGCCAGGGTCACCTCCAAACGTCATTGAACAATTTGAATTTAGAAAACGCGAGGCCCACTTCATTGCCACGAGAAGAAAAGTCAGAATTATTAAAATATGGCGACCATCGTGGTATTCAAAATTGGTACTTACATGGTGGTCTTTCAGCCCATTTTGGATTCCCCCTGGTCTTCATTGTCGATAGGTGCTTTCAACTTGGCTGGTACGACTGGAATGACCCGTGGGATTCACCACGAGGTCGCCACCACCACCAGGTAACGTCCCACGCATGCGCTCCAAGGTGGGGCACAATATTGATCCTTACCTACCCCTTGTACTGATGGTCTGATAAGGTCTATTCAGTCAAATTGCTGGGACACAGATTGACTGGTAGTCGGTTCGTAATAAAATTTTCACTGGGCGTAGCAACGAGCCCAAACATAGAGCAATGATGGCGTTGAAGTATTTGCAGTTTAGTTTTGGCGTGAAGGAGTAACATCCATCCATTTGAAAATCCAAACTTTTGCATTTATAATATCAGTTTGTGATTGGTTGAGTAGTTGTAGCTTTAATGTTAGTTATTTCTTTTTGTGATATGTTTTTGACACTTTAGGTTTTATCTATCTGTGACTGTACCTATGACTCTGTCGTATTCTTTGTTTTTATTAAGTTTAAATTACATATATGTTATGTAACTATAGAGTTAGAATTTGTTACTAGCAAAATAGGTTATATAGTATTGTATGTATTGTATTTTAGTATAGAACATAGCTGTATATTGAATATCGTATAGGTAGGTTACAATTAAATCTTTTGTCCCATTTTATTATATATGCACATGTACCCACGACCTTATTAGGAGAAAGAGACAAAGTTGTAGAACAACTTTGTCTCTTTCTCCTAATAAGGTTTGCTGGAAGAGAACTCTTCTTAGGGATTTGTAATTAATTTTCTAGTTTAATGTTTAAACAAACATTTTTCTTTTGGTAATATTAAAAAAATATTTTATAATCAAGATGCAGACTTGAAAAATGTGATAATTCACGAACACTGCCTAAAACAACCTGTAATGTGGGCATAGACTGGTCGATCGAACGTTTACTACCATCAAATAATGAATGGTGACTCGTCTATATTTGACAAAGGAATGGACCAATGAACAAATCGACTGAAAACTATTGGGGGAATCGACTTCGCCTATTGAAGGTGCCATGGCATCTATTATGCCATGAAAAGTTACATACGCTTCCGGTATCTTTTGAAACTGGTTGAAATTTGTACCTTTTGAAACTTTCATGATAGATAAATAGTGATCATGATAGTAAGTCCCTTATATAGCACCCCTTTGACGACCTCTGTGCCGCGGTGGACAAAAGTCCGCCTGCGACGCAGGAGGTTGTGAATTCGATTCCCGCCTCGGGACAAATGTTTGTATATTGCACCCCTTTGACGACCTCTGTTCCGCAGTGGGCGAAGTGACGCAGGAGGTTGTGGATTCGATTCTCGCCACGGGACAAATGCTTGTACTATCAGCAGATATTTGTTTCGGATGTTCTCGGTATTTTCTAAATGTCTATGTAGTATATTTAATTGTTGAAATTAACATATTAATTGGATCCACTTCCAATACAAATAAAGTTCACTTTTGAAGTTCGTACATAATAATAGAGCCTTATATATAGAAATTTGGAGTGACCGATTGACAGTACATTGAAGTGAGTGGTTCATTCTTCATTATCGATAATGGTGTTGAATTGGTTTCCATGGCAACCCAAATGAAAGCATAACTATTTCACACCACCAGAAACTGGGTTTAATTACTTAGTTAGTCATATTTACATCTATCTATCTAAGTAATTAAACCCAGTTTCTGTTACAGAAATAAATAAATAATGCTGGACAATTCACACAGCATCATCTAGCCCCAAGCTAAGTAGAGCTTGTGTTATGAGTACTACATCTATACTAATATTATAAAGAGGAAAGGTCTAATTTTTTGTTTGTAATGAATAGGCTCTGAAACTACTGGACCGATTTGAAAAATTCTTTCACTGTTTGGAAGCAACTCCGCGGTGAACATAGGCTATATTATATTTTCAAAAAGTTAAGGATCCGCACTAAAACCGTGCGAAGCCGGGAAGGTCCGCTAGTGACTAATATAGTAAATACAATAGATTACATAGATAGATATTTTTTATTATAAGTACATGGGTAACGACCAGAACTGCCGCCCTGGTAGTAAACCTATTTATTTGACGACTTCTGTGGCTCGGTGGGCGAAGGCCCGCCTGCGACGCAGGAGGTTGCGAGTTGGACTCCCGCCACGGGAAAAAATGTGTGTACGATCTGCAGATATTTGTACCGGGTGTTCTGGTCGTTTTCTATATATGATAAAAAATATCTATATTTGTTATGTAACACTATATAGTATAAAACAAAGTCGTCCCGCTGTCTGTCTGTCCCTATGTATGCTTAGATCTTTAAAACTACGCAATGATGTGCACCACATCTTGATGGTTTGCGTCAAATTCAAAGATCGAAGGGAGGCACTGATGATTGAACTTAATTTAAATAGATTTGATTTAGGTACATTCATTAACATTCTAGCGGAACCAGATTCAGCAGCGGCTGTCTCATTATTCAAAATTTTGATGCATCAGTGAATAAAAAAAGCGATATAAATAATGTAAATACTAGAAATAAGAATAAACTCGCTGTTCCCACAACTAGACTACATAAGATAAGTGCATCTTTTAAAGGGCAATGTATACGCTTCTACAACAAAACTCCAAGTGAGTTGCAAAAATTATCAATAAATAAATTTAAAAATATTGTGAACCATATTCTTTGTAAAAAGGCTTATCACAAAATATCAGATTATCTAGAAGATAAAAAAGCTTGGAACGAGTTTTGCTCCAACTCAAAATCTAACAACTTACAGATAAGCAAATCTATGTACTAGACACATAAGTTATGAACATACTGGTGGTTTCTTCTCACTTCTTCCACTGGTGGACAAAAAATTGAAGTGAACATCAATATAATAATGAATAGTATAAAATATGACTTGTCTAAGTGCTTATTTGTAAGCCTAAGTAAATAAACTTTCATTTCATTTCACTCCCTTTAAAAATAGCCACAATTTATATGTTTTTATTTAGCTGTTTATTTTGTTTTGTTTGTTAACTATAAGTTTAGGTTATGATAGGACTGGCATACTTTACGAAGTAAAAGTCCTTTACAATAAATACGATTTAAAAAAAAAGTACGCAACGGATTTTTTTGATAGATAGAGTGGTTCAAGAGGAAAGTTTATAATTATGTATATAATACATGCATTTGCACCCGTGCGAAGCCGGGGTGGGTCGCTAGTCTTATATAAAGGGAAGACTATGACATTTTACAAGACACCTATATAGTACTAACCCAGTATTGGGTAACTCAGGTGGGTATGGCCTACAATTATGAAAACTATTTCGCTGGTACCTAGGTACATACAAAGTTACATAATTATAAATAAATAAATAATGCTGGACAATTCACACAGCATTATCTAGCCCTCTATCTAGTAAGCAGAGCTTGTGTTATGGGTACTAGATAATTGATATACATAATACAATACATTACATAGATAGATATTTTTATTATACATAGAAAACGACCAGAACACCCGGAACAAATATCTGCAGATCGTACACACATTTGTTCCGAGGCGGGAATCGAACCCACAACCTCCTGTGTCGCAGGCGGACCTTCGCCCACCGCGCCACATCGGTCGTCAAATTTATGTACACTTTATCTTAATATTGAAACCCGAGTAATGTAACATTCGGGTCAAACCCCTACGGGTTTAAAGAGTGTTAAATATAAGAAACCATGTATATTCTTTAACACTTTGACTGCTGAAATCACACGGTATGTGTTTTCTACAAGTGACTAATATGCGTAAATCCACACTAGCGCAGCGGCTGAGAAAATACAGATCTTTGTGACTCAGCAGAGCTGTAATATTTTTCGAACGAAACGCATGTGCGGCGCAACACAACCGCTGCTGTGTAGAGCGGCAGAACGAATTTTTTAGGTTAAAAAAAAGATCGCAGTCGTCGAAAAAAACCGCAGTCAAAGTGTTAAAAATAAATACAATACAATACAAAATACAAATACCTGTAGTGAGAGGCACTATAGAAGCTTTCACAGGCATTTGAGGTTTCGTGCTGGAAATAATTTAGACTATACTTAGTATAAAGTCGTTACATTGAACTCGTGTCGAAAAGCGCATTGCGGTTGATGCTATGAAACTTTATTATATGTAGACTAGGATCTGCACGCGGGTTTGCATAGATTACACAAGTTACTAAACTTAGAGCGAGGAGTTGAACCAAATGGAGATGTACTCGTAGGTCTTAAAAACAATATTATCTTATCAAAAAATCTATGTTATATGCTAGAGTCTAGCATATCATCATCATCAGCCTATAGCAGTCCACTGCTGGACATAGGCCTCCCCCAATGAGCGCCATAGCGCCGTCTTCAGCTTGCCGCATCCAGCATCTACCTGCAGTCTTTCGCAGGTCGTCATCCCACCTGGTCGGAGGGCGTCCTACACTACGTTTACCGAGTCGTGGTCTCCACTCAAGAACACGTTTGCCCAGCGGCCGTCGGTTCTGCGCGATATTACTTCTAGCATATAACATAGATTTATTATTATAATAATAAAATCGTTTTTGCAACTTGGTGTGCAAATACTCGCATATTCATACTAATAATCATCAAAGCGAAAGTACATACTTCTGTTACTATTCAAACGGACGAAAAAAATCACAACGAAATTTGGCAGTGAGTCATACAGTATCCCGAGAACGGATATTGACTAAATTTATCCAGGAAAAACACGTGCGAGTCCGTCGGCAGCAATAAGTTTTTCATAACAATGACAAAACAACCAGAGTACTTAACAAAGATTATATAGTTTACGTACAAACAGTCAAACCTACTTCTTCCTAACATTAGTAGAGTTATGATTGTAAAGTTGTCCTATTTATTTTTACAGCTAAACTTCCTGGAAACCCATTTCCTGTTATATTTAGCCAGCGTATAAAAGCCTTCGCTTTACGTCCTTCTATTTTTATTTTGTTGTGAGTGAATTATACGTCGACCTGACTGACAATATACCTGACGACCTCTGTGGCGCGGTGGGCGAAGGTCCGCCTGCGATACAGGAGGTTACGGGTTCGATTCTCGCCTCGGGATAAATGTTTGTACGATCTGCAGATATTTGTTTCGGGTGTTCTGGCCGTTTTCTATGTATAATAAAAAATATCTATCTATGTAATGTACTATGTATAGCAGTTATCTAGTACCCGTAACACAAGCTCTGCTTAGCTTGGGGCTAGATGATGCTGTGTTAATTGTCCAGCATTTCGAATTTTGTAAGCCTAAAGAAATAAAGTTATTGAATCTGATTCTGAAAATCAAAAACCATATTCCCATACCTTATACCTTTGTAACCAGGTGGGATGACGACCTGCGAAAGACTGCAGGTACATAGATGCTGGATGCGGCAAGCTGAAGACAGGGCGCTATGGCGCTCATTGGGTGAGGCCTATGTCCAGCAGTGGACTGCTAATAGACTGATGATGATGATACCTTTGTAATGTATAAAACCACATATTATAAAACTAACATATTTACATAAGAATGTACATATGTATATTGAAAATGTCTATGTATTTTGCTGCAATAAAAACTATATTATAACGTTTTCTACTTTATTACAATTTGCCGCAAACCTTGCCCATCCCACCTTTTGAGGACATCCGTGAGGGCGTGTGGGACAGATTGTTTCCAACAGTTTGCAGTTAGCTCAATTGTTTCAATTATAAATACTAGTTCAGATTCAGATAATTTATTGTCATACTTCACACACATAATAAAATCACAATAATGTAACTTAAAGTAAATTATGAGACTATGACTCGTCAAACACGATATAGATACAATAGAGGAATAGGTAAAATAGAACAATTTTGCTGTAAAGGGGCAGAAAAGTATAATAAATATGCTTAAATCTAAGGTGCTTAAATCGATCACTATTAGGTTTAAGATATTTATTTACTTCTCAAAAGATTAATAATCACTGGTGAGAAACAAATAAGCTTATTATTATGTTAGTAGTTCGGTACGAGTTATATTATTAAAATGATGTGGGTAGTTAGCAACAATACTGTACAGAGCAAAGTAAAGGCGCGCACACACTATACACAATTCCGAAATATTAAATAACATATAGGTAATAATGTAAGCTTGACTATTATCTACACTATATTTAGATAAGGTGATTCTACGAGGACGTCAGGTAACTTAGAGGATCTCACATTAAACTAGTTCTAATTTAAAAGTTATTTATAACGGAATATTTACTATGATTTGTTTTTTGAGTTTTCCAATATATCCCGTAATTAATGAATTTTATGTTAAAAACCATGACATGTCATGGTTATTAAATTTTTTCAAAAGATTTTTAGTTGTAATTTGTTTATATTATTTGATTCGAACCATTTGTCTACCGCCATGTTCTTTATTTAATTTTGTTTAACACTTCGAGTGCTGAAATCACACCGTATGTGTTTTCTACAAGTGACTTATATGCGTAAATCCACACTAGCGCAGCGGCTGAGAAAAAACAGACCTGTTTGACCCAGCACAGCTGTAATGTTTTTCGAACGAAAGGCATGTGCGGCGCAACACAACCACTGTGTAGAGCGGCAGCACGAATGGCTTAGGTTAAAAAAAAGATCGCAGTCGTCGAAAAAATTTTGCAGTCAAAGTGTTAATATATTATATTTTGTGTGTCAAAATAAATGTAGCTACCGTCTATCAAAAAAATAGGATAATAACCCCAGAATCTCAGACATAATAAATAAATATAAACTCAAGAAGCAGGAGCCTCAGTAATGCGACCCGACAACGAGAACTAAAGCGCAATACGTTATCATTGTAAAGTGAAGTCTGGGCACTAAATCGCAAGGTTTATTTTCAATGAAATTTTAATTTCAAATTGTTAGTACAGAGTTGTAATAATAACTGTAGGTTTTCCTAACTTTTAGTACCGCTAAATGAAAAAAATATAGTATCAGTCCGGATTTAGGAAGAGTAGAAGGAAGAGTAGAATTTAATAGAGAGACTTACTCATATTTTATCATGCTATCTGTTTTTCTCAGCTTTACTACTATAATAAAGGGATGTGAATTGTTACTATAATTATTATAATTTTTTTTTTTATTTGTATTCTGTTATTTTCATATGTGAATGTGAGTGATCTTTTATTACATTTTACAGTTTTATTTTAGCTCTATGTTGTACAATAAGTTATAAACTCGGTAAATGTAGTGTAGGACGTCCTCCGACCAGGTGGGATCACGATCTGCGAAAGACTGCAGGTAGATGCTGGATGCGTCAAGCTGAAGACAGGGCGCTATGGCGCTCATTAGGGAAGGCCTATGTCCAGCAGTGGACTGTCATAGGCTGATAATATTGATTCAGTCGGAGGGGTATATTCTTACGCCACGACTGATAAAGCTATAATTAAGTATACCTTACTCTGTCTGCTAAAATATTACTCTGAACCTAATATTTCGTATTCGAAATCAATATCTTACGAAAGCTGTCGTAAAACGGAGGCAGAAGTTTATTGAGCTACCCACAGGATATCTGGTGGATAAATTACATCTAAATAATCTATACGATATTGTTTTATTATTTATATGTCCTATAGTAATAAAATACTTAAGACTTCTGAAACTATCATGGTTATTACACTAAAGTCATTTAAAACGGGATATTTACCATATCATTTATTCCGCGATCATGGCGCATGAAACTGTGCTGAAATATTGGAAAAGTCATGAATCAAATCATGGTAAATATCCCGTTTTAACCCTTGAAATGCACTAGACCCACACGGGTGGGACTGAGATTTCTGACACTTTAGCATATGTCATCAAGACCGGCTTGTCTTATTGCCCATTGGCTGCACCAATGACAACTGTCATTCAATTCGGTATTTTATTATTTTGCGCTATTGTGCATTGGATAAATGACTATAGTTGTTGGTATGGATGAGACTAGGTTTAAATAATAGGTTAAAATAAATAAATAAAGCTAGACTATCCACACAGCATCATCTAGCCCCAAGCTAAGCAGAGCTTGTGTTATGGGTACTAGATGACTGATATACATAATACAATATATTAAATAGATGTATAAGATATAGATATAGAGAGCTATGCTCGGAGTTTCTCTGAAGGATAGGATTCGTAACGAATACATCCGACAGAGAACCAAGGTTATCGACATAGCTCTAAGAATTAGCAAGCTGAAGTGGCAGTGGGCCGGCCATATCTCGCGAAGAACCGACGGCCGCTGGGGCAATCGTGTTCTTGAGTGGAGACCACGACTCGGTATACGTAGTGTAGGACGCCCTCCGACCAGGTGGGATGACGACCTGCGAAAGACTGCAGGTAGATGCTGGATGCGGCAAGCTAAACACAGGGCGCTATGGCGCTCATTGGGGGAGGCCTATGTCCAGCAGTGGACTGCTATAGGCTGATGATGATGATTACATAGATAGATATTTTTTTTGTATGTACATAGATAACGACCAGAACACCCATTTTATTCGAAAACTTGGAATTAATCACCTTGTACACTAGAATTATAATAAGCCTAATTCACTTGCAACAATTTAATTCAGACAGGTCGTATACAGGGTGTACTAATTTGGACAGGTCTAGATACAGAGTGTATAATTCTATCTGCAAGTCTCTAATTATTGGTTTGAAGTGTTATAATATTGCGATAGGTTGGTATGGAGTCAGACTTTATTTATAAGCAAATTATTTCTGTAGATTGTAGAATCATGTGTGTTACAACAGATAAATTATAATATAAAACAATATAGTGTACTATTATTTTGAAACATAAACACTATTGACGACCGATGCTGCGAGGCACGGCGGGCGACGCTCCGTCTGCGCTGTGGTGCTGTGTGTCCAACAATATTGATTTTTTAATTATTGAGGCTTTGTCAAACCCAAATTGAAAATCTTGCAGTGATCGAAGAGCATAGTCCTTCTCCACATTTCTACAGCATTCCGTGCGGTGTTGCCATAGATAGTAAACTTGCCAGTTCTAATAGAAAATTCATTGAAATTCACTTCTGAGTACTGCCAGTAAATATTCTACCACTATTTATTAAAAACATGCCTTTTAAGTAATTGCAATTTTGTTGAAACACTTGTCGCCTTTCATCAATCTAGATTAAGAGGTAGGTAGATATTACGTTTTGAAATCGGGTTTGAAAAGTAGAAGTTATTCATAGCTTCATAGAGTTGAGTATCGGAAAGCAAATTTTGAAAAATGTATTTTTTTAGGCGTGTGTTATGAAAGCTTGCTCAGTCATCGATCTATGCCTGAGTAACGCTTTTCTATAGCATTTACGTCACTCAAGCATCACGTCCGCTCCTATAATAACAGTTTCATAATGTTGGCGCTTGTTACAAAAGCTTGCTCAGTCATCGATCTATGCTTGAGTAACGCTTTTCTATAGCATTTACGTCACTCAAGCATCACGTCCGCTCCTATAATAACAGTTTCATAATGTTGGCGCTTGTTACAATTCTTGCTCAGTCATCAATCTATGCCTGAGTAACGCTTTTCTATAGCATTAACGTCACTCAAGCATCACGTCACTCATCTATGACTACAAATAAATAAATATAAATAATGCTGGACAATTCACACAGCATCTAGCCCCAAGCTAAGCAGAGCTTGTGGGCACCAGATAATTGATATGAACATAATATGTAAAATACATTACATGATAGATATTATTTAAATGTTTAGTTAATATTTATATTCATCATCATCATCAGCCTATAGCAGTCCACTGTTGGACATAGGCTTCCCCCAATGAGCGCCATAGCGCCCTGTCTTCAGCTTGCCGCATGCAGCATCTACCTGCAGTCTTTCGCAGGTCATCATCCCACCTGGTCGGAGGGCGACCTACACTACGTTGGTCTCCACACAAGAACACGTTTGCCCCAGCGGCCGTCAGTTCTTCGCGAGATATGGCCGGCCCACTGCCACTTCAGCTTGCTAATTCTTAGAGCTATGTCGATAACTTTGGTTCTCTGTCGGATGTATTCGTTACGAATCCTATCCTTCAGAGAAACTCCGAGCATAGCTCTTTCCATAGCTCGCTGAGCGACTTTGAACTGGTGGACCAGCCCTATCGTGAGTGTCCACGTCTCAGCTCCGTAGGTCATAACGGGTAGGACGCAATGCTTGAAAACTTTCGTTTTCAAGCATTGCGGTATGGATGAAGTAAAGTACGTTGTATACATTTTTTTTTTATTTTTCATTAAATACAACCAGAAAACCCGGAACAAATATCTGCATGTAGCTGATTGTACAAACAGTTGTCCCGAGGCGGGAATCGAACCCGCAATCTCCGGCGTCAAAGATAGCGACGACTTTCCCATAGATTACCACCTGTCTAATTAAAAACCATGTGTGTCAGAACTGAGAATCATGAATAACAGCACAGTCACACCTTGCTACTAATGATATACCTAACCTGTGAGAAGTGATAAATAAATACATTGAGAACGATAATCTCGTGTGTATCGAATTTAATGAGAATTCTCGCGACTGGTCGATGAATGATCAGTTAGATAAAGCATCATTATCAGTAGCTGTCTATTGATGGACTTGGGGCCAAAAGTGGAAGCTATTCTGCCTGAGCACTGATCTGCTAATCTATACTAATATTATAAAGAGGAAAGGTTTGATTTTTTGTTTGTTTGTAATGAATAGGCTCCGAAACTACTAGACCGTAACAATCGTAACAATTGTGTGTACGATCTGCAGATATTTGTTCCGGGTGTTCTGGTCGTTTTCTATGTATAATAAAAAAAAATATCTATCTATGTAATATATTGTATTATGTATATCAGTTATCTAGTACCCATAACACAAGCTCTGCTTACCATGGGGCTAGATAATGCTGTGTGAATTGTCCAGCATTATTTATTTTATTTATTTATTCTATTTGTTATTAAATCCTAATTTTAGAACATGCATGATTATTAAAGTATTAAATTGTTAAAAACTAGTATTAACAATAATAATAATTATGTTTTAAAATTGTATCTAATGTTTGATAATGATATAGAATAAAGCCATTTTTATTTTATTTTTTGTTCACGATTTACCAAAAGATCAACATTCCATGAATTAAACTAAGCTACATGATATGAGATAACCTAAAACATTTAAGTTTTTGCCAAGCAATTTATTGTTAAGTTATCTCAATAAATCTTATGTCGGCTTTGCAAGGCCGCAGCGAACTTTCAAGTAAATGAAGTTGACGAGTGGGAATTAAGCACGATTGTCTAATGGCTTCTTTAATGACTTTACAAACCGAAGATTTTTTATTTTTTCTCTGTAAGTAACCATTAAGTAACTTAGTTATTCCAAGTTCAACACAAAAGTCATTTATTACGGGATATTTACTATTTGATTTTTGAGCTTTTAGTTCGTAGCAAAAGACAAAAAATGAGGGTAGATCGGTATGTCTGCCCATAAAAACTTAGTGTCTTCAATTATTGTTTTTGTGCATTTAACTTTTAAATTTTGAAGCTACCATGGTTATTAACACAAAAGTCATTTTTAAAGGGTCTTATATGTTTGTTAGAATAAATAAGGATAGAATTTATAAATAAGTATTGTATAATGTATAACTAATAATTTAATGCAATTTTGTTTACTATTTTTATGTATAAATCACGCACCTGACGACCGTGACGTGACACGATCCCTCTGGTCTTCACTGAAAATCAGCGCTGGGTGGACACATTAGTGGGCACCCAGCACAATGCTGAGTGAAGGCCATATTTGCCATGAACTCTGCTACGCACAATAATTTGTAAGATATATTGTATTAATTTGCGTAGTTTTAAGTTTGTTGTGTATGCTAGTTTTTAAGGTAAATAAAAATATTTTCTTTCTTCTTTCTTTTTAAAGGAATAGTTACCATGATTCGATTTTTGAGGTTTCATTTATTTAGGCACAGTGCCTAAACAAATGAAATGACCGTTAAAAATAACTTTTGTGTTAATAACCATGATAGCTTCAAAAGTTTTACTCCAAGTTGAACTTTAGGCTACTGTTCCTGTGAATTATATAATTTTGCGTGTTTTTTTAAACTTTAACACTTTGACTGCGGTTTTTTTTCGACGACTGCGATGTTTTTTTAACCTAAAAAATTCGTGCTGCCGCTCTACACAGCGGTTGTGTTGCGCCGCACATGCGTTTCGTTCGAAAAATATTACAGCTGTGCTGAGTCACAAAGATCTGTATTTTCTCAGCCGCTGCGCTAGTGTGGATTTACGCATATTAGTCACTTGTAGAAAACACATACCGTGTGATTTCAGCAGTCAAAGTGTTAAACATATTTCCAATTCCTTTATAGTGAAAAAGGGGTTTGGAAGGAATACTTCGATAGCGCATTCTATTTTTTCAAATGGCGACATCTGTTAAAATTCGAGTCTGATTTGGTTCGATGTGATGAGTGATGATGATGACACATGTAAGAAACGACGAATAAAAATACCTCGTATTTACACCCGTTGCCATGGAAACCATTTTTTTTATCAAGTTATTGCCAAATTATCATGTGATGATATATTAGATTCGTTGAACGGCGCACATACAGTCGCACATATTAAACGCTAAGTCGCTTTGGATCAAGAATTGGCGAAGATATCATCAAAATTGTCAGGAGTCAACCTCGCTCTGTTTAAGCCCTGCTCAACCACTACGCGACCACGGACAGACTAAAGCCATTTTACGCAACATCCCCACACGTCTTCACAATCCTAAGGCCCATTTTACACCGCATCGCTCTAAATACCGGCCCATTGTTCCTATGCAATCAAAGTTGTGAAAACTCACAATAGGCTATGGAGAAATGACAGGAAATGGTAGTAGAGGCTCCGGTGGCTATAAGTTATGGTCATAGAAGTACTGAACGAGGTGTAAAATGTATTCCTCTTCAACTTCTTGCTAGATGGCTCTGCGTCTGGATTGACGCAATTCTGCCAATGTCCATCTCATGGTAGCATCGCCGCTTTCTTTATGGGTTATGCAGTGGTATAGTATATTTAGAAGGAGTTTTTACAATATGTACTCCTCTAGTCTATCTTTAGATAATACATCATCATCAGCTTATGTTAGGCCATTGCTGGAAATAGGTCTCCCCTAATGAGCACCATAGCCCATCTTCAGCTTGCCGCATCCAGCAGTCCTCATCATCGCAGCATCGTAGATACCTACAGTTTTTAGTAAAGGTGACTTCTTTTTCGAGTGGCGAAAAACTAAAATATTTTTAGGTTTTTAATATTGTATGCGTTCTTAAACTTTATAGAATAGATTGCACCTAGCCAGAGGGCGTCTTACGATTGCTGAGTCGTGGTCTCCACTCAAGAACACGTTTACCCCAGCGGTTGTCGGTCGCGCTTGCTAATTCTTTGAGCTATGTCGGTAGCTTTACGAATTCTATCCAGTCTATCAGTCTAGGTATCCTACATCGGTATAATGAGCAACTCTCATTGTCAACCAATCAAGGTAACATTTAACCGTGCGTTCCTACAGTCCGATTCAAAAACCTGGATATTTTTTGTACACAAAGGGATTACAATACCCGAGGAATATTGGTGGAAAATATTTAACGACATTGGTGTCATCCAAGCAAAATATAGAAGCTCGAAACAGTTTTTGTTTTTGAAAAGTTTCATTCATCATTTAATTTATCTCTCTTTCATTTTTGAATAGAAATTCAAATATATTTTGCTCTATATGTGAGATTATGTGTTATTGAAGTTTGTGTTGCAGTTTTTAGTGATGAAATTGCTGTTACCTTGTCGTTTTCTGTTATTGTTGTCGATTTTTGTTAAATTTTCATTCATAAATGAAAGACAGATGAGTGCGTGTACGGTACGTACGTACGGACGAACAGTCCCGGCTAGGCAGTAGGTAGGTACTGATAATCAAAGTAAGCATAATTGTCTTTGTTGACATAAAATATCTAGGATTCTAAATCAGAGTGTAGACCTCTAACCTCGCGGTAAAGGAAAACGATCTCGCCTGGTTAACTACATTTCCACGAATGTGCCTTACGATGTTTCTTGGAAAGCCTTTGATGGTTGCCTTTTTGGTTCCGCTTTCTTCTACATTGCTATTGTCGGGTGTAGGTAACCTAGCTACGGTAAGGCTGGTTTATTTCTTTTTTCTCTTAACATATGTATATTATAACCCAGATTGCGTCATCTACAAAGCGTCGCCGTAATGACAAAAAACGTGGTAATAAGAGTATTTTCTCGTCCCTGTATGTTAATAAATAAATATAGATAGATAGATAGACCATACTTTGATTGCACACTTAAAAATAAAACAAACAAGATAAAAAATAATTATACAACATATGTGACAATTTGACGGTCATATCGCTCTTGAGCGATCTCTACCAGACAACCCTGAAATATATGCTGGACAATCCACACAGCATCGTCTAGCCCCAAGCTAGAGCTAGGCAGAGCTTATGTTATGGGTAGTGATGACTCATATACATAATTAAATATATAACATAGATAGATTATTTTTTACAAACTCAGCCCTGTCCTCTCAGTCCTGTCCTGAGCATTAGGTGAATAAGGACGTAAAGGAATAAGAAACTCCAAAGCAATCGGAACATCTAAAGGTCTCACTCGATTGCGTTTTCAATCGAGAGTAACGAATACACAGTCATAATATGATAATGCTCAATCTCTGTAACTATGTGGTTTCTGTTTCACTTCTTCCACTAGTGAAGTGAAAACTTTCACACTCAAAAACACCTTATTTCTTTAATTATTTATAGTAGGTATATAATTAGGTTTGTCTAAGTGAAGAAATCGACGGACATATAATTTAGTTATCTTCGTAATAAGTAATTTTTTATTTTATTTTCTTTCATACATAAAAAAACATAAATCCATGGTACATTACGAGTACATACCATTTTGTAGAGGTCCTTGTTTAATTTTTTATCATGTATCGATTGTCCAATAAAATAATATCCTATTCTATTCTATAGCCAAACAAAGAACCTCCTCCTCTATTATTTTCGTCGGTTAAAAGTATAGTACCCAGCAGTTTATTCCTTGTTGTCATGCGCGGTTGCTATGTAGACCGACGTTTCCTCACATTGTGGCGCGCATGCGTGAAGAAAGTAAAACTACAGTAGGTACTTGCGATTTCTAGCTAATGGCATAGAAATGTCTACAAAGTGGCATTAACATGTTTCTAAGTTCTAACTAATGTGTGAATTTCACATTGGGGGTGTAAGGGGGACTCCGACATCTCGTCTCCCCAGCTAACCTAACCTGCACGTTCGTAGTAGGTACACCAGATAATGAGCTAGGCTCTGATGAAAATATCAAACATTCCTCATAATTGAACAACTCGGATAATTTACAATTATTGCCATTACCTACTTGACACTGGCAGAAAAGAGTCCAACCAGACACATATTTGAAATTTATTGTTATTATTATATTATTTATTTTTAAGCCAATAATTGTCCCACCGCTGGGCAAAGGCCTCTCTTTTCTCCTTCCACTCGTGATTCAACGGACATACAGGCAACAGGCCATGATGGAAGATGTGCTTCGAGCTCGTCACGCCATCTCATCCTGGGCCTTCCACGTCGCCTCTTAGCGTTGGGTGGGCTCCACTCTGTGGTGGTCTTTGCCCACAAGTCACTGGACATACGGCAGACGTGTCCGGCCCAGAACCACTTCAGACTTCCTGCTTCTTTCTATATTTGAAATAGAATATAATAATTACGTCATACAAATTAGCTATGTTATGTATTTGAAATGATTACTTTTGCTATTTTACTATACCTTACTCATAAGAAAGTCATATTTAATTATGTACCTTTAGGATTATAGCAAATTGTTTGTGTGTGTGACGATTCTTCTGACTAAGTCTTGACTTATTCGTCAACTCGCGGGCGTTAACACTTTACTGCGATTTTTTTTCGACGACTGCGATCTTTTTTTTAACCTAAAAAATTCGTGCTGCCGCTCTACACAGCAGTTGTGTTGCGCCGCACATGCGTTTCGTTCGAAAAATATTACAGCTGTGCTGAGTCACACAGATCTGTATTTTCTCAGCCGCTGCGCTAGTGTGGATTTACGCATATTAGTCACTTGTAGAAAACACATACCGTGTGATTTCAGCAATCAAAGTGTACTCGTGGGCACCCGCGAGTTGGCACCTTCCAATTTTACCTATTTTTTCTGTCGTCAACTCGCGTGCACATGATAAACAGGGCTTTGTACAGTCAGATGAATAAACGAAAATTGCCAAGACGCGACTATAATAAAATTATTATAGTAGAGTTCCTAATCCAAAGTACCAGGCTAACAGAAATATAACGGAGGGTGCGCAAGTGATTGAGCGAGCGGTTTTCACACAACGAATCCTTTATTCTATTGTTTATTCCTGTATTGTTTTCTGTTTTGTGTGGTATATCTAATTGACGGCTGATTTGGGTGTCGGCTGAAATGGCTTGTTTTGATTGTAAAGCTAAAGCCATTTCAATCTATTCCAAAATAATAAGCACCTAGCAACAGTAGCAACCTAATTGAGGCCTGCACAGACCTTCAATCAAAACTTTCCGTGACCAAAAGCAATAAAACCCAGTTTGACCTTAATTTGTATTTTTCAATTCATTAAAAGTTTTTCATCAACATCAATCCTGGGGCCATTAGAATTTACCTATTCGGTTTCTGGAAACAGAAAAAATACGATAAACAAAGGGTAAGTAGCTAACACTGGTTCTCAAAGTTTTTACTGAAAGGACGTTCGGAAATACCGAAATTCGCTGCGAAATCGTCCCACCATCAAGCCTATCCGGTACCCCTGATAGTAAGCTGCGATGAAACCCTTTAACCAACGTATGAGAAAACGATTTTGATTTTTTTTTTGTTCATATTTTTTTCCCTTAGTTAACTATTTATTATATTATTAATTAGTTATTCTGCTATTCGAGACTGAGACTATCCTGTGAGTTACACCTTAAAATAGTGTAACTCACACGACTTCGCCTTCGCCAAAAAGTTAAAAATATGTACCTATGTATGTAAAGATACCAAAAACTCTATGGGTAAAGCTTCTAAAGGGCAAAAAATCTGAATATTTGATAAAATATGAATGTCCATGGTAAGGTCATGGATTTATGGCCAATTAAGCAAAACCGCGGGCAATAGTCGGTACCTAATGGATTCAAACATTGAGAACCTCTGAGCCCCTAATAGAAGCTTTTTGATCAGGGCCATAAATCACTGCGCAGTGATTGTATTAAATATGCATGGGTGTTTGCAAAGGTTAGTGTGCCTCGATCGAAGTTGTTGTTAGGTGAATTATGGAGCCTTCTTGCTACCGATATTGGGATGTTCGATATTCTTTATTTCCATAATTTGGAATGACCGTGTGGTAGATCCTACTACTATTATTAACGCGAAGGTCTGTATGTTTGTATGTATGGATGTTTTAACTCCTTCACACAAAAACTACTGGACGGGCTGACATTTTGCATACAGGTAGTTCCAGGCCCGGCATAAAATGTTTTTTTTATTTATTTAAAATGTTATGCTCAAATATAGCTTCCATGAAGTTCTAATAAGATAAAGTATTCTAAATGGTTCGATAATCAATGTATAATACTCGTACGTATTCTATTATGTAAGTAAATACGTTTTAAAAAGCGTATTTTGCTTAAAAACGAGTTTTAATATTATCTAGGAGGGTGAATGTACACTGTATTTGTATTACTGTTATTTGTAGTAATGGTTATAAATAAAGATATTTTAAAATTCAATTGAATCCAACGGATTGTGAGTACCTATTATTCAATCATAGCTCAGTGGAAAACTGTTATTAAAGTAAGGATTTTCGGCCTTTACAGAGCTAGTAATATAGTGGAATTACGGCCAGCAGTACTTGTGCCTAGAATGTAGGAACGATAATTGGTGATGCAATGTAACACCTACAAATTCGTGATAGAGTAACTTGTGATCAGCTGGGATTTATGTCGATATCGGAGGAATTACGATCGTGATCCGTCGATATAAAGATAAAGAAAAATTTATTTGGACATAAACAGGCTTCGTACAATAACACAAATAACAACAGTACACACTAACTACACGGTACACTTAAAAATAAACCTAAATAAACATAAATTCAAATTCAAATGTATTTATTTTCTTCAGGCTTACAAATAAGCACTTAGTCAAGTCATATTTTCTACATCAAATAATTATTATTTTAATGTTCACTTCAATTTTTTGTCCACCAGTGGAAGAGGTGAAAAAGAAACCACTAGTATGTTCATATAACTTATTATGTGTCTAATATATTTGATTTGCTTATCTATTGCATAAGTTAAACTAGAAAATAAAGTGACCACTTTGATCCTTTACCTTGTTAGATTTTGAGTTGGAGCAAAACTCATCCCAAGCTTTTTTAAGTAAGTAAAGTAAAAAGTAAAAAATCATTTACTTCTTTAGGCTTACAAAATAAGCACTTAGGCAATCGACAATTTATCGTCTAGATAATCTGATATAAAATAAACCCACAGAGAAACAATAAATAGCTACCGTGCTAGCCTGCTGGTCAAAATGGGTGAAACTCAGCTTAGTGCTGAACCACGCGGAGCGCGGAACATCGCGGTTTTCAGTCTGATTAATTAGTTACATCACGGACAAGAAAGAGAGATGCTCAAAACAAACGAAAAAAAGAATAGTAAAAAAAAACAGTAGGTAGAACGCAATGTTATTTGTCAGTGTCATGAGTTGTCATCTGTCAACTCAGCTCCTGTGACGTGGTAGAATGGTTAGGGTAACGTGGTTTTATGGTAGAAACTGTAGAAAACATTTAATATCGTAGCGATACTTGTCGAATTCGTGTTTATTATCCCGAGTGTACAAGAATTGTTTTCGTATTTTTGTTACATAGTTTATTTATTTTTAACCGACTTAAGAATAACAGATTTATTGATCGGGATTTATCGCGTACCTTTTGTTTTATTTTTCCCCACGTTTCCATCGCGTTACAGCGATGGTTAAACTGAATTCGAGTGTGATATTTTTAAAATTAATTATTTAGAAACAAACTAAGTTATCTTAGGAGTCTGTCTGTCTAGT
Organism: Eupithecia dodoneata; assembly: GCA_947044415.1. Taxonomy (NCBI): domain Eukaryota; kingdom Metazoa; phylum Arthropoda; class Insecta; order Lepidoptera; family Geometridae; genus Eupithecia; species Eupithecia dodoneata. Next base: position 3,662,340 of record OX345670.1, read on the forward strand.
TGGCTAGAGTACCCTAAATAATTTTTAGGTCCTAAGTTTTATTTGTAACAAAGATATTGATTGCTGAAAAGTGCCCCGACATGGTTCGCGGCGGTGGCCCCGCTATAGGCCATGGAGTGGTATCATTATAATGACTGTACATGAATTAAGTCAAAACCTACATATTAGCCAACAATTCCTTTCTGATCCTAATTGAAACACATTTCCTTCGTTAAAATATCTAAACTGAAATTTTCCCACGACCCGAAAAAATACAGTCAGCGGCGAAAATGTATAACCAGTTCCGACACTTGTTTAATTCAATTAAATAAGTTTATTTCAGACATCATGTATGGTACAGAAACATATAAAATAAAAACAAATTAAAATTAAATTCGAAATTAAAATTACCTTATGCCGTCCTCTTAACCGAGTGGTCCAACCGTCCCCTTAGAGGCAAAGCCTAACGGCTACAGCGACGGTTGGTAATAAAATATCCCCTAATTTCAGCCATGGCATCCAGCTTCAATAGATACTAGCCATGTGCGTGCGTGCATACTCTGCACACATTCATTGGGGAGGCCTATATCCAGCAGTGGACTAGCATAGTCTTATGATGAAGTAAGTATATTTTTTTATTTAATTATGTGCTGCGTATATATTTTTTTGTTCGTGTAGAATTTTACGTAATGTAAGGAATAAAGTTGTAATAGGTATAATTATAATTTCTATGCTCTAGCAGAGCGACACGATTTATGTGTTGGAATGGTAAACATAACCTTATGTCATTGTCAAAGTCAGGTTGAGAAGTATCACATGTCAGTGCTATTAGCTTAGACTACTGTCGTCTCTGTCTAGATAGGCTCTCACTCTTGCCCTGTAATGGCTGTACGTGCAGAACCAATTATAATAAACTTTATCCGATTTCATCTAATAAACTCTTTGATTTCGATCGACCATCATTATGAAGCCGAGTGTACCGTTCTGTATACATTGTAAGTGTGAATAAGGTGTACGAAGGCTGTTAATTAGTACCTACCACTTACATAGTACATGCTTTGTACCTACTTACTTACCAATTAGTGAGCTAGCATCGACCATGTTCCTACTTCAACATATACCTGTAACTTTGTAATATTGATAACTAGCTGCGCCCTGCGGCTTCGCGTGGAAATCTATGTGTCAAATGGTTTATAAACCTTCCTCTTGAACCACTCAATCTATTTAAAAAATATTTATTATTATTTTCAAAGGTAATCTAATAACTACCTATTTATAACACATTAAAATAAGGAAGGTAAGTGTAATCATTACCAAATTTTCAAATCTCTAAAAAGGGACTTAACTATGTACCTCTAGATTGGGATTATCTACCCACCTATTTACCTGCTCCTACAAACCATAGTTTGTCTTTATCAAGTTATCGAAAGCCATGGGTAGGGATCCGCAAAAAGTATCGATACCTGAGTATACTCGATGCTTTGGTTACGATACCGAGTAATTTAGTAGTCGATACTATTTAATACGATACTGAGTAAGAATCGATACTTTTCACCGTACTCGATACTTTTTCATTGTATCCATCCCTATTACCGTTCTTCTATCTTCGTTTATGGACTCTGGCTAATGCTGCTACTATACTAGGGGAAGTCCCCGTCCTAAATCACGAAATTATACCGAAACTTCGAAAGTGCAATGTAAGTAACATAGAGTACATGATGCCTCCTCCAAAATCTTGGATTGATGACAAAGTTCTTGCCTGTCTAAATGTGTGCTGGTCGCTATTCCGAACAGGCGGTAGAGTTGAGGTTTCAAAACGATCCTATAAAATGTTACTGACTTAACGAATTGTGATTTTCTGATTTTGATACCGAGATTTTATGAGGAGTATTATGCACTCTATATTATTCTCTCTATTATGCCTCTCTATTCTCGACGTGACCTAGGATATTTTTTACATTCTCGCTCTCATTATTTCATTACATTCATTCATCTTATTCGTATACCAACGTTACGTATGTATGTATACTAACAAATTAAATAAAATTCTTGCTAGTCTAAGTTATATATACTTGTGAGTGGTTTATTTGCAAAACAAAAGATGCCCCCGACGAGAGGCACAAGCGATGTTTGGAAGTGTTTTAATAAAAAGTATGGGAATACAGCAACATACAAAATCTGAACTTGATAAAACACCTAAAAACTCACCCTGAGAGGTAAGTTTGTAAAGAGCTAAGCTAAACCATACTTACACTGAATCATTATTTTAATTATTGACAAGCTTCATAGCTTGATAGTGACCCTGCCTTCTGTCTGTGCTGTAGGCTGTGGGTTCACGCACTTTTAAGTACTATTTTTCGTGTTTTCATTCACGCTTAATCAAAAATTAAAAAGTACTCGATACCTGAGTAACTCGATACTTTTGATACGAGTACGATACCGGTATCGATTATCTTTGTTGCGATACTACTCATGAGTATAGTATCGATACATTTGTTTCGATACCATATCCCTAGCCATGGGTGGCCGCTTCATAAAATATTTCACAATAGCAAAAACGAATGGCTTTGCGAATGGTTTTTCCCAGTAAGTATGGGTTCCCCTAATGATTATTACCTGCAGAATTCTTCGAAAACTCACCCCCAGGGATACCCCTGCATAATGTACCTACCTAATGACAATCAATCAATATAGAATTTCTGATTGTCGACAATTACTACTGTATCAACTATACCTTATCATCATCATCAGCCTATAGCAGTCCACTGCTGGACATAGGCCTCGCCCTCCCCCAATGAGCGCCATAGCGCCCTTTCTTCAGCTTGCCGCATATCTACCTGCAGTCTTTCGCAGGTCGTCATCCCACCTGGTCAGAGGGCGTCCTACACTACGTTTACAGAGTCGTGGTCTCCACTCAACCTTACCTACCTATAAAAACTAAGCAAATACTGGACAATTCACAAAGCATCGTCTAAAATAAATAGTTATATTAAAGTAAAAAAGGTCTGTCGAAAACAATAGTGTTTATAAATTCTGCGGCTATCTGACGTAGGATACTATAAAGGTTTTAGGATAATGAACAGAACAATCATAATCTTAGGCCGATCGCATCGACCATACATAGCCATAAACATCCATGCATACAGCAATCTCGCAGGCTTTTTGCCTTTTTTATACCTACATGTTTTGAAAAACATTCAATGAAATAATTAATAATAATTATAATAAACCCGCAGGGTAGCTTGTGGCGAGCTGTTGGTGAGTAGCGACACCACGGGTACCGAGTGCTCCCGGGGAAGTTCCTGGTTCTCGTCTCCGCTTGCGGAGTGGCATCCCAAGAGAACCAGATCCCCACCTCTTGCTTGCCTTTATTGGCCGGTCTGAGTGGAGTCGCGAGAGATGCATCTTAGGATGTAGACTCGGGGGTGGAAGTGTCTAATGGCGTAATAGCGAGGAAACCCGCTCACGAGCAGTCTTCGTGATGGTGAAATCGGGGCCGCACCTCTCGACACCCCTTAGTCGTTTGCACGGATGTTGTTCCTTTCCGGTAATTTACTCCGGCTTTTTAAGGAACCCATCCAGTATTCGGCAAGCCACCGTCTGCCACTCTTCTTAACATTACGATTGACTTGTTTATGGCAGACGTCCGCAATCTCCCCTATAGCCCTATTACCCAGTCCATCCATCCATCACAAAAGCCTGGTTTTATTTCTTTCATTTTTCTTTGCAATAGTCTCTACACCTGGCGGATACCATCTTTGGGTGTATCATATTGTGCACCCGAGGATGACACCCGCTATGTGTAGGCATCCACTTTAGATTAACTTCTCAAAGGGCCTCTGTGCTGTTGGCTTCGGCCCTATGCAAGCCTTCCAAAGGACCGGGTCACTTTATGGCCCGAGATCATGGTAAATGAGAGAATTATAATAATACCCGAGGATGATACCCGCTATGTGTAGCCATCGCTTTTAGATTAACTTCTCAAAGGGCCTCTGTTGGCTTCGGCCCCACGCAAGCCTTCCAAAGTTCCAAAGGACCGGCCGGGTGATTATGTAACTCGCGACCGGTTTGCGACAGGCGTAAATTAAGCAATCAGTGCTGTCAAACGTCAATTTTGTATTAGTTTGACATCAGCTATAACGTCAAAATTGGTCAAAATTGGCATTTGACAGCACTGATTGCTTTATTTACGCATGTCGCGAGTTACATAATCACCATACGGGTCACTTTATGGCCCGAGATCATGGTAAATGAGAGAATTATAATAACCTCGTTAGAGAAGAGAAAGATTATCACTATATTAGCCCAAGATAAACTTAGCAAATATCTTGACATGGCTAACGAGGTTGTCAGCATGTGGGATGTAGATTCATCGGTTAACAGTGTAATAGCGAAGAGCCTCGATCAACATCTGAAGACTCTCGCTAGGAAGTTGGATCAAGAGCCAGGTCCAAAAGGCGGTACTCCTGGGCTTGGCACGCATCGTCAGGAAGTTCTCTCTGCAGCCCTGGTCTACCGTTTTGATATATTTTTTTCTCTAGGATAGTTTATAATATTTTATTGTATTTACTTTAGTAAGATGTATTTTATAACTAGAATTTAAATGAGGATTCATAGCTATGACAATTTTATCTATATTAATATTATAAAGAGGAAAGCTTTGAATTTTTGTTTGTTTGTAATGAATAGGCTCCGAAACGATTTGAAAAATTATTTCACCTTTGGGAAGCTACACTATTCCCGGTGAACATAGGCAATATTATATTTTAAAAAAGTTAGGGATCCGTACTAAAACCGTGCGAAGCCGGGAAAGTCCGCTAGTATGAAATAAAACCCCGTCTGCTAGAGGGGCTGTCAATTCTGACAATACTCTTCGAATGCTATAGCGAAGCGAAAGCTTATAACAAAGGTCGGACAAGTCAATAAATCTCGCTAAAGAATACTGAGTAGGTATCGGAAAACAAAAGCTGACGACCCTGACTACTGGACAAATTACCCCACAGCCATGGGAATCAGGCCTTGTTCGTCATAGCACAAATGCACAATGGACAATACAGGTAGGAACATACATAGAGTATTCAATAGGACATTACTGAAGTAACATTATTTAATCTGTGACTGGTTGCGTCATGGTTTTAGGTAAGGGGAGGGAGAATTAGAGATAGGTAGTTAAATTTTATATGTAGTTTCATGGGAAGCTTATCAAATTTGTACTTAGGTACACTACGATGATCGTCATCGACATAACTAGGTACCTATAATCTAATTTCGATAAAACTAAATAAGGAGAGAAGGATTAATGCGTGTGTGTGGTGTATAATCACTTAGCTGTGATGTTCTTATACATAGATAACCAGAATATCCACAAATATCTGCAGATCGTACATACAATTGCACTGAGACGAGAATCGAACGCGCAACCTCCTACGTCGCAGGCGGACCTTCGTCCATCGCGCCAAAGACGTCGTCAAAATATCATTAATTTGTTTCGAATCAGTTAAATTCATTCTGAAATCAAAAACTGCAGCAAAGCTAGTGTTGTGGTGTCGTGTCCAGTTATATCGAGACAAAGTCGATTAGTAATCGGAACACGCAGCTCGTGCCGGAGTGTCGCGTCTACAATAACCTGTCATCGCAAAGAGTTTTATATATGAGTAGGCGGTAGCCATTGTTTTATACACGGGAAATTATGGTTACACGCCATGACTCAATTTATGTATATGGTAGCTTAAAATGTTTATTACTAGGCTCTGCGGTTTTATATTATAGAGCCAAATATGAAACCGGTACTTTTGTGCTGCAAAGAACATGATAGACCGTCTTTACCTATACTATAGCTACGTGTCCATCCAAAGGTTGCCTGGAAGAAATCGCTCTTAGCGATAAGGCTGCCCATTGTGCATCTTTGTTTGTCTGTTCTTTTCTGTTTTTTTCTGTGTTTGATGTGCAATAAAGCGTGTATTGTATAGGCGAAATACGAGACTAGATAAAGACAAAATATTTGTACTTATCTACCTAAACCAGTTCTTCCATTGCACCTATAAGTACTAAGTAAGTATGTATAGGTACTTTGAGGAATCGAACCCGCAACCAATATAATCATTTAGGAGTTTACTACCTACTCTATCAATATGTATTAGGCCTGCCTCGGAGCAAATGTTTTATTTATTTATTTATTGTAATAAGTTTACAAAGCAGTTTACAATCACATTTATGCATTAAATAATAGAGTTACAGAAGTGAACCAGATTGTAGACCTGGATGTAAACATAACATGTTTAGAAAAGTGTTGCAAACATAGCCAAAACAATTTCCCTTATAATTAAAAGTTAAAGTTTTACTTAAAGTTTCTATTATATATACCTAAACAATACATAGTGTATTATTTAGGTATATATAACAGAAAATACATATATATATTGTTATATATTAAAGTTAATTGCTCAGTATAGTCGAAATTAATTTGCGAAATTTATTGAGGTATTTTGCGATCAATATGGATTTGTTCGGAGTATTCTGGGTGTTTTCTATGCTTAATAAAAAATATCTAGATAATGCTGTGTGAATTTTCCAGCATTATTTATTTATTTTTCTATCTTTGTAGTGAATTATATTAAGTAGGTTTATCAGATATCTAGTACACATAACACAAGCTTTGCTTTGCTAGGCGCTAGATAATACTGTGTAATTGATCCAGAAATATATATTATTTACTTAAGTATTTGTATTATTTTTGTTATATAAAGCATTTTGATTTCGTAGAAAAGGCATTATAAAATAGTTTTCTTTGAGCAATTTCGATTTGAGATTTTGTAAATAAATTATTCGATTCCCATTCGTATTTCATTATGTAGATATTACTTAAATAACGTGAAGTTATGTACAGGGGTCACATAATGTATCGTGCGAATCGCTACTGCTACAAAAACTATTTCAAAGTATTCCACCTTCAGAATAATAATGAAGTATTATTCCCGGAAGGTTATTTTGAATGCCAAAAGTTTCACTTAGGCACCTATTCTAAATGCATAAACGTCTCTGTAGTCTATAGGTACCTTTGGGACACCAACCACATGTCATTGAACCCAGCATTTAGAAAGAGAAACAAACAAAAAGATGATATTTAATTTGTAAGATGTTATAGAAGATGTTTGGAAAATTTTACTAAACATCTTTACTAACATCTTTAGTAACGATAATAATAATTTAGTTTTTTTTAAATAGCTTCTCGTTACCTGGGCAACGATACAACAACCAAATACATCGAATCGATGTTTATTTTTTGTAAGCATTTGTGTTGATATGGACATCCCTAGGACAACTCTGACCATGGCCGCATAGAAAAATAAATAGTTCTATTTTCAAACACTAGTAGACTCCCAAAGAGTTGCCATACTACTATCGTAGTAGTATTACCGTTTTTGTCTAGAAAAAAGTAAAAGAATATAATTTACAGCAAGCGCTATTTATGTCTATCAGGTTTTAATTACATCAACATTTGTAAAAAATACGACAGACGATAAACAATACTAAAATAGGTTACAAAATATGTATTTTTTTATGTTCTTTCATTAATCGAATATTATTTTGAGACTGCCTTGTGGCACTTGACTAGCATAAAAATTAAAAAAAGCCGGATTATTTATGGTCTTTTATTTTTTATTGCATATAAGTCTTTAGTCTTTCATTTAGAGTAGAAAGTGACGTAATTAAAAAGTGTTTCGTTGTGATTCTTTTTATAACAAGATAATAAGCAAGTTAAGTAAGTAGTAAGTTATTTAGTTTTGCACACAATGTTAGGCATTTGCTATGAACCCACACTAAAGCAAACGACGCGACGAATCAATTATCATTTTATAATGTATTCATAAAGAGATTGATGACTAAAACCAATAATAAGTCGATAAAGACTCCAAAACGACAATTGAATCAAAGTTTGTTTTAGCAAAAATTCATAGTAAATGGATTTGCGCAAAACTGCTTATCTGCCATGTAAATTACTTGTAGAAAATAGAAAAAGAAACGATTTTGTTTTCACGCGTAACCGTCCTTGTCAATTTGTCCAGACTTTTAAATAAAGTTCACTGAAGGAACAAATAAAAAATCGTACCCACGTTTATATCAAAGTTTAATTATACTACTAGTAGTACCTAATAGGTATATAAGTGGAATATTGGAAAGTCGGCTAATGCCAAAATAGCCGGACAGATCGTTTCTCTCATCACTAAAGGTGTAATAGTAACAAAAACATGCTCAAGAATAGTTCAGCCTAAGTTCCCATCAAACAGGGACCGGGATAAATGTAGACTAGTTGGCCAAGATCTAAATTAGCTCGCATTTTATTAGTACACTGAGCTTAGTCACTAGAGTTCCGTATACCTCATCGCTAGAAATAAAAGTAAAGTAAAAAATTACTTATTGCAGCAATAGTCATACATGTTACACACATCAGGACATTAGCTGCACATTCATAACTAAATACATATGTTTGTTTTATATAATTTTTTTTAATAAAACAAACATATATTATTAAATTATAAAACTTTTTTGTTTTACACAAAAAAGGGAGCAGCAACACATTATGTCCTTTGCAGACAGCTACCACCTAGTATTGTATTTATCCACCAGGTGGGATGACGACCTGCGAAAGACTGCAGGTAGATGCTGGATGCGTCAAGCTGAAGACATGGCGCTATGGCGCTCATTGGTGGAGGCCTATGTCCATGTGGACTATCATAGGCTGATGAAGATGATTGTCATTGATTTTATTAGCCTTGTGGATTCTTCACAAGGCTAATCCTTTATCGAAGAAATTATTAGAGAACGAAAGTTTCGATGATTTGATTAGTTATTTACGGGAAAGAAGCTATGGAATAAGACGATTAATCCCCGTGCTTCGTGCTTGCTCCCTTTTTGGGGTCAGCCTTCCTGATACATTTACGTCACTCATGGGGATTTTGTACCGTGAAGCTCATCATCAGCATATCATTTTGGTTGGTTCTCTTTCGCTTCCAGCTGTCCAGGTGAGCAGCCTCTACCTTTTTATGCTCCATCTATGGCTAAAACTTGTTGTATGGAATTGTATGGAATAAGGCTTTTTTGATAGAATTATTATTGAAACATTTGACATTACTTAAAAAAGTTATTTTTGTTTACTTTTTCTTATTCATAATTAGCATTATTTTAATTTCCTTGATTAGATAAATTGTAAGTTAACACGTTAACTTGTAGGTGTCTTGTACCCATGACTTCTGCTTACCTTGGGGCTAGATGATGCTGTATGGGTTGCCCAGCATTATTTATTTTATTTACGTTTTGTTGAGTAATTCGAAAAGAAGATTTACCTGAAACAAAAAATAATATTACAAGGTATTGAGAATTAAAAATATAATATATTTTTATAAGTACCTAACTAGCTCTACCACCGGCTCTTTTTTAAATAGTAAACGAAGCCTATATCCTACTTCATATCTACTATATATATTATAAACGCGATCGTTTGTATGTATGGTTGTTTGTTACTCTTTAACGCAAAAACTACAGAACGGATCGGGCAGAAATTTTGCATAAAGGTAGTTCCAGGCCCGGAATAAAACATCGGCAATTTTTATCCTTTCAATCAGTTCCCATGGGACAGAATTGACCTTAAAACGTTTCCATAGAAACAAAGCATGCGAAGACGCGGACAGAAACTAGTAATAATAAAATACCGGCTTCCTCACTGCCAAATTCAATTACCTATATCCTTTCCTCCATTTAGGCATGAAACGGTAACATACAGACAAAATAATTACTTTCGCTTCTTATAATTATTAGTATGGATTGGATAATATATGAAATACTAGTTGTAGCCCGTGGCTTCGCACGCGCTGTGTCTATGGAAACGTTTGAGGGTTATTTCTATCCCATAGGAACTAGGAACCTATGTTTAATTCCAGGCTTTTAGAGAGCTTTTCATAAAAAGTTCATTAATATTTCATAATTTCAGCCTTATCCGTTCAGTAGTTTTGGCGTGAAGAAGAAACATACATCAACATCCAAACTTTCGCATTTATAATATTAGTGATGTTATGACTAACCCACACTCTTTTTAATTTTTAAGTCCTACAAGTTGTAGGCAACCTAAAAATTAACTACCGGTTCCACCGCACTCAGACGGAACCCTACAAAATAAACCACATGTAACGGGTACACAGGCCTATTACAAACTGGTTCTATGAGTGCACAGAATTAAGATATAAATCATATATGTAACTTGTAACAATTATAGACAGTTATAATTTACGAATTGTTTTATTATTGCTTTGTGCTACCGGTTATAATAAAAAGTCTTTGTAAAAACCTCCCAAATAAATCATAAATAAATAAATAATATATGGGTTCTTTTTAGTATAAAGGTTTCTTTCTGCCCACGGATTCGCTCACAACACACAAATATGCGAAAATAAATTTTTTATTTTTATTTCTTTGGAAGACAGACAGTACGACAGGACGGCCGATGTGGCGCGGTGGGCGAAGGTCCGCTTGCGACGCAGGAGGTTGCGGGTTCGATTCCCGCCTCGGAACAATTCTGTGTACGATCTGCAGATATTTGTTCCGGGTGTTCTGGTCGTTTTCTATATATAATAAAAAAATATCTTATAACATGTAATGTATTGTATTATGTACATCAGTTATCTAATACCCATAACACAAGCTCTGCTTACCATAGGGCTAGATAATGCTGTGTGGATTGTCCAGCATTATTTATTATTATTGTCAATAATAAATATTATTAGCCAAGGTCTTATTAGCTTAGAGGTACATGTTCCCTGTAAGGGCGCAGCAATTTATTAATAAATAATACAAATAGTAGTTAGTATTTATAAGTAGATAACATAGTAATCCGAGAATTTATACAATATTATTCATAATTATCAAATAAATTTCATTAATAAGGAAGATGGGTATGAGAACCAAGGTTATCGACATAGCTCAAAGAATTAGCAAGCTGAAGTGGCAGTGGGCCGGCCATATCTCGCGAAGAACCGACGGCCGCTGGGGCAAACGTGTTCTTGAGTGGAGACCACGACTCGGTAACCGCAGTGTAGGATGCCCTCCGACCAGGTGGGATGACGAACTGCGAAAGACTGCAGGTAGATGCTGGTTGCGTCAAGCTGAAGACAGGGTGCTATGGCGCTCTTTGGGGGAGGCCTATGTCCAGCAGTGGACTAATATAGGCTGATGACGATGATGATGATGATTTAACAATTCGTGAACAGAGTAATAGCGTTTAGAGATAAGATATACTTTCAGGTTTTTACGGAAAATAGAATTTATGGAGCTAGGTAGATAGGTACCTTCAAATGTATCATAATAACCAAACTACGAGAAGAACTAACCAGAAAACGAAAAACTATGGAATAAAACGGCTACATATTTCGACTGTTATTTTCAAGTTAAATAATACCCTAAGGTCATTACATAAACAACACGCCCCACTAATACCCCATTCACGAATCGTTAGCGGGGTGAATGACCTGCGATGCGCAGGCGCATGCATTAGTCATAGAAGTAGGATTTAAGAAGCTTGAAATTTCTTTAAATATCCTCGCTATACCAAGTTTCAAGGGTAGGTTTGAACACTTTGAACTCCTCAACCGTGCGGTTTTTTTTTGGGATAAATAAATAAATAAATGATTAATCAAAAACCACATGCGATGACAGGGAACAGTACAGAACAAAATAACAGTTGTAATAGCCGTTTGATTCAGGGAGAGACGGACTGCTGGATGCGTCTAGCTGAAGACAGGACGCTATGACGCTCATTAGGGGGGAGGCCTATGTCCAGCAGCGGACTAACATCTATAGGCTGATGATGATGTAAAGAAAAATTAAAATTTTATTGAAACCCGACTCGGTCCTCGTTTTATTTCTCAAAATGAGAGGAAGGTCTGTAAAATATACCTAGCTAAGAGCTATAAAGGAGGCCAGACGATATTTTGTTTTTGATACAAAACTTTAACCATTTGACACTTGGTGGTAATAATATGTAGAACCAGAACACCTGAAACAAGTATCTGTAGATCGTATAGACATTTGTCCCGACGCGGGAATCGAACCCGCGATCTTCTGTGTCGCAGGCGGACCTCGCCCACCGCGCCACTGAGGTCGTCAACAATTAGTTGTAGTATCAACATAGAAACATTAAAGTCAAAGTCAATAGATGCTATTAAGACTCTATTAAGAAATAAATGCTATTGTCTTTTTTTGTAAGCCTGTCTAAGTCTAGTGTATGACTTGTCTAAGGCTTACAAAATAAGCTTAGACAAGTCATATTTTATACTACCTATAAATTATTACACTTCAAAATTAGAAAAATTTAAACCACTCCTCGCGGTAATAAAAATAGTCAGGTCGAAAACACCACGACAATTTTTATATTTAAATAAAAACAGCAGGTAAATACCATAGCGTACTTACTACAATCAAGTTGTGCATTCGCCGTAACGCCGGCAGATGTACTTTGTATTGTAAATGCCATAGTTTGAGTTGGTTGGCCTGCTCATTTTGTTGCCTCAACTTGACAATCTTCTCATAAATGACGCTGGATAATTCACGCAACATTATTGGGGCTATCTATTTAGCCTATTTTCATCATCATCATCATCATCAGCCTATATTAGTCAACTGCTGGACATAGGCCTCCCCCAATGAGCGCCATAGCGCTCTGTCTCCAGAACACGTTTGCCCCAGCGGCCGTCGGTCCTTCGCGAGATATGGCCGGACCACTGTCACTTCAGCTTGCTAATTCTCAAAGCTATGTCGATAACTAGCCTGCTTTAGTTCTAGCCTATTTGTTGTAATAGCGGCAACAGAAATACATCATCTGTGAAAATTTCAACTATCACGGTTCATGAGATACAGCCTGGTGACAGACAGACAGACGGATGGACAGCGGAGCCTTATTAATAGGGTCCCATTTTACCCTTTGGGTACGGAATCCTAAAAACAATTGTACTTTAGGATACGGCTTCATCAGAATAGCATGGAAAATAAATAACATCAAAGCCTTTTGAGTCCCCAACTGTCGTTTGTCACAGTTCTATGTCTATCGCGTTAAGGTTGAGTTTTGCTCAGTTTTAGCTGTAAAATGGCATGAGAATTTTAACCGGTAACCATCTGTTCTACCGCCGCTTTGTGGCTTCTTACTGAGGATATCCTTTGATACTCAATTTGGCAGGTCTTTTGTAACGGTTCCAGGGTTATCAAACCGCAAAATGCTGTTAGCTGTTTCGAACAGCAGGTTAACATACAGGGCATATTAAAAAAAACTTGGTAGAGATAACAAAACAAGCAAAAATAATTTAAATTCCTAGTTTTATTGATTAGGATATTCCTTTTTTTTTAATTTCGAACGAATGTATTGCCTAAACTTTTTCCATCAACTTATTTTCTGTTAAAATGTGTGGAAATAACGAAATGTGCGTTATTCAATTATTAGCAGGGTTAATATTTTATTGTATTATTCTGATTATGACCCGTAACAATATGGATTCGAAAAATTACGGACATTCTATATCATTATTTGTACCTATCGATGGACGTGCAAAAACTAATTTTCATAATTTCAAGTGTTCCTGTGGATTGTAATTTAGATATATATTTCTTGCAGCACTTTCTTTCCATCTTACAAAAAAGCAAATAACAGTGATAGGGAGTGATGCTCAGCTGACCAACGACAATAGAACTCCTTGGTTCAGAATCTACAGAGCCATTCAAATTAGGTTTCACTCGAGTGCCCGCTAAAACGACGCGCTGCGGAGCGCGACAGGAAGCCAAATGAGACATACCATCTTTTACGTAGTTATTGTATTCTCTTTGGTACCATCAACTGTCGGTAACCGACCTCTGATGTATAAGACTTGACTTGACTTCTTTGATGTGGAGTGAAAGGGGAACTCCAACATCTCGTCTCCCAAGCCAACCTAACCTGCAAGTGGTACACCCTGCTAGATAACGAACTAGGCTCTGGTGAAAATATGAAACAATCTTCATAATTTAATAGCTCATTGATTTTACAATTATTTTCCATTACTTGACACTGGCAGAAAAGTTTCCAACCAGACACAGTTGCCAAGAATCATTCTCTTCATGAATTCTTTGTATTGGCAATTCCATTACGGAAAAGACTTCGAATACAGAATTTATTGATAAAAACCGTAGACTGAGTGTTAAGAACGGAGTTCTCCGGCTCGTATACCAACTTAGCTGGAGTTCTCCGGTACTTATATTTCGACGTGCACTCCTTTTTACTGTGGCTGGTTTAGCGCACGCCGCCACGCACCCCTGAATGCGTAGGTTTGGGTACAACAACACTTAACGGTCCTCCTTGGCCTCTTGCGGGGAAAGGAGGAGGGTTCCTCGGCTAACTTTGCAGGGGTGTGAATAAAAGTCCTCTTGTTCCAGTGGCAGCTCTTCCTTGAGGTCCCCTACTAGGGATAAAACAAAGTCACTGCACTGAACTTGACTATTTATTTCCCTTAAGACTTATTCACCACTTGCAAAACTACTGAACACTTCAAAATATTCACTCACTTCACTATAGAAACTCTTGATTGGAACTGCTTCAAAATTAGAACTCGAAATTAGAACTGACTAAATCGCAAACAAGCTCGCCTTTTATACCTCCGTCGACCCTTACTCGAATATTCTACGAATTTCCGGGCTATACCTACCTCTTTCTAAAGTCTAGAACATTTTTGCTTTCCTTGTCTTTCTTGTTTATTCGTTCGAGAAAATGCACATAATTAGAGGTAGGTATACACGACCCGGTTCATAACAACTATATCGTAATCGGAGGCGCGAGTACTGTTACTTATTCTGTGTAGCCTTTCAAACAAAAGTAAACCTTATTTTCTAATTAATAAGATTCTAACTTAATTATCACATAACGCTTAAAATTCTATTATTTGTGGGTTCCGTCGCCGACACTGAGCATTACTCTATCTTAGTCTATGACAAAACCGTTCAATTTCTGTCAGTTTGTAATAAAAAAAACTAGCGGACCGTCCCGGCTTCGCAGGGGTATTTATTGTTTTTATTATTTATAATTCATTTGCGGACGTTTATTTCCCGTACCCGTACCCCAGTGATGCCTATATCGCATAGTTATAGTTAGTCGAGTGTGAGTCAAGCGACTTTTTTCTAATACTTACATTTTTGAACTCGTGATATCTTTCGAATGGAATGTCGGAATTTAATAATTCAAAAAGTTATATTAAGGTATTGAAGCATTCTTAATTATAAAGTAATTTATTTTGATGAGGATTAATACCACGGTACAAATAAAGAGCCATTTTTAGCGGCGGCATTTTAATTATCTAAGTCTAAGTGCATAATATTTTGAAAGCAATAAATGTTATAGAGTTTGAGTTAGAGGCTGAATTAAAATTTTAAAATAAAAAAAAACACTTATAATGACGTAACTATAATAGTTAGAAATATGCTGTCGCGACATTTTTTGTAGACAATGATGTGTTCTGCAATGATGTAGTACATCACTTTGTTCTATCATCAATAGTTTTCGCAGCGCACGCGATGTAAGGAATTTCTAAGTTCATTTTTTTACACCTTGAGTTACATTATGGGAGTTTTCGTATGGATCCCTAATTTTTTTGAAAATATAATATAACTTATGTTCACCGGGGATAGTGTAGCTTTCCAACGGTGAAAGAATTTTTCAAATCGGTCCAGTAGTTTCGGAGCCAACAATACAAACAAACAAACAATCAAATGTTTCCTCTTTCTCATTAAATAAATCTTCCGGGTTACCTACCCCAGAGTATGTACTCAAGTATTTAATTAATTACTACACCATGTTGGTATAAACACTAATAACAGAATACGAAAATGTTTTTTAGAAATGTCTATCACCTTTAATGTATTTTTTTAACTCAATCAGGTAAGTACAGTGTCACTTAAAACCTGCAAACAAACACTACCTACTCCAATCAAAATAAATGTAAATTCACTTCCATAATGGCGGGCGGAAGTGCGCTACCGGATATGACGTCATTCGCGCTCGCCCGTGAAGCCCCAACCAACATGGCATTATCAATTCATCAGGATAACGGTTTTGTACTGAACTGGTGTTGTTATGGCATAATACCGGCTCATAATATACCTATGCATTAGTTATTGCTCTAGTAATAATACTAGCTGCGCCCCGCGGTTTCACCCACGTGGTGATGGATATTTTGGATAATATACAGGGTGGAATTTTGTAATGCCACCTGGAGGGAAAGTACTCTTAATACTGTAGATAGAAAATTGTACTCAAAGAAAACATTCCTTTAATTTTGAAAAGAAAGAAAACTGCATTCAAAGATTTGCGAAAATTCGCTTGCCACACCCGAGAATCGAACCGACTAAAATCTATAAAAATTACACCCTGTACTTTTATTGCATAGATCGTTAGGGTCAATAATAAGGATGAAATCTCTCTAATAAAATTAATAAATTAAATGAAAGGAAAACCATGAAATCTTAAATTATAAATTGAATGGGTCAAGTTAAGCACTTTAACTTAAAGATCCATCTGTTTACTTGTGTCAGTAATTAATAATTATCATTGACGTCATTATCCATTAAAATGACGAATTAATATTTAGATAAGACGATTGAAATTTGCACGTGTTTGTACCTAATGCAGACTCCTTTTTTAGATGCAACATAACTGCAATACTGAAATACTGGATCTCTTAAGAAATGAGTTAAATGGTTTCCCCGAGGCAGAGCGAAACCAAATAATTCTACAGCAAGATGGTGCTCCAGCCCATAACAGCAGAATCACTACTGCCTACATTAATAACCATTTGAATACCTGGATTGGTACCAACGGCACACCAGATCTCACCCCTTTAGATTTTTTTTGTGGGGATATGTAAAAAATCTAATTTACATGAAATCTTATGCGAATGTAAACGAGTTGAGAGTTGAAGTTCAGAATACGATTTATAATATTCACCACAACACGTTATTAAAAGTATCTAGAAATGAATTCGTTAGAAGAATAAATTTGTGTATCCAAGAAAATGGAGCCCATTTCGAGCAACTAATTACTTTTTATTGTAAATAATTAAAATAATTTAAGATTTCATAGTTTTCCTTTCATTTTATTTATTAAGTTGTTAGAGAGATTTCATCCTTATTATTGACCCTAACGATCTATGCAATAAAAGTACAGGGTGTAATTTTTACAGATTTTAGTTGGTTCGATTCCCGGGTGTGGCAAGCGAATTTTCGAAAATCTTTGAATGCAGTTTTCTTTCTTTTCAAAATTAAAGGAATGTTTTCTTTGAGTACAATTTTCTATCTACATTATTAAGAGTACTTTCCCTCCAGGTGGCATTACAAAATTCCACCCTGTATAATATAGCTTTATAAATTGTAGCCTATGTGTTATTCTGATGTATAAGCTACATTTATTATTGTAAAGTTTCATTAAAATCCATTCAGTAGTTTTTACGTGAAAGAGTAACAAACATCCATCCATCCATCCATACTTACAAACTTTCGCGTTTATAATATTAGTAGGATAAGGCTAAGTGACGATGGCACTTTTGCCCTAAGAAACAAAAGACGAGCAACAGCGAAACGACGAAGTGTCTTCCTTTTATACGAGAAGGTCTCAAAAACAAAAAGGGCGCAAATTCTTTTACGTTTTTACAAAGCGGTTAGAAATATTTTTTCATGAATAAAGAGTTTTCTATCTATCTACTGGGTAGTCTACTGTTTCAAAATGCGCCACATTAGTAACCGAATACTGGTATTTGGTTTTGATAGCAGATGTTCAAAGAATATACTTAGGTATTGTGTGGGTTGTTGCATAATTTTTGCATTCGTTGACCTCGCCTTTGCATATCACAATAAAACTATGAATCGAATGAAAACTTAATGGATTTAACTCGTTTATATTTAGATACAGGTGTGGATTTTGGCATAATTTATTGAACACAGTTGTTGGTACAAAACACATCAAGCCATCAATCAATTTGAAGCAAACACCTGGCTTGTTGTCTGAGCCTATAACTTGACGCCAATGCGCTTTTAAACTTACACAAGCTTTATCTAAATTTGCAAACGTTCCAGGTAAATTGATATCCCAATTTGCTTCAGAATATACGGATAATATTTTACCAATTTTACCTTAAAATATTATGCACATTTCTCATCGATAAGTCACGCTCGTCAATGATTTCGTAATTGTGGGATGTTAAAAATTCGTTCCATTTAGAAACGGTTTTTGGGGCGCAACGGTATTTCGTAACGAATACTTAAAGTTTATGTAAATGGTTATTTTATTAAGTAAAAATACTTAATATACTTAATAGTAATATTTTCGGTAAACGTGTAGGACGCCCGCCAACCAGGCGGGATTGGGATGACGACCTGTTAAAGACTGCAGGTAGATGCTGGATGCGTCAAGCTGAAGACAGAGCGCGCTGTGGCGCTCATTGGGGTAGGTCTATGTTCAGCAGTGAACTAATATAGGCTGATGATGATGAATATTTTTGGTTATCCGAACCCTGAGTCCAAACTGAGTGGCTGATATGGGTTCGTGCAATACCAAACCGAAAAAGTTTACACTACGTCTACAGTGAAAACTTTTTACGGCAAAAAGTATTTTTTTAGTCTAGACAGACTAAAAAATCCTCGTTTTGGCCCTGACTCCGCCAAAGCGAAGATGTCCATAGCGGAGACGAGAAGAGACGTTCTTCAGCTAGGGTGTCTCCACCGAAGTTGTGCAGAGATGCGTACTGGCTAGACTGGAGCGGAGTTGTGTGCTGGCTAGAGCGGGGCTGAACTGCGTTAGGCAAGCGTCGGATGTTTAATAAGATGAATGCACTAGCGAGGCACATCTTACATTTCCGCTCATCTCTTCTCGTCTCCGCTGCGTGACGTCACCAGCTTGCTAGCCACAGCTCAAGTCTCCGCTTCGATCTTTCTTTGTTTCTTCGCATACGAATATGATACATCTTCGCTCTGTGGTCTCTAAAGCTGGGCGGAGACTAGATGTGTGAATAACGACTTTCTATTGGTTCATTTTCATTTTTTCCTTTTCAACTTTGGTGGAATCTGGTCCTTAGGCTGGCTACGACTTACACTGAGAAAGATTGCGCTAATATAATACACCTTTTGACACCAAAAGGTGTCAAAAGTGGTGATTTAGATGCGATACTATTGTCATAGTGAGGCGATTGTGTTAGTGGAATTAGGCCCCTGATACTGTTGTCCGACACACTATTGTGTATTTTCTCGTCTATGTCACGGTCAATGACGTGAGAGAAGACAAGCTTGCGTGATAGTTCACTATTACTAACAACAAACCTCTAAGTGAAGTACTCTATCTTCAGTACTTAAAGGTTTTCTATAGGTCAGTAGATAAATAGGTTAATGGAAAACATTCTCATATCTTTCTGATTGGGACCTTAAATGATCACCATTATTATTAAACTAGCCTGGATTTGTACACTAATAGGAAGAAACCGCCGTGTGGCTTAGAATTTGCACCACCCCCTACCCGCGGGTGTCGTAAGAGGCGACTATATCCACCAGGGGGCGCCCGGGCGGGCAGCAGCACTTCCTGTACAACAAATCTACCACCAAACTGCGATCTCAAACCAGCTTGTTAACGTAGGGTTTATGGGCCTTACGCCTACAAAAGATAAAAGCCAATACGGCGCTTATCAGAGGAGGCCTGTGTCCAGCAGATGACCAGTAAGTATAGGCTGTTGGAAAGGGGTGCAAAAGCGACAATTTTGTGGTTTTTTTAACTGTTTTGCATCATGTACCTTTTTGGAGGCTTCTTATCATTAAAGAAAAACCTTCGAAAAAACAAAATATAGGCAAAAAAGGTTTCGAAAAAAATAATATGGGTGACATAAAATACAAGATCTTTTCTAGACATTATTGACAAACAGTACTTATTACATACAAATTTTCAATGGAACCTGAAATCATGCGAATTCTATATGAGTGATAATTCTGTCATCTGTGAGTCCTGTACAACCACACATTAGGCAGTCTCTATGAAAACCGTAGATTAAAAAAAAACCGGCGAGAAACACGTGTCATAATAATGTTATTATAGCCCCCAAGGTGAACCTAAATCCATGATGCGAAACCAATTTTATTACAGCATTTATGTATAAAAAAACTAAAATAACTTCTACCGGTCAAGTTCTATGAGTAACGCGTGACAATACGTCGTTAGCATACAGATTATATCTCGGCCTTTCATAAAAATAAGTTGCGGTGCGTAATTATGTGAAATACTTAGATTTAGGATTATTTTTAGTTTGGTTTTATCGATTTTTAATGACTTTGTGAGCCTAACAGTTTGGATTAACGCCGTGGATTAAGTCCGTGGGAATCTCCTTTTGTGATTTAATTTGAAACAGTTAGTTATAAAACTAACCTACCAGAAATATAATGTTAGTTAAAATACAGGTAAGTAAGTACGAGTTAGTTTTACTATGGACGACCACGATGGCGCTGCGGGCAAAGATCCACCTGCGACGCCAGAATTTACGGTTTCGATTCTTCCCTCGGGACAAAATTTGTCCAATAGATAGCTGCAGTCTTTCGCAGGTCGTCATCCTACCTGTTCGGAGGGCTTCCTACACTACGTTTACCGAGTCGTGGCCTCCACTCAAGAACACGTTTGCCCCAGCGGCCGTCGGTTCTTCGCGAGATATAGCCGGCCCACTGCCACTTCAGTTTTGTATGATCTATTGCTGTCTAGTACCTGCCATCAGCTTTGGGTTTAGATAGCTTTGTAATCTAGCACTACCTCTAAATTGTTGCCCACACTACCCAAAGGTTAGCAGGTAGAGAATGCTATCTAGCATTATGCTCGCCTATGTACAACTTTTTTGCAATAAAGTATATTCTATCTATTCTAACTAAAGCTCACTATTCGCACGATGATCGACAAATCGATAATCGATTTGAACCAACGCTGGTAACCGATACATACATGGTTTAAAGTGCGTGAGTGAATCACGATGGACCGTTGATGATGCTGTCACGCATCACCGTCGAGGGTTACTGACCGGAAATCTGCGGAAGAGCATCCATTGACCTTCAACGAAAACCTTGTGATAGCTCTTACAACTTGTGATAGCTTCTACAACAAAATTCCATATAAGTTTAGTACTTATTAAAGACAGGTATTAAAAGAAGTTTGTATATATTTAATTTTTTCATACGTTATGAAAAAACCAATACATTATATAGATATTTTTATTTCATATAAAAATACCCAGAACACCCGGGAAAATATTTGCAGATTGTATACATACAAACATTTATTTTAAGGCGGGAATCGAACCCGCAACCTCCTGCATCGCAGGCGTGCCTTCGCCAGCCGACCACATCGCCGTCCTTTTATACGCTTAGGCTTCGCACGATTTTAGTACGGATCCCTAACTTTTTTAAAAATATAATATAGCCTATGTTCACCGGGGATAGTGTAGCTTCCCAACGTGAAAGAATTTCTCAAATCGGTCCAGTAGTTTCGAAGCCTCACTACAAACAAACAAAAAAATCAAACCTTTACCCTTTATAATATTCGTATAGATAGTGTTAAACTTTTAATTCCTCAATTAAGTAATTGACAAATCTATCACGTCTAAGCGGTCCGACAAGCGTAAATCAGCTAATAAAACGGTTAGATTTCATTTTTACACATTTCTGTTCTCAAGTGCTTGTTAGCTTGTAAAAGTGTACCGCTCGGAGCTGTAAAGATTCACACTACTGACCTAAAAGAGGAGGTGTGACCATCAAGCGGACCTAGCCGGAGCGGACGATTAGCGGACAGGTGCCGTGTTCAATTTCAGCCGCTGCTGTCCGGGCTCTTGCGGTCTCGTTGTTGTGGAATCATTTTACGAGCGGATGTTAAACGCAAAAGTTCCTGCATGCTGTTTGTATGTCCAAGATACTAAATCGTAAATAGAAAAATATAAACTTACTTGCAAGAAAAACCATTTTATCTCTTTGGTTTAAACAAGCCTTATTCAATAGAAAAGAACAGTAATATGTCTTTAGTTAAAACAAGCCGCCATGCCGCAATTCACGAACAAAGGCTTCATCATCATGTGAATGTCGAGGCGATCCAGCTCCTCGACAACACGGACATAGTGAGAAGGCTTAAAAGGACAAAACTCTTTGAGTTAGTGTAGTGATAATAATAGTGTATGTGCAGAAGTGCTTTTTTAAAGAACACATGAACAAAGTGTCTTCGCCTTAAGTATAGAGACATTAAGAAAAGTGCCAATGGACACGTTCTTAGTAATATGTTGATATAAAAATAAGTTAAAACTAAATTACCCATTAGCCAATTCTATGGCTAGATTGTAATTATACTGTATATTAACATTTATTTTAAATGTGTATAATAGACAATAAAAAAAAATGCCGCAATTAAATTAAAAATGTATTTTCAAATTAAAATATGTACATTTCACAGGGGAAATAAGCCGCTGACCTACCGAACGATCACTTAAAGTATTAGTTAAGCTCAGAAGTCATTCATAGATTGCTTGAGTAACGTTAATGCCATAAAAAAGCTATACTCAAGCAAAGATCGATGACAAGGCAAGTTTTCATAATAGGGTCTTAGCGTTTTATTAGTAAAACAAAGATATATTACACATATTTATAATAAAGATATATGAGTAACGAAAAATATTACATCTAATCAGTAGTCATATTTTTCGATACATATATGCGGGTTTTTTATCATTGTTATAAGGTCTTAAACCAGAAGTATTGCCAACAAGGCCGATAATTTTAACCAGGTATAGCTTGATTTACCAGATTACCAACAAATAAGATGCGAGAGAGCGGATAATATTCCGTTGGATATCCCCTATTCTGGCCTAGGTGATTCTGCGCCGAAATATCCTCTCAATGTGCCTTGAATATTTTACAAAGTTGCTTGCAATTTTTGTTGTTCGTACGCCAATGCAACGGTATCGATGCCTTTATATATGCAAACACATGCATAAAACGTGCTTGTAAATGTATATTCTGCCTCAATCTGCCCAATAATAATGTTGTGGCAGTAATTTCTATGGTTTTATTCTCAGCTGCAACGAATCTTGCGATTTTACCTACATCTGCAGATAAATAGAAAGGAATTTTCTGTTTATCTGTTTTCCTTATGGTGTTAAAGATTTAAATAATTACTAACCTCATATGGCAAAATGATACAAGAAACAAAAACGTAGTATCAAGAAAATATTTTTGGAGAAACTTGAAACATTGCTTCATAGAATTTATGCTTTCATCAGACCAAACTTACCTTAATCTCTAAACAATTAAAATAAATGATTCATAAATAAAATTATCAACGCTACCTACTCAAGAAGCTTTAACTTACCAAAAGCAGCAGAAATATCTATAACTTCACCTCGCAGTCAAAACAAACAATTTCATTTAAATAAATTTAACATTTTATTAAGGTTTTCGCTGGCTTATACGATTAACCTCGTAAAGAAGCTTACACACTGGACGTGTGCCGCCCACGTCAAGCTGTCGTCACGCTCGCGTCACGCCCGCGACAAAGAAAAAGATTAGAGAGGAAGATTGAAATTATATCACACAACGTTCATATTTTTTTTACATTACGCATTAATTATAAGTATTTTATTTTATTTTATAATATGGATAACCTACAAGCACACAGATCCCCTGGTACTGTCCACGATCCTATCCATCCATGGTTGTCTGGTAGAGATCGTCTCTTGAGCGATAAGACCGCCAATTGTATCTAGTTTTTATTTTATTTTTTGTCATTTTATACTTAGTGTGCAATAAAGAATTATCTATCTATCTATCTATGTATCATTATTTATCTACATGAAAAGATTGACCGCTTTATCTTAGGTCTATGTTTATGTAAGTTTATTATAATGTTTGTAATGCAGGTATTAGGTATGTAGCGTACCTACACTATTATATACCATAACACAAGATAAGCAGTTAGTTAAGAATAAGTAGATATAAACAATATACCTAAGTAAAATATAATAATTTTAATTTAAAACTAAATACATAAAGTCTCTGATAATGTTAGAGGAATAAGTAAAATAAAAAAAATACCATAACACACACACACTATAATGTATAATATCAACGTGCCACCGTCTATATTATTCCTTCATGTCCAGTCCATCCTAAGGTTGCCTGGAACGGATCGCTCTCAGCGTTAAGGCCGCCCTTTATACTTCCTTTGTTCTAATTTTTATTTCTGTATTGTATGGTATAATACATTTAATTGTTTTCTATCTATCTACGAGATGGGACAAATGTACAAGCTCAGTTTATTTTAACGTTATCAATGAAATGAAATGAAATGAAATGAAATGAAATGAAAGTTTATTTCCTTAGGCTTACAAATAAGCACTTAGACAAGTCATATTTTATACTATTCATTATTATATTGATGTTCACTTCAATTTTTTGTCCTCCAGTGGAAGAAGTGAGAAGAAACCACCAGTATGTTCATAACTTATGTGTCTAGTACATAGATTTGCTTATCTGTAAGTTGTTAGATTTTGAAGCAATTCAAGCCTCTCATTATCATATGTTCTGTAAGTTACACCCTTTGCTGACTTATAATCGATATTGCAAACGGAGTTTAAGGTGGCTGTATGCGTCGAAGTATCAAGCAGTGATTTGTTTCGTCTAAACTTCGTTTTGGAATGCATTTCTACGCCTACAAACGTTACATTTTTAATGACGACTTCTGTGGTGCATCGGGCGAAGGCCTGCCTGCGACGCAGGTTGCGGGTTCGATTCCCGCCTCTGGGCAAATGTTTGAACGATCTGCAGATATCTGTCCCGGGTGTTCTGGTCGTTTTCTATGTATAATAAAATGTATCTATCAATGTAATGTATTGTATTATGTATATCAGTTATCTAGTACCCATAACACAAGCTCTGGGCTCAAGGGCTAGATGATGCTGTGTGGATTGTCCAGCATTATTTATTTATTTAATCGAAAGGCATATTGCAACAATTTTACTGCAGTTTCAAGTTACTACAAGACGGACCTCCGAGAGTAAAGTGCCCATCGCCTTTAACAATTACCATGAAGTTAACACGCGTAGCAAATGTAGGTAGGTTCATTTATGGAACTGGATAGGCCAGCTTTGCCTTTTGCAGTACGAAATTTGTACGCAGTTTGTAGTATTGCGGTAAAGCTGTTGTTTGTTGCATACTGTTGGAGGGCTGTCTAGAAAATACAAGTTTTTATCATATAATCCTTATCTCTATAGCTTTTGGGATGACGATAATATGTGAAGATTAGGGTTCATGGTCAACTCTTTGTTAGGGTCAAGCTCGCCTATGTACATATCTTTTTTAGTTAAGTTATTTTAAAGTTTTTTTGTGTACAATAAAGAATTACAGAAATATAACGACGACCGATGTGGCGCGGTGGGCGAAGGTCCGCCTGCGACGCAGGAGGTTGCGGGTTCGATTCCCGCCTCGGAACAAATGTGTGTACGATCTGCAGATATTTGTTTCAGGTGTTCTGGTCGTATTCTATGTATAATAAAAAATATCTATATATGTAATGTATTGTATTATGTATATCAGTTATCTAGTACCCATAACACAAGCTCTGCTTACCATGGGGCTAGATAATGCTGTGTGAATTGTCCAGCATTATTTATTTATTTAATAAAGAATTACATGGTTCGTTATACGCCTAAATTTTAGAATTTAATGACTTATGGCGAATTTCGAGAGACTAGCAATTGCCCAAAAAGAGAAACTCATATGAACACCTTATTTTTACTACGACCTAGTTCTGTGTCACTTACTTCCATGTTAAACTGTTTTTGTTTTTCGTTTGTTTATCTTATACTACTATATTATTTTTGGTGTTGTGTCAGAAAGATGTGTCAAAATAAAGTCCTATATATTTTGATTTATCTATGCTATTCTATTCATGTTTTGTTGAAATAAACAAAAAATTAAACACTCGGAACAAATATATGCAAAACATTTTTCCCAAGGCATTCTCAAACCATTCTCATTAAGGAGAGTGTTCTTAATTTTCTGTAATTTTCCATTTATTATTAATATATATATATTTCCTAGCCCTAATCAAATATATTGTTTAAAAATTAATAAAAAAAATAATTAAATATTGTAATAAAAAAATAATGCATGCTTACATATTTTTATCTTATTATTATTTTTTTAATTATTATTTCCTATTAATTTCATTTTGTATTTACTTCACATAAACTGCTCTTTGATCATGCTGTGTAGGTACACATATTTAGGGATACAGTCTAGTTTTAATTATTGCGTGTTTCTAGTTGTATAATATTTGATTGTATTCTGTTTTGTGTGCTAAATAAATAAAATATAGATATAAAATAATATTTTATATCTATATTTTATTTATTTAGCGGGTTTATATTATAAACCCGCAACCTCCTGCATCACAGCGGACTTTCCCCTCCGCAACACATCAGTCGTATCTTACTTATCCGACGTGTTTAAAATGTGTTTTAGTAACATTTTTAAAAAGCCGGATAACTAAGTACTTTTACGTACTTTTCGAATAGGCTTCTGCCTGGTGCGTCATAACCATTACTCGGCATAAAAGTGGCTAAGTAGAACTTACAACAACATTTTAACGGTGACACATCTATGTTTTAAGTACCACTTAAAATGCCACGTAATGTAAAAGACACTTCTTAGCCAGGCTGGTAATTTTGACTTCACTCGTCTGTCGAGGTGGACCCTTAGATTAAAGATATGCACGACAGTTTCATTGCATCTCCAGAAGTAGAACGAGTAGAAATTACCGCTAATTTTTATTATTAATTATTATTTTCGGTACACAGATAAACGATAGCAGTAGGCTAATCAAAGGGATTGGTGTCTAGGGTAGAATAGAGAAAGTCATACATTGCGTAAATAATTGAAGTTGAAGGAATGAATTACAAATAATTGACGCATTCGATGACAAAGTGACGTTGTTTTTTTTTATTTCCTAGATAATGATCCCCTTTCTCCCGTTCATCCGAGATAGCTCTAAGAATTAGCAAGCTGAAGTGGCAGTGGGCCGGCCATATCTCGCGAAGAACCAACGGCCGCTGGGGCAAACGTGTTCTTGAGTGGAGACCACGACTCGGTAAACGTAGTGTAGGACGCCCTCCGACCAGGTGGGATGACGACCTGCGAAAGACTGCAGGTAGATGCTGGATGCTGCAAGCTAAAGACAGGGCGCTATGGCGCTCATTGGGGGAGGCCTATGTCCAGCAGTGGACTGCTATAGGCTGATGATGATGATGATCCCCGTTCTTGCCTTAATCTTTTTTCTTTTAAAGAAAATTTCGGGTCCGGTAGTACACGAGTAAATTCTATTCGGAATGGAAGAATGTTATAACCTACATGAAGCGCTACTGATTTGTACAGTCAAAAACCGCCTATGCTGCGGCTCTGTTTTCAGTAGGCTACTAAAGTAAAAACAGAGCCCCGGATTACCCACCTTAGATAGTGTACAAAAACTATAAAAGTTTATTTTCTTTTCCTTACCTACAACTAGCGCCTTGCAGCGCCTCTACCTACCAACTATGAATACCTACAGGAAGGAACTAGGTATTTATCGTAGAAGTAAGGAGATTACGGTTTCAGAGCGATTTGTTGCATTGCGGCAGTATGAGTGATGAATAGATAGATAGAAAACACTTTCATACACACAAATCATGAAATATATAATAAACTAGCGGACCTTCCCGGCTTCGCACGGTTTTAGTATGGATCCCTAACTTTTTTGAAAATATAATATAGCCTATGTTCACCGGGGATAGTGTAGCTTCCCAATGGTGAAATAATTTTTCAAATCGGTCCAGTAGTTTCGGAGCCTATATTCATTACAAACAAACAAACAAAAAATCAAACCTTTTCTCTTTATAATATTATATTAGTAAAGTAAAGTAAAAATGTTATTTATTGACAAAATAGACAATGAATCAGGCAATACGAGTCCATAGGCTCCTGAACTAGTATTAAACTGTGTTTCAGGAACCAATGGCTTCTCCAACTAATATTAACATACAAGTACTTATAGATGTTTATAAAAGAAGAAGTATAAAGGGCTGTCTTATCGCTAAGAGCGATAGGACACACAAAAACATATCTGCATCGATCTTAGAAATGCAGACACCATCCGCATATCCCGGTGGTCAATGGATATTATTGTAACGGATGCCGAGTCCTATTTAGGAGCGCCTTGCTTCTAGTTACAAGATACCTGGTCTGCTTACATGTTTACCATAGCGTACCATTGATGGTCACCCGGCACTGGTACAGTCAGAGCAATATTTACCGAACAGGGTACACCTATTTTATTTTTTATTGTTTAAACAAATTCAACAGCCCTTCATCTAAACATTCCAAACTTTAATAATCTAACTTACGGCCAATTAGTCGGATAGCTATTTCATCCTAACGCGATGTGGTCATATCGAGATTTAGTCAGAAAGCGATTTAGTCCTAACTAATATCTAGTCAAATCAATATGTAGTCTTAAAGCTTCTAACCCTAGATTGACACTTTATAAAGGAAACAAAATACCAGCAGTCTAACATTAACAAAATCAAACATACAAAATACAACTTACAGAAATAATAAGAAAGGTCAGTCATTAGAGAAATTAAAATGTTATGAGAAAAACTTAAACCTTTAAAGGATTTTCCTCTGGTAATCTTAATATCAACAGTTATTATAAATATAATTAGTAATCTTAGTATCCCGACTACCTTTGTGGCGCGGTGGGCAAAGGTCCACCTACGACGCAGAAGTTTGTGGGTTTGATTCCCGCCTCGGAACAAATGTTTGTACGATCTGTAAATATTTGTTCCGGGTGTTCTGGCCTGGTCTAACTAAAATAAAAAAATCAGTCATCTAGTACTCATTAACACAAGCTCTTAGCTTTATGTTCTGCGATTGTTATAACTTATAAGTTTACGTTTTCATTGATGAGAGTTTATAAATGTCTTTGTTGACAGAATATATCTTGGATTCTAAATCGGAGTAGGTATAATGTTATAGTGTTAAGTAGTTAAGCTCTGAGCACTAGCTTAAAGCTGAGTTTCGTCTAAAGATGATTTTATTGCGTCTATTTCTACGATGTAACTTACTCGAGAGAGATTATAAATTGGTGACCTGTAGTAAAAGCTTTTAAAAATAAGATTTACGACCGCCCGAAGTCGGTTCTGCCATAAATTTTAAAATAACTGAAAGCCCTCGATATAACGATAGGACATTTCTATAAAATATTCATGTATCTGCCAACTATGTATACAATATGAAATCTACCAGTACTTTAGAAATCTTCGCTTCACGGTTCTAGAAAATTGCGTTGCTTAGTATGGTGCAATTGTATCTAGTTTTTTAAGTTTTTATTATACACTCGCGGCCCGTCGCGGCTTCGCCCGGTCGCCCGGGTGGTCATTTGATTCAGGCAATTTTTTAAATTTTTCGTAAGAACCATCCTCGTACTTAAAGGAATATTCGGTTCAGCTGCTCTCGAGATTTGCGCTTAGCAACACATTCAGCGATTTATATTTATATATTATATTATAGAAGATAGATTGATCTCTTATATTAAGTGCGCAATAAATAATTATATATCTTTCTATCTAATTAGCGGCTTTTGCTAATTATAGTACCTACGAGCGTAAGCCTAAATAAACACCGAGTAATTTCTAAGAACTTATATTTCTTACATTTTCCCTACATATGTATATAGATAGACAATATAGATAGATACTTAGACAATTCTTTATTGCACATTGAAAAATACAACAAACAAGATAAAATATATGACAATTTGGCGGTCTTATCGCTCAAGAGCGATAAGCTCTTATCGATCGAGATTTCTACCAGACAACCGTGGACGGATAGGATCGTTGGATTGACCATCTGTGTTTATTAATATGTAGCTGAAATTTATGATGGTTTAAGATGTTACATACCTTCCTACTAAAACTACATAAATACACATAACTAATTATAAATACCTATTTCTATAAAAACATATATACACAATCTTCAAAATACACATAGCCGAACATGGGACCTCCTCTTTATTTTTGTTTCGTTGGTTAAAAATATGTTTTCCTCAAGAAAAAAGGTCATTCATTCATCATTCTATCGACTCCTACGCAAGGTAAAGAAGACAAGTTGCAAATTAGTATCGATTTCTCGATTTATTGCAAAAATTTATTGGATATTGAATAAGGTATCCGTGAGAACCAGTTTTATGTCGCTACTGAGTTTGCTAAATTGATTGTTTGTAAACTTTGTCAGTTCAATAAATTATTTATAACTAGCTTAAGCACGCGACTACGCACGTGCTATTTCCTTATAAAGAGCACAGGCAGCCTGTAAAGAAATTTCAGCTTCAGGATTACTATTATTCAAAATTTAAGTCTAATCCATTTTGTGGTTGGGGTAGAAGAAAAATAGAAACCATTTTTGATGTTATTTTGTTTTAATTGAATATAAATAATATAATAATTGGTTTTATTAGCAGTTTTAATAATCTTTCTCGAATCCAATAAACATGAATTTTGGTTTCGTTTTTCCGGATTTGTCGGTATTATTTGCATCTAACAAAGTTAAATTTTAGTTAAATTTAAAAGTTAAGTTAAAAATATAACCCATATGCTGATATAATGACGTCATCGAGTAACTCGCAAGTCACAAAGATGGGCGTGGTCCTTTCACTAGACTTTCAACCGTACCCGCCTTCTAATAAATCTCAATTCTACGGCCGGTATAATCTTCGAACTTTCACCTACTTTGAGGCATGAGTCAGATCGCCCACGCTGCCCATTGTTTGGAAGTAGGACTGCGCCCTTACGGAGTGCAGTGAGCTTGAGAACATGATTTTAATAATAAGGTCGACAAAGGTGTTACACGAAAAATTTACGTGTCTTTAAAGGTACAAGTCCGAAATGGGCTGCCGACTGCAATCGTAGGCGACACTGTGGCTAGTAGCTGCGGTTGACCGCAGTGCTGCCTGCGGTCGCGGTTGCCTCTATTTCCAACACACCACTGGCGCTGCAGTCTACGGCCGCAGGCCGCCGTGTTGCCACGCTTGGAATCAATTTCATAGCTAGCGATGCATAGAAAAAAACATGTAGTGTCGCTTGCAGCCTGCAGCTGCGTTTGCGGCCTGCGGTCCATCTTGGAATTACATTTTTAAGCTCACGTGTCCGGGCCATAAAGGCCGCACTCGATTTAAAAAAACTGTGTTGGAACATTTTTTGAACATCGAATACTTTTTACGTTTATGAAAATAATTAGACGTTTATCTTCATATTCGGGTTTTTACGAGTATTCTTACATTGTTAGTATGAATTTGAAAGTTCAAACGATTTACTGACACATTGTTTTTGTAGGTAATCATTTCATGACAAAACACTGGTCTTGCTGATAAAACTAGCAAAAACATGTTAAAATATTTTATAATTGTATTTTTTTTATTGTTATACAAAAAGACTTGCGAGTGCGTATATGAATAGGAAAAAATATCTAAGATTTTTTTCAATAAACACAAAAAATATTCGAAATTCAAATAATCGTTACAAAAACACACAAGTTCCCGGTGGTGTCCAGAATTTCAGCTTCGTTCCCACGTTACTTACATATCTACACCTTATAGTTCTTTTGAGCCAATATAAATACAAATTTATATTAAACAATACAAGTGCCAATACAAATTTCTATTAACTTATTGGCACTGCATAATACCATAATGTGCTGTATAAAATGGAAATTTCCATTTTCCTTGTCCTTTTGCGGTCCAAATGTAATTGTTAAGGTAAGTAATAGGGTATCGATCTTGGCACGGGTATTGAATCAATTTGTTACTATAATAAGGTTGAGTAGACGAGGTCCCTTTATGAGTCACATTCTATGTGTCAAATCCACTATTGGTTTAGCTACCATTGCTTCGTCAATTTCTCTTTTTAAAATTTACATTTTATGTGAAACTAGCTGCGTCCCGCGGTTTCATCCGCGGTGATGGTAAATTGTAGCCTGTGTTATTCTGATATGTAAGCTATATTATTGTGAAGTTTCCTCAAAATCCATTCAGTAGTTTTTGCGTGAAAGAGCAACAACCATCCTCACAAACTTTCGCGTTTATAATATTAGTAGGATTCTCTTTCGCCAAGTCTTACTACGTTAAGTATTTGTCCCGAAAAACGTAATAAAGCTGTGTAAACACTAAGGAATTTTAAATCGGTTTATAGTTTTTGCAAAACAAACAAATATTTTTTCAATTTTAATTTTTTTTATAATAATTTTCTTTGTTAGAGTATTATTTTACACGGCTTTAGAATCCCAAATTTAGGAATGAGTGTCATAAATTGTTATGGCACTAGTTTACCCACTTCTTCACAACAGCCGTGCCGATAAAATGTTTTATTTGTAAAATAATTTTTATCTATATTTAATCTAACAATTCATGTCCATCCAAAGGTTGCCTTGTAGAGATCGCTCACAGCGACAAGGCCGCCCATTGTACAACACAAGTATTTGTCTTTTTCCTGTCTTGTGTATCTGTTTTTATTTGGTGTTCAATAAAGGGTAATTGTATTAAATTTGTATTTATCTTACCCTAAGGTTAAACATGACTTATTTAATAACACATTCAATGCCCAGCATTGTTGATCGATCGGGATCCCAGTACACTCTAGATTTCAAGGAAGAGATAGCTTGCACGAAATCATGATAACGAGCGCGTTTTGACCGGCCTACTGACCCCAGGGGCAAAGAATAACCTACCTGTGCAGATGAGTCTTGCCTTTGAACTGGGGTCATAAAGTTACCTACAGTATAAAAGAAAATGGCAGCGTTCAGTGGGTACTCAAGATTGTAATTAGATTTTTGCTTGATAAAGTAATTGGTGAAAATGTATCGGTCTAGTCGTGAGACAAAAGTACACCAGTAATTAATTGGAAACTATAAAAACTCGACTCGGCTCCGATTTTTCACTTTCATCGCAAAATAGGGACAAATGGCTACATGATGGGCCAAGAACCATAGTATGCTTAGAGCTATCCAGGCCAGTATTTTGATAGTACCTTCCATTTGTCAAAATCGCAGGCGCGTGCGTGGCTGACGGCCGGTGCTGATGGCTCAGCGACGATGACGTGCGTTACGTTCGGCCGCGAACCGCTCATCGCTGAAGTTCGTCAGCGTTGAGTGGTCAACGTCAGAACACTTCTAAAGCAACCATACATATTGACCACTCAGCGCCAATGGTCAGAGTGACACTAAAACCAGCCAATTATTAAATTATAACATATTACATATATTATTACTGACATATTTGTATTAATAAAGGGTTGTAGATTTTGTTTCATGAATATATAAATAAATAACCTATGCCTCGCGATTAAAAAGTAGAACATTTGGATAAATTGATCTTTACGCACTTGGTATACCTAATATCGACTTCAGTGGCGTAAAATGGCCGACGATGCAATTTTACTCTAGTTGTTTAAAGGCATTACCATAATCTTGTTAATAACAATTCAAATATGTCATTGACACTGCTATGTTATAGATCGGCGCGAAGTGAACGCACCTCGGATAACGCACAGTGCAATTTACAACCTTAACCTCTTAATTTTACGATTTGAAGTAAAAAAGCTTCTAACGCTCCTCAAAGGTTCCAGTAAAGTAGGCCATCCGTCGTACTCAGTGCTATAAATACACATTACTTTGAAAGTAAGCCCTTTTAGGGACTTGCTAATTCATTTGAAAACAGCGTAGGTGTGAACTGAATGTGTAAAGTGTATGATATGACATCTGTCAATACGAGCGAGTGGAAGTGGTGCCAAGCCTTAAAGGGTTTGAGAAAATGCACTTTTTTGTCGAATCACACGGTTTATGTATGACTCAAATAACTAGAAGGAAGTTTTAATACAAACTTACCTACGTACATTTTTTACGTATGTATAGCACAGAATACTGGTACTGCGTCATACGTATCCAAGGAATTATTAGTGAAAAAAAAGCCACAAAAGAGCTATATATAAAGTCACATTTATTGGGTCAATTTTTGGACGATGCCAATACTTGTCACTTGGGACAAGTATTGCTAGATCGTGAAAAAATATGTGGTTGTATGTAGATATAATAAAAATAGTAAAAATGTAAATTAGTGTAGGTCGCCCTCCGACCAGGTGGGATGACGACCTGCGAAAGACTGCAAGTAGATGCTGGATGCGTCAAGCTGAAGACAGGGCGCTATGGCGCTCATTGGGGGAGGCCTATGTCCAGCAGTGGACTAATATAGGCTGATGATGATGATGATAGAAATAAGTAAATTAGTCATCCATCTAGCACACAACACAAGCTATGTTTAGCTCGGGGCTAGATGATACTGTGTGGATTGTCCCGCATTATAATTATTCATTTGTTTGAAGGGATCTAAATAAATAATGCTGGACAACCCACACAACATCATCTAGTTGGGGCTAGATGATGCTAACCGAAGCATAAGCTCTGGTACTCGTATATCAATTATCTAGTACCCATAAGTTATGGATACTAGAATATTGATATACGAGTACTTAATACAATATATTACATAGATATTTCTTATTATACAGGTACATAGATTACGACCAGAACTTCCGGAACAAATATTTGCAGATCATACACAAATTTTTTGTCCACTAGTGGAAGAAGCGAAAAAAATCTAAATCAAAAAGCGATTTTATATACCTACATCTCAATATTATATCGCGACTACATATTTTTATAAGTTACCTAAATTTTTAAGAACCATCCCCTCTGTACCCTGCTCTTTGCACGACGCGTGTTTCGCCCCCGGCCACCAACCTACCCTCATTTCCCAGAGTTTTGGAACATTTCTTGAAGTTTATCGCATTATCGTATGCGTTACGAAACAGGCCATAGCCGTAGGGGTGGAGACTTGTAAGGCGAATGTTTTGTATGGGGTGTTTTTTAAGTTAAAGACTCACGAAAATAATTATCCTACTAATATTATAAACGTGAAAGTTTGTATGTATGGATGGATGTTTGTGACTCTTTCACGCAAAAACTACTGAACGGATCGAGCTGAAATTTTGCATACAGGTAGTTCTGGGCCCAGAATAAAACATAGGCTCCTTAAATCAGTTCCCATAGGATATAAATAATCTTAAACGTTTCCATAGAAACAACGCGTGCGAAGCCGCGGATAGAAACTAGTCTTAAAGAATTAAGCCACCGTCAGCTTTTAATACGTACGGATCCTATCCATGCAAAGGTTGCCTGGAAAAATTTTTCGCTTTTAGCGATAAGGCCGCCGATTGTGCCACTAGATTTAGTTAGTATTAAGATCCTTTATTATTAGTATTATTTTTTTTTGTATTGATGGTGCAATAAAGATGTTTTGTATTGTATTGAAAAGTATTTTGTGGTATAATAATGAGAGCGGAAGTAGAAAGGTTGAGATGGTCGCGTCAAATTAAAAAATAACAAAGAACTAAAGGTTTCTTGGTCGCTTCTTAACTTTAGTCGACAAACAGAAGCGAATTAATTATATATTATAGAAATTTATAATATCACTTTGTTAGACGACTCGGCGAACTTCGTACCGCCCAACAGTCTATGTTTGATAGTTACGAAACTCATGAACCTTTTGTATGGAAAAATGTTTTTTCTTTTATTCAATGTTTTCGTCAATTTCCCAATGTATTTCCCAATGCCAATTCGGGACGGAGACACAACAACACAACATACAACAAACCAAAAACTATGAAAATCGGTCCAGCCGTTATAAGTATTCGAACAAACCCGTGTTTTATATATGGTATACATATAGATTACCGCGTCGCTAGATTCCTTTAATATACCGCGGAGGTAAAAATTGCATTAAAACGAAATAGAGGTAAAACAACTATAAATCATAAAAATCGTAAAACAAAAGTTGATTTTCTCGGGATTCAGAATCACCCCTTTCGGCTTAGTATACATATTTTGTGGCACCCTGTATAATATGAAAGTGGTTTCGTGTGATAACCTAACACTATGATTTATCAAATGAGCAAGGACCATTAGATGTTTAAAAGAAGTGAATAAAATACGTTCGAACGATCGATATATTTAACCTTACTTGGGCCGGCAAGGCGAGCGTGTATTGGAATGGTAGAGGGCCTATTCGAAGAAAAACAAGCTTCTTTTTTCTATAACATACAATTTCTATACATATATATATGTATATATATATAAAGTGAGCCCTGTAATTGGCCTTTAGTTTAGTGATTAAGTATGTATGTCAATTTTAGTTCTTAAGGGCAGTAGTATTTTTTTATAAATAAATAACAATTACCTAGTTTTTTTTAATCAAACTTAACTTATTTCAATTTCATTGGGTTAATTAATTACGAACATTTTTTTTGTGTTGGATGAACATCAACTTTCAATTCTTATCGAGGGACTTTTTCAGGGAGAGTGTAGATCAAATTTATTTTTATTATTGTTTTGAATAACAAAATATTGAAATTACTTAAGAAATACACCCATGACACGGGTTCGCTCATAAAAGACAAAATACAATGAGCGTCTAGTCACCTTCGATTAGGAAAGTTATGGAAGAGGACGCTACTGCTACTTGTGTTGTTTTTTTTTAATATGCCTCATTTATACTCAATATTATAAGGGAATAATATAATTTTCAATATTATGGCGCTCATTGGGGGAGGCCTATGCCCAGTATTTATTTATTTAATTTGTATACCAAAAGCAAAACGTTCTCTGAATAGGGCCCTGTAATAGAATCTTAACCTGTCAATTGATTATATTAATGCCATAAATGGTCCTTAGCCAAGTTTGCAGACTGTTTATACAATTTTCGCACGATTTTAGTACAGATTCGGTTAACAAGAAAAACATAATAACTAAAAAGTAGCAGAAAAAAGGGTCCGATGGCGAATCGCCACTAACTCTTTCTATCGTAGTTTATTTATGAAGCCTGTCACCTTATTATGACATTTTCTAGCTCGTGATGAGCTTTGGATAAGTTTCTGATAGGTGCCGTCGAACAGTTATCGCGTGAGAGTCAATGTTCCAGACATTAAAACTGCCTTTGCTAAGCGTTTCCGTAGGTTTGCCTTCCCTTTCATCTACCGCCGGGTCATAAAGCATTGCAATCTGTCTAGCGCGCTATATGACGTACAGGAAAATATTAGACAATGGCTATATTTACCAGAACTGTGCCGAAATATTGGTAAAATCAAATCATGGTAAATACCCCGTTATAAATGACTTTTCTATATTATTTTAGTTAAATACTGCCTAGTGAAAAACTATAGTAATCTTTACTTTTCTTTAAGATACTTAAGAATGAATGAATGAATGAACAGTTTATTGTACCCAAAATAACACCTTATATCTAAATCTTACATAATAACAGTACAATAGGCGGCCTTATATATTATACTTATCTTAAAGCGATTTCTTCCAGGCAACCAGGGATGGAGGAAAAGATATATTATACAAAGAGTTGGTAGAGCACAAACAAACAGTAAAAGAGAAGTAAAAACAAAAAATACAAACTTAATACATTGCATCAAATACAAAACTACTTAAATTAAAACTAACCTAAAAGAAAAAATACAAATAAGAAAACTGAATACAATAAGAAGGTACATAAATTTTAGACCACTGGAGATAGAAGGTGGGACTTTAGTTTAGATTTGAAGGAGTTAATGGAAGGTGCAAGTCTGATTATTGTTTTGTTTATTGGCAGATAATCATTAAATCATGATGAATCATCAATCAAAAGACTTTTGAGGATGTGGTAGTTTAGTTTTTTTGCAGCTACATAGTTGCTGTAAGGACGTTCTTTGTAAGGAATTTGCCATCGCAAAGATGACTTTACGACGACAAATTCCTCAAAAAGAACATACAAACCTAGGCATGCGCATAATTACATTTGGATGCGAGCGCGTCCGCTACTAATTGTATGATCATTTAAGTTTTAAACACGCTTTTTTTAATTTATAAATATGCGCAAAGGTCATTGGGTTTTACAAAACCTTTTTTGGGTTTCGAATCCTTCAAGAAAGATGTATGGATTGGGGTATAGTCTGATTTTATGTTAAATAGGTTTAATATAAGAAGGCCTTATATTAAACCTTATTAGCATGAAACCGTTATGACCTACGGAGCTGAGACGTGGACACTCACGATAGGGCTAGTCCACCAGTTCAAAGTCGCTCAGCGAGCTATGGAAAGAGCTATGCTCGGGGTTTCTCTGAAGGATAGGCTTCGTAACGAATACATCCGACAGAGGACCAAGGTTATCGATATAGCTCAAAGAATTAGCTAGCTGAAGTGGCAGTGGCAGTGGGCCGGCCATATCTCGCGAAGAACCGACGGCCGCTGGGGCAAACGTGTTCTTGAGTCGCAACTCGGTAAACGTAGTGTAGGACGCCCTCCGACCAGGTGGGATGACGACCTGCGAAAGACTGCAGGTAGATGCTGGATGCGCCAAGCTAAAGACAGGCGCTCATTAGGTGAGGCATATTTCCAGCAGTGTACTGCTATAGGCTGATGATGAGCATAAAACTAAGAATGCTTTGCCTTTTTTTATAAGAATCAATAATACCTACTTAATTTTATTGACAAATTTAATATTTTTCAATAACCATTATTATCATCTGAATTCCATTTTAATGTAGGGCACTATTTGTTATTTAAAAAAAATAGTAATTAGGAATTTATGTTATTCATGTTTATGTATTATATGAAGTCGAGAAATAAAATGCTTTTTCTATTTCATTTTATTTATTTTAATTATTCTCTTTTACAACTTTGCACAAAAGGTAGAAAATACGCAAACCGAAAAAGGAAAAAAATAAATAAATACTGATTCATTTTGCAGTTTTACGAGAAATAAAACATGTTGATGATTTTTAACAAGAAAATATTATGTATATTGTCAATATCAAAACTATAATAGTGGAACTCGCAATGAAACTCAACATAGCAGCCATAACTCGAATTCGGAACTTAAATTTTGTCATCTCGGCGCGTGCGCATCCAAATATTGACTCAGTAGATTGTGTGGAGTGCGCATGACGAATTAATATTTGCTTTACATTTATGACTGGCTGATCCTCCCACTACCAACTGCTTTTATGTGCTAAGTGAATAGTTTTTTTATTCTCTCGATTAAGTTAGTTTAAAAAGTAGCATCTGTCAGCGGGTTTGCCCACATTTTTCCGGTACAAAAGTCACATAACATCATATCTTTATTTTATACATTTAATTCAATTCACATTTTCTGGTTTTTTACTCTGTTTTATAAAACAATAATAAAGTTGGCGCAATGTTATTACTCATACGGCTGAGTACGTAAACTAAAAAGTATCAACTATCATCTGCGACATCACCGCATTTGTGTGTTAACACTTTGATTGCTGAAATCACACGGTATGTGTTTTCTACAAGTGACTAATATGCGTAAATCCACACTAGCGCAGCGGCTGAGAAAATACAGATCTGTGTGACTCAGCACAGCCGTAATATTTTTCAAACGAAACGCATGTGCGGCGCAACACAACTGCTGTGTAGAGCGGCAGCACGAATTTTTTAGGTTAAAAAAAAGGATCACAGTCGTCGAAAAAAAATCGCAGTCAAAGTGACACGTACACACAACACAACACAGCCAACTGACGTCATAACCACAGAGCAATATGGCGGCACATATTGCCTACAAACTTTTTATTTTTTCATTAGCACTATTAAATCTAATTTATTTAAAATAACTAAAAGAAAACATAGTATGCAAGCTTATCGTCACGCCTACAAGGCTCTAACATAGGCCTCTCTTGATGTGAAGTAGTTTAAACATACAGAATTAACTAATTAAATGTTAATTATATTAATTGAATTCTAATTTAACTTTATAGATGCTAATGTACCTAAACCATTCACTTCATTTTCAGTCTTTCTTATTATATTATTCTGTTATTTATCCGTGAAAACCTTCAATAAGATTTCTAGTATTATTTTTATTGTGTTATATATAAACTTCTGGTTTTCCTTTAAATAAATATAATAATATAAAAATAACCGCTACTGACTCAAAAATAGACTAGATGATCAATGATGATTGTTTAATTGAAATACTTTTAAGAAATGGGTGTAAATATACTCTGTTATCTAAATACCTCGAACAAAAATACAGACAGACCTTAGCCGCCATCTGTCAGTTGTGGCATTCATGGCAGTACACGCCATATTGAATTTAACACGATTAGTATTCAGCTCACGGGCAGAGCGTCACTCTTCACCTCACATTAGATCCGAGTCCTTAGCATGTGTTGTGCATAGTTAACGAAAACTATTATAGTTTTAGTTTCCTTCTTGAATTTAACGCCTTGCAGCGCCCGCGCCCCTAACCGGACACAGAGGAACTACGTTTCGTAGTTTGACAGCGGCGATTCAATGGTTTCATACTTTGATTTTATATGAACTTTAATAACTCATTGATTTTAGAATTATTTTCCATTACTTGACACTGGCAGAAAAGTGTCTAACCAGACACAGTTGCCATTAACAAAGAATCATCATCTTCTTCTTTGACCTAAGGTACTCATGCAGCTACGTATTTGCCACAATTCTGCCAATTCGAGTGAAGCTTTTTTAACGATTTTGATAGATTATTTGCATTTTAGCACCAGGTACAACTGTGAGAGGTTAGCGAAAACTTTTATCGTTTGTTAATGCGCAAACCCGTACTAGCTACACTGTTAAGTACGTGACGACGCGACGTATTCAATGGTTTTTACTACGAAATAGAATTAGATCATCTTGTCTATTTTTGAGTAAATAGCGTTTATTGTTATTTCTGTGTGTTTAAACTTCTTCACATCAGGAGAGGCCTATGTCCAGCAGTGGACTGGCTTGATGTAAGCTTGCATATGTTTTCAAATCTTTTGTCAAAAACATTAACATTTACATACAGCTAGTGCTACGCCGGGAATAAAATATAGGGTTTTTTCCATATATCCCATGGAATAGAAATAACCTTGAAACATCTCGTGCGAAGCCGCGGGCAAAAACTAGTGGTTTATAAAGGGTTTTACTTCGGTGATTTGCAAAATTTGGTACTAGTAGCTCCTTGCGTCATCTCCGTGCAAAAGATTTCAACGCGCTCGCTTGCTAAACAAATTCTTACCTACGGACATTTGTTGTAGGTGAATCACTGCTGCCGTTTTTGTGAGAAAATTCAATTAAATTACTTGTTTTCGGGTTAAATTGCGATGTAATGTGTAACTTGGTAGTTTTTACGTCGGTTAAATGCAATTTATCTTAGTATTATAATTAGTATTCATTATAAATCATAAATTACTACCGTCATACCTGTACTTTAGCTA
The DNA here is from genome assembly GCA_947044415.1 of Eupithecia dodoneata. Lineage (NCBI taxonomy): Eukaryota > Metazoa > Arthropoda > Insecta > Lepidoptera > Geometridae > Eupithecia > Eupithecia dodoneata. The sequence continues at coordinate 3,703,811 of OX345670.1, forward strand.
CGTGTCCATCCAAAGGTTGCCTGGAAGAAATCGCTCTTAGCGATAAGGCCGCCCATTGTGCATCTGTATCTTTGTTCTTTACTGTTTTTGTTTTTCTGTGTTTGATGTACAATAAAGCGTATTTGTATTGTATTGTATTACTATGATATTATATGACCAAGTCTAAGAACTCTATCTCCTCAAGCAACAGCCTATCTGGTCCACTGATGGACCCAGGCCTCATTCTCATAAGAGTCTTAAAGGTAAATTATTCTGCAGGAGGCGCTGCTGCCCGCCCCCCGGTGGATATCCCTTAGTCGCCTCTTACGACACCCGCGGGAAGAGTTGGCGTGGTGCAAATTCTAAGCCGGCACCACAGGGCATCTATTCGATTCCCGCCTCGGAACAAATGTTTGTATACACAGATTTACAGATTTTTTTTAGGTATTCTGGGTATAATAAAAAAATCGATCTATGTAATGTATTATATTATGTAGGTATGTATATCAGTTGTCTGGTACTCATAACACAAGCTCTGCTTAGCTTGGGCCTAGATGATGCTGTGTGAATTATCCAGCATTTTTTTTCAGTTAAGTACATAAATCTGAATGATGCTCCGGACTGTGCGCCCATGTTTTAGTGCCCTAGTCTAAATCTGCTATTATTCAATGCCTTAAGGATAGTCATTATAGAAATAATGCCTCTATCAACAATAATTAAGAAATCAAGTCCACTATTACACCATCTAAATAATGAAGCAGTATTTCAAGATTAGAAACAATACAATACCAGTTACAGAAATTGACCTTCCTCGAAGATAAACAATGGCTTTTCCTATTGATACTTTCATCATTGTAAATGCTTTACTATGGGTAAATTACAATTTGTAATGAGGGTCTGACGCAAGAATTTTGGATATACAATGGGCGTATGAAATGATAAAATCTGTGAAGATTTTAGGATATTTTCTTCGAGAATAATATTCCTTAGAATCTACATCCTAAGGAATATTATTAACACTTTGATTGCTGAAATCACACGGTATGTGTTTTCTACAAGTGACTAATATGCGTAAATCCACACTAGCGCAGCGGCTGAGAAAATACAGATCTTTGTGACTCAGCACAGCCGTAATATTTTTCGCTCGAAACGCATGTGCGGCGCAACACAACCGCTGTGTAGAGCGGCAGCACGAATTTTTTAGGTTAAAAAAAAGATCGCAATCGGCGAAAAAAATCGCAGTCAAAGTGTTAATAACCAATACCCCTACGGGTATTCACAAAAGAAATCAGCCTCTAAATATTAAAGAATGGTATGTAGTGTAAGTATTTTTTTTATTTATATCTATATATTTATTTAAGTGCCACCGTCTATATTGTTCCTTCAGGTCCAGTCCATCCTAAGGTTGCCTGGAAGAGATCGATTTCAGCGATAAGGCCGCCCGTTATACTTCCTTTATTCTATTGTTTATTTCTGTTTTGTTTGGTACAATAAAGCGTTTTCTATCTATCTAACGAACAAATGTGCAAATTTCCATAACATGCAGGTTTAACTCTTTCAATGCCCATGATGCACATGCATCATACATGATCTAACAGCGCAGCGTGCGCTTTGCATTTAGTTAAAAGATATTTTATTTAACTCATATAAGATATAAGCTGCATATACGAGTATCTCATTATTTGGTAATTTACGCAAATTCATACGTCATCGTCAAATTAAAAAGAATAGTTTTCTTTAAAAAAATCGTTGAAATAGTTTCAGCCAGACCGAAAATTTGCTTTTTCTTGAGTCTAATTAAAGCGGCATAATACAGTTAGTGAAAAAAAATATTATTAACACAGAAAGTTACAATGAGTCATTTACAATTGAGTTATCAGCAGACTGTTGCAAACAATCTAGTTGTATTATCTTAACTCTATGCCAGTGAAAAATAAAACCTATTTGGTATAAGGAAGAGCTGTAGAGTTATTTAGTACTTCGTGCTTATTTTAACATTATGTCCCATTGACATCATCTTCGCCAAAGGATCCTCGCCATCTATTGACTTCTAGGGTAAATAAAGTTTTAATAACCAATAAGTCCCTATTGGTATATTAAAATTAAAGATGAACTTAGCCCACACTTAGCCCACACTTGTACCTACGTAAAGTTCAGTTTACAACATTTTTTCCTTGTAAATATAATAATAAATTTAGACCGATGTTAGGCGACTCAAAGCTATCTTACAATACAATACAATACAGCTTTATTGCACCATCAAATACAAAGAAAATGATAAAAATAAAGGATCTTAATACTAACTAAATCTAGTGGCACAATCGGCGGCCTTATCGGTAAAAGCTATTTCTTCCAGGCAACCTTTGGATGGATAGGATCGGTGCGTATTAAAGCTGACGGTGACGTAATTATAGATAATTAAATATAAAATAATTAATATTTATAGTAAGAACATACATCTAAGTTAATTCCCTATCACTGTCATTATGGCTCAGTGACAGATCATAATGACATTAATTGCCTTGCCACGGTCGCGGGTAATGACACGCCTATTATCTACGGGAATAAAACAATCAGCTGTCAGACCTTGGATTAAGTTTTTTTTTAATTATCTTAATAGATAATTAAAGTCACGGGTTACCGTTAATACCCCTACAGTTAGTTGTAACCCGTGACTTCAGTGACCTACTTTACACTTGAATGAAAGATGAAGAAACTTTCTATTATTAATAACTTTGACTATTTTATTTTGTTAGGGCTAACATTATTTATTATTAAATTACTTTGTTTTGGAAAAAAATAACTTAAAATTCTTAAATTTCTTCGATACAGGCTGAGCTTAATAATTCAACAAATACTATACTAGGTAATAATAGCTATCTGCAAAGGACATAATTAGTTGCTGCTCTTTTTTTGTGTATAAATTATGCCCTTTCTAAGATATTTATGTATAAAACAAACATATTTAGATGAGAATGTGTAAATATCTTTTGTAATTTCTTGTCTTTTTCTGCAAAAAAAACTTTTTTAATTCATTTTACCAAGCTAGATCATAGTAATAATTAATATATAAGGTAGCGGTTATTTCTAATAAACCCTCTTTTTGTTCATATACAGGGTGATAGACACCTGCTCTTGCGCAATAGGGGGTGATCAACCAAGCGAACTATACATGACTGAATGACTAATAAGTTTTAACATCCTGTATTTGTCAAGACCCCGTAAAAATCCCAAATTACCAGATCAGAAAATTCATTTATATATATTTTGCTAGTTAAAAAGTAAAATCTAAGAAAGAATCTAATAAGTAATCTAATAATACAGGGTCTTTTTTATTTTGTTGTAAATACTTAAAAAAAACATAGTTACTTATATCTTTTGGTAGATAAAAAGTAAAATCTAAGTAGAATCTAGTACCTAAGTATTGTATAATACAGGGTATTTTTACTTTGTAGTACTTAAGAAACATAGAAACAATAAAAAAACTTGTGTTCTAAGCCGTTGCCTGAAAACAATTCAGAAATGTTACCTCAAACAGTATCAGAAGGCACCATTTTTTGCTTGTTATCATTATTAACCTTAACAGCCCGAAACGTCATAACTACGAATAACTTAACATCTAAATCGTGACGAGCGCTAATAACTTACCAAAAACGAATTCCCCGAAATAAACAAATCCAAAATGTCACACAAAAGCACAGGAGACACAACACACACAGAAAATTCGAAATATTTTCGCGCGCACGAAAATATAAAAATACGGAGAAATAGCGTGACTCCTCCGCGCTGGTTGGTTCGCGACTGGCGCATGCGTGATAGACCATCGCCCGCGCACCTGTCTACGGTCAAAAAACAATAGCAAACAATACGTTTACTTGGAGCAATCCTTTTATGTTGTACAGGTGCTGTCAAAAGAACATGACAAGTGGTTACTTACATGTATGTACTGGTAAGTACAAAGAGGCAAATTTAACAACCCTGTACATACCTCTATAGTGGTAGATTATGCAAGACTTTACTAGGATCTTTGTGTAGAGACACTGGAGCACATAATAACTATAAAATACACTGTGGTAAGGCAGAAATATATATATATTTCACACTTATATTATGAATGCGAAAGTTGGGATGTTTAGATGAATGTATGGATGGATGTTTTTTACTTCTTCACGCCAAAAACTACTCACGGGCTTACGAATCAAGCTGACATTTGGCATATATGTATATAATATACATATAAATAATAATAAATAAATAATGCTGGACAATTCACACAGCATTGTCTAGCCCCATGGTAAGCAGAGCTTGTGTTATGGGTACTAGATAACTGATATACATAATACAATATATTACATAGATAGATATTTTTTATTATATATAGAAAACGACCAGATCACCCGGAACAAATATCTGCAGATCGTACACACAATTGTTCCGAGGCGGGAATCGAACCCGCAACCTCCTGCGTCGCAGGCGGACCTTCGCCCATCGCGCCACATCGGTCGTCAATATGCCAAATGTCAGTTATTAATGTTATTATATATTATATCGCTCTATAAGCGTAGAAAGGCTTAAAGGTACATAAATGTGCATATATGCAAAATGGCAGCTTTTATGGAATCAGTAGTAACCTATGTCTGATTCTTCACGCTAGGCTTTTTATACCATTAAACAGTTTCAATGTGACAAACAGCTTTTTTAGAACTTATACATATGATAATAATGTAATGTGATTTTATTTGTTTATTTGGAAGACAGACAGTACATAGACATTATAAAGGTTACAATAAGGATTTACATAGACCACAGTCTCAACTATTAACAAATTTAAACATAAAACTAGTGAACAGATCGTTAGAGTTTTAACATAATTTAAACTGAGTCAGTTATTGGCGGCAGCATTGGAAATATCAATATCATTGAAATATTTATTATAATTATTGCAAGCTCTGGTGATGTTAACACTTTGACTGCGATCTTTTTTTAACCTAAAAAATTCGTGCTACCGCTCTACACAGCGGTTGTGTTGCGCCGCACATGCGTTTCGTTCGAAAAATATTACGACTGTGCTGAGTCACACAGATCTGTATTTTCTCAGCCGCTGCGCTAGTGTGGTGTACTCGTATTTACCCATATTAGTCACTTGTAGAAAACACATACCGTGTGATTTCAGCAGTTAAAGTGTTAAAGAATTAAAGAATTAAAGAATTTTCGTATTATTTTAGGTGGCCGCGCCGCAGGAGCCGCATTTGATTTAACTGAAAAGCGGCGCGTTCGGCGCGGATAGGTGCGCGATGTTGCATACTATTCCATATAAAGATTTAGGAAATGCGATGACTGCGGCGAGGGCAGGTGCACGTTCAGCTTTACGACTGAGTTAATCCAAAATAACAAAAGGCAAAAGTGAATAACCTGACTCGTAGATTATATTTACTATAATAAAATTAATTATATTGATAAATTAATTAAAATTAAAACGTTTGTTGTAAATGTTAATCATTTAATTTGCAATCTTCCACATATTAGAATACTAGCTGCGCCCCGCGGTTTCACCCGCGTGGTATATAATAGATATTTTGAATAATATACTATATATCTTTAAAAATTGTAGCCCATGTGTTATTCTGATGTATAAGCTATATTATTGTAAAGTTTCATTAAAATCCATTCATTAGTTTTTACGTGAAAGACTAACAAATATCCATCCATACTTACAAACTTTCGCGTTTGTAATAATATTAGGATTTATTAAAACACTTCTGATTAAGACAGAACTTTATCACCTATTTAGAATAAATTTTACATATATTAAAACGACAAACATAACATTTGAAATCAATTAAATTCAATTTTTATTACTATCACGTTTTATTTCTAAACAATTAAATAACGGATATTACAACTGGATATCACTGATGATGCTTTAAAGTTTAAAGCATCATCAGTGATATATACAGGGTGTCCGGTGATTAATGGATAACCCCGCAGGTACTTGTGGAAGCACCACGGCCAAACAGGAAAAAATTTATAAAAAATCTATCTGCAGCAGTCAAGGATTTATTTAGTTTATTTTTCTAAAGTACAAAATTTGATACCTTTGTTGTTGTACTTGTGGGGGGCCAGAAGTACCTGCGGGGTTATCCATTAATTACCGGACACCCTGTATATAATATACATATATATATAATTGTTTAAAGTTTAAACAATTATGTATGGAAGATGGAATGGTAGGTCTGTCTGAAATAATAAGTTTCTGTTCCTTCATCATCATCATCATCAGCCTATAGCAGTCCACTGCTGGACATAGGCCTCCCCCAAAGAGCGCCATAGCGCCCTGTCTTCAGCTTGCCGCATCCAGCATCTACCTGCAGTCTTTCGCAGGTCGTCATCCCACCTGGTCGGAGGGCGTCCTACACTACGTTTACCGAGTCGTGGTCTCCACTCAAGAACACGTTTGCCCCATCGGCCGTCGGTTCTTCGCGAGATATGGCCGGCCCACTGCCACTTCAGCTTGCTAATTCTTTGAGCTATGTCGATAACCTTCTGTTCCTTCATGTCCAGTCTATTCTAAGGTTGCCTGGAAGAGATCGCTCTTAGCGATAAGGCCGCCCTTTTTTATTCTAAGTTTTTATTTCTGTATTGTTTTCTGTTTTGTGTGGTACTTAAAGTGTTTTCTATCTATCTACTCGCAATAAGTAGTTATTTACAATTAGAACAATACCACACGTAGCTCAACTGCTGACTTACATACGGTCATCAAATTAATCATCGAACACTTGGTCTTGTCAAGGTTATAAAATATTTAGGTAGGTATAGTCAGAGTTCTTTGACACTTTGACTGCTGAAATCACACGGTATGTGTTTTCTACAAGTGACTAATATGCATAAATCCACACTAGCGCAGCGGCTGAGAATATACAGATCTTTGTGACTCAGCACAGCCGTAATATTTTTCGAACGAAACGCATGTGCGACGCAACACAACCGCTGTGTAGAGCGGCAGCACGAATTTTTTAGGTTAAAAAAAAGATCGCAGTCGTCGAAAAAAAATCGCAGTCAAAGTGTTAATAAAGTACAGACGGCGGCAAAATCTAGTAATTATTTTACTGTGATATATTTCTATGAATCTTTTATTTATTTTTAAAGAAGGCATGTCTGTCTGTTCTTTCTTTAACGCAATCCCTTATGGTGTTTCCTATGTCAAATTAATGTTATTTAATATATAATAAAATTATTAAGTTATTTAATAAGTAATATAATTTTAAAGCTAACAGAACTTAACGACATCAAGTGTAACATGTGTACCTACGGTGGAAAATAACAAACGAACAATAAACAAACAATTCACAAGAAATTACTAATTAAACACTGTGTGGTCTTCCTGTAATTATTTTGCAGTTTCAGATAAAGCTACCATCAAAGTAATGAACAAATTGCAGTAAATTCTCTTACTAATCAATTTTTGTGCACACGCCTTGGACTTACTCAAAGGGCAAGTTTACAAGACTGCTGTATCGGGACTAAGCAAGGCGATATACAAGGTGTTCCATAAATCATACACATTTTGTATTTATTTAAAACAATTACATCTGTTTTTACAGGTATGACGTAATACATACAATAGAGTAGTCAACGTTTATTTATTTTTATTTATTTATTTAAAGCATTATAACTATTTTTAAAGGTATCACCTAATACAATAGTGTAGTCAAACTAATTAATCACTAGCATCGAATTTAATAAAACTTATAATCCAATATTTATTACTTATTCCATTCTATCTAAAATTCTAAAATTATTAATAAAACACAATATTATAAATAAAATAATTCAATAAAAAAATCGAAGATCAAAACAAAATAATACAATTCAAATTTTAATGTTAATAAGCAAAATAAAATATTTTGATGAACATGTCTTTGAGCAAAATAAATATTACTAGCGGCCCGTCCCGGCTTCGCCCGGGTGGTCAATTGTTCAAATTTTTTAATTTTTTGTCTTTTTTCTCTCCGTAAGAACCATCCTCGTACTTCAAGGAATATTCTTAAAAAAATAGCTTGCTCTCGAGATTTGCGATTAGCAATACATTCAGCGATTCATTTTTATATTATAGATAAATGCGAAAGTTTGGAAGTTTGGATTGCTGGTTGGATGTATGGATGGATGTTTGTTACTTCTGCACGCTAAAACTACTGAATGGATCGGGCTGAAATTTTGCATAAACTTACCCTTAGCCTGATTTTTTTATTTTTTTTTATTTTTAGTAATAGGGTTCCGTTTTACTATTTGGGACCCTAAACATAAAATAAATAAAAAAAAAAAATGTAACAATTGGCGGTCTTATCGCTCGAGAGCGATCTCTACCAGACAACCATGTCGGGGTGTTTTATTATTAGTTTAAAATCTATCGTATTAATATTATAAAGGTCCGTTCTAAAGAAGATGCCAAAACGACTGAATTAATCAGGATGAAATTTTAAAACAAAGTTCTTGAATTTTAAAGTCGATTCAAAGCAATCAAATTATTACAAGAGTTCTTACACCTAAGCCTGGCAATTATTGTATTTGATTAATCACCTCCATCGATTGGCAACTCCATTGGTTACAAATTACTGTTTACCATGGACTCCACACACATTACTGGGAAAGTTTCCTATCTCCCATTGCATCTAACACAATTTTTCCAACAGTGTTAAGTACTAATAGCCAACTTTCTATCGATGACAATTTACGATAAATGACAATTTTCTGTCATTACCCATTCTCCCCATCAAGCAATAATGACCTGTGTTTAAATGTACATTAGTCTGTTTTTCGTTTGGGTACCATGCTTGTTTATGAAGAGATTGGGCTCTATGGTGCTCGTGCGTCATCATCAGCACCACTGCTGGACATACCTCCCATAATGAGTGTTAACACTTTGACTACTGAAATCACACGGTATGTGTTTTCTACAAGTGACTAATATGCGTAAATCCACACTAGCGCAGCGGCTGAGAAAATACAGATCTTTGTGACTCAGCACAGCCGTAATATTTTTCGAACGAAACGCATGTGCGGCGCAACACAACCGCTGTGTAGAGCGGCAGCACGAATTTTTTAGGTTAAAAAAAGATCGCAGTCAAAGTGTTAAAGCGCCTGCGCCACCCTGTCTTAACTTTCCCGCAACGGTCACACGAAAGCACTATTTTACACTGCTTGATTGTGATTGTACACTACGGTTAAAATGTTGAAGTTAATGTATTTTGAAAGAATACATTAAGTAGTTTTTCTATAATATTGTGCTTAAAGTATTTTAATATTTTTTTACGCAGTCGCTTAAGGAATGAATATAGTGCATTTCATCCTAGCGCGCCCTTTCGCACACCATGTCAGGTGAGATAGCATACATTTAGGCTTATCGACGAGTTTGCGCTCGTCGCCGTCGACTTGATTTTCTAATGAATCATGAATCGATACAGTATAATAATTTTGTTTGAATAGCTTTTCTTTACATTTGGGCCTCGCCTACCGACGAGTTACTGCCGTTGACTTGATTAAAATATTTACCTTTAGTAATGTACCTTTTGGGTCCAGGTGGGATGACGACCTGCGAAAGACTGCAAGTAGATGCTGGATGCGGCAAGCTGAGGACAGGGCGCTATGGCGCTTGGGGAGGCCTATGTCCAGCAGTGGACTGCTATAGGCTGATGATGAATATACCTGTGTGAGCTCAAAGGTTTTAATGCAATGAGATTAATAAAAAAAAATAATAATAATGCTGGACAATTCACACAGCATTATTTAGCCCCATGGTAAGCAGAGCTTGTGTTATGGGTACTAGATAACTAATATACATAATACAATACATTACATAGATAGATATTTTTATTATACATATAAAACGACCAGAACAACCGGAACATATATCTGCAGATCGTACACACAATTGTTCTGAGGCGGCAATCGAACCCGCAACCTTCTGCGTCGCAGGCGGACCTTCGTCCACCGCGCCACATCGGTCGTCATTAATATCTTTAATAACTACAAGTATAGGTAACTTCATTGGTCTAATGATGATGTGATGGTTTATTGTGAAAACATAAAGATCAATATAAAAACGGATTTGTCTATGAATATTGTTTGGTTTGTCAATAATAATTACTGGATATTGTTATTGTCTAGTGACCTACATCTCTTACGATACCGGTGTAAAGCAATCATCAATAAATAACTTTTATACTCAGTTCTGAACTGAACATGAAAAATAGAAGTATTCATTCATTTTGACGACCTCTGTGGCGCAGTGACATAGAAGTTTACGGGTGCGCAACGTGAGACAAACATCTGCAGATCGTACAAACATTTTCCCGAGGTGGAGAAATGTTTGTACGATCTGCAGATATTTGTACCGGGTGCTATGGTCGTTTTTCGATGTATAATAAAAAATATATATCTATGTAATGTATTGTATTATGTATATCAGTCATCTAGTACCAATAACAAGCTCTACTTAGCTTGGGGCTAGGTGATGCTGTGTGAATTGTCTAGCATTATTTATTTATACTAAATCACGGAATTTTAGCAGAAGAAATCGAAAGAAAATCTAACAAAAAAATTGCGGTACCTTACCCACTCTAAGAAAAGGAGTCAGAGTATTCGAATTCAAGAAATGTTTGAATGATATCGTATGAAACTTAGGTACCTACCTACTATGTAGTTTGGAAGCGGTTTGACACCGTCGTCACCGTGAAAGCATTCAGAAGAAAACTTCGATTCTTGATTAATGTATTTATTTTTAAATTGAATGCTTCTTTAGGCGCGTTGAGCACTATTTGGGCGAACAAAAAGCGTGAAACTCGCGTCATGGTCACCACACGCTTCCCAGTATAAATAAAATATAAAATTACTTAGTTTTCACTTCTATCGGCAATCCCCAAAGAATGCCCCACATTTTTTTCCAAGAGGTACTACCGAATACAACGTTTTTATGAGTCGTTCGTCAATTCATACCATGAATCTTGTTCCAACTGGTGTGAGATGATAAATCGTAAAAAAAAAAAAAATTTCGTTCTGCAACTCACACCACCCTTTGTTTCCATTGAATTTATGCGTGGAGTACAGTCACCGAAAAAAGCGACCTCTAGTATCAAATAATAATTATTGCTCTTTATTTAGAAGCAAAACAAGTTTTACTTGGAAAAAGCAAGCTCCGTAAAACTATAGCAATATTTTTAGATCAGTTCTTCAATAGGAGATTAACAAATCATTGGCCAACATCCGCGTTATGGTCTGTTACAGACAGACAGACAGACGGAGCATATAATGACTGTTTCTACAATAGGATATGGTATGGTGGTTGCTGATTACGTAATCGTTGTTGTTCAACTGATGTATCTAGGTAACGCGTTGAATGAAATAGGGAAAATGGTTCGCAGTTTATCCAAAATATTAACATGGCAAAAATTGTCTGTAGTAGATACTTGGAAGGGATATAAATAAATAAATAATGCTGGATAATACACACATCATCTAGCCTCATGGTAAGCAGAGCTTGTGTTATGGGTACTAGATTACTGATATACGTAATATATAGATATTTTTCTTGTAAATAGAAAACACTGAGACCACCCGGAACAAATATCAGCCGATCATACAAATATTTGGATCGAGGCGGGAATCGAACTCGCTACCTACCTCCTGCGACGCAGGTGGACCTTCGCTCGTTACGCTACTAAGGTCGCTAAATAATCGAGTTAGAGTTCCAGAAAACGTAGTTATTTTATAATAAAAAATACTCATCAGAAAATATTTTAGTCGTCGACGTCAAAAATCTCTGATCGAGTCCTGTTCATAAAAACTTTTTAGTATTTAACATACCTTTACTCACATCATCAGCCTATAGCAGTTCACTGCTGGACATAGGCCTCCCTCAATGAGCGCCATAGCGCCCTGTCTTCAGCTTGCCGCATCCAGCATCTACCTGCAGTCTTTCGCAGGTCGTCATCCCACCTGATCGGAGGGCGTCCTACACTACGTTTACCGATTCGTGGTCTCCACTCAAGAAAACCTTTACTCGTATATAGCCAATCTACACTAACGTTTTTGGAAGTACCTAGATTTATAGAATGTATGTCCAGAAAAGCTGACCCTATTCTTAAAAACTAAAATCATACCAGGCGTCCCAGAGTCATGTACGTTGAGTACGTGAGTTTTGAAACCTATTTTAATAATTTATATCGCTAGTAAATTCTCATTAAAAAAAAATTAATAAGTGTTCTGTCCCCTTGGTTACGCTAGAGTTGGCACGACAGGTGCTCTAACAGCTGTCTTTTCGGTCTACCGAACTGACCGAATTAAGAAAAAAAAAAGAGTAAAGGAATTTATTTATATACACATTAATAAACAGATGCATAAAAAAGGAAAACACACAAAAATACAGAACAACATAAGTCGTAGCGATTTAAACTTTACATAATGTAGCGTGGTAGTAGAGTCCCCAAGTGTAAGAAAAACTGGTGTTTCCCTATGTGCGCGGCTAATAAGGTCCAATCTCAGCTTGTTGTCACTATCAACCGAGGACGATAGTGACACTGGTTTTCAGACTGGACCTTAAATTCTATGCTATGAGTGATGATTGATTGAATCCTATCCTACTAATATTTTAAAAAGGTTTGTATGAGTGTATGGGAGACTTAACTACTTGCTTTCTGGTTCCATGGCTCTCGTGACGTAAGACACTGCTTTGAGTGACCAAAAAACCCGTGCGAAGTCTTGGGCCCTACTCATTTTATCATCATCAGCCTATAGTAGTCCACTGCTGGACATAGGCCTCCCCCAATGAGCGCCTTAGCGCCCTGTCTTCAGCTTGACGCATCCAGAATCTGCCTGCAGTCCTTCGCAGGTCGTCATCCCACCTGACCGGAGGGCGTCCTACTCTACGTTTGCTGAGTCGCGGTCCCCACTCAAGAACACGTTTACCCCAGCGGTTGTCGGTCCTTCGCGAGATATGGCCGGCCCACTGCCACTTCAGCTTGCTAATTCTTAGAGCTATGTCGATAACTAATTTGGTTCTGCTATAAGTCTGCTATAATTGATGTATCGAAATATCATATCCTCTACTAATATTTAAAGACAAAAGTTTGTTTGAGTGTATGACTTCATTTTTATACCGAAAAAACCTTATAAGTCAAACATAATATAACATTAGAAAAACTATATCCTTGCCTGTTTTTAAAGCTCACGTCAAGGAGTTTTTCCTGCCAAAAGAATGAAAAGAATGAATATTGGTACTTACTATTTATTTATTTATGTATATGTAGTGTATTTATTTTGGAATTTGTAATATTTATTATTTGTTTTTTAGTGTTCTTATTTAGATAACCTGTGGTACACCCCCTGTATTTTCTTAAATTCATATAATTCTTTCCATCCAAAGGTTGCCTGGAAGAGATCGCTTCTAAGCGATAAGGCCGCCTATTGTACCTGTCGCATATAATGTATTTTTGTAATGATTAATTTGATTATGGTGTACAATAAAGAATTTTTGTATTGTAATATAGTTTGAATATAGTATTATACGTTTACAGCGTATACACCAAATCATTGGAAGCTTTCTGGATGTACAGTGAAGCCTATTGAACAGCCTGGTACGGTAGAATACAATGTGCTGTGTACGGAATGACTTGCAATCCAAGTGCAAGTCCATATGAATTTTACACCTGGTTCTATTTGAAACTTAATTAGAATTCACGTTGGGTTGGGGGAATAAGGCCACCTGTCAAACTTGAGTTCACAGTTCGGAATCAATTAATTTACCTAATGCTTTTAAGCCCTTCTGGGGTAAACGTGTTCTTGTGGAGACCGCGACTCGGCAAAGTTAGTATAGGTTGACCTCCGGCGGATGACGATTTGCGAAGGACTGCAGGTAGATGCTGGATGCGGCAAGCTGAAGACAGGGCGCTATGGCGCTCATTAGGGGAGGCCTATGTCCAGTAGTGGACTACTATAGGTTGATTATGATGAATGAAATAATCTATCAGTCACAAAATTTAGTATTTTAAGTAGTTGATTTTTTAAATTAATTTATCGATGCTGCACTGATTCTTTGAATTTATTTTGATGGTAATAAAGCCGCACTAAACGAAAATATGTTACTTATGTAGTAAGTACATATTTTCGATTAGTGTTTGTTTACTTTATATATTTTCTTTTTAGCTTAAACTTATTCACAATAACAGCTAAAAGTGTTAAATATAATCTGTTTTACACACCAGTTTCAAATTTTTCAATCAATTGTAAAAGAAATCAAACTTCAGCGGCTTCTGTTGCCTTGCAAGAGCGACAGGGACTCATAGGCATGTGGGCATGCTGCATTAGTAAGATTTGTCCTTGAATTCTTCCACAATACTGTCCAATTTTATTCATTGTCAATGGTTTCCAATAATTGGACAATAGGTTCTACGCGGCTACATCACCGCCGAAGGGTGTGCGATGCATGACAAATAGAAGTTACCACTGTTGGTTTCCGACGATTCTACCCGTACCTACCTTATTCGAGTATCCGTCATATAATCCAACTAATTTTATAAAAGGCGATTTTTGTACGTATGGATGTTTTTTACTCTTTCACGCAACAACAACTAAACGGATCGGGCTGAAATTTTGCATTTGGGTAGTTCTAGGCCCGGTGTAAATTATACGCTTTTTATTCCATAAATTATTTCTTATCGGATATAAATAGGTAACCTTAAAACGTTTCCATACAAACAACGCGTGAAGAGCCGCGGGCAGAAACTAGCAAATATATATTTGTGAAAAATATTGGATGTCACTTGTCATCGGAGCAAATCGCAGAATTTCAATCCTAAATAATTTTGGTTTCATTTTTTTTTTTTTTTTTTTATTTATTTAGACTCACAAAACATAAAATAATCACAAAATATACAGAATTTGAATAATAAAGGGTTTAGAACTTGATCATTTCACAAATTATGTGCATACTGAGAATCATAAGAACAAAACGTGTAGAGCAAAACGTATGATAGAAAAGCATGAAATAGAAAAAAAAAACAATAAATCGGATAGGTACCTAAATCTAAATATAAGTAAACTTACATATGTGTTCATGCACCCACGTACAATTACACATCATTATAAGCTTAGGATCAGGAAACTTAATCTAAATAATAATTTAACTGATTTTAAAGTTCGGGTAAACTGGCTCAATTTGGGAACAAAAATGTCAAGGACAGTGTTATCCTTAGATAAATCATTGTATTGACGGGCCATTCTAGTTAGGGGGTTGTAAAATGAATTATTGTTTTTAAAAGTCAACAAAGCAAAGAGGTTGGTTGTGTTGGACCTGCGAGCACTATATCGTGTATTATAATAAATCTCCGATAGCAGCTTGATTTAATTTATATGTCATTGAAACTTTTACAGAGACTGTAAAAGAAAGCTTATAACAGGCTAGTTGACAAAATTTGGAAATTATTTTAAAACTATAGCTTAGCATCTATTTCACCCCAAAAATATATTATTTTAAGAAAAATATGTAGGTCTTTTACGTTAGTATTTTCAGTTTTTAGAATAAATAAATAATGCTGGACAATTTACACAGCATCATCTAGCCCCAAGCTAAGCAGAGCTTGTGTTATGGGTACTAGAACACCCGGAAAAAATATCTGCAGATCGTACACACAATTGTTCCGAGGCGGGAATCGAACCCGCAACCTCCTGCGTCGCAGTTTTAGAAATGAACTTGAAATTGACAGCGAAAAAGGCCAAGACTGTCATGGCGTATTGAATGACGTCACACCTCGCGAAACAACCTGTTCACTTTATACGAAAATGACAGCTACAACATGGCGCTTCGCGAGGTGTGACGTCACGCTACCATGCGCTTCTCTGATTGTTGTTTAATGTTACGTGATCAAACGCCTCATTTTGTCGATTTTATTTTCCAAAAATATTATTAATATTTTAATAAAAAGTTGTTTTTTTTTACTTATTGTCATGGTTAATGATAAGAAACTCTAAGCCATCCGATTTATTCTTAGTGGAAAGCCTATTAAGTATCACAAAATCCCCAATGAAGTTTTTGATATTCCTTTGTTCAACTTAATACGAGTAATAAGATAGGTGGCGGCGCTATAGTTTCTTTAAGCTTTTCTCGTTGCACTTATTAAGCATGATATAGTGATTATTAAAATGTAAACGCTGGCAGTCAGACCACGCGGTCAGGCGCCGGTGTTCCTGCCACCGCGCATCGACATGCAGGCTTCGTACACATTCCATAGTCCAGTGTGTCGTGACATCCACTGTGATACTAGGCCATTGATATGACGATTATCGAATGCTGTTTCTAGGTATCTAGCCTATTCTGAGCCAATCGCGTTAAGGTTAAAAAGCATGGGGGCAGCCTTTGGGGACTGCCGATAGAAGTGACGCGAGTTTCACGCTTTTTGTTCACTCAAAAAGTGCTCAACGCGCCTAAAGACTTTTTTACTTCAACAAGTCGCTCATCTTCCCATAAAAAGTTGAAGGGTAACTATAATATTTACCCACTGTTTGATGTTGACCATCCAAAACTAAGGATAATATCAATTTATCTCGTCATTGTCTATTTTTACATCTAAAAACGGAAATAGGATACATTTGAAAAACCCAAGACTTTCCTAGACCAACTAATTATTAATTAGAAAGAAAATACTAAAATAAAGCCAGTTCCGATATGCGAGTCTCTTAGTTATTCCGTTGATACGCGTTATGTAAGGTAAGATAGCATATCTACATTAAGCTCTCGCCTAGGGTGGTTGTTGCTTTTGTCCAGCAGTGCACGTGTATAAGCTACAATGAATGTATGACTTGCCTATGTATCACATACATACATCCTTTATACATTTTGTTTCAATAACATGCTGTGCCATTTCCAAGGCTTTTGTGACTGAATATCCAAATAAATGAATTAATGAATCCCACAAGATGGCGTCAGTTGACTAACGATGCGAGTGCCCAATATTATTAACTTCCACCCCTCTATGAACCCTCAGTGCCCTGTCGCTCACACTGTGCGTGACCAGTCTACGTCACGCACTGCTACGCCGGATGTAAAGGTAGTGTGCTGTGCTGTGAACGGGTGAGGACGTATTTGTCAGCAAAGACTCGCACTGTCTAGTAGCGTACTTCATCATCAACCATTAATAGGCCACTACATCGAATCACGCAAATTTAGTATTCTCCTTTGAATTTTTTAAACGGACCATGCCAACCAGAATAAGTAACCTTGCTATAGCGCTAAATATAACATTATGCCCAAAATATCACTTTCCTTTCAACAAACAATCGAAGTGAAAATGAATTACTTACATCATATTTCCTAATTGACGATATTGACGACTCAGTAATATCGGCGAACGGAGCAAGCCGTGATTGTTTTTTTAACTGCAGAAGGTAGATAATAATATTATTGTTATGAAATTATAAGGCATTGCGCTTCATTATGAAAATTTCGTGTGAGCTTTTATGGGCGTGATAATGCTGATCCATGCTATCATATATGATAAAACCTTGCACGAAATTATGGAAATACCCCCAAGTTTACTGCATTGACCGCCAGTTTACGGCTACCGTAATGGTTTCTAGATCGTGCTTCGATTGGGATCCGAATAGTGTTGTTAAATGTACGTTATGTAGCGTTACATTTTTCTTAACGACTTTTTAAGCTCCTGGTTCCAAAAAAAAACTCTCGGACTATTATTATAATATATGTTATCTAGTCTCGGAACCATATACATGGAAGTGTTAAGCGGGAATCTTTACTTCGTTTAGCAGAATATTTGGATGTTTTCCCTCTAAATATCAGTAGATCTTCGACGTTTAAAGGATGTCTAATCTGAAATTCTGAGAATGCTCTTTTTTCTACAAACATTAATAACCGTATCGGAGTCCAATCTAAAGCGATTCGAGTCCAATTTTGATGAATGACCGTGTTTACGGCATTCCCGAAGTGGTCAATTAGCTTCACCCCGTGGCTTTTAAAAATACATAATAAATAACGACTCTACCTTCGTAGAGTCACTCACGATTCTGCGGATTTACTACCTTATTCGTGAAATCCGGTTAATAATATAAAGATATCGCTCTCAGCGATAAGGCCATCCTTTATAAGTATAAAGGGCGGCCTCTATTTTATTTTATTCTATTTTTATTTTATTTTGCTTTATTCTGAAAATAAACAGTTTTACACACTTAACAGTTAACTTATAACCATTTATGTGTCCTCGCATGTAGTAGCTAAAGGATGGCTTGCTTGCAGAGGATAAATGAAAATGAAGAAACAGTTTGTTGTTGGCAACTGCGAGAGTTGTTACAAATATTTTGATATCTCCTAGATGCCAGTTTCCCAAACCAAAGAAAACTGTTTTACTACATTATACTATATTGTATTGTATTGATAACTGTTGTCAATTGAAGACAGCAATAGTAGGAACTCTTTTCTGAAGTAGCGACATATCTACTTATTATCTATACTAATATTATGAAAAGAATTTTTTTTGTTTGTTTGTTTGTAATGAATAGGCTCCGTAACTACTGGACCGATTTGAAAATTTCTTTCACCGTTGGGAAGCTACACTATCCCCGGTGAACATAGGCTACATATTATATTTTCAAAAGAACCGTGCGAACCCGGGAAGGTCCGCTAGTTAGTAATAAATTAAGCATATACCTAAGCACAGTGATAGATATACTTCGGTTACTTCGAAGGTGCCCAGGCAGTTTCATAAACTTCTCCTATTTCTAACCAGACCTTGTTTGTGGTGAAGTTTACATCTGATAGTAATTCATCCATTCGCCGGTAATTTATCTAGTTACGGTGACGCCGCAACCGTTTTGACATAGTAACTGAGAGATAAAGTAATTTAGTTTTCACTATACACCCATCGAAATGCTGCATATATAGGTCATCATCATCATCAGCCTATGTTAGTCTACTGCTTGACGCTAGGCCTCCCACAATGAGCGCCACTGCGACCTGTCTTCAGCTTGCCGCATCCAGCACCTACCTGCAGTCTTTCACATTCCTCCTGGTCGGAGGGCGTTCTTCACTACGTTTAACTGTGCACTGCTACTTCAGCTTGCTTATTCTCTGAGCTATGTGAATAGCTTTAGTTCTTTGTCGGATGATTTCGTTACGAATCTTATCCTTCAGAGAGACCCCGAGCATAGCTCTTTCCATAGCTCGCTGAACGACTTTGAACTTTTTGATGTAAGGAATGGAAAACGAAAATAGTTTTCTTAAATATGCATAACTCATTACTAAGGACACATACATTTTACCTAAAAAGGCGTTAAGCTTTTTTACTACTACTTGGTAAGGTAGAGTAGCTAGTTAGTAATCTAGCTAGCTGTTATTATTGTTATTGTTCGGTAAAGTAACCTAAAGGTACAGTAATGTTGGAAGTTGCTCTACCTACTTGATTTTTACTATGTCTTCGTGGTTTCAATGAAAATTCTTAAACACGACTAAACTACCTGCCGGTAGGTTATCTACTTATGATGGTAGAAACCGTTTGAAAAGTTTTCAGGTACAAAGTAAAGTTTGATGTTCAAACGTTTGTAGTACGAAATAGGTTCCTGGCAAATGGGTACCAAAACTAGTGGTTGGCCAATAGAGATGTCAATAGTCAGTAGGTACCTAACTAAAAATCACCAAAATTTCCTCAAAATGGCCTCTTTTGGCAAAGGCCTCCTGTAACCCCTTCCACTTTACTATATCTCTCGCCAACCTTATCCCACGTTTTCCCTGCTCTCTTAGCTCGTCCTCCCACCTTTTAAACTTTCTCCCTCTAATACAACTTTTGAAACTAAGGTTATTAACACTAAAGTCATTTAAACGGGATATTTACCATGATTTGATTTTTGAGTTATCCAATATTTCGGCACAGTTTCATGCGCCATGATCACGGAATAACTGAAGGCGCTGCGAGTATGTTTTTATGGGCAGACATACCGATCTACCCTCATTTTTTGTCTTTTGCTACGAACGTTACCACTACCACCGGTTTCATTATTATCGAGCGCATCATCATGGTAAATACCCCTTTTTAATTGACTTTAGTATCTCTCTCTATTTCTTAGCTAGTTTACTGAGCAGCAAATAAAAATCAACATACGAATCCTCAAATCTGAGCTAACATGAAAAATATGTTATTATGGGTGAACGTGGGGTATTACAATAATAATCATATGGTAGGTGCTGTGATTTATGAAGTAAATGATTATTTTGGTCGTCGCGTGACACCTTAACAACTTAGCAAGGGGATATTAATCTTTATTATAGAAGGACCTAATGTGTAAGGGCTTTACTATAAACACTTGTACCTTTTTTATTTTAATTTACGTAGCCCTTAAGAGGTATATCATCATCATCAGCCTATATTAGTCCACGGCTGGACATAGGCCTCCCCCAAGCGCCGTCTTCAGCTTGCCGCATCCAGCATCTACCTGCAGTCTATCGCAGGTCGTCATTCCACCTGGTCGGAGGGCGTACTACACTATGTTTACCGAGTCGTGGTCTCCACTCAAGAACACGTTAAGAGGTATGTATATAAGTAAATGTATTTATAAAAAAATAAGTTTTATTTTTTCAGCAATATATGTTAATAGCCTTGTCGAGCCGGCTTAGAATAGGCACCCCGACTCTTCCCGCGGGTGTCGTAAGAGGCGACTAAGGGATATCCATCAGGGGGCGGGCAGGAGCGCCACCTGCCGAACCATTCTACCACCGAACTGCGATCCCCAACCTGCATGCGTGGGGATGCTTAGCGTGGGGATTATTGCCATTACCCCCATCACATAAAAGCCAATAAGGCGCTTGTCAGGGGGAGGCCTGTGTCTAGCAGTAGACCAATTGAAGGTAAAATTAGTAGGAGGTATTGAAACAAAAAAGTAATTAAATATTTTTAAACTTACGCGATCTGAACACATAATTATAAGTATTGATACAACGGGTATTTATCGCGTTTAATTTACCTTTTTCCCGACCAGTCATCCCGTGACCACGACAGAGTGTAAACCTGTTGAAACGTCGGGAAAAAGGTAAATTAAACGCGATAAATACCCGTTGTATCAATACTTATAAAAAAGTAATTAATTTATAATTTTTATTTTCGATTTCTATTTATATCAACCAGCTTAGGTCGGGTATTTTTACAAAATTATAATATAGTCCCTTTCTTTAGTGGAAGTATTAAACAATTATTAAACTAATTTGGCAAATCCAAATTTAATAAATCTTTACTCAAATAATATTAAATTATTTAAAATATACATTTTTACATAAATGTACGTTACGTTTAATATAACTACGCGACTACTTGTTACAAAAATACTTAACTTCGTCTAATTATTTACTAATAATTAGAATAACTGAATTAATTTACAGATATGCAAATTCTTTTAAAAAGTATTCAGATAATAGGTACCTATTTACAAAGTTACGCTAAAATTAAATTAAAGATATATTACACATTTACAAGTTATATTATTTACGTTTTCTTTACATTTCACATACAAATACAACAGTTACTCATATAAAACACTAGCTTTATTTATAATCTGATTTATAGCACTATTTGCTAAAATATGCAAAATGTTATAGCTATGCAACACTTTAAATCAGTGTATAAATAAAAATCAAGAATGTATAAATTACAATTTCATAAAATGTTAATAACCTTTATTTAAAGTCGGTTAACAACGACTTATGTATTTTCTAAATTCTATACCTGTCCTTTTCTATCGATTTGCGAATCAAATTGGAAAGAAAGGAAGGGCACAAACCACTTGAGAAGTCTATCGTCAGATCTTTTAGGAAGAAAATTGGAATAAATTATTAAAAAAAAAAATAAGATTCCTGTACACGGAAATGATATTGCACGTTCAAAAATGTGCCCGGATCTAAAACCAGGGTATGTTTTGACCCAGTAATATTTACAGGGGTCATATATGACCCAAAAATGTACATAGGCCAAAAGCAACCCAAGTTTTTTTATTTAGAATGGCAGTATAGTTCACGTAAGGGCAAATGCTCCACTCAAAGCTATGCGACTCAGCCTTTATTTACAAAGCATGTTTTTGGCCTTCAAAAGTCCTAAATATTTTCGGTGGAGATAAACCCTAGATTAAATACGAACTTTACTAGAAGTATTTAAAAAAACCTTGATAATTTACTCATCACTTAAAATAAGGCAGTTTTTAAAAATACCTGCAGTAAAATCCTTACAGAAGCTACTCGGTGGGTCTCCTTATGATATTACGTATTTACAACCGTATTCCCACTTGTTAAAGTTCTAATTACAATAAAATGTTTGGCATTTATTTTGTGACTCTCCATATAATCTACTTTGTACCTAATCATCGCATGCCATGCTATGGCACTTCAGGCTTTAGGCACCAGTTTTAAGGCACAATATTCTTTGTACAATATATAAAAAAAAAATATAAATTGAATACTGTATCGTATTGATACACACAGTGGACTTTAGAAAATCTCATTTTATTATTTAAACTTGGAACACATTGATATTATTTATTGATTTGGTAAAATTTTAACGGTCTACCGCCATCTATCGAGCTATTTGGAACTAATCGTCTCAGGAAAATCCATAGTTAGGAAAGTTAAGACAAATCGAATACCCCACATTGCAGTTTAAAAAAGGTTAATTTCTCTTTCTAAAGTCACTGGTAACAGTTAGATTGAACTCTAGACTATGGCACGAAGAAAGTTAAGAGTCCTGTTGAAATACAATACGATGTCTTCAGTCTTCGATCCAGAAAATCTCAATAGGCAATCAGTGATCACAGTAAATATTTGAAGTTATTATGGTGCCGTTTTCTGCCAAAGGCCATTCTAAACCATATTCCTTTTCTGGCTGCTGG
This sequence comes from Eupithecia dodoneata, assembly GCA_947044415.1. Taxonomy (NCBI): domain Eukaryota; kingdom Metazoa; phylum Arthropoda; class Insecta; order Lepidoptera; family Geometridae; genus Eupithecia; species Eupithecia dodoneata. The sequence continues at coordinate 3,726,713 of OX345670.1, forward strand.
GTTATTTATGTCCGAATACATTGGTCCAGAAGTTTAGGAATTACTAAACCATAAAGCGCGTACTTTGATTCACTCTTGCATCGCGAAATAAAAGAAGAATTTCTCTTTGATTTTGTAATATAGCAGAAAAACTAATTGAAAATATGACGAGGGGAAACAATATAAAGAAAATCGTTTTCTGATAATTTTTCCGTGCGAAACGCCATCTTTGATTCTAAGGCGGAACTAAGTCTGCCGGCCCAGCTCGTATTCTAATAAAATAAATAAATATTGCTGGACAATCCACACAGCATCATCGAACCCGATAATGCACCACTTTGTTCATCCACGATTCAAAACAACCCAGCAAACCAAAAACAATCAAACCTGCACACCCAATACCCTATCAACCACAAACTCATACCTCACCTCATCAGTCTTATCATCCCCACTCTCTTTAACTTCTACTTCTATACAAGAATCAACTTCACAAGGGCTAACTTCTATACAGGGGCTAACTTCTATACAAGGGCTAACTTCTATACAAGGGCTAACTTCTATACAGGTGTTAACTTCAACACAGGGGTTCTTGCATTCAACTATCGCCGCATCAGGTAGGTTGTTGCGTTCGTAGGAGGTTTTCGAAGAGCGTCCGTCTGGGGTGCGTCGCTCGAAGTCCGCTTCCCAATCGTCGTCTGATCCTTCCGCGTCTTCTGAAGGTAGTACGGGGATGGCTGGTTTCGTTCGCGTGAAGAATGCCATCTTTTCTCTGTGGGGGGAAAGGTTTGGTTAGATTTGTGTTTGGATAAGAAAAGCTGTACGAGAAGATGAGACACTTTTTTCTTAGACATCTTTACTATGTTAACATAACATAAAACTTGGCGATAGATATTTTAATAATTCATTATTATAAGGGACAACCTCAATGAGCTCTTTGCGATCATCTTTTTTTTAGCCAGGAAATCTTCTGCTGGATGAAAAAGCTTTCTTCACGTTTTTGATAATTGATAATGGTCTAATGAATTTCGCATGTAATTATCTAGTAACCTAAGTACTAGATAATTAATATTCTTAATACTTAGGTACTAGATAATTAAAACGAAAACCTTAAAACTAAGCAAAGTTTATGTTTAGACACAATCTCTGCTAGTTTTGACACTTCACAGATCCTGAACAGCATAACGACTGGTCTTTGAGGAACAGGACATCAGACTCCTGAGTCTCGTCTTGTGCCATCCAGGGTAACTTACTTGAAGGTCACCAGATCAGGTTTCCGTCCTCCCTGCCGTGACTTCCTGAGGCGGTAGATTTCGCGACAGGTCCGGTTCAGCAGCTTGGTTGTTCTATCACGACTGGTCTCTGAGGAACAGGACAGCAGCCTCCTGAGGGTCTCGTCTTCAGCCACCCACGCGGCCACTGCTGGGTCGCCGCGGACGCAAGCTTCTTCTAACCTGGGGGTAAAAGACTTATTAAAACCACAGTTTTTACACATTCCTAGGTATTGTTTCTTTACGCTGTCTTTTTCAATTTATTTTTTACTAGTTTCTGGTTTATAAAGTGTTACTTAAGCATACATCAAACATCAAAGTGCTTTATTTCCTTTAGAACTTACAAGACTCTTCGACATGGACACGTCCCATAGATCGATGACTGAGCAAGCTTCTATAATAAGAGCCTACATGACTTTATGTGTTAATCAGAATATCCAAAAGGATAAGATAGTACTTCACACGCGTTTTTGGTATAAAACCGTAGGGACATTTAAATTTCAGCTTGATCTGTTCAGTACTTTTGGCGATGTCTTCTGCCAAACTTTTCACAACAGCACAAACTTTCGCCTTTATAATATTAGTAGGATTGTACCTAAAAAAAACCTTCTGCTACAACTAAAATCGTAGATTAATATAGAATAGAATAGAAAACATATAATTGGATACAGGTACAAAATACAGGCGTAGATTAAACAAACGGAAAGTAACTAAGTGGAGGTAAGTGTCATAAACGAGTGATATTAAAAAAAATAAGACTGCCTCCATGATCCTGCGCCGAAAAAAGGTTTGGCATTGACGTATTGTGAAATTTTATATTCAGTGCTGTACAATATGACGTTAGATTTATCACAGGTTTATTTAGTAAAAACGAAGTCTTACCTCTTCTTAAGCTGACTAAGGTTGGCGATCTCATTGTTGAGATCTTCTAGCCTCGTGTGTTGCGCTTGTAGATCCAATGCCAAGTCTAGAGAGGTCCTAGGGGCGCGGTTGCCTCGCCCGCTGGACCGACGGACCGCTGCGCCTTGGACGCGGCCCCATCTGTTGACAGAATTAGGAGTTACTAAGTTTACAATATTATGAAGGCGAAGCCGCGGGGCGCATCTAGTTTACCATATTATAGGTCACAATAAAAGGTTAAATTATTATTTAAACATCGCTTTGCCCGCGTGGAAATCTATGTCAAATGGTTTACAAACCTTCCTCTTAAATCACTCTATTTATTTAAAAAAAAACGCATCAAAATCCGTTGCGTAGTTTCCGAGATCTAAGCATACATAGGGACAGACAGACAGCGGGAAGCGACATTGTTTTATACTATATAGTGATTGACGTATCTAAGTATTCCCTGTGTTACTACGGTGAATAAATGACTATGAGTGTGAGTAAGTTGTAGTGATGTGGCGATAACAAAGATGGCGCCGTGAAGGTCGAATTGTATATGAAAAAGCCGCTTTCTTTCGGCGACCAGTGTAATTCAAATAATCTAAATAAAATATCTTTATGATACTTATTATTTAATTTGCAAACAAATACAACTGATCGGCTACCACAGTTTGCTGTGTGTGTTAGTGAGTGGGTATGTGAGTGTGTGTTTATGTGTGTAGTGTGCTCCTGAGGATAATTTTTTTACGCTTTTATTCGTCAGGGCAACAAAGACAATAACCAACGAACCTTAAAGAACGTCGTTCGCGCAGACTCCTGTCAAAGGGAATACCCATCGGCGGCGGCGGTTTCAGCATGCCGCGACGGGCGTACACAGCCATGGAGGAGTCAGATTCTGAACGGTTTAGCCTGGAATTAACAGGGATTACTTTATAGAGTTATTAGCTTATTAGTGTTTTCTAGACACACAATGAATGTGACTCTACAATAGTATTGTAACTGTTAAGAAACAATGATGTATTCGGCTAGCAAGATATCATAATATTCCTAGCCGAATTTCAGCCACGGCTACACTAGCCATTTGCACAGGACATTATTATAGTGGCATAATGCTAAGACAAGGGCCTTTTGGACCCCTGTGACTCTGCTTCTTTGTTCAGGTAATTTTTTAAGCACTGTTTTAAGCACTCTAGTATCTGTTTTTTGTAAGTTCCTATCTATATTTGTAATTTATCTACTATTTGTTTCTGGGTTCATTCGAATACATTTACTTTCTTTTTTTGTATTACAGGATTTAGGCACAAAAAGACTATGTGCATACGAGCTTACAATAGATGTGAACATTATACATAGACAATTCTACAACTGGAGCTGAGCATAAGAATAGACAAAGGTAATTAGTCTATGGTATAAGTACCCTATTTAGCTATTTATTTTCTATAACCATTTCTATAATGTTAAAAAAATATTTTACAAATATGTATACTCGGGTATTTACCTGCAAATATACTGTCCTTTGCTGATGCCCTGAGGTTGCGGGGAAAATGTTTGAGATCTCTTTATTGGGGCTAACGACTCCTCCGCATTCGAGTTTACTTGCTGACTTTTCCTGCAAAAAAACACAATATCTTTAGACACCAGAAAAATCATAATAATTCACGTTTGCGGTGAATTTTTAGATGTTGCATGTACTCTTTTCTTTGCAAAATAAACTTCCATGCAAGGTGTCAGTGCACAACGCAGTTTAGAATTACGAATTCTGCAGTGTTCGAGAACTATTTATTATAACAAAACGTGGAAGATATTGACAAATTATAAGCGTTTTATCTTTGTTCGTAGACTAGGTGTTTATTTACGTCTTCGTTGAACTAATTTAAGGACAGTGCAACTAACAATGTAGGTAGACAAAATTCTGCCAATATTATCCAGCAAAAATGTAGGAGCATCAAAAATCAGAATTAAATAACATTTCAATCAAATTATGTTACTTTAACATTCTGATGTTTGCTGTTGCTTCATAATTCATGATTTTCTGATTCTTTTAAAAACACAACAATAAAATAGATACATTCACATTGTGCCATCTCATGCGAACATGCAAACAAGCATTACAAGCCTGGAAGAGATCGCTCTCAGCGATAACGCCGCCCTTTATACCTTTATTCAAAGTTTTTATCTCTGTATTATTTTCTATTTTGTGTGGTGTAATAAAGTGTTATCTATCTATTACAATGCTTCAAACCATGCAAACCTAGGGTGATATTTTTGATGTATCTTTATTTATTTTCCACGTATATAGGACAAGCAAAAACTGTTAACCATTTATCAGGAAGTAGTAAGCAAAAGTAGTCAGTGTCAAATTATATTTTATATTATTGCTATTGAAAAGCCAAATATGCTGATAGACACTAACCTGTCAGTACTATGTGGCTTAAGAAACTTTATTCTCAAAAGAATTACAATAATTCACTTAATATGAGAACTAAGGGCTAATTACTTTAAAAGTAAATTATATTTGGGTAAGTTAACAATATTTTTGTTAAAGTTTCCAACATATTGTGTAGGAGTATTTTATAGATTTTTGCACCAATTAATTTAATGAGCATAATTACTCCCAGAGACTACCATATTCTTGAATACCCTCAAGTCTGGCTCATATCTAGGGAGCGGTTACTTTTAGGATTTAAACATATAACAATGAATAACAATGAACATCGAACATCAAAGTGCTTTATTTCAATTAGACCTTACAAGACTTTTTGACACCTCACAAATTTAGGATTTGGAACCAATTTCCTCGAATAAGAAACCTTGAGGACGTCTAAGATCATAGAGTTAGTTATAACAGCATAAAACACAATAACTATAGTTTAACCGAAACCGCTGTACCGCGCCTGAGGTATGCGAGCGGCGAGACGGGGGGGAAATATCGGCCGCTCCGATCCATCAGTCTGCCGTCAACGCGTACTCTTGCTCTTTTTTCCTCCACCTCCCACCTCGCCGCACTTTCCTAAGGAGCGGTACTGCGGTTTCGGTTAAACTATATCTGCAAAGCCGCGGGAAAAACCAAACAAAAAAGCATCACCCGCAACCTGCGATCACAAAATACAATCGTGATCGCAGCCCGCAACAAACAAATTCTGTGTATTCATTATAGACAGGCCACAATGTAAACGTACCTATATACAATTTTACAAACGGCGACCCTACTCTAGCGTAGTGTCGCGCTGCGGCCGACCGTCGGCCTTCGGACGACGGACTTTATATCTGTTGGGAGCACCCAGCACCGTTAGTTAAGCAACACTGTACATATCAATGTTATTATAGTGCGTAAGCTCTCGCACTCGGAGTAATCTCAACAACTTTTACGAACGCTTAGTAATTAGATAATCCTACTAATATTATAAATTTAAGAGACTAAGATGGATGTTTGTTACTCTTTCACGTAAAAACTATTGAATGGATTTTAATGAAACTTTAGAATAATATAGCTTATACATCAGAATAACACATAGGCTACAATTTTTAAAGATATATTGTATAATATCCAGAATATCTATCACCATGCGGGTGTAACCGCGGGGCGCAGCTAGTAATTAATAATTTTAGTAGGACTAATTTCTTTCCGCGGCTACTCACGCGTTGTTTAAGGTTATTTCTATCCCGGAACTGGTTGATGGGTTAAAAAGTAGCCTATGTTTTATTCCAGAACTAGTAAGTGAGTAAGAGATTATTAACATACCTTCTATGCAGTTGTCTCGCTCCCTCTGGGCAGAAGTTGCACTCTGTGTTTGTCTCTTTCTCTGCCGTCGTGGGGTGGAGGAACTCCTCTTCTAACGCTATCTCTTCTTCGGGAATGTAATCTTCAAATGAATCCTCTTCCACTATCTGCAACGTAGACAGATAGAAAACACTTTATTATATCACCACAAATATGACCACACAAAACAGAAAAAAGTTTGAATAAAGGTATGAAAGGCGGCCTCATCGCTGAGAGCGATCGGTTCCGGGCAACCTAAGGATGGACTGGAACGTATTTGTTTATTAGGATATCTTTTTAAAACATAAAAAAAATGATTAAAAAAGATATCTCAGTCTTCTAATTCTGTCTCTTTTGCTCGCGAAGAACTGCGAAAGTTTTTGTATTCTGTGTCTACGAAAGTTTTTTTCCTTCACTAATGCTTTTTCTGTTTTTTCTTGCTTTATGCTCATTTTGATTAATTTATTTTTCTGTAAAGCAATACGTCATTGCTTTATTAATAATGTAATCTACTAAAAAAAGATGACGCTGACGGTAGAAGATACAGAGACTGAGAGAACAAAACATAAAGGTGCCTTTTTGCTATTTGTTCCCGGAAACCTACAAATGATAAAGACCAACGGCAGTCTAAGTGCGCCTAAAGGTTTTTTTTTAATAGATAGATAGATATATTTATTTATTGTTACAAATTTGTTACAGTTTGTTGATAGCATCTTAAATCCTAACATAGGTTTATCTAGACACTAGAGTTCTCTTAACAATACTAAGGTTAAAATTAAAATTAATGCTAGCATCGGTAATTAGCGCGGTAGGCAGTCACGCAAACAAGCACAGTGTCTTCGCTGTCCGCTGCATGGCTTGGCAGCCGCACACAGGCGATCAACCAATCACGAGCGACTCCACTGGGCCTGAGAAATGAACGCATTAAGTTGTAGGTACCTGATTGAGTGGTTCTCGAGACTCTTCGTCCTCCGATGCCGAATTGTCTCCACAGTCCACGTTGCATTCAGCACTGTTCATACTCTCTGGCCCTGGTGGAAAACAGGACAAGTTAGAGTCAAGCACACTGAAGAATAATTTACTGTAAGGATTTTGGTCCTGCCTGGTAATAATTAGAATCACCAAGTTTGAGACGAACATACATTTTGTGTACTCCAGCCATATGCCAGCCAATGTAATTTTTTTATTAAGCTTAGATCGGTATGTCTGCCAATAAAAACTTACTCGCAGTGCCTTCAGTTATTCCGTGATCATGGCGCATGAAACTGTGCCGAAATATTGGAAAACTTAAAATATCATGGTAAATATCCCCAATATAAGTGAATATTCAATATAATTTTTTTATAAACAAACCACCCATTTTTAACAGCAACCTTCAAACTGTGGCGGGCTTGATTAAATCGCCGATATGTCAGATAATTGTACATAAAGTAAATATATTATAATTAAAAATATTAATTGGGCTTAAGTTAATTTGATTCATAATTTGCTTGGACAATGGCTCTGCGACTTGTTTGAATGAACGAATGAAATCTAGCCCCATGGTAAGCAGAGCTTGTGTTATGGGTACTAGATAACTGATATACATAATACAATACATTACATAGATAGATATTTTTTTATTATACATAGAAAACAACCAGAACACCCGGAACAAATATCTGCAGATCGTACACACAATTATTCCGAGGCGGGAATCGAACCCGCAACCTCCTGCGCCGCAGGCGAACCTTCGCCCACCGCGCCACATCGGTCGTCTATTAAAAGACTCGCACAGAAAATAATAAACTTAAACTAAGAGGAAACGTGGTAATGTGTAAGTCCAACTCAGTTCCGCCAAGATATCAGCTTAAATACAACAAAGGACCATCAGAATATGAAAAAAAAAATTGTCTACTCTAGTTACAAGCATTGCTAAGCAAAACTCACCTCTATTCCTAGTAAGCGTAGACGTCTGCGACGATATAACAGTGCTCTCATCAGAGCTCTCATCCCGTCGCATACATCGGAAGCTCAGTACATTGTACCACTTCTGAGTTACTGTATCAGGTTCGAAGTCAGCCAGACTGACTTGTGCGCAACCCTGCAAACAAGTATATACCGTATTAATGGGTGTTAGAGATGATATTATTGCGGGGTGGGATTTGAGGGTAGTCAGTGATAATCGCTCTCGCCTAAAGGGTTAATCGCAAGGCACTCAAGGCGTTTCCGCCGAGATACTCGAATTTGGCTAGGTTTCATCATGTACATATGTGAAAGTTCAATAATAAAAACGTTTTCCTTAAGAATTGGACAAATAGCTATCAAAAAGTTCATTTTGACATCTACATATTTGTCAAGGCATCTCCATTTTGAGCTCTGATCTCGCTAGTAGAGACGAGTTCGCGAAGATCGATTCTCCATTCGTCAAGCTGGCGATACCACGGCGGCCGATTCGTCTACGCCTTTGTGGTTTTCTCACGACTTTTGACACCCCAATTCTTCTATAATATATTTTTGGCCGTGTCTGAGCCAGTGTAGAAAAGTGCTGTTTGAAATCACCAGAGGTTCAGTTTAACACAAACTCTTCTACCTTATTTTAAGGAGTGGCCATGAACAGGATATAGTTTATAATATTATTTGATAATAATTTATAGTATAAGACTTGTCTAAGTGCTTATTTTGTAAGCCTAAAGATATAAAATATTTTTAATTTGAATTATGAAGTTATGAATGTAAAGGGTACTAACCAAACACTCGTCCCCTGTAGCTAGGTTGAGCTGCAAGGTCGCGGCTCGCAACGCTCGCGAGCTTGTGACCTGCGCTCTTTGTACCTCACGCCACGCTACGGCGCCGCCGCGCCACGCCGCCGCCGCGCTGAAGAATGGGACGCCGCCGCAGCCGCCGCCTATTACTAGGGCTCCGCGGACCACACTGGAGAGAGAAAATAAGTCAGTAAACTGTAGAAACCCGACTCTGTTTCTTTTCATTTTCGCATGATAGGGGTCTCCGAAATGTAGGACCCGGAATTTAGACGAGTGTTTTGATACCTTATTCGACAAATAGCTGCAGACGTTATGATGCTTGATTAGTTTTGTAATGGTGAGTTTGTTAAGTCACTGCTCTACATTGCAGGAGATGGAAGCTATGTTTATTCTCCGGGTTGGGTCACAGAGACTGTTGTCAATTAGTCAATATATTTGAACTGAACAAATTAAATCACTACATACTAATAGTATATCTACGAGTAATATTTTTTGCCAATCGGTGAGTCCATCAACCACATAAAAATACTCAAATAATATAACACGCCTCGCGGGTAAAAATGTGACCATCGCGCTAATAAATTACAAAAAAAATTACGAATGTACTTTCCGCTACAACTGAATATCATCATCAACCTATAATAGTCCACTGCTGGACATAGGCCTCCCCTAATGAGCGCCATAGCGCCCAGTCTTCAGCTTGCCGCAGCATCTGCCTGCAGTCTTTGAACTGAATATATCGAACTGATATTATCCATAAACGATCATGTTATATAGAAACCTAGAATATACAAATACAGGATATATTACGTCCGTAGAAGTTTTTCACGAAACTGTGAGCAAAAGCATGTTTTACTCACACTTCAGTCCCCAAGTCGATAAAGAGCGCGTGTAGATTCCTCGCACGTAGGATTCCGATCTCGAGCGCACTGTCCTCGTGGCAGAAACGCAGTTTTATCTCTATCTGTGCACTGTTCACTGTAACAAACAAACACATTCAAATCTATTTAAAATACATTACTTTTTACTAAATCAAACTACTACTAAATAATTTGGCGTGTTTTAAAATACTATAAACTGACTGCAAATTTCTAAATAATGAATATGGGTTTAAAACTTAAGTTTAAAAAAAAAAAATCATTGAAATCGGTTGGCGTGATGTTGAGTTTTTCGTCCATAAATTTAAGTACTTAGGTATATGGTTTTCTCATGGATGCCATAGTCAGAACTGGACCAAATTGAAATGGGACATCACTGGAAGCACCAGCTATCAAAGAATCATCAAAATCGGTGCACCCAGTCAAAAGTAGTAGGTAACACAGAAAAATATTTAAAAAAAATCTGAATTGTCGAATTGAGAACCTCCTCCTTTTTTGAAGTCGGTTAAAATGTATAATTTACCGGAATTAGTATTTTGTTTAAGTAAAGGTAATATTTACCTGCATTAGTAGGGTCGCTGCCGGCCTGCGCCGCCTCGAAGACACCGGAGTCTCCCGCGACCGATTCGTCGCTGACTGCCGCCGACACGGATCTAGTGTTCGTACCTGAGAATTACAACATTATTTATTTAAAATTATTCATACTGAACACAATATTATTTATTGTATTCGTATGTTGTTTTTACTTCGTCAATTGTGGATCGATTAGGATGATTCTTTTGCTATTGTCTGCGATCACAAATACTATCTATAGTTAGGGTCACATACAAAATCAAAGCTAAAAGCCGTCTCCATAAATAAAAGCGCACTTGAGGCAAGCAAATGTAGAATAAGTTATAATTTTAGTTTGAAACTAACAAATATTATTTTATTTTTAATTTGCAACTTTTGAATATACATTGCGGCATTGTGAAACGTGTTTACTTTGGCTGTGTTTTAATCGACAGATTTTTTGCGCCGACCCGACGACGTCTCGATAGTATATTTTGTGATCGCAGGTACATGTGTGTGTGGAGTTGTTATAAAAAGACTCCTACTCAGCATAATGCTGGCTAAGATCCGTAAGAGACTAAACCAGCGCTGGTCAGTGTTACTTACCACTAGATGAGGGAGTTCTGGGTGAGATCGGCGGGGGAGGGGTCTCTGAGATCGGCGAGAGCGGCTCGCACGGCCGGCCCGGGCCTTGCAGTTGAACCGGTACTGGGGAAGAAATCATAAACATATTTTAAATTCCGTCTTATCATACTGATACTGGCCCTCCGACCAGGTGATCAAATAATTTTTTACGCTCTTCAATTTGATGTGCATTTGTTTCGAGTCTACCGTAGAATTATTAATATAGATTTATTTATCTACGACACGGAACCGAAGTAACAATTAAGATCTCAAAGTCAGTCAAGTATGTTTTTTTTTGAAACTATCATGGTTAGTAACGCTAAAGTCATTCAAAGTCACCAATTACAAAAGCCAAAGCCGAAACCCAGCATATAGTAAACAGGGCTCGACGTGATACTGATCAATTTAAATTTTATGTAATACTAGCTGCGTCCCGCGGTTTCACCCGCGTGGTGATAGATATTTTGGATAATATACAATATATCTTTATAAATTATAGCATATGTGTAATTCTGATGTATAAGCTATATTATTGTAGTTGCATTAAAATCCATTCAGTACTTTTTACGTGAGAGTCACAAACATCCATCCATCCATCCTTACAAACTTTCGCGTTTATAATATTAGTAGGATGATAAAAGGAATAGATCAATACTTTAAGACGATGTCAATTCAGGTGTCGCCAAAACAAAACTAAATTTGACAGCACATAAAACGATGCTGTCCCTTTTCTTTCGACTGCTGTGTAAGGGACGGCAATATTTTTGGTCAAAAGTATAGTTTCAAATTAATTTAGTTTAGTTTTGATGACATCTGAATTGAGACTTTAAAACTGACTAAACAAGTGCGCTAAAAAGGGAACTCACTTGTCGCTACGCCCGTGACTTCATTAACGCCAGTGGCGACACCTATCCTCATTTCGGCTAACTTTTCCTCTAGCTCCCTCTGTTGTCTTCTTTGCCGTTCCACCTGAAATAAAAAAAAACGTTAAAATAGGATATAAACGTGTAAAAAATATACTCTGTGGGATAGGATTCGTTAAGAATACACCCGAAAAAAGCTATCCACATAATCTCTCTCTAAGTATAAGCAAGCTGAAGTGGCAGTGGGCCGACCATATCTTGCGAAGAACCGACAACCGCTGGGGTAAACGTGTCCTTAACCACGTCTCGGTAAACGTAGTGTAGGATGCTCTAAGGCCAGGTGGGACGACGACCAGCGAAAGACTACAGGCAGATGCTGGATGTGGCCTTTACAAACAAAATAAGCTGCTTCCGGGTCGAAATACCTGCACATATTTTGAATAAGTTCACATATGAACCTATTCATAGCATTCTTTGACACCCAAATCAGAATAGACCCATAATTCCTATCTGAGATCGATCGTTTGACCTCCGCCCTGCAAAATGAAAGTTTGACAGGTGGAGCCGCGGGGCACAGCGTGATAAGGTGTCAAGTGTCAAAGATACCGATCGGTATCTGTTGTACGATGTTGGAAAGAGTATGTCAATCATTTCTTTACGGGTTTGTGAAGGTATGTATTGGATGATGGATTGGTACTGCGTGAGTTTTTTAGAACTTTGTTAATAGGTAAAGTTTTAGGACCAATTTTGTTTCCTAATACTTCTTTCCAGGTAAAGTACTTTTCCTTAAAGTACTCGTCCTTTAAAAGTAATTATACATAATATTTTTTAACGAAACAGAAATCTAATGATTCTATTCATAATCATTTAAATAATTATGAAAAGAATTGAATAACTTTATATATAACATGAATCTTTCTCAAATTCACAACATGGCGCGACATAGATTTCATCATTTTGACAGAAGAATTTTTAATAGACTGATGGATGAGACTGCAGGTGGATGCCTCAGGCTAAAGACAGAGCGCTATGGCGCTTATTGGGGGAGGCCTATGCCAACAGTGGACTAACATAGGCTGGTGATGATGGAGTAGCGTAGACAGGTACCTGATTGTAAGGAGGTGGACTGGCTGATGAAAGACTGCTTCTAGGAGACAGCGAAGGTTGAGATGGAGAACTGCTGGCGCCACTCACACTGTCTGCTGCTGTGAAACTGGTGCCTCGGAGTAACCTGCGATAAGAGTAGTTTGGTAAGAACTTGCAAAAAGGGATTGAATGAATATTCGACCTCTGTGGCGCGGTGGGCGAACGTCTGCCTGCGACTCGGGAGTTTGAGGATTCGGTTCCCGCCTCGGGACAAATTTTTGTACGATCTACAGATATTTGTTTCGGGTGTTCTGGTCGTTATCTATGTATAATAAAAAATATCTATCTATGTAATGTATAGAATTATGTATATCATGTCACCCAGTACTCATCATTTTCTGCTTAGCTTGGGGCTAGATGATGCCGTGTGAATTGTCTAGCATTATCAATTACTAGTTTCTGCCCGCAGCTTCGCACGCATCTGTTTCTATGGAAACGCTAAGGTAATTTCTATCCCATGGGAACTGATTTATGTGATAAAAAGTTAAATTTTATTCCGGGCCTGGAACTAACTGTATGCAAAATTTCAGCCCGATCCGTTCAGTAATTTTCGCGTGAAAGAGTAACCAACATCCATTCAATCTTTCGCCCTAATTTAGTATATTAACCAATGCTTACCGTTCCACTCTTCTATGCAGATCCACCATATCAATAGGCTTATCCGCTTGAAACGATGCCGCTATCTGCGGCCCTCCATATATATCCGTAAAACTAATCCCAGAGCTAAGGGACCCTTTACTGCTCGCTGTAGAAAGGGACCCTAAACTAGAACTACTCGATACAGACAACGTACTAGCCGAGAGGGTCTTTAACTGCCCCTCTAGGTTAGTCATAGATGTGAGGGCATCTTTAAGTTGTTGCAGAAGTAATTGCTTCTCCTCGTGGAGTCTTAAACGATCAGCTATGCATTTGTTTGACATATCGAACGCGTTCTTGAGATCCTGCTCAAGTTTCTTGCACTCTATCTGTATGTCTGTCATCTCTTGCTTCGATCGCGTTCTAGGCGTTATACTTCGCAGCTCTCTGAGCAATTGTTCTTTCTCTTGGAAGAGAAGAAGTCGGTCTTTATCTGACTCCGCTTGACCGGGTTGTACTTTGTCTTCTAAATCGGCTAACTGTTGTTGTATCTGTTGTATTTGTTTTCTCGCTTCGTCGTATTGGAGTCTTACTCTCGCCATTTCTGCTAGCCTGGTACCGATTGGCACTAAGTCCGCACATAAGTCTGTTTGGGAGGCTGTTGACAGTTTCTCTTGGGGTAGACTTAGTGTTGAGAGGTCAGGGGAGGCTTCACCTAATTGCAGTCGAGTTAGGTCATCTTTAAGCTTGGCAAGGGATTGCATGAGGTCGGCGCGTTCTTTCTCGCCGGATGTTAGGGATTTCTGGATGTTTTTGAGTTCTGTCATTATTGCTTGCGCTTCGGTGATGTTGTAGCAGCCTTGCTGTGCGCTTAGCTTTTGTTCGACCCTGGAACAAAGATGAAACAAGTAAAGCAAAATGTATTCAAATAATTAATGCTGGACATTCCACACAGCATCATCTAGCTCCAAGTTACGGCTTTGAAGACCGCTGTGTTCTGGTCGTTATCTAGGTTTAATAAAAAATATAATAAGGTGGATATTAAGACCATCTCTTAAAATATTTCAGCCGACTGGGGCGGATTATGCATGACAGCGACAGCACGATTACAAACCTTGCCGCGGGAAGAGGTTAGATATAGACTTGTGTCGCTCAGAAGTAACTTACGTAAGCGACAAATGACGTAGCATGTCGGGGTCGTGACGGGAGGTTGTCGAGGTGGTTGTCAATATACTCACTCAGCCAATGTATCGACGCCTCGCCTCGCGCTGTGTACTTCAGCGCGCGCGTGCCTCAGTTCCTTCCTGAGCTGCGCGACGCGGCCGCGCGCCTGCGTCACCTCCACTCGCAGCATGTCGGGGTCGTGTCGGGAGGTTGTCGAGGTGGTAGTCATTGAGGTGGTCGATGAGCATACTGCAGAAGAAATGGTGGGTTAGTGTTTTTGAAATTCTGTTACAAAATAGTCATAATAACAATAGATCGGTTATAACGGAGGGCGGTGCTTGCTGATGTCACCATACCGCATGATGCTAACCTTGTAAGAGCTGAGAAAGATAAACTTAGCAAATATCTTGGCTTGACTAACGAGGTTGTCAGCATTTGGGATGTAGATTCAGCGACCATCGCCCCGATACTCGTTTCGGTTAACAGCGTAATAGCCAAGAGTCTCGATCAACATCTAAAGAGACTCTCGCTAGGAAGTTGGATCAAGGGCCAGATCCAAAAGGCGGTACTCTTGGACTCGGCACGTATCGTCAGGAAGTTCCTTTCTCTGCAGCCCTGATCACCGGCCGCTTGAGCCTAGCTTCACGGTCGGTGATCTACCGTTTTGATATATTTTGTACTGTAGAATAGTTTTATAATAATTTATTGTATTTTCTATAGTAAAAAATAGTCTGACAAGTACTTTTTTCAGTTAAAACGTGTCAAACGAATCACTTTGACTGCGATTTTTTTTCGACGAATGCGATCTTTTTTTTAACCTAAAAAATTCGTGCTGCCGCTCTACACAGCGGTTGTGTTGCGCCGCACATGCGTTTCATTCGGAAAATATTACGGCTGTGCTGAGTCACAAAGATCTGTATTTTCTCAGCCGCTGCGCTAGTGTGGATTTACGCATATTAGTCACTTGTAGAAAACACATACCGTGTGATTTCAGCACTCAAAGTGTTAATGTGTACAAGACTACAAAACATTAAATGCCCATCTAGCTTGGAATGCGCACTATACTCTATATCTCTACAGAATAGCGACATGCGTATATACGCAGCAATTTATTTCTCAACATTATCATGCATAATGTCACAGTACTTTGCACGCTATTATAATAAACGCGAGACAAGTAGGCGGTCACTAAACGGGGACTTGAAACATAAAACGAAAAGTGAAACCGTTTTTATATGCAAATATTCGTTGAAAATTATATTTATTCAAATATGTACCGGTCCCTACAAAGTACTTACTATTTTTATAGTGGGTCTGTTATTGCCCTCGGCTCTCAAGATATCTTGGCATACCAAAGTTAAATACGATGTAGGTACAAATTGATATACGAGTATTTTTGACGACCGATGTGGCGCGGTGGGCGAAGGTCCGCCTGCGACGCAGGAGGTTACGGGTTCGATTCCCGCCTCGGAACAATTGTGTGTACGATCTGCAGATATTTGTTCCGGGTGTTCTAGTTGTTTTCTATGTATAATAAAAAAAAAAACTATGTAATGTATTGTATTATGTATATCAGTTATCTAGTACCCATAACACAAGCTCTGCTTACCATGAGGCTAGATAATGTTGTGTGAATTGTCCAGCATTATTTATTTATAGTATTAGTTCATTTTGGCGTGTTTTAAAAAAAGTGTAAACTGACTTAAAACTCCTAAATAGTATAATAAATGGGTTCGAAAGGAACAATTCGAGAGCCGATACAACCTCCGACCTTTTTACCGACTTCTGGAAAGTCGGTAAAAATCATCGAAATGGATCGTATGTAAACTCTATACTAATAAGAACAAAAAAAAATATGCCAAAATCAAGTGCCATTCAAAAAATATGTTTTTTGTTCTTTTCATGTCATTTTAGCATCGACCAAGGTATTTGCTGCCATGATCGAAGAGTTTTAGGCCGAAATTTGTATTATGTTGCGTAAACATTTCAATGTTGTAGATATATATAGGATTATCCAATTTACCCATGGGTTAACCCATAAAGGACATACATTAAGCATGTATGTCTTTTATATATTGTATGTATATGTAGTGGCAAATAAATGATATGTCTATGTGACGACCATTGGGGCGCGGTGGGCGAAGGTCCGCCTGTGACGCAGGAGGTTGCGGGTTCAATTCCCGCCTCGGAACAATTGTGTGTACGATCTGCAGATATTTGTTCCGGGTGTTCTGGTCGTTTTCTATGTATAATAAAAAATATCTATCTATGTAATGTATTGTATTATGTATATCAGTTATCTAGTACCCATAACACAAGCTCTGCTTACCATGGGGCTAGATAATGCTGTGTGAATTGTCCAGCATTATTTACTTATTTATTTTTTATTTATTTATGTGTAGGTAAGGTATACGGTCTCCAGATATTTATGTAGAACTCGGCCTTTTACGTGCTAGCCTGTTATGCTTCCTATGTACTCTACCCGTACCGACTCTCGATTCTAGAATCAAAGATATTTTATGTCAGCAAAGGCAATGTATGAAAACATCAGAAAAACCGATGACCAAAAACAACAAGTTACAAGCAAAGTTGATCAGTGATCACTATACTACTACTATAGGCGAATTAAATGAAAATGAAAAGTTTTTTATTTCTATAAGCTTACAAATAAGCACTTAGACACGTCATATTTTATAGTTCACTTCAATTTTTTGTCGACTAGTGGAAGAAGTGACAAGAAACCACTAGTATGTAAATGATGAACAAAATCGTTCAAATCCAAGATTTGAACTTCTGCCATGTGCTCCAAAGATAGATGTCGTCTATTATTTTTTATCAATATTTCTTTGATAATGTAATCCCTCAATTTACAAAAAAATATCTATAATCTATTATTGAACCGAAAACATTAACATTCAAATTATCCAAGGGACACGTTTTTATTATATCACATAGCAATACGCATATGCGCCTAGAAGTGGCCATTCAATATTGAACATGAAGTTGTAGAAGTGACAAACAAATATTTTCTGAAGGCAAATTGTCCTAGAAGGTTTACGGCTCTTGTGTACATGTCAATGGCATATGTATAAGATTTTATTTTGTTATGTTTTTAAGTGCAATAAAGTGTACATTCATTCATTCATTTAATGGCATGGACCAATATTCCAGCTAATTAAGAATGTGGTGATATTTGCAGCAGCATTAAAATTATATGAAGTAATAGTTCTTTTATATTATTACTAGTTTCTGCCTGTGGCTCGGATTGTTTCTATGGAGACTTTTTAAGTTTTTTTTTATGCCATCGGAACTGATTTATGGAATAAAAAGTTCAGGAACTACCTGTATGCAAAATTTCATCCCGATCCGTTTACTAGTTTTGGCGTGAAGTAATAAACATCTAAACCCTCTTTGGCGCTTTGGAAAAATAGGCGCTTACGACGCAAGAGGTAGCGTGTTTGATTCACGTCGCGAGACAATTTAATCATCAATCGGCCGCATCTTCGCTAACAATATTCCTAAATATTAGATATCTAGCTGCTTAAATATTATTTAAGCTCAAGAGCTAAATGTGTGCTAATTTTCAGCCTGGCCAAATAAGTATTTTAAGAAAAATAATTTAGAATATCATAGAATATCAAATATCTTCTCTTCTAGTCTAAACTAAACCCCTAATTCTGTAGTAATAGAGTGTTAACACTTTGAGTTCTGAAATCACACGGTATGTGTTTTCTACAAGTGACTAATATGCGTAAATCCACACTAGCGCAGCGGCTGAGAAAATACAGATCTTTGTGACTCAGCACAGCCGTAATATTTTTCGAACGAAACGCATGTGCGGCGCAACACAACCGCTGTGTAGAGAAGCAGCACGAATTTTTTAGGTTAAAAAAAAGAACGCAGTCTTCGAAAAAAAATCGCAGTCAAAGTGTTAATAGAGAAGTATTTGCCCAGCAGTGGGACAGTAACGGCTGAAAATAAAGTATATAATAATAAAACAGATACATACGACTAGTCCGAGAAGCCGCAAGCGTCGAGAGCGCATTATTCAAATGCTTGTACTCATCTTGAGCGAGACAGTATCGCTGTTTCTTTACATCGTACATCTCCTTTTTTGCCTGAAACAAACAGAAAATTAATATTAATAACCTTTCTTCTTAGTATTTATTAATAAATTATAAATAACTAGCTAATTATAAGAATTCACAAGCTAAAGTGGCAGTGGGCCGGCCATATCTCGCGAACAACCGACGGCCGCTGGGGCAAACGTGTTCTTAAGTGGAGACCACGACTCGGTAAACGTAGTGTAGGACGCCCTCCGACCAGGTGGGATGACGACCTGCGAAACCGCCCGACTTCTAAAGCTTCAGTGAATGCGACTCGAAAAAACATTAAAACAAACAATTGGTTTTAAAACTTTTACACCTTTATAATTAAAGGAAATAGTCAAGGAGCTAGCTTACCAATAAAAGATACCATCAGTTACCGATGAAGAATTGAGGATGTGCCTAAAAGATGTTTTGCATTGCTTTTGCTAAATTTTAGTAGCCATAAACGTACTTAATTAATTTTGGTAATTCTGTTTTAATGATTTAAGAATACATTTTTATTATTTTTTAAAGGAACGATGTCCAAAAAGGATGTTTGCGTTCTTTTATTTTTGGTGGGTTAAATTTCCATTAAGTTGCGTTGATAAAGATTATTGAAAATTACAGACAAATTTGATCACATCCTACTAATATTATAAACGCGAAAGTTTGTAAGTATGGATGGATGGATGGATGTTTGTTACTCTTTCACGTAAAAACTACTGAATGGATTTCTATGAAACTTTACAATAATATAACTTATACTTATAAAACATAGGCTACAATTTATAAAGATATATTGTATATTATCCAAAATATCTATCACCACGCGGGTAAAACCGCGGGGCGCAGCTATACATAAATAATTTAGCGGGATATCATGAGAGACTGGCATTTTCAATCCCAATGTTTACATAAGCGACTTTAACAAAATATTGTTCTCCATTCATTTTGCGGTAAACGCAGTAATGGCGGCATGGTTCACTTATTTTTTATTGTGTTTGCTGGCAATTTTTCAACGTATTTAGACGCCCTCTTAAACATAATGACTGACACTATCAGAGGTAGTAAAAATCACATTAACTGGAGTGCTATATCTAACAGTATTTTAACAGCTCCATCAATATTTAATGTCGTAAAAAGAAACCATATTACTAGCGCTTTATAAAAATTTTGAAAAAATAAAAAACCGACATCGAATCCATTTTTTTTAGGTTTTGGCGGACTCTCGCAAATAAATTTCTTATGAGACTATCTAGGGATCACCTATATTTACAACTCTAAATTAATCATCTAAATCCGTCACTAAATGACGGAGAAATCGACCAACATATGTACATATAGACGAGAAACCTTCTTTTTTCGAGGTTGGTAAGTAAAGCGAAACAAGTAGAAAAACATAAGAATAAATAATTTGACGACCGATACGGCGCGGCGGGCGAAGGAGAATGCGATGCAGGAGGTTACCGCTTGGTACAAATATTTGTAAGATCTGCAATTATTTGTTCCGGGTGTTCTGTATTTTATTATGTATAACAGTCGTCTTGTACTAGTACCTACCCATAAAACAAGCTCTACTTATCTTGCGGGCTAGATGATGCTGTATGTTTGTATATCCAACATCATTTACTTACTTAAGAAAGAAACTGCTCAAAGGTTGCCTTTTGAACAGGATGTAGGTTGTTAGGTATATCTGGCCCAAAATAAAAGTATATCTCGGGACATAAAATAAAAGTTCATGTTTCAGAAATCAAAATCGTAAACATTTATCAACAAACTGGAATCTCTCGACCATCAATAAAATATATGGCTCGCAGAGAAAAGCAAATCCAGTTTGGCCAAAAGCGATGGTCATAATAATCAATCAGACGAGGTTCAGTGCTTCTCATGCCACTACGAAATTCATCAACTCTCAAAACAGAATCAACGAGTCATTAGAGCAAAATTCCACACCATGTTTTTTGCGATGACCATTAAAAGAACAGTATTATGTTGGTCGATGACTTTTTGCTTTGGAATCCGAATAAAAACCTACGTACATCACTCAGTACCAAGTTCATGTCTGCCAGAAATTACAATTTTAATATAGCATTGTTTGGATCCATATTTGGCGGCAGGATATTGTTATTCGTTAAAATATGAATGGGAGAATTACTGAAAAAAGCCGCAGCGATCCCGTGTGCCTGAACTCTTGCTGCAGACGGCTCCATGTGTGCGGCGGGCACTGCGGGAACGTGCCGTTGCGGCTTAGCACCTGCGTGGCCACGTAGCCTTGGCCTTCGTAGTAAGCCACCTCCGACACCGGCACTAAACGCACTTCCGCGGATCTAATCTCACGCGCGGACAGAATGTTCTCATAGATCGCCTCATCCTCCAAGTTTTGTCCCTCAGGACACAGCCGGTAACCGAACTCGCGACTGATCTCGTCAAGGTTAGCGTATTCCGGACGCTTGCGGAGCTCTTCCAGGTTCTGGTACTGGGGCTCGTTGCGCACGCGGAGATGGGTTGGACTCGCGGTGGTAGGGTCGACGCGGACTTGGTATTCGGGCTCGCGGACCATCCGGGCTAGCTGGCGCGGGCGCGTGGCGCAGCCCCGCCACGGGGCGGGCGCAGTAGCGGCGCGCGCTCGGAAAGGCTCCGCGTCGGGCTCGGGGGGAGGAGGCTGGGACCACATCGTAAGCGCCCGCCGCGACGGACACATCTTAACCCCCAAAAGGGCGCGCGTCGACTGACGCGGGCGCGCGGCGTTCGGTTCGGATGGCGCGCTGCGGAATGCGCCCGCGCCGCCGAAAGAATGCATCTCGGGCGCATTTCGGAGGTCGATCTCTCCGAGCGCTCCCGGCTCTGGTCATCTGTCGTAATAAGTTCGACGAAGCCGCGCGCCCGCTGAGGTGTCGCCGACGGACCGCCTCATCCTTGCATGCGAATCGTTTCATCATCGATTCCGGGTGTCGTTAGCAACAATGCAACAATGAATGCATTGTTTGTTTAGGAGGGTAAACAATTGTCGTATCACTGTGATCAGTGTAATCGGAGCGAGGGCTGTTGTCTAGGAATGCATGGTGGCTTCACGGTCGCACTACGCGGATAGTTAGCTCGAGATTTTCTCACATTTTCCACGTAATCAATTCACGTGGTTGAGCGGCGAGCGAGTGCGAGGGAGGATGAATGCGCGGGCGCAGGTAGACGGGCATTTTTGTTCCGGAATTCCATTACACACATTTGCAATCCCGTTCCAGACGGGGTCTCGATGCGCTTTTGAGAAACGACTCGAAGGGCTTTCGATCACACTACCTTTTTCAAATTGAACTGAAAGAAGTAGGTACTTACTTTTTTTGTACCAGAGTTAAACAACAAGATTAATGTTTTGTTCCATGTTTCCCTATTGTGTATACTTTGTTTGATCTGTTTCTTTTATTATTATTTTCATGTGTTTTGTGGCATGTTCAAATTATTGACCAACCCTAAATAAATGATTTAAAAAATATTCTGTGGCAATGCAGTTTCTCTGCAGTGTATTCTACTCCAACATAAAAAATATATGTACGTATCTATCTCTGTAGGTACATCATATAAAAAGCTAAAAAACTATTACAATCTACCCCGTTAATTAACGTACTACATATTTAGAACGTACGAAATGAGCCAGTTTAATTCATAAGCAGAACGTCAACATGATGGGCCGCAGACAGGTAATTTGGCATTTTGCCTACATTCTTCCTGCGGCATGCGTTAATAGCACCATGTGCTAAGAATGCGCACATACGAAATAAACAATGTAGATTTTAAAACAAAAAATAGTTTACCTATTGTCTACTAAAAACTTTAACAGTCATGGTAGACACTAAAATTAAAGGTAGAGGAAGGCCGAAGAAAATATGGATATATTTTGTGAAGGATTATTCTCACATAGGAAATAAAAAATGTAGATTTTAAAACAAAAATAGTTTTCCTATAATGTCTACTATTTTTGAAACCGTCATGGTAAACACTAAAATGTAAGGGGAGACCGAAGAGAAGATGGAAAGAGGACATGATTAAGAAAGGTGTAAGTACGGAGATGATGGCTCATAGAGAAACATAAATTCTTGCGTCCACATCTTGATGGTTTGCGTCAAATTCAAAGATCGAAGGGAGGCACTGATGATTGAAATTAATTTAAATAGATTTGATTTAGGTACATTCATTAACATTCTAGCGGAACCAGATTCAGCAGCGGCTGTCTCATTATTCAAAATTTTGATGCATCAGTGACTCCCTTTAAAAATAGCCACAATTTATATGTTTTTATTTTGCTGTTTATTTTGTTTTATTTTGTTTTGTTTGTTAGTTATAAGTTTAGGTTATGATAGGACTGGCATACTTTTGCGAAGTAAAAGTCCTTAACAATAAATATGATTTAAAAAATAAATAAACTTGCGTGAGATTAGGACCGGAAAATGATGTGATGGTAAGTACTAAAATGTCAAACAAATTAAGACAAATCATGGTAAATATCCCGATAAAAAGATTCTAGATGATTTTTAGCATCGCAACATATTGAGATTTTGTGAAATAAAATCATACGAAATGAAATGAAATGAAAATATTTATTAAAAAAGAAATACACAATAACAATGGTTAACTCTATGTTAGGCTAAAGTCAGGTGTTATCAGTTTCTCGTCAATTAAATTAATTATAATTACATAAGTTCATTTGAATTAGGCATGTAGAGATCAGGAAAGGTTCGTCTTTGAGGAATTGCAAATTTTGTATAATCATTGTCAAGAAATTCACTTACAGAGTATATGGTTTTATCTAATAGAAGAAGTTTCACATTACATAAAAATGATTTTTCACATGTTATGAGTCTAATACACAATCGAAGTTTATTAAAAAGTTTAGGACCAATTACTTCTGGTTGCTTTTTAGACATGTATCTGAGTCTATGAGCAGTTGACTCTAGATACATTTGATGCCTATTGCTGTATCTGCTTTGACTTCCTCTTACATTAAATTGATATATATTACGGATCTGTATAACTTCACGATATCCCTAAAATATACATAGCTCTTGTGATCAACAGAAAAGGTAATTCGGTATTGGGCCATAAATAATGTATAAAAGAATATAAACAAATAAGAACAACAAAAGATGCAAGTACATTTCAGCTTTATATTACTATTCCCAACTAAAACACAGCATACATTATCGACAATGGCGAACACAAACCTAATTACAGCTCGTGAACGTTGTCTATCATTTCCTAATGTTTTTGACGCATCGCGTTTAAATGTGTCTGCTTTTAGGGAAGCGACCGCGCCAGCCAAAACCCACGCTTTTGCTGTGCCATTTCTATAATTATTTTCGCTAGGCGCCATAGCCTAATTTAGGTAGGAATGCTCCTAAATTTTGGCAGCTGTACTTGCTTGTGGTATGCGGAGTTCTGGCGCTTTTATTAAAATTGCTCTTTGGCTAGACGCTCTAACTATTCTATGCCATTCTATATCTATGTGTTGCCTTGTTGAATAGGAATAGAAGTGTATCTTTTTCGGGAGACCTTTGTCCAGCAGTGGACTAGGTACTATGCTAGGCTGATGATGATGTGTCTTTCCGTATACAAGTACTAAATATAAATTATTTGTTGTAGGCCTAATACCAAATTAGCTAAATATTTGATGCACCGCAGAAACTACGTATCGTATGAAATAATTAACTCTCGTTTCGAAGTTTCTTGTTGTTTTCAAAAATATTGTAAAAAGCAGAAATTCCTCTTTTATAAAGTCCAGTCTCCTCCTATGATTACTTTTGAGTTAGTAAAAAGCTACTGAAAATTACTTTTTCAAATATTTATTTCATTCAAGGTAGGTACTTATTTAATTTCGCCGTAAGGGTTTCTTCGTAGCATCTGCTTCCCTAAGACCGGTTGTTCCCGACTCTATCTCTCTCCTTCTAACTCATAACCTCGCCTGTAGTTCTTTCTCCTTTTCACTCAGCTCTACGGAACTAATTTGACTTCTTTTTCTTCCCATTGCTTATATATAAAAAAGTGTCGACTTTCCCTCCAAAAAGTAGAAGTAAGTAGTTTGATATTTATGTCCTAATAAATAACGTAAGACTAGTATAACGTTTATAGCCCTCGTTATAAATACCAATGTTACACGGAGCTAAAAATTTTATAGTCGAATTTGTCACATTTTTTTTCTTCTGGAACTTCCAAACAGCGTCTTTAGTTTTAGTTTCATATTTTAATTCCAATCTGATATACCGTTCTAATTTTAAAAATCTTCATTCTCTTAGAACGCTACTCTATCATTCGAAGAAGCTTCACTCTCTTTCCGAATTTAAAAAGTCCGGACCGAAATTTAAATAGTTTTTTTCTCGCGGCCAGCACGCAACGCAACCATAACCAATCATAGAGTAGTTTTAAAACAAAGGCCCGAAGGTCGTGCTAGATAATGTCTGCTCGTAACCGAAATTCAACCTGCCTGGCTTGGATATTTTGTTTTTTTATTGCTTTCGGACGGTCGAGGGCCGGGGGCTTGGATGCGATTAAAATTCCTGAGATGCCTCACGCCTGCCTTTCCGAGGCACAGATGCAGCAGCAGTTGCTGATGCGGCGCAGATGACCATAGACTGAATAATAAGGATTTATCGACGTTCCATATTTAAATTTTGCTTCAAAAAGTCTACACAAGTTTGTGCACTCCTTTGAAGTAAAACCTAGTAAACTACTTTACTTTTTAACTTTTTTATATTAACATTCGTGTGCATAAAGGAATTCCTTTACAGTGTTTTATGCTAAGATTTAGGAGGTTTAAGTATTATTTTTGAGATCTCTATATCTCTTCAAAGGATAAGGCACATAAAAAGCAGGTTGCTATACCAAATTATGAATTTAGCAAACAAATTTGTACCTACAAAGGACATCAGAGCTAGAGCCATACAAAACAGACCATAAAATATAAACTAGCAGTCAACTCTCAGCGTTGTAAAGGCGTGGCAAAGCCGTCGAGAGCGGTCCCGCGTTGCTGCCATTACCATATTACCTATAGATTACCATTACAACATAATACACGGTCGAGATTACTAGGTATGTTATGACATTGGACAATTAATGTTTTGCTTTGAAAATATGGAGAGAAATAAATTTAAACCACAAAATTTTATGAAAATAAAAAGTTAAATACCTTGTGTTTTTTTAAACTTGCTCAAAACTAGATGGGTACATATTTTTTTTTTGCCCAAAAAGAAACGGTAATATAATTTAGAACTTGAAGAAACATTTTCATTCCCTGTAATTTTTTTTTTTTTGGATACATGTAAAAGTAAGAAAATGTATTTAACATCCCACTATGATCATTTCTATAGAAGCAACGATCTGCAAAGGGAACAGAAATATCTCTTTAGCATGTTCTTAGAAGGCGGTGACTATAATAGCATACTGCCTGTGGAACCATGCGTCGGGTTCGAACCCGCGACCCTGCGAACGCAAGGCGAGGCTTCGCGGTACGCGCCATCTGGCTTTATCGTGGAGCGACGAAATTATGGATAGTAATTTAATGCTGAATTTCGCTGATGAATCCAACTTCAATTTTTGGTTTCTTGGCAATACTTGCTACTTACTTTATTACTACTATTACTGTAGTCTACTATCTTGTAGATTGATTGTTGATTTTTTACTTGATGACTATAATAAAAATACGTCCCTCACTAGCGTATAGAATAGAGAACTATAAATCAAACCGAACAAAAAAACATGTTCAATCTACTACAAAACTGATCTATAGTCAAAACATGTGGTAAATTTATAAACTTGAATGCATTCTAGCGTTACAAGCGATTATCCTTCAAGAGAAAAGGGAATAAGAAAAAACGTTGTAAAAAAGAGAGAATATATGACAGAGACGGGCGGAGAAGGCGCACGAAACTTGCATTTTGACGTTTTCTTTTTTTTAACGCTCATATTCTTATTATTGGGCCCGACCAAACCGCTCCCGGTGTTACGGCCATGGAATGCGCCATAGAGTTCGAAAGGGAAACAGACTCGGCACTTTATTTATATGAAAGGCATTTTTTTAACGAAGATTATGTATTATTTTTTCTACAAGGAACTGTAAGGATATAAAAACAACTATTAACGTGAGATAAATTTGCGAAAAAAACTAAAGTCATAATTAGACAAGAATTAACATGGACACAATATACATACCTAATCGTAAAAGGTGGCATTAAACCTGTCAAAGTTAATATGAAACTAAATCTTGGCCGCTCTAAAAAATACTATCCGCTCCTCGTTCCTCGACAATAATGACACTCGGTTCACCATACCCATTACGAAATTCATTCCACGCTGTGCCGCCGACGCAACTATTATCAATTCCATAAATATTTTTATAGCAATCAACCTATCAACTCGGAACGCTAATCACACGGCAACTTTGTTATTACTAGACGCGTATTCTAAACCTACTGAAATGACATCCATCATTGCCCTTGCAATGAGAGGTATTCAAAAAAACTTAAGTGCTGACGATTTTTCAATGCCGACAAAATCAATAAAAGCGTTCGGAATAGCTATCCCACGGTAGACGACGCGCATTAATTTATAAAAAAATAGCGGCTGCACTGCACACCTATCGAATTAAAGCCGTTTCTGTACTTAAAAGTGTAATTTAAACATTAAAATGTAAGCAAAAATTCAATTAATCCAACCGCATGATCAAAACCAATTTGCGAAGGATACATAAATTGTCAACCGTGTCCAATGCGCTTACCTTTTTCAAAATCAATTAAACTTACACAGTTTGCAAACCATGGTTTGAGTATTTTCGTGTTCCATAAACGAAATTTACATCAGAGAATACAATAGGCATAGCAGCCTTCATAACATCTGTGGAATGTCTAAAAAAACAAGCAAACACCCTCGTGAGAAATGGTGGTAAAAAAAAGATAAAGCGATCCTTTTGTAGTGGATGGGAATCGTGGATTCTTAGTATTCGCGTGCCATACAACGTACAAACTACGCTCGAGATTTAAGGAATAGGTCTGCTGGCGTGGCATGGTATGGCACCCATCGATTTGTTGGGGACTGGAAAAAGTTTACAGAGAACCAGTTTAGGATTGTAGTTTTGCAGTTTATGCCAATGGGAAAATAACGAACGGAGCATAGATATCTTGGAATGAGAATGAAATGTTTCCGTTATAGATTATTCATTTACAGCGATCAGAATCTTAGAAATTCGATCTATAAGTAAGAAATTGTTTCAAATAAATTAAATGAATCGCTTGCGATTGTGATTCTGAAGAAGTACTTTCCGACAAATGCATCTACCCACCTAAAATGTCTTCGATCAAAAGAGTTTAAAAGATCTCATTGCATTTACCTGCAATTTTTTAAAGATATTACATTTATGAATTCAATATCCCCCATATTTCAAAGCGCTTGGTTTATCAGTCTATCCTTTGTAAAATCACGCGGGCATTCGTCTACTTAGTCTTGCTTAATGCGATGCCCATGGCGGAACATTAGGCTGTCTTCATTGCTGGTGTAGTCTCAACATGATTTACCGCTCACCCCGAGCCTGTTATCTATCATCCTAGGATATAGGTAAATGCCTTTTGAATTTCTTATTAATATGATGTTGGGTTTTGCTCGTTTTTGATACTGATGGCTGATAGCTCGCTTGTATGGCCGGTATAGCAAGCCTGCGGAACGAAATTCTATACGTTTTTTTATATTAAGGCTACAACGATGCGATCTTGAATAATGATGGAATGTATAACATTTATAGAGAAGAAAAGATATCGAAAATTGTTATGAATACAGTACAGCATACAAAAAAGACTTCGTTTATTGTTTAGTTTGATAATATCAGAACATAAAAGGTAACTACTGGTGTTTGCAAATCTAAAGATATGGGTATGTAAGCTAAGATATAAGATATGTCCAATAGTAGGTAGTGTTAGAATCAAAGCCTTAAAATTCAAAATATGTACTCGTAATATAATTCTCGAGAGATTAAATTGTGTTGATAACTTTATGACATAATCCTGTAAGACTGTAAAGCAAGATATGCATTTGAATGTCGGTCGGTATAATCAGCTTGATCAAATAAATTCATACCAGGACCTATGGTTTAACTGCTTAAATCCAGTATTGGGTACTAACACTAACACTGCCTCCGTTCTCTTGAATACCAACTAAAATATCTAAGGAATGTGGCGCCCACGCCTATTCATTACCAAAAGAGGTTAAAGCACTTTATTCTGCAAAGTGAATTACATTCACAATTTTGCACCTGCTCTGAGCCAAATGGTTTAAACGGTGCTAATAATTCACACCATCTTTGGTCAGAACAATCGGGCGAACTAGCAATGATGTAGTATGCCGATTGAGTAAACGTACATACTAAAATGTTTGTCAATAGTTTGTGTGAGCAAAGCCACATACCGTGAAACAAAGTTTGAAGGATGCAATATTATAGATACAAAATATGAGCGATCAAAAATTAAAAACACGAAAGAATAAAAGAAGAAACTCCAGAAATAAAAGCATTGGATATTCGTGAGCAAACCGCTAAGTCTTAACTTCGCCACCGCGTTAAATTCATAACTAAAAGCTCCAGAAATCCAATTCCAAGGTTTGTGTGCCCACGCACCTACAAAAAAGCATACAAGCGTTGCTACAGGCGTGAGCACACATAATTGCAGTCCAGCAAGGTCTATGGTGGAGGTCGTATGAAACGCGCACGCGACCCCTCGCAAAACAATCTCAGGTTACTTACGGCACAGAGGCGGAGGAATCTTTAAAACACAAGCAAAGCGAACACACACTTGCGAAGCTCGCGTCCGAAACACACACGCAAGGCTGCGTAGACGCACAACATCCGATGTACCCACACAGGCGTAGCAGGAGGCTTGGCTCATGTGTACATAACGCAGAAGTTTGCGGGACTCGACCGGACCATTTTCGAATCATCGCAATTCAAAAAGCTATAGCGTCTAGTGAACTTGTCTTCATGCTCCGATAGCATCAAGACAATTTTAATAGGCCAATTTAATCATAGATATCTGATCGATAAATTGTTATAAAATTCCATTCTAAAGAAAGATCATAAAAACAGAACTTGGCAGGACAATAAATAGATTGTCACCAAAAACATTCACGCTCCCGGGAATTTGGAGAATCATAATCTCTCGCATCAACTTCTTCTCCAAAGTTTTCCGAGAAGCATCTCGATTCCAGAATTTCCCCGAAGTGCCTGAGGCGTGGTGACACGTCCAGACGTGGTTTACGACAGGGTACGGGGAACAATAGGGCACGCGCGGAGGTCGTCGCAGGGTCGAGGACACAGCCTTCCACGTCCTTCATGCCAGTTGCTAGGCTCTAAAGCGACGCCTTTGAAATGAGGTTTAAAGCACGTCTCAAATGTATTGTTCCTAAGTTGTTTTTGCTGCGCGGGATGGTTTAACTTTTATGTGTAAAGAGTCGGCCTTTGCGTCCTTCAATTCTATATCCATGCCCTGAAGTTTGTTAAAACAAAGTTTAATCAAGAAGTTTGATTTGCAAGAAGTATCAATCGTTTACGAAAGGCTTCAAAAATGCTTAGCAGTATCTTTTTTGACATTTTATATTATACGGCAAATTTACCATGCCATATAAAATATTTCAGCATAATATAAATGCTTTTTTTACTGATATATCGACTCAGCTATATGCGAAACTTGGATAAGACAACAATACAAGTGAAACTAAATGACTTACGGTATATCCAGTGTCACTTTCCGTGAAAGCATTCTTCAGATTTGACTTTAACAAAGTAACATTCGATTTATCGCATGATGCATATGAAAGAGTGTTCTGTAACCTGAGCCTCTCGAAGCGTCCACAAAAAATGCTGGACGGATAAAAATGTGACAATGCCCCCTCTTCGAGCTGTCATCTGCTTATGATTGAAGCAAGGAAAGTAGCATTCCATTCCTCAATATAACACGGATAGGGCTGGCAGGAACATTGCAATTTGTCACTACCAACTTCCAAATAATTTTTTCTCTCAAGATTATTTTTGTCTTTTGTAGCTTCTATATTTTTATCTTACGTTCAGTTTAAAATCAACATCGTTATAATCATTGACTTGATGACGAAAACCCCAAAGACCTTCTCCGGAATTTCCTGTTGTCAGCCCTAAATCCAACGAACATATTTAATGAAGTGGAGAATATCCGAATCCAAAACCAGTTTTACGAGAAGATTTAGAGGACAATACAGGACGGCTACCGAGTTACGCCGAGATAAGATAGTGGTAAATGGTGCTTTGTGTGGGCACATAGACATTTATTTTGTGCATCTATTTATAGAGGGCTTCATGGTTTAATCATCTCCATTGTACATTTCCGTTCTTATGTAAATTATACAATAGTTTTTGTTTGGTTAGATTTATTGAATTGATTCTGTTCTAGTTTTTCTATTGTAATACATAATGTATGTTTTCGTCATTCACCAATTTCGTCTAGGTATGTTTATCGCCTCGGTTATGGATCATAAAAATGTGCGCATTCCACAAAAATGTCAAATTAATCGTATAAAATACCAGCTTGACCTTTAACGGCGCGGGCGCACAGTTTGACAGATGGTGTCATTACCTGCCTGCGCGGCACACTGGAGCGTTCGAAAAATAAAATGAAAAAGTTTGAACGCGTTCTTTCTCCTTAATTATAATGGACCGTGAACACATCAGGTCAAGAGTGTGGTAATGTCAAAGGTTTAAAATAAGACGTAAGGAATGTTTATCATACGGAATTCCTCAGTTTACGACTGGGGTGGGGAATTTTAATGCCTTCGCTGTAGAAATGAAACTGTACTGCGTCTCTTACAGCACCAAATATCTAATGGATCGTTACAAATTCTTGGTTAAATAAGTAATTATATGAACATATTAAATCCAGAATGTTCATAAAGTAATTTATAGTGGGAAGGATTCTTGCTTCTATACAGCAAACTTGTTACTACTGTGCGATGGGCGAGGCACAGATAATATATTGAGTCTAGAGATGCAGAATGGATTATGATATATCTGAGGCTCAAGCCCCGCTGGATTATAAATCTATGGGCCTGCGTGGGCTGTTATTATGGCAGTATTGTGCTCTGTGGTATTTAGTTAACAAAATGCCACTATTCTTTGGAGTCCGATAAAGAAGTACTTATGACGGAATACATAACTTCTAGATTCTAAACTTGTGTTCATTACAATCGATCGCCTGAGGTTTCCATGGAAACATGCTATTGATTTAAGGCATGCAGTATCTTATGTTGCACGTAATGGTAACGTAGCGGGTATTTTCCTCGAGTCAAATGTTAATTCCCGAGATAATTGTTTTGTTATGAAGGCATTTCTGGAATGTCTCGGCATTATTATTCTGTGGTACCGTCTGCGTGACCTCGCTGACCCTCTGCTCATATTTTATAATCCACAATCTATTTTATAGAGTTTAAACTGGTGTTATTATCATTTATGTTATTCTATATTATTTTTGTTTGCTTTCTTTCAACTACAGTAATCTTTTTGCAATCTCTGTTTATTTTATCATCTGAATTTCTTTAGCATCTTTTATATCAAGAATTCAGTACACGACGACGTCGTAAAGTATGGTAAGGCCGTTATCCGTACTTTATTTATCTCAAGCGCATCGATCACATATCTGTGGTCATTACCGTAAAAATATGTATTCATGATTAAAATTGAAAATGCTACTAGTTGGAATTGAATACGCATCGTGACAGAGGCGAGTGGTACTCTTAAAAATACCAGCAGGTATTATGATAAAGATACATTTGTCCGTTAATGTTATGACCGTTACTTCTTTTAACGATAAATATTTAGTGAAACGTGATGCTTTTAAAAGGAAGTTTCACTATATAGGTACAAATTATTTAGCTGTTATAAAACGAATAGCTTACAAAGTGTCACACCGTATACTAACACTTTATACTAACATTTATTGAGTTAATCTTACATTGCAGCCCTATGTAAATAAATGAAGAAAAAAAAATATTATACGACGTTTCTGGTCTTTCTCTGTCTTCGTCCGTACGGGTTACAACAGCCTTTTTATTTCTTTGTGTTGTGATCCCCATTCTACACATTCCAAGAGTATGAGTGGATGCACGTGTTTTAATGATGGCTCCGAAAGGATTCAAATGGAATTATAATATGAAAGCAGATGCTCCAGACGATGACGATATGTGCAATGTAGCTGACGTATAATTTATTAACACATTAATTAAACGAGGAAATAAATCTAAGCTGGAGACGGTCGAGATAATAAAAATAACGATTCACTCCGGATTATTCGAGCGCATAGATTATAATCAAATATTTAAATTTCGCCCAGATCGGAAAGAAATTATCCTCGGTTTGAGATTAAAATATGTACATGTCTCTGGATTCTTATGACAAATGCGTGGACGCAGACGATTTATATCTGTGTGGTATGTTAATGGATTTAATCAATTCCACTAGTGCAGCACATCTGAGATGAAAAATGGTGGAATCACTTTGCATATTATCTAGATGTATCGCTCCCGGCCCCTAGTCGGACGCACATCTATTATGATACGTATTGAAACGTTGCTTTTAGCTTTCTAACTTATCTACCTGGATGATATATTGTCTAATTTTACTGACATTGTCACGATGTCGATTTGCAAGTCAATACCTGCTGTGCATGTCTCTGATTCCCATATATCTCTTCAAGCCTTGTTACATGTTTATGTTATGGCCAACATTTCAAGTTTAGATGCTTGTATGTTTATTTAATAGTTATACGGGCATTATAATAAAGCATCGCCACGAAACATGTACGGTAGCAGTAGGCAGTAGATATAATTTATTTGAAATGCCTGTACATGTTGAGTTGGAACGCTTTTAAATAATTTAAATAATTATTACGTACGTGGACGAACAGACCGACGCTACTGTATTGATTACAGGTTTTGCACTGTTGTGACTAATTGCAGGGCGCGATCTGAACGAAATTGTAGCACTAATTATACGCCTGCGTGAGCATCTGAGATGTTAGTGATAATAATGGAGCTGGGCCTTCACTTCTCTTCCAAGTGTAGGTGTTTTAATAATATGTAGTTTACGTAAGTATATTACAAGTTAAAAATGTACATAGGATGCATGATCAGATTCTCTAAAGAAATTTTAAAAAATCAATATCGGTGCAATCTGGGAAACCCGTCCCTAAATCATTAACAGAATTTCTAAATCCGAAGTAACTCTTCTAAAATTTGTTAGATATTTACTTCCTTTATTTTTCTTTGCTTGGATTGAATCCTTGCACTCCTTCGTTTGTTGACGGTACTTTTACGGCAGTAGTTAAAGCGATGGTCATCTTTACGATTTCCGACAAGTAAGCTCGCTGAGCCAATTAGCAACTGCATCAATTTGTGCTCAGCCTATAGAATACATGAAGGGACCGGGGTTTGCTACCCACTATTGATTGAATTGTAACGACATTTATCTTTACAAACAGTAGAAAACATATATAAAAAGAGTTTAAAGAATAAGGGAGACAAAATATTAATTCCAAATATAGAACTGTACATGGTCACCAAATCCAGATCGATGAGAGCATTCAATCGAAAAAAACAGAGTCACCAAACTTGAGTAGGTATATTATTATACCTAAATATCTTAATTAAACAATTGTACGCGAAATACAGCCGACGGCCACAAAACCTTATCGATCAGACGTGACGCAAAGAATTGCAAGTTATCGCGACATTACCGGTAAAGATAAATAAATAAATAATAATAAATCATGCTGGACAATCCACACAGCATTATCTAGCCCCATGGTAAGCAGAGCTTGTGTTATGGGTACTAGATAACTGATATACATAATACAATACATTACATAGATAGATATTTTTTATTATACATAGAAAACGACCAGAACACCCGGAACAAATATCTGCAGATCGTACACACAATTGTTCTGAGGCAGGAATCGAACCCGCAACCTCCTGCATTGCAGGCGGACCTTCGCCCACCGCGGCACATGGTCGTCTTAAAGATGACGATTTCATCCAACTAAGAACATGATAACTGATAATTATCAAGTATGTACATATGTATACATCTATATATAGGTAGGGTACTAAGAATATCTTTCTCAAATAATTTAAATCGTTATGGACTCGCCCCGTCGTACATATTATTTTTAATTCAGTTAGTTTTGTGTGTACAAAAAAAAAACCTACAAGCAAACAAAAAAAAATTATATAAACCAAATGCAGCCCAAAAAAAAAACATTGAGAAGCGGGAAGAAAAAAAGATATTCCCACAAAACCCAAGGACCGAGGGGTCGCCACCCCTCGAGTTGACGCCGGGGTAATGAGGCCAAGCCTCGAGGCCCCTCTCTGTGCCCCCACCAGGGCCGGAAAGAAATTTATTGATTGATTGTGTACAATAAAGAATTACATAAGACACTGCCTTCTGTAGCACAGTGTTTATAATATAACTAAAATAGAAGAATTCATGCTTAGCTTAAAAAACTAGTTATGTGTTTTGAAGACATGCATATTTCTAAAACAGAATATTATGTCCTTGTGTAATTTGATGATTTGAAAAAAAGTTCATTGCCTTTGATATGAATTGCCTCTAACAAATTGCTGAATAGGCACACTGCTTGTCAAGTAGGCAATAATTAGTAGGTAAGCGGATCAAGTTCGAGTCTGTCTCGTTTTTAACTGAGGCCAGATTTGCATGTAAAGCTGCAATAGTAGCATTAGAAGTTGTGTGAACTTGCATTTGCTCATTGCTATTAATTCAATTTTTTAGAGAAGCTTTATCACATTTTTCAGTTATAATAGCGTCCGCCCCGAGCCCCATTCTATAATGTCACTTCTTTATCCTACCTGAGGCATCCAACCCAATGTTTTATTACTCTACGCTTCATATCAATCAAATCATGAATTCAAATTGATTTCGAGCCGTCTGCATTCCATAACATAAAATCCTCGTATACATACATAAACGTCCTATAGAACACAATGTATGTCCCACACACACATGAGCGCAGGCGGGTTGCAACTTTTTGCTGAGAACTTTTTGCTCAGCGTAACTTGGTGGCAGGATCATAACTATTATTTACGATCGGTTTGTTTCGTTTTAAAATTAGTGTAATGATGAGTTCTCCGCTCGCTCAGGACCGGATTCTGGGTTGAGTTTTGATGTATCGATGTTGGGTTTAATTAGAGTTTAGATTGATTTTATGCTGTAGCATGGAAGGTAACGTTAAATTGTATCACAAACTCGGTAATTTTCGAACATTTATGAATTTTATACCATACCTAATTGATTCGCTCAAATCCCACGATTTTTAATTTTTTACCTGACGATACTATAATTTATAATGTAAGTGACTTCTACTTACTACAATACACAATTACTGAATAACACAATAGTTTACAGGCATACTTTAAAGAATTATAGGAAGAGGGAATAAATGAATAAACGAGTTCTGTGGCAGCACAGATCAAAGTTAAACATGAACGACACAACATGTATGATGATAACAAAGAAGTTGTTGATGCTATGAATCAGATGTCTCGGGGGTGAAGTCGGAATTTACGATGTTAGAAAGGAACTAACATGACGACGTTTCATTAATAATAATACAAACAATGAGTGTTTCATCGCCGGTATCGTAGTTGAAGATATAATTCAAGTTAAAGTTAGTATGGACATTAGTTAGTAAGTTTATGAAGGAAATTTGGATTCTATCTGAGTGCACTACTGTCAAAAATCTGTTAAAAAGTTACGCAAGGTAGTAAAGTTAAAACATAACTGAAGAATATTAAAATATTACTGCTGTATTAGGTTTTTTATAGTTTCATTTAGCGTTGGCGTTGTTGCGTTATTAAAACATGCCGTTAAAAAGAAAAATTACAATACAATATAACTTTATTTTATTTATGAACAAAATCCACAGCTCTTAATTATAAATTTACTTATTGCACCATCAATACAAAAATATAATAAAAATACTAAAGGATCTTAATACTTACTATAACTAGTGGCACAATACGACGAATGTTTATCGAATGTATGTATGGTATATGTAATTATGTTACACAATGCGTTCTATTTATTTATTAGCTCAATCTGTTTTCAACAAACATAGGCATTTCAGACGTTTACAATCAAAAATTTGCACCGTCTCACCGCGCGAATAATTTTTTCGCGCAGATTTTTCGATACTTAACCTAATGGTCATGAGAAGTTCGTAAATATTTGAGTTATCTACAGAAATTATTACAAAAAGAATACCTACCCGTAAGGACAAATGTGCAAGTATATATACAACACTGAGGCTGGTTAAATTCAAGAAAAACTACTTTTAATGACATTTGTCTGATTTCGTCAACTGACAATAGCAGTAATTTACTGAATTAAACCATAATCGGATTATAATTACTTTATTTCTTTACGTTTACAAAATGAGCGCCAAGACAACCAACATTTTATACTACAACAGCTTTATATCATTTTAATTTTAAAGATTGAATTATAAGATTCCTTAAGTTAAATTAAAAATAATATAAAATATTGTAATTAAAAAAACCATCTACTAACTTTGACTTTACTATCTATCATCGCACTTTAGTAGCTAATATGTAATATGTATCGTATGTATAATAAGAGATATATGTATGTAGCTATAAAGTGGCAAAGTGCCTATAGCTGTTTATATCTTGTTTCTAATTTTGGGAATCAAGGAATCGTGTTCCAAAAACATCAAGTCAAAACCCATCCATTTTACCTCATCTATTTTCAAAACAAAAAATGAAATTTGGTAGCTGCCCCTCCCCTTCATCTGTGCCCGCCTGAGGCTGTACCAGGTCGACCTTGGTTCCAGGAACCGGGTCAGACGTAATAGCTACCCGGCAACCAACAATTACTGAACATCATAACACAATAAAATAACAAATTATATGTATTCTTTTTGGGATGATATTGAGTTTGAAGACGGAGTTTAAGATTAGAATTAACAAAAATTTCTGTATATTTATGATGCAAAATGCCTTATGTTTAAAAACTACCATTAATATAGATGTAGATAGACGAATAGATTTGAAAATGGGAGCGGGAGAAAAACTCCGCACACAATGGTTCAAATAATAATAACGAATAATTTTTTTATATTATTAAAATTTATAAAATCGGTCCATAATGACGGAGAAATTAAATAAATAATGCTGGACAATTCACACAGCATCATCTAGCCCCAAGCTAAGCAGAGCTTGTGTTATGGGTACTAGATAACTGATATACATAATACAATACATTACATAGATAGATATTTTCTATTATACATAGAAAACGACCAGAACACCCGGAACAAATATCTGCAGATCGTACACACAATTGTTCCGAGGCGGGAATCGAACCCGCAACCTCCTGCGTCGCAGGCGGACCTTCGCCCACCGCGCCACATCGGTCGTCAGAATTCATTGATGAACATACATAAAAAAACTACATACACATCTATGTTTTGTGTGATTTCTCCTATTATCAAAGTCAGTTTAAAAGGATCACCAACATTCTTAAAAGCAGACAATTCCTGAACACTAATAAATCACAGGGCAGAGCTTAAATCATGTTTCAAACTCCATAAGAAATCATTTGATCAAAATTGCACAGCCTTAACGCATATAAAGTGTTCGGGGTGCGCGCAATTAAATATGCATTAGTGTTGTTACAAGTCATCATTTGAATAAATGCAATGCTAAACCTAATTTACACTTGGCTCATAATGCATACTAGAGGTACCTACTGACAATAGCCATGGTTTAGGTTAGGACTCGTATTTGTGTCCTAGAGGTACATATGTAGTTTAGTAAAATAATGTACAGTTTTCTACTTTGAAAGCTTCGTAGTGTGACGATGTGAGTCAGTGTGCGCAGGGAAACAGAACTGACTCGACGCGAATCGCACTCAACCTGATGAAGTTCATAGCTGAACCGCTTACAGTCATTCATAATGGATACTATACAGATGCTTGAAGTAAATACCTTGCTCTCAATTAGCAACAGACATCTTGTACCTAATCTCATATAGAAGTTAAGGAACATCCGAATTGCGCAAAAGTCCTAGAGTGTTGTACGAAAAAATTTGTCATGAATCAAACGAACGGTGCTTTCGCGTGCAAATTAGAATTGCAATACGAAATTATTGTTTCTCAAAACTAAATAATTTTTCAATCATATTATTAAAAGATCATTTCGAAACGAATCGAAAGCAAACCACCACTCATTATGAAATTTCTTCGTAATGGCTACGCAAGTTTTAAGTGTTATTCGCGGAACCTTCAGAATTTCGTTTCGTGCAATGCACATCTGAGTATTTATGTACTGTAACAGAATATCTTGTTTATAACATGCGCGCGTGACATCTCTTAACAGTTAAGTCGAGGTATAATGATTATAACTATGAGAAATTACTTGTTACGTCCTTTGCCTACGCATTTTTATCATTAAGTATACCATCCTCCTACATCTAATTCTTTTGTGCTTGGTCCTATTCTAACAGTTCGTTTATAAAAATGTGTGAAAACTACCAGCTGTATATATGTATTTATGTCCTTCCATCTACAATATTAGGTACATATAAAATTTCTGCCTAATGCCAGCTGCCATCGTTTTAGCCACCATATTCCCGTTAAGTTTCAATGTGTACGAATCCTCCTTTTTGATTGCCACTGGTAATTTAATCCTGAGCTACGTACTTCGCGGAACCCGCTCGCTTACACCCGCAGGGCTCTTCCACGAAACGTTTTGATCCTCACTACCTAGGTAGCTCCAATCTTCGATAAAGGGTAAAAAGTTTATTATAATTAATGATTTTATTATCTTAAGTCTGTATCTTCTAGTATAGGGTATCCTTGGATCTTTTAAGTATAATGATTGAAGGAAGAAATTATTTAGTTTTGAACAAAATAATTGCTGAATTTAATAAACACTTTTCTAAGCTTCGAAAGGCTTGCAAAGTTTCAGATTATCTGGGCGATAAAGTGTGTTTATCTACTTACTTTTTAATTTCCAAAAGTGATCATTATAATATAATACGAGTATGTATGAACTTTTTTACGTCTACGTCTTGCAAGATTACTCAGGTGCCTTTGATTCCACTACTCATTATACCTACTAAATCAAGGTGATCAAAGCCACGATCTATACTTGTTAGGTAGGTAACTCTTTTTGGAACATTCACAAATCCCACGAGCATTAGTATCAGTTCCCATTCCCAGTACCCACTCTTGTGTTTGTGATGTGTATACCTTCCAAGTCTTCGAGACCAAGTAGCTACAACCACGCAGTAGGGGTCATGACCTTACGAAGAATGCGTTAAGCTGTAAGCCGACAGTTGACAGTTCCTCTACTTTATGGGAGAGATTCCAAGCAGCTGGAAATGCTTCACGAGTTGCATAATTCAATGATTCACAATGCCACTATTAAAAGCTTTTCAATGTATAATTTTCTGTTTTTAAGATTCCGTAACCAATGGAATTGTTTAGTACATCTGTCATGGAAGTATGTCTCGTAATTATTGTAATATGAGTTTTTAAATTATCATATGTCGACTTGTAATGATTTACAGTTTGTTTTACAACAGCCTATCAAAACAATCACATTCTTTTTTCTCTTTCTTTGTTTCCGGTAACTTCATTCAAAACTTTCAAGAACAATCACGATTTCTTAGTTCCATATTCCTTAAGACACAACTCGATGCTTATCTACTTATCTTCAGTCTACACGTCTGATGACGTGATGTGCCTCCAAAATAACATATCCTAGAACATATTATTAGCCCACATTTTCGGTCTATTTTTTGCTGAGCCGCATTCCGTGATACTTTGCCGTGCGTGAGAGGTTTCGAGAACAGAATGGTGATGACTTCTGAGAAGGGTGAAGCCGGGATTGGTGTTCTGTTTTTTGATTAAGCTAAAATTGCGAGTTTTTGGAAATTATAGTTTCATAATCAAATCCAAATTGGCACAAAGCTTCATTGACTTCGCACTTTATCTTCCTAGACACAAATTTACCAGATATTTATTAGCCGTCTCAAAATTTTTACCTAGCCGAGTCTCAAAATCTTTACCAATATCAACATCCCAATCATATCATATCAACCAGGAACGAATTTATACCTACGCGTTACAAATTAGAAACTATAGCAACATATGAAGATTCAAAATCAATTGAACCTCTAGATCTAGACATCTCTGATGAAGCACGTTCATACGAGGACGCTCAAACCAAGTATGTGTACACTGTGTGGTCTATTCTATACGAGAGACAATGCTAGATCCTAGCACGCCAAGCAATAAAGACGATAATTGCTTGCCATATCGATTGCAATGGCTAATATTGTAAGCGAATACTTGCACGTAGTAGCCGAAGTGTCGAGGGGCTTCTGAGCCATAATATGTCAGGTAGGGTTGACACGTGACCAATTAACTAGTACCAAGTAGGTGCAAACAATGGGAACTCGAAAATGTAATATCACAAAGAAAGAAATAAGCTGTAGCTGGTGATTCATACATAATGTAATAACGACGAAACAAAGAAAGACTTTTAGCGATTGAAAATTTTGGGGAGCACCGTTATTAGAATTTTGGAGATAAATGGATTTTTATTATAGAAAATCAACGATCATAGGTATCGTAACTTTAGTATCACTATATTAAGCTAGCTACCAACTTGCAATTGCAAGTATGTATATAGAAGAGCATACAAACATCAATTCCGTCAATACCTTTCAGAATGAATAGGTCCAGTGTTGTCTAGACTGTTGTCTGTGTATTATCGCAAGTTTTGTTATCCAGATACATTGTAATAAAGTTCATTTGATACCCTTATTTGTAATCTAAATAACAGCTTTCATCTTAATGAATGAAACTGTGTAATGAACAGAGTGCAGGTTATCATACAAAAATATCCTTAATATAAAAACATTTTATGCATGCAAATGCATTTGAATGTATCTTTGGTAGAGCACGTTACTAAAAGGCTCGTTCAGGGATTACCTACTATCTCATGCATATTCTACGACCAGCAGAAGTGTAATAAAAAGTACCTAGAAATTTATGAATTGTTTTGTAAGTATTCCGAAATAAATTCAAGCAATTTTATACAGAGCTAAGAAAATCCTAAATAATTTGGCGTGATGAAGATTACGTCTAATCTAAGCCTAACAGTGGGTATGGGCTGTTATTAAGGGGAAAAAGGGTTATTATGATGATGAAACATCGGTACAAAAACCATTTGTGTAACAAGTATTTACAGACTAACAGAAGGCGAATTACGTGGCGTGGCGTTATCTCAACCAGCAATAACCGCAGAATCTAAGAAATTGACCCTTTCCGGTGACACCTCTATACGCTTAACTAACGAATGAGAAGCAAACAAACACACATAATGAGTCATGGTAAATAGAAACATTCCGAGGTTTATGTAACATCGATGGCAACATAGCCAACACATTGATATGTGCTAAATATGTGGCGTAACTTGACGGATGGTGTTCTTATGGTGATGGCAATCGATAGTGCGATTCTGAATACCAATGATATGCAATTGAGTGAAATCTACGCCTTAGGATTGGCAAAGACAAAGATATGAAAGGGGTTCAGGTTAAACAGAGTACATTTTATGGACTGTATGGATTGTAATAGAATGCAAGGAAATCATTATCAAGGATTAACAGGGGACAATAAGTAGCATTTTTTTCTTTTGTAGTATTAAGAGGTGTGTCCGAAGAAACGTTTTATACATAAATCATATTGATAGGTCTAAAATTCCAGTCTTGAATGTGAAAACAGGTCAGTAAATCTGTAAAGAGCTCAACTCCGGAAAAGCAACGCATACCGAATTACCGACATAATTTGGAACAACGCTGTACCAATGGTGAATCACTCTTGTGCACAGAGATTAAGGCGACATCAGGAAATTGGTCTGACCAAGGATTTACGATGTAGCACACACTCGGACTCTATTTGAGTAATTTATGAACGCGCAACTGTTAAGTAATCTACATATATTTTTGAAGAGTGTAGGTGTCAGGATTTGGTTTAATATTTTGAAACAGCTAACAAGTAGGGCGGTGTAATGAAACTACAAACACCTTTTTTAATGAAGTCTGTCATTGCAAGTAAAAGTGTTCAGGAATGAAAGAATTATCTAAGACTAAGGACGGAATCAATGATAGTTAAGGTTTTCGATTTTGTGATAGTAATACATGCAGTGGGGACGACATGTTTTAGGGAGATAAATATATATTTCGGTTTGATCCATTATCAAAACTTAACAATCAAATCAAAATTCACAATTATTAAATATTGTTCCCAGAGAAAACGTGTTATAAAAGACAATCTACAACCCATTTAACAGATTAAGCTATTTCATTAAAATAAGCACACAGCTACAAAAATATTCCAACGTTTAACACCTGCACGATAAAAACAATATTGTCAAAAGTATTTCAGACATTCCGGCAAAAACAAATATTGACTTGTCAAATGCCTGCACACAATGTGCTAATATGGAGGCGGACTAAATAGGTAGGGTTGGCAAAACAGGCCAAATATAATCTAAAAGAAATGAGATAGGAAATTTAAAAACTGAAGACTACACAATGATGCAATAAAATAAATATGAATATGAAAGACGCGAAAAGCGTGTAAAACATCTTTACCTTGGAAATAACACGATGAGACCAGAGAGAACCAGATTGATAATTTCGTTGCAGTAATGATTAGAGTGATTGTAGAGCTAAATCTGAGGCATTTCTTTCGTGAATAGGAATGTCTAGTTTGTCTTACTATCGCTACGCAACATCCCAATATACATACAGGCATGCTGTTGCGTACATCGCGTGCCGATGCGTGAGTCAATCGATGGCCGATCCGATTCTTGGTAACTCCTCGAATAGAAGTCTGGGCGCGTATTCACTATGATCCCATGCCAATAACGCGCGAATCACAACACACTCCGCTACATAACATTTTCTCTATGCTTTGTGCTTAAGATCCGTTCCGTTATCTTGCCAGTTCTAAACGTAGTACGCCGCGTTACTTGTATGTTTGGTCATGGTGAATAAGGACTCTGGATTCTGAGGCGGCTATTTCGAATTCGTGTTAGGATTGTGTTGCCAACGGCTAGGCATGTAAGCAGGCTAATTTCAGGCTTCCTAGTTGATATGCCGCATGAGTTTGGTAGATTAGATTACTTCTGAGTAGGTATGAAGTGCATCTCGCATTTGGATGTACATCTTAATCTCTCGAGTCTTTAAATTCAAAGGAGCTTAAACAATTATTGGCTAGCGCTCTAAAGCTGCGAGTACCATCAATTTCCGGGGATTTCAAACTATTTATACGTAATAAGTGAATTGGAAAATACACTTGAGCAGCTCATTCAAATTCCTTAGGTATCTCGACACCTGGCAAGACCTGGCACATTAACGCCTCTTTGTAAAGCTTAATCAAACGATTAGTTGAATTCCTCATGAGCAAGCCAAATAGTTTTCAGTATAACTTTCCATTGGTTTTACAGATGGATATGAGTATCATTACTCTAGGTACGACCTAATATTGAAAATTTTGGACTTCTTTGAACATGAAAGTTATAAGTTATAACTTATTTTCAGTAAAGTTACTGATTGATGCATATATTATTATTTAAAAGGTTTTATTTCACTAAAGCAAAATCAGT
Organism: Eupithecia dodoneata; assembly: GCA_947044415.1. NCBI lineage: Eukaryota > Metazoa > Arthropoda > Insecta > Lepidoptera > Geometridae > Eupithecia > Eupithecia dodoneata. Next base: position 3,771,004 of record OX345670.1, read on the forward strand.
TAGTAACTAAAAGGAAAACAAGTTCAAGACAAGATTGCATTTGATACGAAAGCTATTTTAGCTTTTAGAGATAACCTAAACATTCCTCTGCTGACCTTTAAGCGAAAATTGACGTAGATAGGAAATTTCTTTGACGTCAATATAGATTTATCAGTCAAGGTATCATCGGGTTTATCAACAGCAAGGAATTCTAATGAGGTCTGAGTGATTTATTTATTATAGAATCACGTCATTTGTTCAATCAACACTTCTAAAGGTACCACTATCCTAGTCATTAAAAATAAGTCCACAGTTGAGTTTGCTTGATCTGAAAACCACGGCTCATCAATAAACGACTTTTCATTTATGATAATTCCACCTTCATCTCAGGTCAACAGTGAAGAACATTTTGCTAACATCTAGGTTATCAATCAATTGACGTCAATTGGTGTGTGGAGGTTATCGTTGATCTTCTTCTAGGTCAAGATTTAATGTAAGTTCAGAGTTGCATTCCGTACGTCAATCATTAACTTTATAAACAAAGGTTTCTTTATTCGCTTACAGATGTATCTGTTTCCTGTTATATGGTTTATTTTTAAGATTTATTTTGGTTCTCAGCTTGTCCTCGGTGATTTTGTTTAGTACCTACTATGATATTACGTTTCGGTAATGTATTATAGGCTGAAAACTCGTAAGTAATATCGTTACTATATTGATTATAGGGAAACCAAATAATAGTTTTAACGGCTGATTTCATGAGGATAATCCATTACAGTGGCAAAAGTGTATTAGAACATTACTTAAAAAAAGAAATTCCGAAAGATGAAATGGAAACCCCCAGATGAAAAGAAAACCCAACTCTTTTGATTTCATAAGAGACAGTTTTAGGGTGACCATTACGAAACTATGGAGGGCCGGCCTTGATCGATGGCTGAAAACCGTCTGGGTTTCTTGCGTGAATTTTTAATTAATACTTTTGTTTCATTGCCAATTTAAATCCTTAACGCAATACAACAATCAGATAACGGCTTGAACTTTTACCCCGATGTCAAATTTATCGCCTCTTGTGGTAAATGTCTTGGACATACTAACCTCAATAAAGTAATATCAAGGCTTCACAGGAATTTCCGTTTTAAAAATACCTTTGTAAGGTCAGTTTTGACCCTTTTGGAATTGACAAAGTTGTTGCTATTGACTAAGTTTTTGAATAGTTTTGAGGTTGCGGTTTCCTTTTACAAAAAGCTTTGTTTTCTCCTTCTTTCAATTCTTTGCGTTTACTTTCTATCTTGTGTTGTTTACTGATTATGTTTTTTCTTCGACTTCTTTAGCGTATGGTTCATTACATTTTATTCTTACTTGATTCATATTCTCTGTCGTATCATCTGCCTAATGAACGTTGGTCCATAATCCTATTGTTCGTGTTGCGTGCTCAATTCAAAACAATACATTATCTTATCTTCGTTATCAAGGCATCGCATTCCAACGGTACCACAGACTGTTCAGCAGTTTCTATTAATTATAAGTTGTACATACAAGTCATGAATAGTATCTTCCTTCATACATAGCGCATGAGTACAACTAAAATATCATAACCGTAATGGGATTCAAATATGAATTTCTTGACGAAAGATAAGATATAATAGAATTGTTCAGAATAGGTACAAGTTTAAGAATATTGAAACTTTGAAATATTGTTAGTTTGTTTACAGTAACTTATAAGCATATTTTCTCTTCATATTTTTAGTATTCAAAGTTCGTAGTGAACCCGATTTTTACAAAAAAACGCGATTCATGTTTTATGAAGCGATTTTATAACTAATATCATGGATAAAATAGCAGATTCTTTAGCACTTTAATGGTCGTTTTACAACATTAATTATAGATAACGCAGACTGCTCATTTTATTATTATCACATTTTAATTGCCCTGGGCGTTTCGGCTGAGAATATTTATGATTTAGTATGCTGTTTCGTGGACTAAGTGAAATAATTTCCTGTTGAGTTTAGCTGCATTTAAACTTTATCATAATTTCCTGTTGAGTTTATCTGCATTTAAAATTTATCTTTTTCCTCATGTACAAAATCAAGATAAAAATCATAGGCTGATTTTTATGCACGGGGAACATTAAAACAAGTGAATTGAACCGACACCTATCATGAATTAAGCAATCGATAATTTCTTGTCGACAAAATTATATTTACTGCCATAACCCTGCAGGTCTTGTGTTACAGACCCTACTAATATAATCACGAAACTTGAATTTGGAAGTGAAAATAAATTCCCATCGCAAAGATATACCATAACAACCACTTTCGCTTCATCTTGTCCGGCGCCATGGGAAACGTCCGAAGTTCGGATATCCGGAGCTGTAGAAAGGCGACATGACTTGCATAACTCACATTATTGTAGTAACTGTCGCGTCTATTGAATTTAATGCTGTTCGCTCCAAATTGTGATGGCTTCTCATCTTGACAATAACGCTACTATTGTTAGTTGTACAGTAGCTTTGTTTACTTATAGGTTTCCTTATTCCTTAAATATCCAAGCGAAAGTGCAGCACATTCTTTTTGTAGATTTATTATATCTAAAAGGGTTTGCTCTTCTAAGTATTTTCAAGTTCCTACATAATATATTTGTATGTTAATATTTTACCACTATTGCATGTAAAACGGCAGTGAAGGTACTTAAAGAAACGATTATAAGACAGCGTTAGCATTGTTTTTATGATTTGTTATGTTCTGTGTATAATGAAGTGTTCTTGTAATTGTATTAGCGTAGAATTATTTCTCACGACGTTATTCACAAACTACTCTTGTTTTGTACGCAGAGCCTACGCAGTTATCCGTTACAATTTATAAGTATTACGGTGTTCTTTATACGACGCGATGAGTTCTAAACTTGGCGATTCGAATTTCAGAAGAGTATGAAATGTTTCGGCCGCTTCTCAATCGCCTAACTATCGAAGATCTCTGATTACAGCTCTTTCTTCAACGTGTTCACTGCCAGGTTTAAGCGGTGCGACTTATACAGGCAATTCATATCTATGTTTTTCAATTACAACTGCGTCCCCGCACTTATAGTATCTTCTTACAATCATCCTTCTATCTATCATTATCTCTTTCTTTCATAGACTGAGACTTACCTCGAGAGCCTCCTGCGCTGTGCTGAGGTACTCCCGCAGCATCGCCTCCTGAATGCTCAGCCATTCTAGCCGCGGGTCTTCTAGCTGCGTCACCTCTGAAACCATCAAATTGTACATGAGATACCTAGATTGCGTCTGGATCAAAAATTGCATGAACATCTCTGAGTCACAATGAGATAGTTGATTTGAGCTAAAGTTAAGTTCTAATTATCGAAAGCAGTGGCTCAGAAACGCTATTCGTTAACTTTTGCGGGATCTACACAGCAGCGGTTGTATGTGGGCTTATACGATAATTAAAATTCAGGCTTTAAAAAAAAATTATGATGAAAATTGTTTGTACGCAATTGATGCGTTATATCAACTCTCATTCAATATAAACACATACATAATATTCACTCAAACTTCTGTTCCCGAAGGAAGCTAAAGAAGTTAAAGCCAGCTATCAATGTTTTCTTATAACCTGACCTAAGGAAGACTCCTTACACTGCTGCTCTCATGTAATTTTACCAATACTCTTCAAGCATATAGAATTGTTTCCCTACATAGTAGCCAATACCATAATGTACCTCAAGCCTAGGTAGGTACCTTCTTTCACCCATGACAGTGACATCTATCGAATTTTAATCAGCACCTGTGAACCGTCACGACTCGCGTGTGGTATTCACCGTCAAAGGTTGGCCGCCTGCACTTTTATAGCTATGCCTCCTATACCGCTAGTCTGATCAAAATGATATTGTTTATTTGTTTTTTTAATATGAATATTTGTTCGTGACTGGATTGTTTGAGCTTGATTACTTAGGCTTTTACTTATGACACGCACGGCACAGTAAAGGACATCAGGCTTATCCTAATGACGTGATGTTTTTGTCTTATCAAAAGTTTTATTAGATATCTTTATTCTGTAGCTTATTTCCTATCGTAGTTATAGTGAATCGATTGGTTTAAATATTGACTTGCCATAACTGAGAGCTCCGTTGTCAATGGCGCATGGCGTTTCTACACCATTGTGAAGAATGCCACGGAAATGATCGTCCGCTGAAGAGGTCACAGTTATCACTCGGCCACCGAGTGAATCAATTACTGAGCTCAATTCAGCCAGCAAGGCTACATACAGATTGGCGCACGTTAGATTAAAGCTATGTAGTTTGATTTGCTATTTCATCGAATGGGACAACTTTTGCGAAGTTCGAAGTATTGACGCGCTGGCGCCAGAGATTGTGAGTTTAGTATTTGGTAAACGACTCTTGCAGGTAGACCATTGAACATTAACAACGCACTTTGTCTTCAAAGATTGATCTACTTTTAGTCAACGAAATGCTCCTATATATTTTAGTCCAGTCATACTAGATTATCACCTAATAATTAAAGGCAAGCAGCTGAAAACTCGTATACGCCTTCATTTTGGCGTTATAAAAGCTGTCTCATAAGTCTAATAAAATATGGTGTTTGCTACGCAAGTTGTTCAAGGTCAAATATCACAAAAAACTGTTTTTCGCAATTATATAGGTTTTCTGTGGCTTTAATGATGTTTACATCTATTCTATCTAGTAGAGCGTAAAAATTGCTACAAAATATGTTGGCAACATTTTTTCATGGGCTCAACCGTTCTCCGCTCTCAAAAGTTGATCCTACCTAAATACAAAGTATGTATAGTACAGCATATAGAAAATTCTTAAAGTGGGCAGAGCAGATCTCATACCTAGATAATAGCCTCGGAGGTCGTAAACAAAATATGTTAAATGGAGAAGGCAATGTAAATTATTCTGTGGAATGAAGTTGGTAAATAGGTTTATAACTGGCTACGTTGGCTCTGGCATTCTCTGTCAAGGATGTGACTCGTTTCGTGTGTCACGCCGTGTCAAGCCTTTGAACTGGTACGCAGAGCGAAAATCCGCCGTTTATGTGAGAGCCTTGGATTGTGCCTTTATTCAGTGGATCTGATAGACTTTCGTGGGTCAGAATATGGTGGAAAATTCATGTAAATACATATGGCCATTTTTCGCTTCGCTCTGAAATGTGCCATAGATAGTGCTTGGGCAGGACAGAACTGACAATTTCGGGTAAAGAATATACAGATACATTTTTAGATCGTTTAGCTAATGTCACTCTACTTAGAGGACCTTATGATTATATGCGCTTCAGAGACAATTTAAATAGCTACAGGAATCGACCTAATCCTGATTCGGAAAAAATCTAATACTGAGATCCAACAAGAGACAGGAGAATATAACATATGAACATATGTATGTACGAAGCTGAAAATGTAATCTACATAAACAAAGCCCACAAGCTAAAAAATATAATAAAATGCTAGTAAAAAGACCAACTCCAATATTAGATATACTATTACCGCATTCCCTTACGTCTCCTCTTCTTTTATTTACTTTCAAATATGCATACTTGATACCTCCTACAAATAAAAGAAATATAATTTATAGCACGCAAGAGAGCAATTAATTAACGACGCAATCTAAAAAACTGTACTTATTTTATTCTGCACAAATTAACTCTACAAATTACACCCATGATGTTAATCGACATCATTAAGATCTGTACTGTTTAATAATCCGTAAGTTTACTCTGTGGGTATAGACTTATAGATTATACGGGTGATTATAAATAATAAATAAATAATGCTGGACAATTCACACAGCATTACCTAGCCCCATGGTAAGCAGAGCTTGTGTTATGGGTACTAGATAACTGATATACATAATACAATACATTACATAGATAGATATTTTTTATTATACATAGAAAACGACCAGAACACCCGAAACAAATATCTGCAGATCGTACACACAATTGTTCCGAGGCGGGAATCGAACCCGCAACCTCCTGCGTCGCAGGCGGACCTTCGCCCACCGCGCCACATCGGTCGTCAATAATCGGTAAGTTTACTCTGTGGGTATAGACTTATAGATTATACGGGTGATTATAAATAATGCACCTACTTCAGGGCTAGATCATTCTGTGGACATTATACCATGTATCATGTGTACAAAAATAAGGCAGAGCGTGGTTGTTGGGATAATTTTTATATTTACTTAGCAGCAAAAGAAAAGCTGAATATTATACTTCGTTAGGTAGCTTAGTTTATAAATTTTTCCTTTTCGATTATTCGTCTACTTTTTCGAAAGAGGCTGGATCTGTCTAAAATATCCATAAGTCCGTACGTAGATATTTTGGTCTGTATTCAAAGATTTGAGAAAAATATAGCGTAACGTTCCGTATGTTATATTTTTCATTAGCATATCTAATTGCTTATTTGCAAGCGAAAATAAATAAAGTACTTGATATCTGAAATCTGAGAACTTTTTCTGGGAGCTACAGCCGGTTTAGGTTCATGTTTATTTTATGTTCATGATATCTATTCCCCCTGTATACTCTATGCCCATAGACTCAAGATACCATCAACTGATAAATACATTCGCCAGGATTTTAAATTGGTTCTATTTAAATTATTTATTCTCTCTCCCTCGCTACATAATGAGAGTTTTACGATATTGCGAAACGTAATTTACACAATAGTGGGCGCCATTAATCTGTAATGTCCATTCGTAGTCTGGCTGTAATTAGTGTCAGTTTGTATCGCTAGATGGCGCTGTTAAGGGGGGAGCGGTAATGCGCTACCGTTTGTAAGGAGCTAGACGGCCTATAAAGTATGGTAGTTTTTATTATTTTTATTGTAGTAATAGGAAAATTAGCACTAGTTCTCATTCACAATACGACCGTAGGTAAGAAACATAGTAATTAGGTACGCATACGTGTTTGGCTTATTTCTGTAAAATTTACGTAACCTACAAAAAAGGGGAGAAAAGGTTCTAAGACATTTTGTAGTGAAAGCGATAACAGCAAACTTACCTAATTTTTAAGGTAAGCAGTTTTTTGATCGTCTTATACTGACAGATGATTTATAAAGAATCATAATCCGTAATACCGTTTACCGTAGGATTAGAAAATACAGGCATTTTAAAGTGGCTTTTATTTAGCGAATGTAAATGCGAGCTATAATTTTGCTGCGACATAAACTTTAGGGTTCGTATACACTGGTTTAGTAAGATGCGTGAGTTTTTGCTTGTTCCAATAGATATATACATAGAATAATTTTTAGCCCCCACGAATTTTACGCTCACTAAGCTACGCGCACACACTTTTTGAGAAAAACAAATGAAAAGTAAAGTCATCAAAGTGATTTGTAATATACCACAGAGGTTTGATGCAGTGGAATAAATTCCACGTTGGAACTGGACCACAAAATTTTAGAAATTGCACCATTAAATTTAGAAAAACGATAAAAGCTAGTGGCGTTAGTGTAACTGCACTAGCTCACTATCCTCTCCTCGTGTAAGCCTACCCATTTCTCTATTAAAGGCAATAGTGAGTCGGAAGTGAAATAACAAATGTGACATGCGCCTGCGCATGCAAACTCCCGAGTTACTTATGGGAATTCCTTTTGACAACTACATGCGTAAATAAGGGCTTTAGGACATCGTTGCTGGTAATATAAATGTGGTGGTTCTGAGGCTGTGCTTTGTTTGTTGGAAACTGTTTTAAGTCTACTGATATAATGTACTTGCGACCCGTCCCGGCTTCGCACGGGTGCATTGGAGACTATGGTTATTTTACTTATAAAACTTCCTCTTGAATCAGTCTATCTATCGCTGAAAACTTTATTAAAATCCGTTGAGTAGTTTTAAAGATCTAAGCGAACAGACAGCGGAACCGACTTCATTTTTAAAAAAAGAAAATTATTTATTAAACACTTACACAACACACAAACAAGGTTAATTATACATATATTAGACTACAAAGTACCTACTAGAAAACATGTAACACAGACAAAATATTAAAAAAAAAAAAAAAAAAAAAAAAAAAGTGAAAAGGTACAAAATGTAAGAAGGTATTTGGTAATTTTATGCTATGTAAAGTATTACTACCTGTCTTACTCATTGTTATTGTTTTTGTTTAGAGTTTAGATACAACTTCGTACACAGAAAAGCGCTTTATAAATGTTAACCTATTATAGTCCACAGCTAGACATAGTGCATCAACTTATGAGCGCAATACCGCGCTGTCTTCAGCTTGCCGCATCCAGCATCTCCCTGCAGTCTTTCGCATGTCGTTATCCCACTAGGCGGAGGGCGTCTTACACTACGTTTGCCGCAGTCTCCACTCAAGAACACGTTTACCACAGCATTAAAGACGTATTCGCTCCTAACATCTAACCATTAACATCTACTACAACCGCCCACCACAACTATCTTAAAATCGAGTCAGGTAGTATATAATACAATTTAGCAAGTCAGTAACTAAATTTTTTAAGACCTGCATTCAATACGTAGATCTCATTTAGCCCTTCCCGTTCACCAGTTGACTCTAGTCGAACATAAAGCCAGGAATGCTGTTCTTAATAGCGACAGCTTACAACCAGTTTGCAAGTTTTTACACAGTGTCATTAAACTGATAGGAAATTGAAACTACCACCTTAAGGACTCGGAACCCGTCATTTTGGCAAACTGCTGTTGTTAAAGTCAGCTAAGGGCTTTGCAACTGTTTAGAGTTTTCGTATATGTATCTGCGCGCGACTAGAATGGGACTGGACCATGTCTAAATAAATATTTTACGTGACATTGCCCATCTTCTCTAACAAATTATAAACCGATTTTAAAAATTATTTCGCAATTGTATAGATAAGTGATCTGGAATTGGTGCAAAAAAAAAACCCCAAGGGATTATTGCTTCATTCATAATAAGTTTTGATAATTCCTTCCTTATACAATAAGGAAAGAATCATCAAAACTTATTATGAATTGTTGGTTGATTTTGAGATGGTCCAATAAAAATTTGATTCTCAAGGAATTTATATGTGCGCCGGAAGAAGTATCTAAAGCATCTTCACAAATTATAGTTTTCACGTCACTCGCAGCTAAAAACTTGAAAATGGTTTCTATGGCAACGGGCGTAAACAAGAAGTATTTTCATTCGTCGTTTCATCTATGTGTCATCCATCACTCATGAAATCAAACTCTAAATATGACTCTTTTAACTAGATGTCGCCACTTGCAAAATTTGATAGCGCTATCGAAGTATTCCAATTTTGACGACCGATGTGGCGCGGTGGGTGAAGGTCCACCTGCGACGCAGGAGGTTGCGGGTTCGATTCCCGCCTCGGAACAATTGTGTGTACGATCTGCAGATATTTGTTCCGGGTGTTCTGGTCGTTTTCTATGTATAATAAAAAATATACATCTATGTAATGTATTGTATTATGTACATATATCAGTTATCCATAACACAAGCTCTGCTTACCATAGGGCTAGATAATGCTGTCTGAATTTGTCCAGCATTATTTATTTATTTATTCCTTCCAAATCCATTTTCACTATATGGGAATTTGATGTCGGTATATAGTTATAAATAAATAAATAAATAATGCTGGACAATCCACACAGCATTATCTAGCCCCATTGTAAGCAAAGCTTGTGTTATGGGTACTAGATAACTGATATACATAATACAATACATTACATAGATAGATATTTTTATTATAAAGTTATAAAGTTGTATACAATGACTCTCTCATAGTATATTATAGTACATAAAGGTTGTATATTGTCCAAACTACGTGCTAAACTCCGTAAGTAATGATTATGTTTTCCCCAGTAGCTATCGTCCAATCTACATGCGTTTAAACAAACATTACGGTCTATGTTTTGCATAATATTCAACGAAAGCCTATTTGTGTACACTTTAGTATAGTCCATAAACCTGGACAAAGTTATTTACAGTAATGATAAGATCGTTGTCTGATTGTTATATGTTGTCTATTTCTTCTGTAAGTTTATAAATTTGGCCAGGGTTGTCGAAATAATAATAATAATGCTGGACAATTAACACAGCATTTAGCCCCAAGGTAAGCAGAGCTTGTGTTATGGGTACTTGATAAGATAACTGTTATACATAATTCAATATATGAGGTACATCGGTAGATATTTAGTATTACATAGAAAACGACCACAACACCCTGAACAAATATCTGCAGATCGTACAAACAGTTTTCCTGAGGCGGGAATCGAACCCGTAACCTCCTGTGTCGCAAGCGGACCTTCACCCACCGCGCCACAGAGGTCATAACCCATAAGCTTTCTGCGTATGGTCACAGAAGGTATGGTGTTGGGCGGTTGAAATCTTGCCTGTACACCATAATGTATCAGTACGAAAACTTGAAAGATATAAGGTTCAAAATCCCTTGACAAAGTCGTGATCATAAATTTAGGAACACCGAAAAAACATGAAAACTAACAAGCCGCCTAGCGAATGCTCGGGAACAGTGGGTGGTCTCATCATTCTTAAAAAGCAAGTAAATGGAGGAAAACTCTAGGTGCCTTATAAATAATGCAGAGAAACGCACGCGCGTCTCGTGTAGTGCGAAATGAACGCGCCTGCGTTGTTGCTAGGCATGGTGTTCAACTCAAGAGAGTACCATCACTACATAGTATATAACAAAGTCGCTTCCCGCTGTTTGTCTGTACCTATGGATGCTTAGATCTTTAAAACTACGCAACGGATTTTTATGCGGTTTTTTTTAATAGAGTTATTCAAGAGGAAGGTTTGTAAACCATTTGACACATAGATTTCCACGCCGCGAAGCCGCGGGGCGCAGCTAGTTACGTTATAGAGAATAGCAATACCTATACACAAGCCATATTCATACTCGATGTAAAATATTTACAAACAAACCGCCGATATTTAATCTAAAAATCACTCTCTTGCGCGTCTTTTTATATGCAAATTACATTACTTGCCGATTTCCTCTTCAATAAATATTACGACTTGTTTTCTTTATAATTCGTGTTATTTTTCATAGTTCAGTTATTGTTTGCGGATTATAAGCAGAAACTGATCTAGCTTTGATCTTATTTCGAATTAAACTTTCGAAACTATCATGGTTATCAACACTAAAGTCATTTAAAACGGGATATTCATTTTTTTATTTTTTTTTATTTCGAAGTTTATTGTTTTTTATTACATTACATTGTGTAATGCTTACACATTTAGTAAGATTTTACCACAACTAGATCTGAAACTATTTTGCCAATAAACAATCAGAATCTGTCAAATTCGGCTCCGATAAAAGTCGCCATAATAAATACTGCTCATAGCAAGGCTCATTTTAATTCCTATATATCCTCTTTTCCCACACGACCTGATTTTGGCTACGACAGATGTTGCCATAATAAACAACATGACAAGACTTATTTTAATTCCTATATCTCCTATTTTCCTACACGACCTGGATTGCATCAGGCAACACTGCCGTGCACCGTTACCGGATCTCAGACGCGTATTTTAAAACAGCTACCGTTCGCGTGTTGGCTAATTGCAATGTTAATAGCACTTGCACTACTGCATAAATATTAAAACGTGTATGCGACTTTCGTTGTTTTATTGGTGACAAAGTGTTTGTTATTTGTTGACATGTGTAATCGATCTTTATTTAGAATAGACTTAAGATGTTCATAGGGTTAAAAAGTAAACACACATGATGAAGAGGTTCATAGGGTTAAAAAGTAAACACACAAAGGTAGGAAGTATTAAAAAGAAACCTCTATTAAATACCATAAACTATGATTTAAGCATACAAATTGCTTTATTGACAAGGAAAGTTACAATCAAATAATAGAAACAAACAATTATTTACAATTGCAACAATTGTGCTCTGACTATTGCAAACAATCTACAGGTAGCTCAACTGATCCATATCAATTAATACCAGTCGGAAGCATCCCCAAGACGCTGGCTGTATTGCCCCGCTGTATGGCAATGCTGATGCGCTGCGCCAGATACTCACCAGGTCTCGGGTCACGCGTCGCTTCGACCAGACGCTCAGATAATTATTTACAAACCCGGATAGCCTCGGTACCCCACGAACCTAGGGTCTCGACTCCAAGGAGAGCAAATGCATGCTCTGTCGAGGCACGTATTAGTATTTTTTTAAATATTTTTATGGATCATCATCTTTTATTTGCAAGTTTACTGTTGGGCTTAGGTACAGTTAAAACCAAAACATAGTAAAGTATAATTTCAGTGAATTGATTTCTAAAACGATCTGTGTAATCTTAACAAATCCCAAGTAATTCATTTAAAAACAATTTATATGTAAAGTGAGCCTATCTTCTATTTATTATTTGAATACGGTAGCAACGAGGCAATATCTATGCATTGACTAATCAATTTTCTCATACCACAGAAAATAATATGATGCATTTGCTTAAATAAACCATACATATGTATTTCATTACGTTGTTTCATTTTCTAGATGTTTAACCTAAAAGCTTATCATGGTATTGATCGTTTTTCCTGCATAGAACGATCAGAAGTGAATAGAAAATGTTTTGTCAATACAAAATGCAGACATTTTGGATGCTCGTAAATTTTTTTATGTCAATCTAATGTGATAGTGCGGTAGATATGGGTCATCTAGTGCATAGCACATCTTCATAAGCAGTACCTTTAGGTCTTATTTTGGGCATATTTGAAAATTGGGCAGGAATTTTCTGCGTTTTAATGTCTTTTAGTATGTTTATTGGGGAGAAGGGGGAAGCATATATTCAGCTGAAAAAGATGAACTACTGACTAGGTAATGCGTATAAATCCACGCTTTAAAGCGAACCTAGCAGCAGCTACGCAACAGCACGCCACCTATTCATAAAATTCCCGATTCCAAATACCAAATTCAAGATGGCGGGTTCTCTGTAGGCTAGACATGAATCAAACTGTTCCATAATTCATATAAGCACATATATAATTCATATAGCACCAGGCATAGAAGGCATAGCTCGTAAGACCCCCGCGTAGAGCATTTTTCACCCACCATGCTGAACAAACTGGCATCACATAAATAAGAGTTAGTCGTTGAACGCAAACAATTCTTCGTGTAGTGAAATATGTATTGCGCGATGAAAATTGCCAATTTGCTACATAATAAGGTAACTTAAGGCGGTTTGCTTCGACATCCCATCTTCGATTGAGTAAGAGCATCCCGCCTTCTTATTCGTAGTTTTGCCGTTCATCATTTTACATTTTTGCGAAGGACACTGATATACACAGATTTTGTTCTGTCTGTTTGTTGGTTCTTCCTTAAAAATGGGGAAATTCGTCACGGATCCGCGGTCACCCATATCTTCCTGTTTTCATACATGATTTAAGCGCAAACAATTAAAATGTCCAATCTATGGATAAATATGTATATAAGATAACGCTGCTTTCGAAACGCAAAGTGATTCATATTTTCTTTAGACCATACAGGAAACTTCATGGACACGTCAGAAATTTCATTCTCATTTCTTTAGTCGCGCCTAAAGTTGCAACACTTGAATACGGAAGCAAATCCTACAATTTATAAATTCTGTATACGAGAGCGAATTCCAAAAATTCATATTTCTATGTGCCATAGGATCCTCTTCATAAATTGCAAACGTATAGACAACATGGTGCAACCATTGCAAATTAAGTGTACACATGATCTATAGAAAGGTGAGGCAAATAGTCACAGCTTTGGCCGTGTGTTTGTAAATGGCGTGATAAATCCGAATCTGCAATATTAATGAAGTGTCATTCGCGGTGATTCATAGTTTTGTATGAAAGCCTACTCCGTGTAAATGGCTGTAACTTCTGACCTTTCAGAAATGATAAGGTGTTAGATTGTAAATCACTGTTTTGTTGCAAGAAAACAAATATGGACTCTTTGAACCATCTTAACGCTGATTTCTATGTAAAATAAGTCAGTGCTGGGATTTGAAATTTTAAAATATGAAATGAAATTGTAAATAAGCTATATAATATATTCATAAATATCATTTAGCGTTACTTTACATGAACATAATGAATAAATGAATTGAATCCGACCACGCTCAATCGACATCAACACTATAAGAATTACCTACCTACATATATTATATGTATGTGTTTTTTCCACTATAATTTAAATCAGTGATAGGAGTAAATCGATGATAATATCAATATAATAAACTGATGAGCCTACTGGTATTTCGATATAGACATATCTTTGATATAAACGCTCTTCTCACTAGAAAACTTGAACTAAGCATTATGCATTAATTACGCAATTTGCCTCATAAATATGTATGTTGTGCTGAGATTTATCAGTTAAATTACTACAGCAAGTTTTCTAAGTGATGCAGGTACTAAGAAAACTTCGCGTAGTAGATAATTCCACTGATCTCTGCGCGAAGTACAATAAAAAAAACATACAAGCGAACATAGAAACTTTTCCTCTTTTTGTAGTCGGTTATTAAGTAAATTGAACTTCTCATGGAAACAGGTAGAAAATTACATAAAATCGAGACAATATTGTCAAAAGCATTACTCACGATTGACATGGTTGATATAATATCTCCCGATCTGAGGGTCGTACGCCTCCTCCCATCCCAGCGGCAGTTCATTGCCGATGCAGTCTGCGAAAGTCTGCGGTTTTGTATATCTGAAACGAAGGAAACATAAAATTAGGCAAGTCGCCAATGAGACATCAGTTTCAACACCTTTTATGATGATGAAACGTAGCTGTCAAGAAGACTAAGGTCGTGTATCCTGAATCCTGATACGTTGCTTTAAAGATTTAGAGTCGGCAATCAAACGTATGCTAGATTACTTAAAAAGTTTGCAAAGGCTCTTTATTTAAGGCAATTTAATTTAAAAACATACGTGAAATCTACATAACAAATTTTCGATGATTTTGTTATGCGATGATCTTGTGTTTTACCATTTTACATGTCGGAAATTGGAGAAAACGCCTAACTGTGCCATGAGTACGATAAAAATACAGTACAATACTCAGCGACTTTTCAGCACCTATCAACTTAGTATAGGTTCTTTGGGCATTATCCCTCTAACTAGAGCCAGAATTAGATATGATGCCCAAAGTATTACTACGCTCCTATGCGAGATTATTTATGTATGTATTTATCTAAGTATAATAAGATTCGTAGATTACAATTTTAAAAGCACAGACAGCACCCTAAGGAAGATTCTCACAAGAATTCTTGTCCTACAAAGTCCCGGGCACACTACTTGGAAGTAATCTACAAACGTAGAAATATTTCCAAGACCAAGCAAAACAGCGCCTTCTCGTTTCCCATACGTTTTCTAAAGTATTCTTCCCACGAAAGCACAGGGCACTTATTAATTCCTATAACCGTCATTAAAGCAAAATAAAAGTAGTCTGTTATTATTTTCAAGTTTTCGGTCGGATAATTCCACTGGTCTACGTGTATCTTTCGTGTAAACATTAATATGCATTGAAGGACTGGCTTATTTATAGAACGGGGTTTAGAACGACTTTGTTATGTGGAAGATATAGAAAAGTTGATAAGTCTTGTAAACGAATAGGAGACTTTTCGTTTTCGAATGATTTGACAATTGGAAAATGCTTTAAAAACTTCGGAGTGGTCTACGCTGCCGAAAAGATATTTCCGACATGAAAAACATGTGATATTTTGTAATCAAGTAATACTGAGACGACTAATGCAGCGTTTTGTATCCAAATGCCATAAATGAAGGCTTGAATAGATCCAGGATCTAAAGATGCAGTTAAATGAATAGAACTTACCTACCTAGATATTATATTGTAAGGGTGAACGTCCAACATCTAACTGACTAGAATTACAAACGACGTCTTTCTTTCTTCAATCTATTGTAAAACTAAGAAACAAACATCAAAATTATTGTAACTTAAAGAAAGCAATAAGCGATTGGTATGTAGTTGTATAGTAGGTACCTATTTAATTTATGTTTTAAAGTGTTATCTTCATAGTGGGAGGAATAAGCAACACCCTTCATCTCAAAATTAATATCCAACAACGAAAAAAAAACAAAAAGTTATTCTGGGTTAAGTTGAATGTAAAGCTCTTTGCGAATTCCGATGGAATAATACAAGAGACAAACAGGTTCCTACAAACACCTGTTGAACGATAATGGGGTCTAAGTCTGAACATTGTTGCATTTTTGTATCGTTTTCATATCGCGATTGAGTAAATTACTGGTTGTGAGGCTAAGATAGGGTCTCAATAACATATTTTAATATTAAGCTGCGAATACCGTGCCTATCTGCTTTTTTTCTGTTGCAATAAAAATAGTTTTGCATCTTCTAGTAGGTACTTTAAGAATATGAAATATTTACCCAGGTTTAATAAGGGGAGTTTGCTTGGCAAACCCATTTTGAGATTACGGCTTGGCAAACCCATTTTGAGATTACGGCTATTTAAGATTCTAACTAACGTCCCTGCTTAGGGACGCAATCACATCATGCAACAACTTTAGCATCTGCATCTGCTAGTTTAAGGTTGTATCATCATGTCTAGTCAATTCATTAATTAAATACTTTCACCATAAGAGCACATGGAACGGGACACTTATAGTTAGTCATGTCAAGTGTGTGTAGTCCTACTGCCGTCAGAACTGACGAATACCTAGCTTTCATGGAAATAAGACCAAAGATGAGATCAAAGGAACCTAATAACAAAACACATAAGTACTGATATCCTGCTGTTTTTTAACTATAACCCTTATAGTTTTAAAACAGGAAACCAATCTGCATAAAACAACAGCACAGCATGCGAGCGAGATTCACAATCATAATCGACTCAGCCTCGAGAAAAAGCAGGTGCAATTTCCACTAGGCAGATTACATTGTTGTGGCATAAGAATAATTAATGATAGTAGCCAGGAGCTGCGTCTTTCTATCACTATTTACCAGGTTTATTGCAAAACCAGCTTTTGCTTGCTGGATTTTGATTCAATATAGCTTGTAAAAGCTCTTTGGATATGGAGGAAGCAAAGACAACAAGTCCTTGCAGGATCTTGACGGAGGCTTGTATAATAAAGGCTTGACGGAGAAACAGTACCTAGTAACGAGTCATCTCTTATAGGGATTGATCAGAATGAAACGATTTTAAACCAAGAACTTGTGTTTAACTCAAGTTCGCCAAGGTATAATAATAAGTAGGTATAATTAATGACGATGATTACTTTCCCCGTATGACAAATGATCGACGACGGCATTTTGGGGACCCAGAACTTGTGCAAACTATCACATTATCTGTTGAAGGGCAGAATAAGTGATAGTGGCTGATGAAGGCGTGGTGTGGTGGCGCCAGTCGACCTGCTTCCAATCAATACGAGTTCCCGCCATGATTCACGTTTACGTAGTACGGGAGAACGTTTCTTTAATTTGTGTCTTGGCAAGTTTATATCTACCGCATTTTTTTATGTTCGACTTGCTAAGGCACAAAATAAATAATGAAAGATCTTTTAAAACAAAAGGTCCATTGAGATATTCAAATATCCTCATAAAAATCACGATCGGCACCGACACTGACTTTTTCCTCCGATAAAATATGATGACCTTCATGCCAAATAGGACATCTAGAAGTGGTTTAGGTTTTTTATGAGGCAGTCGTTAAATGGTACTTATGAACCCTAATAACCTATTTAATTCTGAAATGAATTGATCTGAATTCTATTAGCTAAGTGTAAATGGATCTCAAGAGACCTGCCATATTGCAAGTCCGAAGATATAATGATGAATGCAGAATGATATCAAGAGGGTACCAAAAGCTTGCCCAGTGGTTCTTGTAAGATACACATTACTATTGCGTCGCCAATCTCTTTTAGAACTTGGCTGGACGCTCTACCGCGCGTCTTAATAACTTAATATTATAGGGTTTACCTATGTATGAGATACGAAGACACATTTTACCTATTTAAGTTGTAAATCTCCCTTAGATTTTACAGCGAGCCGATGAGCCTTTGATGCAAATTAGAGACGATAACCATCCAAAATGAGCAGGCAATCGTAACATGAATCTAACAAACAATGTAAGACCAAAATATGACAAAATGACGAAACGTCTTAACCTTGCATTGAAAGCAAGGATTGGATGTATAAATATAATTATCCAGACAGCAATAGCTGAAATAAAACCAATGACGTAGTAAAACCCCAGTCAGCTTCCGTGCTATTGTCTCAGTACCGGTCACAACACAAGCGGAGAAGCGGACCAACGTATTTCCGATAGTGACGAAACCGCAACGTCTTACCCACTTAACGGTTTTCGTGACTTTAATACAGCTTTAATACGGCGTTTATTCGGTAGTCAGTTATTAAATAAGATTCCTCGGTTAATTTGGTATGTTTATGGTGAGTAGGTACGGAAGGTTTTGTCGATTGCCTGAAATCACGCCATCTTTTAGTACCTACGCCCCGTTGCTGGGCAGAACAAGTACCTATGCCCCGTGCTTAAGAAAAAGGCGTCTTGGGTAGAACAAGAAATATGCACTAAAAATATTAACGAAAACTTTAATCTTTTATTGATTTTACCGTCTTCTGAAGTAGGTGTGCCTCATTCGATTTGACAGATACATGTAAAACATGGATAAATAGATAAGATAGACATGGTATTTAATAAGTACGGTACTTATAGTGAGGAGCTTAAAACTCATTAATAAATAGGTAAAATGTTATGAACTAAACTAATAAGATTAACACATCAGAAGGAATATACAAGCTACCCTATGAAGGTATATTATACAAAGTTTCTTAGCTATCGTTAGCGTAAGGATTTTAAATGTAGTATGAATTGGGAAAAATTAGGGAGAGCTAAACGTGGAAGTAGGTAACGAAAGCTTTTAACTTTTCTTTTAGCAATACGCATTTGCAATGTAATAATTTTAAAGAATTACGCGTATAACCTTCCCAGTAAAGATCAAAATAACTGTTACTGAATATTTTTTAATCCTAATATTTTGCAATTTGTTTCCAGAAGGTTAAACCTAAATCTATTAATTTATCTTGGTTCCCAAATGTTTGCCAATGACTGTACATGCAGCAGAATTGGTAAGTTTTTAGTAAGTATTTGCGAGTCTCAATTTACCGTTTGTTGTTTTACAGTAAGATGATATCGATTTAATGACACGGTCGTCCAAATTCCACACATTATGAATTTTCGGTAAAAAAGCCAAACAACGCCAAGAATCAGTGTTACTAAGCATCCAAAAACCACGTTAACCCTACGATAATAGTCTGAAATAAATTGGAAGCTTTCTAAAATCAAGAAATAAACCGTCAATCAGTTTAACCAATTTTTTATCTGCATAAAACAAAGGAAAGAACAATAAAATAACTTTTCGCATCCTACAATCCCTGCAAGATAAAAGCCTTCAATGAAATTGAGTCCCTTCCGCACAGCTACCGAATACGAACGTCCATTTCAAAAACACGAACACTTATCGAGGTGATGGTATAGAGGGCGCGTGTGCGCATCCATTGCATCGACGCGAGAGCGGGCCGGGACCATTAAACACGCGAGTGTAAGCGAGACGGACGTAGATACAATGTTGCTGCATCTCTGTGGAACAGAAGAAACCTGTTCTGTCAGCGGGACGTCAAGACGAGCTGAGTTCTTGGAAACTGTGACCCGTGTCATGGAATCCCTGATCACACACACACCCACGCGAGGCCGTAATAATACGAATCAAACGTTCTGTTATGACAGAATTTTATTGGTGTTATAATTGAAGGAAATTATGTCTTACTTATCAGCATCTTAGTCATTTCCTATGGAATGTTGAGTCAAACTTTCGGTTGTTGTCTTTGTTTGAAATCATTAAATCATGTGCGTTGTTACTGATAAGCACAATTGTGTGAGATCTTATATTTAGGTACATATCTATAATTTAGTAAAGAGTATTTTGTGACTACTAGACTAAATGGACAGGAATCATGAAATTGCTGAAAATATCTCTTATCATTGGCATTGGAAAGGTCGCAACGCATCGCATTCCAGAGATAATATCTTATCACTTAAGTAGGTATACTTATATCTGCGCGATTAAAAACTGATACGTACACACAAAAAATATTCACAACGAAGTAGGTAAGGTACGAAGATACCGCGATAAATTTCGGTTGAATAACATCTCTTAAACAGACTTGTCAGCGCCATCTGCCGATTCCCTCGAGAATTTGATAGCTAAGCAGTTTACAAACATCGATTCGAAAATTCGTGGAACCCAAATCGTAAATATGGTCCGAAAATACGTAAATCAGAGTTGTCGATATGAGGTCCTTCTTTACAATTCCACCCGTATTCGTAGATATGTTGATTATTGCTGAAATCGTTATGAGGGAGATTGAGAAATTAGAGAACAAATTTTCTTCTTTTTATCTTATTATAAATTAAATAGCTTTGGTGCAATGATGCAATTTTGAAATGCGATCTCTTTTACTTCTTTATAAGTCATGACAGCTACTTTCTCTATGATCCGACTCATATAGTTGATTTATTGGGCTTCCCCTTTGTCGCTCTCTTTCTCCTTTTCCATCTATCATATTACTTATGAAGTTGTATAAGAAGTCCAAACATTCTCCCTCTTCTTCTGTTTAGAATGGTGTTCATCAAGAACCTTCTACATACTGAGTTATGCGAACATTAAGGTGTTTTTAAATTAGTGTAAAATATTGAACGATTTCACACTCAAGAGAGATCTATACAAATAATTTTGATTATTTTTGCTTTCATGTACATTTCTACGGCTTAGGTCTAGGTGAACAGCTAATCCAATTGGTACTAAATTGGCGTCATCGGGAGGCGAATGCAATTCATATCGCAGTGAGCTCTCAATGTATAAGAGTTATCAATTCGATGCGAATAAATCCTGTAGCGGTTGTCGTGCGATATGCCAGTACATCTCGGTCTCATTGGAAAATAGCACGGCAGAAGGCCAATGTACCGTCAGTTGCCATCCGCAAATAGAAATGCGAAGGTTGCTGCCCGCTTTGGACTATTTAGTTACAAGCTCCTGCTAAATTCAAGCGACTTGTCGAGTTCACAAGTGTTTGGTCTCCTAATAGTATCCTAGTAACCTTGACAGTTCACTTAGCTAACACATCCATTCACTGTGCTTCACTGAATGCTTCTGACACATGATGATAGTTCTTATTCTCTAGTATACATTTCTGCGTCTAGCAACTCCGCAACAGGCTAAATCGAGACGGATGCGAATTTTCTCGGAAATTCTTTAAGCCCAACGACGAAATCCTGGATTACAACAAACTTGGAGCACGTCTGGTAGGAGGCGGTGCCACGCTGTCTCACACATATCGACCGACCGACAGACGGACACGCACACCTACTAATGCTCTATAAATACCACCAGGGAAATATTTTAATCCGGATGGCCCGTTTAGTGTAAATTCCGTAGGCTTCGGGACAATCTTCGTTTTTTACTCCTTTACAATTGAGGTCGTTGCCCTATTTAGATTTCCCGGCGCAAGATAATCCGTTTTTCGAAACTGTGTCAGTAGACACGGTTAAGGATAATCGTGTTAGGTGAACAACCCGTTTCTTTTCTTACAAAGTTGAAACAAGATTCATAACTTGTGATGTCATTGTGCTGTTCGTCTTAGCATTGAATGTTTATTTGGATGTTTTTCTCATGGACAGGAAGATTACACTATACGTCGTCCAAAAAAGGCGCGGTGTTAGGGGTCAACGTGATTTCCACTCGCATTCCAAATTGCTGACATACTGATTTGAATTGAACATGCCATGGGTTCCAAGAAACGGTAGAACTCAGAGAATGAATATTTCATATTTCAACAAAGTATGAAACCACATAATATAAACATTCTTAGCAACTTGCGTCATTACCCAATCAACTTTATTTATCATCATCGAACTTCGGCAATCGGTCGAAAGTGGTAATTATGTGATGGTAAACGTTGAGGCTAATGTGTCGCCATGACGTCAGATTATTTGATCATTGACAAACGACATTCCAGCGGCAAGTGTGAACAGTGTTGTTGAGACGCCTGTCACGTCACACCATCAAGGTCTCATGCTCGTCTTGTGGGACTCGAGTATTATATTAAACAGACTCGTTAAGTGCTCAACACTGAATATCATACTACTCGGTAAAAGCAAAACGATAAACACCATAATGACATTCGAAATTCTTCCATTTACGGCATATAATGAGTTCAGTAATGACAAAAATCGATATTAATTAACGTCCAGTTTAAAGACGAAAGTAAGCCTCGATATTATTGTAAAGACATGTCTTCGCAATGATCAGGCAACTTTCGAAGCGATCGAATCAATCAGCATGTACTATTGAATGCTGTCTGTTGAAGTGACGGACGGACAGGGAGTTGCATAAGCACTGAATATATAGGGTTTCCGTTTGAATCACGACGCATACCAGGCTCCTTCGTCACGCCTTCGCCCGCTGCCGGCGCGTGCGACAATATCATGAGTATCAGGACACGACTCCGCTCAAACACTCGTTAAACGATACCTAGTCTAAATACCGACTACACATAGGTATACATGACGAATTGTCCGTAGAACCAGCCACTACACCTAATATCGCTCAGGAATTTCTAATTGATATTGCATTGTAGTCACTCCCATTCTGTTTGTAACCCGTTCTAGTAATAACTACTTACAAACCGATGAAGGAGATTAGAGCACATAAATCTCCTCAAACTTGGTTGTCATTGTAAATTTAAGCAAAGCGCTCGCTTGCGCGAAGAACACATATTTAAATACATTGAGGTATTTGTTTTGTTCATAACGATGTTTTTAATTAATTAGGAATGTGAGCAAAAGTAATAAAAACTGATTCACCGATACGAGCGACCGGTTTGGATGGATATTAGCATACATAACACAATTTTGTTGGCCAAAATATACAAAAAACTTCAACTGTATGTAGTACCTAGTTAGGTATGGATAACTAGCTGTGAGGACCGTCGAAGACTCACATTATGTAAATGTCAGTAGGTAAGGTACACAGCAGAATATGGAATCCTGCGTGGCTACCAGTCGTAACTTGGAACACTGCCCTCTGAGCATGGCAGAAACGTTGCTAATGGTTTGTAACGATGCTTGTCCGCGACTTCACGACTGCACAAATGATACTTTCACGTAGAAAGTCAAACATTAGGAGGCAGAAAGGCACCAATGCGGTTCCATTCACATGGCGTTGTTATTAGAGCGATGCGAGGACCGGAAAGGAAGGTTAAACATTGGCTAAACAAGTGGGTATCAACGGCGGAATGCATCGCGAATGAATGGGAGGCGCCGGCTTCCGCAAATGTTTGCTCAGGAACTGAATTCCTCAGTTCATTGTTTCAAGTTCCAGCCACTGTCAGAGCTGTGGGATCGACTTCTGCTTATTACTTTTCAATACCTCAGTTATTTTGTTTCGCCCATATAAATCACAATAAGTGAGCATAATTAGGTGCTCATTTGAATTGCAGTCTATGTAAGTTTCACCCCGTGTTATGCGATGATTTTTGTGTGTCTCATAGGACTCACACTCTTATAGGACTTTCAGAGAAACAAAAAGCTTTCAGGGAATATTTTTAAATAAGAACGTTGTTTACTTTACTTACCTACCCATGCCTATTTTATTTAGGTATTTATTTCTCATGCATACTTTATCTGTATATGCAGTTTGTATCTCCCTAGTTCAGTTCATCACATCACCCACACTTATATTCCTGGTGTTCACCTCGTTAAACAGCCTTGTTAATAATTACTTTCCCATCTAAAAGAACTTTCTTTATGAATAAGCCAGTAAATAACGATATTATTTTTATTAGACATTTTTGAGTCAAATAGCGGTAACGGTATAGCATCGGTTTCGTTTCGTTCCATCACTGGGCAGATTGGAATCGCACGTTTCGCCGGGGACATTAAATCGTCGCAAACGTTTATGGAGGAAACATAAAGCAGACAGCATTCCACAGCCGGTGTCTAGGCGTCCTCTGATATTTAATCAGTCTTATGTAAATTAAGCAGTTATACAATTTTATGGCTGGCGAGTATCGAAGATTCATCAACACTCCCTATATGGAAGGGCGGACAAACGCTCTAAAATACCTCAAAGCATCCGAACGCCCGCTATGTCGACAGACCATATTTTGTAAGTTTCTCATTACCATAGCCAAACCGACGAGCTGTGGCGCGTTTTACGTTACGATTACCATTTCTAGGTGGAAATGGCGCGGCTAAATAGAGCGCGGAATACTAAACACACAAAAAACTGAGATGATCATAACAATGAAAAAGTCGTTACAGTTCGTAAACAAGTGCTTTATGACGGCATCGCGGCATACAGATAAGAGAGGAATGCCAATTTTGATTAGAAACGAGACCAGTGCGGCTTTTATCGTATACTTAAATAGATAAGTTTTTAACATGCGTGATTTTTGAATATATTTTTCATTACAATGACGATAACGCAATAGATTTCGATTCGGCTTCGAAACTGCCTCAGAATCTGATGTTGCGACTTTTTCTTATTAATAATAACTAATCAGTGTCATTCCTAAGAATGTTAGTAACGTCCGAAGGTTAAGCAATGTCTCGATTTGATTCTGAGAGCGATTTCTAAATCGCTATTACGTCTTTTTAATGGCCGACGATCTTATTAGTAGAATCGAAATAAATCAGTAGTAGTCGCCATGGGTTGCTTTCTGACACGTGTCTTGGTGTATAAAATTGTCAAGGACATTATTAATCTGGTTGGAATGCGTAAAATAAACAATGTTGTAGTAGGTAGATTAGATACCTATGCTACACCGTTGTTGCAGCCTTATTGCCGCACCTTCAGAACACATTTCAACAAAACGACTATGAAATAACTGCAGCGCTACACACATACTATTACCCCCTTTACATTGTCAGATTTAGCGAAACGACCACCTTATCGTATATACGATTGAATAGTCAACGGAATAAAATCACAAAGTTATTTAGCACCCACTCGATTAGAGTCAAGAAACGCAGTAAAATGCCCAGCCCCTTTAACGTTACGCTTGAAGGACTACGGACTTATGTTGTGCGTGGGAAGCACATACTTAGGTTACACAATCTTGTGAAGATAGCTTCGTTATAGACAACTATATTGCCGGGGAAATATAAGAGAACACCGAAGATAACAATTATGATCAGATGCAAAGCTTGGAGCAAGAAACAGAAAGGCTTCCATTTGAATGCACGGACGTTCTTGATCAGAAGTTATACCTTGAAATTATAGACAAGAACAATTAGATAGTTATATGCCCGTGTATTATTGCTTAATGAGCTACACACGACATGCATTTGCAAACCGCAGACCAAGATATCAGCATTCAGAAATTCCACTGCAAAGATTATGCGTTTTCGCAAGACTAAAACATCCAGGCCAATGGTCCAACTGATGTTACAAATCTATGTTATTTTACGTACCATATTCTAGGCTATAAAACTAAAGTTTATTCTTCAGTAAAAGTAATTTTTGCAGCCAAATGATTTCACTCGTGCAAATGCACAGTACACCTACAATAATTATGAATTAACAACCAAGTTCCACCTGAACGCAGTATCTCTGGTATGCCAGAACAATGTACCAACATCGCAGTAAAACTGCACCCAGTCGATACAATTAAAGTTAATAAACACCGTCAAGGTATGGTTCTCATTCGCATTTTAATCGACATCGGCTATCATTGTCTTCTGAGCTTCCTCCTGACAACACAATGAAAAGTTTTTCCCCCATTTACCTACAATGCGTAGCTGACTGGTTCTTTCTATAGCATAGCATGGCATGGCGTGGCGTTTCATTTTAGCCTTTTTATTTTGTCGTCTAGTTACGCATCGCATTTTTCTTGCGAATCTGCGAAAACCGCAAAACACCCATTCACACGGAACAACTTCTCGTAACATTTTAGAAACAACTTTACTTGTTTGCTGTCATTGAAACGATCAATTAGATCATTTACGGCTTCAAAGATCTTAAGCTCAAGGGTAAATTCTGCCATCAAAGGGTCACATAGCCACATCATATCTTTAACAAAAATTGACAAATTACGCTCGTAAAAAGCAACTCCGTTAGGGCAACATTCTTGTGGTTTGAAATTATTGCATTTCGTTGGTATGTTGACTCGTAAAGGACTTGAGGACACATTTTTCACAGTAGAATGTTTAGGTTCCACGTATAAGGTTAATAGCGCCGTAGTTATGCGCTCGAGAAGTGTCCGGGTTATTTTTAGCATTATTAAATTGGCTTAGTGGCTCGGTTTATTGTGTGAGCGTTTTGCACAAGTGGATGTCCTATATGAAGTGATAGGCCTCTATTTCTAAGTGTCCCAATACGAAACCTATGTGTGCCTGGATATGATGATATTGATTCTTCAGTTCTTGCGTGATTTTCGTTACCTACTACCGCGCACGGGCAATCATAAATCGAACACAATCTGTTTACTCTTCTGGGAAAAATGACGTAAAACGCAGTATCTGTAGCCCTGCTTTAAAATAAAGTATATTTAAAACCTCGTTTAGGTAATGTTGAGTTGAGCGGTTGGAATGCAGTTTGCCAAAAGGTTCAATAAAAATACCACTTTATGTTTCCTGTGTCAGCGGTGAATTTTATTGTGGTGTGAATGTACTGGCCCCAGATTCTCATACCGATGCCGTCTTAGCTTGAATCAATTGAATCCACGTTCGCATTTTAAGTAACATTTGCTTGGGATTCAAGTGCACTATAAAATTGAACTGGCCTGTTCTTATGGGACCTGAAACTGTTTTGCTTCTGACATTATAATACTAAAATGGCGATGTCTATGTTAAGCCATCAGCTAATTCTAGTTATATTGCTGATGTCTATCATTATGCTTATGGTTTTACATAGATTGGCCATTAGTAGTATGGGTTTATTTCCCATTTGTTTTATTTTACTTGTGCGAGGAGCTTTAAGCTTCCAATAGGTAATGAAGAGGGAACTAAGTGCCGAGCATGCCAATGCCAACAAATATAGTTCTACTATTTGGCGCATACCTAACATGAGCAGGAAAAGAAAGGTATCATTCAGCCTGCTGGGGGTAAATATTAGGATATTGTCGGATAATATTTTTTCTTCCAATTGGTTTCCTTTTATAATAATAGAATATTTTGCAAGATCATAGTTTTTTTCAGTTCCAACTGTACTCTGGGTCTCAATGTCAATTGTTACGCTGTTTAGCATCACCAAGGTGATAATTGGCCATTTTAACTGTAACTGCAGGTGTTAAACTTTTAAGGTCAAGTTTTTAAGACAATGCAGGTGCCGTTTCCACTATGGTAAATAGATACGGCTAGAGGCATGATCGGTATTTAATAGGGATGTGTTCAGCACCTGCAGATCAGTAAGGGGGATATGGGGAGCGGCGTTGCGGGCTGCGGGAGGGGAAGTGCGCCGCTTTAGAAAGGCGCGACCATCGCCGCAGGCCTGGGCCGCATTCTACGGCCTGTCATTCACACCGCGCAACTTGCCTATGCATTGCATTCCATCTCCCGCCGCGTTCTCCACGCATCGCCATCACACTCATACGTATACCACGGCGCACCTTACGAAACCACGGACCGCACAGCCCAGCCGACATCGACATGCCATATTCATACATAGCACATAAACGCTCCGTCGAATTATTTCTACGCCAGTTCAGTAACTAACATTACAGTGAACCAGTTCCATGGCCTCATTAGTCGCGTTCCGATCCGACTCCACCGTTCACCGAATACTCAGACTCAGATACCGCTCCGAAACGAGACTACAATGCGCATTCCAATGGATAAACAAATGATAACCATAATAATTTTTGTTTAGCTCATTTGTTGTCACTAAACTGTGGAATGTCGTGTGAAATCGAGGTTGTCGGACATTCTTTCCGCTAGAGCGCAGCAGTATAGCAACGGGTATCAGTTTGTTTTTCACGATTTATTCTATTTTAAAATGACGTATTGCACTTTTATCCGACTCGTTAGCAACCACAATTACGTTCACTTTCGATACGACCGTCCACTGCACTCAAAACTTAATGGGAACACGTCACAAATTGCATTGGAATGTAAAGTTTTGACATGGGGCTCATAAGGGTTAACACTTCTCTTTGGAAAACTTACCTGTCCCGCGGGTCGATCCACGTCGTTTTCCTAGTGTTGTGGTCAATGAAATACAATTTTCCGTCGAAGTCCCTCGCGTAATCCCATCCGTCGGGCAAGGGTATCTCACCGTTTCGTCTCCTTGGCATATTTCACTGATTAAATCCATTCAAACGAATAACGAAGCACACTCGCGAACTAGCTACACGGCCATGTTGAATACCTCATTACGACGGTGTGACGTCACGGCACGGTTCGGCCAATGGCGGCGAAGGGCCCCCACGATGGAATGCGGCGCGTACGCGAGCGAGCGCGGTCGGCGCGGGTATCTACGTCACTCGATAAAACGACACAGGCGGGCGCACCACGCGACTTCTCGTCGCTGACTGACTCCGCCGCCGCGCCGCCACCTTATCACCGCCCATGATAATTCACAGCACCTACTGTCTAAATGCATTCCTCGACCACCTAATGTTTACATTACATGCTCTACTACCTACATGCTATGTACACTTCGGACACCGCGAAACGAACTGGCAATGTAAGCAAAATGTACTACGACCATACCCATACAATCTATTTACGATTCCACTGTATAAATACGTACGGACGGCAGACTATATCTATACAGCGCATTCCTCAGTGTATGCATGTACCTATGTAATGTACTTATGTAGATATCTGAAGCGTACCTATATACAAATTACTTGCCTCCTAGTTAAATGAGGCACGGTTATCTTATGAGAGCTGCTGTATCAGTTTATGTTGAGCGAATTATGATGACGTTGTAGAATGTAGATCTTCATGACCCCACTGAAAAAATGCAAATGAGAATTTATTAATTAGTTTGTTTTTTAAACTAGAGATGGAGCTATACTGGTTTGCTTTTTTGAGATGGGAGTGGATGGCCAAATCAGACACCATGATTTAGAGAAAAGTCGTGAGAGGAGTAACTCATGAATGACATGACCTCAAATTATGAGAATACAAAAACTGCATATTTAGATTGTTTGCATTCTTTATAAAATGCACTGTAAAATAAAAACTGCTTAATTAGATTTTTATCTTCAGGTAGGCAGGTACTTTTGCAGAAAATCGAAACAATGGATTTTTCAAAAAATTATACACCCTGAATTTTTGCACCAACGGATCCGTTTGCTGATAACGATCCATGTTTGCAAAGAAACGCATTATGAAAAATGGAAGGACATGGTTATTTTTTACAATATTTGTCTGAAAAAACACTCTCCGTATTCTCAGACAAATATTTATATATTTCTAAGCACCATTTTTAAATAATCTTATCAAAAGCGTAAATGTGAAATCTAGCATTTACGCCTCGGAAAAAATGTTTCTACGATCTGCAGATATTTGTTTCGGGTGTTCTGGTCGTTTTCTATGTATAATAAAAAATATCTTTGTACCTACCTATGTAATGCTGCAATTACAATTATTATACTATCGGCAATGAATAGACGGCTTTGATTTTGTATGTGACCCGAAATCTAGATTGTATTAATTTGTGATCGCAGATGTAATGTATTCTATTAAGTAGGTAAATCAGTCGCCAATAGCTTGGGGCTAGATGATGCTGCGTGGATTATCCAGCATTATTTATATATTATATTTATCTGTCTGATCTATTTCGTCAACCTAACTCTTCTATACTGCGTAATTTTAAGCTTTCATATGTATATATTTTTAATTTTTTGTTTCGATTTGGATTTTTCCTGTCATCATCAGTTGGAATTTGATCCGCCTATGGTCTGCCCTCGATGCCTCCTGTGTCGCTAAGCGCCAGTTTTGTATGTGCTCTGTAATATCATTGCTAGCCAATAATAAGTCTATGAGTAAGTGTCTAAGTGGGGTTGTAGGTAGTGAGTTTGTTATGGTTCGAATATTCGAATTATAGCGATAATCTTGAGATACAAAATTGCTATTTATGAATATTGCTTATCTCAGATATGGGATTGTAGTCAGTTTGTTTCATTGCATTATTTTTTACAGACATTGTAAGTCAAAAGAAGCACAAGGTCACTCCGCGCAGCCTGTGAAGATCCCAGGAAGATTCTGCACTTCTGAACGGAGTTATTATTTTATATATTCACAAACGTACTCTCTATTCTAACGGGCACACCCAATGCAATAGAGTACCTTTTTTAAATTAAAGTTAGGCTGGTTAGACTACCAGAACAAATCACGCACAATGGACCAATCCAAGTCTAAGTGCGGAAATAAGAGTACACACACCATAACCATAAGTCAAAAGAAGAAGCGGGGTATAGGGGAAAGTGGATGACTGCCTAAGCTAGTAAGGCGCGCCGTTTTCAGCACGCCGAGGACTCATGTTAGAATTTATATTTGTCCTGGCATAGAGCTGCAAAACTCACGTCACGGTGTCTTCGGTGAAGAGTCGCGCGACTCTCGGATGGTCGTAATACCTGGGTTCTCAGCCACTGCCTATTTCTTGGGGTATTTCTATATCTTAGCTAGGACTCGAGTCCTAGCTAAGATATAGAAATACCCCAAGATAATACTTACAATCTTAATGAGTAATGTAAACGTGATCATATCTACTGGTACCTACCTACATTACATAGGTGTACCCTACGACACACCGTTATCAATCACCGTTTCATGTACACCGTTTTTCCATAATCACCACCTTTAGGTGTGATTTGGCGGTTGCTGCATGCGACGTGGTCCCCTCGACTGTCTATTCAGCGCCCGCATCCAAAACAATG
This sequence comes from Eupithecia dodoneata, assembly GCA_947044415.1. Lineage (NCBI taxonomy): Eukaryota > Metazoa > Arthropoda > Insecta > Lepidoptera > Geometridae > Eupithecia > Eupithecia dodoneata. Next base: position 3,801,858 of record OX345670.1, read on the forward strand.
TAGTTTTTAAGTATTTTCCAACCTGTACTCGACTAATGTTGCCTGAAATAAATAAATTACTATTATTAACGACCTCTGTGGCGCGGTGGGCGAAGGTCCGCCTGCGACGCAGGAGGTTGCGGGTTCGATTCCCGTCTCGGGACAATTGTGTGTACGATCTGCAGACATTTGTTCCGGGTGATCTGGACGTACCCATAACACAAGCTCTGCTTAGCTTGGGGCTACATGATGCTGTGCAGATTTTCCAGCATTATTTATTTATTCATTATTAAAACAGCATAATCCTTCTGTAGACACTGCCTCTTCTCTGCTACTGCAGAGCATAGGAAGACTATCTCAGAGCTGCGCTGGCATTTAGCAAGCCTGGTACTTCTGTGTCTAAATTCTCGATGGGCAGGTGGGGCCCAACTCGTGGAGTATCAAGGTTTGTTTCAGCAGCTAATAACATGTCTGGGGCTCTATATTAGCTCTGTCCATCACCGACTTTGAATCCCTTGGTCTTAAACTCTTTTACCAAAACTTACCAGTTTTTATACTGTTGCAGTATTAAAACTGGTAAGGACTTATATATAAAAAATTAATATGACCACCTTGGAATCATTCTCATCTTCTCAACATACAACAGCAAAAGAATCATCCAAATCAGTGCATAAAAGTAGAATAAATCTAGGAACACACATAAAAACATATACATTTATCTAAACATAGAAACTCCTCCTTTTATAAAATTGATTAAAAATCACCTCACTCAAAATTTCATGATAGCAAAGCTTGTTGAAGAACATTGCCCATTGCTTGGTGATTGCTACAGGGTATTCTTGACTCAACAGCTTTATTCATGTTATAGATAAAGGTTTAGGATCTCCCTAGAACCAGCCTTTGGCTTTCTTGTAAGTTATATGAACATACTAGTGGTTTCTTTTTCACTTCTTCCACTAGTGGACAAAAAATTGAAGTGAACATTAAAATTAAAATTAAAATAATGTTATTTGATAATAATGAATAGTATCAAATTTGACTTGTCTAAGTGCTTATTTTGTAAGCCTAAAGAAATAAATAATATTGAGATTGAGTTTGAGTTAAAGACAATGATCTTAAGGTTATATTTAGCCTTTTGCTGAACCAATTGATACAAGTTCTGTAGCTGTGTAAAGTTTATGTTTGGTAATTTTGAACTTCACACCTATTGGCTTACTTACATAGTCAATAAGTTACCTGAAAATTGTTATAATATAATAAATTCATAGATTACCAAATTTTGCTTAAGCTTCTAAGCTGTGTATTAGAATTCTAACTAGTAGGTACAGGTACATAGATACTTACCTACTTGGAAAAGTGTCACACCATCACAAGATTCTAGTTAAGACCCAGTTATTCAGGTAGTGGAGGAGTCCCAGCCAAAGCACAGGTAAATAAACAAAGTACAGCAACCTCCCTTACTCCCCCTTATAGTAAGCTTGAGGATGAATGTGCAATCAGTCACTTGTCCCTTAGCATTTTGGTTTATGCTGATTAGTTCATTAAATTTCAAGATAAAGAAAATAAAATTTTCAAATAAGCAACTACTTAGTAGAATACCTATACATAATTATAATGAATGATGAAGAGGACTTAGAGGACCAATGATGTATGGTATGAATCAGAAGACTGAAGGTAAGGTAGGTAAGTAATTACTTGACTTCTTTTATTTTATTGTAGGTAGGTACTTACTACTTGCAAAGGTGAATTCCTGAGCTGAGTCATTTTCTCTTCATCACAACTCTTATTTGACTTTCATAAAATGTTTAGCAAGATGCGCGCGAGATTTGGATTTTGAAACTTCATACATAATCTCAAAAAATAATCACATCGTAAAGAAAAATTAACGTAACGAAACGCCACGATAAAAAAAACCTACCTATCTATGCCTACCATGGTTTTTGAAAAATTTAGATAGATTTCATTGAATCTCTGAGTAACGATAGATTCGAAGGAAATTAGCACTGAAAAGGAATAGTTTTTGATAAAAAAAACTCATTTTTTGTCCTTCTTTATAATCCTGTCGTACTCTGGTACTGGTACGTGTTTAATTTTTCTTGCACATATTGTAAAACCACGAATCACAAGGCATGCAAACGAAACGCAACTCACCAGTTTTCTTTTGAATTTTGACGGTACTTTGACTGAATTTTGACACTTTTAATAGTTCTTTAAAATGACGTTCACAAGTATACATTTGTCACTGTAGTGATGTGCGGGCGGACTCTCAACTCGGGTCTTTCCTTTCTTTCTATGTTAAGATAAACCGATTGTTCGGTGATCGTGTGAGTCGAGTCAAATTTTGGAAATCGGTCCTTTCTTCACAAGATGTAGAGACCTTTGATAAAAACTTACCCCTATCCTGTATGTTACATTGTTTTGACTCATGTATCATACAAAATTAATTGATAGATAAAAAAATAAATAAAAATGCCAGCCCTTGTTTTTCTAGATCATGATGAGAAATACTGATTCGATCCTGGATTCGTTCGATGGATTTTGATCCATTCATACACATCACCACATCACTTACTTTACCCTGAATATTGTCAACACGTAGAATATTACCAAAATTTTTGCGTTATTCCAATTTCTTTCTCAATTTTCTTATAAGTTTCGTTGATATTACTCAGGCCCAGCTTCCTTATAATGCCTTCAAGTGACGAAGACTTTGAGAGCGCTGATGAGGGCCAGAGCAACGTGGAAAGAAAAGAAAGGAAGAAGAGGAACTCCTCCTCGAATTACAGTGATAACTTAGAATCTGAACCAGAATTTAAAACCCCTGTGAAAAGTGCCATCAAACCTCCAGTTATCAAGGAAACTGCGAATAATAAACCTGTGGCTAATGTACGTATAGGTTCATTACAATATATCTTCGAACTTCGAATGCAAAACAGCTGTTTAGTTCCAAAATATTCAATCCTGTACCCAAGTTTACTCATCTGAAAATTACGCAGGACTTGTCGCGTCGAAATAACGACATTTTGCACTCTCACTTTTCGTCTGAAATTCAAGACAATTTATCCAGAATAATGTATTAGCCTGCCCAGCATAATAGGTTGATTAAATAAAACAGGTCAATGAGTATTTTTATCATAATTCAAATTGTTGAAATGTCTCAGCCTGTGTCCTCAGACTACCAACTGCTGGGCCTCCTTTATAGGTCTTTCTATTTTGTCATTCTGTCCAATTTTGCTGTTTAACATTAACATTAACAAGAATCAATTGATATAGACAAGACACATTTGAGATGCCCTCCGACCAGGTGAGATGATGACCTGCGAAAGACTACAGGTAGATGCTGGATGCACCAAGCTGAAGACAGGGTGCTGTGGCGCTCATTGGGGGAGGCCTATGTCCAGCAGTGGACTAACATAGGACGATGAAAATTACATTTGAGACATTATTTCAATTTCAGAAAGAAGCTGATGGTTGGGATGAATTCGACATAGAAGATAGTGAGCCCATAACTGAAGTTACAGCAATGAAAGAAACCCAACCTGCCAGTAAAACAGAATGTAAAAAGTCTCAAGACACAGGGTGGGATGATTTTGATGACTGGGGTGATGATGGATTCTCTCAGAAGGTAGTTTGATTAATTATAGCTTTTCTATTTTATGAAATATAATCAGAGTCTGTTATCCTTATTATGATAAAATAAAACATAGTGTAAAGTATTTCTAAAAAAATAATATATTATAGAGACTAATGAGGCTTAAGGACAACCAGAATTACCAGTAAGTATATTAGTACTTACTGTAAAACAATAAAATCGAAATTAAAAAAACTGTGTCTGAATATAGGACTGCTGATGATACGAAACTCAAGACACTGTCATACCGGGGTCCAAGGGGGACTCCAACAGTTCGTCTCCCAAGCCAACCTAACCTGCATGTTGTAAACCCTGCTGTTTAACATACTTGTCTCTGGTGAAAATATCAAACCATCTCCAACTAAAAACAAATAACAAATAACTCAGTTAATTTATAACTTTCCATTACTTAACACTAGCAGAAAAGTGTCCAACCAGCAAATTCCATTAACAAAGCATCATCATGATCATACCATGGATAATCAGAATAATCAATTTATTGTTAAAAAAATATTACATGTCATAAAAAAACAATTATTATTTTACACATAAAATAAAATTTATAAATACATACAGATGTATATGGATAGGTACTAGATAAGAAAATTGATACCTTTTTTAGTATTAATTTTCTTATCTAGTACCTGTCCATATACCAAAACAATTCTAGCTGTAATGTTTTATTATCGCTTACGTTTTTTTTACTAACCACAACACTGCATTATATTTTGTACTTGTAACTTATTTCAGCAGCAACCACAAAAAGCAGTCCAGCCAACCCAACAAACACAACCTACTCAGCCAACACAATCAATTCCACCAACTCAGCAAACCCAACAAGCTTCCGGCTGGGGTTGGGGATGGAGTGTGGACTCCTTACTGAGTACTGCTACTGCTGGTATAACCAATATCACTACCCAAGTGTCACAGGTATGGGAAATAAATAAATTACTTAGCTCTTGTTATGTATTTGAGAATTGAGGGTGGATTTGTAAAAAGTAACCTATTTGAAGGTAGATGATTAAAAGCCAGTTTTGGTAATGAACTCAATTATGGCGTTATCTTTTAGCTCTAATCAACATGTCAAGCCTAGTCATCTTTAAATAGTATAAAACACTAATTATGCTGTCTGTTCACCTAGATATTTTAAACTCAACGGGTTTTAATGCAATTTTCAAGAGGAAGGTTTATAAACCATTTGACACAGATTTCCACGCGGGCGAAGCCGCAGGCGCAGCTAGTCACTACATAGCAAAAAACAAAGAACAGTTAAATAAAGTGACCCAAAGTGAATTTTCGCCGACACCAGAAATCGCCAGCTGTCACAGTCTCTTTCTGTTTCAACCCAGTAGACCCACAAAGTCCTTGTAGATCTTCCTCATCTTCGACGCTCCTCGAACGCCTAAAAAGCTAAATGCTTGTTTAAACTTTCCAGGGTATATCAACAGTTCTAGAAACAGGCATCGGAGCACCAGACCCTGAAGAGCTGGCCAGAACCAACCAGGTGAAGAAGGAGGCGAGTGTAGAACTTGAGGAGACGGTGGAAGGTGGCAACGAAGCAGCTAGTGGTGATGCCTTCCAGCTAGGCAGTCTATTGTCCGGTGTCACTAAGTTTGTTGAGAGCACTGGTAAGAGTACTTTTATGTTTTATTGCCAATCTTGTCCCACGGGTAAGCAAAGACCTGTTCCTATTTCGAAACAAAAAATGGAGGACGTTGGGCTATTTTTGGCTTTTTTTTCACTGATTTCTCCATCAATTGCAGGCCGATTTTTATGATTCTTATGGTTTTGTATAGAGATGGTCCAGAGATGGTCCTCAAGGATAGTGTTTAAAAATAGTATGAATATTAAGAAATTTGAAGCCGGTTTTTAGCTTTTTCAAAACAATCAAGTTATATATATTTGTATATACTAGTATAGGTAAAAGTGTTTTAGTAAGTTAAGTTATTTCTCATCTCTCTCATCTTTGCTGACTACAAAGGCAACAATCTTCTTCAAAGTTGGTAACATTGCGCATTGTTCCGTCAATGATATCTCAGCATATCCTTATTGATTAATTTGGCATACCCAAAAGCTTGGCGCACAGAACACTCCTGGGATCCTGCCTCGAGGAATCGCACAAGCTTTGGAGAAACTCCTCTGGCATGGATCATTCAAAATCTCTGATAAAAGCCTTCGATAGTCGGTATACCAACCGAATCCTAGCGCTAAGCAGAGGTAACCTTCGCATCATGACAAGAGCCCTAACTGGACACTGTCGCCTTAACAAGCACATGTTCAAACTAGGGCTAAGCGACACACAATCCTGCAGATTTTGTGAGGAGGCGGATGAAACGCCCCTCCATCATGGCCGCCGTGATACGAAAGCCACCCCAAAGCTAATAAAAAAAAAAAAATATATTATTAATTTTACTACCTACCTTGAATCACTGCGATTTAATATTTGCACTGCTGCTTGCGGGTTGAATACATTTGACACCTCTTTGGTTATAAGACCTGACATGTACCTGTAATAATGTGTTCAGAAAAATGAATGATTTGATTTTATGTTAACCTACGTTGTCCCACCCTCTGCAAGACAAAGGTCTCATCGTTTCTTTAACATTCCAGGCACAAAAGTCATAGCCGGAGGCTTAGGTACCCTGGAAACCATAGGTAAGAAGACAATGGAGGTGCTGCAAGACGGTGACCCTGGGCTGGTCAAGAAACGCGCTATGCTTGGACTGGATTCTGGTGATAAGCCTATACTGTCGCAGGTTTGTTTACTACATAACAATAGATTTTGTCCATGGGTTCTTACACCTACGCGCCATACTACTGAATGATCGGACTGAAATAAAGGCTGCTTTTTAACTAGGTAAATCGCGTTTTTCCTAAGAAACATGTATCACTACATAGTATAGAACAAAGTCGCTTCCCGCTGTCTTTCTGTCCCTATATGTATGCTAAAACGACGCAATGGATTTTGATGCGGTTTTTTTAAATAGATAGAGAGAGGAAGATTAATAAACCATTTGACACGTAGATTTCCACTCGGGCGAAGCCGCGGGGCGCAGCTAGTAACCTTTGTATTTTGTAATCATCATCAGCGTATATTAGTCCACTGCTAGACATAAGCCTCCCCTAATGTAGGGCCCTGTCTTTAGCTTGACGTATCCAGCATCTGTCAGAAGTTGTATTTCTAATATTGGTATGGATTCCAAAATTTTTCAACCAATATTTCATCAATTTTGTCAATCCCTTTTGTTCATAAAAAATATATATATTATTTTCTATATCTATATTCAAACTAGATTACATTGAATTTAGGTACGAAAAGATGGCGGGTCGCTCGCAATTTCTATTAAAACCCTAAATAAAATTAAAATTATTTTTCTCCTTGGCAGGTTCTAAGAGAGGCCAAAGCGAAGGCAGATGAAGAGGATATGATAAGAGAAGAGAAGAGGGAAGCTAAAGAGATACATTACGAGACGCTGTTTGACGATTTCGAAGGTAAACACAAAGACGCAGCTATGTATAATGGTCATGGTCTTGTAATATCAGCATTTTATACGATAAATATAAAATCAATAATGCTGGACAATTTACACAGCGTTATTTAGCCCCAAGCTATGTATAATAAAAAATATCGTTCTATGTCATCGATTGTATTATGTATATCAGTCATCTAGTACCCATAACACAAGCTAAGCAGAGCTTGGGGCTAGTAGATGCCGTGTGGATTGTCCAGCATTATTTATATTATTTTAATGTTTGAAGATAATGGTCTGTTGTATAGTGTACAGTGTTAAAACTGAATTGAAATTTGTGACGTGTCCGAGAGTCCTGCAATGACTATAGGAAATAAAGCGCTTTGATCAAACCCTGCGACCTTCTGCGTCGCAGGCGAATCTTCGCCCACCGCGCCACAGAGCTCGTCTATATAATACACATAATAGAATATATATCGTATATGGATATTTTTATAAGAAGTGGCAGTGGGCCGGCCATATCTGGCGAAGAACCGACGGCCGCTGGGGCAAACGTGTTCTTGAGTGGAGACCACGACTCGGTAAACGTAGTGTAGGACGCCCTCCGACCAGGTGGAATGACAACCTGCTAAAGACTGCAGGTAGATGCTGGATGCGGCAAGCTGAAGACAGGGCGCTATGGCGCTTATTGGGGGAGGCCTATGTCCAGCAGTGGACTGGTATAGGCTGATGATGATGATGATGATATTTTTATTATACATAGAAAACACCCAGAAGACCCCTTTGTTTGATGTTTGTAATGCATATTTCAGGACTAGTCCACCTAGAAGCGTTAGAGATGCTCTCCCGACAGACCAGCATGAGGATAGAGGAACGGCTCCGCGCCGCGGACTCTGACAAGCGGCAGGATGTGAAGGAGACGCTGCAGCAGGTGGCAGGTACCGACAAACTTACTTATCATTTCAGCCGGTGGACGTCCACTGCTGGACATAAACTTCTCCAAAGATCGCTGCTATGACTGATTCTGTGCGAACCGTTCCCGCGACTTTTACCAGGCGTATCATCATCATCATCAGCCTATAGCAGTCCTTACCAGGCGTATATGGTCATAATATGACAAAATCTGGTATCATATAATATCTTCATATTATCGCAGGATTTAGGACTCATATAATATCGTCCGACGACAAGTATGACGTGTTTGCACCAGAATGTTAGGGATTTTGTATATGTGACAGTGACGTCAAAGCCACCTAGCCAAATCAGTAGGAGATACAATTTCGTGGATTTTTCTCTGAACGTAATCAACCTCAACACAACTTTTTCGTCTTTATTTCACCGAATGAGCGATACATTTGTTACATATTCGTAAAAACAATAGCTAGTCAAAACAGTCGACATATTTCATCACACTAAAACACGCAAAAGTTTAGATGGATAAATGGATGTTTCTACAGGCCAAAACGACTTAAGGGTCCGGCGACCCTCGCTTGCAAAAATCGCTCCGAATATCGCGGTCCCTGTTTAACCCTTGCGCCGCGCCACATGCGTGCGCGATAGCAATATTAGACGTTCAAAATTTGGTTTGTTCCGTAATACCAAAAATTATGACTGAAAACTTCACTTGTATTCTTCACAAAGTATTGTTATTCTGTAACTAGACAATATAATCTATGTTCCTTAGTAAATAAAACGTAAGATATTGATGTTTTTTAATACGAAACAAATAGCAAGAAAACTTGTCCATTTTCGCATAAAAATGTGCAAAATAAGATTGGCTTTCATTTCATTTTAGGTAAGTATTTTGAAAAAAAAAACTATTTGGGAACCTAGATAAATACTATTTTAATACAAATAATGCAATATTATAGTGGAAATATGCTTGAATAGAAATAATTTTGGTATTACGTTTGTATGAAGAATTCGTCCCTCCGGAGGCCCCTTAACGGATCGGGCTTGTATTTTGCATAGATGTAGCTATAACCTGGTAATCAAAAATAGGCTATTTTTATGTGTTACCGCCTCGAAGTTGCATTTTTGGGTCAGCTTTTTACCATCCTAAAACATTAGCGAACTAGCGACGCTACACAGAGAAACTGAACTAAAAACTCTGCCTGCTGAGAATAAGTATCAAGACATCACTTATATATTTTCAGAGCTCTGTGAAATGCAAGACGAGGCAGATGATGATGATGAAGCAAGCACCGAAGGCGATAAGGCCGAGGCATTCCACGAGAAACTGCAATCCGCTACGCAGGATCTAGGACTCAAACTGCAGTTTCAACCGTTAATCAAGTATGTTGAAAGTCCATTTTGCTAAATCACAATTTTTAACTCAATCGTCCTCAAAAGTGTCTCAATGACAAAGATAGTTAAGATTTTACGAAGATCGAGGGTCCCTTTAATCATAATTTTCAAATGTGATCGAACGGGGGACAGCGTGATATATTCAATCACACATAGAAGATGTGTGATTGAATATATCATGTGATGTCTATGCGACTTATAAATAAAAGTATTTATATTAAACACCACATCTGATAAGAAGATTTATATCTATGGAAGAGACCAACCCAATGCTGGGTTTAATTCAACCTTGCCGAATGCCACAAACTTCATGAGGTATTCTCTGTATCCAGCAGTCATTAAATTCCAATGAATACAACTAAAATATAAACTTAGATCGTACTTCTTATCGAACCTACATCAGTATCAAGGGGTTTGATTCAGTTACTGATCAAGTCTATGTATAATAAAAAATAGCTATCTATGTAATGTATTGTATTATGTATGTATATCAGTTATCTAGTACCCATAACACAAGCTCTGCCTACCATGAGGCTAGATAATGCTGTGTGAATTGTCCAGCAATATTATTAGCAGCGTTATATATATTATACTATTATAATTTACTCACCTAATTCCAATTTATGAACTAATTTTCAGTATAAAATAAACAAAAAATTGTAATAATATCTAAAGGAACTAGCTAGTTATCATCACATTAACTCTTACTTAGCTGACTCGCTAATAACACTTCTATACAAACCTTTGTGGTTTTCTTAGTGTTATTATTAAAACAATAAAACCCACCTAAACCAATTCTTACGGAAAAAGACATTTCTGCTCCATTTTTTGTCACAGACAGGTTTCTAAGAGACCTTGTACACGTTGGACGAGATATTTTCGACCTTAGTTTGAAAATAGTTATAAGTAACCATATCTAGGTAAGCTGTTAACAGTTATAGAATTTAAATTCTACGCAGGTAAATCTGCGAGCTCATCTTAGAATCTTCTTAAATATTCAAAGCACTGTTATCTATTTTCAGGCAATACACTGAGATCCTAGAATGGCTGGAGAAGAGCACTGAACTAACAGATAAAGCTGTCTACAAGCGGTGTGTCAGCGCTTTAGCACAAGCTACAGCGCTTTCTGTGCTGACTTACCACAAAACTGGAGAGCTTCTTCTTACAAAGCAGCGGCGGTCTACTGCTGATGAGGCAGATGCTCTGACGCAGTAAGTAGAACTGTTCGTAGTTCACAGTTTACCCACTTACATCCGCAATGAATTTCAGTTCTCAGTCAATTAAAACTTTCATGGCCCAAGACCTCGAAGACGCATCCCCCCGCAGACCCTCTCATGGCGGCCGTGGGTGGGCAGTGAATGCGTTAATAACGCGTGAAAAAATACAAAAGCATCACAGGGAACAGTTCCTATGTGAAGTCACTACATAGTATAAAACAAAGTCTTCCCGCTATCTGTCTGTCCCTATGTACATATGCTTAGATCTTTAAAACTACGCAACGGACTTTGATGCGTTTTTTTAATAGATAGGATTCAAGAGGAAGGTTTACAAACCATTTGACACATAGATTTCCACGCGGAAAAAGCTGTGGAGCGCAGCTAGTAAAGTATAAAGTAATATTCTACCTAACTATTGTATTCTTTTTAAAGTAACTAAATTGAATATCGTCTTGTGTAGTGTATTTCATTTTTCTTTTAATGTTATTTAGGTCGTCTACTTTTACTGTTCGTCATCTGTTAGTCTATTTAAGTACATATCTGCGGAAACTTTTTAATTGGCCTTCAGCTCACATGCTCTGGTATTTACCGGCATGTACTAACAAAATAACTATTTTTAAGTCCTAGCTGTAAGTTTTCCCAAAACAAATAAAATAAACTTTATAGTCCCCTTCCACATAGAAACGGTATGGTGATTATGTAACTCGCGACCGGTTTGCGACAGGCGTAAATTAAGCAATCAGTGCTGTCAAACGCCAATTTTGACGTTGTAGCTGGTGTCAAACTAATACAAAATTGACGTTTGACAGCACTGATTGCTTAATTTACGCCTGTTGCAAACCGGTCGTGAGTTACATATTCACCCGGCCGTTCGCTGGAGGACATTTTAGCATTGTTTCGCGCGTTTTCTTCAAGAATTGAATTCCAAAATCTTTTTCTATAGTTTTACAAAATAAGCACTGTCCGTGAATGTTCACGGAAAGTGCAGACACTGCATGTCAATAATGTAATTACTCAAAAGCTACAAATAATTATGAATATCAAAATGCCTGTCTTATGTTTCTTTCACGTTTCAGAATGACAGTGGTACTAACAAAACATATCAGCGAGCTAGCGACGCTGTTCACAGAGAAACTGAACTCTCTGCCAGCTGAGAATAAGGATCAAATCAATAACTACATCACTAATATATTTTTAGAGGTAAGTTTATAGTGTTCAAAAATAATAAGGGCCAAGTAATAATAATAATTTTGGAAAAATACTAATTCAAAACACAGACTGCGTAAAATATGACTGGGTTACTATACACTAGCCAAACTCGTTTGTAAAGAATACTTTTAGTTAGAGGCAGGGCCGTAGATTCCTTCTGTGTATATTTAACTCTACAGCGATCAGTTATCCGTATACCAAGCGTGATTGTTATGAAAAATCCTCCTTGTTTGGGAATGGCATATCCAGCTGTGGGCATATGTGTGGTTATGAAGAGTTGACAGTTATGACAGCGTGGAGCTGTAGTTATCTTTGTGTAATAAAAATTATATATCTATGTAATGTATTGTTTTAAGTTTATCAGTGATCTTAGTACCCATAACACGAGCTCTGCTTAGCTTGGACCTAGATGATGCTGTGTGCATTGTCCAGCATTATTTATTAATTATTTACATTAACAAATACAATACATTCAATATATATGTATAATAAATATGTTTAGCTTATGGATTCATTGGACTTGATATCCAGTGCCTTTGTAGACTCCTGCAATGTCTGACCACCAGAACTCAAGCAACGCAAGCTATTGGTTTAATATTAACATTAAAATAATATTTTTATTCGCAGGCGGGTAACAGTTCTACATACATACAAAATGCATTCCAATTGGCACTACCTATACTACAAATCGGAGCTGTGTAAATAAATATAATATATAATCTAAATCGTTAATATAAAATATGTAATATTTATAATTTTTATATATGTAAAAGTTGTATAACAAAGTAATATGAATTACTCATTTATTGTCGATATGTTGTTAAAAGCGGAAAGGCCTAAATAAGTCTAGAGAAATAATTAACTTTGTTCGAAAATTTTAATATTACAAATAAAAGAAATGTTTATAAAGGTGTTTTTTATTTCTTCAGCTTCTGAGACAGCGTCAGAGAGGATGTCTTTTTCAATGCAAATGTTTAGTTATGCGACTTATAGTATTACTTTTCTAATAGCCTAAATATTAATAAATCGAAACAATACCTATAGTATGTATTCGTTCCAAATTTTTAGGATTTTATTAAATTTCTTAGAGATTACCCGCCGGGTGCTGCCGGTGCTGAAAAACGCCAATTTTTACCAATTTTGACGTTGTAGCTGGTGTCAAACTAATAAAAAATTGACGTTTGACAGCACTGATTGCTTAATTTACGCCTCCGGTCGCGAGTTACATAATCACCATACCGGAGTGCGAGAGCTTACGCACTATAACAATAAAATAGGTGAGAAAAAAGTGCTTAGATACACCTATATAATAATTATTTGAGCGTCTGATCGAAGCGACGACGCATAACCAGAGAGCTAGTGAGTATCTGGCGCACTGTGCAGCGCATCAGCCTTACCAGCCAGCAGCGTCTAGGGGAACGCTTCCGATTGGTATTAAAACATCAAATATCAAAGTGCTTTATTTCCTTTAGATCTTACAGGACTCTTTAATTGGAGCCTTCTACTCTTGTAAGCCTTTATAGAAAGGATCATCATCATCAGCCTATATTAGTCCACTGCTGGACATAGGCCCCCAATGAGCGCCATAGCGCCCTGTCTTCAGCTTGACGCATCCAGCATCTACCTGCAGTCTTTCGCAGGTCGTCATCCCACCTGGTCGGAGAGCGTCCTACACTACGTTTACCGAGTCGTGATCTCCACTCAAGAACACGTTTGCCTCAGCGGCCGTCGTCGGTTCTTCGCGAGATATGGCCGGCCCACTGCCACTTCAGCAAAGGATACAAAGGATATATTTGATTGAATTAATTTATTGATAATTTTTGCAACTCACTTGGATTTGTGTTGTAGAAGCGTATACATTGCCCTTTAAAAGATTCATTCATCTTGTTTGCCTAATTGCGGGCACAGCTAGTTTATTCTTAGTATTTAAATTGATATGAAGTTGAGCTACTCGAAGATTATTTGCAACAGTCTACAGTTTGCTGAATTGTTTAAGTTGTAAATACTTGTTATATTTGTTTCTATTATTTATTGTAACTTTTTACTGGGCATTTAAATAATGATATTTTTCTTAGGGCACATGTTTAGATAACTATGTATCAGTAAATATAATACGTACGTTATCTCTAGGTTTTAGTTTCCTTTCATAAAGCGGGATAATGGATAATGACATCAGCGAATAGTCATTGTGGGACCACCTGTTGGCTGGTTAACACGAAATAATAGTGTGGATACGATTTGTCTGTGTCTCAGAACAATTCTATGACCGTCACAGTTATAGGAACAGTCAGCGTCAAATTGATATGGGCGTCTAGAGTAGTCAAAATGATCTGAAAAACATGGAGGCAATTTGATATAGATAGGTACGCAGTTCGAATCATCATATTGTTGTAAGCAGCCATGGTGTTCAAAATATCTTACCACTCATTGTTTCATATTTATGTGAGCAGTCAGGGTGTTAAAATCAACTAGCAATTATGAGTTTGCATACTACCTTTGAGAGCTTGATTTGCTTAGATTATTTTGTCTCTCAGCGCCACCAAGTTCCCGTCCATGCCTGCGGGTCCCGCTGCGCGAGGCTTGGTAGTGGATGCGTTAATTTGACAGACCCAAAGACCCTCTTTTCAGTCTAATATATTTGGAACCATTGTTATTTAAACAAAAGTGCATCATTCATTGATCATCATTATTGTATTCTTGATGATTTTCTTTATTTTAGTGTGTTTTTGTTTGTTTGTATAGCAGTAGTGAGTAGGCAGTCCGTAACGCCAACAAGTCGTTTTGCCGGAAGACCAGCATTGGTTGCTAGCATGCTAGTCATCCAACTCATGCTGATGCAGAGCCATTTTGTTACTGGACTTACACACTTAGGTACCTACAGGTTTCCTCTTAGTTTTAGTTTTTTATGTTCTGTGCAAGTCTTATAACTATAATATTCTATTGCTGGATGGATTGATGGATGTCCGGTCGTATCCACACTACTATTTCGTCAACCTATCCGCCAACCTTGTTACAATGACCGACAGAACTACATTCAGCTCACATCTGCCGCTCGTAACAATACCTATTTGGACGCGAGCACGACTAATAGGAATAAAAGGGTTTTTGCAAACGTTTCCCTACTTTACGTAGGTAATAATTGTTCCCAGACTTTGGTAGACTATTTCAAAAGTTCCAGACGCAATAACTTTTCCTACTTTGTACTGGCTCTGCTCTAATATGCGCAGTGCGCATTGTTGATTCCCACCTTGGGGCAAATGCAAATGAGCCCCTTAAATATTTATTGTATTCTGTTTTTTTTTTAGTATCTAGGCATTTGTTGTTATAGCGGCAACAGAAATACATTATCTGTAAAATTTTAAATTAGATAAACAGATAAAACATTTACACAATCTATATTGTTCCTTCATGTCCAGTCCATCCTAAGGTTGCCTGGAAGATCGCTCTTAGCGATAAGGCAGCCCTCTATACCGTAAAGCTACCGTCTAAGTTTTTATATCTGTATTGTTTTCTGTTTTGTGTTTTATAATAAAGTGTTTTCTATCTATCTATCTATTTATTTGGTACTAATAACACACACCTACAATTTACATACAGAGATTAAAACGAGCAATTAAAAGGGCAAGTACTAACTGTAGGTAAATATGACTATACGATTCATGAGATACTGCCTGGTGGCAGACGGACAGCGGAGTCTTAGGTAGTAGGTAATAGGGTCCCGTTTTACCCTTTGGGTACGGAACCCTAAAAACAATGTGTAAGACTAGACGCTTCATACAGCATCATCACTAATGATGATGATGTGTATAGCGTCTAGCATTATATAGGTACTTTATTTATTTAAAGAAAGGCACCGACAGGCCAATAAACCCAGTGCCCGAGACATATTTAAATCGAATAGACATCATCAGCGATTCACTCCACATCGCTACCGGTCATGCACCACGCTACACCACACAAAATGACCAATTCCTGTTCCATATTTGGCAACAGGATATTAACACTATCTCCGGAATAACAATCAGTCTTTGTTATGAAAGTGCTGTCCGTGTATATAGAAAAGTATTGAAGCTAAAATAAGGCAGCAAGGTCACTTATACTCATTTATTCGTCTACGGAATATTTGACTAAAATTATTAGACGAAAATAATTCGACTATAGTCACCGTTAGGTTAAATGTTTAAGGCATTTTTAGTCGAATTGTTTATACGAGTTGTTACTAGTCGAATTTTCCGCAAAATAATTTTTTAGCTGTATGAGCGCAAGTCACAATTAATGTGCTTATATAGGAAACAACCAAGGCACTTACTCTCGCCGCCACTAAGGTATTACGAGTAAGAAAAGAAAACCATGGACTTTGTCACAAGTTTCAGTCTTTTAATGCGTAAAAACCCCCTGGTTTACCCAAATACAACCAACCAATTAAAAACCAGAAGAGGAAGTAATTTTGCAACCGATCAATTTATTTAAATTGCAACTTTTCAGAATCGTTTAATTACAAGATTTAATATTTAAGAAAATAGAGTTTAAACACTTTGATAACTTTGATCTAAAAGTACCTACATATAGTATAAGTACTGGAATACCGATATTATTATTATTGTTGTTATTTTGGGTTCAATTTCTCCGAAAATTACTTAGTACCTATATCTACTTTTAACCACAATTTTGATCTACAATAGTAGGTAAAACTAACTTCACAAACAGGTAGAATAGCTTAGTTACGTAGAGAGTCGGCTGTCTTCACAGCTATAGTCTACCTATCTATTGTACCGGCCTCTACCTGCCTTCGTTTTACTTTTATCGATACTTAATAACTTCTCCATTGTTTGTTTGTTTTGAAACTTTACAATATATCGCAACCTTTCTTCAAGGATTACAGAAAACTATCATTATCTCTATTTCAATAGAGGTTTATCTTAATCCGGAAACAATTCACACAGTTTTAATCTTTTGCTATTCCGATAACTAGATTTTGAGCTTGCGATCTTTAAAATGAGAGATCAAATGAGAATATATTAATGATTTATTAATTCAAAAAGTCACCTACGAAAGAAACACAATTTTACAAAAAGAGGTTATATAATACTAATATAATATAGGTAATAAATAATGCGGGACAATTCACACAGCATTATCTAGCCCCATGGTAAGAGCTTGCAGAGCTTGTGTTATGGGTACTAGATAACTGATATACATAATACAATACATTACATATATAGATATTTTTTACTATACATAGAAAACGACCAGAACACCCGAAACAAATATCTGCAGATCGTACACACAATTGTTCCGAGGCGGGAATCAAACCCGCAACCTTCTGCGTCGCATGCGGATCTTCGCCCACCGCGCCACATCGGTCGTCAAGCTAAAGGTACCTAATACCTACCTCGTTTTTGCAATGATTTTGGATAAAACTAAAATCATGCTCAATGGCCACATTGGTCCAACACTGATCGTAGTATAGTAATGGGGTAATGGTCACCTTCACGAAATCGTTTCCGAATAGGTACCTACACTTACTTCGAACGGATTCTGTTTCTGTAGTTACAGTTAGCCCAGTTAGGTAAAAACAATTTCGAGCTGCCAAGAAGAGGATCCAGCTAGATATACCTAGGCTGGGAAGCGTTTGGGAAACTACCGAGTCTTCTCGTCATCCATACCATACCGCAATGCTTGAAAACATAAGTTCTCCCTCCTTCTCTCTTACGTGAACACGTCACAAAATTCAAACAACATAGGTAGGTAAGTAAAACTAGGAAATAAAATGATTTGACTTTTTGTTCCCAATCTTTAAATATAGGAAAAAAATTAAAAACACCGATATTAAATGACCTCGGATATATACTAAGCCTCTTTCGGTTTCCCTATAGTCTACTAGAGCACCTTTCGATATCTAAAGGTGTTTTCACACATCTGCAAATAATCCTTGAGTTTAAAGGACCCGCATGTCTACCGATCACTCATAAAACCTCGTACACATGGCGCGAATGGTCGGTCCAACTATTTTTACATCCCTTATGGAAAGCTTTAGCGGCCGCCATTTAATGCACCTCTATCTTTCAAAATAACTAATTTATAGAACTTATACACACATTTAAGATTAAGCGTGCTCTTCTATTCGATGTATTGTATACTATATTTAAATACATTATGTATTTTTCCGCATAGCTACGTTTAAGTACGAGTATGTTTTAGTATACTTTGTACCCTAGATAGTAAGAATTTTATTGAAAACTGAGCTATCAAGATTTATAAATAAATTACTTAAATAAACGATTTACTAAAAAAAAAAGAATAAAATAATTAATTATAGCCACACACAATAATAAACAGTTACAAAAAAAGGAAAATACATAAAAAATATAAAACAATTTAACATTTTGACTGCGATTTTTTTTCGACGACTGCGATCTTTTTTTTAACCTAAAAAATTCGTGCTGCCGCTCTACACAGCGGTTGTGTTGCGCCGCACATGCGTTTCGTTCGAAAAATATTACGGCTGAGCTGAGTCACAAAGATCTGTATTTTCTCAGCCGCTGCGCTAGTGTGGATTTACGCATATTAGTCACTTGTAGAAAACACATACCCATAACATGATTTCAGCACTCAAAGTGTTAAGTAGTAGGGATTTAAACTATTTTTTTTATTACTATGTAGGTAATCGTTAGGTAGGTATTTAGGAGTTATTAACCATTGATGTTTTTAGCAACTTTTAAAACCATTCGAGGCCTCACGTGATTGATATGGACGACGCGCGATGCCCTACTTTACTATGTTAAATTATTATGATGACGTTCCGACTGTATTTCCAACCGTGCATGCCACATTTATTTTAAGAGCTATAAGACCTTCGCGAATGTGTTTCGGTTATTTCACAGTTGAAAGGATGAAAGTGCCCAGATGTTTTGGAGTGTGCTAATATTTCCAAGAGTTATTGTTCATATTGCATATTGCTACATTTACTCAGCTTTTAGGCACCACTTTAGATTTAAATTTATTTAAGAAAATAATGCAAACCAAAGTTATAAAATCATAGTTTTTAGAATTAGCAAGCTGAAGTGGCATTGGGCCAGTTATATCTCGCGAAGGAGAACTAAGAACTGACAACCGCGAGGGTAAACGTGTTCTTGAGTGGAGACCATGACTCGGTAAACGTAGTGTAGGACGCCCTCCGACCAGGTGGGATGACGACCAGCGAAAGACTGCAGGTAGATGCTGAATGCGGCAAGCTGAAGACAGGGCGCGATGGCGCTCATTACATACTACATAGATAGGTACATAGATATTTTTATCATACATAGAAAACTTCCCGGAACAGATATCCGCAGATCGTACAAACATTTTCAGGTCATCAAATTATAGCTCGATATACATTTCTCATATACATTTATTTATCTTATGGTGGCACTTCACATGGCTATTTGTGTTCGCTATTGGGTGTTTGTTTTATTTGGCAAAATATATGACGTTTAGACGAACATGCAAAAAGAGGTAAATACGACCATCCACACATAGCACTCAAATAACAAACACACAAACATTTGGCAGCAGACTGAGCAGAGCACAAGGTGCCAATATGGCCATTGTGTGGATGGCTTATTGCGTATTTTTGCCTATTTGACTGCTTTGATGTGCCTCGAGAAACCGACAAGCGCACGGTAACGCGTATTTGGTATTGGCCTTATTTGTCAAATAGGCAAATAAGGCGAACACTTTGTCAAATAAACTGTCCACACATGGTAATTGTCTGCCAAATATGCCAAATACACAAATACAAATAGCCATGTGAAGTGCCACCATTAAATCGAGCTCAATGCCAAATATTGATAAACATCATATAGGAACAAGACGCCCAGACTGCAAGTGGTCGGCCTTCATAACACGGACTTGCGTTTCTCATACCATTACTACTTTCTGCATTCTTCACAACGCAACAGCATAATAATTAAAATAAATACAATATAGTTTAGTTTTTGTTTTATATACATCATACCTATATTATACATTTATATATGTATTTTTTATTTATATTATATATTTATGTTTGTATTTATACTTATAGCTATCAATAGGTAGATTTTATTAGCTAGGTAAACTATCTAGCTTTCAAATGAGACTACTTTAAATAAAATACACCGTTTACTCAAAAAGAAACGAAGAAAAAACCAGATGAATTAGTTTTCATTAAAAAAATTATTAAATCGGCTTTATTTTTGAGATAGGTAACATATAATTTTTTGTTTTTTATCGATAAATATATGTCGTGTATTCGCACATCTCGTTTGATCAAGGTTCGACAAAACACATTGTATAACACGCCACCGTCTATACTTGTTCTAACTCTTCATGTCCATCCAAAGGTTGCCTGGCAGAGATCGCTTTAAGCGATAAGGCCCATTGTGCATCTGTATCTTTGTTTGTTTGTTCTTTATTTACCTACTGTTTTTTTCTGTGTTTGATGTGCAATAAAGCATATTATATTGTATTGTATTAATAGATATCTTGGACGGAATATATACCTACCTACTTTACCTTACCTAGGTACAAAAGAATATAAACGGGAGCAACTTTCTTACCTACTTATTATCGATATATATATATAGATATATATCGATATATATATATAGATATATATATCGATAATATATCTATATATATAGATATATTATCGAAAAAGCTCGAATCTCCGTTCCCCATAAAAGCTAACTGTCCATTTCCGGCACTAAAGTATCTATAACTACTTTAGTGTAGGAAACAGAGTTACCTACCCACCTAGGTACACTCTGTAAGTAGGTACTAGTTCTATACTTCGATTAAAAAAACCTGAATATTTTCCGTATACAAAGGGTTATTATACCCAAGGAATATCGGTAGAAAATATTTAACGACATTGGTATCATCGAAGCAAAGCTAAAAACAAATCACAGAAGCTCGAAACAATTTTTGGTGTTGAAGCTTTTATTTATCAATACATGTTTAAATTTATTTGAAAACGAAAGAGATCACTTTCGTTTTCACTAACATTTTTCGTTGCACATTTGAGATTACGTATGCGTTGTTGATATTTGTTTTAGTTATTAGTGATTGCCTGATGAATGAAAACTTTACAAAAACTGATATGAATAACAGAAAACGACACGGTTTGCTGTTACAGTGCCGTTTTCTGTTATTGTTATCAGTTTTGTTAAGTTTTCGTTCATAAATGTCTTTGTTATCATAAAATATCTTGAATTCTAAATCGGATTATAAGTGCAATGACTGGTCATGTCTTATTAGCACTGAAACTAGTTCTAAAGGATATCTAGGCTTACATCCTGTGACCTGGCACAAGCTACTCGTTTCGTACGTTGCAAAAAGTTTAGGTGAGAAAAGAACTTGATGTGTTGGATTTCGTTGACTAAAAAATCCTATGGTTTTTGTTTTTGTGAAGGCATGACGTCACGGATCAGTATTCTCTGATTGGTGCTCAACGTGTCATGGCGGATTGCTGTATTTTGTAGTTTTATTTTATCAAAATAATAATTAACAAATAGAAAAAAAATATAAAACATGTTTTGTAATCCACGGCTCAGGTATAATTCGACCTCTGTGGCGCGGTGGGCGAAAGTCCACCTGCGACGCAGGAGGTTGTGTGGGTTCGATTCTCACCTCTGGACAATTGTGTGTACAATTTGTAAATATTTGTTCCGGGTGTTCTGGTCGTTATCTACCTATGTATAATAAATATAATATATATTGCAATAAGTTTATCAGTCATCTAGTAGGTACCCATAACACAAGCTCTGCTTAGCTGGGGGCTAGATGATGCTGTGTGGCTTGTCCAGCATTATTATTATTATTTACCAATGGCTTCCACTTACCCCTAATGAACTCTCGTTAAACCGTTAAAGTCCCGGAATATTCCCAAATAAATCAAGTCAAGACTACCAGCTGATGACAGATGGTTCAGTCAAGGACTTAGATTTACGGCCCACCGGCCTGAGAAAAAACTCGGACATTAAATGCAGGACACGGGGGCGTGAGACAATACACTTCCGAGCTCACAGGTAGATTTGTACAGTCGGGGGCTGAAGTATTATAGACAAAACTCATAGTCTATAGTCGCAAATAAGTCATAGTAAAACGAAGACAAATAAATGATTTACTTACTACAGTCACAAGTTATGAATGACTATGGCTTAAGGGCGCTCGATTTACGAGATATTTTTTTTATGGCTTTAATCTAATGTGGATAGTAATCAATTTTATAGGAATTGTGAATTTCTTGATGTTTATTTACAAGCTTTTGGCGCCATTGGGAATATGATGATGTTAGTAAAAAATCTTAAATATTCTCTAACACTCTAAAAGTATCATTAAACAAAGTTACATTTATGATATTTAATTATTCCATTCAAAAAATAAAATCAACATCGACTACAAACCATTTTTTTTCGATTATTTGATTTGACGGTTCATGATTTTTCAATCCAACGATCCTATCCATCCACGGTTGTCTGGCGGTCTTATCGCTCTTGAGCGATAAGACCGCTAAATTGCCACATATCTTGTATTATTATTTTTTATCTTGTTTGTATTATTTTTAAGTGTGCAATAAAAGTATATTGATGACCTACCTCGCATTGATTTTACCCCAAAAATTATTAACGAAAAATATACACTTTAAAATGAACAACTGTCCTTTAAAACTTAAATTTTTATGACTGCAATAACTCGATTGACTGCAATTTAAATTTAAAGATACGGTCGGTCATTTCTATGTCCTAGTCAGGTGACTCTCGGAGACAAAACAATGTAATTGCTCCAATTATTATTGGTTTTATTGCCCCTATTCATAAAATAGTTGTCGTCGTTTAAAGACTTAGACTCGTTTAAATCAATATTGCAATTATTAGCACTTCAACTAAAGATACTTTTAAAAAATAGGAGTATGTAATATCCAATTCTATTATTTGTTCGGGATCAATAAATTGGCAAATAAAAACAGCATTACTATGTATCGTCTTCTCTCCCCGACTGTACCGGAAGGCGGCGTGCAAGTACCTTTGTATCCGTTTCCGCCAACCTCCCCCAGATGAATTCAATTCGATTTTGCACTTGAAAATTTTTGATTGTTGCAAAATATGCAATTATCGTTATTTATGTTTCTATTTGAATGAACTTGGTTCTTGAAATGGTGATTCTGGTTAGGAAAGGTGCATAGAGCGGTGAGATTTAAACTTAAAATGCAATAAATATTTCTTATATTTATTGCATTTTAAGTTTAAATCTCCCAGTTGTCTCCGCCGAGATAGAGGATTTCTGGCCGTTTATACGCAATGCACATGCCTCTCGTTACCGACGAGATAACCAAGATTCCAGAGCCACCCTGACACGCGACTATACCGACGAACTGCCTGACATCAGTCTAGACGAGATTGTGTTAGCTCTAAGGCAGCTTTAAAATGGAAAAGCCCTTTGTAAGACAGAGTTTCTTTGATCCTGGATGCAGCAAGCTGAAGACGGGGCGCTATGGCGCTCATTACAGGAGGCCTATGTCGAGCAGTGGACTATTTTATAGATATGTAGATAGAAAATTATTTTATTGCACACTTAAAAATAAAACAAACAAGACAGAATAAAATACAAAACATGTGACAATTTGGAGGTCTTATAGCTCAAGAGAGATCTCTACCAGACAACCGACAACCGTATTATAGTTCGATGTTATAATGGTAATAAAACTGTTTTATGTAAGACAGATGCTCCAACTTGTAGCAATACATTTTATATGCATTTTATTTTCTTAAGATCGAAAGAAACTGATGAAAAGCAGTTGTACCCTGGATTATTTGAATTTCTCTAGCCAGCCCACAAAGGAAAATGTGTCAGTAATTGTCCCACAAATTATTAAAATATGTTCAAATACTACTTACATTTTGTACTTTTCACTTTATTTATCTTTTATATTTTGTCTGTGTTACGTGTTTTCTAGTAGGTACCTAAGTAGGTCCTTTGCAGTCTAATCCATATATATGTAATTAACCTTGTCTGTGTGTTGTGTTACTGTTTAATAAATAATTTTCTTTCTTTCTTTCTTTCTAATATATGTGGCAATTATCAATACGGGATATCATTGCAAAATATCCCGCACCTACAAATTATTTTCACTCCAAATTACCATGACAGTTGTGCCCAATCAAATATAACAGAAATCGAAAATTACCCAAAAAAAATAATGTCAGCACGCTCCATTCAATTATCGCACGTGTAGCGGAAATCATAACAAAACGAAATTAATTGAAAACACATGTTAATATTGGCCAAACCATTATAATGATTGTAAAGACCGGTGCATTATTGGCCTCTATTGTTACGAACCATACCAACATATTGAATTAATGATAGTGGTAACAATACAAGTGTAAGCACCTTGCACCCTCTAGCGGTCAGGCAAAGGTTTGTTTTGGTTTTTGGCACGCGACAAAAACATAACCCACTCTGTGACGCTTCTATTGAAATTTGATATCAATAGGAATAATAATTAAATTTATACAAATTACTTAACACTTTGAGTGCTGAAATCACACGGTATGTGTTTTCTACAAGTGACTAATATGCGTAAATCCACACTAGCGCAGCGGCTGAGAAAATACAGATCTGTGTGACTCAGCACAGCCGTAATATTTTTCGAACGAAACGCATGTGCGGCGCAACACAACCGCTGTGTAGAGCGGCAGCACGAATTTTGTAGGTTAAAAAAAAGATCGCAGTCGTTGAAAAAAAATCGCAGTCAAAGTGGCTGTATTCTACGATGATAACATGGTCTTGTCATAATGAAGAGATTACTCGTACCTTAGCAAAATAGGGAATTTTTATCATCTCGATTTTTGGTCGGGAGTTGAAAATAAGTTCCGTAACCAAACAAAACACAGAGATATTACATTATCTTACAAACCAAATAACTAACATCACCATAATCAGCCTATGTTAGTCCACTGCTGGACATAGGCCGCCCCCAATGAGCGCCCTGTCTTCAGATAAATAACTAATACATGCCATGTTAGTTATTTGGTTATTACTATGTAGTTATTTGGTGCCACTGGAACCGCTTTCGTGTGAAATCATTTTAAAAATTTAATTTTAATGCGCGAAAAGACAGATGGTCTGCCGTATGCTGGGTAAAACCAAACCACAGATTGACTAACGTTTTGTACAACACAACTGCTCAGCGTATGTCGACCGTTCTAAGTCTTCATAGGTTTTACAGCGCGTCAGGGATGTTCGTCAAGGCGTGCTTGGAGCATCTTTGGTGCTTAGGGCCCGATGGGATGTACATAGATTCAGCGACCATCGTCCTGATAGTCGTTTCGGTTAACTGCGTAAAAGCGAAGAGCCTCGATCAACATCTGAAGAGACTCTAGCTAGGAAGTTGGATAAAGGGCCAGATCCAAAAGGCGGTATACTCTTGGACTCGGTACGTATCGTCAGGAAGTTCCTTTCTCTGCAGCCCTAGTCACCGACCGCTTGAGCCTAGCTTCACGGTCGGTGATCTACCGTTTTGATATATTTTTTAATGTAGAATAGTTTTATAATATTTTATTGTATATATTTTCTATAGTAAAAAATATATTTCCTACGATAATTTAATATAAATGAAGTGGTAGATAAGCAGAGATTACTGGGTACTAGTTAACTGATATACTTAATGCGTAACATACATACCATAGGCATGTATGTCAACAGAAATGAAAATGTCAAATTAACACTTTGACTGCGATTTTTTTTCGACGACTGCGATCTTTTTTTAACCTAAAAAAATCGTGCTGCCGCTCTACCCAGCGGTTGTGTTGCGCCGCACATGCGTTTCGTTCGAAAAATATTACAGCTCTGCTGAGTCACAAAGATCTGTATTTTCTCAGCCGCTGCGCTAGTGTGGATTTACGCATATTAGTCACTTGTAGAAAACACATACCGTGTGATTTCAGCAGTCAAAGTGTTAAGCAATGTGCTAGCATAAGCACTTTCAAAACCAAATTAAAGAAATATATTTATAGTCTACCTTAAGCATCTATATATAATAAATAACTTTGATTAGCATCCTTAGTTTATAAAAACATAGATATACATACCTACCTACTATCGCGCGGTGGGCGAAGGCAGGAGGTTGCGGGTTCGATTCCCGCCTCGGAACAATTGTGTGTATCGTACACACAATTGTTCCGAGGCGGGAATCGAACATGAACATCGAACTGAAGATATTTGTTCCGGGTGTTCTGGTTGTTTTCTATGTATAATAAAAAATATCTATCTATGTAATGTATTGTAGTATATCAGTTATCTAGTACCCATAACACAAGCTCTGCTTACCATGGGGCTAGATAATGCTGTGTGAATTGTCCAGCATTATTTAGTTTATTTATTTACTTACTATACTTACCACCTACTGGCCCCGGAGGTGTAATATTTAGATTAAGCATAATTTTAAGATTTATTGTATCTCATTATAAGTGAACATTTTTGTTTTTATGACAAAAAAACATCTTTTAACCGAAACCGAACAGTATAGCAATATTCAGAGATCAACTGCTCTGCTAGGCATAAATGGATTGTTACCAAGCATTTTAAAAATTAATGAACACACAAGGTTATGCAAAAAAATCACAAACACTTAATCAGAATTGAATATTTAATTTACTTAGTTTTAATTTAAGATTAGAAAGACCAAGTCGGATGATTATCCTACTGCCCGCGGCTTCGCACACGTTGTTTCTATAGAAACGTTTTAAGGTTATTTATATCCTATGGGAACTGATTTATGGTATAAAAAGTAGCCTATGTTTTATTCCTGGCTGAGAACTACCTATGATGCAATTTCAGCCCGATCCGTTCAGTAGTTTTCGCGTGAAGCGGTAACAAACATCCATCCATCCAAACATTTATTATGTGTTTGCTTTTCTATTCGCGTGTGTTATGTTTTTCAAATGTTTCTTCGTGGTTGGTGGACAGGGCAGGGCGATGCTAGAAGGCGTCCTACACTATATTTACCAAGTCGTAGTCTTGGTCGTCGTAGCTGACTCGGCCAACTTAGTGTAGGCCGCCCTCCGCCCAGGTGGCCTAGGTGAGATGACGATCTGCGAAGGACTGCGGGCAGATGCTGGATGCGTCATGCTGAAGACAGGGCGCTGCTATGGCGCTCATTGGGGGAGGCATATGTCCAGCAGTGGACTAGCATAGGTTGATGATGATATTGAGTCTTGGTCGTCGCGGAGGAGACCACGAACGAAGCTCTATTAATTAATAAAATTATTAATAAAGAGATTCAAACAAAGTCAGACGCACATTGCAACTTTTTTTCATGTCAACATAATTTTTAAAATTTTATTACTTTCCTTTACGTAGACCTTGTCTTGCCAATTTATATAATTCTATTATAATGGAGTTACGTATATTAATTTGCTATCTTGTACTAATAAAATATGCTAAAGTATACCTAATACAAATGTTCCATATAGAAGAGTTCAACGCGCACGCGCCGTTCAATCGATAAAAATTCTCTAATAATAAGTAAAAACAATATTTTACACGTTTTTGGATAATAATGAGGATATTGGCAGTGGGCCGGCCATATCTCGCGAAGAACCGACGGCCGTTGGGAAAACGTGTTCTTGAGTGGAGACCACGACTCAGTAAACGTAGTGTAGGACGCCCTCCGACCAGGTGGGATGACGACCTGCGAAAGACTGCAGGTAGGTGCTGGATGCGTCAAGCTGAAGACAGGGCGTTATGGTGCTCCTGACTAGCACGTTTGCCCCAGCGGCCGTCGGTTCTTCGCGAGATATGGCCGACCCACTGCCACTTCAGCTTGCTAATTCTTAAAGCTATGTCGATAACTTTGGTTCTCTGTGGTATGTTTATTTAGAATAACGAATCCTATCCTTCAGAGAAACTCCGAGCATAGCTCTTTCCATAGCTCGCTGAGCGACTTTGAACTGGTGGACTAGCTATCGTGAGTGTCCACTAATAAAACATGCTAAAGTATACCTAATACAAATGTTCCATTATAGAAGAGTTCAACGCGCACGCGCCGTTCAATCGATAAACATTCTCTAATAATAAGTAAAAACAATATTTTACACGTTTTTGGATAATAATGAGGACATTTATATTCTAAGCGGATAAAGGTTAGGGTGACTAATTAAATCAGATCTAGATTTGATTATTCGTAGATCACTTTTATTTTAGAATCGCCGTTGAATATTTCATAATAATTTATTCAGAAAGCATTCCAATGACGACCGATGTGGCGCGGTGGGCGAAGGTCCGCAGGATTGCGGGTTCGACTCCCGCCTCGGAACAGCTTTGTGTACGATCTGAAGATATTTGCTCCGGGTGTTCTGGTCGTTTGTATAATTAAAAAAATATCTATCTATGAAATGTATGTATATCAGTTATCTAGTACCCATAACACAAGCTCTGCTTACCATGGGGCTAGATAATGCTGTGTGAATTGTCCAGCATTATTTATTATTTATTTAATTTTAATTTACCTGCTTAATGGTGTTTGAAAAGTGTTTGAAATTAGTAAATTTACATTTTTGCACATTTAGTACTTACAATACAATAGAAATACCTATCTTAATTATTTTTTTATAGTTATTTGTGGTGCAGCAGTTGACGTATATGGGCTGATATGATGATGATGCCTCAGGTAGTTGGGAGTTAAGTACCTATTGTGGATCGACTGACGCTAAGCCAGTGATGGCGTTTTTTTACTACAGGCAAATGCATCAAGCACCGTATTACAACTTAAACCATGAGGAGTTATTATTATAAATGCGAAAGTTAGGATGTTTGGATGTAAGTCCAAATGTAAACAAACATACTTTGAAAGCAATTAGCCCTGAGTTCTCATCTTAAGTGAATTATTGTAATTCGTATGAGAATAAAGTTTCTTAAACCATAATGTTGGTTACTTCTTGACGCTAAAAGGTTTGCCCGATCTATTCGGTAGTAATAGATCGGGCAAACCTTTTGCATAGATTTAAGCTTAAGCCTGGAATTAAACATAGTCAGCTTTTCAATAAATCCGACGAGATAAAAATAACATTAAATCGTTTCCATAGGAACAAAGTGTGAAGCTGCGAGCAGAAACTAGTCCTACTAATATTATAAACGCGAAAGTTTGTGAAGATGTTTGTTGCTCTTTCACGCAAAAACTACTGAATGGATTTTGATGAAACTTCACAATAATATACCTAGCTTACATACCAGAATAACACATAAGCTAATTCATAATCATAAATAAGTATCTTGTATATTATCCAAAATATCTATCACCACGCGGTAGAAACCGCGGGGCGCAGCTAGTTAACAATAAAACTTTATGGTTGACTTCTTGTGGCGTTTCGCTTCGCTACTTCTAGCAACATAGTAGGAAAGCCATACATTTAAATAAGTAGATATTCAATAAAAATAACCACTCATTATTTCTTAGAATATATTGTAACCATACTGAAATCCTTTTCTATCAATGAGTGGTTCAGCTCTCGGCTTTTTATCGTCGAAACATAATTCTCAAAACAAAGATAAGCGAATAAGTAAAACGCGTAAAGTAAATAAGCCTTGTGTAGCAAAGTAGTCACAATTTAAACAAACTAAAGCAAAAGTAGCGTGTAATTGCGAAAATCGTTATTTCGCGGTTTGATCAACTGACCACAAGTTATCACACGATAACGTCACAGCTAAAAATAATTCCCCGCCAAATTAACCAACAACAACGAAACAGCAAAACAAAACTGAAGCGAGTACTTGCAAATAGGTACCCAGTTGTTATTGTAACTACAGAACATATGCCTCCCCTTTCTCAAGACACCTGTATCCCTACAAAAAGCGGCCTTGGTTCCATTACTTCATTGTAAGAAGTTTGCGCGCCAAGTGTCTCAAATCGGCGCACGCGGCCGAAGCGCGGGAAACGACGCGTCGTCAGTCTGGGTCGGAAGCGGCGCGCGCGCAGACGCCACACACCGCGCTTTTAGAGGTTAGAATTGGCGGGTCCGCCAGGTGCTAACCTCCCGCTCTAACGCACACTCGTTCCCTATCTCCCCTCTCGCGTTACCTGCACAGCTGTTTTCTCCCGGGAGATTAGTCAGATGTTTCTTGCTCTTGCTCATTCGAGGCTCACCTGACCTGACGCTCGGACATGGCCGCCGGAGGACGCACGCCGAAACAGAGAAGGTTCGACATCGCTACCGGGATGGCGACTCTAAGGAACGTCGTCAACTCTCCCAGAAGACGTCGAGGAAGCTGCAAGTGTCTCTTCGGGGCCCCAGACCGCGAGGAAACGAGAAGACTGATAGTGGAACAGTACGCGAGAGAGAGGAAGAGGTTCATCAGAAGATTTAACTTTGATATCGAGACAGACTGTGCTTACAAAGCTGCCAAATTAGATTCTCCAGTGAAGTTCTGTGAAGAGGATAAAGAAAATACGGGGAGTCCTGTGCTGACTGCGACGGAAGCTCTGGCCAGTGTCGTGAATACGGAGCTGCGGGCGCTGGGGTCTCCCTCAAGGAGGAGTATGAGAAGCATGAGTAATTCCCCCCGCACGCCGCGGACACCCCGCACACCCCGGGGCGCGCGAACCCCCCGCACCCCACGCACCCCCGCCTCAAGAAGACAGCTGCAAATGACAGGTTAGTAACTTACCCTTATTCACCTGTGCAATTTTGAATCCTTTAGCTACCAGGCGGAATTATAATAATCATCTTACCTGGCTTCGGTTGTCTACGATAACTAATCATGTGTGATCTCCTTTTACTGTTACGCCTCAGGCCTAAACAGATTCTGTGTGTCTGACACGCACACCTAATATATATTTTTTAAATAACATTGTTATCAGTTTCCTCGTGAGTCATATTTTGAGCAATAATTAGTTACCATGTCTATGTCAACCTCATCAGGAAAAATTATAATCTAAACATGAGTATAAAAACAAATCTGAAAAAGCTTAATTTAAAACGATAATTTATGAGTCATTTACATAAATCTATTATTATCTCTTTTTATTATTATCGTTTCCTTATCAGAAACCATCGTTGATATACAAAACAAGTGTAACAAGCGCTCCCTGAGTTACACCATGATTCATAGCTTCACTATGCAAAGATTCTGATTCATAATGTGGTTTGAAAGCTTCAAAAAGAAAAGGGCTGTTAAACTCTATTATAAATGCAGCATGCACATCATTATTACTTATTGTTTTAAACAGAAAATAATTTGGTTTTGCTTTAGTTTTTTGTTTTATGAGAGTCAAAATATGTTATTTAATATGGTTAATCATTAAAATTAACAAACATGACTTATTGGATATTTGATGATAAGTATAAACATTACACTACAATATGAAATTATTATTAAATTATAATTCTTTTAATATAATGTTTTGAAGTTTATATATGGTAAATAATATAAAGAGTTCGTATAACAGCAACAAAAGATAAGAAAAAATCTATTCATTTGTTAAAAAAAATTATATTCATATCATTTATTGCACACCCCATAACCTTGCCTTAGAAGAACGTATTATTTATTAAAAAAACAAAGTATAAAACGAACATGTAAACTTGTCAAGGTGCAACAATTTTGAGTTCACTTTTATTTACCTAATTCTTGATCAAATATCTATTTAAGAAAGGCCAGAGTCTTGATTATGGAAATATGTAGGTATAGGTACCTATTTCCTTTCGGCTCAGTACACCCATTTCGTGAAATTCATCTTAATACTTAGTTGCTAGGTAGCGTACCTTAACTACATTTTTTTATTCAGTAACGAGTCATAACAATTCCTCTTTAATCTCTGCTTGAAACTTAATTACATGAGCGACTACGTAGCTTAGTATGTGTAGTAGATTATATTAGATCATGTTCAAATAGAAACTACTTATCGAAAGTTCCTTGACCCTTTCTCTGAACCATCAAATTATCGATTCAAGCCATGGCTTCTATCCATGGGGGTCACTGCCCCCTTACGTCATCTGTTGGTCCACCATCTAAAGTTTTTTGTTCCACTTCAAAGCCACCAAATAGCCATAGCTTCAACTTTCATTACTTATACCATCAACCTTAATATTGTAGCATTAAGGCACTGCGTTTGCTCCATTAACTGCATTTGTATAGTTGCCTACCAATGTTTACAAAGACTAACTGTTGCCCGTTGCTTTAGTTCGTGATGGTAAATGTTTGTCTTATCAATATTCTATAACTGAAACCTCACGATATGGGTCTTTCGCTTTTCGTTTGTCTTTTAGCCCATCCACGTTTGTTCTATTAATTATTATATACCCTCGGTCTTGGGCAAAAACAGCGGTAGCCTAGTGCGAGGGCCTCAGGTAAAAATCTTCTCTTATAATATATGTATATATGTACTGTAACATCTGTTGCAAATGCTATTTATAATACAATAGGTAGACATAACATTAAGTCATATTGAGTTCTAATATATTATTTTATATTATTACATTTTGATCTAAGCGTCAAAACTAAGGATAAACACATAATATTATTGTAGAAGAAACGAGAGAAAAGTGCAACAGCCAAAACATTTGAAATATTTTTACTGACGCAGCGTCATCGTCTAGTCGATAGCGTCAAGTGAGTAGGAGAGATCTAATTCAAGATTCCACTTACCATGATTGATGGCTATGTCAATGACCTCTCTGGACTTGGTACCTTCTAATTACGGTCACTAACAATAGAAAAAGCAGATTCAGATTATTTACTGTTAATTTTAATGTTAAAACTTTTGAAACTATGTATCATGGTTATTAACACTAAAGTCATTTAAAACGGGTCGTTTAAAACGGTCAGTTAGGTACTCCGTGATCATGGCGCATGAAACTGTGGTGAAATATTCGATAACTCAAAAATCAAATCATGTAAATATCCCGTTTTAAATGACTTTAGTCTTACTGTAATTGTTTTCTAAAAACTCTTTGATACTATACGCTATAAGCTAGGTAGTGAATAGAAATAAACGTGATTGGAAAATAACCGAGATGATTTTTTATAAGTAGTTGATAGACCTTCGTTTGACCACAATCTCCAGTGATAGAAAGCATAAACAAAACATAGAAAAGTTTATGCCCAGCAATGAGTCGCCGTTAATAATGATAATGATAATAGTGCACCAAATAAAACAAGTTTTTTGAGTATTCTTAATTCATTATAGCACGAAAATATCACTTATTTTCTTATGTCCCTCCGCTACACAGTCTCTTAACTTTTGCGGTAGTCAGCCCACAATTGTACCCTATACTATAGGTTTCTTGTTTCTGATAAAGATTTTTGTATTTATTTCTAATAAAGATTTTGTATTTGTATTTTGGCTAATTTAATAGTAAATTGGTGGTTTGTAAAAGACACCATGGACATAAATAAATACCAGTATCAAAATAGTGCAATAGATAAAAAACTTGGTACACAACAACATACTATTAGTCAAGTACCTAAGGGCTCCTTAGTGTCTGACAAGGTGACCCAAATATGTCCTTGATAAAAAGATTGAATATTTCGATCGTAAAATCAATATTGAAACTGATAATACCCACTGCATTCGACCAAATAATAAATAAACATTTCAAGTATTTGCTAAAAGGGAGTGTCGGATGACCTGGTTGCGGAATATAGGAGCGGCTGTTCTCATGACTAAGGTATGTAGATGGTAGTAGGTACATTCTTATAACTAGCGGACCTTCCCGGCTTAGGACGGTTTTAGTACGGATCCCTAACTTTTTTGAAAATATAATATACAGATGTTCACCGGAGATAGTGTAGCTTCCCAACGGTGAAAGAATTTTTCAAATCGGTCCAGTAGTTTCGGAGCCTATTCATTACAAACAAACAAAAAATCAAACCTTTCCTCTTTATGATATTATTGTAGATTAAACTATATTACTGATTGATAATGACTGAAAATCAGCAGAATTCTGTCATATAATGCACAATTTAGACCAGTATTTTGGAAAGGTAAATATATTAAAACTTTTGAAGCTATCATGATTATTAAAACATGTGCATGAAACTGCCGAAATATTGGAAAATTCAGGAATAACGTTGTATGTATATATTGATAGAAACAGAAAGGGCGCTATGGCGCTCATTGGGGGAGGCCTATGTCCAGCAATGGACTGCTATAGGCTGATGATGATGATTAATAGAAACAAAGATATATAAACGAGTGCGGAAGAAATAACAAGAACAAAGTAGACATTATCGCTAAGTAACCTCATAAATAAAATCTGAAATAAACCAAAGGTTTTTTTACAGGCATGGAAGACATCGCTTCTAAGCGATAAGGCCACCCATTATACTTGTCGAACGAATGCAATGTCTTTTTTGTAATTATCTGTATCTGGTGTACAATAAAGTATGATTGTATTTTATTGTAAAACAACTTGCAAAAACCAAGATAAAACTGATAAAAATAATACAACACCATAATTTGCAATAAATAATATAAACTTAAACTGTGGTAGCAACATCTCAAGAGGGGTATGAAGCCCGGGGCAACCAAAAGTAGCAATTACTCAACACACACCTGTTTGGGCATGTCTGTCTGACTCATACGCAGAAAAAATACCGAAGTTTTAACCATTAGATCACCTTTATAATAAGCTTTGTTAGGTTGAAGTATTAGTTTATAATATATAGTAATAGTTGCGCCCCGCGGCTTCGCCTTTTGGAAATCTATGTACCAAATGATTTACAAACCTTCCTCTTGAATAACTCTATATATATAAAAACCGCATCGAAATCCGTTGCGTAGTTTTAAAGATCTAAGCATACATAGGGACGGACAGACAGCGGGAAGCGACTTAGTATTTCCTTCGCTTATTGCAAAAAAAAATTGCACCTGAATCAGGACTTTTACTTCTTATTCTTCTAATGCATTCTTTGATATAATTGTCCTCTTTTCAACAGTACGTGAAAAATTTGTATCTACTTTTCTTTCGTTGTCGCTTGTTTTTCTTTAACACTTTGACTGCTGAAATCACACGGTATGTGTTTTCTACAAGTGACTAATATGCGTAAATCCACACTAGCGCAGCGGCTGAGAAAATACAGATCTTTGTGATTCAGCACAGCCGTAATATTTTTCTAACGAAACGCATGTGCGGCGCAACACAACCGCTGTGTAGAGCGGCAGCACGAATTTTTTAGGTTAAAAAAAGATGGCAGTCGTCGAAAAAAAATCGCAGTCAAAGTGTTAACCTCATAATTCTGTATGTTTATTTATATATAAATATTTGTGTGTCGAAATACATGCTATTATGAATATAAATAGCATTTATTTCGACACACACATATATATGTACATAATAATAATTTGAACAATGAGGTTTTTAGTTAAACGATAATGAGTACAGATTCTTATGTCTATGCTAGTTGTAAAAGCAGAATTATATTTCTCCTTTCTTAACTATTTTCGGATGTCAGTTAAGACAGGCCACTTTTTATTCCATTTTAATAACCGGTCATGAAATAAGGAGTTAAAAGTGTTTTTTCTTAACTAGTTGTAAAAAATTGTTGTGAAAGCGGACCAAAGGTAATAAACAAAACTAAACATAGAACATTATTGCGGTGTACAAGTACGCTATATTACACAAATGGTGGTATTATATTTAACATTATATTTGTCACTTAAAGTAGTGAACAAAGGTTCACATCTTTCATCCTAAGTACTTGTCCACTACCGTCTTCCAAAAAGTTTACAAATTGGACTTAATATATACTTATATTATCTCCAATTTGTATACTATACTACCACTATAACCTACCTACATACATACATACATTAACAATGTATGTATAAGCTATGGTATATGTGTATTAGGTCCTAATATGCCGATTGTTTAAGGACATAATGCACTCTTCTAACTACCTTTCAAATTCAATGCTCTAATTCATGCAGGTGTTTAGTTCCAAAGTTTTCAAACAAACAGCCGTTTTTTTTTTCGTAAAATCCGTTAAAATTCAAACTCCTAGCAACAGTAACGCACTACCCTGTCCCTCGAAGCGTAACAGCCGGCAGCGTGACGGCCCTTAGAGGCATCCACCGTGGCTTGCGTGGGACTTTTTACTGAGTACAATCATGGGATAAAAAATATGGAGTTTTGATTTTGTTGAGATATCTCACCCTATTTTACTCATTATCATCATCAAGGCTTTATAAATCGAGGGAGGTTTACGACTGAGGTGGCGCGGTAGGCGAAAGTCCGCCTGCGACGCTGGTGATTGCGGGTTTGGTTTCCGCCTAGACAAATGTTTGTACGATTTGCAGATATTTGTTTTATATGGATGACTAGCGGACCTTCCCGGCTTCGCACGGTTTTAGTAAGGAACCCTAACTTTTTTGAAAATATAATATAGCCTGTGTTCACCGCGGATAAAAAAATTCTTGAAAAATTCTTTCACTGTAGGGAAGCGTGTAGCTTCCCTACAGTGAAAGAATTTTTCAAATCGATCCAGTAGTTTCGGAGCCTATTCATTACAAACAAACAAAAAAATCAAACCTTTTCTCTTTATAATATTATTATAGATCAATAAAAAATCTAAATAAACATATTACAATAATAATACACTTACTTATATTTATCTATCGTATGTCTTAGGTAGGCATATCTAAAACAAGCTCTGCTTAATTTAAAATTAAAAAAAATTAAATGAAATTTGATTTATAACTAGGTAATAAGAGTACAAATGTTTTTTGTGTAAGAAGACGTCTACGAGAAGACATAAAATCAATACATTATATCTATCTGATTCAGCTCTGCGAGGATTTAAAAAATCTTTCACTTGAACTGGCTGTTGCCTGCCAATAATTTTACACATTATAGTTTCTATTACTTTTAATATCATATATTTTTAATTGATAGTTTTTATCGTCACTATCTAGCAGGATGTTATGAGCTAAATTCCAATTAATACTACTCCCACGGGATCTATCATCGTCTACAATTTTTAACCAAACTGCTTTAGGCCGGGTTTTCACTATACGAGTATTCTCGGACCGAGTGCGCTCGTGCTAGATCGTATAGGAGTTAACTCGGAATTAGGTTGACACGTTACAAGTTCATCAGGACAAGACAGGCGCTATGGCGCTCATTGGGGGAGGCTTTTCCAGCAGTGGACTGCTATAGTCTGATGATGATGACGATGAGTTCATCAGCGTCAAGGTATCATTTAATTTTGTCACAGTTTCACGTTTACTCCAATTTTACTTGCTTGACGCCATTTTCTTTTTATAAAATCCGATTGAACCTATAAACATAGAACCGGGTCCGAGTTCCGCTATACGAGTGCGCTCAGATCACGTGTTTACACGCTATGAGTAGCGTCCGAGTAGTCATCCGAGCTCACACGATCCGAGTATACTCGAATAGTGAAAACCCGGTTTTATGGCTTTAACTATCTTCTGTGGATGGCTTCACTCACCTCGTAAGTACCCTGACCTCTCCCCAGTCGTCTCGGTCTACCGTCCCATCAGATTATGATAGTGAGGGATTAGAGTGTGCACCAGTGTTTGCCCATACACTTGTGCAGTATTATAGTGTGTCCTGCGCTGATAGCTAGATTTTTTGACTGGCCTCCGTGGCCGAAATTCGGCTAGGAGGTATCTGAATACAATTTAATTAGAAAAAAAGATATAAGATAATGCTCCCGTGAATCAATCGAACAAGAGCGAACCAAAAAATTGTTGCGCCCTGACAGGATTTTATGCATTATGTACCCTCTAAAAGACTACATCCCAGATAAAAAAAACATGTGTGCATTAATCGCAATAAATGATATGAGAATGAAATAAATAATAATAGGTTGCTTCAGTTTTATTTTCTTATTCTAGGTTTTAGTTTTACACAAACACATTAATTAGCTAGGCATTTCTTTACTAAAACGTATAAATACAGGCAGACGATGGCGATAGTTAAATTATTTTTAATTATTTTATTAATTCTGAAATTATAAGGTATGTAATGCATGTATGTATTTATACAAAGAATTACAACTATTTTCACAGGTATCACCTAATACAATAGTGTAGTCAACTTAATTAATCACTAGCATCGAATTTAATAAAACGAATAATCCGATATACACATGTCAATGAGCAAAAGTAATCCAATAGATAGATAGATTATTTATTCAAACAAATAGGTTACATCGTTAAGTTAGTAGTGCCTTAAAGCCTATGTTAGGTTTGTCTTAGCACTTAGTTCTCACTTAATTTAAAAATATATTATTAATCTAGGTACTGTATTTAACGAAAGATCTGACAACAATACAAGATATAGATATTTCAATAAGCAAAACAAAATAAAATACAAGGTACAACTCGGTCACAATATCTGTGCACCTTGAGCCAAACATTTTGTATGGCTCAAGGTGCACAGATATTGTGACCGAGTTGTACATCCATATTATGATTAGTATAGGTAGTTAAAATAACATCACGGTCAAATTACATTAGTTTTTTCACATTAACACTTTACAATGAAACAAACACATTACATAGCATCTAATGTATACCATCGACCTCTAGTGCAGTGGCAGGTTGAACGACCACCACCGCCCTGATAACAGCAGCTTATCGGTAGCATGGCACACGCGAAACACCCTGGCAAAGGTGTGCGAGAATTT
This sequence comes from Eupithecia dodoneata, assembly GCA_947044415.1. Taxonomy (NCBI): domain Eukaryota; kingdom Metazoa; phylum Arthropoda; class Insecta; order Lepidoptera; family Geometridae; genus Eupithecia; species Eupithecia dodoneata. The sequence continues at coordinate 3,840,350 of OX345670.1, forward strand.
TCATCAATAACAATTTATTAATTTAGCCATTTATTCATCGTCATCAGCCTATAGCAGTCTACCGCTGGACATAGGCCTCCCCCAGTGAGCGCCATAGCGCCCTCCTGTCTTCAGCTTGCCGCATCCAGCATCAACGTTACGGTCGTTAAACACAATAAGCTTCTTCACTCAAGTGAATTCAAACTTACAATTCAATAAACTTTACTTTTATGCTAAAACTAAAAATAAACTAAAACTCGTTTTCTTGCTAAAATCTTAACAGAGAAATCTAATGACGATCTTTAAAACTAGGCATCTCATTCGAAAACCACTTCATTCCTGTGACACCCTGTAATCATTGTATACGCTAGTAAACATCTGAACAGGTTGTAGCAGTACCGTAAAGAGCAGGGACCTCCCCCGCCGCCCCTCACCCCGCTCGGGCTTCGTAGTACTCGCTGTATTAAACTTTAAAAAATCTTAGTAGTTCTATTAAGACCTCGGTTGCGCGGTGGGTGAAGGTCCGCCGACGCAGGAGGTTGCGGGTTCGATTGCATCCTCGGGACAACGTTGTACGATCTGTTCAGGGTGTTCTGGTGGTTTTCTATGTATAATAAAAAATATATTTCTATGTAATGTGTTGTATTATGTATATCAGTTATCTAGTACCCATAACACAAGCTCTGCTTACCATGGGACTAGATAATGCTGTGTGAATTGTCCAGCATTATTTATTTATTATTAAAAGTCCTAACAGAATTGGGGGGTCGTAAGGATAGAAAGGGGGACGGGGTAAGATATATATAGATTTTTTCATTGAACGTGACATTTCTAAACCTTTGTCTTTTTATTTGACATTTTTACCACGGTGCTTAATATCCCTGAATTGAATTAGTATATCATCATCATCAGCCTATATTAGTCCACTGCTGGACATAGGCCTCCCCCAATGAGCGCCATAGCGCCCTGTCTTCAGCTTGACGCATCCAGCATCTACCTGCAGTCTTTCGCAGGTGGTCATCCCACCTGGTCGGAGGGCGTCCTACACTACGTTTACCGAGTCGTGGTCTCCACTCAAGAACACGTTTGCCCCAGCGGCCGTCGGTTCTTCGCGAGATATGGCCGGCCCACTGCCAGTTCAGCTTGCTAATTCTCAGGGCTATGTCGATAACTTTGGTTCTCTGTCGGATGTATTCGTTGCGAATCCTATCCTTCAGAGAAACTACGAGCATAGCTCTTTCCGAATTAGTATATACCTGTGTTTATATATGTATTTTGTGCGTATTCTGATTATTTATGATAATTTATATCTACGAAAAACATACAGATTCGGATTCTATAACTTTTTTGCCTTATGCTTACAAATAAGCACTAAGACAAGTCGAATTGTATACTAAAATGTATAATTTTTTTATTTAGGTTTACAAAATATATATTTAGACATGTCAAATTTAATACATACTTTATAATATTAAATTTGAAATCTAATCAAATATCAAGTAAAAAGGTTTTATTTATTTTCTCTTCATTTGTGTTTCATATAAAATAATACAACTTAAGAACTAATAATAATAAAGATAACAAATTAGGAACGTTTTTAAAATTTTGCGAAATTTGCGTCTTTAAATTAACTTTCTAAAAGACAAAGAAGAACTAAAAGTTCCTAAAGCCTTTTTCATGTATAACTAATATAATCACCGTATATTCCTGTCCAATTCCACTTACTGCAATTCATCGTAACCTCAATTCAAAAAGAAAGTTGACCGACACTCGCAGCTAATTATTATATTCCGTGGTCAAGCCACATTTTGGCACACATTGTATTAATCACCATCGTTTTAAAAAGCCAGTTTAATATATTTTTTTACTGTTTTCAACCAGCTACTTTCTATGGAAACATGTACAGGTGCATTTTTTACAGCTTTTCTACAATTTCTACAGCATTCGCAAGTTGTGCCTTGAAATATAGCACGAGCTATAAGGCAAGCACGGAGCTCGTTGTCACAGACCGTCTTAAAAAATATACCTATATAAAAAATAAGAAAGTTACAACCCTAGTGCTATAATGGAGCATAGGTAATTATTTCATCAACGAGGCTTAGTTTCCACACTGGTCCGTATGTATGTATACTGTGTCGATGTCTAGGGAAGAATATAAAAAAAAAATTACGTCACTTTGCCATCGAATGCGTCAATTATTTGATATCATTCCTTCAACTTCAATAATGTACGCAATGTATGTCGATACGATGACATTATTAACGACCTCTGTGGCGCGGGTTCGATTCCCGCCTCGGGACAAAGGTTTATACGATCTAAAGATATTTGTTTCGGATGTTCTGGTCGTTTTCTATGTATAATAAAAAATATATACGTAATGTAGTATTATATATCAGTCATCTAGTACCCATAACACAAGCTCCGCTTAGCTTGGGGCTAGATAATGCTGTGTGAATTGTCCAGCATTATTTATATATTATTGTTTATTTTACCCTAGATAAAAATCCCCGTGCTTGGCCTACCATGAACATCGATCTATTAGTCCACTTCCGCCCCCATCATCATCATAATCAGCCTATAGCAGTCCACTGCTGGACATAGGCCTCCCCCAATAAGCGCCATAGCGCCCTGTCTTCAGCCCCCGCTCACACCAAATTCCTTCCCTTACAGCAAAGATACATTGCGATATTGTTTACCAACACTTATTTGGATCTTTGGATCTTTATGTGTGGAGTTGTAAGTCCCGTTACAAACGGGTTACCAACCTCGGCGTCCAAACGTACTTTATTTTTTATCTTTATAGCAGAAAAGGCCGGTGACCTTTTATCCAGGATTAGATAAGAAAATGCCTATGCATTTAATGCAAGAACAACTGCATAACTACATATAGGTTTGCACAATAATTTGCATTTTTTAAGGACGGTGTGGATGAAAGGATAATTTTTGAAAATTATTACAAAAAATATACAAAAAGCTTCATGTTTTTCTTGAAGGCGACCTTAATTAACACAGTTTTAAGGCTATTGTAGCTATTGCTATTGTAGGTATAGGATTTTTGTATTTTTATATTTAACTAGCGGACCTTCCCGGCTTCGCACGGTTTTAGTACGGATCCCTAACTTTTTGAAAATACATATAATATAGCCTATGTTCACCGGGGATAGTGTAGCTTCCCAACGGTGTAATAATTTTTCAAATCGGTTCAGTAGTTTCAGAGCCTATTCATTACAAACAAACAAAAAAACAAACCTTTTCTCTTTATAATATTAGTATCGATGTCTAGTATACACATTTTTTATAAATGTTAAATACACTACAGTATAATTACAATCTAGCCAGAAGTGCATAATTTGTAAGTTTTTAAAATAATTGAATTTCAATCACTTTGAACGGCTTCTAACATGCTAAAAATATTTAAAACTAGCTGCGCCCCGCGGTTTCACCCGCGTGGTGATAGATATTTTGGATAATATACATACAATATATCTTTATGAATTGTAGCCTATGTATAAGCTATATTATTGTAAAGTTTCATTAAAATCCATAAATACATATATATAATCATAAAAGAGTAACAAACATCCATCCATACTTACAACCTTTCGCGTTTATTATATTAGTATGATGATTCATAATCAAATTCTTTTCTCACGGTAGCAAACGCTCGACTTCTACCGACAATAAGATCAATCGATCAACTTTTTTGTCGACATTGATTTCTACAAACATACTCGTAGTTCAAATTTCGAAGGTGAAGGGTTTTGTTAAAACCTCTTTGGTTGAAATGAGTTTTATTGACATTTCAAAAAGGTAAAAATAAAATCCAATGTAAACTAGTAACTGAGGTTGGAAAGTGAGAAATCACAGAAAAATTTAGCAAAAATCTTTTCCCATACATTTTATGAGGTATCTACGTAATTTTTGGTTGTTTTATAGAATATTTATTATAATAAATAAAAAAATCCGAGGTATACAATTACATATAATATTTTAAAGATAAACATATCCAAAAGAAAGTAACATCTAAGAAATACCCCAAACATTTGTAGGATGTTATTTATTTTCTTTAACACCGAATGCAACAACGCTTACACACTTAATAACATAATATATATACTTAATTATTCTTGTTTAGTCGTAAGTTTTCCGAATATAAATAAACCTTAAGAAATATCATACCTCCTTAACACTTTGATTGCTGAAATCACACGGTATGTGTTTTCTACAAGTGACTAATATGCGTAAATCCACACTAGCGCAGCGGCTGAGAAAATACAGATCTTGTGACTCAGCACAGCCGTAATATTTTTCGAACGAAACGCATGTGCGGCACAACACAACCGCTGTGTAGAGCGGCAGTACGATTTTTTTAGGTTAAAAAAAAATCGCAGTCGTCGAAAAAAATCGCAGTCAAAGTGTACAGAAAAGTTTCGAGTCTTGTATGAAACCAGACACGTCCAATAAGAAATTAATTATAAATAATCCTCATTATAAATCTCCCGAGCCAAAAACATGGTGCACCCTGCATTCTGAGAAATGCATCTGGCAAAGTTATTTAACCACTTTCAAATTAAAACAACAACAAACAACTCACGTCAATTTTGAAGAATTTAATACTACCGTTGTTGTTGGTTTGTGCTTACGTTGTCTTTTTTCTGCCTAATTGATATATGATAGAAAGGCAGACAGATAGACAAACAGATAGAAGGATATATTTATTTATTGTTGCAAATTTGTTTCTGTTTCCCATTGATAGCGTCTTAAATCCTAACATCCGTTGCGTAGCTTTATTATGTAGATATAAGAATACATAGGGATAGACAGATAGCTGGAAGTGACTTTGTTTTATACTATTATATGTATGTAGTAATGTGTATAAGTCTAAACGAGACTACGAATCTAGATTCTATAGGATTTTGCCACCACATTGTGCGAAAAAAGTCTAAAAGCCTCGCTTTTACACTTTTTGCACCGAGTCGGGTATTTTATAATATTAAATTGCTTGGTTATCGAAAAAATGCGGTACCGAAACTGTTCTCAAAACTCGATCAAGATAAAAAAATCGGCGTCAAACCCCGATTAAAACCAGTACTTATTTACTAATTAGCAATAAAGCCCAGTAGTGTGCTTTTAATATCCGAAAATAAAACAAAAAATTGAACCAAACTGCACTGTAAAATTATCTGCCCCTTAATCTTTAAGACAATTTTGGCACAGCAAAAGTTTCTCGTATTTTAAATCATTTCTTATAATCCAAAAAGTCCATAAACAAAAACAGCGGTAAACCACATCGTACCATTGTTGAGCGGATTAAAAAAAACATAAAGACGACTTTACACCGTTGTTGCTGCGGCATAAAAACGCACCGCAATGCATAAAAGCAACTTTTACTCTATAATTTATTCCTTTAAACTGCTGCGACGTAGAACATCTTGGAATGCATTCCATTCCTTCATATTTTACCCAGATACTAAATTTTTTATATGACGTGCGGAGTGTCTTAGGCCTTACAAAATAATAAGAACCCATGACAAAGTTCCATAGTTGAAAACTATGTTATTAGAGTTAATAACACTTTAAAACAGAACTTTAAATAATTATATACCCTAATTATTATAAAAAACTACCGCAGTATGACAAACGTAGGCGTTCTTCAAACACAAACTAGGTTCGTAGTTTACCGCCTCACTTAACACTTTGAGTGCTGAAATCACACGGTATGTGTTTTCTACAAGTGACTAATAATGCGTAAATCCACACTAGCGCAGCGGCTGAGAAAATACAGATCTTTGTGACTCAGCACAGCCGTAATATTTTTCGAACGAAACGCATGTGCGGCGCAACACAACCGATGTGTAGAGCGGCAGGACCGGACGAATTTTTTAGGTTAAAACAAAGATCGCAGTCGTCGAAAAAAAATCGCAGTCAAAGTGTTAACTATTTTGCCCTGCTACGGTATGGACACAGTACAATAATAATAGTGTATAGTAGAAAAGTATGTAATAAACAGTAATATTATTTAGTCAAAAAAAAACTCTTTTTCGTCGTTACCTTGTGCACAAACCTTATAATTTTACAATGTTGGCACGTTCGCGTAACTCAGGTAGCCCGGCCGCTCAATAAAATACGTCGAGAGTTTTTTTCATTTTTTATTTTTTTCCCCGCGCACGGCGAACCGGTCCTTGAGTTAGATCTCTTTTGTTGCTTTTACACTTTTAATTAGTATTGGAAGTCCATTAAATTCTGGAGATTTATTATATGGAATTTTATTGCCGGGTTATAAAAATTTATGCAATTTAATCAAAAGAAATTAAATATCTATCAGCAGCAAGTACGAAATTACTTGTTTTTTCGTTCAACACAACCTAGTGTAAACACGTCGACTGCGATCTTTTTTTTAACCTAAGCCATTCGTGCTGCCGCTCTACACAGCGGTTTTTTATAGCCAGGCCTTTGTCAGTGTTTTTACCTACCTATTAAAATGGAATTCTTAACTCATAAATAAAAAGTACACGATTTAAGAAATCTAGATTATGTATTATAAATAAAACAAAATAAATTATATCGTAAAATATTTTACTGATTTTATAGGAATGACTTGCTGAACGTAGCAGCTATCAATACCATTTTTTACGCTTTACAAAGTTCAAGTTTTTTCATGGAAACTTACGTAGAAGCGAAGGAACCGTCCTTCGAGTTATAATAGGTAGGTTTTACACCTCCTATTTATGTAGTGCGAACGCTATTGAAACACACATTTATATCTAAAAGTATTATATTCAAATCATGAACTTAATACCAGCGATGATATTATTTATCTGTGGTAGCACATTATGCCTCCCTCTGTGCCGTGAGAATGAATGCGTTTACTCGATCCGTGACAAAACTTGACTAACTTATAGCATTATTGGATCGAATTACATAACGCAATGAAATAAAATACTCTTCGCAACGTGTTATCTGATGTAGGTACTTATTTGTGTGTGTAAAGCTCTGCGCAAATTAGACCAATACCGCACCCACCCACAGCACAAAAATGCCCACTCATTATACATATTAGCCCTAGTGTCTTATTAAAATCTAGTAAGTCTGTCAGTTAGATTATTAGAAGATACTGGACCTGTTTTTTCTTTTGTCAAATAAAAAAAAAATATGAAGATATAGCCAGTTAAAGTTCCGCGTGACGTCACGTCTTGCTACACGTTTTAGCAAGTTGTGACGTCACGAGCCCCCACTCCTAAACTTTGAAGCGCTTTATTTTTGTAAGTATTTGTTTGATTGACAAAAGAAAAAATACGAGTCCAATATATTCTGATAATCTAACTGACGGACTAAATAGCAAAATATATTTTTACCCAGGACACTACCCTATTCATACATTTTACATGAATGGAATGGGATTCCTACAGTTTCAAACAAGTAGTCCGCGAGCTATTTACTCCGGAAGACATTTTTGCCGTTCAATATTTAATTTTCTTTTGTTGTCTATTCTCAATGAAAATGTAACGAATGAGCGCGAGCATAATATACAATTAGTTGAAAATACAATACGTAGGGACATACAGACAGAAGAAAGCGACTTTGTTTTATATAGTACATATGTGGTAAGGAAAATAACATATTTTTCTGTCATTTCAGATTACTGGACGCTCAGAAAACACTCGGAATCAGCCAGCGACAAAGAAAATTAGAAAAGAAACTTGAACTGGAGGATTAACCTTGCTATGTCACTTCAAAAAACATAGCCCTCCTTGCGCAGTCGGGTAAAAAGCCGCGAACGATTGCGGAACGATTATGAATTTATGCACTGGTGTAAATAGACCTTTAATATATAACGTAGGTTTAAATACCAAAACAGTACCCACCAAGCCCTTTTTAGAAAGAAAAAATTAACCGCTCGTTCGCTTTTGGTAAAACTATACCTTCCTACTAAAATGTACTCACTGGGGCCCAATTTCACCATTGAAATAGAACGTGTTCAATATAAGATAAACTCAGTTTAGCGCATTGGTATTCCGAATTTGAACTAAATTAAGCTGAACTTTAATAAAAAAAAAAGCTACAACCAATTAATATAAACAAGTGAGAAGTACAATTGCAACAATCGATCAAACAAACAAAACAGCGATCTGCAGAATGTTGAAAACAATCTACAGGTAGCTTAACTGATTCATAATTATCAATACCTATCAGTCGGAAGTGTCCTCAAGACGCTGCTGGCGCGCTGTATGGCAATGCTGATGCGCTGCGCCAGATACTCACCAGCTCTCGAGTCACGCGTCGCTTCGACCAGCCAGACTGAACTCAGTTATGGTTGATCTTAGTTTTGGTAGGAAACGATGAAATTGGACCCTAATGATTTGCAAGTATATTACCGTCAGGGAATTTAGGCCTTCGGCGCAGGAATCTATAATGTAGCTGGTTTTTTATTTTATTTATACTCGTATATGTGTGAAATTGTGTATGGGCTAAGGTATTGTTTTTGTATAAAAAATATATACATAGTTATTTTTACTCCGTGCTTATCTTGTTCCTATTCGCTTGTGTAATGTCTTTTATTTTTGTAAAATTGAGGCTAACGTTGGAAATAATAAGCTTCAAATTATGTTAACACTTTCATTGCCCACGACCCACGTGGTTCTAGCACTGCTTGTAGCCGTAGTACGCCGCGTCCTAGCATGGTTCGAACCGCAAAGTCTGGGCAGCGAAAGCGTTTACAATTTCATAGACATTGTATATTTGATACTTACTAATATTTTATTTAACATTATGTTCCTTGTGATTTTTAATAAGGTAAATTACTGAAATTTGGTGCGATCCCATTTTGTTTTTCATTTATACTGGAGGTCTACTTTCATAACGATATTTCGTTTTGCTTTGTTCGATCCGTATTCTAATCGAACGAAAATAGAAATTTCGTACGCAGTGTAGTTGCTGTTTTACTTTGGAATGATGATTGTATATTTGTCATCCCAAAGGACACTGAAAATTCGGTTCTTAAAATGGTTCTTATGTAAAAATGTATTAGACATGAAATTGGTCCGTAAACGGCCCTCACGTAAACAACGCACTGGTCCGTAAACGGCCCTCACGTAAACAACGCACTGGATACAAAGAACTAGAGTAGGCCTTCAGTATCAACAGATGTATCTACATCAACATTGTTCATACAATTATCTAATTGTACGAACGAAAGACGATCCCGCCATCTTTTAAAAACGTACAAAACAATAAAACTTTTAAAACTATCTATAGTTAAGTTATAAGTCATACAAAAGTCATAACAGGATATTTACCATGACTTCAGTTTTGACTTTGACCTTTCCAATCTTCCGGCACCAATCAATCATGGAAAATATCCTGTTCTACGTGACTTCAGTCAACATACAAACTCTGACAGCCGCCATTTTGACTCATAATATATATTTTTAACATCTCAAACTTGTTCATACTTCTTAAAACAAATTTTGAGCAATGTAATAATGCAAAATACAATACAAAATAATTATTTCTTTAACTTAATGTACAATAAATATAACAGTGTTTGAGATTCCCTTTTAAGTAAAAGTGTATTAAATAATGAATGAATAAAAATAAATTAAAAGGCAGAGAGGCCTTTTAATTTATTTTTACAGTAAAACAAACGAGCTTTTACATTTGTATATATTTTTTTTGTATTGACTATATTACTTTTAATTTCAATGCTTCCTAAAAATCTGTCCGTAGCTAGTAAGTTCCTAATGTATTTATTGTTATTCTAGTATCCTACTGCAAAACAATAAACGATAGACCTATGTAGGTTTCTAAACTAAACATATTTTGTGTCACCTTGTACGTACAGGAGCTGAGACGTGGACACTCACGATAGGGCTGGTCCACCAGTTCAAAGTCGCTCAGCGAGCTATTGAAAGAGCTATGCTCGGAGTTTCTCTGAAGGATAGGATTCGTAACGAATACATCCGACAGAGAACCAAAGTTATCGACATAGCTCAAAGCGCAAGGTGAAGTGGCAGTGGGCCGGCCATATCTCGCGAAGAACCGACGGCCGCTGGGGCAAACGTGTTCTTGAGTGGAGACCACTCGGTAAACGTAGTGAAGGACGCCCTCCGACCAGGTGGGATGACGCCTTGAGAAAGACTGCAGGTAGATGCTGGATGCGGCAAGCTGAAGACAGGGCGCTATGGCGCTCATTGGGGGAGGCCTATGTCCAGCAGTGGACTGCTATAGGCTGATGATGATGATGATGTACATACAGATATAATAAGGTGACACAAAATATTTTTGGGGTAGGAACTGAACCTACGAAATTGCGATAAAATATGACGTTGATGTTTTGTAGTGACGTTTGTCTTATTTAAAGAAAAAACTTGTATTTGATTTATCTAAAGGTACGTACAATCGTTTTGCGAAGGAGAACCAGTCGATTGTATTTTGTAAATAAGCCACTTTTAGGTCTAGAGTTTTATATTTAATGAATATCTTCAAAGAAGAAAAAATTTATTTAATGTATATGGGATGAACTAGACCTTATTTGAGTTTGGAATTCTGTAAAAATTAGGATCCTTTTTTTAAGTAATGTTTTGAATTCTCTCAAAATAAGAAAGCTTAATTCAATTTATGTTTTGAACTCTGTCAAAATTACTTTCAAATAGGAACGAGTTTGTCTCATACATCTTGTCTCATCTCGTCTCACTTTGTTGTAATTATTTGTCGTGTAATAATAAAAGTAAATAAAAATATTAATTAATATAGTTATCGCCAGGAATATTCGTTTAAATTTAATTTCGTTAATACGCGTTTTTATATACAAACGCAAATGCGGGTATTCTTGTCTATAACTATATTTTTAGTAGGTACAGACAGTTGTATTAGAATTTAATTTATAAAGAAACCTATAGTTCTTCATCAAGCAAATTGGTGTTTCGTGAAAAGAACAAACATGTTTGTTAAATAAGATTAACCTAATAAAAAACGAACAATATAAACATTTTAAGAGATCTCACGTCTTTAAAATAAATAAATAATTACGAACCAATGTAAAGTACGCTTTTAGCTTAAAAGTTTTAAAATATAAATTATAAAATAATAAATACTGGAGTTTTACTTTTATTTTAATTTTTACCTTAGGCTTAGGAAGGAGACTGAAGATAGAGTAAGTCCCTTCGTAATCAGTGGCGTAGCTATCGTAGGGCTGGGCGGTGCAGTGCACCAGGGCCCTGGAGCTCAAGGGGCCCTCTAATCTAAGCTTGAAAAGATAGGCTTCAAGCCTGCTCACAAGTGTTTTTTTAATGATTTTCAATGAACATCAACAATCACAGAATTCTCTATATTTTGTTATTGTTATTTGGTAGTTTGGTTGAGTACGTAGCACATTGTATCAGCGATAAGCTCACGTGATTGACGCCCTTGACGGTCGTGAGATCAATTCGACTATTCCACCCGTCAACTTTTTAGTTAATTTTTAATTCGCTCTTACTTTGCATCTATTCTAATATATGATGTTCATTGCTACGTGAAAACTGTAAAGAGGGGCGGTGAGGGCCCGATTCCTTCTCTATGCACCGGGGCCCTTATGCACCTAGATACGCCACTGTTCGTAATATTATTTAAATAGATTAGGTACAGTATGTATTATATTATCTGTGGATTAGGTAATATGTTTAAAAGAAACTTTCACAGTTCAGTCTTTATCTGAATTAATCATCGTTATGCATGTTTTATGTGTGAAAAGTTATTATCATTTATTTTGGATGTCTGAAAGTAGCTTTCGAGGTTAATTTACTTCGTTCCATTATTTTAATGTGTCATTTTACTACGCCATAGTGAAGCATCTGTTTCTCCATTGTTCCATTGTTCTTGGGTGGTGACCACGACTCGGTAACCGTAGTGTAGGACGACCTCAATTCCGCCTCCCTCTGCGAAAGACTGCAGGTAGATGCTGGATGCGTCAACCTGAAGACAGGGTGCTATGGCGCTCATTAGGGGAGGCATATGTTCACCTGTGGACTAACATAGGTAGGTTTAAGCTACCTTTAGATTAGTCACACTAATATTAAGTGAAAGTTTGGATGTTTAGGTGGATGGATGGATGTTTGTTACTTCAATACTCAATATATTTATTGTTGTCATCGCATTGGCTTAATAAGTAGGTTCTTATGAATAGATCAGTATCACAATGTGGACCCTATTGGACATGAACAACAAGTGGAAGGCAGACTGAGGTTGTTTTTGGTAAATACTAAGGTTCTACTTCTTCAAGCCAAAATTACAGAACTCGAGCTGAAGAGCTCGAGCATACAGCTAGTTCTTTCTAGGATGGAAGTACCTAAAATTTCATTTTTAATTCGTAAATCAGTTGCCATAGGATCGAAATACATTTAAAACGTTTCCATAGTAATGATGCGTGCGAACAGAAACTATAATAATAATATGAGTAGGTACCAAGATCAAAACTCTGACGTTCTAAAGGATAACTTGATACTCAGTTCAGAATATCACCCTTAACTTTTAAACTCAGTTCAGAATATCACCCTTAACTTTTATACTCAGTTCAGAATAACACCTTTAACTTTTATACTCGGTTCAGAATATCACCCTAAACTTGAAACGGGTCAATTTTAGCCAAACATTTAAATAGCATTTAGATATATAATTTGTTCTCACTAACTAGCTGCGCTCCGCGGCTTCCACCTTCCTCCTGCGTGGAAATGTACGTGTCAAATGGTTTATAAACCTTCCTCTTCTATTTAAAAAAACGGCATCAAAATCCGTTGCGTACTTTTAAAAATATAAAAGAAAATTGAAGTGAACAGTAAAATAATCTTATTTGATAATAATTTATAGTATAAAGTATGACTTGTGTGCTTATTTTGTAAGCCTAAAGAAATAAAATATTTTGAGTTTGAGACAGACAGCGGGAAGCGACTTTGTTTTATACCATGTAGTGATGCCGATCTCGCCAATCCAATCAAATAAAATATACAGCTTCGTTGCGCACACGCATGTCGCGTGGGACATGACATACCCCTTGGAAGCCATGCCCAGGATACCAGGAAGTCGTTTATTTAATCTCGGGCATTTCGTGGGACATGCCAGGGGCCTTAGCCAACCGGCATTCGCTATGAAGCGATTCGATTTCTACTATCGCTTTCGCTTGTCAAAAGTGTAATTAGTGTACGCAATAATCTTGACGTTGAAATCAGATCACGTCACATATCTAAGGCATTATGTGAAATCCATATATTTTTGGACATTCTACTAGCGCTTTCGCTAATCGCTTGGTAGGTACGTTGTCTAGAGCCCCAGGACATGCTGCAGGCAGCGCCTTTTATTTTCGTATTATCTAAAATCGAGAGGATAATTGCGGAATTTTAATAATTAGGCGGCTTATGGTTTTCGCAGAGTACTGCTATGCATACAGCACAAAAATGTGCATTTAAATATGGACGCTGTTCAATGTAAGTTAAGATACGAGACTACCTACTTTAGTGTGTTGGTAAGTGTACTCCCTATTTCCAAACTTAGACACCGATTGGTCTTTTGTGCGTAGTGTACTTTAGTGTGTTATTTTATAACTAGATGTCGCTAGTAAAGTTGCACCGCGGCTGAAACGCGCTGACGAGATCGCACGGGTTTGAATGGCCTCCGGTCCGTATTTCAAATAAATAACTTCTACTGAGTTGGACGTTTTATTAAAAATGTAAATTTAATAATCTCTTCACATATAGATCGATGCATCTAAATGTAAAGACTTAAATAAATAATGCTGGAAAATTAGCACAGCATTATTTAGCCCCATAGTTAGCAGAGCTTGTGTTAAATGGGGGGTAAAGGAAGGTAAGTAATGACTTATTGACAGCATGAGATGACAGACAGACAGCACGCGGACCACTCGTTTGAACCTAGTGGAAAGCCATTTTGTCACTGTAAAATATATTTAAAGATAATGAATGTAAAAGCCGATATTTTAACATACATTTTTGTGCTGCATGGTAGCGGCGTTGGATTAAAAAGTAAGCTTTTGTGCTGACTTGGTTGGTATCTCCAAGATTTTATTTCCTAAGGAATTTGATACATTTTCTCATAATGAAGGCATCAAGTTTGGTAACAAATTTCGTAAGCGAATCCTATCAAATACTAATTTATGTCCGTGGCTTCGCACGAGTTTCTATGGAAACGATTGTATATAGGATACAAAGTAGCCGATGTTTAATTCCAGGGACATTGAAATGACCCATGCAAATTTCAGCCCAATCTGTTCAGTAGTTTTGGCATGACGCATGACGAAGTAATAAGGTTGGTTTCGGCCACAGCGATATGATGAACGATGAAAATTATATAAAACTAGAGATTACACTCTGACTACAACTCACCTGAGATTTTATAAATCTTTTACTTAAAAATTAACACTTTAGGGTTGACTCATCGCTCAGGAGATCACATGTGACTCATGGAACTGGAATTATGGACTCATGGAATTCCATTGGAATCCCATCGGATGATGTTTTGAATAAAGTACGATATAGATTCACTGACTAGATAAAAAACTATCAGGCGGTCACGCTGGCTTATGTTATGTATGATAAGAGCAGGGTCTTAAAATCGGTTCTCGTCTTCTCTCTTTCAAACCAGTGGAGCTACCATGCTATTGTCGTAATAACGTAACGCACGTTATTATCGTTATTACGGTAATTTTAGCGCAATTAACGCGTGTTAAGGCGAATTTGAACTAGAAAACCGCCTTTTAACGAGTTATTTGCGTTAAAATGCGCCTTAACACGCGTTAACACGTGAGCTGCCATGTCAGTCACCGGTGCCTGACAGCCATGGTACTTGATCACTGATCAGGCCGTGTCAGTCACCAGTGACTGACGATCGAATCGAGACATTGGATTGAAATGCTTGTAGTGAGCTGTCCAGCACGTTTTGCCTGCTTTTTTCTATTAAAATTGACTGAAATGGCCCCATGGCTAACTATATGCAACATGGCCTGTTACTTTTCTTGTTAGAACTGAAGTTAATCAACATTTTCTGGGGAAAATGTTAAATTTGTTTATTATAAGATATGCAGCAAAACGTGTACTCTAAATTGATATTTTTTGCATTTTAAGACACTTTCTTAAAATGCAAAAGATATCAATTTAGAGTACACGTTTTGCTGCATACAAAATTTTGAAATTGGTCGTAATCGCGAATTTGTTCTGGCAGCTTACGTGTTAATCGCGCTTAAATTACCGTAATAACGCTGATAATGCGCGCTACGTTATGTGGTAAATAGCGTGGTAGCCCCACTGTGCCTATATATTATATTATGTAGAATTTGGCACTCGTTTTTTGGCAATGCTAGAGCATGCCTGAAGCTTGCATAAAGTCCAAATAAGATTATTAAATGTTTTAAATAATTCAATAACCAACGTAATATGATATTTATTCTTTAATTCCCTTTTATTTAACAAGTTAAAATAACTTTGTAAAAGTGCATATCGCTTAAACATTAGTTTGAATTTATGTAGAACTAGCGACATGCCCGGCTGCGCATGGGTGCAAATGCATGTATTATATACATATAAACCTTCCTCTTGATTCATTCTATCTATTTAAAAACATCGCATCAAAATCCGTTGCGTAGCTTTCAAGATTTAAGCATTTGGTAGGTATGTACATATCTGATTTGGGTAAAGTTTTATGAAACTTATTAAATTCGATCGGCAGATCTAACTAGCTAGATGCAGACAAGAGGTAGATAAGGACAGCAAAATCATGATGATAAATGGATTGCTGCTTCATCTGCTCCAACCCTTCATCAACGCCTCCAGCCTATGTCCAGCAGTGGCCTATTATAGGTTAATACCTATAATAGGCCACTGCTGGACATAGGCCTCCCCTAATGCTCCAACCCTTACAAAATAATAGTTCTCTGCTCGTGCCAAAAACGGGTCAAACTCAGACAATTCCATTATCTTCAAAATTAGCAACAATAGCCAAATTAGGAACTTCTTACAAAATATTTACATCAATGCAAATAAAATTACCCTCCATTTTGAATTAAACGTCAACAATACCGTAATTACGCCATTCAATTGGAGATTTTCGAATGCTTGTTTGAATTTCGAATGAGTGATGAGAGCGGGTTCAGATTGGCTATTGTTATAGCAGCTTGCATTGTGCATCTGGCAATGTTTTCGTTTTGGGGTTGAAATATACTTACGTACATATACATAGGTAATCCTTTTTTGGAAATAAGTAACACAAATAACAGCTATCAGCAGAGATTCAAAACTCTAATCATAATCACATTAAATTAATATTAAACGTAAAAAGAGTCTCCACCTATTCAAATAAGAAGGAACTAAAATAAGCTTCTATAAACGAACTTAGAACGCATCGTCAAGAAAGTGCAGTCCCCTTGAATCCCGGATTGCCCGTGGGTTCTTCAAGATGCACTTTTACGGAACAGATGGCGCCACTTGAGAATATTGGTCTTATCGCCGCGGGGAGACTATAGATGGCACTAGTTACTCAAATGGAGGGAAGGAATATTTTACCAATGGTTTTTTTTGGAACACAAAGGATTTTTTTTTCAATGAGTAGTTTCGATTAGTTATGTCATAGATGAAGGAAAATGTTAAGCAGCGAGCCGTATAAATTGCAATTTTTTTTGTTTATTTTTATTTTGTTCTTGCATCCGCGTTCAGTAAGAATAAGAATATATGTAATTTATTGTAAAATTGTGTTAAAAATTCATATCCCAAGTCTTAAAATCATAATTTGATAAAAACAAATTTATCCATTGCAGACATACATGTTTTGACAATTAAGTAACTAGCACTAGTAGTACAGGTAGGTTCTAGATAATCAGTGAATACCTACCTTTTAACTTTAATCCTAGTCGGGTTCCTTAATCTAGTTTTGAACATATTTCCATTTGTAGTTGTTTTATTTCTACAGAAGACGGTCATAGGATGTCTAGTACATGCTCCTTTTCAGCCGCTTCGTTTTAATATCGACTGTTTAGTGATTTGAATTGCAAATCCTATCAAATACTAGTTTCTGCCCGTGGCTTTGCACGAGTTTCTATGGAAACGATTGTCGCGTGAGCCGATGATGTTTAATTAACTCATGCAAATGTCAGCCCAATCTGTTCAGTAGTTTTGGCGTAACGAAGTAACGCGGTTGGTTTCTGCCACAGCGATATCTGTTTTTTTTTTAATACTAGATGTCAACTCACCTGAGATTTTATAAATCTTTTAGTTAGAAAATAACACTTTAGGGTTGACTCATCGCTCAGGAGATAACATGTGACTCATGGAACTGGAATGATGGACTCATGGACCAATTGACGACCGATGTGGCGCGGTGGGCGAAGGTCCGCCTGCGACGCAGGAGGTTGCGGGTTCGATTCCCGCCTCAGAACAATTGTGTGTACGATCTGCAGATATTTGTTTCGGGTGTTCTGGTTGTTTTCTATGTATAATAAAAAAAAATATCTTATCTATTCCTTAATCTAGTTTTGAACATATTTCCATTTGTAGTTGTTTTATTTCTACAGAAGACAGTCATAGGATGTCTAGTACATGCTCCTTTTCAGCCGCTTCGTTTTAATATCGACTGTTTAGTGATTTGATTTCTTCTTCAACAATAGGGCATGGCAAGCTCATAAATAAAAATCAAAGCATCAGGGCGGATAAAGGAATATGGTAAGTAAGTTTTGGATCAAAACCATGGGTAAGGAAACCCAGCTGTTAGATTCCAAATACAATTTTTACTCCAGCCAATACCAGGATACAGTATTTGTCAACAAGGACTTGTGGAATCATTCCAACAAAGTACAATGGCGACCAGTAATCACTTATAGTACTTTTGAAGCTTTCGTGGTTATTAACACAAAAGTAATTTAATTTACCCAAATATTATTTGTGCCGAAACATTGGAAAACTTTATTCCTCACTAGCTGCGCCCCGCGGCTCCGCCGGCGTGAAAATCTATAGATAGATAGATAACACTTTATTACACCACACAAAACAGAAAATAATACAGAGATAAAAACTTAGAATAAAGGTATAAAGGGCGGCCTTATCGCTGAGAGCGATCTCTTCCAGGCAACCTTGGGATGGACTGGACATGAACGAACAATATAGACGGTGGCACTTTAATAAATAATTGGTAACAAATACACTAAATACCTACATTACAAACATTATAATAAACTTACATAGACATAAGATAAGGCTATCAATATTTCATATGGATAAATAATGCTGATGCAGCAGTTTTTTGAATATAGGGAGTGATTTTGCACGTCTGATGTCCAGAGGGAGAGCATTCCATAGACGGGTAGCTTGTACAGTGAATGATTTGTCATAGAAAGAGGTAGAGTGAGCAGGGACTTTCAAGATGAGGGCTATGTGTCAAATCGTTTAAAATTCTTTCTCTTGAATCACACTATCTATTAAAAAAGCCGCTTCAAAATCCGTTGCGTAGTTTTAAATATCTAAGCATACATAGGGACAGACAGACAGCGGGAAGCGACTTTGTTTTATACTAGTAGTGATTTTCAGTATCATGTCAGTCAGCTGATAATCACAGATATATCCTAGAAGCTGATGATGCTGATACTTGGACTTCAATTCAATAAGTATGCAAATGAGGAGTAAGTCACCGGAACACGACGCATGGCGGAGGCCTAATTTGCGAGGCTCGTATATATTACACGCATCGCGTGCGCAGGAGTGGATGAGTTTACGCACCGGTCATGTCATTGTGCGGTTTGACAGGTTTGAATTCTCAAAAATTGGAATTCGAAACATCATTACACACACAGCCAACACAGTAAAGACACTTTGCTTGCATGCGTGACTGCCTACCGCGCTAATTACTGATGCTGGCATTAATATTAATTTTAACTTTAGTATTGTTAAGAGAACTCTAGTACCTAGGTAAACCTATGTTAGGATTTAAGATGCTACTAACAAACTGTAAAAAAAATTTAATTATAAATAAATATAAGATGTATATACCGATGTGGCGCGGTGGGCGAAGGTCCGCTTGCGGGTTCGATTCCCACCTCGGAACAATTGTGTGTACGATCTGCAGATATTTGTTCCGGGTATTCTGGTCGTTTTCTATGTATAATAAAAAAATATCTATATATATGTAATGTATTGTATTATGTATATCAGTTATCTAGTACCCATAACACAAGCTCTGCTTACCATGGGGCTAGATAATGCTGTGTGAATTGTCCAGCA
This sequence comes from Eupithecia dodoneata, assembly GCA_947044415.1. Lineage (NCBI taxonomy): Eukaryota > Metazoa > Arthropoda > Insecta > Lepidoptera > Geometridae > Eupithecia > Eupithecia dodoneata. Next base: position 3,859,576 of record OX345670.1, read on the forward strand.
TTATTTATTATTTATTTATAATAATGTAGGCAACTCAATCGGCCGAAGCCTGTCTGGAATCCATCATCATCATTACCAAAGATGTATAGTATAAGTATTATTATCAGAGTCACCTTTTGTCCCTTAATAACTCAGCCCTCCTTCATCATCATCATCATCATCATCATCAGCCTATAGCAGTCCATATATCAGCCCTCCTTATTACACGCAAATAAAAAATAAAGGCAGGAACCTAATGATAATTTTCACGGTATCAGTAGAGCCCTATAATTGGCCCTATCAGGCCAATCTAAGACAAAGGGTCCAAGGCACCAGGTGGAAAGCCTTACTGTTGCTTATGCATCTGTTTGCAGAGCTAAAAGGGTCTAGACATGGCAGTGAATTTTGTGTACAATAGTTTTTATGATACTAAGTGAAAATAACGCAAAACCAAATAACTATTGAACACATTCGATTTTGATCCTTCTTTTTATCTATCAATCTTTCAACATATATTTATTTTATTATTTAAACGCAATAAAGACCTTACTATTAGAACCACACAGTTGCAGTTAACCTTACTATTATAACCACACTGTTGCAGTTGCTGCCAAGATCCTACAACCTGAATGAAAGCAAAATACATACGACTTCTTCATAAATCTGATTGTACATCTATCAAAATAAAATAACGAAATGTCTAATAAATGTTATCTTAATATCCTCTTAGATTAAAATCACTCTTATAAGCTCTTTAGTGGCACTGTAGAACTTAAATTTTTCATCAATTATTGAGGTAACTGATCTTCTTTTATTCCATTTAAATGGGCGGCTCTGTGAGATTCATAACCCTATAAAGTTGTGTCTACATTACGGTCTTGTAAGACACCGTTTTGAGGGTTGAGCCCTAAATTGGCTTTTTTCCAATTAAGTAAGCACCTGGTTGTGGCATACTCCGCCCGGCTCAAGGTGTCTGGTATCTCTGTAATAGATTAATAGATCTATGGATTCTTTGATCCTTAATCAATGGCTTTTATGTGGTTTTATAGACGCTAGTTCAGAAAGCCAGCGGCATGGCGTTTTTAGTGATAAAATTATTATAAATGATGATGAAGATGATGACGTTTTCCTAGCCGAACTACGATTGCAGAAAAGACTCGGGTGCGCAGATAATAATATAGTGCACAAGTGTGTGCGCAAACACTCATAATCCGATGGGACGGCAGACCAACACGACTGAAGGGAGGTCAGGCGCAAGACCAAAGGCTGGATGTAATGGATGTAGGTACCTATGTGGGTACATGTTGTACCTGGTCAAAAAATCAAAGAATAGAAAGAAATTAAAACTACTTAGTATTTACAGTTGAAACTGTTAAGCTAACTGCAGACTGTTACAAATAATCTAGAGGTAACTGATCCATATCATTATCAATCGGAACGGGAAGCGTCCCCAAGACCCAAGACACTGGCTGCATTATCCAGCTAACAGCTACAACAATTTAAAATAATAATTTCACACATTTAAAATTAACCATATTTTTTACGGATTTATAGCCATTCGATATTTCGTATAATCTCACATCATTTCGACATGCCCTTTGATTGATATTTTCGAAACGTGAAATTGATATTATTCGAATCACGGTTATTGCAAGCATATTAACTTGATCGAGTTAAAAATGTAACTTTTCAAGCACTTCTTTCTGATTTCGCTCTAAAGTATACTCCTACATATGTACATATGTAGGAGTATACTTTAGAGCACGGATACATTTTCTCTTTTTTAACATAATTTATCGTCACCCCCAGCATTATACCACTGCTGGACCTAAGCATTCACTGCCAAAGTAGCTGGAGCTACTTGGAGCAGACTAGCTTTGGATAGAGAAGCATAGAAGGACCGAAACCTGTAGGAGGCTTTAGCAGCTCTCTATCTAGCAGCTTCTTTAGCAGCTCGCTCTCTAAGTGGTACTTGGTGTAGTATTCGTTAATAGAAATAAATACAGATAATTTATAAAGAACCCCATGTTTATTCTCTATTCATATTTCACAACCTGAGTTTTCACCAATATACAAAACTTTCCCTATTTTTTTCTCCATCTAAGCTAAGATGGTGCTAAAGTCATTTAAAACGGGATATTTACCATGATTTGATTTTAGAGTTATCCAATATTTCCGCACAGTTTCTTTAGTTTTTTTATGAAACTGTGCCTAAATATTGGATAACTCTAAAAGCAAATCATGGTAAATATCCCGTTTTAAATGACTTTAGTGTTAATAAGTAATAACCATGATAGTGACCACCTATCCGAGGGAGTATATTGAAAACCATCGCCGCATGTCTTGGCATGCAGCACAATGCTGAATATACTCGCTTTGCCTATTATAAGAAATTTCTTTTTTGTATTTAATATTAGTTAAGATTAAGAAATGGATTGGCAATAAATGATTTTATTATTATTATACACTCATTTATTTAAATTCTCGTAAAAAATATTTTTTTTACTATAGAAAATACAATAAAATATTATAAAACTATAGATCACCGAACGCGAAGCTTATTATTATTATTTATTATAGTTTCAAAAGTTTTAAGATGGAGCCGTCTGGAGGAAGATCGCAGCGAGAACATCATGGAGGCTTCAGATCCTCGACCTTCTTTACGCCAATCTGCTTTACGGCTATACCGGTCCCTAATTTGTATATTTTGTATAACCATTGACCAGTCCATAAACCGCGGTTGCCTATCTGATGTAAGGCCCATCTGCCGCACCACCTGGCGGTTTAAATTTGAATTAATTACAACGGCACGCGTGACATTACCTTTGAACCTCTCATTATGGGGTATTGTGGATGATGACGAATTACTCGCTTGATTGATGACAATCAACATTGTTTACATTTACAATGATTATTTATAGAGCACCTATTATTATTTATTTCGGTAACTTTTTTTATTGTGGTAAATAACATACGTTTTCTTTGATACAGCAGTGTCTTATCAACAATTTTTACAAGCTTTTTATTTATATTTAAGTTGCCAGCCTATTGTTGCCTTTTACTTAATTGTTGTTAGTTTATGTGGGGAAAATCTTGCAAATGAATTTTAGGCCAGTTATTCTAAATCGATTGGACCAAAAAAGAGCTGGAATTTGGTATGACGGAAATGCAATTCATACAATGTAATGGTACCATAGAGCTGGTCTGATGATGAAGACAGAAGGTGGCCAAAGGAACGCCTAAGTAAACGAAATGATGCAAACCCAGTTTAGGCTTGATATAGTGAATCACCCTAAAACATCAAACAAATTAAAACCTAGCCTAGCAATTACTAGACCTAGCAAAAACTGTTTAAATAAAATATCATCAACAGATTTTTCTAAGATCGCTTATTTATGTAACCTAAGCTTTTTAAAAGTGACCTACCAAGTTCAAAAAACTCAGTAAAATATTATTATTATATCACACACAATGTTATAATAATAATTTAAATTAACTTTCATTTTGATCGCTGACGACCGATGTGGCGCGGTGGGCGAAGGTCCGCTTGCGACGCAGGAGGTTGCGGGTTCGATTCCCGCCTCGGAACAATTGTGTGTACGATCTGCAGATATTTGTTCCGGGTGTTCTGGTCGTTTTCTTTGTATAATAAAAAATATCTATCTATGTAATATATTGTATTATGTATATCAGTTATCTAGTACCCATAACACAAGCTCTGCTTACCATGGGGCTAGATAATGCTGTGTGAATTGTCCAGCATTATTTATTTATTTATTATTATTATATCACACACAATGTTATAATAATAATATTATTAACTTTAATTTTGATCGTGCCATGGTGTCTCTTATATATTATCTAGATACTAAGACCAACAAATGTATACAATGATGCAATCCTACTAATACTATAAACGCGAAAGTTTGTGAGTATGGATGGATGTTTGTTACTCTTTCAAACCAAAAACTACTGAATGGATTTTAATGAAACTTCACAATAGCTTACATATCAGAATAACACATGGCACAATTCATAAAAATATATAGTACGAGTATATTATCCAAAATAACTATCACCACGCGGTCGAAACCGCGGGGCGCAGCTAGTAAAATAAATATGAAATACGTTCGAAAAACCCTAAGTTCATTAAAACTAAAAAGACCATCTGTTCGTCCCTATACATTTGAAGAAGGTCTTCATTAGCTGGCCAAGACATTTAATTAGCGTGATATAGCACCATGCTCTCTGACCCTTCACGCCATTTCTCCATTTGTAAGAACTCACATTCTTTAAAACTGTGTAATTGTTATTATTTTGGGGCTACAAACTTAATTTATCTGTACTAAAAAGTCATTTAAAACGGGACATTTACCACGATTAGATTTTTGAGTTTTCCAATATTTCGGCACAGCTTCTTTTTTTTAGCGCCATGATCACGAAATAACACAATCAAATCATGGTAAATATCCCGTTTTAAAAGACCTTTGTGTTAATAACCATCAAATCATGGTAAATATCCCGTTTTAAAAGACCTTTGTGTTAATAACCATCAAATCATGGTAAATATCCCGTTTTAAATGACCTTTGTGTTAATAACCATGATAGTTTCAATAGTTTTAACGGTCCTTATTTTCAACATCAGATTTATGTTGGCAAAGCAACGTTGTTTACATTATTGTTATTTGACGACCGATGTGGCACGGTGGGCGAAGGTCCGCCTGCGAGGCAGGAGGTTGCGGGTTCGATTCCCGCCTCGGAACAATTATGTGTACGATCTGCAGATATTTGTTCCGGGTGTTCTGGTCGTTTTCTATGTATAATAAAAAAATATCTTTCTATTTAATATATTGTATTATGTATATCAGTTATCTAATACCCATAACACAAGCTCTGCTTACCATGGGGCTAGATAATGCTATGTGGATTGCCCTGTATTATTTATTTATTTATTGTACCTGTTTCTACGGAGACTTCTTTCTAATAATAATTATAGTTGTACTAACAAAGGCTGATGACACGTCGTAATTCCAAATTAAAAACTAAAACTGGTTGAGTATACATTTTTCAATTGTCAAAACTAAAACAAAGGCAGCTGTAAACAAAATAAATTGCTACAATTTATTCCCGCTCCAAATAAATGCCTCAAAGTGAATTACCATTTTCTATGCAAGTAAAAGAGACACCATTTGCATACAATGGAGTAGATTTGGGAAACGCAGTCATATGTGTTGGTAACACCAAGTAATTCTATAAAGTTATGTGTGCAGTTAATTCTAGTCTACAAATTCTGGTGCACATCAAGAAAAAATAATAAATTACACTTATATTATAAATGGGAAGGTTTGGATGTTTAGATAAATAATAAATATAAATAAATAAATAATGCTGGACAATTCACACAGCATTATCTAGCCCCATGGTAAGCAGAGTTTGTGTTATGGGTACTAGATAACTGATATACATTACATAGATAGATATTTTTTTTATTATACATAGAAAACGACCAGAACACTCGGAACAAATATCTGCAGATCGTACACAAAATTGTTTCGAGGCGGGAATCGAACCCGCAACCTCCTGCGTCGCAGGCGGACCTTCGCCAACCGCGCCACATCGGTCGTCAAATAGATTAGATGGATGGATGTTGGTACTTCTTCGCACCAGAACTACTGAATGGAGTGGGCTAAAATTTTGCATAGAAATACCTACACGCTGCTGCCACAGCAGGGGTAGTGTCATTTACAAATTTTCTTGATTTTTAACCAAAAACGAATCTACATATGTGTGAGTTGACAAGGATATAACTTCAGTGTTTTGACACACACAAGTGCACGTATACGTATAGGAAATTTAGGCATGCGAAAGACTGCAGGGAGATGCTGGATGCCCCAAGCTGAAGACAGGGCTCTATGGCGCTCATTAGGGGAGGTGTCCAGCAGTGGACTAACATATGACGACCGATGTGGCGCGATCCGACGCAAGAGGTTGCGGGTTCGATTCCCGCCTCGGAACAATTGTGTGTACGCTCTGCAGATATTTGTTCCGGGTGTTCTGGTCGTTTTCTATGTATAATAAAAAATATCTATATATTGTATTGTGTATATCAGTTATCTAGTACCCAAGCTCTGCTTACCATGGGGCTAGATAATGCTTTGTGAATTGTCCAGCATTATTATTATTATAGCATTATTATATATGCTGATGATGATAATAAAATACAACTGAGTCATGAGTAATGAAGTTGGATAATGCTCTTTGTTTCTCTTTGATAGCTACTTTCTTATTTGTTGCAGTAATGTGTTACGCATTTGTTGATATCATTGTTTATGTTCAATCGCATACAATCTTCACGCCAAGGTTCTCCCTGGCTTAGCACAGAGTGCCTAGTATGAGTTTGCACGGCACCTAAACGAAAAAGTCATCGTTACCGATCTAGTCAAGTTGTCAAAGTTGTAACGCAATGAAATAATATACCTGCTCTCCCCAATTTAATATTTATTTATTTATTGCGAAAATAACATCATTACAGGTTTTTTCATTAAGCCCTAAAGCGATGCAAGAACTGGGGAAGAACTTACTTAACATTTAGACGACCGATGTGGCGCGGTGGGCGAAGGTCCGCCTGCGACTCAGGAGGTTGTGGGTTCGATTCCCGCCTCGGAACAAATGTGTGTACGATCTGCAGATATATGTTCCGGGTGTTCTGGTCGTTTTCTATGTATAATAAAAATATCTATGTAATGTATTGTATTATATATATCAGTTATCTAGTACCCATAACACAAGCTCTGCTTACCATGGGGCTAGATAATGCTGTGTGAATTGTCCAGCAATATTTATTTATTTATTTCGGAATAATTGTGTGTACGATCTGCAGATATTTGTTCCGAGTGTTCTGGTCGTTTTCTATGTATAATAAAAAATATCTATCTATGTAATGTATTGTATTATGTATATCAGTTATCTAGTACCCATAACACAAGATCTGCTTACCATGGGGCTAGATAATGCTGTGTGAATTGTCCAGCATTATTTATTTATTTATTTATAGTACATAGGTAATAAGTACATTACTGACGGCTTAAAATTATTCGAATCTAGAGGTACATACAATCGATTTGGCAGTCGCAAAATCTACAATACAAAGAATAAGAAAGGTCGTATGGAACTATTAGATCTTCGGGCCAATTATTATCACAGGTGTAAACCAGTGTGATAACTGGTGCAAGATTGGATTGCTTAACAAAAATAGTTCCTCTCTATCCGCTAGAGGCGCTGTAAACAGCTAAAATAATTGTTTTCATTCCCTTTCTAGCTTTTGAAATGAAATGAAAATAAATATTTTTCGTAAAATATCCGAGATTCGATTGCTTACGATTTATAGTAATTATTTAATTTCTAAGAGATTACTCCGAAAGCGAGGGCTTACGCACTATAATAACAAAAAACTTTGAAAAATAGTTCATCTCAATCCACTAGAGGCGCTGCAAGGCGATAAATGGAAGCTAGAAAGGGAAGGAATTAAAATAGTTTTCGTAAACTTGCACAACTCATACTAAGGGCTCAGCACTGTCTTTAGGAAGCATGGTGGTTAACACCCCATAAACATGATGTTGTGCTTAGATACTCATTTACGGGAGTTAATACTTTGACTGCGATTTTTTTTCGACGTTTGCGATCTTTTTTTTAACCTTTAGGTTAAAAAAATTCGTGCTGCTGCTCTACACAGCGGTTGTGTTGCGCCGCACATGCGTTTCGTTCGAAAAATATTACGGCTGTGCTGAGTCACACAGATCTGTATTTTCTCAGCCGCTGCGCTAGAGTGGATTTACGCATATTAGTCACTTGTAGAAAACACATACCGTGTGATTTCAGCAGTCAAAGTGTTAATATAATATAAATAAATTCACCATGTTCCGGGTGTTCTGGTCGTTATCTATGTATAATAAAAAATATATATCTATGTAATGTATTGTATTATGTATATCAGTTACCTAGTACCCATAACACAAGCTCTGCTTAGCTTGGGGCTAGATAATGCTGTGTGAATTGTCCAGCATTATTTATTATTTATTAAAGATGTATAACAGTCATCTAGTACTCATACCTACTCATAACACAAGCTCTTCTTAGCTTGGGGCTAGATGATTCCGTGTTGACCATCCAGCATTATTCATTTATTATTATTTAAAACATTACCATCAGGTGGGATTATGGTCAAACGAAGAAGGTCTAATCTCAATAAAACAACATAGCCATCAGCAATAGCTGTGGTGTAAGGCTCGCGCTTAATCTACAGGGCGGAGGACGCTAGAACATTATGCACGTGAGTTGTACGCGCGTTTGTTAAGGGGAAGCTAGATCGTTGCTCACAAAAAGAAAGCTGAACGTTTGTACGTAAGTAAAACCGGTCAAGTGCGGGTCGGTCTTGCACAGGAAGAGTTCAGTGCCAAGATTTAACATTTTTACATGTATATAACATTGCTAAAAATACGTTTCTTGACCCTTTAATTTACCTATCCCGCTGCTCTTTTTAATATTTTATATTTATTATTTATTATAATAGACCTCTGTGTGTAGTAGTAGTAGGTAATGATGTCTTTATTGTAATTAAAATAAATAAATAAATAATGCTGGACAATTAACACAGCATTATCTAGCCCCAAGCTAAGCAGAAAGCTTGTGTTATGGGTACCAGATAACTGATATAAGTACATAATACAATACATTACATAGATAGATATTTTTTATTATACATAGAGAAAACGACCAGAACACCCGGAACAAATATCTGCAGATCGTACACACAATTGTTCCGAGGCGGGAATCGAACCCGCAACCTTCCGCGTCGCAGGCGGACCTTCGCCCACCGCGCCACATCGGTCGTCAAGTCGTCAATTATCTGCATCTCATATACAATAAAGCATTTTTGTGTGTATTGTAAAAGATGAGCCTCCCCTTAACCGTGTTGACAGTGCGTTGCGCGTGCGCGATGGCACAGTACGCGATGGTATCGGCGCGACATAAGGGCGCATCTGCCACCCCCATGTCTGCGCAATGATAACCAAATTACTTAATTGTTGATTGTTGCGGCTGTTTCGTAATATCTGATAGTCAAAATATTGAGTTGTGTAGAGCATACGAAACCTTAACAGATAGAGCTAAACTTTCGTATAAAAACCAAGGTTGTCTTGTCCGCAGATTTTAGAGACTAATCCAACTAATAGGCAATATAACGAGTTGGCAGCTAATAATAATGATATAACTTACGAAGGGCAAACTGCCTCTATCCCTTAAAAAGAAACTCATGGACGTACGCATTCTTCCCATCCTCACCTATGGCGCTCAAACCTGATCTTTAACCGATCGTCAAAAGTCCGCCCTTGGTGTCTGCCAACGAGCCATGGAGCGTAGTATCTTAGGAGTCAAGCTGTCAGACCGCGTGCGGAACAGCATACTACGCTCCAAAACACGCATCGTTGACGTTGGTCAGACAGCCGGAAGCCTGAAGTGGAACTGGGCCGGACATGTCAGCCGTATGTCCAGCGACTTGTGGGCAAAGACCACCACAGAGTGGAGCCCACCCAACGCTAAGAGGCGACGTGGAAGGCCCAGGATGAGATGGCGCGACAAGCTCGAGGTACATCTTCCATCATGGCCTGTTGCAGCGTTGGATCGCGAGGAGTGGAAGGAGAAAAGGGAGGCCTTTGCCCAGCAGTGGGACAATAACGGCTTAAAATAAAATAAATAAATAAAATAATAATAAAGATACATATATTTGACTCTAACCTCAATAAATTTCGCAAATTAATTTCGACTATGCTGAGCAATCATATTTAATATATAACGATGTAAATGTATTTTCTATTATATACTTTGTGGTATATTTAAATACATTAAAATTGATTTATAAGGGAAATTGTTTTGGCTATGTTTGCAACACTTTTCTAAACATGTTATGTTTACATCCAGGTCTAAAATCTGGTTCACTACTGTAACTCTATTATTTAAGGCATAAATGTGATTGTAAACTGCTTTGTAAACTTATAATAAATATATAGTTACCGATTTGTTAATTTGTTTATATTATAAGATGGATTACTACATCAACTGAAGTTCCTACCAACTAGGTATCATATTCCTAAAGGGGAAATCATTTACATAACTTACTCGCAGTGTCTTCAGTAATTCCGTCAATAATTGATCATGGCGCATTAACGCGATGTGGCCATATCGAGATTTAGTCAGAAAGCGATTTAGTCCTAACAGCTATCTAGTCAAATCAATATGTAGTCCTAAAGCTTCTAACCCATGAAACTGTATCAAAATAAATATTTAAGTTGTTAACTGTGTCAACCTCAGAGTTAGTTATTTGGTGTATAATAATAATTATGTTTATCTAGAGATATAATTACTCCAAACGTGGCTATACGCTTTAAACAGACACTAGACAAAGCTTCTCTGGTTTATAGTGTCCTATAATATAAGAATAGTATAGGTTTTTGCTTTAAAAATGATATATAAAATTTAATACAATACTATATAGAAAGCTAGAAAATCAAATCATGGCAAATATCCCCTAATATATACTCTTTTTTTTTCTTATGTCATTTTTTTATTTTATACAAAGTAAATCCTGTATTGGCCTTAAGTTTAGTGATTAATATTACTTATAAAGGCTGTGTGATTTTGTTTCTTAAATAAATAAATAAATATTAAATCCCGCTGTAAATCACTTAAGCATAATAACCATGTAGATTTTAATTTTCATCGGAATTAATTTAATCTGAGACCGTATTGTAACTCTCGCTTGCCCGTTATCTTTCAAAGATAATTCTAACCGCCAATTTATTCTAATCGGTTTTTTACAAGCCCCCATCATGGCGTCTTTTTACCGTATTTTTAATTAATAAAAATCAGTGTTGCCAGCACCCTCTAGGCACTAAGACCCTCTAGATAGGGGTCTATTATTTGTCAAGCATATAGGGGTTATAAAAAATAAGCACTTGATAGGGAAAAGTCTGATGGAATTTGAATTGGTAAAAAAGTGAATTGGATTAAAGTGGTATCTTTTAACGAAACATGATGTTTAAAGAGAACAGGGTCCATCTGTTAAAGAGGTTACGATTTTTATACATAATTTTTTTGGCACTTCATTTTACCCATACTTGCCCTTCCTACTATGCACCTACTAAAATAATATTTTTGTGTTACTTTTAAGGTTATCTTATAGCCTGTAAATTCATAAATACATTATGTAAATCTAGTGAAGCTACATTACTACTATACGAGTACATATTCGACGTATGAAATGCTACAAAAGGTTTTTCCTATTCGTATCCGTGCCCGTGCAAACACTGGAGAACGCTTGTCAACTCGCAATAGATTAGTTTTTGGCTACAATGATGGAATGGCACCAAGAAAATAGTTGAATGTCCATCCATCTGCTGTGATAGCATCGTGTTGTTCACTATGCACACAGTATTAGGCCCAAACTGAGCAGAGCTTATGATAGTGGTACTAGATAAAATAACTTAAATGGTCTCGGTACTCTCGGTAGACATCATCAGCCTATCTTTGTCCACTGCTAGATATAATGCCTCCCCTAATAAGTGCTATAGCACCCTGTCTTCAGCTCGACGCATCCAGCATCTACCTGCAGTCTCGGTAGTAAAGACGCGAAAATCACGTCCGAACGACACGAATTTCGAGTCAAAACTACGAATTAGAATAGTACCAACTCAGAACTCTATCAAAGATTCCATTAGGTACCGGTCCCTAAATTTAATCTACATTATCATACAATATCTTCATAGGTATTAAAACGTCCAGTCATCATAAAACTATTAACACCGCGTATCCAATCTGTGGATCTGTTGTGAACATGTTTAATTATAGCCATGTGTGCCATTGTTTCGACGCACCATAACGAATGGGTTTTTAAGCTGCGTCGTTATGGTGGAGGTATGCTGTTGGTTGTAATCTATAAAACGTTCTACGTTATTCATTCACGGGACATAATGGACTCTAGGACTAAAGGTAAGAAGCCAGGGGGTGACTATGGCTATGTTCTGCAGAGGGTAGAAATTAGGCCTCCGTGTACATGAAGTGTAAGTAGTATGCACATGTAGTCTTAACAGTATTAACTGTTAAGACTACACAGGACTTCTGACAGGTAGACTTCTCCAATGTATTCATGAAAAAATGACAGAAATATCAGTGAGATTATTTTTATTGACCATGAAATTAATTTCATTGCTTACATTTGCATGTTAACCTACTTAGTATAGTTAAAGTTAACTTAATTGCTAACTTATTGTTCTTATTAACAATTAAGTTAACGTAAAGTTATATCATAGATATTTCTGAAATTATTTCATTCTCATATCCAGCCGCACGTCTTTACTTGCCTGGAGGAGGCGCATTTCACGCCAAAGTTACAGAACGGATCGGGCTGAAATTTTGCAAAAATATAGCTCTTAGCCTGAAATCAAATATAGGCTACTTTTTATTCCATAAATGAGTTCCCATGGGATAGAAATAACCTTAAAACGTTTCCTTAGACACAACGTGAACAGAAACTAGTGATAAAAAATATAATACATACACAGCATGTATACCGACAACCGTTGGGTAAACGTGTTTTTGCGACTCGGCAAACGTAGTGTAGGACGCCCTCCGGCCAGGTGGAATAACGACCTGCGAAGGACTGCTGGCAAATACTGGATGCGTCAAGCTGAAGACAGGGCGCTATGGCGCTCATTGGGGGAGGCCTTTGTCCAGCAGTGGACTAACATAGGCTGATGATGATGTTGACAGCAAGTGTGCAATCAGCCTAAGCAGCATCATTTATAATAATAAACAATAATGTAATACAACTTATGTGTTAACTTAAAAAACATTTTGATGGATTGGGTGATGGTGGACTTTAATGGTTATAAATCGAATTTTTATTGATAAGCGAGTTAAATTTAATTTATTATATGTTTCAGAAACGTTTAACGATGACTCGTTAAACGTGGGAATTTCTAGAAATGCATAACTTGGTTTCGAGTTGTCAATGTGGTGCTAAATGTTTTTTTAAGCTCATAATGAAGTGAAGTGTTTATTTTAACGATTTTTTATTTGATTTGAAGGGCTAACACCTGAAGCCTGAACTCGTCGCATACTCAATACTCAAACGTATCTCAGATGACTTGACTTTATTTCTTTGATAATATCTACCATAGTCTATGGTCGTGGAAATTTCGTACCTACTCATGGAATGGAGGCATAGTTACCTACATGAATAATAATGAAATTTTGAAGAACACACCAATGAGATTTTTACCTTAAATATAACAGAAAAAAGAACATTAAAAACATTAAGTACTAGGGTATATAGGTAATTTTTATTATTCTAAATTAGATTAAGCAGATATTAACAATTTTATCCTATTTAGATAAATAAAAATCGTTAGGAAAAGTAAACATTTAATGTATGCACGACTCAATTGACGAACATTCGAGAGATTTTCGTTGAAAACTGTCAATAAACCCGCCATATGAACTGTGCTTAATGTGACTTGCGTTCAAATATTAGTGTAAGACCACATCAAAATTTACTAGCTCTATGATTAAAACAAATATCTTCTCTGTTCTCCTCTACTCAACGATAGATGGCGTTCTAAGTAGGGTGCCTCCCAATGTAAAAACAACACAGTTTTTTACTATAGTGTTAGAAATAAGTGAAAGGTATTTACCAAATAACCTACCTATGAAGACGACCGATGTGGCACGGTGGGCGAAGGTCCGCCTGCGACGCAGAAGGTTGCGGGTTCGATTCCCGCCTCGGTACAATTGTGTGTACGATCTGCAGATATTTGTTCCGGGTGTTCTGGTCGTTTTCTATGTATAATAAAAAAAAACGATCTATGTAATGTATTGTATTTATGTATATCAGTTATCTAGTACCCATAACAAGGTGGTATCTAGTACCCCATGGTAAGCTCTGCTTACCATGGGGCTAGATAATGCTGTGTGAATTGTCCAGCATTATTTATTTATTTATGAAATTGTAAATTATTTTAAGTTTTTTCTGTCATAGTTTTCTATTTAGTCCAATAAAGAATTTTCTATCTATCTATCTTTCTACCTATCAGCATAAGCATTAACGGTGCTTATGCTGATAGGTGCTCAAGTCACTGTTCTGACAATTTTCTGTCAAAAATTCGTAACTTGGGACGTGCTTACATTTGAGAGGCGTCTAAATAGGTATTCGAATGAGTCTTTTAAATCAAATCAAAAATATTTTAAAATAAAGCTTTAAAAACGTCATACTAATATTATATGCGAAAGTTTTGCCATATTTATGCTTTGCATGATTGGCAATCACAGATGAGGTGTTAAAAATGCACCAACGGAAGCCACTGTCCTATCTCTGGTAGATTCCCCTCATCATCAGCCTATAATAATCCACTGCTGGACATAGGACTCCCCCAATGAGCGCCATAGCGCCCTGTCTTCAGCTTGACGCATCCAGCATCTACCTGCAGTCTTTCGCAGGTCGTCATCCCACCTGGTCGGAGGGCGTCCAACTCAACGAGGGCGGAGATTCCCTTAGTAGTCGGCTATACCCACATTCACGGGCTGTGTCGAAGGGGTCAGGGGTGGATTCTTACACCGTGTCTGCTACGGCCTCGGTATTAGTAAATGACCTAACTAGACTACATACCTATTGAAGGAATTCAGTAAGACAAACACCAAGGAATTATATTGTAAAACATCATCTTCTTTATCAAATCTTTGCCTGTTTAGCAGCGTTCTTAGCTCTATGACACTTCTCATAAATTTATATAACAATATTCGAAATAAAACCGTTTAAGTAGGTATTTTCTTCGTAACTTGGAAAGGGAGGGATAGTTGTTTACTCCAAAATCTTTAATCACGAGACTCGAGTATACCCAATGCTTTTTTTTTAACTCAGGGTTCAAGTTGTAGAACCACAAAAAGACCATCAACACCATAAATCTTTGCGAAACCAACATGTTTGCGTAACTTCAGCAAAAACTGGCACAAAAACTATGGCTGATGCGCAGTGTCGTGTTACGGCCATCTGGACTGGTTCTGTGGATGATGTTGAGGTTTGCGTGGTCTCTGTCACTCAACGAAGGTTACTGAAGGAAAAAAATACCAAAAATCTTTATTTGAAACCAAAAACTTATTGTATAGTATATAGGACCAGGTGGGATGACGACCTGCGAAAGACTGCAGGTAGATGCTGGATGCGGCAAGCTGAAGACAGGGCGCTATAGCGCTCATTGCGCGAGACCTATGTCTAGCAGTGGACTGATATAGGCTGATGATGATGATGATGATAGTATATAGGGTACAATTGTGGGCTGACTACCGCAAAAGTCAAAAAACTGTGTAGCGGAGTCAGCGCCCTCCTCCGCAAACAAAATAATACGCATGTTTCATTTAAAAAATAAAAAAGAGAAATAATGAATGAATAATGACATGACAAGGTTTATAATAATTGTTTGTTTGTGTGTTTGAGTCAGGTATTGAACAAGGTATGTACGATTTTTATGTGAATAGTGCTTAAGCCCTCGCACTAGGCGTAATCTCTAAGATATTAAATAATATCAAGGATAATATACAGGAGAAGGTTGCGGGTTCAAGTCCCGTCGAAGGCGAATTATTTTGGGGTATTATTTATTTTCTCAAGATAGTTTCCGTGAAAGATGGATTTTCTAAGACTGCGAGGGCTTACGCATTATAATAACAAAACCTAAGGATGGATTAATTTTGAATCATACCTTCAAGTTTGCCAATTATTTGACCTATGTATTCTCGATTCTTGAACATGGATATTAAATATCTCTATCATGAATAATTGGAAACATGGCGACTCCTTTTTAAATAATTTGTGATTTCTTTTCTTTTTAATAATTAGAGGTATAAAAGTAAAGTTACCAATCTAACAAGAACGAACCTAAAAATTGTAGTGCTCTGACAGGGTTTCAATGCACCCACTAAGATACCTACACCTAAGAACAATTATGCATAGAATGTATGCATAGAATCACAGTAAATTATATGATTATGATTAATGATTATACTCACCCTTTCTATCTCAACTGCATGTGCAATATAGGCATTGGTGGTGGAACGAGTATTTCCTTTATTCGTTAGGGACCGTTCTAAATTGATCTTTATTGGATAATCATCCAACACAGCAAAACCCCCGAAGGGCACTTAAAACAATTCCTATATAATTGTAACAGCATTTTAATCGGGTACAGTCGTAAAAGACAGTGAAATGTGCAATAAAAATAAAAGTTTATGTGAAGTTCATTGGTTGGCTGCAGTTGATTGAATTAGGGATTTATAAGGGGGTAGAAACAGTTATAGATAATGATATACGGGCTTTACGCTGAGCTATCATATTTGGTTATGCTGCCAGATGCTGGACGGCCTAGCTTCAGCCTCGGGATAAATCAGTCTGGGCCTGAATATGGATACAAATACAAAATACAAAAGTCTTTATTTGAAACAAAACTTATTGTACAAAAGTCACTTTTGGATCAATGTGGCCATTGCACATTGATCCATTACAGTTCGTCGTATATTGTTATCTTCTTGAAATCGTTTGCGGCAAATATGCCGGAAACGTTAGCATATTTGGTGATTATAATATTTGGGTGATGCTGCCAGATGCTGGACTGCCTAGCTTCAGCCTCGGGACAAATCAGTCTGGACCTGAATATGGATACAAATACAAAATACAAAAATCTTTATTTGAAACAAAACTTATTGTACAAAAGTCACTTTTGGATCAATGTGGCCATTGCACATTGATCCATTACAGTTCGTCGTATATTGTTATCTTCTTGAAATCCTTTGCGGCAAATATGCCGGAAACGTTAGCATATTTGGTGATTATAATATTTGGGTGATGCTGCCAGATGCTGGACTGCCTAGCTTCAGCCTCGGGACAAATCGGTCTGGGCCTGAATATGGATACAAATACAAAATACAAAAATCTTTATTTGAAACAAAACTTATTGTACAAAAGTCACTTTTGGATCAATGTGGCCATTGATCCATTACAGTTCGACGTATATTGTTATCTTCTTGAAATCGTTTCCGGCATATTCTGCAGTTAGGTAAAAACAATTTCGAGAAGGAGGCCAAAAGGTTGATCCGCATTTGGGAAACTACGTCAAGTCTACGAATACAAGAATTTATAAATAGCATTTTACACTCTTCTCGTCATGCATACAACAATGCCTGTAAACTAAAGTGTTAGAGTCAGAGTGTCGGAATAAAAATAATAATATAAGGTAAGTATATCCCTTTAAAGCTACTTTGTTAATAAGTTACTAACCATGCCCTCAATAATCATATCCGGTTGTATCAAATGTCCGAACCGGGAATCGAACCCGATCTTAGGAAGGATATAACTTATAAGGGTTCTACGTCAGCTGTCTTATCGAATCATCATTATCATCATCGTGAATAATCAGAATAATCAATTTATTGGTAAAAAACTAATATTACAAGTCATATAATAATTATAAATTAAAGTTAATTAAATAATTAGACAATAATCAAATAACTGATAATTAGATTATAATAAATGTATTATAACTAAGTTATAATACTCAAGATATTATATAATTTTTCGCACATAATCGTCAATACTGTAGAACGCTTTCTCAACGAGCCACAATTTAAGTCTTCTTTTAAAGGAAGACAGACTCGGTGCTGTGACTACCTGATCGTATATTTAGTGTAAAATCGTCATCACTGTAAAGTCCACAGCTAGGCCTTCCCCTAATGAGCGCAATAGCGCCCTTCCTTCAGCTTGACGCATCCAGCATCTTCCTGCAGTCTTTCGCAGGTCGTCAGCCCAAATGGCCCCGGTGTCCTACACTACGTTTGCCGAGTCGCAGTCTCGACACATGAACACGTTTACCCCAGCGGTTGTCGGTTCTTTGCGAGATATGGTCGGCCAACTACCACATCAGCCTGCCTATCCTTAGAGCTTTGTCAATAAATTGGTTCTCTGTCGGGTATAATCGTTACGAATCCTATCCTTCAGAGATACTTCGAGCATAGCTCTTTCCATAGCTCGCTAAGCGATCTTGAACTGGTGGACTAGCCCTATCGTGAGTGTCCACGTCACAGCTTCATAAGTCGTCACGATGACGCACTGTTTGAATACTGTCCAGCATTATTTTATGTAGTTTAACTACAAAGCTACCGGTCAGACCCTATTCGTTGTTTAAAATTACATCAACTACAACAGGAAGCAGCAATCTAAATCATTTCGTTTAGTTTTCACCATCTTGCATATTTATTCAAATCTGACACCCTCGTAGCAGACGTAGCGTAAATATCCATTTCCTCTACGGACTGCGGCCGAAAGTGAGAACAACAGAATCGAAATCTCATGCATAGTAATGGTGTAGCCGAGTTATGAATCGCTGGTTTACTTTATAAAGTTTTTTAATTTTACCCATAGTAGAAACGTACTCAGACTTAAGGGTCGGTATCGCGGTTCATCTGGGCAAGCATCTGCATAGCCCAGACGAGCTGCGAGACATCACCCCGAAGAAAATCCTACAGTTCCTAGCAGCTGCAAGGGTTAGTGGCGAACTATGAACGCTACGGCTTCGGGTCTAAACGTATAAGTGGCTATCACAATAGGCCTATCATGGCCGCTGTGATACCCAAGCCATCCAAAGATAATATTAAAATGAGGGTCGGTATATATCTGACGGAGATTGCACCGAACTTATCATCGGTCGCGTCTATTTGGTCAAATTAGACCTGCCACATTACGCGTCTAGTCAGTTCGAACGGCCTGTACACTACCTGCTACCATAGCACCTACGCAGTCTTTCGCAAGTGGCAGTGGGCCGGCCATATATCGCGAAGAACTGCCAACCGTTAGGGTAAACGATTTCTTGAGTGGAGACCGCAACTCTGCAAACGTGGTGTAGCCCGCCCTTCGGCCAAGTTTGATTGAATATAATACTTTAATAGCTTATATATTTTTATATTGATATTCTTTTATTGCTTTGAAGGAACATTGAATGGTTGATTTCATACACACATAGGTTAATATTTCATTCACAAGTTATCAAGTCATCGAAGCGTACCAGCTATTCAATACAAACTAGACCCAGAGCTACGAGAATAGTTCCTCAGTTATGGTAATAGGGGGACATCCTGCGTTGCGGCCCACTGCCCGACAGAGGCTGCCCTATTTCAACTGACCTCGTTAGGAATGTGCTACTGCATTGTGTTTTACAGATGCACAACTATTTATCAGTCTATCCGATCTACATAAAGTAAATCTTTATTGTTGGGTAGGTTTGAGAACCTGCGAAAAACAAGGTAACAATCTAACAAGGTAAAGGTTTCATGTTCGCTTCTTTACTTTACCGAAGTGAACAAGATATCAAAGTTATCACTTTATTTCGTAGTTTAACTTATGCAATTTGAAATTGTCCAAGAGACCTGCAAGGTCTAAAGCATTTTGACGTTTGAAGTTCTCATTCCGACGCCGCCAGTCTTTTCCTTAAACATCATTATTATCAGCTTTTGTTAGTTAACTGCTGAAGACCGGGCGATAAGGCGCTCATTAGTGGAGGCATATGTCCAGCTGTGGACTAACATAGGCGAATAGTGACATATTGACAGTCGAGTGGCCTATAGGTGTGGTGGAGGTATACAAAGCGTTCAACTGAAATTGTTATATTCCTCCATTGTTACAGTACAGAATAACTATGTAGCACTAATAACATGCAGTAGTACAAAAACTCATTAATAGCCTTTTTTCTAAGTACAACAAGGTATGTGACTTTAAGAATGTTTGACCGAAGGACAAAAAGTCCTTCCCGTGGGATCCATAGCATCCTCACGCGATGTGATTGGATCGCGTCACGGGCTGCGCACGCACCTCTTCATTAAACGTACCTTAGTAACTACAAACTTCCAAAAAAATATAAACGTATATGAAAATAACGTTAAAAAACGCATATATAATATTACTAGCTGCGCCCCGCACCTTCGCCAGCGTGGAAATCGATGTGTCAAATGGTTTATAAGCCTTCCTCTTGAATCACTCTATTAAAAACCGCATCAAAATCAGTTGCGTAGTTTTAAAGATCTGACAGCTGGAGGCGACTCTGTGTTTTATACTATGTAGTGATATAACATATGACTGTTATATCATATGTTATATCACTACATAGTATTGTATTCTTTTTCTTTTGAAACTATCATCGTTATTAAGACAAAAGTTCTTCGCAGAGCTTTCAGTTATTCCGTGACCATGGCGCATGAAACTGTGCCGAAATATTAGCGAAATCAAAAATCAAATCATGCTAATTAAAAACAACTACTACTTAAAAACAACTAAACGCATTTCTTAGTAATTACTTTTGATAATCATGTTCTGTTTTAATTTTGTACTTTTGTTATTAAGCTGATTAATTGTATGTGTGTGTTTTATGTGTCAAATAAATGATTTACTTACTTACTTACTTACTAATTATTCCTTTACAAATTATCTAAGTAAGAGTAACTTTTGTAGCTTTTTTTGTTAAAAGTTGCCAGTTGCAGTAGCAACAAAAAGACGAAAGAAAAAACTAAAACCCGACTTCCTAAGTATTTACACTGCTTTTTAAGGTTTTCGTGATTATACCTCAGGAATAAAAATTACAATACCGAAATAATTTTCCTAATCCTTTGAGAATTCAGGTTGAATTCTCAAAGTCCTAATCTGTCCATAACTTTGAGAATTCAAGTCCATAATTGACAGAGAAATCGACAAACATACAAAAAATTCATACACCCGAACGTAATACGGCCTCCTCTTATATTTTTCGATTTGTCGGTTAAAAAGTATATTCAGATGATGAGCACAGAGCGGAAGGAAGGGTGCATGTTTTATGACTCGCAGGATGACGTCACGGATGATGGGCACGATCTGTATAATTAATGAATCGAGACTTAAAACTGGACGAAATTGGGCTCAAATAAAATACCTAACATTTTATAAAATCTATATGTATCACTACATAGTATAAAAACAATGTCGCTTCCCGCTGTCTGTCTGTCCCTATGTATGCTTAGATCTTTAAAATTACGCAACGGATTTTGATGCGGTTTTTTGTAATAGATTAAAGAGTAAGGTTTTTATACCATTTGAAATGACACATAGAGGGCGGTCGAAGCCGTGGGGCGCAGCTTGTATATTAATAAATAAAAATAATGCTAGACATTCCACACAGCATCATCTAGCCCCAAGCTAAGCAGAGCTTGTGTTATAGCTGATATAAGTTGTTCAGGTCGATAGTTACGTGCTAGCGCGAGTTCTTTTTGTTTTTTTAATTTTTTATGCGTTCTACATGGAATAAAACTAAGACGAGTATTAAAAAAACGAGAAAAATCTAATCATGGTAAATATCCCGTTTTAAATGACTTTAAAGACGAGAAAAGTAATTTGCGTAAATTGTAAAAATAACTATGAAACTATCGAAGATTTTGCATCATCTTCGATTCAGTTCTATTTTAGGACCGTTTGTGAATACATTAGATATGTTGTTTTAGCCCAAAATCTTGTATATCGCCAAATTGTTCTAAAAATACGAGTGAATTTCTGCTTCTTACTATCGCCATTTCTCTCTTGGCAAAACCACAGGCGACCCGACAACGTAATCTAATCCAGTTCCTGGTGTGTGATACTCGTGCGCGCCCCCGGTTCCACTCGGATGCTTCTGACTGACGACACCTGGATTGGGTTGTAACTAGACGCTTGATCTTAGAGAAGTGAATGTTATTTTCTGACTCTATATTTTACAGCATTACCTACTTATATTAAATTACTGTATTTATCGTAACAATTTATTTCAAAATTCAGATTTATTTATTAATTTCAGATATAAATATAATAATGCTGGTCGATTCACACAACATCATGTGTGATAATGACTTTGCTTTTATTTCGAACAAAACTATGATTTACGAGTATATGTAGGGAGTCCAATGTACTCCACGGGGTAAATTACGTGAAAATGAAAATGAAAATGAAAAGTTTTTATTTCTTTAAGCTTACAAATAAGCACTTAGACAGGTCATATTTTATACTATTAAATTATTTTATAGTTCACTTTTTGTCCACCAGCGGAAGAAGTGAGAAGAAACCACTAGTATGTTCATAACTTATGTGTCTAGTACATTTGATTTGCTTATCTGTAAGTTGGTAGATTTTGAGTTGGAGCAAAACTCGTTCCAAGCTTTTTTATCTTCTAAGTAATCTGATATTTTGTAATAAGCGTGATTTATTCTCACCGGATACACTGAGGGTTAACCCTTTACAAAGATCAAAATCACCATCAACCTATAATAGTCCACTGCTGGACATAGGCATCCACTAATGAGCACCATAGCGCCCTGACTTCAGCTTGCCGTATCCCGCATCTACCTGCAGTCTTTCGAAGGTCGTCATCCCACCTGGTCGGAGGGCGTCCTACACTACCGAGTCGTGGTCTCCACTCAAGAACACGTTTGCCCCAGCGGCCGTCGGTTCTTCGCGGGATATGGCCAGCACACTGCCAATTCAGCTTGCTAATTCTTTGATGTCGGTAACTTTGGTTCTCTGTCGTATGTATTCGTTACGAATCCTATCCTTCAGAGAGACTCCGATGATAGCTCTTTCCATAGCATGCCGAGCGACTATGGAAAAAGTTGTTACCCACACATGTAATGTTAACGTTATCACGATAATGTCTGAATAAAGGCATTATCATCCATGTTTCAACGTTAACGGAAAAATAAGGCTATAATTACACGTGTTACCACCTCGACCATTACAATAATTGGTTCCTCAAGAATGTTTTATGAGTCAAGGGCGTTGAGTGCTCTGATTGTTCCATAATTATATAAATAAATTACCATAATGGGTATAACGGTAATAAATAATCGTGGGCTTGGATCAGGACACTGACAGAAGTTCAGCAATAGGCGGCCACGCAATATAATATTAATAATAAACTATTTATTTCTTTCTCTCTCTCAAAGTTTAATGTGGTAGGAATAAAAAAAGTTATGATAACAGGATAATTAATGATAGACTCTAATATTAACCTGCTTTGTGAGAGACTGGTGCCTGAAACCTGTATGATAATGCAGCGAAGTATAATTACTTATTACCCCCCCCCCCCCCCCCCCCTGCTTTTTAGGAGGTTTTTTCAGCAGTCGACGTATCTGTCCTTCTGTGATTGTTTGTCTGGCTAGGTTACAAAATAAAACACACATGTCATCTAATAATTTATTAAGAAACTCATAACTTACTTGTATGCTAAGACATGAATAAGGGATGGCTTTTTGAGATGGGAGCGGATGGCGAAATCCATCCATTTTCGCAGAAATCGGGGTATGACTTTCATGACTTTTCTTTAACGACATCAAATACTCGTAGACCCATCTCAAAAAGCCAACCTGTAGAACAATGTTTAAGATACACAATATTTAGTATTATTTGATAATAGTCAGACACTCATTAAATACGAAGAAATAACAATATTGTAGATAGTTTCCGTAGTACAAATACTTTTAGTAATCTTTGTACTTGGTATAAGTACAATATATACTAAAAGCCAGTGCTCAATGGAGCAGAGAGGAAAAATCTGGGTCATTTAAAACTTATTGTGTCTATTACTTAACAAAATTACTTAATAATGTAATTAGTATAATTGTTATATTGTAGATTAATCGCTATTGTGGACACAGGGCCTAACATCAAAATACATGTATGACTACCTTTTTGGGAATATAGCTGTTTAATTGATTATTATTTCACATAATATTAAGAAGGTTATTATTTGTATAATAATATGATTCGGAATACATTTTAGTGGAATAAAATACATTCCTAACTAAATTCTAAAACATTCAGATATTTGGATTACTTGAATACTCTTATTATATCTAAAACATTTAGATTTTTTACGGAAAATATCGTAGTAGTAGTTATTTGTATGAATAGTAAACACATTAAAATAACCACTACCACCAACACCATCAATACAAACTATTATTTAATACATCTTGTAATTCAGGCTATCAAGAAACAGGTCACACAAGCCAGAAACAAAAGAAGATGAAGAACGAAATTTCTAGAACATTATTAACACTTTGACTGCTGAAATCACACGGTATGTGTTTTCTACAAGTGACTAATATGCGTAAATCCACACTAGCGCAGCGGCTGAGAATACAGATCTTTGTGACTCAGCACAGCCGTAATATTTTTCGAACGAAACGCATGTGCGGCGCAACACAACCGCTGTGTAGAGCGGCAGCACGAATTTTTTAGGTTAAAAAAAAGATCGCAGTCGTCGAAAAAAATCGCAGTCAAAGTGTTAAGTATATTGTTTTTTTCAAATAACATATAAATCTTATTTTATATCAAAATGGACATTAATGAAAAAAGTAGCGTATACAGGAATTCACTTACTTACACTGAAGACATTAAAAATAGAAACAGCACCTAATGTTTTTGAATACAAATATGAAAGTTTATTTCTAAGGAGTAAGAAATTTAAATAATTCGGTGCTCATTCGTCCTCTTAGAATAAACTTAACTACTAAATCCAAATGTTTAGAAACAACATATTATTATATATTAAACAGAGTTCCATTATTTTTTTTTATCATAATGTGATGTGAGAGTAGAAAATTGGAAAATTCTATTATATAGAGCTAAATGTTATTTATTATTACAAAATCAATTTTATATATAATAAATTTTAGTACGACATAGAAAACATGCATAATTTATTTGCTAAGAATGTGGTTTACAACAGGTGATAAATAGTATGCAAAGGTTTTACACAATTTTACCATTTCACACGAGATGTTAAAATACATTTTTAACAAATAATATATGCATATTTTTTTACATAAATACACAAACTCTACCTACAATTTGAAATTAAAATCCGAAATGAACGTTAGGAACGTAAGGCTAACTACTACTAACCGTATAAAATAATATAAATAAACAAAAAATCTATTATATTATATTTTAAATATTTTTTTCATAAATAATTAAAAACTGATATTATAAGAATATTGGGCCGAATAATTGTTATTTATTATACATACATACATAAATTTTTAAATATACTGCAGCATTCGTCTCTTTAAGGGATTATCATAGAACAGAACCTACTTACTTAACGTTTACCTTGGCATATCCTTAAACACTACAATTCTACATTATATTGGTTAACACTTTGACTGCTGAAATCACACGGTATGTGTTTTCTACAAGTGACTAATATGCGTAAATTCACACTAGCGCAGCGGCTGAGAAAATACAGATCTTTGTGACTCAGCAGAGCCGTAATATTTTTCGAACGAAACGCATGTGCGGCGAAACACAACCGCTGTGTAGAGCGGCAGCACGAATTTTTTAGGTAAAAAAAAAAGATCGCAGTCATCGAAAAAAAATCGCAGTCAAAGTGTTAAATCGGTATAGCATTAATTAAATAGCAATAATGACCCATATCATCTGCAATCCATAGAATAAAATAGGTACTATAAATACTTAGAGTAAAAACCGAGATTCTACATTACATTGGTTAAATCGGTATAGCATTAATATGATAGCAATAATGACCCATTGCACCTGCAATCCACAAAATAAACTTGGTACCATACTATTTAGAGTAAAAACCGGTTCAATGAGCCACTTTAAATGACCCACTGAATATCCAAATACTGAGATACAAGAAAAAATAGCATATTGTTCACGGATAAACGCTTTGATCGGGACTGAGGGCTATTGCTTTATCTAGATGGCATTTTATCTTAGTACTGCACTGTTCCCCGATCGATAGTAAAGAGTTCCATGTATTCAGCGACATCTGCGTCTTCATCTTGATATATATCCTGCCGAATCAGAGCTAGTGTCAGTGTGGGTTCCAATCGAGATGGAATTTCTTTGTTCAAGTCTCCATAGATGAATATCCAAGTACAAGAAATAAAGGCAATCATTTGACTTATGCAGAGAAATCCCTTTGATACAAACCATGAGCAAAATATCATATTGCTCACGGATAAACGTACATATATGATACTTTAACTAGATGGCATTTTAACTTAGTGCTGCACTGTTCCCCGATCGATGGTAAAGAGTTCCATGTATTCAGCGACATCTGCGTCTTCATCTTGATATACATCCTGCCGAATCAGAGCTAGCGCTTCGGACTTATTCACCTGGCAGTGCTGGTGCGCAACCTTAAACAACCTAAAGAGACTAGCGGCGGAATATGACCTTAGATAAGCATTATGACGTTGCTGTTGTGGGTCACTTAGTATCAGTGTTTGATCAATGCGAGCTGGCATTTCTTTGTTCGCGTCTCCATAGATCACGTTGACGCGATCAGTTAATAAGTGTTCTATTTGGTCGGTTGGTTTCAAATCTGATTCATTTGCTTTCCCTTTGTTGAGTTCTTCTTGTGATGTTGCGTCGTCGGGAGCGTTCTCGCCCTTTTCAGCCTGCAAATAAAGTATAGTTTATTATAGCCTCGGAACAATTGTATGTACGATCTGCAGATATTTGTTCAGGGTGTTCTGGTCGTTTTCAATGTATAATAAAAAAAAACTATCTATGTAATGTATTATGTATATCAGTTATCTAGTACTCATAACACAAGCTCTGCTTACCATGGGGCTAGATAATGCTGTGTGAATTGTCCAGCAATATTTATTTATTTATAATAAAAATATTTTGTATTGATCGCCAACATTCTTTTGTATTTTTTGGAATCGTTAGATCATTTATATTATATTATGACATTTTTAAAATCGTCGTTAAAAAGCTCTACGTATGCGCATATATATAGTATATATATGCGCATACATATAGTATATATATATGTGCATACATATATATTGTATATATCTATATATAGTATTGTCCATACATATGCTTACTATTCTACATAATAGAGATGATGGCAGTAACTTAAAATCATCAAAATTATGTATGTACCAAATTATACCTGAGATTACAAAACCCGTATTATATTTTTTATTTTGATCGAGATTATCCCCCCTGAAGATTCCCTTTTAGGATATAACTAGATACGAAAAACTATGTCCAAAAATCTCCCATGAAATGGGGGGTCAAGAGGGATTTCTAGATAATTACCCACCGAAAATGTGATTTAGGGGGATTTCTGGTCAGTTGTAGTTTTTTCTTGTCCAGAAATCCCCCTTGAAGACCTTCTCCCCTTGAAGGGGCATTTCTGGAGAAGAGAGAAAACTGTAATCCGTTCGAAAAGACAACCACACCTTCAACAAACATACCTCCATAGGATACAGCACAACTCTTGAAATTGTCCCCGGCTTGTTCCCAACCCAGTGCAATCCAACTTGCTGCCAGACCACCGGTCCCTCCGCCGGCATCTTATTATCAAAGTCGAAGTTCCAATGCTGAACACCTTCGGAGTAATGCTCCTGAGTGTCGTCCATCAAGGAGTTGGCAATGTTGTCAATATGGCCCATCGCGTCTGAGTACCGACGGTCAGACCTTTCCATGAGTCTGTTGATTTTATTTGCAGTCTCTCTTATCATTTCCTGAAATTAATTTTATTTATTTCTTTATGTTCTTGTTAAGCTTATAGATTATTTTTATTAGTAACAAGCTGTACCTACTTGTGAATCAATAAATGTATTTTCTTTCTTTCAAATTAAATGATATATGTATATTTAATGATATCTGATTTAAACTTAGAGCCGGTTTGAGGGTAGGAAGAAATCACTCCCCCCCCCCCCCCCCCCCCCCCATTTCATTCTAGTTTCAATAGGTTTATCTATATTTTAATTTTTAATGTACAAAGATAATTCCAGAACTTGTACATATTATAAATGTTAAGCAAGTATAATAATATTGTTTTTAATAGTTTTAGAAAATCCTTACTGCTCACATGAATATCAAACAATGAGTTGTAAGATATTTTGAGCACCTTGGTTGCAGCTTGCAACAATATGATGATGCGAACTGCGTATATCAAATTGCTTCCATGTTTTACAGATCATTTTGACTACTCTAAGCGCTCATATCAATTTGACGCCGACTGTACCAGAGTAAGGGTAAGTAAGTATGTTCTTCACTGTGGTAGCCTGACAATTTTGGTGTGTTTGGCTGAAGCCGCTTTTTGGGCTGCTGTAGGGTTTAAAGATTTTGTTAATAAATTGCATGCATGCGTGCGTAAGGCATCGCACTCGTGGTAAAAGAAATTAAATAATATCCCAAAATTTTCGATTTCGGCGGGACTTGAACCCAACCCCTCAGTAAGGGAACGCTCTAAACAATTAAGCCATGAAATCAGGTAACCGACGAGTCGAAAATCTTTGGGAGTTCCTACGGACCCGCCAAAGTCAAACTTTTTGCGGATATTAACTATCCGTAATGGTTCCTTCTAATGCTGGTCGACAGATATAGGAAAAACATAGTATTTAAAGTATTTGTTAAGAAATATGACTGTGGATTTTGTTAAATAAATAAATGACGACCTCTGTGGCGCGGTGGGCAATGGTCCACCTGCGACGCAGGAGGTAGCGATCTGCAGATATTTATTCTGGGTATTATGGTCGTTTTCAATGTATAATAAAAAATATCTACGTAATCTAGTGTATTAAGTAAATCAGTCATCTATTACGCATAACACAAGCTCTGCTTAGATTGGGTCTAGAATCTAGAATTTAATACATAAAATAGATTACAATACTTTACATACATAAATGTTGGATCATCTACACAGCATCATCTAGATGCATCACAGATGATGCTGTGTGGAATGTCCAACATTATTTATTTATGAACGATCACTGACCATTCTTACCATTCGCTGTCTATCAGAATCGGGATCTTCATCTTCCATCATCTCCTCGTCATCCCTACACAAAACCTCAGGATACGCCAAACCATCAATAGTAGGTAGCTCGCTGTCCATGTCAAAGTTCCACCTCTCCGAGCCTCTGGATATTTCCTCTTGGATCATCCGATCTATGTCATTTACAGAGTCGATCATATTCCGGGTTCCTGACGCTTCGGAGGAATCATCATCAGCGAACAGTCGTCTCCTGACTGTTGAGCCTTCTGGGATCTTTCGAACTGGTGCTGCTTCTGGCGGAGGCGTCTGTTGACAAAGAAAAATGTTTTAGTTTGATGGGCACATCCTTCTTTACACATTAATATAACCGGCCAAGGGCGAGTCAGACTCGCACACGAAGGTTTCCGTACTATCTATACTAATATTATAAATTATAAAGAGGAAAGGTTTGATTTTTGTTTGTTTGTTTGTATTGAATAGGCTCCGAAACTACTGGACTGATTTGAAAAATTCTTTCACCGTTGGGAAGCTACACAATCCGCGGTGAACATAGGCTATATTAAAATTTAGAAATGTGAAATTTGAATTTAACGCGGGTGAAACCGCGGGAAACATCTGGTTATCTATAAACACGACAAAAAATATATGTATGTTGTATGGAGCCATAAAATATTTATTTTATAAAGGTTATTTAAAGAATTTGAATAAATCCAAGAAACTAATTGTTTTTCTTCCACGACAACATCATATATCTTGGCTCCAAGCCGGCGCCGCCACCGCCACCCACCGCCGTGGGTCGAAACATACCTGCTTAGGTCATATTTAGTTCACAAAACTGTTTTAACTGTACTCTGTGGACACTGTAGTGACGAGAAAACAATCGGATAATAGGCCTAGCGCCACGCAATGTTTGTTAAGAACTAAACCGCAAACAAAAAAGAGTTCGCCAACCGTTGGCTTCAACCAGTTTAGCACAAGCTATCCACAATTTGAGGAAATGACAAGCGCTGGAGGTACGTATTGTGGTAAGTGACAGATCAATTTCTGCGCACGCGTTGACAGTGACAGTAACACGGATGCAAGATGGCGAATTCCTTCCGTCGGAAGCCCGACAAGTGCACTGCGTCCGCGCAGCTGGGTTAAAGGAAGGGGCTATAAAGTTACAGTAGGGGGTTGCGTAAAGGCTTATCAAAGTAAGTAATTGAAACAATCCTCATCATTAGTCTATGTTAGTATACTGTTGGACATAGGCCTCCCCTAAAGAGCGCCATAGCGCCCTGTCTTCAGCTTGACGCATCTACCTGCAGTCTTTCGCAAGTCGTCATCCCACCTGGTCGGAGGGCGACCTACACTACGTTGATGCGACTAGGATGAAACAATATGTGTGTAGAATTACCGCTGGTAAAGATAAAGATTTTTTATTGGCCAAAAAACATGTGTTATGTAAGGCAACAAGATATACTTACTTATGAATCAACATGCTTGACCGTTAGTTGCTATGCAAAAATATTTGAAAAGATGGCGTACAATAAATTAACATTTACTAAAGTTTTAAAATAACTATTTTTCATTGAAAAATTGTCAATATTATATTTAGTAACACTTGCAAATTAATAACATTTTCAATTTCTATCTAAAGAGCAGCGGGGACTCCAACTTCAGACGAGCGAGCAAAACAGCAAATTAACTTAACCTAATTAATTTTAACCGGTTCATTTAAAGGAAGGTAAAAGCTTGTGCCTCCGAATCGAAAATCATATCCATTTCAAAACAAAACTAGGTAAGTAGTTTAAGTTCTGTCAGTTTACCTTGTCGCTTTGGTTGGTTAAGCTTTGAGTACGCGTTGAGGCAACAATCACGCAACAATTTTCCATATTTAGACCAAGCCAGAGCATCATAAAAGTGACTATATCCCGTACATTACCGATTTCAACAGAGCATGCGTAACTTCCTGGCGTCTCAGGCCGCAACGGATAGGTTCTGTGGTTGACGGATCTCCAGGAGCGACGACTGTGACCAAATCAACGGCTTTTTGGAGTTATACTACTACTACTATAGTTATATGTACTTAATTTTATAGGTTTTGGAGTTATCGTTATATTTAATTTTATGTTACACGTGCTGCTATCGAATTGTAATTAAATCGATTTATGCCAGATTCGTCCCCAGACCTACATAGATTATTAAAACTTGTGAGTGTTTGTTAATAAAAATAAAAATTTAAATTCCCTTTTGTACCTATGTCAGAACTCTTTGAAAACCAATACACGAGGTTTGTAAAATCAATACATGGTTTATATAATTAAACTTGAGGATTTGGTTTGTTGCATTTTCGACCGTAGCTTATTTAGTTGAAAATAGCATCAAGCGAAAGCTTTGTTAATACCTATGCAATTCAAACAAACGGGCAAAAAAATAATATGATATCTGTTGCGGGCGAAATCACGTGAACAAATTGGAGAAGTGAAAAAAGTGTGCAATATGAAGGTAAGTTGGTTGTTTTATTTCTCGCAATCGAAGTCACTAAGAAGAACCAACGGCCGCTGGGGCAAACGTGTATTTGAGTGGAGACCACGACTCGGTAAACGTAGTGTAGGACGCCCTCCGACCAGCGAAAGACTGCAGGATGCGTCAAGCTGAAGACAGAGCGGTATGGCACTCATTGGGGGAGGCCTATGTCCAGCAGCGGACTATCATAGGCTGATGATGATGAATCGAAGTCACTCGGGCCAAAACCACCCATTATAACTCGGTCTTGTCATCTTCGCTCGCTACGCTTGGTACTCGTAGTATAACTACCTCGTGTATAATGGAGTGGTTTAGTCCCTAGTTTAAAAATATACTAGATATTATTTATTCAAAATGCTTTACTATATGAAAAATTCAATTAAAACAAAGATTTTTTCGTATTTTACAACTAACATCCTTTTGCAAAATATCTTGTGCGTAAAGATCCCTCAGATATGAAGCCCTTCGCCCTTTTCGCCTTGCTAAATCTTATTCAGTTAAAAAAACAACACGCAAAGTAATTAAACCTTTTTAGTTGTAAATTAACCTCTTTTAGTTTGACTGTGCGTAAAGATTAAGCTGATAGTCGTCCCTTAGCCCTTTCGTGCATATTGATGTAATAGGGGCCTGTACTAGATAACTTTTGTTAAGAACAAATAATAATACAAAACTTAAAGTAATACAAACTTACCTCTTTGTATGTATTATATTATCTGTGCCTCTTTTATTTCCAAATTCAACCATCCTTTTATGATATAGAAATATGATTTTAATAGGGAATCAATATCATGCAAATCCGGAATAGTAAAAAAAATATTATATTTTTTTTTTGCGATTCGTTTGTTTATTCCTGCTGACCAAATAATTTATTCTGCTGGCCAAAACATTATAATGTTGCGGCTCAAATATCCAGTAATTTTACTGTAGTAATTTTATTTCAAAGTAATTAATTCTGGAGACTAAACATTAATGAATTAAATATTTTTCTGATCAAACAGTTATTTATTTTAATATCAAACGTAATTTAATGACCAACTTATTTCTGGTGGTTTATATTTAACAGTCAATCAAATATATTAAGCTGTCCAAATAGTTTTATACTAGCTGTTTTCCGCAGTTTCACCCGCGTTAAATTCAAATTTTACATTTCTAAAATATAATATAGCCTATGTTCACCGGGGATAGTGTAACTTCCCAACGGTGAATGAATTTTTCAAATCGGTCCAGTACTTTCGGAGCCTATTCAATACAAACAATCAAAACTTTCCATTTTATAATATATTTAAGTATAGATTTTCCTAGCTGACCGAATAAATAAAATATAAAAAAGTTAGTAAACGCCAAAACTACGAAATCGATTGAGTTGAAATTTAGCACACATAAAGATCTGAACCAGGAATAACATACAGGCTACCTAATTTTTATTGCAAAGAAGGCGTGCGAAGCCGCGGGCAAAAACTAGTTTAAAGTTAACCAATAAATGTTCTTAATTTTAAACTATTATATGGCAAGAATACCTTCTTATCGCCAAAACCAAAAGAAGATGCGATTGTCTTACATATTATCATTTGTTACAATCTCAACTCAAACAACAAAACGAATTAGAGCTGTTCATAGTTCAGTTAATGATATTTTAATGAAGCCATTATCTAATTTGTAAGATAATAATTAAAAAGAAGTCTTTTCAAACGTTTAACTTACTGTAAAGTCAAGATAAACATCATAAGTACAAAATCAAAACCTTTTTGGAAGTAAAATAGGGTCGAAAATACATTTATTTGAATAATTTCATAAAATAATGACTTATACGGTTCTGTTGCAGGTAGATAAAGAAATTGTGGGCTATAATTTACATAAAAAGTTCGTAAACTTTATGGTCTATAAAACTTTTGGCTAATTTCATTACAGTACGAGAGGAAGACATGTTTTAAGAACCCCTGTGGGTAAGTCTTATATTTGTTATTTTTATATAGTATATATTAGTATAATTAATAAGTTAAAATTTATTCTTTTGTCTATTTCTTATTTCATTTATGCACATGTACCCACTTCTCTCTTTACTTTGTCTCTCTCTCCTAATAAGGTTTGCTGAAAGAGAACTCTTTTTAGGGTTAAGTTCGCCTTTGTTATAATTTTCTAGAATAAGTTTTGTGTAATGTTTTTCGTGCAAAAAGTATAAATAAAAATAAATAAATAAGTCAGTAGGTAAGTACTTACCTACTGAGAGAGGCTGACTACTCTAGACTAGGCTCACTAGCCGTTCCTCGCGTATTCACCCTCATTTTTTATTTCACCTCATTTTTTATTTCATTTAGAATTTCACATTTCTAGGGGGATTAAAGGGTATTTTTTCCAGTTCAGTACTTTTTCGAGAATTGAGAACCTCTAAGTCACACAATTTTACGGATATTCCTTTAAATCTACCCTGTAGTTGAAGTTTTCAAGGACCAAAAGAAGCCTACGTTACTTCACGTACTTTCATCTGTCGCTATGCCAAAAATAAAGTCAATTCGTAGCTTTGTTAGGCCGCGAAGGAAGGACGATTTTTTGTATGAAAATACGAATTTTCCCGTAAATGTCCCTGGGAATTATCGTATTACCAGGACGGACAAAAGTAGCCTATGTATCCATCCTTTCAACTAACTTTAAGCCAAAAATCAAGTCGATTGGTTGCCTAGGCCGTGATGGATGGACAAACAAACATAATTTCGCATTTATAATATAAGTTAAAATCACAGTACGAAAGGAAGGCATGTTTCAAGAACCCCTGTGGGTTAGTGAGCAGGTAGTACCTACCCTACTTATAGGCAGAGACGCGTAAGCTTGCGGGTCTGTTGCCAGGTACTACATAGATTCAAGGTAAAGTACGCACTGGATGTCCTATTTCACTCTGATCCTTAAGCTAATCTATAATTCTTATCCATAGCCAAATCTCTAGATCCGTGTCCTTTGTTCTATAGAACATAATATCTAAATATCTAGATCTATAGATCTAGATAGCCTACTTTCGCAAATTCCCTTTAAAAAAGCTGCACTTTTATACTACAAAACTTTGTTTTTAAAATACTAAACTGCTTTATTGTATACCATTGATCATTACAAAAAGACATTACATGTGACAAGTAGAATTGGCGGCCTTATCGCTTAGAAGCTATATCTTCCAGGCAACTTTTGGATGGAAAGAATTATGTGAATTTTTTGTTTTTATTTCACTGAGTAATAAAAACTGCTAAATTAACAACTAAGTATAGAATTTCTTAGTTGTCTTATTGTGTGTGACCTGCAACTAGCGCAATTAATGATTCCCACATCTAAAATAGTTATTAGGTCGCTTGTCAATTTGTCCTCGCTATTTTTAGTACATTGATGGAGCATGCACTTCAGAGACCAGTAATTCTACTGGAAATAAAATGGCTATTTCTGACCGCGGTTTCATGACTTTGGAGCTTGCAATCTTCCCAATAATTAAGAAGTATGTACCAAATTCTAGAAATGACGCAACATAAATAAAAACGGTGACAGATCATAGCAGCTTATACGAATGTTTGTAAAGATTGGTGGGATGTTTGTCCGTTTCAATTTCTACTGAATTCTGAATATCTGAACGGATTATACTAGTGGTTTCTTTTACACTTCTTCCACTGGTGGACAAACATAATATTAATTATTTGCTTATTTGTAAGCCTAACGAATAAAACTTTTTTGATTTAGAATTTTTTATTTTTATACATATACTCGTATAAATAGTTAGGGGTAGCAAATTGATTTTAGAATCAAGCGATGACGCGTGCAAAGCTGCGCGCGAACGATAGTTTCACCCCATCTAAAAGTCGTCAAAAACTTTCTCACCCCAGTCTCCCCTTTGTCTTAACAAGGATCCAATAATAACTTATACAGCTTTACCCAAAGTACTTAATTGTTTCTTCTAATACTCTATTCCTGGCGACCTGCGCAAGCGCACCCCTCAGTTAAATTTAGACGCATCCTCTCGCACCGGAGACATTTTGTAAACTATGGCTTTCAGGAAACGGCAGTGGGGTTTTGAGATTAGTAAATCCCTAATGCGCAGTAACGTGGAAGGAGAGAGGAGGCCTTTGCCAAAAGAGGGCAAACAGGTAATATAGATGTAGTTTAAGCAATAGTATTTAAGTAAAATCATGTACATATATATTTATCTGAATAAAAGGTTTAAAATGTAATGAAATGGATGCGCAGTAACGCAAATGTAATTTCGGCTATAGAAAGTAAATGTCTTTAATCTATATATATAAAAGAAAGTCGTGTTTGTTACAACACTTATAACTCGAGAACGGCTGAACCGATTTAGCTAAAAATTGGTGGAGAGGTAGCTTAGAACCAGGCGTCTAACATAGGACTTTTTATTATTTAATTTTAACCATTTGGACATATGGATTTCCACGGGGGCGAAGCCGCGGGGCGCAGCTAGTCTGAAATAAATATTGACAACAAATCTGATTTTCTGAAACGACAACTTTGTTTTAACTTCAAAGTCGCCATCAAACATGCGACATACGTGTAGGTGGTGTATGGTAATGGTCCGGGAGCCAGTGACAGATTTTCAAGAGTTCTTGACCAAGTCCCTTCCAAGCAAGACTTCGTAATATGAAATTGAAATTAAAATTCGCATATTCCAGAATTCTGATTTGAACCTTATTCCATGGGAATAATGTCGTCATCGCTGCCACTGCCCAAGCCACCCACGGAGTCGCAGCTGACGGTCACGAGTATTATTAGTGACGCAGGAGGTTGCGGGTTCGATTCCCGCCTCGGAACAATTGTGTGTACGATCTGCAGATATTTGTTCCGGGTGTTCTGGTCGTTTTCTATGTATAATAAAAAATATCTATCTATGTAATATATTGTATTATGTATATCAGTTATCTAGTACCCATAACACAAGCTCTGCTTACCATGGGGCAAGATAATGTTGTGTGAATTGTCCAGCATTATTTATTTATCTATTCATAACATTAATCCCCAGTGCATTTTACAAATGTTCGCTCGGGAGGAAATAATTAACCAAATTTGTATGTATGGCTCCTGGACCACAAGGTTACGGCACGGTCGCCATGTTACATATGTATGTGAAAGCTATCTATTTAGCGCATACATTCCTTCCTCTATTAATAAGTAAATACTGACTTGCCATATATTTTTCTACTCCTAAAGCTATTCTGACCGCGACTTTACTAACCACCAATAACAGAGCCTCTCCCTTCTCCGAGCTTTTTCTATTTATTTCTGTTCACACGTCTTCCAAGGTCATCAGAGTTTCTAAATCCATTGAACTTGAACTTCAATTCCCTATCATCCAATCAGAAGAGCGAGGGGTCGTAAAATTTTAAGTGCATCGAAGATAATCGACTAAAACCAATGCAGCCATTACGGCAGATGTTAATAGTAACAGTAGTTTATGACTGTACCAATAGGCTTGTTATGGTTTTCGAAATCAATAAAATTGGTAATTGAGAAAGCAGAAAGATAATAGAAATACAGTCCAGGTGCAAGTTTTGTCCGCTGTCGAAATAAACGCAGAAATGTATAGTGGTATAAACCTATAATTAACTTTAAGGCTAACTTGTAAGTCACTACATAATAGTATAAAACAAAGTCGCTTCCCGTTGTCTGCCTTTCCCTATGTATGCTTAGATCTTTAAAACTTAAATTCGCAACGGATTTAGATGCGGTTTTTTTTTAATAGATTCAAGAGGAAGGTTTATGTGTATATAATACAGGCATTTGCAGCCGTGCGAAACCGGGGTACCCACCCCGGTTTCGCACGGCTAGTTGCTGCTAGTTTGAAATAAAACCTTCTTATTCTATTTTTATTGGACATAGGCCTCAGCCTCCCCAATGAGCACCATAGCGCCCTATCTTAAAGTTAGGATAACGGGAATAAATAATAATTTAAAACAGTAATCATATAAACAGTAATCAACCTGGGAAGCGCAGTATAATTCTATATCTGCATTTAACGATGCATCGACGCGTGCGCATCTCCCGCTGTTGCTATTTACACGTGCCCCCACTGACAGCGTAAAATTACACTTTGCGTGTGATTTATAAGGTTAAAATAACTCCCCAAAACGAACAACTGTAAATACAGGCGGCCGTCACAGATGCACACAGATAATATGTCATCATCATCATCATCAGCCTATAGCAGTCCACTCTTGGACATAGGCCTCCCCCAATGAGCGCCATAGCGCCCTGTCTTCAGCTTGCCGCATCCAGCATCTACCAGCAGTCTTTCGCAGGTCGTCATCCTACCTGGTCGGAGGACGTCCTACACTACACACCACAGATAACTGCAGGACTTGGTGGCCGCATACACACGTTTTCCGTATTCGATTTTCTAATGCGGAATTTCGATTTGGAATTCCGTGAGACTAGCGCAAACGTTGAATTTTCTTCATTCGGAATGTACCTAAACATATACAGTTTCTTACAGGTATACATTATCTAAATCTTGCGACATTATATTAATGAAGGAAGTTGCTACATTTTTAGGAAACTATCGCCAATGGTACTGCTACTGGCTACGCGAATTAGTTTAGTTAGAGCTTCCTGCTGTGCAATTTCAATTCAAACTGATACCGCTTAAAAATATTGGTGAGTCATCACAACGCTTATAAAGTAATGATGAGTCAAAACGCACATAGGTTAGTCTCTAGTTATGTCTCAACCCAGTTCGTATTTTCTTAGATTTTTTGTTATATATTATGAGAATAAATGAATATTAAACTTTATTATTATTATTGCAGTGTTTTGTATGATAGTTTTAAGGTATATAGGTATGTCTATGGACCGTAGAATAATTTAAATAAGATCTCTTACTTTCTATGGTCTGAAATAAATAATTTATATTTATTACTATTTGTATACCTTATACAATAAAGAAATAAAGCCTAGCTTCTCTACTTTAGCACCACCAGACGCGAACTGTATTTATGTAAATGAGCACTAAAGACAATTCGTTCGAGAGGGATGCAGACAGACATCATGCGGGTTTCTCACTTCGATACAGACAGTAATAGCCCCAAATTGCCTTTCAATTTATTTGTTCTCAATTATCTGTCTTGTTTTCAGTTATTTCTGGTAGTGCATTGTGCAGCCCGCAGGGTTAAGCTTGATAAAAGGATTTATTGGTATCGTTGGGTCTAATTGACTAATTGGTGTTGGCACTTTGCAGTGTGTTTGTTAAGCCGGTGTCCCACCACCACTGTCACCACCACGCAGGGAGAAGCTACGTACATTTGTCGCTAGGTAAAGAAACTCACATTATAAAATAGTGATTATTTACCATTGCGACGAGTGTCTACAAAATATGCTCAAAGAAAAGCAAGCGCGGGTTTAAGATTTAGAGGCCAACAGTTGATAGCAATTTTTTTCTACGCTTTCACCGCGTTCATATTCTATCTAGACATAAATAATTATTTATATGTCTAGATAAACTATTATTATTAATGAATATTATTGATTAAGAAATATGATTATAATCAAAGAATAAGCCGCAGTATCATAGTCACATAGGACTTATTATAAGTTACGATAAAAACCGAGATTTTCTCGTCACATGATGTAACTACTAAATCTCGATGGAGTAATCAGGATAACTCTGAGGATGGCATAGCATCACTCGAAATATACGAGCCCTTATAAAAGCTTTGTCATAAAGTAGTTTTGAAAGATGAAATATGATTAAAGTCAAAGAATAAGCCATAGTATCATACTCACATAGGACGAGATCTTCTCGTTACATGTTGTAACGAGAAAATCTCAGTTGAGTTGAGTAATCAAAATGACACCGAGGACGACAAGAAAATATACGAGCCCTCGTAAAAGCTTTGTCATAAAGTAGTTTTGAAAGATGAAATATGATTATAGTCAAATAATAAGCCATAGTATCATACTCACATAGGACGAGATCTTCTCGTTACGTGTCATTTTGATTACTCAACTCAACTGAGATTTTCTCGTTACAACATTACTCAACTCAACTGAGATTTTCTCGTTACAACATGTCATGTTGTAACGAGAAAATCTCAGTTGAGTTGAGTAATCAAAATGACACCGAGGACGACAAGAAAATATACGAGCCCTCATAAAAGCTTTGTCATAAAGTAGTTTTGAACGCTTTTTTAAACGTTTCAAGCCCTTTGGCGGCTTCTTATCTATTATCAACAGTTTAAAAGGTCGTTGACACGGTAAGGTATGTTTGAGAAAGTACCGTATACTCTGCCTTCATAGTTATCCCTACTAAGATAAAATCATAAACACCTTATTTCTTATTAAATTTGACTTGTCTAAGAATTTCTTTTGTCAGACAGATAATTTTATTTGATAATAATTTATATATAAAATATGACTTGTCTAAGTGCTTATTTTGTAAGCCTAAAGAAATAAATGATTTTTTACTTTTTTACTTTTAGACTAAAGAAATAGTTTTTGGATTCTGAATCTCTCTTTCTGTATCTCTCTTTAGATAATTTTTAAACTAATCCTTCACTGAAACTCGTCTGAAGTGTCAAGGTAGGTCGCGAGGTACCTTGAGATGACAGTTAATTTCTTCACTTGTATATAATTTTTGAATTTTAGTTCGAGTAAAGGGATTTTTACAATCAAGCATACCGAATCGCGTTTGGAGTTTGAGTAGAGGTTGAATCGCGACTAAAGATATCATGGTGAATGCATACGTAAAACTGTGATAATAGTGAACATTCATAAAAAAGGAAAAGTGTCTTCCACGAGGAGACCATCTCGCATGGACATAAATTTGTCATGTACATCTAAAGCCGCTCAACATTACCATTATTCGGAGCGCGAATCCCGTGCGCCACGCAAACCCTTTTTCACGGCGGCCTCTACAGTCTATGCTAATCCACATAGGCCACAGGTAATAAATCCACAGGTAAGCCTTCTTGAATGTTATGGTTAGGTTAGCCGCTGGCCATGCGGTTTGGGGATAACAGTTCGGTGGTGGATCGGTTCTGCAAAGGGCGCTGCTGCCCGCCCCCAGGTGGATATCTCTTGGATATTTTAAGTGTACTTAAAATACCTATTTTGTTGTTAGTGTACTAATATTATTTGTGTTATTGTACGAAACCTGTTTATGGTCAAACAAATGTATCTTTATATCCCTTGGTTACGACACTCGCAGCAAAAATTGGTAGACATTTAACACACCAAAGTAATTTAAAGGGTTTGAGCTAAACAGTGAAACTAAACGAACGTTGATAATGGCCTGAGCTTAATGAACTTCAAATTCT
Source organism: Eupithecia dodoneata (assembly GCA_947044415.1). Lineage (NCBI taxonomy): Eukaryota > Metazoa > Arthropoda > Insecta > Lepidoptera > Geometridae > Eupithecia > Eupithecia dodoneata. The sequence continues at coordinate 3,900,263 of OX345670.1, forward strand.
CATATAAATAAAGACAATCCCCTTACAGTCTATTAATAGAGAAACTTCACAGCTCCTAGGATGAGACGGATGTTTGGATGTTTGAAACAATATGCGTGTACGCATCCTCGTGAGAATCTGTACGGCGTGAAATGTGATAGTTATATCTAATAATTAAGATCCGATGATGATGTGGCCGAAAATATCGTGGAGAGGGGTGGCATAATGATCCACAGAGTCTTCGAGAGGAATGGAGTTACTTTTCATGTAGAACTAGATTCCGCCCGTTGTTCCGCACACGTTTTTTCGGGAATAAAAGTAGCATTTATGTTACGCCAGGTGTAGAATTACATATATAGTTTTTAAGACCTTTTTTGAATAAATAAATATTATATGCAAAATCTCAGCCCGATCCGTTGAGTAGCTTTGGCAACAGGTAACAAAAGATTTCATATCCAAACATCTAAACATTCAAACTTTTGCATTTCATATTTTAGTGTGAAGAATACTTTGACATTCTGGACTTGAAATATATGTATTTGTAAAAAGCTAACATCTTCTACTCATAATATCGCCGTTTTGTAAAGCTAGTTATTCGACAGCTAGTTTAGACAAATAGGCTCATCCTACGATGCCGCGGAGGCGACGACTAAATCTGGATCTTCCAAAAACGCGGCCTAATTTTACCACATTATCAAGTAAAAGGTGTGTTTAATTTAATGATTGCCCAGCGAAACCACTTACCATGAAGCGAAAAGCGATCTTATTCCTAAATCACAAAAACGGATTCTTTCGCTTAGAGCTTGCGTTCTTTCGCAAAAACTCAGCTTTCCCATGGTTGTATGTTTCTATGAATCTAGTGGGTGCCGGGTACTTATCAAGGTATTGTGTAAGTACAAAAGTATAGGCAATGTTGTGAGGAGGGTTTTTACTTTGTTGTCACTGAATACATTGGTTTGGTGCAAGGGAAATGCAGAATGAATTTTATGATATTCTTTATGTCAAAATTAAAATAGAAGACACCACGTTGGTTCGTACGTAGGCTGTAGATTTCCCGTGACGCACTTTACCTGTTAATATTCACGGAACGCAAATAACGCCAGTAATGTACTAGTACATACTTTTTATTAGCAAATAATGATACAATCCAATAATTGAAACAGCTGACTGTTGCAAGTAATCTACAGGTATCTCAACTCATCCATATCGATACCAGTCGGCGCGTCCCCAAGACGCTGGCTGCATTCCCCGCTGTATGGCAATGCTGATGTACTAAATAACATGTAGGTCTGTAGATACTTAAATCGTGTTCTGTGCTGTTGAGGGTGTAATGAAAGTCAAATAAAATAAGATTTCTTCGTGAATGATTCCCGTCACAGCTGGCCGACTTTTCCATTTTTACCAACTTGCATTTTTAGCTTACGTGTAGCCACTACGTAGCATACTTACGTAGCCACAGCACACGCTGGCCTGCAACCATGTTATTAGAAAACCACTAGTTCTAAGACCACTCTGCTATGTTAAAAAATATTTCAGTCCTTAAATAAAAATAACTACAGATGCTCTGGCTAGATACACATGACTGAGATGTTAACCTGAGATCATTCTTTTCCGAACTGAACAAACCGAAAAAATCGTTTATTTGTTGTATAAAACTTTACACTTGTGAGTAGTACCGAATCGAAAGAACTCAACTGTTTCAATTCAATTTCTTCTGCTCCCTTGAATCTCCGATCGTTTCGGAAAGGTTAGTGTATTTTACTGATAAATTTCAAGTAATAAAACGCTTTCTCCTATAACTTAGCTATAGGGTTCTACGCGCGGAAGTTATGGGCGGTCGCGGTCCCCCCATGATGGATGTATGATGCACCGGGTTGTTGCCACCGTGCGACCCGCCTATCAAGGTACTTTGTACTTGTGCCTAATGCTTGAGCTTGCCGTCAGACGATCAAGCTAAATGAGGAAGTCATTTTTGCAATATCCGAGGTCTTGCATTGCAATACTTGACTCAGATTTTGCATCAAACAACACAACTTGCGCCTAAACGTGATTGGTTGTACCCAATGCGATGTTTACCACATATTGATGGAGATTGTTTGCAACGAAACGTTTAGAAATAGTATTTTGTCATTTAGTTATAGGTAGGCACTGTAACAGCGTTCTAGCTGAGCCTGTCTCAGACGCAGCTAGGGCGCTGTACAAACTTAAAAGAAACCTTAAAGATGATTAAAGGAAATTGCCAAAGACAGGGTTGGCTGGAAAGGAAGTATTTGAAGAAGCCTCTATAGCAACTACAACCTGGGTCTCTTTAATACCAGAGCCAACAGGCGTTTTCTAGACCTTCGTGATACATCGTCGGGCACGTCATCATTTACTATGAGGTGAGATTGTGGTCAAACGAAGGATGATTCACAAAAAACCTAAATATAAAATTCTAACGACCTTAGTGGGCGCTAAAAGTAAGAATCACAGTATAAATGACCGAAAACTTCAAAAACTTCAACATTCAAATCCGAATTGATTCGAAATTCAAAACAATTACCATCTGATTTATTTAATTTTTAATATCTAATTTGTTTCTTGTACACTTCCTCTATCTATTCCATCGCCTCTCCTGTTTGCTGGAAGAAAACTCTAACTCAGGGTTAAGCTCGACTATGTACATATCTTTTTTTAATTATGTTATTTTTAAGTTTTGTATGTGTACAATAAAGAATTAAAGAATACTTCGAAACTTTAATTAAACCCAAAAACTAAAGTCTTAAAATAAAAGGCAGTGTCGAATTAAGTAACTCCCGATTAAAATATTTCAATTCTCGAATGTGACCGATGTAACAATAATAACTCGATACAGAATCTTACACGCACGCATTCCTACGTAAGTAGACGACAGGTCTACATTTCGTCATAGAATTCCTCACGAAACTCTTAAAGATTTCAATTTCATAGCTAATACGAGTCGGAAGGCGTCATCGTCACCTCAAATTGCCGCGTTACAGTGCGCACGCGCCGGTCTCATTACCGACATGAGAGGTGCTTTGTCGCTACCTTCGGATACGTGATTCTTTATGAAGGGACTGAATTGAGGGATACACTAATAATAATAAATAATGCCGGACAATCCACACAGTATTATATAGCCCCAAGCTAAGCTTGTTATGTGTACTTACTAGATACATGATATACATAATACAATACTTATTATATTACATAATAGATATTTTTTATTATACATAGAAAACAACCAGAACACCCTGAACTAAAGTCATCTGCAGATCGTACAAACATTTGTCCCGAGGCGGGAATCGAACCCGCAACCTCCGGTCGTTCGTCACACTGGTTGATAGAAATCATTTAGTCTTATTTTGATATTTTCGAGCTCTTAGTTAGGGTGCCTACTTAAAATCTATTTACATCGTATTTAAGGGATTTTTTCTTGAGTCCTGCAATTAACATCGTGGCCCTAATAAAAGCGCTGTATTTGTATGGAGGTACTATATTTGTTTTTATAGAGCATTTTCTTGCCAAGAAGGTGACCAAATTGAGTTTCAAAGTCTTGCGAAACTCAACTAATTGAAAATCAAATATGACTATTATTATTTGTATAAGCAGTTTAATTGGTTGCAATGTACTTGTAGGTAGGTAGGTACACCACTGTAAACGAACTTATAACACCTTCCAAGAAATATCGAAGTTCTAAAAAAAAATCGCCCCTCTTAGCCTCCCTATAAATGCCTGTCATAAGTCAAAATTAAAAAAATACCTTTTTATGTCTAAAATATTGATAAATTTTGTTCTCTATCATTGGGCTCTACCGTCCTAGATCCCTCCCTGTCTCGGACAGGGCATTAAGGACGCAATAGGAATCCGTGCAAGATGCATTACCTTCTAGATTGCGTTCATTCCTTCATAACCTTCGATTTGTTCTTCCTTAGATATGCTTTCGATTTGATACGCTATAGGAATGAACGCAATCTACACGTACAGTAGTACATACTTCTATACGTCTTCTACACGTCTCGAGAGCAATTTCATACAATGAGAATTATTTAATAGATTTATGGACGAAGATGAGTGCAATTTTTTCTATTGCAATGACAATAGAAGATCACATTCGTATTCCTTTGTTATTCGATTTACAAACGCATGCATTCATTTCAAGTCGATCAGCGGAAAATGACTCAATGATAACGTTAGAAACCCACTTGACTTAAAAAACAAAAGCTTTTATTACAAGCTCAGCGTAGTTTTTAGGCTTGTAATAAAGCTTGTCTGTCTGTTAATATTATAAAAGAGAGAATTTATGTCGTTGTGAAGATATTTGAACGATGACATAGCCTACGGAATGGATAAAGCTGATATTTTGACCAATGTGGCGCGGTGGGCGAAGGTCCGCCTACGACGCAGGAGGTTGCGGGTTCGATTCCCGCCTCGGAACAATTGTGTGTACGATCTGCAGATATTTGTTCCGGGTGTTCGTTTTCTATGTATAATAAAAAATATCTATCTATGTAATATATTGTATTATGTATATCAGTTATCTAGTACCCATAACACAAGCTCTGCTTACCATGGGGCTAGATAATGCTGTGTGAATTGTCCAGCATTATTTAGTCTGATTTTTAAAGATGTTCACAGATGGAGCTGTTACAACTTCTTCAGGAAGCCCATTCCCCCTTGCTTACAAGGAAGTCAAAGGCACAGTTCAAAGGTCTGATTTAAACTGTTATTATATTCTTCAGTTATTGCATTGTCTTTCAACTAGGTACCTAAGAATGTCGATTATTACCTAAAGAACCAGGGCGTATCAATCGATAGGCCCTTTGTTCATCTGGGCCTTGACTCTGAAGCTATGCTCCCAATATTTTACAGGAATCTCAACCATAAGTTATTGAAGACTTTTGGCCCACATCTTCGATCGCGTTTTTTTCTGTGGAAACGTTCAATGGTTATTTGCATTTAAATGGGAACTGGCTTATGTCATAAAAAGTAACTTATGTTTTTTTAAAGTAAGTCATTTAAAACGGGATATTTACCATGATTTGATTTTTGAGTTATCCAATATTTCGGCACAGTTGCATGCGCCATGATCACGGAGTAACTGAAGGCACTACGAGTTTTTATGGGCAGACATACCGATCTACCCTCATTTTTTGTCTTTTGCTACGAAGGTAGATCGGTATATCTGCCCATAAAAACTCGCAGTGCCTTCAGTTACTCCGTGATCATGGCGCATGTAATTGTGACGAAATATTGGATAACTCAAAAATCTAATCATGGTAAATATCCCGTTTTAAATGACTTTAGTATTAATAACCATACTCTTGTAGTATTGAGCAATATTAGTGTGATGTAATACAAATAGCTGAGACCTTTTTAGCCTTTTTATACATAATTTCTTATGTTTCTTGTTTACTTGTATACTTACCTATTAATGTTATGTGTCGTGTTATGTGTTATGTATGATTTCAAATAAAAAAATGTATTTTCTTTCTTATTTTTCACGAGATTATTTACGTTACTGATTTTTGTGACAGTGTGATTTATGTAGGTATTCTTCAGAATATATAGAAATGGTGGTACAGAGTCGAGGCCTGGCATTCGATGAGTTCTCAGACACTTATGTTATCAATTAACAATGAATGTTTATAAACCATTGCCTTGGTACCAAAACATGAGCCGCAGAGTTATGGTTTCGCATTCTTGGGATCCAGTTGAGTTTATATGATAATTTGAAGGATTTATGATACGACTAAGTGGATGAAGCCTCTTGAAATTTGAAGCCGTCATTGCTGGAAACGCAGAATGTGGCAGGTTTGATACCACAGTGGTGACAAAAGTTTGGACCTATAAATTACTTGATTCGCGTAGGGCCCGAAGGTGGTCACGTTGGTCACGTTTTTGCATGCAATACATAAGTCGTCCTGGCTGGGTAGTAGACATTTACAACAAAATATATACCTATGTACACAAAGTAGTAAAGGAACCTCCGCGTATAATATCCAGTAGTAGGTAGGTATAGGAACTTAATTTATTTATTGCAAAAATGTTGTAAGGATAGAGTGTTTCAAACAGTTCTAATACATATCCTACTAATATTATAAACGTCAAAGTTTGTAGGTATGGATGGATGGATGTTTGTTACTCTTTCATGTAAAAACTACTAAGTAAATGGTTTTTAATGAAACTTCGGCGCAGCTAGTATATAATAAAATATTTGGTGAAAACTGGAGGGTGGGGTCAAAACTTATCATTCATTTAAAACCATGACGAAAAATCTAAAGTTGGTAGGTCTGACTATCTGTCATTCTCAGTATGATAAAATTTAGAAATCGTATGACTAGACATCATTTGAACAATGCCAAAGAGGCCCAGTTCAAAAACCAGTGACCCCATCACCCTCAGCTCCATGGTTCACCAGACACCATCAATATGCTCAGATTGGTAACGCATCATCGGTTCTGGACAATCACAGGATGGTATGACAATGACTTGGAACTTGAAGCGCCTCAATTTACTAAGGAGGTTTTATACGTGCCTCAAACTACCAAAGAGGTTTAATGTAAGAAGGTAACACTCAACCAAAGAGGTACGAATATTTCCGAAAGCTGCATTGAAGAAATTTAGTGTAAGTGTTATTGTTTTGTGCCAGCATTATCTATAGGACGTCTACACTACACCATAGTATCATCATCATCAGCCTATAGCAGTCCACTGCTGGACTTTGGCCTCCCCGAATGAGCGACATAGCGCCCTGTCTTCAGCTTGCCGCATCCAGCATCTACCTGCAGTCTTTCGCAGGTCGTCATCCCACCTGATCAGAGGGCGTCCTACACTACGTTTACCGAGTCCTGACAGAGAACCAAAGTTATCGACATAGCTCTAAGAATTAGTAAGCTGAGGTGGCAGTGGGCCGGCCATATCTTGCGAAGAACCGACGGACGCTGGGGCAAACGTGTTCTTGAGTGTAGACCGCCATAGTATGCAAAAACAACATTGCAACTATAACCGATTTATCGAATATCGTAAATTCAAACCGTTTATCGTATAAAAATACCGCAGCTCGTTCAAAAACTGCAGGAAATACAGTTTTACATTCATGCTCAGTGAAGCTAAAAACATCTTACAACAAGATACCGAGAAACCAGAAAGCAAATTTATTGTAAACGAAACGCACGAACTAAAAATAGGAATCCAATAAAAGTGAATCTACCGAGGCATGACTTCAATCAGGATTCTAAAGCAAAAAACGATCAGGATTCGATTGACGGATCGATAGTCACGGAAAGGACCAAGGATCTATCCCCGGTGGGGTGGACGGTGGTACACCGCAATTTCCGATCGATTTCAATCCGTAACCACAGAACGGACAATCGGACGGAAAATTTGAACTTGTTACCTGCGTTGGATGGAGGTACCTATCCAATATTATGGTTGACCAATTAAATTCACGAAACAAACGGTAGATCAATTATGAATTTAATTGATCCCCGTTCGTTTTCAAATTCATATAACCTAAAAAATAATTTTTTTGAAGTTAGTATTTTACTTTTTAGTGATAAGTACCGTGCTGAACAAATTACCTTGTTCTTTTCTGTCATTTTGATCAAGTTTTACTACTCGTATTGTGTCCTTTTACAAAAATGCCATCCACTTCTGGTCGTTATCATTGCACTACTATAATTGTGCACAAAGGCATAGCGATTTATAACTACCTATTCAATGGCAATTAAATTACGTAGGTATAATAAGCTGCGTCGGCACAGCCCAGGAAAGAAGAAATTACGACAGAATTGCACAGGTTTTCTACCAGTTTATGCTGCGTCGGCCCTTAGCAACAGTATTTGCATGCATTATTAGCAGAGGTCTATGGCACTATATCACTGTCATTATGCGCAGACGCATGTACTGTGACGGTGCGTAGATAGTACAGCAGTCAAACAAGTTCAAGGTTTTAGAAGTGCAAGGCTTTGTCTAAGAAAATATCAAAGTTATATATTGCTGTTGACAGAGCTTTGACTAACTAATATGTAGTTACGGCATTTTTTTCTAATTAATTTTAAGTTACAAACAAAATTTCGCTTTTGATAATTACAATAAGTTTCGTGAAATCTTTAGTCTGAAAACTACACTGTTAAATACATTTCTTGTCTTCTTCATAAAGTTATTTTTCGTATAAAAAAATGACGCTTGCCCAATTTTGGACGGTCCCATTGTTCATTGTTCCCATTGTTTGCGAAAAATGATAACCTATTCATATCGAATTTTCTTTACTTAAACTCTTTATGATTCTTGGATTGGATAGTATCCGTTTAAAACTGAACTGGGACCCCTAGATTCCCAACACACGAAACGCACGAGGTGTAAAACGTACATCCGCTGCAATGATTGGTGTGAGTAGACTCCCATCCTCATTGAACACGTCGGATATTCGACGGATGTTACTCACACGGCCGCTCGGATACCACGGACAGGTTTAACTGATATCCGGCGAATAGGGATACCATTCTGTGACGTTAAATTGTTACCTAACCCTGTTAAAATATCTAAAAATCTTCATAACTTGATAACTCAGATAATTTACAATTATTTTCCATTACTTGACACTGGCAGAAAAGTGTCCAATCAGTTTGTCTCCCTTTCGACAATTCATCCTCCTTGGCGCGGGCGAACCCTAGGTTTCTAATTTTATACAAGTGCACGCGTTCTTATAAAAAGTTCAGGCCTAGAACTACCTCAATGCGATATTTCAGCCCGGTTTTGTTCAGTTCATATTGAAGTTTCATACATTAAGAGATTGATTAATAAAATCAACATTATTAAGTTTGTGTCTAGTTTTTAGTTATTTTAAAATTGTAATGTGTCATGTCAAATAAACCTTTTTCATTTCATTTCATTTCATTTCATTTCATTTCATTTCATTTCATTCCATTTCATTTCATTTCATTTCATTTCATTTCATTTCATTTCATTTCATTCATTTCATATATCGAAAGACTCCAAAACTACAATAGTTTTAAAGTATTTTAACAAAGGTTCCATAGCAAATAGCTTCCAATTTGCGCAAAAATCTTATAATATAATCTTACGTAAATTAGTTGCAGGACCTACGAGTAAAAAACTGATTTCATTTTCACGCGTGACCTACCATCTTGTTCAAATAGTGTGATGCCACACGCATTGTACCTACATCATTAGAAACATGACACTGTTTTAGAAAAACTTCACAAAAAGTGTTATTAATACGGTCACAATAGCTCATCCTGTTTGTTGTTTTACGGAACACTACCGGAGATCCGGAGCTTTGTCATCCTCACTATAGAGTTACATTAGCAACCTTATTGACATTGACGGAGGTTTTAATTTAATATAACAGTATTTATCAAAATTAAGGAACCCTGGACGCCCTCCAGGTGGGATGACGACCTGCGAAGGCCTGCAGGCAGATGCTGGATGCGTCAAGCTGAATACAGAGCGCTAGGCCTGTGTCAAGCAGTGGACTACTATAGGCTGACGATGATGAAGAATTGAGTAACATTCAACTGACTAGTTTCTGCCCGCGGTTTAGCACGCGTTGTTTCTATGGAAACCTTTAAACGTTATTTCTGATTTAACTGATTTAAAGGAAAAAAAAATCAGACTTATAGCTACGTGTAATGCAAAATTCAGCCCGATCGGTTCAGTAGCTTTAGCGTGAAAAATTAACAAACCTCCATCCATCCATCAAATCCAACTATCTAAACATTCGTATTTATAATATTAATGTGATTATCACATCGTGGGATCGAAAAGTTCAACAATTTTCACAGCAAGCCGACATTATAATATATAATGTATCTCACGGCTTGCTATGTTTTACAATATGACTAGCTGCGCCCCACGGTTTCACCCGCGTGTTGTTAGATTTTTTGGATATACTATAATATATCTTTATGAATTGTATGTAGCCTGTGTTTTGCTGATATGTAAGCTATATTATTGTGAAGTTTCATCAAAATCCATTTAGTAGTTTTTGCGTGAAAGAGCAATAAACAACCTCACGAACTTTCGCGTTTATAATATTAGTAGGATTAAAAAACGATCTAGCTAGCTAGACTGTATAAAATAGTAAAAATAGAAATCGACAGGAACTAGAAATAGATAAACAAAAGCCAAAGAAGATAAAACGACATATAAATCGAATAGAAAATCTCTGCAATACTGGAGCGACAATGACCGGAATACGACAAATACTTAGCTTTAGCGTTAAGTTATTGTAGCGATGAAAGTAACACATACAGACGTGCTAACTTACGATGACAACTGCCGATAATTTGTAACTAGCTGCGCCCCGCGGATTCGCCCGCGTGGAAATCTATGTGTCAATCGTTACAGCCTTTTAACGCCCAATCTATAATGTCTCTAATAATAAAATCTCATATCTAATGATATGATCTAATAATAATTAATTGACTACTGTGGCGCGGTGGGTGAAGGTCCGCCTGCGACGCAGGAGGTTGCGGGTTCGATTCCTGCCTTAGGACTAAGGTTTGTACGATCTGCAGAAATTTGTTCCGGGTATTCTGGTCTTTTTCTATGTATTATAAAAAATACTTTTATATGTATTGTATTATGTATATCAGTCATCTGGTGCCCATAACATAAAGCTTTGGATTATCTTGGGGCTAGCTAGCTAGCTGTGTCGATTATCCATCATTCCTTTTTCTTTATATTTACTAAATTATCTACATGAATGTAGATCTGAAGTACCGATAGCTGATCTGCTACCTCACTCTCAACTCAACAACCTCACACCTAATAAACCGCTAGAGCTGTTTTGTGGGCTTCATGTAAACCGAGAAGAAAATTACGTGTTGAAATCAATATCGAAAATAACTCAAAACCTGCACAACATTTCTCACACTTTAGTCCGTTGAATCGATATAAATCTAAACACGCAGACCCCTCTTTACAACCCTAAAATCAATAAAGCCCACGCGCCGGTCGCAGATCGATATTGTCTTTCTTTCACCCCTCCAAGTAACATCTGTTGATGCATTCATGACCATTGCACCTTTTGTATTCACACGTGAGGTTACAGCCATTACTAAACAGCAATGTGCACAATACCTTGGGAGTACCTCAGGGGTATATTATCGACCCTATACTATTTATAAACGAGGGTGTGTGGATGTTGACGGCTATTTCAAACGGACAGGATGATTTCCGTTTGAATTTTGTATAGAAAACGAATACGTGATTTGTTTTAGTAATAAATATTTATTTCGTGATTTATCGGTGTCGGATTTTGTGAAATATTATGCATTTTGTTGGGGATACAACAAAATGCATAATTTCATCCTCGCATTTCCATTTTTCGAGGTTTTTGTCGTATCCTGCATATCTATCGATGTAAATGGTGTTAGATAATATACGATATGAACAAATAATATTGAGACTTGAATGTATTACTATTTGTAGCTAACGCTAAGTATAAAATAATTGTATTTTTTTTGCTCATCTTATAGTACCTAAAGTAAGCCTTAGGTAGGTACTTCAAATCATAAAATGGACAAAAAAGTTGGCAAAAATAGGCTGAATACAATACTGCGAATGGTAGAAAGCAATGCTTTTTCCCTACAAGCTTAATAAAAAATGTCTCGCTAACTTGAAATTAACGACGCAGTTGATGATACAACAGCTCTGCCACGGACAAAAGATGAAAGTAAAAGTGATGGCTCCTTTAGTGGTTCCGCTCCAGATACCATCGAAACACTCTCACGCTCATAATCCCTATCAGAGACATCAGGTCTGATGGAATTCCGCAGATCTGTTGCCATTCAGATGGTAAAGACATCTAGGTCTGATGGAATTCCGCAGATCTGTTGCCATTCAGATGGTAAAGACATCTAGGTCTGATGGAATTCTGCAGATCTGTGGCCATTCAGATGTTAAGAAATACCATTTTGCTATAAGCAAGCATTTTTGCATTTTAGAATACACTGTGGTGTGGGTTGCTTCAAGTATTAATTATATAAAAAACCAATTTAAGGAACCATTTAGATAAATGTAGTATCTGATGGAATTTCGCAAATGTGCCATTCCGATGGTAAGAAATATATTTTTATAACAAGCAAGATTTCTAATGCAATATATGGAATTTGACGAATAAGGTAGGTAGTACGAACAACCGTCTGTAATTGAATACAACGGCCATTTTTTATTTTAACTGACTACATTTGTCTACCTTTTGATAAATATTAAAATTATTTGATGAATATTTATACGCAAGTTTGATACCTGATTCAGGTCCAACCTTTTATAAAGACAAAGGGCCTAAGTATTGTGGACTTTGACGAACAAGAAAAACAAATGTGAAATGGGATGAATCTAGTTAGATCCATTTACTAGATCCATAATGGGTCTATTGGGATAAGTATTTCTCAGATAGATAGTTTGGGAGGTGTGGATCTATCGATAACTTAATTAATCAGTAGATTCATGATGAGATTAATTGATTAATGAGATTTGTACTTATTTCTCATCAGTTTATTTATTTCCACCGTATCAATGACAACGTCTCAAATAACTGTTCTGGGTGTTCTGGTCGTTTTCTATGTACTTATAATAAAAAATATCTATCTATGTAATGTATTGTATTATGTATATCAGTTATCTGGTACCCATAACACAAGCTCTGCTTACCATGGGGCTAGATAATGCTGTGTGAATTGTCCAGCATTATTTATTTATTATTTATAACTCGATGAGCCTGTTGAACAAAACGTGCTCCGTTTAGGCGTAGTATTATTATTTAGATATATTCTCTAGTTGAGGTTTAACTAGTAATCTAGGTTATTTGTACTCAGTCATTGACTAGGCTATGTTAATTGGGTGCAACAGAGGCTGAATGGTTTATGTTCTTGAATATTTGCACGTTCCTTGAATGGATAGTTGAATTTAGCCCACACAACGAGATAGAAATACAAAATGGTTTTCGATGCGAGACGACAACCGTTGCCAAAGGCAAAATAATGCTGCTCGCTGTGGAATCGATTTGTAGGCCATAGACTGTTTGTCAATATGTCTTTGTTTGTCTGCATCAACGCTAAAAACAATCTAGCTGGACGATATTTTGTATAGTTGTATCTCGGTTCTTCGCGATCTAGATAGATCTAGAGAACAGTAAAGCCGTCGACAAGGTAGCAAATTATATTATTATACAACATTTTTGGGTTTATTGTACACTTACATGTTTATACACTATTTTGTCTTAAGATTTATTTAGCCTTATTCATCTTTCCCTATTTTTTAATATACATATATTCTTTTTATTCTATTATACATTATCTCGAGTGTTGGCCACCGTGCAGTGTTCGCAATATTTTGTCCTACGACGTCTTTAGCCATATTCATATTTCCAGATTTCTTGGTTATTTAGTTTCCGTCTATTCTTTCTGTATTCTTTTCATTATCTCTTCCACCTTGTATGCATTTCTAATGTCTATCTCAAATCAAGGGTGCCTCAGTAAACGCACGTGCTGCTTATCAGTGCTTAGTGTTATCAGTAGGGTGAATGACCTGTGATAAAGCCCATGCATCAAGCAAACAGCTATTGTTTGTTCCCTTCCGGTGAAGTTCAGGTTTATGTTAGGGTGAGGTTAGATGGACTTGCCATCTTTCTTTCAAGAATTATTAAAAATAGCTGGAACATTATTTAGTTTATTTCTAAATCCAAATGCATTTTTTAACTGTTAAGGTTACCTATAGAACCTGTTTACCCATTTATCTATTGAATGGTGCCTCATTTTGAGAAACTATCTAAACTTCCAGACACCTAGAACCCTCTTAAGGACTTCACATTTCACCAGAGGGGTTCTTGAGAAAAGGAGTTTATACCCAAGTGCTTAAATTTATAAAGATAATATTTTTATGAAACATTAGAACTAAGAAGGTCAGTATTTTTAGTTTTTTATTAGTAGTATTTCAAGAAATAAAAGGCTTTTTTTGTATTGTATCCCATAAAAAAATATTAAGTTTTTATGTTATTCAGCAGTATTTTAAAATATAGGTGTACAGTCAGGTTTCAAGTTATAATCATTTACAAAAACCAATTTAAGTACACATTTAGAAAGATGTTAGGAATAGGTATTGTTAGCTTTTCTGAGATAAAGTAAATGCAAAACTTAAAAATGCTCACACATTTTAAAACAGTTTGATAGAAATTAGAATCACAAATCAAAAGCTTAGCATATACACTGAAAAAGGAAGTGTACCCTACACCTTAAAATGATTTACGAAGTTGTGAAGGGTGTGATATGCAAGACATCATCACAAGATTAAAAAAGGTTTTTTTAATCTTGGTTAAGGTCTTAAGGTTTAAACGCAAGCAAGTGTTAAATACCTAAACCTTTGCAAGATTTAGGTACTTAACATAAGTGTCCGCACACGCCTTCACTTGTGATTTTCTAGAATGATATTATCTACATAACTCTGATGATTGTATGGTCCGCCTAATTGATCTTTAACGCCTAATCGAAGTTAGCTGAAATCAGCGCTGAAAAGTATCTGTTCTTCTGATTCATTGAGAAACGATTGACGAAGTCCCTCTAGCCGAATTTCGGCCATGTCGGCGAGTCTCAATAGAGACTAGCCATGTGCGCAGGGCATATTTAAATGCACAAGTGTGTACACAAACACTCTATTCTTCACTCTAATAATCCGATGGGACAACAGACCGTCCTGACCGGGGAGATGTTAGGCGTAGGACCAACAGCTAAACGTAACTAGAGAACAGCATAAAAATATTTATTTTATTCTGTACTTAAGTGTACTTATTGCATATAAGGTCACGATATGAGCATAAGGACATATTGATCCTCGTGCTCCAGTAGGAGAACCGAGTAGGAGCAAGTTGAAACGGTCAGCTAAGCGACACACAATCCTTCTGAGTAGAGATTCTGCGAGGAGGCGTATGAAACGTTTCTCCATCTGCTAGGAGAATGCGGAGCACTGATGCAAAATCGTAGTATCCATCTGGGCAAGCACCGGCATAGCCCAGACGAGCTACGACACATCACCCTGAAGAAAACCTACAGTTCCCAGCAGCTGCAAGGGTTAGTGGTGAATTGTGAACGGCGCGGCTTCGGGGCTGAAAGAGTATGGCGATCACAGTATGCCTATCATGGCCGCAGGGACACTCAAGCTACCCCAAAGAAATAAATAAAAGCTTAACGTGCTTTCCTAGGCACTAGGATGTAACACCAGCAACTACCTGACTGCAGGATGCTACTAAGAATTTTCCAGGATAATACGAGTACCTATTGCGTCACCTGTACGGGTTTTAATGGAAGACCAGCACCGGCCAGGTCTCTTACGTATATATATTTTATGATATGTATGTAGTATATTTCCATGTAAGTATTATAAGTATTTTATTTTATTTTATAATATATGTATAACCTGCAAGCACACAGATCCCCTGGTACTGTCCACGATCCTATCCATCCATGGTTGTCTGGTAGAGATCTTCTTCGCTCTTGAGCGATAAGACCGCCAATTGTATCTAGTTTTTTAAGTTTTTAATTTACATTGTCATGTTATACTTAGTGTGCAATAAAGAATTATCTATCTATCTATCTTACGGAGCATAGCCAGCATTATGCTGAGTCAGGGCCTTTTTATAAAAACTCTATATACCTGTACCTATTCTACAGATCCGTCTTTTTGTTATAAATTATAATTAAATGTCTTTCTATTCTATTCTATCTCGAACACGATCATTTTCAGATAAATCAAAACTGGTTGACAAGCCACCTATTGGGGTATATCACTTACATTAATGGCGCCATCCTTTTGTTCCTCCGCAGGAACATCCTCATCCATTACTTCTTTCTTGGGTGGAGTAGCATCCATATTTTCTGCGTGTCTTTCATTGATTATATTAGTCAGTGGCGTTTGAATTTCCTCCATTGCACCACAAATCAAGTCCAAAAGCACTAATATCTCACACTAATATCAAAGACTGACCGCCTCAGCAAGACTTCTGGCAAAATCGATTGGCGTAGGTCATTGTAAGGTTAAAACGAGAGAACTAGACTTGGTAACAAAGGATATTGGACCTTGTTACGTTTTGATGAGGGATGTTTTACCTTTTACCCTTAGATGCCACACCCTGGCAGGGTTTGAGTTGTACGCTTGCGCAGTAAGTTTGTTCTGTCTCTGTCTGATTTTTATAACGATTTCTAGGTGTACCCGTGGAAGGATTTTCAATTTCAGAAGTATGAAATTTCTTGTGCGAATTATTCATTACCTATTTTTTTATCAAGTAAAAGTAGGCTCAGTTATACAAACTAAGCCCGATCTAACATTGAAATTTCATGTCTAACATTAAAATTTCATATATTAAAAAAGTTCATTTTGATATTACAAACCAAATAGGAGAAGTACTTTATTACAAAGAAAATTACAATCAAATAATAGAAATACATTAGAACTAGAATTTACAATCAAAACAATTGAGCTAACTGCAGACTGTTCCGAACAATCTACACACCATGATTGATAGCTAACGACGATGTCATGCAATGGAAGAAGACACATATTCGGCCAGTAATGTATTATGTTTTATTTCATAATTTACAAGGTAGCCTTAAAGTTTATTTTATAAATTTAATTTTTAATAAAAAAAATTTATAGTACAACTACTTTGTATACAAACATAGGCTGTCACTTAGTACCCGCTTTAAGACTTCTATAATGAAGCATGTCTCGTTCCTTCCGTGCTAGTTACAAAACTGTATTACGACAAGCTAGAGCTCAGTACTAAATACAATCATCATAATCATCAGCCTTTAGCAGTCCACAGCTGGACATAGGCCTCCCCCAATGAGCGCCATAGCGCCCTGTCTTCAGCTTGCCGCATCCAGCATCTACCTAGTCTTTCGCAGGTCGTAATCCCACCTGGCCGGAGGGCGTCCTACACTACGTTTACCGAGTCGTGGTCTCCACTCAAGAATACGTTTGCCCCAGCGGCCGTCGGTTCTTCGCGAGATATGGCCGGCCCACTGCCACTTCAGCTTGCTAATTCTTAGAGCTATGTCGAATAAAACTAAATAGGTAAAATAATTTCGTAAAACTATATTTGTTCCGTCTGTTTCCAATCCATTCCGTGTTTGAGTGTTTACGACGTGCCTTATCGCCGTGGCTGAAGGTCGCTGCAAGTGCATGTGTGCATGATCTCGTAAGGCTGAGTGCACAATATCTATCAATAAAAAAAATGCTGGACAATCCAAACAGCATCATCTAGCACCAAGGTAAGCTTGTGTTATGGGTACTAGATGACTATTTATATAGATAGATAGATAGAAAATTCTTTATTGCACTTTAACTATAAACTATGTACAGTAAAAACTTAAAAATTAAGTACAATTGGCTAGATATTATTATATTGGTTATATAGATATTTTTTACTAGTTTCTGCCCGCGGCTTCCCACGTATTGTTTCTATGGGAACGTTGAAGATTATTTCTATCCTATCGGAACTGATTTATGGGATAATAAGGAGCATATGTTTTATTCTGGGCCCAGAACTACCTGTATGCAAAATTTCAGCCCGATCCGATAAGTAGTTTTTGCGTGAAAGAGTAACAAACATCCATACATACAAACTTTCACGTTTATAATAGTAGTAGGATTATACACAGATAACGACCAGAAGTTTTTGACTATAGTTATAGCTATTGATCAATAGTTTTCTTCTTTACTACTATTTAATTAAAAAGTTGTGTCGGGTCATGCCCAAGCCCAATGTAGGGTTCTGTAATTGCGCTTTTCAGGAACGTGTGGAGGTTGAAATTGACATCAAATACTCAGGTCCTATGCCGCTTGGAGCCGTGATCTATCGCCGTCTTCGCCATACGAATCTAACTTCAAAGTCAACGCAATCAAAAGTGCATACAGTATTTTTTTTTAATTTCCAATCACATATGCATACAAAACCTATAAATAATAAATAATGCTGGACAAATTCACACAGCATTATCTAGCCCCGTGGTAAGCAGAGCTTGTGTTATGGGTACTAGATAACTGATATACATAATACAATACATTACATAGATAGATATTTTTATTATACATAGAAAACGACCAGAACACCCGGAACAAATATCTGCAGATCGTACACACAATTGTTCCGAGGCGGGAATTAAACCCGCAACCTCCTGCGTCGCAGGCGGACCTTCGCCCACCGCGCCACATCGGACGTCTATAGGTTCCTCCCCGTTATCTAGAATAATGAAATTTGCCAAGAAGGAGTCTTAAAAATTATAAGGAACCCTCGGTGCGCGAGTGTGATTCGCACTACGTTTTATTTTATTTAGTATGGACCGTCGTGGCCGATGTCTCAAGAAGTTCTAGAACACAATTATTCACTCTTGTCTTGAAGAGACCCAAATTGTAGCATAATTATATCAAATAGAGGTTGGTGCTCTATGGTTTTGGAGTGTATGTGAACACGTCTTAACAATATGCCTATAAGCGATCGACCTTGCCATTGTTTCATATGCTTGCTGCATGCGGCTGCGATTGCTTCCATATCGATTTGAATACACAATTATACCATCCGTCATCATCAGCCGAACGACGACGTCCACTACGCCAGATAGGTTTGATGATCTTGCGCTGTCAGATCGGCTTGCGCGACCTTGTTTCTACCATACCGTCTCATCATCATCATCAGCCTATGACAGTCCACTGATGGACATAGGCCGCCCACAATGAGCGCCACAGCGCCCTGTCTTCAGCTTGACGCATCCAGCATCTACTTTCAGTCTTTCGCAGGTCGTCATCGCACCTGGTCGGAGGGCGTCCTACACTACGTTTACTGAGTCATGGTCTCCACTCAAAACCAGTTTACTCCAATGGTTGTCGGTTCTTCGCGAGATATGGCCGGCCCACTGTGAGCTATGTCGATAACTTTGGTTCTGTCGGATGTATTCGTTACGAATCCTATCCTTCAGAGGAACTCCGACCATAGATCTTTCCACCTTACAAAGCACAAATAAAGCAATCCTCACCTAACCCCCACTTAAATAAATATATCACCGAACATAAAGTTTAAGACGATAAGGTTATAATCTAAAACAAAGTTGTTTTTAAGTGGCTCTTTAAATTCTTGACTTATCGTTCGAAAAGGTTTGAAGTAGATTCCTCTAACAAAACGCGATTACTAACAAAAACTAAATAACGATCTCTACGTTTCTAGCAAAATGTTTGTGAAACAATTGTCCACCCGGGCGAAGCCGGGACGAGCCACTAGTCTATAATATAAAAATGAAACGCTGAATGTGTTGCTAAGCGCAAATCTCGAGAGCAGCTGAACCGATTTCGCTAATTCTTTTTTTAGAATATTCCTTGAAGTACGAGGATGGTTCTTAAGGAGAGAAAAAAGAGAAAAATTTAAAAAATTGCCTGAAACAAATGACCACCCTGGCGAAGCCGGGACGAGCCACAAGTCTTAAATAAAGATGGAAAAAACCTAAAAGTCTGCAAAATTTTCGCGCATATTCATGATAAAATCTTGTTTTAACATTATCCTATCTTATCATGTTACTGCATAGTGCATTTTCGTAATGCTGATAACAGCGCATTGATAAGGTACAAAAGGTGATAACGCTAGATTTGGACTTATTAAATTCGATCAACGACAATATAGATGCATAGA
The DNA here is from genome assembly GCA_947044415.1 of Eupithecia dodoneata. NCBI lineage: Eukaryota > Metazoa > Arthropoda > Insecta > Lepidoptera > Geometridae > Eupithecia > Eupithecia dodoneata. Next base: position 3,919,944 of record OX345670.1, read on the forward strand.
ATCAAATTTTGTAAGCTAATAAAAACATTTGAATTTAATTCATTTCATTTACCAAGATGTCCAAGTGACGACCTTTACCCATACTTTTTCAATTAACACTTTGACTGCTGAAATCACACGGTATGTGCTTTCTACAAGTGACTAATATGCGTAAAGCCACTAGCGCAGCGGCTGAGAAAATACAGATCTTTGTGACTCGGCACAGCCGTAATATTTTTCGAACGAAACGCATGTGCGGCGCAACACAACCGCAGTGTAGAGCGGCAGCACGAATTTTTTATGTTAAAAAAAAGATCGCAGTCGTCGAAAAAAAATCGCAGTCAAAGTGTTAAGGCATTGGCTTAGGCTAAACTAAAAGGCGTCGTCGTCTTGTCAACCGCCTAGCCATTCTACAAACAAGATCCGGCAGCAGCGGTGGCATACTGACTCGACACGAAAATTTCTCCTCGTATCTATCCAGCTTATGTATGTATATAAAAACCCCTTAGAAAGCGGATTAAAAACAAAAAGAGTGATATCTTCTTGAAACAGCATAATGAAATAGTATGTTTCTAAGCATTTGGTTCCATTGAACCCGATTTGAACCGTGGCTTTGACTCGCATCTGGATTTTAGGAAACCCGTTTGATAGGGATGCATTTACATAGAAAGCGGGAGGTTTCCCTCCTGGGCTTATGTTGGAACTCCACATACTCCTAATTTATAGCTACAATACAAATAGAGAGTATTAGGTAGTACTTACATAAAACTGGTACTAGTTTTATGTTGGCTTAGTGTGAGACCGCAATCAATGGATACTAATTGGAACTAAAAAAGTTCTCTGTATGGAGGTCGGCAGGGTAGTAGAATAATAATAAATCAATTATTTAAAACCATTGAAAGTAAGAGATCTTATTCAACTTACACTACGGTCTATATTAATATGTATAAAACAAAGTCGCTTCCCGCTGTCTGTGTGTATGCTTTGATCTTTAAAACTACGCAACAGATTTTGATGCGGTTTTTTTCAATAGATAGAGTAATTCAAGAGGAAGATTTATAATCATTTGACACATAGATTTCCACGGGCGTATAATATAAAGCTTATTAATAACACGTTATTTGTGAAATAGGCTTCAGAATAACCTGTATTCGGTGTAAACGTGGTACTAGAATGCGCCGACGCATCTTAGTAGAGATCAAGGTTGTTGAACTATCCAGCATATGTCTCAGTTCCAGGAAGTGCATTCTTTTATCCAGTTCATCATCATCATCGTCTTCTTCCATAATCAGAGTCCAGAGTCCACTGGTGGGCACTTTTCTCTCCATCCTACCAATTGGAAACAAACCCATCCATTGCCATCTAACAGCAATAAATTTGATTTTCGAACTGTTCCCAACAACAATGAGATTCGTTCATAGAGTTATCGAAGGATACGTACCTACATACCATATAAAACCTCTTTGCGGCTATAAAACTTTTGAAATATCATGGTTATTAAGACAAAAATCTCATATAATTTATATTATTATAACTCTTATATAATAACGGGATATTTACCTGCGAAAGACTGCAGGTAGATGCTGGATGAGGCAAGCTTAAGACAGGGCGCTATGGCGCTCTTTGAGGGAGGCCTATGTCCAGCAGTGGACTACTATTAGGCTGATGATGATGATGTACTATGATTTGATTTTTGAGTATTGCAATATTTCGACACAGTTTCATGCGCTATTATCACGCAATTACTCACTTTTCTCTTTGTGGCTAAGATCTAGTTCAAACTTCATTGTCAACAAGGAGGTTACGAATGATCGATCCTCTTTGCTTTGTACTGACTAATCAGATCGTTTATTTCTTTCTATGCAGATTGTACGCATTTAGGTAGGTACCTTCTTGTTGTTGCGATATTGCATAGTACGGTACATAGATGGATATGATCTACTTCTACAATTTTCGAGTACCTATGTATTTGTGGCGAAAATAGCGGCTTATCTAGTGAATGCTAATGTTTATTAAATCGAATTCGAATCAAATCTACCAATGAGAAAAGAAATCAACGCGGCAAATCATAGCTAGAATCTTAGGCTAGAATGATCCAGGAGGAGGGACATGGTAAGTTCCTACTAACCTAAAAGTTCTTTGGACTATCCATCCAAAGCTTTTCTTTCATAAAGCTGGACATTTCACACAACATCAAGCTCGAAGCTAAGTAGAACTTGACGTGTTTGTTATGGGTAATAGATGTCTGTCAAACATAATACAATACATTGCATTGATATATGTATAGAAAATACACAGAATACTCGGAACAAATATTTGCAGATCGTACAAACATTAATTTGTCTCAAGGCGGGAATCGAACCCTCAATGTCCTGACCCCCGGACTTTTGCCTACAACGCCACATTGGTCGTCTAGAAAAGGGCAACAAAATATAAATAGGTTATCAATTATAATTATTAATTAGGTACCTTAAAGTTTTATTTTCTCATTGTTTGCAAATATGGCTTCTTGACTTGATTATCATCAGGTTAGTCAACCAAGGCTCAAAACTATCTATCAATAATTTTTTAAACAATTAAAGTAGGTAGCAACCCCGAATCAGGAAGTTGGCAGGGTTTTAAACCCGTGCCGTGCTCCGAAAGTAAGTTTATCCGTTGGTCCTGCGCTTGACTTCTCCCCGGTCGTCACTTTGCCTTCACATGGCAGTTCTATGAGAGTTCACCAGTGTTTGCAGACACACTTATGCACTATAATATGTCCTGCGCATATCAACTAGTCTCCGTTGAGACTGGCTGACGTGGCCGAAATTCGGCTAGGAGGAGTTCGTCAATCTTGTCTCAATGAATCAGAAGGAATGTATATGTCGGTGCTGATATCAGCTAACTTCACATCAGTCTAGATGCGTTGATACTACTAAGTACAAAGGCATAGCTCACATGTAGCGACATGTAATTTATGACGTCATCGTGCATTCTTCGCAAAAGAAAAATGGAGAAAGCATGCGTGGTTTATGACACGTAAGTTTCACGTAAGATAACAAACACAACCTTATCTAGGTATACTCTTGAAAATTATTGGCTATTAAATTATTCCTATATCATTTAAATTAGGTAGAGATAATTAAGTGCGCAGTACAGACAGACAGGACCTAATATATAGGTACTTAGGTGTTCGATTTATTAAAATTACTTCTCGACGTTACCTACCTGTGAATCGATGATTGCCACATACAAAATTTTTCAACTCTAAGAGCATAATTTAGGTAAAAGACTTACCCAACAAAATGGATTCCTCATGTACTTCATTTTCACAATTGCTTCTAATAATTTCGAAATTCGAATATGTAAACAAACCAATCAGTGCGTCCGTGCATGCGTTCGCGCCAATACTGACAGATGCGCGCGCAATGCCAGCTGATTTGGTACTGGGGGCGAGACAATGCAATTTAACCCTTCTGGTAGTAGAATTTAAGGTAGGTTTAGAGTGCAGTAGGTTCGTCGGATATACTGAAGTGATTTTGGACCGTATTTCACGCCGGACTAAGAAAATGTTGCACTAAAATCTGAAACAATAACGTACAAGGTAAAACATTATCGGTCTGAGTCGTGACACGACATTCAGGGAGGGAGGTTTTACATGGACGAATAAAATCACCTCTTTCAGCTGTCTTCAGTTTTCATACTTTGTCTATGGCCTCTTTAGAAATGGACTGTAAACCTTAGATTGGCGAGTAATGGGAATCCAACATCTCGTCTCCCAAACCACCCTAACATTGCACGTGGTATACTGCGTGGTATGAACTAGGCTCTAGTGAAATCAAACCATCTTCATAATTTTATAACTCGATACTTTTCTGCCAGGATCAAGTAATCTTGATCCTGGCATCTATCTATGTAATGTAATGTATTATGTATATCAGTTATCTAGTACCCATAACACAAGCTCTGCTTACCATGGGGCTAGATAATGCTGTGTGAATTGTCCAGCATTATTTATTTATTTAATCCTTAGATTTTTTCAAATTCAATGTTTTATCAACTGACTGTTCTATTTTCAAAAGTTCCCTACTAAGTATAGACAATCGAAACAATGTTTTCAATAATTGAAAACATTGTTTCGATTCCATTGTCTATGGAATCAAAAAATAGCATATAATTTGTTTCCATAGAACAATTATTGTTCTATGGAATCAAATTATACGCTATTTTTTAAGTTTTATAATAGGTTACATTATTTTTTATAGTATTAGATTATGGTAACACTGTCTATGATGCAGAATGGCAGTTGTAGAATCCAGTTTGCTGTAGATTACCTTACATGTGGTCAGGCCTAGAGATCGGATGACGGAGTGAATAGGGCTTTGTGGACCGGTCAAAGACACTAGGAAACTGTAGGGACTTAGATAATGAGAAACAGCAGCCTAGTCTATGGACAGATGTCCATTGTAAGGTAAGATGTGTTGCGAATTTGTTTGAAATAAGTTCCGTACGCTTGAATGCTATGTACCTATAAGGCTACGGTATTATGGGCAAATATAGGATCCATGGTTTATTTATTTTATTTGATGACAAGGGAGGAAAAATATACGATCAGCATATTTACTTCGGTACCTACTGCGTGTAGGGTACAGTATGCTTAGTGTTGTCGAAGAGAAGCCCACTACCATCGGACTGTATAGATACCATAGAGCATAGAGACTATATGGACCTCTACGGTAGAGGTCTATAGTTTATGGTACCTATGTCTCATAAAAACTAAAGTGTTTTAAGCCTACTCAAAACTGATTACCTATACTGGAGAGTCCATAAACATGATTATAATTAAAATGCATTCGTTTTGAGAACACTTTTGCAAGAAAAAAGGTTTTATAAATTCTTAGTACAAAAAAATTTCAACAAATATGTTAAACCCAAACACAGCAACAACAACAGTTGAACAAGTCTGTTGATGCCGAATTAATCTATGAATTATTACATTTATTTATTTATTTATTTAATGTAATCAGAACGACCTTAGGCCAATTATACTAATTACAGAGGTATAATATAAAAGTAAAGAACACATGTTGTAATACAGTTAAAATAAAATCAAATAATCAATAATGTCAATTATAAATTCAAATTATTGAAGAGTCAACATAAAATTAAGAATGAAATATAGGTAAGTCAAAAATAGGTCAAAAAAAATTTTTAGAGATTAAAACAATGTCAAAAATAGCATTCACAAAAAGTTAAACATATAAGCATTACATATTCATTCAAAATAGAGCATAATAGAGCATAAACCATAATATAAATTTCAATTCACTTCAAATTGCATCATTGTGTACATTTGTAGTATCTAGGTAATGTATAAGAAACACAATGGTACCCAAGCAGGGCGTGGCGATATGCACTGTGAATGGAAGTGAGCCGGGTTTCTAAAAAGCTCAGTTTAATTGATAAGAGAGAAAGAGAGCGGAAAATTTAAATTCAATCACATAGTTTTATTTAAGTCAATAATATAAGTATTGAGTAATTGTTTTTTTATATATGTATTTTAATAATTGTCATTTGTCATTAAAAAATTTCATTTAAGTCTTAGTAGCATTTAATATTGTTTCAATTTTATTTGAAATGTATTATCTTTTTCCTGGTCTTTTAGTTTATCGGGTATTTTATTATATATTTTTGATGCCAACACACAGGTTTTAAAGTTTTTATGAACAAATACTTATCGCTTGGGAATAAAAATCACCACGGGATCGTTCTCAATACAATGGAGAAATAATTTTCCAAAACTGTCCATAATCGACGAAGATATCGTCAAACATGCAATAGGTCATAAAACCTCCTCCTCTTTTGTTTTTCGTTTCGTCGGTTATAAAATGAAAACGATCTGGCTATCTCCGTCGGTAGGACAGACAGACGGACAGGATTCGAGCATTGTTGTCGCTCACCGCCCGTGACGAGGATCAGAAATGGAGCACGGATTGTCCCATACATGTATATACTATATGCTACTAGCTGCGCCTTGCGGCTTTGCCCGCGTGGAAATCTATGTGTCAAATCGTTTATAAACCTTCCTCTTCTTTATGTATATTGTGTTGTACTCTTACTCTGAGGATTATAATACGAATAATTTTAACAGATGTATTTGACAAATAATTATAACACATGGAAAAAAAAAAGTATATATATAAAAATAAGGGAAATATATATACTTAAAAGAGAAAAATATATACAAGAAAAAAAAAAAAAAAAAAGTGATTTATGTTTAATAATTTGTTGTGTGTTTCTGTATATGTGTGTGTGTGTGTGTGTTGTTATTATTATTGAAAGTAATAATACCAATTACTAGTAAAATTCTTGTATGATGTCAAAAATGATGTTGCATTTATAGCAACAGTTTTTATGGATTTTAAGAGTAACCGCAAACCGTTTGCAACAATAAAAAAATCCTCTTCAATAACTATCTATTTAAAAAAACCGCAGCAAAATCCGTTGCGTAGTTTTAAAGATCTAAGCATAAATAGGGACAATCAGACAGCGGGAAGCGACTTTATATATACAATGAGATTTTCCTAACATCATTGATACTATATAGTGATTAAGCGTCATTCTTAGCGGGTTTTGTGCGAAAGGTTCTTCAGGATTATTTTGCCTCGGATATTTATTCATGGTAAGGTAATCTGGGGTGTAAGGGGGACTCCAACATCTCGTCTCCCAAGCCAACCTGTGTACCACGCGCAGGTTAGGTGAAGATTGTTTGATACTTTCACCCGAGCCGAGGCTCTGGTGAAAATATCAAACAATCTTCATAATTTGATAACTCAGATAATTTACAATTATTTTTCGTTTCTTGACACTGGCAGGAAAACGAAACACCATCGCCATTAACCAAAACAAATATCGTCAGGCTGACCTCTATGTATTTTAAAAATATAGACAATAGAATACAACACAAAAATACTTTATTGTACACCAGTTACAGATCATTATAAAAGTACAAGTACAATGGGCGGCCTTATCGCTTAGAAGCGATCTCTTCCAGGCAACCTTTGGATGGAAAGAATTATGTGAATTTAAGAAAGGCAGGACATATCATAGACATATCATTTATTTGCCACTTTATACATGTACACACAAGATACATTAAAATTTGTGAATTAAAAATAAAATACTATATTATTAATTGCACAATAAAGAAAGCAATACATTGAAAGAAACGAATTACAAGAAATATTTGTAATTGTCCGGCATTATTTATTTATTTATTTATAATGTATTAAGTATATCAGTCATCTAGTACCCACAACACAAGCTCAGCTTAGCTTGGGGCTAGATGAAGCAGTGTAAATTGTCTAGCTTTATTTGATTTATTTGTGTTCGTCAAACGCTGGCCTATCAATTTGCCTGTACAAGAATCATTTCAATTCAATTCATTTCGTAAGCCTAGTAATAATCGTTATTAAATTGATTTCTACCTTAAACTAATATGTACCACAACAGTCTATCGTCTTTATACTTTTTCAACAGGGGACTGTCATGGTCCTTTATAATAATAGGGAAAGGGCATCGTCCTGGACCCTTCAAACATGTTTCGGAGATGCGTGAGTGATTGCGATGCTGCTTTGTTTATGGGATAGGGTTCAATCAAGGACGAAGGGATAGGAAGAAGTTTTGTTGAATAAGGTTGTAATTTCAATAGATTTGGTTTCGTGGATCATTATAGCTTTAGATAGATAGATATTTCTTTATTGCACTCTTATTTATAAATAACAATGTAAAATAAAATAAAAAACTTTAAAAACTATATTCAATTGGCGGTCTTATCGCTCAAGAGCGATCTCTACCAGACAACCATGGATGGATAGGATCGTGGACAGTACCAGGGGACTAGCTTTATTTCTTGTAAAAAACGCAGAAAAAGTTAAAACCACAAAAATCTTTTAATCTTGCGGCAACACGAAATGATGCACCTGAACTGTTAATGTGTCGTGTTTTCCATGGTGACACATTTCAATACTCCAAGCTTTGTTACTAGATTGCTAGGAACAAAGCTGCAGTAAAAGCTGGCAAAAGCCACATTGTTACTTTTGGGCTTACCTACCTTACAGAAGTACCTATTTTTGAACTATTTTGTAGTTTTGATTTGTTCTTAAGTTTGATGGCATACAATAAATCTACTTAATTCCTTACTAGTTTCTGCCTGCGACTTCACACGCGTTGTTTCTATGGAAACGTTTTAAGGTTTTTTTTATATACCATGGGGACTGATTTATGGTATAAAAAGTAGCCTATGTTTTATTCAAACTCAAACTTAATAGCATTTATTTCTTTAGGCTTACAAAATAAGCACTTAGACAAGTCAAATTACATACTTTTAATTATTATTAAATAACATTTTTTTAATTTTAAAGTTCACTTAAATTTTTTTGTCCACTAGTGGAAGAAGTGAAAAAGAAACCACTAGTATATTCATTCCAGGCATGCCCAGAATAAAACAGCAATCGGGTTGAAATTTTGCATACAGGTAGTTCTAGAACTACCTGTAGGCAAATTTCATCCAGATCCGTACAGTAGTTGCTTGAACGAATAACAAACATGCGTACATACAAACTTTCGCTTTATAATATTATTAGGATTCTTATTCTACAGAAGCGTTTACATCGTGGTACGAAAACTGTCACTTAACCCTCAGGCTAGCGAAAACACAATGCATTTTATCGTATTGTTCCATTATTCTGACTGCAGCCTACTTGCCTGATGAAAAGAGTAATTCCTAATTAGCCCGCCGGTCGCTTGCAAGTCGTGGTCACGAGCTGTGACGAGGTTGACAGGTGCCAATCCGGGACATGCGTCTGCGCAGGCCTTGTGAACACACTGGATGATAGTAATAAATATCTTAGGACTACAGAATAACAAAAAAGTACATTACTTAAATTCTGTTGGAAATTAACAATGCGTGTGCCTGTACTAGGTGAAAACCTGTTTTTCAGGCAAAAGAGAGCTAACAACAAATAAAATAATCAAATAGTACTTGCTTATTACACAAAGCGACGAACATACATAATTTACGATGATAACTTATGCTACCTAGGTAGACTAAACTAGATATAATGATAAAGGTGTACACGTGGATGTTTAGAGCTTGACCTTGAAAGCATTTTAACACTTCGAGTGCTGAAATCACACCGTATGTGTTTTCTACAAGTGACTAATATGCGTAAATCCACACTAGCGCACCGGCTGAGAAAATACAGATCTGTGTGACTCAGCACAGCCGTAATGTTTTTCGAAGGAAACGCATGTGCGGCGCAACACAACCGCTGTGTAGAGCGGCAGCACGAATGGCTTAGGTTCAAAAAAAGATCGTAGTCGTCGAAAAAAGTTAGCAATCAAAGTGTAAAGCAGGCAAACCTCTTCCCGCCACCGTAGGCTTAATTCACCTTATTATTTTAAGTAGATTTAAATACTTTTAGGTGATTTTTCTAGGTCTAAGGCATCAACTTTTTAGTTGTTCACTCTTGGCAGAGTTTCATGGGTGTCCTCCTGATAAACAGCTGTTTCGTCGCAAATGATGTTTAAGTAAGTAAAAATGCTGCAAATAACCACAATTATTATTATCGTTTCGTTAGATCGTAAGATCATCGTGGTTATTGTGATCGTAACTTATTACTTCCTACAATAATTCGTAGCCGTAAGTCCGTAGAGTAACTACGTCGTAGCCACTGTACGTGACGTAGCACGCTCTACGTTCAAATGGCTAACTATTTTTCTGATAAAACTTTTAAGCTACGAGTATCATGGTTATTAACACGAAAGTCATTTATTGAGTTTTCCAATATTTCGGCACAGTTACTTACTTTTACTAATTACTACTTACTTTACGTACTTTTATCTAATTTATTTTGGAAGAGCGAGATTCCCTAACACAGGTATTTCTTTTACTTAAAAGGGAATCTCAAACACTTATATTTATTGTACATTAAGTTAAAGAAATAAATATTTTGTATATTGTTTTGTATTTGTATTTGTAGTTTCGTGCGCCATGATCACGGAATAACTAAAGGTATTAAATAACGAATATGTATTTACAACTTAGTTTAATAAAAACATCGAAATCGGTTGGCGTGATATTTAATTATTCGTCCATTTGTCGCGCACATACTTTCCATGGATGCCATTGTCAGAACTGGACCAAATCGAAATTAGACCACACGGGAAGCGCCAGCTTGTAAATAATCATCAAAATCGGTTAACCCTGTCGATAGTTCTGAGGTAACAAACATTAAAAAAAATACAGTTGAATTGAGATCCTCCACCTTTTTTGAAGTTCGCTAAAAAGAAATATGTGTATAATTTTTTAATGTTCTGCCGTTGTAAAAAAAAAAATATTCCGTTTTAAAAAATCCGTCCCGTGTTACTCGACACAAATCACTTCACGCATCACAACGCGCCACTCCTGGTTGTGATTGCAGGAGGAAGCAAGTCATTAGGACTCCATATACCCTACCATCCTGCGATGAAATACATTGACGGTTTCGTTCAGGAGCAGTTGTGTGGTTTAGAAGAGAGCGGGCAATGGTTTGTGAAGTAAAACGGTTGGAGTTTTAACGTATTTTGAGTTTATGGACAGGATTCTTTTCATTTCTGGGTAATGGTAAATGGTTGGTTAATGATTTAGTTTTACGAAGCAGGGTCATGCGTGAACCAAAAATGTACGCAAATCCGAACAAAGTTTTCTTCCCCGGGAATCGAAATAACATCCGAGGTAACCTTAAATTTAAATTATAACCACTAATAATATTTTGGTAGTAATCGACAGTAGACTAACCTAACCACCAGCCAAATTTGATGTAAAATGTTTGTAAATAAACCCGACTTTGATTGAAAAATCATATTGACTTCGGCTAGAGTATACAAATACATACAAAGGCGCTGGGCCAAACGTGTTCTTGGGTGGACACCACGACTCGGTACACGTAGTGTAGGACGCTCTTCAACCAGGTGGGATGACGACCTGCGAAAGACTGCAGGTAGATGGATGCGTCATGCTGAAGACAGGGCGCTATGGCGCTCATTAGGGGAGGCCTATGACCAGCAGTGGACTAACATAGGCTGATGATGATGATACATACAATGGACACTCACTTTCATTAAAGTAATTTTAAAATTACCCAGTTGGCTGTTGCATCCAGTGACACCGGAAATGACGTAACAATGCAGTTCTGATTTGACAATGGTGCCGGTGACAGCTTGAACTGTCAAATTAAATAAAATAATTTTAAAATTATCGTCATAATGCAAGTGGTGCATTACTGACCGACCTAAAACTGTTAAAAAAATGTTACGCATTGTATTTTTTTCATATCTGGATGGAAAGGAAGATACGGAGGTTGCATTAATGTAGAGGAGACGGCAGCGCATGTGCTTGTAGATTGCGACAGCGTAGCTTCTCAAAGACTGCATCACCTTGGAACACCGAGGACGCCTAGGGAGACATGCACCGGCATCAGCGAGCTGCTGGCCTTCCTGGAGGATATGGTGGTTAGACTAGCAGCCCCCCCACCCGACACGCAAAAAGGGCTTACCTAGGCCAGGAAACCAGTCCAGAAACAAGTAGTAGTGGTAATGGGAGATAGATGATAGGACTAGGATGTTGCGAGGTTGTACTGTGATGGTAAACAGGTTTGAACCTATTATGTATAACAACATAACCTGTTAGGACTTGCACTGCAGGTACCTATGATAATAGCTGCAGTGTTTAGATAAGATCAAATATTGCTTTTCTAACGTTTATCAAGTCTTATCACTATCTCTTATCACTATCGCCTTTCCATGACCTACAACAAAATGCATTCAACTATAAATATAAAAGTGTAATTTTTTATTAAGTAAGAAAACTCTTTATTATACCACACAAAACAGATATCAATACATAAATAAATACCTTGAATAAAGGAAGTATAAAGGGCGGCCTTATCGCTGAGAGCGATATCTTCCAGGCAACCCTTGGATGGACTGGGCATGTAGGAACATTATAGACGGTGGCATTTTCAAAAAAAAATGATAGAAAACAGGAAATAGATAGACATAAGATAGGCTATCAAACTTGTCACCCGATACCGAGTGATTTTATACGGATATGAATTAGAAGTTAATTAATATTTATCGATTAATTAAACAAAAAAAAACCAAATAAGTTGAAATAATCGATTGCACATACATTCAATAAAAAAATATCAAAACAAAACGACGGAAATCAATCTGATGGATCATTAATTCTATTCATTATATTCACTAAATGCATCCCTTTATTACGTCACATAATGAGTCCATATGCGAGGTCAGTGACCCGGTCCCACGTGTGGACTTGTGGACAACACACGTGTTTCTTTGTCAATGTCCAAATGCTTTCTTAAGATTGTGAGCACAGAGTTTAGGGAGGAGGGAAAGAATTGGACAGAGAACCGATGGAGTCGATAGTGTGTCTAAATTTTTTCTTGAACAAAAATGAACTATTATACGAGAACGGTGTAGTTGATTCGAATTTGGAGTTAAAGCAGAAATGTGCTTGAATTTGCTAGTCTTGCTTGCGAGAATGAATGGGTAATAATGATGATAAAACGTTCGAGATGAAATATGCGAGTGCGTCAAAAAAGAGAAACATATTTTAACCTACTTTAGCACCCTGATCATGATAAATTCAGCTTACCTTCCATAAATCACTCACTTTCACTTTAGATTTGAAAGCACACAGTGTAACAAAGTCATTGAAAATAAAATACATTAGTACATATAACCTAAACACAAAATTATAAGTAGATACTAATTTGATTGAAAATTATAAGTATTGATACAACGGGTATTTATCGCGGTTTACACTCTGAAGTGGTCACGGCATCGTGATGACATCCCGTGACCACGACAGAGTGTAAACCTGTTGAAACGTCGGGAAAAAAGGTAAATAAACGCGATAAATACCCGTTGTATCAATACTTATAATTATGTGTTCAGATCGCGTAAGTTTAAAAATATGGTTATAAAACTTATCGCGTTTATTTACCAGTCATGATCGTGGTCATCCCGTGACCACGACAGTGTGTTAACCTGTTGATACGTCGGTCAATAAACGCGAAATAATTATAAACCCTAATTATAAACCCGCTATGCCATCCATCATGTCCTGTTGCAGCGTTGGATCGCGAGGAGTGGAAGGAGAAAAGGGAGGCCTTTGCCCAGCAGTGGGACAATAATGGATTAAAATAATAATAAATAGTATGCCATCCCCTCGATGAATGCAAAATGCTGAATATACTAAATAAAAATATGACTTGTCTAAGTGATTATTTTGTAAGCCTAAAGGAATAAATGCTATTGACTTTGACTCCCTTCGCCTGTTGTAAGTAAAAGTAATTTACTTTTGTGTTTAATTTAGTTTAGGTTAAGAATAATAGCAATAAACGTTTTTTTTATTTTATTTATTTTAATCTTCATGCATTCCTGTCCTCATTCAAGTTTTAACCCCAAATCTGGGTCTTACAAGACCCTCTGGAAAAGCTTAGAAACCATTGAATAGTGTGTAATGAACCTTTACTATAGGAGGGTTCTATTCAAAAGTTACGGAGGGAAGAAACACCTTAATGTTTGCATTTGGTCCATACAGATAACTTTTATTACGAATGCACTCGCTAATGCCCGCGGCTTTGCACGTGATTAGGATCGCTAGGATGAAATTCACAAAGTTTCATTTCTGAAATGACAAAATGAAATGAATTTATTTGTTAAAAGACTTACATAGAGCATAATAAACTTAAACTAAGAGGAAACATGTTAGTAACTTAGTAAACATGTAAGTCTAGTAACAAAATGGTTTTGCCTCAGCATGAAAATGACATATTAGAAAAAATAATGACGAGATAAATTTGATTAATTTAGAATTTAGATGTATAAAACATGGACAAATAATACCTACTTTTCGTACATGGCTCAACATCAAACAGTGTAGTAGTTAGCCTTCCACGTTTGTTTGTATGAAGAGGTGATGGACTCGTTTAACACTTTGATTGCTGAAATCACACGGTATGTGTTTTCTACAAGTGACTAATATGCGTAAATCCACACTAGCGCAGCGGCTGAGAAAATACAGATCTTTGTGACCGAGCTCAGCCGTAATATTTTTCGAACGAAACGCATGTGCGGCTCAACCCAACCGCTGTGTAGAGCAGCAGCACGAATTTTTTAGGCAAAAAAATCGCAGTCAAAGTTTTAACTATAGCGCACATGGCTTGATAAGACTGGCCAAGGGGCCGATATTCGACTAGGAGGATATCAATAACAAGTATGTTAGTATGGATTATCTGTACAGTCCGATTGTACCACTGCAGGCAAAAGTCCTCCCAGAGAGGCGTTTACAGGAGACCTCCCTATTGTCCTTGACACTCCACGCGGTCACGTGCTTTGCAGGTATCAATCCTTTTCTCAAAATCATTCATGAAATCAAATTTCGACAAAAAATCCTACGTTGTTGGAACCCAATGTATTTCACTACATAGTATAAAAAAGTCGCTTTCCGCCGTCGGCCTGTCTGTCCCTATGTATGCTTAGATCTTTCAAACTACGCAACGGATTCTGATGCAGGGATTTTAATAGATAGCGTGATCCAAGAGCAAGGTTTATAAACCATTTGACACATAGATTTCCACGCGGGTGAAGCCGTGGGGCGCAGCTAGAAAACACATCTCTAGACTGGCTGTCTATCAGCCCATGGCAAAAAACCCATCAAGATGACCATCGTATTTTTTACCCGACATAAAAAAGAGGAGGTTTATTATCCTGCACGCTCCATGGCAATAAAATCCAACACCTGAGCAAGACGAATAGCCAAATCAGGGTAACGCTGTTTTTTACAGAAATCAACCCCTTTCCGGTCAAATTGATCGGACTTTCCGGATAATCGATCAGCGCTGCAGTGAGAAGGTTATCTATCATCATCATCAACTTATAACAGTCCACTGCTGGACATATGCCTCCCCTAATGAGCGCGCCCTGTCTTCTACTTGCCGCTTCCAGCATCTGCCTGCAGTCTTTCACTGATCGTCATCCCACTTGGCCGAAGGGCGTCCTACACTACGTTTGCCGAGTCGCAGTCTCCACTCAAGAACACATTTACCCAGCGGTGCACGGTTCTTCGTGATATATGGCCGGCCCACTGCCACTTCACCTTGCTAATTAGCTATGTCGATAGTTTTGGTTCTTTGTCAGATGATTTCGTTACGAACGTTTCGTACTCTATCTACGTATCAAGTAAGATTCACTCTTCCATACGACTCAAATGTTTTTTTAGTATTTTTTATCACTATGAAGGTCGAGCCTTCATCACAATGAGGTATTCTCAATATCCAATGCAGTAACAACCTCACATCACAAAAAATCATAAAATCGTAAAATGCCAAAATGTATGCGCTGAGACGATACCATTGTAATTGTGAAGCGATTTATTTAGTGGAATTAAAGCCCTGGGTTATGATAAGGATAATTCATAATTCATTTATTGTTTGTGAATCAGGGTAATGGATAGTCAGATACATAAGACTTATTTTAGATCGCTAGATTCTGCCGCTTAGGCGTACAAACATTTTAATAAACAATTAATATTTTAGCTTATACAATATAACAATGACGACCGATGTGGCGCGGTGGGCGAAGGTCCGCCTGCGACGCATGAGGTTGCGGGTTCGATTCCCGCCTCGGAACAAATGTGTGTACGATCTGCAGATATTTGTTTCGGGTGTTCTGGTCGTTTTCTATGTATAATAAAACATATCTATCTATGTAATGTATTGTATTATGTATATCAGTTATCTAGTAGTACCCATAACACAAGCTCTGCTTACCATGGGGCTAGATAATGCTGTGTGAATTGTCCAGCATTATTTATAAATTATTTATAAAAAACAATTATATTATCTTATAAAAAAAAGCATGCAGTTATATAAATAATCATTTAATTTAAATACTTATAATTTTTAATGAATGTCTAATTATGAAATTTTATTTAAATAAGGACTGAACGATCTACTTTAAGCTTTTCTACATGTTCGCTGCACTTATCAAAAAGACCCTAATAACGATTCATTTATATGTAATTTAATTGCTACTGTTTGACCTGTACATTTAGACAACATAAGTGGAAGTATTCAGGATAGGCAAGGGTCTGTTCCCCCTGAACGGGGCTATTCGATATGGGGGTGCGTAGACGGAGGGCTTATTCCCATCATTGAGAGAAATCTCTGAAGCTAGAACTACGTACACATAAGCCATGACACCTTTTTTTATTAGTAAATAATAAATAAATAAATAATGCTGAACGATTCACACAGCATCATCTAGCCCCAAGCTAAGCAGAGCTTGTGTTATGGGTACTAGACAACTGATATACTTAATACAATACATTACATAGATAGATATTTTTATATCACTACCAGAACACCCAGAACAAATATCTGCAGATCGTAGGTACAGACAGAGATTTGATTGAGATTTGTTCAGAGTTCGAGTTTTGTAATAAATAAATAAATAATGCTGGATAATACACACACCACCACCAGGATGATCAGACCAGGACCAGGTGGACCAGGTGGGATGACGACCTGCGAAAGACTGCAGGTAGATGCTGGATGCAGCAAGCTGAAATGAAGACAGGGCGCTATGGCACTCATTGGGGGAGGCCTATGTCCAGCAGTGGACTGCTATAGACTGATGCTGATGATGATGATGAATCCACACAGCATCATCTAGCCCCAAACTAAGCTGCAAAAATTAACTCTAAGTTAATACATCGAACTAGATACCAAATTTGCACAAAACAAAAACGATACGAAACACGCAATTGCGTATTTGGAGAATTAAAATAGCGCTCCTGCTACGCACATAGTACTTAGGTGCATGACAACATTATTATCATGGTAAAACTGATATTATTAAATTTGAATAGAATATTTCCGTAATAATTGGGTCATCTACGAGTTCAACAGCATTCCGCTTGATAAAGGGCAGAGGCCTATCTATTAAAGGGTTTCCTGATTTATAGGACTACTGATTAGAAACTATATTGTCTGAACTCCATCTGAATATCAATTATTTCACGGTATAGGTATATGTAGGTTGGGAACACGACTCGAGTAAACGTAGTGTAGGACGCCCTCCGACCAGGTGGGATGACGACCTGCGAAAGACTGCAGGTAGATGCTGGATGCGGCAAGCTGAAGACTGGGGGCTATGGCGCTCATTGGGGAGGCCTATGTCCATCAGTGGATTAACATAGGTTGTGTCCCTGTCTTCAGCTTGCCGCATCCAGCATCTTCTTCCATATAGCTATAGTATAAGTTTAGTGACTCGAGTACCTATAATGAAAATAATTAGTGTGGTTGTAAATAAAGCTTTATTATCTGATTTATTATTTATTATGTTACTGTAGCCGAGAGAGATATTGATATGAGACCTTGTATTGAGCGTTACAAAACATTTATATTTATTTAACCCATTTAAACCCGCTGTCCTAGAACTGGGCCATATTTTCAACCACCCTCATTCTTTTACTAATATGTCTTGCGGTGTGTTAGAAAACGAATTTGCATTGCTGAATAGTGTAACTTTATGATACAAGCAACATCATTGTCAGTTGCTGGATAAAAGTTAAAGAAATATTTGGGTCCAAATGGGTTAAGAAGTAAAATCCACAGCCTTTAAAACTAATATTAACATACTTAATTACTAAACTTAAGGCCAGTAAAGGATTTACTTTGTATAAAATAACTAACTAGCAGCAACTATTAGAAGTTTTTAATACTGAAAAATATTTATAAGGGTTTTTTGATTTTTTTATGATTTAGTTAGACAAATAAGAAGAAAGCTTTAAATAAATTCAATTCAATTCATTTATTGCAAGAAATATGGTCTTATTTCAAGGTCTAAAACATTAGAATAGTCACATACTACACCAAAACTCATGGCATGCAAACATTTCTAAATCTAGGTTCCTATACAATGTAATTTTAAAATGATTAGTTACTAGCAGACCTTCCCGACTTCGCACGGTTTTAGTAAGGATCCCTAACTTTTTTGAAAATATAATATAGCCTATGTTCACCGCGGATAGTGTAGCTTCCCAACGGTGAAAGAATTTTTCAAATCGGTCCAGTAGTTTCGGAGCCTATTCATTACAAAAAATCAAACCTTTCCTCTTTATAATATTAGTATAGATTAATGATTAGTTAAGTTATAAAATATGAACATATCAATAATGTGCTACTTAGGTTATTCTCAAATTTAGGTCCATGATTTTTTTTGACACTATAGAAAGCTTTTCCATAACTATTGGTAAAGGTAAATCTTTGATGTCATTAGGGATTTTATTATATACATATAGAGCCACACATAGCATATCAGTTCTTTTGATATAAGGCTGTCTTAGGAGTTCTAGACAGAACAATTTGTTCTGGGTTACTAGTCTCTGGTCTAGGGTATACATTCCTAGCTTTAGTAAATAAATTCGAATGTTCCTGTACTACTTTACAGCGATTAGTACCTAGTCATAGAACATAGACTATGACTAATGCAAAAAGTAAACGCGTAATGCAAAAAGTATGCATGTCGGAATCAGAAACCCATGTGTTTCTGTTTAGAATCGGAAACGACTGCGGTCGGTCGCCAGGTGCATTTTGCTTTCACGTGCTTGCAATGTGGTTCACATCAATCAATCGCGAGGGATGAAAAAACTGGCCAAGTACGAGTTAGACGTTAGGGTTCCTCGTTATATTACCTGTACAAGCAAATTCTAACCTCATAACAATTTTAGCATAAAAACTCCTTGCAGCGCCGAGGCGGATTGTCTATTCTTATATGCTCGATGTTTTATATAAACTAGACACCTAAGTAAAGCCTAGCCTTGAAACCTGCATACAGTTTTAATTTATAGGAAAGAGGTTTTATAACGTGCGTTAAGATAACAGAATAACTATAATTAGGATATTATGGTAGGTATGTATTATGTAATACCAAAGCAAACTACCAAGAACGCAGCAAGAAGTAGGTTAACTCTCCAATTAGTATCCATATACAAAATATCTATAATAATTAAAATAAATTATTAGAAAAACATTGCTAGAAAGCCGGTGTTGCCATCTGGTACGTGTAAAGACGACGGATGCACTTTTTGTGAGTGCGCCGCAAACTAATACCGCGGGCTTCCGCTCTAAATAGGTCAATAAGTCACCTACAGTAAATAAATAACATTGCATTACGAAAAATATATTAATGGGAATATTTATTTTATCCCCGGAAGTGAAGCGACAAAGGAAATGAAACAGGTGTTGCGAAATTCAGAAATAGGTAGGTATTCATTTCATTTTATTCTACCTACCTATATACTTGGGTTACCTAATGCCTAGCATTAATTTTATTGTAGTACCTATTGTTAGGAGAACTCTGTGTCTAGATAAACCTATGTTGGGATTTAAGACACTATCAACCAGTTAACTGTAAAAATTTGTAACAATAAATAAATAATATCTATCTAGTGGCCCACTCATCATGCATTTTAAGTTTTTTATACATTTGTCGCGACGCACCTACAAAATAATAAAATGTAAATAAATAACATGAGAATAAACTAACATTTTAATAACTTCTGACCGAAAATCTTATGTAAATGTTGACCAGAGCTCTTATTATATGCAAATATCGACGCGCTAAAGACAATACGCACAGATTAAAATGTTTTCATTCAGCGCCGAACAACAAAATAAGCAGAACGCGCCAAACACGAATTTTCCGTCACAAAAAACTCAGGCGCACCGGAAAGTGCCTGGATTGTTTCCCGCCATCCGGCGTCTCAGCCAACCGAAAATTGGCGCCTAAATGTACAACTGACCAATGAAGTAACTAGCCGCCAATTTCCACCAATAGGAGCAAAGCCCGCGCTCGCGCCATCGCGTCGTTGTCAATCTGGAATTTAGTACGGCAACTAGTGAAGTGAATGAATACCGCCCGCAAACCCTTTTAATTTTCCTTGGGATAACAAAATTCAACCACAGGGGTAAGTTATTTTACAAAATATTCAAATAATAATCCATCTGTCACCGAACTAAGACGCCATGATCCCAAATCTATCACAATTTATTCCATATTTTGCAATTATTTTTCCATTATCGCGTCCAAAGCATTCTATGTTTTCGATGTTCTACGTTTCGTTATCTTTTGTTACGTAACAATCGAATAATTTCAACCTCGGAAACCAATACCAGCAATGACTAACTCATGTAAAATACACGTCCAAACGATACAAACAATTTCCACAAAATCTATTCGGAAAGCGTTCGAGCAAAATGGCGGCGCGACGCTGCATTTTATTAATAGTTCCCCCTCTCTGTCTCGCATGGCTGAGTTTAACCAAGTTAAACAGAGATAGCAATAGTAAATCACGAGTTCGGTAGGGTGAACACGTAATCCAGACACGTCTTCGGTTCGGTCCTTGTAAACAAGTTAGATGAAAATGTTGCCAGCTTAACATGTCCATTGGTTCCCAACTTTTATGGAGTTTCTTTGTAATACTTATTATTTTGCATTATCATATTTGGTAAGAGTGTTATATAATATGTTAATTTTGGAAGGCTTTATTTATTACTTAGGTCTATTTTAGTTCAGAGTCTTTGTCGTTGATATTCCCTCTAACAGTGTTAGTCACAGATACTTGTATGGAGCGTAACGTTTCATGGAAGAAGAAGGAGTGTTAGCTAATTTAAAGTCGGACTAACTCCCGCTTTTTAAATTTTTGGATATAGTACTTAAGTACCTAATCTTTTTTCTTATGATTTGAAATTTATCCAACTTATTTACGGCTTCATCATAAATTAATACAGAAAGAACAACCGAATTTGAGACCAATAATAATTATTATAATATGTTAATTATTATTCGTCATATAAATAAATACGTTAAATTTCCAATTAAATTTAATTGAAATCAATTTAGCCGTTTTTTTTAGTTGGAGGTACCTAGGTAGTGGGTATCTACATAAATCTATTTATTTATATAGGAACGCGAACATTGTAGGTAGGTACATAATAAATAACAAAGAGCATAAATAGGGACAAACTCGTTAAAAACATAATAGACCTTGCGCGCGCAAGCGGATTTTAATAAACCTACAGCTATGCGTCGAGATTTAAAACTTTTCTTGTTTTTGTTTTTGGCCGATGTAAAATTTATAATGGGAAACGATTTCATTGCGCTAGCCTCACTCACAAGGCAAATCGTACAACTAGCGCCGCCCAGTGGCAAGCGGAGGAACTAGTTCCGTGGCCTGCTTCACGTGTCGCCCGCACCGCGCGTCGCGATTTCCGACGACCGACCGACGCGCCACGCCGCGCAGTCGCCGTCCGTACATCGCTCGCGCGGACGTCATCGCGTTACATCAACGTCACAAACGTCACTACGGCTTTGTTTACACACAAATTCAACTTTCGCGTCTTGATCGAATAATATGTGCCAAACAATTTCGTTTAGCCATCCCTTCGTGCAATAATATTAACTATTTTCTGTAGGTTACACGGATGCTTTAGTGGGAGTGTACTGTGAACTTCTGTGACTTTCGAGATGTCTACGCTAAGTGTGAGGGCGCCGCTTCAGACCACAATGCTGGACACCAGGGCACTGCGAGTGAGAGGAATCACAGCCCTCGATGGCGTAAGAAGAAACCTCTTTGGTTGCACCGACAGAGAAGAAAATAGAAGATTTGTCGAACGAGAGTTGACGAGGCAATTGGAGTTAGACAGTCAGAGATGGGGTTTTGATTTTGCCAATGAGAAGCCTTTGCCTGGTGCTCAGAGGTTTGCCTGGCAACTGGTGCCGGCTTCGGCGGTGCCTGCCGCCTTGAGAAGGTCCCCGATCACGATATCGACACCAACTCCTGCCATGCCCAAGAAGCCCAACACTGAGGCCAGAGTTTCAAGCCCTGAGAGCAGTAGTAAAACACAGAAAAGAATAACAGGTATGTTTTTATAACTTTACTATCAGATTCTACGACACATTTCTGTCTAAACACTCTATTTTGTTTACAATGTTTACTTAGCTCTTGTTAGAATGTGGCATTGCATTGCATAGCAACACGAAATTTGCTAATAAGAACACCACGAATTTCGCCGTACATTTGTATTCTGGTTATTTTTTGAGAGTTTGTTTACTAAATATTGCATTTTCGTTACTAAGCTATCTAAGCTAAGCTGTCATTTGTTTGTCACGCGTCATAATGACGTCTATGTTGCTACAAGTAACTTAAATTCAGAGTTTTTACAAAGTGTCCAGGTAGATAATGTGAAAGTTTTAGAAAAATATAGGTGTTTCTAAAAATAGTTTGGTTGCTTACCTACTTATGTTATAAATGAGATAAAGAACCTTATAATTATTAGGTAAATAGTCGACAAGTTTAATGTTTTTAATAAAACTCCATTAAAATTGTAGGTATAATTAATCGTAACAAGTCAACAGAGAGCTAATTACATATTTATATCAGTGCAGTTATCAGTGTTCTCAGTGGTGACACTTATAGGTACATTACATAGGTATAGGTGCATATTGTTTTGTATGAGTGGCTGCCGTATGCCTGTTATAATATCAGAGCTTATAATCTAAAAGCCTCAAGAAATAAACTATTTTGAATTTGTCAAAATTTATAAATTGTTTTTATTAAGTCTTGGATCACATTTAGTAGTAGCAGTAATGATAACCAAGGGAATACAAAAATACAATTTAAGTCCTATCCAAAACACCACTCATCACAGTGCAAGATGTTCGTTGAACATCCTCAGATTCTACTGAAATGTTTTTACGACGCAAGCCAAAGATAACAAAGCATCAGGGTCACTTTGATCAGACACCTCTATTTTTAGGAGCGTTGCACTCGCTCCAATGAGCACATGACTCAAAAAACACTGCATCAATCAACGCAAACCGTACAAATAAACGTACTTTAAATAGGTTATTGAAGGGTTTTTTTTTTGCAGATTACTTCATGCTTATTTTGTGAATTTATACATAATGTTCAATGTCATCGGAGAAGAATTACTCTTCCATTCCTCAGATTAAAATAAAAAACGTTCTAATTAATACAGAGAGAGTTATTTAACAATCAAATTACCAACCTAATTCAATCAATGAAAGTTGTGTCTGATATATTACATACCTAGTCTGAATCACTATTTGGTTCCAACACATTCTAACCGTAGGTACCTATGTAGAATTACAATAGGTTCAATTTACAAAAATAGGTCACAGTGAATAAGCAATCCACGCGCCGACAGGTTATTGTTACGTCAAATATAAATGCAGAGTGGTGTCTAAAGAAGGCAGACATTCAATTGTATTCATTATTTTATTGTGTGTGGCTACTTTGTTATGTAGGTATGTTTAGATACCAATTTATGTAACCTAGGCCTTTGATTACATGTTATTAACAGGCACTATTAAAATAGGTACCTATCTATTGTGTCCAAATCCTGTCTTTTTCACATGATTGTCAGCTTCTGTCATGGTAACCAAGCCGAGATTTTGAAAGTAATCTCAAGCCCAGAAGCTTTCTGATTTAGCAATTATTGCCCATCGACGATAATGTCTGAATACGCGTGCCCCAACCGCATAATAATAATACCCCCTTCATAAGGTATCATATTAAGTGGAACTGAATACGCGTATCGTATTGCGAATATGATACTGAGCCATAATGGTGCCACCTGGGTCATAATGGCTTCTTAAATTATCAACTTATCGTGTAAAAAAGTACACAACAATTAACTGGTATTGTAGTCTTATCATCAACCTTCATAGTTTTATCGTCTTGCTAAATCAACACCTCTCGTAAACTTGTTTTTATTGCGTAATGTAGCTCCCAATGCAGATGGACGACCTTTGGTCACGCTGTTAGCGAACCAAATGGAACAAAAACACAAAAAAAGACTTTCGTAGAGCGTAGTGAGCCATGAAAATCGTCGATAAGCGTTCATAATCTTCAAGCAAAAAATATTTCATAATCCATCCAACAAGAGCAGTTACACCGTGGTCTCTTTAAGACTAGTCT
The DNA here is from genome assembly GCA_947044415.1 of Eupithecia dodoneata. NCBI lineage: Eukaryota > Metazoa > Arthropoda > Insecta > Lepidoptera > Geometridae > Eupithecia > Eupithecia dodoneata. The sequence continues at coordinate 3,944,041 of OX345670.1, forward strand.
GGTTTTCCGCCTAAAATTTTGTAATTGAACAACAAAACATCCCCACCTCCTTCCTACTAAAGACTAAATGGCGAATATTTTTTGCTGCTAAGGTGTTAGAAACTTCATAAAGGGTCATAATCAAGTCATTCATTACGTTGTTAAAGCGTTGTAATTAAAAATTAAGATTTCAAAAGGCCTTCTTCAGTCCCTAATTGACTTTTTTCTTAATTTAAAAAATGTAAAGGGCTTAATATGTATAACTGCTTATTAAAATGTTTTTCTGATCTCATTAGGAATGTTTTATATCACACGACACGACCCTAGATTCTTATTTCAAGCAAAAAAGTGTAACGTATTTACTAAGCGGCAACTCGTGCGTTGCCGTCTTGGTTCAGAGCAAATCGGTTGGATAGGTAATGTTTAGCATATCAAACAGATAAGATGTAAGTTCTTTATGAATTTAAGCGGGTAAACTACAAACCTAGTTTATTTTGGAAGAATACCAACGATTTCATAACTATGAGTGATCATGATCACTGATCAGTGAGACATCACAATTCGAGGCGCGCGGGTTCGGTTGTTAACCGAACTTTTAACCAACGTTATAAAAACTCTTTTAAGAGTACTCATTTATGTTGTTATACGTACTCGTACGTAGGCAACTACAGCTCATATTCAAGCACTTAAATTAAAGTAACCAACGGCTACGATTATTTGATGTGTTAATAAACAGTGTGTGACCTAGTTTTGCTTTGTTTTGATACATCGGCCTACCCCGCGGTCTACTACGGCCTCCCACACTTGTCCTATTTTAGATTGCACATGTGAACATAAACTAGTAAACATAAAGTTATTTATACGCACATACGAAACGACGATATCTTTACCTCGTTAGAATTTACCTACATAAAAATAACCGATGAAAATTAGAGTGCCCGATTTCTGTTGCAGTGAATAATCGAAAGTAGCTTATTGTTAAATTTCCTGTTATCGTCAAATCATGATATAGACATGACTATTAGTTTTGTTACACAATTTTATAAGTCATACAAATGAGCAATTTCTATTGACTTAGTGTAAAATGTAGAGACGTCGTCGTCGCTTATACTAGCACTCAAATGGATGACTCGTCGCACACGCTGCGTCACCGCGCATGCGCACCGCACGCCCGCGCTGATTGCAAAATGGCCGCTTTTATGTTGTGTTCCCAACGACTGGAGCATCTTTGTTTCTGTTTTATTCGGATATTCATTTTGTTTCTAATTGCATTCAAATAGCAAGCAAGCGCCCATTACAAATAATGATAAAAATGCGAAAAGTCATTTAAAACGGGATATTTACCATGATTTGATTTTTGAGTTATCCAATATTTCGGCACAGTTGCATGCGCCATGATCACGGAGTAACTCCGTGCTTTAGTATTAATAACCATGATAGTTTCAAAAGTTTTATTGATAAAAATGCGTTTTAAAAAACATTAAATTTTGAATGATAGTAGGTTTTATGTGTTGTTTGTTTTTATTGTCAGGTGTCTTTTTGTATCGCTGGTGCTTCATTGTTAAGTTTTTACGTAGCGTGCATTGTTATTCTATTCTTGATCTTTTCTTTAAACAGGCTCGCATTGTGAATTAATCCCTTTATATATACTGCCGTATTCTTCTTTTTGGGATATGTTACTGTGTGCATCCATTTGCATCAAAGTAAGCTCCTTACTTCTGCATTGATTGGTTTAAGATTGGCACCCTACATGAAGATGTACAAATGGCACTTGTAACTTGATCTACCGATATTGCAACTATTTCTAATGACTAAAAATTGTGACCCTTGAGGGTTTCATAACGTGCAATGGGCAAATAGAAGTATTTGCCCATTGCACGTTATGAAACCCTTCAAAAACCATCACGAGGTATATATTATTACCTTTCAGCAGATGTAAATCTATGCCTTTTCTATGACCATTTAAACTTTCAAGGGTCACAATTTTTATTGTCTGAAACTGACCAACCGTGCTGACTTCGTGGGGAGCCAAGAACCCGGTCACCCAATTTCTAACTTCCCTTCGTTCTTGCATTTGATTTCTATAACTGTTCGTAATTACACCTCTTGAAGTGCCGTTGAACTCTTTGAATGTTTGGTTATGGGAAAGTTTAGACCACGGGGTTCCTAAGAGCATAATTACTAAGAGTCATTAGAAATAGTTGCAATATCGGTAGATCAAGTTACAAGTGGTCAAATGTGTTGTTTTCTGAATGTCCGTTAGAAAACTGTTATTACTCTACAAGGCTGCTTGTTACTCAAAGTTGTAATATTAACTCACATCACTGTTATGATTACTGATGATGTACATAATTCTACCCGTTAGGTGGTTCAGTTTAATCTTAATTATACTGGCAGATCATTATTGCAAGTAAGTATGTACCTAAGGCAGTGTGAGCTTTTTAAAGCAAGAATAGCTGGAGGCAAGTTCCCGGTTCAAAACAATAAATCAGAACTGTCGCCCCTACAAATGGCACAGAACAGTGCATTGTGTAGTGATTGTCGTAATGGCGAAGCGCGCTCGGCGCGTGCGCAACAAGCGCCCTTTGTGCGCACCCTCGCGGACACTGACTCCCATAACGGTTGTATTGATTTTTTAACTGTCACTTTCCCCATCCTGAGGTTCGGTGAAATGCTTTCATTGTCTACTTTTTTTACCGTTTTTCTTTTATCTACCTATTATGTTGTAGTTGTTGCTATGCCATACCTATACCCAGAAACATACACTACTCTATCAAAGTTTTATCTATTTTCCCCGTCCATTTTCAAACAATATTTAAGATTATTACCAAAGATAACACACATTTTACAAAGGTGCGTAGTGTGTACGCAAACACGCCGAAATGAAAGTAAAAAAAAAACGCGATAAGCGTCACTCTCATTCACAAGTTAACGAATCACATTCGCGATTTGAAAATGTGAATCATGCGGGTGTCCTTAAAAGTTGTCAACACACGTGTTCAAATTTTGAAATTGGAACAGATAGGGGATTGTAACGGTCGTGCCGATAACATCTGCTACCCCCGCGTTCGTGCGTAGCATAGAGTTCAGGGGGTGCAATACCACCCCACTTGGTACGTACAATCCGCATCGAATGACTGGGGGATGGAATCATCTGTCCTAACAGATCGCTTATAGATGCATACGCAATTGGCTTGTAAAATGAGTAGCGTTATTAGTTAAATTCCAATTTATTTCGTGTATTGGAAGCTGGGTGTTCATTACAGTCACGCGATGTAACAACTTGCCATACGTTTTACTTTTTAAACTAGCAATATAACACGCGATTGTCGTTCCAAATTTTCCATCATAAAAAATAAAGTCTCATTGACCGTTAAATGATTTCACCACAGTACAGCCGCACATGAAATTAACCTTTAACCGTCTATAATTAGAGAAAAAGGTTGGTATACTCAAGTAAAGCGACGCACCCGCCCTGCACTTGTTAATGCAGAATCTAATTGGCTTATTCAACAAGTCAGCACTAATGTCCTGTGACAGGGTTGTCAGCATATCACATCATACCTGTTCTGTTTCAAATAGTCAAGATACCTAGGCAGATTAGATATCCACTTATTATATTTACCTACAGCGCTTCAGTTAGTTCGCCAGTTAAATAGTCGTTAATAATTAGCTTTTGTTTGAGATTTTTTGAGGGTTTATTCGTTGAACTTTTTTCCTATATGGGGAATACCAAAGATACTCACGAGGAAGTTAATTCGTGATGTGAGTGTTGTGTGGTGTGGTGTGGGTGGGTGTGACCCTAAGGAAACGCTGTGTAAGATATGGTTCAGCGCGCATAACGTACTCACAAACGACTTTTCATAGTCTGCTGCAGTCTGCACTTTACTTTGTAAAATGACTATTTACTATGACGATACGAGATACTCTTATCTTTTGTAACCGCTCGGACAATACCTATTTAGCTAGTGTCAGTAACGAAGTACCTATATAATTGTACATACATATGTATCTATGTATGTATTTCCTTACTGATGATTAGGCCATCTGGTCCATTCCTTTTCTATTAATATTTTAAAAATGTTTTGTTTTTCTTGTTATTTTTATTAATCCCTTTACGTAGTCGTTTATGATACAACTAGTTTTTGCCCGTGGCTTTGAACACGTTCTATGGAAATGTTTTAAGATAATTTCTAGCCCATGGGATTGTTCATAGGATAAAAATTAGCCTGTGTTATTTCAGGCCTAGACTAAATATTATTTCTACGACTATTCTATCTAGTTATTCATAATTTCAGCCCGATACGTTCCGTAGTCATCCGTAATCTGTTACGTTTAGTGTGAGGAAGTAACAAACAAACATCCATCCATCCAAACTAGCATTTGCAATAATAGTGTGAGGTATGATGAAAATTAAATTCTATTTATTACCTACTGTGTTTTAAAGTGATTCACGATATTATATTTATTGCCTTCCTTGTCATCCTCGTTTCAAATCATAATTTACTGCGCTTAATACTTGTCAGTACAAAAACAATGTCACGGTTAATTATAATCATTGTTTTTTCCTTCCGCAACCATCCTGCTGGTCAATATGAATATCTAGATTTATTTACAAAATCCCTCTTTCGTAACTTGCTAGCGACATCGCATTTCAATCATTTTGCTAAATGAAACGAAAGTTACTAACTATAAGTTATAGCTAAGTTTTTATTAAAATTTTACATAATAACTCTTGTTTCAACGAGATACTTGATACTTCAGCTTAAAAGGAGTTCAGAGGAGATAAAATCTAGTAACAGTTATACCAAATTACAGTTTCGTTGCGTGTACAATTTCTAGGCCGTAAAATCGTAGGCCACTAGAGACGTGCGACGTTTTTGTCTTAATAACGGAACGGTATATCAAAGCATTGTGCAAAAAGTATATTAGTTACTGTTTCGTTAAGGTTGGTATGACCCATTAACTATTTATTTATATACTCTTGTCAACGCCGAGACAATAAAGAGCTATGCAAACTGAGCAACATCATTTGAAGTAACTGTCAACTTTTTGATAATAACTTAAGGATACGTTTGTATGTAAAAAGTTAGTTGCGAGTTACCGCAATACTTGCTCTGTCTGCATAGCTATAAGGTTCATGATGATGTTCCTGAGTTCAGATTCCTGTGCATCGTATCCAAAAACAATTCAAATCTACAAGATATGTAGCAAAGTACTTCCCTAAACTAAAGAGGCACGACGACACCTACATACTCTCATACTTTGTAAAACTATACGCAGATTATTCTCAAGACCTTGAAAGTCGACTGCCCTTGACACTCCCCTCTTTCCCAGCTCACACCCTCGCAAACCAAGCAATTACCAAGTGTCATAAAAAGCTGATAAATCTCTGTTCCGCTAGGTCCTGGCATTTTCTATGGGAATGGGGCCGTCTTTCGAGCGTACGATTCCTTCAGGGAAAGTGATATAACTTCTACTTTCATTATCTTTTTAATTTGGGTTATTATATATACTGCAAGTGAGGTGAATAGGCTTTCGGTTTTTTAATTGGGGCATACGACGGCGTTTTTTATCTGATGACTTGATGTGAAAATGTATAAATCTTCTGTCGCAAGAAATATGTATAACAATTCAGCGCGCATTAAAACGCTTTATACCTTTTAATTTTGTGCAAATCCCCTCACATCCAGACTTTCCAGACAGCAAAAAAGTTGAAATACAACTTAGGTAGGTACTTTTTCTTCGTTATATACATTATCAAGCACACAGTGTCTGTTTTTGTGAGACCAAGAACGCATTGTAGATTTCAATTTTAGATTTTACGAGCAAGCGCTAAGCACACAGCTTTATCGAACTTTCTAGTGTACTTATTCTTAAGTGCATCTAAACTTGGCATGTATTATATTGAACAGACGTTCCCATAATGTTCTCTCGTTATCTCATAGACAAGAACCAGTAACTAATTAGTTCCGATCGATTGGTTTAGGGATGATAATGAGTACTTACTGCATTATCGGTTGTATATCACCCTAAACGGTTCCCATGGCGAATGGGAAAGACACGTGTTTATGGGAAATCGATAACCGTTGCGGCTCAAAACTCCCAGTATTTGCGTGCGAGTCGATTCTCAAATAATAGTGATTGAAAAGGTATCCTTTTTTGTTTGTTTAGGGGCTGACTGATACACGTCGAAATAGCTTGCAATTAGATCTACGCAAGAGAGATTCGTCCATTATATGTAGTTGTATCTTAGGAAAAAATATTATACGGTCTGCTAATAATTTTTCTAGGTATATTCAAAAACACTTTTGCGTTTAAAGATGCTCTGAAGAAAAACAAGCTCTGTTTATCTTGGGGTTAGATATTGCACTTTGTGGCATTTTAATTTTTTTTATCAACCTACACAAAGATCCTTTAAGTATGAAATTAGGAAGATAAATCATCATAACGGTTAGTTATTCTTATGTTTCAGTTTAATGACACAAATGTGGCTAATTACCTCTGCAGTCATTCTGCACATTTTCGATGCATCACACCATCACAGAAGCTTAATTGCTGTATTATTATTCTTAATCCTAAATTAATTGCCTTATTTAACGAGTCATCACTAATCTCTTGCGACAGAGTATTTTTACGCCAACCATTCAAGTCAATTAAATTATACAATTTATTTTAATGGTAGTTTTTGCTGGCAACTCGAAACTTGTTTGGATAAATAATCTGATTGAAATTCAACCTAATTCTAGATTAATTTCTAATTTAATCTAATTCACAGACAGCAAGCGGACTTGCACTCAACTTTCAGATAATTGTTTTCAGAGACTCTCAAGTATTTTCCTTTTTTAAATTAAAAAATAAGCAAGGTCCAGATGCAACCGATCCCACATCTGTTGAAATTATTAATTGATAGTAATGCCGATCGATAAGGCGGCGACTCCCCCTGTGTCCGTTTCAAAGGGAGCTTTTTCCCATTTCGTACCGGATCAATAAATAATTATGAGTAACCTCGTGTGAATATGACCTTAGCGTGTAGGTAGGAACAAAGTAGCCAAGTATTACTGGTTTTTTGCAGATTTAATGCACATTGCGCGTGGGCAGCACCATAACCAACCTAGTGCTATGGCATAGATAATTGCAGCATATTTTGCAGAATCTATGTATATAAATGACTCCAATATTTCGCAATATTCCTCGCCTTTTATCACACTGTATGCCAAACAAACTCAATCGAATTTTATTATTTTAAATTTGGGACCGCGCTTCGTTATTGTTTTAAATGAAACGTCATTCTCAATTTAGGAACGTGTCGGATTTGTTGTTCGATTTTTAACGTTTGACAGCTGTCTAAAGAGAATAATGCAAGGCATTAAAAATGTACATGGCCATTTTTAAAAAGAATAACGCGATTAGAAAGGTCGTTGTATTCGAAATTTAAATAAAAACCGTAATGTTCCGGGCAGTGGGTGCGAATGCGCACAGCTGTAGGGTTACCAAGTTACGTTCAAATACATACAAAAAGGAAAACGAACGGCCACACTACTATTACTAGAAACCACTTAGTCGACGTCGTGGATATGTAAAGGACACTTGTCCATACGGAAGTGATAGTAGTAATGACCCGTGGGAAAGACAGCCAGTCGCAAGGACTTGCTCAGGGCGTAAAGTTCCATTTCGGTTGCATAATGATAATTACAGGGCATCTCCCATGACCGCAGCCATCCTGCTCATGATACGTCAATGTCACTAACGACTTGACAGATTACGAATTCTTGATGTAATCAGGACTCCTTTAGGATTTATTGGTAACTTTGAATTATGACGTTAAGCTGTGTCTAACTGCAGCATAACAATTATTTGCACAGATTTTATATCCTACGCGAACTCATCAGCTAAACGACCCTGCAAAGGAAATTAAAACGGCATTAGTGTTAAAAATGTGCAAAATGACTGTAATTATAAAAATGAATAACTGAGTCAGGCGTTTCTTTGCGGAAATCCATTCTAATATCTAGCTAGACCGATTAATATTATTATAACATAAACACACTGAACATGGCAATTTTTTTAAAATATTATTGTTTTACAGTTAAGCTTTATAAAGTTAAGCGTGTAGTTCTTTGGCTTGATAGCAGATAAGGCAACCTTGGGCCGCTATCGCTACGCTACCGACCTGACCTTATTTACGTGGGAACGCTTGGCCAATGATTCTAGGCTAGGAACTTCTTATTGTACCTTCTTTCTTACACACACTGCAACTTTCTTTGATTTAAGTTTAACAATGTGGTTCTGTATTTTCCCGTTATTTGTAAGATTAGTTCAACAATTTTCTAAAATATGGTAAATTTACATAGAATGAAGTTTTTTGAATTATCTGAAATGTAAGTTCATGAATGATAGACCCCAGATGGTAATTATGTTAATGTAAGAATACCATTTGCCCGGAGGCGTGATGTATTACATTCTCGAGGGTTTGAAGAATAAATCAAACCGAATCAACACATTACTTATTCTTTTTTGAAAGGAAATAAAAGAAAATACATTTATTTGAATAAAGAATAAAAGACACACTCAAACGTGGTCAGATTAGACGTGTCATTCGTCTTCCATTCTAATGGATTTTGTATTCTTATTTTAAAATTTACTTAAATCAATATTCTGAGGGCTTCACCGAAAAACACTTAATTGTAACGGAATAAAATGGTACATTTAAGGCGATCTAAAATGTCCGACCTTGCATATGAGAAAGTTTTTATAAACCTTTTGAATACTAAGAATACAGTTGAAGGTCATTATAGGTAGAACAAAATCAATAAACAAAAAGTATTTATTTTCGGAAATAGAAGAAGTCGCGAGATTACTAACCTTTAGTTATTGACGACATCTGTGGCACGGTGGGCGAAGGTTCGCCTGCGACGCAGGAGGTTGCGGGTTCGATTCCCGCCTCGGGACTGTTTTTTATCCATTGTTATTTGTCCCGGGTGTTCTGGTCGTTATCTATGTATAATAAAAAAATCTATCTATGTTATGTATTGTATTATCTAGTATATCAGTCATCTAGTACCCATAACACAAGCTCTGCTTAGCTTTGGATTAGTTAGATGATGCTGTGTGGATTGTCCAGAATTATTTATTTTTACTGCAATCAGGATATGTTCCTGTTGACCAACCTTCCAAACACTCCACTGACAGGTCCATAGTAGTAAAACCACAGAGTAAACAGAACTAGTGTTTGTCCAAGACTGTTTGGAGAGTCAGTACTCATGAATATGCGTTGTGTGGGTGTAAGGAGTATTCATCGCTTTCTATAAATATTTCCCTTTACATTTCCCTTGCACAAATATTGAGATGGTAATTTATTTCAACATATTATTCGTGTTTTCTTCCGAGCACAATTACTAATATATAAAGTCTTTCCAAAAGCCATGGAACTGAAATACTTAATATATTTTATAAATTAATCTATTACGTCTGATTATTATTTTAACAAATACACCAAAACAACAAAACGACGAATACATTTCATTAATAACATTTAATAAGTGTTTATATATATATAGTAATATACTTGCAATTTTTTATTTGTGACGATAATCACATTTTTACATGACTGATTCGCGCTTCACTGACATACATAATGTACATACAGCGTTTTGACAATCACATAAAAAACTTAAACTTTTTAATCATTTTCATAGTTTATTAGTCAACGATACCGCTTTGCGCTTCTAGCATAATTTGCGTCAAAATATCTAAATAAAATAATATAATTGTGATTTTTGAGAATTTCAGGATAAAATTCTCCCCGGTCTTCCATGTTTTCAACAACAAAGATGTTACATTCGACAATAGCATTAGGGTTATTTGACCCCCTTTGTTGACACCAACTGCCACACGTGTGAACTTTAACTTGAATTCAATTGTACCATTCTCGTCAATTCAACTGTCACAAATGGAATCCATCACTTTACTCCATCAGATCCAGTTGATGGATGGACATGATGAATGAGAATATATGATAATTATTTGATTTAAATGGAAATTCTTCAATGCGTATTGCCCATTTCGATTTCGTTTCACACCTTTATTGTTGCCCATTGCACTTGAAAGTTGAATATTAATTATAATGTGTAATACATCAAATTAGATATGACCCGTAAAATATGCCTTTTTACACTTTAATTTATAAAACACCGAACTTTCTGCACACCAATTTCGGAATATCATTTTCTGTCTGCTTATGTTTGAACTCAGTCGATATTTCCCCATATAAGCCTTCATGCTTTATTTAACTTACTACGCAATTGTAGTGTTGATAATCTAACTTCCGCTTACAAAATAAGTCATAACCATAACTCATACAAATGATGTTGATAAAACACTATGTCCCTGCGTGAATACTTTGTGTAAAGAATCTTCATACACACGTCTCCAGAACTAACACACCTTTTGACCCGTCCTACTCTTTGACACTATTCACATTCAATTTGATTGATGTCCACAGAGCAGAGAAGTTAAGGTTACTTAACACTTTTATGGTACTTACTCGTACCTACTAAAGTTGTATTTTGTGATTATTCGAAAATACCATTGATACCCAAAATAATATATATAGCCAGATTGAAGCGTTTTCATGTGGAATCATAAAAAGTCAAATAACTTAAAGTAACACATCACAATAGGTGAGATGACGACCTGCGAAAGACTGCAGGTAGATGCTTGATGTTTCAAGCTGAAGACAGGGTGCTATGGCGCTCATTGGGGGAGGCCTATGTCCAGCAGTGGGTGGACTAACATAGGTTGATGATGATGATTAACACAACACAAATAACTTAAAGTTACCGTAATCAAACTTGAGCTGCAACATGCAATGACATCTCTGAATTCAAAATATTCCTTTGTCAATTTCTTATCTTGTATCTACGCCCTTCTCATTGAAAATAAGCCACGACAATAAAAATATCGCATTGTCAAGATAATATTCATATTTCATCTTATCCTAGATAAGATTACTCATATTCTGTTACCATTAGAAATTCAGATTTGTTTATTATTTTGATTTGAATGGAATGGTATAATGAAACTAATTGTGTGTGAACGAACTACTCAATACAAATATGAATATTTATGTTAATTAGGTTATGAATTGAACCGTGAAGTACTTATGATTGACAGGGGAAGCCTCTTGACCGTTGAATCGTAATTCTTGCGTTTTATCACCTTTTTTGTTCCCATCCTATACAGTAAGGGTCGGCTTAAACGACCAACCATCGATTCTATGAACCTTACCTTCATCCAGTCTTGAAATCATAATATCAATAAGATACAAGGCTATTGTTAACAAATTAATAACTAACTTCAGCTACTGCATCGTCATCACCTACTCAGCTTGTCTTCTAAACCCAGTAGGTAAGTAGTTAAAATTATCGTTTCCATCTTGTTTTACTACATTGTTATATAAAAACCACTGCTTTATCAACAATCGGTATCAAAACACCTTCGACCATTACAAAGTCACAACCACGCAGTTACGAGTCCAAAGTAACGGAGCCTTTGGGGCCATGAAGGGTTAGCCAGCATTAACGGTAGTATAGTGGCCATGATTATACCTTGGGCGTAAGGTACGAGCACCATACCATCCAACAATGATCTGCCTGAATTGGATTTTTACGCTTCTCTCACGGTAACAAAGAGCCATCGTGATATTGCTATGTGATTCGCGAAACTAAAGACTCTGTGGATTGCCTACGAATGTATACACCATCCCTGCTGACAATATGAATGACATTTTGTCGACTTACACAAAACATAACATTTTTCGCCTAGCTGCAGCTGAAATGATCAGGTTCACATACAGATTCTTTATTAATAACGGTTGTTACAGGTCACAAAGTATAAATATTAGGTTAGGTTCATTTAACTATTATATAGAAAAAAACATTCGCCATTTTCCGCATCCCCCGATAATACAAGCGCAGGCGCACAGGTCGTCGACCCGTCTCCCTGTTATTGATCGCACAACACGCACACAGCCTGACGTGTCAACCTACCGTGCTACGCGAGGATAAAGAAAATAAACAATCTTATCTCAGGTATAACCCGTATCTAATAATAAGAAAACGGATCATTTAGATTAGACACAAAACATACAAAGGTACTAACTATAACAACACTACAAAAACTTATAAAAATTACACAAGAGATGAAACTAGAGGTCAATAGATTGTGACTTATGGCAGTTTTAAAGTGTCACAATAATACCGCAACTCTCCAAAAAAGGAATCGTAAGACGCGGTCGACGCTGCGCTAACGGTACTCGCGTTCGCAAAGCCTCATTCTAAATTCAAATATCGCTGCGCGTACGCACTATGTCAACAAAGAAGCTGTGTTGTTGTATTTCAGTGTTTATCTTGGGAAACTAGTTTGGACACCTATTTAGAATGTGCATGAGAGGTTTCGTAACCAAATCCCCATCTGTGGGAAAGTTTGTTATTGCATTAACATCTCCTAAATGTTTGAGTTGTATCATTGCTTCATTCGTTTACATTATGACCTTAAGTTACTTTCTTCATGACATACGTGTCAATACAATTTCTCCGAAACTGGATTCACCAGTCTCCTTTGTCCTGTACAATATTTTATTGTTATCTTCGCATGATTATGTATCTGAGGGAAAATCTTAATGTCCTGTGTTAAAACTTAAGCCAGCGAAAGACCCGTTACCAAAATGCGTGCACACTCTAGACCGGAAACTTGGCAAAACAGCAATTTAGATAGTTGTAACTTGTACGTACCCTCAAACGTAGGCGGTAGGTTACTGAACTCGCGAGTTTCAACTATTTCGTATACACTGCAGAATTAATTTGCAGACTAATTGTAATTACACAATACTGTTATTTGTCGGTTCAGTCTGCTTTAAAACTATAAAAGAACAAAGATTTAAATAGGACAGCAAGTCAGCAAACTATCATTTTTCATTATTGAATTGATGCCGTTTTATAAAAATAGATGCACATTGGTGACGAAGACCATTAATCTTCAATAATAATTACCATACAATTATACGTATTTTACAACTACCTAATCCAAATTGTAATCGGAGCTAAATATTTAGATTCTACACGCTCCAACGATATGACGAATATCATTCATGCTTCTGTTTACAAAAAGTTGGCAGGCACACCTACGCAAATAATAAATATCCACGTGTTATTTATCTACCTTACTTTTCCTGTGATACTTAGCAGTAATATCATCTAACACAACAACGCGTTCAGTAAGTTTAAGAATATATTTTTAAATTCTTCGATAGTTCAAGTATCTGGTAAAGAAATATTCCTTAGTTAAACCACTTTCAACTTTATTGTTATTGAGCGTGTCATAAAAGAAAGGATGCGTGCCTATCGTAATCCAAACGAAGCCGCACCAATACAAATACCAACACATACATACCACCAAAACAATAGAATAGTTTACAAACATAGAGTCCAACGACCCGCGAATAAAGAGACTCCGAGGAATCGTAAGCCTACGTCAAAAGTCGATTAAGGTTGACAACCTTCGACTTTTTTTACAGAACTCAGAAAATTGCGACTGTGCAATTTTCAAGACAATTGTATGACAATCACATAGGAAAGATGAGTCGTAATGGGCTCGAGCGCAAGAAAATAGGCCACTTCGTTCCCCATATTACCTTCAATCGCTTTTAAATTGAAAAGCTAATGGAAATAAGACAATTCCAGGATAGATTATCTATCATCTTTCTTGCATCGAGTACAAAAGCCGAGTTCCGCAGGGACCTCATTGACGTCCTCTTCTATACCGTCATTTCGTGATAGGATATTAGGAGGATACATGATTTATGTTTTATGGTATTTTATGATGAAAATAAATGTTATTAGGTGAAAAACCACGATTACCCTTCAAATTCCTATCTTTATGTACTTGGCTATGATGGATGAGGACTAAGCCATAAAAACCGATATGGATTACATTCAGCTTAATCTATGTTTTATCGTCCTCGTGAACTTTTTTGTCGTCATAAACAACTCGTGCGCAACTCTCAAGATGTCATCGTAAAGATTAATCTGATCCTTCTATTGCTATCTTCTTGTTGTCATTATAAGACTTCTTTGTTTTGTCGATGCAACTCCCATGGGAATTAGCTAGCGTCAATCAAACAGCGTCTTAGTTACTTATTTCATCGCTGCACATGAGAGCAGTTTCATCATTATTACCTAATTGTGCTGTAACCACAGCTTGTTACGTACCATACCGGTTACTAGTCCTCGTTTGTCTGCACGCAACTTATTATTGTTAACCATTATTAATATGATGCATTTGAACGTGATTACAGTCTCGTTGAATGGGAAATGTATCTTTTTCACTGAGACATTGACCATTATAGCTAGAAAAAGACTAGAGTTGCGACACCTCACCTCGGCCTACTTAACCAAGCCATGCTGTGAGAACAACCTACGCAAACCAGTTGAGAATTAGAAATCTATGTAGGCTTGATTGTGTTGAACCATTCACCGCAGCGATTATCTTAATAAGTGGTCATTTTGTCCTAGACGGGTAATTGTTAGGAATTTTCCCTGATATTCCGTCTCTAGCCGCAGAAGAAAAAAGTAATGACAGCTTAGCTATGTATGTGCCTATTTCTTTTATTTAAATCATTTATGCTACGTCCTTTTCTATATGTATTGGATATTAAATCATGCTTTTCTCTTTACAGGTAAGTTGTATCGATTTATGTTACTTACAATTACGGTAACATCGTCTGAACAAAGTTAAGTATCAGCTGTAAGTGCAATTTAATTCCTCTTTTACTACATTACAACAGTCATAAAAGTTTTTCTATGTAATTAAATAAGTATTTATGGTTTGTTTGGGTTTTTAAGAATGCTATCTTAATAGTTTCATGTTGTAGAATCGTACTCAATTTTTAATTTGTTAATCTTTCAACGTCCCGTAAATAAAAACAATAAAATATCGATCTAATGGTCCCGGGTAAATCAAATTCAATAACATAATTTCTATGGCCCATCTACGACTATAATTTCACAGAAAATTCTAGCCGCATTCTCTCATAATCGTAAAACCCCAACAGTAATTTGATCAAATTTAAATAAATGTCTAACAATAAAACAATAAGCACGGCTATCATCATAATTTATGCTGTCCCATGCATTTCTCTGGTTATATAATCTGTTTTGGTCGTAAAAAGGTATAAATGTAGATGCATTATCATCATCATTAAACGAATCTGTGTTTTGTTAGAGCCCATCGGATACCTCTTTAGCTTCGGTGCTTCGTATATTCCAAAATGGTGTATTCAGACCTTTTATTTATTCATCAACGTCTTTGAACAGCTACTAAGCATGCTCAGTTTGCACAACCAATTCAAAGTGTAACATGTTTTGTAAGCACATCAATATTCCCACCTTTTTCTTCCTAGATATTTAGTGTGTTTTTGTTCTTCGGCTGCACAAATACGGGAGTGTGTGAAAGCAAATTCGTTAGGAAGTGTTACAAAAAATCGGTCAAGCTCTTCATCTATCAGGGCATTTCGAGTTGAATAGCTTTTTTCTTGCATGCTCATAAAAGCGTGGAGATTACGAGACTATTAGGATTACTTATCATTTGAAGTGGTTTATATTCGTTCTGGACGAGATAAGTAGTTCAGGGGGTATCGCATTCCCAGGCAAGTGGGTTACTATTACTACGAAGGGCCTTCAAAATTGTTTTTTGTCCCACTAACCGCATTCTGGAACAAATGGATTCAGATAAGAATGTTTTGTCTTTACGAGTGTTTAAGCGTTTGTAACGAAAGCCAGCTCTCAAAAAGCGTCCATTATCGCGTATCTTAAAACTTCTCTATTTTGTGTTTCATAATTATCCACGCGTGTGTTTCGTCACGCCATAAGGCTGCTGGGGCCTATTAACCTGGACCTTCCACAACTATTTCTAAAGCAAGATTGCCCCAGGGTCTTATTTTATTTATCCTTTCTTGTTCGTTGCTCCTACAGATGCCAGATCACGTTTGTGTAATCAGAGTAATTGGCCAACAGTGTCTCTTAAAGTAATTGATGGCTGCTCCCTTCAACTTTGTCTTCATTCCAAGAATCGCAATTACGATGTTTTTATCGAGGTGTCTTATTAGAGCCAAGATCACGCTAACGCAACGTGTTCCTAGAAGCCTTACAAAAGACTTATTAGCGTCAGTGTCAGGTTCTGTAACCACTCCAGAAACAGAAAGGGATGCTCTATCTGCCGTCCCGCTCGTTTACTATTCGAGAGCGATCGTAAAACGATTTTTGGAACTCACAAAAAATTGTTTAGGTTTTTTCAAGGCGGGAACGAGTCAGGCGTAAAAAATCATCCAAATCGTCCTTTTGGATTATCGTACGGCGTCATAAATAAACTACTACTCGGCGTTTTTTGTGGGAGTGAAATTTGAATTTTGTTGATGCCATCCAACGGTCAACAGCTCTGGATAAAGCGCTGCGTTGAGCGCGTGTTGCTATTGCGTTTTATTTTTTCTTATCTGCTGGAACTGGGTCACAAACCTAATCTAATGTTTCGCAAACCGACCGCTATCCGCTGCAATGTTATCAACTATTTACTCTGTACAGCTTTAGGCCGGCCGTTGAGAAGTGATCTTTTAATTGGTCGGAGAATTGTGTTGCGTCTATCTAGCTAGGGGAAGCTGCATGGCCACTAGATGCAATCTCGTCAGAGATGTGCGGTCATCGACCGAGCGACTGAGACAGCAAGTGTGTGCGAGTGCACAAGCGTATGCGCGTACGCACAGAAAAAGGAATGGAAATTATTGTTTGTTATCCTTTTTTTCCTGACCGTAGGAGTGTCCGAGTGCGTGTGTGCGTCTAATGTCAAGTCCTGATGCGTTTGTTATTGTTTAGCAGTCCGGAGGAATACGTTCTATACATACATCATGAATTTGGAATCTTAAAAAGATTTTTTATTTTCTAGGCATGCATCGCCTCAATTTAATATCAAAAGGAATGTCTTGACAAAGGGTCTCTGATTTTTATGTCGTCGTTCGCCGAGCTCTTTCAGAGGCACACACAATGCAGCGCACTCAAATCCTCCCAAAAAGGATTAGACATAATACTCGAGGCCAAAACAGTTTTGTCGCTTATACGGGTTCACATCGCCTCGACACGTCTAAGCTTTTATACCACCACAATGGAGTTTAACTACCCAATTCGTTTCACTTCAATTTGACTGAAATCCAGTTATTTAAGCTTTTTGGACCCAAGACCAATCACCTGTCACTGCCAAACGTCACTTTTCCCACCACGATCCGCGAGTTTGATTCCCATGTCGGACAGGTTACTCTCGCTTCGGTAAATTCTAATGACTATGCATCACCAACGGAACCTGCACTGCAGCACTGCGATTCTGCATCCACGAGCTCACGCAACGGACAATGTGCATTCACCCATTCTCATTCAAATTCACAAAAAAGCAGCTCACAATCGCATAAAATGCACTGTTTATTGCTCAAAATACACAAATAATGCCGGTCTCATCCCTATTGAGGGTCAAACTGCTGCTATTGTTGCCTAAGTTGTCTCCTTTCAATGGGAATAGGTTACGAAGGGACAAAGGTGGTGACATATCTAAGAAAGAATAGGGCGCTCTAGCCCGAGAGGTTATGCTAATGAGATTTAATTGAGTTTATAATGGTCAGAATGATAGATGGACATTAGGGCCGCCGTGTCACTGGAGCGCGAAAATTACCATGACTCGGCTTTAGTAATTCAAACGCAGGTACATTACATACAACAATGCGAGGCGATGGAATCTCCATTAAAAGGAAACATTCTAAAAGATACCCCAAACACGCAACAATGAACTTTGTCTCACATTATCACAAAGCAAATTAACACAAAAAGCTTTGAGCGTGTATCTGAGCGGTCCCTCAAAGTCTGGTGTCGTGCGGTAGGTCTCCACCGTAAATACAGGAACTCTGTAAACAATAAGCACGTGCTTCTCTATTTAACGTATCGCCGACAAACGAACGATACACTGACTATGGGAAGGGAAGAAAGAAATCAAACATCACACAATCCTTGTCTCCCGCGTAAACAACACATTTCAAATTAACGGTCTTGTCACGACACCCTATATTCCGGTAGAGACTAAAAATAAAATTAACGATATAGATAAAGCTGTAATAGTACAACAAAGTAGCAATAGTTATATCAGAATAGACAAGCTGTCTGCGAGGCCAGTTATTTGCAATAAATTTATCACGTAGATAAACAAATACGTTATGTAAGTATTGCGCGATTCGCATGCATATAATTGGGCCAAAGGGTCAAAGACCAGCCTTTTGTATTGTGCCATTTCAATAGCTGCCGTCTTATGGTGAAACAAACAGGCACAATCAACAGTCAAACAAATTGTATTCCGTTTTATGTCCCCAACAATGTTGTGCAACAGTTTACCGTGTAACCGATGATTACCTAGTAGATATTAGGTGCGAATGCGTCTTTAAACAAACAATGCTTTATCTGTTACGTATTGACACAGATGTTTTAGTGAATCTTTATTTTCTTCACGCGAATTTAGACTTTATTGTTGCACTGTATTAGAACTAATCGATGCATGTCATCAAACAAATCTCTGGCAAATATGTTACACGGCTGTTATCAGTTTCTGTTATCATCGTTGTACATATTTGTGACAGTAATGACATTGTTTCATGCTGCCATGCTGTCTGCTCATCCACTAGTCGCAATTTTAAAAGCTATATACATTTTATGTCCATGATTGCCTCGGCAATAATGATCTATGTTGTTGCTGTTCTTAACCTTTTTGCTGAGAGAAAATCTTCTCTATAGTTTAATCAGAAAACGATGTATCGGTTTCAAACCCCCTATTCAATACGCATACTCATGCGTAGGAATGTTCGACCCACTTTCATTGATACTTGCTTACCTAGGTCTTCTATTGACACCATTAGAATATTCTTGAAGAAAATTACTGCAATGTGTTCATTGTTTTATGGAAATAAGAGTCGTTGGTTGTCGACTTCAATCATGTACCTTATCTTAACGTGTTATATCAACTTTTTTACTTTTCATCTCCGTAATGAATAAAACTTATATTCTACTTTTCATGGTCCACTACTCTATAGAATTTACATTTGTTATCAGAATTGTGAAATCAGTTCCCACATGTAATTCGAGTTCATTATTTTGCTTATTCTAATTATGTTGCACCCTCCCCCTGTTTCAAAGGGCTCGTTTTAAAAGGATTTTAGGAGATTTAATTTGTGTGAACCACTAAAGTTGATACGCTACGTTGGTTTCTGATTTAACTTATTTATTTGGTTTTTACGTTTGGTTGTACAAATAAAATTGCTATTTCAATCAACTGAAATTGGGTCACACGCACTTGCTTGAATTTTATTTCAAAAACTGGATTATTACCTACAAACTTAGTTGGTATTATTATTTTTAAGATTTCCTTCTGCCCTTGTTTTACCTAGGTTTCTTTTTTTCGTTAAGATTTCTTCTAACGTCGACACTTTATATTATTCAAAACAATATAAAGTGTCAACGAGCAACTACAGTATACATTAATGCATTTTACCGATACCGTAACTATCGTTTTCGATAAACGGCAACCTTGCAAGCTAGCAATAAACCATGGCACACTTCTAACTGTTGATACCACTGTTCCTATGCAATGAACTGCTTGATTCCTTTCCAATATTATAACCAAAGCGTATTTATTGTAATCAAAAATAATTATTTGGTAAATTAAGTTTTAGCTCGGGGATTGGTCCTCGTTTAGTAACACCGCCGCTTCAGCTATCATTTTATTAAAGCATCGCAGGTAGCCGCATGATTGTAATTATTATCCTTCTGTACTACTGTTCTTCTTAATTAGATATTTAACGATTACTACCTCTACCTCATCGACTCATTACGTCCCAAATCGACGACTATCAACATACTCGAACAGATTAAAATTATAATCTTTATTCTTTTGTTTTTCATTTCTTCTCTTTATTATTTTGCTAACGGTATTTCATTTTTATTATTTCGTGTAGGTTTCATTGTTTCAACGACTCGCAAGGCTATCACAATAATTTATTTTCAACAGTAACAATTGCATTTACAAATTAATTCCCAACAAAACGCTTTACAATAAAAACAAAAGGCCTTAGTTCCCACAGATGGGACAAATCTTGCTGAGACCGACTATTTTAGCATACATTAACACTTTTGAGGGCACTTGCAACAATCAAAACATTGTATAGAATATACGCCTCGATAGCCAACAGGTATGTTATTAAGGGATTTGGTAATTGTTTTGTTTCTGATTAACATAAGTCTTGTACAATTTAGGCCCTTTGTTTAGAGGAACAATGGGAAACATCGCTGTGAATTAATGTTTATAGCCACTATTTCTAAACTAAACGTTATTCAAATTACTCCTAAAACGTTGAGATTCCACATGAGATTTTACTTTATACAATGTATTTTGGAAAAAACTTAGCAACAAACTATTATAAAACAATTTAACAAAAGCAAAGCATATGTAAGAAAAGAAAAAAAAGAAAAGCAAAGCATATGTCTTATAACAATATATAAATTGCTCAAACCCTAAAGTTCAATTCCAAATGCATTATAATCCAGTTTCGTAACATTTGCATCGTGCAACTGGTTTTCAGCGCTGCTTTCTCACATTTCGCTATCGAGTTTGACACATTTCACATTAACATATTGAGTAACAAACGATTTGATATCTCTGAGATTTTCTCAGCTTTTATCTCTGCTTTATTATTCTGAATTTCAGGTTTCTTTGTTATGTTATAAGAATCTTGTCGTTGAATTAAGATTTTTTGACATTATTTCTAAAACTTTTTCAAAGTTTTAGTTTTTTCTGACACATGTATTTTTTGTTTATTTACATTATTACCTTCGTCACTCATCACTAACTTTTCCGAATTGTCTTTTCCTCTATTTTAGTGCGAGTATACCTGCTATTTTCTACTAGTGTTTTCAATTATATTATCAGTTAATTAGCATATCTAGCAAACATTCATTACAATTCATTGCGGTTTTTGTGTCACACATCCGTTTTAACCAAGTGTAATGTACACTTGGTTAAAAAAAACAATACTTCAGTTATCGTGCTAGTTAAGCATAAATTTGCAACATACATATGAGCAAACTTACCTGTACTTACCTTTATCTAAGTATTCTTGGGTTTTATTCATCTTTTTATCGTAGGTGGCTAACATCGAAAACATTGGCACCTAGTTTTGGTGTGGTTCCCGGGACAAAGCCATTAGCTATTCAGAACTTTAACGATCGATGCAATAACGGTTCTATACTACGCCTTTCGCATACAAAGCAGCAATCAAATTTACTACTCAAAATGTCGTAAAATAAGTCGTAATTTCGTCAGTTGCATTTCCTTTCCCAAGACCGCGCTGACCCATATTCATGAATATAATTATTAGGCATAGTGTCCACTCCTTCAATGCTTGACCAATCGCCTTTATGATGTGACCCTGTATCCCGGTCACTCTCACTGTTTTATCGCACCTCTATAGCGCCCTTTGTTGTACTTTCACACGTTTTAAAACGTAGGATTTAACCATCAAATGACCGGTCAGCTCGTAAATGCTCGTTAGGAAAATATAAAACGGGCTCTGAATAATAATGTCGTAAAATTGAAATTTATGACAAAAATCCAGTCAACGTCCAGAATCGAATCCTTTCAATCAAGCCCTTTGTCACTTTATGATGACTACGTCCCTTAAAAAGCTGGGCATTCTAATCGCTACATTAGTATACTAATTAGAACATCGTGACGCTCAAAAATTTGTATTTGATTAGATTACCTTCGCGGCCGGAGGAATAGATACCCTGGGTGGTCCTTTGAGGGACGTAGCGCGATTACATCAACGCACATTAGATTTTTTGTTGCCGTCGGAGCCTCGTGACCAAAAAGCCTAATAGAAACATAAAACGGTTAAAAATCGATGTTCGTTGCATCCATCCTGTGTACGCTGCTGGCAAAGGTTCCGCAGACACTTGAGAAGATAACGCTAATGTCACACTTAGGGGCTTAAAAGCTTTCTAGAGAGCATATTATGCACAATAGCTGGCACTCAAGTTGCGGCTTTGCAAATATAGCGCTTTTAGTCTGCGCGACTGGCTGTACGCTTCACTGTGATCTATATTACTACTGCCTGTGTACATTTGCACCACACATTTTATACAAACACATTATATACTAAAAGAGCTGTCTTAATTTAGTAGCAGAAATATCAACTCATAATATCTTTGATCCTGGCCAACGGCTCTTTCTTGGGCCTTAATTCATTTCCTAAAACAAATCGCGTTAAGAAAACTAAGTTTCATTGAGTTCAACTTTCTAGTTAGAATACAGCAGACTATTCATTCGAGTTGGTAACGTGAGAATGGAACCCAATAGGTCGCTACAGTTAGCCAGATGGACCAATGCACCTGGTGTTGACCGGCATTCTAAGTCAGTACACCGATTACTTGACCAACACCATATGTCTACGCCATGAGGAAATTAGCTCAAGTTTTTGGCAAAGTTCACACTTTTTCAGAATCCTGTGGGAGTTTTCTGACATTATTTTAACTTTTTTCTCTTTATTCTTTAAACTCAGCATTAATATTTTTACGACATATTATATCTACGGGTTTAAACCGAATGGTACTTTTTTAAATGCAGACTATAAATCAATCTTTGTTTGTAATTCTAGGATTCGTCGTTTATTTGTTAAAATTCTAGATTTCACCAAATAAACAACGAAGAGAGACGCAATGCAACTGCCCATTGTTTTGTTGAGAGTTTAGTGCCCTCCCCCATTGTCCATACCATACCGAATAATCCAACGTTCAAATTTCATATCTATGTTAATTCTTTTTAATTTACCTGACAATGGGCTCCTATTACAGTTAGCAAACATCTAAAATATGCACCGGCTCCCAAAACATGCTCGATTTAACTTCAAACGCGAATTCGTTAAACATGTTAGATTATCTTGAGAAAAATTCGTGTTAACCTGTTGCGCGTATTATATTAGCACCGGCTATTGTGTTATTATTCCATATATTCATGGGTAAACACACACCATGCTTTGTGTCTATTGTTCGTGTTATACTTAGCAGCATCACCCCTCGTGGTATTACGTCCTTTTGTTCCTTTGTCGCTTTTTCTCATCTCAAATCTATGCACAGGTCAATGCATTGTTCCTTTCAGATGAATTTTTAGGTCAGACTTCTTAGAGTGACCTCAGGTCATCCGACAATGGACAAATCCTTGTTTACTATTGTAAAACCGATGTTTAACCGATTCTTCCCAATGTGGTCCATAATAGACATCTCAGGACAATATATTGTATCTTGGACAATAGGTTATTTGTTCTTTACGATATTTAGCTACCGTTCCGGCCGTTGGCTCTTTATTGCTGGTATTATCGATCTCATTGTCTAAATTTAACGTTTCTTTATTCTATGAGAACCTGTGTCCTATTTGTTCGACTCTCTATTGTATAGAAAGGTTATTTCTGTTCATTGTTGCGAAAGATCGGTAGCAGCTTCCAAGTCTTCGAACCCGGCGTGTTATTTCTTTTATGACGTTGTAAAGTTTTGCGGTTGGTTGATTGCTGCAAAATCTCAATCTTTACAACACAATATGTTTGTGAATATGGATGTAAATCATCTTAGTTGCTGTCAAATATATAAAGTTAAATTTTATAATTGCTCTACCAATTAATCTATAAATCGGTTTGTTTAGAAAATATCCTACCAGTTTTTGAATAGTAACGGTATTTATTGTCACTGGTATTTGAGCTGAAAACCTACGCAATCGTTTTCATTAATTACTTCGGCTTACTACTCATATAAAAAAACTTGTATGTTTACCTCAATGTATCTTTTAACAATTAAGAATTCTCGATGCCGACGTATCTCAGTAGCTATTGGACCCATCGAGATGTCGGCGCTTTGATCACAGACCCCTTTGAACATGCCGGTATCAGCGGGGAGCGAGGCATTACCACTCTATTATGTTACTGTTATGAGCTGTTTTTCAACGGCAAACGTTACGGTAGCTGTTTTTGAAAAGGATTAGCTATGTGGGCGGCGCGTGATTACCTTGACATTTTTTTTCTATTTCATGCAATCAACTTTATATTGAACAAATCCTATTGGAACACCAGTCCAACATCAGCTTATTCAAGATTTAAGGGTAGATGTGATAGTACCAAAGCAATAGGAAGACTATGTTAATAAAGCGATATTACATAGTCTCCAGGTTTTAGACCTACATTATACAAAGATTGTTATTTTTTGTATAAACAAAAAAAATATAAGACAGGCTGAAGCCGCCATGTCTAAAAGTTGTGTTAAATATATATAAACGAAACTTACATAAGTTTAGTTTATGTATATTTAACACAACTTAAATTAACAGGAGAATATTTAATTGCTTATTAGTACAAAATATTGTTGTAAAAACTTGCAATAGTTTATCTGCACCACTGAACTCAGGGCGTCTAAATGGCCATGGGCCTTACTTAGTCCACGTAGGTGTATATCTAGGAGGTCTATGTCATATAATAAAATCATGTTTTATTTCCGCATTCTTTTCTAAGTGTTACTTTATTTCTGATCGAATATCTGTGAAAATAAATCGTTTGTTGTCAGATATTGCAGTGTATAGGTGGTACCTGGTACTACTGTATTTTCTGATATTATTTGGTAGGGACCTTACCTACTTATATTTTTATGTTAGACATTTTTAGCATTAGATAAACTACTTTATACCTATTGTGGATTTTAGTAGCATTTTACTTTTTTTTTCATTTATACTGTCTTGGCTTTCAATTTAATACAAACTCTAGTTTATTGGATGATTTACCAACAATAGGAATTCAACAAATACTGAAATGGCCAAAGGCGTAACTCCCAGCCATTTGAATGTTACCCATTGTTATTTATTTTCAAAAGTTTCTAAACTTTTCCCTCACGCGATGAACAAATACAGATAATACGAAAACAATATAACTCAAATGGCCAAAGGCGTAACTCCCAGCCATTTCACCGCCCATTGTTATTTTCCATCCAATAAATAGTTTCTAAACATTTCCCTCACGCAATGAATAAATACGGATAATACCACATAATAATAGATCTGCAAAAGCTTGAAAGAAATAGATGCTGTGCACGGTATACAATCACTCAGTCAAATGGCTGGCAATTTTCTCTTCACTGTATGTCTAGTTCTTTGCCTCGCATTTACCCATGGAAATGTTTTTACTTTTAACTGACTCTACTCGTAACTTCTAGTAGTAATAATCTACCAGCAATAGAGAAATGGATAGATGTATTCGCTAAGATTCGATTTCTAACTTCGGCTTGCTTGCATTTGCGCTGATGCTGCTCGATTTTTTTTTTGTTCAAGTGCTGTCGTGTTCATCTTATCTTATAATTGGGAATAGACTAGACTATTTAGCCTTCATTATTAATTGTTTCTCGTGTCTCTCTTGTGTGTGTGTGTATTCTTATTGTAAAATCTCATCATCTTTAGAAACTAACTTACCTAGGAATTGTAGGCTGGCTAGGACGTAGTAGTATTCGCTTTTTTACTCTTATCTGAGAAAGCCAATACACCTGCCGTAAGGGTTGTCGCCCGAACATAGTGCAAAAAGGTGTTTATCCATCTACAGAGTAGTAAACGGTTTTTGCATCTCAATCCTTTCAGTACCATATAGGGACACACAAACTTATAGGGACAGTCTCAACATCTGCTAGTAAATAATAGGTAAGATGAGCTCTAAGATAAAATTCATATCAATCAGCTAAAATGTTAACTTGAGTGACATTTATAGGTAGGAGGATCATCTACATGTAAACTGAAAATGATTTTATTCAGATATTCCGTGTCCTAAATTCAAAAATAAGTGAGTTAAATCGCTGGCTAGCACTAATGCAAAGCATATATAAAGAGCGGTCGAACGTTGAACTTTCGGCTTCAGATTGAATCTCGGCCACATGTGTGAAATTATCGCCAAGCGGTTCGGGATCAGATAAAGAATTGCATTTATGTTTCAGGTGCTTACTATCTATCTATATCTTCATCCAACTACCCAAAAATACTTACATATTAAAATACTACCTAGTATACAACAATATAAGAAATCTAAATCCACTTTAACGGGATAATTACTATAATTTAAGGTGTTTTAACAGGAAATATGATTCATGAATTAATCATGACAATTCTGGTACATTTGTTTGACAGTAAAAAGTTTTAATCTCAAAAATATTTTAAAGAGTCGTTCAGTGTTTCAAAAGGTTCGGCAATAACTTATATCGGATGACCGCTAAGATGTCAATCTAAGAGCCAATTATCGACAGATATTTTTATTATTATCACCGTTTACGAGCAAGGCAATGATTATTTGCCAATAACTGCCAAAGCCTGCTATTAAATTAAATTAGTTAATTATTAAAAATATATAAGGAAAACATATCAATTGAGCTATAAAACTTGTAGACAATGGAAAGAAAATCTAAGCATCACAATGTCTTGCTAGAGAGTTAAAGTATCTAAAAATACTGGACGTGGTTGTGGTTACGCAGCGCCACGCAATCTGTGCTCGCGCTTACTTTCACAGCCGTCAGCACGCCCATTGGCAATTTCTAATGCACCACGCACAATTACATCGTGAAAGTAACCTGCATTTTGATTGGTTGGCCCTAGATTCAAATGCCCCACTATTAGGTATACATCGACATGCCCTGTCCGCGTTTCCTTGAAAGACAATGGCTCTGAATCTGACCCCTCTTATGCGTCTCAATTTTTAACCAGTTAGATGCGAAATCTATTCAGTATGCAGATACTGAAACATGTTTAAGTTAGGATCAAATTAAACTAGTAACTTGAAAAAAAAAACGATCAAATGTCACATCAGATTTCTTACAATAATGTACCCGATCAATATTTTTGTTGATATTCCTAAACTTAATCTCTGTCACTAACAAGAAGAGCAAAGTCCGAGTTACTCAAGGATAAAAAGGTCACAAAAAAAGACCTGGTCAAATTCTTAATGACGACATCCTGTTTGAGCGATTCTAGATAATAACAGTGCTTCAAGTCTAGCTTTAGACTTAGCTCGATCGAACCTATAATTTAAAATGATTGAAACGGAAAATTGAAATTACCTCGTTTGGTAAACAAATGTACCAGAATTGTCATGATTCATTCTTGAATCATAATTTCCTGTTTAATTTGTCATCATACATCAGTTTTGATATGCTTTGTACGCGAAGAGGTGTGTCTACTAAATTGCGTCCTACGAGCAAAAATGGGCATATGAAGTCTCACTTCCGATTCTAAAAAAAACTCAAGAGCCAGTTAAATAATAGAGGCCAATAAAATGTATCAGATAAATGCTATTTAACAAAATGTTAAGAGCTCAATACTACCTGCTTATTTGTTTAGGCTGCTGTCTCAAAACCAGTAGCCGCGTATACGTATAAATATATATACGAGAGCTCGGGATTACTTTTTGTTACTTTTTTTACCGTCCAGTCACCGGCTGCGCTAGAACTCCTGTCCTAGGGTTGTACTGGTGCCAATCACCATAGAAAGTACTATAACAACAGAAGAAAACAATCTGTTGAACAATCAATATTAAAATAGGGATGTAATAAATAATCATAAAATATTACCAAGCTAGCAATCACATCAGTACGGCAAAATACAATTTGCTCTTTGTTCCAAACTCTTCGTGGTGTATATAGTATAGTGGCAGTTTGCCACATCAGTACGGCAAGTTTCGAAGTCGTCTCGCCTTTCACTTGGCCTAGATATTTGGGAACTGGTTGGTAATCAACAAAGCCAGCCATTCGCATTCATTGCTGCTCCTAACAATGCATTTCCTGCGTTGCAGCTGTGAAAAAGGGACATTAATTTGTCGGTTCTAAAAATGATAATATGACCGACATTGCTTTAACCAGTTCTTAGTTTCTTGATTGACTCACGACACACCCCTACCAAGGTCTTATTATGTCGCTGGATTTGAACACTTTCGAGTGGTAGGAGGCAGCCCTGAGTAAATGAATAAAATAAAAAGGTCGTGCGCTAGGGCAGGCGGGGCAACCTGTTTCGAGGGACGTGGCTCCGACGCCCACGGCTGACAAATCTGCGTTTGTTACTTACTACACAACGGGGTAAGGCTAGGTGGCAGCTCGAGACGCGCCCGCTCAAGTTGAGACTTGTTTCGGAAACGTCACCGCTTCGGAACGCGCCACTCAACTCTGGAAACGTTAAAAATAGAGGAAATTTACGAGCGTGGCGTGGTTTACAATGCGTAGGCATTGTCTATCGTCGTCTAGATTAGATAGGTACTTGTACCTTTGTCTTACTATTACTCTACCAAATTCTTACTCAAGATTATTCTGGAGACCAATCTGGGAAGGAACACTTTTAAAGGTTCCATCATTCGTTCGTGCCTCTGCAATTACAGGGAACAATGTGACTTCGTTTTTTGGGCATTCGCTGTAATGAGGGGCACGTTTCATCCTGAATCGTGACCTGCGCCCCATGCTTCATTCCCACAAGCGTTTCTACTTTCGTCATTTGTGTAGCGTTCTTTTGTATAAAAACGACGCAGGCTCTCTCTTGCCATTTTCCTTTCACCTTAGCAATTTAGAGAGATTACTGTAATGACATCTGGTGCACGCATTTCAGAGTTGGCAGGTTGTAATGCCAAGTGCATTACAAAACAATAACCACCTGGATGGTTGTTCTTTTTAACTGTCCAATTTTGGTTGCAGTACAGTACAGTACAGTACAGTGCATTACTCAACTCTTTCACTCGATATTGGGATGCGAGGGCTTAATGTACTTTCTAATTTGTCGGGTAATCGGGATATCACATCGTCATGTCACGTATCACGATTGCCCAATCCACCACGCTCCACAATTATCTATTCAAGGTAGGTACGAGTCGTGATTCTCAGGAGTCCTGCGGGTCCTTTAAAGTGTCAAAGCAACACCTCACTTCCAGAAAAAGTCAATTTGACGCTCCTGAGGATGACAGGATATTTTTTCTACCATCCTTCCAATTGCATCCTCTTTTTTGTGGTGGATGTTACTTTTTATCTGGAGTTATAAAGATTCTACCGGTGTTGCGGAGTCGGATGCGTGTTCATAAGACACGGCCTTCGCACGCACGTGTATAGCATTTTACTGCACTTTTGCCTGTTGCTATCCGTTCGCATGGAACTCCTGTTACATTCGGTTTATCTTTATTACTCATTCTTGCGTTTTCAACTACAAAGTCCTCATCATTATCGCTTATTAAAATTTTAATAGCTCTTAATATTTCTTCGACGATTCATCTTAAACTCACTGTTAATTGGTCTCGTGTTTGTAGCATCGAATTTCAGTGTAGATATCATATATTAAACTTTTACCGATACGATACTTGTGGCCTTTAAAACATTGTTAATAATATTGGCGCCGAAACGTCGCCCGAACAGGTTTCGTTATTTAATGATTTTTTTTTGAACGTGCGATGAAAATTTATACCTCTACTTGTACGCTGCGAGCGCCCGCGCCGATATTTAGGTCGCCCGAAATAAACGAACTCCCACTGTTCGACTACGTGGATGACATTATATTACTAATGGCTCGAGCATATCATTGATTTACTCTACATTTTAAGTTTGATGCACGACCTATCCTATATAATGGTCGAGGAATGGTAATGGTTTTTGAAGCTGAAATGTCCATCTATGAAGATTAATGCATTAAAACCTTAGATCACCTCATCAAAGTGTTGAAAACTGTTGATTACTCAAACTACCGTTTCTATATTTATTCCATTGTTAGTAGCATAGCAATCTCTTCCGCACATTATCAATTCAAGGTCCTATATTATTAAAATTACTACAACCAACGTTACTACTACGTTTCACAACGTTCATTATATCAAATACAACTAGTTTAAATACGATAAAAGAAGATAATACCTATTTGTGAGTTGTTTGTTTGCTACGGGCGCGGTCTCCAAGGCCATTTTGTTGACGCGTACACCCGCATCGAGCTCACGCATGTTTCATATAAAACGGCCGGTTGTGATAGCCAACGTGCTCGTATAATACTCACGATCAGGAAGTCCTTTGCGAATCGGTCCAGTTATACGTTTTGCCGACGAGAAAATAGCGCGAAACGCTCCATTGAATGTTTGGCGGGAAACTTCATTACGCAACTCTGTGAAAGTATTTTTAGCGCATCTCATCGTATTCAGCGCATATAACACAGGTTTATTCTGTTTACGCTGCGTTAAGAAATTCCTTATCTTCTCCGTACATACGAGACAAGTATAATTTTGTTGATTATACTGTCTATATATCGTTCATCACGTTATCGTCAACAACCACGTTGCCTTTCAGTTACGCAATCTCATGAAATTCAATGAATCAGGGTCATTGGGTGCTTAGTATTACCCATTTAATGTGTGTTGTATTTGGTTCAAAAATTACTTTTTGTGCTCGAAAAGGTTATGTATTGGATGAGCACGTGTTCAGTTACACATAATTTGGCGGGAAGTGGAGTCGACTGGTCGACCTTGGCTGTCGTGACGTCATTGACATAGTTCCCGACTGCAAACCGCCGCTTTTTGCCGTGATTCAGTCAGACAATTATTATTATCATGGCTTATGAATCGCGAGTTCCCGCCATCGTCTTAGCTTGACTGATCAAGGTTTTCTTCGATGGTTGCATTATCTTTATCACTTTAATTGCCAAGTTCTTTATCTCATCTATACATTGTTTCCTTCAAGGAATAAGCGTGTATATATTCAGTACTAGGTCAAAATTATCGTCATTATTTACCAAATATTGAATCTGAATGTTAGATTCGTTATTTGCTTTTCACATAACTACGTTATCGATGAATACATACATTATGTGTAGTGTAGATGCAGCGTCCGTTTATTATTAAGCGTTTTGTAGATACTCTTGACTTGACCAGTTGACACCCAAATGGACTTAACCTTGAGAGCTTCTCGCGTTGCCAATTGTTGCCATGCCAGTGTTTTTGTTAGTTGTTTATTCGGTTTTGTTCATGTTGATCAGTAACGTTTTTAGACTTCTGTTTGAATCCTTTAATTAAAAGTTTTATGCCGATCAGTTTTTTCTTTGTTGTGTCTTTTAATATTAATTTTGTTGTTGCGTTATCGACTTTGAGTATCATTTGGAACACACCATCTTTTTTATATTCTAATACATACGATTCTGAGAAATAATTTAAACCACTTTAAAAGCACCCTTCGAAATCTTCAAGCCTGTAACTCACAGCCGAACACCATTAACATTACAGATTAAACAGTAGTAAAAATGTCGTAAAACTTTTATAGTTATTAAGGCCATATTTTGAAAATCAGAAATACTCTGCACAAAGGGTGACGCCGCCCCCAGGGACTAGAAAAAAAAAGGATTCCATACATTAAGAGCGCTAGAAGTACTTTTTACTAGCCTTTCCTCTGGATAGAGTCGTAAAGATGTCAACTGCGCGCTGGCATCCGGGTCTTAACAAGCAACGAACCTTTCATTTCGGGGGTCGTAAAATTTTTATCGCGCGGCCACGCCTTTAGATCTTTTATGCATTTGTCGCAATCACCCCAGCCTATTATCTAGTGATGTAACTACATAGGCCAAAGCTAAACTTCCGTTTCCTCTTTCCAGATTTCCTGAAGCCCCGCAAGCGACTGGCGAGCAGTGTCAAGAAGTCTCCCGCGCACAGCCACAAGCACGAGTGTGGGCACGGCGCTCACATCCGTCCGCCCAAGGTAGCGCGCCTCGCCCAGACCACCTTCAAGCGGAGCTAGGCGCACCACCCCTAGACCAATGCAGAATTGAACGCAATATCCACTCCGGACCAATCTCAATTCGGGCAGCTACCCCCACACTCAGCTTCGTTCGTAGGATCCGTAGAAACCTGCACGGTCGTTATGGCTTGAAAATTTTATGTGTTAATTTATTTTTGTCTAAGAACAAAATTATTATGTTAAGTAATTTGTAAAATAGTTTGCAGAATATTAGCGTTTATTATAATTTAATATATTATTCTAAAATAGGCTATGTCACACGATACATCACACACATCGCATTTGGCTCAACGTTTCAACGCGTGCAGTTTTTCCAAATTCTTATTGGAGATTTTGATATCTTCGGCTTGCAATCGAAATGTGACAATTAAATATAAGTTTAATATGATCTCTTTCAATAAATTAAGTTATATTAGTTGTAGCTCGTAAGGCATCATGATTCACTATAAGATTTGGCTCATTTCATATTTTTGGTTTACGTTACTTTTCATGATTAAGTTCATAAAGGTCACAAAATGTCTTGAAAATATTAAAATGCAATTATGTAGAAATATAATTTCTATATCTTTGCATCAAAGTATTTTCGATTCATACAAAACTTATTTTTTTTTTTGCATCTTTGATACGCTTCTGCGAGAAAGTTGCAAAAGATATCCCGCGAAACTGAAATTTCTCAACAGTAAACAGAAGTTAGTTTAAGATAAATACAAATACTCAATATAACACGTTTTGTTAGTCTCCTCTAACAGGCAAAGTGGAATAGATTTTGCAAAATAATGATAATGATTGCTAAGTAGTTAAAATTTACTTTGAAGACTTTGAGTATTTGTCTTTTACATATTACTTTTGGGTTAATATCTTAGTTTATTTGTTTTGTTGTTGTATTTTAATGGATTATATAACTTTATCATTTATTGACTATTGTTTTTATTGGATTTCTTGAACTTAAGCCTGTTCATCCTACATTCTTTATTTCTTTAAATTGCGACCTTTTATGAAAAGTACAAATTTCTCATCAGTTTTAGGTCAAAGGGTCGCAATTATCTCAAAAGACAAGCCATTTGCTTTTCATTACTCATTTTCATCACTTAGTTCTATGATTCTGTTAGTACGTTTCGTACAATTATTTTTATTAGACGTACAACGCCAGTTGTATGGTTATAAGGAGCTAGCCAAAGCAAACCTGACCGGGATCGGTCGACGATACTTGAATGAAAATGAAATTTAAATGAACTTTTACATGACTTGACTAGTGAAGAAAACCACTATTTACAATAACTTACAACGTTGTAAACATTTTATCACTACAGAAAGTAAGAAGTACTTTTGACTTGTTTATAGATTTTAATTGTGACTTGTTAGAATTTTATGAATTGTGTTTCAATATTGTCTTCTCTCAGACAGACTAATATTACGTTGGCATATACTAAGCATATGAAGAGGCACAACATGCATGTTACTATGGTATCAATAAGATATTGCATTCTGACATGCATGTTGTTGTGACTTCTTCCAATCACTAATGATCATGTACCTAGTAGGTACCTACCTTTTTTATAAAGCTATATATGAAAAATTATTCATTGATTTTTAGTTCGCCATGCCCTGTTGTTAATATTCACTTTGCCTGAGAGATACAGTTAATATTTGATTTATATTGTTGTTTGAAATGTCTATTCAGATGTTATGTGCCAAATGCCCCGGAAGCATGACTGTCTCTGGATCAATTCCGATACCGGAGTGCGTTAGTAGTTTCGTACAGAAGAGGGTACATTGCGCACATCACTTTAATTTTAATCCTGTGATGTATTAAATATGATCTCAGAACATTATTTTATGCAATTTATCATATTTAATATTTTGTTTAAAGGTTGCTCGTTCGCAACTTCAACATACTCAAAAATAGTATCCCTGGCGTAAGAATGAGAAATAATTTAATACATCCGACTACCTACATGATTTAATATTGTTAATTAGATTTAGTTTGATATGTATTGTATGATTTGTGTGAATTGACTGATCATACGTTTTGATAACGATACCCCTTGGCACTGTAAATGATATGCACAATGTGTAATTTATAGAGCGGGGCCTAGAAATTATGTGAATTTAGTCTTGATAGGGATACACAAAAATAATATATAACACATTATTCTTGTACAGCGTCAGAGGCGAAAAACTAAATGTACCAATAATAACAAAACCTCTAAATAGGGACACATATTATTATAATACAATAACTTCTTCAAATCCCTGAACCTTTGGTTCTTTCTTATTCAACTGTGTATCTATGATGTCATGTACTGTATCTAAGTATAATATTATGTATAAAACTTAAGTAAAAAGCTTATTTCAGTCCGTATTTTGTTGTTTCTTTTAATCTACCTACCTATCTACTCCTGAACTGCTTAAAGCATAATGTTAGGCTACTTAGTTAATATAACAACGTAGGTAGATTTCCAAAGGAAATAATGGTAGGAAGGGGAAATGTAGGCCATAGGAATCACTTGGAAATGGGTATTTTATATGAGTGGGGTACTCATATAAAATACACTAAAAGTAGGAGATACGACTGATCATCTTGGCCTAGGCCTACCAATATTTATTTTTACCGTTCCTAAATTTATAAACTGCATCTTCCGAGGATCTTCTGTGAGGGCTGGTGCGGCGGCAGATTTGGCCGAAGATCTGAAGACGCGCGAATATTCAGGTTTCGACAGGGTCTTGGAGTAAAAACCCCAGGGCAGTACCGAGTCTTAAGGTTTTGAAAAGTATATGAACGCGTGAGCCGAGAGCTAGTATGTGGCGCAGCGAATCAGCATTGCCATACAGCGGGGAATGTAGCCAGCGTCTTGGAGACGCGCGCCGACTGGTGTCGATATGGATGAGTTGAGCTACCCGTAGATTGTTTGCAATATGCCTGCAGTTGGTTCAATTGTTTTAAAATACTAGTAGTTCCAATTTGTTTCTATTATTTGATTGTAACTTACTTTGTTAACTTGGAATGGAACCTATCTAACTGACTGCAGGAACCTACCTTAGTAGCGGTGAATAAAACAACAGTATTGATGCTCGTATGAAAATGTTTATTGATATCACAATCAAGACTACACACTACCATTACCCATCGTTCACGCCTTACACATAGATGATACACAAAATGCCATAAAGCCACAATACAGGTCGATTCTAATACACCTTTGACCAATAAACAGTGGATGAATTCAATTTCAGACGTGCTAAAACATTCAATATCTAAGTTCTAATCTCTACGTGTTAAATCGACCTGTGACAAAATAAAATAAGGGTATAAAAGTAACTATGTACTAGAAGGTCGTTGTGATAACTTAAGGTGTCGTATAGTAGTAGGTACCTAGTGGTCTGACCACATTTTTAGACCCGATAAATGCCAATGCCGCTGGTAAGCGTGCTGTCGTCAGAGAAAGATTTGAAGAAGTGTGTACTGAAAGTGTTATTTACACGCTTTTCTTTAATTCAAATCTTTTTCTGACGGACTCGCGCCGAGAGAGGTGGCGAGACCCTAGGATAATACAGTCTGGAAATTGCAGTTAGGTGCGTTAGTATACGAGAAAACAAATACAATTTAAGATTAGTGGCAAAAGGTATATAAATAGCCCCAAAATACGGTTAACGGCAATACCAAACATTTAAATAACTTTTAAACAGCAAGCACCGGCGGTCCCACCGATATCATATTTAATAAATAGTACAATATCTATTATTATATACAAATTACATAGTATTACACTTAGGCACATCAATTTTATAGAATTACTTTTAATAAAAAGTGATTTTGTCACAGCTATTCCTACCACGAATATAAATACTTCACAGTGATAATATTAAATAATTTAAATGTGATTAGGTCGTTATCAATATAACACAAAGAAGGTAAATATTTAGCTATAGGTACTCAAAGAAATATGAAAAATTTACCACATTTATGAAACTTTAAGAGTTTACGAACTACGACATCCATTAAAATATTTATTAAAAAAGTTATGTAATGCGACTCCTTCCGCTTATATAATTCTAGGTATATAAGGAAAGAGCTTAAAGCCATCAGACTATTGGGGATGTATGATAAATTTGTACTCTTAAATTCCCCTTCGTCACCGCTAACTAGCTTTACACCTATTCTTGTGTTAGGATATCAATCAATTACTTCTAATTTGGTCATAAAACTACGTTATAGGACTAATCTAGCGTAGATAGGTGTAATTAACAGCGTAACATCGAAACACTGAGAGGACGAACATTTAATCTGAATTAAGATAAGAACATTCAAATTTATGACAAAAATCACATAGAAACTATATTGAGTAAGATTACTAGAAAGTTGCGCCTACGACAAAACGCCAAGGAGAATAGAGACACGGGGTTCTATACAAGCTGCTTGCAATAGGTTATTATACTCATCAGGGGCCCAATTCTGCTAACAAATCGTTTTATTATGGCAATGATTTTGTCGCAGAATCACCACGTAGAATCGTTATCTAGAAGAAAGAAACTCCAGATAGTGCGTGCAGTGATTATGGTTCCAACCGCACTTTTGACATGCATCCATCTGTAGGTTTTTTCACCAAAAATACAAATTTTTTGAGATTCTGCGACGATGACATTATCATAGTAATTATGTTATCAGAATAGGGTTCCAGAACTTTAGCAGTGCCTGTGATGTTACAACGGCAAACTTTTGGAAGGCCCCATCATTGCTCCGATAAAAGAGGTAGGTACTTATGTAAATATATGATTAGATATTTTAAGTATTAATACTTGTTCATAATATTAGAAACACGACACATAGACATTAACTAGATAATATATTCGTAATAAATTGTATAATTATTTTAAGACAAAGGTAATTTTACCATCTTTTATCGTGTAATTCGTCTCGGTCTCTATTCTCCTAACATCGTTTGTATTATTATGTATGACACACTATCAATAATGCACTACGTCGATAACTCGTATATAAATCTTTGATAAAGTTTCTAATTCAAAAAGCCACTGGCTACCGCTAGGTTTAATTAATATCCCTGATATTCTTTGAGAGTAAAGTTCGGAATCTTTTAATTTGCCATCAGATTTTCACAATCTGTCGCCAAATTAAATGCTTCACACTGTTATCTTAAACTAGAGGCCTAATCACCCTATAAGCTCTAGATAAATATATTTTTTTAGTCATCTATATATTAATTGTATTAAGTAAGTCGGTTTGGTGTCAAAGTTATGCTAGGTACGAAGGATAGACAGGCCAGCTGTCTGCCCCTTACGGATTATGGACGGCAAAACATTTTGGTTAAAAAGGTGCAAACACGACCATGAAGCTGCTATTTGATTTCCATAAACACTAAACATCAAGACTAGTCGATATACGTAGAAAAAGGTTAGATAATTAGGTTCAATCTCAGCGCAGATTAAACTTGCAAATGCTACAGTAACTACAGACAAAAATCACATTTTAATAGTAGACGGTGTAAAAATAATGTTTTTAAACATTGGCCTATGAGTTATTTGTATTTCCAACTAATTGAAAAGCTTAAATTTATTATCACACAGTATTTACTAGAACGTCGATCGAATATACAAAGTTACGAACGGCTAAAATACTAAATTCAGCGCACGCTAATTTTACATTACAATAACAAACGTGAATCAGACTTGTAAAAGAGTTTTGAAATCCATTTAATTTTGTTCCCACTCCACCCGCGGTTGCCTGAACAAATTGCGTAAGCGTTGCTGGCCCTAGCGAAATGGGCTTACCTACACGCGAACTTTACTAGATAAATAACTCTTTAACACTTTCATGGCGCACGACCCACAGGCCCGCCTCCAGCACCGTGACGCTGGGCAGTCAATGCATTAAATAGTCCCTCGATAGGACTGGGCAAGCACATGTCATGTCCTTTTAAGCAAAGAATAAGAAATTATGCATAATCGAGTTTTCAGATATATATTTCGTTGATACGTTGCTAATGAGTAGGACTCTATTCTGTCATCTGTGGGCTCTAAGTATTAGTAAGGACCTGGTTGGATCCTTACAATAATCTACTGTGTATGAGATCCCTGGTTACAATAGGGTAAATTCATTCTGAAAGGGGAAACTAGCGATTCGATTGCACACTTAATCTACCACCAAATTATTCATTTAAAATACCAATATACTCTTAGTACTTGTAAATCTATGTAACTACAACGCCGATTGTTTATATTCAAACACTTGGATACCAAACCCATGTAAATATATGACGATATCTCTATTGTTCTGGCTACTTCTTAGTTAACTATTGACACTAAAAAGGGGCAAAAGTAATATTTGTCTAACATGCAAAATAATAAGAATCATTATTGTCTGACACTGGGTTATTGTCAAGACAGCAGATATGGCTTCCTGCCACGGTTTGACTATGATGTAGTAATCATTCTGCGAAGCTTTTTCCAAGTTGACTGGTTTAGAACTTTCTAGAGTCGCTAGTATAGAATCAAGCGTCCTAATCTACCTACAAAGCTACGCAAAACACAAGCCAAAACTAAAAAAGGAACGGAAAAGGATAAAATAAAAGTAAAATAAAAAGGGATATTTGGATGTTTATTTACAATTAGCTCTCTAATAATAACTAATATTATTAAAGAAAAACTTAGGCAACATCAGTGCTATATCCCCGAACAACCCACATTATCGATTTTTAAACATGTTAATAATTTTCGCTTGCTCCACACAAGACGCTACGCTAAATTAACTCAAAAATACCCAATTATATAGTAATCGAAACCGATTCGTACTCAGTTAATAGAAATCAAATGATTGTAACAAACATAAGGCTGCAGTTTCACCGACACACAACTACAGAATATAATCACAGTGGTAAAGAAGCGCCGTCCTAAGACAGGCAAATAAACAGCATTAAATGTAACTTACAGGGAGTATTTGTACATTAAATCGGTCATATATAAAATCCATGGCTGAGCAGAGCCCGGAGACTGGATACGAGTACCCAATCACTCGAGTTGGGCTCGTTCAATGCATTAAATCGCCGTGTGGTGAAACCAAACACAATTATCATTAACAGCTTAATATATATACACGGGGCATTCCATTCAGATGTATCGCAAAATGCAATTTTATACAATTAAAATTTTATTGCAACAACCCAAAATTTACATAGTGATTTTGCACACAGAGTAATAAATTAAAGTTGAAAAGATCACAGAGAACGCGCTGATCGAAACAGACTTTCATCATTGTATTATTTATACACACAATACGACCGAAATTGATATACAATATGCCCCATATACAACACTACGTACCACTAAGGCATTGAGGCCGAAGCTGATTAAAAACTAAGAAAAAAAGAGGAAAAAAATATAGATCAATGTTAACATTCCATCAGTTAATATTCTTAAATTAAACCCCAAAAACTCCGTAAAATCCTTAATATAATAAAATCACTATAACGAAATATTCGGGAGGCAAACAAAAGTGCTCTAAACATAGTAGGGTAAGGCTGCATATAGAATAAGTAATATAATATGTGCACGTTACGAATAGAGATCATTTACTAAAGCCTCGATTTGAGGCACTATCTCGCATTCTACATGACATTTACTAGGGATGACAGTGGGGGCCTTAGGACTTACTTTACGTTCAAAAAGGATTCACGCATACATTTTCCATGGTTATGAAATTTTCATGACACTACTGGTAGAAAAGTGAATTTGAATATGAAATTTTCATGGACACTACTGATAGAAAAGTTGCAAAACTACACAACAATATGTGTCTATATGTTGCCATACACAAAGAAGGTAAGTCACATAAGAAATTCGCCTTTAAAAATAATACACGAAGAAAGAAAGTAATAGATTCTCCAGTTTAACAACGATTGTCGAAAATGATACTAGGATCATAAACAATATATATGATTAAAACAATACAG
The DNA here is from genome assembly GCA_947044415.1 of Eupithecia dodoneata. Lineage (NCBI taxonomy): Eukaryota > Metazoa > Arthropoda > Insecta > Lepidoptera > Geometridae > Eupithecia > Eupithecia dodoneata. The sequence continues at coordinate 3,983,918 of OX345670.1, forward strand.
ATTTAGGATATACAGAAAATAGAACAGCATTTCATTTAGCTGCAGTATTTGAAGGCACAAAGGCCCAACTGTCATCCCTAAGAGCTTCCAAGCATTATAATGATAAACTAACATAGAGCAATTAATACCGGAATAGGGTACAAACGTAACACAGATAGCTCTGGGGATGTAAAACGTATAAAAAGAAACTAAATAAGTGCAGCCACGACAGGACTATTCAATTATTGACTTAAAATAAAGAAAAAAGGTTTGAAATAGCAAAAAAAAATGTTAGCAAAATCAATACAATGCTTGACACAGGGTGCAAAGGACTAAAAACCACTATATTTGGATATTTCTAATAGTCTGGTGTATATCACACCCTGTAAGGATTAAAAAATACAAATTTAAAACCATAGTGGGCTACCAATACACCTAAAGCCGTAACTAAATTATTGTCAGGCAGCAAAGCTGTAAACTAAACACAATAATAGTCGTTCACATTAAAATTTTCCATAACGATACTAAAAGTTACAAATAACACCGTTAAATGTGATTATAAATTAAACACTTACACTAGTTACAATACTATTGAAAAAGCGATTAATAAAAAGAACGCCACGCGGGGCGGGAACTTATTAAATGAATAACTCATTGACTATCAAAGTTGTACGATAACTTATATTAATATACTTATATACAGATTGGGTATGCACGGTTTTTAGGTTCTTAGGCCGGTTTGCAATGTGGAGAAAATCGCGCGTTACCGATTCTTCATCTGTCTAATGGTTCTGAATCGTTTTCGTGCATACGCTATCTTATGCAAGTGGTATATGAGATGGTATGCACGGAAACGAATCGGAAACTGTGATTTTTGTATTCAGAGTAAACATACAGATGTCGTTCATATAACGCTATTTCAAGTTACATCTTCGAAACATAAATGAGACCCGAATTGATTTGAATTTGTGTTCAAGTCTTGACAGCTTTGAAAATGAGATTTGGGTTCTTTTAAGCCAGAAATAATCGCGCGGTTTTCTCCTCAGTGTAGTGGCCTTGCTGTCACACCACCATATAAAACAAAAGTAAAAAGTAAAGGCACACGAATAGGGTTTGCCTTCTGGCATAGTATTCAAACTAAACCCCAGTACTCGAATTAGCAAACTATACTTTAGCCGTGTCACTAAACACCTAAAGATAAACTAAATAGATTTGCAGTCGTAAAATTGCATTAATATTTTTTAACCATTTTTTAAATACGCATCAATTAAGTAATAAAAATTAGTTTTAACTTTTTTTTTGTTCTAACGTGAATATACATGCATTACACACTTTATATAATCTATTAGTGTGTACTAAACGTTTTTTTAAATGTTATTATTACGTCGTTAATCATTTGAAACTATGTCTACATTAAGACCATCACCGCGCCCTAAACACGTAATAAATCTAAATATATTCATTAACATATAAAACTGCCCATTAATATACTTTTAAGTTATTTAAACACAGCATAAATGTTTTGTTTGTTTGTATGATCAAACCGAGTGCGGCCACTCACTAACACTAAATGATATGGAACGTAACAAACTTCGAAATATCTAAAGCAAACCGTTATGCTACACGCTAGTTCAAAATCAAATCATTAATTGACACATCACCGTCAAAACTAAAACTCGCCTCGCTACGCCCGCATTCATACGATACGTTTACCGCGTAGCGCCGCCTCATATTTAGTAATATCTATAATAAATTCCTTTTAAACATTTGGTATAAACACTAGTTTTAAGATAAAGTATTAGTAAATGCAAATCTACTCTCCGCTCTTGCAGCAAAAAAAAAACACGAAATTTACAATATACAAAATAGTGTCTGCCACTACAGTCTAACTAAAGCATCAATGAAGACGAAATAAACAAGACTAACCTCTAGGTTATTCTTCTAGCATACACCTGTTACTTGCGCGATAAATGAGCGCTGCGCTAAAAATAAATTACACACAGAATATGTATAATGGATAAACATATTCAATTAAGTAAATAACATCAATCTGAGTACGATGTATACATATATTATTGGACACCGCTGCGCATTTACATTTGTACAGAACTCGATTCGAAGGCATCGAAACGGTGTCAATACAGTAAAGGAACTTTGTTAAAGACGCTCGCTGGACACACAAGTCACCGTTTTGTTTCAAAATTGCAGTGTGCTCTGAAATAATGTCGATTGATCCAGTTCCCTTTACGAACCACTCAAACGTCCTTGCCAATAAATAGAGAAAATCGATTATCATAGAAAAGTTATCGATAAGAGACGTTGAGTGCAAGTCACAGTGAAATATAGCCGCGGTGAGAACCACATTAAATCCAATCTAAGTGCTAAACAACACCAATAATATTTTGCTACAGTAACATCAAAACCGCTTATAATATTAAAATTTATCCGACGATTTACCAAATATCGAATCTAAAATGTCGATAAAATACATAGATGTCGCTTTCATCTTTACAAAATGACTGAGCCACGAGTGACAATATGAAAAATCACCTATCGTAATCGTTCTCATTGTAAAGATCAAAGATCATCTTATAACCACAAAAACAATACAACACACAGATAAATTACAATAGATAGTGAATCTTAAAAAGTCCAAAACACTTTCACATGAATCATTTGTCTCAATTTTGTGGTTTGTTGTCCAATGCCGTTTACATTGTTCAACAATACAATTATGTCCAATTGTTTAAACAAGCGTTAACTTGATTCAAAATCTTCCGTAACTAAGAAGACACTTAATTTCTTCATTTCCTTTTAGTAAAAGTCGCCAACATTATTTCTTCATTCGTTGTTCCTCTCTTGCCGATCAATATTCAAATATTGCTTGATTCAGTAATTTCTCAACGGTACATGTACAGTACAAGTATATGATACCGTTCGATATCAGTTTTGACAATACCTCAATGGTAAATTGTATGGGTAAGTAACGCCTTAAGAGACGCCACAGTTTTAACAAGTTTAGCGACTCTTCACGCCATACTGTGAGGTAACCATATTGTTAACTGTATTATTATACTATTGCGCTGCTTGCAGTCATCATTTCTCAGATCGCCACTGTAAAACCAAGTTCGGCGACTCTTTACGCCATAATGTGTGTCTAAGAGGCTATTATTTGCTAAGACTTCACCATATTGTATAGGTATAGATGTATGGTTATAATATTGCGCTGCTTGCGGTCATTTCTCGTCACCACAGCGTCGTGTCACATGTGGTCACCATCAGAGCTGGTCAATACTACAATTAGAATGAGACAATACTTGAAGATATCCCGTGAGAGGTGGCTAGTTCCCTGGCTACTCCGGGTACCACAGATGCTGCTGCGGATGCTGTGGGACCAGGTAGGTGGGTGAGTAAGGCTGAAGGTAGCCGGGTAGACGAGCGCCTGACGCGTGGTGTGCAGGCGGAGGCGCCGCGACGCCGCCCACTCCACCGCTGTAACATACAAACATACCTTTAGTAATCTGATATTAACAAGGCAATGAAGACCACCAGCATGATGGTAAAATTGTCAGGATAGCCGGGAAGAAGATTAAGGATCGACCATTAATCACGTGAGGCTCGAACGAGGGTTTCGGAAAAATCACGAAATATCTCAATGAGGGGTGGGGGGAGATATCACGCGTCATTAATTTTCTTTAAACGCACGATTTCTAAACCTAAATATTCTAAAAATGACAATATAATTTGTACCTAAAATACAGGTGATTTTGGGTATGAGGGTAGTCCAAAACCTCACCACATATCACACGACCCCTTAGGGTGGCACAGCGCCGGACAGAATGACGTAATAGAGAGGAGGCCTATACCCAGCAGTAAGTGCTAACGGCTTGAGTAGATAGATTCTAGTTTTAACCATATGTACTCATCATCATCAGCCTTTGTTAGTCCACTGGACTAGGCTGGACATAGGCCTCCTGTGATGAGCGCCATAGCGCCCTGTCTTCAAACCATATGTACTGTTGTAAGGTAATAAATAAATAATAATCATTTATGTACTCACGTATGATAGTGATAGGTGGGCACGTATAGCGGAGGCGCGAGGTATCCGCCGGGAGAGACGCCGCCGCCCGGAGATAACACTCCGCCGCTTGTTGTTCTGGAAATATCACATAATATATGTAAAGTTTACAAATTTGCTTCGTTATGGAACTTGGAGAATTAAGCTAAACGCGCACCAGTCCGCATCGCAGAAACTGCCATCGCATTTTTGAAATCTTTGTATTTAATAGTATGCAACATCGCGCACTTATCCGCGCCGAACGCGCCGCATTTTGTATCGAGAAAAAGTAATTGAATGCTGCTCCTGCGGCGCAGACAGGTGCACGTTCAGCTTAACAGTCAGTTAACCGAACGTAGACGACCTTTCACTCAACGTCATCTAGTCCCAAAATAGCTTGTATTGTATGGGCATTATATAAAAAAACGCAAACATAACCGCTGGAAACAGCATTATTTGAGTTTTTTGCCATCTCAGTGCGGCTCTCTTCGCTTGCCGCAAACCAACAGCGGGCGAGCGAAGCGTGCCGCTGCACTAGAGTTTAATCGCATTTTCTATACATACTTGTAGTGTGGATGCGGCGCGTGGTGATGCCACGCGTGTTTGTGCGCTTGCGGCGGCGCGGCCACGCTGACGCTCACGGCGCCCACGCCGACGCCCGCGCCGATGTACTCGCGGCAACCGCCATTCTGTAACCATAGCAACTGACATTACATTCAGGTGGTCTCGAGAGAACGTAGTAGGACACCTGTATTCTATATTTTTATACCCTGTAATATATATATAAAAGAAAGTCGTGTCAATTACACTATTTATAATTCAAGAACGGGTGAACCGATTTGGCTAAAAATTGGTAGGGAGGTAGCTTAGAACCAGGAGACTGAATATCTGTCTGTGACTCTATGTCTGTCTCCAATTTTTATCCCGCTTTTTTTTCAATTTTTAATCCTCTTAAGCGGGACGATGTTCGCGGGGTCAGCTAGTATAAAATAAATAAAAATATTTATTGGTTTAATGTCTGATATATAATAATTTTAATTTGTATAGATATAAAGTTGCTCTTGGTGGCCACAAAACTCTATTTTCGAATCTCTGCCTAAACTTTACAAATATTAATAGTAAAGTTTAGGCAGATTTGTAATGTTAGGCCTTAAAAAAAGCTTACAATAGGTAACAAAAAATGCCCAGTAAATTAATTGATATTTCCCTTGTTTATCGAAATAATAAGATAAAATGATTGATGATTTTATATTGATTTTCAGTATTTCAATATTGATTTTCAGTGAACGCAACTGAAGCATATTTCGAATGTGCCTTGAAAGGAGTAACAAAGAATAATTGAATACAAAGGGAGGGACTTATACTTACACTATCCCTTTTGTTGTGTTGGACAGGAACATATTGGTTACATTGGTAATCGTTCGTTTGGCGTACTGTCGATCCACTCTGAAAATAAAGATCAATATGTTACAATCAATAAATTACCAAGTTATATAAATAAATATTATGTCCATAATTAATGGATAAACTGTTGTTTCACCTAGCTTTTTAAGATCGTTTTATATACAGTTTCTACAATAAATTTAATTTAAATTTGAATTTTGGGGATTTAACACAATGAACAAATATCAATCTTTCACATAAAGGATTGGTTGAATAGACTACATATTGTATAGAAATATATAGATAAACTGTTGTTTCACCTAGCTTTTAACATCTTTTTGTACACAGTTTCTACACAAAATTTATTATATTTGAGTTTGGAGGATAATAAATAACACGATGAACAAATTCTCTTACTTAAAGTATTGGTCGAATAGAGTACCTGAACGGGTAAGTATTTGTATTCCAGGTCAAATGATAGACTGTTTATTTATTTGCTTGTTGAATTCATGTCCATTTTATTACAAAAAACCCCTCTAAGGCCGTTGCAACATTCGTAGTTAGAGTTCTTAGTTATAAAAATACAATGTTTTACATTATTCATTTAGTCCCTATATATATTTGCAAGTTAAGTTACGAAAAATATACAATGTATACCTTGCATCATTAACCTCGGGATGGGTAATGAATTTGACGTATGTTTCGGTGTATCTGTAGTGGTTTCAAAAGAACAGACACCGCTACCAGTCTCCTCTTATGGATTCCCAGAGACTGGTAGTAAATTAGCGATGTCTGTTCTTTTGAAACCACACCTGCGGGGTTGATTCGCTATAGACTGCTGTTGGCAACACTTACCGGTGCGTAGTGATGGTGGTGGGGAGGCGCGGGCTCGCGTTTAGCCTGCGCCTCTTGTTGTGCGAGCGCTAGCAGTCTCTTCTTCTGGGACTGCGGGGTTGATTGTGGCGCTTGGCGCGGTGGTTGCTGTGGCGCGGCTTGCTGTGGTTGCTGAGTCGGTTGTTGTGGAGGCGGTTGCTGTTGTTGCTGGGGAAATAGAGGTGAATATTATATCAGAGGTTGACCAAGTAATTGTATCGAATAATACATTGAAGGAAGGCTGCGCTTCCTCAGGTAGGTAGGCCTCCCTTAGTCGGTTCTTCAACAACCACGGACAGAGTTGGAGGGGGACGATTCCTACTCCGCGACCGGCTTTAAGCTAACTCCAGTTTCAATATTATATTTTAGGAAATCATGAGAGATACTCAAAATAAACTCAAATAGATTCATGGAAAGGTCTGACCGACGATACACAGACGCGATGGGCCATATAGACAACATTGCAAGAGAGACGACCCCTGTGGTGCGGTGGGCGAAGGCCCGGCTGCGACGCTGGAGGTTGCGGGTTCGATTCCCGTCTCGGGACAAATGTTTGTACGATGATACTGATATAAATAATACAATACATATGTATTGTATTATTTATATTATTTATTATTTGTAAATAATACAATACATATGTATTGTATTATTTATATCTAATAGTCATCTAGTACCCATAACCTTTGCTTAGCTTGGGGCTAAATGATGCTGTGTGGATTGTCCAGCATTAATCATTTATTAATATTTACCGTATGATGATGACATGGCTGCTGTGGCTCATGCTTGACGTGCTTGTCGTCGGAGCAGATGACGGTCTGATGCACGACACCGTGCTGCGTGCTATGCTGCACGGCATGCTGTGAGGGGTGCTGTACAACATGCGTCGAGTTGTGCGCTGTCGTCGTGTGACCTGACGTTACTGTCGCGCTATCTCCGCTGCCACCTGGATATACAAGATAATGGTTTAAATATGAATCTATACTAATATTATAAAGAGGAAAGGTTTGATTTTTTGTTTGATTGTATTGAATAGGCTTCGAAACTACTGGAACGATTTGAAAAATTCTTTCACCGTTGGGAAGCTACACTATCCCCGGTGAACATAGGCCATATTATATTTCATGTATGTGAAATTCGATTTTAACGCGGGTGAAACCGCGGGAAACAGCTAGATTAGTATAATTTCAAATGTATTTTGTCAGCAAATAGTCGTCTGCGTAAGCTACTACATAATTTGGTCAACCAGTAATATGATACAAAATTCATTTGTATATTGTTTGGATATTTATCGTGCTTTATAGTTTAGAGCTATGCAATATTTCGGACGGCGTGTCGCGGATGGTGATGGTGTGTGGTACAAGAGTTATACGTTAGTATCTGACCTCTGTTGTTGTTATTGTGGTTGGCATGGTGACGGCGCGGCTGCTCGGCGTCCGAGTCGGAGTCAGAGATGGTGATGACGGAGACCGCAGGCGACGGCGTGTCGCGGATGGTGATGGTGTGTGCGTTCGTGCAGACCACGTTGCCGTCCCACGCTACTGGGTTGCCGTTGGTTGCTCGTATAGTCCTGTGGATAATATGATTATGTCTCAAACAGTTCAATTTACTTTCAGGTATAATGGTAAGCATTTATTTAAGTTGTCGATTAACTTGTAGATTTGAAATTCTTCTCAAATTGACAAGTATTGTAAATTGCGTATAAAAAGCGGCAACAGAGTGACTTTTAAGTTTAGTATGGGTGGTTTGTTTACAAACATTCTACACTTAGTTTGGCTAGTGTATGAAGAAAAAGAAAAAGGAAGCACGCTAAACTTGTACGCCCATTGCAGGTACTTGTCGCATGTAATATTTTTTTTGTAATGATCTGTATATGGTGTATTCTGTATAACACGCCACCGTCTATACTTGTTCTAGCACTTCATGTCCAGCCAAAGGTTGCCTGGCAGAGATCGCTCATAGCGATAAGGCCGCCCATTGTACAACATATTTTATATTTTCTTTTCTTTTCCTGTCTTGTGTATCTGTTATTTATTATGGTGTGCAATAAAGAGCAATTGTATTGTAAACTGTAACTCACGTGTGCTCATGATGGTGCCTGTGCCTCGATGGCGGGGTGCCTTCCTTGACGCGTTTCTTGACGGGCGACAGCTGGGTAGGCTCCTTCTTACCACTACTGCTTGCCATACTGGAATTTACAAACATTATATAGTAACACATTCTACTCATATATGTACAAACGCGAACCGCGGGGCGCAGCTAGTTCTCCATATACTTGTAATTGTCGTCAGATCGTATGTTAACTACAGTAGATATTATATATATTATATTATATTATATAGATTTATTTTTTAAATTAAGTGAGCACTAGTGCGTAGACAAACCTAGGCTTTATGGCACTAATAACTAAATTATGTAACCTATAATGTATTTAGATTCTAGACATTTTATGGCAACGTTTTATCTTTCTATTCTCTTTCTGACATGTGAAGCCAACATATTTGATTTTGAAAACGAACGAGAGATCAATTAAATTATGAATGAAAGTGGACAATGATACCAATGTCGTTAAATATTTTTCACCAATATTCTGGTAATTTGACTTGTTGAAATTGTTGAATACAATATTCATTCATACACTAAAATACCCCCGGGCTGTCACGTGACTCCATTAGGACTGCTTTTTCGGTGCGCTGGAGAAGAAATAAATATTTCGTCCGGTCGACGCCAAATGTTCCATCGTCGTCAAAAATACACTCGATCCTAGTCGACCCATTTTTAACAGACTTCAAAAAAGGAGGAGGTTCTCAATTCGAATGTATTGTTTTTTATGTTTGTTACCTCAGAGCTTTCAACTGGGTGAACCGATTTTGATGATCCTTTTTTTTATTTGAATGCTGGCACTTCCTCTGTGGTCCTATTCAATTTGTCCAATTCCGACACTGGCATCCATGAGTAAACCATATACATAAGTATTAAATTTGCGACAAATGGACGAATACCTCAATATGACGGCAACCGATTTCGATGATTCTTTTAAAACTAAGTTTTAAACCCATTTTCATTATATCAGAATTTAAAGTCGGTTTATAGTTTTTTAAAACACGCTAAATTTATTAGGTAGAAGTTAAAAATTTTAGAAGAATTTGTTCTCTCAAACAAATCAGTAGGTGCAAGTTTTTGATTGATGCCATATTTCAACTTTCAATAGTATTTTTAACAGAGCAACTCTAAAGCACAAAATAGAAGTTATTTATGATATGGTGACATCTACGAAGTTTTATTATATGATGGTGAATTCTATATAAATAATAACCTGTATTGATGCGTTTGGTGATGCGGTTGGTAATGCGGCACCGCTGTCGCCTGTTGCTTTGTCGATCTGTTGACAAACCTCACATAAAATAACCACTACACTCTCGCTTGAATACATCATCATCGTCAACCGATAATAGTCCACAGCTGGACATAGGCCTCCCCTAAAGAGCGCCATAGCGCCCTGTCTCAGCTTGCCGCATCCAGTATCCCCAAGCAGTCTTTCCGAGGCCTTCATCCCACCTGGGCGCATGGCGTCCTATACTAACGTTTGGCGAGTCGCTTTCCCCACTCAAGAACATGTTTACCCCAGTTGTTGTCGGTTCTTCGCGATATATGGCCCTCCACTGCCACTTCAGCGTGCTAATTCTTTGAGTTCTATCGATAACGTCGGTTCTGTTTGGTTTGGCTTGATTTACTCATAATATAAAATCTATCCTAGTTTGATGAATTCATTACAGTTGGTGTTCTTTCATCACACATAAACTTCGTTGATAACCCGCTTACATGCGTTATAAATTATTCATAATACTGATTTGAATTTCGATCGGAGTTCAAATGTTAGTTAAGTGATTGTTGGCTCTCAAACCGCAAATATATCTGCTCACTTTACACGATCAGAGACCACAGTTCGAATCTCGGCAACCGAAATACTTTTTGCACTCTTACCTTTTATGCGTAGGATGGTGCAACGGATGTGGATGGTAGTCCCATACGTCGGGTTCAGGCAATGGCGCGGGCTCCACGATGAGTGGCGCACGCCATTCGCCGACGCCGGCCACTCCGCCGACGTCGCCGACGCCCACGCCGTGCTGGTGGTGGGCGGCGGCCGCGGCTGCTGCTGCTGCCGCTAGTTGTTGCACCTGAAGAAGAAGAAATGTAATGTTAATGTTAGTAACTCAGAACCGTTTAAACTCGCTTAGTAGGCTAAGCACAGGGATTGTCTAGGGTAGAATAGACCAGCATTATGCTGAGTTTGGGCCTTTGTATAACTATTCTATAAGTGTTTCTTGGTTTTTACTGTTTGTAAATACATGTCTTTGTATTAAATCTAATAAATGTGTTCATGTAATGTATTTTTCATCAAATGCGTAACCAATTTAAAATTACTTTCTTCAGATTCATAAGTTACGTATATGTATGTATGTATGACGTCAAGATAAAAATTTGGTGAGGTTACGAATCCTTTCCTTCAGAGAAACTCCTTCCATGAAGTTTTGTTTTTTGAACTTTCTGTTGAATATATCTTTGACATACCCATGACCACGTCCTTGTGCGCGTCGTCTACAATGAAAGTGTTAAACTAAGTAAATCCTCAGCTGCCTAAGTGAGAGCACATTATTGTAGGTACCTGGTATGCCGGCTGACACAGTATCGAGGAGACGAACTGATGAGGGAAGGGTTCAGCCGCGCGCGTCGCGTACTGCCGCGCCCCGCCCACCGCCACGCGCCCGCCGCCGTATAGCTGGTACTGGAAATAATATGAATAATTACATGACAAGTGCTTAGTGCTACAAGTGCCTATAACAAGGATAAGGAACTTGGCAAGACAGGGTGATAGCTGCAGAAGTAAAATCGAGAGACCCGATTTGTCCTCTCGTTGACGTCGTCAAACTCGTAAGATGTTAATTTTGGTCCAAACTTGTGGGTAAAATTATAAACCCAAATATAAGTTTAAAAACTGTTTTTTTATGTATAACTAACGTTATTGATTCTATCCTAGTCGCACATAAGCATAGGGTCATATTTACCCAGCTATATTATCTTTGTCCTTATTCTGTACGTACCAGGTTGTCGTAGGGCGCCGCCCTCAGCCGCTGCTGATTGATGGTGAGCGCGAGGTGGTGCGCGGGCGGCGCCGCGGCACTCACCACCCCGGTCACGTACTCGCCCGACCCCACGCCACCAACACCGCTGCCAGAGCGACGGCAAACCTGGACCAAAAAATACAACATTAATAACTCAATTCACTCCTAGCCAAAATATGGCTGTGACAAATTTTAATAAAAATGTGGCCGTCCGTATGATGTCCGATGACAACTATGCATTAGATTAGACACATAAGAGATATATGAATGTACTTCTTTTTCACTTCTTCCACTTGTGGACAAAAAAATTAAATGAATTTAAATTTTGTTTTTTCATCCTATATGACATAGAGATTTTGGCGGTAGGATGGATTATGTATTTGTCTAGTCAGAATGAAGCTCACAAGACATACTCCAATTCAAAAACCTGAATATTTTTTTGTATACAGAAGGGGTTACAAAACCCAAAGATTATTGGATACTATTTAACGACATTGGTATTTATGAAACATTTTTTAATACCACTAAATCGGCAAACAAGCATTCGGCCCGCCTGATAGGAGGAAGATTTTTGCAGCCTATGGACTACAACACCGGAGACATTATAAGCGCCGACCCTTTTAATATCTTGGAAGACTTTGAAGTAAGTGTTCACAGGAGGAAATTCCTCATGAACATTACAATCAGCGAACTAAAGGCCTCAAAGGTATGTTTATTTATACATAACTAGCTGCGCCCCGCGGCTTCGCCCCCGTGGAAATCTATGTGACAAATAGTTTAAATGATAAAAAGTATCCTATGTTAGACTCCTGGTTCTAAGCTACCTCTCCACCATCAGCTAAATCTGTTCAGCCGTTCTCGAGTTATAAGTGTTGTAACAAACACGACTTTCTTTTATATATATAGATTACAAAGACTTTAATAACAAACTAACAAATTGATTAATACTAAAAAGCTTATTGAAGGTTTTCGCGGTATGGGGATGATATCTCTGCCAATGGCGAGTGCGTTTGTAGAAGGTTAAATAATAAAATTGATGCATACCTCCATCATTTGCACGGACGCCTTCACATTATTGCAGTGCGCGTAGTCAACTAGATGTGCGAGCGTTACGAATGCGTGGTTCAACGCTTCCCCCGGTGTTATTCTTCTTTCCTAAAACAATAAAATAATGCTATTTTTATTTAGGTTTGATTGGTCACAGCACTGCTTGTATTCTAGGGCACATAAGCTAGGGTACCAATTCAAGTCATAAACGAAACTTTTCATAGTCATTTTGATTCTTGAGCAATAAGAGGGATTTCATATTTTTTTAATGAGTAGTTTAATCTAATTTGTAATGTGTTATTTTTTTCATATTTTGTACCTACATATCTTTAAATTTCATTTATGCAATCTGTAATAACTACCTACAGATCGAACAACAACGTATATTTACTTTTATTAATTGTTAACACTAAGCTTAATAACTATTCTCATGTAAGTGAATGTGTCTTTATCTTTAAACCTAAACATATTTCTCTTATTGCTCTAAAGTTTCCTATGGCTCGAAAAATAATTTTCGAACTTAGTAGATGTTTAGAGTAATGTCGGTGCTAGTTACCTGGTCCATAGTAAGCATCCTCTTCAATAAGTCAATGAATTCCCTTCTATCCGCTTTCTCGGCCAAGAGTTGGCCGCCTTCGAGATCTGTTGGTACGTTTACCTGCAAAACATATACGAGAAATCAAAACAGCGGCACAACACACCACACGTTATGTAGATACGTAGAATGTATTAAAAGATATCCCATAAAGAAGAATGGGTTACATTTATGGAATGAACAAGAATGGTTTTTTATGGCAAGGTAGCAGGCAGTGCTGCAGTAGCGCTGGCAGTTACCACTGCCATTTTCAAAAAATAAAATAAAAAGACAATTTCTATATGGATTTTCATAGTTTTTCAGCGCTTTATAAATGGAATTCCATGCTTTTTCCTACCGCCGTACAACGGCAATGGCGCACTTTCTGATGAATGTTGATTAGGTTAAGTATAAATGAATATGTTCCATTCCGAGAAGGTGCATATAAGGGAGGTTGCTAATTTCCAAGTAGGTGTAGTATAATATTAGTAGGCACACTGTCAGTCGGTGTAGATACGTACTTGTCCGATGTCGTCGAGGCAGTTGAAGATGTACTTCCGCGCCTCCTTGCTCTTGATGCCGGTCTCCAGCTCGTGCTCCTCCGGGGTCTTCAGCCGCCAGAACGGGTACGTGCTGTCCACGTCTCGGTAGAAGAACTTGGCCGTTTTACTTGCGCTGGAATTATTAATGACGTTGTTCATAAAGTGTGTAGATGTAGCCGTCATATATAGATGGCAGGATTATACAATAGGTTAGGATATAAATAAATCTTGTCTTTTATACACAGAAGTTAAAATATGAATAGGTTTGTTAGGATTAAATAAAAAATAAACAAAGCCGTCAATCTGTAGTCTCTGGTCCGGTCTCACCTGTTCAGCATGTGCTCAGTAGGCAAGCCCTGCGTCTGCGAGATGTACCGGATCTGATCGTACTCCGAGGAGCCAGGGTACAGCGGCCAGCCGAGGAACAGCTCCGCGACCACGCAGCCTAGCGACCACATGTCGATGGCTTCGCAGAACGCGAGACCGAGGATTATTTCTGGTGCCCTGAAACATTAATTTATTGGTTGCAAAGATCGGTTGTAGAAAAAGGGTGTGTGTAAAATGGTAGTTTAGTTGGTGAGAACAACTCATAACAGATTTTCAATATCATTTAGTTTAGCATCTGCAGCTGTTAAGGAAGGGTAGTAGATAAATGGATCAATAATGCTTCCTACGTGTTCACCAAAAATCAATTCAAGTTGGACTAAATTTTTTCCTAGATTTAGTTGAAGACCCTAAAAACATTAGGCTCGTCAAAACTAGAAAAATATTTCAAAAAGTACAATTAAGAAATGAGAGCATCAAAATGCATGAACAAGTAGTAGCTGTGTAATTCTAGAAGAAAGCCAGGAAGATGCTCCTGTCTCACCTGTAGTATCGACTCTGTAGATAGGTGTTGCAAACAGCCTTGCTGACATGCGACGCGCTGCCGAAGTCGATGACCTTGACGCGGTACGGCTGCCGCGCTGGCTCCACCAGCATTATGTTCTCGGGCTTCAAGTCCGCGTGTATTAGACCGAGTTGCTGGAAAAATGTAAAAAACAAAGGTTTAAAGTCAGTCGAGAGGAGTGTCTATAACAATACTCAATATTGTATTGCTTACATGTGTACAAATAGGCCTTAAAGAATATAACAGAAGTCTGACATGCAGGCTGCACTGAAAGTCATTATTACTGCTACAGCTCACTACTACTCACTTTGAGCTTTAGTAGCGATGTAAGCAATAGTCGCAGTATTGTATTGACTTATGTACTTACCTTCTTCAAAACAAATTATTAATTTTGCGGAGCATGGGTTACAGGGATTTTATATTTAATTATATATTACGGTAACACCAACGGTAGCACCTACAACAAGGGCAAAGTACCAGGAACAAATAAACACCGAAGAGCTACTCACTTTTAACTTCAGCAGCGCTGTAAGCACTTGCTGCAATATCGGCCTGATGTACTTCAGAGGGAGCGGAGAGAACTTGTTCTGTTTGAGAAAGTCGTAGAGGTTCTGTTCCAGCATCTCGAACACGAGACATGTGTGCGAGCGGTGCTGGAAGCACTCGTATGCGCGGACGAAGTTGAACTCGTCCGCCGACTCCTGAGACAAGCGGGAAAGGATGGACACCTGCAATGGAGATAAATGTTGTCGTTATTTAACATCAGAGGAATAATGGCACAAAGCGCGCCTTGCAAACAAAACAACTTTATATTGTGTGTACTGACTGTACATGTAGTGGCGAATTAATTATATGTCTATGTCTAACGGAGAGCCGTCGACAAACAAAGGAGCATCACCGAGTTAAATATACAATGGAGCACAATTTTTACATGAATTGCTTGTCTAAGCATACTAGTGGTTTCTTTTTCACTTCTTCCACTAGTGGAAAAAATTTAAGTGAATAGTAACATAATTTAATAATATAACATAATTAACAAAGAATAAATGATTTTTGACTTTGACTTTGAGCCGTGCATTAATGAGAGTCATAGAATCAAAGATGTTAGGGCTCCCTGGAACTCGGTGTCGTAACATAGTCGTCTTGTCGATGTGGACCAATCCTTGTCAGCTAGTTTGCCGCGATACATTTTGCTGTCTTTCACTCACTACTTTAAACGCAGATTTTACTTATCATGCGCATATTTGCTGTGTTCTCTACTATTTATCATTTAATTTAGCACCTACAAAAATACCCAAAACTCAGTCGTCGGTCATTGTTTTAAAAAATTTAATCATTCTGACTTACATTATAAATCGGCATCAAAACAGCTAACTCAAACATTTCTGAGAGAAATCTAACATGGCATAACAAAATCTAAGAAACAGCTGGCGTGACAAAATTGGCGACATTCTGAGAAAGCGAACCGTCAGAGCATAATCAGTTTCTGTGAATGACATGACATGTCACACACAAGCTCATGAGAGCCATTGAAGAAGGCCACAGAAGATCTTCTCGGTAAAGCTACGCATATCGCGTTTCATTTAGATGGAAAGAAATAAATCTGAAGACCAATGACTTTTTTTACCATAATAGGTAGTGAATCATAATCATTCAAGCAAGGACTATTCACTCGAATGGATTAACTTCAATGAACGTCCCTATACATTTTACGATTACGATCGAAATAACATTAAATAGGTATGCAATTTTATTGGCAGTATTCATATACATTCATAATAAAATATAATCGATGGGACTGGAATATCTTTTCTGGTAGTCGATATAATTCACTGGTAGATGAGAGGAACTTATCTTTATATGAAATAGAATCTGCCTATGTGTGAGTAATGAATGAAATATGCGAGGGATTTTGCGTCGTAGGAAATGCACGTGTTATGTTAAGTACGTGCAGTGCAGTCCTGACCTACGTTGTATAAGCGTAATTGCGGTGGTAAAGATATAAAAATTAAGTCGGTTTCAGGGCCAATATACACGGACTTTGAAGACACGACATGAATGTGGTTGTAGGTATATTTCTATTTTCGAATCTAGCTCGATTTGTTCTTAGTTTTTAGAAGTCTTTGCAATTCTAACGTATTCCAGTTTCGCAAGATTTTAAGTAAAATAAATAAAATTCGATGCAAAATTCCATCTCACCGCAAATACAACTAAAACAAACAAATCCTTGTGACGTCTTTGGTAGTTAATAAATATTCTACCACCTTTAGCGACAAATTGAGGTCGCCCGGGCAAAAATAAGCACCAATTGTGGCCACTTTATAAGATCATCAAAGGAGTTTCATATATAAATTGTATAAGCACTCCGGTATGTAAACACAAACAAGCGAAGCGGCTGGAAGAGCGCCAAACTTGTTATAATGGAAGCCAAGAGTTCGGATATCGTTCTATGAAATATAAATACGAGGAGAAAGTAACCACGCCTTTTGTATACATAAAATTCCTTCTAAATGCAAAAGAGTTGAAGTCCATGAATGATTTTCATCGTCACATTTCGGGTTCGAATGTGGACAAGACGAAATGGCATTCAAATGTATTTTCTGGCACACAGTCAAAGTTGATTGGGCTGGTACAGTTGGATTTGACACGAAGTGTTGTGCAATGCAGTCGGAAGCCAGCAATCGAGGCAGGTCGAGCAGAAAAAAGTTTATTCCAAAAGATATGTCTACTAGATTAGATAGTAAATGATTTCGATTTGGACGATCGTACTAACTTTGCTTGAATTGAACGAACAATATTGGTAGGTAATAGAAGTTTCTTATTTCTGCCGAGATGCAGCAATGCTATTTCCCGGTTTAAATTAACCAATAGGCTTATGCCTTAGGTTGACAGGTGGTACAATGGATAAAAACACCCCAAGCGTGTGTTCCATGCACCCTCTGTTCTAGACGATAATTTGAATATACGTACTATTTAACATCAGTTTAGAACATATATACAGCCCAGAAGACAGGGCGCTATGGCGCTCATTAGGGGAGGCCTATGTTCAGCAGTGGATTATCATAGGCTGATGATGATAATACAGCCCCAACCATCCTTTAAACTATAGCTTGTCGAATCACCTCTCCCATATGGCAATGTTTCGTAAGGAAAGTGATCTACTAAATGTTCAAGTAGTATAGTTTATTAAGTACCTAATATTTATTATATCAAATAACTTACCCTAATAAGTGCCTCTCTGTATTTACTAACAAATTATGGATTATATTGTCCGTAATAAGTTTTTTTTAAATATATTTGTTTAGTCTACTATAAAGTGTTGCCAGTTGAACTCACCTCAATCTGCCCCTGGCGAGCATAGCTGGGGTGGTTCTTGAGGATCTTGATGGCGACTATCTCGTTGGTGCCCTTCTTCCAGCACTTGACCACCTGACCGAAGGTACCCCGTCCGAGGAACTCCAGCACCTCGTACCTGATGGAAGAAATAACATCATGAGTGCTAGAATTAACAGGCAGGAGATAACTAATAGGGCTTTTTCAGATTACCTATAAACAGATTATCTATAGGTATTGTCACCATCTGTAGTCGAATTTACAAACATGTTTAAAATTTGTGACATTTTTTGTTACCGTATATTTATATAGTATAAATACCACAATAGTATGTACTATTTGGCATAAAATGAACAAACGAGAGTCAAAATTGAATATATGAAATAGCCTATATATAAGCTAGTCTATATATAAATAAATTTTAGGCAATAGTTTGTTTATATTACAATTGAAATTGCAAAGATATCATATGCAGTTGGTCTATCGTTAAAATCAAAATATACTATAAATGTCTCATTACATCATAGTAGTCCGCTGATGAAAGTTTTATGCTGATATGCATACCCCAGATTTTATGCGGTTCTACCTACAGTGATTATTCGCCGAGAGACTGCAGGCATCTACCCACATAGGGTTTATCGAGTCCCCTAACAACGGTTATCGGTTCGCGAAGACGCTTTTTAACTAGGAATTAAATAAACAAGCTACCGTATCTAGCACTCATTGTCCTATCTAAACAGAAACAGATGTACTCGTACAATAGCCCAATATTTCACCGGCAAATAATAACGCTACTAATAAATCAATGAAGCTATTTGTGTTTTATATTTTGACGCAAAAGTATCGCTTTCCAATAATGGTATTGTAACGCCCACGGGACAGAAAATATCAACGGGTTTTCTATTGAACATTCACAAAAGCTTTCTGCGTCGATGATGTCCAATCTAATGCATTATGGACTAGATCTCAGTATTCTTGGGTTCATTATACCATAAGATGGAACCACAATGGGGGTCCATTAGGACTTTATTCATATAGGACTTTCATTCATCTCAC
This sequence comes from Eupithecia dodoneata, assembly GCA_947044415.1. Taxonomy (NCBI): domain Eukaryota; kingdom Metazoa; phylum Arthropoda; class Insecta; order Lepidoptera; family Geometridae; genus Eupithecia; species Eupithecia dodoneata. The sequence goes on from OX345670.1 coordinate 4,002,774, forward strand.
AATGTATGTTTTAAGACTTTTGTTACATCTTCTATGTTTAACACTTTGACTGCTGAAATCACACGGTATGTGTTTTCTACAATTGACTAATATGCGTAAATCCACACTAGCGCAGCGGCTGAGAAAATACAGATCTTTGTGACTCAGCACAGCTGTAATATTTTTCGAACGAAACGCATGTGCGGCGCAACACAACCGCTGTGTAGAGCGGCAGCACGAATTTTTTAGGTTAAAAAAAAGATCGCAGTCGTCGAAAAAAAACCGCAGTCAAAGTGTTATCTGACAAGTATTATGAGCTAGCGATGATCAGTGATTGACGGTATCAATTTGGATAATTGATGACGCTGATACTGTCTTGACAGATGACTGGAGTACTTGGGTTCACGTAAGTTGTGAACAGATAAGTTATTATTGATTATTATTTGAGAAATCTAACATAATTACATGGTATTTTGACGGAATTTAGTTGATCTCGATGTCGCCAAAATTGTGATACGTGGTGGTTTTCAGTATAGCAATTAATTCTGTAGCGGTAAATACACATTTCACAAAAAAATTACACCAGTTCTGCTTTATTGGTACAAATTATTGTCGCTAGAATTTTTTGCTTTATTTATATTAAGTATTGTTGTTTCAGTGTATTTTTGAAACTTTATTTGTGTTTTTGAGAGTTAAGTCATTGACTTTAATCAAACATCTCTATCGAAACTACAAATGGAGGGACGCGTGTCAAAAATGTCAAGATTGACCATTCTATCAATTTCTCCGTGCAAATAGCACCCGCACGTACCTAGTTTGTTTCAACAATAGACTATTCTGCGGCGATAACCTTGTCATAAAAATCGTGTAGTCAAAAAAAATCTAACCTAATCGTCAAATAAAATAGTAAATGGTTAGCAGAATTCCCCAATTCCTTACCTATTGGACGAGGAGTAGAGCACTTCATGCTGAACGAGCTGGTAATCTCCATCGGCGCCGCAACCGGAGCCTGTGCATCATCAGCGAGGTCGGTAGTGCAGTGACATGGAATATGAACAACGCTACAGTTAGTCATTTGGTACAGGGGTATAATATTGCTAAGGATAGGGTAGGGGACTACAAGACAAATTTACAATACGATACGAGAATGAAAATAATTGTATTCTAATATGTATAACAAGTTTGATTACGGTGGAAAAGTACTAACGGAAATGCAAATATAAAATAAAATCATGCACAAGATAAACAAATTTAAAGGCCAGAAATTTAACAATAATAACGTTCAATAGCTCTTAAGAAAACATCTGTAAAATTGCTTTCTACTTTTGATTGTTCTTTTTATGGATATAGAAAGATGTAAATAATATTTTTAAAGACCGTTTTCACAAGAAGTCTCTCGATAAATAGAGGTCTAAGTCATTTCTGACAATTTGTTTGTTTACAAAGATAAACGTGAGCTAAATTTGATATTAGATTTCCAAATATATGTTGAAAATCAGTATTTCATCAATATTTATCAAGGTATGGTTATTGGAAGAGAGACTAAGTGATTTTAATATCCGAACTAATACAGAAAACTGAAAAACTTCTTGTGACGACTTCTTAAGACTTAAAATATAGTGCATCAGAAAGAGGATAGTGCATGAAAGTTCAAACAAACTACAGGTTCGAATCCCGGCCCCGGAGCATTGTTACCTCCTGTCAGGTTGGTTGAAATTTTACACAGCATTCTGATCGAAATGTCTAGGCGTATGCTCCTATGGCCATGAATATGAAATATGGTATTGGAATAGAGACTCTATTGACAGAGTGAATAGGTGCATAGCCTCGTGTTAGTGGTTAGTATTTGTAGAGTGTAGTTGAAATTCAATGATAAATTCGCAGACAGCAAGGCCGTAACGCTATTGAACGCGAAATTAATAAGGAACTGAATCGGCAACATATCAATACTAAGCTCTGAAGAAGCAGAATATTTTATTGATCTGATTCTTTGTATCGAGTAATTTGAGAAGGATGTGTTTATTAGATTTAGTTTCGATTTTAAATTGAATGTCTGGCTGGTTTGGAAGGCTAAGCCAGCAGTGGGATGACTACTATGACTAGGGGAAAGCTTTACCAGCGGAACGACTGATTATTCATTTACGCAAGCCTATTTGTATGTTTTATGATTCAGTTTCAAGTTTTATATCCCTTCGATTTGTATTAAAAAGTGTTGGATTTGGACTGGCTCTCAACCACCACCGGTTTCCCTTATTGCCTAAGGCTCCCCATGATGATGACTATGATGAACAATAGTAAGTTCATCAAGTAGTAAATGGAAAATATGGCTGAACTGAAAGGAGAGGACAGCACAGTCGAATGATACTTCAATAACAAGCTGACGACAGACTACTTGAGTTCGAGACATAACTAGAAAAGACGAGGGCGACCGTCAAACCGCTAGGCGGACGATATCAGCCGGCACGAAGGCCAGGACTGGATCAGATGGGCCCAAGATCACGAGGAGTGGAAAAGGGAAGCCTACAAGATAGCAGATCCCAAAAAGGCCAACATAATGATGATGATGTATGTAATGTTATGTGCAGTGTGTAGGAGGTAACAACAATTGGTTGACATTACGTTTGTGGTTACCTTGCGGCTGGGGCGGGTGGTTGGCACCCGCCGCCAGCTGCTTGCTGTGCGCCGTCGTCGTTGCAGCAGAGGGCGCCGTTTTGTGTACTTGCGTCCGGCGTTGATCGCTGCTATCACCGACGCTAGAACAACACACAATTTGCCATTTAAACTACAGTTTCTGAAAGCTCTTACTCACTAAGAATTGTAAGCAACGATTCATTCTTCTTAGGCTTTTACATCCAAATGGTTGCGCTCACAAATAAGCACAGCGCGAGTGCATGTGTCGTCTTGTGGTGTCAACTCTTGCTATCAAATTATATTTCCATCAGTTGCCTACTATATGTTCTACTATCATATAATTAAACTAATATTTTTTGACGTACAAATTTGCAGTTATGGCTCAATTACTTTTTTATTTACAAAGTTTAAAGACAATATATTGGGTACAGCCCCATAATCAGAGTTCACTATTAGATGACATCGCTTTGGAGTTTTCTTTGTTGACTAACGCATATAAAGCCAATGACCAGCTCTGGTGCTATTATTTCAGTAAATAACACTAGCTTGAACTGTTCTTGAATAAGAAAACCACCACATTATCTGCCCTATCCTTTGTTGGTAGGTGTTTGCCATTTTCACAGTAAACACGAACAATCTTATCTGCGCAGGGCGAGTACCGTCTGTGTTGATTTAGTAGTATCGTTTACTCCACCTATCGCTGGCAAGGTAAAATAATTATCATGAGGGAGTCCGAAGGTTGCACAAAGTCGGACAGTCATACGATAAAACCTCCTTCGTGGTAGGAATAGGCTTTCTGCGTTACCGCACTGCCGAACGCGAAATCTATTCCACGTACTCTCTCATCAACTCACTCAATGCCCTGTTGGATCTGGATGCAAACCGTGAATGCGATTTATTTGCGTATAATTATGTGGAAGCTGACGACATTTAAATGCCTGACTATTTGCGAGTTAGGTACAAGATAGACATGCAAAATCTGATCTACATTTTATAAAATTTTTACTCCGAATTTCATTTATAATTATTATTTTTATAAATTTTACAGTAATTCGTGTACTTATGACTAGTGTTATTTGAAATCTATTTCTGTACTAGCTCATTAAATAAATATAATAGTATTTATGTCCAGCAGTTTACTCTATCCAGGCACAAAATGCGATTAGCGATATTCAATTATAATGTAGGAGCAGACAGATATGGGTGTTATTATCATAATTGAAATGCTAAAGATGTCTTTTCTCGGGCAGGTTTTTATAGAAAATGCCTGGGATTTCATTTTTTTTTTATAATTAAATGGCATTGTATTTGCACTTAAAAGAAGTTCTGATTTGTCAATTTGTACTGAGTCAAGTCATCCAGAAGGCACAAATTCGATGACTCTATTTGATGATTATATTTTTAAAAATAATTATAGTAATTGATTTGCACACCAAATTTCAATATAAATATAACATATAATTAGAACAACAAAAAACAGAAACGTCGCAAAAACATCCAAAACGAGACGCAGGCGCATCGGCACCACCACCGGTCTAAAAATGCCATTTGAATGCGCATTCCTGGGCAGCAATTTGTTATTGGCCAAGAATTGTTTTATTGTTATCTCAATTAACAAATAAAATAACAGAACAATATTATCGTATTCAATGGCAATTGAATTTAAAAGAAGCTGAATAACGTTTGATTATACTCGTTTAGACACAGATTTATTTTAATTTGCAATTTGAAATTCAAATTAAATTACGAAAAACAAGCGGGTTAAGGTGGATCACCAAAAGAATATCATACTTTACTCGGCCATACATAATGAATCTTAATAATCTACACAAAAAACAACGTTCAAAACTTCAGTTTAAAATCACTTACACATCATCCAAGTCAAACTCAGCATAATCATCATCATCACACTCAAACTTCAGCCTCGGTATCGTAAGATCCATGTTAACATTATAAATAAACATCTAAGAACTAAATTTCACAAGCTAACTTTTAAACACTAGAATATAATAAAATCACAAGAATAAACTAAAGCATGTTTAGAACTAGGAGTGAACCGACGCGATGCGTATACGCAGGGCACGTTGTGAGGGGAGAAACGACGCGGGTTGACTACCGAGGGTTGAATTGAAGGGATGGATGGAGCCATGCCAGGTAGTTGAGGGGCGCGCGCGCACCCCAAATTCTCCGTATTTAATAATAACCTGCGCTTGCGAACCGTTCTTTGCAACTGTTCAGGCGCTCGGCTGTTATGATGTTTGTTGTTAATTAGATTCTATTGTATGGCTCTGGAATTTTTGCGGGCTGGTCTATCGTCTATTTTGCTGCGATATTGTATAGGTATAGATAGGCGAAAGTATGAAGATGTTTTTTGCCAAAGCAAAAACTACTCAATGGACAGTATTAGTACTACAAATCGCCAATAAACTTACCACACCACGCACACGATTTGCCTGGAGCAAATATAGGTTTCGCACGCGGACCAGATCCGCACGCGGGCGGAAATCAGGATGACATGTACCTATATATTTGTCAATAATTTGTCCATGCAGCAGCTCAAAAAACAAAACTGCCTTTACAAGCGAATGAAAACAAAAGGACGCATGACATATTAAGGGCTACTTTTTCGCAGCTCCTATCGAAATGGCTGAATCAGTTAAAGTTTAAACGTAGTAAGTAAAATTTCACAAATAACATTCACATGAATTAGCTTATCGTTCGATCGTATAGGCAATAGCGCTAAATACCATGTTCTTATCTTTCTCTGTTATCTCATCACAAAATCAGCGCCCAGGCCGGCTGTTGAAAATGTCATTAGAAAGGGCAAAAACTACTTTGTTCGTATGATACCGGCGTTATTACACGAAACACTAATATAGATACTTAAATTGCTTATGTGTAAAATTGTATGTCTGCAGTATCACTACACAGTACAAAACAAAGTCGCTTCCCGCTGTCTGTTTGTCCTTATATACATATGCTTTGATCTTTAAAACTACGCAACGCATTTTGATGCTTTTTGTGATTCAAGAGGAAGGTTTATAAACTATTCGATAGAAACATAGATTTCCACGAGGGCGAAGCCGCGGGGCCCAGCTAGTCAAATATATTTTTATATATTTATCTCAACACGTGGGTTTGGGTTCTATGAATCTCGGGTAAAGTTTTCGAACTCGATAGGCGATAGAAAGTTCTGTTAAATCTATTTAGCTACCAGATAGCGCCGCCCGCACCGGTTTGTTTGGTTTTATTCTAGCACGAATTTAATTTATCCTAGTGAATGTGCTTCGAAGGAACGGTACACACGTTTTGCTTATTATTATTATTATTTTTGGGTTATGATCTAATCGTCTCAGTTTAAAACCGGTAAAATCCAAAGCACGGGCCTAAAGCCAAGTGCTCGCTCGGTACAGTAGAAAATTCACTTGGAAGTTCATATTGCAGGAATCTCCTGACGATTCTGTGGCGTAACACTTTACCTAACTAGGTGGCTGGCTATAGAGTGAAGATCTTACTGTATCCCTCCGTCGCATCGGTTCACGTATCAGAGTGTTTCTAGGTACAGTACTCACGTGGTGTCGCGACAACAGGGTCTGGTGCAAAGCACAGGCGGAGCGGATGGCGGCGCGTGAAGTAACACTTTACCTAACCAGGTCGCTATAGAGTGTGCAGCTTACTTAATCCCTCCGCCGGTTCACGTAGCGGTATCAGTATTGCCAGGTACAGTACTCACGTGGTGTCGCGACAGCAGGGTCTGGTGCAAAGCACAGGCGGAGCGGGTGGCGGCGCGGGAGGTGACCGCTCCGCATCGCACGCGCGACTCGGCACGACGGGCGCGGCGCAACAGCCCGACCCGACGCCTGACCAGCACTTGTTGTTCTGTTGACAACAAAATATAATGTTAAAGACACTTCAGGTCAGAAAATGACAATGTTCTAACATAAAACAAATCTTATTACAATCAAATGTTATAAGATTTGTTGCTGTTGTCCGTACATTAAAACAAATCTTGATAAAATTATATGACTAAGTGTCAGGAGTTATATGAGGGAAAGGGGGGAGCGAAACGAAAACAAAATATTGGTACTTTTATCTTTGAGCTTTATGAGCCGTCATCACTACACACAACCACAAAAAAAAAACATTAATCTTAAGCGAAATGTCCACTGGCAAGTAACTTCCGACATTTCTTACAAAAGTCAATTGCAGACTGATTCCGCTGACTACGATTTTTCCATTTGCTTACATGTGGGCCTTACAGCAAGTTCGGCAAGCTACTAAAACTTACTCCACTTGCGTGAGCGTTAACATGGAAGACGCTAGCGCAAGGCAACTTCCACAAATGTTATTTTCAGTGGACAGTTCGCATTATAAAGAAAATATTCCGAACTTTTCCCTATAGAGCTTGCAGCTTACACCGCTCAAACAAAAGTACCTGGCACATTTCGTTCAGTACACACTTGTACCGTAGGATATGCCAACACATTAATTCCAAACAAATTAGCGAACGTTCTACTTTACATAGTACACGGAAACTTAGTCCTATAAGCGACTAATAATCAGAACTCATTAGGGTAAATTATACGATGAAATATACCTACTACATGTTCCACATCATTTTTTGTGGGGTCTCTTTTCAGAATTATCTGAAGTGAGGCCCGTATTATCAAATCATGCTATATCACCGATATATGTACATATGCTTGAGTAACATTTAGGCCTTAGAAATTCTTTGAAAGAAGTTTCTCAAGCTTAGATAACCCACTAGAGCAAGTTTATAATACGTTCCTGAGAGGTAAAATTAACTGTAAGGATTACCGGTATGAAATATTTTTCACTGAAAACTAAAGCTTTTTCGAATTGGAACTTGATCAAATATAGACGATGTTGCAGTTAATCCGTGGGAAAACTTCTAAAGACCTCTATAAAACGGGGACTGAAAACGCACATTTACTTTTAGCTGTGTAACTGCCTAGACTCGTAGTTATAATAATAAATCCGGTAGCGTACATGTGTAGTGTAGGTATGATAATGAATGAACAAGTATTTGAATTTCTCCTTTTAATTGGCATTGTATCTAGCTGTATTGACTTTAGGCTATCTAATCCTGTCAAGTTTTAATTGGATGATCACTTTTTATTTATTCGATATTGAAGACATAAAACAGGGTTTTCCCAAAAAAAAAATACAAATATGCGAATATGTACTTATCTCAAAGATGGTTTACTTTTGCATCATACAATATGGGGTCAAAATAGATGGAAATAGCCTCCCAAAAGGATCCAGATAATTTTCATTAACCCTGTAGTGGAAGGGTTACTTTATGTCTACCAGAAGCAAGTCTTTAATTATTACGCTAGGTCATGTTATAGATAACTTTATGCATAGATAAATAAGGGCGTCGATGTTCGATTAATAATGAACACTGTTTGTAGTCAATACACCCTTGTACTGATAATTTATCTGCTTGGTGAAGGGCATTATGCTTTGTCAAGGGAATGTCGCACAGAATTTTCTAGAGCTGTTCAATTTCTTATGATAGAATGTATAAAATACATATGTCCCAACATAGTTGTCAGCATGTTTTATTTATTTTCTTAAAAAAATTCTACTAATATTATAAAGGCTAAAGTTTATGCTGTTGTAAAGATGTTTGGCCGAAGACAACGTCGAAACTACAGAATAAATCGAATTGAAATTTTGTACATTATAAAAGATCTGAACCTAGAATGACTTAAAGCTTACAATTTATTTCGAAAATACTCGTACTAAGTAGCAGGTTAGTGCCATATAATTGAATAGTTTTGTCGCAGTGCGTGATGGAAGTAAATTATTTAATTCGTGTCTTCAAGCACACACTTTTAGGATAGCAAACATAGGTATAAGGCAAGGTAGTTTACAATGTTGCATGGCTGTTTAATATGTATGAAATCTATTGAACCTGGCTATAATACAGGCCACAATGGCATCCGGTTAAAACCAGTCTTAGAATAGTCCAGTCGATGCTAGATAGCTCAGCCTTATCTACATACTGGATCTTATAAAATACTGTATTAACCTGATTGTTTGCACTTCTTTGTGTTTCCTCGTGTTCATCTTCTGTTTATTCGTTGATTATTTCAATTTCAAGTGGTTTCCCTCACACGCAAAGAATATTAGCGTATTCATAAGCGTGCTAAACCGAAGTTGTCCCTATTTGAAGCTATTAAACAAAGCCAATGAGTGTTGTGTTTTCATTGGTTAATTATAGACGATAAGTGTTCAAGGCACGCCATCTAGTTAATGCTCCTTGCTCTATTGTGTGCTACCTCTACCTAACCGGGGTCGATGAATTAGATATTTTGCTGTACGCATTATCCTAGCAAAATGGAACGTAGGGCCTAGTGACGTCCCTTAGGGCACCCTGAGACCTACATACATGGAACCGATTAATTAGATACATATGTATATGGCTGTACGCATTATCATAGCAAAATGGAATAGAGTAGGGCCTAGGTACCCCTTAGGGCACCCTGAGAAAGTCACGTTTACATCTTTGTAATATAATGCTTTGAGGATACATTTCTATACCCTGACTCAGAAGTTCATAGTCCTCAATGAACGTTCTTAGTTCTCATAAATAATATTATTATGATAATCTGGTATTAGTAATAAAGGCATGACTTTCGCAACTACTTTCATTTATCAAAGCATATACTTTTATTGAAATCAAACACCTGAGTCAGATTGACTGAATCACCCTTTAACAATTTATTGTTAACTGAAGATACTAGACTTAGACGTTTAATTTACATAAGAAATGCATCGACGACACCTAGCAGCCATAATAGCGTCGAGCGTGGAATTCAAATAACAGCAATTTGTAACAGTCCATTGGACTCGCTGGCATTATCGCATTATCGAGCATCAATGGTAAAAGCTGGGAGGTAGTAGTCAGGTCGTATTGATAGGAGAAAACAGAAAGTCTGTAGGCATAAAATGAACACATATTCCTAAATAGACTACAACAATGGCAGTGACGAAATGAGAGAAACACACGAATCAAATAAAGCCATGGAAGGGCAAATGAGGAGAAAACACGAAAACATTCCCAACATCATTCAGCTGTTAGGTTTCTTGCGTGGGTAGAGCAGAATTGAAACCATTGCTGGAAGCCAAGTTACTGCCCCGTCCAGTTATGGGCAGCAGTAACAATATTCATTAGAAGGAGTACAGAACTGGCCAGTTAAAGGAGCAAGTGGTTAATTGGAAGGCATATTCGAGAGGAAGTGGCAATCATTGGCCGATCGCAGCCTATTAGTGCCGAGGATAAACTATTTACTAGCCAATGGAATGATGGTGTTGGGATAATGAGTGACTTGTGACATCAGGGTTTAAAAGTATTCGTGCCTTATATGGTGTAGCATTAGCATTACATTGAGTGCCAGCCTGTGCTACCCGCTAAAGCTTTTTGCAGCTTGCTATATCATCATCGATCACGTGGCCTAAATCCGTCGAAACTGTCGGCTCTGAAAGACTGAAGCTTTTCTAAAGACAAACATTTTGCACTCCACTGTATCGTTTTTCGTGTAGGCGTGGGTTACTAATGTAGGCGCAGTTTCATTTGGCGAAAACACCCGAACATAGGTGTTTTACCGTATCCGCTTTGACAAGGGTACGACACGGTTACAGGGTCGCATAACTTACAAGGCTGTAGGAAGTACAGCGCATATCTATAGATTAGTACTTCTTCTTCTTTATATTTTAAAGTGAAGATGTTTCAGTCCAATACTTATAATTCTTTCACTGATCCCTGAATGCTATTGAGACCGATTATTCTAAGTACCACCCGACGCAGAAGCAGTTATGTAATAAATCCAACAATTTCAAAGCAATCATGTTGAGGATTCTATGATTCTATTCAATAATAGCTATTACAGGTAGTTATTAGCGGAGTACTAATGTAAATGGCAGCGTATAAATTGCTTAAGGGTATATTTATCTACAATATAATCTACTTCCCTACGTAGACGCAATCGGTTGCAGGACAAATCTTATGTTATCTCTTATCTCCCAAACGAAAAGCTTGTTTGGAATACCCATTGATGGATCATGAAGCTTTTTATTCGAGTAAAACGAGTGTGAGTTCTTAAAACCCATTAGCTATTTTGATTTTTATAATGCTGTGTGTTACGCAGGGTGTGGGCGTTTATCACGAAAGTCTTTGTACAAAACATTAGAAACAGGTATGTACGTGCCAAGGTTACGAAGCCTTGTGGTGTTTTAGTCCGATTGTGCGTGGGAGGGGTGTGGTGTGTTTCACACAAAAGTTAGTTCAGTGAGGAACAGCATTTGTCCTTTAACCATCTTCCATTATACAGTCTAGTGTGGACAAGGAATGTGGATAAGCGAATGTTTGGCCAGAATAATATAGATCGAACCATGTATGATTAACTAGTTTCTGAGCCCAGCTTCACACGCATTACGCACAAATCAGATCTCACATCGGTAAAATGCGAATGGAGTCTTCTTAAGACAATCCACGGCAATGGAATATGATAATTATAGTACACTGTAGTCGCAATCGCTGTACGCACGCGACTGCAGTCACGTTTTAATAAATTAGACGCGGATACAATTATTTGCTGCAATGGGATATCTACAGCCATTAATACAATGGTTACCGCTAGTTCAGTAGCTATAAATTGTTGTATATGTACAGTACAGATGCCAGTACAGTTTCAAATTGTTTATTGTTAGCTTCAACATGCGGCATCTTCGACCCCCTACATATAACCCCTTTATAAAGTTGGATACTAAGATAGGTATTTATCAGAGAAGAGCGTTATCATTATCACCGACCTCAATACTATCACGTACATGTATAAACATACATAACACATAAAATGTCAACAAACCGTAAAACATATGTACGGCTCGTTTACTATTTTATTGTGTTTACGTGCAAACATTAATCATTAGAAATAATTAAGCAGAAGTAGGTATTGTTTCGAGTTTATCTTATCTTCATATTTTATATGATTATACACAGGAGACCTGCAGTGCGAAATATATAGGTAGGTATTTCTATTATTTCTGTTAAACTAAGGCTGGTTTTAATTGAAAGATAATATCCGAACAACATGTGTAGTTGAAGGATGTACTTATTACACGGACTCTATCAGAGCATTCATTCTTAGTCTCTTCTCTAAGCAGATTCTGTAATTAAGTAAAAACTATTTCGAGAAGAAGGCCAAGAGGTGCATCCAGCTAGGCTGGGCAGCGTTTGGGAAACTACAGCGAGTCGTCTCGTCATCCATACCGCAAGGCTTGTAAACGAAAGTTTAAAATCAGTGCGTCCTACCCGTTATGAGACGTGGGCTGGGCACTCAAGGTAGGGCTGTTCCACCAGTTCAGAGGCATTCATTTCCCATGCTCGCACTGCCCCATGCTGCAGGACTTCTGCATGTGCGTCGTAGGCAAACAAAGTGTTAAGGGTTGTGAAGTAAAGTAAATCGGTATCTTATCGGCTAGGAGTTTCCAGACTTTTCAGTCATCTACATTCTAATATAACCCAAATCCTATGCAATGTTTATGAAACTATTATGAAACTGAGCCCATTTTAGTACATGTTAACGACCGGTCTGTGCAAATAGAATTGTGCGTCATTGCAGTCATGAATAGCCGTAAAACGTAATGAAAAAACGTAAATTTCATATTCATAGACATGTCACTGAAATACATAGTAGGTACGTGGAATGGAATATTTTAATGACTAGCCATAACACAGGGAAATCAATAAAATGAAAATAAATAACGCTGGACAATTCACACAGCATTATCTAGCCCCATGGTAAGCAGAGCGTGTGTTATGGGTACTAGACAACTGATATACATAATACAATACATTAGATAGATAGATATTTTTTATTATACATAGAAAACGACCAGAACACCCGGAGCAAATATCTGCAGATCACAACATACACACAATTATTCCAAGAATTACTTTTTGATGATCTGAACTGGATTCATCCAGATATAAGATACAAATAAGCGATAGAAACTACAAACGTTGCTCGTGCTATATCATAACATTTATTGTGATTTTTTGCATACTAATTGTTCTTAGGTGTTATAGTCGTAATGGGTACACAATGCATAAAAACCCTGTCAGGGCGCATCAATTTTTGGGTTCGCTCTTGTTCGATTGTGTAACTTTACTTTTATTCTTCATATTTATAGAATAAATTAACCTAGCTAGTTAATGTTTTAATTTTTATTTATGACGAACGAAGTGACATGAACTCTGTGATGAAACCCTCCTTCGGTTTCATCACAGAGTTCATGTCACTTCGTTTACAATTAGTTTTGATAAAGGAAACAACGATTGAGCTATACTATGTATAACGTTACATAGCTCCATTCTGAAGCCAAGTAAAACATAGCATTCTAGTGAGGCCTACAAAACAATATGTAGGGTACCTAATATTTATATGTAATTGTTATACCTAATGGTGCCCAAAACGAGGCACCCGCGCGTCAGTCACTCAAAATAGACAAGGTGATTTGTCACGGCGTTTATGTGTCTGTCAAATGCATTATTCAATAACTGTTTTGAGAGCGACTACAGTGGACAAAGGAATATGAAATAATGCGGAAACTCTGAATTGTTGTTCAAGTATGCACGAAATTCAGGCTGACTGACTGATACCGATAACAAAATATTGGTGCTGGCGTCCAAAAAGAAAAGGTTTCCAACATCCAATTACATAATATATGATCACACCGAATATGGTATTTCATATAAGCGAGCCTAACCTAACCATCCTTGTTGAATTGTTTGCCTTCAAGTGGTAGTTTGACCAGCTTCAACGAATGAGCTCCGTTTCTCAAGCGAATTAGAGTCAGGATAGTCATGAATTTGTTGAGTAACGTCTACATTGTAATCCAAGCTAGGAATGGAATAATGAAAAGGATTGCTATAAGCCTAGGCATTGTTTTAGAAAACCGCTATAACTAATCCTTGTGCCACATCTCTGAAGACAATGAGCGTGAGAGACATGGGTCTCTCTGTTCAAAGTGAAATAAAACATTGTTATCCTCAACCGTTGCCGCCGAATGATCTGGTATTTTACTGACATTAATTATATGAAGGCGAAAGAGCAATTGACGATTGATTAGGGATGGAAATTGGAATATTGATTATAGCATAGATGTTACAACGAATAGTTTTTCTTATTTAATGAAATAAGCAGTAAATAAAAGACGGCTAATGTATCCTTAATATGAAATCAATCAACTATAGGGTCATCAAAAAACTTGATTACTTGGGTATAACAGTGAACAAAACACAAATTTTAAAGGTTAATGCGTTCCACAATGTGAAATCCGAACTCCATCAATAAACCATTAGATGGTAAAATATTGTGGCATAAGATTTGAGGGATAGTAATCTATAGAAGAGAAGCACATACAACGATAGAAAATGGTGTTTTAAAAGACAACGTGAATCGGTGAGACCGTAAATAGAAAGCGAGAGCGCGACGCGACCCTACTGTACCGACATGTAAAGATGATGACGACATGGTCGTCCAATAGACATTTGCTCTTATTGACATTTTAACAAATAAACAAAACGGAATACTGTACACAGAAAAGGTCAGTGATGAAAACAACACCCAACATTGGAGGTCGAAAATAATCTTGACCAGCTCTTGGATTACTTGCAATTTATTAGTAGGTATTAGTATATAACCCGGTTCCATTTTAAACGCACGCGATGTAATAACATTAATAAAATCGATAATTGTCTGAGCACGTCAGCGGAACACCTGTCAGGCGTAATAATTTTCCCATCAATATGAATCTATCAATTTTCTTCCCTTACACGTCCTTTAGCTACGAAAACAAGAGGATTTCCTTTCATAAAAGCATAAATCATTTAAGAGAGCCTTAGGATTGTAGTTATCATATAAAAAATCATCACAGTGCACTCTATAACAAGTTGTAAATAGTTGGTCAAGTAAAGTTGTGAAAGGACCACATTCACAGCCAACAGAAGAAACTTGGTTATGATACAAAAATACATGCGTGTATGCAAACTACACTTCACTTTTAGCAAGAATACACGACTAATTCAATGAAGCATGCAGCGTGTCCTGAAAGTCTCTTGTGCGTAGCGAAGATCGCTGATGCACCTCATTGACTTTCAGTTTTGCTGTAGCGTCTTGGAATCTGACTCGCTGCATAATGCTGCGGACAGCTAGTATTGACGCATTGTACGTCCGAGGGCTTACCCTGAAGCGGGCCATTCGGACTTCTACAATACAAGCGTCTAGCCTCTAGCACTACCACAAATCAAACACTATAGGTCCAAGTGCAAACACACGCCACTAGGAACCACCCCTACAAGGCTTGTGTTCAGCAAGAAATAAACCAGCTAAGCGATAACACATTGTGTACTAAAACGCTGTCCATTTATTGGCTAGGTTATCAGCTGTTAATTCCGTCGGTGAACACAGGTCTAAGTAACAAGGCGTATATAAAACTACAACAATTAATAACGCATTGTGATTAATCGAAGCCCAAACTACGGCACTCAAGATAAAACAATAGATAACAAAGGGGTACTCCCTGAGGTACTTTGAACAATCCAAAGCAACTAAGAACTAAAATACAGTCAAACTACATACTTATTCTACACTAAAAAGGCAATCAAAACAAAAACTCAAGTCTGATATGGGCTAGTGAAAGATGATGATAATAATAATCGGATCAGAAAACATGCAATAACAAAATTTTAAGTGCGGTGAGATGCATTGTTAAGCAGTGCAAAACAATAAGCATTCTGCAATCACCTGATCAAGAAACATATTTTGCAAGATTAAATTAGGTACTAAATGAGAAACAGCAAGAGTTGTACACCGAGTTGACTAATTGTGTAATAATTTTTTCAACAATTAATCAACAATTCGAGAATTGTGTCGATAGTGGGAAAAGTTATATAGCGTTTTTAGCAACGACTTAATCGTCTGACGTAGGTATATCTTAACCGCGTCTTCAAACGGTGTGTACATAACATCTTAGACTCCCTGCTGAAGGGAAAATAGGAAATGTTCCCGTCGCACGCTCCAAAGCAACCATGTCAAGGATCCCATCACGAGTCGCTAAGACAGACTAGTGTTTAGAAAGGCTTGACTTTAAAGGAGCCTTCGTGACCCCACATTCTCGTAGTTCGTTTGCGGCAAATAAGATGACCTTGTTTGTTTCTTGGTGATAAGGTGGAATTTACGAATAGGCCATTGTAGCCGATGAATGAGCGCACAGGAAAAAATCATCGCAAAAAAGCAACCTTCAAGCTTAGCTTCCGAAGGGTTACGCAAGTGATGACTCATGTCCCGTAACCCTTCAGCTTATCTGTCAGCCAACCCGAGGCCGTGAATTGGAATGGATTTGTTTATTACCGATGCGTTTGCGAGGTGATCTGATAAATACATAATATCAAAATAGTTTCAGATGAGATACACAAACAAGTAAAATGTAAACAGTTTGTCCGATGCTCACTAACATGATAAAATTGAAGGGTAATTTAATGTATTTTATGCTACAGACTACTAAAAGAGTTGTCATGGGAGCACGAAAACCGACATTTAGTTAATTTATACGGGTAAGATAAAGCCAAACCGTGGGCTGAATCCAGTTAACAAAATGAGTGAGAGTAGGAGGCCCAAAGGCATCTAAGGACCGGATGCGATGCGAAGACGGCGACGACAAATGCTCACGCAGACTCCGCAATGGCAATTGCTTGACGGAAATAAGGACCCGGCGCGTAATGCCTGCTCTGTTATACAAAAGAATCGGCACAAGGAATTTTGGACCGTACGTCTTTGGATTTAAGAGATATTATGGATGACAGGCGTGGAAATGCGAGACGGAAGCTTTTTGCGCAACGAAACTGCCGTACCATATCATCATACACAACAAGTTTCGCACCATGAATCTGGTTCAGGCATACTTCTATAGAGTTCTGCAACGCAATTCCCATCAGGAGAAAATAAATAAACATCCCCAACGTTGTTATGACGCGTATAAAAAGTGAATACTGTATTGTGTCAACAGAGGTTGTCAACATGTCATTTACAAGCACGGAATGGAGAACTGTCCAGTCCACACTCCAGAATATTTGTATAGGATCTATATAAATGGAAGACGACCCTCTTTGCCAGTGATGTAGGTAACATTGTCTTTGCATATTGTGATAAGAACCAAATAATAATTTGTGGTATTCTTACAATAATGTACTGTTTTTTTATTTATTGAAAAGAGTATTTTATATTCTAGGTGTCTTTGGTAAAAACTTTAAAGAATAACAATACTGTAGTCAGCCTATGCTGTTTTTTCGACACACGCGCGCAATCATGTCAATGTTGAATTGCATCACCATATAAATATAATTATTTATAAAAGTAAGCCATGAACTTTGATTCGGCGGCGGTCAGTTAGATTACCTTGGGTTTTAGTATATAATTTCTACCAATATTTCGAAGATACTACCTAACTTCCTGGCCATAAGTTTAATGAGGCAGAAGACTTCCTTGACGAATAAATCTATTTCTAGCTAGGACACAGGTCGTTAGTCTCAGTCATACGTACACGTATGGTTCTTATGGCATTTGAGGCACGGTTCCAAAAGTGTCTGTTGGCCAGTTTATATTTGAGCATGAATATACTCTGTGGGCAGAAGCGAGTGCTGACTCATCCACGTGTTTTCCGTTCCTGATGCAGATAATGAAATTTCAGAAGATTGCATCAGAACGTAACTGCCTTGTAAGAATAATCTAGGGCATTATTCGCAATATTTGTTATCATTATATTGAGATAATTTCCGATGGTAAGTGGTAACGTAATCACATCAGAAATTGTAGTCATGTAGGATAAGTTTTCATTATAAATCTTCTTTATTCAAAGTCGGAAAGTTCCCCCTCGCGAGTGTTATAGTAATAAAAGCAGTAAGTCCCGTGTCCCGCAACGTTTGCATCATGCCCTCTTCTATGAATCATCTGAGGAAAGCCCGGGGGTGACGTCATCGGCTGAGCTACCGCTTTAGCACTGTAATGAGCTTTTACGACTCGCAATATTATGAAACTAAATTGTAAAGTATCGCGCCGCAGTTTGTAAATTCTGTATTTATGAGCTGCGCATATTAGGAACTAAAGAGCCGAAATTAAGAAAGACAAACGTTTTAACAATTATTAATTTAGCAATTGGGCAACTGCGTTGCGAAACGAGTAAACAACGCTTACGCAATAACTTCAAGGTCAGAATGAGGACGCTACACTTTATGGACTATGGTGTAATCAAGGACTTGGATTATGAAATAGCTTTAATAACACAATTTTCTATGTGACCATTCCTACTGAGAAGAAGAGTCAAAGACGTTTGTTTAAAAGCGTAGTTTGTGAATACATGCATCAAAATGTATTATTGACAAAGTCTATTCTGCTATCTGTTTGTTGTATAATTAATTGAATTCCAGCCAAAGCAAATTAAACAAACCCGTGCATAATGAAATTGCAGCTAATTTAGCATTCTGATGATAGCGTAGCGCCAAACGATCGCCGCTCACATTTTCATTCCAATCAACTTGAATAGCAATCAGGCTCGAATGAGATTTGATTTCCAAAGCCTTCGAATAGTCCCAGTTAATTAACCTTTTCAACTTCATCAACGAGGTCAAAGCGGAAAGGAAACAAGTGAAAAAGTGTCACTTGAAACTGAACCGGTACCGCTCGCAACGTCATAACCCTGAGGGTTGAAAATTGGATGGAGGTAGAAACTCGACAAGCCGCACCTTGCTCTCAGGTTTTTATGGTTCTTCAGTTAATTACTGGAGTACTTTTAGCAACGAGCAATAAATATCCCTCTGCTTTGAAGTATTCTCCAACATGACATTTGCGGGTTTAAATTCCAGAGCAATAATCGAACATGACAACCTTAATTAGAAACTGCTTGCTGGTGAATTTCAACCTTTAATTGTTAGATATAAAGATTCTCTAAGCTCTCTTGAGCTCAATATCCGAGTCGAAGGATGCTACAACACGCTTGTTATGGCCGACCGAGATTACCATTTACATAGCACGACGCACAATCGCAGACATGAGATATCTCGCATAACCAAATACAGCTGTCTATATTACTTTATTTGTAGACTCCTTGTAGCACCGTATTTGGGTTAGTTGCTTCGTCGCCGACTCGTCTCGCATGTAAGTAGATTCAAATACCAATTATTTGGAGCTTCGTATGGGAGAGCGAGTTCATTGTGTACGAATTGGAGCTGATTCGCTAACAAGCTATTGATTAGGAGCGGATGTTTATGCGAGCTGATATGGTTTGTGAATTGTGATTGAAAACTCAGAATAGCCTTGTTATTCCTGTTTACAGTTAAATTTGTAACTTCAATTGGAAGATTTCACTGGACCGGGCGTGGTCGCGGGAAGATTTAAAGGTGGGTATGATTAACCCACCTTTCAATCTTCCCGCGACCACGCCCGGTCCAGTGAAATCTTCGACGATAGAGAAATGTTTACTGAATAAAGCAATCGTAATTACTAAATAAACCCATCCTAAGTAAGATAAGTCTTCAAGGGTAAAACGATATTCAGCTCCGGGCAGTACATTCTGATGTTGTTTTTCGCAAAACCTCCGAGTTCGTATGCATAATGGGCCAACTTCAACAAAAGCCTCGTGTTTGTGCAACTGTTGTAATTGCGTGCATTGTTAAAAGCCTTGATGATGACGCCGTAACTAATTATCGTCGACTAGTAAAAACGCTACGCTAGGTACTACCTACACTGCTGAATGAAGTTAAAAAAATACTTAACAATTACCTATTCATGAATAAACGATTTTTATTTTACTCTGAATAATATACACTAGAGCCTTTGGTTGAGCATTGATTTTATTATCAGTCAGCGGCACAGCGATTTTATAACACTTCTTGTTTCTGCCCGCGGCTTGGGCCGCGTTGTTGTTTCTATGGAAACGATTAAAGCCAAAATGTATATCCCATTTGAACGTATTATTTCAGGTCTAGATATACATACATGCTTTCAGCCCCCATCCACTCAGTAGTTTTGGCGTGAAGAAGTCACAAACAAAGACCTTATGATTTTGTATATTTTTTGAAAAAAAAAATGCCGTAAGACGTAAGATCTAACGTGGTTAACATACTGCCCTGCCTATTCATTACAGATATAAGCGGGTTTACAACGAACCTTACTTGTGTTGAAAGAACACCAACGTCTCATCCCTAACTAGGGACTTCGTCAGGATGAGTGCGGTTCAAGTAGCGTGCCTTGCAAGTCTCTGCGGGCACTCAACCTCTGGCATCCGTAATTATTCAAACTATCATAGTCTTTACTGTCCTACCTATCTTCAGTTAACGTTCGATAGGGAGATAGTACCGTTCTGAAATTGAGGAGTTAACCCAGTAACCATTGGCAGCGGGATGTGGTTGCGAAACCGGATTGATGCGTTTCAGAATGGTTTCAGAACGCATTTTGCTGGATTAACATTTGATTTATACCGCAATCAGAAGAGACACCTTTGAACAATGTACTTACACTAGTACAGTACAGTTAATTGTACCGTACTAGTGTTAGTAAATTGTTGTATATACTCTGTCCACGCGTTTTTTTTCTTTGACTGAATGATATTATTTCATAGTTTCTTAAAGTAGTGATGCGATCAAAAATATCGGGTCTAACTGGGAGTAACGAATGCTTCTTATATTTATAGAACTATGAAATACTAGTGTTTAAGTGTGATGTAATTCTTTCATTAATCAAAGAAAATAAACGCGTGGACGTAGTATACACTATAAATATACTAGTACAATTTTAATATACGTAACCTATTCAGAAGTAGAGTATTAAAAGCAAAGTAAACTAAAAATTGACAAATCGTACCCGGTGTACCTCCACCATACGAAACATCTAGCCGTAATAAAATACAACGACTGGACTGGATAAATTTAGTTTCTATTAGCTGTTGGTCTACCACCACACAAGTCGAGAACTAACAAGTTTTTTCACCGGTGGGAAAGGCGGCTATTATCGCCCTCCGTCGTAGGCCCGACCTCGACTTAGCCTAGCTCTCTGGAGCGTGTGGGCCGCCGAGATCAGACTATTGTTAGACTAGAGATTTATCTGACAAGTGCCGTTCTTCTTTAATTGAAGTGCCCCTGGGAAGGTACATTCGAATAGAGGACATTGCAAGAGTAAATCATTGTTATAGATGAGTTATTGAAGCTGCCATTGTCTCTAATTTATTAAACCGGACGGGATGGAAATCGAACAGTTTTAATCGAGAAATACGAGTATTTATTGGACGTTGCAGAGCCATTTAACAAAACACTTAGCTTCGTGTTATTGTTTGGCACAAGCGACTTTAAACTAGAAGCCCCAAATGTTTAATTAAGTTCATGATTAAACTTTCTAACTTGCGTATGACATTCCTTTGTCCTTAAATTAGAGGGCAGACGGAATATTTCCAGACGAACAACTCACTCGGCCGAAGAGAAACCACGAGGCGTATTCGGCGGATACCAAATGTCCCTGTCGATCCATAAAACCTCTTGTTTACCTCCTTGGAGTGCGTCATCGGCTGCCTACTGAAGCTTAAAGTATTTTTTGCCTTTCGTATTCGAACAGCGTTTCAAGTCAACAGTGACACATCTGACGAAAACGATGAAGTGATAATAAAATGGTTTTAAAAGCGAATAAAACGTGAGATTCTTTGTTCTTTTGGCATAGATCGTAATGAAGAAAGCACGAGGCAGCTATTCGTATGGCAGCAGTTCGTGTTCCACGATCTCGCGGCACATTTAACCTTGGCGAGCGGTACCGTTAGTCATTTACAGAGTCGCGACGGGTTCGCTCTGTGTATGAATGCCATGGAGCCGGTGTCGTGTCGCGGTGACGTGACTCGGCCCCGCAGAACGTGATGAGGAACGGCCGGCCGACCGAAGCCGTGGCTCCTAGTTGCACACGGAAATGACGCCGAGACATGCGCTTTTAGCATTTCCTACAATATATTTTATGAACCGTGGAACGTTGAAGCCAAAGCAATTTGCGAGAACGCGATCGAATAGGTCAACTGTCTATAAACCGGGAAATACTTGTACATACTAGCAAAGCCGCTGCCAAAGAGACATTTTACGAGGAAAGCTTGCAAGTGCAATATTGTTAGAAGCATAGGAACCTGATTACTTTAGAGTTCTCTACCTTGCACGTGTGGACCGTCACATTCCTATCAATAATCTTCTCTATGTATATTCATGCCATAATGGAAAACTTCGCACATTTCCCTCTCAGAAACTTATATTGCAGTGCCTCGTATGGCACTTTTTATAGCCATTTTAACACGATATACGGCAAGGCGCCCTTAGCTTTTGCCAATAACATGAGCAATTTCCTGCTGGAACCATAAAGCTGAAACGGCGGCGGTGTGTACATCAGCGATACGAGTAATACAGACTAGAACATTGTGAAAGTGTCTGAGACGTGCGTCTGAATAGCGTTGCCAACACATATCAAAGTTTGGCAGGCGCCTGCACTTTCGAAACGGCCCACATTGCTGGCCCAAAGTTGAAACGCGTCTAGCGCGGCGTTGACTCACGCTTGCTGCAATGCGTTGCGATACAGACATATCAAAATGCAATGGTCGAATCTAATCGTATATACATATAATCACAGGGCGGACCCCCCAGACCATTTTTTTACGGCCATAGGAGAAGAGGGGGAATCCTAGGGAGTTTCGGACCACTTGCCAAGACTGACTTAATGAGGGTTATGCTTGCAACAGTGCACATTAACAACAATGTTGTTACAACCCGAGGCTAATATTTTTGTGTACCAAGTACCAACCCATGGTTGTGTCTGATAAGAAAAATAATCAGATCATTTCCTGGGATGGTTATACTTACCGAAGTCGACAGATTAATAGGAGTTTTTAAATTATATTGGTTGGCGTAACGACACCACGGAGGTTTGACAGCGATAAAATATAAAAATGTAATGAAACGCGGGCGGGTTCGCTGTGGAATTACGCGAGTCCTGAGAGCAATCAGTGAGAAGCAGCACCGAAGTGGATCCAAGCTCCATTTCAATTTAATGCCAAAAATCGTTTCAATTCTTGAATCCGTTTAACCAGTAGATTTCTCTCCTATGCATCGTCATTGTTATTTTTTTTTACTTTTCGGTAGTAACCGATAAGTCCTTTCCTGTTTGCAATTTCATGACTATTATAAAGGTTTCTATTCATACAACTTGTAGATACAATGCTATCAGGTTTGTTCAGCTCAGCTCTATCTTCAAAACTCTATCTCTGAGCGTACCCGAGCATATAGCCATTTTCATTGCCAGTTAACATCATTTGCGAGGCAAATAGAATCCTGAACCATGTAATTTGGATTACATTGGATACAGAAAGATTCCATCATAAAATGAGGTTATGGGAACGAATAAGGTAACGATTTACTTTCATCGCACGTAGGTTGATTGATGAAATGGTAGGTAAGGTAGGTACTTAGAAGCAATTCTTGTACCATACTAGTCATTTATGATATATGATATGCATTAATTCTCAAAACTTTCTAAGTCATTCAGTCTCCACTTTTAAAAGGCCTGCCAACGTTAAAAAAAGTAATAAGGGAGAAAAAATCCTGTTCTCATCTCAGCAACATAATTGCAAAACGATTGCCTTTTTCCTCCCTCAAAACTCTAACCACATTTCACCAGAAACGCTGCAAACTTGCAAATTTTGCAAACCTTACGATGTGGATAGCCGTTTTTAGCGTGCACCAGCCAAGCAGAAGCCCTGGCTGCAATTACGGGCGGCGCCGGCGCGAGATAGCCTGCCAATTGAGTTATGTTGCCATGGAATTCAATATACGTGGATACGGCACGGTTTTAAGAGACGTCACTCTTGAAAATGTCTCACAATGATGGATTACATATTCCACAGAGGTTTTACGTCACGAGATTAATTAAAAAGCTTCACGGTTTTGAACTTAGATGATCTGATCCACAAGAAACAGTATTTCTGTATTAAACTGTGCAGGTTTAGTCGAGCGAAACTCTGACGTAGGTAATCGATGTTCTTGAGAGTTGGAAATCCATTATAGGAAGTTGGAACAAACTCTGAAATGACGTGGTTGTTCGATTATAGCTCAGTGGCCTTACACGGGGTAGGAAAACGCGTCTACCTGTTTAGATGGCATACCAGGTCACGTGCATGTCGGCTCTATGTCGCCTAGAAAGCAAATAAATTCACTAATTGCATTGACACGGGGATTTGCTCAAGCCGACTCAGAGTGGAAATTATACGTCGAATATTTATGGTCCTATAAAGAATTTTATATATCTTAATATATACTCTAATTTTATAGATCAAACGTCTAACGGTGATTCATGAGCTTGCATCCGTTTTTGGACTCCTAATTATCTGGCAAACAGATGTTCCATAAAGCAAGTTTTTCAAGCATATGTCATCGATCTAGTTGACCTGGATAACCTAATATGTTTTGAGCTTGATTGCAGCCAATAAATCCAATTGAATGAGCCAAATTCAGTTTATCTTGTCTCTTATAGGTAAACAAGTTTGAGAACATCGAAATAATCGTAAAGATTCAAATAGCAGTAAAAATCTAAATTACTCCTGAAATGAACGGATTCTGTTAACGGGTACTTAAAGTTTGTTATGAAAGAAGAGACCGTATATTTTAAGATTATTGTCATAAGAACTAGGTCACGCCAAGCGTTCTTGAATGCAGGTATGATTCATCAGGAGTTTTTAACGTGTTATAGGTTTGACTAACTTTGTATAGTTAATATGAACTGAAACTGAATAGAAACACGTCAAAATGGAGGTTAATGTTAGTGGTATCAAATTACTGGAACATAATGACCAACATCGACTTTAATTGATGGTGCGACGTCCCATCAGCAGAATGAATAGCTCAAAGTACAGGCTGTATGAGCGTCACGGGACGCGTAACAATATAATAGATGAGCGTCCTTAACAAGATACACAATAGGCTAAGTAGAATTGGCACTCTGACAATATTATTATACAACGACCATAAAGGTATGGGATAAGGAACTAGTTATTTATAGAAAATTTAAAAAACCGAGTCAATCCTTTCGGATTTTAAGTATTTTTCGGCACATGAGATGGCGAGGGTCTATGAAATGGAACTAAGAAGCATAAATGTATGTATATATGATATAGAAGACCAGAAGAGTATTTTAATACATTATCGTACTATAATATTATAATGCGATAGTGGTTGTGTAGCTGGATGGATGGATGTTTGTTACTTCTTTACGCCACAATGACTGAACCGGTCGGGATGAAATATCGCATAGATTTAGCTCTAAGTCTCTAGTCTGGAATCAAACACTTTTTATCTTATAAAACAGTTCCCAGCGAATAGTTCGAAGTTACATAGAAATAACGCGTTCAAAGCCAGAGGTTATAAACAGTGTCCGCCAACTACCTTGAAAAACATAAACCACTCCTTGCGGGTAAAAAAAAATAGCTGGAGCGTGCTTGAGCAGCCAGTCCATGTCATTGGGATTTGCTTTTGTTATTTTTATGGAGCTCTCAATATTCAAAGTTAAAATCAAAATATGGACGACACGATCAATTTCCAAATGTACTTGTATAAAATAACGGCCTTAAACCATACCCTCCTACGCTCTCAGATCAAAAATGGTACTAGTCGTTGGCGCCGCCGCCGCCGGTACTCGAATCTATGGTGCAATAAGTGTTCTTGTAATCACATCGTTTACGTTCATTTTGGGCTGACACAAATAAACATGTTCGCCCGCTCCAGTGGCCTGGGGCGCCGTTCTGTATGCTTTTTGATAAGTTTTTATCAAACCCTTGAAATGAGAGGTCGGCGGTGCATATACCTTCTGTACGCCTTATCATGTAGCTACCACTAGATTCTTTACAATAATCTGCCGTTAGCTCAACTCCTTCATTTGTAAATAAATAAAAAATAATAAAAATAAATAACGCTGGACAATCCACAAACAAAGCATCATCTAGCATAGCTAAGCAGAGCTTGTGTTATGGTTACTACTCGTAGATGACTGATATACTTAATACAGGCGGACCTTCGCCCACCGCACTAGAGAGGTCGTCGAAAATAGTCGAAATACTAGCCGTTATTTGATCTATAAGATGCAACTAGTTTTTAATTTGTCGAGAAATCAATGGTTGAGATTTTTTTATAGCTCTCGTTAAATATCAGACCATCCTCTTCATTGCAAAGTAATCTAGCATCACATCATGTTTGAGCGAAGCTAATTCTGTTACCGGGACACTTTCATCGTAACTAGGTGGAGCACGGCAAAGCTTCCATCGTTCATCATAATGTTTTGAAACTCAAACGATAAGGTAATTTATTTCTACGAGCTAGAGTTCAATTTGCAGAAACCTATATAAAGGGATTCTAAATTATTAGCGGTTCTTTGGGTGCTCAAAGAACCTTGTGATATGAACTATTAAATAGAAATATCGTGGTCTCTTCAGGTAGTCTTAGCGGGTGATTGATGTAGTTTAAAGACTCGAAGCCAGCATTTCATCTTACTGATATAACAGATCAAGAGCAGTGCAAAGCACCTTTCAAAGCACATACTCCATTGTGTTGTTTTATCACCAACTTAAGTATTTAATCTGTAGTTTCTTTTTAAGTTCAAAATGTGCAAAACAAACGTAATTTATATGGAATTAAATGCGATACATTGTTTCCCGTACGGCCCGCGCGGGCTTACTCTTGTATGAAATTGGTGAGTTACCTTGGCCGAGAGGTAAAAAACAAACCACGCTCGTTCAAAATACATACATAGGTTTAAGATTATGTTTTAGGGCATAGACTATGTAAATGGCAGCTTGAAGCGGCCAGGAACAACTGCTGCTCAAACTGGCGACTGCATAGTGCACCACGGTCTTCTATTATTTACAGAAATACAAAGAACCGCTCGGGCAATTGCACAGTGAAACAAAACACGGTCTTCTAATAACCTACATACATGGAGTTTGAAGCAGTCGATTCTGATTGCTTCAACCCGGCCGTGTAGCCCAGCAAAAATAACGTTTCACCTATGAAATAGGGAATAACCAGCTCTATAGCATAAGCCATATAGCTTAACTTCTTAAAGTAAACACTTCTTCAAAGTTCCGAAGTCCCGACTTAGGATGCGGTTGGCAAGAAAGTTATTGTTTGTGATTTTAGCTAAAAGCGTATAAGCAAAGTACCTTGCTAAGTAACAGAAGCGGTTGGAATATTTTATAGCTAAATTTTATTGCGAAAGTTGTAAAACCAGAATATAAAGCAGAAAATTAAGATGGATGTTTGTTTTCTCAGAAAAGCATGACCCCGAGTATATGGCATTATGAAATACATATAGCAGGTAATTTATTATGCGATGATGTGCAGACCAAAGTTATCGACATAGCTCTAAGAATTAGCAAACCGATGTGGCAGTGGGCCGGCCATATCTCGCGAAGAACCGACGAAGCGACGGCCGCTGAGGCAAACGTGTTCTTGAGTGGACACCACGACTCGGTAAACGTAGTGTAGGACGCCCTCCGACCAGGTGGGATGACGACCTGCGAAAGACTGCAGGTAGATGCTGGATGCGGCAAGCTGAAGACAAGGCGCTATGGCGCTCATTGGGGGAGCCTATGTCCAGCAGTGGACCAGCTATAGGCTGATGATGATGACGTGCAGAGGCCGAATTCTGCTAACCAATCGGTTTACAATGACAGTGGTATCGTCACAGAATCGTCCATAGACGAAAGACACTCGGCAATGGCAGCGCCTAAGCGTTCGTCTAAGCAGTGTATGCGTCTGTGTAAAGTCTACTAATTCAACCAAAACAAAAATTAAAACCTGTTTACAATGAGATTATTCAATTTGAATATAATAACTCTGATACAAATTAAAGCAATTTAAATTCAGATTCCTCATTACGATTCAAAGTTCGCCAATAATATTCTATTATGAATGATAAACAGTTAAAATATATTCAAATAGATTTTATTCAAATCGAATCAACGCAGTTTTAAAACAAATATGACGAAAACATACTCATCTCATATCTGTATGTTTTTCTTTTATGATAAAAACAATATTTTATCTGTGGCATCAAATACAAGAAAATGTATGTAACAAGTAAATTTCGTATGTTACCTACGTTATTGCTTCGTAAAGTAAATATTAAATGACGTCACAAATATCCAAAACAACAACTGTTCTGTTTGTACTACGAGTACGTCCGTGTGAAACATTTTGGAAATATTATTCTATTAGTTACTGCCCGCGGCTACACACGTGTTGTTTCTATGGAAACGTTTTCAGGTTATTTCCATCCCATGGGAAATGATTTATGGGTTAAAAGTACACCTGAGTAGCCTATCTTTTATTCCAGGCCTAGAACTACCTGTATGCAACATTTTCGTCATTTGTTAGTCTATTTAAGTACGTATCTGCGGAAACTTTTTAATTGGCCTTCAGCACACATGCGCTGGTATTTACCGGCATGTACTAAGAAAATAACTTTTACGACCTAGCTGCAAGTTTCCCCAAAATTTTGAAAATAAAATCAAATAAAATTATAGCCCGATCTGTTCAATAGTATAGTTTAGAGTGAATAACAAACATCCAAATATCTAAACATCCAATTTTTCGGATTTTTAATATTAGTGTAATTAAACCCACGACCCAGAATGGAACCGGCATTCCCATCCTACCCCACCCACATACGTACCCGTATGCACTTACTATATTATCTATTGTGGTGTAGCAAGGGCATAAGGGCTGCTGGTTTTAATAAACTGCGGGAGAAACTCATTGAAACGACCAAAAGCAATTGATCATGCCAGAGTTCTTCAAGTAATTATTGGGAACTTTACACTAAGGGAATATTTAATTTTATATATTATTAACGACCCGCACCGGCTTCGCAAGGGTGAAAATGTGCGTATAATATACATATAAATCTTCCTCTTGAATAAGTTTATCTATTAAAAAAAACCGCATCAAAATCCGTAGCGTAGTTAAGTAGTGTATGATCTAAGCATACCTAGGGACATACAGACAGCGTGAAGCGACTTTGTTTTAAACTACATAATGTAGTGATATCACTTTAGATTCACCGTTACTTTCACGGCCCAAGACCACAGGTTCTTGAAACTGTCGCCAACGCTGGGCAGTGAATGTGTTAAAATCTCTATTACCGTGGCAATCAAGATGTCAGCACACAAGATGCAAAGATAGGATTATGTTTAAACCGGGAAGAGACGACGCGACGACAGCTTCCTCTTACAAATAATTCCCTAACGGACTTCAAGGTGGTACCGAGGTTTTATGGAGCCGAGAGATTCTAGATCCGATTGTTGTGATGTGGACTATATTACGGTGATGTAAGGTGGTTTTTGGGGTATCAGCGTGGCACTGGAAAGGCCAACGAAACTGCGGTTGGGAACGACATTTGGTCATTCTGTGGTTACAGCTGTGTTCTTATGACAGGGACATGGTAATAACTTTCTTTACCTCTCTTTCACGCATATTACGCATTTCCTTAGCTCACGCGGAAAGCTTTCGTCTCTTTCGTTGAGGCTCGAGGAGGCTTTACTCATTGAATCACGTAGAAGTTCCTAATCCCTATCAGTAGGTCTATTTTCTCAATAAGCCTTTGAGGATAAGGCCAATACAAAAATCTCATTCTGCGTTAGCGTAAACTACAGGTTTTGTATAGAGTTAGGATTTATTAAGCTTAAGAGTTTTTTAAAAACATACTGAAAACACACATTTCTCACGGTTTCTAGAATTTTAAATTAGTTACAGATGACATTTCAAAACAAGACCTAATGCAAAGCGAATTGATTAAAGCCAGAACTAAGTGAAAGGTGTGGCCGATGATTTCATCTAAATATTGGAACGTGTTTTTGGTTGACTTTCTCAATACTAGTGTTTGACTTGACAACGTTGACTGATAGTTTGTCGAAATTCGTGACTTGTATCGTGTTCAAGATTTAATGAGGCAAACATAGCAAATACCTGCTAGAGTGAGTTAGATGGAAAGTTTAATAGCGTAGGTACTAGCTGTTACCCGCGACTTTGACATCGCATTTATTAGATCAAGACAAGACGGTTTCCAAAGCTGCCAGGGCTTTGCCTGAAACAGAGCTCATAGTCGCAATTCTTCATACTTTTACTATTCTACGTCTATTTTACTGATTTATTTCTTTGCCTGGTATAATAAATATCTATCTTTCGATCAAGTGTCTCAATGGCAGCCTGACTACTTTTCCCAAGCTTAAAATCTATTTCCGTGCTTTTTATTATGATTTGTTCAGACGGTAAAAAAACAGTTTCTTTAGTATTTATAAATGAGTACGGAAGCGCAAATCTTATCTCTACCTGAAAACAAAACTTTAAGACAACGTGACAAACGACTCGTGATACCATTTAAGGCACACAAAACTATCTTAATAATAAACGTTTCAAAAAACTGAAGCAAGAAAGATATCTAAGGTCAGAGTTTATTTTGTATTTCATTACCGATTTCAACCTTTATCATGGCCAAGTCAATAAAGACCTAAATTTATATTTTAGGAGTCTGAAGCCCAGTCTCTACCAAAGCGGAGATGTGCGGATATGTCCGTAGCTGAGACGCGAAGAGACGTTTTTCAGCTAGGGTGACTCCACCGAAGGTGCGGCGATGCATACTAGCTAGACAAGAGCGAAGATTGGTGCTAGCTAGAGCGGCTGAGCTGCGTGCAGCGTGCGTCAGATGTTTGATGAGATGAATGCACTAGCGAGGCACAGCTCACATCTCCGCTTTGATCTTTCTTTGTTTCTTCTTAATACATCTCCGCTCGATGGTCTCCACTAAAGCTGAGCAGAGACGAGATGTGTGAATAACGATGTTCTATTGGTTGTTTAAAACACTTAGGTACTCCGCTCGTCCCAGCTCAGCTTTAGTGGAGCCCGGCCCTGAGGCTTGTCAGAGTCACGCAATAATTCTGGCAGTGTCGCGCGTTAATTAACCAAATAAGGTTATGATAGAACGGCTTCCAAAACTGTTCATTACCAAGCGTCAGGTTTATTATACAGAATCAAATTGCTATACGTGATATCCATGGTAATGGTGAGACACCCACGCGATACCCACGCTGTTTAATTCGTTGGATTGAATACTTGTTTCGTATTGGTAGACATTATTTTATATAAGTACCCATAAAGTAATTCATGGGATGGAATTCCTCGAAAGTAGTCATATCAGCCTACCAAATTTTCGATAAGTTAATACTAGACTATAGGTATAAAGAAAACCTCGGCTAAGCATCAACATTGTGAATTGGGACCCATATCTTCAGTAATTAAACATAATGGTTAAACTCTTTCCATGGGAGTTGTAAGCGAGACTAACGGTTATCCACCGAGGGGCGAGCAGCAGCGCCTCCTGCAGAACAATTTTAGTATCGAACTGCGATACCTAACCTGGCATCAGCGTGGGGGGTTATGGGCATTACATGCATATGACAAGCCAATAAGGAATAAGGCTTATCAATAGCCTGCGTCCAGAAGAGGTATAGGCAGGTGATGGAATTGATTTAGAAATTAAATTTGTCATAAGCACTGCCTATTTCGAACTGACCGACATGAAAGCCATCTACATCTTTCAGAACATTTTTGCCCTCAGGTCAAGGATTACATCGACGGATGAATCAATATAATAATTATAACTTCAGACCGTTTACCATTTGTTTATACAAAGTTTACTGCTAATAATCAGCTTGGAAACGCGAACTTAGTTAAAATGGATTCAATTGGAACATTCGTCTTCAAATGGTATCTAAATTACAGTATTCGGTAACATTTTTAGAATAAATTTAGATTCTAGGTAGGTAATTGATTTATTCAGTGCTACCCAAAATTGGTTTTATCAAATCCCTTGATTCTACTTTTACTTCTTATTCGGTTTCAAGGATGAAACTGTCTTAACTCGGGAAAAGGGACAGCGTAATTTCACTGGAGATTTTATTACAGGAAATGGGATTTCGGGAGTTTGAAGAGCCAATAATGGCTAAAGGCTGTCGCAGATATTGACCCCACCACAGCGCACAGCTTAAAAATGTGCATTATAAGTTTCAGTTTTAGTTCATTCTCAATAAATACATTTGTGTCGAAATATTTAGGAACAATTACAAAAATTATATAGATGCAAATAAATCACTTAAATCAAGATAGAAAAAGTTAAAATAAATTAGATGTCGGAACAAAAAATATGATAGCAATAGATATATTAGCACATTAACTACCCCATTAATTTATAGTACATTTACTGACGAAGTCAGTAATTTGGCGACCGTCAGCACCGCAGCCCTTGATGGACAAGCTGGAATGAAGGCCGAAACCAAAGGCTCGAGGCTTTTATAGCGCGGACAGCCAGAGCTGTAATGATGACCAAGCTTGAAATCCGGAGATTTTGCGGCCGGCCATTTCCATTGCTAACCGCAAAACACGACAGTAATGGAAATTGCTGGCTCTTTCTCGGGTAAGCCTGAAATGTCGACTTTGCTGAAGGTTGTCAAAATAATCACCAGATTACATACTATATTGTTTGAATAAAACACATATTATGTTAACAGGCTTTACCTCGTAATTTTAGATGCATTTTATATTGACACATGACGGCATCAGATAACGTGACAGCTCGCGGGAAACTTGCTTGAAGCTTGCTGTAAGCCATTTTGTCTGCTGTAAAATGTATCTAAAGATTGATACAAGTTCAAGCTCATATTTGAAAGCTTGCTTTGCGTTAGCAGTACTGGATATCACACGTTCTCAATTCTGAATATTTGCGCAGAACTGATCCGCAGTGAATATAATAATACGAATAGAACACGCAATCAAGCATCTAGCACAACAATCTGATAACGTTCACCTGAATGCCATCACCGCCAAATGCATTGTTTCGCTTGAACATTCGCCAGCGATGGAACGGAGCCGACTCATTAATGTGTATTTTATGACTTTATGGCTTTGGCATCAGCTTAATGACTGCATGACCTGGGATGTTCTAGCAGAACATAACCGTAAGCCGAGTGACAAGATTGATGCAATAGATCTAGCACGGGGATTATTGTCTAGGGTAGAATAGAGAAAACCCGGCCAAGTACGAATCGGACTCGCGTCCAGGATCTATAAAAACGACCAAAAAAATCACGTCTGTTGTATGAAATCAACGATTAAGGGAATACCCCCCTTGTTTAGGGGAAGCACGTCCATTTCAGCGCAAAAGCTTATTAATTTATAGATACATTTAATAATATATTGCCAGTCTGCATTTTATGAATCTTCCATAGAACACTTTACTAAAATGTGGTTATCACGTTTCTATGCGAACATCCACGATAGTGACGATGGTGGAAAGATACAATGGATAACGGGACGTGATTATATCAATTTGTAAAATTAATGGCTGATGATATTTATGGTATATACTATCAATTTATGATAATTGATAACGATAAGACCTACAGATAGAAACTCTGGTACGTTACATACGTACCGGAATTTATATCTGTATGTCTTAGAAAGTTTTAGAAACATACGTTTTTTTTACACGCGTAGGTAGCCTTAATAGACCTAGCGTCTACTTGGGAGGGAGGCCTTTGCCCTGCAGTGTGGGACACTTCAGGCTAACATGGTAAAAATTATTTCGGTCTTTAGGTTTTTCAAAATCGATTTAGTTT
The DNA here is from genome assembly GCA_947044415.1 of Eupithecia dodoneata. Taxonomy (NCBI): domain Eukaryota; kingdom Metazoa; phylum Arthropoda; class Insecta; order Lepidoptera; family Geometridae; genus Eupithecia; species Eupithecia dodoneata. The sequence continues at coordinate 4,036,203 of OX345670.1, forward strand.
TGATCAATGTGTTTCTCCGTTGTTACGTTTTTACGGATCATTCGCTACTGGAAAAATTATTTACTAGATACAGAATACCGTCGGGTGTGTGAACTCGCTCCTACAACTACATACGCCATCGCGGAAAAAAACAGATCCTGTAAAACGGTAGCTGTGTGAATGCGTCCTAACAGGGCACATAGGAACAATTGTTCAGCCTCATTCTTGTTTAACAAGGAAACGTCATTAATTAAAGCAACAATGAAGTGACTGACTCACGAAGGCTAGTACTAGTATTATTCATTTCGTAGATAAATAAATGGCCATGTGGTGCCGGCTTAGAATGAGCACCAAACCTTCTCGCTGGTTTCGAGCTACATCTATGCAAAGTTTCAGCCCGAACCGTAGTTCAGTAGTTTTGCCGTAAATAAGTAACAAACATCCATCCATCTAAACCTCCATATTTTCGCATTTTCTATAATATTAGTGAGATGTGATGAGTAAGATTGCAGAGATTATTTTGCGTGCTCAATAAAAATAACACTTTAAATTATTCAATCAATCAGGATCAACAGAATCTACCTACATTCGAACCGTACGATTAAATTCGGATTCCACGTTTGCAAGCTTGAATGCAAAATCGACCATAGAGACTCTGACACAGAGTTCAAATTATAACGGGACGCAATATATGAGCTTGAGCACTGCTGTTTATTTATGAATATGAATTTCACGTGATGGATCTCCTCAAATTTCATACATTTCGCGTACCCAAAAATAACGTTTGACTGCGCGAAAAATGGGATACATTTCTGACGAGATGAGATATATTTACCGAGATATACTTTTGTAAGCGTGTTATTTTATTACAGTGAATGTAAGATACGACAGGCTACTTAAATGCGATTTAATCCCGAAAAATTACAAACATTTCTGACGAGAAGAGTGTTATTAAGTATGTCATTTACAACGTTACTTAGGTACGATTCTAAGGTCTGTAAGTGGTTAATCCTGCATGTGCAAATTGCGCAAGGTTAGCACGAAAAAGGTACAATCCAAGCGTTTCTTGCTTAGGAAATTTGTTCATTTACCTCTCATAAAATTTCCAGTATCGTTTTGAAATACGCGTTCGAGATCTTCATTACCTGAAACCAAGGAAATATAATAATTAATTGTTGAACATTGGGTAGAATTAATTAAGTCGAGGAAAAGGTTCATGATGGCACTTTAGTCAGAACGGTTCAGTAGAGCGGACTAGAATTCAGTTCCATTCCAGGTATTATTCTTGAGTTAATTGAATGTTCGTGGATAAACTCCAATAACACAGGTGTTACGTAGAGGAATTTTGCTAAGTAACCTAGACCTTCGTGATATATCGTCGGCCACCGTCACTTTTCATCAGATGAGATTATGTTCAAGCGAAGGTCTATCGTCTATTAAAAAAACGTCATCGGCCTATGCTGAGTAACGATTTTCTATAGCATAAGCGTTGCTCAAACATAAATCGATGACTGGGACAGTTTTTATAATACGGGCCTTAATCTTCTAATATCAAGGTAACTATTTTATATAGAACAAGCTTCGCATCGATAGGTTTTATAGCTGTCTAAGAATATATAGACTATATTGTACACTGCTGTTCACATCGATCGGTGCCGTATCACATGTTTTTTTATGCCCAAGGGCCGTTTAAAAACCAATAAGTAACTACTAGGTTTATAATCCCTGTGAGAAGAGTCATTTAATTTTCCTGTATTCTTTCTGTGTGCTACAAAATTTATTTTATAATTTTATCGTTTTAAAAAGAACCGACTATAAATTCCTTAGTATTTACACTGTTTTTTTTTTCTATGTTTTTCGGGACATATATACATACTTATCACTGTGGGATAAAATGTATGGTACCACCTTGGATTCCCTATAATAAATAAATAAAATAAATAATGCTGGACAATTCACACAGCATTACCTAGCCCCAAGCTAAGCAGAAGCTTGTGTTATGGGTACTAGATAACTGATATATATAATACAATACATTACATAGATAGATATTTTTTATTATACATAGAAAACGACCAGAACACCCGGAACAAATATCTGCAGATCGTGCACACAATTGTTCCGAGGCGGGAATCGAACCCGCAACCTCCTGCGTCGCAGGCGGACCTTCGCCCACCGCGCCACATCGGTCGTCCATACAATATCGAAATAATTTTCCAAATCGGTCCATAATTGACCGAGAAATCGATGAAAATACATTAAAAAAATATTTTTTCTCTATACTAGACCAAAAAATTGCTATGCATACAACATGGGCTGGACCAGCAAAAAGAAAGAACTACTAGATGTGTTATCTCAACACAGCATTTCAACAGTTAAGAATAAAGCCACAAAGAGAGTTCCCGACTATACAAAGTATTGATTCGTCCAACAAATTGCAACGATAACCACCATTATGCGAGTTATATTTCCCATCGAAAGTAATGGCTAAGCAATTAAGTTTATTGAAATGATGCACGGCCAGTCTTAACAAGACCACTTAACTATATTACCGGCCACCGTATTAAATTGTATTAGGTGAACCGAATTAGGGTAATTCGATTAAAATTAATACATTTGTGAAATTAGGTGAAGCACTAGGAAGTACCGAAGTATTTTTCCGTGTTTGCGATTTTTCGATTTGTTCAAGTCTTTTATACCTTTTACATTCTTTTTATGGTCGATAGATATTTATTCTTGTATTGTCTTCAAGACACGAATTGATCTGTTTGACATTAAAATGTTGAGTAAGGAAAATATGTACTTATTTATTTTATACTTTGTTTGCTTAACTGATGCAACAATTTCTCTTCTTAAATCACAAACATTGTTATTTATAAGTTATTTATTGGCAATGACTTGATATCTGAATAAATGCATTTCATTCCTTCGGTTTCATTACGCGTAACCTTTCTCAAGTTCATATCAGTTTCGTTCTACCAAAGTCTCAATTGTCCTATCAAGACAGTTCAATTGGTGCTGTCCGTTTCGCGCTGTTTTAAACAGCAGCCAAATGAATATGAACCACCTTTTCTCTGTATAAACTCCAAACATACTGTTATTAAGTACTGTTATTTGTATTTAAATACATTTTAAAACAAAAAATTAAGATTTTGCTTACTCTCTCCTACACCTAACAATGGTGTACCATGTGGGTTGTAGATGCAGACGAATACAACATGATTTAACTTATTTACTACTTACCTAACATAATTTTATATATTTTTTATAAATATCTGCACTAGTTTTACCATTTTTAGGGTTCCGTACCTGGAAAGTTTTGGTTTGTTTGTCTATCCCTTTCCTCAGAAACGCGTGGATGAGGCATCGAGTTGAAATGGACATCGAGTTTTTAAGTCCGTAACCTCTTGGAAGCCATATTAATCAAACTTCTAAGTCAATGCAATCAAAAGTTACAGCCGTTTTTGCCCGTATTATGTTCAACAGTGTGTATGTATTGTAATACATTTTACCGTTCCAGAAATTAACAAAAATAGTCCCACAGCACAGGAAAAGACCAATAAAACCATATTTACTAGCACAGGTGCGTCTGAGCACTACCATAGTAGGAATCAATCTAACACCTGCAGATTCAGTCACAATGCTTTTATCATACAGAAAACAACAGTGCTAGACTCATTAGAATTCCTATCATGAGAGTCTGTTTCAAATGCACTCGTAATTCCCAGAAAGGTTTTAAAGGGAGATTGAGTTATGGTAACTGATTCCGTGACGGGTTACGTTCGAAGCAAAATATTAACTCCGTTTACGACGAAGCTGGCACGGCGCCTAAGCAAGGAGTGCCAAAACAGGCTATTATATTTTATTTTAGGCTATGCTCTAAACACGCAAACTTTGCGACAATCTGCGTTCCAGCTATCGCAGAAATAGGGGCTAACGACCTATTCCCATTTTAGCGTACTTATAATTGTGCCATAAACACGAAATAAACTCATTTCTATCACGGTTACCCACCCAATTAAATATCGAATTCACGAATCGTTTTGCCTGGAAACGACGAAGTATATTTAGACTTCGACACAGAAGATTAAGGCCGATTCAATCAATGTATACAAAGATTTAGTTAGTACCCAAGTATTAGTTAAATATAGAAAAGTGTTTGTTTTTGGAATTATTTTGTCTGTGTTTCTATGCAATAAATATAAAAAATCATTTTATTTCAAACAAATCGGTGAAGTCACCGTTCAGAATTAGTGATTCTTCAATTCCGTGACCGAATTGGAGAATTAATTAATGAATTTGGTAGGCTTAACGGTAAATAGACCGCAAACAAACAAACCTAAACATCTTAGAGGTTATTAAAAACTAGTCAAAGAGATGAAGAAGCGAATCCAAATGTGAGGCTGTATTGTTTTATGTCATTATGGCCATTGTTTTAACACTTTGACTGCTGAAATCAGACGGTATGTGTTTTCTACAAGTGACTAATATGCGTAAATCCACACTAGCGCAGCGGCTGAGAAAATACAGACCTGTGTGACTCAGCACAGCCGCAAATATTTTTCGAACGAAACGCATGTGCGGTGCAACACAACCGCTGTGTAGAGCGGCAGCACGAATTTTTTAGGTTAAAAAAAAGATCGTAGTCGTCGAAAAAAAACCGCAGTCAAAGTGTTAACGATCATATCTACTGGTAGTGAAAGTTTGCACGAAAGAATAACCAAACTAAGGTCTTTTCAGCCATACAAAATTACTCCTAACTTAACAGGCTAAATAAGTATTAATTTAATTCAGTAGACTGTTTTGATTTGAAGTACGACACATACGAACCATTTCATGAGGGACGTATAGACCATAAATATGTTCGCCACGAACCCTGACCTTATCATAACGCGTACAGCACAACACAAACCCCCAAGGTCAGTCAGACAAAAATAAACGTATATATCGATCAAATCAAACGTCATTCTGATTGTGAGCTATGTATAGAAAAACGCAAGGTGGTGTGTGGTGACGTTGGAAAATATTCTCGGCAAACTTGATCGATAGATAAATGATCGAATATACTTGTAACGGACGGAGCCGGGAGCTGAAGACATTGTCCTCTTTGTAGCCCTTTCGAGAGGGAAAGCTATGTATCCCCGTCTCTCTCTTTAGCTTTCACATATCTCTATATGATGTATAAATTCATATCATGTAGAAATTCTTGCTCGCCCTACCAGTACACGCTGGAAGGAGTAATTTTGTAATATAATAAGTGCCGATTTGCGTACAAATTTGTAATCGTCAAGTAGTCAGCAAGTAACTCTCAAGAAGTCGGCAAGTACTAGCAAATCGGCGCCAGGCAGGAACCTTTGAAGAATAAAGTCAAGAATACAGTCCACTGGTGTTTTCATTAAGGAACGTGGAGGGAAACCCTACTCGTAGGAACGACACAGTAGGAGCTAGGACCGCCACAATACTTTATTGCACAAAAGTTGTACATAGGCGAGCATAATGCTAAATAACATTCTCTTCCTGCTAACCTTTGGGTAGTGTGGACAACAATTTAATGGGTAATGCTAGAATACACACCTACTTTTACTTATAAACATAATAAAATATACTAATAATAATACTTCACGACAAGGAACTTTTAACGAACCCGAATGTAAATTGACGGTATTAAAACCTCCGTGTTATTCCAGCTTTAGACCTATATCTATAAAAACATGTCCGATCCGTTCAGTAGATATCAGTAGATCCAAACATTCGCAAAAAAAAAAATTTAGTTATATTCAGAAACATGAGGAATTGCAGATTTTTAAATTTTATAGCGAAACTAAAGCGTTTATCGTTTAAAGTGTTAATGCAATTCAAAGAGTACCTAACCTGGTTTACAGATCGTTAAACTGGAAAAGCTAGAGTATCAAATACGCCATCGAAGGTCAAATATTTGACCATATAGTCATTAAGCCATGAATATTGTCGTAAACCACTTCTGTTTACAGAAGTCTAAATCTGAGTTTAGCTGCGCGTGTGAATTGCCGATACGTAACCGTGCCGTGGAAAAGTTTTTAGATATGCTAGCTCTAGAAAACAACATTCAATGTAAAATGGTCATTATGTAGCGGAGTTTAGATTCACTTCAATTGGCCAAAGATATTTGGAATAAAAGTCGAGTAATCAAGTTGTAGGCAGCTGGCTTATATTTGTTTTAAACTATATTACACTGTATTCAAGTTTCAAAATCATTTGTGAGTTTTCCACATAGTCGTATTCTGGCTGATGGCAGTGGTGTGAAACTTTTATTCATTTCTTCTACGTCGATAGCATCAAAGTTTTATAACACACTTGGAATTCTTTTATAAGGCCTCGAATATGAAACAGGAAACTTCAGTAGCTTTAATACAGGTTTGAAAGTCAAATAACTCAAAGGCACTAAAGGAAGTAGTAACCCCAGACCGCTTGCATATAACACACCCCTATTGGTCATAAAGTTCAGCTTGCGACCATGAAATGAATATTACGTAATTTTATGTGAGATGAGGAACCGTAACAATGTCTAGTGTCCATTGAAATGTACCCGTCTGGCAGGTTATTTTGCGTACGCAAGAGGTGGACCAAGCAACATATCGCATGACCAGTAAGCAACAAGCTCACAGTTTTATACTGGCACAGGATTTTACTGTCTTGTACAAATTTAATGTGAGAAGTGTGCCAGAGCATTCTAATTCTAACCAAGAAATTCATTGGAGACTGTCAAAAATAGACCGGGAAGTCCTACAAACGGAGCTGATCGCAGGAATGCAGCTGTGGAAGATTGCTCTTTTTGTCAGTTGGGTGAAGAATAATATGCCAGATTTTATAAATGGTCGTGATGTTTCAGACTAGTTTCCAAAAGTCAACTTCAACAAGTGGAATTTAAGACGAAATTATGCACAAAATAAACTTAATGATTTGTCTCACGTTTTATAAAACGTGCCTGAATTACACTACTAAATGAATCAGTCAGATCAACCTTTTTGAGTCCACAGTAAGCTTATTATTCGAGTGAAATGCTTGACAGAATGTTAATAAGTAAATTCGTCATTGGCTCCTCAATCATCGGGCTGGCATTGTGCCGGTGACACGGCGTCATTTGCGGTTGGTTCATGTGAACGGTTTGACAGACTGCGGTTAGTCTATTATCGGTAGGTCACCATCGGATATTGGTTAGAGTTTGCCTATCAACTTGCTTTCGATAGTGGTCATGTTCTCTGTTTCTCTTGTTATAAATTGTAGCCACAAAACAGGACTTATAAAACAGGACAGAGTTTTTAAAACCCAGCTGCAGTCAAACGGGTTGAAGTATTCGACACATCATACTATATGTCTGGTTCCTTGTCTCATGCGCGCTTGTTACCAGGCGGACTTTTCACGAGATGTTTAAGCCGCCAGTGTACGAAGGCCTCCATACTTTCCTGCCTTTCTCCAATTCCTTCGCCGTTAAGTTTTTATGTCCAGGCTTTAGTGGTTCTACGTTTACTGGTGGTCAGCGTCCGACAACCGGTTTTTGACCGGCCAGCCGGCGATAAGTGTGTGATAATATAACATACGCTTCGTGTTTGAGAGGAAAGAAATCTGGTAGTGTTTTGAACACTGAAGGCATTTTCAAATTTTGACTAAAGTGTGCGACTGATATCAGGAGAACTCTAATTGTTGTTCGCATAATGTAGTAACATCAAAGTATCTTAAGAATTTCTATTGGAAAGATAATCATGAAGTAATATACTTTTTACTGAACCTTCTAATGGAGCATGTGTTAAGCTGAACTTGACTAACGTAATTAAAGTTTTTACGCCACATTCTATTCTGGAAAGTCGAGATGGAGGGATTGACAGGAGTAATTAAGAACACGTCAAAATGAAAGATAATTATAATGGCGTTGCAGACACGTGCTCTTAAGATAATGTGATCTAAGGCACTCAATGCATACCTAGCGGAAGAAACAAGATCGGTCGATACAATCAATGATCGTATTGTCTGCGAAAACAATGCATCCATTATCATCACGGAGAAGTATATTGGAAATCAAGCGATTCCTCAACAGATGCCGAAATGAAAATTGTTCGTATCGCTGCATGCTTTATAACCGTTACAGAATCTAAATCAACTTCTATAATAAATAATTTATCGTTTGGAATGACATTCAAAAATAATAATCACTAAATCGTGTAAATTTTTAGTGGTTTCAAAATTTCGGGTTTTTTAAAAGAGTTCTTGAACCGCCCTCAAGCTACTACTACCTATCAGGTGGTCGGGATATCTCTTTTTGGTTTCCATGGGTCCATGACTACCCAACTCGTCTCGAAGTCCTCGAGGTGTGTTTACAAGACGATAACTGCAAACGCAAGAAGACACGCATTGTCTCCGCTCACAATGAGCTCGTGGTATCGGGTACAAGCCGTTTGCTTCTACAGAATAGTGCGTGCAGATACAAACTGTTATCGTTTTCGTTTCTTCGTGTCTGTAGTTTCTAATTACAGTTCAGATAACTAGGCATCCGAGTAATGTCATCCATCAAGTTTGTAATACAACCACCTTCTGAGCGCTTTACAGTTAGCGACAAGACAATGCATCAAGCACAAAGGCTGGTGCAATAAAAGAGACGCTGCAACGGGAACTGTTTCATCTGTGGCATGATTGTGAATGCGTAACTGCTGATGAAACTTAGATTTGCAAAAGAAAGGTATTACGCAATGTAATTCACCAAGTAGCACATTCAATTTGCGTTGCAGGAAATCTAAATCTGTTGCAAGCAGTTTTTATTAATCTAAGAGAAATAAACATAGCTAAAGCGGCGAATTTTTTGCCGCATGGAACTTTTATATAACTTTGTCTATTATATACAATGTTAGATCTTGCTGCTCATATTTGCCAAATTACGTTCCAATCAACAGTTGTAATCATACATTGTGAACAAACATTTTTTAGTTAATAAGTTTAATTCGCAACATCTATCCTAAAAAAAAGAGACCACCAGATAGAAAGTCTAATTCTACGCACAAAAGCGAAGAATGATGCGCATATGCTCAACTATTATTAGTATACATATTACTCTCGACGGCCTCCAACAAAGATCTGCTTCAGCTATTTTCGTTTTGGACACCTCGCGTGTTCTGACGTCGGCATAACATGTTGATTAGTTAGTTATGCATTGTAAAGTAGAAAAGTTTGAGGTTTCTCCTTCGTGAGAACCCAGTTCTACAAGTCTTTTAAAAGGGAAAAAAATGTCGTGCTCGTGACTAACGTGGACACATCCTCAGATTTCTTTGCGATCGTACTATGTACCTATACCTTGAACGTAGATATTCTACCGTCGCGTCGGTCGGCGATATAGAGTGAAAGAAAATCGCTGCTGAATAGGATGGACTGTCTTTATATTACAGATTAAAGTAGATCTTTTCTCCATATCGATATGTATTCGGTTTATATCTCCGCATATTTTGGTGGCAGATAAACCCCGAGATCCCTGATTATTTCCTAAGGTAACTAAAGGATACTGAATAAAGCTAATGGACGGATACAAAGTAAATTTAAATTGTGTGTGTTTTAAAAAGTCGTACTTACAGTGCAGCGTACCATGCAGAGCGGTGGCCATGCGTTACAAATGTTATCACAAAACCTTGAATTCATATTTAAAGTGTATCGAAGATGAAGTGAAACATTCTAATGAAATTTTTAATAACTTTTTCTAATACTGCACGTGATTAAAAGCCATTTTTTTTAATCAAAAATTCTAACATTTCTAACCCCTTCGAACCTAAGAAAGATTGTGAAAATGATTCTAGTTAATTTAAAGACACAGCTACTGGTTCCGGATTCCGGATAAAGCTCGAAACGATGCTGATCGGTGATCGTCAACTAACGAACAATAAAATGAGACAGATTTTATTAAAATAAATTCACCCTCGCCTCAGAAAAATTCAGACTATTTGCGGGATTTCAATATTGCGCATCTGATATGAAATTTTATCTCCACCGTGGAAATTCTCGTACAAAATTCAGGTCCATAAAGCTTAGTTTAGGTTCTGCGTCGAGTTGACGAGGTTCTGCGTAGTTCTCCCGAGGTGAACCGGGAGTCACGGCCAAGGTTACCGCGCCCCCCGCCGCCCCTCCCCGTCTAACTCCCCCTCCCTCTGCGTCGATACACTCAATGAGCAGGCGGGCATACAAATTTACACGTGCCTTAAACAATTTGTTCTCCACGGCTCCTTTTATTATTCAAGGACTTTTTGAAAACAGATCGATCCAGCTCACGGAAATATAGGAAGACCGGGAAAGTTAATCAGAAGTAAATCATGAAGATTAATTATTATTGGCACAAACTACGGAGGAGCCGAAAGTTCAATAAAAAGTTAGACTAATTTATTACCGAAGAGAGTTTTATATTATTTCATGGCAGAAGTAAATGGTATAAAAGTACAGTTCAAAAAGGAATGAATGATTAACATTTTAGTGGCAATGTTTCTTTTACGCTAGACAGTGTAAGACTGTAAGACTTCTTTACTGATTAAGTAGGTAGGTACATAGTTTTTCTTTGAGATTGAATACAACAACGTAATAAAATAAAATTGGAAGTAAATCTTTTTATATTTTTGTAATTGGAATACAGTCAGAAGATATTTCCAATATCTGCTATAAAAAATGGCTTACGTAGAAGCATAACACTCACTAAGATAATGTTATCAGAGAGCATATTACTTATTCAGCCGTATCGCTACAGATAAGCAGATAAAACGGTTTGTTTGTACACTTTGTACCAAGAGAGTATTCGCAAACAGAATAATTGAAGAGGTTGCTTCGGAAAATTTAGGTAAACTTACCTAAAAGAGGGTTTAATCCATCTATTTAATAGGTACCTAAATTTGCCCAACTTTCCGTAATAATCCGGCGAACGGAAAGAATCAAATCAGTCGTTAAAATCGCAAAATAGATCGATGTTCATTTTCAAAGCAAGTACATTGTCATGCCAGGCTGTTGTGAGTCGCATAGACAGTTCAAGGATTTTCGGACAATTAAGTACGTCCAAAGTAATGACAGTGTTTTCGACATGGAATGCCAGATAGTAGTCAAAATATCATCAAATATTCAACATTATTTGAATGTTTTAATACTATAAACCGAAAAAAATTCGTTATTATCGACTTCGTGTTTTATTACTTGATACTATCTCCACTCAGAATTACACGGCGACTCCCAACAGGGCGTTTCTCCGAATAATTTATTTCTTAATCTGTCAAATGTCTTGACTTGACCCACAGCGGGTTCAAATTCTAATTAAACTTGGTATTTCACTCTCACTTACTAGTTGCTTGCTTAATCTTAATAAATATGAACACTAAACAGTGTTCACCAGATATAGAATATGAACACTAAAACAGTGTTCATAGACAGGATAGTCTACTCTGAAAACGAAAGTCAAAGTTACAGACTCGTTTTCTTACAAAACCAAATCGAATGCATAAGATAGCGTTTAGACGAAAACGAATCAGAAACTTCGATTTTCGTTTTTAAGTAGACCTCCAGTATCTGATTCCGAGTAACCGTTGCCCTCCAGTGCGGGCAAGTGAGCGTACATTGTCAACGGAAGCACGAAGTCTTGCCTAATATATCTGAACGAGGCCGCACAGTCCGTTTCACCTTTGCCTCAATGTCTTGCGAGCTAGCTGGTATAATTTTTCTGTTGTACTTTTCTATTGAGTTTATCTCGTACTAGCTGCGGCCCGCGGCTTCGCCTGCGTGGAAATCTATGTGCCAAATAGTTTATCAACCTTCCTCTTGAATCACTCTATCTATTTAAAAAACCGCATTTAAATCCGTTGCGTAGCTTTAAAGATCTAAGCATACATAAGGACAGACAGCGGGAAGCGACTTTGTTTTATACTACATATGTTAGTGATTTCGAATCGTATATCATACCCAAAGAGAAGTACATACATACAACTTCGTCAATAATACATGGAGTATGTCACGGCACAGACGTGATGGAAAAGTACGGGTAATATATCTGAAGGTTTGAAAGATGAGCACAGGTGTACCAGTACACAGATCGTATGTACAGAGATCTATCTTTAGGGAATGGATGTAGATTCTGTGATTTATAGCCCCTCTCCATGTCTGTATTGTACCGTATATTTCCGTTTAACGTTAAACATAGTAGAGTGCCTGTCACAGGTAATATATATCTGGTTCTCGAAATATAACTTAGGTTTGAGCGTAGCAGTTACATGTCAAGTCGACCAGTTATCAGAAATAGAAGTTTCTGATAACTATCCTTTCTGTTGTCTGTTATTTATGTCCAAAATTTACCATCTACGATACCAACTTTATTATTTAGATTCCCTCGTTCGCTCCTAATGGATCAAAAAAACAAAGCTTTTTCATTACCATTCCAGCATTAAACTGTCGTGGAGTTTTTAGCGAGTAATATCAAGGGGTAGTTGCGGACCCCAGACGACTCATTGTTTCACGAGGGCCGTGAGCAGTGTAATGAGTCGGGGTCGCCGGCTGCCCGCAGCTACGAAAATATGCTAATGTTGCGACTGTTTATTCTAAGCTTGTATGAATCCGTAATGCTTACTTCCATTTGCGAGGTATAATTTTCATAAAAGCTACGTGTGATAAAATTGTGATTCCATTATCCCATGCAGCGGATAGCCGATGCAGTTTCAAATAATATTTGCTACAGAAACTAGCAGTATTTCACAGATATAATCCGTTGTCGAATTGGTGTTTATGAGTAATTTATGACAGATTATCTTATCATGCGATGGCTAGAGCTGAAATTATACAGCGAGCTGAAATATCAGCGACGTCGACGCGACAATGTCAATAAAAACAAACGCATTATCTTCAAAATAATTAACATCAAATATAGATAGGGATATCTGATCGCAGTGGAATTTTGTACGGATTGGCTTGGCGCAAAAACAAAAGATAAAACTCAAACTCATTCTTAGTTTATGAGCATGGGGGCAGTGACTGGGTATGGGTATCTTAAATTACATTCTGTAATAACTTCTGTAGCAATGATATCAGATTATATTCCTTTATTATGTGAGCTATATACGTCGCAATAAATAGGTAGAAGTTCAGCTAGAGATGTTGGGTTCTCCGGCAAGCCTCCAACAACCTCCATTGAGCGGCCCGGGCTCGAAGCTTCTATTTTTAGGGGCAAGAAGGTGGCTTGAGGGCGTCAGGCGTAACACCACCCCACCCTCCAGGCTGGGGGGACGTCCTACACAACCTCGGGTTAGAGACGGCGCTATTTCCATCGAAAGCGAAATATGTTGTTGGGCGGTTTCTCGCTCAGCGCCATTGAGATGGAAAATTTTGGTTCGCAAAGAAATTGCGTTGGATTTTATAAATTTGCCTGTCGCCAAGTGGATTTGATTCTGTTAAATAAAAATAAGTGGAAAAAAGTATTTGTCGTGATCTGGGCGTCTCCGCGGCGAATCGATTGCTAATATTCGACGAAGAGCGACTGCTAAGTTATCATATTAAAATGTTTCATATCGATAAAATTTCTGATGTGTCCTACCTATCGCGTAAATCTCGCTATGGAAATGTTCTCGTATTATCATGACGATAATATGCCATAACTTGCATTTTATTTCAGGGCATTTTGTTTGCAGAGTGATAATGAAAACGATGTCGTATATTATCTTGAACAAAGAAACATATCGACATACGATGAGAAAACATAAATCGGCAGAAAAAAATTAACCTCAGGTTATCGAAACCTAATTGATGAGAACTCAAGACGCTTTGTTTACTTTAGAGTTAGAGACGTTACAGGACTCTTCCTGTAAGGTCTCTAACTCCGACAGGTTCTACGCGATTATTGCTCTATGACTAGCCGTCTAGCTAACAAAAAGAGTGCCTAGCAGCTAAGGGCTTAACATTTGCGAGAGTGTAATCTAAAGTCCATGTGGGCGATTCGGGTGGGTCTTTTGCTTTTCGGAAAATCTACGCACATCAAAAGAGTGTGTAAGAGCCGTCTTTGGAATAAGCCCATTAGAGTCATGCAAGCTTCTCTTTAAGAAACAAACTCCTAACCTTATCTAGTCTATACATAATTCACATATACAAAACCAACTCTGTCTTAAAAAATAGGGATCCACGAGGCTTATATTGCCCTCGCACAGAAAAGCTTTGAATGCGAAAAATTGCTCTACCATGACTGTAAAAGTATATAATAAAATTCCTAGAGACATAAGAGAACTGCCTACTTGTAAATTTAAGACAAAACTCCGTATGTGGCTCATAGAGATATGTTTTTATGACATCAAAGAACTATGACATTAAATATTATAATCATTAAATTACCTAGTTATATAAGTTTAATATTGTACGTCCATAATTAATGGATAAACTGTTGATTCACCTAGCTTTTAAGATCTTTTTGTACACAGTTTCTACGGTAAATTTATTTAATTTCATTTCGGTGTTAGCTGTAGATAGAAACATGACTACAACGTTTTGTTATAAACAATGCAAGACAGTGTAATAACTCGGTAACAACGGTTTCTCTCTTATTTAATTTTGCTTGGGTGTATGTAGTGCTGATTAAATGTCAACTACCGCGCTAAAGACATACTTGCCAAGTGCATTATAAAAGCGCGAGTTAGCAATGAACTTAGGAGAACACCTTGGAGATGTTTAAAAATTAAAGTTCTTCCAACAAGGTTCGTAGTTTACCTTTTATAATGAACTAATTTTTTCCCTTCGCACGCGTTGTTTCTATGGAAATGTTTTAAAGTTATTTATATTCCATGGAAACTGTTTTATGGGTTCCAAGATGTTTATGTTTGATTCCAGGCATATAGCATTCTATGGATTCTGATTATTTCAATAACATTATTTCTAGGTTTACAAAATAAGCCCTTTAGACAAGGTTTGTTAAGGGTCCGGCGACCCTCGCTTGCAAAAATCGCTTTGAATATCGCTGTCCCTGTTTAACCCTTGCGCCGCGCCCCATGCGTGCGCGATAGCAATATTAGCTTGGTTTTGGTAAAATTATGACTGAAAACTTTTTGTATTCTTCACAAAGTATTGTTATTCTGTAACTAGACAATATAAGCTATGTTCTAATAACGAAAACTTGTCCATTTTCGCATAAAAATGTCCAAAATGAGATTGGCTTTCATTTCATTTTAGGTAAGTATTTCGAAAAAAAAAACTGATTTGGGAACCTAGATAAATACAATTTTAATACAAATAATGCAATATTATAGTGGAAATATGCTTGAATTAGAAATAATTTTGGTATTACGTTTGTATGAAGAATTCGTCCCTCCGGAGGCCCCTTAACACTTTGACTGCGATTTATTTTCGACGACAGCGATCTTTTTTTTAACCTAAAAAATTCGTGCTGCCGCTCTACACAGCGGTTGTGTTGCGCCGCACATGCGTTTCGTTCGAAAAATATTACGGCTGTGCTGAATTTTCTCAGCCGCTGCGCTAGTGTGGATTTACGCATATTAGTCACTTGTAGAAAACACATACCGTGTGCTTTCAGCAATCAAAGTGTTAACAGCAATTATTATCACATAAGAAATTAGGTGTCCTTGAGCTGGGTAGCAAATACCGCTTAACGGGCCTTATTGTGTGCGCATTTAACCCTTCGTGTAGTGTGCTCAATTTCGATGATACGTGACAGAATGTCAATAAAATTTCTTTGTAATCGCAAATGAGTGTCGTGCCAAGATATTGCAACAATCCGATAATTCTGGCACTGATTAGCTGAGTAGATACGTAGTGTTTTTAATTTTATATTATTTGTAAGATGCAATAACAACGAAAATTTCAATCAGTAATAAAAACTAATTGGGACTAGTATTTAAAATTGAAACAATTGAGCTAACTGGACTGTTGCGAACAATCTACAGGTAGGTTGACTCCTCCACCTCGACAGCCTATATTGGACCAGGAGAAATAAAAAAGATTACTGTATATCTGTCAGTGGTTAATTTTAGGTATTTGACCTGTTATTGTACATCTATTACGTTTATTTAAGTTTAATAGTTTATAGTTAATTTTTAAGTGATACTGTTTGTTATCCCTAACCAATGAATCAGTTTCTTCATAACTTGTGTAGTTTTCTTGTAAATAAACAATAACTTTATTTTTGCGCTTATGCCGTTCCAAAAAAATCTTGCTCTGTCCCGCTCTTATGAATGCGAAATCGCGCCCTCTCAAGGCCATAACGTACATACATATATTATATATACAATACACATATATATATATATATATAAAAGCTGCTACCTCAAACCAATTAACTTTCCAAAAGGAACAGAAACGCGACCTCCAGTTCTTTTTATGTACAATAAATAATTAAATGAACTCGAGGCAAATTCAATTAATTTGAAAGCTCTACAACTAACGGACCACGGCTTCGGTTGATATTTATTAGCTAAAAGGGAAATTTCTAGTTTACATTTAGCTAGTTGCTTTTAACAAGAAAGTTGATTTGATCGTTATTTGTAAGAGGGTAGAGCTTAATTTCCAAGTATTCAATTATTCAGACAGAACGTTAGGTTTCAACATCAATTCTGCTAACCAATCAGTATACTATGACAATGGTATCATAGCAGAATCATGCATAGATGAAATAAACTTTAGATAGTGCTTATATTGCGTGTGGTGTATTTGCACGGAGAGATTGATGATTTCATTCTTGACACTTGAGACGCGTCCCTCATCTATAGCACAGTCTATAGTCTTTCATCAAAGGAAAAAATATAATGTGTCATTTTGAGATGATAGTTACGGTATTGCCCATATATGATACATTATAGTAAATATTAACTTTGAAGTTTTAACTTACAGTGGGTGGCCATATTATTAGGGACAGTGCTCATATCTAAGTGATTACTACTTTATAACATTTATTTGAATTATAAAACTCATGTTTAGGGGGTTATTTTATTTTATATTGCTTCTGGTATCATTATTAGTGTTTTTGACGAGTGGCAACACAGGACATGTACGTCATTTGACAATTATGTGACGTTTCTTCTTATTCGGTCATTCTTCGTTAAAAAGCGCGGTTTTTTGGTATTGTCGTTTTTATATTGCCCATTTGTTTTTCACAACTTTTTATTCGATTTTTGTGTCTAAAATAATCAAAAGGTAAGTAATGCTTCGTATTATAACAATTTGGCTATGTTTTATCTTCGAATTTAAATTTTAATAAAAGTTTAACGACATGACCCCAAATTTCTTATTTTTTAGGATGGGCAAGGCTTCAGACACGTCTCCAAGAAAATGTAGAGCGATACAGACATTATTATTGCATTCCACACATTCCCAGAGAGAAATAGCAACTATTGCTGGAGTTTCAAAGTCTGTTGTCAACCGAATTAAAATTAAAATCGCCGATAAAAAACCTCTAGAAGCATGTCGTGTAGGAAAATGTGGCAGGAAAAGGATTACCACTCCTCGTACCGATCGCAAAATAAGGGACATCTGCCTCGAAAATCGTAAAAAGAGCGTTGCCCGTTTGACTACAATGATGAACGACGAGGGTGTAAAGATTTCTGAAAGGACAATGCGCAGGCGGTTGGTTGAAGAGAACCTGATAGGTCGTCGGCCTACCAAAAAACCACGCCTCACCGACGCTATGATAAAGAAACGACTGCAGTGGGCTAGACAGCACCGAAATATGACTGTTGCAGACTGGAATCGAGTAAGGGCAGGTTTTTTGAATAGTACAATTCATTATTAATGACTTTCTACTAATAATTCTAATATTTTACAGGTATGCTTCTCCGATGAATCAACATTCCAAATTTTGGTTGACAAAAGTTCTTTTGTCAGGCGGCGCCCGGGAGAACAATTCCATGCAGATTGCCTTGTAGAGAGGGTTAAACATCCAGTGAGTGTCATGGTGTGGTCTGTGATCTCAGCCAAAGGCATGGGGCGCCTGTACATCGTAGAAGGGACCATGAGGCAAGACCAGTACAAGAAAGTATTGGAAACCCGATTACTGCCGCAGGTCGAAGAATGGTACCCTGATGATGACGGCTATATTTTTATGCATGACTCGGCACCATGCCACAAAGCCAGGAGTGTTACTGCATTCTTGGCTGAAAAAAATGTCACTATTTTGCCTTGGCCAGGGAATTCACCAGACATGAACCCTATTGAAAACATGTGGGAACTCACCAAACGGGCGATTGCGAAAGAGGTGATCACCACCAAGCGCCAGCTAATAGAAACTCTCATCAGAGAATGGCATCACAACCCTGAACTCCTAAAGAACGCAAAGGCATGTATTGAGAGTATGCCCCGGCGCATAGAAGCTCTTATTTCAGCAAAGGGAGGTATCACGAAATATTGAAATTTATCGTATACATTTTTGTCAGTCATATTATTACCCCTATAAAAATAAATATATTACTTAGCCATGTTATTTTGTTGTTTTTATGGCCCCAATAGAATAAAGATAAAAATAAAAAAAACATACGAGACCTAAAACTAATCATTTATTAGAGAAATTCAATTAAACTAAAAAAACCAAAATCTCAGTACTGTCCCTAATAATATGGCCACCCACTGTATACCTTTGTAAGGTATAAGTTAAAACTTCAAAGTTTAATTTAGTAGAATGAGGGCCCTGTTTTTACCCATTGCTGGGTATACAATACACATACATATAGATATAGTAAATATTAACTTACCTTTAAATAAAGTTCAGTCTGCGACAATTTACAACGTGAAGAACTTCAAGAGATATTTACCTGAAACAAGAGATATAGCAATAAGTTAATAAATAAAATAAATAATGCTGGACAATTCACATAGCATTATCTAGCCCCATGGTAAGCAGAGCTTGTGTTATGGGTACTAGATAACTGATATACATAATACAATACATTACATAGATAAATATTTTTTATTATATATAGAAAACGACCAGAACACCCGGAACAAATATCTGCAGATCGTACACACAATTGTTCCGAGGCGGGAATCGAACCCGCAACCTCCAGCGTCGCAAGCGGACCTTCGCCCACCGCGCCACATCAGTCGTCAAATAAGTTTATGCAACAAACTAAAAAGAATTCTAACAGTATTAAATTAGTGACTCATTTTGTTGTGAGGCTCGCTTTCGGGGTCAAGGCGTTAGTAAATGGATTACTATCTAGCTTGAAGGTAGCAATTTATGTAATATGATAATTATACGGCAAGATAATGTAAACAAAATAATGTTTCATCACATTGATTAAAAACCTACATATGTACACTAGCAACCCGCCTACTTAAGGGTCCGGCGACCCTCGCTTGCAAAAATCGCTCCGTGCGCGATAGCAATATTAGCCGTTCAAAATTTGGTTTGTTCCGTAATACCAAAAATTATGACTGAAAACTTTTTGTATTCTTCACAAAGTATTGTTATTCTGTAACTAGACAATATAAGCTATGTTCCTTAATAAATAAAACGTAAGATATTGATGTTTTTAATACGAAACAAATAGCAAGAAAACTTGTCCATTTAAGCATAAAAATGTGCAAAATGAGATTGGCTTTCATTTCATTTTAGGTAAGATTTTGAAAAAAAAAAACTATTTGGGAACCTAGATAAATACCATTTTAATACAAATAATGTAATATTATAGTGGAAATATGCTTGAATTAGAAATAATTTTGGTATTACGTTTGTATGAAGAATTCGTCCCTCCGGAGGCCCCTTAAACTACTCTGCTGCCCGTGAGCAGTTTAGCACATTCACTGCGCCAAGCTAAACAGAGCTTGTGTTAAGGGTACTAGATTACTGATATACTTAATATAATACAATGAATGCATCCCTCGTATTATTAAAAAAAAACAAACGAAGATTGTATTTTCTCCTTTATTTTAAGTAGAAGAGGATGTTCTTCAATTTATTCTACAACTACCATATGATTTACATGACGTAAGAAGCTAAAGTAGTTATAAAAAGGGTCGCCCACTGTATCCGCTTGTGAACAGGAGAAAATCAATTCATGGTAACCTTTATATTGACCATAATAAAGTTAATTTTATATTTATTAGGCCGGTTTCGCTTTTACGTCAACTCGAAATAATGCGCTGGTAAATCTATGCTACAACAAACTGCTTCAACAAATATTAGAAGAGATTATCGAAATCTGTATACATCGTTCGTTCGTGTTCTGGTCGTTTTCTATGTATAATAAAAAATAAATTATGGATGACATTCGTCGGGGCATGGACATCGGGCTTGTAACTGTGTTGTCATTGCTTGATTTTAGTAACGCCTTCAACAATGTCGACTTTGACATTCTTCTTGCCGTGCTTCGTTCTCTAATCATATCTCCAATTGTTACTGACTGGTTTCATAGTTATCTGTTCGGTCGCCGGCAGCGCATCCGCCTTGACGATGTATTTTCGTCTTGGTGTGATGTTCCCGGCAGGTGTTCCACAGGGCGGCGTACTCTCTCCTCTTCTATTCGCAATTTTCATAAACTCCATATCCGAACATTTGTCTAGTTCCTACCACCTGTACGCTGACGATCTCCAGATCTACCAACAAGCTTCAATTAGTAACCTCACACCAGCTATTACTTCATTAAATGATGACCTCTCACGCATCCTTCAGTGGAGCAAAGAGCACGGTCTTTTGGTGAACCCCAAGAAGACTCAAGTTATCATTGTGGGTAGTTCAAGGATGATAGCTAAAATCGATATGGCGACCTTATCTCCAATTTTCTTTGACGGTGTATCAATACCAGTGAGCAAATCTGATAAAAACCTGGGTTTGATCGTAGACAATGAGTTGTCCTGGGGTCCGCAACTGGCGGAACTCAGCAGAAGGATGTTTGCATCGGCGGGCTCACTGCGGCGACTGCGCAATTTTCTCCCGACTACCACTAAAATTACACTTGCCCAGTCCCTATTGCTTCCCATTCTCGATTATGCCGACGCTTGCTATCCGGATCTCACTGAAGAACAATTAAACAAGCTTGAGCGCCTCCAAAACTTCAGTATTAGGTTCATATTTGGCCTTCGCAAATATGACCACGTTTCCGAATATCGCGCAAAACTCAAGTGGTTACCCATCCGACTTCGCAGGAATACTCATATGTTATCCCTCTTGTACAGTATCTTATTCTATTCTCCAAGCCCTTCTTATCTCAAGGAGCGCTTCGAATTCCTCTCAAACTCTCACTCACTCTCTTTGCGTTCCTCTGAAACCCTCATCCTGAAAGTCCCTGCTCACTCTACCTCTTTCTATGACAAATCATTCACTGTACAAGCTACCCGTCTATGGAATGCTCTCCCTCTGGACATCAGATGTGCAAAATCACTCCCTATCTTCAAAAAACTGCTGCATCAGCATTATTTATCCATATAAAATATTGATAGCCTTATCTTACGAGTATGTCTATGTAAGTTTATAAAATGTTTGTTATGTAGGTATTTAGTGTATTTGTTATCAATTATTTATTAAAGTGCCACCGTCTATATTGTTCGTTCATGTCCAGTCCATCCCAAGGTTGCCTGGAAGAGATCGCTCTCAGCGATAAGGCCGCCCTTTATACCTTTATTCTAAGTTTTTATCTCTGTATTATTTTCTGTTTTGTGTGGTGTAATAAAGTGTTATCTATCTATCTATCTATAAAAAATAAATATCTATGTAATGTATTGTATTAAGTATATCAGTCATCTAGTACCCATTACACAAGCACTGCTAGATTAGAATGGTATTGATTTTATTTTAGCGTAACTGGCTTCTATCCGTGGATTCACTATTTACAATCTCACACAGGACTTAGTGATAGTAAAGCTTGATATGTGTAGTGTAAGTAAGTGTGTACCTATAATAACACAAGCTCTGCTTAGTTAGGAGGTATTCTTTAGATTGTGCTGTGTGAATGGTCCAGCATTATTTATAATAAGCTTTTATTCTACGTGCCCTGTTACTTTGTGTGGGACAAAGCTTGCAACTGAATTTGAGACAAGTTACCTTCAACCGTTTGAGTTGAAATTTAGCATACTTGAGTAAGTTCGGTGATCTCCTAAACCTAAACGAAACAACTTAACCCCGTCAAGTTTAGATTCATTGGATTTGTCTTCCCAAGCATTTTAGATAAAGCTTCTTTTTAAATATTAAAACTTTATTAAATTTAACCGACGACGTAAAACAAACGAGGAGACTGCTGTATGTACCATGGCCGCAAGATCTGCCTTTCCAGTTTGAAACTAATTTCCCTTGCGTTTGTAATTTGATTAAAAAAAAAAAAAGAAATTGAGCAAGCCGGGGGTGGCAACCGGTCACTTCACAGAACAATGTTGTTTATTTTATGTATGTTCGTCGCTTTCTCCGTCAATTACGGAACGATTTGGACAATTATTTCGCTATTGTATGGATAATAGTCCCATAGCCCCATAAAAATACCATAATATCGGGTTTGAGATCATCATCATGCCTATGTTAGTCCTATGCTGGACATAGGCCCCCTAAACGCCATAGCACTCTGTCTTCAGCTTGTCGCATCCAGCATCGTCATGCCACACTACGTGTACCTCATCGTGGTCTCAACTCTACAGAGAAAACGCAATTAGATGTCCAACTCCAAATCATCGGAATAAACGCCGTGAAGTGGAAAAAGGTATTTGTCCATGATAGAAGTTATTAGAGCGAACAAATCCGCTGGCCACTGACAGGCTATTTCAGTTGCCGAGAACTACTAAACCCTCGTTTAATCTAGCTGTCGCTCCAGGATATTACTGACGACCGACGGCAAGGTTGTTCCCCTTAGACGACCTCTGTGGCGCGGTGGGCTAAGGCGCGCCTGCGACGTAGGAGGTTGCGGTTTAGATTCCCGCCTCGGGACAAATGTTTGTAATATCTGCAGATATATGTTCCGGGTGTTCTGGGTATTTCTATGTATAATAAAACAGATCTATCTATGTAATGTGTTGTATCCCGTTACATAAAAAATAAAACTTTTGAATCCTGAAACGATTAGGTACCCAAGCGATTCAGGATTAGATTTTGAATATTCATAGCGGACTTGTATTAGGGAAATACTTTAGCGTAAGCCTTATTAAGTTATTTATATATCACATAATTTTATGCGATGGTTATCTGTGAAGAAAGTTGGTGAACTTGTGAACATCGAGATAAATGGAGTGAACACGTTCAGATTGAGTCGCTTGATGAGAAACCGTCAATATTATGTGATTGGCGTTCCTTTGTTCTAAGATATTCTGGAATGTTCTTCAAATCAAGACCGTAGTTTACATGAGAAAGCTTTTAAGGTACAAACAGATTTTTTTTTCTCTCATCTAATAAATAATGCTGAAAAAAACACACAATCGTCTAGCCCCACGCTAAGCAGAGCTTGTGTTATTGGGCTGATTCTGTGCTGATTCACTTAATAGATTACATTAAATAGATATTTAGTATACCTAGAAAAACCCAGAACAAATATTCGCAGATCGTACAAACGTATATCCTATGGCGGGAATCAAATAATTAAATCTATAATTAGCATATCTTATTTATAGAATAATAAATAGATCTATGAATATCTTGAAATGAGAATTTGGGAACACTGTTTCCATTATTGTTTTATAAGGTCTGTGAGACAACTTTGTGTTAAGTTAGACAATAGAAGCGATATTTTATTCTATTCTAAGCAAGCTAAGATAGAATATTGAATCAAAGCTAACCAAGAGACTGCGGGTCATAATTTCGTGAGCCTTGAAGCCGTGCGTCGACCTCGAGTAGGCAAGATAAGTGCGTACTGGGGCCGAATTCTTCTAACCAATCGCATTACTATGACAATAGTAACGTCGCAGAATCATCCATAGATGAAAGACGATGTTTAAATGCCAGATTTGTATCTTCAAGAATAGGTTAGGCTTTCCGCAGAGACAATGCATCGAAATCTCTCTTGAATGCTCTGCTTAGCTTGGGGCTACATGATTCTGTGTGGATTGTCCAGCATTAGCGAGATCGATTCCCGCCTCACTTACAAATGATGATAAGATCTGCTGATATTTGTTACGCGTGTTCTGGATGGTTTAAGTACATATGTACAATTATAACAATAAAAAAAATTAAGTATTGTTTGTTCTTCAGTTAACATTCTACAAATTACACAAGCTTTGTTTAGCTAGATGAGACTAGATGATGCTGTGTGACCAGTATTATTATTATTTATTTAAAATTCATAAATGTATCTTCACCTTTATCTCTTTAAAACAGAACTGCCTCTCTAACATACATAGATCTAGCTAGAGCAAATGACACAGAGTACGCATTGCGTAATCCTTAAATAAATTCTGGCCTTCATATAAACTTCAATGAAAAAGCATTACTATGTATGAGACGAAAAATCGTGCGTTTAAAGCCGCGAGCGAAATTAGTATCATATACATAAATACCCACATACATAATATTTAACTTTATTAAAAATAACGTTTGTATTATTACTTATTTATCGAAGTGACGCCATCAAATCTAATAATATTTTAATCATAACAGACATTTTAATAAATAAATGATAAGTATAGGTATTAAGTTTTACAACTCGACTCTCATAAATAACTCATAAAAACAAGTTTTTTCCATCGTCATTGAAAATTAATAAATCTCGTAACTACGCCAGTTTTACCGACATACTACATAGAACCAATACATTTCGGTAACAGAATAGAAAGTTGGCTAGTAACTGTTGTTGTACATGACATAACAACTAAACCATGTCGATCGAAATCTACTCTACATAATAGCTATCTTGTTTTAATCTGACATGCAGGAAAATATCGATCACGACATGAGTCGAGAACTCGAGAATGGAGTCAGGGTTCTCATCTACTTAAAATTCAGATTTTTTTACCTCCCATAACATGCACAACTCTGTAATGCGAACGCCTTTCGTTGATTAGTTTATTTATCGTAATAAACCTTCATTTGACCAACTGTGACGGCCGTATGTACCATCACATTTAACTTTGTGATGGTACATACGGCCGTCACGTCAACAATAACTACAATCTTACCAGATGGTAAGAGACAATGCATCACGAAGGTCTATAACGAACCAGTACACTCTTTTCTTGAAAACACCCAGGTTGTATTTGGCCGGAAATCTGACACAGACAGCGAGTTCCAAACCTGAGAGTGCGAATGATGAAGATACGATGAAAGCAGCTTAGTACGAGTAGAAGGAATATCCACAAGTGTTGTGTCGTGTCAAATAAACCTATTCATTTCATTTCCACAAGATGATGCGTCGTAAGTCTGCTTGTGCTGAACTGAAAGGGAGATGATGGAATCAAGTCATGAAGTTCCTGTAAAATGTATGCTTTATAAGATCGAGAGGCAAGCAACCTTGCAGCGGAGTTCGAGACTTTGGATCTTAGTCTCCGCAAGACGGAAGATACCATGCACGAGTCATGCGAACGCCTTTCATTGCTTCGGAATGACCTTATAGGATAACGGTGCGATTATTGCATGGTATCGAATCATAGAAGGATCTCGACGGCTCAGAATTAAACAACCTTGATTGAGCAGTCTCTATTCTTTTCGTCTTAAAATCAGAAGCATTTAATTCGCTATCAAATATAAAAGGAGATTAAGAGTACAGTGGAAAACTCTCTATATCACGTAAGATTGAGGTGAAAAACCTACACGAGCAGTATAAATCAAGACCCTTTCACTATTTAATGCTCAATGAATCTTTACTGCATCTAATTCAGTGAGCTCCCGCTGTTTAGAACAAGCCAATAAACTAGAGTTACCATAATAGTTACTAGACAATTGTTATCTTAGAAGTGAACAAATGAGAACACACAGTGGATGATAGAAGAGTTAGTTCTAGGGAGCAATGCACTCGTTCAATGCACGTCGCCGGCCTCGGCGCGTCATACTAACGCTTGTTAAATACTGATGGCAGGGTTAGAACGTTTGAAAATTTTGCGTCATTTCGTAGAACAGAAAGAACATTATGAGCTTGGTAGTCTAAACTATATTTTGCAAGTTCAAGCTGTCAGCAAATCAGCAATAGCCAAAAATATTCTGAAAACGAAATGATTTCTGAATTTAATATTTTTTAACACCTTGACACAGAATGACTATAATAGTACCTACAAACACCTTAATTTATTGAAACAAAGCATAATGGTGTTCACTTTGCTTCTATGGAAAATCTTGAAATCAATAAATTACATTTTAATACTTATTGACCAAATTAATAAAATAATGAAAGGCATAAAACTAAAATAATCGTAAAATTCGGGTGTAATAGTGGGTTTATCACGTGGGCGAAGTGATAAACTTTTCTTCGTCTTTCTTTTAGTCACGTTCAATAAGAACGTGGCTTTAAGAGGGACAAAGAAATAAAAATAACCAAAGCTGAGGTTTGAGCGAGTCCAATGAACTATCATGAATACTTCAGTAGCATAAATAAAAAGATCATAAAAATTCATACTGCAAAAACAAATTTGCATAAACCAATAAAACTGAACTAAATACAAAAACTGCAAGGTGCAAAAGTGGAATACAGAAGTCTGCATTTGATAAAAAAATCAAGTTAACTTTAGATACCATGACTGAAAATGTTTGATGAAATTGAACAGTACGACAGTACCTTAGAACACACGAGCACAGTCAAGCTATTGACATTACTGTCCATATTAACACAATAGATAACGCAGAGTATACACAGAATACAAATGTACGACAAACGGTTCCGTAGAGACGGCGACATACTTAATGTTACAATACGGTAATGTACTTGAGTATGTACGAGTATGGCAAGCGACAATGGAACCATAAGTCAGGGTACACAAGCTCTTGCCAGAAGAGATGCTTGTATTAGTTTGCTGATGAAACCGCAGAAAAGAAAGCAATACAAGACGTTCTTAGTAAGCACTGCGACGATGATGCCGGGTTCGCCATTTCGTACAAACTAACCACAAAATGGCGCTTAAGCGCCCTATCAATACAAATCTTAATTGAAAGAACGTATGGAAGTTCTAATTCGTCGGATTATTTCAGGCAAATTGGACAGAGCTCACTGGTAGGCCCCGGGGTAAAGTAAAAATATTTTCATCCCCAATAAAATAAATATTGATCTGATGTCGAATTTTAGAATAATTTCTTGTCTAGACAGACATACACCCCACCTTTCTATGTTGCCGGCCTGGCAAAACAAAGTATGTACTCCGACGATTATCTACCTAGATAGCAACCGGTTAAAAGGACAATCTATATCGTTTCAAGCTATAAAAACAACTTGTGCAATAAAATCTTGTTTTTCACTATTTACCTCAAAACTAACATTTCAAACGACTACTAAAAACGTTGGTCGAGTTTTTAACGTATTTTTCAATTTCATTGATGGTGGAATGTAGACCACAGTGACATCATGGCAAACAGGAGAACCTGAGGATGTTTACGTATCACATGATCTCCCGAGCGCGTGCGCAGCATCAAAACAAACCAACGTCGTCGTTAAATATGTACAGATAGTTGTAGTAGACGCACATTGGGATGGCATGATCAGTCTGAGATAAAAAATCAACTTCATCATAATCATCATTCAGCTTCGGTACACTACAGACAGATGCTGGATGCGGCGAGCACTATGGCGCACATTATGGGAGGCCCATGTCCAGCAGTGGACTAATATTGTTGGCGGATTATAATGATGATGATGGACAAATATTTATGTCTGAATAAACAAACTTTATTATTCAGTCTTTTCAACACGTTACAAAATACTGCTGGTACTTAAATACCTGTCATTAAAATCCAGAAAATTCATTATTTGCTGAGTACCTATAAGATTGTAACATTTTTCATTATATAAAAGTCTGTAGACTCGTCCACCTAGTCTTACTAAGAATTAATGCAAATTACATATTGCTCAGTCAAGCGTACAACATCCCATCCAGGGGTTTCAAATTCAAAGTAAACAACCTTTCTTCTCAGTTTTGTAAACAAATTAATTATTTATTTATTCAGTTAATAAACACCTGATGAATTGAATCCGAATGGATGGAAGGTCAGTCATTATGAAATCAATGTAACCCACTCACATCATTGTGAGTTACATTCGTAACGGGATTTAGGTTCATTAGAGTATTAATGTCTGCAAATCTGAAAATAAGGGTCGCATTTTCATTAGCTGGGCCGAAATTTCAATCAAGCTTTAGTCAATACACGTAAGCGTTATTATTGTTATTTTCTATCTAGATAGATTTCAGTGATTTTATTGACTTGATACTGTATTTTTCCAAGATATTTTCTATCACAAAGACGTGTTTCTGATATACCATGATTATAATCAATTTATCAAAGTATTTATTAAAGCGTAAAATATTAATATAATATGTTGGTTTTTATTGTAGATATGAGTTGAATTTTCAGCATTATCAAGTTTGTTGTTTTCAAGTTTTTGCGATAAAACTACATAATGTATATATGAACATTATGAACCTGCCTATCGTATTGTGCACAACATCAAGCTAACTTTGGTAAAGACCCCTTATCAATGAATGCTAGTAAGTTGGTAAAAACTAACCTTCAAGATAAGTGAGGCAAAATCTCCTTTCTCCGGCATCGAGAAATGGTCTGGCACACTTAAGAGCAAGTATCGATTGACATCGATGGTAACAGAGCCACGCCGCGCCGCTCGCGATGCACCTATCTTGAAAGCAGCCCTTGCACGCGAACATAAACTTTGTTGCAGTTCTTAAACTACATCAAGTCAATTGATGGCCCTCATTTGATGGTTCAGCGTAAACGAGCACAAAAGCCATATCGGTAACAACTGTGAAAGTTTAACGTTTTTGACCCGGAGATACAATACCTACAGTGCACTGAGGTGAAAGTTTGTGACACTGACTAATCGCTATGAAATAAAGCGAGCAGTTGCGAGGGATTTTGGCTCGACTAATGAAAAGTTTGTTAAATGATACTGCAGGAACGATAAATTCTAGGTGTTGGATTTTATAATTAAAACTCGTTTGTAGAAGTAGAAAAACAAGCTGGGCGAGTTCATTTCGGAATGTTTCGGGGTACCAGGCAATCATTATCGACAGGAGGTATCATTGGCAATGTCGCTGACAGTGTGCAATGGCAAGATGGCAACACAGTCAGGTTACGTAATTGAGGGACGGGGGAAGAGCGGAGGTAGGTGAGTGACCTGCATGGTCCGCCGCTGCCAATTCGCCCATCACATCACAACACGAAATCTTCGTTGCACAAACACGATGCTACATTGAAATTCACTGCAAAAACTTGCGAGCGTGCCGGTAAATAATGTCAAGGCACACAATGTTCTCTCATTTATACATTCAAAGCGAAACAGGCGAAACGATCCTTTAAAACAGCGATAAAGAAGTTACGACAAACAAGCAAGAAAAAATATTTCTAGAAGGCAGTTCTAATATTTTCTTGCGAGATATTATTGTGAATTCCTGGTAAATGAAAACAAACAGGAAACATGATACAAATAAAATAATAGACAGTCTATTCGTATAGCGACCTCCGGGAACCATTCCGGTTCCCGTAGATCGATTCGCAGGTTTTTCCCCTTTAATTGTCACCCGATATGAATCAACATCTTTGATGCAATCTGTCGGGAAATAACAACAACGAACGAATAAATAAAATTAGACAATCTACACAGCATCATATTTCTTTATTATTTGTTTATCATTTAGCCCCAACCTAAGCAGAGCGTATGTTATGGGTACTAGATAACTGATACTATACATATATTTAAATATTCTGAACGAACAGTTTCATAGGACTTTGAAAGTTACAATAGGAACAACGTTTCATGAATAGACAATTTCGCAGAAATCCTTGTAATAAACGTTGTCAAGGCACGAAGTTATTAACTCTCGTCAAATATAATCTGAACGAAATTTCAACGCCTCTTACCAAGTAATTTAAGGACAAAGCCCAAAGCTTTACAAACAACCAATTTAATTAAAGTTGGCAATCTCGGCAAGTTCGCTTTGTTGGTTGACACATCAAAAAACGAGGATCTGGTAGAGAGCACTAAAACCCCGTTCCTCAGCACTCACAAGTGGTAAAAAGTAGCCATGCGGTATCAGTACACCTCGGGAGACATCGTGATGCCAAATTTGGCTCAAGAGCGAGTTGGCAACGTCGGAGCCACCGCCGCCGCCGCGCCGCCGGCCCGGTCCGTCGTCGCTAATGCAAGTACCAAGTACCCCCTTTGCTCCACGTAAACAAACAGTATTGCGTCACAAGTTGATACGAGCGAATTTACGCCTAAGCTGAAGCGTTACACGGTCTAAATTAAACTGAACGAAGCAACTGATTAAATTGTTCACGTTTGATATAAAAATATTTGAGACTAGATTTAACTTCGGCGATGTAGAGGCGAAAACGTTGTAGCTCGTACCGTGCAAGGTTGCCTTGCCCGGTCCAACATGTACATACATTGTACGAGCAGCACGCACTTTAGTTCCGCTGTACTCGATCACTGACCCCGCATACAAACAGGTAGACGGTTTTTTTTGAGGATAACCACGTGGATTTCGCACTAACATTGCTTTATTTGTCCTAAGTCTAAACTTGGTCGCAAAATCCATTGCTTATAATAAGAATGCGACGCCTTGATAAAGCTCAGGGCCCGTACTCGTATACGTATACCTACACAAATCGAAGTTTTTGATTCATTTTCATGCTAACGCTAATCTTATGAAAGCTACATAATAGTTGTTTTTGTACGAAAACGGATCAGTATTTAAATTTTCCTTTTCTGTGTAGAGCTTTATTTTAGAGTTTTATTTCTCCGTACCTACATAATATATCATTATGAATTTTCACTCAAAGTTGGGCTAAAATGAGGGTTTAAATACGATCGTTTATTATATGTATTGTGTATACAAACATAGATAAT
This sequence comes from Eupithecia dodoneata, assembly GCA_947044415.1. NCBI lineage: Eukaryota > Metazoa > Arthropoda > Insecta > Lepidoptera > Geometridae > Eupithecia > Eupithecia dodoneata. The sequence goes on from OX345670.1 coordinate 4,067,111, forward strand.
AACGCGATAAATTTATATTATCCTTGGTTTTGGATGGTCAACATCAAACAGTGTAGTAGTTAAAGTTACCCTTCCACGTTTGTATGGGATGATGAACGATTGTTTGACCTTTAACTAAGTAACTAAAACTTTCCTTTGAAACTCGTTTAAAATGTAAAAGCCTCAGAAATACTCGGAAGGGTGCCTATTATTTTCCGATAAATATGGAGTTTTAGAAAAGAGTTTTTCCACTCCCCTGTCCCGGTCGTGTGGCCAGGGGAACGAAGAGGATTTATTTTTCTTCTTTTAAACAGGGAACTCCACGTGACAGTCCAACAGACAGACAAAAATTATTAAAATTGCTGTTTTGCTGCATCGTCCAAATATTATTACAAACAGACACTTAAATTTTAATTATGTTTGATGTATCAATCAAAAATATCCCACGGTGGTCGGTCCCCCGGTAGGCCATAGATTTATTTTATAGATTAATAAAAATAAAATTAAAGTTTTAAGTTTCATGAATTTTGTATTAAATTTTACAAGGCCGTTCTGCTAAGGTGTCGTTTTGATATTAGTCCCATTTGCTACTAGGTCATGTTGCTAATAGGACGTTATGCTATTATGCCGTCTTGCTTTTAGGATTCTGTTATTAGGGCGTTCTGCTTAAATGTCCTTTCGATACGAAACGGTTTATTCCGCCTTCATCTGGGTCTGATCACATATCACGAGGCTGGGGCTAGGCGTCACGTGCTACAGACGTTGGCGCAAACAAATTGTTATGTAAACTCAAATTACAACTGTTTTTCAGTGGATTCCATTTGAATGTTTGTTTCCTAGAGCGCGATATAGTCTGTGCGCAGTAGCATGTTGTTAACACTATTTTCGAGAGATATATGAACCACGTGTATCTGTGGTAGTAATTTGAAAGAAGAGTTAGATTTGTAGAGTGTTGGAATAGGGCATTATATTTTGCCTTGTTTTTTGTAACTATGGATCACATGGGAGTCGAATTTGATTTAGCTTTCAGGGATAAAACTTTTTTCTTAAATCAAAATGAAAGTATTCGGTCTGACTACGCACACCTTTACAGATGTCAGAGAACGACCCAAATGTTATACAGATAAATCCAAATTTTAATGCAACAACCATTCAACTTCCGTAAATGGGCGGAACCCAGAAAGGCAATTTCGCGTCGACGATTTAATATTGAATTTACAGCTTTAAACACCCGCTGCCTTGTTAAATGAGCATTTTTCCCTTCGGTAATCACAAATTTGCGATCTGCACAATATGCAATGGAGCATCTGTCGCGAGATGTTCTTTGTACCGTTAAGCAGCATCTGGGGCACTTTTGAAAGTATTGCCAGGCTAAGGCGGCTTGCTTCGCTGAACCAAAATTGGGAGTCCTTAAATTTCTGGCTTCCGGTTATCGGTTTACAATTTGGCTGCTGCTGCTGTAGAGGGTCTTGTAGTCATTTTTAAACTCGCCATTGCTGTCTGTATAATGTTACTCGAATAAGAACCAATCCCAAATTATTCACGACAAAAAATTCCCTTTAACTACTTTAGACTTATTGCGTCGAATTGAATCCAGCTCTACTTTTTCCTTTAAAAATGGCTAGCCTATTTCGAACCAAGCAAAAACTGTGTACAATACAAATTGCTTTTCAATTCGTTGCAAAATTCGATTGTTTAGGTCATTGGCGTCACGTTCTAGTCTACCTTTAAGAGAATTGCAAAAAGAACCGGAATTCTGAAGCAAGCCTGAGAGTTTTATCAAGGCTCTTGTATTTTATCGAACCATTTAACTAAAAGTCTTAACCTTTTTCGTTATTTGCCACAGTTGCCTGCCTGTACTTTGTGTTTCTCAACTCCTTCCAACCATTCGTTTTCTGGTGTTCGCGAATCAATGATAAGGAATCTACGCAATCTATCTGTGGTTTTATCTCCACGGTAATCGGCAAGACAAAACTCCGTTAGCTGTTAACGATAGTATTGTTATCACTTTGTATTTCCTTAAGACCAACCTCGACTGTATCCAGTTCCATATTTGCTGATCAAACGGCACTTGGATTCCGGTCGTTCGATATTAAGTTTTCATACATTTCATCAGTCCACAAGAAAGTAATTCTGTTGAAACAATTCCCTCGCATCAATATCAGAACCAATTCAAGCCTTGCTCGAGGGAAATTACTGAAAGTCACATTGAGTTATTTTTCGGATAACCTTCGTACATTTTCAGATATGACCAGAAACATGGCGTAGATGTTTTAGAAAACCATTTCTGTGCGCACATGGAGATTGTAAACAGCTATTTGCATGAAAATTCATCGTGGAACGTGTGTTGACAGCCTTACATATTCATGGGCATCAGCGAGCTCGCTCGTCAGGCAAGCGACATTAGGGTGATGTGTGGCTGTGACATCATCTTATCTTCATTATTATGGAAACGGATCTAAAGATTTCTTTTTATTTGAGATATATTATTCTCTTAAATTCCTACAGGTCCTTTTTTAACAAAATGGTATGTCCTATAGACGCGAGATATAGCGTCAGCCAAATCGGGCTGAACGTTTCTCAAACTACACAGACAACGATAATAAATAAATAAAAAAGGTATTGTATTCGCCTTTCGAATATAAATAGTCGATTATAATAAGTTCATCACAACACAGCAGCCGATAAAACTGGTTGTTTACTTAATAAACGAAGGTTACAGCGAGAGCAAAGTAGGTAACATTTTTAATCTTGTATACTGTTCAAGTAACCTTTCGCTTGTTTAAGGCTGTTCTTAGACGGGCAAGTATAGCTTTAAGGTATAACTTTGCAAGAAAAGTTTCATCAAAACTCGTGATGCATTTGTCACGAGTTTTGATGAAACTTTTCTTGCAAAGTGAAGTTAGCTAGTTTTTGCTGAATGTAATGGTTCCTTTGGAGAGAATTGGTTGGATAGCTAGGTATGAGGCGACTAGGAACTTAAATCGGCCGTTTAAGCGTGTGTTCTGCGAGGAATTTTCCATGGGTATGAACAACGGCATAGAAAGTGTTAATTCTTTGCTTTCCCGTCACAACAGCGGTTATATGTTCACACATTTTCACCGCAAAACAAAGGAATCAGACTCGAAAGTGCATCGTGATCATCTGTGTTCATTAATCAATGTGATCACGGTTTCGCGCACGTAGAACACACAATGGATTTTGAAATTCATGGGTTTTCTACGGAACCCTACAATAATAATTTAACTATAATAAACGTACCCTAAGTTATACGCTATAATATCAGCTATATGCCAGTGAAAATCTGTGCAGCCTTATTATTCATGTTCTGTAGAACAGGAGGTTGCCTGGAAGTGATCGCTCTCAGCGATAAGGCCACCCTCCTACTTCCTCTATTCTGAGTATTTATTTCTGCATTGTTTCCTATTTGGTTTGGTATAATAAAGTATATCTATTTAACAGAATAGAAGAGTAGATATGATTAATCATCGTCAAATGGAAAGAAAGAGCTACAAGGAAATTGTACGTATTAGTAAGTAATATTATGCGGCACACAATACAATGGAGTCACTGTATGAGTACTTATACGCCAAAAGAATAGAGTAGACTCATGAAAATGTTTAGGTTGGTTCAGTCAAGGTTCAGTACTCAAAGCATGGGAATGAAAACCAGCCTGGTAAAAACTATCATGTCTACGATCGGATCGAATACTGTTATTAGAACTACATAGTTATTTATTTACGATGTCTGCCTGTCTGTACTGTGTTAATAACGGTGAGCAGTAGCCTGATGACATTTTTTTAACTAAGGGCCAGGGCGTTGATCGTTCTGAAGAATGTGAATTCTGTGAATCGCAGATTCACAGAATTTTTTGAAGCAGTGTCATTATATCGACGCCTTTCGTCAGCTCTCAGACTATCTCTCATCCATTGAAGCGGCTCCGGGTACATGACATGCAGCTCTAGCCAGGTGACTCTCTTACCTTGTAGGAGACGGTGGGTGACACTTGTTCGGAGTGCGCCTGCGGGCTCAACACACGTCGCTTCTTTGCTGGCTGGCGAGCCGGCGACACTGCCGACTGGTACTCGGGCTGTGTGCTCTGTGGCTGACTGCTGCGATATTGCGCCGACGGCTCCGGGTACATGACATGCATTCCCTGCATAACAGAAAGGTCGAGTCAGTTTCAGATCTATTAACAATTTGTGAGTCTTAATACAACCATCTGGATATAGAGAATGTGTGTTGGTTGAGTGAATGGGTAAGACCAGAAAAAAGTCAAACCAATTCCTGTAGGTCTTGAATAAGTGGTCTCTAATTTTGTTATAACTTTACGCAGAATTTTTTTATAAGTTTCTCAATGATTCAACTATCCATGAATGCACACATATAGTGATTTAAAAGTGTGTTGCGTCATATTTTTCGGTTCTCTTGATATACCTACCTAAGAGTTGCGTAGTGTCACTAAAACTGAGATAGAGAGGTGTTTAGCTAATCAAGATAATGGATTCTCAAACCGAATGTTAAGGACATGGCCGTAGAGTAATTATCTACCTTTCCCATTAGCCTGCCTACAATTTCCTAATGAACGTTCTTAACCTTTGGCTACGTGGGCGGACGTGTCGTGTCGCATAGAAATAATACCTTAGAGAAATTTCAGATATTTTATGCCCGCAGCACTAATTAAACCTTTTGTTTGACCAACTGTTAAACATTCAGTTAGGGGGTTGTGGAAATATTATCCTAACGCGCCGCCTCAGCTATGCTATGGAATTGTATGAAACTGGATCCACGCGCCTAAGGTATCGTCACAGTATCGCTAAACCGTTGGGTTTCATACACCTACATTTGAAGTAAGCAGTGCCTTTTATTTCAATTCTACTCTATTGAAGGATAAAATGATGGGACAGCATTAATTTCATACAGCATCATCTAGCTAGGCCTAAACTTGTGTTCATATTCATTACATAGATAGGTAGTTATTTATAATAATACAAAGAAAACACCCCGAACACCCAGAACAAATATCCGCTATTCGGTTGTGTAACATTTGGTAGCGCATTCGCGTCATCAAAATTTTGTTGTATTGTAATAAGTAAAGTACTTGTAAGATGTAACTTTGAAAATATTTTCCCTTAACACTTTGACTGCGGTTTTTTTTCGACGATTGCGATCTTTTTTTTTACCTAAAAAATTCGTGCTGCCGCTCTACACAGCGGTTGTGTTGCGCCGCACATGCGTTTCGTTCAAAAAATATTACAGCTCTGCTGAGTCACAAAGATCTGTATTTTCTCAGCCGCTGCGCTAGTGTGGATTTACGCATATTAGTCACTTGTAGAAAACTCATACCGTGCGTTTTCAGCACTCAAAGTATTAAGTGTGCAATGTCAGATTCATAGGTACAATGTGCGTGTGTGATGAATTTGAAATTAAATTAAAGTAAATAGGAATAAAAGCGATAACAAAAATTAATTTTAAAAGTTAATACTATTAGTTATTACTACTTAGTTTAATGTATCTGAATAAAGACTTTATTATTATTATACTATTAGTTGATACTGAAAAAGCGCTAAATCCAGTTTTTATATCGTATCTACCTATTATACATTCTTCTAATATTATAAACGTCAAAGTTTGTTTGCTACTCTTTCACGTAAAAACTACTGAATGGATTTTAATGAAACTTCACAATAATATAGCTTACATATCAGAATAACACATAGGCTACAATTCATAAAGATATACAGTACTCGTATATTATCCAAAATATCTATCACCACGCGGGTGAAACCGCGAGGCGCAGCTAGTACACCATATTTTAGCGTTTTCTTCAATTTCGGACTCATATTAGGCAAAACCAAATCATCTACAATTTGTTTTGTAGAATTCATGTTGTCCTTTAAATATAGATAGAGCCATTTAAAAAGTTTTCGAATATTTCCAGTCTCATCATACGATAGCCAGACGCTACCTTAATTAACTAAGAGGCTATTCATAATATCATATTTTGTAGGTAGGCATCTAATCCTTCCTATGTTTCGATTATTCTGAGATACTTAGGTAATACATCAGTTTGAATAGTGGAATGCTATGAAGGAAACGCAGAAATACGAGCAGAGTAAAACAATCTAGACTTACATTGAAACCCGACTCGCCTTGGCGATGGCGACTGTCAAGCCCCAGCCCAACGTTAAATCCGCTTATTATAATAAAATCGGAGACGGAAATTTTATAGGGTTTCGGTAAGTATCGTCTACTTTTACTTACTCTGCGTCTACGAGGTCTTGATATTTCAACAATGTATTCAATATTCTCTAAAGTAAACCCAGTTTTCAAATCAAAGTCCCAAAACCCACGTTTTGACTGTACAGAAAATCAATTTAAAAGCAAAAAAAAACATAGATTTTTTGACCAGCATCGGTTAAGGATTCTAGTAGGAGTTGAAACACGACTGAATAAACGTTCAATACAAAAAAACGTAATGTGTCAAAAAAAAAATCAAGATACTTCTACGCAAAAAGCAGTTTAATTTGCTTATATAAAAAAAAAATTTCGTCTGCGTGTCCCCTAATAAAACGATATTAAAAAAACAAATAAATTGGTTAGTCGTATTGCACAATACTACGTTACACCACGTAACGATATAAGTAATGCCAGAATACATTTTTCTTTGTAGAATTTCTGACATAGTTGGCGTCGATAACGTTTCTAAATTATCACGAGGTACTTTATGAAATGCGTCATAGAAAACTTGGAATTTCGGGAGGATAATTTGCATATACCTACCTACGTGAACGATTACTGGGTTTTTGACGGTTACGGGATTTTAGGATTAATTTTATTTCTAATAAACTACTCATATTTTACAGGTACGTATATCTTTCTGTTCACTTGAACGTCCGGTCTACCGGCTGCTTCCAAAGCAAAACTATGCTCAACTCGCAGAGAATATACATATTTTTTTCGATATCCCAATGTACCTGTACGAGCTATTACGTTTGTTGTGGACTGAAAATAAATGATCAGGCAAGCAGGTAACAATCATACTGCAGGTTCTATATGTGTACTGTGCTGCAGGCGTTTCTTGTCCCCGGCGCGATCGCAGGCCCGTGTTATGCGCATACATCACCGAGACTTGAAACATTAACATTATTCCAAGACCTCTCTGTTCCTCACGCGTCTGGGACACAGTTTAATATTGCGCAGTCGCCGTCCTTGTGTTGTTTCGTTTCGCAAGTGGTTAAAAATATATTGAGGTGAATAGAAGGCCGGTTGATATTTTGCAGCTTCGATAGTGAACGAGGCAGGTAACTTTTAAAGTGGAAATTATTCGATAAGGGACGAATGTTTATGTTCATGGAACTTGATAAATTTGTACCTAGCTATGCCCTCTGAAACAAACGGAAAAGCTCGAGATATCTAAGCCTTTTTATGCATCTAACTAATCGAATTATTATTAAAGCGAAAGGAGAGTTTGGCAGCGAGGTAGACGGTATCCCAGGGATGCTACTGTTTATCCCGGTAAAATGCGTAAGTGCAGGCAATAGAAGATGGTTGATATATAATATAAAGTACGTGATTTTATTCACGTGGAACGCAAGCGGTGAGTGAGTTTTAAGGCAATTACTAGCTAGAAGAGAACATCAAATAGTTCAAGATGAAATTTTATTCTAAAAAGTTGTTAGTATAAGAAACCATAATATATCTTCTTATTTCTTTGGGTCTTGAGAAACTACAGGCTCTTTGATCAAACTTTCAATAAAGGCAAGTTTTCTTCAACTCTAAAAATGTCTCCATTTTAAAACTCGCATTACGCTGCTAGGCATAGAGCCTTGGTACCAAGGCTCGATGCCTGACAATTCACTCAGACAAAATAAATTCTAGAAAAAAATATCTAGAAACCCAGATATTAAGTATTTTGTAAAAAAAGGGATTATGGAATATATTTTAAGTCACTGACACATGCAGGAAATAGCAGAAGTTCGATAAAAATATCGATTTTGAAAGCTCATTCCCCTTTCTGTTTTCGATCTCGCATATTATTTTTTATTTTTCGCTACACTTGTGGAATTATGCCTAGTTGAACTTTGTTTAGTATTTATATAAGATCTTGTTGTTTTCGTGAAATTATAATTATTGCTATAGGTACCTAAATGCCTTTGTTGTCATCAAATATATTGGATTCTAACTAGATAAGTACTTATAGCTACACTGAATCTATGCGTTCATGAAATAAGCCCGGACCAGCTCGAGGATTCCACGGTTCATTTAAACTTCGGGAAACTACTAAACTTTGCCATATCGGAAAATGTGGTAGCTATCACCGTTCAATTTTGCAATACAGCAACTATGTATGTAAGTATGTAAGGTGTTTGTTTCTGCGGTGCGGCACGCAATAATGAAAAAATAGTTTTAGGTAGCCTAAGCTATTTTGTGCACGGCTTTGAAAAAATAATAACAAAAATATAATGCATCACAGAGAAAATCATGAATAATCTAAATAGTTGGCTAAATAGTGGATTTTTTAAATATTTTTATCGTGTTTTATTTCCATAACATCGCTGCATCAGGAAGACATTGAAATATAATTTTGTACTACCTACCTATAAGTAAAAAATAATATACTTAATGCCTGACAATTCACAGCATCTTCTAGCCCGAAGCTAAGCTAAGCTGGCGTTATGGGAACTAGATTACTGATATACTTAATACAATACATTACATGGATATTTACTTTTTATTACATAGAAAATAACCAGAACACCCGCAACAAATAATTATTTGCAGATCGTAGAATCATTCGTCTCAAGGCTGGAATCTAACCCGCAATCACCTGCGTCGCAGGTGGACTTTTGCTACATCGGTCGTCATCGTCAAGTAATAAATGTTATTAAGAATACGCAATTCACGTTATCAAAGTTACCATAGTTACTACAACGGCAACATAGTACATATAAAAAACTTGACGCAAATTCTCCGAAAATGTTTTTAATGAGCACTTTTTGCATGCGCAAGATATTATCTGTACTTACCTCCTAAAATGTTTACGTAATAAAATATTTCTGGAAAACGTTAGCGTTGCTTTTATTTTTTCTTTCTATAAGCGCAATCAGATTATCCACGCGATTCTAATTCGATTTTCCTTTTATTTTGGAAATAAAGGAAGATCGAATTAGAATCGCATATTCGTTTTTTCTCTAGCATGTACCATTAAAAGTCCGTAAAATGATAAGAAAAACATTTCTTAATCAGTTTGTAAATAAATTGAATAATTTTACTGCTAAAAACAATCGAAACAGTTTCAGTTTTTTGCAAAAGCCAAAACCGCAACAGTGCGGGAGCGGCCCATATCGGTCCGCACTATAATCTGCCATTTTGCAGATTCGGTGCCACTATGAATCGGAGTAGCATAGCATAGTCTACAGTAAATGTTTTTCACAAGAAGTGAAAAATATTTACTGTAGACTAGTGAACAAAAAATGAACGAAGGGAAACTAATTAACACTTCATTGCTTATTAGATTTAAATTAGATTTGCAGGGCGCATTCAAACAGCGAATATTGTCGAGTGTGTAAACTCGCTCCTATAACTACATACGCCATTACCTACAGAAAATAACGGATCCTGCAATGTAAAACGGATTGCTATGTGAATATGGACCTAAGAGATTACTATATAAGGGCAGATCCGTTTTTAACGGACCGTTTTTTACCAATCCTCCGCTACTGGAAACAACCCTTTACTGGATCCGGAATACTGTCGGGTCGGGTGTGTGAACACGCTACTACAACTACATACTCCAGCAGCTGGCACACACGGCAGATCCGTTTTTAACGGATGTTTTTTACCAATCCTCCGTTGCTGGAAACAACCATTTACTGGATCCGGAATACTGTCGGGTCGGGTGTGTGAACACGCTACTACAACTACATACTCCAGCAGCTGGCACACACGGCAGATCCGTTTTTAACGGATGTTTTTTACCAATCCTCCGTTGCTGGAAACAACCATTTACTGGATCCGGAATACTGTCGGGTCGGGTGTGTGAACACGCTCCTACAACTACATACTCCATCACGGGGTAAACCCGGACCCTGTAAAACGGATTGTTGTGTGAAAATGGCCCTAAGAGCTTACATTTACTTACGTTATTTTCGAAACCTTTGCTACTGGAAACAATCGTCTGCTGGATCCTGAATACTGTCGGTGTGTGAGCTCGCTCCTACAACTACATACTCCATCATCACGGGAAAAACCCAGATCCTTTAAAACCGATGCTGTGCAAGTGGATTTCTGATTTCTAGAAAGAATTATTCAAACTGACTGGTACACGGTAAAAAACCTACTTAACACTTTGACTGCTGAAATCACACGGTATGTGTTTTCTACAAGTGACTAATATGCGTAAATCCACACTAGCGCAGCGGCTTAGAAAATACAGATCTGTGTGACACAGCACAGTCGTAATATTTTTCGAACGAAACGCATGTGCGGCGCAACACAACCGCTGTGTAGAGCGGTAGCACGAATTTTTTAGGTTAAAAAAAGATCGCAGTCGTCGAAAAAAAATCGCAGTCAAAGTGTTAAGCAATTAGAGGACTGTAAATGATTTTTAATAAGTAGGTAGGTACCTTATGACCAATATGATTAACAACGCCATTTAAAACACGGACATTCGAGCGTAAAATAATAGTAGATCAATTACTTTTACTACGCTTAAAGTACTGAGCTTAAAGTGTGTTTTAAAACAATACCGTAAAACAATCGTAAATGAAGGTTATTTTCTGGCGCTGTTCTGCTAAACCAATATGCTCATAATAACAAAGGTCTCGTCTCAGAATCTATGGTCATTTTATATAGTTGATTTGTGGTTGTCTATGTCACCATACGACCCTTAATTACTCGCGTGGGGTGTTTAACACCCCAGCGACTGTTTGATCGTCTCTAATGATTGGAGTTTCGAATTTACAACGCTTATTTTTAAATCTTAATCATAAATAAAAGTCTAATTGTGTTTGTAAATCATAAATAAAAGTCTGATTTTGTATGTATTTGGTAGTATTTTCTACGCAACTTATGTATGTTTTTATGCGCGAGTAACTAAGGGTTAAAGCTGAACGCGCACCTGTCAGCGCTGCAGGAACGGCACTCGATTTTACTTGATATTATTAGTATCGCCGAAAGTTTAGCTAAAATTACAAAAACACATGAGAACTCGCTTTTATTCAAAAACCTCGCCGATTACTTGAAATTACCAAGCTAGATAGATCAATTCAATACATTATAATTAAAGAGTTGCGCGTTTGATCAAAGCGAGTAACAAAAAGAAGGCGAAGAGGTCCAATAAAAGTAGCGTGTTGGAAGAAACTTAGCAGTTAAAAGTAGAGGCAGACTTTTCCAACGCGGGTCAGAATTTCCATACTAATTACACCTTTGATAAAACCTTCGTATAGCCTAGCGTAGCTGCGAAGTATTAATCCGTTCAACCTGATTACAGTGATAGAAAAACTTTTCCTTTGCTTTTACAACAGCTTCTAGTTACTAAATGCAAATTAGCTAGCTAACCTTTGCTAGCGTTAAAGATTTCTAAAGCTAAATGTCTAGGCTAACGCTCAAGTAAATGTGAAGCTTGATTAGCAATATAATCGAAAACTCAACAGTTATTTCAGTTAACACTTTCATCGCCCTCTACGCACATTTGGTTCTAGCATTGCTTGTACTTGCGGCGCGCCCGTGCGGGTCGCACCGCAGAGTCAGTGCAAGCGTTAACATGTGCGTAGAGTATGCATAAAACCAAAAAAGACCATGCATATGTGTAGCCGGGACGTTTTTTTCGCTTCATACATGGCCGCATCTACGCCAGACTGGTTCTCTGTGAATGAACAGGAATGCACAGGCGCACTGCACTTATGGGGATTAGGTACGCAAAAGCAGGGCAGGTGGTGTTTTGCTTTGGGGTACGTCGGTGGACTATGCGTTCCAAACCAACAGAGAATTCTATAGTATGTTTTGGAAACGGCCGGTTACTTGACAGTTGACACTTCATTCAAAGCACGCTGCATATAATTGGTAGTTTTGAAAAAACTCAAAAACCATCGTGAATTAGGTATTTAAATATTTATGCTTCTTTTTAAGTTTTGCGGGACAAATACTAATATGTACCTGAAAAAATATGGGACTACCTCGCGATTATTCTCTATCCAATGCGTTTGCCTTACACACAATTGTAAATTTCTGAGAATGGTAATAAACGTCCAGTCGAAAGACTTTTTAAAAAATAATTATTCACGGTCTACAAAACAACAACAAATCCTCCAGAAATTAGGTGATAAGTTTAGGAATCTACATTTGAAATAACGAGTTTTTTTCTGTCTCTAATTCTATTGTAGGAGAACAATGTTGGGCAGTTGGCCGAAACCTAGCGTTATCTACTTGCCCATCTACTTTCTAAACCGAAACCGTCACGTAAGGCTTGTTTTACATTTTACAATACTAAAGTGCGTGACCTGCGAGGCGATTCTTTGTTCAACGCGTATGGCGTTATCGCTAGACATAAGGTGAAACATTTGCTTGTGTCGTCTCAAACCAAGTTTTATAAATGACGCCGCCGGATCGTAGAATCAGTACGTTTGTAGAATAACTAGGAAGTTAACAAAACGAACGCTGGTTTGTTGGAAATACCTAATTAATTCCATTCCATGCACTGCTTAGCCATATTGTTGGTCGTTGATCGTTCAACAATCGGCACAGGCAATAATTTAAATTTTACCATTTTGCAAATGGCCTAGTCCCTTTTCTAGCAATGGACTGATTCTGCGACAACTTAAATGAGAAAATAGCGCAGTTTTTCAACGCAAGGCGATATCGATTTTATACTCCTTATTCGTAATATGACCTGTAGACTATATTTTATATGTATTTTTACATTCATGTTATATACTACAGTCACAATGCGTGGGGGAACCAGCGGTAACGAAAACCAAACTATGTTTGAACGTAGGATTTAGACGATCGTAAATTTAAGACAGGAAACCAGTGTGAAAACCAATTCTGCAAATCACAAAGCGGTGAGCGATGAAAATATTTACAAAGAAATTGTAAACGGAAACGGTTACTAACCAATGAATGAGGTCTCTTAAGAACGCTATTAAAGAAATAATAAAAAAAACATACCTTATCTTTTATTCGCTTTAAATGCCTTTTAAACGTTTAAAAAATACAGCCTAAAGAAATGAAAGGTCTATAATATCAAGTAATCTTGGCTCAAATCAGAAGGTTTATGTCGAAAACGTGACAAGAGATACTGGTACAAAGAATAATAACAGTCCATCAGTTTTCAATGGAACAATCATACGGGTCGCTTTCTCGTGTGATCTGAGAACCAGATAACCTACGCAAATACGGGCCGTAACCGGAAGACGAAGAAAATGACCCAGGCGTCCTAGCGGTCCTAGATAATATACCTACTCCGGTCAAATGCAAGATACAATGATTGTAAAATGGCTGTCATGCTTAACCGAAAAATCACATTCTCGTGCAAGAACCTGACAAATTGAAATCATTTTTTTTTTTAATAAATCACGTGGTTTAAAACTATTATTTTTTTACTTCAATTAGAACAAAAGCAGTCTACAATACTTGTCGATTTCAACTTATTCCTACAATGCATACCTAATGCTGGCAATTGTTTTTCAAACTCGACGCCAAACAGCGAAGATTTTTGAGTTGCGGGTTCGATTCCCGCCTCGGAACAATTGTGTGTACGATCTGCATATATTTGTTCCGGGTGTTCTGGTCGTTTTCTATGTATAATAAAAAATATCTATCTATGTAATGTATTGTATTATGTACATCCGTTATCTAGTACCCATAACACAAGCTCTGCTTACCATAGGGCTAGATAATGCTGTGTGAATTGTCCATCATTATTTATTTATTTATTTATTATAATTATTTGCAATTATGGTAAATATACCTTGCGAGAATTGCTTGAGTAGATATATAAGCCAGGACATGGCCAGGACCTTTCATCGTGACATATAAATTTATTAACTAAATGACTGCCTTGTACCGGTTCGATTGGCCTCTGAGAACATATTCTAGTTAGTCAAGGGAAAATCTTATGAGGAACTAGTAAAATAGTGCCAGCCTACTACAGAATTTCATATAGGTACAAACGCATGATTTAAAACTTACTGATTAATCATTAACTCGTCGTTATCCATTATGTTAAGTGGGTTCGGTTAACAACGAACCTTTCTTGTGTTAGAAGAACATCATGATCCAATATTATATAGAAACATGGTTCGTAGTACACCCGCTTTCATTTACAATATATTCGTCAAACTACGATAGTTTTTATAGTAAAATCGTAACGTGATGCGACCCAAAACCATTCTGCCAAGAGTGAATATGTACATATACATTATGTATAAGAGAGAGACAGAGTTGTGTGAGTTAAGCACAACGACAGTATCATTACTGTTTATTTCTTATTTCCATTCCTCTGAATCTTAGGCTGCTGCGGGCTAGTTGCGCTTTAACACTTTCAAGGCCCACCACTTACGTAACAACTCCATATAAAAAGATCTTTACACCGCCTTCGATACCGCCGCGTCTGTTCAAGTCGCTTAGCCGATTCTTGGCAGTGAATGCGTTAAATAATCCAGCTCACGTTACGACTGTTGTATAACATGCCTATTTATTGTCTTCAAGTACGAAACATCAGAGATCTGAGAGACAAGTTTAAAACATTTTGCCGTTATGCGTTTCGGTTTTCGTGCGCGGACAATGCTAGGTAACGGTGTCGCCGACATTTCACGATCGGCAAATGGTAGACCGTAGACACGCTAAGTTATTGGAAAGGCAAAACAGTTGGGGTAATTATATTTGTAAACTATACCTACTTAATTCTATACTCGGTTCTAGAATACTGTTTATTTTTATGTAAACAAAGGAGTTACGAAACCAAATAAATATAGGTCGGAGATATTTTATGACACTGGTATCATCGGCGCAAAAGCGTAGAAGTTCGAGAAAAAAAGGTTTTAATAGCTTTTATTCATAATTTAATTTGTTTCTAGACCGTTTTCGACCTCCAAATTTCAAAAATTGCAAGAGTGCAATTATGCGTTGTTGAAGGTTTTTAGTTTTTAGTAAGTTTTTATTCATACATAAATGTCTTTGATTACAAGAATTATTTTGGATTCAAGAACCAACTATAATTAAAATACAGAGTATGATCAGCCTCCACTTATTTGTAAGAGTGCATATTATTCTCCTTCTTAAACTGACCTCGGCAAGCCAAACTCTATGGTAGTATAGATAGGCCAGACGAGTTATTATATTATTAAAAGTTAAAACAGCAAGAAGAAAAGACTAATTAATATTGGTAATGTAGGCATCGGACTCGTGGGCCCTTGAAAAATCAAGTTATCTCAGTTACCTAGTATCCATAACACAAGCTCTGTTTAGCTTGGGGCTAGATAATGCTGTGTGAACTGTCCAGCATTATTTATATTATTATTATAATATTTATTTATACATGATAAGTTCAAGTTCATAATCATCATTGACTGTTATCATCTACGAAAGATGATTTAGGCGGCATCGGTTGGGTTGATCAGTACAATTACATTCATTATGCTTTACCATCCCCAATATAAATAATATTAAATGAGGCACGCATAAACATTCAAGGCATCAAGCTACTTTCGGTCCATGTAAGGTGATAAGCTGTTAAGATTACTTGCTGTCTGCCGACTTATAAGATGGCAGACTATGGTATCAATTTAGATGGCATACAACAGACTTAAACTTAATTGACACCAAGTAAGTACCTAAATATTGACAATTTATCGATATAAAGATGGTAATGAGTCTATAGGCTCTAGAACCAGTTTAAAACCATGCTGTTTTGGGATTATTAAGTCTACCAGAAAAAATTGTAAATTTCTTTAAAGTTCTCACTCAGCACCTACTTCATCATCATCATCATCAGCCTATAGCAGTCCACTGCTGGACATAGGCCTCCCCGAAAGAGCGCCATAGCGCCCTGTCTTCAGCTTGCCGCATCCAGCACCTACTTACCTACTTCATATTTTAGTCAGGCCTTCTAGTTGCATGTTTTTATACTCTATGTATATAACTCATATTATAATTCATAATTCATTTATTGTAATTTCATACATACAGGTAGTATCTTAGGTGTAGTCTTAGTGGGTAGGTACACAATGCATAAAAACCCTGTCAGGGCACAACAATTTTTGGGTTCTTTTTAAATGTTAGCCTAAAATTCTAAACAATCATTATTTATAAAATTAGGAATGTCATATAGGAATTATAGGAATGTCATGATTAGGTAGATAGGCTTGCTAATTTAATCTGTAGGTATGTCAGCTAGTACACTTTCAGTTTTTTGTTTTAAATTGTCATCGGAGAAAAATTCATGGATTGAATAATAGCATTTTTGTAGTAGTAAAGTTTTCAAGTGTTTCGTAAATACATTATCTTTTGGTTCGCATTTTAGGATTTCAGGTAGTTTATTAAATATTTTAATTAATCTAAATTTGGGGCTTTTGCTAACTGTTGTTAGGGTTGTATCAGGGAGTACTATTTTATTTTTATTTCGTCTATTATAGTTATTGTCTAGTTCTTGTTTTGTTTTAAAGTAATTTTTATGTTTTCTAACAAACATTGCCGCTTGTAATATATAGATGCAGGGTAAACTAAGTATTTTCTTTTGGATAAAGTGTGGTTTGCAGCTTTCTCGCGGAGGAATATTTATAAGGATACGTATAAATTTTTTTTGCGTTATAAAAAGTTGTTCAAAGTCCGTACTGTCACTCCATAGTATAACACCATAGTTGAAAGCTGAATACGCATGAGCATAGTAGGCAGTTAGGGCAGTTTGGTAGTTTGTGTTTGATTTTAAAACACTTAGAGCGTATACAAAACGCGATAGTTTGGTTTTAGTAGATTCAATTTGTTTTTTCCAATTTAAATGTGTATCTAGGATTATTCCTAAGAGGCTGAAGTTATGTGGCGAGACATTGTGAATATCATTCATCTTTACATAGTAAAGTACTAACAAAAATTTAAGTTTAAAGTAAGTACTTAGTCGTTTGTTATTCCTCAATAAATAAATAATTAAAGCATATTTTTATTTGAGCATTCTGTAGAAGCATGATGTGTCAGTTCAGGTTATACCAACATGTGCTTGGCTCGTCTGTGTCAGGTACATAGTCACATGTTATATTAATAAGGAAAATGATAAATAAGTGCTATATTTCTGCCATCATGGACGATATGCATACCCACATAGTCAAATACTGTTGTAATTGACCATGTGGCTTGATGTGAATGTCGTTCCAAGTTTTAAGGGTTGAATCAATTAGCAGCTTAATGATTTCTAAAAATGAAATGTGCTATGATTACATGCTAGCTAGAAAATGAATTAACTGTACCTAAAAGGCTTATTCAGTAATTCAAAAATTAACAATTTTTAGTATACTATTAACTTTTAACAAACTGTTTGCTGTGAAGAAAGGTAAAACAATGAAGACAGATTAAATATGTGATGATGGCTTTGAGATTCAGTCAGGGTCATAAAATCCAGATGAACTTAGTAACATCAAAACAATCCTAGGTAGGTATATAAACATAATACCTAACAATAATGTCAACAAACAATGTGGAGGTCCAAAACAAACATTAACACTACCCATTTTGATGGACCTCATGGCTTGGTGTAGTACAAAACCTCTAGCCAACGCCGTGAATGGACTAAAATAAGATTCCAATAAGAATATCTCAATAGAAATCTAAAAATAAGTGGTGTCATATGTTTACCTTTGGACGGCGCACAATATTTGAACGCCAGGAAAATCAACACCAGGTTAAAATTAACCTACCAAGACGACTAATATAACGCCCGCATATATGCTGCAGCTGTAACGCAGCTCAAAACGATCAAACGAAAAGGTTTTAGAAACTTACACGTAGCAAAAGTGATGGTTTGTTCGTACCGCTTGCGTGGAAAGCAATCAAGCGACGCACGACATAGGCGGGAATTGGTAATTTTCCACTCGTTATTTCGTTGCATTCGATGTTCAATTATTGAATAATGTTTTCCTTACCTTTCAATCTCAACTTGCTGACCGTATGATCCCACTATCATGCTGAAAGAAGCACACGAAAGCGGACAAAGGGTCCTTCAAAACACAGCCATTTTGAAACCGTTCGTTTTAGGAAAATGTTACGTGTACAGTATTTTGTGGATAGATT
Source organism: Eupithecia dodoneata (assembly GCA_947044415.1). NCBI lineage: Eukaryota > Metazoa > Arthropoda > Insecta > Lepidoptera > Geometridae > Eupithecia > Eupithecia dodoneata. The sequence goes on from OX345670.1 coordinate 4,085,372, forward strand.
GCCAGAAAGCACAGTTAACCGTTCGCACTCATTTTGGTATAAAAACACAGTAAAAACTAACACTAAACATTTCACACACTTTTCTGTACGATTTCACTTCATACTTTCGCACACACTCGTTTACGTCGCACAAGTCCCTGACGGACGGACGGAAGCGACGACTACTCGCGACACACGCGTGAATTGAGCAGCGAATGATTAATTTGAAGTGAGCTGCGAAAGTGAACCAGACACCAGTTGCCATAAGAATCCTAATAAATTCTACCATACATATAAAATAAATTGAACTTTACTATGTTATTTGACTAATTTGCTAATAATTATGATGATGTCATATCAGTCTATACGTTATTATTTTGTGTTATATATATATATATATATATATATATATACATATATATGTTTGTGTATGACGGTATTTTGTCGTTAGTTAACTAGACAGACCGCCTGCGCCCGTTCGCCTCGCACCGACCGGCGCGGCGGCGCCGCGCATTTGTTTTTTAATTCTGGACTTTCCACAACACAAATTTATACTGGATGATTTTGAATTCGTTGGCATTCTTTTAAACCAAGACATCACTAATGGTACCTAACGCATTGGAGCTAATATTACGCCAATTAAAAATATAATTTATGGTAGTATGTAAAACGCAAAAAATAGGAAATCTTATCATAGTTAAAGTCTACTATTTCAAGTAAACACAAAAAATAATAAAAACTAAATATTAAAAAAAAACCGAAATTTTTAAACTACTTTAAGTATCAAAAGTATGGCGGCCGCGCTAAACACAAAATACCTACCTACCTATGTACTTCGGCTACATCAATAACTAGTAGGTCGCCGCCGGCCCCGCACCGGCCCCATGTGACCTTCGCGCTTCAAACAAATGCATCGCCGCCTACTACCCCAGCAGCCTAGCCGCGCCGCCGCCGCCGCCGCCGCCGCGCCGCCACCTGCGGGCCGCGGGCCGTGCGTAAACTAATATCGCCCGTTGATTGACGTCGTCAGTGTCGTAATAATTGCGTGAGAGTGCAGACATGCTAATTTATCCCCAATTGTCGCGCGCGACCCCTTTCTCGCTTTTGGATCTCTACGATCGCTCGCATATTTTAAGCCATTATTCCGAAACTGGTGATTTTAAATATGTTTGATTTGGTAGTTTTTATGACGAAGCTGTACTCTATTATGGGATACCAAACGTTTTACCAAGGAAATCTCACTATATTGAATGAGAGCGTATCATTTTTTTCATTCATTATTTATGCCTTTGGTTTGTTTCTAAAATGATAGAATTTTTTACCAATGGTATCACCAGCCATAGACGATGTTATCTGTGGTTATGGTTTCACACCCACCACGTCCCTAACAATTCATCTCATTTTATTTATCTTCATAAACTGTTATATTTTATGTAGGTATGTTACCGATTAATATAATATAATGCACTCTAGCTTTTAAAACAAAAAGTTGGTATCGTAGATCAATGGCAGAAAACATCTTCAGCCATCTTTACAAAAATTGTCTATGATCAAGCGCGCGTTATTCAATTTTGTTGCCTAGCAACGCAGTCGCAAGGGTAATTTTAAAAGCAAAGCATTGTGTTCTGCATGCATACAACCAGTCAGTTCAGTATTTAGCCGATTTTGATTGTGGTCTCATGCTTGAACGATAAGAGATGCACTCAAAAATAAATCGTAATTTCATTTGTTCTTAGCCCAAATTAAATGGTAATCAAATAGTGGTCGGATTTAAATCTAATGGATAAAACATACGGCATGCTGAATAATAAACTGAACACGTTGTTAGTTGTTTTATTATTTACTTGTATCACGGCTGATGACTACGAAAATAATGATAAATGTAAGTAGATGAGTGAGAACCTGTAGCAAGTGTTTTTGACCGCACAATATTGCACCGCATTTTATGAATTTATAAGAGAGCACAATCTTCTTTCTTAATACGTGTAATAAACTTAGTTTTAGCATGTTTTAGTAATTAATATCAAAACTAAGTGAATTAAAAATAAAGGCACAGTATTAACACAGGTATTAAGTTAATGATAGACACGTACATAAGGTAGGTAGGTACTTCACGAGTTATAGGTAGTTAGGTATTGATAAAGTAGGTACCTACTACCTACTTACCCGTCTACTTTTTCGAAGTTACAATTGATTGTCTCAATTTCATCCAATAAACCACCCAGGTACCTTACCTACATAATATAAAAATTATGTACCAACCTAGATTAGCTAGAAAATTTAACAACGTAGGTTGAATAGAATGGAATAGAAAGACATTTATTCATAACAACTTAAATTAACAAAAAAAGACACACTTTATAGAATAGGTACATGTAGAGAGTTGTTACAAAAGGTACAAAGGTAAAGGTAAAGGTACTTACATACATTATACATACTAAGGAAAATCGACCTTTTAGGCATTTATACCACGCCTAATTCGTAACTTGGGATATAAAAAGATTAGTCTCATGGATTATATTGATCATCATAATTAGCATCACCCATCAACCTATACCTAAATAGTCCACTGTTGGACATATGCCTCCCCTAATGCGCGCCATAGCACCTTGTCTTCAGCTTGTCTCATCCAGCATCTGCCTGCAGTCTTGCTCTGGTCGTCATACACTACGTTTGCCGAGTCGCGGTCTCCACTCAAGAACACGTTTACCCCAGTGTGGTTGTCGGTTCTTCGCGATATAATATGGTCGGCCCACTGCCAGTAGTAGATACCGTGTAGTTATTTTTTCGTGTCTAAAATTCTCAAAAAGTCTCTCTAAAATTATTAAGATATGTACCTACTCTGCATTATTTAGGTAACTACCTTATAAAATGTCTACCACATCAATTATAATCATTATCAATCAAACCTAGGGTCATCACCGCACGCTTGGCTGATTTGCACTATCAAATAAAACTGCACATTTCTCACTTTTTGAACCCTATTTAGCCAAACATAGGGTTCTATTTGCACCTCAAGCTAAGTTTAAAATACATTTTGAACTTTACTGCGCAAAAAATATGAGTGTAATTTGACGGTGTCGTCTGCCCGGTTTGCCCACATCCGCTGTGAACAAAAGCGACGCACACGCATGTCCGTCCGCGTAAAACCGCTATTACATGCCTTTTTGTGAGTTTTTTGTTGTTCCCATGAAATCTGGCAGGACAGGATGTGAGGATAGGGAAACTGGGCTTGGGGAGCCCGAGGTGATTGCATTTTTATTTGACCCATAGAAGGATAATTAATGTAACGATTCTAAAGGCATTTTTCTAAAGATAATTCGCAGCCGCAGAAAGATGCTATGAAGAAGTTTTGACATCGTCGTCTTGACGATCTGAGGTGCAAAGATCTGCTGTGAGTCGCAGTAGGTTGTGGGTTCGATTCTTGTCGTGTTACATGCACGATTTCTTAAACCAAAACTCTGTTTATCACACTGCGGTTGTATCAGCTGGTACTTAGCTAGCACAAACAAATTTTTGTGCTGTTAAACTTACACTTTTTGAAAAAATAAAGGTACCTAGTAGTTTAGTTTACATTTTAAAATATGTAGTAGGTAGTTTTTTCGAATCGAACAAAAAGTTGAAGGAGCTCTAGAAACACAAAAACAAAACAAAAAAAATTCGCAGGACTTGCTTCGCACAACTGGGTATCTAGCCCACTCCGTCACTACGCCATAAAAGCTCTCCTTTTTTTAAACAAATTCCTTCGTAACTTCTGTAGGTACCTTCGTTCAGCAGGTTTTCCTACAGTTACGTGACGAACGCTATAAAAGCGGTACCATGCTGTGTGCATCACGCCATTTTCATAATGATATGTTCCATTTAGTTAGGCAAGTAAGTAACTCCTGATCTTCCTCGATATTTTCAGTGGCACTAATTCTGTCCTTCCCCCGTAGAAGCCCAAGACATCTAGTATCTGCCAAAAAACTAACACTGCATGCAAAAACTAAGCAAAAACCATCCTTATGACGGAACCATCGTTATGGCCATTGATCATGATAATTCTGAATTCGACTAAAACTTATATACCTACGCATTATTTGTACACAATAAGTCATAAAAATTAACTAAACTAAATAGGATATTTACATAGGTGAGCTTAACCCTAAAAAAGAATTTTCTTCCAGCAAACCTTAGAGTTATAGGATAGGCGATGGAACAGATAGAGGAAGTGTACAAAATTTACGCGCTTATCAATTTATCATCTTTGGATTCCTCTTTATAATAAAATTGTAAAATACTTTGTACATTATACGTAAACAGTCATGACATGGTCATATCGGATTCATATAGGTCGGTATTTTCTCGTTTAGAGTAATGTTATATTCAGAGCTGACCGAACCGTGGAAAACTGACTATGCCTACTTATAAATTACATAACATACCAAAGACCAACCAAATACAAAAGCCAATTTTCGGCGTCCCAACTGGGCTCTATTAAACCCTACCTGTTAACGAAATTAATGATTGTATCAGTGAATAGGCTATGGCTATCCTATACATACTATAGTATCTATGTGCTTATACATATAGAAGTATGAATGTTTGGCATAAAATTGAGGAAATGCGTTTTGTATCGTAAAGCCGGGCCTGGTACGATCGGCTCCTTGTGGTGCAAGTTATGAGCGATTTGCTAGCTGACATTGATTATGATACCTATAGTTAGATAAGATAGATAAAAAATCCTTATTGCACACTTATTTAAGAAACGATGTACAATGAACACTTAAAAATTAATTAACAATTGGCTGTCTTGTCGCTCAAGAGCGCACTCTACCAGGTTTTTTTTGTAACTTACTATAGACACTAAATATTTCTAGACAAATTCGCAGAGGTTGTCTTAATAAAATGGTCTCTGGATCTTAATCACTATGTTTTAATACGTACAAAATACACGACACCGGTGGCGGCTTGGCAAACGCGACCAGTCTTCGCTAAATTTAGCATAATAACGCGCGTTACGGTATGCAGTAAATAACGTGGTAGCCTTGCAGGCCCAACGATTAAGAATTGGACCAAACCCTACATTGCAGGCTACTGAAGTTTCCCGAGTTAATAAACCGAAAGCTCCTGTTATTCGGGAGAGCACGCGATGACATCGACTTGTCATCGCCGGGACTTATTGGATTAGTTTTATGTGAAACTAGTTTCTGCCCGCGGCTTCGCACGCGATGTTTCAATGGAAAAGTTTTAAGGTTAGGTCTGGTTAGATCTATCCCATGGGAACTGATTTATGGGATAACAATAAGTAGTAGTTATTCCAGGCTGCTGAATAGTTTTGGCGTTAAGAGGTAACAAACGTCCAAACTTTTGGATTTATAATATTAGTGTCAGGGACGAGTAAGATTAGATAGTATCTATTACTACCTAGGATGGTAGATCTACCAGGGACGGAGTCTCAGTCAGAAATAAACGAAGAACTCACAAACCACAGCTGCCTCGTTTAGTTAACAAAAAACACGGAATCACATTTACCTATTTGTGTTTTCGTCGTTAATTTCTTTGTATTAGTTCCTAATTTGTAACTATTATTTTATATTTGAAACACAAATAATATTTTCTATTGCTACATTTATTTCTCGCTAAATTACGTTAGTTGCATCTAGCCTCTTCACCATCGTGAATATTTCTGGCGCTGCTGTCGATTCGGCCCGTTCTCTTTGCTCAGGCGATTCCTTCGGCGCTGTCGATTCCTTCGACGAAGTCGGTTCTCTTTGCTCAGACGATTTCTTCTCGCTTGATGGTGCGATCAGAAGAATCGATAAGTTGGAACGTTTGGTAGGAAGGTAGAAGAAATAAATAACCGTATGGGAGCGTTTGCAAAGAGGCATCTAAAGGTCGATTCGATAGGTTCATTACATCCTAAATTTATGGTACTGAAATGCCATTGAAAGGTCATATTTGTCCCAGAGATAATGGTGGTAATAATGTTAAAAGATTTGTGGAAACTCAGTTAGGATAAACTTCAGAAAGGTAACCGCAAGCCAAGCATGTGGCACGTAAGTATGTGGTACAGGGTCTGTATTCAGCTTTACATAAGATCATATCAGATATTTTTTGTTTAAAACGAGTAATGTCGCCTTTCTTAGCTGAGCTAAGCTAAGCGCCTGGACTTTTGTCAACGTCCTGTGATGCGAGAACTCCGGGCTCTTTCCCTTAACAATCTTTAATATGTTCTCAAAACGCGAAAGTTTAAACATTGAATCGTTTCTGTCCTCATCTTACAGTATACATGCTGGTATCACCAGACCAGCACCACCACACGCCTCGCCTCGAAGACTTCTTCTGGACAGGGTCTGGCGACGGGCCTCCACCACCGGCAGACCTTCCAGTCCCGATGCCAGCACCGACCAGACCTGTGGTCAAGACCACCACGGTGCTGGCTACGGTTTACCTGGACTCGTACCCGCCTCAGGTTAATGTTAAGTATTCTAGATTAAGATGCGTTAGTTAAGTAAGTTAACATTTCTTAACAGGTACCTTAACGAAGAGGATCGGCATAAGATTCCCCAGGATTTACAATTGCTCTGAAAGCCTTTGAAAGACATGCAGTTTATTCTATGATACCATTCATAATTATCTATACATAATTTTTGTATGCTAATGTATTTAAAATTTAGGTATGCCTGGAAGAGATCGCTTCTAAGCGATAAGGCCGCCCATTGTACTTGTCACATGTAATATCTTTCATAATGTTCTGTATCTGGTGTACAATAAAGTATTTTTGTATTATATTGTATTGTATTGTATGCCTGTCCACCATTAGGTAACTAATTAATAATTATGTAATGAGTTTTAATTTCTATTTTCAAAGGCTTTCAGATATTTTTTCTATTGTCCTTCCTTCTAAGCACGTTAGGTATAAAAATACTCTGAAAGGGTAACTTATTATATTACTTATTGTTTTGTTATTTAATGTTATGATGATATATTAATAATCTAATTATGTTAGGCATTCATCCTAAATACCTACATCTGGCTGGTAGATGCCTGATGTGATGATGGAAACCGTAACCTTACGCATTCACTGTCCAGCCGCCTTCAACACCACCAGATAGGCATAATGGTCCATGAATGTGTTAAAAAAACTAAGGTTAACTTCTCTAGAAACCCTACAAAACTAAATCCCCATAACAGGCGGTGACCGACCGAACCACAGGAGACTGCGTGCTTAATTGCGGAGAACCAGGCAACCCTGGCAGCCTGGAGCCCGAGATACCTGATGACCGGCGGTACTGGCTACTCACCGTGATCCAAGGGTCTATGCCTGATAGTCTGCAGTTGAGGCTTGCGAGGCTATATCAGAAGGCTTTTCTAAGGTACGGAGATGGAAAGATTCTAGAGATGGGTTTTTAATTCTGCTAATGAATAAATCAGAAAATGTCGTCAAAATCATAGGTTTACTAGACCTTGCACTATTTATAATTTAATTTTTAATCAATTTATTATGATATTACAAATTAATTATTTTAACCAAGGCGTTATTCATAATTTAATTAGAGTTAAGAACATGAGATGTATGTAACTTATAAACGTTAGGTATCAATAATATAAACTGAAACTATATTTTTACAGACAACAAGAAAGACATCTCGGCATCATCAAATCACTCGATGCACCCACCGCTCGCAAGAAACACGAAGTCCACTCATTCGTAGTCCATAAGGACATAGCTCCTTCTAGTCTAAGCTCAAATACTCCCTTCAAATACCTCGACATTGATAGCTCTATGATACCTCCTCTAGAATCTGTAGATATAGAAACTAAGATAGAAAAAGATATGCTTTCAACAACATATCCCTTGAATTCTCTGAGCGCCTACAAAAAAGACGAGGACGAATTTTTTGCGGTTGATAATCTTGAAGCGAATGATATGCAAATAACTAAAGTCAAAGTTGAATCATGGATACTGGCGACTCCAACTGTATCGATAAGAAAGCGAGATGTCTCGGATCAAAGTGAAATTGAGAAGGAAGATCTGATAGATATTCCGTTAGAAATGGATGGAATGGAGGGGAATGAGACGATACTGTTCAAGAGAGAGATAATAAAGCCGGAACAACAGCCACCGGTACAGGTGCACATTCAAAATATCACAGAGGTAAGTTCATTTTCTTTAATACAATAACTGTGGGTCTAGCCTACCTACAGTCAAACAGGTTACTGGTTAGTTGAAAATTGTGTATCTTCTAAATAATTTAGGGTATTTATAGGTTAGGTATATATATGGTATAATAGGTATAATTAACAGATTGACTATATATTATGTGACTGATATATTACTACTTATAAGATTCGCTAAGCTAACAACCCATCCCTTTCAACTTAGTGCACCCAATTCTCGGCACCCTGGACTTCAGGAGTGTCATCTTTGTTCAATATCTATTTGAGCATTTACGGGTGTTAGTTCATTTTCTTTAATAATATATCTGTCGCTCTAACACTGTCATCATTTCAGTCAAAAGATATCCACTGCTGAGCATAGGCACACATTTTCCAAAAAGTGTGGCGATCCACACTGACCAATCACGATACTTCACTTCACTAGTAAAATAGCCTCAAAGGCTAACAAATGAGTGCATTTTTTTTATATTTTTTTATTTGGGTAATAAACAGTAAGTACTTAAAATTATATACAAAATCCAGAATAATTACCTCCATTATGTTTACACAGATCTAAAAGACATTGCAGAAAGACAAGACTGTATTCACATTTTAATGATGGTTACTTTATAATTCCAGTCAGCAGAAACAGGCAGTGTACAAATTGTGTACGTTGTACTGGTTGGTGGACGTGCGGTGCCAGCCGCAGTGGCTGCAAGAGACATGAGGCTGGTCAGAGACGCTGAGGTAGCCAAGGAGTTGGGAGCTGTGGTCACGACAAAGGCTGAACGTGAGTGGAATTGTAAATACTTGCTTGGTTCTAGAAGACGTGAGGGTCTCAGAATGATTTAGGCAACGATTCGTCACAGCAAAAAAGTATTATAATTGGTCACAACTCAAAAACCATTAAAATTTGTTTCAATCAGTCACATGTAAATTAGTTCTAATAACTTAATAAGTCACGTCTTAGTTTTGTCATTATTGGTCACACGGCGTACCTACTTGTTTTTATTCGTCACCCCGCCAGAGTTCTAATTGGTTACAAGGCCTGTTATACATAGAATAGTCTATAATAATATTACCTTAAAATTTATTTACGCGGTCGTTTTGCCAAAGAGATATAAGAGATATTGATGAATAGATAAAACAGATCAGCTTGATAGTTTGAATTCCGTCGTGATTCCTATTAGGCACGGAAAATATTATAAACCTGACGCAAATATGAAACCTCCTGTTTGCAACAGTCTGCAGTAAGCTCAATTGTAAATACTAGTTTTTATTTCTTTCTATTTTTTGATTGCATAACATAGAATACTCATTACATGACTTCCATGTTCCTTTCATTCAAGGGAACCCTGACCCTGCAACCACATGATACATTTGGTGCTTAAATCTAATACCATTAACACTTTACCTCCCAGCAGCGTACCTGAGGGCAGCTGAGGGTCTGGAGGGAGAGGCGGACACCGGCGGAGTCCACGGCACAGAGCTGTGGGCGCTGGCGATAGGGGCTACAGCAGCTGTTCTGCTGCTGATAGTCTTGCTGGCTATATTATGCTTTGCTCATAGGTTTGTATCGTATTTTATAGTCTTGCAGTGTAGGTTGTTCGCCCAGCAGCGTAGCTGAGGGTAGCTGAGGGTCTGGAGGGAGAGGCGGACACCGGCGGAGTCCACGGCACAGAGCTGTGGGCGCTGGCGATAGGGGCTACAGCAGCTGTTCTGCTGCTGATAGTCTTGCTGGCTATATTATGCTTTAATCATAGGTTTGTATGGTATTTTATATTTTATATTGTCTTGTTGGTTTGTATGTTGTTCGATTGCTACTGCCTTAAACATTCACCAGGATTTAAGATTGATTTGACGTTTGGAACCACTGGAGCAGATGTTAATTAGGATTTCCTCAATTATTGCTTTCATTTTCACAGCTCTAAAACATATTGATGTTTGTTTAATCAGGAAGAAGGCGCTTAAATCAGCGGAGTCGCTTCGAGCATACAGGAACGAGCTCATGAGAGAAATGGAGAGGAATCAACTTAAACAAGTTCACGAGGAAAAGGATGGAAGGGTAATATTTTGAATATTCATTTCACTCTCGATATTTGTTCCAGGTGTTCTGTTCGTTATCTATGTATAATAAAAATAAATGTATCTATGTTACCTATTGTATTAAGTAGGTACATCAGTCAGCTAGTACCTAGGTATAACAAAAGCTCTGCTTAGTTTGGAGTTAGATGATGCTCTGTGGATTGTCCAGCATTATTTATTTATTTTTGGGTCCTTACCTACCTATTAAGCCTCTTCCAATATCGTTGTTGCTATTTCCTAGCTGATCAGCGTGGTGTCGCCCAGTAGAACTCGACCCTGCAGCACTTTACTGCCAATCTACCGAGCAGCCAGTGCTTCCAGCTCTACCACCTCGTCTGGTGTGTCGGAAATTGCATCAGCACTGCGACGTCGTCCGAAGAAGCCACATGCGCTGCGTATGCCTCAGAAGAAACGGGGTAAGGAGTATTGGCTTTCTCTTCTATCCTGCTGCTATGTAGAAGCAATATAAGCACTCGGAAGTGTTTATGAAATAAGATAACTACATCAATCGTATTTCCAAAAGGTAGGAGTGGTTGACGGACCAGACAAAATGGCATAATAAAGAGAATGCCCATATCAAGCAGTGTAGTCAGCAGTTACACCTACGGGCTATGTAGCTAGATAGAAATAAACCATGGCGAAGTTCGTTGGATCTGGAGATAGAAGAAGACTGGAACAACTGGTTGTAAAGAATAGCAATCATAATTTATCTGCTTCTAAAAGTATTATTGAGTTCTTTATGGTTTACACAATAATACATAGAAATAACGATGATGGAACAGATAGAGGAAGTGTACAAAGTTAATCATTTTGGTTCCTGAAATACAGTTTTTTGAGCCTATGGACTCGTATTGCCTGTTTCACTGTCCATTTTGTCAATAAATAATGTTTTTTTTAACTTTTTTTTAAATAAATTGAAAGGCTAAACTAGACTAAGCATCTTCCTTTTCTCTTTGTCTAATCAACACTTATCAGTTCATAAACATCTAGACTAGACCATGTTATATCTCTTCCAGTAGGAACAACGGACAGTCTCCTAGAGGCAGCAGGCCTGGACAGTTCAGATAGCGGTCAGCCATCGGCACCACCCACGCCAACTTCTTATCTTTCGATGCCGTCTGTCAACTCATTTCCAAGGTGGGTGTTTCCTCTATTTTAGCGTAATCGACTTGTGCTAAATGATAGATTCAGACTAATTTTTTTAGATCTTATCGAAGAAAGTTCTACGACACATACATAATTGTTTAACTGAATATTTTCATTGTTGAAATTTTTCTGGATTCTATTCTATTGCTGGGCAATTTGTCCTAATTTGACGACTTTGAATTTTTTTTTTTAACTTTCCATGTTCCGTATTTCATACTCACAAAGCACATTTAGCAAATTTTTCACATTTATTTTGACTAGCAACTTTTAAGAATTCAATAATTAAAGGTTTCCTTTGATTCCTCAACTCTTTCTCCCAGAGGAAACATCGTCGAGCCCCTCTCAAGAATCCTCGAACCAGTTTCCGTGAGGCATCTAGACATAGACTCTCCCGCCTCCACGCCAAAGAAGACCAGAGACAATAAGAACAGGGACGTGATTCCCAGGAGACAAATGGCTTCCCAGCTGGTGCGGTTGGGGAGCATAGACAAGGATCCTGGAGTGATTGGGCCGCTGGTTTGGGATCTGCATTGTCAGAGGATAAAAGACGGTAAGGCTAGACTTTTCTATAACTAGAGATTCTGCATTTTATATCCGGGATTGGTCAGATCTAACTACTTACCTACCTATCATAACACAAGCTCTGCTTAGCTTGGGGCTAGATGATGCTGTGTGGATTGTCCAGCATTATTTATTTATTTATAATTAAAAATCTAAAAATCTATCAAACTTGCCAGCTGTATTGTACACGAGTGAGTGGCCGTCGCAGCAAAGTTGCTGAAAATAAATTCTGGCTGCGAACAGTAAACAAAATTAACATCTTCGAACATACATTTTTTTCGTAAGGTCGCGATAACAGCTAGTATTAACTTCACTATCTACCAATTTTTTTTTTTATGCTGGACAATTCACACAGCATCATTTAACCCCTAACTAAGTAGAGCTTGATAACGGCCAGAATACCCGGAACAAATATCTACTGATCGTACACACAATTATTATTGTCCCGAGGCGAGAATTTAACCCGCAACCTCCTGCGTCGTAGGCAGACCCTGAATTCAATTCAAATCCATTATTTTCAGAAAACAAAGGTCCATAGAAAACACAAATTTATAAAAAATAATATACAATAACAGCGAAAAAATAAAACCAAAATAATTAAATCTAGAGGGCTACCATATTTCCTCTTAACGCCCTACATTCCCTGTAATTATCACAGTCATCTTTGAGATCATTATTAGTAATTATATAATTACTAATGTGGCACACACTACTACTAAGTACTTACTAAGTACTTCGCCCACCGTGCCACAAAGGTCGTAATTTCTACTAAGTAATTGTTACTTCACAGCATCAAAACCCCCTAGCCCTGCCAAATCCACAGCCTCCGTGCACAACCCTGGACCGTCCCGCATGAGGCAGCGGTTCAACGAGCTGATGGATGACGCATTCACGCTCTTCGGTAGTGCTGGTTCCAGTCCCGACTCGCACAATACTTATACGGTAGAGGAGAAGGAAGGGAAGGATGAGAGAAATGGTAATGGGTGTGGTTTTTGAAGATGGTTCTACTGTAAGAGCCTTGGCGAACGCGGCGTAAGAATCGACCCCATCAGCTTAGCTCATGGATGTCGTAATAGCTGGCTAAGAAAGAAATCATCAAAATTATTTATGAGACACAGCACACAAACAAGCTTTGGTACATAAATTAAAGACTAAAGTACCTAAAACACATAGACAGAAAAACCATAAGCAATCATAGGAAACAATCATAACTAATTAAACTTGTGCCCACGGCTTCACACGCACTTTACTGGTATAAAAAGTAGCCTATGTCCATCACTGGGATACCTTCTACATCAAGATGTTAAGACAGACAGACAGAATTACTTTTCAATTTATGGTTATCTATAGTACCCATAACTTTTCTTTGCACAATGTCCTATGGTGTTTTCTTTGTTAAAAGTTTTACAAAGAAAACATTTTTATTCTATCACACCCTGTGATAGAATAAAAATTTAATATTGTCTTTTTAAAATAGTATTTAAGGACATCAAGTGTTAAGTTTAAGTTGTGATAACACTAGCTCTGCTTAGCTTGGGGCTAGATAATGCTGTGTGCATTGTCCAGCATTATTTATGTTGGATACAACGGAAAGAGTTGATCATTTTAGTAGATCCCAACCCTGACAACATGTTGTTCAGCCTTGCATTCTTCACCTTCCAGAAGCTGTCATAACTCAAGCAAGGAACGACAATGTACGACTACCCGGCTCTCCATACACCGCTATGGACACCTTGCGAGGCAGGTCTGCTGATCCAGGGTACGATTTGTGATAGTACCTACCTACATATTCATGTTCAGTCTTCTATAACTCCTCCATTTTACTATTTATTCCCATACAGTTTCCTTTCGCCAGGCAATTTTGATGGGAACTATACAAAAAGTAGTCATCCATACCGCAATGCTTGAAAACGAAAGTTTTCAACCAGTACGTTCTACCCGTTATGACCTACGGAGCTGAGACGTGGACACTCACGATAGGGCTGGTCCACCAGTTCAAAGTCGCTCAGCGAGCTATGGGAAGAGCTATGCTCGGAGTTTCTCTGAAGGATAGGATTCGGAACGAATACATCCGACAGAGAACCAAGGTTATCGACATAACTCTAAGAATTAGCAAGCTGAAGTGGCAGTGGGCCGGCCATATCTCGCAAAGAACCGACAACCGTTGGGGTAAACGTGTTCTTGGGTGGAGACCGCGACTCGGCAAACGTAGTGTAGGACGCCCTTCAGTGAGGTGGGATCCAGCATCTGCCTGCAGTCCTTCGCAGGTCGTCAACCTGCGAAGGACTGCAGGCTGGATGCAGCAAGCTGAAGAAAGGGCGCTATGGCACTTATTAGCGGAGGCCTATGTCCAGCTGTGGACTACTTTAAGCCGATGATGATGATGAAAATTCCAGGCATGTCAACCTATACGTAGGTACCTACCTACGTATTGGTTGACATGCCTGGAATTTTCACCTACGTAATCCCAAGTCGATGGCACACAGTAGATGCGCGGCGGGCCCTTGTGGCAGTTGTGGCTCGTAGGTACCCGCAGAGGTATAGCAGTGAATGGTTTGATCCATAATCCATGTTCCCAGAGCCAGTACATCAGCCTCTGGCCCCTCTGAAGGCCGGCCAAGAACTTCGTTCACGAGACCAGTCGCCGAACGCAAGGCTCCACCACCGGCTAGGGCTTGGGGCCCGCCACAGCAGCCCCAGGTAGTTCTTTTTTTTTATAAATTTGACCAAAGGCATACCCTACTTACCTACACCGCTCTAAGGCTGGTTTTATAGTCACCTGGGCAGCGCGCTGATAACGTCTACTGATAAGCGTTTACTGAACGGCGCTGCACAAGCGCGCGACTTTGAAACGCAACTCCTACCCCCATACATCTCCGAACGCGCGCGCCCCACCGGCGATGCCGAATCGCGTAAAAATAAAACCAGCCTTAGCAATAACCACTATTTAGATCATATTCATATTTCAATCATTCATTAAAATCGGTTAGGTACTGTTTACTTCATTTCATCTTGATTTTCTTCAGCTGGGTTTCCGCCACGAAAACTCTCAAGAATAAACTGCCTTATTGTAATTCCATCAACAAAACCATTACTTAATGACTAGATACTTGACGACCTCTGTGGCTTGGTGGGTGAAGGTCCACCTGCGACGCAGATCTCGGGTCCGATTCCCGCCTCGGGACACGTTTGTACGATCTGCAGATATTTGTCTCGGGTGTTCTGATCGTTTTCTATGTATAATTAAAAATATCTATTGTACAATACAATACAAAAATAGCTTATTGTACACCAGATACAGAACATACTGAAAGACATTTCATGTGACAAGTACAATGGGCGGCCTTATCGCTTAAAAGCGATCTCTTCCAGGCAACCTTTGGATGAAAAGAATTATGTAAATTGAATGAGATATGTAATGTATTATGTATATCAGCTATTTAGTACCCATAACACAAGCTCTGCTTAGCTTGGGGCCCGATAATGTTGTGTGAATTGTCCAGCATTATTTATTTATTTAGTCGAGCGAAAAGAACTCGGCGAGCAGAAAGCTTTGAAATTAACTGTCATTTCTCGCTCATTACCCTTTCGCGGAAACCCTGCACCACTCACTGGCCCAAACAAACCAATCACAATAACTTTATTTTAATTTCCTTCGCTTAAATTTTATTTACCACGCTTTAGACTCACCTATCACCTCATTTTCTTCTAGAAATGGGACAGCAAGACGATGATCATTTGATAGTCCCTAGGTCGGCCCATCGTGAACCCCGCTCTGATGGGCGAAGGCAGGCTGACAGCTGAAGACCCGGCAATACCACTTATATCGGCCATCAAAAGCGAAATACAAAGGATGAGGGAACATGCTCAGTTCAAACCGGACTAGACCCGTACTATGGAATCTATGCTCAGTCATCAAGTCATCATCAGTGATCGTAATAGGTAGAGTATATTTACCTGAAGTTAAATGCCGGGATTTAAACATCATTATCATCATCTCGGGATTCTAGAAGAGGTATTACAACCTACGAAGATTACAACTCTATGTTAATTCCGCATTCGATCTTTAGGTAAATATACTCAACCTATTACGATCAATGGTCATCATGCTTGAGTAAGGATTTTACCAAAGAAAAGCATATAGGCCCGTATTATGAAAGCTTGCTCAGAAAAAAAATTAAGTGTCAGGTATAGTGCAATGTGAGTGTTCATAAATTATAGTATATTAACTAAGTACCGATGTTAATAACTTATTTTTGCAAATTGTTGTTGCTAACATTTGTTTTTTTTTTGTCTCGATCCTAGTTCTTCAAAGTTGAATTAAATTTAATTATAAGGTTGTTTAAATTATGTACAAATTCTGAAATTTTTTATTAAGTATGTATAATTACTTCCTATTATTTGTTGTGTGCACACTTTCTCTAGTTCTTAAAACTCAACGCTACTCTAACTTGACTTTTTTAACTATGACTTTTTAATACATTTTTACATATTAACCATTGTAATAACCAAAATGTCAGTGTTAAGTTTTATATAAAAATATACTATGATCATTCCAAAGTGAAAAAGCGTACGAAATTTCCGTTTTCAGTACGGATCGGACGACACAAAAGCGAAATTTCGTAATGAAAGTAGGCCTCCAGTATAAAAAAAACAAAAGAAGATTGCGCCGGCTTTAAGTAATATCAACATAAGCTTTACAAGAGTTATGATGAAATAATAGTTATACGAGTATTTAAGGAAACAAAGTGCAATGTTGAAATAATTGAATGTTTAGTTATTTCGTTGATTTACTCATACCATGTTTTTGATAAATTTATTCTACTAAATACATAAGTTAAGTATTTTCTATCGGGTTTAATAAAAGAACTATTAATAATACTTGTTGAAATAAGAATGTGTTCATAATTCTCAATAAATATAACCACATATTAATATTTGCTTGTTTTAATAAAAACAACTAAATAATAACGCACAAATTTATTTTGCTTCTTCAATACAAAAAACATAAAATTACCTATCATTATAATTAAACATTATTTTAATAATGTTAAATCATATTAGAATTATTTCACCATGATTTCAAACTGTATAAAAAAAACTGGGGTTATTTTTTCGCCCAATGAATTAGTTATACATAAAATAAGGCTTCGGATAGCGAAAAATATAACTATCTTGGTCAATTGCAATATCAATTTGCAATTTATTATACTATATTACATTAAAATCAAGTGTATAATAATGTGTATAATAGCTCATACAGCAGATTACATATAACAACCAGTCGTAACGAAACCTTTGCCACGCGCCGGTGTGTGCATCTTTTTAACTTAACAGTACGTGCGGCTCAGATTACCTAATAACTTTTAATTGTAAATAAATCAATTACTATAAACAGTGGTTTGGTGTTGCTATACCTACAAACTTAACTATAACTGGAGTGCCCTTAACGAGGAGAAAACCCCAACAAAGTGCTAAATGATCAATTCTAATTTAGACTGACATGGGTTTATCAAACAATTCTTTGGAATTGTAACTGCCTTGATTCAGATAAGTAACCACTATTTATAAAAATAGGATGATTAAACATATACTTTGTATTTTATTCTAAAATAATAAAATATCAGTTATGCAATTATATTTTAAAATCAAAATTAAACATAAACAAAAACAATTCGTAATTATTAAGCCAACATAATATGAACTAGTCTTATCAAGAATTATAAGTTATCATATCACCATAGAATAGATAATAAAACACAAACTGAATATTGGTTTTTATTAGTCTATGATATCACCCAAGAGTTTTTTTTTAAATCAGAAAAAGTATTCAATCAACACAATATTCAGAAATTTAGGTTTGCTACTTTATATCCCCCAATCACTGACTTGTTGCATAAATAAATTATCCCAAATACAAGCCCTATTTAGAAAACTCTGCTGTTTAGGTTCCACAGGTTTGACTGCGGTCAAACAAAGGCCTATTGACTAAAAAAAACCTTTATCCGGCCAGATGTAGGTTTCAAAGTAAAGCAACAAACCTTTATACAAGCCAACCTCGATGTATGTAGAATGTTTGGTAACAAACCATACCTAACCGAAAATTCACTCTGCTGCCACGTAGCGCAGCATATAAAAATTCACAATTAACATTTCTTGTCGATTTGAGCGATAAGGCCGCCCATTGTACTTGTCGAATGTAATGTCTTTTTTGTAGTGATCTGCATCTGGTGTACAATAAAGCATTTTTGTATTGTATTTCAGATCCTTAAATAAATATTGCTTACAATTATATCCGAAACTCAACGCCAACCTTTGTTTTTGTAGCGTTGTTTGTTTACAAACATTCTACATCGAAATTGGTTAAGTTATAAATGAACTATATTCTTTAGAAAGTGCTAAGTAACGCTGAAAACACGATTAACTTACATAGAAGACACTTGAACATCCATTCTTCCACCAACTATAACACTCACGCAGTCCCTACACAGTCTCATTTCATAGCAATAATTTCTAGTATGGGACTCAAACCTACTTCGCATTGCCGAATTCTTGACCAATTTTTCAATGGCAAAAATACATACAACAAATTATCAATATTACTTAAAAGATAGATAGTTCGTAAAGAACTCTATCTTTTGTGTTATTGGCCATATTATTATTTATTCTTTGATATGAATTATTGAACCAGACTTCTATGTAAGTTGGAACGAAATGGCTGGCATAATTTCTAGGGTAATTTTAGGAAATAAAGCACTTTGATGTCTACTTAGATCAGACAATACTGAGGTTGACCTTGTAGATTTTCATATTTTGTCCAAAATGTTGACTTCATTTCGAGAAGAATGTATACAATACATAAGACCAATAATGTAACGCCATTTGTAAACCAGGTTTCATCTGATTTGCTAGCATCAAGCTTATATATTTTTAAGTGATGAAATTGGATATTACTGACGAATTTCTCGTTCAAGCTTCACAGCCTTTGAATAATCGGTCAAGGTAACGACATCTTCAGGCATTTGCAATAGGCAATTGCAGTTTGCATCCCACTCTACAGGTTTGCACTCAATTGTCACTTATATTAACAGTCTTATCGACGCCCTGTTTCTATAGGACCGCTGGCTACGTTGGCTGCATGTGCTCACCACATGCAGCCAACGTAGCCAGCGGCGCAAGTCTCCGCCATTGGTTCGCTTGCTTTTCCGATTCATCTTCCTGAAAGGAGATAATACAATAAAAATCGTTTATTTCAAAATTATGGAAAATAAGGAATAACAATGGTGTTGAAGCACTGCCTCATGTGGTAGCTACAATGCAGCTGTGTTACAGACGAATAGGTTCTTCCCTTAGAATTTGATATTTATTTTATTGCGTCATTGTGTACATTTATAGGTCTTAGTATCTAAGTAATGTATAAGAAACACAATGGTACCCAAGCAGGGTGTGGCAATATGTACTGTGAATGGAAGTGAGCCGGGTTTCTAAAAAGCTCAGTTTAATTGATAAGATAGAAAGAGAGAGCGGAAAATTTAAATTCAATCACATAGTTTTATTTAAGTATATATATGTTTATATAGTTTATATATGTATTTTAATAATTGTCATTTGTCATTAAAAAATTAATTTCAGTCATAATAGCATTTATTTATAAGATATTGTTTCAATTTTATTTGAAATGTTTTATCCTTTTCTACGTCTTTTAGTTTATCGGGTATTTTATTATATATTTATGACGCCATTGCGTTTGGCTACAACTTCGCATTTTTAGTTTTTAGTGAGGAAGTGTGATTTTGTGTTTGTATCTAGTCGGATAGCGTCGCGGTAGGTCAGCACTTTTTTGGAAATATTGGGGGTATTTTATATATAATATAGATAAGGATTTGTGTGAGGAATAGCGGAACCAAAGCGAGAGCCTTAGTGTCTTAATCGCCATGCGAAAAATATGTGACATGTCCAAGAGTCCAAGAGTGTAAGGTCTGGTCTAAGGAAATAAAACTCTTTGATTTTTGATGTTTGAGCTGCGGTATTCAGGATTCCCAACGAGCTTACCAGATCTGTTCTGTGTGATTCTTTGGGATTTTGTTTCTCATTGAGTTTGACTGTAACACATTGGCACCTCTTCTATAAAATAAAGTTGCAACAGGTAACAGTGTAACTCAATGGGAGAAAATATCCCAATGAGTCATACCAATTTATTTTCCTAGGTGAAAATTACTCTTTACAGATATTTTTTACTGGACACACAATGGTATGAAAACCGTTTAGAGTGGTACGAGTCACGTCTAGACGCGATCAGAGTCACTAGTGTTTTTGGGTCTACGCAAAATGTCAGCACAAGGCAACTAAACGATGAAAACTCGTCGGCGAAGCCTTCTACTATCTGCACTATACGTTTTGTAATTTCTGGATATTTTGCACGAATGTTTGGAATAATATTTACCTGAATAATAGTAATAGAAACTGTTTCCGGCTTGATATCCTCCAAGAGTTTCTGGTCATCTGAAGGCTCCTGTTTCTCTACCATTTCCATGTTGATAAGACCGCCGCCACCTCTGGAAAAAACATTTCCACTATCAGAATTTGTTTTGGAACCTTTGGTAACGTAAATTTAATTCACCTGAGCTTAATAATAATAATAAATAATGGTAATACAATATATCTAGAACTAAGGGCCAATAATGTGAATTTTAGTTAGTTTGTATTTTGACGACCGATGTGGCGCGGTGGGCGAAGATCTGCCGTCAACGCAGGTCACGATTCCCACCGCAGGACGTAATGTGTGTACGTTCTGCAAGTGTTCTGGGTATTTTCTATGTATAATAAAAAATTATATCTTTCTCAGTCACCTAGTACCCATAAAGCAAGCTCTGCTTAGTTCGGCATTAGATGCTGCTGAGTGGATTGTCCAGCATTATTTATTATTTGTTTATTAAATAAATAAATGAAATATAAATAATGCTGGACAATTCACACAGCATTATCTAGCCCCATGGTAAGCAGAGCTTGTGTTATGGGTACTAGATAACTGATATACATAATACAATACATTACATATATAGATATTTTTTATTATACATAGAAAACGACCAGAACACGCGGAACAAATATCTGCAGATCGTACAGACAATTGTTCCGAGGCGGGAATCGAACCCGCAACCTACTGCGTCGCAGGCGGAACTTCGCCCACCGCGCCACATCGGTCGTCGAATTTGTTTTTGTTTGCCGAATTTGATGCGAAATCTATGTAACATTTCACATCAAATTCAGCTGGAATAGAACACAAAAGTAATTTATAATGGGGTATTTACCATGATTTGTTTTTTTGAGTTTTCCAATTTTGAGTTTCCTGTGCTGTAAATATCCCGTTATAATTGTCTTTTGTGTTAATAACCATAATAGTTTCAAAAGTTTTAGAGACACAATAGTATTGATTCTTCCTCTACACTCCACACATATAAATGACAATAAAGAGGAACGGTAACATACTTTCTGCTGCCGGAATGAAACCGTCCGCCTTCCCCTCTGATCCTGTTCATAGCGTGCCGGTGTCTCGATTCATGCAGATATTTCTGGAAACAAAGCAATATGGGATTAGTACCTATTTTATTTTTATTGCTGGACGCAATTTACCTCTACAGTTTAATCCCTACTCGAGGGTACGACCAATTTTATTCGAACGCAATTCGTAATCCTAATCACAGCTTTGTCTTTCCAAATCAACTTGATCTTAATGCTTTCTTTTAGGCTGATTTTCAATTAATATCGGAAACCCGAGATTAGCGCGCTCTTGCGCAGTTAAATCAAGCACTAAAGTCAACAAAAAAATATGTATGCGGCTAGCGCAGGAGCCGCGTGACAATATAATGCGTGAGACGCATTATATTTACGCGGGAGTGACAGAGACAGGTAATAACTGGTCAATATACGAAATTCTTTCTGCTTCGCGAAGGCTTCGCAGCCGGACTTTAGTGAAGAATAAATTTACCGGTCTCTCCTTAGGTATTTTCCCCTGCTCGTGTAGCTTGGCTCTGGCCGCGCGTCGCTTCAGTATACGCTTGTACTGCCGCGCGTTCACGTAGAGTAGAGGTTCATCATCAGATCCCGCCGCTGATGATGAAGCGCCTTCGTTGGTGGTGGAGGTCGCGCCCGCGGTTGTGTTCGCGTTGCCGTTTACCATCTGGATTGACAAGTTTAGTTTATAATAAAATTAACTGTTTCCCGCGGTTTCACCCGCGTTAAATTCGAATTTCACTTGCCTAAAATATAATATGGCCTATATTCACCGCGGATAGTGCAACTTCCCAAAGGTGAATTTTTCAAATCAGTCCAGTAGTTTTGGAGCCTATTAAATACAAACAAACAAAAAATCTAACCTTTTCTCTTTATAATATTAGTATATAGACGAACAAAAACTTCATTTGTAACAAACTTATTGTATAGGTACAATTTTGGGCTGACTACCGCAAAAGCTAGAAAACTGTGGAGCGGAGTCAGCGCCCTCCTCCGCAAACAAAATTATAAGTTATATTTCATGTTAAAAATAAAAAGAGAAATAATGTAGTACCTATATTTGCATTACATGGCAAGGTTTATTTTTTTTTTCATTAATATATTTTATTGAGATTGGTGCTACTGATGACACCGGTTTTAAAAATGCTAAAGAATTAGCATCACCCCAACTCTCCCCGCGGGTGTCGTCAGAGGCGACTAAGGGATATTCACATGCTGGCTTGTAACTAAAATGTTATCTTCTGGAAAAGTGTATCTACTCCATTGACGAACCTTGATTATATAATATATACGTAAATTTTGTGTATGTGATGAAAATCGTTCAATCATTTAATTTAATGTGATACTTTTTTTCTCTTAGTTAATATAATATATTTTTAAGTTTCCGCACACAATGTATACTGTTTTATGGAATAAATAAATATGAATATATACACCAGTCAAAGAAGTAGTAGGATATGATTGAGAAAGGAAGTAACAAACCATAACAATGTTGGGTTGATTCACAATTTGTTGTTGCTGCACAGCATTGCCCACTTGAACCAGATTGCCATTCAAACTGATAACTGGAAATGAGAAATATGCACATTAAAGTTATAAACTGGATTCGAAGGCCTTTGCTCAGTAGTGGGACGGAATGGCACATTACCTGTAATAATAAAAATGCTGGACAATCCAACATCATAATCATCAGCCTATAATTAGTCCACGGCTGGACATGGACCTCCCCTAATGAGCGCCATAGCGCCCTGTCTTCAGCTTGCCGCAACGAATCTTTCACAGATCGTTATCCTACCTGGTCGGAGGGCGTCCTACACTACCGAGTCGCGGTCTCCACTCAAGAACGCGTTTACCCCAGCGGTTGGCGATTCTTCGCGAGATATGGCCGGCCCAGTGCCGCTTCAGCTTGCTTATTCTTGCGAGTTATGTCGATAACTTTGTTTCTCTGTGTCTGATGTATTCGTTACGAACCCTATCCTTCAGAGAAACTCCGGCGATAGCTCTTTCCACAGCTAGCTAGCCCGTTAAATTAGTAGACTTGTCTAAGCGCTTATTTTGTAAGCCTAAAGATATAAATTATTTTGACTTTGACTTTGAGTACTTACATACGAGTATAATTCTGTTTTCATATCGCTTTAAAATAATTAACGTTTCCTTTCCATATAAACAACGCGTGCGAATCCGCAGGGGAAAGCTAGTTTCTGATAACTTCCTTACCTGTTGGTTGGTGAATGATTTGGTGTTGGTCAATGGTGGCTTGCTGAGCCGTAGGCTGGTACAAGAAGGTCTGTCCATCAGGAGTTTGGACCAGCTGCATTGGCTGCAAGTTGTTTGCTGTACTCGCTGCAAGTCAGAAAGAAAGATATATTATATACATGTCCATATATCAATCCTATCCATCTACGGTTGTCTGGTAGAGATCGCACTTAAGCAATAGGATAATTGTCATTTATAATAAAGTAATTTAAAACGGGATATTTACCATGATTAGATTTTTGAGTTATCCAATATTTCGGCACAGTTGCATGCGCGCCATGACTGCCTTTAGTATCAATAACCATGATAGTTTCAAAAGTTTTAATTGTCATGTATGTTTTATCTTGTATTTTTAGATAGATAGAAAACACTTTATTACCATACAATATATGTATTTCTAGTAGATAGGTATTTGTATGTAACATAATATGAAATTTCATGTTATAATTAACTACATAATAACGCACACAGATCCCCTTTTTCAGTCCAACGATCCTATCCATCCACGGTTGTCTGGTAGAGATCGCTCTTGAGCGATAAGACCGCCAAATTGTCACATATCTTGTATTTTTTTTTTTTTTTTTTACCTTGTTTGTTTTATTTTTAAGTGTGCAATAAAAGTATTGTCTATCTATCTATCTATCTATACAAAATACACAAATAGAAATAGAGGCAACCTTAATTGTGCAATAAATGAATTGTCCTGAATTGTCACTGTAGTAGGAAATTAACTATCTTTCATATATAGGCTATATAAGCAAATCGTCTTCTTTGCATTTTCATAGTCTAATTTAATCTGCATCTTTCTGTGTCACTAACATGAGCATATCACAGTTTATCAAAAAGTTATCCACAAATTAGTCCTGCAAGTCGCCATATGTGTTAAAATAGATTTATGTAAGTGCTACAGATTTTCTCACTGTTTTCAAGCAGGAGTGGTGAAGAGGGTTTTTTTTAATAGTTGGTAGAAGTTTATACCTTGTGTAAGACCAGATATCGGCAACACTTGTAGCTGCTGAATTTGCTGTCCACCAGGCGCTGCTACCTAAAAGAAAATAAAATACATTTTTACATGTTTCCTGATTTTTTATGATGTGCTTAACTAATAAAATTATGTTCAAATAATAGAAACAAATGAGAACCAGTATTTACAATTAACAGTTGAGCTAATTGCAGATTGTTGCAAGCAATCTGCAGTTACATACAATCTTTATGTAATTACTTACAACTTGCACTTGTGATGATCCTATCTGATAGCATAAGAAATAATAAAAAAATGTTAGTTATACACACCATAGTTTTCTTTTAAAATGAAACAAATAAAATAAAAATATGAATATCATGAATGAGGTAGGAAAGATAACAAGCTTTAATAATCATCTAGTAGCAAAGTGCTTTGAAAAATCTAACGAAGCCAAACTTGACACAGTTAAGTCATTTTGTTTAAGAGCAGTATTTCCTGTGGCCACCTGCTGTCTTCATCATCAGACCAGCTCGATGGTACCATTACATAGCATTATCACCCAACTTACATAATTATATATTCCAAATTACAGCTCAAACAGTTGAGGATAACTGGTCTAAAATTCAATTGCATGATTTGCCCCACACATGTTAAAAACTTTCTATGTATCTCCATCATCAGGCTTGATGATACAATAACATTGCATTGTCACCAAAATTAAATAAGTATGCCAATTTTCAGCTCAATCAGTTGAGGATAACAACACAGGGCAAACAGAATAAAAACTTGTAAAAATATTTCTAAAACTTTTACATAGTGATCTAAGTCACTATTATACATAAAATTCTAAATAATCATTATGAATTAGTTAATTTAAGTGCCAACTTCTCTGCTTATGGCAATGCTCCATGCGTTGCCTTAAGCAAGAAAAATGGAATATACCTAACTATAAGTGTAAAATATAGTATTTTCCTTGCTTTGTTAAGCTTTAGCATGATTGATTGCATTAGAATAATAATCCCACATAGAAAGCTTTTCATTTTACCTGTATAGACGGCGCTGAAGACATGGCATGCACCACAATCTGTTGTCCATTAGGACCTTGCAGCATATGAGGAGTATTCCCCATCTGCAAGACTTGCAGCTGCTGCCCGTTGATGGTCATCACCTGGGTGCCATCCGATGTGGTCAAGTGACCTTGCTCCATCGTGCGTAACTGAAAAGGATCATAAGCCCCGTTTTATGGTGTGTACTCTTATTTCCGCTCTTAAGACTCGGATTGGTCCATTGAGCATGGACTAAGTTATATGTACTGCATACAACATAAGGCTATGTACCCTGAGTAGATAGCTATTGGATTAATACTTTATTTTCCTTATTATGAGTATTTATTATGCAAAATAGTAATCATAATGCCACATTTTAGACATCTAATAAGAATTGGATTCCTAAGGTTTTACCCCCACAGTGTAAGAAAGAAATGCCGCTTATCAATTCATGTAGGTAAGTACGATAAGGATTTTTATACATAATCGAACGGATGTTCTGGGAAATATTTGCTGTTGTCTTGGTGTAGTAGTAGGTCTTTTTACTGACTAGAAAATATAGGCAGATGTACTAATAAAGTTACTCTTTTTATATATTCCTAAGTAAATATCTATAATCACCACTCATTCGGTCGTGGAATCTTCACCACGTCGCGCGTCGTCGTCGTCGACATTATCGTGTACCGAGGCCAAGACCGAAAAGTCAACGTACACAAAATGGCTGCTAGATTTTCATGTGATTTCATCAGACAGACATTTTGTTGCGGATTCTTCCGAGAAGATCGAACATATTATTGAATTTTGTTGATAAACCGGTGCGACCATCTCCAAAGATATTCCGCGAAAATAAATAGTTCACTTACATTGGGTCCTCACTGGAATTTCGATGATTGGTTGACAAAAGATAGACCAATGGCCGGAGTCAATGATCGTAAGAACGCAGTAGATTGGCTCGACGCATTACCACTCCCATAGAAGCGCGGAAGGGTGACTATCCAATCGTTCACGTAATTAATGCATTGTCTATGCCTAAATGAACGTATCAGCGGGAAGTTCGAAATATGCAACAAACATGAAGAATGCCGACAATTTTCTGATCTGATCGTACTAAATCGTGTCAATGATTGAGTTTTGAATAAAATAACCGAATTCCATAAAGTTAAAAAGGCAAATCAAGTAGATTCGTTGGAGAAAAGTAAATTATTCAATATTAGTTCGTTTTGGGTTATATCCTACTACGTAGAAGCTTTTTATTGAAATGGCAATACTAAGCCTATAATTGTCTTTGGTGTGAATTTCCGTTCCGTTTCACAAGCGTTGTAATAGGCATTGCAATTTAAATACATTTCTAACGTAGATTTGTGATATGTTTCACATCATATAGGCTTGGTAGGATGATTTTCTTTCTTTGTCTTGCGCTGAATTCTATATGTATTAAGATTTTTTCACGGTTTATCTCCATCTGGTAGGTATATCTAGTAAGTGGTTACAGGTAACAAGCAGGTAACAGTTCATATATGGATTATATATAAGAATTTATTTTGCGTAACCTTATAAACGTTTATAAGTAATTAAGTAGTATTTTATGTGTTGTAATAATACAGGAGAGGATGTCTATTTTTTTAAATCATTCGGTTCAATTTCGGTCAAAAGTAAAAGATTTTAAAATTAACTAAATATTTTGTTTTCCTACAAATCGAAGGCAGGACTCCTTTCACGACTTTTCTCCGACTCTCGTGGTTTCGGACTAGGCCATCACATCACGGCATACGTTAGTATCCCTGAGTAGTCTGTGATCACTCACGGCCATTTTCAAAAAACCAACCCGTAGCATAATAAATCTGGCTTTTTAACTTGACCTTCACTTTTACACTGTAAAACACTGCACCAAACCATCGTGATATCACATGCAGCCTGTGGGTGAATCATATGCAGAAAACAGTACAACGCCGTACGAGTGCAGTATAACAGCGCGTTCAAGGACATGGGGGGCCCCCCGGTTCCGCAGCGCATCAGGGATGTTCGCCGAGGCGTGGTCTGTTTCTACACAACCATGCGCAAGCGGGGAGCATCGCTGGTGCGCAGAGTCAGGGCTAACAGCATTCTCAGCATGTTCGCGAGCATTCGCTCCAGACAAAGATGCAGTCAAACCAAAATCTTAGTTTAGGTATTAAGTAAAAAATCACTAGAAAATGTGCGAAACCTTAAATAAATTTTAATTTCAGACTCTATTTTACCTGACATGTAACTTAACAATATGGTTAGCCAGTATCCACTGTGGTAAAACAAATCGTGGCTCGCTCCGCTCGCTATATAATATAATCGAGTTTTGGGCGATCTGTTTTTTTTCGTATCAGTTCTGCAAAAGCAACGGCACCTATTTTGCTAAAGCGGGGGTCGCTCTGGTCTGCAGTCAAAAGGAATAATTGTTATCGGCTTGTGGATCTAATCGCACGTTTTCTTCTTAGATTTTTTTGGGTTCTTTGACAAAGTGACATCGCAGAGTATTTTTTACATCTTGCGCTATTTGTTGTGGTGATTAAGTTGATAGAAAATGACTGTAGCGGACTGAGCACTCAAAATTGGTGCCGTTGATTTTGTAGACAAACTTAGCATAACGCGCAAAACATGAGTAATATTGGCGAGCGGAGCGAGCCGCGATTTTTTGATAATATTTAGTTAGATGTTAGGTAGGATAGAGTATTCATTTAAAAAAAAATTAATAAATATTCTGTTCACGTTATACGAAAATTACAGCTACAACGGGCGTTTCGCGAGGTGTGACGTCACGCTATTTACCATGCGCTTCTCTGATTGTTGTTTAATGTCACGTAATTAAACGCCCCAGTATTATAAAAAAGTTCGTTTTGGTAATTCATTATCACGGTTAAGCATTAGAAACTCTAAGCCATCTGATTTATTCAAAGTGGAAACAAGCCCATTCTCATAATACGGTTAACCTATGATGTAGATCTTGCATGGCATCGCGTCTCCATATCACTTAATTTTTTCTCTATGATTTATTTGATTGACTTGACATGACAGCTGCCATTTTGTTTTACGGAAGCATTTAGCATTGTTTGGCGTTGTTTGTTCATGCGTAATCTGTGTGTGCGTAAATTTATCAATCGTTTTGTGAATGAAAATTATTTAATTTTCTATGTATTGTTATACATAAAGAAAAACCTTGCTGCAAACAAGGCAGTCGTAAAATGAATTCCCTAATAACCGACGATCTAAACCGTGAAAATTTGGCTTTGGAGACAGCTAAGTGTCTTGGTTGGTTATGTTTCGAAAATCGAATTGGATTCTCAATTCTGTTGTTTATTGACATTTATTTCATTGTTTGTGATATATTTTCAAATTTCAGGCGATATTTTGAGTAATAATAACAAATTAACTTCGTTACACAACGAGCTTTTGGAAGGTAACTTGACCCTCAAGGCGTACATAGAAGAAAGCAAGCATCGATTGCGCAGTTTTCGTTTGGCTCTTGCAAACAAAGCAGCAACAACAAGCACCCATAAAGTTGTTGAAATACTGAGCGCTATTTGTAAGTTAATCCTGTTAGAAATAATTTTATTAGAGAATTTTACAACTTTATGTAGGTATCTTACCTTACAATACATCACAATCTTATTTTCAGAACATCAAAGATGTCTGCATCACCTACATCGGCTTATAATCGTTTTTCACGGACCAACAAGCCTGAAGACAACAACAATTGCAAATCCCTTGATCTCCAGCAGGCACGCTCCTTCATATCCTGGTTCAAGCACATGATAAATGATGAACACTCCAGTCTCTCCCTTTATTTTTCGGATGATGCTATACTAGAGTGGTTTGGACGTACTATAAAGACTCGTAAAAAACTCTCATCTTTCCTAAAGCATGATATGCAATGTTCCCGGCACGATTTCACTACAGTGGAAAGCATTGAAAAAATTCAATTAAGAAGTGATAGACTTCAGAGGTTGGTTTCTTAGTAGTAAATAAATCAGTTCACTTTTTAGTTTGATTTTTATTCCTACCTTTAGGTGTCCAATAATTACATATTTATTTAGTTTTCGAGTTCAATGTAGACAACTACATTAATACCATTTAAATTTTTATTTTCATAACAAGCTTCTAACTGGATTATAATTTGTTTTACAGAAAAGATGATTCCATCTTAGACAGCCCACTCCAATCCCCTGAAATTATAAAAAAGTCAAATAAAAGGAAGTTGTTTGGAAACGTTAAAAGTCCTCAATGGGCAGATGGTTGCAGGCCTCTAGATGAGGGACCAGAATGCCCTGAAAAGATATGTAAGAGAGTCAATGAAAATAATCATCCTGAAATCCATTTTAATGGCAGAAAAAGACTTTTCTCTGATGATGAAACTTTCTGCCAAGGTGATGGTGTGTGTCAACCCAAGCGTAAATGTGTTGATACCACTGTAACACCACCAAACAAAGAGGTGGGTCAAGGGGATTGCTTACCATCTACAAGCGGCACTGAATCAAACAAATCCCATGATACTCTGAATGCTCAACTGCCAAAGCTAGCTGTAGAATGCAATGCTTACATTGAGTTTGCTCGGACCAGAAATAGTCACAGCAAAGAGTCTATCAAATGGGAAAGAAAGTGCAAAGTTCAGATAAGTTATTCCAAAGATCCATTGAATGTAGGGGAATACATCATCTGGATGATACGGTACACAGATGAATCTAAATGCCGAAGAAATTTGCTTGCTGCTTTTGAAGAAGCCGCTACAGAAGAGACGGCGATTATTTAACTCATAGATGGATCAAGCAATAATTGCTTAATATACTCTTCTTCTAATGGACTTTCTTTGAAGATTAGCGCTATGTGATACAAATATTATATTTTTCCTAGTTAAGAACTTATTTTTATGTCTTTAAGATTATGATTCTGTTTACATTTTGACCATGGATGTACCTTGAGTATTATGAATTGTTTTGTAGGTTCTTGTTAGTCACTATGAAATACTAATTTAGTTCTTGTGATTCATTTACTATAATGGACTTATAACATGTAACTGCATGTCTTCTTCAGTTTAAATAAAATTATGTATTTTTTTTAATTTGCACTGTTATAGTAAAATATTGGTTTATTTACTTATGTAACTGGATTATTTAGTAGATCTCCTTGACAATTCCACTAGCGACCACCGATTTACCTAACCTAGGAATAGTTTGCTGTAGGAATAGTAATTAGTGTTAAAATTATAAACGGAGTTGGTTTTCAGACCTCTTAGCTACATTATTATCTATTATTAATTAGAGATGACCATTAGAGAAGTTGGTCCCCCAATGTAACAATTTAGACTCTGAATTTATGTATTGTTGACTAGCTTCCGCCTGTGGCTTTGCATGCGATTTTTCCGCAATACAAAGTAGCCTATATATTATTCAATGTTCTACATCTTTGCAAATTTCAGCCAAAACTGTTTTAGTTTATGCGTGAAGGGGTAGCAAACTTTAAATTTTCGCAATAATATTAGTGATTCTCTGAATTTCAACTTCAAGCCATACCTGCCTGTGCTTCATGGCTGTTAATGAAATTGGGTGAATGTCTTTGAAACCCATACTTCCAACTGCATGTTAATTTTACCTACTTTTAAGTTTTATTTTGTTAACAATAATTACTTTTGAAGTAATGATAGAGAAGATTTTTGTTCTTATTATGCTTAGAAATGTATAAGATAAATAAAGTTGTTCGGAATATTAATTTTCTTTGATTTAGTAGAAGAAAGATGTATAAAAATTGTTTATTTTCCAATAAACCTCAACAGTTACAGATAACAACTTATTGAAGTCAGTGTAAAACTTGCAGAATTGGTGTATAAAAGTGCACTAAGTTAAAAACTCTCAACATAACAATAAGTACAAATAATACAAGCAATTTCATGATAAGAAGGCAAAGTATAATGCACCAATGAAAGCCAATTCTGCAAGTAACTAGGTAATGTTAACCACCACTTTAACAAATTAACAGAATGAGAAGATAAATAATAATTTTGCAATAAGTTTATCTGAACAAACATTGTACTATAATAAGTTATTATGTGGTAGTACAAAGTTGATTAGAATGACTACACATTCAGCCGACTACAGGTCAGCATCAGATTGTCATTACATCACACATTGGAATGCATGCTCGTTCAAGCTCAAGTTGGATGCTTATGGAAGTGTGTACCAGATGGTTTTAAAAACCCGTGCTTCGAAAGCTCTTCAGCTTTAAGTGGTTCAGATGAAATTATGAATCAATGAAAATCTCAACATATTAGTATTCTAGGCAGTATCTTGAATACAGCCTACAAAATGCCATGAACTACAAACTAGTTTCTAAAGTGTGTCATATCACAAAAATTAATCTTATGGTACATAAAAATAAGTAATACATTTTATAGCAATTGTACATATGTATTAGAGTTGTATCCAACTTGACAAGATTAAGAACTATCAGGAAGTGCCAAGAACCCAAATTGAGCAAATAAAAGTTCAGATCTATCTAATATAGTGGCACCATTATGGCAAATACACATACAAAATCTACATAAACTAAATAAACTAATTGTGATATCAAATGTTTTCTAATTCTAATACATTATTGCCTCTATTTCCCTATTGACCTAATTATTTTTGTTAACCTTTTCAGAGCATTTAGTCTATGTCTGTTTTTTTTCTCAAAGTTTGATCTAATATAATCAGAATTATGCATAAAAAATATAATTGTCACAAATTATTATTTGCTGCACTAATACTGTCATTAAAATATAATTTAAATACCCTATCGTGAGTTATGTGTAAAGATAAGCTATACATAAAAAATGCAAAACTTGTCATCTAGATTTAAAATATTAAATTTAATATTTTTTTCAGATATAATTATTTCATCTGCTACTAAGCCTGTATTTATACATCATTAACTTTTAAAAGAAAGGCCTAGGTATCATATAGATAACCCTACTTGGATTTTTAAAAGCTCATGAAGTGAGAAAGTGTTTTAAGGGCAAAAGGGACACACTTATTCTAACATCCAAATTTAATTTATCTGCTGA
Organism: Eupithecia dodoneata; assembly: GCA_947044415.1. Lineage (NCBI taxonomy): Eukaryota > Metazoa > Arthropoda > Insecta > Lepidoptera > Geometridae > Eupithecia > Eupithecia dodoneata. The sequence goes on from OX345670.1 coordinate 4,118,130, forward strand.
TCAAAATCACCAGCGTCATTCACTGCATTGACATCTTCTATGTCTTCCTTTGCATCATTCTCAAGAACTGGTTCATTGATAGGATCATTTGATTTAAATGCTGAGCTTAGTTTGGGAGGCTGTGCTGCAGGGGTTACCTTCAACGGTGCAGAAGGTACTGGTATACTTTTGGTGGACAGTGCTGATTTCAGCTTGTCAATTTCCTTCTCTAGCTCCTCGATTTTCTGTTTTTTGTCTGATAACTGTGATGTGAGCATGTCTTTGTCCATTCTCAATGTCTCAAGCATGGCAGTCTTACTCACCTGGAGGTTCTTCAGTGAGGTCAGCTCAGTCTTACACAGGTCAACGTCTATCCGCGTGTGGTTCACTTGGATCTCCGCTTTCATCAGTTTGTTAGTCTTCTCAGTCAAATTAGAGTGGAGTTCTGTTTTCTGTCGCTCCAGGTCGTTGGACTTGCTAAGGTACGTATCGCGCTGTTCTAGTAAAGTTATAGATTCTTCCATACATGTAGAGGATTGACGATTACACTCGTGCATCTGCTGGGCCATTCCTGCCAATTTAGATCGCAATTCAGTCTCCAATGTCCAGCTATTGAAAAGTGATATAGTCACCAGAATGCACATAGCAAATACGATGTACATAGGCCAACGACGCATGTTTTCAATGCCCATTTTGGTAGATTGTAGTTCTAGAGTGACTGTTTAGATTTATAGTAAGCAGTAGACCCGAAACGACGCGAATTTACCTTAGTTTTGCGTTTATTTGACACAATCACATCATAGCATTACACAAAACAATTTTTAACTGAATTATTTTTGTTGATATGGCTGGCAATGACATAATTCAGGGTGGGTGACGTTTGAATTTGATCGATCAACGACCCAAACATTTTCAAAGAATGTTCAAAGATATAAAAGTATAAAGAAGTCGTCACAAAAATATGTGAAAATGTTACATTTGCAAGACAAGTTGGATCTAAACGTATCCAAGAATGGATAATTAATTTACAAGTAATATTCATAAATAAATAAAAATAATAAATAATGCTGAACAATTCCCACAGCATTATTTAGAACCAAGCTAGCAGAGCTTGTGTTATGATGGGTACCAGATAACTGTTATTTATACATACCTAATACAATACATAGATAGATATTTTTTAAATTATACATAGAAACCTACCAGAACACCTGAAACAAATATCTGTAGATCTTACAAACATTTTTCCCGAGGCATGGAATCGAACCCCCAACCTCCTGCTTTGCAGGTAGACCTTTGCCCACCTCGCCACAGAGGTCGTCAGTCTTAATGTGTTACCTATACAGTCTCACTTAATAAAGATCATTTATTTGCATAAACATATTGTGTTATTGAGATGTTACAAATAGGTAGGTATCAAATATGTTTTACCGATTACGGTGTACAAATTGAGAGATATGGCATGCAGTCTCTGTTATTATAATTATTATTTAACTTATAGAACTTATTTAAGTTAAGAAAATCAATAGAAATAATGTCATAAAATATTTAAAAAATCCGTAATTACAACATGCAATAGTTCTATAATATAATATATTTTCATTAAAAAGTTAGAATTTATCATTTAAAAAGTCGTTAATCTTATAATAACATTTGTCAATAAAAAAAATCTTAAATTTAGTTTTAAATTCACAGTTATTAAGCTGCTGGTAACTCTTAGGGATTTTGTTATAGATGCTCTTATGTAGTAATGCAGTTTTGCATTGAAATAAACAAAGCCTATCCTCACGTCTGTTTCTTGGCGTTTCGTCTGACATGCGCGGAAACAGGTGTGCGTTATTTCTCACAAATAGAGCTACCTACTCCAATTATGTATAGCGACGGAAGTGTGAGTATTTTGTGTTTTGTAAATAAAGGTCTACAGCTTTCAGTCACATGTATTCGACACATGGCTCGCATGCAACGTTTTTGCACTTTAATAATAATCTCTTTATCCATTGAATTTCCCCAAAAAATTATTCCGTATCTTATTATCGATTCAACTAAGCCGTAATATGCTACAATATCGACGGTTAGGGATAATCTGAATAACGCATAATATGCCGAACTACTAAGCCTTTTGCTTGTATATTCAATATGGATTTTCCACTTTAGTTTGTCATCTATTTGTAAACCTAGAAATTTTATGGAGTCAATGTTTTCTATTTTATTATTTTGAATTATTAAATTTATGTCAGTTTTTTTGTTTAATTGATTAAAGTGCATTATCATCGTTTTTTTAGGTTTATTTTTAAATTATTATTATTATCAAGCCAATTCATTATAGAGATTAGGGATTGATTAATGTCAGATTCATAATTTTTTATGTCATTATATTTGATTGTGAATATATCTCTCGTTCTTGAAATTTCAAACGAAGTGAAATGGAGCAAAGCATCGCTTAACATCATAATTTCTGCACAAAACAAGCTCTGAAAATAAAGTACCATAGAGAATCAAGATGCCCCAATTAACAAAATTACAGAATATTTTGGTCAAGAAGATCGACACTATGAACTTTTACGAATGGTGAGTTGTTGCAATGTTCAGGAACATTTATTTTGGAACAAAGAGTTTTGATTTTCAGGCGAGAAAGCATTTTACCAGATTAAATTACAAACGGTAGAAATAGATTCCATAAAATGGTAGCACTAACTCGGTCACGTGACCTCCTCTATAAACCACAGACAATTATTCTTCATCCATCGACTTCTTTGGTCCACGAGGTTTTTAGAAATTATTTCAATTTTTAGTGAAGTAAAACAACGGCACTTCAAATAATTGGAACAAAATGCCACCCAGCAATCCATTGCCACCTAAAGAGAATGCACTATTCAAAAGAATCCTGGTAAGTAAAGGTGTAAACACGGTTTGATTTTAGATGGCATGTCATTCTCGATGATTATCTTGCATTTCTATGAAAATGCACTCTGTACCGATACAATTTTACGATGCAATTATGACTGCACATTCAACACCGTTGCATCTGTCTTACAGGAATTGTGTTAACTCTCTCCTAAGTTAACAAATTCCAATGGATCTTTATGAGAGTCCAGCTATGGGTGTCACTGTGTCTAATAATAAATAGAGGTTAAAATCATTATTAACCGTGAAATCAATGATTTTCAGCGTTGTTACGAGCACAAACAATACAAAAATGGGTTGAAGTTCGCGAAGCAAATCCTTACGAATCCAAAATTCGCAGAACATGGTGGTAAGTCAATAAATACAGCAACATACACTGTTGAATGCTGACATCTTTTGCACCTTACTCTAAATATCCAGTACTTAAGATACTATGAAACTTCAAGATATCTATAAGGCTGTTGATACCTACAGTTATGGATAATGTCTGCACAATAGGTACTATGTTCAGAACAAAATAAACTATTGTAATGCAAGTAGTAAAGTAAAACATCAGCATGAACAGATATATGATATATATGTGACTGTTCTTGTATACGGTTTGTTAAACTGTCTGCTTCATTAGGTAGTAAGCAGATTAAATTTCTTTAGACAAGATAATGAACCAGATAGATTAATCTAATAATCCTCAGATTCAGTCACATAGGCTGTCAAAATTCTAAACTTGGTTTGTTATTTTCCAGAAACATTGGCCATGAAAGGGTTAACCCTGAATTGTTTGGGTCGCAAAGATGAAGCATATGAGTATGTGCGCCGTGGCCTACGAAATGACCTGAAGTCCCCAGTTTGCTGGCATGTCTATGGCCTACTCCAGCGCTCTGACAAGAAATATGATGAGGCCATCAAGTGTTACCGGAATGCCCTTAAATGGGAGAAGGAGAATATTCAAATTCTCAGGGATCTATCTCTGCTCCAGATTCAGATGAGAGATTTGGAGGGTTACAAGGTAATATTTTCTGACACATGAAATGTAATGAAAACATTATTTTTATAATTCATGCATTTGGTTATCAGTGAAGAAAAATAACAAACACTCATTTCTGTGTCAAATACAGGCCTTGGCCTACATTGATTATTTTGATTAATGGCTGCCAGTGTTTTCTCTTAGTTATTTTTTATTGTTGACAATATTATGGCATTAATGAAGTGTGTAACATTTGAGTTTTACCTTAAACCTAGATAGAAAAACAACCATATCTTATGGATAACTCCTGCTCATTTCAGGATACCCGGTACCAACTCTTTATGCTGAGGCCCACACAAAGAGCATCATGGATTGGTTTCGCAATGAGCTACCACCTCCTCGGAGACTTTGAAGTAGCCAACAGTATTCTGGACTCGTTCCGGACCAACCAAATGAAGGGGCCGTATGATTATGAACACTCAGAACTGCTTCTATACCAAAACATGGTGCTGGCTGAATCGGGGCAGTATGAAAGGGCTCTGCAGCATTTACACAAGTTTGATAGCCAAATTCTGGATAAGTTAGCAATAAAGGAGACCTCTGGTGAATATTATTTGAAATTGAAGAGGTGAGTGTGTGAAGAAGTTACACATAAGTGAAGTATCTATTTGGGAGTCACTAATAAGGTAGTTGTTGCTGAGTCAATTAGCAAAAATCACCTGATATCAATAAGAAAATGGAGGATGAAATGGTATGAATGTGCTTGGATTATAGTTGAAAGAAACTCCAATATTAGCTACTTACTATTTATTTTATTACATTTGAAAAAAAATTAGTACTTCATACTTTAATTTAAGAAACTTAAGATAAACCAAAATAAAATCCTCTAATTGTCTAACACATGTAGAGCTAAATGAACAGAGTAATAAAAAAAACAAAATATGATGACAATGCACACTAAACATATAAATTAATAATACTATCTTAATAAAAAGAAAGATATACCATAATATTATAACAACTGGATAATTATTATGTGTGTACTACACTGATATTATAAAATGCAAAAGTTTGGATAACAAGATGGATGGATGTAGGTTTGTTACTTTAACACTTTGACTGCGATTTTTTTTCGACGACTACGATTTTTTTTTTAACCTAAAAAATTCGTGCTGCCGCTCTACACAGCGGTTGTGTTGCGCCGCACATGCATTTCGTTCGAAAAATATTACGGCTGTGCTGAGTCACACAGATCTGTATTGTCTCAGCCGCTGCGCTAGTGTGGATTTACGCATATTAGTCACTTGTAGAAAACACATACCGTGTGATTTCAGCACTCAAAGTGTTAATGCCAAAACTACTAAACAGATCAGGCAGAAATTTTGCACAGATGTAGGTCTAGAACTAGAATAACAAGAGATAACAAGATTATAATAATAGACTAGAAAGACATTTAGTTATAACAACATACAAAAGACACACTTATAGAATAGATACATGTATAGAGATGTTATAAAAAGGCTCTAACTCAGAGTAATGCTGGCTAAGCTCCATAAGAGACCTAGCCAGCGCTGGTCTGCCGTTAGAACCCATACAGGTGACGGTACAAACATGCCTACGCTATGAAACTTGTCTAGCGTATTATCGGTCGCGTCTATTCGGTCAAAGTAGACCTGCCACATTACGCGTCTAGTCAGTTCGAACAGCCTGTAAACAAACGGTCTCCGCTGATGTTACGCCTAGTCTGAATGCTTTATACAAAATACACGTATCGCGACACGTTACGTCGACCAACTATGCGTTGACGGAAACGTATCAGACGCTGTACGCTCGACCCACTAACTCATCATGGGTTAAGTGTGAAAGGTTGAATGTTAAAATATCATATATTTGCCTGTTCTGGCGTAACGCGACCGATAATACGCGGTGTACTCTACCTATCAATTGGGTTGTCACTTATTGTCATAAGTGACAACCCACATGGTTATTTGGGTAACAATTGATCATATTTCAGGTTCAAAGAAGCAGAATCAGTGTACGAGTCGCTGGTGAAGAGAAATCCCGAGAATGTGATGTATTACGCGAAATTATTAGAAGCAAAACAAATTACGGACCCTGATGAGAAAGTGCAATTTTTCGAGACTTATAAGTGAGTAACTTACGTCATCATCATCAGCCTTTGTCAGTCTGCTGGACGTAGGCCTCCCTTAATGAGCGCCATAGCGCCCTGTCATCAGCTTGACGCATCAAAAAAGATAATTATAAATCTAAGTATCTATAAATAAATGTGTAGCTCAGCGCTAAACTCGAGAATGCGCAACTACTGGAGAATCAATTTAGGTGATTTTCTTTTATACGAAATATTCCTTAAAGTTCTAGATAACCTGTGAAAACACTCAATTAAATTCACCGTGGCTAACGCCGCGGGGAGCAGCTAAGTACTAAATAGATAATCTGTTCTGAGTTGTGGTGTCTTTAGTACAAAATTTATTTATGTTCAAAAAATCTGGTAAAAAAATAAGACCAAGAATTCACTACATATTCTAGCCATTCTTTATTTTTCTAACAGTGATTGCAAGAACCCTTACAAGTACTACAGGGCCTTGGATTTTAATTAGCGCTATACGCTAGTTCTATGTAAATTATGGATGAGTTCATTCATTATGTTATCTTACAAAAGGCAAATACATGCCTGAACAAAAAGCAATTTAATTAGAAATGTTTTTATTTTCATTAACCGACTCCGAAAAAAGGAGGATGTTCTGTGGTCTGCTGCATATTTATTTATGTATGTTCGTTCGCCGATTTCTCCGTCAATTGTGGTCCCATTTTGATGATTCTTTTGGTTTTGTATAGAAAATAATCTCCGAAGGAGTACTATTTGTCCCACAAAACTTAAAAACAGTGACAATAAAAAGAAATTCGATGCCAATTTTTCGACGACAAATGATTGAAGACCTGCTTAGACATTGAACAAAAACTCTCAGTTCAATTAAATACATAAAACTGAAGCATTATGAAACAGCCGAGCGACGTCCACTGCTGGACATAGGCCTCCCCAAAACACAATGACTGGTCCTGCTAATAATATAAGACATTTTTCACACATCATCATAAGGCCACAGAGGTCGTCATTTTGAAAATACTTAAAAGAATTAAGATTAAAAGAATGGTTATTAATTGGTCTCTCTGAGACAGAGACCGTTTAGTGACTGAATTCCAAAAATACAATTTTTTAATAATGTTTGTTTTGTTTTTGTTTATTGAGTTGCAAATAATATATTCAATTTTATTATATTCTAATTGACTTCGTTTATTTTCAGAAAAGATTTCCCCAGAGCAATTGCGCCAAGGCGGCTGCAGCTATCTGAAGCGACCACTCTGGCTAAATTCGAGGAGCTGGTGGACAAGTACCTGAGACAGGGGCTGCATAAAGGCATCCCTCCGCTTTTTGTTGACGTTAGGTAAATAACTTACGCCTAAAAACTCAAATTTAAGCATGTCTCAACTAGCCATTTTTGACGGTTTTCAATGAAAATCTGTCAGAAAATCGTCACTTGAGACGATCTTAAATCTGAGATGTGTTTTGAGTATACGTGAGATAGCTTAAGTGCCTTCAAAATTTCATTTAGACAACATTTTTTTTTTTTTTTTATCTATAAATATATTATGTCGTGTAGCATATCTCGTTTGATCAGGGTTCGACAATACACATCACTACATAGTATAAAACAAGTCGCTGTCTGTCTGTCCCTATGCTCATGCTTTCCAAAGTATAAAAACAACCTTCGAACATTTCCATAGAAACAAGGCGTTTGTAGCCGCGGGCAGAAACTAGTAGACCATAATAAGTACTATAAGCGTAACCATAAACGAATACTGTTAAGCTTTAGTGAAACCACAAATGTTTCTACTTATTTAAGATTTATAATTATAAGTTTGTTTTCATTTAAATAAAATAAAATAATGTAACTTATTCCTGTATCTTTTCAGCACACTATACACAGAGAAAGCCAAAGTGGATATCATGGAGAAGCTCATCCACCAATACATTGAGAATCTCCGTACAAACGGTGCATTCTCCTCAGACCCTAGCGATGAGAAGCAACCAGCCAGTGCGTTGCTCTGGGTGTTTTACTTCGCGGCTCAGCATTACGACCATAAGGGAGACACTGACAAGGCACTGTTCTATATCGATGCTGCGATAGAACATACGCCTACGTTGATAGAGCTGTTTATTGTGAAGGGACGGATATACAAGGTATGTGTGTGTTTATGCATAGTCATAATCAATTTCGTTCTAGACCTAGTTTAAGATCTATGCTTCTTTTAAACAGACTTCGAGAGATTGCTATCATATAGAGAATGATTAGTATTTATATACTTGTAAGTGGCTACTTTTGAAAAATGACGACTAGCTACATAAAATATTTTGTTGATATCTTCGCCAATTCTTAATAGATTTTGTTGTTTGTTGTTGTATGAAGGTTGATTTTGTGGTGGTCCCATCCAATAAATGTTTGATCTTCGAGGAATTGATATGTGCGCCGTAAAACGAATCTAAAACATCATCAAATGCAAGTTTTCTGTCACTGGTAACAAATCGTTTCCATGGCAACGGGCGTAAACAAGAGTTCTTTACATTCTTGGTTTCATTCATGTGTCAACCATCACTTAGTCACATCATCTAAATTTGACTTAAACGACGCCACTTCAAAAATTAGATCGTGCTATCGAAGTGTTTGCTTCCAAACCTATTTTCGTCTTCGCACCAAAGTATTGTTATTCTGTAACTAAACAATATAAGCGATGTTCCTTAATAAATAAAACGTAAGATATTGATGTTTTTAATTTGAAACAAATAGGAAGAAAACTTGTCCATTTTCGCATAAAAATGTGCAAAATGCGATTGGCTTCCATTTAATTTTAGGTAAGTAATAATAAATAATAATAAAAATCTTTATTTAGAACATGTTTACATAGGATCATAGATACATATTGAAACGATGACACTACCGAAGCTTTACAAACTGTGTGGTAATGTCAACGCCCAACTCCTAGATTTCTAAATAAGTTAAATTAAAAATTACATATAAATTAGGTACTAACTAATATTAAAATTAAAAAGTTAATTATAACTGTACATTATGAGTTTTTTATCTGGCTATTGCAAATTTCATATGAGACAGTATGGTTTGTAGGTTTTTGTGTATGTGTGTGTGTGTGTGGTTTCCGGAGGCACCAGTCTCTTAAGAGTCTGGGCAACAGGAGACCCAGTGTGTGTGTTTGTATGTGTGTGTGTGTGTGTGTGTGTTTGTGTGTGTGTGTGTGTGTGTGGAGATCGATTCACCCGAGGCACCAGTCTCTTGAGAGTCTGGGCAACAGGAGTCCCAATTTGTGTTTAGTGCGTGTGTGTATGTGAATGTGTGTATGAGTGGTTGTGTCAAATGCTGGTGTGTAACTGAAGAAAAAGGAAAAGGCGAATAAAATTTTACTATTTTATTTTTGGGTAACGAGGAGTTCCTCGGTTTCCTCATAGGTCAGTGAAAGGAGCCAAGTGGAGCATATAACTTTGCATTGATACAGTGGAAGGGGATATATATTCAATATACGGTTTATACGATTATATAAAGATGGGCTCAAGAAATAATAATAATTATAATAGAAATATAAAAGTATTTTGAAAAAAAAAAAAACTATTTAGGAACCTAGATAAATACTAATCAAATACAAATAATACAATATTATAGTGGAAATATGCTTGATTTGGAAATCATTTTGGTATTACGTTTGTATGAAGAATTCGTCCCTCCGGAGGCCTCTTAAGCCGTGTGCTAAAAACCGTCTCGTTGCCGCGCCTCATTTCCCCGTACTAACTGCACGAACGCTCGCTGAGTACCACGTTACAATACGCCGCGTAACGCCGGTCAGTACCCACCGAGACCTGTCTAGCCGGATTTTACCAACAACTGTATAAAGGGTTGGGCCTCCCGTATTTTGTGCCATCTACTAGTCCATCCATTTCACCAAATAATGTCTACTTCCAGCACGCAGGAGACCCGATAGCCGCATACCAGTGGCTAGAAGAAGCGCAAGCTATGGACACAGCAGACAGATACGTGAACAGCAAGTGCGCGCGTTACATGCTGCGCGCGGGGCACGTCGCGCGCGCGGAGGAAATGTGCGCCAAGTTCACTAGGGAAGGTATGCTTTAAGAAACTTTATGCTCATAACAATTATAAAAATACACTTAAAATGAGAACTTAGGGCTAATTGCTTTAAAAGTAGATTACATTTGGGTGACGAGCGTCCTTTTTATTATACTAATACGGTAGTAACTAAGTAACTGTGTCGTAATTAAATTTTTTTATTAAATGATATTTCAATTAAAACTTGAATTTAATTCAAAAGTTTAATTACGACAAGTTACGACAAAGTAGTAGAAGTGGCAGTGGGCCGGCCATATATCGCGAAGAACCGACAACCGCTGTGGTAAACATGTTCTTGAGTGGAGACCGCGACTCGACAAACTTAGTGTAGGACGTCCTCTGGCCAGGTGGGATGACGACTTGTGAAAGACTGCAGGCAGATGCTGGATGCGGCAAGCTGAAGACATGGCGCTATGGCGCTCATTAGGGGGGCTATATTCAGCAATGGACTATTATAGGTTGATGATGATGGTTAGGGCTCTATGGTGCTTATTAGGTGAGGCCTATCCAGCTGTGGACTAGCGTAAGGAGATGATCATGAGTTTTTAGAGTCTTAGAAACTGAACCAATGATTCATCTGAGTATAGGTTACCTATACTGTAGTGCCTAGGACCTCTATCCCTATCTCAAATTAGTTTGCTGAGCATTTCTACCCTCGTATACACCCATAGCTTTGTATCCATCTTTTGAATGAAGACTATATTATTTTCAGGAGTAGCAGCGACGGAGAATCTAAACGAGATGCAGTGTATGTGGTTCCAAACGGAGGCCGCGGCGGCGTATCAGCGCGCGCAAATGTGGGGAGAAGCGCTGAAGAAGGCACACGAAATTGACAGGGTCAGTATCATACGAATGAACACCCATGAACGTAACCGCATGCGATGTTCGTATTAAGTATGTATTATGAATTTATATATAAACTCCTTAGTGAACTGAAGTGCTATAAAAAGCGCATGTACAAGCATATATCTATGAAAGAAAAAATGAAAATATTTATTAGACACACACAACACAGTTACAAGTTTATTTACACTCACAGCATCATCTAGCTCCAAGCTAAGCAGATTTTTTGTTATGGGTACTACGCAACTGATATACTAAATACAATAGATTGATGATAGATAAATAATGCATTTATTTGATACAGCACATGATATAAAGGAAACAATAGTAATGGTAATACTAAAAACAATTTAAAAAGTAGAGATTTAAAATACATTATATATATGTTTTAAGTATGCTTAGAAAATTCCCAGAACACCCGAAACAAATATCTGCAGATTATACACACCTTTATTCCGAGGTGGGAATTGAACCTGCAATCTCTTGCGTTGCAGAAGTACCTTCGTCCGCTGCAGAAGGCGTCGATAATAGACACAGATTTTATATAAAAAATATCTATCTATGTAATCTATTGTATTAAGTCATCTAGTACCCATAACACAATCTCAGGGCTAGATGATGTGATTGTCCAGCATTATTTATTTATTATTTATATCAACGATACTAGATAAACTTTTACTAACCATAATGTTTGCTTGTTCCAGCATTTTGCCGAAATAATGGAGGATCAGTTCGACTTCCACTCGTATTGTATGAGGAAGATGACGCTACGGTCGTACGTTGGTCTTCTACGGTTAGAGGATGTACTGCGTGCGCATCCCTTCTACTTCCGCTGTGCTAAGGTAACAATCTTACTACTCTCTATATTTTACTAGCTGCGTCCCGCGGCTTCGTTTCCTACTTATATTATAATCATTCGCGTTTATAATATTAGTAGGATTCATTTTACAAAAAAATGCGATATAATTTCGCACATGCTTCTCGGTTGGCGATGAAGCATATTCATGAATAAAGAATACTCAGCAATAAAGTGCTATTTTATAATATAATGTATAATGCTGGACAATTCACACAGCATTATCTAGCCCCATGGTAAGCAGAGCTTGTGTTATGGGTACTAGATAACTGATGTACATAATACAATACATTACATAGATAGATATTTTTTATTATACATAGAAAACGACCAGAACACCCGGAACAATTATCTGCAGATCGTACACACAATTGTTCCGAGGCGGGAATCGAACCCGGGACCTCCTGCGTCGCAGGCGGACCTTCGCCCACCGCGCCACATCGGTCGTCATTAGTCAATTCTTCAAGATATAAATTTTATATTTACGTTATTTATTGATTTTATCTTTACGTTCTCAGGTGGCGATACAAGTGTACTTACGGCTCTACTCGCATCCACTGCAGGACGTGCAGCAAACCTCGGAACCCGATACAGGTATGACCTTAAAAACATCTGAAACCGTATATTGGCAGGTGTAAGGGCGTAACGTACCATTCGCAGCGAGCATAACACGTTACGCCGTGTGTTAAATAAAGTCATGTTGCTTGTTGCGAGCTCCTTCATTCCCCGTACTGACAGCACGAACGCTCGCTGTGTAACATGTTACATACGCCCTGTACCTTTATGACATTCATCATATACATACCTACTTAAAAAAAATCTGTAGCCGTATACTGACCAGTGTCACGCACTAGGCGTAGTGTATGTACCTAATGTACCATTCGCAGTGAGCATAACACGTTCGCCGTGTGCTAAAATCCGTCATGTTCCATGTGGCTCGTTGCCCTGTCTATCCTCGTACTGATTGCACGAACGCTCGCTGTGTAAGGGGTCCATTAATCACGTGATGTATCTTAGCAACTTCTTAACCCCCAAGTTATATGTGGTGAGGTTTTAGACTTACCTAAAATCACGTGTATGTTTTTTTTTGTACAAAGTGTAATGAAATTTTCAGAATATTATCTTTAAATACAGCTAAAATCTGATTAAATTTTGGAAAATTAAGCATCGTGATAAAAATATCCAGACATAAGTTGTTTTTGACTGACTTAAAAATGGATAGGGATGCGGAGAAATCGTTGCCTGGCAACGGTGAGTCAAGGCCACGCCGCTGTGAAAAAAAATATCTATCTCTGTGTTGTATAAGTATATGAGTTATCTAGTACCCATAACACAAGCTCTTATTAGCTTGGGGTTAGATAATGCTGTCCAAATTGTCCAGCATTATGTATTTATTCCTGACAAACTACCTGCCTACTACTATATTTATATTATGCATATGTATTTCCAGTTTCTGGTATATTAAATATTGTGGCTCCTATTTGTTAGCCTAGTTTATAGATATTTAGTAGTAGTTAACGCTGAATCCCAAATCTAAGGATGTAATAAAAGGCAAAGTTAATAAAAAAAATTCATATTTTATTTTAAAAATTCTTTGTTTAAAAAATACATTACAAAATCACAATGATTTGTTTAAATAACAATTTTACAATAACAATTGTCGCCATCGTTATATTCGTCTATAACAAAGTCACAATTATTGATACACACTTATATCACATTCTTACTGTGCATTTAGAATACTGACATAAATAAATTAACTAATACACCACAGTCTCTATCAATAATTTAATAAATAACTATCAAATATAGCGTTCGTTTCACAACATCGCATCAGATAAGTCACTTCCTTATTTATTATGGCAATGCGGGCCGTCCCGCTAGTCTCTTACACTACTTAGGACACTTTAACATCACATTTGCGCTTTATATTTACACGGTACGTCGCGTGCGCCGCGACGCTTCAGTTCAGACTAGAGCTTTGGTTCCACCGTCTCACCGTCCGTAGCCGGGCGATCTATACCGGTCCCTGGCCGCCTGGGCCGCTTGTGGCGTCAGGAAATACACGTGAGCGCCTTCCCCGGGCAGTCTGTAGGACACAAACGAACCTGGGCGACCTTCTCCAGCCGTATTCACCGGAGTGATCCACTCAGAGTCAGGGTTCACTGGTGGTAAAGGCCTCTTGTAGTTGACAGCGGTATCGCCAGCTAACGAAGGAGCGTTCAAATCGTACTGCTCTCCCGTGTACTGTGGCTTCTGAACCTGCGTTGGCACTCTGTATTGTGATAGAGTTCTGTACGCCGGGTTCGCGATGGGAATAAACTCACTATCGGGGTTCACGGTCGGTCTTGGCAGTCTGTCGTTTACTAGCGTATCATCGGCTAGAGATGGAGGTTTCTGAACCAAACCTGCGTTGTAGTTGTAAATCTGTTCGCTGTTAGGGTTGATTGGTGGTCGTGGATGCCTCTCGTTCACCAGCGTATCTCTGTCCAAGCTCGGTGGATTGGTCTGGGACTCTACGATCTCGTAAGCGTACTGCAGGTTGATGTTGTTATCTATCGGAGTGCGGACAGTGTCGAGCGGAGCAGTGACAGCGATTCCGTTCACATCCTGTGTACTATCTTCAAGCTTCTTCCCGAAGATGTCAAAGGAATTCTTAGTGATGTCATCGAAGTAGGTCTCGTCCTGTTTCGTGTAGTATCCGTGACTGATCGGGTTGGGTGTCGTGTTGTGTTGTCTAATCGCATGATGCGATATCGGCCTGTCACTCTGAATATGATTTCTGTTGTTGTTTCTGACGTGTTTGTCTTCCACATCGTCGTAATCTTCCTCTCGCAGCTTTGTTTTCGGGTAGTATCGAGTCGAAGTCGGCGTTTCAGTCGTCACTTGCACGTTTTCCACTAGGTAATGTTGGCGGTGAGACTGTACTGGGGGCGTGATGGCATTAAACTCGTTTGCTACGTTGAATGGCTTGCTGTAGCTGACCATCGGCCTGAACGGTTCAGGGTCAAGCTTAGGCGCTCTGAACGGCAGTTGCTCTCTTGTCGGATTGGACTGATAACTGAACTGGTAGACTGGTCTGGCTGTGATAGCTTTAGGCTTGTGAGTGTGTGGTCTGTGCGAATGTGCTTTTGGCCTGTTGGTTGTGTACAAGTCAATAGTCTGTTGAATGTCAGATATTTGTTGGAAAAAGTGGTCTGGTCGCTTCGATTGCTGAACATACACAGGATTTGGTCTCGGCTTTTGAATACTGAAGTATTCCTGTGTCAACGTACGAGATCCTTGCTTTTGCGGGAACAGGAAGAAAGTGTCGGCTTGGTCTATAGCTCCGTATGAGACATCCACAGTTGGTGCGAATCCAGACTGAGTATTCTGCTGGTATGCCGGTTGACTGGGAGGGTTGTATGCTGGTCGTTGTGGTTGGTATGTCGGTTGTTTCGAAGGCACAGTTTGATAATAATTCCTGCCATCGTAGAACGCTGTTGGCGACGGGGAAGATTTGGGTTGTTCGTCGAAGAAGTAGAAAGATGCAAGTCCATTGTCAACCGGTTTTCTGTACACAGGTTGCAGTTTGGTAGTTGGGATATCATTCTGTGTGTTGTAATACGCTCTCAATGGTACAGCTGTAGATGTAACGTCGTTGACAGGTACCTTCTGAGGTACTCGATAAACGATATACGGCTTCTCCGTTGTTGTCGTCTTTGTTTCATAATCAGTATAATCATAAACAACAGCCAGCGGCTTCGATGTAACTTTTGTTCTTGTCTTGTAAACTGGTTTTTCAGTTTTAGGTCTAATTACATCATCCGGAAGGTTATGTACGCGTACTGGTTGCCTTGGGGGTATGCGTTGAGGCTTCCTCGGTCTTTGCGTTGTTATTTCCTCAACTGTGTAGGGTGTTGTAATCGTTGTAGGCACTTCAGTGGTCCTGGAAGTAGATTCTGTTGTTGTTGGCCTGGTCTTGTACTTGTTCCTGAGCACGGTGGTAGTCGGTCTCGTGGTCGATTTGGGCCTCGTGTAAACAGGCACTGTTGGTCTTGTAGATTTAACTGTTTCGGTCGTTGTCCTCTCCTCCATAGGCGCAAAGAAATCCGGCGGAGGTGGGAGGATAATGCCCGGCACTAATGGTCCCGCGGGCACTTTATTCTTGTAGTCAGCGTGGTAGGAAAAATTGTAAGGCGGCGGATAGTAAATCGAAGGGTCGTCTTCGTCGTACAGGTCTGTTTGGTTGCTCGGTGGTGGTAGAAATGCGGCGCCCGGTGGGAAACCTTCTGGAAAAGAGCCGTTCATGGATACTGGGAACGGGAATCCTTCGCTCGCATTCCCGGGTAGGAATGGGAACGGAGGACCTTGTTGCGGCGCTCCCCCGGCAGTAAAGTTTCCCTGATTGTCACCCGAGGCGTAGGACGCTCCCGGCGCGAAGGGGTATGGCGGAGGAGATAGAGCTCCTTCGCCCTCTCCCGAAAAATATGGAGGGAAAAAGGCCGCAGGGACACTACCGTTCGGAGTGAGGAAGACGAGCGGTCCGTCGTCGGAGAGTCGTACCGGAAAGGGCGGTGGCACTTTTGGTCGCTGCGGGAGCTTTACTTGCCTGCTGGGTGCTTGGTAGTCGTCGATCGGCGGCCACGGCCTTTGGTCTGACTCTTTCGTGCGTTCCGGGAATGATCCTCCCTTCAGCACGAGTAGATGATCCTCGGCGAGCCAAATCTCGTCTTTCTTCAGACCTCCGAGACTCTGTAGGTTATCTTTCGATCTCGTCTCCGAATTCGGCTCGTAACTAACGATGCCCGGTCGCTTAGGTGACTTGCCGAATATTTCGTTCTGAATCAGACCATATTTTCCCTCTGCCACCTGATCGGATAGCGTCTTTTTGTCCTCGTCTACCTCTTTCTTAATAGTCTCCTTGCCTTCCCCGGCGCTGGACATGAGCATGCCGTCGTCCCAGACGCCTTGGTTCCATCCGACGCTGCCGCCCGACTGCTCCGGCGCAATCGGCTCGTACTTTCCCGTTTCGCTCTTTTGATCGAAGATGATTGCGTTTTTGGTGGGACTGTACGCTTTGTCGTATTTGATCTTGATGTGTCCGCCGACGAGGCGTTTGATCGTGCGCTGTGACTCGGCGGGCACAGCGTCACTCGGCGCGCCGAGGCTGCGCTGATCGCGCACGAAGGAGTCGGGCGGCAGCACGTATGTAGGCACGAGGACGCTCGCCTCGCTCTCGCAGGCCCATGCCAGCGCCACAAGAAGCGCTATCGCCGCCCCTCTAACCATCTGAAACGTAAAAAACACTATTTAGTCTAAACGCACACATTACAAAACAAAACTAAATTACCACACCGCGATCAACTTATCTAAGTAGGGTTTTCTTTGTTGATAAAACGAGTTCTTTCGGTGTTCATGAGCGAGCGAAGTGAAAGGACCGCGGAGACAAAAACGTTGGCAAGTGATTTGGCACTGGCGCGGCGCGCGCCACCACCTGCCTTTTATCAAGTTAGTCGAGCGACCACCTCCGACCCGGCTGGCATTGAGAATCAAGCGTTTAATTGGAAATTGAATGGCGGATTAACACCCGCGAGACAGGAAGGCCGCGGGCCTAAATAACCACCGAAAATTACAAGTGTCGTGACTGCATTGCTATTGTTTTAACTGGTTATCGACGGGGGGTACTCGTCGGTTACTAGGTCGACGCAACCTCTACAGAGAAATGCTCTAATGCTCGTCGCTAATGGCATAGAAAACGGCGAGAGTTTTGTAACAATGATCAATTAATTCTTCAATTCTGATTGGCACGAGCTTCACGACGTTATCTTCTTCACGGAGTCACGAGTTTATTCACACCGGCGGCGTACATAATGACGACTATTAATGATGGGGATTTTGAAGTTATTCATGAATGATATGTGGGTTGAAAATTAAGTATCATATTGCAAGTCTTGCTAAATGGGGGCTTAAAATTTAAATAGCTCGGAGGCGTATTATATCTCGAAACAATAATCTTAGTCGGCAGGGCTGCCGGCGCGATCGGCGCGGCGTCCGGTAGGGAAGGCGTGGCGGGCCCGTGAAAGGCACGCTTGATTTTGCCTTCGATAATACGGCTAACCCACTCTGTAATTGTGTATTAGGGCGGTTGATTGTGGTCTAGCTGAATCGACATTTTAATTGGTTTCGATTGTTGTGGCTTTGAATATCAGCGATAGGTCACTGTGGCCTTTTTCCTCAATGCAACTCAGTTATCGGCGTGCGTGCCGACCGAATCGGGCAATTTTCTTGGCGGACCGAAAGACGGAAATTTTCGCTAACGTGGACGGATTATAAGTTTTAACGGTCGGCCTTGATACCGATTTATGTTTTACGATACATTTTGCCTCACTGAGCAACAGTTGAGCAACATTTGCTAAAAATAACATATCTCACTAAATGCCTGAAGGTATTGGAAGGTATTCGCTGCAGCTAACATAAACCTGAGCTTTAAAGTTCATTGCAAGCTTGACATTTACTCATCTCGAATCCTTTCCATAGGTAGAGTAGGTAGTTAGCCTTCACAAAAATGTGTCGCGAATGTTCTTATAAAATCCATTGTTTTATTTAGTTGATGGAAACCAAAGACAAGACAAGCAAGGCCGCCGCAAGGTGCCCGCTTTTTTGCGGTCAGTCAAAACGTGGAGTGATTAACCAACGAGTGGTTTTGTGAGTGTCACGTTGCTCGCTTTCGACAACAGCCTTGCGCTAATAAGCAGCAGATAGTTATCGATCAGCCCTGCTGCTTTCTTTGCATCTAACATCTAGTTTCACTGTGACAACGTTGGGAAATTCTCGAGGTGATGCATTGTGGTTATTTGTATTCACGGCTCGCGGCAACTTTCCATTGCCTTTGTTGTCACGGCAGTAAGCACTAGGATACGGTATTATTATGTTACGCTTTCTTTCAGGACATGTCTTCATAACTATTACCACATAGTGCCTATTTCCCTTTGCGTATAACTTCTTGGAGGCAGCAGAGCCTAAGGCTTCTTTTAATAACATACATTGATCTCCTTGAGTTTGCGGAACGACGGAAACGTACCGTTTAGTTTAGCTATTACTGTTGTGGCGACATAACTGTTTGTTGACCACACCTTAATGTCCGGCGTGCATGTCGTTACGCAATACGTAATGATTTCGAACCAATCAATATAGACATGCTTGTCGCGGGCCGTTTCGAAACCGTACTGAATTGGACTACGCTTATGACATTGGAAGTCGATGGCTACATTAAACCATTATTAGACGTCCTTAAGCTAGATTTTAACTGAAATCGCCCACAGCGATTGATCAGGTTAAGTTTAACAGATGAGAGAGTGGAATGATAATGGGCTGTGCGCGTGAGCATCATTACTGTCAGCTTAACGTAATTAGGGCTGACTCTACCAAGCTTCAAGTGAGCTTACGAGTATTTGCTACGTTAAACTAGCTCAAATACGACATCCTTTTGTTATTATAGGCTTTATGGACTTTAATTTTGATTATACCTTGGACAGGTATTGGCATGGCTGGTCTTTTGAAGTAAGTTATTTTTCGTATTTGTTCTTTAAGCTCGCTCTATTTAAAACTTTTTACAAAGCCTTCGCGTTAAACCCTCTCCCAAATAGGCCTGCGTTAGCGGCCAGTTCAATTTGCGTTGTTTTCGCTTGCAAATTATGTGACGCATCAGTCTGAGAGAGGCTAAAAAGTAACATTTCTTAAGTATCAACCCTAAGTTGTACGAATAGGCACGTGCCACATGACTGATTCTTATAATTAACTCGTGCACGCCTAAGTGGATCCAGTAATCTTTTGTTTGAGCTTTATATTAATGATCTTACTTTGAATTGATTCTATTAAAGTTCATTATTGCTTCATAGTAGTCGACTTGCGTAAGCTTACGGTAATGAATCTTAAAAAAATATCAGTAGGAGTTGAGACAAATATACATTTCTAAGAGTGTTTTATTAGTGCCTGCATTTTTATAGAAGTCCTAGTGATAAAAATAGGATTTTGATGTAATTTCGGAATGTAGCGAATATATGCGAAAATTTATAAATACGGATTTGTATAAATATCCAAGAATGTTAATAGTGTCATGGCTCGGCAGCGATTATTGTCATTCCCATAGCTCGTGGTCAAGGTAGTAACATCCTACCTTATACATAATTATAAAGCACTATGTCTTTTAAAGCGATACGACAAATAATGGCAGCATTACTCGCTGAACGAGTTGTTTGTGAACTTAGGTTGCTTCTGTGGATAGTGTCCTGATTGCGGAATGTATTAAATCGTATAACCTGTTTGAATATGCACTGCCATATCATCCTATGCCTTCGTGTTATGTCATTATGGCATAATATTATTATGTCATTATGCCATATATGCTATGCCATGGTAACAAATTGAATAGAAGAGTCGAATGGAGGAGTTAAACACAATATATTCGGCGTTGGTTTGCAATTCTATTGTAGATTCTATTGCATTTCATCACATGTAATAAAAAGCTAGCTGATTCAAATTTCTTCAAAAACCCGTGGTACAAAAATTTGTCACCTAGATTTTATACCTGAGATGATTAGCCAAACTTTGTCATTTACATCGACCTTGCATTATAACGTGGGAACTTTTTGTAAATAACTCCTCGGTCTCGTTATTTCAAATTCAGATTATCTCGTATAAATTTGGTAATTATGAGTTAATGTCGCTGTGCAAATATACTGGTATTTAGAATTGTGTGTCTTTGCACAACATACTTCTGTTATCTTCAATCGATAGAGCTTTTGACAGATATAAAGCATTGCGTTGTAAAAGAACCAGTTTTGTACAACAATTTTAACGAATAACTTGTCGATTTAGTTTTTGGATATTATTGATTGCGGTATATGTATTGGTTCTGTTATTATTGGAATTTAGAGGTCGTAAAAACTGATCTAGTTGTTAAAGTCGTGACCAGCGATCGTGTTTCGGCCACGCGTCGTCTGGGGGCCACTCAATGGATTTACTGTCATGTGGTCTATTGTGCCTGCGCATATGATTTATGACTCTGAAATTCAAGGTGAAGCTTTGTGCAAGATTTTTTCTGAAGCCCGCAAAATGCCTTTGTATTTTTTAGTGTTTTTAACTTCCGACTCGATCTAAAAGCCTTCCAATAATTCGGGGCTTAAACGAGAATACAATGAACAAAGTGAATGCTATAAATGTGTGAGCTTTTCCAAGAATTTAATAGTTACGATAAATTGTACAGTTTATGTATTCCACGATACCTCCCACCCTTGACTAAAACGGCCGAATATGCAGATCGCTAAAGCTTCCGTGTATAAAGATTCGACTCGGTCCATATAATAAAAGATGTCATTCTTCGAAGATATCTGAAAAACCTTGAGTTGAGAAGTAGGAAGTGTGCGAACATGGTCCATATAAGCTAAGAAAACAATATATGTTATTTAACAGTGTATATTCGTATTTTCTGTTGCATATCCATAGCTTATTCCATGTATCATAGAAGACAAGTTAATGGTTCTACTCGGAAAATATTATGTCCGGACAATAAGGATGCGAGTGAACCTTCTACGTAAGAGTTATGGAAGATTAACTGTAAACTACTGAATATTCATGAATACTCTTGAAAGGTATGAGCACGTGAGGTGCTTTTGTTATTTCGCTTTCTTTTTCTCGACCACTTTCGTGTTCATTGTGTCGTAATTTTACAGTAAGGTCCTATGTCGTACGTAACCCGCAATGTGACCGTTTACATGTAATTGCGATTACAGCATAATTTGGCATTTCTTTTAACAATCGTGTCTCGTCTCTAATGAAGTGCGTGGGATTTCTAAACTCCTGCTATTTTTATGTTTCAATCCAATTAAGTTTGTTGCATCTTGTTACAGGTAAGCCCTATCAGCATCTTCTATCTGGTAAGTAACGTAGTTGGTAGATAGTAGTGGGCGGTAGCATCCGCGCTCCACCGCGCGTGTTCCGCAGCAATTAGCTGATTTCGGCTAGATAATCGTCTCTATTAGTTCAGTATTGTTTAATATGAGTCTCTTGTGAAACATGTTACAAAATTTTTCCGCCGTTTTGCCGTTACCTTTTGATGTTTTTCGGAGCGTGGCGGATAATAGGCAACCTTAGATTGCACCCGAGTCCTTCGGAAAGTCGTGCGAGGAAAAGCTGCATATTTTAATAGCAACTGTTGTAAAATTTTGGCAATTGCGCCAGAGATCGATTTGCTATATAAAAAATTATCGAAGCATGCTGTTTTCAAGGCGTTTTTCGCGGGATGGATATTATGACGAATGTTGTTCGACACGGTGATTAGATGCGTAGGTGCGACTAATAGCTGAGAGCGTCCATTGTTTACCCCGGTTGTCGCGACAGACCTCTTCACAAATAAAACAAATCATTCCTATTGTTCTCTACTCTCTACACGACGAAATCTCGAGTACTTTGGTTGGTGTCTCGAGTGCTCCGTTTTTGCCGGCTAGTGTTCGTCCCACCAAGCCGGATACTAGTTTTTTGTTAACGTATAAGATTGCTAGCTGACGTAACAGTGTTTATATTATCATTATATCTAAACGTACCCGTTTTCACGGTAAAAACTAGGCATACGAATAAATACTGTCAAGATACCTCGAGCCGTTGTTTATATAAAAATTTGAAAGACAGAATTGGAACGAGGTCTCATCCGGATGTCGCACCTATGAAATAGAAATGGTAAATAAATGACGCGGAAACAAATAAACTAAAGCGATGATTCAGTACCTAAGGTCAAGGCGAGTTAAGATATGAATAAATGGGTGGGACATTCCGAGGGTGTTAAAGGTGAACCGCTCTGTAACTTGATATAAACTTTGTGCCATCGTATCGTGCGCACACATATACATCTTTACAGGGTATCTGGGAATTGTTCATTACTCGATATACCTGTTTTTGTTATTATCCTTTGGATGACTCGCATGGTATGTAACTATACACAGTGTCGTGTGAAATTCATCTTTGAACCGTGAACTGTAAATGTAAAATTCATGAGCAGAAAAGAAGTAATGATGGCAATCGTGAAAGGAATTTTGCTATTATAAGAAAGCAGAAATTGCCATTGTGTAAGCACTATGATTATTTTTGATTGTTTCGCTAGAATTGCACGGAGTTGACTATATAATATACTTTCGATAAGACTGCCTTCACGACTTCTACTTTCGATTAAATACCTCTAGATGAATTTAATTTAAAAATCCTTCTAGATAGGGGAATTTTATTTCAGGTATATCATACAGTTTGAAATGTACATATAAAGATCACTTGTTAAAAAATCTCTGGTTCTGTGGTTTATAAAATTAAAAGAGATGCATAATATATAAGTTACTATACACATGCAGTCGAATTAACAGCCTCCTCCTTTTTTCGACGTCGTCGGTTAAAAACTACCTATGCAATAAAGATAACAACATAGGATGTTTCATAACAGGATACATTTGCAATTTGCAATGCAAGTCGATAGAAATGCAAATTCTAGATTAAACTTCGAATGAACTTATTATCATAGATATAACTATAGTGACATACAAAGTATCTATCAGACAGTTTCTTCTATTTGGTGACTTGTCCCCATTTTATTCGATACTATTTATCGTGAGAAAAAACTAGTATGGAGTATAAATTTGTGTGCATTTTTAATCTACAGCTGTTGATTTTACTTTCTAGAAAACGTTCCACTATATCCAGTTTCTAAATTATCAGGTCTGAGAATGTAACACACCTTAGAAAGTGAACTTGATCTTCTTGCATTAAATACCCACTTAAACATTAAACATTTTTAATATTTCCTATGCAGATTTTAATAGCTCCCAACAAGGTTGTTATATAGACCCGAGATTCTTATCTTTATGTTATTGTGTTGTTATCGTTTTCCACGCATTTAACTTGTTCCGTACTCTTGAGTACAAATTATTGTGCCCCTATATTGTCTGTATAATTGATAATTTGAATATTTCTCACGGGCTTATTACACGGATGGGGGATTTAACGCGGCATGTCTTAAATAGTCCGTATCTAATGTTAGTGTCCGTGCAAGATAATGTTTATATCATGTTATGTCATCTTGGTCTTATCCAGGCAACACACTTTCGAAGCTCGATGCAAACACGATCGGAAGTTGACCATTTTGTATGATATAATGTATTTCCATTTATATAAATTGCAAAACGTATATGTCTTTGATGTCATAAACTACCAAATATTACGATTAGTAGTATAAAGTCCAAGTAATGCCGTCTTACTAGAATTTAAATATTCTACGATCGCCATGACTCAAGCAGCTTTTTAAGTAGATTACGTCGTTCATTGAAGTGCTGTTAGCTGATACGTGATATAACTTATAATAATACCAGTTGGTTTTAGTCAATTGAATATTAAGCACTAACACATAACCACGTAAGTTATTTTGCACACGTTCTTTAGGTCCGGTTGAGATTCCGTTATCGGTGGCATCAGAAACCCGATTATTTTGCATCAATTTGATCGCTTTAAAGTCGTAAAACTCTTGAATTTTTAATTACTCGTATTCTATCAGATGTACTTCAATGACCTCAGAATTTCCCAAACGTCTTCATACTCGACTCTATTGTCAAAGAGATATAATGTCTAAACAATAACATTATTGTTTCTTGTGTAGTATGACTAATGCGTTCTTCTAACTTTGCTTAGATACGAGGTGTTGTACCTTCGCTATGAGGCAATTCAATTAAGCAAGGATTGTGTTTCTTGTGCATCGACAAGCGTACTATTATGCACAGTTCAAAACATTATCGCAATTTTCCTAAATATCGCGTATTGTTCTCGCTTGACCTAATCTGAATTGCTTCGTCTACGCTTCACTTGACCGATAACGTTTTCATGCAAAATTTCGTAATTATGGAGATTTGGTTTGTGATATGTGATTTACTAAGTTGTGGGTGATTCTGTGGGTAGCTTCATTAACAAGATAGTTATTAAACAAACCGGCTTTATGGTCGCTCCAAATATGATCACCGTATAATTCGGTCGCATACAAAACGCAATTTTATGTTAAGCAACAATTAAATTCGTGTACATATTACAATATCAAACCGTCCGAAACACACACTTTTGTTTGCATTTTCTCACAGGTGTTTCTTTACCTAACGTCATTGAATTTTATGTCGAAGGCTGAGCTCTGTGAAACTTTGGGTTCATATTTGTGTCGCGATACGGAGAGTATTGTTTCTGGAGGTGGGCTCATTGTGCCGCTTGTCTCGAGCTAGCCCGTGGGATCTGGGTCGGGGACCGCCGCTTAGCTACCTACTATTGTCCGCTAGCGCCTACTAACTCATAATCAAAACACAAGCTTACATTTACTGATTGGCTGAGGCTGCGGCTGTGTACACTGTTCTTCATCATCACCTTCAGACGCACATCACAGTGCTAAAGTCACTTCACTATTATGTTCACTGGAGTCCAGTCACTGGCACATACTGGGGGATAGTGTAGTGTCACGGTTGTCGCTCGGCGGTGGAATGCGTGCTTGTCGGCTCCCGAGGGTCACCGCGCCGGTCAGTGGTGGGGTACGTGTGTTCCGCAGGTCGCGCGGCGCATGAGTGCTCGCGGTGGAAGGGATCGACGGTGTAAATACGCCGCCGTAGCGCGTGCGCACCGCCCACGCACACCACCGAAGCTCAGCCACACACACCTGACATACTATACATCCTATAGCCGCGTCAGTATGATGCGCCCGATTATAATAATCTAATGACGCCTGTTCAGATGTATTGATGGGAGATCCGTAATACCCTACAACCGGATGTAGAATTTACATTGGCCGTAGGACGATGCCGTGACACGAACTTGCATTATGCATGTTATGATGTGAAGTATGAAGGACTGGGTTTTTTGTAATGCACTAACACGTGTTGGTGAAGATATCGAGACAGGTGGAAAGCGGATGAGGATGCTATTCCAAATTTAATGATGATTTTGGAATACAGATAAATTAGTTAAATTAGATTTGTTTTTTTAGAATGAAATATTGCTTAGTAATCATTGATCTATTTTTAATAATGCTTTGAATTGTTTCACTACGAAACTGAGGGTGGGGAAATTCTGTAAAAAAATATTTCCTTAATTCGGTGAAACATCGACATCGAAAGTAGACTCATACTTTAAGAATCTCCGGTTCCCGTCATATTATCCGTAAATGGTGCATATTCATAGAAAACAAACATAGAAAGTGTCCGTGGGTTTTACCTATACGCCCAAGTTAACCCTTGCGGTTAACCTCTGCTTTGGCAGACAAGATACAAAATGTAATGATATTCGATTTCTCTTTTTGTGCATTCCGCATGTTGAGGAAAATCAATGGCGATTTTAGTATAAACGCAGATAAACATCACGTGATTAATATGTTTGTCTACGTGACTTACCTAATAAAGTAGAAGAAAAAGACCCCACGAATTAAATCTATACAGAATAAAAACAAGTATTTATTGAACGTCGAACCTTACAAGATGATGATAGAGTAGATATAATTGAGGCATTCAACAAAAAATATCCAAACACAGCACAATTTATTGATAAAAAGCTCCCGCAATCCAACGGCGTTAAAAATTACAAGCTGTCCGAATAAAAAAATTACAATAATCGTCTCTATTCTTTTCTTTAATAACAAAGCATTCGTGACCGTAAACGGTATCGCTTGGGTATCCCAAGTTCAACAAACTGTTTCATAGGTTCTTCCGTTTAGCGCTCAGCACTAGCGCGTTGAGATCGAGATGGGCGAGATGTTTCGGTTGCGCAAGTGTCCGAGACGAGTCATCGACACCGGCGGCGTGTCCTCGGAAGGTCGACCGATGTATTACCATAATATCTGGCCGCTCTGCCGCCGCGCCGCCGCGTCGGCCGGCTTATCACGCGCATCGTTTGTTTGCCATCTGGATCCCGGATCTAGTTTTTTAAAGGTTGTTTTTTCGACCCAAGAAATTTTATTTAGCTTCTAGAAGGTCCTCGCTTCGCTTTGTATGCTCTTTTTCTTCATATTCCGTGACGGCTCGAGACCCGAAATGATTATGTTTTTGATAATGGAGCTGGCGGCGTTCAGAAATAATGAATTCTTTGGGATTTGGGTTAGGGGTTCATTGTGGCTGTTAGGCTTTTGCCAAAAAAAGAAACAAATGCGGGGAAAACCTCGGACGCTCAAAGTATGTATGGAATGCGGATTGCTTTTTGTTAGTTTTTTGCACTTCAAAATTTCGGAAAATCCAGTTGGCTCTGCAGATAAATGGAGTTAAATGCTTTCTTTGGTCTGCCGTTGCCATAACAGCATGCACTACAACTTACCTTCTGAAACATTAGTGCTGGTATTTTCTAATAGTTCCGATGAACATGGGTTACGAAGGTCAAGTTTTCTTGAATGATATATCATAATCTCATTAAGGCCACGTTCCACTCATGGCATTGTATTCATAACAGACTCTTCTTTATATTTTTACAGGCTTGCAAGCTATCTCCATGATATCATAGACGACAATTTAGGACACATTCCACATACGGTATACTATTCATCACACGCGGAATCCGATACACAACATCCTCTTTCGTCGCGACATGGCCACTCTGCCATTTGTTATTTTCATTTAATTGTGATTTTTTTCTCGGAATCGTGTTCGGTTTAGGCGGTGTCGCCTCGACGCGTCCGTACCACATTCCGCGACACTGCGGCGCTTGCCGCCTGTTTTGACCGTTTGACCACTTCATAACTTTTGGGACCCTACTATTTGTATCATCGCGAGGTCATCTTTATTATCTCTTAAAATGCTGTATGTATTAAAATGCTTAAGAATCGTAGACGACTCCTTGACGTATCTATTATTTCTGGTTTTCATGTCTTTCTTAACAAATGACATGCTTATATTCTCAGATTTGTTTGTCCATGTCTCTGTTTTTATAGAATTTATATAACTTTCTCAAGAAATGTATGAAAATATGAGTTAGTTTCATTATTAGCTTGAATTATTGCCGAGATCACGATCCCGTTATAGAACGAATGTCATGGGCTTCTTGCGAAATCGTAATTCGAATCGTGTTACTCATAGGCGGTGTCGTTGACATTTCCCTTGCGAATTGAGCAGCTGTTATTGTTCTTAGTTCAACTAATTTGTTTTTACGATTTTTATAGCTTCTTATTTGGCTTACTCTGGGTTCCCTACGTCACACTTGGAACTTAGTTCCATTGTTGTTTCACGTATGATAGTATTGTTATGGTCTTTTACGCTTGGGCTTAGCGAACCTTTGTCCAACTTTTTTATGGATATATCCATATCCACCACGGTTTTTCTTATGATTTAATTGTTTTATATCTTCATTGGGATTTCGCAAAATATGCTAACTTTAACCAGTTAAAAGTGTCGTGCTCTTTAATGTTAGGAGATTAATTCTTAGTATCGACTTGAGTGGAAACATTAGTAAGGCCTCCAATATTCGACAAGGCGCCAGCCAACTCGTACGCGTTAAAAATCAACTCGATCCGTTTAAATTATGTAATCGAATATTCATGACGCCTCTTTGGTGCATTTTTGTAAAAGCAACTAATCTCTGCACGTGGATTCTTTCATGGAATGTCGTGGGAACGAAAAAAGGAATACCGTAATCTAGAGATTGAGTTTCAAGCAAACATCGGGCAACTACCAAGCTAAGTTAGTAACCTTTACTCGAGCATGGAAGACGAGAGTGTGTAGTGTACCTTACCTAGAAACAAATTTAAATTTATTACGACTAGCTGGATATTACGATTTGAAATGCCGTTTTCCGGAAATTATCATAAAAAGCTCTGTCACTTGATCATTACTTTTACACCGATTAACTTTTTTACGATCAGCACTTCTCTCAATTTAATCGATGATGTTATAATCGATTACAAAAGTTACTAAAAAATTCTATGGTTATAGAACCCTATTTAATTTGCTTACCTAATATCTATTTAACTACTTACATTTTGATCTTATTTTTAGCTATACCTATTCCAATACCAGTATAATCTAGTTTCTAAAAATAAAAGACTTATTGTTGCATAAGAAGTCTTTTTAAAGGTCGTTTGATAATTTAGTCATTTTAAGCGTTATTTCTGCTTTGTTGAAAACACAGTCGTCTCTCAGAAAGGATATTTTGTTGACTCTACGGTAGGTTTGTTATTATGAACATTATTTTTACATGTTTTTATATAAAAACTTTACTCAAAACTGCTTTTTATAATTTTAGATTTGTCGTCCAAGAAATTATTCAGTGACGTCTTTTACCTCAAGATCGTAATATATTATCCATTAATCTCGAATTAATTTTGATATTATTCTGATACTTTGACGCGATCATGTTGATTTTGGATCTGACCCGCGTCAATGTGTCCAATGACTAATGACTCAATCTATCGTCACCATCACCATTACTATCATACAAAACAACCTTGATTTTGTGAAAATGGTCCAAAGTTCTCAGGTTATCTTAAATGTTTTATTGAAGTTGTTAAGAGTTTTTACATGCTACTTGTGTAAGTCTTTATTATAATAAGTATAAAACCTCTGCAAAAAATACTTCATATTGAGTTGTATTTATCATTCGAGCTATGATACATATAAATTCAATTGTTCACTCGAATGCATGTTCTCAGGGGGTGTTGCAATGGGCCTCGTTCTAATTATGTTTTGGAGGATCTTTTAGCACATCTCTACTTGTTAGCGTGTTTATAGTTTATGCAAGAAAATTATCACTATAACTATCGAATTTCATATCAGAAAAATAGAAATGACTTGTTGCTTAGTTTGGTTCTGCAGTCGCGTGTCAAATGCGCTTATCACCAACCTTGTCCTTGTTCATTGATAATGTCACTAAACTGAATTTCCGGATGGTGGTCACGACAGTTTCCTCACGAATTTTTCCTTCACCGTAAGACGCCTCAATTCATACAATTTATCTTATTTAGTCATGGTCACTTCTTCCTTATGTTTTAGATATATTATGCTGTATTCACAGAGTACCTACCAAAATGTTGCGTTCCATATTTGTTTTCCTTTGTCATAATTTTAGTGCTTTGACCCAGTGGGGCTGCTTTTGTTATATTGTGTGTAGGTGCAAAAACACCTCATATCAACTTTGTGGTTTTAGCACCCACCTTATCGGCAGGTAGTTCTTTCAATTCTTCCTCCCACGCTAGAGATCCCCTTTCCAAGATTTGTTGTTATACTCTAATAATACTGTTTTCCAGCATCCTTTATGCATCCAGTTTAATTTTATTACTTGTAAATAAGTTGAGAAATGTTATTTTTGTCGACTTTCCGTTTTGCAAACGACATGCACCGTTGCACTCTTGCTCAATAATCGTAACTAAATATTTTACTATACGTTTCATAAATGCTCACCTTGTTTAGTTTTGGAGGTAAGGTCTAACTAAACAAATATTTCGCAATTTACGTTTATGAGCCATTATTTTTACGATCTTTCGTAATATTATTAAATATTGGTACTTTTATTGTATGTAGAGCACACTTACCTCTATATTTAAAGGTCATTTCAAAATCTTTATATCATTTTATGGAAACGATATCTGCCACCCATAAAAACAACTTTTGAGCTGTTATCAAATATCACAAAGAAAACAGTTTTCTATTGTATTCGCTCGTATATTTTTTCCTCTTTATGGAACTTAAATATTTCGTCTTTTTAACATTAAAGCCTCCTTGTCCTTAAACATTATCGTCATATCGATTCTTTTTCTTTGTTCAAGTGTTTCTTTAGTTTAACCAACGCAACGCGAGTATCAGACGCAAATAAAAATATTACATTCCATGTTTGTAATTATATTCCGTCCGAAATAGATGATATCATAATTTTTCTTTTATCACTTTTTATGTGGTAACTTAGATTTATGGCTTTATTATGGGAAATGCCAGACTTCAGATAATATACCTTCTCGTAATAATTACAGATACCGTAGTGCGAATTTTAGTTTTTTCTAACTTTAGTCGGAATGTTAAGTGTAACCATTTAACAACGAAAATTTATAACATTTAAGACATTGTTCAACATACAACAAATGCCAGAATATCGGGCATTTGTTGTATGTTGTAATTTAACGATATAATTTAACGATACGGAATCTCAAATTTCTATTGAGTCATTATAATGTTGACTGTAATGGCACCATTCTAATCATGATTTGTACGCTATCATTACAGATTACTCCCTCTTTAAGGTCGCTCTGTAGCTAAACGATGATTAAGGGTTACAAGTCCTACCTATTATAGTCAATGATGACAGAGTTTTTATAGGTTGCATGTCTCATGCTTTATGCTAATATGATACTAATATCTCGTTTTTGCTATTGTTTTGCATAATTCCTATTGTTGAGTAGTATACCTCTCTATAACCTACACGTAGATTTATACTCAGATATAGTTCTTAATATTCGATATCAGATAACATTAACCTCATTGCGCAGTAGGCTATAAAGTATGAATTTCCTTAAAATATGCTACAATATGAAATTTGAAAATTGTTTTCTTCTCCTGATGGAATAAAAAACTAACAAAACCACTCAGATTGCATCCGTAGCTATTCGATCCCCAGGTAAACCTCTAAAAGACCCAGCAATCTCATAACAATAATGAGTGAATAACAAATGTATGGCAAAGTTCTCACTGATCTTGTGCCCTTGCTCAAACTGGCTCGTATCGGCCAAGGTCGTCGCACTGCTGAGATTGCGGATTCGGACTGACCAGTCGACCACGGTCCTAAAACTATTAGCCGTGGAGCCAGTGCCGGTAAAATTACTCCAATTCCTGAGAATGGCAGTCTTGACAAGGGAATTACAAATAAGAATGTTGCAGATGATTTTAAGTTTACTCTAGTAATTCAGGATGTAAAGCGGTGAAACCCATACACCTCCACCCGCTTTACTCTAAACATTGGTTGACATGTTGGTACAAGGCATGAAATATTTTGATGACTGGCCTTCGTTTGGAAATAGATTAAAACGTGTTCTATTTTTCATTAAACAGTGTTGTATTAAAACTATCTTTATCTCTCCAACTAAAGAACGAATAAAATGCAAACGAGTGGGATGTACGCGGATGCCGTCCGGCCGACGACGACTCGACACACACCTCTGGCGCCTTTTTCCACATTTCTTCCTTTTGCACCGGTGCGCGGTGCCCAATTTATGGCATCCTCGCAATCGCCATAAGCTGCCAGTATTACGCGCACTGTGCACATTTTATTATTTTAATACGGACTCGCTGCTGCTCGAAAAACAGAAATCTGCTCTGTTCTGCTTTTTAGTTCAGCTTTAAATTGCTTTTTGGCGCTGCTGTAAACTTTCCTAAAGTTTATGCGCTGAGTTTATCGTCGGACATAGCTTTCAAAATGTTCCAATCTTTATTGCTTATATAATTTTTAACTGCGGTTTTATTCTGACATGTGTGTAAAAGTATGGTCCATGGTCAAGCTCAAGTATTTTCTTACGAATTGCGATTATTATTTCCGCAATATCTAAAACATAGCAGCATCGTTGAAGGTCTGGTCAACTTGTAACAGTGACCGAAACTTTCTAACCAGAGTCTGCTGAACAGGAAGAGTGTGGCGCAACTAATGGATAGTGAGCGCGAATGAGCCAAATAATCTAAAATAGATACCATCTCTCGATAACGTTATTGCGCAACGGATGCAAGTGCTAAGTTGCTTGCAGATAGGAACAAGTGGTAGTATCTGTGGTAAGCCATTGCCGATCTGTTGTATTTAACTCTGAGTCTATCCAATTAGGTAAATCTTTGATCCAATCTAGATCGCTTCTGGATCTAAAATGGTTTCCTTTCCCTCTTTCTACAGACTACGCTAGCCTGGGCTGTCGGAGCGTGATTCATTGAATACATTTACTTTGCCTTACATTTACATGATCCAAAACACTAGAATTCGCAGAACACGTGTTTGCCTATGGCCTATGGCATACCAACACGCATTTCGGTCTGTAACGTTCAAACCCGGCACGCAATGACTTAGACACGTCTGCGAATAACTATCGTGCTTGGAATTGGACCGCGTCTACGATCACTTACAGTTACAGGTAACAAATACGTACACAGCCTATTCCAGTTTCAACGAACGTAACTTCTATAGAAAGTGGTATGTCTTACAGAAGGGAAAGGGTTTTATATTGCCAACATCCGCGGCTGGTATATTTTAATTGGATACCTGTCCGCAAGTGCGTTTACCTCGGTGTCCGTTCAACCTTCACGGTGCTTGCTTCTAGACTTGCACATATACTTAACCACGCGAACTTGAAGTTGAGGTAAAGTTGTTGACCGAATTTGATGTTGATTTTGTGTTTCTGGCAGTATGGTACGTATAAGTTCTAATCATTAAAAAATCTGAGGTTTGAAAATGCTTTTTCTTACATTTATAATCAGATAGGCAATATTATATCACGAGCAGTACGATTAATAGGTTTAGTCCCAGCGTTATTTATTTATTTTATTTTATTTGGGATATAAACAGTACATAAATCTTAATATTACAAAACTAACTAAACGTTATTATTGAATAATAATTTGATTGTATTGAAAAAACTGACTTCAAATCCTTTACTTTTAAACAGTTTTTATGTTTTGCATCATAAATTTACGCGTATTTATGCAAAACATAAAAAAAAAACTGTTTAAAAGGGATTTGAAGATTTGAAGAAGATTTTGAGGATTTGAAGTCAGTTTTTTCAATACAATCAAATTATTATTCCCACGCGTATCAATTTTATAGAAACACCTCGGAATCGTCCTCTATGCAACTTTACAAGAATCATCTAAATCTGTCCATAAATGATAGAGAATTCTACGGACATACATATAATAAATACATACAGACGAACATAGAACCTCGTCCTTTTTTCGAAGTCAATAAGACACGATAAAAGACCTCTATTATGCTAATAACCTGCAGGTAAACAAGAGTCTATTATTTTCCTGAACCTTGTGCTATTTAATGTTTGTTCTTCTTCGGAATTAAGCTCATTAAACATTTTAATAGGCACAACAACTAGTAGCATAATTTACATAATTTAATGTGAGCCAAGGATTACGACTTACAAGTGCATACTTTGCAAAATAAATATTTTTATAACAGTAAGTCTCAGAGTCGTTTCGTCGAGAGGGTTTTATGCTGTCATATATTTGCTTCAGACCTTAGAAAGCTAAGGTCCCGTTTGGAAAACCCGACACCGTTAAGTACCTACTGGATAAATACCTAAGGATTCAGTTCGTGAGTAAATACTCTTCGATGATCATGATTGTTAAGGTTTGTTTGTACGGCCACACATGCTCAATGAGCCTTGATGCTTGAAGCCAAGCCCACACTTTATCAGCCATCATAATAAATATCAGCAAGTGATCGTTGACTTTTGATTCTAAAATGTTCAGTAATTTGAGGAATGTAAGCAAGCCTTACTCATTCCCGCGTTTCCACTTGCAAGCTTGCTACGGAATGTTTTGTTGGTGCCTTCCAATCAATTCGATTTTAGTAGGCTCTACAGAAACTGTTGGTACCAGGTCGTGCATGATTGGCTACTG
This sequence comes from Eupithecia dodoneata, assembly GCA_947044415.1. Taxonomy (NCBI): domain Eukaryota; kingdom Metazoa; phylum Arthropoda; class Insecta; order Lepidoptera; family Geometridae; genus Eupithecia; species Eupithecia dodoneata. Next base: position 4,152,498 of record OX345670.1, read on the forward strand.
ACCTGATGCTAGTAGTAGATAAAAGTTTGGTGACAATCCAGAGTCATCTACATAATTAGATCCATGTCCTTGGCGCCACTATATAAAAAATATTCGAAATCCAGAAGAAATAAAAACATTAAAAAATGTTATGACCAACCTGGCGTCAGTGAGGCAATAAATAAGACATTTGACCTCTCACCCAAAAACTGCCGCAAATAAATCATCGTATTAAAATTAAGTTTCGATAATCGCACGAGTTTTACCATTTCGAACGACACTCGCCGTAATGTATGGAAACATTTTGATCCGACCTTGCGACCTCCACGGTTATGGTCACGTGAGTAAGTGGGCTATGGGTAACTGTAGTCACATCATCACTGACACTGAATCATCAGTGTGTCCTCAAGATACAAGCATTCTTGTTTTGTTGGCAAATGTACTGTATATTTTATTGTAGGTGTTTTGGATAAATAAATGGTTATTTATTATTTATTGATGAGATTACATTATTATGAATACTAGGAAAAGTTGAATATTTTAATCTTAGAATTAAATATATACGAGTAGGAAATAAAGTGCCAAATATACATAGTCGAGTGCCTTCTTTAAAAACAATGAGACTTAATCTGGATTCATTACTACTCAACTGTTTTAAATTGTCGGTCTCTGAATTTCTTGATGTAGCACGCAAGTCCTCTTCATCAATTGGAGATTTAGTCAAAAGTAGTTTGCAAAGCCGAGCGCAATAGTCAAGATGGCATTTGCAGGGAACTTAGGAGGGGCAAATTCCGATTCTTCACCGATATCGGGGATGGGCTCGCTACCCATCTCGCTTGAAATGCTAACAGCATTACCGAAGTCATGCCTAACCCATATTTGCTCATGCTCATATCAAACAGCACGTCTCTGAATGCATCTACGTATAACTGATTCAACATCTGCCGGCCCTTATCTCCTCTATCTAGGTGGGGGCAAAACATGTTTCTCTCTTTCACTCTCGTATCAACCGTCATCGTACTTATCTTACCCATGTCATGTGTCTCAGAGGTCTATATATCCCACCTATCATTGCTATAGCCTTCTTCTCCCCCTTTTATCCCTCTACATTCATACGAGAAGAGTGCACTCTTCATGAGTACGCGATGATGTAAGTTATGATTAACTACTTCATCATCATCCATGATAGATGTTCATATAGTACTCGTTTGGGGTCTTACGTAGATGGGCTTGACGGCTTGTAAACATTCTGTATTAGGTACTTAGATGTGACTGTATGGGGCACGTTATTTGTTCACGTGTTGTCTTGTGGAGGCGGTTTCATGACAGTTCTCGCTAGAGCGGAAGCTGTATCATTCGCATCATCTTGAACCTCTAAATGACGTAAGGGGGGTGACTCTGCATAGGTTCTATGAAAATGCTAAGCTTCCTACGTTATTTTTCACATAAATAAAGCAGTGGTTGAAGGCCTGCAACGATGTGATGACTGATATATTTAGATGCTAAATGTATGGTAAACTTAAAAACATGCATGCAAGATAAGCTTTGCAAGACGACTCATCACGCGGTTTATTTAAGCATACGTCTCTTCACAAGAAACACGTGTTTAATTTCACGAGAAACTTGAAAATCAACGGCACCACCTGATGAACTATTACACGAACAAATTAAAATGTAAATAAAATTTTAATGTACGTCAATCAGCCGGGTGGCGACTCGCCGGTGCCGGCATTATGGTAATGCGGCCCTGGCCGGAGCCGAAATACGCGGTCATCTCCGCATTCCTCGCGAGGACGCCGAATACCGCGGAATTCCCGCCTCATACCTACACGCAAACAAACGAAACCAGTTATAACAACCTTCCAGCACTCCGAGATGACACGATACTCTGTCGCCATGCGAGATATAAACATACAACACCCGAATTTACACCTTATTGATTCTCAACTTGATTCTGTTATCGCGAAATTGAGATCGTGGCGCCAATGGACATTAAAAACGGAATCTCGACCGCATATGGATGTTACCATTTTAGCAAAAAGTCATTATTGTGGTCGTCTTGAATTGATTAATATCAGTTGTTATAAATATCTGGTTAATTCAATATTTTGGTGAATACCGCTCCATATTATGAAAACAAAACATCATTAAAATTGACTAAATTACATAAATTATGCATTTTAGTTATTTTGGTCCTAATTAAACCAATTAGAGCGACGCGCGACGTTCAAATTAAAGTTTATCTATTAGTAATCCCACAAGTTTTATTATTTCTTTTACTTATTTGAATGTCATAGTTAATTTAATGTATCCTTTTTAATCGGTTTTTGCACTTTTCATAGCTGCGTAGGAGTTTGTTTATTTGATCGAGTTGTTCAACCAGTCTTGACTAAATCAAATTAATAAAAACTTTTTTGTATGCAACTCACAAACAACTCATCCAAAATTACCCCCTGTTGTTTATTTAAGAATAAGAATAAGTTCAATAGGTATTTCATTCCCAAATACCTATTGAATTGTTTTATTTATTTTATCTCATCATTACCATCCGTAATGCGAATTTACCCACTACTGGGTGGTGACTCCAACTCCACTCAACTCTTGTGCTACTCCACTTTACTTAAAGCAAATGGACTTCGTCAGTTAGTCAGTAGTCAAAACAGTTTAAAAACAAAGAATTTGAAGTCGGGTTTGAATGTTTAAAAAATACTAATTATATAGAACTGTTTAGAAAGTCGTGCATTTTTAACGATTTTTTTGTTGCTATATTGTGGTGGTCTGGTGGTTTGTATTGATTTGAATAACATTTACCTCTTTGCTGTCGATTACAAAAACTAGTTTGCAATTTTGACATAAGTACTCTGTGGGAGACTGATTTGATGGCTTTTCTGCGTAATATGTTTTTTGTTATTATTTTTCTAAATGTTTGCATCATTTGGCTATCACGTGAATAATAAAGCTAGTACTAAATAGCTAAAACAGAGAATACCGAGTTAAAAAAAAATCTTGTTGTATCTTTGGTATCTACCGTATAATTTAACCTTAATTTACTGATGTCCTATCTGATTTTCAAGCTCGAGAGTTTTCACATGGGAAGATTGCATACAATGGGACAACCTCGACACTGACAATGGGCGCCAGAGCACTTTCTACTTTCCCGCAGGTTCTCACATGTTCATAGAATATATTGATCTAATTGTGAATTTAAAAGTTGTATTTTGTACTCTTTTATTGCTCCGATTGCCGTTGTCGATTGGTAGAATTTAAATTGGCACCAAAATACTCCGCGTTCCAAAGTTCTAATGTTATCATATTAACAACAAATATATTAATAAATTGCCTATGTATACCACAAAACGAATCAAACAAAATGTCAATAATAAGAATAAAAAATAGTGATCCAAATGTCTGCCGGTAAAGCGATAGCAGCCCACGCTTAAATTCTTTTAAGTTGATTAAGTGAACTTATTCTATATACATAAGTGTAGAATGCAGATAGGTACATTTTTAACAAAAATAAATTTGAATGGTTATGCGGTGCTCGTTTGTGAATAATATTTTAATTTATGTATTAATTTAACAATTAAAGCTTTAGTTAAGCAAACAGATAAACTCAAATTAATTGATTCAAACAAACTATTGAAATGAATACGAAACTGAACAGAACAAGAACTTGATCTATGGAACGGTAGATTTCATATACGATTTGGTTTTTTTGCGCTATGGAATTTAGATCCTTGTGGATAATATTTTTACAATTTTAATTATCAGGTTCCTTTTTTAGACTATCCGTGCTATTTATTACACCCAAAAAGAATATTCGTATTCTTTTGTAATCAAAATGATACTATATAGTGACATCATTATTCCGTGCCTATTACAAGGTTACTATCATCATCATCTTATTTTTTTAAGGTATTTGATTGATTATTGAATGCATAATTTTTGAAAAATATATTTTTATAACAAGCATCCATCCATGTTTGTTTTAAGAGCTTGTTAGTTTTTTGTTCAAGATGATTGTCAGTTTTAGTGTTTTGATTGCTTCATCAACTTGCAGTTCAAGCTAGGTCGCGGCGTGTTGTTTTCGCTTCATGTTTGTCAGCCTTACAAAAATATTCATCATCATCAATGTTTTGCATGTTTTTCTTATAGTTGGCCTTCAAACTTTGTCCCGTCTACCACGCAGTTTATGCTAATGAAGATCGCACAGTTGCATCTTGTAAACAGTTTCTTTAATAACATCACTTGTTATGTTCGTTTCCACTGATCAGCCCGTCAGGAGTTTGCCTCATTTCATCACATAATTGTGCAGTCCATGGCGCGGTGGCAACACTATATTTTCCTCACTTTGTAATACTGGTTAGTATCGATACTGTGTAATTTAAAATTGCTAGTTTTCTAAGTAAAGCTTGTATTTTTGCAATCATTGTGAAAGGCACCTGTAAAATTGTGTGTAAATACACAAAATATTAGTAGTTCTATAAATGTCTATTTAGGCATTATAGAATTCTGTTATGCCTAAATAGGCATTTATAGAATTCTTATTGTGAAATAATCAATCTCTGTATACAGGTTGGCAGGGACATATAACAAGCCAAAAAGGGATCTACCATTTTTGGATGTTCCGTTAAAAATAAGTTGTATGTAAAATGAAACGTTCTCTGTCGTAGTAATTACTTGTAGTAGCATCACGTTTAAGATGACTGTGTAGATGCGAAGTCAAACCATGTAATGTACATATCTTATAATATGATAAACAAATTGACAGTAATCTTTTTGTACGTGCTGTTCAAATACAATTGAAGAGTTGAGCATAATTATTTAGTTTCTCATATCTATAGGTATAATCAGTATGTAAGTAGTACTTACTTTGAACAAAACAACTCGTGATCGTGTTTCATTATTGTACTCTTTTTGTCGGACAAATGTGGGGAATCCATAATGTGATGTCTAGTTATTTTTAACACGTCTGAATTTTAAATTTGAATTGTCAGCTGAATGCTTTTTGCTGTCATCATAAGCATGTTTGTTATTTAATCAAGGTTCGTTTCCACTAAGTATTCTTTTGTTTTTTTAGTCTCATTATAAAGGGTGTCTCAGCGCCGATTTTAAACTTTAAATATTTATAAAAAAAAAAAAAATTGTATTAGAAATGTTATAATTGTTGTAAATTATAGTGTAATGTTGCGGATTTTATGTACGAAATATTACACCGTCAAGATGTCTTCCCTCACGGCGAATGCACTCTTCAAAGCGGACAAGCGAATTCGCAGAGACACGCCGTAAAACGTCAACTGATATGGCTCGCACTTCTGTAGTTATTTTGGCCTTTAACTGCTCCAAACTCGTAAGAGGGGTATCATATACTCTTCCTTTGAGATAACCCCATAAAAAAAAGTCAGCTGGGGTTAAGTCAGGAGATCTAGGTGGCCACAATACGTCTCCAAAGCGGCTAATGATTTTACCAGGAAAAAAAGCTTTTAGTGTGTCCATGGAGACCCTAGCAGTGTGGGCTGTGGCCCCATCTTGCTGAAACCACACATTTGACTTGTTAATAGCCCCATCTTGCAGCTGAGGTACAAAAAAATTATTGATCATGTTAATATACCGCTCGCTCGTCACTGTAACCGCTACACCTCGGTCATTCTCAAAGAAAAATGGGCCGATGATTTTCGTCGCCGATATTGCACACCATACAGTAACTTTCGGGCTGTGTAATGCTTTCTGATGTTTTTCTTTTGGGTTGCTTGATGACCAGTAACGGCAATTTTGACGATTTACGTAGCCTTCGAGGTGAAAATGTGACTCATCACTAAAGTAAACATTGTCGATCACATTTTCCTCTGAAAAAAATTCTAACATCTTCTGACAGTAAATTTTTCGCTTGTTGTAGTCTTCCGGTTTGATTTTTTGAACTATTTGGATTTTGTATGGATGTAATTTTAAGTCTAAAGCCAAAATTCGTTGAAGACTTGAACGGTGAAGGCTCAAAGAGGCAGCATGTTTCCTGACTGATCGTCGTGGATGCTCCGCGATCGCAGCGGCGACGCGGTCGATGTTTTCAATCGATCGCACAGGTCTATCTCGAGGGCGAATTGAATGGTTAAGCAAACATCCCGTTGCTCTAAACTTTTCTACCCACGACTTAATTAATTGAATACTCGGGGCGTCACTTATACGGCGGATTTCAAAGCGATTACAAAACTTGCGCTGTGCTTCACTCAACGAAAACTCATTGCAAAAGTAAGCCTCTACTGCGTACGCGCGATGCGCGCCAGACCACTGCGACATGGCGACTAACAAATCCGCACTTGTTACCAACCGAACGCTACCACTCCCCTCCCGCTAGCCCCGCAAACTTCTGAGAAATTCGTGTTTAAAGTTTAAAATCTGGGCTGAGACACCCTTTATTATTAACCATTGCTGTTTTTATCTTGTAGTATGGTTCTGTGTTATTATTCAATTCTATCTTTTTATCTATGTAGTACTAGCTGCGCCCCGCGGCTTCGCCCCCGTGGAAATCGATTTGTCAAATGGTTTTTTTTTAATATCCTATGTTAGACTCCTGGTTCTAACCTACCTTCTCACCAATTTTCAGTCAAATCGGTCCAGCCGTTCTCGAGTTATAAGTGTTGTAACAAACACGACTTTCTTTTATATATATAGATATACGTATTTAGAATAGAATAGAAAAAAAATATTTAGACACAGGTACAAAATACAGGCATAGAATAACGGCAAATAAAGTATCATGGAGGTAACTGACACAAATAGGTAATATATCAGTTATCTAGTACCTACCCCCAGCAGAGCTTGTGTTTCTGCTAAGCTTGAGGCTGGATGATGCTGTGTGAATTGTCCAGCATTATTTATTTATTTGCATATAGGTACTTAAGTAGAATCTGTTTTGTAATAAGGCCCTGAACTTGGTATGTCTATGTGTCAATATGTTACTCTATACTTCCCTTACTCTTAGCATAGCATGTCGATATACGACTTATTAGATTATCAGATTAAAAGCACATTAGTGAGAACGATACCTCTGATTGCTATTGTTGACCAAGCTGTACCAATAATGTGATATAATCGACCAATAGGACCTACCTTATGATATTCGAGGTCATTGCCAGATACCTATTACATTATCATTTGATCTTGACACACGATATGTGAACGAACAAAAGAACATGAGCAAGTTTTGATAGACACACATACATACGGCCTGTTTAGGATTTCTGTGTTTGTTTTTTTAGGGTTCCGTATCCGAAGAGGAAAACGGAACCCAATTACTAAGTCTCCGCCGTCTGCCCATCCGTCTTTCAGCAGGCTTTTATTTCATGAGCCGTAAAAGGTAGGCAGTTAAAAGTTTAAGGGACCCATAAAAAATGTGATGTTTGTGGCAAATTTTTCTCTACTTTTGGCAAGGCTGTCTCTTGAATTGGTACACAGTTGAAATTTTACAGAAATAAAAATAACTATTGCCGATATAACGATAACAGAAAATATAATATAATTAATAATTAAGTTATGCATCGTCGATACCAAGTTGAGTACCTACCGATCACCGAAGTTAACAGCGTCGGGCTCGGTCATTATTCGGATGGGTGACAGCTTGTTGGTGTTCTGCTTTTTTCGATGTTAAAGAAACTGTGTTTAAGTGTTCTTTTTGCAAAATAGCTATGTACGATGATACGGAACCCTCCGTGTGCGAGGCGACTCACACTTGGCCTATTATATTTTTGAAGTTTTCTAATGGTCCTACTAGATTCTTTAATTTAGAACCTATTATGATGATCTATAAAACGATTTTATGTAGAAATAATAAAGTAGAGTCGTAAAATTACTATTTGATTCTTTTTGATACTGCTATAAAATATGTTTGTTTGCATCCATAAACAGAGCAAATGCTTTGATTACAATAATTTCCATAAAGATCTTGTGTTTTGATCTTAACCTTATACATCTGTGAAATTCCGAAACATCGATCTGATATCAATATTATGCTTGCAATTCTAAACTATCGTTTCGAATATTATATGTAAACATATAACAAATGTTACGTTTCATTCCAAAATTTCCATTTAGCTATTAATCAGCTGAAAACTAATAAGCTTCCAGCTTTCTTCCACTAATATAATAAGTACATAAGAGATTCTACGGTCCAAAGTAATACATAGGTATACAGGGCGTCCCAAAGCCATGGCTTTGGGACGCCATATTTAAGGTACTTAATATTTAAGGTGTATTATGGTATTTCCCTCCATGTGGCCCTCCATGTGGCATGCCACATGGAGGGAATGTACCTTAAATATTGAAGATAGAACACCTTACTGAAAGAAGACTTCATTTTGATTTTAAAAACAATTTTAACTGCATTCAAAGATTTTTGAATAATCGCCTGTCTGAACCGGGAATCGAACCCGCCAAATTGTAACAAAAACACCTAATTTAACGATACCGATCAAAAGGCTCGATCGTAAGTATAATTTTTTTCTAACATAGCATCTTAAATAAAAGGAAGAAATCTTAAAAGTAATTACATTATTACGTTTTCCTTACAATGAATGTATGAGTTTTTCTATCTTCATTATTTAAGGTACTATAAATATATATAATACAATAAGCGTCACGTCACCGGATCCCTTCAAGCACGATCACTACTGGTGTCCTGGTGAGGTTTCTCTTTTGGAGCGTCACGGCTTCCATAACAGATTCATTTTCTTCATTATTTTCAACTTTAATTATTGCAAAGTTTTTAGCAGTTCATTCTGATATGATATCGATTTCTGATACTATGGTGTTTATTTTGGCCATCTCTAATTTATAAAAGTATGCCTCCCAGAGTAGGTATTCCGAACTCCGAACTGAGCTGACTATCAAAATTTGAGCTGTTATAACGTACTGACAAAAATACGTACTAGATACGTGCCGAAATTTCCATAGCGTGAATTCGTGAGTAACCGTCGTGAGCCAAATCAATTATGAAATTAAATCGAACTCCAAAATACCAATAACTTCGCCGAAATGTTTCCGGAAGTTGTATGGCGAGGAAAGACAAAAGGCGCCTTGACCCGACCATACTTGGTGCGGCACCTTCCGTCGCGCTATTCAGGTGATGTCATATCAAACGGATATCAACTGCACTGATCGTGTGATAAACAATGTCCAAGGTTCTTGTTAAAATTAATATTGCGTTGTTGCACTTGAAACATGCAAACATAATATTAACCTTAGTAAAGCATACTTGAAAATAAATAAACCACTTTTGACGTTTGGTTCTAAAAATGAACATAGTAATGATTGAGTTGCACAATGCCAAAACAGAAAGAGTTTTCGTTTACTACCGCCGAATTGTTAATGTTGAACTTGTAAAATGCAAGAAATCATTCGTAAACTAAACTCTAGTTCGTACGACACTTTTGGATCGCCTTCATATTAAGAAAAGCATTTCTGCGCAGGGGGCGCTGCTTTGCAGAACTGCTTTAAATGTAATGGTTTCGTAAACTATGCTAAACTCCTAAGGCCTCTTTACATCCTTGAATGCGAACATAATTTTCAGCATTCTAAGTAGAATGTTTGCTTGGAACGCTGTCTCTATTCTATGGTCCTCGTAAAAAAGTAAACGGCAGATACATTTAAGTAGTATTTATGTTCTTTGAGGAAACAAAGAATATTTAATCCGATAAGCAGTTCATCACAGCTAATGTCAGCTTATAAAGTAGCATTTTTTGCTCTGCTCATTCCCTCTCTTGCCCAGTACAGAGACGTTAAACATTTTCCCAAATGTAGACGAATACAATCCCATCCACGCGCACATCCACGCATAAAACGCCCCCGACACGTTCAACTCTACAAAAAGCCTTTGCGAAATCTACCAAGGTCTTCCAAACGGCAGGTCAAGTTCACGATCACCCGAGGGCATCCGTGTGCCACATTTGAGACACGCCTCGCTGACCGCAGCATCCATTGACTTGTATGGCTGACCTGAGAGCGTCTGTGTTGTTTGACCGATTTCGCGTTACCTAGGCCTTTCTCGGGCGTTTGGTACTGTTCATATAATCCATTTTCAGTGTTCGATGTTTTTATAGCATCGATCGTTTTATTATTTTACCCCAAGTTAGTCCTCGTTTTGACCATGGTCATGCACGGCGCCTATACGGTTTCTGCTCTGATTATGGAACAATCATGAATACATATATTTTTATGAAATATATCCACTTCCATCGTCAAATTCCATCATAATTAAAGCGCTTTGCTAATTTCCTTAAATTGTTACAAAAACGTCAAAATATGTGTATATGTAGAAATTTATCATGGAAGATTCCAGATCCACAATGCAATTACCGCAACGCGTCCTCAAAAGTGAGCAGCTAGCCGTTACGTGTATATCCGTAACATTGCAAATAATATGGACATTACCCAATAGCAGTACTGAATGCCGAAGCACATTAGACGCGCAAGAGTGGCTCTAGCTCCGTGAACTTGACCGGTCGGATGCGCAGCTGCTGGCCAGCCTTCTATACTGCGAATTCGCGTACATGATTTACGTAGGAAGCCGTTTTATCAGACTGTTGGAATGTTTGAAGTAGTTAGTAGGTTGATTGATGCATGTCTTCATATCCTAGACAATTTTTGTCATTGCGACTGGGTAACTAATCGATTTTTCAATTATCAATTGTCCTTCTCTTTATTTCTAATGGCGCGAAGTATACATGCAATAAATAATTTTATAAAGAACTGGGTCCGCCCGCGTTTTTTTTCAAAATATAAAAGTTGCCTATGTTCGTCCTTGCTTTATCTGGATCTTAAACGTTACTAAATTTATTAAGATCCGTTGCCGTTTAAGCGTGAAAACGTAACAGACAGAATTAATTTCGAAATTATACTATTAGTATTAATTGTAGAAATAAAATGGTTTATTGCTGTAATATTTCTTTGGGTATCGTGCATGTTACATGCATGATATAGGGCGTGATGAATGACTCAGCTCGACTAGCCAAATGTGAACTGTGATGTTCACTATCTATTTGTAGTAAAAATTGTCATACCTTGCTAACAAGTGTATCTACAGAATGAGCTGCTTTTATGTCCTTGCTGTTTTTATAAATCTGCCCAGTCTTTTGATAACGATAATGGTCAGTGGAAAAAGTTAATAATCTTGATTCCTCTGCCACAAACTGTATAACATGGAGTTGTAACTACATACTAATATCTCTTACATCTATGGTTATATGCTTTAAGCTACTTCAATGGTAGCTCAACTTATGGCCCGAGAATAGAATAATCTACACTTTTTCAGACAGGTTATAACTGCATATAAACGTTGGGTGTACCGCATAACTAATAAAAATCCAAATGTTTTATTTTATAGCTACTAAGAAATAAATTAAGGAATATGATGCCATCTTTTAATTAGTATACTAATTGACAAAATTCCGTAAATACTAGTATTATTTGGAATGTTATCGAATAATTTATGGAGTTGTTTTTGCTATTAGTGGTTCGTTTACATGACGTATTTATATCAAAAGCTACGGCTATTTTAGAAATAGCATTATAATAGCTTTCTTGATTTTGATAAATATAAAAATGACATAGGTACATATTTTATTATCTGTATTTGCAAACATAGAGGGTGTACGTACTCTACTTAGGCTCTATCACCGATGCATCGCGAAACAAATAGCATCCAAGATTCATTACATAGATTGCTATCTTGGTAATGGTGATGATATGTGGAAGTATTCCTACTAATGTACCATACACGTGACATAAGTGCACCTGTCGACTCGGATAGGAGATCAACTCCGAGATATGCTGATGTATCTCGAAAAGGAAAATTTTCTTCTAATAGTCTCTACTACTATAATTTAAACGAAGACGCAATAAATGAAACAGCTGTATACGAACATCAACTGCATGATAATTCACTTATGTACACACAAAGTAATAGCGGAGTACTTCGGAGCCCTAAATTTAACTATCTAGTTAACCAGAGGAAAATGCATGGCGTGTTCTTGCAATATCCTGACTTTGATCGAAACCGTCCGGTCTCTATTCCTTCCTGCTTTTACACCCTAGTTAGGACGCAACCCAAAAGGATCTAAGCCATATCAAATACTCTCACAGTGGAACTCATTGGAAACAATGACTTCAAGTAAGAATGAAAATTCTTGAACATGAAAGTGAGCATATGTCAAGTTTTCTTACTTACCTGCCTGCATACAATTTAACTGCAACACACTGTGACAGTTGCACATGTCTACGTGGCAAAGTGGCACATGTCTACGTTGACACAGTACAAATTACAAGTCACGGCTTGATGTATCGCAATCTGTTGGATTGCGATACAGGAGAACAGGGAAGTGGTGGACTTTGACAAGTTTCGAAGACTTCGAATTCGTTCCGATCCTTAATAGATAAGGTCTGAGTTATGTTTTTGTCCTTGCCAAATTGTTAAATGAACCAGTTCCATGCTGCTAATTTTCAACATCAATAATTCGAATGAGAAAATTGACGCAGGATATACCTATTAATTCAGCTTGACATGAAGTAAACAGATCTTCTGTTTACTTCATGTCAAGCTGAATTTTAAAATATTTGGCAACAATAACAATGGAAGATTTATTGGCTGACGGGGTCAGGTTTTGAAAACTCTTTCCTGTACCCTTATACACCTTTAACAATGGTTATTTCGTCCGCGTCGCTTAGGGAGTTATTTTAATGCATTTTATATAGTCCGCTAACAGCAAAGCCTGTGTTAGCTGTCAAATCACATGGCTTTCGTATGTTCCTTACCAAATTTGGCGTCCGGTGTACTTGGTCGTGGGCGTCTACAAAATCCATTAAGCCACAGATTAAACAGAGATCTTAAGGCATTGTCAGGTTTGCGTCACAGAGTGCTCTACATCACTCCTTAAGGTCACAACTCCGCCTTATACGGGCCATAGAATGATGCAAAACATGAGAAATAGGACAGAAATGCACCGGACTTACGTGACTGAGTTGTGATTCCGAAGGTTCGACAGTCGTTGGCCTAAAAAACGAAAAATCGTGACATACGCATATGCAATGTTACGGTATATCGCCTTTATTTATTGTCATGTGCGCTGACTCCGAATGGACCATTTGAGATAAACGGTTTTAAAACTATTGGGTTTCTTTATTTCCCATGTTCAAGGCTTTTCGATTCGCATTCGAATACCCGTTAGTGGTTTATTACCGAAAATGCCATTGAATATTCAAATCTATTTTAAATGGAGTGTAATTTATCTAACAGTTAACCAAATCAATCGCAGCTAATCTAAAACCAAACGAATTTGTTTCCAATTATGCATAAAATACTGGCACAGTTTCGTAATCTTTGTTTAGGGTACGGTAGAATGGAACACTTGGAACTATCTATAAACTGTTCAGGGCGGGCCACGATTTCGAAATAATTCAAAGATATTTGTGTGAACCGTTGAATACCGGTTCCTATTGGGCCTTAGTACTCCATATTTCAGGTCATATTGGACACCTTTTTGATCAATTAGAATTATGATGGAAGCAAAACCTGAACAAAATAAAAACCATAACCGTGACCACAATCGCTGTAACGTTTTGGAAACTCAGGGAAAATAAAACGCAAGGTACGCGGTAAATACTCGATAAAAATACTTGAATACAAAATATAAACATCAAAATATGAAAATTTTCCGTTATGTAAATTAGTTATAAACTTCAGATTATTTTATTTTCAATTCGAGTTATATTGAGAGTCACTTGCTTATTCGGGACTGACGCTTTTGTGAAATCTGGCAACGTTCTCGTGTTGAAATCTATTTATTCCAAATGCGTGCGAGAAATTTTGAGATGTTTACTCCTTGAAATAGCCTTGATTCAGCTGCTAGTATCAATTTCTCAGTATCTGTTCTTTGCATTGTATGGATACTGCGTGTGAAGCCAGAGAGATGTTATACAATGTCTTGTCTTGTCCTATTAAATTATGGGTTGTCACAAGTACTATCAATTTTTCGGTACAATTATCATTTATCACACAACATTCTGTAATTAATTGATTACGAGAACTGTTTATCCTCGTTAATGAGAACAAGTAAACTGGTCAATATGTCATTATTTTGATGAGGCGTTTGATGTGCGGTTCTCGTCTCGTCCTTTGCCTTTCTGTGTCATTGTCATCATCAGCCGTTAGGTATCAGTTGCTGGGTACCTTGATCTTTGACATTCGCATCGGTGTCATGTGCAATGAAACCATCGGTCTTACACATAGACTTTTCCTTTCTTTTTTATGGCTTTGCCTTTCCATATAAGTCGAGTTTTTTCATTTGCGGGTTTTATATAACCATCATTTAGCATCAGTCAGCTCGAGCCGACGACGCGTTTTTCAAGGCACAGCATAACAAATGGCAAAAAGTTCGAATAAATATTATTATCGATCTACCTATATTTTTGACCGAAAGTCTTAGGCTCTTTGTCTTACACGAACGAGACTCAAGTATTTTGGCTTTGAAGGCGCGGTGCCCGTAGCACAACCATGAATCATAGCTACCGGGCAAGGTTACGAAAGCTTGGCCTTTGTCTCACTAGCGCCCCGCAGACACATACATACTTGTAATACCTTTATTATTAAAGTCGCTTTTGTACCTGACTGCACTACATAGCTCATTAGCCCTCCCTACAAAATGCGCCAGCCTGGAAGCTACGTGATCTAATCAGAATCGTTAACAAAATAATTTGATATACAGTTTTAGTGCCGCTTATAATAATTAGCCGAGGTCAATTAAGCTAAAAATATGTTGTTTTGACTATTTTTAAATCATGTTTACTTTGACCCAATAGTTTAAGCTCATATTTTTATTTCATCAAACAAACGGGTTTGTATCTAGAAGTAAAAAAATATTATAGAAAAATTATGGTCATATAACTTGTTTTATAAGTTTTCTTGATTTTTCCATATGTTAAATTGCATCTCATACCTAGAAAAGTATAAGCGGCAAACCGGTGAATCAACATAGACATTCCTAGAATCAAGCATTATGGTCACAGTCAAGGTAGCAACTCCATACCGGGATGAAAGTGACAGTAACCCGGTTTACCACTGGATTTCCATGCTATGCCTATTTTGGAGATGTCAAGTTTCTATGGTTATACTATACACGTTTGATAAATCTATTTAATTACAAACGTCTACATTTATTTTTAACGTAAAGAGTGAGCTTAGCTTCGTGTACATTTTGCTGCTACTCCCGAATATGTCATCCATCAATGCTGCAGTGGCTTGCTAGATTCTCGCCTAATTTTTACGATTTCTAACTAGC
The DNA here is from genome assembly GCA_947044415.1 of Eupithecia dodoneata. Lineage (NCBI taxonomy): Eukaryota > Metazoa > Arthropoda > Insecta > Lepidoptera > Geometridae > Eupithecia > Eupithecia dodoneata. The sequence continues at coordinate 4,167,800 of OX345670.1, forward strand.
TTCCACCCTCGGCTACAAACGCGTTCTTTCGGGGAATAATCCCTGTATATTAATCCTAAACTATCACTAAGCTAAATTTTGATGATCCGCTCAGTAGTTTTGGCGTGAAAAGGTAACCAACATCCAAAATTTCGCATTTATATCATTAGTGCTCTACTCGTAGACCAACTTTAGTTGTTTATTTTTGACACATCGATGGTTCTCGTAAACGGCTTTTGTGGTTCGCTTGATTTAGTTCTATATCATCTCGTCAAAATAAAGTGGCAAATTCTATGGAAAACAAACAAAACAATGATGCCATAAATCGTTTGCTCGTTTACGACTGCCTGATGGCAGAAAGTTAATAGGTTTTTTGCCTGTTTCTAGTTTTGTTTGTCAGTTTGTCACGAATCAATCTTATAATGATGTTTTGATCCCATTCTCGAAGCAAATGAATTAAAGACTGCAATTAGGCCAATATTGTGGTTGTCGTGTTTTATTTAGGGACTCGATTAGTTCGATTAGTATCGCTTTAATTGAAGCTATTTAGAATAATTGGTTGGATGTTGACGCAGTACTTAAGATTTTTATCAGGGACGGATTAATTTATTTTAGTTTATTTATTTCCACCGTAGGTACAATGTTACACTTGATGTCGTTATTATTTCGTTATCTATTTTAAAAGATTAATTACATCTTTATTATAACACACGCTAACTTTTGACAAAGGAAACACCATAGGACAATTGTAAGTTTTGTGTTTTCTCTTTGTATCTCTACAAAAGGTCATTCTCGTCAATCACATCATTTCTTGTACACTATTGCATTGCACGGTATACATTTAAGATTGTATAATGTTCGTATGGAAATGAACCCAGATCGAATAAGATTTAAAATCATTCAAAAACATACAATGCTTTTTTCTATTATTACTTTTGCTTTTTTATATTAGTACTTTTGATAATATTTTCTTACTATGTTCTATTTGTTTCAGGTAATGTCAAATTTTCTTACGTCATCAACCTTTCGTGAGCTTGCTGTCAGGTAAGTATTTTAATAAAATTATCATATGCCTTTGTAGGTAGGTAGCTAATGATTCATAGCAGAAAATGCATGATTTTCAAGTAAAGACAAGAGTGTAGGCAAAGTTTGAAACGGAAGCGCGATTCCTTTTTGTTTTTCTTATACTGAAGGCCTGCGTTTCTGACGTCAGCGTGAATAATTGTATTAAAAAAACAAGAGACAAACGCGCCAGCTCTTAATCACCTTAATTTATCTGTACTTCCATAAAAAAAAACATTAACCACATAATTTTTTTGACCAACATCAACCAAACTGAGCAAATTATTACTACACAATCGCAAATCGTATATCAAATATAACAGAGGATTTTACGCCTCTACATAATCTTCAAACGCTACGAACATAGAAATCGGATTTATTTACGACCGATATGGCGCGTATGTCCAGCAGTGGACTGCTATAGGCTGATGATGATGATGATGATGATGATATGGCGCGGTGAGCGAAGGTCCGCTTGCGATGCAGGAGGTTGCGGGTTCGATTCCCGCCTCGGAACAATTGTGTGTACGATCTGCAGATATTTATTCCGGGTGTTCTGGTCGTTTTATATAATAAAAAATATCTATCGATATTATATAATAAAAAAATATCTATCTATGTAATGTATTGTATTATATATATCAGTTATCTAGTACCCATAACACAAGCTCTGCTTACCGTGGGGCTAGATAATGCTGTGTGAATTGTCCCGCATTATTTATTATTATTATTTATTTAATTTTATAATTATACCGTATTAGATCAGTATTAGTCATCGACTACGAAAATGGCATCTTAATTATACCATTTACTAATTGAGATGTTGGTAATTGTGGGAACTATTTATTCACGTATAAATTTATTCCATTTTAAGGAAATTTGAATCATGAGGCTGCTCAGCCTACATCGTCTAACTGTATGAATACCGGCACGGACCGGTACGCCAAGCACAGCGGTTGTCTATGATAGAATAGAGAAAAAATGCGTCACATCGTCATCGAATGCGTAAAATATTAGAAATTTCTATATAATTTCTATTCTTTCAAGTTTAATAAATTTGCGCAATGTATGAACGGAACTATATCATTTTTGTTTATTCTAGCTAGACATCAATCGCTGTGCTTGTTGTAGGCCAGGTTATCTGCAAAAACGAAGGATTACAATTTGATAAAAATATTTTAGGAATACCTACCGTTTATACCTACAGCATTACTTAAAATTCGGATGTAAAACCGATAAAAACGTAAGTGATTTAATTATTTGCACGTTGGTTTACGTGCCATTAGTGATGTCTTTAAGTAATAACGTCACGAAATTCCACAATGCTGATTTCACTTTGACCTTTGACCCTGACTTAAAACTTTACACCACCCCGTCACAAAAAGGCCCTACTCAAATTGTCATCCATTACAATTGACCGCAAATTTGCGCAGTTGATTTCTGCGTACAACCATTTTACGTGACGTCACTAATCAGTATCGTCACTAAATTGTAAATCCTCATCCGCAGCCGTCATTGTATTCCACATTTTTATTTTACCCTTATCTACAATCCTTATTCTAATAGGTAAAATAGCGTACTACCTTACCACTTACCCAATTTTCATTATTTATTTTAATTTTTTTTTTATTTTAATTATATCTCTGCAATTTAATTTCATCACATACATTGTAAATCTGACATTGCACATTTAACTGTAGAAATACATTGAATCACAATTATATTATAACACCTTTATACACATGTATTTCATGCAATAAATATACTTTACTTTATCTGTTTGTATCAATCTGCAGTTAGCTAATTTGTTTTAATTGTAAATACTCGTTCTGTGTAACTAGTTTCTATTATTTTATTGTAATTTTTCTTTGTTAATAAAGGTGGCATAGGTATGTGATGTTATGTAGTACATAGTTTCTTAACTTTGTAAGTTAAGGATTTGTTTATTTTCCCATAGCCACTTTTACAAATTATCTCTCCCGATAAGGTTTGTTAGAAGAGAACTCTTTTCAGGGTAAGTTCGCCATTAGGATAACCGCTCTATTTTAAAAAAGAATAATGCTGATCAAAATTACATGTATATAACATCTCATGCAATAGAGAATTACCATCCTGAAACCATGCAAATTCTAAAAGACCTCATCACTACCGTCATCAATAGCCACCATCACGTAGCAAGCTACGTAATTCTCCCATTTACACATGGATTATAAAAACTGGTCCCGATACAATAGATACGCGTCAGTTGTCCTAGGTTATCTCATTACCGGCATACCAGCATTTAACTATCACGTCAGATGAAGGCATTTATACCATTGTGGGGTTTTCCCTCAAATATTCTTCACCTACCTACATGCAACACATTTTCTGACGATGAAGAAATGCCTTGTGTATAATCATCCTATAGAAGTCCACTGATGAACAGAGGCCTCCTCTAATGAGCGCCTTATGTATGAAGCAATAAAAAATCTGTATTATCTAGTTATCTCTTGTGTATACATAAGGCTGGGACAACTGAAAGAAAGTTATCTAAAGTCCTGGGAAAAAGTTAGTCAAACCATTCTAGCCTTACGTGGATTTCACCTACCTTTCGCATTAATTCCAATCGAAACAAATACAAAATCTCAATAGCCTGTGATATCACCCGATGAAGGCAATGATGATTATGTTATAAATCCTCCTCTATGATTAATTGCTAGTTTGTAGTTACATAACAATCACAGTTATATAAGTGGACAGTACAAATTCCCTATTACCAAGTACAATTATGGAAAAAAACTACGTTTTTGTCTTTGGTACATGTCGTGATCCTTACAAAGGAATTGTACCTAATTGAGCATCTGCTATGCGTGTTCTTTTCTCTGTTTCGATCGCTATAAGAACTGGCCTCCTACATTACTTTAATATACAAAGAAAACTACAATTACTTAGTAAAGAAAGACAAATTTTAACTATACAGCACAGCAACTGTTACAAGCAATCTAGATGTGGCTCCATTGATCCATATCAATACCAATCGGATGCGTCCCCAAGACGCGCTGGCTGCATTGTCCCGCTGTGTGGCAAAGCCGAGTTGAATGACCGAAACTAAATGGATAATCGGAAAGGTTCCCGCTTCACGTAATTGAAGATTACATAATGATTCGCACTCAAATTTTCTTTGTTTGTCTGTAAATTGCGTGTACAATTTGTTTTTTTAAATACAGGCGGTACTAAAAAACATCTTATTACTTTTTAGTTTACTTCTTTCCCATTCTATATTCGAATGAACTTATTGCTGATCATTATGAATGTAAGCGTGTAAACCACGAACATTATTTTGTGTTGCAAGAACCCCATCGTTGTATCCCTTAACGGTATCTCTTTTCGCTGATTATGATCACTCTCGACAATATACATTGTATGCCTTTGCGACCACCAACCTCAAGAATAACTTGAATATAAGAACTGCTTTGGAGTAAAAATTGCACCTAATTGTCTTCACAACTTCCAATATTTTCAACTCGAGGAGAGAATATCACACCATTAATTCATCAACAGCCCTTACCTGACCACTACTGACATAGACCGACCCTGATAAGTGCCTTATTGGCTCTGATCTATTAGTTATGACATAATCCCCACTAAGCATCATGGGTTGTGATTATAGTTTGGCGGTCTGTTCTGCAGGATGCGCTGCTGTGTGCCTCCCGATTGATATCCCTGAGTCGTCTCTAACAGCATCCGCGAGTTGGCTGTTCTTCGATGCAAATACCACACGGTTCGAAGAATATAGGTAGACTTACAACGAAAGACATAAAACTATTGAACGACGAAGAAACACCTTTTAGTACATTGTGTACAGTCGCTAACTTCTTCACATAATGCTGCTTATAATTAGCTGAGACCACCACCAGCTTTCACGGTTTTATTGCCGTGAGAAGAAAGTTTTTTCTTAGTGTTTGTTCTAGTCGTTTGTCACTTTTACTCGGTTAATTGTATGCTGCATACGAAAATAGGTTTTTGCTTATCTTTTTAACTAGTGTCTAGCTTTTGACGGGTCGGATGGAAAGTACTTATGCATAAGAAATTCGAGCGCTTCGAAAATACCTGTACCTATTGTTTATGCAAAATCCGAAAGCGTAGACTCACCCTATCGGCATATTGTACGAGAAAATACCAATACGCGCCGATTCCGACGCAGTAGACGCAAAACTCAGTGCAGATTTTTCCTATTTTTAAATATTATGTATAGTGGCTTGCATGGTAAGCTGGCCCCTAGGCAGGATAGCAGGTTATGAGTCTCGAAATTACATTAGTTATAGATTTATATTACAACATTTGTTTTTATATAAAATGGCGAGCATGATAGGTGTGCTAAAATCCGAGCAACGTCTTCTTTTCCCGATACGGACTACACGTACTCTCGCTGTGTAAACGTTGCATTACGCCCTGTAATGCCGGTCGGTACTCACCTTTACATTGCACCATGCATATCTTAAACAATAGCTATTTAGTTATAACAGCTTTCCATACATGTTTTGAATAATTAGTTTTTTCATGTCGTCCTGCTTGCAAATCTTGCAATACATGTTTTTGATGTAACGACTCCATTGCGTGTTTTTATGATGCGTTTCTTTTAATTGGGGGTTGCGTAAGTGTAATGTAACTGTAAAAGATGTTCTCAACATTAGCATTTTGACAATGGTAGAGATGGTACTCTGGTACCGGAAGGGCGGAGGTTATTTCCTCTAAGTATTATCGCTACAGCTGATAACATCGTCTTCCTAGAAATTAAATAATAAATACAAGTATTTTATAACGGTATATTTACCATGATTTAATGTTTAATTATGTTTTATTTTTATGCAATTGTGCCGAAATATTGGACAGCTCAAAACTAAAACGAACTCAACTGATTAACTCATGGTAATGTCCCGGTATAAATGACGTTAGTGTTGAAAACTGATAGATTCAAAAAATACTGGCCTGGACCTGGTTCTGACCTCGATTTATAAGATAATAAAAACTGTATTATATATTTTTGTTATCGGAATTACCCATCCACTCTCATCTCAAAAATCCCTTTATGATGAGAACTGCTATGCATTCGTTTTGATCGCAATTCAATCAATGCTGATTAAGTGCTTGTAATTGTAATGCTCATTGTTAAATCAGCATACCTAATTGCTTTTTATCAGCGCAATCGAAGAAAATTATACCATTCAAATAATGCTTATTGTGATTGCATATTAATATGCATAATTACATAAACAATGGAATCTTCAACGCATTTGTTTTTACTTGCATTAATATACTTTACTTTTTCGAAATACCCATATACGATGATCATTAGAGGGTTGAACTTCGAAAGAAATTTATCGGAATCTGGACACATGTAAGGACCACAACTAGACCGAAGTTTGACCTCTCCTTCATTAAATTAAATAAATAAACAAATATCCAAGGTAAATTTTTTGCTAGCGCGCGCGATAGAATATTTTTTTTTCTAACTTAAATTTGTAGGCCGGGATTTGTGACGTCAATATGAAAAAAAATAAAAATCGCTTCAACTTTTACAAATATACCTATAATCTGAACTATGAAGCTTATTCAACTTATGTATGTATATTTATTCAGACAAGTTCACTTAAACCGTATTAAAATCACGATTCAACTCTAAAATACGTTCAGCGAAGATTTTTATTTATTCAATTGGTATATATCGATGTCCTTTGTTGTCAAATACATTCATTACCTGTCCGTACCTTTAAAGCTTTTATGTGTTTTAACTGCAACTACAACGTCTTGAACGTACGTAAAGCATGTGTAATTAATTAAGTTAGGCACAAGGTGATAAGGGCTATTGACACTTGTTGTGTCAAGGTGCAGTTTTAATACTCAATGACGAGCATATGCCCCTAGCTTTGGACGTTTAAGAGACCAAGAAAAGAACACCTAAACAAAATCGGGTCAATTTAATTTGAATCCAGAGCTAGATAAACATGTAAGAAGTATGTACATTATATCAGCCACCACACATTAAATAAACTCTGCTCACTTTGGAGTTAGATAATGGTGATAATTCAGATGACGTCTAAACTAATTAGACAGAATTAACTAAAAATAGTGTCGTCTATTTCCTTATAAGCGAAATATAAAAGATCAAGCACCTTGTTCAAAGTCCTGTCAAGTTATTAGATTTGGCGAATTTACATTGATGACGGGTAAAATAAGCTTGTTGGGTAAATAAAAATAAGACATCGAATATAGGGGTAGGTCAAAGATCAGATACCTCTGGACATCCAATCAAAGCAAATATGAACAAGACGTTTAAATTCAATATAATCATGAATCCCTTAGTTTATTATGTCTAGCCTTCAGAATTAGCATACCGTAGGAGTTTAAAACTCATGCTGGCCACGGCACAGACATTAATTGCGACGGGGAATCCATTATTGTGTCAGGCAGGCTTGATCGTGACCTGGACAATGCAAAAGAAATAGCTATATCACAGCAGGTAGTGGAGAATCAGAAGTGGTGGTCGTCACATCCACCCAAATGTGTTTGACAGAAAATATGAAATCCCAAACCATTGAACAGTTGACTGTGGTGGAAATTTCAAGGATGATGATGATGATGATTCTTTGTTAATGGCAATAATGTTTCTGGATGGACACTTTCCTGCCAGTGTCAATTAATGGAAAATAGTAATAAATAATCCGAGTTATCAATCGAATACTCAAAAAATACAACAGATTTCCACTGAAAAGTGTCAAAAATTCGTCTCTTAAGACGAGCTTAAATTTGAGTTGCGTTGACGTGTGTCTAATCTTAACCTGTCTGAATTCATCAAGTCATTCATATTGTAATGGACTTGAGCAACTGACCACCACAATACTGTTCCTATCTGTATCTGTAGTATTCTAATTAAATCTACTTCACAACATCAGAGTCTATCTGGTAATTTAATTATGTACTTGATTCAGGTCGCCGAGATCACGGGCAACCGGCGGCGGCGGTATACGATCATCCTTGTTTGTAATAATATAGCTTCTCTCTGTGGCATTGTTGGTCTAACTATTTAAGGGTCCGGCGACCCTCGCTTGCAAAAATCGCTCCGAATATCTGTCCCTGTTTAACCCTTGCGCCGCACCACATGCGTGCGCGATAGCAATATTAGCCGTTCAAAATTTGGTTTGTTCCGTAATACCAAAAATTATGACTGAAAACTTTTTGTATTCTTCACAAAGTATTGTTATTCTGTAACTAGACAATATAAGCTATGTTCCTTAATAAATAAAACGTAAGATATTGATGTTTTTAATACGAAACAAATTGCAAGAAAACTTGTCCATTTTCGCATAAAAATGTGCAAAATGAGATTGGCTTTCATTTCATTTTAGGTAAGTATTTTGAAAAAAAAAAAAACTATTTGGGAACCTAGATAAATACTATTTTAATACAAATAATGCAATATTATAGTGGAAATATGCTTGAATTAGAAATAATTTTGGTATTACGTTTGTATGAAGAAATCGTCCCTCCGGAGGCCCCTTAAGTGCTCGTTGCAAGTAAAGCCGAAAGAAAACGCTTGTTATCTGAATAATGAGCTTTTCTGACAACCAATGTCCAAGGTTTAAAACAAGAAGTAATTTACAATATTCAAATTACACTCCGTAAAATGGTTGATACTTAGTATATAATATAATATATATAATCTATATACACCTACAGGCACAATAAAAGTAATAAATGTTTGGTTTGAATAATACCTGCCCAGAGGTGCTACAAGCGTGCCTTAGCACTTTATCGTCCCCATTATTATAATTACACATTGGTATGTGATCGGAATGATATAGCTACTTATATGTTAATACTAGTTGCTGTCCGTGGCTTCGAACGCGTTGTTTCTATGGCAACGTTTAAATGTTATTGCTCTCAACTGATGATGTGATGTGAACTGTTATATGAGATAGAAAATAGATAGCCTATGTTTGATTGCAGACTTAGAGCTATACCTACGAAATTTTTTGCCTGATGACATTAGTTTTGGTGTGAAGAAGCAACAAACATCCATCCATCCAAGCATTCGCATTTATAATATTAGTGTGCTACACCTTGTACACCTTAGTGAATGCAATGTGTATGTACTTATATGTTACGCGGATGTTCCGTTAGGTACGGCAGTATAACATGCCAAGAGATTTTCCGCGATAGAATACATAAGCTCCGGTTTTTCTTCCGAGATTTACACTTTTTGCTTGGGATACGATAATGCAAATCTTGTGGCAGTGATGTATAAATTATGATCATTAAAGTATAACTACACGGTCATATCACATTGTTTCCGGGCATCAACACAATGTATTTTCCAGTTAATAATGATTACAGTGGTTTGAAATAATGAATAAAGGATAACGGATCTATTTAGAAGCATTTTGCATCACAAGATCTAACATTCTATAGATGAAGTGCTTGTTTGCTGATTTAATGATCATCCTTTAGCGATCACCGTATCCTTTAATATGAATATTATGAATCCATAGAAGTTTGTGGTAACTGAATTAATCTGTATCTGTATTGCTTATTCGATATATAATATAATTTTTCTTCTTTAGCACAAAAAAAATGCAATGTGCATAGTTATATCACGCGCTTAGACTTCCATCGTAGCACGCATCGTTCTTTATCGCGTAGGTCTAGCAATCTCTAGCACAGCCTTGCATGCACACATGCACCCTAATTTTGGTATAGTCATCAATCAGAATTCCCCTACAAAGGCCAGCATACTTCAACTCTTCAACCCATTCTTCCGCTTGGTGACCTCTATATGAATGACAACTAGCTCTTCAAACAATGTTGGCTTGAAAGGGCACATCAATCAGCATCGGCATTCAGCAAACCTTTGCTTAGGCGTTAATTACTCCTACACCACAGACCAAGACTCAACACATAACGACTGAGTGCCAATTAAGCTTAATATCTAAACGGTTCCTCAACTTTTGATTACAGTTGTTTAATTATATGTAATACGCGTAGTTACGCTCTTGACAAGGCTAAACGTTTAATTTATGGTTAATTTCTTCCTAAATACTATTCTGACTCTGACACGTGATGTTTTAGACAGCCTTGTTATTGTTGCTTTTAGTGTTCGATTGGGTTTGTCAGCCATCGTTGTTTTGTATTTGTTTCTTTGCGTACCGTTATTGTTACTGCTGTTTATGCGCGTTCAGCAACATTATTGTTGAAGTATCTTTTCAGGTCGCAACAGTGCTCTGCTTGTGTCGTTTATATTCTTTAACATTTCACCTATAGATAACTAATAACACCTACCTACTAATAATATCACTTCGAGAATATAGAGAATAATATCACAGCCTCGAGCAATGCTAACTACAGACGCCCTCACAGTGTCATCGACATTAGAATTTGTTTGTCACCAAGTAAACACGTCTACTGAATATGTATAGCACGCGCTTCCACGATGATGGACAAAAATACTTGATCAGCCGTATCTAATGAGTAACTGTTAATTATTCGAGAATCGAAAGAGATAAAACCGTAATCGATAACTATGATGAGTTAAAAGCTTATACGATTAAAACTTAATCGAAAATCTTGTTGTATTGTTTTAGTCATGATAACTTTTACAATTTGTCACAATTATTAAGTCAGCCACACTTTGTTTAGATGTGTAATTTGCATTTCCCTCGACAAAACAACCTGGCGTGTGCAGATCTGTGTGGGATTAATACAGTAGACTCCGAATAAGGTGATATGCACCAGTGACTCAAGCACAAACCCTGTCTGATCTTCGTGAGTAAACAAATTGGCATTTTCACTTAATTGCTGGGTATTTCCCATCATATTCTATTTTGAAGATACAATTGTATGTAAGTCATTTTATGCAAATTAAGTATCGCATCGTGGAAAAAATCATTTTCATATCAGAATAACAGAAGACCTTGTCAATACTAGATTTATTTGTTCCCACAGTCGGTTGAGTGTCAGTTGCTCATCTCCAGGAGTCGACAGGCCGTGTCTAATGTCCCATTCTTTGCATACATGCAATTACGGCGCTTCCTCGAACTCGTCATCTTACGAATATATTAATATTGATGCCGTCTCACTCAGATTCCGGGTTGTGACAACTTAACTCCTGTTTAACAAAACTGCATCTTGATCGATCATAATATTGACTCTAATCGATCGCACATCAAGCAGGTCCTTGAAAATTATCCTGGTGAGCAATTATGCATATAATCGATCTGAAACATGTGCCTCTCTATTTATGGTCGACGTATTTGTGATGTATCCTGTCGGGTTGATTAACGTTTGATCATCGTTCACAGAAATAGTTGATTATGTAGAAATTTATAGATCATACCTTATTTGGTTCATGATAAGTGTTTAATTTACTCTTCTGCTAATCGATTTATATGTTGATGCAACTCATGACGCTAAACATTTATTTCTGGAAGGCCATTGCGGAGTCACCATCAATAAATAATGAAATGGGATAATGAAAAGGTCGGACGGGTACCTATAACATTTATGATCATCAATTGCTTTGACACATAGAATAAAGAGATAAAGAAAGATGAATCTAATACTCGTGGATTATTATTACACTGGGTAAAAGCTTTCAACGAGTAATTTTATGACGACACCAGTAAACACAAACATGCCAAAGCTAATTGGGGAGCCTACAAACCACGATGACATCATGCTAAGCACAGAACGATTGCCTAAAGTCACGTCACAGCATACCTCAATGATGACACTTGAGCAATGACAGACAAATAAAATATTCAAGTAGTAAGCACACAATGAGTCACCACAGCTAATTTGCAAAAAAAAGATCATTGCTGACCACTCATGACTAATTTTAGATCCGACATAATTGCACGAATACAATGGCAATAATTCAAAAAGTATTAAAGCCCACATAAAAGGGCCAGCGACCCGGACGCATAATGAAAGGAACATAATCCGGATGTTCAAGATTAAATAGCACTTTATTTAATTGTAAAACACAGCACTGCTTGAGAAAACCCGAGATTGATGGTGACTCCGCAATGGCCTTCCAGAAATACACTCCCCTACTTTCTTTCCTCGATTATCTTTAACTCGTGTGTAATGTTAGCCTCTTACCCCAAATTTCTTTCTTGGTTATGGAGGTCATCGTCCGTTCTCATCTCTTACATCCAACCAGGGTTATCGGGTGACTCTGACAGACCCTCAGGACCGCCCATTCTGCGTATGCTGATAAATTACAACTGTTTCGGTTCAAAGGTTAACGGTTTGTGTGTAAGCCTACGTCACGCCTACGCCACGCTATGATCCATTCGATGATGAGGCCGTGGTGATGCATACCACGTGCTGTGCGCCTACGCAGCTTAGCGCCACTAGATTCAATACAGAAACATGCGTTCTTTGTATTCCTTATATGGCGATGTAGAGTTAGTTATAAATAACTGGTCATATTATATCTGCATTTTTCTTTAGAATCTGCAGATTTTTCTACGCCCGATGAATGAGGCATTCGCAACACTATAGGGATTCTCTTTTTATTCGTTGTCTAGCTTTCCTTTCGTCTACTTTCAATTTAAGACCGCAAGTCTCGTTTTTACTGGATCCGGGATATGGTAAAGAACACATCAATGAGGCACAACGTTGCGTCAGCCCTTGTCATGCCTGTACATCATTACTGTCGGTTGACCGTACGAGTCACGCACGGAGACCTAGTGGGTTTTTCTTGATTGTCTTCACGGGGCGCTCTGCATGTACCGTGTACGAACTACGAATACGAATTGGTTGTATGTATGTTAGAGTAGCAAGGAGCTAGCCAAACCAACGGGAGCTGTTGATTTGGGATTTATAGCTTTGAGTTTGTTTACAAGCAAAATCCTGGAGTTTTATAAAACAGAACTTTGCCAAAAAATAATGTTGACTACAGACACCTATGATGTGGGCCCGATCCAAAAAATCCTAACATGGCATGCAATGGCACTGCATGCAATTGCAAACATAATTAAATCCAAATAATTATTTTATTTACCTTTGATTTAGTTCTCTGAGACCTCTATAATTTGTACTCTTGTACTGTAACGGATGTGTTCGGATTCGCCAGGTGCTAATCGTGATGTTTGCCGACGTGACGCTTGGATGTTTTGGTGGTACTGGTTTTTTCGGTACGTTTATTGCTTAGTAATTGGTCTTAGGGTTTTTTTAGGATTTTCAAGAACTAATATTATTGACGTCATTTTGATTTTCATATTCTACGTAGATTCTTTTGTCTCTCTCTTGGTATCATCTACGTACGCTTGTTACAATTTGAGTAACTGAAGATGAAGAAAGCTAGAATGCTTCCTAATATAAACTTGAATTAACCTTAGTTTTAGTCATCTTTTGCATGGTTAATATTCAAAACATTAGGTTAAATTAGAGTTATTCCTTGTCCTACATAATTTCAAGGGGCGTTGGCTTCGCCCAGACCAGATATAATTGACGTAAGATTTTGTCGTGGCTCTGCCCTTCGCGGTGTCACGACTGACTTACTTCAGTCACTGGTGCCGTTATTATGATGTCAATTACATTTCAATCCTGAAACATAGCCTGTCTGTTAATTTCTTACACTAATACATGATGTCGATCGTTTTACCCTTTTCCCCTTCCACGTGAGCTGGTTACCGTAAACACATCTTGCGTTATTTTATCAACTTTATAACTTTTTCTGTTAGTACAATATTGCACTCGTAAATCATACAGTATTTAAATCATTACTTACTAGCTTTTGCCTGCAACTTTGCACGTTTTTTATGGTTAAAACTAGGCAAATGTCAGGATGCAATATTTCTCCTTTCTAGAGCACTTTTAACCGTCGTATCGTAGTCGTGAAAAAGGAACATACAGACAGACAAGAAGTATTTTCGCGTACGTAAGATTTCCTATGCCTTGTGAGTAACTAGTCGTGCACCAACTAGATTGACAAACTCGTTTCACGCTATTAGATCTAGACGCAAACTTACCCCCACGAAAACCATTATACGGTCCACACCAATGTAACCTAAGTTTCCTTTTGCATTTATCATACCGCGCGCTATGCATTCGGCCCGTCGGCGGTACAGAATAAAACACGGCTACTTTATAGACCATTTCACGAGACCTGAGGCAATCCTAATGCTACTCGTTAGGTTAAACAGAACTAGTGCATATCGGTTAATCTGGCTTGGTAGCTTGGCTTGACCAACTTACCGTCTAGTATAACCTATATTTAGTCTAATGGACAAAAACTGAGAAAGGTGTAGACGAAGAAATGAAAGAATTCTGACCTTCTCTCGAAAATGAATGAGGACTCATTAATTTTCGAGAGAAGGTCAGAATTCTAAATCATAATTGCATTACATGGATTGAATGTAACATATTACAATATGTTACCTTTCTTGAATTATTTACTGCATTCAATCAAAAATTGTATTTTTCGAGAGCTTTACACTATGTATTATTGGGTATGTTCTAAGCGCAGGGCCGTGTTTGATGGATGGCACACACATTGGAAGGTCTATTATAATCTATACTCCATACCCAGCTGTGGGTGAATGACGATGTGGACTTCATCATCAGCCAAGTAGTTCCGATATTTTTAATAGCCAATAGACCTAAGCTATGTTATAAATCTATATCGTCATATTATGATTGTCGAGTAGCTTCTCTCTTCGATATAGCCCGTCCAACATGAGTCAAACTATTTACTTTACTATAAGCATAATAATATGGTATAGATAGAGGCTTCTAAACTAAATATTCACACTTTCACAAAGAATTACATCATGTGGTCCCTTGAACAATGTGACTTAATCCGCATACCAGCTCGTTGCGTATTCTCTCACGGCTGTTTTGTCAGCAATGGACATTATTTTGAGTCTTGTTTTGCTCTAGAATTATAATGGCTTTGTTTTATTTTGATTTTAGATAGCAGTGAAGCAAGTTTTAGGTTTGCTTGTATCAAGCTATATGCCATGTCGGGCTGATAAGTTAGGTAGGCTATCCGTTTGCAAAATTTTTAGGTCGACAGATATTTCTTAAAGAGGACAGCGAAAATGCAATTAGGTATTGCTATTATTCAACAACAGGTGTAATTCCTACCTTAATTTATGAACTAAGCTGGTTTTTTTATCATTGTTTTTTTAATTAATTTACTTGCATTGTTTAAGAAAGCACTATACAAGCTTTCCATCACAAGGGCTGAAAAGCTGACCGCGCTGTAATGGCCTGGACCTGTGCTACTCTGCGCTTTCAGCCATCATCATCGCGGCCAGCAACCCACACACATACTTACTAGTCAGTGATGTTCTAAAATGAGTTCGTATTGTTACTGTTGTAACTTATAATTGTTCCGCGAATTGTTATAAGCCGAAGGTAATCTTTAACCTCTTGAAAACAGTCATATTAAAGCAACAGTACAATGCAATATAAAACAAGATTTTATACTATCTACCTAATTACAAATAAGGCACATAGTCACACTTGCATTATAAACGCGAATGTTTGGATGTTTGTTACCTCTTGACAATACTACTGAACGGATCGGACTGAAATTTCATATATAAAATACGAATTCATAGATACAAGAATGTATAAAAGTAAATCTAGTCCTGGATTAACAAATGGGCTACTTTTTACCCCGGAAATTTGATTGATCAAGATTTCAGATCAGCTAGATCGACATCCCGTTTTGTGTGACCATTTCATAACTTCAAGAGAAATCGGGGAGGATACAGCTAATTTATCAAGTCCCCGTCATCTGATAACAAGCTCTCAATCAACTTATCATCAATGCAGTTCCTTCTAGGAACTCTCAGACTGTCCGTTGATAGTTATGCTGGAGCAATGCCAACAGGAAAACATTATAGTGCTTATCGTATAATGATAGCTTTACAGTACAGCAACTTTAGCTCGGTAAGTGTCAACTAAGTATGCAGTCGTGAATACTTAATGCAGCTGGAAATACCGCTGCTTATGTTATGCTTTAGTTACATATTTATGGGGCGATGACAAATAGATGTTTGTTAGGTTTAATGGTGCTGGGTATCCGGAAGGCGCGTTCAATGTCGAGGTTGGACTTGTCTTCTTGAGTGAATTTCCATCAAGTTGTTTGCCGGAAGCCAAAATCTCGATGGATATTCACTATTATCAACTTCTGGCTTATTATCTTCGAGAATTTCAAAGGGGTATTCACGTCTCATGCTATTTGAGTACCTATTTAGGTTTTATACTTGATCAAGGATGCGTTCTTGGGGGCTTATTGTCCGCGCTATTGTTATGGTAAGCCTACTGGGTAGGCAAAGGTATCTTTCTTAGTATCATCAACACAACATGCTGTACCTTCTGTTGGGCATAAGCTTCTGTTAAATCATAACATATTAGCTTTAAGCAGCTCTTTTGAAAAATCAAGGTTTTACTTATTTATTATGTAAAGAAAAATTTCAAAATAATAATCATGAAACAAAAAAATTTGTTTTAAACACAATTTTTTGTTTTTGTTGTGAACGTATGTATTATCGGTAGATGAGAAGGAAATTCAAATCTAAACTCTTCTTTCGATACTTCATAACAAAAAAATAAACTTCATAATATCAGTGCATGCAACTACGCAAGATATTTTGAATACAAAGTTGCTAAAGTATCTTGCAAAAAGCTCGATCAATGTCTAATACCAACACCACTTGTCTGTAATGGTATCGGCATATCACGAATTCCAAAGGCCTGCACAGACTATTCACACCTTTTGTTTGCCTCTACACTCTACAAGCTTTACTAAATTTTGCCGCTTTATAAACTAACAACACCCTGCCCGGATAGCACAGCCATTTTGGTATCGGAGGGGTTAAAAACCCAAGAAGGTAAAGTGACTCGACTAGAGCTGAAAATTGCTGCTTTCCCTTCAACGAAAATAAACCCAACTTACGCGACATTTCAACGCGTCAAACCATAAAAAGATTTCATGAATATTCAACGAACGAAGTCCATGACTAAGGAGTCTACAAGTCGGTCAAGTTTCAGCCTATGTAACTCTGTTTCACGCGATGTTATGCCACTACGAGTAACTTGTTTCCGAAGTAGAATTCAATTATCTGTTATGTACATAAATGTTTCATTCATCAATTAAAAGATACCTGAAAAGGAGAATGTAAGTATTTGTTAAAGACGGGGCAGGGCTAGCAAAGAACCCACAACCGCTGCTGGGGTAAATGTATTCTTGAGTGAAGGCGCGACTCGACAAACGTAGTGTAGGACGCTCTCCAGGCAGGTGATTTGATTTGCGAAAGACTGCAGGCAGATGCTGGATGCGGCAAGCTGAAGACAGGGCGCTATGGCGCTCATTAGGGGAGACCTATATTTACAATACATTGATCTACTGCGAGTTAAGCATATAAAAAGTACCGATACTTCTGCACCTGTCTTATCTGCGGACCCAACCGTTTACTCCCTTGTATTTTGCTCATTAATAATGCGGTTGAGATTGATGGCATTCACGCGGTGCGCCGGCGCATTGTGAAAGCGAACCACCTGCTCGCGCGGTCTCGACTAGACCAATGGCTTTGCGGTTGCGTTTGAAAACAAACTAGGATTGATTGACGTTTTGCCTTTTGCCACTGGGAGATAAAATTAAAATTTGCGTTCAAGCTGTTAACACATTCACTACCTAGCTGCGTGCGCCTGCAAAAAGTAAGGACACCGAAATCGGTAGTCCTTCGTTTTGTGCATTACGACGTCTACTTCATTTTTTCAAAGTAGACCTCGAGATGTGGTGTAGCAAAGCGATAATACAAGGGCAGGGGTTACAACAGAGCTCCGATGGCATTTTTTTATTATTAAAAACCTAAATTTGTTGCAAACCTCTCAGATACAAGAGATTCGTATCGTTCCCATATAAAATTATTTGTCACGTACTCGAGCCTCATAATAACTAAGTTACAAAACTTTGTGTAGGTATGCCTAATTCGTTCAAGCATGTGCGAGGTTATTTTAATAGTTCCAATTCCGATCATACAATACAATTCATAACAGTAGGTAGGTACATTGCACATAACGGACATTGCAATATAATAGTAATGATCCGATAGTCTTTTATTATTATAACTTTTACGACAAATGCATCATTGCTGCTCTACCTTTGCGAAATCCTTTACTGAGAGGATGTGGAATGCAGTTCGAATGAGAATATATGTATTGAGCATATCGAATCGACTGACACAAACGTCATTATAATGGAATTGCTTGAAAAGTTATATAGGGAATAAATAAATTAAAAGCGTCATCTAGCCCCCCCCCCCCACTAAGCATAACTTGTTTTATAGGTGGGTACTAGATAACGGATAAACTTAATATTTTTATTACATTTCATAGACTATGTGAATTGTCCAGTATTATTATATTTAATATTAATAAAAAAAAAAATTATTTTTTATAGACATTTTTTTATGAAATATAGAAATATGTTACTTATTATTACGTAGAAAACATCCAAAAAACTATCCGAAATACTACAGACCTCCTGCTTTTCAGGTAGGTTGTCCATCGCCTCCTGCGCAAATGATGCAAAAAAATGTCCATGATTCAGTATTATATAAGTTCAGCAAAAAACCCGCTTTATTTAATTTACAATAAATTAAATAAAGCGGGTTTTTTTTGCCTTTTTTTCAGTCTTTTATAAAAATTTAATGGGTTCCTTACTCTAGTCTAGACTACCGGATCGAGTCGGCGACCCGATAAAGACCTAATAAAGCCGATAAATAAGTTATTTATGATTTCAATGCACTGCGTTGGCGTCCATTTCACACAGCGCCATATATGTGTGACAAAACCTACCGCAACCATTTCTGTAGCTAATCTAAATTATAAATGGATCGCTAAACGGCATATTTTTCCAATAAATATTTCTGTTTTTATCGATATATCTCTGACTAATGATTCTGGTGTAATTATTTTACTTTGTTCAAAACGATCGGAAAGTTTTAAAGGAAACTGTTAAAACTGGAAAAACGGGCTGGGTTGTAAAAACCGATCTTATACCTGTCGTTAATTGATCTAGGTACCCGTTCGGAAATCCTTACACCTTATAGAAGAAAGGAAATAATGTTATTTACATACTCGATCCCCTGGAAACCTAGATAAACGAGAAATTGGCCAAGCTTGTTTAGAGGTCTTAAAACTGGACCAAACATTACGTTTACCATAGGTTCTATTGCGAATAAAACTCAATTGACCTAATTCAATCCATGCTCTTGAACTTATTTAAATAACTGGTGCGACAAAACTCTCGCAGGGTCTCAGTACAAAAACTGTTCATTAATTTCAAGCTTATCTATAGAAAGTTTAAATCAAGTAAAAGATACAGTTTGGAACTAGTATTTACAATTGAAATAATTGCGCTAGTAGTAATTGTAGAATGTTCGACTGACTGAAATAGTATACAGCTAGCTCAACTGATTCATATCAAATATAACAATACCATTCGGAAGCCTCCCCAAGACGCTGGCTGCATTGTCCCGCTTTATGGCAGTGGATTCAGCTTATACATCCTACCTATCTCTTATACCTATTACACAATATATTTGTTCAACAATTTCATTGCTCAGCTTGAGCTATGCAGAGATCTCATGTTAGTAGATAAACCAATAAGCATCTCGTTATTTGTCTCAAGCTCATCGAACAGAACGAGCTTGCGGTCATTGTATTCAAATGCAACCTGTCAGGCGACCCAGTTCTGGTATCTCGTTGATCACAATGCGAATTCACGCATACCACTGAACAATGATAATATCTAGGTGTGAGATGTAAATGCCCCGTCATCGACATTGAATGAGACCTATCAATCATCGAGCTATTGTGCTAGTCTAAAGATTGATGGGTTAAAATTGGCGAATATGTAAATCGATATACGTTGTTAGAGCTCGGATTTATGCTCGCTTGCTGAGTCGTAAAGATATCTCTTACCAATAAAATGTATTGCAATTCATAAACAACGGTCTATGTTGGGGATTGATGATAATGATCTTTCAAGAAGTTGTTAATATGTCATTTCTTTCTAAGTCCAGTTTGTCACTTTGCACTGCCAGACTATTACATGAAAGATTCATAAGATTTGCGCAACATGTCAGTTGCACTTGCTACGCAACATTAATCCATATCGACAATTTCAAAACGGCCATGTCAACGATTGACATTCTAACGATTAAAACATCCAAAGCAATTGCACAGCCAAAATCAGTTGTTAAAATAAGCGGCAAATCATGAACTGGATTAACTAGTGCAAGCGCATGTTTGGATGCCGGAGAGTCAGGGCTAGTTGCGAAACTGAGACATGGTAGGGCTTCGTCAGGGCTGCCGGCACGACAACCGTCGACAGAAAAATATCTATACAAAAACAAAATTATTTGAAACAAAATCTTTTTGTACTTATATGGTACAATTGCTGACTACCTGCGGTAGTAAAGTAGATAAAATACTTCCTTTTGCACCAACTATACGTATATGTATATCCTTATTTTTAATCCGTAGATTTTCCTCGTCGTTGTTTATATATTATTTTCTTTGAATTACGTATTTGTACAATTTTGACTATACGAGGAAGTCCCTCTGAGTAGAATAATTAAATCAATTTAAAATGTTAAAAAGTACAAACAACCGAGTTTACTAGGTTCTAGATATTTTAACGAATTTTGATTGTGATTTTGTTACAGTAATTATGATGTTGGTATTTAATTGTATGTACGAGGCTGGATCAACAATATTATATATTGTTGATTGTACTCCATATTGCCATACTTATCATTCTGGTGTAGTAGATTAGTACGCGAGACAGTGGGCGTAATGTAATCATTGCATCATTTCTCTATATAATTTATTGCGATGTTTGTTCTTGCTTCGGTCACTGACTCATTCCTATTTGAACTTATTTAGCCCTATTATTAGCCAGTTCATTAATTTATTAATCATACTTCTAAATTATAGTTCAAATAAATTGGTGCATAGACGGTTATTCCGTATTTCCAAATCATCATACAATCGACGTAAGTCAACGTTATTTATTGCACAATCCTAATGAGACATATTTACTAAGCCAAGTGATATTCACAGCTGTATTTATTTGCCAAGTTTCAATTCCTGCCGCAGTTTCAACTTTCAGCGGCTACAAACATTTTCACATAATAATATTTCACATTTACCTTTCCACGCCATTAAAGTTGCCACTACCACTACGACTTATGTTTGATAGTTGAAATGTGTTTCATAAAACCGACTGCCCAGCCTTATTTAGAATACACGTATTCCCACAAATGCCAGCAATTTGTTTAAATTACTGTTTACAAGCATACACAGAGCATTGTCTTTTATTTTGTAGGTAATTTCGTTTTAATTATGGCTGCGACCTCCCCGACCCTCGCGTACGGCGTCCACGGTCGCTCTTTCATTGCATTTGCGAAACCTGCCAGATTTGGAGCAGCAATTTGTGTGTGCTGTGTGTCGAGACGTGTCCTAGACGTGGCCAACCAGCTACAATCCTATCGTAAGGAGGAATAACTCGAACAATGTCCGTCGCTCCAATATATCCGATATCGACGCAATGTTTTGCCAATTTATCATAACTGTTTCTGCGGGCTCAGACTTAGACCGAAGATAACGATCTTTTCAAGAAGGAAAACCTATTTTTGTATCGTTGATTTCTAGACCAACTTTTCATGCTAGAAGGCTGAGGCTAGCTAGAGAATTGAAAGGCAGGCAGTACATTAATCTCACGGATGCCTAACTAAATTATGACATACTTGTCCTAACACAAGCTAGTACTAGTCAATTCAATACAAAAATTCCATATTATTGCATATTTAAAGTTTGTCTGTCTACTGATTGAATAACCAAAATAAAAAGCCGATAAAAGGGCACCAGTGTAACCCAAGGTCAAAAGGTCTATGCAAAATTGTGCATCATAAAACGTTCGCGTGCATTGTAAACGTCAAAACGTTATAAATAACAGTTTATCCAATTACGTGGAACGTCACGTGGGCATCACGCACGTGCTTGATGCACGCAAAACTAATCCGGATCTTAATTGTGATCTGACAAAACGTATCCATTATATTTTACTAACAAGATGTAAAAGCAACAACAGAGATCTTCATGAAAAGACCCCAGTCCTGGGAAGCACGGCCGTATGGCCGTTGTCGGTATCTATCGCCTACCAGTAAACATGACTGAATAATTCGAAGGTGTTTTTAACAGGTGATACGGTGACGTCATACACGTTACTAGTTTTACCCATTGCTGTCCCCTGTCTTAGGGAATCGCAAGTTTTCTACTTCCACTCCTCGCAGTTCAACGCAATAATGGTAGTTAACTGACTATTCAAAAAAATTTCAAACAAACCCTAAAATAATAACCGATGTCAAGGTTGGCCAAAGGTACCGTTCAATAGAAACGTCGCAAACCGTGAAAATTGACATGCAAACGCATCATCTATTGCCATGTACTCGCCTGATTTCGCTTCTTATAATTCTATGAACCTTCAACGGTTTGATATCATTGACACACAATAACTTCATAAACGGTGTTGCAAGCATGTCCTTGCCTACTCCTACGGCTGCTTCAGACATTTATCGAAATTTACAAAGGCTTCAAACGCATATACAGCTCCCACGAAACTAATTATTATAACTACATCTTGTAATCTGGTCTTATTCATAGTTAGGTTTGTCTGTTATAAGCGTCATCTATCATTCTACAACAGAGCTCTGAAAGATGTGAGGGATATATTTATTTGCAAAAAGGATTATTACAAAATATCAAATCAAGTACATATTATATAAAAGCTAGGGACGGGTTTTCCTCCAACTCGAAAAGTAACAACTAACAGTTTTAAACTTTCTTCGTCGCTTTTTTACTTTAGTCTACATACTAAAGCGACATAATATAAAAAATATCAATATGTACAATAATAATATAATTAAATAATAGTTTAATTGCCATAGGGCCGTTCTAATTACATCAATAAATGAATTAAAAAATTACAATTGATACATTTCGGTCTATTTTAATTTTAAGAATATTACTTCCAAGTGTCCAGTGATTGTATTAAAGGAAATAAAGCATTTGTGGTTTATTGATAGAGCTATTTTTAGTACACCAAAGACTGCACCAAAACTAAACTTAAGAAGTACCAAAACATCTTCACCTATATCCCTCAAACAGATCTATCTGAGCTCTGATATAAAATGATGGATGCAGTTAGTCTTGCACAAGACAAACTTAACTATGAACGAATACGACCAGATAAGATATTTTAATAAAAATTGGCCTTGATAACTCTCTGCCTTACTAAAGTTCCAAAGTTATAGACTTGAGTATAGCCTACTGTACCTAGTTTCATGTAACTTCGCTTTATTGCAGTTTCCTAATAGGTTAAAAGCTGTCTATAATAATCTAGACCAGACACAGCAATGCGGACGGGCGTGCCGGATGTTTTAACACTACGCATTACTATTCTCAGACATTTACATACAACCATTCTGATCTAGTGTTTGTATGACATAAATCATTCTATTAGAGCCATTTATTACTGAATTTCGGCAGGCTGATTATGTAAAAGCAACAGCAACAGCGACGCGACCGCGACCGCAATTTTAGCAAGCAATTTTTAGTTCACCGATTGTCCGGCAGAGGGAAACCTAGTGCTCGATTGCTGGGTAACGTAGTACCTGGTGTCATGTTAGTACAAAATTGGCTTTTGACAGCACTGATTGCTTAATTTTCGCCTGTCGCAAACCGGTCGCAGTTACATAATCAGGGGGCCGATTAATTTTAATGTTTCCTGGCGATAATGAGCTTATAATATAAATAATAAATGCATAGTTTTGCCAAAGTTATTTCCATATTCAGACTTTTTTTCGATTCAAATCTATTTTATTTTTTCTAACAACGAAGATCCATAATAAGTTTTACAGACGAGCTATTTGTCTAGGAATATCTAGAATATCTAATTGTCTAGGATATAAAATAACTAACCAGCTTCTGCCTGCAGCTTTGCATAAGAATGTTTATCGGGCTAAATTAATGAATACCACTAAATTAATTGCTTCATCGCGCATCTTAGAATGACACATTTTGACATTTTACCATTGATTAAAGAAACAACGTGTCAAAATTGTCAAGGGTTGAAATAATTTTAACATTCTCTTTCAATAATTAATTATCGACGTACAAGTACGAACAAAAGAAATATCTGTTGTTGTCCGGAGTATTTTCGTAGAAATGATTGCAGTAAAATAATAAGGAATGTTGAGAAATGGTTTAAAATTAAACACTATTATTTTATTTTAAATTTCATCGCCTTCTTTTCCCTGATTGATTATTTCTGTACCTATTCTTTATCTTTACATATCTTATTATGACGTTTCAGATTGATAAGGATCACCTGTAGATTGTTTGCGTGAAACAGTCTGCAGTTAGCTCTAGTGTTTCAATAATACATAGTTATTCTAATCTGTCTCTATTCTTTGATTGTAATTTTATTTGTAAATAACAGTACTTACTCACTTCTTCAGTTTATTTGTATATAATTCAATGGTTAGAACTAGACTTTCGATCAAAAAACCTACTCACCTAAACATGAATTCAATTTAAAATAATCGTGCTTCAGCTGCTCATAAACAATAACGTATTACCTGGCACCCCTATTTACCGGTCCATAGTCAGCATGCGCCCGCGCAGTATCGCAGTGTCGCAACGGTGTTGCGAAACTATCTCAATAATGCTCTATGGTCAGTGGCCCTAATGAAACCGCCCATTGTGTCTGCATGGGACATTGTTTGCTGTTTGTATGAAACTTTGTTTAAATTAACATGTCAGACCTTGACCGTTATATCAGTTGTGTTTATGGACTGTCATACCTACTGGTGGTATGTTATTTTATATACATACTAGCTGCGCCCCGCGGTTTCACCCGCCTGGTGATAGATATTTTGGATAATATACTGTATATCTTTATGAATTGTAGCCTATGTGTTATTCTGATAATGTAAGCTATATTATTGTGAAGTTTCATTAAAATGCATTCAGTAGTTTTTACGTGAAAGAGTAACAAACATCCATTCATCCATCCATCCATCCATACTTACAAACTTTGACGTTTATAATATTGGTAGGATCTAATGATCGATTTTGATATATCCTAGTTTTCTGTCATGCATTTTTACATCTCTCACGTATCTACCGAAGTTCTAGGGCATATGCTAGAAACTATCTATTGTACCTGTCTCTTTCTAATCATTCAACCAAGGCAATTATTGATCTTGAATCTTGATAACGTTATGATTAGGTAAATTATCTCTTGATCTCGATTCTGTACCTGGCTAATGGTTTCATTTATAAAGCATGTAGTTTTTTATTAGCGAAGTATTCCAAATTGGGCGTTTTGCTTTATTCTTTATCTTCGATCTTAGTTTCTATATATCTAAACAAGGAGGTACATAACCCTTTATTACATCATTAGATCAGTCCATAACACGATCAAAATTAAGTAATACGAGTATTAGTCTGTTCAGCTTACAATTCAACGAGTTATCATTGAAATCTTTTACTTTTTTTTTTTTAAACCAAAGATTAGGTAATGAATGCTGTAAGAGGCTGATGCGAGAGGAATTAATAATGAATTAAAGCTAGTAGGCCAGAGATGAATGCACCTTTTGTGCGAAATGAAATACCACATTAATAAGAAACTAATGACAAAAAACGGATGCAAAAAAGATGCAGCGTCGACCTCGTGTTGAAAAAAAAATACAATCTTCACAAATTTTAAAAAGCCTTCCAAGGACTTTATTTAAGACCATCATTAAGAATTTTCAATGCTATCATCCGTTTTGAAGCTGCTAAGATCTGTGGCATCTTAGCAGCTTCAAAACGGATGATATAATTTCCATATAATTTTTTAATCGAGAGTCTTCTTAGCTTTGTTTAAAGAAATTCGTTGCTGCCACTCTTAACTGTTTTTTTTTATTATAACTTTGTTATTTGTTGATTTATTATAACTTTGTTACAATAGAATCAAAACAGACATAGATTCCTCACGATAAAGTTAACAACCCTCTAGCCTAGCGGACCCAGCGTTGTTTGGGTTATTTATTACAAAAGGTGAATATTGATGACAATATTCGCCTGTCTATATGTCGGTTTAAGTGTTAGAGCGACTTAAGATATCTGGACGGATAACTAACTCGTGCATTCAGACTAATTCACTATCAATATGTTCACTCATACGTTGAATGTTATCAACGCACGGCCGTCGAGCTGGTCGAGCCACGACAGCACGACGCGCTGCCACGCTCCAATACCTTACCGCTATCATGCACGATCAGACACGACTCGTGTGGACCACCCTTAATTAGACTAATAAAGATTAATGAGATATGCCCCGGTGCTTTTTCAACTGGCGGCCTTTTTATTATTCTTTAAAGATTGCTAACGTGCGCGCATTTTTGTGTGGTGAGAATTACTTTCATAGTCCACGATGCATCTGCATCTTCAGTTGCCTCAGGGCCAAGGCTAGGCAGTGAATGTGTTAATATTACTAAGTTAGCATTGCTGAAGAGTAGCTCGAAAGCTTGATAAATCAAAACGATACATATGGATAATGATTCTTTGTTAATGGCAACTGTGTCTGGTTGGAAACTTCTGCCCGTGTCAAGTAATGGAAAAAAATCGTAAAATCAATGAGTTATTAAATTATGAAGATTGTTTGATATTTTCACCAGAGCCTAGTTCGTTATCTAACAGGGTGTACCACGTGCAGGTTAGGTTGGCTTGGGAGACGAGATGTTGGAGTCCCCCTTACACCCCCGATACGTATAGACGCGTTGACATGAGATTGAGTACCTCTATCTCTTTTTGTTAGTTAGGTATAAAAGGAAGAAACAATAACCAAGAATCTATTTATGGTTATAGTACTAATTTTAGTCAAGGTGATCAATAATCGCGATGGTTGTAAGCAATAATTATGTGTAATTATCAATTAATCAAAGCAGTATTCCAAAAATCAAAACAAATATTAATTACTTAATTTGCCTAAAAATAAAACATAATTTGATTGTTTACATACTCAGTTAAAGCAATCAATATGATATTTGATTGCCGCCCCCGCACTTTGAATCGAAAAGGTCTATTCTTAAAATAATACTAAACAAATAAAAAAGAAATACAAAATACCTACGTCTTAACTTATTCCAAAATAACTCGATTATAATATAATTGAACAATCAAAAAACTATATAATAATAATAATAATTTAGGGACTCAATAAATAAGTACCTACCTTATTCTGTATTTTGTATATTATTATTATAATGATTCAGGGGAAGGCAAGGTCATTTTGGAAAAAAATTCTGGCTTTGGAGACATGCTCCGCAATGCTCGGATGTGTGCTGATCAGGAATCATTGGCACCTGGAGTCCAAAAGCTCTTATTTAATAAAATTTGTTGTTAGATAATGTGCACGTTCGACTATGAATTTTAATCAGTCATTATCGATTACCTGTTTGATTACGTAAATTACGCGAATTGTGTCAACGTCAACGCCCTCCGATTATGCGTGTAAAGCACGCCGTCCGCTGAAGCGGAGCTGATGAACGGTATTGCGTATTTAGTTAGGCGCTTCGTCGGTTGCGTCGTCGGCTGCAGAAAAACTGCATGCCACTTTGTGGGATACTTGTATTTTATGAGCATAGAGAACAATATAAACTTTAAATTATACTTAATCAAAACGGTAGTTTAATTAGTTCAATTATTTTAACGTGGCATTTTTATCATCTCAAACTTTAGTTCTTTAGTCGATTTTAGTACTTATACTGAGATTTTAGCTTGCCAGATTGAATTACAGAAATACATTGGAAAGGTGAATGTAAATAAAAGCTTATTAAAACATTTGTATCATTCATTATACAATTGAACAAATTTATTTGAGTTTTAAAATTAGGTACATAGGTAAAGGTCAAATAAAATAAAATAAAAAATACAATACAATTACGAAACAGTACACAACTTGTAAAAATAAACAGTGAGAACACAGGCCACTGGGTGCCAATGGTCTATTAATTTATAATACTATAATTATGCTACAGTGGACCATTGCCTCGTGTAGCCATGTTCACGAGGGTCACATTTTTGGTCTCCTTTCTGCAACCTTGTTGCGAGTTTTAATTTGTGTGCGGGCTAATGAAATTACTTGATTTACGGTAACGAGAACACGGCCTCTACCTACAGACAGACATGAGTGACTAAACGATTTTACACCCACCAAGAAATAATTAAACAATAAATAAATAATGCTCGACATTACGTACCTACCTTACGACCAAAACTACAGATTCGTAGTAATAAGTTCTAAAATTTGTTACGTCGCGCGTCGATAACTTAAACTTTTAAACAAAAGCTCGCAATTCAAATAGTAAAGTAAAAAATAACATGTATTATCATCATTTTTATATATTTTATATACATTTCATTAATTATTATAGTTTTATAAACACCAGGCCCTTTTACAGTCAACTCTTATTAATTTTATCTTATTAATCGTTGTTTTATAAATAACGATATCAAGTGTATATGTAATACCTACGATGGAAATTAATGAAATACTGATAATACTGAATGCTGGACAATGTAGATAGGTATTTGGTATGTTCAATATCCTACATGGACTATCATTAGAAATTCCATTTCATTCATAAAGATTTTGTTCATGAGGCATGTAAGATGTCTCAGATTTCATATACATAGTTTCTCAACTAACTAACAATATTTGTGTTTGTCCTCAGAAAACCTCGCGCCCTCGGAACTGAAGAAACTTAGGAACAAACAGAGGAAAGCTAAACGCAAAGCGGAACAGGAGAGCGCCCTGCAAGCACAAGTCCAGGTAACATTAACTTACGTCGAATCTAAGTTAACAGGCACCGCAAAATAACTGCAAATAATATATACTGTCAATTTTTATTTGGCTGTGGGGTCACGGTAATAGATAGATAGAAAATTCTTTATTTAAAAATAAAACTATGTACAGAAATAGTATAGATCGATTCCTCCAACTCAGCCCGAGGGTCTCTTAGAACCGATTAAAGGAACATACCAGAGGAAGGTAAAAAAATTGAAAAAGTTCAGCACTGCAACTGACGACGTCTGTGGCACGGTGGGCGCAGGTCCGCCTGCGACGCGTGTTCGAATCCCAATTCGAAAAATGTTTGTACGATCTGCAGATATGTTATCTATGTAGTATAATAAAAAAATATCTATGTAATGTATATTACAGTCATCTAGTACCCATAACACAAGCTGTGCTTAGCTCTATTAATCTAAACATAGTTATGGAAAAGCTAGGCCCATTACATAAAACGAAAATTGATTAAAATAGGAATTACTTGTAATTCGTTTTCGAGCAAACGCTATCTTTTATACAAGTGATTTAAGAGTCTGTTTTGCATGAAAACAAATCAGAAACTTTGATTCTAGTTTCCCGACTACGGGTTCAGCTTAGCTTGTAATAAATTTGGAAGTGATCTTATTCCAAGCAATTTTTCAATCGTTATACAGAAAAGTAAGGTTCATACTCTCTGTTTCCAGGTGAAAAGGGAGCAGCATCATAAAGCGCGGGCACAGGCGGAGAATGGCGATCCAGAAGCACCACAACTGGACGAGCTTGTACCTGACAAATTAGCTAGGGTATGTATCCAGTAAAACTTTTGAAACTATCATCCATGACATGGTTATGGTTAGAACTGGTAACGTTCGTAGCAAAAGACAAAAAATTAGAGTACATCGGTATGTCTGCCCATAAAAACTTACTCGCAGTACCTTCAGTTATTCCGTGATCATGGCGCATGAGACTGTGCCGAAATATTGGAAAACTCAGAAATCAAATCATGGTAAATATCGTTTTAAGTGATTTTAGTATGTACACAGTATACAATTCATAATTAACTAGTTAATGCCCGTGATTTGGCACGCGTAGTTTCTATAGAAACGTTTTAATTCTATTCTATCCCATGGGAATGTTCATTTAACGTTTCCTTAGAAAATCTGACGCGCTCGTGTAATTTTTTTTCACATCGTCAATCCTTACGTACGACCACCCCCACCATGCTAACGATCAGATTAACATACGTAGTTACATTATAAAAATACGGGGACATGGATACAATATCTGACGCACTCGAGTTTGTCCATGCAACAGTTTTTTTTCACATTTTTGAAAATCTATAGACTCTCCCCCACCGGTGAAAAGGTATACTTAACTCACATTTTTTTTTCTTTTTATCATCTAAGCGTCGCAACCCAATAGGTCTCTATGACCCTCGAGTAAATCACCATTTAGCATCGTGGGCTCTTGTTCTAATATGGGAGGATTCTAGTTTGAAAATAAACGTTCGATGCTCATCAAAAAATTAATTTAAAAATTTTATGGTTTTTTGACTTATAAATTATTTCCGTACAGTTCAAAACCTGGATTTTGGGAGTCACTCCACCTTAACAAAAATAAATTGTGTCCGCATGACAGGAATGACAAACCCTAAATCAACTACCGTACCAATAAAAATCTATGAGGTCATCATTCAAATAAAAAATGAAATAAAAAGTGCTCCTAGGCCTTTACCTTCCTTTATCTCAATCCTAATGACTATAATCATGCACTCCTATTCTTACAAAAGTGATACGGAAATGTGTATTATTGTGTTTGATTGAGCACCGTACACATAATGCAATGTAATCAATATCATGAAGCCTACAATAGCGCACATTTCACTTCCTGCCTTTTAGGAAGTTACTTCGACCTATATTTGAATGGATATATTTAGCCCAAAGGTTATAAAGCTATTTTGTTGTGTGTATAAATAATAGCCAATCAGTGGTTAGCGACAAGAGACACAGTAATAATGCAATGAAATAACTAATGTTATAGTATAATAGTGAGCAGAATCTCATCTCAATTAAAAACTGCCCTACTACGGTTGGGTAGCTACGCTCTCAATAACAAATTTAAAAAATATCTAGTGTAGGTAGAGCAACAGTTTCTTACAAAGGATTTGCCCTGAATTTGGCTCCCGATATACATAAGAGAAGATAATTAAAAAGAAGACCTTTATTTTTGACGTGTACATACTCCCACGTAATGCTACTGACAGACACACACGATATAAAGTCGCGTAGATAAAGATTGGGGCTGAAAATGTCCGCCTATTTCACGCTGTCCTGTTTGATCATATTGGATTAAAGATGATCTAAGCGGGATAGCATGAGAGATGTCTGTCATTTATCAATTACACTCCTAACCTACGCGACTTATACACACAAACGTGCAGCATTTGAATTGATATGAGAGTGATGGTTCCAAGTTGCTATCGAGGGTGCAGGAATTTTTTATTATTTACCTTTGCTTTGACAATGCTCTAAGAAACTGGTAAAACGCAACGCAAACGCAAAAAATACTCGCATTTTTCGTATTAATTTGTTTTGTTCGCCTACAAAATGTTATGCTTTTCTATTTGTTCTTTTACAATGGTATCGCTCGAGGGGTCTTTTGTACAGCATGCAAGATTGTTTGTTATGTCATTGACAGCTCACGATTCCTTTGCACGATTATAAACAATCGTAAAGCTATGTTTATTTTCACTGTTGACAGCATTACGCATCGATTTTAATAAATTTTATTCTAGCATAGAAATAAACGAGGCGGAATTTTGTAAGGGAAATTTCGAACAAATACATATCATGCTAAACGAGAGTGACCAACCAACCTTAGAATAATTTTACTCTTTGGACTTCACTCGCAAATGAATATTTATATTTTTTATATTTTTTTATATTTAATCGCCTAAGTATTGTTACCCTAGGGAAAAAACATGAATGGTGAACGAATATGTTAGCCAACTAAAATAGAAGTACTATTGGTTCAACACCGCAAAGGAACATTTTGTGTTTTGTGTACTTATTATTGCTAGTATATAAACACTAATCGTGATCTCCCTTTGAACTCTACACTAGGATACGCTTTGCCGAATATATTTATTGCGTCAAACATGGTTAAAGCACTAAGGTAAAAGGTTAAAGGTCTCACTAAATTCTAGTGCCATAATTATAAATAAATAATTAGATATCTAAGAATTAGCATTTAAAAAATCATTTATATCATAAGAGATCCTGTCCAGTCATTCAGCCATCTAAACAATTTGATTTTAATTATTCATTTTTTTTAAATTTTATATCATTTGGTATTTTATGGGTTTTGGTATTTTATGTCATAATAATATCGTTTATTATTGTTTTCAGGTAGAGGATCCGTTAGAACAGGCACTGAAGTTCCTCCAGCCGCTGCGATTGTTGGCCGCGGATAGGATAGACACACACCTAATGGCCTTCGAAATATATATTAGAAAAGGTACGATCTATTACTTAGTTTAGGTTTAGGTGGAGGTACTCCGGTTTCCGCATTTGGACTCCAGTCGGTCCTTTATGCGTGTGTTTGCTAGCATAGCCAGCCAAGCTCCGACCAGAAGCGCAGAATCTTCCTGTGGCGCTACCATGCTATTGAACACATAGCGTAACGCGCGTTATCAGCGTTATTACGGTAGCCATGCTATTTAACACTTAACGTAACCCGCGTTATTACGGTAACGTTAGCGCGATTAAAGCGTGTTAAGGCGCATTTTATCGCGAATAGAAGAACACGTTTGCCCCAGCAGCGGTTGCTGCCTGTGGCCTGTGTGGGCCGGCTATGAGTATAATTCGTCGACCTCTGTGGCGCGGTGGGCGAAGGTCTGAAGCAGGACGCAGCAGGGTTTGATTCCCGCCTCAGGACAAATGTTTGTAAGATCTGCAGATATTTGTTCCGGGTGTTCTGGTCGTTTTTTATGTATGCATAATACAATATATAATAAAAAAATCGATATCTATGTATTGTATTATGTTTATCTTGGGATTAGATAATGCTGTGTGAATTTTCGGGCTTTTTTATTTACAATGTATAGCTGTTTTCCGCGGTATCACCCGCGTTAAATCCGAATTTCACATTTCTAAAATATAATATAGCCTATGTTTACCGGGGATAGTGTAGCTTCCCAACGGTGAAAGAATTTTTCAAATCGGTCTAGTAGTTCCTCCTCCTATTCAATAAAAACAAACAAAAAATCAAACCTTTCCTCTTTGTAATATTAGTATTAGTATTCTTTGTATATAGATTTATTTAATTTGTGTTCCAGATAAACCCCTCCTGATGCTTCAAAGCTTAAAGCGCGCGTGGCGACTGGACAGCGGCAACCCTCACCTGCACGACTGCCTGCTGCGCTGCCTGCGGTGGCTGGCGGAGGCCAAGCCGACGCTGCATCCCGATGTGGCCGCCGTCATCAGTGCCGAGATGAAATCCGTAAGTTATGCTGTCAGTAGATCCTACAGTATACCTACAGTCAGCGTCAAATTGATATGAGCGTCAGTATTCAAAATGATCTGAAAAATATGAAATCAATTTTATATACGCAGTTCGAATCATAATTTGTTGTAAGCCCGAAGGCCCAAGGTGTTCAAAATATCTTACTACTCATTGTTTCATATTTATATGAGCAGTCGTGGTGTTCAAAATTCTGCTCTGGAAGGTAGTATGCCAACTCATAATTGCTTCTTCGCAAGACGTACCGTTGGTTGTACACCGTTGTTATTATTCCCAGATGGTAGCAGGCCGGAGCGAGCAACAAATAGCCGAGGAGTTCGTGGAAGGTCCCGCGAAGAAGTCTCAAGCCGCCGCGCTGTGGGGCGCGCGCGCCCTCTGCCGCCTGCAGCCCGAGCGCACGCCTCACGCCCTGCAACTGCTCACCTCGCTGCACTTTGACGATCTCTCTATACAGGTAAATAACTGGTGGCGCCATCTAGTTATTTACTTGGCAGTCTCAGATGACGGCGTTGTGCGGCGCGTCATATGTCTATGTTATCTAACCTGTGTGCACTTTGACGATCTCTCTATAAAGGTTACGGGCGCTTGCGATCACATATACTATCTAGATTTCGGATCACATGCAAAATCAAAGCTAAAAGCCGTCTCCGTAAATAAGGCGCACTTGAAATGTGAGCTCTTATTTTGTTTAGTTCGATTGAAACACAGCCAACATAAACACATGTCACAACTTCTGAATACACATTGCGGCATTGATTCTTGATTTTTCTTTTTTGCGTTGACCCGACATCTAGATAGTATTTGTGATCGCAGACTGGCGCCATCTAGTTCTGTACTTGGCAGTTTCATGCATTAAAGACCAACTGGAAGACTTTGTCCAAATGCGGAGAAAAGAGGTACTCCTTTCTCCGCCTAACCTAACCTTGGCAGTCTCAAACGACGGCGTTGTGGAGCGCGACAAATATTATCTAAGCAACCTGCGCATTACCTCTCCCCGGTCGTGTCTGTCCGTCGTCCTATTGGATTACGAGAGTGAGGGAATAGAGAAGTGAACATATGATTGTTCACACACACTTGTGTATGATAGAAGATTGATTGACGACCGATGTGGTGTCGCAGGCGAAGGTGCGCCTACGACGCTGGGGGTTGCAGGTTCGATTCCAAACGAGTTGGAAAACAGACACCATTCATTTATAGACTGGCCGTGATATAATAGCTGCCTTAATGTGAGCCCTCACTCCTCGGGAATGAAAAAATACAGAGGCATAGGCGTAGTTCCCAGATATGGGGAAAATACAAGAAAAAACGTAGCCTTGTATAATCGAAAATATAAAATTGACAGATTATCTATGCATTCCAGATCTGAATTTTCGACTAAATCTCATATTCTCTTTCCAGGGCTGCGTTGACGTTCTTTGGAGCCTGAAAGAGGGCAACTTCGGTCCCTGCGAGAAAGAAATCTCCGACTACGTAGCCGCCTGCACCGCCCGTTACCCCTACGCCATTGCGTTCAAACCGCCCGCGCCGCCCAAGGAGCTAGAAGAAAGCGAAACCACCGACGAAAACTCACCTCTGCAGGCGAAAGAGGTCGCTGTCAACAATTGAGAGGTTCCTTTACGAGATCGTAACTACTTGAAGTCTCTAACATGAAGTTTATGTATATTTTAGGGCCTGTGCACATTAGGACTTGACGTGCCGTCGTCGAACGCGCCTGCCTCTGTCGGTGAACAATAAAGAGTTTGGTTTTTATGAATTATATTTTGGAATTTGTCGGAGCATACATGGCACTTTAAAGTCGTTTTATGAATGGGCATTTAGACAGTAATTTCTGTGTTGCAAATTACTGGTATCGTTTGAGGTCTGGCAGTTGTACATTTTGAACAAATAACACTTCTCGAGTATGTGTTTGGGAAGTATATCCCCATCACATTTTTGACATGAAAGACTTCAAAATGAGGTTATTCGGCTGTATGTATATTTTTTTAATGGTTTTTCGTCATTTATAGACCGATTTGGATGATTCTTTCGCAGTTGTATATGTTGTGTATGACGTGGTCCCAATTTTATTATTTTTATTTATATTATAATTTCCCAATGGATAAGTATTTATCCCGCAAAACTCTTAAAAACAGTTAAAAACTAAAATGAAGTCGGATTTAGTTTTTTAAAAACAACCAAATAATTAACTTATGGAATTCGTAAATATGTTTTGAAGATGCGGTGCGGTCTTTTTAACCTTTATAGTTAGTTCTATTTTATCCTTCAAAATGTAATTACTTACTTTACTGGTTTATGGTATTGTGAGAAGTAATTGAGAGCTTTCATTTAAATTTGGTTTACCTAGCGCTGGTCGCCCTTTTGATTGTTTTGTTTAGCGCGATATATTGATAAATATAGCGTCCAAAGTAGTTACAATTCACGAAAGGAATCTCTTGCCTGTGCACGTACTCGTAAACACGAAAATCGATGTTTCTTAATCGTTGATATTTGTTTGATTTCGTGCAAATGCAGTGACATAAAAAGTGCTCATAAGCAAGTCACGTAAGGATAGGTTTTGCACGAAAACGAATAATTAACTTCGATTTTCCTTTTCTAAGTAGGCCCCTGGTCTCTGGAACTCAACCAATAAACCGTCTTTAATGTCCCAATAAAATTAACTTAACATTTTCGGAAAAAAAATTTAATTATACCTACTCACAGAGTTCATAAAGACGATGACGGTGTCAATTCAGATGCCCCAAAATATAACTAAATTTATCTGACAGCACTAAAATTGCTGCCGTCCCTTGCGTAAGAATCGACACCCATGTTAATAGACAAGGGAGCAGGTTTTTTTTTCGAAGCCAAGTTTCATATTAATAATCGAGGCCATAGTAAAGACGGCTGTAACGTTTTGAAATAAAACCATATAGAGTGCTTATCACGAAAGAAGCCCCCTAGACGCAGCTGTAGGTAGTGCAATAATTAATTTAGTTTATTTAGCGTTGAAATCAATTAGTTCTACTAATTGCCACGAGACTTCTTTCGTTAAAAGAACTCTAGGTACGACTTAATTATGGTATTATACTTGTAATGACGAGGAGGCACAAATATGTATGTCCAATTGTCCACTGTTGAATGTGCCTTTCCAAACAAGAGGAGTTAATGTCATTCTTGGCAGGTGAATCGTTGATCGCAGTAGGGGTGTTTAAAATACACAGAAGGATGTTACTGTCCTACCCCTGGTAATATCTCTTAGTCGACTCGCAAGCCCGTTATGCACTAGCGGTAGACCTACGCGGTTCACCAGAATTGGAGCATAAAAATATACTGTAATATAACTGCCTCGCAGTTAACGTTAACGCATTCACTGCCTAGCCAGGTGCGATTCGCAGGGGCGCACCGCCGTCTAGAGGACCATCACGTACACATGTCATCATCATCATCAGCCAATGGTAGTCCAGACATGCTGAACATAGGCCTCCCCTAATTCACGCCATAGCGCCCTGTCTTCAGCTTGACACATCTAACATCTACCTGCAGTCTATCGCAGGTCGTTATCCCACCTGGTTGGAAACACATGTGCTTCACATGAAAGTGTCTTAATGCGCAGGGGCGCTTGTCGACTTCCACGGGGTCAGTTGGAGCGGTCGATAACCGATACTGATAGATTTTAAAGGCCGAGGTTTCTTCAAAACTCCACAAGTAACAAACTTCTCTGAATATTTTTAAACATACGCGATCAGAACAGAACATATGTACTGTCGTATTTACTCATGTGCTGTCGTGGTCTGTTGAAACGTCGGGAAAAATTAAACTTCTCTTGAGTATTTATAATTTAAGTAGCTTTCTGAGGTTAGTTTGGTTTATCAAATCTAATTGATATTTTTTTATAACAAGGAATTCTTACGTTAATCCTTTTGTGAATTTATATAGACATTTCATATCAAATTTTTTACAGGCTTATTATGCTTATGATCAAATTCAATGCTATTTTTTCTAAGAGGCAGGATAGGTTTTCAAATCAAGGCGGCGCGGCGTGTATACAATTTGGAACTACTTATTTTCTAACGTATAATTCATTCAAAATTACTAGTATATATAAATCCTCCATAAATAGTATATATAAATTATTACATGTGTTGAAAATTTTACATGAAAATTGGGCAAACGGCAATACCCTTGGAACGCAGATGTCGATGATAATTTTCATGTAAATTCATAAATACTATAGTTTGACCGAAACCGCTGTACCGCGCCTGAGGTATGCGAGCGGCGAGACGGGGGGGAAATATCGGCCGCTCCGATCCATCAGTCTGCCGTCAACGAGTACTCGTGCTCGTTTTTCCTCGCCGCACTTTCTTAAGGAGCGGTATAGCGGTTTCGGTCAAACTATATCAGGCGTCACAAATATTGCAATGTTCTCGAAGGAGCGGTACTACGTATTTAAGTGTTTTCCTCGAATTCGATTAAATTACGCGTGAATGTTCCTTATTGTTTCGTAGACAAGGTTTATATCGTACCAATGTTATAATTGTTGAGTCAGTAAATAAAATTGAATTATTTTTGCAGAATAAACAACCAAATGTTGTATCTTTGTTTTAATATTAAAGGTCTACTTAAGTTTGCTGCGAATTAAATCAATTTTAAATACTGTCGAGTGTTTCATAGTTTTTTTATATTGTTCGAGTTATTTTATCTAACACAATTGCTTTTCTGTTTTATTCAATGTTACTTGAACTAATCGGGTGATAACTTCTCATAAGTAGTTTGTAAAATATATTGTAGATGTTAGACTGATTGTTATATCATTTACCAAAATATATTGTAAACCACAGTCTGACATAGGTGTCTATTTAGATGTCGCCACAACTAAACTAATTTGATGTAACTCAAAATGATGCTACCCATACAAGAGGAAAGCTTATGATAGTAGACACAAACGGGGTGTAGCCAATAATTGCGACAAATAACGATGATGACAGTAAAAATCACAAGAATTATGTATTCACTGATCCATAGATTACAAAAAATCTATGTAATATGTATTACATTGATTTGTTGAACAAGATTAATTGTATTTTTTTTATAAAATAATAATATCAAAACAGCAATCCGTCATGACACGGTGAACACCAAAATTAGAGCATTACACAACTGTGACGTCATGTACGACGTCAATAACCATAGTAAAGAACTGAATTTCTTATCTTGACAATATTATGGTCATTCTGTTTCATCATCAGAGATGTTCGTGCATCGGTGACGTCATAGATAAAGTAAAAGTATTGTAGCGTTTTAGAGCAAAATTGAGATTGCATTTTTTAAAGCTCATGTTTTTCCTTCTACTACTTCCTTTCGGAGTAGTTTCTACAAAATCAGTCATCATGCCTGCCTTAATTTCTTATTTGTAGTATACTTGCGCTTCAGTGCGTAAAAGCACTGAAGTTATGTTTGTCCACTCACACAGGTTCGTTATTGGCTACAAAATCACGAAAATATCACTATCCTCTGCTGTGACAGCAGCGTGTTTGTCCTCTATGATGGCATTTTTTATATTTCGATCGATATGAAAACCAATTTTAGTGCTGTCTAACTAGTTTAGTTTTGGCGACAACTGAATCCACAACCTATGTCTGATTATGGCATTGAATCGCAACATAGGCTTCTAAACCATTGTGGTAGGTATATTAGGCGCTATGCACCCAGAGCAAATTTTAGTTGAAGAAACGATCAACTTTTTCTTTAAGGTTAACAGCTGATTTCGAGTTGACTGTTGCCACAATCATGATCAGCCTATATCAACAGTCCACTGCGGGATATAGGCCTCCCCTAAGGAGTTCCCTAGCGCTCTGTCTTCACTGAGTTAACGGCACAGAGATCGAAGTTGTTCTGTCTGCATAGTGCCTTATTGGTCGAGTAAAATGGTTAGCCATAAGCTAGTTTGAATTACTGCCAAATATCAGATAGTAAAATTTACTTTTTCCTACAGCTAACATAGATAGACAAAATCGAGGTGTGATAAAGTTCAATATTGCATGTATTATTCATAAAAATTACACCAAGTGTGGCCTCAAGTGTTCATCGGTTTGTATAATAGGACTTAGAAGTAATATACATAACGGACTTGTTCAGTATGAGAAATATTAGTTTGAACAGCCAGGTACGCTCTGTAAATAATAGTTATTAAGTTTCTATTGTAATATATTGTTACAAACTCCCCTTTTGTCATTATAGACTGTTTGTAAAAGTTTTGTTTGTGAAACTGTTGAATTCGGACAATTTTGTTGTAGATATTTGTAAAGTTTGGACAATAAATTGTATAATTGAATACTCCTCATATATAATTGAATACATTTAGACAGGAATAACATAAAACTGATTTGATTATATTCCTTCGCCACTTCACTGAAAAATATCTTTGAATTACCGATATAATGAAATACTATATTTTGTTTAGCAGATTTATTTGTCAATGGTTAAAACATGTACTTACATTGTTATAAAAAATATTATACTCGTCTCAAGATATTATCTATCTATAATGAAGAACATAACATAACACAATATTTCGTTATTTTATTGGAAATAATCCAATCATTATAATAATCAAAGTGTTCAAAAATGCTTTTCTTAATTTTTTTACTCCTCAAGATATTATCTGTCTATCATAAAGTACATCACATATTACATTTTTTAAATTAATTTCAATCATTATAATCCAAGCGTTCATACGAGAACATATTATATGAGACATTCTTTCAGTGAAGCTGGTTTGTATTTTCTAATCTCCTTTGAATTTCTTTCTGTAAACAGCTACGTTGGTAACGTACTCAATTTTTTAAAAGCAGAGTATTGTACTCTGATCTTGTACATAAAGTAATAAAATATTATTTTACAAACAATGATTTTTTATTTCTAGCACATAAAACAGTAGACTAGAAAATTTTCTAAAGGTGGGTACTGACCGGCGTTACGCGGCGTAATGTAACACAGCGAGCGTTCGTGCAGTCAGTACGGGGAAAGAAGGCGCTCGCAATAAGCAACGAGACGGATTTTAGCACATAATCATGCTCGCTGCGAATGGTACGTTACGCACCGTAACGCCGCTCAGTACCCGGATTTAGTTTTGAGATTGCGGCACATTCCACTTATTAGAAACTGATTCCCATAGCATAATATTAACACAATATATGGATAATTATTTTGCTATCTAGTCATGGTAAATAGAAGGAACAATACTCGTTCTATAAAAAATTACCTAATATCACATGATTTATATGAGCAAAAGCTTAATAAACTGGTCACAAAAAAGATATATGCATGTCATGCCGTTTTTCTTGTGGTAAATGCTTGTTTATAGTAATTATTTTGTCTTATTATTAGATATCATCAAATAAATGTTCCCCTTCTCTTTTTTTTAAATGATCAGTCAATTTGTAACAATCGTTCTTATTTGCTTGGACTCATGTTTTCCCAGTCGACTGCACTGAAATCTATGACTATTCTGTTTTGCTTTGGTTTCAGTTGCCTGTAAAAAAACAAGTTATTATGTAATTTTTATTTTGTTATTTGTTGTTTTGAAGGATATATGACTTTTTGTCAGTCCGATTAACCAAGTGGTTTACTGAAAGCTAACTCAATTCAGCTTACAATTAGGTGACAGTTTTTCTTAGTTTGCAGCAAAAGTGCAAGTGTGCCAGCTACAGGTCTTGGAAAAACAGGCAAGGATACAAATTGCATAGTATACCTTGCAAATGTTCACTGTGAGCCATTTTACTTCTATATACAGTTAGTATGCACTCTACTGTTCCGTCGGTTTAATATGTTTATTGTCTATTCCCGGCTTAACTGTGAAAGCTATGCGAGCTAAGCCAGACCTAAGTTAGCTTTTGGTCAGCCACCCATTAAGGAGCTACTTCCTAAAGTATATCATTCATACTAGCTGCGCTCGCGGCTTTGCTCGCGTGGAAATCTATGTATCAAATGGTGTATAAACCTTCCTCTACAAATACTCTGATCTATTTAAAGTAACCGCAACAAAATCCGTTGCGTAGTTTTAAAGATCTAAGCATACATAGGGACAGACAGCAGGAAACAACTTTGTTTTATACTATGTAGTGATTAGGGTTTGTTTTCATGACTTACCAGTATTTAACACCTGCAGCCTCAAGCATTTTCTTTGAAGCAATATACATGGGTTTGTGTGCCTTCTCATCCGATAAATACACAACTTCTGTGATACCAGACTGAATAATCATTTTTGCGCATTCATTGCAAGGAAACAGACCAACGTAAATTGTACAGTCCTTGACATCAGCCGAGTTCTTGTTCATTATGGCATTCATTTCTGCATGGCAAACTGGAAAATACAAAAAAACTTAATTAGGTTTATAGTACAGAGAACCAAGGTTGTCGACATAGCTCAAAGAATTAGCAAGCTGAAGTGGCAGTGGGCCGGCCATATCTCGTGAAGAACCGACGGCCGCTGGGGCAAACGTGTTCTTGAGTGGAGATCACGACTCGGTAAACGTAGTGTAGGACGCCCTCCGACTAGGTGGGATGACGACCTGCGAAAGACTGCAGGTAGATGCTGGATGCGGCAAGCTGAAGACAGGGCGCTATGGCGCTCATTGGGGGAGGCCTATGTCCAGCAGTGGACTGCTATAGGCTGATGATGATGATATTTAGTCAAGAGATTAAGATCTATTGTCATACCCTATCTGACAGGGATCCATGCCCACATACAACACTTCTTCCACTAGTGGGACTAAAGAAATAAATTTTAATTTTGACTTTGCATTTTTATTTGGCAATTACAAGTTGAATATTGAATACTGAAATTATAAAGGACATTAATATTCAGTAGGTTTTAAATGAGATAAATTTATTGTGGGCAAGT
This sequence comes from Eupithecia dodoneata, assembly GCA_947044415.1. NCBI lineage: Eukaryota > Metazoa > Arthropoda > Insecta > Lepidoptera > Geometridae > Eupithecia > Eupithecia dodoneata. The sequence goes on from OX345670.1 coordinate 4,210,186, forward strand.
AGCATCCGGGTGGTATTGTCATGAATAAATTTATTTCATTGATTAAAAGTGTTTTTTTAAAGTAGTGTTATTATATTTACCATAAAAAAACTTGCTGTCTAATGGTGATGGAGTATTTTTGCCCCATGGAAAGTCATCATCATCACAGCCTTTTGGCATCCCATTGTAACTGAAATAGGCAATTGTATTTTTCAGTGATCATTCTCGACCAAGATGTTAAGGTGAAGTGGGCTTGCTTTTACGAGACAATGACATCAAATAATAATAAACAATTCTATGTTTTTTTGCCAAATAATTGATTTACCGGACAGTCAAAATGTGGGTTTTGGGACTCACTTCACCTTAACTATTCATTTTAAGGCTGTTATTAGTCTATATAATCATAGTTTTCTTTGAAAAGTGAATCAAACATTTACAATTTCATTGATTTTTAATAAATTATGTCAAGTTTAACTAACAAAGCTGCTAATTGTCTGATTATCTTTTGAAGAACACCAACTTCCTAAGGTGACTGTTAAACCAGGATCTGTTAAAGAGTTATCTAGAATAAAATTATCCTTACCCGATACCAACAATAATATTATCTTTATTGACAATACAAGCTCCAACTTGGTAAGCTGGGTCTTTACTCCGCTTCGCTGCTAAGAAAGCTGTTGCCATAAAGTAATCTTGCCAGTTGATATACCCTTCACGCTTTTTCTGGTTATCATCTCTGAAAAAGAAAGATATTTAACTTATTCATCCTAAAAGAATTTCGCAGACTAAGGTAGGGCTAAGTAAGAATGTTGTGTAGTCTCTTCCATACCAGGTATGCTATGGCCAAACTCAACACAAAAAACACATAAACCTAGACATCACATTCTTGTTAAAGTTCCTAAGAGACGAAAGTGGCAGCCTCCAAACCGACTCCTCTAAAGCCACCTCAACATGACAAGCTTAAATAAACCACAGCTGAGGCCCCAAGCAGATGCCTTGAGTTCCAACTCAATATATTTTTATTTACTCTGACAGAGTTCAGAGAAAATTTCCTAGCTGACTGGGAATGAAAATATATATTAATAATGGCTTGAGCTAGAGTTCCTATCTACATTGAAGTGATAAGTATCTCTAATAAATAAGCCTCAGTAAAATTTGATTGCACACTGCTTGTTTATCAAAATTTGATTGCACAGCATTGGCTCTACTTCTTGTGGAGAAGTAGAGCAAGATTGTACTGAGGCAGGACCTATTGGTTCGCTTTGTAGAGCCACTTGTTGCTTTTTTATACTTAGTAAATTTTTATTTAATTTATTATATGTAGTAACAAGTTGTACCTACTACAGTGAATCAATAAATGTATTTTCTTTCTATGGGTACTTACGATATTGACAATTTCTCAGTGATTTCTGGTAGATCCATATTATATTTATTTATTACTTGGAGGTCTTATCTGGGTTTAGGTTGGTAGATAGCCTTGATCTCCTTCTTTGGCCTGGGCAGAGATAAGAACTTATGTAACTATTCACGTTTTCTTCACCAGCTGAAATTAAAAAATACTACATGTCTTAATTTATTTCTTTGTTATTGTTTTGGTAAACTAGCCCGCGTGACTCCGCTACGAAATACCATTTTTATTATATATAAATATGTTCAGGTAAACAATGTACTTTACTTACCTACTTTAGGTTATTTTAATATATTTTTTGGCTAAATAATCATTTATTTACTCCCTGCCACCTTCTTTCCTTTCGAATCGAACTGACTGAACTGATCACTGATCCCCTATGTAGAAAAGTACTTTGTGCACTGAACTCAACTCAATAACTCAATCAAAGAGAGAGAGACTTCAACTTCTTGCTAGATGACTCTGCGTCTGGATTGATACAATTCTACCAATGTCCGTCTCATGGTAGCATCGCATCGCAAGCTTTCTTCGGGTTACGCAGTAGTAAAGATATAGAAAGAGTTTTTACAATAAAAAAAAATATTTAACTGTGAATCAACAACATGTACCTATCACAAAACTACAAACAAGAGAATAAGAAGAAGTAGTGCTAAAATAATACTAAAAACTGCAGAATAATTAAATGAGAATACAATAACTTAGAGCAGAATTGACCAGGCAAGGCGCCAAACAATGCAAAATAAACTTTGAAAAAACTTTAAACGTTTCTTCTCTTTCTATAGAGCTTCAACTTCAACTTTTTATAGCTCGCTGTGTTGGCTATTTCTATGACTCGCTGTGCTGGCCTGCTCGGCCTGCTCGGCCTGCTGTGCTGCCCCAACTCTGCCACTATGAGCTATCTACGGTGAATATTGTCTTTTACATACAGACAGATCATTACATCAATACGACACGCACGAGTACAACATGCGTTAAGTCATGGGAAGTAAGTTTCCACACAGTCAACAACCAATATTTACAAGATCTTGTTATAAACAAGCTATAAGCAAAGCTTGTGTTTGGGGCTTGGCCCTGGAGCTTGGGACTACATAATAATGCTGTGTGAATTGCCCAGCATAATTTATTTATTTTAAGTTAAATAAATAAACCTACTGTTGTACCTAATAGTTTTATTCTATACGTTCTTTATGTTACTAGGTACCCTATCTACTAACCAGTTATTATCTGTGGTTAGGTACCTTCTTAAGAATAAAAGAGAAATACCTACCTTCCTCTTCCTAGTTCAGAATAAGTTTAACATTCACTGTCTAGAATTGAAGACCTTGCTCTGACCAGATTAAATTTTATGTAATTTTCAAGGTCCTTTTATGTAGGTATCTACCCTTTTTGATGTCATCACAATTTTGAGCATTGTATTTTGCAACTAAATGCAACTGACATTGAACTGTATGAACGTATAAAGCATTTCACATTCGTGTTATTTTATTAACCGACAAAATATGAAAGAGGAGCAGATTCTATGTTCGGCTGTATGCATATTTTATTTAAGTGTGCTAGTCGATTTCTGTGACAATTATGAGCCGATTTGGAAAATTCGTTCGCTATGAGATAGGTAGTAGGGGATCGTATCCATCCATAGGTAGGCGTCCCATAAACATTAAACTCCCGTGGGATCGGTTAGTTTTGTCCTGTTTTTTAAATCGGAGTAAAATAGTCGATAGAATTGCAAATCGGTTTTTTGTTTTTTAAAAACGAACAAATTAAATCCAATTTTTTTCAATTCAATCAAATCAATTTTTCTTAATTTATAGAGTTTCATCACAATGAGACAGCTCTAGATTTTGTAAACCTAAAATACCTACTATGTATATACGTGCCCGTATTGCCGTGACCAGATACCAAATAAAGTCCTAAATTTTAAATTAATTACGAAAGTAGGTAGGTGTCATGTATATACACACAACCACTTTATTATCTATCTACCACCATCATTCGGTTTAATTATGTAGGTATTACGCAAGTACTTAGTCACCTACCTAATTAATCAGGGGGCTAGAATTGTCACCTCATAATGTATTTTTTGGGGACAGTATTCAGTAATAATAATTGTTCAATTTATTTATTCATATAATAGCTTACAGCATAAAATTAATTACAGATTTGGTTCTTTGGACCAATTTGTACATTACAGGACAGTTAAATGTGTGGAAAGACTTAGTAAAGTTGCAAATTCAAAATAATCCTAGATATTTTAAGTAAAGATGTTTATTTTGACGATCAATGTGGCGCGGTGGGCGAAAATCCGCCTGCGACGCAGGAGGTTGCGGGTTGAATTCCCGCCTCGGAAAAATTGTGTGTACGATCTGCAGATAATTGTTCCGGGTGTTCTGGTCGTTTTCTATGTATAATAAAAAATATATATCTATGTAATGTATTGTATTATGTATATCATTACCTATGTTATTATTATAGTGCGTTATTTTGATTGTTATCTGTTTTGTGTACCAATAAAATAATTAAATCATAATCTAGCCAGGCTGTAATTGAGGCTGATGATGAAGTTAGCCGTAGTACCTTTTTTATTAAGTCCGGGAAAGTATCATTTTTGCATAAACTATGGTCACCCGCATGATCACCTAGTTTTTCTTCATTCAGTAGTAGCATATCACAGATTACTCACTAGTACCTCGTAGTAGGTAGTTCATTGATTTAACTTGTTCAGTTGATCATTAGTTGATCGCTCTCAAACGGGTGTTTTGTGGCATTGTGAGAGGTATTGTCCAAAAATACAAATTATTTAAATTGAATTAATTTATTGTGATTGTGACGGGGTGTGGAAGGAAATCATTTTAAAGTAAGTCTTTCTGTGCTAGTTACCCCGAGCCCGAGGCAGACTAGCGCTACATATTTTATCTTATTACTAGCTGACCCCGCGAACTTTGTTCGGCCTTAGAGGCAATTTAAAAACATGATAAAAATTATGTCCTAAGCTCATGGTCCCCACCAATTTTCAGCCAAATCGGTTCAGCCGTTCTTGAGTTATAAATAGTGCAACTAACACGACTTTTTTTATAAATAGGTATAGATTACGTTGAACAAAGGAAATATTAATTAAAATTTTCATTGGGGATTTTGTGATACCTTTTATAAGCTTTTTTAATGCCTCTGTAAATGTTTCATTATGTATAGTTCAGGCAGAATACGAAGTTGCCCTTGGTGGTCACAAAACTTTATTTCCGCATGGCTATCTTAACTTTTTAATAAAAGGACCCTTATCGAAACTTGAAAAGCGAAATTTGTCGTTTTTATAATCATCTTGTAAAGGACAATGTTGCGATTGTTTTTTACTAGATTTGACTGGTCGGTCGGTATTAAAAGGCAAGTGAATAAATTTGAAATTAAGTAAGTAAATTTATTCCAATACCATCCAAGACAAGGCAATGTAACATAGCCTTTGATTTATTCTTATACTACTACAACCTCTAAGCAACTGGTCAAAGTATCCCATTGATTATATTAATATTTAATATTATTTTCGTAAATGTACTTCAAGCTAGCTCGTAGGTAGTGACTTATATTCGTTACTAAAGGATAATACCGCTAATTGCAAAATAAGGAGCTTCCTTCACTTTAAAAATAATAATAAAAAATATTTGTCTCAAAAACATGAAAAAACCGTGGAGGATAGGGAATTTGAAGTCGCTTTCTAGTATTATCAAAACAATGAAATTATAATATTTATTTATTTGCACCCACAGAACAGATTTGCACCTGCCGCACCGATAAGTAAGTAAGTAAGCATAAGCACTTAGCCTAAACACACTATTTTATTTGTAAAGGATTTATTAATTATTAGGTTAGGTACCTCCTACTTTGCAAGTTCTTCTTTGGTTTATATCAATTTAGAAGTAATTATAATTGGTTTAAAATTATAACTTTAAATTTTAGAAGTAAATTACGCATACTAATAACTGTATATACATAGAGCCACCTAATATTTATCTTCAAATTTAAATTGCAATGCCCCTGCAGTGTGCATTTTGGACTTTGGTTATTTTATTTCAAGACCTATTTGCAGGTACCTATACCTACACATGTAAGTAATAAAACATTGAGTAGATATAGAATATTTAAGTATGTACCTAATGTGATAGGTAGTATGATTAGGTGATGAAGTATGATGTAGGCAAATAAGTTAAACGTTGGTTGATAGATTTTAGTATTGGTTATCTTTGGTAGCTCTTTGTTTCTAGTCTTAGTGCTATTTTAGATCTTTCATTCATTGTGTGTTTGTTTAAATAGTTATGAAGAAATGAAGTAGGTAGTAGGTAAGGTAAGGACTCACTAAGCAGCGAGTCCTTACCGAGTAGGTAGGCTGTAGCTACCTTATTTTAGTCAGTTGAAAAATTGCATCACTGAAAAAGTAGCTTTGCAAGAATACACTGACCTTGCTCTGAATATCACATTAACCCCAGAAACCAGACAGTTTTGGACAAGTAGCTAGCTAAGACGTGAGTGAGTGCGGGTTCCAATTCCTTTAACAATACCATATAAACATTATATACAGAGTGTTTATTTTAACTGGGACAGTACGAGGGCACCCATAACCAGAGAAGATACAGGTGCAGTTTCTTTTGAAACATCAGCTCTCTCTGATCTCTTAGGAGAAAATAATTTTGACTAACTTCCGCTGCTCAGATTTTTGTTATCCGATACTTAGAGAAAATAATATATCCTCTATGATTCGATACAATAAAATGATCCTTACAAGAGAGTCGATTGGCATAATTTTTTTTCCCCATTTTGATTCATTTTAAGGCGCCGCCAAATGTCAAAATGTTTATCCAAAATGTTAATGCCAAAATGTTTTTGTCCGAAAAGGAGATGAAAAAAAACAGCACCTCTGGTTATGGATGCCCCTCTACTGTCCCAGTTAAAAAACACTCTGTATACATTATACCCCAAAACACGTAAAAATATCTTGGATAAAAAACCAGTTTCCTATCGTTATATTATAAAAAAATTCGATACGGTTTTTCAACTTTGGTGTTTTCTGAAAAATTTGTAATTAGTGAAAAATTAGTTGTTTCACCTTTTGTTGAAAGTGTAAAGGTTCTGCCTACTGCTGATGATGACAAGGTATTGTATTTTTAAACGCTTACTAACTTGAAGCATTTTTTCTATATTCTTAGATTCAGTCTAGTTTAATACGTACCTAGTTAATTTTTATCATACGGAATAATGACTGGCTTAGGCAAGTCCTGGAATGAAGAAGAAACTAATCACATTAATATAAAATATGCGAAAGTTTGGATAGGTGGATGGATGTTTGTTGATTGATACCTCTTCACGCCAAAACTACTAAGCAGGTCGAGGTGAAATTTTGCATCTAGGTAGTTTCATGTCTGGAATAAAGTATAGGCTACTTTTTGTCCCATAAATCAGTTTGCATAATTATGATTCAAATAGCATTAAAATTAAGAGTTACTTCTTATTTAGTGAACACATTAAATGAGTCGGCTATTGATCGACCACAACCTATGTATCTATAAATACTTAACCTAAGAACCCTGTTCTCATGTAAATTACATTATATAATTTGTCTTTTTGAGAATAAATGAATATTAAACATTAAAACGTTTCCATAAAAACAACGCGTGCGAAACTGCGGGAAGAAACGAGTTTAGATTAAAAAAAAATACAACCTGACTGAGGAAATATAATGAAAGAGGTTTTTCCAGACGACGTATATTTTTAAGTGAAGTAAATGTGCATTTATAGTGTTGCCAACGAGTTTTATTAAAAGGCGTAGCACCAGTTCAATTTCGACATTTAATTCCGGAATTGTTAAAATTAATTAAGAAGTAGCTATAACAATATCTTAGTTAGTCAAGAGGAAGTAGGGAGGTAAGGCTAAGGGTTCCGTATCCGTGTTATGTTATTGTTAGGTTTTAAGTTGTGTTAAGCACGGAATAACAGAGTGGTTTTAAATGACCTTATCCACGATTTTTAAAACACAGCAAAAATTTATTTTGTATTGTAATGTAGATAAGATTTGGTGGGTACTTGGTAGGTACCATGTTTTAGTTCGTAATGGTTATATTCCATTCCCATTCTGCGGGATTAAGTATTAGTTAGCTATGGTAAACATATAATTTGTCCAGAAGCGGGATTAGCAACCTCCTGCTTCGTAGGCGGACTTTCAACCGCTACGTTGCCACTGGGCTGTCTAACTTATAAAGTTATGTATAACTAACTTAACTTAACAATTACCCATGGATCCATTGACTTAGGATAATCAGCCGGCTGATCGCGCGCCAACAATCAACATAATGAAACTTCAAGTTAAAGTTAAAGAGGGCAGATTCTTTGTCGTATTTAAGGAACCCAAATGATTTTGAAGGACGACGAGACACAGAAGGAAATTTGAAGGTTTTGTGCAAAGTTTATTTGTAAGGTTGCGTTTCCGTGTGCAAGTACAGTTTTATTGTAAAATTAGTAAAATTATTATAATATTAGTCTTATTATAATACTATTGTGTGTAAACGGAATAGATGTAGGGCAATGTTCTATAAAGCTCACTTTTATTTATTTATAATTATACATATAAAATAAGGTAAATTTTTAAATTGCAGATTGATAAATTCTAACCTAATAATAATAATTACCTGCTTTACTGTGAGGACTACTTAGTACCAACCCAATGCTTTGTCATTTGATATTCACTTTTTTGTTTTGTCTCTACTCTTTTTACACATATTATATTAATCATGTATTTTAATATGTGTTATATATTAGTAATTTTTTGACTCGATCATACTCTTCAAAAGTTGAATGAATGAATGAATAAAAAAAAAGTTGAATTAAATTATAAGGTTTTTTTTTCATTTTATAATGTATAAGTATAACTTACACTACTTAACATGTAACCCTATTAAGTATTTGTTGTGTGCACATAATAATATGTAGTTTTCAAGCCAGATCATATAATTAAGTATTGTGTTAATGTATTATTGACGTCCGTCCTCCCGCCAGGTGGGATGACGACCTGCGAAGGACAGCAGGAAGATGCTGGATGCGTCAAGCTGAAGACAGGCGCTATGGCGCTCATTAGGGGAGGTCTATGTCCAGCAGTGGACTACTCTAGGTTGATGATGATGATTCTATTATTGCTTGTCATGTGTTTTGTGTACCCAATAAACTAATATAATAAATAAAATATTTCAGAGCACCCGTACAACTTGTGTGAAGCTAAAGCCATGAGTGGTATAAACGCGGCTGTGACGGAGTTTCTGAAGGTGCTCCAAGGGTCTGGAGGCTCGCTCCTGGTGCGGACGCTGCTGCAGGCGCTGACATTGTCACAGGTCTTGCCCGACGGAGGCTGGGTGGACGACTGTAGGCTTGCAGGTTCGTACCTTCATCTAGATTCTAGAACATTCTGGAATATTCTACGTGCCTTCATCTAGAAGGTGCTCCTAGGGTCTGGAGGCTTGCTGCTGGTCCGCACTCTGCTGCAGGCGCTGGCATTGTCACAGGTTTTGCCCGATGGAGGCTGGGTGGATGACTGTAGGCTTGCAGGTACCTTAGAAGATTCTGGAATATTTTAAAACTTAGTTGGTTAGCTCATTAAATTAGTCTATATAAACTTAAAACAGGAGGGCCCAGCGTGCTGCCTTGTGGTACTCCAAGCCAATTGCGACCACCAGTGAGAGGTCAGGCGTAGGAAAGTATCTATAGCTACCTAATACCTATGACGTATTTTCTGAGGCACGGGGTGGTAATGTCACACCGCCATCTTTCGAGAAAGATTAGAAATGATTATTCAAGAGCTTCCTTGTGTTATGTTAGTCTATGCCAAAACTGAAACTCAGATGCTTGGAGTCGAGTTTCAGAAGAATTATTGTTGTTAGCAATATTTGATTGAAGGAAACCTCTCATATCGACAAGGAATAGTAATTGCGTATAAAACAAACGGCAACAAACGGTTGGTTAGAAATATTTCACATCGAATTTGGCTGAAGTATACGTAGGAATTTATTTTCAATCTATCAAGAATCTTCGGTCAGAAACGACAAAAAATAACTAAGTTAGGTGTACTACATTCAAGTTTTTGACTTGTGAATTGTGATGCGACATTGAAACTAAAGTCTAGACTTTTTGTAGACAGACACCTAATGCATTTTAATTTGCAAAAAGTATGTCCTACGTAATCAATTCTTCGTACCTAATTCTAGCAAGTTTTACTAGAAAACCTAACAACCTTGACCATTTAATGCGCAGTCTCATAAAAAAACTTGTTGTTAAATATCGTTTTCTTAACCTGTTTGCCTAAAGTGCCATTTTTACCTGATGAGGTATTTTTACGGAGTTTAGAAGTAAACGATGTACATATTTTTGAATAAATCAAATTTTTGACGCATTTCAATAAAATAAGACTGTCAAGCTTAGCTTTTGTCTTGGCAGGTTAGGTAATGCTAGTTAGGCTTCCATCTCACGCATCGACTGTTGTTACTTACACAAAAGTGGAAAAAGAAAACAACACCTTAGTATTTTGAGTAAGTAACTACATAATTAAATCAAATCCTTCATAACTATTTCAAATAAACTCTTTTCATAATAAACTGCTGCGCCCCGTGGTTCAACCCGCGTGGAAATCTTTGTGTCAATTATAAGCCTTCATTTTGAATAACTCTATCTATAAAAAAACTGCATCAAAATCCGTTGCGTAGTTTTAAAGATACACAGGGACAGACAGACAGCGTGGAGCGACTTTGATTTATACCTCTACTATGTAGTGAAAACTCAACCGCTGATATAGAAATTAGGACCAGTTTTTACAACTGAGTTGAGCTAACTGCTCACTGTTGCAAACGATCTAAAGATAGCTCTGATCCACATCAATACCGATTGGCGCGGCGTTTAGACGCTAGCTGCATTGTCGTGCATTTCTAACTAACCCAAAAAAAAAATAGAAAAACTGATCATCATCTATGGATACCACCGATGACTTATCCATACATTCCACCCACCCTTGGCTTCGCCATGATATTCTGTAGTATTTCTTCACGACACTAAAAATATCTTCCCTGATATTTTTCCCGACGTTTCAACAGATTAACACACTGTCCTGGTTAAAACTTGAAATGTCGGGAAAAAAATGTAAATAAATGCGATAAATAAAATACCCGTTTAAATAGTCCTTGTAATTATGTTATCTGATCGCGTAACTTCAAAAATATTTATTCCCTGATGATATTTCAGATGGAGACACCTTCGACCATATCGTGATAGGATCTGGCTCGGCTGGTGGCATCATAGCACCCCGACTAGCAGAGAACCCTCATTGGAAAGTGCTGCTTATAGAACTTGGGGGCGATCCACCCCCTAATAGCGTGGTGAGTCTCTGCGCCGCCGCACAGTAATATTTTAGTGATAAATTAATTTCAGCCCATGTCATCTCACCGCTGGGCAAAGGCCTCTCTTCCTTGGTAGGTAGGTACGGACAATTATTTTTGCTGTCAGAATCAGCTTGATTCTGACAGCAAAAATAATTGTCCCAAAATGTAGCTGCTTGAATCAGCACCATTTTGCGATAATTCTTTTTGCTGCAATATCTGTTCTTGGTATGTTCTTTGTACCTAAGTGTAATAAAATATATATATGTATAGGTATCTATGTAATGTATTGTATTAAGTAGCTAGACTAGAGGTTGCTGTGTGGATTGTCCAGTATTATTACTATAAATTATTAAGAGCGTCTATATTAATATAGACGCGAATGTAAATTTTATAACTGGTATCATATCAGGAAGTAGCAGAATAAACTTCTAACACTATTTCGGGTGTGATTCTGAAATGTAACGCATCGTTTGTCTCTTTCAGATCCCAAGTCTCTTTGCAACGCTGGCCAACACGAAATATGATTACTCGTATCCTGCGTCCAACCCCCCGGGAGTGGGGAACGCCCGCAAGAACGCAGACATCCTTCTCAGCCGGGGAAAGGTACTGGGAGGCTGCTCCGCCACTAACTACCTCGTCTACTCCCGAGGAGTGTCCCGGGACTACAACGACTGGAGCCGCACATCCCCCGGCTGGTCTTGGGAACAAGTCCTACCATATTTCAAGAAGTTTGAGAACATGACTGACCCGTCTGTCATAACCAAACCTAAAAACGCTGAGCTACATTCCACTGAAGGCCCAGTCAAAGTATCCAGGCCTGATGACAATCATGTCTACGCTCAAGTTAACAAAATAAGATTAAATGCTTTCAGTCAGATTGGTATCCCACATGTTCTGGAAAATAATGGCCCAAAACCATTTGGAGTAGCGCGACCTCACTTCACCTTTGCAGATGGTAGGAGATCGAGCGTAGCTGAAGCTTATTTGAGGAACGTTAAAGGAAAACCAAATCTTTGCGTGGCGAAGTACACGAGAGCAACAAAGATATTAATTAATTCCAACAAACAAGCATATGGAGTAGAAGTTCTGAATAGAAACGGCGAGAAGTTAAAAGTGTACGCTCGATTTGATGTCATCGTGTCAGCGGGGACTATCGATTCAGCTAAACTGTTATTGCTATCAGGCATAGGGCCGAAAGAAGAACTCGCTAAACATGGAATAAATCCCGTCGCGTATCTTCCAGTGGGCTTGAATATGCAGGACCATCAGTTCGTACCGCTTCCGTTCGCCGGAAAAAAGGGAATCGAATCCGCTTTCAGCAATCTCCTAGTCCCGACGCAAATAAACGAGTTCCCGGTACCTTTTCAGAGCAGCTTTTTCAGGCTCAAAAATATACCTAGCGGCCCTGTGGACCGTCCTCAGTTCCAAACCTTCAACATTTATATCGGAGCTACCGCGTCCCTGTTGATATACTACGGATGCCTGTCATTCGGCTTTGTAGATCGGGTTTGTTCCTCCCTGGCCAAGCACAACCACATCAGGGAACTGGACATTATGTCTGTACTGCTCATGCATCCGAAGTCTACTGGATTCGTCAAGTTGAAAAGCACAAATCCGTTGGACAATCCTATCATCCACATGGGGTTCTTAAAAGAACAAGAGGATGTTGTGATGCTGAGGGAGGGAATAAAGTATTTAAGTCTTATTGGTAACACTACTTATTATCGAGATGTACATGGATATTTGGCGAAGATAGATGTCCCTGGTTGCGAAGGGTGGACCTGGGCTTCTGATGAATATTGGGACTGCTATGTCAAAGCCACAGTGGGATCCATGCAGCATCCAGTCGGCACTTGTAGGATGGGCCCGGATGGGGTGGTGAATGAACGGTTGCTAGTCCATGGTGTATCAAATTTAAGAGTGGCAGATGCTTCAATAATGCCAGAGATATCTAGTGGTAACACCAACGCGCCTACCATGATGATAGGAGAAAAAGCCAGTGATATGATTAAAGAAGACTATGATATTTACGCTCGTTATTGGTCATAGTACAAAGGTGCGGAACAGATATAGTAATTGTAGTTAATTGACCAAATATAAGTCATGGCTAGGATAATTTAACTACCTAAATTAAGGTTAGCTACATAAAAATTGTATTTTAATTGCTTTAAGCGGTAGATGATAATTTATCTAAAGGTGCGTGCAGATTAAGTAACGAAACATGTTATATTATAAAGTTATTTATTTAACCTTAGATAATGTGAAAGTGTTATATGTATAACATTATGTTACATAATCTGGAGGCATCATACATAATTCATATATTATTCTGCGACGCAAGCGGTTGCGGGTTCGATTCCCGCCTCGGAACAAATGTGTGTACGATCTGCAGATATTTGTTCCGGGTGTTCTGGTCGTTTTCTATGTATAATAAAAAATATCTATCTATGTAATGTATTGTATTATGTATATCAGTTATCTAGTACCCATAACACAAGCTTTGCTTACCATGGGGCTAGATAATGCTGTGTGGATTGTCCAGCATTATTTATTATTTATTTATTATTATATGTAGATAGAAATGTCACTTAGACGAATGAAATTTTATAGGTACCTACTACAAATTATATCAAATAAGAAAATAGGTGTCTTTGATTTTCTGTTCACTAAAATTTTTAGTCCACTAATGGAAGAAGTGTAAAAGAAACCACTAGTTCTTACAATGATTTAACGAATGAAACAATGAGGAATCTCACTTCTCAGAGGAACGCGTCTCATTAACATGGCCTTTGTGATGCAGATGACTTATCGCAATGAGCGACTAGAAGATTCCGCGAGTAATTACCATACTGCGGGGCTGTGTGGATGTACTAACTACATAAAAAACCTCCTCTTGTAAGGGGCAGGCATGTTCAACAGTGGAAGTAATGTGCTTATTCAAATTCCTTTAATTATTGCATAAGTTTGCGAAAAAAAAAACTATGGACAGTCATCGAATTTCATTCGCAAACGCACGCAAAATCTATAACTTTCTTACTATCAATAACGGTGCCGATAGTAAGGAAATTATGATTTTCTTTGGACCAACAAAACAATACACAAAACAAAATAGACTTAGACATATCATTTATTTGCCAAGTAATTTATTTATATATTTTATTTTGAGCCATTATTGTCTCACTGCTGGGCAAAAGCCTCCCTTTTCTCCTTCCACTCCTCACGATCCAACGCTGCAACAGGCCATGATGTTTATTTGCCACGTAATGTGGAAAATAAATAATACCTATATATATATATATCTCTATCTACACACACTCAATATAAATTAACAATTTTGAAAAAAATTAAAAACGATCAATTATTTACTTACACAATTAAGAACTCAAGTGAAGTCGGTGCAATACGTTGAAAAAAAAAACGAAATAACATTAAGTCGAAAATAAGCCAATGTGTGCTGCAATGCAAATAAGCCGTTTTAGAATAATCCCAATTGTTATCAACAGATGGCGCTGTAAAATCGAAAATAAGTAAGTAGATGACCAATGTGTGCTGCAGCCTGCAATGCAAATAAGCCGTTTTAGAATAATGCCAACTATTATCAACAGCTGGCGCTGTAAAATCACAATGATTGTAAGATGGATATAAAATTACTTCCCACATTTCCTCTCAAATTCTTGCTTATTCCCAAAGACAAGCCATTTATAAAATAAAAGAATAATAATGCTCCTACAGGATTTGGTAAATGTAGGGTGATAATGGTAAAAAGTACCGGTTTTTCGCATTAAATTGAATAATTTTCCAGACAAGGCTCAAGTAAATGAGATTTTGGATTAGCCCGCTTCGACTTGATCCTGTTTGTGAGAAATAAGGCATTATTTGTAAGTAGGAGATAATTCCCGTAGGATGGTACATTACTTACTGCTGGGATTGGCAGGTTTAGCAGACATTTCTTCTATAGATATCTTCGATCACCAGATAGATGAATTGGTGTATTATTTCTCGCCCGGAGGGCGAGAAATTCAAATTAAAAATGTTTTATTTCTTTAGGCTTACAAAACAAGCACTTAGAAAACTCAAATTTTAAACTATAAAATATTATCAAATAGAAATATGGTGATTTGATTTTAAAGTTTACTTCAATTTTTTGTCCACCAGTGGAAGAAGTGAGAAGAAACTATAAAATAATTTAATTCATAATAATGAATAGTATAAAGCGCAGCGTTTTATAGTAGTTTTAAAATATTTATAGAAAAATAATAGCAACAAAATCATAAAAATTTTAAATGTATGATTTTAAAAAAGATGCTTCACTTTATTGGTAGCCTACCAATAAAGTGAAGCATCTTTTTTAAAAAATTTAACTTTTCCAAAATTTTAAATGTATGATTTTGTTGCTATTATTTTTCTATATTATATTAAATTAAATAAGGTATATCGGTAAAAACATCATTTAAAAATGTGAAATATTCGTAATATTTCACATTTTTTGAATTTTAATTTCTCATAGTAGGATACCAAAACCAAACATCTTTCTAAGTAAGTTTTTAGCCAAGGATCTCATCAGTAGGTTATATTTTTTTCTTAATTAGATATGTCAGTATTTTCTATTATTTTGAGCTTCGAAACTGATGCTGAAAGGGAAATTATGAAAACCTCTCACAAGTTATCTTGATAGAACGCGTACATACTATATTAATCGAAATATTTTATAGTCAAACTCGTTGGACACTAAAATTTCCTAAAATTATTAGTAAATAACATATACTATAAGATAAGTGGTTCATGATATAAACGGGTTTGAAAAGTACTGTTTCTGCGCATTTTAGGAATAAAGGCTCTTAAAGAAATAAAAACTTTTCATTTTCATGCATACAGGCAGTTTCATAGGTGTAGTGTCTTAGTGGGTAGGTTAGGTACCTACACAATGCATAAAAACCCAGGGCACAACAATTTTTGGGTTCTTGTTAGATGTTAGCCTAAAATTCTAAACAATCTTATTTATAAAATTAGTTAATCTAGGAATGTCATGGTTCATGTCGCGATTAGGTAGGTAAGGTACTTACTAATTTAATCTGTGGGTGATATTATGTCAGCTTTTTTTGTTTTAATTTGTCATCGGAGAAAAATTCGTGGAACTTTACTACTACAAAAATGCTACTATTCAAAGTTTTCAAGTGTTTCATATATTATCTTTTGGTTCGCATTTTAGGATTTCAGGTGGTATGTATATAAAATATTTTAATTAATCTAAATTTGGGGCTTTTGCTAACAGTTGTTAGGGTTGTATCAGGGAGTACTATTTTGTTCTTATTTCGTCTGTTATAGTTATTGTCTAGTTCTTGTTTTGTTTTAAAGTAATTTTTTATTTTTTCTAACAAACATTGCCGCTTGTAATATATGTATAGATGCAGGGTACGCTAAGTAGGTATCTTCTTTTGGATAATGTGTGGTTTGCAGCTTTCTCGTGGAGTAATATTTACAAGGATACGTTTTTTTTTTGCTTTATAAAAAGTTGTTCAAAGTCCGTACTGTCACTCCATAGTATAACAACATAGTTGAAAGCTCGCATGAGCATAGTAGGCAGTTAGATCAGTTTGGTAGTTTGTGTTTGATTTTAAAACACTTAGAGCGTATACAAAACGCGATTGGTTTTAGTAGATTCAATTTGTTTTTTCCAATTTAAATGTGATTATAGAATAACTTCCTCTTTTTAACACCTAAACAGTCATCAATGCACCTGTCAAACGTTATTATGGTAAACACGAATAACGAGGTTAGGTTACAATCAGAATAACAACACAAGATTCCGCAAAAATAAAGTTCCCTTTCACAAAATCCAATATACGGTCAAATCCGAACGGTTCGGTACCTAAACTACGGAACCCAATAACCGCTTGACAAGAGTTCCGTAGTAACTGAGCGTACGTATGAGGTGTCAAGGTGGCCGGGTGCTTTTTATTGCGGAACCCTAATAACTTGCCCTTAGGTAGGGTACGGGTTGTGTTTGTTACTGTAGTTGTAGTTTCGATTTTATATGTTAACTAAATATTAAATCCGACCAGGTGGGATGACGACCTGCGAAAGACTGCAGGTTGATGCTGGATGCGGCAAGCTATGGCACTCATTGGGGGGGGCCTATGTCCAGCAGTGGACTGATATAGGCTGATGATGATGATGAAATATCAAATATCAAGTGTTTTATTTACTTTAGACATTACATGACTCTTGGACACATCAAATTTAATATAAGTACACCCGAAACAAATATCTGCAGATCGTACACACATTTGTTCCGAGGCGGGAATCGAACCCGCAACCTCCTGCGTCGCAGGCGGACCTTCGCCCACCGCGCCACATCGGTCGTCATAATAGAATAACACAGGCTACAATTTATAAAGATATATTGTATATTATCCAAAATATCTATCACCGCGCGGGTGAACTCACGGGGCGTAGCTAGTATATGCATAATACGAAACAATCCCTAATTAGTACAGTGACGTTCATAGTTTGGCATCACCCTAGTTAGGTAAAGATTGTATGACATAGCAACTGATCTACACGATAACCTTTAATCCAGATTAATTCACGCTAATCCCGATTTGCGAGCGAGAATCACGAACTTGACTGCATTAATCACTCGATACGTGTTGGTTGTGTGCTAATCGCTCGATACTTGAACAAGCTATGTTGTTTGCCATGGTTTTACACGTAAGTTAAAAACAGTGCAAAATCATAGGAACTCAAGTATTATACATATTTAGTTAACATTTTGACTGCTGAAATCACACGGTATGTGTTTTCTACTAGATACTAATACAGATCTGTGTGACTCAGCAAAGCCGTAATATTTTTCGAACGAAACGCATGTGCGGTGTAACACAACCGCTGTGTAAAGCGGCAGCACGAATTTTTTAGGTTAAAAAAAAGATCGCAGTCGTCGAAAAAAAATCGCAGTCAAAGTGTTAATAACGTAGATATATTTAGGTTTTATAACTTATATTGTACTAAGTGCTGCACATAGTTAACTCTGCTGGCGCCGCGCTGCATTGGCACCGCATTTAATGCTGGCACTTCACATGGCTATTTGTATTTGTGTTTGTGTGTTTGTATTTGTGTATTTGGCAAACAAACATTACCATGTGTGGACAGTTTATTTTACAAAGTGTTCGCCTTATTTGCCTGTTTGACAAATAAGGCCAATACCAAATACGCGTTACCGTGCGCTTGACGGTTTCTCGAGGCACATCAAAGCAGTCAAATAGGCAAAATACGCAATAAGCCGTCTACACAATGGCCGTATTGGCACCTTGCGCTCTGCTCAGTCTGCTGCCAAATGTTTGTGTGTTTGTTATTTGAGTGCCATGTGTGGATGGTCGTATTTGCCTCTTTTTGCATGTTCGTCTGAACGTCATATGTTTTGCCAAATACAACAAACACCATAGCGAAGACAAATAGCCATGTGAAGTGCCACCTTAATGCTGAGCGGTAGCCTATTTGAGTT
Source organism: Eupithecia dodoneata (assembly GCA_947044415.1). Taxonomy (NCBI): domain Eukaryota; kingdom Metazoa; phylum Arthropoda; class Insecta; order Lepidoptera; family Geometridae; genus Eupithecia; species Eupithecia dodoneata. The sequence goes on from OX345670.1 coordinate 4,228,472, forward strand.
CTCGCCGTAATTTCTTTTATTCGTTCCTGATTTGTATTATTTTATTTTTTGAATTACAAAAACATTACCTATTTTTCTACTTCACTAGGTAGGTACATAGTATATAGCATCACTACATAGTATAAAACAAAGTCCCCGCTGTCTGTCTATCCCTATAATATGCTTAGATCTTTAAAACTACGCAACGGATTTTGACACGGTTTTTTTAATAGATAGAGTGATTCAAGAGGAAGGTTTATAAACCATTTGACACATAGATTTCCACGCGGGCGAAGCCGAGGGGCGCAGCTAGTCCTACTAATATTATAAACGCGAAAGTTTGTATGTATGGATGGATGTTTGTAACTCTTTCACGTAAAAACTACTGAACGGATCGGGCTGAAATTTTGCATACAGGTAGTTCCAAGCTCGGAATAAAACAAATGCTACTTTTTATTATATAAATCAGTTCCCATGGGATAGAAATAACCTTAAAACGTTTCCATAGAAACAACGCGTGCGAAGCCGCGGGCAGAAATTAGTATTTTATATAAATGCACCGCACTGCACTCGCGACAAACCTTGTTTATCGCGTCTTCTGAAGCGAGTAGAATCTCAGAGAGCAGGTAAATCAGGGCGCATCAAGTTGTATTACAGCCAAATTGGATGTAAGGCTAGACAAATGGCAGCAGGAAACGATACACTCGACTTGATCGATTGTCGTCTCGCAGCATTCGGAGCGGGACAAAGTAATGCCTAATTCGGACAATGTAGTGGATATATGCAGTTACTATACGCTAGGTAAATTCGATGTGGAATGTTTGTAAACAAATCGCTCGTACATAACCTTAAATTCACTCTATTGCCGCGTCTTTCTTTAAGCATTACATACATACTTATCAATTTGGGTTCCTCCTTCAATAAAAAAATCTTAAAATTTTTGTTCCCGACTTCTCGACTAGACGCCATACAAGTGCGTTTTACTTAAAATATTTACCGACATACTTTTGTCTTGAGGCGGGAATCGAACCCGCAACCTACTGCGTCGTAGCCGGACCTTCGTCGCTTCGTTCGTTTAATCGTCGGTTCATCCGTTTCCACAGTTTTATCTTACTCTGCAAGGGTAATAACGAGGTGCTACGAAAATACGAAGCTTGTAGGCCAGCTGAATAATATATTACTAAGAACACAATGCGAGACTGCGGATACGTTCATAAGCGGTAGCGGGTGGCATTGCACAAACCAAATTCTCCATCGCAAAGACCTGTCTTATTTTTATATATTTTATTTTTACAATCTTATTTTGACAACTTACAGCCAGATAAAGATTAGATACAAGAATATTTAACTTAACCCATTAACGTCCAAAATGTCAAAATTTCTTGCACGTTTTCAGAGTGATTATTTCCTATGTAATTGGCGTTGAAAAAATTCTTGAACCACATATTCTAATGTAAAATTTCATGCTCTTTCAGAATCCGTTTCCAGAATCATGATAAAACTCACAGGGAAAGAGATATGCTCGATTGAAACATTTTTTACACAAATTTTTTAGGATTTTTTTTCGAAGTGTTACGGTGAAGATATCACCTTGCGACCGTGATCAAAGGTGATCATGGGAGTTGAAGTTTAACAGGGAATTTTTTTGTTGACCTTGAACCATCGCTTCTTTACAAAATGGCGGAAAAAACGAATTTTTTTTTTTTCAATCTTCATCAATTTTTTTCTCAAAATCTATGGTCTTTAGAAAAAAATTTATAGAAACAAAAATGCCTTAGAATCGCTCGAGGAACATTCTTAAATTTTTTCATAATTTTTTGAGAAAATTTTTGATTTTCCGGGAAACTTGGGAAATGGAATTTTCAAAAATGTCTCCAAAAATTCTAAAAAAATTTTAGGATGTTTCTCAAGTGATTCTAAGACATTTTTGTTCCTATGAATTTTTTTCTAAAGTCCATAGATTTCGAGAAAAAAATTGATAACTTTGAAAAAATAAAAATTCGTTTCGGCCGCTATGTTCTAAAAACCTATTGGTAAAAAACGATTTCTGTGCAAATTTTCGGAAAATTTTTTTACTCTTAGCGTTACCCAGAGACTACGGCGTGGACGTGGTAAAATTCTGTCTCCTTTGGGGTGCTTGTTTTTCGTGAGTCCCCTTGCCTCTCACGTCACGAATTTTTATTTTTTCAACTTTATCAATTTTTTTCTCGAAATCTATGGACTTTAGAGAAAAATTTTTGATTTTCCGGGAAACTTGGGAAATGGGATTTTCAAAAATGTCTCAAAAAATTTTGAAAAAATTTGACAATATTCCTCAAGCAATTCTAAGGTATTTTTGTTCTTATGAATTTTTTTTAAAGTCCATAGATTTTGAGAAAAAAATTGATGAAGATTGAAAAAAAAAAATTCGTTTTTTCCGCCATTTTGTAAAGAAGCGATGGTTCAAGGTCAACAAAAAAATTCCCTGTTAAACTTCAACTCCCATGATCACCTTTGATCACGGTCGCAAGGTGATATCTTCACCGTAACACTTCGAAAAAAAATCCTGAATTTTTTTTTTTTCGAAAATTTAGGTGTTTTTTATGTTTCAATCGAGCATATCTCTTTTCCTGTGAGTTTTATCATGATTCTGGCAACGGATTCTAAAAGAGCATGAAATTTTACATTAGAATATGTGGTTCAAGAATTTTTTCAACGCCAATTACATAGGAAATAATCACTCTGAAAACGTGCAAGAAATTTTGACATTTTGGACGTTAATGGGCTAAGGCCAATTAGAAGTTTCCACACATCATTTGAAAAAAAAGCAGCAATTTAGAAAAAAATTACAGAAAGTAGACGATTTATATTATTACGTTAAAAGAAAAGGTCACAAAACAATATATATTTATAATGAAAATAAATGAAAACTGACTTCAGTTAGCCAAGAAATTATTACCTAGTAGGCGCTTAAGCTGAACTGCTGAGCTGTATTGAAAAATATATCAAAATCGTGATCTTTTACTAATGTGTTAAAACATCTGCTAATGGTGCTGCCTAATGGTGAACGAATTCTGTATAATGTAATATTTTGCACAGCAATAAACAGCAATCACAGTCAACAGTCCTTCCTGAAAATACTGTTACCGTCACCACCTTTATTCCTTACAGCATTTGAATGAATTAACCATGGCGTAAGAATCAATCCGCCTCCCAAGCGTGATAATTATGGCGAAAGACCCCCTTTATTTAGGAAGTACATCTACTTAGCATTATGTTTATTTTATTTATGTTATTATCTCAAGTATTGGATGTATGTGCGCTGATCAATTTAAATAGGTGTCTAATAGCAATTGAATTGTATTATACAATAGGTAATGAACTGTGTGCGTCACGCATGGAGAGGACTGAGGGTCGCGGAGTGGTAATAGAAGACGGAAACCAAGGGCATTGACTTTGTCCTGGTTTATTTTACCATTTAATCATAACAGCAAGCAGATTAAATTTGGGGATTTAATAGACTATCTGCGTCTATTAAATCCCAAATTAAAAACAATCTGATATTCCCAAATTTAATTTGTTTGATTTCTGATGGAAATTTGATCGATAAGCAGATTTTTTTCAGAAAAATGCTAAAACCCATGCATAGGCTGCTTTTAAAAAAACTTAAAAATGAGGAGTTTCTATGTTCGGCCATAGGTATATGTTTTTTAAGTATGTCAGCCGATTTCTCCGCCCATTGTGAACCGATTTTAATGATTATTTTACTATTGTGCTTATAAATAATAATCCTGAAATGAGGGGAGGGACGAGCATTTGTCCCGAAAAACTAAAAAAAATCACAGTGTATGTCCAACTAAAGGAAATTGAAGCCGATTATCAGTTTTCAAAACAAAAAAATTCAAATGTGTTTCAGAAACAGTACTCCTCTGATACAGCTTGAGCTAAAACAGCTTCTCGCTTAGCTACCCGCGCCGCTCAAGACTCTGCCCGCTTCCAGCGAATTCAATCAGTTTTGCGAGGTGATACCCGAGTCTATGGGCTCGTGCATAAATAAAGAAGGCCCTTTGTAGTACTTCGTATTTTATTGCCTCTGTCTGTAAAACAGACAGTGTTCGATGGTCTCGGCTGGATGGGTGGTCGTGATTGAGACATCGGTTAGATTGAAGCTATAGCGAGGTAGGTAGGTCTGCCAGCGGCTTCGCATGTGTGAAATAAAAATATTTATTTATTGATTAATTTAATTTAATTTTATAATTTGATATATTGAAATACATTCCATTCTATTAGTTAATTGAATGATACCATCTTGTATACTAAAGTAGGTATATGTCAAGGTATGTCTATGTACCTACTATTTGACATGTAAGTACTTTACTAATAAAGTGAACTATGAACTAAAAGTAGCTTATATATTACGTTATTTCAAGTCTACAAAGGATGTACGTATTCAAGTTTTCAGCCCAATCAGCGTTGTCGTCGGCCAAGCACCGATATCTACTATAATACCTACCGGCATACCGGCTCATCATCATCTATGATTATGATGAGACATGACAGCCCACAGCTGGACATAGGCCTCCCCTAATAGGCGCCATAGCTCCCTTTCTTCAGCTTGCCTCATCCAGCACCTGGCAGTCTTTCGCAGGTCGACATCCCACTTGGCCGGAGGGCGACCTCTACTACGTTTCCCGATTGACCGTTCACCACTCAAGAACACGTTTACCCCAGAGCACCTCTGTAGCGCGGTGGGCTATGGTCCGCTCATGCAGGAGGTTGCGGGTTCGAAACCCGCCTCGGGACAATTTTGTGTACGATCTGCGGAGTTCCGGCTATTATGGTCGTTATCTATGTATAATAAAAATATCTATCATTGTAATCTATTGTACAGTCATCTAGTAGGTACTCATATTATCATAACACAAGCTCTGCTTATCGTGGGGCTAGATGATGCTGTACCGATTATCCAACCTTATTTATTAGGTATTTATTTAATGCTAATTCTAATTTAGATTATAATAATGAACATACATTCTGTTTGTTTTGGATTACAATACATATTTAATTATACTACTAATATTATAAACGCGAAAGTTTGTAAGTATGGATGGATGGATGTTTGTTACTCTTTCACGTAAAAACTACTGAATGGATTTTAATGAAACTTTACAATAATATAGCTTATACATCAGAATAACACATAGGCTACAATTTATAAAGATATATTGTATATTATCCAAAATATCTATCCCCACGCGGGTGAAATCACGGGGCGCATCTAGTTAACAATTAATAATAAACAGCTAGTACTCATTTCGTATTATCACAAAAAATGCTCATATTTTCTAAAAAACCCCACGATTGTGATGGCCGATAAACGAGTCTATACCAGTACCAGCTAGCTTGTGTAGGGTGGCAATGGCGACACTGACGGGCGCCATATTGCGAGAATAGACAAAGTTATGAATAAACTGCTTGTAACCGGCAAGCGGCGCGGCGCGGCGCGGCGCGGCGCGGCGGCGGGGCGGGGCGGGCGTCGTCCGTCGTCGTCGTCGTCTGTCTGTATGTTTATCTACGTGTACGAAATATCTTGAGAAGTTTGTTCACGTTCGTTAGGTACATTATCCTACTAATATTATAAACGTGAAAGTTTGTATGTATGGATGGATGTTTGTTACTCTTTCACGCAAAAACTACTGAACGGATCGAGCTGAAATTTTGCATACAGGTAGTTCTGGGCCGAGAATAAAACATAGGCTCCTTATTATCCCATAAATCAGTTCCCATAGGATAGAAATAATCTTAAACGTTTCCATAGAAACAACGCGTGCGAAGCCGCGGGCAGAAACTAGTATAATGTATAACTTTTACGTACCTATATAATACCTACTAAGTAATTACTAACCTGAAACTGACAAAGTTTGTTTATTTAACAAGGAAATTTATGTTTTTTTATAAACCTAAAGTAGGTAGGTATTTAACTACCTACATTATGGTGGGTGGGTATTTAGTCTTTTTCCAGTTTTCCCCGTTGACTAAGCTCTCTTAAAGGGGAAAACGGGATATTTAATTTCAAAACGTCCATAATAAAAAAATAGATTTCGATATTGTGATCATGTCAAGTGATCAAGTGTCTCCAGGTTCCCCTAGATCAGGTATGGCCAACCGGTCGGTCGAGGCTATTAGTCCAGTCGATCGTGACAAGGCAAAAAACATTATAAGTACCTATCTAACCTACTTAAGTTAAATATAAGTAGGTAGGTACCTAATCATCATATTTTCACTTTGTAAAAAAACATGCATAAAAATAAATTTAAATAATAAATTTTGTATATTATTATTATCTAGGGCCTAGATAATAATAATATACAAAATTTATAAGTCGTTTCGGGCATTGCGGCGAACAATCCAAGTGCCCACATCAATTGAAAAGGATTACAGACCGTATCTAGGCGGGATGTCCATAATCTGCAAAAGTGCGGTCTTTGCTGACTGGACAAGAGCGGTGTTGCCAGCTAGACCGTAAAAAAAATCTACAAAACCGAATAAAACAATGGTATTTATTTATTGTGTCCCGCAATGTTGCCTGCTTTCATAATTTCTCGAGATATCAGGCTCACAGATCTCTCACAAAATAATCATAGCAAAAAATATTATTTAATGTCCTTTTACATATTAACATATTGTACGAAGAATGCACAGTGACGTCGTCTCAGAGCTGGGTCCGCAGATTTTCCATTGAAATGGTGGTTTTTGATTCGGAAATTTACTCGTAAGTAATGTTTGAATAAATAAATAGCATGAATAAAGGCATCTTCGTCGGAAAAATAAAAAATTTGCCTCAGAGCGAATAATTTTTTGAGAGATCTGAGTAATAGATAAAGCATTTATTTGACACTGCAGCACTTGATATAAAGGTAACAATAGACTAAAACATTGTTAACAATAAACTAAAAACAATTTAAAAATTAGATATTTTATTAGTCAGATCTCTCGAAAAATTATTAGAGCAGGCAACACTGCGGGACACAACAATAAATCTGGGGATTATCCACAGTGGGCTGAATCGGCTCTGTACCAGTGACGTCACAATTCTATCTTGCACGGCACAGCTTGTGACGTAGTAGCTTGAAACAAACAGAATGGTAAATATTCTCTTCATTGGTTCTAGAAGCCAAGTTATTTTATGTCAACAAACAACTATTTACGAATGAAAACTAATCGTAAACTTCACTTATTATAATATTTACTGGTGATAAATTAATACAATTCTAGTCTGGCTGTTGACAACCTCTGTGACGCGGTGGGTGAAGGTCCGCTGCGACGCAGGATTCGCGGGTTAGATTCCCGCCTATATATACAAATGTTTGTACGATCTGCAGATATTTTGTTTTGGATGTTCTGGTCGTTTTCTATGTACGGTGTACATCTACATACAATAAAAATATCAATCTATGTAATGTATTGTATTAATTATGTATACGTAATAGTTGCACATACTCTGCTTAACTTGGGGCTAGATAATGCTGTCGAGCTTATTTGTTAATTATCTTTTTACGCCTTAACGGCTAACTCCAAAAATAATTTGACAGCATTTAAACATGATGTCATCCCTTTCATAACGATCGGAATAAAAAGGATGACATCATTTTATATGTATGTTGAATAATTAATTTAGCTTTGGCGACATCAGTAGACTCATTCTATACACTCATTTCGATCCTCACTAAGCTGAATCCGCGGTGAGTTTAAAGTTTTGTATTCTGTGAAACTCGATAGCGCCTGTAGCGCCTCAGTGACGAGCGTGCTAATGAAATGAACTAAATTGAGTGAGATTTTGACATTTACGCTAAAGAATGACGTACTGTTGGTATTCTGTAAGGGAATTCCCGCATCATCTCGATACTTGAAACTCGAACTCACTTGTCAAATAAAAAGTTACAAAGGAGCGATCGAATTTGGTTTTTAGTCTAGTTCTTGGTCAGAATTGACACCGTTATCAAATCCGAGGTCAGCGGGACTGAATGACATTTTCGATCCCATGCTTAGGTACTACCTATTAGGGATGTAAAGGGGACTCTAACTAACATCTCGTCTCCCAAGCCAACCTAACCTGCACGTGGTACACCCTGCTAGATAATGAAATTTCATATGTTATCATTTTATTTATAATTATTTTGACGACCGATGTGGCACGGTGGGCGAAGGTCCGCCTGCGACGCAGTAGGTTGCGGGTTCGATTCCCGCCTCGGAACAATTGTGTGCACGATCTGCACATATTTGTTCCGAGTGTTCTGGTCGTTTTCTATGTATAGTAAAAAATATCTATCTATGTAATGTATTGTATTATGTATATCAGTTATCTAGTACCCATAACACAAGCTCTGCTTACCATGGGGCTAGATAATGCTGTGTGAATTGTCCAGCATTATTTATTTATTTATTTATTTTCCATTACTCGACACTGGCAGGAAAGTGTCCAACTAGACACAATTGCCAGACACAAAGAATTCTCATCGTTACCTATTATGTAAATAGTCCTGTATTTGCAAGGTATTTGTTAGTGCGTATTTCGTTGCTTCCGGTACAGTGACAGCTCGCGGGAAGCGGCTCGCACACCACATCCGGCGCGGCGCCACTGTCGCCATTCCACTTCCGACTGGTCTTTTGACGGACTGACGTAAGCCGATCCACGAATTTATTTATTTAGTTAATTAATTTACATGATACAAGAATTTCTGCCCTACGTGATTTATTATTAATTGTGAAAAAACAACCCTCTATTAAAAGTTGTGACGTTTTATTTTTGCAAAATCAGCCTTATTTTCATTGATTTTTGTAATAATTTTAAAATATCTCAATAAAATCACTAAATTTTCAAATGTTTTTATTACATAAGGTTATTCTACATTATGTTATCTATTTTATAATAAAATTTGCATGTTCATATCTCAATCACCGAGTGCCTCTCTTTAACAGTCAATGGATAATGTTGTGATTGAGATATAAAATATTCAAAGGTTGCCTGGAAGATATCGCTTCTAAGCGATAAGGCCGCCCAATTGTACTTGTAACATGTAATATCTTTCATATGCTATCTGGTGCTCTGTATATGGTACAATAAAGTATTTTGTATTGTAAAATAGGCGGCCTTATCGCCGACAGCGATAAGGTCTCTCCTAATCTTCAATTCTCAATTTTCAATCCTAAAATTCTATGAATATATCTCCTAATAACATTTCTTCCGGGAGACCTTAATTATATAGGTAGGTAACCTGATTGTGGGTTAAATTTGGTTAAATTAGATTGACTAAGCTCATGCATGCATGACCCAACAGCGCTCAATCAAATTCAATCACTCTTCAATGGATCGCTTGCCTGTACGCCTGCACTGTACCATATGTATTCAAAATTCAAAATATTTTATTTTCTTTTGGCTTACAAAATAAGCACTTAGACAAGTCATACTTAATACTATAAATTATTATCAAATAAGGGAGTGTGGATAATCATTTAGCTAAATTTTTTGTCCACTTGTGGAAGAAGTGAAAAAGTATACAAAAAGTAAACTGCCTGTACTATCCTATCACTATCAGTATGACTGTGAGGTAATAATAATAATAACGCAGCAAAACTTGACCAAGATTCCAGAGCCACCTTGAAACGTTACTATACCGACGAACTGCCTGACATCAGTCAAGACGAGATCATGTTAGCTCTAAGGCAGCTTAAAAATGGAAAAGCCCCCGGTGAGGACGGAATTACTTCAGAGCTTCTTAAAGCCGGAGGAGCCCCTGTAATACAGGAGCTACGGAACCTCTTTAATACCGTCCTTGACAGTGGGAGAACTCCAAAGGCGTGGAGCGGGAGTTTGGTGATGCTTTTTTTTAAGAAGGGAGATAAAACCCTTCTTAAGAATTACAGACCCATCTCACTCTTAAGCCACGTCTATAAGCTGTTCTCACGAGTGGTCACGAACCGTCTCGCCAGGAGACTCAACGAGTTCCAGCCACCGGAACAGGCTCCGGCAACAGTGTTCCGCGGAGGATATGGCACCATAGACCACATACACACAGTGAGGCAGATTATACAGAAGTCCGAAGAGTATAATCAGCCCCTGTGTCTGGCTTTTGTGGACTATGAGAAGGCATTTGACTCCGTCGAAACCTGGGCTGTTCTGGATTCCTTACAGCGATGCCAAGTAGACTATTGTTATATCCAGGTGCTGAGATGTCTCAACGAGGCCGCCACCATGAGTGTCCAAGTACAGGGCCACCAGTCTAAACCCATCCAATTGCGCAGAGGAGTGAGGCAGGGGGATGTCATATCACCGAAACTGTTCACGTGCGCATTGGAAGATATGTTTAGGTTGCTGGACTGGAAAGGAAAAGGCATTAATATAAACGGCGAGTACATCTCACACCCGCGATTCGCTGATGACATAGTCTTAATGGCGGAGTCGCTTGAGGAACTGAACCAGATGCTGGACGGCCTAGCTTCAGCTTCCCGATGTATCGGTCTTGGCATGAATTTGGATAAAACCAAAGTCATGATCAATGGTCACATTGATTCAAGGCCGGTGGTCGTACATGGTCACCTTCTCGAAACTGTTTCCGAGTACACTTACCTTGGGCAGATTCTGCAGTTGGGTAAAAACAGTTTCGAGAAGGAGGCCAAAAGGAGGATCCAGCTAGGCTGGGCAGCATTTGGAAAACTACGTCAAGTCTTCACGTCATCCATACCGCAATGCTTGAAAACGAAAGTTTTCAATCATGAATGTAGGTAGGTAGGTACCTAATGCATACCTAATGTATTTTTGAGTAAGTATTATAATGTGATGTATGTAGTTTTTTGACATATAGCATATATATAGGTATACCTGTAGGTAACTAAAAGTTATCAACAAATGAACTAACCCTAAGGAACTACTTACCTATGAACTGTATGAAAAATTAATTCGTTCATTATCTACCATATATGTAGGTAGGTACTTACCTACCTCAACGTAGTCAATATCAAATAACAGATTATCTATAACGTTTGAAGTCATCAACCATTATAAGTGAACCATGTGTTTGTATGAGAATAAAGTTCTTTAAACCTAACCATAAATATATTGTATCTACTACTATTCCTTTCTTTGATTATGAATGAATTATTCTGTCTGAGATACGACAGCTTCGCACTAAGTAGTAGGTAATTAGATATAGTAGTAATATACCTATAGTTTTTTTACCAATTTAATTATTAAAATAAAATTTTGGTACCTTACCTACTTGGCATCTTTCAACGCTACCTACCGTATATTACCTATTGTATTGTAGTTTCAATTATTTGATGTATGGTAGGACCTAATTAATGGTTCCCATAAAAAAAATATCTATAAATTCATATTTATTTATTGCATTGTATACATTTGTAGGTCTTAGTATATTAGATACTAATACTTAGCATTACATAGATAGGTAATGTAATAAATAAGAGACACAATGGTACCCAAGCAGGGCGTGGCAATGGCAATAGGCATGTACGGAGAGTGGAAGTGTGCAGAGGTTCTAGAAAATTATTGATTGCTTCTAAAGGAATTGTGAAATGATTTTCAATGCACAGGGTGTCTCAAAAGAAAGTTCACGTTTGTTTTGATTATTGCGTGAATGCAAAGCTTCTGAGGGGCTCGGGGGATATGTCAATCGGTAGCCTGGCTCTTGGGAATTCAGAAACGCGAATATAACAAAAAACGGTAATTCTGTGACTATAGCGCGTAAAATTTCAGCAATGTTCGAGGTTTTCGTCACCTAAATGATGCGCCAAGCATTCCTCTCATTCGGAAATGGGTAAAAGTTTGTGGAGGCCGGTTCAACACCGGATAAACAAGAATCCGGACGCCTGAGGCTATCCAGAGCGGAAGAGAACATGGAACGGGAATTCAGAAGCGTGCAAGTGCTTTGAATGTGCATAGATCGTCATGCTACACCGCATTTTGCACAAAGATCTAAAGCTGAACCCCTATAAAAGCACAAAAAAGCAAAGTACCTATTTGTATTGAATTAGACACGCTAATAAAATGTGGCTTGGGGCATTATGGTGCTGTATGTGCGGAATGTCCAGCATTATTTAGGAACTACCTAGCTACCTACCCCTACCAATATAATTAATTGCTAAGAGTAATAAGACAATTAATTGTTTATATTTAGGTCCCTAAGCGTCTCTTATTTGACACCTCAGAATACAGAAAGTCCAGAAACCGCGTTCAACTGTAATTGCAAGCTACACGCTGTGTCCAAAAACAAAACAACGTCCCCCGCCCGCCTCACCTTCCCACCCGCGTAATGTTGTTAGCTCAGGCATTATTTGCCCATTTTTGGGGTAAATTTTGGGAGTATTGGAATTAAGATAATAATAGAATAAAAATTGTCCTTTTCTATATAACTATGTACCTACCTGATTATCTCAAGAAATAGATAGGTTCATCAAATAAAACACGGTTAAGATTAAAACAAAATATTTAATTTCCTTTTTGCTGGGTAGGCTTTCTAAAATATTGTCTCTTGTAGTTTGAACTAATTAACAAAGATTTACATTTAGATAAATTATATTTTTTTATATTACATAAACGACCAGAACACCCTGAACAAATATTATTTGCAGATCGTACAAACATTTGTCCCGAGGCGGGAATCGAACCCGCAACCTCCTGCGTCGCAGGCGGACCGTCGCCCACCGCGCCACAGAGGTCGTCACAACTTATTAATATTCTACAACGAATAAAAGCCCTTAAAAGGTAATAAAAAGAAGGGTAAATCAAAACTCTTATATTGGCAACACTAACAAGATGGACGCATCACTCTCTATGACAATTGAAAACAGAGAAATTAATTCATTATTTAAATAAGACGATACCTAAATGCGATACTTACACGTGAAATGTGATCCCATCCTGTTTCTTTTTTAGACCCGCTGCATTTTTACAGGTAGGAACGACACAGGACGGCATAATTTAGTTAAATTGGTCATCGCTAAAATACGTCACGCGATACGACGTTCACAAAGTAACTGATCAGTTGCGCGTCAAACTACTCTATTTAAGAGTAGTTTTTGTAGCGTCAGTATTAGGCGCGCTCACGGTTTCTGGACTTTCTGTATTCTGAGTTTGACACACCCTTTTCTAAAAAGTGGCTGGGCATAGTGGGCACATAAATTACCTACCTGCTAGGGAGCTATGTTGTCGTCTCAACTAGAACATAAATAATTGGCACAATAAAAATAACTCGGAGATCTATTTTCTTAGTACGGCATTTATTTGAGATAACATACATAGGTAACTCATAAATCAAAACATTAAACGTGATAATTTATTAAAATTTCTCACAAAAAGCTAAAAATACTAGAAACTACTGCTTAGATTTACGATCTACATCTACTTCTAATAACAATAAATCAAAGTAGGTACAAGGTACTTTATTAACAAAGAAAATTACAATCAAGTACATACAATACACCTTAGGAAATAATTAGAACAAGTATTTAGATTTGAAACAATTGAGTTAACTGCAAACTTTCGAAAACAAGTTAGTGGTAGCTCATCTGATTTTATTTGTTGTTAATACTATTCAAATTAGTTTTTTCACTTTAATTGTAATCTTCTTTGTTTACAAGGAGTGTATTTATTTTATTATTTATTTTATTTTATAATTTTGGGAAAACTAACAGCTAGGTAACTAAATACTAAACACAGTGTGTAACTAACGGCTAATTATAAGTTTCCACAGATATAAGTAAAAGTTACTAAATTTAAATACTAACAGTCGAAAAAGGAAAAAGACAGCACATTTGGTTGAAAATACAAACTAAGTTACATTAAATACTTAAGCAAAGAAAAAACTACTCAACCAGCGTTTAAGACGCTTGGTTGAGGTATTAAATAAATCTAAATCTACTTCATCGTTGCCATCAATAAACATAGTATTTGCTTGGATGTTATTGAATGATTTGCATGCCCTTAAGATGAAAGAGTTCTGCCTGTAGTTCGTCCTCACCAGTGGTTCATACAAGAGCTTTGGCTTACGAAGTGAGCTTATGTTCGTGCGCAGACCAATCAGCTCTAACAGCTCTGGACAGTCCACCGTTCCGTTCGCTATATTCATGAGATAGCATAAGTCAGCAATATTCCTACGTTCGATAAGGGGTAAGAAGTGAAATTTACGACAGCGTTCATTATAATCTGGTAAAAAAATCTTTGCTCTAAACTGCAAGTAGCGTAAAAAACGCTTTTGAATGCCTTCAATTCTAGAAATATAGATGTCATAGCGCGGGTTCCAAACCTGCGAGGCGTACTCTAAATGACTGCGAACATACGCACAGTACAGAATCTTAAAGGTCTTAATACTGGTAAACTCCGATGACATCCTAAGTACAAAACCTAACGATTTTGATGCTTTCTTGACAATGTGATCGATGTGATGTTCAAATAAGAGCTTGTTATCGAAGTTAACACCTAAATCTCGGATAGTTTTCACTCTAGATAAGACAGTATTATTCAATGTGTAGTCAAAGTTAAGTACATGTTGTTTACGCGTGTACGTTGATACATAGCATTTGGATACGTTTAACTGGAGGTTGTTAGTGGTGCAGTAAAGTTGAAAACGATAAAGTTCATTTTGTAGGCGCAGAGCATCATCATTGCTACGAATAACGGTGAGGATCTTCATATCGTCTGCATAGAGGAGTACTTTGGAACTATTAAAGCAGGTGTGCACATCATTGACCATTATGAGGAATAGCAGTGGACCTAGAAGGGAGCCCTGGGGTACTCCAGAAGGAATGCTCATGGCAGAAGAAGAGTAACCACTGAGTACTACAGTTTGGCATCTGTTATTAACATAAGAGGTGAACCAGCGGTAAAGGTTGCCTCTTATTCCAATAAGCTGTAGTTTTTTTAAGAGAATTAAATGATCTATCCGGTCAAAGCATTTGGTATAGTCGGTGTAAATTATATCCACTTGAGACAGCTCAGACATATGGTGTGATATAAACTCACTACATAGTAAAAGGTTAGAGGTGGTAGATTTGCCTCTGATGAAGCCATGTTGACCGGAGTTAAGATCATGTTTCACAGCTGAGTGAAGTTGTATATGAATAATTTTTTCAAGAACTTTTGCAAAGAGGCATAGTTTAGAAATCGGCCTATAATTTTCAATCCTATCTTTAGGTCCTTTTTTATGAATTGGTGTAACATATGCCTTTTTCCACACAGTAGGCATTATGCCTTCTGTGAGGGAGCGACGATATATTATTGAGAGAGGTAAGGTTAAACTTTCAGCACATTTGACTATAAAAATAGGAGGGATATTATCTGGTCCAGCAGTTTTATTGAGATCTAATGATTTCAATAGTTTAAGAACCACATTATTAGAAACCTCTATATCACCTATGTCTGCTGTTGATGTACAATGTTCAGACAGTTCAGATGGTGTATATGCATGTGTAGGTATATCACTGAGGAAAGTAGAGTGGAAATATTCCCCAAACATGTCTGCAATCTCCTTACCTTGGTCTGAAGAGCGGTCACCATAGTGGAATACAGAAGGATATGAATGAGACTGATTCTTAGATTTTACATAGGCCCAAAAGGCACGGGGATTTGTTTTAATATGGTTTTCAATATTTAGTATGTAGGTGTCATAATACTCCTTTTCTAGTAATTTAACCCTCTCCCTAAGCATTATGAATGAATTATAATCACATAGGTTTCCATATTTTTTGAACTTACGGTGAAACTTATATTTCTCCTTTATTATTTTTATTAAAGGTCTTTTATACCATATTGGGTATTTGGTGGAAGGTGAGAATATCTTAGATGGTATGTGCAGGTCACGGAGGTTACCCAAGGTATGGTACAAATAAGAAACTGCATCTTCAACAGATTTTTTAAAAAGTACTGAATGCCAGTCAACGGAGTCAAGTTCCTTACATATTGATTCATAATTGCCATCCTGATAGATGAATTTAGTGTAAGAGAGAGGTTTAATTGTGTGATATTGCACAAAGTCCGCATTGCATACAATGGAACGGTGATGTGGGTCTTCTGGTACAAGTGGAGACTCACAGAGCTTGACAGACACATCATGGTTAGAAAATACTAGATCCAATACATGATTGTTAGTGTTTGTGATTGAGTTGTATTGCAGTAAATTACAAGTATTTAGTTCATCAAATATTTCAACCTGATGTGAACCCTGAATGTTAATTGGATTAAAGGACATACCATCGGTACTGAGTGACCATGAAATATTAGGTAAGTTAAAATCACCTAGGATTATGAACTTATCAAGAGGATGTTCTAATACTATGTTAGCTAAACTTGAAATAAAATGTTCTCTTTGAACTGTCATAGAGTTACCTAAGTTTTGATTACATATATACACTGTACAGATATGAATCTTATAGACACGAGCACCTACCTGGTTCCTGTTGCGAATCGAAATTGTGACCCATAGGTCTTCCGCCGACGAGGACCACTCACGGCACACAGCCGCAAGTTCCCGCCTAACTGCAATTAAAACACCGCCTCCCTTGCTTTGATTCCTTGCCTGATAGTTTCTGTCTGATCTCCACACTAAGAATCTGTCGGTTCTTCTCCATATCTGGAATATTTTGATCTGCCTCTTTGATTTCGGAGCTTTTTGTTGATTCTGTAGCTGATCCTTCGTCTTTTATTATTTCGGTTTCAGTTTCCTTAAACGGAGTCCTTTCTTTCGGATCCACCCATCTTAGTTTGTACTTTTCCTCGAAGCTGCTACGCGTGTGAAAGTGATTTTTGACGGAAATCATCATTTTAGATATCTCCGGATCACCACGATAAAGGAGTTCAAACACGACTTCAGGATGACTTGCATTTAGATATAAATTATCCTGAAAAAGAAAAAATTTTATCTAACAACGCATAATGTAAAGCAGATTACTAAAGGCACAGGGAATTTTGGCCATTTTCAGCGATAATTTTAATCTATACAAGTAGGTAGAGGTAGGTACATACAATTCACCTGTCTGTTTGCAATGTCACAATTACAGCTTTTGAGTACTGTAGTAAATGCATAGGAACGTGTACAGGGTAGCTAGCTCAACAGGTATAATTTTTTTTTTAATTTCCTTTTTTTGTTGTAGCTAATCTACGAAGCGGCTAGACCGATTTGGATTAGACGGGACGTTCGTTGCGGATCACTCAGGAACACTCATCATCATCACAGCCTATGTTAGTCCACTGCTGGACATAAGCCTCCCCTAATGAGCGCCATAGCGCCCTGTCTTCAGCTTGACGCATCCAGCCCACAGTCCTTTGCAGGCCGTCATCCCACCTGGCCGGAGGGTGTCCTACACTACGTTTGCCGAGTCGCGGTCACTACCAAAGCCAACGGTTGTCGGTTCTTCGTGTGTATGTCACTACAGATAATGATAGATACAGACTGATGGAATAGTTTCAACCTTAACAACCACGCCACATCGATCGGTCGGTTTCAAACCAATATGGAAAATACAATGATGGTAAGTATAAGTACATACTATACTTAAGATGTGTATGCCTAAATCTAGGCAACCAAAGACATTTCAAACTTACCATTGCATTCTTTTCCTTTGGGAAACGGGTATTTTCATTGATAGTTATAATATGCTCTTGTATATTGCCAAGCCACGAGTGTATGCCGTTGCTAAGACAAGAGTTAAATGCTCTTACGCCTATCCAGTCCATGTATTTAATAGAGTCGTGCGATTCATCCCAGTTGACATAGCCTGACTCACGGACAGGTTTCTCATTACAGTGGCTGCTCTTAGTGTCCGGTGCGTCAGGGCTTCTAGTTAGGCCCCCAGCTTGTTCTAGGTCCTTGACTCGGTCGCTCAGTTTGCTGATAGCTGCAGTCAGGTCCTCTATCTGCTGTTGCAATTGTTCTAGGACTCCCGCCATTGTTATTCTCTCCTGAAAGTAGTTTTATACATTTTATTTATTTATTTTGTATGATAAAATTTACACAAAACATAATGCTAGAAAATGAATAACAGGCGAGCTTAACCCTAAAATGAGTTCTCTTCTAGCAAACCTTATTTGGAGAGAGACACAAAAGTGGGCATATGTGCATAAATAATAAAATAGGACAAAAAATTTATGTTTACCGACTTTTTAAATATTAAACTACTATATTAAATTAGTTTTTTTATGTTACGTATTGTAGTTTGGTTTATAGTAAGTAAGTAGTATGTATAAAATAAGTAAGTTAAATTTCTTTTGTCCTATTTTATTATTATATTAGTTATAACTTATAAGTATAACCTATATAACTAATAACAAATTTTATAGTTAGGTAAATTATATATATGTAGTATAAAATAAATTAAATTAATACATAAAATACAACAGAATTAAGTTCTGTAGGAATATGTTATACAGTATTAACGAATACGCGCATTATTGCTGAACAGGATTATCTTTCGAAATTGTAAATATTCTTAAAAAATATTGTTGACTGTATTTACAATATTATTTACACGAGCCATATCAATACAATATTATCTGCCGAGTCGCGGTCTTTACTCTAGAAGACGTTTACCCCAACGGTTGTCGGTTCTTCGCGAGATAGTACCTATACTTACCTACCTATGGCCGGTCGTACTATGTCCTACCAATGCCACTTCAGCTTGCTAATTCTAGAGCTATGTCAATAACTTTGGTTCTCAACCGTGGCTCGCGCCAACTCTCCACTGCCTCGCACTCTCACCGCGCCCTCAACAGACTTCTTGAAATAACGCGGACTGTGATATATTTGCGGACGAATGGAAGGATATTATTTATTCATTTATTTTTTATTTATTTATTCATTTATTTAATTATTAACTAGCACGATTACTTATATTACAACCAATTACACTAGTTAATTACAATATATTAGAACAAATAAAACATAAAAAAAGAAAAATTATACATAAAATTACACAATAAAAAAATAATAATAATAATTGATCATTTATAAAAATTCCAGGCATATTAAATTGTATAAAAACATTATGCATTTTAAAACTAAAAATAAATTATGTTGGTGTGCCGAAGTAGGGTGTGCCTTTGCGAGAGAGATGAATGAAAGGACTAATATATTTGACGACCGATGTGGCGCGGTGGGCGAAGGTCCGCCTGCGACGCAGGAGGTTGCGGGTTCGATTCCCGCCTCGGAACAATTGTGTGTACGATCTGCAGATATTTGTTCCGGGTGTTCTGGTCGTTTTCTATGTATAATAAAAAATATCTATCTATGTAATGTATTGTATTAAGTATATCAGTTATCTAGTACCCATAACACAAGCTCTGCTTACCATGGGGCTAGATAATGCTGTGTGAATTGTCCACCATTATTTATTTTATATTTTTATTAGAGTTTGTTTGTATTAATTTATTTTTATTTTTAATATTAAAATGCATTATGTTTTTATAGAATTTCGTTAGTCTGGAATTTTTATAAATGATCAATTTATTATTATTAGTTTTGCTTATTGTGTAATTTTATGTATAATTTTTTATGTTCATTTGTTCTAAAATATAGGTATTGTAATTATCTAGTGTCATCATCATCATCATCATCATCATCAGCCTATAGCAGTCCACTGCTGGACATAGGCCTCCCCCAATGAGCGCCATAGCGCCCTGTCTTCAGCTTGCCGCATCCAGCATCTACCTGCAGTCTTTCGCAGGTCGTCATCCCACCTGGTCGAAGGGCGTCCTATACTACGTTGACCGAGTCGTGGTCTCCACTCAAGAACACGTTTGCCCCAGCGGCCGTCGGTTCTTCGCGAGATATGGCCAGCCCACTGCCACTTCAGCTTGCTAATTCTTTGAGCTATGTCGATAACCTTGGTTCTCTGTCGCATGTATTCGTTACGAATCCTATCCTTCAGAGAAACTCCGAGCATAGCTCTTTCCATAGCTCGCTGAGCGACTTTGAACTGGTGGACCAGCCCTATCGTGAGTGTCCACGTATTATCTAGCTAGTGTAATTGGTTGTAATATAGGTAGGTAAGGTAATCGTGCTCACAATCGTGCTAGTTAATAATCTATATATATAAAAGAAAGTCGTGTTTGTTACAATACTTATAACTCGAGAACGGCTGAACCGATTTGACTGAAAATTGGTGAGGAGGTAGGTTAGAACCAGGAGTCTAACATAGGATATTAAAAAAAACCATTTGACAAATCGATTTCCACGGGGGCGAAGCCGCGGGGCGCCGCTAGTTAAATATATAAATTATCTGTCTTATAAAGTGGTTTTTATCAATAAATTGTATTTAAACGTACCTTAATAGGTAGTAGATAGGTCCTATACCTACTATTTGATAAGGTACTATAGGTAAGCTGAGTCTCAGATTAGATTACTTTCAATAGGTAGGAAAAATGAAAAAAAAAATTAAAAGTTTTTATTTCTTTAAGCTTACAAATAAGCACTTAGACACGTAGGTAGGTAGGTCCTACCTACCTAGTCTGAGTTTGTTCTGAGAAACGAAACGAAGTGCGCCCGCGCACTCTGCCTCGTCTGTCTGTCCGTCTGAACTGAGGAACAGGGGCCGCAAACATACTAATTTTCGCTATATCTAAACTAGGTACTTTATATACCAAAGTTATCGACATTTATTTATTTATATAAGAAGATAGGAGTTTACAGTATAAACCAAAGCACTCACTATCTTATGCGACTATAAAACATTGACATAGCTCTAAGAATTAGCAAGCTGAAGTGGCCAGCCATATCTCGCGAAGAACCGACGGCCGTTGGGGCAAACGTGTTCTCGAGTTGAGACCACGACTCGGTAAACGTAGTGTAGGACGACCTGCGAAAGACTGCAGGTAGATGCTGGATGTGGCAACCTGAAGACAGGGCGCTATGGCGCTCATTGGGGGAGGCCTATGTCCAGCCGTGGACTGCTATAGGCTGATGATGATGACTTTTTATAGGTACTAATATTATAAACCTAGGTATCTATCTATAGTTTTAAAGAAACTCACCAAGCAGTCACCTCCGTCAAACACAACACCAAATTAGCTGAGAAATTAGGTACTATTTATTTACTTTTCTTGCAGAAAGAAACAGGAAAACGCCAAAATATAATAAAATTAAAATCACATAGACCGACCGCTGCATCGATCGCTTGCATCACGCGGTGAATGATTTTATTCTTTACGTTGCTGAGCTCGTTTGGCGTTGGCGCCTCCTACGCCTAGCGACTCTATGTGTTGCCACTATTGGAAAAAAATAATCGTTACATTTACTATAGGTGAATACAAATAAATATTCTAGATTCACAAATTGCTCCTATCGTGTTTTGCGTATTTTTTTTAAATGAACCTGCCCGCTCTATGTTTATGTTTACTAACTTTTTAATGTTTTAACTTTAACAGTACTTTATATTGACAATGCTGCAACTGCATTATTTGATCGATGGATAGATACAACAATACAATACAATTATTCTTTATTGCACACCATAAAAACAGATACACTGGACAGGAAAAAGACAAATAAAAAAATGTGTTGTACAATGGGCGGCCTTATCGCTTAAAGCGATCTCTGCCAGGCAGCCTTTGGATGGACATGAAGTGTTAGAACAAGTATAGACGGTGGCGTGTTATATAGAATAATATTTAATTGGGACATACATAAAAAATACCTATTGATAGCTATAAGTATAAATACAAACATAAATATATAATATAAATAAAAAATATATCATACTATCATACCTATATTTATGATGTATATCAATTAACAGTTTGATATTGAGTTAAGGAAATGTTCATATGTTGGGATATAGGGAGAGATTTAGCTTGTCGAATTTTGCTTGTAGATAATACTATTTTGCACACTTAGTTTATAAGAACAATATAAAATAAAAACAAGATAGTTGTGAAAGGAGTCATGCCCTCGATTTACAAGAAAACAAAAAGATTACAAACAAATTAAATATGCAGTTATTGTTTTCTTATAAATCGAGGGCATGGCATATTAAAGCACTTTTAATCTACTTATGTACTATATATGTATATGAAAAGAACTGTATATTCTAAGAACGTAATTAATTAGTTAATCGAAGTTGCCTTGGTAAAAAGTCTCTGTTGAAATAAAATATTGATCTAATCTAGAATAAACTATAACTTAGTTGGCAATACAGTCACAGCCGTTTTTATTGCCCGGTACTAACCCGAAAGTTGTCATGCAGATGAAACTTGGCGCCATCTTATTGGCTGTCAGATAGCGCTGTCTCTGTCGTGACTGTTGATGCGTGTGCTATTCTGGGAACTCCCGAGTTTGTAGTTCAGCTCAGCCTTCTACACAGTTGATAACCAACATCCGACAATGTTTTGACCATATTTGAATCGTTTATTTGAGATTTGAGAAAAACCATGAAAAAACCCCACATGTCCTGTCCATGAGAGCACATTTTACAGGAGAAACAAAAGCACTGTAGGAAGTGTAAAAAAATCCCAAGTGTATTATGATTATTGTACTGAAACGCTAGGACCATTTATACACTAGGTGTCAATGTCAACATACAAGATTCAAAATCCTAATATTATACCTACTAATGGCGGCCCTTCCCGGTTTCGCACATTTTGGGTACTTATTTAATAAATATTCATAATTTATTTACTGCCGTTTATTTCTTAACATTGACTTCCCTTACCCGTACCCCAGTAAGTGACGCCTATATCGCATAGTTATAGTTAGCCGAGTGGAGTGAGCCACGCGACTTTGTTATAATAATTACATTTTTGAACTCGTGATTTCGTTTTATCTTTCGAATAAAATATCCGAATTGTATAAGTCTTGAATATGAAGTAACTATTTTGGATACTATACAATATATCTTTATAAATTGTAGCCTATGTGTTATTCTGATGTATAAGCTATATTATTGTAAAGTTTCATTAAAATCCATTCAGTAGTTTTTACGTGAAGAGTAACAAACATCCATCCATCCATACTTACAAACTTACGCGTTTATAATATTAGTAGGATTTATTTAGATAAGGATTAAGGCGAAATGAGTTCGTCTTTTCGAGACAAGGACGAACAAACGCCGCGCGGGGAAGGCGAGAAAGGGAGGCAAGAGCGGCAGAATGATCGGCCCGTGCGCAATTTCACTGCATAGGTGTTTTGATCCCTTAACACTTTGACTGCGGTTTTTTTTTCGACAACTTCTATCTTTTTTTAACCTAAAAAATTCGTGCTGCCGCTCTACACAGCGGTCGTGTTGCGCCGCACATGCGTTCCGTTCGAAAAATATTACTACTGTGCTGAGTCACAAAGATCTGTATTTTCTCAGCCGCTGCGCTAGTGTGGACTTACGCATATTAGTCACTTTTCGAAAACGCACGGTACGCGTTTTCAGCACTCAAAGTGTTAAATATGATTTTCCGTTTAGTCAAAACGTGCGTTTTGGGACTCATTTCACCTTAATATCACGATACAAATAAAGAGCTTTTTCTAGCGGCGGCGGCCGTGAAACCATGTGTTTGTATGAGAATAAAGTTCTTTAAACCTAACCATAAATATATTATATCTACTACTATTCCTATCTTTGATTATGAATGACTTATTCTGTCTGAGATACGACAGCTTCGCACTAAGTAGTAGGTAATTAGATATAGTAGTAATATACCTATAGTAATTTAATTATTAAAATAAAATTTTGGTACCTTACCTACTTGGCATCTTTCAACGCTACCTACCTATTGTATTGTAGTTCCAATCATTTGATGTAGGTAGGACCTAATTAATGGTTCCCATAAAAAAGATCCATAAATTCATATTTATTTATTACATTGTACACATTTGTAGGTATATATGTATATACTATATGTATATTAGATACTAATACTGTGCTAATATTTATCATTTCATAGATAATGTAATAAATAAGAGAACAATGGTACCCAAGCAGGGCGTGGCAATGGCAATAGGCATGTACGGAGAGTGGAAGTGCGCAGAGGTTCTAGAAAATTATTGATTGCTTCTATAAGCAATTGTGAAATGATTTTCAATATACAGGATGTCTCAAAAGAAAGTTCAAGTTTGTTTTGATTATTGCGTGAACGCAAAGCTTCTGAGGGGCTCGGGGGATATGTCAATCGGTAGCCTGGCTCTTGGGAATTCAGAAACGCGAATATAACAAAAAACGGTAATTCTGTGACTATAGCGCGTAAAATTTCAGCAATGTTCGAGGTTTTCGTCACCTAAATGATGCGCCAAGCATTCCTCTCATTCGGAAATGGGTAAAAGTTTGTGGAGGCCGGTTCAACACCGGATAAACAAGAATCCGGACGCCTGAGGCTATCCAGAGCGGAAGAGAACATGGAACGGGAATTCAGAAGCGTGCAAGTGCTTTGAATGTGCATAGATCGTCATGCTACACCGCATTTTGCACAAAGATCTAAAGCTGAACCCCTATAAAAGCACAAAAAAGCAAAGTACCTATTTGTATTGAATTAGACACGTTAATAAAATGTGGCTTGGGGCATTATGGTGCTGTATGTGCGGAATGTCCAGCATTATTTATGAATTAGGAACTACCTAACTACCTACCCCTACCAATATAATTAATTGCTAAGAGTAATAAGACAATTAATTGTTTATATTTAGGTCCCTAAGCGTCTCTTATTTGACACACCCTTTTCTAAAAAGTGGCTGGGCATAGTGGGCACATAAATTACCTACCTGCTAGGGAGCTATGTTGTCGTCTCAACTAGAACATAAATAATTGGCACAATAAAAATAACTCGGAGATCTATTTTCTTAGTACGGCATTTATTTGAGATAACATACATAGGTAACTCATAAATCAAAACATTAAACGTGATAATTTATTAAAATTTCTCACAAAAAGCTAAAAATACTAGAAACTACTGCTTAGATTTACGATCTACATCTACTTCTAATAACAATAAATCAAAGTAGGTACAAGGTACTTTATTAACAAAGAAAATTACAATCAAGTACATACAATACACCTTAGGAAATAATTAGAACAAGTATTTAGATTTGAAACAATTGAGTTAACTGCAAACTTTCGAAAACAAGTTAGAGGTAGCTCATCTGATTTTATTTGTTGTAGTATTTTACTATTCAAATTAGTTTTTTCACTTTAATTGTAATCTTCTTTGTTTACAAGGAGTGTATTTGTGAACAATAAAAACTTGAATACAAAGTTATAGTTATAGGTATCTAATTAGAAATGAATCTCCTTATTGAAACTTCAAACTTAAAAATAACAATCAAAAAATCTAGGCACATTTATATACCACGCTTTTCCATAATATAATAATAAAGCTACTTTATTACTGGCGATCAAACTGAGAATAATTTAAAAAAAACCATAGAAGCTAGATAGCAGCGACATTTTGTTCTATGATGGTTGGCATCAAACTTATCTATCAGGATGGTTCTTTCGCAATACTAAATGTTTTATTTGCCAAGCAAGTTTTATTGATGTGCAGTGCACATCAAATAAAACAAAAGTACTCTTTAAATACTGGGTACACGTGGGCAGTGATTTATAAATGTGGATTGAGAAATGCCAATTTGTAATCAGCTATCCATTTTGAAACCATATCCGTACACATCCATTGAACGGGAGACAATTTTGAATTGACCCACAATGTTTTCACAAATGCCTCCCCTTTCCTCTCCTTCAAAGTTAGCATAAGCGTTGCCAGAAAATGATGACCTTCCCTTCCTACAATAATATCGTGGCTCATTACTAAAATATCTGCAAGAGTAATATTATTATTTTCGATATGTGGAGCTAAGATGTAAGCTAACTTTTCAAATTGTTTTGGAAATGGAATATTTTTGTATAGTATGGGCAGTGTACAGAATATTTCCTTGATAGCTGCTTTAAAAATGCTTAGTGTTACAATATTAGTATTGACTAAGAGAAATATTGCATTACTAAATATGGTAGTGTGTCGCGAGATCAAAGCTTCTTCCAAAATTAAATCCATGAGAGCTCCGTGGTTTCGTCGAGGGAACTTGCTTTTTACGTCTAGCGCTAGAGTTTTCACATTCAAGTTTTTGACGAACCCTTGAATCAAATGTCTGGCGGTCCTATATTGATCCTGAGATAAATCCTCTTGGGTAGTTATAGAAATAGTCGAATCTTTGCTGTCATCATGGAAGAGGCTGGTTTCCTGATCAGATTTAATCCTATAATTGTGCATTGTCAGATCTGTCTGTAACTTCTCCGGGAAACTGTAATTTTCATAAATATTTTCAAAATATGTTGGGGATTCCCTTAAATAACTTGTATTTTCTTTCGTTGCAGCCAGCAAAAATTTTTCTATGGAGTATTTAGTACGAGATGGATTTCCATAGATTTTTTCTGGTTTGGATACAACACTTGCAACCCTGTCCATATTGTGTACGTATGTATCTGTCCGAATTTTGCTGTTTTCGCGATTTTGCATTTTGCTACCTGTCAACATTTTCATGAGAAGTCGCGTTCGATCACTTTTCTTCTCAATGTGATCCAAAGTCTTGGGTAAGGGAATAGTTCTCCAGTTCCTCTTACTGAGGTCAAAGGTATTTTGCATCATTCGTTTGACACGGTAGCAGATATCATCTGAATTTGGTTTTGAACTAAGAAGTTCATCAATTTTTTTCAATGCCTTTGAAAGCTCTATGGAATTTTGACGCTTAATGTTTCTGCCACTAGTAATAAGCAGCTCACAGGTACATTCAAGATTTATTTCTTTAGATTGTTGTAATAATTTTCTAAGACATTGATTTATACTTGTTGTAGTAACTATATTTTTATTGTAAAGTTCACCAATAAACTTGACGATCCCAACGCATCTCCTGTTCATTTGGTGGTCTTGCTCGTAAATATCTTGATTATTGTCTATCACAAATGTTTCAAAATAATTTTGACATTTATTTATTAATAAAGAACGAAATTCTTTGACGTCAGAAAGTTGTTGGCACATATATGCGAAATGATGTGCTAAATCAGGCTCTTCTGCAAGTTTCTCATACAGCAGATCAATAAGAATATTGAAATGTTCTGTAGTGGTAATTTCGAAATTTTTCACTTCCTGCAAAAACATTTCAACTTTCTTCTTTATTAATTCTTCCATAATATCAAAATAGTTGTCAACAAAAAGTTCAACAACAATGTTCAATGGTTTCTTGTGGGACAGGTCGAGTGCGCTTAATTCAGTGACTAAATGATTGGATTTACTTTGAGTGATTATGTCCAACAATTTTGGTAACTTTTCCAAAAGTTCCAGTGATTTGTTATCTTCCTCGTCTTCATGTTTTAATTCTGAAGTAATTTCATTCTCAGATAAATCTTCTTTGGCTCCTTCGGCTTCGTCTTCTGGTGCGGTCAAAGATGTGGAACTATCCTGTTTGAAAAGAGAATCATTGATAGAATTAAGAGGCGCTATCAAATCATCACCCGTATTTTGAGTCACACGTACATCCGCAGTGTCTAGTAATATCTGACTCAAAGTTTGTTCTATTGACATTATATCGACTGTGACCGGATTTTCTTCAGTCAATATAATTTGGGTATTATCACAAACTTCAGGCGTCTCGAACATTGAACAAGGGTTTTGATTGGAATTACAATTTTCACCGGAATTAATACTGGGCATAGATTCATGATTTGTTAATATATCAACATTATTCGTGATTACTTTACCTATAATCTGTCGGTTCTTCTCCATATCTGGAATATTTTGATCTGCCTCTTTGATTTCGGAGCTTTTTGTTGATTCTGTAGCTGATCCTTCGTCTTTTATTATTTCGGTTTCAGTTTCCTTAAACGGAGTCCTTTCTTTCGGATCCACCCATCTTAGTTTGTACTTTTCCTCGAAGCTGCTACGCGTGTGAAAGTGATTCTTGACGGAAATCATCATTTTAGATATCTCCGGATCACCACGATAAAGGAGTTCACACACGACTTCAGGATGACTTGCATTTAGATATAAATTATCCTGAAAAAGAAAAAGTTTTATCTAACAACGCATAATGTAAAGCAGATTACTAAAGGCACAGGGAATTTTGGCCATTTTCAGCCATAATTTTAATCTATACAAGTAGGTAGAGTTAGGTACATACAATTCACCTGTCTGTTTGCAATGTCACAATTACAGCTTTTGAGTACTGTAGTAAATGCATAGGAACGTGTACACGGTAGGTAGCTCAAAAGGTATAAAAAAAAATTTAAATCTCCTTTTTTTGTTGTAGCTAATCTACGAAGCGGCTAGACCGATTTGGATTAGATGGGACGTTCGTTACGGATCACTCAGGAACATTCATCATCATCACAGCCTATGTTAGTCCACTGCTGGACATAAGCCTCCCCTAATGAGCGCCATAGCGCCCTATCTTCAGCTTGACGCATCCAGCCCACAGTCCTTTGCAGGCCGTCATCCCACCTGGCCGAAGGGTGTCCTACACTACGTTTGCCGAGTCGCGGTCACTACCAAAGCCAACGGTTGTCGGTTCTTCGTGTGTATGTCACTACAGATAATGATAGATACAGACTGATGGAATAGTTTCAACCTTAACAACCACGCCACATCGATCGGTCGGTTTCAAACCAATATGGAAAATACAATGATGGTAAGTATAAGTACATACTATACTTAAGATGTGTATGCCTAAA
Source organism: Eupithecia dodoneata (assembly GCA_947044415.1). Lineage (NCBI taxonomy): Eukaryota > Metazoa > Arthropoda > Insecta > Lepidoptera > Geometridae > Eupithecia > Eupithecia dodoneata. Next base: position 4,257,131 of record OX345670.1, read on the forward strand.
TCTAGGCAACCAAAGACATTTCAAACTTACCATTGCATTCTTTTCCTTTGGGAAACGGGTATTTTCATTGATAGTTATAATATGCTCCTGTATATTGTCAAGCAACGAGTGTATGCCGTTGTTGCTAAGACAAGAGTTAAATGCTCTTACGCCTATCCAGCCCATGTATTTAATAGAGTCGTGCGATTCATCCCAGTTGACATAGCCTGACTCACGGACAGGTTTCTCATTACAGTGGCTGCTCTTAGTGTCCGGTGCGTCAGGGCTTCTAGTTAGGCCCCCAGCTTGTTCCTTGACTCGGTCGCTCAGTTTGCTGATAGCTGCAGTCAGGTCCTCTATCTGCTGTTGCAATTGTTCTAGGACTCCCGCCATTGTTATTCTCTCCTGAAAGTAGTTTTATACATTTTATTTATTTATTTTGTATGATAAAATTTACACAAAACATAATGCTAGAAAATGAATAACAGGCGAGCTTAACCCTAAAATGAGTTCTCTTCTAGCAAACCTTATTTGGAGAGAGACACAAAAGTGGGCATATGTGCATAAATAATAAAATAGGACAAAAAATTAATGTTTACCGACTTTTTTAATATTAAACTACTATATTAAATTAGTTTTTTATGTTACGTATTGTAGTTTGGTTTATAGTAAGTAAGTAGTATGTATAAAATAAGTAAGTTAAATTTCTTTTGTCCTATTTTATTATTATATTAGTTATAACTTATAAGTATAACCTATATAACTAATAACAAATTTTATAGTTAGGTAAATTATATATATGTAGTATAAAATAAATTAAATTAATACATAAAATACAACAGAATTAAGTTCTGTAGGAATATGTTATACAGTATTAACGAATACGCGCATTATTGCTGAACAGGATTATCTTTCGAAATTGTAAATATTCTTAAAAAATATTGTTGACTGTATTTACAATATTATTTACACGAGCCATATCAATACAATATTATCTGCCGAGTCGCGGTCTTTACTCTAGAAGACGTTTACCCCAACGGTTGTCGGTTCTTCGCGAGATAGTACCTATACTTACCTACCTATGGCCGGTCGTACTATGTCCTACCAATGCCACTTCAGCTTGCTAATTCTAGAGCTATGTCAATAACTTTGGTTCTCAACCGTGGCTCGCGCCAACTCTCCACTGCCTCGCACTCTCACCGCGCCCTCAACAGACTTCTTGAAATAACGCGGACTGTGATATATTTGCGGACGAATGGAAGGATATTATGTTGGTGTGCCGAAGTAGGGTGTGCCTTTGCGAGAGAGATGAATGAAAGGACTAATATATTTGACGACCGATGTGGCGCGGTGGGCGAAGGTCCGCCTGCGACGCAGGAGGTTGCGGGTTCGATTCCCGCCTCGGAACAATTGTGTGTACGATCTGCAGATATTTGTTCCGGGTGTTCTGGTCGTTTTCTATGTATAATAAAAAATATCTATCTATGTAATGTATTGTATTAAGTATATCAGTTATCTAGTATCCATAACACAAGCTCTGCTTACCATGGGGCTAGATAATGCTGTGTGAATTGTCCACCATTATTTATTTTATATTTTTATTAGAGTTTGTTTGTATTAATTTATTTTTATTTTTAATATTAAAATGCATTATGTTTTTATAGAATTTCGTTTGTCTGGAATTTTTATAAATGATCAATTTATTATTATTAGTTTTGCTTATTGTGTAATTTTATGTATAATTTTTTATGTTCATTTGTTCTAAAATATAGGTATTGTAATTATCTAGTGTCATCATCATCATCATCATCATCATCAGCCTATAGCAGTCCACTGCTGGACATAGGCCTCCCCCAATGAGCGCCATAGCGCCCTGTCTTCAGCTTGCCGCATCCAGCATCTACCTGCAGTCTTTCGCAGGTCGTCATCCCACCTGGTCGGAGGGCGTCCTACACTACGTTGACCGAGTCGTGGTCTCCACTCTAGAACACGTTTGCCCCAGCGGCCGTCGGTTCTTCGCGAGATATGGCCAGCCCACTGCCACTTCAGCTTGCTAATTCTTTGAGCTATGTCGATAACCTTGGTTCTCTGTCGCATGTATTCGTTACGAATCCTATCCTTCAGAGAAACTCCGAGCATAGCTCTTTCCATAGCTCGCTGAGCGACTTTGAACTGGTGGACCAGCCCTATCGTGAGTGTCCACGTATTATCTAGCTAGTGTAATTGGTTGTAATATAGGTAGGTAAGGTAATCGTGCTCACAATCGTGCTAGTTAATAATCTATATATATAAAAGAAAGTCGTGTTTGTTACAATACTTATAACTCGAGAACGGCTGAACCGATTTGACTGAAAATTGGTGAGGAGGTAGGTTAGAACCAGGAGTCTAACATAGGATATTAAAAAAAACCATTTGACAAATCGATTTCCACGGGGGCGAAGCCGCGGGGCGCCGCTAGTTAAATATATAAATTATCTGTCTTATAAAGTGGTTTTTATCAATAAATTGTATTTAAACGTACCTTAATAGGTAGTAGATAGGTCCTATACCTACTATTTGATAAGGTACTATAGGTAAGCTGAGTCTCAGATTAGATTACTTTCAATAGGTAGGAAAAATGAAAAAAAAAATTAAAAGTTTTTATTTCTTTAAGCTTACAAATAAGCACTTAGACACGTAGGTAGGTAGGTCCTACCTACCTAGTCTGAGTTTGTTCTGAGAAACGAAACGAAGTGCGCCCGCGCACTCTGCCTCGTCTGTCTGTCCGTCTGAACTGAGGAACAGGGGCCGCAAACATACTAATTTTCGCTATATCTAAACTAGGTACTTTATATACCAAAGTTATCGACATTTATTTATTTATATAAGAAGATAGGAGTTTACAGTATAAACCAAAGCACTCACTATCTTATGCGACTATAAAACATTGACATAGCTCTAAGAATTAGCAAGCTGAAGTGGCCAGCCATATCTCGCGAAGAACCGACGGCCGTTGGGGCAAACGTGTTCTCGAGTTGAGACCACGACTCGGTAAACGTAGTGTAGGACGACCTGCGAAAGACTGCAGGTAGATGCTGGATGTGGCAACCTGAAGACAGGGCGCTATGGCGCTCATTGGGGGAGGCCTATGTCCAGCCGTGGACTGCTATAGGCTGATGATGATGACTTTTTATAGGTACTAATATTATAAACCTAGGTATCTATCTATAGTTTTAAAGAAACTCACCAAGCAGTCACCTCCGTCAAACACAACACCAAATTAGCTGAGAAATTAGGTACTATTTATTTACTTTTCTTGCAGAAAGAAACAGGAAAACGCCAAAATATAATAAAATTAAAATCACATAGACCGACCGCTGCATCGATCGCTTGCATCACGCGGTGAATGATTTTATTCTTTACGTTGCTGAGCTCGTTTGGCGTTGGCGCCTCCTACGCCTAGCGACTCTATGTGTTGCCACTATTGGAAAAAAATAATCGTTACATTTACTATAGGTGAATACAAATAAATATTCTAGATTCACAAATTGCTCCTATCGTGTTTTGCGTATTTTTTTTAAATGAACCTGCCCGCTCTATGTTTATGTTTACTAACTTTTTAATGTTTTAACTTTAACAGTACTTTATATTGACAATGCTGCAACTGCATTATTTGATCGATGGATAGATACAACAATACAATACAATTATTCTTTATTGCACACCATAAAAACAGATACACTGGACAGGAAAAAGACAAATAAAAAAATGTGTTGTACAATGGGCGGCCTTATCGCTTAAAGCGATCTCTGCCAGGCAGCCTTTGGATGGACATGAAGTGTTAGAACAAGTATAGACGGTGGCGTGTTATATAGAATAATATTTAATTGGGACATACATAAAAAATACCTATTGATAGCTATAAGTATAAATACAAACATAAATATATAATATAAATAAAAAATATATCATACTATCATACCTATATTTATGATGTATATCAATTAACAGTTTGATATTGAGTTAAGGAAATGTTCATATGTTGGGATATAGGGAGAGATTTAGCTTGTCGAATTTTGCTTGTAGATAATACTATTTTGCACACTTAGTTTATAAGAACAATATAAAATAAAAACAAGATAGTTGTGAAAGGAGTCATGCCCTCGATTTACAAGAAAACAAAAAGATTACAAACAAATTAAATATGCAGTTATTGTTTTCTTATAAATCGAGGGCATGGCATATTAAAGCACTTTTAATCTACTTATGTACTATATATGTATATGAAAAGAACTGTATATTCTAAGAACGTAATTAATTAGTTAATCGAAGTTGCCTTGGTAAAAAGTCTCTGTTGAAATAAAATATTGATCTAATCTAGAATAAACTATAACTTAGTTGGCAATACAGTCACAGCCGTTTTTATTGCCCGGTACTAACCCGAAAGTTGTCATGCAGATGAAACTTGGCGCCATCTTATTGGCTGTCAGATAGCGCTGTCTCTGTCGTGACTGTTGATGCGTGTGCTATTCTGGGAACTCCCGAGTTTGTAGTTCAGCTCAGCCTTCTACACAGTTGATAACCAACATCCGACAATGTTTTGACCATATTTGAATCGTTTATTTGAGATTTGAGAAAAACCATGAAAAAACCCCACATGTCCTGTCCATGAGAGCACATTTTACAGGAGAAACAAAAGCACTGTAGGAAGTGTAAAAAAATCCCAAGTGTATTATGATTATTGTACTGAAACGCTAGGACCATTTATACACTAGGTGTCAATGTCAACATACAAGATTCAAAATCCTAATATTATACCTACTAATGGCGGCCCTTCCCGGTTTCGCACATTTTGGGTACTTATTTAATAAATATTCATAATTTATTTACTGCCGTTTATTTCTTAACATTGACTTCCCTTACCCGTACCCCAGTAAGTGACGCCTATATCGCATAGTTATAGTTAGCCGAGTGGAGTGAGCCACGCGACTTTGTTATAATAATTACATTTTTGAACTCGTGATTTCGTTTTATCTTTCGAATAAAATATCCGAATTGTATAAGTCTTGAATATGAAGTAACTATTTTGGATACTATACAATATATCTTTATAAATTGTAGCCTATGTGTTATTCTGATGTATAAGCTATATTATTGTAAAGTTTCATTAAAATCCATTCAGTAGTTTTTACGTGAAGAGTAACAAACATCCATCCATCCATACTTACAAACTTACGCGTTTATAATATTAGTAGGATTTATTTAGATAAGGATTAAGGCGAAATGAGTTCGTCTTTTCGAGACAAGGACGAACAAACGCCGCGCGGGGAAGGCGAGAAAGGGAGGCAAGAGCGGCAGAATGATCGGCCCGTGCGCAATTTCACTGCATAGGTGTTTTGATCCCTTAACACTTTGACTGCGGTTTTTTTTTCGACAACTTCTATCTTTTTTTAACCTAAAAAATTCGTGCTGCCGCTCTACACAGCGGTCGTGTTGCGCCGCACATGCGTTCCGTTCGAAAAATATTACTACTGTGCTGAGTCACAAAGATCTGTATTTTCTCAGCCGCTGCGCTAGTGTGGACTTACGCATATTAGTCACTTTTCGAAAACGCACGGTACGCGTTTTCAGCACTCAAAGTGTTAAATATGATTTTCCGTTTAGTCAAAACGTGCGTTTTGGGACTCATTTCACCTTAATATCACGATACAAATAAAGAGCTTTTTCTAGCGGCGGCGGCCGTGAAACCATGTGTTTGTATGAGAATAAAGTTCTTTAAACCTAACCATAAATATATTATATCTACTACTATTCCTATCTTTGATTATGAATGACTTATTCTGTCTGAGATACGACAGCTTCGCACTAAGTAGTAGGTAATTAGATATAGTAGTAATATACCTATAGTAATTTAATTATTAAAATAAAATTTTGGTACCTTACCTACTTGGCATCTTTCAACGCTACCTACCTATTGTATTGTAGTTCCAATCATTTGATGTAGGTAGGACCTAATTAATGGTTCCCATAAAAAAGATCCATAAATTCATATTTATTTATTACATTGTACACATTTGTAGGTATATATGTATATACTATATGTATATTAGATACTAATACTGTGCTAATATTTATCATTTCATAGATAATGTAATAAATAAGAGAACAATGGTACCCAAGCAGGGCGTGGCAATGGCAATAGGCATGTACGGAGAGTGGAAGTGCGCAGAGGTTCTAGAAAATTATTGATTGCTTCTATAAGCAATTGTGAAATGATTTTCAATATACAGGATGTCTCAAAAGAAAGTTCAAGTTTGTTTTGATTATTGCGTGAACGCAAAGCTTCTGAGGGGCTCGGGGGATATGTCAATCGGTAGCCTGGCTCTTGGGAATTCAGAAACGCGAATATAACAAAAAACGGTAATTCTGTGACTATAGCGCGTAAAATTTCAGCAATGTTCGAGGTTTTCGTCACCTAAATGATGCGCCAAGCATTCCTCTCATTCGGAAATGGGTAAAAGTTTGTGGAGGCCGGTTCAACACCGGATAAACAAGAATCCGGACGCCTGAGGCTATCCAGAGCGGAAGAGAACATGGAACGGGAATTCAGAAGCGTGCAAGTGCTTTGAATGTGCATAGATCGTCATGCTACACCGCATTTTGCACAAAGATCTAAAGCTGAACCCCTATAAAAGCACAAAAAAGCAAAGTACCTATTTGTATTGAATTAGACACGTTAATAAAATGTGGCTTGGGGCATTATGGTGCTGTATGTGCGGAATGTCCAGCATTATTTATGAATTAGGAACTACCTAACTACCTACCCCTACCAATATAATTAATTGCTAAGAGTAATAAGACAATTAATTGTTTATATTTAGGTCCCTAAGCGTCTCTTATTTGACACACCCTTTTCTAAAAAGTGGCTGGGCATAGTGGGCACATAAATTACCTACCTGCTAGGGAGCTATGTTGTCGTCTCAACTAGAACATAAATAATTGGCACAATAAAAATAACTCGGAGATCTATTTTCTTAGTACGGCATTTATTTGAGATAACATACATAGGTAACTCATAAATCAAAACATTAAACGTGATAATTTATTAAAATTTCTCACAAAAAGCTAAAAATACTAGAAACTACTGCTTAGATTTACGATCTACATCTACTTCTAATAACAATAAATCAAAGTAGGTACAAGGTACTTTATTAACAAAGAAAATTACAATCAAGTACATACAATACACCTTAGGAAATAATTAGAACAAGTATTTAGATTTGAAACAATTGAGTTAACTGCAAACTTTCGAAAACAAGTTAGAGGTAGCTCATCTGATTTTATTTGTTGTAGTATTTTACTATTCAAATTAGTTTTTTCACTTTAATTGTAATCTTCTTTGTTTACAAGGAGTGTATTTGTGAACAATAAAAACTTGAATACAAAGTTATAGTTATAGGTATCTAATTAGAAATGAATCTCCTTATTGAAACTTCAAACTTAAAAATAACAATCAAAAAATCTAGGCACATTTATATACCACGCTTTTCCATAATATAATAATAAAGCTACTTTATTACTGGCGATCAAACTGAGAATAATTTAAAAAAAACCATAGAAGCTAGATAGCAGCGACATTTTGTTCTATGATGGTTGGCATCAAACTTATCTATCAGGATGGTTCTTTCGCAATACTAAATGTTTTATTTGCCAAGCAAGTTTTATTGATGTGCAGTGCACATCAAATAAAACAAAAGTACTCTTTAAATACTGGGTACACGTGGGCAGTGATTTATAAATGTGGATTGAGAAATGCCAATTTGTAATCAGCTATCCATTTTGAAACCATATCCGTACACATCCATTGAACGGGAGACAATTTTGAATTGACCCACAATGTTTTCACAAATGCCTCCCCTTTCCTCTCCTTCAAAGTTAGCATAAGCGTTGCCAGAAAATGATGACCTTCCCTTCCTACAATAATATCGTGGCTCATTACTAAAATATCTGCAAGAGTAATATTATTATTTTCGATATGTGGAGCTAAGATGTAAGCTAACTTTTCAAATTGTTTTGGAAATGGAATATTTTTGTATAGTATGGGCAGTGTACAGAATATTTCCTTGATAGCTGCTTTAAAAATGCTTAGTGTTACAATATTAGTATTGACTAAGAGAAATATTGCATTACTAAATATGGTAGTGTGTCGCGAGATCAAAGCTTCTTCCAAAATTAAATCCATGAGAGCTCCGTGGTTTCGTCGAGGGAACTTGCTTTTTACGTCTAGCGCTAGAGTTTTCACATTCAAGTTTTTGACGAACCCTTGAATCAAATGTCTGGCGGTCCTATATTGATCCTGAGATAAATCCTCTTGGGTAGTTATAGAAATAGTCGAATCTTTGCTGTCATCATGGAAGAGGCTGGTTTCCTGATCAGATTTAATCCTATAATTGTGCATTGTCAGATCTGTCTGTAACTTCTCCGGGAAACTGTAATTTTCATAAATATTTTCAAAATATGTTGGGGATTCCCTTAAATAACTTGTATTTTCTTTCGTTGCAGCCAGCAAAAATTTTTCTATGGAGTATTTAGTACGAGATGGATTTCCATAGATTTTTTCTGGTTTGGATACAACACTTGCAACCCTGTCCATATTGTGTACGTATGTATCTGTCCGAATTTTGCTGTTTTCGCGATTTTGCATTTTGCTACCTGTCAACATTTTCATGAGAAGTCGCGTTCGATCACTTTTCTTCTCAATGTGATCCAAAGTCTTGGGTAAGGGAATAGTTCTCCAGTTCCTCTTACTGAGGTCAAAGGTATTTTGCATCATTCGTTTGACACGGTAGCAGATATCATCTGAATTTGGTTTTGAACTAAGAAGTTCATCAATTTTTTTCAATGCCTTTGAAAGCTCTATGGAATTTTGACGCTTAATGTTTCTGCCACTAGTAATAAGCAGCTCACAGGTACATTCAAGATTTATTTCTTTAGATTGTTGTAATAATTTTCTAAGACATTGATTTATACTTGTTGTAGTAACTATATTTTTATTGTAAAGTTCACCAATAAACTTGACGATCCCAACGCATCTCCTGTTCATTTGGTGGTCTTGCTCGTAAATATCTTGATTATTGTCTATCACAAATGTTTCAAAATAATTTTGACATTTATTTATTAATAAAGAACGAAATTCTTTGACGTCAGAAAGTTGTTGGCACATATATGCGAAATGATGTGCTAAATCAGGCTCTTCTGCAAGTTTCTCATACAGCAGATCAATAAGAATATTGAAATGTTCTGTAGTGGTAATTTCGAAATTTTTCACTTCCTGCAAAAACATTTCAACTTTCTTCTTTATTAATTCTTCCATAATATCAAAATAGTTGTCAACAAAAAGTTCAACAACAATGTTCAATGGTTTCTTGTGGGACAGGTCGAGTGCGCTTAATTCAGTGACTAAATGATTGGATTTACTTTGAGTGATTATGTCCAACAATTTTGGTAACTTTTCCAAAAGTTCCAGTGATTTGTTATCTTCCTCGTCTTCATGTTTTAATTCTGAAGTAATTTCATTCTCAGATAAATCTTCTTTGGCTCCTTCGGCTTCGTCTTCTGGTGCGGTCAAAGATGTGGAACTATCCTGTTTGAAAAGAGAATCATTGATAGAATTAAGAGGCGCTATCAAATCATCACCCGTATTTTGAGTCACACGTACATCCGCAGTGTCTAGTAATATCTGACTCAAAGTTTGTTCTATTGACATTATATCGACTGTGACCGGATTTTCTTCAGTCAATATAATTTGGGTATTATCACAAACTTCAGGCGTCTCGAACATTGAACAAGGGTTTTGATTGGAATTACAATTTTCACCGGAATTAATACTGGGCATAGATTCATGATTTGTTAATATATCAACATTATTCGTGATTACTTTACCTATAATCTGTCGGTTCTTCTCCATATCTGGAATATTTTGATCTGCCTCTTTGATTTCGGAGCTTTTTGTTGATTCTGTAGCTGATCCTTCGTCTTTTATTATTTCGGTTTCAGTTTCCTTAAACGGAGTCCTTTCTTTCGGATCCACCCATCTTAGTTTGTACTTTTCCTCGAAGCTGCTACGCGTGTGAAAGTGATTCTTGACGGAAATCATCATTTTAGATATCTCCGGATCACCACGATAAAGGAGTTCACACACGACTTCAGGATGACTTGCATTTAGATATAAATTATCCTGAAAAAGAAAAAGTTTTATCTAACAACGCATAATGTAAAGCAGATTACTAAAGGCACAGGGAATTTTGGCCATTTTCAGCCATAATTTTAATCTATACAAGTAGGTAGAGTTAGGTACATACAATTCACCTGTCTGTTTGCAATGTCACAATTACAGCTTTTGAGTACTGTAGTAAATGCATAGGAACGTGTACACGGTAGGTAGCTCAAAAGGTATAAAAAAAAATTTAAATCTCCTTTTTTTGTTGTAGCTAATCTACGAAGCGGCTAGACCGATTTGGATTAGATGGGACGTTCGTTACGGATCACTCAGGAACATTCATCATCATCACAGCCTATGTTAGTCCACTGCTGGACATAAGCCTCCCCTAATGAGCGCCATAGCGCCCTATCTTCAGCTTGACGCATCCAGCCCACAGTCCTTTGCAGGCCGTCATCCCACCTGGCCGAAGGGTGTCCTACACTACGTTTGCCGAGTCGCGGTCACTACCAAAGCCAACGGTTGTCGGTTCTTCGTGTGTATGTCACTACAGATAATGATAGATACAGACTGATGGAATAGTTTCAACCTTAACAACCACGCCACATCGATCGGTCGGTTTCAAACCAATATGGAAAATACAATGATGGTAAGTATAAGTACATACTATACTTAAGATGTGTATGCCTAAATCTAGGCAACCAAAGACATTTCAAACTTACCATTGCATTCTTTTCCTTTGGGAAACGGGTATTTTCATTGATAGTTATAATATGCTCCTGTATATTGTCAAGCAACGAGTGTATGCCGTTGTTGCTAAGACAAGAGTTAAATGCTCTTACGCCTATCCAGCCCATGTATTTAATAGAGTCGTGCGATTCATCCCAGTTGACATAGCCTGACTCACGGACAGGTTTCTCATTACAGTGGCTGCTCTTAGTGTCCGGTGCGTCAGGGCTTCTAGTTAGGCCCCCAGCTTGTTCCTTGACTCGGTCGCTCAGTTTGCTGATAGCTGCAGTCAGGTCCTCTATCTGCTGTTGCAATTGTTCTAGGACTCCCGCCATTGTTATTCTCTCCTGAAAGTAGTTTTATACATTTTATTTATTTATTTTGTATGATAAAATTTACACAAAACATAATGCTAGAAAATGAATAACAGGCGAGCTTAACCCTAAAATGAGTTCTCTTCTAGCAAACCTTATTTGGAGAGAGACACAAAAGTGGGCATATGTGCATAAATAATAAAATAGGACAAAAAATTAATGTTTACCGACTTTTTTAATATTAAACTACTATATTAAATTAGTTTTTTTATGTTACGTATTGTAGTTTGGTTTATAGTAAGTAAGTAGTATGTATAAAATAAGTAAGTTAAATTTCTTTTGTCCTATTTTATTATTATATTAGTTATAACTTATAAGTATAACCTATATAACTAATAACAAATTTTATAGTTAGGTAAATTATATATATGTAGTATAAAATAAATTAAATTAATACATAAAATACAACAGAATTAAGTTCTGTAGGAATATGTTATACAGTATTAACGAATACGCGCATTATTGCTGAACAGGATTATCTTTCGAAATTGTAAATATTCTTAAAAAATATTGTTGACTGTATTTACAATATTATTTACACGAGCCATATCAATACAATATTATCTGCCGAGTCGCGGTCTTTACTCTAGAAGACGTTTACCCCAACGGTTGTCGGTTCTTCGCGAGATAGTACCTATACTTACCTACCTATGGCCGGTCGTACTATGTCCTACCAATGCCACTTCAGCTTGCTAATTCTAGAGCTATGTCAATAACTTTGGTTCTCAACCGTGGCTCGCGCCAACTCTCCACTGCCTCGCACTCTCACCGCGCCCTCAACAGACTTCTTGAAATAACGCGGACTGTGATATATTTGCGGACGAATGGAAGGATATTATGTTGGTGTGCCGAAGTAGGGTGTGCCTTTGCGAGAGAGATGAATGAAAGGACTAATATATTTGACGACCGATGTGGCGCGGTGGGCGAAGGTCCGCCTGCGACGCAGGAGGTTGCGGGTTCGATTCCCGCCTCGGAACAATTGTGTGTACGATCTGCAGATATTTGTTCCGGGTGTTCTGGTCGTTTTCTATGTATAATAAAAAATATCTATCTATGTAATGTATTGTATTAAGTATATCAGTTATCTAGTATCCATAACACAAGCTCTGCTTACCATGGGGCTAGATAATGCTGTGTGAATTGTCCACCATTATTTATTTTATATTTTTATTAGAGTTTGTTTGTATTAATTTATTTTTATTTTTAATATTAAAATGCATTATGTTTTTATAGAATTTCGTTTGTCTGGAATTTTTATAAATGATCAATTTATTATTATTAGTTTTGCTTATTGTGTAATTTTATGTATAATTTTTTATGTTCATTTGTTCTAAAATATAGGTATTGTAATTATCTAGTGTCATCATCATCATCATCATCATCATCAGCCTATAGCAGTCCACTGCTGGACATAGGCCTCCCCCAATGAGCGCCATAGCGCCCTGTCTTCAGCTTGCCGCATCCAGCATCTACCTGCAGTCTTTCGCAGGTCGTCATCCCACCTGGTCGGAGGGCGTCCTACACTACGTTGACCGAGTCGTGGTCTCCACTCTAGAACACGTTTGCCCCAGCGGCCGTCGGTTCTTCGCGAGATATGGCCAGCCCACTGCCACTTCAGCTTGCTAATTCTTTGAGCTATGTCGATAACCTTGGTTCTCTGTCGCATGTATTCGTTACGAATCCTATCCTTCAGAGAAACTCCGAGCATAGCTCTTTCCATAGCTCGCTGAGCGACTTTGAACTGGTGGACCAGCCCTATCGTGAGTGTCCACGTATTATCTAGCTAGTGTAATTGGTTGTAATATAGGTAGGTAAGGTAATCGTGCTCACAATCGTGCTAGTTAATAATCTATATATATAAAAGAAAGTCGTGTTTGTTACAATACTTATAACTCGAGAACGGCTGAACCGATTTGACTGAAAATTGGTGAGGAGGTAGGTTAGAACCAGGAGTCTAACATAGGATATTAAAAAAAACCATTTGACAAATCGATTTCCACGGGGGCGAAGCCGCGGGGCGCCGCTAGTTAAATATATAAATTATCTGTCTTATAAAGTGGTTTTTATCAATAAATTGTATTTAAACGTACCTTAATAGGTAGTAGATAGGTCCTATACCTACTATTTGATAAGGTACTATAGGTAAGCTGAGTCTCAGATTAGATTACTTTCAATAGGTAGGAAAAATGAAAAAAAAAATTAAAAGTTTTTATTTCTTTAAGCTTACAAATAAGCACTTAGACACGTAGGTAGGTAGGTCCTACCTACCTAGTCTGAGTTTGTTCTGAGAAACGAAACGAAGTGCGCCCGCGCACTCTGCCTCGTCTGTCTGTCCGTCTGAACTGAGGAACAGGGGCCGCAAACATACTAATTTTCGCTATATCTAAACTAGGTACTTTATATACCAAAGTTATCGACATTTATTTATTTATATAAGAAGATAGGAGTTTACAGTATAAACCAAAGCACTCACTATCTTATGCGACTATAAAACATTGACATAGCTCTAAGAATTAGCAAGCTGAAGTGGCCAGCCATATCTCGCGAAGAACCGACGGCCGTTGGGGCAAACGTGTTCTCGAGTTGAGACCACGACTCGGTAAACGTAGTGTAGGACGACCTGCGAAAGACTGCAGGTAGATGCTGGATGTGGCAACCTGAAGACAGGGCGCTATGGCGCTCATTGGGGGAGGCCTATGTCCAGCCGTGGACTGCTATAGGCTGATGATGATGACTTTTTATAGGTACTAATATTATAAACCTAGGTATCTATCTATAGTTTTAAAGAAACTCACCAAGCAGTCACCTCCGTCAAACACAACACCAAATTAGCTGAGAAATTAGGTACTATTTATTTACTTTTCTTGCAGAAAGAAACAGGAAAACGCCAAAATATAATAAAATTAAAATCACATAGACCGACCGCTGCATCGATCGCTTGCATCACGCGGTGAATGATTTTATTCTTTACGTTGCTGAGCTCGTTTGGCGTTGGCGCCTCCTACGCCTAGCGACTCTATGTGTTGCCACTATTGGAAAAAAATAATCGTTACATTTACTATAGGTGAATACAAATAAATATTCTAGATTCACAAATTGCTCCTATCGTGTTTTGCGTATTTTTTTTAAATGAACCTGCCCGCTCTATGTTTATGTTTACTAACTTTTTAATGTTTTAACTTTAACAGTACTTTATATTGACAATGCTGCAACTGCATTATTTGATCGATGGATAGATACAACAATACAATACAATTATTCTTTATTGCACACCATAAAAACAGATACACTGGACAGGAAAAAGACAAATAAAAAAATGTGTTGTACAATGGGCGGCCTTATCGCTTAAAGCGATCTCTGCCAGGCAACCTTTGGATGGACATGAAGTGTTAGAACAAGTATAGACGGTGGCGTGTTATATAGAATAATATTTAATTGGGACATACATAAAAAATACCTATTGATAGCTATAAGTATAAATACAAAAATAAATATATAATATAAATAAAAAATATATCATACCATCATACCTATATTTATGATGTATATCAATTAACAGTTTGATATTGAGTTAAGGAAATGTTCATAGATCATATGTTGGGATATAGGGAGAGATTTAGCTTGTCGAATTTTGCTTGTAGATAATACTATTTTGCACACTTAGTTTATAAGAACAATATAAAATAAAAACAAGATAGTTGTGAAAGGAGTCATGCCCTCGATTTACAAGAAAACAAAAAGATTACAAACAAATTAAATATGCAGTTATTGTTTTCTTATAAATCGAGGGCATGGCATATTAAAGCACTTTTAATCTACTTATGTACTATATATGTATATGAAAAGAACTGTATATTCTAAGAACGTAATTAATTAGTTAATCGAAGTTGCCTTGGTAAAAAGTCTCTGTTGAAATAAAATATTGATCTAATCTAGAATAAACTATAACTTAGTTGGCAATACAGTCACAGCCGTTTTTATTGCGCGGTACTAACCCGAAAGTTGACATGCAGATGAAACTTGGCGCCATCTTATTGGCTGTCAGATAGCGCTGTCTCTGTCGTGACTGTTGATGCGTGTGCTATTCTGGGAACTCCCGAGTTTGTAGTTCAGCTCAGCCTTCTACACAGTTGATAACCAACATCCGACAATGTTTTGACCATATTTGAATCGTTTATTTGAGATTTGAGAAAAACCATGAAAAAACCCCACATGTCCTGTCCATGAGACCACATTTTACAGGAGGAACAAAAGCACTGTAGGAAGTGTAAAAAAATCCCAAGTGTATAATGATTATTGTACTGAAACGCTAGGACCATTTATACACTAGGTGTCAATGTCAACATACAAGATTCAAAATCCTAATATTATACCTACTAATGGCGGCCCTTCCCGGTTTCGCACATTTTGGGTACTTATTTAATAAATATTCATAATTTATTTACTGCCGTTTATTTCTTAACATTGACTTCCCTTACCCGTACCCCAGTAAGTGACGCCTATATCGCATAGTTATAGTTAGCCGAGTGGAGTGAGCCACGCGACTTTGTTATAATAATTACATTTTTGAACTCGTGATTTCGTTTTATCTTTCGAATAAAATATCCGAATTGTATAAGTCTTGAATATGAAGTAACTATTTTGGATACTATACAATATATCTTTATAAATTGTAGCCTATGTGTTATTCTGATGTATAAGCTATATTATTGTAAAGTTTCATTAAAATCTATTCAGTAGTTTTTACGTGAAGAGTAACAAACATCCATCCATCCATACTTACAAACTTACGCGTTTATAATATTAGTAGGATTTATTTAGATAAGGATTAAGGCGAAATGAGTTCGTCTTTTCGAGACAAGGACGAACAAACGCCGCGCGGGGAAGGCGAGAAAGGGAGGCAAGAGCGGCAGAATGATCGGCCCGTGCGCAATTTCACTGCATAGGTGTTTTGATCCCTTAACACTTTGACTGCGGTTTTTTTTCGACAACTTCGATCTTTTTTTAACCTAAAAAATTCGTGCTGCCGCTCTACACAGCGGTCGTGTTGCGCCGCACATGCGTTCCGTTCGAAAAATATTACTACTGTGCTGAGTCACAAAGATCTGTATTTTCTCAGCCGCTGCGCTAGTGTGGACTTACGCATATTAGTCACTTTTCGAAAACGCACGGTACGCGTTTTCAGCACTCAAAGTGTTAAATATGATTTTCCGTTTAGTCAAAACGTGCGTTTTGGGACTCATTTCACCTTAATATCACGATAAAAATAAAGAGCTTTTTCTAGCGGCGGCGGCGGCGGCGGCGGCATTTTAATGTTATTTTTAAAATAAAAAAACACTTTTTGTGACGTAACTATAATAGTCAACAGATTAGCAAATCATCAATAATCCTATGAAATATAGGTCCATAAAAAGTACCCACCATGCATTCTTTCACTCAGTCTTCATTATTTCACCTGTCGACAATAAAAGGGATCTTAATTTAACACTTTGAGTGCTGAAAACGCATACGGTGCGTTTTCGAAAAGTGACTAATATGCGTAAATCCACACTAGCGCAGCGGCTGAGAAAATACAGATCTTTGTGACTCAGCACAGTAGTAATATTTTTCGAACGGAACGCATGTGCGGCGCAACACAACCGCTGTGTAGAGCGGCAGCACGAATTTTTTAGGTTAAAAAAAGATCGAATTTGTCGAAAAAAAAACCGCAGTCAAAGTGTTAAATACTATTTATACATTATGTGTTCTCAAAAGTATATAAATAGTAAATAAAATATAATGCTGGACAATCCACACAGCAGTAGCCCCAAGTTAAGCAGAGCTGGAAATGAAATGAAAGTTTATTTATTTAGGCTTACAAATAAGCACTTAGACAGGTCATATTTTATAACTATTCATTATAATAATAACATTATTTTGATGTTCACTTCAATGTTTTGTCCACCAGTGGAAGAAGTGAGAAGAAACCACTAGTATGTTCATAACTTATGTGTCTAGTACATATGATTTGCTTATCTGTAAGTTGGTAGATTTTGAGTTATGTTATGTATGAATGATGGTACTAGATGACTGAAGTTAAATAGATAGATATTTTTTATTCTACATAGATAAATACCAGAACATCCCGAATCAAATATCTGCAATCGTAAACACAATTGTCCCGATGCGGGAATCGAATCCGCAACCTCCTGCGTCGCAGGCGGACCTTCGCCCACCGCGCCACAGAGATCGTCAATATAAACGCGTGCATTAGGTATGATAAATTATTAGCCTCCGGAATCCCTCTGAAGGCCTCCCTTTCCGTTTTCCTATTCCATTTAGATTGGTATCTCTAGTCACTCTTTGGAGGTAGGTTGGCCACTATTGACTCACTAGATTCTTTGTGGTTACGTTGCATTGCAATGCCCTTGCAGGGTGCATGTTGGACTTCTGTAATTATTTTAAGACCTATTTGTACTTACCCGTAGCGACATCTAATTATATTGGAGAGAACTTATGTCCCTGGTTCAATTCGCTTTGTTAGTGCTTGCAAATTTTACCCGAAGCGACATCTAGGTACATAGTTATAATTTTACTCTCAGACCCACATAGCTACCTGGAGCTTGAGTTTTCACATAGCTGCCGCCGTCGTCGCCGCGCCGCCGCCGCGCCGTCGCGTCATCGTCGCCACCAGCACAGTACACACACACCACCAGGCTGTACCTATCTATCTTGTAAACGGTGATAATTAGAAGTTGAATTTTTCACAGATGATCTGTAGGTAGATTACATACCTATTTTTGTTGCTTCTATAACAACAAAAGGTAGGTATGCAGGCAATAAAAACAAAATTAAAAATGAATAGTTAATAGGGCTCCAATCCAAAAAAAACGTGATGCTTTTGCCGTTATATCTAATAGATAAAGGTACGGAACCCTTCGTGCGCCAGTCGACTCGGCCGTAAAAAAAACTTACCTACCTGAAACATCTATCTAAAACATATGGTAGCTAAAACATCGACGTCGTACCTGTCTTACCCTGTAAGACGATGAGCTAAAACAAGGAAATCCTCGACTTCTGGTTCCCTGATGATGACTTAGTGCCGGCCTTAATGGAGAGATTTAAAGACTGACTGATGAGAACAGCCTAAGTCTTTGATCCCTCCGAAATGGTCGGCAGTTCTGAATCTTCTCCTGTCTTCTGTTCTTGAGGATTTGCCTCGGCCACGAACCACATCTTTGAACTTCTTTGTTCACTTCATTTGTGTTTATTTCTTTTGACAAAGATTATGAGGTAGGTAGGTAGGCTAGATACCTACTTTGCTACTGAACTAGCTGAGGTAGTAGGTAGGTAGGTATTGTACTAACATGGTAGGTACGTATACGTACCTACTATAGTCCGGTCAAATTAGACATCCAAGGTTACATAAAGTCCCAACCAGCTGAAAGTTGGTACAATTGTTTAAAACGTAATTATAAATAAAATGTGAAAGTTCTCCACATTCCCGTACTTGCAAAAATTTTTATTCAAGGTCAACGTTAAAAAAATGCGTTTTTCGCGATTTTCAGCAAAATGGTTAATTTTATCATAAAATTGTTGATCATAGACTGCGACCTGCGACACAGTATTTTACTTCTGCAGGTCGCATCGCTTCATATTTTTGTTCTAGCACCTAAGTATGTTTCAAAATAAAGACTTTTTACTTTTTTTTTTTTTTTTTAAATAGAATTTACCTTACTCTTATTTTTGGTCTAAAATCTAGACCAAAAAACAAGAGTACCTAAGGTAAACTAATATTCATAGTTAGTAAGTCTGGTCAATTTAGACTCTAAATTGACCGGACTACTAACTATGAACACTTTAGATTAAGTCTCCTTTCCATAGAACACAAAAAAAATCACACACAATCACAATGAAACACAAACAGATAGTCTCCTAAGTTCCTTCGGAAATAATTTGGAATTCACTTCTCTGTTTGCCGTGTGTTTTATTTCAGGCGGAAAATGTCTGCCGCCATTATGGCATTGCGTTTGATAAGAAATTTTAGAGGGTGCTTGCTGTGGTGCCTGTCTTGATTATGTTGTGCTAGTACCTACTACTAGTCCAATATTGAAATAAATAAACAGATAGGTTAGGTACAAAACACACTAAGTAAATATTCTGGTTACTATGTAGTTGGTAGGTACAGCTATATTACAACGTAGCAATAGGTAGGTACCTACCTACTTAATGATGTATGTTAGTAGAGTAGTAGGTACTTACCTAGCACAGTTTTTCAGTTGGATGCTACTGTTATTGATAACCAAATATTCTAGTCCTCCAAATAAGCAAGGTGACTCACCCCGTTTTAGACATCGCTTGTCCAATTCCGACCTTGAGTTCGTAGTAAGTACAGTAACCGAGCGTGCGCGGTACGAACTGGGCGGCCGGCCGTCCTTTCTTCTCACTCCATCCGTCACGTCATTTTACAAGATTATCACCAATAGAAACCAACCGACACAACGCAATCGCAAATAATAAACATAAGTTTTAAAACAAAAAGGAACGCTTCTGTATTGTATTGCACACGCCGCAAAATATGAGAAATTCGGATAGCAGCGATAGGTTCACGGAAAAAGTACGAAAACGGAATACATACATTACACGCGATTGATGTGCGCATGCGTAGCAAGTGACTAAATTGGAAAGTTTGGTGGTTTGCAAGCTGTTATTGAATCACGTTGGATTTTTACTTCGGTCGGGTGTATTCGCCGCGGGAGAAACTCCAACAGGTGAGGTCAAAATAGCACTTTATGCTTAGCGTAGTAAGTTTTCTATTGGCTTAGCAATATTATTAGAATGAATGAAGGAGTCAGATGTCCTTAGAAGGAGTCAGATGGCAGGTGGTACCGATTTTTTACCGACTTCAAAAAAGGAAAACCTACTCCTTTTTAAGTATCTAATCACCTATATATAGTACCTAGGTATATAGTACCTACCAGTACTTATACGGATACCATAACTCTAAGAATTAATAGCAAGCTGAATAAAGTTTAAATCTTTGAAGCTGAGTGGCAGTGGGCCGGCCATATCTCGCGAAGAACCGGCAACAGCTGGCTGGTCGGAGGTCGGTAAACGTAGTGTAGGACCACGCAGCCTGTGACGCAGCATCTGCCTGCAGTCTTTCAGAAGACAGGGCGTGTGGCGCTCAAGGGAAGGCCTATGTCCAGCTGTGGACTAACATAGGCTGATATGATGATCTATTTCATGCACCTAGGTACATAATATGTACCTACCTACATATATTATATGTAATTTAAAACCGTAAAATTAGACGGGCGCAGTAGTAATGATAAGGATCCAAAACATAAACATACGACGGTATGTAGTACTTACCTGTCAGGATCCCTGTACCAACACTGATCAAAGGTTAAACCCTGAAATATTAGAAAACTCAAAAATCAAATCATAGTAGGTTAGGTACCTAATAAATGTCCCGTTTTAAATGAATTTTGTGTTAATGTTAATATCCATCATAGTTTCAAAAGTTTATTTTTGAATCCGTTTTTAATAGTTCCCTATTCTTATCCTGTTGCAGTTTCGTAGGTACACAAAACATTTTTAGGATGTATAACTCTACATAAATAAAAATACTATATAATATGTATACCTATCAAACTTACCATGCGAATGCGACGTTTTTTATTATTAGTTAAGACACCAACCAACTGCGGTTGCGTGCGTGTGTTGCGTTCGCTTACGAAATGTGTAGGTAGAAAGAGTATAAACAGTTCCTAATGTTCCTATCTTACCACCAATCTTGAATTAACACTTTGACTGCGATTTTTTTTCGACGACTGCGATCTTTTTTTTAACCTAAAGAAATCGTGTTAATACACAGCGGTTGTGTTGCGCCGCACATGCGTTTCGTTCGAAAAATATTACGGCTGTGCTGAGTCACAAAGATCTGTATTTTCTCGCAGCTAGTG
The DNA here is from genome assembly GCA_947044415.1 of Eupithecia dodoneata. Taxonomy (NCBI): domain Eukaryota; kingdom Metazoa; phylum Arthropoda; class Insecta; order Lepidoptera; family Geometridae; genus Eupithecia; species Eupithecia dodoneata. Next base: position 4,278,358 of record OX345670.1, read on the forward strand.
TGGATTTACGAATATTAGTCACTTGTAGAGAACACATACCGTGTGATTTCAGCACTCAAATTGTTAAGATAGGTATTTCAATAAATAAATTCAAAAGAATTGTGAAACACGTCCTTTCTAAAAAGGCTTATTACAAAATATCGGATTATACGACCTTTGCTCCAACTCGAAAACTAACAACCTAACAAGGTAAAGGTTTCCTGTTCGCTTCTTTACTTTACTTTAAAAAGATTGAAGTGAACAAAAAATCTTAGTGATCAGGATCACCTTATTTCATAGTTACTTAATTATGTTTTACCCGTTATGACCTACGGAGCTGAGACGTGGGCACTCACGATAGGGCTGGTCCACCAGTTCAAAGTCGCTCAGCGAGCTATGGAAAGAGCTATGCTCGGAGTTTCTCTGAAGGATAGGATTCGTAACGAATACATCTGACAGAGAACCAAGGTTATCGACATAGCTCTGAGAATTAGCAAGCTGAAGTGGCAGTGGGCCGGCCATATCTCGCGAAGAAACGACGCCGACGGCCGCTGGTGCAAACGTGTTCTTGAGTGGAGACCACGACTCGGTAAAAGTAGTGTAGGACTCCCTCCGACCAGGTGGGATGACGACCTGCGAAAGACTGCAGGTAGATGCTGGATGCGTCAAGCTGAAGACAGGGCGCTATGGCGCTATGGCGCTCATTGGGGGAGGCCTATGTCCAGCTGTGGACTAATATAGGCTGATGATGATGATGAAGATAAATATTATTATGTAGAATGATATTATACAAGCTGGGTAATTAACAATAGAAGTAGATCCATTAATAAAATCAGTGGTTTAATGAGACTTATAAATAGGAAAATTGTAAATAGGCATCATTAAACCCACTGAGGCACTTCAACGGAGAAAATTTTGAAAAAAACTTAAAGACTTAAGGAGGTTGCGGGTTCAATTCCCGCCTCGGGACAATTGTGTGTACGGTCTGCAGATATTTGTTCAGGGTGTTCTGGTCGTTATCTATATAAAAATAAAAAATATCTATCTATTGTATGCATCTATGTAATAAGTATATCAGTCATCTAGTAACCATAACACAAGCTCTGCTTAGCTTGGGGCTAGATGATGCTGTGTGGAGGCCTATGTCCAGCAGTGGACTAATATAGGCTGATGATGAGGCTTGTTTATATTCTGAATAACGCGTGCTAAGCAGAAGAGAGCAGAAGGTATTCGTGTAAATTATAGGAGTAACTAAAGGCCCACCGGCGGCCAAGTTGCGGAAACCAGTCCAGAAACAAGTAACAAGTAGGAGTAACTAAATCCAAGGAATTAAAACTTTTGAAACTATCATGGTTATGTACATGATGATTCATACTACCTTAAATTAATTGCTTTTTATTGGTCCTACCTAAATTGTTAATTAACCATAATATTGTGCAATGGCAGAAACAAGTACAGCTCGCTATGATAGCCACATGTCATGATGGGTAACATTATACGTTACGCGACGTGTGCCGCTGTATACGAATGGCTTTATACACACACTTACAACTGTTAGGTAAGCAGGTGCACGTATGCACGTATTGTGAATGTGTGCGTAATTTATTTAAGCATAACATCATTTTAGTTGCTGCGTTTCGAGGTCGAACACGTGTAGACGTTGACTAAAGTTTTTTTTGGATTAATGAAAATTGTTCTACATTGTTGTTGTGCTATTTTTGGGACTTGTGGTGTGTTATTGAATCAACTCATGGGTAGGTCTTATTTAAGGGAACGGTAAAGTGACAGAAGCGCGTTATTATTTTTACTTTTATACATACTTATGGAACAATACATACATACAGGTCCTTGTCTACATAATGTATATATTTTTATGTTTTATCATAGGTGAGTTATTATTTTTATTATGGGGAAAAGTCACGACTTTGATTTTTAAATCGAATTACTTAGGTACCTATTTGCAAAGTAGCAAAACGGGACCCTGTTACAGACAGACCCGTCTGTCTGTCTGTCCTTCTGTCAGCAGGCTGTGTCTAATGAACCGTGATAGGTATTTAGCCAGTTGAAATTTTTACAGGTGTAGAGGATGGATTCCGTTCACTGGATGTAGGTATTTATGTTGCCGCTATAACAAAAACAACTAAAAAACAGAATAAAATAAATATTAAGGTGACTCAGGGGGGTTAAGCACCCATACAACGAACATGATTTTTTTGCTTGTTTTTGCTCGATATTGATAATGGCAACAGGAAATTTATTTCACAGAAAACTGCTAGAAATAATCACTGGGCGGTATAAACTTAAATTTCTTGCTTGCTAGATGGCTCTGCGTCTGGATTGACGTTTCAAACGTCAACCCAGACGCAGAGCAAACTGCCAGAAATAATCACTGGGCGGTATAAACTTCAACTTCTTGCTAGATGGCTCTGCGTCTGGATTGACGTTTGAACGTGTGGATTCTGAGAAAACTTTTTTTTTTTTGCTTTGGGTGGCTTGCTTACTAGGTTGAATAACATAACTGTCCTTCTTGAGCAGTCGGGTAAAAACAACAAAGAGAAACTTGAAACTACGAATTCATGATCAATGAATCGTGAATGTTACAGATGCATTTTATCGAATTGTTTATTGGCTTGCAGAGTTGAGCAGGTTTATTGTAAAATAAATATCTTTATAAATAAAGAAAGTTACAATCAAATAATAGAAATGAAATTAGATCTAGTAGGTATTAACAATTGAAATAATTGAGTTAACTGCAGACTATTGCAAACAATCTATGGGAAAAGGTCTAGAGACTGGAAGTATAGGCTAATTAATTATAATAGGGAAGACTATTTATACCCTAGGGGCTGATTTCCTACGTTCACGGTAGGTTAGGTACATACATAGGTATACACGAAAAAAATTCTTTTTGGTTTCTGTGGCCGATGAGAATAAAGTTACTTCTGTAGCCCCGTGTAGTTCTAATGTCTAAAAAAAACAGGAAAAAAACCAAAGAAAATACAAAAACTACTTCAAAAATCAAATAGAATACAAAAACTACGTCTAAAACAAAGAGAAAATGAAGTAACTATTACCCCCCGTGCGTGTGTTAGTCACAGAACAACTTATACAGAACAATAATATCCTAATGTGTTAGTATTCATCTATGAGTATTACTACAGTCAAAAAATGGCAAATTATTTCTGTAAGTTGTATTACCCATTATTATTATATCTACATAGTTATTGTCATAGATGAATACTAACAAACGGGGGTTTTTGTTCTCTTTGTTAGTACCATTAACTTGCAATAAAGTCCTAAGAACAAAATATATTTTGCGGGTAAACGTTCGACACCTGGCAAGGAGAGATGAACTCCGATGGACCAAAACCACCGAATGGCGCTCCAGAGAAATACGGCGGCCGCGAGGCAGAACACCTACCCGATAGTTAGATGACATTGCGAGGGCTATAGGAAAATGGATCCGGGTGGCACAAGACTGCCAGCGATAGCTAAGCTAAGTAGCCCTATTATACACAGCGTTGTACCAACTGCTAAGATAGATAAATAGATAGAAACGTTCGGTAAAAATCAAAATACTACTAAAACAACACACACACATACACATACAAAATACGGTACTGATCATGAGGAAGAATTCAGTGTGTATCCTACAATTTATCCTTCCTTATACCCTCTTATACCATATTTTCCTCGCTCAGAAAAATGCATTGCGACAGTAAAAAAAAACTATGCTAAGTTTCTGCATTTATTGCTAAGAGTCAAAGCCATCAGATGAAATTCATCGATAAAATATTTTCGCCTAACCTATTCAGCATTCATATCATACATTATCTGTTGAACATGCCTCCCGGAACGAAGGGAGATTTTGCTATAATCACGACGCTTGGCAAGCGGCTTGATGCAGTTGGTGTGTTAATAAAATACACAGAAGGAAGCTGATGCTGCCTTACTTCATCATCATCATCAGCCTATAGTAGTCCACTGCTGGACATAGGCCTCCTCTAATGAGTGCCATAGCGCCCTGTCTTCAGCATCTGCCTGCAGTCCTGCAGAAGGGCAAAGTAGGACGCCATCCGGCCAGGTGGGATGAGGGCATCCCGCCTGGCCGGATGGCGTCCTACTTTGCCCTTCTCTCGCTACTGTTAATAGTGTAGTGTCGACCTTTGCCTAAACGTAGCGTTTTCTGTTCCAGGCTGTATTCCGGTCAACTGTGCTCCGAAGACGTCCAAATGGGCGAGAAGCCGCGTGGGCCGGGCATGAGGCCGGAGCAATGCCACGGTGCCGTAGTCCGACCCCCCGCCTTCTTCTCCACATGAGGCAAATGTTCATCCTCACCCTCACACGCAGGTTCATCCTCCTTGTCGCCTGCGTTACCTTCCTCTCACTTATCTGGATACAATTCGACTCCTCGGCCCAACAGCCTATCGCAGAAAACCTCATCGAAGAAGCCATCGAGAATGCTAAAAAAGACGCTCGCTACTCAGAGGTTTACAGAAAAACCAGTCGACTCCCCAAAGCGTTAAAGTACATTCTTCTCTGGACCGACAAATCCTATGCGCCCTTCTACTTCTTCGGCGAAGGGCAGAGGATGTTCATAGAAAAGAACTGTCCAGTAATCAACTGCTATGTCACCAGTGATAGAAATTTCCTCCACGACATGACAGAGTTCGATGCGATCGTCTTCAATGGCAGGAATCTTGACAATCTGGAGCTACCCGAACGTCGCTCCGCGCATCAGAAGTATATCTACGTCAACATGGAATCCGCAGAAAACTATCCCGTTTGTGATCACCGATATGATGGCTTCTTTAACTGGACGGCAACGTATAGACTGGATTCCGACGTACCTTATCCTTACATAATGGTGAAGAAAGATGGAAAGGTTATTGGGCCGAAGAAGAACATGGTATGGCCGGATTTCCCTGAAGTCAGTGAAGAGTTCGCTGAGAAATTGAGCAATAAGTCTAAAGCTGCCGCTTGGTTCGTTTCGTCTTGTTCGAGTAGGAGTAAGCGAACAGAGCTGGCGAACAGATTGGCGAAGGCACTCGAAGCATATAAACATAAAGTGGATGTATATGGGGCGTGTGGATCGTTGATTTGTCCCCGGGCTAAGAAGAATACATGTGATACGTTGTTGGAGAGAGACTATTATTTCTACCTGTCGCTGGAGAACTCGTTTGACGAGGATTACGTGACGGAGAAGGTGCTGACGGCATTGCAGCATGACGTTGTGCCTATCGTGTACGGCGGAGCTAATTATTCCAGGTGAGATTTCCTATCGTCTGCAGAACAGCATTAGCCATTATCTATACGTTCAGTCTTGAGTTCATTACCTATTGAGAACATACAGGCAGCTCGTGACGTAACCGAGATGCTTGTAGAAGTGTTGTGCCGGACATACATTATAGGATCTTATAGATTATAGAAATTTTCTGTAATCTATGGGTCTACTTGGGTTCGATAAGGAAAGAAACTAAGTACATCAAACTGAGATTTTTAAATAAAAAATATAGTTACCACGAAAATGGGCATTAAACACAATATTTTTTTGTTGCCAATCGATCCTGCCTGACTTTTAAACTGATCAAAAAACTTGTATCGAACCAATAGTGGTTAGAGTAGGTAGGTAGGTACCTACTTAAAAGACAAAACGCAAAAATCTGCTCTCAAGCATCAATTCGCTGTTCTAGGATTATTTATTTATTACCACTGAGTTATATATGTACTTCGTAGCACATATACAAATATAAATATCGATGATTAACTAGAATGCGGCCATTAGGTTTGAGTTCCAAGGCTTGGAAGAATGTTTAATGTTCGTGTTAGCTTACCTACGTAACGTAACCCTAACGGAAAGAATGTCGTAAACATTATGAAATATTTCATTGTTTGCAATTATTGCATTCTCAAGTCTGTGATTCATACGTACGTCGTATTAATGGTATGAAACACACACAAACATATTATAGAGGTATGTTACGGTCTAAGAAAGAAAAACTTCAAATACTGATGCAAAATGAAAAGCAAGAAGTCTTGTTCGAGTAGGAGTAAGCGAACAGAGCTGGCGAACAGATTGGCGAAGGCACTTGAAGCATATAAACATAAAGTGGATGTGTATGGGGCGTGTGGATCGTTGATTTGTCCCCGGGCTAAGAAGAATACATGTGATTCGTTTTTTTTTTTTTTTTTTTTTTTTATTTTATGATTAAATTTGATACGGGAAAATATTATACTTATCTACAAATAAGTACAAAAATATGATGTTTTTTTCGTTCTGAAAGGAGGTAAATCTATACTTCTATACTTAGTAATATTAGGGCTTTATTATAAAGGGCTAAAGTTTGTGAGGTTGCTTGTAGGGGGTAATCGCTGGATCTACAAAACCGATTTTGATAATTATTGTACCAATAGAAAGCCACGTTTTTTGTAAGTGTCATAGGTTCATTTTCGTGCATAAAGATATATTTGCTCTACATTCATCGCAAAATGTTTATGAAACAAATGTCCACCCGGGCGAAGCCGGGACGAACCGCTAGTGATTATATAATAAAAGTAAAGAATGTTTGTTCGTCTGGTTTCAGAAAAGTGAAATCTGACAAAATAGAAAAGTAATTTTAATTTAGATAACAATGCATCTCTTTAAAACCATTTCAGCGGTTAAGGACTACTTGAATAAGAATGAGGCAATACTATTGTAAAGAATTACAAGCTTTCGGTTTTCTTATTGTTTATTCATTTCCACCGTAAGTACACATGCTGCACTTGATGTCGTTAAGTTCTATTAGCATTATTACAATTGCATTATTCAAGTAACACACCATCATAATTCTGATTATGACATAGGAAACACCCTAAGGGATTGTGTTAAAGAAAAAGCAGACAGACATGCCGGTATTACTGGTTAAGTGGTTAATATCATAATGCAAATTCATATGAATATGAATATTATACCAAAGTATACAAAATTATCTTCAATCTATCCCTTTTCTTCCAGGTTTCTCCCACCGAATTCCTACATCGATGCCAGGAACTACTCCGCCTCACAACTAGCAGCTCGCCTAGACAGCATCATCAGCAATCCCAGGCTGTACAGGGAATTCTTCAGCTGGAAAGGTCACCTCACCTTCACTGACCCCTCGAAGACCACCAATGTTTGCGATGTATGCGCTGCGATCAACAGCGCAAAGGCTAAGCAATTCTCGGTCTATGATAACTTTAGGAAATGGTGGCATCCTTATTATCTCACCAGATGTCCTAACGATTTACAAATTTAGGTCGTGTTAGTAACAAAGGAATAAGGAAAATACATTTTTAGAACATTTACCGCGTCGAGACGGTCGAGTCGCCATTGTTTTTTTTTTGACAACTTCCTTTTTCGCTGTATGAAGGTCCGCTCGCAGGAGGTTTTATTTGTAGTGTTCTTTCTGTTAATTATTGTTTAAGTTATGCCTAGATCCTATAAGTAGGTCTAGTCATTGGGGTCAATGCAGGCGTCGCCAAAACTAAACTAAGATAATATCACAGGACTATATTTCCGTCTCTTTCAGATTGAAATTAAAAGAGTTAGCATTTTTTAGTGTCGTCAAAGTAGGTATACCACGGGGTAATTTTTTGTTTGGTATATGACGACTATGATGTTGCCTTATTATTGACAGATGAGAGGATGAGTTCTGAATGACAGAATGAAGTGTTTCATACTTCATAGACTCAATTACATTAGCCAGATAGATATACGAATCGGTCCACTCGCAAAAAATTAGGATTTTTATGTAGTATGTAACGAAGATTATTATACATAATTATAGATTTTTCTATGAAAAAGTATTGAAAATAGTATTAAAATCATTTTACCACGGTAACTAAATCTGTCTTACTTATTTTCATGGAAAAACGCGTTTAATGCCGCAGAAGCAAGTTATAAATAAAAAACTAAATTGTATTGAATATTCCAAAAAGTCATAGACGCTAGACGCCTGGTAAAGTATGCAAAATAATTTTAAAAATTAGCCACAATAACGAAATCGATTAAAACTTCTTCATAAACAAAATCGAAATCGGCCGGGTGATTATGCAACTCGCGACCGGTTTGCGACAGGCGTAAAGTAAGCAATTAGTGCTGTCAAAAGTCAATTTTGTATTAGTTTGACACCAGCTACAACGTCAAAATTGACGTTTGACAGCACAGATTGAGAGGTCGCGAGTTACATAATCACCATACCGTTTACCATTAGGACAAATCTATTTGATTATCAATGACTACCAAAAATAAATAAATAGTTACATAGAATAGATATAGGTTTAGTTTTGGCGACAGCTGAATTGCCACCATTATGAAAGTTTGTACGTGCCTTAGGTATTATTTTGTTAAATGTTTGCTATGGGATTCTAGACTTTATAGTACTTGTTAATAAGTACTTACTAGTTTATTACTATGTAGTTAGTACTTATGCTGCGCACGTGTTACCTAGCGTGCTACAAATGGATTGATTATTTCGTTGATAAGAAAATTAGCGTGAAAATATACAACGTTAGGTATACATTTGCCATTATTACTTGCATTTACGTAGCGTGCCATTATAGACATGATAAATATACAAAATTTAGAATAGCTACATCGACTTGACTGTAATAGAGAATTTAGGGACGTGACAGATGAATCATTTCCTAGAGTTCTATTCTGTTAAACTAATCGCTTCATTACGAAAATAGTAATGATCACAGAATTTTTTAAATTACGCCTTTTGGCATTTTATACCTAGATGAAAGAAACTACAGAACTATAGCGTCTGGTTTCGGTTGAAGTTGAAACCATTTTATCAACCGCGGTTTCACCTTCCACTCATATAGCCTTTGCTCACCGCGGATAGTGTAGCTTCACAACGATGATTTTTTTTTTCAAATCGATCGCGTTGTTTCGGAGCCTATTCAATACAAACAAACAAACAAAAAATCAAACCTTTCCTCTATAATATTAGTATATATTACGTGCAAAACGTACGCACTATCTAAACTCTAGATTCTAGAGTTTCTTTCATCTAGGTTCCCTCGTGGCGATTCTGCCACCATTGTCATAGTAAAAGCGATAGTTGCAGAATTGGGCCTCTGGTGGTTAATATTGTTCAATTGTGTGGTTTTTACGGGTATTTATCGCGTTTATTTACTTATTTTTCGTGACGTTTCAACAGGTTAACGCACTGTCAAATAACGCGACAAATACCCGTTACATAATACTTATAATTAATTAAGGTTAAACGAGCCTCTTATCTTCCCATTCAAACGTTGAATCAAACGTTGAAGGTTAACTCTAGGTACACTGTTTGATGTTGACCATCTAAAACTAAGAGTATTATCAATTTATGTCATTTTTATCTATGTTTGCATACACACAAAACCGTAAAAAATATACATTCGAATAATACAAACTTCTAAACATTCGCATTTCATCACTGACTTTAGACAAGCTTTGGTTGAAAAGAAATAATATACGGAGAAAGAAAAAACTCTAAATAAAGCCCGTTTCGACGTTTGGATATTCAAACGTTGAAATGTATTTAAAAAGATACGCGATATAAAACTTTTGAAAGTATCATGGTTATTAACACTAGAGTCATTTTAAACGGGAGTTTTTGAGTTTTCCAATATTTCGGCACAGTTTCATGCGCCGCCATGTCAGTTATTGTCCGTGATCATGAAACCTGTGCCGAAATATTGGAAAATTATTAATAAATTATTATTATTTAATGTCTGTTCACATATTTTTACGCGTTCGTTTTAGGAATTAATCATTGTAGGTACATTTCATCATAGTGTGCCCTTTCGCATATCTCAGGTGAGATAAATCACAGTTAGGCCTCGTCTACCGACGAGTTTGCGCCGCTGCTGACTCGTTTAACCTTAAGGAATAAGTACAAAAGCTAGTCTTCGAAAAAGTTGCTCTTTAATTTTACCCAAAATGAAACTGTACCTACTGATATGTAATATGTGCTAGGTATTGTGTATATGAGTATATGTAGTGTACATGTACTTAATTGGATTTTGCATTTAATTGTATGGAAACGAAATTAACCTCCAAATTGATTGACTGTGTTTTGATGAAAAGTGTTATGTACTTACAGGTTATTATAGCTTATAGGTAAAAATACGTGAAACTACCTATTCAATGGTTTTTTCAAAAAGTGTTCTGGCCGTTTTCTATGTATAATAAAAATATATATCTATGTAATGTATTGTATTATGTATATCAGTTATCTAGTACCCATAATATAAGCTCTGCTTAGCTTGGGACTAGATAATTATGTGTAAATTGTCCAGCATTATATTTCATAGTTCCATTAGTAGAAGATAATTTTACAAGGTAGTAACCTAATCCACTCGGTAGCTCGCGGTTACTACCTTGTAAAATTCTCTTCTACTAATGGAATCTATTCATATAATAGCGATTGAACTTCACTTGTTAAGTTCTTTGAATCACTTATTATTATTTATTTAAGTATTGTAAGTGTTCCTAATGTACACCATTGATTAGATAGGTAAGTAACTACCTACCTATAGGTAAGATCTCAAAAGTGACTTGTAACGGGATATTTACCATGATTTGATGAGTTTTCCAATATTAGTCATTTATTTATCTATTTATTTGGAAGACAGACAGTACATCCTACTAATATTATAAACGCGAAAGTTTGTAAGTATGGATGGATGTTTTTTACTCTTTCACGTAAAAACTACTGAACGGATCTTGATGAAACTTGGAACATACATAGTATGTGTACTAAACATATATGCTACTTTTTAACGTGGTACCACGCGAGCGAAGCCGCGGGCGAAAGCTAGTAGACAATATAAAGAGGTACAATAAGGATTTACATAGAGCAGTGAAGTCTCCACTATTAACAAATTTATACATAAAACTAGTATATAGTAGTGTAGTGATGGCCATGGTAAATATCCCGGTTTAAGTGTCTTTTGTTGGTGGTCCATGATTTTTTCAAAAGTTTTATAAGATCTGTACGGCTTGTTGAAATTTGATACGATTTGTAAGCATAACCATACCTACGCTAGAAAAAGTAGGTAAGCTAGGTAGGCAAGGTACCTAAGTTAAATGGAAAACATTGTCGTTAAATTTTTATGCATGCTATGGGCAATGAAATGCAAATACTGATAAACTAACGAGTTTTATGGTCAATTTCGCATTTTAACATGCATTTATATTTTTATTGTTTTTTTATTTATCGTAAACTGTTCTTCCTGACGAGTCTTTCAACTGCTTCCATAGAAAATAGGTATAAGCTCTATATATAATAAGATATCTATGTACTTTAATTATATATATTTATAAATGATATCTACGAGATAGAAATATATTATTTTAATTTCGGATAAAATTATTTTGTAATAATTTTATTTATTTCCGATTTTCTATACATCTATTGACATTTATTAATAAGAAAAATAAGAGGCACAGTTATTCATAAAAACGTCCAAGTTGGCGTATATCAAATTGTTTTTATGTTTTTCAGTTCTCGTGGCGAAACGGTGAACTAACATATTAACGCAACAAAAGTAGTACATTAGCAGTTGCACCCGCGCGCCCTCATTTCCTAAGAGACTTCTCTTTTTGCACAGACTCTACCGACGCTCGTATAAATTTGACGCTGACTGTACCTGCCTCTATACAGGGGCCGTATTCTGCTAACCACTCGTTGCACTATGACAATGGTTTCTTTGCTGAATCGTCCATAGATGAAAGAAACTCTAGATAGTGCGCACGGTGTTATTTAAACGGAGATATATCAATCTCTACGTGGGTTTCAACCCTGACGCTTTTGACACGCTTCCTTCCATATGTAGTTCTTTCATCAAAGGAAAAACATAGTTTCAAAGAAAATGGGCATTTTACGCAATACTATTTTGTTGCCAATCGATCTTGTCTTTTAAACTGATGAAAAAAACTTGTATCGAACCAATTGAGGTTGGAACTAACTTAAAAGTCAAGAAACGCAAAATACTTTCGACTTTGACACTTTTGACACGCGTCCTTCCATCTGTAGTTTCTTTCATCAAAGGAAAAATATAGTTTTAAAGAAAATGGGCATTTTACGCAATACTATTTTGTTGCCAATCGATCCTGTGTTTTAAACAAAACTTGTATCGAAGCAATTGAGGTTTGAGTACTAACTTAAAAGTCAGGAAACGCAAAATACTTTCACACTTTTGACACGCGTCCTTCCATCTGTAGTTTCTTTCATCAAAGGAAAAATGCCACAATGTTCTGTTCTGAGTTGAGACGATACCGTTGTTATGGCGAAACGATAAATTTAGTGGAATTCGGGCGCAGAAATCTTGATATTCCATTTTATCTTCGAGAGAACAGGTTATCTATTGTATTCAGAAGAGCTTGTTTGTTTGTATGAGTCATCCAATGTTAACATTTATCTCCCAAAACAGATAAAACCTTTTTTGATCATAAATCCCAGTTATTCCTGGGAGTTTTCTTAGTTATGTCAAATGGAAATCGGTACAGCCACGTACAACCGTTTTCATTATTATTATTTAAGTTAAAATTAAGTAAAAAATCAATTGAAGATTGTTCTTAAAAGGCGGTGTTTTGTAATTTATTGTAAAATTGATTGAGGCTGAGATTGACAGCTACAGATTAGTAGCTTTTACTAAAGAATAAAACTGATTTTGTTTTGTGTTGGTATAATAGCTTTGTTCGGTTAGCTAGTTCTTTTCAAATGTATAACATTAGGATAGGACGTGTTTATATTAAATAATATGACTTTATTCAGTGAATTTAATGTTATGTACTTAAGACATATGATTATTAAATACTTTGGCTATGAATGTTTAAAATTGTTTTATTTATACAACGAAATATTTGTTAGTTCTCTAAGGTATGCACGGCCGTTTTCTCGTGGTCCTACTATTTTGTCCCACTAGCTAGTATGACCACGAGGGAGCCAGCCGGGTGATTATGTAACTCGCGACCGGTTTGCGACAGGCGTAAATTAAGCAATCAGTGCTGTCAAACGTCAATTTTGACGTTGTAGCTGGTGTCAAACTAATACAAAATTGACGTTTGACAGCACTGATTGTTTAATTTACGCCTGTCGCAAACTGGTCGCGAGTTAGATAATCACCCGGACGGTCCTTTGGTGGGCTTGCGTGGGGCCGAAGCCAACAGAGGCCCTAGGACGCCTAGTGTGAAGACGACCTGCGAAAGACTGCAGGTAGATGCTGGATGCGTCAAGCTGAAGACAGGGCGCTATGGCGCTCATTGGGGGAGGCCTATGTCCAGCAGTGGACTATCATAGGTTGATGATGATGATGAGAGAGTTAATCTAAAGGCTACACAAACGTAATATTATTAAAGTCTAAACATACATACCTTGACGTACATATCTATAAGTATAAGGTAGATATCCTTACAACTTGGATGATAAAATCGACCTTTCCTATGAGGAAAAAGCAACCGCATTAAAACTAAAACTAAAGCCACTTTGAACCGACGCTAACGAAAAAACTTGGACAGTGTTAATTAGAAAAGTTTGGCACGTTCTTAGGATGGCCACACAGAACTACAGTTGGTGGCTAAGTTTGGCACGTTCTTAGGATGGTAACACAGTACCAGTTGGTGGCTAAGTTTGTTAAATCTTTATTGAGAATTTCTTTTGTCTAAAAGCCAACCCAACCTGCACGTACACCCTACTAGATAACGAACTAGGCTCTGGTGAAAATATCAAACTATCTACATAATTTGATACCTCAGATAATTTACAAATATTTTCCGTTAGGTTACTTGACACTGACAGAACAGCGTCCAACCAGACACATATTGCCATTATCTATAAATAAACTTTCATTTCATTTCATTTCATTTCATCAAAGAAATCATAAATCATCATTAAGTATTAGTAAGTAGGGCAAAAAATTATGTGCCTGCCTTGTTAGATTTTCGTGGTGGTGAATAAAGGCCCTGGGCCAAATCATGAAAGAAATTCTGTTATTATTCGTGTAGGTAAGTTGTTTGCGGGGTGGTGGGTTAGATGATTGATTAGTATACTAGAAATACAAAACATTTATTGATAAATCATGTCAAAAAGGGTATTTGTTCAGAAGCCACGTCTAGCGCCATCTACCCGATCACGGTGGAACTACATGAACCAGAGTCAATGATACCTATAGCTGTCAAAATTATTTCTAATCTGTGTATCACTCTTCCATTCATTTTTCTTTCATTCTATTCTTCATTCATTCGTTCCTTACCATTATAATATTTTGCCATGTAATGCAAAGACAAGAAAAATTATATGCCATTTTTATTCAAATTTCAATACGAATATTCATTGAAGTACTCCTTACTCCTAATCCAGATAGGAACAGATGTATAAGCTGTACAGTATTCAATATAAAAATAAATATTATATTATAGTGGAAGAGATCGCTCTCAGCAATAAGGCCGCCCTTTGTACCTTTATTCTAAGTTTTTAATTCTGTTTTATATGGTATTTATATAAAGTGTTTTCTATCTATCTATCTATTAAATAATTGGTAGTTCGTAGAACTCTGGCTACGGAATAAAAAGTATTTTCTACATAGAAGCCATTTCCTTTACAGGATAGCACAAAATACTTGTGGTTTTTCAACCAAAAACAAAAAAGATATGACGATTTTAAAGCGAGATTTCGGGAGATTTTCAAAAAACTTAAGATATCAAACCTCTTTAGCCGTGATATTTAAGATATACTCGTAGTATGCCGGAGGAATGCAGAACTATCAAACTCAAACTCAAAATATTAATAATAAAAAAATAAAATAATACTATAAATTATTATCAAAGAAGATTATTTTACTGTTTACTTCAGTAATAGTAGGTACGATCTTATCTCTTATGTGTCTAATACCATGGTTATTTACCTATTTAAGTCTAAATATAATATGATTAGATACATGTATCGCTGCAGCAGTGGACTAGTAGAGGCTGGTGATGATGATGAATCAATAATGTGCCATGACATCAGCCGCGCGCTGTAACAAACTAAAGTTTTGTAACTAGTGCGTGAGTGAAGGCTCGAATCGAATACTGTTGAAGCGAGTCTTCATTGTCTAGTTTAATACCGAAGATGTTTCCGGACATTAGACTTTTCCGTACAGCGGGTAACAAAATAAATAATGCTGGACAATCGACACAGCATCATCAAGCCCTTATAGCAGAGCTTGTGTTGTGGGTACTAGATGACTGATATACATTGATCGTTATCAATTGTATTAGGTTTGTTAATCATAACGTTTGATGTGCAACGATTTGACTAAGTTTGGGAACGTGAAATAAAAGTAAAAAAATAACCAGTAGTTAAGTGATATTGGAGCATGTTACGTTGTAAATGGAGGCAGTTTCGTAAAAACCGGGACGTTGAGTGGCTGCTTCCTATCTCGATGATGTAGTTACTTAGGGCCCGCGGCGCTATGGATGCACGAATGGAATGTGAGGATATGGTAGGTAAAAGTGAGGACACGTCAAAACCACTATAAGGCTGAGGCCAAACGAGCGTAAATTTTTGAGCTGTCGGTCCCGTAATTTCGGTCGCGTAATCTCTGCTGACACATCGCGACGCAAAATGAGTTATCTGCTGACTCACACGCATAGTTCCAACCGAATTCGCGGGGTTGAGGGGCGCGTCACGCATAGTTCCAACCGAATTCGCGGGGGTGAGGGGCGCGTCAGTCGGGTACAGATTGTGTAAGAGTCGACACAAATAAAGCAACTGAATAAATTGCGCTTGTCTGGCAGTCCAACAGTTTTTCTCCAAGGCAGAATTCATACGATCGAAAATACCACACTATTAGCGATGCGATGAGAACTGCACCACGCGGCGTGATATGGTTCTGGCAATCATGCCGCATCGCCAGATTTACGCTCTTCGTTACCGCGGTAGACAATACAAAGAGGCGTAAGTAGATTTGGCGCACCGCAAACAGCGTCCTGCCTACCCCTTCATTGAATTACTGGTTACTCACGTCGTCGTATCGATAAAACTGTTTGTTGCGTAGGTATATACATATAATACATTAAATGTGACCCGCGGCTTCGCTAGCGTGGAAATCTGTTTGGAATGGTTTATAAACATTCCTCTTGAATCACTTTATCTATTTAAAAAAAACCTCATCAAAAGCCATTGCGTTGTTTTAAAGATCTAAGCATACATAGGGACAGACAGACAGCGGGAAGCGACTTTGTTTTATAGTAGTGCAGTGAAGAAGATAAAACTCCCACAGTTTAGCAGCTGTAGGTAATCGCTTGCGAGACTACTGTAAGCGTATGTAACTAAGTTTAATCAAACGAATATAAGACTACTTAGTACAAGATACCGACTTAGTTAGACTACCGACGGCCGCTGGGGCAAACGTGTTCTTGAGTGGAGACCACGTCTCGGTAAACGTAGTGTAGGACACCCTCCGACCAGGTGGGATGACGACCTACGAAAGACTGCAGGTAGATGCTGGATGCGTCAAGCTGAAGACAGAGCGCAGAGAGAGCAGAGGCGCTATGGCGCTCGTTGAGGGAGGTCTATGTCCAGCTGTGGACTAATATAGGCTGATGATGATGAGTACAAGATAAGACTTAACACAGACAAAACAAAAAAGTGAATACAACTGTGGGTACTAACACAAGTAATATTGGGTTGGTACTAAGTAGCTCTCACAGCAATCAGATAGCGCGCGCGTGTAGGTCTAACAGGTCTTACTATAGTTTGACCGAAACCGCTGTACCACGCCTGAGGTATGCGAGCAGCGAGATGGGGGGGAAATATCGGCCGCTCCGATCCATCAGTCTGCCGTCAACGCGTACTCTTGCTTTTTTTTCCTCGCCCCCCACCTCGCCGCACTTTCCTAAGGAGTGGTACAGCGGTTTCGGTCAAACTATAGGTCGCACTAGATCCAATTAATATCCCAATTCCTAAATCCCAAAGCCCGATATTTCAAAGACTAACGCACTCGGCCACTTCCAATCGGGCGTTAAGATTTTTATTACCTCGCTAATTGTACGCCACCACCGACGGCTATAAAAGTTATTAATTGTTTTCCCGCCATCCCTTGCCGGAAGTTGTAAATACAGTATAGTACTTCCGGTCGATTGGCAGTCTTTTTGTGCGGATATGTGGACATTGGTTACGGGATTTCTGAGGATTTGTGAAAATAATCTACAAAGTAATATGGGTTTTTTCGACATTCATTTATCTCAGTCAATATTAAAGTTTAAAACAAATTAATGGTATACTAGTACCCATAACACAAGCTCTGCTAAGCGTGGGGCTAGATATAATAATAATAATGCTGTGTCTAGCATTATTTATTTACCTCACTCCTTACTAATTTTAAGGAGATTTAAATCCAATGACAGAAGCACTGTTGATGATAATCATGATGAACCTAAATAAAATATTAACCTTTGGTTAGTGAAATCATTAACGTGCACGGGTTTGGTAGTCAACTATGCCTAGATCTCAGTACTCACGGGATAAAAAATTCGAATTACATAAAATTTAATATATTTTCTTTGATTCCTTGAATGTGAAACCACGATTGCGCAAAAAAATACGGATAAAACTTATCATGAAAGTGCACTGTCTCTTACATAATTATGTCAACATTTCAGGAACCCTGTGGTCTATTGAAATGGCTTATATTTGATTCGTAGTTTATTACTTATTGTTTGGTTCCTTGAACCAGTTTCTTCATAACTTGTGTATTTTTCTTGTTAATAAGCAAAAAAAAAATTTTTTGCTCTTACGCCTTTCCATAAATAGGTATATCCTTTCTCCCGCTCCTATGAACGCGAAATCATATGCTTATCCTTTTCACAAAGTGGCGCGCATTCATCATCAGCATCACCATCACCTATAATAGTCCACGGCTGGACATAGCCTCCCCCTCAGCTAATGAGCGCCATTTATTTATTTATTTATTAACGTAATCAGAACGACCTTAGGCCAATTATTATACTAATTACAGAATAGCGCCTTGTCTTCAGCTTGCCACATCCAGCATCAACCTGTAGTGTTTCGCAGGTCGTCAACCCACCTGGCCGTAGGGCGTCCGTACAGTATTTTTATCGAGTCGTGGTCTCCACTCAAGTTTGCTCCAGCGGCCGTCGGTTCTTCGTGAGATATGGCCGGCCCACTGCCACATCAGCTTGCTAATTCTCAGAGCTATGTCGATAACTTTGGTTCTCTGTCGGATGTATTCGATGCGAATCCTATCCTTCTCTTAAGAGTGTATAATACCTCAAACTGCTAATTTTCAACTCCGCCGGATGTCCATATCGTCTAAACTACTGAATATTTAACTTTGAAATTGATATATGGTAAAGTTCTTTCTAAAGACTTAATCTATCGATCATATGTTTCGAAAACACGATTCCATAAAATTTTCTCGATAGAAAAAAATCGCAAAGTTACCTCTAAATTTTTACTAAAACTTAAATTTCTCAATAAATACAGAAGTTCAGATCTTGACAATAAGCGTGGTAATAGAATTACTTAAGTATAAATAAAAATGTTATATGTTTCGGTTTTTTTCAAATAAAGTCCTAATTAATAGGTAATAAGCTAAAACTTGATTTTTGGACTTGCGTTGCAATGCCCTGTCCCGCTCTTATGAACGCAAAATCATATGTCTAGCCTTTTCACACAAAGTTGAGGTTGTATGGGCCCTTAAATCTATAAGTAAATAATTATAATTCAAGTAACCGAAACGGGCTTTGGCTAAAAGCATTATATTGTTTCACTTATTTGTGGCGGCTCCATTAACAGATTGGGGTTAGTTTGTAGGAATTAAACAAAGTCTGGCATTTAAATGTATAAACAATAATGCCTACTTAAATTATTAGGCACAGTAACAAATTTACTATTCATCTCAGTCTATCGATATGTAAAAGTTTGGATGTATGGATGTTGGTTACCTCTTTACACCAAAACCACAGAACGGATCGGGCTGTATTTTTGCATACAGGTAGTTCCAGACCCGGAATAAAACAAATGCTACTTTCTATCCCATAAATCATTTCCCGTGGGATATAAATAGCCTTAAAACGTTTCCATAGAAACATCGCGTGCGAAGCCGCGGGCAGAAACTAGTATATTATAAAAGCGAAAGTTTGGATGTCTAGATGTTTGTATATATGGATGTTTGTTATTTCTTTACGACAAAACTACTGAACGGATAAGGCTGAAATTTTGCATAGATGTTGCTTTAAGACTGGAATCAAACATAGGCATAGGTACCTATAGATAGTACTTTTTACCCCATGGGATAGAAATAAGTTTAAAACATTTCCATAGAACCAACGCAAGCGAAGCCGCGGGAAGGAACTAGTACTCTATAAAAAGCGAAAGAATTTTCGAATTGGATCTACAACAAACGATTCCAATTCAAACGTTGTTTTACGTTTGACGACGACCTTTTTGGCCTAGAGTACGAAACTTCCGCTCCACCTTAAAGTAAAACCGTTTTTTTTGGCGTTGTTCACTCGTACGTAACTCAAGTTTTACGAAAAAAGAAATCTGTTTGCCTGGAAGAGGTTGTAGTGTCCTCATTAACCTGGCCTTTTAGCTTCGTGCTTTTGATCTCCGAGGCTGCGTCAGCCAAGAGTGTCGGAAATCACCCGATGGATGGAGGGTCGCAGGGTTGCCAGGATAAGGTTCAAAATCAAAATAAAAAAAAGTTTCTTCACATAATTTTTTTGTCCACCAGTTAAGTGGAAGAAGTGAAAAGAAACCACTAGTATGTTCATCCTATGTGTCACGAAAAATGTGGTCACGAAAAGCCAGAGACAGAAACCACTGGAGATCCTTGGAGCAGGCATACACCACGTCCAGACATGACACAACAAAAACCTGACATAATTAATTCTAAATTCAATTCAATTCTATAATTATAATGTACCTATTAATTCTTTCTTTTACTATTATTATTGTTTTATAAATTGTACATACTAATAACTATTGGGATATGGAATAAAGGTGTTTTTATTTTATTTTTTAAGTGATAATATAAAGACTACTAAGATTAATTATACTTAATTAAAAAATATATATTCATGGAAAACTCGTAGCTATACTCGTACCGTCTATACTTGTTCTAGAACTTCATGTCCATCCAAAGGTGGCCTGGCAGAGATCGCTCATAGCGATAAGGCCGCCCATTGTACAACATAATTTTGTATTTTTTTTTCTTTTCCTGTCTTGTGTATCTGTTATTTATTATGGTGTGCAATAAAGAGTTATTGTATTGTAATGTAGATATTTGTTCCGGGTGTTCTGGTTTTTATCTATGTATAATAAAAATATATATCTATGTAATGTATTGTATTATGTATATCAGTTATCTAGTACCCATAACACAAGCTCCGCTTACCATGGGGCTAGATAATGCTGTGTGAATTGTCCAGCATTATTTATTTTATTTATCACTACATAGGTAGTATAAAACAAAGTCGCTTCCCGCTGTCTGTCTGTCCCTATGTATGCTTAGATCTTTAAAACTACGCAACGGATTTTGATGCGGTTTTTTTAATAGATACAGTTATTCAAAAAGGAGTTTTATAAACTATTTGACACATATTATTTATGACAACAAGCTGAGATTGGACCTTATTAGCCGCGCACATAGGGAAAGACCAGTTTTTCTTACTCTTGGGACTCTACTACACGCTACTTTATGTTAAAGGTTAAATCCCTACGACTTGTTCTGTATTTTTGTGTGTTTTCCTTTTTTTAACTCTGTACTTTGTGTATGGCTATCAATAAATTATTCTATTCTTTTATTTATATTTCCACGCAAGCGAAGCCGCGCCGCGTGGCGCAGCTAGGTTATTTATAAAATATGGCAACATTGGCAACACTGGCAGCCCTAAGACCCGAGTCTGCGGCTAATAGATATCCATTACCGGGCACTTGTCCCAAGCCGAGCGCGCAATGTATTGCCATCCGACAACATCCAGCTCTTAGGGTTTTTTGGAGGAACATATTAATCACAAGCTAAGGAGCCGTGATTTTGATAACATGACCTGTGGGGCCACCACGCTATTTAACACAACGTATCGCGCGGTACTACCTCAAGTCTTCACGTCATCCATACCGCAATGCTTGAAAACGAAAGTTTTCAACCAGTGCGTCCTAGCCGTTATGACCTACGGAGCTGAGACGTGGACACTCACGATAGGGCTGGTCCACCAGTTCAAAGTCGCTCAGCGAGCTATGGAAAGAGCTATGCTCGGAGTTTCTCTGAAGGATAGGATTCGTAACGAATACATCCCAACAAACATTTCTGTCATATAAGTTCAAGTTACGCGGCCCAAAATGCTATAAACATCGTATTGAAGTAATTTTTGCGTGTAATATGACGTTAGGCCTCTTTAAGTTTATACAACTTGTTGTCGTATATAGACATCGTATAAACTTCTATATGACTGTTTTAATGACAATTATACAACTTTCAGTAGTATAACCAATGCTGAAATCTTAATAACGTCTATACGACTTTTCACCGGCATTACTCGTGTTAGAGTTGAGAGAACTACTTTTACGTGACGTTCGTGTAGAAGTGATCAATCGTACTCTTATACGACTATAATGTCAATCGTATTAGAGTCGCTAGAACTACTTTTAGGTGACAATTGTATAAGAGTGGTAATTTTCTCTCTTATACTATTTTAAGTAAATATGAACACTTATCCTACTCTTTAACGACTAGATGTACTACCATATTTTTGTAATATACAAGTGAACTGTAAAAAAACTGGAGTTGGTTCCGTACAAGGTTTAATTTTGAACTCAGGAGATTTGAGTTCGGTGCAAAGTTATGATGTTGCTCAACGCACAGAAATGATATCCAGTGGTTCTATAACAGTAGAGTCAGAAGAAGATGAAGTAGATTAAATTTTTGATAAATTATGTCTTGTTTATAGTTCCGATTATAAAAGTGAAAGCGAAGCCAGTAAAAATGATATACTTTGGGATGATTTAAAATTTTAAATCACTCATTCATACTCTGAAATAAAAGAAAAAATGACTATAGTGGTTTTATTTATTATTAACCAATCAAAATTTTATCACATGTAATCATAATCATTAACAGTATTTATTTAATTAATAAGGTAGGTAGATTCTCTCAGTACCATGGATTAAAACTAATTAAAGTATAACAATCATAAAAGTTTACTATATACATAGAAACCCCTTTTTCAACAACTGAACCCAAATTTCCTTGGCTTTCCAATATGGCTGACCCAAAAGAAGCGCACATAGTGAAAAGTCGTTAAGAAATTGTATTACGGTCGTGTCATAAACTCTTAAGTCGTATAAAGGCAACTGTTTACACATTCGTTAAATTAGAGTAAAATTACTGCTTAAATCTAAATAATTTATAAGGCGCGTTCATTATTTCGAGGTTACTAGCGCATATTACTCGATAAAATTAATTTCCCAATTGAACTATTTATTTGAACATGAATTTCGACGATGTACGTAATACGTAATGATAAAATAAAATGGCTTCCTTGCAAGATTAATTCTATCACAGTAAAAATAAATTGTGTCATTTAGTTTCATTCACAATCTCCACTTCACAATAAAATCCCGTAAAAAAAGTCGTAATTAACACTACATAATCGATAAAATGCCGTAAAGCAATGGTAATAAACATCTTAACTCGATTAAAAGTGCATCACACGACATCTATACGGCCACTACAAGACCATATTGCGATTAATACGACTGATACACGACTCTATTATGACACTAACTCGTATAAAATGGGCCCTTTTTGGGCCGTGTTAACGTGATAGCGACGTATTTACTACCAAAGTATAAAACCAAAAGTTAGAATCGGCACGTTGTGGCGACTTATGAAATGTTTGTTGGGATCCGACAGAGAACCAAGGTTATCGACATAGCTCAAAGAATTAGCAAGCTGAAGTGGCAGTGGGCCGACCATATCTCGCGAAGAACCGACGGCCGCTGGGGCAAACGTGTTCTTGAGTGGAGACCACGACTCGGTAAACGTAGTGTAGGACGCCCTCCGACCAGGTGGGATGACGACCTGCGAAAGACTGCAGGTAGATGCTGGATGCGGCAAGCTGAAGACAGGGCGCTATGGCGCTCATTGGGGGAGGCCTATGTCCAGCAGTGGACTGCTATAGGCTGATGATGATGATGTTGATGATCGCGCAATATAGTCTGTGCAAAAAGAAAAGTCTCGTGGCGAAACGGTGAACTAACGTATAAACCTATGGTATAAACGCAACAAAAGTAGTACATTGGCACACGCGCGCCCTCAATTCCTAAGTGTCTTCTCTTTTTGCACAGACTCTATCAGCGTTATTACGCAAATTTAAGCGCGGATAACGCGTGTTAAGGCGCATTTTAACGCGAATAAAGCCTTTTTTCGAGTTATTCGCGTTAAATTGCGCGTTATCCGTCCTAAAATTAGCGTAATAACGCTACTTATATGTGCTTACGCCCGTTGCCATGGAAACATTTGTTATTGTGTAAAATATTATATGATGATGTTTTATTAGGTACTACTAGTTGCGCCCCGTGGCTTCGACTTCGTGGAAATCTGTTTCAAATCTATACTAATACGGGATAAAACGTATCCTATGTCCGTCTCCTCTTAGCTACCTCCCCACCAATTTTCAGCCAAATCGGTTCAGCGGTTCCTGTATAAATAGTTTAACTAACAATAATTTTAGCAATCTTGTCGCCTGAAACACAGGATTACCAAGTTCAGGCTAAATTGTTATATTTAGCTATATTTTGTATTTTTAAGTAGATAACCGTTTCACCTCTATTGTTTTAGTAATAAGTTTGTACCTAGTTTTAGCTTTCCTACCTATATGTTTTTAAAATGTACCTAACGTCAAGTAAATTATTTCATTTCATTTTTTAAATATTTATTATATATATTTGTTTATTAAGTGCACTTATGTTTTGTCATTGTTGTCACGAGTTATTCGCGTTAAAATGCGCCTTAACACGCGTTATCCGCGCTAAAATTAGCGTAAATTTAATACAACGTAACGCTGATAACGCGCGTTACGTTGTATTAAATAGCGTTGTAGTCCCACTGACCAGTGAGACAGCGGCGCCATCTTTAAGCGTTCGTTGATGTGTAACTAATTAATCAGGTTCAATTATTCGTGTTATTAAAAATAAATAAATAAAATAAATAATGCTGCACTATTCACACAGCATTATCTAATCTCCCATGGTAAGCAGAGCTTGTGTTATGGGTACTAGATAACTGATATACATAAAACAATACATTACACAGATAGATACTTTTTATTATACATAGAAAACGACCAGAACACTCGGAACAAATATCTGCAGATCGTGCACACAATTGTTCAGAGGCGGGAATCGAACCCGCAACCTCCTGCGTCGCAGGCGGACCTTCGCCCACCGCGCCACATCGGTCGTCAAATATTGTGATATTATTTCCCGATTAAATGTATCTTTATCATTTATTGGTTATATTTTCGGTAACTGTGTCAATTACTCATCATCATCATCAGCCTATAATAGTCCACTGCTGGACATAGGCCTCCCCTAATGAACGCCATAGCGCCCTGTCTTCAGCTTGCCAGAACCAGTATTTGCCTGCAGTCTATTGCAGGTCGTCATCCCACCTGCCCGGAGGGCGAGAACACGTTTACCCCAGCGGCTGTCGGTTCTTCTCGATATACGGCCGGCCCACTGCCATTTCAGCTTCCTAATTCTTTGAGCTATGTCGATAGCATATTCGAGTTGGGACATACTTAATCTACAAAAACAGATAAAGACTGCATCCCTAATTTATTTTTAAATATAATTATAGCCTATGTTCACCGGGGATAGTGTAGCTTCCCAACGGCGAAAGAATTTTTCAAATCGGTCCAGTAGTTTCGAAGCCTATTCAATACAAACAAATAAACGATTAAAACTTTCCTCTTTATAATATATGTAAGTAGTATAATACACTAACTAGCGGACCTTCCCGGCTTCGCACGGTTTTAGTACGGATCCCTAACTTTTTTGAAAATATGTATAATATAGCCTATGTTCACCGCGGATAGTGTAGCTTTCCAACGGTGAAAGAATTTTCAAATCGGTCCAGTAGTTTCGGAGCCTATTCATTACAAACAAACAAAAAATCAAACCTTTCCTCTTTATAATATTAGTATAGATAACCTAACTGCCTAAATTACCCATTGTAACAATAGCGCCTAATTATCGGGACTAATAAGCTACGTGTCGTGTTCCGGTTTCGACGAGCTAGGTTATCGGATGAATGATTCTAACCCGTTTTAACCCTTTCAATGTCCATTAATGCTTGGGTTTAACTAGCAAATTGACTGTTTTCAACATCATTAGCCTATGTTAGTCCATCATCATCATCAGCCTTCAGCAGTCCACTGCTTGACATAGGTCTCCCCCAATGAGCGCCATAGCGCCCTGTCTTCAGCTTGCCGCATCCAGCATCTACCTACAGTCTTTCGCAGGTCGTCATCCCACCTGGTCGGAAGGCGTCCTACACCACGTTTACCGAGTCACGGTCTCCACTCAAGAACACGTTTGCCCCAGCGGCCGTCGGTTATTTGCGAGATATGGCCGGCCCACTGCCACTTCAGCTTGCTAATTCTTAGAGCTACATATGTCGATAACTTTGGTTTCTATTAATCAAGTAAGTTCGATTATTCCACGCAAAGCCACGTGAAAAGCATACACACAAAAGCACTCCATTATTCTTTTAAATTGAATGCCCGAGTGAGCCCGCTAAATGGGCCCCCTTCAGAGGGTGGTATGGTAGACAAAAATCTCATTTCCTTAGCCTGAGTGGCACTGGGCCTGATAGCGACGTATCTACCTTGTTTGCGATTTAACACGCGTGGCTAGTGACAGAAGAATTAGCATAGGAACCAGCGCGCTTTGAGAATGGGATTCATCATCATCAGCCTGTAGCAGTCCAGTCCAATGCTGGACATAGGCCTTCCCTAATGAGCGCCATAGCGCCCTGTCTTCAGCTTGCCGCATCCAGCATCTTCCTGCAGTCCTTCGCAGGTCGTCATCCCACCTGGCCGCAGGACGTCCTACACTACGTTTGCCGAGCCGAGTCTTCACTGAATGGAATTGAACCTCTTCAAAGTAAAGTTTACGAAAATACAAATAAATAAAATCTCTCAATAAAAAAAATCTCATTCAATTTTAATAATATAAATTTATATCTGTCATTGTTAATTAATAAATGAATAATGATGGACAATTCACACATAAATAATATTATGATATATGTATAATTTGACGACTTCAGCAAGGTATGCGAAGGTCCGCCTGCGACGTAGAAGGTTTTAGATTCGATTCCCGCCTCCGGACAATTGTTGTACGATCTGTAGATACTTTTTACGGGTTTTCTGGTCGTTGTCTACATAATCTATGTAATCTATTGTATTAAGTATATAAGTCATCTAATCTAGTACTCAGTCGTTGTATATAATATCTACATAATGTTATCTATTGTATTAGGTATATCAGTCATCTAGTACCCAAAAAATATGGTCAGCATCTTGAGGTTTGCTAGATGATGCATTCACACAGCATCATCTAGCTAGCCTCAAGCTAAGGCTAGCTAGATGATACTGTGTGAATTATCCAATATTATAAAAATATTGTATATGTAACGAATACATCCGACAGAGAACCAAGGTTATCGACATAGCTCGAAGAATAAGCTAGCTGAAGTGGCAGTGGGCCGGCCATATCTCGCGAAGAACCGACGTTGGGGCAAACGTGTTCTTGAGTGGAGACCACGACTCGGTAAACGTAGGTAGTGTAGCACGCCCTTCGACCAGGTGGGATGACGACCTGCGAAAGACTGCAGGTAGATGCTGAATGCGGCAAGCTGAAGACAGAGCGCTATAGCGGTCATCGGGGGAGGCCTATGTCTAGCTGTGGACTGCTATAGGCTGATGATAATGATAATGATGATTGAAATTCTAAAAAAGTAAAGGTTAACTTTTTCTGTTACTATTGTGCAAACTCAACTGCTCTACACTACACGCTATCAGTCAGACAGACAGCGATATTTGATATACAATGACATGACTAAGTGCTGGCAATAACTGATTATACATTTACTAGTGGTTGCCCACGGGTTCGCGTTTATTTCTATATATATACCGACCGATGTGGCGCGGTGGGCGAAGGTCCGCCTGCGATGCAGGAGGTTGCGGGTTCGATTCCCGCCTCGGAACAATTGTGTGTACGATCTGCATATATTTGTTCCGGGTGTTCTGGTCGTTTTCTATGTATAATAAAAAATATCTATCTATGTAATGTATTGTATTATGTATATCAGTTATCTAGTACCCATAACACAAGCTCTGATTAGCTTGGGGCTAGATGATGCTGTGTGAATTGTCCAGCATTATTTATTTATTTATATAACTTTTATTACGTACTAAATCAGCGGTATTAGACAAGTAAAATTTTTAACTTAAATTGTAGTTTAGGGTACATTACTAAGTAAGAAATAAACAGACTTTATTGATAACTAGCTGTTCCCCGCGGTTTCACCCGCGTTAAACTCGAATTTCACTTTATTAGGTGATTTTTTAACACCTTGGGTTATATTATTGGAGTTTTAGTAAGGATCCCTAACTTTTTTGAAATAAAATAAAAATAAAATAATGCTGGACAACTCACACAGCAATATCTAGCCCCATGGTAAGCAGAGCTTGTGTTATGGGTACTAGATAACTGATATACATAATACAATACATTACATAGATAGATATTGTTTATCATACATAGAAAACGACCAGAACACCCGGAACAAATATCTGCAGATCGTACACACAATTGTTCCGAGGCGGGAATCGAACCCGCAACCTCCTGCGTCGCAGGCGGACCTTCGCCCACCGCGCCACATCGGTCGTCAAATAATAGAATAGCCTATGTTTACGGGGATAGTGTAGTTTCCCAACGGTGAAATAATTTTTCAAATCGGTTCAGTAGTTTCGGAGCCTTTTAATACAAACAAACAAACAAAAATCAAACCTTTCTTCTTTATAATATTAGTATAGATATAGACTAGCTGCGCCCGCGACTTCGTCCGCTTGGAAATGGTATGTGTCAAATGGTTTAAAACACTTCTTCTTGAATCACTCTATCTATTAAACAAACCGCATCAAATCCACATAGGGACAGAGAGAAAGCGGGAAGTGACTTTGTTTTATGCGTAGTGATACTCCAGGCCTCGAACTACCTGAATGCAAAATTTCACCCGAACCGTTCGTTGTTTTGGTGTTTAGAGAGAACAAACATCCAAACTTTTGCAATTTGTAATATTAGCGATGATTCATTCAAATTATATTGAAAAAAGTTGATAAACTCCCATGAACGATTCGATAAGAATAAATGATCTGTTTCATAAATAACACTCTAGCTGCGCCCCGCGGTTTCACCCGCATGGTGATAGATATTTTGGATAATCCTACTTCCTACTAATATTAATTGTAGCCTATGTGTTATTCTGATAATAAGCTATATTATTGTGAAGTTTCATCAAAATCCATTCAGTAGTTTTTGCGTTCAAGAGCAACAAACATACTTAACTTACTATATATGTACATCCTCACAAACTTTCGCTTTAATAATATTTGTAGGATTTAAACAGATAATCCATTGTCTTGAATAATCATTTATTGCTCGAACCTAGTGACTTGAACCCTTATCGTGTGTCATTTCGTATCATCATCATCATCAGCCTATATCAGTCCACTGCTGGACATATGCCTCCCCCAATGAGCGCCATAGCGCCCTGTCTTCAGCTTGACGCATCCAGCATCTGATCTACCTGCAGTCTTTCGCAGTTCGTCTTCCCACCTGGTCGGAGGGCGTCCTACACGTTGGTTTTGAAACAAGGGGGTAAAAATATCTCTGCACGCTGCAGAAACCCGGCCGTCTCATCAGCACCCTGAACGACTTGTACTGGATCCGCAGAGTCTTTTCTCTGATTGTATTGCTTTCCTACTTCACAGATTACAGAGATATTCGGACAGGCTACTCACGTGTGTCCAGTTTCGCTTTGCAAGAAAATTTATTTGATATCCGATATCCTCTTACATAGATAGAAACACTTTATTACATACACTAAACAGGAAACAATATAGAAATAAATATTTAGAATAGAGGAAGTATAAAGGGCGGCCTTATCGCTGTCAGCAATATGATCTAGGTACACAAAAAGGTGTGCTCTGTACTGCATAGCTTTAATCTATTCCTAGACGCTGCCTTTGTCTACATTTTTCAATATCCCCAATGCAATCGTGCTTGGCTGTGACCGCCGCCGGCGCAAATATTATATTTCTATGCCAACTAATAATGACCGCAGCGCTGATGTTTAGTGATAGCTGTCTATTGCACGAAGTTTACAATAATATTGCCACCTGCCCCCCCTTGCAGGGTGCAAGGGGGGGCAGGGGTTAGGTTAGCAATCCACTGTGAGGGAAGAGAAGACGAGCGAGCGAAGCGATGCCGCATTGACGAAGATGTCATGGTTTACTGTTTATAATTGATATCCATAGAGTTACCTACGAAGTTTACAATAATATTGCCACCTGCCCCTCCTTGCACCCCGTTAGGTTAGCAATCCACTGTGAGGGAAGAGAAGACGAGCGAGCGAAGCGATGCCGCATTGACGAAGATGTTATGGTTTACTGTTTATAATTAGAGTTACGAAGTTTACAATAATATTGCCACCTGCCTCCCCTTGCACCCTGTTAGGTTAGCAATCCACTGTGAGGGAAGAGAAGACGAGCGAGCGAAGCGATGGCGCATTGACGAAGATGTCATGGTTTACTGTTTATAATTGATATCCATAGAGTTACCTACGAAGTTTACAATAATATTGCCACCTGCCCCTCCTTGCACCCCGTTAGGTTAGCAATCCACTGTGAGGGAAGAGAAGACGAGCGAGCGAAGCGATGCCGCATTGACGAAGATGTCATGGTTTACTGTTTATAATTGATATCCATAGAGTTACGAAGTTTACAATAATATTGCCACCTGTCCCTCCTTGCACCCCGTTAGGTTAGCAATCCACTGTGAGGGAAGAGAAGACGAGCGAGCGAAGCGATGCCGCATTGACGAAGATGTCATGGTTTACTGTTTATAATTGATATCCATAGAGTTACGAAGTTTACAATAATATTGCACCCTGTTAGGTTAGCAATCCATTGTGAGGGAATAATGTACTTGCCCTAAAGCGCATACAAGTTTTTGTTTTAAGCTCTGCCGTTATTATTTACTCTCTTTTTTAATACCTTTGCTTTTTAGTCTTTAATCCCTAGTCTTAAGATGCTGTATCTACAATAAGAACTTACAATTAAGGAACTCTGTAACCCTTTATTCGGATCAGGGCGTTAATGCACAGTTATATAACTACTGCGTGCATTATCGTGTTTACACAACTTATTTATTTCCCTTGTATTATGTTCCAAATAAAGATAATTTTGTTTGTTAGTTTTGTTCGAATAGGAGACGAGCGAGCGAAGCGATGCCGCAACATTGAGGAAAATGGTTCACTGTTTATAAATTGCTATCATTGATTGTGATTTTGTGCATACAGGTATTGATTTCAAGTCTTGGTACCTAATGCATAAAAACCCTGTCAGGACGCACCAATTATTTTGAATGATTGATAGTAAATAATATTTATTTACTACCGCGTGGAAATTTATGTTTCAAATAAATTTTATAAACCTTCATCTTGAACCACTATCTTAAAAAAAACCGCATCAAAATCCGTTGCGTAGTTTTGAAGATCTAAGTATACATAAGGACAGACAGACAGTGACTTTGTTTTATACTATGTAGTGATTTACCATCGCCTCGCTTCGCTCACAGAGGAAAGAAGCCCCACTAAAGGGGATTGGGGTGGCGCCGCTCATTTCTCAGATTCGGCCCCACTATTGGTATTGCCGGGTATTACGCCGAATGTTGGCTTTCATAGCCTCTATGTATTGCGTATTGCATTTTTAATAAACATTTTTACGGATTTTGGGTTATGGTGGTTTTTATTAGTAGTTTCAAGCTAGAGAAATGAGGTACATTAACTAAATAAGTGGATAATAGACATATTACTATATCTCAGAAAAGAATAATAAATTTAAAATAATACCCTTTTAGTACTAAATTTATATCCAATTCTGTAAGTTATCATGTATGTAGGTAGCTAGGTAATGTGTTGAAATGAAATAAACTAAAATTATTAAAAAAAAACGGAGCTTGTTTTTACAAATAAACCTTTCTTGCAACTCAAGATCATTCATAATTTTCTTTAAGTTTATGAACATATAATATTATGACTATTTAGCTTCATACTATAAATAGACGATTAAAATGAACACACCATGTTGCAATACGCTGTTTAGTGCATTTCTAGCTAAAATTGTGTAACTACTTAAAATAAAACATTATATTGGAATCCAAATACAGGTAACGCAGAATCAGTCATCGTGGCATATCTCCAACAGCGTCTTTCGGCTTGAATGATGATGATGAACAAAATATTGCCAGTTCTAAAGATTCCTAGGTCTACAGCGGCGGGTAATATTTGTTTAATCTGCAGCCGACGACAGCCGCAGCGTTCTATTGCTTGATAATCTATGCTCTATATTTAACGTCTCGACTCGACTCCAATATCCGATATTAAAATGTAGAGCATCTCGACTGAGAATTTGCGAATTTCTCGCGTATTTTGTGGAACGATACAAATTGGGCTTTTAAGGTATTCGGGGGATGACAGTACTTTGGAGATTGTAATTTGGTATAGTGGTTTTAGAGGTGGTGAGTGACGTCACATGTTTAAAAGTTGTTACGTACGCGTACGCGTTGCACGTTTCTAATCTGGCCTGTTATCGACTAACAGGCCAGTTTTTAAACGCGTGATATTGATTCAAGATCTCTGAGTTAATGCTATTAAATAATGCTGGAATATTCACACAGCATTATCTAGCCTCAAGCTAAGCCGAGCTTGTGTTATGGGTACTAGATAACTGATATACTAACATATTACAAGGTGGAAATTATTATCTATATATATAAAAGAAAGTCGTGTTTGTTACAACACTTATAACTCGAGAACGGCTGAACCGATTTAGCTAAAAATGGGTGGAGAGGTAGCTTAGAACCAGGAGTCTAACATAGGATACTTTTTATCATTTAATTTTAACCATTTGGACATATGGATTTCCACGGGGGCGAAGCAGCGGGGCGCAGCTAGTTATACATAGAGAACGACCAGAACTCTCTGAAAAAATATCTGCAGATCGCACAATCATTTGCCCCGAGGCGGGAATCCAACCAGCAACCTCCTGCGTCGCAGGTGGACCTTTGGGCAACTGGTGGGCAAAGGTCCGCCTGCGTCACATGAATGTTGACGACCTCTGGGTCGTCACTCGTCAACATTCATGTGTCGCGGACAAGACTTTCTTGAAAGTTTTCTTAGTTATTATGTATTAATGTAAATTGGTGAAGGTGTTTTAGGACATAGGAAACATCCAGCACCGCTACCGCACAACATAAAATAATGTATTTAAATGTGCTTAAACTTATACATTTTGCAGTGACAAAATGGCTTAGTGCAAGCTTCAAGCGGACCCGTAAGTTGCCTATTATCCGATGCAGTCAATATAAAATGCATCTAAGTATCAAAATTAAATTCTTTTTTTTTTAATGCTGGACAATTCACACAGCATTGTCTAGCCCCATGGTAAGCAGAGCTTGTGTTATGGGTACGAGATAACTGATATACATAATACAATACATTACATAGATAGATATTTTTTATTATGCATAGACAACGACCAGAACACCCGAAACAAATATCTGCAGATCGTACACACATTTGTTCCGAGGCGGGAATCGAACCCCCTGCGTCGCAGGCGGACCTTCACCCACCGCGCCACATCGGTCGTTAATCATTATTTGCATGAAACAGTTACATGTTAAAAAGTTCTTCACAATGCATTCTGTCTGCCCTATTGGGCGTGCAATGTTGCAAAATTTACAATAATTAACTACTACAAATTCTTAAAAAATAATATAAAAAATTCACAGACAAATAATAAAAGCAATACAATCAATAAAAAAATAATAAGAAAATAAATTTTAATGCAATGTTTATATCTACAATTTATCTGTCATAAATTAATTAAAGGAGTAATAGCATTTTTGTTTCAATCGTTTAGTCACCTGCCTCCGAAACAACGAACAAGGTAATATCAGCGGGCTAAGTGCATAACTGAATGCACGTTTTTGTGGATGGTATTTTTCGTTTTACAAATTACCATAGTCGTGAAACGAAAAATACTGTAAAGTACCCGAGCAAAAATAACTTTTTCAGAATATTTTTGCAGTACTATTCATAAGTTTAAAGAATTACAAAAAACGTCGTGCAAATTGCCTCGCACTCCTGGGAAATTAACCGGCCTGTTAGACGAGGATGGTTAGACTAATTATACTGAACCCGATGCCTAGGAAATTCAGAAAATGCTGAAAAATTTGTAGGAAGGAAAAAATTGCGCTAAAATATGAGTTTCTAGCTAAAGCTAGATATTATTTGTTTGAATTAACGGTAGAAATAGAGACGGTATTATCACTTTCTAGATACTACTAGATTCTACGCAGATTTTTCAATGCAATGGCAAATGAAGTTGATTTGTTCAATACTTCTCCAAGTAACTTCAAATATGTTTGTAGGAATCACTTCTTTACTGTATAACTTCACATATTCATATTGTTTGTCCACTAATTATTCTTTTTAATATTCTTTCTTACTACTTGAGAAAACTTGTAATTCCGTCTTTATATATATACTTAATCTTTCTTGTTTTATGTTTAGCCGTAAGTCTTTCGAAAATTAAATAAATACGTACTAGTATAGAGGTCTAGATTATGTTCTAGTAAAGTTAGTTAGTTCTAAATTATATACTAGTTTCTGAACGCGGCTTCGCACGCGTTGTCTGTGGAATCGTTTAAAGGTTATTTCTATCTCTATTTTTTTTTAATTTATGGAATAAAAAATAGTGAATGTAGCCCATGTCTATGCTGAATTTCAGCGATCCGTTTAATGAATCGATTGGGAACGGCAGGGCTGCCAGGTTTAAAAATGAGTGTTTGTACACCAGCTACAAAACATTTCCAGCTACAATAACGCTAACTCAAATATTCTCTAACCTTTTCGATTCCGTAGGTGTACCCTTTACCCTACACTGTACTCGTATTCCCTATACTATGTAGGTAAGCCCTAAGTATAGGGTTCCGGTAGGCATGGCCGTTTGTCTGTGTTTATTGCGGGAGCCATTCGACACCCGCCGGGTTTGATTGAAAACAAGATATAGGAGACTTTCTTTGTTTTTATTATTGAACCTTCTAAGAAAGAGTTTTCTGCTCGAAAATTTTGACCGAGGGATAAGATTTGTATGTTATCTATATAGTAGGAAGGTATATAAATGATAACCTTCTTTGAAGAATTGGAATGCTATAAGAATGAAACATGATTATTGTAATTAACTAAAATACTGTGTATTCATATACAGGGTGTAACATGAGGTGTGGATCATCGGTGGATGGTGGGTGCGGGACCTCAGTGCCTATCGATTTAACCCCCCTGTGTTCATGCGATATTCAATGGTATCAAAAGTTATTTTATAAAACTAAGGAACTAAGTAACGAATAAAATTCATGATCAAACGAACTTAAGTAAGTGAAGTTCGATTCGATCACAATTATGTGAACGGCTTCATTCTTAGCGATTTATTATTTAAGTACATATTGTAGTATGCTCCCACACACCAGCCTTACACGGAAACTGGTGTGTGGGAGCATACTACAATATGTAAAAAATAAATCGCTAAGAATGAAGCCGTGAAACATAATATGGACTTAACACTTTGACTGCGATTTTTTTTCGACGACTGCGATCTTTTTTTTTACCTAAAAAATTCGTGCTGCCGCTCTACACAGCGGTTGTGTTGCGCCGCACATGCGTTTCGTTCGAAAAATATTACGGCTATGCTGAGTCACAAAGATCTGTATTTTCTCAGCCGCTGCGCTAGTGTGGATTTACGCATATTAGTCACTTGTAGAAAACACATACCGTGTGATTTCAGCACTCAAAGTGTTAACGATAGTATAAAAGCGCGCAATAAAAGTTCCCTACCCTTTATCACCGAAAGGCCTTATAATTTCGGCTTGATAAATTTTTCATCAGCTAACACAATAATACAGAGTAACTCAGTTTAGGGCTGGAGGCCGAGCCATTCCCAGATTGAATTTTTACGAGTGTCTGAAGAAAATGTCTATTTTACAGGCGAGAGTGTTGTCGGCATAGTGGATGAACGTTTGACTTCCGAACAAGAATTATGATTTTACAGGCGAGAGTGTTGTCGGTATAGTGGATGAACGTTTGACTTCCGAACAAGAAATATGATTTTACAGGCGAGAGTGTTGTCGGTATAGTATATGAACGTTTGACTTCCGAACTAGAAATATGATTTTACAGGCGAGACATGTCGGCATAGTGGTTGAACGTTTGACTTCCGAACTAGAAATATGATTTTTTATAACTACCCTGTATATTAAAATAATGTTATTTGATAATAATGAATAGTATAAAATATGACTTGTCTAAGTGGTTCTTTGTAAGCCTAAAGAAATAAAAAACTTTTGATTTTTGAGTTTTAGATCCCCTGGAGGCCTTGCCAAGTCAAGTAGATGACTCCCTTTTCTTTAAAATTAAGAGTATGTATTTATATAAGTAGGTATATAATTGGTTATTATGTATTTATATTTATTTTTAAGTAGGAACGTATTTTCATGCAATATTTTATAAATTAATATAATGCACACAGATCCCCATGTACAATCCAACGATACTATCCATCCACGGTTGTCTGGTAGAGATCGCTCTTGAGCGATAAGACCGCCAAATTTTAACATTTTTTGTATTTTATTCTGTCTTGTTTGTTTATTTTGTAAGTGTGCAATAAAAGAATTTTCTATCTATCTATCTTCCACTGACAAACAGTTTTTTTTTTTTTTAATGCTGGACAATTCACACAGCATTATCTAGCCCCATGGTAAGCAGAGCTTGTGTTATGGGTATTAGATAACTGATATACATAATACAATACATTACATAGATAGATATTTTTTTTTATACATAGAAAACGACCAGAACACCCGGAACAAATATCTGCAGATCGTGCACACAATTGTTCCGAGGCGGGAATCGAACCCGCAACCTCCTGCGTCGCAGGCGGACCTTCGCCCACCGCGCCACATCGGTCGTCAAAACACACAGATACCCTTTATTTCAATTATTAAAAAAATGGGTTTGACATTAAATGCAAATGCTCATAAGCTTGCATGATTTATAGGATAGTCTACTACCTTATTTATTTATATTAAAATTCTACCAGATTCCGTTATTATCATTTGTAACACGAAGTATAAAATACCTACGTAAGGCAAGCCTAGCTTTTAAAAAGTTTATAATTATAAATAATAATGCTGGACAATTCACACAGCATTATCTAGCACCATGGTAAGCAAATCAATAGATTTCTTTCCGGCCCTGGTGGGGGCACAGAGAGGGGCCTCGAGGCTTAGCCTCATTACCCCGGCGGCGTCAACGCGAAGGGTGACGACCCCTCGGTCCTTGGGTTTTGTGGGAATCTTTTTTTTTCCCTTATTCTCAGTTTTTTTTTGGCAGCATTCGGTTTATAATTTTTTTTTTGTGGTCCCCATGGTAAGCATAACTTGTGTTATGGGTACTAGATAACTGATATACATAATACAATACATTACATAGATAGATATTTTTTATTATATATAGAAAACGACCAGAACACTCGGAACAAATATCTGCAGATCGTACACACAATTGTCCCGAGGCGGGAATCGAACCCGCAACCTCCTGCGTCGCAGGCGGACCTTCGCCCACCGCGCCACATCGGTCGTCGTTATGTTTCTGCATTCGAGGATTTAATTATCTATGTACATTTTAAACCTTAAATAACTTTTTTTTTGTATTTCATTTAATTTTATTATATATAACCTGCAAGCACACCGATCCCCTGGTACTGTCCACGATCCTATCCATCCATGGTTGTCTGGTAGAGATCGCTATGTAGCGATAAGACCGCCAATTGTATCTAGTTTTCTAAGTTTTTATTTTACATTGTCTATTTATATGTGTGCAATAAAGAATTATCTATATATCTATCTATCTTATGACACTGGGGCATTTCAACCGTTGAACATTTTGTCGCATTTTTTTTTCACGTTGATTATCCAGTCCTTAAATGGAATAGAGATGGTCGCCACCGTATATCCTTTTTTCCGAGCATGTCGACATGTCGAAGCACATTTTACTCAACTTATGTATCATCATCAGCCTATATCAGTCCACTGCTGGACATAGGCCTCCCCCAATGAGCGCCATTGCGCCCTGTCTTCAGCTTGCCGCATCCAGCATCTACCTGCAGTCATTAGCAAGTCGTCATCCCACCTGGTCGGAGGGCGTCCTACACTACGTTTAACGAGTCGTGGTCTCCACTCAAGAACACGTTTGCCCCAGCGGCCGTCGGTTCTTCGCGAAATATGGCCGGCCCACTGCCACTTCAGCTTGCTAATTCTTTGAGCTATGTCGATAGCCTTGGTTCTCTGTCGGATGTATTCGTTGCGAATCCTATCCTTCAGAGAAACTCCGAGCATAGTTCGAAAAACTTATGTATAGATAAATAGAAAGTAGATTAGGCTAGTCATAGATAGACAGATAGATAATACTTTTATTGCACACTTAAAAATAAAACAAACAAGGCAAAAAATAATAATACAAGATATGTGACAATTTGGTGGTCTTATCGCTCAAGAGCGATCTCTACCAGACAACCGTGGATGGATAGGATCGTTGGATTAAAACAATGGATGGATGTCATAGGCTCAGAACAAAATAGGCTAAAAACTGCTGATAGTACCCCGAAATTATCACAACCACATTCAAGGCCCATCCAGTGACCGTTCGTTTATTTTATCTTTCGTAAGTTATTTAGACCAGTAAAATGAAACGTCTCGGTCCGAAGATAAAACCGATGGTTTCTTGGAGGGTCCGAAATGTGAACGTTTCGTTTTATTCGAGGCTCGATAGTCGATGGTGATACTGATTCGTTCGCGGTCGTCTGATAGGCGAACTGCCAAGTTTTGAGGGGACGGAAAATGTCACTGGCCTACTGAAAAAAAACAACAAAGCATTCCCTTGCACTTGTTTCTACATATATAGATAAAAGTGAAAACTATGTTAGAGCAAGGAGGTCTATTGGACCCCTAAAGGTTTTTGTTCCAAAGTACATACCTACTATGTATGGAAGACAGGGCGCTATGGCGCTCATTGGGGGATGCCTATATCCAGCAGTGGACTAACATAGGTTGATGATAAATAAATAAATAATGCTGGACAATTCACACAACATTATCTAGCCCCATGGTAAGCAGAGCTTGTGTTATGGGTACTAGATAACTGATATACATAGTACAATACATTATAAGATAGGTCATTTTTTATTATACATAGAAAACGACCAGAACACCCGGAATAAATATCTGCAGATCGTACACACAATTGTTCCGAGGCGGGTATCGAACCCGCAACCTCCTGCGTCGCAGGCGGACCTTCTCCCACCGCGCCACATCGGTCGTCAAATGGTCGTCGGTCGATGATGATGATGACATACTATGTAAGAATAATATTTATTTATTTTATTTATTTATTTATTTATACTTTTTGCACGAAAAACATAACACAAAACTTATTCTAGAAAATTTAAACAAAGGCGAACTTAACCCTAAAAAGAGTTCTCTTCCAGCAAACCTTATTGGGAGAGAGAGACCAAGTGAAGAGAGAAGTGGGTACATGTGCATAAATAAAATAAGAAATAGACAAAATATTAAATTTTATCTTACTTATTAATTATACTAATATATACTATATAACAATAACAAATAAAATACTATATAACCTAAATTCCAAAAAATAAATTCAATACTTACATATATACATAAAATACAACATAATTATGAAGAATAAATACTTATAATTACTATCTACTCCATAACTTAGAATATAAATAATTCATGTACTTTGGAAGCCTATTTTTTGAGTAATATTTTTTTATTATTATTTATTATTATTCGAGTTATACCTACCTACTATGAACCTAATAATGCTGTCACTAACGCATACCTGTGTCCTTATGTATATCCTACTAATATTATAAACGCGAAAGTTTGTAAGTATGGATGGATGGATGGATGTTTGTTACTCTTTCACGTAAAAACTACTGAATGGATTTCAATGAAACTTTGCAATAATATAGCTAATACATCAGAATAACACATAAGCTACAATTTATAAAGATATATTATATATTATCCAAAATATCTATCACCACGCGGGTGAAACCGCGGGGCGCAGCTAGTAAGTATATATATTTATCTGATGATTAGTATGTAGTATATTTCTATGTAAGTATTAAATGTATTTTATTTATAATATAATATAATCTACAAGTACACACATCCCCTGGTACTGTCCACGATCCTATCCATCCATGGTTGTCTGGTAGAGATTGCTCTTGAGCGATAAGACCGCCAATTGTAACAAAGGAACATCATCACCAGAATTTGTTTTTTTTAACTGTTATTA
Organism: Eupithecia dodoneata; assembly: GCA_947044415.1. NCBI lineage: Eukaryota > Metazoa > Arthropoda > Insecta > Lepidoptera > Geometridae > Eupithecia > Eupithecia dodoneata. The sequence goes on from OX345670.1 coordinate 4,318,153, forward strand.
ACTATCTTTAGAAAAAACTTTCTTCTTTTAAAGAAATACAATAGAATTCTGAAATAGGCCTTATTGCTTTAACATCCCAGAGAGCCCCAACAAACCGACAAGCAAGACAATCAGACGTTTCAACCTCGTTACCTAATCACAATATAAATAAAAGGAGCTATCCTGTTTGTACGAACAAACGAACTGAACGTACTAAACAATATTACGTGATCGATTGCAGTAACGAAACGGAAAATGTAGCAATACTGCTATAAGAATAAGGAAGGATTATTTTGAGATGGGATATCAAGGAAGGATAATCACAGATCACAGAATCGAACCCGCAACATCTTGCGTCGCAGGCGGACCTTCGCCCACCGCGCCACAGAGGTCTTCTGTACAAGCGTATTCTTCATTATCATCATCAATCAGCCTATAGCAGTCCACATAAACACACATAGGACATAGGCCTCCCCCAATGAGCGCCACAGCACGCAGTCTTCAGCTTTCCGCATCCAGCATCTACCTGCAGTCTTTCGCAGGTCGTCATCCCGTCTGGTCGGACGGCGTCCTACACTACGTTTAACGAGTCGTGGTCTCCACTCAAGAACACGTCTGCCCCAGCGGACGTCGCATAAACAATAAACTAACATAGTCATAAAAGTGACTCAAAGTCAAAAATAATGAAAATAAAAAAGCCTTGGAAAATATAAAATTGACTCTCAGAAAACAATTTATATCTTTCAGTGGGGGCGCCTCGAGCTTGAATAACGAAATCTACGTGAACGCTCTGAATATAGCTGTAAATGACTACTCTGAATATATCTGCAAATGTCTCTTGATCTAATAATGCTCGTAGGGGCCATTTAAGAATGTGTGTTTCGCTGAAAAATTTACGTAGACAGATACACTTTAGTAATATCCATATGTGGATTCAATTATGCTCGAACTATCATGGTTATTAGCACTAAAGGCATTTAAAACTAATAATAATAATAATATATAATAATGCTGGACAATTCACACAGCATTATCTAGCCCCATGGTAAGCAGAGCTTGTGTTTGGGTACTAGATAACTGATATACTACAATACATTACATAGATAGATAGATTTTTATTTTATTTTACATAGAAAACGACCAGATCACCCGGAACAAATATCTACAGATCGTATACACAATTGTTTCGAGGCGGGAATCGAACCCGCAACCTCCTGCGTCGCAGGCGGACCTTCGCCCACCGCGCCACATCGGTCGTCTGAAACTGGATATATACCATGATTAGATTTTTAGTCTCAGTTTCATGTGCCTTGATCACGGAATAACGAAATATATATAATATAACTAGTTGTTAGATGTGCGCGAGCTGCAAGCAGCTCGCGGGGGTTGTGTATAGGTATTGAGTTTTTTTTCATTGTATTCCCCTTGTCGTAGCCTACACCTTGTATTATTTTGTTTGAAATCGATAGCCATGAGAAAATTTTGCGATGAAAAAATGTCAGCCGTCTTGGATTTGGAAATGGACATCTTTTTCGTAATCTACGAGTTCAAGTTACTCGAAAACGATACCCATGTCAGATTTTTTGATTGGGGAGGAAGTTCAGGGGAGCTGGGGGCGTGGGGGGGGGGGTCACGGCACGGCTCGCTTCGCTCGCCGTGCCGTTCCCCTTGGTTGCATTGTGGCTCGCTTCGCTCGCCACAATGCTCCCCCGGGTTATAAGTGAGGAGGTCTTAGGGGGGTCGTCGGGGGGGTCACAGCACGGCTCGCTTTGCTCGCCGTGCTGTTCCCCTTGGTCGCATCGAAATCGAAATCCTCACCCCTAGTTAGTCAAAAACGATACCCATATCAGATTTTTTGGTTGAGGGAAGGGGTACAGGGGGGCTGGGGGCGTGGGGGGGTCACGGCACGGCTCGCTTCGCTCGCCGTGCCGTTCCCCTTGGTCGCATTGCGGCTCGCTTCGCTCGCCGCAATGCTCCCCTGGGTTAAGGGTGAGGGGTCTTGGGGGGTCGTCGGGGGGTCATTGGGGGGGTCACAGCACGGCTCGCTTCGCTCGCCGCGATGCTCCACCCGAAAAAAAAGGTCAAAAATAGGCCAATTTTCGGTTTTTCCTAAAAAAAGGGGGTCTAGGGGGCAAAAGGGGGCTACATTTTTTTCTCATTCAAAACCATTTGTCCTCCTCTACATGACTGTGAAAAAAAAATTCTTACAAGCCTATCCGTTTTGGAGATGGAAAGGGGGGGCAAAAAAGGGGGTCAAAGGGGGGGTTCAAATTTTTTTCTTTCTAAAACTACGAGAAACTCTCTATAAGACCCCGCAATCAGAACCCCTCTATCGCGACGGCATCTGGTAGCACACTCAAAAGCGGGGTCCTGGGGGCAGGGGGGGGGGCAAAATTTTCTATGCAATCAAAATCACTTGTCCCCCTCTATACAACCCCCATAAAAAAATTAAGCAATATGGCTCTACGTAGGAGCCCCCCCTGAGGGGGGGGTCTTGGGGGGGCAAATGTCAAAAAGTCGGAATTTTCCCTAGGAGACTTTTACCTCCCCTATACGATTCCGTAAAAAAAAACATACCTTCCCATCCACCATCAAGGCGAACAATTATGTCAATCAGTCAGTGAATCAGTCAGTCAGTCAGTCAGTGGTAATCTAGCTTTATACTATAGTAGAATATCAGTTATTCCGTGATCTTATCGCATGCAACTGTGCCGAAATATTGGATACCTAACTCAAAAATCAAATCATGGTAAATATCCCGTTTTAAATGACTTTAGTTAGTATCTATTAATTATGGCTCTTATTTTTTTTTATTGAGGACGAGTTGTATTCTTCGGGTTTAGGCTGGTTTAGGTTTTAGGGCATTACATGCGATTTTCCTTTATTTTCATAAGGTCAGACTTTTAAATGGTCAGACTTTCAAATGGTCAGATTTTCAAATAGTCAGTCTTTCAAATCGTCTGCTTTGTTACAGTGATATCCAATTCACACACGTCGTCTACTCTGGTAAGAAATACATATGCTCAGAGCACACCGACACAGTTGTCTTGTGTAGTTGTTCTGTACAGGACAAAGCCCTGGAAAACGACATTTAACAAATGTCAAATGACAGATGATTAAGTGGTTTATTGAAACGGCTTAAACAAAAAGTACCAAATTCATTGTAACTTTTTGGGGATTTGTTTGAGAACAACCTTGTTTAACTCATGTTTATTGTAAGGAACAGGAGAGTATGAAATATTTTTTGTATTGTTAATACTTTGATTGCTGAAATCACACGGTATGTGTTTTCTACAAGTGACTAATATGCGTAAATACACACTAGCGCAGCGGCTGAGAAAATACAGATCTGTGTGACTCAACACAGCCGTAATATTTTTCGAACGAAACGCATGTGCGGCGCAACGCAACCGCTGTGTAGAGCGGCAGCACGAATTTTTTAGGTTAAAAAAAAGATCGCAATCGTCGAAAAAAAATCGCAGTCAAAGTGTTAAAAGGGAAATCACTTTTAACATCACATTTTTTAATTTGTCATTTGCGGTTAGTGATTGTTGACAACGCTTTGGTAGAACCCATGGAGTAGAAGTACCTACCTACTTTATGTAACTTATCTACTTAAGTAAGTACATAGCAACTCTTCCCTATAGTTTGAGGCAGTCCTAGGTAGAATATCTTAGAAACCTGACGCTTTAAGAAATTTGGTTATTAAACATTTTTCTTTGTAAGTGTCTTTTATCCAAAATTATAATTTTCATAGCGCACCGCGATTAAAACTCAAGACCGCAAACATGTTCTTGAGTGGAGACCACGACTCGGTAAACGTAGTGTAGGACGCCCTTCGATCAGGTGGGATGACGACCTGCAATAGACTGCGGGTAGATGCTGGATGCGGGAAGCTGAAGACAGGGCGCTATGGCGCTCATTGGGGGATGCCTATGTCCAGCAGTGGACTGCCATAGGCTGATGATGATGAGATGTTCAACCCCTTTGCATTATATCTAGTTGAGCTTTCTAAAAATAATCGGATAAAGAAAATATCCAAAAGACGGCACGAGAAAGGCACCCACCAGCAATTTAATAAAATGGCGACTACGTTAGCTCTGCATTTCGTTCGGTACAGATTCTCTTTCTAATAACATTATGCGAGGCGCGAATTTCGTCTTTTATTGAATGTTTTCAGAATCGACGAATTCACTTTTATATATGTTTATGTACGTAATAACCTTTTAAGGAATTCAATTCACCAAATTGTATTCTATTGCTATGAAATTTGGCTTATTTTAAACTAGCTGCGCTCCGCGGCTTCGCCCGCGTAGAAATCTATGTTTCCTTTATCTTGAATCACTTTATCTATATATCTTGACGACCGACGTGGCGCGGTGGGCGAAGGTCCGCCTGCGACGCAGGAGGTTGCGGGTTCGATTCCCGCCTCGGAACAATTGTGTGTACGATCTGCAGATATTTGTTCCGGGTGTTCTGGTCGTTTTCTATGTATAATAAAAAATATCTATCTATGTAATATATTGTATTAAGTATATCAGTTATCTAGTACCCATAACACAAGCTCTGCTTACCATGGGGCTAGATAATGCTGTGTGAATTGTCCAGCATTATTTATTTATCTATTAAAAACCCGCATCAAAATCCGTTGCGTAGTTTTAAAGATCTAAGCATACACAGGACATACAGACAGCGGGAAGCGATATTTTTGTAGTGATGCAACGTTGGAGATTTAGAAGCAACGTTATTTGAACTTACTTTACCGCTACCAACGTATATATTAATTATTAGTACAATTTTGAACTCTAAAAGCCATTATTACGAAACAAGGCTTCCATTAGAAACTGAACTTACCAACATAGAAACAAATAAAAGCCATTTTTCCTTAGCAAAAAAAAAAACTATTCAACTAAACGACTGAACGAGATAACATAATTCACTTACCATTATTCCAGAACATTCCTAACTTCGGTATCGATGTAGCTCAAAATATACTGCTTGTTCACTGCTTGCAATAATACATTGTTTAAAAGATGCTGGTCCACCAGTTCAAAGTCGCTCAGCGAGCTATGGAAAGAGCTATGCTCGGAGTTTCTCTGAAGGATAAGATTCGTAACGAATACATCCGACAGAGAACCAAAGTTATCGATAAAGCTCTAAGAATAAGCAAGCTGAAGTGGCAGTGGGCCGGCCATATCTCGCGAAGAATCGACGGCCGCTGGGGCAAACGTGTTCTTGAGTGGAGACCACGACTCGGTAAACGCAAGCTGAAGACAGGGCTCTATGGCGCTCATTGGGGGAGGCCTATGTCCAGCGGACGAGTGTCCAGTGGACTGCTATAGGCTGATGATGTTTAAAAGATTAGGTAGCGAAAGCTAAGGACCTCACCCACGCTGGGCATATGAATTAAGCTAAGGGGTTAAGATCAGTATAAATATAATTTAAATGTTTATATAAAATGTAAAAACCGACTCCAAATTTAAAAGCATCATTCAATCCACAATCAACGGAGTAGTCGACAAACATTCATAAAAAACATACATAGGCTACGGCTACTACGGAATATAGAACCTCCTACTTCTATTCTAATATTATAAAGAGGAAAGGTTTGCTTTTTTGTTTGTTTGTTTGTATTGAATAGGCTTCGAAACTACTAGACCGATTTGAAAAATTCTTTCACCGTTGGAAAGCTACACTATCTACGGTGAACGAACATGCTATATTATATGTATTTCTATTCAAAAAATTAGGGATCCTTACTAAAACTCCAATAATGTAACCCAAGGTGTAAAAAAATACCTTAGAAATTCCAATACCTATGCGAAGCCGGGAGGTCGACTTTTTATATGAAGGAAATCATGTCCCTCTTTAACAGAATGTAGAATCAGTGCTGGCTATTACAATATTAACCCACCGTGAATTATGACGACCGATGAAGCGCGGCGGGCGTCAGTACGCCTACGACGCAGGAGGTTGTGGGTTCGATTCCCGCCTCGCGACAAATGTGTGTTATGGGTACTAGGTGACTCATATACGTAATAGAATAAATACATTACATAGAGAGATAGTGTTTTAAACATAGATAATACACAACACCCGGAACAAAAATATGCAGATCGTAAAAACATTTGCCCTGAGGCGGGAATCGAATCCGCAACCTTGCCGCGACCTTCGCCCACCCCGCAACATGGGTCGTTGGTATTATTATTTATTTATTTAATTTGTGAAATGTCCTAGCTATCTTGACTGCGCTGTGACTATCGACGCACACGTGACCGGGGGCACAAATGTGTGCAGAAAAACTTCGAGAAGAGGTGTAGATGCCTAATCTAGTTTAGTATTGTTGACTCCGGGTGTTAAGGATCCCTTTGAAAATAACGTGACTTAACAACTTGGGGAAGTTGTGTTGTGAGGCAGGGTGTTTATATTTGTAGGGAATTACAGCTACGTCGTATCGCAGGGTAATTGGAAGGTAATAGGGAGGTAGACCTTTTGAGTTTCACTCTATTTGGATCTAATCATCATGATCATCAACCTATAGTAGTCTACTGCTGGACATAGACCTCCCCCAATGAGCGCCATAGCGCCCGTCTTCAGCTTGCCGCATCCAGCATCTATCTGCAGTCTTTCGCAGGTCGTCATCCCATCTGGCCGGATTTGGTTCTAATGATGTCTGTATAATTCTTATTGTCCGTCCGTATGTTGAATAGAGTAGACTTCCTAAGAAATTTAATATACTTAACGTAACGTCTGGCTATCTATCTACCTATAAAATGTTGGTAAGAACCGTATAGCGATGCGTATATCATCATCATCAGCCTATAGCAGTCCACTGCTGGACATAGGCCTCCCCCAATGAGCGCCATAGCGCTCTGTCTTCAGTTTGCCGCATCCAGCATGTACCTGCAGTCTTTCGCAGGTCGTCATCCCACCTGGTCGGAGGGCGTCATACACTACGTTTACCGAGTCATGGTCTCCACTCAAGAACACGTTTGCTCCAGCGGCGGCCGTCGGTTCTTCGCGAGATATGGCCGGCCCACTGCCACTTCAGCTTACTAATTTTTAGAACTATGTCGATAACTTTGGTTCGTATAACATACCAGACGAATATTTTATTATCTTATCAAAATCACTTTTAGCTGTTTTGCTGACCTCGTGGCGCAATAGGTACTGTTTCCTGTACCGAGGGAAGTTTACGGGTTCAAGTCCCTTGGAAGTTGAGAACATTTTGGGACATAATTAAATTTACCTTTTGAAACTATCATGGTTATTAATACTAAATATAAGAATCTGGCAACCGAGAAGTCTGCCATAGCGGACATCTTCTCGAGTCTGGTTCAAACCACTGGATCGAGTTGCACTATCCATAAGTAATCTCAACAGAGCGACACTACATACCAAGAATGGTATAGGAGGCCATTGAGATTACGAAACATAGGAACTTCAACCGAGAAGATGGCTTCCAATTATCGGGAGCCTGGAACTCTGTTGTGAGAACGTGCAAAAACAGAAGAAGTGATGTACCAACCGCGTCGCGTTCTGATACCGTCAGTGTTGTGTGTCGTGATCGAGCTGCGTTCGATAATAATGAAACCGGTGGTAGTGGTAACGTTCGTAGCAAAAGACAAAAAATGAGGGTAGATCGGTATGTCTGCCCATAAAAACATACTCGCAGTGCCTTCAGTTATTCCGTGACCATGGCGCATGAAACTGTGCCGAAATATTGGATAACTTAAAAATCAAATCATGGTAAGATCCCGTTTCAAATTACTTTAGTATTATTAAATTTATTAGAAATAAACCCTAGTGTGAGGCATTCACATTTATAAATAGATTTTTAGCTTAGTACAAACCATTCGAGATCCCTCCCATAAATCAAACAGAACTGCTAGCAGAAACTATCTTTGAAATTCAGTACAGGCGGGCACATAATACCCGCGGTTGTCTGAAGAGTCAATATCTTAAGAGTGCAGTTCTCAAGGCAGGCGATATACAGTTACAAACGACTTTTGTTGGCGATGGTACTGGGGGATTTTCGGTTAAGCTTTACTTTGTTTTGCTCTTTATTGCGGAGTGTATTAAATGTCAATCTGGTTTAAGATTATTGAGGAGAACATATTCATATATATTATAATAACACTAATCTTCTAATATATAAAATATTTTCTGTTACCCGCGGGTTCACCCGCGTTAAACTCGAATTTCTCTTTATTAGGTGCTTTTTTACACCTTGGGTTACATTATTGGAGTTTTAGTAAGGATCCCTAATTTTTTTGATATAATATAGCCTATGTTCACCGCGGATAGTGTAGCTTTCCAACGGTGAAAGAATTATTCAAATCGGTCCAGTAGCTTCGGAGCCTATTCAATACAAACAAAAAATCAAACCTTTCCTCTTTATAATATTAGTATAGATGTTTTTAGATTATTTGTAGCTACAAGAATTCATTCATAAATAATGTAAATTGTTTTTGAATCAATAAAATGAAATTGAAACTAGTTGAAGAAGCTTTCTTCTGTTGTTGGACATCAGACGTGCAAAATCACTCCCTATCTTCAAAAAACTGCTGCATCAGCATTATTTATCCATAATGAAATATTGATAGCCTTATCTTATGTCTATGTAAGTTTATTATAATGTTTGTAATGTAGGTATTTAGTGTATTTTTTACCAATTATTTATTAAAGTGCCACCGTCTATATTGTTCGTTCATGTCCAGTCCATCCCAAGGTTGCCTGGAAGAGATCGCTCTCAGCGATAAGGCCGCCCTTTATACCTTTATTCTAAGTTTTTATCTCTGTATTAATTTCTGTTTTGTGTGGTGTAAAGTGTCATCTATCTATCTATCTTTCTCCAGGAATATCTACCTTTCCTTGCAATCACCAGATTGGAAATTTATGAGTGTTGCATAAATAAATAAATCCATAGAGAGGCCGTGTTATTGCCAATACACTCGGCCAACGTCTTAGTCGACAGTAAAGATTCCCTCATTCCCTGGTATAAATAATTTATTACTCGCTGCCCGCGGCTTCGCGTAAGATTTTGGGGAATTCTCGCCAACGAAAGGGGATTTCCTGGTTTCATAAACAAAAACTCTTTATTTAGACGAAACCTTATAAAGAAAGAAAGAGTGAAAAGAAAGAAAATATTTTTATTTACCTTAAAACTACGCAAATTAATATATTACCTATGTAACAAATTATTAAGCGTAGCAGTGTTCATGGCAAATATATTATATATACACCTCTCCTGTAACCCCTAAGGTTTGCTGGAAGAAAAAACATAAAATTAAGTATTTAGTTTTCACTTCTATCCCAGTTAGATTTGATTTTGTGTTTTTCTGTTAAACTCACCAGGACGACATAATCGCGTGTGCGACAAAGCCCTTTATAATATTGAGAATAAAAAAAAAAACCCTAAAGACTGCCTCGTTTTTTTAACTAGCTTCTAAGCGTCTAACTTAAGAAAACAAAACACTGCTGAGCACATTTCTTGCCATTTTTATAAACTCCTGTCCTTTCTTAAGAGCAGAACAATGGGTATTGAAACATTCAAAGGCTTAGGGGTCACGTACACAACCTAAGGCTATGCACATAATGCTGGCTGTAATACAATACTGGGTCCGCACTAAACTGCTATAAGTATTGCAAGTCGGGCGGCATTTGAGGCTCGCGGCGCGCATACTGATTCAGAGGGTTAGGAGTTACGAAAGTGTTGATGTGGCGTTATGGCCAATAAAAGTATTTTATTTTTGTTTATTTGGGAAATAAACAGTACATAAAACATTACATGAGAAAAGTACAATGGGCCTTATCGCTTAGAAGCTATCCCTTTCAGGAGACCTTTGGATGGAAAGAATTATGTGAATTTAAGAAAGACAGGGAGTGTACCAAAAATAAGCTAAAATAAATAATTATTTGTATGCGAATACGCTTTTTTTTGATAGAACAGCAAAAAAATTAAGAAATTATTTGTGTATACTTCCATAGTATTATGTCATACGGCACATCTGTTCTGTGTCATACGGCATACTACTGTGGGAGAACGCTGCAGATATACCGTATTTTTGTTGCAGAAGCGGGCTGTTCGTGCAATCTAGCGATTGAAGTGAACAAAAAAATCAAAGTGATCACTTTATTCCCTAGTTTTACTTATGTCCGTATTTGAATTTTATGACGTAAAAATAAAGCACTTTGATAATTAAAAGTAAAAAAAAAATATTGCCAGAACAGAGACGAATATTGCATACTCGTATAAATTAACAGAGAAACTGAGCAGATACCATAGCGCTGGTCTTCCGTGAAGACCGTGGTGCGCAAGGTGGCCTAATACACGCATACAAACAAGAAATAAAACTTACCTAGCCTAGTTTTTTCATAAGTTATTTTAATTTTGATACAAGTCCAAGAGTACTGTAAGGTCTTAAAAATAAAGCACTATGATATTTTTTCAAAGAAATGCCACATCCAGCGTTTTCTAGTCCTGCTCTAAGTTGGCTACTTTATTTCTCGAGGTGAGTCTCGTTGAAAGTGAGATAGTTCACTCCACCCGGCTGCCTGGCAGGCGGCTCACGTGCCGACGAACTTTTTAACCGAACTTTTCTATAGTTCCGGTGATTATGCCGGTGTCAATAAAGTTTTATAGAGTCTTCGGGATAGTATAGAGGTTTCAGGTTCCCTTTTGCAATTCATTTTACAGAAAGGTTGATGACCGTTCTGTGAAATTCTTGCAGCTTTTTGTTTTAAAGCAGTGAGAGTTAAAAATGTGATTTAAATCATTCGGGTCTGATTGTTAAATTATGAATATTAAATGTATAGAAATATGAACCAAAGTAGTAATTATTATTATATCCCAAAAAAGTCGATATCGACCGGGTTTTGCTCAGTAGGTTAGATCATTCGAAATTAATAGTCGATATAAAATTTGACTTGTTTAAGTGCTTATTAAATAAAAACATTTTGAATTTTGAATTCCTGTACTAAGGGAAGGTCGCGGGTTCAAGTCCTGCCTAAATCGATTTTTCCGATTATTCAATGTTATCGCGCATTATAGGTATCATTCAATTGATTCATTCTTTTCCTCCTTTAGAAATAAGAAAATATGTAAAAAACCCGCACCCACCAATCCATCCTATTAGAGAGTTATTCCGAATTCGTCCTAATATATTCGGCCCATACTAGACCGAATCCGGGAAATCTTCGTAATCTACGTCATAAGTAGGTAGATACTTGCTTTACTACAAATATTTGTAGGTTATAAGAAAGTTATGTTCCTTTGACTCCCCCAGAGTAATAAAAGTCAGGCGATATTAAGATTCAAGGGAAGACCTCGCCTCAGGGCGCTGATCTATTGGCTCCCTCATCTTACGAGATAACTTAGAAGTGGCCTGCAAATAATGGCCATAGAAGTATACTTGCCTATACATACTTGCTACATATGGTTGGGAACATGGGAGTTTTGACCGAGTAACATTGTCTAACATAATGCTTTGTAAAAAGGCTTATTACAAAATTTCAGATTATCTCTAGACGATAAATGCTTGGAGACGAGTCAAAAATATTGAAGTCAAAATAAATCAAAGTGATCCCTTTACGTCCGAGTTTTACTTATGCAATTTGAAATTTGTGACGTGTAATTTTTCAGCACGTCAGCATTGCCTAACAGCAGGGCTGGCTGCAATATCCGACATCTTGGTGACGCGTCCTATTGGTGTTGATATGAATAAGTCTACCTCTAGATTATTTGGAACAGTCTGGAATACCTCGTCTGAGGGCCCTGATCTATTGGCTCCCTCATCTTGCGAGGTAACATAGCTTGCGAGGCCCTGGAAATAATGATCAGAAACTTACATAACCTTCCTAAATACATATATTCTACCTCTACGTGGAAGATACAAGGACATTTTTGCCGAGGATTCAATATGGGTAAATAGATAATATGAGTGTGGGATATCAATGAAATTGAATTCATTTTTCGTCGTCTGCTGCATCTAAATTTAATAATCTACTTATAATATAAAAATAAATCGCTGAATGTGTTGCTAAGCGCAAATCGCGAGAGCAGCTGAACCGATTTCGCTAATTCTTTTTTAGAATATTCCTTGAAGTACGAGGATGGTTCTTACGGAGAGAAAAAAGAGAAAAATTTAAAAAAAAATGTCTGAAACAAATGACCACCCGGGCGAAGCCGGGACGGGCCGCTAGTATAAAATAAAATTAGCCTTTATAATACAATACAAAAATTCTTTATTGTACACCATAATAAAATCATTACAAAAATACATTACATGCGACAAGTACCTACAATGCATTTAATTATCTACTAACTTCATAGATACACACTGACTTAATGGTTAATATGTACAAACGTTTTTTTCGTCGTTTCTTCTTCGTCACGTTTCTATGACCCACCACCAATCCATCGAAATCACAGCCTTACAAACCATACTAGACACAAAGTTACCTCTAGTTTAAAACTACCCCTATAGAAAGTTATGAGCAGTCAATGTTTGCCGGTCAGATCGACCCACTGACTGCCGCGGGACTTGATTACCGAAAATATTTGTTGAGGTCATCCTACGATCTAATATAACGGATAATATTGGAAGTAGTTTAGGGAAAGTTACCTCTTTGAATGCCCATAACGCACGTCTAACTTCGGTGGTGCACCCGGGTACAGGCTAGGTAGTGAAAGCGTTAAGTCTCCATTCCGCTGCTATTATTACTAAATTTAATTTAATTTAATGTTAATCTCTTAGTTTTGTCTAGGTTTACTTTATTAAACTTAATGTATTATATACACTTAGAACGGAAAGAAGTATTGAGATTAGAGCATAGACAAGTAGAAATTGTGTTATATAGACTATTATAGTCTATGTTGGATTATTAAGTCTCAACACTTAGAACGGAAAGAAGTATTGAGATTAGAGCATAGACAAGTAGAAATTGTGTTATATAGACTATTATAGTCTATGTTGGATTATTAAGTCTCAACACTTAGAACGGAAAGAAGTATTGAGATTAGAGCATAGACAAGTAGAAATTGTGTTATATAGACTATTATAGTCTATGTTGGATTATATATTAAGTCTCAACACTTAGAACGGAAAGAAGTATTGAGGTTAGAGCATAGACAAGTAGAAATTGTGTTATATAGACTATTATAGTCTATGTTGGATTATTAAGTCTCAACACTTAGAACGGAAAGAAGTATTGAGATTAGAGCATAGACAAGTAGAAATTGTGTTATATAGACTATTATAGTCTATGTTGGATTATTAAGTCTCAACACTTAAAACGGAAAGAAGTATTGAGATTAGAGCATAGACAAGTAGAAATTGTGTTATATAGACTATTATAGTCTATGTTGGATTATATATTAAGTCTCAACACTTAGAACGGAAAGAAGTATTGAGGTTAGAGCATAGACAAGTAGAAATTGTGTTACCATAAATCTAATCCAATATAGACTATTTATATCTCAACACTTAGAATGGAAAGAAGTATTGAGGTTACCAGTCCATGTTAATGTTAAACTATTTCGTACATGGTAGACATTTTTCATGAGAAGTCACGTCACAGGCGACGAACATTAGACGACCGATGTGGCGCGGTGGGCGAAGGTCCGCCTGCGACGCAGGAGGTTGCGGGTTCGATTACCGCCTCGGAACAATTGTGTGTACGATCTGCAGATATTTGTTCCGGGTGTTCTGGTCGTTTTCTATGTATAATAAAAAATATCTATCTATGTAATGTATTGTATTATGTATATCAGTTATCTAGTACCCATAACACAAGCTCTGCTTACCATGGGGCTAGATAATGCTGTGTGAATTGTCCAGCATTATTTATTTATTTATTTATAGACTAGTAGAAATTGTGATACCATAAATCTAATCCAACATAGAATATTGTCTCAACACTTAGAAACAGAAAGAAGTATTGAGGTTACCAGTCTATGTAAATGTAATGCATGAAAAACAGGACAGAATTGCTGCGTCTAGGGCGAGTGCTCTACAAACACACCGGGACATACGGACAAATATCCGGCTCCTGACCAGCTTTCTCGAGTGTGGACCTTGTTTTTCTATTAACTGGGCTGAACCGGGCTGGATTTATTTCGCATTTATAGCGAAATAAATCCAGCCCAAGCTAAGCAGAGCTTGTAAGTCTAGCTAGATAATGCTGTGTGAATTGTCAAAAAGTTTCATTTCATTTCATTTCATTTCATTTCATTTCATTTCATTCATTTCATTTCATTTCATTATGAAAGGAACGGCACTATTTTAATTCTTTTAAAATATGTCGTTTAGTTTAGCTTTGGCGATATCTGAATTAAAACAGATAGGTAGATACTATGCCGCATGCCGTTCCAATCCTTTTCTCGATTCCATTCTCAATGGTGAAAAGTCACTTCACATTAATAAAACGATAATAAAAGAGATATCGCCGGACGATCGTAAAGTCCCTGCGTGAAACTACCGTTATAATGTGCGAAATAAAAACGCGACGCGCCTGTGTACAATCACCTTTATTTCAACTAGCTACAGCCTGTGAAGTGACTCGGGAATAGAAGTGCCTGATTTTTTTACATTATTTACATACAGTGTTAGCTAAAATCTTTAAATTTTTTTGAAAATAACGAATCAACAGGAAATAATCTAAATCAGTCAATGGCGCGAACTCGTCGGTAGGCGAGTCCTAAATGTATGTATGCTAGTCAGATGTTAGCTCACCTGACATTTATTTTCAAAAAACCGCGTAAAAATGTGAACAGACCTATAGCACAAGGGTTAGTAATGCTATGACGACCTCTGTGGCGCGATGGGCGAAAGTCCGCTTGCGACGCAGGAGGTTGCGGGTTGGATTCCCGCCTCGGTACAATGGTGTGTTCTATTTACAGATGTTTTTTTCGGGTGTTCTGGTTGTCATCTATGTATAATAAAAGAAACTCTATCTTTGTGATCGATTATATTATATGTATATCAGTTATCCAGTAGACAAGCTATAACACAAGCTCTGCTTAGCTTGGTGCTATACATAATGCTGTGTAAATTGTCCAGCATCATGAAAAAAATTGGGAATGATTACCCACTAAAAAGCAATTTTTGAACAAGTTTTCATGAATTTATCTACTTATTAATAAAATGAACCGACTGACTGTCGTATTTTTATATAAACAAACGAAATAGTTACGATTGCAGGGTGTGCTAGATTAGATTTTGGATGTGTGAAGTGATTTCAACTTTATGTCCAGAGCTATAAAGAAACTATTGGACTGTTGTGTGTTATTTGTTTTGATATGCACGGATTGTGTTAAGTTTTTCATGTTGATGAAATTTTTTGTGATTGTTACCAGTTTATTCATATTGACTGAATAAAACAATGCAATAGAATGAAAAAAAAAGAAGACAATCGCGGTTCATGTTAACTTTTGTTTTGTGGTCAAAATTGATGGTTGAAAAACTTTTTGCCACTGATGCCATGATTATTTTGGCAAAAAATAATAATATAGGACGCGCGGTCTTAATATGGAAGTAAAATAAATATACCTGACCTTAAACTTATTATTCTAAGTGCCTAACAATTCAAGCTAAATAGAGCTTGTGTCATAAGTGCTTGAAATGCTGTTTTTCAATCATTTTGAAATTCGTTTCAGCGCGATCCTAAATCCCAGTAGGAAGACCTTTCTCGGAGAATTTGACCGTTATAAAAATAAACTTAAATAATAATTTAGATACAGACATAATGCAAAGAAAGTTCATATATCCTACACTACGTTTACCGAATCGTGAAAGA
Organism: Eupithecia dodoneata; assembly: GCA_947044415.1. Classification (NCBI taxonomy): domain Eukaryota; kingdom Metazoa; phylum Arthropoda; class Insecta; order Lepidoptera; family Geometridae; genus Eupithecia; species Eupithecia dodoneata. The sequence goes on from OX345670.1 coordinate 4,333,930, forward strand.
ATAATAAATACAAAAGAATTTTTTTCCATAGGCCTAAAAAATCTGCACTTATGTAAACAAGTCAAATTTTACAATACAAATTATTATAAAATAAGAAATATTAAATGAGGTGTTTTTGATTTTCTATACTCTTAAATTTTTTGTCTACTAGTGGAGGAAGTGAAAAAGAAACCACTAGTATATTCATATATCTCTTACGTGTTATACATGGTTATTAACACTTTGACTGCGATTTTTTTCGACGACTGCGATCTTTTTTTTAACCTAAAACATTCGTGCTGCCGCTCTACACAGCGGTTGTGTTGCGGCGCACATGCGTTTCGTTCGAAAAATATTACGGCTGTGCTGAGTCACAAAGATCTGTATTTTCTCAGCCGCTGCGCTAGTGTGGATTTACGCATATTAGTCAGTTGTAGAAAACACATACCGTGTGATTTTAACACCCAAAGTGTTAATAACATTGTAACAAAGTCACTTTCACAGTAAGAAGCCAAGCTATCTCAAGATCTTCACTTCAATTTCCTATCTCGATGTAAGATTATACCTGGTACCTACGTACCTAGCAAGCAAGTGAGTGCAATGTACTTCTTACAAGAGGTGACTACAGTAACTAAACCCTAGTTTTCGGAGCGAAGACTAATCATTATCACAGTGGCGATTTGCGAACGATTTTAAGGCGACGATTGCTAATAGCGGCGAGCTCGAAGTTTGCCCGCGAATTCGGGGCGGTTTTAGATATTATAGAAAAAAATGCAGAATGTACACAAACAAATTTGAGTTTTATATACTAAGAATTTAGAAAGTTAGTTCCTCACGAAGTCACCAAACTGAAAAACCTGTTTCAACTCACCTCGTGTAAGAAAGGGCTAAGATGCAGGTGTTTGCATTCACCTCACATCGCACATTCAATTTCTAACAATGGCGACTCGTAAAGACGCTACTGCAAAAGTTTATTAGTTTCTGTTCAGCCAATTCCATGCATACGGTCACTTAGTGACGATGGTTGGATATCGTTGGGTCAGTGCACTTTCCTTCTCTCATTATCAGATCATTCCCATATCTCGCGAAGAAACGACAACTGTTGGGGTAACTGGGTAAATGAGTTCTTGAGTGGAGATCACGACTTGGTAAAAGTAGTGTAGGACGTCCTCCGACTAAGAGGGATCACGGTCCTATGTCCAGCTGTGGACTAGCATAGGCTGGTGATGATCAAAGGGATCAGAAAGTTTGTTGTTGCCATGCTTATGAAGCTGTGGCAAAGCGCGCAAAGGTCCGCCTGCGATGCAAGAGGTTTCGGGTTCGATTCCCGCCTCGCGACAAATATTTGTACGATATGCAAGAGAAACAACAAATATCTGCTCTGGGTGATTTCTATAGCTATATAATAAAAAAAATATAGTCACTGAAACTTAAAATGGCCGCAACGAAAGCTTGAACCCTAATAATGTAAGGAAAGTACCTAAATAGATGTAAGTAAATAAGTAAAACCCTAGCTCTAGCCAGAAGATCATAACCCCCATAACATCCTGAACATCTGGTCAACACCAATACGTGCGCGCCCACAGACAGTCGAAGCACGACTGACCGTAAAACTGTTTACGATCTTCGGCCAACGCCATCTAGTAGCGGAGATTGGCAACTCTACACTAAATCTAGGACGTCGCGACGCCGCCGGTTATAAACTGCATCTTTTACAGCTTTTAGAGTTAGATTTGAACGACCTCTGTCGTTTGCTAAATGGTTTATTGTAACGTGAACTTTAGGTAGTGGGGGTAGGGTAACTTCTTTTTTGTTACCTACTACCTTACAAAGCTATACCTATGAAATATGTTATTGCTAGGACCAACTATAACGACATTATGCCCTTTTTGAGCATTTGTTAACCTATTTTTATTCCTGTAGAGTAAACCACTTCAACACCTTTCACACACCTTTACTTCAATCTTACTAATATTATAAACGCAAAAGTTTGTAAGTATGAATGTTTGTTTCTCTTTCAAACAAAAACTACTGAACGGATCGGGCTGAAATTTTCAAACAGGTCCGGAAAAATATAGGCTACTTTTTATACCATAAATTAATTCCCATGGGAATTGGAATGGATGTTTATTACTCTTTCACGGAAAAACTACTGAACATATCGAGCTGAAATGTTGCATACAGGTAGTCCAGGCCCTGAATAAAACACAGGCTTTCCATAGGATAAAAATAACCTTAAAACGTTTCCATAGAAACAACGAAAGCGTACGAAACCGCGGGCGGAAACTAATAATTCATAAAACGTTATAATATCTGAAATCAGTGCGAGGATCACGCACTTTGCCACGAAATAAACTGGCAATCGGAGAAGTGGTGTCGGAGGGAATCCTTATAAATCCGGTCTCACTCCTGCCTTATTCAATCTCCGGGGATGGCGGATTTAGCGCGCTGGATGAGGCAACACTGGTAGTAACGGTTTTGGTTTCCTTCTTTCAAAAATAGTATAAAAATTTTGCCAAAAGCACTCGTAATTCTAGTGAACAAGAGTACACGATGGTGTGGTCCGGGAGCCATTTAAAAAATTGGTCAATTATTACGTCCCAAGCAAAACTTCGTAATATGCATTATGGATTAATATTATGAATACGAGTACTCGTGACCCAGCTGCGACTCCGTGGGTTGGGCAGTGGCAGCGATGATGACTTTATTCCCATGGAATAAGGTTCAAATCAGAATTCTGGAATTTTCTGGACTTGGTCATGAAAATCTGTCACTGGTTCCCGGACTAGTGGTGTAACTGACCGAAAAGATTCGAGGCCGAAATTTCGCATAAATGTAACTCCTTTTTATTTATGATGTCGCCGCCCCGCGCCGCCAGATCCTAGAATCAGCCCGTTTTAAGCCCGGAATAAAAAAAAAGACAGGACTATGAAAAGAAGCAATGCGAATCCTTGAGCAGAATTTACAGTAAAATAAAATCAAGAGTTCTTACTCACTCCACCTCATGAGACCACCTGGGTGGGTGAATCGCTGAAAGATTTTTTACAACGGATCACTAAACTTGAACGCGCCTAACTTTATATTGGTGACATAATACCTATGATGTATTTACGTCAGCAAATTGACAGTTATAGCATTTGGCTTATTGTACAGTTAAGCAGAAAATGACGTTCCTGAACCTATTTTGTGGTCTGATGCGGTGGATGGTTAGTAAGAACTCATTTTCAACTGTCTCTTTTAGTTTCCACAGTTCCCTAACTGAGTGTACTTTACAGAGAGTTCATGTTTCGAGCCGGGTCCGATATAAAAGTCCACTTTATACCGGGTGACCGCGACTTTTGTTTGTCTTTGCCAGTCTTTGCACTCAGCGGTACTAACTTTGATGTGAAATGGACGTATTAAACGAGGCTTCCTTTTGGAAATCGTTGGGAAACTATTGAAAGCGATTTTTAGGTTTCTCTGCAATTCTAAATAGTTTCAATGGATAAGGTACCTAGCTGTGTGCAGTTTATTTGCCCCACGTGGAGGTTTCGTCCATTTCAAAACAAAAAAACACTGAACATTTTTTAAATGTTTAAAAAGATATGAAACCTGACTATACTTTTATTATACTACCAGCGTTAAATTTGAATTTCACATTTTAAAAAATTAATATAGCTTATGTCACCCGGAGATAGTGTAGCTTCCCAAAGATGAAAGAATTTTTAAAATCGGTCCAGTAGTTTCGGAGCAACAATACGAACAAACAAAAAATCATACATTTCCTCATTTTATATTAGTATAAATGTTTTGTTATCTTATGTGTTGCCAATCAAACATTCTTACTCTTTTGGAAAACGGTGGAAACGAACGCAAACAAAATAAATCTCGCTGCCGTCAAAGTTATCCAAGTAAAAGCAGCCCGTACTGACCGTCCAAACGACCATTTTATTGGCTCTATAAAATAACGGCAGGTGTAGCGTATTGTGACTTTCCACCTTTTAGAACTTATGTTGCCCTGGTAGATTGGACAGAAATATTATATTATATTGCACTCGTTTCTGCCCGTGGCTTCGAACGCGTTGTTTCTATTTAATACAATTCTTATGGGAAAACCTAAGGATCAGTCTCGATACAATATTATAGGTAATAAAACATATAAAATAATTTGTTTTATTCCATAACCTTAAATAACGTTGATTAATCATTCTTATAAAATACAGTCTCGATACAATAGCGAAATAATATTTCAAATCGATCCATAATTGAAAGATAAATCTACAAACATACATAATATTACATTCAGCAGAAATTAGGATCTTCTCTTACGTTTTCCGTCAGCTAAAATTATATATCTATGTAATGTTTTGTATTTATTATGTTATGTATATTATTTATTTAGAAACTCATAACACAAACTTTGCTTAGCTTGTGTTTTTACTTAATTAATTAAATAAATAAAAATAAATTAAATTTATAGACGATGTTGTGTGGATTGTCCAGCATTATTTATATTTATTTGAAGGAAACCAGAAGCTTATAAATAGCAGACTAAAAAATTTATTAATACTAAAAAGCTTATTGAAGGTATAAAGTTTATTATTTATTGTCTGACATAAATGGGCTTACTTTATGCTGTGTGAATTGTCCAGCATTATTTATTTATTTATAACCAAATGAATAAATGAATTAGTTTCGAATAAGTTATACGCTTGACCGGAACCCGAATTTCCCGTGGCAGATATAACCTACAAGTTATAAAAATGAAAAATCGGTTAAAACAATAAAACCCAAAGCTTAAACACCCAATTCAAGAAAGTGCCCCACACGCAATTCCCGCGTCGCTACAGCGTTCTGCGAATAGGGCTACAAAATATGCAATTTACGAATGTCTTGGGGCGGGAATAGCCCAAAAATGTTCGCATGGAGAGCAAATCACCGAAAAATGCTCGTATCTCGCCGAAAGGAACTTCAAGAGGCGATAAAAAAATCTGAGACGTCGAAAAAGTCTCTATGCGTTCTGAGATAAGATAACCGAAGCTTACATGATTTTATAGTTCGCAATTGAGGTCTTGGAGAGGAATGAGGATAGCGAAACAGATCTTTATGCTTATAGAGAGAAGGTTCAAAGTATGTCGTGCTTGAGATAATGTGAAATGCTAGTATCTTCGCCGAGACCTATGATGTTAAGCAAACGAGCGTCCCATAGGAAGTTTGATAGCTAGCTGATTTAAAAAAATATAACCATAGAGAGCTGGTTTCAGATTAAAATACTTACTACTATACCTTCTTATATATATTTTATAGGTACGGTCAATGAGGAAAATTCTAGAAAGAAATACACAATAACAATGGTTAACTAAAGTAAGGTGTTATCAGTTTCTCGTCAAAGTAAAGTAAAGTAAAGTAAAAAAATCATTTATTTCTTTAGGCTTACAAAATAAGCACTTAGACAAGTCATATTTATACATTAAATTATTATCAAAAATAAAATATTTTACTGTTCACTTCAATTTTTTGTCCACTAGTGGAAGAAGTGAAAAAGAAACCACTAGCATGTTCATCTCTTATATGTCTAATACATGGTTATTTGCCTATTTAAGTCTAAATATAGTATGATTCGATACATGTCAATATTTAAGTAAAGCTATGCACAATAACAAATTACTTACATACTATTGTCGGTGCGAAACTGAGCGACATCTGGCCACGCATTAACATCATTTAGATAATCATTTATGGAGTAGAAAGCCTTCTTGATGAGATTTATTTTTATGTAATTTTTAAATCGTCGTTTCAAATCGTCAATTTTAAGTATATATGTATATTACATAAGTTCTGGTAATATATAAATTACATAAGTTCGTTTGAATTAGGTATGTATGTGGAGATAAAAAAATCGTAGTTCTTTAAAGAATTACAAATTTAGTAGGGTTTTTTCGCGGAAAAATTAAAGGATGCCATTGTGGTGTCATGCATGGTCCATGTAAAGCAAAGGAGATCTCTTTTATTATTAAATAAATAATGCTGGACAATTCACATAGCATTATCTAGCCCCATGTATGTAATGTATGTATGTAAGCGTGTTTGTTGCTCTTTCACGCAAAAACTACTGAATGGATCATTATGAAACTTCACAATAATATAGCTTACATATCAAAATAACACATAGACTACAATTCATTAAGATATATTGTATATTATCCAAAATATCGATCACCACGCGGGTGAAACCGCGGGTCGCAGCTAGTATAGTTATATACTTTTTGATACACGAGGTTTTTCTCATTCCCAAGTATCAAAACACGTCCGTCCTCGGGTTTCTTTCAGGGCGTGCCCACCACGCCCAGCGCTGGGACCCTGATGAGTCCCCGGACCCTGGCTCTGATTTATTACTGCGCTGTACACGCTCATAAATATGTGAACTGGGCACGGGAATAGTTACAAAAAGGTACTTAGAAAAACCCTTGATAAAATGGCAATTATCGTCCCCAATAACTTCTAAGAAACTTTGTAAGCGACGGCTTTTCTAGGGGCATTCCTCTAAGCGCACCCAAATGAAGCGCACCTAGGCGAAGCGCACCAAAGTACTTCCACATAGCGCACCCGTTTAGGTGCGCTTCATTCAGCCTGTATAAATATTAAGTTTTTATTCCTCGAAGCGCACCAATGAAAAAGTTGGGTCTAGTGATGGGATAGTAAAATGTGTCAATATCACTGATGAAACGTAATTCAGTAACATTTGAGTAATGTGAATATTTTATTATATTTTATTCGGAAAACAGACAGTATTTTAAAACTAAATAAAGAAATCATCATCATCATCATCATCAGCCTATATCAGTCCACTGCTGGACATAGGCCTCCCCCAATGAGCGCCATTGCGCCCTGTCCTCAGCCTGCCGCATCCAGCATCTGCCTGCAGTCTTTCGCAAGTCGTCATCCCACCTGGTCGGAGGGCGTCCTACACTACGTTTACCGAGTCGTGGTCTCCACTCAAGAACACGTTTGCCCCAGCGGCCGTCGGTTCTTCGCGAAATATGGCCGGCCCACTGCCACTTCAGCTTGCTAATTCTTTGAGCTATGTCGATAACCTTATAGATATAGATAAAGAAATAAATTAAATAAACTATATACCAATTATGTGCTTTCGCATGTTGAGACTAATTACTTACAAGAAAAACAGAAATTGAATTACTACCTACTTATGTAAAAAAAAGAGAACAATTAAATACGAATAAGTTTAAATTTTGGGAGACTAACCAGCTGAGGCACCGATTCAAACCAACAACGTTTAGCAAAAGTGAAAGTACTATACATAGGTATACATTTTAATGTATATCTAACTACCTAATTAAGCGTTATCGACTAGCTAAGTTAATAAAGGAGTTATGTTATAGCGGGAAGCGGTAACTCATGCATGGCGAGTACAGTGCACACCGGTTTAGTGCAGATTTGAATGCATTTCACGAGTCCATCCGAGTACATGTCAGCTGAAAGCCAAAGTAGTAGGGAATTGGGCTTTCTAGATCAAAGAAGATCTAGACGCCCAATTCCAATAGTCATCTATTCATTTTACTTTTATAAAACTAATAAAATGACTTTTCAGCAGATGCCCTATTCATTATTTACTTTTATAAAACTAAAGGAAGGACTTTTCAATAGGTGCCCTATTCATTTTTTACTTTTATAAAATTAATAGACGGACTTTTCATTAGGTACTCTACTCATTTTTTACTTTTATAAAACTCAAAAAAGACTTCTCATAATATCTCTATTCTATTCTATAGATTTATACTTTTCTATAGATCTAGACGCACAATTCTAATAGTCGTCTATTTATTTTACTTTTATAAAACAAATAAAATGACTTTTTAACAGGTGTCCTATTCATTTTTTACTTTTATAAAACTATAGGAAGGACTTTTCAATAGGTGCCCTATTCATTTTTTACTTTTATAAAATTAATAGACGGACTTTTCATTAGGTGGTCTATTCAAGTTTACTTTTATGAAACGAATAAAAGGACTTTTCTTTAGATGCTCTATTCATTTTACTTTTATAAAAATAAAAAGACTTCTTATAAATGCTCTATTCATTTACTTATGTAAAACTAATAATAAAGGACTTTAGATGCTATATTCATTTTTACTTTCAGTCAAATAAAAGTACTTTTTTAAGGATGCTCTATTGATTATATTTTTATAATACTTAAAAGCGTCATCATGTTTAATTTTTATGAAACTGAATGCTCAAATGTATTTTTAAATAAATTAAAGTAAGGATGATTTTCAATAAAAGAAAGAAAGAATTATTACATTATTTTATTTTCTAAACTCCATTTCATTATACAGTTAACATTTTTAAGTGCACAATAATTGGAATGATAAATACAGTTATATATTTCAGGACATTCCTTATAACTTTTACACAATGTCTGCAAATTAGGACAACCAAAATCTTCTATATTAATAACGTCTAAATTTTCATTTCCTACATCTAAAACGGATTGCAACATAACTCTTACCCAATTTGTCTTTTCTAGACCCTTAACAAATATTATACGTTTATTTTTAAAAAAATTAACAATATGATTTTTATAATTAGAGTAAGGTATAAAACCATCATTCCAAAAAACATTTCTATTCCTTTCAACCCAAGCTACTTGTCTTCTTTCAGTTTTAGTTAAACTATAAAATGGGTAGGGGGGCTTTATAAGAAGAACGATAACATGATTACCACACTGCATAGCTAATTCTTTTAAAATGAATTCATTGGAATCTGTCTTGAATCCTTGTACATCAACAATTGCCTTCATGATAGTTTGCGTACAATGTTGCTAAGTGGTTTATATTCAACTATGCGATCGTTTATAATCAGGCAGTAGGCACTGGTATTTTCCGGAATGTCTTGTGAACTTTCAATTTCTAATCTCACATCTATAGGACCCGTTTTTAAATTTTCGTTTTGTCTTGAACAATCAATAACAAATAGAGGAGATTTTATTTTAAAGTCTTCTAAGCTTAGCAATGGGTCAGCAGGAACATTATAATACGACTGACGAAATTTCATATACATCTCGTATAATATACCATACTTATTTTCATTGAATTTTAAGTTTAGTGAATCATATGGATAATACTGGGAATTCAAATATAACCTAACGTTTGTTATTTGACAGTGATCAAACAAGGAGCAATCTTCAGTTTTATTATTTTTTTTATTCGTTTGTAGCCCAAATATTACAAACCTAGGTTTTTCCAACTGAGAAGCAGTTTTCACTGACCATGAGTGTTTAGATGATTTTGGTAGAAGTGGATATTCATATAAATCCCAATTTCGAAAAGCTATATGTATTGGTTTATCTTTTTCAAGAACTTTTAATAGTGATAAACGTTCACGATCAGAAACCTTTATATGTGGAACTCGCCATTGTATTCTCTGTATAGTTATGTCTACTCGATCATTCTTAGTCATCTTAACACTATTCAAATTTGTGCTACTTCTATTCAAAATAAGTTCATGCTTGCTGTTTAAAATAACTTTCTTATAATCTTCTGCAAATCCTAATATTCTATTTAAAGGAATAATGACGCTAAAGGTGCCATCGCTATTCTTTGATCCATTAATTTTCCAATTCCATAAAGCTCCTAATTTACTATCTCCTTCGTTCATTGATATGTATGATTTTATTGTTGATGTGATTCCAACGTTTTTAATGCGGTCTATTTCCACACCATTCATTTCATACCGAATATCTTGAAATAAAAATGATATTGCATTGTTTGTAAAATCCACGCTTTTTTTGACAGGTTTTGCTGGATCATCTTTGTTAGTCACGGTTGCAATTCCTTCAATATAAATAGTACTAGCAGATGGTAAAACGTAAACATCTTGTTGATGAATAGGAATTCGAATTTCATCGTTTTCTTTAAAGCTATTATTGTAGGGATTGTAGGAATGGATTTCATAACTTTCAATTGAGTTGTCAAAATGTGGTAAATTGGTTATGTCAAGAATACTCATACTTTAAATCCAACGGCCTGTAGAAATGCTTTATTATTTTTTGTTAATTTCTTTAGTGGAATGGCGCGTCTTGATTTCTTGAATGAACGTTTAACAATAAGTTTTTCTTTCTTAGTAGTTGGAGTTTTATAGAAAATAATCATTTTGTATGACGTATATGAAGACCAAGTTGAATGTTCTCGTTTCTAAAGTCGATAGGTTTTCCGTTATTATCTATAATTTTTATAGTTATTGATGTTATACTCCTCTGAACCAATGGTAGGTAAATAATATTTTTTGGTATTTCAACAAGTTGGTGACCAGGGGGTACGTTCGGAATAAACTCATAAATTGTATGACAGGGTGAAGAGTTGTTGTATGAGCCAAGAACTAGATCACAATCTATCTTGATGACGGACACGGGAAGAATGTTGATTGAATTTATGGACTCATGCCATTTATTTGCTTCTAACTTTGCTTTAGGAAATCCTAGAAGTTCACCTATACTATTTTCTGATTGAAAATTTACAGTTTGAGTACAAAATAATGTGCATTTTAGAGTATTATTGTTAGGTAGAATCTGTAAGTCACAGTTCTTCATTTTGTTTGACAAATATTCGTTTATATCATGTAAATCATATGTTCCTGTGGGGATTTTGATTTCCGAGCCATTTTCACCATATGAAAATACATTATTATTATCATTTACATTGGGGATGGAGTTAAACGTTGAAAAATACAACAATCCGCATTCATATTTTCCATCAAGAAGCAACGGTGGATTGAAATTCGTTTCTATTAAAGATTTATTTCCTGTGATCGATATTGTAGTCGACATTGCTATTCACTGACAAATGACAAACAGTCATGCTAATCCTTGCTATTTATTTGATTTCTGCCAAAAGTTTTTTAAGAAACGTATACAGAGATGTCCGCAGTTATAAGAATTGTCTAACTGAATATTGTCATAGTTATAAAAAATATTGTAATTTGTCATATATTTCAAAAATTCTTTACATGGTTTCAAGTTGCCGTAACTATCAAAGTATTCGATATAATTACCAGATTTTGCATAGGCTACCCAATGAGTTCCAAGATTTTTAGAGCTATCTAAATTGAAAATTGCGCATTCTTTATGAAAGGGAAAAGCTGGCAAATTATCTCTCATGTACACCCCCCGAAAATGGGGAATGTCTTTTGTATATTTAATTATATCAATATTAGAAAGTGCTCTCTTGGGTAACCGCTGAATTAGTTTTTTGATCTACGCGCTAATGAGGTGTATATACCTAAGCCATCTTTATATGGCTTAATGCATAGTCCTCTACCAATAGACAAGTCCTCCATTTTTTGATTATGCCTTTTCAATTCTACTAAACGTTTCTTAGCAGATCTGTATTCGTTAATAGCTTTAGTTATTCCTGATACACCACCAGCCAAACTACCGACTGCTGACAATCCCGCAAATATTGGTATCAAAGGTAAAAAACCACCAGTTTTCGGAATTGGTATGATACGCGGCAACTTAAGAGACTCGTCTGAAGAAAGCATTTCTTTGGCAGCTGCATAGGCAAGTTCTAATGCTGCTTTTTTGCATTTTGGTTTTAATTTATGCATATGTTTCTTGGTATGTGAAACTAGTTTCTTAAAACTTTTTTTAAGTCCTGCACCGGAACTTACTTTTGCGATCATAGTTTTATTTACCAAATCAGCAGCCATCTTTTCTCCGATATTAGAATCTAATGCTGTGGCACGTTTCTTAGCCATTTTTAATAAGACGATATCAGCTTTGTGACGTTCTTTTAAATTTGATGATTTGTTATAGGCAATATCGTGCTCTTTACAATACTCGTCTAATTGATTGATCCCTTTATCACCACGAGCTAATCTTTGTTTTAGTTTTGTACCTGGCCCACAGTAATTATATCCGGGCAAATGTAATTCAAATGGTAATTTATTAATTAATTTGTTAACTAGTCCGTCTTCTACCATAACAAGCTATAAACTAAGCGCTTAGATGAGCAAACCTATTGATATAATAAACTTGAAATCTTATAAAGCATTTGATTTATCTATCCAGGAATTTTCACTATCAGGAAATCCTAACCATTTAACAAATACTTTGCTGCCTTTTCTCTTCAAAACTTTTTCAACAAGGTAAACATCAGGGTGTTTAGTTGCTAGAAGTTCTTCTGCGTAAAATGCTCCTAGTATAGGATGATGATTGCTGTCTTCTAACAAATAAGTAACAGGGTTAGTATTTTGAACTTTTATTATTTTAAATATCTCCGTAGACCAATTTGGCGTGTACCCTTTTTCAAAAGTTCCTTTATATTTACTAATACGAACAAAATCATTAATTTTATTCGATTTTGATTTGCATGTTAGCGAAAGAGCTTTCTCTAAATGGTTGTATCTTTGTAATATTACGTGCTTATTTTTATGATTTACTTCAATTGGCTTCATGCCAATCGTTCTATGTGTAGAATAATTATATTTCTTCATAACTGCATCAAGAACCCCATTACTCCATTTATAGTTCCCTTTTAAACTAAACTGTTTATATAACATGTTTTTTAAAGTTCTTATAAAACGTTCCACAATTGATGCTTTTTTTGTTGAATATGTAGAATAATGATTTATATTGTTCTTCAACATGACCTTTTTGAAATCGTTGTTGTAAAATTCTTTACCTAAATCGGTTTGTAAGTTTTTAGGACAACGCCCCTTGTCTAATATCATCCTAAAACTTTGAGAGACATGTGCTTTATTTTTCTGCTTGAGTGGATATGACCAGGCATACTTAGAAAAGACATCAATAACAACTAAAATATAGTTATTGCCAGAATTATCTTTAGAATGAGCTTGCATGTCGACTAAATCGGCTTGCCATAAATCATCGATATCTTTCATGATCACTCTTCTTCGCTGAAAATTCACCCTTGCGTTCTTATGGATTTCGTTTACCACACTTTCTTTGCTCATTTTCAAGTGGTTTAATGTTTGGGATATGATTCTTAGTAACGTTTAATTGAGAACTTAATTGTGTTAGTATTTGATTAAGCTCGGTAATTTTTTTTTGAATATTTTTTTCTAATTCATCAACATATTTTTTTGTTACAGAGTCATTTAAATCAACAGGGTTCCCACAATTTTTTATTACTTTATTTCCTGCATCCAAATGATCTTTGTGTATGTGTAACACGCACAAAGGTTTTATTGTGTCCATATTCCGTTTTTTATAAACATGGTGACCAAATTTGTCTATGTTCATGTTCACAACTAGTACGATACTGAATAATTTTAGAATAGTAATAACCTTTTATTCTTTTATTATACCAGCTTCTTTTAATTCTTCAATGATTGATATGATTTCATTACTATGGTTACCGTTTCCCGCATCTTTCGAGGCTATCAATAGTTTTAATCTCTCGACTAATTCATTAGGATCGTCCCAATATATAAAATCTGTATTTTTCTTGTATTTTTTTAAAAAAGTCATTTTCCCCCCACGCTTTACTACCTCATTATTTTTGCCTTCAAGAAGAAACAACGGTCTTATAATCTGAGTATACTTTTTTCCTTTATCTCCTTTTATTTGCCCTCCAGGATGATAATCTCTTTTATGAACATTTGTCATATTTAAAATTTCTTTATACATTAATTTATCAGATTCCGAAACTAAGTTTAGTTTAGGATTTTTTTTCAATAATAACTCACTAAGACCCGGTGTTAGCTCGTAATCTTTATTTGTCAATTTAAGTACTTTAACTGTTTTCAAACGGTCTTCATCATAAAAAGTAGAAAGGGATACAGGTATACTTCCAATCATTAAATTATTATTTTCATTTCTGATTCCGAAAGGAATACTTATTTCTTCGAGATTATCATCATTTTCTAAACAGTCTTGAAAATCGTTATCCAACACGTCATCTTGTTTATTTAAAATTGACGGATAAGTCGTATTTTTGATTTTAACTTTACTGTCATCGTTTTCTTCATCTATTGAATATTGATTGTTAGATTTTACTTCTGTTTGTAATTTCGCGTTATTAGCGGTCAAAGCTTGTAAAGGATCAATAATAGGCTTAAATATTTTATGTTGTCTTAATTCCAACTCATTGTCATAGTCTTTCATTTCTTTAAGTTTATTTTTTATTGCACTCACAGATTTAATTAATTCTCCTTTAATATTACCATTCAATATTAAGTTTTCTACTGACACAGCCATTATGACATGTAATACAAATATGAATGAGTTATTTTATTCATTACACTAGTTTTATAATGTAACTATACTAAAACGTTACAAAAACATCGAAATATTTTCTATATCTACCCTTGTTTAGCGCACAGTCTTTATTTATAATCAAAAAACTATATGGCTCTTTCCAAATGTCTGAGCACAATTTTTTGAATTGAACATAATTCATGTCTGTATTTACATGTTCATTGTAAATATGTTTTAAATTGATATCATCTTGCCTAAATATTATCAATAAATTAGCATTGTCTCTTATAAGCTGTTTAGGAATCTTAGAATATGTTTGCGATAAGTAAAAACAGTCAATTTGTTTATGTCTGCCCATGGAAAAATAATTCCTTATATTCACTTGATTTTCGCAAGCAACATCATCAAATATGAATACTGAATTCTTCAAGGCATGACTAGGTGAAATCACATCTTTATCCTCTTTAAAAATAAAAAACTTGACTCCGGGTACACATTTAAATACATTGCTTAGAAAACAATATTTTGGTTGAAAAGTAGTTTTAGAGTAAAGGTAAACATTTTTAAATTTAAGACCATTTTTATGTAACAGTAAACTAAGCATTATATTCGTTTTACCGCAATTTGATGGACCACATACAATACAACGAATAGTATTCGGCAATAATACGCTATGTTTTATATGGTTTTTATGTATGCCTTCAACATTTAAATTATTTATTTCTAACGTCACGGGTTGCTTTACCAACCTCATTTTTATTTCTGGCTAAGTTATAAATTTATCTGAATATTTAAAGCATTCACATATACCTACCTAAATAAATAACAAATATATAATGCTGGACAATTCAACTAGCCTAGATGACTTAATACAATGTATAACATAGTTACCATAATATTATTATTGTAAATAGAAAAACACCCAGAATCCTGGAACAAATATCTGCACATCTTACAAACATGTTTTTCGAGGAAACATGTAATCGAACCCCGCAACCTGCTCCGCATCGCTACGCCACATCGATGATGGTGATGATGTATTAATTTCTTTAAAATAAGGTTAAATAATAAAACAAATAATTGTCTTTCATTTCTTTATTTATAATTAAATTAATGATATTAATCCATTGAACTTAACTTTTGAACGATCTTACTAATTAACCTGTCCGCGTCATTCTTAATTTCATCATAGTGTTCCTTAACTAAGTATTGAACACATATTTCCTTTTTAATAAGGTTGGAGTTAGGTAAATGAAAATCCGATAAATCTTCTATGCTTATTTTTATGAGATGTTTTGCTTTCTCTGTTTCGCTGCGAATAACATATGACGTAGATGCTGCTGAAGTAGAAGCAGTAGGCTTGCAAATAGTTCTTTTTAGTGATAATTTAGATTTATGTTTGCCTTTTTCTGGTAATTCTTTGCTTTGCTTAATTACGTCTTTATCGTTTATCATTTGGTCCTCCTTCATTTCGTTTTGAATTTTCTTAATTTCTGCCTCATAAAAAGCATCCATATTCTGAGCATAGTAGTATGGGTTGGTAATGGGGTCAGGATCATCTTCAAAGTTAATGCAACTCATTTTCTGTAAAAATATAGACAGGTAATGTAAGATAAATATTGTTAATAATAATTCAACAAATAAGCAGACGATAGACTTTAAACTTACCACTTCGGGATGTCGCTACGCTAAGTATTATTAGGTATGCACTTCAATAAATCTGAAACGAGAATGACGAATTTTTATGTGTACTTAGTATTCAAATATTAAATAAATTCACAAGCTATCTAGGTAGATATACATTTACACATCATGTAAGTACTTTTCTTTATATGGGGCATTCCATCACTCCTTAAATAGGATGTCCTCACCTAATGCGTCTTGTTTTGAATGTTTTAATTTACTCGACTGCTGCTGTAAGTCAAAATAAAAGAGGATATTTATTTTATTATCCTTTTAACACACCAAGCAGCCTTTAACTTAGATAAAGTACTAAAACCAACATCTGTACCTATCTGAGTATATGCACTGTGTAGTATAAATACAACAAGTCGTTTTAATCTAATGTGCATTCATTTCATAGGTACAAGAATAGTAGTTATCCTAAAGGTATGTTATTAATCAAGTTTATAATATACTAGTTGCGCCCCGCGGTTTCACCCGCGTGGTGATAGATATTTTGGATAATATACTATATATCTTTATGAATTCTAGCCTATGTGTTATTCTAATAAGTAAGCTACATTATTGCGAAGTTTCATTAAAATCCATTCAGTACTTTTTACTCGAAAGAGTAACAAACATCCATCAATCCATCCATATTTACAAACTTTGACGTTTATAATATTAGTAGGATAGTATTAATCCAAGTCTAGGACAACAAAAATTTCAACTTACTTATTTGTTTGCTAGTTTCAGTAAAGTCGTCGGACAAACATAGCATGATAATATTATTTAGTTAGAGCATGTCAGAGGTAGCTACTTTTATGAGTGAGGCTCCTGCGGGGCAACTGCGTATCGTGTAGCTTTCTGTATAAGGAACATTCCAACATTCCTCTGACTTGGGTGTACCTAACTACCAATTCATGGTGCATGTTTCAATGATTTAATTTACCCGACTACCGCTATAGAAAAGAATGAGATGTTATAATGCACCAAGCTGTACTTAAACATAGTTGGTGTATTAAACCAACAAACTAAGTATGTAAATCAAAATAATAATTGGTAGGTACTAATGTATATATTCATAGCATCGAACCGATTAAGTTGAACTTAATTTTATGATATTATTGTTATCACGTAATAATGGAAAAGTAAATCAAGTTGTTTTCAATCTATTGTATTTTCATTTTATAGGTTTTACTCGATTGGGTACTCGTCAATACCTCGGCTTCTCTCCTTTTTGAATAAACAGTAACTTATGTATATGGCGGGTCTAGAATCAAATCTATGAAAATTTTACCCCTATTTGTTAAGTAGTTTGCATAACATTTTTGGTAGGGGTCTGTATTATCAAGTGGTAATATAAAATAAATATGTGCTAGGTATGTGTCTACCAATTTTTTGCGCATGTTGAATCTGTTTGTATGAGTGAGGCTCGTGCACGTCAACTACGTATCATGTATCTAGTATAAGGAGGCTGTCTGTATAAGGAGCAATTCAACATTCCATTGATTCGAATGTACCTACCTACCTTATGCATCTTATTTTGAATGCTCTAATTTACTCCAATTCTGCTATAAAAAGAGTTAAAAAAATCATGTATAAAGCCACATAAAATGGTACGAATGCATTCAACAGCAGTGTTACTTTTACATCTTTATATTGTATAAAATAATCACATTCCGTGTCTGTCTATCTGCAAACTCATCCTGAATATTATGCAACTAGGGAAGCCGCAAACAGAAGTTAGTAAGTAATGACAATTATATTCTATCTCTTAAAAATTATACAATATTTTTATTTAGTTTAGTAATAAGTAAAGTCATGCGCAATCATTAGTCATTGCTCGCTTCATATAAGGAAGTGAAATCATATTGTGTCTAGAGAACAAATATTATCACTCTTATGATCTCATTGATTAGAACACAAATTAGTTTATCAAAGCTAAACTAAGACACCAGATTTTAATTCGATTTTTGCTGATTTTACTTTTTAACACTAATGAAATGTATATCCAGACTTCACACAGATGAAGATGATTTGCATAAAAGGATCCTTCCAGTCCAGGAGTGCTCTCATTCATTCGTCAAATTTCTAGTGAAGAACACCCCTGTTGTGACGTGTCCAGCTTACTGACTGTGCTACTGACTTCCGTGCAGTTTACTCATCAACCAACATGTAAGTTTTCAAAAATTATTTTATAAAAGTAACACACCGAATACTGACCTAATTTACATTTCAGCATTCGAACAATATTTTCATTTTAACATTCGAATAGAACATAATTTAAACCCTTTCTTATTCAAAAAGTGAATTACGTATTAATTATTAGTTTTTAAATATAACTTTTAAAAGGTATCAGATATCAATGGAAATGAAATCTTGTAAAGAGATTACTCTCAAAAACATCCTTTATTATTTTACCTGTATTCTGGTTTTAGTTTGATCACTTAATTTGCTACAAATTAGATCGTTTTTAATCTTATTACTTTTCTCTAGTAGGTAGATATTTTTTTATGTATAATATAATATATACATATTACATTTATATTTTCAATAAACGATAATCTACTTAAGAACCCACTATTTAAACACAGACAGGTAATTAAAGCCTTTTTCAATACTTAATCATGTTTTTATTATTTTCAGGCCTAAGAATGCAGATCTAGTTTTCCCTTCAGAAGATGAGGCTTCGGCGGTAGAAGAGGTTGAAATATCGTGCGCTCAACCAGAGAAACCTAAAAAAAGATCAAAGTCGTTATCGTCACCCTCGTCATCTTCGAAAACTCGGGAGCAAGCCAAGAAGCCCAAAACTACGGACACTTCATCGAAATGTCGCCCGACATTGAAGGATTTATTCGGAGATGACGACAGCGACGATGAAGAATCCGCTCCATCGGGTATGCAACCTCCTCGTCTGCCATGTTATATAACTCGTAGGGTGGCGAATGGGTATGCCCGACAATATAATGATAAAAAGAAAGGCACTTATTATATTGATCTAAAAATATATGATAGTGCAGAGGTTGAAAAAATTACTCCTATGAACCGATGGCGTCAAGCCATTATTAGTATAAAAACTCGTGCTGATAACACCTCGGAGGCTTGGCGCCATCTTTCTAAATATGTGAAAGAGACTCGTGCAGAGTATAAACCATTCACCCCCTCTTTTAATTACAACACACCAATGTAAGGTGTAATTATAATGAGAAATAAATAAAATGCTACTCACTTTGATATTTGTTTTCTTTTTTTACAGTTCATTCAACAACATCACTATTAACCGAATCAGATACAGAAATTATGAATGATGAACTATTTAGTATAATGATTTGTGAGACATGTAATTTAAAAATGGATAAGTCAAAATATAGGTATCATTTGAGAACTAACATTCATAAAGCTAATTGTTTGTTGAAGTCAGAGTTTGAAAATATAGATATTATTGGCACAGCTTTTAAGGACAGAATTAGGTCGTATAGAGTAAATCCACCCCCCGATCTACAGTATACCACCCCCGAGGAGTTTTTAATTCAACACCAGAGTGATGTAATTAAACTCCTAGAATTATCTATACAGAAGCACACTTGCATAAAGGTAAACTTTGAGCTATTTGCTACATTTGTATTACATAAAATAGAAGGATTATCGACACAGTTAAAGTCGTTTAGTAATAAGTACTGTATTTTATATGAGAGTACCGATTTGATTGAATTTTATTCAAATGCGTTAGAAACTGTAAAAAATAAAATGACTGAATTTGAGCATTGCGAATCAGGCTGGTCTTTTGAATCAATAAGTCACTTAGAAATTAATATTAATAAATACAGTCCTTTGAGAGGTGGAGCGTTTATTGACTTACCATCTCGCATAAAAAACACAAAAAGTTGTATAAACATAAAAACAGTTGATGACTATTGTTTTGCCTGGAGCATTGTTGCAGCATTGTACCCATGCAAATCAAATGTAAATCGAACAAGCTCATATCCTCACTTTTCTAGTGTTCTCAGTATTCAAGGAATAAAATTTCCACCCACAGCTAATGATATAAAGTTATTTGAACATTCAAATCCTGATATAAGCGTAAATGTTTATGGATTAGACGATAAAAATTATGTTACTGGACCTTTATATACTTCAAACACTCGAAAAATTAATCATGTCAACTTATTATATTTTGAAAAGTTGGGTAAACGTCATTACTGTTTGATAAAAGATTTAGCAAAATTAGTTAGACGACAAGTGACTCATCATAATGGTAAGTCATTGTTATGTGAAGCTTGTCTTCAATTTTTTGCTAGTCAGAATAAATACGAATCCCATAACTGTTCCAAGGTTTTAACAGTTTTACCGAGGAATAAAGTTTTAGAGTTTGAGCATTTTGAAAGACAACAAAAAATTAATTTTGTTATATACGCAGATTTTGAAAGTCTTTTAATAAATCATACAGATACTAGCAATACAAACACACGAAAATACAAAGTACATGAGCCGTCATGCTTTGCTTATTATATTTGTTGTTCGCATAATCGTTCTTTAAACAAATATAGAACGTATCGTGGTCCTGATTGTGTCAAATATTTTATGGAATATTTAATAAATGACATAGAACACATTTATGAAATATTGGATACCATAAAACCCATGGAGCCATTAACAGACAGAGAAAAAATTGAATATGAAAAAGCTACTATTTGTCACATTTGTAAACATTTGTTGTTAGACGACAAAGTAAGGGATCACGATCATGTAACAAAAAAATACAGAGGGCCTGCTCACATGCATTGCAACGCTAATTATCGTATTTGTTCATTTGTACCTGTAATAATGCATAACTTGTCTGGTTACGATTCTCATCTTTTTATAAGTGAACTATCAAAATACCCTGGTGATATAAAAATTATACCGAAAACTAAAGAAAAATATATCAGCATAACAAAATACATCCCAAATCATAGAAATAATAAAACCAAATGTATGCAAATAAAGTTTATAGACTCTTTTCAATTTTTAAACACAAGTTTGGATAATTTGAGTAAAACATTAAATAAAAATGATTTTATTCATTTGTCGCAAATTGTAAGAAATTCAAAACAGTTTGAATTAATAAAAGAGAAAGGAAATTATCCTTATGATTACGTAGATTCATGGTCTAGATATAGTGAATTAAATCTGCCACCTAAAAAGTGCTTTTACAATAGCTTAAAACAAGAACATATTACCGATGCAGAATACCGTAGAGCACAGAACATATGGGAAGAGTTCAACATCAATTCATTGGGTGAATTCACTGATTTATACTTAAAAACCGATGTTTTAATTTTATGTGATGTATTTGAATATTTCAGGGACACTAGTTTAAAACATTATAAACTTGATCCTGCTTACTATGTTAGCTCACCTGGTTTGAGTTGGGATGCGATGTTACTTTACACTAGAGTTCAACTTGAATTAATTCAAGATTTGGAAATATATGAATTAATAGAAAAGGGCATACGAGGTGGCTTAGCTCAATGTTCTCTTCGACATGCTGTAGCAAACAACAAATATTTGCCTGATTACGATGCCACTAAAGATTCACAGTTTTTAGTATATCTTGATTGTAATAATTTGTATGGGTACGCAATGATGAAAAAATTCCCAATCTCAGAATTCAGATTTCTGTCTGTAAAAGAAATTGATAAGTTTGACATTACACAGTGCACTAATGAAGATGAGTACGGCTATATTATGGAGGTTGATTTAGGTTACCCTGAACATATTCATAATTCACATAGTGAATTACCATTTGCACCAGAAAAATTTGTTCCCCCAGGTGGTAAAACAACAAAACTGATAGCAAATTTATACGATAAGTATAATTATGTAATACATTATGTACATCTTCAGGAATGCCTAAAACAAGGTCTCAAACTGAACAAAATTCATAGGATTATATGTTTTAGACAGCAAGATTTTTTGAGAAAATATATCGAGTTGAATACCGAATTGCGTCAAAAAGCTACATCAGCTTTCCAAAAAGATTTTTTCAAATTATTAAATAATGCTATTTTTGGCAAAACCATTCAAAATAAGCGTAAACAAGTAGATGTTAAATTAGTTACATGCTGGAGTGACAATTTTAATACTACTAATAAGTGTTTGGGTGCTGAAAACCTAATTGCTAAACCAAATTTAAAAAGTGTGGCTATATTTACAGATGATTTTGTAGCGATTCAATTAAAACCAGAAAAAATTGTCTTAGATAGACCAATTTATATAGGTTTTGTTGTTTTAGAGTATGCAAAAACACATTTATATCAATTCCATTATAACTTCATTAAACAGAAATATGCTGACAAAGCTAAACTCTGCTATACAGATACAGATAGTCTTCTGTATTTGATTAGAACTAGGGATTTTTATAAAGACATGAAAAAAAGTATAGAAATGTTCGATACTAGCAATTACTCCCCCCAAAATGCTTATAACATACCCCTACTCAATGCCAAGATACCAGGTCTATTTAAAGATGAGCTAGGTGGTGACGTTATAAGCGAGTTTATCGGATTGAGAGCAAAGCTTTATTGCATTAAAAGTTTAAGTATTCAAATTAATAAAGCTAAAGGGGCAACAAAATCGGTAACAAAACATTTAACTCCATCGAATTATAAGGATGCATTATGTAAAAATGAGAATTTAAAATGCAAAATGAATATGATCAAGTCTATTCGTCATGCTCTATACTCTCAAGAAGTAAATAAGCTTGTCCTGAACGCTAATGATGATAAAAGACAAATCATCAATAAAATAGATACTGTGCCTTGGGGGCATTATAGTAACATATTGTAGTTGTTAGTTTTTTAGGCTAAGTACTATCTGTTAGTTTGTACATAATCATATACATACCACTAAGTTGTAGTCATTAAGTTTGCTCCATCAATATTGTCAGTAAGTTTGGCAAATAAAATGTTGTAACAAATTGTTATTCTTTTATTGAGAATCACCCATATCTATCTGATATCCAAACCGCAAACAGTACCTAAATATGAATGCAGCTAAACAGATGTCGAAACAAGTCGACTTCAAACCAGTTCCCCTGATTATTTACCCGTTCCACTCCTGATTAGCTTGTTAAACTGATCTTTTACGCATAAAACAATAGAGAGGCTATCTGTGTAAGTAAGACAATAGGTAGGTATTTGGTTTCATAAACGTAAACCTGATTACAAAAGCTTCTAAGAAGTTAATTTTCGTTTTATAAAAGTAAAATTGAATAGAACACTTAATGAAAAGTAATTTGATTAGTTATAGAAAAGTATAAATGAATAGAACATATTATGAGAAGTCTTTTTGAGTTTTATAAAAGTAAAAAATGATTAGAGCACCTAATGAAAGTCCATCTATTAGTTTTATAAAAGTAAATAATGAATAGGGCATCTGCTGAAAAGTCATTTTATTAGTTTTATAAAAGTAAAATGAATAGATGACTATTGGAATTGGGCGTCTAGATCTTCTTTGATCTAGAAAGCCCAATTCCCTACTACTAGCCAATTATACATTTTCACTATAGGTTACTAATTAGATGAAAACAACCCCATCACTAGACCCAACTTTTTCATTGGTGCGCTTCGAGGAATAAAAACTTAATATTTATACAGGCTGAATGAAGCGCACCTAAACGGGTGCGCTATGTGGAAGTACTTGGGTGCGCTTCGCCTAGGTGCGCTTCATTTGGGTGCGCTTAGAGGAATGCCCCCTTTTCTAAGACCGTGAAAAGCATGACGGTGCACTTTTGTCAAGCTTCTGGTTCGATTCCCGTCATGAGACAAAACAATCGAAAGTAATAGCAAATATGTTCCCGGGTCTAGGTCATTTATTACATACCTGTAATAAAATACTCTTTAGTCCCGAAGCGGGAATCGAATCCGCAACAATGTACTGCCTAGTCGCAAAACGCTTACTAATACTAGAAAACAAGTCTTGCTTACGGGGTTACATTCTGTGTAAAGTTTGGGGCTAGCCGGAAGAAGTATAAATAAAACAGAATTTATTTCTTTAGGCTTACAAAATAAGCACTTAGACAAGTCAAATTTTATACTATTCATTATTATCAAAATTTCGTCCACTAGTGGAAAAAGTGAAAAAGAAACCACTAGTATGTTCATTGTTTATATCTACATACATAACCATATTTTACAATTTATTTCTGCAATGTTAAGTTAAAATTTCACTCTGTAAAACAACAAGGTATCTATCATGTTTAGACTAAAAGCTGAACTTGCGTACTTGCCCATCGGGGCATACAAGTCAAAGTTTAAAAGCCTCCATACACGTAGCTCGCTCAAACTTTATTGAGAAATGGCTCCAAGAATTGAATCTGACATCCTCCTTGCGTACTTTAAAACACGAAAATGTCTCTACAACCTCTCCAAACAAAAACAAACCTTATAAACCAAAACCTTAAGGTTAAAGCTCCTGTAAAGTTATTGGCATGGTTTTTATCAAGAAAGCGTTTCTTCCATATTTATTAGTTGCTCTTTTTGTGTGTAATGGATTTTTAAGTGAATAAACAACAAAAGTAGACGCCATTTTACATTATGATCATGTTTAATAAGCTGAATAATGTGTTGAGACGAGATAAGTAGCTAGTGGTTTCTGAGGTCAATTTGTCTAAGATGTTTCGTTAACGGACCGTAACAGTCCTCTGTTGAAATGGACCTCTTTTGTTTTTGGCATTCTATATTTAAAAGAACAGCTAGCAGGCAAATGCCGGCAAGCTGCAGACAGGTCGCTATGGCGCTTATTCGTAGAGACAATGGACGCAAGACGCCAGATACGAAAGCAGAGACCTAAGCCCTCGTATACATATAACTCATCGGGTCAACTCTACTGCCATACGTGCCGTAGGGTATTCAAGACCAAGTTCGGTCTACCGAGCCATATTAGAGCTCATGATAGAAAAAAACCGTTATTATGTAGGGTCGGCGTTATCCAAATATATGTGGAGGCCTATATATATATATAATCGTACCTACTTAACCTCTGCATAAAATACCAGGAAACAACAAACATTTCCCTTGAATTCCAATAAATTCCTCTATGATTTGTTGGTAATCGTTAATGAAAAGCGAAAGGGTTTTTTTTCAGTTTTCGCGGAGGCGGTCGGTGGTAATAATTTATGAAACGGCGGCGTTCACAATTTACGCGAAGACAGCTTTGATTCCAATACGTGTTGTTCTGTTTTGCTGTTTTGATAGTAGTATTAGTAAAGCGAATAAGAATATTTTTTTTTGATTGTTTTGAAACAACTAAAAACCAACCTCAAATTCATTGATTTAAACGCTTTATTTAGTACCTTCTGTTTTTTTGAAGTTGTTTAAAAAGCATGTAGACACGATCGTATTCCGGAAAGCAGTTACGTCATAAATAAATAATGCTGGACAATCCAGCATCATCTAGTCTCCTGCGACGCAGGAGGTTGCGGGTTCGATTCCCGCCTCGGAACAACTGTGTGTACGATCTGCAGATATTTGTTCCGGATGTTCTGGTCGTTTTCTATGTATAATAAAAAATATCTATCTATGTAATGTATTGTATTATGTATATCAGATATCTAGTACCCATAACACAAGCTTTGCTTACCTTGGGGCTAGATAATGCTGTGTGGATTGTCCAGCATTATTTATTTTATTTATTTATTTATTTATCTAGTCCCAAGCTTAGCAAGGCTTTTGTTATGATAACTGATATAGGTACATAATACAATACAATACCTACATAAAAAGATATTTTTTATTATACCCAGAACACCCTGAACAATTAATATCTGTAGATCGTATACATAATGTATGTACTTAATTATTTTGCAATCTTAATAAAGTTTGTGAGAAGGTCGATATCAATTATGCTTTAAAACATGACCTATTACGGTGCTATGCATTTTGGGAGTTAGTTACCTAGTGGTGATGTTGTTAATATGTCCATATATAAATAAAAATTACATAACTACCTTACCTATGTATTACAACAGAACTTAAGGCGAAATGAGTTCGTCTTTTCGAGACAAGGATGAACGAGCGCCGCGCGGGGAAGGCGAGAAAGGGGAGGCAAGAGCGGCAGAATGATCGGCCCGTGCGCAATTTCACTGCTTTTTATTTTTAAATTTGTTATTGCTCTAAAATAATAATGTTTCTCAAAAAACTAAAACCATAATTGTCTAAAGTATTTATTAGGGAACACGTAGAAGACATTTCATTACGATAATATTAAATAACTAGCAAATAAAACTGGTTTTTCCGTAGAGATATCTCTGTAATAATGAAGATTTAGAGGAAACTTTACCATTTTTTCTATCGAGTCAAGTTTAGTCAATCGTGTTTCAACTCCCATAACTTACTAACTAATATCTTAAGCTTTTGATCCTCATCAAAATATATTCGAAAAATAGGTATTTTGTTCCCTTAAAATTGATTTTCCGTTAAGTCAAAACGTGGCTTTTGGGACTCATTTCACCTTAAGTTAACTTAGTACTTAACTCTCACGCACCGTAGCTCGGTGGAATAAATATATTATTTGCTTAGAGTTCAAATAAATATTCAAGTATCAAAACTACTTAGCCACAGTAACTCGTACCATAGGCGGAACGGAGCGAGATGAAAAATCACAGACGACTTTTTTTATTGTACAAGTCACCACCCTAGGGAGTGAAATCACCTAGAAAAGTGTCTTTATGAATATGAGAAAATACGCGGAAGCCTTTGAGAGGGACTGGAAAGGGAAATATACAGTGATTAAAACTTGTGACAGAATGTTTGCTTTTGGAAATTTTTAAAATCATTTGAAAAGGATTATGGTTTAAAAAAAAATGAAATGTCTGTAGTACGTATTAATGTGATAAAATATGATATTTCGCGGGTATATGCTGCGTCCCATAACTGAGTCTATAGTATTTCAAGGGATTTTTATCTTATTCTTCTATCTTTGAACTGATAGAACTGCTATCACCCTGATGAAGTCCCTCGCTAAGAGATGAAACATTGGTGTTCTTCCAACACAAATAAGGTTAGAAGTTAACCCACTTACATCCGTTATGAAATCGTCAAACTATATAGTTTTTATAGTAAAATATACGACGAGTTTGTTGATTTATAGTTTCTGTACTTTCGTATCGAACCTTACACAAATTCACAGTAACAGCATGGAATCAGGAAGTTGGCGGTGTTACACCCCCGTGCCTCGGAAAGCACGTAGATGTTGGTCTTGCGCCTAACCTCTCCCCGGTCGTGTCGGTCTACCATCCCATGGGATTATGAGAGTGGGGGAACAGAATTTGCACCTATGTGACTATTGAACGCACACTTGTGCACTATAATATGTCCTATGCACCTGGCTAGTCTTCGTTCAGACTGGCCGCTAGGAATCGAACCTAAGTACTCTAGTGTCTAGATAAACCTATGTTAGGATTTAAGATGCTATCCACAAACTGTAACAAATTTGTAACAATAAATTAATAGGTATCTACTTTAAAATATCACACTTGCGCCCATCATAACACTTTTGTCTACAACAGTACACTCAACGGTGCGGAAGGAGACAGTGCGATATAAACGCGTCCACTGCCACATAAATTGATATTGACGACGACTGTACTTTGTCCGGGGTGATAATGTTGACAGTGACCACATTTCTGTTTCTCTGATGGACTTAGTTCATTGAAGACGCGACGGTGAAAAATGGTCTGGATGGTTGAATGGTAAGTGATATAAATGGTTTTTAAATGATAAATTAATGTTTTATTTGTTTTTTGAGTTCATGGAGGGACTTTGTCAAAATAAACATAAATATAACTCGAAGAAAAACATAAATTCATAAGCTCTCTTTCAAAAATTGTTATGATGACCCTGTGGTGCGGCGGGCGAAAGTTACTGCGACGCGGGAGCACGCGAGTTCGATTCCTGCTTCAGGATATTTTTTTGTATGTTGTGCAAATATTTATTCTGGGTGTTCTCGACGATGTCTGTGTATAATAATAAATATCTATGCACGTATTTTTATTTATCTATCTATTAGTCATCTGGTACCCATAACACAAGCTCTGCTTAGCTTGGGCCTAGATGATGCTGTGTGAATTGTCCAGCATTATTCTGTCTCTCATTTACCATGATCTCGGGCCATAAAGTGACCCGGTCCTTTGGAAGGCTTGCGTGGGGCCGAAGCCAACAGCACAGAGGCCCTTTGAGAAGTTAATCTAAAGGCGATGGCTACACATAGCGGGTATCATCCTCGGGTGCACAATATGATACACCCAAAGATGGTATCCACCAGGTTTAGAGACTATTGCAAAGAAAAATGAAAGAAATAAAACCAGGTTGTTGTGATGGATGGATGGATGGACTGGGTAATTGGGCTATAGGGGAGATTATTATTAGCATTATTCTTATTATTAGTTATTAAGGTTGCTCTAATATATTCCACTATTCTACTCTCTGCCTTCTGGTGATGTCTTAGGTTTTAGGAACTTTTTATAGGCGTAGGAGTAAAAAGTAATTTCTAGTTGTCATTTATCTGTACGAGTTCAAATTTTATTGGAATAAATCTCACCGTGGAGGTCAATCTTCAAAACATTTGAAGCTATATCTTTTATTGATATATAAACAGTTTTTATGGATAAATCACTTAACCAATCTGGACTCCATCCGAATACAAATTTCTGACTGAATCTGGATTAGACGCAGACAGTGAATCATCATCCATCATCCTATGATAGTTTACTGCGGGACATAGGCCCCCCCTAAGGAGCGGTCAGCGTCCCCTGCAGTCTTTCGTAGGTCGTCATATCGTCGTCCTTTACTACGTCGGCCGAGATGCGGTCTCCACTCAAAAACACGAATATAAAATAAATAAATAACTAATAAACGAATGCTTCTCATGTAAGTAACCCTTCTTCTTCGTTCTTTTTTCCATGTTAGTTTATCTTGAAACGATTGAGAGGAAAACCATCGTCTTTCAGAAGGTAATATAATTGCATAGAGCCTTCCCTTCAAACAAGAAGTTGAAGGAACTTATTTCGAATTAACTTTAAGAACTCGAAGAAATACACTGGAACTTGAGTGGATAAAGCCTTAATTCTTGATGGTTTAAAACACACATGAAAAGTTTAATCCCCAACTTTCTCGCATTGCCAACAAACTCCTACCAATTACATTTTTACTTAGCAATAAAACTGACAGATCGGGCACTTGTCGTAAGTGCGATAACTCCAGCAGTCATCCACAGGCGGCGCCACTGGCGAACACTCGAAAATGAAAATATATCGGCACTTGTGAGCGCGGTTGTACGTCTTCGAGTGGGCATAAAGTTTTTCGAGTTTGTCAGTGAAGTACAGTTAAGGACAATATTCTTTAAATTGAGATGTAGGTCATTTACGTTTGTTCGTTTAAGCCACACATAAATTAATAGGTCATTATGAAAGAAAGAAAGAAAGAAAATATTTTTATTTACCTTAGAAACTACCGTACACAACAAACTTAAAACTACGCAAATTAATACTATATATCTTACAAATTATTGTGCGTAGCAGTGTTCAGGCAAATATGGCCTTCACTCAGCATTGTGCTGGATGTACACTAATGTGTCCACCCAGCGCTGATTTTCAGTGAAGACCAGACGGATCGTGTCACGTCACGGTCGTCAGGTGCGTGATTTATACACCAAAATAGTAAACAAAATACATTATTAGTTATACATTATACAATTATGCCTGCATGTACTTTAAACGGTTCCTTAGACATAAGGCGTGCGAAGTCGCGGGCAGAAACTATTAATCTATATGAATATCCTACCAATGTTACTTTTAATATTTAAACACACCAAAAATTTAAGTTTCATCCAAAAGCATAAATCAGATTTATCTAACCAGAAAAATGAAAACACCACTACTAAAATATAAAGCTATTTAATTCCGCTAAAATGCATGTTGGCAACCAAGCGCGAAATAAAATCAGCTCAAATCTCAAAGCTCATGTAATAAAAAGTAATAAAAATGTAATAAAAATATTACACGGTACAAAGCGAGCATCCACTGGCCTTTTGCTTATTAAGTTTAATTTTTAATATTCGGGCTCGCACCGCGTGAAATTGCAATCCGCAAAGAATTACCAAGAAAAACATAGCTACCAGTGTTCTGTCACTTTTCGACGTTGCTGTACCTTTGTAGATATGTCTTTTATGCTAGTACTAGCTGCTCCCCTCGGCTTCATCTTCATCAGCCTATAGCAGTCCACTGCTGGATATAGGCCTCCCCCAAAGAGCGCCATAGCGCAGCGCCCTGTCTTCACCTTGCCGCATCCAGCATCTACTTGCAGTCTTTCGCAGATCGTCATCCCACCTGGTCGGAGGGCGCTCCACTGTACTTAACTATACTTAGTTATACAGAATAACTTCGCTATTCAAATATTATTTTAAGATAGTAGAGTTTTTCGTGGCATAACAAAAACGAATTCTTCAAGAACCTATCGTAATGAAATTCTTATCAAGTCTTCGCCTTGGGGAGGGAAAATATTATTTTTGCTCCGCATTAATGCGAGAACTGTGTATTGTGGATATTATGTGATGGATCGATGCAGGGATGTAGTTAGGACGGAGACTTGGGGCTACTTGGGACACTGGCTAAGTCTCTTACGGAGTTTAATCAGCAGTTAACCTGAGTTAGAGACTTTATATAACCACTCTATACATGTATGAGTTCTATGCTTAACTTCGATAATACCAATATCGTTCATGTATCTATTCTATAAGTGTGTATTTTGTTGTTATAAATAAATGTCTTTCTATTCTACTCTACTTTAAAAAATGACACAAGTTTTACATTACATATGTGGTACATAAAAAAAAGATGGACAATTATTTGACTATCAATTTATTGTGTATTGTGGGCCCCAAGCTCAGCTAAAATAAAAATAAAAAAAATCAACCATCTAGTATGGTTGATATTTTTTATTTTTATTTTATTTTCAAAATTTTGGGAAAACTTACAGGTAGGTCTTAAAAATAGTTATTTTCTTAGTACATGCCGGAAAATACCAGCGCATGTGTGCTGAAGGCCAATTAAAAAGTTTCCGCAGATATGATTTGATATACTTAATAGGATACCTAGTTTTTTTTACATTGCATTAGCATTAAAATACAAAAAATCTTTATTAGACACAAGAGACTTAGTATAGGGTACAATTATGGGCTGACTACTGCAAAAGTTAAGAAACTGTGTATCGGAGTCAGCGCCTTTCTCCGCAAACAAAATAAATAGGTATGTTTCTTTACAGAAATAAAAAAAAATGTGTGTAGTTTGTATGTGGTGTGTGTGTGTGTGTGTATGTGTGGTCGCATTGAATATACAATTTCTCCACCATCTCTCGGATTAAGGCAAGTGAAAGTCAATAGCATTTATTCTTTAGGCTTACAAAATAAACACTATTACAGTCATATTTTATACTATAGATTATTATCAAGTGAACCTTTACCTACCTAACTACATCCCTGGATGCCCCCACCCACTCTGGGGGACGACGAAAAATCTCAACTAATAAATTGATGTATCACCATCGATTTTATGATCGAATGGACCGAATAATAGACATGTACAGTTTTCAAGTTGGTTTTGAATATATCAGAGCCTCTTATGTTATTCAACTGGCTTATGCCCATGACTTTGCACGTGTTTTTTCCGGATCAAAAACCAGCCTATTATTTAAACCCCACGACACAGGCTTGCTTCGTGCGGGGGTCGTGAGTAATGTGAAATATCTAAGTGAAATAGCTAATAAATAACTTTAGTATTTTGAATTTCATTATGAACTGTTCAGTAGTTTAGGAGATCATAGGCTACAAACATGTTTTCGGTTTAAAAATGTTTATTTCTCATAAAACAAAAATGCTCACTTATAACCACACCTCCGGGGCCAGAGGCGGTAAGTTTTTAAACTCTAAGTACCTATGCTTTATTAAAGTTATTATATAGGTATAGATAATTAAGATTTTTTTTAAATTGCTTATACTTTTTTGATATTCCATCCCATCAAGTACCTACCTGCAGTGGTCACGGCAGTGTGTAAATCTGCTGAAATGTCGGAGGACCTATGTATATACATAGGTATAATAAATGCGGGACAAATATATAAATAATGCTGGACAATTCACACAGCATTATCTAGCCCCATGGTAAGCAGAGCTTGTGTTATGGGTACTAGATAACTGATATACATAATACAATACATTACATAGATAGATATTTTTTATGATACATAGAAAACGACCAGAACACCCGGAACAAATATCTGCACAATTGTTCCGAGGCGGGAATCGAACCCGCAACCTTCAGCGTCGCAGGCGGACCTTCGCCTACCGCGCCACATCGGTCGTCAAGTTTGATTTAATGTAAAGAATAGGCTCCGAAACTACATTACCGATATGAAAAATTCTTTCACCGCTGGGAAGCTACGCTATCCCCGGTAAACATAGTTTTATTATATTTTCAAAAAGTTAGGGATCCGTACTAAAGCCGTGCGAAGCCGGGAAGGTCCGCCAGTTAAAAATAAATAAATATTTCTGGTAGGTACGTCTTTGGTCCGCACGTCGTTTGTTAAAACAAACTGTTATAAAACACAGCTTGAATGAACCTCTACAGTCGCCAACGAAAATTATTGAGAGACAATGAAAAACTATGACGACCGATGTGGCGCGGTGGGCGAAGGTCCGCCTGCGACGCCGGAGGTTGCGGGTTCGATTCCCGCCTCGGAACAATTGTGTGTACGATCTGCAGATATTTGTTCCGGGTGTTCTGGTCGTTTTCTATGTATAAAAAAATATCTATCTATGTAATATATAGTATTATTGTATATCAGTTATCTAGTACCCATAACACAAGCTCTGCTTACCATGGGGCTAGACAATGCTGTGTGAATTGTCCAGCATTTTTATTTTACTATGCTTTTTATTTCCTTAATATAGGTGCTCTTTTCGTGCTACATGGTCTTTTATAAAGGTTACCAATCCCGCAGTTCTAATATTTTTATTCAAAATGCTTCACAAAAATTCTTTCTCCGTAATTCAAGACGTGTAGGAATGAAATTCAAACACCTGATGATTAACCGTGCACGCTATATTCATTTTTATTCATTCATTTTGTATTCATCCCGACGTTGCCGAATGTATTCATGGAGCTCTTCCCTTTGCTTGACTTTTGGCGTGTTCCTAAGCGCACCGTGTACTGCTCGATTCAATTAAAATTATAATGGTTATTCGAGCTTAACTTGAAAGATATAATTTATGAAAAACCTTTCAAAATTAGCATGGTAAATAACACAGAATTTATAATATTATTATAGTACCTATTATATTACTGTAGTGGTTAGGTATTCTGAGTAATTTCTATATTTAATAAAAAATATCAATCTTTATAATGTTTTATAGTATTAAGTATATCAGTCATCTAGTACCTATAACACAAGCTCTGCTTAGCTTGGAGCTACATGATGCTGTGTTGATTGTCCAGCATTATTATTATTCGTATTTCACTTCATCTATTTAAATTATTGTTAAAAATATTTATTTTACAGAAAATAAAAAAAAAATATTATTAAACTATATAAAGTAAAAATATATCAAAACGGTAAATCACCGACCACGAAGCTAGGCTCTTCTTATTAATAAGGCGTATGTGCTTATTCTTACTGTTATTATAGTAATAGAAAAATAAAAGAAAGGGTTGGGTTAGGAATAAGGTACCTTTTTAGCAATTTCGCCGACTTTCCTCGTGTTTTTACGCTCCTTTACAGAATTTCTCGGTCGGCCGCCGCTAATCTGTTGATATTGATACAGCGGCGGTTTATTTAAGGTTTTTGACTCGCTTTCCGAGGATTTATCGTTTACTCGGGTTTAGATGACGATTTCATAGGTAATAAATCCATGTTTTTAAGGTGAAATTCGGAAATGCCGCCGTCGTCATCATCTTTGTGCTTGAAATCCATGCAATTCGCAGGTCGTCATCCCACCGAGTCGAACGGCATCCTACACTACGTTTACCGAGTTGCTGTCTCCACTCAAGAACACGTTTACCCCAGCGGTTGTCGGTACTTCGTGATATATGGCCGGCCCACAGCCGCGTCAGCATGCAAATTTTTTGAGGCATGTCGATAGCTTTGGTTCTCTGTTGAATGATTTCGATACGAATCCTATCCTTCAAATATCATAGAAAAATAGAAATAAAATAGAAAAATAAAATAAAAATAGCTCATTCCATAGCTCGCCAATAAAGATGCCACTAATAGAAACATTACTACTATTATAAAACAAAGTAGCTTCCCGCTGTTTGTCCCGATGTAAGCATAGATCTTTAAAACTATGCAACGGATTGCTATAGATTTTGATGCTGTTTTTTTTTAATAGATACTGATTCAAGAGAAAGTTTCGTAAGCCATTTGACAAATAGATTTGAAGCCGCGGGGCGCAGCTAGTCTATACTAATATTATAAAGAGAAATGGTTAGATTTTTTGTTTGTTTGTTTGTAATGGCTCCGAAACTACTTCAACGATTTGAAAAATTCTTTCATCGTTGGGAAGCTACACTATCCCCGGTGAACAAAAGCTATATAATATTCTCAAAAAGTTACGGATCCGTACTAAAACCGTGCGAAGCCGGGAAGGTCCGCCAGTTATTTATAAAAGAACACAACAACGCCCTCCGACCAGGTGGGATGACGACCTGCGAAAGACTGCAGGTAGATGCTGGATGCGGCAATCTGAAGACAGGGCGCTATGGCGTTCATTGGGGGAGGCCTATGTCCAGCAGTGGACTGCTATAGGCTGATGATGATGATGATGATGATGACAACAACGCTTTGACATAAACGTCACTCAAGCATAGATCTATGACAGAGCAAGCTTTATAATACAGGTTTTCATAAACTTAATTGTACACCTATAATTAACAATGCACAACTATCGGAATAGTGTTGCCAACTGCCGTGATAAACTTTTGGCTGGAGTCACAGTAGGTAGAGTGTGTCCATATGGACTCATGGATTGAAGCTTCAAGTTTCACGCGATTCAATTGAATCCAGTGCATAGGTATTGGATGTGGCAAATAATGGACTGTGATTTTATTAAAATAGTAAAGATATTAAAAAAAGTAAAAATAGTATAAAGTCACTACAAATTGACGACATCTATGGCGCGAGCGACGGGCGAATGGCCGACGCAGGAGGTTGTGGATTCAATTCTCGTCCCGGGATAAGTTTTTGTGCCATCGGCAGATATTTTTCGGGATCGTTTCGGGTATTCTTGGTGTGTTCTGTGGTGTGGTTCTTTGTTTAATAAAAAAACTAAATTTTTGTATTAAGTATATCAATTATCACCCAGACTCTACTTAGCTAGGTGTTAATTGACAAGATTTTTTGTATTATAAAAAATATACTAGCTGCGCCCCACATGGGTCATTTTTGTATGTATATATATTAATCCGATGGGACGGAAGACCCAACACCACCGTGGAGAGGTCGCTTGTAGGACCAACGGCTTAACCCATTTGGACCCAAATACAAACTAACTATAGAATTTTGAAAAAAAAACTTTATTTATGTATTAACTAGAGGCTAGACAGATATATTGTACAAACAAACTATTTAAAAAATACTTTCTTATGATAAAAAAACACCCCCCATAAACAGGGACTATGGGCTTAAGTGTGGTATTTTCCAATGCATTTTTTTCAATGCACAATCTTTTGATGCATTGCCAAAGAGCTTTTTTTGGCATTCGAGGCGTTGTTGTTTTCTGGGGAAGTCCCGAACACCTCAACTCCTATAACTATTTTCTTTCGCAAGAATAATTCGATACGTAATTATAAATTATATATTATATTAATTATTTATATAGGTATATATATGTATATTACTGTTAAAGTATAATATAAGTAGCTTAGTATCATTATGTATAGCACTACCTACTAAACTGTTGTCCACACTACCCAAGGGTTAGCAGGTAGAGAATGCTATCTAGCATTATGCTCGCCTATGTACAACTTTTGTGCAATTAAGTATAGGTATTCTATCTATCTAACTCCATCAATGCTTAAACTAGGCACCATTGAAGAAGTTTTACACAGTCTTCCATCTGGTTTTATCATAGTCCAGTAGTGTAACCTCTCAGATCCGCCCGCGGGAATGCACGAACCAAATTTAATTTGAACATGCTTAGCGCTCTGGACTTCAGTTCGCCTGGAGTTCAAATTTGAACATCGGGGACTATTTTGACAACTGCTGTCCGTCGCGTTTTTGTATAAATAGATCATTAATTACTAGTTTTTGCCCGCGGCTTCACACGCGTTGTTTCTACGAGTATATAAACGCAATTCTAGAATTCTAGAAGTGAACCAGCCCCGTTATCCACTTATTACTTGTACAAGGGGTGGTGTTAGTGAGCATTTGCAACAATGTAATTCACATGAAGAGTTAAGTACAATCGAAGATAGTATCAGTTGACAATATCAGGTTGATGGCTGTCTTATACAAAGCTGGTGAAGCAGCAAATGGATCTGTTTCAGAGAATTACTTATTATGTAGATGCCGTAGTCATTCTATGCAGTGGAGCACGCACACCTGCGTTCGTTTTGCAAGGAGTGGTAGCGAATAACGCACGCTTACTGTCTCTCTAATTGGGCGAGAACAGTATGGTACATGTATATAAATTTGGCCTATGTTATTTCCGAGCATGGACCTACCAGTATATAACATTTCAGCTCGATCCATTCAGTAGTTTTTGCGTGGAATTTTAGTAGTAACAAACTTTCGCGTTCATGATATTAGTAGGATAGGATAAAGTAGTTAACGTAACTTAGTTAAGAGTGTATAATACCTCAAACTGCTAATTTTCAATTCCGCCGGATGTCCATATCGTCTAAACTACTGAATATTTAACTTTGAAATTGATATATGGTAAAGTTCAGGACTTAATCTATCGATCATATGTTTCGAAAACACGATTCCATAAAATTTTCTCGATAGAAAAACATCGCAAAGTTACCTCTAAATTTTTACTAAAACCTAAATTTCTCAAGAAATACAGAAGTTCAGATCTTGACAATAAGCGTGGTAATAGAATTAAGTATAAATAAAAATGTTATATGTTTCGGTTTTTTCAAATAATGTCCTAATTAATAGGTAATAAGCTAAAACTTGATTTTTGGACTTGCGTTGCAATGCCCTGTCCCGCTCTTATGAACGCAAAATCATATGTCTAGCCTTTTCACACAAAGTTGAGGTTGTATGGGCCCTTAACAGTGCCTTAAAGCCCATGCTAGGTTTGTTTAAGACTTGGTTCTCACTGAATTTACATAAATTGATAATATCTGGATTAAGAATATTCAATACAATTAAATAATATTATTTTTATTTTATTTGCTACTTGCATCTGCCCGTGGCATTACACGCCTTTTTCAGTGATAAAAAATAAGACAGATTTGATGAAAATTATAGTTTACCACACTAATATGGTAGGAGGGTGCCTATACATTTTATTATACATTTTTTTTTCTCTTTAATTATTATTTACTTTTAAATTCATTTTGTATTTACTTCTCATAAACTGCTCTTTGATCATGCTGTGTACACATATTTAGGGATACAGTCTAGTTTTAATTATTGTGTGTTTCTAGTTGTATAATATTTGATTGTATTCTGTTTTGTGTGCCAAATAAATAAATAAATAAATTATGGGCAGTTGTACCCTCCGTATGATAAGCTTAAGCGCTTGCTTAGCAGGCCTGCGCCCAGCAGTGGACATAGGTACGCTGTTAATGATGTGGATGAAATTAAAGTTTAATAGATAGATATATAACACTTTACTTCACCACACAAAACAGAAAATAATACAGAGATAAAAACTTAGAATTAAGGTATAAAGGGCGGCCTTATCGCTGAGAGCGATCTCTTCCAGGCAACCTTGGGATGGACTGGACATGAACGAACAATATAGACATTTAAAAGTCATTAAAGATAGAACAAGGGTCTTCTGGTCTGGACCTTTGTGGCTTTGGTCATGCTTCGGTGCTTGTACCTTTGATATCGAAGGCTCTTCCTACGTGGCTTTGTCATGTTTTCGCCCTCCACTCGTATAAGGTTAAAAAATTCATTCAAAAATAACTATATGCTCCAACTTATAGTTTATGTTTATTTAATTAAAGGAAAACTAGAAGCTTATGAATAACACAATAACAATTTCATTAATAATAGAAAGCTTATTGAAGTTGTCACGGATATATAAATAATAAATAAATAATGCTGGACAATTCACACAGCAGTATCTAGCCCCATGGTGAGCAGAGCTTGTGTTATGGGTACTAGATAACTGATATACTGAATACAATACATTACATAGATAGATAACAGAATAATATAAATAGAAAAATTGTGAACTTAAAGTGGATGGTTTGCCATCTATAAAGTTGAATTACATAATTATCTTTGACATCTTTTGACCCTATTATTAAAGTATTGGACAGATGCACTAGTTCTAGTAATTCACTCTATTCAGAACTTCATCGGCACGAAACAAATCCGCCGAGCAAACGGTAAGACAAGCGGCGAAATAGTGTGAAAACGTAAAAAAGGACTGGAAAAATGAGCGCGAGGTAGTGCTGAGCTTTTCTCCCAGAAATATTCTAATTATCCGGCTTTTGGGGTCTACCAACCTATCAAGGTGGCAGGAATCACAGACTTACGATTCCTTTACTCACGAGTCTACCAACAAATAAAGACAACGAAGATAACGAGTTAAACCCATTTGTGAAGTGAGTCAGATAAATATAAATTGCACGCTAGGTTGTAGTAATACGTCTACAATGGTAGTGAAAATCATCAGTCCCTATTTAAACTAATTAAAAAAAAATGAGGTGGTACTATGTTCCGTCATTTATGGACCGATTTGGATAATTCTTTTGCAGTTGTATAAAAGATAATTTCGCGGTAGTCCAATGAAAATTTTACTTGTCCCTCGGGATAAGTATTTATATAGTAAAATTTTCAAAAAGTAAGTATCTATAAGTATTTATCCGGCAAGACTTAAAACATAGTTCAAAACTTTGGAAGATTTTAGGTCTGTTTATAGTTTTTTTTAAACAATAAAATTAATTACGATCGAAAGGAAAGGATAGCAGCAGTCTTAGGCTAGTTTGCTTAGGTTTTTGTCCAGGGTATTGGGCATAGTGTATTGCGTTACACAGCGAGTTCGTGCAGTCAGTACGAGTAACGAAGGCGGTTCAAACGACTAAACAGACGGATTTTGCACACGGTGTAACATTGTAGCTGGTACATTTACGCCCCGTTACACTGGTCAGTACCCAGGTAAACATTAAGAGCACTGTGATCTGTTATTAGGCGTACAATTTTAATTTTTTTTTATTTTTTTTATTCTCAATATTATAAAGGGCGTACAAATTTCCACAAACAACAAGATAGAGAGTTAAATGGGTCAATGAAAAGTCCGGCTTTTCTTCTTACAGCTTTTCCCATCCCTATCAAATCCCCAGCGAATCCGACTGCGACGGAATGAAAATTGGATTTGGCTCTGATTGGATTTTTATTTACTTAAGACAAGAAAAATTTCCTCCCGAGGCGACGTCTTTATAAATGATTTAGAAATGTCTTCCTTGACTGATTAACGGAAAACTGGAGAAATGTAGACTTGGATGTTCAAGAAAGCCTTGTTCAGGTATCAGTCGTGGAAATAAAGAATGGGATTGAAGATGACATTAATAATATTTAATGAAATTAATAATCTTCTATAATATAATGAATCGCTGAATATGTTGTTAAGCGCAAATCTCGAGAGCAGCTGAACCAATTTTGCTAATTATTTTTTTAGAATATTCCTTGAGGTACGAGGATGGTTCTTACGGAGAGAAAAAGATAAATATTTAAAAAATTGCCTGAAACAAATGACCACTCGGGCGAAGCCGGGACGGACCGCCAGTATTTAATGAAATGTGATATAAGCGGGACATATTGCTGTCCCGCATTTGTTCTCAATCACCTTTTCTAACAACAACGAGGAGGACAGTCTTCTACAGGAGTAAGAGTGAGACAAGTATATAGTTATAGACAACTTTTGGAACATGAGTATTGCCGGAAGCTATGTGGATTGTCCAAATTTATTTATTCAAGGTTGTTTAATAAAGGTTTTTTGAATTTGAATGAACATGAAACTAAACTACATAAAATCTTTTCAGGCTCTATCCTACTAATATTATAAACGCGAAAGTTTGTAAGTATGTATGGATGTTTGTTACTCTTTCACGCAAAAACTACAGAATGGATTTTAATGAAACTTCACAATAATATAGCTTACATATCAGAATAACACATAGGCTACAATTCATAAAGATATATAGAATATTATCCAAAATATCTATCACCACACGGGTGAAACCGCAGGGCGCAGCTAGTATCATATGTACAAGAGTGTTTCATCAATGCAGAGGCCCTTTTAGACATTTTTTATTTTCTACATTCGTAGTTTCTTATAAAAACCACTATCGAAATGTCTTCGGATTGCTAAAAGCTACATTGTTATTTATCCCCAATATTTCTAGCACTGACTGGTCTTTTCATTTCCGAGGCGAGGCGCATTATCGACACAGATAAATATTTTTCGGGCCACTCCATAAATAACCTATAATGGATTCCCATTCCGATGGCTTGGGGTGGGACTCGAAGTATGCTTTACTGGAAAGGAACGAGGAAAGCGTGAAACTGATTTTTATTTCAAGTTCCTTCTACCTATGAACTAATATCAAAGTGCTTAATTTCCTTTAACCCTTACAGGTCACTTGGACATCTCACAAACAAAATGACTGCCTATTTATTAGTAGGTATCAACAATTTTGATGTGACGACCGATGTGGCGCGGTGGGCGAAGGTCCGCCTGCGACGCAGGAGGTTGCGGGTTCGATTCCCGCCTCGGAACAATTGTGTGTACGATCTGCAGATATTTTTTCCGGGTGTTCTGGTCGATTTCTATGTATAATAAAAAAAATATCTATGTAATATATTGTATTAGTTATCTAGTACCCATAACACAAGCTCTGCTTACCATGGGGCTAGATAATGCTGTGTGAATTATCCAGCATTATTTATTTATTTTATCCATTTCGGACCTACAATAATCTTCTATAATATAAAAATGAATCTGAATGCTGAATGTGTTGCTAATCGCAAATATCGAGAGCAGCTGAATCAATTTCTCAAATTATTTTTTCTTGAAGTACAAGGATGGTTCTTACGGAGAGAAAAAAGAGAATAAATTTGAAAAATTTGCCTGAAACAAATGACCACCCGGGCGAAGCCGGCACTAGCCGCTAGTCTAATAATTCAATATTTTAAAAATACAATTTTTCCTGTGATTTACGGGAGTAATGCCGCATCCAGTGGTTGTCTGATCGAAGTACAGTCGGACTTTCATCTATTCTTATTGAAGGACAGTCAGCATTGTTATTGAAATGTGGTATCATTTCACGCAGACTTTCAGTTTAAATTGATTTTTAACGTTCTTTCTGATGTTCTTTGCAAATTCTGATACATTTTATTTTGTTTTGTATTTTTGAGGCTAATGGCATCTCGAAAAATGGCGTGTTTCGATCGGTGGAACGTTGCGTAATTTGTTTTTACACGTCGTGAGGAGTGGAAGGAGAAAAGGGGCCTCCCTTTTCTCCTTCCACTCCTCACGATGCAACAGAGTAAGCAAAATAAATAATTTTCTATTGCTCGTTCTATCCAGAGACGAACATAAAATACAGCATTTCCAACAAGTCTAGATATCTAGGAACTCAGTTCCGAAACAGCTAGTTCAGCACTGAAACTAAAAAATTCAAGGCCCTGTTTATCAATACAAAACGTAACGTGTAAAAACAAATTACGCATCGTTCCACCGATCGAAACACGCCATTTTTCGAGATGCCATTAGCCTCAAAAATACAAAACAAAATAAAATGTATCAGAATTTGCAAAGAACATCAGAAAGAACGTTAAAAATCAATTTAAACTGAAAGTCTGCGTGAAATGCCCAGCAGTGGGACAATAATGGCTCAAAATAAATAATATTCTGATGAAACCATTTAACACCAATTTCATGAATAACAGACTGACAAACAAGAACACATTTTTGGAGTTGCTGTTTTCCGAACTTGAAGTTCTAGATATCTAGACTTATTGGAAATACTATATTTTAATGTTTCTCTTTGGATATAAAGAAAAAAAAAAAATTTAGCTCTTACTAATAAAACTGATTTCATGACTAAGGAATTAGAATTTCTAGACTAAGGTAAAATCAATTGAAAAAATACCGTAAATACGCCGTAAAGATTTTTAATTGAATAAATGGAAGCTATTCGTAGTTTAAAATTCATATAATTATAAATATTTTATTTGCTTATAAATTATAGCGCTTTATCCAAAAGTTTTAAAGGCATTTTAGTATATTCTATTGAATAATCTGGTAAGCGACGGCAGCTTGCATTTCCATAATATCCGTTGTGTGGAGTCGGGAAATGAACACCTTATCAGCTCTCGACAATGTATCAAGCGTGAATGCCTTAATTTCGTGGTATTTTAACGTGTAAAAGGAGTTTTTGGAGTAAAAAGAGAAGACATTTTTTATTATTAATAAATAAATCATGCTGAAGCAATTATGAAGCATATAATTAAATTATTAAATGTAATGGTTAGTTTAATACTTAGTCGTGAAACCTCTTGATAGCCTTCTGTTTCTATTTATTGATTTTTTTTTTTTTTAATGTGCTGCTGGTTCTTCTTGAATAAAATTTAATAGTTTACTTTACTAAGCCGAAGGTACCTAAATAAAAAAAGGTGAGATATGCTCAAGGTAGGGCTGATCCACCAGTTCAAAGTCGCTCAGCGAGCTATGGAAAGAGCTATGCTCGGAGGTTCTCTGAAGGATAGGATTCGTAACGAATACATCAGACAGAGAACCAAAGTTATCGACATAGCTCAAACCGCTAGTATGATAAGGCCCTAAGAATTACAAGCTGAAGTGGTAGTGGGCCGGACATAGCTCGCGTAGACAACCGCTGGGTAAACTGGTTATCGAGTGGAGACTACAACGCGGTAAACGTAGCGTTAGATGCCCTCCGACTAGGTGAGAGGACGACCTGCGAAAGACTGCAGGGAGATGCTGAAGACAGGGTGCTATGGCGCTCATTAGGGGAGGCCTAACATAGGCTTATGATGGTGAAGGTGTGCTTGTATGGCATAAGCATAGAGACGCCTATACACTGCAGTGGATCGACAAGGGCTGGTGGAATGAAGATGATGAATGTATGTTGTTTACCTTATAAATTGCCAAAAAAACCACCACTACAGAAATCAATTCCGAGCCCAAGGTTTTTAAAAAACCAGTGTTGGCCCTGCTGTTATAAATCGGTACGCATCACCGCAACGATACCAATCTAGCGGGCCAGTTAATTTAGCGAACACTCAGCGATGCCTCACTGCCAAGTTTAGCCGAATTTAGTGGGAGCCAGATCGCTTAAAAATTGCTTTTCATGTAG
Organism: Eupithecia dodoneata; assembly: GCA_947044415.1. Classification (NCBI taxonomy): domain Eukaryota; kingdom Metazoa; phylum Arthropoda; class Insecta; order Lepidoptera; family Geometridae; genus Eupithecia; species Eupithecia dodoneata. Next base: position 4,377,381 of record OX345670.1, read on the forward strand.
ACTATAAATTAGGGGTTGGAGGGTGAATATTCTACGCTCATTACTGTTTTGCGAAGAACCGACGGCCGCTGGGGCAAACGTGTTCTTGAGTAGAGACCACGACTCGGTAACGTTAGGACGCCCTCCAACCAGGTGTGATAACGACCTGCGAAATACTGCAGGTAGATGCTGGATGCGTCAAGCTGAAGACAGGGCGTTATGGCGCTCATTGAGGGAGGCCTATGTCCAGCAGTGGATTATCCTAGGCTGATGATGATGAAGACTGTTTTTGAAAGAAGTTTGGAGCTTGTATAACGCAAATTGTATCAGAATAATAGTACTGCATGGACAATTCAACATTTGACGACCGATGTGGCACGGTGGGCGAAGGTCCGCCTGCGACGCAGGAGGTTGCGGGTTCGATTCCCGCCTCGGAACAAATGTGTGTACGAGCTGCAGATATTTGTTTCGGGTGTTCTGGTCGTTTTCTATGTGTAATAAAAATATATATCTATGTAATGTATTGTATTATGTATATCAGTTATCTAGTACCCATAACACAAGCTCTGCTTACCATGGGGCTAGATAATGCTGTGTGAATTTTCCAAAATTATTTATTTATTTATTTAATTCACACAGCATTATCTAGATAGTTAAATAGATATTTTTTTATTGCACACTTAGTATAAAATAAGTAAGAACTAAAAAATTTGATACAATTGACGGTCTCATCGCTCAAGAGCGATCTCTACCAGACAACCATAGATGGATAGGATCGTGGACAGTATCAGAGGATCTGTGTATCTAGCCCTAAGCTAAGCAGAGCTTGTGTTATGTGTACTGCACAGGTGTAACAAAAAGTAAGGATTAAACGTTGGTTTAGACTTGGTCATAGAAATGTGGAAAAATATTTTAGAATTTTTCGTCTTTTACGAACAAACATACGCAAAAGCTTGGTGCTAGATGATGCTGTGTGAATTATCCAACATTATTTATTTATTTGTCTCGAGGCGGGAAACGAACCAGCATCACCTGCTTCACGGACGGACTTTCCCATCATCCTTCAAACTAGAAAATTTATCAAAACTCAAATTGCTGTTAGCAAAACAATCCTTTACTAGTTCATAGGACGGAGGTATGAAACAATTTACGTAGTTCATTTAACTTAATCGTGTACAACACTAACTATATTAAGGCCCGTCCACATTGAGGCCGTCACTTGGAGTGCGCGCGACATCGGCCGGCAAAGTGGTCCGTAATCGTGTTAGCGTGTACACGTCTTAATAATCTGTTGGTTTTGCTTTTGTCTCATAATATTTTGAGGTCAAACACGTTACTCAAATGAATATTACTCGTTATTTTGTTTTCGACAAAAGCAAAACCAAGGAATTAGACGTATATAATAATACTAGCGGACCTTCCCGGCTTCGCACGGTTTTAGTAAGGATCCCTAACTTTTTTTAAATATAATATAGCCTATGTTCACCAGGGATAAAGTAGCTTCCCAATGGTGAAAGAGTTTTTTAAATTGGTCCAATAGTTTCAGAGCCTATTCATTACAAACAAACAAAAAATCAAACCTTTCCTCTTTATAATAGTAGTATAGATGTTAGATAGAGTGATTCAAGAGGAAGGTTTTTAAACCATTTTACACATATTATATATATTTCCACGCGGGCGAAGCCGTGGGGCGCAGCTAGTAGTAAATATAAATAAATAAACATGACAGATATAAACCAGGAATAAGTTTCAGCCACAAAATTAACCCAAAAAGTATTTCCCTATTTAAAACTATAATTGTCTGTCACCATTCATAACGACCGATGTGGCGCGGTGGGCGAAGGTCCACTTGCGACGCAGGAGGTTGCGGTTCGATTCCCGCCTCGGAACAATTGTGTGTACGATCTGCATATATTTGTTCCGGGTGTTCTGGTCGTTTTCTATATATAATAAAGAATATCTATCTATGTAATGTATTGTATTATTTATATCAGTTATCTAGTACCCATAACACAAGCTCTGCTTACCATGGGGCTGGATAATGCTGTGTGAATTGTCCAGCATTATTTATTTATTTATTTATTCATAAAGCATTTTTAATTGGAGATGAAAATTATCGCTAAATAAGGCATTTTCATCGGCGGGCTTTGATTGGTTTTAACTCTGACAACAGATTCGAATAATTGATGCATGCGTAATCTGGCCTGGTGTGAATACTCGTACAGGCGGTGACACAAGCCTTAACGATCGAGACGACCATTACCGATGCTAGCATTAATTTTAATCTTAACCTTAGTATTGTTAAGAGAACTCTAGTCTAGGTAAATCTATGTAAGGATTTAAGATGCTATCAACAAACTGTAACAAATTTGTAACAATAAATATATCGATCTATCTATTTGTTCAAACAAACTGTGTAATATGGGTTGAAGGGATATTTGGGTGCGTATATAAATGGTTTTTTTTGTCTGAAATAACTAATTTTAATTTAAAAAGGCTGCAGGTTAGATTCCTGCCGCAAGACGAAAGTATGATCTGATGGGGCCGGAGTGTATATGTATGTATATACATATTATTATTGTGTATTACTCATGAATTATCCCCCTAATATAAACGCTGTTATTTTTGGGTCAGATGTTGATGTCTGTACCTAATATTTTTTATTTTTTTTGGAGACCATAGGGTGAATTTGGCTGTGGTTAGAATGGATGAGAAGAAGCAAATAAAAGGAAAGGCAATTATGTCAGTATTAACTAAGGTACTTATAAAAGCCTCAAAATGAATTAAAACTTAACAGAAGTTGACGTTATGCTGTTCAAAAATTAAGATGAAGTAGTTTCTTTGTTCTAGATAGATCCGGTAATTGTAACAACATTAAAATATACCTACTTACACAACTCAAATCACTGAAAATTAACGATGACTTAAATATCCCCACAATCCACCGTTTGTCAGCGATAGTACCTCCAATAATAAATAAACCAACTGTCAAAACTGTCGCCCAAAAAGATAGTGCCGACAATTTGACATGCGTAATTGTTAATAATTGTGTGCGCGACAGTACCTACTGTTCGATTCCGTGCATGGCTGGATGGAGATATTTGAAAACGACTGTACTGCGAATAGTACATTCTATGGGGACATTAACTTTGTTTCATATTTGTGTTTATTTTCAGCAGGATGGCTGCATTGTGGCATATTGAGATATAATAATCATCATCATAGTATGAAACAAAGTCGCTTCGCGCTGTCTGTCTGTCCCTATCTATGCTTCATCATCATCATCAGCCTATGATAGTCCTCTGCTGGACATAGGCCTCCCCCAATGGGTGCCATAGCGCCCTGTCTTAAGCTTGACGCATCCAGCATCTACCTGCAGTCTTTCGCAGGTCGTCATCCCACCTGGTCGGAGGGCGTTCTACACTACGTTTACCGAGTCATAGTCAACACGTTTGCCCCAGGGCCGTCGGTTCTTCGCGAGATATGGCCGGCCCAATGCCACTTCAGCTTGTTAATTCTTAGCGATAATTTTGGTTCTCTGTCGGATGTATTCGTTACGAATCCTATCCTTCAGAGAAACTCCGAGTATAACTCTTTCCATAGCTCGCTGAGCGACCTTGAACTGGTGGTCCAGCTCTATCTATGCTTAGATCTTCAAATAGTTACTCGGGTCAAAAAGGTTGCCATTTGTCCATAAGTGGCTAACGTAAATAAATAACGACAAAAACTTTAACGATTTCTGATTTTGAGAGAAGGTTCTTATCGTAGCTTTTCAACTCCAGATAGCTTCACTCCGAGGCTGCCTCTAACGAAGATCCAACTTTATTCGCCCATTATAAATTTAAGGCAACATTACACATGATTTCGTGCATTCGCCCACAAAGTTAGATTGCTGCGCTGCCGTTGCATTAAACCTTTATACAGCGTTCAAGCAAGGCCTTTTGTCCTGGTAACTTCGTTAATATGTTTCTCTTGCAAACACACAAATAATAGCATGTTAGTTTTAACCATACGAGTTTAATTTTAACAAGGTTTGATGGAAATACAAATATCAGCACTAGTTTCTGCCTGCGTCTTCGTTTTTCGATCATTGAGTTAATTTTATTTATAAGTACAATTTAACGGGTATTCTTCGCGTTTATTCTATTTCCTTAATTTTGAAACGTCGGTAAAAATTAGTAAATTAACGCGATAAATACCTGTTAAATTGTTGGTTTATAAACCTCTTGGATCTATAAAAAAAACTGATGTCCGTTGCGTAGTTTTAAAGATCTAAGCAAACATAGGGACAGAGAGCGACTTTGTTTTATACTATGTAGTGATTATACTACAAAACCTTCCAACATCTCTGCAGGTACACACTACTTTTACACGCATTTTTCACCAGTTAATGATTGCTATTAACTACAATTTTCTCTCATTTCCCGGAGGCTGTAATGAGCGATCTAATGACGTAACTCTATCGGTTGGGAAAATACGAAACCGGGCTGGAAAAGTATTGGAGCAAAGTAAAGAACGGGATTTTACTGCGGTCTTACTTTAAGGGACCTCTAAATAGAGTCTCGAGGTAGATTCGACTTGATATTACTGTGTGATAATTAAAGAAATACAATTTATTGGTCAAATCAATTTACATGTCAAATTTTAATAAAAATCTAAAATAAAAAGTATAATCAGTAAACAAGTAAATTCATAAACAAAAATGAAAAACAAATTATATTAATAAAAAAAAAATGATATTTAAAACAAATAAAAATACTTTGCAATCATAGTGGACGCCCTGCAACCAGGTGGGATGACGACCTGCGAAAGGCTGCAGGTAGATAGGCTGAATGCGTCAATCTGAAGACAGGGCGCTATAGCGTTCACTGGGGGAGGCCTATGTCCAGCAGTGAACTAACATAGGCTGATGATGATGAGGATGAAAAACGGAAACACAAAATTATTTACAAAATAATAAGATATCGGAAAAGAGAATTACCGATCAATATTAAATTCTTCACAGCTCAATAGAATCGAAATAAAGCAAAGCTATCTATAGCCCGTTGTCTTCAAAGCGAGTTACCAATTAGTAACCGAGCCGCCTTGAATCGGGTTCCGTACAAATAAGTGAAAAACGTCTAAGTATAGCGGTTTAGGGTTCCGCTGTAATTGCTGCGCTCGGGGCGCAATGGCAAAGAGTTAGAACTGGTGTAGATAGAGGGTTCTATACTCAATACTCAGTGGGTTATTGCATACATGTGTACAGATAGATATTAAAATAATATCACATAAGTCCAAAATGCACCCTGCAAGGGCATCGCAACATAAATTTGAAGTTAAATGCTAGGTGGCTATATACATATAGTTAATAATATGCTTAATTTAACTTTTAAATTTATAGTAAAAATAATGAACCCATTCTATTATATCTAAACACTTATAAAATTCACATAAAAAAAACAAAAAAAAGATGCAGTCATTTGGAAGATGAAAGTCTTCATTGTATAGAACTCCGAATGTTCATACCTTTTTGATTATTTACCTGCGTGAAATGGTTTCTACTATGCTTTTTAACGATACTTGAGCAAACGAAATGTCAAACCTTGGATCCATAAAAATACATTAAGTATTTATTAGTTATGAAATAATTTCATTTAATAAACCATGCAAAAAAGTCTACTTCATAGACCCAGTTTTAAAGTTATAGATAATAAAAAATATTAGTAGATATATAATTTATTTTTAAGTTTAATTTTTTTAATAGGCTTCTGTTCGATATTGAACTTTTTTATTTATAATCGATATTGTTAATATTGTTTATTGTTATATTGATAAGGCCGCCGATTGTGCCACTAGATATAGTTAGTATTAAGATCCTTTAGTATTTTTATTACTTTTTTTGTATTGATGGTGCAACAAAGTTATATTATATTGTATTGTATTGTATTTTTTTTCTCAGCTAGGTAATCGCTTTTGAAGAAAATACACCGTTTATTTTGTATTGATGGTGCAACAAAGTTATATTGTATTGTATTTTTTTTCTCAGCTAGGTAATCTCCTTTGAAGAAAATACACCGTTTACTTAAAAAGAAACAAAGAATTAAATATCACTTGAAAAAAAATGAATTTAAACGCCTTTTTTTTGGAATAGCTAGTTTATACATCTTTTTTTTGGTTTTACATCGATTATTTTCGTTCTAATATTCACACATTTAATTTGATCAAGTTTCGATAAAACACATTGTATATTAGATGACCATCCCCTTTATTCTCATGGGGGTGATAACACCTAACACTATACTAATTCCTAATATATCTACTAATTACTAACGCAAACAATGTTAATCAATCAATGTGTTTGTTTAAAGCGATCTGCTCGTGAATAAGCACGTGTGATGTTAATCTATCGTTACCGGTAAATAAATTTAATTCCCTTATGTTTAATTTAATATTAATCAAGGTCTATATCGTTAAAGTGTATGGACTGAATTTTTGTGAAAAATATATGTATGTACTTATTTATGCTCTGGCCGAACTAATTTATCCGTCAGAGACAGGATGCTGGGCAGCACCAATAGCTTGCTAAGGGTTCTGGTGGACAGACATTGCACTGCAAAGGCACTGGATGTCAAGTCTAATGAACCCTTATGCTAAACAAATATATTATAACGAAATTCGGAGGCAAAGTTACCTGTATTGGGCGCCAGGGAAACACTTGTGTTTTACTAGTGACCTGCCTACGATGAGAGTGGCTAGGCCAAAAGGAAACACAGGAAAAATATGGTTACAATTATATTTAACAGTTTTACAGTAGGTTCCCATTGAATATCGCGAGGCATCCTCGATAAATGTCTTCAGATCTAGAGTCTATAACTATTTTCTTTCACAAGAATAATTCGGTACGTAATTATAATTATATATTAATTATTTATATAGGTATATATATTACTGTTTAAGTATAATATAAATAGTTTAGTATCATTATGAGTAGTATATTTTATTATCTCTATTATATAGCACTACCTACCAAACTGTTGTCCACACTACCCAAAGGTTAGCAGGTAGAGAATGCTATCTAGCATTATGCTCGCCTATGTACAACTTTTGTGCAATAAAGTATATTCTATCTATCTATCTTCTATCTAGGGTTCGTTGTCTCCGAATTGCGTTACTAGACAATAAGTGCCACTGGCCTAAGCTGGAGAGAGGTTCAACGTGGTAGGTCTTCTAAGTATTCTAAATGTCTTCTAAGTGTTAATTTAGTAAATGTAATTTGACCGTGATGTAATTTTAACTACCTGTACTAAACATACATAATATGGATGTAATTGTCTGAATTTAATTTAATTTTACCACAAAATCTTGTTTTTAATTTTTGACTGAATGCTTGTCCTACTTGTCGATTTTAGCTTCTTCCTAAGAGCAACAATTGTTCTTAGGAAAAACGCAAATCGACAATAACAGCTGACAGTTACTGTCAAAGTAAGTTAAGTTACTGTTTACATTGTATTAGCTGCGCCCAGTGGCTTCGCTCGCGTTGAAATCTCTGTCAAATGCCACAACAAACACAAGTTCAAACAAGTGGCCCGCGAGCTTTATGTCATCTGATGTCGTCAATATACAATGCTAGTAAATATTACGAGTTAAAGCTGTTATTTAAATGCACATGGTTTTGCTGTGTAGTAATAGCAAGGCTCTAATCTGCGACAACCTTTAACCCGGCTTTGTTCAACTACACCAATTACAAAATCGGTTATTTACGCGTTTTCAGTTCTAAACTCTAGTAAAACATGCACTGTCAGCTTTACAACCTCATAAACATCAAATAACAGACAATGTTTACAAACGTAAACTATGTTACAATTTAAGCTTCTACGACATTTCCCGCCCTGCCTTGCGAGGGCGGGCGGAAGTGATGTCACGATGCACTCCCCACCGGAAGTGGCTAAAAGCCTCTGAGTGCATTTGTCTAACAGTTTCGTCGGAGGAAATCGATGGACGCGGAAGGAATTTCAATGAGTAGTTAGGAGTTGGCGGTAGTTTGAAGAGATTGGTAAGTAGGTACGAGTAGGAGTAGATGGACGAAACTACGGACCTGTGTGAAGCGATTGTTGGGTGCAATAGGCACAACATAAACAAATAAATAAATAATGCTGGACAATCCACACAGCATTATCTAGCCCCAGGCTAAGCGGAGCTTGTGTTATGGGTACTCGATGACTGATAAACATAATAAAATCTATTACATAGAGGTACATAGATATTCTTATCATACATAGAAAACGACCAGAACACCCGAAACAAATATCTGCAGATCGAACAAAAAAATTTCTCGAGGCGGGAATCGAACCCGCAACCTGGTGCGTCACAGGCGGGCCTTAGCCCACCGCGCCACAGAGGTCGTCATAAGACTTAGTCTTTGATAGTTTCTAGTGAAATATAAATCGGCAAATACTGAATCTTGTAAAAAACAGACTTAGGCCCGAATTATGTTCTCATATTAGGCCGAACACTGATTTTAGGAAACTACTCCGAAATGTTTTTGTAGATGTCTTAAATATTTCGGAGTAGTTTCTTAAAATTAATATAAAAAAAATCTATCTAAAATAAATATTTCAGAAAAAAAGGACCTTAGAACAAGGAACCTAAAATATTATTGACGACCGATGTGGCGCGGTGGGCGAAGGTCCGCCTGCGACGCAGGAGGTCGCTGGTTCGATTCCCGCCTCGGAACAATTGTGTGTACAATCTGCAGATATTTGTTCCAGGTGTTCTGGTCGTTTTCTATGTATAATAAAAAATATCTATCTATGTAATGTATTGTATTATGTATATAAGCTATCTAGTACCCATAACACAAGCTCTGCTTACCATGGGACTAGATAATACTGTGTGAATTGTCCAGCATTATCTTTTATATTAATCCCTCTACATTTTATACAGTAATTACATACATCCAACGACTCTATTAACGCTAGAAACTTCTCGGAACAAAAACCTCATCAGTTATTATATCTCGTCTTTCATTTTAATATTTTCAACAGTTTTCCACGCTTCGCTGAATTTCGATGACATTTTATATGACGGGTAGTCAGAGTGATCAAACACGTATAGCGCCAAGCGAGCATGAACAACGTATGTACAGTGTTCATGTAATATCTCAACTCTGTTCATACTAACATAATTTCAGCCCAATTCGTTCAGTAGTTTTGGAGTGAAAAGGTAACAAGCCCCCATACATAAAACATCCAAACTTTCACATTTACTTCTATAATATTAGTGCGTGAAAAATTACGACTTTTTAAAATTATAAACAGAAGGCTAGGCATTAACAAAGGCTTACGAAATTTAGATCGAAATTTCGTAATGAAAGTCGGCCTTCAGCATAGGAATAACAAAAGACGATCACGCCATCTTTCAGTAACTTACTTGAACTTACAGTAAGTAACTACTGTAAGTACTGAAAGCTGGCGTGGCTCGAATATTAATTTTATTTTATTTTGATTTTTAGTTTTTTAAGGCACAAACAGTTTACAATATTCTTAAAGTTAACAGTAATATAGTTTTGTACAAACCAATCAAGATGCCACTAATAGAAACATTATATAAAAAAAAACACGACAACGTTACAGACGCTAATTTGGAAAACTAATAAAACAACAAATCACATCAAAATAGACAAATTATTACATACATACATGTATTTCAGGTAAGTTTACTATTTCAGATTATTTCATTAGTTTTGGCGTGACAAGGTAACAAACATCCAAACTTTCGGATTAATAATATTTGTCTGATGTGATTACTTGACTATTTAGCACAATGCCCAAAAGAACCAAATTTGTTTTTACGTAACTGGTTACGAATCAGTTAGTTACCAAAGTGGCTGAAAGGATAAGCACACTAGCTGCGCCCTGCGGTTTCACCCGCGTAGTGATAGATAATTTTGGGTAATATATAATATATCTTTATGAATTGTACTATGTGTTATGTTATCTAATATTAGTAGCATTATAATACGTCGCCGACATTACGTGTTAGTAAATAGGTTTATTTGTATGTTAGATTAAGTTTTATATTTCACATGAGCCGTAGTTTTTAAGTATTTTCCGTCCTGTACTAGACTAATGTTGCCTGAAATAAATGAATTTATTATTATCTCATTACCATGATCTCGGGCCATAAAGTGACCCGGTCCTTTGGAAGGCTTGCGTGGGGCCGAAGCCAACAGCACAGAGGCCCTTTGAGAGAGTAAATGAAAGGCAATGGCTACACATAGTAGCATCCTCAGGTGCACAATATGATTCACCCAAAGATGGTATCCGCCAGGTGTAGAGACTATTGCAAAGAAAAATGAAAGAAATAAAACCAAGATATTGTGATGGGTGGATGGACCGGGTAATCGGACTATAGGGGAGATTGCGGATGTCTGCCGTAAACATAGTCTTATAACTGTTAAAAGTGGCAGACGGTGGCTTGCCGAATGCTGGATGGGTTCCTTAAAAAGCCGGCGTAAATACCGGAAAGGAACGACATCGGTGCAAACGACTGAGGGGTGTCAAAAGCTGTGGCCCCGATTTCACCATCACGAAGACTGCCCTTGAGCGGGTTTCCTTGCTATTACGCCATTAGACACTTCCACCCCTGAGTCTATATCCTAAGATGCATCTCTCGCAACTCCACTCAGACCGGCCAATGAAGGCAAGCAAGAGGTGGGGATCTGGTTCTCTTGGGATGCCACTCCGCAAGCGGAGACGAGAACCAGGAACTTCCCTGGGCACACTCGGTACCCGTGGTGTCGCTACTCACCAACAGCTCGCCACAAGCTGCCCTGCGGGCTTATTATTATTATGATAACGCTCTGTCGTTTATCACGACTCTAATAGCAAGCTGGAGTTTTATACCAGTAGTTACGTCGACACCCAACAATAAAATCCCAATCCCGATTCCGAAAAAACTTCATTTTTTATCTTTTCAACGCAGCTCAGTTAAACAATTGCTGTTTTTTTTATTGTTTTTGTTTATTTTCGCATAAAAACACGCTGTTTTCGGCGGGTAGTCGACCGAGAGTGACGGCCTGTCGTGCCCACTGATGTATTGATTTTTAATGTTTTGAGGTTGCTGGTGCGTTGAATGCGGTTTGATGATTTAGGGTGGAATTCACCAGCTGCCAATGTGGCCATACAAAATGTATACGGTACTACGTTCAAATCAGCGTGGTTCAGTTCGTTGTTTATTGATAAACTGTAAACGTAGTGTAGGACTTCCTCTAACCAGGTGGGACGACCTGCGAAAGACTGCAGGTAGATGCTGGATGCGGCAAGCTGAAGACAGGGCGCTATGGCGCTCATTGGGGGAGGCCTATCTATCTATGTCCAGCAGTGGACTGCTATAGGCTGATGATGATGATGATGTTTATTGATAAGAATTTTCTTATATGTCAAACATAATAAACATTAGGTAAAAAAAAATACATACATAAAGGTGTTTTCTGTTCATGGGTAGTGTTTTTGATAGTTAATCGAACGTTTATCATTTCATACACTTCAACACTTTAATATACCATACAAAACAGAAAACAATACAGAAATAAATACTTAGAATAAAGGAAGTTTAAAGGATGGCCTTATAGCTGAGAACAATACCTTCCAGGCAACTTTAGGATGGACTGGATATGAAGGAACAATATAGACAGTGCTGATGGTGACGATGGTGGCGTTGAAGATAATTTGATATTTTCACCAAAGCCTAGTTAGTTATCTATCAGGGAACCATGTGCAGGTTAGGTTGGCTTGGGAGACGAGATGTTGGAGTCCCCCTTACCTACAACCTCTGATGACATTGAATACCTCGAAACACATTTCCATTTCTCTCAAATCAAAGTCACCTAAATTGACAAATACCAGGGAACTAATAGACATCAAGATATCTGATCGGTAGTAACTAACGAAGCCAATTATTGTTTGTTGGTGACGTCAGGTGTCTAAGTTTGAAACGCATAATTAAATTAGGTATTCAAGACTAATTCTGAGCACTTAGACAGGGTACCTCTAGTTTAGAATTAATTTGAGCATTGTTTGTTTATGGATTTCAGAGAGTGTAGCTCTAGGTAATATTTATATGAAAATAAATAATTATGGACAATCCACACAGCGTTATCTAGCCCCAAGCTAAACAGAGCTTGTGTTATGGGTACTACTTTATACGATAAGTACCTACATTACAAAGATATATATATTGTTTATAAATATAAATTGTCCAGAACACCCGGAACGAATATCTGCAGATCGTACAAACATTTGTTCCAAGGCGGGAATCAAACCTGCAACCTCCTGCGTCGCAGGTGGACCTTCGCCCACCGCGCCACAGTCGTAATAATATAAGACAGGGGACAGATTTTATAGTTTTCAGTATAATTTTTTGTAAGAAGTCTTCATGTACACCTACACTAATAATGAAAGGAAGAGTTAAAGCTGGGTACTCATTGGTGTTATAGGGCGCAATGTACCATTCGAATCGAGCATGATACTTCAAATTAAGAAGAAAAAATCTGCGATCGCCTTTTCCCCCGGTACTGACTGCACGAACGCTCGCTGTGTAATTCAATACATTTTACCACGTAACTCAAGCGTTAGATATAGTACCACTTCTAGAAAATGTTAAAAAAAAGAGTGGGCATGGAACTATTACGCTAGTTGTTCTGTATCATGACAGGAATGTAAGTAAACCCGTAAGCGGGAGAGCTAGTTTTATCCATGAAACAAAGACCCATACCATCCTACTTCCTACTAATATTATAAACGCGAAAGTTTGTAAGTATGGATATCTGTTACTCTTTAACGCAAAAACTACTGAACGGAACGGTAGTTCCGAGCCCGGAATATTATATTGGCTAATTTTTATACTTAAAACTTTTCCATAGAAACAACGCGTGCGAAGCCGCGGGCAAAACCAGCATCCAATAAATTTTCAAAGAAACCGAAATAACTTCCGTAAGAACGAAAAAAGGTTTCCCATTCAAGAAAATTTTCAATTCAAACACCAACATTATTACATAGAGCCATCAATCACACAGAGTTTACACAGCACGCATAAACCAGCCGCTGTTTACGCATTAAAACGGTATGAAATGAGAAAGTGCCCCTGTCGGCGGCGCCGTGACTTACATGAGGGTATTTTATAAATTCCTGGGTTATTAGGGTTCGTTTCACTGCCAAATGGAATTATCCTCGCGATATGCTCACTGTATTTCTGTTTTCGAAGACTTCTATACACTCTTGATTCGACAGAATTTGTTAAAAAAAATAGAAAAAACATTTTGGGAGTCGCCATAAAAAGGAATTGGCCGAAACCAATGAATTGAAAAAAATACTTTAATTACTTCCGTACTCATCAAAATGAATGGTGGTAAACCATCACGATAATGGACACAATGAACAAAGACATTTCTGTTCTTAACTTAGGGCTGTGAAATGTTTTAAGCACCTAGTAATAAAAAAAAGAGTTTATTCATAGCCCCTTTCACACACACACACACACCCTCGCACACACAGCCACGCACACGCATGTTTTACAAAAAAGGAAAACACAAAAATATGTTATACAGAATAAAATATGCCATTATTGTTAAGGATTTAAATCTTTAACATAATGGCAGAAAAATAAGCAGCATGTAGTAGGGTCCCACCCAAGATTAAGAAAGATATGTCGTATTGGTTAGATTCTACGGAACCCTAGTTCACGTGCGACTCGCACTTTACCAAGTTTTATTTTATAAATTCCAGGGGCGGTCGAGACGAATGTCGGCCACTTGTCGGCCTCTGTCGCTCGTTTGTCATCTCTGAATTTTTTATGCTCTACGCGGGATGATTTTTGAGATTGCTACATTTATGAGGGATGTTGGTTAGTTTGATTTTAAGGGTTGAATATGTGAATTCGAAAGGGGTGAATAATAAAACAAATTTATTATTACGCAGCGATATTTGAAATACCTAAAAAATAAACAAATAGTTGACTGTAATTGTAAAAAATGCACTGCAAAGCGATACTGATACCATATTTATGTTTTCGATCCTTTTATATATTTTTATAATGATTAGGTATGTATTTATATTTCAAATATTTTTTTACTTCTAAAGACACTATGTTAATCTATCTTAACATAGTGTCTTTAGAAGTATAGTGTCTTTAGAAGTAAAAATAGGTGTCAGCACACTCGTACTAAAATAGATATGTAAGCAAATACAGTACGTATTTTATAAGCAGGTTCTAAGTACTAGTTTTGTTTTTCTCATAAATGATAATTCTTTGAGAAATAAATAACCTCGAAAAAAAACCGCAGTCAAAGTGTTAAACCCAATTATGAAATCTCACAAAGAAATGTGTTTTTTTTGCATTTTTAAAACTTTAAAGGACCATAATACCTGCCGACAACGACGACGAAGAAATTGAGGACCTCATTTGATTTTTTAATTTAAATAGTTGGTGAACAAACGGTAGATGATGACAATGATGAACTTGATTTTCAACTGTATTCCTACAAACCTAGATTCAATCGTAATCCATTAACCTCATTATGAAGACTCGTTAATTACTAAGTATGAACATATTGCGTGTTGAATGCACCTTGTACGAAGTAAAGTTTCTAAATGCTACGGATTTTATTTCAAGGGTGTCTTCGTTATAAAGCCGTAGGTATTTATTGACATACACTTGAAGAAAGAAAGAAATGGCGTCCTTAGCCCTGAGTTCGGCTTGACGATAATATCGTCATCGTGACGTGACGTGTAATTTTTATATGGGATTTGGAGCAGATAAAGCAAGTTAAATCTATAAGAGGCCTTAGGAGGAGTTTTGTATTGTTTACGAATAGTAAAAAGTGTTATTGTATGGAGGGAACCATACATACAGTGCCTTGCAGTGCCCCTAGCGGATATTGAGAGAAACTACTTTTCATAATTTGACAACAATCTTTCGATACTTTGAGCGCCATAGCGCCCTGTCTTCGGCTTGCCGCATCCAGCATCTACCTGCAGTCTTTAACAGGTCGTCATACCACCTGGTCGGAGTCAACGAATGAATTAATTCGAGTAATTATTGCAATTTAGCAGCACAATTTCCCTAGAAAGCGATAATAAACGATATCTTTTTCCATTTTGGTGTGGTGCACATACTAGCTACTCAGTCCCGAATATCAACCATTCAATCTGTCCCACATAGGATGTATTCACAGTCTACACCCAGCTTTATAATCAAATGGGAATCAATGGCACTGAATGCCACTGATTTGATTCGGTTTTAAGGGTTTTTTTGTGGGTTTAAATGGATATTGGAGATGAATGGAGACACAGAACTTCAGTTCTATTTCAAAATAGATAGTTTTTTCTTTGTAATTAACTAACTGTATAAAATGAGAGGGATCTCATTTTGATTTTATTTTAATTATTTATGTATTTAAAACTTAATTGCACTTAAATGTATTGTAGTATGTATATCAGTTATCTAGTACCCATAACACAAGCTCTGCTTACCATGGGGCTAGACAATGCTGTGTGAATTGTCTAGCATTATTTATTTATTTTATTAGATACATATAAAAATTCATGTTCCTCTGGTACATAAAAGTAAAGTATAACTAAATATTATTACGTTGCGACTGCCCAACGTGTCTGAAATTCGTCTGCTAGGAGGACTGCTAGGAGGACATCAAAATAAACTAAAAGCTGGTAGTTTCTATAGCTTAGTTCCTTAAGAAAAGGATAAGGATAAAACTAAAATATAAAAATAAATAATGATGGACAAACCAGAACCAGAAACTCAGCATTATCTAGCCCCAAGCAAAGCTTGTGCTGCTTGTAGCTGCAGAGCTTGTGTTATGGGTACCAGATAACTGATTCCATAATACAATAGATGGATATTTTTTATTACACATATATAACGACCAGAACACCCGGAACAAATTTTATTTGTCCCGAGGCAGGAATCGAACCCGCGACCTTCTGCGTCGCAAGCGGAGCTTCGCCTACCGCGCCACTGAGGTCATGAATTAATTACAAAGATAAAATCAAATTTTAAAAGTTCTGAAGTTTCTGTGTCTCTATTCATCTCCAATATCCACGTAAACATCCAAACTTTCGCATTTATAAAATTGAATCGAACACGCAACCCACTGCGTCGCAGGCGGACTTTCGCCCACCGCACCACAGAGGTCGTCTCACGTATAATTATGACTAAGTTTTATGAACCCTCCAGTGGTTTGTCGAAATTCACAACGGATAGTTTATCTAGTGGAATCGTATAATTACGGACAAGCAGACATGCAAACTTCTAAACCCTAACATTCCTAACTCATCGGGCGCTGCTCGCAACTGAGTCTTGTACGTGGACCGAGATCTATCATCTATCTAGATTACTAGATATGGTTCCTCGTAGTCACGCTAGTCTACACTAATAATAATAAAAAATACAAAAAATAAAAAGATTTTATTGTTTGTATTATTGTATTTATTTATTTTTAAAGAATATACATGATTTTTATATAATTTAAAACTGTTTAAACCCGTAGGGGGTTTGACCCGAATGTTACATTCCTCGGGTTTCAATCTTAAGATAAGGTGTACACAATTATAATAATAATATAATAATAATATATAATATTCGTTTATTTCAGGCAAAAAACCCATATCACAAAAAATACAATTACAATTTTAAAAATATGCACTAATAAAAATTAAAATACTTAAAACAAAAGATATCACGACGCTTAAAGCTATCGAACGTCATCTTCTGTTTCCCTCAATATGTAGGGAAATCCAGTGCATATATATGGGGTTGTTGTAGACCTGGTCATTATGTAACTTTGTATGTAGGTACAAGCGAAATAGTTTTCATAATTGTGTGCCATACCTTTAGATCATAATATGACACTATTGTTTGTTTGTTTGCATTGAATAGGCTTCAAACTAAACAAATTAGACCGATTTGAAAAATTATTTCACTGTTGTTACCAACAATTTACAAGTCGATTACTTAAAAATTAAGGTACATAACAAACTAAGAATCAGTTAAATTATAATTAGCAATATAATACTATGGTAAAATAGTAGTTGTAGTTATAGTAGGTACTAGATGACTGATAAACATTAATACAACACGTTACTTTTTTATTCATAGAAAATACCCAGAAAGCCCGGAACAAATATTTGCAGATCGTACAAACATTTGCCCCAAGGAAAACCCGTAACCTCTTGTGTCGCAGCCGGACCATCGCCCGCCACGCCACTTCGTCGTACTTGTGGTAAAGGTTCTCACTAATTGCTTGTAATAAATTCAATTCTGGTTAGGGTTACTGCATCATTTTGTCCATTTTGACGACCGATGTGGCGCGGTGGGCGAAGGTCCGCCTGCGACGCAGGAGGTTGCGGGTTCGATTCCCGCCTCGGAACAATTGTGTGTACGATCTGCAAATATTTGTTCTAGGTGTTCTGGTCGTTTTCTATGTATAATAAAAAAATATCTATCTATGTAATGTATTGTATTATGTATATCAGTTATCTAGTACCCATAACACAAGCTTTGCTTACCATGGGGCTAGATAATGCTGTGTGGATTGTCCAGCATTATTTATTTATTATTTATAATTTGTGTTTGTGTGTGTTTTTACCTTGACAGACAGTATACCAATAAAGCGATTAGGTTACTCATATTTTATCCATCGCTCTTCCAGTTTACTAATATCTTGGTCTCGACGTGGACTCAGTTCAATACGAATCACCGAAACTCGCGAGACATGTGACAGAACTTATCCGGACCGGTACAAATCGTACCTTGGACACGGCACGGGTTAAACTTGCTTTGTACCATTCAACATTGACTTGGTACATTAAATATTCATAGGTTTAAATATATATGCGCACTTGATTAAACTGGAATGGGATTATTTCGGACACAGATAATTTAGAATTTTTTTCATTATACATAGAAAACGACCGCACCCGGATTAAATATCTGCAGATCGTGCAAACATTTGTCCCGAGTTCTTGAGTGGACACCACGACTCGGTAAAGGTAGTGTGTCCTACACTACCTTTACCGAGTCGTCCTCCGACCAGGTGGGATTTTAGCCTGCGAAAGACTGCAGGTAGATGCTGGATGCGGCAAGCTGAAGACAGGGCGCTATGGCGCTCATTGGGGGAGGCCTAAGCCCAGCAGTGGACTGCTATAGGCTGATGATGATGATTTGTCCCGAGGCGGGAATTGAACCCGCAAAATTAAAATCCCATGTGTTTATGCAAAAAAATAAATTGTCTATAATAAATCACCGTTCGTCTTCTTTTTTAAGCGACACAGTCACCTTTCGACTTCTATTTGAAGCGACACAGTCACCTTTCAACTTCTATTTGAAGCGACACAGTCACCTTTCGACTTCTATTTGAAGCGACACAGTCACCTTTCGACTTCTCTTTGAAGCGACACAGTCTAACAAAGTCACATTATTTTCCTTCAAATCAGAGTAAGGTCCTCGAGATACACTTACATACAAAATATTACGCATAATGAGCGAAACGCTTACAGCCATGACGAATGGATATAAGATTTCCATCATTACTCACAATGTAACCACTCACACTTGGCCTCTACCCCTCTGTAGAATAACATTTACAGTTGCGAATGAAGAAGGCCAGACTAGACTGGATCTTCTGGTAAAAATTTGTTGTGAATCTTGAGAGAATTGTGTAGTTCTCTAAATGCTAACGAGCTCGATGTTGAATGGATAATTTGCTGAGGAAATGTTTTGTGTTTTTCTATTGTAGATTAGTTTCTGCACGCGGTTTCGTACACGTTGTGTCCATGGAAACGTTGCAAATATATTTCTTTGCCATGGGAACGGAAATGTTTTATTCCGGTTTTTTTTATCTACCTATACTAATATTATAAATAAATAAATAAATAAAAAATAATAAATAATGCTGGACAATTCACACAGCATTATCTAGCCCCATGGTAAGCAGAGCTTGTGTTATGGGTACTTATATATGATAACTGATATACATAATACAATACATTACATAGATAGATATTTTTTATTATACATAGAAAACGACCAGAACACCCGGAACAAATATCTGCAGATCGTACACACAATTGTTCCGAGGCGGGAATCGAACCCGCAACCTCCTGCGTCGCAGGCGGACCTTCGTCCACCGCGACACATCGGTCGTCAAAAATTATTATTATAAAGATTGAAAGGTTTGATTTTTTATTTGTTTGTACCGTATAGGCTCCGAATGTAATGGAGCGATTTGAAAAAAGCTCCACTATCCGCGGTAAACATAGGCTATATTAAAATTTAAAAATGTGAAATTTGAATAGCTCTGAGAATTAGCAAGCTGAAGAGGCAGTGGACCGGCCATATCTCGCGAAGAACCGACGGCCGCTCAAACGTGTTCTTGAGTGGAGACCACGACTCGGTAAACTTAGTGTAGGACGCCCACCAGGTGGGATGACGACCTGCAAAAGACTGCAGGTAGATGTTGGATGCGTCAAGTTGAAGACAGGGCGCTATGGCGCTCATTGGGGAGGCCTATGTCCAGCAGTGGACTAATATAGGCTAATGATGATGATGAACCACTTTAAGTATATTTCCGTAAATGCCTCAGCCTTAGAACCCTGATCATGCTAACCCAATTACGGCTAATAACCAAATCGGAATAAACAGAGAACCCGAAAATTCGTCTCAAAAGCAAATTATGCAAACCTGGCCGCATTATTCTCGTTTTCGACAATATATTTAGCATTTGAAGCAGGTTGGAGATTACGTGGCTGGTTGCTATTGCTATGGCTATTGCTGGAGAGTTTCAATCAAATTATTTATGAGCGAGTCAACCATGAAACTCTATTTTTTTCTCTCTAAATTTACAAAATAAAACTTTTACCTAAAATAAAAAGCTAATAGTACCTCATTATCAACCTATGTTAGTCCACTGCTGGACATAGGCCTCCCCCAATGAGCGCCATAGCGCCCTGTCTTCAGCTTGACGTATCCAGCATCTACCTAGTTTAGAAGAGTTCTTAAATGACAAATTAGATAACTCCAATGTCGCTAATCCACACTTATAATATTTATGATAAGTTTAATTTGATCAATAATTATTTATTGGTAAAATTACCAAAGACATTATAACTTCGATTTAGAGCTATTTATACTTCGTGTTATTTCGTTATGTATTTTTCTTTATTACCCTATGTATTATTATGTTTGACATATAAGAATATTCTTATTAATAAAGAACTCTCTGTGTGTCGTGTAGTTTTATTACAGACTAGCGGACCTTCCCGGCTTCGCACGGTTTTAGTATGGATCCCTAACTTTTTTGAAAATATAATATAGCCTATTATGTTCACCGGGGATAGTGTAGCTTCCCAACCAGTGAAAGAATTTTTCAAATAGGTCCAGCAGTTTCGGAGCCTATTAATTAAAAACAAACATTCAAACCTCCTCTTTATAATATTAGTATAGACACCGGACAGGTAACCTAAAATAAATAAAAGCTTGTAAAACACCCCGTTCGTGTATATTATCAAATCGATATTAATCAAAGGCTTCTTGTAAACAGTTAGTTGCTGATACCAACAGAGTTACGTAATCCACTCTCATAGTTGTACCGGAATAAATGGTTGTTCCGGCACGTCCTCTCCGTTCGCACTCTACTCACGAACTGATTTGAATTTGGAATGTTGTTCGCTTGGCTGACGACGGTGGGGATATTTAGCTTTTTGGATTTTTAGGGAAATGTTCATGTATTTATTGGTTTCGTGTCGCTTTATATCGATAAAGCGTTATGGTTGTAGATTATTGAGTAACATTCCTTTTCTTGAACTAGCTGCACCTCTCGGCTTTGCCCGCGTGGTAATCTATATGTCAAATGGTTTATAAACATTCCTCTTGAATCACTCTATTTATTGCTGAAAACTGCATTACAATCCATTGAGTAGTTTAAAAGATCTAAGCGAACAGACAGCGGTAGTGACTTCATTTTATACTATGTACAGTGTATATACCTACGATGTGACTTACAGCGATAACTTTGGATGGAGAAAACTATATAATAATAAGAGGCAGAGAATGTTCAGAATTTCGTAGATTATGAATAACATTTTTCAATTTTTAAGAGTACCTAATTGTTACCTCATCATCCTCAGCCTATAGCCACTGCTGGACATAGGCCTCCCCCAATGAGCGCCATAGCGCCCTGTCTTCAGCTTGCCGCATCCAGCATGTACCTGCAGTCTTTCGCAGGTCGTCATCCCACCTGGTCGGAGGGCGTACTACACTACGTTTACCGAGTCGCGGTCTCCACTCAAGAACACGTTTGCCCCAGCGGTTGTCGGTTCTTCGCGAGATATGACCCGCTGCCACTTCAGCTTGCTAATTCTTAGAGCTATGTCGATAACGTTACGAATCCTTTCCTTCAGAGAAACCAATTGTTAACCTTTGGAATAATAAAGCAAAACACTATTTTACCTATGATGTGCCTTACATTTTGATACATTAATAAAAAAAAACGTATTATACGTTATTTATTACGTTCTATAACACCGGTGTGAACCCGGTTTTATCCAATCGAGACTACAAATCGTTTGTACATATTTTTCAGTCGTTTCTGTCCATGAGAATCCCGGAATCCCCACCACCTGTCTCTCAACAAACAGATTTACAGGAATGCAAATGTCCCACTGACTTTCCCGAATTAAGCTACCAAGTAAATCCTTAGAACAAGGAGTTTCCAGGCAACATTGATTCCTAACTTCCTGTCGATAGAGAGGAGAATTGCTCGAGGTTTCTAAATTAAATCGTCTAACGAAGTAGATGAAGTTGTTTTCCGTTTTTATTTTATTTCGCCGTTTGACTTGCGGAGATTTTGTGATTAAGGTTAATTCTCTTTGGCGGTAATTTGGTATTTAAATGTTTGTTTATTTGTGTCGCTTTTACGGGGATGTCGTGGCTAGATAATCGGATAAGTAGTAGTACCTACTTTAACTTAAATTAGTCAAACATGATGTAGGAAGTTTGTAAACAAACCGTCCATACTTAACTTCACTGTATTGCCGCGTCTTTATATACGCGATTTACATTAATTGACGATTTGAGGTCTTTCTTTTACCAAAACAATGATGCTTTCTTTAAAAATATATGTAAAACTTGACGCCAAGCAAATGAGTTTTAGTTATTTGTATCGTGGCTTGTTTACAAATATTGTACATAGAGTTTGGCTAGTCTATAGGTTTGGTAACTAATTTAGAAAACGAAATCCTGCTCGCGGCTTCGCGAAGAGTTTTCCTAAGTATTTATAAAAATAGCATAAATCGTTTCCAGCCCTGCCTTTCATTAAAATCCGTGTAGGCGGGAAAGGTTCAGATGAGAAGTTATTATTATTGTAAACTTGCTGCGCCCCGCGGCTTCACCCCCGTAAAAATCGATGTGTCAAATAGTTTATAAACCTTCCTTTTGAATCACTCTATCTATTGCTGAAAACTGCATTAAAATCCGTTGAGTAGTTCTAAGCGAACTGACAGCGGAAGAGACTTCATTATATGATATTATGTAAAGATAGTTATGTCCTAACGATACGGTTAGATACGGTGATATGTACATTCAAATCAAATCAAATCAAAATCAAAATAGTTTATTGCTTTAACTTAAATTAATTAATATATTACAGTGGTATGGGACCCTCTTTTAAGTAATGTAATACCTGTGCTAGAGGGTCTCGCTCTGCAGCGCGGCTATCTTAAAGATAATTAAATAAAGTTTAATATTTAATATAGATACTTAAATATGCTTAAATATACATTATGGTGATATACAGTTATGATCTTAAAAAAATATCTAAGTAGACGATTTTTTGTGATCAACCTCTTTTCTTTCACCTTCATCAAACGCTATAACTAACGGTACTGCTGTGAGACACCACCACTGTTTCATTAGAATAAGCGAAAACACTGGAAGCATTTATTACCGCAAAGTGTATTTTAAAACATAATATCCCAACTAAATGCTTAAACAAAATGCACAAACGTAAAACTTTTTATGTATCGGTACATGAGTAGTTTTTAGTCATATTATTCAAAACATTCAAGACGTAAATCATAAATTCATGGCACAGCAAAAGTTAAGACAGATACACTACGCACAGTTAATAAAAATATGACAAAATTGCGCCGGTCGCCAATGTTTTCCAACTTAATCCCTAACTTTGTCCGCTATCCCGTAGTTTTTATTAAGTTACTGTGAAACAAACTAGTGGGGACTTTTTAGAGGCTGCGTATACGAGCTTTGGAACCAACGACCAACTTTAGTACATATGCTTGCAATGTTTGACGACCGATGTGGCGCGGTGGACGAAGGTCCGCCTGCGAAGCAGGAGGTTGCGGGTTCGATTCCCGCCTCGGAACAATTGTATGTACGATCTCCAGATTTTTGTCCCGGGTGTTCTGGTCGTTTTCTATGTATAATAAAAAATATCTATCTATGTAATATATTGTATTATGTATATCAGTTATCTAGTACCTATAACACAAGCTCTGCTTACCATGGGGCTAGATAATGATGTGTGAATTGTCCAGCATTATAATTATATTAAATTATATGTATTTTGCAAATTACACGCTTGTCACAATTGAGAAAAAGAAATGAAACTGGACTACTCGAAACCGATAATAGAAGTGACGTTTACAAATTGTTTAAAAAAAAGTGTACCTGCCTAGATAATATACAGTACAGTATAACTTTATCGGCAAACCTATAGACTAGCCAAGCTCTATGTACAATGTTTGTAAACAAGCCACGATACAAATAACTAAAACTCACTTGCTTGGCGTCAAGTTTTAAATATTTTTTGTAAGAAAGTACAATACAATATAAAAATTCTTTATTGTACACCATAATCAAATCAATCATTACAAAAATACATTATTTGCGACAAGTACAATGGGCGGCCTTATCGCTTAGAAGCGATCTCTTCCAGGCAAACTTTGGATGAAGATAATTATATGAATTTAAGAAAGTATCATTGTTTATTAAAAGAATATCTAAATCTCTAGTCGTAACTAGCTTTGTTTTCTTCAAAGTGGTGTGAAATGTCCTGATTTATTGATTACCACCGTGCACAGTCGCGTGTGGTCTGCGCGGCTTCGACGTCGCGTCGTCGTCTCCACTGCGGGAAAGGAAAATTGTTTTTTTAGCCATACAGTTCCATACAGTTCCATACAGTTTTAAGTTATCCCTTTACCTTTATTTCAACATAGCACTAATGCGGAAAAGTGTTGTAAGTAAGGATCCTAAAATTTATCGAAAATATCTAAACAGTTGAAAGATCTAAATGTATCTCTCTAAACTCTTTGGAGAGAAATTGAAAATGTTGTTAATTTGTAAATGTTTTTATAACATTAATGATTTTTTCAATGATACAAGATCACTTAACACTTTGAGTGCTGAAATCACACGGTATGTGTTTTCTACAAGTAACTAATATGCGTAAATCCACACTAGCGCAGCGGCTGAGAAAATACAGATCTTTGTGACTCAGCACAGCCGTAATATTTTTCGAACGAAACGCATGTGCGGCGCAACACAACCGCTGTGTAGAGCGGCAGCACGAATTTTTTAGGTTAAAAAAAAGATCGCAGTCGTCGAAAAAAAATCGCAGTCAAAGTACTAAGTAAATGTTAAGTTACTGCACGTCATTCTCTCTTCAATATTTTGCATACCGACTAACGGTCAAGCATGTTGATTCATAAAATGTATTTACCTGTTACCTGAACACATTTTTTGGCAAATAAAATATCTTTCTCTATATCAACCTTTAGATTAGTACCTATCTTATATTATAAAAGAAAGTCGTGTTAGTTACACTATTTATAACTCAAGAACGGCTGAACCGATTTGACTGAAAATTGGTGGGGTGGGGCTTAGAACCAGGAGACGGACATAGGATACTCTTTTTTTCTTTGATAAAAGATTTTAACCATTTAACTCATAGATTTTCACGAAGGGGCAAAGCCGCGTCGCGCATCTAGGAAGAGTGTCACAAGTCGATTATTCATCGCCCGTCTACACCGAGCAGCAGAGAAACAAAATCGCGAGGAATTTTAAAAGTTCCGAGGCGACACGGCTGCGGGCGCTTTCACCTTAACAAGACTTCAATTCAATTAGTGGGCAAAGTTGGACCTAGACGGGCAAATTAGGCCGTCTTGTTTTGGTTTCGCGTTTTCGTAGGGACAGATTTTGAGTATTGGATTTTTATAGCTCAGCTTAGACGGGGTACACTGTCTTGTTGGATATGTTTGGTTTCACGGAATGTTGGTACATTTTGTATATTGATAGTAATTATGTTGGCGTTATACCTAAATTAAACTAGTGAAATAATGTCCCGGTAAATATAGCTGCAGGAACCTGGCAACCAACTTTGAGTTATTCATGTTTTTTTTCCTATTCGATTGTTGACCGATTTGTACCTGATTCTACTGGAAAAATTTTCACCCTAAGGGCGTAAAAGTTGTGGGGAGGGGGAAGTTTTTCAATAGTTGTTTTATATTTATTTTTTTATTTTATTTAATTATCTGTATCCGGTATACAATAAAGAATTTCTGTATTGTATTGTAAAATGCGTAATTTTATTTCAAAGTTAAATAGTTTGCAGTATTTAGGCAAGGATTTTGTTAGGAAATCGCTAACATATTCAACGGATAATTATTTTCCAAATAACCTTGAATTATAGACAAAGCCCGATCCTAACCAATGAATCAAGCCTTCAAAATCTAAGTACGATTTCCAAAGAAACAATAACAGTAGACAAATAAATAAAACACGATCGTACCATTCCCTTCACCCACCGAGCACGAACAAGTTACAACTCCAATAAAATCAGATTCCTACCAAAATCAAGCGTCAAAATTTCAATGAGAGCCTCTTTAAGCTCCTGCGGGATTTAAGCCAGTACTTTTATCTCTATTCGCAGCTTCCTACCGATGCTTCAAAGGGGATGAATACATCAAATGGGTAGGTTTAATCGCTGGGAAGTGAAAGCTCCCGGGGGATGTAACCTTTGCTACGCTCGTAATAAATAGTCTGTTGAGCTTTCGTCATGGATCTTGTGATGGGAAGGCAATTTTACTTGCAATTGGCGAATTACGTGCTTGAGTTTGGATTTTTGCTGCTGGTAGATTATGTCTTTAAAATATATATATATTGTCTTAGAAAGAATTAAAAATTGTTTAGTGCTTTTGCATTGATGACACCTGCAAAAGACTGCAGGTAGATGCTGGATGCGTCAAGTTGAAGACAGGGCGCTATGGCGCTCATTAGGGGAGGACTATGTCCAGCAGTTTACTAATATAGGCTGATGATGAAGTGCTATTGAGACGTAAACTTGGACTTGCTTACTAACACGTTTCCTCTTAGTTTAAGTTTATTATGATCCGTGTAAGACTTATAACAAAAAAAAAAACATCCATTCATTCATAAACGCGGCGGAAGAATTGACCCGTCTAACTCCCGTGGATAACGCCCGTGGATTTCGTAACAGATAGCAGCACTAGAATGACAGTACTATTGGGCTGGGTAGATGTACTCGTATGTAGAAACGTAATTATTACTCTTTAACAGTACAGAAAGGCGCCTTAGACTCTTACTTTACATTTAGGTACATACTTTTACAATTTACATTTCACTATGTCCAAACATGGTAAGATGGTACTTGCATAGGTACAACATTTTCCAAGTCAAATTCTCCAACCTAACCCAATAGAAACAAAATGCCAGCACGTCCACAATACAAGTCCCGCGTTCCCGCCAAAAATGTCTTGGCACAAATTGGCGCGAAAGCGTCTCGCCTTGAAATTGACAGCGCCACCTTTCGTCTGCGCCGGGAAATGTGCAGCGGGAGGTGACTTCGTGACCAGACTTTGCAATGGACGGACGCCTCTTACTAAACATTGGATTTAACATGAATTTTTATGTTGTAATATTTTTATTTCATTTTGTTTTCAAGGAAATTTTAAAGAAGCTTTTATGTAACTTGATTTCTAAAAAAATCTTGGAAGTTTACATTATCTCTTTACCAGACTGATAAATATTTCTTGATAGTTATCTCATAAGTATCGTTAAAATTGACTGAAAATTCTCAGAAAGTCGTCAAGTCCCGTCGACATAAATTTTTTTTGGTTATATTATTTAATTGACGACCTCCGTGGCGCGATGGTGTCAGCCTGTGACGCAGGAGGTTGTTGGTTCGATTCCCAGGCCGGCCATATCTCGCGAAGAACCAATAAGCGCTGGGGTAAACGTCTTGAGTGGAGACCACGACTCGGTAAACTTAGTGCAGGATGCCCTCAGACCAGGCGGGATAACGACCTGCGAAATATTGCAGGGAGATGCTGGATACGTCAAGCTGAATACTGGGGAAGGGTGCAATGGTGATCATTAGGGGAGGCCTATGTCCAGCAGTGGAATAACATAGGCTGATGATGATGATGAATTGTGCAAATAAACGTTTTTTCTTTGTGTATTTTGATGTTTTGTACTCTTAATTGGCTTGTTCTGAAATTTATACTTTACGGTTTCGTCGTAATTATTATCTGGAAAAATTACAAGGCACATAAAGCTCTGTTAAAATATGAAAGCTCTGCGAATATTTGCATAAATTCAAGCTGAATATCACTTCAAACTTCATGCATAAAAAATGATTTACTTTTCGCACATTCTTTCAAAGTGGAGTAACTTTGCTCCACTTCTATTTAATAGAGTTAAGTCCCAAGTACTTTGGATCTCGAGTTGTTTCCAAGGACTATGTACAGTGACGTCACGGTCTATATACTTCACTTATGTACCCATTGTGTAGTCGAACTAATGTATTATGGTTCAAGACGTAAAAAATCAAGATTCTTATTCTTGAGATTTGCTCACGCATGCGTCGGTTATAAGCTCCTCCTTTGGGTGAAAGAGACAGCTAGTGAAATCACAGCTCTGGCGCAAAAACTGATTTGGAGCAAGATTGATTTCAGATAAACGGGATGGTAATCAGAATAAAAGGTTTAGAATTTTCATGTAAGTATTGCAAAAAGTATTGAAAATTATACTCGGGCAAAGTTGTAGTAACTTTCGGTTTAGTAACTTTTCTTTAGGTCACCTGTGATCCAAGTCTCGTAGCAAAGATCTACGAGTTTCGTAGCAAGCGCTACGTGCTACGAAATTGCTACGGCGTAGCAGTAAACTTTTACAAAGTACTACGAAAAATTAAATAGCTGTTGACGGAAACTTACCTTTTAGATTTTTTAATACTTAGGTTTCGTTATTTTCTTTATTTACCTAGAAATATTATATTGCATTAGTTTATAGCAATATTTTTCAACAATAACTATAAATTCTAGCAAATTTCAGAAACACGATATTAGGCATCTTACTAATTTCTACTTTAACTAATTATTAGTCAACTAACTCTACATAATATTTTTCTTTATTTCCACAGCACTATCATTAATTAGGTAGTTATATGTCACACGATTTTCAAACTTAAGCAAAACAACCTAAAGTTCAAGTTTACTCAAACTAATTAGCTTAACTAACATGCATGTAAGGCTGCAACGAAATCTTCTAATTAATTCCCATCTCGTCCACTCACACGTAAAACAGCCCGCTGGGAGAAGATATTGCAAAGGTACTTTTAAGAAGGTTTATTGTCTGAAATTTCACGTTGACTGAAATCACACCATATGTGCCCAAAATATGCCCTAAATATGCCCTGCGCAGTGGCTGAAACAACACACATCTGTGTGACTCATCACACCCGTAACATATTTTTTGAAAATAAACGTCTGTGCAACGTAACACAACTGCTGTGTAAAGCCACAGCGCGAATGGTTTAGATTAAAAAAACAGTTTGCTGTCGACGTGTGGCTGTGGGTGTGGTTGTCTTTGTAGATGGTCTTTATTCATACAAAAATTGGAAAATGTATCAAAAGCCCCGATGTTATGATTTATCTACTTGGTTCATTAACATGATGGCCGTGTCATCACAAAAATGAAACTAGTACAAGCCTAAGAGAGTTAAGGCTCATCTGACTCGGCCAAACTCGGCTAAACCAGATCCGCACTTAATGGTTTCTGTGTAGCTATTGAAGATGTCACTCGATTAACAATAAACCTATAGGACCTCTAAGACATGTGTTGGTGTGACACATTATTACTGTGTCAAACCAACACTTAGTTTATCTTTGTTAATTAAAGAAACCTTTGTTATTTTACCTGTATTCTAATGATGACAAAATCTAATGATGACTTTGAATAAGACTGGAAATGTTATACATAATAGTATGATATTTCAAGTCTTATTCAAAGTAAAAGCTGTAGGGTTCAAATCTACCTATTACCATAGTATTCTTCAGTCAGTCCGTCAAACTTCAGCTTATTGCGTCCGTGAGTCAAAGTTCGTGTTTTTAATTAAAGATCTTCAGACCGCCCCTGAAACCTTCACTCAGTGTGACGTGGTTGGCTTATTTTTTTTCGGCTCACTCATTCCCGCCTCTGCGACCCTCCCAAACAAACAGCCGTCTACTTTGAAAACATTTTTCAAACCACCGTAACTTACACCTTAAGCTTCGTCGTTTAGAGCTGAGAAAAGAATGATGCTGTTTCTTGGAGTTACGACGTTATAAACTTCAAGAGAAGACTTTCAATTCATTTCGTGAAAGCAGAGACATGCTTAAAGGAACTGCTTCAGTTGACCGCGAGCTTTCAGCGCGGCTGGTCGTGTGCGGGAAAAGTGAACGCGATTTAATTTAACTCCGGGAAAAGTTTTCCGTAAAGTCGTTTGTTATTTTATGTGTGTTCATTTTGTGTTTTTTAATGCTGTCATGAAGCAGTAACGCGCTGGTGAATAAGGTTAGTAGTGAACATTTCTCGTTCATTTGTGCGGGTAAATTCAGACAGAGATTCCCAAAGGAAAACCTGTACCTGCATTTCGTGGTTGTGAGTTAAGCATTCGTTTGCATTGTGGAATACTTGAAACTGAATTGCATATTTTATGCATACTTGGAATCCCAATTTGAATTTGTGAGCTTATAAAAATGCGCTTACGGTATATATTGGAGATAAAATTTTGGTTTCATTTTACTTCTTCCACTGGTGGACAAAAAATTGAATTAAACATTAAAATAATGTTATTTGGTAATAATGAATAGTATAAAATATGACCTGTCTAAGTGCTTATTTGTAAGTCAAAAGAAATAAATAACTTTTCATTTTCATTTTGCTGTAGATAAATTCAAGGTTAAGTAGACATGGAAAAAATATATGTATTATATAAAATAATGATAGATAGATTTTTATTGCCATAAAAGTTACACGTGGCTTCATATCTCTCTGGAGTATAATGAAATTATGCAAAATACGGAAAACGTAATTAAATTGACTACCTAATTTTCGAAGAGTATAATATTTAATAAGTTTTTTCCAGTACAATAAACATTATCTAAATAAAAACTCATAAAAATTCCAGAAGCTTCTTCATTTTATAAAAGTTTTATCTAGAGCTAAATATTCAAAAGTTCAGCCACAGCATAACAAGTCGCGACACCGATCCTCGACTGGAAACTTTGCCTTTGACTTCACAAATTCTAGAAAGTTTCTAGATCATTATTATTGTGAGAATCTTTTAATAATAACTTAGTCTTTTATTAATTTATAAGTTTAAGTTCTAGTTGAGATGAGTAAAGCATGTTTGATTGTTTTAAAATCATGTTGAACTTATCCGATGGTTAATATCTTGACGTTATTCTGTTTTAATCTTGAATTATGTATTGCGGTTACATTTCTCCTGCGACGCAGGAGGTTGCGGGTTCGATTCCCGCCTCGGAACAATTGTGTGTACGATCTGCAGATATTTGTTCCGGGTGTTCTGGTCGTTTTCTATGTATAATAAAAAAATATCTATCTATGTAATATATTGTATTATGTATGTCAGTTATCTAGTACCCATAACACAAGCTCTGCTTAGCATGGGGCTAGATAATGCTGTGTGAATTGTCCAGCAATATTAATTTAATTTATTTATTTATATTTTTAAGATAAAACTGACTGCCTCGTTAATCTATTCACCTCGTGTTTACCCGCTGATAATGATGACTCGGGTTAAAATCACGAGTATCAATAACTTTTATTGGGATTTTTCTAGAAAAAACAGCATAATGAATTTCTCTAGCAGTCCGGAGCTAGGAAATTTACGATACCCGAGCTTCTGCAAGTACGTCAATTTCGCTGGTCATGCACCTGACTTCAGGACTCTTAGGTCGTGTCGATCTGCCGTCTAAACGGATTGTGAGAGTTAGGGAATATAGAGTGCACTAAGACACACTTGTGCACTATAATAATATTTTCTGCGCACATTAATAATTTCCTTTAAAACTGGCCGCCGGCCGTGGAGGTCGGCTAGAAAGACATCATTAGGTAACAAATAATTATAGATACATATAAAGAAACACGAA
Organism: Eupithecia dodoneata; assembly: GCA_947044415.1. NCBI lineage: Eukaryota > Metazoa > Arthropoda > Insecta > Lepidoptera > Geometridae > Eupithecia > Eupithecia dodoneata. Next base: position 4,408,880 of record OX345670.1, read on the forward strand.
ACTTTATTAAAAAACCGTTACAAAAACAGGTCATTTTAACAACCAGATAATATATATGTATATATTTGTATAATTCATGCATGATTTGTCTATTTTCATTTGTTTAGCGTCTGTAACGTTGTTGTGTTCTTTTAATATAATGTTTCTATTTGTGGCATCTTGATTGGTTTATACAAAACTATATTACTGTTAACTTTAAGAATATTGTAAACTCTTTGTGCCTTAATAAACGAAAAATAAAATAAATTTTTATCATTCTACAAGGAATTTGCTTGCCCGTCCTTTATTCTAAAAAGAAATTACTTTAACAAATAATATTGGTGCAAAAAATCTTTAAACTAAATATTCAACGGGAATTATATACTTGTTAATTTAAGGCCAAAGTCACATAGATTTTCCTGGATGTAGATAGTAGTGTAGAGTTGACTTATGAAAAGGAAAAATTCTTGAGTTGCAGTTGAAAGATTAGAAACCAGTGTAGCAAATGAAGCAATGACGTCAGGATCTAAAAAAAAATTAAATCAATTCTAATCTATCTATTCTATTAGTAACTATAATTCTTAAAACAAAAGTGAATTATTTTATGTAAATTAATTGTTTTCGTGAGTATTTGGAATTCACTTTTACTTCATATCTGTCTAAATCTATGAAATAATATGTATTTCTTCTACCCTCATCTCATTGTCGACTTTATAGGCTACTGAGAGATTCTAAAAAAGCGCCAAGTCCAGATTATTTATCGTAAGCTATGCGTTGAAGTGCGTAGCTTTACTATCTTAGCGTTTATCAATTACAGAATCGTAAAATGGTAAAACATAATCATTACAAAAACAAAGCATTGATTATTTGTTTTGTTAAGAAGGCAAGTGAGAAGTTAGTTTTAAAGAGACATTTAAAAAGTTTTCAGTTATTTCAAGTCTCTAAATTGCGATAGCCTAATAATTCCTTATAGCCCTCTAGTAATTGCATTTGGCCATTTTCTATCAAAGAAAATTAGTCTAGGAAAGGAAACAAATAACGATGTTCAAGCTTACCTTTACTGTCAAAAGCTTTGGGTCCTATGAAAACTATAGGTATAAGATCATCGATGTCTGCATGTACCTCCGCCAAGTCCAAACGCAGATGCGGTATTTTAGGAATCACAGCAGTGAATGTTCCAGATTCTGGAAAAAAAAAATACATAGAGTGTTCTAAGATACTTAAAGCATCGTGTTATACAAAAAAAAATTGTGTTTTAAAATAATTAACTGCGCCCCGCGGCTTCGCTTGCGTGGAAATCTATGTGTAAAATGATTTATAAACCTTCCTCTTAAATCACTCTATCAATTTAAAAAACGTATCAAAATCCGTTGCGTAGCTTTACAGATCTAAGCAGACATAGGGACAGACAGACCGCGGGATGCGACTTTGTTTTATTATATGTAGTGATAATAATTGTTATTAAAACAGTCATAACACTAAAGTCATTTAAAACGGGATATTTACCATAATTAGATTTTTGAGTTTTCCAATATTTCGGAACGGTTGCATGCGCCATGATCACGGAATAACTGAAGGCACTGCGTCTGTCCATAAAAACTTACTCGAAGTGCAAAAATCAAATCATGATAAATATTCCGTTTTAAATGACTTTAGTGTTAATAACCAAGACAGTTTCAAAAGTTTTATAGTAATAACCATTTTTTACAGAGCCTGAAAAAATGGTTATACCTTTTTTGAGTTGTTGCAAGTATTCATCAAAACAACACTTTGAGTGCTGAAAACGCACGGTATGAGTTTTCTACAAGTGACTAATATGCGTAAATCCACACTAGCGCAGCGGCTGAGAAAATACAGATCTTTGTGACTCAGCAGAGCTGTAATATTTTTCGAACGAAACGCATGTGCGGCGCAACACAACCGCTGTGTAGAGTGGCAGCACGAATTTTTTAGGTAAAAAAAAAGATCGCAGTCGTCGAAAAAAAACCGCAGTCAAAGTATTAAAATACTTACTGTGTTCAACCGAGCTATAATCAGCCAAAACGATAGACTCTTTAGCGGTCCTCTTGTATCTAAAGTAGGCTCTGGGCGTGGTCTGGTTTAGCTTCTCAAAGTCCAATGCAATAACTAAGTTTTTCGTGTCTTTGTTCACACTGAAAATAAAATATTGTTAATTCCATTAATTAATTGCACAAAGTGAGACGGACACAACTAAATGCCATTAGCATTTATTTGTGTCCGTCTCACTTTGTTAATTTAGGATGAAAATAACTTTCAACTACTATGGTCTACAAACATGAATAACTCTGTATTTATATTTATACTCATATAATAACGGTAATATTACTGAAAATGTTAAATCTGTTAGCGATTATAATTTTTTTCGCAATACATCCAAGAATGAAGTCCATAAAAAAAAACACAAAATGATTGCAGTCGAAGTACCTTTATGCTACTATGAGTATCAAGTTAATTAAATCTTGAGGTCGAAAATGATACTAAGACAGACCTATATACGAGTATGTATTAGTGGTATGGTTTTGATTACTTACCAACGGAGGCAGGCCGGGTCCGTAGCGAAAATACACAAGACAAATGTTAAAAGCAACAAACTACATATGTATGTATATGTACATATACTATGGTCAACCAAAACTGTTAAAGTGAGACTAAATTATCGCTCAGAACATCTGAAGATTTTGTGTGATTCAAAAGAAGTTTACATCAATTTATGGAATACCTCATGATACAAATTCTATGATTTAAACTCGTACTTACTAGAAGTCACTGATTTTTATGCTGGCTAAACCAGTAACACGCAGCCTGGTTCTGATAACAGTGAGGTTGGCGAATGGAACGTATACAGTGCTCTTCTTTAGATATAGCGGATCTGGGATCGGACCATAGACTGGCTTGCACTTCGAGTTCTTGGCCAAGTACTTGCGGATGCATTGGCGGTCGTCGAGCGCGCAAGGTCGGATCAGCTGATCTTCGCGATCTCTTCTACCTGTAAAATGGGAACAATGTAATTGTTCAGAACATTAAAGCGCTCTAGATGATGCTGTGTGGATTGCCCAGCATTATTATTATTTATTTATTAAAATAGCGATATCTCAGCAAGATTGACTTAAGTAAGTATCTTACCTAATCCAACAAGGTTTCGATCATCGTAATAACATTTTCTGTCGTTTCTCCAGTCTTGCTCACTGTAGGAATACCTGCCACCTCGTCTATAGTCTCTTCCACATTTTCTATAATATCGTCGGCATTTGTTAAAATCATCACGATTTTTTGTTTGGTCGTAACAATCCTTTTCAGAATCATTTCTGTTTTTATCGTACCGATTTCTACATTTATCATAATCATCACCATTTTTGTAGTTATCATAACACTCTTTGTCGTAACCATCATCGTAATCGTCCTCTCGGTACCTGTTGCCAGAATATCGATCATCTATGTCGTAATAGCGTCCTTCCTCGCCATATTGATTCTTGCAATTGTCATATCCAGAGCGATCAGAGGCTTTATCATAACAATCTCGACCATCTTTGCAGTCTTTAACATTATAATCACACTTTTGTACGTAGTCATATTCTCTTATATCAAAATCCTTGTAGTGGTTTTTGTCATACACATATTCATCGTAACCCCATTTATCGTCTTTTTTGTCATCATAACCATCACTATTGTCGTAGCCTACGTCGTAACCTTTGTATTCTTCTAAATAGCCATCCTTTTTGTCGTCTTCTTTTTGTTCATATTGTTGGTCCCCGTATGCACCACTTTTTAAGCCACCCAGCAGCTCTTTATAATCACCATAGCCACCGACTGCACCACCGGGAGTGCAGTCACCGAAACCCAACAGCGCGGCGATAAATATCAAAATCATTCGGATAAATTGTAATTCAATACTCAACACTTACGCTTTTATAGTCTTTGGGCATTGCGTGGCTGATAATTGTAAAATCGATTGGTTAGAATTGGGTGTTCAAGGACTGTAATAATATGTATGATGATTAGTTAAATGTTAACAGAATGGGATCATATATACCTTTAAGCAATGTACACTGTACAGCGAGAGCATAATATAACATAACAGTAATGGATATAGCACAATATGTAATGAAGCATTACAGCACAATTCTCGTACGCCTCTACTTCTATTCAAATCTTGTTGGCACAGCTAGTAGCAAGCTCGCAGCTACTACGCACGACCGTGTTTTCTATACTATTGTTATAAAGAGGAAAGGTTTGATTACTATTTGATTATTTGATACTGGACGGATTTTAAAAATTCTTATGAAAGTTTATTTGCATTACGATAGGTATATTTTTATTGAATAGTTACGTGTGATGTTTGATATTCTACTGGTGTGAACTTGACACCGAATTCCAAAGTCCAAAGCCAAAGTCCAAAATCATCATCGGTATCTGTGTGTACTCAGTTTCTATAAACACATATGTACGTACGTACATACAAGGATTTTTGCTACTAACAAGTCTATTCAGATGTTTGTATTCGTGAGTGTATGACAGTATTTCGAGTTTCGTTATTTCGTAGTAGGTACGGAATACCGTAACTCGAAATACCTGTGAACCGTCATATTCTATTTCTTATTTGTTAGTGGTGAAAATAGTATGAGTGATACACGAAGAAAAACATACAACAGAATCGACCAGCTGTTTACTACTTGAAGAATCGGGTTGAGATTTTGCAATGGCGGACAATATACATATAAGGCAGTACTTAATCTATACTAATTTTATAAAGAGGAAAGGTTTGATTTTTTGTTTCTTTGTTTGTAATGAATAGGCTCCGAAACTACTGGACTGATTTGAAAAATTCTTTTACCGTTGGGAAGCTACACTATCCCCGGTGAACATAGGCTATATTATATTTTCAAAAAGTTAGGGATCCGTACTAAAACCGTGCGCAGCCGGGAAGGTCCGCTAGTCAATAATAAAAACTGTTGAACCATGCCGTGGACAGACGCTAGTACTGCTCGTTTTATCGTCGGTCAATAAATTGCTGTTTATCTTTGATAAATGAAAAGGAATAAATTTCATTAATTTTTATTTATATATAAGTTTTCGAAATAGAAACAGATAGACACACTCCAAAATTCCTAAATACTTATCAATTTAAGACCAAAGTCACAGAGATTTTCCTGAATGTATATAGCAGTTAAGAGTTGACTTATGAAGAGGAAACCCTCTTGAGTGGCAGTTGCAAGATTTGAAAACAGTTTGGCAGCCGAAGCAATGACGTCAGGATCTATAATATAAAAAAACATATTAAAATCATATTAAAATCTTATTAGCATAGTTAAAAGGTTATGTCAAAACTGACATAAGCTATAATATTCCTACATTTGTACACTTTGTAGTTCGCTAAATTAATTTTATATGCGAAATGAATAGAAGGAAACTAAAACTTATTTCTCTTATCGTATCGTTGAAAATTATGTACCTTAACGAAATTAATCAAACTATGACAGTAACATCCAACGTTATCCTATATTAATAACTTTTTTTAAACTTGGAAAAGCAAACTATTCATAATTTTTAAGTACTGTATTTTAAGTAACACTTACTCCTAGACTCAAGCTAATTGCATGCACCACAAAGTCTTAAAATATTGTTGTCAAATATAATTTATGGTTATATTAGCTTAGTAGTGAGCGTAGAAATCCACAGTTAAATCAACAGAGATCTCTGTTGATTTAACAGTATCTCACCTTTGCTATCAACCGCTTTCGGACCCAAGATAACGACTGGTATAGGATCATCAACGTCTGCATGGATTTCCGCTAAGTCCAAACGCAGATGCGGTATCTTAGGAATCACAGCGGTAAACGTTCCAGATTCTGGAGAATAAAAAATCAAACAGTTGGAACGTAGGCTACTAGAATAGGCAAGTGTCTTAAAAAATCGATTAAGTCCGTCAATTAGATTATTAGAAGATATTGGACCCGTGTTTTTTCTTTTGTAAATTAAACAAAAAAATATGAAGATATAGCCAGTTAAAGTTCCGCGTGACGTCACGTCTTGCTACACTTTTTAGCAAGTTGTGACGTCACGAGCCCCCACTCCTAAACTTTGTCGCGCTTTATTTTTGTAAGTATTTGTTTGATTGACAAAAGAAAAATACGTGTCCAATATCTTCTGATAATCTAACAGACGGACTAAATAGAAAAATATATTTTTTAACTCGAACACTACCCTATCCTTGCCCTCTTTATTATACAGCTGCATTCACCTCCTTTTGGGGTACCCCAAAAGGAGGTGAATGGTCAAAATTTTCACGAATATGACTTTAACACGACCAAGAAAAATTGTAACAATAAACAAATTAATAATGCTGGACAATCCACACAGCATCATCTAGCCCTAAGGTAAGCAGCTTGTGTTATGGGTCCTAGATGACTGATATACTTAATTCATTACATAGATATACATATATTTACCATGGGGCTAGCTAATGCTGTGTGAATTGTCCAGCATTATTTATTATTTTATTTTTTATAATAACGACCAGTACACCCGGAACAAATATCTGCAGGTCGTCCAAACACAATTGTCCCGAGGCGGGAATAGAACCCTCAGCCTCCAGCGTCGCAAGCGGGCCTTCACCCACCGTGCCACAGAGGACGTCAACAAAAAGGCGAATAGCACTTAAAGACGTCGTTGCATTGTGTTTTAGGCCTATATGTTTCAAGAATTTAGCAAATGTCTGACCTAGGTGTCAATATAAGTCAGACTGAAAACCAGAGTCGTTTCAGTCCTCGGGCGGTAGCGATATTAAGCTGAGTCAGGGCCTTCTTAGCCGCGCACTAGGGAAAGGCGTATTTATAACAAACTGTTTTTTAATTCGTTTTATTATGTGAGTTTAATGTGTTTTAATTTATGTTTCTTTTAAGTTTTATTTTCCTTTTCTGTGTTTGCTAATTAATTTATATTCTATTCTTGTATTGTTTTTTACTTACTGTGTTCACTGGAGAGATAATCAGCTAGAACGATGGACTCTTTACCGGTCCTCTTGTATCTGAAGTAGTTTCTAGGTGAAGTCAGGTTCAGCTTCTCGAAGTCTAACGCAATAACTAAGTTCTTTGTGTCTTTGTTCACGCTGAAATATTAATTATTACTTTTAAAGAAGCAAATCTATGAGGTAAATGAATCATGAAAGTACGTTTCGGGCCATGGGCAGTTAAGTGTAGGGTTCAATAGGCAAACAAACCATCTCGGTTTGTTAGCTTGATACTTATTTACTACCTGGATTACCCAACTAAGAACTTTATCTATTTAATTTATTCAATGGTCTTAGAAAAAAAGACATTTTTCAAACAAATTTAAACAATATACATAAATACATAATTTAAGTTGTATGATTATTACTCGTGTAAAGCAAACATGACGGACATACAGAAGCATACGGCCAAAATAGTTTTTTGGTTGCCTTTTTAGGGTTCTCTTATAAGTGTTCTTTGTAAACGAAACTCTAAAAAGGCGAGGTATGGTAAAGTAAAAGCTTAGAATTGTCATATTAAGTGTCTTGTCAAAGTGTAGGTAAGCCTGCAACCTTAGCGTTGCATTTTGTACTGCCTGGTGAGTTATACTATGTTTGGTTTTTATCGTGTTACATAATAATCTATGTTCCCATTCGGTAAATCCGTAAGCCATAAACATTTAAACTCATACTTACTAGAATTCATTGATTTTTATACTGGCTAAACCAGTAATACGCAGCCTGGTTCTGATAACAGTAAGGTTTGCGAATGGAAAGTAGAAAGTGCTCTTCTTCAGGTAAAGTGGATCTGGGATCGGACCATACACTGGCTTGCACTTCGAGTTGTTGGCCAAGTACTTGCGGATGCATTGGCGGTCGTCGAGCGCGCAGGGTCGGAGTAGCTGGTCTTCGCGATTACTTCTACCTGTAAAAAGGGAAGGGATGTTATTGTTCAGAACATTATGGAGGGCCAGATGATGCTGTATAGATTGCCCAGCATTATTTATTTAATAAAGTAGCAATATCTCAGCAAGATTATCTTACCTAATCCAACAAGGTTTCGATCATCGTAGTAACAATTTCTGTCGTTTCTCCAGTCTCGCTCACTGTAGGAATACCTGCCACCTCGTCTATAGTCTCTTCCACATTTTCTATAATATCGTCGGCATTTGTTAAAATCATCACGATTTTTTGTTTGGTCGTAACAATCCTTTTCATAATCATTTCTGTTTTTATCGTACCGATTTCTACATTTAACATAATCATCACTATTTTTGTAGTTATCATAACACTCTTTGTCGTAACCATCATCATAATCATCCTCTCGGTACCTGTTGCCAGAATATCGATCATCTATGTCGTAATAGCGTCCTTCCTCGCCATATTGATTCTTGCAATTGTCATATCCAGAGCGATCAGAGGCTTTATCATAACAATCTCGACCATCTTTGCAGTCTTTAACATTATAATCACACTTTTGTACGTAGTCATATTCTCTTATATCAAAATCCTTGTAGTGGTTTTTGTCATACACATATTCATCGTAACCCCATTTATCGTCTTTTTTGTCATCATAACCATCACTATTGTCGTAGCCTACGTCGTAACCTTTGTATTCTTCTAAATAGTCATCCTTTTTGTCGTCTTCTTTTTGTTCATATTGTTGGTCCCCGTATGCACCACTTTTCAAGCCACCCAGCAGCTCTTTATAATCACCATAGCCACCGACTGCCCCACCGGGAGTGCAGTCACCGAAACCCAACAGCGCGGCGATAAATATCAAAATCATTCGGATAAATTGTAATTCAATACTCAACACTTACGCTTTTATAGTCTTTGGGTATTGCGTGGCTGATAATTGTAAAATCGATTGGTTAGAATTGGGTGTTCAAGGACTTTAATAATATGTATGATGATTAGTTAAATGTTAACAAAATGGGATCACATATACTTTTATTTAATGTACAGCGTCAGCATAATATAAAATAACAGTAATGGATATAGCACAATATGAAAATAACCATTACAGCACAATTCTCGCACGTCTCTACCTCTATTCAAATCTTGTTGGCACAGCTATTAGCAAGCTCGCAGCTACGCACGACCGTGTTTTCTATACTATTGTTATAAAGAGGAAAGGTTTGATTACTATTTGATTATTTGATACTGGACGGATTTTAAAAATTCTTTCACAATCGTTGCGAAGCTACACTATCCCCGGGAGGCATAGGCTGTAATTATATTTTAGTAATGTGGAATTCGATTTTAACGAGTGTGAAACCGCGGGAAGCACATATTATTGCGTTATCGTTGTGGAATTATAACCTTTATTCATTCAACGAAAGTTGATTTCAGTTGCAAGTTGATCCATGCTCCTCATATTATGAAAGTTTATTTGCATTACGATAGGTATATTTTTATTGAATAGTTACGTGTGATGTTTGATATTCTACTGGTGTGAACTTAAACGATTCGGAAAAATGTTATTGAAACTTACTTAATTGTGTTAGAAAGACACCGAATTCCAAAGTCCAAAGCCAAAGTCCAAAATCATCATCGGTATCTGTGTGTACTCAGTTTCTATAAACACATATGTACGTACGTACCTACAAGGATTTTTGCTACTAACAAGTCTATTCAGATGTTTATATTCGTGAGTGTATGACAGTATTTCGAGTTTCGGTATTTCGGAGTAGGTACGGAATACCGTAACTCGAAATACCTGTGAACCGTCATATTCTATTTCCGTTCATTTATTTGTTAGTGGTGAAAATAGTATGAGTGATACACGAAGAAAAACATACAATAGAATCGACCAGCTGTTTACTACTTGAAAGAATCGGGTTGAGATTTTGCAATGGCAAACAATATACATATAAGGCAGTACTTAACCTATACTAATATTATAAAGAGGAAAGGTTTGATTTTTTGTTTGTAATGAATAGGCTCCGAAACTACTGGACCGATTTGAAAAATTCTTTCACCGTTGGGACGTTACACTATCCCCGGTGAACATAGGTTATATTATATTTTCAAAAAAGTTAGGGATCCGTACTAAAACCGTGCGCAGCCGTGAAAATCCGCTAGTCAATAATAAAAACTGTTGAACCATTCCGTGGACAGAAGCTAGTACTGCTCGTTTTATCGTCGGTCAATAAATTGCTGTTTATCTTTGATAAATGAAAAGGAATAAATTTCATTAATTTATATTTATTTATAAGAGTTTTCGAAATAGAAACAGATGGACACACTCCAAAATTACTAAATACTTATCAATTTAAGACCAAAGTCACAGAGATTTTCCTGAATGTAGATAGCAGTTAAGAGTTGACTTATGAAGAGGAAACCCTCTTGAGTGGCAGTTGCAAGATTTGAAAACAGTTTGGCAGCCGAAGCAATGACGTCAGGATCTATAATATAAAAAAACATGTTAAAATCACGTCAAACATTTTAATGTATTGTTATGTACCTTTGTGATAAATGTAGTATTTTTTTCGTATGTGAAATAAACATTTAGCTTAGTATTTTTTATTGTTCTTATTGAAAACTACCCCATTTTATTAGCACTCGGAATTTACTAGCTAATAAAATGGTTATGTAAAACTGACATAAGCTATAATATTCCTACATTTGTACACTTTGTAGTTCGCTAAATTAGCTAAATATGCGAAATGAATGGAAGGAAACAAAAACATATTTCTCTTATCGTATCGTTGAAAATTATGTACCTTAACAAAATTAATCAAACTATGACATTACCATCCAACGTTATCCTATATTAATAACTTTTTTTAAACTTGGAAAAGCAAACTATTCATAATTTTTAAGTACTGTATTCTAAGTAACACTCACTCCTAGACTCAAGCTAATTGCATGCACCACAAAGTCTTAAAATATTGTTGTCAAATATAATTTATGGTTATATTAGCTTAGTAGTGAGCGTAGAAATCCACTGTTAAATCAACAGAGATGTATGCAAACCTACAATGGTTTGCATACATCTCTGTTGATTTAACAGTATCTCACCTTTGCTATCAACCGCTTTCGGACCCAAGATAACGACAGGTATAGGATCATCAACGTCTGCATGGATTTCCGCTAAGTCCAAACGCAGATGCGGTATCTTAGGAATCACAGCGGTAAACGTTCCAGATTCTGGAGAATAAAAAATCAAACAGTTGGAATGAAGGCTACTAGAATAGGCAAGTGTCTTAAAAAATCGACTAAGTCCGTCAGTTAGATTATTAGAAGATATTGGAACCGTGTTTTTTCTTTTGTAAATTAAACAAAAAAATATGAAGATATAGCCAGTTAAAGTTCCGCGTGACGTCACGTCTTGCTACACTTTTTAGCAAGTTGTGACGTCACGAGCCCCCACTCCTAAACTTTGTCGCGCTTTATTTTTGTTAGTATTTGTTTGATTGATGATATGACAGGTACTAGATGACTGATATACTTAATTCATTACATATATTTACCATGGGCCTAGCTAATGCTGTGTGAATTGTCCAGCATTATTTATTATTATTTTTTTTATAATAACGACCAGTACACCCGGAACAAATATCTGCAGGTCGTCCAAACACAATTGTCCCGAGGCGGGAATAGAACCCTCAGCCTCCAGCGTCGCAAGCGGACCTTCACCCACCGTGCCATAGAGGACGTCAACAAAAAGGCGAATAGCACTTAAAGACGTCGTTGCATTGTGTTTTAGGCCTATATGTTTCAAGAATTTAGCAAATGTCTAACCTAGGTGTCAATATAAGTCAGACTGAAAACCAGCGTCGTTTCAGTCCTCGGGCGGTAGCGATATTAAGCTGAGTCAGGACCTTCTTAGCCGCGCACTAGGGAAAGGCGTATTTATACCAAACTGTTTTTTAATTCGTTTTATTATGTTTCTTTTAAGTTGTATTTTCCTTTTCTGTGTTTGCTAATTAATTTATATTCTATTCTTGTATTGTTTTTTACTTACTGTGTTCACTGGAGAGATAATCAGCTAGAACGATGGACTCTTTACCGGTCCTCTTGTATCTGAAGTAGTTTCTAGGTGAAGTCAGGTTCAGCTTCTCGAAGTCTAACGCAATAACTAAGTTCTTTGTGTCTTTGTTCACGCTGAAATATTAATTATTACTTTTAAAGAAACAAATCTATGAGGTAAATGAATCATGAAAGTACGTTTCGGGCCATGGGCAGTTAAGTGTAGGGTTCAATAGTCAAACAAATCATCTCGGTTTGTTAGCTTGATACTTATTTACTACCTGGATTACCCAACTAAGAACTTTATCTATGTAATTTATTCAATGGTTTTAGAAAAAAAGACATTTTTCAAACAAATTTAAACAATATACATAAATACATAATTTAAGTTGTATGATTATTACTCGTGTAAAGTAAACATGACGGACATACAGAAGAATACGGCCAAAATAGTTTTTTGGTTGCCTTTTTAGGGTTCTCTTATAAGGGTTCTTTGTAAACGGGACTCTAAAAAGGCGAGGTATGGTAAAGTAAAAGCTTAGAACAAAGTCGCTTAATGAAAATTGTGATTTGTATCACAATTTTCATTAAGCGAATTGTCGTATTAAGTGTCTTGTCAAAGTGTAGGTAAGCCTGCAACCTTAGCGTTGCATTTTGTACTGCCTGGTGAGTTATACTATGTTTGGTTTTTATCGTGTTACATAATAATCTATGTTCCCATTCGGTAAATCCGTAATCCATAAACATTTAAACTCATACTTACTAGAATTCATTGATTTTTATACTGGCTAAACCAGTAATACGCAGCCTGGTTCTGATAACAGTGAGGTTTGCGAATGGAAAGTAGAAAGTGCTCTTCTTCAGGTAAAGTGGATCTGGGATCGGACCATACACTGGCTTGCACTTCGAGTTGTTGGCCAAGTACTGGCGGATGCATTGGCGGTCGTCGAGCGCGCAGGGTCGGAGTAGCTGGTCTTCGCGATTACTTCTACCTGTAAAAAGGGAACTATGTTATTGTTCAGAACATTATGGAGGGCCAGATGATGCTGTATAGATTGCCCAGCATTATTTATTTAATAAAGTAGCAATATCTCAGCAAGATTATCTTACCTAATCCAACAAGGTTTCGATCATCGTAGTAACAATTTCTGTCGTTTCTCCAGTCTCGCTCACTGTAGGAATACCTGCCACCTCGTCTATAGTCTCTTCCACATTTTCTATAATATCGTCGGCATTTGTTAAAATCATCACGATTTTTTGTTTGGTCGTAACAATCCTTTTCATAATCATTTCTGTTATTATCGTAACGATTTCTACATTTATCATAATCATCACTATTTTTGTAGTTATCATAACACTCTTTGTCGTAACCATCATCATAATCATCCTCTCGGTACCTGTTGCCAGAATATCGATCATCTATGTCGTAATAGCGTCCTTCCTCGCCATATTGATTCTTGCAATTGTCATATCCCGAGCGATCAGAGGCTTTATCATAACAATCTCGACCATCTTTGCAGTCTTTAACATTATAATCACACTTTTGTACGTAGTCATATTCTCTTATATCAAAATCCTTGTAGTGGTTTTTATCATACACATATTCATCGTAACCCCATTTATCGTCTTTTTTGTCATCATAACCATTATTATTGTCGTAGCCTGCGTCGTAACCTTTGTTTTCTTCTAAATAGCCATCCTTTTTGTCGTCTTCTTTTTGTTCATATTGTTGGTCCCCGTATGCACCATTTTTCAAGCCACCCAGCAGCTCTTTATAATCACCATAGCCACCGACTGCCCCACCGGGAGTGCAGTCACCGAAACCCAACAGCGCGGCGATAAATATCAAAATCATTCGGATAAATTGTAATTCAATACTCAACACTTACGCTTTTATAGTCTTTGGGCATTGCGTGGCTGATAATTGTAAAATCGATTGGTTAGAATTGGGTGTTTAAGGACTTTAATGATATGTATGATGATTAGTTAAATGTTAACAAAATGGGATCACATATACTTTTATTTGATGTACTGCCTGAGCATAATATTACATAACAGTAATGGATATAGCACAATATGTAAATCTCGCACTCCTCTACCTCTATTCAAATCTTGTTGCTACTAGCAAGCTCGCAGCTACGCATGACCGTGTTTTCTATACTAATGTTATAAAGAGGAAAGGTTTGATTTTTTGTTTAGTTGTATTAAATAGGCACCGAAACTACTGGACCGATTTTAAAAATTCCTTCACCGTTGCGAAGCTACACTTTCCCCGGGAGTCATAGGCTATAAGCATTTTTTTGGTGTGGAATTCGATTTTAACGCGTGTGAAACCGCGGGAAACACTTATTCTTGCGTTAGCGTTGTGGGACTATACTATAACCTTAATTCATTCAATGAAAGTTTATTTCAGTTGCAAGTTGATCCATGCTCCTCATATTATGAAGTTTATTTGCATTACGATAGGTATATTTTTATTGAATAGTTACGTGTGATGTTTGATATTCTACTGGTGTGAACTTAAACGATTCGGAAAAATGTTATTGAAACTTACTTAATTGTGTTAGAAGGTTATTTTGTTTACGTAGGTCTTTTCTAGTAAGTTAACCATACGTTTTTGCGCAGATGAAAATGTAGAAGTTTTTATAAAACTTCATTTTTTAGTTAAATATTCACAAGCTCAGCTTTAGAATAAAAAGTTGTTTAACACCAAACCTTAACTGGAAAGTTTCTAGATCATTGTTATTACAAGATTCTTAATACTAAACTTATTATTTTTAAAGTTCTAGCTGAGATGAGTTGCTTGTTTGATGTTCTTATGATCCTTCTTTATATAATATCTTATTATGACCGGTAATTATCCAATAATTCATAACTTCACAAGTTATTCAGTAGGTGACTGCCTCGCAAGTTGGACGATCCCTCTTTAACCGCTGCTGATAATAAGGTTCCGAGTTAAAATACAGGGTCGGGTCGTAAATGATTCTAGTTAGAAAAAAATCACAGTAGCCATTGGTCATGCACCTGACCACTCTCTAATCTTTTCGGTCTGCCATGCTATCGAATTTAATTCAGAGAAAAAATAATTCGCAATATTCAACAACAATTTTATATGCTTGTCAATTTCAGACCAAAATTACAAAGTTTTCTTGAAACTAGAAGTGAGTTGCAATTGGACTTTTTGAATAAAGTGTGGCAATTGAAACAATGACGTTAGGATCTAAAAAAGTAATTAAAATCACGTATCAGTTATCACCTTTTCAATTAAAGCTTTGTAAAAGAATTTACATGTTCTTTTTGTTTAGTTCATATGTTTCTACATCAATTTATTATAGACACTATGTAAATACGATAACGAGTACCGTATATACATGGAATTACTACTGGCTCTAAGAGTGGATTCTAAAAAGATCTAGAGCAAAAATTTTTTTATTGTAAGACCGAAGCCGACAAGCTCGACCAGGAATCGACCAAGCTCTGGAAAAAAACTTATTTTTTCAGAGCTTGGTCGATTCCTGGGTATGGGCATTAGTTATTCAAATTCACTTATTAATAATAATAATAATAATAAGGCAGTTGGATCAAGGGCCAGATCCAGAAGGCGGTACTCTTGGACTCGGCACGTATCGTCAGGAAGTTCCTTTCTCTGCAGCCCTAGTCACCGGCCGCTTGAGCCTAGCTTCGCGGTCGGTGATCTACCGTTTTGATATATTTTTTACTGTAGAATAGTTTTATAATATTTTATTGTATTTTCTATAGTAAAAAAATTATTTTATACGAGAATTTAATTAAATGAGTGGAATAATAATAATACCGCTATGTGTAACACTGCTATGTGTAGCCATCGCCTTTAGATTAACTTTCTCAAAGGGCCTCTAAGTCAAAGTCAAAGTCAATATCATTTATTCTTTAGGCTTACAAAATAAGCACTTAGACAAGTCATATTTTATACATTAAATTATTATCAAATAAAATTATTTTACTGTTCACTTCAATTTTTTGTCCACTTGTGGAAGAAGTGAAAACGATACCACTAGTATGTATCTCTTATATGTCTAATACATGGTTATTTGCCTATTTAAGTCTAAATATAATATGATTCAAAACATGTCATTATATAGGTAAAGCTGGAAGTTTTTCACCTCTGTGCTTCGGCCCCGCGCAAGCCTTCCAAAGGACCGGGTCACTTTATGGCCCGAGATCATAGTAAATGAGAGATATAATAATAATAATACATAATTTATTTCAGACTATAGACAAGAAGAGATCTTATTTTAAATTATTCTAAGATCCATAGATATAATATATTAAATCGACAACCTCCCCTGCCCTTGAACTGTAAACATACAACGACGGAGCTCCTCATTAAGTAATTAGCTAATTATTGGCCATTCCACTGAATACCTGGAAAAATAGCACATCCAAAAGCCGCCGCGAGCTTCATTTTGCTGGAAGTTTTTCACATTTTAGAACCAAAATACACCGAATCCCAAAGCCCAAAGTCAAAGTCCAAAATCATCATCGGTCTCTGTGTGTACTCAGTTTCTATAAACACATATGTACGGCAGGTAGCAAAAATCCTTGTAGGTACGTAGCAAGTCTATTCAGATGTATGTATTCGTGAGTGTATGACCGTATTTCGAGTTTCGGTATTTCGTAGTAGGTACGGAATACCGTAACTCGAAATACCTGTGAACCGTCACATACTATTTCCATTCATTTTCTTTTATTTGTTAGTGGTGAAAATAGTATGAGTGATACACGAAGAAAAACATACAACAGAATCGACCAGCTGTTTACTACTTGAAAGAATCGGGTTGAAATTTTGCAATGGCGAACAATATATACATATAAGGCAGTACTTAATCTATACTAATGTTATAAAGAAGAAAGGTTTGATTTTTTGTTTGTTTGTTTGTAATGAATAGGCTCCGAAACTACTGTAAGTAACATGTATGTTGTAAATGAAAAAATAAATATCTTTGAACTGAACTACTGGACCGATTTGAAAAATTCTTTCACCGTTGGGACGCTACACTATCCCCGGTGAACATAGGTTATATTATATTTTCAAAAAAGTTAGGGATCCGTACTAAAACCGTGCGCAGCCGTGAAAATCCGCTAGTCAATAATAAAAACTGTTGAACCATGCCGTGGACAGAAGCTAGTACTGCTCGTTTTATCGTCGGTCAATAAATTGCTGTTTATCTTTGATAAATGAAAAGGAATAAATTTCATTAATTTTTATTTATTTATAAGAGTTTTCGAAATAGAAACAGATGGACACACTCCAAAATTCCTAAATACTTATCAATTTAAGACCAAAGTCACAGAGATTTTCCTGAATGTAGATAGCAGTGAAGAGTTGACTTATGAAGAGGAAACCCTCTTGAGTGGCAGTTGCAAGATTTGAAAACAGTTTGGCAGCCGAAGCAATGACGTCAGGATCTATAATATAAAAAAATAATAATGTTAAATTTACGTCACACATTTTAATGTATTGTAATGTACCTTTGTGATAAATGTTGTATTTTTTTCGTATGTGAAATAAACATTTAGCTTAGTATTTTTTATTGTTCTTATTGAAAACTACACCATTTTATTAGCACTCCCGATTTTATTAGCATAGACTTTATAGTTTGACCGAAACCGCTGTACCGCGCCTGAGTTATGCGAGCGGCGAGATGGGGGGGACATATCGGCCGCTTCGAGCCATCAGTCTGCACTCAACGCGTACTCTTGCTCTTTTTTCCACGCCCCCCCACCTCGCCGCACTTTCCTAAGGAGCGGTACAGCGGTTTCGGTCAAACTATAGTTAAAAGGTTATGTCAAATCTGACATAAACTATAATATTCCTACATTTGTACGCTTTGTAGTTTGCTGGGTGGAGGGAAACTAAAACATATTTCCCTTATGGTATCGTTGAAAAATATGTACCTACACAAAATGACTCAAACTATGACAGTAACATCCAACTTTATCCCATATTAATAGTTTTTTTTTAACATTATTCATAACTTGTAAGTAGGTACTGTCTTTTAAGTAACACTCACTCCTAGACTCAAGCTAATTGCATGCACCACAAAGTCTTAATATGTTGTTGTAAAATATAATTTATTGTTATATTAGCTTAGTAGTGAGCGTAGAAATCCACTGTTAAATCAACAGAGATGTATGCAAACTATTGTTCGTATCTCACCTTTGCTATCAAACACTTTCGGTCCCAAGATAACGGCAGGTATAGGATCGTCAATGTCTGCATGGATTTCCGCCAAGTCCAAACGCAGATGCGGTATCTTAGGAATCACAGCGGTAAACGTTCCAGATTCTGGAGAATAAAAAATCAAACAGTTGGAACGTAGGCTACTAGAATAGGC
The DNA here is from genome assembly GCA_947044415.1 of Eupithecia dodoneata. Classification (NCBI taxonomy): domain Eukaryota; kingdom Metazoa; phylum Arthropoda; class Insecta; order Lepidoptera; family Geometridae; genus Eupithecia; species Eupithecia dodoneata. Next base: position 4,427,219 of record OX345670.1, read on the forward strand.
CGTCAGTGAAAGTGTCTTAAAAAATCTACTAAGTCCGACAGTTAGATTATTAGAAGATATTGGACCCGTGGTTTTTCTTTTGTCAATTAAACAAAAAAATATGAAGATATAGCCAGTTAAAGTTCCGCGTGACGTCACGTCTTGCTACACTTTTTAGCAAGTTGTGACGTCACGAGCCCCCACTCCTAAACTTTGAAGCGCTTTATTTTTGTAAGTATTTGTTTGATTGACAAAAGAAAAATACGTGTCCAAGATCTTCTGATAATCTAACAGACGGACTAAATAGAAAAATATATTTTTTAACTCGAACTACCCTATCCTTGCCCTCTTTATTATACAGCTGCATTCACACTCCTTTTGGGGTACTGGTCAAAATTTTCACGAATATGACTTTAACACGACCAAGAAAAATTGTAACAATAAACAAATTAATAATGCTGGACAATCCATACAGCATCATCTAGCCCTAAGGTAAGCAGCTTGTGTTATGGGTCCTAGATGACTGATATACTTAATTCATTACATAGATATAGTATGTTTACCATGGGGCTAGATAATGCTGTGTGAATTGTCCAGCATTATTTATTTATTTTATTTTTTATAATAACGACCACAACACCCGGAACAAATATCTGCAGATCGTCCAAACACAATTGTCCCGAGGCGGGAATAGAACTCTCTGCCTCCAGCGTCGCAAGCGGACCTTCGCCCACCGTGCCACAGAGGTCGTCAACAAAAAGGCGAATAGCACTTAAAGACGTCGCGTCGTTGCATTGTGTTTTAGGCCTACATGTTTCAAGAATTTTGCAAATGTCTGACCTAGGTGTTAATATAAGTCAGACTGAAAACCAGCGTCGTTACAGTCCTCGGGCGATAGCGATACCTGCTTAGCCGCGCACTAGGGAAAGGCCTATTTATGTACAACAAACAATTTTTAATTAGTTTTATTATGTGAGTTTGATGTGTTTTAATTTATGTTTCTTTTAAGTTATACTTTCCTTTTTGTGTTTGCTAATTAATTTATATTCTATTCTTGTATTGTTTTTTACTTACTGTGTTCAACGGAGGCATAATCAGCTAGAACGATGGACTCTTTACCGGTCCTCTTGTATCTGAAGTAGTTTCTGGGCGCGGTCTGGTTCAGCTTCTCGAAGTCTAACGCAATAACTAAGTTCTTTGTGTCTTTGTTCACGCTGAAATATTAATTATTACTTTTAAAGAAACAAATCTATGAGGTAAATGAATAATGAAAGTACGTTTCGGGCCATGGGCAGTTAAGTGTAGGGTTCAATAGTCAAACAAACCATCTCGGTTTGTTAGCTGATACTTATTTACTACCTGGATATATTAAGTGTCTTGTCAAAGTGTCGGTAAGCCTGCAACCTTAGCGTTGCATTTTGTACTGCCTGGTGAGTTATACTATATTTGGTTTTTTTTCGTGTAATAATAATAATCTATGTTCCCATTCGGTAAATCGGTATGGTGATTATGTAACTCGCGACCGGTTTGCGACAGGCGTATATTAAGCAATCGGTGCTGTCAAACGCCAATTTTGACCAATTTTGTCGTTGTAGCTGGTGTCAAACGAATACAAAATTGACGTTTGACAGCACTGATTGCTTAATTTACGTCTGTCGCAAACCGGTCGCAAGTTACATAATCACCCGGCCGTAAGCCATGACATGACATTTAAACTCATACACTTACTAGAATTCACTGATTTTTATACTGGCTAAACCAGTTACGCGCAGTCTGTTCCTGATAACAGTGAGGTTTGCGAATGGAAAGTAGAAAGTGCTCTTCTTCAGGTAAAGTGGATCTGGGATCGGACCATAGACTGGCTTGCACTTCGAGTTCTTGGCCAAGTACTTGCGGATGCATTGGCGGTCGTCGAGCGCGCAGGGTCGGATTAACTGGTCTTCGCGATCTCTTCTACCTGTTAAAAGGGAATGATGTTATTATTCAGAACATTAATGTGGGCTAGACGATGCTGTATGGATGATGCCCAGCATTATTTATTTATTCAAGTAGCGATGTCTCAGCAAGATTGTCTTAAGTATCTTACCTAATCCAACAAGGTTTCGATCGTCGTAGTAACAATTTCTGTCGTTTCTCCAGTCTCTCTCACTATAGGAATACCTGCCACCTCGTCTATAGTCTCTTCCACATTTTCTATAATATCGTCGGCATTTGTTAAAATCATCACGATTTTTTGTTTGATCGTAACAATCTTTTTCATAATCATTTCTGTTTTTATCGTAACGATTTCTACACTTGTCGTAATCTTCACCATTTTTGTAGTTATCATAACACTCTTTGTCGTAACCATCATCGTAATCATCCTCTCGGTACCTGTTGCCAGAATATCGATCATCTATGTCGTAATAGCGTCCTTCCTCGCCATATTGATTCTTGCAATTGTCATATCCCGAGCGATCAGAGGCTTTATCATAACAATCTCGACCATCTTTGCAGTCTTTAACATTATAATCACACTTTTGTACGTAGTCATATTCTCTTATATCAAAATCCTTGTAGTGGTTTTTGTCATACACATATTCATCGTAACCCCATTTATCGTCTTTTTTGTCTTCATAACCATCACTATTGTCGTAGCCTACGTCGTAACCTTTATAGTCTTCTAAATAGCCATCCTTTTTGTCAACTTCTTTTTGTTCATATTGTTGCTCTTCAAATGCACCACTTTTTAAGCCCTCCAGCAGGTTTTTATAATCACCATAGCCACTGACTGCACCACCGGGAGTGCAGTCACCGAAACCCACAAGCGCGATGATAAATATCAAAATCATTCGGAATATTTGTGAGTCAATGCTCAATACTCACGCTTTTATAGTATTTAGGCATTGCGTGATTGAGAATTGTTTGTTCGATTGGTTGTTCAAGGTGTGTATTAACTAATGTATGATGATTGGTTGAATGTTAATCAAATGCGATCACTTAAAACCTTTATACAATGTTAAGACACTGAGCTTGCTTCAAATCACGCTAATCGATTGATCTTGCGATGATTTCGATGGCAAGTAAGTTATTCTTGCATTGTATAGTTGTATGTTGGTTTAAATTTATCTGGAAATTACCCGTTAGGTTCATAAAGACCATTTGATCGATTTCTCATTATGACAAATTTTATAAAGACCTATTTATTATCTAGATCTAAGAGTTGTACTGGGACAAATATAAATATTCGAAATCTAATATCCGATCATATCACTACATAACACAGACAGAAAGTACCTATTTTAAATGGTGAATAACATGACAACAGAAAGAGATAGCCCCATATTTTTTGAAGGATTTGTAGACTAAATTATGAAGTTTAATACAACATGCAAAAAAGTACACCTCAATAACCCAGTTTTAAAGTTACAGATCAAAAATAAAATAAAAATTGGATTTTTTTTGCAAATTTCAAAAATAATATTGATTTTACTAGGCTTATGTAACGAAATTGTATTTTTTTCCTATTTTCTTAGGTAGGTAGACTATCTAGCTTTCAAATGAGGCTACTTTGAATAAAATACACCGTTTACTCAAAACGAAACGAAGAAAAAACCAGATAAAGTAGTTTTCATTAAAAAAAATATTAAATCGGCTTTATTTTTGAGATAGTTAACATATAAGTTTTTATTTTTTGTTTTTTATCGATAAATATATGTCGTGTATTCGCACATTTCGTTTGATCAAGGTTCGACAATACACATTGTATAAAACAAAGTCGCTTCCCGCTGTCTCTCTGTCCCTATATTATGCTTAGATCTTTAAAACTACGCAACGGATTCTGATACGGTTTTTGAAATAGATAGAGTGATTCAAGATAGATGACGACCGATATGGCGCGGTGGGCGAAGGTCCGCCTGCGTCGCAAGAGGTTGCGGGTTCGATTCCCGCCTCGGAACAATTGTGTGTACGATCTGCAGATATTTGTTCCGGGTGTTCTGGTCGTTTTCTATGTATAATAAAAAATATCTATGTAATGTATTGTATTATGTATATCAGTTATCTAGTACCCATAACACAAGCTCTGCTTACCATGGGGCTAGATAATGCTTTGTGAATTGTCCAGCATTATTTATTTATTTATTCAAGAGAAAGGTAACAACAGTTTTTTCTATGATACGTTTATTATAAATTTGTAAATTAGCAATTTTATAAACAATGGAAATAAAACTAACGAGAGACATGTCTATTTGAAATCTTATACAATTACAAACTTAAGACCAAAGTCACAGATATTTTCTTGTATATATAAAGCACCCACAATCTGTGCTATGAACAGTCCGGCCTCTTGAAGTGTATTTGGCAGGTTGGCGATTAATTGAGTAAAAGCGGCCACTACGTCAGGGTCTGAAAAATATTATAATTTTAACAATTTTGGTGTTTCTGTACCTATATTTTACGTAATACCTAAGGTTTTAATTTTTAGTATGTATAGTTCTTGCGCGAGAACTAGTGATCTATACGTAGCATGCGAGTGGGGAAAGGAACGAGATAGCAAAATATTAGCCGTTTTCATAAAGGTTCACACAGCATCCGTTTTACCGTTTCCGTCTTTTTCCGTGATAGCGTTAATAGTTTGTAGTAGTGAGTTCACACATCCGACAGTATTCCGGAAGCAGTAAACGATTATTTTCAGTAGCGAAGAATCCGTAAAAACGGTAAAAACGGACCCGTTGTGTGATACTACCCTAACCTGATGAAAACAAATGCATAACTAAGTTCGTTTTGTTTTTTGTTTGCTGCTGGTATATTATTTATGCATCCCCTCTCTCGCCGCTTGCATAGGTACCACAAAACTCAAACTTATACTCAAACTCAAAATATTTTATTTCTTTAGGCTTGCAAAATAAGCACTAAGGCAAGTAGGACACAGTAGTTGACTTGCGAACACAATATATATTCTAATTTAATCAATTTCAACCCACCTGTATTGACTGCTCCAGGACCAATTAAAAACGGCGGAAGTCTATCGTTTATAAAAACATGAATTTCTGCCAAATCTAGTCTTAGATTCGGAATTCTAGGTATAACAGCTGTTATTGTACCACCTGGAATGAAAATAAAACAAGTTAGACCTAGGATAAGAACTATCATGATAATTTACTGCCTATACTTGTCCACAGCTAGACGCGGGCCTCCCCATGTTATGCGCATTATTAGTTTTAATCATATGGGGGAAATATCTATTAATATTACTAATAATAGACTGCGGTCCCCAACCTATGCCCAGTGCGGGGATTATAGGTACTACTCACCGAGAGATAAAAGTCGCAAAGGCGCTTATCCGCGGCTCTTAAGGAGGTATTTTTTCTTTGATGCTTAAATTGGATAAATTAATTTTCTACTCACCCACAGCAACTGTACCAAAGTCATCTAATACTATTGACTCTTTCGCTGTCCTATGGTATCGGAAGTACGCTTTTGGAGTTGTCAAGTTTATTCTTTGGAAATCCAAACCGAGAACTAAGTTGCCGGTATCCTTGTTGTGGCTAAAAATAAGACAAAATGTTATAGAAATTTTAAAGTGCCTTGAATAAGCTTAGCGAGTGACAAAGAAGAATAATGATAAAAAATACAGTTAGATCTATCTTACTAAATTTAAATCTATTTTTTTTTATTGTTATAATTATAGTATTTAATTATATTCAGAACACGAGTGAACCAAGGAAATTTATGCTATAGAACAGAGGATTAACAAAACAGGATCCAGCTCAGTTTAAAAAGTCACACACTAAAGCACTAAAGTCATATAAAACGGGATATTTACCATGATTTGATTTTTGGGCTATCCAATATTTAGGCACAGTTTTACGCTGAAGTTATAACTGAAAGCACTGCGAGTAAGTTTTTATGGGCAGACATACCAATAAATATTCCGTTTTAAATGACTTTAGTGCTAATAACCATGATAGCTTCAAAAGTTTTAAAATCTACATACTATAACTCGCTGATTTTTATTTGGCTCTGTCCAGAAACACGAAATCTCGTAGCGATGAATGTAACATTCACGCTAGGAATGTAGAAGGTAGTCCTCTTTAGGTTAAGAGGGTCTGAAATTGGCCCAAAAGAGGGTTTGCATTTCGAGTTTTTAGCAAAGAACTTGCGGATGCAACGCCAGTCGTCCAAAGCGCAAGGACGGACAATGTCTTCACGGTCGTCCCTTCCTGTAATATAATCAGTAATTACTTGCTGGCTTTTGTTGCAATACTTTTTTGAAAAATATAGTTTTCAATCATCATCATCATTATCAGCCTATCTTAGTCCACTGCTGGATATAGGCCCCCCGCAATGAGCGCCATGTCTTCAGCTTGACGCATCCAGCATCTAAGCAGTATTTCGCAGGTCGTCATCCCACCTGGTCCGACCAGGAGGGATGACGACCTGCGAAATACTGCGGGCGTCCTACACTACGTTTGCCCCAGCGGCCTACCATTTATACTACGTTCCATTCGACGTAATTTATCATAAAAATATGGAGGAACAATTTCAGCTGTTATTCATCAATATCAAGACAGAAATGCAGAAGCAAATAGCGGTACTAACTGAATAACTTACAAAAAACTTAATGGATAGAATGGATAAGTTTTTAACTTACCCCTATTATTTAACAAAATTAACAATGAAAAGAAAAAGTTAGTGATATTAAGAAAGAGACGAAATATTTGAAAAGAGAAAATTAAAGTAATAACATAATTATAGATAACACTTTATTACACCACACAAAACAGAAAACAATACAGAGATAAAATCTTAGAATAAAGGTATAAAAGGCGGCCTTATCGCTGAGAGCGATCTCTTCCAGGTAACCTTGGGATGGATTGGACATGAACGAACAATATAGACGGTGGCACTTTAATAAATAATTGGTAACAAATACACTAAATACCTACATTACAAACATTATAATAAACTTACATAGACATAAGATAAGGCTATCAATATTTCATATGAATAAATAATGCTGATGCAGCAGTTTTTTCAATTATTTTTGGGCTGGAAGAGGGATAGAACTCGACACATGTTTTCAAATAATCAAAATAAATTGTCTGTTTTCATGGTTCCTTACAGCTATGTATTTATTACTTATTATATTTATTGTATATAAAACTTACTCAGGCCAACAACATTGAATTTATCGTCATCCCAGTCATCGTATTCGTCCTCTGATATGCCACTTGATCGATATGTATATTCATCGTCAAAATATAGCTTCCGTACATGTTTGTTACTTTGATCGTTGTCTTTACCTTTCAGATAGCCATATTGTTCTACTAAATAGCTTGAATCTGTTTCTAAGTTACTGCTTTCTTCATTAGATTTTTCAACTGCTTTGCATATACCACTGAACACTAGACTAATAAAAATAAGTAGAATCCCCATTGTAACGCCTTTGAGCTCTGAACAAAGTGTTGTAGCAATGAAAAAACATTCCTTATAAATCAGAGCATGCGTGTTTCTAATAACTGTGGTTTCAATTATTTTTTTAAACATAGGCAGCCGATAATTTTACCTATTCAGATGCTTGGCAGTCTAGTATTACATAGGTACATACATGTGTATATGTAATGTACAACAATGTGTTTTATGTTTTTGAATACTTCTCGTGCAATCATCAATCTACTTGTTAAACGTGGTGATTATGGCAAAATATCCCTTGTTTGAAGAGGTATGTTTTCGTATTCTGAACATTCGCTGTTTTTATAATTTTAAATAAGTAGGTAATTTTTTTTTTGTTCCAAATAACAAGTTTCACAGAAGAATTTACTACACTCCAAAATAATTTAAATAAAATAATAAAATAAAAGTGCCGTGTGAATTGTCCAGCATTATTTATTTACTTTATTTATCTATAGTCAATAAATGTTCAGGATGCTGGAAATTTAAGAATATTACAATAATAATAATATTGGAAATCATATACTGGTTAATTTGAGACCAAAGTCACAAAGATTTTCCTGAATGTAAATAGCTGTAAACAGTTGACATTGGAATAGAAAAAATTCCCGAGTTATCGCCGGAAGGTTTGCGAAGAAAGTGGCAACCGAAGCAACGACGTCAGGATCTAAAAAACAAAATATTATATGAATTGTACAGCTGGTTTGGTGCATCGTTTGCCAATGTGAAATGAGCAAAATTGCATTTAACAATGTTTAAAACAAATAAAAATCGAATTGGTGACAACGCAAAATCGCGCAGCGCGGCCTTGTCTTGTAATTATTGGTCACATGGCGTACTTGTTTTTATTCGTCACCCCGTCAAGTAGTACTAATTGGTTAAAAATAAAAAAAAATGCCTGTTCAATTTATTTCTAATGAGGTCATTAGAACTGAATTAAACAGTCATTTTTTTTAAATGGAGTTTAATTTAGTCCTAATGTTAGTTCATTAGGACTAAATTAAACTCCATTTAAAAAAATTACATATTTAAATGAAAATTTAAATGCTCTTTGCGTTGTAACCAATTATATTTTTTTTGCAGTGACGAAAGGTTGCTTAATCAAGTTCATAATTTAATTATTGACGAATGATAACTAATCGAACTAGCTCATGCCCGCGGCCTCGCATTTGCTTTTTAGTTATCCTAAGTTTGTTACTGTTTACCTCCGTAAAAAATTTCATCAGTTCAAAGAAGAGATCTTTTCAGCCGAGACAGAGTGAAAAGGTAATAGATAGAATTACTTTCAATTTTAAAAATATAAATCAAATAATTACTTAATAATATTGCAAGGATAAAACCCATGGGTAGAAGTAGATGTAGGCCTAAAAGATACATGACTGAGAATGAGATGAAAATTACGACTGATAGAAGCGAATACAAGAAAACCTGGGGCCTTAGCCGACCAGCATTCGCTATGAAGCGATTCGATTTCTACTATCGCTGTCGCTTGTCAAAAGTGTGATTAGTGTACGCAATAATCTCGACGTTGAAAACAGACCACGTCACATATCTACGGCATATGTAAAATTTTCGACTTTTCTACTAGCGCTTAAGCTAATTGCTTGGTACGTTGTCTAGAGCCCCAGGGCTGAATTTCAATGAATCAAACGCTTCAACATAACAATATCGTCTCAAAATGACACAATTAGGTATTTTACCTTTACGCGTGTCAAGAGTTTCAAGGTTGAAACGATTCTATCAACTTTTCCGTGCAAATAGACACCCATTATCTAAGTTTCTTTTATCTATGGACGACTTGGGATTATATGAATATCGTTACCTTTACTTTCAAAAGCTTTGGGTCCTACAATAAGAGCAGGAACAAGGTCGTCAATGTCTGCATGCACTTCCGCCAAGTCCAAACGTAGATGCGGTATCATAGGAATCACAGCGGTAAACGTCCCAGATTCTTAAATAAATTGCTATAATAATTAAGGACACAGAGATCGTCATTCATTTTAAAAGTGGACTTAAATATTATCGAGTATAGTATTCGGTATATAATAATAATATAATAAAAAGCGGAGCCAATGCGGAGCCAGAAGAAAGAATCGGACTCGCACACGAAGGGTTCCGTACCATTATCTATAAAAACGAGCAAAAAACTCACGTTAGTTGTATGGAATCCCCCTTAAATATTTATTTTGTTCTGTTTTTTAGTATAATTGTTGTTATAGCGGCAATAGAAATACCTACATCATCTGTGAACATTACAACTACCTATCACGGTTTAGGAGATACAGCCTGGTGACAGACGGAGCGGCGAGACAGACAGACGGACGGACACCGGAGCCTTAGTAATATATATCAATATAATGCACAATATCGTTTAGATACTTACGATATTCATCAGATGCATAATCATATAGAACAATCGACTCCTTAGCTGTTCTGTGGTATCTGAAGTAAACTCTAGGCGATGTCTGGTTCAGCTTCTCGAATTCTAATGCAATAACTAAGTTTTTCGTGTTTTTGTTCACGCTGAAAATGTATGAATTAAAATTATGCTATTATTATACAAAGTGACGCCTTATCTGCCATTTTTAACTCAAGAATAGCCAATACCACCACAGATATACCTGATTAGGCTCATAATGCTAGTAGCTTGTTGAGTCAAAGTTAAAATTAGTTAAAATATTTCTATTTAGTTTTGTTACAGGGAAACGTGGAAAGTGACGAAATATCGCAGGTCTGCATTTAGCGTCTTTATAAACCGAAGCAAATCATCCTCAGATTTTTTTTTGTTTGTTAGAAATGATTATAACAAACAATAACTTGCTTAACAAGTTCAACCGTTTAATTTTCTTCTAGTTCTTCTCAATGCCTGTAACAAGGATTTAGTGTCGTATATTTGAGGCGGCCTTAATTTCGTTAGTCTTGTAGCATAGAGTCTAAAGCCGTGTTCTGAGTCTACAAAGAGTGTCAGGCTCATCCAGTTCCCATATTGATGTCTCTCTGCGTTGGCAACACAAGACTGCCAACAGAGGACACTTAATCCTAGTTACAGACATTGGAAAGACCTAGAAGGAAATAAAACGTGAAAGTTCGAATACGATTTGCAATGGACGTCCGTTAAAATATTAAAAGAAGTACTTACTAAAATTTACTGATTTTTATGTTCGCTAAGCCAGTTACGCGCAGTTTGGTTCTGATAACAGTGAGATTAGCTAGTGGAAAGTATACAGTGTTCCTCTTTAGATATAGCGGATCTGGGATCGGCCCATAGACTGGCTTGCATTTCGAGTTCTTGGCCAAGTACTTGCGGATGCATTGGCGATCGTCAAGCGCGCAAGGTTGTATAAGCTGGTCTTCCCGATCTCTTCTACCTAATGGAATGGAGTTGCAACTACATCATCATCATCATCATCATCAGCCAGAACATAGGCCTCCCCTAATGAGTGTCATAGCACCCTGTCTTCAGCTTGACGCATCCAGCATCTACCCTGGTCGGAGGGTATCTTACACTACGTTTACCGACTAGTGGTCTCCACAACAACAACCACAACTCTGCGAGTACATATGAATATATAAATTTCATATAGTTATTATTTGTTTTCAATATCTTACCTAATCCAACAAGATTTTCATCACCGTCATAAAAATTTCTCTGGTTTTTCCAGTCTTGCTCATTATATGAATATCTTTGACCCCGTCTGTAGTCTCTGTTACATTTTCTATGATACCGTCGGCATTTGTTATAATCTTCTCGATTATTAGTGTTATCATAACAATCATTTTGGTCATCATAATCATTCTCTCGGTACCTGTTGCCAGAATATCGATCGTTTATGTCGTAATAACGCCCTTCGTGGCCATATTGATTTTTGCAATTATCATATCCAGAACGATTAGTGGCTTTATCATAGCAATCTCGACCATCTTTACAGTCTTTAACATTAATGTCACACTTGTGAACATAATCGTATTCTCTTTTATCAAAGTCTTCGTTATGGTTTTTGTCGTACACATATTCTTCATAGCCCCATTGGTCGTCTTTTTTATTATCATGGCCATCATGATTGTCATAGCCGTTGTGACCTTTGTATTCTTTTAAATAATCAGGATGTTTGACATAGATTTTTTTTTGATGATGCTCGGCTCCATATGCGCTACTTTTCAAGCCATCAATCAGATCTCCATCTCTTCCATAGTCACCAACTGCACCGCCAGGCGCACAATCACTGAAGCCTAACAGAACGACAGTAAAGATGAAAATCATTTGGATGAATCGATAATTCAACTCTACTACGCAACTACGGTTTTATAGTCTTTAATTCATTGCGTGGCTAAGAATTGTTTGGTTAAAATTGGGTGGCCGGCAGGAAGGGGTAATGCATGATGACTGTATAAATCACTTAATTATTCATTTACAATTTACACAGTATCATTCTATGCCCCAAAGTAATACAAGCTGTGCTCAAAGCCTGTAGTTAATATTTACATTCATCATCATCATCATCAGCCTATATCAGTCCACTGCTGGACATAGGCCTCCCCCAATGAGCGCCATTGCGCCCTGTCTTCAGCTTGCCGCATCCAGCATCTACCTGCAGTCTTTCGCAAGTCGTCATCCCACCTGGTCGGAGGGCGTCCTACACTACGTTTACCGAGTCGCGGTCTCCACTCAAGAACACGTTTGCCCCAGCGGCCGTCGGTTCTTCGCCTAATATGGCCATATTATTCATATTTACATTAGACTAATTATTGATGGAGCAACATTTGAACAAACTATTACCCAGGGTAGGTTAGTAGTCGAAAGGTAAGTAAAAAAAAAACAGTGTTAGAAAGCCATTGCAGGTAAAAAAAATGTGTATCTATAGATTCCTAGTTATTACAAAAACAATATTAAAAAACGTATTTATTTTCGAAATAAGAACTTAAATAAACAAAGGCGAGTACTATATACTTGTTAATTTGAGACCAAAATCACATAGATTTTCCTGGATGTAGATAGCAGTGTAGAGTTGACTTATGAAGAGGAAAAACTCTTGAGTTATTGTCGGAAGATTTGCAAAAAACTTTGCAACCGAAGAAATGACGTCAGGATCTATAAAAAAAAATATGTTAAAAAGAGTATCTTGTTACAATACGAGGAAGTGTTTTTAAAATTCTCCATATATATAGCTTAGTAGATGAACTCTTCGCTTAGTATATCAACTCTGTAGTATATCAGCTCACTTGATCACGGGCTCTGCAAGCAGTGTCCAGTCCAGGGGACTCAATGTAGTATAATTACCTTTATTCACAGCTCTGGGTCCAATGATAATACGAGGTATAAGATCATCAATGTCTGCATGTACTTCTGCTAAGTCCAAACGCAGGTGAGGTATCTTAGGAATCACAGCGGTAAACGTTCCAGATTCTAAAAAAAAATTAATATGAAAGCGTCTGTCTATACTACAAAAGTGGTGAAATCAATATTTTAAGGTCAATGAACACGCCTGGGAAATGTCAAAACAATAATATTAAAATCAAATAAATATTAACACTTCGTGTTTATGACAACTTTGCGTGTAATGTATTCATACAATTTTTTAAACGATTACTGGTATAAGATTTGATTCAGTTAAGTGTCATTTCAGTTTCAAACCCACACAGAAAATTAACTTAATCAAAACATTTGCTTTATCGACATAATTTAATGCACAATGTCAATTTGTTTGTTTATTTTTTAAATCCAGTGATGTCTTTAATATCTATAAAATCTTAATTGTTGCATAACAATTATCTACAACACAAACTTTTGATACAGTAAACATTATAGGGGATTGTGCAAAGAAAAAGCAGACAGACATGCCTCATTTAAATAAACAAATGAAATTAACTAATCACAGTAAAATTCATAGTAAATTAATTAAAACATTACTTACTATATTCTTCAGAGGCATAATCGTCCAAGACGATGGACTCCTTAGCAGTCCTCTTGTATCTGAAGAAGGCCCTTGGTGACGTCTGGTTGAGGTTTTGAAAGTCTAACGCAATAACTAAGTTCTTTGTGTCTTTGTTGACGCTGAAAACAATATGTTGGCAATCAAAATATAAAAAATTGAGTGACGTGGTTCTTAAAATAATTTTATCAATGAGTTGTCATCCAATCACCCTGTGATTGCTTGTCAGTTGATACCCAGAATAATTGTAATTATGATAAACTAGCTGCGCCCCGCGTGGAATTCTATATGTCAAATGGTTTATAAACCTTTCTCTAGAATCGCTCTATCTAATAAAAACCGCATCATAATCCGTTTTAAAGATCTAAGCATACATATGAACTGACAGACATCGGGAAGCGACTTTGTCTTATACAATGTAGTGAGCTAGTCATACTTACTAGAATTCACTGATTTTTATACTGGCTAAACCAGTCACACGCAGTCTTGTCCTCAGGACAGTGAGATTTGCGTTTGGGAAGTATACAGTGTTTCTCTTGAAGTAGAGAGGATCTGGGATGGGCCCATACGCTGGCTTACACTTCGAGTTCTTGGCCAAGTACTTGCGGATGCATTGGCGATCGTCGAGCGCGCAGGGTCTGATAAGCTGGTCTTCGCGATCTCTTCTACCTGTTATAAATAAGTTTAATATACATTTGATCGTTACAAATATCAAACGTCAAAGTGCGTTATTTCCTTTAGACCTTACTACTCATGGACACGTCAAAAATTTCAAATTGCTTAATTTAAACTAGGAAATAAGTGAGTTCAAATATTGCTATGTTTTAACACAGAATGATGACAGTATCAAAGAAATTGTATTTTTTTGCGAAGAATAAAAATGAATTTCATATATTTTGATATCTCAAATTGCAATAAGTTTACAAGAATAAATAAAAACAGTTAAATAAAGCAGGATTTATCACTATAAAATTGACCAGTAGGTACTCAAATAGTGCTCAAATTGAAATGAACAAATACTTGTCTTGTTAATAAAATAGCCAAATTATACAATAAACAAATAATTTTAAAAATGAGTTGGTCTTTACAGTACCACAAGATTATTAAGGTGTCTTACCTATTCCAACAAGTTTTCGATCATCGTAATAACAATTTCTGTCGTTTCTCCAGTCTTTCTCATCATAGGAATACCTGCCACCCCGTCTATAGTCTCTTCGACATCTTCTATAATACCGTCGGCATTTGTTATAATCTTCTCGATTTTTGGTGTGCTCGTAACAGTCCTTGTCATAATCATTTCTATATATATCCTTACGGTTTTTGCATTTATCGTAGTCATCACTATTTTTGTAGTTATCATAACAATCTTTGTCGTAACGATCGTCGTAATCGTCTTCTCGGTACCTGTTGCCGTAATATCGATCGTCTATGTCGTAATAACGTCCTTCGTCGCCATATTGATTCTTGCAATTGTCATATCCCGAGCGATCCGAGGCTTTGTCATAGCAATCTCGACCATCCTTGCAGTCCTTAATATTAATATCACATTTTAGGACATAGTCATATTCCCTTATATCAAAATCCTTGTAGTGATTTTTATCGTACACATATTCATCATAATCATAATTATCATCTTTTTTATTATCATTATTATAACCGTCGTTGTAACCTTCTTCTATATATCCATCTTTTTTGTCGTCAACTTCTTTTTTCAGGTCTTCTTTCTTTTCTACGACATAAGGGATGACGTAGTCCTGCTTTCCTCCGTATTCACCGCTCTTCCAGTTACTTATCAGATCTTTATATCCACCATAGTCACCGACTGCACCGCCGGGAGTGCAATCACTAGAGCCCAACAGCGCGACGATAAAAAACAAAATCATTTGGATGAATCGTGAATGTAAATCAAAAGTTACGGTTTTATAGGCTGCGCATTGCGTGGCTAAGGTTATTCAATCAAGGCGTGAATGGATTAAGATTTATCATGATACATATTAGCATAATAAGCAAAAAAATTATTGATAATTGATTAAACAAATTTATGCAAAATGGGATAAACCCTTATAAGGAGTCCTCTGAACCAAACAACAAGCCTTTATAAACGCGATGTTTGGAGGTCTGGGTTTATTCACGCCTAAATTGCCAAACGAAATGGGCTGAAATTTATAATAATACTAGTTTCGGGGCCTGAGGCAGTAGTAGTTGGTAGAGTATATGTAGGTGTAAGCCTCTTTTGTATCCAAGAATAGTGTCTGTTTCAACGCATAGTGTAATCGACCGATGTGGCGCGGTGGGCGAAGGTCCGCCTGCGACGCAGGAGGTTGCGGGTTCGATTCCCGCCTCGGAACAATTGTGTGTACGATCTGCAGATATTTGTTCCGGGTGTTCTGGTCGTTTTCTATGTATAATAAAAAATATATATCTATGTAATATATAGTATTATGTATATCAGTTATCTAGTATCCATAACACAAGCTCTGCTTACCATGGGGCTAGATAATGCTGTGTGAATTGTCCAACGTTATTTATTTATTATTTAATCATCACACCAATATTTTAAATGCGAAAACTTGGGTGGATATACACATGATTGGATGTTTGTTACTAGTTTTCACGCCAAAACTACTCAACAGATCAGGCTGAAAAAAGGTTTTTCAAGAAAATCTCTATAGAAACAAAGCGTGTCAAGCTGCCGGCAGAAACTAGTTATAAATGTGAAGTTTTGAATGGATGGATGTTTGTTACATCTACACGCTATAACTACTGAATGGATCAGGCTGAAATTTTGCATTAATGAAGTTCGTTGCGTCCTAAAGTAGAAGGTAATAAAAAGCTAGATTTTTAGAGTCATAATTTTTCCCCCGTAAAATTGGTCTTAGCCACATACAAAATTTGTATTTCTTTCAACATAATAACTGATTTTTAGATAAAGCTAGTCGGGTGTTGGCTAAAACCAGCTGAAAATTAATCGTTTGTACAAATTGCGATGTTCAGCACAGCATGCATTTGAATAATGTTCGTTATTCAGAAATTAGGTCTAGGTCATTTTCAAATAGCTTTAGTATCTAATTAGAATTTGCAATTCAGCCGTGGTATCCAGTTTGTAAGTATAGAACTAGCTTAATTTATGTATTATTCCTATATGAAAATTGGCCTTAACTTGAAACATATGGCCGTGTGTTGTCGAATTCGAATTTGCAAAACCCCGACTTCTCCATCGGGTATCGAAAGAGGCGACTAAGGAATATACGGGCGGTTGGAGCGGCTCCTGCAGAATGATTCTATCAACAAACTGCGATCCCCAACCCTGATGCCTAGCGTGGGGATTATGGACACTACTCCCCATGAGATAAAACCTAATAGGTACCTAAGGTGCTTATCCGTGGAGCCTGCATCCAGCAATGGACCAATATAGACTGTTGATGTTCAAAAATATGTAAAATATACTTACGAAACAAAATGATCTAAAATCAAATAAATATTTTGGTGGACAACAATTTATGACATTGATACCATCGGAGCTAATCCCTGAATATAATCCTATGTAAAATTAACTACATCTATCCAAAATTTACGCAGTTTGTAGTAATTAGATTATATTGTGTGAATTGTTAAGAATTATTGATTATTCAGTTTCGACGACCTCTGTGGCGCGGTGGGCGAAGGTCCGCCTGCAAGGTAGGCACACAATTATTCCGATATGCCTCGCAACATACATATGTGTGTACGATCTGCAGATATTTGTTCCGCGTGTTCTCATGTTCTGGTCGTTATCTATGTATAATAAAAAATATGTATCTATGTAATGTATTGCATTAAGTTATATGTACGAGTATTATGTACGAGTATATCAGTCATCTAGTACCCATAACACAAGCTCTGCTAAGCTTGGGGCTAGACGATGCTATGTGGATTGTCCAGCATTATTTATTTATTTATTATAATATCATTATCATCATCATCAGCTTATAGTAGTCCACTGGACATAGGCTTCCCCTAATGTGTGCCATAGCGCCCTGTCTTCAGCTTGCCGCATCCAACATCTGCCTGCATTATTTCGCAGGTCCCCAGATTCGCAGGTCAGGTTTATTGAATTATTAATTTTGATTCTCGAAAAATTACGTCGGTTCACGAAGATGAGCAAAAAACAACAGCCAAGAGAGCATGTTCGGCAATCCGCCTGCCAGTCACCCAGTTCCTCTCACCGCGAAGTTCTGGCTACATTAGCATATTTACCAAGTAATTCCCACCTGCTCGAACTGCGGATCAACTTGGAGTTATCGCAACTTTGTAATCCTTTTGGATCTTTAGGAGGTTATTTTGCAGAGTTTGATATCAGAGAAAGTTTATGAATAATCTTTTTTTTAAGAATATTGGGACGTAAATCTTTCATATTGCATAAATAAATGCTATTTTTATTATATTTATCTAGATACTGTGTTATGCACAATTATTTTTTAAATAACAGGTAATACACCTGGTAAAAACGTATTGTTATTGTTACATAATTAATTAGTACCTTATGATTTCTTACCAAAATATTTTTTTTACTAATAAATGTTATTACAAAAATCTGTCTAAGCTTCTAAATGAGTAAATTTATTTAATAAAAATTTACTCATTTAGAAGTTTAGACAGATTTTTTGAGAAATAAAACAGAAATACATGAAATATGATATGTATTAACTAATTCCATAGTCACTTCAGTGTAACTCCAAATATTTTACATCTGCATCTGAAAAAATAGCAAAATTATTGTAACTGGTCCGTTAAGAGAAAATATCTTTATTACATGCATAGGAGATGATGGATTCCGTACCTCCTCCATCCAAGATTGTGTGATCTTGATCCTCCAGATTGCGATTATCCTAAAGAATGGGTACACCGACATAACCGGGTACCCATTTTTACAATAGGGTAAAGTAGGGAAATTCGCCTGAGGTGCTAAGTGGTCTCACGGCCAAAAACCGAACTTATGTTAATTTTAATTGATTTAGGGATAAAGTATAAGTATTTCAAGCATTTACTATTTACGATTTACTAAGCTAATTACTTAAATAAACTATCACTATAAGAACATACTCCATACTTAAAATAAGAAATTATTGATAGTTTTTCAAAAGCCACCAAAATGAATCAAATCTCCATTATTAATGCAAGGGGGTCAACTACGAACATAGTATTTTCAACACAAACTAGGTTCATAGTTAACCCGCTTACATTCATAATTCATTTATGAAACTACGAAAGTTTTTGTAATAAAATCTAACCTCAGTGTTTTAAGATTCAAATTCGATATTTTCCTTCATGTGGCCTTGGTAGACCTGATGCGCGCTTTGAGGTAAGATCTCGATTTCACGTTGACTGTATTTCAGCGGTTCGCTAGGCATTGAGAACAATTCGCATAAAATTGAGAACAACAAAAACAATCGATTGGATTTCGCTACGTAGCGTCTCGTTATGTATTAAGAACTTCTTAATACTTATTGAAAAACTTGTAAAATTTTATAACAATTTTCAGAAATTCTGTTTTTGACAGTGGGGCACGTATACCTGGGGCATCTATCTGGACTTTCCCCTAAACGATGTACCCTTACAGGAGTCGCTCACGGTCAAAATGCTTTGCTGGTAAATACGTGTGATCTTCTGGGCTTTATAATTTTACGAACAGTTCAGTTTAAATACATTCACGTTTTTTCTTTTCATTTCTCATATATTGTTGCACTGTTACATTGAATCTCGCAATATATCGTTGACCATCGTTGCTTGGATGACTATCTTGTTTTTGAGCTGTACGATGTTCATCATAGCTTCTCCTATTTCCATGAGGACAATAGCTGCTTGCACTAGAGTTTCAAGCATAAAGTCTTCAGCACCAGCCATGGGTTTTGCGAGAACTAACAAATAACAAACATTCAAAGAATTAAGAACCCTTACGTCACTTAAAACGGGATATTTACTATGATAATTTTTTGAGTTTTCCAAGACGTTAGTATTTAAAAACCATGATAGTAGTTTCAAAAGCTTTAAGAACCGTACCTTGGTAATATTATACGTTATTGTTTTAGCGGGCTGGAGGCAGGATTTTCTATAACATCTTGATATTATAGGAAATAGGCTCACACACTCATTTTCGGGATAAAAATTAGTCTATATCCATCAAAAGAAACCTTCTACCTATTTAAAAAAAATCATTATAATCTGTTCAGGCATTTAGGGCTGAAAAAGTCACACATTATATAATATCACCGACAGTCGTCTGTCTGTCGGGCATCAGCATGGGATTTGCAAGAACTAACAAATAACAAACATTTAAATAATAACGAACCCTAGATATAATAGGAAACTAGTTCCTGCCCGCAACTTTGCGCGATCTTTTCCGGGATTAAAAGTAGCCTATGACCGTTCTCGGGAAAAATACTGTTTGTCTACTTCCATGACAAATATAAGTAACGTCCTATCAGCCGTTTAGGCTTAAAAAGGTCACTGACATGCAAATAGAACGACATAACGCTTTTTAAACTAAAGTATATCCAGATAGATATTTAAAAGTAAAATTTAATAGGTCCGATTTTTTTTACTATGAATCTTTTAAATTTACTGATATAGTTAAATTTCCATACAAAAAACAACGTCTCGATAATCTGTACTAATATTATCGAGTAACCGAACTCAGGGTTTTGATTTTAAATAAAATCGTGAAATGGATTGGCATGTTCCGTAAACAAGACGATATGTAATTATTCACACACGTACATGCTTTATTTCATATAAAGAATATCATGAAATAAGAATATGTTAATTTGGTTCGTAAATATTAAAAAGCAGACACGAAATTTATTTACTAATATTAATATTATTATTTCGCAATTAAATGTGATTTTAACGGAAGAAACCTGTGTATTTAACTTCTCTAAAAGAATAGGCAGTATCAATTTGACTCACTTTGATTGTATTGTATTACTTTTTTCAATAATTTTTAAATTCATGAGATAAATTATTTCAATTATCCGCAACTTCCGGACATTTTTTATTTTCGGTGAATTAATATCGAGCTCTGATAGGTTAATACGGCACGATTAACTTCTACTAGTAGATACCGAGCAAAACAGCTTAAAACTAGTTCAGCTGTGTTTTTAAATACGTATTTTGCATCTACAGCGTTTTAGCATATGAAACAAATTTTGCTGTGATAGTGACGCTTGCGTTACCACTAACCTGTTTTGGCTAGTTCAAGAACAATGTAATTATGGCTATTATCATTGCAAAGTAACATTGATCCATTGTTTACCTAATTTACCTATACTTGCGTGTGTAGGTACAGTCAACTACAAAAACATGAAATAACCAACCCAAATGCAACGCGCTCTTAGACGCATATGAGAGGTAATTTTTAGTTTAAATATCTGAATACGTATACATTTTAAAAAATCCTATTGGATCCTTCATAAAATATGTAACACATTTTGAAAAAACTACTACTGCATTTTTTTAAAGTCACGTTGCATCTTTCTATGTAAAATCAAATCACATAGGTACACTATCTATCACGTCTTCAGCTCACAAACATGATTCTTATTAAGTTTTTATACATAATTATGTACTCGTATGTTACTCTCTAAGGTATTTATCACAGGGCCCCTAGTTACGTTACTTTGTACTTGTCTTGTGATGCCATGAAATAATTTATTATCATTACGTGTTTCTCATTTCCATGATCTCGGGCCATAGAGTGACCCAGTCCTTAGGAGGGCATTTTTGAACGCCACGGCTTCGGGACTGAAAATGTAAAAGTGGCGATCACAATAGGCCTATCATGGCCGCCATGATACGAAAGCCAACCCAAAGCAAATAAAAAATAATAATAGGAGGGCATGCAGGATGCCGAAGCCAACAGCACAGAAGCCCTTTGTGCGAGTTAATCTGAAGGCGAGTGCTACACATAGCGGGTATCATCCTCGGGTGCACATTATTATTAATATTAAATCAAATGTTTTATAACAACTATTACACGTATGATACTATTAAATTACAAAAGACTCAAATATGGACCCGCCGGGTGATTATGTAACTCGCGACCGGTTTGCGACAGGCGTAAATTAAGCAATCAGTGCTGTCAAACGTCAATTTTGACCAATTTTGTCGTTGTAGCTGGTGTCAAACTAATACAAAATTGACGTTTGACAGCACTGATTGCTTAATTTACGCCTGTCGCATACCGGTCGCGAGTTACATAATCACCCGGCCGGTATCATATTTAATCAAAAATTGAATTAAGGAAGATATTGAGATATTTTTGTAGTTGACTGTACCCTGCTCTTAACTTCGCATTATTGTGTACCTATCATTGTATAATACGGGTAACGTGAATGCAGATTGATAATTACAATAATGTAAATTACAAACACGAACTGTTGCACCAAATACCTACATATTGGATTCTATTATATGAACACGCAAGCCGATTATGTAATAATGTTATTTTGTATGATACATAAGTTTATTACGTTCTGAAAATTCTTTCTACTCGAGCTGTTAACTTATTCATATTCATTTATTGCATACACATATATTTGACGACCGATGTGGCGCGGTGGGTGAAGGTCCGCCTGCGACGCAGGAGGTTGCGGGTTCGATTCCCGCCTCGGAACAATTGTGAGTACGATCTGCAGATATCTGTGCCGGGTGTTCTGGTCGTTTTCTATGTATAATAAAAAATATCTACCTATTTGTATTGTATTATATATATCAGTTATCTAGTACCCATAACACAGGCTCTGCTTACCATGGGGCTAGATAATGCTGTGTGAATTGTCCAGCATTATTTATTTTATTTATTTATTTTCACATAATTTTTGCTAATGTGTTATTATTAGCTTTGAGGTAGGTGCGTGTAAGGGCGCAGCAATTTATTTATAAGTTATAACAATTAAGATTTATTCCCATAAAAAATCCCTATAAGGGAGAATTTTTAATTTCTAAATAAATAATAATAAGCTAAAATACTGGTGCAACTCTTGTTCACCTCATCATCATCATCAGCCTATAGCAGTCCACTGCTGGACTAGGCCTCCCCCAATGAGCGCCATAGGGTCCCCTGTCTTCAGCTTGCCGCATCCAGCAGTCTTTCGCAGGTCGTCATCCCACCTGATCGGAGGGCATCCTACACTACGTTTACCGAGTCTTGGTCCACTCAAGAACACGTTTGCCCCAGCGGCTATCGGTTCTTCGCGACATATGGCCGACCCACTGCCACTTCAGCTTGCTAATTCTTAGAGCTATGTCGATAACTTTTGTTCTCTGTCGGACGTATTCGTTACGAATCCTATCCTTCAGAGAAACTCCGACCATACACCAGTATCTAACTTTATAAAACTAATAATAATTTTCTACCTAATCAAAGAAATCTGCCAACTAAATAAAACCGGTTATAATAAAAATAATTTTGTTAACCTTACATTAGCCTAATCAAGGATACTCGGGTACAATAGATACATAGAGGGGTACAATAGGCCCGTCCCGGCGCGGGCAGTTTACAACAATACGTATTGTCACAAAATAAACGCGGCATTTTTACACCGGTTAAGGAAAATATAAGATTTTATATTTTTCGGCGCGGATTTGTATATTAACTGGCATTTAAGGCCGGCCATTGTTTTTTTTATTGGAGGGTTAAATGTAAGGTCATTCGGGAGCAGTTCTGTTTTTATTTTTTGTGAGCATTGTTAGTAAAAGAGGAATTTGTGTTTTCGCATTTTATTCGTTGAATTTTACAGGATTTGTAGGCATTGTGTGATATCGACAATTTTATTTTAATATGGAGTCCATCTCCTAAAAGTTATTTACTCTTGTAAGTACCTTTGAGAGCTTTGTTAATAAAAAATATTCGCTCAAAAACCTTTCTGAATAATAAAATTCATCGATTAATAAATTAATGCATTAAGTATTTTTCAAAACACACACAAAAAAGAGTACCCAATTCGGGGAAATAAAAGTTGCTGTTGGTAACATTTGTGTAGCAGAAACTTTCCTGAAAGTGTCAAAAATAAATTAAATCCGAGAGAAGCAACTTTTATAAAAGAACACAATAGCGACTTCGGCGTAACTGCGTCAAAAACTCTGCCTCTTCTTCGTGTGTACGGGGTTAAAATAATGGAGTAGACAGACGAGTTATAACTAGTTATTTGTTTAGAGGTAGCTTCAGTCGTAACGAAGTTTCGTAACGGCCGAAAATGCTGCGGTAACCAAAGGATTAGACCAAGGCTTGTAGTGCTTTACTCAAACTATTCAAATAAAAATCACACACAATCATAATTATAGTATAATAAAGTAGCTTCCCGCTGTCTATCTGTCCCTATGTACCTATGCTAAAATCTATTAAACTACGCAACGGATTTTGATGCGGTTTTTATTAATAGATATAGTGATTCAAGAGTATGGTTTATAATGTAGGTATACCATACATGCATTTGCACCCGCGCGAAGCCGGGGCAGATCGTTAGTAAAAAATAAATACAAAAATATTAATAAAAGTAACAACCTGCTTATATTTTATCCCGGAAATCCTACGGGAACGAGAACTACGCGGGTAAAACCGCGAGTCGCTGCTAGTATAATCATAAATGAAGGTAAGTATTTACATCTGAAACGAAATTCAATATTTTTCGGCCAACAATTTACAATACTGGCCGCAAAACACGAAAATAATGGAAATTGCGAGCGCCTCTTCGAGTAAGCCGGAAAAGTCAAGTTTGTTTAAAGAAGTTTGTCAAAATAATCAGAATACATACTATGTTCGAATCAGAATAATCAGAATACATACTATGTTCGAGTAAAGATTTAAAACGCCTAAGTTCTAAATCCAGAAACACTCATCAGCTTGCAAGCGAGCCAGCGCGGCGCCGTGTACGATGCAAAATGCACCGAATTGAGGCAAATTGCTGTGCGCCCCTCATCGTAAGGCTGTTCGATCAAGGAAGCAGAGCGATATGCGTGAAATATCGCTAAATAGACAGGCTGGGTCGGCGGGTTGGTGCGATATTTTAGTGTTCGAATATTGTGGGTAGGCTCTTTAATACGAACATAATGTATGGTAGGTGATGAGTGTTTGCTGGTTGCGTGAAAATCTTTCATGGAATTTGCTTTGAAGGCAGTCAAAAAGCATTCTCCCGTATCTACCGAAGATCAACTGTGATGTAGACATTTGTTCAACAAAAACATTTGCTGTTGGTTATTTATTATGACTTACAACTTTTTATCCGCGAGAAAATAAGTGTAAGTAAGGAATAGATAATTTGAAGAAATGATTTATAATAATAAATAAATAATGCTGGACAATTCACACAGCATTATCTAGCCCCATGGTAAGCAGAGCTTGTGTTATGGGTACTAGATAACTGATATACATAATACAATACATTACATAGATAGATATTTTTTATTATACATAGAAAACGACCAGAACACCCGAAACAAATATCTGCAGATCGTACACACATTTGTTCCGAGGCGGGAATCGAACCCGCAACCTCCTGCGTCGCAGGCGGACCTTCGCCCACCGCGCCACATCAGTCGTCAAAGTATTTATAAGAAAATAAACTTGTACTGGTGAAGACAATTGACCACAGTGGATCGGATGCTGGCTTCTATTTCAGTTAACAAATAAACATTATCATTCGACGTGGCATTGCTGCCAGATTTCTGGACTATATGCCTTCTGGTGACGGCTTAGATTTTTAGGAAATACATACATATACACAAGTATATATAAATACAAGATGTAAATGTTTTATCCTGTTATTGTTGTATATTCGTAAAAACGTGAGAATTATGTTTTGGGGACTTCCCCAAAACATATGTAATTCTCACGTTCTTACGAAGAGCAGTCCTTGGTACTTACAAAGTACTGCTTTTCACCGATCGCACGAGAAATGCATGCTTCACGTGCCGAAATACAGCTCAAGATAAGACTTGCGATGCGCTCCTTGCCCATTAAAAAGATCCGTGCTGTTCCAATCTGTACGTACAGCATGGAAGCTATATCATCATCATTAGCCTATAGCAGTCCACAGATGGACATAGGCCTCAAATGAGCGCCATAGAGCCCTGTCTTCAGCTTGCCTTGCTTGGAAGCTATATATGGTTCTTATTACCGCTACTCTCGTCGCTCTTCTCCAAACCCCTTACAGCCGAAACTCAAGACGGTTCAGGTGTACCTTACGTCCCGCCTGATCCCAGATAATTAAGGTGTGCAATATTAAGGGAATCCATGTTGATCTATTATTCAAGGGATGTAGTCGACGGAATCTCCACGATAAAGTAGGATTGCATAATTGAAGAGGCTAATGCAATTCTTGACGAGATTTTCGTGGTTTGTTTCGTAAATGGGAACTAACCTAGCTCGTAACTTTTTGCGTTTTCTTCTGTTATTGGGCATTGGCATTCTTTGACTTTGTAGATAAACTTTATACGGAAGACAAATCGTTTTACACAATTCATAAATTACTTAAATAATAACTTATAACCTTTTATGTGTCCTCGCATGTAGAAGCTAAAGGATTGCTTGCTTGCGGAGGAGAAATGAAAATGAAAAAATAAAAAACAGCTTAAACAGCTTTGTTCCTATATCAATCGTTTTTTTAAATGAATGCTCTAGAAATCTAGAAATTGCAAACTTTGATAATTAAGTAGGTAACTAGTAACTACCTTAACTACCCTGAATTTTATTTCTGTGGTACCTTCTTATTTGTATTCAGTTATTCTTATTTGTAGTTTTTCTTTTAGGTTAGTTTTAATTTAAGTAGTTTTGTATTACATGCAATGTTTAATACATTGCATGTTTGTATTCTTTGTTTTTTTTTAATCTCTTTTACTGTTTGTTGTGCTCTACCAACTCTTTGTATTATATATCTTTTTCTCCATCCCTGGTTCCCTGGAAGAAATCGCTTTAAGCGATAAGGCCGCCTATTATACTGTTATTATGTAAAATTTAGATATAAGGTGATATTTTGTTGTTTTGGTTACAATAAAGTGTTCATTCATTCATTCATTCCTGAATCGTAACTATCGTGAATCGTGTGACAGCCAATAAGGATTTAAGTGTTATACAGGTATACAAAAATAAATAGCTACTCTGTGGGCTAAGGAGAGATATATTTTTTTTTTTTTTTTTTAAATTTGGGTATTGGTAATAATAAATATAAAATTGAACTCATTTCAGTTCGTTAAGCTCAACCAGGTTCGCTCGCCTTGGGTTGCCAACGTTTTACGATTTTGACCATCATTAAATAAAAATTAATAACTCAATGGTGATGCAGCGAAAAGCCATTGTTTCAGACTTACCCATTTATAAAGCCCTAATGTTAATTAATAATAATTATCTTTATACAAACGAGATGGCGTGACTTGCTGCTTTAAAAGGCGTATTTGCTAAGCTAGAATGTGCTCCCGACTTTGCTTGCATTTTTCTAGAGTTTTTTTATACCTTACTATTTAAAAAAAACCTGGATAGGTCAGCGCAGAACTAATGACAGAGCCTGGCCCTGAGTTTTCGATGATATCGTGAAAGCACTAAAACGTCATATTTTTGTATGGGATTTAATACAGCACCTCTATCGTGCGAACTCAGAACTATACTATGGGAACTGTTTTATCGGACAAAAAGTATGTTTATGCTTATGTTTGATTCCATATGGAACTATATTTATTTTTAAAAAATCATAAAAACTCGCAAGCTCTACCAAAAAAGCTAGCAACATTACATTCACCCTGTGTAAACCACTTTCGCAAACCAAGGTCATCGAACCTTTCATCGTTGCCAAAGCAAAAAAATCCTGAACTCAAACACATTTATATCAAAAAGTTTAATACCATTAAGTTGCCCCAACGGAAGGGGCGGTGGGGTAAAGGCGACTAGGGGGCGACGATAAACAAGCGACAATGCACGGGCGAATCCACTCTGCTAAATTAACTCACTAGTACCTACTTGTTACTGCATTAGGATGTTTGTTACACTGTACTGTAATGGTTCTTTTATTGGGTTTATTTTAGAGAAAATAAATAGCACTTTTAACTATATGAAAGCAGGGGGTTGTAGTTAAATATACGTCTTGTTGCTTTCTATGGTAAGTGTCATAGAATTCTTTATTGCACACTAAGGAACCACTCTAACAATATGTTGATAAAGTGGTTCTAATTACATATATAGATAAATAAATAAATAAATAAATAATGCTGGACAACCCACACAGCATTATCTAGCCCCATGGTAAGCAGAGCTTGTGTTATGGGTACTAGATAACTGATATATATAATACAATACATTACATAGATAGATATTTTTAGAAAAAGACCAGAACACCCGGAACAAATATCTGCAAATCGTACACACAATTGTTCCGAGGCGGGAATCGAACCCGCAACCTCCTGCGTCGCAGGCGGACCTTCGCCCACCGCGCCACATCGGTCGTCGATAACTTCATTATTTACCTATACGTATATCATCATCTATATAGTGTATTGCACCTTTAACTACATGAAAGCAAGGGGTTTGTAGTTAAATATACGCCTTGTTGCTTTCTGTGGTATATTAGTGTTAAATGAATATATAAAAAACTATTTATTGCACACTAAGAAGCTTCTTTAACTACATAAACAAAGATAATCTCACTATTTACCTATATTACCATCTATGTTATGTATTGTAATAATCATAAATGATGAGTCACTTCTTCTTAACACTTTAACAGCGATTTTTTTTCGAAGACTGCGATCTTTTTTTTAACCTAAAAAATTCGTGCTGCCGCTCTACACAGCGGTTGTGTTGCGCCGCACATGCGTTTCGTTCGAAAAATATTACGGCTGTGCTGAGTCACACAGATCTGTATTTTCTCAGCCGCTGCGCTAGTGTGGATTTACGCATATTAGTCACTTGTAGAAAACACATACCGTGTGATTTCACACACGAATTTTTTGGGTTAAAAAAAAGATCGCAGTCGTCGAAAAAAAATCGCAGTCAAAGTGTTAAGACTGTGTGTGCATCCTTTATTATTGAACTAGCTGTTTCCCGCGGTTTCACCCGTGTCAAATTCAAATTTAACTTTTCTTAATTTTAATATTGCCTATGTTCACCGCGGATACTGTAGCTTCCCAACGGTGAAAGAATTTTTCAAATCGGTCCAGTAGTTTCGGAGCCTATTCCATACAAAAAAACAAACAAAGAATCAAACCATTTTCTTTAAAATATTAGTATATATATAAATATTTATAGATATAGATAAATATTTTTTATTTTGTTGGAAAAAACGAAAATTCCCACCGGTGTGAACGTAGCCAATGTTATTTGTATTTGGAATGGAGGAATCCGATAGCCTCGAACCAACAAACGAATGGTATTGGACCGGCAAAAATGGCATAATACTTCGTGAGACATTCCACTTTATGAGATGCCATTGTAATTTGACAGATAAAGCATCTACTATAAAAATAAGAAAAGAATAAGAAATCCCACAAAATCAAAACTATTGCGCGTTAATTAAACTTTTTTGAAGCAATTGCCGAAACAAGTAGAACTTTTAATTACTAATGATTACGCAATTATACCATGTTGTAGCACGTGTTAGTACCTAACTAAGGTTTGGTTAGGTAGTTATAGTAGTACTAGGTACTTTTACTTCAAGCTGAGCGGCTAATAAGGTCCCATACCTTATTAGCCGCGAACATAGGGAAAGACCTGCGAAAGAATGCAGGTAGATGCTGGATGCATCAAGCTGAAGATAGGCGCTATGGCGCTCATTGGGGGAGGCCTATGTCCAGCAGTGGATTAACATACGTTGATAATGATGATAGGGAAAAACCAGTTTTACTCTTGGGACTCTACTACACGCTTACATTATGTTTAAGATTTAAATCCTATGCTTATGTTATTCTGTATTTTGATATTTTTGTGTTTTCCTTTTTTATACAACACTAGCTGCGCCCTGTGGCTTCGTTTGCGTGGCAATTTGAAAAATATGAAACTAGATAAAAAGTGTCCGTCTCACACGACTTTCTTTATACAATTCTAGCTGCGCCCCGCGGTTTCACCCGCGTGGTGATAGATATTTTAGATAATATACAATATATCTTTATGAATTGTAGCCTATGTGTTATTCTGATATGTAAGCTATATTATTGTGAAGTTTCATCAAAATCATTTCTGTAGTTTTTGTGTGAAAGAGCAACAAACATACTTACATACATCCTCACAAACTTTCACCTTTATAATATTAGTAGGATAGATGTACGTGGCTATAAAGAAATCCAGTTATTCTTTTTAAGGGTAAGTAGTGATCAAGGAACAAATACTCCAAGATTGTGCACAGTATGGCGCCACGCAGTCGCGACACATAGTCTAGCGTCTGGCAACCTCCCCCGGAACTGTGTATCATTGTAACGAGAACAAAACTATAATGATGAATATACTGCTAAGAATTGTGGGGTTGGGAATGAGTGCAGCTTCAAATGACTTTTTAAAGAAAATGTCTGCTTTATAAAATTGTAGTTCTGTGGAAGTTTTGAAACATTTCGTTAACTAATAGGTACCTACAATCTTTCATTTCTGTTGAAAAGCAGCGCAGCACTGGCAACCGTGAAAAAAAAATCTTTTATTTCTCGACGCATACATTAATATAACTTCCCACTTTCTAAATTCGTTTTTAATTGTAATTTTTTTTATTATAATAAACATGCTAGACAATTCAAACAGCATCATCTAGCTACAAACTATAATTCTTGTGTTATAGGTACGAGAAAACAGACATTTTGGATCATAGGTACATAAAAAACACCAAGAGAAACAAAATTTGTATCTGCTGATTTTAATATCAGATCGGAAAAATATTTGTCCCGAAGCGAGAAACAAACCATCCTACGTCCCAGGTGGGACTTTGTCCGCTGCGCCGATGAGGTAATTAACTAAGATAAATAAATAAATAATGCTGGACAATTCACACAGCATTATCTAGCCCCATGGTAAGCAGAGCTTGTGTTATGGGTACTAGATAACTGATATACATAATACAATACATTACATAGATAGATATTTTTTATTATACATAGAAAACGACCAGAACACCCGGAACAAATATCTGCAGATCGTACACACAATTGTTCCGAGGCGGGAATCGAACCCGCAACCTCCTGCGTCGCAGGCGGACCTTCGCCCACCGCGCCACATCGGTCGTCAAGATCATAAAGTATCAATGGCAAAACAAGTAATTTGCCATAAACCGCTACAAAAAACAGCCTTTACAAGTTTTTTATTTCCCAACAAGGTATCGCTTCGTGTTAATCTATGCTAATGAGGCGATGTTAAAGGCCTATGGCCCTAGAAAGCTAAGGGTTGTTGCAAACTAGCGACTAGTCACTGTTACTGATGACGACCTCAGTGGCATAGCTTGCGAAAATCCGCCTACGACGCGGTTGCGGTCTGTGTATACATCATAACATATAAGTAGGTACTAACTAAAAGTTTTATTTTTCTCATATCAGCGAACTAAATGTGCATATTATGTTCTTTGAGATAATAAAGAATCTTTAAACCGAACCAACCCCAACTAGTTTCTGCAGGTCGTACAAAGATTTTGTGCAGATATTAAGAAGATAAATAAAATATATATATATATATAAATAATGCCGGACAATTCACACAGCATTATCTAGCCCCATGGTAAGCAGCGCTTGTGCAATGGGTACTAGATAACTGATATACATAATACAATACATTACATAGATAAATATTATTTTATTATACATAGAAAACGACCAGAACAATCTTAACAAATATCTGCAGATCGTACAAACATTTGTCCCGAGGTGGAAATTGAACCCGCAACCGCAAAATATTGTATAAGAAACCATCATTCCAATACCGCGCAGACGACGATGCTCCGAATAGTTAAGACATCAGTAGCTAGGCTAATTACGACAACCTAACGTTCGCAATAATTTATACGTATTAACAACATCGTCAATCAGTAAATAGTGGTTCGTCCGCACCGCCACTAAGACCCCACATCCTGTGAGCTCCAAGCTTTGTCTGCCACCCGACATCAAACATCCTGTGAACTCTTCACACCATTCCGACCCCAAACATCGCGAGAATAAGGTTTAAATTCGCTGTTGTAAACATGCTTAATTTATGTGTGTAGGAAAAGAATTATTTTTCCTTGGAAAGTTGCGTTTAATGAGCCATTTGCAGTGATTGTTGTTCTATGGTAAGTATTTCTGAATGATACGATTCTTTGTTCATGTTTTTTAAACAAAGATAAATTTGAGTTCCAGACAAGAACGCCGTAAGTTTTTTTTCTAATAGATTTGTATGACATTACAGCCACTAAAATATTATTAAATTTGTTCCCTGGTAATAAAATATATCGATCAATCCGTTCTTAATTTTAAACAGACAATTATAATAAATTATTTATTCACAAAAAAAAATATACTAAAGTCTTACTGTAACAAAATTAAATAGCTTACTCTATAAGTATAATTAGCCCGTTGTCCACGAATATATACATTTATGGTGTGTTCAACAAAATAAATTAATTAATTAATACAATCTACATCATCTTGCCCAGAACAAAGCAGAAAAGTTGCATCCTCCTAATTCAATAAAGATCAATATGTCATTAAAAACGATGTTTTTAAGATTTTCAACGGAAAACGACCGGAACTTTCTTATCTCATCTACGTGTAAGGCCGAATTGAGGTCTGTTGGAGCAAGATAGAGTTAATCCAAGAGGATAACACTCTTTAATTTAGTTATCCAAGAGGATAACACTCTTTAATTGGAAAATAAACGATTTTTTTTAAAGAATCGGCCAAGTAAAACTACAGCAATAAATACGCTGACGTCACAAATAATCCAAACATTCCCATAATAATAAATAAAATAAAATAATAATAAATAATGCTGGACAATCCACACAGCATTATCTAGCCCCATGGTAAGCAGAGCTTGTGTTATGGGTACTAGATAACTGATATACATAATACAATACATTACATAGATACATATTTTTTATTATACATAGAAAACGACCAGAGCACCCGGTACAAATATCTGCAGATCGTACACACAATTGTTCCGAGGCGGGAATCGAACCCGCAACCTTCAGCGTCGCAGGCGGACCTTCGCCCACCGCGCCACATCGGTCGTCAGAGATAGCCATTGTGCATAGCTATCACAACGCTGATCTTCCGTCGGAACCAAACCCACGCGTCACGTCACGTATACCAACACAATACATTAAATAATACTGAAGCACAAAATAAAGAAAACACTTATACCTACAGAGCACTTTTGCCATTCAATTACCTAGGCACAATAAATATAATAATTGCTCTTCAAAGGGAGAGTCTTGAATTTTAAAAGCTTTCAAAGGATTTTTGAGTTTTCCGCCTATATACATTATGATTAATTTTTTTAAATCTAAAACACATTTTCATATTTTGTAATTCTTTTTTGTACACACAATAATTCACAAAAAGAACTGAACTAAATATCGCCTATGTACAACTTTTGTGCAATAAAGTATATTTTATTCTAATTACCCCTGTTGTTATATCTCCTATAGTCACAAATCTGCCACTGCAGCCCTGCTCATATATTAAACAAAACACACCGTATGTTGTACCACTCGCCTGTCCAGTGCCCTGATTCCTGCTTCTGGTCGTCCCCTTGAGATTCCCGAGCTTCAGTTAGGATCAGCTTGATTTCAAAAATTAAACAAGGATTCAATCACATTTAGAGATTTATTGATTCCGAGTTAGCTTCTATTACAATATCATATGTATAGTAGCTGCCTTAGTTACTAAGGTTCTTGGAAGGATTTTCTTAATTAAAGTTACAAATATGGTTCGGATAGTCGTTCCGAGCCGTGCGTTCTCGTCAGCGCGATCTAGCGCTCGTCCACTTTTACTAGCGACATCTAGTTATGTTTTTGTGGAACTTGTAGTTCCACATTTCGCCGTTAGACATACCGCCCACCAAGGACAAACTGACAAAATTTGTCCTTTTACTATGTTATAGCCGCTAGCAACCGCCCACCATGAGCTCTCTAGATCGCGCTGAACGTTAAGGATACAATGAAACTTATATACCTACTAATGATAAGTTACTACATGATATTATTCTACAAAGATAAGATACTACAAAGATGTGTTACTACTAGGTTCATACTACTAAGATAAGTTACTAATCCTAAGTTACATTAACATCAATTAGAATCGTCAGGCCAGTAAGAAGCGGTTCCCCCACCAGAAAGTGATCAGGTAAGAGTACCCTCGTATCCGATTTCGTTTCAACTCTTGACAGCAGTCGTGCGTGAGTTCATGCCTCTATCTGTTCCACCATCGTGGATAATTCTTCGTACGTCAAGGTAGAGCCTCCAATGACACTGAAATGACTCTTTAGCTAAATTAACTTCCCATCCTTGCTTTTTACTATGCTTGCTAATTCTTCCTCTATGTTTTCTTGATGATATTTTCTAATACACACTTCCATTGCTTCGTTTAGTTCCTGTGTAGTTAGAAATCCCTCTGCTTTGCTTTCCTTTCGCTTTTTCCATGTCATGAATCTTCGACAGTATGCTATCACTCTAATCATTTTCCCTAAATTTGAGAACTTGTCCCAAATTTCTAGTTTTGTTACTAAATGTATTTTGTGGACTGTATTTTCTTCTATGTTTGTTTCTTCATCTTTCTTTCTGTCATACTTTACTTCTTTTGTTTTCAGGATATCTGGACCACTCAACCACAACGTGTTTTCTACGAGTTCAGATGGTTGCAGACCTCGTGATGCGCCATCTGCTGGATTCTGCTTCGTTGAGATATGTGACCACTGATGTGAGTCTAGCGTTGTCAAAATCTCTGACACCCGATTAGCCACGAACGTCTGCCAACGATTCGGATGACTATTCAGCCATGTTAGCACCACTGTAGAGTCTGTCCACGCATGAAGATGTCTTTTTTCAATGTTAAGCGTTTCAGCAACGTCCAACAGTAACCTTGCTACCAGAACAGCTCCACAGAGTTCCAATCTAGGAATCGAGACTTGCTTGATGGGCGCTACCTTTGTTTTCGCTGTTACTAGATTGACATGGATATCACCATTTTCGTCAATAATACGAAGGTAAACGACGGCAGCATATGCGAGCTTTGAAGCGTCCGAAAACCCGTGAAGTTCGACGATCCTGTTCTCTGGTGAAATCTGTATCCAACGAGGTATGCGCATTGCGGATAAGGTAGGTAATTGGTTCCGGTAAGTCAACCATTCTTTTAATATTGTGCTTGGAACTTCTTCATCCCAATCTGTTCCTAGTATCCAAAGCTTCTGAATGATAATTTTCGCAACTATTACTGTAGGCGCGACCCAGCCTAATGGGTCAAACAAACGTGCTATGTCTGATATAACTCTTCTTTTTGTTACAGGTTCCTTGAGCTGCGGGAGTGTCACCGTGTATTGAAATGCATCTTCTCTTCGGTTCCAGGTAAGTCCCAGTAGCTTCATTATATCATCGACTTTAAGTTTCAACCCATCTTCCTGCTCCAATCCTTGTCCAGTTTCCTTGATGCTATCTAGAAATAAGTCGCTATTGCTTGACCACTTTTGAAGTTTAAATCCCCCTTTCTCCAGTAGTGAATTCATCTCATTGTAAAGTTGTTTTGCTGATTCTATATCTTGACAGCCTGTCAGTAAATCGTCCATATAAAAGTCTTGTTTGACTTTTTCAGCTGCTGTTGGATGATTTGTCCCTTCATCGATCGCCACCTGTTGGAGTGCTTTCACTGCTAAATATGGCGCAGATGCTGTACCGAATGTGACTCTCAATAAGCGAAATTCTTTTAGACTTTTCGTGTTGGTATTCGCGAGTGAAGGAGTTTGTGGTTGGTCTTCTCTCCACAGAATCCTTTGATAATCTACGTCTGAAGAAGCTACTTTGACTTGGCGATACATCTTTATTATATCTGCAGACAGGCAGATACGATGCAGCCTCCATCTCATCAGCAAGTTTCGCAGTTCTGGTTGTAAGGTAGGTCCTACCATCATCTTGTCATTTAGTGATATGCCATCTTCACCTTTACAGGAAGCATCAAATACGATCCTGACCTTTGTGGTGTCTTTATCATCTCTAACAACTGCAAAATGAGGTAAGTATGACCCTTCAGCAACTGATACTTCTTCTTTCGGTATTTCCTCCATGTGTCCCAACTGTAAGTATTCATCTAGTACTTCTTTATATTTCGCTTTTAGATCTTCTGCTTTGTCCAGCTTTGCTTTTAAATATGTTAACCTTTTCTCCGCTATTCTCTTTGAATTATATGTTTTGATTTCAGGATCTTCATCTCTGAACGGCAACTTCACAATGTATCTTCCCTCTGGATCCCTGGTAGTGGTTTCTGCAAATAGTTTCTCACATTGCTTCTCTTCTTCCGTAAGTATTGGTTTTTTGCTTGCATGTGTATCTGCTTCTAACTCCCAGAACTTCTTTAGTTGATTATCCTCTTCCATCCCATGGCACAGTTGGTGCATTGTTATTAAGTTCGTAGCTTCCCTTTCCTGATTTGTTCCTAAAACTCCCGATAAAATCCACCCTAGTGTTGTATTTTGAGCTAATAATGATCCCTCCTTCTTCACTCCTTCTTTTATCACTTGTCCCATTACCTCAGCTCCTAGGAGCAGGTCTATTTTGCTTGGTAAATAATATTTTGGATCAGCTAATGGTAGAACTGATACCCAACCTGTTGACACTGTTTTCTTGCTTGGTAGTAGTGGTTATTGACTTTAAGACGAACACATCCAGCGTCATCTTTACATCTTCAAATCCTTCACGCATCGACGAAATGTTGAGCTGTACCATTGCTTTGGAGGCCAATGTTTGGTTACCTCCTACACCTGAGATGATACCTTTGACCGGTGTACGTTTGAGACGCAGGAGTTGAGCAGTTGCTTCTGTGATAAACGATGCCTGCGATCCTTGGTCTAACAGCGCTCTAACAATTCGCGTATCTCCATTCTCTGTTTGTGCCTTTACGAGAGCTGTGGCTAAGAGTACCTGGCTAGAAAGCGATGCGTTGTCCGATGCAAAGCATACGACGGGTGCCTCACCTGAATCACCTTCCTTAGGTTGATCGCTTTCTACTGACCTTGACTCCCTGGATACGTTGCCCGTGACATGTAGCAAGGTATGGTGACGTCTGTGACATACGCGACAATTGATCCTACATCGGCATTGATTGGCCGAGTGGCCATCACCCAAACAATTGTAACAAAGACGGTTTTGTTCAACGAACATCCTACGGGCGGGTACCTCTTCGCGCTCAAATTTCTCACAATGTACTAACTTATGCTCTTTTTTACAGAATTTACAAGATACAGAAGAGCTACTATCCTGTGACGCATGAAATGACTTTACAGTCTTTGACTTGTTGGAGCTGGTTCCTGTACCGACGAATTCTAAAGCCCTGAACCTTTTTGTTAAAAAATCTTGAAATTCTTTGAGTGAGGGTAGTTCTTCTCCTCCACAATCTGCGCTTTGAAGCTCCCACTGCTTTCTGGTTTCAGGATCCAACTTCAACGAAGTCATATAAATGACAATAAGATCCCAAGTGGATACGTCTACACCCTGGTTAGCTAAAGCCCCCAAACATTCAGTTGTGTTGTCTAAAATTTCTTTCAAAAAGTTTGCTGACTCTAAATTACTACTTTTTTGACCAAACAATCTCCTCAAAATCGTGTTACATAGAAATCTTTTGTTGTTGTACCTTTCGGTCAAAGTAGCCCAACAACGATCATAATTATCGGCAGAAATACTAATGTGTCTAACTAACTGTTCAGCTTCACCCCCTAGTAATCCCTTTAGATACTGCAATTTAACTACCTTATCAATTTTAGCATCGTGCACTAGAGATCTAAAGAGGTCACGGAAGGTGTTCCACTCTTCATACTGTCCGTTAAACTTTGGTATCACAATCTTTGGCAGTTTGGCTAAATTGTTACTTGCCCCTTGTGTACAATCTTGGGTTGGTTTAGCTGAAGGCTCTAAACCCCTGGGCATTGCACTTATTAACAAACATTTGTACTCAGTGTATGTATCTGAAGCTGTCTCCCACACATCCTGTTTCCAATAGGTAGTTTCTTTTAATAAATCAGATTTAGTTGTTCTACAAAGGTTTGTGTGTGTTTCCGAGAACAGCTCCCACAATTTCTCTAACGCTTCTAGCTTCACCTGTACAAATGCTAACGTTATGCGGTGTTTTGGAGATTTTTTGAAGTTAGACAGCCCGTTGGTAATTTTAGTATAAGTATCTTGTTGTAAAAACAACAGTTGGTTCATGTCCGACATTTTACCCAATTACTCTAAGTCCAAAAGTTTCTAATTTCTAAGTTTAAATTACAAGTTTATGAAGTTAAATCGCAAAAATTTTACAAGTGTTTCAGTTTAAAAACCACTTATTAAAAATCGGGCATAGGTTCCCCGTCGGTACCAAATTCTTAAAATTATTCTAAGTCTAAAGTTAATTCTATCAAAAGTTAAAGTTAATGTTATTTGCAAAATGATTTTACTAAGTTAAGCTACAAATAATTTAAACACTCACAAATAAGGTCCAATTTCACTTAACCACGGTCCTTCCTTGCGTCACTGGCTCGGCACGGATCTTGAGCTTCGACGAAAGGCTGCTTACTGCTTGGCTGCTATTTCCCGGGTTGGCTATTCCGCTGCTTGGCTTGGCTGCTACGTCCCTGGTTGGTTGATCCGCTGCTTGGCTTTCCGGTCTGGCTGCAACCGTTCCCTCCTGAACGTATTGCGTGATCATGCGCCTTAGTCCCTTGTATGAACTGAGCGCCCCTGCCACCGATGTTGGTCCCTGGAACTCCGCTTCCCAATGGGCACTGACTGCTGGAATGCGCTGGTGGTGTCCGACTCGAAGGTCCAAATGTTGTACCACTCGCCTGTCCAGTGCCCTGATTCCTGCTTCTGGTCGTCCCCTTGAGATTCCCGAGCTTCAGTTAGGATCAGCTTGATTTCAAAAATTAAACAAGGATTCAATCACATTTAGAGATTTATTGATTCCGAGTTAGCTTCTATTACAATATCATATGTATAGTAGCTGCCTTAGTTACTAAGGTTCTTGGAAGGATTTTCTTAATTAAAGTTACAAATATGGTTCGGATAGTCGTTCCGAGCCGTGCGTTCTCGTCAGCGCGATCTAGCGCTCGTCCACTTTTACTAGCGACATCTAGTTATGTTTTTGTGGAACTTGTAGTTCCACATTTCGCCGTTAGACATATGTCTGAATCTGTAGTTACCTATAGAGATGTACACACAATAATATATAAAAAGAAATTAACTAAATACTACTCAACATCCCTGTCGTCGTATCAGAATAATCAATTTATTGGTAAAGAAACGAATATTACTAGTCACATAATAGTTATAAATTAGAGTTTATTAAATAATTAGATAATAATCAAATAATTGATAATTAGATTATAATAAATGTATTATAACTAAGTCATAATACTCAAGATATTATTTATTTTTTCGCACATAAATGTCAGTAACGTTATCATAATCCTCGCATCTCCTATAGTCTGCAGCCCTGCTCCTCTATTTAACAAAAGACACCCTATCTCCACATGTATACTGTGCCCTATCTGAATCTGTAGGTACCTACAGAGATAAGGTGACGTCTGCATCGAGAAGCCCCTACATCGATAAGTTGGCGCCAGACAGTCTGCCGACAGACTCGCCTGTCTGCTTCTTGGCGCCTTTAGGAAGCCAATGGAAGTCGGATACTATTGGGGTTTTAGGCGAGGGGAATGAATATTGTATTTTAAGACTAGCTGCGCCTTACGGTTTCTCCCGCGTGGTGATAGATGTTTTGGATAATATACGATGTTTTGGATGACGACCGATGCGGCGCGGTGGGCGAAGGTCCGCCTGCGACGCAGGAGGTTGCGGGTTCGATTCCCGCCTCGGAAGAATTGTGTGTACGATCTGCAGATATTTGTTCCGGGTGTTCTGGTCGTTTTCTATGTATAATAAAATAATATCTATCTATGTAATGTATTGTATTATGTATATCAGTTATCTAGTACCCATAACACAAACTCTGCTTACCATGGGGCTAGATAATGCTGTGTGAATTGTCCAGCATTATTATTATATACAAATACAAAGCCACAAAGCCCCTTATAACACCTAGAACACCTGGAACAAATCTACAGATCGTCCAAAAAATTGTCAGGAGGCGGAATTCGAACCCGCAACCGGCATCCCAGGCGGACCATCACCCGCCACGCTACATAGCTTAAAACGATTCGTTTCAATATCAAAACATAACACCATTATCAATCCTGTGCCATAAACCCCTTATATTAGGGGTGAACAAATGATGCCTTACCTCGTTTAGACAACGGAAGTGATGTTATCGGCGCGCTTACACCGGAAGTGGGAGGTGCTAACGACTTGAGATTGCAGCTCAACACCTCGTGAAGATTCCTCCAGACCAAGGAAAGGGGTGGAACGGGGTGAAAGTTACAATGGATTCGGAGAGTAATTTATTTTGACGGGTTCCGTGGTTATAAGGGATTCTGAAATTGTTATTTATATCCTACTAGCTGCGCCCTGCGGCTTCGCCCGCGTGGAAATTTCCACACAATTTTCTTAGTTTTCTAATGTATAGAAAACATTTTTAATAAAGATGAATAAAATTGGTAAAGCGTTCTCAAGTTATAGCGTAACCAGAAATAGAGGTTCATTTTTATATATAGACTAGCTGCACGTCCCGGCTTCGCCTGGGTGTAGAGAATGCCATAATTTTGTAAGTAAACCTAATTTAAAAAATGTAGAAATCATAAAATTTAAGTTAGGAATCCGAAAACAGTAGAATCGACACCATTGTTTACATTAGACCAAACTAGAGAGATTACAAAATATGGAGTCTAAATTCTTCTTTCAACGTCATTCAGAGAAAATGTAAGTAAAGTTGCTCGAAAACCTTCAAAGCAAGATAAAGTAAATTAAATACGATAGTAGAAACAAAAACACAAGCTAAAAAGAACCTTATCTACAATCACTGGTCCCCAAATAATTATCCCTAATGAATTTCTCCGCACAAAAGTTTCCGCAACAAAGTCTCTTATCTAAAAACACTACAAAAACCGTGGCTTCGGGTAAATACCCTTTATCTCGTAAGCTGCGCAATCGGGCCACAGTGCCTAATTATCATTGAACTGCAAGGGGCTTAACGAATAAACATTGCGTTCATTCCCACTAGAACTAGTGGGAATAAACGTTAAAATCGCTAATTATTCGCTTATTTATTTTTAGATTCATAAATTAATAAAATATCACAAAAAACAATCGTACAATAAAATCAAATATAACTAGAATAATATAACTTAGGAAATTAAAAAAAATCTGCAAATTGAAAACCTAATGGACATTTAGATCGATATTAGACACCATCAATATCTTCATCCATTTGTTTTGGATGGGACAGTCCAGACGCGAAATAATCATTTTCAGGATGCCGTTGTTGCTACTGGCCTAGCAACAACGGCAAGCCAGTAGGCTTGCGCACGCTGGAGTAGGGAACTTGCAGCGACTTTTTTGCGAACCGTATGAAAGCCGTCCGTGCGCGCCTCCGCGAACACACCAGACGCGCTGCAAAAGCGAGGCAGCTAAGATTATTCAGAAATAATTTATAAGTAGATACATTATGCTGGATGCTGGCCGCGATGATGATGGCTGAAATCGCAGCGTAGCGCAGGTCCAGGCCATCACAACGCAGTCAGCTTACACTTTGAGTGCTGAATTCACACGGTATGTGTTTTCTACAAGTGACTAATATGCGTAAATCCACACTAGCGCAGCGGCTGAGAAAATACAGATCTGTGTGACTCAGCACAGCCGTAATATTTTTCGAACGAAACGCATGTGCGGCGCAACACAACCGCTGTGTAGAGCGGCAGCACGAATTTTTTTAGGTTAAAAAAAGATCACAGTCGTCGAAAAAAAATCGCAGTCAAAGTGTTAACAGCGCTTGATGGAGAAGCTAAAATAAGTTTATAGTACGAACAGTAAGCGATGCAATGATGACCAAGCCTGAAGGTTGAGATTCATAGCAAATAATCACTAAATGATATACTGTTTTTATATGTTTCAGTAAATATTCTATCTAGTTCTAGGAACTTGTAACAATATTAATTCTTGGTAAATTTTTTCTCATCTTAAGTTTAATTTTCTAGGAACTAGGTTATTGTAATCATAATAATAATATACATATGTACAGCCATAAGCAATATATATTTTTAAACATCGTTTCTGTTGTTACAGTTGCATAGATGCCGTTGCTGCCCCAGTGACCTTGCATCACCACGATGCAACAATGCTCGCTGCTCATACTCACACTCCTATGTGTTACTGTCAAAGGTAAATCCACAAATAAAATACGAAAGTCCATAAAAAGTCGATAAGCGATTAATTGCATAAAATTTTCTTTCACAGTTTCTTTCATATATGGACAATTCAGTAACGATACCATTGTTACAGTAAAGCGATTGGCTAGCAGACTGCGGCCCCTGTTTCAATTAATCCAAAAAACGATTGCAAAACAAGAACAGTTTATTACGTACTAGCTGCGCCCCGCGGCTTCACCCGTGTGGAAATCAATAATATGTCAAATAGTTTATAAACCTTCCTCTTGAATCATCTCCCCTCTATCTACAAAAAAAACCGCATCAAAATCCGATGCATAGTTTTAAAGATCTAAGTATACATAGGGACAGACAGACAGCGGGAAGCGACTTTGTTTTATTTTATGTAGTGATGATGTAATAAACTGCTCCTGTTTTTCCAACCAACTACAACCTGGGTCTCTTCAAGACAAGAGAGTAATTTCATTCTCTGTGTCTAAAGGCTGTTTTTTTACAGATATATCCGGTAGCTGGGAAGAATGGTGGACCTACGATGGCATTTCAGGTAAACTAGTTAATAATAAACCCAAATTATCGACAAAGCTCGCCGAATTAGCGAGCTGAAGTAGCAGTGGGCCGGCCAAATCTCGCAAAGAACCGACAACCGCTGAGGTGAACGTGTTCATGAGTGGAGACCGCAACGATAGAGCGAACATAGTGTAGGACACCCTCCGCCCAGGTGTTATGACTATCTGCAAAAGACGTATGCAGGCAGATGTGAGTGAATACGTCTAGCTGTAGACAGGTCGCGACGCGGTGGCGCTCATTAGTGAAGGCCTATGTCCAGCCAATATAGTAGCCGAAACTAATGTGACGTGTATTTCATGAAAGGTACGAAATAAATGATTATTGATTATTGATTATTATAGGCTGATAATGATGATGATAATGACAGTTAATATTTAACAACTTAGTCCTCAACTTTTAATCTTCCCCGACTTGCATTTGTTGTGGTTTGGATACAATGAGGGACGCATATAATAGAGAACTGTATAGCGTTTGGGCGGTTCTTAATGGAGACATGATAATGACATGTTAGGAAGCAAGTAAAAATAATACCCTCTGCCCATCGAAATCGTACAACGTAGCTCGTAACAATCAACGTAGCTCGTAACATAGCTTGCTCAGTGTGAACGAGCATTGTGACGTCACTAGTCGTCACATGTGATGTGATTCTAGTCATGGCGTGACTTATCAACTGATGCTTTGTCGTAGGCGATGGCCACCACTTAACATTAATTGGGTCGTTGCTTGTTTCGATTTATATACCTATGTGGCTTGACCTGCCAACCCGAAAAACATTTAGTAAGTGACCGAGATAGACTTTGAACCTCTATCACCTCAGTTCGTCCACTTTTTGGGTCTCCAAGGGGTGTTACTGAAGTGCCAGAGTCTATGTGATAATGTGGCTTATTATTATTATTATTTACAAAGACGTCGATGTGGCGCGGTGAGCGAAGGTCCGCTTGCGACGCAGGAGGTTGCGGGTTCGATTCCCGCCTCGGAACAATTGTGTGTACGATCTGCAGATATTTGTTCCGGGTGTTCTGGTCGTTTTCTATGTATAATAAAAAATATCTATCTATGTAATGTATTGTATTATGTATATCAGTCATCTAGTATACATAACACAAGCTCTGCTTAGCTTGGGGCTAGATGATGCTGTGTGAATTGTTCAGCATTATTGAATATTTCATTTAAAGATATGGAACAAACACCTTCGAAACTATCCCAAGCTAGATTATCTATGGTAGGCGTCGATGGCGTCTTCGTAGTCGAAGACACCTATCCATAGACAATCTGATCCGACAATCAGACAAAAATCAGACGTTTATGGGTTAGCCTAAGCGAATTTTTTGTTTTAGAAAACAGCTCATTGTCACATAGGCCCCCTCGACACGACATACAATAAAATAATCGTACGACAGATGGGTTCATTACGTACCAAGGTATTAATTATTATCTGCATTGTTTAGGACTAGGTAAAAGTAATGTTGTCCAGTATTATTTAATGATTAACTGTGGCTTTACCTGCTAAATACCCAGTGCCGGATTTAGAGGTGTGGAGGCCTCGGGGCAACAAAGGAGTGGAGGCCCCTTGGCCCCAAACTATTTTCCAATTACGAAGAATAAGAATCGAAACGTCTACCTTTACCTACGTAAAGGCAAAACATCAATAGAAAAGTGGTAAACTAATCAGATTTTTTTCCGAAGTCTCTTTTCTTGTGGGGGCCCCACTTTTGTGGAGGCCCGGAGCAGTCGCCCCGTTTGCCCTTCCGTAAATCCGGCCCTGTAAATACCTGAAACACAATCATGGGTACGTAAGTGCGGCCGAGAAAAACTTCAACCATTATCACCTAACCGTGTCCATTTTTTTTATCTCCGTGTCCCCAATATCACGAGTCACTACGCCCATTCATGTTTCCTGAACGACTATGGCCCTAGCATAAGTGGGATAGTTGGTTCATTGCAAAGAAATCACATATAAGTGTCTTACCTGGGCATCTCTGCGTCAACCTTAACACTTTGACTGCGATTTTTTTACGACGACTGCGATCTTTTTTTTAACCTAAAAAATTCGTGCTGCCGCTCTACACAGCGGTTGTGTTGCACCGCACATGCGTTTCGTTCGAAAAATATTACGGCTGTGCTGAGTCACAAAGATCTGTATTTTCTCAGCCGCTGCGCTAGTGTGGATTTACGCATATTAGTCACTTGTAGAAAACACATACCGTGTGATTTCAGCACTCAAAGTGTTAAAAAACTGAATCGTAGGCATCAACTGAAGGGCAGAATCGAGTATAAAGGACTCAGCACACTTATACATAAACTAC
This sequence comes from Eupithecia dodoneata, assembly GCA_947044415.1. Lineage (NCBI taxonomy): Eukaryota > Metazoa > Arthropoda > Insecta > Lepidoptera > Geometridae > Eupithecia > Eupithecia dodoneata. The sequence goes on from OX345670.1 coordinate 4,471,921, forward strand.
ACTGCTGCCGCACGAGACTAAAATGGGCATTCAAATAATATAGACTACGAACTTGCCGCAAACGTAGCCATTTGTTAGTTGTCTCAATTTTCTCCGCTGATAAATGAATTTGGTCTCTTCTACTAAGAATTCAATAATATCTAATATCTCAAAAATTTATGACCTAGACGGGACTCGAACCCACGCTGTCTCTGCTACTGGCAATGTCCAAGAGTCCTATGAGGTCTAATCTGACGACCGATGTGGCGCGGTGGGCGAAGGTCCGCCTGCGACGGGTTGCGGGTTCGATTCCCGCCTCGGACGGAACAATTGTGTGTACGATCTGCAGATATTTTCAATTTTCAATATGTAATGTATTGTATTATGTATATCAGTTATCTAGTACCCATAACACAAGCTCTGCTTACCATGGGGCTAGATAATGCTGTGTGAATTGTCCAGCATTATTTATTATTTATTTAAAAAACATAAAGCAATTTGATGATAGAAAAGACGATAGATAGAAAACACGTCGCGCAAATACTTAATGCATTTAGATTTATTATTTATTTATTATATGGTTTTCTCATGGATGCTATTGTCAGAACTGGACCTAATTGAAATGGGACCACACGGGAAGCACCAGCTTTAATTAAGCACCTCCTCCTTTTTTGAAAATGGTTTAAAAACAAATACTTACACTACATACCATAATACCTATATTACTAACATTATAATAAACTGAGTACTAGTATTGAGTATTTGAGTTTGAAACAAAATGTACCAGCCCTTTAGCCCATTCGACGCTATGACCTCCGAAAACCCCTAGTAAAACGGGGACAAGTGACCCCATAATGATAGTGGGTAATGAACACAGATAGTATCAAATGTTAGTGCCCGTCCGACCGTGTCATTAGTATAGCGGCGCGGTGGGCTGGCATGATCCTTCTTTTACTTGATTAAACTAGTCTAATTGAGGGTAGCTCTATTGAAATCTTGGTACAGATATTCTTTTTCACGAAGAACGTTTCGCCGACGACTTTTTTTGCGTTTAAAACTATTGAAACTATCATTGTTGGACACAAGAGTCACTTCGAGTGCTGAAATCACACGGTATGTGTTTTCTACAAGTAACTAATATGCTATGATAGATTTTGATGGTTTTACTAATTAAAAGAAGCTCTAAGATACCATAATGAAAACTAATTTGAACTACCTGGGTATCTATTTTCATTAAAACGTTACTAGAAGTCCTAAAAGGGTTGATATTGTGGGTATTAAAGAAAAGAAGCATAACTTACAACATGAATACTGTTTTATTCAATAATACAATCTGGTTGGAACATAAATTATGACGTGAAAGCAATATAGTTACTAGATCTCCTAATAGGGTTCCATTGTGGTTATTAAAGAAAAGAAGCGTTACTTAGAACATTAATACTCTTATATTCAATAATACAATCTGGTTGGACATCAATTATTACAGACAATTATTAACATTTTAAGGTTATGTTACACAAATTGCTAGTCACAAAATATGAACAATACTTAGCTTCTGTCTGGTTAGGCTGCCGATCCAAAAGTGGGTATTCGCCCCCTTTTGGGTCGTATATATAGGCTCTGACATCGTAAAATAATGCAGCCTGAGCGATGGCTCACACTGTCTTTGGCGCGAACAGTCGATACAACAATTTATTATGTTTCTTAATACTGAATAATACTTTCAGACCAAATCAATGATATTTAAAATTGTACAATTAATATTCCACTTATTTTAAATATAATACATTTTAATAATTAATAAATTATCGGCGCCGCGCCACTTATGAAAGTTATATGCTAATGATTTTATATACATTAAAATACCAATGAAATAGGTAATCTAAAATCTGAAAACGATTTAAGAGATACATTTCATATTTCTTAACCACAATATTCTATTATTAATCTTTATTGTGAAAGTTATGTGCTAATGATTTTATTACATTAAAATACCAATGAAATTGGTAATCTAAAACCTGAAAACTATTTTAGACATACTTTTCATATTTCTTTATGACAATTTTCTATATTAATCTGATACGGCCAATCTTGACCTATACTTCGTCCCGAAGTAACTCTTATATCTCTACATATAGATACTTAGCTTAGGTAGATAGTCTATTTTACATTTCGACTTACTAGATAGTACAATTTAAATAATATAATAATTGGTACATATATAAGTAACTTAGTAAGTATCCTATAAGTACTTCTAACGACTTTTTAATAAATTATACTATTTAGGTACTAAAAGTACATTGTTAGGTACTTACTTACTTTATAAGATAGATGTTTAACATGTACCAAAGGTATATTTTTATTTCACTTTATTAAATGACACAGAAACAAGATCATACACAAAAACTTTAACTGTGTCTAAATAAGTTACATAGGTATAATAAGTATGTATGTATTTATGTAGCATTTTGAAACCGTTTTAAACGTTTCTTATTATGTATTATATGATGTCTAATTATCTCATTTTGTTTCTTGCTGGTTTATTATCATTATCTGGCCAATTACTCTGTATAGTACTGACGTTTACTCTCCACCTGCTGCCAATGGAGCGTCAGCACCCGGAATTGGAGGCTAGAGCAGCACGGGCAACGACTATTCCCACTTGACCCTCACCACCCGCTGCCGGTGGCATAATCAAGCCGAGCCACGAAGCCCACAGCGTTAGCCAACTACCAAATGTGCTTTCTCACCTCACATCCGCTGTCGATGGGCTGATCAGCACCCAGCAAGAGGCCACACAGCGATATATAAATATAAATAAAATGTATGGGATATATAAATATAATAAGGTACTTTGTTTTTGCCATACACTGGCCCCGGGTCTTCTGCCCATTGAGATTTTAGCATCATTTATTACATTTACCAACTGTAAGAAAGTATACATTTTACATACATTACATACCTATTTACCTTTGTTTTAGTACTTATAACATTAAACAAGTTCTTATTGATCTAAATGTAAACGTAAACAAGTACAATAATCACAAAATCGTGGCACTTTCAAACAACGTTCTCTTCCTCCCATTCTCCCGGTTATTTTTATCAAATTATTTAACAGTTTTAGAGCATAGCGGTTTTGGGAATAAATCAAAAACGCCTATGGTATAACTAACGATACAAGATCACCTACTTAACCAACTTGTTATTTCCTTTGCAGAATAAAACTTTCTACATCTGTATTGCAAGCTGTTTTCGTCTAAAACCTCAGACGGATTCACACAATTTTACAATAATATTATTTCCATTCGTTTGGCCAATCTGACGAAACATTACAACATATGTACTTTAATGTACAAGATTATCAATATAGTTAATTACCGTTGCAAAAGAAAACATCAATATGTAAATCAAAAACATCAGTATGTAAATCAAACAAAGAGATTAAAAAATAAAGTCCCTACCGCTTTGCTCCAAATGACGTTATTTAATATTTACCTATGTAAAACATAATAAGGCAAACATATTTCCAAGTGGTTTTACACTGCTATTGAAGGATGCCATTTGAATATAACATTAGGTACGTTATACTGCCACATACTAATTCGACTTAGTGCCGCTACTAAAAACAACTTCTGTTTTACCTACGTAAAAGAAAACGGATACTGCTTTCTTATTTAGAATGTTAATCTGCAAAAATCGAGGGTACAAAGCTATGTTGTCTTGAAATACACTGTGCAGAATCCCATGTCTTGAATAAAGTGATCAGACCCTTTTCAGAGCCTTACCTGCCAGAGGATGCGTAACATCTTGAGGTTATAGTTGAACCATATCCCTCGGCATCCAGGCCACACGTAGTCTAGTTGTAAATGCAGGTCGATATCATCATCTCTCCGGCAGCTGGTGGTGCAGATGGCTCGTAGGTTTTTGGCGCAGACACATCAGATGGATGACGATGGCCACACGTAGTCGAGTTGTAGATCGGCAGATCGATGTAATCATCTTTTCGACGGCTGGTTGAAAAGATGGCTCGAAGGTTTTTGGTGCAGACACATCCATCTGAAAATAAATTCGTATTAGTAAGGCACATGCTGTTCTATATCCCACTTCTGATGATAGATTTTGATGGTTTTACTAATTAAAAGAAGCTCTAAGATACCATAATGAAAACTAATTTGAACTACCTTGGTATCTATTTTCATTAAAACGTTACTAGAAGTCCTAAAAGGGTTGATATTGTGGGTATTAAAGAAAAGAAGCATAACTTACAACATGAATACTGTTTTATTCAATAATACAATCTGGTTGGAACATAAATTATGACGTGAAAGCAATATAGTTACTAGATCTCCTAATAGGGTTCCATTGTGGTTATTAAAGAAAAGAAGCGTTACTTAGAACATTAATACTCTTATATTCAATAATACAATCTTGTTGGACATCAATTATTACAGACAATTAATAACATTTTAAGGTTATGTTACACAAATTGCTAGTCACAAAATATGAACAATACTTAGCTTCTGTCTGGTTAGGCTGCCGATCCAAAAGTGGGTATTCTCCCCCTTTTGGGTCGTATATATAGGCTCTGACATCGTAAAATAATGCAGCCTGAGCGATGGCTCACACTGTCTTTGGCGCGAACAGTCGATACAACAATTTATTATGTTTCTTAATACTGAATAATACTTTCAGACCAAATCAATGATATTTAAAATTGTACAATTAATATTCCACTTATTTTAAATATAATACATTTTAATAATTAATAAATTATCGGCGCCGCGCCACTTATGAAAGTTATATGCTAATGATTTTATATACATTAAAATACCAATGAAATAGGTAATCTAAAATCTGAAAATGATTTAAGAGATACATTTCATATTTCTTAACCACAATATTCTATTATTAATCTTTATTGTGAAAGTTATGTGCTAATGATTTTATTACATTAAAATACCAATGAAATTGGTAATCTAAAACCTGAAAACTATTTTAGACATACTTTTCATATTTCTTTATCACAATTTTCTATATTAATCTGATAAGTGCATTTATAATGCAGAAGTGCTAAAAAAAAAAAACACTTTTTCACAGACAAGCATTAGAAAATAACACTGAACTACAATCACCTCAAACTTACTGTGTAAATTAACGACGGACATATTACTTTACTTATAGGCACGGAGGCCAAATTATAGTATAAACAATTACTAAGTATGTAGTCTATAACAAAACTCCTCTGTTGCAACTTTACTCCGCACTATTTCTTTGTTGTATTTCTGTATTCACCAAAAACTGGTACTTTTCTTATTTGAAAGACACTATGAAACCAGAAAAGGTTGTCTGGTGTCAGTGGTCACAGCGCGGAGCCACACATTTGACTAGAAGTTATAAATAAACGGATTTATCGAAGCGATAGTCTCGTTTATGTATCTTGACATTGTTAGTGGTTGAATCGAATCATGTAGGTATCGATACATAGTTTAATCAGTGACATAAGTTTTTTTATTGTCGATGTTTTAGAACCTACCCACATACAGCTCATCCGAACATGACGACCAGAGGTCGTTGTCTGAAAAAAAAATATGAAGGTAGTTTGTAGGTACTTTCTAACTTCAAGCAAGTAGGGAGCTACATAATATTGTTGTATGTAGGAATTATCTCTCATTATTTATTGTTTTGTACGTGACAAAAACGATGCGATAATAGGGCCTTAAAAATATATATAACTAGCTGCGCCCCGCGGTTTCACCCGCGTGGTGACAGATATTTTTGATAATATACAATATATCTTTCTAAATTGTAGCCTATGTGATATTCTGATGTATAAGCTATATTATTGTAAAGTTTCATTAAAATCCATTCCGTAGTTTTTACGCTAAGAGTAACAAACATCCATCCATACTTAAAAACTTTCGCGTTTATAATTTTAGTAGTTAGCTGCTATCTCTCTCTCAGAAGATTAATCTCGTGAGTCATTCTAAATTTAATTTATCTATCTACCTTGAGTTTTTTTTCTCTTGATTGTTTTCTATGCAACGAAAAACACCACATTTTATATAGAATAATTTTATTTTTTAAATTTCATTATTATTTGATATTATATTTTTATATTAGAAATGATTTATATATTGCGACGTATAATTTGACATATGACGAATAAAATGTTTCTGTTTATCTGAAGTAAAACAAAAAAAAAGGCTTGTGTTTAGTAGGTACCTTGTAACTGACAATAATACTTGCGAATACAAAGCGAGAATGAAAAAAAAAACCTTTCGCTAGCGACGGTAGACTTTGTGCTTACTTTGGATATTTGCAGCATTTATAGCGAGTAGGTACACAATGAGGAGGTAGGTACCTACCTACATTGGTCAGAGGAAAACTGACTTTTTGACTATTACATCGACTATTACTGTACGGACAAAGTAATTAGAGTCGAGGCGATTTAATACTAAAATAAATGTGTTTCATGATGTTGGTTTTATGTTGATTAGCCATATAAAGAGGTATAGTATAACGTATAACTGAAAGTCCTAGCTCATCAAACCATAAAATTTAGATAAGTTATTTTTGTATTAGTTAGTAGAAAGATAGGTACGTGTTTAGCTGACTCGTACAATTCACCACCAATTTATATAGCTCTAGGCACACGATGTTTTGATTCAATTTAATAGGTACTATTGGAAAAGATTTTGACTATTTTGAAAACAAAATTTATTTTAAACTTAGTCATCGATGTGAGAGTATGTGTGAGGCCAAAATGATTCTGCTTTTATAGCTTTATTTGACTCCGTTGGTGGTACCTACCTACCCACCCAACATTTTTAGGGTTTTCCAGTTCTTGTCTCAACTTTACTTCTGGAACTAAGATCATCAAAACAAATAAAAATAATTAGGTAGCACTTCGTTGTTTATTTTGTCAAGCCAGTTGACAAAGTTTCTTGTCGGGAAAATTACATTCAACTTTGAGGTCAATTAGTCGTCGCATCGAAAATTAATGTTCTACGATATTTAGATTATAGTTAGAAAGCATTATTCATAAGGATTAATTTGATATACGACACTAATAATAATACACTAAAATAATTAAAGATCCACTGCTCGTAATAAAAACCGAACGGTGTCGGTGTCAGCAGTAATTATTTTTATTTTTTTTAAAAATTCGTCTATGAAACTTTTGTATTGCCACTTGCTTTTTGTCATTCTACCAACAGAGCAGGTAATAAAGTGACAATTCATAACCACAGAGCCAAGCTATTAGGGAAAAGTTAGCCACAAAACGCGTTTTGCTCCGGCGGCCGGAGAAATAGCGTAGGCCGTAGCGTTATATTCTCTTTGTTTGATTTACATACTGATGATTTGATTTACTAATTGATGTTTTCTTATGCAACAGTAATTAACTATATTGATAATCTTGTACATTAAAGTACATATGTTGTAATGTTTCGTCAGATTGGCCAAACGAATGGAAATAATATTATTGTAAAATTGTGTGATTCCGTCTGAGGTTTTAGACGAAAACAGCTTGCAATACAGATGTAGAAAGTTTTATTCTGCAAAGGAAATAACAAGTTAGTTAGGTAGGTGATCTAGTATCGTTAGTTATACCATAGGCGTTTTTGATTTATTCCCAATACCGCTATGCTCTAAAACTGTTTAATAATTTGATAAAAATAACCGGGAGAATGGGAGGAAGAGAACGTTGTTGTTGAAAATGCTACGATTTTGTGATTACTGTACTTGTTTACGTTTACATTTAGATCAATAAGAACCTATTGAATGTTATAAGTACTAAAACAAAGGTAAATAGGTATGTAATGTATGTAAAATGTATACTTTCCTACAGTTGGTAAATGTAATAAATGATTCTAAAATCTCAATGGGCAGAAGACCCGGGGCCAGTGTATGGCAAAAACAAAGTACCTACATACATTTTATTTATATTTATATATCGCTGTGTGGCCTCTTGCTGGGTGCTGATCAGCCCATCGACAGCGGATGTGAGGTGAGAAAGCACATTTGGTAGTTGGCTAACGCTGTGGGCTTCGTGGCTCGGCTTGATTATGCCACCGGCAGCGGGTGGTTAGGGTCAAGTGGGAATAGTCGTTGCCCGTGCTGCTCTAGCCTCCAATTCCGGGTGCTGACGCTCCATTGGCAGCAGGTGGAGAGTAAACGTCAGTACTATACAGAGTAATTGGCCAGATAATTAAAATAAACCAGCGAGAAACAAAATGAGATAATTAGACATCATATAATACATAATAAGAAACGTTTAAAACGGTTTCAAAATGCTACATAAATACATACATACTTATTATACCTATGTAACTTATTTAGACACAGTTAAAGTTTTTGTGTATGATCTTGTTTCTGTGTCATTTAATAAAGTGAAATAAAAATATACCTTTGGTACATGTTAAACATCTATCTTATAAAGTAAGTAAGTACCTAACAATGTACTTTTAGTACCTAAATAGTATAATTTATTAAAAAGTCGTTAGAAGTACTTATAGGATACCTACTAAGTTACTTATATATGTACCAATTATTATATTATTTAAATTGTACTATCTAGTAAGTCGAAATGTAAAATAGACTATCTACCTAAGCTAAGTATCTATATGTAGAGATATAAGAGTTACTTCGGGACGAAGTATAGGTCAAGATTGGCCGTATCAGATTAATATAGAAAATTGTGATAAAGAAATATGAAAAGTATGTCTAAAATAGTTTTCAGGTTTTAGATTACCAATTTCATTGGTATTTTAATGTAATAAAATCATTAGCACATAACTTTCACAATAAAGATTAATAATAGAATATTGTGGTTAAGAAATATGAAATGTATCTCTTAAATCATTTTCAGATTTTAGATTACCTATTTCATTGGTATTTTAATGTATATAAAATCATTAGCATATAACTTTCATAAGTGGCGCGGCGCCGATAATTTATTAATTATTAAAATGTATTATATTTAAAATAAGTGGAATATTAATTGTACAATTTTAAATATCATTGATTTGGTCTGAAAGTATTATTCAGTATTAAGAAACATAATAAATTGTTGTATCGACTGTTCGCGCCAAAGACAGTGTGAGCCATCGCTCAGGCTGCATTATTTTACGATGTCAGAGCCTATATATACGACCCAAAAGGGGGAGAATACCCACTTTTGGATCGGCAGCCTAACCAGACAGAAGCTAAGTATTGTTCATATTTTGTGACTAGCAATTTGTGTAACATAACCTTAAAATGTTATTAATTGTCTGTAATAATTGATGTCCAACAAGATTGTATTATTGAATATAAGAGTATTAATGTTCTAAGTAACGCTTCTTTTCTTTAATAACCACAATGGAACCCTATTAGGAGATCTAGTAACTATATTGCTTTCACGTCATAATTTATGTTCCAACCAGATTGTATTATTGAATAAAACAGTATTCATGTTGTAAGTTATGCTTCTTTTCTTTAATACCCACAATATCAACCCTTTTAGGACTTCTAGTAACGTTTTAATGAAAATAGATACCAAGGTAGTTCAAATTAGTTTTCATTATGGTATCTTAGAGCTTCTTTTAATTAGTAAAACCATCAAAATCTATCCACACTAGCGCAGCGACTGAGAAAATACAGATCTGTGTGACTCAGCACAGCTGTAATGTTTTTCGAACGAAACGCATGTGCGGCGTAACACAACCGCTGTGTAGAGCGGTGGCACGAATGGCTTAGGTTAAAAAAAGATCGCAGTCATCGAAAAAAGTTCGCAGTCAAAGTGTTAAATCGGGATATTTGCCAATATTTGATTGGCGCATGAAACTCTGCCGATAGGAAATTTCAAAAATCAAATCATGGTATATATCCCTTTTCTGCGTTAGGTTCCCTTGTGCTGATATTTTTGCGTGAACTCATTCTAGTGAGTCGGACCGCATCCCAATCTAGACTGTTGCCAAGGTTACGCAAACTAACCCAATGTGCTTGCGCACGGCTAACAACGCCAAGATTAATCAATACTTCTTCGTAAATACAATAACTGTACTAGTAGATTTTATGGTAAAATTTCTTTTAAAGTTAAACATAAAAAACAACTACGGTCTTTAAAACGGAAATTAAGAGGTCGTTTCTTCATGCTTTTTGACATTTATATTGTATTATTTTGATATTTTATTGTATAAATTTACTTACTGTGTTTTTATTAATTACAAGCTGCGCCCCGCGGCTTCGCCCCCGTGGAAATCTATGTGTCAAATGGTTTAAATGATAAAAATCCTATGTTAGACTCCTGATTCTAAGCTACATCTCCACCAATTTTCAGCTAAATCGGTCCAGCCGTTCTCGAGTTATAAGTGTTGTAACAAACACGACTTTCTTTTATATATATAGATTTTGCTTGTACTCTATTGTCTATGGTCATACCTGTAGAAATTGATGTAATTGTTTTGAATAAATATAAATCCTTTTATTACATTAAATACATACTCCTTCAAGAGGCTCGATCGAACCGCGAAGCCGCGGGACGCTACTAGTATTAAACAAAATCCAACGCGTGCGAAGCCGTGGACAGTAACTAGTTTTACTATAACGCATACACCATAAAACGTTATACACGACTCAATAGACAACGATGACCGAATTTTGCGGCGGCTGGATTCCCATCAATGGGAAGGGATTCAATAGTTTTCCGTACGAGTTACCTTATTCACTCGGTTTTGGAAAATCATCGTAGAAATTTAATTTACCTTAGCTATTCACTTTATAGTTGGGAAAATAAAGATAAATTTATTGGCCATAAACAGGTTTTGTACAAAAACACATTATAATTAATGAATGTATCTTTAAATAAATAAAGAAAGTCGTGTTATTACACTTCTTTTTTTTATAATAAATAAAGCTGGACAATTCACACAGCATTAATAGCCCCATGCTAAGCAGAGCTTGTATTATGATGGGTACTAGATAACTGATATATGTACATACATAATACAATACATTACATAGATAGTATTTTGTGTTATACATAGAAAACGACCAGATCACCCGGAACAAATATCTGCAGATCGTACACACAATTGTTCCGGGGCGGGAAACGAACCCGCAACCTCCTGCGTCGCAGGCGGACCTTCGCCCACCGCGCCACATCGGTCGTCAAACACTATTTATTTAATTCAAGAACGGCTGAACCGATTTGGCTGAAAATTGGTGGGGAGGTAGCTTAGAACCAGGAGACGGGCATAGAATTTTTATTCATTTTTTTATTGCCTCTCAGGCGGAACGAAGTTCGCGAGGTCTTGTCGTATTATTATACATAGATAACGTTCAAAACTCCCGGAACAAATATCTGCAGATCGTAGGTACCTACCGACACACAATTGTTCCGAGACGGGAATCAAACCCGCAACCTCCTGCGTCGCAGGCGGACCTTCGCCAACCGCGCCACAGAGGTCGTCAATAAGTGATTAATTCTAAATTTAGATGGAAAACAACTAATTAGGTAATTATTCGATCAGATAATCATAAACATCCCACACACGCTCAATATGCGTGCTACTGTAGCAGTAACACGCAGATTGAGCGTGTCATCATCATCATCAGCCTATGTTAGTCCACTGCTGGACATAGGCCTCCCCCAATGAGCACCGTAGCGCCCTGTCGTCAGCTTCACGCATTCAGCATCTACCAGCAGTCTTTCGCAGTTCGTCATCCTAACTAGTCGGAGGGCGTCCTACACTACGTTTACGGATTCGTGGTATCCACTCAAGAACACGTTTGCCCCAGCGGCCGTCGTCGGTTCTTCGCGAGACATGGCCGACCCACCGCCACTTTATCTTGCTAATTCTTAGAGTAGTAGTGTAGTACATTTGATTCGCTTATCTGTAAGTTGATTTGGAGTTGGAGCAAAACTCGTTACAAGCTTTTTTATCCTCAGATAATCTGATCTACCTATATCTAACAAGTCCGCTAACAAAATGTATGACTTCACAATCAGAGTTTCTGACACCAGCATCAGAATATCCTAATATCTGAACGCATTGAGCGTTTACGATGACATTCGAGTTTCCGCTATTAGCCCCCGTCACACAGCTTTTACGAGAGTGGTGTCGACTGGCTTCCTAATTACCAGGCTATTTAGGACTCTGTCAGGATAATATGTACTCGAAAACTCAAACGTTTATTTCACATCAATTATCTTGTATCACACTAACCTTATCAGACTCAGTGTATTGTAGTGCCCAATAAATAGGGTTAGAAGCTTTAGGACTACATCTAAATACTAGACAGCAGGTATGACTAGATCGCTTTTGTCCTATAGTTATTAATGATTTATATAAATAAATAAACGTTAAGGCATTGGATATGGATTGGGTAATGAATTTTTGTTGGTGTACAAAAATGCAAATCATTCTCTTATATTGTATTAGTATTTAGTAGCTTTGGGCTAGATGATGCTGTGTGGATTGTCCAGCATTATTTATTTTATTTTATTTAGTAAGTACCTAACCGTTACTTCTTTGCCTACAGACATATAAGGACTAGAGAAGATTAAACAATAAACCAACTCCGCATATATGTAGTAATCAACTCAGATGAGACCCTATATGTAGATATTTGTTCCAGTGCTATATGATAGGGCATATCATATTGCACTGGAACCAATATCTACAGATCGTACAAACATTTGTCTCGAGGCAGGAATCCCGCAACCTTCTTTCAATTTACTTTTAATATGTTTTCTCTAATTTTTAAGTTGTACTTTCCTTGATTTTGTGTGCGAGCTAAATAAATCTTTATTCTATTCCTGCGTCGCGGGCGGAACTTCGCCACGGAAGGTTTTCATCATCATCATCAGCCTATGATAGTCCACTGCTGGACATAGGCCTCCCCCAATGAGCGCCATAGCGCCCTGTCTTCAGCTTGACGCATCCAGCATCTACCTGCAGTCTTTCGCAGGTCATCATCCCACCTGGTCGGATGGCGTCCTACACTACGTTTACCGAATCGTGGTCTCCACTCGAGAACACGTTTGCCCCAGCAGCCGTCGGTTCTTCGAGACATGGCCGATCCTCACCACTTTAGCTTGCTAATTCTTAGAACTATGTCGATAACAAAAGGTTTTACTGCGTGAAATCTCATCATCCTACCTTCCCCAGGTCCTGGCTTCTGGGGACTGATCAACCCTCAATGGAGCATGTGCAACAAGGGCCGCCGGCAGAGCCCAGTCAACATAGAGCCCGAAAAGCTGCTCTTTGACCCTTGGCTCAGGGACATTCAGTTTGATAAACATAAGGTAAGGTTTTAATTCTTTCCATCCTAGGTATAATTAGGTATCCATCATCCATCATCAACCTATGTTAGGCCACTGCTGGACATAGTTCAAAATAATAAGGTAATTTACTACAAATAATGGATAATGAAATGTGGATAATTAAATTATAAATATGTGGATAATTATATTAATTGGTATAATACATTATAATTTGTCCAACCAAAGGTTGCATGGAAGAGATCGCTTTCTCAGCGATATGGCCGCCCATTGTTCTTGTCGCATGTAATGTCTTTTTGTAATGATTTGATTAGTGTATAAAAAATAATTTTTGTATTATATTGTGTTGTATAGGTAAATTCTAAACCCAAAAATTATTTACTTATTCATCATTATAACCCACTAGCTTCTGCATCTGGCCTCGCGCGTGTTTTTGTAGGTAGTAAAAGGAAGTCTTTGGAATTCCAGGTCCAGATATATATACATGCAAAACTTTCAACTTGATCCATGCAGAGTAGAGGCGTTGTCTACAACCCAACAAAACAAAAGATTTAAAACTAACAGCGCCCCGCGGCTCCGACCACGTGGAAATCTATGTCAAATGGTTTATAAACCTTCCTCTTGAATCACACTATCTATTAAAAAAAACCACATCAAAATCCGTATATTTTTAAAAAGCATACATTGGGACAGACAGACAAGGGGAAGCGACTTTTTTTTATACTATGTAGTGATGTAGAATACGTAAAAAAACGTTCCTATGAGCTGTGGTCTACTAGATGACTGATATACATAATACAATACTATACATAGATAGATAATATATACATATATTATTAAGCCCCTGAAAAAAAGACGACCGATGTGGCGCGGTGGGCGAAGGTACGCCTGCGACGCAGGAGGTTGCGGGTTCGATTCCCACCTCGGAACAATTGTGTGTACGATCTGCAGATATTTGTTCCGGGTGTTTTGGTCGTTTTCTATGTAAGTAAAATAAAAAATATCTATGTATGTAATGTATTGTATTATGTATATCAGTTATACAATACAATACAAAAATTCTTTATTGTACACCATAATCAAATTAATCATTACAAAAATACATTAAATGCGACAGGTACAATGGGCGGCCTTATCGCTTAGAAGCGATCTCTTCCAGGCAACCGTTAAACAGTTATCTAGTACCTATAACACAAGCTCTGCTTACCATGGGGCTAGATAATGCTGTGTGGATTGTCCAGCATTATTTATTTATTTATTTAAAACATCCAGTTCATACCGGTAAATAAAAACAAATCTACATATTAAAAACTTCAGATAGAGTTTAAAACATGCAAATTAACATGCAAAATCCAGTGATCCTATGCTAAAACATGGAAAGCTAACGATCGCGATAGCGTTTTTACATGCGGGCTGATATGCAGTGCAGTTGCGCCAAGCCTTTTATGTAAATACGGAGGGAAAATAACAAAAAATGTATTTATTTATTTACGTTTCGTATCGAAAGGACATTTAAGCAGAACACCCTATCAGCAGAACGTCCTAAAAGCTAAACGGCCGGATAATAACGTTAGAAAAGCATTAAGGTCTATTAGCAACATGACCTAGTAGCAAAATGGCACTAATATCAAAACAACATGTACAGTCTTGTACACGAGAAAATGATTAAACACAATCCACAGTCCTTATTATAGACAAACGTAAAATATTATGTTTGCAGTACGACATATGACGGATTAGCAAGCTATGAAGAATTAGCAAGCTGAAGTGGCAGTGGGCCGGCCATATCTCGCGAAGAACCGACGGCCGCTGGGGCAAACGTGTTCTTGAGTGAAGACCTCGACTCGGTAAACGTAGTGTAGGACGCCCTCCGACCAGGTGGGATGACGACCTGCGAAAGATTGCAGGTAGATGCTGGATGCGGCAAGCTGAAGACAGGGCGCTATGGCGCTCATTGGGGGAGGCCTATGTCCAGCAGTGGACTGCTATAGGCTGATGATGATGATGCCTGCAGTCTTTCGCAGGTCGTCATCCCACCTGGTCGGAGGGCGTCCTACACTACGTTTAACGAGTCGTGGTCTCCACTCAAGAACACGTTTGCCCCAGCGGCCGTCGGTTCTTCGCGAGATATGGCCGGCCCACTGCCACAGCTTGCTAATTCTTTGAGCTATGCCTATAACCTTGGTTCTCATTCATTACTTGCTTTTTCTTAATTTCCCAAAAAACAAGAACCATAGGTACCGCCAGCAAATTATCTAAAGATACGCAGTGCAGACTATGTTTTATACCGCACAATCCATCACCCAAAAACCAATTCAATTCCAACTTCCAAAACCTGAAATCAGGTTCAATAACAGCGTAACAATTGTGTATAACCAGTGGTTACGGCGGCGTTTCTATCAATCAATGACCACACCTTGATTAAAGCCTGGCAACTTATGCTCTTTGAGTGGAGATGACATATTGCCTGCTGACACGCAATGTTTTGAACGTAGATGTTAGAGCTCTGGAACAGGCTTAGGTGTGAAGCAAAGATTCTATACGTAATCAAGCCATTCTCAAGAAATATTACTTGTGAACAACTTACAGAAAAAATTCAAAACTCTCGCTCGGGTTCCTTACCCAAAGGGTAAAACGGGACTGATTACTAAGACCCCGCTGTCCGTTTGTCCTTCCGTCTGTCACCAGGTTGTATCTCATGAACTGTGATATTTAGACAGTTGAAATTCACATAAATGTATTTCGGTTCCCGCAACAACAAATACTAAAAAAGAATTTAAGGTGGCACAACAAACGTTTTTATAGATTTAACAAATTAATACGTAACTCTTCGTGCGGGAGTCCGACTCGCACTGGTTTTATTTTTAAATATATAATTGCTCTCTCAAATAAACAAGTAGTGCAAATACTGTCAAAGTTAACAAACAAAATATCTAATCTTTATTAACAGAGAAAATTTTAACAAATTAGAACTTGTATTTACGATTAAAACAATTGATTTTGAAAGGGATATGTTGAGCTACCTCTGCATTGTTTGCAACAGTCTGCGGATAGCCCATTTTTTTTTAAATTGTAAATATCATCATCATCATCAGACTATTTAGAGCAGTCCACTGCTGGACATAGGCCTCCCCCAATAAGCGCCATAGCGCCCTGTCTTCAGCTTGCCGCATCCAGCAACTATGTACCTGTAGTCTTTCGCAGGTCGTCATCCCACCTAGTCGGAGGGCGTCCTACACTGTTTTCCGAGTCGTTGTCTCCGGTCGTTGTAATTATAAATCTAATAGCGGCTAATAATAAAGCCATGCCACATCCAGCATTCATCAGACCCTCAGTCAGTGGAGGTAGATAAAGTGGGAGCGCTACGCCCCGGCCGATGTAGTTTACGATACCCATGAATATTGTGTTAAGCATTACCTGCTCGTCTACAAAAAAATATACGGTGTTAATAATATGTACCGTGAGTATTGCGCAGTTTGTGGAACTAAAATGTATTTATTTATTCATTTATTCACACTTGACTTACATAATAAGGGTTAGAAGCTTTAAGACTACATATTGATTTGACTAGATAGCCTTTCTGACTAAATCTCGATATGACCACATCGCGTTACGATGAAATAGCTATTATATACATTCCAAAACGTCAATCATTATTAATAACCTAAAGTAGGTAGGTATGTCAATTTATATATATATAGATATCTCCACGGGCACTTAGTGGCTCCATCGTGCCGTATAAGTAGTATTTTGTTGATCCATTTTCACTTGTTGATCCGGGTAGTATTTGTTGATCTAATGCTAGTTCACCATACACATGTGACTCTGATTGGAGCCACAAGTGTAACCACGAGTAATAATAATAATTAAGCTGTTTTTATACAAATCCACCTTTTTTGCGTTTTAGCACTAGTTGATCCAATTCAAATGAGCCAATCGGAGTACACCATTTGTGACGGCCTTTGTAATTGGCTTGGTGTTGCTGTACTATAAATACCTAAAGATAGACTTTTGTGTTTCGAACAGATTAACAGAAAGGATTCATGCATCATGCGAAATTAATAAATGCATTGAGTATAGATTTATTAATAAGTAAAAGTTAATTTACAAAAAAAATTCAACCCATTTTACCTTTACAATTATCTATTCGCAAAATTTTCTTCATCACTAGACAAAAATAGTTTGTAGCATACCAAACCATACAAATTTGGTAAAAGAACCCTAAAACTTGAATTTAAGGTTTAGAATTACCCTGGTTCCTGTTCATCTGCTGCTCATCATCTTACCTTTAGAATTATCTTTAGTTTAACATATAAACTAAAGGTTTGAAGGCAGGAGCTATGAGCTGAATGTTTGATAAAACTTATAAAACAGGGAATTAAAACCCTTTTAACCTGAATCCTGTTCATCATATGAATATCAAAATTATTATTAAATCTGGATGCTTCAGGGTGAACAAACTGTTTAAAACTGTAACTGCCCGAGATCCCTCCGATACTAAGTTTCTGAGCTGATGAATACCGTCAGAATATGGGAACGGTTGGGTCAATTTTTACCAAACTTGAAAAAACTAAGAAACATTCAAGAAAAATTTTCTTTCTTCCAAAAAAAATCCGCGTCGAAGTCGAAGAATTTGGCGCTCTTTTTTTATTCGGGGGTTAAAAAGAAGAACAAATAGCTTTTAATGCAGGCATGTTCTGGTGTAATTAAGAATTCAGGAAAACATCGCAAGGAAACCAGTTAGCATTCTACCAGCCATGGCTAGGCCGAAAGAAGCTTCAAAATAAGAAAGTAAACCATTTTAAAACTTTAAACATTTGAGTGATTAATACAGAAAACGAAAAATGATTCGACAAATTATTTCTTAAATTCCGATACAATTAAAACAATCAGCAAATATATGATTTACGAAAACTGAATATCGAATATAATAGAATGATCAATTTCGAGAACGATATGATTCGTATTTTTTTTTTACAAAAATATAAAACAATATTAATATGCACTTTTTACGGTGAAAACCCCACCGAAATCCACTAAGTATATCGGCGAGCGGAGCGAAAAATAAAGCAACAAGTTTGTTGGTTGGAAAAAGGTCAAATGGGGTCAAAACCCCCTCAAACAAAAACCGAAACAAAATTACTGAACTGACTTTCTTGGAGTTCACAATCTCAACCATCCTCTCCTAACAATAGCAAGTATAAGCAACGTCGAGCAGAGTGAGCCCCGAAGTTTTTAGAGATGTTGCCGAACTTTTGGGGAAAAGTATGCAAAAGTACGAGTACCTTGTACCTATGACTATGATAAAAAAAAACAGCGAACAAAGCGAGCCTCGAAAATATTTTGTACTTTGTATTGGTAAATTAATTGATGTATTGATAAAAAAAACTACATCAACTATAAAGTGGCAAGCGTAGCGAGCGCGTTTATTTTGGACTTGGTTTAGCAAGAAAGACATGGAAGCGGCGGATGACGGCGAGTTGAGATAACCGCAACATTTTTGTTATTTTTTTGACGATACAAAATGCTAGAAATACAAAAATTATAAAAAGATATAACGGCAAGTGGAGCGGAGCGAGCCACCGCATTTTTTTACTTTTATCAGACTAAAGAAGAATGAAAAAATAATTAATAAGGAGCGAAGCGAGCTCTGAAATTTTTTGGATAGTTTGCGGTGGCTGAGCAAATTGTTAGAAAACTAATACAAAATAAATATCGGCAAGTAGAGTGAGCCGTAGCCTTTTTTGAAATTGGTACAGCATGCTTACCAAAACAGGGATGCCAAGATAATAAGGTACCAAAAATTATAAGTTTTTGTCGACTTAACAACAAATTAGTGGGACAACAGACCCTGCTTTCGGAGCTTCGTACCAGAACGGCAGCCAGACCTGTTTAACATCGGCGAGCAAAGTGATGAAGGATATTTTAGTAAGTGTTTTTTAAGCGGGGGTCGCTCTTTTCTTTACTCAGAAGAAACTTAAGAAGAAGCAGATTGTTACCGGCTTGTGGATCTAATCGCGAAAATTTTGTTCTCTTTAGATGTTTTGCGCTCTTTGACAAAGTGACCTCGCATAGTATTTGTTACATTTTGCGCTATTTGTTGCGGTGATTGTATTGATAGAAAATGACTGTAGCAGACTGAGCCCTCAAAATAGGTGCCGTTGCTTTTGCAGAACTGATACGAAACATGACAACGCCCAAAACATGAGTAATATCGTAATATATTTTTTACCGCAGTGGATAACCATATTGTTTAGTTAGATGTTAAGTAGGATAGAGTATGTAATTAAAATTTATTTAAAGAGTCGGACATTTTCAATAGATTAATTTTTTATTTTAGGTGGAGGGGTTCATTGCCATCCCCCTATCCCTGGGACCGCTCCTGACTCGAGGTGGATCTTACGATGTTCAAGCATCACGAATATAGGAATAACTTGCTAGATCAAAGAACGAACGCAGTTTATTCATGGTGTATATATTCGGAACCACATAGTGTTCAGCAATCGGTAGATATCTGAACTTCAACCGTAATGGAACCACATATGTACCAGGTTTCAATATCAAAGGAGCCAAAAAGTCTTCAATGCTAGATCTCACAATGCTAGGAATATTTATATACGATTATAACATCTGTTGGATCAACGTAGGTATGCATTCATTTATAACCCATTAAGTATATACAGTGGAGCCACATAATGTATCTGTTAGTATCGTATAAGCGCCACAATGGATCCACTTACTTACACGGTTTGAGATTATATACGGACCCAATAAGTATTAATGAGTTCAAAATATTTGGCCGTTACGGATCCACTTTAATGTGCAACTTCAGATGAAAAAAAACATGGAGTATACGGTTTTTCCGTTGCATATGTCAGGCAACGTCGCCAAGTAAAAAGCAACGTTGCCACTCCGGTCGAAAAATATTAAACCAGAGCCAAGTTATTCCGTCTGAAAGGTGGAGTCAGTTATGCATTGGCTCACTGCTGGATCAACTAAGTGCCCAGGATGGTGTTTATATATATATATGTATATATATAATTTTTTCTTAAATAAATAAATATATTATTTGCACATAACATAAAACATTAGTCTAAGAATTAAAGTTAATTTATCAGTAGTGTAAAATAAGCGTTTTAAGAACGTTTCAGAGCTGAAAGGCGATAATGCGTGTTAGTAATTTTTTAGATCCTACTAATATAATAAACGTGAAAGTTTGTATGTATAGATGGATGTTTGTTTATTACTCTTTCACACAAAAACTACTGAACGGATCGAGCTGAAATGTTGAATACAGGTAGTTCTGGGCCCAGAATAAAACATAGGCTCCTTATTATTCCATAAATCAATTCCCATAGGACATAAATAATCTTAAACGTTTCCATAGAAACAAGGCCTGCGAAGCCGCGGGCTGAAACTAGGCGTTAATAATGTCTCTTGGTTTTAGAACTTACAGGCTTGATTTGTATAAAAATTGCAAAAATATTCACGACAAGATAAAGCCAGCTTTAACAATCTTATCAAAAATCTACATTACGAAACATTTAAAAATTATTTAAATGGCAACATTTATACTCAACATTATGGAAAGAGCTATGCTCGGAGTTTCTCTGAAGGATAGGATTCGTAGCGAATACATCCGACAGAGAACCAAGGTTATCGACATAGCTCAAAGATGCTAATTCTTTGAGCTGAGGTGGCAGCGGGCCGGCCATATCTCGCGAAGAACCGACGGCCGCTGGGGCAAATGTGTTCTTGAGTGGGGACCACGACTCGGTAAACGTAGTTTAGGACGCCCTCCGACCAGGTGGGACGACCTGCGAAAGACTGTAGGTAGATGCTGGATGCGGCAAGCTGAAGACAGGGCGCTACGGCGCTCATTGAGGGAGATAGGCCTCCCTCAATGAGCGCCATAGCGCCCTGTCTTGTCCAGCAGTGGACTGATATAGGCTGATGATGATGATGATGATACTAAACATTCATATCATAATATACGATAAACGTCACCATGCGACCGTCGTCGAGCAAAAATGCATCGTGTCCGGGCGATATAGTATCTTCGTATACATTACCATTAATGGGGGCCGCTTTCTAGAACACAGGTTTAAATCGACATAGTATGCATCGTCGGATCAAACCGCATTTTGTAAAGGATCTTTAACTACGATTAAAGTCTAAACAAAAGCTTCTTAGACTAGGTAACCAGTCGTTACGCTATCAGGCCTTATGGCGATCTAGTCCAAACGCTATCTAGTCCTAAAGCGATATGGTCATATCGAGATTTAGTCAGAAAGCGATTAAGTCGTAACTGCTATCTAGTCAAATCAATATGTAGTCCTAAAGCTTCTAACCCCCCTCGAATACTCTGATGCGATTCACATCTCGGGTCTCGATTTTTAACGGTTCTTAATAAAGATTGGACAACTTCGATGCTTCCCCTGTAGGAGTTTTTATTTTTACCTTGATCCATTTTAATTTATAGTTACATAATGCTCGCACTTTAACATTTTACTTCAGATTAGTTTTTCGATACCATAACTATCAACAATCGTCAATTGTTAGTCAACAGTTAACAGGTTTTATTACCTCTCTCAGGCCGCCACCATGAGTGTCCAAGTACAGGGCCAGCAGTCTAATCCCATCCAATTGCGCAGAGGAGTGAGGCAGGGGGATGTCATATCCCCGAAACTGTTCACTTGCGCATTGGAGGATACGTTTAGGTTGCTGGACTGGAAAGGAAAGGGCATCAACATAAACGGCGAGTACATCTCACACCTGCGATGCGCTGATGACATAGTCTTAATGGCGGAGTCGCTTGAGGAACTGAACCGGATGCTGGACGGCCTAGCTTCAGCCTCCCGATGTATCGGTCTTGGCATGAATTTGGATAAAACCAAAGTCATGATCAATGGTCACATTGATCCAAGGCTGGTGGTCGTACATGGTCACCTTCTCGAAACTGTTTCCGAGTACACTTACCTTGGGCAGATTCTGCAATTGGGTAAAAACAGTTTCGAGAAGGAGGCCAATAGGAGGATCCAGCTAGGCTGGGCAGCATTTGGGAAACTACGTCGAGTCTTCTCGTCATCCATACCGCAATGCTTGAAAACGAAAGTTTTCAACCAGTGCGTCCTACCCGTTATGACCTACGGAGCTGAGACGTGGACACTCACGATAGGGCTGGTCCACCAGTTCAAAGTCGCTCAGCGAGCTATGGAAAGAGCTATGCTCGGAGTTTCTCTGAAGGATAGGATTCGTAACGAATACATCCGACAGAGAACCAAGGTTATCGACATAGCTCAAAGAATTAGCAAGCTGAAGTGGCAGTGGGCCGGCCATATTCCGCGAAGAACCGACGGCCGCTGGGGCAAACGTGTTCTTGAGTGGAGACCCCGATTCGGTAAACGTAGTGTAGGACGACCAGGTGGGATGACGACTTGCGGAAGACTGCAGGTAGATGCTGGATGCGGCAAGCTGAAGACAGGGCGCTATGGCGCTCATTGGGGGAGGCCTATGTCCAGCAGTGGACTGATATAGGCTGATGATGATGATGATGATGATTACCTCTCTACTTCCATGTCGCAAACTATATCCATCTACTTATTCCTCCAAATAATTAAATAATAAATTGATAGACTACGAAGCGCCAAGTGAACTAAGCACCAGGTATCAAAATTAATTAAGTTTCGTAATAGCTTTTCAATACAGATGCGAACAATTTACTACCTGTTGAGATTATTTTGTTGGTAAATTATTATTATAATTGTAAAAATATTAGTTACTTTATATTAGAAACCAACGTTTGAAACGTAAGTTTGTGAAATAGACTTGAGAACTTACAGTTTCGGAGACTGCCTTTTGCAAACATACTTACCATACTAATATAATAAAAGCTAATATAACTCTGTCTATCTGTAACCTTTTTACGCCTATACGGCTGAACGGCCTTTAATGAAATTTTGCAAGGTATTTCTGGGAAGGAAAATGGTAATAATGGTATTTTTATTCAAAAAACAAAAGCATACAATAATATGAGTATAGACTCCATTCTAAATAATGTTTACTCGTGTATCTATATAGGGTACTTTATCTCAAAGCAGGAAGCGTTCTAATAACTCCCTGCGCTCTAACTCGTGAGACTTTGGGAATATTTTCATGGACCGTAAGGAATAGGTAAGTCTTTTGTGAGACGCTGTGAAGCATGCGTGGGCATTGGGAGAAACTCCGTCTCAGGAAGTAATTGTAATAAAAATAGGTATCTTATTCCTCAGGTGAGCGGCGTCCTTCAAAATACCGGACAATCCCTGGTCTTCCGAGTGGAAAAGGACTCGAAGCACCAAGTCAACATCAGCGGCGGGCCGCTCTCCTACAGATACCAGTTCGAAGAGATCTACTTCCACTATGGCATGGAAGACAACAGGGGATCGGAGCATCAGATTGATCACCACACGTTCCCTGGAGAGGTAAGAAAGAGCCACCTAGATCATTAGAATAGAATAGAATATTAATAAAAAACTTTATTGCATCATCAATACAGAAAAAATAATAATAAAGGAACTTCATATTAACTGTACCTTGTGGCACAATCGGCCTTATCCGCGCCAACAGTGATAAGGACACGCACGACGGTTTGGACCACGCTCCCTGCTGTCTTTCCGGTCAATAACAATCTGGATCTCTTCCAGACAAGAGTGAATAGGTATATTCTTAGACATTTGTGATACAACGTCGGCCATAATTATAAAATACCTTGAACTTAACAATGAAATTGATTATCAGTGCCTGATTATCGTATATGATTTTATATAATATTAATAACGATGATTTTATGTGCCCAGCCGTGCAGTATTTTTTTGATTTTATTGAATTAGTAATATCATTTTTCAAATCCAAATTAAATTTAGTGTAAACTGTGTACAAAAAGATTGTAAAAGCTGGGCGAAACAACAGTTTATCCATTAATTATGGACGTACGATATGTAACTATAATTTTTATACTAATAATGTATATTTAATTGCACACTTTTTCGAGAATCATTGAGGAATTTGAGGTAGACTTGGTACTTGGTTGACTTGTTACTTATACTCTTCAGGTAGGGAGTGGTTTCAAAGTAAGTGTTTGGTCATAAAAGGAACCACAAGCAAATATAATTTGCTTCGTAATCAGCTCGCCTTGATAACCAAATAACCAACCGACTGACCGCATTGCTCTGCAGGAACCACACTCTAACAGACAATGTTGCCAGATCAAGGAAGAGTATGATATTACAAACTGTTGATGACTCTAAAACCTATTTTAGTATGTTTCATACCGATGGCTGCATATCGCAGCTGTGATCAGATTGCTCTCTATCAAAATTGTTGTAACTAAGATACTACACCTAAGAACAATAATCAGCATAGATAAAAATCCCAAAAAAAAACATGTATTTCTGTATTTCTGTATTTCTATCGCCGATTGTCCAATAGATTTAGTAAGTATTAAGATCCTTTTTTTGTATTGATGGAGCAGTAAATACATATTGTATTGTATTGATCATAATAATTATTTATACCGTTGAAAACCACGATGGTTTCAAAAGGGCATGATGGATTAATTTGTACGTAATAGTAACAAATTATGAAGTTTTTGATTTTAAACTATACTTAGAAGTTAGATAACGTTCAATTGCTATAAATAGACGGTATGAAACATACAGAGACATGAAATAATTAATACACATTTAGTATTTTCGTACTCTTCTGGCAACCCTGCTATTGGGACACTCTTCGATTTCTAATTAACCCCTGTCCCATCTGCATTTCTGCTTCTCATTTGCATTTCAGTGGAATGCTGATTTTTGTCTAATTAATATTCTTTTGAACTGCCTGCTCTTGTTTACAAGTTAATAAAATGTAGTTGTCGATGTCTTAATGCTCTGTATCCATGTACGTACAGAGGATATAGCGGATAAGAAGTTTTACGCACGTTGTTAGCCATTTGCAATGAACTCACACTTAAACAAACTATGAACCACTGTCGTTTTGGAGTCTGATTTATTACTAAAATCATATTTGGGCAAAAAATGGATTTTGAAGGAGAAAATAATCTCTACACACTCACACAAGCATATGCATTACTAACTTGTAAAATCAGAAATCAGTAAAAATCCTAATAACGTCACTTTCCACTTTAAAGCAAAACACTTTTGTTTGTGACAGGACCGTCCACCAGTAGGTTTACCTACTAGTTTAATTAGTGGAACTAGTAAGAGAGTATTTATTTTAATTATTACTATGGAATTCCATCAAGGAGCAGCAACATAATGTGTACACACATACATAACATAAGCTTTTTCTTGTCTACAGTCCGAGAATTTGTTTCCGAGCATAGCGGCACTTTTATTTAGATATTTTAGAATCCGAGCAAAGCGGGACTCGTGCATAGCGGAACTAACCCGAAGTTTGTGTGCCGATGAAAAATTCTCAGTTGAATACAACGGAAATATTTACACAGCTTCCGTATCATTATCCCAACGACCACAATTTACAATTTTCTCCCAAGTTCGACATTTATTACTGTATTTCAGTCATTAATCGTTTACGCAGTTCATTATAAATTAGCACCTCAAAGTTCGCGTCATTATCCGAACCAATAATTGGTCCCGGAGGATGAACTTGGAAACTTCTCGAGCTCCCCTTGTCTTTGTTTTGGTCTGGGATCTTTTGATTGTTTCGTAGGCTGATTCCGGTAATATTGTCATGTTGCTAGGAAGCAACAGTATAATCAAAACACTCCAAAACAAATCTGGAATTGGCACCTAGTATTACTTTTATTACTAGTTTGTTTTTTTATTGTTTTGGCCTATGTCCAGCTGTGGACTGCTATAAGCTGATGATAATGATTACTTTTATGATTGTAAAATAAGAAATCATTTTATTGTTGGTTGGCCAAAAACCCTTACGATACAGAATCTATGTAAATTCGCTGCTGTGTTTAATTACACAACATGTAAGTGTGGTAAATAAAAACATTTTACAAAAATGTAAGTCTTGGTATTGTTTTTTATTATATTCTAGTAAGTAATTAACAAGAAACCCATAAATATCGGGCGCACCGCATCAGCATTGCCATACAGTGCGGGGCAATGCAGCCAGCATTTTTAACGCTTCCGACAGATCATATATATATGATATATATATATCATATATATATGATATATATATATGATATATATGCAAAAGCCTATAGATCAGTTTTTTTTATTTATTTACTTACCAGCTTAAAAATATTGTTACATAAAAATGCTTAAAAATAACACGAAGGAAACCACAATGGTTTGTATAGAAGTGTTATTAGCTGAGAGTTAGCTGTGTAAAATCTCATCGGTTTAAAGAATCTTTATTTTTCTCAAAGAACATAGTATATAACGTTCACTTAATGAGAAGTATTTACAAAGTTTCTACTTAGTACCTAGTAGAAACATTGTGCTTAAGATTATATTACCAGAGTTTGCTTACACCTATATTAGTATAATCCTGGTATAATGTACTTACAAACAAAAACAAAAGAAAGAACTATAGTAGAAAAAACAACCTAACTAATCTAATAAAATAATGTAACAGTAGGAAGGTAGGAACACAGCGGTCTGCCTTCATTCATCTCATAGGTTTAACAATAAAATTATTCAATTTCAGGCAGTAAGATTATAAATTGGAATTAGGTAAGTAAATAGATCAGTAACTGAATCAAACCCCCTGATAATGATGTAGGTTCGATAAGAAGTTCGATCTAAGTTTATATTATATGTTATTAGGTGCTATATTGTCGAGTAATAAAACTTCTGAAACTATCATGGTTATCAACACTAAAGTCATTTAAAACGGGATATTTACCATGATTTGATTTTTGAGTTTTCCAATATTTCGGCACAGTTTCATGCGCCATGATCACGGAATAACTGAAGACACTGCGAGTTCGTTTCTATGAGCAGATATACCGATCTACCCTCATTTTCTGTCTTTTGCTACGAACGAAATGAAACTCAAAAATCAAATCATGGTAAATATCCCGTTTTAAATGACTTTAGTATTATCGAGTAGTTCCATTGGAAGTTTATTCAGTTGGTTTACCTCCAGATGGAAAAGCCTACGGGTAGCTCAATTGTTTTAATTTTAAATACTAGTCTTATTTGTTTTTATTCTTTTGTACATAAAGAAAATGAGATAATTATTGCTATTGATCGTTATAATTATATCCTATCGTCGTTATTGTATTTCCACTCTTCAGCAGTTAGCTAAACTATGCTATATATCTATCTATATATATAAAAGAAAGTCGTGTTTGTTACAACACTTATAACTCGAGAACGGCTGAACCGATTTGACTGAAAATTGGTGAGAAGGTAGGTTAGAACCAGGAGTCTAACATAGGATACTTTTTATAATTTAAATCATTTGACACATAGATTTGGACGGGGGCGAAGCCACGGGGCGCAGCTAGTTTATTATATATTTCACAATCATCGAAATTTTCAGGCTAATTAAAATAACTTTGTTATTCTGTTAAATAACGAAACGAAACCCTCCATCACAAAGTAATTTCGCCAATTAGCTGAGTGGTATCGGCTACTTCCTAATTAATCGATGACAATATTTGTACAGTGTTCCACACTTCACGCTTTCAAAAGTAAGAAATAAAGAATAAAATAATCATTATTCAGATTCAGATGTAGATTCTCTACTGGTTTGAGTAAAATGATTTCAATTTTCTTTATTCAGAACAAAAATAATTATAGGTACTACGCAAAACTTTTTTTTAGATATGCCTTTTCTGTATATTTCAAACTGTACAAGCAATCACACTTGGCGACAGTTAGCAACATTTATTTTTATTCATCATTAGCCCGTGTACTTCCACTATTGAACATAGGCTTACCCCAAACGACGACAATATTTACGTATCACAGCATGTAGAACTCTTGCTGTTTTGAGTAAAATTAGTTCAATTTTCTTTATTCATGATAAACAATAATTATACTGCACACACTTTTTTTAAATATTCTTTTTCTGTATATTTCTAACTGTACAACCAATCACACTTGGCGACAGCGACATTTTTTCATCATCAGCCCGTGTACGTCCACTGTTGAACATAGGCTTCCCCCAAACGATGACGCCACGAATCGCAGTTCTGAGGCCGCCTTCATCCATCGAATAGCCGCCATCTTGACTAGTGCTACATGAGTATTCTGGACAAAATCATTGCAAAGAGTACAGCCATGCGTGTCGTACTATAGCTGGCCCTCCCTAAACAGTATTATCGGTAGATTGTTCCTACCTCGAGGTTTGCGGCCGTTTCAAAGCTTCGAATGACCGTATTATTTTAATCACTTTGTCCTAATGAGCGAGGTTTTCGGTTTGCTTTTCGGCTGAGGTATTTCAGGAACTTTTACAAAGGCGGTTAACGGTTATTTGAAATTTTATACGGGAAAATTCGGTTTCGGTTTACTTATTGTTTTGTAGTCTCAGATACATTCATAATAAGAATGCGGTATTGAGAACAAAAACACCCACAAATAAATTCCAACTGAATACATCTCGATTAGATTATAACATTATTATGTTAAGTTTCAGTCATTTTAAGTTATTCGTTACTAGATGCGCCCGCGGCTTTGCCCGCGTGGAAAAATATGTGTCAAATGGTTTATAAACCTTCCTCTTGAATCACTCTAACATCCTGGCATAAGTGTACTTACATACTTAAGTTCTAGCATGTAAAGATACTTTTATACAAATAAACAATTTTCAATTTTCAACTCTATCTATTTGAAAAAGCGCATCAAAATCCGTTGCGTAGTTTTAAAGATCTAAGCACACATATGCACAGACAGACAGCGGGAAGGGACTTTGTTTTATACTATGTAGTGATAATTAAAATTTCATGCCTATTACTTCTTCTTTGTTCTAGATTCAGCTGTACGGCTTCAACAAAGAGCTGTACCACAACATGTCCGAGGCACAGCACAAGTCGCAAGGAGTCGTTGGAATCTCACTCATGGTCCAGGTAAGAAATAACTAAAGATAAAAAATGAGGGTAGATCGGTATGTCTGCCCATAAAAACTTACTCGCAGTACCTTCAGTTATTCCGTGATCATGGCGCATGAGACTTTGCCGAAATATTGGAAAACTAAAGCTTTCGTCTTGTGGGTATAATGGATATCAAAAAAGAAGACTAGAACTTTAGTTTTCCAATATTTCGTGTATACCACGTACACGGTAAATTGATTTTATAACTTTTGGATACGGAACCCTTGAAAAGTAAGTACGATCTGCTTGAGGACGAGTTGTCCTCTTCACTGCAACAAATGACCCATTCTTGATTTTTGATACGGGCTAGTTGTCCACTCAGCATTTCAACAAAGCACAATATGCCCGCTGTACAATTTTTGAGCGGGTGAGATGTCCCCTAACTCGTTTTGAAAATAGTTTCGGGGTATGTTCAGTGGAGGTATTGTTTCATGCAGCCGATGCGATTGGTTTAACCGTTTATCTTTCTTTGATTACAGATTGGGGAACCAACAAACAAGGAACTGAGACTGATCACCAGCACCTTTAACAAGGTGATATTCAGAGGTACGATTATGCTCTAAAAAATTAAAAAATATTCGAGAAAAGTTCATTTAAATTCTTCTTTCCCGGATAATAAACCTATATTTATTTCGTGTGCATATATGAATGTTTTGCTACATTTTTAAGGCCATTGCTTTTTAATTTTGTCACACAACACAATCCACAGGACAATCTACACAGCATCATCTAGCCTCAAGATAAGCAGAGCTTGTGTTATGGGTACTAGATGACTGATATACTTAATTCAATAGATTACATAGATAGATATGTTTATTGTACATTGATAACGACCAGAGCTCCCAGAACAAATATCTGCAGATCGTACACACACTTGTTCCGAGGTGGGAATCGAATCCGCAACCTCTTGCGACGCAAGCGGACCTTCGCCCACCGCACCACAGAGGTCGTCGCTTAAATATCTTTGTACTATGTAATGTACTAATATCGTCCCTTGATCTTCCCAGGTAGCTCATACCCCATCAAGCATCTGCCCCTCAGCTCGCTCCTCCCCAACACGCAGCAGTACCTGACGTACGAGGGCTCCACCACACACCCTGGCTGCTGGGAGACCGCTGTGTGGATCATCTTCAACAAGCCACTCTATATTTCTAAGCAAGAGGTTAGTGGCAGCCTATCATCCAAGAGACTTAAGACTATGTGCGTGTGGGATACGCCCTTGGAGATACGCTGGTACGAGAGGCTAATTCTAAAATTCGATTCCATAAGGGAACATATGTAATTAAATTCTGAAAAGCTAGAAACGGGTCCCTTCGGGGATTCGATTACTCATGATGTTCGTGTGAATTCTTGGGGCTTCTTGTATCAAATCACTACGGCCTATTCTAAAATTGAGCTCCTGGTCTTAACCACCCTTTTAAAAGAAAATAATCAGTTACTTCAGATCATAGAAACGTAAAAGATCTCATCTAACTTATTCTACGGTCGGTATAAATACCTTAACGTAAATATACATAGACTTCACTACATAGTATAAAACAAAGTCGCTTCCTGCTGTCTGTCTGTCCCTATGTAGGTATGCTTAGATCTTTAAAACTACGAAACGGATTTTGATGTGGTTTTTTTTTAAATAGATAGAGTGATTCAAGAAGAAGGTTCATAAATCATTTGACACATAAATACATAGATTTCAACGCGGGCAAAGCCCCGGGGCGCTGATTAATAAATTGATAACACGTTATTCTATGATTACGGCGGGGCTTGATGATGACGATGAATAAAAACAAACGGCTTCTATAGAACTGATAATATCTTCACAGATGTACGCGCTCCGTAGATTGATGCAAGGCTCCCAGGTTACCCCGAAAGCTCCTCTCGGCAACAACGCGAGGCCGGTGCAGCCGTTGCATCACCGCACCGTCAGGACTAACATCAACTTCAACAAGCAAGGGATCGCGGTAAGTCTTTCTCCGACAACCTCAGTAGCGGGTAAATGACCGCCTGCGAAGCTGGAGGTTGCGGGTCCGATTCCCACTCAGGACAAATTTTTGGGTCTGGAAATATTTGTTTCATGGTTATATTTTTAAATATACAAGAACAAGAACACCCAGAACACTCTCTGGGTATTTCCATGTATGTATATATTATGTATACGTGTATTTGTCACCCATAACACAAGCTCTGCTTAATTGGTGTTTCTTTCCTATATGGAGAAGTAGAGATTAAAAGCCAAACAGACAAACCAGTGGGTCAAGAAATGATATTAATGTCAAAAATTTCGTTTATTTAATATAATATATCACATTTGATATAATATATTTAATATAATATACATATCATAATATATTACTATTGTTGGTTTTTATAAGGTCAATATTGAAAGAAATACAAGCAATAAATAAACTGTCCATTTATTCGT
The DNA here is from genome assembly GCA_947044415.1 of Eupithecia dodoneata. Classification (NCBI taxonomy): domain Eukaryota; kingdom Metazoa; phylum Arthropoda; class Insecta; order Lepidoptera; family Geometridae; genus Eupithecia; species Eupithecia dodoneata. Next base: position 4,503,655 of record OX345670.1, read on the forward strand.
TTGTTTATGTGAATAATAAGAAATGTATGTATGTATGTATATTCTGTCGCTGTCAGCGATATCGCTGTCAGCGATAAGGCCGCCTATTGTACTTTTTATGTGTTATATTTAGATATAAGGTGTTATTTTATAGTTTTAAGTAATAAATAATAATAAATAATAATAAATAATGCTGGACAATTCACACAGCATTATCTAGCCCCATGGTAAGCAGAGCTTGTGTTATGGGTACTAGATAACTGATATACATAATACAATACATTACATAGATAGATACTTTTTATTATACATAGAAAACGACCAGAACACCCGGAACAAATATCTGCAGATCGTACACACAATTGTTCCGAGGCGGGAATCGAACCCGCAACCTCCTGCGTCGCAGGCGGACCTTCGCCCACCGCGCCACATCGGTCGTCAAGTGCAATAAAGTGTTAATCCATTCATTCATTCATTCATTCATTCATTCATTCATTCATTCATTCATTCATTCATTCATTCATTCTGTTGGTTCCCTCCCAACAGAATTTTCGAAATGCCTTTGATATCACATTAAATTATACTACCTTTACTGGAAGGGCTTAGCGAAGACTTTGGGCAATTTATAGTCTTGTACTATGCAGTTTGGTTAAGCCTACAACTCGGACGCTCTCGCTAAAATACCCATAGAGCTATGAAACAATAGTCAACTATTAATTCATAGCTCTATAGATATCTTACTTAAGTCAGATGATTTTTCCATTATCCTATAGAAACTAGATTAATGGATTTGGAGGGTACAGCAAAACTAAAAACTAAATGATAAAATAAATGAAAATAATTTGACGACCGATGTGGCGCGGTGGGCGAAGGTCCACCTGCGACGCAGGAGGTTGCGGGTTCGATTCCCGCCTCGGAACAATTGTGTGTACGATCTGCAGATATTTGTTCCGGGTGTTCTGGTCGTGTTCTATGTACTTATAATAAAAATTTCTATCTATGTAATGTATTGTATTATGTATATCAGTTATCTAGTACCCATAACACAAGCTTTGCTTACCATGGGGCTAGATAATGCTGTGTGGATTGTCCAGCATTATTTATTTAAATAAATAATGTTGGACTATCTAGCCCCAGAGCTTTTGTTATGAGTTGATACTAGATAACTGGATACCTACATAGATATATACAGGTCGTCTGAGGACGACACTGCTCGCTCTTCTCGCTCGCTATTTTTCGAAAAGATGCTTAATAACGATCGCTAACTGACCTTTTGGATTCTAGGATAACAAAGTATTTAATATCCATACTGACCTTTTAGATTCTGTATAACAAAGTACGGTCTGTCTGTCTATCTCTCTGTTTGCTTTTCAAACCCTAAAAGGCTAAATGGATCTCAATGAAATTTGGCAGAGAGGTAGATTGTACCCTAGGTACGGATGCAAGCTATTTCTTTCACAAAAATGTGCGTGCAAAGCCACGGGCAGAAGCTAGTATGCCATATTTTAAAGCTATTAACTAAATTCTACACAAAAGTATCACAATGCACAAACCACCGTTTGAGTGTCATTACCAGCGCAAATTATGATCGGAATAAAAACTTTTCAGCGCACAATGGGTTGTAAACCAGAGTTGTGCTACTTCGTTCATTACACAGATAAGCGGACTTGAACTGTGTTTGTTTGTCTGTATAGTTTATATGCTAGGGTAAAAGGACATAACAGGCAAGAAAATATCACTGTCGTCGATTTGTAGCGTGAGTTATTAAGTATTGGGTAGAAACCTTCTGAAATTTAACCACATTAGCGACAGTAGTTAATTGACATGATATCTTAGTTCATCAAATAACTAAAAAAAATTAGAGATCTCTGTGTAAAATCACATACATGTTTGTTGCACGAAGGAGAATTTGACGAAATATAAAGATTAAAATTTAAGGAATTGGACTTAGAATTTGATATTCGGGGAATGAACATTCATGAAATTGGACGAAATAGACAAGCTGGGACATTAAGAGAATAGGGTAGTGTTCTGGGTATAATATACATATATTCTTCAATTTAGTCCGTCAGTTAGATTATCAGAAGATATTGGACACGTATTTTTTCTTTTGACAATCAAATAAATACTTACAAAAATAAAGCGCGACAAAGTTTAGGAGCGGGGGCTCGTGACGTCACAACTTGCTAAAAAGTGTAGCAAGGCACGCGGAACTTTAACTGGGTATATCATCTTATTTTTTTCTTTAATTGACAAAAGAAAAAACATGGGTCCAATATCTTCTAATAATCTAACTGACGGACTATTGGACCTAATAGACCAAATCCCTTTGAAAATCGTACAAATAAAATGGTACCACAAAAAAATGCGTGAATTGTCCAGCATTTTATTTTTATTATTTATTTAAAAAATATATTAATAACTATTTTTTTATATTTTTGTTACAGGGCTCCACCAACTGCCCCGATATGTACCGTAACATGCACTACACAGGTGAGTTTGTACTAATATTATGTCATCTTCATTGACTGGAATGGGGCATGGAATGTAACACGTTATTCTCTGTTTCAAATGACACATTCAGAGAGTAATGAAGATTTTTTTTGATGTTATCTCTACATTAAAATTACATTTTTAATGTTATTTAATCCCAGGTTAAATATAAATAAATATATAATGCTGGACAATTCACACAGGGAATGTCCAGCATTATTTATTTATAAATGGGAGGTACCTTCTCAACTATTATTATTTTTGTCACCTTGAATAAAGAACAAGTTGGTTCAATTTCATTGCAAATTATTATCTGATTTTGATTATTTAGTTTTTCTGTTTTGTATAAAGCATAAGGTTTTGTAAGTTTTTTATTCTGGATGTATAATTATTTGTCTCTTAAATCGGTGTTACATAATATGTCATTATAACCTGCTGTGCCTACTAACATAGTATAAGTATGTACTAACCATGATTTGGATCTGTCTCAAATAAATACATTTTCATTTCTTTTAATTTTTTTTACACTTTGACTGCGATTTTTTTTCGACGACTGCGATCTTTTTTTTAACCTTAAAAATTCGTGCTGCCGCTCTAAACAGCGGTTGTGTTGCGCCGCACATGCGTTTCGTTCGAAAAATATTACGGCTGTGCTGAGTCACAAAGATCTGTATTTTCTCAGCCGCTGCGCTAGTGTGGATTTACGCATATTAGTCACTTGTAGAAAACACATACCGTGTGATTTCAACACTCAAAGTGTAACAGAAATACAAAATCATGTAAATACTCAGAAATTTCCTAAAATTATCAAATGACTGTCTTAGATTTGCGGGTCTAAAAAGGATTGTTCTCTGAATCGTTATTAGATTATTCGTTCATAGAGTTAGGTATTGTTTTATTTTTGGAATGTATGTATAATATTTTCATGTATTTCAGCACGTTATGCCCGAAAGTCTCGCTCCAAAAAAAGTGTTGCATGCAAACGCCGCAAAACACCTAAGAAATGTCACAAAATTAGGTATAGTGCATGGTCACCTAGTTTTCACACGTTTTAGTGTATATTTCGATGTTGTGTATTATGTGCAAGCTTTTGTGTATTGATAGAGCTTTTGTTGTTGTGAATAACTAGTACCTACCATAGTATTATTTCTATGAAGTAAAAAATTAAACGTAGAAAAGAATTAGAACTAGGTAGTATTTACAATTGAAAAAGTTGAGTGAATTGCAGACTGTTGCAAAATATGTAGAGGTAGTTAAACTAATCGATATCAATACCAAATGCCGGTCGCGTCCCCAAGACGCTGGCTGCATTACCATGTTGTATGACATAACATACATACATTGCGGACTAGGTGATGTAAAACCAATATTATTTGTCCTTAGAAAGATACCATGTTAATTAAAGTCAAGAAAAGGTAAGGTTCATTTTGACTCAATATTATATTCATAAAATATTAATTCATCATCATCATCCACCTCCATCCTGCCTATAGCAGTCCACTGCTGGACATACATAGGACTCCCCAATGAGCGCCATAGCGCCCTGTCTTCAGCTTGCCGCATCCAGCATCTACCTGCAGTTTTTCGCAGGTCGTCATCCCACCTGGTGGGAGGGCGTCCTACACTACGTTTACCGAGTCGTGGTCTCCACTTAAAAACACGTTTGCCCCAGCGGCCGTCAGTTCTTCGCGAGATATGGCCGGCCCACTGCCACTTTAGCGTGCTAATTCTCAGAGCTATGTCAATAACTTTGGTTCTCTGTCGGATGTATTCGTTACGAATCCTATCCTTCAGAGAAACTCCGAGCATAGCTCTTTCCATAGCTCGCTGAGCGAATATAATAATAATAAAATATTAATTATTAATATTATTTTCAGCAACCCAATGGCCCCGGGAGCACAGCATGCGGTACAGAAGCGCTGATGAATTTACCATTCCACAAATATGAAAAAAATACTTATGACTAAAACAAATAACTATATTCGTAATGCTTTGCATTAAAAAAGGTAACAAATAGGTAACCACAAAGTTATTATGGAATTAGAGTTTAGATTACATATATTAATTTTGAGCGTGTCTTTAATGCTGAATATTTGAGCACTTTGCTGCTTATTGTCAATTACGGAATGTAATATTTAATTAATATTATTTTAACAAAATAATAAAGTAAAAACTAATTGATCTTCCAGAATATTCTAACGTAGTAATAGACTCTAAACCTGCTTGGAAGTATTTAGTTTTTTGAGTAGTGTACTTTTTGAAGATATTTTTTTTATAAATGTTTTTAAAAAAAAATAATTTTGAGTTAGCCCAGGGCTTGTCAATTTAATAGACAATATGTGTACAAAACCTAACCATAGGCATTTTTTCCTAAACTGTGCTTTCAATAAGAAAAGGTTTATACTTAGCGCCCTTAGAAAAAAACATACGCAAAACATCATTTGACGACCGATGTGGCGTGGTGGGCAAAGGTCCGCCTGCGACGCAGGAGGTTGCGGGTTCGATTCCCGCCTCGGAACAATTGTGTGTACGATCAGCAGATATTTGTTCCGGGTGTTCTGGTCGTTTTCTATGTATGATAAATAATATCTATGTAATGTATTGTATTATGTATATCAGTTATCTAGTACCCATAATACAAGCTCTGCTTACCATGGGGCTAGGTAATGCTGTGTGAATTTTCCAGCATTATTTATTTTATTTATCCGCAAAATAGAGAAAAAGTTGGGCATAGAACTAATAATAATATGAATTGATACAATTAATGTATAATTATTATATTACGTAAAAAATAAAAACAGTATCATAAATACGTCCACGCTGTAAAACTATTTACTGCAAAGAATATTAAACTTTATAAGCTTATATTTACATTAGATATTAACATGTAGAGAAACTTATGCATAAAATTATTCAGAATGTTAGTTTTTTTAGCATTAAAATAAAACATGTTTTATTGTTTCAAGGGAGTAGTTCAAATTATATATTTATAACTTAAATATAGGAGTAAGGATTTAGCTATGTAGTGATTGTAAACTTGTAAAAATGCTGTTAAAATCAAAACTCCGGTAAAAAAAATATAGATTATAATTATAAAAGATAAATATACCTAAGTAGGCCATTATGTACTGGCTATATTATGTCGACTGTAATGTACCTAAGGAATTACTATGTAGATATGCTTGTGTTGAATTTCAGTTGAATTAATAAAATGTTTATCGATATTCTCCTATTGTTTTTTTTTTCTTTTTAGACAAAAATTTCCCAATTCTGCCCTCAACGTGTTAAAGATTTCTCTTAACTAATCTAGTATATGTACAAAGAAATATAACTTATCATAAAATATGACCAATATCAGATAAATTATAAAATATTTAATCATATAGTGTTTATTCTTATAATAAATAACTCAAAAATTAGCGGAGATAGAAAGAAAGAAAGAAAGAAAATTCTTTATTGCACTCATTAAGTACAATTGGCGGTCTTATCGCTCAAGAGTGATCTCTACCAGACAACCATGGATGGATAGGATCGTGGACAGTACCAGGGGATCTGTGTACTTGTAAGTTGTGGGATATAATAAATAAAATACTTATAGTACTTACATAGAAATATACTACATACATATATATCATAAAATATACATATACTATTTATAAACATAGGATCTCAGTTATGCGCTTAGTGACAGCAGGACAAATAGTGCTCTTTTAACAGTGTTTTAAAGGTTGGTAGTGACTTAATATGGGATATTCAAGTCTCGCAGATTAGTTTTAGAGAAATATATTTAATAACGCAATTTTTTGGGAGATTCCTTTATTCTTCACTTTAAACATTGATATAATATAGCTTATTGCTAAAGTCAAAGTAACGTTTTCAGTGATGCTAAAGAACACAGAGTATAGGAGCAGTACCTTAACAAAAGCATAAAATCTCAAAGTATTTTGGCAAACTCAACCTATACAATGTGAATAAAATCTATGTAACGAGGTCCAGCATTGTGTTTTCTAACTTCTTATACTAAGTGTGTTCATCAATACCACAATGGACTAAACTAAAACACATACAGAACACTACATAGTATAAAATAATTTTCTGACTGCCCCTATATATGCTTAGATCTTTAAAACTACGGAACGGATTTTGAAGAGTTTATTTTAATAGATAAAATCATTGAAAAGGAAGGTTTAATACCATTATTCACAATAATAAACCATTTGAAACATAGATTTCGACGCGGGCAAAGCCGCGTTGCGTAGCTAGTTCTATATAAAAGACAGGGTCAATAAACGCGACAAATAGTCGTAAATAGTACCTATATGTTCAGATCGCGTAAGATTTAAATAAAAACACATTAATATCGTATTCTGCGATTCAAATAATTGATTCCCTTATTTCCAAAGGTTCCAAAGGTTGCCTGGAAGAGATCGCTTCTAAGCAATAATACCGCCCATTGTACTTGTCGCATATAATGTATTTTTGTAATGATTTGATTATGGTGTACAATAAGGAATTTTTGTATTGTATTATTGTATTTCCCATAGCTCAAACTTTAAACATAAAAGATACAGTATCACCCTACATGTATCACACACATCGTCTAGAATAGATTAGCAGAGACATAAGGATGTGCGATAGAGCGTACCGGAAGCGTCCACGCGGCCATGTTGTCTGCGACCCGGCTTCCGGCGGAACCGCGCTACGTGCTACGCCGCTACGGCGTAGAGCTGCTACGCCGTAGTAGGTGCTACGTGTTATGACTGACGCATAGAAAACTCTTAATAAAATTTTGTGGTAAGTTGGTTCTGTTTTTGGAATTGTGATACGAATTTTGAAGTTTTCTCTGGTATTAAACTAGTTTCTGCTCGCGGGTTTGCAGGCGTTGTTTTTCGGTAGTAAAATGTAGTCAAGACTAAGTTCACTAACACATTTTTTTTCAAGTATTTTTTCACCTATGTGAACTGATTAATGGTATATTGAGTAGCTAGCTCTAAATCAACATTTATGCAGAATTTCAGCCTGCCCCGTTCAGAATTTTTGGCTTGAAGAAGTAACAGACTTTCATCCATCCATTTTATTATTAAACTTAACCCGGAAACAAACTATTGACTCGCCACGCGACCCGACTAAACGCGATGCGTGTATAAATTTTCAACAAGAAGAGAGAGAAATCACATCTGTAACATAATGTGTTACAATGTGTTTCTGGGTGTGATTTGATTCAATTCAACACGCATCACATTTCTTCGGGGAGCGCCGAAGAAATGTGATACGTGCTGAATTTGGCGTGTCAATAGTGTGCTCAAGCTTTTAAGTATTACATTGAGTGTAATACAGGTACCATAAAAGTAATGCAACGTGTTAACAACACAATACAGGTCACATCCACAACCTGTTTCAAATGACATTACGCATTTGAAAGTTGTTAATGTTGGCACAGCCGGAAACTCTGCGGCGGAAGTGGCTGGCCGCCATATTGTTTGCGGCAACTTCCGGCAACAGCTACTTGTCTGCAACTTGCATGTGGGCCACTTTAGTAGGTTTTTACGGCTTTTGCTTGTAGACAATGGGCCTTTTGTTTGAGTTAGGAAGATTGTTATGAACTGTGGGTGGATTGAACATGTCGTTCTGAGATTTCTTTTGTACTTTCATGTTATGTCTTGATATGGTAGAATAATAAACAAATGGTGGAAGATGTTATTCAAATGACTTAAACCACCAATTAATTTCATAGTAAATTTAATCTTACCTTAGTGTTTTTAAGATTCTAAGGCCACATGACAATGGTACACGATGGAAAATACTTAAAACTACGACCCATATAAAACATATTATAATTTAGACTAACCTACATAAAAAAACGGCTGAGGCCTGCATTTGGTTTGAGTCATGAACTCAGGGTTCAGTTCATTAGCAGCTGTATGAATTAACTAAGTATGAATAAGACCTCAATATTAATACTCGTCTTTGTGTCGTTTCCTTATATTGTTGGTCGTGACTCCATCATGAAAGCATCTTCTCCCGTATGATGTTGCGCCATCTGCTCCTGTTCTCAGCGGTATGCAGTGCTTCAGGCATGTTTATGTCGACTGTGCTATGTAAAAAGTCAAGTCAAAAGTCAAAAATCATTTATTCTTTAGGCTTACAAAATAAGCATTTAGACAAGTCATATTTTATACATTAAATTATTATCAAATAAAATGATCTTACTGTTCACTTCAATGTTTTGTCCACTAGTGGAAGAAGTGAAAAAGAAACCACTAGTACGTTCATCTCTTATATGTCTAATACATTAACCATGTATTAGACATATAAGAGATGAACATACTTGCCTTGCCTATTATATTAAGTCTAAATATAATATGATTCGATACAATCTCAATATTTAAGTAAAGCTATGCACAACAACAAATTACTTACTACTATTGTCGGTGCGAAACTGAGCGACATCTGGCCAAGCATTAACATCATTGAGATAATCATTGATGAAGTAGAAAGCCTTCTTGATGAGATTTAGTTTTATGTAATTTTTAAATTTATGAATAGGGAGCTCAGTTGCTTCAGATGGAAGCTTATTATACACAGAAGCGCACGCTATTGCCCATAAATGATTTCCCTACCTTGTGTAATCTAAATGATGGGATGTGTAACTTGTTCTTGTTTCTTGTATTTCTATTGTGAACATCACACTTTTTCATAAGGCTATCCTTATTTTTGTGGGTATCATGGATATGGATCTGGCCAGGCTAGCGCATTGGGCTTCTTTCTCTAGGTCTCTTTACCTCCACTTTTCTGTGATATTAAGAACAATTACATACATGGCCTATTTTAATTTTATTCTCCAAAATACGCAATTGCATCATTCGTTTCTTTTATTTTGTGCAAATTGGTACTCTAATTCGGCGTATTATTAAACCAATTGCTAGAAACGTAGACAATTAATTATCCGGAGAACTAAAATACTTTTAAGTAATTGTTGTGTTTCAAAATCATCAGTTTATTTGACGTTCGAATAAAACCATTTCATAAGCTCCATTCGGTAAACACATCTTTGTATCAAACGCTAAAGAGCTGGCTAAAGTCATTTTGCGATGCCGCGCGTCGCAAGTGGTTTTCACGTTTGTACCGTCAGAAGAAAAAGTGAGTTGAAAAAAGTTAAAACCGATTTCGAATTTCTTTGTAAACGACAGTTAATATTATGAAATTTTTGGAGGCATGTATTGAGTTCAGGCTCGTTTTTCACGGAGGACCAGGCTATGGCAAGATACATCCTGCCATAGTATCTGCTGAGTGTGGTTTTTGTACCGTAACTATAACATAGTATCTATCTAATCAGCTGGTAATACTGCTGAGTATATGCCTGTTCCTTATCTTTGTACCCCTGGCAGTCATGTGCCAGTCGGATCCACTGCTTCCCTACAGCCCCCACAATGTCGTCTGACCATCGGGCAGGTGGTCTACCTCGACGCCACCGCATATCCCTACGCCATCATTCGGTGACTGCTTTGGTCCATCGGTGAACATATTATACATATATTTAACCATATTTAACCTTTGTCTCATGTTTTTGCTGTGTATTGTAGTAGTTTATCTAGTAAAGAAAAATAAACGCATTTTACTTTACTAGATAAACTTCCATCTTTTGAGATAGTGTGTTAACAAGTGTAACTTAACAACTGTGGTGGAATTTGGCTCATAGAGTTAAGTTAAATAAATTCTCCCGGAAAATTATCTGTGATAAAGCAGTTCTAGAAAGATGGCGAAAACTTTAAACAAAGCGAGCTCTTCTCAACTTTGAGAGTTGACGAAATCCTTATTCTTCGTAACACTTCAACTTCACCCAGTTTTACTATATATATTCTAGGTGTATATTTTGGTTGGTGTTGTTAGTCTTTTGCTTCCTAGTACACTTGTACCACGATACTCTAGCGACACTGGTATCGCTTTAAGTTTGTATGGAAAGCGATAAGATAGCGATAAATTTCAATGCATTTTGCGGTTTAGATATAGGAGTTTAACGACCTGTATGGTCACCTTTTTTGGCAATTAGTCTAGCAGACCTAGATAATATATAATAACATTCTTTATATTTTCAAGTTACAACATACCTCACTGCAAGTGTAATATTATTTTTAGAGTCGAAACAGATCGAGATGATAAAGTTTCGGTCCTTCCCAAGCTATATTATCTAGCTTTATTATATCTACAGTATCTAGACCCGCTATACAATGTCAGCTATGCCCGAGTCGAAAAGCGGGAAGTCAGAAAGCTTTTTAGCCTACTTCAATAAAAGAAGTATAGTCGGCTGTATGTTTCATACATTTTATCGTCGATTCCTCCGTCAAATAAGAATTTCGATAATTATTCCGCTATTTTGAAGAAAATAATCCCGAAATTGTCGCATTATATTTATATTTCTGGGGGTCTAGTATTTATCCCACAAATCTGACAAAACAGTATAAATATTGAGTAATGGCCATGCTAATTCTTTGACCGAAATAAAAGCCTACATTGCGATCAGCGATCCGATCAGCAGAGACTTGTTTTGTGAACGCTGCGGGCCGGGCAAGCCACGCAGTCAATTTACCGCTCATTGACGGCGTAATGCACAGCGCACACCACTTAGCGAACCCTGATTATATTTTACGAAACAGGGACACAATGAAGAGGTCGCAAGAAATACTTGCGATGGCGGTGGGATATTTAAGAACGGTAAAATGTTAGTTAGTGACCTACAGATTGTTAAAATTAACTTTCTTTCTTATAAAGATAATACATAATGGCCACTTTATTACAAGTCTGATAGGAGTCATTATCTGCGATGGATATTTGATAACTTGAAAACGGAATACGTAGAAAAATATTATGCTGAAATCAAAGCAATACATAAAGTGAATACTAACAAAGTATGTAACTACCTAAGTAATTATTTTGTAGTTTTTTAGCTATGGTCGCTCTATGATATCTAGGCCTAGCTTTTGTCTTAACATAGTAACTCTGGTTGTTTTTCATCTTCCACCCAACAGCCTACATTAACATCACAATACTTACAAAACAAACACACACTAAAATATAACCCTCCTTTCTGCGAAGTCGGTTTAAAATAACTCGCACCCGTTCTCCCACATTACCGTCAATATCCAAACAAAGATTAGTAAAAGAAGATGGATCATCGTATTGTCAAAAAGGGCAAAAAATATTCAATAAATCTGGCCTTAGAGACGTCGATCACAGATGCGTCCCGAAGGACTGCTATCGGCATCCTATAAATGCAAAATGATGGAGAGGAAACAGGGAATTAATAATGGAAGGGTATCACTTGGGTATTCCGTGTCTGAATGTTTAAAAGTATATTTAAGTTACTAATATTATAAGACAGCTTAATATGGCATTCCCTGAAGTTTTGTAATAATTCGTACAATACAATACAAATACGCTTTATTAATAATAATAATAAAAATAAAATCATTTATTTCAGACCATAGAAATGTAACAGATCTTATTTAATCTTATTTCTACGGTCCATAGTAATATATACCTTAAAACTAGCATTCATAAAATATAAAGAAAATACTAAATTAATAACACGCTTATTATGATAATGCCGACAGCGTGTAGATGTCGAAATCAGGGTGTCAGCTGACGTCGTCGGTGCACGGCGCGGGCGCGAGCGGTGCAGCGGTGACCCGTTGCAGGCGGCCAGTAAACTTTCGGAACTTGACACTCTTCGGCCAAAACTCTGCGCTTAGGAACGTCGAGAGATGATGACTTGGTACTCTCACCATAAATGAATTGAAGCTCACATTATGGCAAGAGTTCAGCTTCTCGACGCGCATCGTGAATCCGGTCTTCATTTAGGTACTCCTCCACAGCCTTGGCCTCCACACTGAAGTGGACGCGTGAAACGTAGAGCTGGGTAGTCGGTACCTCCGCTCGAAAACCAGTATTCAAGTCTTTTGGCCCAGTACCGCACTGGTTGCGACTGGTGGGCTAACGACTCTTTCGAACCACCACGGTGAATCCGTCCGCGACACAGGGCGCCTTCCAAGGAGCCGGCGCAGCCCCGGTACTACGTGATCGTTATTCCACATCAAGACAGAGATACTGTTATACATACCTAGTACATTATACTCACCTATGTACATATTATTATCACTATATATAACTTTGACTCGTTTTATTCAACTTTAGTTTAATTTGTACAAAATATTTTTTAATTTTTTGTCACCGAATTGTCGTCCGTAACTTCAATTTGTATATTTAAAGTCTTTGGCTGAAAAACAGCGCTGAATATAAAAAAAAAACCCTATTTCGGCGCAGGGTCATGGAGGTAGTCTTATTTTCTTAATATCACCCAATTGTGTCACTCTACCCATGATAAACTACTTTATTTGTTTATTCTATGCCTGTATTTTGTACCTGTGTCCAAATAAATGTTTTTTCTATTTTATTCTATACAGAAAAAAAACATTAAAGAACAAACAAACAAACGATACAGATGTACAATGGGCGGCTTTATCCCTAAGAGCGATTTCTTCCAGGTTGGTTAGTTTCAGGCTACAGACGAACGAAGGTTATCGCAAATCTGGACCGCTCCACTGCTGCAGAGCACAAATACGTGCATTCAATTTCCACATATTTGATAAACCATCAATCAACGGCTTTAGATAACGGACAGCTCGCGAGCCACTTGCTTGTAAGCTATTTCGACACCATAAAATATATCTAAAGGTACAAGTTTATTTCCATATTTTAATGCTTAGCTTTTTGCTTTGAGCTGCTCGATATAAAATGGTAATCACTGAAAAATAGGAATCATTCAGAGCTTTATTATAATGGATAATCATCTTAAATGAAACTCGTTTTATTTTAATAATCGACAATATAATGGTCTAACTTTTTTCCCTATATGGGTGCACGAAAAAACTACTTACCCAAACACATGACAGGCTTATATATAAAATAATTGCAGTTATATGCAGTTATACGCCTATAGAACGCTTACATAAAACAACCTGGGTTGTCGCGACCGGACCCAAGAATAAACCCGCGTCACAGCATGCTTTTGTCCCTGCTGTGCGTAGTCCCCTTAGAAGCATCATCTCCTAGAAATATTACAATTATTCCAACAGACTTAAACGGTGTATGGGTACACGTAAATATCCTATTGACAACGAAGATAAGCCAACCTGATGGCTTACGAATGGAAAACAAGAGAATGAGCAAATAACAATCGTGCCAGCATTAAAAACAGACCTAGCATGCGTAGGCCGGCTTTATAGAGCTGGCACGATTGTCTGTTGTTTTGTTTATATTATTGAAGTAAATGCGATACTGACTACAGCACTGGGCCTAAATAAAAATTAATTAATTGCCGTAATGACAGTAAAAGAATCACTTTACCATAACGATGGTATCGTCTCAGAATGTCATATTTTGATGAAACAACTACACATCGAGGAACGCGTGTCAACAGTATCAAGGTATAAACCATTCTATCATATATTATATCTCCATGCAAATCTAGAGTTTATTTCATCTACGGACGATTCTGCGACAATACTAATGTCATAGTAAAGCGATTGTCAGCAGAATACAGCACCTTCACTCCGCTCAACCAAGAATAAAAGACGATGGCGCTATCCCTGCCTTCACTACTTATATTACTACATATTATAAAACAAAGACCCTTCCCGCTATTTGTCAGTCCCAATGTATGCTTAGATTTTTAAATCTACGCAACGAATTTTGATGCCGCTTTTTTGAATAGATAGTGATTCAAGAGGAAGGTTTATGTGTATATAATACATGCATTTGCACACGTGCGAAGCCGCGGCGCGTCGTTAGCGTATAACAAATCTAGTCTTTACTAAACTTAAGATGCAGGTACTGACTCTCGCACATCTCTTCGTAGTCCTTGTTCCACCACTGCCGGAACTTGTGATATCTCTTTTCTGCATGATCCTTATTTATCTTGGTGCAGAGGTCGCAGACGTCATGTTTCGAACGAGTTTCATAGCGGTAGTAGTCTTTCCAGTCAAGAAAGAACGCGTACTCCTTGGGGTTTCTAGCGAGGTAGTTTAAGATGGCGCCTAGTTTCTTTATGTCGAAGGCCCCAGCGTTGATGTAAGAGCCAGGAGGGATGAAGCTGTAAGATTTTTCAGAAATTGGTGAAAGATTTCTTGGAAACAACGAGGTTATTGAACCCGGGAAAGTAAGTACTTAAACTTTGACATGATTGTAATTTCAATATGACCAACTCATATTGACATTACAATCATGTTAAAGTTAATTGTTTATTGGAATTTATATTAATATAAACTATTAGATTTGTTATCAAAGGGAAAATATCTAGTACAACGGATTCTGAGAATTATATATCCAGGCAAAGACATTGTCTTTGTATCCAGGCTATTCAACGTTTCGCTTTGACACTGAAATATAAAATGCGCAAATCACGGATATTATGGATTTTAAAATGGGCCGTAGCTGAACAACAAGAGATGGAGATTTTTATGTTTAATTACCTTGAGAAGTTCTTGCCAAGAACAATGGGTACAATTTCCCGTGACATAACTCTAACCAGTCTCTCCGTCACATAATCTTGTGTCACCGAATCTTCTAGAACCAACTGGAAATGGTAATCCTTCTCAATCTTCTTCATGCAAGCCTCTTTATTCTTCTCATGCCCACACTTCTTGTGATCACTGCACGGCCCGTATGTATCGACAGTTTGATTATAAGCTGCCAATTCCATTTTCAAGTCCAGAACAAAATCTTTATGTTTCTTCTGAAGATTACAACTAGAAGCAAACCAGGCAACAGCTTTAGTCTTACGTTTGATTTTGATTATACGTTTTTGTGTGTTCTTGAATCGATCTACCCATTTCACGTTTTTGGAAGGGCCGATTATTGTGTTATTTTTATCGTAGATGCGTATCAATGGATATGGAATGTCTGAATCTAGCCTGTAAGTCCACGTCCAGTTGAAAAAGTCGTCAAGCCAAGGGTTGCAGATAGCGTGTTTCTGGCTAGACTGGAACGACTTGAAAATAAACCTTTGGTGTGAATATCGCCCCAAATTGATATTGTAAGTGTTTATTTTCGCGAGATCTGGCAGGTTGAACACAATAGCGTCAAAATTCTGCTCTACTCGGAGTAAACTCTTATTGTAAGAGATATAACAGTTGATATAAGGGCAATTTTGAACGATGAAAGATTTTTGTCCTTCCGGGTATATTTCGTCCAATTTGAAAACGTTTTTATGATGCGAATTCTTTTTACCTTTCTTCCAAATTAGGATATATTTAAGATCCATCGCGTATCTCGCCCGTCGGGTTGGCAAATGCCTCTTGCTAGATACTATATTAGGAAGCAGCGCTATCAGAACAGCTATACCTAATAATATCATGTAAACTCCAAACTTCGCGAACACTCTTCTAAAGCTCTCCATGGGCAGTGCACTCTTTGTTTGATTATTGTTCAATTTTTCTTTCATGATTCTCATTTTGTAATTCACACAACAAGCTCTGATAATGGACTGGGCATCTCTACAATGATCCGCGGAGTGTTTACTGATTCTTTGGTAATTTGGTGGTATTTGTGGAATGTACGTTGTTTGTATTGGTGTAAATCGGCGTAAACCGTTGTTTACCAAATTTTGTGATTGGAATCCGATTGTGACTTGTTTGGAATTATTAACAGTAGTAAATTACAGTGACAAGGTTTCAAATAACAGCGATTTCGAGGAATTTTCGATAAGATTTCCAGAGGACGTGGCGATGACTGGCAGACAAATTGGTAAACTAAGAAAAAGATGGGAACAAACATGTTTTAAAAACTTTTGAAGCTATCATGGGTAACGCAAAAGTCATTTATAACAGGGGATATTTACCATGATTAGATTTTTTAGTTTTCCAATGCACAGCACTGTTAAAAATGCTTTTTATCAAACATTCGGAGCACTGAATTTACTACCTACAATATATAATTGTTTAAATTTCTAATCAAATTCAGCTAAATATTATTTATTTAAAACAATCCCACTTATGTAAACACTATTCCGCGTCATTTAACCCTCTGAACAAATTACAGTTTAATTTGGTATTTTGATTAAAAGTTGAACACGTTAGGGTAAGTTTTGTGGGAGTATCGTTCGTATAATTTATGCGTTTAATTTCGCAATAAAGTCGCCAGTTTAACCTACTGCCATATGAAAAACTCGTTTCTGTATCCGACAGTTAATTTATGGGTAAAAAATATAGGAATGGTAGCATGTGTGAGGATGGGGAGTAAGCTAAATTGCGTTACTTGCTAAGCTGATTTATCGGCTTATTTCGTTCTGTATCGACTATTTTTGGAGCTGGCTAAAAACGGTTCAAATCTGTGTTAACGCGTTTAGTGTCGAGCTTCAGAGACTCGAACACAACCGGGGCGCATCGCTGCTCTTTATGCGCGCTTAGGAAAGCAACGACGTGGCAGTCAAAGTGTTAACAGACTTAACGAGCAACGCGAAAGCAAATAGGGTAACTAGAGATAATTGCCTCGGTGGAGAAACGTGCGTATCAAAATACTGTGAAAATATCAAAATTTATAAAAATCACATAAGATTATTGATATTCTAATTACTTAGCCACATTTAAGCCTTTAGGAAATTGATTACTACGATATAATTGTGGGTTTTTCAAAAGTGAGAAACATATCTCTTACACATAATACAATTTGTTTCAACTGCTAATAATGTTAGTTACTGAGACTTCGTTCGTTTATCTATGTATATCCTCATGCCATATGTGTGGCCACATGCTATAACGCAGACACTAGATAAACCTCTGTGTATGTGTAAGTGTATAAGTTTTTGATGAATAAATAAATATATACATAAAATATGTAGTCAAACTGGCCATAACCGTCAAGATATTTTAATTGAAACATTATTTTATAAAATATAATGGATTGCGAACACTGTAACGAAATAATAGGATTAACAACATTAACCCTACATAGCTAACGTTCCTAAACTACCTTGATAAGCTAACCATTCGTAATTTTTACGATCATTCTATAATGGAGGATATAATAAAATGTATTGTATTTTTTATAAAAAAAAATTATGGGTTCATAAATATAGGATATAAATGAAAGATATTTATCATAAAAATCTATATATTATACCATTAAAGTACAATTAACACAAATGTAATATGACACTATTTTTTCGAGATCAAAATCACACACTTACTTGTGTGCAAATATTACGAACGTTAGCTTTATAGGGTTAAAGAATACTCTGCAACCACCTAAAAATTAAACCCACACCCATACAGCTATTATAATAATGAAAAGCGAAAACACAAGAAGGGATCATTAGGAATCGCTGCCAGTTTACTCAGATTAAGTTCAGCCAACATCGGGTTGTCTTATTCTGTGTTGTTACTCAAATTGTCGACACTTGAGTACAGATTAGCTTCGTTACCCGGCGGCGGCGCTCGTACCTGACTTAGTGAGGGGACTGCGAAATGTAAGTTGTCGATAAAATTATTCGATGACAGGATTTGTTTATGACTCATCGATATATCGATGTAATGGAAGATGTAAAGAAATAGTCGTGGACAATTCAGCCACTATCCTCTATCCCAAGTAAAGCAGAACTCGTGATTTGGCTACTAGATAAGATAACTGGTATACCTATATGTACTTCATTTAATACATCACACTGATTATATTTTACCTAAAAAGTATCGTAGTTTGACGAATTTATTATTAGTATTTGTTTTTTAAATTCACGCGTTTGCCCCTGCGGGCGAATCGAACCCGAAACTTCCTGCGTCGAAGGGGGACCTTCGCCACACATGATAAAACAACCTTCATGGACGTTGCTTGGTATGCCAAGACGTTGCAGAATTGCTACACTAAGGCTAGTCAGCCGTCCCAGGTGTCGTTGAATTGAGTTTGTACTTCGCCAATTATCTGCATTGTTATGTTTTTTGTTAGCTTCATCGACATACTCACAGATTTCTTAGGCTGCAATTTTTACAAACACAAATACATTGGCACATTTTTACAAAAACACTTTTCGCGTCGGCATTAAAAACATCGACAACCTGTTTACGTTGGGGTACCCATCCCTAGCTTTCCAAGTGGTCGCGCGAGGAACCTCGCGGAATAATGATTTCTTTGAGGCGCCCTGTTTGAAGCACCCCATTACAGCCCTCAGATACGGTTGTACTGTACTTAATAGCAGATCACAATGCTGTCTCTAATTGTTTTCCTTACCTTTGTGAGGTAAAAGCATGTTTACTGCTGAGGATTTTAATCTTAAAGGACCTTTTATTATTGAGTCGGGTCACATGATCATCATCATCATCATAATCAGCCTATATCAGTCCACTGCTGGACATAGGCCTCCCCCAATGAGCGCCATAGCGCCCTGTCTTCAGCTTGCCGCATCCAGCATCTACCTGCAGTCTTTCGCAGGTCGTCATCCCACCTGGTCGGAGGGCATCCTACACTACGTTTACCGAGTCGTCGTCTCCACTCAAGAACACTTTTGCCCCAGCGGCCGTCTGTTCTTCGCGAGATATGGCCGGCCCACTGCCACTTCAGCTTGCTAATTCTTTGAGCTATGTCGATAACCTTGGTTCTCTGTCGGATGTATTCTTTACGAATCCTATCCTTCAGAGAAACTCCGAGCATAGCTCTTTCCATAGCTCGCTGAGCGACTTTGAACTGGTGGACCAGCCCTATCGTGAGTGTCCACGTCTCAGCTCAGTCCGGTCACAGGTCTTGTATTTGTTGGGGCTATCGTTTTCTGATTTATGTTTTGGATAAAATTTGAACGATAATTATATTATTATTAACGGCATCACTGATACAATTTTAATTAAGTCAGATCATAAATCACACATTTATAAACCATATTTATACCGAAATAAGCGACTATTTTTTTAGTAAACATAGCGAGATCGATAAATAGATAGAAAATAAATTTTTTGAATCCCTACAAAACACGACTCATTACAATAATAGGTACTTATTTAGATAAAACAGATAAAAACATACGAATAATGTGTTATTCATGCGGCCAAGAAGGCCCCTGTCATAGCATTATGCCGCTACAAGCCGAAGTTAGTAGCGGCGCTGATTTCCAGACAATAGACTAGTGTCTTAAAAAATTCTAGTATGTCCGTCAGTTAGATTATTAGAAGATATTAGACCCGTGTTTTTTCTTTTGTCAATAAAACAAAAAAATATGAAGATATAGCCAGATAAAGTTCCGCGTGACGTCACGTCTTGCTACACTTTTTAGCAAGTTGTGACGTCACGCCCCCCACTCCTAAACTTTGACGCGCTTTATTTTTGTAAGTATTTGTTTGATTGACAAAATAAAAAATACGTGTCCAATATCTTATGATAATCTAACTGACGGACTGAATAGAAAAATATATTTATTACCCAGGACACTACCCTATTGTACGTATACAATAAAAAAAAAACAATTTCGACTGAGGATAACCTCAAACAAAATGGATTTGATTATCTCGCTTTGCTTTCTTTATACCTAAATATAATCACAAACATTGTTTATTAATGTCTAATTTTTTGCAAAAATTATATTTTTCTTATATTATAGTCTTTCTGGGCTGTTCATTTTTTCTATTCTTTTAATGTATTGTTCCGACATCTTTTACTCTACTCTATTGTGGCATTTTTGGTGATGTCGTCCTTATTTTTCTATTAATAATAATGTAAATCCTTTTATTGGCTGTCAGTGATATTTATAAGATAAGTAAATTTATTTTTAAGAGCTGTGGATTTTGTTCATTAATAAAATAAAAATAAATAAAAATAGATTATCATTGACTGTCAAAATTATAAAAAAGTTTAAGTTTTTTCTTGTCTTAGAATAGGTACAGTATTTATCCGGTACGTTCG
The DNA here is from genome assembly GCA_947044415.1 of Eupithecia dodoneata. Lineage (NCBI taxonomy): Eukaryota > Metazoa > Arthropoda > Insecta > Lepidoptera > Geometridae > Eupithecia > Eupithecia dodoneata. The sequence continues at coordinate 4,524,061 of OX345670.1, forward strand.
ACGGTTACAGAAGGAATTCCCAGCTCAATCCTCGTCTGTGAATACAAGAATACAAATCTAAACGCGCAGCCTTTCCAATCAATCGCCTACGATCTCCATACCCTTTGATCAAAGCGTGCCATTGTCAGCACAGTGTGGACTCAATCAAACCGAGATCGGAGAAAAAGTGCGCGAAAAGTGGATTGTCGTAGTTTCAATTCCATTTGGCGACCGCGGGGTCCGCCGGGGTTTGGCCTGGATTAAGGGAAAAGCGAATAGATATTAGCTTGGGGCTAGATAATGCTGAGTGAATTATCCCGCATTATTTATTTATTTTATTTTGCTGCGCCGCGGCTTCCCCGCGAGGGAATTTATGTGTCAAATATGTAGTTTATAAACCTTTCTCTTGAATCACTCTATCTATTATAATTCTTCCGCATCAAAATCCGTTGCGTAGTTTTAAGGATCTAAGCATACATAGGGACATACAGACAACGGTAGCGACTTTATTTTATACTGTGTAGTGTAGTCATATATTTTAAGACATGAACGCGTGATGTATTAATGGTATATTCTGGGTCGGCCATATCTCATGAAGAACTCACAACCACTGGGATAAACGTGTTCTTGAGTGGAGTACATGACTCAGTAAGCGTTGTGTAGGACGCCTTTTGGCCAGGTGGGGTGACTGTAGGGAGATACTGGATGCGTCAAGCTGAAGACAGGGCGCTTTGACGCTCATTAGGGGAGGCCTATGTCTAGCAGTGGACTGCTATAGGCTAATGACGATGATGATGCCTAGCATAGGCTGATGATGATGATGTTGATATAGGTCATATTTTAAAAGCTAGCGCAATTGTCTTGTTACCTATATCTAGCATGGCATCTTGATCGGCTTATATACCCATTCAAACAAAAATCCTTTCGCTCCTTACGCTCCGTACGCTTCGATACCGATCCAGTGAACGCGTAACTTTGACCTGACATATCGTGATTTAACCATTACGATTTACCTAAACTCTGAATAATCAATGCAGCAACGCTTCAAAATGGGAAACAACCATTAAACAGATGCATTTCAACAAAATTCCTTATCACACAAACAAGGCCCATTGTGTTATATTCGAAAGTGTAAATCACGGATACAACAAGGCCCACAGTCCCGCCGCCAGTCGTTTTACGTGATTTAACGCGTAATTAGTGGTCTATGTGGTAGAACTACGTGGCGTACTCGTATGGAGAAACAATTATTATCTCTACGTGAAGACTTAGTTGGTACCTTTTGCCTACGTCATCATCTTCATCTACCTATAATAGTCTACTGCTGAACCTAGGCCTATATAGCGACCTGTTTTCAGCTTGCCGCATCCAGCATCTACCTGCAGTTTTTCGCAGGTCGTCATCCCACCAGGCCGGAGGGCGTCCTACACGTTCGTTTTTCGAGTAGCAGTCTTCACTCCAGAACACGTTTACCCCAGCGATTGTCGGTTCTTCACGATATATGGCCAGCCCACTGCCACTTCACCTTGCTAATTCTTTCATTTATTTCTTTGAGCTAGCTTTGGTTACGTATTGTAACGAAATTTTATAAATAATGTACCTACGTAAAGGAAGGGGTAGCCGCTACTGTAGAGAAACTGTCCTACTGCCGAAAAACCTTACTTCCTAATCCAAATCGTATAAGTAGGTATTTGGAATAATTTAAATTTTGCTGAGAGTAATTAACTCTCGTCACACTAAAGGGGCCAGTCTGAAAACCACCGTTATTTTGTACCTACAAGTACAAAGCTGAGATTGACCCTTTTGAGCTACGTAGAGTAGAATAACTATAGCTAATAATATATAATAAGAGAATGGCTCCATAAATAATTAATATACATAGGTTTATCTGTATGCAACCCAATATCGGTGTAGTATTTATTAGTTACCTAAGTCTATACTAATATTATAAAGAGGAAAGGTTTGATTTTTTGTTTGTTTGTTTGTAATGAATAGGCTCCGAAACTACGAGACCGATTTGAAAAATTCTTTCACCGTTGGGAAGCTACACATCCCCGGTGAACATAGGCTATATTATATTTTCAAAAAAGTTAGGGATCCCTCCTAAAACCGTGCGAAGCCGGGAAGGTTCGCTAGTACCTAATAAATTTGCATTGCGACCGATAACAACAAAACATCGCCGTTTTTATCCAGCTCGATTCAAAACTGTTGACAACACTAAATAACTGATGACGTCCCATGGGTCCAATGGGGATAGAGTTGTTCTGACTCCAGTGTTGCCCTAATAGGGATGCAAAGTTGGCTAGTCAAAATAAATGGACGATGTTATTTTATCCAGGCCTTTATTATTAGCCCCGAAGCTAGCTCAGTCATTGATTTAAGGTGCTAAGGCTTAAGGTTGTCCGGATAGATAGCTCCCAGCGGCAAGGCCACTCTTTATACATCCTCTATTCTAAGTATTTATTTATGTATTATTTTATGTTTTGTGTGGTATAATAAAGTGTTTTCTATCTCCATAACATAGCTCCATAATTATCTGATCTATGCTTGAGTAACGCTATAGGAAAGTATTACTCTAGCATATATCGATGACTAAGCAAGCGCGTTTACTTAAAGGCCTCCCCCTGATAAGCACCTCATAGGTTTTTATCTCATGTGGGTCATGCCCATAATCCCTATGCTGGGCATGCGAGTCTGGGATCCCCGAACCCTCAGTTACTAAAACCTAAAGGCCTCCCCCTGATAAGCGCCTTATAGGTTTTTATCTCATGGGGTTAATTCTCATAATCACCACGCTGGGTCTGCGAGTCGGGGATCTCTGACCCCATGCTTACCATTACAACATCCTTATTTTCTTTAATCGAATTAAAGTTAAATATTTCTGAAGCTTAAATGTCTGCGCGATCCTCGTCCAAGTATCGGCTCAGGTGCACTTCCACGCATACGTTCGCTTAATTAGATCTGGCAGTACCTAGAACATGGGCCCTACTACGAAACTACAATACGATACTTACATCCACTTTACAACGTTATTTATAATAAATAAATAATTATGGACAATTCACACAGCATTATCTAGCCCCATGGTAAGCAGAGCTTGTGTTATGGGTATTAACCTTTAATTGGTGACGTGGCATTTGTGTAACGTAAGTGGTGACGTTAGGCCTGACAGGCCTCGGATGAATATACGTATAATTCAAACTGTACACAAATGAATGACTGTAGCCTACCTATTTGTGTTAATATGGATATTTAGGTATGAAATAAAACAATTATGTGTATTCTAACTATCACTATTATTTAAAAACAAGATATATCAAAATGAGGTCTCGTATTATTCGAAAAAACGATATGATATCATTATTTGGTCATAAAAAACAAAAAACGACATACTTATAAATAATAACATTTTGAAATCTTAGTATAGACTTGAATCATCTTATAAAATAACATAAATCTCTTATCAAAATTTAAATCACAAAACTGACACTGGGTAAACTTCACATGTTTTTCACATGCGTTCATTCCTCCCTTGGTGGAACTATATACAATTATATATTATATATTATATAAAAAAAAAATTATAGCATTTTCGATTAATAAAATTTGTCTTTTAAATCATCAGCTGCAGAACCACTAAATTTTTCACACCCTAGCCATTCTTCGATTTGTTGATCAACATTTGAACTGGGTCCCGGTATAATTTGTATTCTAGTACTTTATTCTGTATTTCTCTGCTCTAGTACTCTACGTGTTTTTCTAGGTGGTTCTGTATAATTCATCCTTTATGTTTTGAGATATACCCCATACTAAATCACAAATAACAACTTAACAACTCTGAAAAAAAAGTAACGTAAGTGGTGACGTAGGGCCTGAGAGGCCTCAGTAAAACTTTAAATGCGTATAACTCACCGAATTTGCCCCCGCCGACACTATTATCCCTATCCACGGTATGGGTGCAACCAAACTCGAAGCTACTGAGACACATAAACCCGGGACGCGAGGGGAAAGGGGTGAAAAAACGTTTTGTTAGTGCTCACGGGCCTGTGAGGCCCCACGTCACCAGTTAAAGGCTAGATAACTGATATACATACATAATACAATAAATTACATAGATAGATATTTTTTTATTATACATAGAAAACGACCAGAACACCCGGAACAAATATCTGCAGATCGTACACACAATTGTTACGAGGCGGGAATCGAACCCGCAACCTCCTGCGTCGCAGGCGGACCTTCGCCCACCGCGCCACATCGGTCGTCTATAATACGTATAGTTTACCAACTGACATTAGGAAATGTACATGACATCATACAATTTAAATCTAACCGTTTTAGTTATTTAATAAGTAAGAAATTTTACACCTTGAATGAATATTTTGACGCAGTTTAGTTGTTTTAGTAGATGTAGTATAGATACGTGGCTGATTTTCAAATTGGAAAACGCATTATTTTCAATTCTTAAACTTTTCATTTTTGCTTTACTATTATTATTATTGATTTTTGCTCTATATCCAAAATAATGTAACAATTGTACGCCTAATGGCAGATCACAGTGGTCTTTATTTTAAGTCTCCCTGTAATACTGTGTATGACAAATAAATAAATGAATAATGAACATGAATATAAAAGTGATATATTGAGTGAACTTATAACTAAAAAAACACGCGTACAAAGCTACGGCTAGAAACTAGTGAACTCGATCTGTCGCAGCGGCGGATTTCGCACGGATGCAAGCAAACCTAGCGGATCAACCGCGCGAAATGTTCACACAACACCGCCCACTGCATCTGCGTGGACTCCGCCGTGCGTGAATTGCGTTTTCAGTAGACAGTAACAGTGGATTATTAACAGTAAAAAAACGTAAGGAAACTCCCATAGGTAGGTACATGAAGTTGCCGCGCCGCCCGCGCCGCGCCGAATTGAACAATTATCAGAATTAATTCGTATCATTCAATATTGCGCAAGGAACCGACAACCGCTGGGGTAAGCGTGTTCTTGAGTGGAGTGGAGACCAGTCTTGTCCCTCGAGCCTTGAGTCTTTCTGCGAAGGAAGAATTCAGTAGGAAGGTAGGGTAGGAAGGTTCAGTAGGAACCATTTGTCACATAGATTTCCACGAGGGCGGAGCCGCGAGGCGCATCTATTATTATATTCGACACACTATGGTATTAGGTGATACCTGTAAAAATAGTTATAATGCTTTGAATAAATATATACATACATATAAAACAAAGTCAGGTTTATTCGAACACTTGTAATTCAAGAACAGCTGGACCAGCTTTATGGTATTTGGTTGGTTGTATTTGTCTCCGGCCCGAATAGCAGAGTAGCTATTAAAAACAGAAAATTGATGAAAAAAAAACAAAACATTTTCCCATACATAAATAAATCAATAATAAATAAATAACATTGACTGTTACGCGGTACGAAGTTCGCCGGATCAGCAGCGAGATAAGTTATTTAGATAGGTATTCATATTTTATAACTTATTATTATTAATTAAAATAATTTGTAATTTCAAGAAACCTACTTTAAGAAATTTTTGCATGTCGATGTTTGCAATGTGTTTTGGCACTACCTATTCTAATGTTCAAGACCTTGTATTTCTTGAATAAGAAAAAGAATATTTAATTTTAAAAAATTGTGTACATCTTACATAAGTAAGGGTTATCGAATTATTATAGTAGGTATCAACAATGTTATCCTTTCGGACATACAATAATATTTAAACACAGAGAATACCTAGGTCTTATTTTCTAAATACCTAGTCTAGGATAGATCTAGGTTAGTTACTGCTAACTAGCTATCAAAAAACTCCTTAACACTTTGACTGCGATTTTTTTTCGACGACTGCGATCTTTTTTTTAACCTAAAAATTTCGTGCTGCCGCTCTACACAGCGGTTGTGTTGCGCCGCACATGCGTTTCGTTCAAAAATATTACGGCTGTGCTGAGTCACAAAGATCTGTATTTTCTCAGCCGCTGCGCTAGTGTGGATTTACGCATATTAGTCACTTGTAGAAAACACATACCGTGTGATTTCAGCACTCGAAGTGTTAAGGTTATAGTGTACGTACACTAGGGCAATAAATAAAATGAAAGTATAATCAAAGTTAAGTTAAAACCGTGAATGAGTCGAGTTAAACAAGTAGTTTCAGTAACATTGCAGGGGCAGGTGCGTTGGTTAACACCTCGCTTGCATCGGATCCAGAACAATTACATGCAATCCTGTATAATTGCTTTCCGCCCATACATTTTTACTGGGACACTTTAAATTCTGGGACGAATTGAATGTCTAGTGGTCCGAATTGACACTTAGATTCATGGGCTTTGTGGTACTATACAATACAAATATTGCATATAAATACAGAAAAAAAACAGTTGATAACAAAAAACAAAGATACAGATGCACAATGGGCGGCCTTATCGCTAAGAGCGTTTTCTTCCAAGCAACCTTTAGATGGAAACGTAGCTGTTGTATAAGTATAGACGGAGACGTATTATAGACTTCTATATACGCTAATGTAAATAAATAACTAATTATAATAGACACATATTATTCATAAGTGGTATGATTTGTTTATTAATTCATGTTTCGTCCAGCAGTGGACTACTATTAGGCTGATGATGAAATAAATATATCCAAGAAATTAAATAATATTTTTCAAAAGTTTTCGCATTCGGCGGGACTTGAACCCGCAACCTTCCCTCAGTGCGCGAACGCTCTACCCAACTAACCCACGCTAGGATAATGCAGAGGCTAGATGATGCTGTGTGGTTTGTCCAGCATTACCTATTTATTTAAACTTGGAAATCTGTAATATGGCATGGCCTAGCACCAACCCTATTGATTCTGTGTAAGTCTTAAAAGAAATAAATAACTTAAAACTAGAGGTAGACCTCTATTATATCTATACTATTGCTGTCCTGATGACGATGATATACATACAAACTAAGTAGATAGGTACATATCACATATCAAATGCATTACGAGCATTAATTTACCTGAATTGTCTACTAATTTAAGCAAGTATTACCTAGACGGGGCCGCATAGTAATCGAGTTGGTTGATGAATATTCGAGAAGACTAGACGCCATGACACTCGCGAGTCGAGAGGGCGCCACTGAGCTCATTTTGAATTATGCTTGGTCAGGCTCTAGGCGGGAAAAGGATCTTAAGATGTCATCTCATATTATGGAGACCTCAGAGATGGAAAATGGAGAAGGAAATTTTTTTAAAAGTAATTTGGGTATTTTTGACATCACTACATAGTATAAAACAAATTAGCTTCACGCTGACTGTCTGTCCCTGTGTATGCTTTGATCTTTAAAACTACACAACGGATTTTTATATTTAGATTACTCATTGAATATTTGACTGTATAACTATTAAGAACATGTGCTCTTACCTAATCTAGATTTTATATGAACCTTCTGTAATTTGTAAAATTGGTCTAGGGCCGAATTGAAAGAGAATTTGAAAGAGCCTAAACACTCCGAACAGGAAAAATACCTACTATGAACTGCACAACAAAGTTTTCTGCAAACCAAAGTATTTTTTTGTCAAAAAAAAACAATTGAAGGGGCCTCAATACTGAAAACATGAAAAATACCGACTAGGAACTACACACCAAAATTTTTTTTTTTTTCAAATAAAAACAATTGAAAGTGCCGCAACACTCAGAACAGAAAAAATATCTACTAGGAACTGCACACCAAAGATTTTTTTTGTCAGATAATAAACAATTGAAGGGGCCTCAACACTGAGAACAGAAAAAAATACCTACAGGAACTGCACAACAAAGATTTCTTTTTTCAAATAAAAAACAATTGAAGGGGCCTCAACAAAAACAATTGACGCCTTGCATTTTCAATCTACCAAGCGTCAAGCGGGTCAACTCATAAATTCCGTTTTTCCCTTTCATTAATAAAATCAAACGTTTGTTTCGGAACAAACAGCGCATTAGCATAGAGAAGGAGGGTCAGCAACAAAGAGCTGATGAATATTCCAACGATCTCGACGATATGCTAACCAGTTACAGACTTCAGTTGCTGACTCTACCTACTTATGTTGTAATGAACCCTTCAAGGGGACCTTTCGAGATTGAAAGCTTGCGAAAAATATTAATGTCCGGATTTAGCCTTCTTCTAGTCCATGTTAATGTATTTTTAAACATAATAGGTATAATGATATGACGACCTCTGTGGCGCGGTGGGCGAAAGTCCACCTGCGACGCAGGAGGTTGCGGGTTCGATTCCCGCCTCGGCACAATTGTGTGTACGATCTGCAGACATTTGTTCCGGGAGTTCTGGATGTTATCTATGTATCATAAAAAATATCTACCTATGTAATCAATTGTATTAAGTATATCAGACATCTAGTTCCCATAACACAAGCTCTGCTTAGCTTGGGGCTAGATGCTGTGTGGATTATCCAACATTATATCGCTTACAGAACCAATCTTTACTCGATTTGGTTCAAGAATCAATGATTATGTTTTGTTAACAAAGGAATTACGAATTCAAAGAAATATTGATGGATGAAAATGAAAATGAAAATGAAAAGTTTTTATTTCTTTAAGCTTACAAATAAGCACTTAGACAGGTCATATTTATACTATTCATAATTATCAATTAAATTATTTTATAGTTCACTTCAATTTTTTGTCCACCAGTGGAAGAAGTGAGAAGAAACCACTAGTATGTTCATAAATAACTTATGTGTCTAGAACATTTGATTTGCTTATCTGTAAGTTGGTAGATTTTGAGTTGGAGCAAAACTCGTTCCAAGCTTTTTTAGATGTTTTTTTGAACCTATCATCAAAGCACAGAAATTGAAACGATTCTTGGTTTTAAATCTTTCATTTATCTATCGTTTTTTAATAGAATTTGAACCTTTTTCACTGCACTTGTACGTACAATTATAAAAAAAATCATTGTTTAAATTTCTGTATTAGTTTTTAGTACTTCAAATATAATAGAATCCATCAATACGTTAAAAACAAAAACAAGACAAAACTTACAATCTCTAATGTGGTACAATCGGTGGCCTTCACTCAGACATCTCTTCCAGACAACCTTTGGATGGATAGGATTAGTATCAAAGCTGACGGTGGTGGTGCTATTAAATATTTCATAATTTTCTAGTTTGACATAAAATCATATCTTGGATTATTGAATCTAGAATACCTACTACAAAATACTGCTCATATAATTATTCATGTAGGTTAGAATGTACATAATATATATATGAATTCAGTAGGTACATAAAATCATCATCATCATCAGCTTAATAGCAGTCCACTGCTGGACATAGGCCTCCCCCAATAAGCGCCATAGCACCCTGTCTTAGCTTGCCGCATCCAGCACCTACCTGCAGTCTTTCGCAGGTCGTCATCCCACCTGGTCGGAGGGCGTCCTACACTACGTTTACCGAGTCGTGGTCTCCACTCAAGACAACACGTTTGCCCCAGCGGCCGTCGGTTCTTCGCGAGATATGGCCGGCCCACTGCCACTTCAGCTTGCTAATTCTTTTCATATTTTTTTTTTCGGAACATAAAATACTTGCACTGAAAAATTAAAGGACAATTTATAAACGGACAATCGGAAAAGTTCTTATGTCAACCCTTCAACCTATAGAAATTAAAGGGGCTGACAGTCAATAGAAGTAAAATATTCCTTTTCAAAAGAAAATGACTGTAGAGATTATTTTTTGGCAGAATTTTTGTCAATCCAGACGCAGAGCCATCTAGCAAGTTGAATAGTTCTATTTTGTTATGCAAAATAGGTCGGTGATTGTTTTTAATATATCCTATCTTTTTTAAGTCTAGTAGTTAGTGTTTTGGTGTTAGACTGTAAGCTAAATAAATAAATAAATAAAGAAATAAAGAAAGAAAGAAAGAAAGAAAGAAAGAAAGAAAGAAAGAAAGAAAGAATAAATAAATAAATCAATCAATCAATAAACAAACAAATAAATAAATTATCTATAGCTCTGACAAGTTTTAAAAAGTAATAAAACTACGTATTAATTAAAATAAATATAATTTTACTATCTTTACATCGGCGAAATGTTTAGGTTAGATCACGGGGCCGTTTTTATGCTAATAAACTTTTAAATAATTTTAATATAAAGCATTATAATTAAAAAAGAAATTCACAATTAAATAATACAAACATACTAGAACTAATACCTATTTACAATTTGAAACAGTTGAGATAACTACAAACTGTTATATTCACTAGCTAAACTCGTTGTGAATTTTTAGTTATTTACGTTTTTTAAGTTATTATATTCAATTTAATATTAATCTTGGGTTAGTTATTGTAGTAGTAGTAGTTTTCATTATTTTATATCATTCTGTAGGATTCAGTAGTAGTATATTGTCAGCCAAAGTCTATTCTCACGTGTCCCACCCAACGTCCAGCCTAGTGTGGGAATCGTAGTCCGCAAACTATCTATACTTAATAATTTACAGTATTAAGAACCCTATGTGTTTTATTTTCTTTTATACAGCAACAAACATGAATATTTGTCACTAAATTTGTACTTTTTTCCTTTGTGCATCAGGAAAGAAGTCAGTATTAAGATCAGCAATATTGTCTAATACCATTTTACGCTTCTCCGGTATATTTTGCTGTAACGTGTTTGGCTTTCCGCCCGTCTTCTTATTATTTTTCATCCTATCAATCTTGATATACGACAGCACATCTGAAAGCAACTCAGCACCTTTTGGCAAGCATTTCGTCCTCAAATCCCCATAATACCACCACTTTCTAAAATTAGCGTAGCTGGTATGTTTTTCCGTTTGGTTTTGATCGTTGAGCATTGCGCATAGCTTGCAGAATCCTGTTGCTATGGACGCTCGTTGGATTTTGAAGTGCTTTTTCCACGAGAAGAATTTCTGGTATGCCCCTGGAGATGTCATGGTATATGAGATGAGGGCCGAGAGGAGATCCAACGACTCGTGTGCAGCGTTGATGTAAGAACCAAATGGTAGGAACCTGGAATGAATTTGCTATTAGATTCAGGTTTAAATATATTCGCTAAAAAGTTTGACTGAGAGAAAATTACCGAATAAAAAAACCTAATAATATGCCGAAATTTTGTGCCGTTGTTTCAAAAAAATGCGTGCGATGCCGCGGGCAGTAACTTTTAATTCATTGTCAAAGAGTGACAATGATTTGATTGTTTTGTAAAAACTGTAAACCGACCTTGAATCCTTTAATTTTACTCTGTGTGTGTTTTGCAGGATATTTACTTAGCCAACGGGAAAATATTTTTTTTCTTTTCTGCCTATATTTTTTTCTACCTATAAAATAGCGAATTAATTATCATAATTGTTCTATTATGCCGACTACGATGCAGGAGGTTGCGGATTCGAATCCCACCTTGGAACAAATGTTTGTACGATCTTTAAATATTTTACAGAGTGTTCTGGGTACCTATCTATGTAATGTATTATATTAAGTTTATCAGTAATCTAGTACCCATAACACAGGCTCTGCTAAGCTTGGAGCTAGGTGATGCTGTGTGAGTTGTTTAGCAGCAGTTTCTTTTTTATTTAACTGATCAAATTAAAGTAAGGTATATTTATTGCATTGCAAAAATCTATGATCATCCATAAAAAGGATGCGAACATTGAAACCTACTTCTCTTTTGTTTTTGGTCATTTAAAAATAATAAACTCTTGTGCAAACAGCTAGCCCTCCTGTTAGCCCTCCTTACCTTGAAAAATCAATTCCTCCCATAACTATTGGTACAGCATCGTGATGATAAGCTTTCAGCACCTCGTCAGTCACATAATCTTCCGTTATTTGGTTCTGATAAACCAGATAAAAGTAGTAATCTCTCTCTATAGCTTTCAAACACCCGTCTTTAGGGCACTCTCCGTAACCACAACCAAAAATATCAAATATGTGACCATTTTTCTTTAAAGTTTTTTTTAACTTCATCACATATAAACGAACATTCAATGGTATATTACAATTCGTGAAGTAAATCACTAAAGTTTTTGATTTATTGGCTCTCGCATGCTTAGTATCATAGAAGTCTTCAGAGGTCATATCCAAACCACTCTCGAAATCAGTCGTTTCGTTACTGGTCACTTTTATTTCCTTACTATTGTCAAGTATGGGACCAACGACTATATTAGACATGTTTCTCACTTCTATAAAAGTTGTCACAATGTCAGAGTAACGCTTGTAGGACCATGTCCAGTTAAAAAAATTATCCGATTCGATGTTACAAATTGGGGCCAGTGATGGGAGCATGGAGAAGAATATGAACTTTTGATTTGGAGACCTTTTATCCGGCACGTGGTTCTTCCAGCGACCGACGCCCAAAGATCTCTGATTGAACACAATGGCTTCGAAGTCAGTTACCGCTCTCAGGTAGGTTTTGTTTGAGGTCATAAAACAGTTCTGAAATGAACAATTGCCCATACTAAATATGTCCTCTCCTAAGAAAGTAAAATTAGACGGATCCAACGGATTGCTCCATAGTAGGATATTTTTTATCCCTTGAATGTGTTTTTTCCTTGTTTCTAGTTTCTGTCTTCTTGAGGCATCTTCTAGTCTAAACCTTTCTGGTCTGGACAAGTTCAAATAAGCTGTATGAAACGTATAAAATGCTAGTATAATGTACATCACTAAACCAGAAAAACTCAGTAAGAAAAATAGTTTCGCAAAAGTCTCTTTTCTTGTCACTAGATACATTTTATCGTCTTCTCATGACTGCTGATACAACAATGAACTGTTCAGGCGATTTTTGATTTAAAGAATCTAAAAACAAACAAAGTATTGCGATTCCACAACACTGTATTGTGTTGGCGAGAATGCCAAGCATTTTAGTCATTACTGTTACAAAATGAATGGTTGTTATTAAATACCTAAAAACATATGAGTATAAACACTCAAACTCTGCATTTTCGGTGGAACACGTCTCGATTATAGTTACTACAGTTGTCGAATAAATATAAATAATGTATCATCCAGCCCCAAACGAATGAGAGCGGGTGTTATTAGTACTAGATTGTTAAACAATATAATAGTTATATTTTTTATGGTTCCTACATAAAAAATAACCAGAACATACAAGATAATAATATGTATATTATATTATTTTCAAAAACAACACTTTTTTTTAATTAGAATAAAATTTTAAACTAGACTTTTTTTGGTTTTGCTTGGTTTCAAAAGTTTTTTCAAGTTAACAATCTAATATAATTTAGGGTCATAACATCACGCTTCGTGCTAATGCTAGCATGATGTGCCCTTATTTGCATGAGGGGTACCAATGTTGATTTAATCATGTTGAATTTTTTTTGTTGATCACTAGTTGCAGCTCAATTCACTTTTTCTGCTGACAAAATCCATTTGCTCCACCAATTTGCTGACCGTTTAAATAATTCCCGTAAATCGTTTTATAGGTTAAGATAATGCATGGGCCTAAACCATGTAAAAACCTGTTTTTCAGACAAAGAAAGTGTTGACAAAAAATTACATAAATTCGAATAATTATAAGAGCAATGTATACATTAAAATTACTAATGCGATAGCCTTATACAATACAAAAATGTACACAAACAAAATACATTTAAAAGAGACGTTATAAAAGATATGTTCAATATGCAGCCGAAGTCACTTCCGCTTTCGCTTAGAAGCAATCTCTTCCTGCAACCTTTGAAAATGAAAAAGTTTTTATTTCTTTAGGCTTACAAATAAGCACTTCGACAGATCATATTTTATGTTCACTTCAATTTTTTGTCCACCAGTGGAAGAAGTGAGAAGAAACCACTAGTATGTTCATAACTTATGTGTCTAGTACATTTGATTTGCTTATCTGTAAGTTGTTAGATTTTGAGTTGGAGCAAAATTCGTTCCAAGCTTTTTTATCTTCTAGATAATCTAATATTTTGTAATAAGCCTTTTTAGAAAGAATATGTTTCACAATTTTTTTAAATTTATTTTTCGATAATTTTTGGTTGTAAATAATTAATTAGTTATATATTACCATTCAAATATTAATACAACTCTCGCCGCCAGCTTCAATTCCAATGCTCCACAATACGCTCCGCATTTCATATCCCGAGGAAACTCTCAAAGAACATCTCAAAGGGATTCGTCTGTCTGTTGGCAGCCAAAAAGCTCTTGAGGAAATTTTTCTATCAGTCGATGTCTCCCTCTATTTGCTAAGACCTGTTTCGTTAGAGGCGTCGCGTGTTTCCATTGACAGAGGATACGATGTACATATAGGTAAAGGTTTAACTGTATTTATTCTTTAAAAAGACACAGTCATGAATAGGTTTATGTAAACATTATAGCATAACACTTTAATGGCCGACAATGCACATGTCTATAGGGTACATTTTCTAGGGTATCTAAAGGTAAGCAGCGGTATCGCGCCCCTGCAGATAGCACCACCGAGGCTGGGCAGTGAATGCATTAAAGTTAACAATTTATAAAAGTGTGAATGCGTCATACTGACTATGATTTCAATGTACACTAATATTGTAAAAGCGAAAGTTTGTTTATACGTAGCTACGAATATACAGACTTTCGAGCGGAGCGGAGCGACAGATGTGTAAAATCTTCTGAGACAATTTCGATGTTATGATAATAGTTAAGTCAAATTTTGCATACTTAAGTAATTTAATAGCTTTTTCCTATAATTTTTCTTTGTAAAATCCCTGAATAGACGATGATGACCGTCCTCCCTCCTAGCAGATTTTTCGGCCACGGCGGCGGCCAGTGTCGACGGAGACTAGCCTACAGGTCTACAAGAGATTATTATAGTACCCAAATGTGTGCGCAAACACAGGTGCACTCTCTAATCCCTCACTCATAGGCCGCCTGCAAGGGGACACTTTTGCACCGCCGTACAGTGACGTCATCTGACACCCTGATTACGTCATTTACACTCTGTCGCCGTAAATCTTTAGTTCTAAGTTAAAAACGGGTTATTTCTTTTTGGAAAATCTGCCTCATTTTAAATAGTTGGGGTGATCCTGATCCATCGACTAATGCCCTGATCATAGAGTATAATTTGTTATATCAAACCTACGTTTGATCCCGACTTGTTGGAACGATAAAACGTATTAGGTGATTGTGAAAACACGCAAGTTCTTTGCATGTAGGACGTAGAGTGTTCGGCAAATATGGACATCGCGTATGAAGTCAAACAAAATTACGTATTCCATAAAAATATAACCCTTTGGAACGTGACAGACGGAACGTGTCAACTACTTTCTAATTCTATTTATCTTTACTTGACGACCAATGTGGCGGCGAATGTCCGCCTGCAACGGAGGAGGTTGCGGGTTTGATTCCCGCCTTAAGGGCCCATACAACCTCAACTTTGTGTGAAAAGGCTAGACATATGATTTTGCGTTCATAAGAGCGGGACAGGGCATTGCAACGCAAGTCCAAAAATCAAGTTTTAGCTTATTACCTATTAATTAGGACATTATTTGAAAAAACCGAAACATATAACATTTTTATTTATACTTAATTCTATTACCACGCTTATTGTCAAGATCTGAACTTCTGTATTTATTAAGAAATTTAGGTTTTAGTAAAAATTTAGAGGAAACTTTGCGATTTTTTTCTATCGAGAAAATTTTATGGAATCGTGTCTTCGAAACATATGATCGATAGATTACTATCGATCATATGTTTCGAAGACACGATTCCATAAAATTTTCTCGATAGAAAAAAATCGCAAAGTTTCCTCTAAATTTTTAAGTCCTGAACTTTACCATATATCAATGTCAAAGTTAAATATTCAGTAGTTTAGACGATATGGACATCCGGCGAAGTTAAAAATTAGCAGTTTGAGGTAGTATACACTCTTAAGACAAATGTTTGTATGTGTTTGTAATTTGTGCCCAATATCCAAATTAATCTTTCAATATGTCGCAATATTGAGAAAAAAAAACAACGGTCAGCTTCCATATAAAACCTTCAAACGACTTTCCACCTAGTTTTGCTATGTCAATACTTAAACGTTTTGCTTGCTTGCCCGAGGTTAATTCAACCAAGACAATATGTATTCACTTAATAGTTTTGACACATTCCATTTACACTGTAGACCTAGAGCTACGGTCTAGACCTCTAGAGTGTAATTAATCACCAAAAAGCAGCCAGGCACTCTATAACTCTACGTTGATCGATGAGGTATTGCCTCAAGCGTTTTGTCGTCAACCACAACTGGCATTCAGGACGCCAGGAATTCAGCATTCCGATCAACTGAGCCCAGGTGGTTTCAGTTATTTAGGACTGCTATGTAAGGTATTTGGGAAGTCATAATCTAACTTGTATTTTTACGGTTTGATCGCTTATACAGGGTTATTGGTAATTCGACGTATTCCCGTTAGGAGGTGATAGGAGTGACTATTTGCGATAGTTTTCACCCCCATGTGCATCATGCACAAGTGAACCATTTTTAAGTTATCATGATTTTTAGCTTTTTTCAAAATAAGTCAAAAGTGCAACATCAACAATTTATTTTAAAAAAACTGTCTATTCAAATCTGTTTTTTTCTTCTGATTTATAAAAACGAATAAACACTGGTTATTTATCAATATTAAACAACAATTATCGCTCCAAATTGAAAAAGGCGAGATGAAATATTGTTTCATTATTCATTGAGATTTTTTTTCCACTAAAATGCCTTAAAAACTAAAAAAATCGTTATGAAACCTGGCTTGCAGATTATTTTAAAAACATAACCGTTTTCTTAGCTCTCCAACAATGCATAACAACTATGAACTCTTCAAAGAAACTGAAAAAAACATCATTACAAAAATAAACAAAATTCGCAAACCGGTCGCGAGTTACATAATCACCATACGGGTTGAATTTTGCTCATTTGACATTGGTCCACAATAGCATGGAGACTGACTCTTGGATACGGGAATGGAGTTATTAATAATGGCAAGAAATGATGCATAATATTACGAGTGCTTTTGTTACCTTCTATTTTCTCACATCACAGTAATAATTATAAATGAGAATTTTGGGATAGTTGGATAAATCAAAGAACCGGCAACCGCTGCGAGACCTCGACTCGGTAAACGTATGACGACCTACGAAATACTGCAGGTCAGTGCAGGTAGATGCTGGATGCGGCAAGCTGAAGACAGGACGCTATATCGGTCAGTAGGGGAGGCTTATATCCAGCAGTGGACTATGGTGGACTGGAGATTGGGCAACATTTTCCCTTATTTTCATCATATATCATTCCCACAAATCAGTTCCCATAGTATCGACTCTTAACGTTTCCATCGAAACAACGCGCGCGAAGCCGCAGGTACAAACTAGTTAACCATAATTGCTTAAATCTCTTGTAAAAGTCTTGTCAAAACTATGAAGGTAATAAGCATGCAGCCCACCTCAGGCGAATAAGGCCAAACTTGGAGCAATGAGGTAAAATCGAAGTTCCGCGCAACTTTAAAAAGTCTAATTTTCCTCCATACGCGACTTGAGTACGGCGCGGCGGCGGCGGCGGCGGGATTCTAAAAGGTTAACGTGGACAAGTCCTGTGTGTTTTTGTAACAACTCTCTACATGTACCTATTCTATAAGTGTGTCTTTTGTTAATTTTACATAGTTGTTATCTTTATTTTTTATTCTACTCTACTCTACTCTACTCCGCTCTTCTCCACTCTACTCCACTCTACTCTACTCCACTCTACTCTACTCCACTCTACTCTACTCTACTCTACTCTACTCTACTCTACTCCACTCCACTCCACTCCACTCTACTCTGCTCCACTCTGCTCCACTCTGCTCCACTCTGCTCCACTCTGCTCCACTCTGCTCCACTCTACTCTATTCTATTCTGTGATATTTCCACCAAAACATTTCTGACAGCATTGACTGAAAATCAAACGGTTTACTCAACTTTAATCACAAGGGCCAACTGATATAAAGAGTAAGTTATAAATCACTCAATATGTCTGAAATATATCTATCTATGTAATGTATTGTATTTAGTATATCAGTCATCTAGTACACAAGCTCTGCTTAGCTTGGGGTTAGATGATGCTGTGTGAATTGTACAGCATTATTTATTTATTTAATATGAATTGTTGGATGTTAGTTACCTTTTCACGCCAAAACTACTGACCGGATCGGGATGAAATTTTGGGATATAAATAATCTTAAAACGTTTCAAAATGCCTATGTTTTTGTTTAACTTTGTGGTGTACGATAAAGAGTTATCTATTGTATTGTATAAGAAACTAAACCACCGACAATAGTAGGTATGTAAGTAATTTAATGTTGTGCGTAGCTTTACTTATGTTTCGAATCACATAAAAATATGCAAATAACCATGTATTAGACATATAAGAGATGAACATACTAGTGATTTCTTTTTCACTTCTTCCACTAGTGGTCAAAAATTTAAAGTTAACAGAAAAAAAAAATATTTGATAATAATTTATTGTATAAAGTATGACTTTTATTTATTACTTTATGTTCTTGTTTACTTATATATTATTATTATTTAGTAGCAAGCTGTACCTACTTGTGAATCAATAAATGTATTTTCTTTCTTTCTTTCTTTCTCTTTACTTGTCTGCTGTGTTTATTTCGTAAGCCTATAGAAATAAATGCTATTGACTTTGACCAATCACGGACAACTATTATTATTATTGGCGCCTTGTCCACATTCAGCCAGGTGGCAAGCAATATCAGACCGTGCTATAATAAGCCAGTCGAGCTAGTGAGATTTCACCCAATCATAACTTTCTGAGAAAAAGAAGTTGGTGAGCGCAATGCACCTAATATTTTATAAAGCAATAAATAAATAATGCTGGACAATTCACACAGCATTATCTAGCCCCATGGTAAGCAGAGCTTGTGTTATGGGTACTAGATAACTGATATACATAATACAATACATTACATAGATCGATATTTTTTATTATACATAGAAAACAACCAGAACACCCGGAACAAATATCTGCAGATCGTATACACAATTGTTCCGAGGCGGGAATCGAACCCGCAGCCTCCTGCGTCGCAGGCGGACCTTCGCCCACCGCGCCACATTGGTCGTCAAATGCTAGATGCGTCCAGCTGCAGACAGGGCGCTATGGCGTTCATTGGGGCTTAACATGGGGCTAGATAATGCTGTGTGAATTGTCCAGCATTATTTATTATTTATTTATTATCTACCTGCAGTCTTTCGCAGTTCGTCATCCCACCTGGTCGTAGGGTGTCCTACACTACGTTTACCGAGTCGTGTCGACCTCAAGAAAAGGTTTGTTTGTTTGCATTTGAATTAAATAAAATTAACAATGATACCTAACACGTCTCAGCAGCTTCAATAACTATCATACAGCTGACTACATATCGCTGGAATTATCAGAAATCGTGCCAGCATAAAAAGGCCGAGACTGTAAGGTGTCGAGGCGTGCTATAAATCGTGGAACATCTTCGCATCGCGGACCAATTAGTACAAGATGTTGCCAGCAGCCCTCGCGTCCTGGTCTCATCCGAGAGGGAACCAAGATTTTTTTGCAATGAAAACTTCTTTATTTGAGCACTTTTTGGATGAAAAAAAATCATGGAACGAGTTCCATGATTTTTTGTCATCGTGAAGTGCGCGTAGACTGCACTGCAGCAACCGCAGTGCTAAACTCCGAAAAAGTCCCTCAAACGTTGGTGTCCTTCCAACACAATTAAGGTTCGTAGTTAACCCCCTTATATCCGTAATTAACTACCTATATATAAGTACATATTTAAACATAGGTAGTTGCTAAAACCTGTACAGGTTTTTATTAGTAGGATGTTTTGTTCTTCTTTTAATTAATTATAAAATTAAAGCCTTATTTTTTTGATAATAATTTATAACTTTAAAACTTAACCTAAGTGCTTATATTATAAGCCTAAATAAATAATGTTATTAAATTAAATGTCAAACGGAATCTATCAAAAGATATGGCCCGCTCACTAGTCGGTCTATGCGTGAGTAACGCTTTTCTATGGCATAAACGTCACCCAAGCATGGATCTACGACAGAGCATACTTTGATAATACGGGCCTATAGTTTGACCGAAACCGCTGTACCGCTCCTTAGGAAAGTGCGGCGAGGTGGAGGGGAAATATCGGCCGCTCCGATCCATCAGTCTGCCGTCAACGCGTACTCTTGCTCTATAAGTATTATACATTGGGGCGAGGAAAAATCCTCGCCCCACCTCGCCGCACTTTCCTAAGGAGCGGTACAGCGGTTTCGGTCAAACTATAAAGCAATTGAGACATGTGGCATAACACCATTCTTAGCGTCGCGGCGAGACTAGTTTTCAACGAATCCCGTGAAAGCGTTAATTACTTCTCCAGTAATTAATATGATTTAAAGATCTGTGAAAAATTACAGACCTTATCTAAATCTGAATTAATTAAACGTGTAGGTAGAAAAAATTATGTCATAGTGAGATTAATTTTTAGTTATTTGTTCCGGATGTTCTGAGTGTTTTCAATGTATAATACTTATAAAAAGTATCTATTGTATTAAGTCGATATCATAAGGTTTCAATCAGGGCGGTCTACCTATGGAGCTATGTATGATCTAAAGGAGCTGAGACGTGGACACTCACGGTAGGGTTGGTACACCAGTTCTAAGTCGCTCAGCAAGCTGTAAGTCTCGTGGTCACTGAAAGATAGGATTCATAACGGAATCATCACGAACCAAAAATATCAACATAAATCAAAAAATTTGCAAGCTGAAGTATCAGTGGGCCGGCCATACATCGAGAAGAACCGACAACAGCTTGCGCTAGGGCAAATTTGTCTTGGCAGAGTTAGTGTAGGTCGCTCTCCGGTCAGGTGGGATGACGAAAGACGAAAGACTGCAGGCAGATGCTGGATGCGGCAAGCTGAAGACAGTTTAGAGACAAATTAGTCTGCTTTGTCTCTTATTTTTAAATCATGTTTGTGTTTTTTTTTTTGATAATGGAGTTTCAAATAAAATATTCTCATTCTCATGAAAAAATCATTCATTCATACTATATAACTGTAATTAAGACTTATTTCCTGCAATACTGACGAATGACGAACACTGTGACGCGGTGGGCGAAGGTCCGCCTGTGACGCAGGAGGTTGTGGGTTCGATTCCCGCCTCGGAACAATTGTGTGTACGATCTGCAGATATTTGTTCCGGGTGTTCTGGTCGTTTTCTATGTATAATAAAAAATATCTATCTATGTAATATATTGTATCATGTATATCAGTTATCTAGTTCCCATAACTGATAATGGGCTAGATAATGCTGTGTGAATTGTCCAGCATGATATATTTATTATTTAATAAAGGTTTATTTATATATTTACTTGGTCTATCGGCTATTTCGCGACATACACGTAGGTCGCCTTTCTGAGATCAATTCCAATCAACATAATCTTGCAATATGATATTGCAGGATATTATAACGTCTTTAGTGAAAGCAACACAGTAGATGATCCTGCGAATATCAGTTGCCTTCGTCAATCTCTCTAATTAATCCATAAGCTCTGCAATACTATCCACGGAGCCAGACAGATTTGTGTACATTGACCTTCATTGTTAGATGACCTGATATTACGTTTGAAAGTCTCTTTATTAACAAAGAAAGTCACAACAGTACAATCAAATACATAACATAACAGATTAGGAGTAGAATTCACAATTTTAATAATTGAGCCAACTGCAGACTATTGCAAACAATGTACAGGTAACTCAACTGATCCATATATTTATCAATACCAGTCGGAAGCTTCACCAAGACGCTGGCTGCATTGCCCCGCTGCTGTATGGCAATGATGATGCGTTGCGCTGTATATTCACCGTCAGGAGGTTGCGGGTTCGATTCCCGCCTCGGAACAATTGTGTGTACGATCTGCAGATATTTGTTCTGGGTGTTGTGGTTGTTTTCTATGTATAATAAAAATATCTATCTATGTAGTGTATTGTATTATGTATATCAGTTATCTAGTACCCATAACACAAGCTCTGCTTACCATGGGGCTAGATAATGCTGTGTGTATTGTCCAGCATTATTTAAAAACAGAAATAAATAAATAAAATATACCGTTTGAAGTCAATTTCTATGAATACACACAGAACTGTTAAAAATTAGTTTCTGCCCGCAGCTTCACACGCGTTCGTTAAGGTTATTTATCCTATCAAAAACATAAATGTGTAATGAGAGTCAAGTGCAATATTATGATATAATATGCCTTGATTGACTTCAACGACAAAGGAAGTGAGATCTAAATGGGTGCCAAGTTCAATGGTCAGTTCTGAAATTTATTAATAACCTTAGGTATATAAGATTGATGGTATTTAATTAAACAATAATGCGTTGCTCTGAAAAACAAAGATTTATTTTTAACAAATTAAAAACCAACTTAGGTACAATACAATTAATCCTTATAATCTAATTAGGTATCTATCTTACCTGAAAAACAAAGAAACGACAATTAAAGTTAATATTTACAATTTAAACCAATAATTTACACTTTATTAGATCGGACACCCGAGGTTTTTTTATCAGCATTCGTATTTTTGACATGACATCTGTCTGTCTATGATGTACTGTCACTGTCAATGTGTCCGATCAATCACTTTCACAATGCGCACCAGAATTCAAAATTAAGTACTATTTCTTTACAGGTATAACATAATTTCTTCTTTTAACTTAGTAGATACATAGATAATATATTGTAGTCTAAGGTTTGTTCTCATATACGAATGATTATTAAGAACCTACTAAAACTTATGAAATTTATAATTTTTAAACTCATACTAGAGCTGTATCTTGCAAACTCATACTAGCTACTCAGTAGGCGTGTGTATTGAGATAGATAACGTGCAAGCGAACTAAAGCAGGTTAGCGACTGAACATGGATTAGGAGCAGCTATCGACGTGATGCATGGACCATTGTTAGGTAATCGGAATCGGTCGTCCCTTGGCTCTGGCTCTTTACTTGACTAAGCTCTGCTTGAACGCCAGTTTCCAGCAAAGCTGAGGATGATATAAATAAATAATAAATAATGCTGGACAATCAACACAGCATCATGTAACCCCAAGCTAAGCAGAGCTTGTTTTATGGGACTAGATGACGGATATACTTAATACAATACATAGATTGATATTTTTATTAGACTTAGATAATGTCCAGATGTGCAGATATTTGTTCCGGG
Source organism: Eupithecia dodoneata (assembly GCA_947044415.1). Lineage (NCBI taxonomy): Eukaryota > Metazoa > Arthropoda > Insecta > Lepidoptera > Geometridae > Eupithecia > Eupithecia dodoneata. The sequence goes on from OX345670.1 coordinate 4,547,229, forward strand.
TGTTCTAACCGGAAGAAATATCTGCAGATCGTACACACAATTGTCACGAGGCGGGAATCGTACCCGCAACCTCCAACGTCGCAGGCGGTACCTTCGCCCAGCGGGCCACAGAGATCGGCAAAAGATGTATAATATTATATTGCATGCATCTGTTTAGGCAAACAACATCGGAGTAGTAAACAACGTAGCGTAGGACGCCCTCCGGCCAGGTGGGATGACGATCTGCGAAGGACTGCAGGTAGATGCTGGATGCGTCAAGCTGAAGACAGAGCGCTATGGCGCTCAATAGAGGAGGCCTATGCCCAGTGGACTGAAATAGGCTGATGATGATGAGGCAAACAGCATCATCAATAACACTCCCGCCTTCATTCTACAGTTCATTCAATTTATTTCGTACTGTGTCCCGTCCCGGCTTCGCTCAGGTAGACATTTGTTTTAAAAACATTTCGCAAAGAACATAGAGTAAATGAATTTTTATGCACGAAAACGTATTTAAATTTTTCGGGTAAAATATGTATATAAATAAAAAATACTTACAAATAAAGTGACTTTTATTGGTAAAAGAATTTTCAAAATCGATTCAGGCACAAATCTGCTATCTGCATAAGTTATTATCAACAACATCTACAACCTATTGTAGTTCTCAGAAAACATAAATAAATTACGTTGAATAAACAAAAATGTGTTCTTGAGTGGAGACTGCGTCTCGGCAAACGTAATGTAAGACGTCCCTGGCCAGGGGGCGTCCTACACCTACACAAACTCGATGTAGAATGTTCGGAGAAACGCGTGTTTCCATCTTGAAATCCTTATTGTATTCCTACGTTGGTAGCAAAAGCGAGATATGCCTCTTTATAAAACATTTCATCAACAAAGAAGGTTGCAAATACTGGAACTGATAGGTACTTTTCGCGAGCCCTTTCGTAAGCATATCAATCTACGAACCCTTTAAAAGCCTGTCACAACTAAAGTGAGTTTCTCACACACAAAGACGACACGATTCCTCTTACAATCGAATCCGAAGCCCCGACTATGGAGCAACTATGCAGCGATTTTTTTTTAATTCGGAATTTAGTTAATTCGGAAGAGTCTTAAATAGTTGGTGCAGAGATTTTGATATCTACATGTCTTTTTAGAGAGACACAGAGAATGTGAAGTTTATCTTTGCCCTGCCCATCTTCTCTTTCATACATATTATGTAATTCAGTAATATTTATTCACATAAGACATGGTACATAATACATTGGTGGAATAACACAGTAGAGCTGCATATCTCGCCCGAATGCAGGCACGTGAATATAAAAACCAGTAAAATTAAATTAGATGTCATTAATTAAATCAGATAATCGCAAATATTATTAAATTGTCAGTTAAAAGAAGAAAGGTCAAAACTTAAAATTAAGGTAATCTTCAACCGAATAAAAACAATGCTCTATAAATGAATTAAATAACTTTCTGTTGAATAAGGAACCCTTCAGTTCTTTTACATTGTTTGGCAATTTGTTGTAAATTTTATGCCACCGTCTATATTGTTCGTTCATGTCCAGTCCATCCCAAGGTTGCCTGGAAGAGATCGCTCTCAGCGATAAGACCGCCCTTTATTCTTAGTTTTTATCTCTGTATTATTTTCTGTTTTTGTGTGGTGTAATAAAGTGTTATCTATCTATCTATCTATCTAACAGTTGCGACTGTACAATTGCGTTTTTTTTGTCGAAGTTACATTGCAAGATCATACATATTATATAAATACCCCTTAGTTTACGATGGTACGAGTATATGTCGCATTTATCGTAAGCAATGGGAATAATGAGTAAACAGAATATAATCCTGTCATATATTTTTTAAGTAAAAAGCATCGTGATAACATTATTTTCACTCGACACTCAACTATCAAACTTTAATCCTGAAACCAGAATTTTTTGTTTGTTTTCATAATTTTTAGGCTCCATAAACAAAATAATTACTTTTCCAAATCTCGTTGTCTCGTGGTTGGGTCCCCACACTCCTGGGTATCGCAAAGTGCGAATACTTTATACAATTTGTCACTGAAGTGTCGCTCAAAAGAAACTCCTAAAGTAGATTGGAGCAATGAAAAGCCTCAATTGCAGTAGACGAAACATTTTCGTAAATAAAAAGGCAATGTAAAGCCTCTATTCGTCTAGTGCAATTGAGGCTTTACATCGCATTTTTACTTTTTATTTTCTTTGTCTATGGTTTCTCGGCGCAATGAAAAAGCCTCCGTAGAAAAAAGATTACCACCTTTGAGACACATTTACCGCTGAGACGGAATATAAAATATAACCTACTAGCCATGTTAAACTTTTTTTATTTATTTCCTTTGTTTATTCTATATCAGTATTTTGTACCTGAGTCCAAATAAATTTGTTTAAGTACTATTTTACAAAAGAGAAGGGTAAGATTTTTCCAAAAAACAAATCTCTTATTTATATTTTTTTCGTAAAAAAAACTTTTTGCATAAGAAAAGATCGTACAAACTTTTGTCCCGCGGCGAGAAAAGAAGCTGCAACTTCTTGCGGAAGACAGGAATGCAGGAGGACCTTCCCCTCTGCGCCACTGATGTATAGAAATTACGATTTCTATCTATCTATTTCACATATTAGAAATACAAATACAGAAATAGAAATACGTATATACATAGTATTTCACATATTATTATATAGAAGTAGCAATAAGGCAATTCTTTACAACATTTTTCTATATCCCTACAACTGCGGTACGTGTAACTATTAAACTAGTTTCAAAATAAGAACTCGCCTCGCATTTGTCGCTAATTAGTTCCATCATTTCAACTTTAAAAAAAAATTACCATATTTTCTTTCATCTTTACAATAGCTATTCCCGCTGTCTGGCAAACTGCGAGCAAAAAGCAAGCTTTTTCACCTTCCAACAAGCAAGGTTGCGTAGCTGAAGTGGCTGTTGAGAACACGCCACGGAATACCTTTGAGGAAATTAAATAAACTGCAACACCGCGTCATGGGTATCCTTCGGGGGCAGGGTTTGTTTCCATTACTCATGGCTTTCATCGTTATCATCATCAGAACCGTGAACCCGACCGAAAGTTTTTAAATTTGTTAATGTGGAGTAATACGTAGATAGATAGAAAACAATTTATTTTATACCACACAAAACAGAAAACTATACATAAATAAAAACTTAGAATAAAGTTATAAAGGGCGGCCTTATCGCTGAGAGCGATCTCTTCCAGGCAACCTTGGGATGGACTGGACATGAACGAACAATAAAGACGGTGGCGCTTTAATAAATAATACGTATTTAAGAAAATAACCATAATAATTAGTGTTTTGAAAACCGTTCACATTTTTAACCAACGGACGAGAGCTATGATGTAGCTTGACACCGTATGTAAGTTTGTTGTGTATTTGTTTGATCTTAATGATCTCACGTAGTGCTGAAACTGCCAGTCTGATTTCAACAGAGAACAACATAATTGATTCGTCTCAATACTCCGGTAGTTATTGTTTATTTGATTTATGTAATACTATCTGCGCCCCGCGGTTTCACCCGCGTGGTGATAGATATTTTGGATAATATACAATATATCTTTATGAATTGTACCCTATGTGTTATTCTGATAATGTAAGCTATATTATTGTGAAGTTTCATCAAAGTCTATTCAGTAGTTTTTGCGTGAATGAGCAACAAACATCCTCACAAACATTCGCGTTTATAATGTTAGTAGGATATTAAAAAATTCCGGTTTAATAATCTACCCATTTTGTTACATAACTACCTAACACAACATTGGCAAGTCAAAAAGAAAGTCCATAATCCCCACGCTGAGCATGCGGGTTGGAGATCGCAACCCGTCCCTCGGTGGACATCGTAAGAGGCGACTAATAAGGGATGTCCGCGCTTTGAGGTGGTGCAAATTCACGGCTGGCCGTTTGCTTGAATACGAATAACAATCTTTCGCATTTTTCGGTGACTGTACTCAACGCATAAATTCAATAGAAACAAAGGGTGGTGTGAGTTGCAGAACGAAAATAATATTTTTTTTACGATTCGTCAACTCACACCAGTTGGGTAATATTTTTTTTACGATTCGTCAACTCACACCAGTTGGGACAAGATTCATGGTGTGAGTTGACGAACGATCCGAATTCCGAGTATGCGCCCTGAATGACGCCGGCGCAAAACAAGTGACACAATAAGTTGGATACCGATACTCAGCATTTGGTGAAATCCTTCGGATGACGATGCTTATGACACCGTTGACATTGAGAATCACCGTTGTTTACTAAACTTTTCTATAATTGTTGCTATTCAATAATACAGACAGAGAATAATACAGACTTCTTATACTCAAAATCCTATGCTATAATTGGTTCAGAGTTTGAGAAAGATTATACGATGAATCCATTCCAGCTAAATTCTATATACAGTTTTTGTTAACAAACATTATAAAATTCATTCGATTGATTGCTGCGTTAAAATTAACTTTACATGTCGATTTGAGACCCATCCATCAGTAAATATTGCTTACAATTATAATTATTTGTAGTACGTCGACGCCAACCAAGTGAGTTTTAGTTTCTTGTGTAGTGGTTTGTTTACAAACATTTCGCATCGAGTTTGGCTAGTATATAATCTAAATGGGAACATTGTAATTGAACAAATACACAATAACATGCGGGTTTGATTCCCTCCTCGGCACAAATTTTTGTAAGATCTGGGGATATTTGTTCCGGGTGTTCTGGTCGTTTTCTATGTATGTACATATTATAAAAAATATCTAGATCATCTATACTTATTATAAGTTCTGACGACCGATGGAGCGGTGGGCGAAGGTCCCCTTGCGACGCAGGAGGTTGCGGGTTCGATTCCCGCCTCGGAACAATTGTGTGTACGATCTGCAGATATTGTTCCGGGTGCTCTGGTCGATTTCTATATATAATAAAAAATATCTACCTATGTAATATATCAGTTATCTAGTACCCATAACACAAGCTTTGCTTACCATGGGGCTTAGATAATGCTGTGTGAATTGTCCAGCATTATTTATTTAATAAAAGATGATGCTGTGTGGATCGTCCAGCATTATTTATTTAAATTAATTTAATAAAGCAGGCACAATAAAGTAGCATAAGCGAATGGAAACAAACACCTCATGTCTCAATGTGCGGAACCCTGGCTTCCTTTTATTTGCAGGCAAATGCGATTTTAGCGGAGCTAGGCCTTCGTATACTCTTGGCATGCGAAAAAGGTTAGGTAAATAGTAAGCTTCCAATAGAATGTCTAGGGGACACTTCCGATTTTGTTGATATGGATCAGTTGAGCTACCTCTAGGTTGTTTACAACAGTATGCAGTTGGCTCAACAGTTTCAATCCTACTAATATCTTAAACGTGAAAGTTTGTGAGGATGTATGTGACGGGCAGGTCCGCTAGTTAGGTGATAGATATTTTGGATAATGTACAATATTTATAAATTATGTGTTATTCTGATATGTAAGCTATATTATTTTGAATTTTCATCGAAATCCATTCAGTAGTTTTTTTCGTGAAAGAGCAACGAACATCCTCACAAACTTTCGCGTTTATAATACGAGTAGGAAGTATGTAGGTTGCTGTGTATACATCCAAAGGCTTATGTTATTAACACAAAAATATGCATATATTTTTTATTATGCATATTTTTGTGTTACAACATACATACATAATGTATGGCTATTCTTTTTACATATTTTGGAATACATATATAAAGGCCTCCTCATCGATTTCGATGACGGCGACCCTAGGTAATCACGAATTTTTCTACCATGGGCTCTAATATGGCTCGCTAGACCGAACTTGGTCTTGAATATCCTACGGCATGCATGGGAGGAGCTTGCTTCTCGTAGGTCATCTTGGCCACAGAACAGAGAATACATCTCTGTTCTGTGATCTTGGCGATCTACTATTTACAACAGAGTTAAAGCGTTTGAGGAAAATCGCATCGAGGCAATTTTGGAATACACTATAGACCAAATTTTTGTTTTTTTCTCAAATTTCTATTTGATTCATACCCGTTTTGAGTACTATAGTCTATACTCATATTATGATGTGATTTATTGTTTGTTTGTTTGTAATGAATAGGCTCCGAAACTACTGGACCGATTTGAAAAATTCTTTCACTGTTGGGAACACTGTCCTTGCTGAAAATAGGCTATATTATATTTTCAAAAAAGTTAGGGATCCGTACTAAAACCATGCGAAGCCGGGAAGATCCGCTAGTAATAAATAAATTGGTGTGTCGTCACCATGGCAGAGAGAGCGCCTGTAAATTTGATATATTCAGCCTCCTTCATACATTCTCCTTTACAGGATGTAATGCAGATACATCCTCTCCATAATCTCCCGTCTAAATATCCCTAAAATAACAATTTGAATTCAAACAATGAACCAAAACAATGTTCATCAAATAAATTGTAGTACTGTTTGTAGGTTTCAAATTATAAATACCATTGTCGATATAAAACAATCGTTCATTCAGATGTGAGTTGTCTCTCAGTGTTCAAGAGGTGATAGGTCTGTACAGTTGAAATACTATCGCAATGTGCCTGAGTTTAAAATTGCTTGCCCTTCTTCTGATTATGGTAAGTGCTTCTGCCTTTGTGAAAGAACAAACAATGCAACAAAATTACCAAGCAAAATTATTTCCGTACTTATTTTCTTCATCATCATCATCATCAGCCTATATCAGTCCACTGCTGGACATAGGCCTCCCCCAATGAGCGCCATTGCGCCCTGTCCTCAGCCTGCCGCATCCAGCATCTGCCTACAGTCTTTCGCAAGTCGTCATCCCACCTGGTCGGAGGGCGTCCTACACTACGTTTACCGAGTCGTGGTCTCCACTCAAGAACACGTTTGCCCCAGCGGCCGTCGGTTCTTCGCAAAATATGGCCGGCCCACTGCCACTTCAGCTTGCTAATTCTTTGAGCTATGTCGATAACCTTGGTTCTCTGTCGGATGTATTCGTTGCGAATCCTATCCTTCAGAGAAACTCCGAGCATAGCTCTTTCCATAGCTCGCTGAGCGACTTTGAACTGGTGGACCAGCCCTATCGTGAGTGTCCACGTCTCAGCTCCGTACTTATTTTCTTAGTTCATCCCAAACTTCATTATGTTATGTAGTTGTTTTAATTAACCAATGTATACCTATTATGTTATCATCATCATCATCATCAGACTACAGCAGTCCACTGCTGGACATATGCCTGCCCCAATGAGCGCCATAGCGCCCTGTGTTCAGCTTGCCGCATCCAGCATCTACCTGCAGTCTTTCGCAGGTCATCCCACCACATTATGTTATGTGAGATATTTATTCTCAAAAAAGACATAGTCAATTACATTTTTTTTTTTTTTTTTTTATATTGTCTAGTATACTTATAATAAATGTTAAATACACTAGAGTATAATTACAATCTAGCCATAGAATTGGCTAATGGGTAATTTAGTTCTAACTTATTTTTATAACAACATATTACTAAGAACGTGTCCATTGGCACTTTTCTTATTGTCTCTATACTTAAGGTGAAGACACTTTGTTCATGTGTTCTTTAAGATAGCACTTCTGCACATACACTAATTATCACTACACTAACTCAAAAGGTTTTGTTCTTTTGAGCCTTCTCACTATGTCCGTGTTGTCGAGGAGCTGGATCGCCTCGACGTTCACATGATGATGAAGCCTTTGTTCGTGAGCCTCTGCGTATTTTTTTATGACTGTGTCGACAAATTCAATGTTTAGGTCCCGATGAATATCGTCATTTCTTACGTACCAAGGAGCATTAACAATTGACCTGAGTACTTTGTTCTGGAACCTTTGTATGATTGCTACGTTTGTCTTTTTGGTGCAGCCCCAGAGCTGTATACCATAAGTCCAAATTGGCATAAGGACTTGTTTATATAAAAGGAGTTTATTGTGTACTGCTAAAGTGGAATTTCTCCCAATCAGCCAGTACATCTTTTTGTAGCGAATCTCTAGCTCTTCTTTTTTCTTCTTGACGTGAGCTTTCCAGCGTAGCTTGGCGTCTAAAGTCATGCCCAAATACTTCGCTGTATTTTCGCATGGTATGATGGCCCCGTTAATGAAAACTGGATGGTATTCGAATTTTTTATTTGTGAAGTTGATGTGACTCGACTTTGATTCATTTAATCTTATTCGCCAGGTTTTGGTCCAGTTGTGAATTTTATTAATCGCTACTTGTACCTTTTCGGCTGCCTCTACGTGCGTTTTTCCTGTGGCTATTATAGCAGTGTCATCAGCAAAAGTTGCAATGGTGTTGCTTTCATGTTCAGGGATGTCATGAGTATATAAAAGGTATAGGACCGGACCCAATACACTTCCTTGTGGCACCCCCGCTTTAATTTCCTTTATATCAGAGTAAAAATCCTCTTGCCTTATTCTAAAAGCTCTCTTATCTAGATATGACTTAATTATTTCTACGTATTCTATTGGTAATATACTATTTAGCTTTATTATGAGGCCTTCATGCCATACTTTATCGAAGGCTTGTGCCACATCGAGGAAGATTGTGGTACAGACTTCTTTGTTTTCCAATGTTTTCTCGATTATATTCGTTATTCTATGTACTTGGTCTACTGTGGAATGTTGTTCTCTGAATCCAAATTGATGCTCTGGGATGAGATTCTTTCTGTCAAGTATTGGTTTAAGCCTTTTTAAGAATAGCTTTTCAAATAGTTTTGACATTACTGGTAGCAGAGATATTGGTCTGTAGGATGCAGTCTCTTGAGGTGGTTTTCCTGGCTTTGCAATCATTATGACTTCAGCAATTTTCCATAAATCTGGCACGTATTGTAGTCGGAATGAGGCATTTATTAGATTTGTTAGTTTAACTAACGCTTTCTTAGGTAGATTATGTAATACTTCTCCTGAAATTAGATCAAACCCAGGAGATTTTCTTGGATTAATTTTTTGTTTTATTTCACGCCAAACTTCTCTAGGTGAAACAAGCTTTATATCAAGATGTTCATTGCAGGGTGCATCTGGGTTACAGATTTCTTGACCTTCATTTGGCTTAAAGATGCTCTCTAAATGTTCGGCAAATACTTTAGCTTTTTGCTCATTGCTAACAGCCCATTCCCCAGGTCCTGTTTTTATTGGTGGGATCTGATTAATTGGTCTTTTCATGTTCTTTGTAGCTTTCCAAAGAGAGTAGTCTGTACTGCGGTCATTGGTTAGACTTCGTAGATAACTATTTGTTGTGTCAGTGTTATGTTTTTGAATTTGTCTTTTAAGTTTTTTTGTAAGAAAATTCAACTTATTTTTGTCTTGCGGAGATCTTGTTTGGTGCCAGTGGTTTCTTTGTTTGCGCTTTTCATCAATTAGCAGTTTGATTTCAAGAGGATAGACATTCTTATCTCTTCTCGGTTTGGTGGCAGGTGTAGCTTCCCATGCAGTTTGCTGTATTAGCTTTACGAACTTTTCTAAGTCTTGGTCGAGTTGCTCGGGAGTTTTCAGTGGAACTTTTAGTTCTACTTTAAAGTCCAAGTCAATCTTAAATTTATCCCAGTCTGTATTATTGTTTACTAATGTTGGATTCCTTTCAATGTGTAGAATCCTCTCATTAATTTCAAGGTATATTGCCGAGTGATCAGAGTTCATATCGTAACTCTGCGATGCTCGTAGATAGTTTTGGGATATGTTTTTGTACACAAAAAAATCTATTAGGTCAGGAATTTTTTGTGGATCTGTTGGCCAGTACGTTGGATACCCTGTTGAGATAACATCACATTTCTCTGCTCTTACTGCGCTCATCAGCTCTCTTCCTTTTGTGTTGGTTAATCTGGAGCCCCAGTAGGTATTTTTGGCGTTAAAGTCACCCCCTAGGATAAATTTTTCACCTAGTGTTTGAAAGAAGGTCACAAACGTTTCTGTTTTGATGATGTGTCTTGGAGGGCAATATATTGCTGCCACCGTAAGCAAATATCGTTTAGTTTCTATACAAATTGCCACAGCTTGGATATCTGGCTCTTCATATGCATTTAGCTCGTGATGTTTTATGTTTGACTTTATGATGACTGCACTGCCTCCTCTTCCTTTATTAGATGGGTGTAGTGCGTAGTAGGCTTTGTAGCCTTTTAGTTGAATATGTGACTGATTTGTAAAATGTGTTTCAGATAAGAGACACACGTCTATGTTGTTTAAATCTAGGACTACTTGTAGTTCTTGTTGATGTTTCGATAGTCCATTACAGTTCCAGGCCATTATCTTTAGGTTTCCAATCATTTTGAATGTTTGTTTATAGCAGTTTTGGTGCTATTTTCAATCATCTTCAAACGCTCGTCAAAGCTACTCATGAACTTTAGGATTTCGTCCAGTTTGTCGCTTTGACCAGTTTTGTTCTGGTTGCTTTGGGTTGTTGCAGGTTTTCCAGCAGTTGCCTGGGCAAAAGATAGCTTTTTGTTTACAGCTGTCGGTGGTGGCGCATGAGGTAAGCGACTTGTTTTGGGCTGTGAGAGCAGTACTCTGTCTCTTGGGGCTTGCTGTTGTCGTGTGGCAGGTGTTGCCTTTACTGTTTTGTTCCGCATTTTTTGCATCTCTTTGGCTATCGTGCAGCCTCTGTAGCTTGCAGGGTGTGGCTCTCCACAATGCACGCATTTTGGTTTTTCTGCCATTGGTTTTGTACAGTTTGGAGTCAGATGTTTGCCGGTGCATTTGACACACCTTGGCTCCTTAGCGCAATATCTTTGGGTATGTCCATAACCTTGGCATCTTTTACACTGAGGAATCAGTTTTGTGGTACGAAGGGGCTGAATCTCAACCACACAACCCAGTATATATTTGATGGCGTAGATATTTTTGATATCTTCTTCGTTGCTGAATGACAGCGTGAACATGTTAAGAGGTTCCTTAGTTTTCCAGCTCAATTTATTCACTGCTGATTCAATTTTGAGTCCTTTGCTTTTGAGGTCTTCAACGATTTTCTCTATTTTGCAGGTAGAGGGTAGTTTCTTGACCATTACTCTTATGGGTCTCTCCTGTTTGTTTTCATAGGAGTGCCAAAGGCAGTTGTTTTCATTCAGTGCCTTGGTTATAGTACGATAGGTTTCACCATTACAGGCATTCACTTTCACGCTTTTACCATTCAACATTTTTAGGTTAAATGTCCCAGCAGCATGTTCCATGGATAGGAAGTCATAGAAGTTCTGGAAATTTTCCACACCATCTACTATGATTGGTGGAGGTAGGGGAACTTTCTTTTCTTTTTCTTTTGTAGTTTCTTTTTCTTTTGTAGTTTCAGGTGAGAGTTCCGGTGACGCGTTCAATTTCCTTTTTTTCTTCTGCCTAGACTTCGCTCTCAACCATTCCGTTTCTCGGGCTAGCTCCTCCTCATCCGTGCTGTATTCAATACGCGCGGTAGAGGTCTCCATGCATGGTGATTTCGACGGATTTATTATAGTGGTATCTACAACACATTTAAGCTGCTGCTGCAGGATACTTATTTGGTTTTGGAGGTCTCCTACAAGACTCTCAAGTTTTTCTCTCTCTTGTCTTTCTTCATGATAGCGTTGTAGAACTTTATTATGTTCTTCGGCCAGGAATCGTTCCGTTTCCGTGTTTATAGTGATAGAAACTTTTTTCGGTGAATTCATTGTTGCGGCATGCAATTTGCTTCGCCTTAACAATAAAATGTGATATCGGCAGTAGACATGCCTAAACTTGATGATCTAGCAAGGTCATTTCGATCGGCCCGTGTCGGACGCGACGTTTGTTATGATGCGTTAGCACTTTGCACAATCGGCACGCGCGGTTGCGTGTGACACAACTTATCTCGAGGGAGATCGGACGAACACTGATTAGTCAATTACATGAGAAAAGTTATTTAGCTTAGTGTAAACAATTTGTAGAAGTAAATACATATAAATTGTTGTTGATATAAGAAAACTAGCTGCGCCTCGCGGCTTCACTGTAGAAATCTATGTGTCAAATAGTTTATAAACCTTTCTCTTGAATCACTCTAGCTATTGAAAAAGCCTATTGCGTTTTAAAGATGTAAGCATACATAGGGACAGACGGAAGCGACTTTGTTTTATACTATGTAGTGATCAATGTGCCATTCAACAGGCAAAAACCGAATCATCGGATTCATCAGAGGAGAAAACTAGCTTCCAGGTGTTCGCCCCAGCATCTTTAAACTTTGATGACATCTACACAAACATAATTCCTACACTGAAGTCCGAACGAGATGCAATGATGTACGAGATGGATGAGAGAACAGAAAGTGATAGACCGAGTACGGAGCCCACTACTAGTATTGATGAGTCACCGATAACTTCGAGACTGGTGGAGTCTTTCTATCAAGCGGAGACTACAATACCTCCGACTGCGCCGTCGCCAAAGTAAGTATTTTCCATATTAATCTATAACATAAAAATGAATCGCTGAATTCGTTGCTAAGCGCAAATCTCGAGAGCAGCTGAACCGATATCGCAAATTTTTTTTTTTAGAATATTCCTTGAAGTACGAGGATGGTTCTTACGGAGAGAAAAATTGCCTGAAACAAATGACCACCCGGGCGAAGCCGGGACGGGCCGCTAGTATTATATAAAAGAACCCACGGGGCGCAGCTAGTATATAAATTTTAGTTTACCACACACAGTAACTAATTTTTTTTACTTTGTATCACGGGAAAACGCGGGCAGAAGCAAGTAGCAAAAAAAACAATAAAAATAATATATTAATTCTCTCCGCGACGCCATACGGAACAGTCGTGTTGCTCTTTACTTAAAATATTTTATTTAAATATAAAAAATTGGTGAGGCGGCGCCCTGGGACTTCGTTATAGTTCCTCAACGTTGCTGGAGCTTCGTCGCTCCGTGTCTTCAAAAGTGGAGTTGGTCGGCGGCAGGAGTCGGCACACAAACTTCTGCCGTGAGTTGAAGCACAATTATTTGACTTCAGGCGGGTGCGAACCCGCGGCTTGTCGGGTCCCAGCCGGGGACCGCAACCACTGCACCATTGACGCAGTTAGCCGCGCGTGCGAAATTGCCGACCATACACAGAGCAAGTGCTGCGAAAGTTCTGTCTACTATTCCGTAGCGAGATACGGAACGCTACGGCGTAGACATTTTGTAGAGCCTAGACTCCTCCCATGAGCTCCGAAGCGGCTACGCAGTGACTCACGCAATCGACGATCTGCTAAGCTTTCCATGAGATAATTAAGATAGATAGATAGATAAGCATTTATTCGACACTGCAGCACATGATATAAGGTAACAATAGTAAAAGTAATAGTAAACAATAAGTAATAGTATAAAACAATTAAAAGTGGAGATTTAAAAATTGTGTGCGTGCTGCAGCCTGTCAAAAAGGTAATAGCTCAGGGAAAAGCTTTGCTCTAAGAGCAAAACACTGATTTTCAGTATTACCCTTTGAGGCGACCAGAAGAACGATACACTGACATAATAATGATGTGTGGTTGCATAATATTTTGGATACAATCGAATGAATGACTGTGCAGTGTTCATTTCATTTTCATTTCATTTCATTTATTCAGTTCCACCGTAGGTACACATGTTACACTTGATGTCGGTCAGTTGTACATAAAAATAATTAACAATTTTATTATAAAACACACATTATTTGGAAACACCATAAGGGATTGTTTTAGAAAAAGCAGACAGACATGCCTTCTTTAAAAATTTGATATAACATTCATAGATAATATTTATCACAGTAAAATAATAATAAATTAGTTAGATTGAATTAGAAATAAAAATACATGTCAAGATCATTTAATGTAATAAGAATCAACTATAGGTATATAATTATATATATACATATATAATATAATTAACAGCGCTTCGTATTTTGCTTACCTTTTGTTTCTTCTGAGGTTGTCTTGAAACTCACGCCCAATTGCTTAGCCAGAATGCATCATCATCATCAGCCTATGTTAGTCCACTGCTGGATATAGGCCTCCCCAAACGAGCGCCCTACTTCAACTTGACTCATCCAGCATCTGCCCGCAGTCCTTCGCAAGATGTCCCTAATAAGAACCCCGCCTTCCTCAGGAGCACCGCACTCACTCACATGTACACACAATAAAATATACTCATTAATTAAATATTATAAAACTTTGTCATATCTATACTAATACTAGCTGCTCCCCGCGGCTTCGCCCCCGTGGAAATCTATGTGTCAAATGATAAAAAGTATCCTATGTTAGACTCCTGGTTCTAAGCTACTTCTCCATCAATTTTCAGCTAAATCGGTCCAGCCGTTCTTGAGTTATAAGTGTTGTAACAAACACGACTTTCTTTTATATATATAGATTATAAAGAGGAAGGGTTTGATTTTTTGTTAGTTTGTTTGTATTGAATAGGCTCCGAAACTACTGGACCGATTTGAATAATTCTTTCACCGTTAGGAAGCTACAGTATCCACGGTAAATAGAGGCTATATTATATTTTCAAAAAAGTTAAGGATCCTTACTAAAACTCCAATATTTTAATTGGTGATTTTTTTACACCTTGGATTACATACCCGAGGTGTAAAAAAATCACCAAATAAAGTGAAATTCGAGTTTAACGCGGATGAAATCGCGTGGAACCGCTAGTCATGTATATACTACATTGTCTCTTTTTTTTGCTTGTGGAGAAGGGCGCTGACTCCGCTACACAGTTTTTTAACTTTTGCGATGGTCAGCCCTCAATTGTATCCTATACAATAAGTTCTGTTTCGAATAAAGTTTTTTTGTAATATAGTTGTATTTTTTTCTACTCAATACCTTATCCGACTGCAAAAATAACGTCATTTAGAAACCTAAGTAGGTTCTGTAAATTAATAATAAATAAAAAAGTTGAGAAGAATAACAAAATCTTAACTTCTGTCATAAATAATTTAATCGGTAAAGCGTTAGGATATGACTATTTGATTGACAGTCGTATCGTACTGCATCCTCCAAACAGTAGGTTATTGTTAATTTTTTGTTTTCGTTTGTTAATCTATAGCTGTATTTTGTACCTGTGTCCAAATAAATGTTTATTCTATTCTATTCTACATCCCTCTGAGCCTCATGATCGCTCTGAATTATTCTATGCGAAGCCCTACGTTTTGTTAGTTACCTTTGAACCTGATTAGTTTCCTTTAAAATAAATTTAACTTTATCCCTATCCAGGTACATCCTGACTGCCAACATGTTGAACGAGACCACCACCCCCCAACCCACAACGACAACCACAGAAGACCCTGAGTTCATCATTAAAGTGGTTCCAGTGAAGAAGCACTACCAAAGAGGTCTTCTAGATCTCTTGTTCCCTCCGAAAAGAGTGCAGTCCTTCAAGAATGTGTTTGATTCGATAAGACGTGTGTTATCTCATACATTTAGGAGGTAGATGTTGTGAGACATATAAAAAAATGTTACATACTGCGATTTACTGTTTTTTTTCTGTATGCTCGTTGAAGTTTTTTGTTAGGTGTTCCGAGTATGTCCCAAAGTAGTCAACTGCAACAATTAAATTTTATGATTGTGTAAATTACTTATTGATTTTAATAAAAGCGTAGAAATGACTTTGTTTTTCTATAATTATAAATAACAAGCTGTGCCCCGCGGCTTCGCCCGCGTGGAAATCGATGTGTCAAGTGGTTTATAAACTCTTGAATCACTATCTATTTTAAAAAAACGCATCGAAATCCATTGCGTAGTTTAAAAGATCTAAGCATACATAGGGACAGACAGACAGCGGGAAGCGACTTTGTTTTATACTATGTAGTGATTAAGAGGTTAGCTGGCTGGATACACAGGTGTACCTAAAGTATAATATTTCACAACTTTGCAAACCGAACCCGGGACCAATTACATCTCAGGCGGACATTCGTCTGTCAACGACGGAGGTCAAAATAATCTACAATATACTAGCGGACCTTCCCGGCTTCGCATGGTTTTAGTACGGATCCCTAACTTTTTTGAAAACATAATATAGCCTATGTTCACCGGGGATAGTGTAGCTACCCAACGGTGAAAGAATTTTTCACATCAGTGCAGTAGTTTTGGAGCCTATTCATTACAAACTAATAAACAAACAATCAAACCTTTCCTCTTTATAATATTAGTATAGAAAAATGAATCGCTGAATGTGTTGCTAAGCGCAAATCTCGAGAGCAGCTGAACCGATTTCGCTAATTCTTATTTAGAATATTCCTTGAAGTGCGAGGATCGTTCTTAAGGAGAAAAAAATGAGAATTTTTTTAAAAATTACCTGAAACAAATGACCATCCGGGTGAAGCCGGGACGCGCCGCTAGTTTTAATATATCGACAAAACAGGCGTTCTACGTGAATCAATCGGCCAAGAAGTTTGGCGCGAGCTGTAACAACCAACGAGGGTGCTAGAGCTGTTCACTCGACATAACGGTTCGCACTTGACTAAACGTGATTCAGGCTGATTGTACTAATTACACACAGCGCCGGAGCAGTGCTTTAGCTGAGAGGGGACTATGGGATTGCAACTGTGGACGCTAAATATTAATTATTAATATATTATATAAGCTGAAGTGGCAGTGGGCCTTATCTCGCGAAGAACCGACGGCCGCTGGGGCAGCAAACGTGTTCTCGAATGGAGACCACGACTCGAGTAAACGTGTTGAATGCCCTCCGACCAGATGGGACGGGTAGATGCTGGATGCGGCAAGCTGAAGACGGGGCACTATGGCGCTTATTGGGGGAGGCCTATGTCCAGCCAGACTGCTATAGGCTGATGATGTTGATGAGATTATATGGCAGTAGCCGACATCGTCGCAACGCAGCCGCCGTCGTAAGCTAAAGGAAATTCTACAAACCAATCGCAATAAATAAAGAGTGAAATTTATTTATTTTAAAACCAAAATCCACAGCTCTATCTAAACGACAAACCGCCAAAAAGTGATTACATTTTATTGAAATAAACTTAAATTGACCATCACTAAAATTTTAACACTGCAGGCTGAATGCGTCAGCTGAAGGCTTTGACGCGTCGATGGCCTATGTCGATGACAATGTAAACGTAAGCTAAAAATGAAACCTGTGGCAATGGTATTGTGGCAGAATCTTAACATAAAATACTTATATTAAAGAAACTCCATATGCTACGTGCAGTGCTATTTACACGGAGATATTGAAAGACTGTTAGTTTTAAAATTGTAATTTTTGATGTGCATCTGTAGTTTCGTTCATCAGGTAAAATAACAAAATATGTGATAATGCCATCGTCATAGGAAACCGGTCAATTTAGCAGAATAGGATCCCTAGACCGCTGACAAGATGTTGTTATGATATATTTTTAAACATACAAAACAGAAATCACAAAATACCTAGATCTCCCGGAACGAATCACCCGCTGCGCCATGAAAGTTGCCAAAATTATTATGTTACTCGTATCATATTGAGTTATTATATATTATTTTACACATGCTGTTTTATTGAATCCCGGTTGTATATCGTCCTAGGCTAGAAGCTACTCCAGCTAAGCGCTCCGCTTTACTCCAATTAATTTTTTGGATTTAAGCCAAGTGCAAAAACTTAAGAAACTCAAATGTTAACACGTAAGTTGGAAGCTGCCACTATTCGCGGTGGAATTTGGAATTCTTGAATACGAGAACCATTTTCATTTCTGTTGCTGCCACGTAGGTATCATAGCGATATTTCTGTAGACATTTTTTGCTCTGTGATATTTTGACTCCAGTTTTAAAGGAACTCTACAAAATAATGGTTTAAAATGACGTCTTTATAAATCTTAGACCGTTCATAAGAGACTCGTCTATAATAAGTTCATAATAAAATTAATATGTCTACCTTACTCAGAGAACATGAATATTTAGTACTGACAAAAATATACAGAGAAAGCGTGAGTCATTTGGGGTAAAAACCCTTAGACCTTAGGGTCTTAGGGTGCAATTTATAAAAATCTAAATATATTTAAACTAATGCGATCTGACCATAGCCATCAGCGAATGGTGGCCTATAGGGATATGCGACAGCGTCGAGGCAGACCACCTGCCCGATGGTCAGACGACATTATAGGGGCTATAAGAAAGCAGTGCATCCGACTGGCACAGGACCGCCAGGGGTGGCGAGATAAGCAATAGGCCGATACCCAGCAGTGGGTGTTACTAGCTGATTAGATCCATAGAACGCGATCTGAGCACATATATATATTATATTATTGTACTATTTATATTATATGTAATATTTAACGAGTATTTACCCCGTGACCACGGCACTGTGTAAACCTGTTGAAACGTCGGGAAAATAGGTTAATAATTTCTGGGCTCTCTGCCGACTCGGTGGCTTCTTAGATTTTTAGGAAATTGAAATTTTATACCTACGTACACGTATAATTTTTTTTTCTACCTTCAAATAAATAAAAAATCCGTATATAGACAAAGAAATGTGTTCATTTAAAAAAATGTATGTACCTTGTGATAGATTTAGTAGTTATGCAGTAGATACTACTACGTCCTGATTTTTTAAATATAACTTCACTCGAATTGTAAAGTCAACCTCAACAGAAAGCAGACGAACCTTGATCAAAACACTTTTCCTTCCCCCACAGAACAAATTCAATAAAACGGCAAAGGCGATAGACATTGGCAAGTCAGATATATTTTTTTCTGCGGACTTTTTTATTAAAATGAAGTTAAATTCGCTGAGCAAGCCAGGGGAGGTGGTAATTTTATATTCAAGAGATATTAAATGAACGGTGTAGTTAGGGACTGGTGTTTTTGAAGATAGAATTATTATTGCGGGTTTTTATAATTGAAACTGGACCCGTAGAGGCTTTTTTAGTTTATACTAAAAAAGCCTCTATAATAATAATAAATAAATAATGCTGGACAATTCACACAGCATTATCTAGCCCCATGGTAAGCAGAGCTTGTGTTATGAGTACTAGATAACTGATATACATAATACCATATATATTACATAGATAGATATTTTTTATTATACATAGAAAACGACCAGAACACCCGGAACAAATATCTGCAGATCGTACACACAATTGTTCCGAGGCGGGAATCGAACCTCCTGCGTCGCAGGCGGACCTTCGCCCACAGCGCCACATCGGTCGTCAAAGTATGTTTGTAGCTGTCAGTGTTAAAAGTTGTAAGGGGGGGATAATAATAATCGATATTCTAGAACTCTTGAGCGATAAGACCGCCAATTGTATCTAGTTTTTTAAGTTTTTATTTTACTTTGTTAATATATACTAAGTGTGCAATAAAGAATTATCTATATATCTATGCAGGACTAAAATTATGAATTTGATACCTCAGGTATCAGCTTTATCGGGTTACGCGATAATTACCATTACTCCAATGAAAATTAAGGTAAAATTAGAACGAATTAAAATAACAATGAAATAAAGCGATTTTGGGATTCTGTGGAAACTCAAGCCTTTGAATACAAATTTGAAGTTAGATTTAATTATCACTAATAGGGTGAGCTCTATACAGAGCAAGGAAGAAGTCATCTCAAGTCTAGACGCAGCATTTTGTTGACTTTGTCTGAACAATATGCATACATATCTTAAAATACATAAATATCATTATTATGTCAGTACGATGGGGCAAACGTGCTCTTGAGTGGAGACCACGACTCGGCAAACGTAGTGTAGGACGCCCTCCGACCAGGTGGGATGACGACCTGCGAAAGACTGCAGGTAGATGCTGGATGCGGCAAGCTGAAGACAGGGCGCTATGGCGCTCATTGGGGGAGGCCTATGTCCAGCAGTGGACTGCTATAGGCTGATGATGATGATGATGATTATGTCAGTGTATCGTTCTTCTGGTCGCCTCAAAGGGTAATACTGAAAATCAGTGTTTCGCTCTTAGAGCAAAGCTTTTCGCTGAGCTATTACCTTTTTGACAGGCTGCAGCACGCACACAATTTTTAAATCTCCACTTTTTAATTGTTTTATACTATTACTTATTGTTTACTATTACTTTTACTATTGTTACCTTATATCATGTGCTGCAGTGTCGAATAAATGCTTTATCTATATATCTATCTATCTAATATACTTTTCGGGTTTTTCATGTTTCACTCGATATTTTCTGGCGTTGCATTGGTAAGTAATTTATTTCGAACTACCATCCCTCAATATCAAGAATTCATTACAAAAGACAAGATTTTGTCTTTAAAAAATCATCATCATCAGCCAATATTAGTCCACAGCTGGACATAAGCCTCCACTAATGAGCGCCATAATGCCCTGTCTACAGTATGCCGCATCCCACTTGGCCGGAAGGCCTCCTACACTACGTTTACTGACTCATGGTTTCCACTCACGAACACGTTTGCCCCAGCAGTTCTTCGCGAGATATGGCCAGCCCACTGCCACTTCATCTTGGAAATTCTTTGAGCTAATCAAATCATTCATTGTATTCAGCAAATACATTACAGGTCTACATTTCAGGTCTTATAACTAGAGTAGTGTCAAATGTATTCAACCCGCAAGCAGTAGTGCAAATATTAAATCGCAGTGATACAAAGTTCAAATACTCAATAATCAAAATATGGTATGTCGATAACTTCACAGAAATAAATGTCTCAATATCGTCTCTACCCAAGCGTTAGTAATTCCTTGGTCTATGACAAGACCGATGGTGCGGAAACCAACTCGAACAAAACTTGGAAGAATTTAAGAGTTTGGTTCAACTCCGTGATTTTATTGTGAAATTAGATTACGATTTGAAGGGTTATGGTTTTAAAGAATTTCGATGATTTTTCTGATGTTTAATTTGTTGAACCATTATTTCCATATCGCTATATGCAAAAGGATCGGTTTATAAATGTTAAAGTCAGTCAAATCAAAGTGTTAAAGTCTACAGCCTGTAATGATTCACTGCTGGACGCACGTAGTGTAGGTCGCCCTCCGACCAGGTGGGATGATGACCTGCGAAAGACTGCAGGTAGATGCTGGATGCGGCAAGCTGAAGACAGGGCGCTATGGCGCTCATTGAGGGAGGCCTATATCCAGCTGTGGACTGCTATAGGCTGATGATGATGATGATGATGATTCACGCTCACACAATAGCCACTCTGATAAGCGCTTTGTTGGCTTTTATAATATGGGGGGCATAATACCCACGCTGGGCATGTGGGTTGGGGATCACAAACCGGTCAGGTTCAGTAATAGTAGATTACATTACGATACGTGTCGTTCTCTCTATAAATTTACGTTTTTTTTAAGAAAAAACTAAATATGTACTACAATATATAGCTAGTATATTTTTCAAACTGCCGGGCAATCTACCTCCTTTGCCGTACTCACGACGCATGGCAACCAGATTTATTTATGTACTGTATTGGCACAGAAAACAATCGAATCTTGACAATTCAGTAATAATTATAACTAGGGTTCTTATACTAGATTGATTTCCCAATTTAAGGTCCAGCCTGAAAACCAGTATCACTATCGTCCTCGGTCCATAATGACAAGCTGAGATTGAACATTATAAATAATAAATAATGCTGGACAATTCACACAGCATTATCTAGCCCCATGGTAAGCAGAGCTTGTGTTATGGGTACTAGATAACTGATATACATAATACAATACATTACATAGATAGATATTTTTTATTATCTATAGAAAACGACCAGAACACCCGGAACAAATATCTGCAGATCGTACACACAATTGTTCCGAGGCGGGAATCGAACCAGCAACCTCCTGCGTCGCAGGCGGACCTTCACCCACCGCGGCACATGGATCGTCATTAGCCGCGCACATAGGGAAAGATCAGTCTTTTTCTTACTCTTGGGACTCTACTACACGCTACATTATGTTAAAGTTTCAATCCCTAGGACCTATGTTGTTCTGTATTTTTGTGTGTTTTCCTTTTTTTTATAACTCTGTATATACATTGTGTGTATGTGTGGCTATTAATAAATTATTTATTCTTCTTTATTCTTTATTTCCTAAGCGTGCATGCAAAAAATGAGTAAACAAAACAGCAGTCAAAGCAACCATAATAAGAAGTTAAAACATTGTAATTCAAATAAATAGAGCAAGCAATTAATCAATAATAACAAAGTTCATCTATACTAATATTATAAAGAGGAAAGGTTTGATTTTTTGTTTGTTTCTTTGTAATTAATAGGCTCCGAAACTACTGGACCGATTTGAAATTTTTTTTCACCGTTGGGAAGCTACAGTATCCACGGTGAACATAGGCTATATTATATTTTCAACAAAGTTAGGGATTCGTACTAAAACCGTGCGAAACCGGGAAGATCCGCTAGTATATTATAAAATTAAGAAGATTTAATAACCTTGCAATTTTATACAAAACCTTATCTAAGTTCATCTATAACTCGCGTTGCAGATACCCCTCAATCTCTTCAAATAGTAAACAATGAACTCCACTACAAAGTCGACCCAAGCCACAGAATAACTAGCTCTGCCGAAAGTTATAGCCAAAGCTGTCGACACTACTACAGCTGTCGTCGGGTGTCAAGTGACAACCCGGCTCGATTTGCATAGCGGACCATGATTGTGTATCTGCAATTATCGCTCGCTATCGAGTTTAGCGAAATATTGCTATCGACTAAATATGGATACCCTTAGATAGAGAGTATAAATACCCAGTTATAAGTGGGTATCAGGCGCGAGTGGAATCAGATTTTCGACAGTTTCGTAGGCAATATCGCATGGTGGGCATCAGTCTGAGGCCACCGACATGTTGTAAAAACACGTAAACGTAGGTTTTGCTAATAATTTTAAAGCTTATGAGGAGTTTCTCTGTTCGGCTATATATACATCATACTTTTAATGTATTTTTATCGTCAAATAAATGAGCGATTTTAAAAATTCTTTCTCTATTGTACCAAACATGATCTCAAATAAGTCCCATTAAAAAATATTTCATAGGGACATAGTTCCATCCCGTCAAGCATAAAAAATTATGATGGTGAATTATTCTACCAATATTAATAGTAGCTACCGAACATTTAACAGTGGATGTTTTAATTTTAAAATTAAAACAAACATAATTGACAAATCACTGCCTGCAATATCCATACGCTGAATTGCAGAACATCTCGCTGGGCTGTGGTAGCGGGTTTGGAGTGTAGACTCTATTAGTTCTACCGTTGTGACCGTATCGATATTGTTAAGATGATGTTTAGAATACTATCATATAATTTCGTATATATCTTAAATAGTCCTCTAATCATATAACTTCTTCGCTTCACGTAGGTAAGTCCGCAGGTTACTCAAATAAGTTACGAGCGTGAACGAGCCTTTAGTCGTAAAATCTGATAACACCACCCATTTATTAGATAGCTTGGCAACTTACGAAAACCACAAACTGTATTCAAAAAATCGGAAACTCGAAAATTCACGTTCGCGAAACTTTTTCGAGGCTCTGAATATTAGCAGAAAGTCATTAAAAGTAAGGGCGCTGTTCATCATACCGAAATTCGCCTCAAAGTCCGCATTAAAGGCCAACTTGGCGAGACCCTAACTTAAAAAAGTTCATTCATTTAACGCTTGCACGCGTTCAGCGAAGACGGAATTTCAAATTATTATGCCGTGTTGGAATAACATTTGATTTGATCTTGTCTGAGGGTATTTCTCGGGACGTTTTCTACAGCTTGATATTGAAGATTTTGACATTTTCATTTAAAATGGTTCCTACAACTAGAGCTGGTTTACTCCCTAGACCGGAAGTTATGAAGAAGATGATAAGATAGACAGATTTTGTCCAGCAATGGGATCCTACAGGCTGATAAGATTTATGGCTTTGTGTTTCATTTCAGTATATTTGATAGTGATAATATAATGTTAATTATTCTGGACAATTCGCACAGTATCATCTAGTCCCAATCTAAGCCAGAGCTTTTGTTATGGGTACTAGATTACTGATATAGGTACTTAATGGAATACGTTTAAAATACCCAGAACACGCGGAAAAAAATATTTGCAGATCAACATAAGTCCCAAGGTGGCAATCGAACGAGCAACCTCCTGTGTCGCAGGCGGACCTTTGCCTGCCGCGGCACATCGGTCTTCTATAAATAAGTAAAATGTTATATATTAAGTGACCGTTAATTAACTTAAAGCTTAGAGGTATTATTACTTTAAGATATACGCATAAGTTCTGTGCACTTTAGCTAAAAAAAATTAGAGTTATTACGAAAATAATCTGGTATGTGTTTACCGAATCGCTTCCTATACGTACAATATAATACCTACCTATTAGGTTGTGGCTACTGAGCTTTGAGGACAAGATAGAACAAACGAATTCCGTCCCATTCTCTTTCAAATAGGTAAATATACTATAAACATTTTAGACCAAACTATACACAGAGGGCGCCTCTGTGCGGCAATTGATAAAACTATGTTCATTTGCATACGAGACGTCCTGTGCGCCGGACGTCGAGTTTAGCCGCCCGGACAAAGAGATTTTCATATTTAATTTTCTATTCGTTTAATTGCCTACATATTTTGCTTCCTCTTCTGGTTAGAATATGAAAACAGATTTTAAAATGTAATAAAATGTTGAACAAATGAGTAACTACTACTAACTCGATTAGGTAGGTGGGTAGATTTGAGCGCATAATAATTTATTTTTATTGTTTTTCTACACAGTTGGAGGGCTTTCCAATGTTGCCCAAACTCTTATGAGATTGGTGTCCTCAAAGGAGAGTTCCGGGTGGTAACCTAAGATGGGTATCTTAGGTTGCTTTTGTAGTTCGTAGGTTAAATAGGTTATCGTTATTTGTAGGTGCATATGTAGTGTAATAGATGTCTTCTTATATTTAATTCTTGGTTATCGTTGTAGACAGTAGGTAGGTAGTTATATTTACTGACAGACGTGTGTCGCTGGGCTCGCTTTGTCTCGTCACCTTGAAGGTGATAGCTGAAAATCAGTGTTTGCTCATAGAGCAATATTACCACTGAGCTATTACCTTTTTGGCACTGCTACACACACGCATTTCTTAGTAATTACTTTTGATAATCATGTTTTGTTTTAATTTTGTACTTTTGTTATTAGGCTGATTAATTGTATGTGTGTGTTTTATGTGTCAAATAAATGATTTACTTACTTACTTACTTACTAACTAGTGTAGTCGATTGAGTGACGCGTTTGCGTTAGTACCTACCAACAGTACCAACACCAAGTCAAAGTGGCCGTAAAACTTTGTTAACATCATCATCATAAGCCTGTTAATCCACTACTGAGACATAGGCCTCCCCCAATGAGCGCCATAACGCTCTGTCTTCAGCTTGACGCATCCAGCATCTGTCTGCAGTCTTACTTTTTTTTAAAGTGAAAACTTCTTTAGGCGCGTTAAGGGCCCGGCGACCCTCGCTTGCAAAAATCGCTCCGAATATCGCTGTCCCTGTTTAACCCTTGCGCCGCGCCCCACGTGTGCGCGATAGCAATATTAGCCGTTCAAAATTTGGTTTGTTCCGTAATACCAAAAATTATGACTGAAAACTTTTTGTATTCTTCACAAAGTATTGTTATTCTGTAACTAGACAATATAAGCTATGTTCCTTAATAAATAAAACGTAAGATATTGATGTTTTAAATACGAAACAAATAGCAAGAAAACTTGTCCATTTTCGCATAAAAATGTGCAAAATGCGATTGGCTTTCATTTAATTTTAGGTAAATATATTGAAAAAAAAAACTATTTAGGAACCTAGATAAATACTATTCAAATACAAATAATACAATATTATAGTGGATATATGCTTGAATTGGAAATCATTTTGGTATTACGTTTGTATGAAGAATTCGTCCCTCCGCGGCCTCTTAAGCACTTCCTGGGTGAACGAAAATCATGGAACTCGCGTCATCGCCACCGAACGCTTTCCTAACTGTGTATATATCTGTACTTTTTGGGTGAACAAAAATCATTGAACCCGCGTCATCGTCACCGCACGCTAAATAAAATATAAAATTACTTACTTTCACTTCTATCGGCATTCCCCAAAGAACGCATGTTTTTGTTTGCTAGCACGCTTTAAACATATTTGCATAATTATTTACCCACCTTCATGGAAAGATCTCTTGACCGATTTTTTTTTGGAATCATCTTGTTGTCATATTAGCCGAACGACGTTCAATGCTGGATAAAGGCCTTTTTAGAATAAATGTTATGAATTCTGTAGATCCGAAAAATTGCACGTGTCTTAGGAAACAATGGCTGCTTACAAATACCAAACAGAAGAATTTAGTTTGTTCTTTACGAAGAAAATTTAGTTTATCAGTTCAATGTTGCTCTGTCTTTAATCATGTTCAAGTTATGGCGGTTAGTATTATTCTCTGCATTCATTGCATTAGTAGTTTTATACTACCAAAAAATAAAAGAGACCCGTAGGACCGCCGAGTTAAATTACATATTGAAACCTTCAGATAAAATGAGGAAACTGGTGCTCGACCGAATAAAAAAGAGACATATGAATACCTCTAAACAAATTTACAGTAATGAAAAACTAAATAGAATACCCCGAGACTTGAAATTCATACTTATATGGACCAAAGTTTATCAATATCAGGCCGAACAACACCTCGAAGGACAAGAGAGTTTTATAAAGAATAGATGTAAAAACATCAATTGCTATCTCACTCATGATAAGGATTTGCTAGTGAATCACATATATTTCGACGCGATAATATTCCAAGCGGAACAAACCTGGGACATGCCACCTTACTATCGTTCATTCCATCAGAAATACATCTTTGCGGCATCAAGCTCTGACAGCCGCGAACTCTTCTGTCACCCCTTGTACGATTCCTTCTACAACTTCACCTGGACCTACAAACTGGATTCGAATATCCGTTGGTCGTTAATCACAATTGAAGACAAGGCTGGTAATATTGTTGGCCCGAAGACAGAAATGAAGTGGATCGACCCTATGCTGACGGCGGCGCCCCGAACAATCGTAAATAGACTTGCTCAAAAGAAAAAGGCTGCTGCTTGGTTTCCCCTATCATGTACGACACCAAGTAAGAGAGAAAACGTAGTAAAAGCTATATCACGAGAACTGGGGAAGTATGACTTGCATGTGGATACGTACGGATGGTGTGGGACGTTGAATTGTCCAAAGGATCTAGCAGAAAATTGCTTGAAGCTTCTGGAAGACGATTACTACTTTTATTTCGCTTTTGAGAACAACTTGGCGATGGATTACGTGTCAGAGCAGCTGCTGAATGCGCTCCAGCACTTGGCAGTGCCAGTAGTGTTTGGAGGAGCTAATTATTCAAGGTAACTTTTTAAGAGTTAGAGAATAAGGACTATGGTAAATAAAAGAGGAAGGGTTATGGTACATAACGCCCACGAAAAAGTCCCTTTTATATAAATGATAGTGAACAGCTTTTCATTGTAGACCAATGGCAAGTCACGTCACGACCATCGGAAAGAGTGATATTTTTAAGTTTTTTTATCGCTGTGCAGAAGTTTGGGGTGTGAGCTATATTCTTAATAGGTGTACTATTTTTCAGGTTTCTTCCACCAGGCTCGTACATAGATGCCAGTGAATCGAACGCCTCAGTCGTTGCATTACTTATGAATGAAGCTATCCACAATCAGGACGTGTACAGAAACTACTTCAGGTGAGTACTTTGAATTTAAAGTTTCAGCTTAATATTTAGTTTCAGCTTAGTTGTGTATCTCTAGTTAGTGTTGTGTAGTGAACTCAAGTTTATATGTGGTATTATAAGTAAATTTAATCGCAAACCTGGTCCTTATTAACAAATAATGATTTACATTAAAATAATAGAAACAAATAAGAACTAGCATTTACAATGAGCAATTGAGCTAATTGCAAACTGTTGCAAACAATCTACAGGTAGCTTAACTGATCCATATCCACACCAGTAGGAAGCGTCAAATGTTTCTTTTTATACGGTTAAACACTGATGCATGTTGTTATGTCTAACATATGCAAATTTTTTACGTTGTAAAAAAGCATGTGAAACCAAGCGCAGAAGGTTGTTATGAATACCAAATAGTTGAGGCATTAATTGTACCCGTATTTAGCCAAATTTTCAAATAGTGAAGTCAGTGCAACATATACGCATAGGGTCGTGGAAAATGCTGAAAACAACGCAAGTAATGTTGGACAAGAAAAGAAGGGGATTAGAACTTAGGTGATGTATGAATGCACTAGTGGTTTCGTTTCACTTCTTCCACTAGTGGACAGAAAATTTAAGTAAACAGAAAACTCAAAAACACCTTATTTCTACTAAAGTCATTTAAAACGGAATATTTACCATGATTTGATTTTTGAGTTATCTAATATGTTCCTTCAGTTATTCCGTGACCATGGCGCATGAAACTGTGCCGAAATAAATGCCGTTTTAAATGACTTTACATTATTTATATTAATAAATATATGTACTAATTTATAGTGTGTATTTATTATTATTATTATATATAGATTTTGAATTCTGATAGGTACGTTTACATTCGTTACAAACCCGGGCTAATACATATAGTATTAAGATGTAAAATTATATTAAGTTCTCCTAAACCAAACCCCTTAATTCTTGGTTTATAAAAACCAAGAATTAATGGGTTTAATTTAACCTTAACTATTTGGTATTCATAACAAGCTTCTGCGCCTGGTTTCACAAAAACGTTGCCTATGTTAGACATAGCAACATGCATCAGTGTTTTGTTTTTAAAGTTGTTCGTCAATTTTACACCTCAAATTTCGTTTCCCAGGTGGCACAACCACTACGTTTACAAAGCGACCACGAGTAAAGACGTGTGCAAGCTGTGTGAGCTACTCAACGACCCCAGGAAAGAGCACTCAGTGTTGCCACACTTCAGAGACTGGTGGCATGACCATGATCCTGATATATGCAAGGATATGCACTATGATAAAAATGACCATATTTACATGCATCAATTATAGTTTCTGGTATGTTTGTTCGAAAATGTGAATAAAATTTATTTTGCTTGACATTTCAGACAGCATCATTGAACTGAGCAGAACTACGGGACTATCAGAGCAACAAACTAACATCGCTATTATTTGTTTTTTTTTCGTGAACTCGCACAAATAATAAAATTATTGTAAACAAATAGCTGCGCCCCGCGGCTTCGCCCGCGTGGATATCCATGTATCAAGTAGTTTACAAACCTTTCCCTTGAATCACTCTATCTATTAAAACAAGCAGCATCAAAATCCGTTGCGCAGTTTTAAAGATCTAAGCATATACAGCTCCCTTTTAGATCGACCTCTAAATTTTGAGACGCTCGTAGACCTTCTACACTCGTACACCCTCTACGTTCGTAGAACCTCAACGCAAATTGACGACCGATGTGGCGCGGTGGGCGAAAGTCCGCCTGCGACGCAGGAGGTTGCGGGTTCGATTCCCGCCTCGGAACAATTGTGTGTACGATCTGCAGATATTTGTGCCGGGTGTTCTGGTCGTTTTCTATGTATAATAAAAATATCTATCTATGTAATATATATTATTATGTATATCAGTTATCTAGTACCCATAACACAAGCTCTGCTTACCATGGGGCTAGATAATGCTGTGTGAATTGTCCAGCATTATTTATTATATTAAATTCTACGCCCGTAGGCTCTATAGTCTACGGATTCTAAAATTAAATTTAAAAGTCCAGTTTCAAATTCGGTACCACTTAAGCTCCTCAAGAGGGAACCTACAATCCTCTTACAAAATCTCATTATTTATGAGAAGCGATAATTCCAATTACAACGGAGTCATCACCGCCTTTTTCATAATATAATTAAAATTGTGCTGACTGCCATTGACTGATCCAATAATTTACAGTAATTGATGAACTGGCAGATGGCCAGGCTTTTTCCTGGTAAGCCTTCGTTTTAGGTGAAATGCGAAAAAATATTCGAGTTATCTCGTCTTTATACTTTTTTGTATAACTTGGTAACATTTCATTATTAAATTAAGGTTAAAACTCAACAGTCAAAATGTTTTATTTCCTCAAGATCTAACAGCACTCATGGACATGTCAGTAATTTCAATCAACTGAAGTATTAGTTGAGAAAAAGAACACACATAGGTATCTAGATAATAATCTATATATATAAAAGAAAGTCGTGTTTGTTACAACACTTATAACTCGAGAACGGCTGAACCGATTTAGCTAAAAATTGGTGGAGAGGTAGCTTAGAACCAGGAGTCTAACATAGGATACTTTTTATCATTTAATTTTAACCATTTGGACATATGGATTTCCACGGGGGCGAAGCCGCGGGGCGCAGCTAGTTATATATATATGTACTCGTACTGCCTGTAGAAAAAATATATCGAACTATTTTCTCACAAAGGCTAAACGTCATTGTTCGAGAAGAAATAATTTTTAAGAACCTAACAAATAGGGTTAGGGAAAACATATAATAGAAATTTTATTAAGATTAATGCAAAAAATCAATCTATAGACAAACCCACCTTACATACAGTATTTTCCACTCTAAACACACAAGACACAGTCCTTTGTATTTCTACAACAAGATGGAGGATATTAAAAACACGTACGATTTGGTAAAGTCATTTGCCCAAAATGATGTTCGACAGTGGGCTGCCTAGGAATCCTACACCTTCCACAGTGGCCGGTTTATCATCAAACTAGCGGACCGTCCCGACTTCGCACGGGTATTTTTTTTTTATTATTTACCATCCATACTTACAAACTTGCGTTTATAAAATTAAGTAGGATAAAGGATGTCACTTGGGTATTTAAAATGGAAACATATCAGCTCGATTTTGTATTTTAAGATATCTTGAGCGAGTCTAAACAGTATTTTCAGATCTGAAAAGTTGAGTTCAATATCGTCCGCTTTCTTTGCAAAGTTATCAGCCTGCCCGAGCTGTGAGAAGCTCAATATTTCTCGCCAGTCTGTCTCAACCATTATGATAGAGAACTTATGATTTGGGTATTGTAGACAGTTTTCGAAAATATAATAATCTGAAAGAATAACAATGAACAAACACAACCACAACAAATTATTATCGTGTCTACAGATACAAAATCAAAGATAATGTAAACGCTTTACTACAAAATAATCAAAAAAGGCTACACAACCTAACCAAAGAGTTTCCATACAGTAAATTGTTATCAAACCTTTGTTGTCAAAAGAGCGTTGCTAGGCAACCACGTTTATTTAGAAAAAATGGCGTATTGATATGCAAGGAATTTTATAGGTACATTTTTCACACCTTGGGTTACATTATTGGAGTTTTAGTAAGGATCCCTTACTTTTTGAATATATAATATAGCCTATGTTCACCGGGGATAGTGTAGCTTACCAACGGTGAAATAATTTTTCAAATCGGTCCAGTAGTTTCGGAGCCTATTCGTTACAAACAAACAAACAAACAAAAAATCAAACCTTTCCTCTTTATAATATTAGTATAGAAGACTACTTGGAGTTCAAATCTTTTGTCACAGAGGCACTACGGGCATTTCAAACACAGATAGAGTTCATGGCTAGAGAATCGGATTATCTGGAGATGCCTTTGCCCAGTTGTGGGACAACAAGTTAATATTTGTACACAAATGTTGTAAAATTAAAAAATAATTAAAATTAGCGCTAAGATAATAAAAAGTCAATTCTGCGGGCTAACAAAGAAAATGACTATTACTTATTAATTAACTAATAAATAAATAAATAATGCTGGACAATTCACACAGCATTATCTAGCCCCAAGCTAAGCAGAAGCTTGTGTTATGGGTACCAGATAACTGATGTACATAATACAATACGTTACATAGATAGATATTTTTTATTATACATAGAAAACGACCAGAACACCCGGAACAAATATCTGCAGATCGTGCACACAATTGTTCCGAGGCGGGAATCGAACCCGCAACCTCCTGCGTCGCAGGCGGACCTTCGCCCACCGCGCCACATCGGTCGTCAAAAATTAATTAACTAATTATTGTGCCGATATCTTGTACTCTACTCTATTATGGCATTTTGGTGACATCGTCCTTATTTTTATATATAATAATAATGTAAATCCTTTTATTGGCTGTCAGCGATATTTATAAGATAAGTAAATTTTTAAGAGCTGTGGATTTTGTTCATAAATAAAATATAAATAAAAAACATATCTTACATGTATTATTTAAGAGATGTTATTTTCTTCTTTAACCCACAGAATCACCATTTAAATATAAATAAATAAAGAATAATAAATAATGCTGGACAATTCACACAGTATTATCTAGCCCCATGGTAAGCAGAGCTTGTGTTATGGGTACCAGATAACTGATATACATAATACAATACATTACATAGATAGATATTTTTTATTATACATAGAAAACGACCACCCACCGGAACACCCGGAACAAATATCTGCAGATCGTACACACAATTGTTCCGAGGCGGGAATCGAACCCGCAACCTTCAGCGTCGCAGGTGGACCTTCGCTCACCGCGCTACATCGGTCGTCAAAATATATATGATATTTACTACCATGAAGGTATATTTTGCTTCACCGCAGGTATAATATCAACCTCGTTATCGCCTTAACGATAAGTTAAAGCAACTGCACCCCTGTAGCATCGACAAACTGACTTGAAAATTAATTAACCATGCACCATCGCCCTAACGAGTAACCAGAGAAATCTTACAAACTTACTTCATCAAACTAACAAACTTAATTTCAAGTTTCGCTTCAATGTGCTTAAAATATAAATAAGCAAGTCCAGCTATACGTCATTAGTCTGAAGTTAGAGACAAACATGTACGTCTTAGTTCGAATAAGTTGGAAACGAATGCAGGTATGCGTGTTGAATTGGATGGATACGACATAGTAATAAGTAGTATTATACTACTTATTGCTACATTCAGATTATTATAGGTAGTATAGATTTATTACCGGTTTGGTCTTGGACTTAATACAAAGTGTTCTTAAAAACTTGATCAAATGAAATGTGCGGATATTACATTGAAAATTATTGATAAAATTCGGAAATAAAGTTGTATAAGTTAGTCATCCAAAAACAAGGTGTTTTTAGTTTTTTTCTATGTAGAAAAGCAAAATGTGTCATTATGTGACGAAACCATTGTCATAGCGAAGCGATTTGCTTACCAGAATAGGGCACAATACTCTTAACCACTACGCCAGATGCATCGTACTGCTCCATACTATCCCAACGCAATGCAGGTACGGATGCCCAATCATAACTTAAGCACATTTTCCTGCAACTTGCTTAAATAAATAAACTTTTCGTTGGGGAACTTTCCAAGTTTATCTTAATATTTCTCCGAGCTGTTTTATACTTGTGTATCGCTCGCGCTCTCTAGTTCGTCGATGAAAAGTTTGGGCTTGACAAATTCGATACAGTCGACGAATATTCTTGAAGTTTATGAATTTTATAACGTAGCAAATCTAACGCTAAAACTACTATTCATGCGCAAACGTTTGCATGAATGGATGTTTCTTAGGTCTCGACAAAATGACTAAACGGATATGGCAATAATTTTTGCATAGGTTGTGGAATAACATGGTATATGTACTTACGCCCTCCGACCAGGTAGGATGACGACCTGCGAAAGACTCCAGGTAGATGCTGGATGCGTCAAGCTGAAGACAGGGTGCTATGGCGCTCATTAGGAGAGGCCTAAGTC
The DNA here is from genome assembly GCA_947044415.1 of Eupithecia dodoneata. Lineage (NCBI taxonomy): Eukaryota > Metazoa > Arthropoda > Insecta > Lepidoptera > Geometridae > Eupithecia > Eupithecia dodoneata. The sequence goes on from OX345670.1 coordinate 4,580,854, forward strand.
CAGCTGTAGACACATTATAGGCTTATTTTTATTCAAGAAAAATGCTTGGGGAAAACTTATTTTCATATATGTATATTTCGATACAAATAAATTAATTAGGCTTATTGAGGAAGCCGACAAAAAAATCCTATAAAATTAACTCGGCAAGCTACAAAATGTCCAAATATTTTTAAGTAATATTTTATTATTGTTATTTATTTTGATTGAATATTTAAGTTGAACGATTTTTGTGAGTGAGACTTTGTAATATTTTTATACCGTCGTTAGATAGCATAGCTCAAAGAAGCAAGCTGAAGTGGCAGTGGGCCAGCCTTATATCATGAAGAGCCGACAACCGCTGGGGTAGGCCTTGTCCGACGCCATGACCAGCAGTGGACTATTATAAGTTAACGATGATGATGAGTTTTGATGTGAAGTAGTATCTCTTCTTCTCTTCTTCTTTGTCGTTGTCTTCATTGCTGAAGGTCGTGCCCGTCCTGGAAGGCTTTCACGGTGACGCTGATGAACCACTTCCACACCACTCTGTCTTCGGCCTGTCTCAGGGCTGCAAGCAAAGTGAGTCCCGTTATAGCCTTAATTTGATCAGACCAGCGGGTTGGTGACCGTCCTCTTGGTCTTTTTCCTTTTCCTCTATCTTGCCCATTACCACTAATTTTTCGAGGTTGTCAGGTTGCCTTTTGGCTATATGGCCAAAATAGCAAGTGAAGTAGTATATAAACTACCAATAAATAAATAATAACGCAGTCACATCAAATCTAAGCTCATTGTGTGAAGAGACATAAATTACTAATGTATTAGACGAAATTATCGCGAGCGATCCACTCGTCCGTTTATGTGGTCCCTTAGCGCGTCCAACTTCGAGTAGGTTTATAGCTTATAGCGTGGCAAAGTTGAACCGAAAATAACTGTTTGGCTAACGAAATCGCCGCAAAATGAGTTCAACTCGTTAATTAGTTTCTCTTCCACTACTTTGTGGGCGTTCATACTAGGAGTAAATGTGGACAAATATGATATCGGGACCTTTTTTAAACGACTAAAAAAAGTTCTCCTTTTTATAAATTCTTTTAAAAAGAGGTTCTACTTTCGGCTGTAGGTATGTAACAATAAATCGAAGAACATACATAAAAACATAAATGCAGCCGAAAATAGAACCTCCTGTCTTAACTGACTTCAAAACAAGGAGAAGAAATAGCACCAAAAATATAATCTCATTGTTAATAAAATACCCAGATAAGAGAGTATACATTAGTCCCACACTGGGACTCGAACCCACACAACCATCTACGTTACAGACTTTCGCTACCTTCGCCTCACAATTCGTTATTTATTTATAAAACAAAATCCACAGCCTAGAACTATAATTGACATACATAATCACTAAACAAAAGGCTATAATATTATACAATATATTACACGTATATCACTACAACGTACTTACAATATGGCTTCTAAGTACTGAAGCTTAACTGTAGTTCTAACACACAGAAATTCGCAGCAGTCATAGTCCTCTAACGCAAGTAGAAATTATTCAACAAACGTCCGGAAACTTTGTCTTGGCGTACTCTGTACGAGGTGGGAACTCGTTCGAACAAGTCTACAGCGTAGCTAACTGACGATGGCTTGATAAGGAGATAATCCGTACGGAATGCGAATGGGTTGTGTATGATACAAATCAGGGGATACTATAGGTATAGGCGCCAGGTTAAAATACAATTTTAGAACAAGTCTACAGGGTAGCTAACTGACGATGGGTTGATAAGGAGATAATCCGTACGGAATGCGAATGGGTTGTGTATGATACAAATCAGGGGATACTATAGGTATAGGCGCCAGGTTAAAATACAATTTTAGAACAAGTCTACAGGGTAGCTAACTGACGATGGCTTGATAAGGAGATAATCCGTACGGAATGCGAATGGGTTGTGTATGATACAAATCAGGGGATACTATAGGTATAGGCGCCAGGTTAAAATACAATTTTAGAACAAGTCTACAGGGTAGCTAACTGACGATGGCTTGATAAGGAGATAATCCGTACGGAATGCGAATGGGTTGTGTATGATACAAATCAGGGGATACTATAGGTATAGGCGCCAGGTTAAAATACAATTTTAGAACAAGTCTACAGGGTAGCTAACTGACGATGGGTTGATATGGAGATAATCCGTACGGAATGCGAATGGGTTGTGAATGATACAAATCAGGGGATACTATAGGTATAGGCGCCAGGTTAAAATACAATTTTAGAACAAGTCTACAGGGTAGCTAACTGACGATGGGTTAATAAGGAGATAATCCGTACGGAATGCGAATGGGCTGTGTATGATACAAATCAGGGGATATTTACACTACATACCATACTACTAGGTAGGACGTCTCGCTCGACGTTGAAGCTAGAAGAAATAACCTTAGTTCGATTCTAACACTTTGACTGCGATTTTTTTTCGACGACTGCGATCTTTTTTTTAACCTAAAAAATTCAAGCTGCCACTCTACACAGCGGTTGTCTTGCGCCATGGTTGCGCCCGCACATGCGTTTCGTTCGAAAAATATTACGGCTGTGCTGAGTCACAAAGATCTGTATTTTCTCAGCCGCTGCGCTAGTGTGGATTTACGCATATTAGTCACTTGTAGAAAACACATACCGTGTGATTTCAGCAGTCAAAGTGTTAAAACAAGATATAATCCTGCTAAGGTGCAGTGTATGCTTGTTAGCACTGAGTGTAGTCTTCTGTAAATATGGACATTGGAAACTGCAGCTTTTCTCGGCGATTCAATTTGTTTCGTGCTGTACTGGTAGCTCTGTATATTCGCTAGTATTTTCTTTGGGACAAGTGGAAAACATATGAAAGTTTAGGCTTTGTGTTTTATTTTTGGAGCGAATGGGTCGTACTTCAAGGAATATTCTAAAAAAGAATTAGCGAAATTGGTTCAGCTGCTCTCGAGATTTGCGCTTAGCAACACATTTAGCGATTAATTTTTATATTATACTAGCTGCGCCCCGCGGTTTCACCCGCGTGGTGATAGATATTTTGGATAATATACTATATATCTTTATGAATTGTAGCCTATGTGTTATTCTGATATGTAAGATATATATTGTGAAGTTTAATTAAAATCCATTCATAGTTTTTACGTGAAAGAGTAACAAACATCCATCCATCCATTCATACTTACAAACTTTGACGTTTATAATATTAGTAGGATTTGTTATAGCACTGTTATCGCCCTGACGTTAAGACATAAGATTTTTATTTCATGTCTTAACGTAAAGGCCATAATGTCTATTATTTTCTGAAAAACTCACCGCTTGTTCAAATTGGTTTAAAACTAGTGCGGTGAAATAAAAGGTTTTATCAGGTGCAATTCCACGTGTTACGAGTAAATTTCAATTGTGGGAAGTTACTTTCGAAGCGATCTTTGTAGAGCGGGAGATAGCAGCTCTAAAGTTAATCTTTATAATGAATGAATGAAAGAACACTTTATTGCACTTAAAATAACAAAATAACACCTTACCTATATCTAAATATTACATAAGACCAGTACAATAGGCGGCCATATCGCTTACAGCGACTTTAGTATGGCCTAAGATAATATTTATATTGGAATAGAATTAAGAGAAGTAGGTAAGTAGGTTGCCTGGAAGTTTATCCCGGGAACAACGCAAGAAAAGCCGTAGGCAAAAAATAGTATTTAAACAAAGTGGCAGAGTGCAAGCGCAAGCTTAGAATACCAAAACATTACATATACTTACTCGTTTCTAGAATCCAAGGATTTTTTTGTCATCATCATCAGCCTATAGGAGTCCACTGCTGGACATAGGCCTCCCGCAATGAGTGCCATAGCGCCCTGTCTTCAGCTTGCCGCATCGAGCATCTACCTGCAGTCTTTCGCAGGTCTTCATCCCACATGGTCGGAGGGCGTCCTACACTACGTTTACCAAGTCGTGGTCTCCACTCAAAAACACGTTTGCCACAGCGGCCGTCGGTTCTTCGCGAGATATGGCCGGCCCACTGCCACTTCAGCTTGCTAATTCTTTGAGCTATGTCGATAACCTTGGTTCTCTGTCGGATGTATGCAACGTTTGTACGAAACTAACTCTCAATACAATATTAACTAACTTAAGGCTCCTGCTCTATATCGTTTTTACTACAAGGAGTCGATTTAGCTGACGCTGATTCATCAGCGAAGGCCCGCCTTTTCTCTGTTCCCGAGGGCGCGTTTTCTATCGGATGCGATTGAAAATTGCCGAACTATTGCCTTCATTATTTAGATTGGAACTGGGATGCTACATAGTAAGCTTTGGCAATAAAGCTAGTAGATTTTGTTCGAGTCAGATACTGTCACCGATGGTTTTAAAGTTTCATAAATCTACATGAATAAGTGCATTGCAGGATACAGAATTTTTACAAAGTACAATGTCATTTAGGGCGAAGGTACGTGTGAGAGCTAGTTCACTTCCTATATCTACATATAGCTTAGCAATGCCGAACCTGTAATCTGTTATGTTTATACGTGATTACTATGTTCCGTCTTGGATTTTCATGTTCACCTAAATCTAATTAAAACACCAGTTGCGAACTATCAGCGTTAGAGTTATCATTTTCTATTCCTTGGTACAGACAGCATCATTAATTGGTAACCCCCCAAATAGCTAAAGTTTACATTGCAAATTACTGTACGATTTACAAATTTTAATCTTTTACTCAAATACTAAGTTAGAAGCAAAAATTGTATCACCAAGTGGGAATCGAACCAGGCATCCAATCGCTCACATAACAAGTAACGAACGCACCATCTGACAGAACTTGTTGTTTTAACTAAAGAAGGTATGGCGAGAGTTCTTTCAAAAGATTTCAGGTTATTTGAAAAAATAATATCACAACAACCGTGACACTACACACGTACACACAACGTAAATTATGTCAGGGGAAGGTAACGCACCGGCAGGGTAGCTTTACTTTCTATTTTCTCATCACATGTCTTTAAATGTTGTGTTTATGTAGTTATGATTATCACAACATTTAAGACAAGACATTTAACTAAATTTAACACTTTGACTGCGATTTTTTTTCGACGACTGCGATCTTTTTTTTAACATAAAAAATTCGTGCTGCCGCTCTACACAGCGGTTGTGTTGCGCCGCACATGCGTTTCGTTCGAAAAATATTACGGCTGTGCTGAATCACACAGATCTGTATTTTCTCAGCCGCTGCGCTAGTGTGGATTTACGTATATTAGTCACTTGTAGAAAACACATACCGTGTGATTTCAGCAATCAAAGTGTTAAGACATTTAAACTGTGTATAAAACAAAGTCGATTCCCGATGTCTGTCTAACCCTATGTACGTATATGCTTAGATTTTTAAAACTACACAACGGACAAATCTACGTGTCAAATGGTTTATAAACCATCCTTGAAACACTCTAGCTGCACCAAAATCCATTGCATATTTTAAAAGATCTAAGCATAGATAAAGAACATACAGACAGCGGGAAGCGACTTTGTTTTATACTATGTAGTGGATATAGACAAGCTGGAACTACATTTTTACCATTCATTTGTTTCCCTGACTTTCACGACCAGTTAGTTTCCGTAAAGTATACAACTTTAATATAAATGCGGAAGCAAGATAGTAGAATCAAAACAGCGCATGAATGGTAGTATTTTCATATATTTTTCGTTTTTATTTTCGTTGCGGCGAGGCGCAGCGGAGCACGGCTCTATTCATCATTTAATTTACATTTGAGCGGTTGACCGCGCCGCACCAAGCTCTCTCCTCTTTGCCGAGACCTGAAACCACGTACCAGTGTGTCTACCATGAGTTGTCCCAGTTAGATCGCCTGACGTTACTACAGTAGTTACGTAAATACGCGGATAGTATAGTTAGCCTCTTTAATGGTACCATGAGATGTGTTATTGCGAACTACTAACGTTATAGTTACAACTACACACTGTGTAGTTTTGCGTTGTTATGTTGGCGTCATTATAAAACTTTGCTCACTTCACATTGCATATTTTCATCTCTTTTTAAATACTGCACAATGATAGAGACAGAAGATAGGTGTTATGGTACTATTATCCGACAAATGTAGAAAGTCGCCTGACGCAATTATTTCAGTGAAATCTAAGGCAATCCAAATTTATTGGTGTTACGACGGTTCACTGACATTTTGTCACAACAACGGATAGATGCCATGCGATTCTCTCATTGAATTTGAAAAGTGTTAAAACGAACAAAAATGCCGAAAACAAGTGCTACCCAGTTCGAAATGATGGTGGATTTTATGGAAAGGTATGTAAATACATAAGATATTTTAATGTCATACTCCTAAATAACTTCAGTTCCCTTTTTCTGTCGCTGTGACTAAAGTGGGGTCGAAGTTTAAGTTTCGGCCTTTCGTTACATAGTTATTCTGTCATCAAATTGTTAATAAATCGTATTTATGTTGTACCGAGATAACTTTCTACCTTGTATAATAATGCGAAATTTTATTCAAAAGGAACGGTGACCTCAGTAAGCCGACGACGGAGGGGCCCAGCGGGAGGCTCTCTAACATAAGACGATGGGAGGAATTGACTTGCATCTTGAACGCAGATGCCACTGGAGACACAAAAAACACTGATAAGTGGAGAAAGGTTAGTTTTTTGTTTTTCTCTAGTTGATTTATTTAAGTACCTGCACTTTTCTTGAGCATAATTTTTTGTAATATTCTTGATGTATAGTTTCATCTATCTCAATTAATAATAGCTAAGATATGGATCATTGTGCATGGAATAAAGAATTATTATTAATAATAGGTTTGGAGCGATCTGAAAAACAATACAAAAAGAAAGAAAGCACGAATACTCCAAAGTACAAATGGAACTGGTGGTGGGCCGGCTACAAAAATACAGCTTACCGTTCTTGAGGACCGAGTACTCAATATTATTGGTCCTCAAGCGGCAACTGGTATTCCAGATGTGCCTGAAATTGGCTTAAATCAGGTTTTATTTCGCTTATTTTATACCTAACATATTCTTTCTTTTTTTATAGGTAATTTTAAAAAGTACTTTGTAATTACATAGGTACATTATTTAGTACAAGGATTAGTATAAGAGTGATAAGAACATAATTAACTAGTTGCCGCCAGGTGTTTTACCTATGTGTTTACAATATGATGAAGATGATGAAAATTAGCCTAGTCCATCCTAAGCTTTACCGCTATGCAAAATTATTATTATGTTTTGATAACTTTCTTTCTTGTTTAACAGGAAATAACACCAGCAGAGCCCTCTCAATTAATACCCATATCATCACCAACAGCTGAAGAAACATGCGAAGTTCGTAAGTTGAAAACATTTATTCTAATTTGAATCCATTATTCTTATTTATTTTATCTTATACCTACCTACTAATTAAACTTACTTACCTTTGTTAGGGTTTCTAAACTCATGTACTACTCATGTAGACTACAAAGATTAGGTTTGGTATAATTATAACATCATCCACTTCCTTTATAAGAACAAAATCTTGAATAGTAGCTAAGATACAGTGACTCTAACTTTATGTAGTTATGCATTATGTTATTTTTTTCAGTTATTCAAGACTTACATCCGTCAGTGCCTAGCAGCCCACATGAACCAGTTGCCAGCCCTCAAACGCCAACCTCCCAAAGACGTAACACACCCCGGAGACGCCTTACACCTAGACGGCGCCGTCTCGATCAACGAAGTGCGACCTCGCCTGTTCAGCGGAGAAGGGCTCGTCTGCAGGTGGAGTCGGAACGTGCTCGCCCAGAGCTTGGGGAGTCCGACCGCGAGAGGTGGCGCCTTTCACCCAGACGGCGGCGCCGTCTCGATCAACCAAATTCGCCTGTACCGCGGAGAAGAGCTCGCCTTCAGACGCAGTCGGAACGTGCTCACCAAGCGTTTTTGGAGTCCGATCGCGAGTGGCGGGCCTTCTACGTTAACAGGGAGCAAGAGGCTCACAGGTTACGAGAAATGGAGCTCGCACAACAAGCAAGGTGGCAAGAGTTGTTCGAGACATTTCTTGTAACGTGTAATGCTGCTGTTGAGGTGTTAAGAAATAATAATTCATAGTTTATTACTACTTGTTTTATTTGGAATCATCATCACGAAGTTAGAAGAGGTAAATAATATACACCATACATTTACTAGGTAGGTATATAAAAAGTAACATCTATTTATGATAATGTAGTTGCAAACCTATGGAAGCAGTTTCAGTTGTATTGTCATCTGGGTCTGGAATGTTGTATTGCAATGCAATGTTATGCAAGACGCAACATGCAACAATGATCTTAGCACATTTGGTAGGTTTGTAATGCAGCACCCTGTCCTTACACACACACCTCCACCGATTTTTTAGCCGTCCAAATGTGTTTTCAATTACAACCCTTGCAGTGCTGTGCTTTTTATTGAATGACTCTTCCATTGAATGTGGTTGTGTTTCCCTGTATGGAGTCATCATCCAAGGCCTTTGAGGATATCCAGAATCACCTAAAATAAGTAATAATATTCTCTCATACTAGTTTTAGGTGAAATCATTTATGATCAATATATTAATATTGTATATATTTACCTAAGAGCCACACAGTTTCATTATTCCTATGCAAAGATTTCATGTAGTTGTTGATGACGCTGTTGTCCCATATAAATGCGTCATGGGTTGCACCTCCAAACTTTGGATTGACAGACAAAATTTTACAGTCTGCATCACATATCTGAAAGTGTTAATTTTTATTGTTGTATATGAATTTATTTAAATAAAACCATAGGTAGGCTTATGAAAACAGACTTAAAAATTTATAAATATTAAAAAGCTTTACCAGGCAGGATTACCATTTGCACATTCAATGAGTGGTAGTGTTTCCTGCAGTAGTATAGATGCTCCACTGAATTCTCAGGTTTGAATATTTTGAAGTGGCAGCCATCTACACACCCTACTACTCCAGGGATATGATACTTACTGTTGAAACTGAAACAAAAAACAATTTAAGTAAGAGTGCAAATTAAACATTATTAGGAATAAAATGAAATCTATTATGGTCACTACCTTTGGATAATTATATAGACCTTGCTTACCTTTGTTTAATTATGTCTCTTTCCCGACGTGTGACTGGAAATTTAATAAACATATTCACAACAGTTGGATGGTTTAGGGCTGTTGTTACTTCTTCAATGTATAAACTCATCGCTTCTTGAGAATAATGGTTTGCCTCTCCAACAACACGTTGATAATCACCGTGAGCGTAGAATAATAGCGCACATAATACCTGCAAAAAAATAGGTAGGTAAGTACTTATAGTTGCTTCAATGGGGTGTAACATAATTCAACCTCCACGGATCCATAAAACAAAATTGGCTAACCTTTGATTCCAATGAGACTCTCTGAGTAGATTTTAAATCCGTATGTTGTCGCAATAAATCACACAAATTCACATATGCTTCCTTGGATAATCTATAAAGTTTCACAAACTTGTTGTCACTTATTGTTTCTATTGGATTTCCCACTAGAACATGCATCTCACTTTGAAACTTTCTTTGTTCGCGTCGTTCATCTTCTAATTCGGCAGTAGCTAACATTTCCCAGGCAAAACGAGCTCTATTAAACATTTTTAATTCCAAAATCGCCAAATCTATCGCAAACTATAGACTTTTCACGAAGCAAATGGTCGGTGAGTGCCGTAACTACTGTAGTAATAGTACGCTACTATGACATCTGTCAAATTTGTAACCCATGGTACCAAATTCTATGGAAATGGAGCCCAAACTACAGTCGCTGTAGTGTAGTTTACTACACTGTGACGTAGAATAGTTATCTACGCGACTCATGGTGCGCATTTTAGTAACTCAACTATCCGCTAGAGGCGCTGTAAAAGTTTTCATACATTTTGTTAACTACAGTCGCTAGCGAGTATAGATTGGTAAAACTCATGGTAGACCTACTGTATTCAAAGTACATTATTTCTCCAAAGGACTAAAATGCTGTTGCATGTATTCAGTAACACGTGTCACACCCACCTTTACTTTATGAGAAGTTCTTAATAATATCTTTGAAATTAAAGCATTGAGGACCCTATTAGGGCACTATGCAGTAGTCCTACAGACTTCTCCTTTATTATAGCATAAAATGTCCAAGCAAGCATAATGATAAAAATAGGTTATCAATATTATAGTCGCCATAACGTCATACTCAACAACGTCAATTGTAACTAAAAGTTAGCCGTTTTAAGGTAGTTATGATATAATATCAAATTCGATAACTATAACACAATGATACATGTTAGCTCAATTGTTTCAATTGTGAATACTTGTTTAAATTTGATTTTGACTTTGTTAATAAATTTTTAGCAGTCACAGAAACGCATCTGTCTGTAGTGGATACTAAAACCTGTGTCAGCAGTTTTTCTCCGAGCGCTAACTTCTATGGCAGTTACCCCATTCCCAACATGGGCAGTTAACATCCGTGAATGTACACGTTTTTGTTTACGCGAATGTGTGAAATATTAGTATAGAATCGATGGGTGTTGGAATACAAGCTTTGAGTTACAGTAAAATACACTGTAAATGAGCGCCATAGCGCCCTGTCTTCAGCTTGCCGCATCCAGTCTTTCGCAGGTCGTCATCCCACCTGGTCGGAGGGCGTCCTACACTACGTTTACCGAGTCGTGGTCTCCACTCAAGAACACGTTTGCCCCAGCGGCCGTCGGTTCTTCGCGAGATATGGCCAGCCCACTGCCACTTCAGCTTGCTAATTCTTTGAGCTATGTCGATAACCTTGGTTCTCTGTCGGATGTATTCGTTACGAATCCTATCCTTCAGAGATACTCCGAGCATAGCTCATTATATAGCATAGCTGTTATGGCGCTCATTGGGGGAGGCCTATGTCCAGCAGTGGACTGCTATAGGCTGATGATGATGATGATGACACTGTAAATGGTGCTGAGTATTTCAACCTTTTAATTTGGTTGTTTAGATGTATGGCTAGATTGATGAACTGAGTGCATGTTTATTTCTTCTTGACGCCTAAACTACTGAACTAAAGTGCTGAAAAAAGGCTAAAATACATCATGCTAATTTTTATCCCAGTTTCATCAGTTCCCACGGGATATAACCATATTTCCATAAAAACACGTGCAAAGCCGCGGGCAGAAACTAGTTAAACTATACGTAACTGATAAATTAATAAAAAATATTTCATCAACCATTTGTTTTTTTATTACCCATTTATATATATTTTTTGTTTTATTTTTAGTTTTCGTTTATAATTAGTAAGTTGTTTCTTATTAGTAAATATCTATAGATAATTTAAGCATCTCAAACCGGAAGCACTGAATTCCCGTTACTAAAACTAAAAGCTTTCCTTTGATAACTGTATTTTGTTGGGCAGAGTTTAATTAGTTAAAAGCTAGCTGGATACTGAGAAACCTCGTTAGGGAGTTGATTCTATCAGTTTTCTTGATGCACCTAATGTGTTCTTTAATTACCTGCTAATATACGAGATATTATAGTAAAGGCGAACGTTTGTGCCGTGATGTTGTGAAAATATTTGGCCGAAGCCAACGCCAAATATACTGAATGGGTCGGGCTGAAATTTTGTAGACACAAAGATAAATAAATAATGCTGGACCATTCACACAGCATTATCTAGCCCCATGGTAAGCAGAGCTTGTGTTATGGGTACTAGATAACTGATATAGTTATATAATATGTACAATACATTACATAGATAGATATTTTTTATTATACATAGAAAACGAACAGAACACCCGGAACAAATATCTGCAGATTACACACAATTGTTCCGAGGCGGGAATCGAACCCGCAACTTTCTGCGTAGCAGGCGGACCTTCGCCCACAGCGCCACATCGATCGCCGCCTAATAAACATACAAGAACACATCAGCATTTTCATACAGCAGCGGGGCAATGCAGCCAGCGTTTTGGGGACGCTTCCGACTGGTATTGATATGGATCAGTTGAGCTATAGATTGCTTGCAACAGTCTGCAGTTAGCTTAATGGTAAATATCAGTTCTGGTTTGTTTCTAATATTTGATCTTTGTAAATAAAGATTTGAGTACAAGAATAAAAAAAATAACAATGTACCTGGAATAACGTATAGGCTACTTATTATTCCAAAAAAAACACAAGTAAAGCCGCGGGCAGAAGCTATTCTTACAAAAAACATTTAATTTTAAACTAGCATCGCAGAAATGTGTGTTGTACTTAGCTTAAGTTTCTCAAAAAAGTTATATGTTCCTTGTGAATAAGTAATACAGACATAAATAAATCTGTGGCCTGAAATCTGCCTCAATAATCTCTGGCATTCCATCAAAGGAGCCGACTGCCTGTTCGTTGAAAGCCACACAACTCACAGATAATTCAGTGGAACTGTTATGACTTAGTGGGCTGTTAATCTTGGTCAATGTGCTTTGGTACACAGCTTGTCAGTCATAGTGCGTCTTCTCTAAGCATCCACTTGTCAAAATCAAGTGACAGATACTTAGTCATCCGTCATTCCATGTTAGGACACTTGTTTATGTATTCGCAGAGATAGGTCAGGCTTCATGACTATATATATTAAACTATACGTTACTGACGTATAGCTATAGTAGTAGTATATGACGACCGATGTAGCGCGGTGGGCGAAGGTCCGCCTACGACGCAGGAGGTTGCGAGTTCGATTCCCGCCTCGGGACAATTATGTGTACGATCTGCAGATATTAAGTATAATCAGTCATCTAGTAAACATTACATAAGCTCTGCTTAGCTTGGGGCTAGATGATGCTGTGTGGATTGTCCAGCATTATTATTATTATATGTGTTTCTCATATCCATGATCTCGGGCCATAAAGTGACCCGGTCCTTTGGAAGGCTTGCGTGGGGCCGAAGCCAACAGCACAGAGGCCCTTTAAGAAAGTTAATCTTAAGGCGATGGCTACACATAGCGGGTATCATCCTCGGGTGCACAATATTTGGGCATAATTTCATGCACCTCAGTTTCATCACGGAATAACTAAAGGCATTGCGAGTAAATTTTTATTGTGTTGGCGGACATACCGATCTAGCCAATTTTTTTGTCTTTTGCTACGATCGTCTCAGCTCGTATTCAGATAAAGTGGCTTTAGGAGAGGTGTCGGTGTTGGTGTGTTTTTGGGTAATACGGGGTTATGGACTTTACTAATGCAGAGTTGAAGATGTTGAATACATGTATTCAAGTCTTAAGCTCTGTCTGTACCTCTGTATTAATGTAAGGATATGTACCTAACTCAAGTTTACGTTGGCTTGGTAATTACAAGATCCGTGAATGGATAGGTACACTATTCTAACTATTATACTAAATGTTCTGAGATCCTTTGAATCAATCTCTTTGAACGTGATCATTCCTCAAAAGCATTTCATGAGTAAGTCAGATCTTATAGGAATTCCGATTGGAAATTGGCCAATGGAATTCAGATGTCGCCAAAACTAAGCTAAAATTATTTAACAGGTCTTAAAAGGCTGTCGTCCCTTTCTTAACTATCGGAATAAAAAGGACGGCATCATTTTCGGGGCTGTCAAATTTGTTTCGTTTTTAAGGCTTCTGAATTGACATCATTATTGATGCTAACCGCTGTGTAGCTACCTCAAAAATGGTAAAAACAAAAAAAAAACAATTGAAGATCAATAATGTAAACATTCTAATTTTAAAGTTTTAAACGCTGCCCAACATTATCCATTTGTTCATTTCCTTTTAAATATATAATGCGGTTGTGATTAACATAGGTGGGTCATCTATGTGATTCGCCTTATAAAATTAGTATTTTCTATAATCAATTGATGTCGTTTTTAATAAAATGGAGCCAAAAGCAAAATAAGTAGGCTTGGCTAAAAAAGACTCAGTGCATGTCAGCTAAAAAGCCCCCGTAAAAACAGTGCGCTTTCGAATGACACTTGCAAAACCGTCGCATGCCGCGCCAATAAGCTGGAATGCGTCCAGATAGTGCTGTCGCGGCGCAAACTGACAGTTCGCAAGAAAAAAATAAAAAGGCAACGTTTTGAACCGCTTTGTTACATAGCATAGGGGCTTGATATGAAACGTTTGTGGATGCCAGAATGCTATGAATGCTGCGAATTTGCGAAACGAACCAATTTGTCTATGGTTATCGATTGATGGTGTTTTCGCTGAAAGTCGTTAGCCGAGGTTTTTGCAAAAGGCAATAGCTGCAATACAGACAGCCTAGCCAAAGACAATAATATAGAGTTTGGTGCTTGTTAGCCTGTTTCAGGAGAATCTTTAACCGAGAACGGTAAAGTGCGAGTAAGAGGCATGCAGGGTTCGAAACTAAATATGTACTTTTACTTATTAGAGTTTTATGTACTCCTCGATATATTTTTGTGTTCTCTTCTACCCAAACTAAGTTATGATACGTTCTTAATTAAAGTTAGGGAAATATGTAAAACCTTTATGGAAATATAATACTGACAGCTCAGTAATAAAAACTAAAGCAAAAATATACGTTTTGCAAATAAAACAACTAGGCACAGCAAGGCCCATATAATGAAAAACTTGCTCAATCATCGATCTACATATGCTTGAGTAACGTTTATACAAGCGTTACTCAAGCATAGACCGATAACTGAGCAGGCTTTGCTTTATATACGATAATATGGGCTTTAATCTCAGTGTAAAAGAGTTCAATATTATTTTAAAGTCACTATCTAATGGTCCAAAGTATTGAATTTTTCAAGCGATTCACGAAGTTCTCGCTAAGCTTCTGCCGGAGTTAGGAACTGACTTCGGATCCCGGTGGAAGTTTTTGAATTTTTAAACACTTTATTTTTAAATCGCACTGTGAATAAGGATTTGAGGCTTTCAGTTCTTTTATCGCGGCAACTTGATAATTCAGTGCGAGTGGAAACTTCAAGGTGGTGTCAATTCCGTACTCTCGAGCGGCTAACTAAAGGGGCCATCTCATCATCATCATCAGCCTATGTTAATCCACTGCTGGACATAGCTCTAACCTAATGAACGCCGCACCCCGTCTTCAGATAGACGCATCCAGAATCTCCCTGCAGTCTTTCGCAGGTCGTCATAGGCAGCCTTAGGATGGACTGGACATGAAGGAATAATATAGATGGTGGCACTGACAGAAAAAAATACTCACACTACATGCCACAATACAAACATTATAATAAACTTACATAGACTAATGCTATCTAACTTTTTATATGGATAAATAATGATAATGCAGACATTTTTTGACGATATCAGATTATCTATTCAACGCGATATTTTTATTAATATCCAGAGAAAACTATCGCCTGAGTACAATAATCATTTTCTCTATATTTCCGCCTAACGCATACAATCCAATCCGCCCGTAGACAGCAGTACAGTCCCGTTTGCTCAGTATTCACCAGGCGGCAGTGATTTTCCAATGAGCAAGCCGGTACTGCGGAGATGTCTTCACTGTGCCGACACGGACGTATTCTGGGAATATTATGAAAGACTACAACGTCATACAGGTACAGACCATTGTATTGTGAACTACTTCACTACACACACTACACTACACACTACTGAATACCGGTGTCAATTCAGATGTTAGCAAAACTAAATGGAATTAAACTCCTATTTTGACAGAACTTAACCTGATTTCTTACCTTAGATTCTGTTTTCGGCTATATGTAGGTTGTCGTTTTATGTATGTTTGTCGATTTCTCCGTCGTTTATTTAGATGATTATTTTGCAGTTGTGTAAATATATTTTTAAAAGCTGGCGCGATTGTTTTCTTTTGTTTGATACAATTATACACGATGGCAACATAAATGGCCGGTATTATATGTGAGATTATTATTTATTTTGGGATAGCGGCAAATGTAGTTCTTGCTTTTAAAATTAATATACTAACTTTTGCAATTTATTAATTTGCTTACATATTAATTTAGTTTAATAAAGAAGTACCATACAATATCTTCCAATTTTTTTTGAGAAATCGTTTTATTTTTCGAAATGAGAAATACATTGTTCAGCTGTTTTTTAGTGTTGAAATGATTTGCCATAAAAATACGAATATTTTAATTCAAAAACCCAGAATACACCCGCAGCTTAGATAACAGCAGGTCTCGTCTCGTTAATGAGATTCTTTGGCTCGCGGTTTGCATTTCAGATCAGTCGCTGCTCCAGTGAGCGCGCTCCCTAATAATGACATTTCGCAGTAGGTACGTGAGGTGTTGTGTGAAACCTGCTTTAAACGCGTAGTCTATTATGTTTGTTTAACACGTCCGGGTTTTGAACGAGAATATTGTTTTGTTTGTTTTAAAAATTGTGCCCTATATACATTTAAGAAACTGGTCGCAACAGGTTGAAAAAAAACTTTCTTCTTTCCAAGAGTGCCGCAAAATAAATATATTTTACAGAATTCATGATTTTTTTATTTAAGTAGGTGTTTTGTTGTTTCCTCATTATCATTCAAATGCATAAAGTATTTGCATGTATTTTCATGATACTGAGTTCATCATCAGCCCATAGCAGTCCACTGCTGGACATAGGCCTCCCCCAACGAGCGCCATAGCGCCCTGTCTTCGGCTTGCCGCATCCAGCATCTACCTGCAGGTTTTCGCAGGTCGTCATCCCACCTGGTCAGAGGGCGATACTAAGAGGGGACCGAGGGGATACTGAGTTACACGGGATATAACATTTTCAAAAAATTAAGGCAGTCGTTTTTTTTAAATTTTGTATGCTTGTTTTTTCTTATGCCCGGAGCGATGACCAATTAAAACGAAACGAAGCAAAATATTTTTCTGCAGTTTAGCAAGGTATTCTCAGAGTGTCAAAGTCAAATATTGTGGTGTCCTTAAGGGTCCAGCGACCCTCGCTTGCAAAAATCGCTACGAATATCGCTGTCCCTGTTTAACCCTTGCGCCGCGCCACATGCGTGCGCGATAGCAATATTAGCCGTTCAAAATTTGGTTTGTTCCGTAATACCAAAAATTATGACTGAAAACTTTTTGTATTCTTTACAAAGTATTGTTATTCTGTAACTAGACAATATAAGCTATGTTCCTTAATAAATAAAACGTAAGATATTGATGTTTTTAATACGAAACAAATAGCAAGAAAACTTGTCCATTTTCGCATAAAAATGTGCAAAATGAGATTGGCTTTCATTTCATTTTAGGTAAGTATTTAGAAAAAAAAACTATTTGGGAACCTAGATAAATACTATTTTAATACAAATAAAGCAATATTATAGTGAAAATATGCTTGAATTATAAATAATTTTGTTATTACGTTTGTATGAAGAATTCATGCCTCGGAGGCCCTTTAAGTCATTTAAATCGGGATATTTACCATGATAAACACTAACCACGATAGTTTCAAAAATGTATAGTGGTGTCCGATGATGTTGACTTTGAATTCTTGCCTGATGTATATAATAAGTACATACTTAATATGTAGGTACTTACTGTAATTATTATTATCAGGCTATAGGTACTTACCTATCAAAACTTTATTTAAATCTGTTCGTGCCTACATGAAGCCAATTTTAATTGGTAACTATAACTTTTTGGGTCTCATTATGAAACAAATTGAGTTGTCCAAGTTATTATTTTCTCAAGGTGAATAATGGACTAGACTAGGTTAATACGCACTTAATGATCAGTCAGATAGTACAGTAGTAATATCTGACCTCTGTTTGCAAGCAAGTAAATTTCACTAAAATATTATGAAAACACAAGAATGGTTAAGAACACTTTTGATAAAGACCACTAGTTTTGCAGGGTAAAAACGGATTTACTCTTTGAGTAAGGTTTTTTTCACGCCCGAATGCAACCAATATGAGTAAAATATGATTAAGGGCAATTTGTGATTTTATTTCAACCAAAAACTGTTAATAATTAGTTACTTGAGACGTGCGCTAATCTGAGTTGCGTTTGAGTATTCGGTTACATTTCATCATCATCATCAGCCTATATTAGTCCACTGCTGGACATAGGCCTCCCTCAATGAGCGCCATAGTGCCCTGTCTTCAATTTGACCTGCAGTCTTTTCGCAGGTCGGTTATATTTGCACAAAATAAATCTAAAATCTAAAAAAAACATAAATAATTGTACCTACCTCTCACGAAAATGCTCAAAGTGAGCTTTCTCCCTGTGGAAGGCCGGATAATGATTGAAACTACCAGGCGCACATAACAAGGAAGAGTTATCGACCGCCTGCAGTAGACAGGGTGTGCACTATTCACTGTTCTGTAGAACAGGGTGACCACGCATCGCGTCTCGATCTATCTTCATCTACAACGCGCTCACATTGTCCTGTGATGTATTGATGAGTCTGTTTTGTAGTCTGGTTTTGTTTTTGCTCAGTTTTTGTACAGATAATCTTTTGTTTTGAGATCAACGTAGTTGGTGGGCTTTGAATGCAGTGAGTTGTTGAAATACCAAGACCAAGACCAAGACCACCAAGACCTTTCAGACCAAGTTATCGTAGTCTAATTTTCATGCCATTGTTCAATTTAAAACAATTTAAGTATCTACTAATCTAAAATCTCAAAACATTTAACGAAGTATTGTTAATTCTAGTTCTAATTTGTGCATGCTTATTTGTTATTATAATTTTCTTATTCATAAAAGTTTTAATGTACCTACGATAAAATGGCAAAAATAAATAATTTATGATGGACAATCCACACATCACCTTCTAGCCCCAAAGCTAAGCAGAGCTTGTGTTATGGTAGGTACTAGATGACTGATATACATAATACAATCCATTACGTAGATACATATTTTTTATTATAAATAGAAAACGGCCAGAACACCCGCAACAAATATCTGCAGATCGTACAAATATTTATCCCGGTGGGAATCGATTCCGCAACCTCCTGCGTCACAGACAGACCTTCGCCCACCGCGCCACAGAGGCCGTCAATAAAATTAATCTGCTGATGAAGCCTAACTTTTTGGTAGATACGCAAGGTAAAGTACCAGGCGAGCATAACAAGGAAGAGCTATAGTATCGACCCGTGCGGACAGGGTGACCACGCGTCTCGCCACGATCCATCTTCATCTAAACAATGTGTGCGTTTTCATTATCAAACGGTATCTCTATCTTTTTGTCATCTGGCTGCTAAGTTTGTATTGATCCAAGCCATTGCATAGGAAGCACATGATTATAGCTTATGTGTTTGCGAAACGTGGATACACAGTCAATGCGATTGCTTCAATGTTATCCACATAAAAATGTACTAGGGCATCCTCGTGTGAAGTAAGCTCATTTTTTACTAAGTAGGTAAAAAAAAAAATTGAAATTATTAATATTTTTATGCTCGCGTCCAACTTTTGTGCAATAAAGTATATTCTATCTATAATATTTTATTCTAATTCCCATTCTCAAATCACAGTGCCGTGTACAAACGCGAACGCACTCAAATTGACGGATAGCCTCCGCGTAATGGAGGGCTGAGCGATCACCCTCCAATCTGACAAGTTAGGACTCTTCTGATTGATGCAAGTCGATGTACTGTGTATTTTTACACTTTTATACGCTCTGTTTGATTGGTGATTAATGGCTGCTGAAACAATACAACGTGTATCAATCAATAAAGCCTCTGTATAAGAACAAGCGCTGATTCAATGGCTCTGATGGAAGACCATTGTGTTCTTGAGTGGAGACCACGACTCGGCAAAAGTAGTGTACGCACTCCAGGAGGAAGACGATGTACGAAACTGCAGGCAAATGCTAGATGCGGAAAGCTGAAGACAGGGCGCTATGGCGCTCATTAGGTGAGGCCTATGTCCAATAGTGGACTATTATAGGTTGATGATACCCAGCAGTGGGTGTTCACGGGCTTTAATAGTAGTTATCAAACCAAATTACATTAAAAAGAGTTAAATGTAAGTGAGCCCGCACTGGATTGTGTTCTAGTACTATCCCGTTATAGGCCCGGATCACTAGGTATTCATAACGTTGTCGCGTCATAGATGGCATTGTCGGTAACGACAGGTAGCATTATTTATTGCAGCTATTGTACTGCAACTGGAACCGGTAGGGCTGTCAACGATATTTTTACCTGGTGAATAATATTAACTGCCAACCGTTATTTACTAAACACAAGTAATACCTATGTGTTTCGATGAATAACGGTTGGTATCTAAAATTGTTTGCAACAAGACTTTTTAGGAATAATCTGTAGTTATTGTACGGAAATGTAGCACTTTTGGTTTGTGTATTTAGTTATTGTTACAATTAGCATGATGACAGTGATTTTTTTTTAATAAAATAACGGTGTTTTCAAATTTTCTGCGCTAGTTTTCGATATTTCATGAATATCCTGCAGCTATTGTACTTAATAACTTTGTGCTTAACTTAATGCAACTACAAAGATGGAACTCTGCTTTTGGTTTTAAGAGGTAAGCTAAAGTGTTGGTTTGTATGTAGGAGGTGTCACGGGAAGTACAGATCTGATTCTAATAGTCATTCAACTAAAAGATAGCCTCATCATCTCTAAGTACCAAAGGCTACGTTCTATACGTTACCACGGGCAGTTTATTTATTTAAGTACTAATCTTTTAAGATCGTTATTTAACAGAAACATTTTCTTCATTTGGACACTGTCGAATAAAATAGCTGTTATCCAACTGAATAACAGTTATCGAAATAACGTTAACTCGTACAGCATTCGGAGACTGATTTGTTATCCCATACGACGTGAAGGCGGACTATGAATACGGAACAATCGAATGTACGAGTATGAACTATGTTTTATGATCGGATTATCATTTTGCTGAACAAAGGGGTTTCCCTTCCGAGTTAGATATCTACATAGATATAGTAAGGTACATAGACGAACAAGCAACTGACCCCACTTATAGCATCTGTAAAAATGATGCGTGCATGAACTTTATGTTTGACGACCGATGTGGCGCGGTGGGCGAAGGTCCGCCTGCGACGCAGGAGGTTGCGGGTTCGATTCCCGCCTCGGAACAATTGTGTGTACGATCTGCAGATATTTGTTCCGGGTGTTCTGGTCGTTTTCTATGTATAATCAAAAATATATATCTATGTAATATATAGTATTATGTAAATCAGTTAACTAGTACCCATAACACAAGCAATGCTGTGTGAATTGTCCAGCATTATTTTTTTATTTTTTTTATTTATATTTACATGTACCAATATTACTTTGAGTATGTGTTATGCTATCTAATTTAAATGAGGTTAAGCAGAATTACATGATAGAATGAATTACAGTTTTGGCAAGAAGAGGTAACAAATTTCCAATTTTGAAAATGCAACTTCACCGATGACTCACTACTACCAAAAAAATAGTATGGTAATTATTAATTACAAAAAAATATTATGATAATTATTGTCAGTAAATTATATTTTATGTCGAATTTAACGTAGGTACGTATGTGTAAGTAAATAATAGTAAAAAATACCTATCTATGTAAAGTAATGTATTACGTATATCAGTCAGTACTCATAACAGTCAGTGTCTAGTACCCATAACACACGCTCTGCTTAGCTTTGGGCTAGATGATGACGTGTGAATTGTCCAGCATTTTTTATTTTTATCTATAGTAAAGTGCCACCTGCCGATGGTCAGACGACATTGTGGGGGCTGTAGGGAAGCAGTGGATCCGACTGGCACAGGACCGCCAGGGGTGGTGAGATAAGGAAGAGGCCTATACCCAGCAGTGGGTGTTACCGGCTGATTAGATATATAGATAGTAAAGTGATTGGTTATAATAATTTGGCCCCAGTTTGGTTCAAACCCCTCTGTGGAAATCTCTCTTCGTTTATCGGTAATTTTCACTTAACTATTTAGTAGCAGATTCAAATTAATGTTCCTACTTGGAATACCAGTGATGCTTTAAATATGAGAATTATCGGATTCTTATCGATACTTGTGCTGAACGTTGCTGAAATTCACTTAAGCGTAAAACTGAATTTGTTTTTTCTGTTTCGTGTGTTTTTGTCCTTATTTTTATGTTTCGTAGACTATAATTTAACTTTACATTACATATTGTAGAATATAATAAAATGAATTTATTTGTTACTAGCTGCGCGGTTTCACCGATTTTTTTCTTGAATTGTAGCCTATGTGTTATTCTGATATGTTAAGCTATATTGTGAAGTTTCATTAAAATCCATTCAGTAGTTTTTACGTGAAAGAGTAACAAACATCCATCGATCCATCCATACTTACAAACTTTGACGTTTATAATATTAGTAGGATAAGACTTACATAGAACAAAATAAACTTAAACTAAGAGGAAACGTAGGTAAGTGTCCACTAACAAAATGGCTTTGCCTCCAACGCTGGTCTTCCGATTGATCTGGTAGATTTGTGACAACATGATGTCACAAATCACAATTTTCTGATTGGTGTTGAACGTATCATGGCGGCCGTATTTTGTTGGTATATTTTGTAATATAAGATTTTGTATAATTGTTGTTTCCCGGGAATGGACATAAACTACTTATTGTTTCGGAAAAAGCGTGCAAAGCCGCGGGCGAGAAGTTAATTTCAAACATTCTATTAATATTTTCTATTCAGAACAGAAGGGAGGACGTCCTCCGACCAGGTGGGTTCACGACCTGCGAATGACTACAAGGTAGATGCTGGATGCGGCAAGCCGAAGACAGGACGCTATGGCGCTCATTGGGGGAGGCCTATGTCCTGCTATAGGCTGATGATGATTCAGAACAGAACTGAAGATTATCTATCTTTTCAGGTTCCAAGTGAAAGCAACGAGTATGTTGACATAATGGACACTGTCATTAAAGTCATATCAATTGATAAACATCTTCAAATTCTGAAACAACACTCCAAAGACAAACCATACACGCTTCCTCCCGATTGGGAAAGTATTGGAATGCCGCACAATGCCCGAGATATTAATCGAGAGATGATGTCAATTGTCCAAGGTAAAGATAAAAGAGATGAAGAAAGAGATATATCAGAATTTAGAAGAAAATCTTTCGAGGCAGCGGGCGCAAGATTCACACCTTTTTTTCAAATTCCCACATCTGAACCTGGTCCTGATATATTTGATGAAACGACACCTATGTACGATGAAATACCGACAGGAACAACGTTAGAAACGACTTTAGGAGTGAAAGAGAAGAATCGCCAAGAAATATCGGAGTTAAAAAGGAAAATATTCGATAAAGCAGGGGCTCGGTTCACTCCTTTCTTCTCGCTTCCGACAACAAACGCGTATTATGGTTTTCGTCATACTTTGCCCCGGAAAAGAACTTCGCGAATAATCGAGAATTTGTAACGAAAATATGCCATATTTCGGCTAAATCCAGTTTTCCTAAAAAAATCCTAGGGGGAAACAGGAATCGAAAAAAACCAGTTTGAAGATACTGATAGATACTCGTAAGCTGGGGAAAACTGGAAATAAATTATAAAAGAAAAAATATTCCATTTTTCTCTATTGAAGATTCTTAACCCTTAGTTACTCGCGCATAAAAACACACATAAGTACTCGCGTGGCGTGCTTTCCACCACAATTTTAGAATTAGAAAACAACTACCAAAAACATACAAAATCAGACGTTTCTTTATGATTGAGATTAAAAAATTAGCGTTGTAAATTCGAAACTCCAATAACTAGAGACGATCAAAAAGTCGCTGGGGTGTTAACACTTTGACTGCGATTTTATTTCGAAGACTGCGATCTTTTTTTTAACCTAAAAAATTCGTGCTACCGCTCTACACAGCGGTTGTGTTGCGCCGCACATGCATTTCGTTCGAAAAATATTACGGCTGTGCTATGTCACAAAGATCTGTATTTTGTCAGCCGCTGCGCTAGTGTGGATTTACGCATTTTAGTCACTTGTAGAAAACACATACCGTGTGATTTCAGCAGTCAAAGTGTGCACCCCACGCGAGTAATTAAGGGTTAAGGGGGAAAACTGAAATGAGAAAACGTTGAGGGGGATTTCTGGACTTTTTTTAATGTTCTTATTTATTTTTATTGAATACCTTTATTCGCTATCAGCAATGTTAACGGAAATTATTTAAAAATAATCTTGCAAATAATATTCGTTTCGTATTTTTGTGCAAATTGGACCTCTAATAAGATACACCAATAATAATTTCATTTTTTAAATATCTTTATTTTTATACATAATAAATAACAGTAATACAAATCCAGTGTACCTACATTCATCGTAGACAATATAAAACATATATTTAAACGGGTTTTTAAGCGATATGCGCTTTTTCAAACTATATGTATAAATAACAGGGAATTAAAAAAAATCTATCATCATACATTGGTTATTGAACCATTTAAAACACTTTATCTTATTAGGACTTCATGCAAGCTTAGTTAACCATTACATTTTAAATAAATAAATTATAATATGTAGTAACAAAACTTATTTAACATTAAAGTCATTTAAAACGGGATATTTCCATGATTTGATTATTATATGCCATGATCACGGAATAACTAAAGAGCCTTCAGTTCATGTCGCATGAAACTGTGCCGAAATATTGGATAACTCAAAAATCAAATCATGGTAAATATCCCGTTTTAAATGACTTTAGTGTTAATAACTATGATAGTTTTAAAAGTTTTAATTATTTAAATCCGGTAGGTACTGTAATAAGTATTTTACAATAGCAAGTTAGCAACGAGAGCAATAAAGTGGTCGTAGGTGAGTTAGCGCACTTAGAGTACACTATTTGGTCAAAACGGTACAAAATAAATCTTTTCTTGTTTACGAATTAAAGTCCAGGGAAGTACCTACCCGCACCCTGGACGAGTAGTTGAATAAAGAGCATTTCACCCACTAGTTTCAGCATGAACACTCGTTTCAATAATTACCACGGTTATTTTCACTTCAATATCCATAAAATATTTGATTACATTTCCAAATCAATGCTTCAAATTTATTAGCCTGCAGTGATGTAATAAATATGAAAATTATCAGTTTCTTGTCGATATTACTACTGAGCGTGGCTGAAACTCACTGCCGTGTAAGTTAGTTGTACTAGCTAGGCCCCGCGGCTTCGCCCGCTTGGAAATTTGAAATATAGTATTTCATATAGATATTTAAATTTTTTATCCTTCGTCGCAGGCCAGCATCTACCTGCAGTCTTTCGCAGGTCGTTATGCTACCTGGTCGGAGGGGGGATGGTATGGTATGGTATGGTAGTTGTACTCCTGTTTCCGCACTCAGACTCCGATTGGACCTTTGTGCGTGGTGTGTTTGCTAGTTTAACCAGCCTAACTCCGTCCAGAAGCGCAGAATACTCCTGGGATCTTCACAGGCTTCGCGGAGTGACCTCGGATGGTTGAGGATTTCTAGTCGTTGCGCTGTTACTCCCTCGCATTCCAGGACTACGTGGGCAGCTGATTCTTCATCGCTCGGACATCCTCTGCAGAGAGGACTGTCTGTTGCTCCGATGGTGAAGAGGTGTTTGTTTAGTGGGCAGTGTCCTGTGAGTATCCCCACTAGGACGCGTAGGTCTGATCTCGTCAGGCACAGTAAGTGTTTGGTTAGTCTTGGTGAAGCAGCTGGGAGTGCCGCTCTGGATTGGCGGCACTCCTGTAGGCTTGACCATCTCTCGGTATGCGTTTCTCTGGTTCTGAGCTGTATCCATGTTTGGATTTGGGAGAATGGTAGGGGAAGGAACGGAGCTGGGCCTTGTGTCGGCGTTTCTGAGCCTTTCCGTGCCAATTCGTCTGCAGCATCATTGCCTAGTGATCCGCTGTGTCCCTTGATCCATTGGAGGGTGATCCTTCCAGGTCGTTATCCTACCTGGTCGGAGGGGGGATATTAGTACCTATAAATATATTATTATGTGTCACTGTATTTCTTTTCAGAGCACTACAGAAAGTAGAGCTTTTTATTCCGAGCTCATAGATAAAATAAATGACAAATACAAAACCAGAACGCCTTTCGTTCCTCGTTTAAGTGGTGAAGACGAACCTAGAGATTTCCTCGTCCACCAAGGCCTGAACAATGATCTTTACGACTCTGATATCAGTGAAGAGTATGATACAGAAGAGAATAAGAGGAAGATACTGAATATGAAGAGAAGAGTGTATGAGACAGCGGGAGCTAGATTTACGCCATTGTTCTTCGCGAGCACAACCGACCGTGATGATTACTTTAATCTTTGAAATAAATATTTTTAAACTTACGCGATCTGAACACATAATCCCATAAGTGAAAACTGTTAAGCTTTAGTTATACCAGAAATGTTTTTTTAAGATTTATAAGCTGTTAGTTTTCCATCGAAATTTAAATAAAAAATATAATAATAAACACGTGACCACGACAGTGTAAACCTGTTGAAACGTTGGGGAAATTAGGCAAGTAAACGCGATAAATACCCTTTTTATTAATTCTTATATCTATAAAACTTTTAAAACTATCATGGTTATTAACACTAAAGTCATTTAAAACGGGATATTTACCATGATTTGATCAAATCATGGTAAATATCCCGTTTTAAATGGTCTATGAATAAGAAGAATAAGAATAAATTTATTGTAAAATTGTGTGAATCATAGTAACATGAAGGTTTTATAATTAAAATATAGCATCAACAATTTAATCCTATTCGGACATACAATTTTTTTTTTTAAATAATATTAACATAGGTTCAAAGTTATACCAAAATATTATTTACTCATATAAGCATCATAGTTATCTTAACCTATATTAATCTTAATCTAGGCATAATCTAATTATCAAAGAAACTCCTTTAAATTGTAGTGAGTTTTATTAACTAGCCATTTCCTTAACTTACATTTAAACATCATTCCATCAAGTTGCTTTATTTCTACTGGTAAATTATTAAATACTTTAATAGCTGTTGTTTATGTGCTTTTATGGAACATTGAGTTATTAACTATGAAATAGCTATTTAATCTTAATGGTGGACGACCGATGTGGCACGGTGGGCGAAGGTCCGCCTGCGACGCTGAAGGTTGCGGGTTCGATTCCCGCCTCGGAACAATTGTGTGTACGATCTGCAGATATTTGTTCCGGGTGCTCTGGTCGTTTTCTATGTATAATAAAAATATCTATCTATGTAATATATTGTATTATGTATATCAGTTATCTAGTACCCATAACACAAGCTCTGCTTACCATGGGGCTAGATAATGCTGTGTGGATTGTCCAGCATTATTTATTTATTTATTTAAAATGGTTCGGGCGCCAGTGACTGATTTTCATGACTTCGTCTAATAAGTCTAGTAAGAAACTTGTGAGGGCCTAAGCAAAACCCCAGCAAAATATTTATCTGGCTCCCGGACTATTGTAGTGTGATTAGTCGGAAAGTTTATTATAGTTATATTATAAATGCGAAAGTTAGGATGTTTAGATGGATGGATGTTTGTAACTTCTTCACGCTTAGACTTCAAACAGATCATGACGATATTTTACAAAGGTTAGCTACTTTTTATCCCAAAAGTCAGTTCCCATGGGATAGAAATAACCTTGAAACGTTTCCATAGAAATAATGCGTGTGAAGATGCGGGCAGAAACTAGTTTTATCATCCAAAAGTTTAGTTGTTTAGATGGATGGATTGATGGATGTTTGTTCCTTTTCGGCATTCATTTTTGGCAAGCAGAAGACAGGGCGCTATGGCATTCATTATGGAAGGCCTGTATCTAGGTTTCAGGAAATCGCTGTCAGCCTATTGTACTGTTCATGTGTTATATTTTTGATATACTCGTGGGTGTTATTTTGTAATGTTTTAACACTTTGAGTGCTGAAATCACACGGTATGTGTTTTCTACAAGTGACTAATATGCGTAAATCCACACTAGCGCAGCGGCTGAGAAAATACAGATCTTTGTGACTCAGCGCAGCCGTAATATTTTTCGAACGAAACGCATGTGCGGCGCAACACCACCGCTGTGTAGAGCGGCAGCACGAATTTTTTAGGTTAAAAAAAAGATCGCAGTCGTCGAAAAAAAATCTCAGTCAAAGTGTTAAGTGTAATAAAGTGTACATTCATTTTCATTCATTAAGTATAGCAGTGAACTAGGATGACAGGCCAATGATGTAATTAATTACAGGTCTCATGAAAAAACAATAATACATCGAAAACCCCTACAAACTTTATGAGTAGGTAGCTAAAAGGGCCGAGCGCGTAACCACGGCTTAAAACTTCCAGTGTAGATACGGACTAAGCTTATACCAGTTTAAAAGGATTAGACACTTACTCCATATTAGATGGATTTTTAATTCCATACCTTCATTGGATAACGGTTTTGTAATGAGATTTTCTGCTGAATTCGTTGAAATCGATATTTTTGTAATAAGATTAGAATTTTTTGGATGAGTGGGTATGGAATTAATTTTCGAATTATTTTTTAATTGTTGCGATCTTTGTAACAGTCATTGTTGTGATCTTTGTGTAGCAGTCATTTGATGCGATCTTTGTAACAGTCATTGTTGCGACCTTTGTAACAGTCATTATTGTGATCTTTGTGTAGCAATAATTGTTGCGATAATTGTTGAACAATGGTTGGTTCAGTACTGCCCGAATACAGCGGTATTCTGCGATCTTCAAATTTCTTATAGATTTATGTATTTTTATTTATTTTTTGACAAAGCGTCTTAAAAACACAATCAATTTAGGTACGTACGTTCCTACAACTAACCAGCGCGGTCGTTTTACAATCTAGATATCGTACAGTACATAAGAACTCATTATTTTCCAAGTTCGGTGACAAATGTGACACATTTGTCAAAATCAATGGTACCATGGAACTGGTTTGATACCTAATGGAGACAGAAGGTAGCTATATGAACTCCTAAACGAAAGATAAAGAATCCTCCTGTCGAAATTGAGTTCGCTGGATTTGTACGATGTCTTGCGCAATTGACCTCTATTGATTATCTGCTGAGACTTGCCACCGCGACTTGATGATTCGTGATTCAGCTACGAAGAATCATCATGTCACTTTACACAGCTCTTTATCGAAATTTTTGTTCTTTTAAATAATATTTCTTTTTTTATCCTAATTTAATCCTGCTTTGTGCCACCACACCGAGACCTGTCTGAAAATCAGCGCCGCTACTAACTCCGGCTTGTAGCGGCATAATGCTGAGACAGGGACCTTTTTGGCCACACACTATCACACTCTATCTGTAACTATCTGGATGTTTTATCTATTTCCGTCATATATTTTTTTCTAGTTAGTATACTTAGGTACCATGTAATATGTCGTGTTATTTTCTTTTTTTTTTCTTCTTTTCGTGCAAAACTTTTAATTACAAATACAACATCAATCTATCGACAAAGGCCTCCATTGCAAACCAAGGAACTTTCACACAAAAGAAAGTAAACAGAGCAGTCAGTTTGCGGGTAGTTAGATAGTTTCGCAGCTCAATATGTACCGCTGCGCTGCTAGTCCGATTAGCTTCTCAGTTCAACTCAGAAAAATAAATAAATAATGCTGGACAATTCACACAGCGTTATCAAGCCCGAAGCTAAGCAAAGCTTGTGTAATGGGTACTAGATGTCTGATATACATTATACATTACAAAGATACATATTTTTTATTATACATTGACCAGAAAACCCGAAACTGAATATACAGATCGTACAAACATTTGTTACGAGGTGGGAATCGAACCCTCTTGCGTCGCAAGCGGACCTTCGCGCACCGCGCCACAGAGGTCCACAGAGGTCGTCAGATGTACACTCACGAGTGTGTAGTGTAGTTCATTCTGTTTTCTGTTTGTAGTCCATGGTCTCTCCGTAGACTGAGACGCGTTCTTGGTGACCCCGTTGACCCAATCACTGATGCTAACTCGGAGGTGACGGCAACAATTTCGTTTCCGATCACTAATCATCCGCCGAAAAACTGACCCCGCCAAATGCGGAGTCTAAGAATTCCCCGCATCCGCCCTTAGATGCATTCGTGCACCTTGATGAAATCTCCCTATCCTCTTCTAGCATCTGGCAACAGCTCAAGCCGAGTATACTAAGGTGTGAGCCATCACTTGGTGGCCCTTGTGCGTGTTGCCCCATCATAATATTACCGGCAAGGCGCCTTCTACGCCCGTGAAAGAAGATTCCGGTAACGCTGTCATGGCCATCTGGTAGATAGATATCAAACACTTTATTATACCAGACAAAACAGAAAATAATACAGAAATAATAACTTAGAATAGAGGAAGGTATAGAGGGCGCCAATTTTTTTGAGGGGAGTTTGTGGTTGCTTAGTGCATGAGCTTCTAATAGACTGTCATATGTTCGACAGGCCTCATAGTGCGCGCGGCCACCGTAGCAACCTCATCATCAACACATCATCATCAGCCTATGTTAGTCCACTGCTGGACATAGGCCTCCACCAATCTGCGCCATAGCGCCCTGTCTTCAGCTTGACGCATCCAGCATCTGTCTGCAGTCCGTCGCAAGTCGTCATCCCACCTGGCCGCAGGACGTCCTAGGCTACGTTTGTGGAGTCAAGGTCTCCACTGAAGAACACGTTTAGCACCGCAATTGTCAGTTCTTTATGAGATATGGCCGGCTCACTGCCACTTCAGCTTGCTAATTCTTAGAGCTATGTCGTAGCAACCTGCTAAGCATCAAAGCAACTAAGCAACCTCCAACCCTGCAGTGCAGTGCAGCTGTGGCCTAAACTATTTGAACGAGCTGTTCTTATTGTATTTGTGGTCGCGGTACACGTGGTTCCGTCGGAAATAGGGGTCCGTGGGCTACTAATAAAACAAAGTTCTTTGTACGTTATTTGTCTAATTCTGTTTGGGGACAATAACGTTGTTTGCTATTAGTTTTCTGCCGCTTCGTACCTACCTATCTACAAACAGAATATACTCGTACCTACTCAGTATCTACACAACGTAGTTAAAAAAATACGAAAACCCTACCCTATTTTACCTATACAAAAAGCAGAGAACTTCAAGATTTTTTAAAGAAATACGAGAAATATTGCCCAAAATAGAAATGACTAGTGATCTTTGTAATAATTTATGCACACAGAAAAAGGAGAAAGAAATAAGTTGATACTTACGTACTTAGTGGGTAAGTAACTGTTCCACTGCAGGAGAAAACATTATTTTCAATTATTTATTTCACAAACAATGGTTAAGTACCTACATTGTTGGAAATGGTAAATGTCTATACAATCATTTATTAAAAATTTTATGGAAAAAAACAAACTTGTAACATGATGATTCACAGTAGGTACTAATAAAATGACTGATGATATACAGATTTAAAAATAAAGTCAGATGTTCACACCTACACGTAAATGTCAAAGACAAAAATTATTAAACACTTTTAATGTAAAATTATGTAGAATATTAAAAAATCGCATTCAGATTTTTCAAAAGACTAAAAAGCAAATTCTATCATTAGATACCGTTTACCTCAAACCTCTTTATATTTCTAGCTTCAATAGCCTCATAAAAATCAATAACCTAACATTGTGCGGCTGGTTTAATCCACCCAAAACAAGCAAAGTAGACGTGCGAGTAGATGGGCCAAGTTGATCGATAGACTTAGTCGAACCCGCGGTGGAAATGCGAAAAGTTCACTCATTTAGCCCACCCTCCCCTCGCTGACCGGCGACGCACTAATTGTGTATCGAAATGGTGATGGACTTCAAATGAGAAAGGTTTGTTTTTGTTTTTCAAAGTTCTTTATTTAACAAATTTTTACAATCTTAGATAAACTAAACACTGTTTAGAACCTAACTAAGTACAAAACCAATTAATTTATAACTCAACAGACTAAACTCCTTTAAAAGTTTTTTGATAAAAATACTATTTATAATAACTAACACTTATTAAATAATTAATTACTAAAATTATACAAATTTTCAACAAAAGTTACATAAAATAATTACGTCGTATGAGCTATATGTAAAACGTGCATTTTTATAGTTACAAAAAATAAGAAAGGAAGTTACGATTAACATGAGGGTTGATGGTTTGTGAAATAAACAATCCTGAATGTACGAGTAAATAGTATCTTGACTTGACGGTTGCAATTTAGGTACCCAGAAATCAATCATATTACCTTGATTGATTTCTGGGATAGATAGAATATACTTTATTGCACAAAAATTGTACATAAGCGAGCATAATGCTAGATAGCATTCTCTACCTGCTAACCAAATATAATTGTGGTATGTACCGAACTTATTATTTTAAATTTCCCGTGTATTTATTTATTCCTCCAAGTCTGAAAGTCCTCACATACTATGAGAAATAAATATATACATTTTAATGCTATACATAAATACACTACCACTATTTTTTTCACAGTAAGTAACAAAAATTGTAGAACACAAAAATCTAATACTGATAATGTACAATGAGCCTTTTGAGATTATATGAATCCATCCATCTACAGGCATTATCCATCCACTTTCACAATCGGGACGAAAGGGGATTAGCGCTCAATAGTCTATCAAAGAATTTGAGAGAAATAACAACACAAAGTTGCCGGATTTGTAAAATGGGAAACATCTAAAGCGAATAGACCCCACCTGTTTCTATATTGGCGTTTTTATTGTATATGGAAGGAAAATGCATTTTGGCCTGTTTTTATTCTGATAGGATTATAATCCGCGCGCGTTCAGAATGGGACTGGGACGGCACCCTATCTAATCCTAAGACTATGAAGGTGTGCCGTAGTGAAGATGTTTGGCTGAAGACAACGCCAAAACTAGTGAATAGGGTTACGGGTTACAATTTTGAAATTTTCTGCATCTGTATACCTCTACATTTTATTACATTTTGCTCTTGTATTTATAAATTTAATTACTAAGCTATTGTGGGTTGGTTGAAATAAAAGAGTCTTTTCACTTTAACTGAGTATAAAAAGCCGTAGACTTAGCTTCTGATTACTGCTGAATCGCCTAAACGCAAATGCGCCGCGTACTGTAAGCAAAATTGTATCTCTACATTGCAAATAACTTTTGCCAAGTGCCCGCTCACCGGCATTATTTCATTAATTATGTACCTAATATCTAATATGTCCACTTATATTCCTGATGGTCCATTAACATTATACAGCGAAGTTAAATAGAAAAGCCATTTTTTGCTACTTACCCGACTGCAAAATAGCTACAAGTGCACAAAAACTCTACACACACTCAAGCAAGGTTATTCCCGGCTTAAAAGCATGTCACCCAGGAACTATTTGTCATATGCTAAGTGATTTCCCTGGTTCGCCAGAATATGTTGAATCATCGCCATTCACCACAGTAGTTTAGCTAATATTATGCTTCAAATAGGTACATACTTATTTACGGAATGCAAGCTAAAAGGATTTTTTAGAGATTAAAATCAGGGGGTTTAATGTTATCGGGTCGCCACAATAACCGACGAACCAGATTGCCGGTTAATAATAAAATATGTACATATCAACCGACAAACTAGGTGGACAGCGTCGTTGGTCGGTTGGTAATAGACGCAAGACACTCCTGTGGTATAACGCCATGGCACAAGTTCCACTAGGATTTGTCAGGTGCGTCATTATTTGGTAAGTCGAGGTCAAAGCCGCGTAGCGACGACGTCGCAGCGCGTATGAATCGGGAACCTACGGTAAAGACTTCACCGCCATTTTATAAGGCATATGATGCGCGCGCGCCTATGCATCCTTCATGAGGCATGATCTCTAAGTATGTAAAGGATCTCCTTTACATACTTAGAGATCATGCCTCAAGTCTTTAAGAAGTCTGAAGTCTTTACCGTAGGTTCCCGATTCTTACGACATCCGCGGGCTGAGTTGCGGTCGTGCGTAAGAATTATACCTACACCGTCTCTTTCACGGCATCTAACACTTTCTTACTTAAATTTACAATAAAAACGTTCTTATATCCAACTAGATAGGTGTTAATATTGAGCAACACATTTCAACATCAGGATTCCCTTGAGAGTCGTTAGCGGTACATTTGTGGATATCTCGTTGATCGATTGTTCCTCTGTCGCCGAAGTAAGTGAATGATCGGGCAAAGGGGAAACTGGGGCAACACAGATTTTCATCTCTATTTTAATGCATAGGTTGTAGGAATGTTTAGTTGCTTTTTTTAGGAAAAAACTAACATAGATAATCATAATGAAAGTTACAATCAAATAAAAGAAACAAAATCGAACTAGTATTTACATTTGAAACAATTGAACTAACTGTAAAAACAATACTTCTACTAAAAACCGAAATTTGTCAAAGAAAACGTTCAGAAACAGAATCGCTATAATACAATAGAATAATACCTACCATACCTTATTAATATGAATGTCGTTTGAGACATGATTCGTATAAAAGCCAAGGTACTACGAAATGACGTTACAATATCTTGAATGTGAGAAGGGCATGCAAAAAATCCTTTTATTGAAACTAGTCGTCCCTTTATACATAATGTATAAGACAGTATGCGGCGTGTTTTCATTGATACACGATAAATAAATAATGCTGGACAATTCACACAACATCATCTAGCCCCAAGCTAAGCAGAGCTTCAGTTATTGGTACCAGTAGGTACGGAACGGTACGGTTACTAATATACATTACACAATACAATACATTACATAGATAGATAGTTTTTACTATAAATAGAAAACGACCAGCGAAAAAAAATTCTGTAGTTCGGACATACATTTGTCCCGAGGTCGACAATTTTTTTTTAACATTTAAATGTTGAACTTTTTAGATTGAAATTGAAAATGTTATAGACGATTTTTTCAATGATAAACTTTAGTAAATGTTAAGTTATTGCACGTTCTACTCTCTCTCAAAATTTGTACATACCGACTAACCAAAATAAATAAACAAATAACGGTCAAGTATGTTGATTCATAAAATGTATTTACTTTTTATCTCACACTCTTTCTTTCTCTCTTATCTATTAAACAGAGCTTTTTAGAAACCCGTCTCACTTCCATTCACAGTATATATTGCCACACCCTGCTTGGGTACCATTGTGTTTCTTATACATTACCTAGATACTAAGACCTATAAATGTACACAATGATGCAATAAAATAAATATGAATATGAATATGTTTCAAATATCAAAGTGCTTTATTTCCTTTACACCTTACTAAACTAAAAAACGAAAAAATAACGAAAAAAAAACGTTACTAAATTCAAATTACATAAATAAAACTAGGAAATAAAGTGGTCAGTTTTTTGTTCAGTTCAATCTTTTTAAGGTAAAATAAAGAAGCAAACAAGAAACCTTTACCTTAGATTATAGTAGGTATTCGAGTTGGAGCAAAGCTCGTCCCAAGCTTTGGCAAATAAGAAATCTTTGAGATATAGAAAGATATAGAATCTTTAAATCAATTCAAAAATATATTGAGATACCTATGAAACCGTGAAAACCTTCAATAAGCTTTTTAGTATTAATCAATTTGTTAGTCTGTTTATAAGCCTCTGGTTTTCCTTCAAATAAATATAAATATGTATATCAAATTCAGGGTTGTCATTCTGTCACCAACACATCCGACTTTTCTGCCCCATCTTAAACAATGGACGCACGCAACAATAATGCCGTCATATCTGCAATATTCAGTTTTCCTCCCCGGGGGCCACTGGCGATGACAGATGCGTGCGCGTGGGACAGTGGAGTCCTGAATACATTCCATATGAGATGTTAGCTTTTTGTCAGCATATTGCGCACTTTTTTATCTGTTCATAAATTTTTAGATATGTTCTTGTTTGTATTGTGCGGTGGGTGGTGTTGGTTTTCATGTTTGTGGGAAGATATATTGGAAGTATCTTGCTCAAAAAGTGTCATACTCGCAAAAACGAACAACATTTACGCCGAATGAGCTAAACCAAATTATAATTCGGTATTGTCATCCTTCCTCGCTACGCTGCTCGGACAGCCAACCAATTATAATGAGGTAGTTTAGTCCGATGTAAAAAAATACTTGTAAAAAAAAACTTACTTGTAAAATCCGTGCAAATCGCAGAAGTTAAAAACGATTTTCGTCTTTCGTCTGTTTTCGAACATGAATTTAAACCTTTTTCGCTGCACCTATTCATTTATCCGTTGTTGAAGATTGTATTTTTTGTAGTTTCCTGTGATTGTTTTGCGTTTTTGTGCACTATAATATGTTCTGAGCCGCCGTGGTCGAAATTCAACTTGAAGGACATCATCATTCGATTCATAAAATGTATTTGTTGACATACAATATATTGGATTCT
Organism: Eupithecia dodoneata; assembly: GCA_947044415.1. Taxonomy (NCBI): domain Eukaryota; kingdom Metazoa; phylum Arthropoda; class Insecta; order Lepidoptera; family Geometridae; genus Eupithecia; species Eupithecia dodoneata. Next base: position 4,617,021 of record OX345670.1, read on the forward strand.
AGAACCGAGTAAAGTTAAGAAATCTTAAACCTATAAAGAGACAGGGAATAGAAAATGCACAGGTTTTTGCACAATTGTTATAATAATGTCCAGAGCACATGGATAGTTTTTGTTAAGACTGGCCGCCGTGGTCGAAATTGTGCTAGGACGATATAATCATTGATTTTCATTCATAAAATGTCTTTGTTGACATAAAATATCATGGATTCTAGAATCGAATATAACTAGGAAAATACTGAAAAGTTGGCGAAGCAAGATAGCATAGCGCGTCGAAACCGTCAAATCTTCTTATCGGAGCATCATAGTTTGGCTCCGGGCCAGTAGAATATGTACTAACATTTTACTTCTTTCTTTATAGTAAAATATTGCCACTGGAGTTAAATCGACTTTTTTTAACCAACGATCTATGTACTTATGTTCATCATCAACATCAGCCTATGTTAGTCAACAGCTGGACATAGGCCTACCTCAATGAGCGCCACAGCGCCCTATCTTCAGGTTGATGCATCAACCTGCCTGCAGTCTTTCGCAGGTCGTCATCCCACCTAGTCGGAGGGCGTCCTACACTACGTTTACCGATGCTTATGTTAAACTTGTGTTATTCAATTTTCTGAATTAAAATATTGTGAAAACAAGTTCGGAGTTTTACATCTAACTGAAGACAGTTTCATTACATTCATAATTCAACTGACGACCGATGTGGCGCGGTGGGCGATGGTCCGCCTGCGACGCAGGAGGTTGCGGGTTCGATTCCCGCCTCGGAACAATTGTGTGTACGATCTGCAGATAATTGTTCCGGGTGTTCTGGTCATTTTCTTAGTGTAATAAAAAAATATCTATCTATGTAATGTATTATGTATATCAGTTATCTAGTACCCATAACACAAGCTCTGCTTACCATGGGGCTAGATAATGCTGTGTGAATTGTCCAGCATTATTTATTGATTTGTTTAATTCAATTCAAAACGTTAAATTGCAGACATCTAGTAGGTACAGAAACAGTAGATGCTGTATGCGTCAAGCTGAAGACAGTGTGCTATGGTGCTCATTGGGGGAGGCCTATATCCAGCAGTGGAATAATATAGGCTCATGATGATGATGAAAGAAACAATAAATGTGTCCATATTTGAGCTCCATTACACAATAAATTTTTTTTATAAAAATAAAAATTAAATGTGTGTAGTAGTTTTGAAGCCGTTTATCATAAAACCATGGACATTTGGTATTTAAACCACAGAATTCAAATAATTAATTTAATTCGCTAACCGCAGGCATGTGTCGCACCCGTCACCTGATTTTGAAGCTATAACCCTGACAATTAGTTAAAATATAATCAAAACTAATTGATGATACTCGGTGGCTGGTTAGGTTAACCGTTTTATGCATTTCGGGTATAGTTTCTATGGAAACGTTTTAAGGTTATTTCTATCCCATGGGAACTTATTTATGCTATGAAAAATAGCCTGTGTTTTATTTTGAGCCCGGAACTACCTGTATGCAAAATTTCAGCCCGATCTGTTCAGTTTTGCGTGAAAAAGTAACATCCATACGTAGAAACTTTCGAGTTTATAATAGTAGAAGGATTTAATTTGATTTTATTGTGACATTTATTTTATTTGGTTTCTTTCGTGTTTTATAGATTTTAATCTGAATAAATGACTTAAAAAATAATATGGCAGAGGACATTTCGCGTCAGAATTTGTCTAATATAAACGTACGAGTAGCATAACTTGTTAGTAAACACAAGTAACTTAAAACTACTATTAAAGCTATTTATATTTAACTCACACGATATTGCTCCATTAAATAAGGCTAAACACATACTGCGGTCGGACCCAGGCCCTTAATATCGGTAATTAAACCCCTTAAATATCGTGTTGGGCTTGATTTGGACGTTACGTCGAAATATGCAATATCGCCACTTCTGCGCGCCCGATAGTTTAGACAACGTCGCAGAACTAGATGAGGGTAGATTGTCCGGATTTCTTAACACTTTGACTGCTGAAATAATACGGTATGTGTTTTCTACAAGTGACTAATATGCGTAAATCCACACTAGCGCAGCGGCTGAGAAAATACAGATCTTTGTGACTCAGCACAGCCGTAATATTTTTCGAACGAAACGCATGTGCGGCGCAACACAACCGCTGTGTAGACCAGCGGCAGCACGAATTTTTTAGGTTAAAAAAAAGATCGCATTCGTCGAAAAAAAACGCAGTCAAAGTGTTAAACATTTCTCGCCTAATAAGAAAATAAAAAGTCAAAGTAAAAATAGAAAACCGTATGTTAGCCGTATATTAGGTTTGTAGTAGGGACGTCTGTAAAATGGAATATTGATTATGCCAAAGAACTTAAAGATTATGCCTACTAGGTACTAACTATGCATTCATGCAGAACCGTATTTACAAGACGTTCCAGTCCTCAATTCTGTCCTGCAGAAAGTTTTTAGGGTTCCATATTAGAAGGGTAAAAACGGGACCCTATTACTACCATCGCTGTCTGTCCGTCTGTCAGCGGGCTGTATACCGTAAAAAGTAGACAGTTGAAATTTTCGCAGAATACGTTTTTTTTCTGCTATAATAAGAAATAACAATAAAAATACAAAATGTTATGGGGGCTCCCATACAAAAGCATAATTTTTTAAGGTTTTCTGCTCTACTTTTGTCGAGGCTGTATTTCTTGAACCGTAATAGATAGACGGTTGAAATTTGGCAGAAAAATTATTTCGGTTTAACAAGTGTACTTATTGAGGCATGACGTATTTTTTTATATGGGATTTACGTTGTTCCATGTCCGCAGGCAAGAGGCACTTTACCAAATGAAAAAGTACCCTTTAACATTCTACCTTCGCATGATTCCTAGACCGCCCTACTGAGTTTGGTATGCGTTATTTGAGACTAGCTGAGATAATCCACCATACTTGGCTCAGTACTGCCAACAATTTATCGCTGCATAAATTGATTTACGATGCAGCGGGAAATACTTGAAATTCTTTGAGTAGGAATTCAAAAAAGCCTCAAGCGAAACATTTTCTATAAAGAATTTCGTTATAGTTATTAGTTCAAACATCGCCTAAAATTTAAAAAATCGTTATGCTTTATTTAGACGGCTCCTATGGCGCAGCGGACGAAAGTCCAACTAGTGTCCAACCAGACACAATTGAAATTAACAAAGAATCATCAGCATCATCATTCAAAATAGATATTCATAAAAAAAAAACAATCATCTTCACATTTATTATAGTTTTATATTTGGTACACCCCCTGCCTTTCTTAAATTCACATAATTCCATTCAAAGCTTGCCTGGAAGAGATCGCTTCTAAGCGATAAGGCTGCCCATTGTACTTGTAGCATGTAATGTATTTTTGTAATGATCTGTATCTGGTGTACAATAAAGTATATTTGTATTGTATTGTATCATTCTTAGACGATACCATGTGCGGTTCACGTGCCCCAGTACCATTTGAATCTGACAGTCCACAGCCAGTTCCACTTTTTCTATTGGGATCAAACAAAATCCGATTTTTATCACTTTTATCTAGGACCTCTTAAAATATTGCACCGAAACGAAATTTATTTAAAACCGTTAGCATGACCGGATGCTTAGGTATGCCTTACCCACTTCCGCCGCCAATTTTTCCTCATAAAATATAAATTTGAGTTGAGTGATCATTTAGAGGTTATACCTAATTTTATGGTAGAAGTTTTGCGATACGGCCCGTTCAGAGTAAGCTATAGGACGTGAGGAAAGTTTTATATTTTGATATGTTTGAGGTTTTATCATATTAGCCCGGAGTGTCCCACTGCAGAGCAAAGGCCTCCCTCCCCTTCTGCCACTCATCTCGGTCCTCAGCAAGGAGAGCCTACTCTTTGTTGTACAGGTCGAGCTCATCCCGCCATCACCGCCTAGGCCTTCCACGTGGCCGTCGTCCGTCCGGGACCCAGTCAGTGGCGATCTTCGCCCACTGCTGGTCTGACATACCCCACATATGTCCAGCCCAGTCCCACTTGAGTTTAGCGGCTTTTTGGGCAGCGTCGGCTATTTGCGTTTTGGAGCTGAGGTTGGATTTGAGCTGAGGTTGGTTTTGGAGTTGAGGTTTTAAATATAATAAAATGAGATAAAAGCGAATAAGGTGCTTAACAGGGGGAGGCTTGTGTCTGACAGTCCAGCAGTGGACGTATACGCTGTAGAAGTGAGGTGAGGTTAGAAATTTTTGTCCTTTCTCGTTCTCAATATCAGCAATTTAATCAGCATACAATGTTTTCATCAACATTACATCAAAAATGAGGTGCAAATAGTATGTACTATCGGGCATTTCAGACTTTTATCAAGTAAACTGTACATTAAACTGTGTTTTGGGTATTTTTGCTATTATTTTTGTAAGAAATTGAATAATATCGTATATCATAATTATGTTTGTACTTCTTCACTCTAGAACTATTGAATGGATCGGGTTCACATTTGTTGACATGCATAAATGTAGCCTTAAGCCTAGATTCTCATAAATCAGTCATATGGGATATACATAACGTTTCCATAGAAACAACGTGTGCTAAGTCGTGGGCAGAAACTAGTATCTTAAATTCAATGCAAATTTCTAAAATATTTATTTCTCTATGTATATATAATAATAATAATAATATAATATTCGTTTATTTCAGGCAAAAAACCCATATCACAAAAATACAATTACAATTTAAAAAATATGCACAAATAAAATCACAAAATATATATAAGTCTATTTATATTTACCACGAGCTGCGCACCGCGGTTTCAGCCGCGTAGTGATAGATATTTTGGATAATATACAATATATCTTTATGAATTGTAGCCTATCCAGTGAAACGTCCCAGCCAGCCACATTTGTTGCGAGATTTTTTTTCCGGTTGAACGTCCCAGCAACATTTGTTGAAAATCGTTTTGTAGCTAACTTCTTCCTAATAGCTTGGATAGCTTGGCTCTGTGGTCATGAATTGTCACTCTAATACCTGCTCTGTTGGTAGAATGAAAAAAAGGAAGGTGCCAATACAAAAGTTTCCGAAGACGAATTAAAAAAAAAACATTACTGCTGACACTGCTGTTCGGTTTTTATTACGAGCAGTGTGTTTATCCGTGGATATCTTTAAGTATTTTAGTGTTTTATTACTAGTGTCGTATATCAAATTAATCCATAACCATGACAGTTTCAAAAGTTTTATTGATTCGGTTGTTCACCATAATATAAAAGTGCCAATTTTCTATAGCCTCAAAGATTTGATTAATCTGTACGGGAACGCCTCGACATTACAAGCTATAATAGGGTTCCGTGGGCCGCTTCATAACTCGTGATTTGGTTCAGCAAATAGGGTAACTTCAATGCGGTGCCTGATGTACGCGCCTTTAGCTGTTGACTGACGATAGGTACCTTACACCTTAAGGCGGTACTCCACACTAGTGCCGCCACGTATTATATAGGTAGTAACTTAATCCATTCGGTAGCACGCACGTTTCAGAGATTCGATTTAAATCGATGCACAACACTAAAATGCCTTCCCATCCCTACTTCGCTAGCAGAGCGTCATTCTTTTTAGACTTTTTAGAAAATATCAACCAAAAGCTTGAGCTGGGATGTGGTGGGTGGGTTCTTATATATTCTAATGGAACGAATGGAACTAATGGAATCTATTCATATAATAGCGATTGAACTTCACCTGTTCTTTTAATCACCTATTTTATCTTATATTACGTTGAACAAAGGAATTATTAAAAATTTAATTAGACATTTTGTTATACCTATTAGAAGTTATTTTATGCGTCTCTGTATATTTTTATTTTGTAAAGTTTAGGTAAAGATGCACGACGGAAAAAAGAGAGAAACAAAAAAGAAAGAAAGAAAATACATTTATTGATTCACAAGTAGGTACAGGTTGTTGCTAAATAATAATAATCTTTAGGTAAACAAGAACAAGAGCGTGAACTAACACACCTTATGATACATTTTACGCTGGCATCATTGCTTACCCCCAAGCTACATGTGAGTGGTCCGTGCGCTGTGTGCTACTTTATGCCGTCACTGTAAAATGTATCAAAATATAACGAATTTACGCCCATATTTGAATGCACGTTTTAGGCAGTGGTGCAGTCCAGATTTGCGACAAGGTTTTGTCTTCACTATCTCCCTTTTTCGCGGATTAATGACAGAGTATTATATACACAGCCCTAGGTCGGTCTAAAGATATAATCACACTGTCATAAATCTGCTCCTCCCGCTATTGCTTACCACCAAAACCGCACCCTTATGATAGATGTACATAGAACAACAGTCCTGGCTCATTGTGACCGCATCTCAATAAGATGATTATACAGCGATTTGCATCGGCTCGCCGGCGACATCTACATTTCAAAACCAGACGCCATGTTTATGTAAAGACGGATAATGAGTGACTCGGAGAATTTTAAGAAGGGTAAGGACCTTCCTGTGGGGTCTAGGTTGAAAAACTTTTAATATTAGGAAAGAATTTTAGAATATAATGTGCTTAGTAATAGGGTACGAGTAATAATAAATTTATTTTTTCAGACTTAGTCTAGGTACTTTTTAAGTAAACTTAGGGCTAGGGGATGATACTTAATATCAAACAAGTATTTTGTCTGTAAAACTGCAGACTTTGCAACAGTCTGCAGCTCAAATTATTACCTCAACTCAAACCTATTAGTATTATTTATTACCATTCCATTATATCTGTTGTCTATCTAAAAGTATAGTTATCTATTAAATCATATTCGATCTAATTTGTTCTACGTCTTACACAAACCAATAATTATATGTCAAAGTTAGCAGATGCTAACTTTGGACAGGTTGCAAGGCTGTATAAAAAGGTAAAAAACATAATGTAAACATATGTATATAGGTACGTTAATGTTAACAGAAAGGTAAATCAAAATCACAAACCCTACCTTCGGTCCCCTTCACGAGACGTCCATGGATTCACAACAAAAAAAAATGTTTTCTAAAGCGTCCATCAAAGCGTTTTTCTTGTACATTAATCGGGCTGCTATTCAAAAAAGTCAGGACAATTTTCCTGACAGTAAGGACCCATGTCACGAGGACAAAGCACGCGTTGCTTTGTCGTTTTGGAAATAGCGCGAAATCTCATTGTGTCAAATGAAATCTAATTTTTTCTCGCATTCAATTTATTCATTTTCCTTTTTCTGATTGATGATAACATGCCTTTTGGAGTTGGGCGTTATGAAAATTGTTTGAGACTGACCAAACAAAAATTTTGCAGTAGTACCTATTCGGCTAGCTAACCAGAGGTTTACATTTGCTCTCTTGGAGTCGAGATAAGAATAAGAATTAGTTTGCAGTTGAATGCAGCAAGCGTCTCGGTGACGTTTCTGATTGATACGTATAATTTGAGCTACCACTAGATTGTTTGCAATTTTTTGTTCTTGTTTTCAGTTAGCTCAATTGTTTCAATTATTTAAAATTAAACTTTAATTTAGAAAAATTGGGTCGAAATGAAAATATAGGGTTGTGCGATTTTCATGCTGATATATTCTCCAATTTTGATTTTCTTTGTTAATAAGTACAGCTTATTACTAGGTATTTTCGTCAGTTTAGTCCAGCATCTTTTCCGTCATTTTCCGGAGAAATTTGCATCAGCATGTTGCAGCATGCTGCAGTTTGAACACATTTCCTAGAAATGAAGAGTTCTTGATCGAACGTATTTTGTAAACAAGGGAGGCAAATAAAAAACTACGTAGCCAGACAACCAGTTACTCTCTGATTTTTGAACTTGCCAATCGTTTCCGTACTGAGCAGGTTGTGAGTTCAAGTCCCGTTTAGTGCGTAAAAGATTGGGATAATCTAAACTCTGAGATTTAATCATTCATGGTGTTAAGTTATTCAGAAACTTATTTATCATATTACTAGCTGCGCCCTGCGGCTTCGCCCGTTTATAAACCTTCAGCTTCCGCTTCGCGCCAATCACTCTATAAATAAAAAAATTCACATCAAAATCCGTTGCGTAGTTTTAAAGATCTAAGCATACATAGGGACAGAGGGAAGCGACTTTGTTTTATACTATGTTGTGAAGTTAAATTCCGGCGAAATGATGAACATAAGAAAATTGCTGAAAAGGTCCGGGATCTTGTTTTGTGTGTTATTCCTCTATTGCAATCTATCCAGAGACTCTGAGCCGTTAGAACCAAAGACCATGGACAGATTCCTCCCAGACTTCAGGTATCTTTTACTCTGGACACCAATCCACGGCATCGATCTCGAAGGGCAACAACATTTTATTAACAAAGGCTGTAAGAAAATCAACTGCTATTTCACCAGCAACAGAACAATGCTTGAAGCGACTGAATACTTTGATGCTGTTATATTTAACTTACAAGACGTAAGTAAAGGTGTTCAGATGCTACCAGTGAGAAGGGGCCATTACCAGAAGTATATTTTTGCTGCTAACGACTCGGCGGATAACTATCCAGTGTGCAATCCCGTTTATGACAGTTTCTTCAACTGGACTTGGACATACAGGTATCTTACAATTTTTTAACGGAATTAATAAATAAAAATAAATAATGCTGGACAATTCACACAGCATTATCTGACCCCAAGCTAAGCAGAGCTTGTGTTATGGGTGTGTATGTACTGGGTGACAAATATACATAATACAATATACATTACATAGATATATATTTATTATTAAACATATAAAACGACCAGAAACAATTATCTGCAGATCGTAAATTTATTCGGGACAAATGAATATACCAGGCGGAAATCGAACACGTGACCTCCAGCGTCGCAGGCGAAACTTCGCCCACAGCGCCACAGAGGACGTCAAATTTTGCATTAATAAAGCCCTTATCGCTCTGTCAGATGAGAAACTCTGGATCCATTTTCGGAATATTTTCAATAATAATAATTTATTACAAGTTTTATAAAAAAAAAGCACACACCTACCCCTCGTATCCTATTTATTCAAGGATATCTGTTTGAGATCGCTACTGAGCGATTTGATCTCCTGATTTAAGAGGGCAATAAATTATAGTTTCTTGTACCTACCTCTATATATTAATAGTTCTTTAATAATATTTTCACAGAGCCGATTCAACGGTACCGTACAGATTTATCACCGCTTACAACGAAGATCATGAAGAAATAGGAGACCATTTCAGCAAAGTCCTAAAATACAAAAGCGACGTGGTCAAAAAAGTTACCAACAAAAGTATAGCAGCAGCTACATTTTTAGATAAATGTACCTCTAGAAGCAAACGGGAAGAATTTGTTGCTGAGCTAACAATGGAAATGGCTCCGTATAACATGACATTGGATGTCTTCGGGAAATGTAGTCAAAAAGAATGCAGGAAGAAGTCTATGAAGCCGTGTTTTTGGAAGCTAAAGAAGTTATATTTCTTCTACTTGGCTTTAGAAGATTCTTTGGATGAGGATTATGTAACGCAAGATGTGTTGTATGCTTATGATAATAATGCTATTCCGGTTGTTTATGGACAAGCGGACTACGAAAGGTAAAAAAAATTTAATACTACATATACAGAGTTATTGGTAATTCGACGTATTCCCGCTAGGAGGTGATAGGGTTGACTATTTGCGATAATTTTCACCCCCATGTGCATCATGCAAAAGTGAACCATTTTTAAGTTATCATGAATTTTAGCTTTTATCAAATAAGTTAAAAATGCAACACCAAAAATTTTTTTAAAAGAAATTGTCTATTATTATAATAATTGTTGTTATAATATTGATAAATAACCAGTGTTTATTCGTTTTTATAAATCAGAACAAAAAAATTATTTTAATAGACAATTTCATTTAAATAAATTTTTGGTGTTGCATTTTTAACTTATTTTGAAAAAAGCTAAAAATCATGATAACTTAAAAATGGTTCACTTTTGCATGATGCACATGGGGGTGAAAATTATCGCAAATAGTTACCCCTATCACCTCCTAACGGGAATACGTCGAATTACCAATAACCCGTATACATATTTTGCTTGATTTTTTACGGTTTTATGCATAGATAAAGAAAATGTTAGTTAAAATGTGTTGATGAACGGACATATGATGACTGCAACGGATTTTTTATAGAATAATGTCCTTCACTCGGTTTAGTTGGTCGCCAACTTTTAAGAGTACCTCTAAAACAACAATAATTCGGTTAATTAACATTATGTATCTACTATAAAGGCGATATTAAAAATAAGTACGTCTCCATAAATAAATAATGCTGGACCATCCTCACATTATCATCCAGTCCAAAGCTAAGCAGAGCTTGTGTTTTGGGTATCTTATATTTATTTTTTTATTATACACAGCTAAAACCGGGCTCCAGGAACCAGGAACAAATATTTACAGATCGTACAAACATTTATCTTAAAGCGGGAATCGAACCCGCAACCCTACCTATCTATCAAAAAACTCTTAGACCCTTTGAAGTTGTAAAATGACCTGAATATAAACTTTGTAAAATAAAAAAAAAATGAATATCCAACAGCCAGCTAGTTTATTTCCATTAATTATAGAATTTCTCCCACAGATATCTACCACCACATTCTTACATAGACGCTCTTGAGCTAGGGGTGAAAGAACTTGCCAAAGTGATGTATGAAGTGGTCACAAACCACACTCGGTACAAAGAGTTCTTCAAATGGAAAAACGAGTACACCATCAAGAAGTCCGACATATTAGACGTGTGCCAGTTGTGCTCAGCACTGAACAATCCTCATTGGTTGACTTATGATATAACATATACTGATTTTAGGGAGTGGTGGAACCCAAACTACACTGATCGGTGTTCATAAAATCAACATCAGCATATATGAGTCCACAGCTGGACATAGGCCTCTCTTAAGGGTCAGGTGACCCTCGCTCACACACACACATCAACTTCAATTCGAGGCGCTTGCAAAAATCGCTCCGAATATCACTGTCTGTCCCTGTTTAACCCGTACGCCGCGCCACATGCGTGCGCGATAGCAATATTAGCCGTTCAAAATTTGGTTGGATTTCGTAATATCAAAAATTATGACTGAAAACTTTTTGTATTCTTCACATAGTATTGTTATTCTGTTACTAGACAATATAAGCTATGTTCCTTAATAAACAACGCGAAAGATATTGTTGTTTTTAATACGAAACAAATAGGAAGAAAACTTGTCCATTTTCGCATAAAAATGTGCATAATGAGATTGGCTTTCATTGAATTTTAGGTATGTAAATTGAAAAAAAAAAACTATCCAGGAACCTAGATAAATACTATTCAAATATAAATCATAAATATTATAGTGGAAATATGCTTTAATTAGAAATAATTTTGGTATTACGTTTGTATGGAGAATTCGTCCTCCTCAGGCCTCTTAATGAGCGCCATATCGCCCTGTCTTCAGCATACCGCATCCAGCATCTGCCAGTCTTTCGCAGATGGTCATCCCGGCGTCCTACACTACGTTTGCCATTCTTAAAATAAGCAAAATAAATAAAGTTATTTAATGTATTTTTAGTTATTTATTTTTAACCAATTTTGAAAAAAGGAAGAGATTAGAAACATAGTTAGATAGAAAATTATTTATTGCACTTTAAATAGAAAACTATGTACAGAAAAAACTTAAAAATTAATTACATATTCGGCTGAATGTATGTTTTTTGTGTATGTTCGTCGATGTCTCCGTCTAAAAGGACCAATTTGGATGATTATCAGTTGTATAAAGGATGATCTAGATGTATTATGTAAGTATAATAAGTATCTCATTTTATAATATATAACCTACAAGCACACAGATCCCCTGGTACCGTCCACGATCCTATCCATCCATGGTTGTCTGGTAGAGATCGCTCTTGAGCGAAAAGACCGCCAAATGTATCTAGTTTTTATCAAGTTTTTTTTATTTTACATTTTTATTATAAACTAAGTGTGCAATAAATAATTATCTATCTATCTATCTAGAATTAACTTAGAACTGGCTAATAAGGAAATTAAATACTGTCCCAAATATTTTCGATTTCGACGGGACTTGAATCCGCAACCTTTCCCTCTGTACAGTGACGCTCTAACTAGATGAGCCACGAGATCAAAGTCAAGGTCAATAGCATTTATTTCTTTAGGCTTACAAAATAAGCACTTATACAAGTCATATTTAATACTAAAAATAAATTTCAATTTTTTTTTGTCAACCAGTGGAAGAAGTGAAAAAGAACACTAGTATGTTCATCTCTTATATGTCTAATACATGGTTATTTGCGTCTGGTTTAATGCTCTAAGTTATTTGCCTATTTAATTCTAAATCTATATATATGTATCCAAAAATGAATCCCTATTTCCCTTGGTCACGGCATCACGCGTGAACGGCTGGACGGATTTCGCTAATACTTTTTTGTTGTGTTTGTTATTGTCAGGAGAAGGTTCTTATGAAAGAAAAAAATAATAAAATTGCGCGAAAAATTAGAAAATTTAAGAATACTTAACCACCATATTCAATTTTTTCTAATGTAACCATTTACATTACAAATAATTTACAATTCAAACTTTTTTGATGTACCTAACCTTATGGCGTTTGACATAACATTGACAGAATGCTCAATATTCATAGTTAAGACAGGACAATGTCTGTCGGGTCCGCTAGTATAATATGATTCGATACATGTCAATATTTAAGTAGGTAAAGCTATGCACAACAACAAATTACTTACATGTCATACTATTGTCGGTGCGACCGATAAGTCGAAAATCTTGGGACTTTCTACGACTCTAGCGCCGTTAGATATATATTATTTGGATATCTTATAGATTACTCCGAGTGCGTGGGCTTACACACTATAATAACAAAAACCTTAATCATAATAAGTTAAAAACTAAACACATTAAATGTCCATAAAAGTTAACAGAGAACACGAGGATTTAAAGTTAAATTAGCATTGTGAGAGGCGACAATACCAACTGTATTGTATATCCCTTTTTATCATACGTTTTAATCTGTTGAAATAATTTAAACTTTTAATCCTTGTTGGCGAGTAGTTCAGGAGATAGAGCTAAATAAATAATACTGGACAATCCAAACAGCATCATCTAGCTCCAAAGGAAGCAAAGCTTGTGTTGCCTCCCCTAATTAGCGCTATAGCACCAATATACAAAGGACTCTCAACTACATACTTAAATAAATAGGTAAAATACACTTTGTTGCACACCAAGAAAAATAATAACATGTTTTGAATTATATAGAAAACACCCAGAACATTCGAAACTAAAATCTGCAGAAAATCCAAACATATCTCGATGCGAAATCCAACGCGCAATTTTACTTTGATTCCCTTCAAAGAAAAATTGCGCGTTGGTGGTTTCTTAGACTTTTCTGAGTGTATTCTATACGTGTTCATTGTGTTATTTACTGTTTGTGGATACCTAATGAAGCATTTTCTTTTTTATCTTTTAAGTGATTGAGGGCTATAGAGCGCAGTATCCTGCGAGTCAGACTTATAGACCGAGTTAGAAACACGTTACTGCGCTCCAAAACGCAAATAGCCGACGCTGCCTAAAAAGCCGCCAAACTCAAGTGGGACTGGGCTGGACATGTGTGGTGTATGTCAGACCAGCAGTGAGCGAAGATCGCCACTGACTCGGTCCCGGACGACGGCCACGTGATGACCGAGATGAGTGGAAGAATGGGAGGGAGGCCGTTGCTCTGCAGTGGGACACTCTGGGCTAATATGTATAATTATAATAATGTAAAGACTTAGTTGTAAATAACTGTTATATTACATGTATGATTATTTACATTAAACAATAAACTACGGAGGTCGTCTATTTTACAATACAATGAAGTAAGGATTCTCAACTCCAGCTCCTGATCTAGGGCGGATGTGTTCGAGGAAGGCAGATTACGCGTTGTATTTTCGCTCGGTATCGAAACCGGCCAGTGTTTGCAAATTGGAAAAAACTAAAGCGGTATTTTAATGGATTAAAAAAAAAATACTTTCAGAATTGTAATGATGAAGAACGTCCGGGTTGTTTTTGTGTTTATTAATTTACCTAAGAAGAAAGATTGTATTATAACTATTATAAGAAAATGTTGCATCTGCTTGAAATGATGGCCTTTTCTCTCGATCAACAGCACTTTGCCGACCGAAGCGAAATAATAACGAAAACACTAATTTCCGCGGCTCGCTCCGCTTGCTGATGACATTGGTTGGCAATCCAACCAATGTCATCAGCAAGCGGCGGTTATGCGGCGGTCGAACATGGTTAGAACCAATGTTCTAACCGTGTTCGACCGCCGCATAAACAATCAAAAATGTTACATAAACTCTATTTTTTTCCACTCGTCGATAAAGTCCAAACTAAATTTTAACAAAAATTATTAAACAAAATGAAGTCCTGGTTTGCGGCTCTCGAAGCTTTGAATCATATTATTACTGTAGGTACAGTATAAATCAGATCTTAGTTGTGAACAGCTGTGTAGTTGCTGTTCCTACACAGCTCTGATTTATAACAAAGTATTTATCGTAAAGCTTCATTATAAAACTGATTCTACAGATTCAAGGGCCACTACTGCTTATTCTATATCCCTGCTTAGAACTGCAGCAAATAAAGCCACCTCAAGCCAAGATGCTTTCATTAAAAATAAAGACTGCGCCAGTATTGGCAGGCTTAACTTAAGCTGCAACTTACCGTGACTTATAGACTTACCTCACTTAGTCCAGCGGCTTCCAATCGCTGAGTTCTGCTTACTTATTTTATAACTTAACTCGTGCACAAGTTATTGGTAGGCCAGTAGGTAATCGTTTTGTGAATCTTTAACTTACTCATTCCATAAGTAAAATATTAGTATTTTTGAAATTAAAATGCATTTGATCAATTAATTAGCCAATATTATTCTTGATTTCAAAGTCGAATAATTTGGCTCCGATATATGTAAGTTACGGCGTATTTTGTTTTTTATAGTAAAGATACAGATGTAGTACTATAATTCAACACATATTGCATCAGTGATCGCATTAAAAAAAATAACGCCATGACTCCATACAAACTAACCCAAAGCCAATAAAACATAATTATCTAAAAACAAAAAACCAACAAAGTTTTTTGTTTTTAGATATGTTTTATTTTTTGTCTTTGTTTGTCATTTATAATTAAATGGAGTAAGCGAAACGAAGGATATATGTTCTCAGTGACAGCTCGGGTCATTTGGCTGTATGATGAAATAGTCTCTTTGAGAATGACCTATGTCCTAATTTTGTAAATTGTATTTGTAATGGAAAAAGCAGTGCGCTTTTCGGTCACCTCCCTATTTTATACAAACTTCAAAATGATATCAGCCTTCCCATATGACGTCACAAATATCGCTCCATCCATCGAAAATCGTTACAATGTTGTCGGTCCATCGAGTATATGATTCCCCGTTTGTTAGTACCTATTCATCTATGCTCGCAACACTCAGTTTCACGTTGTATCAGAATAATAATTATGCCACAACTAACATTCAAGAAACAAGACTAAAATCAAGTTAACCCCATTCCCAGCAGTCATGTGCACCCTACATTAAAAACACTAATTAATATGCTAAACGCCCCCAAGATATCCAGCATAACTCGCAAGTTCGGTTTTTGCTCAAACCAATCTAAATTTCTAATCTCTGCTTTCTGGCCAATAAATTGGGATAAATACCCAAGCAAAACGTGCTCATATTATCTAGGACAATATTGCAGTAGGTAACTTTGTGCTATAATCACAGGTATTACAATTTATTAGTTAGGTAAATGGATTAGGTACAGTAATAGTTAGGTAAATGGATAGGTACAGAACACTCCTGGGATCCTGTCTCGAGGACTCGCACAAGCTCTGGAGAAACTCCTCGGGCATGGATCATTCAAAATCTCTGATAAAAGCCTTCGATAGTCGGTATACCAACCGAATCCTAGCGCTAAGCAGAGGTAACCTTCGCATCATGACAAGAGCCCTAACTGGACACTGTCGCCTTAACAAGCACATGTTCAAACTAGGGCTAAGCGACACACAATCCTGCAGATTTTGTGAGGAGGCGGATGAAACGCCCCTCCATCTGCTAAGTGAGTGTGGAGCACTGATGCACAAACGCAGCATCCATCTGGGCAAGCATTTGCATAGCCCAGACGAGCTGAAAGACATCACCCCGAAGAAAATCCTGCAGTTCCTAGCAGCTGCAAGGGTTAGTGGCGAACTATGAACGCCACGGCTTCGGGAATGAAATGTAAAAGTGGTGATCACAATAGGCCTATCATGGCCGCCGTGATACGAAAGCCACCCTAAAGCAAATAAAAAAAATAAAAAAAAATAGGTACAGTGGTTACGACAATTGTAGTTATCATTATTGTTTACGCCTGCAGTTTCGTAGGCGTTGTTTTGATAGAAACGTTCTTACGTACATTTTATTTTTCCGGTCAATTACAACCCGGGTCTCTTTAAGACAATAGTGACAATGTAAAAAGTATCTTCTAGATTTTCGTGATAAATCGGCCACATCATCACTTTTCATTAAATAAGATTGTGGTCAAACGAAGGTCTATTGAATATACAAAAAATATGTTATAAATATTTAAAATGAAATCTATTAAGCTACTGCTACGACCCTTGCTAATGCTATTAGACTGACTTCATGCTACGGTACTGCTACGAATGAAACTACGTGATACGAAACGTGCAAAGATACTCGTACTTCTAGGTTATTAGCTTCGAAACGTGCTACGATACTTACTATGAAACGTGCTACGATATTTGCTACGGAACGGGCTACGATACTTTCTATGGAATGGGCTACGATACTTGCTACGAAACGTGCTACAATGTATAGCTACGATACATAAAAGCTACGATACTTTCTACGGAATGGGCTACGATATTTGCTACGAAACGTGCTACAATATACATATAGCTACGATACATGAAACGTGCTACGATATTTGCTACGGAACGGGCTACGATACTTTCTACGGAATGGGCTACGATACTTGCTACGAAACGTGCTACAATGTATAGCTACGATACATGAAAGCTACGATACTTTCTACGGAATGGGCTACGATATTTGCTACGAAACGTGCTACAATACAATATACATATAGCTACGATACATGAAACGTGCTACGATATTTGCTACGGAACGGGCTACAATATACATATAGCTACGATACATGAAACGTGCTACGATATTTGCTACGAAACGGGCTACAATATACATATAGCTACGATACATGAAACGTGCTACGATATTTGCTACGGAACGGGCTACGATACTTTCTACGGAATGGGCTACGATATTAGCTACGAAACGTGCTGCAATATATAGCTACGATACGTGAAACGTGCTACGATATTTAAACGGGATACAATACCGCTACGTCACCTGTCAACGAAACTAAATACGTACGTACCTACCTACTGCTAAGAAACGAGTTTCCTCAGTATTTTGCTTTGCTACGTCTTCGTTTTACTATATTTACCACTTTATAAAACTAATTACTGTTTTCTCATGTGCAGGCATTTATGCAACTAAAAAAACTTTACAAATTAGGTTAGGTATGTACGTAACGTACGTATCTTTAAAATCTCGCTCTAGAGCAGAATATTAATTTGCCCTGAGAAAACTTGAGCGTCTTATTTACCTTACAATACAGTTTTGAGAAACTTCTACCTGCAAAATTTACTTTTATTTACAAGGTGCTCTGAGCGTGAAATTGAAAAAGATGAAAGGAACTTTTTATGTTATAAAGAAAGCGGGAATCTACTCGCACCATCCTTAAATATTAAATACCTGCACAAGTAGCTAGCTACTACTAATATAATAATCAGTACATAGTATAAAACAAAGTCGCTTCACGCTGTCTGTCTGTCCCTATATACATATGCTGAAGGAATCACGGCTAGCTCTTTCCGGGATGCTGATGTAATAATAGTCGAGTATAGGGACAATAGCTATATTGTATAAAACTACGACTAATATGATGGTAATGAGTGCGGTTTGAATGGCTGCTGGTGATGCACTGACCTCTGAAGGCGCTCGGTCCGCGCTCGCGGCACGAATAACCTACTTTGGTCGAACTGCTGATGCTGCTAATATACCTCCGTGGTCGATGTATCGAACATATCTTTAAAACTACGCAACGGATTTTGATGCGATTTTTTTTATATAGATAGAGTGATTTTGGAGGAAGGTTTATAATTTAATTATTACTATTTTTTATTTTTAAAACATAATTTTCGAGTGATACCGATCCCTATCCAAAATTAAAACTCCTTGAGAAGAGAAAACTCACTAAACTTAGGCCAGCCCTATCCAAACGCAAAGGAAAAGGAAGATAAATTCCAAGTTTAAAATGAGATAGCGGGAAAAAGCACCGACAGTTTGCGTAGGTAAATTAGTTGCTAGTTCTGTCTCTGAACTTAGATTGCCTTGACTTTCTTTGATTTTTCTTCCTATTAGGCTAGAAGGTAGGTACTTTTCCTTTGGACGTAGTATAGTGCCGGTAAAGGCCGAATGTAATGTACATATATTATTATTTTAGCCGAATTAAGCCAATGATTTCTACGGCTGGTTTTATAGTCACGCTGCTGGATGCGCCTCTGGGCAGCGTCTACTGATAAGCGTTTACTGAACGGCGCTGCACAAGCGCGCGACTTTGAAACGCAACTCCTACCCCCATACATCTCCGAACGCGCGCAATCCAATGGCGCAGCGCGTAACAATAAAACCAGCCTAATGCTGCAAAGCTTTTCATTCTCCTCCGTAGACCGAGACATGTTCTTGGTGACCCCGTTGGTTGACCCACTCACTAACGCTAACCCGGAGATGACGGCAACAACTCAGCTTCCGTACACTAACCACCCGTCCAAAAACCGACCCCGCCGAATGCGGGGTCGAAGAATTCCCCGTTCCCTTATGTGCACTCGTGCACCCCGTGCATACGGTTACCTCGGCTTGAGCAACAGCCCAAGCCGATGCTCGCACCTAAGTGGTGGCCCTTGAGCTTGTTGCCGCAACCTTATTTTACCGGCGAGGCACCTTTCGCGCCCGCCAAAGGTCCCGTAACGCTCTGTCATGGCCATCTGCGGTCAACAGCATTATGCGTATCTTTGTTTTCAGCAGCATGCAAATGATTTGATGGAGGATATTTGGCGCATGAAACTGTGCCGAAATGTGATATCCAATATTTCGGCACAGTTTCATGCGCCATTAATTTCATGCGCCATAAATAATATGCCTCGAAACTTAAATCATGGTAAAACGGGATATTGTATTACATATATTACCCACAGAACAATACCTATATCCTAACGGAGTATTACCGGCATAACGGAGTTATGATAATGAACACTCGAGCAAGGGAGTAAGTACAGTAAGTACTACGCACAGTTACAATACTTAGCATTTGTACCCTAGGTATAGGTATCTAACCTATACCTAGGGCATAGGAGGCCACACTCTGTCTAAAATGTAGACAGTATGAATGTAGAATGTAGGTAGTAGTTTGGCCTGTGGTGGCCATGATACCGCAACGACTTCATTAGGACCACAGAACAATAATATCCTTACGGAATTAGGACTACAAAATGTGGTTTCGTGGCCACAACACCCTACTTCTATGCCACAATATAACCACACCACAGGGGGTCTAGTGGATTTGTGACATCCGGTCCACGTCCGATCGGTCGTCGTCGCGCGTCGTCTCGGTGCGGTGTTGGTTGGTGGTTTTGGTCTAACTCGTTCTACATAAAAGATATAATATTGAGAACCGCTATCAAAAAAATTCCCGAACACCTCTCCGATTTGCGTACGGAGAGGTGAGGTAACACGTATGCAAATAGAGACAGGGTTACGTCTACGCGTAGGTATTGCACACAGAGACAAACAGAGATCAGTTACGATTACTCGCAACAAAATTTGTGTTCCCTCGTTGACGTGCTAATATTATAGATCAGCTCAGCAATCATCAATAAACTTCTTTCCGGCCCTGGTGGGGGCACAGAGAGGGGCCTCGAGGCTTGGCCTCATTACCCCGGCGTCAACTAGAGGGGTGACGACCCCTCGGTCCTTGGGTTTTGTGGAAATATCTTTCCGCCACCCCCCTCCCCCACCCTTCTCAATGTTTTCTTTTTTTTTTTGGCTGCAGTAGCAAGTTAATAAAGTAGTTCTTTATACTAAATCTTCTGCGGACTCGTCGTCGCGTCGTCGTCGTGTCGACTGCAGTTTTTTTTAACTTAGAATGTAGAACATACCTATTTCATGCACTGACAATAGAAACAACTGACAGTTTTGACATTTAGATTTAGTTTCGAAATTGACAAGTAGGTTTCAAAACAGCTGTGGATTCCATCTAAAAATAGACGTAAATAATCGAAGAACTCACCTATTTTCGGTTAGACTTTATTAAATGCTTTAGTGATAAACACATTGTTTAATAAAGAAATAATTAATGCGAAAATCTGATCTCTTTGTTTAAAAGTGAGGTTATGTTGTTATGAGTCAAGTGTTCTGTGATGATACGGATTTTTTGATATTGTGCCTTAATCTGCCTTATAAGGGTCGGAGGAAATAAGTGTTAGCGCTGGTCTGTTGAGGTCAGTTTGTGCTTTGTTGTCAAGATGAGCGACCGTGAAGGGCCAAGTTCTGGGCAGGGACCAGAGCAAGACAAAGAGAATAGAACTCCATCGCAATCTGTGCCTACTGCTGCTGGTTCAAGGTATTTACTATCTTTGTCTCATAACTTACGACACATTGGAAGAACTTTACATATTTTTTAAACATTTACCTTTCTTGTTCTAAGCATAAAAGAAAGTTCACTGAGGATTCCATACAATGAAAGGATGTTCTGCTCGTCATGCATGACTAACCTTTATGCTAATCATATGTAACGGTTTTTATTCCATACTATTTCGAGATCTTACCTAATAGTACTGTGTCTAAATCGGTTAATATTAACTACAATACACAAGCAGCACATCAAATTATCCAGTCCAGACTGGGTAAAAATAGTCCAGTTGATTTTTGAAATTCAATATAATAAAAAGGAATCAGAAATGTATTTATTATGTTAATAATATATAAAATGTTTTTGTTACTGGTTTTTTTGCTCAGCTTTAACATTCAATATCTTTGAAGTATATTAATAATAATATATTGGGAAGAACACGCTTAGTTATCATATATTACGAATTAAAATATCTTATTTCAAAAACAAGTGATAAAAAGATCTAATAAAATACATTTTTTTTTATTTTTTTGTTTCAAACTAGTAGGACTCGTCAGACCACTGGATCTGTAAGTATGCTAGTTTGCGGTTACTCTTAAAATCCATAAAAACTGTTGCTATAAATGCAAGTAGGTTATAATTATGAATACAACGGGTATTTATCGCGTTTATTTACCTATTTTTCCCGACGTTTCAACAGGTTTACACTCAGTTGTGGTCATGGGATGACTCAATCGTCCTAAAAATAGGTAAATAAACACGATAAATACCAGTTGTATTAATACTTATAATTAAGTGTTCAGATCGCGTAAGTTTAAAAATATTTCAATACTGTAGGTACCTATAGTTTCACTTTATAAATTTTTACTTGTCATAAATTCTTGAGTCTTCCCATATATGTAATAGTGTTCTTAAATCACAAGTCCGATAGTTTTATATTGTATATAAAAATTATATTATATTTTCAGACCAAACACTAGCTACTATGCATCAGAGCCCATCCAGTTCCGAGTGCGGGGAACCACAATAACAGCGGCTTCACCACCCAAGTTTGTTACTTTAGAAGATATCATGAAGGCAGCTCATGGTATGCAGAACATGGCTTTGGCTCACGAGATAGCTGTTGATCAGGACTTCAAGCTGGAGCCTTTCGAGCCACCAGATAATAGGTATGATTGTCCCTGTGTGTAGTGTGTTTTATTTTTATTTATTTATTTGTTTTTTTATTATTATTTTTTAGTGTGTTTTACAGTTATAAGTATAGTTTGTTCAAGATTTAGAGGTAAAGATAAAGAATTAATCCTAATACCTTTATTATATTAGATAATATACCCTGTAAAAATAAAGCTACATTTTAAAATAAATAAAAGTAATAAAAAAACTATCTGAAATGGCTCTGTTTAGCTTGGGGCTAGATGATATATATATATCTATAGGCCTCCTCATCGATTTCGATGACGGCGACCCTAGATAATCACTATTTATTCTATCATGAGCTAAGTAAGATATTAGATTCCCCTAATATGAGCAAGAAGGAGCTTATAAGGGGAGGCGTAGGTCCAGCAGTGGACTGTTATAATTACAGGCTAGATGATACTGTGGTTTGATCAGAATTATTTATTACTAGCTCCGCCCCGCGGTATCACCCGCGTGGTGATAGATATTTTGGATAATATACGATATATCTTTATAAATTGTAGCCTATGTGTTATTCTGATGTATATGCTATATTATTGTAAAGTTTCATTAAAATCCATTCAGTAGTTTTTACGTGAAAGAGTAACAAACATCCATCCATCCATACTTACAAACTTTCGCGTTTATAATATTAGAAGGATTATTGTAATTTATACTCTTAACTTTTTATGATTACCATACTAGTTTAAATTCACAACCTGCATGCCCAGCATGGGGACTATGGCATTACCCCCTTATATTACGTTATAAGGAGAGGCGTAGGTCCAGCAATGGACTGTTATAATTACAGGCTAGTCTTGTCTTGATAGAAGAAAACTTTTATAATATAAAAATAATTTTATTTATGATTCTACACCATACTATAGCTATGTATCCATACAAAGGTTTCCTGGAAGAAATAGCTCTTAGCGATAAGGCCGCCCATTGTGCATTTTATCTTTGTTTGTTCTTTACTGTTTTTTTCTGTGTATGATGTGCAATAAATTTTATTGTATTGATTCTATCAACTGAAAACGCAATGCTAAAGCTTCAACATATAAATAAACCACAAAATAAACAAAGAAAACTGGTTCTGCATAGTAGGTAATTTCCTGGTCCATTACTTTATTATTGCCCTTTGTGAGTAAACACAGGCAGAACCTTGAAATAACATAATGTAGGTATATTGAGTACGGTAGTACATACTATATTTGTACTCAAGCACGTTAGGGTCGATCAGTCCACATCCTACTAATAATATGAACGCGAAAGTTTGTATGTATGGATGTTTGTCACTCTTTCACGCAAAAAGTACTGAACGGATCGTGCTGAAATTTTGCATAGAAAACTACTGATCGTATCGGGCTGAAATACAAGCAGGCCTGGAATAAAACATAGGCTACTTTTTCTCCCATATTGTATTTATGGATGTTTGTCACTCTTTCACGCAAAAAGTACTGAATGGATTTTAATGAAACTTTACAATAATATAGCTTATACATCAGAATAACACATAGGCTACAATTTATAAAGATATATCGTATATTATCCAAAATATCTATCACCACGCGGGTGATACCGCGGGGCGGAGCTAGTAATAAATAATGCTGATCAAACCAGAACGGATCGTGTTGAAATTTTGCATAGAAAACTACTGATTGTATCAGGCTACAAACAGACCCGGAATAAAACATAGGCTACTTTTTCCCCCATAAATCAGTTCCCATGGGATAGAAATAAGTTTAAACCGTTTTCATAGAAACAACGCGTGCGAAGCCGCGGGCAGAAACGAATGTGTCATAAATGTGTCTTAATGAACAAAGTGCTTATTCCGTGGGTACTCAGAACGTAAATCAAATAATCTATAGCATCTACCTTACTCATCAGTATAAATTCTAAAGGCGGGTACTGACCGGTGTCATCATCATCATCATCAGCCTATGATAGTCCACTGCTGGACATAGACCTCCCCCAATGAACGCCATAGCGTCCTGTCTTCAGCTGCCGCATCCAGCATCTACCTGCAGTCTTTCGCAGGTCGTCATCCCACCTGGTAGGAGGGCTTCCTACACTACGTTTACCGAGTCGTAATCTCCATTCAAGTCACTCGGCCAAGAACAAGTTTGCCCCAGCGGCCGTCGGTTCTTCGCGAGAAATGGCCGGCCCACTGCCACTTCAGCTTGCTAATTCTTATAGCTCTGTCGATAACTTTGGTTCTCTGACCGGTGTAAGGCGCTGTAATGTATCCACCATTGCAGCGACCACGATACGATACGCCGTGTATTGAAATCCGTCTCGTTGCTTGTTTGAAGCGCCTTCTTTACACGTACTGACGGCACGAACGCTCGCTGTGTAACATGTTACATTTCGCCCCGTAACGTCGGTCAGTAGCCACCTTTATGTCGTCATTGCTGGCCGTCGGTGATTTCCCACCTCCTGATTAGAAGATTGTTTGGCTGCAATGTATACTTTGTACTTTGTTCTGCTTCACTACAACTACAATAGTATAAAACAAAGTTGCTTCTCTCTGTCCCTATGTATGTTTAGATCTTTAAAACTACGCAACGGATTTTGATGCAGTATTTTTTAATAGATAGAGTGATTCAAGAGGAATGTTTAAATGTATATAATACATGCATTTGCACTTATGCGAAGCCGGGATCGGTCGCTAGTAGATCATATGTCTCAGATGCAAAAACTAGTTTCTAACCGCAACCTTGCATGCGTTGTTCTATGGCAACGTTTAGGACTTATTTCTTTCCCATGGAAACTGGTTGATGAGATTGAAAATTGGCGTTGTGAGCTTCCATGTCTACATGAACATCTATGCAAGATTTCAGTCGTTTCATCAGAACGGATCGGTTCTGTAGTTTTTGAATAAAGAACTACCACACATTTCGCGTTTATAATATTAGTGTCAAAGAAGAAGAAGCCTTAGTAGAATGATAGAAGACACAATCGAGGTGTTACCAAAAATAAGTCAGCTTGTGGGGCAGCTTGCAGCTACTTAAATTTTTTTTCAAATCGTAAATTTGACCGTCAAGTAAATATTTATTATTCTTTCATGTTATTTTACAGTTACCAGAAGCTAGTCAAGGAGACGATGCACAAGGCATACTTCGATATTCTGAGAGAGCAGCTTAATGCAGACCCACCTGAGTACAATCAGGCTCTTGTACTATTAGAGGATGTTAAACAGGTACCGTGTTCTTGAGTGGATACCGTGACTCGGCAAACGTAGCGTAGGACGGTCATGTGGGATGACGACCTGCGAAAGACTGCAGGCATCTGCCTGCACTAGGGACTCTGTGCACAAGTCTTCAGCTTGCCGCACCCAGCATCTGCCCTCGCTATGGCGCTCATTAAGGAGGCCTATGTCCAGCAGTGGACTATTATAGGTTGATTTTGAAACGATAACATCAAACCATACTAATATTATAAATACGAAATGTTGTATGTAAAGATATTTGGATGATTGTTAGTAGTCAAAGATAATTGAACCCTAAGTGTAAGGACTTACGCACTATAATAACAAAAACCCTATTTAGGTACTGTCATCCTATAACATGCAAGATTAAGATTCACCCTCTCTCTTTCTCTTTCAGGGTCTATTCGCTATCCTGCTCCCACGCCACGTACGAATACGAGAGATGATCGAAGAGGTTCTAGACACAGAGTTCATAAAGCAACAAGCTGAGAACAGCAGTCTGGATTTCCAGAAGTACGCAACGTTTGTCATAGACCTGATGGGCAAGATGGCGGCGCCGGCTAGAGATGAGCTCATTCAGAATATTACCAAGCTCACTGACACTGTAAGTCATGTATATACAGGGTGGGCCTTAACTGTGTTCCCGGTTTGTTTCGTCTATATCTCAAAATCCAGCGGGCGGGCGGAGACGCGGGGGGTGTGGTAAGACGCGCCATTTCGTGGAAATTTTAGTCGCAATGGAGCCATTCACTGGAGCTCAGCGTGCGGTGTGCGTTCGCGCATATTATGCGAACAATAATTCTGTGACAATTGCGAGGCGCGTGTACCGTGCTCATTTTGGTTTACGAGATGTTGGTGAAGCACCAAGTGCCAAATCCATTCGTAAATGGGTCAAAATGTTTGAGGAAACCGGATCTACAGTGAGAATAAAAAATGAAGGCCGCCCAAAGTCAGCACGGACGCCAGAGACAATTCAACAAGTTAGTGAATCAATAAAACAAAATCCACAGCAATCGACGCGCAAAAGAAGCCAATCTTTGAATATCCAGAGGACCACTTTGAGGAGGATTTTGCATCATGATTTGCATCTTAAAGCTTATAAAATTCAGTTAACGCAAGAATTAAAGCCAAATGATGCTAATCTTCGACTAAATTTTGTCAATGTAATACTGGAACGTTTTAACAATTTCTCTAACATATTGTTTAGTGACGAGGCCAACTTCCACCTCAATGGCCACGTCAACAAACAAAATTGTAGGTTTTGGGCGGAGACTAATCCCCGACAGATGCATCAACATCCTCTGCACAGCCCTAAAGTCGTTGTGTGGGCTGCAATATCAGGTAGAGGAATTATAGGGCCGTATTTCTTCGAAAATGAAAGAGGAGTTGCTGTAACGGTAAATGCTGAGAAATATTGCCAGATGCTGCAGGAATTCTTAGTTCCAGCCCTTCAAGATTTTGAAGGCCACAACTCCAGGACCTAGTTTCAGCAGGATGGGGCCACCTGCCATACTGCCACGGTGTCCATTGACATGGTGAAACAGATGTTCCATGAAAAACTCATCTCACGACGAGGAGACATTCAGTGGCCGCCCAGAAGCCCAGATCTCACACCATGTGATTATTTTTTATGGGGATATTTAAAATCTAAAGTGTACGAAAACAACCTTGTTGTTACAAATTTGTTACAGTTTATTGATAGCATCTTAAATCCTTACATAGGTTTATCTAGACACTAGAGTTCTCTTAACAATACTCAAATAATTATTAAATTTAATGCTAGCATCGGTAATTAGCGCGGTAGGCAGTCACGCACACAAGCACAGTGACATCACTCTGTCCGCTGCATGGCTTGGCAGCCGCACACAGGCGATCCACCAATCACGAGCGAGCAGCGACTCCACTACGCCTGAGTTCAGCTACAGGATGCTAGATAAATAAAATCCGAATAGCCGGGTCAAAAGTTAAACTCTCGCAATAAAATAAAACCATAATCGTCTTAATGTAATTAAAATGAATGAATACAATGAAATGAAGATGAAATTTAATTGATATTATGTAAAATAAAAAGGGCTTTTTTCATATTTTTTGTATCGAATCCAGTTTAGTCAATCGTGTTTGGACTCCCATAACTATCCCTATAAATCATAATCCAACTAACTAGAATCGTCAAGTCTTGATACTCGTCAAAAAATGTTTTTTTGTCTAAAAATTCGTTTTCCGTATCGTCCGTACGTGGTTTTGGGACTCACCTTTATGTGATTTTCATTTTGATTATTTTATAAATAAACAAGATAACAAAATCTTTAATAATTCGTTGCCACTCAGCCAACGAGAAAGCAAATAGCTATCGGCACATTAACTTAACTAATGCTTGATATTGACGACCTCTGTGGCGCGGTGGGCGAAGGTCCGCCTGCGACGCAGGAGGTTGCGGGTTCGATTCCAGCCTCGGGACAATTGTGTGTACGATCTGCAGATATTTGATTGGGGTATTCTGGTCGTTATCTATGTATAATAAAAAAAACTATCTATGTAATTGTATTAAGTATATCAGTCGTCTAGTACCCATAACACAAGCTCGATTACTCCGTCAATTGAGGACGGATTTCTTTCTTATTGAGCTATATTTTGCTATACAGAAAACTATAAACCCATTAATAAATTATTCACGAGGTATTAGTATTTGTCCCATATCATCTAGCCCGAAGCTAAGCTCTGCTTAGCTTCGGGCTAGATGATGCTGTGTGGATTGTCCAGCATTATTTATTTATTTATATTTTGCAGGTGGAAATATTCCGCGCTATTCTGGAAACCCTCGAGGTTCTGAAGCTAGACCTGGCGAACACGCTGATAGCTATGATCAGGCCCCACGTCCAGCAGGAAAGCGTGGCCTACGAGCGAGCCAAGTTCGAAGAGATGCTGCAGGTCACTGAAGGTCAGTTAGTCCACAGCTGGACATAGCTTCCTCTGGTGACTCAAGTTCTGCTTAGCTTGAGGATCGTTTATGCTATGTGGATTTCAAATCAAATCAAAATTATCTTTATTTGGAACATAAATACAAGGGTAATAAATAAGTTGTGTGAAAACGATAATACACGCAGTAGTTATATAACTGTGTCGCGTGCATTAACGCCCTCCTCCGATAGGGTTACAGAGTTCCTTCATTGTAAGTTCTTATTGTAGATCTTAGAACCTTTAGACTAGGTATTAAACACCAAATAGCAAAGATATTAAAAAAGACAGTGAGTTAATAATAACGGCAGAACTTAAAACTTGTATTGTCCATTGTTATTATTATAAAAAAAATATCATATTTCAGATGGTCTCAAGCACACGAAAGAGTGGATAAAGCGGAACATCGACAAGACTGACCTAAGTCTGCCCGTCTCAGACGTCAACGTCATCAGAAACGTTACAGCACAGACCTTGGCGAAGGCCTACCTTGAACTGTTGGAGTGGGATGGCTCGAAGGAATACCCAGAGGTGATTATTTTAAATCCTCTACCCAAAAAGAGTAAACGAATAAACAATATTTAAGAGTTTATAATTTTAAAATAAAAGCATGAAATAAGTTACAAGGATTAAGCTATTTTGATTGACATTTGTTTAAAAATACCTAAGATACATTTTGTGGGCCTTTACCTCATTTTGCGAAAAAAGGAAAAAAGCGGGGACCGTGTCGAGTTTTTTAACAGAACTAAAAAAAGAGGAGAGATAGTTTTTACGTATCTTCTTCGATTACTCCGTCAATTGAGGACGGATTTCTTTCTTATTGAGCTATATTTTGCTATACAGAAAACTATAAACCCATTAATAAATTATTCACGAGGTATTAGTATTTGTCCCGCAAAACTAAATAAAACAGGGCAAATATTAAGGAATTTTAAGTCGATTTTTATAGTTCATCAATTATTATAGTTTTCAATTTAACACTTATTTCTTTAAATACTTTAAAACTATTGAAACTATCATGGTTATCAACACTAAAGTCATTTAAAACGGGATATTTACCATGATTTGATCTTTGAGTTATCCAATATTCCGGCACAGTTTCATGCGCCATGATCACGGAATAACTAGACTTTAAATACTTTCCTTTTCAGACGGTAACCCTAGACGCACCTCGTTTCCTGGAGCTCGGCACCCAACTGTACCGTCTTACGTGCGTGGCCTCTCTACTGCTGGTCAGTCCAAGCTGCGGCGCCAACGCTGCCGCCGTGGCGCGACACAAGCAGAGCCTCAAGGACAACATCACTGTTGTACTGGATAACGCCAGTAACGATCTGTAAGTCCAGTGTTTTATCTTGGGCTGCTAGGTACAGTTGTACCGTCTTACGTGTGTGGCCTCTCTACTGCTGGTCAGTCCGAGCTGCGGCGCCAACGCTGCCGCCGTTGCGCGACACAAGCAGAGCCTCAAGGATAACATCACTGTTGTACTGGACAACGCCAGTAACGATCTGTAAGTCCAGTGTTTTATCTTGGGCTTCTAGGTACAGTTGTACCGGTAAATCAACATCACTGTTGTACTAGACAACCAACGCCAGTATTGATGTACGACTGTAGTGTTTTCTCATGGGGTAATCGCAGCCAGGTCTTGTTGACAATATTTAGGCCTGCGACAAATTAAACGCTTACATTTGACGATGGGTCTTGGTGGACTTGACTTAAATATAATGGCGGACAATTTACACAGCATTAGATAGATAGATAAACAATACTTTAATTGCACACAAAACTTTAAAAATAAAACAAAAAAGATAAAAAATAATAATACAAGATATGTGCCACAAGGTAAGCAGAGCTTGTGTTATAGGTACTAGGTAACTGTTATACATAATACAATACACTTACAAACATAGATATATTTTTTGCAAAGAAAATGACCCGAACACCCTGAAGAAATATCTGCAGATCGTATAAATATCTGTCCCGAGGCGGGAATCGAACCCACAGTCTCCTGCGTCGCAGGCGGACCTTCATCCACCACGCCACAGTGGTCGCCAAATGAAGATGTACCAAAGATATACTATATGTTTGTAAATAAATCAATATTTTCGCAGTGAGCTAAAGAAAGTACTGCCATCTGTTGCTGAAGAAGTGATAGTGATAACGGAGCAGCTTCTTGAGAACAAGCCAACCCTAGACGCGGACACTAAGGAGCTTATCAGAACGCAGATCACTTCGCTGGCGGACCCAGAGCATCGAGTCAGGCAGATAGTTCGTGAGTTACCATCTTACCCTTGTGTTACTTACCATAGAGATAAATTACATTTGAATTGAGGTTTTTGATAAAAGTTTTGACGACCGATGTGGCGCGGTGGGCGAAGGTCCGCCTGCGACGCAGGAGGTTGCGGGTTCGATTCCCGCCTCGGAACAATTGTGTGTACGAATTGTAGATATTTGTTCCGGGTGTTCTGGTCGTTTTCTATGTATAATAAAAAATATCTATCTATGTAATATATAGTATTATGTATATCAGTTATCTAATACCCATAACACAAGCTCTGCTTACCATGGAGCTAGATAATGCTCTGTGAATTGTCCAGCATTATTTATTTAATTTATTATTATTTAGTTCTCAATCGTAAAAAGTTAAAGTAAAAAAAACAATGAAAAATATGTTTACTCATAACATACATTTAAACAGAACTAAAGTAAATACAGAGTTGGTATGGTAAGTAGAGAGAATTAATTTACAAAGTGCTAATGATTCCCACACTAGGCTGGGCCTGTACCGTGGGAACCAATATGATTTACCAGGTAAGACGTTAACCGACGAGGTGCGTAATGTTAAAATAAAAACAACGCGTGCGAAGCCGCGAACTCTTTTAGGGAACTCCTTTTAGGCTTAAGTTCGCCTTTGTATACATTTTCTAGAATAAGTTTTGTTTAATGTTTTTCGTGCAAGAAGTATAAATAAATAAATGAAGCCACGAGCAGAAAGTCACTTCATTCATACAAGCTTAAAAGCTACGGGAATTCCTCGAACCCTATTCTTATATTAATTTTGTTTCATTTACGCAGTTTTTTATTTATGTGGTTAAACAAAATCAACAGCCCTTAATCTAAACAGTTCAAATATTAGTAGTCTAACTTACGGCCAATAAGAATCTTCTATATATATAAAAATGAGTCCGTATTTCCCTTGGTCACGGCATCACGCGTGAACGGCTGGACCGATTTCGCGAATTCTTTTTGTTGTGTTTGTTATTGTCAGGAGAAGGTTCTTATGAAAGAAAAAATTAAGAAAATTGCGCGAAAAATTAGAAAATTTAAGAATACTTAACCACCATATATTAAATTATTTCTAATGTAACCATAGCGCTTTTACAATTCAAACTTTTTTGATGTAGGTAACCTTATGGCGTTTGACATACCATTGACAGAATGCGTGCTGAAAATATCGTCAAAGAGGATGTAACCAATTCGAAATCAATATTCATAGTTAAGACAGGACAACGTCTGTCGGGTCCGCTTGTATTTATATAAAATTGAAGTAAGATTTTTTTTATATATTTAACATTTTAATTTCTTTTTTTCAGGTCAAAGGATCCTGGAATTCCTGAAAATGATCCTCGTCTGCGCAGGCGGCTCCCGACAAATCCCCATCGGACTTTCCGCATTAACTGAAGAAATAACATCATTATCCGGTACACTACTGCGCTATGTTATGCACAATAAGGCGGTTTATACTAAATACTACTTGGACATTGTCGAGGAAGAACTAAGTAAACATGCTGTGTAGGATATAGGAATGTGAGCTCTATTGTCAGTCGCTATAAAAACTAACAGGGGACAGAAAGAACCTTTTCGATTATTATTAATAAAGGTTTCATCTGTAATGTACCACCACCGTTGCAAAATGGGGAATAGATCGAACTTTTTTTCCCAACTGTCACTCTACGGGGACAAAGAATATACTTAACAAGCGAGACAGGGAATCTACCAAGTAATTTGATGAATTCGTTCATAATGCTTGTGGGTTTAGAACGAACCTAGATTGTGTTGAAGAACACCAAAGTTTCATCCCATAAAGTGGTTTTACACTGGTTAGTATTTTATTTATTTAAAAACTATTGCACTGCAGAGGGTACAAAGGGCGGGCTTAATGCCGAGGCATTTCCTAGTTAGTGAGTCAGTTCAAAGTTCGTCGAGCTTTAATTTAGTTTTGCCAACATTTAAATTGACACCATTATGCATTGCATGATATATTATTATTTATTTATTTATTTTAAGCCATTATTGTTCCACTGCTGGGCAAAGGCCTCCCTTTTCTCCTTCCACTCCTCGCGATCCAACGCTTTATTATATATTGAATATATACCGTAGCAACACTTGCGGTATTATCCTAGACATGGTTTTGTCTATTTTATTATAAAAACTCTCATAGCTTGACGAATTCAACTTTGGTGTTATTTCAACACAAATAAGGTTCGTAGTTAACCGGCTTACATCCGTAATGAAGGATTAGTCCAGGCTAGGAAAGAGTAAAATCTTGTAAAATGCGTAAATAATGGCGTTGGAGGAACGAATTTCATAAAATTCAATTTCGCTTTTGTCTATTCTAGACAAATTGCTGATTGATCATGCATCCATCCGAGATCATCCCCTTTACGACTTAGTGAACCTATCATGTGACACCCTGTAGAAAGAAGTTTCAATTTTTATTTGTCTAAAGCCGGAAACACACTATTGACAGGCTACGCGACCTGATACGATAGATACAACTCAAGACGCACCATTTGGACAACCAACACATCATTATCTAGCCCCAAGCTAAGCAGAGCTTGCATATTATATTGATGGCCTTAGATAGCTTGTGGGTCAATCTCGCTTAAAGCTTGTGGTGCTTGTGCTTCATTGTGTCATAAAATGAAGATTAAGATTAAGCCCGTATCTTTATGCTATGCGGTAGCGGTGCTGGATGTATGTGATGCCTATCGCAAACCAAAAACTGTGAAGATAGCTATTAAGCTCACCCTTTCGCAAAAGCGTTAAACTTTAAAATTTAACTTTTACTAATCTTCCGTCTAAAATAATGTATAAACTGCCTAAAAAAACATATATTCCAGTTTCTAACTTAGTACTGCATTTAAAATAAGACTAACATTTTTACGTAATACTTGGCGATTAATAAATTGTTTTTAAATAATCCATAGTCGAAGGTGCTTATTATAACGATCGTTTGACAAAAAAAAATATTTTAAATCTATTATATAAAAAATGTAAAATTGTTTTTTTTTTAAATCTGCAATTGTATCTTTATAGTTCCTATCGACAATGAAATCGAACGAAAGCAAACAGACAAATATATTTTTGTGATGTGATAATCCAAACTAAACCTAGCTTAGTTAAATTAATCGTTGACCTATCTACATATAAAACACTTTTCTCTTTCAAAAAATACTCATCCAATTAAACCGGGTGCAGCAAGGCTACCACGCTATTGAACACATAACGTAACTCGTTAATATAACATAACGTAACGCGTTATCAGCGTTATTGCGCTAATTTGAGCGCGAATAACGCCTGTTAAGGCTTTTTACGTGAATAACACGTGAAAATGCGTGCGTTTTATGTGTTAAATTGCGTAGTAGCCTTGCAGGTATTACGAAGCGTAATGTACGTACGTACGTACATAATCTGCGTGCCTATTGGACAACGCACCCCGAAACTCAACGCTGCGCGAACTTCGAATCAAAATATAACCTTATTTACTACCCAAAAAGGTACAAATATTATTGTCATATTTTTTTATTTATTCTTCTTGCACGATAAAACATATAATTATACAAAACATTATTCTAGAAAATTATTACACGAACTTAACCCTACGAAGATTTATCTTCCAGCAAACATTATTGGGAGAGAGAGACAAAGTGAGACATAATACGAAAACGCCCTGCGTCGTCGTGCTGCGCAGTATTTGTACCTTCTTGCGTAGAAAATAAAGTTATATTTAAATATAAAGTTGTGGCGATCACAATAGGCCTATCATAGCCGCAGTGTTACCAAAACCACTCCCGAGGAAAAAATAAATAAATACAAAGTTCGCGTAGCGTTGCGTCTCTGTGAGTTGACATTGACACTAATCGTCGTCAAGACAACGTTCAATAAGTTTATATTATTTATCAATTTGTAAGTCTGTTATTTATAAGCTTCTGGTTTTCCTTCAAATAAATATATGTACATAATTATGACAGACGGACTCGTTGCGAGCGCCATCTTTACCCACACTGACTGCACGCTGTGTCACACGTTTCATTACGCCCCGTAACGCCATCCGGTTTTAGATTTGTTTTATTAATGTTTTTGTCATTTGTGTTTTCGCCTGTGATTTGTGCTTTTAAAAAGCCAAATTGTACATAATGTACTTTTTATTTTAAAAAGAAATACCCCATTCGTTATGAGGCTTTTTGCCAAAACTTAACTTGACAGGTTATTTACACTAATATAAATAATAGATAAAAATATAATAAATGTTGAAATTTTGGATGGATAGATGTTTGTTAGCACTTCACGCCATAATAACTGAACGGAT
Organism: Eupithecia dodoneata; assembly: GCA_947044415.1. Taxonomy (NCBI): domain Eukaryota; kingdom Metazoa; phylum Arthropoda; class Insecta; order Lepidoptera; family Geometridae; genus Eupithecia; species Eupithecia dodoneata. The sequence continues at coordinate 4,651,672 of OX345670.1, forward strand.
CGGGCTGAAATTTTGCATACAAGTAGTTCTAGGAAAATAAACATAGGCTAATAAATTGGTGGAAACGTAACTCGTTTCTATTTTCAATCACATGGGAACTGAAATAAGCGGTATATTATATTCGTAGCCTGTGATATTTCGGGTCTATTCTGACATCTATGCTCTTTTTCTTTCGTTCCGTTCAGTAGTTTTTGCGTTCAGAAGAAACAAACACACATCCATCCATTCAAACATTCGCATTTATAACCTTAGCGTGATTTACTTGACAAAACAAAAAATATTAAAACAAACTATTTACAAATTGGAACAGAACTGATATTGTTTTCTGTTGTAAAAAGCATTATTTATTTGTATATCCGTATGGGAACAGAACTGAGATTATTTTCTGTTGAAATAGCAGTATTTGTTTGTATATCCATAATCAAGTATTTGAACTAATAAATTTATTTATATTTAAATAATATTTGTGTTTTATTCAAATTTGTGTATTGTCAAGTCTTCACGTCATCCATACCGTAATGCTTGAAAACGAAAAAAGTTTTCAATCAGTGCGTCCTACCCGTTATGACCTACGGAGCTGAGATGTAGACACTTACGATAGGGCTGGTACACCAGTTCAAGGTCACTCAGCGAGCTATGGAAAGAGCTATGCTCGGAGTTTCTCTGAAGGATAGGACTCGTAACGAATACATCCGACAGAGAACCAAGGTTATCGACATAGCTCAAAGAATTAGCAAGCTGAAGTGGCAGCGGGCCGGCCATATCTCGCGAAGAACCGACGGCCGCTGGGGCAAACGTGTTGTCTTGAGTGGAGACCACGACCGCGACTCGGTAAACGTAGTGTAGGACGCCCTCCGACCAGGTGGGATGACGACCTGCGAAAGACTGCAGGTAGATGCTGGATGTGGCAAGCTGAAGACAGGGCGCTATAGCGCTCATTGGGGGAGGCCTATGTCCAGCAGTGGACTGCTAAAGGCTGATGATGATGATGTGTTTTATTAGTATTTAATTTAAGATTGCACTCTCGACTTTGTAGCGTCAACAAAACTCATATAAATATTGCTAAAATGGGAACAAATGGGACCTACCCGTAGATATCATCGGCCTAATGAGCGCCATAGCGTCTTTAGCTTGTCGCGTCCAGCATCTGCCTGCAGTCCTTCGCAGGGCGTCATCCCACCTGGCCGGCGGGCGTCCTACACTGCGTTTGCCGAGTCGCGGTCTCCACTCAAGTGTTCTTAAGACACATTTGTGAGAAGTAAATCCATTAGAAGCAGGTTAAAATAAAACAATTCAGTGCATAAACTTACTTTTAATTAAAATTATACTTTACACAAGTCTGGCGCTAAATAATGAACACGGCGCGGAATATAACTTGAAATATCATAAGTTGACACTAATCTGAGCCGCTGTGCTTTGAAGATGCGCTGGAAGCTGATCCGCTGCGAGAACCCTGGAAATAAAATAAATCAATAATGCTGGACAATCCACACGACATCATCTAGCCCCGAGGTAAGCAGAACTTGTGTTATGGGTACTAGATGACTGATATACTTAATACAATCGATTACATGGATAGATATTTTTAATTATACATAGATAACGACCAGAACACCTGGAACAAATGTCTGCAGATGGTACACACAATTGTTCCGAGGCAGGAATCGAACCTGCAACCTCCTGCGTCGCAGGCGGCACTTTGCTCACCAGAGCGCCACAGAGGTCGTAACATTATTATTTTTTCGGTTGTAAATTCGAAAAATTAATAATAAAAGCGAGGTATATGACCAGTTACCTTCCTAGAGCCGCTATTAGACCGGCTCCTAGACCTAGCCGAGCCGCTGCCGGAGCCCGACCGCTTGGACGCGCGCGAGCTCGCTCGAGATGAGGCCTTCGAGCCTCGAGATGAGGCCTTCGAGCCTCGGGATGAGGCCTTAGATGAGGCACGGGATGAACGACGGCTGGCGCGGGATGAGGCGCGGGAAGATGCTTTTGAAGTTGCTTTGGAGCCCTGAAATATATTTAAATTTAATCTTTGTGTAGATTAAAGCTTCGCACGGTTTTAGTACGTATCCCTAACTTTTTGAAAATATAGCCTATGTTCACCAGGGATAGTGTAGCTTCCCAACGTAGAAATAATTTTTCAAATCGGTCCAGTAGTTTCGGAGCCTATTCACTACAAACAAACAAACAAAAAATCAATCCTTTCCTCTTTATATTATTAGTATAAAGTATAGATTTGACAGATAGATTGCACAGCTAGCAACCTATAATCGTATATGCGTGCGAAGCGACGCGACGCGACGGGTAGAAACGATTAGTAAATAATACCTTATTGCTTCCTTTAGAACTCGCCCTAGAGCTGGCCCGACTCGATGCTCGTGAACCAGATTTGGAGCGGGAACCGGACCGCGCGGACTGCGCTGATTTAGATCTGGACCGGGACCTGAAATAATGAATAAAGTGCGAGAACACATCAAGAGAAAGTATAGTGTGAAGAGGGCGGTCACATAGCAATATAGTACTTTGTCGTTTTAAAGTTGAAATTGATGAATACGTTCCAACTCTCAACTGTCTAAGTCTCAGTTGTAGGTACCAAGGTACCTATACTGGTTGTGTGGTTGGGTTCGATTCCTGCCTCGGAACAATTGTGTGTACGATCTGCAGATATTGGTTCCGGGTGTTCTGGTCGTTTTCTATGTATAATAAAAAATATATATCTATGTAATGTATTGTATTATGTATATCAGTTACAATTTTAAAATTTTTGTACATAACGTCATCAAGTGTAACATGTGTGGAAATAAATAAACAACAATACCTGGATCTTGAGCGACTCTTCGACTTTCTAGAGCCGGATGCGGATCGTGACCGACTCCTGGATTTGGACTTCGAACGTGACCTCGACCTCGACTTCGACTTTGACCTGGATCGTGACCTCGACTTTGACCTGTCGGAGCCGGCCGGCGATTTAGATCCCGATTTTGACCGTGACCGAGATCTGAAACCATGATTGCTTAAATGAGAGGTAAAATTTTGAAGATTATATTTATTTAATCTGTAGATTTACTGCTGGTTAAGAACAGCGATTATTGTCTAGGGGGGCCGTTCAAGTATTACGTAAGCACTATGGGGGCGTGTCATGTCATCCAAAATAAGCAAAACAAAGACCCCCCCGTCTTTGTTTTGCTTATTTTGGATGACATAGGGGGTAGGGGAGTCTAGATGATGATTACGTCATCGGTAGTTATTTACTTTTTTACACGAATGGCAACCCTCACATTGTCTATGCTTGGAAACGAAAAGCATTTTCGGGGATTCCCGCAAATAATGCATACGTTTAGGCACTCGCTTTAGAACCAATTAGGGGAATTACCGCGCGCTATTCACTTGTCTAAATTTCCTCTGTTAGTGTATTGTTTACTTGTGTATTATAATTATAACATTATAATTAAGTTTTTAAGCATTATAAGTAAGCATGGGGGGGAGGGGGTAAAAGCTTTGCTTACTTTTGCTGACAAGGGGGATGGGGGGGTAAATAATTGTAATAAATCTGCTTACGTAATATTTGAACGGCCCCAGGGTATAGAAGATAAAAAAAATACGTCAAATCGTAGAGTGCTTAAAATAATATTATTTAGTTATAAAGCAGCAAAGATATGTCTGTATCACAGTGCTTTTATTTTTCACTATCATCATCATCAGCCTATAGCAGTCCACTGCTGGACATAGGCCTCCCCCAATAGCGCCCCCAATAAGCGCCATAGCGCCCTGTCTTCAGCTTGACGCATCCAGCATCTACCTGCAGTCTTTCGCAGGTCGTCATCCCACCTAGTCGGAGATTTTTCACTATGGATATTTGGAATGAATTCCTTCAACTTCAAAAATTTACTCAATATATTTGGCGATGTTGTCATTTTGTTATACCCTAGACAAGCACATGAATTCCATTTGCTTACCAGCACCATGGCGCCAAATCTCATAGAAAATGTGACGTCTCATTCTAAACCATCGTCAAAGAGGTCTAATCTCATAGAAAATGAGACGTCTCATTCTATACTATCGTCAAAGAGGTCTAATCTCATAGCAAATGAGACGTCTCATTCTATACTATCGTCAAAGAGGTCTAATCTCATAGCAAATTAGACGTCTCATTCTATACTATCGTCAAAGAGGTCTAATCTCATAGAAAACGAGACGTCTCATTCTATACTATTGTCAAAGAGGTCTAATCTCATAGAAAACGAGACGTCTCATTCTATACTATCGTCAGAGGTCTCACCTCAGTGGTAAGATTTTGTAAGAATATAAATAGTACCTTGCTTTATCTCCATTCTCTTCTTGTTTATCCTCTTCCTCGTCATCATCGTCTTCTTCTTCTTCCTCCTCCTCCTAAAATAGAAGAAACATTTCATATCTTTAATTACACTTTGTTAATTTTAAAGTCATATTTTAGTCATTATTAGCAGTTCTGACCCACTTCTGTGCCAATGCTATTGCCTCTATTCTCTAGCTGGAACGAGATTTTATCTTTTCAAGATTATTTCTTTCACTGTACATTTTATCTTTCCAAGGGTTGCCTAGCAGAAATCGCTCACAGCTATAAGGCCGCCTATTATTGCGCTATTGTTGTACCTGTTATTCCTATAACGGTTTTAGGTATTGTTATTGGGACAATAAAGTATCAATTCATTAACCTCTCGTGTTTAGTCAAGCATCCTGTACAGTAAGTACCATTGTCTGCCTTGTCAAGGATACTTGTCAGAACGACCCTCTCTTTGATATTTATTGAATAATTAACTCTAAGTGTGAGAAAAAGAGGTGTTTGTTTATTTTTACCAATAGTTACTGAACAAATGAACGATAAACCGGGGTTCGGTTAATTCAACTGCGCCTCTCCCACAACCTACCCGATGTTTTTTATACTTATAAGTTCTTAAGCCGGGTTTTCACTATACTCGGACCGAGTGCGCTCGGATGACTACTCGGACGCTACTCGTAGCGTGTAAACACGTGATCCGAGCACACTCAGATAGCGGCATCCGATCAGAGTGAACTCGGACCCAGTTCTATTCTATCACGTCAAGCAAGATAAGGTGGAGTGAACGTCATCTATGCGAATGGAGACTGTATTAAATGCTACTTTGACGCTGATGAACTCGTAATGTGTCGACCTAATTCCGAGTTAACTCCTATACGATCTAGCTCGTACGAGAGGACTCGTATAGTGAAATCCCGGCTTTAACATGGATTTTTACATACCAGTGCAGGCTCCAGTTGTTTCTCTCTGAGCCTCAGCATGCGGTGCTCGGGACCACTGAGCGGTCTGTGCGTCACCACCAGCCTTGTTAACGCCTGCGCTGCGGCACCAGGTCGCGCTCGCCGCTTGGACAGACGCACGCGGGTCTCCAACTCGTTGTAGTAGACGCAGTGGTTTCTGACCACCTGTGGGTGATAAAAATAAATCATCAATATGTTTCTGACAGATGAGATATGTAGATGGTCTTTGTGTCTGGCATAAAATGTAATCATATTACTAATATTATAAACTAGCTGCGCCCCGCGGCATCGCCCGCGTGTCAAATGGATGGTTTATAAAGGTTTCTCTTGAATTACTCTATCTATTAAAAAAACAGCATCAAAATCCGTTGTGTAATTTTAATGATCTAAGCATACATAGAGACAGACAGACAGTGGGAAGCGACTTTGTTTCATACTATGTAGTGATGCGCAAGTTCAGATGGATTATAATTATACATATATAGGTATTTGACTGCTTCGCGCCAAAACTACTCAATGGATTGGGAAAATTTTGCATAGATGTTCGTCAGAGGTTGCCCTGTAATAACACTTGGCTACTTTTTATACCACAAATCAGTTCTCAGTAGGATACAATTTTATCATACCTATGTACGTTTTTAATCTTTTACTTTTAGTCTATCACGGCATGCACTGTATTTATTTTGTGTGCTAAAAAGTTAAGTATAAAATATCAGTAACTTTAAAAATATATGAGCCTATTAGCACATTCAGGAACAAATACTCAATTCCACAAAATATCTGAAAATATCTATATAGATATAGATCTGCAGATATTGTTCCGGGTGTTCTGGTCGTTTTCTATGTATAATAAAAAAATATCTATCTATGTAATATATTGTATTATGTATATCAGTTATCTAGTACCCATAACACAAGCTCTGCTTACCATGGGGCTAGATAATGCTGTGTGAATTGTCCAGCATTATTTATTTATTTATATCTTACCAAGAAGTAATTCTCCTCATAGCCCTTAGAAGCCTTGCTTTTAACGTTCCAGTTGTACTCCCTCGCCATTTTGTATTCGTAAGTATCACCATCCAAATACTGTATGTTCTCGGTAATGTCGCGACGACGTTTCTGTATGGTATCATCAGTTGGCAGACAGTAGGCAACAAACTGTTCACCACTTTCGTCCATCACACCTCTGAAAGAGACAATAAAACAGGGTTTTGTCATTGCCAAGCTATTGCAAGACCCAACTGTGTGAATTATAAATACAAGGAATTTTGTAATGCCACTGCTGAAGTTGGGAGTTGAATTTATGTTTTAAGATGCTAGTTTAACTCTAGTGGTTAAACAGACTCATGGCATTAGACACAGAGTAAGAGGTTGTTAGTCTTTGATGAAAAAACAAGCCTTGAAAGCTTTTAAGTCCGATTAGATAACAAACTAACTACAAAAATATTTGGTGTTGCCTCATTAGATTGGTTCTTTTAACCTTTTGAGTACAGAACCCTTAAAGTGCATAGTATTTTATCTGTAAAACTTAGTTTTCTAAAGTGTCTTCGACTTCTCTCATCTTATTACTTACCGAATCATAGCCTGAGACATTGCCTCAATCTGTGCAGGCACATTCTTATCTGTTGGTGCCGGATCAGAATCAAATATGACCTGGGCACATGGGTACTTCCACATAGCAAAGTCGGGGAACACATTCATGACCTCCACTGGTGTGACACCAGGCTTGCTGTAGTGCTTCTCAATTTCCTTCTTATTGTCCTCAAAGGTCTTTTCGATAGCCTTGATCTGGCTCTCACGGTCCATGTATAATGTTTCCTCACTGAATATCTTCTTGACATTGTAACCGACTTTAGCTTCAACCTGAAAGAAGAGTCAGTATTAAAAGAATTGATTAAACAGTCTTTGGACCACAAATGTACTGTGAAAAAGCCTTTATTGCTAGGACATAAATGGCACCAAGACTTGCAAGTTTTTTTCAAAACCTATAGGCAGCTCCAGCCTCTCACAAAACAGGTTTTACGTAGACTAACACTAGACAATATAATGTATAAGTAAAAACCATTTGTGACAAGGAAATAAATAAACATAATGAAAGTACTTAAATGGTGGAAATGTTGACATGACAATGTGACTGAGCATGTTTATGTAAATTATTTTTACCTTCTCCATAGTCTGAGGCTGGAATCTGGTCTGCTCAGTAGAAATATACTCAGAACGTCGCAGCCACGACACATTTTTGGCGTGATGCCTCGACCGCTTTGAGTCTTGAGGGGTAAGTACATCATCTTCTAGCAGCTTCTCATCAGCTGGGTCCAAAAGCGCATTACCGTCGCCTTGGTAAATGTCACGGTTTATCAGATCTATATGCACGCCTAAATCATGCTCGGTTAACACATCGTATTTGTAAGTTTTCTCAAGGGACGTAGGATTATATTGTATGAACCGTGACGATTGAAATGGATACGTTATGAACTTCAAATCGAAAGGTATGTCTGGTAGTGTATTGCAGTACTTCACTCTAGTCACCAGCTCCGATCTATTGATAAAGATGAAAGGTTTAGTCAAAAAGAAATTATTATTTTAGAGAAAACCTAGGCAAATAAACAAATTTAACTAACCTCCTTTCACCAGTTTTCGGTGGACGCTTGTCTCGCTCCGGCTCGTTAGATTGATTCACAGTTGGTGGCATTTTCTATAATAGTATGTTATTCACCTGCATATACTAAAACATTTTTTGACGCTAGATTGATACCTAATTAATTTTATCAATTCTAAAGAAAATAAACAATTATTCTTCGTCTCGTCGTCCCCCGTTCGACCGAAAGCTTGGTGGCTGACTTGACTTGACTGAAGTTGACTGAGACTGACTGACTGACTGATACTGATATCAGTGTCAGTTATTACAGCTATGCCACAAGAATCGAAGGGAAAGTGCAACGTGCGATGTTAGGTTTTTTTTTGCATTTTTTGGACGTTAGCTTGACCATTGGACTCAGGAAACTCGAAATTTTACAGTCAGTAATTCATAATTCATTTATTGTTTCAGTCTATGCTACTTAAGCAGTGCGACATAATATAAAGACACGCGCGCGATAGTTAGTCGCGTCATCGTTCAGATGCGTCCTATACACGTTGGGCCAATGCGTTGGGCCAAGGCGTTGGGCCAACGTGTAGAGACCTACTTGGCGCATGTTGGTAGTTGGCGGACAACATTGGCTCGCAAACCGACTACTATCGGTTTTTCGTGCACACATCAAAGGATCTTGGCGCGCTCCGCAAACAGTGTTCACACGTTGGTGTCTTATTCATTTCGCCTCCATTCGTCAGCAAAGACAGTAGTGTTGCGTGCGTGTGAGATTTACTTAGATTTTTTTATATCGTACGCCAATGTGTCAACGCGTTCCGATCAGTTGGCCCAACACCTTGGCCCAACGCATTAGCCCAACGTGTACAGACAAGTTCGAAATGAAACGAGCGGCGTAATAGTAGTGTGTATCTTTACATTACACGATAAACTGAGTGTTGTCATCGTTGTCGAATGTCGTCAGTCATTTCATTTCATTTTTTCATTTATATCTACGCAACCCAATCACAATCACCACATTTATAACTTTGGTTTCGGCCTTTGTTCTTTATGAGCCGATGCATTTAACTAAATGGCACCGTTTTGATATCAGCTTTTAGCGCATTTTCTAAAAACTAACTTCGATTCACTAGCGATTTTTGGAGTGTGTATTTGAGAATATTTTGGGCTAATAGTCGACATTTCTCAAATGCTCCCAAAATACTACCTATTGAGTTGAAGTGTGTTTTATCATGGCTTCATTGAAAAAAATGGTTACCTAATGATTTGCAATAAATTACTTTTTTTTCTGTGTAACCACAATTTTATTTGAATCTCAAGCTAACACGAAACGACTGTCATTCCCCCCTGCTGAGTGCTGTGTGTGTGTGTGTGTGTGTATGATCGCATGCTTGCTACGTCTTACAGATAGGATATTATCGGCCGATAAAAACGCGCTTGTGGGGGAGAGGCCTTAAGTTTGCCCAATATGACTCTTGATTAATTGATCGTCTGTAGGTAAATTTTCTTGAGCTATTTTCACAACACCATAGACAAAAATTCTTGTTGCTGTATTCATGTCATTCGATAATCAAACTTGGCAAACTTCATTCATTTCAATTAACTCGTCCGCCGAGTTTAGTCGCCATCTTTTTTCTCTAATTTTGTCGGCTCACAGGTACGTCTGAAAATTGGATTTTTACGCGAAATAAACGAATTTGTGCTTAAATACTTATTCATTTGCTGTCTAAGATCGTTAACGTGTGGATTCGTTGTATGTAAGTTGAAGTTTTCTTAAAAAGTAAACGAGATAATCATGTCGGCCATGTGGTCGGGCTTACTGCGTTTTCTTCAACTACGCATTAGGTTTTTCATGTAAAATAGTGAAACTTACAGTCTTTTCGTGAATATAAATATGTTTGTTATGCTCTCATGTGGATTATAATATGTCAGCTTTGTGATCAGTGCATTACTTTCGGGCGTTGAAAAATGTGCCGGTACGGAACTCAACGTGGCGGGAAGATGTCTGACTGTTATCTTTTGTTGTAGACGATACCATGGGCACAGTTGAGCGAGCTGGTGACGACCACGCCTCCGAGATGGAGTCTGGTGAAGAGGAGGAAGTAGTAGGCGGAGGTGAACTTACACAGCAGCTCCTGAAAGGGTAATTTCCTATTATTTACTTCTAGGGGTTACCTTTACAATCCATGTGATCAGGACTGACCACTGATCTAGTACATTGTCCAGTATCTAATTATCAAGTTACTAATGTTTAATGTTTTTTCCTGGAAATAAATATTGATCTCTGCCGGATAGCTGCTTCAAGTTGTCAATGTGATCTCACTAAACACTAATTAGGCAGTCTAAATAAGACTTCTATACCATACTTATGAGTAATTCTTGGAAAAATAACCTGTATAATACATAAAACCACATGGTCATGTGCTCATCATCTAACTAAACTGTCAAAACCACTTGTCTGAATGCCATTCTTGTGAGTCACCTATTGTGTTGAATGTACTAAGTTTAATTAGGGATCTTGTGACGCACAATTTCCCAGAATACCTACTTGAAAATATTAAAACACTAATTTTTTTAACAATTAATTGAATTTTTTTATTGTGCCTTTAAATCCACCACTTTATATTTAACAAACATACAAAGTAAGAAGTCTATTTAATTTTGATTTATTCACAACAATAAAATAACCAATTATTATTATACTCCAGTCTTTCTGTAAACGTAACAAAAAACTTAAGTAATCTTATAAGTATGTACAAACAGCCCTGTTGTCCACGATTAAAGATAAAAAAATTCAGCTTGCCAAGAAAAAAACATTAGGTTGCCTTGGCTACAAGAGTTCCTCTATTATCAATAGCTCAATTTACCTACTACACTTTTTATCATTATCTGCCGCAAAAAGATACTGACCAAGACAAGATTCTGGTTCATTGAACTTATGAGTCATATCATGCTCTACTTGCCACTTGATTAATAAATGCTAAGCTGTGTGTTACTTTTATATTCTGCTCTGAGAGGAACATCCTGTATCAATCAATATGACAATGTTTCATGGGTATCAACAATATCTTTATTTCTTGCAAATTTTGTTGCCAACTTCCTTTCAATATAAAACTTTATATGAGCAACATTATACATATTTGAAATATAAAAGTAATGTTGGAAACCTAAAAATAAGAAATTCCATTGTGGATGCCCCATACTTTCAACTTACATAAGGCTTGACCCTAAGTCCCGAACAGGTTTGGTTGCCAAACACTAGGCCTTGTTTGGCAATAGCAGGATCCCCAACGTAATAATGTCTAATTACATAAAATTCAACATTATTTATTTGCTTCCTCTAATGTGAATTGAGAACACCACATAATAACGATAAAAAAACAAGCAAGTGCATTGTTTCGCACATAATTTGGTCTCGATCGTAATAACCCTGCGGTCTATTGAGATGGCCTTATGTTTGATTCATAGGTTTTTTTACTACATTGCAAAAACGTATGTCAGTGTTTGCAAGTTGCTCTCGCTTCTATGAACACGAAATCCTATGCCTTTCCTTTTCAAAAAATAGCGCGCAATGCGAATCTTTAAATCATTTAATTAAAATACCTTTTCTAGCTAATAAGTTGATAATCCTGGACAATTCATACAGAATCATCCAAGTAGAGCTTGTTTTATATATTATTAGATAACTTATACACTTATTAAAATATCAGCAGTACAAATATTTGTCCTGAGGCGGGATCGAACTCACAACCTCCTGCGTCGACAGGCGAAACTTCGCACGCTGCGCCATAGAGGTCGTCAATACTAAACTGAAAGCGTCAAAGTATATTTATTACAATTACATGTGGAAAAGATCGTACATAAAAAAGCGTAACAATGTACCTAATTTGCCCATTATGGCCATGCAATTATTTGTCTAGTTACCTGCATTATAATTAATGAGAAAATTGAAATTAAATAAAACTTAGAATCAGTTATTGTAATAAATAGCGATACAAAATTAAATAACACATCAATTAAATAATAAAAAATAAGGGTAATTATTTGTCTAAATTCTTTCGTTCATAAATAGTTCTCAAGATAGTAGTCTTCAGTTTTCTCTGAAACTGGGTTGGCATGATTAAAACAAGTTGTTTTGAAACAAGTGTTTAAAACAGTTTGAAATAAAACTGTTTTTATTAAGTGTTTCAAAACACAGTTTAAAACAAGTTTTAAAACATGAAGAAAAAAACAGGGTTTAAAACTACCTTTAATTGCAAATGAATGTGTATAAATACCACAGACAGGCTGTGGTATTTATACACTGCATAGGTAACTCCCCGCCAGTAAAGTCCCGCAGGGAAATTCCCTATGTCGGCCGTTTTATACTCTGCACACTGCATAGGTAACTCCCCGCCAGTAAAGTCCCGCAGGGTCCCCCAAGTCCCTATGTCGGCCGTCGAAAGAAAGTAATTCACTGGATTAGTGGGTACGGTACCTATTCCCCGCTCTCTCTCTCTCTAGTTCTCTACCTACCTACAGCACTACATAAGTTTTACACATTTTGAACTGTTTGTTTTATAAAATATAAAAAAAAACGTTTTGTTCCAACCCTGCTCTGAAACATCGCAGTCGTCAAGTATTGATTTTCTTCACACTAGAATAAAATCGGCAACTCATTCTCAATAATACCAGTCTAATAGAGCTTTTCCGTAGTTGCCATGCTATTCAGTCTTTTATCATAAAAACCCGCCAGCCTGTAAATAATAGTGTTTCTATTCTTCTTTGAAGTCTTTGTTCTCGTAAATCGCTAGTTGCTTGAGTATAAACATTAGGATCGCGTGTCTGACTGATCTCGCGTCATCACAGTACCTGTTCTGAAGCAGGCAATGTACCATACCTACTTACACATCAATCTTGCTTCAAGATTTACATTTATTAAAATACATTGTGAGCCCATGACGCCGAGAGTTTATAATATTATAACTCTTAAATCAGCTTTGTATGACATGCAAGGCCAAACGCAAGGCAGTGAATGTGTTAAAAGTTCTTAAGAGCATTATTATGACTGTGTATACCAAAGATGTCTCATGATAATGAAGCTTACAACTTCAAACAAAGAATAATACAGGGTTTAAGGTAAATCGAATCCAAAGGCAAAGTTTATATTGCGAAACATCTATTTTAGTAGAAATTGGGTTACGTTACTCCTATAGATATTTATCTTCACAAGTAGGTGAAATACTCTCCAACTGGAGAGGTGAGAACTGTTTATAATCAGTATATTTAAGACGCGCGTTAAAAATAACGATAGTCGTATTTCGACACGTGATTAGATAAAATCCAGAAACATCTTCGACTTCCTGACATTCTATTTTGGTCTCAATGCCAAAAATGATCCTGATATCGAAAGTTTTACTTTGAAATGAACACATACTATGTTGTGCTAAGCAACCATAAGTTCACGTAACCACCATCGGTAAACTTGACAGAAAATTAACAGAACAGTTCTGTCAAATCGAATGAAAACTACCAATTACAAAATTTCACATCCAGAACACAATTGAACCTACATATTATGTCTTTCCATCCTAACAACAACCTTACTTCATAGTGCGTACACTCGCAACGAGATGCTGGCAGCGATCACAAACCGCCTGCACGCCGAAGCCTTGGCCTCTCTGCCTCCCAACGTGCGCAGACGCATCCGCGGCCTGCGATCTCTCCAGAAGAGCTTCGTAGACGTCGAGGCAAAGTTCTACAGCGAAGTCCATGCCCTCGAATGCAAATACGAGAAGCTTTACAAGCCTCTTTTTGAGAAGGTGAGAATAATATTTTAATTATCTAAGTTACGCTAATGTCAATTGGTTCCTGAGAGAATAATATTTTAATTATCTAAGTTACGCTAATGTCAATTGGTTCCTGAAACCGACTTATGCAGCTAATTACTTCAAAAAAAATTTTAAGTCAATCTGCAAAGTAAAAAATGCTATTTTATTACGTTTAATAAATTTGCATGAACGTTAGTTGCATCTCAAAACCTAAGTATTAGCAATATGAAATGATGAACAAATTATCACCAAGATCTGAAAGCCATGAGGATTTCTAACATGCATCACCAACTGAAGTTTCCAAGCCATTTCTAGCACACCACAACCCTTTACTTTTGTCTCTAACCTATAATTTGTCCGCAGCGTGCTCTTATCGTCAACGGAAGCTACGAGCCGTCGGAAGAGGAATGCCAGAACCCATGGAGAGATGAGAGTGAAGAGGAAGAGCTCGCGAAGGCTGTGGCCAATGCGGCCATCACTGATGGAGACAACAAGGATAAACCAGCGGCTATTGAAGAGAAACCTGCTGAGTAAGTTGCAGTGCAAGATAAATTAAATAGTTGGGCAGACAAGTACAAGTCGTAATACGTGGGCAAATGAGATAACATCTACTTTAAACTAGGTTTATGTAAGAGTTCTTAAACCCAGCAGAGGGTGATATTGGTCTGTTGATGATGTTGGAAGTTTTGTAGGTATTGTCTGTCATATGCATAAGATAAACGTTGAATGTCCATTTTTGCTGAATATTTGATTACTCTAGAAACTTTGAAATGATGACTAACTTATCACCAAGATCTGAATGCCGTGAGGATCTCTTACATGCATCACCAACTGAAGAACTAATCATCAATGCAGTCAATTTACAGCATATCTTCAGTTTTCTAACAAAGAGTTTGATTGCAGGCCTCCAATGGATCCCAATGTAAAGGGAATCCCAGACTTCTGGTATACCATCTTCAGAAATGTGTCCATGCTATGCGAGATGATGCAGGAACATGACGAGCCCATTCTTAAAGCATTGCTAGACATTAAAGGTAAATATACTAACCTAATATCATATTTCGTAGGAATTTGTTGACAGAATCAAAATCAAGTCATTTGCCTCTAAGTATTGCTTTTCAGAACATGTTGAGGCAAACCAGTGGTATAAAGAAAACTGGTTTAGCTCTTTTTTTATTTTACTGTGCAAACAAATCGCAAACGCCGGCGCCTTATATTTATTTGTCTCATGAACCCTGTTTTTTTGTTACCTGCTGCTTATCTACTGATAAACAACAACTCAAATGATGACCTACTTATCACCAAGATCTGAAAGCCATGAGGATTTCTAACATGCATCACCAACTGAAGAAAAACCTCTAGTATTTTCAAACCATCTCTCTAAAATTCAAATTATAATCTAAAATCATCTTTCAGTGCAAATGCATGAAGATCCAATCGGCTTTACGCTGGAATTCCACTTCGCGCCAAATGACTACTTTACGGACACCATACTAACTAAGGAGTACTCTATGAAATGCAAGCCCGATGAGGAGAACCCCCTAGAGTTTGAGGGACCTGAGATCTACTCCTGCAAGGTACTTACATACATATTTTTAGAATCAAGGGTTTCTCTATTTCTTTCTTTTTATTGTTGTACCTTTGATCTGTTAAAGAAACTTTCATAGATGGGTTGTTTTTTAATTTTACATTTGACTTTTTTTGTTATTGCTTTCCTGCATTATGCAGTTATTGTTTTCTTATAAAAATCAGGGGCTCCTTTCACGACTTCTCTAACTCTCGTGATTTAGGACTCGGCCATCACCACCCTTCTCAATAAAACCACCATGTATAATGATATGGTACTGAAAGTAGAAGCAATCATCTCATGTTATCAATTAGTAGAAAATAACAAGAAAATGATGACTAACTTATCACCAAGATCTGAATGCCGTGAGGATCTCTTACATGCATCACCAACTGAAGCTACTTTATCTCAATACCTACCACTTCGTATCATCCTACATTATTAAAAAGCTCTTAACCTCTTCAGGGATGTGAAATTAACTGGAAGAAAGGCAAGAACGTGACCGTAAAGACCATCAAGAAGAAGCAGAAGCATAAGTCCCGTGGGTCCGTCCGCACCGTCACCAAGTCTGTGCAGGCTGATTCGTTCTTCAACTTCTTTTCGCCCCCAGCCATGCCTGAGGATCCAAACTCTACCCTCGCTTCTGATATCCAAGTATGTACAACAGGCAGTTAATAACATTTGATGTAATCGTTTCCAGGTAGTTTTAAGAAATTGAAGTATTTTGAATTAAATTTATTTATTTTGGTATGAAAAACACATGATTTGTATATTTAATCTATCCAAGTGTCTTACGTGCCAAGAAAATGTAGCCCTTTTTATATTTTTAAAATCTAAGTTCACATTATTCTGTCACCCCCATGTTCATAACAGTGTGTAAACCAATCGTAACGTCGGGAAATTAGGAAAATAAACGCGATAAATACCTGTTAAATAGATACAAGAATGAAGCCATTCAGCAGCATTTCGATACGAAATGCGAAAACCAGCTTCTGGTTTTGTGACCTAGTTTGTGGCTTTTATTAATTTGTTAAGTGTGCAGTCTCAATCAATTTTACAGCTGTTCTTATTATGACAACACACCCAACACATTTTCGGCTCGTTGTTTTTCTCACCATTGTTCCACTCAGCCTGCATTTTGCGTCATTCATAGCCTTGTGTCGTGGAAGGGCGATAAAAGATTATTGATTCTTTTATAACTCGGTAACCCAAACTGGAATTGCTTTACCTTATTATTATTATATTTTGTATCAGCTCAAATTGGGCGAAAATAAATAAAATACAGAGAAAGACAAGTCTAAAACAAAGCCCTCTACGACATAATTTAGTTATTCAAAAGTTGAAATTTATTTTGATCAGAATAGATCCCATTTATAAGTTTATTGATAGTTCATCATCTGCAACCCAATTTTATCAGCTGCTAAAGCTGCAAACTCCTGTGCTAGTCTGATACGGAGTAGCGATCTCGTCTGTCCATTTACCCGCATAATAACTAACTTGGAAAAAATAGGTATATATATAGTGATATATACCCGTTAAAATAGTACATGTAATTAATAACTAACCGTCATAAATGTTTCCAGGCGCTCCTAACAGCCGACTTCGAGATTGGGCACTACATCCGCGAGCGCGTCGTCTCCCGCGCTGTGCTGCTCTACACGGGCGAAGGGCTTGATGAGGACGATGATGATGATTATGAGGAGGAGGTCAGTACAGTTTCACATTATAAAATAACTTGCATGTCCTGCAATCCAATTGGATTGAGAATGACGTCATCTCTCATACTCTGTTTGAATGTGATCTGAGCAGGTATGATATAATGTCATTCTCAAACCCATTATTTAAGTACACAGTTCGTAAAGTTTAGTTGGTAGGTAGGTGAGCGAGAAACCTATACTTCAGCTAAAGTTGAGATAAAATGGTAAAAAAATGGCGTCGAAAATATATGCATTATGAAACTTGCTTATTACAAATAAATTGCTCAATAGCACATAATTTTTTAAAAAACATTTCATCGAATTCAACGAATTTGGTTGCAGTATAGTGTTTCTAAATGAATGTTTGCTAAACTCTTGGTGCAAATGACTCACTGCCTATAATGTATCAGTTTTCAGAATTGGGAATGTCCCTGCAATAACTTACGCCCATAAATTTGTGCATTCTGCATGTCGTTTTGCACAATACTAGGGTGTTCTCTGAAAGATAAATGGGTCTTTGTACAACCCTCTCCAAAAAACAGTTAAAATGTTATAATCCAATTATCTTTTCGAAGTACTATAATATTGATAGTATGCATGATATACGCGCTGACTACCTGGATAATGTGTTGGCAAAATTAAATTCAGATTGGTCCTGGAAATACAGACAGGACAGCTTTCAGCACCCATATTTACAAATTTCACAGCACATTCTCCAATACTGAATACGCCTTTTTCTTTTATGTTAGACAATGACAGGTGCAAGGGAAAACTATTATAGTGTAAAATGAATACTGCTATTATTCTTCCTTGCACTTTATTCGACAGTGAATTCTACAGCCATCTTAGCGTTAGTATTATTGGCATGGTAGTGCTTGCTTATTTAGTTAGTACCCTGTTTTGTTGCCTCCCCTCCCATACAGACGAAGGTAGTGTGTTCTAGTGTTATTCAGGGCCGCGTGTAAGTTCCGGACATATATCTGAGTCTGAGGTGGTGGGGGCTCGCAACCAACGCGGAATGTTATGGTTTCAGGAGGATTCGTTCTCAGACGAAGACTCTGGCACGGAAGAAGTCTCGGATGCGGAGGATTGATGGTCGACGAATGTCCGGTCGCCCCCGTAGTATATAATTAGCCTTCGAGGCGGTCCGATGCGCCAACAAGCTCACAGTCCCCCTTACTAAACTTGATCTTGGCACGTAGGACTACAGCGCACACAGTGGTGCTTTCTATCTTAATATTTGCCAAATATGAGTTCGCCCGGCGAATCGTGATAATACTCGAGCGGCCGTCGCGTCCTTCCAAATTCAATAGTATTCGGCTAGCTATTATCGAAATATTGGAAAACTCAAATATCAAATCATGGTAAATATCCCATTTTAAATGACTTTAGTGTTAATAACCATTATAGTTTCAAAAGTTTAATTATGGAAAGACTTGCGCTGTTCTATGCATGGTTTATCTGCTCCGATAAATATGTTCTAGAATGTAGTTTGATTGAATGCATCTCTTGAGGTATTTTAGACTCGACGCAAAGATGCCTTTGGTGCCTTCGTATTGTATAAAAAATGCATGTTTACTTGTTAAATGTCTGTTACGATGGCTATATTGCATTTCTAGTGTAGTTTACTTGTTTTCGTTTTTATTTATTATTATATTTACAGTTATAATTATAGCGCGTATTTTTGTTTACGAGTTTTTTACATGTCGTTTGTGTACTTTGAAATTACATGTGATATTAAATTTTCTCCAAGGGCTACCTTGAATGTTTCCTATTTGTTTAAATTTACGCTGTCATTCCAAGGAATATAAAATATCCTTTTGAAGTCTATTTTGGTCGCGGAATTGTATCGAATCTCTAACTAGTGCCAATTGCATTTATGTACCATCACGAAACTGTGATCTTTCTTTATGTATCTTTATAATTCTTGACAAGCAGTAGAGTTCGAATTATAGATGTATATTTTTATTCATGTAACTTTCTATTGAAGTTAGCATAATACCGAGCAGCTCGTTAGGTAACGTACGTACCGGTAATGGCTTTTATGTTTCTGGCATGATGTCGTTAAGGTGACATTAAATTGTATGCTTTTTAATTTTGTGTTTTATTTATTTTATCCCTATTTTGCATGGTAAAGTTGTGAGAGTGCGGATGGTTGCAGAATTCACTTTAGAATAAGGTAACTGTTTCACTGAATATGTATTTGTTCCATTATTGTTTCGTTTTAATTCACAAGCTGAATAGTTTTTAACGCATTTGTAGGAAGAAGAGGAGTGTTCTTCTGAAGAGAGCGAGGACGATGACCCTCCGCCGCGACGACGGGGCGCCAAAAAGGCAATCAAGGGGCCCGCGACCGGCGCAGAGAACCCGGCCGAGTGCAAGCAGCAGTAAGGACTAGCTCGCCCCGCCAGAGGAACCCCCTATTGTATCTAGGTAACACAATACGGGGGCTTTTTGTACGCTCTTTTATCGCCTAACGTTTTAAGGCCGGCAGACACGAAACCAAAGAACCAGCAGATGCCGTTCTGACGGTCTCGTGTCAACCCACCGTAAGTTAGGATTGTCTTACCGTACCGTAATTAAAGTATAACTATCGCTACGGTAATATCGACTGATAGATCATCGCTTCGTTAGGTAACCTCGCAAATTCAATCCTTCACATTCCTACATGTTGATGTATATTTAAAACGTGTATTGGAAATTTAAGTTATCCGCCTTAGGAGTTAGCTGTCTTTTTATAATTAGTCCATTGAGAGTTAAAGGTTGGGTTCGAAAAATGCGAGTGTTAACATCAGGTTTGTATTAGTATGTCTGTAAGACAGTAATTATTATAAATGTTATTTTGTAAGTCAGCGTCCGTAAGGAACCGGCCTTTAGCCGACTAATGTAGTGTGAATCTATTTTTCAGCTTCTTAGTAATTCATTATTAAATTGGACGAAGTATATAGTAATATCACCAGTGGTTTATATCAATAACATAGGAATAAGATACAATACACACCGGCTATAGGTTCTAATTATAATGTACACTTACATTTTGAATAAATGTGATAATTATTATTCATGTATTTTATTTATCCTGTCTTATGCGTCTTAAATAGTTTTGCCGTATTTAAGTAGTTTTGCGGCGATATAGGCACCAAAGAAAAATAGTAATTTTAAGCGCACAAGTTGTATTAATTCTGTGCCCAATTCTTGAACCTAATGAATACTCCGCGCATTTACTTGGCTGTTAAGTTAGAGCTTTGAGTAAAAATAATGGGTTTCTATAACCTAAATAACAGAGTCATCCAATAAATAAAACAATTATTGTAATCCATTGTTTTATTATTCATTCAATTGTCATTGATGTAACAAACTATCACACGATTTGTCTTTTCTAACTCATTCAAGGGTCTAGTGTGTAAACCTACACGTATCCACCGATACTAAGTATTTATTTCGCTTTGCGATCCGCAGCTAAACCTATTTATTGCAAAATTGTTTTAAGTAAACTAGGTTGGTTTAGCTTGCTTCAAAAACGAAATTAGAATGCAGATCGCAAATTTTATTGGTATCCTGTTGAAGGTCATAATCAAAACATACATACATAGGTTTTTTTTTATAGTTATTGTTGTTTGACCATGAGGAAACAATTTCTCGTGTTCAAACCAATTGGACTAAATTTGACTACGAAGAAGTACCGCTATTTACCCAGCCTACTCATACGAGGTACATACAATTCAGGGTAGCGTTCTACTAGTTCATAATTATCTTATGACAAGCTTAATTAGGTATTAAAAATAGGAAGATTACATGATTTAACTGATCGTCTGATTAACTTTCGCAGAACAACCACAACCAGTGTTATATTTAATGATGACGATAAATGTCGCGACCACTCGATGGACCAACGAAACAAGCGGTCGCATCGCAGGGAGTCGATGGATGGAGGCGGTACACTCAGGACCGGCTATTCGTGGCTTCGTCGTTTGGGAAAACGACGCCTATGTTCAGCAGTGGACGTGTGCGGGCTGATGATGAATTTGTCGCTTTATAGATTTGGGATTGAAAATACTTCTCGCATAGATTAAATTTGATCAATTATGGTAGAAATGGGACATCATAAAAGTACCTAGGTATCTATACTCCGGTTCAAAAACCTTGATACTTTTTGTAGTGGTGGAAAATATTTAACGACATTGCGCATTGGTAGAAGCAAAGCACAGAAGCCCGAAGCAATTCTTAATTTTGAAAGGATTTATCATTAAACTGATTTCTCGTTCGTTTACGAATTAAAATTTAAAAAAAAACTACACGAGAGATTATACCTTAAGTTTGTGTTAAAGTTTTTAGTGATAACCTTGCTTACTTTGTTGTTTTGTTTTTTCATTTCTTAATTTTGAAAGGATTTATCATTAAACTGATTTCTCGTTCGTTTACGAATTAAAATTTAAAAAAAAACTACACGAGAGATTATACCTTAAGTTTGTGTTAAAGTTTTTAGTGATAACCTTGCTTACTTTGTTGTTTTGTTTTTTCATTTCATTTATTTATTTTTGCTTGTACATATGTACATTCATACTTAGTGAATAGTTCGTTAAGTTGTCCCTAGTACATGCACTCTGGAAGGGCACTGCAAAACTGAGTTCATACTTTATTTACATAAGTAATATTATGTAGTATTTTTAACTCTATTTGACATAGTATGTTAAAAAGAGTTAAACATATTATGTCAAATAGAGTTAAAAATATTGATTTGGTGACATAAAATTCCTTGGATTCTAAATCGGAGTATAGGTAAGTCATATTCATTAAATAACAATTATAAACAGTACAACTTACAAAGTAGCTAGGTATAACAGATAAATAATACGATATGGTGGATATGTTATAGTTTGACCAAAACCGCTGTACCGCGCCTGAGGTATGCGAACGGCGAGACGGAGGGGCAATATCGGCCGCTCCGATCCATCAGTCTGCCGTCAACGCGAATACGTGCTCTTATTTCCTCGCCCCCGACCTCGCCGCACTTTCCTAAGGAGCGGTTTCGGTCAAACTAGTTTAAGTACGTTACGTACTTACCAATGGAAGTTTTGGATCAAATCGTTTAAATAAACACTAGCAAATTGTAACAGTACCTATAATATTCGTAATTGACCTAAGTTTATGAATCGTTTTAATACTTATTTCACTAAATTATGTACAGAAGTTGCAAAATCAATACTAACGCTTTAGTAATTTTAATATTACAATTTAGAATGGTGTTACTGATAATATCATTTTAGAACCACCACAATGTAAAGTAAACAGCGAATCGTATATTCATAGAAAAATTTGAGCCATGCAAGGTCAGTCTGAATTATTTTATTTAGCACCAAATTCGTTATAAAAACCAATTTGTCATAAAATTGGCTATCTACTTAATTCAGGACAATATTATTTATAGGTATCGCTATCATAAACTAAACAAAGGGAATGATGCGATATTTCAAACGACCTATTAATTAAATTAAGCAATATTTAATAAATAAATATAAAAGTTAGGCCTGTTAATTCATTATCTTAAAAACTTTCAACTACGTACAATTGTACATCTTTTGTATCAATTTAAATAAAAAGCTGAAGCACATTGGACAGTAACATGCAGTAATCTTAATAAACCCATTGATTTTTACAAAAATATAAAATATCTTCTATGACAGTAATCAATTAAAGGAAATTTCAGGGACGGTATAACATTCCAATTGACACAAGTACACAAAAATAAATATCTTAATAAACATACTCAAATATGTATAAGTAAAATTTTCTAGGCCTTAAAATCCTCTACCAAACAAGTGTAGGTGTGCAAACAACCAAACGTGCTAGTTAAACTTAACATGCGAAAATCTAACCGAAAGTTAATATTATTGAACTAACCGGTCAGTCAACTTACAACCAAGAATACTGAGGTCATTTTGGATCCTAGCTACATTATTTTACAAGATAAGTCAAAGGTAAAATTTTAATTTTTACACAAATGGGAAGCAACAAGGATTCTTGACGGCTACGGGCAAAAAACTAGGAAAATCTTGACTGAGATTCTTTTACACATTTTCTCTTTTAATTGTAGTCAAAGCTGTAATAGGACTCTGATTTTACAACAAGCTAACAAAGTTGCTTACTTATTTTTAGACCAAGGTAAATCCAGCCCTATAAACTGAAACTTAAAAAAACCATTAGGCTAAGGTCACACTACAAAGAGCTTCTCTTACTGCTTCTGTAGTGTGGCGAACTTGCTTAGTGACTGATCCTAGCGAACAGACGTATTGCATATTATACCATAGTATTATTATATTCTGCTATAGCAGTGGCCACTCGTCGCTTGGCTATGTAAGCTAGGCTCTTTGTAGTGTGGCATTCATTAGCCTTAGTGAATAGCTACTTAAAATAATCGGCAGCACTCTTATGATGAAAATTGTGAAGGTCTTTTATTTCACCAACGCGCAGCAAAAATGTCTTTGTCCAGCAGTCTTGTGGATAAGGTGATGGTGCTCGCATCGTCATGCGGGCGTCTTGCGACTCTTGCCGAAGGGAAGATGGAGGCGACGCTTGCGCGGCTTAGGGACACCAGTTATATCGTCTTCCATTAGAGAAGAGTCGGTTGATTCTTCTTCCGGGGGCGTGTGGCTTGCCGGACTTGGTGAGTCTGTGAAACAAGAATGCAAAATAAATAATGCTTATGCACACAGTATCATCTAGTCCTAAAGTAGCAGAGTGTTATGGGTAAATTAATAGAATTTATTAGTTAAGATATAACGGCTCTTGACACTTGACACACGTTTTATCAGCGAAAAATTCGACGGGTACGCCGTGTGTAGGCATTGTCGTCATTTTTGTATGTAGAACCGTGGAAGCAAGTTGACATACGGTGAATAAACCGTAGATTTATAACAATAGCCCTAACAGTGTGTCAAGCGAAGCGAGCCGCGTTACTTAGTAAGTTAACATACTCAATAGTCCACTGCTGGACATAGGCCTCCCCTAATGAGCATCATAGCGCCCTGTCTTCAGCTTGCCGCATCCAGCATCTGTCTGCAGTCTTTCGCATATCGTCATCCCACCTGGCCGGAGGGCGTCCTACACTACGTTAGCCGAGTCGCGGTCTCCACTCAAGAACACGTTTACCCCAGCGGTTGTCGGTTCTTCGCGATATATGGCCGGCCCACTGCCACTTTAGGTTGCTATTAGCCTCACCTTATCGACATAGCTCTAAGAATTAGTGTAGGACGCCCTCTGACCAGGTGGGATGACAACCTGCGAAAGACTGCAGACAGATGCTGGATGCGGCAAACTAAAGACAGGGCGCTATGGCGCTCATTGGGGAGGCCTATGTCCAGCAGTGGACTGCTATAGGCTGATGATGATGATAAAGATGGAATGATGATGAAGCTATCAATAGGTATTTGTTAGTATGTCCCAATTAAATATTATTCGTTCTAACACTTCATGTCCATCCCAAAGGTTGCCTGGCAGAGATCGCTTTAAGCGATAAGGCCGCCCATTGTACAACACATCTTTATTTGTCTTTTTCCTGTCCAGTGTATCTGTTTTTATGGTGTGCAATAAAGAATAATTGTATTGTATGAAGAGCCTCACCTTCAGGCAAGGGCGGCACCTGCTTAGCGAAGGGCGGTCTCGGCAGCCTGTCTAGCCTATCATCCACCATCATTAAGTCGGTGCTCCGCGAGCGGATGACCCCGGGCGGCGGGCGGCGCGGCGGGGGGAGCGGCGCGCGGATGGACGCGCGGAGCTGGGGCTGCGACTGGGAGTGCGAGGAGCGGGTTAGATCCTCGCCGGTCCAGTTTACACTGGAAATAAATGATCAAAGTCAATATTAATAAATTAAAAAAAATTATAATGCAGGACAATTCACACAGCATTATCTAGCCCCATGGTAAGCAGAGCTTGTGTTATGGGTGGGATAAGTGAAATACATAATACAATACATTACATAGATAGATATTTTTTATTATACATATGTAGAAAACAACCAGAACACACACACAATTGTTCCGAGGCGGGAATCGAACCCGCGACCTCCTGCTTCGCAGGCGGACCTTCGCCAACCGCGCCACATCGGTCGTCTAAATAATAAATTAATACTTATATTCGCCATTGGGGGTATATGTGAATCCCAGCCCGAGAATGACGTAAAATTTCGTTCCATACTTAGAAACTGTGTTTTTTGTGATGTTTTGAGGTTTTAAATAAAATGTCTGCTACTCACTTATCGCCCCCCAGTACAAACTGCACTTGGTCCCTCGCCACGGGACTCTTGCGCACATCGTTGTATATCCGCCGCAGTTCCTCCGCAGACACCTTCTTGTCCTCGATGCTGCGGATCCGCTCCTCGAGCCGGCTCTGTCGCTCGTCGAACCGACTCTGCCGGTCGTCGATCCGGCGCTCGCGGTCGTCTATGCGTCTCTCACGAGCTTCCGCTGCTAAGCGCTCTTCTAGTTGTAATCTGAAGGTAAAGGTAAATTGCTTTAGCTTTATGCGATTATATATAGGTCAGGTATTTAACATATTTTTTTCAAAAATTAATTCTTTTTTAGGATTTCTTGTTATTATATATATAATTAAATTATATAATTTTATTGTGTCCTGTTAGGTCTAAAGGAAGTAAAGCACTTTGATATTTGTTTTTTTATGACGACGCGGTGCGTCGGTAAAGTTAAGAAATTACATCGCAACCGAGTTCTCCATATCGATGCGCATTATTTCTTTCACTACAATAGTTTATTTTGTAGACATATAAGTTCAGCTCATCGTCCTAAGATACAGCCTGGCTTTACCCTAATGCTGGTTAAAGTCCTCAGTTTTAAAAGGCCCTTTTCAAGGACTTTTTTTGTATTTAATTATTTTAAAAGCCTTAAATTTATAACAGTCTTTAAACCCGCAGGGGTGTGACCCGAATCTTACACATTACATTCCTCGGGTTTCTATTTTAAAAAGAAGTGTGCATAACTTTGTACGTTGTTACGAGTAAATACTACTCTCTAACTAAATAGCTTCACTACATAGTATAAAACAAAGTCGCTTCCCGCTGTCTGTCTGTCCCTATCTACGCTTAGATATTTAAAACTATTTGTTTTAATAGATAGAGTGATTTCAAGAGGAAAAGTTTCCACGCGGGAGAAGCCATGGGACGCAGCTAGTATGATGTAAAGGTAAGTACGACTTACTTGGCCTCAGCAAGTCTGAGATCTAGGGGATAATGCGGAGCGTCTGCCTCACTGCCCGACGAGTCTTCGCGCCATCCAAACGTCTCCGCAACTAGAAATTTATAAACTGCACTCACATTTAAATATTCTCGCAGAATAAAATCAAAATTTACATTCTTAAAGCTTGTCTGACAGGTCAAAAGCGAAACAGGTTTGTAACAATCGTGTAGTTTGATTCAAGTACATTTTTTTGATGGTAGTTATATCTACGGAAACGGTTAAAGCATGTATGAAATAAAATTAACACATAAAATAAATAAATAAAAAGCAATCAAGCTTAAAATATCATAACAATCTTACCTGCATCAATATGTTGCCATATAAAACACTGATCAAGCTCTATTTTCTAAAGTGGTAACACAAGGCATTGGGGAGTGGCAAAAATGCAAAAATAAAACAAAATCACAATCGTAAAAAGCTTTCAAACGTGCAATTTTAATTAAATTAATTTTAATAAATTTAGAAATAGAAAGCGGGTGAAAAGACGATCACCATTTTAATTAGTATTTATGGTTAAGTAATTTTGCCATTACCGAAAAGCGTTATTTTCAATTATAATTAAGTATTTTTATAGATTGAAAAAGCAATAAAAAGTTTTTATACCTTTTTTTATATACCCCATCGATTTTTACATTAGCGCTTACTATGTATATTTAATATTTTCCAATATGAATAAACGAAATTTTGTTAAAGACCGGCTGTTATATGTAAAAGTTTTTCAAACTTAATCTTAAAACTACGTGATTAATAAAACATGCAAATGGATATGAAAAACCCACACCAAATTATATACAAGGATATATGTAATATTATTTCATACATGCTTACTTATGTGCCTGAAAGCTTCCTAGCGATTGTGACTAGAAATAAATTCATATTATTTTTATTCAAATCAAAAAACTTAGACTATGCTGTTATAACTTAAAGATAAATAAATAAATTTAAGCTTAGCTTTACAAACTAGCTGTTATTTGAATTTAAAAGGAACTTAACTACACCCTTTTACATTAAAATAAATAAAATTTGCGAAAATGCGAGATTCAGGGTGAAATTGCGAACCAATATAAAGTAAATATTCATAAATTTCAAAAGATACTACAAACATGAAAAGTTATTCCGTGATCATGGCGCATGAAACTGCGCCCAAATATTGGATAACTCAAAAATCAAATCGTGGTAAATATCCCGTTTTAAATGACTTTAGCGTTGATAACCATGATAGTTTTTAAAGTTTTATTACAAACATGATTTTTAAGAATTCAAACATAAATCTATATTACAATAAAATATACTTTCCTAATTTTCAATTTATTAACACAGGTACCTACTTAAGTACACGTTAGGAAACCATGTTTCATTTAAAACGGTAGCTTTGAGCACTGACAATACCTACTTTACTAATACATTTTGAAATATTCCAAATTAAAAATTATCAGTATATTAATCACATTAAATCAACATTCTAATCCATTTATGAAGCTTTCCTTAAGCTTTTTAAACAAATCAGAACTGAAAAAACGTCTTTTAAATTTAAATTGTTAAATTTATGCTGCATTTTAATTTTTAACAGCTGCATACACATAATTACCTAATTTTTACACATACATAACTTTCCAAATAAAACTAACCAATGTAAAAATTGTTAAATTTAAAATTTCGTACCAATGATAATGAGCAAAACATGTCTTTTCGAAAGGAATAACACGAAACAAACTGAACAAAAAGGTTCTAAGCTATTGGTAACCAAAAAATGCAATAGGCCTGTTTTCACCAAACAATTTGAACGCGATCAACGTTTCTAAGCTCATTTTAACTAACACCTGCGTACTACAGCATGGAACTTTGAATTTGTCGAATATAATTTAAACGGAACAAGATTCTTTGAACTTAGATTGGTAGCTGTCAATGTATGGAACTTTGAATTTGTCGAATATAATTTAAACGGAACAAGATTCTTTGAACTTAGATTGGTAGCTGTCAATGTATGGAACTTTGAATTTGTCGCATATAATTTAAACGGAACAAGATTCTTTGAACTTAGATTGGTAGCTGTCAATGTATGGAACTTTGAATTTGTCGAATATAATTTAAACGGAACAAGATTCTTTGAACTTAGATTGGTAGCTGTCAATGTATGGAACTTTGAATTTGTCGCATATAATTTAAACGGAACAAGATTCTTTGAACTTAGATTGGTAGCTGTCAATGTATGGAACTTTGAATTTGTCGAATATAATTTAAACGGAACAAGATTCTTTGAACTTAGATTGGTAGCTGTCAATGTATGGAACTTTGAATTTGTCGAATATAATTTAAACGGAACAAGATTCTTTGAACTTAGATTGGTAGCTGTCAATGGATTATATATTTGGTGAAATCAGGACTGAACATCGTATTCTACATCTATTAGGTCTAGGTCTTTGTCTATTTGTAGAAAACTGAATTATTAACGAAACAAAACCTCTACATACCAACTCTTTGGGATATTTATCTACACCTACAGACAAGGCAGTAGGTAAAGTACAAGTTTTGTAAGTATTTCTCATTTAAGTGAACGTAATGTATGTTCTTTGAGAAAATGAGAAAATCTTTAAACCGAACAAGGCAGTTCTGCAGTAAATATCCCAAGGTAAATGACAAATGGACAGACAACTGAAACTTCAGTACTCAGTTAGCATTTTGTTACGTTGAAAAGGGTATGTGTGTAGTGCAGAATGACAAAATGTCTGACCAGTATCAACTTTCTTATATAGCGCATAAGGCGAAAGTCATCGTCGAAACGACAAGTGCTTCGAAATTTGTTTTAGCATGGGCACATAGAAAATGGCTTACAATGATTGCAAAACTAATGAAGTACCGAGGCTCTAGTTTATAAAATAATTTAAAAAAATGGACATAATGGACTACCAAAACTTATCCACTTTTTTTAATTACTAGATACTATTGGCACAAAACCTAAACTAGCCTTAATGTTACCATCCCTTTTTAACAATAGAAAAAAGCACACGGCTTTGTATAGGTAAGTTAGTGTACGGTAAAATTTAAAGGATAGTTTAGTTTAGGCTTTGGTGCCAACATCATCACTCTAATGGTACGTTTACACAGCGGATCCGTTTTTACTGGAAAGTTTTTTAAGTATTCTTCGCTACAGGAACAATTTGAACAGTCGTTTACTGGATCTGGTATATCGAGTGTGTGAACTCGTTCCTACAATTACATACGGGAAAAAACGGATCCTGTGTGAATGTGCCCTAATAAGTACACATTTTATAAAGTACGGGTTATACTCGCGCCGAAAATTGAGATCGATGACTCCTTGAAAGAAATTCTTTTAAAAAATCGAACCTCGGTGTCTTTATCGACCTAATTTTTTCTACTAATATTTGATATCCATTATTTCGATTAATTCCGAAAGTTCTCCTTACTAGGAGAACTTTCGGAATTATCACAAGTTCTAGATCGAAACCCGTAATTAATAAAAATATATCCCGACGCACGAAATCTTAAAAAGTTACAGGACAATTATGGTTGGACTATTCGGTCTTTCTATACTCGGTTCAAAAAACTTAGATGTTTTTTGTAAACACACTGTTGTGTTTACTCGTTTTCATTCATGTCTTTGATGACACAAAATCTTAGGTTCTAGAACGGAGTATATATGTACATAGGACTTTTAGACATTTCTAGACGACTATTCTATAGTTCTAGGGGCCTGTTCAATGGTTCTAGAAGACTATTCTATAGTTCTAGGGGCCTGTTCGATGGTTCGAGATGACTATTCTATAGACCTAGGGGCCTCTGATGGTTCTAGAAGACTATTCGATAGTTCTAGGGGCCTATTCAATGGTTCTAGTCTATTTGATAGTTCTAGCGGCCCGTTCGTTGTTTCTAGAAGACTATTCAACGTGTTCGTGGAAGAGTGACGCGTCATCCTGAGTCTTACCTGATCCGCAGAGCGAGGCGTCATCTCCCATGCTGAGGTCGTCTTGAGAACTGCTCATGCGCACTGGAAATCAATAATAATAAAACTTAATAATTTCAACTACAGGGCGTCCAAGACTATGGCACATGAGGGCAAGGTACCTTAAATATCGTAGACAGGACCTATTGGTTCGCTTTGTAGAGCTTGTTGCTTTTATATAGATACGTAGTTAATATTTATTTCTTTATGTTCTTATTTATTTTATATTTAAGTTAGTTCTTATTTATATTATAACAAGTAAGTAACAAGTTGTACCTACTTCAGTGAATCAATAAATATATTTTCTTTCTTTCTAGATAGGATATTTTGCTGAAAGGAGACTTTATTTTTAATTCTTATTAATACTGCATTCAAAGGTTTTCACAAAATTGTTTGCTTTACTGGGAATAAAAAACAGCAGGTGGACCTTCGCCCGCCGCGCCTCATCGACCATATGTAAATATGAAAATACTAGATCTAAAGTGTTAAGTGTCCTTTACTGTTATTTTCAGTCACTCACTGATAATCATAATACAATACATTTTTTAATATGCACAGAAAACACCCAGACCCTGATGGACTGTCACTCAAATTGACAAAAAATTTGAGTTTGTTCTCACTTAAAAAAAAAACACTGTGGAACGGTCTAATAAGCTCTCGCCTATAGTTCGATTCGCAGTGGGATTAGAACTTTGGGCTAATTTGCACAGAAATTGTCAAAAAATTTGAGTTTTTTCTCACTTAAAAAAAAAACACCGTGGGATTAGAATATTGGGCAAATTACGCCAAACATCTGATGAGAAGTAGTATATAAATGTATGCATATACATTTATATACTACACAAATCATCGGGCACAAATCCTGACCTCGTCTCATATAGTAGAAGCATTGCAGCCAATGCTGCCGCCAATAACTAACTTAGTTTAAATTATGTTCAAATTGATACGATCTGTCGATAAGTCACACTAGGTCACTAGGTTTATGTGTAATTTTGTTAATAGTGGAGACTTCACTGGTCTATGTATATCTTTGTTGTAGCTCTTTATATTGTCTATATACTGCCTGTCTTCCAAATAAATATAAATATACACATAAATGTATCTGTACTTACCTCTGCCCCTAGGCTGTCCGTTCGCGTTCCTGTAGAGCTGAGTCTCGAGGTATTGAAGCCCGTTGTTGTTGATTATGTTGAAGCCACACATGCGCTCAATCTGCTTCCATCTGTGCATTCGCTCCTGGAACATTAGGGGTTAATATATAATAAATATATGACTGCGACTCCGCAAACGTAGTGTAGGACGCCCTCCGGCCAGGTGGGATGACGACCTGCGAAGGACTGCAGGCAGATGCTGGATGCGGCAAGCTGAAGACAGGGCGCTATGGCGCTCATTAGGGGAGGCCTATGTCCAGCAGTGGACTGCTATAGGCTGATGATGATGATAAATAAAATATTATTTACAATAATTAAATTCAATCCTAATATTATTGAGGTTAATACCTCAATACCTGAATCTAAACCTAGTCTGGGTTCGAAGGAATAATGTTATTGAAATACCTATTCTAATTTATTATTTTAACTGATATACCATCTATATATTTAAGTATATTTTAAGGTATACTATATACTATTAACACAAAAAAGGACAGTTCTGCCTTTTGTTCTAGTTACAAAAACTGTGTTTCCGAAGGCAGCGTTTTCCCATTGTTGGGAACATTGTTATTTTTTATATTTACTAACAATTAACATCACAGACATGGCAATTTTTAATATTTAAAACAAACGAGTTTAGCATTTTGGTAAACGTAGTGTAGGACGCCCTCCGACCAGGTGGGATGTCGACCTGCGAAAGACTGCAGGTAGATGCTGGATGCGGCAAGCTGAAGACAGGGCGCTATGGCGCTCATTGGGGGAGGCCTATGTCCAGCAGTGGACTGCTATAGGCTGATGATGATGATGAAACGAGTTCTGTACTATTAATAAATTTATTGAACCCCCTTTTTTACGAAAGAAAACTAATGAAATGTTATTATTTGTATAATTATTAATGAAATAAAGATTTTCAAACTATCATGGTTATTAACACAAAAGTCACTTATAATGGCATATATACATATATATAAGTGACTTTTATGAATGGAATGTCTTGGTAGATGCACAAAGCTAAACTTTTTCAAGTACAGGGTGTTACAGAAGTAGTTCTTAAAGCAATCTACAAGGCTACATAAGATAAATGTATCTTTAAAAGGGCAACGTATACGCTTCTACAACAAAACTCCAAGTGAGTTGCAAAAATTATCATAAAATAAATTCAAACGACTGCTGGGCAAAGGCCTTTGCCCAGCAGTGCGACGAAACAGGCTAAATAAAAAAAAAACGAAGTGTCAAACTCATCCTTTGTAAAAAGCCTTGGGACGAGCTTTGCTCCAACTCAAAACCTAACAAGGTAAACGTTTCTTGTTCGCTGCTTTCCTTTACCAAGGTTGAAGTGAACAAAAAATCAAAGTGATCACTTTATTTCCTTATACAATTTGAATTTTGTGACGTGTCCAAGGGTCTTTTAAGGTCTAAAGTAAATAAAGCACTTTGCTATTTAAAATCTAAACCCACCTGTAGCTCTTGAGTGACCTCATTGAGCGCAGTGCGAGCCTCAACAATAGACCGGTCCACGTCGTCTATGGACTTGCCGTGTGTTGATACGAAAGCTCCCACCAAACTGGAGCGCTTCTTACGTAGTTTCTCGCACTGAAATGAAAAAAATTATGTGTATTTGAAAATCAGTAGTCTTTAATAGGTTGATGATGACGATTTGAAAATCTGGAGACGTATCAAGATCAAGATGGATTAAGATAAACTGGAACAAAAACACTTATCGAGAAATAAATATAGAATAGAATTGAAAACGTTTTTATTATTACTTACAACAATGTATGTACATACATATGTATGTATAATGTTTTTGCGTTACAAAATATAAAACAATACAATGGAAACTAACAAAAATTACAATTCAATTATGAAACAGTGCAAAGCTTACGAAATTAACAGCGAGAACACAAATAGGCTACCGGCTCAGCATTAAATGCTCTTGACATGGGTACCAATGCAGCGCTGGTTTTCAGCAGCGCATATTATTATGTTGGACCAGTCGGTAGGCACCGATATGGATGAATTTACGAGGTGGAAGTCAATCTTAATCTCAGAGAATTCAACGCTACTAAAACTATCAATCTAAGATACTTTTGGGATCGAGTAGTTCGGATTTGAGTCAGACAATACTATGTGGACCCGCAAGCTCCTGTGTCGCAGGCGGACCTTCGCCCACCGCGCCACAGAGGTCCTATTGACATCTTGGCGCCTATAGCAGCTGCAGTATATACTCACAGCCTCTCTCGCCTGCTGTAACTGCATGTCCGCCTGCTGCTTCTTCCTCAGGTAAGCGCGGTTCTCCACCTCGTGCGTGAGCTGTAGCCACTGCTGCAGCCCCTGGGGCGGCGCCCAGCAGCGGTCCTCGAGTTCGCCCTCCGCCCGCCGCAGCTCTTGCCGCAGCATCTGGTAGAATAGAGTAAAATAGAATAGAAAGTCATTTATTTGACGACCGATGTGGCGCGGTGGACGAAGGTCCTCCTGCGACGCAGGAGGTTGCGGGTTCGATTCCCGCCTCGGAACAATTGTGTGCACGATCTGCAGATATTTGTTCCGGGTTTTCTGGTCGTTACCTATGTAATAAAAAATATCTATCTATGTAATGTATTGTATTATGTATATCAGTTATCTAGTACCCATAACACAAGCTCTGCTTACCATGGAGCTAGATAATGCTGTGTGCATTGTCCAGCATTATTTATAATTTACTTTTATTTATTTATAACAACATAAATTAACAAAAGACACACTTTATAGAATAGGTACATGTATAGAGTTGTTATAAAAAGGCTCTAACTCAGCATAATGCTGGCTAAGCTCGATGGTAGACCAAATAAAAATAAATACAACCCCAGCTGGTAAAATAATACTCCAGCGGGTAATAAACCAGGGACCAGGAATCCAAGAGAAAAAATGTACATTACCTCAACCTCTGCTTTGAGCTGCATAACTTCGAGATCTGAAGACGTGGAGTTCAGCAGAGGCGTGTCGCCAGCCTCTCGGAGTTTCTTCTCCAGATTCTTCTTCTCTGTGGTTGCACTCTCCTGGAAATACAAAAGAAAAGTATTTAGGTATATAGATTGGCGCTTATCCGGGGCAGACCTGCATCTAGCAGTGGACCCATAAAGCTCTTGGGGTGAGATGAGGTTCAATTACAAGGCGTATAGGCGCTAACAGCGAGCCACAAACTCACATTTTTTTTACTCTTTATTATAAGTGTAGATGACACAAGATAACATACAAGCATTTTTGGTGGACAGCTGGAACGTATTTATGACAGTTTTTAAGAGGAAAAATAACGAGTACCCTCGAGAGAATACCATTCTGGCTGAAGCACAGAATATTGTAAACTTTTTTGATTGCTCGCAGATTACTAGAAATCAGCCAATTTTTTTCGATTACAACATTGACTACGAAACGAACAGGTAAGAAATACCAATAACTCACATAATATAAACACCACTTCATATGCCGCATAATAAATTATAGAAACAAGTCACAGACTGTTTATTTTGTTATTCTTGCATCTACAAACTCGTACATTCTACAAATGCCAATGTATCGAGCAAAAAAACTAATCGAACTTTGATTTTATAGGTCAAAATTGCTCTACAACCAGTGAACTTTGCTCGTATTTTTTTAATTCAAGGCTATTAACGACTTGAGTATAGCACTGTCTGTGTCGAATGAGAGAACTTTGGTATATGTCACAAAAAATAGAAACCCACTCACAAATCACAGGTCATGTTGTTTCGAATCGCAAATGACTTCTGCAGATTCAAATGCGAGGTGGCAAAATGATGTAATCTGTACAGTACAGAATGGCAAAAAGTTTCCTTCCTAATTTATGGATATGTGCGATGGAAATACCAAGAATTGTGGGCGATATTAACATAATGTAGTACAGAGCCTTAACATCCTATGAGTACGTAGAGCTCCATCCATACGAGGTTACCCTCTTAGCCAGTTGATGTTTCGAGGCATTGTAATTAATATTGAAATAAAAAGTTATTTTTATTCTATCACGTTATTACCCGATCCGATCTCGTTAATACCTGTTCCACTTTCACATGTTCCAAATTTAACGTACCTGATCCAATTGCGCCTCCTTAAGTTCTTTCTGCGGTTTGGGAATCGCAGTTCGGTGGTAAATTGTTCTGCAGGAGGCGCTGCTGCCCGCACTCTGGTGGATATCTCTTATTCGTCTCTTCCGACACCCGCAGGAAGCGTTGGGGTAGTGCAAATTCTACATAGTTCGCTACAACCTGTTCTAACCTTGCCCCTGATTTTATCTGACAAACTTATTCCAATCTAATCGTGCCCTTTCAAGTTTCTTCTGCTTATCATTGAGAACCTTTCTCTGCTTTTCCGGGTTCTGAAAAATCCCTTGCCGCCGGTTGCGGCTGGCGAATGCATTAACTGTTACAATCACAGCAAGACCTTACCTGTTCTAATCGTGCCTTCTCTAGTTCCTTCTGCATATCATCAAGAGCCATCTCAGCCTTCCTCAGCTGTTCCATGTCCCGAAGCATCCTCTGCAGCTGGTTGCGGCTGGCGCGGCCCGCGCGCAACGCCGCCCATCCACCAATCACAGCTCCCAGGAGGAGGGAAGCGAGAAGCCAGTCCTTCCATCGGCTACCTGCTGACAGAGTAGGATGCAAGATTTCTGCTTGTTGCTTTTAAGCTCGTGTTAGTTTTTGTTGAAACGATAGTATTGATCAACTATTTAATTGACTGTTCTGATGATAACTCTTTATTGTACCACACAAAGGCCAAATACAGACAGTACATTTTGAAATGCTGAGTACAAAATGCAGTACAAGGGGCAGCCTTATCGCTATGAACGATCCCTTTTAGGCAACCTTAGGATGATTAATAATTAACATTAGATTTCAGATTTGCCTATTCACCTTTTTAAAACCGTTTAGGATTATTACCATGTTGAACTGTGCCGTACATAATATAAGAAAACTCAAAACGCCATTAATCATGACAGGTAGCTCACAAGTGTTTTTTTTAAATATTTTAATATTCATAAGTAGGCTTATTAAAGTTGCGTAGTATTCGAAGAGATTTGAACTCACGGCTGACCTCTGTCTCTATATTGTTAGTATTTAAATAAAGTCGGTTTTCAATATCTATCGCATCTACAGTAAAAAATTTAAAGAATTTTCACGAAGTTACTGTACACAATTATTTCTAATTATTATATTAGGTATGTAACTTCTAGTAGAGTCCACAGGTGATCGGAAAGCTTGAGCATATATTGACTACGTAGTACATTATGTATAACTCAGTGGCTTGGGGTTTATTTTGCTCAGCGAATCAGCATTGCTATTCAAAGTGGCAATGCTGCTAGCATTCTGGGCACTCTGCCTTCTGGTAACAGCTTAGATTTTTAGGAAATAGATATATGTACTTAAGTGTAAATACTAGTTTTAATTATTTTATTCTGTTAAAGTTATTTTCTTAATAAATTAACACTTATGACCTGTGCAGGAAAAGATCGAACCTTCAATATCCTGAGATTACTAAAACAGTAACACATGCAGAACCAGTATTCGAAGGAAAGATTTAACGCTAATAGGCTCGATCTATGCGCAGTCGAATAAAATACCCAAGTTTATCCTTTGACGACCGATGTGGCGCGGTGGGCGAAGGTCCCGCCTCGGAACAATTGTGTGTACGATCTGCAGATATTTGTTCCGGGTGTTCTGGTCGTTTTCTATGTATAATAAAAATATCTGTCTATGTAATGTATTGTATTATGTATATCAGTTATCTAGTACCCATAACGCAAGCTCTGCTTACCATGGGGTTAGATAATGCTGTGTGAATTGTCCAGCATTATTTATATTTATTTTATTTATTTATCCTTAAAGCTGACCGTTTCGGGATGACGCGAGATAAAATTTTGTTATGGTTTTTAATTTATTCTACTTTCTAGAAGGAGACAACTAGCAGATTAGTAATTTGCTGTGTAAATCGTAAGCTAATTTTTAAAACTTTTTAAAAAAATTACTACAATTCATTGGTATTTATGGAGTACTTAAAATATAAGAGATTTTGGGCAAAACATTAACATTTTCCCAAATGCTCCCAAAAATAAATTGAATCTAAGTTGGTTTCATGAGGGGTTCATAGAAAATAGTTTACAATTTGCGGCTAATTCCTTTTCCGTTCGTTTTATTGCTCGCAGAAAAAGTCTTGAATCTCGCGCCGATACGAGACTATCAACCTTAAATGTGCCTTTGTCACAGCTGAGCTCTTCAATTGGTCAAGGTCCGACTACTTTGCATAGGCTACATGTCTAGATTAGACATGCAAACTGATACTTTTATGGCTTTGGGTAGCAGTAGAACCTCGAAATGAAACCTAGACAAGATAGATAGCTAGATAGAAAACACTTTATTATACCACACAACACAGAAAACAATACAGAAATAGAAACTTAGAATAAATGTATAAAGGGCGGCCTTATCGCTGAGAGCGTTCTCTTCCAGGCAACTTTAGGAAGGAACAAAATAGACGGTGGCACAAGTTCGCCTATTCTATACTGTTCAATCTATCATGTCAGTGTAAGTTATTACAAGATACGGGAATCAAAACGATTTGATGTTAGTAATGACGATGTGGCGCGGTGGGAGAAGGCCTGCGACGCAGGAGGTTGCAGGTTCGATTCCCGCCTCAAAACAATTGTGTGTACGATCTGCAGATATTTGTTCCGGGTGTTTCTGGTCATTTTCTATGTATAATAAAAAATATCTATGTAATGTATTGTATTATGTATATCAGTCATCTAGTACCCATAACACAAGCTCTGCTTATCATACGGCTAGATAATGCTGTGTGAATTGTCCAGCATTATTTATTTATTTATTTAGTTATCTTATCAGAAATACACATAGCAGTTTGCTTTAAGCTGATTATATTCTTAGATGATGATTAAAAAAAATATATATATTATAATCTAGGGCAAGATGATGCTTTGAGGATTGTTCAGCATTTTTCATTATAATACTAGCTTCCTTCCGCGTTTTCGCACGCGTTGTTCAGGGATAACGAATAGCCTGTCTTTTGTGGATATATACCATTGTGGATATCATCTATAAACGTTAAGGTGTGAAAAGGTAACATACAGACAGACTCGCATATTCTAAGCAGACAGACATTTACTTTAGAATTTATAATAATAAGTATGGACGTAAGTTCGCATATTTTAAAAGAGTACCTAACAAATCAAAGTATACGTCGTAGATTCATAAGAACTCCACGTGTAAAAATAAACATAAAATCGCGCGGAAACCGTAACCCTTTGAGCAAAAACTACATATATGTATATTGTCAGCCGCAAATTCTGAATGAACGTATTACCATTGTGGCAAAACTACCTAGAATTACACAATCACAGCTCGGTCGAATACAATACCTGATAAAGTCCTGTAACCATAAAGTAAACCACATATTTAACAACAGCGTTGTATACTTATATATATACTACTATATACTTGTATATACGTACTTATATGATAATTATATAAGTACAACTCGGTCACAATATCTGTGCACCTTGAGCCAAACATTTTGTATGGCTCAAGGTGCACAGATATTGTGACCGAGTTGTACGTATATACTTATATATACGTACTTATATATCAGTTGTATACTTTTTTATATAAAGTCCTTCGTTGGACCACAATCTAACCTGATGGAAAGCGACAATGTGGCCAACAATGTATCGAAGGTCTAGAAGACACCTATACCTCTACATACATTATTGTTTTGGAGAGTTTGTAATTGACTGGAAAAACAGCAGGGTGTTTCGCACTTCAAGGTTAATTATAATCTATTACAGCCAGACTTCTTGGCTTTTTATGTTATTCTGTAAGGACCTGCTTATCATTTTATAAGCGGTTTTATCGGATGTATTTGATACATTTCGACGCTTAGCTACATAGCTTAGCTCTGGTAGAGCTATATTTTTTATTTATTTTATTTTTCTTTCTTAGGGTTAAGCTACACCAATAATCTATCTGGGAGTGTACCTCTATAATACACTCCCGTGCGATCTGGCACTGCAGATCCCAGTTTACCCTAAGAATGATCCATCTGATTTTCCGTTACATTTGATGACTTTTAAATCATCCCTTGGACTTTTCCAAAGACCATAATGATATTCTTAATTATAAGCTCGATTAAAACGCAATTATACTTAATTTGTTGACTTATCGACTTCATTCGGTCAGCCAAAATCAGCTGCCAAGTGCAGTAATATATTGTTTTCAATATTTATATATACTTATTATATGTAATAAACCTGACGAACGGCCGCACTCTTCATTCTACAGATAACAAACAGTGTTGAAAGAGGACGTTTTCCTCAAACAATCCTAATGACTCTGATTAGGTACTTCTGTAGGACTTTATCATTACACAGCTGATAATAATCTGTTACAACGACCTAGAACAACGAAGAGTACGGCAAGTTTGTTGCACTTGATTATGTTTATAAGGTTTTTTTATTCGACTTTAAGTTACTAAGTACTATGTAGTTGTGTAGATTGCCATAAAAAATAGTTGTGCGATTAATAGAATAAGCTGCAAAATAACCACCCAGTTTTAGATCGAAAATTGTATGGAATGAAACCACCCAAAGCCCGATCTAATATCACTCTAATATTATAAATGCGAAGGTTTTGATGTTTGTTACCACTTTACGCCAGAACTACTGAACGGATGGGGCTGAAATTTTGCATACATTGTTCTGGGCTTGGAATAAAACGTAGGCTACTTTTATACCTATAAATCAGTTCCTGTGCGATAGAAATAGCCTTAAAAAACGCGCGCGAAGCAACGGGCATAAACTTGTTATTTATATTATAATTGGCAGGCCCCTTTCAATATGTTTTTTTGCAGATCATTGAATAAAAAAACCTTATGTACGTATATTTCAGGCGGGTCTTTGGCCACAGCAACAGTCACTTTCCACATTTTAAGAACGATATTTATTATGTATTTAAATGAAACTTTGTAAGAAAACATGTTCTATCTTGCAAACAATAACGCAATCTTAAAGATGACTACTGAAAGATGTTATCATTATGAACGCAGTAAAAACTACGACAATGAAGCAAAAAAATTCTTGATTTC
This sequence comes from Eupithecia dodoneata, assembly GCA_947044415.1. Taxonomy (NCBI): domain Eukaryota; kingdom Metazoa; phylum Arthropoda; class Insecta; order Lepidoptera; family Geometridae; genus Eupithecia; species Eupithecia dodoneata. The sequence continues at coordinate 4,692,117 of OX345670.1, forward strand.
GTATATACATTGAAAGAAGTGACATTGAATCGTATTTTTTCTAATAAATACTAGCAATTTGAAACACAAAAATTAAAGTATTTTTTGTAATTTCAATGCTGCAGGTTATTTGGCATTTAAACCGCATCAGGCTAGGCGTATGCTGGGACGCAGGCGACGCAGATCTATGCAGCGTAGGGCAGCGCAGATTTTGTAATGCATGAAAGTACCGAGTGCTCCGTACGTTGCGGCACTTGCGGCGCAGGCACGTGGGACGCAGATATGTATTACTTTGCATTACAAAATCTGCTCTGTCCTGCACTGCGAGGATCTGCGTCGCCTACGTCCCAGCATACGCCTAGCCTCATTGTTAGTTACAATGAGGCTAGGCGATGTCAGTTTATCGAGACAAACGGTCAAAGAGATTTCTTTAATAATCGCGTATTCACCAAAGATTCGAAGTAAACCGGCCAAGTGCATGTCACTCTGTGAAAGTTTCAATTGTCTAACAATTACGGTTCAAGAGATAAGCCTTGACAAACATAGTGCAAAATAGCCAATAGGGAAAACGCTACGATGTACGAGTTACCCCGTTTATGACAAAAGCCTTTTAAACTAAACGAACACTTTAATTGCCCATGGGCGTACATGTCCTCTTAACTTTCTCCGGGCTACAAGCCAGAATGGTGAGCAGAGCATCCGTTAACACACTGAGTGCCAACAACGCACACGCTGTTCTTGAGAATGTGTAGTGTATTTGGCAGAATTGTGTCGAACCAGACGCAGAGCCAATAACCAAGTTCTTAGACGCGCAGTGTTGCAAAACCGGGCAGTGACAGCGTTAAAGGTCAATTCAAAACCCTATCGAGCATGTGCCTACAAGTTAATCAGTAAATGAGATTTCCAACGCTTCGCCGCGCCGCTCTAGCCTAATGCGGGCTGAAGGATATCTCATATTGAATGTTTACTTCTTTTGTTCATTATATCGAGGATTTACTCACGCTTTCTCTATGTTCATGTGTGCTTCAAGTCGTTATAATCTGATTTACTATAATACATATTACTTAATAATGTTATTATTTATATAACAGAAGTTTTTTGTGTAGAAAGGAAGGGAAGGTATAAAGAAGTAGATATAAAAAAAACTGATAAAACAGTGACTCCTATTTAAAATGATTTGACGGTTAAGCTTATATCCAATTTATCTTTGGATCAATAAAGACCCCACTGCACGCTGGACTAATAAATAAATAAATAATGCTGGACAATCCACACAGCAATATGTACGGAAAGAGGAAATTGATCAGTGCCTGCCCGAATATAATCGAGCAAGCTTGATTCAAAAGAAATAATCACCATCATCATTTAAATCTTGCCTCCCACTCAACACAAAAACACTGTAACACTGGCCAAGAGCGAGCCAAATGTCAAACACCATTTATAAAAAAAATCTGGCGCGAAAAACTTGGCCTACGTGATGTTAGCAACATTGGGAATTTTCACAACGCGTACTATGCTCAAAACCCCGATAAAAACACATATTGGCACTAATTAACTTAACCGATGTGAATATAGCTGCGAGTTCGAGATTTACACGTAACCAACGTCTTCATGTGCTCAACTGTTATGTTCATAGCAACTGTCGATTTAATTAAGTTTAGTTTTACGCTAATCTTTGTGTAGAATATAAACTGTACACCACCGGTCCCTCTTTTAAGGATGTCACTCATTTCATGTCTGAATTTTCATCAATTAAGACAATTTTTTCAGTAATTTACACAGATTTTTCAGTAATTTAAACACATTTTTCCGCGGTATTATCTAAGTCGAGTGAATGAAACCGTTCCTAGTATGAAACTAAAGACTCGCTCGAACCGTGACGTGATTTTAGGGACACTATAATTTGTGTTGTTAGCGGGACAAAACTTGATGCGAACTTTACGTTGTTGAAGGCTTTATTTGTTTAATTGATCTTAGTGGTTATAAAAAGGGGAAATAAGTATAAGGCCTTGTCGTGGAATGATTAGTTCATGTGGTAGACAATCATCGTCATCAGCCCTTGTCAAGCCACAGTTGGGTATAGTCTCTATGTTTATGCCATTCGCCTCAGACCTGCGCCATTCTAGGCCAAGTGTAGCCTACGGCCTTGCAGAAGTCGTCGAAGGTGGTAAGTCATTAAAAAAACCCCACAGTTAAAAGAAAATCGGGAGATTTGCAGTGCCTGCAGGAGAATATAAAATCTCGGAATAAACCCTTGTAGAAATTACCATACCTTCAACGAGTCACTCAACGACTAAGACCGACCGGTCAAGACGTTGGAACTTTTATGAATTGTCCTCTATAGTTCTAACGCCATTGTCACCCCACTAGCCGCTTTAATAACACGTTACAGTGGTAATAACCTGCTTCGTGACATTGTGCTTCGCGAGCCTCTTCGCTACCGTTTTTGTACGGTCAGCGAAAAAAAACGTGCAAATTTTAACGTAGGTTAAGGTTACATGTATATTACAGTATCACGTACATTATGTAGTTTTTAGTAATAACATACGTAGCTTTCAAAGGATATTTATAAGATTAATACTTTTTGGTTCACATGGTGGAGACCTTTTTACTATGTGAAAGCAGAAGTAAACTAGTTTCCTAAATAAACCTAAGAGTCTAAGACCTAAGAATTTACTTTTGTTTCTTATTCGGTATCAAAATTCAGCCAATCAGCGGTGAAAATGGTATGAGTGATGCATTCACGAACACATCGAATTGACAGCTGTGTTTGTGCCTTCTCAGAAGCCTATAATTGGTCTACTGTTGGACGCAGGCCTCCTCCTGATAAGCACCTTGGCTTTTATCTCAGGGGCCGTTCAAGTATTACGTAAGCACAATTTCTTTGTTTTGCTTATTTTGGATGACATGGGGGTAGGGGAGTCTAGATGATGATTACGTCATCGGTTTACTATTTTACACGAATGGCAACCCTCACATTGTCTACGCTGGAAAACGAAACGCATTTTCGGGGATTCCCGCAAATAATGCATAGGTTTAGGCACTCGCTTTAGAACAGACTAGGGGAATTACCGCGCGCTATTCACTTGTCTAAATTTCCACTGTCAGTGTATTGTTTACTTGTGTATTATAATTATAATTAAGTATAATATAAAAAAATAATATAATATAATTGAAAAATGTTTACGTAAGCATGAGGGGAGGGGGTAAGAGCTTTGCTTACTTTTGCTGAGGGGGATGGAGGGTAAATAATTGTAATAAATCTGCTTAGGTACGTAATATTTGAACGGCCCCTCATGAGGGGGGAATGCCCAATTGCCCATAATCCACAGGCTGGGCATGCATGGGTTGGGTATCGCAGTTCGGTAGTAAATTGACCTACAGGAGGCACAAATTCTAAGTCGGCGGCACCACACGGCTTGAGCCTTCTACGACCGGATATTTTGAATAGCAACTCGTTAGAATGATAATTGGGAACTTTATAATGCACTATAGTTTCTACCCGTGACTTCGTTTACGAGATGATGATTCCACATTTAATTTATCCAGGCTTAGGGCACATACATATCTTCCAGATATGTGCAAAACTACACATAGTCAAGCTCGAAGTTGTTGTTAAGTGTGTTTTTTTAATGTTTTCTGTGTACCTGTATGGTTCTGTCTTTGGTGTGTGTGTTACAATTCTTCTCATGTGTTTTATTTACTGTGTGTGTATAATTATGTGCTATGTCTAATATGAATGTCATTTAAATTGTATGTTCTGTGTTGCTAGTTTCTGCTCGCAGCTTCGCACGCGTTGTTTATATAGACACGTTTAAAGGTTATATACCATGCCATGCGAACTGTTTTATAGTATAAAGAGAATTAGTTTTATTCCAGGCTTAGAACTGCTTAGAACCTGTACGCAAAATTTCACCCCGATCCATTTTGTAGTTTTGTCGTGAAGAAGTAACAAACATCCACCCTATCCATCAATCCATATAAACATGTAAACTTTCGCATTATTTTATAATACACCATGAAATTAATTATGACATAATTAATTTCATGGTCTAAGCCATGATGGTTCCCAAATAAAATGCAGGAGATTGAAACAAACAGATTCACATTCGAATTTATAATATCAGAAAGGATTACAGACTCATTATTCTAACTCGCCTCAAAAACAGCATAAGCACACATTAATATATAATAACAATCGACTATGATTGTCGCCGGACAATGGTAGTATTTTTTACGGTAAGCGATTGCATCTGAAGCCATTTAGTATTTTATTACAATGGGACAGAGATGAGATTGGCACGTGTCGATGCTACAGTTGACCTTCGTATTGTGTTGTTACTATTCAGTCTTCAATCCGCTGTGTTATAGCTGTAGCTTCGTGTAAATACGAAATTACGTCATTTTTGTGCTTGGGTCATTTTTTTGGTGAGATATTAGCGAGTAGGTAGATAGACGATAAACATGTTGCCTATTTAAAGTTATGCCATGGTCACTTATAGAATACGTAAAGTCGTATTCTATAAGTGACCTGTAAAAACATGTGTTTTGGTCGCCAAGTAGAAAATGCTTCGGCAGCCGACAGATGTACTTACTAGTAGATAGTATAGATGAATTTTTCATTCATAAATGTGTTAGCCGACATAAAATATCTTGGATTTTCAATAAAGTTTTAAATAAATAAATAAATGTGTATTTTGAAACAAGTCTTTCTATACTATTCAAAAATCTTTGAATAAGGTTCAAATTGTTTCAAAACTCAAAATGGGACTTTGGGCCAGTGATGCTGTGTGGATTGTCCAGCATTATTTATATGACTTAGTTATAATTTTCCCGCGCTGTTCAAGATTAGTGTACGATGTGGTGCTCAAATCTTTCTAGGCCTGTCATTTTACATTATTTTGCCTTCAGCCAATTCACATAAACATACATATGTATCTTCCCTTGGTGTGGTTACGGAGGAAGGCCTAAAATTAGCGGAGGGCATGCCTCTTGGCCGCAACTTGATAATGGTGCCTCTAACTATCTAACTTATACGTAGGTACCTGTAGGCATTATACTTCGTCAATCCCTAGAAATCGGTATGATTAATTTTATTTCATTTCAAAGCACAGTATGTCGTAGTCTACAAACCAAAGCAACGACCATGAAATTGAACTAGCTGGCTATGCCTGTCAAAAACTAAAATTCAATTGTCTGCCGCCGCCGGTAATTTCAACGAGTGCGTGCTCTTACTACGATTTGAAATACCTATACAACAAAAAAAATTAGTGATGGAGGGTCAATGTAAATAGTCTTATCCTTGAAACCAGAGGTTTGGTATGCGTTCAAAGCTGATGAAAAAAAATGTAGTACTTATTTTTGAAAAAAAATTCTCGAATGGGGAAGTAAAATTTACGTTAAGTAAATATACATCTGATTACTTATGCAATCAGGGAATTTATTTTTATTAAAAGTTCCTAAGAAGCCGCTTCCATAATTCGTTAGCCAAAAATTCACTTTAGGTAAATATGCATCCGATTATCCGATCTCTATTTATAACACTTTGAAGACCGATGTGGCGCGGTGGGCGAAGGTCCGCCTGCGACGCAGGAGGTTGCGGGTTCGATTCCCGCCTCGGAACAATTGTGTGTACGATCTGCAGATATTTGTTCCGGGTGTTCTGGTCGTTTTCTATGTATAATAAAAAATATCTATCTATGTACTGTATTGTATTATGTATATCAGTTATCTAGTACCCATAACACAAGCTTTGCTTACCATGGAGCTAGATAATGCTATGTGAATTGTCCAGCATTATTTATTTATTTATTTATAACACTTATGTCTAATGGCCTGTTATCTAGGTTTTTCAGGGCCGCGAAAAAATACATTTTAGATTCTACCTTCAAAGCAAAAAAGTTCATTTCAATTATACTTTCAATTTATACTTCTCCGTCAGAACCCTAAATGGCTAATCAGCTATCATTACGCATAGAGGGCATCTCTTTCTATACTATGCAAACTGAGCGAGACATCAGATCAAATCTGGCTTTAAGTTTAACTTCACCTTCAAGCCAAGTTCTAACGCTGGTTCAAAACTAAAGTTTACCTTTAGGGGGTCCGAATAGCACTACGTCCATGGCCTTTAGGGCCAGCTTCTGCTTGTGAATAGGGTCCTTGATGCCCAGCACATTGCTTAGGTACTGCATGTTGTTTACTGCCAACCTGGGAAACATATAACGATTAAATATTTTTAAACTTACGCGATCTGAACACATAGTTATAATTATATAACGGGTACTTATCGCGTTTATTTACCTTTTTTCCCGACGTTTCAACAGGTTTACACTCAGTCGTGGTCACCACAGACACACTGAGCACAGAGTGTAAACTTGTATCAATACTTGTGATTATGTGTTCAGAAGTTTAAAAATACATAGTTATAAGTAGCTACTATTTAACGGGTATTTAATTTAAGCGTTTTTTTATCTATTTTTCCTGACTTTTCAACGGGTTTACACAATTTCGTAATCACGGGTTGACTGGAGTAATGGAGCGAAGCGGGGGCAGGTTCATTTGTAATTGGTTCATTTGACGACCGATGTGGCGCGGTGGGCGAAGGTCCGCCTGCGACGCAGGAGGTTGCGGGTTCGATTCCCGCCTGGGAACAATTGTGTGTACGATCTGCAGATATTTGTTCCGGGTGATCTGGTCGTTTTCTATGTATAATACAAAATATCTATTTATGTAATGTATTGTATTATGTATATCAGTTATCTAGTACCCACAACACAAGCTCTGCTTACCATGGGGCTAGATAATGCTATGTGAATTGTCCAGCATTATTATTATTATATTATTATTATTAAATTAACTTCACTTGGTTTTAGAAACTAGATACATATGTTTATCTAAGTTGTTTGGCAATATTTAAGAACAAGAACATTATTTTTTATATGCGGGCGTAAATTTTAGGAAAAAATTTAACAGTCTGTCAATAAACTCAATAATACTAAGTCGAGTTTTTCCCTGAAACTCAACTACTCGTTAGATAATTTCAAAATAACAGATCTATGCATTTGTAGATCGACATCTATTCCCAGATTTATTTCTTTGTAAAGTTTTACGAGGCATTTGATGGATAGCGAAGTTGTAAACAGTATTGTTCAAAGAATGGCCGTTTTTACATTAATAGTACATTACTGACGAGGTTAGTAATGGGTGGGTTGCTGGCCGCGATAATGATGGCTGAGAGAAAAGCGCAGGTCCTGGCTATCACAGCGCGGTCAGCATTACAGCCCTTGATGGACAAGCTGAAATGAAGGCCGTTCGAGGTCCTTTATAGCGCGGACAACAAGGGCTGCAATGATGACTAAGGAGCAAGCTTGAAGGCCGAGACCATAGCAAGCTTAGCTTGAGGCCATCATAGCGTGGCCAGGGCAGTCATTGCGGACCAAGGCTTGATGGCTTGGTTTGCAGAGCATTATTCAAACAATGCAAGTAATTTAAATTAAAAAAATAAAGAAAAATTTCAAGATGAACCAGCTTAGTTAATAAATATCAGTTTAAGTTCGGTAAGAATTTTCACCTGAAAATAAACTTTTGGTCGTAAAACACGACAGTAATGTAAATTGCTGGCGCCTTTTCGAGTAAGCCGGAAAAGTACAATTTTCCCAAAGAAGGTTGTGCAAAATAAACACCAGATACACAGTTCTACATTTTTAAGGGGTTCCCGGGCCTTTTTATTACTATTACCTCAAAGAACACGTTTACCCCAGCGGTTTCCGGTTCAAACAAAAACCAATGGTGTAAACGTGTTCTTGAGTTGAGACCGCGACACGGCAAACGATAAGAGAAAGACCTGCGAAAGACTGCATGCAGATGCTGGATGCGTCAAGCTGAAGACAGGGCGCTATGGCGCTCATTAGGGGAGGCCTATATCCAGCAGTGGACTAAAATAGGGGTCTAACAATAAACGTTTAACAATGTTCAGTCCTTTTGAAGATAAAACTAACCTAGGCAGAGTAGCGCCGGTGACTTTGTGCTGGAGGAACATAGTCTTGTACTGCGGCAGATCCACTGACTGTGATAGCCACTCCACTGTCTGCTCCACTGTCCAGTTGTGGACCTGCAAAATCACAAAGGTTATCAAAATCAATTCTCTCTAATCTGGGAGGTGCCACAAAGATTTAAACTTATGCACTTACCAGTTCCGTTGTATTTTAGTTATATTATGTATTTGTTCATTCTAAACATAGGGGCTGCGCCCTTACAGGGTACATGTACCTACCTCTAAACGAATAACTCCTAAGCTAATATTATGTGATAATGTATGCGTATGCAATAAATAAATGAATATGAAAAAAAAATACATTGAAATTGAATTAAATTGCATAGACTCTATGCAATTGGAGTTAATAGTGCAAAAAGAGAAGTCTCCTAGGAATAGAGGGCGCGCGTGTGCCAATGTACTACTTTTGTTGCGTTAATATGTTAGTTCACCGTTTCGCCACGAGACTTCTTTTTTTGCCTGACTCTAGCTCTAAGCCTTGAAAAGCTTGAAAAAAGCTTGTTACTTTACAGTTTTCTTATAAACTGTAAGTAACTAGCTTTTTCTCAGCGTTGCTCTGCTCAACTTGGGGCTAGATAATGCTGTGGTGGATTGTCTAGCATTATTAATTTATCAAATAGTTTCTGACAGCGGTAGCACACGTTTATATTGAAGTGTTTAAAGGTTATTTCTATCCCATTGGAACCGTTTTATATTAAAAAGTAGCCTCAGTTTGATTCCGGGTGGCTCTAGACAGACGGACCGCATTTCAACTGCAATCCAACCGCAAATTGCAGTTCCATACCCACCCGCCCGCACTACTTAAACGCTCTGTCCCAGTGCAGTTCGGATGCAGTTTGAATGCAGTTGGTGTGCAGTTCACACGACTGCACGCCGACTGCAATTGAACTGCAATCGGACTGCGCGTTTGGTTTGCAGTTCTATTGCAGTCGTGTAAATTGCATTCAAACTGCACCTGAACTGCAATTTGCGGTTGGATTGCAGTTGACATGCGGTCCGTCTGTCTATAGAGCCTTAGAGCTGTTACTTCTTCACGCCAAAATGACTGAACGGATCAGGATGAATTTTGCATAGATGTAGCTATACCTTGGAATCAAACATAGACTACTTTTTATCCCATAAAACAGAACCCATGTTATAGAATGAGAATATTTTGTTTATAACTCAATCACCAAAAACAAAACAAAAATGATTAAAATATAAAATACAAAACAGATTTTTTTGCATCTGAGTCACAAACGTCTGTCTCATCATGAGTTAGTATGTTACAACCAACCTGGTCTTCCGATAGAGCCGTTTGGTGACTTCACGGAAGATATAGAAATTACCTTTAATATTTACCATAGAAACGCGTGAAGGAGGCAGAAACTAGTTATAAATTATAAAGCAGTTCTAGTAAGTAAATAACTTACTTCCGACCTGAGCCAGGCCTCCCATAGCTCCTTAACAGATATATGCATGTCATCGTTGTGATGGAACGCGCGCTGTCTCTTCTCATATCCACTGTCGTACTGCAACTCCTCGCGGAGAAACTGGAACCAGAGAATGACAATTAATATCATGTCCGTCCAGTCCATCCTAAGGTTGCCTGGAAGAGATCGCTCTAAGCGATAAGGTCGCCCTTTACACTTTCTTTATTCTAAGTATTTGTTTCTGTTTTGTGTGGTTTAATAAAGTGTTTTCTATCAATCTATCTTACATGCATTACTAATACCTAATCAGCATTGACTAGCAACTTATTTACACGCAATACAAATACGTAATACTTAATAATATTCTTGCAGAAATAAATACATAGATATTGGTCACGACGACCTCTGCAGTGGGCGAAGGTCCACCTGCAACCTCTACGTTGCAGGTCGCGGGTTCGATTCCCGCTTTGGGACAAATTGATGTATGGTATGTGCGATCTACAAATATTTAATTCGGGTGTTCTGGTCGTTTTCTATGTATAACAAAAAAACTATCTATGTAATTGTATTATGTACATATATCAGTCATCTAGTACACATAACACACACAAGCTCTGCTTAACTTAGTTAGATGATGCTGTGAATTGTTCAACTATATTTATTTGTGATTTCTAGCTCCTATAATTTAACGCCTAGATGCTTCACCACGGTCAAACTTCTAAAGCCATATAGTTTTTCCTCGTGAAAGGTGAAGCCCCTTCAATACTTTTCATAACTGAACCTTATCACCCCGCAAGATAATAAGCAAACTACTCACATCATCACTCTCAGTAAGGTCGACATTGCCATTGGCATCGTCATCCAACTGCCTGTGCAGCTGTGTGATGGCCTCAAGACCGGCCCGATCTTGGAGACATGACGCGTCGTTGTGACACGCTTCTACGAGTACTGGAAAAGAAGAGAAGAGAGGTTAAATGGGTTTGCAAACATCATAGAACGACGGCGACGACCTCTGTGTAATATAATAGACAACACACATATTAAAATTAACAAGTCATTTGTAAGACAACGACGCGAAGCGTGACCCGAGAGCTGGTATCTGGCGTGGAGTATCAGCATTGCCATACAGCGAGGCTATGCCGCTAGCGTCTTAGGGACGCTTCCGACTGATACTGATTATGGATCAGTTGAGCTACCTGTAGATTGTTTATACACAGTTTGCTGTTAGCTCAATTGTAAATACTAGTTCGTAGTCCTCAAAGGTAACTCATGTGATGGGTCCGGCAGTATACAACAAACTACCAGACTCTGTCACATCCGATGGCAGTCTATCATGCTTTAAAATAAGACTTAAACGTTGGCTTGACGAGCAGAATTTCTATTCTGTGAACGAACTATTACAATTGTAAACCTGACTTTATTTTAATTTACTATGCTATGATTTAATTGAATTTTCAATTTTAACAATAATGTACTTATACGAAAATGTGATATGTAAAGTGGTTTTACCAATAAAATGTATTTCTGTATTTCCGTATTAGTTCCTGTTGTTTTATCGTCACTTTCTTTGTTAATAAAGCATTTAAATGACAATTGTAAAACAAATATTTTACGCAAAGTTCTTAACATTGAAATACATACAATTTTTATGCATAGACGTAAACATTTTATGAGTCTTGTATGATTGGTTCATTAACATTAATATAATCAATGCCATTTACCAATGAACCAACAATTAAGGTGCGATAACGCTGCTAACCCAACTCCCATGCCGAATTGTAACCTACCTACTCTAAGTACCTATCTACTGATAAAAACCATGTTTTTTTTATACCTACACATTAAATTGCCAAATATATTCCGATCTTGGTCCATGTAGTATACATATATGACGACCGATGTGGCGCGGTGGGCGAAGGTCCGCCTGCGACGCAGGAGGTTGCGGGTTCGATTCCCGCCTCGGAACAATTGTGTGTACGATCTGCAGATATGTGTTCCGGGTGTTCTGGTCGTTTTCTATGTATAATAAAAAATATCTATCTATGTAATATATAGTATTATGTATATCAGTTATCTAGTACCCATAACACAAGCTCTGCTTACCATGGGGCTAGATAATGCTGTGTGAATTGTCCAGCATTATTTATTTATTTATATTTCACTGTTCTGCGATCCTATTTATCTTTACTAAAGAAATGAAGCAACATTCGTTAAAACACGAGAACACAGAAAGGCTACCGGCTCAGCATTAAATGCTACATTGACATAAGCCAGTGCAGCGCTGGTTTTCAGCGACGCCAGGGTGCTGAATGCAGCACACAACACAAATCACTAATGATAACAATTTGGTATTATGCCATAAATCGGTTTGCACAGTGTCTTTGATCAAAAACAGTAAAATATTTATGAGTGCATAGACCGCATTTATAATGATAAGTGATCAAAATGGTAAACAAAAGCGGCAGCGTGTGACCAAGATATAAATGTGATTTTAATGGCCACTAATATCTTGTTTTAGTGTCAATAATACTAAAAAATAAGCCGTTAAAAAGTTTCCAATGAATTTTCCAGAGCATACGTCAGTTTTTAACTTAGCGTCTGGTTTAATGCTCTAAGGTTTTTAATGATAACAGATGATAACAGCAGGACAATTAATTAAATATCGATGAGGTTATCGATGGCTTGTTTTGTTTATTGTTTTGTTTACACCTTGTTTACTTGATAACACTGACTGTTCTATTAAACTGGCTTTTAACCGACTTTAAAAGAGGAGGTTCTCGATTCGGCTGTATATTTTATTGCTAAGCTATGTAGCTGAGCGCCGAAATGTGTCAAATACGACAGATAAAATCGCTTACAAATGATCTGGTGGGTTTTTATACAAAACTAGCTGATACCCGCGGTTTCACTCGCGTTAAATTTTAATTTCACATTTCTAAAATATAATTAAGCCTATGTCACCCGAGGATAGTGTAGCTTCCCAACCAACTGTGAAAGAATTTTTAAAATCGTCCAGTAGTTTCAGAGCCTATTCAATATAAACTACAAAAAATCAAACCTTTCCTCTGTATAATATTAGTATATATATAATAACTATTTGTTTGTTAGAGTAGTTAAGTAAATAAAACACCATCTATCATTTCCTTTTCCGATCGCACGTTGACGAATACCTACCACATTTTCCTAGCGGAAACGTTTAAGCCTTGACCTTCGTGTCAATAGCATATAAATAGCAACAGACCATAAATATTGTGTGTTTAGAGGACTGCGAAAGGTGAGATTGATTTGATAAGAGACTTAGATTTTATATTAGCCTGATTCGTCACATTGCTGGGCAAAAGCCTCACCCAAATCTTTTCACTCCGTGCGGTCACGCGCGATCTCCCACCAATCTCTGAGGAAGGCGTTAAGATCTATTTATCATTAATTAAGTTTGACACTTGCACACAATACTTTTTTGTTCATTGGTAACGGTAAAGCGTTTGATAGCGACTAGGTATAATCACACTTAAAGAAGTGAATACGTGGCCTAAGATGGAGCACGCTTTCCCAGAAGGAACTAATACTTCTTAAGAATCTCCCCCAATTTGTCAGGCCGTTTCTTGCCAAACCGTGAATACCAAACAGCGAGCAGACGAATTGTAAAGATGCCACAAAAGTCACACGTAGCAGTCTACAATTTTATTGGTCAATACGGCCACAGTTGATTCACATACGCTTTGCCAGCGCCTGCGCAGTCTTGTGACGCTGTTTACTTTGTCAGGGGATAATAAATGACCAGCTTCTTGTCTCTGAGTATTTTTGCATGTGATTCCTTCTTGGATCTGAGGTGATATTGTGCGTAATACGTAAGCAATCAGTGATGCATCCGTTTTTGTAAAAATAAGTAAAACTTTCACCTGAAGGTTAGCACCCTACAATTATCGCTACAAGTTGATAATTAGTTTTACCAAACAAAATATTTTACCACCAAACTGCGGTCCCCAACCCATAGTGGGGATTACGAAAATTACTCCCCTTATGATAAAAGCACTTATTAGGGGAGGCTAGTTGTGGACCAACATAGGTTGTAGATGTATGTAGGTAACCAAGAAACCTAATATTTAAACTACTATATTTCAATGCTAACTTTGTGAAGATCTGTTTATACTCGTACGTACATAAACAACGCCAAATTTATCGAATAAAAGAACGGCAGGCTGATTATGTAAAAGCAACAGCAACAGCGACGCGACCGCGACCGCAATTTTAGCAAGCAATTTTTAGTTCACCGATTGTCCGGCAGAGGGAAACCTAGTGCTCGATTGCTGGGTGACGTAGTACCTGGTGTCATGTTAGTACAAAATTGGCTTTTGACAGCACTGATTGCTTAATTTTCGCCTGTCGCAAACCGGTCGCAGTTACATAATCAGGGGGCGGATCGGCCGGGTGATTACGTAACTCGCGACCGGTTTGCGACAGGTGTAAATTAAGCAATCAGTGCTGTCAAACGTCAATTTTGTATTAGTTTGACACCAGCTACAACGTCAAAATTGGTCAAAATTGGCATTTGACAGCACTGATTGCTTAATATACGCCTGTCGCAAACCAGTCGCGAGTTAGATAATCACCATACGGCTTGCTATTGCTTCGATTTCGTTCCGAGACCTGAATTAGAAAAGTGTTTAGGGCGGCGTACTTCGAGACGATACCATTGTTGTTATGGTGAAGCAACTAATTTAATGGAATTCGGCTCCTGATTGAATGATCTCTTCTTACGTCCGTCAACTTAATAAATACCTACAGCTGTAAACTTGTAACAGTTAAGGTTAACGAGCAATTTGACCTACAGTAACAGTACCTAAGCGTCTGGTATTGACCTCAACGGACTGGTTACGGTAACGTGTCCCTTAAGCGAGGAAGAAGATTGGAATTATTGATACAATTTCTTTACTACTACTACTGGCGCAGCTTCGCTGACGTAGAGCCTTGATAAAACGTAACCTAAATAGACAATGGGATAATCTAGCCACCTAGATAGATGGTTAATAAACTTTATAATACCACAGAAAACAGGAAACAATACAGAAATAAATACTTAAAATAGAATTAGTATAATGGGCGGCCTTAACGATGGGAGCGATCTCTTCTAGGCAACCGTAGGATGGACTGGACATGAAGATCCAATATAGATGGTGGCACTTGAATAGATATTTAGAAGAAAATAAGAAAACAAATACACTACACCTACATTATAATAAACTTGCAAAGACATGAAATAAGTTTAGGTATTAAACTTTTTGCTTGGATAAATAATGCTGACGCAGCAGATTTTTGAAGATAGGGAGTCATTTAGCACGTAGGATGTCCACTGAGCCACCTAATAGTAAAAAAATCTTTTAGAGAGGAAGGTTTTAAAGATTATAAGCATAAATTGAATACAAGTTCATGATTTTATAGTTATCAGTTTTTGAAATACAGAGCTGTATCTTTCTTAGGTTTACATTCCATAATGTAATTTTAATATGTATCAACAACACCTGTAAGGTCCTTCCAATAAATAATAGATAGTACAGCTATAATCTCTGAATTACTGGCACGTTTAAGTAAATTCATACAGTTTGTAGTACAAGTTTACATAGAATTATTACAAGCTCATTCAAAAACATGTGTTATCGCTTTACCAGGTGTTCGTAACATCTGTTGCGCTACTAGACAACACGGAACGGATTCGTAAGTAATTAGTAATTAATCGCGATTCGTTGAATTGAAAAGCTATAAAATCATTAGGTACTAGAGCTTAAACCACTAGCTGGAGGGCATTCACTTTTCAGCACAATTAACTAGCATTGTTAGCTCTGCTTACCATGGGGCTAGATAATGCCGTGTGAATTGTCCATCATTATTTATTTATTTATTTATTGTATAAGGATACAGGATGACGACCTGCGAAAGATTGCAGATAGATGCTGGATGCGGCAAGCTGAAGACAGGGCGCTATGGCGCTCATTGGGGCATGTGTCCAGCAGTGGACTGCTATAGGCTGATGATGATGAACAAGAATACACGGATACAACACTCAAATTTAAAGGTACCTACACGAAAGATCTCAAATCGACAAGTAATGTAAATCACTACATAGTATATAAAACGAAGTCGCTTCCCGCTGTCTACCTGTCCCTATGTATGCTTAGATCTTTAAAACTACGCAACGGAGATTCATGCGGTTATTTTTAATAGATAGAGCGATTCAAGAGGATGGTTTATAAACCATTTGACACATAGATTTTCAAGCGGGCAAAGCCGTGGGGATAGTAAGGATTGCATACATAGAAGATAACTTGCCACCTGCGTTGTATGTGCTGTCATTACATTGCGAGGTGCCTAGTTAACTTTAACGCTTATGCGGCCCGCAAAAACCTAGGGATGTATGAATGAATCTGTCGCAAGCGCACTGGGCTCCCGACTCATTGAACGTCCTTAATTGGGTTCAATTGGTCTACCGTCGCACAATCCTTCTATTAATTGAGGCGGTGATATCTACCAATGAATCTGCTGTGAAACTATTATGTAACACGCTGTATACAATGATAGATGACTCGCGGCTCAATCGTTTGAAATTTCTAAAGACATTTTGACGACCGATGTGGCGCGGTGGGCGAAGGTCCGCCTGCGACGCAGAAGATTGCGGGTTCGATTCCCGCCTCAGAACAATTGTGTGTTGCTGCAGATATTTGTTCCGGGTGTTCTGGTCGTTTTCTATGTATAATAAAAAATATCTATCTATGTAATATATTGTATTATACAGCGTGTATCAAGACCACTACCGAAAACAAAGGGGGGTGGTGCAGCACCCCAAAACAAAACCAATAAAAAAAACCGTTTTCCGAAAAAATAATTCTAGCTGGAGATATGAATTTTTAAACATTTTTATTTGTTTTGCTAGCCAGCAATGTACGTACACGTAAGTTTGCAAATGCCGTAAGTTAGTTATAGGTACCTATGTATGTAGGTTAGGTACTTACGTAATTCCGATGCAGACTAGGTCGAATCAGAAATGGCTCGAACTGAGCTCCTCCTCGTTCTTGGCACAGCTGATTGTGGACCGAGGAACACGACCTGTTCTTGCACCAGAACACCTACCCCTCTGCCACCCCCGCGCCTTAGGGGTGTAAAACGTTCATTATTCTGAACTCTTTGATAAGCAGCCGTAAAGAATCTAGCATCAGACGGATGCGTCTGGTTGGGATATCGCGGTAAATGCGCAAGGCTCGTGACGCATTTCCTCTAGCTTCACCGTAGCACACAACCATTTGTCCATACCCCCTCGCACTAAACATAATAAACTCGTAGTAAACAAAACACTAGACACACACACACACACTAAAACACAACAAAACTAACTGAAAACTTACTAAACTAAGCTGCCTAGTTAGAAAAACTCAAAAAACAGAAGAAAACACGAACGTATTGCAATTTTTATGCACCGCGCAAGTGTTCAGTGCGGATAATGAACGCGTACTGAAGAAAATGAAAACAAATTAATCAAAATATTAGTGAAATTAGGTAAATAATGTCCTTTGAAAAAAGCCGCCAACGCCGACAAGCATTGCTCTGTCTCTGTCATACTCTTATGATTATGAGTCTTATTGCACAGACATAAGATTCAGTTTCTTTTTACGCTACATTTTCGCAATATGTCGGCAAAGGTCAAAGGCGTTCGTTACACGTGCGCCCGCGGCCTGTTTGTTGGAAGGTTTGGTGAGCTCGCGCGGCGCTTCTCAAAGGAAAGCCAATATACCTATTCTGTAGGCAGGACTATGACCTCTGAAAATAAACGCGGGTCAGCTGTTCTTTTAACAAAAGTAGGTACTTACTTTACTTACTTACTTTAGACAGATTAAAATGTATTTTAAGTTTTGATGTTTCTAATAAATTCTTGGTATGCTTTCAAGAGCATGGCCGCTTATTAAATCGTTGGTACCTACCTGCAAATTATTTATTGAAAAGATAAGTTCGTAGGCGCGGGAGTTTCACGTGTCGGTACCGGCCGGCGGCGGCGGCAGGGCACTGACCTGAGTCAGCTGTGCGAAGCGAGGCGGACTGTTAGCGTTTTAGAATACATTGCTGTTTTTTTTATTTTATTATTTTTTTGCTTATTTAAACTACATAATTAGGTAGATATGTTATTATAGTGTTGTGCTATGGGTATGTACCTAGAAAAAAAATGAAAAGAACGTTGATGGGTCAACATATTTTTCGCGTTTTTTTTTCGCTAAATATTTTCAAAATCATGGTCTGATTGCACCCCCTCAGTTTTCGGTAGTAGTCTTGACACACCCTGTATATATCAGTTATCTTAGTACCCATAACACAAGCTTTGCTTACCATGGGGCTAGATAATGCTGTGTGAATTGTCCAGCATTATTTATTTATTATTTATATTTTTCACTGTAAAATGTACCTATCTAAAGATAAGTTACTAAGACTGCAGGTAGATGCTGGATGCTGCAAGCTGAAGACAGGGCGCTATGGCGCTCAGTGGGGGAGGCCTATGTCCAGCAGTGGACTGCTATAGGCTGATGATGATGATGATGATGAAACATAACTAGTTTAAGCCCTTTTGAAACTATCATGTTATTAACACAAAAGGCATTCATAACGGCTGTATGATTTCAATTTCTGTAGTAAGCTATAGTTTTTATTATAGCCAGGCTAAATTAATGCAAAAAGAGTCAAAAAATTATTCGTCTTACCTTACGCGAACCTAATAAATCTTAGTGCACCCGTGTTGCATTCCGGAATAAATGATGAGCGAAAAAGAAGCAAATGAGTCGCATACAGTTTACTTGAGGTTTTGAATTTAAAAAGAAAAGTGATTGCACTCTCTTAAAATGTGAAATGAAATGAAATGAAATGAAATGAAAGTTTATTTCCTTAGGCTTACAAATAAGCACTTAGACAAGTCATATTTTATACTATTCATTATTATATTGATGTTCACTTCAATTTTTTGTGAACGACCTAAGATAAACTCAGATGCTGCTGTATAAAAATAACTGTGAAACAATTAAATGAAGTGTAGGAACACGGGATAAAATATGCAGTCGGACAGAGCATTCGTCGGAGACTCATCAGGGGCATTCTCAAAAAACTTCGTTTCTAATCCTGACCGGAATTGAATAAAACTTATCGAGCAGGCTAAATGTTGTCGCAGGTCGTCACCTCACCTGCCGACAAGCGTCCTACACTACGTTTGCAGAGTCGTGGTCTCCACTGAAGAACACGTTTACGCCAGCGGTTGTCGTTCTTCACCCATTCATAATGAATTCGTCACATGGCAACAGTGTCTGAGTAAAATTTACGGATTGTTCATAGAATCAGTAATTTTACGTTAGCTAGAATAGAGATTTTTTTTTAGATATAGATAGATAGATTATTTATTCATACAAGTAGGTTACTTCATTAAATTAATAGTGCTTTAAAGCCTATGTTAGGTTAGTCTTAGCGCTATAGTTCTCACTTAATTTAAAAATAAATTGATAATCTAGGTACTGTAGTTAACGAACGATCTGACAACAATACAAGTTAACCTATATTAATTATTATTCTAGATCTTACATTTAAAAAACTCATTTAAAAATCTCTAACTCGTTTAAAAATCTCTAACTCATTTAAAAATCTTTTCAATTCATCATTTAAATGAGTTTGAGATTTTTAAATGAGTTGATCATTTAAAAATCTCAAACTCATTTAAAAATATCAACTCATTTAAAATGTCACCCTGATCCAACTGTCGAGGACTTATACAGCTTTTTGTATTGTATAAATATCACATCACAACAACAAGTACATTTGACATTGGCCCAAAGTTCCTTATCGAGAATCTAGGTTGGACAGCACATGTTTGTTATGTAATAATGTTGACTCATACACAGCGGAGTTGAGCGGAGAAACAAAATGAGATAATATTAAATTCAAGTGAAGTACAGACAGATTAATAATAAATAATGCTGGACAATTCACACAGCATTATCTAGCCCCATGGTAAGCAGAGCTTGTGTTATGGGTACTAGATAACTGATATACATAATACAATACATTACATAGATAGATTGTTTTTATTATACATAGAAAACGACCAGAACACACGGAACAAATATCTGCAGATCGTACACACAATTGTTCCGAGGCGGGAATGGAACCCGCAACCTCCTGCGTCGCAGGCGGACCTTCGCCCACCGCGCCACATCGGTCGTCTCGGATTGGTTTTGGGTAAATCATGTAGCTAGGTCAGGGCTAGATTTCTTGCTCGATAGACGTAATATATCTCATTGGCCTCTTGTCACATTTATTTAGAAACCGGAGGCTTTCATTAGACTGGTTACATTTCTGCAAAAGTTGAGATATACTGATATATCCACGATTGGGTTAGCTTAGGGAAGGTATCCATATTGCGTGACCCATTAAAAAAATCTACCTCGAAAAAGCGCGGAATTTCCACAATTTTCTATGTATAATAAACTATTTATCTATGTATTGTATTATGTACATATTATATCAGTCATCTAGCACCCACAAAACAAGCTCAAGCAGAGCTTGTTTTGTGGGTGCTAGAAAATGCTGAATTGAATGCGTGACTTGTCCAAAATTATTTATGATTACATATTATTATTTTAGTAAGCAGTGCCTTAAAGAATATTAATTAGTTAACCCTTAATTACTCGCGTGGGGTGTTTAGCACCCCAGCGACTGTTTGATCGTCTCTAGTTATTGGAGTTTCGAATTTACAACACTAATTTATAAATCTTAATCATAAATAAAAGTCTGATTTTGTGTGTATTTGGTAGTTTTTTCTAATTCTAAAATTGGAGTGGAAAGCACGCCACGCGAGTACTTATGTATGTTTTTATGCGCGAGTAACTAAGGGTTAAGCTAAGCGCTGGGTTCTTACTTAACATATTTTATTATATGCACACTACATAACATATAACAATCGAACATTAGCGCGATAATAACGAATTAGATATGACAGCAAGTCGGAACGCATTAGAGCCAACAAGGAAACGTAAACACTTGTGACTATTTCTCTCGCAACAATGGGTGGGCTGATTGTTTGAATTAGCTATCAACCAAGAACTAGCCTCGTACTTTTTATTTGTTCTTGCATTAGGTTAACATCACACTTATATTATAAATGCGAAAGTTTAGACGTTTGAATGGATGGACAGAGTATGTTGGATGTTGGACACTTCTTCACGTTATAACTACTGAATGGATTGAACTGAAACTTTGCATAGATGTAGCCCTAACTTGGGTTTTTTAGTTTTTAAATAAATACTCCCCTTGTTTGTCCTAGTGCACAACTATTTTAAGATTAAGCACGCTATTAACCCGCCGGGTGATTATGTAACTCGCGACCGGTTTGCGACAGGCGTAAATTAAGCAATCAGTGCTGTCAAACGTCAATTTTGTATTAGTTTGACACCAGCTACAACGTCAAAATTGGTCAAAATTGGCGTTTGACAGCACTGATTGCTTAATTATTGCCTGTCGCAAACCGTTCGCGAGTTACATAATCACCATACCGTTTAGCTTTTGGAGGCACGCTGCGTCATGTCATGACGGTTTTATTGGTCATGACGCCGGCAATCTATCGTTCCTCCGTAAGTATAGGTCCTTACAAGACCTCTACGTGCCTCTACGTAAGTGCCGCTAAACGTAAAAATTGTGCCGGTAAGTATATTTTATTCTTCTACTTTTACTCGAGAAAGACCCTTTCTTAACAAATATATTTTTAAAGAGATATTTTTTATTCGGTAAGACGGACTATTAGTCATGATTGAATAAATAAATAGATAAATAATGCTGGACAATCCACACAGCATCATCTAGCGGCTAGATGATGCTGTGTGGATTGTCCAGCATGCTTAACGTGGGGCTAGATTCTAGCCCCACGTTAAGCAGAGCTTGTGTTATGGTTACTGTACTAAAATTAATACATTGCATAGTAAATTAAAAATCCAATAGATTTGGCGACGGGAAAAACCCAAGCGCTTTTTACTTTTCATTTAAATATCCATCTCACGTGTTATCCTCGATTGCATTGTGTTAGCTAAATACTTAGTTGAATGTTTTGCGTTTATAGTTTTTGTATTGTAGAGGATAATAATACTCTAGTAACCGGAAAAGATGTACAGGAAATCACTACATAGTATAAAACAAAGTCGCTTCCCGCTGTCTGTCTGTCCCTATGTATGCTTAGATCTTTAAAACTAAGCAACGGATTTTGATGCGGTTTTTTTTATATATATTTTTTAATAGATATATATATATTTAAAGTAAATATAGATATATTTATATTTATTTATTGTAACAGTTTACCGTTGATAGTGTCAAAAATAATTCATACAATTACAAATGTTTAAATTAAATATATAAAGATATACAAATATTTAACTGCCTGCGACGCACGAGGTTCGATTCCCGCCTTGGAACATTTTTGTGTACGATCTGAAGATATTTGTTCCGGGTGTTCTGGTCGTTTTCTATGTATAACAAAAAAAAACTATCTATATAATGTATTGTATCATGTGTATCAGTTATCTAGTACCCATAACACAAGCTCTGCTTACAATGGGGCTAGATAATGCTGTGTGAATTGTCCAGCATTTTTTTTTACTATACTATATAAATACTGTACATAATATATTCATTGGAAACAGGAAAACGTTATCGATATGGCCTTTAGAGTAACGTGCAGTTCAAAGTTAGCGATTAGATTAACTCGCAACAATAATAAACATTAATTAATAGAATAGATATTATTTAACATACAGAATATAGGAAAACAGAGAGAAAGGAAGGAAATACCATACCTTTGGCTACCCAAACGTTAGCAGGTAGATAATGCTAGATTGCATTATCAATCAGCCAACCTTTGGGTACTCCGATTTAGAATCCAAGATATTTTATCATCATCATCATCAGCCTATAGCAGTCCACTGCTGGATATAGGCCTACCCCAATGAGCGCCACAGCACCCTGTCTTCAGCTTGCCGCATCCAGCATCTACCTGCAGTCTTTCGCAGGTCGTCATCCCACCTGGTCGGAGGGCGTCCTACACTACGTTACGTAGACACGCTACGTTTACGTAGATATTTTATGTCAACAAAGATTTTGTAATGTTAGGTGGGTAATAGGTATGTAGCTGATCTACCCAAAGGTTATCAGGTAGATAATGCTATCTATATTCCTTTTTAATGCACCTTTGTTCCTTCGATTTCGCCTTCAATTAAAGCACTCTAAAAAGTTTAACAGGGTCTCTTTATGGCTTTTGTTTTAGAGAAAGCACAAAGCTATACTACAGCTGAACATAGAACCTCCATTTTATGAAATCGGTTGAATAAATAAAGAACAATAAACCCATAAAACTTGGTCAACCGTAACCTACTCGAAAGCCAATACTACACTACACTTACAATTAGAATTTTATCAAGAACATTTTATTCCGTAGGTATTACATACATGAGAGGCACGGTCCTAATTTAGCAATGAAATTAATCAACCAATTGGTCGTCTCGTGGCTTGCCAACGAATGTTTACATTTACAAATAGCTCAGTGCTTGAATAATAAGAGATTTGTTCGCTTCCTAAATGAAGAGAACCTGATAAACCTGTGTGTCTAATTATAAATTTATTATCATACTACAGGTATATACTATTTTGTATATGAACGAATTTTGATTCATATCTACGCATAACTATCGTATTTTACGAAATTAAACACGTAGGTTTAGGAATTTTGGGGAAGACGGATGTTAGTTTGAGATCGATACATTAATTATAATTATTTTTAATTAATCATACGTATTGATTGATTACAACGGGTATTTATCGCGTTTATTTACTTATTTTTCACGACGTTTAATACCCGTTGTATCAATACTTATAATTATATGTTCAGATCGCGTAAGTTCAAAAATATTTTTAATTAAGTAATAGCCCTTTCCCATTTTGGGCATTCCAATTAAATTTTTAAAATAAAGGAACACTGACATAACTTTAATAGTAAGAAATAGAAATAGAAAGACATTTATTCATAAAAACTTAAATTAACATAAAAAAGACACACTTAAAGAATAGGTACATTTAGAGAGTTGTTACAAAAGGGCTCTAACTCAGCATAATGCTGACATAAGACATATGCCGCGACACTTATTGTAGATATTGATGTGTTCTGCAAAGTCATAGCACATTATTTTGTTCTATCATCAATAGTTTTCGCAGGCAGCGAACGCGATGTAAGGAATTACTTTACCATGACTGACTGACATGACATGATTTTACATCTTGCATTAGTTTAAGTAAGGATACCGAGTTCTACGGAGAATTAAAAAAAAAAATAGCCTCTGCCACACGAGGATATGGTGTAGCTTCCCAACGTTGAAATAATTTTTCAAATCGGTCCAGTAGTTTAGGAGCCTATTTAATGCAAACAAGCAAAAAATCAAATCTTTCCTCTTTAAACATAGTATAGATTCCGATTTGGAGTCCTTGTAGACGTGGTTACCTCATTATGTATGTCAGTCATCTAGTACCCATAACACAGACTCTGCTTAGCTTGGGCCTAGATCATGCTGTGTGGATTGTCCAGCATTGTTTATTATTTATTAGGTCTAGACTAGACCAAAACGTATAATACCTCTTTAGCTAGCCAATATACGGAAGACACGACACACAATTGGCAACAGATGATGAAGACCTGCACAGCTGATGATACCTAGTATTTAATGTGCGCAAATTTCACTCATCACAATAGACGATATGGAATTTGTGGAACGCGATTGGCTGATTTAAATTTGAAGTGGACTATGCTTTTGTTTGATTACTAACCTCTTTCCCGTCATGATGACGGGGTGCCAATTCTATTTGGTTAAAAATGAAGTTAATTTAAATATATTATGTACTAGCTACGCTCTGCGGCTTCGCCCCCATGGATATCTATGTCCGTCTCCTGGTTCTAAGCCACCTCCTAACCAATTTTCAGCCGTTTCTGAGTAATAAATAGTATAACTAACTACTTAACACTACATTCTTTTATAAATAAAGATTATTATATATAAGTAAATAAAATAAATTGAGATTCACTGATGACACGAACGCTGAGACGAGACGCTTAGAATTTGCACCACCTAACTCTTTCTGCGGGTGTCGAACGAGGCGACTATATATATCCACCGGGAAGCGGGCAGCAGCGCCTTCAGCAGAACAATTTATCACCGAACTGCGATTTTGAACCCACATGGGGATTATAGGCATTTACCCCCATGAGATATGGCGCTTATCAGGGGTAGGCCTGCGTCCAGTAGTGAACCAATAATAGGCTGTTGAGATTGAGGTTGCGGAAGAGACGAGAGATAAATTATTTAAGGCTAAAAAACTAAGCAGCTAACTAAGTGTAGGTACTTAGTTAGCTGCTTAGTTTTCTAGCCTTACATTCAAGAGTGAGGCACCTACATAAATAAAGTACCTACCATTCAGCATAATCATCATGATATTAACTTCAATACGACTCGTTTCAAATACGCTCTGCAGTTGATAGAAAACTAATTAGTAACAAAGGCGACAAAGCGACAGCACCTATCTTACTAAATAGGTGGGTTTATTACATTGAGAGATAATATGTAGTGTCTGTCTGGCTGCACTATCATCCTAAAATAAAATACCTACGAGAGCACACTTGTCTATTGTGATTTTTGTGATGAGTCACGCCAGTCTGTCGAATCCTAGTCACGTGCACTACAGGTGGTTGATTTGATATGTCTATTTGTGAAGGCCATCACATTACTGATAATTAATGTGCTTGAAGTTTTCGTTGGTTGCGGTTTTGGTTCTCGTGGTAGGGCTACTGTAATATCTTTTGTGTTTTACTGGTTGTTTTTTTATATACTGTGTTTTTTTGTGTGTGTTTACTGCTTTAATTGAGTAGCCTGTTTTCTTTGGCCAAATAAAACTTTTCTTATTCTACCAATAAATTTATCGATCCTAATATTATAAAGTAAAGGTTTGATTTTTTGTTTGTTTGTTTGTAATGAGTAGGCTCCGAAACTACTGGACCGATTTGAAAAATTCTTTCACCGTTGGGAAGCTACACTATCCCCAGTGAACATAGACCCCATGACGACCGATGTGTCGCGGTGGGCGAAGGTCCGCCTGCGACGCAGGAGGTTGCGGGTTCGATTCCCGCCTCGGAACAATTGTGTGTACGATCTGCAGATATTTGTTCCGGGTGTTCTGGTCGTTTTCTATGTATAATAAAAAAATATCTATCTATGTAATGTATTGTATTATGTATATCAGTTATCTAGTACCTATAACACAAGCTCTGCTTACCATGGGGCTAGATAATGCTGTGTGAATTGTCCAGCATTATTTATTTATTATTATTATATTTATAGGCTATATTATAGGTCCGGGACCGGGAAGGTCCGCTAGTTGTTATTATAGAGATGTCATGGTAGATTCTGTGTCCTTTACTACTTTAATACTTAGTTTTTTACTTTGAATCATTACTATTGTCAGTTTTATATAGAGTTAAGCCTACAAAAACGAATACATAATTAGGTAATGGAAGAGTGAAGCCACCTAACACAAGTATTTCCATAATACCTTAAAGGTATCTTCTAATATGATTAAGACTGTGTATCCTTTATTAATAAATATACATTTTGTATTTTTTTTAAAAATAAGCTACTCTATTCCAATAGAGAAGAGACTGGTGCCTCGGGAGAACAAAGCACAGATCCAAATACCTGCTCACAACACAACATAATATATACCATTTACAGAGCAAAAATGAAGTGGTTTTTGCAGCTGAAATATATGTTAGTCACATATAGCCTGATTAGTTATTCAAACACAGCAGTTTGCATAGAAAATTTGTGTAGATAAGCAGATAGTACTTAGCTACCAATGGATAGTAGGCTTTATTTTATATAAAGAAGAATACAGTGTGGGCTAGGAGCTTCAGAGTTGGCTTCGGAAATATTGTTGCTAAGGCAAGTAATTCTTTAGGAAATAATGTAGTTATCAGCGTAGATGATGAACTAATAAATAATAATAAAAATCTTGAGAACTTAGGTTTAATTCAGTTAATTAAAGACAGAAACCATTAAATTTCGTTTGGTGAGACTATCGATGTATGAATTTAGACTTCTGTTCTTAGTACACACTTTAACAGAAGTCATATGTGTCGATAGTATTTTTTAATGAAAAAAGTTACAATCAAATAAGTAATAAAGACAAAGTAGAACTAGTATTTATAATTGAAACAATTGTGCTAGCTGCAGACTGTTGCAAACAATGTACAGATAAGTGATCTATATCAATACCAGTCCAAAGCATCCCCTGGACGCTGGTTGCATTGCCCAGCTGTATGAGCAATGCTGAAAATGAGGTCTTGACAGTCTAGGTATTTGCCCCCCTTGAAATCGACCCTAGGTCTGTGGAGTACTGAGGCTCTCCGGGTTTATTATATGGGTGTCTGGACAAAACAACTGGTGATCTGAGGGTCGGTGAGTATCTGGCGCAGTGCAAACTTCAATTAATTTAATTGTTTCTTGAATATTTTTTAATGAACCATTCATTAAGTATTATTATTGTACCTGTAATAATTTAGGATTTCCTAGTTTTTACAACATTATTTAATCAATTTTAACTACAATTTCTCATTGTATGATAATTATGAAGTTTTTGAGTAAGTGCTAATCAGTTTCCATATTACAAAGTTTTTATTGTTTCATACATGGTAATTTGTAGTTTTATTCATTGCCTGTCTAATAGGTAAGATAAATTAGCAACATTAAAACTTGTTATAGTTTTATTTCAGTTACCTTAACTTTAAATAGAATTAAAATGAA
The DNA here is from genome assembly GCA_947044415.1 of Eupithecia dodoneata. Taxonomy (NCBI): domain Eukaryota; kingdom Metazoa; phylum Arthropoda; class Insecta; order Lepidoptera; family Geometridae; genus Eupithecia; species Eupithecia dodoneata. The sequence continues at coordinate 4,719,461 of OX345670.1, forward strand.
GCTCAAAACAAGCACAGGCAATAACCGCAAAAGTCGTAAAAACAGCAAAAACAGTAGGTAAAGGCTGACACAAATTATAGGTACTCAGTCCACGCATTTATTTGCTAAAACAACAAATTCTAAATTAATTTAAAAAAACGAAAAGTCAAGAGAAATGTAGCCTATGACCCCTCCAACTCACCAAAAAGTTGGTCCCAATTCTAAAACCTTGTAGTATACAGATTAAAATAAAACAGAATTATTTGGTTTGTGTTGTTGGATATCTGGTACCTACTGTTTTGATTAGCCAATGATTCAGGTACTTAAGCAACCCAAAAACATGTAGGTACTCAAGAGTATTTAATTTTGTTGAAACATAGGAATATTTTTAGAAATCTTTTCCTATTTTTTTTAGTGTCTAGTCAAGAAGTGTGCTTAATATATACTTCTGATCATAATCCTAAAGAAGCACACAAATTCCATCATCAAAGAAAATACATGAAGTACACCAACAGGTGTCATGAGATGGTTTGAATTTCATGGTCATCAGAACAGAACTTACTGTGTTCATTGTTGACAGTGTCGCCACTATAGGAACTGCTTCTAACAACTGGTCCCCATTGCTGCCGCCTTCCACCTTCGCGAGATTCTGTCCTTTCCACATCTTCCGCTTTGCACATATGAAATGCAAGTACGCACCAATATAATACTAGACCGATACGCATCGTGATCTCTCAATGACACTAATGCACTGACCGCAGGCAATAAAACGTAACCACTGCACGAATAAAACACACCATACACATCCTAATACAAAAGGCAGTTTCACTGATCTACAGCGTTAAAGGCCACATCACAAGTTCACTGAAAAAACAATAAAACTACGAATTTTTATCACAGAAAGAACCAGCGAGGTCGAAAAAAATTTGACATTGCTTTGATTGCAAATGATTTGACAGTGACAGTAACAGCTGTAACTGCTAACAGTTATGCCAACATAGAGAAATCAAAATTGGCTATGGTCTAGTGAGAATAGAGATTGTTTTGGCCATGTTTTGGCAATATTATTTGATTCGGATTTGTGAATGAATCCGATTAATTTAACATACGGAGTGAACGCATCCGAAAGAAACATTACCCAACCCAAAAATGACAAAATTGTCAAATGAATGACCTTGCTAGTTGTAAACAATACCACAATACCTTGCAAAACTGCTTTTGATTAAATTATCTACTAAACTCTCATTTCCTGGTGTTCAATTGAATCAAACTAAATAAAATACTGTGCTGCATCTTTCGTGATTCGTCGTCGAACAAGTTAACAACACCATCAAAATGAATATTGATTTTGAGACCATGGCTGTTTTGGAAGAAGAATCACACAATGTAAGTTTTATATTATTAATTTCCTGTGTTATATTTTTGCAAACCTTGTCAATGAATAAACAATATCAATAAGGTTTTTCTCGAGATCTAGAGTGATAAAATAAAAGCTTTTACGCAAGGTCACCCAAATTGTTTACTTCCTGTACATCAAGCCATCAAAACAAAAACATGGTGGTCTCGTACATGGTATTGCACAACAAAGACATGCTTTACATCACGATTTTTTTTGACCCAGATTCTAAAACTTTTTGGTATTTTTATATCTTGTAAGAATCTAATTTGAATGGAAAATAAATTATAGTTCTAAGAATACTTCCTAGTTAGATATCATGTTCCAGTTTGTTGGAATCATATAATTTGGGTTGTTTCTAAGGCAATATTAATAATTGATGAAAACATTATGTACGTAGGTGTAAATAATTATTATCACTCAAATTGCTTACTTATGTAGGTAGTTCATAGGTACCCATATGATATACTTACCTACTACAATACATACTACAATGTATTATAAAAGCTAAATTCAAAATCTTAACTTTCTATATGTAAATAAATGAATAATAAAAGATTATGGGATTGGATAAACATTTTTATTGATTTACTTACTAATACAATTTTTTTATGTCAATGATTTATATTATACCTATAGGTATAAGTACCTATAGATAAATCTCAATGAAAATGATATCCTTAGGTAAGCCTAAGGATATCATTTTCATTGAGATTTATCTTGATTATTACATTTATAAGAATCTCAGATAGAAATAGATGTTTATTTTCAAAGCACACAAAAGAAAGGTCTTGCCATATTCCTACTCACGTTTTTATGTGGATGACAAACATCAACAAATCACATTAGTTATGCCAAAATAAATTTTTAATATAGGCCAAATAAAGATACTAGTAGCGCCATCTGCTAGCAGCTAAATAAAAGTATTCAAAGGAGCAACATCTAAGAACCCACATGATTCATTAATTGCTCACTAGGTGGTACTTATTCAAATTACTGTTTGGAATTTGTAGATGTCACTATTGTCGATTTTAGTCTTACGTTCCTAGTTCCTACACGCGTAGCGTGCTCGAATATGAATGTGCTGTTAACGCTATGCACATTCTACACGCGTGCGTAGCTTCACTGCGAGAATTGGGACGTGTCGTGCTACGCTGCAGTAGCTTTTTCAGACAACCAGCAGCGCGCGCACGTCGTCATCGGTCGGTTGGTCTGCCTCTTTTACGCGCTCGGCACTTTCTTAGTCAGTGTTTGTTTTTACTTATGCCTACAGTCCCCGTCATCTATGTTAGTGGTCATATAGTCTTGAGTTCATTTTCATGTATCTAGTGTGTGCTGCAATGCAATGGAGTGGAAACAGACTCACGTTATTAAACAAACAAACCCACGCAGCTAAAATGCGCCGCGTGGCCGTGCACAGTGTGTGCCGCGGTGGAGCAGCGGCTTAACCCTTAGTGTGGCATCTAGCGGTGGCAAGTAAAAATGTTATAAAATCTGTAATCAATAAGTTAATTTCTTTAGGCTCACAAAATAAGCTCGCCTCAGATACTAAAAGTTAAAGTTAATTTTAATCAAATGTATACCTATTACCTAGTCAAATTTTAAAATAAATTAAGTATTTATATATCTTGTGAATTGACATCAAATACTACTTAAATAATAATAAAAAAGAACAGTATACTCTTGACCCAATATACCACACAGAACTCTTATGCCAATACAATGGCTCAGCGACCTGAAAATTCAGACTAAGCAGCATAAATCATCTCAAAATGATGCGTACCGAACAGGCTCACCTCGCAACAATAACCGGTAACATCACCCCTCGAATGTCTGCCCTTGATAAGGGGTAACCAAGGTCAATAGATACAGAGGGTGAACACCCTAACTACCGTCGAAACAATTTGCAACTCATCTCTAGCCCCTTGATTAATGTTTTTTAAAGTATTATTATGATGTATGGCACGACGCCATTATGATGTATGGCACATACTATATATTATTGTGAAGTTTCATCAAAATCCATTCAGTAGTTTTGCGTGAAAGAGCAACAAATATACTTACATACACATCCTCACAAACTTTCGCGTTTATAATTTTAGTAGGAGTAGGATGGATGAAGTACGTTTTTGAGAATTTACATGCTCCGGAAGTAGTGATCTTTCTCATTCGTGTCATCTTGTACACGAATCATGCATTCGTCATTTATTTTAATATTAATACAAGGTTAGTTTATTGATTCTACATTTTTTCCATTCGCCTATCATATAACATTTCCCTTTGAGTCAGAAAAAACAGATATATCCAACTAATATTATAAACGCGAAAGTTTGTAAGTATGGATGGATGTTTGTTACTCTTTCACGTAAAAACTACTGAATGGATTTTAATGAAACTTTACAATAATATAGCTTATACATCAGAATAACACATAGGCTACAATTTTAAAAAATATATTGTATGTATATTATCCAAAATATCTATCACCACGCGCGTGAAACCGCGGGGCGCAGCTAGTATGTATAAATTATACATACTACTTAAGTAAGTAGGCACTTGAAAAGCGATTTCGCTACAATACAAGATACAATTTATTTGAAGAAACCTTGCCATTTCAAAACTTGAATCTGCAAGAAAACTTTTACTACGTCAGCTAAACCAAAATAACTATCGACTTCTAAAGTAGAATCTTACAACCCTTATAGCAAACAATAAGAAATTGGTTGCAAAACAAAAGTACATGATTTAGTAAAAATAAAATTAAATAAATGTTTATTACAAGAAAACTAAGTACAAAACTCATTAAGAAAATACCTGAGATCTCGACCAAATTATGTGCACTCTCATGATTTTCCTTGTCAAATTTTTTCTAAACCTTGTTTATTAGAAAAACCATAGAAATTTACAAAAAAAACAGTAGAACTTTTATGTAATTCAAGTTGTTTGCCTCTGCGGTCCCATGAGTACTTACTGTACTGAGATTTTTATAGGTCTAGTTGGATTAGTTTAACAAATCTGCTCGAAATCGACAATCGTCTCTAAATTGACAATATCTAAGCGTGCTCCATCTTAGACAACATCTTTGTTTTCCCAAGTGTGATGGTGGAGTCGTTCCTATCGTTATCATTTTGGGCCCTGGGCCCACTCAGGGTGCATTTCATCCTGCAAACACCCTTTACAAAGCTATGTTAGCATTGACAGCTTAAAAAATAATGGCAAAAAAGTCTTTCTTATATATTTATTGGTGTCGATTCGGTTGTCGTCTAAGCAAGAGCTTCAAATTCAAATAAAATGTGAAAGACGTGACGTCAACTTAGTAAACCTCACCCAGCTATTCGTGGCTACAGTTAAAAATCGTTTCGCTACCAAAGTGAAATTTATATTTCAAAATCTAACGGACCCTTCCATTTCATCCGGGGCGTGTCATTTCGCCGGACGTTATTCATTAAAGAGTTAGTATTGATCGGTGCAAGATGCGTTTTGGCCTATTTGTGTGTGTCTGATAGCCCTGCGCATGCCTGCAAGCTAGTGCTCCCCCCCGACCCTTCTTGCTGTCTACCTGCTCGGCCATTTTCGCCTAGGCTGCATGATAGGTAAGTCTCGTCTGAATTATAGCTTTTTTTTTTATTGCGTTGTCTTTTATTGTTATGATAACTTAGTGCGGTCGTAGGCATACTGCCACAGCGATTCTCTGCGTGGCTGGTATGCTATTTGAATAAACGATTGTTTGGAAAATCGGTTGTGGTGTGTGTAAATCATAGTGCGGCCTGGCCATATTGATTCTTTCTTTTTTTTTACACGGCGCGGCGGCGGCGACGCGACGGGGGCGCGACGCATGTGATATTTTTCTGCTCGATGCGATAACTAATAAAAAGAAACATTTTCTAATTAGAATAAAAAATTACAATGTTTCCACCTTAAATTTACATACTTACGTACAATTTAGTAATTTTAGTAAAACCGTAATCAAATCTCAAAATGTACATTATAGTGTGATTAACACGCTATAAATATTTCAATTTACATCGATTGTCTGTAAAAATAGAATACCTACTTGTGCGTGGAACAAAGGATAAGAATATGGCGGTTGCCGCGCAACGACAACGCGTGGGCCCACAGCCCGCCCGGCGCCCGGGCAAGCGTCTGAGGTAGAGACAGAGTTATTCAAAATGTTTATTGATAGCATGAGTGCAAATCATGCAAATGGTTTAACAAACTGTGAATATATATTATTATATACTTAGTATAAATCTGTGCATAACAGGGATCTAGACAACTGGATTATTCGCGTTGGTTATTTTACTAAAAAAATCACTTAGGTACCACTTCTGTTCGGTTTCGTTGGGCTTTATAATTCCATTTCTTACAAATAAATTAAGGTACTAGATACACCTACATAATGTTATTAATAGTCAATGAACTTTTGTTTAAACAAAATTTCGTAGTTCGTTCGTTGTAATCAGCTATTTTTTTTTTCCCGAAAATTAAGGAATTTTACCGTCGAAAAGCTTGGTTTACATTCGGCTATCATCGGGTTTTCCCATGTGCGCCGCCGCCGCGCTCCGCCGCCGATTTAATTTAATTTCCGCGCTTATTCGAATTTCTAGAATGAGATAGCATCTCAGTATTCGGCGCAGGTTTGTCCCGTAAAATCTACAGAAAATAAGAGGGAGAAAGGGATGTAATAGTTCGGTTATCATCGGGTTTGCACATCTGCGCAGCCGATTAATTTCCTTGTACATTCGGGAATATAGAAAGAGATGGTTATAGTCGGACTCAGGTCACCGAGTAGCTGCGACACTTAGATATAGTATCGGTTACCGAGGGCGGAGGAGGTAATTTATAACTTCGCTTATCTTACTCGGATCTTACAAGTGTTTGGCCTAGAAGTCTATGCTAGAATGCCTTAATTCTATGAGCAGTGTTTACATAAAACAATTAAGTTATATGTGGACTGTGTTTGGTATGTGTTTCGGGGTAGGCGTTGGAATATTGGTTGTGGTAAGTTTTATCAGTACTTACATTACTTAACTATCTAAGTGACTGTGATAATCAATGTGCTTGGAACAAGTCAAGAGATATTCTTATTATAAATATTTTTTATTGTGGTTCCCTTTTACCGTTTTCTTGTTTGTATACTTAAGTATGTATCGGATGAAGTTATTGTTGAAAAAAGTTCTATCGTGGCGTTAATTATTTATATTTACCAATATGTCGGTGGCGCGTGGCGACGGGACGCCACGCGCCTGCGTAGCGTGGCCTGCGCAGTAACGGTTTTTAATACAAAAAGCAACAGCTTTCGCGGAAGTGGGCAACACGGGTAAAATGGCGGCGGCCGGCAGCGTGTCCTGCGCGTTATTGAAATAACTTCCATTAAAATTTGTACATGCCGCGCAGGGATGCGATGTAGGCAGGTATTTAGTTTTAAAAATAGAATCGGCATCTCAGGTCTCTCATTTTGAAGCAACGTTTTTGTTTAAAATATTAACGCTGTATCCTTCAACTTAGATAATAATTTTTTTACATAGACTGATAAGATTCTTATAAGATTTGAGTTATCAACACACAGATTAAAAAGAAAGTACCAACAGTATATGTAAAAGCTTGTACAAATGTAGGTAATTATTACGTCATACAATTTAGTTAGAAAAACTTAAAAAATACTATTTACTCGTCACTTAGTTACTGTTGCAATATGCAAGTTCTTCCAAAATAATGACCGCCAAGAATCACGTCGTCGTAACGTCGTAAGCTTTTGACTTGAGACGTAATTTTCTCCAGACGAAGACACAATTATTGGGGTACCTTACGTTACCTACCTATCTCGTTTGCGACAAAGTTCACCAGAACCCAGACAGGAGTCTGCGTCTTTACTTAGTACTTTGTAGGAACACTAGGAACTTACTTTTAAACATTGCTGTGCCGTGAACTAATTAACTCTATTACCTATGTTATGATGATACATGCTCATGCTCACCCATATCATATTATACAATACAAATATTATACAAATCAGCGTTCTTTCGAAATTCTAGTTCCCACGCTATTGCATGGAAACAATACACACAACAAATACAGCGACTAATGAAAATGAAAAGTTTTTATATCTTTAAGTTTACAAATAAGTACTTAGACATGTCATATTTTATACTATTCATTATTATCAATTAAAATTATTTTATAGTTCACTTCAATTTTTTGTCCACTAGTAGAAGAAGTGACAAGAAACCACTAGTATGTTCATAACTTATGTGTCTAGTACATTTGATTTGCTTATCTGTAAGTTGTTAGATTTTGAGTTGGAGCAAAACTCGTTTCAAGCTTTTTTATCTTCTAGATGATCTGATATTTTGTAATAAGCTTTTTTACAAAGAATATGTTCCACAATTTTTTAAAATTTATTTATTGATAATTTTTGCAACTCACTTGGAGTTTTGTTGTAGAAGCGTATACATTGATTGCCCTTTAAAAGATACATACATTTATCTTGTGTAGCCTAGTTGTGGGCACACATACACACAAGAAACAGTCGTACTTATTGGTATGGCTGTTTCTTGTGTGTATTTGTCGCTAATATAATAAGTAACTTAATCCTAAATTGATAACTAACTTAATCCAAAATTAGATAAAAATATTTTTGGTAGTGTATGTACACAAATACCTAGGTATCAACATTTGCGAGGACGGAGCAACTCATGACAGTTTATTTGCATATTTTTTTTCTATTGATCATCCTTAAAGAGTATATGTACATAATATTTAGTAGGTAGGTACCTAAGGTATTAATAAAAATTATAAAAATAGGACTCATCACTTTCTTATACGATCTACACACGTTCGTATAGCACACATAATATCCCAGACAGGGGTCTTTCTGACCCCTCTGTATCCATATTTGAAAGGTATCATTTGAAGGGATATTGTTGCTACGTAGCAACATCAACATCCCTTACCAATAAATTGCCAATTAGTAGGTATGTACCTACTTATGCTCATAACTGTAGGATGTAAGCCTAGTCGCGTCGCCCACGTATTCTCATAAAAGGTATTTTTATTTTACCAATAAGTAACAAAAATAGAATTGGTAAAAAGATTTTTTGCATTCGAAGTTATATGTTATAGGTTATCTTATAGGTTCTAACTAATCGTTATCATTTGATTGAAGATATTTGGAGGATAGAATAGAATTGAAAATGTTTATTTGCGTTTCAAAATATAAAACAATACAAAGTTTGAACGGGTAATTCCACTAATCCCCGTTGACAATCCCCGTCAACGGGGTAAGAATAAGTGAACTTTTTGTTCATTATTCTTCGTTGACGCCGCCGCCGCCGCCGCGCGCCGATGCGAACTCGTAATGGAGATTAGTGAACTAAAAAGTTAATTAATCCCCATTGCGTCAAAAATAAAATACTAGATAATACCTATTAGAATCATGTTTTTATTTATTTATAAGGTAAGGACTCGCTTATTGACTAATAAAAATTACTATTCAATTGCGAAACAGTACAAAGCTAGATATATGATTCCGTGTGAATTGCATTATAAATATAAAGTAACTGAAAAACGTCATTTAATTACCCCAAAAGCGTGTGGATTATGTTTTTCAAGCGCACTTCGATTGTATCGGTATATAGGGCACTGGCCAAGCATTATCAAAACTGTTAAAGTGATTTTTAAAAGAGTTATCAAATCTTCGTTTGGTCTATAATTTATAATTCTTAGTGACATTCTGTAGACCATCGTTCGCCCTTCCATTTAGAGGAAAAAAGCTAAAAGTGTTTTTTTGCCTATTTGTTTACGAAAAATTACTAAAAAACATCAAAACGATATCTCAAAAGTATCGAAACAGAAAAGCTTACCGTGAATGAATATTATAAATAAAAAAGCTTGGAACGAGTTTTGCTCCAACTCAAAATCTACCAACTTAAGCCCGGGTGACACGAGGCTAGTAAATCAAGCTAGTGAGCCAAGCTAGTGCTGCCAAGCTAGTAAGCTAGTGACACTAGCTTCGTGTAGACGGAACTAGCTTCGTTTACAAGCTAGTAAGCTAGTGTGGAAGCTAGCAAGCTAGTGCCTCAAGCCAGGATAGTTTTAATAGCTTGGGGTTCTATTTTTCAAGCTAGTAGGCGCCCCCCACCACCCGTTTTACTATCCTGGCTTCGTTACTAGCTTCGTGTCAACCGCGAAGCTAGCGAACCTAAGCTAGTGTGCAGTCGGAGAGCGTGGTGAGAGTGCGTGCAATTTGTTAAAATGCCGAAATTAGCGGACAAAATTAATTTAAAATTCGTTCAATTGTACAGAGAAGAGGAATGTTTGTGGAATGCAAGTATTCCATCTTACAAGGACAAGCAAACTGACTTGACTAGCTTGAAATTTCCTAGCTTCGTGTAGACAGCACTAGCTTGGTTACAATCCAGGCTAGTAGGTAAGCTAGAAACCAAGCTAGTGACCCCTTACTAGCTTACTATCCTAGCTTCAAAATACTAGCCTCGTGTCACCCGGGCTTTACAGATAAGCAAATCAAATGTACTAGACACATAAGTTATGAACATACTAGTGGTTTATTCTCACTTCTTCCACTGGTGGACAAAAAATTGAAGTGAACTATAAAATAATTTAATTGATAATAATGAATAGTATAAATATGACCTGTCTAAGTGCTTATTTGTAAGCTTAAAGAAATAAAAACTTTTCATTTTCATTTTCATTCAATAATGCTTGTTTATTCCCCCACTTTTGCGCAGATGAACGACGAAGGTTAGTGAAGTACATGAAGATACGTGCGCATGCGCATATGCATGGCATCGCCAGGCTCATTATGTTAGTCAGATGTGAATAAATCACTACATAGTATAAAACAAAGTCGCTTCCCGCTGTCTGTCTATCTTTATGTATGCTACGATCTTTAAAACTACGCAAAGGATTTTGACACGGTTTTTTTAATAGATAGAGTGATTCAAGAGGAAGGTTTATAAACCATTTGACACATAGATTTCCACGCGGGCGAAGCCGCGGGGCGCATCTAGTAGACTTATAAGTTACACCTACAGCAGGAGACACCAAAATAATTATTGATCAATTGTTTTCAGCAAATATCTTTTTAAAATGACAATGGCCTACGCCTCTAACAAAGTTGTAGGGCCTATATCAGAGTTATTTCAAATATTTGTGTGCAGGAAAACATTAATACCTACCTGATATTTTTTTATCAATGAATTGCGCATACAGTCCATAACTACGCAGCCAAAACTACTGAACGGGTTGAAATTTTGCATAGATGTAGCTGTAACTGGAATGAAAAATAGGCTACTTTTAATTCCATAAAACAGTTCCCATATGGGATAGAATAACCTTACGGAAAACAGCACGACCGTAGCTCAAACATAACAATAATTTAGACCTTGAAAGAATTAACTTTGACTCTTTAAATTTATACTTTGTTGAAAAACTGACATTTGGCGCTAAAAAAAATAACTTTTTGGCAAAGTGGTGCCAAATCTTTTTTCTCGAAATTTTCCGAAAACTTAAAACACGTGTCTCTCACTGTTTATTTTGAATCAACTTCCAACTCCAACGCATCAAATTTTGAGGGACCGTACAGTAAGGGTTCAGAAAATATTATAAAATGACCGTTGACCCCATTTTAACTACCTTACAATACGTATTCCTTTTTAGGCTTATGTCCTAAAAAGAATCTACCTACCATACAAAATTTCAGCCAGATCTTGTAGTTACAGAGATTTATTGATGCGTCATGCGTCACACATTTTTTTTCTCTTTAGACATAGATTATTTCACATTAAAAATAATATTTTCATTGGTACTAGGTATTTTAAAAATAAATAGGTAATTAGAGAACGATTCCAACTTTGTTCCTCCATTTTATATGTAAGTACCTACATAAACTGCGTAGGCCTGGCGTAGGCTGACTTATTTATTAGTCTATCACAAACCATTTATCCTTTTTATTTCTGCTTATCTGCATTTGAAAATAATTGAATAGGGAAACCAAACCAAAAACACTTATGTTAATTAATGAGAGGATGGCGCGCGACGACCTGGAAGTACCTGGCCAGGAATTTTGTTTTTATAAATCTAACTAAAGGTACTTAAACTAGTGCTTGAACGTTGGTGGGTGCCCAAGAAATCAAGTTGCGATACAATACAAGTGTACTGCAGATAAAGATCCAGGCATATCTGTAGATAGGTACACATAAACATACGCAGTAGGTGGGTACCACCTACATTGCATTCGTTGCCGAGTGCAGCCAGCGGCGATAAGGTCACATTGCCCAAGGTGGGGATCACAATAGGCTCGTTGCGAAACTCGGCAGAATACGCCATCGCGTCGTTGTCGTCGTCCCGTCTCAGTCTGTGTTCGCCATTCAAACAATAAAAAAAAACCCTCGGGTTCTCTCACTGCGCTGCGCAGTCAGTCAACTCCACTCCACTGAACTCAGTGTGCGTCCGATACGCCAGTTGAACGGACCTATTTATACCGTGCAACTTTAAATAATAATACGATTCTTGTAAGAATCTCGTGAGAAAACCTCTGCTTTGTACAAATTGTGCTGTTCCATCGGTGTTTTGGCATTTGAACGTGAAAGGTGACGTGTTTTAAGTTATATTGATACTGCGACACATTAATGAACATTCGACGGTCGTGTAGGTAAGACGCAGTTATATTCGCCGGCACTTGGTTGCTAACCGGGTAACGAACTGCGTATGTTCAATGTGCTTCATATTTTTGTAACTACACAACATTGTAACTGATTTTATAATGCAATAGCCGCTCCTGTATGTAAAGTGGTAACTATTCGCTGATGCGCTAGGTCAGGGTCATAGAATGCAATGCCGACTTTTCTTAAGCATTTTCAACCTACTGCAAAAAAGAAGGTACTGTGTTCGGCTGCATGTAGGTACTTATTTTTATGTTCTAGTAATACCTATTTTGTCTTAGACGTTAACATCAAAATAGGCTCAAATAATGGATTATTAATTAATGCGTCATGCATTTTTATCTTTGTAAAGATATAAGCGAAGAAAACATTGCATGTGATAAGAATAATCCTGTCAAAACAAATAATATTTTTACCTACATCAACTTACTTTCACTTATTGATCGTAGAATCTTCCCTGATATTTAATGAGTGAATGACTATTCATACTTCTACTACTACACATAATGTTTACACAGAAATTATATTGAAACTCCGCTGTTCCAACCTTTTTGGGAGAAACCCGAAGGAACACGGCCTCCAACTATATATATATATAATGTTAATACATTCATCAATAACACACTTTTTATCTAAACTCAAGAGCTAACTCGAGTAATAATATCCAAGAAGGTTAAATCTGAGACGCAATATGATCATGCGAAAAACTGCACAAAGCACAGTTCGTTACAACAATGGTTTTTCTTTTTACGTTTTTGGACAAAGCCGCGTTGCTTCCATGTCATTGTACATACAAAGGTACCTATTTTATGGAGGTCTAATAGTAAATGCTGTCTTTCCAACAGAGACTCCTAAAAAATTAATCCTGCGTCTCTGGATTTAGTTTTGGTAGCACCATTAGTATTACATTTTAGTAATTTTTCATGCATGTTCAAATCAAGTACAGTATAGCACGTTGATATATGTATGTATGTACATAGATAAAGTCCTTATTTGTAACCTCAGTCAGACACACATACAAAATACTACAATAATACAGAACACTAGTAAAAATTAAAACAATAATAAAATACAGTTGACTGATAAAAACATTCAATGGTATAACTAAGCGGCGCTGCCTAAGCAAATTTTTTGTAGAGACACAGTGTTAGACCTTAAAACCATGCTTTACTTTGAACAATCTCTATAGTCGTCGTTTCGTTGAAATAAATGATATAAGAATGTATTTTGTTTATTATTTTATTTCAGGTTTTTTAGGTCCATTAATACAATAAATAATTTGAAGCTTTTTTTACAAATATATACAAAACGACTTCAAATTCCTTTATATACACTGTATTTTAAGTTTTGCGGGACAAAAAGTAATACCTCGGAAATACAATTTATACAGGGCCACCCAAGAAACGTTATCTATACAAAACTAAAAGAATCATCATAATCGGTCTACATAATCGACTGAGAAATTGATGAAAATGAATAAAATAACATACATTCTCCTAATAGTCTTTACTATAGTATAGAGTATAGACTACTAGAGAGATGCTATAGACTCTATAGCATCTCCTCATTTCGAAGTCGTTAAAAACAGAGTTACCTAAGTAGGTATACAAGCAGTTGTGAAATGTTAAAGTTGAGAGAGTATTATGGGTACCAGAAACATCAGAATAGTTTCTCTGATCTGTGTGAGACCAAAGTCCTTGTGTTTTCAGGAGCCATTCGGTCCGCCTGTAGGGTCGCTGGGGGCGGCGTCTGCAGACGGTAGCGAGCGACGGGAGAGCGGCAAGCGCGGACGTCGACCGGGGAGGAAAGCCACGCTTGACAAATCCGACATGAAGGCGAAACTAGGTAAGTGTTAGTATAAATAAGGATGAGTTGTAATTATACCTATATCAGTTATCTTTGTACCCATAAGACAAGCTCTGCTTGGTGCTAGATAATGATGTGTGAATTGTCCAGAATTATTATAATTATGTTTCAATATGTGTAACTGTACTCCGGCCAAACTATGGATACAGTGTATGTAAGCATCAACTCCATGCCTAACCTAAAATTAACTTCTCGTGTTTAAAAAGTGTGTGATTATAGCGTAGCTTCATGGGAGTATCAGTCAAGTTACAATGGCGTAGACTCGGCGTAGACAGTGCGTGGTTTAATATGTTATAAGACGAGTTCTTTCTTAACACTTTGAGTGCTGAAATAACACGGTATGTGTTTTCTACAAGTGACTAATATGCTTAAATCCACACTAGTGCAGCGGCTGAGAAAATACAGATCTTTTGACTCAGCACAGCCGTAATATTTCGAACGAAACGCATGTGCGGCGCAACACAACCGCTGTGTAGAGCGGCAGCACGAATTTTTTAGGTTAAAAAAAGATCGCAGTCAGAATGTTAAATAACCTCGCTATGGTAACTGGGGATTTTTTTTGCTCCTCATAAAAAAACATAGTTTTACTTAAAGAACATTCAAAAATTATCTCTAATATTCCAGAACGCAGTCGCCAGTCGGCGCGCGAGTGCCGCGCAAGAAAGAAGCTCCGCTACCAATACCTCGAGGAGCTCGTGGCTGATCGGGAACGGTCCGTGCTGACACTGCGTAAGGAGCTTGAAAAGGTACCTTGAAGCTCTAGGTTTAAGGACTATGTCTGTATGAATAGGTTAATAACATGAAGGTTATTACGCACTGGAGTTTTCCTATCTACGGTCGGAGGAGTTGCTGACAGAAACGGTCCCCTGACACTGCGTAAGGAGTTGGAAGAGGTACGCTATAGATCTAGATTTAAACTCTGTTTTTGTATAAATCTGTCAAAATATACAGGTCGTTATCGAGTGAACTGTTGTCGTGTCGTTTGAACACATCCTTGTAGCGTCTTGCTGACCGCCGTGTCTACTTACCTTCTGCCATCTCCGAATAAAATCATCGTAATAATCCAAGACAATAGACGTAAAACGCTACATACGAAAAGAGAGACTCAAGCCCAGCAACGCCAGCCCTACTCCGCGGGCCTACTACTGCCATACGTGTCGCAGGGTGTTCAAGCAAAAGTTCGGTCTAGCGGGCCATATAAGAGCTCATGATAAAAAGAGGAATCCGAAATATCTAGGGTCGCTGTCATCAAAATCGTTGATCTTGTCTATATTATAGTTTTGGCGTGAAGAGGCAACAAAATCCAAACAGCTATCCAAACTTTCGCTTTTAATAATATATACATACATACATACATACATATAGATAGATAGATAGATAGATAGAAAATTCTTTTATTGCACACTTACAAAATAAAACAAACAAGACAGAATAACATACAAAAATGTGACAATTTGGCGGTCTTATCGCTCAAGAGCGATCTCTACCAGACAACCGTGGATGGATAGGATCGTTGGATTGTACATATATGTATGAGTGAAGTAGAAAATCTAGCTGAGAAGAAAAAGCAGCCAAGTCTAATATCTAATTTAAAACATTTTCAGCTCTACAAATGGAACGCAGACCTGGAGCAGGGCATCACACCCGAGGGTCTGAATACCATGCTGCTCGAGCATGGTATTATCAAGCAGGAGTAATCCTGTAGCCGCTTGTATACCACTAGGTAACACTTTTAGTTCACCTGTTGTTCCGTGAGTAGGCAGGTTGAAGTCAGCTGACTTTCAACCTGCCTCCTCACCTAATTTTAATGGATTAGTAGAAGCAAGTGTAAAGACAGCTAAATTACATCTTAAACGTATTCTGGGAGAGTCTCAATTAACTTTTGAAGAGATGTCATGGTATGGCTTACACCGCCGGAACACGTTTGTTATTAAAGATTCAGCTTTACAAATTGAACGCAGACCTATCACTCAAGAGCATTTGGCATGCCCAAAACTCCCTCAAAAATAGTATCTACATTAAACACTTTTTTTGCATACTTTTGACACTTAACTTTCAAGTGTAGTTTTTATATGAAATTTTACAGGTAAATTAATTAACTCATTATTTTTTCAGGCCAGACCTTGTCATACGAGATCGTCGCCCGCGCCATGTCTGTCTGACCCAACGTCGTCGTCTCCTGACTTCTCTTGATGGCTTCTGCAGTGGTAAAGTGAGCAGATTTCTCTCTTTAGTTATTAATATCAAACATTTGCTGTTTGACTTTGTGTTTTTTTCTAGGCTACTTATGCATCCACTTAAAATCAGATGGGACATTATAATATTTTTGTTTGGTCAATTTGTATGTAAACTTTATCTCAATCAGTTCCGACCTAATACTTTTTAAAAATCGACTTAAATTACATACCTAACGTCGATAATGTTTATTATCTGTAATGCCTAAATAACACTACAAATTTTGAACCCGCGAGGCGTGGTTTTCTATTGTTTCATTGACAGCCACAGACAAAAAATAATTCTGTAAAAAATTATAAAAAAAAATTTTTGACCTCCAAGCATCAAAACGGCTAAAGCTCTTTTGATATTAGGTATAAAAATACTTGTCAAAATATATTTTGATAAGCGTTTCCAAATGAGAGGGCCTTCGCCCTCTCATTTGGAAAAAGTGAAAAAGCGAGGACCGAGTTTACGTTTCAATTAATCACTTGTTTATTAATTAAATTCGTCTTTTGAAATGATATTTAACGTTTCAAAAAACCTCGTGTCTATATTATTTTTGAAATTGCCTTATTTATAGGTAAATGTATTTACATGTTACCTTCTACTTTCTACTTTTATAGAAAAAACAATGTCCCCTTTTTGATTGTTAATGGAAACCTAAATGTTTAAATAACGCTGTTAGTTTAAGGTATTTCTGTATTTTAGTGAATTTTGTATGTTAGTTCTACGATTTGCCAATTCAAATAAAACTAGAAGATGTTCCTAACAAAACTAGGTATATAATATGAGAAGAGGAAAATTTTAAGAGAACAGAAAAGTAGGTAGTAGGGTCCGTACTTTCTTGCAATAGGGTAGTGTCCTGGGTAAAAAACATAAAATGTTTCTATTTACTCCGTCAGTTAGATTATCAGAAGATATTGGACACGTATTTTTTCTTTTGTCAATCAAACAAATACTTACAAAAATAAAGCGCGTCAAAGTTTAGGAGTGGGGGCTCGTGACGTCACAACTTGCTAAAACGTGTAGCAAGACGTGACGTCACGCGGAACTTTAACTGGCTATATCTTCATATTTTTTTGTTTAATCGACAAAAGAAAAAACACGGGTTTTATTTTTTTAGGACACTAGCCTATTGAATAAAAACCTACAAATATCAGTTAAATAAATCAGTTTCGATAATACTTTTAAAATTCATGTACACGCTCTAAACTAACCAAATCATTACACACCAACATGAATGTAGATGTTATAAAAATATGAATCGAAATGGAAAATGGTTCGATGCTGATTTTGGAAAATGTAAGAATTAAATCTAGGGTTAAATTTTAGGTAAGTGATACGTAATATGTCCAAGTACGAGTATTAAACAGAATTATTTTGACACTAAAAATGCTGCCACCCCTTTATATCGATCAACATTGGATGGCATAATTTTTTGTACTGTCAAATTCATTAATTTTAGTTTTGATAGAATAATGATAAGAATCAGAAAGTAGGAGCCTAATAATAAAATCTTATCACAGTTGATTAAAAGGACATGATAGGCAATGCCAAAAAATCTATTGTTGTTGGTTTATTCTTATTTCGGGGTTTTTCTCAATTTGTCGATGATATTCGATTTTTTTTTAAATTCAAAACCTGTATTTCTTTGAATAAAAGGCAAAAATAAATATTTTTAAACTTACGCGATCTGAACACATAATTATAAGTATTAATACAACGGGTATTTATCGCGTTTATTTACCTATTTTTCCCGACGTTTCAACAGGTTTACACACTGTCGTGGTCACGGGATGACTGTCATCCCGTGACCACGACAGTGTGTAAAGGAAAAATAGGTAAATAAACGCGATAAATACCCGTTGTATTAATACTTATAATTAAGGCTTACAAATTTGTAAAAAAAACACGGTTAACGCAATATAACCGGTTATTGTGGCGATTTTTGGATCAGAGAAACATGTCCATGTCCTTTATCATGTCAGAAACGGTAATGGCGATGAATAAAGAAAGGTTGACACAGAGTTTGTCTCACGGAATCCTAACTGCAACGCTTTCTGCTTATTAGGTACACCTATTTCGTCGCAACTTGTAAATTAGTAAGCGCCTGTCAAATTATAGTTGATGAGGTAGAATTTAACTTCTTCGAGGGCCTTCTTACATTTATTTTGAACGAACAAGGTTTGTTGGCTATAAATGAGCCAGTGTTTATATTTAAAATTAAAAACTACCCTGAGAATTTAACAATTCAACTCATTAATTATAGTAGTAATCCCCCCCTCCTATATGAAGAGACACGCCAAAAAGAGGCCCCGCCTCGCTATTCTTGGCCATGGCAGCGGCCACGGTAACAGCGGGGCAGGGGGTGCTAAGAATCCCCGGGCTACATCAAGCTGCCATTCATTACGAAATTTGACCCTGGCTACGTTCAACGGACGCACTGGCGCTCATTGTGGTTGGCCTTTGTCCAGCAGTGGACTGCTTGATGATGAAGCAGTACTAAACTCCTTGTATTCCATATAACACAATTTCCTTGGGTCTGGTCTATAAATGGGAACCACCCGGCGTCCTTTAAAAATAAAACTCAGTACTACATTATGATACCAAACAGTACAAGGCAGTTCCAACCCCCTAGTATTCCAATGTCACATAATTACCATTGTTCGTGGGCTATAAAAAGGATCCCGCCAAAGAAAACATTTTGAAAGATAACTACTTAGTTGTTGGATAAATGGTCAAAATATTAGCTACCCCAACTACCTAACATGCAAGGGTTAGTGGCGAACTATGAACGCCACGGCTTCGTGACTGATGTAAAAGTGGCGATCACAATAGGCCTATCGTGGCCGCCGTGATACGAAAGCCACCCCAAAGCTAATAAAAAAATAAATACCTAACATTAATACCTTTTGTCAACAAAATAAAAGACGCTGCCCTCGAAGACGTTAAATTTACCGTGTTTGTAAAAAATAAATTAGTTATTTAATCTTAATTTTTAATTATTCTGTGATAGATTGATAATAGTCTATTACGCATACTCGTCAAGTCAACAGAGTGATACGGTGTAGATATATTTGTTCTCATGTGGGATTTTTTGTTTATATTAAGTGTTTATAAGTGCGTAGTTTTTATTGAAAATTATATAGGACATTTTAAGGACTTGCAGAGCGGCCCATACATAAAAATTACCTTTATTTTTTTTTAAATGGAATAAATGAACCTCAAAATGATTATTCCTGTTATACAATAAAATTTTGGCATAGAGCTGTAGCGCTTTATAAGGTCTGCACCATAAGCCAAGACCCAACACGGGTGAAAGATGTATTAAACTATCTTAATCCCGTTCTGGTTTTCGGATTTATGTACATAGGTAGGTAACTTTTAAAGTGGAAAACCTAATAAACATGGTTTTCCAATAAAAAGGGTTCAGTTTCAGTCACCTTTTTAAAGTTAGTAAATAGTGTAAGCATAGACGAATCGTATCTGGTATTCGAGCAGATCACCTCATTTGGGCTGGTGTGATTTTTTTACTTTCTCCCGCGAAGATCTAAATTAGTACGGTTGTGATTGAAAATAACTCACTAAACAAGCGAGACAAGTACACTGAGTACTTTCTCATGTTTTTGAATGTGATATTCGTAAATCCGTGAAAAACCTGGAGCGTGATCACGGTTCTTGATGGATCGATAAGCACCGATTGTCTCTGGTGTAGATTAGGTTTATGATAAAAGCGTTGGTTCTTACCGAATGTTTCCAGACCAGAGACAATATACTCGTATGTGCTAGGTACAAAAATCGCAGCGGCTTAGGAATGGGCAAGGTTAGGTTACCTAGCCTGTGTACGGGACGGTGTCAACACCAGACCACATTGCAGGTTCGAATACTCAATACTAGGTGCGATTTAGTAAGTAAAACAAATAGTATAGAAGAATATAGCGTATTTTTCGAGATGGAAGCTAATCGTACATACTTACCATTTTGGATTTGTGGGATCGATCACTGGTGTCACACACTATTTCAATTTTGTAATTCGTAAGCCCGTGGAAATCCTACGGCGTGGTGCTCGATAAGGATCGATAATTAACCATAATCACGCTTTTAAATAAGTAAAATTGTAACCACAGAACTATGGTTGTGGTTTGTGAATAATGGTACTATATAAACCTTAAAAATGTTTGTTTCAGAAGCACAAAATATGTCTATGTTATTACAGTTCAGAAAAATACTAAGGTCCAGTGTTTTCTTCTCTAATCCTTGGACATTTTGATGACAAATTGTTAGGTAGTGTTCATCTAAAGGTTGGTCACCATACGAAATACGGCACGCGTCACGTGCTATGTCAGTGATGTCTGAAAAAAATTATTGAATTGTGCTGCAACGTACTCACTTACAATGGACTTGAACTCTTTTGTGGTAATATTTGTGCTTATCGTACTCTGGTTTATTATATCTATATTATTGTCATATGTACTGTAGTTGTGTAGTTTCATGTTGAAGGTGTACACGAATTTGTTAAATTTTTTGTCTTCTATAGTCCTTATCTTCTTGTAGTGTATATTTGGACATATAAGTCTAACATTAATATTTTTGAGAGTCTCGTTTAAGCAAATAATGTCCTCGATGTATTTGTTCATTTCTCTACCCATCCTCCTTGTCATCAATAATATAGATGTGGGTTTTTGTGACTCGGCCATATTACGGGTAATATTTACAAGATGGCTAGTTGGTGCATATGGAAACACGTGACAACATATAGCTTTTTTTGTTTGAAGATGATTGCTGAGTTCGGCCCCAAGTCCTCTGATGCATTCATCTCCAATGATTATAATAGCATTCTTTTCTTTCTGTTTTTCATGATCAGTTACTGTGCTGTTTCCAAGTGTTATTCCAGTTGTAATTGTGTCAAAATGCCAGCAAAACACTTCTTTAGGGTTATGTCACAGGTTTTTGTACTTTTCGCGCGAAGAAACGCAGCTAAACTTTATTAAATAATTAAAAACCGCAGGACAAGAGGTTAGTACTGTGTATTTCAGTTCGTGATTTTTTTTTTTTTTTTTTTTTTTTTTTTTTTTTTTTTTTTTTTTTTTAAAGTACTTGTCATCATGATACATATGTTTGGTTTTTTGGCACTTGGGTTTTTTGACGGAATGATGTTTTCATTCAAGGAGGAACTCTGCCTCCATTTCTTGCAGGATCACTCTAGGGGGATTTTTGGTGTCTTTTAGCTTTTTCCAGAAGGTTTCAACTGCCAGTATAGGAGGGACTCCTGACCAATCCTCTCCTCTATCAGAGACCTCAAGGATCTTGTTCATTTGGTCTATGACTTTGACCTCGTATGGGGTGGGATAGGGTTTTATAGAATAGACGGTCATCTTGCCGTCTGCTCTAGGCCTATAATGTATGGTTTGCTGAGGTGCTCTCGGTCGATTGTCTGTTTGGGCTTCTTGTCTTGAGGTCTGTGGGGAGATTTTTGGCTGTGGAGTACTGAGAGTCTCTGTCAGATTTTTCATGGTTGTCTCTAGTTTTGCATGATAGTCGGAGATCAGGGAAGATTGGTTTTTCCAGGATTCCTCGGCAGTTGAAATGGACATTTTAAAGTCTGCGACGGATCTAGAAGCAATCTTCATATCAGCGACCAGGATGGACATAGACGAGGTCACCTCACCCACGAGTTGGGAGTCAAAAATTGTTTTTGAATCTGATAGACCTCTCAAATATGCGTATGCTCCGTCTTTAGAAATAAGTCTTTCATCCGGGGGTTCTACCAAGAAGTTTTTTAGGAATTTTGCTATTCCATTCGATGGTAAAGTGTCCCACAAGTCGATCAAGAGGCGAAGTGTCTCTTTGTCTATTATCTCAGACATCGTGATGTGTTTGATGATGTCTCTCTTTCTCCCCTCCACCATGGCAACCGTTGATTGGTCCGATTTCCCATGCAGCAAAGCTGCCCACTTTTGTCTGAATGACTCCCTGGAGGAGAGGGTTTCTTCCTGGGGTGGGGGAGCTGAGGGGCTTTGGGGTGTTGGTGTTGGTTTTGGGTTGTGATGGTAGAGGGGTTGGGCTGTCGGTCTTGGTCGCCCTTCCAGTGTTGCTTCCACCAGTGAGTCTTCGTACCCCAGTCCTACTTCGGCCATTTCTGAGTAAGATGCCGGGATTTTAAGGGAGAAGGGTTTTCCTAGTGGGTGTTCTTTTCGATCTTTGATTTTTTTTTTTTTTTTTTTTTTTTTTTTTTTTAAAGTACTTGTCATCATGATACATATGTTTGGTTTTTTGGCACTTGGGTTTTTTGACGGAATGATGTTTTCATTCAAGGAGGAACTCTGCCTCCATTTCTTGCAGGATCACTCTAGGGGGATTTTTGGTGTCTTTTAGCTTTTTCCAGAAGGTTTCAACTGCCAGTATAGGAGGGACTCCTGACCAATCCTCTCCTCTATCAGAGACCTCAAGGATCTTGTTCATTTGGTCTATGACTTTGACCTCGTATGGGGTGGGATAGGGTTTTATAGAATAGACGGTCATCTTGCCGTCTGCTCTAGGCCTATAATGTATGGTTTGCTGAGGTGCTCTCGGTCGATTGTCTGTTTGGGCTTCTTGTCTTGAGGTCTGTGGGGAGATTTTTGGCTGTGGAGTACTGAGAGTCTCTGTCAGATTTTTCATGGTTGTCTCTAGTTTTGCATGATAGTCGGAGATCAGGGAAGATTGGTTTTTCCAGGATTCCTCGGCAGTTGAAATGGACATTTTAAAGTCTGCGACGGATCTAGAAGCAATCTTCATATCAGCGACCAGGATGGACATAGACGAGGTCACCTCACCCACGAGTTGGGAGTCAAAAATTGTTTTTGAATCTGATAGACCTCTCAAATATGCGTATGCTCCGTCTTTAGAAATAAGTCTTTCATCCGGGGGTTCTACCAAGAAGTTTTTTAGGAATTTTGCTATTCCATTCGATGGTAAAGTGTCCCACAAGTCGATCAAGAGGCGAAGTGTCTCTTTGTCTATTATCTCAGACATCGTGATGTGTTTGATGATGTCTCTCTTTCTCCCCTCCACCATGGCAACCGTTGATTGGTCCGATTTCCCATGCAGCAAAGCTGCCCACTTTTGTCTGAATGACTCCCTGGAGGAGAGGGTTTCTTCCTGGGGTGGGGGAGCTGAGGGGCTTTGGGGTGTTGGTGTTGGTTTTGGGTTGTGATGGTAGAGGGGTTGGGCTGTCGGTCTTGGTCGCCCTTCCAGTGTTGCTTCCACCAGTGAGTCTTCGTACCCCAGTCCTACTTCGGCCATTTCTGAGTAAGAGGCCGGGATTTTAAGGGAGGAGGGTTTTCCTAGTGGGTGTTCTTTTCGATCAGACATAGCGGGTGCTTGGTCTTTGGTCTGGATTAATTTTTGTTTATTATTCTATGCTACAACCATTACATGAGATGGTGTACGCATTGTCCAAGAGTATTATATTTATGACTTTACAACCATCAAATCCTTACTAATAAGAAAGTTGCAATCAAATAATAGAAACAAATTAAAACTAGTATATATAGTATATACAATATTGCAACAGTTTGGCAAAGTAAACAATTTACAGGCAGCTCAACTGATCAATATCATGAGTATTTATGTATTTAAAAACTACTTGATTGTTTTTCATTTTTTAATTATTCTAGAATTGATTGGTTACTGTCATATTAACATGCACTGAGTTTCGACTTCCTATTTTCTAATTATAGTGTAGTTCTAAGTATATTTATAATGTAGTCACAAAAAGCGACAGATTAGGACTATTTAAGAAGTTATGGTTAAAGTAATTAAAAATTAGTGTAAGCATAGACGAATCGTATTTGGTATTCGAGCAGATCACCGCATTTGGGCTGGGAGATTGTTTTACTTACTCCCGTGAAAATCTTAATTAGTACGGTTGTGGCTAATAATTCTAAACATGCGAGACAAGTACACTGAGTACTTTCTCGTGGATGAATGTTGAAATTTGGAAGTCCGTGAAAAACCTGGAGCGCGATTACGGTTCTCGATGGATCGATATGCACCGATTATGTCTCTTGTGTTACAGTTCATGATAAAAGCGTGGATTCTTTCGGAATGTATCGACACCAGAGACAATATTGGTTCTGCGCTGATCCATGATCGCGCTCGTAGAAAGTTTGGATTGCAAAATTGTGATGACAGAACTGTGGTTGTGGTTTATTTATGATGGGAGGAGTAAATAAAGTATAATAAATTGCAGCGGCTTAGGAAAGGGAAAGGTTAGGTTACCTCGCCTGTGTACGGGACGGTGTCAACACCAGACCATATTGCAGGTTCGAATACTCAATGCTGGGTGCGATTCTGTAAGGAAAAAAAATATTTATAAGAAATATATTTGCGAAATATATTCGCGCATTGGACTATGATAGAACTGTGGTTGTTATTTTGAACTGGAATATAAGAAGTAACAATTCTGAAATCCGAAATTTCAAAATAATATAATGTTATGTAGGTACTTTAGGTTAGTTTTGAGATCAAGAGGACATACCTACGTCAGCATTTCGGATAAGTGGGACGGAAAGTACGACAGGAAAAAAAAGCGTAGGGCGCTCCGTGGCGAGATGACATGTCACGGGGCGTCAATGGATTCTAGCAACGGACCATAATATATGGCAAACACTTCGGGAGACCTAACCCAGCAATGGGTAAAATCTCGCTGCGGATGATGACGATAAGGTGTCATGTGATAGGGTCACTTAGTATAAGCATAGGTGTAGGTAATGTTGCTACGTAACATAAACTTTTGCGATTTCAGCAATCAAGTTTGTGCTTTATATATGTATGTGCGATACGACACGCAACGTACATTTGTGCGACTTGCGGCTGTCCTAGAAACTGAATACGCACCATTAGATAAGCGTGGAAGCCATATACTGCAATGTTTTTGATAAACAATTTCGATTGACGAACTCAGTGGCGCAGCGGGTGAAGGCCCGCTTGCGACATAGGAGGTTGCAGGTTCGATTCTCACCCCGAGACAAATGTCTGTACTATCTGCAGATATTCGTTCCGAGGTGTTTTGACATAGGGTGGTAGTTTAAGTTTAGAAGTATTGATTAGAAATTAGGATTAATTTAAGCGTAGACGAATCGTATCCGGTATTCGAGCAGATCACCTCATTTGGGCTGGTGAGATTTGTTTACTTTCTCCCTTGAAGATCTTAATTAGTACGGTTGTGACTTTGCAAATAACTCAAAACAAGCGAGAAAGCACACTGAATACTTGATCTTGTTTGAATTTTGTAATTCGTAAGTCCGTGAAAAACCTGAATCGCGATTACGGTTGTCGAGAGCAATTATGTCTCTGGTGTAGATAAGGTTCATGACAAAAGCATAGGTTCTTACCGAATTTATCGACCAATCTAGAGTCTGTGAAAAAAAAGAGAAGTCTCGTGGCGATACGGTGAACTAACATAATAACGCAACAAAAGTAGTGCATTGGCACACGCGCGCCCTCTATTCCTAAGAAACTTCTCTTTTTCGAACGCACCAACAACACCGAACGAACTGTGGTTGTGGTTTATTCATAATGGGAGTTAATAAACTATAAAATCGCAGCGGCTTAGGAAAGGGCAAGGTTACCTCGCCTGTGTACGGGACGGTGTCAACGCCAGACCACATTGCAGGTTCGAATACTCAATGCTGGGTGCGGTTCTGTAAGGAAAAAAATAGTTTATAAGAAGATGATGAAGAAGAAATTTTTTAGTATGTTAGTTTCGTAGGTATGTCAGATAACCAATTAGGGGCGTCCATTAATTCCGTGAGGCTTGCCTCCCCCCCCCCCCCCCCCCAAGCCTCACGGAATTAACAGGCGTCAAGTCAGGTTTTTCATTTACATAAAATATGTGCTTTTCATAAATAAAGAAAAAAAGATTAAGGAAGGGGGTCGAGGTACAATATCATGACACCTCACCAAGGGGAGAGTCATCATCTAAGCTGTGTGCAAAGTCCTCCATTATGTACGCCGTATTTATAAATCGCCTTGATTACTGTTATCTTTCTTTAGTAAATGCATCCAATATATTTTGCGCTGACGATTGTTTCCTTTTCGATCTGTCTCAAAGTTGTTTCGTTCTAAGTAATAAGAAAAAAAAGAAATTCAATGAGATATCTATAATTAATGGCATGTGTGTGTCATATCATGTGATGTTTTCGAAAAGTTTTTTTCAATGCCTATTAAGTCTGATTTGGAAACAAAATCGTTCAAATAATTGCTAACAATAAGATATACTTTAAGAAACGGGATAGGAACCCATTTGGATTCCCTTAAATCGTTGAAAGAAAGCATTCAGTTAAAGAGAATTTACTAGATAAATATTTTTTGTGTAAATATAGGTAGCATTATTTCTCTGTACGTATCTACATATTAAAAGATTAAAACAAGTTTTAACTTAGCATCTATTTCACCCCAGAAAAATATTATGTATTTTAAGAAAAATAGGTCTTTTACATTAGTATTTTGAGTTTTTAGAAATGAACTTGAAATTGACCGCGAAAAAGGCCAAGACTGTAATGGCGTCTTGAATGACGTCACACCTCGCGAAACAACCTGTTCATTTTATACGAAAATTACAGCTAACATGGCATTTCGCGAGGTGTGACGTCACGCTACCATGCGCTCCTCTGATTTCACGTGATTAAACGCCTCATTTTGTCGATTTTATTTTCCAAAAATATTATTAATCTCTTACTATTTTAATAAAAAGTTTTTTTTTTTTGTTTACTAATTATCATGGTTAATCATTAGAAACTCTACGCCATCCGATTTATTCTTAGTGGAAACAAGTTGTCAAATTCATGAATATCGAGGTAATTTAGACATTTAATTGATTTCCCTGGGTAGAGATATAGTCCGAATGTAATTTTATTGGTAAAACAATAGATATAAATACATTTCTTCTTAAGATAGCATTAAGTTTAAGTAAGTCGATAAGTGAAAAGAAGATAACTACTAGAGTAAGTAAGATAATAGTTTCATGTCATGCCCATTAGTACTTAGATAAAACACTAGGGATTCGACCAATGTTTGTAAACAAAATGTATTTTACTTCACGGTAGGTACAGATTAATATAAATCACAAAACTAAGTCTATATTGAAAAAAATCGTCTCTAATCGCTTTCAAGATTGCCATTGGCGATAGTTATTTGCTAGTACTACTTACTCAAAATAACCTTTTGTTTACGTACCTACACTCCGGTTTAGAATCCAAGATATTTTATGTCAACAAACATATTTATGAATGAAAACTTAACAAAAACTGATAACAACAAGGTAACCGCAACGTTATCATCAAAAAGTAAAACATAAACTTCAACAACGCATAATCTCACATGTTCAGCGAAATATGTTTAAATTTGAATTCGAAAACAAACGGGATATGAATTAAATTATTACAGAAAGCTGTTTCGATGATACCGAGTCGTTAAATATTTTTCAACAACATTCCTACGGTTTTGTAACCCCGTTCTACGAAAAATCCAGGTTTTTAAATCGGAGTATAGTACCTACTAACGTTACGTCCCGTGATCTACCAGATAGCACGCTAATTGCAATTTTGACGAATATATTACAAGGAGCAAATCAGAACAAAAAAAACAACTGTTTCAATAAATATCTCATTGAAAAAATACGCTAGCACTGTACCCAATAGATATTGGCACTGTTCTATAAAAACTATGCAACTGTCACATTTTATAGAACGCAAATTTCAGTTAACTACTCGAAAGCTGTTCTGACCGGTATTACGGGGCGTAATCTTCGCAGCGAACATGATACGACGTCGTCACCGTATGTGTCAATTCGTCTCGTTGCTCGTTGCGAGCGCCTTCTGCCCCGTACGATCAGTACGAACGCTGTAACACGTTGCGTTACACCTCGTATCGCCGCGCCATCAGTATCCATACCCAACTTCAAGGGGCTTATTCCACGATGCTCATGGAATAAGCCCTTCAAGGTTGTTAGTTTCCTGTTAACTGAGAAACCAAATTGATAGGTTGATCCGTCAGTCAAAAACTAAAAAGTCGGTCAAATCATGTAAATACTAAATACCTACGCTTAATTCCAAAACTAACCCAAACCTGTGATTTTAGGAATACTTACTTTAAATATTTCTTATTGTAGATAAACATTTGGTCGATACCGTTTACCGTAACGTATGGGAAATAACCTAGAAACTTTGTTCTAAATTAAACTAGATATTAGGAAGTCATAAGTATGTTATTATACGTGTAATAATTCGAGAGCGGATCACTGTTTTACCAAACGTAAGCCCGTGAAAGACGTGATCAACTGGGAAAGATTCGCTGTACAATATCAATAACTCACTTTTGTAATGATTTCTGCCAAAATGAGCTACCAACATTTATTTTGTCAGTTCAAATCGTTTCATCACCGCAAAACAACAATTTTCTTGGACAAACCTGTCAAGTATCATGGAATGTCATGAATAAGATCAGAAACCGGTGAACGTTGTGGTTTTGCAGGTATGTACATGTATAACTAATCTTGGCGAGAAAATGTCATTGGTGTTATAATACGACTACCTTAAGAAAGGCGCTCCATCAATACATATCTTCTAGCACCAGTTCAGTAACGTCGTGGCTTGCGTTGAATCACGGAGCCCACATTACCTCCCATATTCCTAGACCTTACCTCAGAACTTCATACCACACTTACGTGACCACTGTATTAATTTCAAGTGCAATATAGTGTTCATTTATTCATTGATTCCACATTGCACCACGAATTCTGTTTAACGATTTTTTTTACTGCGATAATCTGCTGAGTGAAATTTCTAATTATTTATAATAAGCCCCGCCAGTGTCTTTATTTTTTGTGATCTAATTAACACTTCAGATTATTTCATATGTTTTTGTGTAACTTCAGTCATTCTTGAGATCGATGGATAAAGTTTTGAGGTAAGAGTATAACGCTTTATGTACGAGTAGAATATAGGAGTGTATGGCAAATTACGCTAATTTTAAATCAGCGTCCAGTTTGAATACTTCGAAATTACGCGTAGAAAGCGTCTTTGACGTGTATAGTATAGAATTTTATAGTACCCGCGTGCTAGGAAGGACTAATATTACAATTTTCTTATAATTATTTACGGTTTGAAAGAAAAATTTTACTTGTGAATTTTTCTTTTAAGCATAACAGATCTGGTAAATTGTGCCATTAAAAGTTAAATTTAGGGTAAGCGCCGTAGAAGTTTTTGATAGTAAAGTATGTTGCTCTGAGTAAATAAATATTGTTTTAGTGAGCATCATGGGAGTAATTTATTTAGGTAGCATAGATGCTCCGCCTTTTGTATAATAAACTTAAGGCACTCTTTTAAACTTTTCCAATTTGTATTACATACATTTTACTTACCAAGATGAGTTAACTAAAGATAACGGTTTTTATAATAACGTTGTTGAAAACAACAACACATTTTTTCAACATTAAATCAGCGTCCAATTTGAATACTTCGAAATTACGCGTAGAAAGCGTCTTTGACGTGTATAAAAATAAATATGGATCATTTAACTCCTCGCCCTGTAGCATAGAATGTGCGCAGCTTGACAGTAATTATAAAAACGCGTTTCGAGAGTACAAACAGTTTAAAATGTGTGTAATACAATTTCTTATGTACTCCATACAACCTAATGTTAATCCACCTCACTTACTATTAGATTATTTTAAGATTATCTGATAGACTTGGAAGCAACTACTTAATATTCATATGTTTAAGTAACATATAAGACCAGTCAGCCATATGGACGCAGGTCTTTGTTTGTTTGTAAATTTTAGAAAAATATAGGTGTTCATCTTGTTAGAAAACTTTTCTATTAGGTTTGAATACTTGTATGTACTCGTAGGTAATCATTCTTATTATGTAACAAATACAAAATTAAAAATAATTTATTTAGCGTAAGGTTTACTCGTATTATATATGTATAATATAAGATTTATCGATTCAAAATAAGGCATTCTTATTACGTTTAAATAATGTTAGGTAAGCACCAAATCAATCGATTAATTAAGATCTATTTTGTAGTTTTACGAGAGGTAGAGTATCCAATATTTCTAAATAACATAGATTTAAGTAAAACTTCTCCCGTATAGGCACCATTAAATACTATCGCAGCGCGAAGGTTACTCCGAGTTGGGACCATAAAATCAAAGCTTACAAATGTTGCTGCCATCATTTAATTAAAATGGCTAAATGTTGCATATTAGTTTTGTTTTTCATGTCGAGAGTTACGCTTTGATTTCGCTTGATTATGGTATGACTTGCGTACCTACTAGTCATGCTGTCTCGCTCAGATCAAATTCGCGAAGAGTGCGACAGCATAAGAAAGTACGCAGGTACCAATCAACACACACGAACATTATGTAAAATACAAGCACAAAAGGCAAAAATAGTGTAATCGATGCCCCGGGTGTAAACTGCACCTGAATTTGGAAGTAGGGATAAGGGGGTAGGGATTCTTTTGACCCTGTTTTTTAATAGCGCAGTGCTTAAGCTGAGTCGGGACAAATTCACTCCTTTCCCGAGCTATAAATAAACCCACCAATTAATTCATTCATTCATTAAATTTTAGGAAACTTTAATATATAAAGTCAGATGATGAAATAAGGATGAGTCTAGGTTATTATGGTACTAAGTTAGTACTAAGAGTCTCGTTAATACTACTCTTAATTTTAGTGAGTATTATCGAACTTTTCCGTCAATAATCGATTCATATTTTTAACTGACTAGAAATTACTTACGCATTCAGAATAAAAAATATATCTATTTAGTACATATAAAGTCTTATACGTACATATATTATTTAACTAGTACCCACGAGGCTCTCGTCATCACTAGGTGTTCCTGAGGAGGGATTAGTTGGTGTCCCGCAAAATATAAAAAAGATAGTGGATATACACGAAAGATTATTTAAAGTTGGTTTCTGTTTTTTATCAATCAAATTATTGCCTCAGTACTTGTTTAAGTCACCTTAAGTAAATCCTAACTGTATTTGTAATATAATCAAATGAAATTGTATTTTTTGGAACATTATCCATTTATTTGAGTTGGCAATTCGTTTTAGTTATCTAGTTATTAGTATAAGTTGATATTATTATTAGAAAACTCTGGTTGTAAAATTTGTTAGTACGGGTTTTCATTGCTATGTAATTTCATGGTATGTGCCATTTTCATTGTATTTTTAATTTTTCGAAATAAATAAATATAATGATGATGTACTAAGTATAAATATATATAATTTAAAAGTAAAGTATATGTTTGTGGAACAAAAACGGTGTTTTATTTACCTTATAGGGTAAGTATTATGTCAAGGAGCTAGCTTGAGTCTATTTACAGACTTTTCCACTGCATCTTCTCTACCTAGGAACAGAGATATTGTAATACTTTAGGCAAGTACCTATCTACTAAGGGTCTAGATACACAAGCTGCTTGAAGTAGTCAGGATCGTCTGCTTCAAGTGGAGTGAAATTCAATTACTTTATTTCTTTGGACGTACATAGTAATCTGGTCAAGTCTGTGCAGAACCTAAATTACTGATGAGGTCAGAATGGGTGGGTTGCTGGCCGCGATGATGATGACTGAAAGCGGAGCGTAGCCGCTGAAGAAACTAGTTGAAGGAACCACTGTGGTTCCTTCAACCAGTTTCTTCATAA
The DNA here is from genome assembly GCA_947044415.1 of Eupithecia dodoneata. Classification (NCBI taxonomy): domain Eukaryota; kingdom Metazoa; phylum Arthropoda; class Insecta; order Lepidoptera; family Geometridae; genus Eupithecia; species Eupithecia dodoneata. The sequence continues at coordinate 4,751,301 of OX345670.1, forward strand.
GCTGTGTTGTTTTCATGCGATAAACAATAATTTGATTATCACTAACGCCTTTTCAAAAGAGACCTCTTCCGAGCTCTGTCCCGCTCATATGAACACGAAATCCTTTATACGCTATAGAACGCTATCACCCTCAGTCGGGATCAGTCGGGATGTGATATTTGTGCGGGGTGGAGGCGCCGCTGCTCGGCTGCGCGGTCCGACATACATAATATGTACCTACTTTTAACTAAAGTGAAGTGATACATGCACTTGCACAAGTAACTGGCTAAAACCGAAAAATATCGTTCCATAGAGTACCGAATAATACATATAATATTTGAGGGAAAAAAGTAAGTACCTACTTTTACATAATATCTGGCAAAGTATGTTATTTTGTTATAACATAGTTTATTTTAGACATAGGTACCTTCTTAGTATCAACCAAAGTATGTTCAGCCCCAAACACCTGGACACTTAGGCTTAGGTAACCACTTAATTAAAAAATATATTATAAATCTAGGACTAGGAGCCATTTGCTGCTTCTCTTCTGTACATTAGCTTTCGATCAACCCCTGACCGTAAGGGTGATTCAAAATAATTTAATACCAAGCGGTTTATCGAACGGGGGTTATAAAAAAAATGTGGTTCTTTGACAGGCACTTAGAAACAACATGCATCGGTAGTAGGTACCTAATAAGCGTAGCAGTTGATGAGACTTTATTATTAACTAGCTGTGCCTCGCGGCTTCGCCCTCTTGGAAATCTATGTTTCAAATAGTTTATTATCTTGAATCACGCATCAAAATCTTTTGTGTAGGTAGTTTTAAAGATCAAAGCATACATAGAGGGAGGCAGACAACGGTAAGCAACTTTGTTTTATACTATGAAGTGATGATTTGGCAGTACCTAGTCTACTACTACTACCTACTAGAACTAATTTTTAACCGGCAAAAACAAAAGAGGAGGAGGTTCTATGTATGTTCAGCTGCTTGTATGTTTTTTTATGTACATATGTTCTTCGCTTTTTCTGTCAGGTATGGACCGATTTTGAAAATTATTTCATAAGTCACAACACAGTGTAAGGACAGTGATCCAGAAGTGCTCCAATAAAAAATGAAATCCCGAACCGAGATAAAGTTGAATTTTCACATCAAATAAAAAAATAAATCCATCGTTTCTGCGTGATTTTAAAAACTTTGCAACTGAGACCCTAGGCTTTTATAATATCACTAAAACGTAAATTCTTCACTTGCGATCAAAATTGTGTGACTTGTACCTATTACTGAAAGAAAGCTGATTATTTTATGCTGAAAGTACTTCATTGGGTTACGCAGTACAATTCATAGCTGTTATATTACAACAACAAAATCCCTAAAATTCCACACAAATATATAAATACCTATGGATAATTTAGTTTAAAATTTGACTGAAAAGTCATTTATGACGGATTATGTACCATGCCTTGATATTTTAGTGTGCACAGTATGTTTCAGACTCTTACGCCAATCCAATGGCTCAGCTACCTGAAGATTTAGACTAAGCTGCATAAATCATCTCAAAATTATGCGTACCGAACAGGCTTATATATCTCTCAATAACCGGGAACATCACCCCTCGTATGTCTGCCCTTGATAAGGGGTAGCCAAGGTCAATAGATATCGAGGGTGAACACCCTAACTTACCGTCGAAACAATTTGCAACTCATCTCTGGCCCTTGAATTAAATTATTTAAATTATTATTACGTTTAAAAACTTTTGAAACTATAGTGGTTATTAACGTGAAAGTTTTTAACCACGATAGGTTTTACCTGTAGGTTTACTTACGGGATATACCAACGGGCGGCATTTCGTATGTGAATTTGATCTTATTATGAACTAGCGGACCTTCCCGGCTTCGCACGGTTTTAGTACGGATCCCTAACTTTTTTGAAAATATAATACTTAGGTATGCCTATGTTCACCGGGGATAGTGTAGCTTCCCAACGGTGAAATAATTTTTCAAATCAGTCCAGTAATTTCGGAGCCTATTCATTACAAACAAACAAACAAAAAATCAAACCTTTCCTCTTTATAATATTAGTATAGACTACATTGAGGGGTGACAGAAGAAGTTCAATCTCCTGTGTCTTTCATTTCACAATACAACAAACGTCTCATCTACATGCTCTTCCACAACTTGCCTTCTTATTCCGTGATCATGGCGCATGAAACTGCCGAAATATTGGATAACTCAAAAATCAAATCATGGTAAATATCCCGTTTTAAATGACTTTAGTGTTAATAACCATGATAGTTTCAAAAGTTTTACGGAGTATAGGAGGTTAAGACAAGCTCTGTTTACTTAAAGCTAGATTTTTCAATTCGCCTATTTATGTAACATTTCGCTTTGAATCAGAAAAACAAATTCTTATATAATACCTACTTACTAGGCAATTGAAATGGGATTGGGCTACAATACAAGAGAAAAGTTCTTTGAAGAAACCTTACGATTTCGTGAAAAGCTCGAAGTAAGAAAACTTCTTAATTAAAACAACTCCCGACTTCTAAAGTGAAATCCTACACTTTACAACAAAAAACTATTTTTAAAACATAAATAATTTAAAATTTTTGTTTATTAGGTACAATAAAAACAAGTAGCTACATACCTACAAAAGGAATTAAAAAACTGGCATAAAGCTTAACGCCCGTTTCTTTCCAGGTTCTTACTAATTTGGCTGCTTTATACAGGAAAAGTTCTTTTTTTCTTTGAAAGGTTCTTACTAATTATTTGTTCCATTATAAAGGAACCAAATAATTAGTAAGAACCTACGAATCAAGTCATTTCAATAGACCTGAGATCTTGATCAAATTATTTGCACTCTCATGATTATTCAATCGTATTTTTTTCGCGTGCTTGTTTTCACATCTGAGAAAGCAATAATGTAGATTTTTTTATGTAATTCATGTTTTTTACCTGCCATTTGAGTTCTGATGCTACAAATCTAGGCCTAGTAATTTGCTCGAAATTTACTTCGAATTTGCTTGCAATAGGCGTGCTCCATCTTAGACCACATTTATGTTTTCCCAAGTTTGATGGTCGTCTAAAGCTTTACCGTTACCAAATAATAAGTCTTTGAAAAACCAGAATAAAATCACTCAAAAATATGTCCGTAAGGGGTAAGTTGACCTCTTCCACAGATATTTTTTGAGGAGTAAAGCTCAACCAGCTTTTCATCAGTTCAAAATCGTTTCGACGCTAACAGAGCGAAATTCGAATTTTAAAACCTATCGTACCTTTCCCATACGTCATGCATATGCATGGGCGTATCATTTAGCCGGACATAATTCATTATAGCGTTAGTATTGATCGTTGCAAGATGCGTTTTGCCCTATTTGTCAGATCTCTGATAGCCCTGCGCATGCCTGCAAGCTAGTGCTCCCCCACGACCCTTCTCGCTGTCTACCTGCTCGGCCATTTTCGCCTAGGCTGCATGACAGGCAAGTCCCCTGTCTGATTTATAGCTTCATTAATTTTTATTTTATTGCGCTGCTTTGTGTTTGTTTGTTTAGTGCGGGCGTAGGCATACTGCCACAGCGATTCTCTATATGGCTGGTATTCTATTTGAATTCATAATTGTTTGTAAAATCGGTTGTTTCTGTAAGTGAATCAAAGTGCGGCCTGGTCATATTTATTCCTAGTGTTTTTATCCGGCGGCGCGGCGCGTGATATTTTTCTGCTCAGTGCGATTCGATTACTAATTAGAAACTTTTTCTACTTTAATAAAAAAATTACAATGATTCCATCTAAACAATAACAAAAAATAACAATTACATTTTTTTTTAATAAAACCACCATGATTCAAAATGTGACTAGAGAGGGTTCACGCAATTAATATTTCCAAATACATAGATTTTCTCTAAAAATAGAATACCTACCTTATTTTATTGTGCATGGGACAAAGGATAAGAATATGGCGGTTGCCTCGACGACAGACGACGACGCGACGCGTGGGTCTTTCGACAGAGAAAGAGTTAAATTGTTTTGGATAGACTGAGTGGGAATCATGCAAAATTGCAAATGGTTATCAAAACTGAATAAAAAGGTATCTACATACATAAATAATTCATACGCTTTGGTTATTGTACAAAAAAAACCACTTGGTTCTTTCTGTTCGGTTCCGTTGTGCTGTTGGCTTTTTTTGATTAGGTACTTTTCTTACAAATAAATGAAGGTATAAACATACTTTCACAATATTATTATGTTCAAACAAATGATCCTGAAAAGGTTCGGTTTCCGTTCGGCTATCATCCGGTTAGCATATATGCGCAGCCGATTTAATTTCCGCGCATATTCGAGTAATAGAAAGAGGTAGGCATAGTCGCGTCTCTCAGGGAATGGGCGTCACTTAGAACTTAAGAAAATCGAGTGAGAGAAAGAGGATATTGAAAGATAGGGCATACATTCGGTTATCATAGTTTTTTCTCTCCCTTCTGCACAGATGTTCTAGTTAATTTCCGCGCAAGTTCGTGAATAGAATGAGATGGGCATAGTCAGGTTTTTCAGTCCCTGGCCAGGTGCGGTGCGTCACATAGATCTACTTATGATTAGTATTAAATGGAGTGAGAGAAAGATAGTTCGGCTCACATTCGGGTGTTATCGGGTTTTCCTTTCTGCGCAGCCGATTTAATTTCCGCGCACATTCGGGAATATAGAAAGAGATGATTATAGTCGGACTCAGGTCTCCGAGTAGCTGCGTCACTTAGATGTAGTATCAGTTACCGAGGGCGGTGGAACTTAGCTTATATTGGTCGGATCTTACTTTGGCCTAGAAGTCTATGCTAGAATTGCTCAGTGCTAATAGCTTTGTGTTTTCATAAATAAAGTAAGTTATTCGGCTGTGATTGACATGTATCTTAGAGTAGGTTTTCGCGCGGAGAGTGGAGTTCCGCTATTCCTGAGAACCTATAATCCAGGCTGAAATTGGAGCGAGCGAAAGAAGGGACAGGATAGAAGAAATGGGAAAGGGAAAACTAAGACATTTATATGGCGGAGACAGGTCACAACACCTGCGTGGTCTGCACAATAACGGTTTTTGATACAAAAAGCAACAGTTTTCGTGGAAGTGGGCCACAAGTATAAAATGGCGGCGCGGCGTGCCCTGCGCGTACTTGAAACAATTTCAATACAAATTTGCACATGCCGCACAGGGAAGGGATGTTTTGGTTTTAAAAATAGAACCAACATCTCACAAGTCTCTCATATTGAAGCAACTGATTTTGTTTAAAATATTAACGCTTTAGGTATCCTGCAGCTTAAATTATCATTATTTGTAAGTACTGAGACTAAGATTCTATAAGATTTGGGTTACCAATACACAGTTTACATAATCATAGTACCTACCTACTACCAACAGTAGGCACCTAAATGTAAAAACTCGACAAATGTAGGTACATTACGTACCTATGTCATATAATGTGGTTCCGTTTTTAGGCCAATTCGTGTCTAAAACTTTAAAATAAAAACAATTTACTCGCTTGGTTGCTGTTGCAATAAGCAATTTCTTCAAATACCCAAAATAATGACCACCAAAAATCACGTAGTCGTTCGTAAACTCGTAAGCTTTTGACTTGAGACGTGATTTTCTATAGACGAAGAAGATACCTCTCGCGTTCCCGTACAAAGTCTCCTCACCGCGTGTCGTCCCTTCGTAAAGCCAGACAGGGTTCTGCGTCTTTACTTTGTACTTTATAATACAATAAATTGCTAATTAGTAAGTATGCTCGTTAGTGGTGGGGATCACGGATCACAATAGGCTCTTTGCGAAACTCGGCAGAATACGCCATTGCGTCGTCGTGTCACCCGTCTGTGTTCGCCATTTAAAATATTTAAAAAAACCCCGGTTCTCAACGTCCTTGTATTTTCAGGAGGTATTCGGTCCGCCGTAGGATTGGGGGCGGCGTCTGCGGACGGTAGCGAGCGACGGGGGAGCAGCAAGCGCTGATGTCGACCGGGGAGAAAGCCACGCTTGACAAGTCCAACATGAAGGCGAAACTTGGTAAGTGTTTGTATATTGTACATATTAAACCATGCTTTCTGTTTGGTAAAATCGGCCCTAACCTTATCCTGAGTTTGAGCGCTGCTGGAAGGTACGACAGTTTTAAACTTATGCGCTTTCCAGTGGTCCGTTGTATTTTTGTGACATCAAGTAGATACGTCTGAATTCATGCTAAATAAATAAATTGAAATTGAATATATAAGGCCATAATCAATACCATAATATAGTATGTATTATGGTAATGATTTTTTAAACAATTTGCACTACTTTTTGTTTACGTACGATACCATCATTCTGATCTCCAATCAATGGGCGGCAGTTACTATCGTAAACGGAATTAATTCTTTACTTTAAAAAAATTAAACAAAGTTTGACCAGACCAAGATTTAATAATGACTAAAAGGAGAGAGCTTAGTACCTGCGCCTCATAAAAATACATATTTTTTACGTTGAGATCGTTAAAAATTTGTTTTTTTTACAATCTTCGGAAAACTTACCTACAGCTAAATGAAGATTAGATACAAATAATATTTAACTTAAAGCCAATTACAAATTTCCACATATAATAATAAAAGCAGCATCTTAGAAAAGATTAAGAGAAAGTAGACGATTTATATTTATTAAGTTAAAAAAAAGACAAAAAGAGATTGAAAATCGAATTGAGATTAGATTACCCGCGCCATATGGTTTCAGCTAGTAGGGAGGGATTAATCAGAAAGGGAAGCCAATTTATACCAGCTTGGCCACACTGGTTTAACTCGGAGGACTGACCACAAAATAATCGCCACGGGTAGATCGTTTGATCTTGTCTGATATGTACAAACGGTGCGTGGCTATTGCCTATATTTATTAATTGTATTTTTACCTTGAAGGTAGGCGCATAAACTGAACAGAAGTATTGAAAAATATATCGAAATTGTATCTGTTATTCCAGAACGCAGTCGTCAGTCGGCGCGTGAGTGCCGCGTTCGACTGAAGCTCCGCTACCAATACCTGGAGGAGCTCGTGGCTGATCGGGAACGGTCCGTGCTGACACTGCGTAAGGAGCTGGAGAAGGTACCTTGTAGCTCTAGGTTTAAGGACTATGTTTGTATGAATGGGTTAATAACATGAAGGTTATTATGGACTGGAGTTTTCCTATCTACGGTCGGAGGAGTTGCTGACAGAAACGGTCCCCTGACACTGCGTAAGGAATTGGAAGAGGTACGCTATAGATCTAGATTTAAGGACTATTTTTGTGTGAATGAATAAGTACTTCACTATTACCAGTTAGTTGATAATTAAAATAGTCCGTGCTGACGCTGCGTTAGGAGCTAGAGAAGTTAGAAGCTAGTTGTGGTTCTAGATAAGATATATCATTTTGTAGTAATAAGTCGCTTTAAATACGCTAGAGCAGTTAGTTGCTGATAGAAACTGTCCATGCAGACACTTTGTAACGAGTTGGACAAAGGACCTAGACTTGGACCAAGTTCGGTTTAGCGGACCATATAAGCTCATGATAGAAAGAGGAATCCGATATATCTGGGTCACCGTCATCAAAATCGTTGGTCAGGCCTATATTATTAACAAAATCCAAATAGCTAGCCAAACTTTTGCTTTTATAATCTACTAGCTGCGCCCGCGGCTTCGCCCGCATGGAAATCTGAGTCAAATGGCTTATAAACCTTCCTCTTGAATGACTCTATCTATTAAAAATAACCGCATCAAAATCCGTTGCGTAGTTTTAAAAATCTAAGCATATCTACCTAGGAACAAACAAACAGTGGGAAACGACTTTATTTTATACTATGTAGTGATTTTTTATGTGTAAGTTAAAAACCTACCTGAAAAGGAAAACAATCTAATGAGTTTTTTATAAAATATTTTCAGCTCTACAAATGGAACGCAGACCTGGAGCAGGGCATCACACCTGAGGGTCTGAATACCATGCTTCTCGAGCATGGCATCATCAAGCAGGAGTAACCCTGTAGCCTATAGGTAATACTTGTTCACATTTAATAATTTAATGCTTCCATTGTATATTTTTTGACACTTAACTTTCAAGTGTAGCTTTCTATCTGAATTTTTAATGTAATTGACAGGTTAATGAGGATTATTTAAAAATACCTAACCTCTACATTAAATAACCAGTAATTTTGGTAATAGCTGAGAAGAATCACTATGGATGTCTGAAATCAGGCGTCTTAGAAGTTTTTGAGTATTGTTTCAGTTATTAGTTTTAGAGTTTCTATTATGTTCTTGAACATTTTAATTTTTCAATAATAATTGGCTATAATTATAATATCGTACAGTACTATACTCCGATTTCGAATTCAAGATATTTTTTGACAACAAATACATTTATGAATATGAAAACTTAACAAAAATTGATAATAATAACAGAAAACAACGAGGTATTAGCAAGGTAATCACGAAAAACTAAAATACAAACTTCAACAATGCATAATCTTACATGTGCTTGTGAAAAATATTTAAGTTTGAATTCGAAAACGAACCAGAAATCAATTAAATGAAAGCTTATGAATGAAAGCTTGCAAAACCGAAAATTGTTTCAAGCTTCTGTGTTTTGCTTTGATGATACCAATGCCGTTCAATATCTTACACCAATATTCCTTCGGTATTGTAACCCATTTGTATACAAAAAATCAGAGTTTAGGCAGTTCCAAAACCATAGTATTCCAATGTCACAATTTGACGAGCGAAGTAGCGCGGCGGGCAAAGATCCGCCTGCGGCGCACTCTCACTGCTTGGTGATTGGAGCGTTCAAATAAAAACCGAAAAACATTCAGAAACACCCTTTATTTAGAAAAAACATGTAGACTTTTTTGCCAATTACTTACTGGTGTGGCGCAGTGATCCGAGTTGGATCCTGACACGCCATTGTTTGGTTCCTCTGCCGTCAGTCCAGTCGACGGCACGAAGTACCCGTTGGAGTAGGACTATCTCGACCTCGGCGTTCCAGCACTTGCCTAATTTTTTTTTCAGGCCTACTTCATCCCACTTCTGGTCACTGCAAAGGCCTGCCCTTGTTAAACGACGTCGCCCGCGCCAAGGTCTGTCTGACCTAACGTCGTCGTCTCCTGACTTCTCTTGCTGGCTTCTGCAGTGGTAAAGTGAGCAGATTTCTCTCTTTAGTTATTAGTATCAAATATTTACTGTTTGACGTTGTGTTTTTTATAGGCTTCTTATGCATATCCAATAGGGATTGCTAATTAACTAAATAATTTATTAGATAATGAAAATTACAAATAAATAAATGTAAGTAACTTTATCTTATACGAATGTGAATTTCAAAATATCAGACAAATTAAGTCCAAATATCCGTAATTAAAGTTTTGACACGAGGTTTTCTTACCGACTCAAAATATTTTTATCGAAATCTTCAACGGAAAATATGCCTAAAAAAACAATCTAATCCGTAACCTTTAAATGCTTTGTTGAAATGCTTCGTTTTTTTAATTATGGTTTCATCCACTTAAAATCAGCTGGGACATATTATGTATAATATGTTTGCTCGGTCAATTTGTATGTAAACTTTATGAAATGAAATGAAATAGTATTTATTTGTTAGTAAAGGTGTATTTATAGGTTAGTAAAGGTGTTAAAATAGAGTAGGTATCACTCAATAAGCTCCGACGTAATGCTTTTAAAAAATCAGCAGATATTGGATCAAACGTCGATAATTTTTTTTTATTAATTTTCTAAATAAATAACAATACTGCCCGTAGGGCAGCTTGTGGCGAGTTGTTGGTGAGTAGCGACACCACGGGTACCGAGTGCTCCCGGGGCAGTTCCTGGTTCTCGTCTCCGCTTGCGGAGTGGCATCCCAAGAGAACCAGATCCCCACCTCTTGCGTGCCTTCATTGACCGGTCTGAGTGGAGTCGCGAGAGATGCATCATAGTATGTAGACTCGGGGGTGGAAGCATCTAATGGCGCAATAGCGAGGAAACCCGCTCACGAGCAGTCTTCGTGATGGTGAAATCAAGACCGCACCTCTCGACACCCCTCAGTCGTTTGCGCCGATGTTGTTCCTCTCCGGTATTTACGCCACCGTCGACTATGTTTATGGCAGACGTCCGAAATCTCCCCTATAGCCCGATTACCCAGTCCATCCATGGGAGGGCCATCCAGGGAGGCCTTTGCCCTAGCAGTGAGACGAATCAGGTTAAATAAAAAAATCTAAATAAATGAAACTATAACTTTTAAGCCGCAGGGCGTGGGTTATAGTTTTCTATTGTTTCTCTGTCAGACACGGACAATAAAAAATGTATACAAATATTTTTTACCTACAAATCAAAATGGCTAAAGCTCTTTTGATATAATAGGTATCAAAATCCTTGTCTTACCAGATATTGTATAGGTAACATCCATACTTATACAATATTTTTACAAGTTTGACGATATAAAATATTTTCTACCCCAAATTTTGTAGGCCCTCGCCCTCTCATTTGGAAAACGTGAAAAAGCGAGGACCGAATCACTTGATTACTAATTTCATTCGTCTTTAAAATTAAATTATAACATTTCAATAAAACTCGTATCTATATATTTTTTTGAAGTTATGCCTTTTTAGAAATGTATTTACCTTCTACTTTCTACTTTTATATAAAAAACGATGCCCCCTTTTTTCAAATATTAATGGAAACCTAAATGTTTCGATATCGCTGTTAGTTCTAAGGAATTTCTGTATTTTAATGAATTTTGTATGTAAGTTCTACGATTTGCCAATTCAAATAAAGCTAAAAGTTACATTACAGAACTTTATTTATAATATAAGAAGAAGAAAATGAGATAGAGAAGAGAACGGAAAAGCAGGCCTATACCTACTTTCTAGTAATTGAATAAAACCGATAAATATCAGTCAAAATTTATCTCAGATTCGATAATATTTGTAAAATTCATGTACAGCGGTACAGGAAACTAAACTTACCAATCAAAGACAATTTTGTTGAAATGATGTTATAAAAAATATGAATCGAAATGGAAAATAGTTCGATCGTTGTCAAGAAAATGTGCCAACTAAAGCTAAGGTAGTGGTAAGGTGGTAGTAAGGTAAGTGAAGAGTTTTGAATCATACCCATCGATTAAACTAAACTTCTTTGACACTAAAAATCCTGCCGTTCTTTTATATCGACCAACATTGGATGGCATAATTTTTAGTTCTGGCAAGTTAATTTATTTTAATTTTGATAGTTTATTCGTTAACTATTTCAGGTATGTTCGTTATTATAGTGTAATTGTAAGCGTAGACAAATTGTATCAGGTATTCGAGCAGATCACCTCATTTGGGCTGGTGAGATTTTTTTACTTTCTCCCTTGAAAACCTAAATTAAAGCGGTTGTGATTTTGAAAATAACTCACTAAACAAGCGAAACAAGTACACTGAGTACCTTCTCGTGTTTGAATGTGATATTCGTAAATCCGTGAAAAACCTGGAGCGTGATCACGGTTCTCGATGGATCGATAAGCACCGATTGTCTCTGGTGTAGATTAGGTTTATGATAAAAGCGTTGGTTCTTACTGAATGTATCGAGACCAGAGACAATATCTGTGCTTCGGTAAACCATACTCGCGCTCCTGGAAAGTTTAGATTTGTAAAATTGTGAGTCCACAAAACTATGGTTGTGATTTTTCAATATGGGAGTTAATAAGGTACAAAAATTTAGTTAGTTTAGTTTTATTTTTTGTTATATATCTGTCTTGTGTTATCTTCGGTGACGTCACCAAACGGCTCTATCGGAAGACCAGCGTTGGTTGTAACATGCTTTCAATTAACTCATGCTGAGATAGAGTCCGTTTTGTGACTCATGTAGGTACAAAAATCTGTTATGTCCTTTATTTTTTAATCATGTTTGTTTTATGTTTTTGTGTATTTAGTTACAAATAAACTTTATTCTATACTAAAAAAAATCGCAGCGGCTTAGGAAAGGGCAAGGTTAGGTTACTTCGCCTGTGTACGGGACGGTGTCAACACCAGACCATATTGCAGGTTTGAATACTCAATGCTGGGTGCGATTTAGTAAGTAAAATAAAGTAGTTTTTAAGAATACTTTATTTAGGGTATTTGACGAGATTTGCAAAGCATTTCAGATTTGTGTTGTGGGATCGACCACAGGCCCCTGGGTCAAGGTATAGTCGAATCGAATCTGGAATTCAAGCAGATGCCGTTAATGGTCTGGTGAAGTTTGTCTCCCGTGGAAATTTAAATTAGTACGGTTGTGACTTTTTGGAAATTTCCAAATATGCCTGAAAACTTGTTAAAATTTGCAAATAATAAGCCCGTGAAAAACGTAGGATTATGGTTCTCAATAAGAATGGATAACAACCATAATCGTGGTCTTGAAAAGTTGAAATTGTTAAAGTTGTACCTACTTTGGTTTTGGGTTAATAATAATGGGAGTTAATAAACTAAAAATCGCAGCGGCTTACGAAAGGGCAAGGTTAATTCCTTGCCTGTGTACGGGACGGTGACAACACCAGAACCCATTATAGTTTCGAATAATCAATTCTGTAATATAACAAAAAGTGGTTTGAGCAAGTTATAACCTGAACTAAAAGATAACCTGAGGAGCAGCGGGCGATCATTCATAATATCTATTAGTATGTCAGTTATGCAACTACCTATAACCATTACTTGAGATGATGTGCGCATTGTCCAATATTATATATGAGTTTACAACCTTCAAATCTTTACTAACAAAGAAAGTTACAATCAAATAATTAAAACGAACCAGTAAATACAATTAAAACAATTGAGCTAACTGCAGACTGTTGCAAAGCAAACAATTTACATGTAGCTCAACTGATCCATATCAATATCATGAGTATTTGTGATATATTATATAAAAATTTCTTCGATTGATTTTCATTACTCATTTATGCTGTAGAATTTATTGGTAACTGTCATATTAACAAACACTCAGATTCGACTTTATAATGTTAGAGGTTATTCCAATTTTCAAACAAAACTGTCAAATACCTTGATAAAATAAATGCTTCCTGTTCATAATATTATAGCTAATTAATTATAAGTTCAGATTAAAGAGAAATGTAATGTAATTATGGTTAATAAATATGCCAAATATAGACGAATCGTATCAAGTATTCGAGCAGATCACCTCATTTGGACTGGTGAGATTTTTACTTTCTCCCTTGAAAATCTAAATGAGTACGGTTGTGATTTTGGAAATACCTACAAACATGCGAGACAAGTACACTGAGAACTTTCTCGTGGATGAATGTAGAAATTCGGAAGTCCGTGAAAAACCTGGAGCGCGATTACGGTTCTCGATGGATCGATATGCACCGATTATGTCTCTGGTGTTACAGTTCATGATAAAAGCGTGGATTCTTTCGGAATTTATCGACACCAGAGACAATATTGGTTCTGCGCTGATCCATGATCGCGCTCCTAGAAAGTTTGGATTGCAAAATTGTGACGACAGAACTGTGGTTGTGGTTTATTATGGGATGGGAGTAAATAAAGTATGATAAATTGCAGCGGCCTAGGAAAGGGAAAGGTCGCCTGTATGGGACGGTGTCAACACCAGACCATATTGCAGGTTCGAATACTCAATGCTGGGTGCGGTTTTGTAAGGAAAAAAGTAGTTTGTAAGAATAAAGTAATAAAATGATAGACACTGGAATCATGGAAGTGTTTATTATTTTGAATGCGAAGATAAGAACTATACTACAATTCTGTAATACGAAATTTAAAAATAATATTATGATATATATATACATATAAGGTTATTTTTAAGGATCAAGAAGGCATATGTCATACCTAGCGTTTCGGATGACTTTTTTTATTTTCCTTTAGGTGGCTTATATGTATGTCATTGCGGCAATGATAGGTTTATTGTAATCGCCACTTTATGCGTTCAGGCCTGAAGCTCCGGCGTTTATATCGCGACGGTGGGGTCGACATTCTTAATTATCAACCTGCTCACCAGAGAGATATCAAAAGCCCCTGCAATGTCAAGAAATGCATAGAATGCTGTTCCGATTTCCGTGTCCTCCAAAGCCTTCTCCACTCTGTCGATTAGGCTACTTAGCGCCGTCTCTGTGGATATGCCCTTGTGATAAGCGTGTTGGCTGTGGTGACTGGGAATGCGGCTAGCGTCTCTCTCGAGGTAATGACTGTCTACCACCTTCTCCATTGTCTTGAGAAGAACGATGATGATGGTGACGACCTCAATGGCGCAGCGGGTGAAGGTCCACCTGCGAGATAGGATTTCGCAGGATCGATTCTCATCCCGAGACAATTCTTTATACGATCTGCAGATATTCGTTCCGAGATTTTTTTACATTATATAAAGTATCGTGGAAACGCTCCGAATAATTAGTTTAATTAGAAATTAGATTTAGTTTAAGCATAGACGAATCGTATCTGGTATCCGAGCAGATCACCTCAGTTGGGCTGGTGAGATTTATACGCGAAGATATAAATTAGTACGGTTGTGACTTCGAAAGTAGCTCCAAACATGCGAAACAAATACACTGAGTTCTTTCTCGTGTATGAATGTTGAAATTCGGAAGTCCGTGAAAAACCTGTAGCGCGATTATGGTTTTCGCTAAAGATCAATAAGGAGCAATTATGTCTCTGTAGATATAGTTCATGCCATAAGCGTTTGTTCGATCGTTCCATCATTGTGTACGGGACGGTGCCAACAACAGACCATATTGCTGGTTCGAATACTCAATACTGGGTACGGTTCAGTAAGAATAATAAAATAGTTGGCTGTTTACACGAATAAATACCACTATTACCACTTAAATTCGTCTTATAAATATAATATAATAGCACTTTACTGTGGCGTATGATAATGATGTTAATAATGTGTCTTGTCACTTACCGTCAAATCAAACGCACGTCTCAAGTGACGAACCGACGACGTCTTGTCATGAACTCAAGTGACGAATTTTTGACATTATTTCACTGATAAACTTCAAATATTCGCGACTTGACAAATGCTTGAAATTTGATTTCGTTTGAGTATTCGTGCGTTAGTTTAAGTTTTAGGAACTGTATCTACAATGTTTTCGATAAACATTTTGACCTGACGACCTCAGGCGAAGGTCCGCCGGAGGATGCGGGTCCGATTTCACCCTGAGAGAAATGTCTATATGCTGCAGTCTGCAGATATTTGTTCCGGGGTTGTTTTATATATCTTATACAGTTGAATATATCATAAGCCAACCCTTTTTTATTTATATGTACTGTACATATTGAAGACAATTAGGAAGATGGGCCTAGTGTCAGAAACTAGAATAATAAACCTTACTAATAATAAGTATAGATAATATTTTTTATGTCATACACATTAGAATTTAAATAAAACACTAGGTATTCGACCAATGTTTATAAACAAAATTCATTTGACTTGAAAGTAGGTACAGCTTAATTAATTATTACAAAATTAAGTCGATATATTAAAATAAATCTTTTATAATCGCTATTGGCGATAGTTATTTGCTAATACTACTGATTTACTCAAAATAACCATTAGTTTACGTACCTACACTAGAGTCCGATTTAGAATCAGATATATTTTATTTGATGTCAGTACCCATACCCACCTTTAAGGTGGTTCGTTTCCTGTTGACTGAGAAACCAGTTCCGAGTTTATAAGTTGAACCGTTAGTCTAAAACTAAAAAGTCATGTAAATACCAAATACCTATGGTTAATTCAAAATTAACCCAAACCTGTGATTTTAGGAATACTTTAAATATTTCTAATTGTAGATAAACATTTGGTCGATACCGTTTACCGTAACGTATGGGAAATAACGCCTACAAACTTTGTTCTAAATTATATTAGATAGGTATTAGGAAGTCATAAGTATGTTATTATACGTGTAATAATTCGAGAGCGGATCACTGTTTTACCAAACGTAAGCCCGTGAAAGACGTGATCAACTGGGAAAGATTCGCTATACAATATCAATAACTCACTTTTGTAATGATTTCTGCCAAAATGAGCTACCAACATTTATTTTGTCAGTTCAAATCGTTTCATCACCGCAAAACAGCAATTTTCTTGTACAAACCTGTCAAGTATCATGGAATGTCATGAATAAGATCAGAAACCGGTGAACGTTGTGGTTTTGCAGGTATGTACATGTATAACTAATCTTGGCGAGAAAGTGTCATTGGTGTTATAATACGACTACCTTAAGAAAGGCGCTCCATCAATACATATCTTCTAGCACCAGTTCAGTAACGTCGTGGCTTGCGTTGAATCACGGAGCCCACATTACCTCCCATATTCCTAGACCTTACCTCAGAACTTCATACCACACTTACGTGACCACTGTATTAATTTCAAGTGCGATATAGTGTTCATTTATTCATTGATTCGACATTGCACCACGAATTCTGTTAACAATTTGTTTTACTGCGATAATCTGCTGAGTGAAATTTCTAAGAATGTATATCAACAATTGGCCCCAAGCCCCGCTGGTGTCGTTATTTATTTTGTGATCATAAATCATTTATTTTTGCAGGAATGTAGGTACAATAGATCTTCTTAATAATAAGGTTCCTATACATTCTGCCTCGTCAGGGCGTGCAAAATTGTTACAAATTTATTAGCTCCATCTAATTCATTCTCGATCTAATTAAAACTTCAGATTATTTCATGTGTTTTTGTGTACTTCAGTAATTCTTGAGATTGATGGATAAAGTTTTGAGGTAAGAATAAAACGTTTTAGAATATAGGAGTGTATGCCAAATTACGCTAATTTTAAATCAGCGTGCAGTTTGAATACTTCGATATTACGCGTAGAAAACGTCTTTGACGTGTAGGCAAATAATATGTATTTATGTTAAATGTAAGATGGTGATAAATAAAAAGGCTCAAATTATGATGAAATTAATTTTAAAATATATCATTCATATGTGGATAAAAAAGTATCACAAATAGTCGTAGAATATTTTTTTAGGTAGCATAACATACTCCGCCTTTTGTATATCTAACTTACGCTCTCTCTTAAACTTTTCAAATTTGTATTACATACATTTTACTTATTAAGACCAGTTGACTAAAGATATTGTTATACATATAAATTGTTGAAAACAAATCAAAATGACTAAAGTCATTTAAAACGGGATATTTACCATGATTTGATTTTTGAGTTATCCAATATTTCGGCACTATTTCATGCGCCATGATCACGGAATAACTCGCAGTCGCAGTGCCTTCAGTTATTCCGTGATCATGGCGCATGAAACTGTGCCGAAATATTGGATAACTCAAAAATCAAATCATGGTAAATATCCCGTTTTAAATGACTTTAGTGTTAATAACCATAATAGTTTCAAAAATCAAAATGAGACGAAAATATGCATCATTTAATCCCTCGCCCTGTAGCATAGATAGAACTTCGCAGCCTGACAGTTATTATACATGTACAATTATATATAATTATAACAATACATGTATAATTATATGAAACACTTTTCCTTCTATAATTATTTTCTAGTTAACCTTGAGGCTGAAATTATAAATCATTATGTACTGGTTATTTAAACATCATGCTTTTCACAATGTTTTTCTGTCACCTTTGGATACAGTCATATTTTAAATAATACATTTTAAATCTGGATAATACTCTCGAATAATATCGAAGTTTCGTATGGCGATTAGTAACTCGCGACCGGTTTGCGACAGGCGTAAAATCAGTGCTGTCAAACGTCAATTTTGACGTTGTAGCTGGTGTCAAACTAATACAAAATTGACGTTTGACAGCACTGATTGCTTAATTTACGCCTGTCGCAAACCGGTCGCGAGTTACATAATTACCCGGGGTTTGCCAATGAAAAATACAACATTGAACTAATTTCTATTCTACCATACGTTTTTTTACAAGTCTGTTTTCCTCAGAACAATCCGGTGATTTGTGAAACTAACGGACCTAAAACAAGTGAATCACTGTTTAGTTATGTTCTCTCTCTCTGCAAGTAGTACCTACATCGTCTTATCGTTTCCTATATTGGTTAGGTACAAATATTGATTTGCGCATGATTGATGTAGGTATTTATTTCGTCATCCTGATTCATTATTATTGAATGTAATAAAAAGTTACCTAAATAAGCTAGATAGGTATGCAAACATATTAATCCTCAGCTGTTGTTCGCTTGATATAAGAATTTCGCTAGTTTCTTTAAGTACTTTGCTGACGCTTTATCGCGTGTCTCGATAATAACAAGTCACACGTTGCGATTTTGTTAGATCTTTCATAAGGCAGTTGTCTCACCGCCGCCGCCGGCAAGAGAACTACTAACTATCGGCTATTTTCTCGCTCAAGAAACGTACAGTTAGATATACATTGCGTGTAAACAAAAGAGATGCATATACAAAGAGTTGATCGCTGACTGTTCACACTGCCGGCGAGAACACGCTTCACTAGTTTGTCGCTGGTCGACAAGAGCCAGGAAAATAACACTCGCTCAGCGATAATCGCTAAGCGATCAGAAAACCCACGCCGAGAGAGCAACCAGCGGTCATTTCTCTACAATGCGGACTGTCGTCGTTGCTAATTAGGTTTCAGTAATTATATGTTTTTTTGTTACTTTGTAATTATTTCATTATATTCGTTCGTACAAACAAATACGAATTTATTTACCGTAAGGTTAAACTCGTTTATAAGATTTAATCTCGATTAAAAGAAGGCATTCGTAGTATGTTTAAATAATGATAAGTAACCACCAAATCAATCGATTAATTAAGGTATTTTTTTGTAGTTTTTAAGATACTGAAAGATGTTGTATTACGGATATTTCTAAATAACATAGATATTAAGTAAAACATCTCCCGTATGGTACCATTAAATATTATCGCAGCGCGAGGGTTCCTCGGTTTGTTTGTTGGGACCATAAAATCAAAGCATACGATCTTGCTGCCATCTTAAAAAAATGGCTGTATGTTGCCGTTTTTTTTATTTTGTTGTTGGGTAAGAGCTGGCGAGAATTAGGCTTTGATTTAGCTTGATTATGGTACAAACCTGCGTACCTTCTTGTCATCTGTCATTCTGTCTCGCTTAGATCAAATTCGCGAAGAGTAGGACAGCAGTACGTAGGTACCTAATCAACTGTTTTTGAATAGTTCAGTGTTTAAGCTAAGTAGGGACAAGTTCACTCCTCTTCCAAGCAATAAACCCACCAATTTTAGGAAACTTAGGTAAGGAAATAATATTTAAGATTAGAAAATAAAGATTAATCTAGGTTTGTACTAAGAGTCTCGTCAATCCTATTCTAAATTTAAGTCAATACTATCGAACTGTTTCCGTCAACAATCGATTCATATTTTTTTAACAGTCTAGAAATGATTATCACCTTAATATTATATGCGAAAGTCTGGATGTTTAGAGGGATGGATGTATATTTGTTACTTATTCACGCCAAAAGTACTGAACGGATCGGGCTGAAAATTTAAATACAGGTAGTTCTAGGCCTGGAATAAATGATTATTTGTATCCATAGTTTATTTTTATGCTAATAATAATTACAATAGTAACCAACCAACCAGTGGAGAGAAAATACGGGCCGCATTCTTCACGTACATTTAATAGAATAACAAACTTTTTTGTGTTTCATATTTATAATTAAAACTCACAAATTCTTTATTTCAATTGGTATAAAATAATAATTTCGAGAAGTGAGTTAAAGTAAAAACTATATACACTAAATACTAAGAAATGTCAATTTGTTTTTTCGTATTTAAAAACAATCTAATTATTGATTTTGTAAATGCCTAAGTACCTACTTGTTTTTGTCACTTTATTAAAATCCTAACTGTATTTGTAGGAATTAAATGATTCTGAGTTAAATAAAAATTATATAATTATAATATTATATTATTATTTATTTATTTATTTTATTTTAAGCCATTATTGTCCCACTGCTGGGCAAAGGCCTCCCTTTTCTCCTTCCACTGTATAATATTATATAAATTAAAAAAAATACAGAATCATTAAAGAGGCATCATATCCATTTAATTGAGTTGGCAATTCGTTTTTTTATATCCAATTATTAGTATAAGTTGATATTATTATTAGAAAACTCTGGTTGTAAAATTTGTTTGTACGGCTTTTCGTTGCTATGTAATTTTATTGTATGTGCCATTTTCACTGTATTTTTATTTTTCGATATAAATAAAGATATGATGTACGAATTTAAAAGTAAAGTCAATGTTTCTGGACCAAAACTTTGTTTTATTTTACCATAGGGTAAGGAACTAACCTTTTGGGTAACTCTAGGAACCTGAAGTCCTTTTCAGCTTTTGACTTCAGCTAGCCCATGTTCTTTCTCTACCTAGGATCAGAGATATTGTAATAAATACACTAATAGCTCATCTCTGGACATAAAACATCTAGCTAAACTACCATCAAAGCAAGCTGCTAAGCTGCCGTCGAATTAACCAGCCTAGCCGGCCCGTCAACCGCCCTGCAATGCGCTCGGAAACACAACACACAATCCATACAATCTTTTAGGGAAGTGGCTGATAGCTCAATCAATATATATGTAATGTTAATGATTATTTATTATTTTTGTGTAATGTATTATAATATTATATAATATAATGTGATGGTGGAGATGGGCAGTACACCTGGCAAGGGGAGAGGATCACCGATGGACCAAAGCAGTTACCGAATGGTGGCCAAGGGATTTGCGGCGGCGTCGAGGTAGACCACCTGCCCGATGGTCAGACGACATTGTGGGGGCTGTAGGGAAGCAGTGGATCCGACTAGCACAATACCGCCAGGGGTGGCGAGATAAGGAAGAGGCCTATACCCAGCAGTGGGTGTTACCAGCTGATTAGATAGATATGATGTATGTAGCTTTTTACATATTGCATATAATATGTGATCTGTAACCAAAAGTTATCAATAAATGAATTATGAACTGCGCAGTTGCAATAACTGCCTGAAGTTTGAAGGTATAAACGTCCCTTGGCTAAACAAATATTATCTTAGGTCAGGGGAATACGTTTGCAGAGGTCAGTTTTGCCACAGATAAGTAAAAGTTAATTCGGTTTTGCTGTTAAATTGAGTAAGAATGTTTTATTTCAAATTTACAAGGTAGCCTTAAAGTTAATCATAGCTATTTATACCACAAAATATATTTATAGAGTTTGCTTAGTACATACACAGTATATAATGTATACATAGGTAAATATTGGCTATAAAACTTAGAATCTGACAGAATCTTGAAGGTTTAGGCAGTAGACGAATGATGTGGCGCGGTGGTCGAAGGTCCGCCTGCGACGCGACAGGTTGCGGGTTCGATTCCCGCCTCGGAACAATTGTGTGTACGATCTGTAGATATTTGTTCCGGGTGTTCTGGTCGTTTTATTTATTTATTTTTTATTTATAGTAGCGAATAGCATAGGTACCTATCCTTCCTATTTGTATAGCTTGTCCGTCCTGTACAGGGGACCTGATGATGGAAGTGGATAGTCAAATCTGAAACCATGACAGTTAGGAAAAAGTCGTGAATGGAGTCAGGGTCTCAATTTATACCTTACTAGACATTTTGCAAGTACCGAACCACATGCCTATTTGGATAGCTTTGTTGGTTATTATCTATTATATATTTCTATTATATATATTATCTAGTATACTATGGATTTTATTATCTGAATTAAATAAATACAATACAATACAATACAATTATCACTATGAAATGACATCGTTCGGCAATCTATCATCTGAAGGCTTTCTTATCAATGGGAAACGACTCGAGTCGCCCTATTGAATCGAATCTCCGGCGAAAATGAGGGTAAAGGGGTGGTAAATAGGTATTTAGAGGAGATATTGAGAAAAAGCATTGATTGCCAACCTATAGACATTTTCTAAGGCTAATGATGTGGGTATTATTTTATTTTATTTTGCTTTATTCGGAAGACTAACAGTTTTAAACACTTAACTCACTAAACAGATACTAACAGATAACTTAAATAAAAACTAATAACCATTTATGTGTCCTCGCATATTGTAAATTATATTATTAGTTATTTTATTATCATACAGTGTATGTACTTTTCCTCCATTATCTATTTACTTAATATACTGTCAGGTATATTTTACAAAAACCTACCAAAAGTCATGGAATTGTAACAAAATGTATAGAATAATTAGTGTATTGTTTTTATGTGCCACCAAATAAATAAGGTAATTAAGTACATATATATATATATATATATATATATATATATATATAAATATATATATAAATATATAGCATTGCGTTAGGGCTTAATAGACACCCAGTTATGTTATTTTCTCAATAAATCGACTAGCTCTCTCTTGTAACGATATCAATAAATAAATAATGCTGGACAATTCACAGACCATTATGTAGCCCCAAGGTAAGCAGAGCTTTTGTTTTGGGTACTAGATAACTGATATACATAATACAATACATTACACAGATAGATATGTTTTATTATACATAGATAACGACTAGAACACCCTGAATTGATGTCTGCGGAACGAACGAACACCTCCTGCGTCGCAGGCGGACCTTCGCACACCGCGCCACAGAGGTCGTCAAATATATTACAGTGGTTTTTTTCGATTTAATCTTTCGTGCGCAACATTTATCTTTGTTCCGCTATCTATTCGGCACCTGGGTTACATAGATTGATTGTAGACAGGTCACAGAGAGAAATGGAGGAGGAACGGTGATCATCTAGGTAGATACATACATCAGGGCTTTTGACCCGACTACGATAAGGAGGGTATGCTTTGATCCATCTCTTATTTTATCTCATTACATCAAACAAAGGAAATTAAAAAAAAATTAACAGTTTGCGATACCTTTTATAAGCTTTTTCAAAATACCGTTTATACATAAAGACAGAAAGAAAGAAAGAAAATTATTTATTAAATACTAACACAACACACAAACAAGGTTAGTTACACACACATATAAGACTACATAGTACCTACTTACTAGAAAATACGTAACACAGACAAAATATAAAAAAAAACGTGAAAAAGGTACAAAATGTCGGTACTAACACAAGTAGCATTATAATATATATGCTGTTAATTTAAAATACATCTAAATGTTACGAGTATATATTTTAATGCACGTTATTGTACTGAGCTGCAGCGGCTTTTTTCAGGAATTAAATGGACAATTCAATTTAATTTCAAATTCTTTAGTAAAACCTTAAATAACATTAGTCTAGTGGAAATTTAATTCTAGAATGCACAAACGTAGACAATAGACATGCTACGATCATGCTACGCTACCATAGCGCTACGAAATGCGACGGCGTAGGCCTCGTAGACATTATTGTCAACGCAGCCTACGGCGTAGCACTCATAAACGGGGTAAATAGTCCTCGCAAGAAGACCAGTATGCTACGCTACCATAGCGCTACGAAATGCGACGGCGTAGGCCTCGTAGACATTATTGTCAACGCGACCTCCGGTGTAGCACTCGAGACGGGGTAAAAAGTCCTCGCGAGAGGACCGGTATAGTAACGGCCGGCAGGAACGTGCCGATCGACGCACGCGGCGCCTTCATCTGACTGGTATACTTAATAGATTAATGAGTATATCAGTAATAGATTATATTTACATACATAGATATTTTTATTATACATAGAAAATACCCAGAACACCCAGAACAAATTAATATATACAGATCCTCCAAACATTTGTCCTAAAGAGGGAATCGAACCCAAAACCATAAGTATAGTGGTGATGAACTGATGATGTCCAAGCTGAATTTTTGCCACGGCCATCAATCTCAGGGTCTGCTGTAGGTACTTTTTAATCACTCACATAATCCGATGGAAAGGTAGAACCGGCACAACAGGGGAGAGTTCAACGGCAGGATCAAAGGCTTAACGTCATTACTTTAATTACGTTAAGCCTTTGCCTTTTTATTGACGTATTATTTTATCATATAGTCGAATGAAAAATGATTCATGATGGTATAATGAGGCAAGAAAACCATCATTCTATGTATAAATAATAGAAGAAGAAGGCTTAGAATTATTTTTTGGCAAAACCTTGTTTGTGTGAAAAGTCAAGGTAAGTCGCGAGGTACCTTGAGATGAGTTCATTTCTTCACTAGTAAGAGAAAATGTTTGAAGTTTATTTCGAGTGAAGGGATTTTTTACGATCAAGCATACCGAAACATGCGTGCATTGTGTGTGTCAAAGCGTTATATGCATGTCAACTAACACTAAGGCTGATTTTAGTGTCACGCTGACCATCGGCGCTGAGAGCTCGGCGCGTAGCTCGTCAGCGCCGACGATCAGAGCGGGTCGTTTTAGTATTAAAGTAAAGTAAAGTAAAGTAAAAAATCATTTATTTCTTTAGGCTTACAAAATAAGCACTTAGACAAGTCATATTTTAAATATAAATTATTATCAAATAAAATTATTTTACTGTTCACTTCAATTTTTTGTCCACTTGTGAAAGAAGTGAAAAGAAACCACTAGCATGTTCATCTCTTATATGTCTATTCTGCTGATCGCCTATATCGCGACTCGACATGATTGTACGCAACCGGCGCGTGCGATCAGTGCGATACTAAAACGCTCACTGAAGACAGAAGCGCGCGGGCGCTGGTCGGCGCCGACCGCTCAGCGACGCTGTCGAGCGGCACGTAGGACGTTCACACACGTAGGACCGTTCAGCGCTGACCCTAGTCAGCGCTGAACGGTCGGCGTTATTCTAAAAGGTTTCTATAGCATCCATACAGATTGCTACGCGCCGAGTTCTCAGCGCCGATGGTTAGCGTGACACTAAAATTAGCCATAGATTGGTTTTTGTTACAAAATCAAGAAAATTATTGAATGACACTATCCCTGCTGTGCTGTGATAGCAGCGTTTTTTCCCTCTGGTATAATAAAATCGTGAAACTTAAGTGTACTGCGGTCAACCTGCGTGAACCCCGTGGTCCATCCTTGTAGACCACGCAGGTGGAAAATGCCATATTTATCCATAAATAAGAAAACAGCACGCTTGAAGGTAAAAAAATTCGATTTGTTATCCCGCACCTCTTGCCAATTTTATACCGCAAACAGGTCGTGCGATCTCTTGATGTTTTTACATAGCAAACGGGCGGGGTGTAAAGGGGACTCCAACATCTCGTCTCCCAAGCCAACCTGCACGTGGTACACCCTGCTACATGACGAACTAGGCTCCTCTGGTTAAAATATCAAACAATCTTCATAATTTGATAGCTCTGATAATTTCCAATTATTTTCCATTTCTTGACTCTGGCAGAAAGGTGTCCAACCAGACACAATTGCAATTGATAAAGAATCATCAGACTAAACGGCCAATAGATGTATTAAGTGAACCTCCACACCCTCTATCAGAAACTTTTCGGCACTCGCTAATGAAGATAAATTACCCCTTCCAGTAATGAAGTCTTAAAAACCTTATGCTCCATAAGTTCTTAGTTTGTTTCTGGCCTGAACTTCAAAACTCAAACAAAAGTTTGAGTTCAAAACTCAAACAGAAGTTTGAGTTTTGAAGTTTATTATATCTTTATAGTGACCTTGAACAAAGTTCAGTATGGTTTCTAGATAAAGCAACTAGACAGTCGTTACTTAGAACCAGCCAAGGGTGAGTCTGTATATGTTAGTCTCGCCATGCCACAGGATCGTATTACGAGCTCCTGTGTAGAAATGTCTCTCGAATACAAGGTATTTCTGTGAAAATAAGCATGTAGTAATAGTAAAGGGTTTTGCAATAAGAGGTGTTATTTTGATATTCAAAGAAAAACGCAATTTTTTAATATAAATGATCGAATGTTTATTTCATTATAAAGAGGAAGGTATGCCGTTAATAGTGGAAAATAACATTAGGCAAATGACCACCACGACCACGCTTACAGGACAATATCCTTTACATGAAATTTTCCATAACCAAATCGCAAAGTGGCTGCCCTATGTCCTCGATAGCCTCACTAATTCCATCTTTGAGGTCTTGAATCGACGCTGAGATGTAGGCGTAGACCTTCTCTTTCAAAGGAAGAAGTCGCAAGGTGTTAAATCACAAGATCTCGGTGGCCAATTGTGATCACCTCTTCGAGAGATAACACGGTCCGGAAACATTTCTCGTAAAAGATCAATGGTTTCGTTGCTTGTGTGGCACGTAGCGCCTATTTATATAGCGAATTTTAATAATTTCAATGCGTTGTTGAAGCGTGTATCGTTCCATTTTTATTAATGTTGTAGTTTCTACTTGTCAAATGTCAACAAATGACAGCTTCAAAAGTGACATCTACCGAAATAGCGGGCTATTAAAAATAACACCTCATATTGGAAAACCCGATGTTACCAGGCAGTAGTGTGGTGTAGGTACCCAACGTGTTGGTAGGTACCGAACGTAAGACGGCACTCAATGACGAATACCTATTAATCAGATAAAGAAAAAAGAATCACATTTTATATTAACAAGGAAAGTTTTGATAAGAAAATAGAAATACATTTTATAAGATAAACAAGAATATCGGATTACTGCAACATAATTCGATTTCAGGTAAGGAATATTAAAACAATGTATTTAAATTAGAGGTAAATCTGTAGTATAAAAAGGCATGTTTTTACTTAATAATCAGTAGTTAAGGAATCGAACCATGCCAATAGACTTATAAGAGGTTGTTATATAATATAGGTATATGCTAGCTGTATATGTGTAAGAACAAGATCCAGTTATTATATTAATAGAATAAGTTTATTTGTAACTTAATACACAAAAATATAAAACAAACATGATTATAAAAAATAAAGGACAAAACAGATTTTTGTACATGAGTCACAAAACGGACTCTATCTCAGCATGAGTTAATTGTAAGCATGTTACAACCAACGCTGGTCTTCCGATAGAGCCGTTTGGTGACGTCACCGAAGATAAGCAGATGAGGGATGAGGTGGCTTTGGCACGAGTTACGTCTACTTTTCAATTCGAGAAAATAAAACAGTTTAGGAAATAATTCAGTAAAATAAATCACACGTTTTTCACTTCATAATTCCCGAATTTGTCGTAAGTCTTTAAATATATTTCACGTGATTTCGACTACAACATATTCATAAGTATAAATTTGATTTATTTGCTCTTCCGTTCTATTTGCATATTATTATCTTAATTTTGGCTTGATGGCATTTAATTTTTTTTTCAGCCTGCCACGTTCACATTTAATTCAATTTGTAGTAAACAAATACATCATTCTAGAGATCACGCTAATAGCGACTTTTTGTTACGTGCAACGTAAAGTCTGCATCTACTTTTGAGGAAGAATCACCTTATAGATCAACAATCACTAAGAAGGCGCTTTCAATTCCACTTTCAAAAATAATATATAACTACATGTTCTCTTTATTAGAACATAAAAAAGTCGTGTCTATATAAAGAGGTCAACGTTATTGTACTGGCCGATGATAACAGACAAATATGAAAAGAAAAATTACTGTTTGACCCTTGCTAAGGCCTACTTGTTTCCCGTCACACAACGCTATAGTGACACACTTTCTGAGCAAGAGAAGTGAAAGGTATTTTGCCATTTTTTGGTAGCCGATAGTCCTAAAAACTTTTTAATCCCATTTCCAAACCATCAAACTGCTTAGAAATATTTGGCACTTACGGACACATAATTTTCCAATCAGTCCAGAATTGACAGAAAAAATCCCTTCTGACGCATAATGACCAATATAGTCTGTGTTTTTATCGCATTTGTAAAATGATACATCAGCATATTAACCAATTCGCAAATTGACACATCTGTATTTAGACGGTTTTGCAAAATGACCAATACATTCTGATAAATCAACGAACATACAAAAACATACACACAGCTGAACATAGGACCTACTCCTCTTTTGTTTTTCGTTCCTTCGATTAAAAAAAGCAAATAACAGATCACGCAGCAATTATTAAAAACAGTGATATAGTTTAATAAATGATAAAAAAAATATAAAAACACAAATTGGTAAATGAAAAAGGATTCGTCGAGGTGTATAATATTCCCTTGCTAAGCTTATTAATTTACAATATAGGCCTGAAGCTGATTGAGAGACTCTTGAGTGACTCTTGCAAGCCTCTGTTTAAGAGCTGTAATGTTATGCCTCTACCTTGCATGTACATTAGAGACATATGCATGTTTGTAAAATCCTACCCACAACACTTTGCCAAACGTAAGGATATTATCACTCGACAGAAAAGAGCAAAATTTGATAATTTGTTTTACAAACCGCAATGCCATAAGCGGATTTATGAAAAAAATGTATTTAATATGTGCATTACTATCTTTAATAAGTTACCAGAACCTATTAAAGACCTCAATGGCAATTTATTTAAACTAAAATTGAATAAGTGGCTTCTTGACAAATGTTTCTATAGTATAAATGAATATATTAATCTTAAGTAGACAAATTTATTATGTTTTGACAATGATTGTAAATCTTAAAGTTAACTGTTTATTTTAGAATGTACCATAAATTTATTTTACTTGATTATTTTAATTGTCGACTACTTTAAATCACAGTGATAATATTAAATTGTAATATAATATTAATATTTGCACACCTGCTTGCGGGTTGAATACATGTGACACTACTCTAGTTATAAGACCTGACTTGTACCTATAATCATGTGTTCAGCAAATAAATGATTTGATTGATTGAGTGATTGAGATCCCAAGATAGGATAAGATAAGAACCAATCCTTTTGAGATATCTATACTGATTTACCTTATAGAAGACTAAATTAAAGACGAGATTGACATAAATAACTTTATTGAGTTAAAATAGGGTCATAGGGTCACTGCTACAAAGGTGCCTACAGTTACAAAGGTCTTCTAGGGTATATATTAAAGCATTCATGAAAATTATTTACAATAGAGACAGATAATAAATACATTTTCTTAAAATTATTCACAACTAGCGGACCTTCCCGGCTTTGCGCGGTTTTAGTACGGATCCCTAACTTTTTTGAAAACATAAATAGCCTATGTTCGCCGGGGATAGTGTAGCTTCCCAACGGTGCAAGAATTTTTCAAATCGGTCCAGTAGTTTCGGAGCCTATTCATTACAAACAAACAAAAAATCAAACCTCTCCTCTTTATAATATTAGTATAGAAAAGCTTTTGTCTTTCGTTATGTAATATCACAAAGTTAAGAGGTTTAATAACTTTGCTTTCGCATTACCACCTAGTAAATATCTTGGCTAATTGCCTAATTGCAAAAAAACGTACGGTCTCTACCGTACGTTTTTTTGCAATTAGGCTTATAGGAGACCTATACTCGAATCTAGAAATTAGAAAGCGTTTGGGCATACGTACTCATATTAAATATAATGAAGTTGATAAATACTTATTGATATAGTATAACGAATTAAAACCTTGATTTACATAGATTTTTGACACATCGAGAATAAAAAAACTATGCATTACTTTTACAACACAACACATTAGATTCGTCAACGTCGTTACTTAAATATTGACATGTATCGAATCATATTATATTTAGACTTAAATAGGCAAATAACCATGTATCAGACATATAAGAGATGAACATGCTAGTGGTTTCTTTTCACTTCTTCCACTAGCGGACAAAAAATTGAAGTGAACAGTAAAATAATTTTATTTGATAATAATTTATATATAAAATATGACTTGTCTAAGTGCTTTTTTTGTAAGCCTAAAGAAATAAATGATTTTTTACTTTACTTTACTTTACGTCGATTTCAATTTCAACATTTCTTATTAAATTTCCAGTGCTTTCATTCATTAGGCACAAATACAACATGAAAGTATTTTCAGCGTTAAGAAGTTTTTTTAGTTTTCTCAAAACTTTTGAGCAATTACTTAGTGATTTAGTTTTACATATATTATTTATTTAGTAGCAATCGTTCTTACATACAACTTTGTTAATAAATAAATAATAAACATATAATGCTGGAAAATTCACACAGCACTATCTAGCCCCAAGCTAAGCAGAGCTTGTGTTATGGGTTCTAGATACTCGTAACTGATATAAATAATACAATACATTACATAGATAGAAATATTTTATTTTACATAGAAAACGACTAGAACACTCGGAACAAATATCTGCAGATTGTACAAACATTTGTGGGAACAGTGGCAGAAATCGAACCCGCAACCTCCTACGTTGGAGGAGGGCCTTCGCCCAGCGCGCCACAGAGGTCGTCAAATATAAAGTAGAAAACTTGAAGCTAATAATCTGGTGTTATTATAAGAGATTCGCGTAAGGTAGCTTAGGTACGTAAAAGGACTGCTTGCTAGCACAGCATCCTACTGTCCGTGGCAAGAAAATATGGCAAGAGAAACATGGCAATTTAAAGAACAAATATCCGACGACTGCGTTAAGTTTGCCAAAGCCAATAAAGCGCTTTAAACTCGCCTAGAATCCAAGATAATGACATTTATGACTGAAACTTTACAAAAAACTGATACTTACCTAGTTTAAAACAAGAAAGTGGTTACTATATTCCACTAATATTTAATTTTTCACAAAACAACTTAAATATTAGAACAGACAAGCCGGTTTCGAATCCATTATCCATCGCATTTTATTTCGCTTAACCTTCAAATCGATTTTGCATTCCACCTAAACAATATCTCGATAACCTCGATTCCCCGCGTCTTAAAAGAGATAAAACAAGAGATTTTATTACCTAACACATAATCCACTATATTGTGTTAAGCTTCTACCAATTCAAGTGATAGAGAACGTTTTGAGCTCGCAACCCTCATGTTCAATAATCATCGGTGCCGGATCCTTGACGAAATCGACCCTACCGTTGTTATAATCGATTTTATCTACCACATTGGATAATTTCCTCGATTCCCTATGTCTAAATACAGCAGTTATTTGTGAGGTGGGGTCTCTGCCGATGGTCAAATCGCAGGTACGCGATTCGCGGCGGCTGACGACGGTGCGGCAAAGCAAGGTCTCGCGGAAGGCTAGGCGGTATCTGAAAAGAATTAGCTTGATGTGAGAGCTGATTAGGAAAAAGAGGTATTCAAAAAACATAGATTAAGTACCAACAAATTAAATGATATCCCTTTTTTTGGATTTCTACAGAACTTGAACCCGCGATTTAATATAATTACAGATTACCTCGAGGGCTTCCTCAGTATATAATAACAAAACCATAGAATTAAGTACCCACAGTTTTTTTAAATTTATGAACTACCTACCTATAACTTTTTGTGCGTTATATCTACGTTAGTAAGGCAGGTATTAAAAAAATGGATGGTTTAGCAACCATCACCACCTTAATAGAAGAGAATATTAATAAGAGATAGTTCCCAAAACTATTACCGATGCCACGACATTTCAGGGTCGGGTTTGGTCGATAAAACGGAGTTCGTTGGATTTGTATTGGTTCTATACAAGTAAATAATATAGGACGAAGGACAACACGACAAACAAAACAAGCCTTAATTAAGCAGCCCATTTAAACATACAATGACGACGACATGTCATTGTAGGTATGATTAAACGTGCCTCTTTCACCTGTACCAATTGTGTATTAACTTAAGCACAACTTGTATTATAAGTACTAGATAACTGATATACATAATACCATACATTACATAGATAGATATGTTTTGTTATACATAGAAAATTACCGGAACACCTGAGTCAAATATCTGCAAATCGTACAAACATTTGTCATTATTTTGTCCATAATCTAATTTACAGTTTAATTTCATACATAAGAGCAATTACCAAACTGCTTTGACAAAACACTCAGAACGTTTAAGTTAAAATGGAACTACCCTGGGCAAATACTGAGATATGTAGATTATGGAGATTGAATAGGGTACCGCTATTAACACCTATTCAAAAATGTGACCGAAAGTAGGAAATGCCCATTTCCTGTAAGTAAAATGCGCCTCGGCTTTATAACAGTAAATTTTGCTGGCGACAGATTAATTTCCGCACCTAAGTTAGAGTACAATAACGCTTTCATTTATTTGGATGGAGCTTCGCGCTTTCCTGGCGTTTGCCGCTCTTGCGACAATTAAGGTAGAATTAAGGTGTTTTATATTAAAATTTGGTATATATTATATCACTTGTGATTAGGTTTAATTTTTCGATTGGTCTATTCACGTTAACATTTAAATAATGGTAGTTGCGGGAGTTCGTTTGTTTGACAAAGTGGGTCTACGTTGCCAATGCAGCACGGTTATGATGTCCTGCGTGTATAGCGTGTACCGCGTGCATAGCGTTGACAGCGTTGAGTGATGTAAATTCCATATTCGAGCAAACCACGCGTTTAGAAATGACGTCATCTCGTATTCGTTCGTGCGTAGCTTGGGTTGCAGTGGACGTTATCACATACATTTTCTTGCAAAGCGAAGCTAGACCCACGTCCGTAGCCTTGCGTGGCGGTTGCGTGGGTTATTGGCTTAGGAACCCTTTGACGCAAGTACAAAAGGTTTCATTATTTTGTTTATGTAATCCTGAAATCGGACAGACCGGATATTAAATAGACCTTACGAGAGATTAATCCCTACGTAACTTGTATAGTTTATTTATAAAGGTAAATTAAATGGATTTAAAGATTTTAGTTCTAACATCGGCTTTTACGCTGTTTTTATTTCGAAACCTAAATATTTATATTTTAAATTTATATAAAATTTAAATACATATTTAAATATTTATAAAGATGGCACTTATACAAATATAATATTGTCTTAAAGCGTCTCAATCGTCGTCAATATGTTATAAGACAATTTGTATAAGTATAAGTGCCCTCTATATTCTATACAAATATTTGTATGGAATATTCCCGTGTAAAAAAATCATGATAGAAATTGTTATTTTCTTCTTCTTTCTTTGTATTTCACAGAATGCCTCCTGATGAATGCCAATTTTGATTAATGACAGGCTTCGCTTTCCATGAAGTGCTTTTACCAACTATATTGTAGGTATTCTATTAACTATGCCTTTGAAGAGCTTTTTATCTAAAATACCTACTGTTCAGCTCTATTCAGGTTTTCGCAGAACGCCTCTGTTCTGCGAAAACCTGAATAGAGCTGAATAGCTACCACTAGCCAACAAGTCAACACAAAAATTTGCATTAAAATAGGACTTTAACACGTAACATTTAGATGCATTTCACATTGACGGCATAATGGTTACTACTACTTATATTTGTATGTAATGTAAGCACGCCAACCCTTTATTTAAAACATGTGTTTCCTGGTTGGCAGGTAGAAAATGCCTCGGCATTAAGCCCACCCTTTGTACCTTTAATAGTGCAATAAAGTTTTAATAAATAAATAAAATGACAGACAGCTCGCATTCGAAGCTTGTGGAGCCATGTTGTCAATGCAAAATGTATCTAAATATAACGAGTTAAAGTCTATAATACTTTAAATGCATATTTTTGTGCTGGGTGCTAGCGGTATCAGATTAATGAGCGTAGAGCTTTAGGGTAGCAGATTAAGAGCCGCTTTAAAAAGGCTTAATAGACTAATAGGGTAAGGTAAGATCAATACTTAGCGTTTTATTAATCATTGCATTATTATTCGAGTAATGGTGGTATGAAATGTTTAGTTTTCCTTATTTTGTTTGTTAGTTTTACATAAATCCACTTTTTTATTTGGATATAGGCAGGCAGCGAAGGTATTAATAATGTGCTACTAACGTAATTATGACAGTCGAGTTAAGATATTTATTATAGCAAAAGACCTATGTCTTTTGCTGTAATAAATATCTTACTTTACTTTAAAGTGGGTTTCCGTGATTTCGTATTACACACCTCAACTACGCTGATTGAGAGACCGGTTTAGGTCGACTAATTAAGAGTGGGTCAATTCTATAGACCAAACCCGTATGGTGATTATGTAACTCGCGACCGGTACAGGCGTAAATTAAGCAATCAGTGCTGTCAAACGTAAATTTTGACCAATTTTGACGTTGTAGCTGGTGTCAAACTTGAAGTTGAAGTAATACAAAATTGTCATCGCACGCGATCTGCAGATAAGCACCATAAAGGAGTTTGTGGTCCAGCTGGCGCGCAGAATGTACGATCGTGCGGACAACTCTCGCCACGTACACCTCAACGGACTCGCTCCTCAGCACACGAGACCCCCGGATGCAAAAACTCCGTGGCGACCTCTGCCCCGGGAACTCCTAGAGTGGCCTCTCATAGCGACAGCACATGACTTGAGGAAAGCTTTCCTCGACGTAGAAACCGGAAGAAAGAACTCTAGTTCGATTCCTGCCCGCATTCAACAACGTAGACAACGTTGAGTCGAATGTTGATGACCACCTGGTGTCAAACTAATACAAAATTGACGTTTGACAGCACTGATTGCTTAATTAACGCCTGTCGCAAACCGGTCGCGAGTTACATAATCACCCGGCCGGTTGAGGTATAATTAATACCTAAAATCGATTTCTGAACCGAAGTTTGTGGTTTACCACCAATTTGAAAGTTTTACGTAGCGACCAGGGCCCATAGTTTGGTTTCTCGATTGCGTATAGACCTTATGGCATCGCGACGACGACGTTCCAATTATTGTATGAGATTTGCTAAAGCGCTGCGTACCATGGATGCATGGAACCATGGAAATCTTATACGGCTGTGCTTTTAGGTAGAATACGCTAATATCAAACGATCCATGGATGTGAAACTAAGCATAAACCATTCCAATTTTAATAATTATAAATAATTAAGGTGTAGAGACTATTGCAAAGAAAAATTAAAGAAATAAAACCAGGCTATTGTGATGGGTTTGTTGATTTTTATTATAATTATTATTTTAATTAGTAATGATTATTGCATGCTAGAATGTAGTGAGACATGAGTGCATTATTTAAGATTAAACCACCGTTATACCATGTTCGACGCAATAAATATTTTGATTCCATGGATGGGACAAGAAACATAGACTTCCTACTTTATCCTAGAAATCAGTTCTCATGGGATGGATATAAGTATAAAATGGTTCCATAGAAACAACGCATGCGAAGCCGCGGGCAGAAACTAGTGCTTTATAATTTCCATTGGACTTTTTTAGTTAGTCGGCTAAAATTGTTTTAGGAACAAATGGTCCTAAATCAATACTATCTAACTTCCTTGCACATTGCAAAGTCCAAAATCCTTTGAATAACATTTCCAGAACTTTCATCATCAGCCTATATCAGTCCACTGCTGGACATAGGCCTCCCCCAATGAGCGCCATTGCGCCCTGTCTTCAGCTTGGCGGATCCAGCATCTACCTGTAGTCTTTCGCAAGTCGTCATCCCACCTGGTCGGAAGGCGTCCTACGTTTACCGAGTCGCGGTCTCCACTCAAGAACACGTTTGCCCCAGCGGTTTAGCGGTTTACGTCGTCGGTTCTTCGCGAAATATGGCCGGCCCACTGCCACTTCAGCTTGCTAATTCTTTGAGCTATGTCGATAAACTTGGAACTCCAGAACTTTCAGCCTCTGCTATTTCAAATATGCAAATTTCTTTTCAAATAATAAAGATTTTAAGAACAGAAGATGGGTGAAGTTTCATAACATAAATAATACCTGAGCTTAGAAACTTTTCTGCGCCGTTCTTAACTTACAAATGGAAGTTTTTTTTTAATAGATAGATATTTTTTATTGCTCACTTAGTATAAAATGACAATTAAATAAAAACTTAAAAAACTAGATACAATTGGCGGTCTTATCGCTCAAGAGCGATCTCTACCAGACAACCATGGATGGATAGGATCGTGAACAATACCAGGGGATGTATGTGCTTGCAGGTTATATATTATAAAATTAAATAAAATACTTATAATACTTACATGGAAATATACTACATACATATCATAAAATATATATACTTATACTACTTATATACATAGGGACTCGGTTATGCTTCAGTGACAGCAGGACAAATAGTGCTCCTTTAACATAGTTTTAAAGGTTGGTAGCGACTTAGCACGCCTCACCGAAACTGGTAATGCGTTCCATAGTTGAACAGCCCGGGCAGTAGAGGAATAGGCGAAAAAAAAGTAGAGTGAGCTGGTAGAACTTGAAGCAAAAGGGTTGCCGAAGAGCGCAGAGATAGTGTGAGAAAGATGAAGAAAGGTGAAACGCTCTTTGAGATAAGAGATCTTTTAATTACAAGTAATAATGGAGATTTTACATTAAATATTGTAGATAGACCATTTTACTGAAAGAAGACTTCATTTTGATTTTAAAAACAATTTAAACGGCATTCAAAGATTTTTGAATAATCACCTGCCTAAGCCGGGAATCGAACCCGCCAAATTGTAAAAAAACATCACAGCTAATTTAACGATACCGATCAAAAGGCTATCGTAAGTAACATAGCATCTTAAATAAAAGGTAGACCATGCGCACCATTCACGGATTTCCCTAATCGAAAATTAACTAACAAAGCAAAAGGGAGTCAAAGCGTCTATAGCAGTGGATTAGAGGCACAAAGCTGCCTCGTTAGGTACCGTTGGACCGAAGTCCTATTCGTTCCAACCCGACCGAAGTCGTTAAGTCACTTGACGCCAGAGCATCAGTGCATAGTTTTGCCGGCTTTAGGAGCCTGCAAACAAGACCTGCGCGTTTGCCGGCTTTAAGGCCCCGGAAGCCTGCTTTCAAAGACTTGCTTTGTTAGCCGGCTTTATTCCAAGGACCGAGACCGGCGTTGCAGGATTTTTCATCCCTTCTCGAAATCGAAAAGGGGCAACCAAACAATAAGGTGGTATAAAGGCACAGGTGTGTGGTAGTGAAAACCAAACAACATCCTTTTAACCCTTCCCGCTCTAATTGGTTTTTAAAGGGTGACATAGAACAGCTCACCCTCAAGAAACTGTCTTACTGTATAGACACGGACTCCCCGATAATTATAATAAAGTATTAACAACGGGTGTTCTTAAACAAGAAATATGAAAAGCGCGATTTAGGATTCGTAGTTTCCTCTCACTGGTAACATATAAACTTTCAAGTATTGAACACTTTTTGCATAATAAAACTTATTTTTAGCAATTCTTGATGTTTATCAAGATAACTCTTTAATTTTGTAACTCAAAATAAGAATTTTAGCAAAGCTGTATTTTAGTGGGAAAGGACAACAATATGTATAAACGCCCGAGAGTGATAAAGACAGGAGATCCGTTGAAGCGTACGTTTGCACAGTAACGCCATCTCTTGGTTGTGTATCAAAGGTCTCGTTATCAAATGTTATCTATTTACGTTGAAAATAAATTCGTTTTATTTATTGAGGAAAACCTGCAATGCTATAAATTAATTTAAAAAAAAATCCATGTATTGAAAAGATGCTTTTACAAGCGTATTATCATTAAAGTCAAAGTCATAGTCAAAAATCATTTATTTCTTTAGGCTTACAAAATAAGCACTTAGACAAGTCATATTTTATACATTACATTATTATCAAATAAAATTATTTTACTGTTCACTTCAATTTTTTGATTTTTTGATTTTTTTTTAAGAAGTGAAATATTAGAAGACTTTACTCTCTATGTATGTATATAAGTTTAAATTTACGTCGGGTTTTTACTTAGTATAAAGCTAAGCATTCATACCAATATGTACATACAAATACCTAGAACTTATAGCTATGCATATAATATATTAGAAGTTTGGTTTGTACAGCCATATAGTAGCACAAAAACAAACGACAAATCAAATAAGGACTCAACCTACATTCAGTTACTTAACTTTTTACCTAAATTACAATTAGGCTAGATCAAATTATAGCCATAAGAAGAACTTTATATTTATTTATATTTATTTTTATTGCATCATTGTGTACATTTGTAGTTCTTAGTATCTAGGTAATGTATAAGAAACACAATGGTACCCAAGCAGGGTGTGGCAATATATACTGTGAATGGAAGTGAGACGGGTTTCTAAAAAGCTCTGTTTAATAGATAAGAGAGAAAGAGAGAGCGGAAAATTTAAATTCAATCACATAGTTTTATTTAAGTCAATAATATAAGTATTAAGTTTTTTTTATATAATGTATTTTAATAATTGTCATTTGTCATTAAAAAATTCATTTAAGTCATAATAGCATTTATTAATAAGATATTGTTTCAATTTTATTTGAAATGTTTTATCCTTATCCTCGTCTTTTAGTTCATCGGGTATTTTATTATATATTTTTGATGCCATTGCATTTGGCCCACAACTTCGCATTTTTAGTTTTGAGTCAGGAAGTGTGATTTTGTGTTTGTATCTAATCGGGTAACGTCGCGGTAGGTCAGCACTTTTTTGGAAATATTGGGGGTATTTACGGGTGAATTTGCAACTTCACAATATTATGTTTACATTTCGTGGCTTTATAGGCAAATTCTGTCAGTAGACGTATTAATCCTATACCCCTTGCCAATTTCTTCGTAGTTTGTTCAGCCTTTTAGTATGAAAGAAAATGTGGCACAGCGTTTTAATAATTACCTAATGTTCTTATTTATTTTTAAGAGTAGGTAGGTACTACCTAGGTATGTACATAATTGTATTGTATTGTTCTGTGTAAGTCTTATCCTACTAATATTATAAACGTCAAAGTTTGTAAGAATGGATGGATGGATGGATGTTTGTTACTCTTTCACGTAAAAACTACTGAATGGATTTTAATGAAACTTTACAATAATATAGCTTACATATCAGAATAACACATAGGCTACAATTCATAAAGATATATAGTATAATTATCCAAAATATTTATCACCACGCGGGTGAAACCGCGGGGCGCAGCTAGTATCAAATAAATATATTCTGTTCTAATTCTTCTTTGATCGATCATCAGATAATCAAAAGAATACCTAATAACCTACCTATCTATTTATATATTAACCCCTACTTCTGGTCACGCTATAACTTGAGAACGGCTTTACCGATTCAATAAATATTCTTTTTATGTTTTATAACAAACCATATAAAAGTGTATCCAAATTAGTTCGTAAAATTGTAACTATATGTCGCCACAGGTCAAATTAGAAGGCGCTATCGAAGCGTTTCACGTTTATAGTGGAAATCATTTAATCTTATCATTATACCACACAAAACAGAAAACAATACAGAAATAAACAACAGAATAAAGGAAGTATAAAGGGCGGCCTTATCGCTGAGAGCGATCTCTTCCAGGCAACCTTAGGATGGACTGGACATGAAGTAACAAATAGACGATGGTACTTTAATAAATATATAGATAAAAAAAGAAAACAAATACCTATACTACATACCATAATACCTACATTATAATTTAAAAACATGAATAATACACTTACATAGACATAAGATAGAGCTATAGCATTATAATAATATACCATATTATTGCATTTTTTTCTTTTTTCTGAATGGACATAAATGCTGTTGACCTCAGATGGCAATGACAGCGTTACCGAACTTTTGGCGGGCGCAGAGGGCGCACTACTTAGGTGCGAGCCTCGGCTTGGGCTGTTGCCAGATGCTATAAGGTATGTAGGGAGGTAACGCCTTAGGTGCACGAGTGCACCTGAGGGCGGAAACGGGGAATTCTTCGACCCCGCATCCGGCGGGGTCGGTTATTGGGCGGGTGAGTAGTGTGCGGAAGCCGAGTTGTTGCCGTCACTTCCGGGTTAGCGTCAGTGAGTGGGTCAACGGGGTCACTAAGAACGTGTCTCGGTCTACGGAGGAGAGAATTTCCCTTTATTATTGGTGTCAATTCAGATGGTATCAAAAGGTTTGAAAATGTTGTCGAACATAATGTTTTTCACTCTGTTTTTTTAAATCATAAGAGCAATAGATATTTTCATCTGCGAGTATCTGAGAACCCGCCGAAGACGCTTTAGAACTTTATGTGTGTGTTTGTTTAGTGTGTTTTCTATTTGTATGACTGTAGTACTGTACAAATAAAAATATTTCATAACACTTTATTATAAACCTATACTTCTCTATATTTTTTTTCACAACATAATATTTTATATGAGCCTTCTATGCAAATATACAACTTTGTACTTTGTGTAAATTGTAAACACCACGATTTTGAAAAAATAAATAGAGTTTAGGGCCACCCTCCATTATAAAAAACCTTCAAACATCCAATTTAACATATTATTTATTTTTGTTGTTAGCACTTACGCAAATGAAAAAAAAATAGCCCAGGAAAGGCAGGCTAGGTTGCGGGTTCCAATCCCACCGAGGAGGATTTTTTTTGGGATATTATTTAATTTCTGAGCACAAACAATTTATGTCACCAGTTTATTTTATTGGTCGGCAACCCTTTGTAGCAAAGGGTCAAATTATTTTAGTTTATTTTGGGACTCACCTCTCGCTCATAACATTGTAGACGATAGGGTTAACGGTCGCAGACACGTAGTACAGAGCTCCAGCGATGTTGAAGAGGTGTTCGTTGATGGAGTGGAACTGATCCAGTCGGTAGCCGTAGATGAAGAACAGGCGCTGGATGTGGAAGGGCGCCCAGCAGGCGAAGAATGCGATCACTACTGCGGCTGTGAACGAGAAATTGTACTTAATACTTTTTTTATCTATTAACCAACTTAAATAATAATAATTGGGTGAATCTACTATTTTACCCACACTTTGCTGTCCCCGAGCTTTTTTATTGAAAAAACGCCAATTGATTATATTTATACACATAATGAGTATAACTATAGTACGCACCGTATAACTATAGTACGCACCGTATAACTATAGTACGCACCGTACGTAGGAAATGATTAATTTCGCAATTCTTCTCGACCTCTACTTCCAAATAGTTTTGTGCGCGAATATGTTGGCGTCTTCACACTCCGGTAAATTTGCGAGAACCGTGGGAAACGGGTGATTGATTAAATGCATTGTAAGATAAACATAAAAAACATCTGCGACGTAGGCGGTTGGCTTGATTTCTGCTTCGGGAAAATTGTGTGAACAATTATCTGCAGATAATTTTTCCGAGTGTTCTGGTCGTTATCTATGTATAATAAAAAATATCTAGCTATGTTATTGTATTAAGTACAGTCCTCTAGTACACATAACACAAGCTCTGCTAAGCTTGGGACTAGATGATTCTTTGTGGATTGTCCAGCATTATTATGTCTCTCATTTACCATGATCTCGGGCCATAAAGTGACTCGGTCCTTTGGAAGGCTTGCGTGGGGCCGAAGCCAACAGCACAGAGGCCCTTTGAGAAGTTAATCTAAAGGCGATGGCTACACATAGCGGGTATCATCCTCGGGCGCACAAATATATGCATTATTATATATCATTTATTTAAATTCTCGTATAAAATACTTTTTTTACTATAGAAAATACAATAAAATATTATAAAACTATTTTACAGTAAAAAATATATCAAAACGGTAGATCACCGACCGCGAAGGCGGCAGCCGGGTGATTAGGACTGTTATTATTATTCCCTTATTTATTTAAAATTCTTGTAGATAATACATTTGTTACTATAGAAAGTACAATAAAATATTATTATCTGCTGCAAATATTTTCCGTCCATTAGCATTACATTACTGTATATACATAGGTACATACATTCCATTATTATTGTTATTTGCTGAGAGAAATGGATAAATCCATTGGCGTCTGCCTAATACAATTTTCTGCCTGAATGCGCCAAACATGAAATGGAAAATCAAGTTTTGTTTGTTAGGGCTGTGAGAGCAGCTAACACTATTCCCTCTTAAATGGTTTAACGGCGATGTACGAGTACTTAATCTTAACCTCGTTCTCATTCGACTTTTTAAACGCGATCAACTCGAGCTAAATCGATGTCTGCTGAAGATGACTGATGACTGCTGAGGTGTAGATTCTGTTGCTTTTTCTCAGTAGTTCTGTGACGATTAATTTCTTTACAAACATTGTGATTGTGCCTGACATTGCCTTACTTCGGTTCTCAACTTGGATTTACTAAAAACTAATCTAGGTTAAGCCTCAGAGCCCAGGAGTTATACTTACTTAACTTATATTTAGTACACATATTACTGTTTAAGTTTATCTCATTTTAAGTGAACTGTAATGTTTTTATGAGAAAATAAAGTTCTTTAAACCTAATTTACATTATTTTTTGTTAAAACGGCAAAAGTTGTACACTGTGTCAAAATTTCAAGTTCAAGAGACCTTGACAAAAGTAGAGTTAAAATAGTAATAAATAAATTGTATCGTAACCACTTTCATTTTGTGATTACATTGTTATTATTTATTGTTGTGATAGCAAGAGAAATATACAATCTGCGAAATTTTCTACTGTCTACCTTTTACGGTTCATGACGCATAGATAGATAGATTAATTACGGATGATTTCTAGAGCTGTTCTCGCCAGCAAGGCGTGACAACTTCACATCGCTGCTGCACCCACGACGAGCCGCAGCGCGAGACGCACGCGCATCAAATTATCCGGCCGTGCATGTCGGTGGGTATTGTTTCCGGGCTCCGGCACGGTCCGCCGGTCCAAAAACCACATAACACAGATATAGTCGTGCAAATAACACACCCAAACAGACCGGTGTAACATGAATGACTGGCGCCGCCGGCCGAACAAAGAAAGTACCTAAGCCTATTTCCTTTAATTTCCCTACCCCCAATTTCTATTTGCTGTGTGAATGCCTAGCTACTTCAAAGCACTTTAAGGGTGGTATTTTGCTTTATGCGTACCATTCCTTGCCTATTTTAATTGCACAGACAAAGTCATTTCAAAGTCCATTTTTCTAGTCCGCCATTCCGCCGCGTTCAAGCCTATTTCGGTTAAGTAAATATTATTTTTCCATAAATATTATAAAGTTGTACGACCTGTTAGTACAGCCGTTTTGATCTCTGCGCCGAACTTGAACTCGCAAGACCTTTCGCGAAGAATCTGCCCGTTGCAAAGTACCTACCGTTAGCCTTTCTATCAATAACTTTTTCTACGAACGTTGATAATATATTATTTCGTTCTTACAATAAACTACACATACATTAATCTCTACCTAATAAATATACTGGTTTATTAATAACTTGTAAAATTAAGTATTTTGTTACTACGCAGAACTTACAGTTTTTCGTCTCTGCTATTTACCCCTTTGTTGGTTAGGTATATTTAAAGAAAAAAACCATTTCGTGCCCTCATCATCAGCATTTTATTTCAACGCTTTCGCCGAACATTCCAGGCTTGATATCCTGAACCC
Source organism: Eupithecia dodoneata (assembly GCA_947044415.1). NCBI lineage: Eukaryota > Metazoa > Arthropoda > Insecta > Lepidoptera > Geometridae > Eupithecia > Eupithecia dodoneata. Next base: position 4,794,446 of record OX345670.1, read on the forward strand.
TCGCCGCGTTTCGGCTACGTCTTGCTCGACGTGGCTGGTCTTCTGATGGCGTGCTGTGCGTTAGTGTTCTGCCGTGCCGTGCGGTGCAGTTCGTCTTGCCGCGGGCTCAACGGCAGCTGTGCTTTGAACTGGTAACTGCTGGATTGTATACGGGCAGAGTACACAAATTACAATAACTTACCTAAATTATTGTTCTCGGTATTTTAACAATTATTGCCTAGATAAAATCAAAGATATAAATATTTAGAATGGATGAAAATGCATCTATTGAGATCAAAAAGTGCGATTCCAATCATAAATAATTATAGAATCTTTAAATGTGAAGGATCCCAAAGAACATAGGAAAATTTTATCCCGTAAACGTGGATGGATTAGACAGAAGAAGACTTTCAATAACTAAAAACTTCATACAAAATTACAAAACAAAATCTGCTGATCTTACCAGTTTAGAAATAAAGGAAATAAAATCTTTGCGATTGAATCACTTACAAGAATTATTATCTAGTTTTGATACTGTACAAAGTCAGATTGAGGAAAAGTCGGAAAATCTAGATGAGCAGATTATACAAAGAGATTTAACCGAAAGTGAGTTTTATTCTCAAATAGCTTTAGCGCAAGAGATAATAGATGCATTTTCAGCCAATAATAATAATTCTGAACATGGTTCGGCAAAGTCGAGTTGATGTCATGCTGCTAATAATTCAATAACACTGCCAACTATAAATTTGCCTACATTTGATGGCAACTATATAAAATGGCTCGAGTTTCGAGATACCTTTGACGCCATCATCAATGACAACAACTCAATCGCACCGATTAACAAATTTCCTTATTTGAGAAACGCGTTGGTGGAAAGTGCCAGTGTCGTAATAAAGTCCAGAGAGTTTTCAGCAAAAAATTATGATTATGCGTGGAAGGCTTTATGTGATAGATATAATAAAAAAAAACATTTTAATCGTGCACATTCATTATATCTACTTACATAGAAAATACCCAGAACACACGGAACAAATATTTACAATCATTTGTCCTAAGGCGGGAATCGAACACGCAACCTCCTGCGTCTCAGGCAATCCTTCACCCACCGCGCCACATCGGTCTTCAATTAATATGAAAAACGGGCCGTCAATTAGGGAAGAAAGCCTTAATAAATTAATAAAACATGGGTATACCAAGAAGAACCTACCCACAGTTTTTGCGTAGGTAGTACATGGTAATTATAAGTATTGATAAAACAGGTATTTATCGCGTTTATTTACCTTTTTCCCGACGTTTCAACAGGTTTACACTCTGTCGTGGTCACGGGATGACTGGAGTACTGGAGTTACCGACTCAGCGAAACGGGGGCTAGTTTATTTGAAACTACCCTCATTTCATTATGTGTTCAGATCGCGTAAGTTTAAAAATATTTAGTACATGGTAGTACTTATAAATTATTGTATCGAGATAAGCCAAGTTGCAAAATCGTATTTTCACGAAAAACAAAGAAAATTTTTGTACGAAGAGATTATCATACAAGGGGTTTTTTTGTGTGAAATGAACAGCTTTTTGATTTAAGTGTTCTTCATATTAAAGGTTTTATTTATTGGATATAAAAATTATTAATAGATAGATGCTCGGGTTTACTTACGCTACCACCTGTTTTAAAGTGTTCATCATCATCATCATCAGCCTATATCAGTCCACTGCTGGACATAGGCCTCCCCCAATGAGCGCCATAGCGCCCTGTCTTCAGCTTGCCGCATCCAGCATCTACCTGCAGTCTTTCGCAAGTCGTCATCCCACCTTGTCGGAGGGCGTCCTACACTACGTTTACCGAGTCGCGGTCTCCACTCAAGAACACGTTTGCCCCAGCGGCCGTCGGTTCTTCGCGAAATATGGCCGGCCCACTGCCACTTCAGCTTGCTAATTCTTTGAGCTAAAAGCGTTTTAAGGCCGTTTGGCAGTTGCTACCGCCACGGGTTACGCAAGTATTACGTAACATCTGTTGACATCCTGTAAATGAACTCGTGTTTTTCAGCTCATCCGATCGGAGGCTATTGGAAAATAGCTCTTCGTATATTCTTTTTATTCTAAAGCTGAAGCTTGTACTAAACGAATTGTTAATCGAGACTTGAAACTTTTAAAAGAATATCATAGTTGGTATTAGCACTAACAATATAATTCAAAAAAATTATAAATATATATTAAACCTCGCGTACCTTTTGGTTTATTTTCCCACGATTCCATCGCGTTGCAGTCGTCCTGCGACTACGGGGTGACTCAGAGGTACGCCATGAATGTATGGCCAGTATCCACGACTACCATAATTTGTCTTCTGAATTGTTTTTTTAAACTATAAACGTATTTAATTTTTGTCAAGCACGGTTGCCGAATGGCAAAGCCTCGGGATATTGAAATCGCTGAATAGAGAATATGCGTGGATTCGATGGATTTCTCCTGCAAGAGATTGACTTTGATCTTTACTGATGCCATTAATCCACGGGGAGCCATCGTTTTATGGCATCATTCAATATAGGTATATCGTATATTTTCATAAAATAAACGATTTATCTTTACTGTCTCGTAAACAGTTTATTAACTTAGCTCGTACCTACGTGATACATAATATCGTTGTTAGTTGCCAATCTTTTTTCAGGGTATTTTTCTAAATACCTATTTTTTATTTAAGGCATGTGTAAACATTTTTTGAACCTTAGTGATGGTATTGTTAGAACATATACATACATATAAGGTTCAAAAATTGTATGAATAAACCAGCTGGTTTCAAGTACCGGTCCACTATGTAGTTGATAATGTATTAAGTATATCGGTCATATAGTATCATAACACAAGCCCTGCATAGTTTTGGCTAGATGATGCTGTGTGGGTTGCTCAGCATTTTATTAGAGTCGTTTAAAAACCTTCATACATCCGAATTGTCGTCCGTGACTTCACGTCTTTGGCTGAAAAACAGCGCTGAATATAATAATGTTCAGCACACGCTAAGCTGACCCCTATTTCGGCGCAGGGTCATGGAGGTAGTCTTATTTTCTTAATATCACTTATTTGTGTCACTTACCCCCATGATAAACTACTTTATTTGCCGTTTGTTATTCTACGCCTGTATTTTGTACCTGTGTCTCAATAAATGTTTTTCTATTCTATTTACAATCACAATGATAATCACAGTGATATTTTAAACGTAAAAGTTTATTTATTTTTGCTATTGCCTGGAAGTTCCATTAAATATTTTTGTATTGTTTTTATTAGTATGTATATTTGTTTATCTTTTATACACAAACCGCTGAACGTATTTGAATTTAATTAGGTAACAGGATTGCTTTGAAAAGTGCGGTTTTTTCGTGGGACGATCAAATAAATCAAATATGTACCTCTATATTTATCAAAGCGGATAAAACCGCGGGGCATTCATTATAAATACTATCCTCAATATTTAACTCTCTACATTAATTATTTCTCATCAAAGCTGCCCAATTTTGTGGAATACACAGAATTGGGCAGCCTAATTGGATAAAAGCGTCTTACAAGCAAGGTTTATTTATTTCATTGAAAACATGTTGTTCAATCAAGAATCAATGCCCACGGCGGCGCGGCGCCAGTTGTGGATTCTTGGAGAGAGTATTTCTTAATTTGAAACAAGTAGGTACTAATTTGTTGAGAAAACTAAAAGCCAGTAAAATGGAAAATCAGCTAAGAGGCCATCCATTAATCACTATGTTTTTAGCAACTTTTTAATACCTTAGTGATCCGTGGGGAGGTTGTAGACTAACTAAATAACACAATGCTTGAAAATTAAAGTCTTTAATCAGTGCGTCCTACCCGTTATGGCCTACGGAGCTGAGACGTGGACACCCACGGTAGGGCTGATCCACCAGTTTAGAGTCGCTCAGCGAACTATGGATAGAGCTACGGAGTTTCTCTGAAGGATAGGATTCGTAACGAATACATCCGACAGAGAACCAAAGTTATCGACATAGCTCTAAGAATTAGCAAGCTGAAGTGGTAGTGGGTTGGGCATATCTCGCGAAGAACCAACAACCACCAAGGTAAATGTGTTCTTGGGTGGAGACCGCGACTCGGTAAATGTAGTGTATATGTGTGAGATGCCAGCCAAGTGGGATAACAATCTGCTATGAATGCAGGCCAGTGCAGGCAGATGCTCGAAGCGGCAAGCTGAAGACTGGACGCTATTACACATGGACATATATAGGCTGATAATGGGACCAAGATGCGTCGAGGGACCAGGGGGAACTATGTCCCGCTATGGAACACGCTAATTGTTGTTGTAATCTACTACGATGCGCTATGTCATGTCACTAACGGCCCGTATTATGAAAACTTGCTCAGTCAAAGATAAATAAATATTGCTGGACAATTCACACAGCATTATCTAGCCCCAAGTTAAGCAGAGCTTGTGTTATGGGTACTAAATAACAGATATACGTAATACAATATATTACATAGATAGATATTTTTAATTATACATAGAAAACGACCAGGAGCAAATATCTGTAGATCGTACACACAATTGTTCCGAGGCGGGAATCGAGCCCGCAACCTCCTGCATCGCAGGCGGACCTTCGCCCACCGCGCCACATCGGTCGTCAAATATCTATGGCATATACCTACTTCAATGATATCTAGATGGCTTTCATAATACGTTATTAACATTTGAGTAAATCCGCGAACCGCGAATCCTTTAGAGATTTCTTTATTTCATACTCGAACTAGTCGGATCGTATATCCATTTGTTGACTCACGTCTTCTGAGTCAACAAATGGATATACAATTCGACTAGAGTTGAGTGAGTGAGTTTTTCAGATTGAGATTGTCAAAGGGTTTCACAAATAGACAGAAATAAAATATGTATTTAGTTTCCAATATTTACTCATACATATTTTATTCATAATAAATCAGAAAGAAGAGAATCTTACAAAGCCCGTACTCTTGAAAACGAAAATCGAAGTTTCGGATACGATTTCGTTTTTCGTTTTTAAGTAGGCCGCCAGTTCTTCGAAATCCCGAATTTATATAAACGAAACTTGCACGCAGTCCGAATTATAGCCCGGACAAAGGTTTCGAAACATAAAAAAATATGTGACAATTCCGCGCAAAACCTTCTCCAATAACATCTAACAAAATGTAGACCGCGTGTACCGCCAACCAAAAATTTAATTAGTAAAATTTAGTTTATCCAAATGCAATGAAAAACTGTAGAAGCGCGTCCATTTCAGCATTAAATAAATTCTACTTCAAACTATGTACGGTAATATCGGTCACAAGCACAATGTAGAGAACTAAATCAATCCGTACAAAGTTTTAAATATAAACGTGGGAAACATCGATAACAATGGAAATACGTTAAACTCACGTGTGCCTAATCGATGTGGGTTTCACGTGTTTCCTTAGTTCGAGAATTTGTAACCATTTAAGTTTAAATCACACCGGTATGGCAGCTACCGGTAGAGACGTGACGGCCATAGCCCGCGCGCCGCCCCGCCGCCGCCGCCGTGACGGTTTTTTCCAATAATCCACACAATCATGTAATGGATATTTTTGATCAGAAATCCCTGCTGGCTCACAGAGAAGACGCACAGCGGATTTTTGGACAAGAGTTACAGAAATCGTCTGATCCACCTATTTACACCGTAAGTGTACCGCTGACAAGACGCAAGTGGCCGCGCGGCCTTTTTGAGCTTCACTGCGTACTACGAGTACGTGGGCGAAAGGGCGAAGCGGCGCGGCGGCGTCCCATATTTTTTTTAATTTGAAATTCAATTTTTATTTCGAAATACCATTTATTTCGAATTTTTTGACAATTTAAGCTTCACTGCGTACTACGTGGGCGAAAGGGCGACGCGGCATCCCATAATTGTTTTGAATGTAAAATTATATTTATTTATACGAAATCAATGGGCTCCGCCGCCGCTTTTAGTAAGCGGTCATGCGCGTGTTTTGATAAAGTTTAAAACTAAGTAATTGACACCAGTTTGACACCGAAAATGCTCACCGCGTCTCTCGCTGCCGATCGCTGTCATCCCGGTGTGAATCGAGCCTTAATTCCTTTGTAGTCTACACTAGTGTCACAGTACACTAGTGTACAGTTAATTATCACGACTAATTTAAAATTCATATAGATTAAGCGTAGAATGAACTAAAACGATCAACTTTTAATGAAGTAAGATTATAGGTAACTATGCTGCATCATCCAGACCAGCGGATGTTTGAAATGATCCGAATTATTTTTTAGCTTTACAGAACTGGCTTCGGACGTGTTGTATCTATGGAAACGTTTAAAGGTTTATATTATTTATATTCAATGGAAACTATTTTATGACATAAAAAGTACCTAGCTAATGTTTTATTCCAGGTTTAGAGCTTACATCTCTGCAAAATGCATTTCAGCCCGATCCGAACGTTCAATAGTTTCGGCGTGAAGAGGTAACAAACATCTAAACATCCTAAATTTTCGTATTTATAATATTAGCGTGATTAGTGTGAATAAGTGTGATGTAATTAGAACCAAAATAAACATATCTGAAATCAATTAAATAATATCCATTTTTTTTTATATTTTTATGAAATAAATATATAGTAGGTATTATATAATTATATTAGATGTCTGACGCATTATAGTAACAAAAACCTTTAGAATATTTGTGTGCATCCGCAGCTACCGCTATACGATACTAAACGTTATCCTGGATTATTCGGTTATGTAAGAATATTCTGGATCATATATGAAGATTGTTATTACGGAGATAGCTTCTCAAATTGGAAAACTTTATCTTCCACTCAAACCAGTATCTGCCTACGAATTTAATAGCAGAGGTCTGGATAGAATGGCCAATCTGCAAAGATTTTAAACAAGTTGTTCGTAAAAGTTTTAAAATTATTATGTTTCACTACATAGTATAGTCGTTTCCCGCTGTCTGTCTGTTCCTGTGTGTGTATGGTTATCTTTTTGAGACAATGACGAACAAACGTCGCGCGGGGAAGGTGAGAAAGGGAGGCAAGAGCGGCAGAATGACCGGCCCGCGCGAAATTTCACTGGTTTTTATTTTTAAATTTGTTATTGCTCTAAAATAATACTGTTTCTCAAATAACTAAAACCACAATCGTCTAAAGTATTTATTAGGGAACACGTAGAAGAAATTTCATTACAATAATATTAAATAACTAGCAAAGAAAACTGGTTTTTCCGTAGAGATATCTCTGTAAAAATGAAGATTTAAAGGAAACTTTGCCATTTTTTTCTTTCAAGTCAAGTTTAGTAAATCGTGTTTCGACTCCCTTAACATACTAACGGAAGAGGAAGGTTTATGAACTATTTGACACATACATAGATATCCACGCGGCGAAGCCGCGGGGCGCAGCTAGTTATATAAATAAACAAAAGACAAAGGATTTGGGATATTTGCCAATAAATATTAATGACTTCAGTTACTCCGTAATCATGGTGCATGAATACTTTACGCATAGATACTCATACTTTTTATACATTTAAAAACGACCAGAACACCTGGAACAAATATCAGTATTCAATATCACCAAACAAATTCAATATCACCAGGTCAAATCTACCTCACTATTTCTATAAACTAATGAATTAAACGAGCAAGAAGCTCATAAATGCATTCTGCCTACAATTGGTCTTACCTATAGTATAGTACGCACCGTATAACTATAGTACGCACCGTACGTAGGAAATGATTAATTTCGCAATTCTTCTCGACCTCTACTTCCAAATAGTTTTGTGCGCGAATATGTTGGCGTCTTCACACTCCGGTAAATTTGCGAGAACCGTGGGAAACGGGTGATTGATTAAATGCATTGTAAGATAAACATAAAAAACATCTGCGACGTAGGCGGTTGGCTTGATTTCTGCTTCGGGAAAATTGTGTGAACAATTATCTGCAGATAATTTTTCCGAGTGTTCTGGTCGTTATCTATGTATAATAAAAAATATCTAGCTATGTTATTGTATTAAGTACAGTCCTCTAGTACACATAACACAAGCTCTGCTAAGCTTGGGACTAGATGATTCTTTGTGGATTGTCCAGCATTATTATGTCTCTCATTTACCATGATCTCGGGCCATAAAGTGACTCGGTCCTTTGGAAGGCTTGCGTGGGGCCGAAGCCAACAGCACAGAGGCCCTTTGAGAAGTTAATCTAAAGGCGATGGCTACACATAGCGGGTATCATCCTCGGGCGCACAAATATATGCATTATTATATATCATTTATTTAAATTCTCGTATAAAATACTTTTTTTACTATAGAAAATACAATAAAATATTATAAAACTATTTTACAGTAAAAAATATATCAAAACGGTAGATCACCGACCGTGAAGGCGGCAGCCGGGTGATTAGGACTGTTATTATTATTCCCTTATTTATTTAAAATTCTTGTAGATAATACATTTGTTACTATAGAAAGTACAATAAAATATTATTATCTGCTGCAAATATTTTCCGTCCATTAGCATTACATTACTGTATATACATAGGTACATACATTCCATTATTATTGTTATTTGCTGAGAGAAATGGATAAATCCATTGGCGTCTGCCTAATACAATTTTCTGCCTGAATGCGCCAAACATGAAATGGAAAATCAAGTTTTGTTTGTTAGGGCTGTGAGAGCAGCTAACACTATTCCCTCTTAAATGGTTTAACGGCGATGTACGAGTACTTAATCTTAACCTCGTTCTCATTCGACTTTTTAAACGCGATCAACTCGAGCTAAATCGATGTCTGCTGAAGATGACTGATGACTGCTGAGGTGTAGATTCTGTTGCTTTTTCTCAGTAGTTCTGTGACGATTAATTTCTTTACAAACATTGTGATTGTGCCTGACATTGCCTTACTTCGGTTCTCAACTTGGATTTACTAAAAACTAATCTAGGTTAAGCCTCAGAGCCCAGGAGTTATACTTACTTAACTTATATTTAGTACACATATTACTGTTTAAGTTTATCTCATTTTAAGTGAACTGTAATGTTTTTATGAGAAAATAAAGTTCTTTAAACCTAATTTACATTATTTTTTGTTAAAACGGCAAAAGTTGTACACTGTGTCAAAATTTCAAGTTCAAGAGACCTTGACAAAAGTAGAGTTAAAATAGTAATAAATAAATTGTATCGTAACCACTTTCATTTTGTGATTACATTGTTATTATTTATTGTTGTGATAGCAAGAGAAATATACAATCTGCGAAATTTTCTACTGTCTACCTTTTACGGTTCATGACGCATAGATAGATAGATTAATTACGGATGATTTCTAGAGCTGTTCTCGCCAGCAAGGCGTGACAACTTCACATCGCTGCTGCACCCACGACGAGCCGCAGCGCGAGACGCACGCGCATCAAATTATCCGGCCGTGCATGTCGGTGGGTATTGTTTCCGGGCTCCGGCACGGTCCGCCGGTCCAAAAACCACATAACACAGATATAGTCGTGCAAATAACACACCCAAACAGACCGGTGTAACATGAATGACTGGCGCCGCCGGCCGAACAAAGAAAGTACCTAAGCCTATTTCCTTTAATTTCCCTACCCCCAATTTCTATTTGCTGTGTGAATGCCTAGCTACTTCAAAGCACTTTAAGGGTGGTATTTTGCTTTATGCGTACCATTCCTTGCCTATTTTAATTGCACAGACAAAGTCATTTCAAAGTCCATTTTTCTAGTCCGCCATTCCGCCGCGTTCAAGCCTATTTCGGTTAAGTAAATATTATTTTTCCATAAATATTATAAAGTTGTACGACCTGTTAGTACAGCCGTTTTGATCTCTGCGCCGAACTTGAACTCGCAAGACCTTTCGCGAAGAATCTGCCCGTTGCAAAGTACCTACCGTTAGCCTTTCTATCAATAACTTTTTCTACGAACGTTGATAATATATTATTTCGTTCTTACAATAAACTACACATACATTAATCTCTACCTAATAAATATACTGGTTTATTAATAACTTGTAAAATTAAGTATTTTGTTACTACGCAGAACTTACAGTTTTTCGTCTCTGCTATTTACCCCTTTGTTGGTTAGGTATATTTAAAGAAAAAAACCATTTCGTGCCCTCATCATCAGCATTTTATTTCAACGCTTTCGCCGAACATTCCAGGCTTGATATCCTGAACCCTCGCCGCGTTTCGGCTACGTCTTGCTCGACGTGGCTGGTCTTCTGATGGCGTGCTGTGCGTTAGTGTTCTGCCGTGCCGTGCGGTGCAGTTCGTCTTGCCGCGGGCTCAACGGCAGCTGTGCTTTGAACTGGTAACTGCTGGATTGTATACGGGCAGAGTACACAAATTACAATAACTTACCTAAATTATTGTTCTCGGTATTTTAACAATTATTGCCTAGATAAAATCAAAGATATAAATATTTAGAATGGATGAAAATGCATCTATTGAGATCAAAAAGTGCGATTCCAATCATAAATAATTATAGAATCTTTAAATGTGAAGGATCCCAAAGAACATAGGAAAATTTTATCCCGTAAACGTGGATGGATTAGACAGAAGAAGACTTTCAATAACTAAAAACTTCATACAAAATTACAAAACAAAATCTGCTGATCTTACCAGTTTAGAAATAAAGGAAATAAAATCTTTGCGATTGAATCACTTACAAGAATTATTATCTAGTTTTGATACTGTACAAAGTCAGATTGAGGAAAAGTCGGAAAATCTAGATGAGCAGATTATACAAAGAGATTTAACCGAAAGTGAGTTTTATTCTCAAATAGCTTTAGCGCAAGAGATAATAGATGCATTTTCAGCCAATAATAATAATTCTGAACATGGTTCGGCAAAGTCGAGTTGATGTCATGCTGCTAATAATTCAATAACACTGCCAACTATAAATTTGCCTACATTTGATGGCAACTATATAAAATGGCTCGAGTTTCGAGATACCTTTGACGCCATCATCAATGACAACAACTCAATCGCACCGATTAACAAATTTCCTTATTTGAGAAACGCGTTGGTGGAAAGTGCCAGTGTCGTAATAAAGTCCAGAGAGTTTTCAGCAAAAAATTATGATTATGCGTGGAAGGCTTTATGTGATAGATATAATAAAAAAAAACATTTTAATCGTGCACATTCATTATATCTACTTACATAGAAAATACCCAGAACACACGGAACAAATATTTACAATCATTTGTCCTAAGGCGGGAATCGAACACGCAACCTCCTGCGTCTCAGGCAATCCTTCACCCACCGCGCCACATCGGTCTTCAATTAATATGAAAAACGGGCCGTCAATTAGGGAAGAAAGCCTTAATAAATTAATAAAACATGGGTATACCAAGAAGAACCTACCCACAGTTTTTGCGTAGGTAGTACATGGTAATTATAAGTATTGATAAAACAGGTATTTATCGCGTTTATTTACCTTTTTCCCGACGTTTCAACAGGTTTACACTCTGTCGTGGTCACGGGATGACTGGAGTACTGGAGTTACCGACTCAGCGAAACGGGGGCTAGTTTATTTGAAACTACCCTCATTTCATTATGTGTTCAGATCGCGTAAGTTTAAAAATATTTAGTACATGGTAGTACTTATAAATTATTGTATCGAGATAAGCCAAGTTGCAAAATCGTATTTTCACGAAAAACAAAGAAAATTTTTGTACGAAGAGATTATCATACAAGGGGTTTTTTTGTGTGAAATGAACAGCTTTTTGATTTAAGTGTTCTTCATATTAAAGGTTTTATTTATTGGATATAAAAATAATTAATAGATAGATGCTCGGGTTTACTTACGCTACCACCTGTTTTAAAGTGTTCATCATCATCATCATCAGCCTATATCAGTCCACTGCTGGACATAGGCCTCCCCCAATGAGCGCCATAGCGCCCTGTCTTCAGCTTGCCGCATCCAGCATCTACCTGCAGTCTTTCGCAAGTCGTCATCCCACCTTGTCGGAGGGCGTCCTACACTACGTTTACCGAGTCGCGGTCTCCACTCAAGAACACGTTTGCCCCAGCGGCCGTCGGTTCTTCGCGAAATATGGCCGGCCCACTGCCACTTCAGCTTGCTAATTCTTTGAGCTAAAAGCGTTTTAAGGCCGTTTGGCAGTTGCTACCGCCACGGGTTACGCAAGTATTACGTAACATCTGTTGACATCCTGTAAATGAACTCGTGTTTTTCAGCTCATCCGATCGGAGGCTATTGGAAAATAGCTCTTCGTATATTCTTTTTATTCTAAAGCTGAAGCTTGTACTAAACGAATTGTTAATCGAGACTTGAAACTTTTAAAAGAATATCATAGTTGGTATTACTGCCCTTATAACGAAGAAGGGCACAACTAACAAATTGTAAAAGTCGAGATAAATGGGTTTAAAGTTTTTCGATGTTTTTCTGACATAATATTCTTTTTATAATGAATTTACAAAATATTTTAATGCAATTAGTTGCATATACATAAGATCTCCCTTAACATAGTTTTATTATTTATTTATCTTATCCCATTATTTTTAAAATCATGATTTTTCCTTTTAACATAATACAAAAAATAAAATTAAAGTATCAATTTTACATCAAAAGGTCACAACTAGCCAATTGCAACTTTTTAATGTAATACTGTTTTATATATTACAATAAAAGGTCACATTCTACGCAGTTGTGTCTTTCTTATGTAATATCATAACAGCTTATTTTGGAAATTATTTTACTTAGAGGTAAAATTACATATTTTTACTATATTGAAAAATATTACAACTACCTACCTAATAGGAGATTATTTTTTTATTCAAATGAAACGAAAATAATATACCACATGAAAAAACATTTATTAAATCAATCAACAAGTTTACCTTCTAATTGTTTGCATATTTAAAGAGATCACATCATACTTACTAATTATTACTAAATCATCCTTCTCGCACAGTTGTAATTATTATTAATCAAGGTGAAATAGTTATATGGCACACAAAAATAATTGAGATCACAACAAATAACTATGATAGACTATGTTAAGTTTATAATAAAATTGTACCTGAAACTTTATATACCTAATTTTAGCTAGCATTCCTTATTGATAACAAAATAACTTCCATTTGTTGAAACTTTAAGGAACTCTTATTACACAGTTAAAGAGATCAATTATTACACTTACATGAATAGAAGATTTTTTTAACAAATATTATTAATGAAAATAATAGAATAAAGAAACATTAATTAAATCAATCAACAAGTTAATCTTCTAACTCTTTACATATAAAGAGATCACATCATTTGGCCCCTCCATTATTCTTACTTAATTATTTACCTAATCATCCTTTTCACATAGTTGTAATTATTATTAATCAAGGTTAAATAGTTAGATGGCACTTAACATTAATTGAGATCAAAACAAATAACAATGATGTTAAGTTTATAATAAAATTAAATCTATTTGAGCTAGCATTCCTTTTAGGTACCTATATAAATAACGTTTAGATTTGTAGGAACTTAAATTACACAATTAAAGATATCAATTATTATACTTAGAACTATGAATGGAAGATTATAAAATTAATCAACGTTGGTTTAGAATGTCTCTCTATTTGTTGCAACAATATTCGTTAATCTTCATAAGTTTGAGTGAGGTCAGCAGAATTACCATTAACTGCTAAAGTCTCCCAAAAAATTCTTCTATTAGAAGGCATGAGAGGACCGAGCTTTGCCAAAATAGCAGACTTTCTTATTGATGTCACACCTCTCTCAACCAACTTTTGTCGTGGTGGCGGAAAGCCATTATTTATATTCTTATTCTTAAGAAAATCTAACTCTAATTGATTTTCTGTGCTGTGGTTGATTTTATACAGCAGTGATGTAAATCCTCTCCGAAAAACAGTTTCACACATACTGTTCATATACGCACGAGGTCTGGAATGTTGTAGTTTATATATAGATGAACAGTCTTCAAAGTCATAAAAGTCTTGTACAGTCATATTTTTAACTTTGTTGTTTGGACCTGTATCGGACACGGCTTTAGTAAAGTCTTCAAAGTCGTAGACTCGTTTCGCCTTTTTAAGAGAAAGCTCCACTCTGTGGTGGAACTCATCTGCAGCCATGAATGTGTGGCCGATCTCCAGATACCGCAGTGTAATAGTGTCAAAACTAACTTCGGGAGAGTTTACTAGATGAACCATATAGGAATACAGAGTTCAATTTTTATTTTGTGCTGCGCAGTTGTCTAACCACAGCACGATATGCTTCAAGTCTCGATTTTCTAAGAAAAACGCTCTGAAGCAACTGATTATATCCTCTTTTTTTCTTCCTGAGACACCTTCATGCCATACAGATGCAAAGGTTTTACCAGACTCGTGCATCTTTTTATCTCCTATAGGAACAAAACTCTAGTTGCACACGATGATTCTGGGACAAAACATCACAGTTTTGAATTCTTCCATACGAGGTAACATAATTACATTTTCCAGATCAACCGCAAAATATATAGTGTCGGGATCGTTGCGTTTCTGCGTTTGGTTATCAGCGTCTTCTTCGTACTTTTTACGTGCCAAAATATACCGCTCATGATGAATTTCGTATTTTTTACATTCTTCGCAATTTCTGTGTCTAATTTCTTGGTTCGGGTTGTGAATAATGAACTTTTCACACACTTCGCATTGCTCATGCCCCAATTTCGCAAAGGAGATGTTAAGTTTTTTAACGATTTTTCGGTACAAACTGTATGATACTTTGATGCTAGGCTCGTTTTCACAAAAATGATCGTACATCATGCGAATATTGAGATCAGAAGGCAGATACTTTCTATTTGGTGCGTGTTCTCGTCTGTAATGAGATACAACAGGACAGAATGACATTATGTGTTCTTGAATTTTTGTACTATCTACTTTTTCGTGGGTTTTGGCATTAAACAATTTTATAAATTCATTATAAAAAGAATATTATGTCAGAATAACATCGAAAAACTTTAAACCCGTTTATCTCGACTTTTACAATTTGTTAGTTGTGCCCTTCTTCGTTATAAGGGCAGAGTTGACCGTTGACCCCCACCTCTCTTCCGTATAATAATATTTCACAAAATAGGCCTAACTGGTTACTTGAGCCTTTTATTTTTAATAGTAATGTTCACTTTAGATATAAGAGGAATATCTGCCAAATCAGCATTTTTAATGTAAATAAGCCTTTTTTATTAAGCAAAACAAAAATAATAACATAAGGTGAAAGCCATATCTATGCATTTGTGTTCTTTTAACTTAATCATTGTAATATGTGCCTTTTTGAATTAAAAAATATGAATTTGGATGTTACTTGTGCCTTTTAGGCTTATCGTAGCTCTTTGCTTAATAAGGATAGAATTTTCTTTTAAATTCAGGCAGATGCGCCTTTTTTCCCTGATTCCGAATATGTATCTAACTCAAATTTGAAAAAAATGTTAGATGTGCCCTTTTTCGTTACAAGGGCAGATTAGCACTAACAATATAATTCAAAAAAATTATAAATATATATTAAACCTCGCGTACCTTTTGGTTTATTTTCCCACGATTCCATCGCGTTGCAGTCGTCCTGCGACTACGGGGTGACTCAGAGGTACGCCATGAATGTATGGCCAGTATCCACGACTACCATAATTTGTCTTCTGAATTGTTTTTTTAAACTATAAACGTATTTAATTTTTGTCAAGCACGGTTGCCGAATGGCAAAGCCTCGGGATATTGAAATCGCTGAATAGAGAATATGCGTGGATTCGATGGATTTCTCCTGCAAGAGATTGACTTTGATCTTTACTGATGCCATTAATCCACGGGGAGCCATCGTTTTATGGCATCATTCAATATAGGTATATCGTATATTTTCATAAAATAAACGATTTATCTTTACTGTCTCGTAAACAGTTTATTAACTTAGCTCGTACCTACGTGATACATAATATCGTTGTTAGTTGCCAATCTTTTTTCAGGGTATTTTTCTAAATACCTATTTTTTATTTAAGGCATGTGTAAACATTTTTTGAACCTTAGTGATGGTATTGTTAGAACATATACATACATATAAGGTTCAAAAATTGTATGAATAAACCAGCTGGTTTCAAGTACCGGTCCACTATGTAGTTGATAATGTATTAAGTATATCGGTCATATAGTATCATAACACAAGCCCTGCATAGTTTTGGCTAGATGATGCTGTGTGGGTTGCTCAGCATTTTATTAGAGTCGTTTAAAAACCTTCATACATCCGAATTGTCGTCCGTGACTTCACGTCTTCGGCTGAAAAACAGCGCTGAATATAATAATGTTCAGCACACGCTAAGCTGACCCCTATTTCGGCGCAGGGTCATGGAGGTAGTCTTATTTTCTTAATATCACTTATTTGTGTCACTTACCCCCATGATAAACTACTTTATTTGCCGTTTGTTATTCTACGCCTGTATTTTGTACCTGTGTCTCAATAAATGTTTTTCTATTCTATTTACAATCACAATGATAATCACAGTGATATTTTAAACGTAAAAGTTTATTTATTTTTGCTATTGCCTGGAAGTTCCATTAAATATTTTTGTATTGTTTTTATTAGTATGTATATTTGTTTATCTTTTATACACAAACCGCTGAACGTATTTGAATTTAATTAGGTAACAGGATTGCTTTGAAAAGTGCGGTTTTTTCGTGGGACGATCAAATAAATCAAATATGTACCTCTATATTTATCAAAGCGGATAAAACCGCGGGGCATTCATTATAAATACTATCCTCAATATTTAACTCTCTACATTAATTATTTCTCATCAAAGCTGCCCAATTTTGTGGAATACACAGAATTGGGCAGCCTAATTGGATAAAAGCGTCTTACAAGCAAGGTTTATTTATTTCATTGAAAACATGTTGTTCAATCAAGAATCAATGCCCACGGCGGCGCGGCGCCAGTTGTGGATTCTTGGAGAGAGTATTTCTTAATTTGAAACAAGTAGGTACTAATTTGTTGAGAAAACTAAAAGCCAGTAAAATGGAAAATCAGCTAAGAGGCCATCCATTAATCACTATGTTTTTAGCAACTTTTTAATACCTTAGTGATCCGTGGGGAGGTTGTAGACTAACTAAATAACACAATGCTTGAAAATTAAAGTCTTTAATCAGTGCGTCCTACCCGTTATGGCCTACGGAGCTGAGACGTGGACACCCACGGTAGGGCTGATCCACCAGTTTAGAGTCGCTCAGCGAACTATGGATAGAGCTACGGAGTTTCTCTGAAGGATAGGATTCGTAACGAATACATCCGACAGAGAACCAAAGTTATCGACATAGCTCTAAGAATTAGCAAGCTGAAGTGGTAGTGGGTTGGGCATATCTCGCGAAGAACCAACAACCACCAAGGTAAATGTGTTCTTGGGTGGAGACCGCGACTCGGTAAATGTAGTGTATATGTGTGAGATGCCAGCCAAGTGGGATAACAATCTGCTATGAATGCAGGCCAGTGCAGGCAGATGCTCGAAGCGGCAAGCTGAAGACTGGACGCTATTACACATGGACATATATAGGCTGATAATGGGACCAAGATGCGTCGAGGGACCAGGGGGAACTATGTCCCGCTATGGAACACGCTAATTGTTGTTGTAATCTACTACGATGCGCTATGTCATGTCACTAACGGCCCGTATTATGAAAACTTGCTCAGTCAAAGATAAATAAATATTGCTGGACAATTCACACAGCATTATCTAGCCCCAAGTTAAGCAGAGCTTGTGTTATGGGTACTAAATAACAGATATACGTAATACAATATATTACATAGATAGATATTTTTAATTATACATAGAAAACGACCAGGAGCAAATATCTGTAGATCGTACACACAATTGTTCCGAGGCGGGAATCGAGCCCGCAACCTCCTGCATCGCAGGCGGACCTTCGCCCACCGCGCCACATCGGTCGTCAAATATCTATGGCATATACCTACTTCAATGATATCTAGATGGCTTTCATAATACGTTATTAACATTTGAGTAAATCCGCGAACCGCGAATCCTTTAGAGATTTCTTTATTTCATACTCGAACTAGTCGGATCGTATATCCATTTGTTGACTCACGTCTTCTGAGTCAACAAATGGATATACAATTCGACTAGAGTTGAGTGAGTGAGTTTTTCAGATTGAGATTGTCAAAGGGTTTCACAAATAGACAGAAATAAAATATGTATTTAGTTTCCAATATTTACTCATACATATTTTATTCATAATAAATCAGAAAGAAGAGAATCTTACAAAGCCCGTACTCTTGAAAACGAAAATCGAAGTTTCGGATACGATTTCGTTTTTCGTTTTTAAGTAGGCCGCCAGTTCTTCGAAATCCCGAATTTATATAAACGAAACTTGCACGCAGTCCGAATTATAGCCCGGACAAAGGTTTCGAAACATAAAAAAATATGTGACAATTCCGCGCAAAACCTTCTCCAATAACATCTAACAAAATGTAGACCGCGTGTACCGCCAACCAAAAATTTAATTAGTAAAATTTAGTTTATCCAAATGCAATGAAAAACTGTAGAAGCGCGTCCATTTCAGCATTAAATAAATTCTACTTCAAACTATGTACGGTAATATCGGTCACAAGCACAATGTAGAGAACTAAATCAATCCGTACAAAGTTTTAAATATAAACGTGGGAAACATCGATAACAATGGAAATACGTTAAACTCACGTGTGCCTAATCGATGTGGGTTTCACGTGTTTCCTTAGTTCGAGAATTTGTAACCATTTAAGTTTAAATCACACCGGTATGGCAGCTACCGGTAGAGACGTGACGGCCATAGCCCGCGCGCCGCCCCGCCGCCGCCGCCGTGACGGTTTTTTCCAATAATCCACACAATCATGTAATGGATATTTTTGATCAGAAATCCCTGCTGGCTCACAGAGAAGACGCACAGCGGATTTTTGGACAAGAGTTACAGAAATCGTCTGATCCACCTATTTACACCGTAAGTGTACCGCTGACAAGACGCAAGTGGCCGCGCGGCCTTTTTGAGCTTCACTGCGTACTACGAGTACGTGGGCGAAAGGGCGAAGCGGCGCGGCGGCGTCCCATATTTTTTTTAATTTGAAATTCAATTTTTATTTCGAAATACCATTTATTTCGAATTTTTTGACAATTTAAGCTTCACTGCGTACTACGTGGGCGAAAGGGCGACGCGGCATCCCATAATTGTTTTGAATGTAAAATTATATTTATTTATACGAAATCAATGGGCTCCGCCGCCGCTTTTAGTAAGCGGTCATGCGCGTGTTTTGATAAAGTTTAAAACTAAGTAATTGACACCAGTTTGACACCGAAAATGCTCACCGCGTCTCTCGCTGCCGATCGCTGTCATCCCGGTGTGAATCGAGCCTTAATTCCTTTGTAGTCTACACTAGTGTCACAGTACACTAGTGTACAGTTAATTATCACGACTAATTTAAAATTCATATAGATTAAGCGTAGAATGAACTAAAACGATCAACTTTTAATGAAGTAAGATTATAGGTAACTATGCTGCATCATCCAGACCAGCGGATGTTTGAAATGATCCGAATTATTTTTTAGCTTTACAGAACTGGCTTCGGACGTGTTGTATCTATGGAAACGTTTAAAGGTTTATATTATTTATATTCAATGGAAACTATTTTATGACATAAAAAGTACCTAGCTAATGTTTTATTCCAGGTTTAGAGCTTACATCTCTGCAAAATGCATTTCAGCCCGATCCGAACGTTCAATAGTTTCGGCGTGAAGAGGTAACAAACATCCAAACATCCTAAATTTTCGTATTTATAATATTAGCGTGATTAGTGTGAATAAGTGTGATGTAATTAGAACCAAAATAAACATATCTGAAATCAATTAAATAATATCCATTTTTTTTTATATTTTTATGAAATAAATATATAGTAGGTATTATATAATTATATTAGATGTCTGACGCATTATAGTAACAAAAACCTTTAGAATATTTGTGTGCATCCGCAGCTACCGCTATACGATACTAAACGTTATCCTGGATTATTCGGTTATGTAAGAATATTCTGGATCATATATGAAGATTGTTATTACGGAGATAGCTTCTCAAATTGGAAAACTTTATCTTCCACTCAAACCAGTATCTGCCTACGAATTTAATAGCAGAGGTCTGGATAGAATGGCCAATCTGCAAAGATTTTAAACAAGTTGTTCGTAAAAGTTTTAAAATTATTATGTTTCACTACATAGTATAGTCGTTTCCCGCTGTCTGTCTGTTCCTGTGTGTGTATGGTTATCTTTTTGAGACAATGACGAACAAACGTCGCGCGGGGAAGGTGAGAAAGGGAGGCAAGAGCGGCAGAATGACCGGCCCGCGCGAAATTTCACTGGTTTTTATTTTTAAATTTGTTATTGCTCTAAAATAATACTGTTTCTCAAATAACTAAAACCACAATCGTCTAAAGTATTTATTAGGGAACACGTAGAAGAAATTTCATTACAATAATATTAAATAACTAGCAAAGAAAACTGGTTTTTCCGTAGAGATATCTCTGTAAAAATGAAGATTTAAAGGAAACTTTGCCATTTTTTTCTTTCAAGTCAAGTTTAGTAAATCGTGTTTCGACTCCCTTAACATACTAACGGAAGAGGAAGGTTTATGAACTATTTGACACATACATAGATATCCACGCGGCGAAGCCGCGGGGCGCAGCTAGTTATATAAATAAACAAAAGACAAAGGATTTGGGATATTTGCCAATAAATATTAATGACTTCAGTTACTCCGTAATCATGGTGCATGAATACTTTACGCATAGATACTCATACTTTTTATACATTTAAAAACGACCAGAACACCTGGAACAAATATCAGTATTCAATATCACCAAACAAATTCAATATCACCAGGTCAAATCTACCTCACTATTTCTATAAACTAATGAATTAAACGAGCAAGAAGCTCATAAATGCATTCTGCCTACAATTGGTCTTACCTATAGTATAGTACGCACCGTATAACTATAGTACGCACCGTACGTAGGAAATGATTAATTTCGCAATTCTTCTCGACCTCTACTTCCAAATAGTTTTGTGCGCGAATATGTTGGCGTCTTCACACTCCGGTAAATTTGCGAGAACCGTGGGAAACGGGTGATTGATTAAATGCATTGTAAGATAAACATAAAAAACATCTGCGACGTAGGCGGTTGGCTTGATTTCTGCTTCGGGAAAATTGTGTGAACAATTATCTGCAGATAATTTTTCCGAGTGTTCTGGTCGTTATCTATGTATAATAAAAAATATCTAGCTATGTTATTGTATTAAGTACAGTCCTCTAGTACACATAACACAAGCTCTGCTAAGCTTGGGACTAGATGATTCTTTGTGGATTGTCCAGCATTATTATGTCTCTCATTTACCATGATCTCGGGCCATAAAGTGACTCGGTCCTTTGGAAGGCTTGCGTGGGGCCGAAGCCAACAGCACAGAGGCCCTTTGAGAAGTTAATCTAAAGGCGATGGCTACACATAGCGGGTATCATCCTCGGGCGCACAAATATATGCATTATTATATATCATTTATTTAAATTCTCGTATAAAATACTTTTTTTACTATAGAAAATACAATAAAATATTATAAAACTATTTTACAGTAAAAAATATATCAAAACGGTAGATCACCGACCGTGAAGGCGGCAGCCGGGTGATTAGGACTGTTATTATTATTCCCTTATTTATTTAAAATTCTTGTAGATAATACATTTGTTACTATAGAAAGTACAATAAAATATTATTATCTGCTGCAAATATTTTCCGTCCATTAGCATTACATTACTGTATATACATAGGTACATACATTCCATTATTATTGTTATTTGCTGAGAGAAATGGATAAATCCATTGGCGTCTGCCTAATACAATTTTCTGCCTGAATGCGCCAAACATGAAATGGAAAATCAAGTTTTGTTTGTTAGGGCTGTGAGAGCAGCTAACACTATTCCCTCTTAAATGGTTTAACGGCGATGTACGAGTACTTAATCTTAACCTCGTTCTCATTCGACTTTTTAAACGCGATCAACTCGAGCTAAATCGATGTCTGCTGAAGATGACTGATGACTGCTGAGGTGTAGATTCTGTTGCTTTTTCTCAGTAGTTCTGTGACGATTAATTTCTTTACAAACATTGTGATTGTGCCTGACATTGCCTTACTTCGGTTCTCAACTTGGATTTACTAAAAACTAATCTAGGTTAAGCCTCAGAGCCCAGGAGTTATACTTACTTAACTTATATTTAGTACACATATTACTGTTTAAGTTTATCTCATTTTAAGTGAACTGTAATGTTTTTATGAGAAAATAAAGTTCTTTAAACCTAATTTACATTATTTTTTGTTAAAACGGCAAAAGTTGTACACTGTGTCAAAATTTCAAGTTCAAGAGACCTTGACAAAAGTAGAGTTAAAATAGTAATAAATAAATTGTATCGTAACCACTTTCATTTTGTGATTACATTGTTATTATTTATTGTTGTGATAGCAAGAGAAATATACAATCTGCGAAATTTTCTACTGTCTACCTTTTACGGTTCATGACGCATAGATAGATAGATTAATTACGGATGATTTCTAGAGCTGTTCTCGCCAGCAAGGCGTGACAACTTCACATCGCTGCTGCACCCACGACGAGCCGCAGCGCGAGACGCACGCGCATCAAATTATCCGGCCGTGCATGTCGGTGGGTATTGTTTCCGGGCTCCGGCACGGTCCGCCGGTCCAAAAACCACATAACACAGATATAGTCGTGCAAATAACACACCCAAACAGACCGGTGTAACATGAATGACTGGCGCCGCCGGCCGAACAAAGAAAGTACCTAAGCCTATTTCCTTTAATTTCCCTACCCCCAATTTCTATTTGCTGTGTGAATGCCTAGCTACTTCAAAGCACTTTAAGGGTGGTATTTTGCTTTATGCGTACCATTCCTTGCCTATTTTAATTGCACAGACAAAGTCATTTCAAAGTCCATTTTTCTAGTCCGCCATTCCGCCGCGTTCAAGCCTATTTCGGTTAAGTAAATATTATTTTTCCATAAATATTATAAAGTTGTACGACCTGTTAGTACAGCCGTTTTGATCTCTGCGCCGAACTTGAACTCGCAAGACCTTTCGCGAAGAATCTGCCCGTTGCAAAGTACCTACCGTTAGCCTTTCTATCAATAACTTTTTCTACGAACGTTGATAATATATTATTTCGTTCTTACAATAAACTACACATACATTAATCTCTACCTAATAAATATACTGGTTTATTAATAACTTGTAAAATTAAGTATTTTGTTACTACGCAGAACTTACAGTTTTTCGTCTCTGCTATTTACCCCTTTGTTGGTTAGGTATATTTAAAGAAAAAAACCATTTCGTGCCCTCATCATCAGCATTTTATTTCAACGCTTTCGCCGAACATTCCAGGCTTGATATCCTGAACCCTCGCCGCGTTTCGGCTACGTCTTGCTCGACGTGGCTGGTCTTCTGATGGCGTGCTGTGCGTTAGTGTTCTGCCGTGCCGTGCGGTGCAGTTCGTCTTGCCGCGGGCTCAACGGCAGCTGTGCTTTGAACTGGTAACTGCTGGATTGTATACGGGCAGAGTACACAAATTACAATAACTTACCTAAATTATTGTTCTCGGTATTTTAACAATTATTGCCTAGATAAAATCAAAGATATAAATATTTAGAATGGATGAAAATGCATCTATTGAGATCAAAAAGTGCGATTCCAATCATAAATAATTATAGAATCTTTAAATGTGAAGGATCCCAAAGAACATAGGAAAATTTTATCCCGTAAACGTGGATGGATTAGACAGAAGAAGACTTTCAATAACTAAAAACTTCATACAAAATTACAAAACAAAATCTGCTGATCTTACCAGTTTAGAAATAAAGGAAATAAAATCTTTGCGATTGAATCACTTACAAGAATTATTATCTAGTTTTGATACTGTACAAAGTCAGATTGAGGAAAAGTCGGAAAATCTAGATGAGCAGATTATACAAAGAGATTTAACCGAAAGTGAGTTTTATTCTCAAATAGCTTTAGCGCAAGAGATAATAGATGCATTTTCAGCCAATAATAATAATTCTGAACATGGTTCGGCAAAGTCGAGTTGATGTCATGCTGCTAATAATTCAATAACACTGCCAACTATAAATTTGCCTACATTTGATGGCAACTATATAAAATGGCTCGAGTTTCGAGATACCTTTGACGCCATCATCAATGACAACAACTCAATCGCACCGATTAACAAATTTCCTTATTTGAGAAACGCGTTGGTGGAAAGTGCCAGTGTCGTAATAAAGTCCAGAGAGTTTTCAGCAAAAAATTATGATTATGCGTGGAAGGCTTTATGTGATAGATATAATAAAAAAAAACATTTTAATCGTGCACATTCATTATATCTACTTACATAGAAAATACCCAGAACACACGGAACAAATATTTACAATCATTTGTCCTAAGGCGGGAATCGAACACGCAACCTCCTGCGTCTCAGGCAATCCTTCACCCACCGCGCCACATCGGTCTTCAATTAATATGAAAAACGGGCCGTCAATTAGGGAAGAAAGCCTTAATAAATTAATAAAACATGGGTATACCAAGAAGAACCTACCCACAGTTTTTGCGTAGGTAGTACATGGTAATTATAAGTATTGATAAAACAGGTATTTATCGCGTTTATTTACCTTTTTCCCGACGTTTCAACAGGTTTACACTCTGTCGTGGTCACGGGATGACTGGAGTACTGGAGTTACCGACTCAGCGAAACGGGGGCTAGTTTATTTGAAACTACCCTCATTTCATTATGTGTTCAGATCGCGTAAGTTTAAAAATATTTAGTACATGGTAGTACTTATAAATTATTGTATCGAGATAAGCCAAGTTGCAAAATCGTATTTTCACGAAAAACAAAGAAAATTTTTGTACGAAGAGATTATCATACAAGGGGTTTTTTTGTGTGAAATGAACAGCTTTTTGATTTAAGTGTTCTTCATATTAAAGGTTTTATTTATTGGATATAAAAATAATTAATAGATAGATGCTCGGGTTTACTTACGCTACCACCTGTTTTAAAGTGTTCATCATCATCATCATCAGCCTATATCAGTCCACTGCTGGACATAGGCCTCCCCCAATGAGCGCCATAGCGCCCTGTCTTCAGCTTGCCGCATCCAGCATCTACCTGCAGTCTTTCGCAAGTCGTCATCCCACCTTGTCGGAGGGCGTCCTACACTACGTTTACCGAGTCGCGGTCTCCACTCAAGAACACGTTTGCCCCAGCGGCCGTCGGTTCTTCGCGAAATATGGCCGGCCCACTGCCACTTCAGCTTGCTAATTCTTTGAGCTAAAAGCGTTTTAAGGCCGTTTGGCAGTTGCTACCGCCACGGGTTACGCAAGTATTACGTAACATCTGTTGACATCCTGTAAATGAACTCGTGTTTTTCAGCTCATCCGATCGGAGGCTATTGGAAAATAGCTCTTCGTATATTCTTTTTATTCTAAAGCTGAAGCTTGTACTAAACGAATTGTTAATCGAGACTTGAAACTTTTAAAAGAATATCATAGTTGGTATTACTGCCCTTATAACGAAGAAGGGCACAACTAACAAATTGTAAAAGTCGAGATAAATGGGTTTAAAGTTTTTCGATGTTTTTCTGACATAATATTCTTTTTATAATGAATTTACAAAATATTTTAATGCAATTAGTTGCATATACATAAGATCTCCCTTAACATAGTTTTATTATTTATTTATCTTATCCCATTATTTTTAAAATCATGATTTTTCCTTTTAACATAATACAAAAAATAAAATTAAAGTATCAATTTTACATCAAAAGGTCACAACTAGCCAATTGCAACTTTTTAATGTAATACTGTTTTATATATTACAATAAAAGGTCACATTCTACGCAGTTGTGTCTTTCTTATGTAATATCATAACAGCTTATTTTGGAAATTATTTTACTTAGAGGTAAAATTACATATTTTTACTATATTGAAAAATATTACAACTACCTACCTAATAGGAGATTATTTTTTTATTCAAATGAAACGAAAATAATATACCACATGAAAAAACATTTATTAAATCAATCAACAAGTTTACCTTCTAATTGTTTGCATATTTAAAGAGATCACATCATACTTACTAATTATTACTAAATCATCCTTCTCGCACAGTTGTAATTATTATTAATCAAGGTGAAATAGTTATATGGCACACAAAAATAATTGAGATCACAACAAATAACTATGATAGACTATGTTAAGTTTATAATAAAATTGTACCTGAAACTTTATATACCTAATTTTAGCTAGCATTCCTTATTGATAACAAAATAACTTCCATTTGTTGAAACTTTAAGGAACTCTTATTACACAGTTAAAGAGATCAATTATTACACTTACATGAATAGAAGATTTTTTTAACAAATATTATTAATGAAAATAATAGAATAAAGAAACATTAATTAAATCAATCAACAAGTTAATCTTCTAACTCTTTGCATATAAAGAGATCACATCATTTGGCCCCTCCATTATTCTTACTTAATTATTTACCTAATCATCCTTTTCACATAGTTGTAATTATTATTAATCAAGGTTAAATAGTTAGATGGCACTTAACATTAATTGAGATCAAAACAAATAACAATGATGTTAAGTTTATAATAAAATTAAATCTATTTGAGCTAGCATTCCTTTTAGGTACCTATATAAATAACGTTTAGATTTGTAGGAACTTAAATTACACAATTAAAGATATCAATTATTATACTTAGAACTATGAATGGAAGATTATAAAATTAATCAACGTTGGTTTAGAATGTCTCTCTATTTGTTGCAACAATATTCGTTAATCTTCATAAGTTTGAGTGAGGTCAGCAGAATTACCATTAACTGCTAAAGTCTCCCAAAAAATTCTTCTATTAGAAGGCATGAGAGGACCGAGCTTTGCCAAAATAGCAGACTTTCTTATTGATGTCACACCTCTCTCAACCAACTTTTGTCGTGGTGGCGGAAAGCCATTATTTATATTCTTATTCTTAAGAAAATCTAACTCTAATTGATTTTCTGTGCTGTGGTTGATTTTATACAGCAGTGATGTAAATCCTCTCCGAAAAACAGTTTCACACATACTGTTCATATACGCACGAGGTCTGGAATGTTGTAGTTTATATATAGATGAACAGTCTTCAAAGTCATAAAAGTCTTGTACAGTCATATTTTTAACTTTGTTGTTTGGACCTGTATCGGACACGGCTTTAGTAAAGTCTTCAAAGTCGTAGACTCGTTTCGCCTTTTTAAGAGAAAGCTCCACTCTGTGGTGGAACTCATCTGCAGCCATGAATGTGTGGCCGATCTCCAGATACCGCAGTGTAATAGTGTCAAAACTAACTTCGGGAGAGTTTACTAGATGAACCATATAGGAATACAGAGTTCAATTTTTATTTTGTGCTGCGCAGTTGTCTAACCACAGCACGATATGCTTCAAGTCTCGATTTTCTAAGAAAAACGCTCTGAAGCAACTGATTATATCCTCTTTTTTTCTTCCTGAGACACCTTCATGCCATACAGATGCAAAGGTTTTACCAGACTCGTGCATCTTTTTATCTCCTATAGGAACAAAACTCTAGTTGCACACGATGATTCTGGGACAAAACATCACAGTTTTGAATTCTTCCATACGAGGTAACATAATTACATTTTCCAGATCAACCGCAAAATATATAGTGTCGGGATCGTTGCGTTTCTGCGTTTGGTTATCAGCGTCTTCTTCGTACTTTTTACGTGCCAAAATATACCGCTCATGATGAATTTCGTATTTTTTACATTCTTCGCAATTTCTGTGTCTAATTTCTTGGTTCGGGTTGTGAATAATGAACTTTTCACACACTTCGCATTGCTCATGCCCCAATTTCGCAAAGGAGATGTTAAGTTTTTTAACGATTTTTCGGTACAAACTGTATGATACTTTGATGCTAGGCTCGTTTTCACAAAAATGATCGTACATCATGCGAATATTGAGATCAGAAGGCAGATACTTTCTATTTGGTGCGTGTTCTCGTCTGTAATGAGATACAACAGGACAGAATGACATTATGTGTTCTTGAATTTTTGTACTATCTACTTTTTCGTGGGTTTTGGCATTAAACAATTTTATAAATTCATTATAAAAAGAATATTATGTCAGAATAACATCGAAAAACTTTAAACCCGTTTATCTCGACTTTTACAATTTGTTAGTTGTGCCCTTCTTCGTTATAAGGGCAGAGTTGACCGTTGACCCCCACCTCTCTTCCGTATAATAATATTTCACAAAATAGGCCTAACTGGTTACTTGAGCCTTTTATTTTTAATAGTAATGTTCACTTTAGATATAAGAGGAATATCTGCCAAATCAGCATTTTTAATGTAAATAAGCCTTTTTTATTAAGCAAAACAAAAATAATAACATAAGGTGAAAGCCATATCTATGCATTTGTGTTCTTTTAACTTAATCATTGTAATATGTGCCTTTTTGAATTAAAAAATATGAATTTGGATGTTACTTGTGCCTTTTAGGCTTATCGTAGCTCTTTGCTTAATAAGGATAGAATTTTCTTTTAAATTCAGGCAGATGCGCCTTTTTTCCCTGATTCCGAATATGTATCTAACTCAAATTTGAAAAAAATGTTAGATGTGCCCTTTTTCGTTACAAGGGCAGATTAGCACTAACAATATAATTCAAAAAAATTATAAATATATATTAAACCTCGCGTACCTTTTGGTTTATTTTCCCACGATTCCATCGCGTTGCAGTCGTCCTGCGACTACGGGGTGACTCAGAGGTACGCCATGAATGTATGGCCAGTATCCACGACTACCATAATTTGTCTTCTGAATTGTTTTTTTAAACTATAAACGTATTTAATTTTTGTCAAGCACGGTTGCCGAATGGCAAAGCCTCGGGATATTGAAATCGCTGAATAGAGAATATGCGTGGATTCGATGGATTTCTCCTGCAAGAGATTGACTTTGATCTTTACTGATGCCATTAATCCACGGGGAGCCATCGTTTTATGGCATCATTCAATATAGGTATATCGTATATTTTCATAAAATAAACGATTTATCTTTACTGTCTCGTAAACAGTTTATTAACTTAGCTCGTACCTACGTGATACATAATATCGTTGTTAGTTGCCAATCTTTTTTCAGGGTATTTTTCTAAATACCTATTTTTTATTTAAGGCATGTGTAAACATTTTTTGAACCTTAGTGATGGTATTGTTAGAACATATACATACATATAAGGTTCAAAAATTGTATGAATAAACCAGCTGGTTTCAAGTACCGGTCCACTATGTAGTTGATAATGTATTAAGTATATCGGTCATATAGTATCATAACACAAGCCCTGCATAGTTTTGGCTAGATGATGCTGTGTGGGTTGCTCAGCATTTTATTAGAGTCGTTTAAAAACCTTCATACATCCGAATTGTCGTCCGTGACTTCACGTCTTCGGCTGAAAAACAGCGCTGAATATAATAATGTTCAGCACACGCTAAGCTGACCCCTATTTCGGCGCAGGGTCATGGAGGTAGTCTTATTTTCTTAATATCACTTATTTGTGTCACTTACCCCCATGATAAACTACTTTATTTGCCGTTTGTTATTCTACGCCTGTATTTTGTACCTGTGTCTCAATAAATGTTTTTCTATTCTATTTACAATCACAATGATAATCACAGTGATATTTTAAACGTAAAAGTTTATTTATTTTTGCTATTGCCTGGAAGTTCCATTAAATATTTTTGTATTGTTTTTATTAGTATGTATATTTGTTTATCTTTTATACACAAACCGCTGAACGTATTTGAATTTAATTAGGTAACAGGATTGCTTTGAAAAGTGCGGTTTTTTCGTGGGACGATCAAATAAATCAAATATGTACCTCTATATTTATCAAAGCGGATAAAACCGCGGGGCATTCATTATAAATACTATCCTCAATATTTAACTCTCTACATTAATTATTTCTCATCAAAGCTGCCCAATTTTGTGGAATACACAGAATTGGGCAGCCTAATTGGATAAAAGCGTCTTACAAGCAAGGTTTATTTATTTCATTGAAAACATGTTGTTCAATCAAGAATCAATGCCCACGGCGGCGCGGCGCCAGTTGTGGATTCTTGGAGAGAGTATTTCTTAATTTGAAACAAGTAGGTACTAATTTGTTGAGAAAACTAAAAGCCAGTAAAATGGAAAATCAGCTAAGAGGCCATCCATTAATCACTATGTTTTTAGCAACTTTTTAATACCTTAGTGATCCGTGGGGAGGTTGTAGACTAACTAAATAACACAATGCTTGAAAATTAAAGTCTTTAATCAGTGCGTCCTACCCGTTATGGCCTACGGAGCTGAGACGTGGACACCCACGGTAGGGCTGATCCACCAGTTTAGAGTCGCTCAGCGAACTATGGATAGAGCTACGGAGTTTCTCTGAAGGATAGGATTCGTAACGAATACATCCGACAGAGAACCAAAGTTATCGACATAGCTCTAAGAATTAGCAAGCTGAAGTGGTAGTGGGTTGGGCATATCTCGCGAAGAACCAACAACCACCAAGGTAAATGTGTTCTTGGGTGGAGACCGCGACTCGGTAAATGTAGTGTATATGTGTGAGATGCCAGCCAAGTGGGATAACAATCTGCTATGAATGCAGGCCAGTGCAGGCAGATGCTCGAAGCGGCAAGCTGAAGACTGGACGCTATTACACATGGACATATATAGGCTGATAATGGGACCAAGATGCGTCGAGGGACCAGGGGGAACTATGTCCCGCTATGGAACACGCTAATTGTTGTTGTAATCTACTACGATGCGCTATGTCATGTCACTAACGGCCCGTATTATGAAAACTTGCTCAGTCAAAGATAAATAAATATTGCTGGACAATTCACACAGCATTATCTAGCCCCAAGTTAAGCAGAGCTTGTGTTATGGGTACTAAATAACAGATATACGTAATACAATATATTACATAGATAGATATTTTTAATTATACATAGAAAACGACCAGGAGCAAATATCTGTAGATCGTACACACAATTGTTCCGAGGCGGGAATCGAGCCCGCAACCTCCTGCATCGCAGGCGGACCTTCGCCCACCGCGCCACATCGGTCGTCAAATATCTATGGCATATACCTACTTCAATGATATCTAGATGGCTTTCATAATACGTTATTAACATTTGAGTAAATCCGCGAACCGCGAATCCTTTAGAGATTTCTTTATTTCATACTCGAACTAGTCGGATCGTATATCCATTTGTTGACTCACGTCTTCTGAGTCAACAAATGGATATACAATTCGACTAGAGTTGAGTGAGTGAGTTTTTCAGATTGAGATTGTCAAAGGGTTTCACAAATAGACAGAAATAAAATATGTATTTAGTTTCCAATATTTACTCATACATATTTTATTCATAATAAATCAGAAAGAAGAGAATCTTACAAAGCCCGTACTCTTGAAAACGAAAATCGAAGTTTCGGATACGATTTCGTTTTTCGTTTTTAAGTAGGCCGCCAGTTCTTCGAAATCCCGAATTTATATAAACGAAACTTGCACGCAGTCCGAATTATAGCCCGGACAAAGGTTTCGAAACATAAAAAAATATGTGACAATTCCGCGCAAAACCTTCTCCAATAACATCTAACAAAATGTAGACCGCGTGTACCGCCAACCAAAAATTTAATTAGTAAAATTTAGTTTATCCAAATGCAATGAAAAACTGTAGAAGCGCGTCCATTTCAGCATTAAATAAATTCTACTTCAAACTATGTACGGTAATATCGGTCACAAGCACAATGTAGAGAACTAAATCAATCCGTACAAAGTTTTAAATATAAACGTGGGAAACATCGATAACAACGGAAATACGTTAAACTCACGTGTGCCTAATCGATGTGGGTTTCACGTGTTTCCTTAGTTCGAGAATTTGTAACCATTTAAGTTTAAATCACACCGGTATGGCAGCTACCGGTAGAGGCGTGACGCCCGCGCGCCGCCCCGCCGCCGCCGCCGTGACGGTTTTTTCCAATAATCCACACAATCATGTAATGGATATTTTTGATCAGAAATCCCTGCTGGCTCACAGAGAAGACGCACAGCGGATTTTTGGACAAGAGTTACAGAAATCGTCCGATCCACCTATTTACACCGTAAGTGGACCGCTGACAAGAAGCAAGTGGCCGCGCGGCCTTTTTGAGCTTCACTGCGTACTACGAGTACGTGGGCGAAAGGGCGAAGCGGCGCGGCGGCGTCCCATATTTTTTTTAATTTGAATTTCAATTTTTATTTCGAAATACCATTTATTTCGAATTTTTTGACAATTTAAGCTTCACTGCGTACTACGTGGGCGAAAGGGCGACGCGGCATCCCATAATTGTTTTGAATGTAAAATTCTATTTATTTATACGAAATCAATGGGCTCCGCCGCCGCTTTTTGTAAGCGGTCATGCGCGTGTTTTGATAAAGTTTAAAACTAAGTAATTGACACCAGTTTGACACCGAAAATGCTCACCGCGTCTCTCGCTGCCGATCGCTGTCATCCCGGTGTGAATCGAGCCTTAATTCCTTTGTAGTCTACACTAGTGTCACAGTACACTAGTGTACAGTTAATTATCACGACTAATTTAAAATTCATATAGATTAAGCGTAGAATTAACTAAAACGATCAACTTTTAATGAAGTAAGATTATAGGTAACTATGCTGCATCATCCAGACCAGCGGATGTTTGAAATGATCCGAATTATTTTTTAGCTTTACAGAACTGTATTATAGAGGTCTAGTTTCTGCCGGTGGCTTCGGACGTGTTGTATCTATGGAAACGTTTAAAGGTTTATATTATTTATATTCAATGGAAACTGTTTTATGACATAAAAAGTACCTAGCTAATGTTTGATTCCAGGTTTAGAGCTTACTTCTCTGCAAAATGCATTTCAGCCCGATCCGAACGTTTAATAGTTTCGGCGTGAAGAGGTAACAAACATCCAAACATCCCAATTTTCGTATTTATAATATTAGCGTGATTAGAGTGAATAAGTGTGATGTAATTAGAACCAAAATAAGCATATCTGAAATCAATTAAATAATATCCAATTTTTTTTATATTGTTATGAAATAAATATATAGTAGGTATTATATAATTATATTAGATGTCTGACGCACTATAGTAACAAAAACCTTTAGAATATTTGTGTGCATCCGCAGCTACCGCTATACGATACTAAACGTTATCCTGGATTATTCGGTTATGTAAGAATATTCTGGATCATATATGAAGATTGTTAATACGGAGATAGCTTCTCAAATTGGAAAACTTTATCTTCAACTCAAACCAGTATCTGCCTCCGAATTTAATAGCAGAGGTCTGGATAGAATGGCCAATCTGCAAAGATTTTAAACAAGTTGTTCGTAAAAGTTTTAAAATTATTATGTTTCACTACATAGTATAGTCGTTTCCCGCTGTCTGTCTGTTCCTGTGTGTGTATGGTTATCTTTTTGAGACAATGACGAACAAACGCCGCGCGGGGAAGGTGAGAAAGGGAGGCAAGAGCGGCAGAATGACCGGCCCGCGCGAAATTTCACTGGTTTTTATTTATAAATTTGTTATTGCTCTAAAATAATACTGTTTCTCAAATAACTAAAACCACAATCGTCTAAAGTATTTATTAGGGAACACGTAGAAGAAATTTCATTACAATAATATTAAATAACTAGCAAAGAAAACTGGTTTTTCCGTAGAGATATCTCTGTAAAAATGAAGATTTAGAGGAAACTTTGCCATTTTTTTTCTATCAAGTCAAGTTTAGTAAATCGTGTTTCGACTCCCTTAACATACTAACGGAAGAGGAAGGTTTATGAACTATTTGACACATACATAGATTTCCACGCGGCGAAGCCGCGGGGCGCAGCTAGTAATAAACAAAAGACAAAGGATTTGGGATATTTGCCAATAAATATCAATGACTTCAGTTACTCCGTAATCATGGTGCATGAATACTTTACGCATAGATACTCATACTTTTTATACATTTAAAAACGACCAGAACACCTGGAACAAATATCAGTATTCAATATCACCAAACAAATTCAATATCACCAGGTCAAATCTACCTCACTATTTCTATAAACGAATGAATTAAACGAGCAAGAAGCTCATAAATGCATTCTGCCTACAATTGGTCTTACCTATAGGAACATAATGTTCGGTTTTCTCAGTGCAACCGTGCAAGTGCGCAGCCCTATTTGCTCAAGGAGCTCCGGGCAATCGACAATCTGCCATGTCTCTTCGTGTATGAAGGGGGAGAAAGTGAAATTTACGGCATCTAGTTTCATAATCTGGCAAACAAATACGAGTTCGATATTGCAAGTACCGTAGAAACCTCTTTTGGATGGACTCTATTCGCGCGGAGTACACACACATCATACCTTGGATACCACACCAGGCGTATTCTAGGTGACTACGTACGTACGCACAATAAAGTATTTTAAAGGTTTTATACTTGTAAATTTCGATGACATTCTAAAAACAAAGCCAAGTGAACGAGATGCTTTTTTAACTATGATGTCCACGTGTTGATCAAATAACTACTTACTGTCAAAAGTTACGCCTAAATCCTTAATAGAATCAACTCTAGTTAGTAAAATATTATGAAATTTGATGTCAAATAATATTTTAGTAGGATTAGATATGTATGTACTGACGTAGCATTTAGAGACATTTAATTCCAACTTGTTTAGCGTGAGTAATTTTGAAATCTAACTAAATCGTCGGCTCAATCAAGAATATAAAAGATTAATATTCTTGATTTTTCGAAATATTTACATGTCATCGGCATATAAAAGTATTCGGGAGTTTAAGAAGCAGGAAGCGAGATCCTTTACCATAATAGTGATTAGAAGTGGTCGTAATAAGGAGCCTTGTAGTACACCAGAGGGGAGTTCCCTAGCTACGGAAGAGTAGCCACCTAAAACTACTGTTTGACAGCGGTTTCGAACGTAAGACAAAAACCATCTAAATAGATTACCCCTTATACCTATTCGTTGAAGTTTTTTAACAGTATCACATGGTCTATACGATCAAAGCATTTCGAATAATCAGTATAATATATAACGTCAACTTGGGAGGGTTCAGACATAATTATAGGTACCTAGAAAGCGACTCAACACAAAGCAGAAGATTTGAAGTAGTTGATCGAGCGAGATATATTGCTTGAGTGCAGGATAGAGTTGTGAATAGAATATTTTCTGGAACCTTCGCAAACAAATACAACTTATACTTCATATTTATAGAATTCATCGATACAAGCAGTGATGTCTTGAAAAATAAAGCAAATCTACATTTATACCGCTGAACATAGACTCGTTAATAATTCCACTGAATATAAATAGATTTAACTAGATATTTTTATAGGAGTAACCTTTTGTGTTGGGATCAAGAATCTGAA
Source organism: Eupithecia dodoneata (assembly GCA_947044415.1). Lineage (NCBI taxonomy): Eukaryota > Metazoa > Arthropoda > Insecta > Lepidoptera > Geometridae > Eupithecia > Eupithecia dodoneata. The sequence goes on from OX345670.1 coordinate 4,829,966, forward strand.
TAAATTGTTTTGGCCGACGACTGGAATTCAATAAAGTTACTAGCTCGGATTGGAATTTGAGTTTGAGAGAAAAACCATTTTGAGAGAACAAAACGGTTGGGTGTTTTCTAAGGAATAACATTTATGTAAGGACCAAGATTACGGGTTTTGTGGTTTTGTTTTTCTTATGGTCGGACAGAAACTATGTAGTGATAAATAATACTGGACAATCTATGCAGCATCATCTAATCCCAAGTTAAGCAGAGCTTGTGTAATGGGTACTAGATACCTGATATACTTAAAATTGATATTGATATACATTACATAGATACCATAATGAATTATTTTAACACCCTGAAAAAATATCTGCAGATCTTACAAATATTTGTCCCGAGACGGGAATCCTCCTGCGTCGCAAGCAGACCTTCGCCCACCGCGCCACAGAGGTCGTAATAAGAATGAAGTTGTTTAAGAATATCAAGTTAAAAATATTATTATTGATCGTAAAGTAGAGAAGATGCACTTAGAATAATGGGGCCAAAAGAAATAAAAAAAATCTCTCGGGTGGGGAATAAAAACGTGATAGGCATTCTGCTCGTCGGAAGAAATTAGATTTATTTTCTTCCTGAGTATAATTGGAGCGAATGAAAAGCTTGAATAAACCATGATTAAACTATATATAGTTACTACTTAAAGTTAATAATAATAAGCCCGCAGGGCAGCTTGTGGCGAGCTGTTGGCGAGTAGCGACACCACGGGTACCGAGTGCGCCCAGGGAAGTTCCTAGTTCTCGTCTCCGCTTGCGGAGTGGCCAAGAGAAACAGATCCCCACCTCTTGCTTGCCTTCATTGGCCGGTCTGAGTGGAGTCGCGAGAGATGCATCTTAGGATGTAGACTCGGGGGTGGAAGTGTCTAATGGCGTAATAGCGAGGAAACCCGCTCACGGACAGTCTTCGTGATGGTGAAATCGGGGCCGCACCTCTCGACACCCCTCAGTCGTTTGCGTCGATGTTGTTCCTCTTCGGTATTTACACCGGCTTTTTAAGGAACCCATCCAGCATTCGGCAAGCCACCATCTGCCACTCCTAACAGTTATGAGAATGTATGGCATACGTGTGAGAACGTTCTGCTTACACAAACTTTTGGCTTTAGGCAATTTCTAAAGGTACCTATATAACGTGTTTTTTATATGTATCTACATTCTATACTGTCATTGTTTTCCAGAAAGCTGTTAAGACGTGTGCAAGTTGAGCGGGGATACTTTGAAGAGTAAAAAATAATAATTATATCATTGACTTTTGTTATTGGTTCCTGAAACACAGTTTTTTACTAGTTCAGAAGCCTATGGACTCGTATTGCCTGTTTTACTGTCTATTTTGTCAATAAATAACATTTTTACTTTTCTTTGAATTTCAAATGAAAGTGACTTAGATAGATAGAAAACATTTTGTTATACCACACAATAGAGGAATAAACAATAGAATAAAGGAAGTATAAAGGGCGGCCTTATCGCCTTATGATGACTTACCAAGCATCCTGATGATAGCTTTCCTGGATTTGGCCTGCCGCGTCTCTCCGTGTACATGTCCATTAAGCAAGCCCACCTTGGTCTTCTCTGTTATCTTCGTAGACCTGTGGGAATTAAAAATACAGTCGAATTGAGAACTTCCTCTTATTTTGAATTTGGTTAAAAAATAAAACCGATTATAAATATAATATGCTAATGGTACAGAACAGTAAATAAACAAAAACGCATCAAACAATGGTTAATTATACGATGGAAATCAATTTTTAACTGTCCTAAAAAAAGGAGGTCTATGTTCGGCTGTATGTACCTATGTTTTTAGAGTTTTGAGATCGGTTTCGAAAATGGTCTCGCTTAGCTATTTATAATTGTTCATAGCATCTATCTTAGCTTAATGTGCCAAAAACAATTTTTTTGGCGAGTGACAACAAAATAGCTGAAGAACGGAGTATACTTTATAAAATTAACAGCGAGCGAAGCAAGCCGCGAAAATGTTGATGATCGGGCTATGCGTATGAGTTGTCTTTGCCAAGATAGCATGGCAAATCACCTCGGAGCCTTCAGAGCCTTGGTAACCCGAGGCAGACCGCCACGCTCCGCCCAAGAGATTAATATAGCTTATTTTTGTTCTAACGTAAGAATTCCTTGTTATTTAATAAGATACCTTTAACGATTTACGATGATTATGATTTACGATTTGAGATTACCTTTTTACCTTTTATGATACCTTTTTATTCAAAACTTGGGTTCACTCACACGCCCGGCCAAATCGACTACATAGCCCTAAATGTCCGAGCTTCGCGGACAAAAGGCGCCGCGAGCGCGTCCCATTTTTTACATAAATCGTTATATCTCGCTATCTACTACACCTACGCCCTAAAAAATATACCATAAAAAAGCGAAAACTATACGGAATCAATATCAATATTCGGGTATCAGAAAGAATTATTCATAAGCATTAATTTGATATACGACACTAATAATAAAATACTTAAATATATCCGCGGATAAACACACTGCTCGTAATAAAAACCGAACAGTAGTAATGATTTTTATTTTTTTTAAATTCGTCTTCGGAAACTTTTGTATTGGCACCTTGCTTTTTTGTCATTCTAGCAACGGAGCAGGTATTAGAGCGACAATTCATGACCACAGAGCTATGCTATTAGTGAGACGTTAGCCACAAAACGAGTTTTGGCCGCCGGAGAAATTTGCAACAAATGTTGCTGGGGCGTTCAACCGGAATATTTTTTTCGTAAAAAATGTTGCTGGGGCGTTTCAGTGGGTTATAATGTACCTACCTACCATCATACTAGATATAAGTAACAATAAAAATGGGTTGTATTTTAATGTACCACTATAGACGTTGAAAGCAAGTAGCAATAAAAATCAACCATAGACAGTCTTCTTCTATTGTTTTAAAGACTTTCAAAGTTCATAGGAAATTATTCAAAGTTTGTTTTAAGGGTTGAAAATTCGTTTTTACAATCAAAATACACTGAGAAATAAAAAAGGGCCTCATACCTATAATATAAAAATTGAAGAAATTGATCGCTTGAATATATATTTGTATGTATAACTAGGTCTAATCAACAATAAAATGACAGATGTAGACCACAATCTCTTGAAATATTTTTATGAGAACATATATTATTACTAAGGTAAGTTACGAGAAATAATAAGAGCCATTTTTTAAGAGCGAATTGGAATCATGTTGAAAATAAATCTCTCATCTAAAAATACAAAAACAAATTTCGAAAAAAAAAAACATAATTCTCTTATTCATTCATTAGATTTCAGTGAAATCGGTAATGGTTCTTAAAATTAATTTTAACAGTACTGCCGATCTTTCCTTTACAGGCGTCTGAATGTTTACAATTTAACGAGCAATCAATCAAATTAAGAGAATCATGTCTTTAACCGTCCCAGTCTTAGTGTGTTGTGTAGGTACTATGATCAAATATTATATTATCTATTTTTTTTTACTTCAATTTATTTTTGTTATTTTTAGTATTAGCTTTTTTATTTTGTATTTCTAAAATATTTTTCTTAGTGTGAACTGCTGCCCTGTTTACTACAGTCTAGATTATTAGTAATTCATTTTGTAATCCGGCCTCCCGCGATACAGGTTCTGAACCTAGTGCGGGGTAAGTAAAATATAAACATTTTTGTTGTGTTGGTAAATAAATGAATTTTGTATTTATATTTTGTATGTTATTCGAAATAAAATATTCTTATTTTTGTAAAGCTGTTATTAGAGGATAATTACAAAACAAAGGGTGAAAATATCTAAATTAACTCGCCAAACAATAATGGTTGGCATGTTGTGGCGCTTTGTACCTATCTATATGAAATATATAAAATGTAACTTTTTTCCTTCAAATATGTAACTTTTTTTATTACGACGTCAGAGACTGTGATTGCGTCGGGTGTCTTTTTTAATCTAGAAATCTAAAATTTTACCTGAAATTTCAGACGTCACCGGCCGGACTGATTTCCTACCTGATATCAACCCGGCCAGTGACGTCTGATTTTCAGATATACCTAGGAGTAAGCTCTAAAACATACACATCAAATATTTCCGGGGTAATTTTTATGTTGAGTAAGTAGATATATTATCATCATCAACCTTTCCTTTCCCTCTTCCTCAGGACGACTTTTTCCAACAATGGGATGGTACAGGATAATATAATCATCATCATCAGCCTATAGCAGTCCACTGCTGGACATAGGCCTCCCCCAATGAGCGCCATAGCGCCCTGTCTTCAGCTTGCCGCATCCAGCATCTACCAGCAGTCTTTCGCAGGTCGTCATCCCGTCATCGGAGGGCGTCCTACACTACGTTTACCGAGTCGTGGTCTCCACTCAAGAACACGTTTGCCCCAGCGGCCGTCGGTTCTTCGCGAGATATGGCCGGCCCACTGCCACTTCAACTTGCTAATTCTTTGATAATATAATAACTAGTAGGAAAGATTTCATATTTTGTCACCGTTTTCGAGCAAAAGAGATTACAGTACCTTCATCAATGGTGTGCAATATATGTATGTATATGTAAATTCTAATAACATGCGTTTCAAGTCTTGGCAGATTACAAGAAGGGTTTTATAATGTAAATAAATAATAGTTTAAAAAAAACTAAAAAACCACGCTTTTATAAATAAACCGAACTAAAAAGTAGAAAATATTGTTTTTCAATCATTCAAATTATGGATAGGAGTGATAAATATAAGAAATTATTTTAATGTAAAAAAGCGTTTTTTGCATTTAACGACTTCAGTACAAAATACAACAATTATACAGTACACAGGAAAACAAAAAACATAAAACACATTTGACTACAATAAGAAAAACAACAATTATTGAATTAAAATAAATATGGGTAAGATGTCTGTGTGTTTGGATAGTGAAGCATGGAAGGAGCGGAACCTGGAGGAGGCTTTCACCACTCTAAGTGGTACTAACACAAAGCAATAAAATTCAGTGCATAAATAAAAATGTAAATAATTAATATAAATAATGTGGTAGTAAATTAAGCTTATTTTATTTTATTTACCTTATATGAAGGCCCATCCTGACGTACAGACACAGTATGAGCACCGCCGGCACAAAGAAGAAGAAGATGCTGCTCAGCTCCAACAGCGGCGATGGAGCCATCAGGGCGCAGAACGCAGACTCGCTTGAGATGTTGCCGGAATCTGCGGGTAAGACACCTGGCATGATTTGATTGTTTGAAAAGAATAAAAACCGACTAGTACCTAGTCAGTCCAGTGGTAGGTACTTTCAATGCAAAAATATCAAAGAGATCACTTTATTTTCTATTTAAATTATACAATAGATAAATCAAATGTATTAGACACATCAATGAACTGAACATTAAAATAATGTTATATGATAATCATGAATAGTATAAAATAATTTGTAAGCCTAAAAACTTTTGAATTTTGAGTGGGTTATTCCAGTTTCCCCCCCTGAAAATCCCCTAAGGAGGAAAACTAGAATGGAAAAATAATCATTCCAGTTCCCCCAAATATCCCCCCTAAAGGGGAAATGGAATAGAAAAATAATCATTACAGTTTTCCCCATTGAAGATCCCCATCAAGTAGTCATATTTTTGGTTATTAAAGAAATTTAAAATACAAAACAAACTCATTTATCTATGTCTTTTCAATGTACATTTTATTTAAGTTTTCCCTTTTCCCAAATTACACTTAACTAAAAGTAAATAAACTTTGGATGGATGGATGTTTGTTAGTTCCACAATGGACCCATCGGGGTGAAATTTTGCATACAATTTAGTACAGGAATAAACCATAGCCATCTTTTATAACTTATGTCAGTTCCCATGGGATCTAAATAACCTTTGAACGTATCAATAATAACAAAATAGTGTATGTACATAATATAATAGAAACAATGCATCCGAAGCCGCGGGTAAAAACTAGTATATAATAAATCTAAGATATGCAAGTACGTACTACCTTATAAAGCCTCATCCTGACATAATTGTAATTTTCAATGTCAAATCTCCTCACTGCCACGCCGCGCCACGCCGCTGCCGCGCCCGCGACAGGAATTTCAATAAATCTGACATAGTGAGCGCCGTGCGTGTCAGAGAATATCAAACCAAATAAAATTTGGATGTTTATGTGCTAGCGTCATATTATACCGGATAATCCTTCGCCGAACCCACTATTAAAATGTACTGACGACGTTCCGCCGCGTAAAAACGTCGACGGATTAGTTATCTGTTCAATGTGGCGCTAGATAAAGGCTCTTCTTTGCAGGCGCGATTTTATCGCGCGCGTTATTGCGATATCTGTTTTCAGTATATTTTGTATTAGGATCATCATACCTATATTATATATTATTATGTGTATGTATAATATATATTTATGTATGTACCTATTTATTGTACTAGCTATCAATAGGTATTTGTTAGTATGTCCCAATTAAATATTATTCTGCATAAGATAACACGCCACCGTCTATACTTGTTCTAATACTTCATGTCCATCCAAAGGTTACCTGGCAAAGATCGCTCATAGCGATAAGGCCGCCCATTGTACAACACATTCTATATTTGTCTTTTTCCTGTCTTGTGTATCTGTTTTTAATTTGGTGTGCAATAAAGAGTAATTGTATTGTATTGTATTCTAGGATACATACGATCTTACACACTGCTGCGATTTTATTGCGCGATAAGAAATTGTCCTGTGCCGTAATATTGGTCGTGAAGTCCTGTGATATTGCAATAGTTGTTGTCCGAATATAATGTAGTAGGATAGGACGCATGCGATCTTAACTCTTCTAGAAGATCTCACAGCAGCGATATCGCGTGATTAAAACGCGCCTGTGAGGTAGAGGCTTAAACATTCACATCACTGCCCAACACCTAAATAAATAAAATAAAATCTGTCGGAAAATACTAACTAGGTTGGTAACCCACGCTACTGAATATAAAAAACACGACCCACGCATATTTTTGACACTATTCTAGGGACTTAGCCAAAATAATTCTCGCAATGCTGAGTATTTCTTTAACCAGGATTATTTTCATACCGAACCTCGAAAATCTTAGAAAATAAGTTACAAATTCATATCTTATGATGACATCTCGGTTAAATTATTTAGACACTAAATGAGACACAATTTTCTATGACGCACATTCAAAGTCATCGGCCTTTTTGGGAAAGTCGATCAGCTTCTTACTGTTCCACTTTCTGGTATTTATTTGATACTAAAAATAGGTAGAGAGTCCCTACCTTTTTAAACTTTCGCGATTTGATAATATATTAAATTTTAAATCAGACAGCAACCTCTGGATTGAGCTACATGACCCTAAAGTTCTATCCCATGAACGCCCCTACTACAAAAGGATCTCTTTCGCCTCTCACACGCAAATTTTAATCGTGAAGATGGTTTTCATCTCTCTTCCTTGTGGAATCCTGTACTTATTCAGTATGTGCATCGTGATCCGACATTACTACAGTCGAATACGGTCAGTGTTGTAATGTAAACTTGAACATTCCTGATTTTGAAGACGAATGTACGGAAAGTCGTGGATATTGCCGTCAATTATCTGCGGTAATTCTGACAACATCCAATGCCCCACGACCACGATCTATGTAACATGACAGAACAGAAATTAAATCAAACAGTGCGTGATAAATACCCGATAAATAATCTTTAAGAATTACCTTATCCTATCCATTACCCACCTACATTACATTGTCGCATTTATTCTGGTCATATTCAGAGTGGTTTTTTACCCTTTCCGGATATAGAGTAGTCGTGCCTATCCCTTGATTTCCTTTGGGGATATACTGTAAGTACCTTACAAAGATTCCTGTTATCCTGATCCTCAGTTTGGTATTCACTATGTCACAGTCACAATCAGGAGGTCTTTTGAAAAACCAACGAAGTTGACGGATGACGTCGCACAAATCGAAGGACGGCCGATCCGTTCTTTCGGTGAGCTTACCAAAGTAAGCAAAATTATTCTGACATTTATTTCTTAGAGATACGAAACGTGATTTGAGAAATAATTAATTTAGTCAATACATTTCACGCAATTATGGTGTAAGGCGTGTAGGATATAAATCATTAAACCCGTTCAAAGTTTTAATGGTGGTAGCAAACCATTTAACAATTCCGCGGTTCTTAAATCGGCTAAAAAGATAGGGAATTCCCGGTAAATTGAGGACAAGAAATTCTTGGTACCGAACCGACCACGCTGTAGTGCATATACGCTCCGGTTCGATGCTTTGATTGAATGCACAGCTTTGTACTCCGCTGTAGGTACGTATTCGCCAGTGGCGTAACTACAGGGAGGCAATTCGGCGGAGGCATTCGAATTTTCTTTAGGCTTACAAATAAGCACTTGACAAGTCAAAATGCCGCGGACCCCCAGTCGGAAGGGGCCCCGTTCAGAGGAGAATCCAAACCCAACATTTTTCCTGCATTCGATGAATTCGCATGACCCAGAAAAAGGTGTCAGCACAGCCAACTGCTCAGAGTAGCAGCGTTAAATCCTGCCTAACCATAATAATTATATATATAATAATACCTAATATAATACCAAATAACAAACGAATACCTAATATATAACTTTATTAGGTCTAGTAAAAACCTAGTAATAGCTTAGCAACGTTTAAAATAGCACTTTTAAATATGACGGCAACAAGAAATTGAACTTGAACCACGTTCAAATTGAATTGCCACCTTGCAGGCGCCATGGACGGCAGTGGGCCGGTAATAGCCTATTGGCCCAGTGACATCGTTGACTTCTTATTTTGATCAAATATTTATTATTATCAGTATGCATCAAAAACATTATTGCATGCTAGAATATAGTGAGACCTGAGTGTATTATTTAGAATTAAACCACCTTTATAACGTGTTTGACGCAATAAAACTTTTTTAATTTGAATTTAAATGTTTAATTCTTATGCACTGCGATGCAACCTATTTATGTCCCATATTTAGAAAGTGTTTCAGTCGTTTGGGAGCATCTATTCCTAAACAAATTATAGTTTGAGGTCGTGCTAAATAATGAGGTAGCCTTGCTGTGTGCAAGGCATCACGCGACTCAAAACGTAGGACAAAAACCCGCCTGTGGGAATAAAAATGATAAATGCGATTCGGAGCGTTCGATGCGGACGAGCGCGCGAGGCCATGAGGAAATGCGGTGATAGCGACGCGTGCGGTTCCTGCGGCACGGGCAGGTAATGAATGAAATGGAATGGAATCCGTTCTAACAAGACTTCTGGTTGAAGAAGAGGTCAATCGCGCCTTGACCGTTTGGCTACATACTCGTACATACAATAAGGTTTAACTAATAATACTCCTAGTACTCAAGTAGCTTGTTTTCTTGATATAGAAAATGTGTATAATAATATTTTAGTTTAAAAGGCAGTCGTAGGCACATTCAACGAAATTAATGCTTCCACAGTAGCTTGTTACATGAGACAGAGGCCTATAATAATGTTTTGGTTGAAAAGATCGTAGGCACACACACAACGAAATTGATGTTGGTTTTAAAATGTGTAGTATAATATTTGTAAATCATTTTTGAGTGAAAGATGTTGTTTAGTGTAGAGCCAATGACAAAAGATCTTTTCAGAACTACAACAAAAGGTTTAGCTCAAGGTGACGCGATGTCTCCCTTGTTATTCAACCTATCTACTTATAAAATTTCTAGGCAGCTAGAGCCAACGATAAGAGTATCCCAATATGCTGACTATTTCGTCTTTGATGAGCTTTACTCTTTGGAAATAATAATAATAGGCAACCTAAAAAGACACCGTTACATGTTTGATGTAGACATAATACATGTATGTATATGCTTCAAATCCATTAAATAGATATGTATTAATTAGATGTTTGGGTTACATAATATTGATACTGAGGGGTTATAAATTGCTATATCTACATATACCATCCAACCAAAAGCAGTCATGAAACTACTGGTTTCAAATACGATACAATTAAATTATTAATATTACGGAATGCATATATTTTATGACTCGATCAAATATGATTGATTGACTCGATCAATTATGATTGATTGATTGATTGATTGACTCGATCAAAGAGTGAAGTGAGCCAGGGAGCTGCTTGCTGAAATGACTTATTATCGAAATGGTGTTTTAAAAATTTATTATTTTTTCTTTATTTAGTGCACTGGAACTCATTGCAATTTCAATTCAGTTGCTAACAAAGTCTGAGAACCGCTGCTTTAGATAAAAGAAAATTCTTATGAAGGGTCGCACTAAAACCATTATTTATCATCCTTCCGTGCAAATAACACCAGAGAAATGACGACACACCCTATCTGAAGTTTATTTCATGTTACGTGAAAATTCTGCGACGATAGCATTGTCATAGCGAAGGGAATGATAAGCAGAATTGGGCTCCAGTTCTGTGTAGCTGTATAATAAACTATTTAATTAGATAAATAAAACCTAGAAGTAATAACGTTAAATATCTTCAATCAGAATAAACTGCTTATTGTCAATTTATTCTCTCCTCGTATCTTGACCTCGCGATCTAAGAAAACAAACTTCGTTGGGTGCAGTTATTATTGTATTTTTGCACGTTAAGCTTGTCCATCTTTTCCAATTGTAATACAAAATATGATTGTTTTTATCATTTGTTTGTTTCTTATTTTACATATTTTGATTGAAAAATCAACGAAGTAGTTATCAGAAACTCGACGGCTATCAGCCATAGTAGGACTATGATGCGCGTGCCATGCGTCAAACCTTCTATGGTATAGGCATAGGTGCCGTGGGTGTCATAACCACATAGATTACGGAATATCTAGTCAGTGAAAACTTACTTGGAGGATAATCCCTGTAGCTGATGTCAGTGTAGATAGCGAAAGGCGATGCGCAAACAACGGCTATCAGCCACAGCAGCAGTATGATGCGCGAGGCTCGAGTCAGACCTGCCATGGCATACAGGTGCAGCGGATGGCATATAGCTAGGTAACGCTCTAGCGAGAACGCTGAAATTGTCAGCACTGAGACGTAGGATGCCCTGGGAAAAAAAACAAAATAAAATTAAAGTAAAACAAATAGTTAAGTCCCATACAACAGACACAATTTTGTTGCCGTTTTTATAGTACGGCCGTCGTACGCGAGTCCGAATCGCACTTGGCCGGTTTTTATTTTATTATAGGGAGTCCCTAGTTTGGGTAATAGGGAAGTTACCTATCTTCTTGCAAATCTTAGAATGAACAGATAGTCCAGCGTATTTTGCCACAGATTAGGATGTTATTTACGGTTATCAGTAAATTTTATTGGGTCTTTAGTCGTTTCGCACCACACGCGATTCGAACCACGTTGCGAAAAACTCTATCTCCGTTTCTCGAGTCTTCTTAAAATTATATCCTAAAAAATGAGTGCTGTTCGTAAGCGCACTTATGAACGGCTGGGCCTTTTTCTCAATTTTCGTAATAGTCTGAATAAGGTTTCTTGCTTGTTGGAAAATTTGGGATAAAATAAAAGTGCTTAGTCCGTACCCGAAGGGTGCCAACGCACTGGGACCCTATTAGGTTCTAAGCCCCCATTGTCTGTCTATCCACCTTTACTACTTACAACTCTTTGCCCTAGGCAAAGCGCCCATTCAGTGATCGATCAATAACCATTCACTACATCCTTTAATTTCACCATTAATTTCAGCAAGCAGCAAAAACAATTCATCCGAAATGTATGCGTGAACATCATAGTAATAGAAGAAACTTCCACATCTATACAGCAAACAAAGAAAAACATCTGCACTCTTCGATAGAGTGTAGATAGCGAAAGGCAGACTATTATAATATTTAACTCCCAGACGACCTCATCGCTTCTATCTAGTTACTTACATAAAAAATGCAGACTCTGGACTGGACTCTATTTAAGATTTACGAATTTAAGATGTAGATAAGTAATTTGATTTCTCGGACGACAATAGAAACTATAAATTTAAATATTAAAAAACCAAGCTTTTATAATCATCTAAGACCAAAGTGCTTGGGGACACCAATCCAACGAGTCATTTCGTTTAGAAGTTCCTATGGGCACCTTCTGTCTCCTTCATCAGACCAGCTCCATGGTACAATGACATTGCATTGTCACCGAACTTACATAAGTATGCAAAATTTCAGCTCAATCGTTTGAGGATAACTGTTCTAAAATTCTGTTGCAAGATTTGTCCGACACAAACTAACAGGGCAAGTAGAAAATAAATTCTTGTAAGAAAACGTCAGCAATATTACTTTGAGAGAGAACTAGAAAAGGTGAGAATGAATCCGGAGAAAAATTTCGGTAGAAAACCCAATTTTCATTGTACAAAGGACCATTTATTTAGATCGCTCCATTTAGTACAGCTGTTAAGGGGTAAGCTTTCTAAGGTATTTGGCAGGTGTATTGGCTTAGTCTGAAAACTTGCTGTGGTTCGTCAATAAATTAATTTAAAAGTTATTTAGAGTTACTACTATCTAAGTTCAGCTACCCTAGAAGGATCGGTGGCAGACGAGACACGCTATACAGACAGAGCAAGTAATGCGGCAACTGGCAACTTGCAACTAGCTGTTAACATTATTCTCTTGTTCTTAAACTGTGCCTTTAAGGGACAGGACATCATATTGTGTTATTATGATGTAACAAACAGGTAGGTATCAAATATGTTTTACCGATTACGGTGTACAAATTGAGAGATATGGCATGCAAAGTCTCTGTTACTACAAATAATAATTGTTTTACTTATAAAAAAAAACAATAGAAGTAATGTCATAAAATAAAAAAAATCCGTAATAACAATTAACAAGTTCATGCAATAGTTCTATAATATAATATATAAAACATACAATAATATATAAGTGTGTCAAATATCTTTATTTATAAACATAACAAATAATAGTAGTATCCAGTGTACATTTTTCCTAGATAATATTAATTTAAATTTAAAATCGTTTATAAGCGATGCTCTTTTTCAAACTTTTATACCCAGAGAGTTAAGAATTACATACTTTTGGTTATTGAATCATTTATAAAAACATTTTATCTTAACCTTGAAATGCACTAGTCATACACGGGTGGGACTGAAATTTGAAGGCCCCGCGTGCACTAGTCACACCCGGGTGGGACTGAAATTTGAAGGCCCCGCGTGCACTAGTCACACACGGGTGGGACTGAGATTTGAAGGCCCCGCGTGCACTAGTCACACACGGGTGGGACTGAGATTTCTGACACTTTGGTAGCATATTTTTTCGAAGACCGGCTTGTCTTATTGCCCATTGGCTGCACCAATGTCAACTGTCATTCAATTGTTTTTTTTTTTGCGGTATTGTGCATTGGACGGGTAGGGCTACATGCAAGCTTTAGTTGAGCATTACATTTAAAATAAAAAAAAGTGATTTTTGTGCGTAAGCGTATATAGCGCAAAAGTGCCCGCAAGATCATAAAGAACTGTCCCTAGGTAAGAAAATATCTTGAGCCTAAATAAAATTAGAGCTTAAAATAACTTGGCCCAAATGTAAGAGGTTTCGGGATAATTATAACCTAAGGTAAGGTAAATTGTATGGAACTAGCCCTTCTATTCTGTATCAAAAGGTCTAAAAGCTAAGTAACTTAATAGCATACCCACCTACATTATCGGAACAACGTCTACTAGCAATTAGACACAAGTGAGGCCTTAGTATGAATTGTTCATTAATGTACGACTAGATGCGCCCGCGGCTTCGCCCGCGTGAAAATCTAGGTGCCAAGTGGAATCACTCCATCTTAAAAAAATCTGCATCAAAATCCGTTGCGTAGTTTTAAGGATATAAGATTTCCACGCTTTTTTACATTAAAATAATTTCTTTTATATTAGTTATCACTCTTATCCATAATTTGAAATATTTAAAAAATATTTTCTACTTTTTAGTTCGGGTTTATTTATAAAAGCGTGATTTTTTGTTTTTTTTTTAATTATTATTTATTTTCTATTTTTTAGTTCAAATTATTGTATTGGCATCGGTTATTAATAAGTTTACTAAGTTTAAATGAAATCTGACCGTTCAAAGTGGGTCAAAATCGAGTCCAAAGGACTCGGTTACAAACAAACATACATACAGGTGAAGCTAATGAAAGCATGGTAAAATTAATATTTTAACTTAATATAATACTAAAGTTCATAGCATAATAGATTAAGGATATTTTTTTGAGATTTGACAAAGACAATTTTCATGAAATATTGTATTTGCTTTATTTTTTTGTACGTGTTAGCGAGATAGAAGTTGAATGGGAGTATGGGAGAGGGTATGGAGGTCTCGAAAACTGTTCGTATTCTTATTTTGTAAACTCATACTAAGTATACTACAAATATGTATAATCCTGTTGGTTGAGGTCACAGTATCAAAAAAAAAAAGATAAATTCGCCTAAATCAAAAAAATATATTTCTATAACTAGAATAAATGTATATTTAGAAACGGTCCAATTAATAAAATTTAACACCGACTCGGAAATAAAGATATAATATATGCAGATAAAAAAAATTGATTTCCGTTGCTTATGTAGACTAACAAAGTAAAGAAGCGACACAGAAACCTTTAGTTGTTATTTTTCGAAACCCGTCCCAAGCTTTTTTATCTTCTAGCTAGATAATCTGATATTTTGTAGTTGGCCTTTTTACACAGAAAGGTTTAGACAATTTATTTAGGTACCGATAGCTTTTGTAACCCACTAGGAGTTTTGTTCTTGAAAAAATCCAAATTCAAAGTTCATATAAATTTATTGTAGATATTATGTACAATCTTAAAAGCTAGATGAAACTACTGTTTATACATTAATTATGGATGTTAATATTTTACCCGACCAAGAGTGATTATAATTTTTAATGTCAAAGTTCTTCAGAAGGTTTAAGGTACAAGTCCGAGATGGGTTGCAGACTGAAACCGCAGGCGACACTGCGGCTGGCGGATGCGGTTGACCGCAGCGCTGCCTGCGGTCGCGGTTGCTTCTATTTTCAATACACCACTGGCGCTGCAGTCTGCGGTCGCTGCAGGCCGCGGCCGCAGGCTGTGTTGCCGCGCTTGGAATCAATTTCACAGACATGCAAACAAGTAGTGTCGCTTGCAGTCTGCAGCTGCAGTTTGCAGCCTGCGGTCCATCTTGGAATTGCACCTTAAATTACCCGTTTGCTTCTACCTAAAACCCTTTTACCGATCTCCAACTATAATTAGAAAACTTTGGATAGGTATTTCAAATCCAGAGACACTTAAGCCTTATTAAAAGACAGTTAAGCCACAGATATAATGATACTACACTATTAAGTTAAGCTAAGATTAATATCATTCCATAAATCAATGACTGAGATTGATGATTCTTGGATGTAAATTATCTGAAAAGTGACTTGATATCAACTTGATGTACCTTAATAGAAATACCTAGAATTATGTTTAAATATATATATTTATCGAAGTACCCGCATACTTATCTATCGATATAGATTTAACAAAAAATAACTGATTTTCTTATGTTGTATAATATGAATATAATAGAATAGGTACGTCAAT
Organism: Eupithecia dodoneata; assembly: GCA_947044415.1. Classification (NCBI taxonomy): domain Eukaryota; kingdom Metazoa; phylum Arthropoda; class Insecta; order Lepidoptera; family Geometridae; genus Eupithecia; species Eupithecia dodoneata. The sequence continues at coordinate 4,845,515 of OX345670.1, forward strand.
TGTAATATATTTTTATATTACTATAATTTAGATCAATGTAGTAGTTTTATCATATGTATAATATTCATACCACTAGTGGGACTTATATTTTTATAAACGTCCTTGGAAGGGATAATGAATGAATGAACTTTTTATTGCACTTAAAACTATAAAATAACACCTTATATCTAATATATATAGACGAAGGTCTGCCTGCGACGCAGTAGGTTGCGGGTTCGATTCCCGCCTCGGAACAATTGTGTGTACGATCTGCAGATATTTGTTCCGGGTGTTCTGGTCGTTTTCTATGTATAATAGAAAATATCTATATATGTAATGTATTGTATTATGTATATCAGTTATCTAGTACCCATAACACAAGCTCTGCTTACCATGGGGCTAGATAATGTTGTGTGAATTGTCCAGCATTGTTTATTTATTTATTTTATTTATATAGGGATACCTACAGTACAAGTCTTCACGACTTAGTGTAGGATTTGCAATTATGTAATAGATCTAACAAGCCTCTTACTCTCTTAGTTATATATTAATTTATATTTTTAAAGTGTTGTATAATGTGTGCTTAATGTTAAATAAAGATTATTATTATTATCAGTTACAACGACCTCTGTGGCGCGATGGGCGCAGACCCGCCGCCCTGCGACGCAGGAGCTTTGGTGCTTGGAGCTGGGTTTGATTCTCGCCTTGTGTCAAATATATGGCTAGGCCGATTAATAAAAGGAACGCAGATTTTTTGGGAATGCCTAATTATCATTGATCCGGGTGTTCTGGTCTCTACGTATAATAAAAAATATGCATCTAGGTATGTAATGTATAATACATTACATACCTAGATGCATATTTGTACTAGATGATTGATATACATAATACAATAATTGTATTATGTATATCAATCATCTAGTACCCATAACACAAGCTCTTCTTAGCTTGGGGCTAGATGATGCTGTGTGGAATGTGGATTGTCCAGCATTTTTTTTCTATCTTGTAGGTGTTCAAAATTAATTTGAAAATGAAACGAACATCGGTTGGAGTAAAACAGACTTTCCCTTTATGTTTCTGCCTTGGAATTAAACCAAACCCTAATCAAACGCTGAGCTCTCCTCCATCAAACTTGCAGATGTTCAGTTCAGGTACAGGCTAAAACGGCTAACGTTAAATACGTAGTATAAACCCCAATTTCTGAAGTGGCTGTATAACCCTGAGATGACTCATCAAGGGACCGCAATAGGTTCAGAACCTATAAAACGTTTGAGTCGCTTGGATATCTAGATTTAACCTTGAAATGGATCATCATCATCAGCCTATAGCACTCCACTGCTGGACATAGGCCAACCCCCAATGAGCGCCATAGCGCCCTGTCTTCAGCTTGTCGCATCCAGCATCTACCTGCAGTCTTTCGCAGGTCGTCCTTCCACCTAGTCGGAGGGCGTCCTACACTACGTTTACCGAGTCGCGGTCTCCACTCAATAACACGTTTGCCCCAGCGGCCATCGGTTCTTCGTGAGATATGACCGGCCCACTGCCACTTCAGCTTGCTAATTCATTGAGCTATGTCGATAACCATGGTTCTCTGTCAGATGTATTCGTTACGAATCCTATCCTTCAGAGAAAATCCGAGCATAGCTCTAACGAAATGATGAAATGGATAACTAAACGCATCCACTGCCCAGACCTGTATGGACGCCACTGCCAAGCAGAGCCGGTGATGTCATGTGCATTCTGAGCAATGAAAGCGTTAACCTCTAACTGTCTGTAAATAATGTAATTTAATTTCACCACTGGGTGAAATTAAATTACTATAAGCTGGAGTTCGCAGTGGCCGCGTAAGTTCTATATAGGATTCGGTATTTTTGGTAGAGGTTGAACCATCGCTAATTTTTTTGAAAGTGGATATAGATATGGAGGTATTCACAATATGTTGAATGGTCTCTAAAGCATTAGGTACAGTCATAATGAGCATGTCCAAACTCGAGACGATCGAGTCACTGCCCACGGCATTACAATACAATACAATACAATAACTCTTTATTGCACACCAAATACATAAAATACACAAGACAGGAAAAGAAAAACAAATACAAAATATGCTGTACAATGGGCGGCCTTGTCGCTAAGAGCGATCTCTGCCAGGCAACCTTTGGATGGACATGAAGTGCTAGGACAAGTATAGACGGTGGCGTGTAATACAGAAAAATATTTAATAGGGGCATACATAAGATACCTACTGATATACATAGCTATAAGTATAAATACATACATAAATATATAATATAAATAAAATAAAAAATACACATATAAATATATAATATAGGTATGATGTATATAAATATATCAATTTAGGCATTTGATTTTAAACATCTAACGATCTTTAATATCGTACCTAAACATACAGACTCTAGTCTAACTAAACAAAGCATCATTGATAATAATTTATATATAAAATATGACTAAGTGCTTATTTTGTAAGCCTAAAGAAATAAATTATTTTTTACTTTTACTTTACTTTACTTTATATATTATTGAATTCAAAATAAATTAGTTGCGAAATTAATAAAGTGGTTGTATTTATTGGGTCTTGTATATTTAAAAATTGATTATTTATTGCATCGGGGTCCTGAAGGTAACTAGGAAGTTCGTTATTATTGTCGGGCAAAAACGTACTTTTGATGTTTTTCGAAACTTGTCTAGGATAATTTATTATATTAAATATGTTTTTTTCTCGAAGAACAGTGCCCGATTAACGATTGATTTGAGACTTTTATAGTATTCTTCTTTATTTGATGTTTTAACTTTGTGATAATCCGATAGAGCTTCGTCTCGGACTTGCATCATTTGTTTTTTAGTATCTGTGATCCACGGGTAAGGGGGTTTTTTATAGTTATAGATTTTAAAGGCGCATGTCAAATAATGACACAACTGTGTAGGTAAATGATTCAACCAAATCATTAATATCCTCAAGTTTTAAAAACGCATCCCATTCGATGGAACGCAAGTCTCATATTTTGTATTTGTTTTTTTCTTTTCCTGTCTTGTGTATCTTTTATGTATTTGGTGTGCAATAAAGAGTTATTGTATTGTATTGTATTGTATTGTGTTGTGTTGTGTTGTGTTGTGTTGTGTTGTGTTGTGTTGTGTTGTGTTGTGTTGTGTTGTGTTGTGTTGTATTGTATTGTATTGTATTGTATTGTATTGTATTGTATTGTATTGTATTGTATTGTATTGTATTGTATGGTATGGTATGGTATGGTATGGTATGGTATGGTATTGTATTGTATTGTATTGTATTGTATTGTATTGTATTGTATTGTATTGTATTGTATTAGTCTCTTTCAAAATGTTCCATCACGATATTTTTTATTGGTCTATCAGTTATTTTTTTAGGGATGAACTTTGTACATTTTATATTAAATTCACATACTATAAGACAATGTCCATAGAGCCTGCCAACATGATCCAGTGTTATATTTCTAGCTCGTAAATCTGTGCAAACCACATCAATAAGGGATTCAGATGTTTCATTACATAGATAGATAATAAATAAATAATGCTGGACAATTCACACAGCATTATCTAGCCCCATGGTAAGCAGAGCTTGTGTTATGGGTACTAGATAACTGATATACATAATACAATACATTACATAGATAAATATTTTTTATTATACATAGAAAACGACCAGAAGACCCGGAACAAATATTTGCAGATCGTACACACAATTGTTCCGAGGCGGGAATCGAATCCGCAACCTCCTGCGTCGCAGGCGGACCTTCGCCCGCCGCGCCACATCGGTCGTCAAAATATATAATAGATAGATATTATTTTTATAATAGAAAACGACCAGAACACCTGGAACAAACACCTGCAGCTCGTACAGAAATTTGGCCGAGGCGGGAATCGAACCTTCCTGCGTCACAGGCGGACCTTCGCCCACCGCAGCGGTCGTCAGAATAAAGACAAATGTCAATGCGAAAATTATCGAAATATGTTAATTATTAACATAATCAATTTGAAATATATTACGGATTTGTTGACGATTTGATGGAATCTTATTCTATTATACCAATGTCATTGATTATACCCTCGATTTTACCCTCGATTCTACCCATCAAACGCCGCCTCCGGTGAATACCTTGAACGATGGTTTTACCCATACGGGTAGATTGATTATATGCACGTTAATCTCGTAGGAGAGTGTTGTCATCTGCGACACAGTTTTTAAACTTCTGCAGATAATTTTTAACTATGTAAGCAAGGTGGCAAGTCGGCAAAATGCCACGAACGTTTGGGCGAACAAAAAGCGTGTAACTCGCGTCAGCGTCACCGCACGCTTCCAAATTATAAACTTACTTAGTTTTCACTTCTATCGACAGTCCCCATAGACCCGCATGTTTTTTTTTATATTTATTGCCATAGCCATATTATTCTCCATTTGACACATAATTTCCACGCGGGCGAAGCCGCGGGGCCCAGCTAGTAATAAGTAAAACTGAAATCGCTGTCGAGAAAGATCACGCTGACACTAGCAACAAGGATGTTTAGCTTACAAATCGAGAATACAGTTTAGCCATAAAGTCTTATACTTACGCCTCAGATATCAAGGCCCGTAATTTGCAGAACACGATGCCCAAACTGTACGGGTACTGGTGCCAGTACACTGACAGGTCATTCGGAAGTCCTGTAACAAAGGAGGTAGAGTTATTTATAAATGTAAAGCGGGTTAAGGGTTAACAACGTGTAACCTTTTTTTATTTGATATTCTTGTTCCTGTAACTTAATAAGAGACTTAATATTTCCTTATTTAAATTTAACATTATTATATTATACTTGGGTATATTGTTTGTATCTACTTTTTCTTATCTAACTGCTGTACATATTATTATGTATGCTATATTATAATAATTGTTTATCCTCTTGTTGTACATAGATGGTTGGTATAAATTGTACGTAAGTTAATATGGTTGTAAGCTTTGTAAGCTGGATCATCCTATTATTGAAAACTTTTCGGCATAGGTTTTGTAAGTAATGCATATCATTTTTGCCACATGGTAGCGGCATTAGATTTATGTGTGCAGAGCTTTACGGAGCTGAGCTAACGAGGGATTTAACACTTTGACTACGATTTTTTTTCGACGACTGCGATCTTTTTTTTATCCTCAAAAATTCGTGCTGCCGCTCTACACAGCGGTTGTGTTGCGCCGCACATGCGTTTCGTTCGAAAAATATTGTAAAAATATTGATCTGTATTTTCTCAGCCGCTGCGCTAGTGTGGATTTACGCATATTAGTCACTTGTAGAAAACACATACTGTGTGATTTCAGCACTCAAAGTGTTAAAAGTCAGTTTATAAATCAGTTAGCTCAGCAAAAAAAAAAAATTTGCTCTCGAGTTAAACATAAAACTTTTCAACTCTACTAATGAGAAAATATTTAATTAAAAAAGGTCGTACGTCAGAAACTCATTTTATTCAGCAACCATGGAGGGTTAGCATGCTCTAAACCTCTTTCAAATCACGAACGAACGAAATTATTATTTTCTATGAAGATCGAAGACTGTCTAACCTCCTTCCCTTCGATAAGCTAAAATTAGTGCATCTCACAGAGGTGCAACTTCTAAAAACTGATCTATGTGTAAGTTGACAAGCATATAATTTCAGTGCTTTGACACACATTAGAGAGGTGATTTTTGTACCTGTGCGAGAGGATCCAATTGGTTCAGTTAGAGTGATGCAATGCCTCGATCGAGATGTGACGAGGCATGAGGCTCTTACCAATCTGTTTCAAATACGTAACTAAACTAAGTCAGCTAATTCAAATAAAAAGTGGAATATATCTGGCTTAATGTAATTGATTTTGGGTATGAAAGAAAGCCCACGAGACCGATTCGTCGCCTTTTTCGTTCCGAACAGAAATAAGTCGAAAACTTTGTGTCCACGTGCCCTTTGGGACTTGAATTCTCAATTTATCAATAATTATTCTCTGGAGCCGTCTTCAATCATTTATAAATTATACAATTATTTATCGTAGAAAATAATAAATAATATATGGTTTTCCAGTTTAATAAAAGTTCGTAAAGGGCCTACGCTTTCGTAGCACCCATTTACCGCGTAGGCTAGTTGGTGCTACGAAAGCGTAGAGCCAACCATTTCAAGAAGAAGCCGCGCGTTTAGTTGCCCATATCGAGAAACGATTTCTTATCATTGATCTGCCCAAATCACATCATGATGTGGCCAATAGACAGTGCAATATTTCATGAAATGCGACCATTTCATGTAATACTCGAGCATTTCATGAAGTAAGCAAATCTAAGATATGTCCACGACATATACATACTGTAAAAACTATGATGATTGACTTTATTATTTTATTATTAGATTATTTACACGAAGTCCAATTAAATCTTAAATCACGGTAAAATATATTATGACGTATTATAAAAATGTGTTCAACACAATCTAAACAAAATATTTCTTTTTTAAGTATGTAATCTTTATTAGTATCGTAGATAGGTAGTGTTGTATACCTAGTTGTATCTGTGTAAGTATGTACGAGTATATAAGGCAACTTTTTAGTGTCTTTAATGGCAAAATGGAACACTACAAGTGTTCCTCGGAATGGTTAAATGTTACACAAAATATTGGCATAGAAATGTAATCATCTTTCTACGCAGATCTAAGAATCCGTAGCAAATTTAAATACCCTCATATTCCTCGAAAACAAATTACGCCATGTAAAAGAGAAGGTTCGAATCAAATTCCATGACGAGGGATCCGCATTAAGTTATACCCGTGATAAAAAAAAAACAACACAGACGCACAATGCGTAAGACCTTGCTTTTTCCAAAATTTCATAATTCTAACTATGTAGTTCAACGGAAAGTGCCCTATACGATGTTCCCCAGCGAGTTTCAAAATATATGGATATAAAAAGTTTGATTGGACATGTTTGTAATGTCGGTAAAATGAGGTGTTTTCTATCTATCTATAAAAACCTGGATGATTGGATTGCGTTGATTTAAGGTTGTCGCAGATCAGAGGCGCATAGCTACCATCCAGCACAAAAATGTACATTCAAATATGGGCTTTAACACGTAACATTTAGATGCATTTGATATTGCTGGTATCAGATTGCAGACAGACTCGCGGGCCACTCGTTTAAAGCTAACCTTAAAGCTTGTGGGAAGCCACGTCACTATAAAATGTATCTTAATAAATGAACTAGATACGCCCTGCGGCTTCGCCCGCGTAGAAATCTATGTGTCAAATGGTTTATAAACCTTCCTCTTGAATGACTATCTATAAAAAAACGCATCAAAATCCGTTGAGTAGTTTTAAAGATCTAAGCATACATATGGACAGACAGACAGCGGGAAGCAAATTTGTTTTATACTATGTAGTGATACACATTTTTGTGCTGGGTGGTAGCGGTATCGGATTATTAGGCACAGAGCTTTAGATGTTCGATTTCTTCCCAACTTAAAGTGTTGCCCCTTGGGTTGCAGACTTTACCCATTGGGGTTGCGAAGTACTTTCATTGCCATATTTGCCACCGACGACGCACATAATTAGGTAGACCAGTGTATCCCTGCAGTGCCCCAGCGCGTGTCGTACCGCACAGACTGGGCAGGTAACAGGTTAAGTGTTTGATGTATTTGAATTTTAATTCGATACCTCTACGCGTTCATGAGAAAGTTCGGTACGAGGTCATTAACTTGAATTCCATAAGTTGATGATTTGTTTTTATAGTCAAGAATACAATAACTTATTCATGAACTCTTAAAACAATAACAAATTTTATTATTTTACAAATTCTTATTCATCATTGAATAAAACTAATAGAAGTGTACATGAGGTACTATTTGCCAAGATTCAATAAAACAATGAAATACAACTCCAATTTAGCCGGAGAAAATAGCATAATTCGAGGTAAAACAGGTTTGTTTACATTCTGTTGGTTAGTACCTGGCACTATGATCTTGATCTTTGTACACCACGGTCTAAATAATGCGTATCCAAAAAAAGATACAGAAAAGTGGAAGAAAGTACGAAATTTGAAACTCATTGACACATTAGAGAACAATATGAAGGACCAAACAGAAGCAAAGCAATTGTTGAAAAGCTACCGCAACCTCTTACGTCGACGATAACGATAAAACTTTTTCTTTTTTATGAAGTTTGCCTTTTTTAATGTTTGCAGTTATTTTCGGTCTCGTGTTTGGACATTCTTCCACAGAATAACTAAACTAATTGTATTTACTTTAGGTATACTCTACCCTAGGCATAAGATTCGACAATAACATACTACTCTTATGCCCCGGGTTTCTTTGAGGTCATTCATCGAGGTGTGTGCAATTATTTTTATTTATTTATTAATTTTATTTTAAGCCATTATTGTCCCACGGCTGGGCAAAGACCTCCCTTTTCTCCTTCCAAACCTCGCAATCCAACGCTGCAACAGGCCATGATGGAAGATGTACCTCGAGCTCGTTGCGCCATCTCATCCTGGGCCTTCCACGTCGCCTCTTAGCGTTGGGTGGGCTCCGCTCTGTGGTGGTCTTTGCCCACAAGTCGCTGGACATACGGCAGACGTGTCCGGCCCAGTTCCACTTCAGGCTTCCGGCTGTCTGACCAACGTCAACGATGCGTGTTTTGGAGCGTAGTATGCTGTTCCGCACGCGGTCTGACAGCTTGACTCCTAAGATACTACGCTCCATGGCTCTTTGGCAGACCCCAAGGGCGGACTTTTGGCGATCGGTTAGAAACCAAGTTTGAGCGCCATAGGTGAGGATGGGAAGAATGCGTACGTCCATGAGTTTCTTTTTAAGGGATAGAGGTAGTTTGCCCTTCATAAGTTCTTTCATTGACCTGTAGCATCTCCATTCGTTTTCTGTGCGTCTTTCGATCTCTTGGACTTGTCTCGCCTGGAGAGAGACTATTTGGCCAAGAAGAAGGTAAAGGAAGCAATTATTTACTTTAAGTAAATTTGATGTTCATGATTAGGTATCAAATCTATTAATCCAGTTTTACCCAATAATATTAGAACAGCCATACTCATATTTTTAAAATTTTCGCGCTTTTTCAGTATAATTCGTTGGTCAGACTTCTTATATACATAATTATTAACAAAGGACACAGAAGAAATGTCGCTTCGTAGCACATTGAACAAAGAGGTTGCATTGTCCCATACACAATAGTTGGTAAACACACACAAAAGGCATTGAATCCAGGGTCTCTATGTTCGTTCCTTTGGGTATAAATAGGTACAATGAATCATCCTTTACAGTTCAATATTATACAGACTGGATTTTTGAGATTGTGAGGAGTCTAGCCCCAAGCTATGCAGAGCTTGTGTTATGGATACCTACTATGTAGATGACTGACTGATATACTTAATGTCTATAGATACATATATGTATTATACATTACATAAATACATAATTTTTATGATACATAGGAAATACTCGGAACACACGTAACAAATATTTGCAGATCGTACAAACATTATTCCCAAGGCGGGAATCGAACCCGCAACCTCCTGCATCATTATGAAACATTGGTGTTCTTCCAATACAAGCGATGGTCGATGTGATGAGTGTGGGCGATGGTCCGCCTGCGACGCAGGAGGTTGCGGGTTCGATTTCCGCCTCGGAACAATTGTGTGTACGATCTACAGATATTTGTTCCGGGTGTTCTGGTCGTTTTCTATGTATAATAAAATTATCTATCTATGTAATGTATTGTATTATGTATTTCAGTTATCTTTGCTTACCTTGGGGCTAGATAATGCTGTGTGGATTGTCCAGAATTATTTATTTATTTATTTATCTGAGGCTATACCTACCTAACTAGTCAATTGATTATTTGTTACCTGTTTGTTCATTGCCCACTAATCCGCCGCAGGCTGGATACTTATTTTTTTTCCTGTTTCTTAATTATGTGACCTTGGTGTGGAAATAAGGTAATTATGATTAAATTGTTAGTATAAAAAAATAGTAGTCTGGCTAACATCCTTAAAAATAATTTACGCAAGAACAGATTTCAGTTTAAATCATGGATTCTCTTCGTTTGCACCCAACTGGAAGACACGTCAAAACAACCTAACCAGGGCATAGTACAATCGGTTTTCAACTTATGTATACATATTTGTTGGTATCGGTATAGACAGTGGCATAGCTATCGCATGGCTGAGTGGTGCAGTGCACCGGGGCCCTAGACCTCAGGGGGCCGTCTAACCAAAGCTTTGAAAACATAGGTTCAGCCAGCTCCTGAAGCTAGAAAACCAAATATATTTTATTAATGATCTTAAATGAATATAAACAATCACAGAATTCTCCTTTTTTTTGTTATTGTTATTTGGTAGTTTGGTTGAATAATGCATCTATTCTCATTTATGATGTTCATTGCTACGTGGAAACTGGAAAGAGGGGCGGTGAGGATCTGATTCTTTCTCTATGCACCGGGGCCCTAGTCCACCTAGCTACGCCACTGGGTAGGTATGGTCTGCAGTTATAGGTATGTAGGTGGTAAAAAGTTTGTATCAGACTTATACAAGTCTATACAAACTTTTTATTACCTTTTGATTTCAGTTCTCAATAGTAGCAAACATCCATTAATACATTCATTCATCCATCCACCCACCGAAACTTTCGCATTTATAATATTTTAAATGCGAAAGCTACGATGTTTGAATGTTTGTTACATCTTCACGCCAAAACCAATGAACGGATCGGGCTGAAATTGCATACAAGACCTGGAATAAAACTTTTTTATCACTTAAATAAGTTCCCGCGGGATAGAAATAACCTTAAACCGATGCCATATAAACAACGCGTGCGAAGCCACGGGCAGAAACAGTGTATTTATATTTTCAGTTGAATAGCATTATTTGTCAATTACAGGGGAAGATCCCAGCCATACTGTGGTTAATAAAATATTATGCTGAAGGTATGAAAGCAATGTACTTACATATTTAGGAATTATTCCTCTTAAAAAGAGCATAAGGATTCACTGCCCAGCCTCTGCGTTGCGATCTTAAGTGGTTACAGGTGGACATGATGTTTTTAGACATGTTTAAGATTTTTTCAAGACAGTTTTTAAAAGGCTTAATATAATAAAAATGCTGAAAAAAGGCCAACAAAGGACATTGGTTGTTAAAATATTTATACTATGTATAAGACGTAAAGGGTTTTACTGAAAACATCCTGAATAACTATAAATATCTAAACAGATACATGTGTGTATTGAGTTACATCTCGATGCATGTTCGACATTGTCAATGTGTGTCCCACGTGATTATAAAGCTTTTGTATTATAAATATAGGGTAGACTATTTATAAACAAGTCTTACCAGACAACAACAACAGGAGGTCGCTGACAGCCAAGCTGAACAGATAGTAGTTAGTCGCAGTATGCAGGCCTGGGTGCCTGACAATCAGCAAGCAGACACACAAGTTCCCAACGACCCCGGTCACGAATATCACTATCAACATCACGCTGAGAGGCACTATCTCATTCAGAGGCAATCTTCTAGAACCCATCATCCACCAAAGCATCTCCTCTTCACTGCAGTCGAAATGGGTTAGATTGTTGCAGCGATTGTAAAAGTCGTCCGCGGTTTCGTTTGCGCGGAGGTATAATGATTCCATTTTGATTATAGTAGTAAATGTTACGTAGTTATTTTATTGTCTTTGGAGGAAATAGTTTTCTGTAATATTTTTTTTTTACAACACACTTTGCACAAGTGCTTAAATAGGAAGCAAACTATAAGCTTTTATACAGACAAGACGTTAAATACTTTTTGCATTATATACCTACGTAACGCATTTTATTCAATTACATTCACTTTATTTTAGCAGTATAGTTATACCTAGGTAGAACATTACATTCACTATACTATCTCTGTTCAAGGTTGAGAAGGAAAGCTTTTGCCCAGCAGTGGGCTTTAGCTCATAGTAACGTCAAGCTAAAATATTATATTCAAATTAAACTCTACCTCTTTACCTACAAAAAATATTTCTCAATTGTTTTTCTATAGGTATACTTAACACGAACAAAAGCTCAACTCTACGATTGATACGAAATCCTAAGCTCGCTCAGTTTTAAACAAGACCGTTGCTCGCGAGGTTCCCGCGCTAACTGAACTTTCCGCGGGAGAGAGATACCCTATTCTGATAGCGAATGCGAATGATATCGAAAGCAACAAGTCGAATTCGATAGTCTTTTCGCGTTGGTTGTATGCGTTAGTTCTAGACTTCGCTGTGGAATTACGGTAAAACCATCCATCCTATAATCGACATTTGAAAGCCATTTCAATGGCCTTCTCCGTATAATGGAACATTATGAAGACAAAGGGCCTTCAAATACGATATTACAAAATACAAAATTCATTTATTTACCAACACTACAAAAATGCTTATATTTAATGGTGGTCCCCGCACTAAGTTCAGAACCTGAATCGCGGGAGGCCGAATTACAAAAAGAATTAAGTATTAATAATCTAGACTGTAGTAAACAGGGCAGCAGTTCACACTAAGAAAAATACTTTAGAAATACAAAAAAAAGCAAATACTAAAAATAACAAAATAAATTGAAGTGGAAAAACATGTAGGTACATATTTTTTTTAAACTTAAATAGAAGGTCTAATAAAAAAATGGATAATATAAAATTTGATCATAAGTACCTACACAACACACTAAGAGTGGGACGGTTAAGGACGGGGGAGGGAGGAAGGGCATCAATCGGAGGGAATCATACAACTCGGTCACAATATCTGTGCACCTTGAGCCAAACATTTTGTATGGCTCAAGGTGCACAGATATTGTGACCGAGTTGTACATACATATTGCACAACCTATTTGTGTAAAATTACGCAAAATCCACCCAGAAGACTTTTTATATCTACTAGGAACGTGTCAGTCAGGAAGGATACGAGTTGATTTATGGGTTTACCTATTTTTCTTATGATTATGAGTAGGTAATCGTTTCTTACTAGAAGGTTGTAAACGTGCCCGAGGGGAGGCAAGTTCGGTAGTCGATGTAACTGTGCTCATGAGAACTAAAAGTAGTAGAACTTTTGAAACCATCACGGTTATTAACACTAAAGTCATTTAAAAAGGGATATTACCATGATTTGATTTTTGAGTTATCCAATACTTCGGCACAGTTTCACGTTACGCGCAATATTGGATAACTCAAAAATCAAATTATGGTAAATATCCCGTTTAAATGACTTTAGTGTAAAAGTAGTAGTTATGTACTTACGTAACTTTGTCTGTAGTTATAGGTACGGTTTTATCTTGGTACCACGGCAATGGAATTAGGTAGGTACATCATCATAGGCCTATGTTAGCCAACAACTGGACATACATACGTCTCCACTTATGGGCGCCAGAGCGGCCTGTCTTCAGCTTGCCGTATTCAGCAATCAGCATCTGCCTGCAGTCTTTCACAGGTGGTCATCGCACCTGGCCGGAGGGCGTCCTACACTACGTTTGCCGAATCGTGGTATCCACTCAAGAACAATGGAACAATGGAAAAAAAGATGCTTCACTATGGCGTAGTAAATATAAAATTTCATGGTCTTCCTGTCTTCATGAGCCTTTTGATGGGTATCGTTAAATTAGGTGTGATTTTTTTTTACAATTTCGGGTGCGGGTTCGATTTCCGGTTCAGATAGGAATTTATTCAAAAATCTTTGAATGCAGTTAATTTTTTTTTAAATCGAGATGAAGTCTTCTTTCAGTTAAATTTTCTATCTACAAATAATATGTTGATCACAAGCACCAGATTTCGCAAAAGAGTAATAAAATTAAAATAAATTTTGGAGTTGCTAAAAAATATTTTTGACTTTTCCCGCTCTTGCTCGCTAATGTAATTAAACCAAAGACATATAGAGATATAACATATAGATACATGATATATATATATAGAGATACAACTCACCCCACTACAAAAACGCGAACAGTATCAGTCATTTCTTAAGGCGAGAATGCCATTCACGCTAATTACGATGACAATTTATAAAATTTAGTACTCTATGATTTATTTTATCCATAGATAATGTATTCTCTTTGATTTCATAGAGTAACTTTTTTTATAGTTGATTGATTGATTCTATCTAGTCTATGAAAAAGAAAGACGCGCACGTAAATCTTGATGTTTTAGAGATTTTTTGTCAGTTTTGTAATATTAAAAAAATCCCATTGTCCCTGTAATAAAAATGGTGCGTTTTTCGTCTAAATGGATGTAAATCCATGTATGTTTAGTGCTCGGTGAACGTATAATGTCTGCCCAAATTGGAGACGAACTGGGTGACATCGCAATGACAGGTTCCGACCCCGATTCTCAAACACAAAATGAAGGTAAATAAACAATAATAAATACCATTTCTATTGGTTGCCCTGAAATTAATTCGAAGAGGGTGGTTTAAAGTCATTCCCGTGTACGAATAATATTACAAAATGTCTAGCCATCTTATAACCAATAACTGAAACACAAATAACAAGACAATGCAAAACAGCTGATATTGTAATATACTTTAATTATAATTTAGCTGATCACAAAACGTATTATTATCTTCTTTAACGTCTCCTTAGGGAGTATCATCTATAACTTGGGAGAGGATACTTCAACAATGTGACAAGTTAAAATTCTGATCTCGTACCTCATAGGTACATATGCAAAGTGTTATCCAATAAAGCTTTTCGTATGTAGCAGCGTCCAGCGCCACAGCTGATGATGGCTCCTCAGCCAATGCTGCGACCCCATCAGGCAGCAGCGAGGGCCAAGCCTCGAGGCAGTCCAACTTACAGCGTATTCAGCAGAGAAAGCAGCAAGTCTACAACTGGCCTCATAGCAAGAAACTGCTGAAACTAGCTATTTATTCTGCTTGTCAGGTATACTACAGACAATTGATTGCTAATAAGTATTTCTATGCGCTATTTTAAATAGGTGTTAAGCAAATAAAAACATGTCCTGCTATGGACTACCTAAGACTAAATAGAAATTATGTAATATTTAAAGGTAGGCTTTTTTGTTAGATTATAAATGTGAATAGACTCATGATTCAAAGCTAAAGGTCTGAAAGGTGACACTGAAGTAAGAAAGGAGTGAGCACTGATAATGCTTACATAGAAGCAAATGGAAGAAGAAACATGTTGAGCCCATTCTGCATTAAGTAGGTAAAAGACAAGAAAGTGAAGATGATTGATGTTTTTCAAAACAATTTAATAGTGTAACTGTAAGAAACATTTACACTTGTTTTAATCTAGCTTTTTTTCAGACACCTGAATGTAGCTGTAATGGCTGGAAGACCCCAATACCACAGCCTTTGAAGGGTCCGCTTCGTGCCCATGATATACAACCTTTAGCTAATTTCAATGATCCATGCCGACACTGTAACCACGTTTTAGGTAAGATATAAAATGCATTATCTAGCTACCTAGTTGAAGCAAACTATGCATATTTGAGGCTGGATATTGTTGTTTGTGCCACCGATTTACAGATTTTTTGAGAGTAATATTAGTGATATCATTATGTTGAGGCATCTTATCTCATAGCTGTCCTGGGATACCTAGCAATATTACTGCAATCATGATTGCTAACCTGCCTGGCTATTGTGATTATAGCAGTCTCCTCCTTTTCACACTCATGCAGGATTGCATGGGACTTCAGGATCTCATAAATAAATAAAGCTGGACAATCCACACAGCGTCATCTAGCTCCAAGCTAAGCAGAGCTTGTATTAAGGGGATGTCTGATAAACTTAATGTGTAGAATACATTACATAGTAAATACCCAAAACACCAGGAACAAATATTTGGCAGTGGTCAAACATCAGGTGATAATGATGAATTAAGATAGATTATTTATTAATACAAATAGGTTACATAATTTAGTTATTAGTGCCTTAAAGCCTATGTTAGGGTTGTCTAAGCTGTAGCTGTCTAAATGTAGTTAACATAATGATCTGACAACAATACAAGTTATCCTATACTATATACTTAGGTACATGTTGCAATACATAAATGCTTAATTTGAATTCCAGAGAAACATGTAACCCAACTGCAAGGGCTAGCTACAGCGGAAGTAAACCGGTTACTAGGAGCTGTGGTGGATGTCGAGAATATATTTATGTCTATGCATCGGGAGGATGATCATGATACCAAACGGGTTTATTATTACTTGTTTAAGGTGAGTTTATATGCCAGTACTTCATTAAATATCAAATATCAGTGCTTTATTTCCTTTAGTTAGGCCATATAGTAATACTCTCGGACACGTCACAAAATTCAAATGACATAAGTAAAACGGTGGCTCGGACCGGCGTTACAGGACGTAATGTAACATGTACAGTCAGTAGGGCAAGCATGAGGATTGTTATTTGACTAGTGTAGAACAGAGAAAAATTACGTCACTTTGTCATCGAATGCGTAAACTATTTGAAATTAATTCCATCTACTTCAATTATATACGCAATGTATGAAGATGAAATTTTTTAGAACAATTATTATGTTATTCCGCTTCCATTCCATGGCTATGAAATTTCTATGAACTGGACACTGGCAGAAAACTGGCAAACCAGACATATATTGCCAAATAAAAGAAGCCAAGTCTAGTACAAGCAGGGCTTGGAATACCGGTATTTTCAAGTACCGGTTCGTCTGACCTTGACGTGGTACCGATACCGGTCGATACGCTAGGAGAGCTGGCAACGTCGCGAGAACCGCTTTGAGTACTAGTACTTTTGACAAAGTCGATACTTGAAAGTATCGAAATGAAAAGAGCATAATTACCGCTATAGTACCGATATTATTAGTACCAGTAGTAGCAAGCCCTGAGTATAAGTATAATTTATTTTATATTTATATTCACTTTCAGATCCTCCGCAAATGCATTCTCCTCCGCTCACACCCGCGCATCGAAGGTCCGCTCGGGCAGCCACCGTTCGAGCGGCCTTCCATCGCCAAAGCCATCACCAATTTCGTACTGTACAAGTTCAATGCTCTACCGCAACGGGAGTGGCAGACAATGTACGACCTGGCTAAGATGTTCCTGCATTGTTTTAATCATTGGAACTTTGAGACGCCTAGTGTTAGGAAACTGGTAAGATTTTATTTAGAACTAGCTGCGCCCTGCGGCTCCTATTCCAATTTCCGCGCAATTTTACCATGTTTTACTCACCGTTTAAACCTTCCCTGGACTACGAGAAACATTTCAAAACCAAAACCAGCTAAATCGGCCCAGCCGTTCTCGAGTTTTAGCGAGACTAACGAACAGCAATAGATTTTTATATATAAAGATATAGAGAAGAAAAGCCTATCAAAAATCGCCCGGAACACCCAGATTTTTGGGGTGGTGAAGTATACACACATATTTATTTATTTATTGCATCATCATCATCCTATATTAGTCCACTGCTGGACATAGGCCTCCCCCAATGAGCACCCTAGCGCCCTGTATTATTACACACATATACATACATTGTCACATAATTTTAGCTTAGGTGTTATTAGCTTAGAGGTGCATGAACCCTGTAAGAACGCAGCAATTTATTTATAAACTATAATAATAAAAATAATGCTGGATAATCCACACAGCATCAACTTGCCCCAAGGTAAACAGAGCTTGTGTTATGGGTACTAGATGACTGATATACATAATACAGTACATTGCATAGATAGATATTTTTTATTATACATAGATGATGACCAGAACACCTCGAACAAATATCTGCAGATCGTACACACCGCGCGACGCGGGAATCGAAAAAATCAAATCACATTTCTATTCCAGCAAGTATCAAACCCGGAGGACATCTCAGCCTACCAGATAAACTACACTCGCTGGCTAGTGTTTTGCCACGTGCCTGCATTCTGTGATTCGCTGCCACACTACGACACGTCACTAGTGTTTGGAAGGACACTACTCCGCGCTGTGTTCAAGTCTGTGTGTCGCCAGCTGATGGACAAATGTCATTCGGAGCGGGATCGTATGCCGCCTGAGAAACGGGTAAATATAGCTGTTGTTGCTAACTGTACGCCTAGCACGGTCATCATCATTAACCTATAGTAGTCCACTGCTGGACATAGGCCTGAGCGCCATAGCGCCCTGTCTACATCTTGCCGAATCCAGCATCTGCCTGCAGTCCTTCGCAGGTCGTCATCCCACTTGACCGGAGGCACAATAATCGTGCAAATAACCCTGACCCATAGGTAAATAGATTACAATAATACAATACAAAAATACTTTATTGTACACCAGTTACAGATCATTATAAAAGACATCACATGATAAAAGTACAATGGGCGGCCTTATCGCTTCGAAGCGATCTCTTCCAGGATAGATTGATAGATAATAATTCCACCTAAAAATGTTTTTACGTTGATTTTTCTTCAGTAAAAGCCTGGATTAGTTACGATATGAGGATAAATATTCGCGTCGCTCAATTAGCTCAAAGCTCTGTAGATTTTAGCCACAGATGCGGGTTCAAGTCCCGTCGCTTCCGATAAGCAATTTCTTGTAAAAATTATCTACTGTTTTCATCTGAAATGCCAGTTTTCTGTTTCTATGAACTTGCATTTTGTACTATATTTCAGGTGCTAGTATTGACTCACTTCCCTCGATTCCTGGCCCTGTTGGAGGAGGAAATATTCAGCCACAACTCTCCGATATGGGACCCCGAGTACAAACAAGTGCCACCGAACCATTTACAAACCTTGATGGAAAGCAAAAGTAAGTCTATCTCATTATCTGTGTTGTCATTAAAAGTTCATGATGCTACAGACATGCTAGTTAAGCTCATATTTTTTTTATTTTTCTTCATTTTATTTTTTGTGTTATATCATCCTCATTTATAATCAATGCGACATCATGCATCATGATCATGTCATCATTCAGTCATTGTCATGCAAAACCTCTAAATTGCTCGTTTGTGACTAATCTGTGATTTCTCACTTCAATGTACCCTTTTCACATTACCAATCTATCCAATTTTTATTTATTATTATGTGCAAACTTTTTTGAGGTTGTCATCGAGTGTCAATTTTCCATAACAAACTAGGCCTAGAAGACCCGTATTTATAGCTGACTTTAATTATCAATCTATTCTTGAGTAACCTTTATGCCATAGAAAAGCGTTACTCAAAGACTGAGTACGCTTTCATAATTCGGGCCTTAATATCCCTCAGACAAGGCAGAACACATTCACATTAAATCTTGGGGTTGCCATGATAAAACGTAAAAAAATATCTAAAAATAAAATGTGTCTTCTAAACATATAACTGTACGTTCTAAGATGAATCTGGGTGGTCGCGTCGGAACACTGGCGAGTTCGAACGCGTTACACCAGCCGGCGACAGCAAGGATGGATTCACCACCGTATCGCTATCGTCAGGTGAATAACGCACTGTTCATGCTGGGACTTGTACATGCTTTTAAAAGAAAATGCTTACAGTAACATCTTGTGTGTCACGCAGTAAAAAACGAATCAACCTTTTGTACCTACTGATGTCACGCTTACCCCACCTGGCCGTATAAAAATTTAACACCGTCATTTGTACATGCTTTATAAAGAAAATACTTACAATAACATCTTGTGTGTCACGCAGAAACTAATCAACCTCAGTAGGTACAAATACCTACTGATGTCACGCTTACCCCACCTGACCTTATAAAAATTTAACACTAGCAAGGATGTATTCACCACCCTATAGCTATCGTCGGGTAAATAACGCACGCTGCTTATGCTATTAATATTAAACGCTTTTAGAAAATGCTACTAAAACTTTCATGTCACGCTTACCCCACCCAACCTTTTTAATATTAACACTTTCACCAGCAACAATAGGTTCAGGTAATACACCGGGGATAAATGTTTGTACGATTTGCAGATATTTGTTCCGGGTGTTCTGATCGTTTTCTATGATAAAAATAATAATATGTATAATAATAAATACAAAGCTAAATACACGTTCATCTCGCATATCACCTACATATATATTCGCTTTCACACTTGGCTTTTGATTTTTAGCACGATTTTATACTTACTGTTGACGAACGTTAACGAAGTGGGTGACGTCCGAAATAAACTAGTGGGTTCGATTCCCTAACGGAACAAATTTATGACCGCTTATATTTACAATAAAATGAAAAATAAAAACGTTGTTATAGTGCTTACTGCTTACCCACAGATAGGGAAAATTCTTCGAATATAAATATGTAGTATACTCAAAATTTACGACGGGACCTGAACCCGTATGGTGATTATGTAACTCGCGACCGGTTTGCGACAGGCGTAAATTAAGCAATCAGTGCTGTCAAACGCCAATTTTGACCAATTTTGACGTTGTAGCTGGTGTCAAACTTGAAGATGAAGTAATACAAAATTGACGTTTGACAGCACTGATTGCTTAATTTACGCCTGTCGCAAACCGGTCGCGAGTTACATAATCACCCGGCCGTTGTAAAAATTACTTCGACGGGACTGCCGTCGAAATAGTATATTATTGGCAGATATGTAGAAATAAAAAAAATATACATTTGTAGAAATATAAATATTTTATTTCCATAAAAAACTTATATTTTCTGTGACAAAGTTTAGTAGCTCAGTTCAATGCTTTTTTATTTGATCATATTCTGGGTTTTTTCTTTGTACCTAAGCTGTATATCACCCATCTGGTTCCACAACAATTTACAACTGAAGCAAACATACCTTACGGACACTATTCCTGAAAAAATAATTGATTTTAAGATTTGAGGGAAATTTTATATGTATATAAAGCTCGTCCGTTGTTAACTGGATACTTCAAGCTGGAGACAGGGCGCTCATTGGGCGAGGCCTATGTCCAGCAGTGGACTAAGATAGGCTGATGATGATGATCATGAAGCTCGTCCACTAAACCATTTGCTATAAACAGGTACCGTGAAACAAGAAGCTTCAAAACGCGCGTCTGAAGCACGTTCCGATCCCATTACTGGGCCGAGCGTGAATAAACGACGGCGCGTGGTCGAGGAGGGGGATGATGACGTCAGCGAACGGACTGTGGCCGAGATCGTCGCGACCATCGACGACCCCAACTATATGTGTGGCCCTGATGTAAGTAATATCTACATATAGTAAAGCTACACCACATTTATTGACACCTGTCAGCGAAAGGACAGTGGCCGAGATCGTCGCGACCATCGACGACCCCAACTATATGTGTGGCCCTGATGTAAGTAATATCTACATATAGTAAAGCTACACCACATTTATTGACACACGTCAGCGAACGGACTGTGGCCGAGATCGTCGCGACCATCGACGACCCCAACTATATGTGTGGCCCTGATGTAAGTAATATCTATAGTAGCTTCACCACACTTATTGACACAGAATCCTATATCCCCAGAATCAGACACCTCTGTGGCGCGGTGGGTGAATGTCCGCCGGCGACGCAGGAGGTTGTGGGCTCGATTCCTGATAAAGATAAAGATTAATGTATTGTTTTTTTTGTTGTTTATTTATTTCCAACGTAGGTATCATGTTACACCTGATGTCGTTAAATACTATAAATTTTGAATTGTAGCCTATGTGTTATTCCGATGTATAAGCTATATTATTGTAAAGTTTCATTAAAATCCATTAAGTAGTTTTTACGTGAAAGAGTAACAAACATCCATCCATATTTACAAACTTTCGCGTTTATAATATTAGTAGGATTTTACTGTGATAAATTACTTATAATTAAGCCATGTCTGTCTGTCTTTTCTTTTGCACAATCCCCTATGGGTTTTCCTATTTCAAAAATTAGTGTGAGATAAATAATAAATAATGCTGGACAATCCACACAGCATTATCTAGCCCCAAGTAGAGCTTGTGTTATGGGTACTAGATGACTGATATACATAATACAATACATTACATAGGTAGATATTTTTTATTATACATAGAAAACGACCAGAACACCCGGAACAATTATCTGCAGATCGTACACACAATTGTTCCGAGGCGGGAATCGAACCCGCGACCTCCTGCGTCGCAGGCGGACCTTCGCCCACCGCGCCACAGAGGTCGTCATCAAGATTGTAATATAATTATTAAAAATATATAGTATTTAACGACATCAAATGTAACATGTGTAACTACGGTGGAAATAAATAATCAAACAAATAGTAATACCACCGTCTATACCTATACTATAGCTACGTGTCCATCCAAAGGTTGCCTGGAAGAAATAGCTCTTAGCGATAAGGCCGCCCATTGTGCATCTGTATCTTTGTTTGTTTGTTTTTTTCTGTATTTGATGTGCAATAAAGCGTATTTGTATTGTATTGTAATCACCTTAAAACGTTTCCATGGAAACAACGCGTGCGAAACTGCGGGCAGTAACTTATCACTACTAGTGTAAAACAAAGTCGCTTCCCGCTGTCTGTCCCTATGTATGCTTAGATCTTTAAAACTACGCGACGGATTTTGATGCGGCTTTTTTAAATAGAAAGAGTGTTTCAAGAGGAGGGTTTATAAACCATAGATTTCCACGCGAGCGAAACCGCGGAGCGCAGCTGATTATTTAAAGTATTTTTCTTCTGCAGGCACTATTCCAGATGCAAGCGCCGCGCGACGAGGCAGCTAAAGTGGAGGAGCAACGCAAGCTGATCGAATTCCACGTCATCGGGAACTCTCTGACCGGCCCCGTCAACAAGCAGACCATGCTTTGGCTCATAGGTGACACCATTATCAGCCTATAACACAATAATCTCACATGTGGAGCGAAATAGAAAATTTGTATTCAAAACTGAAACAGAGATCCATTAAATGATGAATGAAACTTTTCAAAATCAAAAACTGTTTCGAGCTTCTATGCTTTGCTTTGACACCAATGTCATTAAATATTTTCCACCAATATTCCTCGGGTTTTGTAACTCCTTTGTATACAAAAAATATCCAGGTTTTTGAATCGGAGTATAGACTTATTTATACATATATATATATTTACACTTATTTATATATTTTACACATGTCTAAGTGCTTATTTTGTAAGCCTATGCAAATAAAGGATTTTGAATTTTTTATGTATTTATTTTATCAGGAGACGCCTGTCCAGCAGTGGACTGCTGATTTGTTTATTAATTGTAATAAGTAATAATAGTAGTGAACCAGATTGTGGACCTTGTAAACATAACAAGTTTTAAAAAGTGTTGCAAACATAGCCAAAACAATTTCTATATAATTAAATGTTGCTATGTATTATTTAGGAATATACATATAATATGTAATATATATAATATTTATATCGTTATATATTTAAGTTAATTGCTCAGTATAGTCGAAATTAATTTGCGAGATTTATTGAGGTTAGAGTCATTTTATATGTTAGTAGTATCATTATTATTAGCTGGCAACTCGTTATATTGACGACACATCCTAGTGATTCATAATGTGATGTTAGAAAGACGAAAATCTGTAACGTGTTGTATTTTTCAGGACTTCACAACGTGTTTTCGCACCAGCTACCAGAGATGACTAAAGAATACATTTCTCAGTTGGTTTTCGATTCGTGAGTACCACACAACATATAGCTTAACACTTTGATTGCTGAAATCACACGGTATGTGTTTTCTACAAGTGACTAATATGCGTAAATCCACACTAGCGCAGCGGCTGAAATACAGATCTTTGTGACTCAGCACAGCCGTAATATTTTTCGAACGAAACGCATGTGCGGCGCAACACAACCGCTGTGTAGAGCGGCAGCACGAATTTTTTAGGTTAAAAAAAAGGATCACAGTCGTCGAAAATTGCTATTACAATGCTTGCTATGTAGTTACTATGGTATATAGCGTAAGTATTTGTTTTCTTTAGTGCAATATCTATTATTATAGTATATCAGTCATCTAGTACCTGTAACACAAGCTCTGCTTAGCTTGGGGCTGAATGATGCAGTGTGGACTGTGGATTGTCCATCATTATTTATTTTTATCTAAATATCAATATTGTTCCTTCATATCCTGTCGATCCTAAGGTTGCCTGGAAGATATCACTCTCAGCGATAAGGCCGTCCTTTATATATTATACTTCCTCTATTAATTTGTAATTATTATAAATTCTAAGATATATAGTATTAATTTGCGTAGTTTTAAGTTTGTTGTGTAGGGTAGTTTTAAGGTAATTTTTTCTTCTATTATTTATTTATTTCAGTATCGCTTTCTGTTTAGTGTGGTATAAATAACGGTAATTCCGTTTGTCCGTAAGCCTCATTAGTCTCTATTATATAACATTTTAATAAATTACAAATATGTATATACCTGGTTAATTAGTATTGTTTTCTATTTTGTGTTGTATAATAAAGTGTTTTCTATGTAATCTATATAGCCAATGCCATTTTCTCTGTTGTTTCAGCAAGCACAAAACGTTGGCGTTAGTGAAGGAAGGCAGACCTATTGGAGGAATATGCTTCAGGACATTTCCATCGCAGGTGAGATATTTATCCCATACAAATAATACAGTAGTATAATAACATACAGTAGTGTAATATAGTACCTCTGTATGTGTTGTAAACGCCAAAGTTTGTATGTATGGATGTTCGTCGCACATACGACTAAACGGCTGTAATATTGCATAAAGTTAGTTAAGACGCTTACTTAGTGACCAATTCTTTAAAGTGTAAAATACATTATGTTATCTGTTTAAATTAGTTTTGTTTTTAATTATTTTTCTATACTTATGTCTATTTATTATCTTCAAGTCGTCAACCTACTTAACTTCATAACTTAAAATTTTGAATTATCTATCAGCAGAAACTTTTAATTAGCCATCAGCAAACATGCACTGGGTCTTTCCAGGCATGTTCTATATATGTACCTCATTTGTAAACCTAGCTGTAAGTTTCTCCAAAATTTTGTAAATAAATAAGTTAACTCCCGGGCCTAAAATAAAACATACACTATTTTTATCCCACAAATCAGTTCCGTAAATTGAAAGAAATACTTGTGAATACATTTGTAATTGAAAGTTCTATAAACAAAGACATGTGAGTAGGAATAATTGGTAATGCGGTAGGAGGGAGAAATTAAAATTATCAGACTAGAAGATAAAAAAGCTTGGAACGAGTTTTGCTCCAACTCAATGTCTAATAACTTACAGATAAGCAAATCAAATGTACTAGACACATAAGTTATGAACATACTAGTGGTTTCTTTTTTCACTTCTTCCACTGGTGGACAAAAAATTGAAGTGAACATTAAAATAATGTTATTTTGATAATAATGAATAGTATTAAATATGACCTGTCTAAGTGCTTATTTGTAAGCCTAAAGAAATAAAGAAATTCGCACGATCATTTTCATTGCTTGGCGTTCCGTCTTATATACCATGAAACAGCGCCTCCGGTGTCATCTTCAGGAACTAGTTTGCTATCAATCACTCGAACCATCATGGCTGCGTAGGTATGTAGTTCCGTCGTTTGTTACTAGATGGCGTAAACATTAGTAATGCATATTTTTGTCTGCAGGGTTTCAGCGAAGTAGTGTTCTGCGCGGTGACTTCAAACGAGCAGGTGAAGGGCTACGGCACTCATCTCATGAACCATCTCAAGGACTACCACATACGGAACAATATCCTCCACTTTCTCAGTTTCGCTGATGAGTTCGCCATAGGTTTGTAGTATTTTCAAAACAATCAAATTATTGATCAAAGACATCTTGTCAAATCTACGTCAGGATATGTACAGTAAAATTTAAATTTAAAATGTTTGGGATTAGCCCTTGATAAGAACCAAACTTTACCAATTAACCCCCATATCTTTAGTTAGATGAATCTTCAACTAATCCTTCACTCAAACTCGTCTTAAGTGCCTCGAGCATTCCTTCAAAACATACTCAAGTTCGGTAGTAGGCTTCAACGTCATAAATGTCTTTGGATAGTCTCCAAAATCCATTATAAATAACAACAAGTTCTTTTGAGGAGCATTCAAGGTCGCTAGGTACCTTAAGATGACAGTTCATTTCTTCACTTGAATGAGAAAATTTTCGAAGCTTAATTCTAGTGAAGGGATGTTTTACGATCAAGCATCAAAACGCGTTTTGAGTTTGAGTAGAGGTTATAAGTGGTAGAGGTACGATAAAAAATATGATATGTAATTCATGAATTACCCCCATTTTCTCATTTATTTATTGCTTCATGAACCAAAGTATTTGATCTTATGGTTGAAATAACAATTTCAGGTTACTTCAAGAAACAGGGCTTCAGCAAGGACATAAAGCTGCCCCGCGCGATGTACCAGGGCTACATCAAGGATTACGAAGGAGCCACGCTGATGCACTGCGAACTGAACCCAAGGATCGTTTATACGCAGTTCACTAGCGTTGTCAGGAAACAGAAGGAGGTAAGGAAAGGGCAACTTCATTATCATCAACATCAACAGCCTATATCGACGACCTCTGAGGCGGGGTGAGGGCGGGTTCGATTCCCGCCTCGTGAAAAATGTTTGTACGATCTGCAGATATTTATTCTGGGCGTTCTGCTCGTTTTCTAAGTATTATTTATCAAATAGTATATAATATCTAATAAAATGTGGTGGGATGAAGACCTGCGAAAGACTGCAGGTAGATGCTTGATGCCGCAAGCTGAAGACAGCCTATAGCAGTCCACTGCTGGACATAGGCCTCCCCCAATGAGCGCCATAGCGCCCTGTCTTGAGCTTGCCGCATCCAGCATACAAAATATAAAAGTCGTGGTCACCACTCAAGAACACAGACATTGGTTTATGTCGATAATATAATTAAACCGAATTTAAAAAGTATTTATTGATATTTCAGATTGTAAAGAAGTTGATAGACATGAGACAAAAGGAAGTCAGAAAAGTACATCCAGGCCTCACTTGCTTCAAAGAAGGAGTAAGTATTCTTATTAACTTCTAAGTATGTCACAAAGTTACCTAATTAAGTAACCTTCAAATGAGGCTGATTTTAGTGTCACGCTGACCATCGGCGCTGAGAGCTCGGCGCGTAGCAATCTGTACTGACGCTATAGAAACCTTTTAGAATAACGCCGCTTGTCAGCGTCGCTGAGCGGTCGGCGCCGATCAGCGCCCGCGCGCTTCTGTCTTCAGTGAGCGTTTTAGTGTCGCACTGAGCGCACACGCTGATTGCGTACAATAATGTCGAGTCGAGATATAGGCGATCAGCAGAATACTAAAACGACCCGCGCTGATCGTCGGCGCTGACGAGCTACACGCTGGGCTGTCAGCGCTGATGATCAGCTTGACACTAAAATCAGCATAAGTAAAACTAACTTCCTGGACAGTCGTTTCGATTGAAAGTTTTTGTTTCAAACAATGAAAGAGCGAGACAGAGCTATACGAAGCTGTACCTATCTCTTTCCTGGTTCGTTGTCGGCGACATATGAATTATATCCGTGAGTATCTGCGCAAACTTTCCATTCTCGCAGCAGGACTAGATATTTGCCGGCAAAAATACCAAACTAATTCTCATATTTAAAGACACATAGAGACATAAGACACTAATTGCCGACCTCTGTGGCGCGGTGGGCGAAGGTCCGCCTGCGAGGCAGGAGGTTGCGGGTTCGATTCCCGCCTCGGGACATCTGGATTATCCAGCATTATTATTCTTTTTTTTAAATTGCATTGTGTATGTCCAGGTACGCAGTATTCCTGTGGAATGCGTGACGGGGCTCCGCGAGGCGGGCGGCGGCGGAGGCACGCGCGCGCCCGTGACTCACGAGGAGGCGGACCCGGCCCTACTGCGGAACGTGCTGCATGCTGTGAGTAGAATCTGCTGTACGTAGCACACAGCATCACTAGCCTAAGGTCGAACTTACGAACGTTACCGGGATGGCAAGAATACGAAACATTTGAGAAAGGATAGATAGACACTATTGCACTTTAAATGGGAAACTATGTACAGTAAAACTTAAAAATGAATTAAAGTTGGCGGTCTTATCGCTCAAGAGCGATCTCTACCAGGCAACCATGGATGGATAGGATCTTGGACAGTACCAGGGGATCTGTGAATCAGATATTCCTTTCAGTAAAACTGCCTATCTAGAATATTCGGGTACTTCCCATTATGTAATGTTCGATCTGAAGCTAATTTGTGTATAAAAAAAAACGCAATTTTTATAACCATTTTACTCGAATTAGAAAATATATTACTCATCAATAAGAGTAATTAATTTACCGAAGTCTATTATTAACACACACAAGAGAGTGAACGTCCGTACAGCAGGACGACTTGTAGAAGAATGAGAAACTTGTATTTTAATTATAAAAAATAAAGAAAAAAACATATTTTAGTTATAATTGACCTACTTACTGATTTAAAATACATTCAGCTTCAATTTAATTAACATTTACTCTTTGTAGGTTAAGAATCACGCTGCCGCCTGGCCTTTCCTGAAGCCGGTTGATAAAGCGGAGGTGCCGGATTACTACGACCATATTAAATATCCTATGGGTGAGTGTGCATTAGATAATGATCAAGAATTAGCAAGCTGCAGTGGGCCGGCCATATCTCGCGAAGAACCGACAACCGTTGGGTAAACGTGTTCTTGAGTGGAGACCGCGACTCGGCAAACGTAGTGTAGGACACCCTCCGGCCAGGTGGGATGACAACCTGCGAAGGAATGCTGGCAGATGCGGGATGCGTCAAGCTGAAGACAGGGTGCTGTGGCGCTCATTGGGGGAGGCCTATGTCCAGCAGTGGACTATCATAGGCTGATGATTTTGTTGAGGGTAGTCTTCTATTATTTATTTTTTTATTTCAGATCTGAGAACGATGGGCGAGCGGCTCAAGGCCCGCTACTACGTGTCGAAGCGGCTGTTTATCGCGGACCTGACGAGAATCTGCACCAACTGTCGCCTGTATAACTCACCTGAGACTGATTACTACAGGTGGGTTTAAGCATTTTTATTTTATTAATATTAAGGAATTTACAGATAAAGGTAGGTCTAATATTTTCATACAAACGTGGAATACCGCCGTCAGCTGACACCCTGATTAAGATTATGTCATCTACACGCTGTAGCTGTAATCGCAAAAAAACTTGTTTTAATGAAGTCTTTTTATATTTTATGTATTTCCACGCAAGCGGAGCCGCGGGGCATTGCTAGTATATTATAAAATCGATCCATTCATTATTTTGCTTTTATTTATACATGCGAGAGTTTGGATGTATTTATGGGTGTATATTTGTAACTTCTTAACACCAAAACTACTCAACTGACCGGCCTTAACTTTTACTTTGATGCGTGTCTAGACGTGGAATAACACAGGCTATTTTTATCCAATAAAAAATCAGTTCCCAGTAACGCGTGCGAAGCCGCGATCAGAAACGATGCAAGTAGTATATAACAATCAAAAAAAATCAAAATTCACGTAAATTAAATAATTTTCTATTTCAATTTCAGGTGCGCAAACGCGCTAGAGAAATACTTCCACAGCAAGATGAAGGAGGTCGGCCTTTGGGACAAATGATCCTTGTTTAACTTCGATGAGTTCTTCATACGGGCCCTCGTCAGCGCTCCGGCTGAGCCGGCCCAAGAACCTCTTCCCCAGTGAAGAGTTCTATATGTTCTATACTCTGATTTAAAATCCAAGATATTTCATGTCAACATAGACATTTTGCAATGAAAAATTAACAATAACAAAAAACAACGAGGTAAAAGCAAGATTACCTTTAAAACCTAAAACACAAACTTCAACAATGCATAATCTCACTTGTGGAGTAAAAAGTGTTTAAATGAATTCGAAAACTAAAGATATATATGAATAAAACGATAAATTAAAGCTTTCAAAAACAAAAATGGTTTCGAGCTTCTATGCCTAGCTTTGATGATACCAATGTTAAATATTTTCCACCAATATTCCTTGGGTTTTGTAATCTGTATACAACAAAATATCCAGGTTTTTGAATCGGAGTATATATGAAGGAATCTCGAATGAAATAGACAATTTGTGAGCAGTGCTTTAGTGTTAGTGTCGTGGCGGTATCCCATCGTGTTATTAATCGCGGATAACGCGATAGAAAGCAGTATAGTAAGTAAGGATAATTAGGATACTGTTCTGTGTAAATTCGTCACTCATTCGGTAGGCGTGTTCATTGTCGGACTGCGTCGAGGGTAGTCTTATGATAATCGGACGGTTGCATTATAGATGACTTTTTTAGAAAGCTTTTTTCTAAATTTCATACTATAGAAGCTGCTGATCGTCCTTTCAGAGAACAGGTGGGTGTTCTTTGGTTCTTATTATTCTGAGAAATGTAAGAAATTTAATAATATTCCAATAAAACGACTTCGACGGGACTTGAACCCTCCGTCAGTAGGATCAACCAATTTTATTTATATGGACATTGTGGCGTAATTGGTGAGCGCATCCCGTACTAAAGCAGGGTTGTGGGTTCAAGTCCCGTCGAAGTACAATTTATTTGTATGATATTTTTTAGAAATTACTCCGACTGTGAGGGCTTGCTTACTATAATAACAATACCCACCCCTCTTCGAGAATTCCTTAGGAAAACTTCTTTACAAGGATACGCAAATGCACCGCTGGCGATAGACAATAGAGGCCAGAGGAAAAATGATGCCAATCAATTTAATAAATATTGTTAAAATTATTCGCTGTAGGTATATTGTAAAGTATGAATCAATTTTCCTCACTTAGAAATCATTATCAAGTATCATAATATCAAGTTATAACATTGACTCGTAGCAATGACCTTCGCCTACAGTCCATGTGGTCTTTAAAGCGGAACCACACTATTGCTGTGTTGATACGCGAGAGGATACCGGGTTCTACATTTAGAATGGTTCGAGACGCATTAATACAGCGACACAGGACATTAAATGTGTATATGTATGTTACTAAATGTATGTTACTGACACAAAACACCCCAGCACAATAGTGTGGTTCAACCTTCAGGCCACCGTCTTATGCACTCGTAGTACCTATGTATGTATATATTAGCAGCTGATAAAAATTATTGTCGTAAGCTGGCTTTAGCTTGTCGCACGCAAAAGCTGCAGCACAGGACAAAAATGTGCATTCAAATATATTTTAACTCTTAACATTCGGATGTATTTTATAAAGACGGCATCAGATGACAGACATGTCGCAGACCACTCGTTCAAAGCTGTTGTAGGAAGTCATTTTATGATTACAAAATGTACTCGTATCTAACGACCTTGTAGTATCGACAACCGATGTGGCGCGGTGGGCGAAGGTCGGCCTGCGACGCAGAAGGTTGCGGGTTCGATTCCCGCCTCGGAACAATTGTGTGTTCGATCTGCAGATATTTGTTCCGTCGTCGTTTTCTATGTATAATAAAAAATATATATCTATGTAATGTTTTGTATTATGTATATCAGTTATCTAGTACCCATAACACAAGCTCTGCTCACCATGGGGCTAGATAATGTTGTGTGAATTGTCCAGCATTATTATTTTTTATTTTTTAAAGATAACGAGGCTACTTCAAATATTGATTTGAATGCACATTTTTGTGCTTGGTGGTAGTGGTATCGGATTAATGTGCGCAGAGCTTTATACACGAGGTATATTTAGCACGACAAGCGTGCCGTGTCGTGTGAGCAGGCACTTAGTATTTCGCTTTCGTCATTCTGGCAAACTAGTAAATATTGCTCAATATGAGTAGGATACACTTATTAGAATAATGTGCAACGATATTTATTAACTTCTCAGTGTATTAAATATTTACGTAAAAGTGATTAATGTCGTAAGATGATTATTAAGATATCATGGTAAATTACTAAATATATGATGTAACCTTAGCAAAGTTAGCTAGTAAGACTTAAGGTTTTTTTTACATGCACACTGTCACGGCGCGGACGCCGTGCCGTGGCCGTATACATGTGGAAAGATGCTCGAAAATTATGTCATAAAGAATATTCTACAATGTTACCTAAATTGTGCAAATACTGTTTAAAAATATTGTATCACGTTTCCCAAAATCTAAATCCGTTGTCGTCACATAATGTGTAGTAATTATGTCAAATATGAACTATATTGATGTCGATAAGGTATTACCCTAGTTAAATCACGTATGTATGTCTTTTTATAACGGTGGTTTGTCTTATCTTTGGTTGGGCTTGCTTGTTGAAAAAACTTTGTAAATATGGGCTAGATTCCCGTTTAGGCTTAAATTAATAAGTTCATCTCCCATATGATGGGTCCTGCATTTGCAATCTTTTAGCAAAATTCTCATGAACATAATGTATTGTGTTGTTATACGATTTAAATTTATTGATGTATTTCAATGTAGATAATTATTTAATGTCTAGAAATAAAATTAGGTTTCTTATACCAATATCGTTTGATTTCATAGACATGAACTATTAACTAACGAACTATCACCACATGAACTATTAACTTATTTAATAGTGATAGATAATTGAAACTCAAATATAAATACTGTATTGGTTTTTTATTCACTTTGTTTTCAAACTTGATTCTAAGAAAAACCTTCAAGGGAATGTAAAAACACATTTGCATCTTTAAGTTTTTTTTATATTACATACCAGTCTCCTTGTAAATATGAAATCCAATGGATTTAAGTACATAAGTACTGCGTTAATAACTTAAATGCATACTTAAAATACTTTAACATACCGTACTTTTAATTAGTTTGAATATCCACTTTTAAACACAACTTTGATACAAATATAAGTAACTCATTTTACTGAAAACAGGGTTTAATCTAACTTAAATATTTAATTAATTAAAAGCGACGCGATTTCAGACTAGATTAATGTTAAAATTTTCTTTTATAAAACTAAACTATTTATTTAGGTACTATCGTAGGTTCTACTCGCTTCCCGTAGCGGAAACAAACCAACACATCTAGCCTGATTTCGAATTACTTGCGACATGGCCCCTTAGCATTATTACCTACACGGTTATATTATAGGTGGTACACAGTCGAAAGTGATTAACTATACTCTTATACCTAATGACAACAATCGTTTTCACTTCGCTAATATTGGGAGTTGGTTACAATAGCTCGCAGCCAAATCTATCGCTTTATAATACATTCTTACTGACGAGCGAAGCAAGCTTTGTTAAGCACAAACCAAGCTGTATTCCATAAGATCGCTGCTTCGTAAACATAGTATACAAATATGAAAGCAATAAACTTATATTTCGTAAATAAAGACTCAAATTATACAAGTTACCAAATGGACGGATAACCTTTGTCCCATCTTAAAGTGATCAAATCAAAATAAGTACCGACTAAAACATTTTGTTGGCACCTTTTCTATTTACAATTAAAAGTTTCTGATCTTAGAGCTGGCAACCACAACTGAAACATTACTTGTAACATAAGTAAAATATTCAGTTAAAACAAGGGCCACAACAACCTCACAGATTGGATCTAACTTATGAGATCATGAACCAATCAAATGTATAAGTACAATGAATTTAACGAATATGAACCAAGGCAACACCTCTCTGATTTTTATGATAACACTATGGGCTGAGGACATAGCACTCGAGCACAACAACCACTCAGTTAATCGATGTAATAAAAATAGAAAGACTTGAGAGTTTGTTTCCACAAAACTATTCTGATACCTTATGATTACATGTAACAATCATCAAATATAATATTTGCTTAAATGATGAATCTTTACTTTCATGATGAATCTTTACTTTCGTCGTTAAGTGTAAGTAAATATTTTTACCTGACTCCACAGTTATCTAGAAGTTATTCATTGTAATTATTACTCATGTGCCTACTATTGCAAAACTCACAAAGTGTTTGCAGCATATTAGGCAGACTTTGTTATCTATGAATCAGTTCTTTGTTTGACAAATAACTTGAACCCAGACTAAGGTCTGTATCATGAAACCTAGCTCAGTCAATCAATCTATGTTATGAACGCTTTGATATACATATATAATGTAGATAGAAAATCGAGTAATGATTTTCTATCTATCTAAGCATAGATTGTTAAATAAACTAGCTTGTATATACAGGACTGTATCTGTTGTTTTATTCAATGAACACATAATATTTATGGAACAGCTGTGATCTGAAGTAAATGATTTAATAAAGTTTTTACTTAGAAACAAAAAATAAACTACATATGTACCTATACAATTAGGGTACATTGCCCTAAACACAACAAGGTACAGGCAACGCCAGTTCAGTGAAATTTACTTCTAGCTCTAACTTAATTCCTTACAATTAAATATCACTTTGTCCACCATACATCATCACGATCACTGGTTTTATTTTTTTTTGAGTATTTTTAGCTTATTTTATGAACACATACACTGTCTCACTTTCCCTCTTCGAGTTTACAAGTTTCTGCACCTTGATTTTGGCTTCACATTTACTCGAATGCTTTGCAGCTTTATCTACGGAGAGTTCTGTTCTATTTTTGTTTCTTTTTCACCTCAGGATTTGAGATCGATAGAAGAATCTTGGGGTAATTTTCGTGTTGTTCAATTTACATCCGAATGTCTTGTAGATAAAGTCCAGCATTTGCTCCTAGGTAGGTAAGACCTAATTGAGGTTTTGGCACGAGGCTGAATGCCCTTTTCTTCACTCTTGGGTGCTGGTTGAGCTGATGGAGACATCGTCCTGCCTGTTATCAGCCCTTGGAGACGATGGGGAACCGGTGCAGGACCTGAAGGAATAACTGTTTTAAATTAAAAATCCGTCATACCAATATGTACCTAAATGGTGAGTTTCCACAAGATCTTATGATCTTGTGGAAATCCTTTACTACTAATTTGTAATACAAAGATGGTTATTTATTTTTATTTGATACCAATGTCTGTTACTAGACAACCAAATGCTATAGATTTAAACTTTGCATGCACGAAGTTCGACGTAAAGTAACAAAATATGATTAATTTTATACTGAAAAAACGCATGCAACGCCGCAAACAGAAGCTCGTATAATAAAAATTAGTTTGAAGCACGCACTAAATTTTCATAATAATTAATTTATCATTGCGCCATCTATCGTTACAATATCGTAACACTTGTATAGCATGCGTTACTGTAGTAACAGTACTGTAGTTTCGGACACTTCGTCACAGAGCAGAGTGGCGCAGTGGAAGCGTGCTGGGCCCATAACCCAGAGGTCCGTGGATCGAAACCACGCTCTGCTAGAAACACTTTTTGCATTTTTTTTTGTTGTAAACACAATCAATCATTCTTTAGTAATACAAGTAATACTCAACGATATTTACCTGTTCTCGCGCGAACAAGCGTTATCCCGCGGCAGTGAAGGCGCTAACTCGTCGGGAGAGGAGGCGCGGCTGCTTCGGCCGCTGCCTGCTTCCGAGTACGAGTTGTCGCTTGTTAACTGGGCAGAGAATGTGTTAAATTAAATGATGGGCTTCAAAGTTATGGTCAGATTGGCTACGTCACAGAACAGCTACGTAACACGTAAAGGCAACCTTACGTCTTGATGGTCTTCATTATAATACAATACAAGAATGCTCTATTGTATACCTACAAAATCCATTACAAAGAGACATTAAATAAAACGTAAGTACAATGCGGCCTTATCGCTTGAAAGTGATCTCTTCGAGGCAAGCTTTGAATGTAAATAATTATGAAAAAATATGTTTCAGGCATTTGAGGTGGTACAGTACTAAATAATTATTATGTTGAAAAAGTAATTCCTAATTGTATGATAGTAGTAGGACATGTCCTTCATAAAGAAAACTACTACACTATCAAGGACATCTATGATAATGTCCGGACATTATCATAGATGTTCTTAACATGTGTACTGAATTCTTCGCAGCCGTTGTAATGATTATCACCATTATCAGTCCAATGCTATACGTAAAGCTTCCCATACGATATCCATCGACTCGATGCGACCGCTACAACGTCGTCGTCGGTCCATCTAGTGGCCATCCACTAGATGGACCGACGACGACGTTGTAGCGCCTGATGGTCTCTCAACACTCAGTTTCGGGTTCTATTGTTTTTAAATAATATAGTTTTTTTTTTAAAATAATTCTGGACAATTCACACAGCGTTATCTAGCACCATGGTAAGCAGAGCTTGTGTTATGGGTACTAGATAAGTGATATACATAATACAATACATTACATAGATAGATATTTTTTTTTATTATACATAGAAAACGACCAGAACACCCGGAATAATTATCTGCAGATCGTGCACACAATTTATTCCGCTACAACGTCGTCGGTCCATCTAGTGGATGGGCCTGATGGTCTCACTCAGTTTCGGGTTCTATTCTAATGTTGGCTCAAACTGTTCAAAGTCGTGAAGTGTTTTCGAATGTTACTGAAAATGGCTAGTACTACATCGTAAACTAAGTCTATATTTTTTCAAGACACTGAGTTAATAGATATAGTTACCAGAGTGAGTGGATGCCTGTTCCGCGCTGGACTGAGCGCGCGACTCCTGGACTCTTCCACCTCCAGCTGCAGAATGCTCTCCTGGCTTCCCGTGAACTGTTCATGGAGGTTATAAAAATGAAAATAAAATAAAAAGAGCTTAATTGTTCCACTATATTAAAAACTCTCCTATTTTTACTTATATACTAACTTATTTACTTAGATAGTGTTAGGACCGCCTAGAGCGGTTAAAGCCTCCTCCAAGTTACTCCATTTCTCTCTGTCTATCGCTGTGCGGGGCCAGAGTTTGCCCGCTACTTTTATGATATCATCGTCCCACCTCTTCAGCGGTCGTCCTCTTTTTCTTGTCCATTGTCATGGAGGTTACTAGTTATTATTTATGTAGTACTTATTAGTTTTTGGTATTGGGACTGTAATTTTTTTTTACCCGCGTACCCAACGAGGGGATTATGTTACTTTTCAATACACATAAATGTCCACTTCTGGACGTGCCTCTACACACAGGTGAGTTTGTCATAATCACCAAGCATGGCGCTAGTGTGCCACGAGGTACAGTCTTAAAAATTTACAGAAGGCAACTGCTGCCATTCTTTTGGTAGATTATCTTTGTGGGGGGTTATGATATAGCCCCCTAATGATAAGAGCCATGAATCACGACAACCGACAACCGCTGGGGTAATCGTGTTGTTGAGTGGAGACCGCGACTCGGCAAACTTAATTGTAGGACGCCCTCCGTTCAAGTGCGAAACTTGCGAAAGACTGCGAGCAGAATGCTGGGATGCGTCAAGCTGAAGACAGGGCGCCATGGCGCTCATTAGGGGAGGCCTATGGCCAGCAGTGGAATATTATAGGTTGATGATGTATCAAGAGCCAGTAAGACAATCAAGGGAAGCCTATCCAGTGTCCAGCAGTGGACGTGCCTACGATGTAGAAGTACTCACCACAAAGCCGTAATACTTGAGTATATCCATCTTGCACATCGGGCACGTGCGGTGCTCCAGTAGCCACGGATCTATGCAGTTCTTGTGAAAGTCGTGTCTGTAACAAGCAACGAACGTTTTACATTAACTATTTAAATCCTAGAAGGTACCTTTATTATTATTCTACTATTATATTATATATATTATAAACGCGAGAGTTTGTGAGGATGTATGTACGTATGTTTGTTGCTCTTTCACGCAAAAACTACTGAATGGATTTTGATGAAACTTCACAAATAGCTTACATATCAGAATAATACATAGGCTTATACATATCCAGCATCTACCTGCAGTCTATCGCAGGTCGTCATCCCCCCTGATCGGAGTGCGTCCTATACTACGTTTACCGAGTCGTGGTCTCCACTCAAGAACACGTTTGCCCCATCGGCCGTCGTTTCTTCGCGAGATATGGCTGGCCCACTGCCATTTCAGCTTGCTAATTCTAAGAGCTATGTCAATAACCCTGGTTCTCTGTCGGATGTATTCATTACAAGTTCTATCCTTCAGAGAAACTCCAAGCATAGCTCTTTCCATAGCTCGCTGATTTTTTATACAATAATAATAATATATAGATAAGTAGGGCATGACTCACCTACAAGGAAGAGATCGCAGTGTCTCAGACACTTTGTAAGGCTCTATGCAAATGGCGCAGCACTCGCCGTCACCTTGTACTTCCTGCAATGTTAATACATGGATTAGAACAAGGTTAATTATTGTTTTTCTTTCTTTCTAAATTTCAAGCAATGTTCTCTTTCTAACATCCACAGTTCAAGAACTGGATACAGGCCTCTATTGGGCCTTTCTGTCTGGCTCGGTCCTTGTCTATTATTCTAAATACGTTTCACTAACATCATCGTCATCAGCGGACGTAGGCCTCCCCCAATGAGCGCCATAGCGCCCTGTCTTCAGCTTGACGCATACAGCATCTACCTGCAGTCTTTCGCAGGTCGTCATCCCACCTGGTCGGATGGCGTCCTACACTACGTTTACGTCGTGGTCTCCACTCAAGAACAATGGAGCAATGGACAAACAGATGCTTCACTATGGCGTAGTAAAATGACACATTAAAATAATGGAACGAAGTAAATTAACCTCGAAAGCTACTTTCAGACATCCAAAATAAATGATAATAACTTTTCTATGTCAAAACATGCATGATGGAGGAGGATTAATTCAGTTAAAGACTGAACTGTGAAAGTTTCTTTTAAATATATTACCTAATCTATTTAAATAATATTACGAAGGGACTTACTCTGTCTTCAGTCTTTAAATTCTTAACAGGTATTTTAGAGAGCGCCTTTTTCGCTGCGCAACAGAGTCGTTTCTGTAACAAACTTATTTATTAGTAAAATCACACTTTTGTCATAAAAAATAAATTAAAACGTGAAGTAGTTTTTACAGCTTGACGCATCCAGCATCTACCTGCAGTCTATCGCAGGTCGTCATCCCACCTGATCGGAGGGCGTCCTACACTACGTTTGCCGAGTCATGGTCTCCACTCAAGAACACTTTTGCCCCAGCGATTGTCGATTCTTCGCGAGATATGGCCGGCCCACTGCCATTTCAGCTTGCTAATTCTTAGAGCTATGTCGATAACTTTGGTTCTCTGGCAGATGTATTCATTACGAATCCTATCCTACAGAGAAACTCCGAGCATAGCTCTTTCCATAGCTCGCACAATTTTTATATTTTCATTCATTCAAAATTATGGCTTTTTTACATGTACGAAAGATGATATATGTGGCATCAGCCTGGCTGGGAGTTAGCCAAGCACTGTCGTGCATGGCTGAATAGATCTTTGATGAAATTTGATTGTCACACTAAATCACACAAATATTATAAAAACGAAAGTTTGGATGTTTAGATGAATGTTTGTTACATCTTCACGGCAAAACTACTAAACGGATCAGACTGAAATTTTGCACAGATGTAGCTCTGAGCCTGGAATCAAGCTACTTTTTATCCCATGAAACCATTCCCTAATCATAGAAAACACCTTTAAACGTTTCCATATAAACGGGGCATGCGAAGCCGCGCTAGTATAAAATACGACGATTTTGTACAATTTGTTTAAAATATTGCTAAGATTATCTTATATAAATCATTCAACATCATCATCAGCCTATGTTAGTCCACTGCTGGACGTAGGCCTCCCCTAATGAGCGCCATAGCGCCCTGTCTTCAGCTTGACGCATCCAGCATCTACCTGCAGTCTTTCGCAGGTCGTCATCCCACCTGGTCCGCGGGCGTCCTACACTACGTTTACCGAGTCATGGTCTCCACTCAAGAACACGTTTGCTCCAGCGGTTGCTTATATAAATACTTACGGACAATCTATCCTTCGCATGTATGTATCTGAATCGCTGAATGTAGTAGAAGACGAGCCAAGCGAGCGATATCACCATGAGGACTATGAAAGATATGGACACGAAGAGCACTGACGTCCTGGAATTACAATAGAGATATTATTATGTATATATTTAAGATTTCAAGTGTTTGGCGCAGGCGGTTGGAATTCAAATTTTAAATTATGTTATACAGGGTTCAATAGCCCTATATAATATTAAGCTAGATACTAATACATAATATTATTGATTAAGACCTGGTGTCTTCACAAACGTGGACGTGGTGATGGGCAGAACCAGCAGTTCACGTTGTGTCAGTGAATAACCAATAACCCCGTATAAAATACAAATAAAATACATTTATTTGGGACTATTTGAAATCCATAGTGTTAGTAGCACACATAAAAAAAAACAAGTAAAACATAACCTAGCTGTTAGTACAATTAATTAAATACAGGAAGAGGTCCTCTCTAGTCTTGGTTTGGATAATATTTATCATCATCATCAGCCTATGTTAGTCCACTGCTGGATATAGGCCTCCCCAATGACCGCCATAGCGCCCTGTCTTCAGCGTGACGTATCCAACATCTGCGCTAGTAAAGAGGCGACGCATTTTGTACATTTTTTTTAAATATTGCTTAGATTATCTTATATAAATCATTCATCGTCATCATCAGCCTATGTTAGTCCACTGCTGGGCGTAGGCCTCCCCTA
This sequence comes from Eupithecia dodoneata, assembly GCA_947044415.1. Taxonomy (NCBI): domain Eukaryota; kingdom Metazoa; phylum Arthropoda; class Insecta; order Lepidoptera; family Geometridae; genus Eupithecia; species Eupithecia dodoneata. The sequence continues at coordinate 4,885,919 of OX345670.1, forward strand.
ATGAGCGCCATAGCGACTTGTCTTCAGCTTGACGCATCCAGCATCTACCTGCAGTTCTTCGCAGGCCGTCATCCCACCTGGCCGGAGGGTGTCCTACACTACATTTGCCGGGTGGCGGTCTCCACTCAAAAACACGTTCACCGCAGCGGTTGTCGGTTCTTCGTGAGATATGGCCGGCCCACTGCCACTTCAGCTTGCTAATTCTCAGAGCTATGTCGATAACTTTGGTTCTCTGTCGGATGTATTCGTTACGAATCCTATCATCCTTCAGAGAAACTCCGAGCATAGCTCTTTCCATAGCTCGCTGAGCGACTTTTAACTGGTGTACCAGGCCTATCGTGAATGTCCACGTCTCAGCTCCGTAGGTCATAACGGGGAGGACGCACTGGTTGAAAACTTTCGTTTTCAAGCATTGCGGTATGGATGAGTAGTAACACTTACTTGTTAATATTATTAGTGACATGAGCAAACGTCCTGCCCTTGATGATGCCGATCATGACTTTGGTCCCGTTGTCGATCAGTCGCGTGATCTCGTCGCCTTTCCATTTGTATGTGAAAATGGCGCTTATGTTACCTGTAACAAAGGTGATTTCGGTTTAATATCGAAAGATTCTGTTAGATAGCAGGTTTTGGTCCATAAGACCTAATGAAGTTTCATCAATTTTTTTGTTGTACCTATGGATAATGGTCTTGAGCGATAAGACCGCTAATTGTCGCTTATTCTAATTAATATTCTGACAATTATTTCCATTTTATGTGTGCAAAGAAGTATTTTCCATCTATACTTTGAAATTTTGAACAAAAATAAAGATTTTTTCTTTATATCCTAGTTTTACTTGTGTAATTTGAATATTGAGTGACTCTGTCCTGTAAGGTCAAGGTAATAAAGTACTTTATTGCAAGTTAATTCAACGAGATCTTATTTTTACGAAATAGATTCCATTTACTTATCTACAGCAACGGACGCCAAATGCAATATTTTCCAACAAATCGCTATCTCAACGCGTAGATACGAGGGGATACCTAACAATTGCACTGCGAACGTGTTTTCAAAAGGCACAGAGGCACGGGTAAAGTAATGAGGCAATTCGTGTTATCAACCCATCTTTGTTATCATCAGTATAAGAGGAAGCTGGTATGTTGTAATGAGATTTCATCAGATTTCTGAAAATATTCAGATATCACCATCATCATCAGCAGCTTATAGAAGTCCACTGCTGGAATTGGCCTACCCTAATGAGTGCCATAGCGCAGCGCCCTGTCTTCAGCTTGCCGCATCCAGTATATACCTGCAGTCTTTGGCAGGTCGTCATCCAACCTGGTCGGAGGATTCAGATATCTGTGGTTGTAATCTGAGGTTTTCCGTTGCACATGATTTGGTAAGCAATTTGATAGTAGGTGTGAATGAGGTGTGTTTTGTTTGTGTCGGTCGGATTAGGAACTCCGGAGTTTCAACTAAAGGATGTATAATGTATATTTGGCGTTTTAGCGATTGCTGATTTTGCTGGTACCAAACCTTCCAATACGTTGTTTACTTCTAGTAACAGAATATACACGTAAAAAAATATGTATGAATACAAAAAATCAAAAAAGTATTAGGTTATATATATTAGGACCGTCGAACATTTTTATTGTTGACAAATTCGTTTACTTTTGGTGACATCAGAATTGACACCACTTAGTTCCTTCCTACCGATTTAAGTACCTAATCATAACGCAATCAGTCACCTGCTACCTAACCAAGCACCAAACTTCTATTTCTGAAGCTTAATCATTTATTTGGTTTTTTTATGAGGCCTAAGGCGATGTTTTAACTACTTACTTGTACTAAAAATTACATATTTTTGTACATACACACAATACTAAATAATTTATAATTTTGTTTCAATTAATTTTGTTTTTGTGCCTTTCATATTATATTTTTATATTATAATTTTAAATCCCCAATAATCTATGCAATATCTAGAATTTTTAAAGGGTAGTCAGGAAAAGCCGTAGGCTGGAGCTATCGTGTACATGACTAGACTAGAGCCTTCATTACGGGACATAATGTAGCGTGACATAGCGAGTACAGGGATACAAGAAGGCGCTCGCAACGAGACGGATTTTAGCACACGGCGTAAAATATCATGCTCGCTGCGAATGGTAAATGACGTCGGTCTCTACCCGGCTTTAGAAGCAGCATACAAAGAAAGCAAGGAGTTATGACAAAGCCCACACATCTAATGCAATTAGGGGCTTCGGTCAAGGCCTGGTGACATGTGAGTATAAATATAAATGCAATAATTGGAATTAAAGATACCTACTTAGAATGGACGTGCGTCAACAGTAATATTGTGGAGTTAGGTAAGGGCCTAAGACTAGAATAATATTGAGTTTGAGAGCTGATGAAATCTAGAATGAAAAAAAGTCTTGAATAAAAATAAAAATTGTTTATTTGACGCAATCCATAAAAATAACCTTCTATTATAGTAAGAAAATCAGGCACAGTCACATCAAATCGTACAAAATGCGTAGGATGTAGCTGTAATAGTTTGTAATTACTATTAACTTTTGATATTCAACACACTGTTGTTTTATGTTTTCGTCACGGACTCACGGTACATTTACTGTTTAAGTATAATATAAGTAGCTTAGTATAATTATGAGTAGTATATTTTATTATCTCTATTATATAGCACTACCTACCAAACTGTTGTCCACACTACCCAAAGGTTAGCAGGTAGAGAATGCTATCTAGCATTATGCTCGCCTATGTACAGCTTTTTGTGCAATAAAGTATATTCTATCTATCTATCTATCTACATTTTTATTCTGTTGTGCGTACTAGTTTTAGATGACTGACGGATAATAAACAAAGTAGTGTACCTACTCATTTTTTTTATTTCTCATAATTATTATAATTTATTTACTTATTGAGATATACCTTTGTAAAATGTGCTGCAGTGTCAAATAAATGTGTAATCTATCTATTAAATCAAATCTTGAAATAAAAAAAAAATGTCTGTTTTAATTTCCGATAATGTTTTATGTCCGATACATAACAACATTTTGCATTTACCGTAGGTGCAATACTTTTGGGCTTAAACCAAATAAGCAATACCTTATCTATCATAGATAATATGTAATTCATAATTGCATGTGTTTATTATCAGTGTTAATTCAGGAAAAATTGGTACAAGATAATGTATTGTACATACCTATGTACATAGACTGATAACTGTACGGATAATGATGAACTGGTGCAAATATACTTAATATGCACCAGTTCAACATTATACCTACATCCAATGAGATTTTACATTATAGAGACGTCATACTCATTTTAAAGAAATATAAAAATGGCGATATTTTACACACGGCATTATGTCGTTCTCTCTATCACTCACAAGTGCATCGCACTACTTGTCTCATTCGTGTATGTAGGTGGCAAAGCGGCAAACGCGCCGCCGCGGCAATGATTGTTGAGTAAAAAAAATATTTATTATTTTACATTTTAAACACTACTTACAAATGAAAAAATACATCCTTTAATACGTCGTAGTATAGGTATTGCACTTTCGGAACACACAGCTTGGCATTTTAGTGTTCAACGTACGTCCGCGTCGCGGCCAGGATCAGGACGGACTGAGTTCAATTCAGACAATTACCTGATTTTTGTCTTGCCACGCAGACCTCGTTACAACGTGTCTACGTATATATAACATCATTGCCTACATCAATCATTATACAATCTACTGATTGTAGAAGCAGATAATAGGTGTATATCGATTTAGGTAATTTTCGATTTGCGAGTGACGTCTGTTTTCTTGTCTATGTATAATACCTACGTAACCCCTTGTCCACGGATTTATGTTTTTGTTTTTTTTTTAAATTAATACATTTTATTCGAAATGAATACATCCGAAAGAGAACCAAAGTTATCGACATAGCTCAAAGAATTAGCAAGCTGAAGTGGCAGTGGGTCGGCCATAACGCCACGCGAAGAACCGACAACCGTTGGGGTAAACATGTTCTTGACTGGAGACCGCGACTCGGCAAACGTAGTGAAGGAAGCCCTCCGGCCAGGTGGAATGGCGACCTGCGAAGGACAGCTGGCAGATGCTGGATGCGTCAAGCTGAAAACAGGGCGCTATGGCGCACATTGGGGGAGGCCTATGTCCAGCTGTGCACTAACATAGGTATGATGTTTTTCGAGTGTTTCTATGTAGTTGGCTCTTTACTTTATTAACAATCATTAATGTGTAATTATCTAAATCAATTTTGATACATAAGGTATCAAAATACTCGTCTAAATGAATGTTCTTGCTACATTTTGACATTTGGACTTCGCCCTGTCATTTGTCGAATAAAAGAAAAAGCGAAAACCCGACTCGGGTTTTTATACCTTTAGATTCCAATAATCTCTTGTTTACAGATGAAATATCTCAATACGTGCGTGCAAACAAACAAATACTACATGAAGTGGATGTCGATGTCATTTGAAAGGAGATAACCCTCGTAAACACTCTTGATAAATAAGATTTACTTCCTATAAAGTATTTATCGTGACGCGCGATACAGTGTCAGCCAATTTCGGAAAGAAACGAGCGATGGAATAGCGCAATAGTCTTGTCTTGAGTGCTGAAATCACACGGTATGTGTTTTCTACAAGTGACTAATATGCGTAAATCCACACTAGCGCAGCGGCTGAGAAAATACAGATCTTTGTGACTCAGCACAGCCGTAATATTTTTCGAACGAAACGCATGTGCAGCGCAACACAACTGCTGTGTAGAGCGGCAGCACGAATTTTGTAGGTTAAAAAAAAGATCGCAGTCGTCGAAAAAAAATCGCAGTCAAAGTGTTAAACGAACCATTGGGCACGCTATTGGTCCCTTCTCTATATCAGCTTTTATCATAAAAACACGGATTCTGCAATTTTGCAAATCATTCAGAAAAAAAATTCAATCCTTTCCCTGTCGATCCATAGTAAGAAAACAACCAATGTTAAGGCGCTCAGTAGGGAAGGCCTATGTCCATGTCCAGCCGTGGACAATAAGCTGATGATAATTACCTACCTGACATCATCACCTCACCTTAACGGCCTGTATTGGTCCACGGTTGGACGCAGGCTTCCCCCTGATAAGCGCCTTATTGGCTAAGCCAAGGTAAAATAAGTAAACCTAGCGGTTGTTACAAATTGTGAATTCGTTTTTCAACGTATTTGTACTTCGTTTCGTTTTTTAAAGTGTTATTATTAATTAATGCTGACGTTTTTTTTTTCAAAATAGCTGATATAATATGTACATATAGTGTGTATTGTATATCTCATCCATTTCTATGACGGCGGCGACTCTAGACATAACGTATTCTTCTTTCTATCACGTGGCTCGCAAATATATTAACTGTGTGTACATACAGTGTGGTGGCAAATGGGTTAATTTCTAACATGAGCCCTAATATGGCTAAACCATATAAAATTTTAAATTTTGGTCTCATAGAAATACGTAAAAAAAAAATTAAGCTTAGTATTAACATTGAGGTATTAAGTTATAGACTATTAGTTAGTAGCGAGTTGGTGTAATTTTAATAATGTTAGTTTTAAGTTTTTTATTTTTTTCTCGTTTTGGTGCTGTGCGCTGTACTGTAATGACAAAGTAAATTATATTAATATGACATAAATAAATAAAAATGCATTTACAGTGTGCAAAGTATGATGGCAAATAAATAAGTCTACGAGGATGATAATAAACCAACGTTAGGATTTTACTTCCTTCCTACACCGTATTTATATTACCTACTAGCCCAGGTTTGCAAGTATGTTTGTGTACAAAGGGCCATGAAACGTTGTAGTTACGATAAGCATAAATACGGCTGACCGGGCGGCCTTCGAGCCGGCGACGCCAACAATAACCAGGTACTTAGGTTCCATGGACTCTACCAGACATAATTTTATGAGAATAGCTTTTACGACAATAACTTGAGAGTTTTTGTTACTTGTAGCACAGGAAAGTAACAAAAACATAATAATCTATAGGATTTATATTGGTTATGTATAAAATGGAGAAGAAACTCAGTGTCTCTTTGTCAGATATGATAAATTAATAATGCTGGACACTCCACACAGCATCATCTAGCCCCAAGCTAAGCAGAGCTTGTATTATAGGTACTAGATGTATGATATACTTAATACAATAGATTACAAAGATAGGTATTTTTTTATTATACGTAGGTCGTTAGATACATATATGTGTGCTAAAAAATATCTGTTCGTTACCAGAACACCCGGAACAAATATCTGCCTATCGTACACATAATTGTCCCGAAGCGGTAATCGAACCCGCAACCTCCTGCGTCGCAGGCTGACTTTCGCCCACCGCACCACGGAGGTCGTCATAAATAACTAGCTTCCATCCGTGCGGCCTCTACCGCGCTACCGATGACACAATTTCTGCTTAGCTTGGGGCTATTGATTCAGTGTGGATTGTGCAGCATTATTTATATATTTATTAGTATAATACTTTCTGTATTGGATTGTCCTCAGACCTAAAGGAGGCAATCGTTATCACTTGGCTATCAAAAAATGATAAAAACCGACTGGCAGATAAGAAACTTAATGGTACCTAATGTACTGGAAACTTCGCTTTGGGTGAATGCACTCAAGACAAAAACCATTTCGTATTATTTAGGTACAAATTATATTTTTAGCTTTGTTTATTTGTGTAACTGAGCACAATAGATTTATTTCGCAATGGCAATATCCTGAAGTTTAATTAAATTACAGAAAAGTATTTCAAGAACACTAACATGAAAAAGATACCTACGGTCGCTCATTTATATTCATCCAAAAATAAAGAAGTGAAATGTATTTAACGATTTGTACGTTTCGGCGCCAGGAAGGCTCTTTGCCTTTTAACCCACATAAATATTAAATGAGATGACTTTAGTATGATAATTATAAGCCATCGGACGAAAAGATGTCACTGCACTCCTGTTTCATTACATCATCATCATCAACCTATGTTAGTCCACTGCTGGACATAGGCCTCCCCCAATGAGCGCCATAGCGCCCTGTCATCAGCTTGACGCATCCAGCATCTATGGCATCTACCTGCAGTATTTCGCAGGCCGTCATCCCACCTGGTTTGAGGGCGTCCTACACTACGTTTACCCTGTTTACATCTGTTTGATTTATTGTTTTATATTCCAGACTAAATATATGCAAGTAAATATGCAAGCTATGTATATATATATAGGCCTCCTCATCGATTTCGATGACGGCGACCCTAAGTAATCACGGATTTTTTCTATCATGAGCATTTTTTCTATCTAATATGGCTCGCTAGACCGAACTTGGTCTTGAATATCCTACGGCACGCTATGTATGTAGGTAATGAAATAATTGGCAGAACACACAAGTCTATTCTCGTGTACAACTCAATCTAACAAAATCATCGTATTCAATTAGGGTTAATTTTCTGTACCCGTCTACGCGTGACAGTCTTACCTAATAATAAAAATCGTTTCTTTCAGGCACATAATACAAAATTAAGGACCTTATATCATAGAAAATAAATTAAAACAAAAAAACACAAAAAATTAAATAGAAACTCATTTTTAATACAGACAGTAAATAGTCAGTACCCTGAGCAACAGGCTACAGGGCCGTCACTTCTTGTTACCGCCCAGGTGGACGAATATCCAATGCTGGAAAATTGGAGGATGCTGGATTTATTAGTTAATAAATAAATAATGCTGGACAGTCCACAAAGCAACATTTAGCCCCAAAGTAGGCGTTTTAATTTGTAGACGTTTGACTAGTAGGTTTTACTTTTATGTCGTTCATTCCACAAGGGCGTTCTAATACGGAATGCTTAAAAGTAGTTTTGAACCAAATCAAACCTATTTAATTTTGTGAATTTCTTATTCTATTAAATGTCATGCATGCTGTATCACATCGTTCCAAATCATGTTTAACACAGGAGTCGAATTTTAAAAAATCTATCTCTAAAAACACCCAGGTAATATACAAACCCCTTCCTCATTTAAAAGTAACAAAACATAATGTAATTTTTTCTCAGAACATATTTTTTTTACCATAATTGAACCTCATTTTGAAAAACAATGACAAACTCGGTCACCACTCAGCATGTGCTATGGTAGATAGTGCAGGCAGATCATGACATAGCGCTGCTGATCTTCCGTGGTGACCGTGGGTAAGGTGACGTCATACACATTACGTAGGTACACACGACGAATACCAATAATATTCAAATGTATATAATAAAACTTAAACCAAGAACCTATGTTTCCATATGTTCTGTACCTTTCCTGCGCGTTTCCTACTTTAAGTACAACTAAGATGACGATAATGATAATTCTTCCTAATGAGCGCCTTATCGCCCTGTCGATTACGACCTATTAAAGAGTTATTAAGATACAACGAGCTGTATTTTAATACTCTCTATGTATAGTAAGCTATCTGTATTCTAGTGATGAGAATAAACAATGGGTGAATATGTAGTTACTTACGTCCATTGTCTGTGGAGAGTTTCATCTTCTCGAGCATTGTGGTGTCCCGATCGTTGTAAATGAGGACTGCGGAGGCGTTCGCTCGCCATGCATTCTGGACCTGAAACCATATTTCTTAATTAGTTACTGTCACAGTGTTAATTCCTTATAATAATAATTCATTTATTCAGGGAACATTAGGCTAGTACAGGATGGAAAATACTTAAAAACTACGGCCCATAATAAATGATGGAGGTGGCCATGCAATCTTATGTGGCAAACGTTATTGTTACCTATTTCTTTTTTGTTAAGTTTGTTTATTCTGCCATGTTTATAATTATAATGAATTTATGTCTTACATCATCACGCCAAAACTGAGAAATGGTTTGGGCTGAAATTTCGCAAAGATGTACATAGTTTCTAGACCAGGATTAGCATATAGACTTTATTTTATTCCGGAAAAATGCGTGCAAATCTGCGGTCAGAAACTAGTATGTAATATTCGTACAAAATAGTCCCAAACCAGTAGACTTGTTAACGAATAGGAGTTATACTCGACCTCGACTTCAGAATTTTCGATTGTCTTAATATTTTTGGATTTCTTAAAATGCACTTTGCGCCCATTTAAAAGCAGTAAAATAAATATAGACTTGATATTTCTTGACCAGATGCTATTTTTAATTATAAATGTTAATTGGAGCTGGATTTTTTTGCACTCTTAACGTTGTTCTGTCTAAAAATAAGGTTGTATAGACCGACGTATAATAAACCAGTTTATGCTTGATCTATCAGACAACATAATTTATCAGTCAGGTTTGCCAAATAATATCGATATTGGCAGGTGTAGGACACAGAATGACCAGAGCATTTTTTAATAACTGGCTATCTGTTGATAAATCTTCGGTATCTGAGGGACGTGCGAGTATTAATCCTGTTATCACCTGGATGGAGGCTATGCCAAAACGATAACAATATCACATTGGGTTACATGACAACCGGTTACCGGGGTGGTAGAGCTGCAATTATCATAATGATAATGATGCAGGTGTTTCACAAATACTATGAAACAAACAGAATCGAACATGAGTCAATTCGAGAAATTCAGAACCGTGAATTTTGTTGGTTGATTGATTAATCCAAGGCATGTGTAAGTCAAAAGTATGTGGTCAAAATCTAAAGTAAATAAAAGCACTCTGAGTATTGATTTTTATGATAAAACTCGAGAAAAATAGTATATTTAATAGATATACCAGATTCTTAATCTATAAAAAAATAGTGTTTTTAAAAATTTCTCAATATTCTACCTATTATGGGTAATGTTGGCAGAAATCTTTTAGGCTAGCTGTTAGGCAGAGCGATGGCTATCGTATGTCCGTTTTTCACTCTGCTACTGAAATTGACTTAAAGAATCTTTTTTTTATTGTACATGGTAAACCGCCGACCACCATCTCGCATAAGAATGGTAAAATTATTTTATCCTCCGCCTCTGAATCGTCCATAGTTAAAATAAATTCTAGTAAAACGTGCGGTGCTATTTGGAGAGATTGATAGAATACTACACCTAGATCCATATAAAACCTTGACTTATCACTTTACCCGTCGTTCTGTGGTTCCAAAATATGTAATTTTGAGACGATACCATTGTTATCGCTTTACCGGCGCTTTATCACCATCATCAGGACTATGTCCACTGCTGGACATAGTCTTCCCCTAATGAGCGCCATAGTGCCCTGTCTTCAGCATGACGCATCCAGCATCTACCTGCTGTCTTTCGCAGGTCGTCATCCCACCTGGTCGGAGGGCGTCCCACACTACATTACCGAGTCGTGGTCTCCACTCAAGAACACGTTTGTCCCAGCGGCCATCGGTTCTTCGCGAGATATGGCCGGCCCACTGCCACTTCAGCTTGCTAATTCTCAGAGCACCAGCAACTTATTTACTAGAATTAGGGCTCAGTTGTCTTACCTTGATCTCAAAGTTGCACATCCCCCTCCTTATAACAGCGATCCAGGGCTCCTTGGGCAGAACCTCGTTGGTTGTCACGGACCAGAGAGGCCACATGCAGCCCGTGTGGTCGTGCGCGCCCTCCGCGTCTTTAGCTCGGATATGGACCGCCATTCCTCGAGAGGAACCGATGAAGCCTTCGCCGTATTTGCCGGACTGGAAAGGAAAGTGATCTTTAGTTTTGGAATGGAAAAAAGTAAGTCGGTGAACTGGAAACCTATCTCAAATAAATGTGTTATCTATCTGTCTATCTCCGCAAACAAGACACTGCGAGGATTTTTTCCCTCTATGTTGAGTCACTTTACGTCGAGCCGAGGACCTAGTCTCGCTTCTATTGGCCAGAGACTGCTAGGTGCCGAGCTTGGGGTAAATAGTGATAGGAACAACAGAATTTAAAAATAGCCCATTTTGCATCTATATCTTTGTTTGATCTTTTTGGTTGTTTTCTCTGTCTTGATGTGCAATAAAGCGTATTTGTATTGTATTGTATTTTTTGAAATGATTTATGCCAGATTCGTCCCTAATGTTCGGCCCACTTAATTAAAAAGTCTTTGTTCGTCCCGCAAGATAATATTTGTCCAGCTTCGTCCCTCATACCAAAATTATTGTAAGTACAGTTAACGTCAAAAGTATAATTTATTAACAAAGATTTTTTGAAATAAAATATATTATGGGCCTATAAAATATATTATGGCATATAATGTGGGACGAAAGCAGATTTTTTCATGTGGGCCGAAATTCCTAGGGACGAATCTGGCGCTATAGATAATTTTGAAATTCTTTCGAATAGGTAACTTTTAGCCAAACAAAAAGAACGCACTGTTTGTGGTAAATACGCGTAACACAACATACTAAACAGTTGACAAAATTAATTCAAACTATTTAACCGCAAAGAGGCCATGAGGCCTTTTGTTTCTTTGTATTTACTATTTAGGTAATTCAAATCATAAATACCGACTATAAGTTCTACTTACCTACATAAGTACCTACTTGGCTTAAATACCTATATACTATTCCATGGGAACTGTTTAATGGGATAAAAGCCTATGTTTGATTCCAAGCTTTGAGCTACATCTATGCAAAAGATCAGCCCGATCCGTTCAGTAGTTTTCGCGTGAAGAAGTTATAAACATCCATCCATCAAAACTTTCGAATTCATATTTTTTTTGTGTAATAGATTACGTAATTTTATAACAACTAGCTGCGCCCCGCGGTTTCACCCGCGGCCGCGTGGATAATATACTATACATCTTTATGAATTGTAGCCTATGTGTTATTCCGATATGTAAGCTATATAACAAACATCCATCCATCCATACTTACAAACTTTGTCGTTCATAATATTAGTATGAAGTACGACGATGCAATAATTAGTTTGTTTTGTAAATAAAAACAGTACCGTTGAAAATATTATGATTGATAAGGCAAAGCTTTATAGCTAGACATTGTTTTATGCGTTTCGCGAACAATGGCAAACAAAAAAGAAAGGTAAGGGAGTCAGGTCGGCAATGATTTGAGAAATTAAATGGAAAACTGACATTCTACAGTTACGAAGTCATAATAAATACAATACATTACACTTTATTGCACATAAAGAAAATACAGGAAAAAAGAGGATAACATAGTTGCACAGTAGGCGGCCCTATCACTAAGAGACATCTCTTCCAGACGACCTTGGACTGGACGCGGATAGTCGGTTATATTACAAAATCACACAGTGGATTAGTATCACAAAGAAATAATGACTGAAATATTATATATAATGTATACATCCAAAGGTTGCCTGGAAGAGATCGCTTTTAGCGATAAGGCCGCCGATTGTGCCACTAGTTATAATTAGTATTAAGATCTTTTAGTATTTTTATTTAAAAAAAAATTGTATTGATGGTGCAATAAAGTTATATTGTATTGTATTGTATTGTAGTATAGGTAATAGAAATAAATTAAAAAAAAATACAATCAAATATTAGAAACAAATTGAACCAGTATTTACAATTGAAAGAATTGAGCTAACTGCTACAGAAGTACAGACTATCTACTGCCTACAGGTAGCTCAACTGACCATATCAATACCAGTCGGAAGCGTCCATCGTTGAGATAAATTAACTGGAAACTTGTTGATAATGGTTTTTCTGAACCCTATAGCTATAGTTAAATCCATGTATGGAAGAGCAGGACATCCTGGCACAAGTACACTTGCATACTTAAGAGTGTATAATACTTTAAACTGCTAATTTTCAACTCCGCCGGATGTCCATATCGTCTAAACTACTGAATATTTAACTTTGAAATTGATATATGGTAAAGTTCAGGACTTAATCTATCGATCATATGTTTCGAAAACACGATTCCATAAAATTTTCTCGATAGAAAAAAAATCGCAAAGTTACCTCTAAATTTTTACTAAAACCTAAATTTCTCAATAAATACAGAAGTTCAGATCTTGACAATAAGCGTGGTAATAGAATTAAGTATAAATAAAAATGTTATATGTTTCGGTTTTTTCAAATAATGTCCTAATTAATAGGTAATAAGCTAAAACTTGATTTTTGAACTTGCGTTGCAATGCCCTGTGTTGCTCTTATGAACGCAAAATCATATGTCTAGCCTTTTCACACAAAGTTGAGGTTGTATGGGCCCTTTAAAGGATGTCCTAACAACTGTCTAGCATTTGAAAGATACTTTTATACAAATAAACAATTTTAAATTTTCAACAGCAAGCTCCAGCTTCTCACAAAACAGGTAACCATAGATCTTATAATAACTAAATTTTAAGTAAAACCTATTGTGAAGAGAAAATACTTAAAGAAATAATAGATTTTTTTATTTTTCTAGTGAAATTCATGTTATAATTATAACATAACTTAATTTGACATAATTAAATTAGAAATAATATTTAAAAAATGCTGGACAATCCACACAGCATCATCTAGCCCCAAGTTAAGCAGAGCTAGGTATATAGAGGTAATATATTACATTATAATATACGAGTATCAGGTTAGGTGAAGTAGGTTGAAACGTTGGCTTATCGAGCAGAATTTCTATTCAGTGAACGAACTACTAGAAAAGTAGATAAACTTAATGTGAATATACTTCCGTATTTAATTGTTTTTATATCAATTTTTCCATTTACTTATTTTGTTTTCATTTATGTTTTTAAAATTTTAATCATGCTACTAATTGTAATAAATACAATTTGTATTATAATTTTTATTAACTATATTGATGAACACCTGACATGTAAAATGATTTTACCAATAAATTGTATTTCTGTACCTACAACATAACTAAATTAGAAATTAATTAATTACGAATAGAATGAATAACCTTTAAGACGACATACGAAAATAGTAAAATGATAATAAACAAGCGGCAGGAAAACCCATAATGAGGCGTGAAACAGAAACAGGGTTAAACATAAAATAGCATGAATATCAGTAAATAAATTACTGAATTAACGCGTAATTTAGAGGTAAATGAGGACATTTATACCGCGCTGCTCAGAAATAGGTAACCTCGAGTTGTCGTATGTCTATTTAAACCATATTTCATGGTACTTTACAATACGTTTTAGAATTTAGATTATATGTGTTTACTTTGTAGAACATGACGACATCAGTAGCGCAGTGAAGGTTCACCTAAGACGCAGAAATGTGCGGGTTGATTCCCGCCGCGAGACAAATAATTGTTCCACGTCTGGGTTTTTTGTGATCCGGGTCTGTTATCTATGTAGACTATTATTATTGCAATATAGCATTTATCTTTTTGGCTGTCAAAACCTATTGTATTATGCCGACGCCTATTACATTATGCCGTGTTAATTAATAAAAAGAAATATATTAATGTTTTTAAAAAAATGTAGTACCTTACCTACCTATAAAATCAAACTGATTTTTCATCTCCCTAGTCGCCCCGTTACCACGATCGCTATATCTCTATGGAAACGGAATATGGGAAGGAATATGGTGTGTGTTAAAATTACATATTAAAAAAAATGTCTGCATGTTTCTTTTGAATAGGCTCCTAGTATTACTAACTAGTAGACTGATTTTAAAAATTATTTCACCGTTGAGAAGCTACACTATCCCCGGGTGACATAGGCTATTATATTCTCTGTATCACCCTAGAAATGTGAAATTCCAATTGAATGTTGGTGAAACCGCAGGGAACTGCTAGTTTATGATAAGCCAAACACTTGATTGAGTATCCCTTGGCTTGACAAGTCACGTTCATCATCCACAGACCTTGTCCAGCAATGTTTATTCAATGCGCGGGCGCACGTTGCGGCCGCCATATCTTTAATATTGACACTTAGCGCCTTCTCACACGACGACGTCCACTAGCTAAGCAAGATCGTCTTCATCTCAAAACAAGGAAATACAGCGGCGAGTCAGCACGCATTATTTTTATTAATTTTTATTGATTCAAATGCGGCATTGATAACAAAACTGAATTGTTTAGATTATTATAGGTATATATATATATATTATAGGTATATAATAAAAATTCGATTTATATTAATAAATTATTGCGAAAATCTGACATTTTAGTCTTAGCTTGATTTTCACGATTTACCTACATGATTTTTTTCCCCTTAAAAATCCTGCGTTTAATAAAATTATAGACTGTTATAGTTTAGTATTCTAATAAATTCTCCAAAGCTAAGTTTCTCGCTCTGCGTTTGAAATTAAAAAAATAAGTAATGTTGGACAATTCCCACAATACATATCATCTAGCCCTAAGCTAAACAGAGCTTGTGTAAATGTAAATGGAGTTACAGTACGATTAGAATTCGAAACCTTTCGCTTATGAATAACATCGTGCAAGAAACCGCTAACACGAGAGGCGAGACAAAGGGCAGAGCCTCAGGTGTAAAAATAACTTGAGAGTAATATTTCCCCAGCTGGGAGGACGATTTGATGAGGTTTATTGGCAGTAAATACAAAATGCCATCAGCCCCCGCCGTGATAAAGTTCAAGTTATTTATTTTATTGAAGTACATCGTTTGCGTTAAATTGCATCTGTTCGCAATTGTTGCTAATATACACTACATAGTATAAAACAAAGTCGCTTCCCACTGTCTGTTTGTCCCTTTGTATGCTGAGATCTTTAAAATACCCAACCCACTACCCAACGGATTTTGATGCGTTTTTTTTAAATAGATAGAGTATAGAGAGAGTCAAGAGGAAGCATTATAAACCATTCGTCACAGATTTCAACGCGGGAGAAGCCACAGCGCGCAGCTAATGAAATAAAAATTGATAAATAACTTTATAACTAAAAAAAATTACAATGAAATAATATAACTATTTAGAACTAGGATTTACAATTGCGACAATTTAGCTGACTGTAGTAAGCTGACTGTTGCAAACAATCTATAGGTAGCTGAACTGATCAATACCAGTCGAAAACGTCCGCGTCCCCAAGACGCTGGCTGCATTGCCCAGCTGTATGGCAATGCTGATGCGCTGCGCCAGATACTGGCATACAGCTCTACATAAATAGAAATATATGAAATTTGAATAAATATGAACTACCTTCATTATTGCTTATAGCCGAATAAGTAAAAAATAAATTGTTTGTGAATTAGATGCACAGCAGGAAAAAGTTATCACCTCTTAGAAACTTGACTCAATTGGACTCAAAACATTAAGGAAGAAGTTAGCACTTCTTAGAAAAGTATGTACATTAATTTTTTCAGACTAAGAGCGCGTTCACGTTGATCCGTTTTTTCCTGATGGCGTATGTAGTTTTAGGAACAAGTTACACACCCGCCAGTATTCCGGATCCAGTAAACGATTATTTTTACTAGGGAAGTACGGTTAAAAAACCAACAGCGAGTCGACTGATGGTTCCGTACATAAATATTTCGTAAAAGGAACCCTAAAATTCAGATTTTAAAATATACATATAGCAAAATACCATCACGACGCGGTCACCCATCCAAGAACTGACCGCGCCCGACGTTCCTTTTTTTCAGTTATCGGTAATCAACTTAGTAAGGATATGTCCAATGTCCCCTTAATTATTAAAATTATTTTATATCATGTTTGTTATTATAGCGACAAAAGAAATACGTACATTTATTGTGAAAATTTCAAATATCTAATTACGGTTCATGAGATACAGCCTGCTGACAGACGGACAGGCTTAGAAACAGGTTCCCATTTTCACCCTTTGGGCAGGGAACCCTAAAAACGTTCCTGTAAAATGGATCCTCTGCGTGAACGTACCTTAAGTATCTACACTAAAGGTATAACTACAATTAAATCAACAGCATTAGAAGACACTAACAAATATGGAACGAAACGACTCCAAGAACATAAAAGCAAAACAAGTCGCGTATAGGTACTTTTTGTACCTAACCCACATATCACAAGCCTGTCGATGCATGTAGAGGACATGACCGCTTTCAGCTAAAGGAAAAGTCACGTCAATCACAAATCAACTCGTAATATATAAATATAACTTAAGAACGCATTTGAAATGCTACAACAAGTATGTATGTTTGTTTATGGATGGTAGCTCTAACAATGTTTTTTTTTTTTGCGATATTTCTACGTTATATGATGAATCACAAATCAACTCCTAGTATATAAATATAACTTAAGAACGCATTTGAAATGCTACAACAAGTATGTATGTTTGTTTATGGATGGTAGCTCTAACAATGTTTTTTTTTGCGATATTTCTACGTTATATGATCAATCACAAATCAACTCCTAGTATATAATTATAACTTAAGAACGTATTTGAAATGCTACAACAAGTATGTTGAAGGCGCAACACAACCGCTGTGTAGAGCGGCGGCACGAATTTTTTAGGTTAAAAAAAAGATCGCAGTCGTCGAAAAAAAATGGCAGTCAAAGTGCTAAGACGTCGATGAGTACAGTAGTTTTGTTATAATGGCGTTCCTATAAGTACAGTAAATACATATTTATTCTGTGCTATAAGTATGTAGCGCATGTTCCATCACCAAACACCGCGGTCGCAATATAAATTAGGTTTATGATAAACCATAGTTTCCGCTTCCTTATTCGGATTAAAGCAAAACAAACGACGATCCAGCGAGTAAACTGAGCAAAGATATTCAGTGGAAATCGATTCAATACAGCTGAACTGAATTCAACTCCTGGTTTGTATGTTACAGACTCTATTAGAGCGTAAATATACTCCATATTTACACTCCATTAGAGAGACTTTGGAGTGGACATAAGAGTTTGAAACATGAAGTCTAGGCGTGTGCCTAGACAACTAAGACTATTCAAATCGACATCGGTGTTCCTGTGTAGGAACACCGATGTCGATTTGAATAACCCAGGCGCTAGGTTATTCGAATCGATATCGGTGTTTGTAAAAAAAATTACAGTGCGTGTGTGTGTACCCAGTGCACTATATTATCTTGATAGCTGACCTAGCTAAAACACCTAGATAAAAAAACACTCACGATGATAAAACTACTGAACGGATCAGGCTGATATTTTGCATACAGGTAGTTCCAGGCCTGGAATAAATCATAGGCTTAATAATTATTCCATAAATTAATTACCATGGAATAGAAATAACCTTAAAACGTTTTCATAGAAAAAACGCGTGCGAGGCCGCGGGCAGAAAATAGTTTGTGATATGTGATGTGAGCTCTTTCTTTCAATGAACTAAGACATTTACTGCCCAGCCAGCCGCGACACACGCTGCCGTACCTCGTCACGTTCACCGTTGGCATTCAAAGTGTTAATATGACGTGTTATAATAAATAAGCGAAAAATTCAATCCGAGACTTAATTTAAAGAAATTAAGTTCACTGATAAGTAGTTATTGATTTATCTAGGTAATTTGTTTTGGTTGTTTCCAAATAAGGAATTCCTAGTTTATTTTGTAGCAATACCCAACTGTTATCGTCTTATTGACAATATTTAATGTATTTTAGCGATATCGTAGGTCAAAGATTGTTAAACCTCTTCCACTACATTGTTAACCTCATGATAAACAACGCAACGGTAAATAATTTTTATATCTACAGATGGGTAGAGGCTATAGCTCGCAAAACCGATAACCGTTGGGGAGTAAGGCTCTAGACAGACGGACCGCATTTCAACTGCAATCCAACCGCAAATTGCAGTTTGAAGGTAGTTTACACGACTGCAAAAGAACTGCAAACCAAACGCGCAGTCCGATTGCAGGTCAATTGCAGTCGGCGTGCAGTCGTGTGAACTGCAGTCCGTCTGTCTAGCTAGAGTCTAAAAGTTCTTGGGTGGCGACCACGATGCAATACGAGACGGAATGCGGGAACACCTCCCAATCCTAACAGATGGACCTACGACATTGTTGAGGTCGCAGGGAGTTGGAGGCGGCTTAGGGGGCCTACCCGGAAAACGAAAATCGAAGTTTCGGATACCTATCCATGTAAATTAAAATCTTATGTCGCTCGCATAAGGTTAGCGTTTGCACGAAAATAGAATCAGAAACTTTCATTTCGTTTTTACGAGTACGGACGGACCCAGGATCGCTATTCGTAGGAAGCCTATGTCCAGCATTGGACGTATACGGGCTGATGATGTATGGAGTCTACCCACACATATAACTTTACTAGGTACCGGTTTGCAGTACCGTACTTACTCACATATTTACATAAGGCAAGCTTTGTTGATTATACACAGTCGCATACGAATAGTAGGTACATACTTGATAGTGAGTCAACCGTGTCAAAGGCAGAAGTCAAGGCTATGCATCTACTATTTCAACAAACACCCGAAGCAACATAATTAATGCATCACTTAACGAAACGGGGTGGCCGCAGTTTCGTCCGCTTAGTATTCACACTTTCAAGAGCTTGGGCTGATTTTCACATCTACCGTCATCTAAAACTTCTGAAACTATCATGGCTATCTATATCTATATCTACATATCTCGGCACAGTACTCAAAATTTAAGTCATGGTAAATATCCCGTTATAAATGTACAGTGTCATCGAAAGCTAGCCAAAATAAGATTGGCGAAAGCAAAAAACAAATTTGACTATGTACGTGTGAAAATCTACAATAATCTGCCGGACTTCATAACTGCCTCGTCGACGGCAATATTTACACAAACTGAAGATAATCCTAATTGACAGAACAAAATACAGTCTACCTACGAGTATACATAATACGAGTTCTTTGTTGACAAATTTGATGACGCCGATGTCGTAGGTCCACAATTATAGTATTAACCTGTGGTCTGTGTTGGTACAGGATCCTGACATACTACGTCGTATGTGTAGGGTATGGATCCGTATCATTACTACACCCGTCTAATTTTACGGTTTTAAGCTCTATTCCTTAGGCGTTATGGTATAAAACTGCATGAAAAATAAAGTGAATGAATTACGGAACATAGACCAGAAAAACTTTAACAAAATATTTAAATATTTTGATGAGAAAAAAGCTGTCAGTCATTCGTTAACCGTTACAGTACGTGAGCGCCGTGGTGTGATACAAAGTGCTTATTTATCGGTTATTCATTGAGTTTTGGTAAGTAAAAGCTAGATTTTATTGTTTATAAATAATGTAAGTTCAATTTTACCTAAACACCGAGTGCTTAGAATCTTTTACTTTCAAATTATTTGAATCAGAAAGTAACTGGTAAGTTTCAGACCAACGTTTCGTTTTGTTTTCTTTCAATAATTTTGTCGTTTTACCCAGCGTATTATTTTCGTAATTTATATATTTTGTTGGAAATTTTATGAGGATTCTGGATATCTACTCCGTGTTACACAATTATATCGAAATATAGATCTAAATGTATGTTTTCGAAACCACATCACGGTTTCAATTGAAAAACACACTCACACATGCGCAAGTTCAAAATGGCGGACGTGTATACGTACATGATTGATGCCATTTTGTAGTCTGCTGTGTATGATACGGATCCTGACAGGGGACAGTGGCGTGCCTAGGGCTTGAGAACAGGGCAAGCCCGAGATACGATTCGCTAAATAACTAGGCACCGGTTTGCCGCTATCTTGTTATTGCATAAACAAAAAAAGGTCTTTAAAAAAAGGTCGTATTTGGAGAGCAAATACAACACGCGTATTGTGATTTGAAATTTCTTCAGATAATTGACGAGATAATGATGTCTCTATGCGTTGGTTATCGAAATTACAAAATGAAATTACATTCATGTGTTTTTGTGATTTTTTTTTAAATTTAAATCATCAAAACCAGACTTATTCCAAACCGTTATCTCGTTAGAAAATATGCAACTCCAGCAATACAATTTGTTGGAATGGGAGCAACCAATGAGTTTTGTACACTGATCTATTAAATTGTCTTATGATAATGAGACTTACTTGTTTGCGAAATACACAAAACCAGTGTAGTGTAGGTTTTGCGGAAGGCCACAGGTCTTTTTTCTCCGTGAAAGATAAAGATTTCATCCTCTCCTCGCCTATTAAAACTTTCACACACTTCAAATCCTCACAAGTAACAATATCACCTGTTACACTCATTTGAAACTCTAAATCATACAAAAATCTCGAAAGTTAGGACGATAAATAAATATGCTAATTGTCGCTCACTCAATAAACAAAACAAACAAAAGTGATTCGAATGAATGAATACGAAAATTTTCTTGTACGATACGAACTTCGTGAGTTGACCGTAGTTTGTAACGAACTTCACAGTGAAAGCCGGGCTTCATTTTCCATACTAAACGCTATAGAAAACTAACCTAGTATATCTATAGACGTAGACACTTTGTCATAGGATAGAACGGGACAGATATAGGCGGCTGCAAAGCCCCGTTGCAAGCCCATGAGTGTGAGCGAGATGCATGGCTGAGAGCCAACCTGAGGCCGCGCGCCACCGCCGCCGCCGCCGGCGCGTTCGGATACTTACTAGATAGTCATCTAGCCATAGATTAAAAAGAAACAAATGAATGTATTGGCGCGCGAAAATTTAAATATTGAAGTAAATGTTTTCGGTCGGTATGAAATTCGAGGTAGGGCAAGCCCGGCTTTTGGGCTTGTATGAAGCTACCGCCACTGACAGGGGATATAGGTGATGTTACTTTTTCAACAAAGTAAAATAAAAAAATGGTATTTTGACATAATAGACTGTTTTTAGGGTTCCGTAGGTACCCAAATGGTAAAACGAGACCCTATTACTAAGACTCGCTGTCCCTCTGTCCGTGTGTCATCAGGCTGTATCTCATGAACCATGATAGTTACAGTTGAAATTTTTACAGATGACGTATTTCTGTTGCCGCTATAACAACAATGCAGCCAGCATCTTGGAGACGCTTCCGACTAGTGTTGATATGGATCATGTGAGCTATCTGTAGATTGTTTGTAACAGTCTGCAGTGGGCTCAATTGTTTCAATTGTAAATACTAGTTCTAATTTGCTTCTTGAATAAATGTATGTGTTCTAAAAAAAAAATATATCTTTTGAATTAAAAAAATTAGTACAAAATAAAATAGTGAAAACACAACGTTGTTATACCTACCTAAGTTGTTTTTAGTAAAATAAATATTTATAACTATTTACTTGTTCATTTTTATTACACCTCTAAACTAAAACATCCTTTGTATCTGTAAGGATCCGTAACATACACATGCTACTGAAACTTGACTGAATCAACATTATGGCAGGATCCGTATCATGCACAGACGAACGTATTTGAAATGCACACACACATTCACATCTTTCAAAGGCGGAAAAAACTTGTCATTCCAACAGCCGGTCTTTTTATTTACTATTTTCTATTTAGTCCGATAAAATTAGCGGTAGTGTGATATATCGTTAGAAAGCCTTATCTTTGCAGTTTACGGTTATGTTCTGTCATTCCAAAATAAT
This sequence comes from Eupithecia dodoneata, assembly GCA_947044415.1. Lineage (NCBI taxonomy): Eukaryota > Metazoa > Arthropoda > Insecta > Lepidoptera > Geometridae > Eupithecia > Eupithecia dodoneata. The sequence goes on from OX345670.1 coordinate 4,908,249, forward strand.
CTATGGTAGATTGCATGTATTGGATTTGAAACCAAGCTTGCCTATGTTCAATGTTTTCGTGTTTATCTATGTAAAATAGGTTTTACTACATAAATTTAAGTTTTTTGATTTCGAAATGCAATACCAAATATATTTTCTACATAAATAACCAATTAACATTTTCTTGCACTAAGTTTTCACGAGTAAATCGTCATGTAAAGTTGCGTCGCAAAATGAGCTCAATGGCGCAAGTCTAGAAAACGTCACACAGACGAGGGGTACACTTTGTCGCTGTGTTCACACAGACCACAGGTTAAACTACTTTTGGTAAGGTACTTACCAAGGAAAATTATAACCTACTTAGTTTTTACAAAATTAAGTACCTGGAGCCTGCCTGAGTACCAGGAGATGCATCATCATCCTTGAATTTTGTTATATACCTAGTCTATAAAATCAGCTATCTGCCAGTGAAAACAGTCCTATCAATGTTGGCCTACTCGTTACGGTTTAGCTCAAACAAACAGACAGACTGTCGACAGACGATAATTTTAGAATTTGGTGTGGTGCGTGTACACTTTCATATGCCTTTGTGAAAAGATGATATTTTGACATTGAAAGTAGACGTTTTAATTGTATTTATAGATTTTATTCGTGTATATGTGTTGATTGTGTTAAATAGATTTTCTATTAATTATTTATTAATCAAACAGTAGGCACCCAATCAGCATGAAGCTACAGGATTATTCACTCGCTGAGTCACGTCTCGATACAAGCAAGCCACAGGCAATAATTAAGTATACAATCGGCAAAGATCAACCACCTATTAATCACGTTATTTCCTCACGCCAAACTATCCATTAACCTTTCAGTGATAGGGTGGAGAATCGTCAATCGTACGGCTGAGTGTTGTGGACACATTGTGCGACAGTACATTACCTAGTTACTTTACCTACGAGTATGTACATACAGCGTTATAGCTCAGGTTATAGGTACTGTCGTACCGGGCCGTATGGTGCCGGCTTATAATTTGCACCACCCCAACTCTTCTCGCGGGTGCCGCATTCCCCTAGTCGTAACCTACACCCATGTTTATTTTGTTTGAAATCGATAACCATGTGAAAATTTTGCGATATAAAAATTTCACCTTTCTTGGATTTGGAAATGGACATCACAAAGCGCGGCTCGCTTATGCCGTTAGAGGCGACTAAGGGATATCCACCGGGAGGCGAGCAGCGTCTCCCAGCGTGGCTATCAGGCCATATGATAAAATCCAAAAATGCGCTTATCAGAGGGAGAACTGCGTCCAGCAATGAATTAGTAATAGCCTAGTAGTAGATGAAACTATACCTATATTAACGTTTCAGTAATAGGGTGGAGAATTGCACGGCTGAGTGATGTTACACTGGGTGACAGTGCCGTATACATAGGTACCTATATACCTAGTTCCTACACAGGTTTTATAAGTTTATGAAAACAATACAATTGAAACAGAAGCGAGCGATAGATAATAGGCCAACATCAGAGCAGTGACCGCTGCAGTTGGAAATCCGATATATAATGGAATGATATCATATCAATCGAAATAGGTAGTACGTAGCACTTTTTAACGTACTCAGCACACACAGACATTTTACCTAATTTTAATATCATTGTTTGTTTTTTTAGTCAACTATGTTTTATAGTTGCGACAGCGAAAGCGACCAAATTTTTTTCTATGTAAAGATTTCTTTATATAACACTTGCACAATATTTTTGTATATTTATGTTAAATATTCGATATAACTTAACCTACTACTAGCCAATCGAAAACCATGTAACAGGCAAGTTTCCGTCTATTCGACTCGCTTTACTAGCTGGCTTTGCGCTAAACTCCTTTCACCAAGAACCTACCATTATTGTTACCCGTCCTACTTAGAGCCGGTTTTCATTTGAACTACTGCCCTTTACAACTACGTCTGTAGTGGAAGAGGGCTTGAACTTGGAAATACGTAGTCTAGTTGCCAAATAAGGTGGCACAGGGTGATCGACGTCGTTGACTTCTCCACCACGAAATCGCTAAATGCAGTATAATTATCTGTATTCCGTCGCTATCCATACAAGCCTAAAGCGATTCCGGTGTCGCCAGAGTATCGTGGTACAAAAGTACTAGCAACAAACAAACAAAACAACTTTAAAAAAAACTGGTTATATGCTACGGTTTTTTTTGAGTGCCGTTTTTGTTGTTTCCTAGTACGCTTGTGAACGATACTCTAGGGAAATATTTTAAGTTGTGCCCCGTTTTTGTTTCCTGAAGGAGATAAGTAAACGTCCTGTATTTCTAGGAGCTTAGATTATTTACTTGTCAAATTATCTAAGAAATGAAATGAAATGAAAAGTTTTTATTTCTTTAAGCTTACAAATAAGCACTTAGACAGGTCATATTTTATACTATTAAATTATTTTATAGTTCACTTCAATTTTTTGTCCACCAGTGGAAGAAGTGAGAAGAAACAACTAGTATGTTCATAACTTATTTGTCTAGTACATTTCATTTGCTTATTTGTAAGTTGGTAGATTTTGAGTTGGAGCAAAACTCGTTCCAAGCTTTTTTATCTTCTAAGTAATCTGATATTTTGTAATAAGCTTTTTTACAAAGAATATGTTTCACAATTTTTTTAAATTTATTTATTGATAATTTTTGCAACTCACTTGGAGTTTTAAGGCTACGAGCTACGAGTATCTAGCACCTAGTATAGCTTATTTAAGTCAGAAAGGCTAGTAAAAAATCGAATGATCTTTCACTTTTAAGGTTCAAAGAAAAAAGACAACAACCAATTTTCCTGGAATCTCATGCGAAACCACGAGGAGAGGCAGGAAGTTAATGGAGAAGTCGCTTCTGGAAATCTGTTCCAAACGGTGTCTGGGAGAAGTGGGAGACCAATCAAACTTCATTGGTACAATAATCGTAATCCTTTTTGATAAATATTGAATCAATATAAAATCGAATTCGATCGAAAGCCAATTGAGTTCAAATCTCACTCAACTTAGTTAATTTCATTACCACGCTCGACACTGAGGGGCTACAGGCGTTATCGAATTTCACAGAAAACAAAACTTTAAACTCACTGCGGATTCAGCTTATTGAGGTTCGAAATAAGTTTATAGAATAAGTCTACAGGCTAAATTGCAATCGAGAGATAACATTCTTCACATTTATGTCAATATTGCATCCAAAATGTTCCTTCAACTGCCAGGCAAAACTAAAGTATTTGAATTGAACGGAGGAGTAATAAGTTGTACCTATCAGCACTTTTAATAGGCACTAATTATCGTACACGATAAAGGTGGAATGTTTACAAAATACTGTAAATGATGGAAAATCTGATATAAGATTTAAGGAATTTAACACAGTTACTATACCTATTTGAAAATGTATAGTGCCACCCTGTGCCACCGGCACGACACAAAATATGTTTGGATAATGTAATTTACTTGTGATGCATGCAGGAGGTTGCGAGTGCGATTCCCGTCTCGTCTCGGGACAAATGTTTGTACTTACGATTTGCCGATATTAAAACCGGGTTTCCATGTATAATACAAAAATATATATTCATGTAATGTATTATGTATTTCAGTTATATAGAATAGCACATATACAAGCTTTGGGACAAAATTATGATAGTTTAGCATCATTGATTTTTATAAATTTTTGGATGAGACATGCATGTCTATTTTTGTACAATCCCTATGGTGTTTCCCATGTTAAAAAGTATATGTGATGAAAATTGTAATTTGAAAATTAAATACAAAGAACTCGCAACAAGTGTAACGTGTGCCTTACCTACGGTGGAATAAAGAAATACAGAAATATATCTATTTTATTATATTTGTATGATTATAAAGTGTGTTGTTTGACATAAATAAGCGCATTATAAAAAGCGATAAACATAACTATAAAAAAACATTTGGCATTGCCTGACTACTTACATAATATAAAAGCGATGTTGTTGGTTATGATGATGTTAATGTTTTTGCAAATATTAGAGTCAATCTAACAGTAGATTATGTTAGGATTTAATGTTTGTTGAACAAATATTTTTAAAATTTCAATTTTTACCACATTTTTATCTTATGAGACCTGATAACACAATTCTAGAAAGGCTTACCCATTATTTATATTTCTAGTGTACTTAGAGTGAACTTTTTAGGGTTCCTTGCCTTACGAAAAGGGTAAAAACGGGACCTCTTATTAAGCCTCCGTTGTCTATCCGTCCGTCGTCAGCGGGCTGTATCTCATGATGTTAATATCTCAATAAATAAATAAAATGAACCGCAAAAGAGAGACAGTTGAAATTTTGACAGAATGAACGATAACAACAAATAATAAAAATAAAATAAATTTAATAATCAATGGGTCCAGTGTCCATGTCAAGGTGATGTATCGATAACTGAAGTTAGGCAACGTCGGTTACGATCAGTTCTTGGTGACTGCGTCATGATGGCTTTTCGCCATTATAAATATTTTTTAAATTAGTGTAATAGTTGCGTTGTCATTTTGCGAAATAGTTGTGTACAATAGTACGGAACCATCCGTGTGCGAATTGACTTCCGCTTGCCTGTTTTTATTTAACGTAAACAACTTAGAATTCATGTTTTCAACCACTTTTGTATTTGCCGTCTGTTGTTTCAATAGATTTGACATGTGCGTCGTTAACCAAACTAACAATATCAATAGGTAAGACACATATTTGTCAATCAATTTGTGATTGAAGACCTTACTAATTAGGAATTAATGGACGATCTTAACCTAGTTGTCGCATATCAAACAAAATGGCTGATAAGTAACAAGTACATAGAAAGGAGCGCTAATAAACAACTTATGGACATGTGAAAACAAGTTCATATAAGATGCCGTAGTTTAATGTGATTTTCATGTAGGATGCCTTTCATATATAAATAAACGGTGACTTCACAAAAATTGTGGTGAGCCGTGAGCGTGGTATTAGGACTTCACAAAACAGTTGTTAATTCAACTCACCTCTGAAGTCTCCGTGTACTCTTCCCCATGTTCGTCTTGATAAGTAATGTTGATGTTAGCCACCGTATACGTATCGCTGATGAACCTGTCGTCGGAAGTGGGCCCGTATCTCACGGACTCCAGCTCGCTGCCAGCCGAGTGGCATCCCACCAAGCTAACCAACCCCAACGCCAGCCCCGACCACAACACACGCATTTCCATTTTATAACATACGATCACACAAACACTGAACTTTAGAATTATCACAGCGATTATTTTTAAACATCGGCGAACTGTTCCGGACCGCACGTTACACGTCTCAGTCGAAGCGCCGCGAGCGAACGAATGAAGAATCAGTTAGCACTATCGGTTAAAAATCCGAGAATGATAACGTTATCTGGACGCTATCTTCACTCGCTTCCTTTGGGAACCCTTGGCTATAGAAGATACAGGAGTAATTTCTGTGGTCATGATATTTTATAGTTGGTTGTCATTCTATAGAGTGCTGCAGTCTTGAAGTCGACTGCTGCCCCATAACCGGCCAGGAACTCGTCAACAGCCGGCACCTGAAACAATAGAATACGTTTCAATTAATTACTGGTCACGTAAGCAGCTATAATAATGTTAAATTATGTACCTGTGCCCTATTATGAACATCAGATTTATACTGTTTACATCTTTGCGGTAGGTACCTACGTAATTAGTTTGTTTTATACATAATTGTAGGTATATCTTGTTACAGTAGAATGTCTGAAGATTGAATAGAATAGAGGAAACATTTATTCGGACACAGGTACAAAATACAGATATAGAATAAAGAAACAGAAAACAAAAACAGTTTCACATGGAGGTAAGTGACACAAAATGGTGGTAGTAAATAAGGCTGCCTCCATGACCTTGTGCTGTATAGGGGTTGGCTCAGCATGTGATGATTGGATACGCTTATCCTAGAATAATATAACAGTAGTACTCGTAGTAATAGTGATAGTATTTGTTCTCGTATAGGTACCTCCAAAATTAAGCTAAGGCAAGACCATGTTGGTTGTTATTCACATGCTAGAGACACTTTGTTATTAGTAATATTTTTATATTTAAAAAAAGGTTCCTCCAATGTTATCGACTCTAAGAATTAGGAAGCTGAGTGGCAGTGAGCCGACCATGTATCAAGAAGAACCGTCAACCTCTGGGGTTATGGGGTAGCTCGCTGAACGACTTTAAACTGGTGGACCAGTAGGGCTACCGTGAGTGTCCAGGGTCTTAGCTCCGCAGGTCATAACGGGTAGGAGTAGGACGCACAATTATACCTACAATCTGCAAAACCTTTCATATTAGCATACATTCAGTCAGGTAAACGACGCGAAATGTGTTAACCAACTTTTATCTCCATTTATTATAAATTCTGCAATAAAACCGTAGAACTCGTTTTATAGCTGCTATTATTCGTCTGCCATCTGCTGGCCTGGCAAGTAGCACGTTTATATGGGTTAGTAAACTAGACTTAGGACATTTTCTTATTGTTTCATAGCTAAGCTACCTAACTACAAGTATAATATCTAAAGTCATTTAAAACGGGATAGTTACCATGATTTGATTTATGAGTTTTTCAATATTTGTGCAAAGTTTCATGCGCCATGATCACGGAATAACTGAAAACTGACTTTAGTGTTAAGCATGATAGTTTAAATTTTTTATAATATATCTATTATAGATATTTATAATTTTTTAATAATCTCAAATAATAATCTTCCATAAGAGAACTTCTCAAAAGTAAACAGCAAGTTTGATCAATTATTTTATCAATTTGCTTTCAATTTCTTAAAAGGAATAGCTATCATTCACAGAAACTTTCATCAATCATTAGCTAAATGTTGTGGTAAAATACACGGAACGCCGACGTCGATTATAGCATTTGTAACCTTTGTTTAGTGCAAGGTCGAAGCGGCCGTGACAGACCCCAAGGTAAGGGGTTCTAGGGGGTGGGCATGGGAAGGGTTGTGTTATGTTGTATCGATAGTTTGAATAAGAGCTTCCGGGTTATATGAAGTAAGCCGGCTCGCGTTATAGCCTGGTCTTTGACGTAGGAGGTTTTGATGCCCGCCTCGGGACATGCTCGGGACAATTGTGTGTACGATCTGCAGATATTTGTTCCGGGTGCTCTGGTTGTTTAAAATGTATAATTAAAAAACGATCTATGTGTATTGTAATAAGTACATATATCCGTCATAATGCTAGATAATGTTGTGTGAATTGTCCAGTATTATTATGAAGCTTGTATTTAAAGTTAAGTTAAAGGTTTTAATTTTCGTCACAATATATGAAATTTCATTTATTTCATTACAATAACATACGTCATTTTTTGCCAAAGATTAAAATTGTTTTGTTACAGTGACTGATTACAAGTCTACTGATATTAGCATAGAGATTTGATATCTCGTTGCCTTTTTACTAAACAGAAGAAAACAAATGGGTGTTTCTGTGTTCGGCTACAAGTATGTTTTTTTTATGTATGTTCATCAATTTCTACGTCAATTATGGACCGATTTGGAAAATTCTTTCGCAATTGAATGGAGTGTGATCTCTGGATTTTTTTAGGGGCCACAAAAAGCAATTACCTCCTCGTAAAACTGTTATTCACGAGGAATAGTATTTGTGTAAATCTAGCTAGCATGTTGGGTTGTAGGCGGACAAGGAGAGTCATCTCCAAGTTCTGATATTCTGGTTTGAGCCAAAAAACATGTAACCAAATTTAAGTCCATTTAAGCAAAGACACTCATCTACAGCCAGCGTACACAATGCAGGTTTTTACTTAATACGTAGAAAAATAAAACGCAAATACTTTTTTCATATTTTTTTATCTCTTTCTTCAGCTACAGGAAGAAATATCACATAGCGTCCAAATCGACATCGTAAATGTAAATAACATCACTAAATGAAGGCATTAGGGGTAGGAATCGCGTGACTACTATGAGCCACGCCATGAACTTCCTAAGCACACGGCGAAGGCTGCTATGAACTTGGACCCTAATGCGCTGTTTGACATTGACGCGCCACCATGGTGACCGTGGATCGATCGCTTTATGTTCAACTAGCTAGCTTTGGACACCTTTAGAGTTGATTCATTGTACAGCTCGGTGTATTTTTATATTTGTTACGTTCTTTGTTGTATGTCCTGCAAGTACAACCAGTCGACAGCGGCCAAGGACGCATCGATCAAACCGGCTTATGTTATGATATCTTCGATAACAAACAAAAACGTGCAATAATTAATTGTATAAAATTATAGCGGAAGTGTATTGTAGTAGTATGGTCTTAAACACATATTATGTGGCCTCACAGTGATAATTTCCATTGGTATTTTTAAACTTACGCGATCTGAACACATTATTTTATGCACTAATACAACGGGTATTTATCGCGTTTATTTCTAACGTGGTACTGTCGTGTTCACGGGATGACGGTTATCCCGTGACCACGACAATGTGTAAACCTGTTGAAACGTCGGGAAAAATAGGTAAATTAACGCGATAAATACCCGTTGTATTAGTGCTTATAATTAATTTCCATTGAGGCCTTAGTTGAGGTGGAGTGGAATGGACCCTGACACTCAGATGAGTTATTTAGTACGACAAAACTTCCCTATCATGGGTAGTTTTTGCAGACCAATCACGAGGGGAAATGGAGCGGAGCGGTCAGCCGGCACTCTTAATTGAAGACTTTTTACTACAAGAGTTCCGCGTGAAAAAATCTTTATATTGATGAGTTTAGAACCGGATTCTATGAGATTTTTTAGAAATGAATGCCTTGCCTTCAAAAAAGTATTGTTCTGAAATGTATATAGTCAAATAACAAATTATTCTGTAACATTCCATCATCATCCTATGTTAGTTCACTGCTGGACATAGGCCTCCCCCAATGAGCGCCACAGCGCCCTGTCTTCAGCTTGACGCATACCAGTTCTAGTTGTTTACGTTGTTTCAAAAAATCTAGCTAGTTGTGTAGGGTCTCTTTTTAGTATTTTTTAGTATTTTAAGTGCTTAGACTATGCTATTACATTGGCCCGAAAACCGTGCCCGTAAAATGTATTTTAATTTAATTTCCTTCAGTTTACATCAAAAATATACCTACCCGAAACGTTCCCAAGACCTGAGTAGCCTCAATATTAGCTCACCTACTTTGGCATCACAAAGAGGAAAGACTCAGCCTGACGCGAACTGAAAGCAACATTCAAAGATCCCAGTAAATAACCTTAGGGCAGGATGTTTTCAGATACGAGAAGTAGGCGCTAGCTAAGACACCATTTGCAGTCTCGAAAATAACGACCGAGTAGCCCGAGTACCTACCAAATACCTGTGTGCTAGTGGTTTTTCAAATAGTAGACAAGAAATTTACTGCAGGTATCTAGATGCTGGATGCGGCAAGCTGAAGACAGGGCGCTATGGCGTTCATTGGGGGAGGCCTATGTCCAGCAGTGGACTGCTTTAGGCTGATGATGATGATGATGATGATGAAGAGATAAGAAATTAAATCGAAACAATAACACCTTAACCTATTAACCTACCTTACGTTTCTTATTTGAGAATACATCAACTTTGGTAAATAATTTGACATGTCTAATTGTTTATTTTGTAAGCCTAAAGAAATAAAGTTATTGACTTCTGACTTCTTTCTTCTAGGGAAAATATGTTACAAAACTATATCAGGACAGCTGTGCAAACAGAAACATGAAACAAATTAGCGTTTTAGTGCTAATTGCTTGTCAGTAAACTGTGAAGTGCCTAGCGTAATTTCGTGCAATCTTAAGGACATTTCGTACAATAGAGTTGCATTTCGTACAGAAGGATTGGATGATACGGTCTTACTATCCGAGGTTACTGACATATCCACAGAAACGACCACTAAACGATCATCTGCAAACAAAAATAAGGACGTTGGATTAAGCTAAAGGCCGTCAACGAAATCGAATCGGAAAATAGGATATACATAAAATAAACCAAGATAAATTATAGAAAACTCTTTATGCATACTGATATCTAAAAGAACTTTTAACAATAAAATAACTTAAAAACTAAGCGACATCACATCGCAGGCGAACCTCGCCAACCGCGCCACATTGGTCGTAAAACATTAAAAAAATGCCTCAAAAACGTGCATAAACCATAAATCTTAGCAACACGTACCTAGCTAATGGGATAAATCCGAGGGATTAGTATCTTAGGCTATCTACATAGTTGATAGCATGCAGTTCTAATCAGCTGTAAGGTGACAAGGTGAAGTGACGTCGTAGAACATGACACGCTTTGATAATTGGCATTTAAATCTTTTATAGCATAGCGATGGTAACACATTTTGCGACTTGGCTATTTTCAGTGACATATTATCGTAGAATACAAATTCTTAGTAGGTACAATACAAAATCGTATATGAATATATATACTCAGTTTATTATAATGAACTAGCTGATCTGAAAACGGACAAATGTATGTAACTCATATGTGGATAGCGCTGTGGGCTACATTGTGAATATCGCTCATCTTTACAAAGTAAAGTACCTACTCACACAAATGTATAATAAGTTAAATATAGTCGTTTGCAATTCCTCAATAAATAAATATTATATATATATCATGGGCAGTTTGTGATACTAATTATAAGGTTTTTTAATGCCTCTTTAATCGTTTTATTTTGTTATTTGCACAGTGAAATATATGAAATTTGCTTTGTTCAACGTTATAATAAGATAAAATAGGGAACGGCGCTAGTGTGCCTCAGGGTACCGCCTTAAATTGAAGTCTGTTTATTTTGTCTGGTGATTCGGTTGTTTCTTGTTTGATTCGGAGAGTCGCCAACCAAAACCAGATTCAGGAAATGAGCGACTAGAATCGGATGACCTTGGTTCAGCTTGACATGCTTGCTAAAGTTTAGCAAATTCGGGTCTAGGACTTGATATTATTAATGTTATCTTATCCCACTGACCTCTTTGCGAAGAACTAACACAACTTTTATATAATGTAAATCTCTTGTAGCCGTATAAGTTAGATTATTAAGGTTTAAATTATCTAGATTAAGGGCTGTTGATTTTGTTGAAACAATAATTAAAAAAAAAAAAACTGCCAAAGTGAAAACATTAATAAACGAAAAACTGCAGGCAGATGCTGGATGCGTCAACAGTGCGCTATTGCGGCGGCGGCGCGGCGCGGCGGCGGCGGCGCGGCGCGGGGCTCTCAGTAAATGTATGGGTATTGAGTAAAGTTAAGAGTTCTAGGTTGTAAGCTAATTCCGTATAAAAAATATATTTATATTTTTATTCATTCTACAGACTCCTTTTATGATATAGTAGAAGATAAGGCTTTTTTCTCCATATGAATAAAACAATAATCGTTTTATTTAGACCGCAAAATAAACCTCGACGATGACTCCTATAGCGTCGTAGGGCGATGATCTGCTCATGTTACCAAACCCGACCCAGTTGTTTCAAACAACAGACAATGGTTGGCGCCTGGTGTGGTGATGCTTGAATGAGTAAGCCACACACAACGGTTTTAAGAACACAGCGTTCCCAGTCGATTTTCAAAGTCAAAGTCATTTTTTTTATTGCGAGCATGTTGTAGGTGCACTAGGATCTTATAAGTAACAGTTGTTTCAAACATGCACCCTGCTAGGGCACGGCAATATTATGGTATGCTAGGCGACAAGAATTTGAAGTCAAATTCAAAGTTATAAGTTTGAATTTTATTCAATTCAGTTTCAACTCAAATTCAAACTAACGTTGAATACGAGTTCAAATTCTTGTTACTAGCTACGAGAGACCTAAGCCCTCCTACACGTATACATAATAAAATAACACATCGGGCCAACTCTACTGCCATACATATCGTAGGGTATTCAAGACCAAGTTCGGTCTACCGAGCCATACTAAGGCTCATGATAGAAAGAGGAATTCGTAATGTCTAGGGTCGCCGTCATCGAAATCGATGAGGAGGCCTATATACTAGCTTCTGCCCGCGGTTTGGGCTAAGCCTATCCTATAAAGACTTACGGCTTGGAGTTTTTTGACGGAGTAGTAAGGGGAGGTACCTTTACCGGTGCAGCTACCCAAAAATGGTCTATCTCTTAGACATATAGATATACAGAATAACAGAAGATACCTACATTACCTACTATGTCTGTGAGTAAAGATTCCAGAAACATCGAAAGAACATCAGGTGTATTAACAAATTGAGATAAATCATCAGATAGTAATAAAGTTGGACTAATTACTCAATAGATTAACGACATGCAAGCTAGCCGATCGAACAATCGCTTCGTACTTTGCACTGGGGAACAAAGGAACGGCCAAGCTGAGACAAGGTTTCTTTACTAGCTTATAAAATAATCACGTGAAAGGGACGTAGAATTTACGTCCACCAAATCAGAGCAGTTTCAAAATAACCCGTAGATTCTCGAATACAAGTAACTCTGTCTGTCTATAACCTTTACACACCTATCCGGCTTATCAAACCTTAATAAAATTTGGCAGGGCGTAAGACGGTGTCCCACGGACGGTGTGAAAGGACATAGGCTATTTATTTTTATTTTATTTTATTTGGGATATAAACAGTACATAAAACTTAATACTACGAAACTTAAGATTTACAAAAACCTAAATAATTTCCTCTATTATGTAACACATATAAAGCTAAATGAACAGAGCAATAGAAAAAAAATCTAAACATGTTGAAAATATGTATACATAAATAAAAATATCTGTGTTAATACAACTTGATACTTAATTATAATGAGTCCTCGGCAACGCATAGTTGAACTTCTTATATTTCTGAAAAGCTCATGCGAAACCGCGGGATGAAACTAGTAACTTTATTCTAATCAGAATGATAAAATGTAACGCGTGCAAAATAGCATTCAGCAAAGAAATCTTAATACCTAGCAAGGTTGATTTAATGATAGCGAACCCGATTTAACAGATTAACCACAGTTTTTTCCTATTTGTTGAATGATGATATTTCCGTCCTGTTGCATTATTTTCTGATAGGAAATTGTTATGATAACCTACAATACAATTACAGAAGTATATTATAGTAATCGTCCTATTGTATGTTTCTTGCGTGGGGATGTATACGTATTACATAGGAAACAAACTCAAGGATAGACAGTATTTCGTAACAGATAATTTGCAATGACACAACATAATTGACACGGCTTGGACAGCATGTAGTAAAGCTTATTCAAAGGTTTAAATATTACAAACCTGTAAAGCCAAGTATCATTAAAATAAATAAATAATGCTGGACAATTCACACAACATTATCTAGCCACATGGTAAGCAGAGCTTGTCTTCTAAACGCAAACTAGAATAGTAGTAAAGCTTATAAAAATGTTTAAATATCAGAAAACATTAAACCCAAATATCATAGTTTTCTAAGTGGAAACTAAAATAGTAGTAAAGCTTATTAAAATGTTTAAATATCAGAAAACACTAAACCCAAATATCATAGTCTTCTAAGCGGAAACTAGAATAGTAGTAAAGCTTATTAAAAATGTTTAAATATCAGAAAACACTAAACCCAAATATCATTGTCTTCTAAGCGGAAACTAGAATAGTAGTAAAGCTTATAAAAATGTTTAAATATCAGAAAACATTAAACCTAAATATCATAGTTTTCTAAGTGGAAACTAAAATAGTAGTAAAGCTAATTAAAAGGTTAAAATATCAGGAAACATTAAACCCAAATATCATTGTCTTCTAAGCGGAAACTAGAATAGTAGTAAAGCTTATTGAAAGGTTTAAATATCAGGAAACATTAAACCCAAATATCATAGTTTTCTAAGCGGAAACTAGAATAGTAGTAAAGCTTATTAAAATGTTTAAATATCAGAAAACATTAAACCTAAACATCATAGTTTTCTAAGTGGAAACTAAAATAGTAGTAAAGCTAATTAAAAGGTTTAAATATCAGGAAACATTAAACCCAAATATCATTGTCTTCTAAGCGGAAACTAGAATAGTAGTAAAGCTTATAAAAATGTTTAAATATCAGAAAACATTAAACCCAAATATCATAGTTTTCTAAGTGGAAACTAAAATAGTAGTAAAGCTTATTGAAAGGTTTAAATATCAGGAAACATTAAACCCAAATATCATAGTTTTCTAAGCGGAAACTAGAATAGTAGTAAAGCTTATTGAAAGTTTAAAATATCACAACTGTAAAGCAAAATACCATTGCGTCGCCTAAGTGGATGCGAGAAATATCTAATTGAGATCTAGACTAGAAAATAAGAACAGGCAGCTGAATCAATTACAATCACCATTTCCTTACCGAGTTACACATCGATCATTTGCAGCTCTTAAAGATTGGTTTCACGCCCGCGATTGGGGAAATGGCTGTAAACATCGTATCGTTTCCACCGGCTGCTAATTGCTGTCGTAAAATTGGCAATTTCATTTCGCCTGGTGTTTCATACCGAAGGAACAAACAAAAATGTAGGGCTTGCTTAAAACACACATAGAGCAACCGTGGCTGTATCGTCAAGGAAAATTTACAGAACATAAATCAATGTTTTGTAAATTTTCCTGTTCGTTAGTAGATCATATTAGGTAGTTTTCTTTTGTAAGTATGTTTTTATTATACCACTTCTGTCATTTACTGTCCGTGCACAGCGTGCACTACCAAGTACCAACCCCTTTTTTATATCTTTTTCTCCATTCCAAGGTTGCCGGGGAGTAATCGCTCTCAGCGACAAAGACCCTTTTTTATCTATTATATGTTTATTAATTTTTTATTGACTTATGATTTTTATTTTTTATGTAATTTTTTTGTATAATAAATTGTGTTTTCAACATTTAAAGATTCTTCTCAGGTTACCGGAACCATAATTCCGGATAACCCTTGTTGTTATGTCTAATAACAGTAATAACAAAGGTTACGCCCTAGCGACGACGACATCCATTTTTACAGCTGCCTCTTATCCCGTGTGATTCTACACTATTGTCTCAGTATAAGTATATACAGTACGGAAACTAGGAACAAACACTCGAAACGGCACACTCACACAAACATGCACATCGACACGGCTTCTGGGTGATACTCGGGGATGGTCAGTAGCGGTTGTCGCGTCTAGGCGTGCGGTCGCGTGAAAGGGAAAAATGACCCGCTACAGATATTGCGTTGCATACGGCTGTATGAACTCGGCTTCATCAAAACCGGAGCTGTCGTATTTTAAACTTCCTGCTGATTTTGAATAAGAATAATTTATTATTATGATTGTTATAGAATAATGAGTCCGTGTGATCGATCATACATAATGAATTCGTGAACTTATATGTAAATCGAGAATGGCGGCGGTTTTGAGGATGTTTAAAGTCAATGAGATTTTACAAATAGAGACGTCATACTCATTGTAAAGAAATAATAATTTGGCGATAATTTATTAAAGCTACATACCTACCTAGCACTGTTTAGTAAATATAAGATGGCGGCTGCAATAAATTATGAAATTTTGCGTTATGGGTATCGTTTCTATGGTTTTCGAGGGTGCTGAAGCCGATACTGCTGTCAAAATGTGAATCCAAGATGGCGGCTGCCATAAATTATAAATTTTTCCATCATGGGTGTCATTTTCATGGTTTTCGAGGGTGCTGAAGCCGATACTGCTGTCAAAATGTGAATCCAAGATGGCGGCTGCCATAAATTATCATTTTTTCCGTCATGGGTGTCATTTTCATGGTTTTCGAGGGTGCTGAAGCCGATACTGCTATCAAAATGTGAATCCAAGATGGCGGCTGCCATAAATTATCAATTTTTCCGTCATGGGTGTCATTTTCATGGTTTTCGAGGGTGCTGAAGCCGATACTGCTGTCAAAATGTGAATCCAAGATGGCGGCTGCCATAAATTATCAATTTTTCCGTCATGGGTGTCATTTTCATGGTTTTCGAGGGTGCTGAAGCCGATACTGCTGTCAAAATGTGAATCCAAGATGGCGGCTGCCATAAATTATCAATTTTTCCGTCATGGGTGTCATTTTCATGGTTTTCGAGGGTGCTGAAGCCGATACTGCTGTCAAAATGTGAATCCAAGATGGCGGCTGCCTTAAATTATCAATTTTTCCGTCATGGGTGTCATTTTCATAGTTTTCAAGGGTGCTGAAGCCGATACTGCTGTCAAAATGTGAATCCAAGATGGCGGCTGCCATAAATTATAAATTTTTCCGTCATGGGTGTCATTTTCATGGTTTTCGAGGGTGCTGAAGCCGATACTGCTGTCAAAATGTGAATCCAAGATGGCGGCTGCTATAAATTATCGACTCGCATTTTGAAATGCGGTACGGTTCGCAGCCGCTCATGAGCGTTGCGCGCGCGCTGCCTGCGCTACAATGTCTGCGTGCGCCCGCTCCGACGAGCTCACGAAACGTTTACGTCCTACCGCGGCTCACTCGCGACGCCGCGACCTATTTAAATTGTATTTGTAAGCAAATACTTTACTAACAAAGAAAATTTTACGAGTGAGACCTAATATTTACAACTGAAACAATTTACCTAACTGCAGACTGTTGTAAACAATCTACAGATAGCTCAATTGATCCATATCAATACCAGTCGGAAGCGTCCCCAAGACGCTGGCTGCATTGCCACGCTGTATGGCAATGCTGGCTGATGCGCTGCGCAACATACTCGCCAGATCTCGGGTCACGCGTCGCTTCGACCAGACGAAGATATTATTATATTATACCAGACCACATTTGTAAGCTAGTTATTTCAATTTCATTTATTGATCAATACAGAATAAAAAATCGTCTTAATAAAAAATATATATCAAAAACAAGAAAAGTGACAACCCTAGCACTATAATGGAGCGTAGGTATTTATTTCATCAACTAGGCTTAGTTTCCATACTGTTCTATATGTGTACTGTGCTATTGTCCTGGGCTAACGTAACTGCTTTCCCGTTATGCCTCCCATTGTAATTGTTCGTGAAACACAATACTCTACATAGCTTTTCCTGCGTACAAACAAGCTAGAATTATTATCTGTACTTAGCGATAAGTTGGTACGGTATATTTTCTAGAACAAGTTCAGACAAATTTGTCGACCCGTTAAACAAATTTCGTGGCGTGCGTGCGTGCTGTTTATATTTTTAAAATAAGATCAAATACCTGCAGGCTTTGAATATGTTTTAGAGTTCCGTACCCAAAGGGTGAAAACGAAACCCTATTATTAAGCCGGCGGCTGTTTGTCCGGCTGTATAGTTGAACTTTTGACAGAATGTAGATTAGGTCCCTTTAAATTTAATTATTAAGGAGTCCACTATTCATACCAAATTGGGTATCGATAACTGAATCAGTTAAGCAACGTCGGGCGGTCAGTACTTGGAACCACGCCATGATGGCTTTTTACTATATTTTTTCAATCAGTTTTTAGGGTTCCTTTTGCGAAGTAGTTGTGTACGATGGTACGGAACCATTCGTGTGCGAGTCGACTCGCACTTAGCTGCTTTTATTTTTTATTTCCGGTATAAAGTCTCTTTTGGTCAGAGTACAGTATGTAATGTACCTACAGTATGCATGCACAGTTGTCTACTGTAGAAACCGTAGCCAACTGGTCTGGATCTAATCGGTCAGTCATTGATTTGAACTGATCATTCGATTCGACCTTTCAATTATATGTAATTGAGAATCGTCATTATTACTGTACTATCAATCGATTTATCCAATTAATTTGTACTTTTACTGTTATGGGCAACTTTTCTGATTAATCTACGGTACCTAATTAAAGAGATTTACTCGAATTTTAAAATCAGTTATATTAAGTTCCTGATTCTAAGCCTAGAATGATGTAATTATAGGTAGGTTAGGTATGCACTTATCATGTTAATTATGATTAGATTTAAGTATCTTTTTATTATATTTTAAATTTGAAATTTTTTACTGTACATATTTTGTTCATTGTTTTTGAGGCACATCTTCCATCATTGCCTGTTGCAGGATCGCGAGGAGTGAAAGGAGAAAAGGGAGGCCTTTGCCTGTGCCTTTGCCCAGCAGTGGGACAATAATGGCTAAAAATAAAATAATAAATAATAATAATAAGTTTTGTTCGCACGATTCTCTGAATGCACAAAATTTTTGAAATAATCAAGTTCTAAACCCATATTATTTCAGTTTTATATGTTCTGTGATTATTTATCTTGTATGCGCCTCAATAAACAATAAAAAATTGATTTCGGTCGGTATATTTCTTCCATTTTTTTTACAAATCCAGAAATACATATAACGTATCAAAAGTGACGCTAGTTCCACTTATCAAACTCTCCATCTATAAAGCCTAGCCCTGAAAAACTTATTGACCCTCATAAAGGAAGGAGATAGCAAAACGCTATTCAGTACGCACGGAATCGAAAGTATATCGGTTATTGACCGCTCTATTGTTTATCGTTTGGGACTGAAATAACCGAAAGGACAAAAACTCTGAAAGAAGCTGCGCCCCGCGGCGTCGCCTGCGTGGAAATCTATGAGTCAAATGGTATAAAATCTTCCTCTTGATTACTTTATCTATTTAAAAAACCGCATCAAAATCCTTTGCGTAGTTTTAAAGGCATATAGGGACAGACAGATAGCGGGGAACGACTTTGTTTTATACTATGCATGTAGTGATAGTGATATATCGCAATGTGCCTGGTTGGACACTTTTCTGCCAGTGTCAACTAATGGAAAATTATTGTAAATTTTCTGAGTTTTCATTCATGGTTTGATATTTTCACCAGAGCCTAGTTCGTTATCTATCAGGGTGTACCGCGTGCAGGTTAGGTAAGCTAGGAGACGAGATGTTGGAGTCCCCTTTACACATCGGTCTCTTGTCCTGCATTGTCAGAATTCTTATGTGGATATGACACATGGTTCAGTGACGGAAAAATCCTGTCAATGCATCAAAAATGTCGAAACAAGGCAGGGTTTTCCACAAAACAAAACAAAACAAAGAACAGAACAATGACAACTGAAACTCATGCTATTTTAAACATGCTGTTTTATGTGACCCTTGTGTTTGCTTGTAAATGTGTTGTCAACAACTAAAAGATGATAAATTCTATTGGTATTTTATTAGATAGGCGAACGGCAAATAACGGCCTGCGATAATTATGTGCATTTGTATTTATAATACTTACTTATGCAATAATAAATACAGGGTCTGCCTGGTAGCCATTATATTAAAGGTTGCCTGAAAGAGATCGCTTCTAAGCGATAAGGCCGCCCATTGTACTTGTATCATGGTGATGTCTTTTATAAAATCTGTAACTGGTGTACAATAAACTATTTTTGTATTGTATATTGAATTGAAATCGACCATTAATAATAATCATATGCATTGCAATAAAATGTGCATTATATCTTTGTGCATCACAGACATTATAATCTAACTACACTACACACACTACACTATGATGGACACTAATGGACAGTCCATAGATCACACCTCCGCTCCGGCCGGGTGATTATGTAACTCGCGACCGGTTTGCGACAGGCGTAAATTAAGCAATCAGTGCTGTCAAACGTCAATTTTTTGTATTAGTTTGACACGAGCTACAACGTCAAAATTGATCAAAATTGGCGTTTGACAGCACTTGCTTTATTTACGCCTGTCGCGAGTTACATAATCACCATACAGATTTAGAACTAAAATTACGAAACTTATTCTTAGTTAGCCACCGTCTATAAGGCCGCCCTTTATACTTCTTCTATTCTAAGTATTTATTTATATATTTTTTCCTGTTTTGTCAGGTAACAATAATGTGATTTCTATCTATCTTAAACATACGATTAATACAGAGTGATGTTAAGGTCGCGAGTTCAAGTCCCGCCGCCAAATCGATTTTTTTGGGATATAATTCTATTTCTTAGAGATTACCCCGAGTGCGAGGGATTACTCACTCAAATAACAAAAACCTTATCTATATAATGTTTATATAAAGTATGTATATCAGTCATCTACGTCTAGTACATACAAAGTCTGTTTACCTTAGGGCTATATGATATGTGGATTGTCCAGCATTATATATATATTTATATATGATATAACAAGCTCTTGTTAGTTTATATTGTAGCGATTTCCCTTGTCCAACAATATAGACATTAATTGCAGTGTAGTTAAACCACGTGTCAAGTAAATAATGGTAATAGGAAGACCCTTGAAGATCAGGAAGCAATTGGTTTGAGATAAAATATTAACCTACCTTGTCCGCCTCTGTTGTTCAGTTTACAATAAAGAATTTCGTATTTGTTTTTTTTTTCTTGCGAAGTGATGCTGATGAGTGCTGGCTGAGTGATACACTTGAAATATTAAGGTAATATTAGGGTACTATTAAGGCGGTATTCCGAGGCACACTAGCGCGACCACCGATTTTATATTTTATTATTTCATTGAACAAAAAAAACCATTAGGGAAAATTCATCCGGAAACGCACGTTCGTATGTAAGCGACAGTATAGCTTTAAGTTTTGCCGTCGTACCTAGGTCCTTTGCAACTTCAGATGAAAGAGAGAATAGGCCTCTAGTATCAATAAATTTGTGACATAAGCGTGGCTTTTTATTTACTTCATCATAATTTTATCATAATTTAATTATACTAATATCCATTAGGTATTATACATTTCATACATTTATAACCAACTAGCGGCCCGTCCCGGCTTCGCCCGGGTGGTCATTTGTTTCAGGCAATTTTTTAAATTTTTCTCTTTTTTCTCTACGTAAGAACCATCCTCGTACTTCAAGGAATATTCTTAAAAAAGAAATAGCGAAATCTGTTCAGCTGCTCTCGAGATTTGCGCTTAACAACACATTCAGCGATTCATCTTTATATTATGGAAGATGAAGTAGGTATGTATTAAAATAAGTATTATAGTTACTCACGCCCTAGGCCAAGTAACGTCAACATTGGTAAATCGCTGACAATGGAAGCACATGAGAATAGCTTTAACTGGATACCTCCCACACTACCTACCTACGAAGAGTGAACATTCACAAGAAACCTGAAGCGTTGTATTGTAGTACATATATGTACGTTTACTTTCTGAATAATAACATGTACCCTGTTTTATCCAACGAAAGATGATATTAAAAACAGATAGATAGGATAGATAAATGAAATTATGAAATACCGAAGTGTTGTCGCTTTCCATACAAACCTAAAGCAATACCAGTGTACCAGTGTGTCGCAAGAGTATCGTGGTTTAAGTATACCTACTAGATTCAAAAGATAAACAACACAACACAACCCAAAAAGAAACGAAATCGGGAAAAATTACTGACTTTTATGTTTACAATTAATTCATATGTTCTTATAGACTTTAAACAAGTGATATTTTAATAAATTGTTGAATAATAAATATGGTTATTAAGCGAACGAAATTACATTTACACGACTGAAAAAATATATGAATTGTGTGTTACATAAGAATTGATGTATCGGAAACATTTATAAATTCTAACTAACTTAGGCCTATATAACTTAGCCTATATTACTATATAACTTTATGCGAAATAATAATAAGTTTCCAAAGAATTGTATAAGCCTCTGGCACCGAGTAGGAATAGCAAAGATGAGAATCAAAACACTACAGATTACATCAATGTAAAATTATGTAAACAGGTCGACTCAAAACATATCACTAGTTGACTAGATAACGAACAAATTATTAGTTATTAATGACGTAATAAGAAGATCTGGATTCAGCAGAGGGCAATGTGAGCTAATAAGTTGGATAAATTACTTATCCATACATTCACGAATACATCCGAATGGACCAGCAGGACAATTAGCACTTTTATGAACTAAACATCGATTCCTGTATTCCCATTCATAACCCAGTTTAAAGCAACAACACGCAAAGTTGTGGGAATTATTAGTTATGTTAGCAGGACCGGAATCAATGAAGTAATATGAAGAACTGGACTCGGCGGTGGGTTATGTGAGCTGATAAGATGGATAAATTACTAAGTATAGGATGAAAACTATCTAGCCAGATAGATATTCGATCTAAACTTCCCTGAGAAGGATGGCATGTGACAACGGAACTGGAAATCTTATACATATGTATATAAAAATCAATTGCTGTTCGTTAGTCTCGCTAAAACTCGAGAACGGCTGGGCCGATTTTGCTGATTTTGGTTTCGAAATGTTTGTCCAGGGAAGGTTTAAACGGTGAGAAAATATTAATATATCAAAGCGGGCGAAGCCGCGGGGCGCAGCTAGTATGCATATAAAATTTTCCGTGGTTTCTATCAGAAGCGTCAAGAAAATCAATAAAATAAATTAACTAGTATGAAAACCAGTTCAAAGTTATAAATTAATAACTGGCGCATAGTAACTATAAGGCTATATATTCAATCTAAATTCTTGATACTTTCCCGAGGAGGGTGGTAGAGACACCGGAACTGGAAATATACGAATAAAAATTACTTGGGTTCTGTCGCTGCGTCAAGAATATCAATAACCTAAATTAACTAGTATGAAAACCAGTTTAAAGTTTTAGATCAAGCGAGATATTCGATCTAAATTCTTGATCGAGACTTTCCCGAGGAAGGTGGTATAAGACATCGGAACTGGAAATATAAGTATAAAATTTCCGTGGGTTCTCCCATAGATTATCTTTTAGTAGAAAAACAAGTTTAAAGTTGTGATTTTTCCATGGTGCGGCCTTCTCAGTGTCTTCGAGATATAATTGGCCGTTATTACCTAATAGCGCTATAATTTACATAAAGAATTAAGAGTCGGTTCTCGTTATACAAGCGAGATGTATTAAAACAAGTATTAGAACACAATAGTAATGTAATATAATGGATTTTCATGAAACTCCGAGAGAAGTAGAGAACCCACGGAATTTTTTATTCGTATATTCGCAGTTCCGGTGTCACATACCAACTTCCAAGTCTTGATCAAGAATTTAGGTCGACTATTTACCTAGATAATTGTCAATAAAACTTTTAAAACTAAAGGTTATTAACACAAAAGTCATTACTATACTTTTAATACGGGATTTTTACCATGATTCTATTTATGATTTTTTTCATATCTCGGCACATTTTCATGCGCCATGATCACGGAATAACTGAAGGCACTGCGATTAAGATTTTTTGGCAGACATAGCTACCCTTACCCTTTTGTATTAGATCAAGAATTTAGATCGAATACCTATCTATCTAGATAGATGATTATCTGATACTTAGTAATTTATCCATCTTATTAGCTCACATTGGCTCCTGCTGAGTCCAGCTCTGCTTATTACGTCATTGGTTCCGGTCCTGCTAAAATAACTAATAATTCCCACAACTTTGCATGTCGTTACTTTAGAACTGAAAAGAATAGTAAAATTTTATTTTCAAAAAAAAACAAGCATTAAAACAACACATTAAACTGCATAAAATAAACAAGTGCTATAAAACTAAATGGAAATCAAAAGAAAACTCTAAGACTAGGGCCTGATAAATAAAATGGCCTATCATAAACAGGTCCAGCCTCAGCTTAATGTCGCGGTACGGTACCGCCCGCGGACTGCGACGATGGTTTTCAGTTGCAGCTTTAAACATGGGAAAACATGAAGCATAGACATAGACATATCATTTATTTGCCACTACATATACACACAATATAAATGTGTGTAAGAAGCCGTGTTTAGTTCATAAATGGTTGTGCTAATTGTTCTGCTGGTCAATTCAGATGTATTCGTGAATGTATCACACTATTTTGACAGCTCATTAGCTGCATTATATGTATCCAAATAAAAAAACAGAAAAAATTACCCAATATTTCAAAATTAGTATTTAAAATCGTATGATTGATAGACAGATTAAGTAATCTGTGAATCGATATCTCAAAAATATCTGCTGTAAATATCTGTGTGTGATGTATTTTTCATTTTGGTGTTACGACAGTTGTGAAGAATTGTAAGGATTGGAGGAGAGAAAATCGTTGCGGAACACAATGTAGGTTAGGTCTAAGCACTGCAGATTCGGAGGCACTGTGCCAAACGTAGAGCCCAAAATGCAGGTCAAATTTATAGCTGCAGCTGTACCGAATAGGTTGTAATTTACCAAACATTTTCGCCATTCAGACAACTGCGTCGTAGAAGGATTAAGTATGTATATTATTGTCATGTGTCGTGTTATGTATGGCGTCTAATAAATGTATTTTATTTCTGTCTTTCTTTTTTCAGAAGGTTGCGGGTTCGATTCCCGCCTTGTTTAATCGATCTGCAAGTATTTGTTTCGGGAGTTATGGGTCTTTTTTATGTATGATATAAAATGACTAACTATGTTATTTATTGTATGTATTAGTCATCTAGTACGTATAACACAAGCTCATTTTAGGGTGGATGATTTTGTGTGAATTGTCCAGCATTTATATTTAATTATCTGTGGAAAATAAATATGAAACCTAGAAAGATAAAATGGAACTACTTAGTTATAGCTTAAAAATGTGAATCGATGTGAAATAAAACAAATACCACTTTATTTTTAGTACCTAGATATGTATTGTGTATCATATTTATTAGAAATAAATATGATTTTACAGTTGAACGGAAATTATTGTTATTCTGATTCCGCTGTAGGCCTAAATTTGCATGTCTAATGTCTCTGAGGAGCGAAAGCATTAAGAGTCAATAAAATTTTGTCAGAGAGGATATTAAATAACAGTTCAGTGCCTATTAACAACATAATGAGGAATCGGAGTCACGCAGTATGACTCATATGAAGCATGGCCATATTGGCCATGCAGTGTCTGTCACAGATTTTGATACACATTTCATTTATCACTAGTACTTGTACAGAATTAGCAAGTCGAAGTGGCAGTGGCCCGGCCATATCTCTATTATTTGCTGTTATAGCGGCGAAAGAAATACATATTCTGTAAAAATTTCAACTGTCTACCTATAACGGTTCATGAGATACAGCCCGCTGACAGTCGGACAGATAGCGTTGGCTTAGTAATAGGATCCCGTTTTCACCCTTTGGGTACGGAAGACGGAACCCAAAAAAGCTTAAGGCCTTGTACGAGCTACATAATTGACACCCTTGAAAGCCAGCAGCTATTACGCCTATTACACACTGAATGCGGAAGTTAAAATCACAATGATAACCTTGGCACGATAGATACTTTCACTACTTTCCCCTAAAATGTTTGTTCACTTATTTTAATCGGGGACTATCATTCTGCGTACATAACCTTGCTGCCTAAAAATGAAATAACCTTCAGTCAGGTAACAATTAAGATAGTTAATAGATGTATACATTACAAGCTGCGCCGCGCGGCTTCGCCCGTGTGGAAATCTATGTGTCAAATGGTTTATAAGCCTTCCTCTTGAGTTTTAAAGATCTAAGCATACATAGGGACAGACAGACAGCGGGAAGCCACTTTGTTTTAAACAATGTTGTGATGTATGTACCTAGTTGTCAATTATGTACGATATTTGATGGAGCATTGCCGCAACGGCACCAGCTTAGAATTTGCACCACCCAACTCTTTCCGCGGGTGTCGTAAGAGGCGACTAAGGGATATCCACGAAGCGGGGGCGGGCAGCAGCGCTTACTGGAGGACAATTTACCACCGAACTGCGATCCCCGCCCTGCATGCCCAGCGTGGGGATCTTTATCTTTATGTTTATTGAAAAAGGCCGACAATATGAATTTCGTCTATGCCAAACTTAGTTTGTCTTGAACACATAACAGAACATGCTGTAGTAGCTCATCTCAAAATTCAATGAGGAGCCCAATATGACAGTGGTGTCGTCACAGAATCGTCACCAAGAATCCTTAGATTAAAGAAACTCCAGATAGTGCGTGCAGTGCTATTTAGACGAAAAGATTGACTGGTTCTAGGTTGGTTTCAACCTCAACACACTTGAAGGTCTAAGTTAATACCAAAACGAGTCTATAGAGACGATTCTGCTGCGATTTTTATCATAGTGAAGCGATTGCTTAGTGGAATTAGGCCCCAGAAATTGGCAGAAATCTAGTTCCTTCCAAACGAATTTTTGATTCATGAGCATAGAAAGCAACTATTTGCTTTTATATCATAAGAAACCTTTCAGTGTTAAAGACTTGATGAAGACCTCGAGTTTGTAAATAAAACCATTCACCCGGATACGACAAAGAAAGGTTCATATCTTGCGACCCTCTGTGAGGTCTAACACGATCCCAATGAAGGCGAGGTCTTGTAGCAACACGTGCCATGGCAATAATAGATAGTTCTTTTTATATTGTTATCTGTCATAAACAGAATAACTACGATAAAGTACAATGAAAGGCGGAAGACTATTTACGGTGAATACGGAATGGTGTGACCACCATTCCAGTGGGTCTCGTCCAGATACGCTCAACGACCGAGGCACTCGCCCGATGGTAAGGTGTCATCGTCAACTGATCGGGAATTGACTGCGTAATAGTAGATACTAATAGTTAATATAGAAAACTAGCTTTACTTATTATTAGCGCTATATGTATTAAATAGAGCGCGAAATTATACCTCTGCTGACGGTTGGCACGGCATTAGACCGGTTTCAATGGCCCAACTACATTCAGTTTTAAACCCGAAATAATACTGTAGTGTAGGGGGCCATAATATCATCTATCCTATCGTATAAATTATAGGCTCTCTTATCCAATCATATCGCGTACGCGCGTGGGCAGAACATAAACTAGTACCTACAATCATAAATTTGCCTAAATACCTTTTGTTTGTACGAAGTAGGAAAACAAAGCCCGCTGTACCCACCTATAGGTAGCAATATACAGTTCGCTACACATAACGTTACATTACATTATGTATTACCGAGCTTGTTGTTAAGTTGCATAATCTGTGTTTATCGCAAACAGGAATTCGCTTCCTTTGTTTTCTGCGAAATCGATTTCATTCAACTGTAATTTTAAACAATTACGAAACTATCGGTTTATGGAAATTAACTATGTATAATAAAAAATAATTTTGGACAATCCACACAGTATGATCTAGTGACGACCGATGTGGCGCGGTGGGCGAAGGTCCACCTGCGAGGCAGGTGGTTGCGGGATCGATTCCCGCCTCAGAACAATTGTGTGTACGATCTGCAGATATTTGTTCCGGGTGTTCTGGTCGTTTTCTATGTATAATAAAAAATATCTATCTATGTAATATATAGTATTATGTATATCAGTTATCTAATACCCATAATACAAGCTCTGCTTACCATGGGGCTAGATAATGCTCTGTGAATTGTCCAGCATTATTTATTTATTATTTATGATCTAGTCCCATAAGCTAAGCAAAGCTTGTGTTATGTTATGGGTACTAGACAACTGATGTAATTTATTACATATGGATTTATTATTTATTATACCTAATAACCTCTTTTAATTGGGTACAAAGTATAAAATGAACTAACAATAACAACATTTTCGCATTTACGATATAAATTGGATGAATGTCCAGATTTGGAGGGAGCCATCTGTCGAGCAATAACTCCACCATACCGACTATGAAGTGGTTTCCAAATGAAGCTTACAAAAAACAAACACTGGCCCGATCTGCAATGCACTCTACTAATCTAGAGCAGATAATTATAAATCCAATATAATCCTTATCGCAACAAGCTAAGAGTTAAATTGAAAGGGCTTTATATAGTTGTTCAATTGCATCACACGCCATGTTGCCATGGCATGATTGTACTGTACTATTTCAGTCAAGGCTTTTAGTTCGTATGGTTTCATACGTGTGTGTTTATTATAAATGTAAGCGGGTCGACTATGAACGAATCTACATAGTTTGTGTTGGAAGAAAACCAACGTTTATGTAGAGTCAACAAAACGCATGGTGCTCATTAGGCTATGCTCGCTCATGGGCCTATGTCTAGCAGTGGGCTAACATAATCATGACGATGATTGAACAAAACGAAACATATGAGAATATATGAACCACTTCCGGTATCAAATGGAACTTTACTCCTGTATTATATACTGACAAGTCGCCACAGATGTTACAACAGACGACTAAAAAATAATAAAGAACTTATTTGAAGCACATCACATATTCTACAGATAAAAGGGAAAGGCGAACAAAACTAATGTTATACGAAAATCACTTTTTTAAGATATCAATAGGGCATGATGATGGAGATCGTGACCTCGAAAAAGGCTACATACCGACTCTAGTCATTGGAGGAGTGCTAGAGAACGTATATATTAATATTACCGACGTTAAAATCATAAAGAATATTACTCAACAGTGATAAAATATAAATGAGATCACACATTACAAGATTATGTTCAAGAGCGCAATTGTAATTACAAAGAGAATGATGATGTCAAAATAATATCATACATTCTACACTATTTATCATTCCCAAACTATATTTGAATGCCAAAATCGCAACAGTCTAATTGTAAAGAACAATTCGACAAAACAAACGGCATCGCCAGGCTGAAAGAATAAATGGGTAAACATGACGATGTGTGCGACCATCTGTGAGCAGTTTAACATATTTTCAATGTCCCCAGCGGTTGTGCACCCCACACGCCGTTTAAAACTGTTCCAGTTATAAATACTAGGTAAACAAACATGGCAGCATGGAGTGCTCCGATAAAACCAACATCAGAATAAGAGATGTCGTTGGCGCCATTTTTTTTTTTAAATACATTTTTACTCGACTAGGGCAAAGCAAAGATTAGTAGACTGCAAATTATACTGCTAAGCCTATACAGGTAGATGTGAATGCTTTTGTTTACGTATGTTTCATCGTAGCGCCTAAAGTACTAATCCAATTTTGATGAACGAGGTTTCATTAAATACGATATATGCAGCAAAAGTAGATACGGACATCTTAAATATTGAAGAAAATCTGGCACGTAAATGCGAACATCTAAAATGGAATTTTAACACTTTGACTGCGCACTTTTTTCGACGATTGCGATCTTTTTTTTAACTTAAGCCATTCGTGCTGCCGCTCTACACAGCGGTTGTGTTGCGCCGCACATGCGTTTCGTTCGAAAAATATTACAGCTGTGCTGAGTCACACAGATCTGTATTTTCTCAGTCGCTGCGCTAGTGTGGATTTACGCATATTAGTCACTTGTAGAAAACACATACGGTGTGATTTCAGCACTCGAAGTGTTAAAAAAGGTCGCTGTAGAAAAGGAACTGACATTTGAGTTTGTCCGCGCCTATCGATATAGTATGTCCGTGTGTTAGTATTATGTACTATATGAGAGGTCCGGGTGACAAAAGCTACAATTTATTACCTTAACAGACCCTGTTAGACTATGGATTCATATATTTAATTTCGAATCCCACCCAGGTGATATATTATCCGGTGTTCCATAAGCGAACAGAGTTTGGCAGACCACTATGCAGTGAGTGCCAAATGACGACCTTGCATGGCTGGACGTTGCACTTGCATATTGGCAAAACAGTGCAATTAGTATAATTGTTAACGTATTTATTACATCCATTCTTTTTCATACTAAGGAATGTTGTCACTCGGACCTAGGGACTTCTCTACCTGTTTTATTATCATAATCATGTGTGTAATTTTTATATCTACATATTTCAAGACCCTTGTACTTAATGATATAAAATATGCTAAATAAGGCATGCGGGTTTTGTGTATTAAGTTTATTTTAGGTTGTGAAACAATTGTTTGTTTCGTGAGTCTGTTTGCTGTTTCGACCTTTGGTCAACTCTATTCCAAATTTGGAATAGGTCATCATCAGCCTATATTATTCCACAGCTGGACATAGGCCTCCAGAGTTGGAAACCAACTTGTAATAACATATCATTTTATTATTTCCTTTGAAAGTACCTATTCATTCTCCTCATATGGGTTGAATTTCTCACAGCCATAGCAAAACATGATTCAACTGACTCCTTCCGGACAACAAATCAGACTTATGATCGAGGAAGTTTACAGATCATTAGCATATTAAATTGGTATGGTAAAATCTTGTTCATAAGCCGGTAATGTCTCTTAAAGCGGTTATATTACTGTTTGTATCTCGCTCGGGCAATATGCCAGTTCCGTATGAATGCATTTTTAAATAACTGAAGTCATGAGATACCAAAAGGTAATAAGTTGCTGTGAGGAATTCAGTTCAGAATCTGTTGACTGTGCTAGAGCCAAATATGTGGAGCATGAATTTAGAATGGACTATATTCACCGAGGTTAGAAGCGCCAGGCGCTAACCTGTTTAGTTAAACGTTTGTGGTCATATGTTACATTATCTACATACTATCAGGCGTTTCATATCGAGCAATATATATTATAAATACAAAAAAAATACAAAAACTCTCTCACACAACACAATCTATATCAAAACACATTGGCATGAAAAGTACAATCCATTCATAAGTTTATAAAATACATAAACAGCTGGTTGCTGGTGGGAAAATTCCAGGAGAGCATACCAGTGATAAACCAATTTTGAGATATTTTAAATTGAATTCAATCAAAAACCAATTTGAATTTGGCAGCACAAAGTTCAGATTGGACTCAGGATTGTACCAGAAAGGTTACAAACCGTTTTCATTCATCCAAAGGGGTTCGAGTGATAGCTACAATTGAAGTCATACAAATCGAAGTATTGAATCAAAAATTAACGGCAACTCCAACAAAGGTTCTCCATCGAGGCCACCCGGTTTCCGGTACGCGTTATTACTTATTTACACGGAGGAAGTACACTCAAAAGCGGTTTCTTAATCTTATGCTATGCGCGACTGAACCTTTTCCTGTGGCAACACTTCCTCTGTTTGCTTGAATTAAACGGATTCTGTCAGCAAACACCAATGAAGTATGAACTTGGGTAACAATTGGTGTGTCTTCATGGATCATATTCATTTATGATTGAGGTTTTGCTTCACTTGAGAGCTATGGCTCTATTTATTGGACGACCGAAATGTAAATAAATAAAATATCAAACCAGTTGAACTGGTTGGGTTGAGGCAAGTGAGACCAATACCTACATATCAAGTCAATCAAGAAATTATTATATCCTAAATATCAACTGAAGCCATCTTGCAAGAGGTCGGTCCACTTAATCCGGGTCGACCTCTTACATGGGTTGAGGACATTGTCTTAGTCGCATGGTCGTATTTGGATACGAGTAGCTGAAGACAGTGGAGCCTGGAGAAAGAAAAATGTGGACTCTTCTCAGGCATCCCGGGTTAGTGCGATGATAATGACAGATAAACATATGTACGTACATTTATGTAAGATACCTAAAGATATGTAGGATAACTTACCCCCATATCTTTAGTCATTACCCCAAATAATTCTCCACTCAAACTTGTTCAAGGGCGTTTCGAGAATTCCTCCAAAACATGCTCGAGTTTGGTATGCTTAGTCGTTAATTTGGTTATATATCAACCTCTCTTATATACCTTCGCGATGGGTAATTGTAGGTTTCATCGTCGTAAATGTAATTGAGATAGTCTCCAAAATCCATTGTAAATAACAACAAACTATTTCGAGGAGCATTCAAGGTAGGTAGCGAGTTACCTTGAGATGACAGTTCGTTATTCCACTCGTATGAAAAAATTCTCGAAGGCTGTTTCGAGTGAAGGATTTTTTTACGATCAAGCATACCGAAACGCATTTGGAGGTTGAGTAGAGTTTGAATCGAAGTCGAGGTAATGACTAAAGATATGGGGGTTAGTCTCTCGCACAATATTCTAGTAGGCGGAGGTGAAAACATTTAGAAACTTTGGGTGTTTTATGAGATCTTGTAACTACGGATTTAAAATAACACTTTTCAGCTCCGCCATAAATATTTTTTGTTTCTTTACAAAATAAAAAAGTTAGTCCTCAATAACGCTTTACACAAGTCAACTCTGACTCATGGACGGATTTCACTTTTAATTGAATTGAACTTTCCGGAACCTGATATGGGTCAAACAATCAACTCTGTTTTTGTGTTCAGGCAGTCAGAAAAAGAATAAAACAATTAGGGTCTTACTCGATGACTAATGAATGAATGGCCGGGTCGGTAAGTTATAAACCTGAATTATTGTTCGTAAAGAAATTGTAGAAACAAAGTGAACGAATAGGTTGGCATTTGGCATCGGCCCAAAAGTTGCACTTTTTGGTTCTATTTGGCAATGGAATACACGGTAGAAGGTATACTCTGCTTAGCGAGAATCACAATTATCAAGAAAAGATAAACGAGGGACGCAGCGAGTTAATAATATATCAATTACCTATTCTACCGAAGTAGGTTAGTGGTAAATCACTCAAGACACCACTCACGCCCACTCGGATTGTTTTGATATCAATTCCATTATTTCTGATATTTTGCTCAGCCTGAAAATAACCAGGGTATTGAACTCTCCAATCTTCGGCTCAGTGACTATACATTATTCTGTGGGGAAATCATTGACCTGTATTAAGATAACTAAAAACTGGGCTCGAGCCAGTAGGTTGCGACACTATCTATTTCGTAGATGCACTTATCGAAGATTATTTTTATGGCATGGAGTCACACATGGAGTGGTAGGTTATGTACTTTATCTTTGGCGGCCATTTTATATCGATTGGAAGGCTGTTATTAAAGTGAAAACAGTCGATTCTAAAAGTATTCCCTGCAAGACTGACTACAAAAACGAAAGCAGACTTCGAGACTAATGAAAGGGTCATAATTCTTTCAAAATTGTATCTTAATCTAAGAAATAGGAGAATAGAAATAATAAAATAGAAAAAATATTAATTTGGACACACGAACAAAATAATAATGTGTGAATAATGTCTTTCTCCTCCGACCAGGTGGGATGACTGCAGGTAGATGCTGGATGCGGTAAGCTGAAGACAGGGCGCTATGGCGCTCACTGGGGGAGGCCTATGTCCAGTGTGTGTGTGGACTGCTATAGGCTGATGATGAACGTCTTTCTATTGGTTGTTTAAACATATCTAACTCTCCTCTCCGTCTCGTCTACGCTTTGGAGCCTTACGTTGATTTTATAGGCAAAATAATCTCCTAGACAAGTCAAAACAATTTTTTTTCGTTTATTAAGGCACAAACAGTTTACATAATATAATACATCATTCAAGATGCCAATAGAAACATTATTTATAAAAAACACTACAACGTTTTATAAGCATGTATTAAATTTTTTGACCAAATTGTTATTAAACGGCTGTCCCGGTTCATCCTAAGGGCTGATGATAGACATAACCAGACATTGGTGGTCATGGACACGTGATCTTAGATCAGTTCACGAGGGAATCCGCAATAGTGCGGTGCGGTGCGACACCACGTCATGATACATGTGACCAGCGAAAGGCTAAATTGCATTAGTGATGATGACAGAAATTCTACTAGAAGACTAGAATTAAAACATACTGTGTTAGATCGGCGCCGCGACGGAGCGAGGGCACTTAAATATTTAAATTTAAATATTTAAATTTTAAATATTTAAATAATGCTGAACAATTCACACAGCATTACCTAGCCCCATATGGTAAGCAGAGCTTGTGTTATGGGTACTAGATAACTGATATACATACTTAATACAATATAAAGGTTCATCCGCGTTAAATTCCAATTTCACTTTTTTAGGTCAGTTTTTTACACCTTGGATTACATTATTAGAGTTTTAGTAAGGATCCCTAATTTTTTTGAAAATATAGCCTATGTCACCCGGGGATATGTAGCTTCCCAACGGTGAAAGAATTTTTTAAATAGGTGCAGTAGTTTCAGAGCCTATTCAATGCAAACAAACAAGCAAAAAAGCAAATCTTTCCTCTTTATAATATTAGTTAGTATACTAGATATAGACAATACTTAATTGGATGATTCCAATTCATCAAAATAAACATAACACGTCGAAACATAACCTTTAAAATAATTCGCTAGCCTGTAGTAAAATGGCAATCGCCCAACCGATGTTCACTTCAACCATACCAGTTTGATACATTCTCGTTCACAATACTCGTAGTAAAGCTAGGACTTGCATAATCGCCGTGTTTCTATACTAACTTCTGCTGCGGATCCCCGCCTTGTAACAAATGTTTGTAGGTACGTATAATATTTTCTATATATAATAAAAAATATCTATCTATGTAATGTATATCAGTCAGTAGTTCCCATAACACAAGCTCTGCTTAGCTTGGGCTAACTAGATGATGGTGTTTGGATTGTCCTGTATTTTTTATTAAGTACGTAATATACCTCTATGTATTAGATTATTAGACTATTCAAAATCACATCTACTCTAGATGTGATTTTGAATAGTATTGAGGAAAAAACTTTTATAAATTAAATTACTTTGGATCTAGATAATGCTGTGTGAATAATATAATAATATTAATAAATAATCTGTCCAGGATTATTAATTAATATTATTTTAAATTTTATTGCAAGATGTCTGGTCTGACATAAGGAATTACTAATTTATGAGCCACGCTCTTCTCGAGTAAACTGACACGTCTTCGTCAGTCGTATAAAACATTAATTGAAAAGGATTCCACGTTTAATTGTTATGAGACATCTTCTAGGATCAGACAATGTTGATGAATGGCGTAGCGGCGCGGCGCGGTGGGACAAATGTTTGTACGATCTGCAGATATTTGTTCCTGGTTGTTTTCTATCGATCAACAGATGTTTGTTTCGGGTGTTCTGATCGTTTTCTATGTATAATAAACAGTATCTATGTACCTAATGTATTGTATTATATATATTAGTCATCACATCAAGTACCCATACATATCACAAGCTCTGCTTAGCTTGGGGGCTAAATAATGCTTTGTGAATTGTCCAGCATTCTTTATTTATATCTATGAATAAATATCTCATCTATTATAGCCTCCGACGACGAGGTATTGATATGGATGAGTTGAGCTACCTGTGGATTGTTTGCTACGTCTCATTTTGCTCAATTGTTTCAATTGTAAATACTAGTTCTAATTTGTTACTTTTAATTGGTTATAATTTTCTTTGTTAATAATGTTCTATCTGTCGTATTATTTGTATATCTGTTATCACTAGCTATGCTAACTTTGGGGCTAGATAATGCTGTGTGGATTGTCTGGTGTTATTTATTTATCTATCAGCACTTGTACGCCTCAGCTGAAAATGTCTCCCCCAAGCAAAGGAGTTTGCCATGAACATAATTTGGGTTTAACATTATTGATTTATTTTTAAATGGTTATTCCCGCGGATTCGCAAGCGTTGTTTATATGGAAATGTTTTAAGGTTATTTACATCGCATGGGAGCTGTTTTCACAAAACGTTTCCATCTCAAGGACGCGTAGAAAGCCGCAGGCAGTGTGATCAGATCTTGACAGCAAAGTGCTTTTTTAACTCATTAAATTCTGTATTCATGCATAACCTATTAAAAACATGTTATCGAGCCACTTTCCTTTGTTTACATCTATCTTGATAAGATAAACACTAAACAGTATCAAAAGTGGCATTTTTCGTAAGTATCTACGTACCTGATAATATTAGTATTCGGAGCAGGTAGAGGTAAAATAACTCCCCGTTCATTATTTTAAACAATAGACGTTTCTTACGCATACAGAATACACATAAGGTACCATACGGAAACGAAAGGGTGCATAAATATATATAAAACACTGATATTTTTGTCATGCTATAAAAATACTGAAATACCGTCAACGTCACTACTTTACCTTCTTATAAACAGGTAAAATAATAATAATAAAGCGGGATAATCCACACAGCATCCTCTAGCCCCAAGCTAAGCAGAGCTCGTGTTATGGGTAGGTACTAGATAACTCATATACCTACTTACTTAATACAATAGTTTACATAGATAGATATTTTTATTATACATAGAAAACACCCAGATCACCCAGAATGTATCTGCAGATCGTACAAGTAAAGTAATTATAGTTGTAAAATATATTTTTTCGTGATTTCTCAGTCCCTCCTATATAGCCATCAATTAAATCGTTTAAAATATCTAGTCAATATACGTAAGATTTATATTCCTTCATTTATACACAATTTACTTAAATTGTTTTTGAATAAATAAACTGAAACTGAAAAAAATGTATTCGCCGCCTCCTTTCGTAGGTATCTTAAAAGCTCATTAGGGGAGGCCTACGTACAGCAGTGGACGAGTACCTAAAAGCTGACGATGACGATGATGTAGTTAGTACCTTAGAAAGGATTACATCTAAAATACAGACACGAACATGTTCAAGTTCGTGTCTGGTTTTAGTGTATTCCTTTCTAAGGTACTAACTACATCATAGTAAGGTACCTACACGACGCGACGGAGCCGAAGTGCGTCTGGGACATTAAAGTGTTAGTTTGTTTGTCCATGATTTGAGAAATACCATTAAAGCCTAGATAGATATCGTTTCTTGTCCAAAAGATTACATGTTCTTGGTAAATAGTGCCTTAAATCCTAAGTTTACCTAGACACTAGGGTCTTCTAAGCATAGCAATAAGTATAGATAAGTTGTAAACACGACATAGCACCATTTACTGATATCTATGCAAGTGTTAGCTCATTGAACTAGAATGTCCTATAAGTAAAATCTAAGTTCTAAGGTCTGCCTTGCCTTAAATCGTACGTGACTAATCACACGTTAAGACTTTATGACCATAAGTTGCTACAACTGGATATTCTTTATATCTTGTGCAATGAAATACACATTTTTATTTGCAAATGTGTCATCTTACTTTGAATATCTCGAGAAGGACGAGGAACGAGGACGAAGGACTCAGTAGTTATACGTAGAATTGAGAAAGGTAAACTGGAAAGCTGAGAATAGCCCCAGAAAGCCTCAGAATTAGTAGATAATCTTTATTACGGTTTAGTTTAGAGGATAATACAAAACATTATAAAACAAGTCTTCAAAATGTACCACCTTTTGAAACTGACATGGTTATTAACACTAGTCATTTAAAACGGGATATTTACCATGATTTGTTATTCCGAAATATTGGAAAACTCAAGAAATCAAATCATGGTAAATATCCCGATTATAATCCCGAATAATTTTCAATGATTTTAGTGTTACTACAACCTTACTCAAATAGAGTAAATTTTGAAGTAAATAATGGTATGGTTCTGTATCTCTTATCTATGCTATCTTACATTCTCATCTCTTACAATCTTTAGGTTAAAATCCAAGCCCAAGGTTTTTATCATTCAGCCTAATTATCAGTTCTTCCTATTTCTTAAAGAGCCTTTGTAGGAAGATAACATACGCAACGTTACCGAGAGTTAGCGGAGTAAAATATTTTTTTTAATTTACCACTTTACAATCATATTAGACCTCTGTGGCGCGGTGGGCGGAGGTCCACCTGCGACGCAGGAGGTTGTGGGTTCGATTCCCGCCTATTTAATCTCTATGTTATATACCTAATGTATTAAGCATATCAGTCATCTAGTACCCATAATACAAGCTCTGCTTAGCTTGGAGCTAGATGATGCTGTTTGGATTATCCAGCATTATTTATTTATTTTATATCATCAGAGATTACTAGATTGCTGTGCTGACTATCTTAACCGACTTTGCATTGCTTACGCCTGGATTCGAGTTGGAAACCTTCGAATTAAAAAGTCGGGTTGCTCACAAAGCTGATTTTCCGGAATATTCCGCCTTCAGTCTTTGAGTAAAGGCTGATTTCCGCGTGCAAACTTTTTAGCGCTGTTCAATTAACTTTTTGCCCCTAACTAGTCGATAATGAGAGGTAGGTCTATCGTAATTAGAAACCATGGGAATACTTCCACTGTTGTTGGCATTGTTATGAATGATTCCGACCTTTTTGTATTGTCGTTCGCTCGACGGATTTACATAGGTCGATGATAGAAGAGTAGGCGATTCTCACGGTACAAGTGCATAGTTGAAAATTATAAAAAAACTGACTACGTCCTCGCTTTTTCACTTTTTTCATCAAATGAGAGAGTGAAGGCGTAAAATGTAGCTAAGAAAAGAACCATATAGGTGACTAGACAAGTATTTCGATACTTTATTTATCAAAATCACTTTAGCCATTTTGATGCTTGGAGGTACATACTTAATAAAGAATGCCCAGCAACCTGATAGAAACACCCGAATATGCTATCTTGATTTTCAACAGATTAATTGAAAGAATTGCATAAATACTTCTATCGAAATCCATCAGTAAACTAGTGGTGGAATTGTATCCATTTACTTGATGTATGTGACTTTTAGTATCTCTATCATATCTAAGATTGGTGATAGATAACTACACCATGCATATATGTATTTACTCTAACTAAAGTAGGACATGGACACCATTTTGCAAACAGTTTATTTTGCGACATTTTTATTTATTTGTAAGTCCTACTTTGCAAAGGTCATATTAAATGCTTCATTGAGATATAGGAGAATATTATCAACAGGTTTTTATCTTGTTTCTTATCACATGATATATGTATGTTTATAAATAAATAAAATTGAATTGAATATATCTTCTGCCATTAATCTAATAATAACTATAAACTCTGCATTGCAGTAAAGTGTGCCGGGGCGTGTAGGCAACGCGGTTGGTAAAAATGCATGAATTAACGGTCAGTTTAAGTTCAAATGAATACCTACAAAGCTAGTTTCTGCATGCGGCTTAGCATTGCATATTTTCGAAATAATAAGTACCACAAAAGTATTATGCTACTTATTATTTCGAAAATCTATTACTATGTTCTAAATGTACAATTTTTCATCTTGATCTCTTCAGTTTTTGAAGATCTTCATCTTAGGTAACAAAACAAAATTCACATTTAAGTAACAACTTTTGTGTTTTTTAATGTTAGTAGGATACCTTCATTATATTTACATCATCATCAACAGCTTTTCTCCACCCACTATTGGGCAAAGGCAGATATAATGATGTTGTATCTATAGATTAAACAATATGATACAAAGTATGAAAATAGTTGCCTTAAATAAGGTTGTAGGTTTAAGTGAATCTATGGATTGTAATGATTCAGGTTTTACTAAAATTGAGATTTGAGTTTGAGTCTGTATTCAATCCTTCTAGACTAGATGTAAGAACGAATTACATAGGCATTAAACCTTCTCTGATAGATACCTTCATTGGGGGCCCATTGTCTGTACTGTACCAATGACAATAAACAAAGTGTTTATAGTTTGAGAAGTATAAAACCGGAGGAATATTTTAACCACATTAGAACTTAGATAAATACTTCTATTTAACAATCTATACTCACAGTATACACCATACTATTCACGATAAGCTGTTGACATCCCTTTCTTGGTTTCTAAACATAATTTCACGACTGATAAAACCACAACACAGCTGTTAGTAAAGTTTCTGATGCAACAACGTTTATTTTTAGAGTTAACACACACAAGCACTCATTCAATGTGGTAACTATATGCAAAAAACCTAAATTACATTCAGCATTATGAACAGCGAACGCACAGGTATTCACAAAAAATTGCGCGACATACGTCTCGCTCGCTTGAGTTCAAAAATTGTTATGGACAAATGATGGACAAAATAAAAAATCTGTTTTGAATTTGAATGAACTGCCGATTATAATGACAAGCGGGTGAATGAATGATGAGCAACATTGAATGAAAACAAACTGTCTGCTATTTGAATTGAACTGCCGCCGCACTGCGCCGCGCCGCCGTCAGCGCCAATAGAAGGCTACTCCATCAAAATCTTATGTCGCATTTACATTCTACCGTAGTGAGCAGGGAAGTGGGCAGGACGAGTGTGTAAACGCGATACTTCTCATGCCACTGCCATTGCCACTCGCGCTGCCCGGCGCTCCCCAAAATGGCGGTTTTTTGTGCGGAAGTCAAAGGACCGGCAGCGCGAGCGGCAGTGCGTGTTTACATTCTGCTCCGATTCGATATCTTTTTAAATATCGAACATAATTATGTATCGCAAAAAGAGACAGCGCGGCCGCTGTAATTATTTCGACGTCTGCCATTGCCGAAACTTGAAAGCGAAGTGAGTGGTAGGGCAGTATGTAAACACACATTCCTCTCGATCCTGCTGCAGCAGTATTTAGGGAATTATCGCCGGCAGCGCGAGGGGCAGCGGCAGGGGCTGAATGTAAATGAGATATTACTTAGATGAAAGAGGACGAAATTCATACTACGAAATTTTTCCTTTCCTTACCTTCATTACTGGAGGTAAGGAAAAATTCTACTTCGTCTCTCCAGCGCACGGACAATACACACGGTAACACGGACGGTCAAAATGCCTTTTGGAAGATCCTTCCCCAAAGCTTGAACAATGAAGCGGACACTTTTCACAAAATAACGGAGCACCTTCGGCGCTACCTACTTCATCTCTTGGTTAGTGAAACATGATAATTTAGAATTTTCGCACCCTGCGATCCAGCTTGTAAACCTATATCCAAAGTAATGAATGAAACGTCCGATTTCATTTCTCACATTTCACCAAATTACAATATTGGATTTTAAGACAAGCTTCTTGCTCTGTAGCTCAACGACAATATTTATTTATTGTTGATTTCACCAGTAAATTTTATATTATTTTCGAGAATTTCCTGGTCTGATCGATTTTACAATGTAAATTTAGCAACTTATTTCTAAAAATGAATATATAACAATATAAAAAAAATTATACAATATTTTATGTTTACATTATTAACTATCTATGCATGTAGACTTGAAAGTATGTTGGGT
The DNA here is from genome assembly GCA_947044415.1 of Eupithecia dodoneata. Classification (NCBI taxonomy): domain Eukaryota; kingdom Metazoa; phylum Arthropoda; class Insecta; order Lepidoptera; family Geometridae; genus Eupithecia; species Eupithecia dodoneata. Next base: position 4,948,852 of record OX345670.1, read on the forward strand.
TGGAGTCATTTAGGAAAGCTAGTAAAATCGACATCGTTGAAAGGGTCATAAACTATTTTACGACGCGGACGGATGGCTGTCCGTTTATAAAGTAAGTTACGCAAAAGCATATAGGTTACAAATACTCTTTGAACATAGGGTTGAATGGATTAACATGCCTAAAACTTTTGGATCCAACGGTTAAAATTGTGATGGAAAGCTCTCGCTATTTGGTCGTCAAATTAAACAGTGAACGAAATTTATAGTATAGGATCCCTTGAAGAACGACCTTCACCGAGATGTTTATTTGATGAAACGTATTTTATATTACATTTAATATATCAACAAATACATTGAATATCGGTTGCTTAACAAATTTCAGTCCAGGATATGATTAATTATAAAAATTAAAAATTTGGACCACCTTCACCGGTTTGCTTATTAGATAAATTCTATACCAATCGAAAGTACGAAGCCCATAGAATATGGAAAACAAAATACTTGCAAGGTTGTTTATTATAATTGCATGCTTGCATTTCTGCGTCCTGCGAGCGATATTGTGATAGATGTTCTCAAGACATTTTGTATCAAGACGCATGCGATATTAGATATGTATTACACATATGACACATGGAGGGATGTGTAGAAAGAAAGCTCGCAGCAGTCTAAGGAAATGCGAAATAAAACCGCAACAAAAATGCGCCTGTGGGGTACATGCTAATAGAAAATTTTGTACCTACCTATGTTCGAAGACAGTTGTTAAAAAAAGCAAGGCAAGGAGTGGTCACCTATTTATGTAGTTTCGGAATCATTTCGCTAAATATTATATTACCATCACTTTAAAAAGTAGATATTGAAAATCTAAATAATTTGATACCTTGGTAAGTTATTTAACTAACCAAGGTACCAATCACGATCCGGCGATAGGTCGGGATCGTCAACTCCCAAAGCGGTTCACTGTTTTGGTTATGATTTTGGAAGGAGGATAAGTATTTGTCAGTAAACCACTCTGTCAATTATTGGTGTTCTTTTAACACAAACATGGTTCATAAAACCCGCTTAAATTGATAATGAATTCATCCAACTGCGGTAGTTTTACAGCAAAAAGTATTATCAAAGGCTGTTTGTAATTTACTCACTTCACATTGATAATAGAAAATCAATATAATAATCCGATGAATAATAATAATATGTACTGGAATTGCCGTGAAGTTATACTTCAGGGAGCAAATGCCATTTACTTGGTCCTGAGCTTGATACCAATGACTGACATGCTTATAAAAAAGTGTTCCTTGCATTACAACGTCTGGCAACATTCATTCATTCAATACATTATCTTCATTCATTCATCCGCCACCCGTCCCGTCGTCCATTTTCATCAAACCAAACTCAAAAAAAAACGACGACGGAAACATAAAAGAAAAAGTTTTTTCTTTTTGTCGGTTACAAATAGTTCTTGTTGAAAATCATTGAAAATAATGAAAGTCCTAAGCAGTTAAATTCATGAGTTTCTGTTTTGCCTATTATATCAGGAGGGTGTAACTTGGAGGAGCTAAAAACGGTGAGTTTAGTGACATTTGATTTGTTTGTAAAACGAGAAAGTGACCGTTGTCGGATGGAACGGCAAACTCGTTGCAGATGCCTTTTGTTTCATGTCTCGGCAATCGGCATCTATTGGGCACGGCTTTAAATGAACTGGGTAATAACTACTTTGTTCCGCAATCTTGCATTGGTAGGTAGCCATTTGACAGAGCTCAGCTGTGCTGAAGTGATTCACCAACGTGATGTTTTATCGAAATGCAGATGCATTGTATTCATAGTGTAGCTATAAATACACGCCTACGCGTAGAGAGCTGGCACAATTTGATTAGTGTTTTTGGTCAAAATGAATACAAAACCGTACTAGGCCAAATCACAGGACATTGTCATTATTGACATGCAGGCAGGTCTGCCTTAGAACCTTATTGTGAGAATGAACATCACTGAAGCAGTTTGCAACAACTACACTAATTAACTAACACTAAGTAGATGTTATGCAGGAACTTGCATCGAGCAATACACTACTCAATAACTAGGCAGCAGCCGCGTCTGATAGGAAGCAGGCAGTAACCTGTTCCTACCATGTTTATAACTCTGTGTTGAGTGTTAGTGCCCCTTTATCTTTGGAAGAAATAATTGAGAGTAATAAAAGGTCAGATGTTGTGTACACTTTTATTAAGTTGTATATTCTCTCAGGGTTAACTGGAATCCATATTGAGAATGCTAGTTTGTTTCATTTCTTTGAAAAGAATATAAATGTATAGAACATACAGGTACTTGCTTCTCCATCATATTTTAATAACGAGATTGATTTAGTGAGTAGATGTTTTAATGCATTCATTGCTAAGTGGCAGTCAACGTGTCAGATTATATGGTCTAACTCGTTGATTGCCACCAATGTACAAAGATATGCATTGGTGGCAGTCAACTGTCAAATGTAAAGACATCTTAGTAATTTTACTTCTCATCATACAAAAAGATATAAAAAATCAAAAACAAAAACATATAATTATACAAAGCATGATCTCTAAATCAATAGATCTCGAAGTGCTTTATTTCCTATGGTTAGACCTTACAAGACTCCTAGACAAGTCACAAATTAAAACTAGAAAATAAAGTGTACACTTAACTTATGTTCACTTCAATCTTTTAAACACTTTGATTGCTGAAAGCACACCATATGTGTTTTCTTCAAGTGACTAATATGCGTAAATCCTAGCGCAGCAGCTGAGAAAATACAGATCTGTGTGACTTAGCACTGCCGTAATGTTTTTCGAACGAAATGCATGTGCGGTGGAACACAACCGCTGTGTAGAGCGGCAGCATGAATGGCTTAGATTAAAAAAAAATTGCAGTCGTCGAAAAAAGATCGCAGTCAAAGTGTAGGTAAGGTCAAGAAAGAATATAGAAATCTGTTCCTCGTTAGATTGTTAATTTTGTGAGTTGGACCAAAGTAGAATAGTACACTTGCAAATTATTTTACAAACATTAAGCAGATTGTCTAGGTCAGTTAGGAAAATGAAATCAATACCTATTCATTCAAGCCAATGTAACTTGAATTGTGAACAAAGAATCTGAACTTTCTATAGTCTACCTACTTTGAATGTATATGTTAAACAAATTTGAAATGACTTTGTTTAGAAACAATTACTTCCTTGTTATCTTTTTAATTATTATACTTAAATCCTCAAAGAATTAATAAATAAATTGAATTGAATTGAATTGTGATAGGTATGTAGGAATTGTGAACAATAAGAAAATAATCATAGGGGAATCTAATGGGTTTGTTTGTTAAACTAATATTATAGGCCTAGATCTCATTACTCACAAGTTCCAAGTTTGTGCTGAAAAACTCCAAACGCATAAAAGTCAACATTATATAGTTAACATTTTTTTACTATTGTAATTATTTATTTATTTTCAACATTATATTATATGTTAAATAAATAAGATCTCTATGGTCTGAAAGGTCACTGTTTCAAACACAGTACTCTTCATCTAATAAACAATCACTTGATTTTTTGCGCTTATGCCTTTCCTAAAAGGTATGCTCTATTGCGGGAATATGTCAGACTGAATAAAGAAACTTTATTTTTATTTTAACCCCTCAGGAGTAAACTCAAAACATCAACAGACTGCACCACCATGGAAGAAGAAAATGAATACAAGAAGTTGCCGACCGAAGAAAAATGCGTCCACAAGCTTTGGAAGGCCAGAGTGGCTGGCTACGAGGAGGCCCTAAAACTCTTCAACCAGATTGATGATGAGAAGTCACCTGAGTGGAATAAGTATCTTGGTCTGATCAAGAAGTTTGTTACCGATTCTAATGCTGTGGCTCAGGAGAAAGGTATGAGTATAGGTTGTTATTACATGCTTATTTTGTCAACAGCCTGTTTTACTATCACTATTTTCCAAAGAAAAAAGTAAGTTATTCCAGGATCTTCATCTATGCAAAATTGTTGCCCAATCTATTGAGTAGTTTTGGCACAAACAAGCATGGTGAATCATCCTTACAAACTTTATTCAACTGCCTATTGAATAATTTGTATGATATGATTTACTTTAAGCTCACAAGTTATATCCACATAGAGTTAGAATGTTTTACATTATGTAAATATTTCCCAAATGATCATTTTATTTTGAAAACATCCTTTATAAATTTCGTTAACAGGATTCTCGCAACATGCCAGAACCTGATTTATAGTAAATTTATTGTATCCAGCATTCCACCTATTTATATAATAATAAAATACAAGAATAATAGATTTAATCGAATAGACTAACACCATATCTTTGTTCAAATGGATATGTGGCAAAGATGGAAGGCGAAAGGAAGCTTAGTCTGTCTTCACGCTAAAGCTACTCAATAGAGGATACTCAACAGAGCGAGTTAAAAATCTGCCAGAGATAGATAGATAGAAAATACTTTATTATACCGTACAAAACAGAAGGGAGGGGAGAGAGGATAAATAATGCTGATGCTGCAGTTTTTTGAAGATAGGGAGTTTTTTGAGATATACATAGTTATAGTAGGTTGTTTTGTTTATGTACAGTTATAGTATGGTGGATACGGATATCGGTAATACGGGTAGGTACCTACCTACCTAGCATCACGAAAGTGAATTTGAACCTTCCTTCCTCTGATATAAAGTTTCTTTATGTTCAACACACAGAGCTCAATATATGCAAATATCTATAGATCGGTATCTTGTTTAACCAGATGCTCTTGAATTACTTTATGTGCATTTTTTCCAACGCCAATGATGCATTATCATGAAACAACAGACCATTGCAAAGAATTTAGTGCCTTTGTGCTATAAATAAACGATTAATGGATGGTCGGCGAAAGCGTATAGAGCTAAATATTTGCTTTTAAAAACAGTTTATGCTCTCGAATAAACAATACTCCGATGATAGGTTTTGTAAATGGTTGTAACTCTATGCTCTAGCCTTAATCTCCTAAATGGCCATAATTACAGACTGGATTTTATGTTTATGAACTTGATCTGAAGGATTTTGCCTTAACTCGTTCTATAATAGCAAAAAACTAGGTGTTCCAGGCTACTTAATTATCTGCCACGTAAGGTGATCTAGGGTTAAAACCTACCTTCCTACCTTTGTATGTGGCATTTTGGGCTTGCATCCTACTAGCTACCTTCACAAGGTTTTGCCATAATCACAAATGCTTAACTTTTCAACAACACATATCAAACTTTTACTACGACCACCAATCCGCCTAGGATTGGTGGTCGCAGTAAAAGTGTTAAAAATACACAGAAGGATGCTGCTGCTCTATTCTGGTAGGTTCCCTTAGTCTCCTATTGCGAAATTCACGGCGGCCTGAGTTAGAGGAGTAAAACCTTAGGCCACGACCGCCATGGGAATTGCATTCTACATTTCTCTAAATTGTTCCAAGTTTGTGCAAATCTTGGAACTGACATTTTTAAGCTCATTTAAGACTGACCTTTATTACCCTCTGGTAATACGTCCTTAAACTGTGACACCTAGAGACACTTCTATTAATGTCATAGTGTTAGGACACTGCATCAAATGCGTATTCATGAAGCCTAACTTAGACACACGTGTGTAGTCCACACGTACATATCATGAACTATAGGATTACTACATGCGTCTGAGCTTCGAAATTAAGCAAAATTCTAATGTTAACTCCGTCACTTGTATGTTATAAACCAATTAGATGTGGTTCAATCACATGTTTTCGCACATGTTTACACAGGACAGCAATTCACGTGCTGCAAGATTATCCTAAGATCTAATTAGATACGAAATAATATGTTATCGGATCGGTTAATGAACTTCTTCAATACTTAATCAAGTTATAGAAGTACAATTGACCTCCATGTTTGTTCTTTGAAAGAGAAGGACTATTGATTTTATTGTAGGTACTTACTGCGCTGTAATATTTTGCCTACATCTTTTTTGTGTCTTGTACGAAATCAAAGTACCTAATCTAAAACATTGTTTTGTTAATTTAATGTCCGAATAAACTGATTACAGAACATATAATATTATTATAGTATTTTTATAAGATAAAAAATTAAGTGTATTAAAACATTTAAAACTAAAATGGAAACTGGTTATATATTTTCAGCTTAGGAATCCCCTCTATATTCGAGTGGCACCAAGGCGAATGCAACCACACGAACCTCGCAGTTACTTAATGTGATCCTGCAGAACAGAATGACGGCAAACGGCCGGCCATTATTCAATCATCGTAAATCCCCAGTCCTTCTATTGTTTGTAATTGGACTCTGACGAATTATAAAGCCATTTAGAGGTTCTCGGACAGAGAGTATTTACTAACTTAAAAGCGACCGTCCACCGCGCCGCCGTTCAATAACTATCGCATTTTTCACATGCTAAGAAGGAATGTTTATTCGCAAGCTGCTTTTTATCCCGTTCACTGCTCAGCCTCAGTGATACGATCAGCAAGCTGCCCCTGCTAGCTGGAGGCTGTTCTTGCACACGTCATATTAGTTCCTGAAAGTGAAAGACACCTCACGCCATCCGTGTGAAATGGGTCTGCTTAGCTCGGCAAGTCGGCGACCAAGCCCTTATCATGTTGTGAAAAGGGCCGAAGTCTACTATCCGAGCATTCAGAGACCGAACATAAATTTATGTAGAATAAGCGTTCTAAATATACGCCTATTGAAGTTCTCCTTAGTCTCGATTCCGCTGGACTATTTCTGCTAAAACTGTCCCTATATCAGTGTGTTGGTATAATTATATTGCGTACATAAAAGATATACGGAAGTTAGTCTTCATTGACATAAGGTACCGGTAGGAGAAATCGAGCTTCGACAAGTCCGTTTAAAGAGCTCTCTACAAGGTATTACTGTAATTAATAGTGTTGCATATACATTTTATAAGAGCTAAAGTAATTTTGTCTGTTTGGTACCTTTAACGCCTAAGCGACTAAACTAGACTAAAATTAAATTTTGTATAGAGGTAGTTGGTAGGCCAGGAAAGGACTTAGGCTACATCTTATGCCGGAAAAGAGCGTGCGGAGCCGCGGGCAGGAACTAGTAGAGATATAATTGTACTGGTTTAAAATATCGTGGTAGGCATAATGAAACAGCGCAACGTTACTAGTACTACGTTCCCATCGGAATTAACCAATAAGGAACCAGCGGGAGACGTGTGCGCGTACTTTAAGCTATTGTTATTAGTCGATTCCACTCTACTTATTGTAAGAGTTCGCTCTAAAATCGTTTGAGACTGGTATAAGATGAAAATGCAGGTACCGGGAATGATTTATCTAAATAATCCTATTAATGTCATCGCCGGTCGTTACAATACAGCTACGAGTATGACTTGCTACAAACACAGGTTCATCATTTTTTTCCGATGTCTTGCAGCATTTTATCTAATAAATGTATGAAAAAACTACAAAAATGTCGGGAAAATTATTAATCAGAGGAGTCCCAAAATCCTAAACCAGGCGTGTGCACTGAAGCATAATTTGGACACTGCCTATAAATTTTTAGCTGCTCTCTGTTTTCATTGCAGTGAAAAAAAATATTTTAGTCATGAAATTTAAATCATCTTAACCCTGGTTTAGTACTCTGCCTAATCTTAATACTTTCCCTCAGGTTTGGAAGCAGCCCTAGTATTCGTAGAGAACTGCTATGTGGCCGGTAAGACAACCGGTGAGGTTATGGCCGGCATTGTGGCTAAGTGCATCGGTGCACCTAAGACTAAGACCAAGGATCTTGCACTGCAGGTACATTATTACAGTTATTTCAGCCTATGGTTTACAGCTGTTTCAGCTTATTGGTTCTTGTCGAATTTCAATTTAGATGGCACAACAACTAAACTAATTGGTAGTAGTCTAGACCTTCGTGATACGTCTTCGGCCACATCGTCACTTACTATCAATCAGGTGAGATATGTAGTGGTCAAACAAAGGTCACGTTTTACGCAAGAACGGGATGGTATCATTTTTGATCTGTCCAATTATTTCAGTTTAGTTTTTGCGACATCCGAATTCTGAATTCACATCATTAGCTATTCAGTGTAAGTCAGGCCTTTCCCCTTTACAGTTTTCACTCTCTGTCTATCGAAAGTGTGATTGGCCAAGCGCTGGATTGTTAACTCATTAAAAGGATCGTGAGCGGGATTTAGTTAGAATTAAGGGATATTCAGCGACACCCAAAATTATAGGTTCCCTAACTATAACTCAATTTGTCGTAGTCCCCAATCGACATTGGTTACTTCAACCGTCCAGAGAATGTTATAATTATCCAATTAATAAGTATCTACATTATTCAAAATTTAGTTTTTTCCGTGAAATGTTGATTCTGATCTAAACAGTCACTTACAATTTACAATATGAATGAGTCAGGATTGGAGTAGCTTGCACGCAAGCGAGTCATGCTTGTGAGCAAGAAACCTCGCATTAAAATTACTAAACTTCACGCAGTTGTTTCAAAAAGGTGTTGACATTGAAGTACCGAAAAAGTCAGACCATGAATTAAATGATTGCATACACATCTATAACTCACCTCATCCCTTACGACCCACTCGATGCACATACCCCAGGCAATTGGTAATGGTAAACTAATACAATTTTCTTTTCAGATCACACTAATGTACGTAGAAATAGAGAAACACGAGATAGTATCAGAAGAACTTATCAAAGGCATGGATCAGAAGAGCCCAAAGGTGGTTGCGGCGTGCGTAGCAGCGCTGAATCAGGCACTCAAACAGTTTGGCAACAAAGTAATGGCGATCAAACCTATGGTGAAGAAAATACCGGTGCTGCTAGCTTATAGGGACAAAGCTGTGAGAGATGAGATGAAAGCGCTGGTTGTTGAGATGCACAGGTTAGTAATAAAGGATGAGCGGCGTTTTTTGTTTTTTATAGTGGAAGAAATCAATTAAGATAGCTGACCACCATATAGGGTAACTAGCTAGGAAGAAAAAGAGCCATACTTAGGGAAAATCGTAGAATTTATCTATCCCAATAATTTGCGATCTCAACGGTCGTCTAGGTCTATGTAGTTTGTAATTTCTTGGGGACAAATACTTAATTCAAAAAATTTATTAAATTGTGTGTCAAAAAATTTAAAATATATAATATCTATTTGTGAGTAGTGAGTGAGTAATAGCTAAAGAAAATTCAGACAATCCCTTATCTATCTGCTTTTTCAAATAAGATTTCTTAATTAAACTTAAAATTGCCAAAGAATGGCTACTAAGAAAGAACAATAAACCCTTCTAACTATTTACAAAATTTGTGCTCATTTCAGTATTAAAAACTATACGAGTATTAATAGCATAATAGCACCTATGTTAATCTTATACATCATCATTGTATTCTAGATGGATTGGAGTAGCGATAGAGCCACACATAGCGTCTTTACAAGCAGTGGTTCAGCAGGAACTAAGAGAGGCATTCGGAAGTACCGGAGCCGCTGTACCGACCAGATATCTGCGCAGCCAGCAGAACAAGATCAGAGACGCGCCCGCCGCGTGTTCTGTTGACGGTACGTTATTCTCTATGCACTAGCTTTTGTCTCCGCTACGGACATCTCGGCTTTGGTGGAGGCTGGCCATTAGTAGGTACTGTGACGACCACGGTCGTCATTAAGCCTGACATTCCGTCGCTATTCCTCTCGCATTCCCTTGGTATATTCTTGTAGTAGACCGGTACCTTTTAATTCACACATTGATTATGATAACTTATCCAGTCAAGCCGATATGGGCATAATGTCATGATTTACTCATACTTTTGTAAATTTTTAGAAAGTACCTATTTTTTATTATCCCTCTGTTGTTATTTGATTTCTTTCCGAAATAAATAGATTAAGGCTTATGCTTCTTTACCCTAATAATGCTCTTCGTTTTTAAGCGAACTAAAGAATAAAGGCAATCAAAACTGAACCTTGTCCACAGGCGCTGTAGAAGACGAGGACGATGACGCAGGCGGCGGCGACTCCGCAGACATGGACCCATACGACCTTCAAGACCCAGTGGAAATTATCTCCAAGCTACCCAAAGACTTCTACGATAAACTGGACGCCAAGAAATGGCAAGACAGGAAGGAAGCATTGGACGCTCTGGAGAATTTACTGAAGAATGCGCCTAAGTTGGAACCTGGTGATTATGCTGACATGGTTCGAGCTCTGAAGAAGGTACGCTGTTTCACTACATAGTATAAAACAAAGTCGCTTTACGCTGTCTGTCTGTCCCTATGTATACCTTTAAAACTACGCAACGGATTTTGATGCGGTTTTTTTAATAGATAGAGTGATTGAAGAGGAAGATCTATAAACCATTTGACAAGAAGTCGCGGGGCGCATCTAGTATTTTATAAATATCTAGAGGGAATAACCCACACAAGCTTTTGATCTACTGAGGATAATGAGAGATCCGCCTTAAAAAAGTGGTCTGTATTGAAAACCGGCTTATCTAATATTCGACTTTCATTTGTCTATTCGCTTCTCTATTTTATGAAATAAACAGAAGTACATATGTGCATTTTGATAAGTTGCTCAAAATGCACATACTTCTGTTTATTATGTGTCTGTACATTATCAGGCCGTGTCATCGTCTGTTTGTTTCTTTATGTCTAGTCCATCCTATGGTTGCCTGGAAGAGATCGCTCTCAGCGATAAGGCCACCCTTTATACTTCCTTTATTCTATTGTTTATTTCTGTATATTTTTTCGGTTTTGTGTGGTATAATAAAGTGTTTTGTATCTATTTATTTCCAGATAATATCAAAGGACTCGAACGTGATTATAGTAGCGCTGGCTACTCGGCTACTAGGCATGATAGCCAGCGGTCTTCGCAACAAGTTCTCTCCTTACGCGACCGCCTGCGTGCAAGCCTTACTGGAGAAGTTTAAGGAGAAGAAGACGAACGTGGTCTCTGCTTTGAGGGATTCTATCGACGCTATCTACCCTAGTGTGAGTATTTATTCCAACTTGTACTGTGTATTCTAATTGAATTAGGGACTTTTGAGTCTAACAATGACTAAGTCAGTCCCATAGGATAACTAGTAAATGAGTTTATCAATATTTACAAGTATCGTTTAGACGGCCTCTGTGCCGGGGCGGGCGAAGGTCCGCCTGCGACTCTGGAGGCGGACCGATTGCGGGTTCGATTCCCGCCTCCTCGGGATAAATGTTAGTACGATTTTCAGATATTTGTTCTGGGTGTTCTGGCTATATTCTATTTAAAATAAAAAAATATTTATCTATGTATTGTAGTATGTATATAATTCAATTAGTACCCATAACACAAGCTCTGCTTAGCTTGGGGCTAGGTGATGCTGTGTGTATTTTCCAGTATTATTTATTTATTTGAACTTATTTTCCATTCGTTTAAAAGTCTTTGTCTAAGTGGTTTTCGAGTCGCTTTTTCTTAAACTTCTGAGAAGCAGTGACCAAACAAAACGAGAACTAAAATAAAACGATTTCTTTATTTTTAAAGTCGTTGACCGTTACAGTAGTCCAACAAACATCTGATAAGAGCAGAGTTATTCTGATTACAGACCGTACACGCAACAAGCGTGATATCGCGACGTAAACCTACTTTTAAAGCTTAATTTACTTTGTTCTGTGTGGTGACGGACACATTTCCTGATTTAATAGTTTAAGTTTGGAATTTCTATAGAAATTACATGATGACAAAAGTAAAAAAAAAAACGATTAGTATAGATAAGGCATCTATTAGCGAAGCATAAATAACCAATCATCATACTTAATGTCTATTATATGAGCGATGCAATGCAAATCGCCGTTTCTTCATTAAAATTAGAATACCGTCAAATCAAATCGCCGGTCAATCCGTTTAATCCACATCATCATCATCAGCCCGTGTCAACCGTGCTCTGCATCCCAAATTGAAACTAATAATAACGACGACCTCTGTGGCACGGTGGGCGATGGTCCGGCTGCGACGCTGGAGGTTTCAGGTTCGATTCCCGCCTCGGGACAATTGTGTGTTCGATCTGCAGATATTTATTCCGGGTGGTCGTTATCAATGTAAAATAAAAAAATATATATATATATGTAATGTATTATATATATATATATCAGTCATCTAGTACCCATAACACATTATTTATTTATTCATCTTCTCTCCACAGACCAACCTAGAAGCAATAAGCGAGGACATGCTAGCCGCGTTCGACAACAAGAACCCATCAATCAAAGCTGAATCGTCTTTGTTCCTCGCGCGCGCCCTTACCATCACGCAGCCGTCGGCGTTCAACAAGAAACTTGTCAAGATTTATGTGGCTGGGCTGCTGAAGCTGTTGGAAAGTGCTGGTAAGGAGTTAATCATCAAAGCTTTATTTCCTTAAGACAGACCGTAGATGACTCTTGGACACTTCTCAAAATTCAAATTACATCAAAGTGCTTTATTTCCTTTAGATCTTCCTTAAAAGACTGTTGGAAACATCATAAAATTCAAATTACTGTATGTTAAACAATGATCACATGATGTTGATGACACCTACATCAACATCATGTGATCATCGCTTTGATTTTTTGTTCACTTCAATCTTATTAAGGTAGAGCGAACAAGAAACCTTTACCTTGTTAGGTTGTTCGTTTTCGGGTTCGTCTACTAACTACTAAAACTCGTCGCAAGCATCTCTCTTTCTACATAGAGAGATGCATAATCAGATTTTTTGTAGTAAGCGTTTTTACAAAGGATATTTTTGATGATTTGTTTGAATTTATTTATTGAATACCACCAATACAAACAGAATACCAAACAGTCAACGAGATCACGATCCATTCGCTATAGTAATCTTCGCGAAAACCTGTAAACAAAAACAATAATATTTTTTTTTTCCTTTAGATCCAGCTGTAAGAGACGCGGCGGCGGAAGCCTTGGGCACAGCGACTAAGTTAGTCGGCGAGAAGAACATAACACCACATATTGGTAAAATTGAACCACTCAAGGAGCAGAAAATCAAAGAATTTGCTGACAAGGTATTTTTATTACACTGTTTATTGATTTAATATTATTTATGAAAAGAATTAAGCATTAATTTCGTTCTGGGTCACTTTATTCCCTCGTAGCATCCAATGCTAGATAAATTTCATGATATTTCAAAAACTCGTCTGAATGTTGGCTGTAAGGCAAACGAGTAAAGACCAATTTAAAACTATTCTACGTTTCATAGTTTATAATTAAAAACAAGGGTTTAAATACTGATTTTTAATCGTAATTGTAGTTTTTTTATTATAATAATTGAATCTCTTTTAGGCAGAAGTGAATGTGGAACAGCCCTTCTATTCGATGACTAAAAAGGTTCACTTTCCTTTTTATTTTTTTGAGTCATAGTTAGTAAGCATTTTCGCCTATATAGTTTAGTTGTACCTACATTTTGTGGTCAATTAATCCAATTTTACTTCTTTCATTGGTTTAACTAGTTGTTACAAAACCTTTTGAGTTAGTGTATTGATAATTATAGTGTACTAGCTGCGCCCCGCGGTGTCACCCGCGTGGTGATAGATATTTTGGATAATATACAATATATCTTTATAAATTGTAACCTGTGTGTTATTCTGATGTATAAGCTATATTATTGTAAAGTTTCATTAAAATCCATTCAATAGTTTTTACGTGAAATAGTAACAAACATCCATCCATACTTACAAACTTTCGCGTTTATAATATTAAGTAGGATGTGCAGGAGATAAGCAGAAGTGTTATCTTAATTAAAAAATACATGAACAAAAGTGTCTTCATCTTAAGCTATACTTAAGATGAAAAAGTGCCAATCGACATGTTCTTAGTAATATGTTGCTATAGAAATAAGTTAAAATTTCGTTACCCATTAGCCAATTCTATAGCTAGATCGTATTTAAACTGTAGTGTAGGTATTTATTTAACATTCACTTAAAATGTGTATACTAGACAATTAAAAAAATCAATTAGTTCAACATATTTCTCAAATAAATCATGTGTAGCCTTTAGTGAGGTACTACTACTAAGCTCATAAGAATAATAATTGTCAATATCTATCTATGTAATATATTGTATTATGTATATCAGTTATCTAGTACCCAAAACACAAGCTCTGCTTACCATGGGGCTAGATAATGCTGTGTGAATTGTGCAGCAATATTTATTATTTATTTAATTTATTTTAATATCTTTCATGTTATTCTGATGATCCTATGTTAATAGCAATTGTGTCTGGTTGGACACTTTTCCGCCAGTGTCAAGTAATGGAAGATAATTGTAAAACTTCTGAGTTATCAAATTATGAAGACGGTTTGATATTTTCACCACCTATTTCGTTATCTAGCAGGGCTATACCACGTGTAGGTTAGGTTGGCTTGGGAGACGAGATGTTGGATTCCCCCTTACACCTGAAACTCACAGACAATTCATACTATTTTGTCTGACTTGATCATCCATCAAAATGTCAGCTACAAATAGTGACGATTCATCTTTGATTTTTTAGGCTGAAATCAAAGTGAAAGTGGCAGCTCCTAAGAAGGAAAAGTCAAAGACCTCGCCCCCAACAGGGAAGGGTGACGCGAAACCGGCCGCTGGGTCTGCACAGCCCAAACCAGTCAGACGACCTGCAAGTAAGTGCATTCAAATATTGGTAGATAACAGAGATTTGCAAGATACCATTATAACTCATTATTGTATCAGGTAATACCTGTAAAAATACATAGATGTAATACTTTGAAAAAATAAATAAATAATAATTAAGTATCAAGTTGTAATAACACAGGTATCTCTTGCTATTAAGATTGAATACATATTTAATTATGCTAATTAAATATGTATGTGATGTATTGTCAACATGTTTAGTTTTTTCTTATTGCTCTGTTCATATGAGGAGGAGGAAGTTATATTGGTTTTTGTGTATCTCAAGTTTCGTACCATTAAGTTTTATGTACTGTTTATTTCGCAAGTAAAATAAAATACCGTGTAAGCCTCATGACAGGCACGGCACATGTTTGCTAACCAGGGATGGCCAAATGATGGCCAAATTTGTTGAGCAGTTTACCGAGAAATATCTTAATTTAAAAAAAAAACATTTACAGCAGCAGTAAAGAAGCCGGCAGCTAAAAAGGCGGCTGCACGCGGCCAGGTCACCCCGCCTCGCGAACAAGAGTTATCTCAAGAGGAGGTGGACGCGAGGGGCGAAGAGATATTCACAATAGAAGGAATTATTGGTATGTATGGTGTTTGTGTAGGACGCCCTCCGGCCAGGTGGGATGAGGACCTGCGAAGGCCTGCGAGCAAATGCTGGATGTGTCAAGCTGAAGATAGGGCGCTATAGCGCTCATTGGGGAAGGCCTATGTCCAGCAGTGGACAAACATAGGCTGATGATGATGAACATTTTTGTAGGTATATTTCAGTCAAGTTAAATTAAAAATTCTTTATTGCATAAAAAGTACAAAACACTTATTTGGGGCTCTCATTACCAATATAAGTTATTCTGAGAATAACTTGTAGTTTGGTAGTGAGTGCTTCCCCTTACAATTATTAACACTGGTTATTTTACAAGACTTAGATGTGTAGTCAAGGGTCTGATTGCTGTAACGATAAAGCCGGGAGCTGATAAAATGCCCAAAAGAAGGTGGACGCGAGAGGCTAATAGATATCCACAATAGCACTCATTAAGGTCCGATTACATCTACCGGCACAGTGCGTGTCAGACCCGCGCAGACTAATAAATATTCATTCCACCAGCACGGCCGGTGTCTGTCGGCGTATGCACTGTAGATATAAATACGTTTATACACTCTGTAGCGTACAATATTTTTTTTGTTTGCCAAGGCACGCTCAATGTCTGTAGATATAAACGGGCCTTTATTAGTATCTGTAACTATAAAATGAAATTCAATATTCTTGTTATGGCGTTGAGTTTTAAATAGTGTTGCCATTTTTTAAATTGGTGGTGACAATTTTTCTTGAAATTATTGGATTTTCACTTACTCGCGATTTGTATACTCGAGTTAAATATTTGGGCTCAACAGGTGGGTAGTTTCAAACACAATTTTGTAGGCGAAAGGCGGTTTTATAATATACTGGGTTCAGATCACGTCTTCGCACGCGTTGTTTATATGGAAACGTTTGAAGGTTATTTCTATCTCATAGGAACTTATTATATGAGATAAAAAGTAGATTGTTTGATTCCAGGCTTATAGCTTTTTACCTTACCTTACCTTGGAGCTAGCCAAGTAACAAACATCTAACCATCTAAAGTTTCGCATAAATAATATTAGCACAATATATTATGTGACTATTGTAAAATCTTTTAAAGGGTACGATTAGCTTCGTACCTAGATTTTCTATTCCTGTAATTAGTTGCCGTCTCTAATCATCAAGCTTCTTCCTTTCCAGGTCTAGGCGACGGTAACTGGAAGACCCGCCTCTCATCCGTCCAAACCTTCCACTCCACGATCCGCGGCCTGAACTGCTCAGATGTGGGCTCTCAGATCCTATTCCGTCTCCTGAACAAGAAGCCAGGGCTTAAAGACACTAATGTGCAGGTCATGAAGGCACGTCTGGAAGCTTGCAAGTATATTATGGAGAACTTCCCTGTTTCACCGTAAGTATTATAGAACTGCCCATATTGGTTGTGTGATCAAATGTTAATTTTGTAAAATCGTCAATGAATTTATGATTTAAATGCAAGTATGCCATAAAGTGAAATAAAAAATTTAAACATCTAATATGAAATGTGTATGATCAACGTTCGACAATCCACATTGTACATAAATCAAATAAAAAATCTTAAAGTAGCCAAAATTCGTCTGCCTTCTTTCCCTTAACTTAACTTACATATTATTAACTTTCTATTCCTTATCATGATTTCGTGGCAATTCACTCCCTGTCCAATAATGCGTGGCACTGACGCAGAAAACGGCGCAATCGACCAATAAACACAATAAATTCCTGTTGCTGGTCTCTCATTGGTCGTTTCCGCGTCATCCTAACAATTGTGTTTCGTTTCTCCAGGACTGCAGCCGACTTCGTCCTCCAAGACATAGTGACCAAACTAGGCGAGTCCTCCTGCATGGTTATATCCGCGGAATGCCTGACATCGCTAGCCGACGCCTGCGGGCTAGAACACGTGCTGAATGAAGGTCTGTCGTTCGCTATGGACTCGCAGAAGAACCCTAAGGTGCAGAGCGAAATGTTCAACTGGATGGCTAATGCGGTCAAGGAGTTTGGCTTTAAGTGAGTTTCTATTTTACACGACGATTGTAGTGCTTTATTTAAAAAAACATGCTAAACTTTGGAACATTATATTCTATCTATACTATTGAGACAAAGACTGTTATTCTAGGCCATGATTTTATCTTATCCGTGAGCTAATGAAAATAGGTTTAAAGAATACCGACACATGGTTTACTTATAATGACATACACAAGAAGCAAATTTAATCTAGTTTTTACAATATTTTACTAGTGAATTCAGTTTTTGGGCAAACAATACAAACAGTTTCGCATTTCCGCTTATATATTTTTATAATAAAAATAAAGTACACACTCACTGATACTACTGGTGTGCGGCGAGCATTATTCAGAACTATCAAATATCAACTCTCGTTTCCGCGCTCGAAACGAGAGTTGATATTTGATAGTTCTAGTAATCTAATGAAATCACGCATCGCATCCAACCAAAATGGAATAGGTAATTCGTACTTCTTAACTATGTTAACGCTACTCAATATCTTTCTTACAGCATGAACATAAAGTCCATAATCGCGCACTCGAAAAAAGCCCTGTCTGCTACAAACCCAAACGTGCGAACATCTACAGTAACCTTCCTCGGGATTCTATCTCTATACGTCGGTCCATCGCTGATCAACCACTTCGATAGCGAGAAACCGGCGACTAAACAGCTGATTAGCTTGGAGTTGGATAAACATGCGAATAGCACGCCGCCTACGCCGACAAGGCAGGTTGGAGTTAGCAAGGTAAATTACGTTTTAAAATCAATTTATGTTAAGCTTCTCCTAAAATAAAACCTTTTACTTAACATTATTAAATAAAAATTGCTTACTTGTATGTAAAGTAAAAAGGTTTTATTTCCCGTCACAAGAACAAATAAACAAGGGCACTTTTTCGATTCAAATAAATAAATAATGCTGGACAAGTCATATATTTCATGTTTGCAGTTTAATGATAGCTTGCTTTTCTATGTACTAGACTTATTGAACGTTTTCTCTTTCTTGTCTGGCATTCGTCACACAGTGTCAATATTATGCACAGAACTGAGCCCGCTTGTTCTTGTAGATCAAGTCTAGTTGCAGATGATTACGACAACGTTAATCGATTCCTAACTGTTGTCTACTAACATAATTAACCATTTTAATCCCTTACAGTCTGCCAGCAAAGCATCTGTGGGCGACGACCTTGACGAAGCTTATGAAGACGCGGCAGACGAGGAGCCAGCTCCCGTTGACGACCACCGGGCGAGGACTGACCTAGCGCCGCTCATCACTGAGGCACTGGTCGGAGAGATCAATGACAAGAACTGGAAGGTATGTGTGTACGATACAAAGCATCAGTGGGCGGCGGCCTTGAGGAAGCTTGCGAGGACGTGGCAGATGAGGAACCAGCTCCTTTTGGGAGCGACTACACGCTGCTCATCATTGAGGTACTGGTCGGGTAAGTAGATAAGAACGTTATACGATGTGTGAGGGAGTGAGAGTCGCTTCGCCACGCTATGTTAGGGAATGCGACTCGCTTCGCTCGCCACGTTGTACAAGAGTATGTCGCTCACTTCGCTTGTCGCACTGTGATGGCACATTAAATCCTTACACACCTTCACACAACATGACTGGCTCCGCTCGCTATACTTTTTTATTGCGGCTACGCTCAGTTAATGCCTTGAGCGTACAAATATTTGTACCAAGCGGAAAGGGACTGATTCTAGAACTGCAACACTGGCTGATATTGTTCTGGTATTTTTTGAATTTCTTTTTTATTTTAACTTTATTGAATCTCGTCAAGATAACGTTTCAACTTCACTGAACATTTTTTTCCAGGTTCGAAACGAAGGCTTAGACAAAGTGAAAGCCATCATCAGCAACGCTGCCCCCATAAAGTCATCTTTAGGCGAGCTTCCCGCCGCCTTATCAGCGAGACTAATCGACTCCAACTCGAAGCTAGCGCAAAGCGCATTGCAGATCTGTGAGCAATTAGCTATTGCTATGGGCCCGAAGTGCAAAACGCATGTTAGGACTTTCTTCCCGGCTTTCTTTCAAGGTATGTGTGATCAAGATGTCCAGAAACACGATTTGGTTATGGATACACGGAATTTGCTATAACGAAATAAAATAGATTTGAAAAGGCCATGCATACTGATGGTCAGGCATACATTTTATGTAAATATCTGCATATAATATTACGGCAACGACTATTATACAAACCTAAATATGGCTTCAAATCAAGACCTACTTGGCTTTTCTACTGCTGGTTAGGTGTTAAAGATTGTTGTGTCTATGACGTCAACCATCATTCAGAATTACCATAATATTTTCAAGAGAAGAAAGTCAAAAATGTCTAATGAATAGGCACAGAATAACATTTATTCTGTGCCTTTACAATGCACATTGTGACGTCATGCCGCCGTCATTAATCAGACTCTGATTAGTGTTCAACGTGTTATGGCGGATTGATGTATTTTGTAGTTTTATTTTATTAAAAAAATAAAAGGCTCAGGTTTCGGTATTGGGTAAACACATATTTTGGTGATTTATTTATTTAATAAAGTCTCCATTTTCAGCTCTAGGGGACAGCAAGCAATGGATCCGAACCGCCGCAGTGTCCTGTATAGAAACCTGGTGTCGCGAAGCCGGTCCTTCCGCGCCTCTCGAAGGAGAGATGATCTTCGACGCTCTAAAGGCTGGCTCGCCAGTGCTACGAGCGGCGTTGTTGCAGTGGCTTAGCGAACATCTACCTAATGGTAACGAGATAAAACTTTTGAACGAAATTAAACTTTCGGCTTATGTGCTCCACCCCATGCCATTTAAGTGTGGCGGTATTGACTCCCACATCGGCAATACCTGTCAGAGAGCGAAAGTTTATGAAGTTGTAAATATAAATTTCTTTTACAGTGCCCCCAAAATCCTTCTCCAAAGAGGAGCTATCAGTCTGCGTGCTCACAGTATTCTCGTGCCTCGAGGACCGCGGCGCCGACGTGCGCAAGGCCAGCGCTGACTGCGTCCTACCTTTCATGTTGCATCTTGGATACGAAGCCATGCACAAGCAGCTCGAGAAGCTAAAGGTAAGAGACGGACACAGTTATCGAATGGTGACCATAGGATATGCGGCGGCCTCGAGGCAGACCACGAGATCTATAATAATCATCTATGATTTTGTAAAAGAAAAACTATTTTTGTTTATGAGTGGAGGCTACTTATAATTAATCATTGAGTTTGAAAATATGAGTGGCTCTCTGAAATTCTATAGGTTTATTATATTAATATGTTGAAATTGAATTAAAATTTATTTGAATTTCGAAATAATTATTTAACAAAATCCTAGATGCAGTCCATCAGAGAAGGCTCCCTACGTGAAAAATACTATAATTACTATGCAGTGCCAGATGAGACATCTGTCAGTTCAAAAATCTATGCGAAAATAATTATTTATTTCCTGATTAACCCAATTTTATTCAATTTCCAGCCTGCATCAAAGCCTGCAGTGCTAGCGGCCTTGGACAAGGCCCGACCGAACTTGCCTGTACAACCTCTACCGACGTCTAAAAGCTCTAAGGATGTGTGCAGGGGGGTCAAATCTGCGGGCGCGATGAAAAAGGAGGCTGAGAAGAAAGGAGGGGCGCCTCCTAAGGGCAAGGTTTGTACCTTACTTTAAATAAATAAATAATTAAAATAAATATTTGTGGACAATTCACACAGCATCATCTAACCCCAAGCTAAGTAGAGCTTGTGTTATGGGTACTAGATGACTGATACACATAATAAAATTTATATCATAGATATATACTTTTTATTAGACAATGATAACGACCAGATTACCCGGAACAAATATCTGCAGATCGTACACATAATTGTCCCGAGGCGGGAATCGAACCCGGAACCTCCTGCGATGCTGGCGGAACTTTTTCCATCGCACCACTCAGCATTATTGTCATAAGAAATCCCTCTGTTCAGATGGAATTCGCTATGTAATCTGATCTACAAAGATGAATAAGGAGCTGGTATACAGGCAGAAACTAGTAGTGTATAATTATTATTAAATATGTAGAAAAAAAAACTTTATTTTATTATAAACTTAATCACCAGGTCGTAAAGCCGAATTCAGCTACAAGCCGCGGGAAGAAGGACGATGAAGACTGCTCACCGTTATTACCAAACAATAACGCAAAGAATCAACGTATTATTGACGACCAGAAACTGAAAGGTAAACGAAAGTTTTTTTTTTGCAAACTTTGTCGACATAACACAAGGAAAAGACAAAAAATAATTTCATAATTCATTTATTATTTGTCTATCAGATAATGACAATTAATGTATAAAATATGACTTGTCTAAGTGCTTATTTTGTAAGCCTAAAGAAATAAATGATCTTTGACTTTGAGATAATTTTCCGTACATAGGAATCATTTTAGATCGCTGGATTCTGCCGCTTAGGCGTACAAACATTTCAATAAACATTGAAATAATATTGTTGCTAACAATCGCGACAACAATAAATTGATCACGGCCTTATCATGAGCGATCTTTTCCAGTTCAGACAACCATTGCTTCATGTGGAACTGTTGCGCAGCGGGCGAACAGTGGATTTGAATTCCATTGAAAACGATTAAAAAATTTTGTTTCGTCATCCCTCAACTTGCCGTATAACGTGACAAATTCTCCCGCGACTAATCTCTGTTCAATTAATGGATATCGGATGAACATGTAGTCTTCTTCTTCGCTCCATTTTTTTTTCATAGGTAGTACAAGGCAAAAATAATAAATGCTCTCCTCATTTTTCTATGCGTCTGTACTCCGCGGCGATCAGCAGAATACTAAAACGACCCGCGCTGATCGTCGGCGCTTACGAGCTACGCGCCGAGCTCTTAGCGCCGAGGGTCTGCGTGATACTAAAATCAGCCTTAGTTTCCCAAACGCGAACTACGAGATATCAAAACGAGCTTATATAAATACAAAGTACGCTGGCGGTGTTATTGGATTCTTTCTCATTTTAGTTAAATTTGATCATTTCAGTACTCAAATGGAACTTCACAACTCCACGCGAAGAATTCTTTGAACTGCTAAAGGAACAGATGGGGACAGCTGGACTGAATAAAGCTCTTATTGGCAACATGTTTCACAGCGATTTCAGGTATTATACAGTATTTGTTTATATATTTTTTCATTTATTTGTGTTTAATCTAGAAGCTAATTAAAACGGTAATTCCGTTTGTCCGTAAGTCTCATTAGTCTTTATGATAATATATGAAATTACTAATAAGTATCTACCTGGTTAAGTAGGTAGATACAGTTGACTCGTAAATTTACTATAGTCTATCCATCCAGAATGTAGAATGTTTGTAAACATAAGAAATCAGCTGATTTTAGGGTTATCACCACGAAATGATGCAGGCCTAATAGAATTACAATGATTTCACATATACATTCTATTAGATTTATTACTTTTTATAATCCTGACGTCAATTCTATGCAGAGTCTAATTATTTCAATTTACAAATCGACATTATGTGGTCAAAAACAAAGATTAAAATCACTAGAGATTTTTTGTCTTTGTACCAGTGCCATCCCTAACGAATCTCAGTTTTGACGTCCCGTGTTGCAAACAGTTGGTTACTTTTAACTACTATTTCGAATCAAGGATAGCACTATGACCATACATATTTCTTACAGAGAGTATTATTTTAATTTAGCCCGATTATTTAACGTTTAATTTCACGCTGCATATTTGCTTAGCGACAATCTGTCCAAGAGTTATGAATTCTTCGAATTTCATCAATAATGTTTAGTGCTTCAAGGAAAATACTTTAAACAGGCACTTATTTACATTCAATTGAGTTGGCACAGGTGAAAAATCGTTTGAGAGCATAAAAAGTCTAATGATTTTTAGTCTTATTTCATAATCCTTTAGCTTTTATTCCATTCTATAAGGATAGGTAATGATAAAAGTAGGCTGATTTCACAGGGATGCTTTGTAAACAAACCACTTAATTATTTACATCAAATATCACCAGCCCAGTAAGGCACCCCCATCAAAGCTCAAGATGTGACCTAAATAAAAAAATGTTTTTCACCCCTACATCAGCTGATTGAACTGTCAGTGGCTCTGTTTACAAACATTCTACATTCTGGATGTATAGACTATAGTTTAGCTAAACAATGTTATTCCTTCGCGTCAGAAACTGAATGTACCTAGGTAGGTATCAAGTGGAAGGTAGTCAAGTAGGCCACAATTGCAACTGCACTCGGCGTTTTCTTTTCTTACGTAAAGAGGCGACGCTGGTGCCAGAGATCATAGTCAAACATTTCTAAGTAATAATCCTTGCGTATTTAGGTATCTCCATAAAATATCCTGTATATAAACAGCAGAAGGTACTTTATTGTGTGAATGTTTAATTTTCTGGTAGGCGGCCTGACTCGGCTATATGTATGTTTGTAGTTTATTCTAAACATCTCCTGTTTATACTTAAATAGATCTCAAGAGGTGCAAATATGCAAGTCTCGACAGAGTCTACACATTTGCTCCCCTTGGAGTTGAGACCCATAAGGCTGGCCTGATAGAGATTTACATATTTTCCTTTCAGATACCATCTCAAAGCAATAGAATCTCTCTCCGAAGATCTAAACGAGAACGGCTCGTCTCTGATGGCAAACCTTGACCTAGTCCTCAAGTGGCTAACCCTGCGTTTCTTCGACACCAACCCTTCGGTCATCCTTAAGGGTTTGGAGTACCTGTCTGTGGTGTTCCAGTATCTCATGGACAATGATTACACTATGGCAGAGTATGAGGCCAACTGCTTTATACCTTACTTGGTTTTGAAGGTGAGAACTACTTCTGACTAACAAATAAACTACGCAATGGGTATCGCAATCAAAAAAATGAAAATTTAGAAATTTCCTTTTTTCACCGTAATCTATATTTATAAACATGAACCCCTCTTTCTTCAGGTCACGCTATAACTTGAGAACGGCTTTACCGATTTCATGAATCTTTTTTTATGTTTTCTAACACTCCGTAGAAGGTTCTTACATTAAAAATTTTACAACATAAAAACATTTACAACAAAAATAAGTAAATGATAATTACATTACTATTTATTTATTATATTTTTTTAAATAATACTAAAGTAATAAGTAAAAGTAACATTGATTGTAATGTCATGTCAATATTACAATGAAGCAGTGGAAATAATTAATCAACGTTATTCACAGGTGGGCGATCCCAAAGACACAGTTCGTAATGGCGTCAAGAATTTGTTCAAGCAGATTTGCGTCGTCTACTCCGTCACTAAGCTGTTCGGATATCTGATGGAGGGACTCAAGTCTAAGAATGCTAGGCAAAGGGCAGGTATGTATGTATCTATTTACGACCGATGTTGCGCGGTGGGCGATGGCGTGCGACGCAGAATATTACGTTTGTACAATTTGCAAATATTTTCGTGTGTTCTGGCTATTTTCTTTATATCTTTATAACAAAAATATACATATATCTATGTAATGTATTCTATTAAGTATATTAGTCATCCCATAACACAAGCTCTGCCTAGCTTGGTATCGATTGAAGACCTTTTTCTATAAAGTCCTGTTCTTAATAAGCGAGATAAAACATTAAAATCAAAAACGAATAAGGTCATCTCTTTGTTTTTGAATCTTTATGTTGACATGTTGATAAATACCACTTAACATGCTGTGGCAATTGCTTATGCCTTCGACGAGAAGTCTTAAAAACTCTGACTAGAGAAACTGAACTTAGTGAAATATCTGCTTACTATGCTCAAGCCATTCGCAAGGTACTTCAGTTTAGCTTGTTTACTGTGTACTGTGGAAAATCAGGTGCAATATCTTACTCCACACCTATCAAAAAACCATGGTGCCTACAGAAATAGAAATACAGAAATACATTTTATTGGTAAAACCACTTAACATGCCACAAGGACAATGAAAATTGAACTTACCATTACCATACAACACGATCACTTGGCGGTGTTGGTATTGTTTGGTAAGTTCAACAAAATATTAGTTTTTACAGGGATGAACCCAGCTATCACTTTATACCTTATATCCCTCCACAGAATGTCTAGAATGCATCGGCCACCTGCTAGAAACCTACGGCTCCACAGTAATGGGCCCCGGCGGCACCGCAGCACTCAAAGAACTGGCTCGACACATCGGTGACCGAGACAATGCAGTCAGGTCCGCCGCCCTCAACTGCGTAGCATGCGCTTACTTCCTGGAGGGAGAGAAGGTTTACAAGATGATTGGACAGGTTAGTCCCTATTGCATGGGGTTAGAGGCCGTCTCTACGAGCGAGAGAATCGCGGCGATGTTATCGTCGTGCCACGTATTTCTATACACTCTTAGCATGTGTCTACACACGGTGATGATATCGCGGCCATACGACGAGTGGCTGAGTGCGCGTGAAACGTCATTATATCGCGGAGAGCCTGTCGCTACTAGCAGCGCGCACGCCGCAAGGACGTTACGTATTGACAAGCTTTTTAAACAATATTGATACTCTCGTCTGGCACCACTGAACTCTAAACTGACACTGAAACAAAATAATAGCACAACGCGTCGTCAAAGAAATGCGGCCGTTTCCGTTACGAGTCGTTGCGGACACGCGGTGATTCCTTTACAAGTCGCGACGATACGCTGGTGAAATACTCGCTCGTTCGTGGAGATTACCCGACGATAAAAGCGCGGACTCGTCGCGATTCTCTCGCTCGTGTAGTCGGCCCCCGAGTCTATAGTGGAACTACAGAAGCTAATGGCGTAAACGAAGGAATCCTTGCCGAGTTGTGGATCGGTCAGTAATGTTCAAGATTTGATGATATTATTTATTACATGAACATACTTTTCCAGATATCGGACAAAGATCTATCACTACTGGAAGAGCGGATCAAGCGAGCAAGCAAGACTCGCAGCGCTGAGGCACGACGTTCCATGGTCGTGCCGCTTTCTGCCTCCGGGAAGCCTATCCAGCAACTAGATGTAAGTAATTATATATTTTATTGGATGGATTTCTCAACCAAAGTTACCGACATAGCTCAAAGAATAAGCAGGCTGAAGTGGGTCATATATCGCAAAGGACCGACAACTACTTGAAACTGGGGTAAACGTGTTCTTCCAGTCCGGTATCCGGTTCTTTCGGTCTAGCAGGACTATTATAGGTTGATGATCACATAGATCTCTCACTATTGAAAGAGCTAATTACAGAACAGAAAATCTTCCTAATCCTTGTCGTTAGACGTTCCTACACAAGCTCTGAACCCTAATTCTGCTAAACCTGCACAATAACAATGCTATCATCACAGAATGACACTTTGGTTTTTCTACCTGAGAATAATGAAAGAAACTGCAGTGAAGGGACGCACGTCTCGACGTACTAATGCGACTTTGTCTACCCTATACGGCTATACATACATAGTCATAATCATAAGAAATGAAATCTTTTCTTTTGACATTCTGTTAAATTATTATTAATTGTATTACGTTTATCAGTCATCTAGGACCTATAACACAAACTCTGCTTAGCTTGGGGCTAAATGATGCTGTGTGAATTGTCCAGCATTATTTATTTATATTATTTTATTATTATGTATACGTAGGATTATTTAATTTTAATTAAGATTTTCAAGCATGATTTACTTGACCTCTACATTAAGATCTAAGCTATATACATGTCTATCTATTATCTATCTAAACAGCCAATAACCCCCACTATTGAGTATAGGCCTCTTCCTTATCTCGCCACCCCTGGCGGTCATATGATAGAGATAAAAAAAAATTGATGTCTAACTGCGCCCCGCGGCTTCGCCCGTGTGGAAATCTGTGTCAAATGATTTAAAACCTTTCTCTTGAATCTCTCTATATATATAAAAAAACCACATCAATATCCGTTGCGTAGTTTTAAAGATCTAAGCATACATAGGGGCAGACAGACAGCGGGAAGCGACTTTGTTTTATGCTATCTAGTGAAGCTCAGTTACAGTAGCAGTCAGTTCAGTTCTTATGTACATGTGAGTAATATAATTAAATCTAAATCTAATTAAATAATTATTTATAGGATGTGGACCCTCCTAGAAGAGCGCTGTCGCACACGATCGTGCCAACGGTTGAATACGATGAGGAGGAAGAAGAAGAAGACGATTTACCTCCCCCAGTCAGCCATCCGTAAGCTTACACACTCATTACCTTTATGGTCCGGGAGCCAGGTACAAATGTGGTCAATTATTTCCCCCCCAGCGAAAGTTCGTAAAATGCATTAGGGATTCATATTTCTGAATACTCGTGACCGTCAGCTGCGATTCCGTGGGTGGGTTGGGCAGTGGCAGCGATGACGACATTATTCACATGGAATAAGGTTCAAATCAGAAATTAAAATTCGCATATTTCAGAATTCTGATTTGAACCTTATTATTTGTGCATGGGAATAATGTCGTACCCACCCACGGAATCGCAGCAGACGGTCACGAGTATTCATAAATATTAATCTTTAACCGAATGCATATTACGAAGTTTTGCTTGGGATGGACTTGGTCATGAAAATTTGTCACTGGCTCATGACCATTATTTCTTAACTAACTTAGCTTCACAAGCTTTTTTCCTGGGTCCTACCAGATGATTGGTGTCTCGAAATCGCCTTGGTCCTACAGACGGGTCCTGCTAAATCAAATTGTTTCATGGATGGTTCATGGTGATTTTGTCATTTTCATAATTATCATTTATTGTGATTTAGGCATACAGGTAATTATTCTTAGGTGTAGCATCTTAGTGAGTACACAATGCATAAAAACCCTGTCAGGGCCCAAAAATGTTCTTGGTTGTTGTGGTTCATTCTTGTTAGATTGTTAACTTTACTTATAAATTTCATATTTATAGAATTTACTTTTTTTGACGTTTTATTATTAAAAAAAACGTCAAAAGGTCAAATAAAAGGGGACTAGCCCCTTTTATTTGACCTTTGTGAATCAATCGATCCCGAATTCCCAACAGAATTTTTATTCGAGTGTTTTGTATTTAACTGTTAAAACTTTACTAGGCCGGAGTAAATGTAACTATTTACTAAAGTTCCCCAATCTCCCCAGGATAATCCCGGAACCGAAAGTGATATCCGGTCCGTTCGGTCTCGACCCGGAGTTGATCGCGCGACTCGACGCCGCGGTGCCGGTTCTAACGCAGCCGAACCTTCCAGAACTGGACCTTAAGTTCCTGGACGACCCTATCCCTCAGGGCAGCAGTCACACCGTCATATCTCAGCCGATACGCGCCAGGTAACCTCTATACTATACTACTCTTAACTATACAGAAGTAGATATATTCGTACATAAATCACGGTAAAAATTTGTCATTTGACGCATTCACAGCCCAGCCTCAAGCTGCAAGAAACTGCAGATAGGCGTGTAAAAAAAAAAGAATTTTATTTTGCCACAACAGAAACGAATATTATACATACTCGTATAAATTAATCTTAAATTAACAAAGAAACTGACAAAATCGGTCTCCACTCAGCATGTGCTAAGATGGTAGAGCAGATCATACAATAGCGATGGTCTTCCAAGGAGACTGTAGGAAGGAACAAAACTTGTGCGCCATGGGCCATAAAAGTGTTAGTTATATAAAATACGTATGAGTGAAGTACGTGATGTGTATTGTGCGTGCTACAAAGCAGTACAGTGCGTCTCGTATCACATATCAATCTCTGCGCGGTTCTAACTTAGCTAGTCACATGGAGTGTTTGTTTTCTGATTATTACCTCTTCATGTTGCCCAAAGGATGTTTGCGACTGGCTTTATTTCCGCCTTAGAAACGCGTCATAACGTAAACTGCTGACCCGCGGGACCATATTACGCTGTATGGTATGCAAACCGTACAACTAATATAATTTCTTTGTTTACAGCATGGTCCCAATGTCGCCCCCGCGTCACATGCCGCCGCACCCGATAGTGTCGTCCACACCCGTCGCAGTCGACGACTCGCAACTCGCCGACACCATACACTCTATCGCTAGTCCGGATCTAAACGTGAGTATACAGTCACAGAAGGATATGCTTGGATTTCAGAATGTATTATTTTATTTAGATGGAGCTTGTCATAAATAAGTAGAAACAATGGTGGTTTAACTGAAGCTTCACAGTTTTCACTTATAGTAGGTACTTAAATATGCTTAAACTCACGTCATTGGATTTTAGACAGATTACTTTATTCCACCTCAACGCGTTCTCTTCCAGGCAACGTTTGCTTTATTTAGCATTTAAGGTACATAAAAAAACACTTATTTCAGACTATGTTCATATTGTCTGATATTGTTTTGCGTTGCGTTTGTGTGGTTTCTAACTATGTTTTAAAATGTTTTTTGTTGTAGGGACTGTGTATGTAAACTTTGTGCGAGATATTCGCACAAAGTTTAAAAAAGAAATATTTTAAAACATAGTTAGAAACCACACCACCACACACACACAACGCAAAACAATATCAGACCATATGAACCTTCGTCCATTGCTTCGTGAAGGAGGAGGAAATACCCCTTTATCACCCTTTATACTTCCTCAATTCTAAGTGTGTGTGTTTTGCGTGGTATAATAAAGTGTTTTCTATCTATATATCTACCTCTCTATGTTTTTATTTTCCAGGCTGCAATCCGCGCTCTCACCCTGATATCAAACGCACTGGTGTCCGGTCGCGGCGTGGCGCTAGTGGCCCACGAGCATCGTCTAGTCAAAGCTATCGCTACGCAAATCTGCCGTCTGCGCACCACTCCACAGACGCAAGACACGCTGCCCGCCTACAAGTGCTTGGCGGGAGCGCTCACTTCTGTTAGTATATATTTTTTTGCTCTATGTGGCTTTTACGTCAGTGTGGCCATGGTAGGCCTATTGAGCTTAGCTATGTCTAGGATCCATGACAAATATCGAAGGGGCTACTATAATTTAAAACTTTGATACAAGGTGGTTCCATCCAAAGTAAAAATCTTTTGAAACTATGATGGTTATAGTGATTGCCACTATTCATAATTCGCCACTACACCTTGCAGCTGATAGGAACTTTAAAAATTCGATCCAAATCTATAATAAAACTGTAATAGGTCCAGTAGTCCAGTCCATATCACACTAATATTATAAACTAGCTGTTCCCCGCGGTTTCACCCGCGTTAAACTCGAATTTCACTTTATTAGGTGAATTTTTACACCTTGGTTACCATGTTATATTATTGGAGTTTTAGTAAGAATCCCTAACTTTTTGAAAATATAATATAGCCTATGTTCACCGCGGATATTTAGGCTTCCTAACGGTGATAGAATTTTTCAAATCGGTCCAGTAGTTTCGGAGCCTATTCGTTACAAACAAACAAACAAAAACTCAAACCTTTCCTCTTTATAATATTAGTATAGATACAAATGTTTTACATCGTTCACAAAGTTCATTATTATCTTACATAATATTTATAAGCTTCCTAAGTATAGAATAGTTGTACTAGGTGGTTTCGCTCTTACGTTAGCCGGGATTTTTAAAAAAGAAATGTGAAATTTGTTAGTATTATTATAATATTCTGTATCTGTATTCCAGTTCTACGAAACAGCAGGCTGCGGGTCCCGCGTGGGCGAACCGGAGCTATGTGCGGTACTGGGCGAGTTACTGCGTGTGTTGGGATCGGGCAGCAGCGGCGGCGGCTGCGACGGCGAGCGCGTCGTGCGCGTGCTGAACAACGTGTGCGTGCGCGTGTTGGAGCGCTCGCAGCGGACGCCTCTGCTCTGGTGAGCTATATCCATCGCCTAGACGGCTGAACGAATCTTAATGAAATTTGGCATGGAGTTGAAAAATATACTGACGACGTATGTAGGCATTATGAAAAGCGCGTGCGAAACCGCGGAGATAAGCTAGTATTGTGTTTGCTCGGAGTATAACGTTAAAATAATTTTAACATTATTTTATTATACATCCCTTGGTAAAGTGGTGCTATAATTTATTATCAACCTTTCTAATAAATATCTATACTTACATTTATTTATATTTACAGCGCAATTGTAACCCTCCTCCACGAATCCATCGGAGTATCAGATCCAGCATACCCCCGCTACCAAGACCTGCTCCTCAAATGCTTTTGGAAGACTCTCAAGATGATATCCTCCTGGGACGTCAACTCTATAGACTACGACGCAGTTCTATACAAGATACATCTATTCTATAAAGCATATCCGAATAGCTATTGGAAGAAGAATCCGGATATAAGCGATACGCCTTACAGGTTTGTGAGTTTTAATGAATTCTAGATGCTTCAAGCCTTTTCGCATGAAATTTTAAATAGTATCGTCTCGACGAGACGGGATGTTTAATTTTTGTATGGGAATTGTTTCTTGCTAGAAGTAGAAAAAAACTTCTAGAAATTGACTCTTATTTTATATATAACTCACGACCGATGTGGCGTGGTGGGCGAAGGTCCGCCTGCGACGCAGGAGGTTGCGGGTTCGATTCCTGCCCCGGAACAAATATCTGCCTGCAGATATTTGTTCCGGGTGTTCTGGTCGTTTTCTATGTATAATAAAAAATATCTTTCTATTTAATGTATTGTATTATTTATATCAGTTATCTAGTACCCATAACACAAGCTCTGCTTACCATGGGGCTAGATAATGCTGTGTGAATTGTCCAGCATTATTTATTTATTTAAAATTAATAAAAAAAACAGAAATGGGTACCTATTCAATATAGAACAAAAAATAACCTATTTTATTAAATAAAAAATATTAGTCTATAAACAAATAAAACCAATGACACTTGACACTTAGGATCTAAGGATATAAAAGATTATTTATCGGGTATTTATCGCGTACCTTTTGTTACCACCTTTCCTGTACCATACCCTTGCTTAACTTTTGTACCTTCCCCCTACGTTTCAATAAAAACCAAATAAATAATCTTAAATATACTGCATGATTCAAATCTGTTCAGGCTTTTAACAGTTATAAAGAAACTCACATGACGCCTGCAAACAACACTCCTTTTTTGGGCAATCGGGTAACAAATAGTGTCTTTTTTGTTGATAGAACCGTCAAAACCCTGGTGCATACTCTAGTCAAGAACAAGGGCTCGTCGATCACGAACCACCTCACGCTTATACCTGATGTCAACGAATCTGATCTGTACCCTTATCTGCACAAAGTACTCAAGGTAAACAGCAATGTAAATAATAAATAGACTAGCGGTTTCCTGCGGTTTCACCCGCGTTAAATTCGAATTTCACATTTCTAAAATATAATATAGCCGACGGCCGCTGGGGCAAACGTGTTCCTGAGTGGAGACCACGACTCGGTAAACGTAGTGTAGGACGCCCTCCGAGCAGGTGGGATGACGACCTGCGAAAGACTGCCGGTAGATGCTGGATGCGTCAAGCTGAAGACAGGGCTCTATGGCGCTCATTGGGGGAGGCCTATCTCCAGCAGTGGACTAATATAGACCGATGTTGAATATAGCCTATGAAAGAATTTTTCAAATCGGTCCAGTAATTTTGGGAACCTATTCAATGCAAACACATCTTAATAATATTAGTATAGATAAAAGCATACTAATAAAAGCCTATGTGTTATTCGAGGCTTAGGCCGACATATTAGCAAAAATTTACCGAATTTGTTGTTGTAGTTTTAGCGTGAAGAATTATCAAACATACTACATACATTATGTGAGATGTATGCTGCAGATTCCATTCGAAACTTGAATTTATAATATTAGTAGATTTATTATGCCACAATCATTAACAATTTGACTGCGATTTTTTTTCGACGACTGCGATCTTTTTTTTAACCTAAAAAATTCGTGCTGCCGCTCCACACAGCGGTTGTGTTGCGCCGCACATGCGTTTCGTTCGAAAAATATTACAGCTCTGCTGAGTCACAAAGATCTGTATTTTCTCAGCCGCTGCGCTAGTGTGGATTTACGCATATTAGTCACTTGTAGAAAACACATACCGTGTGATTTCAGCAGTCAAAGTGTTAAACTAAACCAATTTGACAGCATTAAGGATTATGCCATCATTTTTATTTCGATCGTTATGAAAGGGACCGCAATATTTTAAGAGCTGTCAAATTTAATGAAAAAACAAAAAGTAATTTATCTATTATCTAATATAGCTGTCAAATTAGAATGGTCAATGTTTTATTATATGAACTTTGTTGTCTGAAATATTTAAAAGTATATTCATTCATTTATTATTAGGTTTACTAATATTATAAGGTTACTAATATTTGGCTGTCAAATTAGAATTAACAATGTTTTGTAATATGGAGTTTGTTGTCTGAAATAAAAGTATTCATTCATTGAATCATTCAAATCAGGTAAGTTTTGTCGACATCTGAATTGACTCTAATATACTCCACAATTTATCTTCCAGCAACTAAAACTAGACGACAAAAAGGACACGAACGAGCCTATCAACGGCAGCTCTGTCCTAACCGCTGTCAGCGGCAACGCTAACTTGAACGCGGGAAGGTTACCGCGCGCGTTGCACGAGGAACTAGCGCTTATACTGAAGAAAATTGGGACAAAGGAGACTAATAAGTCGGCTTTGGAACAGTTGTATGATTTGCGGGTAAGTACCAAGTTCTCATCAGTACATGTTCGTCCACAGCTGAACATAGACCTCCCCAAACGACGCCATGCAAAGCAGTCCTGAGCCGCCTCCGTTCATCGACTCCCTGCGACCGCTACCATGTCGTCGGTCCATCGAGTGGGAGGTCTTTCCATAGTCCGTTTCGCATTGCATCGCGGTTGCCATTCAAAAACTTTTACTCCCCAATGGTAATAGGTTATGAAAACTATATGGCCTCCGTCATCGCCACTTCAGCCTGTTTCTGTCCCAATTCTGAGAGCTATGTCGGTTACTTTGGCTCTTCCATTCCGGATTTCGCAGTGATAGATCAATTGAAATTGAATTAATCCTGTCATATTTGTATACAGGAGCGCCACCCAGAGGTTGACATTTGGACGTTCATGCAAGGATCATCTTTCTACTTCCGGAACTTCGTGGAGCGAGGCTTGCGGGAGGTGGCCGACCAGAGGAAACTCTCCTCTATGCCTATCTACAAACATGACTATAAAACGGAAAACATTGGTATGTTAATAATTTTCTTGACCTTTTCCCACTTATGCTGGGCCGGTATAATATGTACGGGTACTCTTGTTCCATAAACTTCTTAATACTTACTCGTTTATTATTCATGTAAATAAATAAATCTGGTCAATCCACACAGCACTACCTAGCCCCAAGCTAAGAGCAGAGTTTGTGTTATGGGTACTAGATGACTGTTATACATAATAAAACATATTACATAAATAGATATTATTTATTTTTCAGATATCTCCAATGAAAACGATGAAAAGTCGCACGTCATATTCTTAGAAAGATTACGAGCTTTACAGGTATGTCCAATGTTCATTATTAGCTGAAAATGTCTCAACCAAAACTTGCATACCCTCGAGGCCAATTGGCGTTGAACAATAGGTACCAATACATTAAAGGTACTCCTCAAGTATTTTAGAAATTCCGAACCCCAATACACTTACACGTGGGTACTGAGCGGTTTCGTATTTGTTTTATAATTATTCAGTTCAGGTGGTACCCCGAGGCAAATTATTTTGTCTTATTATTAAGTTGAACAAAGGAAATATCAAAATCATGTCTCTGTTACAGTTTTATTTTGTATACTTTCATAATCAGCATATAGCAGTCCACTGCTGGACATAGGCCTCCCTCCAATGAGCGCCATAGCGCCCTGTCTTCAGCTTGCCGCTTCCAGCATCTACCTGCAGTCTTTCGCAGGTCGTCACTTTATACTTATACTGTTTTGTATACTTTACGCAGACAAAATAAAACTATTATAGAAGCATTAAAAAAAAGCTAACAATAGATATCACAAAATCCCCAATGAAAATTTTGATATATCCTTTGTTCAACGTAATAATTAGATAAAATAGGAAGAGGCGCTAGTGTGCCTCGGGGTACCGACCTAGATAATACTTAACTACGAGCTAGTTTTGTAATCCTAAGGAAATGAAATTTAATTGATTTCTTATTTCCATCAAGTTAACAGTACTGACGATAAACCTTTCAATCGATTCTAGGCTAAAGCTGGCCTGAAGTCTGAATCCAGTCCATCGTCGCAGCCTCGCACACCGATCAGCGACAATCGCGCGCTCGTGGACTCTATAAATGAAAACACGCTGTCTAGGACACATAGTATCGATCCGCAGCTTGAGGTGAGCAGAACATCGATAGAAGATATAAATGCATTTATTTTGACGAGTACATAAAACGCCACTAAAAACAAAACATGGGGTCTAAAAATTAAGTGACACAATAGTGGGCGTCAAAGACCCCATTGACCCATTGCCGAAATAAGTGTAGAGTGTAGACTCAGTAGATTTTTTTTTAAACCTCATTTGATTGTCTTTTGTTTTTTTTATACTGTTATCTACGCTGACGTTACAAATCCAGGCATTCATTATACAAACAACAAAAGGTGATCGCGCTGCTTGCTTTTAAAAATATCTTGTAGCTTTGAAAGCAGTATTATTTGATTAATGTGACTGATCCTACGAATAAATAATAAGTCGACTGACCATTATATCGCCATGATGACGGTGGCTTAGGACCGGACAGAACGAATTATTTTAAGCATTCAACATTTATGTGTGAACCTGTTGAGTGTGTAAGTGCCGAAAATTCCGTTTCTTATATAGTTTTAACTTTTTCCAGCTTCACACAACGCAAATGCCCCAAAAGAACGAGGCTGCAGTAGACCTACTTCGCCAGAAACTTCAACAAATCAAGAGCTCGTCCAAAAGATAAGGCCGTTTCCTTCCCACGCCTCCCGGATTTTGTAGCATCACAAGCGGCCCATGTGAATTTGAATGTTGTCAATGCAAAATTTACTTGTAAAATTGCTTGTAAAAATCTCAGTGATCCCATGTAAGTCCAAAGGGCTGTAGTTAAAATAAAGGCCTAAAGTGACGTCCAAATATTTTGGTATTGGTACCCTACTAATTCGACAATACGGCAAACAGTATCACCTAAAAGTAGGGTGTAAATGTGTCTTAATTGGTGTTGTGTGTTGATATTGAACATCGTGGTTAAATAATTTATACTTAAAATATATTTCAAGTATTAAGCTACTAAAGTGACTATGGTGTGAAATAATTTGGATTAAAATGAGTTGTCTGTGTAAACATAGAACTTAAGTTTTGAGTACAGTCAACAAGGAAAATCCAGCGACAGATTACAGTAGCAAATATGCTACAAAAATTCCTTGCCTTGTTACTGTTTTGAAAGATATGCTGATTTTGTTGTTGGATGTACTTAATTGCCTTGGAATTTTAATCGAATGAGGCGTAAACTATTTTAAATAATTTAGATGTTCTCACTTATTGACTACAACTTCCTATCGAAGTTACTAAATTTATACGACGACGTAATCTAAATTTTTCTTAAAATTTTAGACGTTTTCTGTTAATTATAAATTCGGGTTAGCACTAACGCACGTCTACATACTAGTATCAATCTTATAATGTAGCTTGCTGATCGTGATTACAAAATATAATAAATGTTTTCTACCCCTATAATTCCACACAGTTTTATAAACTCAAAATCTTCTATCCCTTAGTGTTGTGTTAATAATTCAAAGTCAATGAAGGGTATATAAAATTGTTTTTAACTTTGTTAAATCTAATGTATTATCGATGTGTCTATATATAGCTTAGCGCACCTGTAAACACTTTATTTGTGTCCTTTAATTAGGAAGTATGTTGCATTTCATTTTATGCTTAGGTAATCCCAACTTATTCATCATAAAGAATAACTTAACTAACGAAACTGGTTTCAAGGTATGTGATGAATAGGATTGGGGTTTACGTGTATTAGAAATCATTTACACTGGGGTGAATACCACTAAATTAATTGCTTCACCATAACAATGGTATCAACTCAAAATGACACATTTTGGCAATTTTTCCTTTGATGAAAGAAACTACAGATAGTGGGACGCGTGTCAGAACTTCTGACAAGCTCAGAAGTGTCAAAGTTGAAACCATTTTATCAAACTCTCCGTTCAAATAGCACCGACCGCACTATCTAGAGTTTCTTGGACTCATCTATGGACAATTCTGTGATGATACTATTGTCATATGAAGCGATTGGTTTACAGAATTCGGCCTCTTGGGATGTATGGGTACGGACTGTCAGTACTATTAGCGCCGAATTGTAAGATAAAACCGCCAGTGTAAATGTGGCCTTTGACAATCCTTCAATAGGTGTTATTGAAATAGCAGTAAAGTAAGCTACAGTTTACGTTGTTATAGGTCCTTATAGAGTGTCATATAGTTTTTATTCATTATCAATGTAGTTTTCACTCGGCTGAAAACTTTCTATTGATGTTATCATGACATTCATTAAAGTATGTAGTTTTTTGTACTTGGTGTTATTCGGTTGAGTTTTATAAAGACTGTTTAAAGTTGAAATGTTGAGCAATACTCATGACATTAACGTTTTTGTGGCATGCAGTTGTTAATTATAGAATAGTTTGAGTTGTGATGAGATTACATTACTTATGTATGAGCTTTGGTGTGTTATGTTTGATCGAAATCTAGTTGTGTTCAGCTATCATCCAGTGGGTTTATTATAAAACTTAAGCGCTGTGATGAGGCTTTTTGTTGGTTCAAAAAGTGTTATATCAGTTTTCATAAAGCTTCATTAGTATAAACTGCCTGTAAAAATTCATTCAATGTAAAAATTACTAGACCATATTGTAAACAAAACATTCCCTTCAGTATTGGTATTGTACAAATTATTCCATTATAGTGTGTAATGTGTGTATCACCAGTTTAACAGTATATCTCGCAATTAACATATAAGCGCTTGTAAGTCAGTCTGAATACCTATGTTGCAGCTTAAATTACCAAAAATATTCAACAAAACTTTACATTTTTAACATTTGAAATTAAGTTCGTGTTGTTAAAATTAAAAATGAGAGTATAATCTATTTTTTCATATCTGTAGAAAGATAAACAATTCCGCAGTATTTAAACTCAAATTGACTCTCTTGTTTTGGATTTCTATACAATATAAAGTACTGGCCGATTCGAGATCTTTTCTTCAATAAATATAGTCACAAGTATGTATTTACCTCGAATTTTAGAAATATTGGGATTTGTTTGATTGTAAATTGAATTGATTTAAACACTTTACCAAACATCGCCCGTGTATATTTCACGGCTGATTGATAACAGTGTAAATACTCCACTGTTGTTTGGAGTTGTAACTTTGACTGACATTTTAAGATGCTATATATTTTTAATTCATTTCGCTGTTAATTCATTTATATTCATAACACTAATATCGTCCAACAACGTACAGGTAGGTATCTTATTTGTTTTCCTAATATGAATTTTAACAAAACTTTTCTTATCTAAATGTTGTTAGCATTTATTTATTATAAAATGTAAATTAAATTTAAATCATGATGTATTATTGATCAACGATAATAAAGTTCATACCTACAGAAAGTGGTTTTATATTTATGGAACTGCCCGGTGAGTGTCAAATAATTTATAACTGTCTTGAGGAGGAAATCATCCATAATCCAAATCACCTTTTTATAGGTGATTTCCTTCGTCGCTTTACCTGATCTCTGAACTCAATCTGATTCGCGGGGCGTCGTCGCTGTTGGCTGGGCTTCAAGTACTAAACAGAAATCGAAGTAAACAGATGATCCAGTTAAACGGAGCTCCGTGGTTGTTAACTAGCGTTTTGCTTGTGTACCCAGGGGCGGCTTTAGCCCAGCCCATGTAGCGCCCGTTTGCAACTAATACACAACAAATTGGAAAAAAGTGGACCAAAAATTTAAGTGAACTTTAAAATTAGGGACGATTAAAAACTTGTTATTTCATATTAATTAATAGTATAAAATTTGACGTTTAAGAGCTTTTTTTCTAAGATTAAATAAAATAAAAACATTTCATATTCTCTGTTCTGTAGAATATCTAGCCAGACGCTCGCGCGGTCAAAATGATACCGTAACCGGGCCGTTTAAACTAAATTATTTTAGCAAACAGGTACACATTCATTTGCTATGTTTCTATGTATGTTCATTGTTGCGGGATGGTTGCGGGCGCTCGGACAATCTAGCTAGTTGAATCGAGGAAACTGCACCTGATTTCTAGCCGACTTCGAAAAAGGAAGAGGTTCTATGTTCGGCTGTATCATTTCTTTATCTATGGCTGTTTATATGTTTTTAATTTAAGACCGTCGAATCCTCCCGTCACTTATGGACCGATTACCATGATTTCATGAAAAATAAATTGTCGAGGGATTAGTATTTATCCCACAAAACAAAAAAAAAAACAGTTGAAAACTAAGGGATTCGAAGTCGGATTTTAGTTTTTTGATAACAATTAAATTTTAATTTATAATGAAAACGGAATCTTCCCAATGCACTGCAAGTACTGCAACCCGTAAATAGGCAAGCTTAAGACAATTTACCACAAAGCAAGAGATTCTCTCTAGGAACTTGTGTAAATTTTGACGGTAAAACTTAAAAAAAGCGCAATATTTGGAAACTTCAGCTACTCGACAATGGATGATGGTGTTGACACTAAGATTAATATGTCGAAAATTTTCCCATGCGCCACCATCGGAAACACCGGTTTTATAATCTATGGGCCACACCATAGACAAATTTCAGCGGGATCCAATCAAAACCAAAAATCACCGAACAAAATGTAATGAAAGTTCGCCACATGTCCGCCATAGCTACATCTTCTTTCTAGTGACGTTAGAATTATTTTGTGTTAGTTGTTGTATGTAGATATTGTTTATTTTAGTTAGTTTTAGCTCAATAAATAAATAAAAAAACGGTGAGTAAAATGATAAGTGAAGTTCCCCCAAGTATACTACATTTTTCGTGCAAATTGGTTTGGCCGCGACCTAACTTCATCTCTCGCTGTCATAAAAGAAAACCTATATTCTCGCTGGATTATAGTCTTTTTGATAAAAAATAGAAATAATCTAACAGGCGGAGTAATAATTTACCGTATTCTATAAAATTTGACTGTTTGAAAACAGTATTATTCGCGTCAACATAGCCTCACCGTGTTCACCAATTTGCAGACCTTGCTGGATAGAGAACCACGATGGAGTCTCCGCGAAAATTTAACGACTGCTACTTTTACTATTATTCCACGTGCACCAAGGTAAGCTAATTAGAAAGTGCATGCTAAGTTAGGTAGGTAGGTACCATTGGTCAATAACCATCACCAATTTTATGGCCCTGAACTAGTCGATAAATTGGAAATCTATATCGTAAACATTGTTGTTTTGCGTTGGTTGAATAGCAACCACTTATAAATGGTTAGATTTTCTCTCACATTCAAATACTTACTCCCCATTTGACTACACTCTCAAAGCACCATAACAAATGTACCCGCATCTTTGAAATAATAATGTCATTGCATAAATATTGACTGTTCCATGAATGTCACTATTATAAATAAGCATTTAGCACAATAAATAAAAACATTCATAGCAGAAAGATCCTTCCTGTTTTTAAATAATACATGTTTTATGCAGAGTTTGATATTGTTATTTGGCCTATTAGAATGTTTGAAACTCTTATTAGATAATGAAACTTGTTAAGATTTATCTGGGGTTCTGTGAATGATTAACACTTGTATTTAAATAAATATGATACCTTTATCAGAAGCTGCATAAGGTACTTTCCGGATTGAAATCTGTCAGGAGTTATCTAACAGTATTTATTAACTAATTTTCTAGACAATTCTCTGGTCTTGTCTTGGTTTTACCCATGTTAGAAATTATCTACAAGTTTTCTTAATAACAAGTAATGTTAAGTGTCAGGCAGGCGATGACCAAAGCCAATGACAGAGAAGCTTGGAACACGCTGGAGGAGGCCTTAACCCAAAATGGGGTTCTGAACCAAGAAAACTAGATAACTTTATTTGGATGTAATGTTTGGAAATAAAAGAGGCTTTATTATTAACCCTTAGTTACTCGCGCATAAAAACATACATAAGTACTCACGTGGCGTGCTTTCCACCTCAATTTTAGAATTAGAAACACTACCAAATACATATAAAATCAGACTTTTATTTATGATTAAGATTTAAAAATTAGCGTTGTGAATTTGAAACTCCAATAACTAGAGACGATCAAACAGTCGCTGGGGTGTTAAACACCCCACGCGAGTAATTGG
This sequence comes from Eupithecia dodoneata, assembly GCA_947044415.1. Taxonomy (NCBI): domain Eukaryota; kingdom Metazoa; phylum Arthropoda; class Insecta; order Lepidoptera; family Geometridae; genus Eupithecia; species Eupithecia dodoneata. The sequence goes on from OX345670.1 coordinate 4,990,309, forward strand.
TTAGTTGGAGGGTTAATAATGTTAAGTGTCTGTTGAAATGAAATGAAATGAAAGTTGAATGAAAGTGTCTGTTGGCAGTACTTTTAAACTGAATTGTATTCCTCAGGGAGATAACTGTGTGTTCCGTCATGAGCCAACCGCTCTCGGCTGTGAGACAATGTGCTCCGCCTGGCAACAAGGCAAGTGTCTGGACAAGCGCTGCAAACTGCGTCATATGGAGTTAAGGGTAAGATTAATTTTCCGACAATCTGATAACTTTTTTATAATGTTAAGAAATAATTATGTTTCTCCAGAACCAAAGTTATTGACTTAGCTCTAAGAATTACCAAGCTGAAGTGGCAGTGGGCCGGCCACATCTCGCGAAGAACCGACGGCCGCTGTGCCGTTGTTCTTGAGTGGGGACCACGACTCGGTAAACGTAGTGTAGGACGCCGTCCGACCAGGTGAGATGACGACCTGCAAAAGACTGCAGGTAGATGGTGGATGCGTCAAGCTGAAGACAGGGCGCTGTGACGCTCATTGGGGGAGACCTATGTCCAGTAGTGGACTAGCATGGGCTGATGATGATGTTTCTCCAGGGTTTCTGCAACTTGGGTAGTTCTGCTTAACTTGGGACTAGATGATGCTGTGTGAATTGTCCAGCATTATTTATTGATTTATTAATATGATGAGCGTTGGTGGGCCCCACAGAGTAGAGCCCACCCAATGCTAAGAGGCGATTTGGAAGGCCCAGGATGAGATGGCGTGACAAGCTCATGGCACATCTTCCACCGTGGCCTGTTGCTGTGTTGGATCACGAGGAATGGAAGCAGAAAAGGGAGGTCTTTGCCCAGCAGTGGGACTGTAATGGCTAAAAATAATAATTATATATTATGAGGAAATAGGTCATTTATTTTATTTTATATATGATATGCAAATGAGAAAACAATCATAACATAACATTAATCATTTATTTTTCTAAGTTTCTTAGACTAGATTGTAATCCAAAATATGCATACACACCATGATAAGATAATAGAGCAGTAAACGCATACAATATATATACACATAATAATGTTCACTACAAGGTAAAAAAATATATTTATGTTTAATTTTATATATATTTCAGAAAAACCGCAAGCAGATCCCTTGCTATTGGGAGAACCAGCCCGGTGGTTGCCGCAAGATACATTGCCCATTCATGCATAAGAACCCCGAGGCACGCACTGATGGGATTGCCCCTAGCCAGCCGGTACCTATGCCGGTAAGTCCCTTACATACGTATACTATATCTATTAATTAATTAACTATATATATATATATATAATAAATATTATATTAAGGCAATATTATTAATAATTAAATTTTTATATTGAATACCCCTTTTTTGACATGTAACTTCGTTATCAATAAATGATTTGTATTTGTAAGTCTCTTTAAGGCCTTGTGTACAAGGCGCGAACTCGTCGGTAAGCGAGGCCTAAATGTATGCTATTTCATCTGAAATAGTGAAATGCGCGCTAGCGTGAAATGTAAGGGTTAACTTATTATAGAAAAACTATTGAGTATCCTTTCAAAATACATTTACTTTCAACTTTTGAATTACTAAACTATGTCGGAATGGGCTTTATTTTAGAATTTTCTTTCTTTGTATATTATTTATTTTCGCGAAAACTTGGGCTATTGAAATACGATAGTTAAGATGTTTTTTCAAATGTACACTTTTTTACGATTTTGGATGTATTCAAACGTAGATAATAACTAGATTACGTTGATATAAATTCTGTAACAAAAATTCCTAAAACTTTTTGCTATCCACAAGATTTATTTAGATTTATCTTCAAATTAGCCGGGATCAACAATAAAGATGGCTGGCAAAAGTTTAATTTGTCTACCAACCCATCTGTGATCTCATCTATAATGTTTGTATTCATATTCATATCTATATCTATAAAAGAAAGTCGTGTTTGTTACAACACTTATAACTCGAGAACGGCTGGACCGATTTGACTGAAAATTGGTGAGAAGGTAGGTTAGAACCAGGAGTCTTACATAGGATATTAAAAAAAACAATTGACAAATCGATTTCCACGGGGGCGAAGCCGCGGGGCGCAGCTAGTATGTAATAATAATAGTAGTAGTAGATAGTTATAAATAATATTTAGTTATAATTTACTTATAAGTACCAGAGGTTAATTTAAAATATTGTAAAACATAGATTCATTGTTTCATATGTATCTCATAAGTGAAAGTGTGTTTGTATGAGAATAAAGTTCTTTAAACCTATCTGCAAATAAAAACTATCTGTATTTGTTTTGTTTCAGATCCCCGGCATCCCCATAACAGGGGCACATGAGACTGTAGTCCCCGCGGAGCCTCCGATGGCGGCCGTACCCCCGCCCGCGCCACAGCCCGTGCCATTGCTGTGGCAGCAACAGCGGCCAGGTAACTAGTCATATTCTTCACCTGTGACACAAGCACATTGATTGTCGTCTAGGCTATCTATATATCTAATCAGTCGGTAACACCCACTGCTGGGTATAGGCCTCTTCCTTATCTCGCCACCCTTGGCGGTCCTGTGCCAGTCGGATCCACTGCTTCCCTACAGCCCCCACAATGTCGTCTGACTATCGGGCAGGTCTAGCTCGACGCCGCCGCATATCCCTAGGCCACCATTCGGTGACTGTTATAATAGAGAAAAATTACATGATATCATTGAATGTGTAAAGTATTTGAAATACATTCCTCCGACTTCAATAATTCACGTTATGTATGACGATGCGTTGTTGTTTTTGTGGATTACCCTAGATAACAATTGTTGTGCTTGGCCTACTGATGCCATTCCATAATATATCTTCTTTCCAGTCCAGCTAGACAAAATTTGTCGACAGTTTTTAATTCTCTATATGTGTACAAACATTTCATCATAGTAAATGTTATAATTAACTACTAATTCTACCTTATCTATATTTCAACAACTATTAGAGAATACTAATCTTTTATTATATGTTTCTTAACTGTTTTATCTTTTTCATTCCTTCAACATTGGATCATCATCATCAACATCATCATTGGATGTCTAACATTTGGTAAGTAATTTTACGCCCGAATATTGCAAATGAGATTTGAGCAGGTCTCAAATGAAGGTTTTTTGTCAATTTTATATGGAAAACTTACTTTAAACTAACTTTTTATGAAATCGCAGCTTGAGACGTGCTCAAGTGTGAGTTGCGTCTCATTTTGTAACTTACTTTATGCCCAAATACTCAAACGCATCTTAGATTTAAGCATGTATCCAAGTCGCGGTTTTTTTACATGTTTCAACGAAAATCTGTAAAAAATTCTTCACTTAGATAGATAGATAGACTTGGGGACCTGCCTTAAGTCTGAGATTTGATTATTTGGGCATCCGAATTTCTTTGCCCATAACTGAGTAAATACTTCATACTTCCCTCCCACAAATCTGTCAAAAAATGTACTGCTGAAAGGATCTAGAGAAATTGGCAAGACGTAAAGGTCCATATAATCCTCCTAAAACTCATAAAATAAATATAAAAATTACCAAAGAATAATTTGGGTTTTATTAGGGAAATTCTCCACCATGTGTTTGAACTGATGGCCGCTGGGGCAGACGTGTTCTTGCCGGAGGGCGTCCTACACTACGTTTACGACGACTCGGTAAACGTAGTGTAGTACGCCCTCCGGCCATGTGTGATGACGACCTGCGAAAAACTGTAGGTAGATGCTGGATGCGGCAAGCTGAAGACAGGGCGCTATGGCGCTCATTGGGGGAGGCCTATGTCCAGCAGTGGACTGCTATGGGCTATAGATAGGGAAATTCTCGAAAAATTCAATGATATGGCCGACCTCTGTTGGGTGCATATACAAGGCACCGAACTTTGTACGCTTATACAACGCGTACCTACAAAGTTCGGTGCCTTGTACATATATGCGTACCTACAAAGTTCGGTGCCTTGTATATGCGTACCTACAAAGTTCGGTGCCTTGTATATGCGTACCTACAAAGTTCAGTGACTTGTATATGCGTATCTATAAAGTTCGGTGACTTTTATATGCATACCTATAAAGCTCTGTGCCTTGTATATGCGTACCTACAAAGTTCAGTGCCTTGTATATGAGTATCTACAAAGTCGCGAGTAACATCCACCAGAAGCCAATGAGTTCCTGTTCCTAACAACGGTGTTTGATTGTTTCAGACCACCTACCCCCAGTAGTGATGGACTCAACCCTCATGGGCGTTCTGCCGCCTCCCAACGAGCTCCGCCGCCTGCTAACCCCCCACCACCCGCACTCTCACCCACACGAGCAAGCGCCTAGCCCATACGCACCGCTGCCCGGCGATCCTCTTGTGGTTAACTTTGAGGAAGGTATGAGACTCTACTGAAATTATATGCGTTAAGCCCCTGTTAAACGATTTGAGAGGTTCAGTTTTAACAGCTGGAGGTTCCATTCGATTACTTAGGATGAATTCTGGGGAATTTTTGATGGGGGAAAAGGTTCACATATCACTATTATGCCACTTCGATACATAGGAGTTTGCTTTGTTAAAATTCGTAACAGATCCTTAGAAATGTGATTAATTTTACGTAAAAGGTTTGCGAAGACAGCTCCATCCTTTTTTATTCTTTATTGCATAAAACACAACGAAACTATAATTTTTTTATACATTATATCGTTTTCTTTGGTAGTCAATAACAGTTTCGAACCTTATTTCTTATTTTATTTACATTTCTGTTAAATTAAAAAAAAAAAGTCGAAGTACAACGATGCGATCATTTAGAGAGAAAAGGTTAGTGCGTCCTCCCCATATATACTTATGGAAAAAAATACCGTTGATTTAAATTTATATGATGAAGTTTTAACACGTTAAAATGGACTTTCTGTGACCAAGATTAGTGTTGACTTTCTAAAGAAATTAACAAACACACAAGAATTTACTTGTGGTTCAAATGCTTTACACGGGTTAAAACGTTCAGTGGTGTAAATATTTTATTTGAGATTTTATAATGTATGTGGGAATTAAGGAAGCCTAACAGAACACCTCCAAAAACGAAGGGCGGACGTGTTTTTATTCCTATTTATAGCAAAAGTTGAAAGTAATTATTGTGTTTTCTTCAGAATGATGTGGTTTTCCCCTATAAAACCTCTCAAGTCGTGTGATAGGGGCTTACGGCCATGCATATACGGCATGATGTTCTGAAATCGTTCCGAAATGTTACCACGTGGCTTGTTTTTCAAAAGCTATGTTAGAACTGCCAGTTCGTATTTTGTTTTACTGTTGATTTTATTTTGCTGGAATACAGCTTACTATATGGTAATGTTTTGGGCGATTTTCGAAGTCATTTCTGTGGCCGACTGAAGGACTCTTGTTACCGTTGTGGTTCGTTCGTGAACATTAGTATTATATATTGATGTATTCAACATTTTTAAGAGTAATCGCTTTACGTAGTTACTGATATGTCAACGCGTCACGTAGATTCGGCGGAGGACATTTGTAGGGCAAAAATGTATCTTTGTAACTTCACATATGGACTATATTTTGTAGCTTTTAGACTAATTTTGTCAAGGCATGTTGGACCGACGGTGATGTGAAGTGTATAGTTTGAGGTGATATGCTTGTCATTGCCGTGGGGTGTTATATGATAAGTCTTTCTGGTTGTTGAGTGGTTGTACTGATAATGTCGCTAGAGTTTAGCGCGGATTATATTGTCGACGTATATAATATGTAGAAACTATACACTTCATAAATGCCATTTGCTTGAGAGATTCATTGAATTAATGGTCGGGCTTAAATAAAACATGGAAATGTATTAAAAGTGAATGTAGAAAGTAAATACAGAGGTATTGCTTTCATCACAATCTATGAAGATTGGTGAAAAATTTATTGAGTTAATATTTGAGTCGTTTCAAAATGTAGGTACTAAAGCCAAGGGGTGAAATATGTACTTTTGTGGAAAGGACTGATAGAGTCGACCGTAATAAAAGAAGAAGTACTATTAATGAATCTTTCAGTGCATTATTTTAGTTTGGGGTCTTCCTTATGCGTGTTGTGAAGGAGAGATTACATTGAAATGTGTATAGAAGCTAGCCAGGCCACGAAAAGGGTTAAAAAGCTTGGCTGATTTACGTAAAAGGGTTAAAGTGTGCCTAATTGAGTATTGTTTCATGAGGAAGCCCCCATGAACTAAAGTCGTCCGTGCCAACTATCTTATCTAAAAAAAAATATCACGTTTAGGCAAAACGGACTTTAGTTGTGCCAATAATGATGTCTCACTGTTAGACTAGCTTCCAATATTTATTTTATTCGTAATTATGTTATCTAAGAGTTTTTCTTATTTCGTGGCTCGAATTGGGAATATTGGAGGGGCTGCCACCCTACTATAGCTGCTATATTTAAAAAAAAAAACTTCCCAATTTGCAGCGCGAGTTTGTTTTAAGAAGTTGTTTTTATATTCTTCCATAGTCGATAGACGATATAAGATTGCAATAAGATTCAGTTTTACATTTTAGTTTTTGTTTATTCGGAAGGTTTAGTTCGTTTAAATTATATTTGCCAAAGGGACGGCAACTTGGTTGATTACATTTTGTTTTGTTAAAAACAATTGTTTGTTATTATATAAATTTGTTGATATTTATCCTTATATGTACCTTTGGCGAGAAAGGATTGTAATGTAACCGTTTGCGATTACGGCAAGCTTAGAAATGAGAGTAAGTGAACTTACTTATACTTTAGTTTAGCCCTCTCATTTCCAAATATTAAGGTATCGATTTAGTCATGACGGTATTTTTGTATGTGCAATAATATAGTGAACGTTCATATCTTAGCTAACTAGATTCATGATATATTAACTCGCTTTTCATTCATTATAAAAAGATATATCACTTACTCATTTAATATTGCGATTTTCCAAGTGACTGGATGGTCCAAAACTATTAATTCACTCATCTTACGGGACAAGTTATCGTTTTTTTTAAATAGATGTTGATATAATCTTTGTCTATAATAGAAAAGTACATAATAAATAGGTTAAACATATGAAAATACAAATAAAAATATATATACACGATTATTATAACTCATTTATAGGTCAAAAAGAAAAAAAATGCTTGAAAGCCTTTAAATTGTTTGTATGTTAGTTTGTAGGTTGTTTTTAAGGGGCTTTGGCAGTTTATAAAGGTACCCACACTGCTACGGTCCCACATAATAATATCGCACTTTTGAGGCGTAGATAGAGCTAATTAAAATAGATAATAAATTAACGGAAACTCAGTCTAATGTTGTAATGTATCAGATAATACAATATCATATTGAGTATCCATAAAAAAAAACTTTTATGCTTAAGAATATTAAACAATACACACCTACTACCTGTTTAGGAGAGGGTAAATAAAACAAAACGAAAAAAAAATAAGCATACTAATGCTTAGCGATTTTGGAAAATTAATAACATATTTGATAAATGCTTCCGATTTCTACATAGATATGTATTTGGTTTGTTAAATGTTTTTGGTTTATTTTCGGATTTGTTTTGTTTTTTGTTTATTGTATTTGCACTGAAAGCAAAGTTCCTATATTTATTAACGAAAATCCAAATTGTAAAAACAGATTTACTTCAGAAAAAGATTTTATATATGGTCCATGGTACGCCTAGTCATTATTTGTGTATAAAGTATTTATCAATAAAATGTTGACAGGAAGGATAGAGTAAGGTCGAGAAGGTTGTTAACTCATTTTATGTGCTCATTTTAATCTCAAACGTTTCAGTAATATGTTAAAGTACGTCGACCACAAGTTTTGGAAATCTTAATATTAGAACGGTAGCGTCATCTCTTATCGTATATGTGAAACACACTGCGATCGATTGGGTGATTAAGTTAGATCCAGATAGATTGAGCAGCTCGTGGTCGATGTTCCAAACTAAAAAAAATAGGATTCATTCAAATTTATTAGAGTTAATATGTACTGATTATTTAGGGACAATGTAGAGTGTTAGTACAAAGTATGGCTGCTAATTCGCAGCTGTATAAAATTGGTTTCGCCCGTAACTATAGCAATATCTTCATATTTAGCGTTAATTGTAGCCTTTTTCTTATATTATTTATTTACCCTTAGATTAATTGTTGAGTTATTGTTTGTTTGGCAGTAAATTTGCCGTGTAAGGTCATTTGTAAAATACGTCATATTTGAGATTTATTTTAACTAATAGCAAATGAAATTCTCTTGACGTAGGTTATCGGTGACCAGACGTGTTGCGATGCCATCAATTAAACCCGTGTTTGAAATGTGTTTGGCACTAATTCTTTTATTTAATCGTGACATGGCGATTCTAAAATTGGTAGTCGATTCCTTTGAAGTTTATAAAAAAAGAGAATTTTATAGCTCGATTGGATGTATTTGGTAGTTGGAATAAAGAAGCAAATTTATTTGCTAGGTTTTTCAACGGAATCGGCTGTCAGTTGTGTTTTTATAAGATTTGTATTTGCGGGTATGGGAAGTAGGATAGAGAGAGGGAGAAGCACTTTTGATACTTATAAATAGTCGTGGTCGCTTTGTCGATGGATGCAGGACTCGCGACGGGCGTCATGTGTTTGGATTGTTTGTAATAACGGTGTGACTTAACCAAGTATTATAGTTTACTTCCTCAGACGTGCTACTGCCACTTTCTTTTGTTTGAAATAATAAAGGGGTTGTTATTATGTTAATCTATAGCCTTAATAAGAAATTCAAAATAATGTTTATGTTTAGTGAAGCGTGTGTTAAGATCTTTCGTTTAACTGATTAACATTCAAACCGATATTGAAACTCGTATTGGAACGGTATCTTGGCTTGTTCATTCAAATTGTGTTATTATACCAACGAGTACCTAAATAAAAATGTTTCGTATTATGATTTTTGTAATTATTTTTGACCGCCCACCGAGTGAGCGCTTTCAGATCCAAAGGACACACGCGAGTATTCACACAGAGGGATGTTTCAAAACTAATTACGAAAATCATGAGACAAATTGGTAGATACATTCCACTAAGCGGATACTCGTGTGTGCTTGCAGAGTCGGATAACGAAAGCGCTCCCTCGACCACCCCCGTCAAACAAGACGACGACGCCAAGTCGCACGAACTGCTGCTGTTGGAGCGAATACAGGCAGAGGCCGCTGCTTACTACAACTACGACAACCTCCCGCCGGAAATGCCCAAAGATCGAAAACTAGTCCGAACAAACCTAACCACAAAGTACGACAAAGTATCCCTCGACGAATTAGCAGGTAAAAAGCAGACGACGCAAGAACAACGCAGCGTAGACTTCAAAGTTTTATCTCTCGACGAAATCAGAGGTAGGAAAACAAATATTGATACCGTTCTTCCCTTACCACCGATCACAATAAACCTTAGGAAAAGAAAACTTTCAACACAAGAAACACTTACATCATCAGGTAACAAAATACTCAAAGTGGTTAGGAGTAACTCTATAGTGTATAAAAAGTTAGACCAAAACGCCCCAGCTCCTTCTCAGGCTAAAAAGCAGAAACCCAGTGAAAGTAGTGATTGTAGGAAACGTACATTCTCCGAGCAGAGTGACGTGTGCGAAGTGCAAGAACATGAACTCGAAGACTGCTTGGAGTTCAAACGGATCCAAGTCGACGAACAGACGACACAGAACAAACCTATACTCATTAGAAATAGAAACACGAGCGAAAATAAAGACAATGATGATTCTATACCAACAGAAACTATCATATGCAACCCAGACAACGATTCAGACAGTGAAGTACAAATTGTAAGCGTAGATATCTCAAACGATCTGAGTCTAGACAAAATATACGATAGCGATATAGAGATGGAACCTAAGGCTATAGAAATAGTAGATTTGAGCGATGATGATGATAGTATTCTCTCTGCAACGGATCTAGATTTAGATTTAACTAATAATGTACCAGATGTAGTCGCGAGCTGTCAAAGACGAGGAAGCAAAGATGGGAAAGTAGATGATGCAAGGACTATTATTAATGAAATTGATGAAATTTTAAACGATGACTCATGATAAGCATTTCTTAATTTAAGGTTTTTCGTACAAAGTCACTGTGAGATATAAATTATTAAGGTTCTAAGAGCTATTATTAAGAGTAGGAAGACCTACACTGTAGATATGTTTTTTTAAATAAAGTCAAATGAGTAAATAAGGAGACGAGTGTTAAAAGGAAATCCAAAGTTAGAGCTTCCGATATAATGGTTGATGATCACAAGGAACAGAATAAATAATGTTAACGAACCAAGTCTAAGGCAGTTGTCTCACCGGGAACGATGAACGAGTAGCGAGCAGAGCTAGAATGTAGAAACGAGTCGGCGTGAAGCGAGTACGTAGTTCCGATATTTGTGTAATGTGTAGCTTGGCTATGACTCGCTTGCGGGGCGGCCGGGTCAAACAACAGTCCGCATTGTAGAGAAATGACAGTTGGGCGTGAGTTTTCTGATCGCTGAGCGAGTGTTATTTTCCTGGCTCTTGTCGCCCAGCGACAAACTAGTGAAGCGAGTTCTCGCCGGCAGTGTGAAAAGTCAGCGATCAACTATTTGTATATGCATCTATTTTGTTTACACGCAATGTATGTATATCTAACTGTACGTTTCTTGAGCGAGAAAATAGCCGATAGTTAGTAGTTCTCTCGCCGGCGGTGAGACAACTGCCTCAAGTAGGTATATCTACCATGGAATCTTAATCCTATAATTTTGGGTAACACCGCGTTGACACGATCAAAGTCATCGGATCGAGTGGACTGCACTAGGATAGTAGCTGTTGATCTGTTTACTCAGATCATTATCTTAGTCAACTTGGTCATCATCGAAAAATGTCATGAGACGCTCTGTGGTGGTAACTAAACTCCATTTTTTCCTACTCTTATACGAGCTAGCTCGGAAAACGTAGAACGCGGTCCGATTCTACACTCTACCTAAAGGATACCTAGTTTTATAAAGACAAAAGTCAAGCTTAAACATACGAAAATTAAACTTATGAGCTTATAGCTAAGGGCTCATTTTTGAGGGTTCAAATCTGCAAACGGTACCCGTTTGCATACTACATATTTATTTTCCCGAAGGGTAAAGTATGATTATTTGCGAATGTCGAAGAACAGCTTCGACGATCCATTTGACTCATGTACTCTATCTACTCATACTCATACAAGTCGACTCTGTCCGAGCAGACTCGATCATGTCAACGCGGCATATTTAGTCCAGCAGGCAATATTTAGGTTAGGGTTGATGTATTTTTTTACACTGTTTTCATTAGGTATTTACTTTTTATTGAACGAAATTCCCGGTCAGTTGTACAAATTTGTTGTAAATAATTACTAATTGTTGCCAAAAAGTTCGAGGAGAAATGAAAAGCGAATTATCTTTGATCCAAAATTGTATTCATATTTATGTTGTTAAAAAGTTTTCATTGACATCACACAAATGTATTCACAAGTTAAATTATAACTATACACTTTTAAACTACGGTAAATTCGAAATTAATTCTTTGACTCTCAAAATATGATTTAAAAATGTAGACATCGATTTTGACAAAAATATGTACCATCTATAAATTTAAAATGTGTTCTAGGTAAATTACTCAAACCTGGCGCGATCCTTTTGGTTTTTCGCATTTCGCATTACGAAAACAACTAGAGTAGGCCTCCAGTACCGACAGATTTGTGACGCCGCCGGCCGCCAACGCAACGTGGCTAATTGTATGAAAAAACAGGAGACTATCGCGCCAGGTTTTAAAAATGTACCCTAATACATAATGTCTTCGTAAATAAAAAATTTAGAGATAAATTTGCAGGTACTAGTTGAACTGAAATTACCTACTTGAGTTTTATAGCATACTTAGTTATTGCCAGTGTTAGAAACAAATTTCTGCATTCATAACTTGCTTTTTTTAGATATCCTATTATTGACACCAAAATATCTAGTAGTTATACAAAGATTTATTTACACACAGTAAAACACTGTTTTGTTAATAATTATTGAGTGGGAAACCTATATGTAATTTTCTGTTAGAAAACTCAGATTTAAGCACGTCGTAAGTGACAAATATTTAACAGATTTTCATAGAAAACTGCCACAAAATGGCGACTTGAGACACTTTAATCTGAGATGTGTTTGAATATTTGGGCGTAAGTATGTTACGAGTATGTATCTTTTAGTATTTCTGTTACGTTCCAATGAAGTTAAGATATTAATTAGGTACCTACCTACCTATGTATGTAACATTTTGTTGTTTAGGCAATAACGTCAGAATAACTGCCGAAAAGAAAGTTTTTTATGTATTGGGTAAAAAACTAATTCATGTTTCTTAAAAATGTAGGTCATACCTACCTACTTCTTTGTGCCTATGCTTTTTTTAATATCTATTATACTTAATACTAATGTGATCTCAATGGGTTGTTCAGTTTAGGTTGTAATTAAGCAATAAAATAGTTTTAAAACAATTATTTTAGTCTAAATAGAACAGAAACTTATAGCCATTTGTAATCACTTACTAAAGTACATTCTTACCCATTTTTATATACAACAATATACAATATATATAACTAATTTCTAGTCTATCTACTTGTTCAATAATAATGAATACCTAGATAATTAGCTGTTGCAAAAAATATACATTAAAATATCATTACTTAACATGTTACAAACTTAGTACATAATGTGAAAATAAAATAAAAGTAGATTACATAGATGCTATTCTTTGAAAAGTATTCTTTGAGCACTGTATCTTGTAAATAACTTTTCGAGCAGCACGAAATTTTTCTTATAGTTTGACCGAAACCGCTGTACCGCTCCTTAGGAAAGTGCGGCGGGGTGGGGGGCGAGGAAAAAAGAGCAAGAGTACGAGGTGACGGCAGACTGATGGATCGGAGCGGCCGATATTTCCACCCCCGTCTCGCCGCTCGCATAACTCAGGCGCGGTACAGCGGTTTTGGTCAAACTATAGTTTAAGGCAAGTCAATAAGTTAACCACGCAAAATAAGGTATTAATTGAGCCTACTATTTGTGCTTTTCTCCAGTTTTGTTGCTGGCAACTAACAGATATGTTAATTCTTCAAACTATTTTGTAATTCTAGAAATGTACAGATTATTACAAAGGAGCTATTATTAGTTATTACACCAGCATTTTGTTTTGTATGTATTTAAACTTAAAAACTGAGTAAACAGTCCTCTATCGTTTGCTGATTTATCTTGATGATTTTGTAAATGTCTTAGCTATTTAAGGAGCGCCCCGTGGAAAAATGCCCTATTCTGTGTTCTAAGCTAAATAAGGACATTTAACTGATTTGGTTCAATGGATATAATAGGTATAAATACACCGCATTTTTTCATTTGGATGGAGCTTAATAAATTGATGTTATAGTTTTATTTCCAAAAGTTTCGTCTCCCTGACAAGCAGATATCGTTTAAAAAAATCTATGGCTTGTTTTATTTAATCGTCTGTAGCTAAAAGTTCTTCGCTAGTTTTGTTCATGGGATAGACTAGGATTAGAGGTCATTGTCTGTACCTATAAATCCCTTCCTGGTTTTAAAAAAACTTTGATTGATAATAATGATTGATAGCTATAAACACCTCGCTAGTTTTGTTCAATTGGCTCGATCTTAAAATCCCTCGCTAGTTTTATTCAAGCAGCTGTAGAAATCCCTCGTTTGTTTCTAACTTTGTTCAAGCAGCGGCATCTAAATCCCTCGGTGGCTCTGTTCAAGTTTCTGCTTGGTATCTTGAACTAGTTCCACCAGGGTCACTGCAGCCGTGACCAGTACTGCTGGGAGTCTTGTCCGGGCACTGCCAGGGGGACAGAAACCCCTGCGCCGAGGAGACCGCCTAGTTCTGGAAAAATATGGACATTTTAGCCCTGATTAGAAAACCACAGAAAACAACGGCTTCACGGATTTCTTTGGTAAATGAGGTGTGGTGTGGAGGTGTAAGGACGTGTTCCGGAATATATTCTAAGTGGTATTTTAAAGGCCTTTGCATAAAAGTGGTTAAATACTTCTAATAAGTACAGTCAGCGTCAAATTAATATGAGCGTCTAGTGTAGTCAAAATGATCTTAAAAACATAAAAGCAATTTGATATACGCAGTTCGAATCATCATTATTGTTGTAAGCACCCAAGGTGTTCAAAATATCTTACTACTCATTGTTTCATATTTATGTGAGCAGTCAGTGTTTAAAATTATCTTAGCAAACAAAGCTCTCAAAGGTAGTATGCACACTGAATATCAATATTAATTTGACGCTGACTGTATCTACTCTAGATAGGTTTCACGTACTCTCTATCCAAAATACCTACAAATATTTCATATACTCGTATTTTACAAAACTTAAGGCATGCATTAAGACCATTAAGGCGTTACGAATAAAAATTAAATATAAGGTCTTTTTTCCACTACGATGAGTTATAATGCGTAATGTGCACTATGGTGAAAAAGCAGATTTAAAACTAGCGACGACGCCGGCATCGACGCTACGCTCAGCACTGAAGTGGGAGAAGTTTGAATGAATGGCCATAGAAGAGCGTCCACTGATCCTCACCGTATGGATCCATCGAACAATGTCGTCGATCAAATTAGGGCGGATGACGATTCGGATTGCCGATCAGTGGATGCACACGTAGGCCCGCCCTTGCAGGACCTGTCTATATGGTTTCCATACTAACCTGGAGGGGGCGAAGAAGCCTCGTGCTGATAATGGTTGACGTAGTGATGTGGCTGTCTGTAGCCCAGTTCGTAGCGTCCGTAGCCGAGGAAGCCGCCCTTGCAGAGGTCTGCTTCGCTGGAGTCGCAGACAGGGCTCTCGGGGACCATGCCTCCGCCGTACCCCATCGGGGTTAGGGGGCTGGAAAAATGAAGGGCATTGAAAGTAAGATCAAATTTGAGAAAGACGATCGATCTCTCGCTAGTCAAAGCCAATTGGAGGCTTTAAAAAACCAACATTTTATTTTAAGTACCTATTTCCGCATTCGTTTTCAGTTGAAACCCGTCAAGAACGTTATGAACTATGTAAGACGTTATTCCATTTCAGAATTTAGCTGTTTCAGTACTTTACTCAAAACATCTGCTAAAAATGTGGCTTAGGTGGGAATAAAACCCACGAATTAATGTTTTCTGATCGTCTTGCCAATATTAGGTTTTGTCTTGGCCCAGGTTTGGAATAGAATGTAATACATAGGGCACATTGACACATATTACATAAAGGACTTGACATAGAGGACTTGACTTCTTTGATTTGGCAATATGTTGGTTTACAAAGTTAACCAATGTTTATGGGACTCTATGGTTAGAAAATGCGACTAACCTGTAAGCATCAACATTGAGCGTCGGCTGGTGGTAGGGCTGATGTGCAGCGTGTGGCTGCGGGGGCAGGTGCTGCGGCGGCGGCGGGGGGTGCGGGGGGTTGTAGCACTCGGGGCTGCGCCGCTGGGAGCGGATCTTCTCTTCGCGCCGCCACTTCGCGCGACGATTCGAGAACCACACCTTTATGTCGGGTCGGGTTATAATAGCGCGGTGTATCGCGCACTACATGGTTATGGTAACATTGATAACTATGCATGTGTTCTTAAAAGATAACTGAACTTGGCTGACTTTCTATCAAGCGTCTAGATCGGACGATTATGTATTTGCACTGAATTGCCCTTGACTTGACTTCTTTTATTTGGCATATGTGTCTGGTTTGCCACTTTTCTCCCATTTTTTATTTTTTTATTGACATTTTTAGAAGGAGTTACTTGGACGTCAGAGTTCATCGAAGAAGCCGCTGATTGTCCGGTTATCTTTTAGAGCATGTAGATACACCCTAAGCACCATAGGTCATCATTATCAGCTCTAAATTACCCACTGCTGGGAATATAAGCCTCCTTCAATTCATGCCAACCTACTACTCGTACTGTGCCTGAGTCTATGCGCTTTCTGACGTAGGACCTACACAAATTCATGGCCAAGGTAGAACAAACTTAGAATATTGCTTTGTCTCAGGTAGAGACACCATCGATTTACCTTGGTACCTGCCTTGAGAGACCCCGAGATACCTAAGTAAATCATTGTCTTTTAACTCTCAAACACCCTATGTCTCAAGAGTTAAAAGCTAGGACATCCTTATGTCCTAGCTTTTAACTCTTCTCATAGCGCGACACGGTGCTCTTAACTCCTTATTTAAGAGAGAGCATGTCGCGCTATGAGACGGACGATACGATAAGCACACCTTTATGTTTGGTCGATTTCTGAGAGCCTTATATCACACTAGCGATTGGCGAGCTACTTCAAAGAGAGCCGAGTGCGTGGCAAGCGCGATTTCCAAGCGATTTCAAAGCGAGGTGAGCTTGCTTCTATTGCGCAGGGACTTACCTCGCTTTGAATTCGCTCGCAAATTGCCAGTGTGTCAAGGCTCCAAAATTGCGGTATATCGCGGCACACTACATGGTTATTGAGTTTATTATAATGTTTCTAATGTAGGTACCTATTATGGTATGTAGCGTATTTGAATTTTTTTATCTTGATATCTATTAAAGATGTTTGTTACTCTTTCACGCAAAAACAACTGAACGGATCGGGCTGAATGGGAAGTTCCAGGCCCGGAATGAAACGTAGGCTACTTTTTCTCCCATAAATCAGTTCCCATGAAATAGAAATCACGTTTAAACGTTTCCATAGAAACAACACAACAGCGTGCGATGCCGCAGTCAGAAACTAGTGTAAACTAAATCCTTAGATCCTCACCTGTATTCGAGCTTCAGGTAGTCCGATTTTGGCAGCAAGTCGCTCCCTAGCAAACACGTCGGGGTAGTGAGTTCTTTCGAATTCTGTAAAAAAATAAAAACTTTTCACATTGTTTTCCAGACGCTTAGTTCTTTAAGCATCTGGAAAACAATCGATTTTTCTTATCCCGAAAATGTGTATCGAAATTAATCTAAATATTTTTAAACTTACGCGATCTGAATACAATTTATAAATTACTATTAAACGCGTTAAATACCCGTTAAATAGTACTTATAAGTAAACCTATTCTACTTCTTCCATGAAGAAAGCCGTCACGTCTCATGTACATTATAAATTCTGAAAGTGAACTGGTTTCCGGCACTAGAATCTTAACCTTTTGATGCTCATCAAAAAATATAAGTACAAAAAACGAAAAAACTAAAAAGTACTTAATTAAAATTTATAAAACAAATTTAAAAATTAAAATAATCATTTTTTTATGCTTTAAACTTGTTTTTCTGTACCTACAGCCAAAACGTGAGTTTTGAGACTTACTTCACCTTAATTAACAAAGTAGAGTAGCAAACCCCTTCAGACAATTTCCCTCACCTCTCTCCAAGCTGTCAATCTGCTCATTGGTGAAGCTGGTGCGGTTCCTCTGTAACTTCCTCTTCAGCCGCAGTCTGGCTGCGTCGTCGTCGGCACCGCTGGACCCTGCGTTGGAATTGTCTCCGGAACCTGTCTCGTCGGACTGTAGGCCTTCTAGACCTTCAAGGGGCTCTTCGCCTGTGAAATTATGAAGGATGAGCGTAAGTTATAATGAGATCTATGAACTAGGTAGATGCTTCCTTCACCTTGGTAACTTATATTATCTTATTATTATTATTATTTATTTTAAGCCATTGTTGTCCCACTGCTGGGCAAAGGCCTCCCTTTTCTCCTTCCACTCCTCGCGATCCAAAGATGCAACAGGCTATGATGGAAGATGTACCTCGAGCTCGTCGCGCCATCTCATCCTGGGCTATATTATCTATTTAACTATTTTTTTTATAATGTTTTAATATAATATAATAACCTATAAGCATACAGATCCCCAGGTACTGTCCACGACCCACGTAATAAATATAATAGTACTCGGCAATTTTCATTATTACTATAGAACTGTAGGACTAACAAACTTCAAAAATAAGTTACAATTTGCGGTCTTATCGCTATTTAGAGAGCTATCTATCTTAATAATAATAATCTAAGACTTACTACGAAAAAAGGGTTTAATTTATGATTTCTAGACTAGGTATATATTTTATATAGGTCGTTGTTTTAAGTATTTTCCATCATGGGCCAGGTTTTGTTTCAATAGTTCTATCATGAAACTATAGGGATAAAATATGTGTTAACAGTTCTATGACGTCACAGTCCTATAGAACAAATATGAGTTACCGGCTTCTTTTAGTAAGTCAGACAACAAGAGTGAATTAAAAGAATCAATTAACAGACCGAAGTTATTTACTAAACCCAGCGTCCAATAACTCAAAAGTTGTAATCGGGACTTATTAACTGGCTCCTAAGTCAGCGTAACGCGGGATAAAGTGAATTTACGTCGGCGTAGATTAAAATCGTGCAAACTCGAATAAATTCGCGGTTATCGAGAGGACTGTTTGGAATTAATTGTGGCTTCACTTCATAAGTTTTGGGTTTTGCGGTTTGGAACTAGATGGCGCTACTAAGAAATAGACGACTTATTATAAAACCACATTCTGAGACAAAAAGAACGTTGGCATAGTTACGTACGTACCTAGACTATTACTACGTAAGTAACCTACCTAATTTGACAATGTTATGGGATTTATACACTAGGTACTCGATGGATCGACGACATTGTCACATAACATAACTTTTTAAAGAAGCATACATAGGGACAGACAGATAGCGGGAAGCTACTTTATTTTATACGATGTAGTGATGCTGAAACA
Organism: Eupithecia dodoneata; assembly: GCA_947044415.1. NCBI lineage: Eukaryota > Metazoa > Arthropoda > Insecta > Lepidoptera > Geometridae > Eupithecia > Eupithecia dodoneata. Next base: position 5,009,002 of record OX345670.1, read on the forward strand.
AAGAAATTAGGTATCTTTAAAACTCTACTCGATAGACCAATGACATTAACATTTTAAATACCTAATTACTTTGGTTTTCAGCATAACCATCGTGAAGACAATTGATAAGATTCCTAGTAAAAGTTAATTTAATAATCCCAGATAAGACAGGCTTGTGGTGGCGCATCCTTACTTAGACGGGGTTTGTGGCCCTTTGGGTAGAGCGCGACCGAAAATGTTGATATTATTCGCACGCGAACGAAACGAACGGCACCCTTTTACCGACTTCAGGAGGACGTTCTACGAGTATGTTTGGCTGCATGTATTATTATTTGTAAAAAATAACGTAGACAGTGCGATGGAGTAACGTAGACAGTCGGGTGGCCTTCTAATATGACATTAAGTCTAAGCACAGGCATTTAGGTATTCGAATTTTGTGTATTTCTTACATAGAGTTAGATTTCGTAGGTTTATGTGTACCTACATTTAACAATGTCACTTAATTTTAGGATATGAGTAAATGGCTTGTTACTTGGCGTTTATCTTTTTAACCGACGAAAAACAAAAGAGTAGGTGGTTCCATGTTCGCCTGTAGGTACTTGGAAAATTATTTCGTTTTTTTGGAGAATGATCTGAGGTGATCCTATAAAACAAATATTCCCCCGAGGGAGAAGTATTTGTCCCGATTAAATTTGAAAAACAGTGTAAATACGACGGGTTTTACTTTTTTCAAAGCAATCTTTCATCAAAATATATTACACTTAATGAATATAATAAAAAGGCGATTTAGTTGTTTTCGAACACATAGAGAGTGTGTTAATAATACATGTAAGGTTACAATAATTTTGTATATTTATAACAGCTTCCTGCCATCAGAAGACGAGTGCCTATAAAAGGTATAATAATTAAGTGGTCTGACAGTACAAGGAGATTCTCATGTATCCAAAGGCCAAAGTTTACCCCCAAACTACAATATAAACTACACAAACACTCGAACAAACTTCCCTAAACCAAAATTATTGAAACTACATAACATGTCTTGAACTTCGTGCTTGAACACCAACACTAAATTACATTCAAGTGTCAAAATCTCACAGTCCGTGTCTCCAAGCGGGTGGGGGTGGTATAACCCCCCTGGGGGATGAAAGGGGGGTAGCGTAACGGGCGCGTTCAGGCGGAAACTGACGATAACGGCGGGCCTACCATGTAACCCTGCATGACAGTAACTCAAAAATGTATGCCCAATTATGAAGTTTGATAAGAACTGTACTGAAGTTTGCTGCTAAAGCGATAAAGTGTGCAAAATGTTGGACTATTCAGGTAAAGGGGTTTTCGTGGTGAGTTTGTTAAGAAAAACCTTTTCCGCTCTATTTTGAATGTAACCTTTAGTTGCATAGTCTGGTTAGGAACCTACAAAAGAAATGTCTATAAAGAGTATGGAATTTAAATTTTCTGTGTTTAGTACATGTCATAATATTATCAAATTAATCTAGGTAAATATGAAAAGTTTGACTTTTGACTGTTTTTTATATGAATTTCGTGGCATCTGAAGTTTTGCATGTTATAAAATTTTAGCGTACTAATTGCTACGGCGGCGTAGCACGTATGATAATTATCGCAATTAACTTTAATTGCTACAATTATCATAGTTTACTATCATCCCATTATAACAAACTGATTTAGTTGTTCTGCTACACATATAACAAACAGATAAGTTTTTTTCATTCTTCTTTTTCGTACTAAGACAGGGTCTTCCTTTCAACTTTACAAGATAGTAGCGAGAAAAATAGAAGAGTTACTGCGAATCATGCACATGAACGAAAATATATGTGTGTCAGGATTTGTGTTTTTTTTGTAAAATAAGTTCTCTTTATCTCTGAAATATTAATATTTCTACGTGAATATGATAAATACTGTGAGTTCCAGTAGTAGGGGTAACACGGAATGTTTTTATAGCTACAACGTGCAGGTACCTATGAAGAGTTCTTATCTGCAAGAACCTCGATGAGGGCATGTTTGAACTATGAAAATGTATATTTTATCATTTTGCATTGTTTCGTTTTTGTTTTTGTTACTATTTAGTAAAGTAGTCTGGACATTAGGTATTAGGTAGGTACTTATTTATTTATTTTCTACCTATTGTTTATAATTTCAAAGCTTGTGTAGGTTGTGGTTTTACCATAAATCAATTATGTAGTATTAATATAGCTAGCTCAATTGTAAATACTAGTTCTAATTTGTTACTATTATTTGATTGTAACTTGTTTTGTATTGTGTATTTGTTTTAAATAAAATATTTGTTCTAAAATAATTGTGTTGAGTATAATTATACATATAATTCATTAAGTATTCGATGATCGAAGGGTTAAGATTCGATATTAAATAATTTGTCTATCTGTTACTTACATGTTTTTAACGGAGTTTAACAAACTCTGCAATTGCTCATGTTATAGTAGCTTTTTAGGCTACGGCAGTGCAAATAGCTTTTGATTGATCTTTAAATCATTACTTGCGACCGCTTTGTTCATATCGAAGAAGAGCAATTCTGTTTGTCTGTTAGTCAGACGTAACTATTTAGATTTCTAATTATAAATCATACACTTCAATTCAAAGCATCAAATCCCAACCGCATCGAACCCGACACCTAATAATACTTATCAAACATAACAAAACAGTCGCGTATAACATAAAGTCGAAAGTGGCCCAGCAACATATTTATCAGAAGCCCATCTGTCAGCGAAACATTAATGTTTCATGAAGAAGATCTATATCAGATAATAGAGGGAATGTTTACCGTCACTCACTGTCTGGTGACTGCTAGTGGGATGATGCGCGAATGAATGGGTATGATCTGAACATACACATGTCATTATACAGGTAAGTAATTTTACCTGTTTCGCCTATTATTTTAATAAAAGAGTTAAAATAAAAAGCTAAATGGGTCAATTTTAAACTCAAGTTGCTTATATCTGAAGGCTTTGAGGTTAAGCATGTTTTAGTTGATCATAGTTAGTCAAGGTTTTCAGTTTTCGTTTTTTATAGATTGCCACTCGTTAAATAATGTCGTATTTGACTCTATCTATTTCTGTTAGTATTATTTTATCTCTCCACGAGTTAAAAAGCTGAATTTAGTTAAAATTTGTGTAGTGAAAAAAGAAAACACATTATAGTTTCCCTCAATTTCCCCACTTTTCCCGCGAAGGAAACCAAGATGGCGGCGTAACCATAAACAAAACTTGGCTTATCGCAAAAACGTCGTCGGTATGACATGTATTTCATTCGCCGGTATTCCCCTGTGCCGGCCCTCGGTGGGGAGTTGTGTTTTGTTCAGACATCCGCAGCATCTAGATAATGTCGTAGGTATTTATGGAATGGGAGAGTTTGGTTTCGTTTGGGACAGATTTTAGAAGTTCTTTTAGAATTTCATGTGATTGTGTGCCTTAAAAAGTGTTACGTCAGATATGAGGGAATTACCTACGTTTACACAACACTTGATTTTAATCTGATTAATGATTATAAGCTTTGAAATTCAATAAAAAGCTAACAGGTTAAAAAGTGTATATTAAAGATTCAATTTGGCTCAAATAAACCACACCCTCCCTTTCCCTTATTCTAGCGATAGCTTTAAATTATCACAAATATTAACATTCAGCGATATGAATGAGAAATAATAAATTGTCAGTAGAGTCACGCGTCGGCCATTTTGTCGCAAAACGGCGGGAAAAGGCTGGCACGCTCCACCGCACACAGGTGTAACCGATACCATAGCGAATACGCTCGATGCATACTGAATTATTCAAAATTGGAATTCATTTTTCTTTTTAATTATCTTCTGTGTTCGCTGTGTGGTAGGTAGAGTTGTCGGTAATAAGTTTTTTGTTTTCTTTTTGTTTGAAACCAAGTGGAACGTAAAGTATGTCCCAAAAGCTAGCATATTAAGATAATATATTAAGATAGGTATATATATATATATATTAATGATTACCTTGGCACTACGGTTTGAAAGTTTTTCTATTTTATTGTCGATAGATCTTCGTTTGGACCACAAACTCACCTGATGGAAAGTGATAATGTGGCCGACGGTGTATCCCGTCACGAAGGTCTATACTATAAGATACCTATTCACTCTTATCTTGAAGAGACAGCAGCAGATAAACTGTCTGTCATATTTTGAAGAGAACCTAACTAATTTTCAATGTATATATGACATATAATTTACATAAAAGGTTAACATAATCCTTGTTTTAGACAAAGGTAACTAAGTAGGTACCTATAAATAAATCCATAATATCACAATAGAACGTTATTTTACCCACAAGCACCACTTCCTAGCCACAATATTATAATTTCGGTATAAAGGCCCAATATGCGACATTCACAATAATTATATGTTGTTTATACGTGGGCGGGCACTGGGGCGGCACTAACACGCGCGGGGGACCGCCTCCGCTGCCATAGACAATTTTTTATTTTGTTTTTTCTTTATGAGTAAACTGCCTTTTGCAGTCTTTGATCATTTTCAAAGTCAGGTGGGCTGGGTTTATAAACCCTTTCTTTTTGTCATTTTATCTCTATTTCTGTTCCTATAAGTCCGGGTTGTTTGAGATTATTTCTTAGTGTAGGAACTTAATTAATAGTTTAAGTATTTAGTAGCTAGCTAATATTTAAATAATACTATCGAAACCTACGACAGGTGTCGATCTAAAACCTTCTTGCAATTACTATCAACCTTTAGTGATTGAATCGTATTTTAAAACTAATAAAGATAATAAAACTTAAAGTACCTACTTACCGGCTACTGTACCGACTATCATACTGATACCGACTAACGGTCAAGCAACAACGGTGATTTATAAAATGTGTTTACTTGCTACCACATAACACCCTACATGTTTCTGTCAAATAAAAAATTATTATAATTTTATATTTAGTGTCAATTGTTAGTTGGCAGGTACAGGTAAAAATAGAGACACTACCTACATTTCCATTATGTAAATTTTGTTTCCCTAGTTTCTTAAACATTTAGCTCCAAAAGCGAAGTCAATCACGAACAATTTATTCCGACTTGGTTACAATGTTTAGTCACCGAATTGAATTTCCCTGACAGAGAAAATACCCCAATGAAAAGATACCTATACCTCCTCATAGATTGTGTAGGGGTTGTACTCGGTTAGACACATGCAAATTAACATCTATAATTACACGTTAACCATACAAACGAGGGGACCAAACCGCCCTTTAGCGTACATTTTCATGTTAAATCCTGTTTCATGCGTTATTGGCCAGGGCCCTTTGTGGTCGCTCGTGTGAAAACTGTGCGACTGAAATTGTGGTGGTGTGTCTGTTGCAATTATTTAAAAATAAACTGTTCGAAATTTAATTTTCGCGGTATGAATGTCATAGACAAGTAGACAAGTTTCATGTTGAGAGGGAGAGAACGAACTACATGATTATTAGGTTTACGTAATATTTGTTAGTTATTGTTAAAAAAAATAAGCTATGTAAGAGTTTAAGTGTTGCATGTCTCTAGTATGGCTGCTACGTCGTAGCACTTCCGTAGCCCATACAAAAGACATAAACGAGATTGTCATACATTCACAAGAGTTGCTAATCGATCTTGATCATAATTTGTTCGTGGCTTAGGAGATTGCTTGCTGGTATGGCAACTACCTTTATTTCATTATTTTGCTCGTTATGCCTCTATGCCCTTAGCTGGTTAAGCCCACCTCAGAATATGCAATAAAAATTAAAAGTTCTATGAGGTTTTTACCAAAATGGAAGGGAGATATTTAACTACTTAAAGGGGACTTACCTACCTAGCAGTAATAATCTATTGGTAAAGCTTCCGAATCCACCCATAATTTTTCACCATAATTATTATGCGTATCCTAATTTCCTTTACGAGATAGATCTTTCTTTGGACCTATCCTTAAAAAGGAATCTGATCCTAAAAGAGACCCCAATCTATACTTACAGTAGACTATGTAAGGTACTAAACTCAATCCCGCTTAAGCGCAAACCCAGGGGTTAGACCTAGTCTCAAGGGATTGTCCCACCCTTGCCTAGCGTGCGTTGAAAGGGTAATGAACGCAGATATAATTGCTGTTTTGGCAGGAGTGTGTCCCGAGTCTTTCATCCTTCCGGGGCTTGTCTTTGTACCCAGCATATACAGATGTGGGATACCTATTTATGTTTACGAATGGGGTTATTCTGTATTTTGTAGGTTGTAAAAGCTAGGACGTAGGTAGCTTAGTTAAGTAGTGGACAGTATAGACTGTAAACGTAGTGCAGTAAGGTAGTTTTGTTTCGGATGTTAGCCATTTGCTACGATCCCATGCTAGAATAGACTTCGAATCAACCAAATTCGGTCGGTTATAGGCTCTTGTCTAAAATAGAAAGATAAATTATTTATATTGTATTATTATTATATTGTATTTTTTATTTATTTATATTTTTTGCGTGCGCGTTTGTGTGTGTATGTGCGTGTGTCGTGTGGGTGTTTAATAGACCAAGGGACACCAATCTAAGGTAAGGTTAGGTTTTTAACTTCGAATAAAAATCCGCGGCCGACCGATTAAAAAATAAACAAAAACCCTACTAAAAACCTACACAAAGAGCCTAATTGCTGGATTAATCCGAGTTATCCATCAAAACAATCCATCAGCCTGTATATTACATACATTCCTGTAGCACACGGTATGTCGGCATGCTCAAAGCGTGTCGGGCGCGGCACAAACCCTTTGATCTGCCGCATATAGCGCATATAGCGACATAACATATAGCCACATGTACATAGATATCTACTATATGTCTGCCGAAAGCCGAAAGCCTTTCTATTTTGGTAATCTTAGGGTTAGACTAGTGTGTTTCAAGTTATGATTTAAATGGTTAGGTTCGTATAAAGGAAAGGTATTGTAAGATCTTATTAGAACTTAGATACGATTGCGATTGATTTGTAAATTCCATAAGAGTGGTAAATAACCATAATAACATATATTACTAGATAACTCCCTATGTATAACAACACTAGCATAATATTATTAGTAAGATTAAGTATAGTATATATACACTCTATTTTAAGCGAACTTCTTTCTTTTGAGAAATAAAATTCTTTAAACTGAACTGATATAATATATATTAATTTGGTTAATTAAGTATTATATAATATACTGTAGAGGTAAAGCAGATAACTAAAGTATCTAGTAAATAACATTATTATTTTTTAGGTCGGTAAAGGAATCGTCATTTACCAATTCAAAAGACAAAATGATCTCCAAAATTATGGGTCCAGTAAAAAATACAATTAAATTCAGATCTATTGTGCCGATTGATCGACATTTCTAAGTAAATCATTCCAATAAATTATGGAAAAGTTTGAATTAAATGCAATGGAAAAATAAAGTGGTTTTCAGAATTATATGCGAACTGTGAAAATGGTCATTAAAATACGCATTAAACCAATAACAAATCATTTGTATCTTTAATGGGTAGAGTCAAATAGGGGGTTACTGCAATGCAAGTTACAAGAGGCAGGAATCATATTCAGGAAATTAAACTGATTAATATGATGAATTCAAGAGCATTTTGTTATTTTTTTACACATAAGACCCAAAAGCCCAGAAGCACCAAAGCAGAATAAACCAGACCTCGTGTTATTCCGTTATTTATGAATTTTATAGATAGATAGAAAACACTTTATTACACCACACAAAACAGAAAACAATACAGAGATAAAACTTAGATTAAGTTATAAAGGGCGGCCTTATCGCTAAGAGCGATCTCTTCCAAACAACCTTTTTATTGTTTCGTTCATCATTATTTTAAAGGTCCGGTAAGGTATGGTAAAATTTTATATAAATACCTTTACTAATTTGTGAACAATAGAAAGCCACGTTATATATGTGTGACATAGGCTATATATTACCCAAAAATAAAAGACTTTAGTAAATAAAGGTACATTTGCTAGATAATACTGTGTGAATTGTCCAGCATTATTTATTTATTTATTATTTGCTCAACGTTAATCGCAAAATGTTTATGAAACAAATTAATGTCCACCAGCCCCAGCACCAGCACCAGCACCAGGGACGGGCCGTTAGTTTTGCTATAAAGAGATTAAACTGGTTGCGGAAGTACCTATAAGCTAGATTATAATATATAACTGTGAACCTAACATAACGTATTTGTCAACAAATTTTTAATTCAGTTCCCCATAAAAAAATGTTTTTTTTAAATCTTGCATATTAATCTAGAGTTAGCAAAGCTAGAGTAAAAAAAGCATCTGTAATCCGCGGTTCAGTAAGAAGTCTTATCAGAAAACTGTTAAAAATTCGCAATAACTTTCCTCTCCAACCAATTCTATTATATGGATAAGTCTCACAACAGTCACAATTTATCGCTTCAATATCTGCGTTGAAGCAAACATTTCCGAACTTGCCCGTCGAAGACAAACGGCTAAGACCACGGCAATTCCAACCACAACTACCATAACTCACACACCCAATAAATACATATTCAACTAGGCCGTACATCTCACTAATTTACTACACTTGCACCCATAATAACCATTTATTGTCGCCCGAGGAATCTACCGACATTTTTCTTTCTTATCTTAGGAGTCCAGACGATTCCTCCTCTCTTTCTTACTTGGTAAAACGTGTATTTTTCTCCTTTTTGCGCAGGTTATCCTCCCTTTGTCCCCCTCTTTTATTCAGTACGTTTTATTTAGTTTTCACCCCGTAATGGATTTATTCCGCTTCGTTCTTTGACCTTGTCTTAAGATGTATGAAAAGACCTGAAATCGTCTGGTTCTTGGATATGTTTCCTTGTCCGTAAAGTTTTTGATGTTCTTTTGTTTGTTTGTGTGGCATCAAAAGAACTTTGATTTTCACTATTATATGGGAATTTAACTTATTATGATGAGACATAGATAACTATTTCCCATTATATCAAAGTAATCCAGGTAAATCGGTCTTGAGCAAGCTTTATGGATTGCTCAAGCAAGACTGATTGACCTAGCGTGTAAAAGATGATGGTTTGAGGCATAATCATGCAGCAGTAGGTGTTCACAGTATAAACCAAAGCACTCGCTATCTTATGGAACTATAAAACATTGTTCAAACTTAAATATATTAACAGATTTTTTAAAATAACATTGAGCTTGTCGTGAAATATATTGAGGACATCTCCAGCTCATGGTAGGTCGCACGGTCAGGGTTGAAAAATGATAATCTATATATATATATAAAAGAAAGTCGTGTTTGTTACAACACTTATAACTCGAGAACGGCTGAACAGATTTAGCTGAAAATTGGTGGAGAGGTAGCTTAGAACCAGGAGTCTAACATAGGACTTTTTATCATTTAAACTATTTGACACATAGATTTCCACGGGGGCGAAGCCGCGGGGCGCAGCTAGTGTATATATAGAAAAACTGTAAAAAATGGTAAACTGATGCTCTGTATTGAACCTGATCATAAAACACTTGACTATCGATGAAAATTCTTAAGCAAATTAGAGATTCCTTCGAATACGTTTTTGAAAAAAGCTAAGCAGTCCCACAGTACTTAACCTAAAATTAACTTTCTTGTTGTTGATTTGCAAACACAATTAACGAAACTACGTACTCGTCCATTTTAGATCGATTTTTTATAAAGATCGAAGAAGAAAACACTATCCAGGGGAAAGTCGCGAGTTCAAGTCCCGCCGAAATCGATTATGGTTGGGGATTATTTAATTTCCATCCTGATCTCGAGTCTAAGTTATTATGATTATTTTTGCTCGGATTTGCTTAGATAATTAACAGGTAGGTACTTTTTAAATCCTTTTTTAAGTACACAACAGGCATTTTAAATCCAAATATTAAAACTACTCATTCTGCTAAATAGACAGGCTATAACTATTAATCATAGGGTCATTTTGGCACCACGATGCATCATAAATAAAGTCACCCCACTAGGGGAAGTGAAAATAAAATTAGTTACACTGCTTTATCACGTCTGTAGGACCCTTAAACTGTTAGATGATACACTTAATGCCAGCTTGATTTAATTCTAGGTTTCTGATGCGCGTTTGGTTAAAATAACATAATGAATAATGCTGAACAACTGATATAATTGGACATTGTGAAAAGTATGCGTAGTCTTAATTTATAAAAAAACTAGCGGACCTACCCGGCTTCGCGCGGTTTTAGTATTGATCCCTAACTTTTTTGAAAATATATTATAGCCAATGTTCACCGGGGATAGTGTAGCTTTCCAACGGTGAAAGAATTTTTCGAATCGGTCCAGTAGTTTCGGAGCTTATTCATTACAAATAAACAAACAATCAAACATTTCCTCTTTATAATATTATTATAGGCTAACAAATACAAAAACAATTTAAGCATTGAAAGCGATAATAATTTACATAAATTGAGCCGTTTTTAATATTTATTTTTAGGGGATAAAACTCTCCATCCAGAAAGATATAAACAATTTTTTGCAACTTGATGTTCGTTGTAGAAGCGTATACACACAAAATATACCTTAATTTTAAAAATAACAGATTAATGAAGTACCTCCTTCTTTTTAATCCGATTGCAATAATTGAATGATTACCAGTACAAGTATCGAGGTACATATGTACGATTCTATGAGTTAAGGGCCACTTGCATTTATTTTCCCAAACAGAGGCCAAACACAAAACGTATGCAACTGGCCCCATATTAATCGAATTTTATAAGCTACTCGTATTTGTCTAAAATTACTGCCAACCACATACCTTCTAAAACACATGCAAATCAACTGTTTGGCACAGTCTAAAATATTATCAGCCAGAACAAAAATACCGAAACTATTATCTTTTTGAATTATTAGAAAATGGTTTCGTGTGAAAATCCTTCAAAAACCAACAAGAAAGTGATTCTTAGGTAAAATGGTAAAAGTATGGCTTGTCTATGTGCTTAATTTGTAAGCCTAAAGAAATAAATGGTATTGACTTTGAACATATAGTATATATTTTTTACATAGGACTTAACCAACCCATTATTATATCCTAAGAACGAGTTATAATTAATGAATGGTTTTGGCCCGAGTGAAAAACTCTACTTTCTACTTCGATTGCGAGAAAAATTAATCAAAACAGCTTCATATTGCACACTTTTTCAACTTCTCTATACTTCACGAATTTGTAAGTCTCTTGTTTTCAGCACCACAATCTTAGCGCTTGGCTGTAGGATTACCTATGCATTCACGGTAGAATGGTGGTTCTTCACCGTACCTATCTAATCTGTGGTAGACCTCTGTGTTTAAGCCGGCGATTTGTGAACATTATAAATCAATCTACTTCACTTAAAGTGATCTAACTGATCAAGCTGATCTGTGACCGAGGAGCCCGTAGGCTACACTTTGTTACTGTTGCCGATTACGGGCCTTTGTGCGGCCAATTTACTGCGCGTGAAGGTTTTGACACATTTGTAAATAACTACTTTGTTATTCGGTATACAGGTATCTGTTAAAAAACGCCGTTTTTTACCAGGTGATACGGGTTTTCGAGTGTTTTAATCTCATACTATTTATTCAAAGGGCTAAAGCGATATTCATAAATGTAGTATCAAAATATTTGTCTGGATTCCTATCTTCCTATCGAAGCTATAATTAATAGGCCTTTGCCCTCTCATTTGGCGAAAAAAAGGGAAAAAGCGAGTGTTTATTTTTTAAACCAAGCTAAGCAGAGCTGTTGTTATGGGAAGGTAATATTCATATTCATTCATTTATTGCGTACAAATACATTGTCATATAATATTAACTTAGAGGCATGTGCCCTGTAAGGGCGCAGCAATCCATTTATAAAAATAACAATAGTAGGTAACATAGTAATTCGAGCATTTATACAATATTATTCACAATAATCAAAATTAATTTCATTAATAAGGAAGGTAGGTATGTCATGTCACTAATTAATTAAGGTAGCCAAACAGTTATAGTCCAGATTTATCATTTGAAAATTCGTCAACGGAGTAATAGGATTTAGAAATAAGATATTCTTTCAGGTTTTTACGGAAAATTGAATCTTTTTTAAGAACTTTTATGGAGCTAATAAGTATGTAATGTGTCTGACATTAATAACACATTACAAACACTATAATACTAATTAATAATCTGTTTCTATTTTATACTAATGAAACGGCATGCTTCTGACGCGCCACAAACACACCACATTAGTTTGCGTCTACCATTGCTGCAACTATGCTCTTTTTCTGAGATTATTGATCTCTTTACGAATTTGTATTGAGATAATAATTATTAGTACCTACCACTGATACAGCAGATCCCGAGATATAGCTATCCCGTTCTTTTTTAGGGTATTGGAAAGGGATGTAAAAAGTATCAGGTTACAAATTCGTTGTTTCACGCTCCAGCCGATGACACGGCGTGGTCATGACGGACTTGACGTTCGCTTTGGAGTCATGACGATTTTTGTTTGAGGTTATATTTTTGAATGAATTTAGGTTGCTGTTATACAAGAGTTATAAATATTTTAAATCTTACGCGATCTGAACACGTAATTATAAGTACCTACAATTTAATGGAACAGTGTGTAACCTGTTGAAACGTCGGGAAAATAGGTAAATAAACGCGATAAATATGCGTTAAATTGTACTTATCATTTAAAAATAGTTGTTTGAAAACTAGGTACATAGTAGTTGTTTGTAAAGTTGACAAAACTAAGAACTAATAAAGTAAAGGCAAAGGTTCATTCGCGATGTTTCATACGCTGTTCAGACCGTGCCTTCAATGCAGCGTTTACTTAATGTAAAAAATTGTTCTATCAGACTGAGTAGATGGCGCTTTGTATTTGAAACTATATGGCATAGGCCCTGTATAGGTTGACATGACACACTACGATACCACACCTTCATTCTTCTGCGAAAGATCCCTGCCAAACAATTGAGTTCTACGACAAACAAGGCTTTTTAAAAAAAAAAATAAGCCCTCTATGAGTGTAAAACTTTTTTTAAATACCTCACATCACAGCTCTACTTAAAGAGTTCTCACAACTCTATAATATCTACTGTCTATAATTTATAGGTACATTTTGTACCCCGTCCCTGGGTACCTACAATATACTCCTATATTATTTTTATAGGTACAATATTCTTCGATACCTATACAGTATGGCCCCTTTCACAACACAAGTACCTCCCAAACCACCTATTGTTCCATCGCAACAGGATCTCAGATCGAAATTAAAAATTCCATAACTCCAAACGGAGTAGGACTTCCAGAAAAATCTCAAAGCCACCTAATTGGATACAGAATACCACTACAAAGGGGATGTTTGAGATAAAAATGAAAATTAAATCTTCCAAGCGGATGGGCAGAGTAATGTTTTTGACGGTACCGGGGCCGCCCCCTAAGGGGGTGGAGGGAGCCGCAAATCGACTATCAAAATGCTGGTGAAAAAAGTTTTGTTGCGATGCTGTGTGACCGGCTGTGGCGGATTCTGCCCATTTTGATGGGCTTTTGTTTTTATTATGCGGTTCTGTCTGGGTCGATATCGTATAGATATATTATACAGTTGATAGGGACGTGTGTGAGGGAATGTGATTCTTATGGACTGTAGCAGTTTGGAAACAGTTTAGGTACAATTAAATACGAAAGATAACATTTGTAGGGCTGGCATATGAACGCAATATTTTTGGCTTTAAGGCAGTTGTCTCACCGGGTACGATGAACGAGTAGCGAGCAGAGCTAGAATGTAGAAACGAGTCGGCGTGAAGCGGGGAGCGAGTACGTAGTTCCGATATTTGTGTAGCTCGGCTATCACTCGCTCGCGGCGGCCGGGTCAAACGACAGTCCGCATTAAAGAGAAACGACCGCTCGGCGTGAGCTTTCTGATCGCTGAGCGAGTGTTATTTTCCTGGCTCTTGTTGCCCAGCGACAAACTAGTGAAGCGAGTTCTCACCGGCATCGGCATCATTTGTATATGCATCTCTTTTGTTTACACGCAATGTATATCTAACTGTACGTTTCTTGAGCGAGAAAATAGTCGATAGTTAGTCTCTTTCGCCGGGGCGGTGAGACAACTGCCTAAGTGTCGATGGTGTACTATATTTAAAAAATGAAACTCAGGTCTCTCGGCATTTTTTGAGGCTCGTGTCCAATTTTTTTTAAAGAGTAGACTCTATAGAGTTTGATAAATAGAATATTTTTTATTAAGGTTATTTCTATCCCATGGGAAGTGACTTTTTGGATAAAAGTAGCCTTTGTTTAATTCTAGGGAAAGAACTACTTGTCAAAAAAAAATAGTATAATTCGTTCTGTACTTTTGCGTGAAGAAGTAAGAAACATACGTCCATCCATTCCTCTAAACGTCCAAATTTTCTCATTTATTAATTATATAATATCTATATGCGACCGCGGTTTCACCCGCGTGGAAATATATGTATCAAACAGTTTATAAACTTTCCTCTTGAATCACACCCATCCTATTGCTGAAAACTGCATTATAATCCGTTGCGTAGTTTTAAAGATCGAAGCATACAAAGAGACAGACAGACCTAGGGGAGCGACTTTGTTTTATACTATGTATTGAAAATATGAAACTTACTTTTCTTCATGCCTCCCATATCGCCGTTGCAGCCGATGGTCTGAGGTCCAGGACTAAGGCTGTGCAGCTGGTAAGGTGGAGTCCTGTCAAATAAAACATACATCAAATATTTTAACATAGAAATTCCATGCAACCATACATTTTAAAATAATTTGGCGTGTTTTAAATAACTATAAACTGGCTTCGAATTCCTAAATAACTTAGTTCTAAAAAAAACATCGAAATGAGTTGGCGTGATATTGAGTTATTCGTACATTTGTCACGCACATACATACGTACATATTGCAAACTTAAGACTTATATGGTTTTCTCATGGATGCTAGTATCAGAACTGAACCAAATTGAAATGGGACCCCACGGAAAGCACCAGCTTTCAAATAAAAAATTATCAAAATAGGGTCAACCAGTCGAAAGCTATGAGGTAACAAACATATAAAAAAATATAGTCGAATTGAGAACCTCCTCTTTTTTTAAAGTCAAAATAAATGTTACATTCATTGTCATATTATGGCGCATTACGTTTAGCTGCTTTGACATATACAAGGTAACTGCTCGTGGGTACTGCTCTACTCAATGATTGGTTTTAGGCTAGCTGTCCCCACCTGGTTTTCAACCAGTGCGTCCTACCCGTTATGACCTACGGAGATGAGACGTGGACACTCACGAAAGGGCTGGTCCACCAGTTCAAGGTCGTTCAGCGAGCTATGGAAAGAGCTATGCTCGGAGTTTCTCTGAAGGTGATTCGTAACAAATACATCCGACAGAGAACCAAAGTTATCGGCATAGCTCTAAGAATTAGCAAGCTGAAGTGGCAGTGGGCCGGCTATATCTCACGAAGAACCGACAACCGCTGGGGTAAACGTGTTATTGAGTGGAGACCGCGACTCGGCAAACGTAGAGTAGGACGCCCTCCGGCCAGATGGGATGACGACCTGCAAAGAACTGCGGGTAGATGCTCGATGCGTCAAGCTGAAGACAGGGTGCTATGGCGCTCATTGGGGGAGGCCTATGTCCAGCAGTGGACTAATCTAGCCTGATGATGCTGATGATGTACCCACCTGGTGTCGATTTGCGCGGGCCAGGGTGCCCTGGGCCAGGCAGGCGATGCGGTGGGCGTGCCCAGGAGTCGGAGCCGCTCGTACACCGGTGCGGAACAGTCTGAGGGAGGCTGACTGCTGGACTTTTCCTTCTGCGCGGCCAGGTTGCGCAGTACGCGGTTGATTGATGAGACCTGGGGAGAAAGTGATATTCATAGTTATTGTATACAGTTGTCTAGCACCCATAATACAAGCTCTGCTTAGCTTATTTTAAGGGGTAGATGATCCTACTGTTGACTACATAACAAAGGTACCGAGACCAACTCTAAGAAAGGATGGCCTTTCTTAGAGTTAGTCTCGGTTCGATTTATTTGGAAAACTTGGGTTTTTGCTAGAGATATAAATTACCGAGGTTTCAAGAAAACACAGAGCTGATGTTTGAATTTGGGAACTTATAATATATCTGAGTATTAACAGTCACCTGGTAGGTAGGTATAATACCTACCTACCTACCTACCTACCTACTACCTACCTACCTACTACCTACCTACCTACCTACTACCTACCTACCTACTACCTACCTACTATAATACCTACCTACCTATCTAAGAGTATAATAATTATACTCTTAGTTAAAAACAGGCAGAAATCCGACACAACATTGCACAAGCCGAAAATATTACTGAAGATTAAACTATTGGTAAAGATACCTACCTGGGTAGATGTAACTAATCACATTGGTCTTAATTTACCTACACCGTTTAACAACAATATGGTCTCAAGATTAAAAGAGTCTCAGGAATTTAATAAAAATGTTTTATCATTATAAAATCGACGACATGATCCCGTGTTTACGACAAAGACCCTGACATCTCAGATCAGAAGGGCGTGCAATAAATTGATTATTAATTTTACTTTTTGGACCTTTGTCGCGATTGCGACGAAACAGGATTTCAGAGAGATGTCTTTGTTCGGTTTTTAATATTTGCGTCGGTAGAAATGTGTTGATATTCTGGGTAGAGATTATTGTGAAAGATAGGCACAGAAAAACGTATAGTACTGATGTATTGGTTGAAAAAATATAAATTTATCAGTAGAAAAAAAAACATACACTTATCCAAGATTATTCTAATGGTAAATTATTAATATATATAGGTTTCTTATAGGTAGGTAAGGTAAATATTTAAAAATAGCCTATTTTTTTGTTTTGTTTTAAGTTTAGGTAAGTAGGTAATTACGATGTCTAGAGTCAACATGTTAACTTAAATTTCGTTTAAACATTTCTGAATTTAAATCCTTTTTCGAATGAAGACCATCAAAATTGAGTTAAAACGTTTACAGTCTTGCCATGGCAAGCGTGCTTGCCATACGTTAGCGCTTTAGCAAGGAAGACCCCCCAAAAACACCAGCCCACCCAAGGCTACCCAAACGCCTGACCAAAAAGGTCCCACAACCAACTGTCACTGTCATATGACAGCGCGCGAAACGGACATGGCACGTAACTTAGACGTAGGGCAGGAAGGCTGATAGAAACTTGATATCTTGCAGCGCGGTGGTCCCTGCCTTGCTCTGACTGGCATATGCCGGCATGCCCGATGGACCGAGAAAGCGTGCCACGTTCCATTTTTTGTCTATGACTAATTTTTGTTTTGTATTTTGTTTCGTTTTCTAATAAATCACATAGCTCGGGTTAATATGTTGCTATTATGATGTTGTGTGAATTGTCCAGCATTTTTTTTATTTCTTGGCTATTTTATGACTTGTAAAAAAAATACGTCAATTATTGTATATTATCTGTCATTGATATCGTTGTTAATAACTTGTGAAAATATGTTGTGTAAAAAAAAGTAATATATTTCAGTACCATGTTTTCTGTTCAAACTTAAATTTTAAATACATGAGAGCTTCCTGTAGATTAGTTATAAAGTATTTTTGTGATAGGAAAAGAAATCGCCGGAAATGATAGGTACCAATTAGAAAAATATAACAAGTCGTATTTTATTAAAAATCAGACTTTATTCAGAGATCCAATAAAATTATTTAAATATCGCAAAGGGTTAAACTTTTCGTACAAATGAAATGGAAAATTTTAACAAGGCTTCTTAGCACGAGTCGGACTCAATGATTCGTGCCAATTAAATGTTTATTTCGTTTGTTTTCTCGTTATTTCTTTAATAAACAATCATTTTGTGTTTAATTGCTTAGATTATTTCGTTGGAATTACAAAATGTATACAGTATCTACCTATTTTACCGAGATAAAAAATATCTATGACAAAAAATTATTACCAATTCGTTCATTAGGTAACTTACTTGGGTTAGGTAGGTTACAAGCTTATAAAATAAAAAAAATGGTAAAAGAAATTATGTTTTTTTATCCTAGGTGCCTATGTTATTTCTGAACTATTGACAGATAGGTTCATTCTTAATTATGCTTTTCTGTTTGATTAAGTCCATATCTTTAGGTAGATAGCACCGACTATTTAAGAATGGAAACGTTTTTACAAAAGTTTTTCTCTAAATTTACTCGAAGCTAGCTAACATAGCATTTCAAAATACCGCGGACGCTTTCCTCAACCGACCGAGCCGCGCAAGTGTGGCCATGTGTGAAACCGTCTGTACAGTAGGGTTGCGGGTTACCATATGTAAAAATAAAAGTAAAACCCAAAGGAACTGTAAACAGTCCTCTAATTCGAATCACACACACGGATTCATCCAACGATTTCATACAACTCGACTAATTCACCAATTAGTAAATAATCCTTATTTTTGTTTGTATGTATTTTTTAAACGAACGATTTTAGACAATGTTCGACTAATACTTTATACCACAATAGGTGCATTTCATGTGATTGGTTCTAAATACGTTTTTTGCAGCTTTCAAGATGTGATCACGGTTAATTTAATTTGATTTTTATGGTTTTTAAAACAGGTAGCTAAGCTTGGTTTCATGGGAGATTAAGAATGAAGAGCCGGTTTTATTACGATTACAAATGTCTTTATTTTAAGCTTCTTGAGAATCAAAAAAGATAAGTTACGAGTTTCGTTAAAGGGTAGAATATAAACTGAAGCGAACATAACTTACGTTGGTTTTACGTAGTAGGCAAGGGAATTAGATAAATGATGTTAGGGAAATCTCCTAACCCATATTTAACCATTAACCATTCACCTTGATCTGTGGAGACCACGACTCGGTAAACGTAGTGTAGGACGCCCTCCGACCAGGTGGGATGACGACCTGCGAAAGACTGCAGGTAGGTGCTGGATGTGGCAAGCTGATCATCAGCCTATAGCAGTCCACTGTTGGACATAGGCCTTCCCCAATGAGCGCCATAGCGCTCTGTCTTCAGCTTGCCGCATCTAGCATCTACCTGCAGTCTTTCGCAGGTCGTCATCCCACCTGGTCAGAGGGCGTCCTACACTACGTAAATAATATTGCCAACTACGTAATACCAAAAATATTAACTATTTAATTTATTATTATAGGTAGGTTCATTCTTATTGTTTCCTTAAAATCAATGCGCATGACAATACTTAATCTCATTAAATCAAAACCAAATCCCATTCGAAAGCTAAATTTATCGATCAACAATACTTTATGCGAAGTCTATGAGAACGTACCTAATAAATGCATATCAGTTCACGCTAGCGACTTCGAATAGAATGAATAGGGCTTACACCTCGGTCTCAATGAGTCTAAGAGCCCCACAAGGGCCCGACACACGCCCCCCGCGGAGCCCAACGTATTGACATATTCCCAATCAAACAAAACAGCTCCTTAATATTGACCCATTTCTTCGATTACAATAGAAATCGACAATTATAATAAATAGGTATCGTGGGAATCGCTCGAATTATAGAAATGTGGAAAGCTTTTGACTTATGGTATCATTTAAGGGAGGTTTTTTTGGTAGGCGTTTTTGTGGTTGTAGGGCGGGCAAGTCTTTATGCTTAATTGTTGTCTCGTAGTCTTGTAAGCACCTTTGTATGGTGATTTATTTGTTTGGATATGAGTGTTATTTAATTATGGGCTTATTTTCTCATGATTATGAATGAGTTGCCAGTATTCACGGGGTCAGTGAAATATAGCACCGGAATTGAATTTGCGATTCGTCGAAAGGTTGGTTCTATTGTTTTGTTTTGTACGAAATAATATTTAAGCTTGCACACCTGAAAAGCAACGCCGCAGCACAGTTGTTGAAGCTCAAAAATGTGCATTCAAAATTGACTCATCATATTTAGATATATTTGACAGTGACAAAATGGCTTCCTACAAGGTTCGTACGAGTTGTCCGTCTGTCGTCTGTTGCCATCAATATAATATAGGTAACTGTTACGAGTTAATTCATCATACTTTCCTACTAATATTATAAACGTGAAACTTTGTATGTATGGATGGATGCTTGTTACTCTTTCACGCAAAAACTACTGAACCGATCGGGCTGAATTTTTGCATACAGGTAGTTCTGGGCCCAGAATAAAACAAAGGCTCCTTATTATCCCATAAATCAGTTCCCATAGGATAGAAATAAAAAACGTTTCCATAGAAACAACGCGTGCGAAGCCGCGGGCAGAAATGAGAAAGTTTTTGAGGATGTATGTTTGTTGCTCTTGCACGCAAAAACTACTGAATGAATTTGTTGATTGATGAAACTCCACAATAATATAGCTTACATATCAGAATAACACATATGCTACAATTCATAAAGATATATTGTATATCATCCAAAATATCTATCACCACGCTGATGAAACTGCGGGCCACAGCTAGTTATTAATATTTGAATGCGTATTTTGTGTAGCTGTTTGTGCGCAGAGCTACACAAAATGCATTTAAGTAAGGCACATCTAAATGCATTTTGTGTAGCTCTATAACATTATATTTATGGCATCAGATGACAGACGGACTACTAGCATGAAGCTTGTAGGAATCCATTTTGTCACTGGATAATGTAAGTATCTTAATATTACGCGTCCATTTTGTTTGCACATTTTTCAGCTCGGTGGTAGCGGTATTGGATTAATAAGCGCAGAGCTTTAGATTAAAATCTCTAAACAACCTCAATATACTGCAAGTTATTTATAAGTCTTACGAGTACAATAAAAACTTCTTAGTTTTTTGCAATAATGTTCGAATTATTAATTGTGATTTTGTACAATAAATTAGAAATCAAAATTTATTTATTTATTTAACAAAATCCACGGTCCTTTTTCCGAACAAACTTAAAATACTATGTTTTTCCTAATTTAATTACTTTGCTATTCATCAAAACCTTATAGAAAACATCCAAGTGATTGCTGATCCCCCTTTTCTGCGTACCTACCTACATATCACTAATCTGAATACACTTCAATTAATTCATTACTAACGCAAAAAAATCTAAAACAAAGCATAAAAAACAAAGAAAAAAATGACAAACCTACAGGGTCTCTATGCAAGTCAATAGCGCAAAAATGCGCACCTACGGCCATTACTATTTATTCTGCGAAATTCTAAAGGCCCGCTTACTTGCAAAGAGCTTGCAAAACGATGAAAACATTCGAGAGAAAGTCACCAAAAATATTGACTCGCTAAGTGCCGACTTGGCGTACAATAGAGCCAGCAGGTCGCCTTTTGTCGCCACCCTCCTGTACTCGACAATGCACTGCTTTTTATTTTCGCTTTAAATATCGCGAGTGAGGTAAAGATTTTAGTGAAATGCGAAAGAAAGGATCTGCGGGTTACAAACGGAGATTTTTCTCGCATATTTTCCCGCCTTAAGCATGTTCAAATATTTTAATAGGAAAAGAAGGTACTTAAGGTACTAATCTAACTCATCCTTGCTCTATAAAGGAAGATATCGTAAACCAACACCCTGTATTACGCTACGAATTATATATAACGCTATGCCGTACCTACTTCATCTAATACTATAAATCTGAACGTTTGGATGTCTGTTACATCTTCACGCCAAATCTACTGGACGGATCGGGCTGAATTTCTTTACGGTAGTTCTACGCCTGGAGTAAAACACAAGTACATTTTTATCCCAAAAATCAGATCCCATGTGATAGAAATATCCTTAAATAACGCATGCGAAGCCGCGGACAGAAACTAATTTGAAATAAAATAATAATAATACATATATTGATGATATTTACCTTCTAAATCAATTGAGCCAATATCTACGAAAATCCTCTCCGAACAGATAACATTTTCAAATAAATTCTATAATAATAAAAAAAGAGATACAGGTACAGGATTGCAATATTTTCATAGTGCTTCAGAATTTCATCTTCTACACAAAAAAATATTGCGATAAGGTTTGTTTCACTGTTTTTATGTATATATTTTAAAATAATATGTTTTCATTCTTGCCCTTTGAGTTGAACAGCGAACGTAACAAGATTTGTAAGTTTAATTTTTCCCTCTACAAAGTATCGTTTAGCTCATTACAATCTGTTAGTAAAAGTAATAAGCAATCAATCTATGCTCAGCAATCAGAGAGAGCAGCGATCAATAGAACACCCTCTATTTGCGCGTTCCGTTTTACGCCATGCTTTACAAGATGGGTCTCTCAAAATAAAATAAAAAAAATCGCTCTCTAAGCTTATTGAAAAGTATTCGCGCCCTGCGTTCACGGCGTCTGAACAAATATAAGATAATTTTCTCGCTTCGCCTCACCCGGTATTTAGGGGGCACCTTTCATACTTACGGCACCGTTTGATAGGTACACGTTGGGAACGGAACGTTTTTAATGTCATTTATTTTCGAATTTGGAACGCGTTGTTTTAGGCAGGAGTGATTCGACTTGGCCTTGATTTGTTGAGTGCTCTACTGTGCTAAAATTGGTGACAAGAGTTTCACGTGTCGTTTCACACAATATTTTCCAATTAGGTACATACCTACTCAGTAATACTCCTAGCTGGATATATTTGATGAAATTGAATCAAAGATAACTTGAGATTCGTGCTTTTAAAGTAGGTCTATCTAGGTGCAAAACGTAGGTACAAAATAACCCACAATCTAGGTAGAAAAATCCGCTTATTCTACATAGTTGTATAAGTTGAGCTACCTCTAGATTGTTTGCAAAAGCCCGCAGTTAGCCCAGTTGTTTCAGTTATAAAATACTAGTTTTAATTTGTTTCTTTTATTTGATTGTGATTTTCTTTGAAAATAAATTCTACATAGCTAAATAATAGTTTTCCGTGAAACTGTTTCGAAGCTAAAATAAAGAAAGCAAAGAAGTTTTATTTATTTATTTATTTAAAGCATTACAACTATTTTTACAGGTGTTACCTAATACAATAGTGTAGTCAACCTAAAGTTGGGGGTTTCTTGTGAACCTACTCCAAATAACTACATATAAGTCGTAAGAACACACATTCTCGCAATAAATTGTTATTCTTTGTCAAGCGCGACACGCGGCCGTCCGAGCATGCACGCTCGTAAATAATAAGTAGGTAAGTGCGATTTTCCGATTTTCGCGCTACGCTCCAGACATTTTCGTTAAATTCATCGCCGGAAGAATCCTTGAAAATGGACGGTGAGTGGCGTGAAATTGATTTGTATCCTAAGCAAGTAGATATAAAGTTGAAAATTGACAGTTATTGTTGGTTCGAACGAAATAATAGGGTCGTAGTGTGACTAAGTGAATTTTCACGGTTATAAAACTGCAATGAAATTATGGATGATTGAAAGTCAAACAGGATGAGAGGATAAAACATGAAATAATTTTATTTTATTTTTGTTTTATTTGGAAGACATACAGTTTTACAAACTTAACAGATAACTTAAATAAAAAACCTATAACCATTTATGTGTCCTCGCATATAGTAGCTAAGGAATTGCTTGCTTGCAGAGGATAAATGAAAATGAAATAACTTAGTCTTATAACTTCGACATAGGTACATTGAATAAAAAATAAATAGAACTAACAATAGACAATAAAAATATTATGATATATGTATATGCAATTACCTACTAACAATTGCCAAAATTATACAATATATACAGAAACTAATATATAGTAAAAAACAAAAAAGCAGAATTTACAAAGAAAAATGATACATAATCCTAATAACTTAAGGTTAAGATGATAACGCATCAAACCAGCGCTTTGTCAGGAGGGTTTTGACTCTTTGAGCTTTTGATAATGAGGAACAAGGACCGTGGTATGCATTATAAGAAATCAATTTTTCATATTTCAATCTTTGAAACAACAAAATGTAAATCTACTTTTAAAAGGTCATAGGTAAACCTCAAAAAGTAATAATCAATTTACCACTATTTCTGTCAAATGAAGTGTTTTATTTTCGTAAAATATTTTTATAACTTAAAAATATTTTACGAAAATACTTTCATTGTAAAAATATGCGATTTAATAATGGTAGGGTCAATATAATTACACCATGGCACATCTTTGAGACCCAACCAAATGGCAAAAGTCAATTGTGTTTAGCTGGCGAACCGGTATCGTCCCAACAGTAATGATTCCCATTTTAATAACAATAAGTCACTATTATTATTATTAAAGGTAGAATAATAGTGTATTATTATGATTGGCACGGGGATAGACGCTCGAGTGATTCAGAATGACAGTTTTTTCAACGGATTTTTGACATTACATTTTAACTTCCGAATTGACAATCGAATATGAAATTAAGGGGTGTTGAAACTGTCATTCTAATTAAATTCGAGTTTTTTTATATTTTTATTCGAAACAATCTCAATCATAAAACTATTGAAACAGTCATGGTAAATTTATTAGTTTAATTAAAATTATTTAATTAAAACGGGATTTAAATGAATCTCAATCGATACCTATTTACCCATATTACGTATAACACAAGCTCTACTTAGCTTGGGGCTAGATGATGCCATGTGAATTGTCTAGCATTGTTCCAGTATTTGTCATAAGATGTAAAAAATATTGAAATAAAAAGATTGGATGTATTACCTCGGTCTAAATCTTTAAAATATTGGACAGTTAATCGAGTTTATTAATCTACCCATTAAAATATCAAGTTATGTCATGTCATGTCATATTTCCAATTAAAAAATAGTACATAATTTAGGTTGTTCTACATTATGTCTGAATGTTTTAGGTAAATAACATATAACGGTGTTTCAAAAATTTATTTTTAATTTTTTCATTGAATATATGGCGTTGCACCTGAAAGCTCTCAAAGGAATTAATCACCTGCATCTTTGGTTCCGCAATCATCAGAAATGTGATTGGTGCGCCACAAAGCGCAATATTGCGTGGAATTGGCTCTTTGCTTGGTTAGGCGTGGTTGTGATTGGGCAGGCTAATGCGTGAGGCCGTTTCAGATATTATTTGATAATGCCGATCATGGTACTAGGGCTAGTTTTCAACCAGTACGTCCTACCCGTTATGACCTACGGAGCTGAGACGTGGACTCTCACGATGGGGCTGGTCCACTAGTTCAAAGTCGCTCAGCGAGCTATGGAGAGAGCTATGCTCGGAGTTTCTCTGAAGGATAGGATTCGTAACGAATACATCCGACAGAGAACCAAAGTTATCGACATATAAAACAGTAAAAAAGAAACCACTAGCTAGTATATTCATAACTTGTGTCTAGTAAATTTGATTTGCTTATCTGTAAATTGGAGCAAAACTCGTTCCAAGCTTTTTTATCTATGTAATAATCTATCTATGTCATTTTATTAAGTAAATAAATAATGTTGGACAATTCACATAGCATTATCTAACCCCAAGTTAAGCAGAGCTTGTGTACTAGATAGTGTGTAATTGTATTAAATATATCACAAGCTCTGCTTAGCTTAGATGATGCTGTGTGACATTATAGATAGATAGATAACACTTTATTACACCACACAAAACAGAAAATAATACAGAGATAAAAACTTAGAATAAAGGTATAAAGGGCGGCCTTATCGCTGAGAGCGATCTCTTCCTAGCAACCTTGGGATGGACTGGACATGAACGAACAATATAGACGGTGGCACTTTAATAAATAATTGATAACAAATACACTAAATACCTACATTACAAACATTATAATAAACTTACATAGACATAAGATAAGGCATTATTTGTCTAAGGCCACATCTTCACTTTTTTAAGTGAGGTATTCAAAAACTTTTCAATTAAAAAAGTAATTCCTGATAGCTTAACTAATCAACTAATATTTACAGCACATGTTCGTTTATTAAAGTTCTTTAAGTGTAGTATTTTTTTTTTGTTTTCTGGATTTTCACGAATATGCCAGTCCCGTTTTACAAACACCAACTTACTTTACCTAAATAATATCATATACCATTATGAGTATATAATGGTATATGATATTTAGCAAAGTATTAATAATATGATAATGTTAGAAGCTTTTAAAACTATCATGGTTATTAACACTGGCGATAAGACCGCCAAATTGTCACATTTTTTGTATTTTATTCTGTCTTGTTTGTTTTATTTTGTAAGTGTGCAATAAAAGAGTTTTCTATCTATCTATCTATCTATCTAACACTAGAATGTAATAAGCGTTTTATATATAAAAAAATCACCATTAAGTTAGTATATATAACTAGCTGCGCCCCGCGGTTTCACCCGCGTGGTGATAGATTTTTTGGACAATGTGCTTCTTAAATTGAAGATAAATAAACTTTATAAATAGTAGCCTATGTGTTATTCTGATGTATAAGCTATATTATTGTAAAGTTTCATTAAATTCATCCAGTAGTTTTTTCGTGAAAGAGTAACAAACATCCATCCATACTTACAAACTTTCGCGTTTATAATATTAGTAGGATAACAGGGACGCAAAATAAGGGTGAGTTTAAAGTAGTGTCCTTGTCTAAATCCCGTTTCGCACGCTGGGGTGGGCCTGCATTCAAATGAGCGCATATGCTGCGTGTTTTACGCACTTCTGTTTTAATCCACTGCTCTTTGGATGAAAAACATATTGAAGGACTTTAGTGGTTTATTGGACATGATTTTATAAATAAATAAAATAATGCTGGACAACAATTCACACAGCATTATCTAGCCCCATGGTAAGCAGAGCTTGTGTTATGGGTACTAGATAACTGATATACATAATACAATATATTACATAGATAGATATTTTTTATTATACATAGAAAACGACCAGAACACCCGAAACAAATATCTGCAGATCGTACACACATTTGTTCCGAGGCGGGAAACGAACCCGCAACCTTCTGCGTTGCAGGCGGACCTTCGCCCACAGCACCACATCGGACGTCAAATATTGTTTTTTGTTTCGGCATTGGACTACAAGGGTAACCTTGTAGTATTTCCATATAATAATGTGTAGGTAAATTTTATGGTAGTAGTTATTTGCAAGTTTTAAATATCACGTCATGTAATATCTATGTACCTATGTGTATTGTACATATATTTAGTATATGACTTTATTAATAAAATGTAATTTAATGAAATTATTTCAATTTAATAATTGTAGAGTTACAGTAAATTCATAAAAATTTTGCCGTATGATGAACATAACTGTTATTATTACGAAACATTCCATTGACGACCGATGTGGCGCGGTGGGCGAAGGTCCGCCTGCGACGCAGGAGGTTGCGGGTTCGATTCCCGCCTCGGAACACTTGTGTGTACGATCTGCAGATATTTTTTCCGGGTGTTCTGGTCGTTTTCTATGTATAATAAAAAAAAAATCTATCTATGTAATATATGTACCTATTGTATTATGTATATCAGTTATCTAGTACCCATAACACAAGCGCTGCTTACCATGGGGCTAGATAATGTTGTGTGAATTGTCCAGCATATATTTATTTATTATTAAAATAATTTAATATAGATAAATTTAAAAATTTAAATTTATTCCCAACCAGGCCTTGAGCTACCTGTATGCCAAATTTCGCTGCGATCCGTTATTTAATTTTGGCTTGAAGAAGTAACAAACATCCATCCATTCATCTTAACATCCAAACTTTCGCTGCTATAATATTAGTATGGCAAACATTTCGTTTAAACTAAAATAGATAGGTATCAAATTGTTATTTCAGTGAAATTCCTCTTCAGTGACTCTCTACAGTCATTAAAAAGAGACATTAAACTACCTGCTCTATATAATAGAATATATACTGTATTTACTTCATCATCATCATCATCAACCTATGTTAGTCCACTGCTAGACATAGGCCTCCCCCAATGAGCGCCATAGCGCCCTGTCTTCAGCTTGACGCATCCAGCATGTACCTGCAGTCTTTCGCAGGTCGTCATCCCAACTAGACGGAGGGCGTCCTACACTACGTTTACCGAGTCGCGGTCTCAACTCAGCTCTCACTCACCAGCGGTTGTTGGTTCTTCGCGAGATATGGCCGGCCCACTGCCACTTCAGCTAGCTTATTCTTAGAGCTATGTTGAAGCTGTATTTACTTGTTGAGCACAAATATATTCAAAGTGAGTCCGGGAGCCCTCACGCTCCAGCGCACATCAAACAACCGAGGTACCTACCAGTCATAATCAGATGTTTAGGTTTCTTTGATAACCGACATTAGCGTCTTAGAGGAATTTAATTTGTCTTGTTTGAACAGGGCGGTTGTATTTAGTTATTCTGTGACTTGACGGACGTTTTATGTTGTTGCATCTTGCTCTTATCCACGTTCCCCCTCTGTTGTTTTGCTATTGGTATTATCTTTGAAGATAAAACCTTAGGTTTAACGTGCAAAATATTCTCTCTTTGGCAACCAAGCGCGGTCTCTTAAGATTGCAACAATCACAGGACCCTGCGATTGTTTTGGATAATATTATAGAGGTAGATATTTTAGGATATATTATTATATATTTTAATTGGGATATGATGCATTCTTTCGCCTTTGTGTCAGTAGTACCATTGATGGTACAAGTGACACAACTTTGTATCATTAGTACTATTAATGGTACTAGTGACAATTATTTAGGATCAGTAGTTCCTACCATGAATGGTACACGTACAACTAAACAAACTTGAAGTACCGTGGCGTGGTAATAGGGCCCAGGAAGTGTTTTTTTTTTAATGAAATTGTCACAATTAATAAATACTATTCTTAACTGATACGCCAAGTACTGGCCACTAGAAGTATTTTTTAAATTAAAATTAAAAGAAAACTGAAAAATGCACCGGAACTGTTACGGTCATAAATAATGCTGGACAATCCACACAGCATTATCTAACCCCATGGTAAGCAGAGCTTGTGTTATGGGTACTAGATAACTGATATACATAATACAATACATTACATAGATATATATTTTTTATTATATATGGAAAACGACCAGAACACCCGGAACAAATATCTGCAGATCGTACACACAATTGTTCCGAGGCGGGAATCGAACCCACAACCTCCTGCGTCGCAGGCGGACCTTCGCCCACCGCGCCACAACGGTCGTCAATACAGGTAATGCAGGTATGTTTGTTTAATTTTTTTATATGGAATAGCTTTGCGTTTGACCACGATCTCACCGGACGGTAAGTGACGATGCGGTCTAGGATGGAGCGCACATTTGTTGATTATTTTGTAGGCATACCTAGTACCATTAATATTCATATAGACGATGACGTTGAGTGTTCCCCCATAGTGGACAAAAGACAACTGTGAAATCATTCTCAAATCGATTTTAAGTTGAATTATACGGTTGGAATTCAGCTTGTGCCTATCGCATGATTTATGAAATGAAATGAAAGTTTATTTTTTTTAGGCTTACAAATAAGCACTTAGACAAGTCATATTTTATACTATTCATTATTATATTGATGTTCACTTCAATTTTTTGTCCACCAGTGGAAGAAGTGAGAAGAAACCACTAGTATGTTCATAACTTATGTGTCTAGTACATATGATTTGCTTATCTGTAAGTTATTAGACTTTGAGTTGATATGATGTTTAAAATGTGGTGACTCTCGTCGAATGGATTCACAATTTTTTTCTATATTATTGTATTATTATACAGGTTATAGGTTGCCTGGGAGAAATCGCTGCGATGAGGCCGCCTATTGTACTTTTAATGTGTAATATTAAGATAGAGAGAAAATACTTTTTTATACCACACAAAACGGAAAACAATACAGGAATAAACAATAGAATAAAGGAAGTACAAAAGGCGGCCTTATCGCTGAGAGCTATCTCTTCCAGGCAACCAATATAAGTATATGGTGTTATTTATAGTTTCAGTACCATAAAGTGTTTATTCATTCAATACCAAAATTATTATTGCAGAAGTAGTTATTCAGTATTGTTGTGTTGTATCTTATACAGAAACTATTTATTTACGAAATTTGGCAATACAGATATATATATAGTAAAATATATTATTTAAGTAATTTTAATAAGTGTATTTTTGTCTAACAAAAAATGCAAAGGGTGATTTAAAGTAAAATGTTCATCTGGGAATATCTCGTACAAAGCCGCGTGGAGAAGCTAGTAAAAAAATGAGTACCTATATCGAAGTACCCTCTCGTTAACATGAGTTATGAGACGCACCCCAGTCCGGCTGTGACATCTAATAGCCCCTGTCGATGCCAAATGACGTGTCGATGTATTGTAGTGTTGTCACCTTTGTTATTTAATGTGGTAACACTGGTGACTATAGGGCTGTCAACGTTTATTGGTTTGGTGTAACTGTTGGTGAAAATTTACGTCGTCATCATCAGCCTATGTTAGTCCACGGCATGACATAGGCCTCCCCCAATGAGCGCCATAGCGCCCTGTCTTCAGCTTGCCGCATCCAACATCTCCCTGCAGTCTTTCGCAGGTCGTCATCCCACCTGGCCGATACTTGATTCTTGATTCTTCAGTGTATCATTGATACTTCTTTATAACAGAAGCGCATTCATTCTAATAATTATTGAAGTAGGTATCATCAGAATACAATGGATCCAGGATCTCCCTGCAGTCTTTCGCAGGTCGTCAATCCACCTGAACCTGAATGAGTTTATGAACGGCGACACCCACTCGTACGGGACGCGGAACGTAGGAAAGCTTGCTACTATCGCCCGCTTCTTCGCGAAGTCCTCAAAGTTTACCCATGTAATAGGTACGGCAATGTACATACAATAAACTAACAGACTCCGACACAGCTGATGGCAGTCTACTTTGCTTCAAAATCAAGTTGACCTGTTGGCTTGTCGAGCAGAACTTCTATTCTGTGAACGAATTACTAGAACAGTGAATTTATAATAACCGTTTTTGTTTTTATTTTTTTCGTTCATTTAATTTTAATACTTTTTAATTTACCTATGTTACTAAATTGAACTTATTTACCTATTCGAACAATACAATTAATAATCCTTATTGTATTGTTCAATTAGAATTATAATTATATTTATGACAACTTGACATGTAAATTGATTTCACCAATAAATATTATTTCTGTTTCTGAATCGAATTAAATTATTATTTATATTCTAGTACTGTGTGTACTTTTGCAAATAATCAATAATTCAGGGGAGACTAGACTTTTGTAATACACCTCTTTTTGCAAATGCACGAATTACATTTTGGATACTTTTTTCTTGCTGCGCTACTGCTTTTTCTCAGCAGAAAAAAGACCAATCATCTTTTCTATCTGTGCTTCTACCAACTCTTTTCTGTTATCAAGTGCCAAAACATACATTATAAGAAAAGTAGATAATAATCTCCCATCTCGAATTCTGATCCCTGACTGACACACGCAGGGGAATCCCGGCGTGACAGCCCTATGCATAAATATGCACTACCACTGACCGTATTATATCTCTGTCCCACTCGTGGGCCGTGACGTCCTCGTGTTGTCTCTCTCTGCAGATATTTATTATAATTTTATGCGGCGTCCACGGTATGCAGCTTTTGTGTATTAAACGATGTACTTGTCAGCTTTTTGCTGTAGGGTGGTGAATGTAATGCAGCCAAATTATGAGTTCAGTTGTCAGCAGCATACTATGCTGACATCGATGTGTGTAGAGCTCTTTTTTTTGTTCTTTATTATATTTTAGGGACATTTAGTCGTTTTAATGTCAGTCCCGTATTTTAATAACAAATTAAAAATCAACAACTGGAACTAAAATCTAAATTATTTATCTAAAACTATGTGTAGAGCTCATTAATCGAATGGGTAGATAATATGTTAGAGTTCGCTTATGTATAGTTAAAGCAAAGTCTTTATCCAATTGACCTGAACTCCATCTTTGGAGGTCCACATACCTTAGTTTAATTTGTATATATAATTATTTTTTTCTTGTGCTTTTTATTGATATTAATCAAATATCTAATAAAGCCATTTATCTGAACGTTATAGCTGGAAGGCTGGACACGGACTGCGCTTTTATGAAGCACTGGACGCATATTCATAATGCCATGCGTCTGTAAACGCAGGATGTGTCCCTTCCAATAAAAATATTTTATATTTCGTTTTTGAATTACATATGTACTCTAACTCTTAACTCTCTATGGCTGTAACATGTATTTTGTGAAGCTGAATTAAATAAATTGAATTGAATTGAATATATAATTTGTGTATTCTCAAATATTTTATGAAACCCTAAATAAATTATTAAAAAAACGTTGTATTTTGAATATACGACTTGGACTTTTTATGGATAGAGTTCCAGTTTCATCGGAGTCACTATTCAACAGATAAGTTGGCAGCACTATTTGCGACTGTGATGAATATGAATGAGTTTTTTTCGTGTGATTTCGTTAATCTGATGATTGTTGGGTGTCCGTTGTCTGTAATTATACTTATACTATACCGCGAGCTGTCGACTAGCATGATATTTGTTATTTGTTTATGGTATCTGATGAGTCGTTCAACATCATATTTAACGTTTGATCGGAACAAATATCTGCAGATCGTACACACAAGTGTTCCGAGGCGGGAATCGAATCCGCAACCTCCTGCGTTGCAGGCGGACCTTCGCCCACCGCGCCACATCTCGGTCGTCAATGAACCATTCGTTCGTAGTGCAAAATCAACAAAACAAAAGAACAGAGCTACGCATTTCGTAGCACTGCTATGAAATTGCGTAGCACTTACTATATTGATTGTAGAATACATTTTGATTGGTAAACATAATACAGAATACGGAGTGCTTGGTTCCCAATGCAAATAAAACTGCAAGATCAACAACCACCGATATACATAAGAAATGAAATCTTCTCTTTTGACATCTCGTTTTCACTACATAGTGTAAAACATATGTACACTACATAGTATAAACATAGTATATAACCTATGTATGCTTAGACCTAACTACGCAATGGATTTTGATGCGGTTTTTAATAGATAGACTGATTCAAGAGGTAGGCTTATTTGACACATAGTTTTCCATGCGGGCGAAGCCGCGGGTGCAGCTAGTTGCATATAAATGCCAAATTTTGAGAAGTAAGGGAATTGAGTAACTCGATTTAAGCACCAAGCATTAGAACTAACTTGACCGTACATGGATTATTGGACTTGGTAGCAGATCGCAGTAGATCGGCCACAATCTCGCTGGATGTCCAGATTGCTTGCATTAGCCAAATCCCATCAACCCCGCCAGACAAAATGACGAGCGCTACTCTGTAGGTAGGTAGGTACCGTCAGCAAACACAATCTTGAGTGACGATCACAGATTTTGGAACATGGGGCTAACATCTACCTGAGACGTAGAGTGATGGACGTCTCGGGAGAAATGTTTGAGGTTTTAAAATATTTTAAAGCTTAATTGCTAATCAAAGTATGGAAGAGAAGAAATCGTTTTTATTAAAGATTAGGTAATAAAAAATTATGTCAGATATACTGCAAGATCCAATCATAATCCAGATAATGCTTGAAGCCCGTCTATTAATAAATACAGAATTGTGGGACGAGAAGTCTCATAAAAGCTGAATAAATATTTTTTTAATACGAAGGAGTATATAATAAACGAAAAAAAAACATACCAGTAAAGAATACAAAGAAATAAACAAAAGTATTTACAATTCAAACTGTTAACTACAGTACTACAGACTGTAGCAAATTAGAACAATATACGACCATGTTAACTCAAACTAATTTTTGACAAGCATCAAGTCATACTATATCTAAAAACAAAAATAAAATCTGCCTTGTTTTGCTCCCAGTCCCTAGACGAAACATTATTAAAAGGTGATACGATCAGCTGATATGAGATAAGATCCATTATCCCGTTCCGCACAAACAGAACATATTGGGGGGATCGAATTAAACTGTTTTATTATGCTGTCCGTACAAATGAGGTTTTAGATTATTTTGATACAAGGCTTTGGCTGGACGTTATTTTCCGTGGACACGGAAAGTGTTGAGAAATCTTATGTGCAACGAGTTAATCATAGGCTAACATTGTTGCATAACGATATTTATTATATATACATATTTATTATATATAAAAGATTAATATATATCAATTTTTCCTGGCGTATTAATTTTTCGTTTTAATTTTTTAATGAATATTTAAAAAATCTTGATAGCGTTTCAATTTATTTGAAAACTATGAGTGCTTTTCGCCATTTACTACAACATTAGAGGTATTAAAAACATATTTTGTTAATGTTGGATCTTTTCATCTCAAACTGTGGCTTTCAAATCTTTAATTAACAAGTTTTCACATCCGTATGACGGGAGTTTTAAGTAACAGTACATTTTTTTAAAATTCACATCTTAAATAAAAATCAGTGTGACAGTAAAAAAAGACTCCAATAGGGTGCGAAGTGAAGCGGCATAAGTACCGCCCAGCACGTGCGAGCAAAGCCGGGATATGCAATTTTTGTATTATCCCTACTTATTATTATTGCTCTATTTCGTATTATTGCCCTATTTTCAAAGATATTGACGGGTTTATTGTTGCTGAGAACGTGTTATTTAGTTTTTATCCCATGATATGGTCATCGACAGGACTATTCCAGTTCGGATCATATTATATTTAGACTTAAATAGGAAAATAACCGTGTATTAGACATTATAAGAGATGAACATACTAGTGGTTTCTTTTTCACTTCTTCCACTAGTGGACAAAATATTGAAGTGAACAGTCAAACAGTAAAATAATTTTATTTGATAATAATTTAATGTATAGAATATGATTGTCTAAGTGCTTTTTTTGTAAGTCGAAAGAATAAATGATTTTCACTTTGACTTTTGACTTTGGATCGGAATGGGACACGAAATTGAAGAACAGCTTTTTACAAAGAATAAATATTGAAGAAAAGTAGTTGTTCGCCAGTTGGGCAGCAAACTACGACTTACAATTTATTTATGTATGTACTCGTATTGACATTAATGGCAAACGGTCTTCGAAGTCTGTAGTTATTTTTTTTTTACAAAAAAAATTATACAGATTTGCGTTGTATACTGATGATACCTACTTCAATAATGAATAAAATGAATGCGCTTCTGTTATAAAATAGTATGAGCAAGGCTCAAGTATCGGCCAGACAAGAAGAACCGACAACTGCTGGGGTAAACATGATCTTGAGTGGAGAACGCCACTCGGCAAACGTAGTGTAGGACGCCCTCCGGCAAGGTGGGATGACGACCTACGAAGGACTGCGGGCAGATGCTGGACACGTCAAGCTGAAGACAGGGCGCTATGACGCTCATTGGGGGAGGCCAAAGGACCAACTGGAGTCCAAATGCGGATAAAGGAGTACCCCCACCTGAACCTGAACCTGAACCTGGGGGAGGCCTATGTCCAGCAGTCGACTTACATATAGGCTAATGATGATGATGACTCAAGAATAAATGAAAATGAAAATGAAAAGTTTTTATTTCTTTAAGCTTACAAATAAGCACTTAGACACGTCATATTTTATAGTTCACTTCAATTTTTTGTCCACCAGTGGAAGAAGTGACAAGAAACCACTAGTATGTTCATAACTTACAAATCTGGATAGACACCCTGGTTAAAGAAAGACCTTCCAATAGGCAGATACCTACATGTAAGTATCCATAAGTAGGTGAAACACGTGTCTCGCTACGGGGAAGCAGTTTATTGGATAAAGCCCTGTAATTAACTCGTTGAGATTAATCGTGGGGTGCATGACACAGCCCCTGTGATCTGATAGCGGGTATGTATGGGTTAAAACCGAACTTCAAAATAGCAAGTGATGTTTTACCTAACGAGGTATAATTTTTTAGTGATGGATTTATTTCGAAAATGATAGACAATATTGTTTGTATTATGACGAAGCTGTTTAGAAATATCGTAAAACGCAAAAATCTAATCATGGTTAATATCTCGTTATAATTGACTTTTGTATTAATAATCATGATAGTTTCAAAAATGTATCAAACAAACAATATGACGACCGATGTGGCGCGGTGGGCGAAGGTCCGCCTGCGACGCAAGAGGTTGCAGGTTCGATTCCCGCCTCGGAACAATTGTGTGTACGATCTGCAGATATTTGTCCCGGGTGTTCTGGTTGTTTTCTATGTATAATAAAAAATATCTATCTATGTAATATATTGTATTATGTATATCAGTTATCTAGTACCCATAACACAAGCTCTGCTTACCATGGGGCTAGATAATGCTGTGTGAATTGTCCAGCATTATTTATTTATTTATTTTATTTAATATTCAAATCATGGTAAATATCCCAATATATATAATATACTTTCGATATTTCGAAAGAAAGAAAGAAAATTATCTATTAAACACTACATAACATACAAACAAGGTTAATTACACATATTGTCATATAAGACTAGCAGCTGTTCCCTGCGGTTTCATCCGCGGTTAATTCGAATGTTACATCTCTAGGTCTAAAGAGGTATTTTCCCGTTCAGTAGTTTTTGGTGGTTACATTATTGGAGTTTTAGTAAGGATCCCTAACTTTTTTGAAAATATAATATAGCCTATGTTCACCGGGGATAGTGCAGCTTCCCAACGGTGAAATAATTTTTCAAATTGGTCCAGTAGTTTAGGAGCCTATTCGATACAAACAAACAAAAAATCAAACCTACTCCTTCCTCTTTATAATATTTGTATAGACTACATAGTACCTACTTACTAGAAAACACGTAACACAGACAAAATATAAAAAATAAAGTGAAAAGGCACGAAATATAAGTACTAACATAAGTAGCATTTGGTACTAAGTAGCCCTCACAGAAAGTAGATAAGCGCGCGTGTGTAGGTCTTATAGGTCCTGACTCAGCTTGTTGCTCTATTACAATAACTCAAGGTCATTTGTGAAAGAGCGCTGGTTTTCAGTCAGAACCCGGTAGAGTGGCTCAAAACAGTTCTTGCGCCATAATCATGAAATAATAATACTATGTCTGATAGACATAGTGGATACTTACATGTAGGTATCTGCCTATTGGAAGGTTTTTCTTTAACCAGGGTGTCTATCCAGATTTGTATTCTTGAGTCATAAGAACTTACTCGCAGTGCCGTCAGTTACTACGCACGGCGAATCGTGGTAAATATAATTATTTGTTTGACTTCTCTTTACTGTAGAATACCCATTTTTTTTCTTATTATTAACTTCACACCTTCTCTAAGTACCGACGCTGTTGGTTGGCGTCGTTTTGGTTATGCGCATAATTATTGTTCTAACACAGGTACGGTCTATGTGAATAAATCACGTTGAGCTAAATTTATGTAACAGTAACACTTGTTATCGAAAAAAAATCACTAAAAATTTATATCTCGATACGCAAAAGAAAATTATTGACACTTGCTATTTTCGAGGTCGGTTTTAACTTAATACTTTTTTAGAGAAAGAGCCTAGAAACATTATTTTTTTACCCCGAAAGAGCCCCGAAGCGACTCGTGCAAATGACACTGTCATTACCGTCAGACAACAATCGCAATTTTCTATATTTATTTACTCTTCCGATTACGCTCTCAACAATATAAGCCTTAAATCCTCAGAATTGTGGTATTAATTTCCCTCCAACACTTCTTATTTTTAAACAACTTTTAGATCTATCAACCTACAACGAAAACGCAACCTTATTCCGAAACAATAAAATGCAATTTTCCTGTCCCCACAACATGACTTTTCGAAAGTTGTAAGTGTATAGGAAAATAGACTTTGGTTTCTGTGTTGTAAGGTTTATGTTTAAGGGTTTGCGGAATGATAGGGTAAATGCGTCTATGATCGACCACATGCCCGTCGCGTGGCGGACACGCGTCATCTCCGATAATCGTCTTTGCCGTCGCTTTTGTTACAATTTGTTGCTGCACCGATATATTCAGACCCCACCAGATCGGAGATAACATACGTAATGATATTTTGAAATGACATTTTAGAACAAGCTATTTGTTAGGTCCTATGAATGTATTACTTATTATACGATATATTGTAATAGTAATGTTTTAAAATTGTTAAAAAATCTTTTGTGTAATTAAAGTACATTTTAAACATGACGCAAAACAAAAATTTCTTAAAGTAGGTACAAGTTAAATTATTTAAAAATAAAAATAAAATTGAATTTTGAATATTAAGATTAGATCACAACAACTTAGCGTCACATCAAAGTTACTTAATTCAAATACTACGCTATTTCTATACCACAATTCCTTAATCAAAATACGTAATTTAAATTCATAAATACCGAACCGTGTAAAAGTCGGGCAGCAAAAAAAAAGTCCCGCCAAAAGTGACAAGGAAATATCGAGCACAATGAAATAAAGTTGTCATCCACAGTTAAAGGGCCGGGGAGCGTGCTAAATGCATTAATTTAGCCTGGATTTAGTGGCCCGGAAGTGATTTGCTACGGGAACGCATGTTACTACAATTGACCCTACACTACACTACGTACTTACCCCACTTGACACTTACAATTGAAAACGATCCTTGGATTGTACGCGTAGATTTCAAATCGGAACACCAATCATTTTTGATACGTAAATTGTAACCGTTTGAGTTCAAAATTAACCAGGTTTATAATGTGCTAGGTATATTTTAATATTTTTTAATGAGCAATGGGTCGTTAGGAAGTATTAACGATAGCTTAATTTTTATTCAACACTATACCGAGAACTTCGTATAACCTACTTACCCATTTTTTTTAAACCTGTATTAGAGCAAAAAAAAAATTCAAACCTGACCGAATACATTTTAAAATTGTAAGCACAGCAGCAACAGGCTCTTACAAACACCATTTGATTTTTATATATATAATACAGATTTTGAGCCCTTGTCTACCCACAGAAGATTTGGTGCTTGCCCACGGCGACTTTTTGTAGCCATGCAATTTGTAAACGCGCGACGGCATCGCTCTATATGGTATAGAATCGCAACTGTATCTATGTATAGAAAGCGTCAACATAGCTACAAAAAGTCGCCGTGGGCGAGCACTGTAAGGTATGTATGTACATATTCTATTTTCTTATTAGAAACTTGTTCTAAGGAATCTTCCATCTTGAATTACAAACAACCGGTCGATCCAACGTTAATATATTCAAACTTAAGCACTCTTAAACAATGTACGTAAACACAATATTACTCGACTTTTGATGTATCCCCCCTTTTACCACCTTTACCCTGATTTGCAATTCAATTCACAATTTATTGAACAATGAACTCTAATGCTTTGTTTTCACGATTTAAATTTGTTTTCACCATTTTTTTATTAGATTTTAAATTTTTAGACAGGCAAAAAAAAAATAACCTCTCTAATATTAGCACTTTTATTATATAGTCTGCACCCCGCGGCTTGGCCCGCGTGAAAACCTATATGTCAAATGGTTAATAAACCTTCTTGAAGCTCTCTATATAATTTAAATAAAAACGCTTCAATAACCGTTGCGTAGTTTTAAAGACCTAAGCATACATAACGACAGACAGACAGCGGGAAGCGACTTTGTTTTATACTATGTAGGTACCTAGTTATCATTCCACGTCTAGTGAAAAACTTAAAGCTTATCTCTTCTTAGTGAATCTGTAAAACGGTGGCAGTACCTATTTATCTATTTATCCTGCGCCCCAACGTCATGCCACCCCAAAAACCCTTGATAAGTTAAATACTTTATCCGAAGGAATTTTTATAACAAAACCGTTCATATTTTCTTTCAGGATCTTCGTTACCCCTCTTGAAGATGAGAGGTATTGCTAACTCTTTCTAACTCATTTAAAACCTATACGGTTGTCTTAGTCTTGATTTTAGGGTTCTCGGTTTTGTGGGGTTGATTTATATAGAAATGATTTACGTTCTCTTAAACCTGTTCTATATTTTTGGATTAGATGTAAAGAAATTTCGAATGAAAATTTATAACAAGTAATTAATTGAAATCTATAAAAAAACGACAACTATTTAGGTCCCCGTATTATTAGGTTAGTAAGTTTTAATTTTGTATTTAATAATTATTATTTTAATTTCCCTAAGTTATTTATATTATTCTAGTTTTATTCGATTTTATTGTGTGATTTTGTTTTGTGACATTTATTTTTAATTTTGTATGTGTATTATTATGGATTGCGAATCTGCAAATGAATGAGTTAATAATAATATTTTTTTTTTTGGCTTTCTTTTTTGGCTTTTAGGCTTTCTAAATGTACTTTAGAATATGAGGAGTCCACCCGAGTATTTTGTTGACTCATTATAAAAATAACCTATTTTGCTAAATGAGTCAACAAAATACTCTAAAAAAGGATTTTTCAAAAAATACTGGGAATATTGATGTCTTGCGGGTAACGTATGGAATTTTCATTCATCGCTTATGTTTTCCATTATTTTGGTATTAAACATTAAATGTTTCACCATAAGTTTATGCAATATAAGGATTATGTAAAATTTACGATATTTGAACGACGCTATTTTGCGATACTAAAGTTCTAAAGCATTTTCCAATAAATGCTTAAAACAATAATTTCCCCAGTTTTCGATTACTTTTCTTTTTATTACGGAACCCTTAATCCAATGAACTTGTATCTCCCTTAGCCACTTTTTCTTAATTTTCCCGTCACCAGCAGAATACTGTGAATTTCTTTATTAATTTATGTAAGCACTCAGACAAAGGGTGATAATGACTGAATGACAGACCATAAAGATTTTTTTTTGTATATTTACGATCTTTCGCAGTACGTTAGCTTTTATAACGTTTTCTTGAAAGAGTTATAAAATAAGATAAGTAGAGATGATGTAAGCTTGGAGGTGTATCAACAATAGGTTATACAGGGTTACATTTTCAAATAAAAGTGTGTAATAAGTATGTCTTTTGTTTATTATTTTACTAATTCTATTTTGGTTGACTGTACTAAAATTCACCCAAAGTAAAAATGGTGTGAGTTGCAGAACGAAGAGTATAGCTTTTTTACGATTCATCAACTCACACCAGTTGGGACAAGATTCTTGGTGCGAGTTGACGAACGACCCTACTGTTATATATCTGCTGATATTGGGGCTAGATAATGCTGTGTGTTTTTGTCGATTTATGCCAGATTCGACCCTAATGTCCAGCAATATTTTTATTTTTTATTTTTATATATTGGTACCTACTACTATGTGTTTGTACTAAAGCTATTTTCTTTTATGCATATATAGTTAGTAATAGTATTCACTGACTGCGTGAACTACAGGGTCTATCCAGCATCACGAAGACGTTACTGATGATGCGATTTCAATTAGAAAAAAAAAACACAATTGATGCAAAACGAAAGAATCAAAGTAATGCTCTTTAATGAACGAGTATTGAATGGAGCTGTTGAAACTATCATGGTTCTTTACACAAAAGGTATTTATAACGGGATATTTACCATGATTAGATTTTTGAGTCCTCAATATGCGCTATGATCAAATCATGGTAAATATCCCGTTATATATGACTTTCGTATTGAATGGAAGATTGGGGATACTACAAATACCAAGTTTATGAATTACGACCTGATGTCTTCACAGATAAGGGATGCAGAACCTGTACTTCACGCAATGTCATTGAATGATTAATAACCCTGTATAAAAATTATGAATCATTTGAAATTAAAATGAATTTCTGCCCTGAAAATAGCTTTACAAGTTTTAAAATAAAATCTATTTCACTGAAAACCCCTCTCGCTAAACCTTTTCAGAATCTCACGAACTTCGTTTTTGACAAATAAATATTTCTTAACAATTTCAAACTTTGTTTTATCATAATTTTAATGATTTAACTTTTTTATGGAAAAATGTGCACTAAAAATATTTAGTACTCTAAATTAAATATTCTAATTACCTACTTGACTCGCGTGGTCTCGCTATTGTATGTAGTTTGTGAGACAGAGGTTCAAATGTAACAAAAAAAGGTAAATATATGATGCAATAAAATATTACTTTACTTTACTTTAAACAAAAGTAAAAAATGTGAATGTTATGAATTTTAAAAAGTTCACTGACAGCAGCTTTTTTATTGGCTGTTTGCAGAAAGCACTACCAGCCCATGCGCGGACTGCGATATATTTTGTAACCAAGCGTGGTGGTGTTTTGTGGGATTATCACATATTATTATAATATTATATTATTACAGCTTACACCTATTTTTTTATTTATTATTAACCTGTTAATAAAAAAAGAGTCTTATTTATAAATAGGTATTCTATGAAATTAATAAAAACATCTTGTAATGAAACCTATCGCAACGATTTTCCCGATCAAAATTTACATCTAAAAGAAATATCGTCTGAGGCTCGCCCGCCGCCCCGTAGTCTAAAAGGGAAAAAATGATGAAAAAAATATACCGTCATATTGTTTTCCCGCGAAGTGGGGGGAGGGGGGCAGAAAAGGGGAGCCCTGTATAGTGCAGGGGAAGATAAGCGGAGCATCCTGTATAGTCGGTATAGATGGTATACCATTGTATTTTATGGCGCCCTTTCGTATTTTTCTTATATCAAAGGCGTTTTCGTAAAATCGTCTCTGTATATTATGTAAATGGTTTTTTCGTGAGTTTAGATACCTATATGTTGTTGTTGGAGTTTTTGGTACCTCGGTTATGGTGGAACTAAGTTAATGTGTTTCAATTCAACAGTAATAAATGTACTCACGCTAGGTATATTATCCGATGTACAGACCCCCTCGCTCAGCAGACGGTCCCTGATCTCCCAGGCGAAGATGGAAGGGCATTCTCTCTTGTACTGCGCGATCTTGGAGACCACCTCCGCGGTGGCAACCCTGGGCTTTGATCCGCCGATGGCTCGTGGTCGGATGGAGCCCGTCTCGTAGTACCTGAGGTGGTGAATGGGTTAAGGGTGCTGGTTTTGGTATATATCTTACTAGATGCGACTGTGAAGCTATTAATTTGGTGGAATTAGGGCTCAGGTTGTCAGCGACCATGACTCATAAAATATGAGTTTTATATAAAAAAAAGTAAAATAATTAATTAATAAAATACGGGCACAGGATCCAAAAAGGCATGAAAGAAGTTTCCAGTAAACACTGAACTGGTTCAGTTCAGTTCAGTTCTTTATTAATAAGAAATACTCTTATATGTCAAACATAAATAATACATAGGAAACAAAGAAAATACATAACGAAATAACAAGAAAAATACAAAATAGTTCGAAATCTAAGTAGATAATTAGGTTGGTTATGTGGGTAGAACGAATTATTCGATCATTAATTGTGAAATTGTTGTGTCAACAATACAATTTTTTTATTAAAATAATATTTTCGTTTCTCATTTTCGTTA
Organism: Eupithecia dodoneata; assembly: GCA_947044415.1. Classification (NCBI taxonomy): domain Eukaryota; kingdom Metazoa; phylum Arthropoda; class Insecta; order Lepidoptera; family Geometridae; genus Eupithecia; species Eupithecia dodoneata. Next base: position 5,052,191 of record OX345670.1, read on the forward strand.
TTTAATAGCTTAAAAAAAGGTTCTTAGTAAATTATATAGGTACTTGGCGGAGAAGTTTGCAAACTGTCACCACCACCGGCGGCGGGTATCAAGTGTCGGTATCAGGTAACGGGTTCGATGCCGGCCGGCACCGTTTTTATACTCACAGCGTTTGCCACCTGTCGGTATCTTTTTACTGTTTTGTGAAGGGTCAACCTTGTTTTTAGGTGAAGTAAGCAAAAAATAAGGCTTGAGAAGATTTTTTTTGCAATATCATCATCAGCCTATGTTTAGTCTACTGCTGGAAATAGGCCTTCCCTAATACCGCCATAGCGACCGCGAGCGGCCATGACACATACAGCATCTGGTCGGAGGATGTCTTACACTATGTTTACCGAGTCGTGGTCTCCACTCAAGAACACGTACCTCAGCGGTTGTCGGTTCTTCGCGAGATATGGCCGGCGCATTGCCACTTTAATTTGCTAATTTTTAGAGCTATGTCGATAACTTTGGTACTCTGTCGGATGTATTCATAACGAATTCTATCCTTCAGAGAAACTCCGAGCATAGCACGCTGGTCGCCTTAGATCGCTAACAAAAATTCAAAGTGACCACTTAATTTTCTAGTTTTTACATTATGTAATTAGAAATGTCTGACGTGTCCAAGAGATACATCGACATATATAATAAGAGTATATAATAATGTATAATCCATTTTTTATGTTTTTGCAATTTTACTACTTATGCACAACATTCAATTAGCCTTTTTAACCCTAATTGGTTAATTTTCGCGCTCGTATAATTTCAAACACTTGACAAAAAATTACTTTCCGTAACTAAATACAATACTTATCTCACCGCAACGTCACGAGAAATCGATTTAATTAAATGTGTATTGGATTACTGCATCGCATGTCGTCGCATAGATCCAACCTTCATCTTACCTTGTCGAACTAGCCATTATAGGCTGAACTGGTGATGCAAACAAATATAAATTCTACTCAGGTCTAGTATAATTGGTTGATTAAATAAGGCCGTATTTACACTGTTTACTGGAAGTTTTCTTGGATACCGGTACCCAATACTCCGTGCGATGGTATATATTTAAAGAAGGCATGTCTGTCTGCTTTTTCTTTGCACAATCCCTTATGGTATTTCCAATGTCAAAATTAGTGTGTGTTATATAATAAAACTAGCTGCGCCCCGCGGCTTCGCCCCCGTGGAAATCGATTTGTCAAATGGTTTTTTTTTATATCCTATGTTAGACTCCTGGTTCTAACCTACCTTCTCACCAATTTTCAGTCAAATCGGTCCAGCCGTTCTCGAGTTATAAGTGTTGTAACAAACACGACTTTCTTTTATATACATATATAGATTATTGTAATATACTTTTAAAGTTAATAGAACTTAACGACATCAAGTGTAACATATGTACTTAAGGTGGAAATAAATAAATAAATAGATAATACATTGCTATTATATATCTAGCACGATCACTGAAAACTTTTCTTGGTTTTGCGTTACATACCAGTATTTTTTTATTGACTTTTGTTTAGGTACTTTATGGTCTTGAAGCTACACTTGAAGTGCTTTCAGTTGATACAAATTATGAAAATGCAACATTAATTACATTAACGCTGTCACTGCCAAGCGTCAGCGATGCGACCCATAGGGGCACGTGTTGTCGTTGCTGAGCCACACGTCAGCCAAGAAGCGTGGATCCGGCAGTCAAAGGGATAAAATAAACTACCGGCTACTAAAACTAGCAAGTATGTTATCAAACAACAGAAAAACCCTCGCAAATAAGAATAAAACACTATGGCGTACATTAAAAAAAAAACGGGACGGGAAAATGGTCTTTGGTGACTGCCGATGGAAGTGAAAATTAAGTAATATTCCATTTTATTTATACTGGGAAGCGTGCGGTGACGACGATGCGAGTTTCACGCTTTTTATTTATCCAATAAGTACACATATACGAGTATACAGAGTTAGGAAAACGTTCGGTGACGATGAAGCGAGTTCCATGATTTTTGATCACACAAAAAGCTGCTCAAAGCGCGTATAGAAGTTTTCACTGCAAATACAGGTAATATTGCAGTGACAGTACCGGTAAGCGCCTGAAACCAGCACTTACCACCTGCTTTCTACAAAAATACGTCCATTAACCCGGCAAATGCCTGCGGTTTACCTAAGAAGTGAGGTAGACGACTATGATCGTGCGGTCTCGACCAGTTAGACGCGGATAGGTTACAACTGCATTTTTGGGATGGCGGTGTAGTGTTGCCTGTCTATTAGAATACGAGACGTTTGCGGTTGGGAGTTATTTTGTTTATGGCAATATTAACTAGTCATTAAGAAGTTTTTATTATATCACCTTTGCAAATTTCCTAAAAAGAGCTACGAGAAATCAAACCTATATGGAACAGTATTTAAGAGTGCGATGGCTTACGAACTAAAATAACAAAAACTTAAAACCTCTATTTTATTTTATATCGTATTTTGTTGAATAAGCTTTGGTTTCTCAAGCTACGACTTAGCTTGAGAAGCTAGACACTTATTATTTTGCCAGTAGGTACAGTAGAACCGTACAAAACTGGTCAAAAGTAGCTAAATGATCAACTTCATTGTACTTTTTCAACATGTTGTTATTTATGTAGCAAACAAGCAGTAATCATAATGGACTAAGGGCCTGCGACCGTCCAACCTTCATTATCTTATAAAAGCTGAGAATTTCAAAGTCCAACACAGGTAGGAACGATCACAGATTTTAGAAGTTTGCCTGTGTGTAGGTATTTACTTGCCAGTTTTACAACGTCCTCCTGTCACTCACCTTCCGAGTATCTTGGAGACGCATCCGTTGGAGACCTGCAGGATCCGGCTGATGTCGCAGGGCCGCGCTCCCGAGTGCGCCAGCTCCACTATCTTCTGCCGTGTGGAGTCCGGCAGAGGACGGCCCCCTACAAACACGCCGCCGAGCTGGTTAACACCGCTGTGACCTGCCGCACCATAACTAAACTTTACCTATTAATCTCGCACTGTATTGATTGAGATTTTCTACGGCTTTTGGGCTAGTCACTGGTTGAGATTTCTACTGTTTCTTTGGTGTTTATGAATCCAATTTGCGGCATTTGTCACTGGTAATAATTTTACAGTGGGGTGCGAAGAACATTTGTTCTTTGTACCCAACTAATTACAGCCCTAAATAATCGTTATTTGATTAAGTTTTTTCAGCTATGGCATGTGTTAATAAAAACTTCGTAAAAGTGCCTGAAATTACGAAATATTTTCAAAAGTCTTTGCGCCTTCCCTTTCCTACAGTGATCTACTCTACCAATTGTAAAATGTCACAGTTAATAAATAATATTTTACGATTTTTTTATAACTACAAGCGAATTCTTCGGCATTAGTTATCAAAAATCCCCAAAGAATCTAATGGCGTATCCACATGTTGTCTGAGTAATTACAAACATTGGGCTTATAAACAACTTTTGTTGATAACGAAGTTGACTCAGCTAACATGTGGACGAATATAAATCTAAACGACCCAGTCCTATGTTAGCCAACATAGGACTGGGTCGTGAGTTTTTATAAGTACCAGATTATAGGTAAGTTATAGCATTTCAGGTTCATCTAAGTGTTATCAATCTATAACCTGAATATTCGACAAAGTCACATATTTAGAAGCTCTCAACAAACATCCATTAGATATGTATATAAGCCATTTGATTTCTTGAAATACTTAAACCTAACGTTAAAAACTGATTTACTACCTTGATTACAAGTTAGCTATGTAAGTAAAGCGACTATTGAGACGACAGTCACCATTACCTTTACCTTTGTGCGCGAGGTCGTCCATCCTGTCCAGTAGGTTCCCGTCCGGAGGCCAGGGGCTGATGGGGGGTAGCTGCTGCGCGGGCAGCATCGTGTACACTCCGTATTCTTCTATCGTGCCGCCCTGTTGGAGTTTTTGAACTTGAAATTTAATGCCAAAAAGTAAATTTCTAAAAATGCTGCGTTTCTTGTTATGTGTGATATGTATTCATAATTCTTTGATGAACAAAATAAAACATACCCTAGAAAGAGTTCATCATCATCCTATGTTAGTCCACTGCTGGATATAGGCCTCCCCCAATGAGCACCACAGCACCCTGTCTTCAGCTTGACGCATCCAGCATCTCCTGCAGTCTTTCGTCGTCATCCCACTTAATCGGAGAGCGTCCACGTTTAACGAGTCGTGGTCTGCACTCAAAAATACGTTTGCCCTAGCGGCCGTCGGCTCTTCGCAAGATATAGCCGGCCCATTGTCCTTTCAGCTTGCTAATTCTTAGAGCTATGTCGATAACTTTGGTTCTCTGTCGGATGCATTCGTTACGAATCCTATCCTTCAGACAAACTCCGAGCGTAGCTGTTTCCATAGCTCGCTGAGCGATTTTGAACTGGTGGACCAGCACTATCGTGAGTCTCACGTCTCAGCTCCCTAGGTCATAACGGGTAGGACGCACTGGTTGAAAACTTTCGTTTTCAAGCATTGTTTATGTATATTTCAAAATGAGACTTGTGTAAGTGTTTTTTTTGTAAGCCCAAAGAAATAAAGCTGCAAATAAAAGACATCTAAATCTTTTTACTCCTGTGTGAAATCGACTCTACGATTTCGTGATTAATTTCACCAGACCATTCAACCGAGAAAAAACAAAACTCGGTTAAGTAGGTAGGTTACCTTGTTTCAAAACAAGCACCATGCTCGTTGGCGAGATATTTTTTATATTAATTGTAATCTGGACACCCTGTATACTGTGTGACAGATGGGACGATCAGGAGACGAGACGGTTCGTTGAACAATACATCCCTAAATTGCAACTAAACCTTATGAGGGCCGATGATGCTGATGATTCTGGTAAGATTGAAGAGAAGTAATAATGTTAGAGAAAGAAAATAAAAACAAATGAAATTTCAGCGTCCGTTGATAGATAGATAGAATATACTTTATTGCACAAAAGTTGTACATAGGCGAGCATAATGCTAGATAGCATTCTCTACTTGCTAACCTTTGGGTAGTGTGGACAACAATTTAGTAGGTTGAGGTAGTAGGCTTGTGGAAAGGAACTTTTTAATGCTCAGTAACTTGAGTTTAAGAGCAGATGACAGACTAGGAGCACCTAAGTTACGAGTAAGTACACTATGTACTTACTCGTAACTTAGGTGTAAGTTAATATTAAGTTAAATATGTTACCTACTATCTACATAAGGGAAGAACCTATTCGCCTGTAACTGAGCTTCATTGTAGCTACCACAGGAGACAGTGTTTAACTTCACTGTTACACATATTTTTTAAATAAACGTCTTGTATTTTGTATTGCTATTTATTTAACTGGTCCACCAGTTCAAAGCCAGTTCCACCAGTAAAAATTGTATTAAACTGGTCCATCAGTTTAAAGTCGCTCAACGAGCTATGGAGAGAGCTATGCTCGGAGTTTCTCTGAAGGATAGGATTCGTAACGAATACATCAGACAGAGAACCAAAGTTATCGACATAGCTCTAAGAATTAGCAAGCTGAAGTGGCAGTGGGCCGGCCATATCTCGCGAAGAACCGACGGCCGCTGGGGCAAACGTGTTCTCGAGTGGAGATCACGACTCGGTAAACGTAGTGTAGGACGCCCTCCGACCAGGTGGAATGACGACCTGCGAAAGACTGCAGGTAGATGCTGGATGCGGCAAGCTGAAGACAGGGCGCTATGGCGCTCATTGGGGGAGGCCTGTGTCCAGAGTGGACTGCTATAGTTGTTGCTGTTAAAATCTACTTAAGTTGTTTTGTATTTTTTATGTGTTTTCCTTTTTTTGTAACTGTTTATTATTGTGTGTGGCTATAAATAAATTATCTCTTTTTTCTCTCTTTTCTATAGGCTGATGATGATGATGATTTTGTATTGTATTGGTATTTGAATAACCACTGTTGAATTGAATGAATTGAATTGAATTGAATTAAGAGCCTTTATTCCTAAAATGCGCAGAAACAGTACTTTTCAAACCCGTTTATATCATGAACCACTTATCTTATAGTATATGTTATTTACTAATAATTTTAGGAAATTTTAGTGTCCAAATAGTTTGACTATAAAATATTTCGATTAATATAGTATGTACGCGTTCTATCAAGATAACTTGTGAGAGGTTTTCATAATTTCCCTTTCAGCATCAGTTTCGAAGCTCAAAATAATAGAAAATACTGACATATCTAATTAAGAAAAAAATATAACCTACTGATGAGATCCTTGGCTAAAAATCTAATTAGATAGATGTTTGGTTTTGGTATCCTACTATGAGAAATTAAAATTAAAAAAATGTGAAATATTACGAATATTTCACATTTTTAAATGATGTTTTTACCGATATACCTTATTTAATTTAATATAATAATAGCCTACCAATAAAGTGGAGCATCTTTTTTAAAATCATACATTTAAAATTTGTATGATTTTGTTGCTATTATTTTTCTATAAATATTTAATGAGCGACGTGACCACACTCTAGAAAGCCTCGCGGCGGACTGATTTTCGCGCAGCGTTTTATAGTAGTTTTAAAATATTTATAGAAAAATAATAGCAACAAAATCATTAAAATTTTAAATGTATGATTTTAAAAAAGATGCTTCACTTTATTGGTAGGCTATTATTATATTAAATTAAATAAGGTATATCGGTAAAAACATCATTTAAAAATGTGAAATATTCGTAATATTTCACATTTTTTGAATTTTAATTTCTCATAGTAGGATACCAAAACCATACATCTTTCTAATTAGATTTTTAGCCAAGGATCTCATCAGTAGGTTATATTTTTTTCTTAATTAGATATGTCAGTATTTTCTATTATTTTGAGCTTCGAAACTGATGCTGAAAGGGAAATTATGAAAACCTCTCACAAGTTATCTTGATAGAACGCGTACATACTATATTAATCGAAATATTTTATAGTCAAACTATTTGGACACTAAAATTTCCTAAAATTATTAGTAAATAACATATACTATAAGATAAGTGGTTGATGATATAAACGGGTTTGAAAAGTACTGTTTCTGCGCATTTTAGGAATAAAGGCTCTTAACACAGCAATAAAATAGCACTGTTCATCTTGATTTATTATTTAAAACTTTCAGAAGAAAACCACATAACATCAAAAACCATTATAAAAAACAACAGACAATATGATGTTCACCTTATAAAACTGAGAACAGTTAATGGACTCAAAAGGCATAATCTCATCGTAAAAGAAAAATCTGACGACAATCCTTTAATCTACGTAATCAATCCGGTGGAAACTAAAATACCAAACGCCTATATATCTCAAACAGAATTTAAGGATGTCCTATACAACCGAGTTAAGCAGCAGAGGAATGAGGTGTACAAGAACGTGGACCCACTGTTGGCAGTTAACACAAATTATTGGACTAAAATAACGTGGCCGGAACCCACTCTCAGATCTACGAATAACCTTTACCAAAACAATTTTAAACGCCAGCATTTAAGGACGCGTTTTTCCAAGAATACGAGGAGCCCTAAAAAGCCCAGAGATGTTACTGAATCTCGATATAAGGGTCCACCTATCCCTTATATTCATAATCTTAGGAATGGAGATAGTAAAACAAAAAAACATATTGTAAAAAAATTGAGAAGCAATAGAACAAGTCAAGCTATAAGCAATAAAGCTATTACTTTGAAAAACAATAAACCTATCAAAGCTAAAATAATATATTTGAGAAGCAATAGATCTATTATAACTAAAAAAAATAAAAAAATACTGCAAAATCTTAGCACAAAACCAACACTTGAGACTGTATCAGACATTTTTAATAAAAGCCAGAATATTAGAACAAACGAGGAAATATCCAAGGCAGAGGTTATTGGTAAACAAATCAACGAAACTATTGATAGACAAACTTCTAGAGAAACTACTACGAAGAAAATAACAACCGAAAATGAACTTCCCGTTACTAAAAATAAAGTAGCAAGTACTACTGAAGTGTTCACTACAATAAAGCAATCAACTGAAGAATTCACTTCAAAAAACCCAACGAATTCGGATAATGCACAGGCTGACGACGAAACTAAAATAAAACCATCAAAAACTGTCATAGAAAACACAGGAGACTTTAGAAATGGAGGAGAAACAACAGTAAATTCAACTGATTCAGAAATAACATCTGAAAAACTTACAGTCGAAGATAAAACTACAAAACTACCAAATAATACTGAAACAGGAAATACAGAATATTCTAAAGAAGAAAAGGAGTCAATTGCAACGGAAGAAACCCTTGAAACTCCAACCACTAAAGATACAACAACATCTTATTATAATACTGTTAAAACTGATAATAATACTGAATCAGTAAATACAGTTCAAGAAGCGGATCTAGCAACGGATAAATCAAAAGTTGAAGAAACTACTGAGCGAAAGCACCTGCCATTCCGAACTACACTGGTCAAGAAAATTACAATGCATACCTCAAAGGCTCCAGTTAAAACAACAAGAACTCGTTTATCGGTAAGTGTAACTAGTGTGTGTGTGTGTGTGTGTGTGTGTGTATTAACCGACCCCGGGAGTTCAAAAGGAGGATGTTTGGCTGTATGTAGGTTTTTTACAATACAATACAAAAATACTTAATTGTACACCAGTTACAGATCATTAGAGGTATAAAACACATCACATGATACAAGTACAATGGGCGGCCTTATCGCTTAGAAGCGATCTCTTCCAGGCAACCTTTGGATGGAAAGAATTATGTGAATTTAAGAAAGGCAGGGGGTGTACCAAAGATAAGGTAGAATAAATATGAACATAACACGAATATTTTAAGATAAATAAATATATATATAAAATATGTATACCTAATATACTTCTTAGTAATACTTAGTTTATAAATAAATAATAAGTACCAATATTCCATATTCTGACAGGTAAAATTAACGCGATTTTTTTATGTATGTTCGTCGATTTCTTCTCATCCCGTGATGAAATTTATGTATAAACTAGCTGCGCCCCGCGGTTTCACCCGCGTGGTGATAGATATTTTTGATAATATACTATATATCTTTATGAATTGTAGCCTATGTGTTATTCCGATGTATAAGATATATTATTGTAAAGTTTCATTAAATTCCATTCAGTAGTTTTTACGTGAAAGAGTAACAAACATCCATCCATCCATCCATACTTACAAACTTTCGCGTTAATAATATGGTGTGGTATATACTCAGGTAGCAAGCTAAATTCGAGTTGGTATGGTAGTCCTACACTGAAATACTCGACGGAATACCGCGGACCGCGCGAAACCGCGCAAAATCTACGCGAAACTTAAAGCTACCGCCTTGGGTAGCGAATACCGCATAAATCTGAACAGGTCTTTTAATGGTGGCATCAATATATTTATGAGTTTGTAAATCACTCTGATTTAATTAATTATTATATTAAATTGTTGTGATTTGAGTTGTGCTAATGCTGCACTTAGCACTCTGGCGCCGCTGAAAACCAGCCCTGCATTGGCACCCGTGTCAATGCCGGGCTGGTCCACCAGTTCAAAGTCGTTCAGCGAGCTGTGGAAAGAGCTATGCTCGGAGTTTCTCTGAAGGATAGGATTCGTAACGAATACATCCGACAGAGAACCAAGGTTATCGACGTAGCTCAAAGAATTAGCAAGCTGAAGTGGCAGTGGGCCGGCCATAGCTCGCGAAGAACCGACGGCCGCTGGGGCAAACGTGTTCTTGGGTGGAGACCGCGACTCGGTAAACGTAGTGTAGGACGCCCTCCGACCAGGTGGGATGACGACCTGCGAAAGACTGCAGCTAGATGCGGCAAGCTGAAGACAGGGCGCTATGGCGCTCATTGGGGGAGGCCTATGTCCAGCAGTGGACTGATATAGGCTGATAATGAATGTCTCAATAGTTTACGAATAATATTAATAATAAAAACCCTATTTTTATTCAGAGAATTTTTACATATCATTCATAATTATTGAAACGATGGCAATACCGAAGCTGTACAAACTTTGCGGTAGAGCCAGCGGCTAGCTCCTAGGTCACTGAATAATAAAATTAACATTTATAACTAACTTATATTAAAAGCTACTTATTTGTTTTTCTACAAATGACAAGTTAACAATCTGTAAAAATAATAATGGCCCTAGGGAATGGAAAGATAGTACCTACTCATTATTTTTAATCAATTTTGAAACAGGAGGTTCTATGTTCGGCTGTATGTATGTTCGTTGATTTATCCATTAATGATGGACCGATTTTCAAAATTCTCTCGTTATTGTATAGAGAATGGTCCCATATTTTTTAAAAAGAAATTTTATTCCCAAGGTATTTGTCCCGCCAAACTTAAAAACAGTGCAAAATTAAGGATTTCGAAGTCCATTTTTATGTTGGTACAAAATAATCAAATTATTTCGATTGTGCCACTAGATTTAGTTAGTATTAAGATCCTTTATTTTTATTATTTCCTTTGTATTTGATGGTGCAATAAAGATATATATATTGTATTGTATTTATTAACTAAGAAAAACCAAAAACAAACCAAAACAGGTTTTATGTTCGACTATGTTTATTTTTCATGTCCGTACCTCTATGAACCGATTTCTCCGTCAATTATGGATTGATTCGTTTAGTTTTTGTTTAAAAAATGATTCCGGATTTTGGTCATCGTTAAAATATTATTCCTTGGGATTACTATTTGCCCCGAAAAACTTAAAAACAAACATTGTAAATGTGTATAAAGGCGTGCATTATACGTCTGCTTTTAGTTTTATTAAGACCATCATATTTTTGCTGTTTCTGACTCACCCTTAACTACTCAAACGTATTTCAGCGTTTTTTGACAGATTTATATTAAAGCCTAACAAAAAATCGCGACTTGAAACGTGCCTAAATCTGAGAAGCGTAGATATTCGGATATCCGAGGCTCTGATCCAGGACAGGGAAAGGGTTATTTTTATAGTTAAGGTTTTTATAGCTTATCTATTTACATTTATGTTTCAGAGGCCTTTAGTCTTCATGGGGGAAATGGGGAACGGAAATGGAAACTCATGGAACTAACAATGTATTTCAAGAAAATACCGGTGGACGGAAACTAGGAAAACGTAGGTGATAAAAAAAAATACTTACTTAGTTATATACCAATATTTAGTAATAAATACAGAGAAATAGGATAAAGTTGAGATTTTTATTTTATTTATTTCCTGAACATATTTTTTTTTCAATGATTCTTTTGTCTGTATTTTTGGGCATATTTCTATTATATGTACGGTAGGTTTTACGTATGCAACAGTCTGCAGTTAGCTCTATTGTTTGTATTGTAATTACTAGTTTTAATATGTTTCTATCATTTGATTGAAATTTTCTTTGTTAATAAAGTACTTTTAACTACGTTATTAAAAAAAAATCTTCTAAAAAAGATTGTGCCTTTAAACTGTATCTTAGAATATTGACTCTTTGGTCGGTATCTTACCTTTAATTACTTCGAAGAATAAAGTAGTCCAAGTTATTGCATAAACAATAACAGGCCGTCTTCAACTGGCTAATACCATCACAAATTTTTTAAAGTTCACTATTCTAGCTGGCAGAATGGAACTACCAAATTTCAGTCACGAAAACTAAAAAAAAAATATTTCCCGCCAAACCGAAACGTCAAACTGTCAAACGCGCTCGCATTCCACCTCTTCAGAATAAAGGCGCCACTCCACTGATTACAAAACACAGTCTCACGTGGATCTGGCACTACAGTTCTATAACTTAGGGCCGAGACAGCTCTATTGCCCCGAACCCGCCAGAGCGGGACAGGCGACTGTCAACACCCATTGTAAGCTCCTTACTGCGCTTAGAACTGCTCATTTGTGCGAGCGAGACGCGTAGCATTTCACTCGGGAGCTTTAATTCAAGCCCCGCCCATTCCTCATTTAACCCCCCGGTGGTGGGGTAAACTTGGGCAGTTTTAAATTATCTATTATAATAAAATTATTTCGCTAAATAAGGGTTGGTTATGGTAATGATGTGTTTAATTTATTTCTATTTCTGTGCTCGGTTCGACAACTATGACAGTTTCGGATAAAACCTTCGGAAGCTTCACAACGGCAAACATTTGGGCTTTACCATAGGTTTGTATTTGTTTTACCAATACGTCGTTCATATTTTACAGTAGGTTAGTCCTGTTTTTCAAAAATATTTATAAAAAATCGCTTTCGTGTAGGTACACACATGCCAGAACATCCCACGACGCAATCCTACCCTCTCCCACACTAAAACTTCCGCTGATAGACCTTATGCCACTTCAATACCCTCTTTACCGCATTAGCATAGAGTTGACATTCATTTGCATGTACTGCAGAGCTTTCGACATCATTTTGTGGCTGCGTTTTGGTTAATCTCCCCGCGCAAAATAACATTATCTTTGACCAATGGTACATAACCGCCGCCGGCTGTTTTCAGCCAATCGATGTGCGTTTCCAAACTAAATATTTTTTGATCCAATTAAAATAAAAAATGCATCTTTATCTCTGGCTCAGCTTATCGAACGACAGCTCAACTGTTAAGTAATATTTATAAACTTAAGGGATCTGAATACATAATTAGCAAACTGCAAAGCAGGCATTTATTTGAATCGCGATGTGGCGCGGTGGGCGAAGGTCCGCCTGCGACGCAGAAGGTTGCGTGTTCGATTCCCGCCTTGGAACAATTGTGTGTACGATCTGCAGATATTGTTCCGGGTGCTCTGGTCGTTTTCTAAGTATAAAAAATAAATGTATCTATCTATGTAATGTTATTGTATTATGTATATCAGTTATCTAGTACCCATAACACAAGCTCTGCTTACCATGGGGCTGGATAATGCTGTGTGTATGGTCCAGAATTATTTATTATTTATTTTCGAAGGCACGTCTTTATACGAATTTAAGGTTGGTACCTACCTAATTTGATATCCTGGTTATGCCTGCTAATCGCATTGCTATATGGACTGAGAATGCGGTTAGCTAAATTGGTTTGATTAAATCAGGCCCTACCAAAGCATACGTCATGAGAAAACCCTGCAAGGCAACTTGGCTCGAGACTGTAAAAGTGATAAATCCTAGTTCCCTAAATTTTTTAACCCATCCTGCCCAAAAATGTATTGAGACAATGCTCAAAAGCCAAGAAGTGTAGCAAAAACGCATAAGTCTCGAACAAGTTAATAAAACACTAGAATGCACATCAAAACAGTGGCGATGCCGAGAGGTGGCTTACACGTCCTCTTTAATGCTCAATTTGGTGGAGTAGATGGGTCCTTCAGGCGGCTGGGTTAGTGTGGACACGGACGTTTTTAAGAAGAGGATTTTGCCTGAACAACAGCGTTGAGAATCTGTTAGAATTGTTCAGAACTTGCTTTTCGGCACAGGGGTCGTTATATTATAGGGCAAAATTTAATGGCCAAGGGAGGTATGTATAATAAAACAATATCTATCTATGTAATATATTGTATTAAGTATATCAGTCATCTGTAATAATAGAATCTGTATAATAGAAATAGAAATAGATAGAAAAACATTTATTGAGACACAGGTACAAAATACAGACATAGAATAAACAAACGGCAAATAAAGTAGTTTAACATGGGGGTAAGTGACACAAATAGGTGATATTAAGAAAATAAGACTACCTCGATGACCCTGCGTCGAAATAAGAGTTGGCTCAGCGTGTGCTGAACATTATTCAGCGCTGTTTTTCAGCCAAAGACCTTATATACTAATTGAAGTATAACACAAGCTCTGCTAACCTTGGGGCTAGATAATGCTGTGGGGATTATCCAGCATTATTTATTTAATTATATGTTTCTCTTATTGGATTTTTTAGATTTAAAGTCTTCAATAACGGGATATTTATCATGATTTTAGTCTTTTTAAGTTTCCCAATATTTCTACACAATCGCCAGTACGATGATCACAGAATACTATCGTTCCTAATAATATGGAGAAACGTAACAGAAATCATAATAAATATTTCATTAGTAACACTTTCATTGCCCCTCAAGTAGGTACATCTCCATGTTCCAGCTAGCAGAGCTACGGGGCGTGCCCCTTTAGGCCGCAACGTAGAGCTGGGCAGTGAATGGGTTCATGAATTCAGTGTTGATAACCATGATAGTTTTAAAAGTTTTAACCTATTTTCATTCTTTACATTTATGTTATAGCCTAGGTCTCTTTAAGACTAGAGTAATTAGATCTTTTAGACATTTGTGATACTTCTACCCCTTTGTTTTTCGTTTGTTTATTCTATGCCTGTATTTTGTACCTGTGTCCAAATATAATTTTCTATTTTATTCTATTCTATGCATCATATCGGCCACAACCTCATAAAGCATCAGGAAAAGTTATGGGCTAACGGAGGTTTACTCAAGATATACACAAACCTACTTATTGATAAGATCCGACATTGTATACCTGATATCTTTATGAATAAATAAATTTGTAATTATTTGTATGACCTTCAGTTTAGGACCAGCCAGTATATTTAGCGACATTTTATATAATATTCATATAGTGGTTGGTACCAATCACATGAGACAAAATGGATAATAATAGAATAGAATAGAACACTTTTATTAGCACACACAAAAAAGACAGATATACATTAAAATAAAAAAACACACATTAAGCTAAAAATATATAACACTAAATAGAAAATAGATAAAAATAACATAGCCTGTCCTCAGTGCGCGCTAATTAGGTCCAGTCTCAGCTTAATGTCGCTACCGCCCGAGGACTGTAACGACGCTGGTTTTCAGGCATAATATTCTGTATTATTCCTATTTGGGTTTATTTTAGCAGATTGTTGACGTTGCCGGGGAATATTATAGCGCACAATGGCTGTCATCTAGACCACCAATCCAGCACATTTCTGAATCAAAGTACCCAATTTGCTTGACACATTCTGTGACTGATATAAAAAGTTCTGCTCCACGTTTAACAGCCGACATCGTGCCTAACGCAGTGTGTGCGCAATTGCACAGCAATGGGTGATCGCGGCCACGAGCCACGGAAACACATTCTACATTCAAAATACTTGACAACTTCCGTCACTCATGGTCTATGGTATACCTCACGTAAATCAAAATTTAAAATATGTAAAGATTGCGATTGAAAAAGATAGATAGCATGAGAGAGATTCTCATTAATCCAATTTATGATCTACTAGCTGCGCCCCACGGCTTTGCGTGGAAAACTATGTGTCAAATGGTTTATAATACTTCACCTTCAATTACTCTATCTACAAAAAAAAATCGCATCAAAATGCGTTGCGTAGTTTTAAAGATCTAAGCATACCTACATAGGGACAGACGGTCGACGGTGACATGGTTGTTATCTTTCTTATGCCTACGATTAGAACACGGTGCGTCGTCGGTTCTTCGCGAGATATGGCCGGCCCACTGCCACTTCAGCTTGCTTATTCTCAGAGCTATGTCGATAACTTTGGTTCTCTGTCGGATGTATTCGTTACGAATCTTATCCTTCAGAGAAACTACGAGCATAGCTCTTTCCATAGCTCGCTGAGCGACAAAACACAAACCACACACAGACCTTATACAATGTGTATTGTCGAACCTTGATCAAATGAGATTTGCGGATACACGACATATATTTATCGATAAAAATAAAAAATTATATGTAGGTAACATATAATTTTTTTTTTATCGACAGAAAGTACCTATTTTAAATGGTGAATAACATGACAATGAAAAGAGATTTTTGGAGGATTTGTAGATTAAATTATGAAGTTTAATACAACATGCAAAAAAGTACACCTCAATAACCCAGTTTTAAAGTTACAGATCAAAAATAAAATAAAAATCGTATTTTTTTTGCAAATTTCTAAAAAAATATTAATTTTACTAGGCTTATGTACCGAAATTGTATATTTTTCTTATTTTATTAGCTAGGTAAACTATCTGGCTTTCAAATGAGACTACTTTGAATAAAATACACCGTTTACTCAAAAAGAAACGGAGAAAAACCAGATGAAGTAGTTTTCATTAAAAAAATAATTAAATCGGCTTTATTTTTGAGATAGGTAACATATAATTTTTTATTTTTTTATTTTTATTGATAAATATATGTCGTGTATCCGCAAATCTCGTTTGATCAAGGTTCGACAATACACATTGTATAGGCTTTAAAGATGTTAATATGTAACCTACCTTTTTTTGTGTGTTTGCCAATATTGCATTCTTTCATTCAATCTTCACTCATCGGTCAACAAAAAGGGATGTTCGTAAGGGTGCATGTGTTTAAAAAAGTATGTAGACTCAGTAGTTATAACTTAGGTTATGTAGATAGAGAAGTATTGATAGATTATGTAGATATTGTAACCAAACCACTAAATGCACAAACAGGGCCCAGCTGCGTCCCTTCCCAATCTTCCCACTACTGGGGTGACAGTCAGGCAGACAGCCAGTTGAGCGGATAACGCGCTTAGCCCTTTGTCTGTGGTAATGATCGTGTATCGTTTAACTATGGTTTTACCGCGGTTTAGTCCGCTTTCAAGTTGCACGTGTTTATCTTTTGATCGTCATTTAAATGTTTGAGCACTTTCGCAAATACTGCTAATGGGTTATGTGTAGCTGAAATTATATGGATTATATGGGATTGTTTGACGAATTGTGACTGATATGCATAGGGCGTAATTAAGATATTTCGATTGAACTATTAAATACAATAGGAACCACAACTTTTGAAACTTTCGCGATTTATTAACAATTTAAAGAGTATCGGATATTTATCGCGTATCTTTTTTAATATACGTTTCCATCGCGTGTCCAAACGTGTTCTCGAGTGGAGACCACGACTCGGTAAACGTAGTGCAGGACGCCCTCCGACCAGGTGGGATGACGACCTGCGAAAGACTGCAGGTAGATCTTGGATGCGGCAAGCTGAAGACAGGGCACTATGGCGCTCATTGGGGGAGGCTTATGTCCAGCAGTGGACTAACATAGGATGATGATGATGATGTTTTCATCGCGTTACAGCGATCGTGGTCACCGTGTGACTGGATAAATTATTTTATAGTTACAGCCAAGAATTAACGGCAGAATTCACGAATACCTGACTACTATTAGGTACTTGAAGTATATTCTTTACCTAAACTCGTACCACAACCGACTTCAATTGTGGGTTCGATTCTCACATCAGGTTTAAATGTGTGTAGGTAAGGTACTACATTGTAACAGGTGTTCTGAGTGTTTTATACCTATATGTACCTACTTACATGCACTATTATTACAAAGGCGAAAGTTGAGACATGCGTTAGCATCACTAGTAGGTATATCTGTAGTTTGGGACCAGATGATGCCGCGTGAATAGGTTAGTGTCTTAACACTTTGAGTGCTGAAATCACACGGTATGTGTTTTCTACAAGCGACTAATATGCGTAAATCCACACTAGCGCAGCGGCTGAGAAAATACAGATCTGTGTGACTCAGCACAGCCGTAATATTTTTCGAACGAAACGCATGTGCGGCGCAACACAACCGCTGTGTAGAGCAGCAGCACGAATTTTTTAGGGTAAAAAAAAGATCGCAGTCGTCGAAAAAAAATCGCAGTCAAAGTGTTAAAATTTACTAAGTCCGTCAGTTAGATTATTAGAAGATATTGGACCCGTGTTTTTTCTTTTGTCAATTAAACCAAAAATATGAAGATATAGCCAGTTAAAGATTAAGAATAAGATTAAGTTCCGCGTGACGTCAAATCTTGCTATACTGTTTAGCAAGTTGTGACGTCACTAGCCCCCACTCCTAAACTTTGACGCGCTTTAATTTTGTTAGTATTTGTTTGATTGACAAAAGAAAAATTACGTGTCCAATATCTTCTGATAATCTAACTGACGGACTAAATAAAAAAATATATTTATTACCCAGGACACTTCCCTATTGTCTATCATAATATGCAAGGTTGTTTGGAAGACACTCTGAGCGATAGGATCACCAATTGTAACTTAATTTTAACGTTTGATTGTATATAGTTTCTTATTATTAAGTGGGCACAAAAGTATTATCTATCTATATTTTTATTTAAATAAATATTGCCATATTTATTCTAGGTGCATACAAATTTTCTGTCAGATGCTGGCAGATAAATAGCGATTGTTTTTAACCACACTCGATGTGCAGTCATTGAGTGGACTTCCGTTACAAGCGTTAATTATGCAAATATCAATGTTTGCAATCTCTCTATCATTCTATCTCTAAGTCATCATCATCATCATCAGCCTATTTTAGTCCACTGCTGGACATAGGCCTCCCCCAATGAGCGCCATAGCGCCCTGTCTTCAGCTTGCCGCATCTAGCTGCAGTCTTTCGCAGGTCGTCATCCCACCTGGTCGGAGGGCGTCCTACACTACGTTCACCGAGTCGTGGTCTCCACTCAAGAACACGTTTGCCCCAGCGGCCGTCGGTTCTTCGCGAGATATGGCCGGCCCACTGCCAGCTTGCGAATTCTCAGAGCTATTTCGATAACTTTGGTTCTCTGTCGGATGTATTCGTTACGAATCCTATCCTTCAGAGAAACTCCGAGCATAGCTCTTTCCATAGCTGAGCGACTTTGAACTGGTGGACCAGCCCTATCGTGAGTGTCCACGTCTCAGCTCCGTAGGTCATAACGGGTAGGACGCACTGGTTGAAAACTTTCGTTTCGTTTCTATCTCTAAGTACATTCATCATTTTTACCTATATCATTCTATACGATACGCTCGGTTCTCTGGTAGAGATCGCTCATAAAACCGCCAATAGTAATTTATTTTTAAGGTTTTTCTGTTTAACGTGCGATAAAGAATTTTCTATCTTTCTATCTACGCGTCCACTGCTGAACATAGGCCTCGAATAGCGAATCAACTACTCATTCCAATATACAAATCAATTAAATTTACACTTCAAAGTCTATCCTACGATGATACTGAGAAGCTTTTAGATATTACTTGATAATATTGTTATCAAGTACCTATATTATCATTTGCATACCTACATAATTTTAAATAGTTATTGATTTCGTTTTACACAATGTAAGTTAAGTACCTTAATATTATATAACATTAACATTTACTTTACTTATGTAAACTAAATGCTTTTAACGTAAGTGATTCTTTATCATATCTCGGCCATCTCGCGAAGAACCGAAGCTTGGTTTCATGGGAGATTAAGAATGAAGAGCCGGTTTTATTAGTATTACAAATGTCTTAATTTTAAGCTTCTTGAGAATCAAAAAAGATAAGTTACGAGTTTCGTTAAAGGGTAGAATATAAACTGAAGCGAACATAACTTACGTTGGTTTTACGTAGTAGGCAAGGGAATTAGATAAATGATGTTAGGGAAATCTCCTAACCCATATTTAACCATTAACCATTCACATTCAGCTGTGGAGACCACGACTCGGTAAACGTAGTAACGCCCTCCGATCAGGTGGGATGACGACCTGCGAAAGACTGCAGGTAGATGCTGGATGCGGCACGCTGAAGACAGGGCGCTATGGCGCTCATTGGGGGAGGCCTATGTCCAGCAGTGGACTGCTATAGGCTGATGATGATGATGATGAAGTGATTCTTTTATTTACCTTTTCACCTTTTAAATTGTTATCTAGTTCAGGCTAAATTGTTATACCTATAAATAAATAAAATAATAATAAATAAGTAGTAAGTCAAGCTACGATTTTTTATGAATATACTTAAATTATTGTTTTTATTATTATTCCTACCATCTAGCATCGCGATAACTTTTCTCGAGGGAGAGAAAAGTTATCACGTAAAATAATATTATTTTTCGTTTTGAGTCTGTAAACATTTGACAAAGTGTTTTCCTAAAAGAAAAAAAAAAATTTACTAATTAGGTTATCACGCAGATTCGTATTTGTAGACAGTGCCAATTATTGTCGACCGACGACGGAGTATTCTATAAATTCTTTCAACTCCGGGTCGCTGCTGCCATCTGACGGTGTGTATTGTTAAGACCACCACAGATGTAGCTACAGTTTAGTTGGCACACAGATGGCGCTACAAACCACACCAATCAAACTTTTCGTTCTTTTTCTGTAGCGGCATAAACTTAGCACGGTTGACTATAACAATGAAGCTGACGAAGTAGTTGTTTAAAGTATGACTAGAGGGCGCTATGCAGCCTATCCTTTTTAAGTCGGGTACTGAAGGCCTATTTTACGCAATCGATTGTTTCGTTCGCAGTGCAAATTGGTTCTCTGTTTCGGTGTGTTAATATAATATATTAATTGATTTATTTCGGACGATAGAAAAGTTTACAGCTCTTGATTAATTAATTCTAAAATCCAGTTAAATATATGTATATAAAATATAATATAATAATTAACTAATATGATAGGGTATATAGTACAGATAAGTAATTTAGGCCTAAAACTTTCGTGATAAACAAATATATTAAAATGGGCCAATTTCGGTTTGACTCATTTTAACTGTGCAAGTTACATTTAGTTACATAATTAACTCTTTGTTTCAGAGAGAAAATATAATAAAGGCGTAGCCGTGTTGACTTTACATTGAAGCGCGTAACAAATTAACAAGAATGTTTTGCAGCTTCTTATAAAAAAACCTTCAGTATGCAGATTTGTTTAATCAATAGCGTATTAACCTGGTTTTATCCAATATTACTGTGCTTCGTGCCGTACATTTTCATAATGTCGTCATTCAGTCTCATCTACTAAAGAATATCTTACTTCGAATTATCGAATTTAAAGTTATCATCATAGCAAGCGGTCATACTCGTAGATAGCAAGTAACAGTATCGCGCGAAGAACCGACAACCGCTGAGTAAACGTGTTCTTGAGTGCAGACCGGGCTCTGCAAACGTAGTGTAGGACGCCTTCCGGCCAGGTGGGAGGACGATCTGCGAAACACTGCAGGCAAATGCTGGAGGTCTATGTCCAGCAGTGGACTGTTATAGATTGATGATTATGATTATCCATAGCAATTTATATTCTAAGATGGAGAGTAATTGTCTCTGTCTGTTAATACTATACCTTGGGTTTCAGGGATGATTATCAGATTATGTGAAAATATCTAACATTATTTATTTTAATTAATAAAAAACTAGCTTCTGCCTGCGGCTTTGTTCGCACTTTTCGGGTAGCTTGCTTCCGTCCCAGGGATATCATTTACCTCCCGGGTATGTTCTCAGTGGTGTCTACGAAATAGTATTTTGCTACGGCGTAGTGATACTGCTACGAGGCGCTCGCTACGAGCGTAGGAGGTGCTACTATCGTTGCGATACTGCTACGAGGTCTTAGAGCGTACCGATACTGCTACGAGGTGCTACGAGCATAGCCATACTGCTACGATACACAGATCACACTGATCTTCGGCGCCTGGTCAACAAACGCTTAGACACACAGTAGAACAAAGTTTTAGAATAAGAAAAAGGAGTTTATAAAACTTGCTCGTCTGCACCCGCCCTTCTTTCAGACGTAGGTTTCAAGGCAAATAGTATTGTCATAAAAAACACGTACACATAATACAAGTAGATAACGTCAAAGCAAAAATAAAATAAGTGTCGATTACGGAGAAACGCTGCTCTCGTCTGTCACGTGACGTATAGCTCAATAAATAGATTTGATACTTTGGTTTCTTTTTTTTTTTATTAAGCCTGTTTCGTCCCACTGCTGGGCAAAGGCCTCCCCCAAATCTTTCCACTCAGTGCGGTCACGTGCGATCTCCCACCAATCTCCGAGGAAGGCGTTAAGGTCGTCTCGCCAGCGCTTTCTTGGCCGACCTCGCCCGCGGCTTCCTTCCGGGACCCAGGGTGTTGCAGCATTAGCCCACCTCTCGGGGTGCATTCGGCTAATATGCCCCGCTCACTTCCATTTCACTTTGGTTTTAGGCAAAAAAAAATGCACAAAAAAGTACTGATTTGTTTACGTTTAAAATTTTTTATATTATCACCAACTTCGAAGCGAGTGCAATAGTCACGTCACGGCCTGTCTAAATCAAAATTTTGCCTACTTTGTAAACTCGACGACCTTTGTGGTGCGGTAGGCGAACGTCCGACTGCGGCGCGAGAGGTTGCGGGCTCGATTACCACCTCGGGACAAATCTTTGTACGATTTGCAGATATTTGTTCCGGGTGTTCTGGTCGTTTTCTATGTATAATAAAAAAATATCTGTCTATGTATTGTATAATGTTTATCAGTCATCTAGTACCCATAGCACAAGCTCTGATTAGCTTGGGGCTAGAGTGAGTGAATTGTCCAGATTTTTTTTTATTTATTTATTTTAATTAAACCCAGCAGGGGACTTTTATACGCTGGTATTATTGTTGTGTAATGAAGTATAACTTAATGAACTTAGCAGACAGACATATATTTATACTACATAGACAGAGACACACTGAAATATTTAAGCTGGTATTTTGATACGTACAGTCGACGTGATAAATGGCTGTCATAAATTTACCTGCCGCGCCCTCTCACATGACGCTCTATACTCTTTAAACGACTTGGGTTTCGAACCTACGCAGTACCCTAGAAGTCACTCGCAACTCATTTGTTACCACAGTAATATTATAAATGGGAAAGTTTTGACGTTTAGATGGATATATGTTTATTAATTCTTCTCGCCAAAACTACTGAACGGATCAGCAGCCTTATGTCTAACTCTCATTGAACAGGCTAAAAAAACTCTCACTGGACTTAGTTTTTGACATTTCAAGCCCAGCGTGGACTTCGACTGTCACTTTCGTATAGTGTAAGTGGCTGACACATGCAATACCATTACCAGCGAGATAAACCAGTGAATTAATGGAACTTAGTGTTTTAACAGATTTTGGTATTGCGCCCATGACCAGTTGAATACCTTTTTTTATTTGCAAAGCAAATAAAAAAAAACTGTATATATATGTATGTGTTGAATACCTTAGACAATACCGAAAACATTCTGTGTAAAGGGGACTCCAACACTGGTCTCTCCAACCCAACCAAACCTGCTGGATACGCCCTGCTAGATAACGAACTAGGCTCTGGTGAAAATATCAAACAATCTTCATAATTTGAAAACTCAGATAATTTATAATTAATTGCCATTACTTGATACTTCCAGAAAAGTGTCCGATCAAACACAATTGCCACTAACAAAGAATCATCATTAAAACTGTTTCTTTATAAAACCTTCTGAAATTAACACAAAAGTCATTTATAATGGTATATAACAGGGTCTTCAGTTATTCCGTGATCATGAAACTGCGCTGAAATATTAAAAAAACTCAGAAATCTAATCATGGTAAATATCCCGTTAAAACCTTTGTGCTAATAACCATGATAGTTTTAAAACTTTTATCAAAGAAACAATATTGTCTGTTAGTTATTTCCCCATTAAAAATAACTTTTGTGAGAACTGTTTCTTATGTTTAGTAGTTACTTAGTTTTTACAAACTCCCAATAAACTGTGAACTTAAACAACACAAAGTATCAAAACCTCTCGATCCATCCAGCCAGCTAATATGATCACGTAAGAATCCGGCACTCGGTCTCAATTTGTGGGCCTCCGCATCAGCTTTGACTAAATAATTCATTGATGTAACGGACGGTGCAGACGGGCCGCTGGTCACCCTCAATAATGCTGGGCAATCCACACGACGTCATCGTCATCATGGCCGACTTATTGGATATGCAAACGGGTAGAGCGAAGTATCACATCTTTGGATAGATGGATGGATTTTTGGTTTCTTCATCACGCCAAAACTGGACTCATCAACATCATCAGCCTATGTTACTCCACTGCTAGACATAGGCCTCCCCAAATGAGCGCCAAAGCACCCTGTCTTTAGCTTGACGCATCCAGCATCTGCCCGCACCGAACTGGACTGATCGGGGCTGAATGCAGATTTTGATATTTTCAAAAAGGTCTTAAAAGTTAGAGTAGTGATTTGAAAAAAAAATACAGTACTAATAAAATCAATTGTTACCAACGAGCTTCGAATAAATTAAGTTACTCGCAGATATTTAAATTTTAGAGTTAAAGCACTAAATTAGAGTTAGTTAATTAAATTAATTAATTAATCAAAGTTATTTGAAACTAAAAATATGCGAAAATGTGCCGTTTTCTCAAAATACTCGTAACTGCTACCAGTATAGGCGGTACCTGTAGATTATTTGCAACAGTCTGCAGTTAGCTCAATTGTATCAATTTGAAATACAACTATTTATTATTGTGACTTATAATTTGACATATTACGAATAAAATGTTTATCTGTTCTGTTTATTTATTTATTATTTGTCCCGAGGCGGGAATCGAACCTGGAACCTCCTGTGTCAGGCGGATCTTCGCCCACCGTGCCACAGAGGTCGTTATCGACATCATTATTCAAGAAAATTACCCAGATATTCGCTGAGTGAAGACCATATTTGCCATACACTTACACATTACTAAGCACATAAAAAACCAAAATTATGAAGTAGGTATTTACCTACTACATAATTTTGGTTTTTTATGTGCTTGCGTTGCTAATGAATAGGTACCTCCTAGACGTGTGCGCGTGTTCTGGAATCCTTACAGCGATGCCAAGTAGACTATCATTATGTCGAGGTGCTGAGATGTCTTTACGAGGCCGCCACTAAGAGTGTTCTAATACAGGGCCAACAGTCTAAACCCATCCAACTCACGGTTGGTACACCAGTTAAAAGTTGCTCAGAGAACTATGGGGTCTTTCTGAAGAATAGGATTTATGAAGAATATCATCCGACAAGTTACCGACATAGCTCAAAGAATTAGCAAGCTGAAGTGGCAGTAGGCCGGCCATATATCGCGAAGATCCGGCAACCGCTGCGCTGGGGTAAACGTGTGCTTGAGTGGAGATCGCGACTCAGCAAACGTAGTGTAGGATGCCCTCCGGCCAGGTGGGTAAAGAAAGGGTGCTATGACGCTCATTAGGAGAGGTCTATGTCCAGCAGTGGACTATTAGGTTGATGATGTACAAATTTGCGCCGCCGCCGGTCAAATGAGCATCGGCGCACATGTCTAGTACCTACTAGGTACCTATTCATTAGCGTAGTTATAACACAGTAGGTACTTGTCGCATTTAATTTCTTTTTGTAATGATTTGATTATGGTCAGATTATGGTGTACAATAAAGAATGTTTGTATTGTATTGTATTGTATTTAAGGTAAATAAAAATACTTTCTCATTTTCCTTCTTTCATATTCTATTTCTTACTACAATACTGTGTATTATATAACACAATATAGTATACCAAACTTGCAACAAACTAAAATAAACCCTCGCCTGGTAACTTTATTAATCAATTTCCGACTTCAAAGTACTGAAAATGAAACTTTAAGCAAATTAGGCTGCACATACACGGGCACTTTGCAACTAAAAGGCAGGAAATGCGTGAGCTAATTCGTTTAAACCTGGCCTAGTGGGGTGAACGATCAGAAGCACTCAACAAACAGGGAAAACTTAGTATTTCAACCGACTACGAAAAAAGGAGGAGGTTTTATGTTTAGTTATCTGTATGTATTTTTATTTTTATGTACGTCGATTTACCGTCAATTATGGATTTTGTTAATTACTTCTCTGTTATATAGAGAACTAGCTGCGCCCCGCGATTTCACCCGCTTGGTGATAGATATTATGGATAATATACAATATATCTTTATGAATTGTAGCCTATGTGTTATTCTGATAAGTAAGCTATATTATTGTGAAGTTTCATCAAAATCCATTCAGTGGTTTTTGCGTGAAAGACAAACAAACATCCTCACAAACTTTCGCGTTTATAATATTAAGTAGGATGGTCCAGACATATTCCCGAGGGTTTTTTATTAGTATGTAGTTATATATATATAGATAGAAAATCCTTTATTATATCCTTATATCTAAAACATATTTGTAAAAAACGTACAAAATATGGCGGAATTGGCGGTAGTATTTGATTTTTGTTACTTCTTCCCACTAAAAGATGGAATTGGGCTGAAATGTTGCATAGATTCCGGCCATATCTCACGAAGAACCGACGGCCGTTGGGGCAAACGTGTTCTTGAGTGGAGATCACGACTCGGTAAACATAGTGTAGGACGCCCCCCGACCAGGTGGGATGACGACCTGCGAAAGACCGCAGGTAGATGCTGGATGCGTCAAGCTGAAGACAGGGCGCTATGGCGCTTATTGGGGGAGGCCTATGTCCAGCAGTGGACTAACATAGGTTGATAATGATGATGTTCCATAGATAGCAAAATAAAGAAATGTTTGAAGTTCAATTAAATCGTAGAACAAAAGTTGATCACTTCGTTGTCCAGAATCACATCCTCTCGGCTTAGTATACAAGTCACGTGGCACCCTGTATTTCAAAGTATTTAGTTGACAATTTGTTTTGGTATTTGTTTTAGCTTTACTTACTATAAATAAAGTGGCGAAGTTCGAAGGGTAAATGATGAAGAAAGAATCGCCCATTAACCGTCGTGTCGGTGCCAATGTCGTGTCGGGTCGGATAATGAAGACTCTCCCATTATCAGATTACCTTAATGAAAGGTTAAATGTTGGAACTCATCAAACAGTGTCCTTTGTTAAACTGGTAATGCGATTAAGGCTACCGATCTTTCTTGTTCTTAGAATAAAGTATTCGAGGCAAAAAGAATAGTCTTATATGGATGAATAATTAAAAGCTGGCGCGATTGTCTTATATTTTTTAAATACTTTACTGGAGGTATTGATTCGGAACGTCCGTCGTCGATCGTCAGCGTGGATTATTGTACGAAGAACAAAAAAACATTTGCGCCAGCTTTTAAAAATGTACATTCACCCAGCATTAGGTATAGGCCTCTGTAGTGATGACGATGAATAAGGTTGAAAGCAACTCTATCTTAATTCCTTAGGCCATTGACGCAAACTTACTTATCTGCCTAAATTTTATTGTATGTAGAACCGCTATCCGTTGTCATAGTTTATATTTTATCGTATGTAGAACCGCTATCCGTTGTCATAGTTTATATTTTATTGTATGTAGAACCGCTATCCGTTGTCATAGTTTATATTTTATCGTATGTAGAACCGCTATCCGTTGTCATAGTTTATATTTTATTGTATGTAGAACCGCTATCCGTTATCAT
This sequence comes from Eupithecia dodoneata, assembly GCA_947044415.1. Classification (NCBI taxonomy): domain Eukaryota; kingdom Metazoa; phylum Arthropoda; class Insecta; order Lepidoptera; family Geometridae; genus Eupithecia; species Eupithecia dodoneata. The sequence goes on from OX345670.1 coordinate 5,079,302, forward strand.
AGTTTATATTTTATTGTATGTAGAACCGCTATCCGTTGTCATAGTTTATATTTTATTGTATGTAGAACCGCTATCCGTTGTCATAGTTTATATTTTATTGTATGTAGAACCGCTATCCGTTGTCATAGTTTATATTTTATTGTATGTAGAACCGCTATCCGTTGTCATAGTTTATATTTTATCGTATGTAGAACCGCTATCCGTTGTCATAGTTTATATTTTATTGTATGTAGAACCGCTATCCGTTGTCATAGTTTATATTTTATTGTATGTAGAACCGCTATCCGTTGTCATAGTTTATATTTTATCGTATGTAGAACCGCTATCCGTTGTCATAGTTTATATTTTATTGTATGTAGAACCGCTATCCGTTGTCATAGTTTATATTTTATTGTATGTAGAACCGCTATCCGTTGTCATAGTTTATATTTTATCGTATGTAGAACCGCTATCCGTTGTCATAGTTTATATTTTATTGTATGTAGAACCGCTATCCGTTGTCATAGTTTATATTTTATCGTATGTAGAACCGCTATCCGTTGTCATAGTTTATATTTTATTGTATGTAGAACCGCTATCCATTGTCATAGTTTATATTTTATTGTTTTAGTCTTGTCTTTTATTTTTTTGTTATATATTGTCTTGTGTTATCTTCCGCGACGTCACCAAACGGCTCTATCGGAAGACCAGCGTTGGTTGTAACATTAAGCATGTTACTAGCAACTAACTCATGCTGAGATAGAGTCCGTTTTGTGACTCAATTACAAAAATCTGTTAATCCTTTATTTTTTTTAATGATGTTTGTTTTTTGTTTTTGTGTATTGAGTTACAAATAAACTATTCTATTCTATTCATTGTATGGGGTACCGTGGAACAGATTTTTTTTGGGATATTATTTAATTTCTTAGGGTAAAAATGGCCCACCACCCCACCGGCCGCATTTCTAGCATTCGGCTAAACCTAATACTACGCTGGTTTTCAGGCATTTGGTAAAAAGCTATTAATTTGACATAACAAACTTTTAATTATATTTTATTTTTAAACATAGGTAATAAAATTTTATACAACGCATACTAAATTATAAATAAATAAATCGTTTATTGTGGAACAAAAGCAAAGTTTACATATAGTTAAAAATTGGAAACGATGTCATCTGCAGAAGTTTAAAAACTGTGTCGCAGATGACAACGCCCTCCAATTTCAATCAATTTCCTAATATATTTATATATTATCATATCTATATCATATCTGCATAAAACTGATGTTTATAAGTTATTAAATTGGCCTGAATTAAGTATTATTGTCAAGACAAATCGAAAGGACCTGGCAGTTTTTTAATTAAAAGAAAACGTGAGCTTTGTATTTTATAGAACAACAAACAACAAAGAAAAATATGAAAACAATGAAAAATAAATTGTATTTGCCTTTGTTTGGCTTTGATAAGAAATAAAACTTTAAAGTTTTTAATGGAAAAACTTTGGGCATATACAATGTTATGTCAGCGGAATTTATTTTAACCCACGTCAATGTATAAATATAAGTTTCCAGTGTTTGATAGTGTGTTGTATGTAAATAAAGCAGCGGTAAGACCGCCGGGGGCGCTTAACTGAATTATCTCTAAACAGCGCGGACGTGATTCCGGTGCCAAAGCTCAGAGACAGCAGTTTTCAAACTTTTCGGGAAAACATAAAAGCTTTCGTCGAATCGAATTGCTAAGACAAACCTAACATAGGCTTTAAGGCACTACTAACTTAATGATGTAACCTATTTGTATGAATAAATAATCTATTTATCTAATTGTTACTTAGGGGAACTAGAAGTATGAAATCATTTACCATACCTCGAAGTTCTAAGTAGCGGTAAAAAGAGACGTAGGTTATATTTTCGGCTGTATGTATTTTTTATGATTGTTTGTCGATATCTCTGTCAATTTTGGAATGTTTTGGAAAATTATTTCGCTTTTGTATGGATCATGATAGGTGAGTCCGAGGAGGTCCCTTAAACCGACCCAACCGAAAAATATTGGTAAAAACTAAAGAATTTAAAGTCGACTTATAGTTTTTGCAGAACAATTCATTAGTGGTTTTTCTTTTATTGCATGGCGACAGGGTAGATTTCTGTAATTTTTTTGTTGCGTGTCTATTTGCAAAGGCTTTCAACATTATGTTTAAATATGGAATATCTTTGTTGAGTTGTCACAAACAGCACTGCGTGCTTCAAAATGCGCATATCAAAAAAAAATACGTAGTTGTCCTTTTTATTTCTATCGCTAAGAAAGGGACTATATAGTATTTACGAATTAAAAAAACTCAAGTGCTGTAAAATTATTTTATTTTTGCAACAGACAAATCTATACCAATATAAAGCTCTTGCACCTAAAACATTCGAAAGATGTTAAGCTTACACAAACAACTAAGGGACTCAGCTTCAATCTTACACAAACTTAAATTCCTGGAATACTTTAAGGGTTCCGTACGTCTAGACGACAAAACGGAACTCAGGATCACTAATATCATCGTGTTTGTGGATAATGTTTTACAAGTTTACTAACATACATCCAGCCGAAGAAAGAAGGTCCTTTTTCGTTAAGATACATGGCGCCCGTGAGCTGCTGACTACACCTTTAGATGTGGAAGGAAGGTCCAAAGTTTGAGAACCGCTGGGGCAGGCTCGGCGGCTGTATAAAAGCTCTGGCAGCGTGATCTCGGCACCGCATTCTTCAACAACAGGTGACGAGTAAGGTGAGTCCGTGTTTTCAAATATTATTCAGTGATTTTTGTGTTATTTTATCGGTGTAGGGAGAATATCATACCTTTTTTATTTAGAATTTAAATTTAAACAAAAAAATATTAGATTTTTCTATTAGCATCATCTGGCCCTAGAGTAGGGAGTAATTATTGCAAAAGTAAATTCGTGAAAAAGAAGTAAAAAATAAAATGAAGAAAAATAATTGAATTTTTCAGTAAATATTTTACTTCTCCAGGTAGCATCGATTAATATTTTGTTACTAGCAAGTTAATAATGTTTCAAATAAAGACTTTTAATGTTATGTTTTCGGAAAAAAATCTTATTGAGTGTGCTCAAAAAGTGCATAAAAATTATACTAGTGTAATGCAAACTATAAAGAACTGTGTTAACTTTAACGTTGTGTTCAAAAACTGCGAAGTGATTTGTAAAACCCTGTGGTAACCCCTACAATAGTTTTACAACATGTAAATTCTTTTTATTACCATTTGACGTTGACATTCCTTCATTTAAAAAAAATTAAATTTAAGCACCAATGATAATTACGAAAACAAACAATAATTGAATGTGAAAAAATTACTTTTCTATCGCCTACTTCTGTAGGCGTTTGCAAGTTTGAACAAAAATAAATTTTACTTTTAACTTGTTGGATTAGGACCAAAATAGATTTACTTAGTTAATCAAATTAAATGAGGATTTATCGTTTAAAAATATATGATTAAAATACCAAATTAGTTCCAAGGATCTTTGTACTCTATCGGTTTTTTTTCTTTATTGGTTCGATCGGACTAAGAAGTGAGTTGCTAATTCTTCTGACGACCTCTGTGGCGCGGTGGGTAATGGTCCGCCTGCGACGCAGAAGGTTGCGGGTTACGTATATCAACTTATTAGTGCGTTTTTTAAAACTAATCGTGGGTTTTGTTTCGCATTTTCTTTTATAGAAGCTGAACTGTTAAAGTTTGGTCTTTACGTTTTGTTATACAGGGTATAAGAAATATGTATATTGGTGTGTTTTTTTTGGGAAACTTTAACAAACTTCTTGATAATAATAATAACACCCTATTATAAGTACGTACCCGAAACTGTTTTAGAAAACTCCACACATAAACTTTACTTTGACAGAGCCATCCTTACCGATCGCACTACACACTTCAATAGACCAGACCTTACCCTTCTAGACAAAACCAACAACACGGTTCTCCTCATTGAAGTCGCGATCCCGAACACCCATAACTTGCAGAGCACCATAGCAGAGAAGCTATCTAAATACGTAGATCTCAAGAATGAAATCATTCGCATGTGGCGCCTGCAAAAAGTATCTATAGTTCCAATAGTTTTATCCTCAACAGGAGTAATTCCAAAACAGCTTTTCCAATCCATTGATTGTTTAGACCTACCTAAAAACACTTACATACCAATGCAAAAGGCTGTCATTTTAAACACCTGTAGGATCGTCAGGAAATTCCTTCAAAATGAGCTTCCAAGTGAAGTTGCTCCCCTTGAAGTGCACTTGGCTTAGGCCCGTGCGCTTCGGATTTTACCGGTTTAACCGAGAAGATTAGATCTTAACCCATAATAATAATAATAATAAAAGTTTTATTTCTCAAATAATACTTACAAAGTACATTAAATTCTAAGTTAACTAGGAGGTAGTGTAATTCAGTATACTTTACATACTTGCATAGTATGTACTTCGGAACAAAAACCTTAGGGGACGAATAGATTCACTCCTTGCTCTAACTAAGTGATGGCTCGTAGTTTACCCGCGTACATTTATTATTAAACCCTAATCTCTTCTAAAAGTACCGACATTAATGTTGTCGCCTATACGGAATAAGAACTTTTCATGAGTCAAACATTTTCGGTACAAAGCTATTTTGTGAAGTTGTATTTATTCTGGATAATAATCTTGTTTTAAAACTTTTGTTGAAGCTAAGATTATCAGTAACAAATAACCCGTGAGTAATAGAGAAACCAGGGTGTTGCCATGAAAGAAAAACAAATCTCTGCAGATTTTGTGCTCTGATTTTTTTAATCTTTTATATCACCTATATAATTGATTAGATTTAGTTTCTTATTATTTTTGTTTGTTTGCCCTTATAATTTTCTTTAAATCTCTACCGTTAAAGTTACCTATGTAAACAGGCTTCCCGCGACACAGGCTTGCCTATTGCGCCAGTGATGTGTACATATTAAAGTTAAATGGCAAACAAATAATTTTGTATTGTATTAAAAGTACTTTTAACAATAAAAGTCGGTTTAGTAACACCATTTATAACTCAAAAACGGCTGCACCGATTTTTATGACATTTAATTTGACCGATATTTCTCTTTTTCGAATAGCAGACGAGCTTTTTAAAAAGCTTTTATATTCGAGCTACAAAAGGCCATGGGTAAGCAAATATTCTTTTCATGATGTTTCATTCAGTCTAAAAAAGTATTTTTTACTCTCCCACTATTAAAAACTTTCATTGATTTCAGTTAGAATCATACCTTTTGAAAATCTTTTCTAATTTTAATCTTTTGAAATTCTATCCTGCACTCAAGCAATGTATCTCGCTCGATCAACATGGGTTTTTGCGTGGTAGGTCAACTACCTCAAATCTTCTGCTTTGTGCTGAGTCGCTTTCTAAGTATATGTCTGAACCCTCCCAAGTTGACGTTATATATACTGATTATTCGAAATGCTTTGATCGTATAGACCATGTGATACTGTTAGGAAAACTTCAACGAATAGGTATAAGGGGTAATCTATTTAGATGGTTTTCGTCTTACGTTCGAAACCGCTGTCAAACAGTAGTTTTAGGTGGCTACTCTTCCGTACCTAGGGACATCCCTTCTGGTGTACCGCAAGGGTCCTTATTAGGGCCACTTCTTTTTACTATTATGGTAAACGATCTCGCTTCATGCTTCTTAAACTCCAAAATACTTTTATATGCCGATGACATGAAAATATTACGTAAAATCAAGAATATTAACGATGCCAACTTCTTACAAGACGATTTAGTTAGATTTCAAAATTATTGCACGCTAAACAAGTTGGAATTAAATGTCACGAAATGCTACGTGAGTACATACACCCGTAAACCAAATAAAATATTATTTGACTACAAATTTCATAATATTTCACTAACTAGAGTTGATTCTATTAAAGATTTGGGCGTAACTTTTGACAGTAAGTTGTTATTTGATCAACACGTGGACATCATAGTTAAAAAAGCTTCTCGCTCACTTGGCTTTGTTTTTAGAATGTCATCGGAATTTTCAAGTATAAAAACCTTTAAAATACTTTATTGTGCGTACGTACGTAGTCACCTTGAATACGCCTCCCAGGTGTGGAATCCAAGGTACGATGTGTACTCCGCGCGAATAGAGTCTATCCAAAAGAGGTTTTTACGGTACTTGCAATATCGAACTCGTATTTATTTGCCAGATTATGAAACTAGATGCCGTAAATTTCACTTTCTCCCCCTTCATACACGAAGAGACATGGCAGATTTGACTTACTTAATTAACATAGCAAACGGCACTGTCGATTGCCCGGAGCTCCTTGAGCAAATAGGGCTGCGCACTTGCACGGTTGCACTGAGGAAACCGAACATTCTTTATGTTCCTATAGTTAAGACCAATTATAGACAGAATACATTTATCTATAGAGCTTCTTGCTCGTTTAATTCATTACTTAATAGAAATAGTGAGGTAGATTTATTCAATACCAGTACAAGTAAGCTTAGACGCTTACTTAGTGACCAATTCTTTAAAGTGTAAAATACATTATGTTATCTGTTTAAATTAGTTTTGTTTTTAATTATTTTTCTATACTTATTTATATTTATTATCTTCATAAAGTCGTCAACCTACTTAGCTTCATAACTTAAAATTTGTATTATCTATCAGCGGAAACTTTTAATTAGCCATCAGCAAACATGCACTGGGTCTTTCCAGGCATGTTCTATATTTGTACCTCATTTGTAAACCTAGCTGTAAGTTTCTCCAAAATTTTGTAAATAAATAAATAAATAAATAAATAACAAATAAATAAATAAATAACAAATGCTGGACAATCCACACAGCATCATCTAGCCCCAAGGAAAGCAGAGCTTGTGTTATGGGTCCTAGATGACTGATATACTTAATACAATAGATTACATAGATAGATATTTTTTATTATACATATAACGACCAGAACACCCAATATGATGATGATTTGTAAGTTTGCGTGGCAAATAATATGGTTTTTTTAATGGGACCATGACTGGACCACTTTCTATTAATAAGTAAAATACTCATTAAAAAACTTGTGCAAAATTAAAGGAAAAATCAGTGAAAATTCATAAAAAAACACATGCGAACATCTCAACCACAACTCTCCAACTCTTTCCATAACTCGGTTAAAGAAAGAAAAATATCTAATAGAATACAACCTTTACCTCAACGGTTTTTATTAGTCCACTGCTGGATGCAGGGCTCACCCTGATCAGCGCCGTATTAGCTTTTATCACATATGGCTAGTGCCCATAATCCCCACGCTGGGTATGCGGGTTGAGGATCGCAGTTCGGTTGTAAATTGTTCTGTAGGAGGCACTGCTGCCCACCATTTATATATGAGTATAGACTATATGAGTGATTTTGGACCATTATGATTTTCACGGCTTCTATAATATTAATTTCTCCTGTACACCTACCCTAGCATATGCTGATAAGTTTGTGCATTGAACCATAAATAATTCCACGAGACATCGCTTGTCTCTGGTGGTTCTTATGTGCATGTAACCTACATCATTATTTACCGCCAACCCTCCTTTAAAAAACCTCCTTTTACGTGGCCACAAAACCCACTAAGCGTACACACACACACACACACACTATAACACAGATATTATAGAATGATTGGTACCTAGCGTGCAATTATGGTATTGAAACAGAACCGGCCCCCTGATTATGTAACTGCGACCGGTTTGCGACAGGCGAAAATTAAGCAATCAGTGCTGTCAAAAGCCAATTTTGTACTAACATGACACCAGGTACTACGTCACCCAGCAATCGAGCACTAGGTTTCCCTCTGCCGGACAATCGGTGAACTAAAAATTGCTTGCTAAAATTGCGGTCGCGGTCGCGTCGCTGTTGCTGTTGCTTTTACATAATCAGCCTGCGGGTACAATAACTTGAATGTTTTGAAAAAAAAACTAAGAAAATATTCTTTATTTACTATTTTAAAGTATTTCAGAACAAATACATAAGTATTTTTCCGTCTCATAAGAGAAATAAATATTTTATGGGACCAGTTCGGGATCATTCTCCATACAATATAGAATTTTTTTTCCAAATCGGTGCAAAATTAGCGGGAAAATCGAAAACATAAGTATATAAAAAAATACAAACAGCCGAACATAGAAGCTCCTCCTCTTTTGTTTTTGTCGGTTAATAAATTTAAAGTTAGAGTTTACTTTAATTAAATCTTTATAAGTGAAAAATCGTGTCACCAATTTTTACGATAGGTACTTATTAGCTAAGAAGAACTTCAGATAAATTATGCTCTTTTTAAGAAAAAAAGAACGAGATGAAAGTCGGTTCTTCCGTCTCTGAGATAAATAGGAACATCGGTTTGCACGAACGAGCAAACGGCCTCTCACCCTAAACATATTGTGTATAACTTCTTGGTTCCGGCGGAACTAAAAAGGAGGTTTCTATTTTGTTAACGTTCTTATCTTTTAAAACCTCTTTGCTCCACAGGAAAGTAGCTCTTTTTATGAAAACAATACAAAACTTTTACGGTGGCACATCACTTCGTGTTTTCTTTTAATTTGCGCAAATAGGACGAATTGAAGTTACTCTATTCGCCTAGCCAGCATATTCTTTACGAATAAGATGAATACGCAAATACTCATATCCAATTTTTGGTCACTTATCAAAAGGATTGGTATTAGATATATTACTGAATGTCCGGCATACTTTTTCACTATTCACGTTGAGTGGGCGGTGTGTTCGAGTTATTCGGACTTTTCTATACTAATATTGTAAAGAGTGAAGGTTAGATTTTTTGTTTGATTTTAATGAATAGGCTCCGAAACTAGTGGACCGATTTGAAAAATTATTTCACCATTGGGAAGCTACACTATCCCCGGCGAACATAGGCTATATTATATTTTCAAAAAAGTTAGTTAGGCTCCAATAATGTAACCCAATGTGTAAAAAAAACCGCATAATAAAATAAAATTCGAGTTTAACGCGGGTGAAACCGCGTGGAACAGCTAGTACACTATATAGACGAATACAAAACAGTACAAAACGCGAATACCAAATAGCAATGTGAAGTGCCAGCTGTGCCCGCTATTATAGCATCTAGTCGTCGGTTGTATATGGTGACCCCACACCTTTCTATGTGCAACTATTTATAAAAAAAAATCTAAAACTGTAGAGTAACATGAAGTTTTTTTTTCAGACAATATGCAGTCAGCAATCAGGATTATCGTCTCGTTAGTTTTGCTGTCTTCTGCGTTTGCTGGTTACCGTAAGTACCTACATATATTATTCTTACATACCTACATAAATGTTATCGTAAACTGAATAGCAATGATCTCAATATTGTTATTAGTTTTCCGCTGGGGTAAACGTTTCCTATAGTGGAGACTACGACTCGGCAAACGTATAACACCCTCCGGCCAGGTGAGATAACGACCTGCGAAAGACTGGATGCGGCAGGGTGAAGACAGGGCGCTATGGTGCTCTTTAGGGGAGGCCAATGTCCAGTAGTGGACTATTATTGGTTAATGATTAGCTTTTACACATCGATCAAGGTATTCCCCGCTACCCAGTTACACAAACCAAAACCGATGTTAGGCGATCGGGTTTTCTTTTATCTACTAACAAGCTGCGCCCCGCGGCTTCGCCCCCGTGGAAATCTATGTGTCAAATGGTTTAAATGATAAAAATATCCTATGTTACTCCTGATTCTAAGCTACATCTCCACCAATTTTCAGCTAAATCGGTCCAGCCGTTCTCGAGTTATAAGTGTTGTAACAAACACGACTTTCTTTTATATATAACTAGCTGCGCCCCGCGGCTTCGCCCCCATTAAATCTATGTGTCAAGTCAAATGGTTCAAATGTTAAAAAGTATCCTATGTTAGACTCCTGGTTCTAAGCTACCTCTCCACCTATTTTCAGCTAAATCGGTTCAGCCGTTCTTGAGTTATAAGTGTTGTAACAAACACGACTTTCTGTTATATATATATATATATAGATAGATAGAAGATAATAGAAGTCTGTGTTCATCAAAAGACAATCGGGCAATTAGCCAGCTTCGTCGTTAACTTTGTCGTTTGATGTATGAAACCTTTTCCCAAAAACTTCGAAACAACTGTTTAAAACTTAACCATCTGTTAGTGAAGTGGTTTTCAACAGTCGTTTGTTAAACATTATTTATTAAAACTTTGTATTGCTCAAAGGTACGTATTTATTCGTAGGCTCAAAGAACATAAAAGAATACAACAAACACAATGTAGTAAACTCGTAATGAATTATTTGTTTCTATACAAAATAAACTAAAGTCTTTAATTACTTATTATTTTGTTTTTTAAGTTTTTCTAGAAAAATACTTATTCTTCGGGAACAACATTTCTGTGTGACCAGTTCGAGATTATGTACAAGCCGAACATAGAAACTCAAAATTCAAAAGTCAAAAATATTTTATTTCTTTAGGCTTACAAAATAAGCACTTAGACAATCCTCAGAACCCCTCCTCCTTAGAAACTCCTCTTTTGTTTCCATTTTGTCGGTTAAAAACTTATTGAAATCATTGAAAATTAATAAAATTTGTCAGAAAATGTAGTTTGCATTCTGAGCTACTGGCTTTACAAAGGCTTTGTTTTAAGGGTTCCGTATCCTAATGGCGAAAACGGGACCCTAATATTACTAAACCTCCGCTGTCTGTCCGAAATAAAATAAATATCAAAATTCTACGAAGTTATCGACAAACACATGCACAAATACGTTAATAAAATAAAAAAATATGCATAAAGTCAAACATCAAACCGACCGACATAACCGACGAAAAACGAAAGAGTGGCTTTCGTGAAAAACGAAAGAGGGGCTTTCGTTTTTCGTCGGTTAATACGAATATATGTAATAGACATCACGATCCCGTCTCCATACTATCGCCATTTAGACTCAGGGCTCATACTATTATCATTTTCTAGAATATCCAGAGGAAATATAATCAAACTTAAGGATAACGTAACTCTAACACCCACTCCAATACATGCAAAGTTCGATTATCTCGATGATGATGATCACGTCTCGATATTATCGCCAAATAGACTCAGGGCTCATACTATTATCATTTTCTAGAGTCTCCAGAGGAAGTATTATCAAACTTAAGGATATACGTAACTAGAACACCCACTTCAATACATGCAAAGTTCGATTATCTCGATTATCAGGTTATTATAATAATCGTTACGAAAGCGGTTTAAAAGATTCTCAATCTTCGACCGGAATACGTAATGTGTTATAAAGAAGTCACACGTTTATTATAAACTAGCTGCGCCCCGCGGTTTCACCCGCATGGTAATAGATACGCATGTATAATAAAAAATATCTATCTATCTATGTAATGTATTGTATTATGTATATCAGTCATCTAGTACCCATAACACAAGCTCTGCTTAGCTTGGGGCTAGATGATGCTGTGTGAATTGTCCAGCATTATTACACATACAATATATACATAATACAATATATTAAATAGATATATATTTTTTATTATACATAGAAAACGACCAGAACACCCGGAACAAATATCTGCAGATCGTACACACAATTGTTCCGAGGCGGGAATCGAACCCGCAACCTCCTGCGTCGCAGGCGGACCTTCGCCCACCGCGCCACATCAAAGTGGTTTATTATGTTAAAGTTATTTAAAACCAAAGTTTGCCCGCCCGTAATCCAGTTTACGGGTGAGATTAATTTATAATAAGTACTTACTTAGATGGGTATCGATTGTGAAAACTTTAGTAAATGGATTATATTTTGACGCCTACTGCGGTATAGAAAAAACCTTCGTAAATATCAGGATGGTAAAAGGTTTGTACGTGGTTAACGGTAAAAAAATCTGGTAGGTAAACATCACTTATAGGCTCCGCGCAAATGGGCCACCGACCACAGCCACCGGTGGCTGTCGCGCGCTACCACCACATACGATATATACGATGTAGCGAGTGGCCGCCACCGGCTACACGTATGCGGCGCGTCTATACAAAATATATGAAAAAGTATGTTAAGTGGCTGTCGCTGGCCACCAGTGGCTGTGGTCGGTGGCTCGTTTGCGCGGAGCCTAAGGGTCGGGATATATCTAACGGAAAATACGTCGCGTATTATCAGTCTCGTTACATCAGAACAGGCAAATATACATATTACTAGCTTCGCCTCGCGGTTTCATCCGCGTGGTGATAAATATTTTGGATAATATACTATATTATATCTTTATGAATTGTAGCCTATGTGTTTTTCTGATATGTACCTAAGCTATATTATTGTGAAGTTTCATTAAAATCCATTCAGTAGTTTTTACGTGAAGAGTAACAAAAATCCATCCATACTTACAAACTTTGACGTTTATAATATTAGTAGGATAATAAAACATACAACCTTTCACACTCAACCGATGATGCGTTAGTGCGTCGAGCGTACAGCGTCTGTTACGTCTCCGTCAACGCATAGTCGGTCGACGAAACGTGTCGCAATGGATCGGTATGACTGACAATAAAAACTCAAATCGCAGTGCCTTCAGTTATTCCGTGATCATCGCGCATGAAACTGTGCCGATATATTGGAAAACTCAAAAATCTATAATATAATAATAATAATAATGCTGGACAATTCACATAGCGTTATCTAGCTACATGGTAAGCAGAGCTTGTGTTATGGGTACTAGATAACTGATGTACATAATACAATACATAACATAGATAGATATTTTTTATTATACATAGAAAACAACCAGAACACCCGGAACAAATATCTGTAGATCGTACACACAATTGTTCCGAGGCGGGAATCGAATCCGCAAACTCCTGCGTCGCAGGCGGACCCACCGCGCCACATCGGTCGTCATGGTATCCCGTTGTAAGCGACTTTTGCGATTTCAATACTAACCAATAAATTAAGTGTTATTTAAATAACAAGATAATAAATTAACCCAATTCACAATAGACATACCAGACCTAATAATGCCCCAGCATATTGCCTATAGTATTATATTATCTGTGGCGAAGCCTCAAAGCCGCTTTGTAGGTTATTGAACGTGCCTACCGCAATGCCTTTGACAGCAATGAACCTTCAAACGACAATCAGAATTGACATATTAAATTACTAATAAATCAGTGTTTATGACGACCGATGTGGCGCGGTGGGCGAAGGTCCGCCTGCGACGCAGGAGGTTGCGGGTTCGATTCCCGCCTCGGAACAATTGTGTGTACGATCTGCAGATATTTGTTCCGGGTGTTCTGGTTGTTTTCTATGTATAATAAAAAATATCTATCTATGTAATGTATTGTATTATGTATATCAGTTATCTATTATGTATATCACACATAATACAAGCTCTGCTTAGCTTGGGGCTAGATGATGCTGTGTGAATTTTCCAGCATTATTTATTATTATTTATTTATTATTAATTACTAGCTGCACCCCGCGGCTTCGCTCGCGTAGAAATCTATGTATCAAATAGTTTATAAACCTTCCTCTTGAATTTCTCTATCTATTAAAAAAACTCGCATCAAAACCCATTGCGTAGTTTTAAAGATCTAAGCATACATAGGGACAGACAGACAGCCGGAAGCGACTTTGTTTTATACTATGTAGTGATTATATTACCTATCTGAGTATCCAACATTTCATGTAGACACTTATAAACATTTCTATAATTCAGGTTACACTTCCCTATCTGACTGTGCATACTTTGAATAAAAATATTCAACTAATACTCTTTATCGTGGCGCGGTGGGCGAAGGTCCGCCTGCGACGCAGGAGGTTGCGGGTTTGATTCTCGCCTCGGAACAATTGTGTGTACGATCTGCAGATATTTGTTCCGGGTGTTCTGGTTGTTTTCTATGTATAATAAAAAATATCTATCTATGTAATGTATTGTATTATGTATATCAGTTATCTACAAAAGAGCTTAGTCAATTCTTAATAAGTTCTTGTACTTCTTTAATTATAAAACAAAACTAAAATCAAATAATTGAAACAATTGAGTTAACTGCAGACTGTTGCATACAACAGGTAGCGCAATTGATCCACATTAATACTAGTCGGCATTGCCCAGATGTATGGCAATGCTGATGCGCTGCGCTGCGCCAGATACTCACCAGCTCTCGGGGCGCTTCGACCAGACGTTCAGGTTTTGGGTGGCATAAGCTGTTCACACATAATTTCGCTTATTTAGATTCTATCAGTGAATACCTATTATTAGCTCTCTGTTGTCATTTTTAAGTCTATAAATATTACAGTAGCTGATAGTGTTCCGAAATAAATAAATAAATAAAATAATTTTGAATAAAACACAAAAGAATCACACTAATATTATCAATGTGATAGTTTGGATGTACAGATTACCTCTTTACGCCATAAGTACTAAACGGTTTGGGCTAAAAATACTAATATTGTCAGGTATTATTATGTAGTTACGAGCCTGAAATAAAACATTTTTTTATAATATATTTACATTGTCTTTATGTACAGTTTTACACCATAGCGACAAAGAAATTTAAAAAGTTAAATAAAAAATATACTAACTAAAAACTAACATTCATTAGATACACCTATAGGCTTTTTATCTCATAAGTCAGTTCCCAAGGGGTAGAAATAGCCTTAAAAAGTTTCCATAGAAAAAACGCGGGTGAAACCGCGGGCAGAAACTAATGTGATAAAAAAATGAGGCTACTATTAAGACCTTTGCCGTCGTCGAGCGAAAACCATCAGAGGTCTATTAAGGTGGTCATTACCTTAAAAAATACCGTCTTGCTCACTTTGCTGAACGATTTTTTATCCCATCATTTATAATAGGTGAATCGGTGGATCGTCTTTCAGACAAGCAATGAAATTCTCATAGAAACATATTATTACGACGTTCATTGGCTTATTATTGTACGCGCTTCCATCTGAAGCAATTGAGCTCCTTCATTCGTAAATTTAAACATTACATTACATAATACAAAATATTATCAAGAAGGCTTTTCTACTTCATAGATAATAAAGTGGGATGACGACTTGCGAAAGTCTGCAGGCAGATGCTGGATGCGGCAAGCTGAAGGCAGGGCGCTATGGCGCTCATTAGGAGAGGTCTATGTCCAAAAGTAGACTATTATTAAGTTAAAACTTTTGAAATTATCATGGTTATCAACACGTTAGTGGTAACTTTCTTAGCAAAAGGCAAAAAATGAGGGTAGATCGGTATGTCTGCCCATAAAAACATACTCGCAGTCGCAGTGCCTTCAGTTATTCCGTGATCATGGCGCATGAAACTGTGTCGAAATATTGGATAACTCAAAAATCAAATAATGGTTAATATCCCGTTTTAAATGACTTTAGTATTATTAAGTTGATAATGATGATGGTAAGCGGGTTAACTAGCAACATGCTGAGTCAGGACCTGTTAGACCTACACATGCGCGCTTATCTGCCTGCTGTGGGGGCTACTTAGTGCCAAACCAATACTACTTGTGTTAGTTGTGCTGTTAGTGTGTCTGTTATGCTATGTGTGGTTCTATATATAATAAAATCCCTAATGACATCAAAAATTTACCTTTCACAATATTTATAAAAAAGTTAAAAAGCTATAGTGTCAAAGAACTCATGGACCTAATTGACATGTTCATAGTTTATAACTTATTAATTAAAATCATTTTAAAATGACATTGTATAGGAACCTAGTTTTAGAAATGTTTGATAGATAGATAGAATATACTTTATTGCAGAAAAAGTTGTACATAGGCGAGCATAATGCTAGATAGCATTCTCTACCTGCTAACCTTTGGGTAGTGTGGACAACAGTTTGGTAGGTAGTGCTATATAATAGAGATAATAAAATATACTACTCATAATGATACTAAGCTACTTATATTATACTTAAACAGTAATATATATACCTATATAAATAATTAATATATAATTATAATAACGTACCGAATTATTCTTGCGAAAGAAAATAGATATAGACTCTAGATCTGAACACATTTATCGAGGATGCCTCGCGATATTCAATGGGAAGACTGTTCCATAGCCGAGTGGCCTTTACAGCGAAGGTTCTATGATAACCTACTGTACAGGCGTCAGGAGTTCCAAGCTGCAGTCGTTTCGAGTCCCTCGCAGGTCGCTGGGGTCCGTAGAGTGGGCTGAAGGATGTTTGCGTATGTGACACTGCCTATTTTAATGTTTAAAACCTTGTATTATGACCATATTTCTTGCAAATGAATTGAATTGAAATACAATAACTCTTTATTGCACACCAAATACATAAAAGATACACAAGACAGGAAAAGAAAAACAAATACAAAATATGCTGTACAATGGGCGGCCTTATCGCTAAGAGCTATCTCTGCCAGGCAACCTTTGGATGGACATGAAGAGCTAGGACAAGTATAGACGGTGGCGTGTAATACAGAAAAATATTTAATAGGGACATACATAAAATACCTACTGATAAACATAGCTATAAAATATATAGAAATAGTACATACTACATTTGTATTCACTTTTTTGTTTTGTCTGTAGGTACGTGTTTTCTATTACTAAGCAGTCTTTATTCATGTAACTAAATTTGTTTGTGTGTTGTGTATATACTAACTACGAACCTATTTTGTGTTAGAAATGCAAAAGCTTGTCTGGTGCCTTAAAATAAAAGGTTGACGGCCCGTATTGGTGAACTTGCTCCCACAGGGTCGGCCCCGTTGATTGTGATCTACTGCGATCTATTTAAAGAGCACACTAGACATTGCATTCGTGGGAGATTTGTCTCGATTTCACTTCTAAATTTTCCACTGTATGTGATTTAGAACTGAGTTTGTCTGGAACATACAATTTAAGAAGTATCTAATTCCTTTATTTTTATAGGCTAACAAAATAAGCACTTAGAAGAGTAAAATTTTATACTTTAAATTATTATCAAACCTATATATCAATACTCATATTATAAACGCGAAAGTTTGTGAGGATGTTTCTTGTTCTTTCACGCAAAAACTACTGAATGGATTTTGATGAAACTTCACAATAATATAGCTTACATATCAGAATAACACATAGGTTACAATTCATAAAGATATATTATTATTTTTTATATTACACAAAATATCTATCACCACGAGGGTGAAACCGCGGGGCGCAGCTAGTATAATTATAAAACAAAGTCGGGTTCGAACAAAAAATTTATAACTTGGGAACGGCTGAACCGATTTTCATGGTTTTTTGTTTGTTGTATTTGTCTCCGTCCCGAATCGGTAGTAATAAATATTAAAAACATTGGAAAATCGACGAAAAATAAAATTAAAGAAAAATAATTTTCCCGTACAGGATGTTCATGTATTTTGTAACTGTCAAACATTGACTGTTAGACGGTACGAAGTTCGCCGGGTCAGCTATTAAGAAACAAGGTGTTGTTGATTTTATGTTCACGTAGGTACCAGATCCCCCGGTACTGCCCACGATCCTATCCATCCATGGTTGTCTGGAGATAATTGAGACCAAAAGACCGCCAATTATAATTAATTTTTAAGTTGTTACTGTACATAGTTTTCTAGTTAATGTGCAATAAAAAATGTTCTATCTATCTACCATGCACACTGAGCGGATAACCGCGGTCACCGGTAAGCGGCTCAGAGCCTTTCGACCGCTTCCGCCTCAGTCCAGCCGCTTACCGGTTGTTATTCGTGTAGTACACATGTATTTGTATAGGAATGTGCTATCATTATTATTGAAGTTGACGACCTCTGTGGCGCGGTGGGCGAAGGTCCGCCTGCGACGCAGGAGGTTGCGGGTTCGATTCTCGCCTCGGAACAATTGTGTGTACGATCTGCAGATATTTGTTCCGGGTGTTCTGGTCGTTTACTATGTATAATAATAAATATCTATCTATGTAATGTATTGTATAATGTATATCAGTTATCTAGTACCCAACACAAGCTCTGCTTACATGGGGCTAGATAATGCTGTGTGAATTGTCCAGCATTATTTATTTATTTAAAAAAAATAACATTATAACTTATTTGCTGATCCATCTTCGTTTTATTCCACGTTATTAAAATAAATGACAATTATGTTTATGTTCAGGTTGTAGTTTTGAACTCCCTTGTTACAGACAGTGGGGCCAAGCTACGTCGGGATGGTGTTCTGAACCTGTACCCATTCCCACGTGTGGGCCGCTCAGGGCCGCAGAGCAAAGCCCACTATCCCGTCCCACTCAACGATCTGTTACTTGGTAAGTCGTTCATCTTCTCGTCTCTCGTCGAGTCTTTCTTCCACGTTGTTCGCACGGTTTTAGTACGAATCCCTAACTTTTTTGAAAATATAATATAGCCTATGTTCACCGGGGATAGCATAGCTTCCCAACGGTGAAAGCATTTTTCAAATCGGTCCAGTAGTTTCGGAGCCTATTCATAAAAAACAAACAAACAAAAAATCAAACATTTCCTCTTTATAACATTAGTATAGATATAGATGAATTTCTACTTTTCTGGTACTTTGCGTGAGATAAACGTAGTTAAAAAATCCCTCGAAAACAATAATTGTAGGTAAATCCAGATGACTTGCTCGGAAAGTGTGTAGTAAGAAATCTTCAAATGGGATGAAATAGGAATGTACCTATATCAGCGTAAAAAGTCTTCGAACTACTTTGGGCCGAATGGTGGGACGAGCTCAAAACACCTCTTATTTAGTATCTATCTGCAAGATCCATCATTATTTTTGTCAACAAATGTTTTTTTTTTAATTTTTTCTTTGGGTGGCTTGTGTACCACGGCGGCCATGATAGGCCTATTGTGATCGCCACTTATACGTTCAGCCCCGAAGCCGTAGCGTTCACAATTCACCACTAACCCTTGCAGCTGCTAGGAAGTGTAGGATTTTCTTCGGGGTGATGTCTCGCAGCTCGTCTGGGCTATGCCAGATGCTCGCCCAGATGGATGCAACAAATGTTGCCCTATCTATAAATGAAAGCTAAAAAGATAATGGTAATCATGAATTTTAAAGAGTTCGTTCTCAACCATAAATTGCTGTTTTCCCTTCTGCTATAGAATATGAACCGATAGAGAAGCGCCTGATTTCATTTCCCCGCGTCGGCCGCACGTCGCTACCGCTGCCGGTGCGTCGCGCCGACCAGACCGGCATGTGGTTCGGCCCACGCGTCGGACGGAGCGAGCACTACCAGCAGATGAGGAGCGCGGACCAGCTCGGCATGTGGTACGGACCCAGAGTCGGAAGGTCTTTCAAGAACGATGATGAAGGTAGGGTATATGTTACAGCAGTGAGCTCACCTATTGTACAAAAAGGTTTTTTGTAATTCTTATATATATTTTTTATTTAATTTAACAAGTGAATCAACATGCATTATTGCATGTTGATTCAACTATCTATAGCATATTTTTTTAATAACAATCGGTTAAATTGCCAAGTTTAAAAAATATCAATAATTATGCAGTTTATTGGTTTTCTCAAAATAAAAACATAGTCATGACTCCTTTCACGACTTTAACAATTTTATCGATTATATCCTAGATGGGAGTAGATTTTGTCATCCACTCCCATCTCGAAAAGGCACCCCGTATAATATTAAATTTTGAGGGATTTTTGTTTCTTCGTCATTTATTCAGTCCGAGTTGGAAAATTAATTTTTAAAAATCAAAATTGGAATTAGCAAAATACTTTCATATTTTGCTCATGAATTTTGAGCTTTATAGGAAAAAATAGAAAAATACTTATTCGAAGGATAAGCGTTAACGATATACTTAAAAAAATAATATAAATACTAACGAATTTAAAGTCTGTATGTTCAACGAAATTATTTTTATTTCACAGATGTTGCAATTCAAAACGAACCAAACGGAAGCGAGCCTGAACAAATCGAGCCAACCCATGAAGAATAAGAAAAAAAACAATAAAAAATAAATTACTGACACTTCCTAGAAGTACTGATAGTTTTTTATCGGCTATTAATGTTTTATCAATCATACCAAAAATATAAAATACTCTACTTATATACGTGATTATGTATAAAAACATTTTATTTAAAAATGGTACCTATTTATTGCGATCTATTTCGTAGTAACGACAAATAAGGTATATATTTGAATGTATTTGTGTGTACTTATCTGCTTTCTTTAGGTACGAGTACATAAGATAAAAAAATTTTTTAACGCTTTATGATGGAAATACTTATTAAAACGTTATTACGTTCAGAAATATATAATTTAAGAAGGTATTTACTTCCTAAAAGATATAGTTTCTATAATTATGTAAAGAATTATTTTGAGGTTGCCAAAGTTATTTGAAAGGCTGGGAGATTTTTTAATTAATCTTAAAAAATCATCAAATAATTTTGGCAAATTGTTTTATAAAAAGTACATGTTTGTTGTTTGTGTTTCGATCTATTTAATTAATAAAAATGATGTCATTATAAAATATTTTTTTCATTTAAAATCCTCCAACAAAACTGACGACCGATGTGGCGCGGTGGGCGAAGGTCCGCCTGCGACGCAGGAGGTTGCGGGTTCGATTCCCGCCTCGGAACAATTGTGTGTACGCTCTGCAGATATTTGTTCCGGGTGTTCTGGTCGTTTTCTATGTATAATAAAAAATATCTATCTATGTAATATATTGTATTATGTATATCAGTTATCTAGTACCCATAACACAAGCTCTGCTTACCATGGGGCTAGATAATGATGTGTGAATTGTCCAGCTTTATAAAAAAAAAAAAACTGACAAAATCACCCAAATATTATAAACCCGAAAGTTTTGATGTTTGTTACCTCTTCACGCCAAAACTACTGAATGTATCGGGAGGATATTTGGCATAGATTTAGCTCTAAGCTTGTTAAAACTGTTACCATGGGATAGATATAAACAACGCGGGCGAAGCCACGGGCAGAAAATAGTACCTAATAAAGACCCGATTTTAAATTTCGGTGTACCGTCCCAACAGATTGTTCATAATAATAATAAATCATTTATTTCAGACCATAGAAAACAGATCTTATTGAACTTATTCTACGGTCCATAGTAATATATATCTTAAAACTAGCATACATAAAATATAAAAAATACTAAATTAATAAAACACTTATTTTGATTATGGCGACAGCGTTGATGCGATGTTAATCAGAGTATTATTATTATTTATTTTTAGCCATTTTTGTCCCACTGCTGGGCAAAGGCTTCCCTTTTCTCCTTCCACTCCTCAATGAGAGTATATAGGTAATAGGAATTAAGAGTACACCTGTTTGCGCACGCACATATTTGTGCACTAAATATGCAGCCTGCATACGATTACCTAATCGATACAAATATATATATTCGATAAAATGTCTATGTACCTACATAGATAGTCTTGGTTCAAAGTCTCCACTAATAATATCCATATTGGCAGGGGAATTGATCTAAATTCGACTAAAGCTAGTCTCAACTCTGCCAACAGGCTAGCACGGTAGTTATTTATAGTTTCTCTGTAGGTTTATTTTATTTATTTTTATTGTGTAGTTAGTGTGGAATATTATTATTTATGTTATTATGGGCCAAATAAATTTATCTTTATTTCAACTTGAGACTGGCTGTGGCCGAATCGGCTGGGATAAAGACTTAAGGAATTTTATTCGAATAGAATAAAATTCTATCTTTATTCTTTTATCTTGACCAAAGAAGTAAAGGATCTTAATTTCTCCTGAGAGTTAATTTACTTACCGACATCGCTGATCAAATAATGGCCGTCCGAATAAACATTAGTACTAGCTTCATTTTATAAAAAGCCACGGCGAGAAAATCCGCCCTACGGCACTGTATCTGCAAATTAAAAATATATCGTGGCAGGTTAATCATAAATAAAATATGCCACGTGCGAGTCGGACTCGCGCACGAAGGGTTCCGTAGCATTATCTATAAAAATGGCAAAAAAAATCATGTCTGTTGTATGGGAGCACCCCTTAAATGTTTGTTTTATTTTAATATTTATTTTTAAAGTACTATAACTAAATATTCTGTGAATAATCAAGCGTCTACCTGTTGCCGTTATAAATATAGAGCAAAAACGAGTAAAAAAAATCAAAACGTTTGTTGTATGGGAGTCTCCTCAAATATTTTATTCTATGTGTGTAGCGGCAACCGAAATACATCATATGTGAAAATTTCAACTGTCAAACAATCACGGTTTATGACATACAGCCTGGGGACAGACGGAAAATCCCTCCAACCATCTCATGGTCCTGTCAACCTTGCGGTTATACGGACCGAAACTGTGAGAAAAGAGGCACTCGGGTGACCCCAGACTCTACAAATCCTACGCTCTTTGTCCCGAACACTCTCCCCCTTCTGGGGCATGCCACATCACATTACAGACTTCATTGCCGGGCTGCTCCGCCCCAGCTCGGTGCTGCTCTGTGCGTCCCCATCCCCGGTCGAAAACGTGCACTCCTCAACGCGCCTAGTCCGATTGATGCCGTGTTAGATTTTGGCGAACCTTTTAAACATGCTGAAATTGGCTGCACTACAAGATCCGAGTGGTAAATCGGTCCCTCATGTCCCCCCTCCCTAACTATCCCCCGTTTTACCCTTTGGGTACGGAACCCTAAAAAAACAATCAGAGAATCTTCGCCGCCATAAGCTGAGGTCTCTAAGACAGTGTTTGGATGCAATCTCCTGTGGATTTCTTGCTATTTTTGTAATAAAGTTACATTGAAAAGGATTTAGCTTTGCAACGGTCTGACATAAGCTCAATGTAAATACTCATCATCATCATCATCAGCCTATGTTAGTGCACAGCTGGATATAGGCCTCCCCCAATGAGCGCCATAGCGCCCTGTCTTCAGCTTGACGCATCCAGCATCTGCCCGCAGTCCTTTGCAGGTCGTCATCCCACCTGGCCGAACGGCGTCCTACACTACATTTGCCTTGTCACGGTCTCCACTCAAGAACACGTTTACCCCAGCGGTTGTCGGCAATGTAAATACTAGTTTTTATTTTTTTTCTATTATAATTTCTTGTGGTTGGTTTCGTTTAGACACTGCATTTATAGAAAAGTAGTCAAACTATGTCCTTAAAGATTTTATTCAAAGTTTCACGCTATAGATACGCTGATGTACGCTACGTAAGAGGTCCTCGTAGCGATAAGGCCGCTCTTTAAGGTCTCTTTAATCAAGGCATTTCTCTCTATTTTGGAAATTGTATGGTATTATGGTTGTACTAGTTTCTGCCCGCGG
Organism: Eupithecia dodoneata; assembly: GCA_947044415.1. Taxonomy (NCBI): domain Eukaryota; kingdom Metazoa; phylum Arthropoda; class Insecta; order Lepidoptera; family Geometridae; genus Eupithecia; species Eupithecia dodoneata. The sequence continues at coordinate 5,102,505 of OX345670.1, forward strand.
CTTCGCACGCATTGTTTCTACGGAAAGGTTATTTCTATCCCATGATTATAGACTATGATTTATGTTATATAAAGTAGCCTATGTTTTATTCCGGACCTGAAACTACCGGTAGCCATTTCAGCCCGATCCGTCTAGTAGTTTTTAAGTGAAAGAGTAACAAACATCCATACATACTAACTTTCGCGTTTATAATATTAGTAGGATTAATAGAGTTAGGTATTTAGCCTTAAATGGATAATATATTCACAGGAGAAAAGATACCCGCCTATCAAATTTTGTAATTGTTGAAATGAAAATGTGACGACCGATGTGGCGCGGTAGGCGAAGGTTCGATTCCCGCCTCGGAACAATTGTGTGTACGATCTGCAGATATTTGTTCCGGGTGTTCTGGTCGTTTTCTATGTATAATAAAAAATATCTATCTATGTAATGTATTGTATTATGTATATCAGTTATCTAGTACCCATAACACAAGCTCTGCTTACCATGGGGCTAGATAATGCTGTGTGAATTTGTCCAGCATTATTTATTATTTATTTATTTATAGAAATATTCAAATTTCTCTCATTCTGCGCCCTGGATTGCTCAGCATAATTCCATTAATACATCAGTAATGCCTATGAAAATAATAGCGTGTAGTGAAAGCTGCAAGCGTCCACCACTCTCACGGAGGATTGTTTGCCTTTCGCCTATTTATTTATCAAAGGGTGGGGTCAGAGTGAGAGCGGACCGAGTTACAATAAACTAATCGCTACATCCATCATCAGGCAGTTGTCTCACCGCCGCCGGCGAGAATACTCTCGCCGGCGGTGAGACAACTGCCTGATGGATATATGGACGATAGTTAGTATTTCTACTTTCTTCTATACAGAACAGTCTATTTTCTCGCTCAAGAAACGTACAGTTAGATATACATTGCGTGTAAACAAAAGAGTTGCATATACAAATAGTTGATCGCTGACTATTCACACTGCCGGCGAGAACTCGCTTCACGTTTCACTCGTTTCTACATTCTAGCTCTGCTCGCTACTCGTTCATCGTTCCCGGTGAAACAACTGCCTCAGTCCCAACAAGAGTCTTGTTATGACGCATAAATGAGTGCCATAGCGTATGGCCCAGTCTTGAGGTTACCATATCCAAAATCTGCCAGCTGTCTTTCACAGATAGTAATCTTACACTTGTACTTTGGGGATTGCTGATGGCGAGCTATTAGTTAGTAGTGTTATTGGCGGCCCTCTGCTACCTTTGCTTGCTATTTATTTAAGCTATGTAAAGCCCTAGTTCTGAAATCATCATCATCATCATCAGCCTATAGCAGTCCACAGCTGGACATAGGCCTCCCCAATGAGCGCCATAGCGCCCTGTCTTAGGCTTGACGCATCCAGCATCTACCTGCAGTCTTTCGCAGGTCGTCATCCCACCTGGTCGGAGGTTGTCCTACACTACGTTTACTGAGTCGTGTTCTCCACTCAAGAACACGTTTGCGGCCATATTTCGCGAAGAACCGACTTCTTCGCGAAATATGGCCGATACATGATGATGATGATTCTTTGTTAACGGCAACTGTGTCTGGTTGGACGTTTTTCTGCCAGTGTCAAGTAATGGAAAATTATTGTATTAATGAGTTATCAAATTATGAAGATGTTTTAATATTTTCACCAGAGCTTAGTTCGTTATCTAGCAGGGTGTACCACGTGCAGGTTAGGTTGGCTTGGGAGACGAGATGTCCCCAACTAATCGCTACTCTTAAAATAACTTAGCACCTGTCAAATTGTCATTTATTTTCAGATATAACAGAAGCTGTTATATATATGATATTATATCCTTACAGAAGGATATCTGACGTCAATACACGTTGTTTACGTTAGACACGTATGTACAATACGTTTCTTACGTGGGTCTGAAATCAGTCTGTTTTTAATTGTCAACATGTGTCGTATGAACTTCACTACATAGTATAAGCCAAAGTCGCTTCCCGCTGTCTGTCTGTCCCTATGTATGCTTAGATCTTTAAAACTACGCAAAGGATTTTGATGCGGTTTTTTAAAATAGATAGAGGGATTAAAGAGGAAGGTTTATTAACCATTTGACACATAGATGATTTGACACGCGAGAGAAGCCGCAAGGCGCAGCTAGTTTTTTAGATAAAAGATGCATTCGCTAACAGAAGCTCCACACCCTTCAAGCTAACTACAAAGCTATATCGCTTTATTATAGTTGGCACGTGTTGTAACGACGTGGACACTGATAGCGACAAAACAGTTTTAGTATTTATTGGTTTTATTTTAATACAGAGAACTGTTAAAATACAGAATTGTTACAATATAACTATAACTCATCTACTACAAAAACAGACACATTGAAAGGAAACTCACTCTGCTTGCTCTCAATAGGTCTGGCTGAAAATCACCGCTTTAGATTCTTTACTAAAAAAAATTACGCTGAGTTTAAAAAGTAAAAAAGTCTGTGTGACATTTTTCCTAGATTTTAATTATATTATTGTTTGTTTTGTTTAAGTCAACTGTGATTTATTTATTGTTTGTTTTCTTAGTGTACTATATATTTGTTGTATTTTGTATGTGTGTGCATTATCTATCTATCTTATGAACACTATGAACATTGCTACGCCTGTCACATATAAAGAGGCAACAGCAAAAATACTCAGGCTATGTTTATTTTAAAGGTTAAAATAATTCAACTATAGAAGTAATAGTAGTTACATCAGCAAAAAGCGTCATGCCAGTTACAAGGGCCGTGTTTTCCCCAGCGCGTTCCAGTGTTCAGTGAAGCATTGGCGGACGGGACGGTTTCGTAGTGACCAGCGTCTTTAATGCGATAAATAATGGAGCTTCGTAGTAAGATTGAACTTAACTAAGTTTAAAATAAGGTTGAAAAACGCTTTACAGCAGCGAAAACTATAAACAATGATGCTACGCCAGTTACAGGAACCGTGGTTTCATCAACGATGCTGGTCACTACAACTGTTTACAACACCGTCTGCCAATGCTTGACTGATCACTCTAAAGCTGGTATACAGTGATCAGTCAAGCATTGGCAGACGGTGTCGTAAACTGTTGTAGTGACCAGCATCGTTGATGCAGTAGCAAGGTTTATCTATCACTCTTGCGGTTTCGTACTGGTTATGTATAATAAAATTAGTCTTATCTATGTTATTTGAAGGTTATAAATAGTCTAACGATAGAAGTAAAGCACAGCAGCGAACAGTATGAATAGTACTACGCCAGTCACAGGGGCCGTGCTTTCCCCAGCGTTACAGTGGTCGGTGAAACATTGGAAGACGGTTTCGTAGTGACCAGCATAGTTGATGTTTATCTATCACTCTTGCAGTTTCGTACTGGTTAGGTATAATAAGTCTTAACTATGTTATTTGAAGGTTTAAAATAGTCTAACGATAGAAGTAAAGCACAGCAGCGAACAGTATGAATAGTGCTACGCCAGTCACAGGGGCCGTGCTTTCCCCGGCGTTACAGTGGTCAGTGAAGCATTGGCAGACGGTCTCAGAGTGGCCAGCGTCGTTGATGCGGTAGCAAGGCTTGTCTCTCTGGTCTAGGATCCAGCCGCAGCCCCGGGTAACTCTTACTTCTGGTTCGCGGTGGGGGTGGTAGACTGTAAAAGGTAAAGAGGACGTGATTATTTGATTTATATCTTTTATATGTAACCATCATCGCAGCTGGGTTTTAACCACTGCTGGGTATAGGCTTCCCGAAGTTTGTGGCATCAAGAGCTTTGCTATGGCGCGTAAATGAACGCCATAGCGCGTGGCCCTGCCTTGAGGTTACCACATCCAATATCTGCCAGCTGCCCTCACGGATTGTCATCTTACACTTTCACTTAATTATTATGAATAAAAGAAGAATAAATAATAAATAAAGAATTAGCAAGCTAAAGTGGCAGTGATGCCACTTTAGCTTGCTAATTCTTTTTTTATTCATTTATTAACAAACGTAGCTCTATTTTTATGGGCACACCCAAATAAATAATAATAATAAGTTATGTACAGCCCTAGTTCTGAAATATTTTAAGCTAAAACTTACTGGTCTGCTCGATCTTTCTGCAGAATAAGGGAACGTTCTCGAAGCCAGGTACAGCGGTCTCGCAGTTGACGACGGGAATGATGCGCGCGCGCAACTCATCGTCGTATTTGTTAGTGTCGAGGCAGGCGGAGTTGTTGGCGCTGTTGCAGTAGTAGCATCGCACGCAGGAGCCTGGAATTCATATAAATATTATAAATAAACAAGTTTTAGTCCCTATATGTTCAGTGTTCACGTCGTTACAACACGTGCCAACTTTAATATAGCGACATAGCTATGTAGTTAGCTTGAAGGGTGTGAAGTTTCTGTTAGCGAATGCATCTTTTATCTAAAAAACTAGCTGCGCCCCGCGGCTTTGCCTGCGTGGAAATTTATATGTCAAATGTTTTATAAAGCTTCCTCTTGAATCACTCTATCTATTACAAACCGCATCGAAATCCGTTGCGTAGTTTTAAAGATCTCAGCATATATAGGGCCAGACAGACAACGGGGAGCGACTTTGTTTTATACTATATATTGAAGACTGTAATCTTACCTTTGCTAATCATCGAAAACAAGACAATCACTGCCAATATTGCTTTGCGGTAAGACGTCATTGTAACCTGGAAATTAATTAATTTACAGCTTTATAAAGTGAACACAATAAAGGATTTTTTGTATAGACTATATAAAGAAATATAATGAACGGTTGAGTTCACGTTTCGAGTTTCTAAAGATACAATTCATGACAAAAGATACAAAAGCTCTTTGTTTATTTTGTTCATGGAAAGAGAAACCATAAATTTAAATTCTTCAACTTCGCACGCACGTTGTCGCTTGTACGTAGTTAAATTTTTTTAAATACCTACATTTTAAAAAATGAGTAACAGCTATTGTTTAAAAACTCAGTCCAAACTCGATAAGGTTACGTTGTTCCGTTTAGTAGTTATTATGCTTTCTTCGGATCCATCATCAAAACTCAGTTCATCATCTAGGACCAAAGTACTTGAGAAGACCAATCCAACGAACCCAAAATCGACGGGGCAAAATCGTTTCGTTTAGGAGTTCCTCTGACCACCTTCTGTCTCCATCATCAGACCAGCCCGATGGTACATGATGGTGTCTTGCTAGCCGGATCATGGGCTACGACAGAGACCAGCCTATAATTTGATATATGTTTTTCTTATCACGCGGGCCACACGCACACGGAACGCGGATTGGTTGTAGGAATTATAGGTTTCTGTCCGCACGCGGATCAATTCCGCACTCGGTTTGTAATCCGCATGATAGGAATATTTTCCTATCATGTGGATTGCATGCACTTGATTGTTATTTTAGAGTTCGAGTAGTAAACGTGCTTTATAAGAACGTAAAAATGTACTTGATTGACGTGATTCTGTAAGTCGCATGAGTTATGTGAAAAATTCCTTTATTTCTTTAGGCTTACAAAATAAGCACTTAAACGAGTGAAATTTCATAGTATACTTTATAATTTAACTAGCTCACATTTCTTTTAATTTAGCCTATGTTCACCGCGAATAGTATAGCTTCCCAACGGTGAAAAGAATTTAACAAATCAGTCCAGTAGTTTCGGAGCCTATTCAATACAAACAAACAAAAAGTCAAACCTTTCCAAGAGGAAATTTCTTATCTATACTAATTTTATAAAGCTATAACAATAGTATAGATAAGAAACAAGGTGTTTTTGAATTTCTGTTCACCATAATTTTTTGTCCTCAAGTGGAAAAAGTGAAAAGAATACTGTGTGGTTTGTCCAACACTATTTATTAAAAAAAAGCATTATTATTGAAAGACTACCACCTTAACTTTGGTATGGTTATCAAAAACGAATAGCTACCTTTTCCTTATTATATTCGATTCACAACACTGTCCCACTATTGGACAAAGAACTCTTACTTCAGTCCTCACGTTTCACAAAAACTGATTTAATGTCACCATCAAGAGCGCAATAATGATAAAGCTCTAACTGTATCACTTCATGTATATTACACAAGTTTATCACTATTACAATATATTTCTAACACAACTTAGATTATTATTATGCAAGAAAAAGATTGTACAATTGGTTATTGGTGTTATCGGAGTCCAGGCAACTAGCGGTATGTGAAGACCACTCGTCGGTCTTTGTGCTTTGGGTATTGTTCACGCACGTGACTTCGCTTTGCCTTACAATAATATTTAACTTAGATAATATGACTTAACTATGCTACAATTATATGAATTTATATGAACTCGCGTCCAATCATCCAAAGCACTAATAAACAATGTGTTATATCGAAACTTGATCAAAAGAAATGTCAAAAAAAAAAAAATTATAATACGATCATAAAAATGATATAATTCGGGAAAAATAGTTATTTAGGACACAAAAAATATTTATCATGATCATGAAATCTAATATAACATGCCAAAAATTCTAACTTCAGACCCAGTTTCAAAGCTACAGATCAGACTTAGAAAAATATTATAAAAAATTTGATAGTACTTGTTTAACAGGTCTTTTAGATATTGTAATTTTTTTTATCTTTAGCAAGGTAGACTTTCTAGGTTTCACAGGAAATCAAGAATTGATATCTTGCTCTTATAATTTTATATTGTTTTTTTTGTTAATTTAATTTAATCTTGCTTTTTTTAGGTAGCTGAATCTAGGATCAGATCTAGATTAATCTAGATCTGCTATTTATTTCTGATTTTTTACATAATCTTTTAAAAAATAAAGTCTCATATCTTTTAGCTTTAGCTAAGTAAGCTTTTAAGTATATTTAGGTATCTAGATCCCAAAAAATATTCTATTTTTTTCTTGAAAAGACCATTCGTAAACTAAAATCTCACATGATGGTAAGTGAGTGAGATTTTTCGATCTGATGGTGAAGAAACTTCTTTAATTATTATAATTACTACATAGCATAAAACAAAGTCGCTTCCCGCTGTCTGTCTGTCCCTATGTATGCTTTGATCTTTATAACTTCGCAACGGATTTTGATGCAGTTTTTTTTAAATAGAGTGAATCAAGAGGAAGTTTATAAACCATTTGACACATAGATTACCACGCGGGCGAAGCTGCGGGGCGTAGCTAGTTCTGTATAATAAACATTACGTTTAAATTTTTTTAACAAAATCCGTTTGTATTTTTTCGTAGATCAAACCAAGCGCTATCGTGTCGGGTTCTTGGCCAATTTAGTTAATAATTTATCAACTGTTAACTGTAACCCTTGACATCATTATCTCACATAACATGGAAACAGTTGAATATGTGCTTAACGTATTGTAAACCAGTTTCTGTCCGCGGCTTCACACGCGTTGTTATGTAATTTTGTAGTTTTTGTATTTTTTTCATATCTAAAACTACATTACATTTGTAGGGGGGTCAAATACATCCAATCATCTAAGTATACAAAATTTTGCATTTATAATACTAGTTTTTGCCCGCGGTTTTGCACGCGTCGCTTAAGGTTATTTTTATCCCATGGGAACTGATTTATCTATGTACTAGGCATAATGATTTTCGAGGCCTTATATGTATGGTCTTATGTAAATAAATAATTTGAATTAAATTTTTCACTTCTTCAAATAATGGACATAACATTGAAGTGGAAAGAAAATCAATAACATCATATTTCTAATTAGATCATAATAATGTAGTATAAAATTTGACTTTTCTAAGTCCTTAGTATCTTACTTAGTTAGCCTGAAGAAAAAAGTTATACGGTTTTAGAAATTTATTTTTCTCAAAAGAATATACATTCACTTATAGAGAAATATAGGATTATCTTAAGTAAATATGCAGAGCGGACTTATGTTACTAACAGTTGGAGATGTTTTCGTAGGTACGTGACTTACTGCTTTATACAACACAAAAATCTATACGATGTACTAAAATGTATATATATTATATCTATTCTTAAAACTATATCCTAACTTTTATGGAAATATTCCAGATTCAATTTGTTATTGAATCTGAATCCTATCTTTATAGGTATGTAGATTAGACTTAGCCCAATAAAGTATCTCTCATGTCTTTAACTAAAATATAATTATTACCTATATCTGCGATCCTAGATTATGCTCAGCTCGATACCTTAAGGACATTCAACCCTTTGAAATACGAGTCGAGTTAAGGTATATTACACAGTCCTTCAATCCGTGATATTATAGGGCTTCACAAGAAGTACTACGAGAACTTTTTATATATACGAACATTACCGTGTTTTAGTAATTAAAACTTTTCTTCAATATACTTTTTTTTAAAGATTGCCTAGCGCTCATTATTTTTAACCTAAAAAATTCTTGCTGCCGCTCTACACAGCGGTTGTGTTGCGCCGCACATGCGTTTCGTTCGAAAAATATTACGGCTGTGCTGAGTCACAAAGATCTGTATTATCTCAGCCGCTGCGCTAATGTGGATTTACGCATATTAGTCACTTGTAGAAAACACATACCGTGTGATTTCAGCAATCAAAGTGTTAAGTATTTAATGATGTATAATGATGAACGCTAGACAATCATTAATTGATTAACACTAGAATAACATTACAATCTAGCTATAGATTTGGCTAATTGTTTTAACTTAATATAATATAGAACGTTGGCAACCATCGGCACTTTTCTTGATCCAACCCTTGGTTCATGTTTTCTTTAAAATTATCACGTATTCATTTACACTATGTCAGAACTTATTACTTTTAATTTCATTTTATCACTCAACGTTCGATTATTTTTACAGAGTGGACATTTGGTAGGCACATTTATTATACATTGTTAGTTGTAAGATTAGCACAAATTATATTATTATTATTGTAAACCTTTTAAAGAACAATAATTTCTCTGGCATTTTAATTGTATTTTGGAGGAAATACTTATGTACTTTAACTAAGTGACACTATTATGTAAATGTTACATATTTAAGTATCTATATTAAACTTAATTTAATTATCTTTAAGATAGCCGCGCTGCAGAGCGAGAGCCTCTAGCACAGGTATTACATTACTTAAAAGAGGGTCCCATACCACTGAAATATATTAATTAATTTAAGTTAAAGCAATAAACTATTCGATTTGATTCGATTACCTATATTTCGAATACTTACCTTTTGCGAAGCCGCGGGGAAGCTAATGTATAATAGGTAACCTAAATGGGGAGTTCGGTAAGCTTTACCCACATTTCACTCCTTACCGATTGTTTGCGTAGCTTTTGTTTTTTGGTAGAAAGTTTTGATCAGTCCAAAGCAACAGCAAATCGAAAAGTATCAATAAGGCCACAAAAAAGGCAAAATATCACATCGTATTGGAATTGCAGTAACTTTTCAATAAACCGACGCCGTAACTTTAATTTGCTGGAGGCGTCGCTTTTGCTTACATTTGCAATCTCTGTCAATTTTCAGATACAAGAAAAGAAAATGTAGGTGTTATTATTCTTTCAATAACAATAATAAAAACAGCAATTTTTTTTTCTGTTGTAAGTTATTTGACGTGTCGTAGGTTACAAAGTTTTAAGATACAGGAATCCTACTAATAATTATAAACGCGAAAGTTTGTATGTATGGATGTTTGTTACTCTTTCACGCAAAAACTAAAGAACGGATCGGACATAAAACATACTTTTTATCCCATAAATCATTCCCATGGGAAAGAAATAACCTCAAAACGTTTCCATAGAAACAACGCGTGCGAAGCCGCGGTCAGATACTAGTAGGAGATGTAAGTGTTTTACTGTTTCGATAACACTAATAAAGCCTCAAATGCAAGGTAAATACATGGTGTAAATAAAGACATTCATTTTTAATTTAACCTGTTCAAATTAAAACTCAAAATTAAACTCCTTCCATCGATTCCTGAGAGGGTTTAATTTAATAGCGACCCAGTAGAATAAACATTCGATACACTTGTACTAATAGCATTGAGTGCAACTACGTAAGATAGCCATCGTCGACTTGTGTTAATGATCACCGATTATACTAGTTTTTGGATCCGGCTTGGTATGCCTTACTACTCAGAAATGGAAGCTCTAAAGCTCCAAGGTTGCGGGTTCGATTCCCGCCTCGGGACAAATGTTTGTACGATCTGCAGAAATTTATTCCGGGTGTTCTGGTCTATGTATAATAAAAATATCTATTTTAAATAGTGAATTGTGTTATATGTAGTGTATGTATATCTAAAATATAAAATATTTACTTGTGTTTTATATAAAATAATACAAATTAAGAACTAATAATAATAACGACAACAAATCTATAGATATCTGTCATCTAATACCTATAACACAAGCTTTGGCTTACTTTGGGGGCTAGATGCTGTGTGGATTGTCCAGCATTATAAATATATCAAACTATGGACCCTGAATAGGATTAATCCTACGTCTCTATCTGTGAATGTTGGAATTTTCTTGTCAAACGCTTTTATCTTTCATATAGGTTCCTAGAAGTAACACTTTCATCAATTATATGTAGTGCTTAATTGAGCATTCGCGTTCTATTACATTACTTGCGCATTCAACTGCAGAATTTGTCGAATAGCTCTCTAGTTCCTTTAGTTACTCTGTACAAAATTTACGCAATTTTAACTAAAACTAATCTCGAGTTATTAAATATTAGTAAATACCTATATGTAAATAAGTTTATTGAAATTTGTGTCCACCTTTTTTAAGTAAATGTATAATTAGAACTTGTCTAACGATTATTATAATAATAAGCATGACATTTTGTTGTTTTTAACCTTTAAATAAATACAAAGTTTTCTCTCGCATCATGTTGAAAGAAATCAGCAAGAAAAAGATTCGACATATATCACGGAATTCAGTTGGAAACGTGTCGGGTTTGTACATAGGAGACTATTATGTAAAAGACTTTAAGTATATAAGTCCAGGAGCGCTGCCTTTGAAGACCAAGGTGGAAGAGAAGACGGTGGTAGAGAAGTGGTTCTTAGAAGTCGTAAAAGGGTTGAAGCAGTTCTTTTATGGGGGATCCCTACACGGAGTAAAGTGAGTGCTTCTATTTTTACACAAATTTTAACCAATACAATTATTATAAGCTGAAGTGTGATAAGCAAACGTGTTCTTGAGTGGAGATCACGACTCGGTAAACGTAGTGTAGGACGCCCTCCGACCAGGTGGGATGACGACCTGCGAAAGACTGAAGGTTGATGCTAGAAGCGGCAAGCTGAAGACCGGGCGCTATGGCGCTCATTGGGGGAGGCCTATGTCCAGCAGTGGACTGCTATAGGCTGATGATGATGATGATGAATACAATTATTAACATTTTATCGGAAACATATTCAATAGCGGCCATCTCATTGTAATGTTTTTTTTTTTGCGTCAATGGACTCCTTTAATTATACTCACAATATTGAGTGTTATGCAAAATTTTGTTGTTTTTTTTGTATTGTGTGTTAGGTATTAATAGGTTTGGGTTATAATAGGGCTACTTTGCAAAATAAAAGTCCTTAATAATAAATTAGATTAAAAAAAAAACTATACTAAACCGGAACGTGGCAGTCGCAGCGTAAGAATTTACCTCTCGAACTCAGCCCGTGGATATCGTGAGAGCCGACTAAGAATCCAGCAAAGGAAAGGCAGCAACTTCCTTCTTATAAAAAAAACAATTTACCTGTTTGTATTAGGCAGGTTTATTCATTAGTACAAAAGTCGTTTATAACGGGATATATTTACCATGATTTTAGTTTTGATCTATCCAATATTCAGCACAGTTTCATTATGCAATGATCATGGAATAACTGAAGTCAGTTGTAGCAAAAGACAAAAAATGAGAGTAGATCGGTATGTCTGCCAATATAACTGCTCTTTGAACATGCTGCATACTTACGGATCTAGTTTTAATGATAGTGTCCTTGTATTTGTATGATATTTGTGTATTCTGTTTTGTGTGCCAAATAAACAAATAAATAAAAACTAACTCGTACCTGTAAAAGTTTTCAACAGCCTAACTACAGGCAGTTGAAAACTTTTACAGGTTATGGTCGCTTATTTGTTTCTATTGTTATTTAATTGTAACTTTCTTTGCTAATAAAGATGTTGTATGCGTGTTCGAATATGAAATGTCTAAAAATGTGCGAAAGACCATTAATATTTCATCATTCTTATTAGAATCTTTCTTTTACTACAGATACATATTCGAGCCAACATTCGGCATCAAGGAGCGCGTCATCTGGATTATCATCATGCTCATCAGCATCGCCGTCTGTGCCGTCAACATCATCCAACTCTTCTGCAAGTGGACTTCGACTCCCTTCGTCAACGTCATTGATTCTGCGCCGTCACCGATCTGGGCTGTTCCCTTCCCAACGGTCGTGCTTTGTCCCCATCTGCATATTAAGTTGTCTTATGGGAACGTTTCTGAATTGGACGAGTGAGTATCTAGAAGTCAATGGTAATTACGTAAGTTACGACGTTCAATATATGTCGCCCATTGTACTTGTCGCTTGTAATGTCTTTATTTTTGTAAAGTATTTTTGTATTGTATTGAATGTATACATATAGGCCTCCTTATCGATGTTGATAAAGTGGCCCTAGATATTACGGATTCCTCTTTCTATCATGAGCTCTAAAATATGGCCCGCAAAACGGAACTCTGAACTGAACCAAAGTTAGTTATCGACATAGCTTTAAGAATTAGCAAGCTGAAGAGGCAGTGGGCCGGCCATCTCGCGAAGAACTGACAACCGCTGGGGCAAACTTGTGCTTGAGTGGAGACCACGACGGTAAACCTAGTGTAGGACGCCCTCGGATCGGGACGATACCTGCGACGATACCTGGGAAATGCTGGATGCGTCAAGCTGAAGACAGGGCGCTGTGGCGCTCATTGGGGGAGGCCTATGTCCAGCAGTGGACTAAGATAGGCTGATGATGAAGTCTGAACTTGGTCTGAATACCTTATGAGACGTATGTCAGTAGAGTTGGCCGTGGAGTAAGGCTGCGTGTCCACCAGAGACGCGTAGCATGGTATGTGTAACAACCAATAGAATAACTTCATTTTTCTCGTCTCGCTCAGCGCGTTTTTTTGGTGTGCAATAATACGAGTAAGTATTTGTCTTGTACCGCCTACAAAAAAATACCTGAGCTTGTTCAAAAAGCTTATTTTGGTGACACAAACAACATTCACTCACGTAAATAAAATTTGTAGGGAGAATTTTCCTGTGCAAATATCAAAAGCAACAACTCTGTGACACTCCAAATATTTCAGGAAAAAATCACCTAATGTCAAAGGCCAATTTGTTAATCGAATTATGCTACAGTATCAATTACCAATTAATGTCTGGAAAAGCTAAATAAAACCACGATAGCCGACTACTATACCTTTACAATGTGTATTGTCGAACCTTGATCATCGGCTTTGTGATGGCATGATTAAATCAGCTTTGTATAATGTATAAATAATGCTGGAAAATTCATACAGCATCATCTAGCCCCAAGCTAAGCAGAGCTTGTGTTATGGGTACTAGATGACTGATATACATAATACAATACATTACATAGATAGATATTTTTTATTATACATAGAAAACGACCAGAACACCCGTAACAAATATCTGCAGATCGTACACACAATTGTTCCGAGGCGGGAATCGAAACCGCAACCTCCTGCGTCGCAGGCGGACCTTCGCCCACCGCGCCACATCGGTCGTCAGATGTTTTTCAGATGTTTTTTTCAGATTTCTTGGTTCTTGAGATAGCTAACATATAATTATTTTATTGCTTTTTATCGATGAATATAAGTCGTGTATGCACATCTCGTTTGATTAAAGTACACACAAATTGTATTTGGAGTTTGGAATTAAATACTATATATACTAGAAAGATAGCTAGAAAATTCTATAACATGATCGATTCTTGATGATTTTGTAGTGTTAATTATATTTGCTTAAATATAGGTTAAAAATAAAGCTGCGTGTACTTAGCGACTTTGAGATATTCATGTTATGTGTGATATTCATGTGTTCTTGAGTGGAGACCACGACTCGGTAAACGTAGTGTAGGACGCCCTCCGACCAGGTGAGATGACGACCTGCGAAAGACTGCAGGTAGATGCTGGATGCGGCAAGCTGAAGACAGGGCGCTATGGCGCTCATTGAGGGAGGCCTATGTCCAGCAGTGGACTGCTATAGGCTGATGATGATGATGATGTTTTTTTAACCTATTCATTTGTACTTGGTTTAGACATATCTAAATATTACGAGTTTATTATATATTATTATACATATTACATATATTTCGTATTTTTTTATAGCGGTGCGGCTCAGAGGAGAAACATACACAACACATGTATGGGTAAAATGGGGAATAATTAATATTTTATTAAACTTTTCCAGCATGGAGCAGTTCTACGCGTCTCTGGTCTGCCCTTTGATGCAGAATAGAAAGAGCACAGAGCATCCGCTGAACTCTGATCAGATACGAATGTTGCAGGAATTTATTGTCGAAGTAAGCCGATAGATAGATTGATAGAAAATAGATTTTATTATACCACACAAAACAGAAAACAATACAGAAATAAAAATTAGAATAAAGGAAGTATAATGGTGCCTGGAAAAGATCACTCTCAGCGATAAGGCCGCTTATCGCTGAGAGTGATCTTTTCCAGGCAAACTTAGGATTATTAGATTATTTTAGCATACCTACGTTTACTAAGAATACCAAACGGCTTCTTATTATCATTACTAGCTGCGCCCCACGTCTTCGCGTGGAAATCCAAACGGTTTATAAACCTTGAATCACTCTATTTAAAAAAGCCGCATCAATATCCGTTGCGTTGTTTTAAAGATCAAAGCATACACAGGGACAGAGAGATAGCGGGAAGCAACTTTGTTTTATAATATTTTATGTGATAAAGTCACTGAGTTACATTCTACAAGTCTTTCCTCCATAGATACGTTCTTGGTGACCTTGTTGACTCAATCACCAACGCTAGCCCGAAGCTGACGACGGCATCAATTTTGCTTCCACACACTACACAACCGACCAAAAGATTAGCTGAGCTATCTCTAGATTGCTTCCAACAGTCTACAGTTAGCTCAACTGTTTCAATTGTAACCAGTGTCGTTAAAATTTGTTTCCATTCTTTAATTGTTAGTAATTTTTGCAGACCAGTTACCTGATATACCTAAGATCAGTTACGTCTACGTATCAGCTAAACAACTAGCCTTATCTTCAGGCTTCTCCGACCTGCGACGAGATAATCAAGACCTGCAACTGGCCAGCGATCCACTTCGCGGAATGGGTGACGAAGAACTGCTGCCAGCTGTTCCAGCCTATCTTCACCAACTATGGCCTGTGCTTCGCTTTCAACAGCCTGCCGTTGAACGGGATGTAAGTTTGGATGGATATAGAGATAATTATGTGCTAAAAGTAAGTGTTTGTTGTTGCTCCCCTGTTCTGCTTTGGTTGGGGCTATTGATGCGGTGTGAATTGACCAGCATTATTGATTTATTCATCAATAAATATAAGTTCTCCGAAATTTAAACTTGATCCGTTCCAATAGATTGCCCAAACAGCAAAAAAAAAATTGAAACTCAGCCAGGCACCTACCTACTGCCAATCAGCTTTTAAAGAATTACCGACATAAAATTTTCAAACTCAGCTTAAGGCACCTACTGCCAATAAGCATTTTAAGAATTACCGACATTTTTGAGTCATAAAATTATAAACTCAGAAAATATCCATTCACAGGACCAACGCAACCCTGCCCTGGCAGCGTTCTTTCAACAAGAAGGCCTCTCCAGCGGCCTTGCAATGGGACCTCGACCACGGTTACCCGAAAACGTACCCTCTGGACCCTATGCTGCTTCCCTTCAGGGTCAGGGCATCCGGAGAGGCTAATGGACTGGGACTTGAACTGTATTTGAATATAAGTGACCACCAGTATTTATGCGAGGGGAAAAGCTTGGGATTCACTGTAAGAACCATTTTGCAGATATTGTCCTGTAAGGCTTAATAGAGTTATGTTTAGCACCGCGTAACCGATTTCAGGGCTATAATTTTTTTCACAAAAACTTGTGCAATATTATTAGACAAACAATGGTTACAATAAAAATTATGTTTATTGGCAAAACAACTTATTTTAACTACTCGTTAGTAGTGTGCGTGCGTCGGCATTGGTGACGCACACATTCAGACAAAGGTACGGTTTTTGGAGTCAGGGCGCATCAAAAATAAATCTGTGCTTCACAGGTGTTGGTAAGCTCCCCAACCGACCACGTGTACACCAGCACAGTCCTCCGCCTGCCAATGGACCGGATGACGACCGTCGAAGTATCTCCCCTCACCTACAAGACTGACCCCTCACTCCGCGCGCTGCCGCCCGCGCAGAGGCAGGTAGGTATAATCCTTTATTTTCATAAGGTCAGACTTTCAAATGGTCAGATTTTCAAATAGTCGCTCTTTCTAATTGTCACCCTTTCAAATTGTCTGCTATGGTACAGTCAAATTATCTTCCAAGTTCTTGTCTTTTGGCGAACCACGAGACAAAAATGAGCAAAACGCAATTCTTAGGCCAAATTGGTAGGTTCGGGACAGTTGATTTTATATTGTGAGTTTTATTTCAAATAATGATTCAGCAAGACTGAGCTATAGGTACCAAGCAGTACCTATTTCTCGCCTGCTGCGTTGTCGGCGGCATAGTATAAATGATACGCGTGAGTGTAGCGTACCTGCGCGAATTTCTCATTCTCGCTGACCGTCACCAGACAAGTTGTTTGGCGCCACTACGCCTCTGATATTATTGACGATATTCCTTTTCTATCTTAGTATATTCTGCGCGCGACCCGAATGGGACGGAACCTTGTCTATTCCACTGTTTATTGTATCGCGCATGTTGACTGTTCTCATTGTAATAAAGTTTATTTTATTTTATAATTGTTATAGTGCTATTTCCAAGACGAACGCAGCCTTCAGTACTACAGGTTCTATACTGACAGCAACTGTAAACACGACATGCTGCTGCGGCAGGCGCGGCAAGACTGTGACTGTGTGCTATTCAACTGGCCCAGTAAGTCCAATTAATACTTACTCGTACTTTAATTACTTGCCGTGGTGGGTATTATAGTTAACGCATTTACTGCCCAGTCGGGGCGGTGTGAGATAGAAAGTTATGCGTTATGGGCACTCTATCTACGTAGTCCTTGGATCACCTTTAAGTGGTTTTATTTATAATATTGGGCCTGGGCAAAATAAAATACTGACAGCAACTGTAAACACGACATGCTGCTGCGGCAGGCGCGGCAAGACTGTGACTGTGTGCTATTCAACTGGCCCAGTAAGTCCAATTAATACTTACTTTAATTACTTGCCGTGGTGGGTATTATAGTTAACGCATTTACTGCCCAGTCGGGGCGGTGTGAGATAGAAAGTTATGCGTTATGGGCACTCTATCTACGTAGTCCTTGGATCACCTTTAAGTGGTTTTATTTATAATATTGGGCCTGGGCAAAATAAAACACAACGGCCTGAAAACAATACGATACCTACCCCCTTTTTTGTATCCGTTGAATCATACAATGCCAACCTAAGCATTTAAATCGAAGGAACCAGTCCTAACTAGAACGACATAAGTCTCATATCTTTACAGAGAAACAACTCTACGAACCAACCTGCTCAACAAAGAAGGACCTCGACTGCATAGAACAAGTGAAGGCAAAAGTGGACGAGCAGCTGATAAACGCGTATTTCGCAGAGAGTGATGAAATGGTGTATAATAGCGAGGATTCTGTGTCGTGCCATCCGTCCTGCAACGATGTTATTTACACCAGCCAGGTGTTCTACTCAGATCTGGCGCAGGAGGTGGCGGGGCATCGCTCGGGGCAGCCTAATTCGTAAGTGATTAAGATTTACAATAATAACGGTCATGTATGACGAATTCGAATTCAACATAGTAAAAAGGTTCGTAGTTAAATGAGCTTCAAAAATTACTCGTGGGCGATAAGACCGCCAAATGCTACTTAAATACTTATTAAGTGGCATTTGGCGGTCTTATCGCCCAAGAGCAATGTCTACCAGACAACCTAGAATAGATAGGATTATGAGATAGTACAAGGGGATGTTTGTGCTTAAGTACGAAGATTTTATATGTATATGTTATGTTGTTTTGACATAATAAGGCTAAGTTGCTTTTAGGCAAATACTACACATAGCTATGCTAATGCTACGAAAAGCACGCCTATTGCACCATGCACCTAAATGCTACGGCGCGTAGCAAGTGCTTCGAAAAGCGCGCCTATTGCACCACATATCTAGTGCTACGTTGCGTAGCAAGTGCTACGAAAAGCGCGTCTATTGCACCATGTATCTAAGTGCTACGCTGCGTAGCAACTGCTACGAAAATCGACTAATTATTGTATTGTTTACAGAGGAGAATTGACTCAGATCAACGTCCACTTCTACGACGATATATTTCTGGGACAGCACCGACATGCTCAGTATGACAAGTATTATTTTGCAGGTAAGACCGAATGAAAACTAACAGCTACCTTTGTCCAGCAGTGGACTAATACAGGCTGATGATTTTATAGATGATACCTAGGTAGATAATTGACGACCGATGTGGCGCATGGCGCGGCGGGCGAAGGTCCGCCTGCGACGCAGGAGGTTGCGGGTTATATAGATACCAGCCTTGAGACAAACGTTTGTACGATCTGCAAATATACTCGTATGTTACCAGGGGTTCTGTGTATTTTCTATGTATAATAAAAATATATATTTCTATGTAATGAATTGTATTAAATATATCAGTCATCTCATCATCTTATGCATTGTACCGAGGCTGCTGCGCTAGAGGTTGCCTTTTCATCCCACTCGTGGGACGATGCTGGTGGGACTAACGGGGTTTCACGCCTTATTTAGACAATTGTTTTTATTTCAGGTGCCATTGGTGGTCTGCTAAGCCTGTTCATGGGTTTTAGCATAATCAGCGTGGCGGAGATCATATACTTCGTTATCTTAAAGCCGGTGTTTATTGTTCTTAAGCAATTGTACTGTCCTTGATTGCTCTTTATTGATTGATGAAAATGTATATGAATAAAGTGTGTGTGAGTTGATTTCTTGTGAATTCAAACACCGTGAGTTTCTAGTAGGTAGTTAAAAATAGTTTTATGAATATTTAGTTATACATAGCTCTTTCGTAGTAATTGTATTATTTTTGTTGCGGAGGATAAACGAAACCTATGAACGAAAGAACACTTTATTGTACAGTATAAATTTTTTTTATATCTAAATAAAAATTTCTATGTTTTATTATCGATGTTAACACCCTGGGTCCCGGAAGGAAGCCGCGGGCGAGGTCGGCCAAGAAAGCGCTGGCGAGACGACCTTAACGCCTTCCTCGGAAATTGCTGTGAGATCGCACGTGACCGCACTAAGTGGAAAGATTTGGGGGAGGCCTTTGGCCAGAAGAGGGACGAAACAGGCTAAAAAAAAAAAAAACGATGTTATGCTTATTTAATGTAATTTTATTGTATATTGAAATGGATATGATTTGTAATCTATGATTTTATGTGTGATTTTTAATTTATGATTATGTAATATAAATTTAATTAAGGTTGACTCTATGATTTTTTCTGTAATATTATATAATGATTTCTAATTTTAATGTTAAATGTAATATTGTACTCTATTGCATTGGGTGTTCCCGTCAAAATAGAGGTACGTTTGTAAATAAATAAATAAAACAAATTAAACAAAGTAAAACAGACGGCCTTACCGCTGAGAGCGTATTCTTCCAGGCAATCTTGAACCTATTGTCACCTATCCTGTACCTATAGGCCTACATACATGGTTCAATAGGTTTCTTTCCGGCCCTGGTGGGGGCACAGAGAGGGGCCTCGAGGCTTGGCCTCATTACCCCGGCGTCAACTCGAGGGGTGGCGACCCCTCGGTCCTTGGGTTTTGTGGGAGTCTTTTTTTCCCCTTATTCTCAATTGTTTTTTTTTGTACATGGTTTATTTTTCTTTATCGAAATGGTAAACAGGGATTCCCCGATTTCCCATACAAGGAGTTTGGAATGTACAAACTAGAGTTTATGAACCTTTGATTGAATTCTCAAAGACTTACGGTTCAATTTGCGCAGAGCTAAGATCAAGCAGCCTACATTTACTGAAACTTTGAAGTTACGTAGCAAGTAGGTTAGTTATGTCAAACTTTAACGTCAAAATTATTGTTAAATCAAAACAAAGAGCTTTTTACCAAGTTTTATTTTAATTATTTTACGATGAGTTGGAAAAGAAAGCCTTTGGTGGTAGAGTATATCGGGTGCCCTAATGACATTTATGAATTGCGGGCCGCGAACGATGACCTGAACCAAAAAGTACAGCAACGCGTGAACGAAACTGAAGAGTTGGTGATGCTGAACAACTTCTCGAAGGAAACCAATGAGTGTATCTTTAGGAAGTGCTTGGTAGAGAGGTAGGTTCCTGGTATGGTAATATTGAGCCTTTTTAAGCTTTATTGTGACTTCTAGGGTGGCCAAGGGCATTTTTAATCACTATCGCAACATACATAGGTTTGTGCGGTTAAAAATACTTTGAATAACTGTCTCGTTTCTAGAATTTCTGACATAGAATCCTGGCGATGGGTGTTAGAAGATCTCGTGAGGCGACTGGAGGAAGCTGTCTGTTCCCTCAAGTATGAGCACAACGCTCTCCGGGTGGTTGGGAGGAGGCTAGATGATGAGATCAGTCAGGTTACCCTGGACGGGGTTCGACCAGGCGCTTTGTCTCCTATGTCAGATGCTGTCGAACAATCTATTTTTCAGGTACTTCATTTTATCTTATGGTCTCTACACACCAAACCCATGGCGGGTTGGAGCCGGTGGGTAAGGCCCGGCCGGCGGCATTAGAAAATTGTAAGCCGGAACGATCTTTGCCGGCGGCACGAGGGTCGCGGCATCTGTGGCCTGTACCGTTCAGCAGTTAGTGAGCCAGCGAACAGGAAGTGCCGGCGGCATGTCTCGCCGGTTTTGCCCGGCGGCGGCACGATTATTGCAAAACTAGCCCGGCGGATTCGGTGTGTAGAGGCTATTCGTATAATACCTACTACACTGCTGAGTATGGTCTTCTTTCGACTCTTTTCATTTTATTAAATAAAACACAATATTCTGCAGAACTTTAGGTTTATAATAATTATTAGTTTTACTTAGGTACATGAGTATAACGACGCCTATTTACAGCTGATCTATTTATTAGTTTATCAAGTTGTATATGTTCCTAAGTTCGTTGATTGTTTCTTATCTTGTCTGTATTGTATTGTATGGCTTTCAATTATAATCTAATAGATGCGCCCCGCGGCTTCAAACGCGTGGAAATCTATGAACCTTCCTTTTAAATCACTCTATCTATTTAAAAAAACGGCATCAAAATCCGTTGCGTATCTTTAAAGATCTAAGCAAACATAGGGACAGATAGACAGCGGGAAGCGACTTTGTATTACGCTATGAAGCACCTATTGTTACATATATTTTTGTAAATTGGCGTATCCAAGTGTGCCTTACTACGGCGAGTAAATGTGTAAATATGAGTAGAAATATTTAAGTCTTGTGCAGTTGTGCTTCTCGCACAAAAGCTCTGAGACGTCAATTGGCGGCACCCCACACGGTTAGTTAGTTAGGCACAGTCGAACCACTCAATCTTGTAGGTACATTAAGATATTTTCTACTCTCTAGTCTACTCTAGATCTAGAAAAGTAAACTCTTTTATCCCCGAATTAAAACCGTTACCACAGGAACTACACTTTCTACGCGATCAAAAGAAGAAATTCGAGACTCTAATACTGAACTTAGAAGACCGCATGAACTCCTTGAATAAAACTAAAAAGCGCATCGAGGGAGACATCACGCTCAAAAACACAGCTATATCGGTCGAAGAGCGCTGTGCTAGTATTACCCTAAAGAATTGCAAGATTGAACATGGTAAACGGAAAAAGAAAAGGTACCTGAGAGTTTGCATCTAACATGTTGAAGTAGAAACCTTTCAATCCTTTGATTCCGAGCCTCAAAGTTTGCATCTAACAAGGTCTAACATAAATCTTCATGTTGAAGTAGAAACTTCCTTTGATTCCAGGGGTTCGCCAGTAAGCAGATGGGAGAGTCGATGTCTGTTTTTGAAGAGGGCGGGTCTCAATGCTCTCGGTAATTCCATCATTGCCAAACAGCAGGTAAGGTTTCTCCTAAGTTACCGATTAATGTAGGAACTACTTTGCGGAAGGACATCCTAATTAGTCCAGTCATTTTAGCCGAAAAATGGGTCAACCTAACAATGACTTTCAACCAGCTGGAAACATTCCTTTATTTTGGCGTTTTATACGTTGTCTCAAAAGTCGAATAAAATATCGTGTTTGTGTCGTAAGTTATTCAAGGTCTCCAATGATGTTGACATCTATTTATTAACTTTAGATCATTAAATTGTTTTTATTGGTCAAACGTGAGTAGCAAGATGACTCGTGTTGGTTAAAAAACCATGACGCTGATTCATTTCAGTCATTTCATTCTATGTGATATTAACCTTATGGGATGAATAGTTTATTCAACATAGTTAATTAATTGTGTTCTTCTAACACAAAGTTCGCAGTTAACCCCAAGCGAACCTTGTTTTGTATGTCATGTATTATGTACCTATTGCATTGCAGGTGCGTGGAGCAAGAGTCCATCTCTCTATAGCAGCTCAAGCCTATGGAGCTAGGGTGGATTCAGCGCTAAGAAGACGCCTGCATACGAACAAAATCAAACTGCAAGACCTCAAGTGGCAGAAAGACGAAGTGCGTTAAAATACCACCACTATATTTATGGTGCTATTTAAGTGTTTCCATTTATTCTTCAACAATTTCTGAACATGTGGTAATTTCTACACTCAGGGGAAAGTTCCAAGAATCTCGTTTGCATCTTTCTCTTGAGTCTAAAAGGAGGGTACCTCACTGGGACGCTGTTGCCACGGCGATTTCGCTGGCAACGTATCCAAACTATTGTATATATAGCATGACACACTACGTTGCCAAACCGTCGCTAAATGAGTGAACTGCAATACAAAACAGAATTAATTTAGTTTAAATACGTAATCAGCGACGTCGTGGTGTCCCGGGGCATTAAGAGAGATCTAGATATCGACCAGACTACACTAGTTATTGATGGCATTCTCATGGAATTGCATATACCTAGGTGAGATAAGGGCTAATTGCTTAGAAGGTTGGACCAGGTCCGTACTACACTGTAGGTAGGTACACGAAACACGCCGCCAAGAACAATCATTTCACGCGACATAGTCTTGTCCGTGACTAAATCATCTCACAAGGGAATGACTTCCTTCAGACAGGTAGACGAGTAGAAAAAATGCGGGATAATTCACACAGTATTACAAATACCTACATCGAAAGGTAACCAATAAATGACTGTTTTAGGCAATAAAAGATTACAAATTATTACAAGAGGAAATGGAAGCCACGGAAAAGAACGTTATAGAAACGATGGAACAGGAACGCCTGGTGGAAGCCAGGAGATCAGACAGGTTCCTGAGGCCAGGCAGAGAACTGACAAAGGATGAAGTGGATAAGAATCTCAGGGCTGAACTTGAGAGATTGAGAAGCTTTAGTAAGCAGTTGAGAACCAACCTTCAGAGGATCATGTTAGTTACATTTTATATCTAATTATTGCTGTTGGTCACGAGCAACTTAGACCCCTATTATAGTAAGTTGGTGTCAGTCATATGGCGGGTCTATGCTTGAGCAACGTTTGTGTGTCGATTAAAACTTACTCGAGCTTAAATCGATGACTGGGCAAGCCTTTATAATACAAGTTGTAGGTCAAATTATAAGGTCTGGGCTGAGATAAATAGTCCTAAAGGTACCTACGGTTTTAGGATATTTTACAGGTAGGCTTGCCAAAATTGCAAAGGTTGCAATTTGGAAAGCCAAACGACGCTCCGTTTTTAAAAATAAATTATAAAGATAGTATATAATTATAACGATTATAAGATGATAATGATACTGCCTTCAATAACAAGAATCAATGTAGGTCAATTTTATGATAAAAAATATGCCTCCATCAAAGAATTGCTATGTATCTATCTATGCGATGAATTGGCTACGCAGTAACATTTCAAGTGAAAAACCACAAGTTGATCTAATTATAGTCAATTATCAATAACGCCATCGATTTATCGATGTTTAATTAATCATTTTCCCACAAAAGTAAGATTATCCTCAGTTCTTTACAGAATAACCTAACAGATTCATTGCTCCGCATCGATTGCTACGCCGACAGTTTGATTCAAGTGATCAGTTTAGATGAGGAGCGTATATCAGCAAGAGGTGGGGACATCTCTGAGAGTACCGGCAATACTACAACACCTACTGCCATACCGACCGCGCAAGAATCTATGCTATTAGGCCCTGATAGCTCAAATACGCTAACATATAAGGCGCCTGACAGTTCAAAAGCAGAAAAGACGGAGGATGTGCAATTTCTACCATATATTGGTCTATCGACTATCAGTGAAGAGGAGGATGATGATTATCCATTGGATTATTGAGTTAAGGATGATTGATAAATATAGGCGCTTAATAAACGTATTGTTTTAATTATTTCCATGACAGATAGCAACTAATTTGTAGTATATTTAAATGATTATTGGGATATCGAGAAGTTTTTAATTGTTACTTTTAATATTTCTATGTATTTCTAAGTTTTAGAATAAATTCTTGAGATCAAATAAAATGTGTGTAAATTATTTCTTGGTTAATTTTATCATAATCGAAGTCATTAGGTATATTCAATGTCATTAAAAAAAGAAAAATCTAGCGTAAGACAAATAATAATATAAAATTAACTTGCTGTCATCGCATCATTTAGTTTATAGAATGAACATTCATCCACAGAGGTGCTCCTTTAGCCCACAATATGAACGCAATATTTGTAAAAGTAAAAATATTTATTGCACAATTTTCACCAAATTGAATCTTACGCTTAGTAGGCGCCATGTTTTTTCCCATTAATATGCCTCTGTAGGTTGTCTATGTTACATGGTACCTCAATATCACATTTATTGCAATAGGCCTTATCTTGCCTAGGACTTTGTAGATAACCATCCATTTTAATCTGTTGTCCATCAATAAGTCTACGAAGCTTGGTCATAGCCCTGGAATGTTCTGGATCTTCAACATGCTGTAATATAAGTTCGACATAGTTATCAAAGAACTTTTGGCATATTTTGCACCATAGGTACTCATCATGGTCTTCTACAGAGAATATTCCATTTAATGGTTGAAGGACCATTGATTTGGCTCTCTTGTGCTTTTCTGATAGTGCATGGTCTTCCACTGATGCTTGGTTGAAATTTATATCGCTGCTGCATATAAAACAGTGAATATTTTCACTTTGGTCAGGAATTTGCATGAATCTTCCATCATTTTTGATTTTTTCTTCTACTTTTGACAAAATGATGCTGTGGCTTGTACTTTTCACGTGTTGGGTCAGTTGATCAATCTTAATAGGCTGGTTGCAAACACAACAAAATAATTCTGAATTTTGTATCACAATACTATTTTTAGACATTAATCTCTTCATGTAAAGTTCTCTGTGACTTCTGCCTTCTATGTGTGATTCAATAGCACTGGTTTTGTTTTCTATAACTTCTTCACAAAGAATACACTTCAGGAAGTTGTTTGGGATAATAGCAATGTCTTCATAATAGGCCATGACTGTTCTGAAAATGTATAAACAGCTACTTACTGATTGCTTGCATTCTAGAGTTCTAGATAATTGGAATAGGGAGGGTTGACTTGAAGCTCTTGTAGATAGTCGGAGCTTATAATGTACCTAATTAAGGCAGGTAGGTAGGTACAAAAGTAATCATTAGGCGTACCGGCTTAATACTTACCGAGTTTATTAGATTCTTATTGATGTTTTGGCTTTCTCGGTGGTTTGCTTTAAAAGTATATAACTCTTGAACATGCTTCATTAAATCAAAGAGTACAATAACAATAAGTTAGACATAAAAGTAGGTATCTTAGATAAACAGTGATGCGGATATTTTAGTGCCAAAATTATCAAACATTTTGAAGGGAATTCCCTGTCTGTCCGTCCCGACCAGAGTTATTGTATTCTCTTTGCACCAAAGGTCCCCACTATGGTCCCCACAATGTAAACTTTTAATTATTGTATTCTATTTCTCTTTGATGAGTTTGATGTAAATAAACTTTTTGAATGCTCAAAGAAAGTAAACAAACAAACAAAGAACAGAAAACAAAACAAAAACAAATAAACATAACCCAAACTGACATTGACAAACAAGAAGTAGGCCATTTGACAATTACAGACATTCAATTTATTCTATGTACCTACTCTACTCATCAATCAAATCACCCACCACCATCCATTCTATTTCATTCAATTTGATTCGTTCGTCGTTCGTGTTCGTGTTCGTATTTTGATTTTGTTTGTAACATTGTGAAAAATCGCAAACTCCTGAAATTTGAGATAAAAACAAGTAATTCATAGATTTTATGTATCCCCTTGTAAACACACATTAAAACAATATCGAAATAATCTATTTCAACTATGGCGGAAGAGCCTTCTGGACCGAAACAGGATTTTGAAAAAGTTGTGGAACAGCTGCAGGTAAATTTTGTTATATTTATTACTTTACACACTCAAGGTAAGTAATTTACACATCTACATGTTATGGACACTTGTACTCATATATATTTCTATAGCATTTCTATAATTCCACTGATCCTAAGACCTATTATAGTTATTTTCTGGTCCTTGCCTTTTTCAGGATGATGTGGACGGCATCTATAAATACAGAGACTTTTTCTTTGAAAACCACCCTCTGGAAATGGCACCGGAAAAGAACAAACTCCTAAATGTAAAAGTTGCAGAGCTTTCGGAAAAATTCAACCTTTTGAATGGTAAGTTTCACGGGCATTAAGGCCTACCAACATCAAAACAGCTTTCTGGATCCCACTGCTAGGTAAAGACTTGAAAATTGATACCTAAACTACATGGAGTTTTTCATCTCTCATAAAGTGATATGAATACTATAATAACTGATAAACTTAATAAAATACATTAGTTAGACGGATTTATATTTTTTATTGTACATAGATTACACACCGAACACCCGAAACATATCTGCAGATTCCGATATTGATAATAATATGTTTGTTTAATATGTCTGTTCACTAGTTTTAAGTGAAAATTTGTTTATAGTGGAGACTTAAAAGGTCTATGTAAATTCCTATTGTACCTCTTTATATTTATATTTCAAATTAAAATAAAAAAACACTTTCAGAATCAGAAGTGCCAGCAGACCTGCGTGCAAAATACCTCTACATAAAAGGCCGCTGTTTCAACGTGGTTCCAGACTACGATCCGAGAGCATTAGAATGTTTTAGCAAAGCTGTTAAATTGAACCCTAACATGATAGAAGCTTGGAATGAACTCGGAGAGAGCTATTGGAAGAATATGAATATTAAGGAATCCTTGGCTTGCTTAGAAGGCTCTTTAAAACGGGTTAGTAATTAATAATGCTGGACTATCCACACAAAACGGCATCATATAGCCCCAAGCTAAGGAGATCTTGTGTTATGGGTACTAGTTGATATTTTTTATTATACTTAGATAACAACCAGAACACCCGTTATTTGTTACGGGTGTTCTGGTTGTTATACACACAATTGTACCGAGGCGGGAATCGAACCAGCAACCACCTGCGTCTCAAGCAGACCTTCGCCCACCGCGTCACAAAGTTGATAAGCATGATTTGTAAAATAAGCCATTCTGTTTTCAATAAGCCATTCGTAGTCCGAGTCCGGAAGAGTGTACAATATTGAACCTACTAGTTCTGGTGGTTAAGCTATTTATAGGAATGCCCTTTGTAATCACAATGGGCTTGAACTAGCTATAAAAGTAAGTGAATATTGAATCTAGTAAGTCCCAATTCACACCGATACGGAAGCGGCCGGCAGCGACGCAGCTAGCTTATTCTTTGTCAAATAATTATAAACTTTGTCTACATGCATTATGCAAATGTTTGTACGCCTAAGCGGCAGAAGCGATCTAAAATAAGTCTTATATATTACCTGATTCACAAACAATAAATGAATATTGGTGAAGCCATTGAAAAGTTATAGGTATTAAATTAAAGTTAAGAAGAGGACATGTTTCTCTCCTAGTAAGGTTTGCTGGAAGTTCAATTCAATTCATTTATTGCAAGAAATATGGTTATAATACAAGGTCGCATATTAGTCACTTTTAGAAAACACATATGGTGTGATTTCAGCAATCAAAGTGTTAAACATTAAAATAGGCAGTGTCATATACTTCACCAAAACACATGGCATGCAAACATTTCTAAAACTAGGTTCCTATAGTTCTCTTTTTAGGTTTAAGCTCACCTCATCTCTCTAGTTTTAAGTTTCTATGTGTTACTTCTTACAATAAAGAATTAAAGAGAGTTATTCATTATTTAAAATTTAAATAATGAATAACTCTCGACGACCTCTCTGGCGCGGTGGGCGAAGGTCCGCCTGCGACGCAGTAGGTAGCGGGTTCGATTCCCGCCTCGGAACAATTGTGTGTACGATCTGCAGATAATTGTTCCGGGTGTTCTGGTCGTTTTCTATGTATAATAAAAAATATCTATCTATGTAATGTATTGTATTATGTATATCAGTTATCTAGTACCCATATTACAAGCTCTGCTTGCCATGGGGCTAGATAATGCTGTGTGAATTGTCCAGCATTATTATTTATTTATTTATTATTATTTACCTTTCAGCAACGCCATCCCGTCACGTTACGAAGCCTCTCAATCCTGCTCCGACAATCTGACGTGACACAGGACAAGGAGACGAGAGAAAACATCATCCGTAGCGTGGAATATGCTAAAGAGGCTGTATCTTTAAACCCTAAGGTACTTTTCAATTTAAAATTTAGCATCAGGTAGATAGATATGATAGCTCATTGCGGGAGGCCTATGTCCAGCAGTGGACTGCTATAGGCTGATGATGATAATGAGATAGATATGTAGATAGAAAACACTTTAATGTACCCACAATTTATATACATTACAGAAAACAATACAGAAATAAAAACTTTGAATAAAGGTCTATCCGATAAGCTCTCAGCGATAAGGCCGCATATATTATTCCTTCATTCCAGTCTATCCTAAGGTTGCCTAAGAGATCCTTGCTATAAGCTCTCAGCGATAAGGGCAACCTTAGGCTAGACTGGACATGAAGGAATAATATAGTCACTTTAATAAATAATTGCAAAAAAAAAATGTTGTTAATTTTAATAAACTAAGGCGAAATCTATACACAGCAACTGTGTCGGCAATCCTACTAATGTTTTAAACGCGAAAGTTGTGAGTATGTATGTTTGTTCCTCTTTCGCGCAAAAACTACTGAATGGATTTTGATGAAACTTCACAATAATATAGCTTACATATCAGAATAACACATAGGCTATAATTCATAAAGATATATTGTATATTATCCAAAATATCTATCACCACGCGGGTGAAACCGCGGGGCGCAGCTAGTATGATTATAAAATTACGTAAGCTTCAGAGTTAGCAATTACGTTTTATAAACATGTTGTTCAAGTGTTCAAGTATTTATGGAAGAGCTCAATGTTATGCAGGAGGTTGAGGGTATATTCCGGCGCAGTCCAAATGTTTCTATATTCTGATAATAATTGGTCTCGTTCATCATTCTATGCCCAATAATGTGGTATCACTACATAGTATAAAACAAAGTCACTTCCCGCTGTCTGTCTGTCCCTATGTATACTTAGATCTTTAAAACTACGCAACGGATTTTGATGCGGTTTTTTTATTAGATAGAGTCATTCAAGAGAAAGGTTTATAAACCATTTGACACATAGATTTCCATGCGTTCGAAGCCGCGGCGCGCATCTAGTGTACTATAAAGCTATATTTACTATGGGCACACAAAATGTTTACCAGTATTCCACTTCTATTTCAGGATGGTATATCGTGGAGCGTCCTCGGCAACGCCTATCTCTGCCTGTTCTTCATGGTGGAACAGCTGCAGAGCACCCTGAAGTTAGCCATGAGTGCTTACAAGCAGGCTTGGAACGACGCTATTGCGAGGGGGACGCCAGATTTACCCTATAATAAGGGAATTGTAAGTATTTCCTGATTTATACATCATAGCACACATGTACAATGTACATCCATTGCTGAGCGCCCCATCTCCAGACAAGGGTTTTAAGTTTTCTTTACTTAATATTACAAAAAGGAATGGTTTGATTTTTTGTTTGTTTGTAATGAATAGGCTCCGAAACTACTGGACCGATTTGAAAAATTCTTTCACCATTGGGAAGCTTCACTATCCCCGGTAAACATAGGCTATATTATATTTTCAAAAAGTTAGGGATCCGTACTAAAACCGTGCGAAGCCGGGAAGGTCCGCTACTTTGTTATTATAGACGCACGACTTTTCTATAACTCTCGTGGTTTCGGACTTAGCCATCACCGCCCTTCTTATAAAACCACCTGTATATACATCGACTTGACTCAGCACTGAGGGGAAGCGTTCAAGTCGCGACAAAATCGATTTTTTTGGGATATTATTTAATTCGTTTTTGCCCGCGGCTTCGTACGCGTTGTTTCTATGGAAAAGCGTTTATAATATCAATAGTATAAATAACTACACACTAGCTTGCTAGTCGTCCAACTCATGCTGAGGCAGAACCAATTTTGTTACTGGTCCTACCTTATTTACAGTAATTTTCTCTTCATTTATTGAGTTTTTTTGTTTCCTTTGGTGTGGCTTGGATATCAATGCGGCCATGATAGGCCTATTGGGATCGCCACTTTGTTCGTGTTCAGCCCCGAAGCCGTGGCGTTCACAATTCACCACTAACCCTTGCAGCTGCTAGGAACTGTAGGATTTTCTTCGGGGTGATGTCTCGTAGTTCGTCTGGGCTATACAAGTGCTTGCTCAGGTGGATGGTACGTTTTGCATCAGTACTCGGCACTCTCCTAGCAGATGGAGAGGCGGAGCATTAAGTAAAGCCTAACTACAAAATAAAAATATTTCATTGGTATTCTTATTCTACTTTCCAGACAGCAAACTACGAAGAAAACTACGAGGAAGCAATGGAGTGTTTCGAAATGGCTCGCCGCTTGGAGCCATCGTGGCAACCTCCGGTGAAACAGATGAAGCGGCTAGCTGACTATCTGCTGTATGTCGACGATATCGTGCACAACAAGGGACGACTCAAGATCAAACGACTGCAACAGATGGTTAAGGTACAAATCTTAGCTATAATATAGACTCAAAGTAGAGATATAACATTGCTTGGAGCCTTCGTGGCAACCTCCGGTGAAACAGATGAAGCGGCTAGCTGACTATCTGCTATATGTCGACGATATTGTTCACAACAAGGGACGGCTGAAGATCAAACGACTGCAACAGATAGAATAGAAGCCCCAGGCAGAAACTAGTGTCCAAATCTTTGATTAAATAAGTCTGTAATACATTAGATGAAGTCATCTAGTACCCATGACACAAGCTCTGCTTAGCTTAGGGCTAGATGATGCTTAGTGGATTGTCTAGCATTATTTATTTATTCATTATTATTATTATTTATATTTGATGAAATGGACATTGCACAAAGATATTCGACGAGTGAAAGGGGCACCTATGATAGGGTATTAGAGTTTTACTAAATAACTTCTTATTGCAGTCAATGGACACGAAACTCTTCGGCGAATACGCTCCAGGCAACTTATACACAGTCAACAATCAACAAGTCGTCTTGAAACGGGTGATGATCGAGGATCTGAAGGAGGGAAGTAATGATGAGAAGGTGGTGCTCGGCAGGGTCGTCGGCAGCTATCATAGCGATAATGCGGTTCCTTTGTGAGTATTTTGGGTTTTTTTCTAGACGTTTGGTGACGTGCTGCTTTGCAATAATGTATGAGACCTAGACAGATCCCACCAAAGCCAATAACCTATTTGTTATTTCGACAACCTCTGTGGTGCGATGGGCGAAGGTCCGCCTGCGACGCAGGAGGTTGCGGGGTTCTATTAACTTTATTCGTAAATGAAATAACGTAATAAAAATTTTAATATAAGCTATGAAGAGGTTTTCCTGATACATAGTAATTTGTCGATATTTGGTTTTAAATCGGATGTTGAAAGTACAATCAAATCAGAAATCTGTTTTGCAGTGAGTGATGTGCGATATTTATTTTTAATGCATGATAGAGTGAAAAATGTTTATTTCACACACAAAGGTGGAACCAAACCCGCTTAAAATTGGCATATCAAGGTCGCGTAATATCGGAAAATCTTCAATAGAAAACGGTTTTCCTACACAACTCGTTTCGCCTATATTCGAATTATCATCGGTCGATTTTCTTTATTGCAGATTGTCGAAAATTAAGGCCATTAATTGTAAGTATTAATACAACGTGTATTTATCACGGTTATTTACCAATTTTTCCCGACGTTTCAACAGGTTTGCGCACTGTCGTGGTCACGGTATGACAATAGGTAAATAAACGCGATAAATACCCTTTGTATTAATACTTATAATTATGTGTTCAGATCGCGTTAGTTTAAATTATTTATCAAGGCCTTTATTACTTTAAAAGTCACCCGTTACGTTCTTCTAGCTTCTTACAAGTTCTTTGTTTTGTTCCAGCACCTTCGCGATAGTAGACGAGAGCATGGCTTGCATAGCAGTAAACGTCTACAACTGGGCGGACGGACGCGGCGTGATAATAGGCGACGCGGTGGCAGCGCCCGCGCCTTTGGTCTCTGTTCATACGCAAAGGAACAAGTTCCCGGTATGTGTAAAGAACTATGAAAGAAAGAGAAAGATAATTGTTTGAGATACAACACACAAACATAGTTACAACTGCCACGATGTAACGCGAAATGGAGTGAACGGACACCATCCATGATGGACCGCTGACATGGTAGCGGTCGCAGTGAGTGAATGATGGAGGCGACTTAGGACCGCTCTTCATTGCGTCGTATAGGGGAAGCCTATGTCCAACAGCGGACGTGTATGGGCTGACACGATGATGATGAAGTACAAGCAGATAAAAAAAGAAATATGTAAGTTGCTCTGGCTTGCTCTCAATTAGTCAGTGTTTTGGAATACATTTAAAAAATAAGAATTGGGTTATCTACATTACAATTCTTTAAATGTCAGAAATGGTATTCTGTGTGCCTGACAAAAATGCAATAACTCAGCGCATAGCTTTACTCGACTACGAATCACAGATTTTCTGGTCTGGTCACCTTAGAAAGGGGGTCTAACTAAGGTGACCAGAAAAACAAGCAACGCGTGTGAAGCCGCGGGCAGTAGCACAATAAAATCGCCGTGACATTTCAATATGATTGATAATAAATTATTCCCATGTGAACCTATTTTTCAGGAGGCGATTGAAACGAGCGAATTCATCAATGGAAAGTCGAAGTCTGACAAGGTAATCATTTTATTAAGGGCACTTTTTTGTGCATCTCAGGAATCTCGTTCTCTCACTCTATCTTTAATTTTTAGAGTACAGATGGAGTGAGACAATGACATATTACTGTGCACCGTTTTCTCCGACAAGGTGATGATAACTTCCTGTTATAAACAAACATCGTTTCTTACGTATGGATCAAACATTAAAATTATATGAAGAACCGGTAAAGGCTCAAGTTTTGGTAAGCCTATAACCCGGCAGTGGATAAAATATCCGTTTTTGGTCTGTCTGACGATAATGATAAAAAAATCCATTTATAATAGTTTAGTGTGTCAAGCACTCTAGGTCAGATCACACAGACACGCGGCCTGACGCACTTTGATTCAAAATAGAACTTTATATACTACACAAAAAGATACAAATTAGCGCAAGCGTGGGTGCACCTCTGCGTTGCGGTGAGTTTTCGTATTATTTCAATAAAAAAATTACCTAAAAATTTAACCTTTTGGCGTAGTATATAAAGTTATATTTTGAATGACAGTGCGCGTAGCGTCGCGTCTCCGCGTGAGCTGCCTCTTAAAAACGCAATTGTTTTACCCATTTGAGACATTGTATTATTGTTATTTCGGTATGTAAAAATTACAGTACGTCACTATATTTCGTACCACAGCTAACTTCACACCACCATTTCCAGACGTACAACTTCAGATCGATCCGCATAAACAACCCGCTCAAGATGCTGATCAACGGAAAGCGACCTGGCGCCAACCAATTTGCGCGGACCAAAGTTACTACCACGCTAGAGACATGCTGACGAAAGTATAGGTAAATTGGTGAGTAACCAATTTAACTAAAGACAATATTGGGCCTGCCAATGTCTACGCTAGGTTTGAGGAAAGTTAGTGTTACTTTAATCCGCTCTGGTGGCAATAGTGACATTTTTTAAATGTGGTAGACTTTTCGCTAGTGTCTACCTTTACTGTGGTTTTACCATCGAATGAAATCTGGACCGGTGTCTAAAACTATGAAATTATTCATTAAGATTTTGAGTGCGGTATGATTGTTTTGACTCGTGAACTTTATCTCGATATATTCGTGTTAAATATTAATATCATTATGTGTGTTGTATTTGTGTGTAGGTATTTTAAAAATACATTCTCAAAAATAATTACATATAATCACATATAAATAGATTGCGGTATCAGTGTCTAAAACTAATAAATTATTAATTTTGAGAGTGCGTTAAATATAATAAATGATTATATTCGTAAACTTTACATAAATAAATTGGTGTTAAATATTAACATAATTGTGTTGTATTTGTGTGTAGGTATTTTAAAAATACATTCTCAAAAATAATTACATATAATTAAATATAAATAGATTTCGAATAACATAAATAGATTGTGGCAAATCGATGTGCATTTTTAATCTAGCAGTATTTTATGATTTAATACTCGTTATCGTAATATCCTAAAGCTTTATTATTATTTAAAATTATAGAGTTATTTATTAAATTGGCTTTAATAATTGCAATTGGAATAATGGGGCCTTTGAGCTCAAGGTAATCTGTGAAGTAAGTAAAGAAAAGACTTGAAAAATGGGTAAAATGATAATGAGAGGGGACTCAATTATTTAAGGCTTTGTATTATGTTTTATATATATTTTGTATTCCCTATTGTATGTATCGACTTATAACCAACTAATTTATTATCAATGTCATAGAATAAATAAAATTCAGCTTCACTATGTATCGATGTATTCATATAATATGATTCATTATAATAATTCAAATAATGTAGTTTATTACTACATAATTATCGTATTACTGATATACACTAGCCAAAATCGATGTAGAATGTTTGTAACAAACCGATAAATCCACTCTGCTGTTTCGTCTTTATACGCAATTGACATTCCTTGTTGATTTGAGGTACTTCCTTATTAAGTATTCCTTACAATTATATCTGAAACGAGGCCAAGCAAGAGAATTTTAGTTATTTGTGTCGTAGATTGCTTTTAAACATTGTACATCAAGTTTGGCTAGTGTATATGTATTCTTAAAAATATTTCAATAAAACACTTACAGTATACTTGAAATTCGATTTATTATTATCAAATACTTTAAGTATAAACAATGTAAATATTCTTACAACAATTCGAAAATCCCCGACCATTTTTTTTCAAACCAACATTATTAGATTACAGATTTTCATCATACATAGCTATGTATGAATGATGTATACACTTGATAAAGTATGAGGTCATTTCAAACGAAAATAACTAAATCGAAATCATGTCTACGATGGGACACAGATGCAAAGAAATACAGACAGACACGTTATTAAACTTTGAACCGTATTTTTGCGTCATTCAAAAACTTTTAACTACGAGTTAACCTCCCACAATTTAAGATCATTCTCAACTATTTCACTATACTTAATACCTTTTCCCCTGTCTCTAAACATAGGCCTTAATGTCTTTAAGCCTAAGCCTAGTAACGCGTTGTTGTCTAGGAGATGATTAAGCTTGTACACTAAGGGTGGGTTGTAGTGCAAACGTAAGAGGCTAGGCCGAGAGTATAGGTATTGGCTGTCTCGAAGGTTCCATGTTGCCCACTCTTCTATAGTTTTGTTGCCGCTTGCCACCTGAAATAAAGTTTAAGATCCTATAGAAGTAATTTACTTTGGTACAGAGATTTGCGGTTTCGCTTTGATTCGAGATTACAATAACTTTTACCTATAACTTTTTCGTATTACCTAAAGTAATTCCAATAGTATATAATTAATAAAAAAAATATAAGATAATTAAATTCCGCCGCTTCGCCCGCGTGGTTTATTTGTTCAACGTTTTAAGGTTATTTCAATCCCATGGGAACTGATTTATGGAATAAAAAGTA
This sequence comes from Eupithecia dodoneata, assembly GCA_947044415.1. Lineage (NCBI taxonomy): Eukaryota > Metazoa > Arthropoda > Insecta > Lepidoptera > Geometridae > Eupithecia > Eupithecia dodoneata. Next base: position 5,138,897 of record OX345670.1, read on the forward strand.
GCATATGTTTTATTCCGTGCCTGGAACTACCTGTATGCAAAATTTCAGCCCGATACGTTCAGTAGTTTTTGCGTGAAAGATTAACAAACATCCATACATACAAACTTTCGCGTTTATAATAAGAGTAGGATAAGATGAAGAAGATTTATGACGGTGAACAATCAATTAAAATAATATGCTCATTATATGTAGATATTTAATTATTTTATTGCACATTGAAAATAAAACAAACAAGACAGAATAAAATACAGAATATGTGTCAATTTGGCGGTCTTATCCCTCAAGAACGATCTCTACCAGACAACCGTGATTATACATACTACCTATCTGAATTAAATTGTACACATACTAGCTGCGCCCGCGGCTTCGCCCGCGTGGAAATCTATGTGTCAAATGGTTTATAAACCTTTCTCTTGAATCACTATCTATTATAAAAAGCCGCATCAAAATCCGTTGCGTAGTTTTAAAGATCTAAGCATACATAGGCATACAGACAGCGGGAAGCGACTTTGATTTATACTATGTAGTGATGCTAACCTTGATATCACCAACTTGCTTCAGGAAGTATGATGAGAAGTAGAATCTGAGGTTGTCCGGATTCGGTGTAGGATTAGGCCTGTTCTGGCGCTTTCGTATGTACGATCGTAGCAGATTGTACCCTTGTCTCTTGTACTTGAATACCTGAAATAATTATTTTATAATTATAAATATATATTTCTAATCAGCCGGTAACACCCACTGCTGGGTATAGGCTTATCTCGCCACCCCTGGCGGTCTTGTGCCAGTCGGATCCACTGCTTCCCTACAGCCCTCACAATGTCGTCTGACCACCGGGCAGATAAATAATAAATAAATATAAATAATGCTGGACAATCCACACAGCATTATCTAGCCCCATGGTAAGCAGAGCTTGTGTTATGGGTACTAGATAACTGTTATACATAATGCAATACATTACATAGATAAATATTTTTTTATTATACATAGAAAACGACCAGAACACCCGGAACAATTATCTGCAGATCGTACACACAATCGTTCCGAGGCGGGAATCGAACCCGCAACCTCCTGCGTCGCAGGCGGACCTTCGCCCACCGCGCCACATCAGTCGTCAAAGATAGAGCAGATGGTCTGGTGGACAATTTAATCACGTCTCTTATTATTTATTTACATCTATTTTATAATTATGATAGAAAAACAGAGTAAAACGCAAAAATAAAGCGTTACAATATTTTCAACTGGATTTTAATAAGGCTGACGAAAATAGCATGTGTTGTCTATGGAATTGTTTAAAAGCTATTTCTCGGAATAAAAATTAGCCTATTTTTAATTTCTGACTTAGAGTTACATCTGTGCAAAAGTGCAGCCTGTAGTTATGCCGTGAATTCAGTAATTCAGTAATATTTATTCACATGAGACATGGTACATAATACATTGGTGGAATAACACAGTAGAGCTGCATATCTCGCCCGAATGCAGGCACGTGAATATAAAAATCAGTAAAATTAAATTAGATGTCATTAATTAAATCAGATAATCGCAAATATTATTAAATTGTCAGTTAAAGTAGAACTCGCTAGGTCAAAACTTAAAATTAAGGTAATCTTCAACCGAATAAAAACAATGAATAAATTAAATAACTTTCTTTTGAACAAGGGACCCTTCTGTTCTTTTACATTGTTTGGCAATTTGTTGTAAATTTTGAAGAAGTAATAAACATCCCTCCATCCATCTAAACAAACAAACATTAGCATTTATAGTATTAGTGTGATAACTAACCTGATAAATAAAATTCCCCGTGATATAATAATCGATATAATGCGTTCCATAGCTCTTCATAAATCTCCGGACTTCCGACGTATCTGATACGTTTAAGTCGTCAATAGCTCGCGTCACGTAACCTTTTACAGTGGCGCCATCTAGAGCACCTAATTGTACTGTTTTCTCTTGCTTACCTGAAATAAATGAAATGCTTATTGAAGTGACATCATCATCATCAGCCTATGTTAGTCTACTGCTGGACATAGGCCTCCCCTAATGAGCGCCATAGCGCCCTGTCTTCAGCTTGACGCATCCAACCTCTATCTTCAGTCTTTCGCAGTTCGTCGAATAAAATACCATAAAGCGCGTTGTTGGCGGCGCATCATCCTATAATGCCTGGGGTACCTAAACTACTTTTATCTGTCTTTAAAAAAGGAGGTGGTTCTCTTTTCACGAAAAACTACTGAACGGGAAAAAGACCTCTTTATCCCCCTAGAAATGTGAAATTCGAATTTAACGCGGGTGAAACCGCGTCCGCTCGTGTATACATATATAAAATAAGTAACTTGCTTAGTTTGACGAGCACGTAGCAGCAGTTGTCGGGGCCGCCATCATAGTCTATGCCAAAATTGCGCAGTATTTCATCCGGCACCCAATCGCCGAGGAAAGCTTTCCAGGGTTTGTCGGTTCTGCAATAGATATTTAAAATTATAAACGCTTATTCTATGTTTCGTTTACGACTAGCGTTATTATTATGAATAATGCCGGACAATTCACACAGCATTATCTAGCCTCAAGCTAAGCAGAGCTTGTGTTATGGGTACTACATAACTGATTTGCATAATGCAATATGACATAGATAGATATTATTGTTTATACATAGAAAACGGCTAGAATACCTTGAACAAATATCTTTAGATCGTACAAACATTTGTCCCGACGCGGGAATCAAACCCGCAACCTGCTGCGCCGCAGGCAAACCTACGCCCGACGCGCCACAGTTGTCGTCAAATCGTATTGTCGTACTGATTGTTTTGTCTTAGGTAACGTCTTTAAGAATTTACGTTGTGTACTTTAATGATCAATAGGTAGGTTATGTTATGTATTGGAAGTTTATTTATGAATGTTGAGTTTATCTACAGTTTTTCTTGTTTATAGTCGGGTGAGAAGTTAATTATTATTCTATGATAACAATACAAGTACTATTTTATGCTTCAGGCATATTTGCTTCTAGGGCGATACAAGTAGACCGTACATTTTTGGTGAGAGGCATAATACACAACCCTCTTGTTTTAATTCTGTAATTCTTTATTGTACACAAAAAACCTTAAAAATAACTTAAGAGGCCTCCGGAGGGACGAATTCTTCATACAAACGTAATACCAAAATGATTTCCAATTCAAGCATATTTCCACTATAATATTGTATTATTTGTATTTGAATAGACTATTAAAAAAATAAACTATTTAGGAACCTAGATAAATATATCTAGGTTCCTAAATAGTTTATTTTTTTTCAAAATACTTACCTCAAATTAAATGGAAAGCCAATCGCATTTTGCACATTTTTATGCGAAAATGGATAAGTTTTCTTGCTATTTGTTTCGTATTAAAAACATCAATATCTTACGTTTTATTTATTAAGGAACATAGCTTATATTGTCTAGTTACAGAATAACAATACTTTGTGAAGAATACAAAAAGTTTTCAGTCATAATTTTTGGTATTACGGAACAAACCAAATTTTGAACGGCTAATATTACTATCGCGCACGCATGGGTTAAACAGGGACAGCGATATTCGGAGCGATTTTTGCAAGTGAGGGTCGCCGGACCCTTAACAAAAAAAAGATATGTACATAGGCGGGCTTAACCCTTACAAAGAGTTTTTTCACAGCAAACCTTAGGTTTATAGGAGAAGCGATGAAACAGATACAGGAATAATGAGTGGTTTAATGAGTTACTGCACGTACCTAACAATTATGTATACGCGCGCCGAAGACCTAGGCTACTTGCAATTCCGAAGGCAAGAACTAACTTGAGCAAGTCCCTGTTCACACGGGCCCTTCGCACTATATGCAGATACTTTGCTATATGCGCCATATGCTTATACTTTATGTGCAGATGAGGATGTTGACATATTTTATTATGTCCTTGCCAAAATACAGGGATGCGGTTTTAAAATTCTTGGATTCGACACAGAAATACCAAATAGGTTTATTTAAGCTTAGTATTAAGTTAGTAGCGTGTTGGCGTACTTTATTTTTAACTTTTTTTATTTCTTTGTTGCTTTGGTGTTGCACTGTAATGATAATGTTAACATTATTCATCATCATCAGCCTATAGCAGTCCACTGCTGGACATAGGCCTCCCCCAATGAGCGCCATAGCGCCTTGTCTTCAGCTTGACGCATCCAGCATCTACCTGCAGTCTTTCGCAGGTCTTCATCCCATCTGGTCGGAGGGCGTCCTACACTACGTTTACCGAGCAACATTATTATCAAATAAATAAATAAAAATATGTTTAAACTTACCCTTCAATAAAAAAGTGCTTGAAGTATGCAGTCAGCAGGCCATCGAACGTTTCACAGAGTTGTACATCAATGTCAGCGATGCCATTCCTCTCTGTTTTCTTACTGGATATGTTCAGAAATATTCGTATGTTCTTTTCGCTGAACGGCACTATAGGATCGTCCAGACTTTCATCTTCGTAGTCCGCTGATATAACCTGAGTTACTTGCGATAGGTCTCCGTAGCTAAATAAAGATTTTATTAAATATATCTGTTTATATATTATCCAATTGAACTGTCTTTTAATCATTTATTGTGTTTTTTTGTTGTTGAATTGAAAAGTACCTTATTATGTGTCTACACTAGCGGACCTTCCTGGCTTCGCACGGTTTTAGTAAGGATCCCTAACTTTTTTTAAATATAATATAGCCTATGTTCACCGGATACAGTGTAGCTTTCCAACGGTGAAAGAATTTTTCTTATTGGTCCATTAGTTTCGGAGCCTATTTATTACAAACAAACAAATAAAAATCAAACCTTTCCTCTTTATATTATTAGTATAGATGATTTTTTATGATATTTTATTTGTTGTTTTAAAAACTACATAAGAGATAAAAATTCGTGCTATTTTATTAACGTGGATTGACAATATTTTGTAAATGTATAATTTAAAATATTAATATCCTATGCTATTTATTCGTTCTTTGGTACCAGGGAACCTTATCAAACATGTGCCACTTCTGCACCCTACTTATCTAATACTCGTGTATTTAATGAGTTTTGATGCAGTCAGTAATCAAACAAATACAGCGGAACATTGAAAACTTACTTTGCAAATATGTCAATAGCATTCCCGATGCTCAAGCCATATCCTAAATCGCCTTGTTCACTCACACACACGCATAAACTGAACACTAAGAAATATATATAAAGCATTGTTTTAAATATGTTTTTCACTAAACGACGTACACGATAAATGGACGTAGTTGCATGTTATCACAGTAATCGGGCTGGCTGTGGCGTTAAAACTGAGTTTTTTTAACATTTTGCTAATGTGAAGTAAACATGCTCTTGACCTATGAGATTAGGTACCGCAGAGTAGTCATAAAATAGTAGCGTTGGTTAGTATGAACGAACGTAATCCGATTGATTAGAAACTGCCACTAAGGTTAATAAAGATAGACCTTGCCACGGTTAAGTCAGAAACACTTCTAACGCCTAAGAACAAACGGTTCCATCAGTGAGTCAGCTTCTACGTCAATAAAAATTCCAATATATTATATCAATACGATATTTACATCAACTCAGTTCACATAACTTTTCAAAATAAAACTGTAGTTTTCTCAAAGTAATCGAGAAAATAAAACAAAACTTACCCTATGGTCTGGTCTATAACCGTTTATATATATATCTATAATGTTTAGTCTGATAAATTGTAGCTATTGTTATTATTATTTGCAGTTACTTCCTTTATGTCATGTGAAACGCTTTCATTTTGAATAAAGGACTAACAGCAAGTAGAGCGCTGTAGAAAATCATTTGATATTATAAATACGAAAGTTTGGGTGTTTGTTGCTTCTTCACGCCAAAACTACTGAACGCGGACCGGACTGAATTCTTACATACGTTAGTTTACATAGTTCTAGGCCTGGAATAAAGCAGGCTGGCATTGGAATAAAACATAAACTTTACCTTAAACATCGCGTGTGACGCTGCCGGCAGAAACAACTAAATTATACATGCGATAATTTGAATGTTTAGATGGATGTATGTTTGTTACCACTTCACGCCAAAATTTGCTTTTAGGTATTTCGGGACCTAGAATAAATTAACATGGGATAGAAGATAGATAGATAGATTATTTATTCATACAAATAGGTTACATCAATAAGTTAGTAGTGCCTTAAAGCCTATGTTAGGATTGTCTTAAAGATAATCTTAGAAATAACCTTAAAACGTTTCAAATATAAAAAACCGCCACGGGCAGAAAAAAGTTTATCATAAGGTTTAGGTTTACTTTAATTATAAAAATTTAGACATGTAAGAGATGAACATACTAATGGTTTCTTTTTCACTTCTTCCACTAGTGGACAAAAAATTGAAGTGAACAGTAAAATTATTTTATTTGATAATAATTTAATGTATAAAATATGACTTGTCTAAGTGCTTATTTTGTAAGCCTAAAGAAATAAATAATTTTTGACTTTGACTGGACTTGACTTAATACAGCTTTAACTGGTTAAGTTCAGGTTGAATTAAAAAAGAAAAAATATAAAATAATGGTGATGAAATTTCAACTAATTTGATAAACTTAACTAAAATCAAGGCCGCTACGCTATGCTCTACTACGACGCCCAGCGATAACCCTAAGATGACCCATAACTATTTGGAGCTGGGAATTACCAAAATCTCATTGTAAAAAATATATACTAAATAATAAAATAAAAAAATATACTACTTACCAATAAATCGACATACCCTGTCAGTAAAATGTTTCAAAACATGGAAACCTGTAAAATTTTGAAACTACCTTATCAAACGGCTAAGCTTTATTTCCTTACAAGCTGTTCCACGAGTTAAAAAGTTACCTTGGGTTACATTATTGGGGTTTTAATAAGGATCCCTATTTTTTTTGAAAATATAATATAGCCTGTGTTCAACGGGGATAGTGTAGCTTCCCACGGTGAAAGAATTTTTCAAATCGGTCCTGTAGTTTCGGAGCTTATTCATTCACACAAACAAACAAACAAAAAATCAAACCTCTCCTCTTTATAATATTAGTAAGAAAACTTTACACGACTCTTGGACACGTCACAAATTTTAATTACATTACTGTTAAGGTATTTTGAAACAATATAGCAGCTGAGCTATTTTTGACTTTGTCTGATTGCTTAGGTCAACATTTCTTGCAAAATACCGACACTAAAAAACAAACAAATCATTAAAATTTTAGTCGATGACTGAATGTTCAAAGACATTGACATCATTTGAATAGATAAACATATTGCCGTATTGTTTTATGATTCTGTGTTTTGATAAAAATTTTAAACTTTCGAGATTTATTAACACTTTAAAGATGAGAAGACCGCCCATTTGATTGACATGTATTGTAGTGAAGATTATTTATCAGGTATTAGACATTATAGGTAAGCTAAAGACGGCGCTATGGCGCTCATTAGGGGAGGCCTATGTTCAGCTGAGGGCTGCTATAGGCTGATGATGATAATAAATAAATAAATAATGCTGGACAAATCACACAGCATTATCTAGCCCCATGGTAAGCAGAGCTTGTGTTATGGGTACTAGATAACTGATATACATAATACAATATATTACATAGATACCTATATATTTTTTTATTATACATAGACCAGAACACCCGGAACAAATATCTGCAGATCGTACACACAATTACTCCGAGGCGGGAATCGAACCCGCAACAGACGCAGGCGGATCTTCGCCCACCGCGCCACATCGGTCGTCATGATGATCATGAGACATTATGGGTATTTTTTGGGTATTTATCGCGTACCTTTTATTTTCTCCCCTGCGTTTCGTTCCGTAAGTTCTGTGTTTAAGATATGCTAAATAAACAAATTACGATTAAACCAGACAAGGGAGGCCTTTGCCCAGCAGTTTTACAGCAACGACTCGAAATAAATAAAATTCTAGATGTTATGAAACGTAGAAGGTTGCAGTATCGATTCCCGCTCCGGGAAAATGGTTGCATGAACTAAAATTATTTCATTCGGGATCATATAAATAAAGCAACGAGAAAATAAGTCACAAATCAATTTTATTTCATGGGTTTCATCCGTACAAAATTCGAAAAATATTTTATTTAGTCACGTCTAAATGCATTGTTTAATTCGGAGCTTATCTACAAATTCTTCTAATATTTGCTCTCTATAAAGGTAAGTAAAATTTACTATAGAGTTCTTATCTTTTGCGGGTACTTTGTATGAATATCATCTTATTTTTATTAATATGTTATAAGGCACTTTTAATTACATTTATTATTTACATATTTTATAACAAATTCATTGTAACTATTTCAAATAATATAAATCAGTACTAGTAATCTAAAAAACATGATAATACAAAAATACTCACAATTCCATATTTAATGACATTAAAATTTATATAATTCCATAGGCATTACTAATTAACGGTCATGCTTGACATTTCACAAATTAACTTATCATGAATTACAGAGAGATCTAACAGAGATTTTAAAATTGAACTACTAAAATATATTCTTTTTTCAGTATTTAAAAATATGTTTCCAATCACATCCGCTTGGGGCGCTAGCTGTGTCATACAAACACAATCTTTGAGAACTTTGAGCTCCATCAACAACACAAAAATGGGATATTTACCATGATTTGATTTTTCACGCAATATTGGATAACTCAAAAATCAAATCATGGTAAATATCCCGTTTTAAATGACTTTGTGTTAATAACCATTATAGTTTCAAAAGTTTTAACACAAAAATGGTTCTACAGGCATTTTCAATCGAAAGTTCTGATTGGTAAATCATTGTTTTTTAAAATTTTCATATAAAATATCCCCAAAAATCCATTCATAATTTGACCTTAGATAAATTTAAAGTAGATACTTAAAACTAAAATTTAAACTTATCGTCACATATTACTCTCCCACAGTTTTAAATAATTGTCAATCACTTCTTCAAACCACTTTTGTTTCTTAATGTCTTTGAATGCAGGCGATAATGTTTTTAATTCTAATTGTAGTAAGGCCTCATTTCCTAGAAGTGAGTCTAGGTTTCTAAGTAGATTTTGTTCTCCATGTAGTTTTAGTAGGCTTGGGTAGGAAAATATGTAGTAATGTGCTCTTAGGCGTTTTGTGGCCCAGTTCTCTACGGTTTTGTTCCCACTGGCGACCTGAAAAACGTTTAAAATTTGAAGAATCGTTCTTCGATATGTTGTATGATGCAAAGCAATTAAAACAATGATTTGAAGTGAATGCACTATGAAATAAATATCCAAATCGAAATTTAATGAAATTGGAACGAGTGCAATAAGTTGATAATGAAAATGAATGATAAAAATAATGCGATGTGCAATTCATGAATATATTTAAGATATATATTGATATGATTATATTTAATGGTTTTTAAACCATTGCAATCTTTAAGAAATAACTCTCATAAAATAATACCAACAGTAGATTTAATTAAAACCTTGTTGGTACAGATATTCTATTTCACGAAGAAGGTTTCACCTTGTTGTTGTTAGCCGTGCACAAGCACATTGAGTTAGTGTGCCTAACCTCGCGAGCACTCTCGTCTCGATCGCGACGCGGTCCGAATCACTAGTGTTTTTGGGTCCACGCAAAATATCAGCACAAGGCAACTAGACGCAGAAAAGGCGGCGAAACCTTGTTCGCGAAATAGAAAATCTGTATCATAAAACTAGAATATTTACTCATTTTCTGGTTTTAATTATCAACCTGATTTAATTATTTTAAATAACGCCTGATAAAAAACTCATGGCGATCCGTCAAACTCGTCCATAAAGCAATATATATTTTTGACGACAAAGCGCTTTGTACCTTTATCTGACCAATGTGCTTTGAATGCCAAGGCGAGAAATAGCCTTCCAACTCTTTGGCGGTTATATCAGCCACTCCTTTGGTTTTTAATCTCTCCTTGATCATAGAGTAAGCAGTTCTAGAGAACACAAACACCTGTGAGAGCATAGACAATAGTAGAGTAAAAATGATTATTTAAATTGCTAAAAGGGGGCGTGGAACAGACGTTAACGCGGTCAAGATTTTTACTGCTTTTCATACCAAACTGTTTTGCTCCATTTATATCTTTTCAATTATAGAATTTCCATCAAAATATTTATAAATTACCTTATCAATTATATCTTAACGACCGAATATGTACAGTACAGTACAAAAACGATCTGCGCTATATGTACTAAATTTTGTGACGGATTAATTTGAATACATACTGTTAAATTAATCAAATCTAAGGATAGTAATATGAAAGATTACTCAAAGATACGTATAATAAACTGTCTTTTTTTGTGTAAGTGCCAGTAACGATAATAAAATAATGAAAATGCCAATAGTATGGAACGATGTAGTAGGTATGTATGGTATGAAAAGATGTATGATCGATGTTTGCAAAGCCACACAAAGTGGGTTGATTTGATGACACCTGATCTTATACCCAGTTATGTTTTCCTTAGTGAAGAAGAAGTCAGAAAGTTGGCCCTTTAAAGGAAAAGATAGCCCATAATTTGATAGTCATATTGGTCATAATATGTATTTGTCGGAAACGAATTGATTAACAGAAAAACTGTTTAGAAATTAAATTACAGAAAATTTAAAAGGAAATTAAAATAAATCATGCTGACATCCAAATTTCTATATTGGAAAATTCATTTGGCATATCCATTTCGTTTTGGAATATATTTTGCTCTATAAAAAAATTGTCTATGCGAGTTGCTATCCTTTAAAGAGGCCGACTTTTAACTTTAATTCAATTGATATAATGTATGAAATGTTTCCCATGACGTACAGAATCAGGTGTGCAAACCTTGATCGCGCCAACATGTTCCGCATACATAGGTGAGAAGAAGCTAGCCATTTCGCCGGGTGTAAAGCTAGTTACGCCCTGCGACTTAACTCGCTCCTTTATTTTCGCGTATACGCTTCGGGAGAATACAAACACCTGTGGGAGAAGCTATGTTTTTAACAGGATTTGTTATTTTTATGTCATAATATGGGTCGGCATATAACTCACGGAAAATGCGTCGCGTATTATCGGTCGCGTTACGCCAGAACCGGCATTCGGATTAGGCGTAACATCAGCGGAGATCGTGTGTGTACAGGCCGTTCGAACTGACTAGACGCGTAATGTGGCAGGTTTAATTTGACAGAAGGGACGCGACCAATGATACGCTCGACGCATTTTCCGTCAGATATATACCGAGCCTATAGCTTCTGCTGTAGTAACTGGTACATGGCACTTGAAGATAATGCATCTCCTTATTCGTAAAATAACTCTAAATATTCGACCAGTGGTTTCGGAAGTGAGCCATTGTATTTAATGAAAATAAACTAAGTATTCGTATTTCCTTATTCCAGCTAAAAGGGCACTTTAACTAAGATGAAACAGAGGCATAGAGGACATCTAGCTCGCTCAAAACATGACCAGCAGCTGGCTAGTTCGAAGATGAGTCTTTGAGCGGTTGTGATATCCCCAAGCTCGATCGAAGAAAGAGATAAAAAACATTAAATATCGCTCACCTGATACAAAGAGTTGCCAGTGATATAACTAGCGATGTAGTGCGAGCCGTATTTTCGTATGAAATCCGCAATTGACGCTGTGTCTCCTATCGTGGACTCTTGTATAGCATCGAACACTACATCCTCAACGGGTATGTTTGGCGGTAGGTCGCTTAGTTTCGCTGTTTCGCGAAATCTGTAACATTTATAAAAATAAATAACTTAGGAATTAACACATTCCACCGCATACCTACATATACTTTGGCCAAACTCTAGATACAATCTTTGTAAACCTAGCGCCCATACTTAACCTAAATATGACTTTGTTCGTTTTGATTCTAACTTGACGCCAAAATGAGAATTTGGTTAAATGTGTTGTGTGCTGGCGAGACGTAGAAATATTTGAAAATGGCTCCAGTACCTCATAGGTACTCGATACAACTCCCTACCTTACTATAAACATGAAATAAGTGGTAAGTATGGGTCTAAATTACCTGGAAACCCTGACGAGCACGTAGGCTTGATAGATTCCACAACTCTTAGCTATACGTACGTAGGCCACACCAGTAGAAAAGGCAAGGCACTCCTATAACATCATGATAATGATGTTCCTCCTGGTTTTTGGTAATGATGTTCTTGGCCCGCCCGCTCTGAACGCGCGCCATCAACGGTACGGTAAATCACCATAGGATCCTTTGATTGTATACCTAAACTATGCTAAGCTTAACCAATTCCGCAGCTTTTAGATCCATAGGCCATACCAGTAGAAATACACCCCTATCACGCCAGTAATAGGAGTTAAAATTACCTGGAAACCCTGACGAGCACGTAGCAGTGGTCACCGCTGATGAAGGAGGAGTTAATCCCAAGGTTTCTGGCGATGATATCGTTCGGCCAGCCCGCTGTGAACGCTCGCCATGGGCGCTCTAACCTGAAATCGTTAAATAGAAAACATTAAAAAGGACTTCTACAGAACTACAGAATAAGACAGTAGCGTTTTTTGTTTTGTTTAATTCTGTAATACAAATCAAAAAAAACTTGAATAGGAATCATTAAAACTCAAGACTTCTATGAAATGTAACAGTAGTTTTTTGGTTTGTTTTATGTTTCGTTTTGTGTTTCTGTAATATAAATACCAAATTTGTATTACATTTGAATTAAATTTACAATAGCGTAATAGTCCAACAATCAACTGAGCCACAAAATCAAATAACGGCCTAGTCGAAATCGAAAAAAAATGGATATTAGGTAGGTAGGTACTTACCTAATTTCTCACCGAGTGCGAGTGCTTAAGCACTATAATAATATAACATAAACCTTATTAAAAAAATGTGGCTCTGCTACATTTTTACATTAAATATTATACTGCGCGCGCCAATGGTTCTGTCAGAAAACCAGCGTTGCTCTACTTCTTATGGAGAAGTAGAGCAACATTATGCTGAGACAGGACCTATTGGTTCGCTTTGTGGAGTCGCTTGTAGCTTTTATAAAATACATACGTAGTTAATTTTATTTATTTCTTTATGTTCTTGTTTAGCTTATAGATTATTGTTTATTAGTAACAAGCTGTATCTACTTGTGAATCAATAAATGTATTTTCTTTCTTTCTTTCTTTCTTTACTGACCTCTCGAAACTAAAATCTCTAAAATAAGCTTGCAACAACTGCTTCAAGTTATCGCAAAACTCCATATGGAAGTCTCCGTCGAAGAGCGCCTTCGCTTGCCGCGGCTTGGGTGCCACCGCGAAACGCTCCACGTCTCGGAACACGCTGACTGTAGGCTCCCGGAACACCCAGCCTTCGGTGTCGTTTCGCGGTACCACCCGCATGCAGATACTGAGGTAGCCATATCTGGAAATATAGATAGTGTATAAGAAGATTTGTTAAGCGATGCGTTATTCGAGAACTGGTGAGTATCTGACGCAGCGTATCAGTATTAATTACCATACAGGATAATACAGCCAGCAGCGTCTTGGGGCCGCTTCCCACTGGTAGATATTGATTGATATGGGTCAGTTAAGCTACCTCTATAGGTATTGCAACGGTCTGCTGTTAGCTCTGCTGCTGCTGAAATTGTTAAGTGCAGATCGAAACTGAGATGGTCGAAAGGGCCCCCGAGGTAACGCACCTAACTCCATGTGCATGTGTACGGCTACAACAACCAAGATCAAACCTTCTTCGTGAAAAGAATATCTGTACAACAATGGATGACCAAATTCGTTGAGTAAGGACAAACATAATGTTTCAAAAGCCATGCTCGACGCATTATTGTATTTGAGTAAAAAAACTACGATGTTTATGTTGTTGTTGACTGTACCTAGGTAGGTAGAATACGTGCTTGATAATAGGCTAGGATAAAATAATTAACTAGGTAAGTACAGATCAGGGAAATTAAATATCAATAATGAGTTTAAAATCTTATCTACTTTTAGAAACTTCTAATGCGTCGCTTCGTCTCTGGATGCATGTGTTTTACACAACGCTCGTCACGCCATCTACTAGTCTCGATACGAAGCTGTGCTTTTTATTATCCAGTGAGGAATTTCCGCAACGCCACTCCCGCGTCATCTATCGGTCTCAATACGAAACCTTAGTTTGTTACAAACTACTAGATGGCGCTAGTTGTCACAAAAGCTAGAATAAAATTCGTAGCAAAAGAAATTCACGAGCAGGTCATAATTTTAACTTGATTTATAAATCTTATTCATCCATCGATTTATTATTTGTTGGTTTGTTAATATATTCATCAGTGTTTTTATGAAACTAGTGAGAATAAACTCACAAAGATGCAAAGCTGTAGTAATCATTGGTTTTTTTAGGCAAAGGTACCTAGAGTCTGTTTGATGAAGCCATTTGGCCAATTCCATGCATAAAGATAATTATACGATGCGACGTTATACCAAAGGTCATAAGAACCACATAAAACCTACCTCATGAATATGTTGATCGCCTTGCCAACACCAAGCTCTGAATCAGTGGTGGTGGCGGCGCGGCACAGTGCTACCGCCAGCAGCAGCGCCTCAAGCCGCATCACACACACTCACCACACCTGAAAATAATAAAAAAACATCAGATAAAAAAAATTAAATGCAAAAGTAATCTCTCCGGCGGGGAATCGAACCCCGGTCTCCCGCGTGACAGGCGGGGATACTTACCACTATACTACCGAAGATTGTGATGAAAAGTCTGAATTTATGGTTTAGTTTGACTTCTGATTGAATAGTAACTCGTTACGTATTTATAATTTCCTTTTTGATAAGGTATACCCTGAATGGCCAACAATCAATTTTTTTATACATTTCATTATGTATGAAATATTTTTAAAAGGATGAATTTTAATTTTTTAGAATTCTGCCTAATAGTAGGTATAGGTTCGATTTGAAAAAAAAAGAAAGCAAAATAATATCTAATATGAAAATAATTACAAAAAAGATTTGTCAGAAGTGGGATTCGAACCCACGCCCTCAGAGAGGACCAGAACAACTCATAGCCTGTCATACAGGCAAGGGGAACCTTGAGTCTGGCGCCTTAGACCGCTCGGCCATCCTGACAGTTGATCGGAGCGCTGAAATTAGCCATTGTACTATGCGATATGTAAAAATATAGTTTAACGTAGGTGGCGCTGTGGGTTGGGTTATTTTTGTTGTGCATTTCTGCTTACGTAATAGCACGTGTGAAAGAGTATTGATAAGAACTCGTATGTTTTATATTGATTGCAATAATTGTTACCTGAGTCTCATTAGGTATGGCTTAATACATAACTTTAGCGATTAGTTCGGTACAAAGCAATTATTTGAAATGCAGAGTAGGATCTTGACACAGTTTCTGAACTAAGTAGGTCATTTAATACATAACATAATAGACGTTGAAATATTTAAAAGTCACTCAGAAATACATTATTTGTTTTTTTAGTACAGCTTTTAATTATAATCATTAACCCGAATCGAATTTACCCACTGGGTCAATAAGATTTTATTTATTTATTTAATTACGATTCCTTCTAGAATATGTCCCAAACATAATATCGCTCTTCAGCTGAAATTATTCAAGTATTGTAACGACGACGGTCCCCTCCCCATATATATTCTGTATAGTATTTTTTAACCGAATTTGAAGAAAGGAGGAGGTCCTATGGTCGGCTATGTATGTTTTTTATGTATATCCGTCGATTTCTCCGTTCTCATTTAAGGACCGATTTCGATCTCGCGGTCTCTTTTTAACGATAGAAATAAAAAATAAGGCATCAACCTTAGTTATGTCAGATTAGCGAGATCTGAATAGAGTTCTTTACCTCATTACGAGTAGGTAAGGTAAGTATAATTCGTTACCTACCTACCTAATATGAGAAGGTATACTGCAGGTAGGTAATATATTTAAGTGTCTATACCTACTTTTTCATCTATAATTGCACTTAACTCAATGTGCACTCAAGAGGTCAAGAGCGCGGCAAGGTTGCTTTTAAACCGATTTAGACGTATTTATGTAATAATTATTATGTCAGTAGTTTTTCTAGTTTCCATTAATAATAAAGTTGAATATTCATAAAATATCAAAGATCGCTGATGCATAGAGAGTAAGTTGATCGAAATTTGCTCAAATAACGTCTTTATTACTACAACGTATAGAACAAAGTCGCTTCCCGCTGTCTGTCTGTCCCTATGTATGCTTGGATCTTTGAAACTACGCAACGGAGTTTGATGCGGCTGACGTTTTCTACGTCGAGCTATGATCGCGTCGATATTCTGTTGAAACTCTACGCAACTCCCGTCAGTCGAGGTGACCCCTTTGATTACAGCCTACGAGCAATCAACGAACCATTATCGAGATGAAATCTCACTGAATTGGTGTAATTTAGTTATTTGTGCCGTATCGGTGTCAAGACAACACGATTGACGAATACGCAGTGATGCGAAAACAATATTAAACTAAATAAGGTTAGTTAAATTAGGTTTTTAGGCCCGGAGTACATCTCCTAGTTTTTCACGTCTGAACGCTTGAACGACCTTGCTAATAATTACAATATATTTGACTATAGTATAACGCTCTTACTTATTATACCTACCAATTTATAACATTTATTATAATAAAATGTTGATATGAATAATTAATTATGTATTGGTAAAATTACCAAAAAAAAAAAAATGAAATTATTTATAAGAAACTCCTGTAAACTCTTGTGTGTGTATGATTTGTAATTCGTTATGTATATTTAAAAAAATAATTAGATTGCTATGTCCTGCCTGGGAGAAACTGAGCTTTGAAGAAGTATCTATCATGATATTTTTACGTCACTAAAGCCCCTCTATCAGTATATATTTCCATGACGAAAGAGAAGCCTTTGCCTAGCTATAGGACAATATTAGGTAATTATAAACCATATCTTGTATTTTATTGGTGTTTATTTACTACAACTTTATGTATAAGTAATTATTATTATAGTAACAGAGACTATATCTCTCAATTTGTACACCGTAATCGGTAAAACATATTTGATACCTGTTTGAAGCATCTTAATAACACAATATGTTTAGGCAAATAAATGATCTTTATCTTAAGCTTTAACACTTTGACTGCGATTTTTTTTCGACGACTGCGATCTTGTTTTTAACCTAAAAAATTAGTGCTGTGTAGAGCGGCACACAGCGGTTGTGTTGCGCCGCACATGTGTTTCGTTCGAAAAATATTACGGCTGTACTGAGTCACAAAGATCTGTATTTTCTCAGCCGCTGCGCTAGTGTGGATTTACGCATATTAGTCACTTGTAGAAAACACATACCGTGTGATTTCAGCACTCAAAGTGTTAAAAAAAAGTATTCATTAAAAGTTTATTAAGACTGAGGGTTCCCTAAGATCCACAAATTCCTATGAGCTAGTGAATCATGCGATACTGTAATTCCCATTGTTTATGTTTTAAAGATTAAGTTGCGCGAGAGTCTCGTATAGTTCTATAAATATCGAGGAATGCAGCTCGCACCTTCATTGGCTCAGCCGTTTTCAGACAAAAGTAAGTCATATACCCCGTATCAACTTTCGGATGGCAACACTTATTTTCTATCTATTATAGAAAATAAGTGTTGCCATCCGAATCTCTACTTATCTATCTATACTTATATTATAAAGAGGTAAAGTTTGTGAGGTTGTGGGGTTCTACTGAACCGATTATGTGAATTCTTTTACCAATAGGAAGCTACGTTTTTTGTGATTTGTGAGTGTCATACGCTATAGATAGATGAACCCGAAAAATTCATCGCAAAACGTTTATAAAACAAATGTCCGCCCAGGCGAAGCCGGGACGGGCCGCTAGTGTTAGATAAATGGGTGGCATAAATTACAGTAATAACACCAACATAGGGTGAGTACCTAGTACCTACTTAGTTACCTAACTAATTATTTAATAAAAATGTTTTATGAAAATATTTATGAAGTATTTTAGGTTAAAAGAACTTTATTTTCTCATAAAAACTTTTTTCTTAGATAAAAAGTAGCTCACGTCCATATACGGGACTTGATCCATTTCCTTTCCAAATTTCATTAAGATCCGTGTAGCCGTTCGTCATGAAAAGGTAACAACAGCAAGGATCAGTTTCAGTGCCGTCGATGGAAACCAAAATGGACTCTCGTCGGTGCCGTTTTCCACAGGGGTTAAGCCATGTTTTCCGGACAATGAAGATACCATAATTTGTTAATAGGCAATCGAAGGGAATCAAAATTGCAAAATGGCAATCAAAGGGCTATATAATAATAAATAAATAAATAATGCTGGACAATTCACACAGCATTATCTAGCCCCATGGTAAGCAGAGCTTGTGTTATGGGTACTAGATAACTGATATACATAATACAATACATTACATATATAGATATTTTTATTATACATAGAAAACGACCAGATCTCCCGGAACAAATATCTGCAGATCGTACACACAATTGTTCTGAGGCGGGAATCGAACCCGCAACCTACTGCGTCGCAGGCGGACCTTCGCCCACCGCGCCACATCGGTCGTCATAATAATGCTAAAGAGCAATTTTGATTCCTTTTGAAAGGAATCAAAATTGCTCTTTAGCATTCTTGTTATAGAACCCAGAGCTTCCTAAGTACTGGAGAGTACCCTACCATCGAAAAGCATTACAATTACGATCATGGTTAATGTTCGTTGCAACATCTTGAGTGCTCTCGAAACGTCGGGCTAATTAGAAAGGCATTGTTAATTGGTAGCTATTTAGGAGATTCTACATCTTAAGTGTGTCTGTTTTTGATAGGAGCTGGTAGAAACCTCAACTTAATATAATTCAAAGAGATAGCAAGCTATTGATCGAAATTAAAACGCGCGAGTCGACGGTTTTCATACCACCATGCGCAAGCGCGCCGCTTCCCTGGTGCGCAGGTTGCGGGCCAGCTCCAATACCGTTCTCGCAATGATAGCTGGGAGAAAGTAAAAGTAAAAAGTAAAGAGTAATAAATCATTTATTTCTTTAGGCTTACAAAATTAGCACTTAGACAAGTCATATTTTATACATTAAATTATTATCAAAAAAAAATATTTTACTGTTCACTTCAATTTTTTGTCCACTAGTGGAAGAAGTGAAAAATAAACCACTAGCTTGTTCATCTCTTATATGTCTAATACATGGTTATTTGCCTATTTAAGTCTAAATATAGTATGATTCGATACATGTCAATATTTAAGTAAAGCTATGCACAATAACAAATTACTTACATACTATTGTCGGTGCGAAACTGAGCGACATCTGGCCAAGCATTAACATCATTGAGATAATCATTTATGGAGTAGAAAGCCTTCTTGATGAGATTTATTTTTATGTAATTTTTAAATTTACGGGAGACAACGGGAGCTCAGTTGCTTCAGATGGAAGCTTATTATAGAAGCGCACGCTATTGCCCATAAATGATTTTCCCTACCTTGTGTAATCTAAAGGATGGAGAGTGGACTGCCCGTACACCAGGCACTGTTGTGAGCGCCACCTTCCCAGCATTCCTTTTAGTTTTTAAGATTCTCTTGTTTATTTTCTAATATGGAGTGTAAATGCTTGAAATGAATACTTTTTTTTTATTAATATGAAAAAATTTATAGGAAACCCGACTAGGCACTTTTTTCTTCACTTTTTTGACGACCGATGTGGCGCGGTGGGCGAAGGTACGCCTGCGACGCAGGAGGTTGCGGGTTCGATTCCCACCTCGGAACAATTGTTCTATGTAATATATTGTATTATGTCTATCAGTTATCTAGTACCCATAACACAAGCTTTGCTTACCATGGGGCTAGATAATGCTGTGTGAATTGTCCAGGTTTTTTTTTTTTTTGCCATATACCTATGGCAACCAGATGAGTATTTTATCAAAATATGCTAATATCAAAATCGCTTTAGTCGTTTTAGAATGACTTCGAAATGAAACACTACATACATAAGAAAATAATTGTATACTATGGAAACCAAATAAGTATTTTGACACATGTATCGAAATACTTAACTGGTCTCCATACAATTATTTTGATACATGCTTATATTGTCTAGTTACAGAATAACAACTTGTGAAGTACTTTGTGAAGAATACAAACAGTTTTCAGTCATAATTTTTGGTATTACGGAACAAACCAAATTTTGAACGGCTAATATTGCTATCGCGCACGCATGGGGCGCGGCGCAGGGGTTAAACAGGGACAGCGATATTCGGAGCAATTTTTGCAAGCGAGGGTCGCCGGACCCTTAATGCATTCACTGCGGGACTCCATGTTAGTTAGTACAGTTCGTCATGGGCATTCCCAGCGTTAAACAAAATGTCCCGATTCGTTCCACATGATGAGCTGATTAGTTTTCCATGCTTGGGTTACACGCATAATGAACGATGGTAGAAACAGTTATTTATAACCTTAATTATGGCATTTATTATCTAGTTCAAGGGGTTTTGACGACCTCTGTGGCGCGGCGGGCGAAAGTCTGCATGCGACGCAGGAGATGACGGGTTCAATTCCCGCCTCAGGACATTTGTGTGCACGATCTGCAGATTTCGTTCGGGGTGTTCTGGTCATTATCTATGTATAATAAAAAATATATATCTATGTAATGTATTGTATTAAGTATAACAGTCATCCAGTACCCATAACACAAGCTTTGCTTACCATGGGGCTAGATGATGCTGTGTGGATTGTCCAGCATTATATTTTTATTTATTTATAATAACGCAGGCTAATTTACACAGCATCATCTAGCCCCAAGCGAAGCAGAGACTGTTTGACAAGGTACCTGATAAACTACAATGCACTACATAATATAGTTAGTAATCTATAGTTTTAAAGATCGGGGAACTTCAACGGGGATAAGTGGAATAACCCGATCTAAGCATACATAGGGACAGAGACGACAGCGGGAAGCGACTTTGTTTTATACTATGTATGAAAAAAAAAAATTAAATGAATTTATTTATAATATGAATGACGACCGATGTGGCGCGGTGGGCGAAGGTCCGCCTGCGACGCAGGAGGTTGCGGGTTCGATTCCCGCCTCGGAACAATTGTGTGTACGATCTGCAGATATTTGTTCCGGGTGTTCTGGTTGTTTTCTATGTATAATAAAAAATATCTAATCATAACATAAGCTCTGCTTAGCTTGGGGCTAGATAATGCTGTGTGAATTGTCCAGCATTATTATTATTATTATTTGTTAAAAGACTTACACAGACAGATAGATAATAAACTTAAACTTAAATGTAAACTAAACGTTGGTAATCACATGATTACCAAAGTTTAGTTTTTAAGCCATTTTGTTACTGGACTTACATAAGTCCAGTAACAAAATGGCTTTGCCTCAGCATGAGTTGGATGACTAGCATGCTAGCAACCAACGCTGGTCTTCCTGTAGTGATGAACCCTAGTTTTGCTAAAACAATGTCTTGAATTAACATGTTCATTCCCATGGGAGCAAATCCGATGTTTGTTGAATATAAACTGCGCACAAAAGTGGAAAGAATGAATACTCTTCTCGGTAACGTTAGCCGGTTGTTTGGTTTTCCATTGAGCGAATATTTTATACAGCCTTTGTGTTACTTAACTATGAACAAAATTTTACGAAGATCTTCAATATTCATACATTTAAAAATGTATTAATGTAAGTAGGTACAGTTATAGTGTCTACTGATGTATTGTGTAGTATCTCTATGTAGAAGTAGGTGATACATGGGTAATATTATTATTATTGACTAGCTGCGCCCCGCGGTTTCACCCGCGTGGTGATAGGTATTTTGAATAATATATAATATATCTTTATAAATTGTAGCCTATGTGTTATTCTGATGTATAAGCTATATTATTGTAAAGTTTCATTGAAATCCATTCAGTAGTTTTTACGTGAAAGCATTATTTATTTTATGATTACATTTAATGGTAAATGTATGTTGTTTGTTAATTGTTTCGTTAACTGTGCAATGAAGAAGTTCAGTCTATCTATCTGAGGCAGGCATTAAGGGCCCATACAACCTCAACTTTGTGTGAAAAGGCTAGACATCATAAGAGCGGGACAGAGCATTGCAACGCAAGTCCAAAAATCAAGTTTTAGCTTATTACCTATTAATTAGGACATTATTTGAAAAAACCGAAACATGTAACATTTTTATTTATACTTAATTCTATTACCACGCTTATTGTCAAGATCTGAACTTCTGTATTTATTGAGAAATTTAGGTTTTAGTAAAAATTTAGAGGTAACTTTGCGATTTTTTTCTATCGAGAAAATTTTATGGAATCGTGTTTTCGAAACATATGATCGATAGATTAAGTCCTGAACTTTACCATATATCAATTTCAAAGTTAAATATTCAGTAGTTTAGACGATATGGACATCCGGCGGAGTTGAAAATTAGTAGTTTGAGGTAGTATACACTCTTATCTAAGCCCTTAGCGGAACATAGTCAGGTAGGTAGGAATGCAGAATGTTTATGCTACTCGAGTTTGCTTATTACATTTAGCAGGTGCTCAGAAGCCGTATTTCTAGTTAAGTCTAACATAATTGTAAACATTCACTCTCTCTTTCTCTCCTCAATTGTGATTCTAATCCGATGGTGTCTGACCTTTCTACTTCACTATGTAAGTAATGCAATTGAATAAGCAAGCTGAAGTGGCAGTGGGCCGGCCATATCTCACGAAGAACTGACAACCGCTGGGGTAAACGTGTTCTAGAGTGGAGACCGCGACTCGGCAAACGTAGTGTAGGACGCCCTCCGGCCAGGTGGGATGACGACCTGCGAAGGACCTCGGGCAGATTCTGGATGCGTCAAGCTGAATACTAGGCTACTACTACCTACTACTAGGGCGCTATGGCGCTCATTGGGGGAGGCCTATGTTCAGCTGTGGACTAACATAGGCTAATGATAATGATGTAATGCAAGGTCTTCAGAAACATTGGAGTTGTATTTGATTAAATTTGATCGTTTGCATCAGAGGAGAGCCTAAAAGGTGGGAGGACGACCTAATAGACATAGCAGGGAAAGCGTGGAAAGCGTGGATAAGGTTGGCGAAAGATACATAGAGTACACATACATATTTGTCCCGAAACGGGAATGGAACTGGCAACTTCTTGCGATCCTCCGACATTCGCCCGCTGTGCCACTGACGTCGCCATAACAACAGAGAGGTCCCTGTCCTCATTACTATGCGAACCTTCCAAAGGAAGTTGTCTCGCCGAGCATTGCTCACGCTCAGTTAAGTTGAATCGATTATTCGAGAAACATGAGATTCAGATTTAGATAATTTATTGTTATACTTGATACACAAAAAAACTCACAATTATATAACATATATTAAATTATGAGGCCATGACTCGTCAAAACACAATATACACATAACATCTCTATGTGTCCCTTTTTTACAGAAGGAACAAAAAACATTGTACATTACAATCAAAGAGATTTTACATATAGAGACGTCATACTCATTGTAAAGAAATAAAAACATTGCGATATTTTACTATAGCTACATACCTAGCGTCGACGTTCGAACATACAACGCCGCATGGCATTATCTCTGTCACTCATAAACTTAACGCATTGCTTGTTTCGTTCGTGTTGGTGGCAAAACGGCAACGCCGCCGCGCGGCAATGATTGTTGAGTAAAATAAAATTTACCATTTTACATTTTAACATATAAACAGTACTTACGTATGAAAAGATACACCCTTTCTGGTTTTTATAGTCCTTGTGTAGTTATTGCACTTTCGGAACACACAACTTGGCATTTTCGAGGTTTATTTAAGTATATTCCGTAAGTAACCTCGTGTTCAACGAGCGTGCGCGTCGCGGCCAGGAGCAGGACGGACTGAGTTCAATTAGGATACGTACCTGATTTTCGTTTTGTAAGGCAGACCTCGATACAACGTATCTACGTATATATAACATCATTGATTACAATATGTTTTGTAGGTACTACACCGTTATAATAGCTTTGTACTGCAACAGCAGTACTAATGTTATTATTATTATTACACTGAAACATTACTAGGATTATCTTACGCTAGGTAACAAAATACAAGATTCAAAATCGTATATTCAGTTTAGTTCAGTTCTTTATTAATAAGAATATTATTATTCTCGTATAATTTGACGATCGATGTGGCGCGGTGGGCGAAGGTCCCGCCTCGGAACAATTGTGTGTACGATCTGCAGATATTTGTTCCGGGTGTTCTGGTCGTTTTCTAGGTATAATAAAAAAAAAACTATCTATGTAATGTATTGTATTATGTATATCAGTTATCTAGCACCCATAACACAAGCTCTGCTTACCATGGGGCTAGATAATGCTGTGTGAATTGTCCAGCATTCTTTATCATTTATCTTTTTAAAAACACTTAACAATATTCATTCTTGAATTCATCGATACTATTCTATTAAAAGAACAATAAAAGTCAATACAAGTAAGTAGGATACTTTAACTTAGATATTCTAACACGATACGGGACTTACGGTATTCCTCCAGTTTAGGTACCAATAAAGATTGCATGGTGTCTTTGGACTTGTGTATGTACCACTTCTGAATAAATTGCCAAAAACAACTAAAAAAAAAAAAAAAAATCGATAAAATTGTGACATGCGGGTTTGTAATATAATCGATTCAGTTATGCTAAGCTCCTACCAGGTGGGATGACGACCTGCGAAAGACTGCAGGTAGATGCTGGATGCGGCGAGCTGAAGACAGGGCGCTATTGCGCTCATTGGGGAGGCCTATGTTCAGCAATGGACTGCTATAGGCTGATGATGATGATGATGGTAAGCACAGGATATCGGCAATCGTATTGTGCCGTACGTCGACCCCACCGCAAGTTATTGTGTGATACGGGAATGTCTCTTGGTTTGAGTTTTTTATCCACTAGGGTCTTGAATCACAGTAATGTTATAAACTTCTGCCCTGTGGCTTTGTATGCGCTGTTCCCGGATAAAAAGTAGTTTAGTTAAAATAGATAGTACTAAGGGAAGGACTTGGGTTCAAGTCCCGCCGAAATCGAAGATTTTTGGGATATTGCGAGTGCTTTATTATTTTATTCCACTCATTTAATTAAATTCTCGTATAAAATACATTTTTTACTATAGAAAATACAATAAAATATTATAAAACTATTCTATAGTAAAAAATATATCAAAACGGTAGATCACCGACCGCGAAGCTAGGCTCAAGCGGCCGGTGACTAGGGCTGCAGAGAAAGGAACTTCCTGACGATACGTGCCGAGTCCAAGAGTATCGCCTTCTGGATCTGGCCCTTGATCCAACTGCCTAGCTTATTATATTATTTATTTTATTTATTATTAGTTTCTGCCCGCGGCTTAGCCAGCTGTTTTATGGGATACTGTCTATTTACTTATAAAAAAAACAAACGACGTTTTTGGAAAAGTTGAAAATGCAATTTTTTGTTTTGGTTGGCTTGGTTGTCCCTGCCCGGCCATAGGCCTATTGTGATTATTCGTTCAGACCAGAAGTTAGCTTTAAAAATAAAAATCAGATGTTTCTACCTCACCAAGGAATACCTGAGCAAACACTAGGTTTGTTTGTCTGTCCCTCCCTAAAAAAAATATGAGATAGCCTACTTTAGGATATAAATTCAAATCATTTATTTACAAATAACAACGGGTTACAAGTCTTTATTATCATTCTAAATGCCCCACCCATTTCATTATTGAAAAATTTATTATGATTTTGCACAACAGATTATGTTTAGATAGATAGATAGAATATACTTTATTGCACAAAAAGTTGTACATAGGCGAGCATAATGCTAGATAGCATTACCATATATTATAGCATTAACCTAAGCCGCTCCACGCAGCGGTTGTGTTGCGCCGCACATGCGTTTCGTTCGAAAAACATTACAGCTGTGCTGAGTCATACAGATCTGTATTTTCTCAGCCGCTGCGCTAGTGTGGATTTACGCATATAAGTCACTTTTAGAAAACACATGCGGTGTGATTTCAGCACTCGAAGTGTTAATATATAATTATAATTACGTACCGAATTATTCTTGCGAAAGAAAATAGTTATAGACTCTAGATCTGAAGACATTTATCGAGGATGCCTCGCGATATTCAATGGGAAGACTGGAACATTTTATGTTTGGTGTGCAAAATAATAATTAATTTTTATTATTATATATGAACCTCGAATTGGTCCACGTTAACACTTTGACTGCTGAAATCATACGGTATGTGTTTTCTACAAGTGACTAATATGCGTAAATCCACACTAGCGCAGCGGCTGAGAAAAAACAGATCTTTGTGACTCAGCACAGCCGTAATATTTTTCGAACGAAACGCATGTGCGGCTTAACACAGCCGCTGTGTGTAGAGCGGCAGCACGAATTTTTTAGGTTAAAAAAATCGCAGTCGTCGAAAAAAAATCGCAGTCAAAATATAATAGTATTATTTATAAAAAGAGGCCCAAGCATACTTGCTGACCTCTATTACGTAATGCTAGCTAAAGATGCGCCGGCGCAAGGTTAAACGGAGCCGGTTTCTGACGTACTAGATCCATCATTTATTGACCTGTTTAAATATTTCTGCATTGTAGACGGAATTTGTTTTGTTTTAGCCATAAAAGTTCTTCGTCTCGACCAAATTTTTCGTCAAATTTATTTTTCCTACACTTAGATAGATAGATAGATATATTTATTTATTGATACACATTTGTTACATTTTGTTTATAGTATCTTAAATACTAACATAGGTTTATCTAGACACAAGAGTTCTCTAAACAATAATAAGGTTAAAAATTATAATTAAAGTAATTAGCGCGGTAGGCAGTCACGCAACAAGCACAGGGACTTCGCTGTCCGCTTACTTGCAATATTTATTAGACAGATAGGATTGAATAAATGATTGATTTATCGATGGGGAATAACAAATACCTCACCATGAGCCTATAGCAGTCCACTGCTGGACATACATAGGACTCCCCTAATGAGCCCCATAGCGCCCTGTCTTCAGCTTGCCGCATCCAACATCTACCTGCAGTCTTTCGCAGGTCGTCATCCCACCTGGTCCGAGGGCATCCTACACTACGTTTACCGAGTCGTGGTCTCCACTCAAGAACACGTTTGCCCCAGCGGCTGTCGGTTCTTCGCGAGATATAACAAATACCTGATAAATTCAAAATTATACATATAAATCCCGACATCACAAACATCGACAGTCCCGAATTTTTAACATGTTTGTCGAAAAATTTGGCGAAATCTTACAAAATGTAGCTAAGAACCTTAAAAAATTCAAAATCACTTTAGCTGTTTGGATGGTTCGAGGTAATAAAGAGTATCAGAGTATCCTACATTACGCTTACCGGGTCGTGGACTCGTGGTCTCCACCACGACTGTGTTGATTGGTCTATTTATATTGTTGGTATATAAATAAATGTCTTTCTATTTATATTTCTAAGCATTAGATATTAGTTTGAATACCTACATATTCAAACGAATAACTGTCAATTCTCTATATTGTGCAAGTGACCTTTTATAAACTGCTCTTGACATTTCATATTGTAATGCGACGCGATGGACCCTACATTATACGAAGAGACCAACTTTGAAATATTTGACTCTAGGATTACAAATTATTAATCTTGTTTTTATTTAGATGAGGATTACATGTATAAATAAACAGGATATTTATATGTACTTGTAATGAATGAATGAACACTTTATTGTACCTAAAATAACAAAATAATAAATAAATAAATAATGCTGGACAATCCACACAGCATTATCTAGCCCCATGGTAAGCAGAGCTTGTGTTATGGGTACTAGATAACTGATATACATAATACAATACATTACATAGATAGATATTTTTTATTATACATAGAAAAGGACCAGAACACCCGGAACAATATTTATTATATGTATCTAAATCTTACATAATAACAGTACAATAGGCGGCCTTATCGCTAAAAGCGATAAGTCCGCCTATTGTACAGTTATTATGCCTTCCAGGCAGCCAGGGATGGAGAAAAATATATATTATACATAGAGTTGGTAGAGCACAAACAAACAGTAATAGAGAAGTAAACAAAAAATACAAACTTAATACATTCCAAGCAATACAAAACTACTTAAATTAAAACAAATTAGAAATGGACGAGCTAGCGAGCTATGGAAAGAGCTATGCTCGTAGTTTCTCTGAAGGATAGGATTCGTAACGAATACATCCGACAGAGAACCAAGGTTATCGACATAGCTCAAAGAATTAGCAAGCTGAAGTGGCAGTGGGCCGGCCATATCTCGCGAAGAACCGACGGCCGATGGGGCAAACGTGTTCTTGAGTGGAGACCACGACTCGGTAAACGTAGTGTAGGACGCCCTCCGACCAGGTGGGATGACGACCAGCGAAAGACTGCAGGTAGATGCTGGATGCGGCAAGCTGAAGACAGGGCGCTATGGCGCTCTTTGGGGGAGGCCTATGTCTAGCAGTGGACTGCTATAGGCTGATGATGATGATGATGATGAGAAATGGACGAGGATAACATGTATCACCTAGTGTTTACCTGACCATCAGTCCACGACCATAGGTGATTGTATATATATATAGGCCTCCTCATCGATTTCGATGACGGCGACCCTAAGTAATCAATTCAATTTTTAAATATCTTTATTTATAAACATAACAAAATATAATAGTAATACATATATTTTGTTATGTTTATAATTAAGTTTATATCTGTTTTATTGTGACAATTTATTATAAATGAATTTATTTTAATTTTTTTAAGAAGGCATGTCTGTCTGCTTTTTTTTTGCACAATGTCCTATGGTGTTTCCTTTGTCAAAAGTTAGTGTGAGTTATAATAAAAATGTAATTTGTCTTTTAAAATAGTATTTAACGACATCAAGTGTAACATTGTGTACCTACGGTGGAAATAAATAAACTAAACTAAACTAAACATATCCAGTGTACATTTTTCCTTGATAATATTAACTTAAATTTACCTGACCCTAAGTAATCACGGATTTTTTCTATCCTGAGCTCTAATAATGGCTCGCTAGTCCGAACTTGGTCTTGAATATCCTACGGCACGCATGGCAGTAGAGACTACCTAGGTGATAACATCGAGGATGGTAATGCTTGGCCAGATGTCGCTACGTTCCGCACCGATAAAAGCATGTTTAAAATTTAAGTGAAGAAAAACTCAAAAATACTTGATTTCTTATTTGATAATAATCTATGTATATAAAATTCTCACGACCACGACCACGACTCGGTAAACGTAGTGTAGGACGCCCTCCGACCAGGTGGGATGACGACCTGCGAAAGACTGCAGGTAGATGATGGATGCGGCAAGCTGAAGGCAGGGCGCTATGGCGCTCATTGGGCCTATGTCCAGCAGTGGACTGCTATAGGCTGATGATGATGATGATGATGATGTGTCTCTCGTGTCACAATGTTAGTTACCATCCTCCTCCGAAACGGCTTGACCGATTCGTATGAAATTTTGTGTGTATATCAGTAGGTCTGAGAATAAGGACGTAAACTTTTTTTCATATCCCCTTTCACATTTTCCAAAAATCCACGCGGGCGAAGCCGCGGTGCGCAGCTAGTTTATAGTATAAATTTTGATGTGTGTAAGTTCTTATTTCGTAAGCCCTGTAATAAAGTTTTCGAAATCTAAAATCTGATAGTTTCTACAAAATCAAACACCAATTCCATTAATAGGTCAAAATGTGCTGATAATCAAAATGTTAAGCAAGAAGAACGTTAATACGTGATCAATTCCACTGTCAGATCACCTTCACAATTGCAACAGGAAGTCTTCGGGCCGTTTTGTCACGTAGTTTACGTCACTGTAAAGTGTCTTTAGGTGTTTTGTAGACCTTCAAGGTTACAATACAAACAATGGGGGATGTTTTTGACGACCTCATTGGCGCAGTGAGCGAGGGTCCGCCTGCGACACAGGAGGTTGCGGGTTCGGTTTCCATCTCAGAACAAATGTTTGTAAAGTAAAGGTAAGCAACACTTTTATAAACAAACATTTGTGAAGAGGTGAGAAACACTTGCGGTTCACAAAAATCGCTCTCAGTGATACGGCCGCCTTTTGTACTGTGTTTATTTTTTATTTAGAATATTTATTATTTTGGATATATATATTTTTGTTGATTTTTAGTACGATAAAGTATTCGTTCATTTAAGTATTCTATAATCCTGGACAATCTTTAGTAAACAGCAAAATAAGTAAATCAATGTAATACATATTATAATTACATCTAAATAAATAAATAAAATAAATAATGCTGGACAATTCACACAGCATCATCTAGCCCCAAGCTGAGCTCGTGTTATGGGTACTAGATGACTGATATACATAATACAATACATTACATAGATATATATTTTTTATTATACATAGAAAACGACCAGAACACCCGGAACAAGTATCTGCAGATCGTACACACAATTGTTCCGAGGCGGGATTCGAACCCGCAACCTCCTGCGTCGCAGGCGGACCTTCACCCACCGCGCCACATCGGTCGTCCAAGATCTAGATTCTATACAGTCATACAGTATGACTGTAACTTGATAACTAGGAAAAATTTAGCTTATTTATCGAGTCATCATCACCCAAGTAGGATAAATAAATAAATAATAATGCTGGACAATTCACACAGCATTATCTAGCCCCATGGTAAGCAGAGCTTGTGTTATAGGTACTAGATAACTGATATACATAATACAATATATTACATAGATATATATTTTTAAAATAACTGATTTGTTAGTTATACTGCAAAAGAATGCAAATAGCAAATCTTTGTAAATACATCAAATGCAAAAAAAAACATAAAAACAAGAATGCACAGATATACATTGTAATTCCATAAGCTAGTAATTGACTTATGGGTGAGTAAGTAAGTGTTCATCATAATCCATCATCAGCCTGTAGCAGTCCACTGCTGGACATAGGCCTCCCCCAATGAGCGCCATAGCACCCTGTCTTCAGCTTGCCGCATCCAGCATCTACCTGCAGTCTTTCGCAGGTCGTCATCCCACCTGGTCGGAGGGCGTCTTACACTACGTTTACCGAGTCGTGCTCTCCACTCAAGAACACGCATTTAAATCACCGTCACGTTTAAAGCTTATCATTTACAGTTTCATACGTCATTATAACAATGGTAAATGCTGAAAATCAGGGTTGTGGGTATACTAGCAACATTCTGCTGACCACGAACCTTTATTTATAGCGTAGGAACACGGCCTTGATCACAGTTAGGCATGTCAGTTTGTTCATCAATGTATAGTTTTACTAGCTGCGCCCCGCGGCTTTGTCATCGTGGAAATCTTAAACTTTAAATCGTTTATATACCTTCATCTTGAATCACTCTAATCATCAAAATCCGTTGCGTCGTTTTAAAGATCTAAGCATACATAGGAACAGACAGACAGCGGGAAGCGACTTTTTTTTATATTATGAAGTAATTAGAATAGTAAATGTGAGTAAACTAATACTTTCATAGCGCCTTCTTCGCATTCTAGTCGAACTATTTTTCGAAAGCAAACGTCAGGGGTGTAACGGGGAATCCAACATCTCGTCTCCCAAGCCAACCTGTAAGTGGTACACCCTGCTAGATAACGAACTAGGCTCTGGTGAAAATATCAAACGAACTTCATAATTTGATAACGAATAATTTGCAATTATTTTTCGTTACTTGACACTGGTCTGAAATAACTGTCTAGTCTAAATATAAAGTTTAGGTAATTGACCCAACTTAAATTAAAAATATATACATATATTATTTGAACTTCGCAACTTCGCTTTTCCATACAAAAGATTTCAACGCGCTGCTATTACGCATACACAAGAGCCCCGAGTCCATTTGACGATAGTAACGAAACGTGACGTCTCATTTTCCATAGGTTTTGGTATAGCGCCTCTATCGTGCGGACAGGGAACTAAGCAAGTGTCATTCATACAAATAAAACAAAAAACAAATATGGGACACGATGACGTCTAGATACTGTCAAATGGGCGGCTCTTTTGTATAAGTACCAGCAGCGCGTTGACATCTTTTGTATGGAAAAGCGAAGTTGTGAAGTTCAAGATAAATTTTTTTTTTCGTAATTAGCTTCGCCCCGCGGTTTCACCCGCATGGTGATAAATATTTTGGATTATCTTTATGAATAGTAGCCTATGTGTTATCCTGATATGTAAGCTATATTATTGTGAAGTTTCATCAAAATCCGTTCGGTTATTTTTACGTGATAGAGCAACAAACATCCTCACAAACTTTCGCGTTTATAATATTAGAAGGATTATGTCAAATTTTATTTATATTTACGTCACAATTATTCATAATTCATTATCATTATTTCTAAGATAAAAATATAATAATAAAATTAATTTACATTACGCATAATTGAAGAACTCGTCGTAGGTGTAGCTTCTCTACGAGCCAGTTTTTTAGCTTTAGCTTAAAATTATCTGAAGTCGGTGCGTCCCTAACCTTGTCTAGGAGCTTTATTGTAGGTAGCTGGTCGCATTACGTGCGCCAACTTGTCTGATTTGGCCAGTCTTCCAAGTGTCAATATATTATTTTTTAATTAACAGAAATAGGGTAAATACTAAAATAAATAGACCAGAGCCTTTTATTTGCCCTATTTCTATACACAAAGCTACATTAAAATTACTTTCACACACCAGAATCGCCACTCAAATGCGGTCAATTCTTGCGTAATCGAACGCTAGCACCTATAACATTGACCTTGCTAGTGAAGCAATATTACAATGCAACTCATGCGAATAAGAATAAACACCTAACACGTAGGGACCTTATTGTTAGTTGGTTAACATGTTCATCATTATCATCAGCCTATATTTAGTTATAGGCTTCCTTAATGAGCGCCATAGCGCCCTGCTTCAGCTTGCCGCATCCAGTATCTGCCTACAGTCCTTCGCAGGTCGTCATCCCACCTGGCTAGATGGAGGGCCGTATCACGCAAAATACGTTCATTACCAATATACACTTTTTTATCATATTTTTTTGTATATTAATTATAACTTATTGTTGTCTGAAATAAATATTGGACGTACTCCGACCAGGTGGGATGACGAGACCTGCGAAAGATTGCAGGTAGATACTGGATGCGGCAAGCTGAAGACAGGGCGCTATGGCGCTCATTTGGAGAGGGCTATGTCCAGCAGGGGACTAATATAGGCTGATGATGATGATGTAAACTTAGAGAGTGAT
Source organism: Eupithecia dodoneata (assembly GCA_947044415.1). Taxonomy (NCBI): domain Eukaryota; kingdom Metazoa; phylum Arthropoda; class Insecta; order Lepidoptera; family Geometridae; genus Eupithecia; species Eupithecia dodoneata. The sequence goes on from OX345670.1 coordinate 5,172,151, forward strand.
ACGAGTGACTATCAATCGTTTCCTACACTATTACTATTGGTTATTATTTTTATTCAGATCGCGCAAGTCTAAAAATATTTATCCACAGAAAGTACCAATAATTGCAAGCAATATTGCAACCACAAGAAGGTCAAACATCATCCATTCTTGAATGTTCCAGTTTTTTATCAGAATCATTGCGCACAATAGCATGAGAAAATGTAATGGGAACCGACATGACTCTGATTGCGGTATTTCAATGATTTTTCATCTGTTTAGTGATGTGGCGGTAAAACTGACAAGTTGTGAGAGATCCTACTAATATTATAAACGCAAAAGTTTGAAAGTATGGATGGATGGATGGATGGATTTTTGTTACTCTTCACGTAAAAACTACTGAATGGATTTTAATGAAACTTTACAATAATATAGCTTATACATCAGAATAACACATAGGTCACAATTTATAAAGATATATTGTATATTATCCAAAATATCTATCACCACGCGGGTGAAACCGCGGGGCGCAGCTAACTTATAATTTTATTTGGTTTCAGCTGATAATATAACGCATTCATTTGACGAGCTCGGAGGTTGCAGATTCGATTCCCGCCTCTGGACAAATGTTTGTTCGATCTGCAGATATTTTGTCCGGGTGTTCTGGTCGTTAATCTTTGTATAGTAAAAAAAGTATTATTTATAGCAGTCATCTAGTAATGGGTGATTTTTGAAGATATACATAAAATAATATTAGGTATACTGTCTCTAAGGTATACTACCTATAGATTATCACTCAAAGATGACAGAATTATCACTATGTAAACCGTAGATTTTCACGGCGAGAAAAACGTTTGTTATCATATCAGAGAAAAAAAAAGAAAGAAAGAAAGAAAGAAAGAAAATTATTTATTAAACACTAACACAACACACAAACAAGGTTAATTACACGTAATTATATTAGACTATAAAGTACCTACTTAGGTACCTATTATAAAACACGTAAAATCGACAAAATATTTAAAAAAAAAGTGAAAAGGCACAAGATGTAAGTAGTATTTGGTACTAAGTAGCCCTCACGGAAAGTGGATAAGCGCGCGTGTGTAGGTCTAATAGGTCCTGACTCAGCTTGTTGCTCTATCACAATAACCCAAGGTCAACAAACTTATCAAAGCCCCAACACCGATTCAATACCCCCTATACCGATTTCATTTATTCAACACTTGATGTCGGTCAGTTGTACATAAAAATAATATAACAATTTATTAAACACACATTAATTTTGATATAGGAAACACCATAAGGGATTGTGTTTTAGAAAAAGCAGACAGACATGCCTTCTTTAAAAATTTGATACAACATTCATAGATAATATTTATAACAGTAAAATAATAATAAATTAGTTAAATTGAATTGAAATAAAAAATACATGTCATGATAATTTAATGCAGCTGTATAAGGGCATTGTCAATAATAAACGAAAATAAACCTAGGTATCCAGCTTACAATCAAATACATATTATAGATTCAATACCTTATTGCAGTTGGCTGTGACAGGCGTGTAAATTGTAATATAATCAAGTTGGTATTGCCACATTTTAGTCACAGAAATTCGATAAGCCACAAGACACTGCAATTGGAAACTAAACTTTTAATTAAAACCTACTTTCAAAATCATTATGTGCCTACTTAGTCTTACGTAAAGTATTGCCAACAATTATGATACTAATATTATGAATGGGGAGTTTGGGTAATGTGTAAAAAGCCTGTTTTAAATCCAATAAATAAAGCGAATTAAATTTGTAAAATTACGTACCAACTATTAACACTTTGAGTGCTGAAATCACACGGTATGTGTTTTCTACAAGTGTCTAATATGCGTAAATCCACACTAGCGCAGCGGCTGAGAAAATACAGATCTTTGAGCACAGTCGTAATATTTTTCGAACGAAACGCATGTGCGGCGCAACACAACCGCAGTGTATAGCGGCAGCAAGAATTTTTTAGGTTAAAAAGAAAGATCGCAGTCGTCGAAAAAAAATCGCAGTCAAAGTATTAATGATGATAGCGTGACATGCCTACAGAATAACTAATCAGTTTTGCATCGAATGTAAAAATACAAACCGATAATCGCGGCATAGCTATAATAACAATCATAGAAACAGAACTATTATCGTTTTGTCGGTATCTGATAGTGATGTACTTAGCAAGCTTCTTGTATTATCATATAGCAAATGTTTGTACGATCTACAATGACCATTACTTTCTGGTTGTTAACTTTTACTTATTGTTCTCAAGCTTTGTTCCAACAAAACTATATTTTTCTCTGTGTTATATTAAGATTTGCCTTAGATATTTTAGCATAAACGTAGCCTTAGAGAAAGTATAATATTATTTTATATATCTTCAATAATCAAGCCACCGTCAGCTTTAATACAAACCGATCCTATCCATCGAAAGGTTGCCTGGAAGAAATCGCTGTTAGCGACAAGGTCGCCGATTGTGCCACTAGACTTAGTTATTATTAAGATCCTTTATTATTTTATATTTTTTTGTATTGATGGTGGAATAAAGATATATTGTATTGTCTTGTAATAGTCTCAAAGGTGTACCTTACCTACTTACCTAGTAATTAGGTACAGACAGTTAGAAAGAAGAAAGAAAGAAAAAAAAAATACATTTATTTATTTTTATGTGCCACCGTCTATATTGTTCGTTCATGTCCAGTCCATTCCAAGGTTGCCTGGAAGAGATCGCTCTCAGCGATAAGGCCGCCCTTTATACCTTTATTCTAAGTTTTTATCTCTGTATTATTTTCTGTTTTGTGTGGTGTAATAAAGTGTTATCTATCTATCTATCTATCTATTTATTTGACACGATACATAACACATAACACGGCTCGTATATCTAGCGTAACTAAACAATGTTATTCCTTCGAGCAAGTGTGCTATCGAGATTGACAGATTTGGATGGAATTTGGATTTATACAGTAACGCAGTTTGTCCAACGCCGTTGTCAATGTAACGTCACCGGTAACGAGATAACGGCGACGAAGTAGCGGTACATACATTTACGAGTAATTTTTTCTTTAGTGTTGCATGGTTACAGCCTTGGTCTTTTGTAATCGCCACTTTATTCGTTAATCCCTGAAGCCTTAAGTTTACAAATCGTTACTAAAGCTTGCAGCCGATAGGAGCTGTAGGATTTTCTTCGGGGTGATGACTTGTAAGTCGTGTTAGCTATGCAGTTGCTTGCCCAGGTTAATGCTATGTTTTTGCATCAGTGCTCCGCACTCTCCTAGCAGATGTACGGGCGTTTCATTCCTGAGTGTCATTACGTGCATTCACTATGGCAACAGAACTCGGTCTGCGATTGTGACGGAACGTTATTTTGTTTTAAGCCTCTTCACTATCGTCGATGATCTTTACTCGTATGATCGTCTGTAATTGGCAAGGCAATTACAGACGATCATATCATCACAACACGATCAAACGATCGACGTCATCTCATCTTGAACTCGCTGATTTTAATTCTCCGACACGATTTTTTTTTAATTTTTAATTTATTTACCAACTTAAAGATATTGTTACATAAAAAAGCTTAAAAATAACACGAAGGAAACACGACGATTAGACAAGACGCACACAAATTTCGTGTGCGTCTTGTCTAATCGTCGTAGTCTATTACCTATATGTACACCGAATTAGGTAATTTGCATAAAAAAACGAAACAAAACAATCGATTGCATAATTGAGAGTGAATTAAAATAGACAAATTAAACAGAATGGAGAATAAATTATTTCAATTAACATCTTAAATTATTTTAATTATCAGTCTTTAAATAGTTTTTAAAACGTTTCCTGATCCTAAACCAACATGAATATTGGACTGAACGAGAAAAAATGACCATGAAAGTTAAAGTTGTAAAATCGTGATAAGAACCAACCAGCCTGGTATTTCCAACCCGGATCTTGGAGATGATGAATTCATTATAACAGACATATATAGATTACAGTATAAATCAACTGGCTGAATTTAAAATTATATTATTTTAATAGAAAAATAGAAATAGAAAATGTTTATTTGTGTTTCATAGAAAATAAAACAACTTAAGAACTAATAATAATAAAGATAACAAATTAGGAACGAATGAAAGAATTAAAATACGAGAACACAGAAAGGCTACCGGCTCAGCATTAAATGCTACATTGACATAAGCCAGTGCAGCGCTGGTTTTGGCGCCAGGGTCCTGAGTGCAGCACACAACACAAATCACTAATAATTTTAACACTTTGACTGCGATTTTTTTTCGACGACTGCGATCTTTTTTTTAACCTAAAAAATTCATGCTGCCGCTCTACACAGCAGTTGTGTTGCGCCGCACATGCGTTTCGTTCGAAAAATATTACAGCTCTGCTGAGTCACAAAGATCTGTTTTTCTCAACCGCTGCGCTAGTGTGGATTTACGCATATTAGTCACTTGTAGAAAACACATACCGTGTGATTTCAGCAGTCAAAGTGTTAATACATAATTTTTAGGTTTATTTTAATATATAATTTTTAGGTAAATTAGTGTAAATTCTTTGTCCAAGTCTCGATGTCTCAGCTTTGTAAATCACTGCTCGCCCGTGCCAACAGTACCTATACAATACTTATATATATTTGACGACGTGGGCGAAGGTCCGCCTGCGACGCAGGAGGTTGCGGGTTCGATTCCCGCCTCGGAACAATTGTGTGTACGATCTGCAGATATTTGTTCCGGGTGTTCTGGTTGTTTTCTATGTATAATAAAAAATATCTATGAAATGTATTGTATTATGTATATCAGTTATTTAGTACCCATAACACAAGCTCTGCTTACCATGGGGCTAGATAATGCTGTGTGAGTTGTCCAGCATTATTTATATTTATTATTTATTTATTTATACTGTGCCCGTGCTTACCTGGAAACCCCCAAAAAACTCCAGCCAAATGCTACACATGCTAATGTGCGGTGGGTGCTCCTTTCCATATTTGTATGTGTTTTTGTACTTCTATTGGTTTTGTAGTTTAAATTTTAGATTTAGTACCTGGTTTGTACCTAAGTTATTTCTACTATTGTTTTTGTAGTTTTAATTTTAGATTTAATAAATCTAAAATCCAAGGTTGTAATTAGTTATTACCAAGGTTATCGACATAGCTCAAAGAATTAGCAAGCTGAAGTGGGCCGGCCATATCTCGCGAAGAACCGACGGCCGCTGGGGCAAACGTGTTCTTGAGTGGAGACCACGACTCGGTAAACGTAGTGTAGGACACCCTCCGACCAGGTGGGATGAACGAAAGAAAGACTGCAGGTAGATGCTGGATGCGGCAAGCTGATGACAGGGCGCTATGGCGATCATTGGGGGAGGCCTATGTCCAGCAGTGGACTGCTATAGGCTGATGATGATGATGATGAATTAGTTATTTAGGCAATAATGCATCACTGCAAAACAGTTTTGTAATTGGTCACAACGGATAAACCTTTAAAATTGGTTTCAATCAGAGTCTGTATGTAGCAGGGTAAAAAAAAATATGTTTTCTTTCTTTCGACGACCTGTGTGGCGCGTTGGACGAAGGTCTGCCTGCGACGTAAGAGGTCACGGGTTCTATTCTTGTCTCGGGACAAAGGTTAAATCGATAATAGATAAACTAATCGATCTGCACATATTTGTTGAGGGTGTACTGGGTATTTTCTATGTATAATAAAAATTATCCATCAAGGTTCATCATCATCATCAGCCTATAGCAGTCTACTGCTGGAAATAGGCCTCTAGGTTATGAAAGTAGTATTATGTACCTATATCAGTTATCGGGTACCCATAACACAAGCTCTGCTTAGCTTGGGGCTGGAGTTGTGTGAATTGCCCAGCATTATTTATTTATTTCTATAATCGATTGTTTGCTCGATCGTGCAACAAAATATGCACGTATAACCTAAAATCGTGTACTCGTAATAAGTTTATTACTATTGCAATAACAAGTGTCGATGTAATAATATAATTCATGTCATAGATCCAAGGACGGCGCCTTTCACTGACAGATGGACAGACAAAACGAAAACGAAACTTCTACAATGTCCAATGCCATCAACTTATCTGTGCACTTAGTGTCATACATTTTTTTATGTCGATGTGTGTGGGTGGGCAAGCTTCAAACGTCTCCTTGCCTCAAAATCTGAAACTTTTCTCAATATCGTCGACAAGCGTTTGGGCGCTATTTTGGTTTTTGTCAATTCTGTAAGTACCTAGTACCTACTAAAAAGTGTCCTGAAAAATTATCAAAAACATAAAGAAAATGTTGCTGCTCGCTTTGTCAAACCAACTGCGATAACAACCTAAGTGGCACTGGAATATTGTTAAATTTTTTGTCAATTTTGTCGACAAACATCTGGGCGCTTTTTTGCCATTTTTGCTGGCCCTGACAAAATAATCAATAAAAAAGACAAAATATAAAAATATTGCTGCCCACTATGCCCAACTAACTGATAACTATGTGGCACTGCAACTTTGTTACAAATTTTGTCGACAAACGTCTGAGCGCTTTTTTTGTTTTTGCCATTATTGCTCGCGCTGACAAAATAATTAATAAAAAAGACAAAAAAATTAAATTTTGCTGCCTACTATGCCTAACTAACTGATAACTATGTGGCACTGTAAGTTTGTTACACGTAGGCAATAAAAGTGGATTACACACAAGGCCAGTCAACTTGCCTGTTATTGACAGTGAATGTAATAATTTCTAGAACTGGACAACGCTGGTAGTGCCTTTAATCTGCTGTGGAATACGTTAAAACCATCTATCCTAGAATTGACATTTGAAAGCCATTTCGATGGCCTTGAAAACCCTTCGCCATTAAAAGGGCCACTTGCACCCGGAACCATTATTTGGTTCAAGGCGGGAATCGAAGCCGCAACCTCTTGCGTCGCAGGCGGATCTACGCCCACTGCGTCACAGATGACGTCAATCACTCTTATAAAACAAAGTCGCTTCCCGCTGTCTGTTTGTATGTATGCTTAGATCTTTAAAACTACGCGACGGATTTTTATGCGTTTTTTTTCTTATATTAATAATTAAATTAATTAATACTTATGTTATAAAGAGTAATGGTTTGATTTTTTGTTTGTTTGTTTGTATTGAATAGGCTTCGAAACTACTAGACCGATTTGAAAAATTATTTCACCGTTGGAAAGCTACATTATCATTTTCCATAAAAATTTGGGATCCTTAATAAAACTCCAATAATGTAACCCAAGGTGGAAAAAATTACCTTAAAAATTCCAATACCCGTGCGAAGCCGGGACGGGCCGCTAGTAATAGATAGAGTGATTCAAGAGAATCGTTTATATGTAGGTATATAATACATGTACTTACACTCAGGGCTGGTCGCTAGTTGTCTAGATGCCAAAGTTGCTAAAGTAACTAAAACAAGATCTAGATCTAGGTGCTGATGACGATACACATCTAGACCGCACTACTGAACATAGACAATATTTTATTGCGCACTTAAAAATAAAACAAACAAGGTAAAAAATAATAATACAAGATATGTGACAATTTGGCGGTCTTATCGCTCAAGAGCGATCTCTACCAGACATACAGAACATAGGCCTCCCTCAAACGACCCCACGAATAACGGTCCTGAGCCGCCTCCATCCATCGACTCCCTGCGACCGCTCTACAACGTCGTCGGTCCATCGAATGGTCTTCCCACACTTCGTGTCGCGTTGCATCGCGGTCGCCACTCATAACTTCACCTAAAATACTTCTTTTGTAACGTACAGGTTAATTACGTTATTTGTAGAGCTCTTTAATTGCCAACTGCCATTGCTAATTTTTAGTTAAATCTGGTTTTTGATAATAAGCAAGGCGTGCCGGAACCAGTATCGAGACTTGTATGCACTTTAACAACAAAAGAAAGAATACTGACCAGTTTTTTTTCTCCGAAGGCGCGGGTAAAGTTTATCAAGTGTTTCTTTGTGGTTGGCACTCTTTCACCTTTTTGTTACTAGACCAGCTGCGCCCCGCGGCTTCGCCCGCGTGGAAATCTATTTGTCAAATGGTTTATAAACGGTAAATTGAATCACTCTATCTATTAAAAAAACACATCAAAATCCGTTGCGTAGTTTTAAAGATCTAAGCATACATAGGGACAGACAGACAGCGGGAAGCGACTTTGTTTTATACTATGTAGTGATATTATTTTATCGACACGGCTAAAGCAATTTTGATAAATGAGCTAACATATTACTGTTGTGGTCTTGTATATAGCCTTTAGCTACAACTTGTCGGCCTTTGCCCCCCATATTTACAACAAAGAGAAAAAACGGGTTTCCGACCAATTACATAGGGTATAAGTTTACTACTTTTATGTTATTATTATCAGTTTTTATTGAGTTTTCATAAATGTACATATATATATGTATATATATATATTATGTTAACATAAAGTACCTTCCATTCCAAATCAGAGTATAGTATAACTAGCGGACCTTCCCGGCTTCGCATTGTTTTAGTACGGATCCCTAACTTTTTTGTAAATATAATATAGCCTATGTTTACCGGGGATAGTGTAGCTTCCCAACGGTGAAAGAATTTTTCAAATCGGTCCAGTAGTTTCCGAGCCTATTCATTACAAACAAACAAACAAAAAATCAAACCTTTCCTCTTTATAATATTAGTATAGATAGTTAGGTATTCACCTTAATGATACAAGAACGTGATCTATTCCACCAAGAGCCAACTTACCTCATGATGAAGTCAGGAACCTTTTAACGGCCATGGCATTAGTATTCCTCGTGAGTGGAGCTCGTCACGACTTCATGTTATATCTTTGGATACGAATAGAATTTTAACATCTGATCTAGCATTAATTTGGGAACGTTTCATGAGTTTGAAAACTTTGTCTCATCCAATTCAAATATTATTATATTTACCCAATACATATTTAAAAATTACATTCCTATATTAATCTTTACTAATATTATAAAGAGGAAAGGTTTGATTTTTTGTTTGTTTGTATATTGAATAGGCTTTGAAACTACTGGATCGAATTCTTTCACCGTTGGGAAGCTACACTATTCCCGGGTGACTTAGGCTCTAGACAGGCCGCAAATTTACAGTTAATTTGCAGTCGGCGTGCAGTTGACGACGTGAACTGCAATAGAACTGCAAACCGACTGCGCAGTCCGATTGCAGTTGGTTTGCAGTTCTATTGCAGTCGGTTGGATTGCAGTTGAAATGCGGTCCGTCTGTCTAGCTAGAGCCATAGGCTATAATATATTTTAGAAATGTGAAATTGTAATTTAACGCGGGTGAAACCGCGAGAAACAGCTAGTTAATTATGTAATTATGAAATACACAAGTAAAGTTAACAATCTAACAAGAACGAACCCAAAAATTTTTGTGCCCAACAGAGTTTTTATGCATTTATGTGTACCCATTATGACACTACACCAAAGAACAATAACTTGTATGTTATGCATACAAGTTATTGTTCTTGTGTTATTTTCGTATACTGGATGCCTGGATTAGTGACATAAGCGTGGATAAATGTATTAAAAAAAAACACGACAGCTTATAAAAAATTACCTTCAAGTTAATGACACTTATCAAAATACAAAAATCTTCTCAAAAACTTTTCCATTGATAAAACGATCAAGGTTACACGGACTGTCGAATTGCGTAAATTCGCATTAATAATGTATTTGGATGGAGTGGCGTGTTAGTTTGCTTACATTATAAAAAAAAACCTAGGTACTAAGGTACCTCAGAAAAACTGAAAGGAAGCTGTCAATCGCCAAAAGTCCGGAATCGTCTCAGGGGCCTACTCGGAAAACTAAAATCGAACTTTCTGATTTGTTTTTGTGCAAAACCTGCTCCGTACGATAGCATTTGCACGAAAACGATTTAGAAACTTTGATTTTCTTTTTACTTGCAAAAACCAAGACTACGGTCTTGGTTTTAGCCCGTTTTGGTAAGGCATTTACCTATATCGTCTAGCTAGGCAGTATTCGGCAAAGGCCTATAGTATTGAATCGTTTAGTGAAAAATCACTCAGGTCTTCAATGTAGGTATTTGCCATTATGTAGGTGCCTATTAGGTACTGTTCGATCGTTAGTTCCTTCTTGTGGCTATGGTAATTTAACGATTTTGATGGAATTTTCATTACCTATAGCCATCTTGTTTGTAATAATGTACATAAAGCCTATTAATTTCAAACTGTAGGTATTATTAATGTCCTAGAATTCAAATTGAAGTGTTTATGATAAGGCTACCTCAATTTGAAATTAATAGCTATTTTAATTGGATACAAAAAGTCTCTCTTGCATTGCCTATTATAGTATCTTAAATTCAAATTCAAATAAATTCTTTGTAGAAAATGTGTACAAAAAGATCTTAAAAGCTAGGTGAATCAACAGTTTATCCATTAATTATGGACTTACAATATTTAACTAGGTAATTTAATAATTATAAGTTTTAATGTAGTTAGTATAGTTCTCACTTTGAGTGCTGAAATCACACGGTATGTGTTTTCTACAAGTGACTTATATGCGTAAATCCACACTAGCGCAGCGGCTGAGAAAATACAGATCTTTGTGACTCAGCACAGCCGTAATATTTTTCGAACGAAACGCATGTGCGGCGCAACACAACTGCTGTGTAGAGCGGCAGCACGAATTTTTTAGGTTAAAAAAAAGATCGCAGTCGTCGAAAAAAAATCGCAGTCAAAGTGTTAATGTCACAAATACATTTCTCTATGAGCCACCTACGGAGTTTCGTCTTAAATTTACAAGTAGGCAGTTCTCTTATGTCTCTAGGAATTTTATTGTATACTTTTACAGTCAATGTAGAGCAATTTTTCGCAGTTTTGTATGAGGGCCATATAAGCCTCGTGGGATCCCCATTTTTTAAGACAGAATTATTTATGTAACCTATTCTGTTTATAAGACTTTTTGGAGTCACAATCTTTTACAGCTATGAAGAATTCTTAGCATTTAACGTGGCTAAAAGTATATTTTATTACAAGGGACAAAACCAACCCATTGCATTGACCTACAAGGTATACTGGAATTTCTAAAGTCTTTAAATACGTGATTCACGTGATTTCGACGCAACAGATAAAATCTTATTTATTATTTCTTTGATTCATGATTTTTGCTTGATGAAATTTTTAATAAATAAGCCTCTGTATCAATTCACCTTGATTTCACGCTAGGTACTACAATCTTTTTTGTGTCTTGGTAACGCAAAGTATTCAAAATTCAAAAGTCAATATATTTTATTTCTTTAGGCTTACAAAATAAGCCCTTAGACAAGTCATACTTTATACTATAAATGATTATCAAATAACTAACGTACGTATATTGCTATAGGTACGCATTCTATCATGGAGAAGTTCCGCAATAATCTGGCTATAGGTACGCATTCTATCATGGAGAAGTTCCGCAATAATCTGGCTATAGGTACGCATTCTATCATGAAGAAGTTCCGCAATAATCTGGCTATAGGTACGCATTCTATCATGGAGAAGTTCCGCAATAATCTGGCTATAGGTACGCATTCTATCATGGAGAAGTTCTGCAATAATCTGGCTATAGGTACGTATTCTATCATGGAGAAGTTCTGCAATAATCTGGCTATACGTATTCTACAATGACCCTTCTTATAAACATCCAATTATCAAAAAGGCGCTTTCAGTTATATTTTCTAAAAAATATTCAAATGAAATATACATATGTTCTTTGTAAATGGAACAACAAAGAGTCTTGTAATGGCTGATGAAATAAAAAATTCATTTCATCTCTGGGCCCTAGAGATTAAATATATGTTTCTTTTGAATTTTTCACCTCGAGTCTAGGGCATATACTCGAGTTTTACGCCTGCTAAGCACGCTATAAAGACACACTTTTAGAGCATATTTCAATACTTTAATTTGACCAATATTTACCTTATTGACTGCACTATTAAGTAAAGTGCAGTCAATATCAAAATTTTTGTATGGAGAAGGGTGCATTAAATCCGATTTCGGGGATTCTGATGGAATATGATAGATCATAAAAAATCCCAGATCTTGGATGAATAATGACAGAGTTTAATTTTAGTATAATTACAGAATTAACTTTTGTAGATGCAGCTCAATATCCGTGCCGGATATTTGTCAAATAAGCGCGTCCATATCATGTACCTTACCCACCTAAAGAAACGTTTTCACAACATTTGCTGGATTATTTAATTCTACCTTAAACCTTATTCTTACTGAACTATAATGGAAAATGAGGATGTGGTTATTCAGACGACACATTTTTTATCGGATCGAACCTAAAAAAATCACGACAAAGATGTCAAGGTGGTAAAAGGCCATAGCTAGGCCAAATTGATTACGAGGTGGTTATACGACAATGACCATAATTTAGTTATGTTTGAAGGGCATGAAGAAGCGAAATTGTTCGAGCGAGAAATAGATACCTTCGGTTCTACAGTCTAAGATATATTTTGCTACGAAAAACTTAGAACAATAACAGAAAACCACTACGTAACAGCAAGGTTACGTAGTATAATCACAAAAACGAAAACACAACATTCAGCGATACGTAATTAAATGCGTACCTACAACAAATGCAATGACGAAAAAGGTTAAAATTCGGGTTCTAAAACCGACTACAGACTTTGAGAATTCAACCTGAATTCTCAAAGACTACAGACAAATGAAATGATGAATGAAAGCTTTCAAAACCAAATATTGTTTCGAACTTATGTGATGTTTTATTAGATTAAAAACTTATTCGTATCCAATACAATTATTATTGAATTTAAGTACTTATTTCAAAATGACATTACTTTATTATTTATTTTATAAATATGATTGTTTAGAATTTTAGCCAACATCTAACAGGAATGAACCCATCAATTATTGTGCCCTGACAGGGTTTTTGAGCATTGTGTACCTACCCACTAAAATACTACACCAAAATCACAATAAATGATATGAATATGATTTGCTACTATAATATCAGCATCGTAAATATTTTTCACTAAAAAAAGTAGTATAGGTCAAGGTTTTCGACTTCAGACAAAGTTGTGAAGATTGAAATTTACTGTGTGGTTAAAATTTACGAGTAAATGTGGTCAAAATTACCTTTTGGAATTAACCATTACAGCGTTGTAAGGTATTAAGAATAAGCTAGTAAAATCAAATATGAAGCCATTGATTCTAACGCTATAATCGCACAAGATTCTAATGCTAATAGCACAAGATTCTAACGCTATAATAGCACAAGATTCTAACGCTATAATACCACAAGATTCTAACGCTATAATACCACAAGATTCTAACGCTATAATAGCACAAGATTCTAACTCTATAATACCACAAGATTCTAACGCTATAATAGCACAAGATTCTAACGCTATAATAGCACACAATTCTAACGCTTCCGTCGTTATATATATTTGAAATGGCACTATTTGTTAGAAAACATCCCCATCTTTTCCCACGCAAGTCTGATTTTGTAGTGCGAAATAGACGTGATAGCAGTAAACTCCAAATGCCTAATAGTAAAACAGCTTTCCTACAAAAAGGTGTAGTCTGTATGTCATGCAAAATATACAACAAAATACCTAAATCATTAAAAGATCTTGACGTCAATATATTTAGGACTAAATTGAAACAATTATTAATTACTAAATGCTATTATAATATTAACGATTTTATGACAGATAAATTTTGATATTACCTTATTTTACTATTTCGCCTCTTACTATTACTATTATTACTTTTTTTTGACATTGTATAAAATTATCTACGATATACCTAGGTTAGAACATTACTAAACTCTACTGTGACATTTGCATGCTATCTTAATTTTGCACGCCTCGATGAGGTAGTAATGTATTGGAAACACCATTTTTAATTAAGAACTTTTCTACCTACATTACAGCAAATAAATGATTAATTTGATTTGGAATCAATAAGATTTTGTTATTAATGGGGATGTCTACCTACTTTTTTTTAAATCTTTATTGATTATAGAAGGTTTAATCATCTACCTACTTAATAATGTAAGTAAATACCTACAGATATTTGTTGCGGATGGTCTGGTTGTTAGGCCGCCCATTCTACAACACATTCTTTATTTGTCTTTTTCCTGTCCAGTGTATCTGTTTTTATGGTGTGCAATAAAGAATAATTGTTTGTATTGTTGTTCTCTATGTATAATAAAAAATATCTATGTATGTTTCTAATGTATATATTTATATGTTTAAACTTACGCGATCAGAACAAATAATTACAAATATAATAAATAATGCTGGACAATTCACACAGCATTATCTAGCCCCATGGTAAGCAGAGCTTGTGTTATAGGTACTAGATAACTGATATACATAATACAATATATTACATAGATAGATATTTTTTATTATACATAGAAAACGACCAGAACACCCGGAACAAATATCTGCAGATCGTACACACAATTGTTCCGAGGCGGGAATCGAACCCGCAACCTCCTGCATCGCAGGCGGAACTTCGCCCACCGCGTCACATCGGTCGTCAAATACTATTTAAACTACGGTTTATTTACCTATTTCATTCCGCATATAAATATGTATAAATACCCGTTAAATAGTACATACTTGTAACTAGTGCACCTATTTGATACACGGTCATAAATCTCCAAATCTGTCCAGTACAGTTACATAATAGTAACAAGCAATCAGTCACGGGGTCAGACCCAGCATCCCGTTGACCCGGCGCTCAATTGGACCATCCTCCCCGGTGGGAATCTTTAGCACGCATCCCACGCTGCAGTTTTGGACTGTTTTTAGGGTACCGTACCCAAAGAAGGGTACAGAAACGTGTGCGACCACGACTCGGTAAACGTAGTGTAGGACGCCCTCCGACCGGGTGGGATGACGGCCTGCGAAAGACTGCAGGTAGATACTGGATGCGTCAGTTTTGGACTGTTTTTTAGGGTACCGTACCCAAAGAAGGGTACAGAAACGTGTGAGACCACGTCTCGGTAAACGTAGTGTAGGACGCCCTCCGACCGGGTGGGATGACGGCCTGCGAAAGACTGCAGGTAGGTACTGGATGCGTCAAGCTGAAGACAGGAGAACGACGCTAAGGCGCTCATTAGGGGAGGCCTATGTACAGCTGTGGACTAACATAGGCTGATGATGATGATGACCCAAAGGGTAAGACGGGAACCTATTACTAAAACTCCGTTGTCCGTCCGTCTGTCTGTCACCGGGCTTTATCTCATGAACCGTGATAGACAGTTGAAATTTTCACAGATGATGTATTTCTGTTGCCGCTATAACAAAAAAAATACTAAAAAACAGAATAAAATAAATATTTAATACAAGAAACGTGATTTTTTACTCGTTTTTATAGATTGATGAACGGTACGGAACCCTTCGTGTGCGAGTCCGACTCGTACTTGGCCGGTTGGTCAACCGGGACTAGAGGCAGGCTCGTGGGCTATCAAAGTGTTAAAGAAAGCTAACCATTAATACCCCAAAGTGAGAGAGAATTAATCCCAAGCAAAACCAAAAACCATGAAAACAGAGTTTTATGGTTTTTTAACCCCAATTTACGAGTGTTCGAACAAACCTGACTTTGTTTTATATTATATAGATTTATACTCATTAAATTAATAGCATAACTGTTTGGTGGTAGAGTTAGTTTCTTTCTCCCTCTCCTACTGGTACACTGGAGGTCGCCAAGTAGCAAAAAACATTGGACAAGTTATTATGTCAATGTCACTGCATTTTTATTCAAATCGGGTAAACGTAAGGCCAGGATATACGTGGAAATACTACGAATACAGTGCGGGTGTTTAAAATACATTCGGAGGTTGAAATCGATCTGGTGATCCAACTGTTAGTGGCGTTAGGTATCTTGCCATCATGCAGGCGTTATCGGCAGATCGAATATCGATTAAAATCGAAGATCGATGTGGCGCGGCGAAGGTCCGTCGATGCAGGAGGTTGTGGGTTCGATTTCTGTCTTGGGATAAATGTACGAATGACGAAAATTCTTTCGCTATTGTATGTATGTAGATTGTTCAAAGCGTGCGATGTCGCGGGCAGAAACTAGTAATTAATAAAAATGCTAGACAATCCCTACAGCATCCTGGTTAGATTAAAAAAATCTTTGTGATGAAAATTCTAATAAAAGTACAGTTCTAAAATATTTCACCAATCAAAAGGAACCTTCAGTAAAATAAATAAATAAAAAAAAACTGGCTTAATGCATCAGTATTGCCATACAGCGGGGCAATGCAGCCAGCATCTTGGGGACGCTTCCAAATGGTATAGTTATGGATCAGCTGAGCTGTAGATAGTTTGCAACAGTCTGCAGTTGCTCAATTGTTGCAATTGTTGACTAGTTCTACTTTCATTGTTTGATTGTAACTTTCTTTGTTAAAAAGAGTTTTGTTAAAAATGAATAAACATCAAAAGAAATAGACTTCTATAATATAAAAATCAAGTGCTGTTCGTTAGTCTCGCTAAAACTCGAGAACGGCTGGGCCGATTTAGCTGATTTTGGTTTTGAAATGTTTGTCGTAGTCCAGGGAAGGTTTAAACGGTGTGAAACATGGTACAATTGCGCAGAAATTTCCACGCGGGTGAAGCCGCGAATTATTTCTATTGTTTGATTATTTGACTTTTGTGTAAAAATGAAGAAAGTTTTGTTAATAATGAATAAACATCAAAAGAAATAGAATTAGTAATAAATTATCGTTACACCCGATATTTCGCAATTCGTTCTAGTAGATTGTATTCGTACTTCATTGTGATGGTATTCGTGACGAGCTACAATGGAAATGCCGTGGTTCAAGACCACGAGTTCCTTTCAAATAAACCTTTTCATAGATAAAGGTTCCTTTAGCAAATTATTATACAAACTTCTGCCGGCGGGTTTGCTTGTTCAGAGCGTTTCGTATTTATTTATTTTACGTAATCAGAACGTTATCAGAACTGATTAAAAGGACATTTAAGCAGAACGCCCTATTAACAGAACGACCTAAAACCAAAATGGCACATAAGCATAAGGTTCTATTAGCAACATGAACTACACTGTAGTAGCAATTGGGACTAATATAAAAATGACACCTTAGCTGAACGGCTATTACAAATCAATACAAATTAAGGGGCCTCCGGAGGGACGTATTCTTCATACAAACGTAATACCAAAATTATTTCTAATTCAAGTATATTTCCACTATAATATTGCATTATTTGTATTATAGTATTTATCTAGGTTCCCAAATAGTTTTTTTTTCAAAATACTTACCTAAAATGAAAGCCAATCTCATTTTGCACATTTTTATGCTTAAATGGACAAGTTTTCTTGCTATTTGTTTCGTATTAAAAACATCAATATCTTACGTTTTATTTATTAAGGAACATAGCTTATATTGTCTAGTTACAGAATAACAATACTTTGTGAAGAATACACAAAAGTTTTCAGTGATAATTTTTGGTATTACGGAACAAATCAAATTTTGAACGGCTAATATTGCTATCGTGCACGCATGTGGCGTGGCGCAAGGGTTAAACAGGGACAGCGATATTCGGAGCGATTTTTGCAAGCGAGGGTCGCCAGACCCTTAAATAAACACAAAATTCATGATCTTAGACTAGACCTTAAATCTATCAATTATTTCTATAATATACAAATGTTACTAGTAATTAATAATTTCGCAAATTTCGGAACATTTTTTGATAAATCACATCACACTAATTTTTTACATACGAAAGTTTAGATGGATGGATGGATGGAAAGATGGATGTTTGTTACTTCTTCAAGCCACAACTACTGAACGAATTGGGCTAAAATATTGCAAAGTTTTAGGTCTAAACGTAACGTGTTCTTGAGTGGAGACCGCGACTCGGTAAACGTAGTGTAGGACGCCCTCCGGCCAGGTGGTATGACGACCTGCGAAGGACTGCTGGCAGATGCTGGATGCGTCAAGCTGAAGACAGGGCGCTATGGCGCTCATTGGGGGAGGCCTTTGTCCAGCTGTGGACTAATATAGGTTGATGATGATGATGATGATAGTTTTAGGTGGAATAAAACATGAGGCACCTTTTCTTACCATAAATAAGTTCAAAAAATAAAATCAAAGAATAAAATAACCGTTGTACGTTTTCATAGAAGCAACGTGTGCGAAAGCGCGGGCAGATAATAGTATAATTATGATAAGCATTATAATCATAGTTTGTCAAACTTTGACCTCATGATAACATGTGACAGATTCATTTGGCTAATTTAAGGTACATTGGGGTATGATCGGACCGCGACAACAGATAGGTACGCCGTCTTGGCCGCCCACGTTTTCAAATGGCGTCGTCTCGTAGAAAATGTTGTTAGCATTATATCCTACTAATATTATAAACGTCAACGTTTGTACGTATGGATGGATGGATGGATGTTTGTTACACTTTCACGCAAAAACTACTGAATGGATTTTGATGAAACATCACAATAATATTGCTTACATATCAGAATAACACATAGGCTACAATTCATAAAGATATATTGTATAATATCCGAAATATCTGTGGGTGAAACCGCGGGGCGCATCTAGTAGGTACGATACAATAATGCTGGATAATCCAAACAGCATGATCTAGCCCCAAGCTAAGCCAAAGCTTGTGTTTTGGGTACATATACAGAATACAAAAAATGAATTGCATGTATATATATATAGAAAGATGTTTTATTATATACATTGAAAACGATCAGAACACCCGGAACAAATATCTAGAGTTTTTACAAACATTTGTCACGAGGCGGGAATCGATCGACCTTTATGCAGGAGATTGCGCTCCTGCGTCGCAGACGGACCTTCGCCCACCACGCCATAGAGGTCGCTTATGGCTTAATTCGGCTACAAATAATGTCATACGGACTTCACCCGTGCCCGAACATACTCCAACGTACTAGATATACAATGTATGGGTACCTACGACCGACTTCTAGGAAAATCTAGGTCTTTGTACAAATGAGAAGAAATCCCACGACCTGTTATCAATCTTAGCACGAAGATAAACTTGTTTTGCTTTCAGCTGTTTTAAAGTTCAAACAGCCTATTATACGGCCAGAGCTCTTAAGCCGAGTTTTCACGTCGAATGGGTAATAAGCGGGAAATCAAACAACAGGCGGAACGGACTCCTTTTATTTCTCCGGTTTACATTTTGAGCAACAAAATTTTTTTTTTTATTTCCACCGTATTTCAATGAGAGAGTTGAGTGAGCGGAGTTCATTTCAACTTTGATTTCGACTCATTTTGCTCGTTTTCAGTCCTTTTCGCTCGACTATTTAGTTGGTGGAAATACAAGTACCTATGCAGTTTACTCTTTAAGGGGTCCTTATGGAATCAGAATATTCAATAGAATAATATAGTATTATTTTTGTTGTAAAATAGGCAAAATCTCAAATTTAATGTAATATTAATATTTGTGATTTGTTTACAAAAATTTGACATCGAATTTAGCGTATAAATCTTCCATTCGAATCCTAGAACGATATCAAGATTTGTTGACATTAAACGCAATAAGGCTAGGCGTATGCTGGGACGCAGGCGACGCAGATCCACGCAGCGCAGGGCAGCGCAGATTTTGTAATGCATGAAAGTACTCCGTACGAGTGCTCCGTACTACGTTGCGGCGCAGGCACGTGCGACGCAGATCGCACGACGCAGTCTTTCATGCATTACAAAATCTGCTCTGCCCTGCGCTGCGTGGATCTGCGTCGCCAGCGTCCAGCGAGCACACAGCATACGCCTAGCCTAAAAGCGATGCATTTGTGACGAGAACGCTTATCTAAGGCAAAGTTGACCTGCCGTAAATCTCGACTTAAATAGACCAAACGTGGCTCAGATTAGATTGCACTGGGTCAGAATCCGTGGACGGATGTTTCCACTTCTCTTTTTAGTTTGTCGTTTGACGTAATACAATAAGTCACCTTAAATATTGTCCCGTAGGTACCCTTAGAGCATTAAACCATAGGTACCTAACCTACCTACATCATCATCATCATCAGCCTATAGCAGTCTACTGCTGGTATGTCCAGCAGTGGCCTCCCCCAACCTATCTACGGACCAATATTTTAGATGATAAATTTTTACTTAATGTTCTGTGGTTTGGGTTTATATGTACGTAACTCTATTTAATTTTGTAATTTGTTGATGTATTCTATTTTTTTGTCTAACTACAATTATTTTATTAGTTTCTGATATTTGAATTTCAATTTATACAACTGTATTATTTTTTGGTTTGGACTTTGAAGCGAATGTAAGCACTAGTTATTTTTATGTATATTTATTTCATTGTATTTTACTAAAAAATCGACTGTTTGTTCGAAACGTCCGTCGCGTGACACGAGGTGAGTATCTGGCGCAGCGCATCAGCATTGCCATACGCGGGGCAATGCAGCCAGCGTCTTGGGGACGTTACCGACTGGTTTTCATTTATTATGACTGGATTAGTTAGCTATCTGTAGATTGTTTGTAAATCTAAGAAGAACGAACCCAAAAATGGTTGCACCCTGACAGGGTTTTTATGCATTGTGTACCTATTAAGACTACTACACCTAAGAGCAATACCTGTACGCATAAAATCACAGTAAATAATATGATTAAGTTACCTCAATTGTTTCAATTGTAGCAATACAATAGTATATTATACAAAATATCTATCAACACGCGGGTGAAACCGCGGGGCGCAGCTAGTATACTTTAATAGGTAGAATAGACTGATAAAAATAAAATAAATAACGAGGTAAAAGCAATGTAATCACGAATTTGTTTTGTTGAATCTGTCATCCCAAGCATTTTGGTCATATAAGAATCCGCAATAGATGACAGAAAAGCTTGTTTAAAAAAAAAAAAAAAAAAAAAATTATGGAGATAGTAACATCATTACAGGTTTTTTTTATAAATATTAAAAACTTATTCACGACCGCTTAGTTACGAGTAGATCTTAAACTGCGTTCTTAATTTCTAAGTGGTTGACGTTTTTTACAACCAACAAAAATAACAAGGAAGGAAACTACATTAACGTAGTTCATATTCTTCAGTCAAAAAAATCGGAGAATGAATAAAGAGATACCATTAGGGTAATAAGGTAGTTATGTAGGTCCTTGAATTGAATACTAGAAGGTAAATAAAACTGTAAACAACAAAAGAATATAAACTTGAAACGTTGAATTATCCGGTTTCATTGTTGGTAACGTAATGATACCAAATTGACATCCAAGAAATAACAGACAGTGATTATCTATAAACAAAGTGATGAACTGAAATATGTACTGAAATAAAGGGCTTAGCTGACACGCTTTGAAACTTCTATTCTGGAAATGAGGGTTCTCTATTTTTAGAAAAAGTAAGTATTTTGCCTGTAGATTGTATTTGGGCGAGGAGAAATACGTTTTATAGTTAACCAGCCATCATCTTCTTTTAGTATAGTGCTGCTACATTACTAAAGGTCGGCAGTCATGCTTTTGAGTTTTTTCGATATTCAGGGGTTAAGTTAGAAAAATTCTAAAATTTATTTGTTTTGTGAAACATGGGCTACATTGATTGTAAGGCGAAATGAGTTCGCTTTTTTGAGACAAGGACGAACGAACGCCGTGCGGGGAAGGCGAGAAAGGCGAGAAAGGGAGACAAGAGCGGCAGAATGACCGGCCCGCGCGCAATTTCACTGGTTTTTATTTTTAAATTTGACATTGCTCTAAAATAATACTGTTTCTCAAAAAACTAAAACCATAATTATTAGTATAATAAGTATTTATTAGGGAACACGTAGAAGAAATTTCATTACAATAATATTAAATAACTAGCAAATAAAACTGGTTTTTCCGTAGAGATACCTCTGTAAAAATGAAGATTTAGAGGAAACTTTGCCATTTTTTTCTATCGAATCAAGTTTAGTCAATCGTGTTTCGACTCCCATAACATACTAACTAATATCCTAAACTTTTGATCCTCATCAAAATATATTCGAAAAATAGGTTTTTTGTACCCTTTACATTGATTTTCCGTTAAGTCAATGCGTTTTGGGACTCATTTCACCTTAAATAAAAATAGAATGAGCATAACCACGATCAACTTTATAGAATGCAAAGATTAATTACTAAATCAATTGATTATGTTATTCTAGACTTTGTCCATCAGATATTCAGGTTAGGTCTTCTGCTTTCTTTATGCTAGTCCATAGCCGTAGATATGTTGCGCAGCCAGCAAGCCTTCCTCCGAAGAACTGCTTTTTTAACATGAAGAATCTTCTCACCATGAAGAATTATAGCAGTTATATCGTTATTAAGATAAATACATGTCCGAGAGAAGCAACTTTTCTCTGTTGGAAGGTTTTTACAAGGTTAAGCTAGACATCGCCAGGGCCTTTGTTAAAACACGTATATCGCCGTGAAAATCTACGGTTTCTATAGTGATAATTATGTCATCTGTATTTTTACAAACACTTGGTTGTATGGATCTCTCAAAAATGACAGAAATATTAATATGGATACGGAGTTTCACGGCCAGATAAACGTGTGTTAACAAGAGCTCTTAGGGTAAAATTTATTATATTGGAAGAAGTTGTCAATATTAGATGGCAGATGACTAAGCTTTTAATTGCCAATTATGTTTCATCTGTCGGCCAGGATGTCTTAGCTATTGCATACATGTGTCTTCAAAAAAAATGGTTATTTTGAGGGTTACCTACTTAACCCGCAGGATAACCATTTTTTAGAAGATGTGTTGGTAAAAAAACGGGTAGGTACTTAGTTAGGTACCGTGATGACCTGTCACGGTACCTAATTAAGTACCCGTTTTTGACATTTTATTTATTTTAGAAGGAAATAACTGATGTTTCTACCTGCGGTCAGTGATTTTGAGATTTAAAATTATTAAGTAAAACAAGAATCAAATTGCTTAAGCACGTACTGAACTAGTTCTTCAGCTTTCCATGAAGTAGAGTGGTCTCGAAGGCGGTTTGCAAAATTGCAAAACAAAAAGAAACTGCAGTGCAGGTAGGCTTGTGGAGATTTGCAAAGACTGCAAGGTCATAGACGATCACGGTCGCACAGTTGGTTGGCTTGCGTAATTTGTAATTAGTTTGAAAAATGAGAAAAGTTAAACAATGACTGATTACTGATTAGTTTAGTGCTCCGTTACTGCGCTTAGATTTTGTTTCAGTCTTATATTGTTCATTAGTTCTTTATTTACAAGGAAAATGACAATGAAAATCATATAAACATAATATAACGAACTAGTTTTATTAAAATTTAAATAACTGAGCTAACTTGAGACTGTTACTAAAACTACAGGAAGCTCCACTGATTCATATGAATAAAAAAAAAAAAAAAAAAATCTATTGATTTTATTTTCTTTAGGCTTACAAAATAAGCACTTAGACAAGGTAAATTTTATACTATTCTTTATTATCAAATAACATTATTTTAATTTTAATTTTCACTTCAATTATTTGTGGATCCACTAGTGGATGACGTGAAAAAGAAACCACTATATAATATGAACATACTAGTGGTTTCTTTACCAGTCGGAAGCGTCCCCAAGACGCTGGCTGCTTTACCCCACTTTGGACGATATCTACTGATGCGCTGCGTCAGATACATAGGTAGGTAGGTTCTGAAACTTACCAGTTCTCGCGTCACCTATCTGGTTCGGAAGCTAGTGACAGATTTTCATGGCCAATTCCCTCCCAAGTTTTGCTTGAGCCCTCTTAAGCAAAACTTGGTTGAAATTAGAATTCTAGAATATGCGAACTTTAATTTCTGATTTGAACCGAATTCCATGGAAATAATGTCGTCATCGCTACCACTGCCCAACCCACCCCACGGAGTCGCAGCTGACGGTCACGAGTATTCATAATATTAATCCCTAATGCATTTTACGAATTTTCACTCGGGAGGAAATAATTGACCACTTTTGTACCTGGCTCCGGGACCAATCGCTTCGACCACACGCATATTCATTCATTATATATTTTTTATATGAGTATTTTCAGTAAGTTTAATCAAAAGCATAAATGTGAAATCCTGCCAAGTACGTTCAGATAGTGCTTCACAGATAAAAAAACTGAGATCGTTATAGAAAAGCACAAAGTTCCATAGCAGTTTCTAATCTTAATTTGTTTCGTTCTTTAATTTTTTTATTTCCTAAGTTCGTATCTGTTTCAAAAGCTTACCTAAGTAGGTACATAAATTGATTGCTTCTTTAAAAAATTAGGTCAAACCAAAAAAACTAAAAGAATTTCCAAAAATTTTTTTAGCTAGTAAATTATTTTAAACATTTTTATGGTTGCTAAATACCGTACCTCATTCGCTAATTCCATAAATTCAAGTCAAAATACCGAATTAAGTAAGCGCCCATGACTCATAATCATAACTTAAAACTTAAGCAATTCAAGTTGAAACTAAACAACTTACCAGTTTCTAAATCCCATGAAATGCCAATACGACAATCCTTTGAACTATGAGCCCGTCTAACAACATCCTGTCATAGCGGCAACATTGGACACACAAACAAAACACTAGTTCACGGAAAAAGGAAAAAACTTCACTTCACCGTCCAATCTTTACGAATGAACTTGCAAAAACTGAAGCTAAATATTCTTAAATATTTAAGTAACTATTCCTTTTGTTTTTTGTTTATTTTTTGGTACTTTTCATAGATGTTTGTTGTTTTTATTTCGATTTTAGTGGTGTTGTAGCGAACGCGAGTCGACTGAAACGCGTTTGGGGCTTGACTGCCGGCCGCGCGGTTGACTCGACTTGACTGGTCGTATGTTGAACTTGGATCTGATTCGATGCAGTTTTTGTTGATGACACTTGTGTTGGTTTATTAGATTAGCAGTTGTGCGGATGCAGGTATTATGTCTCCTTTGCTTTGGTATGATTGGTTTTGTGCTAGGTTATCTCAACGTTATATCTCATTGTTCTCTAAAGTTAACAGTTGGGAGTTTTTTACTGTTCGGTAGGTACCTCCTAGGTAGGTAGTTTTTTTACAGGTAGATAGGTAGTTTTATCCACAACATCAATTTTAATTATTTTGGTATCTAAGTTAGGTACCTACTTAGGTCCACACAAGGGGAATTCCCTTTACTAAATTTAAAAAAGATTACCCGTTAAAGAATTATTAATTAGTTAAGTACCTAAGTAAATACCTACATGTCATAAGAGCTAGGGTTCGGCCTGCGTCCAGCAGTGGAACAATATTATGCTGTGGAGATTGAGGTAAGGACGGTTTGAGTAAACGTTTATAATTATGTGTCTATCAGGATATTTTGTTGCGTAACAAACAAAGGTACATTTACAGTTTTGTAGAAAAAAACCCTGTATCTACTTATCCTTACCTAAATCTGTAAAAACCTTCTTAGATCTGTAAACCCAGCAAAACTAAGTTCAACCAAGAAATGCAAGATGGCGGTATCGACTTCTCTTCTAGCGCCACCTGTATATTTATTCAGGAACTGAACTGTCTCATATCACATCAAGAGCTAAAGTGGACGTCCATGACTACAACTTACAAACAAGTTATACTGTGGATAAACAGGTTTATACTGATAACCATAGATGGCGGTGTAGGAAAAATAAAATAATATTTCAATGCCCAGCACTCAGTATTTTTATTCTAAGTAAATTCTCAGTTTTATCCTTTAACAAGCTAAGTCGTTCATTATTAGCTAGATATCATTAAAGTTAAACTTATTATTAACACGTACCTACTAAAATTGTGTACATACCTACCCTACCTACATCTACAAAACAAAACGTTATCACATTGAAATGAAAATAGCAAATATTTGGCCTTACCTAACGGTTTTTGATATTTTCGTAAGAAATTATGAAATCCACTGAAATTTCTGCACAATTAATTTTTAAGGGAATAATAATATTTCTTAAAAATAACCCTTGATAAATAAAATTTTGGGTTTGTCTACAAGGAATTTCTAAAAGTCTTTCATTCTACCTTTCATACTCAAAGGAGCACCGCTGCCAGTAGCAGCACTGCCACCAATAATTCTTCCGGTTATGTCATCTTCAACTTCTTCATAATAGCCGACGGGGTCTTCAGAAGTCCAGACCAAATCAGAACCACCTTTTCGAGGAGAAAAATACTCTTCTGTATATAAATATTTTTCTGCTGAAGGCACTGACTCATCTAAAGAAGTTGCAGCAGCTTCATTATTCACTGGTGCAATATCCGACAAACCTATCCCATTATGCTCCATGACACTAAGAAGCTGTTTTGCTGCTCTATTGAAAATCTTTGGATGCTTAAGCAATTGGTTTCTCAGTGCTTCTAGCTGCCTCGGGCTATTTAATTTAAATTTTACAGCCTCTCCGTTGCCTTCTTGTAATATACCATTACGCTGCAAAGCACTATACAATTTTTTTGCCGTTTTCGCGAATATCGTTGGGTCCTTTATTAATTTACTTAATTTGTCAAGTGCCTTCTGATTATCCCCTTTATAACTGATTTTTTCACCAGCACCGGTTTCGATAATTTTATTACGCTGCATGGATGCAAGTAATTTTAGTCCTGCTTTTCCGAATAAATTTGGATTTTTTAATATCTGATTCCTCAAAGCATGCACCTCGCTGAGGTTGTCAGCATTAAAACGGATTACTTGTCTATTTCCTGCGTGTACTTTATCTCTGTTTTTCCATGATGAAAGCATCTCGTCTGCTTCGCTCGATATTGGTCCATTTACTTCTTTATAATTCAAAGAATTTAGCTCGATGGGATCTAATTTTACATTACCGTGACTAAAATGCTGCCAGCCTGTATTTAATCCGTTTTCTGGAATCAACTTTGAATCCATGATTAATTGATTATCCAAAATATCATGATTAATGGAATCATCGACATCCAAACTAGGTATTAGTTCACCATCTGTTTGTGTATCAACATTATTTTTCCAGGCAGGAAGCAAGTCTTTTTCTGATCTTGTTTTATCATCTAATAGATTTTTCCAAGTTTCGAGTTTATTGGAATCTACATTCAAACGAAGTGGTTGTCCCTCACCTGTTTGAACAATACCACCATTTCGCCAAGCAGTAAGCAAGTCTTTTCCTGACGCGAATTTATTTTTATCCATAAATAATTGATTCTGCAATGCACCATGATTACTATGATCATTTCCTAAAAATTTTACAAATCTTGAAGACTTAACTTTGTATCTATCATTTGGAGATTTGAAGGTAATAACAGTTTCGCTGTTCTCGGGTTTTTCAAAATATTTGTGTTTACTTATTTTCGTTTGAGTCGGAACCGAGTATAGGTCTTTTCGTCCAACCGTTAAATTAGGACGATTTTTTATGTTGAACCACACATTTCCTTTCCTCTTATTACCACTTCTATCATATTGTTTACCGTTTTGCACCCATTCTTGTATCATATCTGACTCGGGCGGCGGGCCAGTTACACTCTCTCGAACATTTTTTTTAATTGTAGTTTTACCAAGAGGTATTATTCCTAATATCATTGAAGGATTAGACAATGTAACTACTATAGCTTGCATGTATGGTGAATCTGATGGAATTAAGAAATCGGATTTTTGATCTCTGTGTTCAAATATCTTACCAATATTTAACGGCTTTCCTATAAGTATTGGTCTCAATGTCAGGTCACGCAAATCTAGTATAGTACCTTGTAAGTCTTTGAGCAAACCTTCCATCGTGACAATCATACCATTATCCAAAAGTATGTTTCTAACGTATTTTTTGATCTCTGATAAACTTATAAAATTATCACTTTCGGAAAATCCATCCAGTTGCTGTTGAAACCATAAATCGAATGTGAGAGAATTTCGTTCATACTCTGAACCATCTCTCTCATAATCGATTGTTTTGTTGACCTGGGATTTATTAAGTTTAAGCCCTCTTATTATTTGTTCCCAAATATCAACATTAGGCTCATTTTTCTTTTTTTGTACGAACTGTATAATTTTATATAAATCTTTCAAACTGAACACTTTTCCCGATGCACTGTTATCATCTGGTAGCGGTAACATTATGACGGGGCTAGGTTCTTCAGAAGTGGTTGGTTTTGCTGTGGTTAAAGTTGGTTTAGGGGATTTTGTCATGCTTGGTTCTTGAGTTGTTGTCTCTTTGGTAGTAAAAGTTGTTTCTTCAGGTGTGACAGGTGCTACTTCGATGGTCACGGCTGTTTGAAGTGGTAATTGGTTCTTCAGTACTGTGGTAATTGGTTCTTCAGTACTTGACACTATAGTAGTGGCAGTTGTTTCTTCGTTAATGATGGTTATCTCCGGAGTATGTGCTGTGGTTGGTTCTTTGGTGATAAAAGTTGACACAGTAGTCTTAGTTGGTTTTTCAGTAGTGGCAAAAGGTTCATCGGTAATTGTAGTGGCTCCTTCTGAAGTGCCTGTTGGTTTGCCAGTGGTAGTGGTTCTTATTACATTGGCGGTAGTTTCTACTTCAATAATGACTGTTGGTTCATTAGTACCGCCTGTTGGTTTTTCAGTAATGTCAGTTGGTTTTTTAGTAGTGGCAGAAGGTTCATCGGTAATTGTAGTGGCTCCTTCTGTAGTTCCAGTTGGTTCGCCAGTGGTAGTGGTTCTTATTTCATTGGCGATAGTTTCTTCTTCAATCGTAACTGTTGGTTCATTAGGAGCACCAGTTGGTTTTTTAGGAATGTCAGTTGATTTTTCAGTAGTGGCAGAAGGTTCATTGGGAATTGTAGTGGCTTTTTCTGTAGCATCAGTAGATTTTTCTCCTTCTATAGTGCCAGTTGGTCCGTTATTTATTATTATTACCATATTAGTGGTTCTTGTCACATTGGCAGTAGTTCCCTCTTCAATAATAGCTGTTGATTCATTAGTAGTACCAGTTGATTTTTCACTAATCTCAGAAGGGTCATTGATAATTTTAGTGTCTCCATCTCTATTGGCAGTTGGTTTGTCAGTGGTTCTTATTTCATTGGTGACAGTTTTTTCATAAATAATGACTGTTCCTGCATTGATGACAGTAGCTGGTTCTTCAGTGGATACAGTGTGTTTATCTGTAGAAATAGTTGGTTCTTCCGTAGAAAAGGTTGATTTAGTTGTTACCGTTGGTTTTTCTGTCGTGGCAGTTGGGTTTTCATTGGTGACATTAGATCCATCAGTGATGGTGGATGGAGCTTCAGTTTTGGTGGAAGATTCACCAGTACTTATGGTCATAATAGTATATTCAATTGGTTCATTTGTGTTATTTTTGTCATTATATATATTTTTTATTACTTTCAAATCGTCGAACCTATGTATAAAGTCACTTGGATTATCAATAATTATATCTCTCTCCTCGAAAGACAAATCAGGTATTTGCATTTGTTTTTCTCTATTTGGAATGTAAAGTGTGACGCGACCACTGAGCGACTCCTTGTATACGTAGTAGACTAGTCTTTCGAAGATGAGTCCGTCAGGGTTGATTACTTCTGGTACTCTTTTGGTATCTTTTTGGTTGTTGAAGCAAAAGCAGTCACGCATGTGAACTGGTTTCTCATAGTTGAAAGGGTAGTAGGGGTATTTGACGCTGCCCGTATGAGATCTGCTGAAAATGTATTCAATGTTTAGTTAGCCATTATAAAGAATCAAAATATATTCTAATGACAGTTATTAAGCCAACAAAAAGCTATTATTTTAAAATACTTGAAAAAAGGAGTTGTTAATGTTTTTGTTTTCGTCGGTTACTCCATCAATAAAGGACAGCTTTCGATGTATTTTTTATATTGAATATAAAATGATCCCATGATGTTCGCATAAAAATATTATAAGAAAACACAGTATGTGTCCCGCAATACATAAAAATATTATAAGAAAACACAGTATGTGTCCCGCAATACATAAAAAACAGTCAACGTTTTAAAGAACTTGAAGTCTGTTTGTTTTTCAAAGCAATCACATTATTTTCACTCATATTACTGTCGTCTAATATTGAAGTTGTAAACCTCTAGTGCATACGCATTTCTTAAACATTTTGAAAAATTACATTTTAATTACACATAGATAAAACAAAATCGCTTCCCGTTGTCTGTCTGTCCCTATGTATGCTAAGATTTTTAACACTTTGACTGCTGAAATCACACGGTAGTATGTGTTTTCTACGTGACTAATATGCGTAAATCCACACTAGCGCAGCGGCTGAGAAAATACAGATCTGTGTGACTCAGCACAGCCGTAATATTTATCTTTATGAAAGGCATGTGCGGCGCAACACAACCGCTGCTGTGTAGAGCGGCGGCACGAATTTTTTAGGTTAAAAAAAAGATCGCATTCGTCGAAAAAGAATCGCAGTCAAAGTGTTAAAACTATGCAACGGATTTTGATGCGGTTTTTTTATAGATAGAGTGGTTCAAGATAAAGGTTTATAAACTATTTGACACATAGATTACCACGCGGGCGAAGTAGCGGGGCGTAGCTAGTATACATATAAGCTTAAAAAATCCATAAAGAAACATAATCATAAGATACCTGTTTGAATGGACTGACACTATTGTCGTGAGGAGCCATAGTGAGATCTGGAAGACAAATAAACTTGGTTAGTAACTACTAATCTAGGAATAAAACTTTGCCTGTAGTCGAAATGGTTTAAAATAAAATAAAAATATTCTGCTAGTAACGTCAAATGAAAGAAATTCCGTATTTATATATAAATATTACGTATTCTAATAAGAATACGTAATATTCATATATAAATACATAAATAAAAATAAATAAAAAAATAAATAAATTAAAAAAATAATGCTGGACAATTCACACACCATTACCTAGCCCCATGGTAAGCAGAGCTTGTATTATGGGTACTACATAACTGATATACATAATACAATACATTACATAGATAGATATTTTTTATTATACAACGAGAACACCCGGAACAAATATCTGCAGATCGTACACACAATTGTTCCGAGGCGGGAATCGAACCCGCAACCTCCTGCTTCGCAGGCCGACCTTCGCCCACCGCGCCACATCGGTCGTCATATATATCGGTATATAAATCAAAAGTAAAGTAAGAGATTAACGAAATAAATGTTATAAATAAAATAATTTATAATTTTGGACAATCCACACAACATCTTGCCCAAAGCTAAGCAGAGGTTGTATATATTACTACTAACTAGATGACTGATATACTTAATACAATAGATTACATAGATGGATAATTTTTGTTATACATTATCTATGTAACGACCAGAACACCCCACAAATATCTGCAGATCGGAAATCGGAAAATCAGGGAATTGAACCCGCAACCTCCTGCGTTGCAGGTGGACGCTTCGCCCACCGGGCCACCAAGATCATCAATCATTATGTAAAATACGTACCTTAAGAAAATCCATGAGAGTGCCTTTCCCTCCTTAACATTCTGAAGACTGAGACAAAACAACTAAAAAATATTTATACCATGGCATAAAAATGAAATTAGTTCAGTTAATTTACTAAAACTAATTTGTAACTCTGCAACAAATAAACATAAATGCGAACATAAAAGCAAATCAGTAACGCTCATGAAACTATAATGAGTAACAATGGATAATTTTAGTTTTTATTTTTAATAATTGCATGGAATATTTAATTTAACGGTTCAATTTCTATTAGGGATGGGCCGAATGTGGTTTGAACCGAATACGAACTTCGGCCGAACATTCGGTTAAAATAAAAAAATCGGCTGAAGTTCGGTTTAATTTCGCCGCGCTTTCTCGAGAACGACACGTCATGACTTGTTTACGCACTTACATGAATTGTTGCCATATGCCCCCCCGCCCGCACTCCACGCTCTTCCGCGTGGCCCTGAGTCCTGAAATCCGAATCTTTGGTGTTGTTTGTTTTTTTACACCACAATCTGCCAACCCTCATCATCTCCATCATCAGCCTATAGCAGTCCACTCCTGGACATAGGCCTCCCCCAATGAGCGCCATAGCGCCCTGAGCTTGCCGCATCCAGCATCTACCTGCAATCTTTCAAAGTACCAGGTTGTACATCTCACACCTGCGATTCGCTGATAGTAAATTTTAAATACGAGTGGATGGTAGATGGTACTGGTGGATCCCCAAACCGCCCTTTGGGGTTGGTAGGTAGTACAGTGTAGGTTAGTGGCAAGGAAAGTCACTGGTTTATGGTATGGACTATATTCACAAGACTCTAATACTACTGGTTTTATACTACTGCCGAGTTATGGTATAATGGTTAAATGGTAAGTATTTGGTTTGAACAATACAATACAATACATTTATTCGTAACACCAAGTTATACGTCGAGTACAATAGTAGTAGTGGTTATATAATAATAACACTATGTACTAACTTCTAAGTACACTACACATTTATATATTCAAGAAATTCATAAATTAATACATTTTATTGATTGCTTTATTCTTTATATTTATTTACATTCATAATATTATTTTTCACAAATGGGCAGTTCGTAAAACTCGTTTATAGAATAGAACGAGTTTTCTAGAAGCCATTTGCGTAGCCTCGATTTAAAGGCCGCTGTGGAAGTTGCATCCCCCCGGATTCTGGCCGGCGAACCCGCGACGATCGCGAACTGAGTATATTTAGGCAACCGCGAGCGAATACGCATTCAACTGCAAGCGCACCAATAAACACCCTTTCATAATTCTAAATGTTTAGTTTGTAAACAAAAAACGGGATTTCAATCGAAATTAAAGTTGTAATAGCCGATGTCCGTAAGAAGTAATACTTTTTAAATTAATGTTAGGCAAGTTATCAGTTGCAGTGATATTTGTTTAGAATAATTTATTTATTTAAGCCATTTTTGTCCCACTGCTGGGTAAAGGTCTCCCTTTTCTCCTTCCACTCCTCGCGATCCAACGCTGCAGCAGGCCATGATGGAAGATGTACTCGAGCTCCTCGCACCATCTCATCCTGGGATTTCCACGCCTCTTACTTTTAGATGAATACTAAAAGTTTATTTAATTATTTTAACAAGGCAAAGATAGACAATAACAAGATAAGACACTTCAAACAAAGAAGAACAGTAACTAATTAAATTGAATTTTTATCACACCGGAAGTTAAGGTTTTCATGTTCCTAACTAAATAAATGACTGAGTATTAAAAAGGCTTCGACCTAGAGGTTTTACTACCTAAGAATATTAAACACCTAAAAATTCTAGCTCATTGTAAACTCGCCTCAAATGCCTCGTTTTTAAAAATTGTCCCTAAAAATAGTAAACCTTACATTATTACATAGTTAATATTTCAGAATTTGTATTAGTGTGTGTGTGCGCGCCTTTATTTGTTCTGTACAGTATTTTTATATGTACATAAGGTCCATATTATGTTACTAACATGAAATGGACCTTAATTTAACTCATTTTGCTAGTTTAATTTGTTATCGTTGTCCGAAATAAATTTATTTCATTTAAATTTAATTAATTAATTTATTATGCTCTCCATACCTGCGTGCTCGCGTGAAACCGCCGATTATCGGCGATAGTGAAGAGGCCCCATTACACAGTCGGCTACAATCCTTGCGTCTAAATCTACGAAGCTCGGCCTTTAGTATTTTAAATGTCATCTGTCTTACATGCGTAGTTATGGAATTCTCTTTGGTCATCTGTACCATTGTCATATAAAAAAGAATACAATAACTATGTCATAAAGGTTATCTGTGTCATACATAAATTAAAAAGTGCAATAAAAACATGAAATTCCTAGGACTTTCGCTACTGCTCCGCAATCAATACATGAATGCATCATTCCAAGAGAAGCATTTCAAGCGGTTCATGACCACCCCAATTGGTATTCCAGGCACTGGAACGGGCCAGGGCGACGGCAGTACCCGGAAGACTGGGGGCGGAATGGGGCGGTTTGGCGCTTCTCGCGAGGATGAGTATTTCTATAATAAGAAGAGAGGTATTATAACTTTCCATATTTGACGTAGGACCTACTAGTTTCTGCCCGCGGCTTAAAGCCTATGAAACCGTTTTGAAAAGGTTTTTGATAAGGTTTTTTGTTAAGTTTAAAACACATAAATTATGCGTAGACCTATGCAAGTACGTGGCGTAGCACTACGTAGCGATTCGTAGAGGCGGTTCTATCTCATGGGAACAGACTCATGGGATGAGAAGAAGCCTAATAGGTATGTTATTCTAAGTTTAGACCAAAGAGTAGATTTACGTAAAACAATCTATAGAGGTGAATCACACTAATATTATAGATGCAACCATAATATTATAGAACAAAACGCGTTTTGTTTGATGGATGTGTGTATGATTGTTACATCCCCACGCCAAAATAGTTTTCTTAAGAATTCGAATAATCAATTATTAATATAAAATAATCCTCCCACATACGACGACGCCACAAAAATTGCCTGGGTCTAGCCTGAGTCGCAGCAATAAAATCGTCGTCAGTTCATCGGATGGTCTCCCAACACTCTGTTTCGCGTTGCATCGAGGCCGCCACTCGAAAACCTTTACTCCACAGCGGTTATCAGTTCTGCGAGCTGCATGACTGCCCACTGCCACTTCAGCTTACTAATTCTGATAGCTATGTATCTCGATGACTTTCGTTCTTCTACGGATTTCAAGTTCAATTTCATTTATTGTTAAAGTAATTATTACACGTCAAATTAGGTATCCTTATTATACTTAAGTATAATTTGGTTTGTATACATTATAATAGTTAATTTTAACATCAAATAAAAATAATAATTCTATAAGACTATTAAGTAATTAAATTATAATACATTCAAAAACATTTATTATAATCAATTCTATAATCAAACAAAATTCCTTAATAATCAATGCAATAATAATTTTAAATTAATCGAAAAATGAATGTATTCATATGAATAATAATATAGTAGGTAATATAGTGGTAGTTTCCATATTCTATTACGTACAGAAACTCCATTAGTTCTCTATAGCCCCCTGGGCGACTCTGAGCTTACTAGTATGAACGAGGGCAAAAACTATTACAGTCGGTTATTTCAACAGCATCCTGAGGACTTCATCAGATAGATGTTCCTCATTGCTCTGGGTAAGCTTTATCCGGAAGGCGATCTAGAGAGGATACTTTTACCCATACCTATTTAATAAATTGTATACTAACAGCTAGGTTAATTTTTACTTGTTTTTTTTTCTTTTTGTGGTTGCTACCACTCCTAGGGATGATTTGTCCGAGATAAACGAATTTTATTTATATTTTGATAATAATTATATGATATAGATATACACGGTGTAACATGGGGTGGATCATCGGTAAATGGGGGGTGGGGGACCTCAGTACCTATCGATTTAACCCCCCTGTATGTTCAGCGATATTCACTGGTTCAAAAGTTATTTGGATTTTAGTAAAATTTTAGTTAAAATCAGATTTCATCCTTAATTTCGCAATTGCAGCCAAAATATTGGGTCTGCAACCCTGTCTTTTTTTAAAATCACAAAGAAAGTATCAAATATCAACAATGTGCAATCTTTGTTCGAATAATTCAAATTTAAAACTACTACCTTTTTAAGCCAATCACAGCGGTGCAAGATAACGCAGTCTTCATTCCAAAATTCAAATTCAGAATAAAAATAGCATACTACCTAATCAGCCAATCACAGCCGTGTAAGAGCAAAACATAATGCTTTTATTTAGCTATCCTATCCTTGACATGATCCAGTAGTTTTCTGTTAACAAATCATGGATTTTTTGCACTTGACACTGTTTTAATTACATTTTTCAACATGATTCCTTCGTACTAGCCAAATGAAATTTTCAGGGTTTATTCTTCATGAAAGCCAGATGTTTTTAAGATAGGTTGCAGAAAAAATACGACATATTGTTTTTACAACCATTTCAAGTTAACGTAATTATTAGATTTTTCAAATTTTAAGAAATTTTGCTATAATTTTCATATTTGGTTTTTTATAAATCTTAAGAGTCAAATTGGTATAGGGGTACCAAAGGCCCACTATTCATCTTATTTAAAAAAAAAGACAGGCAGACCCAATATTTTGGCTGCAATTCCGAAATTAAGGATGAAATCTGATTTTTTCTAAAATTTTACTAAAATCCAAATAACTTTTGAACCAGTGAATATCGCTGAACATACAGGGGGGTTAAATCGATAGGTACTGAGGTCCTCCACCCCCCATTTACCGATGATCCACCCCTCATGTTACACCGTGTACATATATTGATAAAAAAGATACATCGCAGGGCACATCAATAATATTTTAGCTTAAGCTCTGCATCTGCTACTAGGTGTGTGCATCTGATAGCGTCACTCCTAAAGGAGTCACATACTTTAGGCACGTGTATACCTAGGGAATACTTAAATAACATCTAAATTTTATACAAGTATATGAAAATATTTCTCGTTATTTTTCAGAACAACTAAATAATTTAAGGAAGAAACAGATGGAAGAACTGAAGAAGACAAAGAAGAAAGATGATGATTGATTCAATTTCAATAAATACCTCCTAAAAATATGTAATTTTTAGTAGGTATAAGTAGTTATAACATCGCCTTAGGGCTTAATAAAAAAACCTGTTATGATGTTATTATCTCAATAAATAAATAAAGAAATAAATTTCACTCTGAAGAAAGAGATTTTGGGTTTCAGTTATACTTTTTTCTCATCAATATATACGTTTAGATCTTTAATGTTTTTTATTTAGAGAATAATACCTCGGAAGAAGGAAATCATTCAACCTAGGGGGGACAGGAGGCTCTATAGATTGTTCTATATTGATGATGACGAGTCTTTGTTAATGGCTTCAACTTCAACTTCTTTTTTGTTTTGGCGCCGCTTGCTTTTCGCTACGACTCTGCCAGTGTCTGTTTCAGAGTGTCATGAACTCTTACATAGAATATGATCGGTTAAATGTGTCTGGTTGGACACTTTTCTGTCAGTGTCAAGTAATGGAATATAATAATTATTTTCCATGACAATTATTGTAAAAGAAATGAGTTATCAAATTATGAAGATGGTTTGATATTGTCACCAGACCTTAGTTCGTTATCTAGCAGGGTTATACCACGTGCAGGTTAGGTTGGCTTGGGAGACGAGATGTTGGAGTCCCCCTTACACTTTATATATGCTACCATCAATTTGACACATTTTGAAGTAACAAGTGTCAATAATCTAAACTACTGGAATTCTACGTTAAATATTTATTTTCAGTTAAAATCATATAAATCATGCCAACGTGGTATTTACTACAGTGTGTGAGGTTACGAAAGAAGATAGATCATTTATTCATTACTAGCTGCACCCCGCGGCTCCGCCCGCGCGGAAATCTATGTGTCAAATGGTTTATAAACCTTCATCTTGAACCACTCTATCTATTAAAAAAACTGCATCAAATTCCGTTGCGTACTTTTAAAGATAAAAAAGCATACATTAGGGCTCTAGGTATATAGGCACTCGCCTATCCGTTAGTAGCAGTTTTATCGGAAATCTATCACATTCGTGTAATACTACGCCACGTGAGTTAGTTTTTGAAATATGTATATTAGCAATGCTTCTATAGTATTTAATTAGTTATGTATCATAAACTTTCTTCCATGAACCTAAACCAGTTACGCAAAATAAGCTCATAAAGCTTATCGATATACTCCTTGATCGTTGGAAAATACAAACACAAATACATAGTTAAATCAAGGTTAAATCTTTTCGATCAGGGAAAAAGGTGATTTCGTCCGTCCACGAGAAGAACCAAATAAATTCTAAGCACTGCCATGCCACGTCACTGCCGTTATAGGGTTTTCACTGTGGGTTTTCATCTATTCTCTGTCTCCGGTTTTCAGTGGCGACTGACGTCTATTTATCTTACGTACTAGTTATTGTATTCTCTTTGGTCTATTATACAATTGCAGAGGCCATGGCTTGCTTGCGTCATCCGTGAGTCGTTGTATTCAAAGAGAATGCAAAAATGAGGTAATGTAATGTAGTATCTAATACTTTATATTCTCTTTGGGTAATTTCTTCTCTTTGGCCATGAGAATTAGGTACTATATGTTCTGTAGATACGTGTAGATACAATAAAAAATTCCACAAAATGTCACCAAAATATTTCCGTAAAAACTAATTTCATAAGCTCCGCTCAAACAGTAAAGGAAATGTCCTTAGTTCTATACCTACTTTCAGAATTACTTCCTTTTTTCATATTAAATATTCTAAAATTATATAGCCATACCAACCTACAAGTCTTATATAACATTAAACGATGTTCATAATCATATTCCTCACCCAATACTACCGAAGCCTGAGCTTCAAATACTGCGCGGGTTCGCTCATCAAACCAGATGAATGCAAGAACATTCAAGGATTCGCTTTCACCAACCATCTCCGAGCCTTCGCCGAAAAGAAACTAGGTGGAGACCCAAATCCAAAGAAGAGTAAAGCTCAGTTGCAGCCGATAAAATGGAAACCAGATTCAGTCAAAATTGACGCGCCTGATAAAAAAGAAAAATAAACGCACAGTGAGAATGTTAATACGATTCTTGTGGCGCTTTAATAAAACTTGCTTGCGTGTGAAATGGACTAGGTGCTACGCGGTCGCGTAAGGATCGACCCCCAACTCTACTAAGGGGACCTACCCGGAGGACTACCTAAGGAGGAAGGGCAGCAGCTTCTTTCTGTGTATTTTTAGCACCTCCACTGCTTTCACCATCACATATGTCCAGCGTAGTGACTATGGTATTAGTGTCTGATGTTAAACGGTAGGAAAGCAATTACCTGGAGGCATTATCCAGTGGTATATAAAAGGTTGATGGTTTGGTAGTATCCAATTCATCTCTTTATATAGACAAATACTTTCAGGTATTAAAATGTGCCGGATATACAAACTTGATGCTAATATCTATTATTATAAAGCTTTAAAGCTGAAAGCAAGCGGTAGTGCAATAGAAGAAATGAACCTATCCACTATGTACCTTAAGTTATGAAAGTAAACGAACAGTATACCGAGTTATACGCGTTGTTTGTATTATTAGCATATTGTTGATGCTAGGTTTTATATCTCAAAACTAGCGGCCCGTCCCGGCTTGACCACCCGGGCGAAGCCGGGACGGGCCGCTAGTTAGATAGAAGCTTTGGTTCAGGCAATTTTCAAATTTTTCTCTTTTTTCTCTTCGTAAGAACCATCCTCGTACTTCAAGGAATATTCTAAAAAAAGAATTAGCGAAATCGGTTCAGCTGCTCTCGAGATTTGCGCTTAGCAACACATTCAGCGATTCATTTTTATATAATATATTTAGATAAAGAGCATAACCACAAATGTTTTCAAAAAGTCTTGAACATACAAAACACTTTCCGGTTATCATGCGATCGTGTGATTCGATCATTCTGGGATCAAAACATTTAGATAGGTCGGGCATTACGGGATATAAATCATTTTGAAATTTATTCTAATTGATTTCAGTCATTGTGAGATTTATTTTATTTTATTTACTAAACACACATCGAGTCTTCTCGTCATCCATACCGCAATGCTTGAAAACGAAAGTTTTCAACAAGTGCGTCCTACCCGTTATGACCTACGGAGCTGAGACGTGGATACTCACGATAGGGCTGGTCTACCAATTCAAAGTGGCTCAGCGAGCTATGGAAAGAGCTATGCTCGGAGTTCCCCTGAAGGATAGGATTCGTAACGAATACATCAGACAGAGAACCAAAGTTATCGATATAGCTCTAAGAAT
Source organism: Eupithecia dodoneata (assembly GCA_947044415.1). Classification (NCBI taxonomy): domain Eukaryota; kingdom Metazoa; phylum Arthropoda; class Insecta; order Lepidoptera; family Geometridae; genus Eupithecia; species Eupithecia dodoneata. The sequence continues at coordinate 5,211,850 of OX345670.1, forward strand.
TAGCAAGCTGAAGTGGCAGGGGCCGGGTCATATGTCGCGAAGAACCGATGGCCGCGTAAATACACAAAACACATTACAATGCTATCTAAAATAATCATACAAAAATGAGATGATATGAGATTGTGTGGTTACTGATTAAAAGATCTTATCTGCATTACACTTGACTGAGCTCTGACGATTTCAAAGGGTGACGATAGGAAAGAGCGACTATTTGAAAATCTGACCATTTGAAAGTCCGACCTTATGAAAACAAAGGTAATCGCAATCCGTGTCTCAGCACTACGGTGGTATCGTAGGTAAAAATACCTACCATACCACTATGGTCGTAGGAATGGTGGGTCGGAAGGGGCATTTTGAGATTAAGTTTAACCGGAGGGTTGAAGCTAAGATCACCCGACTCGTGGTCCCACCAATTTTAACCTACCAGTCTTATAGTCCCACTAGCTTAGGGCTATTGGTCCCACTACTAAGCCCCACTAAGCACTTAGCTACCAATCAGCAATAAGATACGAGTCCATTGCTGGGGTCCATTGCTGTATTGTTTATTGGTTGAACCAACATTACAAAGCAACTAGAAAAGTTTGATGTTGGTTGTTAGCTAGCGCGGCTTGTGCAAGCCGCTTGTTAGCATGCAGAACTTATATACTAATTGTAGTTTGCCTTTCAGTAGGTAAATTAAAAAAATAAGTATTGTCAACGCGCAGCTATATATTTTTAACTTTACATTGTAACTAATGAAATGACTTACTTTGTTTTTAATACACAACTAACTTTAAATACTTTCACAGGTCTAGCACTGCGTCTGTTTAAGCTTAAGAAGACGTGCTTTTCGAATTATAATCATTTCATAGAGTTACAAATGCTTTAGTGGACATAGCTTAGAAGATGATCTTGTCTTGAGTTTTACAATCACGGTCAGCATAGTATGAAAACGGATCTATTTTGCCGTCCTCCTTTTTGAGTCCAGCGGATTTTTTTCTTATCCTTTCTTTCATCTTCTCCAGTTTTGATTTGTTTACTTTGTGCATGAATTTATGCTCGGGCGTCACGGCACCCATTTTGTTGTTTGCACCGCCGCTCCCCTCTTCTGGATCTCCTCTATAAGGGCTATTTGTATTGGTGGCAAACCTTTTCGAGTTGCCCCAAAGGTCCCTAGAGTTCCAGGCGGAGCTAGTTATCTTTGTGACGGGGGTGACGCAAGCCCATGCAAATTTGAGCGGTTTGAGAGATTTGGTGCCCTCTAAGCGTGAAAAGTGAACTGATTGGCAGAAACATCGGTAGCTAACTACTCTGTGGCGTGTTGCATCAATCTGGGGAGGGTAGGATGTGTTGACTTTCATTTTCGGTACACCTCGGAACATTTTGTCTTGATGGCTGCTGCTTGATTTTCTTATGGGGTTTAGCACAGATGCCATAAATTTTGCTGAACTACCAATTGTGTAAGTAGCAACCATTTTTATAGTTACCGAAACGTTTGAGGTCCTCTTTGGGGCTAGGTGATTATAGGTTCATTTTTATTTGGTTTTGCGTTGAAAAATTAAACTTAAACGCGCTGTTTATTATTTCAAAGTGTCAACTGGTGTCAACCGAAACAACTGATAGTCGTCTGGAATACTTTCTTTTCCTGCTTATTTGTGGTCATAGCAAAAAGTTTTGCTAGAACATTAAATAATCTATGTAGAGCCTTTCCACCAGAAATATATTTTCAGTGCCTTTGGGCGGTGACCATAGAGATATTGTCATCTTGATCATCAGCCTATATTAGTCCACAGCTGGACATAGGCTTCCCCTAATGAGTGCCACATCCAGCATCTGCCTACAGTATTTCGCAGATCGTCGTCCCATCGGGCTGCGGGGCATCCTATACTACGTTTTCAGAGGACCAAATAAAAGCAGCACTGAACGGCCCCTACATGAATGGAAAGCAGCAGTTCAAGAGGACGGATTGTGAAGCGTGCCGTGATATGATGACCACGACCACTCTTTCAGATATTTTATCATCACGATCAACACTGGTGCAATAGGCGAAAATCATTAGCAGAACAAATATTTCGTCGGGGTCTCGGTGTTGAATCATAACAGTTTATTGTTTGTTTATTTTCAAATTAAAGTACATTACAAGAAGGTGTAACGTTTCTGCCAAACTGTATAACAGTTTGTCGGCAGTAGCTCTCGTGGACACAATATACCTACTTAAATTGTAAATGTACCTAGCTGATTAAACCTACATGACTGCCTGTTTGTTACTCTTTCACGCCTAAACGGCTGAGCGGAGCTTGATGAAATTTAGTAAATTGGTCCTAAGCAATTTAAATAATTTAAATTTAGCGTTTTCAAAATTATTTTATTTGAACATTCCAATGAGAGTAGGTACAGTGAAACGGACTAAACTCTTGACAGCGAGATTCGAACCCGGGACCTTACGACTGTCATTGCTCATCACGTGTACTGATTGCAGAAAAATACTTCGGAATTTACTTAATAATATTATTAGGTATTATTTTTTTAAGAAAATGGAGTTGGTTTTAAGTACGAATAACCTTTTACAGAATAAATAGTTGAATGAATTATTTAATAGGTGAAATATGCAACACCAAACTGTATTCAATTCGCTAAGGTCTTATTTCAGAAAAGTAAATTAATATTAATATGGTGAGATGTCATACTTAATATACAACTTTTTTACATGTATATTTAAATTTAGATCTCTTTATTGTATGACCGACCAAAACCTTAAGGTCCATTCTCTATCCATGTTTATGTCAGATTGCCGCGCGTACCTACATATTATGCTGTTTGATATGTCAATGGGTCCCCCCGCGCTTGAAAGCTAATGCGTCGCATTTTAATTTGGTCCAGTTCTGACATCCATGAGAAAACTATACAAATCTAAAATTTGCACTAAGTATGTGCGCGACTAATAGACGAATATCACGTCAACCGATTTCAATTATTATTTCTTTAAAACTCCCAACCAAAATATATTAAAAAAATAAAATATAATAAGCCTTTATTACTGGTTGACACAGTTAACCGTTAATAATAATATTACAAAAACACTTAAATTAAAAACTGAAACTACTCATATTCTCGGCGCTTTTTTCCAGCTTGTCTTTCGACATTTTCATAATTACCGATTTTAACTTTTTGAGTATTTGAAGTCTGTTTATAGTTTTTTTAAAACACGCCATATTACATGATGCTGCTTGATGATAAGCTCACTGTTCTGCCATCGCTACATGCGCACACGCAGCTACGGGAGCTCTAGTAGCGCAGCACGGGGCCGCTCTCTGTTTGTGGAGATAATCTCTCTGTCCAACACACTGACAATCCTGATGCTTGATGTACTGCCTCCCAGTTGAATTGTTCATTTAAGGTGGTATGTTGTTCTTAGGTAGAATTCATTTGTTTAGCATGAAGTTATAGGTAGATGTACCTATAACTTCATGCCAAATAATTGAATTCTAATTGTTGTAGCAGGGTCTCGTGCGACCCATCGACGAAACGTACCCTCGAGGTAGAAACCTTTCGAGGTACTGATCTTTCGAGGTAACGACCCATCGACGAAATGTACCGTCGAGATAGAGACATCGAGGTAATGAAAATCGAGCTATCGTCATTCGTCACTAGAAATAGAGTACGAGACCCGTAGCAGCGTATTCAACGTGTACTTAAGTGGAGCCTTCCGGTCAGGTGGGATGACAACCTGCAAAGGACTGCAGGCAGATGCTGGATGCGGCAAGCTGAAGACAAGGCGCTATGGCGCTCATTGGGAGAGGCCTATGTCCAGCAGTGGACTAATAGGTTAATGAAGAATTGCAGCAGCATTCCGTTTTCAGATAAAAATTCATGCATTAGGTAAGTGCGAGTGTGTTTATCATGCATTTTAGATGGTTTGTGAAAGATGGGATAACTTCGATATATTACATTTATTTATTGTTAATAGACGAGCAGCTTCTAGCTGATGTGTTTATATCACACAGTGTTGAATTTATTTATTGCGTTACTTTTTTTAGTTTATTATTTTTGTCTCGTAACCAGTTGTCGAGTTTATTCTTGAAGGCGTTTATTGATGTTGATATAATATCTTCTGGTAATAGGTTCCAATTGTGCACCACTCTATTACTAATAAAATGGTGCGCGGCAAGGGATTTCGTAGAGTCACGGGACAATCTATTATTACTATATTATACATATACTATATTATTGACGACAGATGTGGCGCGGTGGGCGAAGGTCCGCCTGCGACGCATGAGGTTGCGGGTTCGATTCCCGCCTCGGAACAAATGTGTGTATGATCTGCAGATATTTGTTTCGGGTGTTCTGGTCGTTTTCTATATATATAATAAAAAAATATCTGTCTATGTAATGTATTGTATTATGTATATCAGTTATCTAGTACCCATAACACAAGCTCTGCTTACCATGGGGCTAGATAATGCTGTGTGAATTGTCCAGCATTATTTATTTATTTAATCTAAGCACGTCCTTCTTTCTTTATGTAGATGTCTTGTAAGGATGGCAGGTTGTATTGGTGAGTGAGTATCTTGTAGGTCTCGATGAGGTCACCTCGAAGACGTCGTTCTTCTAGAGTAGGGAGGCGTAATGCGTGTAATCTATCTTCGTAGGATTTCCGCCGTAAAGCCCGTGGAATCTTTGTAGCACTTCTCTGAACACTTTCGAGCAGGTTTATGTCTTTGTGAAAGTGATTACTATTATTACTTAGGGATAGCAGGCTAACTTGTATTGTTCTAAGATTACATGCTAACTATAGGTAGATATAATTAGTTTACGCAAATTAAGTGAGAACTAAGTACCTACTTAGAAAAACTTTGATATATAAATATCTACCATTCCCAACAATCTATTCTTTTGAAAACATTTAGTCGAATTTGAAACGACTACTATATTTCACGATGTTCTGATATGCTATTCTTTATTAGCAAAGAAAGTAACTATGAAATAATAAAAACAAATTAGAACTAGTATTTACAATTGAAATAATTGAGCTAACTGCCAACTGTTGCAAACAATCTATAGGTAGCTCAACTGTTCCCGACTGGTATTGATATAGACCAGTCCCCAAGACGCTCTGGCTGCATTGACTCTCTAAATGGCTATGCTGATGCGCTGTGCCAGACACTCACCAGCTTTCAGGTCAGGACCAGACTATCGTTTATAGTTTTTTTTAAACCTATAGAGCCTCAGTACCCCCCGAACCTAGAGTCTCGTTTGTTTAGTCCCATAATAGGTACATTTATTTTCATTCATATTTCTGAGTCTAAGTTTCTTAGGGTTTTTAACCTTTATTAACAAAAAAATATCAAGAACTTAGTTAATCTATTCTATATAATAATAAATAAGTAAGTTAAGTAATTTACTTCTTATTAAGTGAATATATTAAATGAGTCAGGTATTGAATGTTATTTGTATTATTTACTAGCTGCGCCCCGCGGCTTCGCCTTCGTGGAAATTTTGCGCAATTTTACCATGTTTTCTCACCGTAAACCTTCCCTGGACTACGACAAACATTTCAAAACCAAAATCAGATAAATCGGCCCAGCCGTTCTCGAGTTTTAGCGAGACTAACGAACAGCAATTGATTTTTATATTATAAGAAGAAGAAGATAAATAAAACACCTACCAACAAACTACCACACAAGAAAAGACTCGTGTATCAAGCACAATCAAACGGCAGTACAAAGCAGCGCCTCAAAAAAACCGCCTTCTTTGTCGCGCGCCGCCCGGTCGCTACTGAAAAGAAAGTATCTCTGTATTCATTACAAGATCCTCAATGATAATTAGCTGTATTTATAAAGTGTATGAAAGAAATTGATTCTTAAGAGATGTGTCGGTGTTGTAAGAAGGTATCGATTTCGCTGCGAAAACTTGGAATGATGTACTTTAGGCAAAAGATGCATTCTAATGTTTTAATTCTTCTACGTGCTGATTTTAAACAGGGAACTAACTTAAAATACTATTGTTTTGGCTTGAAGAAGTAGCAAACATCCACCCATCCATCTAAACATCCATACTTTCGCGTAGTGTGATTTGTAATTTCTGAGATATCCAAGAGTCTTGTGTACTAAGAAAGGTCTAAAAGTAATAAAGCACTCTTTAGGCGCCTTGATCACTTTTCGGGTGAACAAAAAGCGTGAAACTCGTGTCATCGTCACCGCACGCTTCAGTATAAATCAATACATAATGTATTATAAAACAATATATAATAATATTATATAAACCAAAGTTGCTTCCCGCTGTCTATCTGTCCCTAAGTATGCATAGATCTTTAAAACTACGCAACACATTCCGATGCGGTTTTTTTAATAGGGTGATTCAGGCAGTTGTCTCACCGCCGCCGGCGAGAAAACGACTAACTATCGGCTATTTTCTCGCTCAAGAAACGTACAGTTAGATATACATTCCGTGTAAACAAAAGAGATGCATATAAAAATAGTTGATCGCTGACTGTTCACACGGCCGGCGAGGACTCGCTTCTCTAGTTTGTCGCTGGGCGACAAGAGCCAGGAAAATAACACTCGCTCAGCGATCAGAAAACTCACGCCGAGAGAGCAACCAGCGGTCATTCCTCTACAATGCGAGTAATCGCTCGTCTAACTCGCACACTCGCTTATAGCCGAGCTACACAACTATCAGAACTACGTACTCGCTCCCCGCTTCAAGCCGACTTGGTTCTGTGAGACAACTGCCTCAAGAGGAAGGTTTATAAAACATTTGACACATAGATTTCTACGCGGGTGAACCGCGGGATGCATCTAGTAAAATATAAAAATACTTAGTTTTCCTTCTATCGGCAGCCCCCAAAGACTGCCCCGCATTTTTTTCTCTTTTTATCTAGTTAAAACCGCGGGTACAACCTAGTAAACCATGCAACCTAATCAGCCAACCATAAAAAGGAGTATATTCGGCATCTGATAGTACCCAACCACAATGGCTGCGGATCCCAGTCTGCCAATAAGGATTATCCTAACAAAGTGCCGAAACCTCCCAAGACGAGATGAACAGACTCTGTTGCGTTACGGCATTGCAATTCTAACTTTTTGTCATCTCTTATCTGTTTTTGAGATCCTTCGTTGACTGTACTGAATATCATCTACCTACCTATAACACAAGATAGATAGAAAACACTTCATGATACACAAAGCAGAAAATAATAGAGAAATAGACTTAGACTTTATCTGCTTAACTAGGGGCTAAATTAGGTAATTGTTAAAATTATCTGTCTATCTAAGTAGGCAAATAGCCTACGTTTTTGTAAGAGGGTAGGTATGTAAACGTGTACCTAAATAATTAAAATAATGCTGGAAAGTTATATTTTTTGCACTCCGATTAAAAATTTATGACTCAAAACTTAACATAGTTAATATTATCGAAAACACAAGGTAGCAAGGTTATTACTAAAGTAGGTAAAACACAAACTTGAGCAACAATCACATGTGGAGCAAAAAATTATTAAATTTGAATTTGAAAACGGGAAATCAATTTATGTCGAATGAAATCTTTCAAAACCAAAAATAGTTTCGGGCTTCTGTGGTTTGCTGTGATGATACCTAGCTAAGCTATAAATATTTTTCACCAATATTCCTAGGATTTTTAACCTTATTGTATACAAAAAATATCCAGGTTTTTTTTAATCAGAGTATAGACTCTGATTATATATTATCAGGATATTTTTTACAAGAAGTGCTCGCCTATCCGAGTACTTCTTCTAAAGAGATTTTACAATATTCGCAACCTTCCAATTTCAAACGCACCACTGACCACTTCGAAATCGGCGCCGTTGTTTTTTTTTAATCCTAATCGCGCCTAAAGCACGTCGGCATTCCGCCCAAAAATTCGCTAAAGCAAGGCGACTAAGCCGAAACTCAGTCGGTAGATACAAGAAGCTTGAATATTTTGCTATGAGGATTAAATATACACAATTACAACATGTAATAGATATGCACTCGAGCATAAACAGCTCTGTTTGGTGTTCTGCCGACACCTCCAAGTGTTATTGTTGTTTGTGAGTGCTTTGTAAATGACCATAGAGAAAAAGCCGCTGTCATTAGAATGACCATAGACGGTCAAGCCGACGGTTTTTAAGGTTTTTTCCTCTGCAAGCTACCACTTGATATTCTGCCATTTGTTGAGAGCACCAAATGTGTTGATAATTGATAAGAAAAGTAAGCAATGTCGCCAGCAGAAGCTACCGTTCGAAGACTTCGAAGAAAGGAAGAGGTTTCTATGTTTAACTATTATATTTTCTTCTCCGTGGATTTTGGTGATTCTTTTGTTTTTGTGAAAGTGATCGGTGAGGTGTTCCCATATAAAAGATATTCCTAAAGGATCTGTATTGGTCTCTTAACTCAAACTTAGATACCTAAATAAAATATTAATTTTTAATAAAATTAATAATTTATTCACTGACCAAAGTATAATAATTATAAATAAAGTATTGTTAAAAAGTAAGTATCTTATTGATCCTATCATCTATGAACTAACTGAATTCTTCAGCAACCAGTTTGTTGGTCAGGTTGTTCTTCGACATAGGCCTCCCCTAGCTTCTTCCAATCATCTCTGTCACGAGCTAGTCTTCTCCATACATCAGTACACAGTACAGTACAGTCATCTTCCCATCTCTTGATTTTAGATACCAACCTAATTTTAAAACACGTGATAACTAAATCTATAGGAATCAGAAGTTAGTTTATCGTTTTTGTAAAAAAACATATCCAATAATATTCTATAGACGGTGGTAGATACTGTCTGTCTGTCACAAAGTTATTAAAAGCCTGAGAAACAGATTATACTTATAAAGAAATCAGGTTCTTCGTTTAATTACACTATTTTTAATTTAAAATACGACGTATCATGGTAGCTTCTATTTTTCGCTCCGCCGCATTTTGACATGTGCTAGTACTAACTACATAATCTACATTAGCCAAACAAGTTTGAACTTTACGTTGAATGAGTTATGATAGAAAATTGTAAAGTGGGAAGTGAAATGATTCATGGATGTATGGTATCAAAGGTCAATGTGCTTTATATCAAGTTGATGCAATAAGATCTTCTATACTGCGATTAAAATAGCTAGATATTTTTTGTATACAAAGGGGGTACAAAACCCAAGGAATAAAGTTGGAAAATATTTAAAGACATTGGAATCATCAAAAAGCTGGCTCAAAGCACGAAACAATTTTTTGTTATTAGAGTTTTCATTTGTCATTTTCGCTCCACAATGCAATATATTGTTCTGTTTTTTGTAGGTATCTGCAGGTTTATTATTACCTAGATAATCTAGATTCTGGGCTCTTTCTAATTGTAAGAGTACTAGGAGATTTTAATAACATATTCCTGTGGCGTCTATTGTACTTGTCAGCTTGTTCCGATTTTGAGAATAAACGAGATTGAGAATAATATACTTGCAACTCAATCAACAAAACTTAAACAAACATGATTTAAAAATAAAAGACAAAACAGTTTTTTGCTATTGAGTCACAAAACGGTGTCTGTTTCAGCATGAGTAAGCACGTTACAACCAACGCGGTCTTTCGATAGGGCTGTTTTATTTTGAACATTTTTTTATAGAATATCTTTCTTGTCTACAACTAAATGAATAATTCAACAATACCCATAGATCTAGTATATATATGCGAATAGTAAAATTAATTAAATTACAATTTGACCTCTGCTACCGGCCGGGTGGCAACTTGGGATTAGCCCGATGATATTGTGTGGTCACACACCTCATACAAACATGGATCTAGGGTTTGCAGGAAGGCTTGTGTAGGCGAGGTTTCATACAACTTTAAAAACTATCATAGTTTACAGATTAAAACAAATAATGACAAACATTCTAAATAAAAGAACATTCGAAAAACATTCTAGCCAAAATTGGACCACGGCGCGGCCATTTGTGAGATCATATTATTTTTATTGCTAGAAAAATCTCAATAACAATGTGTTAGATACCCAGGATTTGAACCCAATCACATCATGGGTAGATTAATAATTATTTATTTTGTATTTATTTGAGTTTTTCACAGTTAATGTAGCTGATGGATATAGCAAATAGGTTCGTTAATGAATTTTCTAAATAAGACATGTAATCAGATTGAAAAACTTATAAATAAATAGCATTTTAAAGTATTTTTGAAGTGTAAATTAACATGAAAATCTTGCCCTTTCCAGCATTCTAAATCCTCATCCTAGTCATACAACTATCAGTCGAGAGGTGTCGATAGATCATTCATACATTTCATATACTGACATATGAGTTATGGGCGAGCGTTGACCCTTTTTGAACCATTACGACTTACCCACCTTCTTTTATTGGTTAAAGTTCAATTACGTAGGCGCAGGTAAGTGCCGAGTGCAATTTACTATAGCTTGGGATAAAAAAATACGTTTTTTTTAATATTATCGCAAAAATAAAACCAACTTCATTTTCAATGCCATACCACTGGTTTTTGGATTCTATATGGGTAATTACTAAGCCTAAAATATTTTTAAAAATAGTTATTCTTTGTAAAAATGGTTAAAAGTACTTATAATACAGAATTCAATTCGAAATTATCGTTTTTAAAATATAAATCAAAAGCGTGCGCAAAATTATTGGCGACAAAGTTTTAAACAAAAGAAAGGAAACCTTGAAAAGAGGTTCTAGCAATATTTTTTTAAAAATGTACCGTTAAGTTCTGTTACTTTTTTAAGCTGTTACAATAACTCTTTCAAAAAACACCAGACGATATTCGAAGAAGATTCACTCGAAGATTCAAAGTTTTAGCTAAACTCAACAAACAAAAACAACTTAGGAGACCCAAGTGCGGATTACCATAATGATATTTCTTTGTTAAACCACTAAAGTTTAGAAAATCATATTTTCTTATCTCTATTGCAATAGAGTTGAATTTATCTTTAAATTCAATTGAATGGAGTAATTTTTTGCGTTACTAAATTAACTTTTGCCCAATAATGACAAAGTGGATGGGCTACTGGGCGGTCGTGGGCAAAAACTCGTGGTTTTTGATTGTTATGATGGTTGGTTGACATGGCTCACTATTTGATACACCCTGATAATACACCCCACTGTGAAATATTTGATGGAATTCATTCCATTTTTACGACTGTCAAAACTCGAGTGGATTATATTCCCTGTAAGCAGAAAAGACATATATTGCCAATTAAAAGAAGTCAAGTTATATTGCCTGTAAAAAAAAATGTGTTATGGGTACGATGACTGATATAGGTACTTAAAATATAGAAAATACTCAGAACACTGTCCCGAGGCGGAAATCAAACCCGCATTCTCATGCGTCGCAGCCGGACCTTCGCCCACCGCGCCACAGAGATCGTAAAAATAATGTTAAAGAGCACAGATGCTGAACCGGAGAATGTAGAACCTAACAGCATATAACAGTTAGTAGAGCCTCTGTTGCGCTTTAATTTCACCTATTGGTTTAACACGGTCTTAACCACAATGACCATAGACTATGATACTTGGCCTACGATAGTGGTAAATGAAGCGTGTGTGAGTAAATGGGTTGTTCGGTCGGGCGCGACGCGGGCGGCGACTAGAGCCAGTCTCGAGGTGACAATGTCTCTATTCGTGGAGAATGTCAAACTTTATCTTAACCTTAAAGACCCCCTTTTCATCTCTACAGTATAAACTAGTCCACTGGACGCAGGGTTGTTACAGCCCTCAGGCGGTATTAGCATTAGGGATTTCTCTTTTCCCTCTCGGATTGATCTTTTATTCCAGAGTGTTTTTAATTTAGTTTTATTAAGTTTTTAAATTTTTCAATCTTTATATATAAAAATCTATTGCTGTTCGTTAGTCCCGCTAGCGCGAGAACGGCTGGATCGATTTGGCTGTTTTTGGTTTTGAAATGTTTGTCGTAGTCTAGGGAAGGTTTAAACGATGAGAAAACATGGTAAAATTGCGCAGAAATTTCCACGCGGGCGAATCCGTGGGGCGCAGCTAGTAAATAATACAAATAACATTCAATACCTGACTCATTTAATATATTCACTTAATAAGAAGTAAATTACTTACTTACTCTATGAAAATCATTGGTTGATATTTTTTGCGCTTTTTCAATTTAAAGTAGTAAGTTAAATTTAGTATTTATCTTTGTCTGAACTCGTCTTCTACATAAGCCTAAGTCTTCTCCTAATCACTTTGAAAATGGGACGTATTCGGGTCAGTTGATTCGACGACTCGATAGCGGTATCAGCGATATCCGGTCGACACCTCCGCAACGATCCATAAATTTTTGGCAAGCGGTTGCTCAAAGTTTTATTTATTTTCCCAAAAATAAAAAACAGAGATTCCACTTATTATTTTACATGATTCCATACATTATTTTACTTTTTAAACTCACATGGTTGTACTTACTCGCAGTGCCTTCTGTTATTCCGTGATCATGGCGCATGAAACTGTGCCAAAATGTTGGAAAACTCAAATATCCCGTTCTAAACGCCTTTTGTTATTATACCGGCTATGATTTAGCGATTTCATAATCTTTACATCTTATCGCCATAATAAAAACACTGATCTTGCATTCGAGTCAAAAACAAACCATTACAGTGGGATAAAAAAAACAGTAAAATTTTCTTTAAATCCAAACCTAACTTCTTAACTTACCCTCTAACTAAATAAAACTTCGAGCAAGGAAACTAAAAAAAATAGAAAAATGTTTGTTACCTAACTGCTACTACTTAAGTATACAGATTTAAAGCTAATATGCGTTACTCAAGCATAGATCGATGACTGAGTAAACTTTTTATATTGTGGGCCGTAAAGTTTGAGAAGCACTGGTGCTCGCGGGCGGTCGCACGACACTCTTGTCTTTAATTTATCGATACACGACAATTATTCCGAATAATTACTCTATACACATCGACGCACTCAGTAAACCGACTGGAAAATGTTCTGAAAAATTCCAAGCATGTAAAGTTAGTTTAAATGCTCTAAGTTTTTTATTAGAAATATTTATGAAGAATTTATTTCTGGGACACTCTTTATAAGGTAGGTTTATTTAGTGTTGCACTACCCTGTAAGTAGAGATAGAAATGTAGAGATCATTTAGTTAAAGTTGACGAAAAAACCGTGACTTCGATAAAAACTCAGAACGGTTTAATCTATGAAATGAAAACGTATTAACGTAATAGATATGAGTAAAATAATTAATAATATATATTTCTTCATTAGGAATTATTAATTTATTAAAAACCTAAAGAAATTCATAAAAACTAAAATTCAAGATTCCTATCATTCCGATCTCGAAATTCTGCTGTTAAACACATAACAATTTTATCTCACAGCCATTTCAAAGGCAACCCTTCACGCACAACCTTATTCCAAAGCGATACGGTTTATTATTGTTTGGAGTTGTATTTTGACAGAAAACGTCATATGTCAAGTTTTCATGATCGGTCGACATTTTGACAATTTGGCTGGGGCCTGCAGAGCCGAGTGTCAGCGTGGTTTGAGGACCACCAGCAAGTGATTGTATCGATAAAGATAGTTTTGGGTGCAATTTATAATAATAATAAGTAATAATATCCAAAAGGCGGTACTCCTAGACTCGGCACGCATCGTCAGGAAGTTCCTTTCGCTGCAGCCTTACTCACCGGCCGCTTGAGCATAGCTTCGGGGGTTGGTGATCTACCGTTGTTATATATTTTACTGTAGAATAGTGTTATAATATTTAATTGTATTTTATATGAATAAAAAATATTTTATAATGAGAATTTAGAGAATAAAGTGATATAATAATATCATTTAATATTAAATAGACAAGTATTTCGTTTAAAAAAATTGAAACACGATGACGTCTCCCTATTATCGTTAAACTTGGGGCTCAGTTATTTATTCTTTATTGTCGATGTTTCACCACAATCTCATCTGATGGAAAGATTGAAAAGATGTGGCCGACAATATACATATCTCAAAGGTCTAGACGACACCTATTTAGTCTTGACACACAAATTCTTCACATAAATTATATACAAAGCCTTTAATATTACACCTACAATAATTTGTTTAACTTACATAATACTTAGGTATGAATAAAATAAATAAATATTGCTGGACAGACAGTCCACACCAGTCCCAAGCTAAGGAGAGCTTGTGTCGTGGGTACTAGATGACATACATTACATAGATAGATATTTTCAAACCTAAGTTATGTTGTAATTTTATATTAAATAAATGATTTCCTAGATTATTATTTGTTTTAACCAACCAACGGCTGATTCAACGATAAGACGGCGGCGGCTATGGCATAAGTATCTACTTATGCCATAGCCGCCGCCGTCTTATCTACCTATCTAGGTAGAAAATATTTGCCATTCATTTGTATAAGAAACTCGCTCTATATTTTCCCAAATTCTCACTCCCTACTTAAATAGCTATCTTCAACAAACACCTTCATAAAGCCGGTCTAACAAAGAGTTAAAACGACGCCGCCATCGGCACGTAATAAAAAACGAAATAAAGAAATCAAATAATCCGCCCCAAGTATCAAATAATAAACTTAGTAGCAAGTGAATTTTGGGGATCGGGTTGCGTTCTGTTTTCGGCGGTAAAAAAGAAAGATCCTTTTTGGGGTTCGTTATTGATTAAGAGAAACGGTTTGAACGTAATGGTAATCAAGGCGTTCGCGGCCACATAAGTCTCATGTACCTACGAGTACCTGTCACCGACCAACTGATTAAATATTTACTATTATTTGCAACAATCTGCATTTAGCTCAACTGTTTCAGTAGTAAATGCTATTTTTTTATAATAAGTATTCTTTATCTTAACCTAAGCCATTCGTGCTGCCGCTCTACACAGCGGTTGTGTTGCGCCGCACATGCGTTTCGTTCGAAAAAATTACAGCTGTGCTGAGTCACACAGATCTGTATTTGCTCAGCCGCAGCACTTCGAGTGCTGAAATCACACCGTATGTGTTTTCTACGTGTTGTGTTAAACGAAAAATGAATATAATTTATATTGATATCAAACATTTTTGTTTACGGAACCTCTAGGCGAAGGGTGAACGACGCAACCCAGCTCGGTTTTTTACAATTGTTCGAATTTCAAACCTGACGGCTAACGTCAGCGGCAGCGGGTATCCCGGACGAAAATAATCGGATGTTTTTTATAATACAAATATTTTAAACAGTGGCTTAACATTATGGTCAGTATTATTTACTAATCACGAGATATAGGTACATAATGTATGTTGGTATAACAAAATTAGCACATACCAAGCAAATACTGGTTAAAAGGGAAGGTAACTTCCAACCTAAAGTTTTTTTCATTGTTGTCTTTCAAATTTAAATATACCTAAATAACGCTGGACAATCCACACAGCATCATCTAGCCCCAAGCTAGATTTGTTGTTTGTAGATTTGTATTTAGATCACAGGCACCTTCATCCTTATCCTTTGAAAAACACTTTTCTGCCCGCGGCTTTGCACGCGTTATTTCTATGGAAACGTTTTAAGGTCATTTCTATCCCATGGGAACTGATTTATGGGTTAATCCCATAAATCAGTTCCCATGGGATAGAACACATTGAGCCTTTGTTTTATTCCGGGTCTTTAACTACCTGTATGCAGTTTCAGCCCGATCCGTTCAGTAGTTTTTGCCTGAAAGAGTACCTAACAAACATCCATAAATATTTACAAACTTTTGCGTTTAAAATATTAGTAGGATATACTAATTCGCGAGATAATCATTCGCAATATCTCGCGAAGAACCGACGACCGCTGGGGCAAACGTGACTTGGTAGACGTAGTGTAGGAGGCCCTCCGACCAGGTGGGATGACGACCTGCGAAAGACTGCAGGTAGATGCTGGATTCGGCAAGCTGAAGACAGGGCGCTATGGCGCTCATTGGGGGAGGCCTATGTCCAGCCGTGGACTGCTATAGGCTGATGATGATGATGATACCAATTCAACACATAATAAGGTAACTCATAAAACGCTTCCATTTAATTATCCATTCATCGTCATCGAGTACGGACGAAATACCCCACAACAGGTTATCAAGATAACCGACTATTAAAAATTAAAAAGAAATAGCTTTAAATCATGCGATATCAAACCTTCCCGCGTTGAAATTAGGAATTAAAAACACTGGCCGGTAGATTGAAGATAAAGAAATAAAAGTAAAAGGCGGGCTGTTTGAATATGGAACGTCATGTCAAGTGAAACGTCAAATAGTGACAGTTTCCGCGCGGGCGCGCTGCGGTCGGGTACGATGCACTCGCCTTCTTGGAAGATTTGGTGTTTGGTAAATTATGGCTTGTTTCAAACTCAATTTGGTATGGAATTTGATTGCTCATCTCTTGTTACAGAAAAAAACATGATAGCAACTTAGCTTTTTATACTGGTTTTTATCACTTTCAACTACATTGAAAAACTTTGAGTAAATTCAACTTCATTTTCAGAAAGAGTTGCTTCGGTCAGACCATATAACAACATTTTATAGCTATTACTGAAATCCGGTGCAATTCTCTTTTGTTTTGTGTACTGTGCTACTACGAAATAAAACCAAATTTCTTAATTTGTTAAGAAATTCGATTGGTATTCAATACTCAATGTTTTATTGCTTATAATTGTACAAATTAGTCTTAAAATAACAAAAGACCAACAGGACAGGATGCAAATACATTGCATTATTAACGTAAATGCTAGGATATATATAAAAATTCATTTATTTGGGCAAGAGTGTGGTAGAGTTTTTGGCATAGGTGGGTATATTATTATATTGTGATTTTATTAAATTTTTATTAAAAATAGTTTAAATACATACCTAATGTATATAATGAAATAATATAAGTTATTTATTATTGTAGAATAATCTTTATACAAATTAGACCTACCTTTTAATAAATATTTTTTTTTGTTTTTCTTATGTAGGTTGGTGAGTAGGCATAATAAAAGACACGAGAGATTTACTTAATATCCTTTGCCTGAGGTTCTTAGTAAGAAATCTTATTATTTTTTATAATAATCGGAATACAATTTAACTCTACCACCTGTGACACAGATGGCATCTCAAAAACTTGAAGAGCATATATTTAAGAAATAATATGACAAACCATCCACTCGGATGATATTATAACAATCGATTATTATCGATTACATCGCCTCAATAATCGAGTTGACGATGAGGACAAACGACTTATTGTTGGCAAATGGCGGAAGAATAATTATGTTATCAAAATAATTTGCTTACGGATAACTAGGTTTTGTGTTACCTCAAATACTACCTCAAATACATATAGCATCGTTTAGTTTTAGAAAGAAACGATCAAGATTTTTTTTGTATTATTGTCGATTCAACTTCGTTTGACCACAATCTCAGATGGAAAGTGGCCGACGATGTATCACGAAGATCTAGAAGACACATATTCACTCTTGTCTTGAAAAGACCCAGGTTGAAACTGGCAATGTTTTGGCTAGAGGCACAGATTGATCTATCAAATACCTTAGTAAATATAGGTACGAGTAGTTACGAGATAGAAAACACTTTATCATACCACACAAAACAGAAAACAATACAAAAGTAAACACTTAGAATAGAGAAAGTATTAAGAGCGGAGAGGTAGGCCTGTTATTTATGGTATTACTATAAAATTACGAAATGGTTTTTATAGCTAGATCCTATCCATCCAAAGGTTGCCTGGAAGAAATCGCTTTTAGCGATAAGGCCGCCGATTGTGCCACTAGATTTAGTTAGTATTAAGATCCTTTATTTTTATTATTTTCTTTGTATTTGATGGTGCAATAAAGCTATATTGTATTGTATTGTAGCTAACAAAACAAGAAACATTGTTTTCTATGTAATTATAGTGTAATTAAAAGTAACTAAAGTACTTTTTTTATCTCAGCGGTGGACCCGCGCGGTTTCTGCGCAACGCTGCTCTACGATAGCATAAGTTCACAAGTTTCTGTCTCTCCTACTCAAAACCCGAAAAAATATAACCGCTGAACAGATTCTAATGAAATTTAGCAGGGAGATAAATATGTAATACGGTGTACCCATCATCGTATTACGTATTTATCTCCCTGCTTACTTATACTATCGTAGAGCAGCGTTGCGCAGAAACCGCGCTGGACCCGCTGAGCCAAAATAATTATTAGTTTTTCAGAAAAGCGCGTGCAAAACCGCCGCCAGAAGCTAGTGCAGGCATAAAAGGAGCTAAGACGCCAACGCCGTCAAGCGTGAGTAATACCAACAATAGGGATATAAGCCGTACTGCGTCTGCTATACACCCGGCACAAAGCTACCTTCCCACACCCGCTGTTTAAATTGAAAATATGAAATAACTTTGTAAACATTCTAAGACTGTACTAGGAATTATCATTTTGATACTTGAAACCTAACGAAAAAGTGTTGACAGAACGATAGGCCAGAGAAAGAAGGATTGCTGGTAAAATTAGAGGCTTTCTAAGTTTTCACATCCTTCGCAAACTGTTAAATGTTAAATATATTTAAACTTACGTGATCTGAATTCTGGACACATAATTTTAAGTACTAATTTCACGGGTATTTATGGCGAGAGTCATCCCGTGACCAAGACAGTGTGTAAACCTATTGAAACGTCGGGAAAAATTGGCATGTAAACGCAATAAATACCCGTTAAATTATTACATAAAATTAAGTATCTGTTGAATGATGTTAGTTCCTTAAAACTGTTTGAAGTTTTTCCCGTTTTGCAGTGGCTGTAATGGAGTCTACACACGAAAGTCGGCAACACATCCCGGCGGTGGGTTGGTGTGATATTTTAATGTATGAATACTATAAACAAGTCAACAGTTGTTGTGTTTTCATTATAGCGTTTCTATCGTCAAAGTATCAAAACCTGTTAGCTACAGTACAAACAGGAGCGATCCAGCGATGCGTGTTAACAACGTCACGGCGGCCGGTGAAGTGAACTATGAAAATAGGATTTCTTTTCTCTAACTCCCTCCATCCCCTCCCTTTTCAGGATTATGGAGATTATCTGGGATTGATATGCGGAGTAATTAAATATGGTTTTATTTATAAATTAATAAGGGGGCGCTTTCTTTCGTGTCTATAATTGAAATCTTTATTAACAAAGAATGTTACAATGAAATAAATGAAACAATTTAGAACTAGTATTTATTTACAACTGAAACAGTTGAGCTAACTGCAAAAATCTTCAAGTAGGTCAACTGACTTATATTAATACCATTTGGAAGTGTCCCCAAGACGCTGCCTGTATTGCCCCGCGCTGTATGGCAATGCTGATGCGTTGCGCCAGATACTTACCAGCATATTAAAAAACCGAAGAGCCTCGGTATTCTACGGACCTAGTGTCTCGACTCTAAGTGGAGCTCATACATAGGCTCTGCATATTTGCACCTCTTGAGATCTTCGGCCAAATCTGACGCCGTACCAGCCCTCACGGAAGTCCTCGGAAGATGGGAAGGCGCAAGTGTGTCGACGCACGTAGAGTTTCTCAGAAAGTTTTTTAATTTAAAAAAAAATTGACTTACGCGATCGGAACACACAATCATAAGTACAAGTAGTAGGTTAGGTAAGAAACCCTTACTTTGTTAGGTTGTTAGTTTTCGAGTTGGAGCAAAACTCGCCTCAAACTTTTTTATCGTCCACATAATCTGATATTATTAATAAGTCTAAGTTTAACAATATTTTGGATTTTATTTATTGAGAATTTTCCGAACTCACTTGGAGAATTGTTGTAGAAGCGTGTATTGCCCTTTAAAAGATACATTTATCTTGTATAAATACATATATTGACAGTACAAATGTAGTAATGAAGGTAGCTCTTTAGATAAAAAAAAAACAAAGTTAAATATTAAAAAACACATGAAAACCATGTCGGCATCAACTTGTTATAATTTCCCATCAAACTAACAATAAAACACATGTTTACAAACCAAACACGAATTGTTATCAAACAATAGAAAAGATTAAAGAAACCAGTTTTGTTGCGCAAACGCATAATCCTTACAAAGACGCCGAAAGCCGAAATAATGCCGAAGAGTTACCGAAAGAGCCGAAACGTTTAATGTACCGAAGCCGACAATGGTATTTAACCTATGGCATTGTTATTGATAGCTTTGCGGATGATAGCAGATCATAGAAAAAATATAAAAAGTAGGTACCTATATAGAGGTAGGTAAAAACTAAGTAAGATTATTACTCTATTGTAATTTGGTCAGATATCATCGTGTCTACAGGTACATTGGCGTTCATCAATTTGACAACCTCTGCGGTTTGCAAAGGTCCACCTACGAAACAGGAGGTTGCGGGTTCGATTCCCGCCTCGGGACAAATATTTGTACGATCCGCAGATAATTGTTTCGGGTTTTCTGGTCGTTTTCTATGTATAGTATAATATAGGTACTATTTATTTACCACGAGTTTTGGCTCACGGCTTCTTACGCGCTGTTTATATGGAAACGCTTAGGTTAGGTTAGGTGGGGGGTACTCTATTTTCCGCATTTGGACTCCTGTTGGTCCTTTATGCGTAGTGGTTTGCTAGCATAGCAAGCCTAGCTCCGTCCAGAAGCGCAGAATCTTCCTGGGGTCTTCACAGGCTTCGCGGAGCGACCTCGGCAAGTTGAGGATTTCTATACGTTGTGCTAATACTCCCTCGCATTCCAGGATTACGTGGGAAGCTGTTTCGTCGTTGCTGAGGCATCCTCTACAGAGAGGGCTGTCCGTCGCTCCGATGGTGAATAAGTGTATGTTTAGTGGACAGTGTCCTGTTAGTGTTCCCCACAAGGACACGTAGGTCCAATCTATTCAGATTTAGTAAGCGTTTTGTTAGCTTCGGTGATGTTGATGGGAGTGCCGTCCTTGCTTGTCTGCAAGTGAAACGCTTATTTCTATCTTACTCTCATGGGTTTACTTTGCTATACTATTTGGCACTGATTAATGAGATAAGAAGTAGCTAGCCTATGTATTATTTTGGTCCTGGAACTACCGTTATGCAAACGAAATATCAGCGTGAAATTTCAGCCCGATACGTTCAGTAGTTTCTGCGTTAAAGAGTAACAAACATTCATACACACAAACTTTCGCGTTTAATAATATTAGTAGGATTTAAATTTAAGTTTCACTGACGGGTTCACATCTCCCATTTGTAAACGACTTCGCAAAAAGGAGGTGCTGTTGTTTGACTGTAGTCATATTTGTTAATGTATGTATGTTCGTCGATTTTTGTGTCGATTATGGACACAAAATTATTTCGCTTCTGTGTATAGAATGATTCCAGTGCCCCATTAAAACATATTCCCGAGGGATTAGCATTTGTCTTGCAAAATTTCAATGTTTTACATTGAGATTTTGCAAGGGAAGGGATTTTATGTCGGTTTTAGTTTTCACACAATCAAATTATTTCGGTTATGAAACAAATAAAAAGTGCCATCTAGCGGGAGGTGCAAAAAGCAAATCAAAAATATTGCAACAAGCCTCCGTCCTCCCTTACCCTCTATTTACTATTCGGTAACCCTCATAAAAGAAGCCCTCACTCAGAGAGCAATTGGCATTACTTTGTAGACAGATGTCGCTAGTAGTCCTGGAATGCCGTTGGAAAATGTGTGGGTTCTTCGTTAGCCTTGTATGGCCTTTTGTACCGATGAACATGGATGTACGGATGATTGTTACTCCTTCACGCAAAAACTACTGAACAAATCAGGTTGAAATTTTGCATACAGTTAGTTCCAGGTCCAGAATAAAATATAGGCTACTTTTTATTCCATAAATCAGTTCCCATGGGATAAAAATAACCTTTAAACTTTCTTTAGAAAAAACCCGTGCGAAGCCGCGGGCAGAAACTAGTTACTTATGAATGAAACTGGTGAAATTTCTGTCACTTGAGACCAGCAGTCTAAATGTTTCCTATCAAATACATCAAAAATCAAATCATGGTAAATATCGCGTTTTATATAGTTTCAAAAGTTTACATTTCAACCGGCTAAAACTCTTCCTGTCATAAAGCTTTTCATCACGATTCATCAGCGCTTCAAACCAAACTATTAACCAACAATTAAAAGGGCGAAACAAATAAAAATAAAACGATACACGACAATAAATAGAAGGGCATACGAGGGGTTGGACCCCCTTTTTAAAAATAGTGCTGGGACACGCTTCGTTGGTTCTGCATCGATGTCGATAGACCGGCCATGTTAGCAATCTTAGCCTTTGAGAGTAATCGGGCGGAGAGTGCACTTTACTATTTATAAACATAAAGATGATACGCCTTCTCGTAGTTTTATTTTCTTGACACCTAACCTGAAATTGTTCGAAGGAATGCGACTAGAGCGATCATATTGGAATAATGCTGACTGGGACCTTTTTGGGACTTTATGTAACATACGATTTGTACCTATCTGTATGCTTTATCTATTTCTTTTGCATATTTTTTTCTTGTTTGTATACTTACCTATTATGTAATGTGTCGTGTTATGTATGGTGTCAAATAATCTAATTTCTTTCTTTCTTATTACTGAGGTTAGGTAGGGTAGGTGTACGCGTCGGAGATTTTTGGTAGAAAACTGATAACTGATTGAATATTAATTGGTTCTCGAATAACATAATTCAATCTGTATTACTTATACTTGACAATAGGTGATTTCACAGTTAAAATAATGTTAACTGAAGAGTTTTTGGAAACAGATTTGAACTTTACTTGGTGCTTATTTAAACAATTTAGGAGCAAATAAAATATCAAAAATAATAAAAAGTATTCTAGTGAATACTTTTATAATAATAATAAATAATTATAAATTTATTCCAAAATAAATTATATTAAATGATGATAAAAATTGCAATCGTTTCTTCCTCACAGCATTTTTACTTAGACTTTTACAACAGTTTCTGATTTGTGTTGGCGTCGGAAGCATGAGTTCACGTTAAGCGAACGTTTATTGAATGAAAATTCGTAGGTAGTTCTTCAATCGTGCGATTGTGGTTTTATTCCAATCTAATAAAACAAGCATTAAATTATTGAGTCTATCACTTACATTTTCTAACCCGCCGGGTGATGTTGTATAGTTGATGATGTAACTCGCGACCGGTTTGCGACAGGCGTAAATTAAGCAATCAGTGCTGTCAAACGTCAATTTTGTATTAGTTTGACACCAGCTACAACGTCAAAATTGGCGTTTGACAGCACTGATTGCTTAATTTACGCCGCAAACCGGTCGCGAGTTACATAATCACCATACCGATTTCTACTGACACTAGACTCGAATGTCAAATGACAATAAGGTTCAAATCCCTTCGTAGCCTTTCCCCAAACTATCGACAATGTCCCCTCACTAGATCCGCGGGTCGATTCTGATCCCCAATACAATTACTCTGTGTGTAGACTCGATCTTCTCAACACTCTTCCATTGTCAAACATACCCAAACCTCTACACAGTAGAGCACAAATTAACTAAGCAGAACATCCCCAAACTTTCACCTCTTTCAATAGGACTTTAAACCTATAAGGTACGAAAGCTTTCGCTTTTCAGGAATTGTTTCGCGATTAGAAATGAACTGTAGGTACGTATAATAAGGTTCTGTTTTGCGTTTCAGTGTTTTTCCAAAGGCTTAAAACTCTTGGAACCAATTCCCGAGCTGGGGCTTAAGCCGAAACAATAGAGGAGAATTTCGATATTTAGCCGATTATAAACGTTCCGGTAATGCTCTTAACGAAGTGTGATTTTTGGTCGGCCCATAGAATCGCGTTAAAGTTTTGATAGAAAATGGGTTGAAATTGTTTTGTTGTTAGTTTATAATCTGCCTTAGGTTTAGGGACTGACTCATCATCATCAACACTATGATGAGTCGGTCCCTGAGGCAGAAGGAAGGCCTATGTCCAATTGTGTACAAACATTGATTTGTACACTACTGGATATAGGCCTCTCCTAATGAGCGCCATAGCGAACTGTCTTCAGCTTGACGCATCCAGCTTTTGCCAGTAGTCTATCGCAGGTCGTCATCCCACCTGGCTGGAGGGCGTCCTACACTACGTTTACCGAGTCGTGGTCTCCACTTAAGAACACGTTTACCTCAGCGGTTGTCGGTTCTTCGCGAGTATGACAGGCCCACTACCACTTCGCTTGCTTAGTCTCAGAGCTATGTCGATAACTTTGGTTCTCTGTCGGATGTATTCGTTACGAATCCTATCCTTCAGAGAAACTCAGAGCATAGGCATAAGGGACCTAATTACCAGAAAATACTATAGGTACAGGGTGTATTTTTGGACGGGGCAGTAGATAAGAAGAGGTAAATGATCTTTCCATATTTTTTTAAGAAAGTTGAACGGTCTCCATTATTATTATTAATTTATTTATATTATTATTTAAATAAAAAGAATAGGGTGCTTGCGGGCTGAGTAGAAACAAACAAATACCTATATTTTTACAGCTACGTCAAAAAATCTACATATAAGACAACTGCAGAAGAATCATCCTAATAGTCAGACCGCTAAGCTACTCTGTCATCATCATCATCATCATCATCAGCCTATATTAGTCCACTGCTGGACATAGGCCTCCCCCAATGAGCGCCATAGCGCCCTGTCTTCGGCTTGACGCATCCAGCATCTACCTGCAGTCTTTCGCAGGTCGTCATCCCACCTGGTCGGAGGGCGTCCTACACTACGTTTACCGAGTCGTGGTCTCCACTCAAACACTCCACTCGTGGTCGCTACTCTGTAATATAATTATATTTTTGAGCAACAGAAGTAAAAACTCTGTTATTTCGATATACGGAGGTATACCTAATCTACATATTTAGGAGGGAGGTAACTACTTACTAAGTAGATACCTAACTTAAAAAGTACTTATTTTATCGGCTTCGAGTTGAATTCTTTACAAGAAAGCATAACAAGTTAGTAAAAATATCTTCAGATAGTAATTTTGTTTTTCCCGAGGCGGGAGTCGACCCCAACCAATAGTAGCAAGTGGACCTTCAACCACTGCGCCACAGAGGTCTTCATCGCATCACGGTTCTACTACCTTTTGTTTGTTGATCTTGAAATTAGGTTTTTGAGGTTGTTAGGTATTCGCATGTCAGATCCAAGATGGCAGTTATTTTTAGACAAATCACCTACGCATTTAAAACCATACGAAGTCATTTATATCAGAAATGTTAAGGTATCCTACTATAAGTAGGTACGTTTTCGTAGAATCACATTTTATATATACTTTCTGAGTAAAAAAATAATAAGAGAATTTTCCATTATCAATAATTCGAACGAAAGCAATGCTCGAAAACACCATCACGCAAATTAAAAAACATTTTCATTTTCATATATCGAAAAGCCGACGGGAAAATTTTGATTTTCGAACGCTAGCGACGGGAAAATGCCGTCGGGAGGCATACGGCGGGCTTCGACCCACGCTCCCCCCTCCACCAATCACAGCCCAGTATCCGCCCCAAGGGAGAACGAGACGCACCGATGCGGGAAAGCGTTAAGTCAGAACGAGAGGCAGGTCACGCATGTGTTTGCCATGGAGTATGATGCATTGTAAAACGTAGTATCGGACTGTTCGATTTATGTATTTTCATTTTTTTACCAAAGGTAAGGATTTCAGTAGCTTGAAATTATGCACTTCGCAACATGATTGCTTATATTCTACAAGCTAAAGATCAAATTTTTTTCTCTGTCCACTTCTAAATCCATGAAGAATAAATGTTTCTTCTTACTAAGATAAGTAACCTAGCGACAATCTTTTTTTCTTTTACTTTTACATAAAGTAACTTTAATTAATACAAATCTTCATATTTACAAAGTTTTTCGCTTTCAGTTCAAACCTTCCGCGTACTAATTTCTCGTACATGTAGGTAGGTTGCGTTTGTGTGCGTAAATAGAAAATGGAAGTTCATTTGTGTGAGTTTTCCAGTTCCAATGAAGGAGAAAGCGGACGCTGATAACGTCACCTTTTTAAAAATAGAATTGATTTTGTGTACCTGCCTAAATCGAAAAACATTGTTTTTAAAGAAGAATGCTTTTGACGGAAGGGAAAGGAAATCAAACTGTGTTTATAGACATTCATATATTTGTTGCTGCGGTACAAAACATAAACAAAGTAGGTAGGTATTACATTTTGAATAAAAATTACTTAATTAACTTATAGCGTCCATAAGAGTCCATTAGAAAAACTATATCCTTGCCTGTTTCTAAAGCACACGTCAAGGAGTTTTTCCTGCCAAAAGAATGAAAAGAATGAATATTGGTATTTACTATTTATTTATTTATGTATTTAAGTAGTGTATTATTTATTTTGGAATTTGTAATATTTATTATTTGTTTTTTAGTATTCTTATTTAGATAACCTGTGGTACACCCCCTGCCTTTTCTTAAATTCATATAATTCTTGCCATCCAAAGGTTGCCTGGAAGAGATCGCTTCTAAGCGATAAGGCCGCCCATTGTACCTGTCGCATTTAATGTATTTTTGAAATGATTAATTTGATTATGGTGTACAATAAAGAATTTTTGTATCGTATTGTATTATAACGAAAAAAACAATTGCAAAAAATAAAAAAAAAGTAAGTTAAAAAAGTAAACATTCAGCCGAATAAAGAAATTCCTCCTTTTTCTGAAGTCGGTTACTAAAACAAAGAATGGGTAAAAAGCTTTTATTTATCCGTCGATCATGGTATCGGCAGGGTGATTGAAGATTATGTCACCTTATTTTGTATTGTTAAAAAATAATTTAAGCAATTTTCGACGTTGACTGTACATTATTAATAATCATGTTAATTAAATACTTACTTACTTAATATAATAATGTATAACAATTGTTTGAATAATTATGCACAAAGTTTATACAAGAGTGTCATGAAAAAAAAATGCTGGACAAGCCACACAGCATCATCTAGCCTCAAGCTAAGTAGAACAGTACAATCCGTTTAGTAGTTTTGGCGTGAAGAGGTAACAAACATACATACATCCAAACGTTCGCATTTAAAATACGATTTAGAATCCTAGATATTTTATGACAACAAAGACATTTATGTATGGAAACTTAACAAAAATCGATAACAATAACAGAAAACGACAAGGTGACAACAAGGTTACCACTAAAAACTGCAACACAAACTTCAATAACACATAATCTCACATGTGGAGCGAAATAGATTTAAATGTGTATTCGAAAATGAGATCAATTAAATGACGAATGAAACATTTCAAAATCAAAAACTGTTTCGAGCTTCTGTGCTTTGCTTGGGTGATACCAATGTCGACCCCTTTGTATACAAAAAATATCCAGGTTTTTGAATCGGAGTACAGAGTGATGTGATACCCAAAACTACCCTAGGTAATAAAAAGCAAATACAAAAAACAAAGGAATTAGCATTATTTAGTATTCAAATGGACCCCTATTGAATTTACATTGTATATATATGTGAATTTATAATAAGTTATATTTAGTATAGGGGAGTCAGCGCCTTAAGACTTTTGAATAATTAATTATTTTTGTTTACATAAATTTGCAGTTGACGACCTCTGTGGCGTGGCGGGCGAAGATCCGTCTATGACGCAGGAGGTTGCGCGTTCGATTCCCGCTTTGGGACAAATGCTTGTAGGTACCTACTATCTGAAATATTTGCCACCGCGACTCGGTTAACGTAGTGTAGGACGCCCTCCGGCCAAGTGGGATGACGATCTGCGAAAGACTGCAGGCAGGTGCTGGATGCGGCAAGCTGAAGACAGGGCGCTATGGCGCTCATTAAGGGAGGCCAGCAGTCAGGCTAATATAGGCTGATGATGATGATAATGATTCAGGAACCTTATTATATTTATTGACATATATCCAAATATCTAGTATATAAAAATAACCATAGTCATAAATGTTTATTTATTTATTTGGAAGACAGACAGTACATACATAGATCATATAGAGTAAAGTCTCCACTATAGACAAATTATCATAAATAGTACAATAAAGGTTGAAGAAGATCAAAACATGATATAGGTAGGTAGATTTAGTTCAAAAGATGGTAGATGTCGTGACCCGAAAGGCAAAACGCGGTAACCCAAGCTCGCACGTTTCTTTGCGGAAGACGCGTCAAATTGGCTGCATCCCTTCTAATCTGTAACCTATCGCTGAAAGTATTCTCCTTTTTTAAAACAAGATGGCAGCACAAGTGTCAGGAGGTAGCGGGAATTTTATTTATATACAATTTATAAACACACAAATGGTAATGATATCTTCTCTCTCTCTATCTATACTTTATATTGTAGTCTAATAAATATGCCTCTTCTTCCTTTCTTACCGAAAGTAAGAAGCAGGCACACTTATTTGTAATACTTCTCTTATAGTTAAAATAATAATGCATAAGTTACTTTATTTCACCCAAGATACAAGCCTTGTGCTTAGTTTGGGTCTCACCATATAAGTATATTTTTGGTAAATAAATGAATTATGAATTACTTAGTTATATTGTTACCACACCGCAAAGCATTTGTGGCGATTATATTAGTTTTTTTTTACATTTTTTCGCATGTTCTCCTCGTTTCGCTCGTGACTCGAACGGTGCGTCTAATGCTTTGCTTGTGACTAGACCGGTACGTCTAACGCTTCGCTCGTGACTAGAACGGTACGTCTAACGCTTTGCTCGTGACTAGAACGGTACGTCTAACGCTTCGCTCGTGACTAGAACGGTGCGTCTAACGCTTCGCTCATGACTCGGGCGGTATGTCTAATCTATCGGCGTGCACAAAGCATTCGTTACTAAAGCCCGCGTTGTGAGTGCCAGTGATGCATGTAAGGCGGGCCAGCTGCCGGTTTTACTTTGCGAATCTTGATGTAGAGTCGAGATTTTTTTTCTATTTGCATTATAATGATTACGTTGTTTCTGTTGTTAATTATACCCAAGCTGTAATAGCTATAGTGCTAATTTTATCCAAGGAAGTTTTTTAGTTACTGAAGGTTTTATTATAAATTTGCTTTGGTTCTTGTATGACAATTATTGAAAATATCTTGATGTAAGTAATCTACCCTTGACAAAGTAAGTACTGATGTACCGTCCTTTTCAATCATCAAAGTGCTTTATTATCTTAAGACCTTAGAGCACTCTTAGATACGTCACAAAACGTTTTATTGTCAGAAAAAGATCTTTAGTTTTCTATCTTTTCTTGGCCATAATGATATTTTCTACGATTTTAACAAGTATCACAATCGAAATAACAAACTTACAAAAGTTTATCCCGCAAAATCAATAGCGTCAATCGAAAAGCCCTTTAAAATAAATAAGCCGGTCCACAATACATCGGCGGCAGCCGTCGAGTGCAATGTTGCAAAACGCGCTAAGAACAATTCCTTGTAAAACTAGTCTTGTGTCACTTTAAACTGAATGTACAGTAAATTGAACTTTATTTCGATGAGTTTGTGTTCAAAATTACTTTGGCAGAGAGTTTTATTTTTGCTGGTGACTGATGAGCTAATATTCACATTCTCATGTAGATTTTGTCTTATCAGACAGTTTGGTAAGTAGGCGCTGAAAAATAGGTACACTCCAAAGTTTTCATGATTTCTTCTTAAGTTGTAGATAGGTACTGTTAGGTTTCTTTAAGTTTTGTAGCAGTTGCGTGTATCATTTTATTACACAAGCAGTAAATGATACACTCAAGTATGTAGTATGTAAGCTACAACAAAGCCAGGCTGTGTCAATGGGATCGGTGTAGTCACAAAGAAACGAATCTCCTAAAATCTTTAGAGTTTTATAAATCGCAGACAACTGTTCCATAATCTGCTCCAAGCGAATCTAAGAACAAAATTATCGGTGCGTAAATTAAGGATACCATTCAGTAGAGGTACGAGAGCAAATAACAAAAAAATGTAAAGAAAAATGTTTTAGCCGCGTATCTAGATGTCCCACTGCGGTGCGCCACATTGTTCTTAGACAAACACTTTCTTTAAAGAAAAAGCTCTATTATTGTATTTTTTGGAGTCATTGTCAACACATTTTTGATGGTTGAATTAGTTTGCGTTTAGTAATCACTAGAGGGAGTCTATCGAGCGCCCTACCGGCGTATTGTAACGGCTATGTTGGAAACACGACCGTTTGACCCTAAACAAATAATAAAACCTGATGGAGCACAAATAAAATTATACTTTTCGGTATAAGGTAGGTAAGTACCTCATCAGGTTTTTATTTTGATGTAGCCATGTTGATTTTATGATCATTCGCATTTTTATCTGTGTCTAGCTGCGTCCCGCGGCTTCGCCCACGTGGAAATCTATGTGTCAAATGGATAGACATCCTCTTGAATCACTCTATCAAAAAACCACATCAAAATCCTTTGCAAACATAGGAACAGATAGACAGCGGGAAGCGACTTTGTTTTATACTATGTAGTGATAGTGATACCTACCTACATCGTATACTTACCAACATACGAACTTACTATATTTTTGGTGAAGATTTCCGACTTCCTTCCGCTCAGAGTTAAATTTTGACAAAATCAAAAGGGCAATGACCCATTAACAACTTAGCAACAAACGTTCACACATATCTGCCTTTCAATGGGAAAAAATGACGTCTCAATCAGAGCGAAATAACCAGCCGTGTCGAAAACCGTGTCATGGTATCGCAAAATCTCACAATAACTATGAACGGGCGTGAAATTAGCTGAAATAAATTAAGGCGAGCGCATTCAATACATTTAAGATGCGTGACGGTGACGCGTGGCGCTTGGGCGTGCGAAAGTGTTTTGTTGATTTTGCAGTTATAACGTTTGGTATGCATGCGGACGATTGGGTAATTAATCATCATCATCATCATCAACCTATGTTAGTCTGTCCTTCAGATTGATTCCTATCCTTCAGAGAAACTCCGAGCATAGCTCTTTCCATAGCTCGCTGAGCGACTTTGGGTAATTAATGGTGTGACGAAAGTTTGTTTTAGTTTGATAAGTTTTGAACGGGTACTTTTACAGAAAAGTCTTATTTTTTATTCACAACTGCCGGCATTCATGAGATATACCTACAAACATCTCATGAATATTATATTTATGGTTTTAATGCTCATCTTTCTCAACAGTACAAACTTATATTGGTCCACTACTGCACGTAGGCCTCCCCCTGATAAGTGCTTTATCGGCTTTTATATCATGGTCTACAATCCCCACGCTGGGCATGCCGGTTGGGGATCGAAGCTTTTATTCGTTTCATAATACTTTTCTCACTCAACTTTTCTTGTAATATTGATACAAGTACTCATACTAACCTATTTATAAGAAAAAGGTAACGTACCTAAAACAAATTTCAAACTCATTTCCTTTTCTGCTTACCCTGCCAACCTTTACTATAATAAAGAAGGTGACACAATAAACCTACCTATGTTACCTATAATTATAGATGAAATAACAAAAGAAACTATTTTTAACTTAATGTAAACTAAAATAGCTTGATACGTAAACTAACCTACGCCTACAAGTTCCGCTATGGACATCTAATGTTTTACACGCTCTATCTAATCAAAAGCTTGTAGGTATACTAAGTTTTATTATTTAGACTATAGCTTAATTTGTTAATATTAAATAATACCTAAATACAACCATAGGTGGGCAAGGTACATTTGCCCATAAGTGATACCTAATTCTTTTTAAGGAATCACGCTTCTTTGAATGGTATTACCTACTAAAAAAAATATTTACAAATAAAATCGTAGCTTTTAAATTAAGAGATTAAAATATTTACAAAATCCCACAAAATGACTACCTAATACAGATTTAAGACGATAAGCAATAATCTTAAACTCCGCTTTAGCCCAGTTTATAAACAACCCCGTTACACAAGCAGTAAAATATTTTATTTGCCGTTTACGACCCACGACCTCCACCATAAAGTACCTATCAAAAACAGAATTTGTCTGAAACTAAACAATTTAAACGAACATAAACACGAAATATTTTGGAAAGTGAAAATACCGGAATTTGATAGGTGCGAAATTACTAAATAAAAAAAACATAAAAACACACTTTTCCGGGGAACTATTGGTTGCAATTTGATTACCGTTATTTTCATTATTTGTTTTTTTCTCTAGAAAAACATTAGGAAAATAATTATCGACACGAAAATAATAAACCCGAAACACTGCCAATTCCAAAATCCAATACCTCAACAGAAAACACCATCACAGAAACTTCATTCCCAAAACAATACAAAACAGAAATCATGGAAATCTTAGGCCGGCATACAGTTGAGGACACTGCTCGTAACGACTGCCGCGACGATGTGGGCGTCTGTGTCGGAGTGTGCGTGCAGTGTGCCTGTGTGCGGCACCCACCCTAGGGCACGCAGGCTCCGCCCCTGATGCTCACACGGCTGAGTTGGAATCAGATGGCCTGGGCAGTCGCAACCCAGCCGTGACATCGTAAACGGATCGCAGCTTCCAGCGCTCTAAAGCATTCGATGATTACGCGGTACGCTGATCACCGAAACTTGTCAAATTAAAGAATTCCGGTTTGCTACGTCGGATAGACTGTGATTTTTTTTCGGTAGTGCTTGTGATTTTGGATTTTAGTTTTTTTGTGATTTTGGACTTAAGTGGTTTTTGTGTTCGCGCGACGATTTTAGGTATGTAGCATTGTTAATAAGTTTCGGGTTTTAGTTAGGACAGTCAGACATTAAGTTAAAAACCATTCTTCATTAAGATTGATGCTAAAAAAACAAAAATATACACTCAACATTAAATACTGCAAAGAATAAATTTTTACTCGAAATATTTACCACCTTACATTATTAGGTTTTGGGATTCTCATTATTAATTTTATGTGCCTTAATCATAAATAAATTTATTTATATATATCGAGAAGCAACCAAAATCGAACTATTAATTGATTTGTCTAATTTAATAAATTTAAAACCAAGCAAGATTGGCCGCTTAAAAACAAAGCATCATAACTGGAATTTAAAATAAAATAAAATCAGTTGACATTTTAAAGACATGTTGAGGGCTTGATAAGCAAAGTGTCTGCCAGTCTACCTGTATATCGCTCTGACAAAGGTCTCCCTCTCGTAATTTGATATTTTTGTTTGGTCCATTCCTGCGGGATTTTTTCAATGTAATCGAATCATTTAATGTCTATTGTAGAAGATAATTCGTAATAGTAAACATTTAGTCTCATTGTTAGTTTTTGCAATGTAATTTGATAAATTTAGCCGCATACTTTAAAATTTCTAAAACAAATCAAGTTGCAAATTAACTCTACGTTCGCAAAAAGGTTTCATGGACTATTTATTTTACATGATACAACAGCATTTTTAATAAACGGTGTTATGCATTTTAGGATTTTCTACACAACTATGAGTTATTTATTATGAAACGACACGGTTAAATGTTAAACTCACTACCTACTTTTTAAAGTGAATTGTTCATGCTACGGTGTGTAAAAACTTGAGTGAGAAAATTAATAAAACTCCAATTACATTTTACAGTCGTAATAATTCCTAACAAAAAATATGGCATGAAAACGGTAGGTACTTACCTACTTCAAAATTATTCTTCGTAAACTCGAGCAAAATCCCCAAATAAAACTCATTACAAAATTACGTACAACACACAATACATCAAAAATATTCTCTAGCAAATAATTCAGACGAAATCGAAAACATCTTTGACATACCTTTGATGTTGCCGTCTACGCTGGGTCTATTGTGTGCGCAAAACTTGTAATTTCGTTAAATAGAGATATCCAGTTGTATTGTTGGTAGCAGATAATTTTTGCGGTAAGCGATACTTGAGGCACAATGGTTGACAGTGACGAGGGCGATCTTTGCTGTCTCTACTCAAATACTTTTGCGTATGACGAAATAAAAATTTAAGGTATTTAAGGTAACAATTTTTCTATCAGACAGTTTTTCTTAAAGAATAAGTATGTTTAATCAATTTTGCTTTTTATTCAGTATAATATTTTAATAACGTCAGTATATTTTATTCCACTAATTAGGCATACATTTAGATTTTCCGTACCTTTTACGATTTTTATCGATAAAATAACCGCACAAGTCATGTAATCGTTTAATGTTTCGAAAAAAAACTTTATATTGTGTTCATATTGTGGAGCATAGCTTTTACTATTGTTTTCTAATAATTATGTAAATATGTAAAATGAAAATTAAAAAGAATAATACATCCTATGAAATGTGTAAAAAGGCATCAAATAATCTTAAAATAAACACGACAAACCATATCGACAAAATTCCTGCAGAGCTATTAAAAGTCAAACAGCAAATTCGAGTGCCGCTGTCAAAAGTCATACCGAAAAATCAATAAATAAAGCCCAGGATCAATTCATGCGCGCCGACAAAGTGCTGCAAATGTGTTACCATTGTATCAAACTATTATTTATATTTGAACTGAACTTTCAAGTGTTGACATGCCTATTATACAACAACTCCCAGGGGTGTCTACACTTTGACAGTTTTTTTCTCGTATTAATGACATATTTTTGACAAAGAAAGACATAACCATTGATACTTTCTCACATGCTGTCGTTACACGGTTCTTAATTCGCTTTTGCTACTTAGTAATGGTTGTTTGACATTTTTGTTACAAAATTTTAAAAAATCTATAATATTCTTTATTTCTTTACCCTTAAAAAATAAGCACTTAGACAAGTCAAATTTTGTACTACAACTTATTATTAAAAAATAAATAAGGTGTTTTTTTTTCGATTTCCGCTCACTTAATTTTTTTTCCAACCAGTGGAAAAAGTGAAAATGAAACCACTTGTACATTCATACGTTTTACTATGTACCTATTAGTCTTTAAGCGTTCAAAAATGTAGCAAAATTAGAAAAGATCAAATTCTTATTCTAAACAGTGGCCCTAAGTTAAAAAAAATATCCTGGCATTCATCAACAAAATACATACAATACAATACAATATAACTTTATTGCACCATCAATACAAAAAAAAAAAAAAAAAATACTAAAGGATCTTAATACTAATTATAACTAGTGGCACAATCGGCGGCCTAATCGCTAAAAGCGATCTCTTCCAGGCAAACTTTGGATGGATAGGATCGGTACGTTTTAAAGATGATACATAATCCAGAGAATATCGAATAATGTAAGTTAGGGTACATAAGTAACCTACATAAAGTATATTTGACTCCCTGTATTACGTTGACTCTAATATCCGCTCCATAAAAAATATATAATCTCCTTGGTTCCAAATAACACCTCCTTGCTCTCAATAACCCTTCTCGACCGATGAGACTTAATAAGGATTAAGATACGGCATATTTGAGTAAAAAGCTTTTCATGTTTCTCGGATTATTTAAATATTATCGTTTTTATTTAAATTTTATGCAAGATTTATATAGTTTGGGATTTATTTGAAAATTAAAAATGTAATACAAAATAATTATTGGAAACTAGCTTCCGTCCGCGGCTTCGCACGCTTTTTCCCGGGATAAAAAGTAGCCTGTAACGTGTAGAACATCTATGCAACATTTTAGCCCATTCGGTTAAGTAGTTTTGGCGTGAAGTAACAAACACCCAAACTTTCGCACTTATAACTATAGTGTAAGTGTAGTTAGAGGGAAGTTAATTTGGATACAATAATTACTCTACAATACAAAAATACTACAAAGATGCTTGTTATAGT
Organism: Eupithecia dodoneata; assembly: GCA_947044415.1. Lineage (NCBI taxonomy): Eukaryota > Metazoa > Arthropoda > Insecta > Lepidoptera > Geometridae > Eupithecia > Eupithecia dodoneata. The sequence continues at coordinate 5,247,472 of OX345670.1, forward strand.
ATTATTTTAATATCTAACTTATAAATAAAAAAAACATGAATTTTATGATATCTTCCGGGTGTTCTGGTCGTTTTCTATGTATAATAAAAATATCTATCTATGTAATATATTGTATTATGTATATCAGTTATCTAGTACCCATAACACAAGCTCTGCTTACCATGGGGCTAGATAATGCTGTGTGAATTGTCCAGCATTATTTATTTATTTATCATCATCAGCTTATAGCAGTCCACTGCTGGACATAGGCCTCCCCCAATGAGCGCCATGGCGCCAAGGTCTAGACCTACATCTTTGCAAAATTTCAGACCGATCCGTTCAGTAATGTCTGTCTTAAACAAATAACAAACATACACTCATCAAAACCAGTGAATAGCCATTAAACTTAAAATTTCGTCAAAAAACAGAACATCAAAAGCAGGCACGTGTGTATTCAAAAACATGCCATTTCCCAAAGTACCTTCTCTTTTTAAGTTGCAATGTCAAAGGAAACTCTTCCTTTTCACTACGCTCATACTTTGAATCCTATGGCATAATTAACAGTCGGGCTTATATTAAAACATGCCCTTTGACATGTCAAGTGTCATCAAGTGTAGTGTATGCTGCAAAGCTATGACATGACATTATAAAAGGAAATAAAACTATGTTTATCTGCCCAGTTTTGGATTTTTAGGCGGGTAATAGGAGAAATGGTGAAACGTGGTTTTTAAAAGTAGAAAAGATTTCGTGTGATCAAAATAGTATTGCAGTGTTTGAAGGTTAACACTTATTAATACTTTTTGGAATCACTTTATTCATAACTAGCTGCGCCCCGTGGCTTCGCCTCCGGATAAATCTATGTGTCAAATGGTTTATAAACCTTCCTCTTGAATCGCTCTACCTATTTAAAAAAAAAAACATTAAAATCCATTGCGTAGTTTTAAAGATCTAAGCATACATAGGGACAGAAAGACAGCGGGAAGCGACTTTGTTTTATATTATACTATGTAGTGATGAGAAGACAGTGCTGGCTAAGTCTCTTACGGAGCTGCCAACATTATGCTGAGTAAGAGCCTTTTTTAACAACATAGAGTTGTTAAAAAAGTGAGTGAAGAGTAAGATCTATGTGTTTTTGTTAAATAAATGTCTTTGATGTGTGCTAAAACCAATACAAACAACGGACTAGAATTAGGAACTAGGGATTGGTCTAACATAAGGGACAGGGAAAAATCTTAGGGATTGGTTTAAATAAATAATAACAACTAGAAATATTTAAGACATGATGTATCATGGTACGTTAAGAGCAATTCTATACAATAACTCATCAAAACGCTACCGAATATAGCCCATAGGCTACACTAGTACTGTCAGAATAGAAAATATATTACGCTCTCGACGCAATGCCGTTTGTACAGTCAGCACAAAGCAACGGGCGATTTGTTACGTTGATTTAAAACTGACAGATACTGTTGGCATAATAAGTTAAATTGACATTTGATCAAATAGAGCAATTTTGTGGCAAATGCTTTGTTGTTTTTGTGGAAAATGCTTTACCAAAACATAAAAAAGAAATTTCTCTTATTAGGTTTTGGTTAAATCATCATTTTTAGTGCTATTAAATTAAGAATAAGAAAATCTTATTTTTAAGCTAAAACACAGTCTCATTTGTAAAAAATATTATTACTACTAACTGACACTATTACAAACTAGGTAGGTACTTAAATTGATAGACCTATAACGACCACACAATCCTTAAATTAAGTACATTAATGAAACTTAAAGCTACAAAATGGCGTCTGACTCAGCATAATACCTTGTTATGGCCGTAGGCTACCGCAACAAAAACAATTAAAAGCCTAAAATAAGTTAAATTAGTTTAGTTCTGGCGATATTTGAATTGACACAAAGAATTTCCTCCTTGACATGCTATTAGCATTCCTTAAGTTCTACAAAACAGTAGTATAAATATTTCTATGCAAGAATATCTGACCATAGAGAACTGGTTGTGTTGCCAACGCTACCTTGACTCTAGAACCACACAGTAGGTTATGGCATGCGTAGTGTCGGCATGATAAATCAATATCAAACATTGTCGGCTACATTCCATATCTATACAGACGTGCTACAAATACCTACCTAGGAATAATTACCTCTTCCTGGGTACAATGCCTAGTACAATACAATGCATATGCAGATCATTACAAAAAAAGACATTATATGCGACAGGTACAATGGGCAGCCACTTGCTGCTGAATGTCTTTTTAAGGCTTTATCGCTTTGAAGCGATCTCTTCCAGGCAGGCAACCATTGGATGGGAAGAATTATGTGAATTTAAGAAAGGCATGGGCTATAACAAAGTAAGCTAAATATGAACATAACATTATGAATTATCAAATCCAAATAATAAACAAATGTCACATATACATAGTATATCAGGCCATTTATAGAATCAGAATAATCATTTATAACCATCATAATTCTCATCATAGATATTACCCACTGCTGGATATAGGCCTTCAAAAGTTAGTGCGATCCACTATATACAGAGTTATTAAAATAAAAAAAATAAAAAATAATGCTGGACAATCCACACAGCGTCATCTAGCCTAAAGCTGAGCAAAGCTTGAAAATTAGATAATCTTCAGAATAAGAATAAGAATCATTTATTTGCTTAAAACATGAGTATTAACATGGTGTGAGCATGCAATTATGTTAAAATATTATATAATGAGCTACATGTTTTGCCACTACTGGCGTGCAAATAGGAGAGGGCACACTGCAGATTTGTCACTAATGTCATATGTCTTGTCTGATATGTCTTTTCTAAATAAGGTATCTATTCAATTATATTAAAAATTATCAGATAAACTTAAAATTAATTATACATTCTAATTGGTGAGTATATAAAATCAAAATTTGTTTTTATATACTCACCAAATTTCATAGATTAGACGAACTTAAAACTTAGTTTTTTTAAATTTAAAAGTTCATTGTGTATAGATTTTGGAAACGCACTCCATGTCCACTACTTAAGTATTCGTGTGACAGCACTAAATAATATTTGTCAGTAACTTACCCATCTCAACGATTCTTTGAAGTCACTAAATCTATTCTCCAGTAATTCCAGACAGAAATAACAGTACTTATCGACAAGCTAACATTATCTCGAGCTAGGATAAAGCTAGAATTTAAAATCGGCAGACGTTAGCCCTATTTAGAGTGCTTTGCATGCAGCCTCCGTTAGCAGGCTTCAGTCTCTGGCGATCAGGGTGTAAGGGAAAATGAACTGTAAATACAGGAGTGATAGATTCAGTTTGCAATTTACTGTATTTTTGTCTTGTCTCTGGTGATCAGGGTGTAAGGGAAAATGAACTGTAAATACAGAAGTGTTAGATTCAGTTTGTAATTTGCTGTATTTTTGCCTTGTAAAATTCAATGAGCAATAGAATATAAGCTGTACTTGTAAGCTTTACATTCTTTAACTAGAGCAGTATTGTATATAGAAACAGTTGACAAAATAAACATTTCTAAAATAGGTGATTAGAGGCGGTCTTATCGCTTGAGAGCAATATCTATCAGACAACCTTCAATGGTAGTTGTAGCATTACTGAATCGGCCTACCACCAGGGATAGACTTGGTGGTGGGTCCGTGGCGCTAAAATAAATAAATCATCATAAACCTATGTTAGTCCACAGCTGGACTAAGCCTCTTTAATAAGCGCCATAGCAACAAGCAGTCTTCAGCCTGACGCATTAAATAAATAATACTTCTCAATAACAGAATTATCTGTAAGTCTCAAGCTTAGAAGAACTTGTGATAAGGGTAATAAACTAAATAAAATAACCTTTATTAGTTCTTAATTTGTTTTATTTTATACTAGCGGCCCGTCGCGGTTTCGCCCGGGTGGTCATTTGTTTCAGGCATTTTTTTTACTTTTTTCTCTCCGTAAGAACCATCTACTTCAAAAAATATTCTAAAAAACGAATTAGCGAAATCGGTTCAGCTGCTCTCGCGATTAGCAACACATTCAGCGATTCATTTTTATAGTATAGAAAAAATTTAACAAAAATAAATATTTTCTTTTTCTATTTATTATCCGTATATATTTATTTCACCGTAAAATATTTTTATTTAAAACCAAACTCAGAAATCTAATCAAAATCCCGTTACAAATGACTTGCGAGTGAATAACGTTCTTACTTGAATCTACTTCGTATTCTATACCTCTGCCTGCAACTTGGACCCTTTGAAGCGCTCAGTCTGCCACTTAAAACGAACACTGTGTTTTTTTCTCAGCATTTTAGGTATTTTTTCTCGGTTTTTCCAGATATTCAAGAGCACTTTAGCGTGTCTGCAAAGTTACAAATGGGATTTGAGTTCTGTTATTACTGTATGGCGCTGAGTGTACCGGTGCGGGAGCCTCCTTCATTTAAATTTGTTGCAAACTGTACTTCTGGGAGTAAATCCGTGATCGTGCCTCTGTTTTGCTTGTTTTTTTTCTCTGTCTTGTATTATAAATAAATACTAAAAGTTGGTATCTAAAAATCGTTTTTTTATTTCATTGATAAAGCGTGTTTTATTTAAGAAAATATTGATTTCAGGCTACCTTGGTAGATGTACATAATTACTCAATACAATAGGTATTTATCATCATCACAATCAACAGCCTAAGTTAGTCCACTGTTGGACATATGCCTACAAACTACCAACCAAAAAATATTACAAATAAACTTGTAGAACATGAAACCAACGGCTTCTTTTTTAGACTTCATTTAATTTTACCTTAAAACAATATAATTACAACTAATTACATTATAAAATTGTGTTCGTTAAATCCTGGCTGACTAAAAAATGTTCACATAGATATCAATGCAAATGAATTCACTAAAAACTAGAGTATTTAGCTGCAAAATATCATAATTAAATACAAGTTCCGAGTAACCGAACACCGTTTGAAGGCGAGATCCGACTGATAAGTCGGTCTGTCTGACGAGATACACTGCGAGATGTATCATAATATGATACATCTCGCAGTGTATCTCGTAGATACGTCACTCATGCAAACGTAAATGATGTCACTCAGACTACCTATGGGAACGACAGGTTTTTTTGTTGCACTCCACAGAGACAATTGTAATTTTCAATACGCAATTGCGTGTTTCGCTTCAGCAAAAGTTGGTACTCTCTGTTGAGGGAGACCTGAGTCTAGTCATCATTTAATTTACTCTAATCTATGTATAATAAACCGAATTAGAGTACTTTAAAACGAAACGTAACACGCTGTTGCGTATATTGTAGCAAGACAAAACGTGATTTCTAGAAAATTTCAGGGTATTTTTTGCCCAGCAATGGTTAAGCATAAGGAAATCTAGGGTCGTAAAAATCCAGGTTCGTAAAATAAATACACAAATATATGCTGGACCATCCACACATCATCATCTAGCCCCGAGCTAAACAGAGCTTGTGTTATGGGTACTAGATAACTGATATACATAATATAACATTACATAGATAGATATTTTTTATAATGTATAGTAAAACAACCAGAACTTCCTTTTAAAAAGACAAGATTCCTTTTCTTTTAAAGATCATTCGATAAAAATCCACTGACGCTATCCACACAGCTTGATCCCTAGCGACTATAATTCCACTGACGCTATCAACACAGCTTCATCCCTAGCGACTATAATTCCACTGACGCTATCCACACAGCTTCATCCCTAGCGACCATAATTTCATACATAATCACCATCCTATCGGAAAAGTCACAGGTACTCAAATACCGGGTCGCATTTGATCTTTTCAAGTTCCAATCGAACGTTTCTTTGATATATTCCCCTACGAGGCACAATGGGCCCAAGGTACCGACTGAGGGCTGTAAATTCAACTCACTTTGACTAGATTCAAAGGGAAGTGGAGTGTGTACTAATGTGAGAAGTTGAGTATTGACGTGTGCCTCGGCTCTAATGAGCTTTGCAATTCTGTTGTGACCTTTGCGGACCGGCGTTGGACATCAATGTCATTTTTTAAAACATATATTAAACATAATTGTAAATAACGAAAATACACAAAGCTCCGTGAAGCTTGCAATTACAAAGTAGATAAAGTAAAAAATAAAGAAATCTATCTGTGTAGTGCTACGAAAGCCTTGGTGCGCAATACCGACTAGCACTTCTTTGGCATTTTCTTATTTAGCTAACATTTTTTTTAATGTTTAATGGTTTTCTAATTTTAAAATTAACTATGCTGTAAGACTTGACTAAGTTATAAGGTATCTACTCTATTGCAAAGTGTGTGCCTGTTAGGATAAATTAACAGAAATAAATAAATAATTATGTAGTGCATACTTGGCGGCAAGTATCAATAGTACAAAAGTTATCAATACAACCAACTCAAGATTTAATCAGCCAAACTTAAAAAATCAAACAAATGAACTCATACGCACCGACTACCGTTCGGAGGCACTCTATGGGTGGTACACTAACTTCATTTACCATCGATCATTATCAGATCCAAACCACGGAGCTATTCCTACTATGCAACAATAGATGGCGCTTTCACATAAATTCAGCACCATCATCCAGCAATTAGTACTTTCCCTCTCTTTTTAACGAATGAGGAGAGACAGAGAGGAACTTCAAAGGAGCGTAATGATGTTGATTGTAATTGATGATGCGATATTTCGAGGTCAATTCTGTTTTAAACGTGGATTTCTTTCTTCGTGGGTCACGAAGTGGGTGCTTAGGAATTAGGATGGCTCTTTCTTTTACGAATGATTATTTTGCGGACTTTTTCATATCTCATAGTTAAATCAATCACCATCAGCCTCTGTTAGTCAATTGCTGGACATAGGCCTCCCCTAATGAGCGCTCTGTCTTCAGCTTGCCGCATGCAGCATCTACTTGTAGTCTTTCACAGTTCGTTATCCCACCTGGTCGGAGGGCAATCAAAACCTCTCAATAATTACACGTTGAGTGGAAAACCATCGATTTTTTTAAAGTTTATTTAATTTCTTAGAGATTACTTTTCCCAAATGCAAGGGCTTACGCACTATAGTAATATAAACCTTGAAAACAAATAAGAACTGCTTAGTGCACATACCTATAGGTACATACACATACCAGCGTGACTAATTTTACTTTTTTTTTTGTTCGCAGGTTGACATTGAAGAATTTTACCATCGAGGAGTGTTTTTTAGACGGAGTATAGTTAAGGGGGTTTCCACAGTTCCTACCTATTGTAAACTCCAGTCTTTAGTTACAGGGGGCAGAGTCTATGGGCCTCTAAGACGGGACTTTCATAAAGGGGGCATAGTTTATTCGCCGATCGCATTGAAAACTAGTAGTGTTTTGTAAAGGACTCAACCTTGGGGGGTTGAGGTGAGTGCTTCGTTCGAGGGGGGCAGAGTACGGGGCCTGTACGACGGCGTACGGGGTGGCTCTGCACGGGGGGTGGGGGAGAGGGGCGCCTGCGCCCGCGCACGCCGCCACCACGCTGGTGGGGGGGCTGGTGCCGCCGCCGCGGGAACCGACCACGGCGGCAGAGGCCTTCTGGAAGATGCCACATAAAGGTACGTCAAAATTACACACTACGTTATAATTTACATACGAAATGTTCGACGACTGATGTAGCGCGGTGGGCGAAAATCCGCCTGCGACGCAGGAGGTTGCGGGTTCGATTCCCAGTTCGAGATATTGAGACAAATGTTTGTTAACATCATCACCGTGACATCTCATAAGAATTTAAATTATATCCCAAAAAAAATATATTTCGGCGGGACTTGAACCTGCAACCTTCCCACAGTACAGGAACGCTAACCAACGAAGACACGAAATCAAATGACCGATGAGTCAAAAATCTTTGTAACTTCGTACGGTGCCGTTAGCCCAACCCACCGAGAAATTTTGAAGATTATTTAATCAAAATTTTGGAATATTATTTAATTTTTTAAAACATCTTTTGTTTGGAGCATGTACGTTCGCCAGTTGATGTATGTATGCTGACGAGTTAGGTATAAATATATTATCACATAATTAAGACAAATCCCTCCAAAACTTCCCAAGCCTAGTATGGCAACACTGACAAGTCTAAATAATAACCATAGACACCCTGAAGCTCCTAACGAGGTAGCAACAGTTAGCAACAAACAGTGTTGCAAGTTACAAGTTACAGGAGCAACTTCCAACTTGCTGGTGGCTTGACTTGGGATTTGGTTTTGAGGTTATAACTATTGGAACTCGAATACTCACTTTGGATTGGAACTCGAATAACTTTCACCTTTAGTACACGATACACCAATACCACCCATACGGACTAACCTAGATCCACCTGGTGGATCCAGTTTTGACTTATTTAGGAAGAAAGAAAGAAAGAAAAAAAGATTTTTTTTATTTACCTTAAAACTACCATACACAACAATGTTAAAACTATGCAAATTAATACTACATATGCTACAAATTATTGTGTTATCAATTCAATTATTTCAAATTCTTAGATATTTGTTACAGTTCTAACTGTACAAACGTCCAACAAAATGCATTGTGTTTCCCAACGCTGGCGTTATGGCAAGGACGGCGTGAAAAGCGAAAAACTTTTGCCCTGGCGTTGCAGAACAAATGCATCAAAAAAAATATATTTTAATGTTTGCTACTGCTTATACAATTATTATTCGACATTCCAACAATTCCACTTCGAGTTCTCGTAGTAAGTTTACTTAGTCCTTCAAGTTAGGTCAAAACTTCAACATTTCTAGGGAGCTAACTTAGCAGCCCTATAACTTTATGGACGAAACTTGCACATTTCTGAATGCATTTCTATAAATTTCCTGAATTAAGTATTTATCCCACCGTAGGTATATTGATATAGTCTAAATTCTAATTCATTATTCACACCATGATAGGCTGTGAAGCAATATAATTATTAAACTTAGATAAAACATGTGATTATTAATAACTGAACTATTATTAACAGAAAAAAAAACAGACCGACAATGACTCTTCTTATACATACCTAAGAATAAACAAAGGAATGCCTATAGAAAGCCTAATAATAAAAAATAAAAATGCTGGACAATCCACACAGCATTATTTAGCCTCAAGCTAAGCAGAGCTTGTCTTATGGATACTAGGTATCTGAAACTTTCATTGCACACGACACGAATCGTCTACGCGTTCGTGAAGCGTGCATTCTTATTAGCTGCCCAGCCCAGCTGCGCCAATACCACCCGTATCGAGCAGCCGGGCAGTGAATGTATTAGTTCTTGCCAGCTTCCGCTTCTTTGTCCTAGGCTCGTAGCATCAAGGTTGGAAACGCGACTTTTAAAATGACGGGAGCGCGTAAAATGACTTGTTTTCGGAAATACATTTTTTTTAATCTGGGCTGGCTCTTACGACTAACAAGGGCTGATTGTAGGTAGGGGTCAATTCTTCCGCCATAACCAACACGTTCAAATTAAGCTAGGTAAATCAAATGAGTCATTCAAATAATTAGCATAGCCATAATAATTCTCTTCAGATAAAAAGCCCATACATTCGAGTTAAAATGTTATTCCCTCCTTGTAGAGTTAACAAGTCGCAAAGTTCACTGACCTCTGCACAAACAACCTAAGTTACTGTTTTGTATGCTGTGGTAACTGAGTAAACCTTTAGTAAAGTTGTTATGTTAGCAAGCAAGGAAGGAAACTTAGTAAGTAGGTATGATAAATAAGATTTATTATTACAGTTATTCTATACTGATTAATAGCATTTTTTTTAAACAAAATGAAGTAAAGGTAGGTACTTAACAACGTATTTTTATTTCACAAAACAAAATAAACATCTAATAGTCAAACCCATTAAGAAAACCTCTTTCGTGTCCGTTCTTATTTAGTAAAGTTTTGTTTCTGTGAGCTACGTAGGTATTAGATTTTGTATTATTTCAAACTTATTCATAAACGAAATAACGCTAGCTCGATTATCAAAACAGAGAAAAATTTCATTAACAAATTCGTTCCAAGTTCAAATGAAAACAATCGAGAATCTTCACAAAATATAATTACGTAGCCAGCGCCAAGCTAACCGAGCTTGCTACTATCGTGTCACATTACGAGACAGATAAAGACAAATAGACCGGAAAAACACTTGTTCGAGAGAGATAAACAGAGTTTCATTGTGTCGTTTTTAATGATTGAGAGCACGCAAGATGTTTGCGGGTAAGGAAAATTTAAATACTGATATTTTGTCGGTTTTTCATACAATCAGATAACTAAAGCGAAAGCAAGACAAGCTATCTTGCTTTAACCAACGAAAAGAAAAACATAAGAGGAGGATGTTCCATGTTTGCTGTATGGCGTATTTCTTATGTAGGTACCTATCCTACTAATATTAAAAAAGCGAAAGTTTGTGAGGATGTTTTTTGCTCTTTCACGCAAAAACTACTGAATGGATTTTGATAAAAAATCACAATAATATAGCTTACAATATCAGAATAACACATAGGCTACAATTCATAAAGATATATTGTATATTATCCAAAAAATCGATTACCACGCGGGTGAAACCGCGGGGCGCAGCTAGTTTTCGATAATTTCTCCGTTAATTATGGATTCATTTGAAAATTTCGTTATTGTATGGAGAATGATACTTAGGTAGTCCCATAAAATTTTATTAAAAAATAAAAACTGTGTAAATACTAAAGAATTTGTAGTGGCTTTTTAGTCGTCTCAAAACAATAAAATAAGTAACTGTTTTGACTTTTACCCAGTCGCATTTAAAGAAGTTTTTATACTACTCGCTTATCCGTTATTCTTAATAAGGACTGATTTGCTGAATTAACGATAAAAATATTCTTTAATGTTCTTTGTTCAAACATGATCCTAACTGTTGACAATCTTTTGTTATTGTACTTAGTCAGATTTAAATAGCTTAACTAAGATTAAAATATTTGGAACTCGGTAAGTATCTACCGAGTAGGTTACCGTGAACCACTGCAGCGCTGAGGTAAACGTGCTCTTGAGTGGACAGCGACTCGCCAAACATAGGGTAGGACATCCTCCGGCTATGTGTGATAACGTTGACGACCTGTAAAAGACAGGTAGATGCTGGATGCGGCAAGCTGAAGACAGGGCGCTATGACGGACATTATGGGAGGCCTATGTCCAGCAGTGGATTGCTATAGGCTAATGATGATGATGTCCAGCACTGGCCTAGTATGCTTTAAGCTGATTATGAAGTACCTAGCAGTTTAGCCAAATACCTCGTTTACCTAGAGCATATTGTTATTATATTTCATTCACAATTAAGTATTTAAAATGTCGGAGGGTGGTTAAATCAGTCATTATTTATTCTAAATTCAAAGATAAATAAGCGAGTCAGTCAAAATAAATACTTTTTATCAATCTTTTTATAGCAGAATCTTAGCTCAAAAAACTCTGTCCCGCTTTTATCATAAGTAGTAACCTTCTTGATCAAGTGAAGAAAGAGATAGTCATTTTCAATCCGAATATTTATCGACGCGATTTATGCTTACCACTTTAATAGTTCAGTCGTTGCAAACTTTTAATAAACTATCGTAACAAAACCATGTCATATTCACAAAAAACGATAACACGCGTAAAAACAGCTCAATAACATTTTGTGAATGGATTTTTTGTTCAAGCAATGGGCGTGGTTATAATAAATTACGTCAGACAGACAAACGACTTGTATCAATAGATTCTGTGACGAAATATTATTTTTTTTATAAAGTTTTGTCGCTTCGAGTGTTTGTTTAGAAGTTAGCTTTTGAGGCGATGAGATTTCTTTCTGCGACAACTGTTAATTTTAGTAATTACCCATTAGTCAATTGGCTAGATTGTAATTATACTATACTATACTAGTGTATTTTACATTTATTTAAAAAGTTTATACTAGACAATAATTAAAAAAAAGTTCGCAGGTTCCATTAAGTCTCGTCATTACATCAGTTTTTTTAGTTTTATGTTATAATAATTGTTGTTTTTATACAAAATGGCTTGTTATCTTAATTTTACCGAAAAGTATTAAAATAGGTCTGTATTCATAGAAATTTCCTTTAAACGCAACATGAGTCAGCTAACCCTGTTCGCCACTGTACCTATCTAACTTTAAAACCTAAGTAAATAAAAAAAATATATTGATAATTTTCAGGTAATAAAAACTCGTATAAACGTGTCGTGCACATCCTCAAAATCACTATAAAACAGCACCTGATTGGAAACTAACTTATTCTCAAGCGACATTTATCCAAAAACATAATAAATATAATCACTTAATTCGTTCAATCAAAATTTCAGAATTAAATAAGCATATAAAATGTTAAACAGCCATTTTAAATAATAATAACGAATTTCAAAACCGGATTGGGATGATTCAAAATGGCGTTTTGCCGTACGATTAAACCACCCCTGGATAATTCAAAAACAGATACAAAATAATAATAAGAAGGGTATTTAGGGGTGATCGTCCATGCCAGGTGTGTCTCTACGGGGTCGTCACCCTTATGTATTTATGTATATAGTAATATAATTATGGAGTTTGATTAATAGTGTGCGTTCACGCATAAGACTTTTAAAATACAACCAAATAAAATTTAGTAATGGGTCTTAGACATTTTCCCAAAGATTAGTGAGATTATTATCAATATCTGCAGATTGATATTTGACGACCGATGTGGCGCGGTGGGCGAAGGTCCGCCTGCGACGCAGAAGGTTGCGGGTTCGATTCCCGCCTCGAAACAATTGTGTGCACGATCTGCAGATATTTGTTCCGGGTGTTCTGGTCGTTTTCTATGTATAATAAAAAATATCTATCTATGTAATGTATAGTATTATGTATATCAGTTATCTGGTACCCATAACACAAGCTTCTGCTTAGCTTGGGGCTAGATAATGCTGTGTGAATTGTCCAGCATATTAATATTAATTGATCATAATTTTGTCCCGAGGTGGGAATTGACTCCACAACCTCCTGCGACGCAGGCGAACGTTCACCCACCACGCTACAAAGTTCGTCGAATTTACTTCATGAATCGCGAGGGCTTTTATGTATGCGATTGATAAGTCATAATAGCCGATTAGTTGTAAAAAGCATTGTTTTTTAACGAAAGCGCACGAAATCATTTCTAAACTTTTACAAAACGCAAAACCAAACGCACGTTAAAACAACACTCCGAAAACGATAAAAATCCTCCATTCACACAGGAATTTCGCGTTTCGCTCCGGAAATATAACAATAAGCTAAAAATATATATGTAACTAGAAGTTTTATAGCGGCGCTATAAAAACGAGGATTAAAAATAAATCGCTTGAATAAATTGCACCGCTGAAATTAAAACACCCCCTCATACGACACGCGTGCACGTTGGCGGTAGGGGCTGAGCGATAAGCGGAAGCGGGGCGAGTTAATACCTACGTAAAAGAAAATCCACGAAGTATCATCTATCTCGTAAGTTGTCAAGTGAGCAGAGCTTATATTATGGCAATGCAAATAGAATTTTTAAAAAATCATATAAAAACACACAGACCAACCCAAATCTTCAGATCAAACAAACATTTGTCCAAAGGCGGAAATCGAACGCGCGACCTCGTGCGTCGCAGAAGGAGTTTCTCTGAGGTCGTCCGACTATACAATATGTCTAGTCACATGGGTCGTGGACTTGAAAAAAATACAAATACATGCATTTTCGTGAATAGAAATTACGCGTAGGAAACGAACCGAATGAAAAATGTACGTTATCGATACCTTATATCTTAGTTAAAAAAAAGTTAGTGACCGTTACAAAAAAAAAATATGATAAAGTAAAAACAGTGCTACGGCGTAGCACCCCGAGCGCGTTGAAGTTTTTTATTCGTAAAAAATTTAAATTCAAACAATACATACCTTAAGCTTTTTGTTATTATATGCGTAAGCAATCGTACTCGGGGTAATGTCTAAGAAATTAAATAATATAAAAAAAAAAACATCGATTTCGACGGGACTTGAACTGGCGACCATCCTCTCAGTACAGGGACGCTCTGAGCCACGAAATTAAGTGACGACATCAAAATTCTTTGGGACTTCCTACGACTCTAGCGCCGTTAGTTAATACATACCCTAATAACAAACAAATCGCGCATACCATTCAAGCAAAAATCGCCCGCCACTCCTTACTTACCCATGCGTCGATAGTCCATTGTTCTTTAACAGCCTCGCTTGTTAGTCGGCTCCAAGAGGTGCGATTACTACAAGTAGTTGCGCCTTTTCATTGACTTGCGTTTGCGCAATGTAATTGATAGGTGCGATAGGACGGCGTTTTACGGTATTAAAAAATACCTAGTTTTTTAATCCTATATTTAATTAAATAAGTTTATGAATGAAGAATATTATAATCAAAGTGTTTACATTTTTAACTTCAATTTTTAATTAATAGATCAATCCATGTCGAATCGATTTGAAAACACTTGTGTGGGGTCTTTGCATATTTACGTCACTGTTCACGAGTAATTTTCATAAGTTAATCGCATCAGACTATTTTATAATAATATTTAATACGGAGCTGATGTTTTGTGTGACAGCAGCGCCATCTCTCTTAATAAATTAATAAAAACTGAACTTAATAAAAACTGATTTGAGCTACATATCTATAATTGAGATTTACATTATGGTGAATATTGCAAACAATCTACAGGTCGCTCAGTTGAGCTACCTATCTAGTCGGAAGCGTCCCCAAGACGCTGGCGGCATTGCCCCGCTGTAAGGCAATGCTGATGCGCTGCGTCAGATACTCACCAGCACTCGGTTCACGCGTCGCTTCGAACAGGCATCATATTTTTTTTTTAAATTCGGTGAGCTCAATACGTCTTGGACCTAGGTCTCGACTCCAAGAGAAGCAAAAGCTCTATCGAAAAAAAATATATGTTATAGTTTGACCGAAACCGCTGTACCGCGCCTGAGGTATGCGAGCGGCGAGACGGGAGGGAAATATAGGCCGCTCCAATCCTTCAGTCTGCCGTCAACGCGTACTCTTACTCTTTTTTCCTCGCCCCCCACCTCGCCGCACTTTCCTAAGGAGCGGTACAGCGGTTTCGGTCAAACTGTAATAAAATGCGTGTAATTCTGCCGTAACCTGTCGCTCTACTATTACAATGGTATCGAAAAATCTTCGCGTAGAAACCATTAATAATAGTCTCTAGAAAGTGAGTTTGGTTTGGTGCTATTTGCCCGGAGAGATAAGTAGAATGGTTTCAACCTTGAAACTTTTAACGCGCGTTCCTTGTAGTTTCTTTCATCTGAGGTCAAATCCCAAAATGTGTCATTCTGCGACGATAGCAATGTCAAATTGTAGCGATTACGGAATAGGGCCTCAGGCATAAGAATAGACAATAACGTACAGTATTGTCTATTTAATGCCACAGGTCCTAATATCAATAGTGATGCTGAAAGTAACCAAAAACGACTAAATACAGCGTCGAACCTCTAAATAAGGTCGCATCGGTCTTGGTCTAAGTCGTCCCATCGGGTTGTAAGAATGAGGGAAAGTGAGTGCACCTGTGTTTGCCCAAACACTTGTGCACTATAATATGTCCGCGCACTTTATTAGACTTCGTTAAGACTGGCTGCCGTGGCTGAAATCCGGCTAGGAGAACATCACCATTGACTGTCCAGCATAACCTAAAGTGCTCCTAAATAAGCTAGATTATAAACACCCCTGTTAAATTTCCTATAGAATGCAATAAATGTTGAATTTCCAATCATTCAATCTAACATTGGATCAACCAATTCTCAAAACCTGTCTCAAGAAAATGTCGTCACCAAATTCCAGAACTTCAAAAAGAACTAATTCCGCATTCTAAATTCGAGCACGAGCCAAAATCAGTCGCGACCGCAAAAAAAGGGCCAAAACAATAAACTTGCCCCACGCGCCCTAATCAATGGGCTGCCCTAAATTCGCCCACAAATTGCACCAATTGTTCACTTTTTACGCGTAAAGGGTGGGCGAAAAGTATTATAGGGAACCACGTCAATTCCATACAACTTCACTGGCTTGTAAATATCATAATTGTTCGTATTAGTACGCCATCTGTAATTTTGAAGCGATAAAGGATTGTGATTGGTTTGGCGGTTTTGTGGACAGAGATGAACTATAATTTAAATTTTCTATTTCACTGGATTTTGCTTTGATGGGCTCTATTGTTTGCGAGTGCTTCATTCTTTGGTAGAAATCACTGACCTTCATACTTTGTCATCATCATTCGAAACCTGACTTCACTCACTGATGGGTGTAGACCTCCAAAATCTTCTCATCCAGACTCGCCCTGCGATAATAGTGATATCGTCCGGCTATCTCGTCTCTGGACACCCAGTGTCCATAATCAGAAATAACTATTGACGCAAGAAGGTTACCTTCAAGACTAGAAGGTAGTTTAATTTTAAATGTCATGAAGATAACTACATTTTATTTGTAGCTTGTAGAAATTATTATAATTTCGTTGACATTCGTATGCTGCTATAATTTTATATTTTTAATATCTGTATTATTTATCAAATACCCGTGTTCTAAGCTTATAACGAATTTGAAATTTAAAGTTAGAACTTAAATTAAAAAGCAATTTTTTAATTCTTGGAGTCATATTCGAAGATATTATGTCTTAAATTTTTTATCAGTCTAGCACGAGCTCAGATTAACTGTTTTGTTTCTTAAAAAAGTAATGGATCTCTTTGTTGTTACCTCGAGGCTAAGATATGGAAGGATGCCAAAAGACTTACCCTCAGACATCGGAAAGTCTTTAGAAGATTTAACACAATGTCCCATTTAGAGATTAGATAAAAACTGTAAAAAACTGCGGTTTTCTTCACCGCGAAACCCTTTTTGAGTTGATCCATTTTATTTTCTGCAAAGCGGCTTATTTCTTGAAGGGTTTAGTTTTTTAAGACGCGCAAAAAGCATTGTGGTTGATAGATAATATCTATGAAATACGTTGAATTGTAAAAAAAAATACAATTTTAAAGGTTTCCAAAGTTTAAATCCACTTGAGATTGAAATTGCGGGGTACCTTGACATAATAAAAGAGGATTTTTAAAAGGTTTTTTTTTTTGCAAAAAAATCTGTAAAGTTCTACAAAAATTGAATATAACTGAACTGAACTCTCTCTAGGAAATATCTACTGCGATTATATTTGTGTAGTAGTCTGTACACAATGCTTAAAATCCCTTTCATTTCTCCTACAGATGAGCTCATGCACAGCGCGGCAATGGGCGGAGGCCTATTCGGGTGCTCCAGTGCCGGCCACAGCGGCATTAACCAGCTCGGTGGGGTCTACGTCAATGGCCGACCTCTGCCGGACTCCACACGGCAGAAGATAGTGGAGCTGGCGCACTCGGGGGCGCGGCCCTGCGACATCAGCCGGATCCTGCAGGTCTCCAACGGATGCGTCTCCAAGATACTCGGCAGGTCAGTATCGGGATTAATACTCCTGATTGTTAGTCTTAACCTGCCTGTAAGTAACTGAGCTTGATTAATAAATGTTTCTCTATCTCTCTATCTAAAAAAAGTAAAAGATTTCAGAAGAATAGTAATACTCATATTAACTTAGAATTATACCCGTGATAGTTATTTACCGATTATTTAAGAATACCTACTGAAGTTTTTGTTATTATAGTGCGCTTTAAGCCCTCTCGTACTCGGGAAATTAAATAAAAAATAATTAATTATTAAAATTATTCAATCTAGGAGAAGGTCGCGGGTTCAAGTCCCGCCAAAATTTTTTTTTTGGGATATTATTTAATTTCTTATAGATTACCCCAACTGCTAGGGCTTACTTACGTAATATAAAAACATAAACTTCAGTATTCTAGCTTACAATCACGGTCTCTCAATTCTCTAGAGATAGTTCTACTGGTAGAACTATGGGCAAAAGCAAATGCCCATGGTTCTATGAGTAAGACTTCGCGATAGGACCCTGTGCAACAACTGGTTCAAAATATACTTTTTGGTTTTGGAAAGTAGCGAATTAGTGAAACTTAATTTTATCAGGACGAGAAGTTACAACGAAATAGAGCTGTTTTTTTTGAATGGTCGAACTAGTTACATTTTGGCCGAGTCATAGCGAGTCTTGACTCGTTTAAGCCGGAACTCGGTCAACATATAACTGTACCATTTTATTATTTATACCTACCACCATGTGATGCATAATTGACGACCGATGTGGCGCGGTGGGCGAAGGTCCGCCTGCGACGCAGAAGGTTGTGGGTTCGATTCCCTCCTCGGAACAATTGTGTGTACGATCTGCAGATATTTGTTCCGGGTGTTCTGGTCGTTTTCTATGTATAATATAAAATATCTATCTATTTAATGTATTGTATTATGTATATCAGTTATCTAGTACCCATAACACAAGCTCTGCTTACCATGGGGCTAGAGAATACTGTGTGAATTGTCCAGCATTATTTATTTATTTATTTTAATAATTCACTTCACATAATATACTCGTAATACTATCAAATTGCAAAGCGAAAGCTTTGACCCAAATATTTCTTCTAATTCAAAAGCATGTGTCCCCTAAATACAATATCTATTGTCATTTCTACATCTGTTAATCTCTTTAAACAACTACTCAAAGGTTACCACTATAAGCACCCAACACAATTAACATTACTACGAATAAACGAATTATTTCGCACAAAACCATTGTACGGTCAAAAGCCACGCGCAGCAAATTGATGGAATTCCCATAAATACCTCCTGAGATGCCATACAATGGGGTATAACCTTGTAAAGAACAGTACAGGACAGAATTTAAGGAGAATTTCTATGACTTAATCAATACAATGCGTGTACACATTCCCATACTGCATTGTTTTTGGAACTCCGCGGGCGTTCGGTGGGAATCGACATTTGGTTTTCTATAGGTATACAGTGTGTGGGGTGCAGGGTATGGGGTGTCGGGAATTTCCACGGTTTTCTTGATTGCGATTTTATCTGGAGATCAAGTATCTCTTTGCGACAGATGATGGAGGGCAATGAACAGTTAATTTTATCTTAATTCGCTTTTATTTGACGATTGTTTTTGTCCATTCGCGGTCATTAAAAACGCCTTCAAAAGTGTTTGATCATAAATCAAGATTTTAAGAAAGTTTGTATGTTTCTATTAGAGTTTTGGATGTCTTTATCATTTGTTAAAATAGAAAAATTGACAAAGAATTCATAATTTAAATAATTGAACTCATAATAATGTCAAAAATAGGTGCTGATTGACATAATAATAGGCCCACGAGAACAACTGTCAGATGCACAATAAAAATAATGCAAAAGACGTCAATCAAAGAAACTTGACTTCTAATACAGGGTGTACCTTTCAGGGCAGTCCCACGAACGCCCCTAAATAAAAATCAAAATACACATTATTTTGTAGTAATTGGCGCCCCTCGCGCTAACTGCTTGACGCCACTTCAAGAGATCTTATAGGAAAAATAATATTTTGTACGGAACCCTATTAGCCCCAGGGTTCTGTTATTTTGTTTCGCTTGGAAACAAATTGCGTTTACCTACTTATGGCTGGCCGATTGGGTTTTTAAAAGCTGATCATATAGTGATTTATGGTTGATACCTACCTATGTTGATCAATACGATGACATTAATTTGGATTTTGTTATCATGCAAAGTGTTACTTCAAAAAGTTACACACAACTTCAGTGGTCTCTCAGGCTGTTTTTCTGGCCAAATACAACCTGGGTGTGTTTAAGATAACAGTGAATATTGCATCGTCGTCGGACACATCGTCACTTAGCATCAGGTGAGATTATGGTCAAACGAATGTATTTAGAGAATAAAAAAACATACTTCGGCGAGGATATGCATTAATATATTCCTCATTTTATCATTAGATAAGCCTAGTCCTAAAGCTACGAGTATGCAAGCTTTCCTCTGTCCTTTCACGCATCTCAATCAAGAACTGGACTATCTGGACCAAAAATGGTGACCAATTTGTGATCAACAAGTCACCGACATTTAAATTAAACTTTACATGTATTGGAATCGATCATACCGATTAAATATTAAAAGTAAGCGGCATATATCAAAAAGCTATCAATATCCTTTTCGCAATATCCACAGCCTGTCACATTATCTTTATCGGGAAGTTATCGTGAGCCGATTATCAAAAACATTTTCGAAATGATATACCTACAGGGTTAGTTCGAGCTGGCAAGTGCACCGCGATATGTTTTTTCCCACACACTCCGGCGTTCTTATCGTGCCAATTAAAGAAGGGGTTCGGAGGGTTTCTTAGGGGTACATAAAGGGCAAGCGTGGTAGGACGCCTAATTAAGGAAGTACCCCGTTGGCACTGACTTTTAGGAAAGGTTTTGTGTTCTGGTATTGCTTAAAGTGGATTGAATAAGTGATAAACATTTGTACAAATGCTTTGTATTGTTGTGTTATTGGTTTTTGGTGGGAATTTTGACGTGGTTCATGTGGATCAATCAAGGAGAAGCGATCTGAATGTTTTTTTTTAAATTTGTAATGAGGTCTTACATGATAATAAGACCAGAAGATAATAAGATTTGCGACTGGTTTTTACTATGAACAGTTGATATTTTAGATTCATGGTAAAATCCTAAATAAAAAATATAAAACAATATTATATCAGGTCTGAGGTGATGGGATGGAATATCACAATACCAATATTGCAATATGTATGTTTTTTTAATTTCTTTACATAGCATACATACTCGAAAAATAAGAAAACATTTAAGGGTCAAAATTAACTATAAAATATAAACCATGCATAACAACAGACATAATCAAATCACAGTAGAAAATCACACACAAAATCAAAATTCAAATTCTGCTCAGCTTACAAAGCATTTTGACAAGTCAAATTTTATTGTATAAATTATTAACAAATAAGAGATTAGTAAATCATTACCAAATCTAGATCGATTTGGAAATAATGCGATAAGGTAGATACCTTATCCAACAAAAAAACACACGCACAACAGAACACACAAGTTTGGACCAACCGTTTGTTTTTCAAACACCAAACAATCTAAGAACTTCTCTCAAAAGGGCTTGAAACAAATGAAACACAACATGTTTCAATCCCCTAGAATCGCATCAGCAGCGCCAATGAAGCGACTGAAGTGTAGTAACTCAGTTACATTTAAATAACCACTTCAAAAACAATCTCTGATGAGTGGCTCTTGCCCCTGGATCAGTCTTGCCGTCTGTGGGGCTGGCTGTAGACTATTGTGCGGTAAAGAGATCTAGTAGCTATATCGTAGCTATCAGTCTATAGGGATGTATCGTCAAAATGTAATTTTTTTATTTATTTCATAATTTTATTCAAATTTAGAGGTCAGGCTGCATTATATCGACTAACAGTGATATTTTTGCCCTTTCTTTATTAAATTAGTAACCATATTACAAATTGTATAAACTAATTAAATAGTATCTCAAGAAATCGAAAATAATATCTAAAATTTGGGCTTACCTACTTCAAGACAAATCCAATGCTTGCATAAAAAACAACTGTGTTTCTCTATAACGAAATTATGCTATTTAAACACACTTTGACTGCGATTTTTTTTCGACGACTGCGATCTTTTTTTTTAACCTAAAAAAATCGTGCTGCCGCTCTACACAGCGGTTGTGTTGCGCCGCACATGCGTATCGTTCGAAATATATTACGGCTGTGCTGAGTCACAAACATCTGTATTTTCTCAGCCGCTGCGCTAGTGTGGATTTACGCATATTAGTCACTTGTAGAAAACACATACCGTGTGATTTCAGCACTCAAAGTGTTAACCTATAAACTTTTGAAGTCGAAAGGTACCTATTGAAATTAGACTTCGTTTTAACTTTACTGGTTTCAAATCACGCAAGATTACACTGTATACCTACACGCAGTTCTAACAAAAGAAAATATCGTCTTCCACCCTTTAGTAAAATCCATTACCGAAAACTACTGCTGTGCTTTTCAGTCAGTCTTCAAAAGCGGGCAATGGTTGAACAACGAGAATTGCGATAGATTGCGATCAATTTGTTATGGTTGTCGATTTATCGGACGATTTCTGCCGATTTTCATTATCTGATTCAACGATCATATTTTTTAGTTTAGTTAACCCTAATGAGGTGGTTACAATTGGTTGCACCAAAATCCTGGGGCTTAATGTCATTATTTTAAACGGAAATTTGCACAGTTGAGCGGAGTAAAATAATCACCAGAGTGACTGGTTTCAAATGGACTTTGAGATAATGTTTCCCTTTGTATTAGTTTGCTATGTGTATTTTTTTAGCTTTAGTTTAGTTCTACCAAACGAAAATACTTGAAATTACCGTAGTTCTGATTCCAAAAACATTATTTCTTTTAGTTTCCAAAATAAACACTTAGATAAGTCAAATTGTATACTAGTATATTATTATCATCAAATAAGAAATAAGTGTTTTTGATTTTTTCTTTACTTCAATTGTCATGATTATTAACACTAAAAAGTTTTATATCTTATTTGCTAGTTATCGAACTACGATTTGAATTTGGAAAAGATATGAATTGCCGGAAAAATTAAAAAGATAAAATTTCAAATTCATGAGAAAAAAGTTTGTATTGCGTGTAGGTTCTTATCTAAATAAATTAAGTTTCAAATTTCGAATCCTGATCGAGCTAAATAATCCAACCAATGCGTAACCCTCATTGTGGTTCCAAAGAGCCTGAGGCAATAGTATATTAGACCCTAATAATAAGCATATAACGACCATGCCTAAATAAACATGATTGCAAATGTTTGTATTGTATTGGGGATGTTCCAATGACAGTTTTTGTGTGACCCAGTTTGGTGTTGATTTAGTAACCGTTACATTATTTAGTTGCAATAGAACCATAGAGGATTGACAGTTCAATAAAAAGTTTAAGTTAAAAAAACATTGAACACATTTTAAATGTTACTAATACTTTTTGCCCGCGGCTTCGCACGCGTGGTTTTAACTTTAAAAAATACACTTTGGCAAACAGTTTCAGTCCGTCGTATACTTACCTTTACGAAACAATATACATAAAAAAATAATTTCCCGCGCGATCGTTGACGAGCCATAATGACGATTGTTCCGTTTTAGTTTTTGTCATAACAGTGGTTTTATGAACAAAAAAAATATTTTTTTCATGTTTCAGTCCATAATGATCTAATAATCTCATCTACATATATAGACCTACCTACATATATGTACTTATAAAAAGTTTAACGCCTTCACT
Organism: Eupithecia dodoneata; assembly: GCA_947044415.1. Taxonomy (NCBI): domain Eukaryota; kingdom Metazoa; phylum Arthropoda; class Insecta; order Lepidoptera; family Geometridae; genus Eupithecia; species Eupithecia dodoneata. The sequence continues at coordinate 5,270,670 of OX345670.1, forward strand.
GCTCTTTGCGGCAGGTACGACCCGCAGGAGCACGCCACCGCTACACGGTGCCCGAGAACGACATCTGCGTCTCGAGCTATAGAAGTGTTAGAATTTTAATATAAATACTACAACTATTCTGCTGGATGCGTGAAGCTGAAGACAGGGCGCTATTGCGCTCATTACGGGAGGCCTATGTCCAGCAGTGGACTAACATAGGCATGATGATGAACTATTTTGCCAGAATCATCTTCCTCCAAACCATCAGGTCTGCCACATTCCGGCTCGACTAATCCTACAGTAGCATTCCATTATCGCTACATCGACAATCGTATTGCTATCAATCGATTGTTACTAATATCGACACATGTCGATCCCAACAATAGGCCTCGAGTACATCCTGTATCGATACTGACAAATCGTCCCAACCCTAGCTAAACCACTGACCTTTATACCAACATATTAAAGCTCAATTTCCAACAAAGAATACTAAATACTAAGCAAACGCTATTTTGTAACGGTTATATCTGATTCTATCTGACTTTGAATCGAATTTCTAATGGAATAAGGGTAATTTTTGAATGGCAGATGTAGATATTTAGCCTGTATAGGTACTTCAAGATAAGGGGATAGTTTCGGAGATTACTTGTAATTGTGTTTTAATACTTTTGGGAGATGGGAAGCTGTCTTTGTAAATGCTATTTTATAGGTCGGAATTGTGATTCGAAAACGGTAACGCGTAACCTTCCAAACATCATTAATTTCATAACATAAAATTTCACTATTTTAGTTATATATTTTATTTGCTACTTACTCTTAAACAATAAATAAATTCTGGACAATCCACGCAGCATCATCTAGCCCCAAGCTAAGCGGAGCTTGTGTTATGGGTACTAGTCTACTAGATGACTGATATACCTACATAATAAAATACATTACATAGATAGATATTTTTATTATACATTAAAACAACCAGAACACCCGAAACATATATCTGCAGATCCTACAACTATTTATCCCGAGACGGGAATCGAACCCGCAACCTGTGCGTCGTAGGCGGACCTTTGTCCACCACGCCACAGAGGTCGTCAGAATAAATTTGTTGTACAGAATGTGCCCAAATACGTTTGGCTGTGTATAAAGCGAACACCCCGTATACCTACTGTTACTTCTAGTACAGTATCTATAAAGTTTAAGACTATAAAAAAAGGCACGGAACCGTGCTCTAGCTTAGATTGAAAGAACTCTACTCAGTTGAGTCGAGTTTTGAAAGTTTTAGGGCATGTCTTCATATGCATGAGAAATATACACTCCCATGTACATAGGTATGGGAGTGATTATTTCTCATGCACAAGTATATCGCAAGTGAGAACTAGTCACCCTAGGTGACTACCGTACCGAGACGTACCTAATCCGCACGCGATCAGAATAGGATGGAACCCTATCAAAGTAAATCTTATGCGTCACAATTCTAGTATCACTACATAGTATAAAACAAAGTCGCTTCCCGCTGTCTGTCTCTATGTATGCTTAGATCTTTAAAACTACGCAACGGATTTTGATGCGGTATTTTTTTATAGATGGAGAGATTCAAGAGGAATGTTTATAAACCATTAGACACATAGATTACCACGTGGGTGAAGCCGCGGGGCGCAGCTAGTCTACCATATGCGCATTATACAAGTGGAATAGAACTTTGACAATGTAAAAAATTAATGATTAACCGCATTTGTCAGGTTCCAAATCTTATTCTGGTCGCGTGCGGATTGTACCAAATGTTAAGGTAGATGCAGACTGATTCCACGCCACGCAACGTACGCGACGCATTATATCATTCCAGTTAAGTGTATTAATTTTATTTGATTTTAGTGTGTGATTTTATTGATTTATATATACATTATTATCGATTATAAATCTGAAAAAAATGAGTTAATAATAAATATTAATTACCAATGAGTCTGGACGATTGAATTTGTATGAAAACAGATATCCTAGAGAACATTTTCGTACGCCACGCCATTCGATTATATCATTTATTACATCGCAGACGTTCGTTGCGTGTTTGAAGGCTCAGTCTGCGTCGAACTTTATTTTTATAACCTGTTGCAATTTCACCACTTTCCAAAATCCAAACTAAGTTCAGCTTTGCGCACAGATATTACGAGACGGGGTCAATAAAGCCCCGTGCCATTGGGGGGTCGAAACCACGGGTGGCGACCACACCAGTGGTCTCCAAGATTGCTGACTACAAGAGGGAGTGTCCTTCGATCTTCGCGTGGGAGATACGGGACCGTTTGCTGAGTGAAAACGTCTGCAATAACGACAATATTCCTAGTGTGAGTATGCATGTATTTTAACCTACCCTCCCCTTTAGAGACCTTACTTTAGGTCGCGTTTGAAACTCTCCCCACTTTAGATCGCGTGAAGACCTAAGCGGCCAAATAGTTTGGAGCACCCATCAACAAGTCTTATTATTTTTAAATAAATAATGCTGGACAATTCACACATCATTATCAAGCCCCAAGCTAAGCCGAGGTTGTGTTATGGGTTTTAGATGAAATGCTATAATTATCATTACATAGATAGTTATTTTTTATTATGCATAGACAACGACCAGAACACCCTGAATATCTGCAGATCGTGCTCAAGCCATTCTCAATGTACAATGTTTGTAAACAACTCGCAACCCTAAAATCCCATATTTGCGTCGAATCTTAGCATCAAGTTTGAAACATCATGCTGGCAGCATTATGCAATGCGGGAAATAACTCAAAACGACGAGTCGTCTTAATTGTATAAAAAATCGATACAAGAAAGTTTTTAGTTCTAGGGGGCATTGTTTACAAACATGTGTATTTAGTTTAGCCGGAGTATAGCAGGTAATATTCTACCATACCTAAATTGTTACCAAAAATCTAGTTAACTTTTAACTGACAGATATAATACGCACTCAGTAGATACGAGTATAATCAATTTATGTAGGTAAATTACGTGAGAACCAAGTGCATAGACAAACCTAGCTCAAGCTTTAAGGCACTGTTAATTAAGCTATGTAATCTAATACTTTATTATGATACATGAAATATCTATCTAACAAAACACATATCAAAAATAGCAAAACCAACGCATATTGATTCCCCAACCAAAGCATCAATTCTAGTTCAAAACGAGATTAACAAATTGATCATCAAAATGTCACAACAGTTATCGAAATTAATTAACTCTGGACATGTGCTGCTCTATTGAATTATCGAGGACAAAATCCAACTTAAAATCCTGCTTGTTAATCCAATTTTCGCAATATCCCAACATATGTTTCGGTATGCGGGATCTATTGTCCGGAACCTTGCCTTTGAAGATGGACTGGACATAAAGGAGTTCTGGATAATTGATGACGGTTATAGGCAGCATTTTATTTGGTTATTGTGAGCTACAAAATGGTCTATTGAGTGGGGAGGTTCATAAATTCAGCTTTGTACTATAGATCAATAGGTTACGAGGGCTTTTATAAGTATCTAGATATGAAAAAAAAATGGATTAAAGAACTTCGCAAATGGCATTATTCTATTGTCCATCCGTGAAAACCTTCAAGCTTTTTTAGTATTTATCAATTTGTAGGTCTGTTATTTCTAGCCTCTATTTTTCCTTCAAATAAATATAAAAAATATCTAATTTCAAGAAGTGGTCGTTCGAATTTTTCAAACAATATCGAATCGCATTATGCATACAAAATTAATACCTACCTACTAAGTCTCATTTTAAAGTAAAAAAAAAACAATCACACAGAAAAAACAAAAGAATCGCGAAACAAAACAAAAGAAAAACGATAATTGTAATCACATTGCATTGAAGTTGAATCCGCTCGCAATTACCGAGTCTCAAAAAAGTTAAAAAGGTATCAAAAAGGTTGAATATCTCGTACAAGATATCAGAAATAAGCGCGCGATAAAGCTGTGACCAAACTGACACCACACTTAATCGAACCAGACGCACCAACGAACATCTGCCGGTACAAAAAAATACAAAGCAAAATTGTAAATTCTATCTATTCATCGGGCCAATTTTTCTGTTAATAATGTCACAACTCGAAAATCATGTTTTTGTGATTCGGCATTATGTAAACACTTGGGTTCACAATGAGAGGAAAAAAATGTTTTGTCGATAAAAGTAGAAATTCTGTGGATTTTGGGGTATGTCGTTGTCGATGTCGACCTATGTCATCGATGTCAAGATGCAATTTTGAATCAATGGCAAAACATTGGCAATGACACACTCCAAAGAGCTTTGCTTACTGCCAATAGCCAAGCGACTCACTTAAAGACTGATACTAGTGAACAAGCGTATTGCAAACTATGGCGGTGGCTACACTGCGAGCGACGCGTCTAGCTGGGTACCTGTAGGATCAGTCACTAAGTAAGGCACTTGGCTCTTAGCAGTAAGTAAAGCTCTTTGTAGGGTGTCATTGGCCTATGTCTTGCCATTGATTTAAAATTGCATCTTGACGTCGATGACATAGGTCGACGTCGACAACGACATACCCCAAAATCAACAGAATTTCTACTTTTATAGACAAAACACTTTCTTCCTCTCATTGTAAACCCAAGTGTTTACAAGATGCCGAATCACAAAAACATGATTTTCGAGTTGTGACATTATTAACAGAAAAATTGGTCCAATGAATAGATAGAATTTACAATGATTGTTTTGTGGCATTATACATAAAGTTAGGATAGGCATTCATTTTAAAGTGTTTCAGTCGCAATGTAATTAAATTGGTCAGTTTGTAAGTGAAAATGAAAAGGCCCAAACGCGACATAAACAACCGCCGTACACTTTCATCGGCTCAAACTGAAACCCGCTCGTCTACATTACCAGACAAAAACACCTATAACCATAAGCAATCATAAACGCACCACCCCCACCTAACGAGAGGGCACAAAATCGAAATACCCCTAGAAGATTCGGCGCCAAAGGGGCTATTTTTATGACTGTCGTACGTACGCACTCGGCCCACTGGGCAAATAGGTGAGCGGTACAGTTATACACTTACACACGTGTTAGAAAGAGATAGGTGTTTATCGTGCGTTCCGCTGCCTAGTCATAACGGTCGAATGGGCGTGATGTTTCTTACCAACAGAAAGCGGACAAAAATACGTGGAACAATCGATTGTGGCTCACCGGTATAAGGGCGTAAGTGCCGGCTGGCGGTCTCGATGTCATGTCGCTGCCATTTCTGTGAGTCTACGATCAAGTACAGAGAATATTTACTGTGTAGATAGATAGATAGAAAACTCTTTATTGCACACATAACAAAACAATAAACAAGATTTAAAAACAAATGTGTCAATTTGGCGGTCTTATCGCTCAAGAACTTGGGAGCAAGCTGAAGACAGGGCGCTATGGCGCTCATTAGGGGAGGCCCATGTCCAAAGTGGACTTTTATAGGTTGATGATGCTCAAGAGCAACTCTACCAGAAAACCGTGGATCGATAGGATAGTTTTAGATTGAACATGGGTATCTCATATCTGTGTGTATAATGTAGCTAATACAAAACCAACATTAAAATAATTATATTATATTATAGTGCACTTCTCTGCTAAAAACGTACCTAAATGTGTTTATTCCCTATGAAGAATCAGCTCAGTTGAATATAAAAACCTTGACATTGATATCTCCAGACTTATAAACTTAACTAATGAATGACAAGAGCTGAAACTCCATTCAAAAATCCCTAAATGGCTAACTTCACGTAGCCTTAAAACTAGCGAAAACAGAGATAAATAAAGCTGAGTTTACACGATGCAAACGTAGCCTTAAAACTGGCGAAAACAGAGATAAATAAAGCTGAGTTTACACGATGCAAAAACGCGTTCATCCCTGAATATTCCACGTATGTAGGTACTAGGCTTCGTCGAGCTTCGCCAGAAAAGCGCTAAGTCACGTACGTCCTTTTTCCTCTCGCGTGATACTATAATTCCACACTTTACGCGTGAGTGCACAGAACATTCGCCATCGCATTCATACTTATAGGAACTCCTAAAAGATCTGCATTGAACAATATCCCCCTCCTTGTCTGGCGGATTAACGTCAAAAGCTTATGATGGCATTGAAATTGACGGTTTTAAGTTCACAGATATTTATGGAAATGCGAGGGAATTTGGGGAGAGGAAACTGTTGGGACGAAAAGTTTCGAATTTGAATAGAAGTAGGAATATATATATATAAGAAGTTTGAAAAGGTGTTTTGGTAAAATTTGGAGCTATAATGTTGGGTCGATAGGGTGCTCAAAGTAAAATAATAAATAACTTTTCAACGGCTAACTCAAGATACAATGTTAAAAGCATTACCTCCATGCTTAACCTTAAAATAACATTTTTGATTATCAAGCTGAAGACAGGGCGCTATGGTGCTAATTAGGAGAGGCCTATGTCCAGAAGTGGACTAACATAGGCTGATAATGATGATGCGATGGAAACAAATCATTATTAGATACCTACGCAACAAATAAACACATTCAGAAAACACACCGCATTATATCCAAACATCATAGATATATATTCAAATGCCACCGTCTATATTGTTCCTTTATGTCCAGTCCATCCTAAGTTTGCCTGGAATAAATCGCTCTCAACGATAAAGCCGCCCTTTATACTTCCTCTAGTCTAAGTATTTATTTCTGTATATTTTGTGTGTATAATACAGTGGTTTCTATCTATCTATCATTATCCATTCTATCTTAAAGTAACACAACGTATCTGCCATTTCGGAAAACCATCGATAACCTAACTGTTGCGCAGGCAAGGAGCGTTAAATACGATTTGGAGACGGGTTCTTAATTTACATTTAGAAATTCATGAGTTTCCAAGCTCAGTGTTGAAAATAACGGCAAAATACGGAGATCGGCCTTATTAAGTATAAAAAAGGCTTGTAAAGCGTAACAGCTTAACAACGGAAGGACATAGGAGCTTAAAAAGCGTCACAACACAAGAGGGCTATCTCCAATTACAACTGTTTTGCGTGTAAACGAAAATGAAACCGCTTTACGTATACCTATTACCTTGTGTAAAAAGTACATAGTGCCATAGACTCTATAATGTTTGCACTAGTTTCTACCTGTGGCTTCGCACGCGTTGTTTTTATGGAAACGATAAAGGCTATTACTATCACAATATGAGATCTGTTTTACGCTATTTTAAGCCTATATTCCAGATCTAAACCTACATTTATGCAAAATTTTAACACGATAATGTTCAGTAGCTTTGACGTGAAAAAGTAACATACACCCATCCATCCATCTAAGCTTCGCATTTTTTGTGATATGAAAATCCATCTTCATAACGTCGTTGTAAGTTTTGTAGGTCAACCTACACAACTTTAAACGAGGTTATAACTTTTTTTAACTTTTAATAGTTGAAAGCCATTTACAACTTTATAGATAGTTTTCCAAAGTAGATTTACCAATTTTTTAAGGCCACGAAAAGTGTCATTGTGGCCTTTTTTAGTGAAAGCAGCTACAGTGACAAAGCCACGTCTACACATTGATAAGGCTACATAATACGAAGCCCTGGGAGTGCTCGACAGTAGCTCGTTTTGGCGGTGTCGAATTGCCTGGGATCCCACGTTGTCTGAAAGTCCTGAATTTAGGGCAAGGTGGGGTAATAGCGATCGTTGCGTAATCCTATTTATAAAAAGAATATTAAGGGAGCTGAAGGATTGGGGGTATTTGCTATACATATTTTTATTTACTTTTCTTCCAATATTATTAATTTATTTCCTTATTAGATTTAAAATAAAAACAGGATGTTTTTCTTGGATTTAAATTGTTCCAATCTTTTCTAACCTTATAGCGTTCTTTTAATCAATATGTGCATATTATTTCCGCCAGTTGGAATCTCGCCAACGCTATTTATGTACGGGACCTACATTATATGAGTCTTAGGCTAATATGTTTATCTGTAATACCTTCCTAATCTGACAACGAATTATGATGCCTAGCTTTTATTAAGGTTTAAATTTCGTTGGAAAAAAATAGTACAGCCATATTAATATTTATCTAATATCATCATGCAATTTGTTATTTTGCACAATTGCCACTAGACTGGATACTCCGCGACCCTCCGTCACGGCTTGCCCCCCACTCACTGTGACATATTCCGAGCTTAACTTTGAGCAAAGGTCCTTGGAGATATTAATTGAGGGGCAATGCTCGATGCCGACGCTTTGAACTGTAAATAAGGCTGTCTTGTGATGATTTTGACGTCATCACGTACTATGGCAGGTATTTAAACACGTTTTTACTTAAAAATACATTTTTATTATTACATAGTCGAAGATAGGTTAGAAGAGCTAAAATACAACCAGGAAAGGTACCTTATTAACATAAACACCTTCCTAGTGCCTAGGCTACACCTTATATTTATTTCGAAAATGGTAGATAGGGTAAAAAGTTACTCTACAAATAAATGATTCCAATGTAGGCTTCATTGAGTTATATTAATTTCCAGCCTGACTTAAATTTAAACTCATACCATTATCTATCTACAGATAAATGTTTCCAATATATCCTTCATTGAGTTATATTAATTTCCAGAAGTTTCAGACTTAAATTCTAACTCATACCATATCTATCTACAGATAAAACATATAAAAACCTGACTAAAACAAAGAAACCGATAGTAAAACATCTGCCATCTACATAATCTACCAACCTATCCCATCCATCAGAAACACTCGCCAAATCACAGACAACAATTTAGATCCATAATGAACTCGGCGAAAGCAGCCCCTTGCAAAAAAGCCCCCAGCGGCCGCACCCCAAACCTCAGGTCTCCGCGGGTTAAGCGTATACGTTAAAATGTTTATAGATAATACCATAGGTAATAGTAATTCTAATCATGGGGTCCAAACCCCAATCTGTACTAACGGAATTTGTATTCAGACTAATAGCTTTGTCCGCATCGCATCGGGAAGGAAAATGTGAGGGTTTCTTTATGTTTTTTGAGTGTTTGTCGGATATTTTGTAATCAGTTGATGCGTTCTTACATTGTTAAGTAGCAATATACGTCTGTTTAAATCTTTCTTTTTGACAGACTTTTAATCGAGGCCATTTTCTCATAACTTTGATATAAATGTTAAACGAAACATCACGTCCATTGCGATTACTGTCACATTCACGAGAATCGTAGGCATTATATATCGTAGTATATAAAAACTGCAATCACAACAATTTCACTAAGCCATCCATCAAATAACCAAGGAATTCGTTTAACCGCGTAAACGGCCGTTTGCCTCTAAGGTTTTTTCAAGACCACCAACGTATTGGATCTCTAACACTATCGCTGGCTAGATCCGATACGTCTCACCTAATGAGAAGCGCCCGCGCAGCGCGGTGACACCTGTCACCTGTCAACTGTCAACGTGACGTAAGAACGCCCGCGCGTTCGGAGTTCGAAAATGATCTATGAGACCATCGCGGTCGCGAAACATGATATAATTATGTTCAGTTTTAATTAGATGTCCAGCAGATACGATATTATCTGAAGTTTTGTTGTGCTTTTATTTTAATATCTCTCTCGATTTATTAAAGGTGCTTTAATATTTTATTCTGTATCATATTTTGAAGCAGTTATTTTTAGCTGAATTGTATCGGTACAGCAATTTTAATTCTGGATACACTGACTCGTTTTAGAAACATGATAGGTACGTAGTTATGTACTTCATCCAACTAAAACCAATTTAAAATGTTGGCATTTCGTATCAACGCCCACCCCAAACCGAAAATGTTTTAGCCAAAATCGATCTCTTTTTGTCAAAATGTCCAAAAACGCGTTTACAACAATATCGGTTTACGTCTTGGCGCATGCCTGTCGCGAGAGTATCTGGTTTCGTTCGGTAGTTGCCGGATTTCAGGCCTCGTTTCACAGAATGTGTTGATACGAATTTAAACTGTGGGTAAATGATGCAAGTAACAAGTTCGCACCGTAACTTGGAGCTTTAGTGCTTAAACGCTAAAGTTTTTGTTGAAACTTTACTACTATCTAGTTAGGTTTATATTCAAATAGTTAACTTAGGAAAAAAATCGTATAAGCCGTTTTAAGTCGAGCTGATGCAAAATACGAACGTATATTTTTTTCTTTTTGATTCTCATTTGTGTTGAAACAAGCTAAGCCAATTCAGTTCGGAGTATTTTTAAATCTGTAAAGGCCCCTACCCACGGACCGACACACCCGGTGCGTGTAACATTCGAAAGTTTTAGACCCTTTACACACATCGCTGATCACTAATTCGTAGCGCTCCGTTGAAAAACGGCGTAAGTCAAGTCAATGCGGTTTATATGTCACTTTTGGCGTTTTTTATTTCTAATAATAACCAATATAGCTTTAACTTATGGAGTGATATTATAAAATAATTAAGTTGGTTATACTATCTTTCTATGAATTATTTTTCTAATAAAAACTTGCTTTTAATATTTTTACTTTTACACCAAAAGTTGCAAACTAAATTTTTAAGACGCAACTACCCAACCGGGCCATGTAAGGTAATTTTTTTTTCGTTCGCGTTATCTTTTGCCTTTTTCGTTTCCTGAGTCAAAGTGACACACAAATTATTGAAACAACTGCCATTCAAATTTTACTGATTAAATATATCTCATATTTAATTGACAACACAGAATGGATAAGTATAATCTTTAAAAAATTCAGCAGCTGCTGTTTGTTCTTGCATGATAATTTATCACAACTTAGATTAATCGTTTTAAATTAAAACGAGAATATCTCTTGAACGAACAAAGTATTTATAATATTATGTATGCACCATAATTACATTTTAATAATAATAAACTTAAATGCACCCAGCGTCTTGCGGACGCTTCCGAATGGTATCGTTATGGATCAGTTGAGCTACCTGTAGATTGTTAGCAACAGTCTGCAGTTGCTCAATTGTTTCAATTGTGAATACTAGTTATCATTTATTTCTTTATGTGACTGCAACTATGTTTATTAATAAATGTTAGTTAGTAGTTATTGGATATAGGCCTTACCTAATGAGCGCCATAGTGCCCTGTCATACCTAACCTGTGGGTAGTTATTTGATTAGCCGCAAATGTAATTTTAGGGTTGTGTTAACAAAAAAAAGAAAAATCGCGGTAAGAGGTTACCACAGCATAAAAATAATCCTTTAAAATTCTTATATGAACGTGTACTTTTTAATCTGTCGTATCTATCTGATTGGCCGGGTCGCTGTCAGAAACAGAACAACGCTTTGAATGCATCTCTCTTATTGGTTCACTTCATGTTCGAAATTTGAAAATGTTTTTGGCGTTGAATAGAGATATCTGATTGGAAAAACCATTTGAATAAAGTAATTGGTTTTTTCAATATGAATTAAGGTCAATAATTGGAATGTAAATTTTAGTATCTTTTATATTTCTAGTCTGCTTTTTATTGATCATGCTTCTATCTATTAGTTTTACGTCAAAGATTTAGTTTTATGTTACTTATTACCATAATAAATAGGTGTTGTCTGATATATAACAATGATCCGAACTATTTTGGTCACCTAGGTATGATCGTCATTAGCTTTATTATTATACCTAAAAACCTACAAAAACCTTGGTCTTCTCTCTGACTTGTAGACTATCTACAACTTCGTTGTTTCGCGCCCTTTCACCCACGTAGATATAAGACACACAAAGTTTAATTAAAACATGATTTTATCAATCTATTTATATTATCATCAATTAATTGATTACTTCCTAACAATCTATTTATTATAAAACAACTATTGTTATACTAACTATTTGTTAATAAAACATTTTCATTTGTTTTGTAAAACATAATGTATCCACTATGTAACATTTACATATCTTTCGACCTCGCTCACCGCATACCCCACATTATCTTCCATTAGCAATACAACGGATTAAACCCAATTCGAGTAAACTTGTGTTTACTTTACCTCTATCTAGGTGATTGCGGTCTGAGTTTAGACTTAAATCTAAGACCACAGATTCTGTGGTCCTAGATTTAAGTCTAAACTCACACCTTAACGTCACTAAATAGTGAGTTCTGTTCTGAACAGAACTCACTATTTAGTGACGTTAAGGTGTACCGACACTAAACCATGTTAAAAATGTCACATACATTTACCGTATCATCCTTTATAACCAATTAGTAGTTCTTATTATGAAATGAGAATAAAATTGATAAATTATTATTTAATTTTAATGTGATATGGACTAATTGAGCTACCTCTAGATAGTTCGCAACTATCTGCGGTAAGCTCAACCGTTTTAATTGTAAATAATTGTTTTAATTTGTTTATATTCTTTGACTGTAATTTTCTATGTTAATAACATAAAAAATTTATAATTCCACGTATCAAATATTTTTTAAACAAGAAACGTTTAAGTACAACATCTCGTTTTAAATACAAATGTATTTCTTCATAAAGATGTCAGTTTTTCAATGTTGGGATAAGATACCTCCCAACACAAAAAGCCAGTTTTCATGGAAAAGTCATAAAGACAAATTCCCATCTCAACAAAAGATGTCCCTTCCATCCAACATCTACAATTTCATATACGCAATAGGCATACATGATTTTACATTTGTGTGCCAGGTTTTCACGCATGCGTGGTTTCCGACGAAAGTAGATAGATATTGGGGTTTTTAGAACCTTAAGGGTGGGGTGGGGTGGTACCCTAATCTGTGTCCCTTTGAGAAACCGGATTGGAATTTAGTAATCATATTAGATTTTAAATTACACGTGTTTGAAAGTTAAAGGGGTGGGACCGAATTTATTTCCTATTAGATATTATGTAGGTTCTTTATAGGGGTTGTATTGTTTTCCACAATCTTCTATAAGAGTTCTATTAGAGTCCTTTTAGGAACGGAAAATAACCTTTATCGTCTGAATTAGAGATCTGCAGAATGTGCAGAACATAGATACTACTAAGTATGCAATAATGTTTGGTAAATTCATGGAAATAGTGATAAGAAACCCTAAAATCTGACCAACCTTCAAATTTTTTTCAAAAATAAATTGGCACCTATTTCAGGCTTTGCCCAGCAGTGGGATAAATCAGGCTTATATATAATAATAATAAGTAGGTCCTTAATCCAATACTAGAATCGAGTTTCTTTTCTCAACTATATATTCCCCAACAGGTCTCCTCAATAAACAGGGTGCTACGAAATTTAGCATCTCAGAAAGAACAAGCAGCATCAGTACAAAACGACAGCGTCTACGAGAAGTTAAGAATGTTCAACGGACAGGCAGCAACGGGGTGGTGGTACCCTGGGCTACCAACCGCACCGGCTGCGCCAATCCCCGCACCTTTACCGCCGCAGTTGAATCGGACGCCGGAGGAGCATAAAAGAGGTTAGTTTATCAAGTAAAGTTTTTGTCCTCGCAGGAGATTTAGTCAAACTCAAACTATTTAAATTCTTACAAAATAAGCACTTAGACAAGTCATACTTTATACTATCAGTCACTATAAAAGGTATTCTAGCGGCAAGAGATGGGAAGAATAGATATTAAATAATGGACGTATTTAATTGGAGGCTCACGAAAGATAGGTAGCTATACATACGGCTTTTTGTAATCGATTTATATGTTATTTGTTGCATTTCGCTCTAGCCACAAGCACCGGTGGGTCCGATCGGTAGGACAAAGGCAGTAGGACCTCGTAGCCAGAGGGCGCTGGAGGTGTCTAATAACATGTAGTCGATGACTACTTGTGGCATATTCATAATAATATCCATTCCGGCTGCGCCAACAACTAAGTTAGGAACGAAAGTTTTTGAACTTACGCGATCAGAATAAGATTTCTTCCATAAACTGAAAACTGGGCGAGAAATCGAAAATGCTAGTTCAAAATTTCTTGGAAAGAAAACTTTAAAGCAAATGCCTTTTATCATTTTATGCTCTACTAAGCAAAAACTACTTAACTCAACTAAACTGCAAATAACCAAACTGAACTGGTTTAAATATATCATTATGTATGAAGTTTAACAAATTAACCATTATGATTATTAACGAACATGACCCTAACAGCTGGCACAATCCATCGGAGCCTATCATTCAATTCAGCATTAAATAGCATAGGAGATGAAGTCTCCCAATGACATTACCTTCAAACAAAATCCTGATTGACTGATGGGACCTAGAACTACGATATCCCGATATTACACAGAGGAATGAATACCCAGGTATATTATTATTTATTAATGATTACAACACCTCTTTTTGTCTGGGAGCTGGAAGTTAAAAATAGTTTTCTACATAGGCCTGAGTTCTCCATCTCAAGCCTGTATAATATCTATATCTACATAAAACAGACGTGGTAGCTGTTCTTTCGCGTTTTACTTTGACGCGTGTCTCGACTGTTCCTTTGAAAACGTGACTGCGTTTAGGGTTGCTACTGGCGACGAAATGAATTATTCACTTGGAACTCGTTTACTAAATTCTGCATTATGTAGGTACCTACACTTAGATTTCTTGCCATTTAAGGCTCTATACGATAAAGTTGTAAGTTTTCAACGTCAAAAGTAAATTTGTGTATCTATTATTTGTTTTGCGTTCCCAATATCACTGGTTTTTGTAAATTTGGTAACATAAATGGGTGGAAGGGACGGGGAGGGGAGGGGAAATTGGAAGGGAGGTAGATTGTCCATACATAATTATGTCGAGGACGGACATAGACTACTTTTTACCATGGGAAAGCGCATGCGAAACCGAGCATTAGCTAGTCAAATAGGAATTGTCTTTTATCAAGTTTTTTTAACAATGTATTTAAAATATGCCGGAAAAACTGTTAAAAGTTGTAGCAACCCTAACCTGGGGGTGGAGGCTCGTTGTTACCGAGTTTCTTACCGACGACACCTCGACTGTTTCGACCCAGATTATACGCCAGGTTCTGCTTTGTTTGCTATGTATTTTCAGGGAATTTTGTTAAAAACTTCGCATATAATGTTCGTACATATATAAGATCATATAATAAAATAATAAATAGTTAAATCTGCTTGCATAAATCTATAGCATAGCTAAATATAACTACATAAAAACGTGTCTTAAAATAATCGATGTGTTATCAAAGACATATTTTTCTGTTCATATTCCCTCTCTAGCTTTAAGCAAAGTTTACCTTGACACGTGATTGCACCGATTAACTTATTAAACCTGCTCAAAGAAGCTTTGGAGCCAGCCAAGTGAGGGTGTCCCAAAAATAACCCTTAAGGTCACAGGTCAACCCTTCACACCCTTGACTCCACAAAGGAAGCTTATTTTCTAGAGGGAGACGTGTTGCCAAATATTGCAAGTTTTCAAGGGTGGTAGCAAAATATTGCATTGTTATTAATATTGAACATTCATAAGTTTTTTCCCGTGATTTTGTTTAAATTAGGACAAATTAGTTAGATATTTTATTCATAGGTCTGTCTGTAAAGTTTGCTATAAAATTATTTAAGGTACTTGCCGATACGTGTTTGATAGGGTTGGCACTTAGGATAGATGCCTTGTTCTAGAGATATGAAGCCTGTATTAGCATGCATTTGAACAAGTTTCCCTAAATGCCATCAGTTTTGGACTCTTCCCAAAAAATAGAGAAGTCCAAAACTGACATGTTATACTGAAAATCAAAAACTCTGACATATTTTCTATACCCGCGTCAATCACGTCACTATTAACTTTTTCATAAAATATTGCGTTTGTTATTTTTTGTGCATTTTGCACGCTTCCGAAACATTGGCCCGGCCTGTCCGCCCGTGACACATTGTGCGCGATATTAAATATGGCTAGTCTAACGGATGACAACGAAATAAATTGCCTATATGAAATCGGCTAGTAGTATTGGCTATGGGTGCTTTCATTGTTTTAATTTTTTTATGCGATTGGCTACAGAATGTAGGTAACATAGGCACATAGCAGTAGTTGATAAGTTTGGCATAAGAATGCCAAAATTTAAGAACATGACCTAATTATTTAGGACATTACAAAATATCTGTCATCTGTCAAAAACCCAAAAAGGCGCTAATTAGGGGGAGGCCTGCGTCTAGCAGTGGACCAAGGGCTTTTGAGGTGAGGGTGAGGCATCATCTGTCATCAATGCTTTTTCATAATTAATGAACGATACATTAATAAAATTACATTTTAAACATCCACCGTTCATTCATTCAAATGTCCTTTCGTTCAATCATTGCTCATTTTCCATTTGGAACCTACCTACTTACTTTCCGTAAACAGCTTTAGTGGTTTTTACGATTAAGTTGTTAATGATACTAAAACTACGCTAAAGTACCCACTTAGATACCGCTAAAGACCGTTCTTACCTATTTAGGGTGCCCCACGGCTATGCCACATGCAAGGAAAGTATCTTAAATACAATATTTAAGATACTTTACCTAGATAGAATTTTTTACTGAAAGAAGACTTCATTTTGATTCTAAAAAGAATTTAATTTTTTTTAATAATCGTCTGTCTGAACCAGGAATCGAACCCGCCAAATTTTACGATACCGATCAAAAGGCTCAATCGTGAGGATTTTTCCCCAAAAGCATCTTAAAATAAAAGGAAGACCATGTAATTTAAATATATCTACGTTTTAATTACAGTTTATTTAATTTAGCAATTTCTCAAAATAGCCGTCAATATCGCGTAGCCATGGGATACCCTATATAGTTAGTACCATAAAAAAAACTAGAATAATTTCCTGAGACCGTAAACGTTACTACGTTCTATTTTACTGCCCATATAACCATGTCTAGGGTTCTTGTACATAAACGACCCAACCAATAAAACGTCCGGTGCGTATGTACTATGTAAAAAGGGACATTTATTGCTTTTCCCTCGGTTCGTGGAGCGAATATATTTTTTACTAAAATTACCTTTCTGTCTGGCTGTAATAAAGGGTCTTATAGCGACTTCGTTTATTATTAACTTACCTACTTCTATAATAAAAATAATAAAGCCTTTATTGAACACATTTTTTTTAAATCACGGCACTTACTTAGCTTTTAGTCTTTGGCGGTATTACTAACTTACCTACTTCTATAATAAAAATAATACAGCCGTTGTTTGAACACAATTTTTTTTTAAATCACGGCACTTACTTAGCCTTTAAGTCTTTGGCGGTATTACTAACTTACCTACTTCTACAATAAAAGCAAGTAAGCCCTTCCTGAACACAAAAAAAGTTAAAAAAGAAACACGGCAACATAAACTTTAGTCTATTAAATTTTTTTTATTTTATACTTATCTAGTTCTGTTTAAGATTTAATAGGTAGAGCCATTGAGTAATCTGTCAAACTCATCAGTAACGTATTAGCTGCAGTCTGCAAACAATCTACAGATAGCTCAACTGATTTATTTCAGTACCAGACGGGCGTCCCCTATTTATAAGTCAATCAATCGTTCTAGAACAATAATTAATTATTAAGTAGTAGGTACTAAGGAAAACGACTACAAAACGTCAGTTTTTTTTAAGACGAACCGAGAAAAGAATGAACAAAATCTAAGTCCGAACTTTCACCAATCCAATATCGATTGAAAACTACGAGAGGCTTTTTTCTTCTCAGTATTCAAAACAACTCAAGTTTGGGAAGTTGAGCAACTTGCAAAGAAAGATGGCCGACTTGGAAAATTCGAGAATATTATACTTACCTATTCAGGACACGCGGAAAGGTAAAAACCGCCTACGATAGCGAAATACAAGACCTTGTATTTCGCTATCGTTGGCGGTTTTTACTAGGTACTTATAAATATTTTTTCATTGGTAGAAATCTGATAATCACTTGTTTTTTGTCACAAAATCTAACCTTTTCCTGATCCAAAAATAAACAAACGAGATTCAAAGAAAATTAAAATTAAGAATTATTAATAGAAACAGAACAAGTATTCACTATGTTTTTAATTTTTTTCAATTGCTTAGTTATAAGTTTTTAATACTAGTTTTGCCAACAGCTAAAAATGATATTTGACTCATATAAACTTGGAAGCTTATCGAGTTTTTGTACCTCACCTAAGTATCTTGGGATACAAGATACTTAGGAAATATATATACAGGAACTTTGGTCCTATTATATATAATAAGCTTGCTCAGTCATAAATTTTCTATGAGTTAAACGTCACTTAAGCATATATCTCTGACTCAGCAAGCTTTCATAATACGGGCCTTAGACGTTCATAGAAGCTTATAAACCCAAGGAATGTAATTAAAATTCTAATAAATAAAAATCACATCATTTAGCTTCCATAACATCATCTAAATACGCGTAATAATGGTAAAATCTATGTTCGAATGCAAACTCAAAGCAAACAAAATGTTTATTATCACTGTGGTAACAGCACAATGATGTTCAAACAGATTTTGTTAACCTGGTTATGGGCACAGGCTGTGTAAACTTGTTTTGGTTATGGCCACATTGGGTACACTACAAAATGGGTACAAACAGCAAATCCTGCTAATCGTCCATTGATTTAACTTGTTGGCACCAATAGATATGAAACTAGCTTGAATTTGTCAATAGATATGAAATTCTGGTTTTCTGCTTGTATTTGGAGTAAAGTTGATTCTTGACGAACTTAGAGCCAAAAGGATATACATATGAAAATGAAAAGTTTTTATTTCTTAAAATATGACCTGTCTAAGTGCTTATTTGTAAGCTTAACTTACAAATAAGCACTTAGACAGGTCATATTTTATACTATTCATTATTATCAATTAAATTATTTTATAGTTATGTGTACGATAACAAAGAAATACAGAATAATTTATTAGTTTGGAAAAAACTAAAAACTGACTTCAAATTCCTTAGTATTAACACAGTTTTCATAACTTTCGAGAATACTTATCCCTCGGGAATAACATTTTATGGAACCAACTCGAGACCCAAATCTGTCCATTGGCGGATAAATTGACGAACATACATAAAAGTACATAAAGTCGAATATGTATAGAAAGTCTGCTTTTGTTTTTCGTTTCGTCGGATTAAAAAAAAACTATTTAACAACTTACAAAATATCTCTTTCGTGAATTAATTAAGTCAAAGTCAACTAGCCAGGTGGCAACACCAAAGCAAACAATAAAACTCAAACCCTTGACTAACCTATCGATTACTACGCAGTGGGTTAAAACAAAGCTTTTTACAAGCATTGAAGTGGTCTCTTCTGTAAAGAATACTCGAGTAAACGCCACGCGTTGGTATTTATGCAATTGTTTTCATATTGTATTGCAATTCTATGAAGGGTGGCATGACGACTTTTATGTCGAATAGAACTGGAAGTTCCATGTACAATTATAATTTCGTGATTTTTACAATACCTAACTAAAAGTCCTCTTCTAATTTCAAAATTTCTTTTAAACAGGCAAATTGAGAACTTTATCCTGTTTTTAAAATCGGCAGAAATAAAAATTCAATTGTTTTGTGTGCTTAACTCTTTACTTTGACCTATTTCAATTTAGCCAGGAAGCCAACTCATATTTATAGATTCCTTATCTACAAATATGAGTTGTTTACTACTACTTACACAAGCCTCTTTCGAATTGGACTTGCTTTGTGGCTAGATGATGCAGTTTAAATTATCAATTACTTATTTGTATTAAAGTATTTATTAATTAAGCTGATGTTTTTAAGAAAAACACACGTTCACTTAGTGTTTTTCTTTCGAAGAAAATTTTCAATTACTTACTTTTCTATAGATTGTCTAATAGAAAACAATCTAATCATTATAATTCCTACGACATACTTACCGCCCCCAAGGCCCTCCCTAGCTACATTAGTACACAATTGCCTTCGAAGTCACAATAATAAAAACTTAACCTTATCTACCCTAAGTAATTTAGATGACCGTGTATGGGACATTAAGTGAACGGATGATTACAACCAATTTATCTGGAACCCCCGCATATCCCTAGATGCTCGTAAAATGTGGTGGAGGATGAAAGAACCAGGTCCCGTTTGAGTGGTTTTATCTTGATTAGGGAAAACATGGTTTTGTTTGATGTTTATCCCATACTGGTAAGGGAAATTCGAAGAGTTAACGTGAAATCGAGGAGTGTTAGGGAATCGCGTTTTCGAATTTCTGAGCTTTCCAAATCAAAATATCAGAATCAGGACACGCAATGGGTGAACGTCCCTTCGAGAGGTACTGTTTTTGTCAATAATAAACCTTCACAATAGGTTTTGTATCGAGAAAAGACCTTAGTTTGTTAAAAATAATGGTAAGTGCCTATGTGACCGACAATGTATCAAGGTATAGAAGACACTTTTTCAATCTTGTCTTGAAGAGACCTAGGTAGTAGATGGTTAAAAACTTAGAAGCAGTTAGCGAGTTGAAAATCATAGCAATACGAACGATATATACAAAAACTGAAGAGTTATGGTGCGAGGATACTGGTTGGTGGTGGGTACAGTGTACTACCTAATACTTAGTGATTGGTTCAACTTCTCCAAAAACTAAAATCACACCTGCGGAGAATAATTTATTTCGTACTTTTTCAGATCATAAGTTTTCTGTTAAAAAGTGTAGGTAAGGAACATTCTCGGCAAACGTAGTGTAGGACGTCCATCAACCAGGTGGGACGACCTGCGAAGGACTTCAGGCAGATGCTGGATACGGCAAGCTGAAGGCAGGGCGCTATGGCGCTCATTAGGCCTATATTCAGCAGTGGACTGCTATAGGCTGATGATGATGATAATGAAAGAACTTTGTATGCTTTTTTTTGTCCAAGCCATCAAGGGCCTCCAAAATTATTGAAAAGAAAAACCAACTTAGATTATGTGTTCGGTATTTCCCACTAGACGTCGTCTGATCTAGTGTATGTTGTGGGAAGTACGAGATCTAAATCATCAGATCAAGTGGGAAGCAGATAGGCAGTAGTAGCGTGTCGAATTACCCGGGTCGCGCCTTGCCGGCCGCTGCGGCCTGTTCTTGGCTTTGGAGGGTCGGCTGCGAGTGGTAGCGGGTAGCGATGAGCGGTTATGACGATATCGATATCATTTGGTATAAAATAAAGTATTTTTGTATTGTATATAGAGGCAGTGGATGCTTTCATGAGTGTTGGGGGAGGTTTTGTTTAAAATGTGTTTTTGCGTTCGTGATGTACAAAATAATGGGCAATTACTGATGGAGTGGTACCTACCGGAGCAAAGAGTTTTAAATAGAGCAATCATGTTTGATGATGACAATTTCCATTTTAATTTAACAATAGATTACGTATCTATTGTTAAATTAAAATGGAACTTGAAGATTACAATTTGATGCATTCCTATAATGTGCAATATATTACCAATGCAACACGTCGCCAGAGAATATAATATAATACTAAAAACACATCGTTTTACAAAAATGTTAAAAAGGTGCATACACCACACCGAAGTAACCTTGCTTGAAATGCCTGCTTTTGTAGGAACATTTATGTAAGTTACTTTGCTTTAGAAAGAACTTACATAAATGTCCCTGTGTATGAGGTTTAACGCTTCCGCCTATGCCTTGTGCTGTAGGCCTGAGTGACAGTATCGATCTCCCATAATCGCGCTGGCAATCGGCCCCCACCTTCGGCCGTCGTGTTTCGCCCGGATAACTCGCAATTCCCTATCTCCCCCCGAAGTCCCCTTTGTACTTATTTTCTTCAATTTTTTCTCTACCGCCCCCACTTTTATTCCTTTCCTTTATTTTCAGTACTATTATTTTCTCTTATGTATTTTTCGTGTTTCATTCCCCACTGGAAGTTTTTTCTTCAATCATTTCGTTGGTTGTTATTGGAGGAATTGTGGCTAAGTGCCGCGGTCTATCGAATTGGTTTTATAATGAATTCTTTTATGTTTGAGCGGGGAATAAATAAGGAATTTCTGTTGAGAAATGTAGAGTCAGACAAAGGTTCACATTGTGTTGATAACTTTATCAGAAAATTGTTAACAATCTAACGGAAGGTATATATAACTAAGCAAGAGAATTTGAGGAAAAAATATCTAACAAGCAAAAGCTTTAAAGGCATTCGGTCTCAGTTATTTGACCTTTGATTTTCCCGACTAGCGGGCTTATATAATGCCAAGGTAATCGGATGACTGTTGGTTCCAAGGTATTCGTACCTAAATAATTAAATATCGTTAAATTACAATATGTTCTGATCGCGTAAGTTTAAAAATCTTGAAGAAAATTAGCTGCACTATTTCTGCACCCTATTTTCCGCCAACGATCAGCCACTATTTGTAAACAAGCGAGGCGCGGCGCGAGTGCGAGCGATCAATCAAAATTGTCAACCGATCGGAAAGCTGATGCATCAATCATGTCGAGATCGGCTTTCGTTTAGTTCGATGAGTTTTAGAACGCGTTGTGTGGACACTTGTAGAACGATTTTAAGTCACATTACTGTATTGTAGGAGATAGTACGTTATCTATTACAAAAACCGCAAAATGGCACATGGTTGTGTCTTTTTGCAGTAACTATGTCGATGGGTATAGTAAATATAGGTTCCTTTTATAAATTCGTTATCTATCTCTAGCAATCGACTTATTTTAAATGCAAAAATAAAAAAATATAAATAATAAAGGAAATTAAATAATATTCCAAAAAACATTCCCTTTATTAGAATTAGTATTTACCAATTAAAACGATTGAGTTAATTGCAAACCATCTACAGGCAGCTAGACTGATCCATATGGCCCCGCTGTATGGCAATGCTGATGCGCTGCTGCGTCAGATACTCACCAGCTCTCGGGTCACACAACGCTTTGGCCAGACATTCAGATAGTTCTACCTAATTAGAGAAGTAGTATTGACATGTCCAACAATGTCAATGTCCATAAGGGCATGGCATGCCCACAGAAAAACGACAGATTGCATAACAGTCGTCCTATTCATCGGAATCAGCAAGCCGTGTACCATTATCCCGAGAATCGAACCCCCGACTCAAGTGGTAACCATAAAGCAAATTAATCAATTAGCTAGAGGCATGTCGACAGCATTACAAGCAACGTTTAATTTTGCCCTTACTTTCGGGGTTTAAATAACCAGAATATCGAGACCCGGTGTCACAGAATAAAATGGCTACATCAGTGGCTCTAGCAAACTCCAAAAAATATCTTACAAAAAGCACACACGAATTTGCGACTAAACCCAGTGAAAGAACGTTCACATTCTATTTAGCCGCGATAGAGTATCAGAGCTTCATGCGAGCAATATTGAATCGTAAGTCACAAAGAGAGCGTTTAAATTCCCTTGAGGAATAATCGGTGTAGAAGCTCGCCACAGTTTGCACAGAAGGGTAAAAGCTCTGGTAAGCGAAGTGGGTAATTTTTGTCTGTAATGTTGGGGGTAATTTTGTGCAATTTCGCTGACGCATTTTGCCGTTGTCGTCGAGTGCGTTGAGTACATTGTGTTCGTAGTTTATGACGAAGAGCTCTGGTTCCCCTTGTAAACAGTTTTGTCGATGAGTTTTGTAAATGTTTTACAATTTGTAATATCTGTTACACATAAGCGCTTTAGAGAATGTGTAGGGACAAACTGTTGAGTCTCTTGAGCCCTCTTGCGCTAGTCTTTGAACTTTTAAAGTTAATATAACCAATAATGGGCTGTTGGAAAAGCGACATCTTTAAAAATGATGGTTATAATAAGTTTTTATACTAATTAATGACTTTCTTCATTGGTTCTAATTTAAAAAAAATATTTGTATGAAATTTCAAAGATTATATTTAATTGTACCTAATCGAATGCTAAAAATAAAGCAAGAAGTTTTCAAAAGCTTCAAACTGCAAAGAAAGCTAATAAAACCTCTTGTTTCACCTCATTTGTGCTCTTAGTACAATGTATACTAACCTCCTTTAATTTCTCTAGCAGACACCATCCAATCAGAAGCTGGTTCAGACGGGAACAGCGAACATGCTTCTTCAGGGGACGAAGACTCGCAGATGAGGCTTCGATTGAAGAGGAAACTGCAGCGGAACCGGACCTCCTTCACGAATGACCAGATAGATAGCCTTGAGAAAGGTGAGTTTGAAATATCAAAGTAGCAAGATGGCAACACTTGCACTTGAAAATTCACAGCATATTATATTAGGTACCTATATATGTATATGAGTATTATTATTCGTAAGTGTTTCACTCGACTATTCTCGCCACTCATGAAGTGTGGCCCAAGTGGATTTAGCCTTCGCGATACATAATAATAAATAAATAAAATAATCATTTATTTTCTCTTCACAAAAAGGTACATAAAATACATAATACAGATAAAGGTACATAATACAGGTACATAATTGTTATGCAAGGTGTAGTGCAGTAGATACAGATACCTGTTTGTGAGAGACTGGTGCCAGTGATAGGTTTTAAAACCTGTGTTACTAGTCACCAGTGCCTCCTTCGCAGACTTCAGTAAATTACTGGTTATTATTAGTGGTTTATACATATTAAAGCTTTCGGTTTTTCTTAAATAAATCTCAGGCTAGAAGAAAACTTAAAATAATATTAGACACAAATAAAGTAAAGCCAAAAATGCGACTAATTCGTCTTATTTTCTTTTACGTATTGTGTGGTGAAAGCACTGATGTTGCACTTGACAACTCACACATCTTTTCGTTTTTTGCTTTCAAACAAAGATAATAACTGTTGAATTACCCTATGCCTGTGTATTTTCTAGTGATTTTCCTCTATGGTCTTAGCTTGTTTGATCCTATACTTCCAAGTGATAAACAAATACTGAAATCCCCATAATAAAAGCAATATTATGATTCCCCAAAGCTCCTCAATCGCAATATGCCTGGTCCTCGTCATCAAACCACTTACCGTCATATAAATCAGAGACTTCCACTTTTGTTCCCATGAGTCTTCATAAACCGATTGTGTCCCTTATTTATTGTTTGTCTCGTTATTAGTAAATAAATAAATATTGTCCCTCGTTGTTTGCTATGCTCTCTCGTTGTGGCACCACCGCCAATTATTATGTTGACCAAATGATTATTGCTTGTTCGCTTGAATAATAATAATAAAAAGATTGTATTTATATCTTTTTAATATTGTAGAAAAAATCTGATTGGACAGCATTTTTACGTTTTTGCTTATGGAGCATAACACATTTCAGTACCTATTTTAATAAATATTTTTTTTAATAAAAACTATTGATGTTCGTAAATAATGAAAATTATCGATGATGAACGAGAACTAGCGTATATGGTTACATGATTTTTGCATAAAAGAGTCTAAAAGTGTGTTGTTCGTTATGGAACTCAATTTCTGCGTGAATCGTAGTCTGTCAGTCTCAGTATGACTTCTCAATTATTCAAATAATTTTAAATGAATATTTAATAAAAATAGGTATAATATAGCTATAACTCGAAGAACCAATCACCGTTGGGGTACTCGAGTGGCGACCGCGATGCAATGCGAAACGGAGTGAGGCAAGACCTCGATGGACCGACGACTTTGTAGCGGTCACAAGTAGTCGATGGATGGAAGAGGCTGGACCGCTATTCATTGCATCGTTTGGGGGAGTCCTATGTTCAGTAGTGGACGTAGGTATACGGGCTCATGATGATGCAAATATTAATACATCTACCAGTCTTCACGACTTAGAGTCAATTCAAGGTCAATAGCATTTATTTCTTTAGGTTTACAAAATAAGCACTTAGAAAAGTCATATTTTATACTATAAATTATTATCAAATAAAATTATTATCACTTAGTGTAGGGTTTGCAATTATGTAACAGATCTAATAAGCCACTTACACATCTCTTAGTTATACTTATAATTAGTTTATATTTTTAAAGATTTGTATAATGTGTGCTTAGTTAAATAAAGATTTTATTATATTTATTTAATTATTATTAATAACTTATGTTTTCCTGCAGAATTCGAGAGGACGCATTACCCGGACGTTTTCGCGAGAGAACGACTGGCCGAAAAGATTGGATTGCCTGAGGCACGTATCCAGGTAAAATCTGTTTTACATCGCGGTAAGCCTTGGACAGGAAATACTAACTGTTAATAGATATTCAATTAACCGGTGGTGGTAAGTTTACGAATCGTTATGTCTGTTTACGACAACAAAACTTTATAACTCGTTGAAAATCGGTATGGTTGTAATAAAAAAACCTTAATTGCGTGGGGTTTTATTATGGCCCACATTATTTGATGTTTATGCAAATGTTTTTCGAGATTCTATGTGGATACAGGATCAGATAAACACTTAACAACTTAACACTTAGTTCAACTTAACAGCCAGTTCTTAGTTATCCTTTATGTTTTTAAATTGTAATGTGTCGTGTCAAATAAACGTTTTCATTTCATTTTATATATTTAACACATATCTGATATTCTTCATTATTTCGAAGCATCGAAACGGCTAAAGTGATTTTTAAATGATGTTTTAAAATACTAGGCTGCACTCTAGTCCTTGGCTACATTTTATTAACCCACAATTTGCGAAAAAAGTGAAAAAAGTGAGACCGTGTCTGTTTTTTTATAGTTTTCAATTAATACTCGTTTTATCGCCATGTCAAAATGACTAATTCATCATCATCATCAGCCTATATAAGTCCACTGCTGGACATAGGCCTCCCCCAATGAGCGCCATAGCGCCCTGTCTTCAGCTTGACGCATCCAGCATCTACCTGCAGTATTTCGCAGGTCGTCATCCCACCTGGTCGGAGGGCGTCCTACACTACGTTTACCGAGTCGTGGTCTCCACTCAAATAAATGACTAATTACAATAAGTAATTAGCCACGTCGGTACGTGAATGTTGACTTTCGCACTAATAAGTCGAAATTGTCTGCATCCAATATAAAATTGGCAGCGTCGGCTATCCAATCAATGCATGCAAATTAATTCAATTTTAAATAAAATCCACTAAAACACGCGTAGGGCGGGTTTTATTAAAAGCGTCCGCGAATGCGTTCATAAGGGCCTGTTTACACTGACTGTTTGCGTAGGCATGGACCGCATGTAGATGCGTCTTTAGCAAACAAGCTAAAAAAACAAGGGCCATATTATTATGGGACGTGAGCCAGTGTGCAAATATAATACGTATGTATGCTTAATATACTTATTACATAGATGAGTAAATATTGAGTTTTGGAAGCTGCAGACTGTTTTTAAGGGAACATTGTTTATTCAGGGGATGAGAATTTTAGGGGAATATTAAAAAGTACATATTAATGAGACATTGTGTATTGGCTTTGATGTTACTTAAACTTAGCTTGAGTTATAATATCTAAAGTAATTTTAAGTTGATATCTAATTCTGATCTAAAACTTTCTCTAGATACCCAAATACCTGAGAAACCTACCTCATAATGGCCACAAATCAAATAAAGCTATTGGCGTTTCTTAGTAAAGGTGAATAGAAGTGATGTATACCTAGGTAATCGCTATAAAGTGTTTTCTACGTGTTTAATACTAAATATTTCTCTATTTAATGTAAGTTTAAAAGTATATTAGTTATCAAGTACATACCCATATCTCAAGCGCTTACTTTGTGGCTAGACTATGCTGTGTAAATAGTCCAGCTATATTTATTTGAAAGAAAGAAAGAAGAAAGAAAGATATTTTATTTTTAACTACAACCAATCACACATACAAGATCTTAAAACTAATTATAAAAATTTAGTCCAAAAATTCAAAAACTTTATACAAAACTGCAAACTTAAACCACACACTCACTATCCAGGAACTTATCGATAACTCTAGACTAGGCGGCCTCACCCTAACACTGGTAAACGTTGGCAACAGTTTAAATCGTCATTAATCACGGCAACTTGGATCTCTCAAGTTTTGTAATGGCTAATGCGATTTGAACTGCAGCCTTTTAAGCTTTTACCGTTTTTATTACGTTTAAATTTAAACTGTAATCGCGTTTCGCTAAGTGCATGTTACTTGCTTTTTTAAATTATGAATTGGTTATTTATGACGCGTAAATGATGTAGGAATATTTCAAAGTGATTTTTTTGCAGTCAATTATGACTAAGAAGATTTCGATTTTCGACCGATGTGGCGCGGTGGGCGAAGGCCGATTCCCGCCTCGGAACAATTGTGTGTACGATCTGCAGATATTTGTTCCGGGTGTTCTGGTCGTTTTCTATGACTAATAAAAAAATATATCTATGTAATGTATTGTATTATGTATATCAGTTATCTAGTACCCATAACACAAGCTCTGCTTACCATGGGACTAGATAATGCTGTGTGAATTTTCCATTTATTTATTTTTAAACAATTTAAAAATATGGCATATTTATTCGATAGAAGTCGATTGCGGACAAAAACCTACTAGGGTATAAACATACTCTAGATGGTAGAGTGTGACTAGATAGAGACGATAGATTCATTTTGAAAATAATAAATAGATAATGCGGAGCAATCCATACAGCATCAGCTAGCCCCAAAATATTCTTGAAGTAATAGAAGATATTTCCCCATTCTAAGTTTGAAGTTATCTGCTTAAGTTTTTGCCACAAAGTTACCATCAGCACAAAAACAGAGCATCAACATAAAACAAAAGCGAGAAAGTTCGCCCGTAAGAGTTTTCTTGTTCGCGCCAAGAAAAAAGAAAATGGCGTCGTGTCCCGAGAGCGGGCTAAGCTCCCACATTAACCTCGTGTCGTCGGCCGTAGTTAATATTCTACACGTGCTATTCCACTTTGTGTAAAAACAGCGAGTAAAAGTCGTGCTTTATGGGTTTAACCTTAAGATCTCGTCCATTTAAGTTGGCAACATTCTCTGTCTTGCTCTTTACACATCGTTTTTTTGAGGATTGCCTTAACCCAAATTAGGCAAACATTTTGTCCGTTGAGGACGTCATTTTTTGAACTTATTTAAAGCTTTAGGCAATTCAACATTGGCAAAACATATTTCGTATCCTATTCGCTACACTAAATAAATGATTTTTATCTTTACGTCGTCGTTCACCAAAATTATTCTTCACCCGAAGAATATCGACAGTTATAATTGAACTCGGTTGTCATGTCACATCCCTAGCTGAAACTTCAGTGCTATGTGCATCGCATTACAAGCCACATTGGCCGTTAACAGTGGGAAGCTAAAGCTCAATTTCGTTTGTATTAATGGGCGGTTAGGTTTTCAAGGAAGAGAGTGAGCATCATTTTGTATTCGGAGGGACTCCACCACGTGTTGCCCCCGGGTTCAAGGCTGCGCCCGAACGAAATAGGGTCGCCACGGTTTTCGGGAAAAATTACTTTTTTGGCGGTAGATAAATTGACAAAATATTTTTTGTATGTACAAGGCGTGCTTACACTCAAAATATCGCTGATAATTTCATAATTATTTGATAAGTTCATAAGTTTTTTGTTTATTTTAATTTGGTTTTCTTATGATGTAGGTAACTTAACCCTAGGTACATAATTTTACAATTGGCAGAATTTCAATAAATCCTTAATTCTTTTGATCAAAATAATACTAATGTCATTATTATTAGCTAATGTACACTTACGTTGCATAGATAAATAACTCATGGCCCGTATTGCAATATAAATATACAATGTCAAATATTTTGAAAAAACAAAATAACGACTTGAAATTCCTTAGTGTTACACTGTTTTTAAGTTTTTCGCGACAATTACCTATCCCTCGGGAACACATTTTTCAATACTCAATACTCAATGGTTTATTGCTTACATGACCAAAAGTTCTTAAAAATATATATATAAGTCCCACATGCACCCTGCAAGGGTATTGCAACATAAATTTAAAGTTAAATGCTATATACAATAAAGTTAATAATATGCTTAATTTACCATTTCAAGTTAAAATTATAAACCAATTATATTATATCTAATCACTCATAAGAATAACATAAAAAAGAAACAAGATATACCTTATACAAAAAGCTTATTTTTTATAGGCCTGTCTATAATTGACGGAGAAATTGAGGAACTTACTACAAAATATATTTACATCCGAGCATAGAACCTCCTCCTCTTTTATTTTTGTTTCGTCGGTTAATAAGTACGAAATAATTTGGAAATTAAATATATTTGTCATAACACACAAGAACCATTTGTAAATAAATATCTCCTATAAACATGGATCGTAGTCACAACACCAGGGGAGTGTATCGATCTCGAGCCTACCGGAAGCAGGGGTGCGCTTCCGGTGCGGGGGAGGTGTTTTGAAAAATTGGCACCTCCATATTTTGAAGCAAAAAAAAACTTTACATCGATACAGATAAGGTTCTTTTTATCTTTCATTCAGGTGACGTAGGCAGATCCTGTGGTACAATGAGCCTGGACTCAGATTTTCCTTGTTTTATTCCGTTTGATTAATATCCTCGTTTGTGAGTATAATGATGTATTTCCAGTATATGTATTATAAGAACTAGGTATTATCCCAAAAAAAGAAAAACATCCTTTTCAGCGTTTCAACTCTGATTCAAAGATGGCGTCGATCTTTCGCGAAAGAATAGAGGTTGTCGTTAGTACGTCATGTCACGTCATGACAAACTATGCACGGTCTATAAAGGGTCAATGACATTTCAATGAAAACACAAAACAACATTCCTAAACTCATAGCACCCTCTTCTAAAACATCCTTCTTCAAAAACCATTTTTGCTAATTAGAAAATTATAAAGCTGGGTACAATGCTGGTAAACGTGTTCTTGAGTGCAGACCATGACTCGGTAAACGTAGTGTAGGACGCCCTCGGGTCAGGTTGGATGACGACCTGAGAAAGACTGCAGGCAGATTCAGGTTCCGTCAAGCTGAAGATAGGGCACTAAGACCATATTTTTGCCATAGCAGCATAGATGTAAGGGGAGGCTGTATGTCCAGCTGTGGACTAACATAGGCTTATGATGATGATGATATGCCTCATTACCAACAGGGTTTCATTAATAAATATTAGTTTTCATTTGAATAGTTACAGAATAACAAGTATGCAACTGAAAATTGTTTGTAACACAAATTGAATACGCTGTGCAAAAGTTCCCGCTCTGTATTCCTATTTAATCCCAGATAATGAAGTAAAGTTTTCCAAAACGAAACAACAACTCGTACGGTATTAAACAAAATGTGAATCATACTTTCATTAAAATACTGCAGAGAACACCAGACAGTAAACAATTAGAGCACCCTGTAGCTCGTTTATTAAATAAAATTATGGGAAAATCCCATTTGGTAAGGAACCCCTCTAACTCTATTTGCCGCAACTATGAGGGTAGGCGTACAATTTATAAAAGACCAATGGAAATAGCCAAATAGCTGAGAGGCGGGAAAAGTCTGTCGACGCTGTCACAGGCTGCGAAGAAGGGAAATGTAGGGAATGGAAAAATAGAAAAGGTTTTTTGTTAAGCTGAGAATACATTCATTTTGCGTAGAGCTACGTGGCGTAGCACTGCGTAGCGATTCGTAGAGGCTCTACGCGTTTGTACGTTGAATGGTATTGCGTAGGTAACAGAATAACAGAAATGTTTAATTATTTATATCATAAAGTTTGAGTATCCTGGGGCACAATAAGCGTTGGAGCTTTAATTGAATTGGAAAAATAATCACAGAATGAGTAGGTATTTTCATCAGTGAGTGAAATAAGCTTTTCTAATTTAGCAATCTTGTACGTAGGTACCAAACTATAAAAAATTCTGAAGGTCCTACAAAACAATCGTAACGTTTTATTCTTTTCTTCAATGTGTCTGTAGCTTTACAGACCCTTTCCCTAGTCCTTTGCGAGGGTTGTAATAAAATATTGCCGGTAACATTCTACCGAATTTGTTGGAGGCCGAAGCAATAATATTATGACATATTGCCTTGCGCGAAACCTTTTTGAACATTTCCTTTTCCATAAAGCTAAGGAGCATTACGTATTTTCTTTAAGTTGTGTACTTAGCTTTATAGTTCAACGGCCCAGCCTCGTAAGCAGGTTCAAATAGATTTGAAGTGAGAAACTTTATAATTTGATCGTTTTTCTTAAATAAATCCTATCCTATCCAGTACCTATCTGTACCTGTATAGGTACTTACTTGAATTAAGTACCAAGAGTTTTTAAGTAGGAATTAAAAAACATGGAGGGTACCAAAGTCTTAACCAACGTTGTTTCGAATTTAATAATAGGTAAAAAAAAATTAGTTCTAAATGAGACAACTGTAAATAGGTCTCTTATGAGACGAGGTGTTACCTACAATATTCGTAGCATTCTCAAATTCCGGTGTGGCACAAAGCGCGGGAAAGCGGGCGCCATATTGTCGTCGCCATGACACCAGGAAGTGACGCGCACGTGAGTGCTACTTCCGGCCGCGTTCCGTTCCACGCAGTTTCAATGTCACAATATTGTGCCCACGGTTGGATTATTGTAAATCCTCTTAGCTTTAGATGGATAACTTCTTGCGTGGGCATTAGGGAAATAAATATTTGGAAAAAATACATTACAAAGGACTACGGGGAGGTCTTTGCCCAGCAATAGGAAAGCACAGCAGCATAAACAAAAACATACAAAATTAATACGATAATACGTTGGGTACATAGGTTAAACGAGTAAACTATGTTGGGTATGTATTGTAATCTGTTTTTCATTGGTTCATTTTCGTAACTGTTTTCGTAATCGGCTACGATTCCGTTCGTTAGTAGGTTAGCATGAAAGTTTCCGAACGAACAAAATTAAGTCATCACACCGCTTTTGTCTAACTTGATTTAAAAAATAACTAACTTTTCCGGTAAAATTCCCTGGCATGTTCTGTCGCTAAACATTTAATTTCATATTTACTCTGTTAACTTTATTATCGCAGTTAATCACTTAATGGTGGCGGGCACGATAATTCACTTATTTGTAAATAGGGTCAAGCAAATCATAAGGTTTTATTTTCATATTCCAGTTTTCATATTGTTTGATTTAACGCGGCTATTTTGCTTAATCTTCCTCTTAAGACATGGGCTAGTGTACACCTAAGATACTTAATACGATAAATAACACTACAGAAGCTGAATGATAATGATTCTTTGTTAATGGCAACTGTGTCTGGTTGAACACTTTTCTGCCAGTGTCAAGTCAACTAGTGTAAAGTAATGGAAAATAATTGTAAAATTATATAAGTCAATCAAATTATGAAGAGGATGTAATAATAATAATAAATAAATAAAATAAAATTTATTTCTGTAACAGTTTTACAACAATTTTTACACCGTAGTGGAGACCTTCATTTAAGTATAAGTACTTGTGTTAGAAGGTCTCTCTCTTCTATAACAGACATTACTTAATACATTACAGACTTATTTGCTCATTTAATGTACAGAAACAAAATTAAGATTCTTCAGTTCTGTGTGATATTATCATCATCATATATCTAGTAGGGTGAACCATGTACAGTTGTACAGGTTAGGTTGGCTTGGGAGATAATAATGTTGGAGTCTCCCTTACATCCCACAAAATCAGGAGCTCCATTTAAATTAATTTTTTTGACAGAAGTCCAAACCGTCAACTATATTTAATTGCTCGAATATTTGTTTTATTATGAATTTGTTTGAATTTTTATTTATTTATATTGATTTTCCCCTATTCACCTTTAGATTTCTCATAGTTTATTCTTCTTCTACAGGTATGGTTTTCGAACCGAAGAGCAAAATGGCGGAGGGAAGAGAAGCTCCGGAGTCAGCGGAGAGATGCCCCCGCGGCGTCGCCACCCGCCCCCGCCGCCCCTCGCTTGCCCCTGAACGGGGGCTTCAACTCTATGTATAGCCCGATACCTCAACCGATTGCTACTATGGGCGATACTTATAGGTGAGAATATTGACGCACTAAAAATAAATTATAGATAACTAAAATAAAGTCGAGGTAAGGATACATACAAAACAATTAATTATAATAGTCGAGAGATCGCTTCTAAGCGATATACTTAGGCCACCCATTGTACTTGTCGCATGTATGTAATGTCTTTTTTGTAATGATGTGTATCTATTGTTATTAAGGTATTTTTGTATTGTATTATCTTGCTGGTCTATCTGTATATACCTAATACAATAGTATTAGGTATATACAGATAGACCAGCGCGTGTAGGTAGGTAGGTATCTGTTGTATGATACTGACAATGTAATAGGATAATCCGTTCACTGGCAGAGAACAAAAAAAAACCAAAGTGTCATCCTGAATGAAAGTGCAGTTTAGAATGTTAACTTTATTAGTAACTTAGAAGTTATAGAGACAGTGATGGAGTATTAATGATTGTTCAATTTAGTAAAGTAAAATGTTTAGTACCTCAGTACCAGCCTCTTATCGAGTTATTAAAACTTAAACCAACAAAATTTCAAAATTTTTAACCCAAATTTAATTTAACTAAGAAAACCTAATCAATCGCACAAGAATCCCGCCACAATGCTTCGTAACGCCATCTATGATCGAGCAGCGACACTAATTGAATTGCGCGTGAAATCGAGCGGAAAAGGTCTCTTGTTCTTTGTTTCCCGCCATTGCACCTAGACGATCCAAGTTCCCGCCGAAGCGAAGGTCGGCTTCCCAGTTTCCAGTTGAATTGTTTTTTAATAGTGAACTGCGAGTTTTCGCTTTTGTCGTCTCGAGCAAATTAACTCAACGAAGTTTTCTCTCTTAGTTTCGCCCCGGGCTAGTTTCGCTATGAATAATTTACAGTTGTAAGCAATGTTCTTTGACTTAGTTTGCGGATTTGTGTTTAGATTGTACACTGGACGGATTAAGGAATTATTTTCTTTTATTCATTTTTGATAGCCACCGATATCTTTTATTTTAATTTCAATTTGAAAACACGTCAAAGCTAGCATCTCTATCAAATACTATCTTCTATCTACTTTTTTCTCCGAAGATGGTAGTGACCTTATTTTCAGGGTTAATGTATCTATGTATGTAGTTCTTGTTTCTCAACAATTAGATGAGTTCAGTTCGCCGTCGCTTCAGCTAAAAAATTCATACAGAAGATTGACTGGATTCAGACAAGTTATTGATACATGCTTCTGAATTAAGATCAAAGAAAGAGCGACATTGGCTACATAATATCTCAATGTAAAGAACTCCGTTAGAAATAGAAAGCAATTTTCAATGACTTATGTATTACTATGGAGTTTCTGAATAACTTATTATGAAATAAAATTTAAACTTGCAGTCGGCAGGTAGAAGTAATTATCTACTGCCAGTTGTTACTTATTTACTGCCACCGACAAGCGGTGGGGTAAACGTGTTCTAGAGTGGAGACCGCGACTCGGCAAACGTAGTGTAGGACGTCCTCCGGCCATGTGGGATGACGACCTGCGAAGGACTGCAGGTAGATGCTGGATGCGGCAAGCTGAAGACAGGGCGCTATAGCCCTCATTAGGGTAGGCCTATGTCCAGCAGTGGACTGCTATAGGCTGATGATCATGACTGCCAGTTAGCTCCCTTGTTTTAATTTCCTCTCACCTGTATATTGACAGTACCTTTTCCTACAGTTCTATGTCAGGCGGCCTAACATCCTCCTGCCTACAGCAACGGGAAGGCAGCTACCCCTACATGTTTGGAGATGTCCTGGGAAGCGGAGGGTACTCGAGAGCACCAGCCGCGCATCAGCAGCACCCAGCTTACTCACAACCACAAGCTGCTGGAGGGACCGGTGAGTTACTAACCTTTTGATTTAGAGAGAGTCTCAGAAGTGAACTCATCCTGGTAAGCATGAGTTCACTTCTTAAAGAGGTTATCCGATTAATTCAAGAGGGTTCAATCGCCTAGTCCGATCAAACAAGAGGTTCAATCGCGTAGTCTGATCAATCTAGAGGTTCAATCGCCTATTCCGATCGAACAAGAGGTTTAATCGCGTAGTCTGATCAATCAAGAGGTTCAATCGCCTAGTCCGATCAAACAAGAGGTTCAATCGCGTAGACCGATCAAACAAGAGGTTCAATCGCATAGTCTGATCAAACAAGAGGTTCAATCGCGTAGTCTGATCAAACAAGAGGTTCAATCGCGTAGTCTGATCAATTAAGAGGTTCAATCGCATAGTCTGATGAAACAAGGGGTTTAATCGAGTTGATCAATCAAGCTATCTTATAGAGTCATACCTCCGCTAAAATGTTGCGTTGAGGGCTAATCTCACTCATAGTTATATGATCTAGTAGGTAAAACAAAAATTGCAATACTATGAAGCAGTTTCTGTCATAAATATTTAAATAGCAGGTACAGTAGTTCATAGAAAGCTGCAGTATAACCCCCTGATGGGTCCCAAGATTCCAATTCTCGTCTCTACATTCCTTTTGGTTTTATAATGTTAAATTAATTGTTATTATATAGAACAGCTTGCTTTCTCTTCTTCATTTAACCGAAAGAAAACACTTTAAAAACTTTACATACTTAGCCTTTTCATAGAACAAGTAGTATTGATAATGTCGAGCTTTGGCGTAAAATGCATTATGTATACACGGACTGATAAAGTTAACTAAAGTATCATTGCGAAGGAGTAGACAAGAATTTATAATTTTGATGTTAAAATTATCAGAAATAGCAATTACATCAATGGCAGCCCGCGTTATTGTAATATAATGTACCTACCGAAGTGAATGCCATTTCACTAATTAATTAAATTAACATTTCGAAGGACGAGCATTGAAAACGTAGGTAACGTTGAAATGTAAAACATACAAATAAACATTACAAAATAGAGATGAGAGGCCTTTGGCAAGAAGGAAAATATTTACCAACTTTCGCAATAAAATGTAAAAAACGCTGAGTCAAGAGCAAGGGGCGTCTGGCACAACCGCGACACGGCGGGGAAACAAAAAGGAGGGACAGGAAAAATAGGAGTTTTAGCCCCGATTGGATTTGCCGTTGTCTGTTCCTTACAAATGGCTTTCAAATTGATTTTGAATATTCCGAACGCAATAGCTTCCACAATTTAAATCACTTTGCAGTATTCCGATCACAGCTCTGCACTGCAACATTACTCACTAAAAGCAAAAATACATAAACAGAAAAATCCAGATTTATTATTCAGAGACGGAATAAACCGAGGCGCTGCCGCTGCCATTGTTTTAAAAAGCCGTAACTTTTCCATTTGATATTATATATCACGCGGCCGACATTTTTAGCCGTAGGTGGCGGAAAGCGGCATGAATTATTGTTGTTTGGGGCGTTTCGCGGCATTGTTCGCCCGCCGAGTTTCCACCACCGACCGCGAACAAAAGAGTTTTTCACAATTCAAAATGCACGTTCTCGTTTCATTTACTCTTTTGCGCTCTTTCGACAGGCGCATTTCCAGCTTCGGGCGGTATTAAATAATGCGGATTTGTTCTACTTTTTGCTTTTTGACGGGGTTTTTACGCGAATTTTACGGGGTTCCCGATATTTTTCATCACTCTGCTGATTAAACGGTGCATTCTTTTCAAAAGCAGCTCTCGCAAACATAGTCGAGCTAAATCAAATCTCTTGGTTAAAAAAAATACATTAAATACAATGCCAATAACCCCCTAAATCAATGAAAAAAAAACGTCGTATTCGTATAGTCGTATAAACCGTTAAGCCTGGCAATGTACGCTAAAATACACAAAGCTAAAACTAAAAAAGCGTAACCATCACAAAACAAACCTCTAAAATAATAGCTAAAACTCCAAGAAACTATTAAATTTAATCGCCAATTTAAGGCGGAAAGCGTCATAAACAGACACAGACGATTGGGTAAAATGGGTAAACGGAGCGCTGGCTGTTTAGCGGCGATAATAACGCGTAATGAATGTGAACGTGGCATGGAGTGTGGCAGCACGGGTTATCGCGAGCCCGCACGCTAGGGGCGGGGGCTAATATCGATATTGTGCAGTCTAATTATGATGTTGTAACGTATTAGGAAGGCTAACAAAATGTAATGGAACTTTATAATTATAATGAAGATGGCGTTTTGATAAATTGCTGATCCCTAAGTCAATTCATTTACGCAGCGCATCAGCATTGATATACCTACAGCGGGGCAATGAAGCCAGAGCCTTGGGGACGCTTCCGACTGGTATCATATAAAATGGATGAGTTGAGATTGTTTGTCAGTCTGCAGTTAACGCAATTGTTGCAGTTGTAAATACTAGTTCTAATTTGTTTTTATTATTTTTGTGTAATTTTCTTTGCCAATAAAGTTTTACTTTAAAAACTATCGTATTTTGACAAATCAATAGTTAAAAAATCTTTGTAGCTACAACGGTAAAGTAAATAAATAAGTAGGTACTAAATGTTACTAATAGGTAAAGTGTTTATGTAAACGTTTTTGAGGTAAAACCGTAAACGATAAGTTTTAAAAATAATAAAATAACTTACCCGTACTAGTGAAATTTTAAAATAATAACAGGAAATTAAAGAGCAAAGCAAATGAGATCCTATCGTCGATGCTACAGTAAAACCCCTAAGCATAACACTTATTTTCAACGGGTGCTTTTATCGTAAAAGCAAATGCTCAGCCTTTAGGCACCTCACATTCTATAACAGCCCTATAAGCGATTTAGCCCTTTCATAGCCGCATCATCCCTGACACGTCTATGGGCTGTTGTTGTCTATGAGCTGCTAGGGGGTGCTATCTCATTTCAAACGCCAGACTGTGCTGTATACCATTACGTATAGATAGACTTTTTTACATAAACAATCACCATGTATATTCTTAACGTAAATTGCAAGTGAATTGTTAGGAAAACTATTTATACAGAGAGTAACAAACAGTAAAGACGAAACTTTAAGGGGAGGTCCAGCTAAAGCGAGCAGAATACGAGAAAAATTGAATTGATGCTACTTAGGGTTTAAGTTAATATTTACCCTGTAATCTATTTTGAAAGCCCTGGGCAGTTTATTTTATTATATAATTATAGTAAATATAATATTAGGAATATTTCGAACTAAAGAGCAATAAACGGCTAAAGATATATGTAAATAGTTTTGTTTAGTCACGCCACGACAGACTTTGAAATTTAGACATTGCAGTCATAATTGATTGCTCTCGCTAAAAGGGCAGGTTAGCGCTTGGCGTTTGGAATTACCGGAGTAAAGGGAATACTATCAGAACCCTATTAGACGTATGGACGAGATGCGCCGCTCGCAGATAATAGCTTTCCTGTTAGATGTTAACATGCTGGTTTGATTGACCGGCCTATGAGATTGGCCTGTTGGGAGTTTGATGGATTGACGCCTCAAAGGATGTTGCCTAATGAACTTTCAAATTGGATTTGCATGCCTCTTTTTGGGTCAAGTTCGGATAAGAATTATTTTCAGTTTTTTTTACAACAAGAATTTAATGATTCTAATTAATCTTTTATTACTTACGTGGAACCAGATACAATAATTGTAATTTGTAATTTCCTGAGATATTTATCTATCTTTGTCAGCCTTGTTCTGGATATTACTTACCAGTTCAAAGGAACAGTCACATCAAATAGCGCAACTTTAATCATACAAGTAATAAACGATAAACGAATCACCCTTCAAGCTTAAGGGACTAATAACGTGCAATACACTGACGCCCTCTTTGTTCCATAGGTGTAATATCGGCGGGAGTGAGCGTGCCTGTGCAAATACCTTCGCAAGGGCCCGACCTTGCGTCGAACTACTGGGGAAGGCTACAGTGATCGCAGCTTTTCGGGTTCCCGCGCTTACTTATGCCTGAGAACCCGAGTGTGCAAGACACGCCATCTAGCGGCGACGTGCACAACTATGACTCTCATCTTTTGTCTATGAATGCGATAAACATGACCGCCGGACATGAATTGGCGGGAGAAGTGGACAACCATAATTCTGTGTCGTAATGTGATGTGAAGTGACTTTGTATAAATTAGAATCTATTGTACAAAAGTATTTTCTGTAGGTAAGGCAACTGATGATGTTCAAAGATAATTTTTAAGAGTTACAGAGGTGATTTTATCGTGAACTTTCGGGTTATTTATGTACCAATTTAGCGACAATTTTAAAATTGGTGGTGGTAACCCTTGTTCAGGTTCTTGTAAATAAAGCATGTCTCATGTGTGGTCACTAGTTTTAAGAACGTTTGTGAATACTAGCGCCATCTGTTGTCGGGTAGAGGAAGTTCAGTTTTAATGTAAATTGTGCCAACATTTTGTAATAATTGAGTGTTTCGCCCCACGCAATACTTTTCACCCTTTTTTTTCCTTTGATGTATGCAACAGGGGTGCGAAAATATTAATCTGTATGGAAAAAATGTGGCAATGGGCTTCGTTACGATCATTTGTATTGTAGAATGCCACCCTTGTGTTCGCTTACAAATTGTCAAACAGAATAATCATATTTGTATTATTGCGATATACATTTGTGCAATTATACCATAGATGTTGTGTAAGAAAGTCATTTATAACGGGATACCTATTTAAAATTATTTGTTTCAAGTATTTTTTTAACATTAAAAGAACGAAAAGATACAACTATATTAACTATCATAGTTATTAATTACCACAAAAGTCATTTATAACGGGATATTAACGATGATTTTGATTTTTTAGTTTGGCAATATTTCACCAGTTTCATGCGCCATGATCACGGATTTAAAAAAATTACATGAGTGCAAAAAAAATACTTAAAACAAATCATTTTAAATGGGTATCCCGTTATAAATCACTTTTGTTGCATTTGGTTATACATATTTTTCCTAAAACATTATATTCAGTTATCTACTTTACCTTGTATCATAACATTTCTGTTTGTAAATGGTGCTTTTATGGCACAACTTATCACAATTAAACAATAAGAATTGTACATTACCATATACATATTATATTTTCATTATATAAATATAAAAAAATGCAATATTGTCGGTTTAGGAGTAAAATTGTATGTTAGATTGAATTTTAAGTGTAAATTATTATAAGATATTAAGTTATAGATTGAGGAGATTACAGTGAAATTTATTAATAAATATTGCATTAATCATTATATGGTTTTTTAATTTATGTGTTGCCAGTATAATTTATTCGGGTTTCCACATTTAAAACAACTACCGGATCGGTGTTTTACTTTAGTGATGCATAATAATTTTAAATGATGGTTTGCACCCTCATATTTAGCTAGGGGTGCGTGCACAATAGGGTGTGTCTTATTGTTGCCATTATAAAGATAGAGCTTGGATGAGAGTGGGCTTAGTGTGGCGTTATTTGGGGGTCCTTTAGCATAGGAACTGCATTCGTGGAGTTCGGTAAAGAAGAAATGGTTGGTAAGTCACATTTTTATTTTTATCCTTTACTAGCTGCGCCCCGCGGCTTCGCCCGCGTGGAAATTTCTGCGCAATTTTATTGCATTATTTTCTGCATGTTTTCTCACCGTTTAAACCTTCCCTGGACTACGACAAACATTTCGAAACCAAAATCAGCAAAATCGACCCAGCCGTTCTCGAGTTTTAGCGAGACTAACGAACAGCAATAGATTTTTTATATATAAGAAGATAACAAACGCATAACATTTATTTTTCTTTCCTTCAAGATGATGAGTATAAAAAGGAACTTATTGGCTTAAATAAAACCACATAGTTGAGTACCGTTTCATACATAATGCCTAAATTTTAGACAAAAAACTTCCTGAACAGCCTATATTCGTCCACAGCTGGACGCAGGCCTCCCATGGTAAGCTCCTTATTGGCTTTTGGGCATGGGCATTGGAGTAATGCCCATAATCACCACGCTGGGCATGCGAGTTGGGGATCGCAGTAAGGTGGTAAATTGTTCTGCAGGAGGCGCTGCTGCCCGCCCCAGGTGGATATTCCTTAGTCGCCTCTTACGACACCCGCGGAAAGAGATGGTGGTGCAAATTATAAGCCATAAGTACCACACAGTTGGGAACTACATCTATGGTCGTGATAATGACGGTGCTGAAGAATTCATACTTCTTGCTGAAAGTGTGTTGTGTTTAAATCGTGTAAGTTTAAAAATATGTAAACTTTGCAATTCTTCAACACCGTGTATAAATCACATTTATTTGGCGCTCTATGCCAGCATCAGGCAACAATGGCGGATTATCAACGCATATAAATTGGCTTAGATTGTCTGTCTGTCTGTCCCCTTTGATAGGGACGTTTGATTTTGTTTAGCATAATCTGGGTGTAAGCTAATTATAGTGGTTAAATATTAGTTTTACCCAATGTTTTGAGATCCTTGAGTTTTTTTTCTTCAGAATTCGATGGCAAAATTTTACTGGCAATGATTTCTTTGATTCTCTTACGTCGTTTTACTATGGTCCTACAAGTAATTAAGTATTGTTAAGTAAAAATATATCAAATTTGAATATTATTTTTACCAACTTACTATATTAAACTTGTATAGATAAGGGAAACATTAAACTTATGTATTTATTTTTAAAAATAAAACCTTAAATTTACATAATTATTTTTAAAAGGAAATTCAGTTTGATTTTGTCACAACTTTATTACAAAAATTTTAAGATACATTCACTTTTTAATCACCATAAGCAGTCTTATTTAAGCCTTAATATTATCCATATATTTATCAAGCACCTAGTACATTTTATAAGCTAATTTAATAATATCGAAGAATAGAGTAACATCTTTGGGTTGCATTTAAGCCTAATATTGAAAAAATATAGTTTAACAGCACCATTGGTTTAAAATTATAGGTGACTAATTATATCTAATTTTACATAAAATGCATAAAAATGGCGTAAAAACAAACCTATAGGAACAAAAGGAAAGTAAGTATTGCCTATAACAATTTTACATGGGAAAATCATTCATGGATAGAAGATATAGGACAGAATAGTTCTATGGTAAACAAAACTTTGATTGCAATAAGTAATGCAAGATACTGCATGAAAAAAGTATTAGATTATATATCAGATTCTAGCTTAAATGTTATTAGCAATGGAATAAAAATGGCGAAACATTAGTTCCAATTCAATGAAA
Source organism: Eupithecia dodoneata (assembly GCA_947044415.1). Classification (NCBI taxonomy): domain Eukaryota; kingdom Metazoa; phylum Arthropoda; class Insecta; order Lepidoptera; family Geometridae; genus Eupithecia; species Eupithecia dodoneata. The sequence continues at coordinate 5,313,459 of OX345670.1, forward strand.
AATCACGACATGACACGTTGATTGCTGAAATCACACCGTATGTGTTATGCCGTAATATGTTTTTTCGAACGAAACGCATGTGCGGCGCAACACAGCCGCTGTGTAGAGCGGCAGCACGAATGGCTTAGGTTAAAAAAAAGATCGCAGTCGACGTGGGTAAAATTACTAATTAGTGTAATTAGATAAGAGTGGAAATATTGTAAGGATGAGAAAAATAAGGTGAGAAGGAATTATGAATATGATGATGACGTCATGTCGTCATGGTAATTGCTTATTTGGACAATTTTAGAGAGAATATTATACGGCGCTCTTATTTAGAGTATAAATCAGCATTTTCATAAACTTTGGCATAAGTACTTAATGAGGAATTAATTATAAGTAACATTTCTACACATATTAAGATTGACGTTCATTAAGGTTAAAAATTAACTCGTGCAAAATCACTTATTTATCTTTAAAAACGCAATAAAGTACCGATAAGTTTTGACTACATATTATTATTGATTTAGAGTTTTTCTTTTATTTTATTTATTTATTACAAATTTATTTATATATTTTGGTTTAAAGATTTTTGGCTTTAAAACTTCCGAAACTATCATGGTTATTATAACACTAAAGTCATTTAAAACGGGATATTTACCATATAGTGGTAGTGGTAACGTTCGTAGCAAAAGACAGAAAATGAGGGTAGATCGGTATATCTGCTCATAAAAACGAACTCGCAGTGTCGTCAGTTATTCCGTGATCATGGCGCGTGAAACTGTGCCGAAATATTGGAAAACTCAAAAATCAAATCTTGTTAAATATCCCGTTTTAAATCTCTTTAGTATTTTTGGCTTTGTTCAAGACTTAAAGTTGGATTTGATTGAGTTCATTTAACTTAAGGTTATCTAAGTCTAAGTCTAATCTGCATTCATCAGATAAGTACAACTTAAAGTCAAATATAACTGAGTACCAGGAACATAACTCTGCATCAAGAGATCTAACTGAAACCCAACTGAATCAGCTCAGTAGTGGGCAAATGCCCTGCTAAATAGTGACGTAGGGACCCAGAAGATACCAGCCTGAGTCTATGACCCTAATGGTCCGGGAGTCACAGGTACAAATTATGTCAATTATTTCCTCCCGAGCGAAAATTTATAAAATGCATTAGGGATTAATGCGTGGCTGGGTTGGGCAGTGGCAGCGATGACGACATTATTCCCATGGAATAAGATTCAAATCAGAATTCTGGAATATGCAAACTTTTTATTACTGATTTGAACCTTATTCCATCGCAATAATGTCGTCATCACTGCCACTGCCCAACCCAGCCACGGAATCGCAGCTAACGGTCACGAGTATTCATAATATTAATCCCTAATGCATTTTACAAATTTTCGCTCGGGAGGAAATAATTGACATAATTTGTACCTGTGACTCCCGGACCATTAGGGTCATAGACTCAGGCTGGTATCTTCTCTGGATCTTGCTCAGTCCTCGATCTATGCTTTAGCAACGCTTTTGCCATAAAATAAGCGTTATTGAGTAACGCTTATTTGATTGATTTGCATTGATCGATGACTGAGTAAGCTCTCATAATACGGGCTTTAATCACTATGATTAATAACTAGAATATGATTATTTTATCAGCTAGTAAATATTTTTGCCTTTTAAAATTTGTATTGATAAGCATGTAACGAGTATTACTTGTCTTTTTTTGGTAAGTATGTAGATAATTAATTTTATTCTTATTCTGGCTAAAATAACAAAAAATTATTGGCCTCACTGGGTGTCCTTGGTTCACAGTGTTCACGACAGCAACGGTGTTCTCTCGTCGAAACGGTGAGGCACACTGTCCGCGCTGTCCACAGTCCTGAAATGACAAAACAAACCAATCATAGATTACAGAGTACCTATCTGTAATCTGTGGTTTCAATTGATGTTAATTGTTGGAAGACCGTAGCCAAAATAAATCCAGTCTTATTGAGGGGTTGAACACTGCAAAGGCAATTTATTATTAATTTATTAATTCTTATATGTGCCAAATGGGGGTTCCATTCTCAATTTCTGAAAGAACAAAGTTTTTTTTTTTTAAGTTTCTAGAATTTGTTTTATACTTCGACATGCCACCTGTCTGGGACGCGTCCTATACGAGCCGAGTCACGGTCTCCATTCAAGGACACGTGGATGTAACCTTATGACTACATAGTATAAAACAAAGTCGCTTCCCGCTGTCTGTCTGTCCCTATGTATGCGTTTTTTTTTTAAAGATTGATTCAAGAGAAAGGTTTATAAACTACAAGTAACTAGTTGCGCCCCGCGTCATCGCCCGAGTGGAAATCTTTGTGTCAAATAGATAAACCTTCCTCTTGAATTATTCTATCTATTAAAAGCGCCTTTGTTTTATACTTTATAATGATAAGGTTCCATCCACGAGAGTTTGGAAAACTACTACTAGTGATTTGACACATATATTTTCACGCGGGCGAAGCAGCGGGACGCAGCTAGTAAACTAATATATAAAGAAGTAAGTAACAAACCTAGTCCCGCTTGACTCTGAGATGGATGCCGGGTCCTCTGGAACCGCCCTGACGCTTCTCGGCGGCGGCGGGAAGGGCGGCCGCCCTCGGTTCTGATGCCTTTGGTACACGAACCCGCCTATAGCTAGGCATATCCACATGGTGATTAACATGCCGTCTGTAACAGATTTATTTACTTTGAAGGTTTATTCTATTTATTTTTTATTTTTCTTAATTATAGGGATAACTAACAGTATCAATTAAAAATGTACTAAAAACTTAATTCTAGAATTGAACCAGCCCTGTTATCGGTAGGTTAGGATAAGGTTGAGGGTTTTATGAATTGATGTTTTATATCGGCTGCACACAGGAGCTTGCGGGTTCGATTCCTGCCTCAGGACAAATGTTCGTAAAATAAATTAATAAATAATGCTGGATAATCCACACAGCATCATCTAGCCCCAATCTAAGCAGAGCTTGTGTTATGGGTACTAGATTACTGATATAATTCATACAATACATTACATAGAAGACCCGCAGATATTTGTTCTTGGTGTTTTCTATTAAGCTGAGTATAATAAGTAGCCTTCCTTATATTACTCAGTTTTTTCAACCTTGTTTAGGTGTCATCATCATCAGCCTATATTAATCCACTGGTGGACATAGGCCTCCCCCAATGAGCGCCATAGCGACCTGTCTTCAGCTTGACGCATCCAGCATCTACCTGCAGTCTTTCGCAGGTCGTCATCCCACCTGGTCGGAGGGCGTCCTACACTACGTTTACCGAGTCGTGGTCTCCACTTAAGAACACGTTTGCCCTAACGGCCGTCGGTTCTTCGCGAGATATGGCCGGCCCATTGCCCCTTCAGCTTGCTAATTCTCAGAGCTATGTCGATAACTTTGGTTCTCTGTCGGATGTATTCGTTACGAATCCTATCCTTCAGAGAAACTCCGAGCATAGCTGTTGTCTGTCCGTGTTGTTTAGGTGTTAGTTTTCCTTAATTTCATTAGTTAATAATTGTATATCTTTTAATGTAGTATATTGTATTAAGCTTACCAGTTATCACCAGAAAGATAACGAAAGCTTTGCCTAGCTTGGACTAGATGATGCTGTGTGAATCGTCCAGCATATATATTATAGGATATAGGCATCACCATTACATATTTGTTCTCTCACCTTTCCATTGATAAGTCGTTATCTTCACAGCCTTATAAAAAATCGCAACAGTTGCACGCCTTATAACATAAATCAAGATATACTTCAAATGCGTGCCTAGGTAGTAATCAATAGGGAGAATAGTTGCGTAAGACCCTATCACGGCGCAACATATAAAGTTAGAAACATTGCTGGTCAATACAAGGATAATTGTGATCAATGCTATTGTTAGAATGAAGAGTGACCAGAAAGTCACATCCAAATCGAGGTAAAATGGTACAACATAGTTCCCTGTTTCTGTATCCAATTCGGTGTCTGAAACAAATGTATTTGTATTTATAGAACATGAATGAATGAATGAATAAATGAACGAATGAATGAACACTTTATTGTATTTAAAATAGCAAAATAACACCTAATATCTAAATATTACATAATAACAGTACAATAGGCGGCCTTATCGATTTCTTCCAGGCAACCAGGAATGTTATTGTTGAAAGGATTGCTATTGTGTTAACAGTAGAAGGAAGGATAACCATAAATACATCCAGTTAACAAATTTCCGGCTAGTTTCAAATTTAGTTAGTGGCAGGAAACTTTCATTATGCTGTATATCATAAGCATTGTTTAAAACGTACTTAGGGATAACGTACCAGCTATCAAACAGTAAACAGAGTTTTTTTTAAATCGGATTATTAGTTTTGAGATTTCCCATTTTTAATACTCGTAAACAAACCCACTAAATAAATCTTGTTGGGTTTCACATAGTCATTTATTCGTTGTTTCAGAAAATACATGCGTATCGACCGAATACGTGATCCCGACTGCCTGAGTGAGTGGGATCGCTGAACGATATCATAGAATGACGACATGAATGAAAGGTAAGACAGGCAGGGATCCCACCAATAAATAGTTTTTACCTTATGCCTAGTGTGTGCATCCTACAATCTATAATTATTTTTAAACTTAGAGATGAGAAGTGTAATTCAACAAAGATATTGATAGAAACTAAGAATTAATCAGGTAACATTCGGCACCTTACCTGAGATTCAATTCAATTTAATTATAAAAATAATATTTTTTTCAAAAGACCTTCATTTTTAAACTAAACGAACAATAACAATCAATCCAGTATAAATTTATCCCAGACATATTATACATACATTTACAAATGATTAAAAGCGTTACGCTTTTCCAAACTTACTAAAACAGCTTATCAACTGATATATTAAATATAAATAACTAAATAAAAACGAATTGACTTATTAATTACCTGGGATTGAGTAAAATATAAGAGAAGATATTACGAATCCAACATCCATTGACGAAAGTACGATAGAGACCACTGGTAGCCCGTATATATACCAAAGTACAACTCGTACTGCGCCGACACACGTTCCAGAAAACGCAGAAATGGCTAGAATTGCTAAAATAAAGTAAATCAAAACAAAACACATTTATTTCAGACATAGCACAGTAAACAAACAGTCCATAATAATAAACACACCAATTAGTAAATAAATTCATGAAAAGTCAAGTTTTTGATGAAAACTGCCCCTTGTATAAACAAGGGGCAGTTCCAAACCGCGGGGTGCATTTAGTTCTATCTATAAAGATAGAACTAAATGCACCCCGCGGTTTCGCCCGCTTGTAAATCTACACAAGCGGGCGAAACCGCGAGGCGCAAATGGTTTATAAAAGGAAACACTTTATCTATTAAAAAACCGCATCAACACCCGTTGCGTAGTTTTAAAGATCTAAGCATACATAGGGACAGACAGACAGCGGGAAGTGACTTGGTTTTATAAATACTATGTAGTGATTATCAAGGAATTACATGAAACACCAACAATAATGAATCCTGGGATGTTAGATTGTTGTAACTGATTTCATAGTTTCGCTTTCGAGGTTGGGCTATTAAAAATTAAATATATTTCGAAAACAATCTTAAAAACGAAATAATCGTAAGGAGGAAGGAGATATAAGGGCAAAGGAGTTCCACAAGGTTATAGGCTAAGGATATACTTAAATTGTTGCCACTGTTATTGCTAAAAGCTGCAAAGACTTAAAAAACACTCACCTGACGTATTCGTATTATTATTAACACGAGAAGCCAGTATATAGGTAACGACTAATCCACTCAGCAACGAAACCGCGGGGTGCATTTAGTTCTATCTATAAAGATAGAACTAAATGCACCCCGCGGTTTCGCCCGCTTGTAAATCTACACAAGCGGGCGAAACCGCGAGGCGCAAATGGTTTATAAAAGGAAACACTTTATCTATTAAAAAACCGCATCAACACCCGTTGCGTAGTTTTAAAGATCTAAGCATACATAGGGACAGACAGACAGCGGGAAGTGACTTGGTTTTATAAATACTATGTAGTGATTATCAAGGAATTACATGAAACACCAACAATAATGAATCCTGGGATGTTAGATTGTTGTAACTGATTTCATAGTTTCGCTTTCGAGGTTGGGCTATTAAAAATTAAATATATTTCGAAAACAATCTTAAAAACGAAATAATCGTAAGGAGGAAGGAGATATAAGGGCAAAGGAGTTCCACAAGGTTATAGGCTAAGGATATACTTAAATTGTTGCCACTGTTATTGCTAAAAGCTGCAAAGACTTAAAAAACACTCACCTGACGTATTCGTATTATTATTAACACGAGAAGCCAGTATATAGGTAACGACTAATCCACTCAGCAACCCGATCAAAAATGTGAGCGTTTTGAAAAACCGGTGGCCGTAGAAGCAAATGAAGATTCCAATGAAGAATAAGGACGCACACGCAAACTGGGATAGTGCGTCGTCTGCAAAAAGACAATTCGTTATAGAATCTCTCTTCTTCATATGGTGCGGTTACAAACAGGAGGTTGACTGAGGTTCTACCCTCTAAAATAAATATTTATTTTTAAAGTAAATATATAACTAAATATTCTGTGAATATTTCAAACTTAATAACGGCAACAGGTAGACTTGTTGCCGTTATCAATATCAAGTAAAAACGAGCAAAAAATCACGTTTGTTGTATGGGAGCCCTTAAATATTTACTTTTATTTATTGTTCATTGCATCATCTGTGAAAATTTCAACTGCCTAACTCTCACGGTTCATGAGATACAGTCTGGTGACAGACGGACGGACAGCGGAGTCTTAGTAATAGGATTCAGTTTTATTGTTTGGGTACGGGGAACTCTAATATTTTATTAGAGCACGATATAAGAATATTCTTATCAACATAAATTCATAGTTACCTAATAATTCGCAGTCATTCTCCAGCGGCGAGCACCCATAAGTGACGGCAGGGACATAAACTGCGTAACTGGTCTTGTTGACGATACCGTTGTTAATCGGGTTGACGACAACAGTGAATACAGCGCCGGTGCCGGTGTAAGCGCTTATCATACGGCGGTTTAGCCATTTTGTGCGGGGGATCTAAGGGTTTGTGATTGTGACACTTTAGAAGATAGATTTCCAATCTTTCACCTTTTTTTTTATTAGCCTGTTTCTTCCCACAGCTGGGCAAAGGCCAAATCTTTCCACTCAGTGCGGTCACGTGCGATCTCCCACCAATCTTTCACCTTTATATGGTGCAAAAGTCCGCCTCCAACCAGGAGGTTGCGGGTTCTATTCTTGCCTACTGAAAAATATTTGTACGATCTACAAATATTTATTCCGTGTGTTCCGGATATTTTCTGCGTAATATATTGTAATATGTATATCAGTCATCTAGTAGGTACCTATAACACAAGCTTAGCTTGGGGCTAGATGATGCTGTTTTAATTGTCCAGCATTATTTATTACTTTATTTTTATATAAGAACTAATAAGGCGCTTAGGGAAGCTTAGTCTAGCTGTGGACTGGTAAAGGCTGGTGTTATTTAAGAGATGAACGTAACTTTAGAAATTAAGTTTTTTTTTTTGCTAATATTAAACTTGACAGGTATTGTCGATGTGGGAGTTAAGACCGCCACACTGAAATGGAAGTGGGCGGGGCACATTAGCCGAATGCACTCCGAGAGGTGGGCTAATGCTGCAACACCCTGGGTCCCGGAAGGAAGCCGCGGGCGAGGTCGGCCAAGAAAGCGCTGGCGAGACGACCTTAACGCCTTCCTCGGAGATTGGTGGGAGATCGCACGTGACCACACTGAGTGGAAAGATTTGGGGGAGGCCTTTGCCCAGCAGTGGGACGAAACAGGCTAAATAAAAAAAATATATATATATTAAACTTCAGATCTTGTTGACGATCCCGTTATTAATCGGGTTAACAACCGCCGGTGCCGTAAGCGCTTATCATACGGAGATTTATCCATTTCGTGCACTTCGACACTTTAAAATATAACATTAGTAGTACCTTCAAAATGTATAATTAGAAGGCATTACTATTTATTTTATTACAGGTTTTTTTAAGCTCTAAAATATAGCCCATAAATAAAGCGATGTTGTATCTACTTATAGTATATACTTATAACGTTAAGAGGCGACGTGGAAGACCCAGGATGAGGGCGTGACGAGCTCGAGGCACATCTTCCATCGTGGCCTGTATTGGATCGCGAGGAGTGGAAGGAAAAAACGGAGGCCTTTGCCAAGCAGTGTGACAATGATGGCTAAAAATATTATATACATTTTTGTAGGCGAATATACAAACTAAACCTAAAACGCCTTTAATTTAGTCAAACAAAATATAACAAAACCAATAAAGGAAACTTGGAAGGGAAAAAATCTAATAAAAATGGAGCTACTCTACCCACTTATGTACCTACTTACATTACAAATTTGTTATTTAACGTCAGCAATTCAATGACACTCGATATTGTTATTATTTCTTAATTCGCCTTGATAATGGTTATTCAACTTTTCAATTGATAGAACATTTTAACGTTCTTTCTTATCATTATACTGAATGACTCTTAATACTTTTAACCTATTTGATAGAAATGCTATTCACCCTGAATAGTATGTCTTTCAAATAGGTTTTAAGTATTATGTAAGTGATTATATGCAGATGAATCTACGAAAAATAGGTAGTTTAAAGGTATCATATTCAGCATCTCAACTATAGTTTGACCGAAACCGCTGTACCGCTCCTTAGGAAAGTGCGGCGAGGTGGGGGGCGAGGAAAAAAGAGCGAGAGTACGCGTTGACGGCAGACTGATGGATCGGAGCGGCCGATACCTCGCATACCTCAGGCGCGGTACAGCGGTTTCGGTCAAACTATAAGAGACGTCAGCAACTGGACAAAGACCTTCAAAAATATTGCTACAATGAGCTGTGATTTCATTTAGAATTTGCACTATCCCAACTCTTCGCGCGGGTGTCGTAAGAGGCGACTATTATATACGATTATGTATGAATTATTCAGCATAACTTATTAATTTATTTATTTAAGTCAAGGAGTTTTTCCTGCCAACATAGTGAATATTGGTACTTACTATGTATTTATTTATTTAAGTAGTATATTTTTAGTTTGGTATTTGTAACAGTTATTTATTATTTATTTTTAAATATTCATGTTATGTTCATATTTGATTATCTTTGGCACACCCCTTGCCTTTCTTAAATTCACATAATTCTTTCCATCCAAAGGTTGCCTGGAAGAGATCGCTTCTAAGCGATAAGGCCGCCCATTGTACGAGTACTTGTCGCATGTAATGTATTTTTTAATTATTTGTATCTGGTGTACAATAAAGAATTTTTATATTGTATTGAATTATTTATAGTATCAGTAGGATCAACTGTCTGCCACTTACCTCTTTCTTGTTCCTCAAGTTTTTAAGACTCATCATCTCCATAATCCCGTTAAAATACACATCAGAATCAAAGTTATGTGCTGGTAGATACATCATGTAGAAAGTCAGCTTGGTTTCATCGCATAGATTACAGTCACTATCACCAGGCCCTCTAGCGGGGGCAGCGTCGACATTGATGTAGCTTCTGTTGTGGGTAACTATTGTAAACGGAGCTACGAGTATGTTTGTAATTTCACTGCTACAGCCACCTGGTTGGGGATCTGTGAATGGGATAAATTATTAGAATAATCAATAGATATATGGTGTTATTTTGTTGTTTTGAGTGCAATAAGTTCATTGATTTTAATTAACAATTATCGAAATCGGTTGCGTGATATTTAGTTAGTCGTGCATTTATGTCGTACATGTATACTTAGCGCAAATTTAAGACTTATATGGTTTTCTCATGGATGCCATAATTAGAAGTGGACCAAATTGAAATGGGACCATTCGGGAAGCGCCAGCTTTCAAATAAAAAAAGCATCATCAAAATCGGTTCTTACCTCATTCTTACATTTTATGTTTCTTACCTCAAAGCTTTTGACTTTCCAGTAAGAAACATAAAAAAACCAATTCAGTCAAATTGAGAATGTCCCCCTTTTTAGAAGTTGGTTAAAAATACACAGAAGGGAGCTACTGGCTTTCATAGAATTCATGGAACACTTACCATAATCAAAATAGCCATGCACAGCAATATACAATTTGACATCAACATGGTGCTCATTTTTTACAATAAACTTGTCTGTTTTCATAGATAACTTATCACTATGCAGTCCTATGTTAGTTCCTCTAACTATCTCATTCTGTGTAACATTTTCGTCCCTAACATTTTTGTACAACGTAACATTATACAAATGGCTGTGGACCTGAATAACTACAAAGGACAAGTCTTCTCTGATTTCGTTGAAGTCTACTTGAAGTGTTGATGTATGGTTTAGAGTAATAAAATCTCCGTACAGTTGTTTGTCTCGAAATATTGTAGTCTTATTTAGAGGTATTGTGATATTTATATCTGAAACAAGTTGTAATGCAATCATTATACCTACAGACTAAAAAGGCCATCCTCCATATAACAGGGATTAGTTTTATCTCCTCACAAAATGCTTTCAACAACAAAAAGAATAGTGATCAAAGACCACCACTATCCAACGACTCCCTGCAATATTAGACTACTGGCAGGAAAATGTTATCCAGCTGTTTTAGCTATAGTAGGTAAGTGATCTCAGACAATTCGAAAATAGACTGGCTTACTAGCAGCTAGCAAAAGGCTTTTCAAAGTGGTTACAACCTTTACCGAACATTATGCAGAAGACAGGCAGTAAAACAGTAGGTAATGTTAGACAAGTTGTAGTGCACTGCCTACTGTATATATAAATATGAAATTTATTATCCCTGATTGAAACTACCTACTGAAGAACGTGTAAAAATAGACTTACCCTGTGTAACAATATTAGTAACACAAATAGCAAGTATTAAACCGAAAAACATGTAAAAACTTCCTGGGGATAACATTTTATCTGTTCACACACAGGCAGGAAGACTAAGGTACGAAGAGGGATACTGACGCCGCCGGGGGAAAACGAATAACATTTTTTGAAAAAATCAACAGGAACTCAGAGTAGTCAGCTGATCAGTAGTTTCAAAAGTTTTATGTGTAAGTAAACGGTAATGCAATTTGCCGACTTGAATTTATAAACACTTAGTGAGTAAAACGCACAACCAGTATACTGAGGTACTGAACTTCATAACCGATTCCGATTGCATTTGTAAGGAGGACAAAACAAAAATATTATCTACACTACAAACAGGCTATTGACACTACAAGCCAGTGCAAGCAAGCAAACTACCACACCAATATAACAAACTAACAATGCAAAGCAAAGCAAAGCAAACAAAAACACCCAAAATTGTCTCTATTGAAATGTTAGTGTCACGTCAATTTGACGTTGACACTAACATCTTTAAATGATCATTGGTATGCCAAATAAAAGAAGTCAAGTCAAGTAAGTTACTATTTTTTTAAATTTACTTTAACCTCTTTATAAAACTTTATCAGTACAATAGGTTCGGATCGATGACAGCGATTTTTCCCAGAAAACCTAGGGATGATGTAGAAAAATATATTATAATTAAGCGGTAGGTATAAGAGTTGAGCATAATTAAAAGAAAATTATCCATAAAATACATAGGTGGGTATTTACTGAGACAGTTTTAAGAGAATTGTGCGGTAAGTTTATAAAGTAGATATTATTGAAATAAGGCTAAAAATAAGTAACAATAACATAACAGCAGCTTTCTGAGTGTGCCAATGAGTGATGTGTGTGTGTGTGTGTGTGTGTGTTTGGCGCGCAAGATAGGAAATAGAATTTCAGTTTAGATTTGTACGAATTGATAGAAGGTGCAAGTCAGATATCGACTGGCAATTTACTCCAAAGCGATACAGCCTGAACACTAAAAGAGTTGCCATAGAAGGTTTGGAAATGAGAAACTTGAGTAGTTAGTTGGTATATAGGTAAGACAACTGTTGATGATGATTGTAATGAATCACTTAAGATTGTCGTAGTTAGGAGAATGAAGGAACTCAAACCACAATCAGTGCCATAGCTATATAGCTAAGGGGCCATGTGCGAATATTAAAAGGTTCCTATCCACAGGCCTGCATCTTGAAGTGATTAGTAAAACCGCAGGGATTCCCCACCACCACTCGGTCATCTTTTTGACAGTGAAGAAAAAAATAAATTGTAAATCAATCGATTCTAGACATGCGCAAACCATGTCCGGCTGTGGATTGAACATGATATAGTTCCTTTGAACGGCGGAACTAGTTCCAGGAAACATGTCCGGACATGTTAGCTAAGAGTATCATGTTCGAGGTGCGCACGTATCCGTGTAGGTCCTGTTAGGTTCGGAAATGTTACAACGGAAATATGTCCGCGGAACTAGTTCCAGGAAACATGTCCGGACATGTTAGCTAAGAGTATCAGGTTCGGAAATGTTACAAAGGAAATATGTCCGCGGAACTAGCTAGCGTGCGTAGATCCTTGGCAGGTTCGGTCGGTGCGAGCGGACATGTTTACATACATGGGAAATGTTTGAGTTTTGGGGAACTAGAGAATTTTTGTTTCGTCGCGCGTCGGTTAAAATATGTGCGCCACAAATATTTCAACTAATAGGTATATTGCGCCTAAATTAAATTTTTCTATTTGTGGTATTTTTATGTAGATACGTACCAAGTTCCTGTAGCATTATTTCTTTAGGTACGAGTAAGTAGGTCCCTACTTACTTTGGATCATAGGTTTTAATTATCACACAGGTACATTTCATACATACCTATTGTTTATCTACTTCTCGGATAAAATGTATTTAGGTACCTACCTACCTGTTCCATTTCATATTTAAGGAAAGTACCTACCTATTCGTTAGTATAGATTAACTTACCTAGGTATGATGTCTAGATACTTAAATCCATTTATCAAAAATAGGTAAGTACCTACCTAATTTATTCCATACTTACCTATTTGTAAAATATATATTACAATCTAATTTATATCTTACACTAAACAGATCATAAAAAGTATGAAATTCCAGAGGCCTACATAAGTAGGTTCATTTATTACCTCCTCACTTCTCTTTTATCAAACTCGCGCCTGCTAAATAATGAAGAGCAAAATCTTGCTTGTTATCATTTTAGCACTGTTTTTACGCGGAGAACCTACCTACACTAAGGAATAGTAGAGGAATGTCATTTTGTCTTTATTGGTAGGTAAAAATAATAGTAGATATTCAACAAGTAATAAGTTCTGTATTAACTATTCTGAGAATTGAATACAAATATTGTAGTACTACCTATGTAGTTATTATTTAAATTGTATGTAGTATAGAACAGATTTGCTATCATTGAGTATATGTAGGTAAGCTAATTTGACGAGCACAAGCTAATTCGAGTTCGAGATAAATATGTCGCGCGGTTAATAGGTACCTACTGCTTACAGAACCACTAGTAAAAACGAAGGTAGGTACGTAATCAGTCTACAAATGAATCTGTCAAAATTTACAACATTAGGCAAGTAGTACCTACCTACTACCTACCTACGTTCTACATAACTCAAACTATTAAGATTGTCTTGTCTGTCAGTCAATGTCTGTCAGATGTCAGTCCAGATAAAGGAACGAACAAGGAAAGGAACTAGATCATGCCGACCAACGCGAGACGAGACGCCGCCGCGATGATTGGATTGGATTGGATTGAAGGAACGATGGAACTACTTCAAGCGACGCATCGGAGCGGAACGATCTAGTTCCGAGTGAGGACATAGTTCCAGGAACTATTACGGTCCGGAACGACACATGTCTAATCGATTCCGTCTACAACCGCTAGAGCGCAGCGCGCGCACTCACTTATGTCAAATCCTCAAAAATGGCGGCGCGATCAATGAAGTTGTAGTGTAGTGTAGAATTTAGTGTAAAAATATAATGAATTTAATTCAGAAAAAAGTGTTCGTGACTGGTGAATAATAAATTAGCGGCCATGGGCCGAGGCCAGGATTTATTGGATGCGGCTCGCAAAGACGATAGGAGTACAGTGGAAAAAATTATCGCGCAACTAACTAAAAGGAGTGGTCCATTCCCGAGGTACGTAGATAATTTCGATGTTTTTCATGATATCTCCTCTAAACAGAACATCGACAGCATCACAGTTTATCTGAGTATGAAGTCATTCTGTTTTATAACAGGACAATCTTTGTGGAACACTCTCACAACACAGTTCATTTTATCAACAAAGGTGTATTGTTATCCGATAGACTTAGCATGTTTACGTGCTTATCATTACACTTGAAGAGGTTTGAACACTGTTCTCCGTCGTAGGATGCCTGTAGACTTGTCGCGAGCGGGCTAGGACTCGAGAATTATTAATACAAGGCCAGTTACAGGCAATTCTTCTGTGTACCTACCTATAGGTACACCTACTAACACACTTACCTACTTTTGTGTAAATCAAGGTACGGTATACGTAGGTCATTAGCCAGACAGGTACTCATCATAATAGCTGGTTGGTTAGTAGATTAGTTCAGTTTAGTGAAACATAATCATATTTGTTTCTATGTTAGTATATTTTTGATGGATAATAAGTATTCAAAACAAATAGCCTGATGCTGAAAATTATCCTTAAAATAGTAAGTAATATAACAAACCTACAAAATATTCCTTCACATGTATCCAAAAGAAAAAGCATACACTGCACTGTACCCACAATAACGGACCAATATTAAGTCCAAATGTATTTATGAACGCGGCTGTTATATCATATTTAAAAATACAAACAACGACTAAGCGACCACACCAACACTAGCTAATGATCTACTACAAGACAAATACCATGTAAATTGCCTCAACAGATGGCATATACTAGATATTGATGAAAGGAACTGAACTGTTCCAACATTATGATGGCGCTGTTCACTGGAATGGCAACTAAATATTCCATCCAAGACCACATCTAATTATGGCTGAATAGCCAAAAGTGGATACAAAAAAATAACATTGAGTGCCAATGATGAAGAAGTAGAAGCTCTTGTAGCTACTGCCTGCCCCTATGTATTGCAGAGCCTGATTGCCCACACCAATTTTTTTGTATATTTATTTATGTGTTTTATCTACAATCTGCTGTTTAGCCATTATTAGATTCCTGTGAAAAGTACCATCTTTAGATTTGAACACTAGTTGAGGAATAATACAGAAATACATTTTATTGGTAAACCACTTTACATGTCATATTTTCGTATAAGTACAATAATTAAAAGACAGGCAATATATTATATTATATTATAGTTAATGTGTTTTTATTTGAAAGCTGGTGCTTCCCATGTGGTCAAATGATTGTAAGATTAAAATTGAATACTGTCATCTTGTAGAAAACTCGAAGCCCTCCATAAAGAGAGGGATGACATCAAGGCGCGCCTCACCACATAATATTTGAATTTAAGGCATAACTACTAAATTACAACTACTACTAATATTTTAACAAAGCCAGGCAATATATTATATCGCCTGGCTTTGTTAAAATATTGTTGTTTGTTACTGTTTAACATACCTCTAATTTCAAATATGTAGGTACCTGACTTAGCCAGTATGCGGAACAAGCCTTGAGAATAAATTCTGCATTTAAATTCCTACCAAGATGCTAAGCTTCCTCAAGCCTGAAACTAAATAGTTGTTTCTTCTATTTAATAATATTACGTTTTTGTTTAAAATTTTGACAATTAAGTAATAAGACAGTCTCCACGGAAGACCAGCGCTATGGTACAATCTGCTCTACCATAGCACATGCTGAGTGGAGACCGATTTTGTCAGTTTCTGTATTCTGTTAATCTAAGTTTAATTTAGAAGAGTCTGTTCTGACAAAATAAAAATATTTTTACTTTACTTATTTTACTAGACATGGGGCTTGTTATGGACTTACATTGTTAATCTGGACTAAAGATTGTGGGCAGTTGCTATTAGCATCTTTAGAATAGAATAGAATAGTGATTTATTGCCTAAGCTTATGTCTACTTAAATGTACATCAATAGCAATAAGTAGGTACTTACATACAATTTAGATATTTAAACTACAGTACAAAAGATACAATATAATACAAAAATACTTTATTATACACCAGATACAAATCATTACAAAAAGACATTACATGCGACAAGTACAATGGGCGGCCTTATCGCTTAGAAGCGAACTCTAAAAAAAAATTACTAAGTACATTCAGACAATGGGAGTAAGCTCAGCATAATGCGAATATCTATAGTTGCAAGAAGGAGGAGCTTTTATACGGGACAGCAATCGGTGAAAATATTAAAAACTAGTTTCTGTCCGCGGCTTCGCACGCGTTGTTTCTATGGAAACCTTATAAGGTTGTTTCTTGTTGAGGATTGGAGGACTGATTCATCGGATAAAAAGTAGACTATACTATTTTATTCTTGACCCAGTATTACCTGAATGCTCTAAATTTCAGCCCAATCTGTTCACGAGTTTTAGCATGAAGAGGTAACAAACATCCGAACTTTCGCATTTATAATATGTGATTAGTGTGATAAGATAGAGACGGTAGAAAGTCAGGAATCAAATGTCGCTGATTCCGTTGCGTTTATTGAGTAGGCACGTAATTTTGCTTGAATCGTTAAATACCTACCTCAACTCAAGCCATTCTCAAGATAACATGTTTGTAAACAACACAATCCACAATTCCCTTCTTGGCTTCAAGTTTGAAAAATAACTGCCACTGTTATTAATTATAGGAAAGCTCAAATCGACAAGTGCATCTATGGTCGGAACACACGTGATATTTCTGTGGGCCGGAATACATTGTATTATTATTTTAAGAGTTGTATCTAATTAGGTAGGTAGGTATTACTCAACAAGTGTAATAAAAGCTAGGCCTGAAAAAAAAGGCGATATGCCAAAACATTTTCATTGAATACACAAAACAAACTGTAAGTAAGTGGATTAAAGTTTAATGTTAAGTCATTATAGTGAAGTGTTTCGGCTGCTGGCCAGATGCCAATCGACGTAGAAGTTGGTACATTGAACTTTTGTCTTGAGTGTTCGTTTCTTAGATGTTTTAATAATAAGGAGCTCTTTTTCATCAGACTCTGAGGCTGTTGAGTGCAACTGTCTACCAACAATAATTCATATGAATTTAGTGCTTGATGGTCGCATAGCACTATCGCTTTGTTTGATTATAACTACCTATGTACCTACTATTTTGTTTAATCAGTTTTAATGTCATACTCAAACTGGATTTATAATAATAAATATAAAAATGCGGGACAATCCACAATCCACACAGTATCATCTAGTCCCAAGTTAGGCAGAACTTATGCTATGGGTACTAGATGATTTATATACTTTAATACAATATATTACATAGATATATATTTATTCAACACAGAAAATATAAGGAACAGCTTAGACAAATATTTATAGATCGTACCAACTTTTGTCCTAAGGCGGGAATTGAACCGCAGGCAGGTGGACCTTCGCCCGCTGCGCCACAGAGGTCGTTGAATAATGAAAATGATAAGCAAATAGTCTTAGTAGGTACAGAAAGCTGTATCCACAGGTTACTTAACAGTAGTTTCTCCTTCTCCTGATTAGTTCATTTGTTTGTATTAAATTAATACATACCTACTTATTGGCGTGGTGCAGTGACCCAAAGTGCAACCGGTCCTTTACCGTCCAACAAGTCCAATCTACGACGACGACGAAAGTCCCATAGGTTATTCTCTACTTGGTCGTTCCAGTGGTATCGGATATATTAGATATAGAAAATGTATATGTACAATTTGTTTAAAATTAATTATTATTAATATTAATATTCACCTCGTGATTTTTGGCAAGTTATTTTAAAAAGAGTTAGTCACCCTTGGAGATCACAACTCGGCAAACGTAGTGTAGAACACCCTCCGGCCAGGTGGAATGACGACTTGCGAAAGACTGCAGGCAGATGCTGGATGCGGCAAGCTGAAGACAGGGCGCTATGGCGCTCATTAGGGGAGGCCTATGTCCAGCAGTGGACATAGGCATAGGTTGATGATGAAGATGTTACCCGTTGCCGTCTATTATTCTGTTATTAAAACCAGCTTAAGTACTGTGTATAGAATACCAAAAATACCAATACCTAACATTATTTAATAGCAAAATTACCAGCATGAATAATCTCGTAACGCCTTCCTTTAGTCGTCGCGTCGCGACGCTTCGTAGGCGTCGTTGGCCGTTACACATTGACCGCATCATCGGTTTTCCCGATCCTATTTACATTTCTTCCTTTTTGGAACACTGTTGCTGCTTGCCATGTGTTGCCTGGATAAAACAATGAATAGAACTGATAATAATGTACTTAGAAAATAGAATTAGAAGTATTTTATCCGATCTACCTGATCGGAGAGAATACTGATACGGATGACAACCTGCGAAAGACTGCAGGTAGATGCTGGATGCATCAAGCTAAGACGGCACAATGGCGCTCATCTGGGGAGGCCTATGTCCAACAGTGGAACAACATAGGCTGATGATGATTTTTGAAAGACATTTTAAAAAAGGTCAGTTGTTCCAGAGGTCCGTTGGTCCAATGACTAATTCCTATCATTTCGTGGTTCATCCATTAATTTCCTGAAAGGTCAAAACAGCAAAATAAGTATTGTGTACATTGTTTGAATCCAAAAACTAAATTTAAAGTAAAATTTCTTGTGACCCCAATCGCCAGTTTACTACGTCTGTGACTAAGGATTGCAATCCAGCTGGATTTATGCTGGATCGAAGCAAATTCAGCTATTTCCAGCGCGGATCCAGTAATTACTAATAATCCCATTAAAATTAAGTTAATTTTGCATCTAAACCGCAAAACTTTTCACTCCATTTTCAACCGACGACGAAAGACGGATGGACGTTGAAAACATCCATCCATTCATCTGAACATCCAATCTTTCGCATTCCTGATATTCCCTCACCTCACCTCCAATAGTTAATTTAATGACAAAGCGACAATTCCTGTCTGTTCTACCTTAGACAGCTCAATCGCTGTGATTTGGCCTACTTAGCCGTCACTAGCTAGTACCGTCGAGTTCGCAGAAGCCTCCATTTTGTTAATCCATTGATGTCTAGCCACCAACCTGTGAAATGCCCTGATAATTTTAACTGCAGTGAAATGTCTGACCGCTCGTTTTTCCTTTTATCGCCTGTGTATCCTATGTGAGTAATGCATTGTGTAAAACAGTCCTAGTATCTATAACACAAGCTCTGCTTAGCTTGGGACTTGATGGTGGTGTGTGGATTGTCCAGCATTATTTATTTAATACAGGCAGGCATCGCTGGATTGATTGATTTCTGTGAACTTGACGCTAGAAGCGGTAACAGCTCAGGACTTGACAATGTAACCATAATTTTGCAATTTTTTAATAATAAAAAAACCGGCCAAGCGCGAGTTGGACTCGCGCACGTACATTATCTATTTAAAGCGGCAAAAAAATGATAGACTCATAGAACCTCCACAAGTCGCTTAAAAATGGTGAACAACACTGCCAGATACTTTGAGAGGGCTGGTCTGGTGTCGGTGCATTCGAGAGTAAAGTCTAAGTCTGATTCATAATTTTAACCCAAACTCTAATTAAAATGAATTGTAGTTGTTTGTTGCATCACGATCACAACGTAACTATGTAAATAACATTGGCATTGAATTAAAAAAGCGTTGAAATGAATATTTATGAGCGATTCTCGTCGGATTTGTTGGTGGATATGGTTAGTTAGTTCTGCTTTAGAGTGTATCTGATTCTCTGTAAAGTTTTGCGTAGCTGTAAATATTCTGAAAATTCAAAAGCTTTTAGTATTTATCAATTTGTAAGTCTGTTATAAGCCCTCTGGTTAATAATATAAGACATTATACGACCGTATACACACAATTATATGATCACACACTTCTACACTTAGGGTAGTGTTTTTCGTAAGACAATTAGATAAACAGCACCTGAATGATGAATATGCTAGTGGTTTCTTTTTCACTTCTTCCACTAGTGGACAAAAAATTGAAGTGAACAGTAAAATAATTTTATTTGATAATAATTTAATGCATAAAATATGACTTGTGCTAAGTGCTTATTTTGTAAGCCTAAAGAAATAAATGATTTTTAACTTTACTTTACCATCGGCCAACTTTGTCGTATAGATGGTGTATCAAAACTACAACTCCAATGTTACTTACTTTTCGTTTAGTAAGGCACAAACAGTTTACAATATTCTTAAAATTAACAGTAATTTACTTTTGTATAAACTAATAGAAACATTATATTAAAAAAACACAACAACGTTACAGACGCTAATTTGGAAAACTAATAAAACAACAAATCAAATAGACAAATCATGCATGAATTATACAAATATATACATATATATTATATAAAGCAAATTAACCTAAGCGAGAAACTTGTTTTTTAAAGTTTTTCTTAGAGAGTAAAAATATGTCACATTATCCGATTATTATTTCTAAATCACATGCCACAATGGTCGTTTTCTATGTATAATAAAAATATATATATATCAATATAATGTATAGTATTGTGTATGTAAGTCATCGACTACGTACCCAGTCGATGATGTAAGTATATCAGTTATCTCGTACCCATAACACAAACTCTGTTTAGCTTGGGGCTAGATAATGCTGTGTGAATTGTCCAGCATTATTTATTTATAAAGGAACGGCGGCGCCTGATTTTCTATGCTTCACACACACGCTACATTTGTTAACAAAGACCTTAAGGACCTGATGGTAACTGACCGGCGGCGGCGTTACGGGGTGTAATACGTGTTATACTGCAAACATTCGTGCAGTCGGTACGAGGAAAGAAGGCGCTCGCAACGAGCAATGTATTATGCTCACTGCGAATAGTACATTACGCCCCGTAATATCGGGTCAGTACCCGAACATAGCAAACAAATTTACCTCCCCGTAACAGTTAGGCAGGAAAAGATACCGCAACAAAAACAGTTGACCTGCGAGCCCATGATTCATCTGTAGCGATCATAGCTTACGCAGTAGCTGCTATGCGACCACCTCTCTCCAGTTAGTCACAAACCGTGGTTTGAGCGTTCCGATCGCTTTAGCTGATATTTTAATATAATATTTGCATAAAGAGCTTTGAACTGATAAGGTGTTGCCAGACATCATCTGTCTGTGATAATCTACCTAACTATGTGTTCAGTTTGTGTTTAAAATGAAGTGGAAAGTATCACGCTTGGATAAAAACATGTTCAGGGATTTAGTGAAGAGTCTCAGTTTGTGAGTTTTTGATTATTAAGAATGTGGCCTAAAGTTTATAATCTCATATAATACAATACACGCAAGGGCGAGTTGGACTCGCATACAAATGGTTCCGTACCTAATACATAATAAAAACAGATTTTTAATATTATCTGTCGTGCTTGGGTATTTTGTAGTGGTCGATAAAAGATGAATGCCATAATCGTACCATCTAATATTTATTATTAATAATATTAAACAGGAAAGTTTAGAATTTTTGTTTGTTTGTTTGCATTGAATAGGCTTCGAAAGTCCGATTTGTTAAATTCTTTTACCGTTGGGAAGCTACATTTATATTTGCAAAAAATAAGGTATCGTTACTAAAACTCCCCAGGTGTAAAAAAATTAGCCATAAAATGTCATTAATTGCATGCCTGGGCGAAGCCGAGATGGACCGCTAGTGTGCTTATAAAGTGAAATTACATTATTACATATTTTGTGTATTATTAGAAAGTGACACATCTAGAATGTTTTCTGCAAACCTTAAAAGGCGTTTTATAAATTGTTTTCCTTGTAGTTAACCAATTTCGCTGTATGTTTGCTTACAAGGAAAAAATGGCCTATTTTATTTTGGTTCTACCAGATAATGTTTACATCCCACAGAATAATTAACAACAATAACAAAGCGAATGACATAAACGTCAGCTATTGTCATATAATTGTTTATAAACTACAACGTTTCAACAATTAAATTTACCTGTTATCATGAACAGTTACTAGATATTATAGATTTAATAAAGCGCGAGTTGTCGCGCCCTCGCGGTCATAAAAATAATTCTTTCAGTATAGTAATACTAGTATTACTTCGATTAATTCTCAGAGGACTCTTTACCCCTGTGTTGTTGGCTTCGGCCCCACACATGCCTCCAATGGACTGAGTAAATATATATATCGAGATGGAATAACAAATTGTCCAGCATTATTATTATTATTATTTTTTTATTATCATATTATCATCTGCCCTTATAAGTCCATAGTAGAACAAAGTCCCAATGAGCTATAAACGCCTTGTCCAGTCTTGCGGTTGGCGTTGGCTTAGTAAGAGCCTCATAGCATCTTTTGGCTACGGAACCCTAAAACCGGTCGTTAGTTAGCCTTTACTTAGCTTTAGATATAGTACCAATTTGGCTGGTCAAATATTTGAGTAACGCGTTTCTTAAGTGGATATGATAGATAGCGAAGGAAACGTAAAGATAATGGTTACTTTTCGAAGAAATATCTCTTTAAACATTTGCACAGGTTAACAGTATACACAAAATACAGGTTGGGCGAACAAAAATTTTTTAGCAATATTTTCCGTGACTTCAAATTTTTTTTGATATACTTTGTGACATTCAGTATCCCAAACAATGTGCACTGGTCCTTTCACGGTTCGTTCACTGGTCGTTTCATCCATGTATCCATCCATCATCAAGTCATCAAATCAAACGAAATTAGTCGAAAATTAACTAAATTTTGTTACTGGAAAAAATCGATCGTGGTATCGAAGTGTTCCGGGTTTAAAACTAAATACATACATACTTCCAAACCCCATTTTCATTATTCAGGAATTTGAAGTATGTATAACATTTCTAGTTGTTTGAAACACGCCAAATTATTCAATATAGATTTTCTGAAGTTTTTCTGTTATATTCGTGTAGATGTATGTAGATATACTATTCAATGCTTTCTGAAACTGGTTGACCCAACTCATAAGAGATCTTCGTGGTTGTTTATCTACCCTTGACCACTCAACAGACATTCTTCGGAGACATTCCCTGAATCGTAAACTTTAGTTACGAAGAATGAATATTCTAGATTATTATTTATTATTGTGATTTTCGCTTCGATTTCTGCATTATCCTTGGTCCAGTTATGCTATCTTATCGAAAGTGATTTATCGTTCAGCTATTGTTTCAATTTCACTCGTACTTCTAGTTCATATTTTATCCAGTACATTTCACGTTGTCCTTTATGCGGTTTCAAATCCAATGAAATTGGATGAGTAATTTAATAATTTTAATTAATATCCTGCTTTTATTAATATCGTTATACGTTTTACCTTTAGTCTTGATGGAGCTTTCAAACGGAGTGGGTCTTTTTCATTGCAGCTTATCACGAATTGAACGGAATAAATATATGTATCTACAATGTCAGCATTGTATACGGAAACCGCATTAACTTGTTGCGGCAGTGATTCAAATTTGTACGTCAGTGATTTAAACTACAATGTTAAGTATAGTGTTAAAGGCGGTTTTAGTGATGTGAAGTACAGCATTCACAGACAATGGACCAGAACGAAGAAAGCTAAGGACAAATTACTCGATAGGAATCATAGGTAAGCCAATGAGTTACAAAAGAGTGAAAGTAATCGCGTTTTCGAATTGGCGGCACTTGTCTGACCTAGATGGTTTTTGCGGTAGTCTAATCATACAGTATTGATGTCATTAGGGTTCATTGAAATGATGTCAAACCCTACTTGGTCTAACCGGTTTTATGATAGAAGTTTCTTTTATCTTTGTGTTATAATCGCTTATCATTAGTCTTCGTATATCAAACAATCTCCTAGTTGTCAAATGTGTTTTTATTAGTGTCTTATTAAATCTGGAAATTCACAAATTACGTTTCAAAATGACCAATGGAAATCCCAAACGGTTTCGTGCCTGGGTAACCCACGCTACGTTATCCGTTGAAGCTACGTTTTGACCGACGAAACGAAAAACAAAAGGAAGCAGGTTCTTTGTTCGGGTGTATGTATTTTTTTATTTTATGTTCATTCTTTTAAATTAAGTTCGTTTAAAACTAGTAATTTTTATTATAAATGTATATTGTATAAAATTTAGGTTGACTAAGTGTTTATTTTGTAAGATAAGCCTAAAGGAAAAAATAATTTAGAAAATATTTTTTTTTTAAATCCTTTTTTCATCCGGTGTTATCAAGGCCCTAAAGCAGGTACCTATTGTTTTGCCCCAAATAAATTCATGCACCCATGCGTATCGTCCTCTGAGCCCCAAGCAGCCTCAAGTTTACCTTTACCTCAACTCCGTCCGGTTTATCGCAATTTCCGGTTCTTGAAAATTCTCATTAATTCAATCGAAATTTATCATGGTTAAGGTGGTTTGATTCACGTTGCCATGATGCGTGCGAATTGTAATATTTGAAAAATATGAAACTTGATAAAAAGTATCCTATGTCCGTCTCCTGGTTCCACCAATTTTCAGCCAAATCGCTTGAGCCGTTCTTGAGTTATAAATAGTGTAACTAAGGCGACTTTCTTTTATATGTATACATAGAAGTGATATTTTATATTTATTTACCTACCAAATGCTAAGCACGTAAAAGTACCAAAATCGAATCGAATCAGCTTCTTAAAATTTGATAAACGCTACGTGGCAAAATCCTTTTCGCTATTATAAGCATGGTATATTAAACGCAGAAAATATTTAAAAAAAACGGAAATATATCTCAATTTCGCGGGAATGCTAATCGAACCACCTTAATTCAATCGAAATATATCGTGGTTAAACACCTATTAGCGTTATATCTAAAGAATTTGCATGTGTGAGTCATGGTTCGTTGATATTCGTTCGATTGGCCTTGACTTTGTTTTACATCTGATCTAAAGTGTCTTGCGTGTTGTTTTTATTTAGGTAGGTATAGTTTCTATTTGAAGAGGCTTTATTTGAGCGCCGGGAGGTGGAAATTGTGATTTGAGACCAATAACGGTTGCTCTCAAAATGTTGTTAATGATGCTGTCAGAATTGTTTTTGTTGATTCAGTTTGTGCTGATTTCGAGAAGGCTTCCTTTGTTTGTAATTCATTGACCGGGTTTTAGGACCACTGTAACTTGTAGCACTATTTCTTGGTATGGTCAAAAACCAGTCAAACACACGTATACTATTGAAAAAAAATGGCATATAGGTTGACCTTGCAGCAAAATGTTGTTTTGATATTATAAGTAGACGACTTACATCAAAACTGGAGCGCTCGCTGTTTGCTCGCTATTTTCGCTCGGTCTTTCAACAGCAGTCGTGGCCGAGCGGTTAAGGCGTCTGACTAGAAATCAGATTCCCTCTGGGAGCGTAGGTTCGAATCCTACCGACTGCGAATACTTTTTGCTTATATTTTTCTTGTTTGTTTACAGCATGCGAAGAGGTCCTGGCGTCAATGTGAAAGATGATAATGGCTACACACCACTGCATCACGCCTCTCTGAATGGCCACAAGTAAGTCACTCTATTCTATATTCATTCACAATAATTGCTGAAAAGGTTCAAGCTTCAAAATGTTGTGAAAGCAGAAAAGCAAAAGAGTTTTGGTCAATGTTTAACCATTTTTGGTTTTATCCGTTAGTTCCTATGCAGCTTAGTGATCAATCATCATACAGTTAAATATAGTTTGAGTAGTTAAATAGGTACGTTACCTTATCGACAAAACGTTAGGTAATTAATTCGATCCTTAATATAGTCTGTCAGCTGTCCTTTCAAAACAAAAACTAGAGTAATGAAATCACTAATCAGTTATGATTTCGCATTTGATCAGATTATATGTAACATCGCCCAATACATATCAGTCCCATCTCAATAGCAAATTGTGTAAAATACTAATGAATGGGGCGCTACGGACGATAAAAAACTGCTCTCAATAAGGCAATGTATCTTCGCCCATAATTGGCGCGCCTCCTACCATTACAGGCAAGGCCACACGCGATCTTTAGATAAATAGATCACTAGGATATATAGGTTAGTTGGTTACGTATAAGGTGATGTCATTTATACGGCTAGTTTACACTGATAATAACTTATCTGATATTCAAAATGCAAGCTCGACAGCGACAAGAACGTCACACGACCCATCGGTGAGCACAGGAACTACGAACTACGAACTGTTCACAGGATGGAACTGCGCCTATAACTTAAATTTATCTCCAATTATACATAATACACAAATATACGTACATAATAGGTTCAAGGTTCGATTCTGCCAAAATGCGGATGCTGTTCTGTTTTCAATCTCTATATCGAGATAAATTAGCACCGAGTGTCGATTTTCATTGAACCCAGACTGAACGAAGCCAAATATTTTGTTTGGTTACTGAGTATTAAGTTTCTTTTCCAAAAGAAACTTAATACTCAGTACTTTATTTCAGACCTAACAGAACTTTTGCACACGTCAGAAATCAATGGGAATGTATTTATAACTTCAATATCAGAGCGACACTCAGTGTTGGAACCATTGGAAGAGTGTTTCTAGGTCATGGTTAACTAGATCTGTCAGGCAGGTCAATGATTCGATCACAAGTGTCAATGGCCGATTCGACGGAAAATTAATTGTGAAGTCTAAAATCGTCCATCAATCTAAATGTTAAAACTAGTTTTATCAAGGCATTGTTATGATTCAAATCAGGCGGAGAATATCCTGTATCTGTCTCCAAATTGCGTGAAAACAAAAGCTTCATGTGTTCATACAAAACAATAACATGGTTCAATTTTCCATTTCCATGTTTTGTTATTGAAACTTGAAGCGTTATAGTGCTAGATCAGAAACAAGAATTTGGCGAACCATTTAGAAATAGTTCGCTAAATTCTATTCTAGTCTTGGTACTCTCTTGAATTTGAAGATTTGTAAGTTCTCCCTCTTCTATGCAATTTCACGCCAGTTATTTACCAGTTCATTTGTTTTTTTGTCAGGGATATAGTCCAGCTACTTCTAGCAGCTGAAGCGTCACCATGCCACGTCGACAAGAGCGGCGCTACACCACTCCACCTGGCCGCATTCAACGGCCACTCGGAGGTGGTGGCCATGTTACTTGCTCACAATTCACCGCCCGTCAATATAAATCAGCTGGTAAGTACCAACTACATTTGTAATCTAAAGTTTTTGTGCGTGTATGTATCTGGTGCTGGCTTAGAATTTGCACCACCCCAAACTCTTCCCGCGCGTGTTGTGCGACGAAGGGATATCCACCAGGGGGCGGGTAACAGCGCCTCCTGAACAATTCTACTGACGATGTGGGATCGCCAACCCATATGCTCAGCATAGGGATTATTGGACATTACCCCCACATGAGATATAAGCCTCTAAGGAGCTTATCAGGGGGAAGCCGTCCAGCAGTGGACCAATATAGGCTGTTGTGGTGAGATGGAGGTATATATGCAGTATAAATTATCTATCCACTAAAATAATATTAATACAAGATATTTTAAGTCGACAAAGACTTATGCAAATGTAACAAAACTTATATCAATAACAGAAAACAGGTGACAGTAAGTTAATCGCTAAAACGGAAACAAACTTCAAAAATGCATAATAGTAAACGCGCAGCAATAAAGATCCGAGCTCGAAAACAGACGAAAGACGAATAAAACCAAAATTCTGATGATACTGTGACCTAAAATATTTCCACAAACAATATCTTTTTATCTTTTAAAATTTTTGACAATAAAATATCTAGCATTCTAGAAACGGGAATACAGAGTCCCACGGCCATGGGACATGCAGGGCAAGTACTAGAAATATTAAAGATAATGTATAGACATCAACATGAACTAAAACAAGAATATGGAAGGCATTCGGTGAATATAAATCGAGTGGGCAGCACTAGGACCGGTCTAGGTCGTTGACACAAGCTTTGCATTGCATTCTTAATTAAGTAGACGGTGACCTTTGGTGTCTAAAATTATATAATCGCGTCTTTTTAATTCAACCTAGTTTATATATAGGTGCACGATACTTAGATGGTAGTATAAAACAGTTATACTTATTTATTAGTATGTTTGGCCGTGCATGTGTTACCGACTTAGAATTTTCACCGCTCCAACTCTTCCCCTGGTGTCGTAAGAAGCAACTAAGGGATAATGGGAGAGCGGGCAGCAGCCATTCCTGCAGAAAAGATCCCCAACCCAAATGTCCAGTGTGGAGATTATGACAATACCCCTTAATGATAAGAGCGCATAAGTGCTTATCAGGGGAGACCTATGCCCAGCAGTGGAGTGGTAAAGTCTGAAAGACTGAGAAAAAGATTTTCATCAATTTTATATTATTCAAAGTGATCGACGTGGTCTTCTAGCGAAAGAATGTGTGCTGAGTGACAGAATATTTTTTACTTGAACATTGCTGGTAATGTACATAATGTAACTCGGTAATGTACGAGTAACAAGGGAATATATCATGCTTTCAACAGACGCAGACACACGATACGGCTCTACTTATGGCGGCAGAGTTCGGTCACACTCGGGTCGTATCGATACTACTGTCGCACGGCGCCGACGCAACCATCAAGAATGCGAACGACATGAACGCATTGGACCTCGCCGTGCAGTTTGACAGGTAACTTGACAGCTCTCAACATGACAGAAGCAAGATGGCTGTGCCGCCATCTTAAACTGAAGACAGTAACCCCGGAATACTCAAACGCATCTCAGATTAAAGCACGTCTCAAGTAGATGTTTTTTTAAAGGTTGCAATGAAAATCTGTCAAAAAATTGCGATTTAAGACGGTCTTAAATCTGAGATGCGTTTGGGTATCCGGACATTAGCTGATTCGGCCATCTTAAACTGACTTTCCTGGTGCATCTAGCAACCCATAAAAGTTGATCTTGAACTGGATCTTAAAGTATATCTTTATCGTCATACAAAAGACCTTCTTCAGCTTCTTGACTGTTGTCCGCCTCTCAGTGTACACCTACTATATTTGTTTTAAGCGGTTTTAAAAAAGAACGAGGTTCTATGTTTAGCTGTATTAATGAATAAATAATCATAAATATAATTCTACGATATGTATGACGATTACTCCTGTCAATTATTGACCGATTTCGATGATTTTTTTGCTATTGTATATTTATTTAAAGAATTTGAAGTCGGTTTTTTTTTTCATATGAATCAAATCGTTATTTACTGTTTTTTTTTAGATAAGATCACTTTGCTGATCGGATCCGATGAGTCAGTCTGTTATCATTATCTCATATCCGTGTTTATCATCATTTGCCCTATCAAAAACATAGTGGCATCACCACTCCATCTATAGATAGATTTTTACATATTTTTTTACATGGATAAATAATGCTAACCTTATCATCGATTCCTCTTTCATTAAAATGTATAAATAAAAGCCACTAACATCCTTAGTCCTAGTACTTGCTCAAAAGTATATTCCGCTTTCAAGGAAGTTTACTGAAGGAGCTCGTTAGAACGCAGATGCTTAGAATTTGCTACTTTGATAGTTTGGTATACCAAATATTTTCCCTCTAAATCGTAGGGCGCATTTACACAGTATCCGTTTTACATCAACTATTTTTTCCGTTATGGCGTATGTAGTTGCTGGAGCGGGCTCACATACCAGATACGACTGTATTCCGGATCCAGTATACCTACGATAGTTTCCAGTAGTGAAAAAACAGTTATGTAAAAACGTGTCTGCATTGTAAATGCGCCCTCACTTGAACTTCACAACTATTTTTAATCTGGCAAAGTAGTTGTATAAGTTAGGAACTTTTAGTTTTTTTCGAACTGTAAAAAGTCTTCATTTTATTTCAATGTGTCTTTTATGTATCACAGGCATCAAGGGGCTTCCTTCTTAGTAGATGCATAGACCCTTACAAAAGTAACACTAGAAATGGTCTGTATTGACGCAGACTAGTTGCATAGTGCTGTCTAAAGTTAATTGAATCCGAACAAGAAATCAATAGCGTATTTATTTTAATTTATTAAGTAAACGTTGTTTTTTTTTTAGTAAAAAGGCGTCTGTACTTAA
This sequence comes from Eupithecia dodoneata, assembly GCA_947044415.1. Taxonomy (NCBI): domain Eukaryota; kingdom Metazoa; phylum Arthropoda; class Insecta; order Lepidoptera; family Geometridae; genus Eupithecia; species Eupithecia dodoneata. The sequence continues at coordinate 5,343,482 of OX345670.1, forward strand.
AATTGAGACTGCGTCATCTGCGTAAAATTATGCAGTTGTTAAATGCCCGGCTTAATCGCTGGAAGGATATAGTAACTACAGAAGGTCATAATTGTACATACAAATAAGTATAAATAGAATACACACAGATAGTATTGGTGGCAGACATGGCACTAGTACCCACTAAATTTACCTTTTCTTGTAGGAAAGACGTAGTGAAACTGCTACTTCGAATGAGGCCACAGCTCATAGACCAGTACAGGCATCTGGATGGCAGGATTTTCAAGCACACGCCCTTACACCGCGCTTGCATGCATGGACGGGAGTAAGTATTACCTTTACAATTTAAATCAACGAGAGAGCCTCTTTATATCATCATCAGCCTATCATAGTCCACTGCTGGATATAGGCCTCCCCCAATGAGCGCCATAGCGCCCTGTCTTCAACTTGACGTATCCAGCATCTACCTGCAGTCTTTCGCAGGTCGACCTTTATGTACCCCGACGCAAAAAACGGGGTGGCATCGTAGCTCGCGAAAGGATGAACCGATTTTGATTTTGTATTTTTTTTGTTTGAAAGGTGAATTAGTCGGGAGTCTTTTAGGTATGTGTGATGAAAATTGGTCCAAGATGACCGCCGCTACAAAAAGGCGTGTTTTGAAATTTTTAATGTTATTCAACTGACGAAAAACAAAAGCGGAGAGGTCTTATGTTCGGCTCGACTATGTATGTTTGTCGATTTCTCCGTAAAGTATGGACCGTTTTGGAAAATTCTTTTGTATAGAGAATTATGCCAAGGTGTTCCCATAAAATGTATTTTCAAGGAAATAGTATGTGTCCCGAAAATCCAGAAAAACGGTGTAAATACTAAGGAATTTGGTTGGATTTATGAATTAGTTTGCTTTTAGTTGGTTCAAAATAATCAAAGAGCTGAACGCGCCTCCCCAAACAATGCGTATTTGATATAATTACAACCCACATGATATTGGGGATTGCTGATCGCAGTGGAGGTGGTAAGGAAGCTGCTGCCCTTTTTTTGGTAGGTTATATTAGGAACCTTTACTCCCCTTTAACGGTTATAGATTCTGCGAGCTATATGAATTAGTAACTTGTTATTATTGGGATACTAACTATGAATTTGTAAGTTTTTGAATTAGGTCTACCACGGTAAATAAAGCTGTAGTCATTGCGAAGTAAACAAGTAGCGTGTCACACACCTTACTATTGTATTATTCATGTAATGGTAATGCGGAGGCGTGTGGTCTCAATATTCATATTCGTTCGTTATAACGCGTCGATAGCTTTCGTGCTTGTGAATTCACGTTAACGTTAACGAAGAAGATTTGGATGCGGCAACTCTAGCTTTCATCTTATTGATCATTATGAATGTGAGCGGGTGACACCTCAACGAGAGACATATTCTGACATCAGTAATTGTAAGGAATGAAATTTATAAATTGAGCTGGAAAGGCAATTCGTTGGCTTTTTAGTTTCTTAAAACGTATTGGGATATAAAGCAATTTGAAGCTGTAGTTCCGCCGTCTACCTACACACACGTTCTTACCTGCTCTAACTGGTTTGTGCAGGCATGCTCGCAGGTAAGACAGAGCGTTCAGCCGGGCTATTAGTAAACAGTAGAATTATCGCATACCCACGCGTCTCTATCTAACGTTCGGGTAGCGAACACAGTTCGGAACAGGCCTTTGCGTTTCAAATCAATTATTTTGTTTCCTAACTGCCGCATCCACACACACTTTAAGTCGTCTATGTGTCAATTTTCCGCGTACATTGACGAAGGGGTAAATTGGTAACGCTTGACGTATGACACGCCTTTCTACAATCATAGTTTCAAGTTGCGAGTGACAGCGTTTTGAACATTCTTAGGTATTGACCCATTTGGTAGGCGACAGCATTATCAAAACGCAATTGCTTTAGCCATCGTGGTTGCAATCGTGGTCGCATTTTGATGGGCTGGGATTATTGTTTATTGTAGAATAGAGAAAAAATACGTTACTTTATCATAAAATGCGTAAATTCCTCCAAAAATCTCAAAATTCAAAATTCTCTTCAACTTCGATATTGTACGCAATGTATGACGATGCGATGTCATTGTGTATTCTACCCAAGAGAACAATCCCCGTGCTTGGCCTGCTGGATTTAAGGAAGTACCTGCTTCCATGTTTATGTTCTATATCGGCTTCTGTTGAGAGAAACGTATTACACGTTATTTTTGAACATACATTTCACTATCATAACGATTGAAATGTGTACAAAAATAACAGATTCTAAAGGCGTTACGTTAATAACTTCAGCGTTACCAAATTCAAGTTGTTTTTGATACAAACTGATATGAGTTAAACTTGTACAAAAAGTTTCATAGGCACTACTTTAACTTAGGGTCATTTCTCAAAATCGCCAAAAAAAAACAGAATTTCGCGTAAAAACAAACAACTGTTCGTTAGCTCCATGAATATGTATGAATTGATTCATGGATGTCCGCGATGTCGATTGATAACTTCCCCACTGATTGGTTGTAAATGGTTACACGATAGGTTACGACTTTATGACCACTTTTATGACCATTTTTATGGCAAATTTTATACCCACTTTCGAACATGTAATAGAGACGTGTGGCCTGTTTTTAAAGATCACAGTATAGACGAGTGTGTCTGAGAGTTGCTTGCTGCGACTGCGGATTCGATTTCCACAGCGGGACACATGTTTGATTGATCTGTAAATAAAGTGTTTTGGATTTGCGTTGTATGTACAAGCGGTATACTCGTATCAACAGAGTGGATTTTTTTGGACGGGGCCGTACCTTAAGGGGATATTGGATTGTGTATTGTTAGCAATTCCTTTGTCTGAAAAACAGGTTTTTACACAGTGCCAGAACTATGTAAAAACCTGTTCACGCATTATTTTATACCATAAAAATATAAGATTAAGTACTCTTTGTTATCCGTTTAGTCCCAAGTTTATTTGCATAATTTATTTTTATTTGCCCAGGGAATTAGTAAAAGAGCTCCTAGCAGCAGACGTGGATCCAAACCTACGCACGGAAGGCGGTACACCACTCCACGAGGCGGTGAACTTTGCGCGAGAGTCCATAGTCCATCTTCTTCTGATGGCGGGAGCCAACATTCGAGCGAGGAACAGTGACGGAAGAACTGTCTTGAATATGCTGGCTGCATATCCTGAGAAGGGTGACCGGTTTAAGGCTGTGAGGCTCGTGATACAAAGTAAGTTAATCATCTATTTTTATTTATTAATATTAAACAAACGTAGTGTAGGACGCCCTCCGGCCAGGTGGTATGTCGACTTGCGAAAGACTGCAAGCAGATGCTGGATGCGGCAAGCTGAAGACAGGATACTATGGCGCTCATTAGAGGATTCCCATATCCAGCAGTGGACTATTATAGGTTGATGATGATGATGATGAATATCAAAATGCATTATGTTTTTATAGGATTTTGTTTGCCTGGATTTTTTTAGTTAATTATTTAATACTAGCTGCGCCCCGCGGCTTCGTCCGCATGAAAATCTATGTGTCAAATGGTTTATAAACCTTCCTCTTCTTGATTCACCATCTACATATTTAAACCGCATCAAAATCCCTTGTTTAGTTTTAAAGATCTAAGCATACATAGGGAGGGACATACAGACGGCGGGAAGCGACTTTGTTTCAGTGTAATTGGTTTTAATATAATCGTGCTAGTTAATACAAAAATCTAAAATAATTCAGCCTAAATTTGTCGAATACTGACAAGGCAATTCGTTGACGCAGGCTTCCCCCTGATAAAGTGTCTATTGGCTAAGTTAATAATCCTAATTCATATGAAAGTATTTATTATGCCAGGGAAGCCTATATCCAGCAGTGGAATAACATAGGCTGATGATTATGCTATTGCTTACTAGTTTCTGCCCACGGCTTCGCACTCGATGTTTCTATGGGAACGTTCAAAAGTAGTTTTTATGACATGGGTACTCCTGAGGACTGATTTAAACGGAATAAAATATTTTATACCAGGCCTAGAACTACCTGTATGCAAAATTTCAGCCCCGATCAGTTCAGTGGTTTTGGTGTGAAGAGGTAACAAAAATTCAAACTTTCGCATTTATTTAGTCATGTCATTTTTGTCAATAGAGTTCCAAAGCCAATGTGCTTCAAGATGCTCGTATGACAGCGAAGAAGAATTGCCTCCCTTCCCAGTTCTGGACAGTCCCCCCGCTAAAATGTAAGTCTTTATTATCAACAGAACAAGGTTCAGTATAGAATCCCCGTTTCTGACGTCAATTACATAAAAACCACTGGATAAAATCGACAAAAGAATGTCAATTGAATTTTTTTAAACAATTTATTTCGTAAATTTAATTAAAAATTGTTAAGACTAATCTGATATGAAACTATAACAGTCTCTATTTATGTTAACACTTTGAGTGCTGAAATCACACGGTATGTGTTTTCTACAAAGTACTAATATGCGTAAATCCACACTAGCGCAGCGGCTGAGAAAATACAGATCTTTGTGACTCAGCACAGCCGTAATATTTTTCGAACGAAACGCATGTGCGGCGCAACACAATCGCTGTGTAGAGCGGCAGCACGAATTTTTTAGGTTAAAAAAAAGAACGCAGTCGTCGAAAAAAAATCGCAGTCAAAGTGTTAAACAAGTTTTTCCCAGTGATTTTTTTTCGTAACTGACTTCTGAAAACTGATATGACAATACAGAATGTAAAGGTACCATATAAATGTATTCTTTAAAAAAAAATGTTTGTTATAATAGTTCAGGTACTATTACAATCTGTATTTCATCAAATAAAAAAATATATAGAAGGAAACAAGCTTAATGGCCCTTTTGTTTTTGCATTACTAGTTACTTGTTATTAGTTAGTATTCTATTTTAATGCGTAGGTATGTAATATTATTTTACACAACAAAAATAATTAATAACGGGATAACGGTTCAGTTAAATCAGTTATTCCGTGATCATGGATCATGAAACTGACAAAATATTGGAAAATTTAATCATAAAAATCATGTTAAATATCCCGTTATAAATTATTTTTGGTTTAATAACCAATAATTTTATACAAGCCACGAAAAAACGACGCACCCTTTGAGATGCTTAAATTGAGAGTGGGTCGATTTTTTTGCGGCCTGTGTAGTACTTACCTGTAGATACTAGATGTTACACTTAGTAACAAATACACATCACCTTCACAAGTCACGGTATGGGGTCTTTTCTCTCCTTGCATCGCTAACATCGCATGTTCAACATTCAAATCAAATGAAATCCCGTAATTACTCAAAGCACCCGCAATCTCTAAACATTCATTTTTAATTGGAGTACCATCTCCAAACACGCTTTCAGAGGCACCTTTGAACTCCTGATTTATATATCTTGTCCTCTCTACCTCTCCCCACCTTTTTGTCTTTAGTTTGCCGTACAAAATCTCATTGACGCAAACCGTTTGAGCTTCAAACGAATGGAAAACGCAATATTGAAGCTTAAATTCATAATCAAAGACATTTTGAATAAAAATAACTTCACGCGCAAAGAATAGATGGGACACAAAAAGGAGAAAAACATTCTATGGCTGTACCTCATTAAAGTCTTCCGTGTCTTTGATTTTGTCTGGAAACGGGCAGCGGAGATGTTTATAATGTTGGGAAAGATTCCCCCCGACGCTACTGCCTTTGATGGGTGAGGCTCTGCTTTTGAAAATAAAGCAGAACCACTTGTGTTGAGATAAACCCTAAATTAACGAGATATGAACGACTCTCTGCTATATGGCTTTTAAGCCGGTAAAATACATTGTTTTAAATTTATTTTTGTAAGATTCATTATTGAAAATGTTTATGAATTGGAAACTGGCTGAAAAGTGGCAAACTCAAATAGCCAATAACGAAGAAGTTAACTATAGTTCGTTATCCCGGCAGCAGTTTTAATGTTAGGACTTTGTGATTTCAATGACATTATCTTTCAATTTACAGGCCTATATCGCTCTTCCCCGGTACAGAAGCCGGTGTTCCAATTTCTGGTGTGACTAACGCTCATTTACCCAATTCAAAACCAACCTCACCGCTTCTTTCATCAAAGCATGCGAGCTCTGATTCATTAACCGATCTTAACCGTAACAGAACGGATAGTTTCTTAGAAAGGCTAAAAATGTTCAAAAAACTTGCAATCATTGACAACGCTTCGACGAAATCTGACGCTATCATTAACAAAGACAAACTAATATCTCAGATTAAATCCATAAATTCAGCTCTTCAGTCAAAAACCATGCAAACTCAACTACCGCAATGTAATGAGAAGTTTATGATGAGTGACGTGTACGAAAATGTAGTAGTTAGCTATTGGCCCGAATTAGATCGCGAACCGCGGGTTAACCATGAAAAGATAGAAAACATTTACGCTAACACCGAAACGAACGTGCAGCCTGAGTGGCATGAGGAGCAATATAATTTAAACAGAACTAAGGTCAACCAAGTCAACGATGTTAAAATATCCACCAATATTAACGACTTCAGTATTAGAAGCCCAGTTCTCAATCGAGATAAAATTATTCAACGTAACTCAAAAAAATATCAGATGTCAAATGAAAAACACGCCTACGACAGTGCAATTTGCCGTAAAATAAGCAAAAGCCCAGTAAAAAAAGTGACTAGCCAAAACGATTTGTTCAAATACAACCAGGTACATAGTTTAAGACGTGACACCATGGATAATGAATTTGAAAAAGTAAATACAATTAAATCAAATACATTTTCAAAATATACTCCAAGACCTGAATTCGTTCTGAATAATCAGTATAGGCGCGAAACTATAGATAGCGCTTATAAAAAACAATACTGTAGGGAATCACTAAAATTAACTACTTCCAATCCCAAAATTACTTCTCCCCGTCCGGAACGTAGTCAGCCATTTAGGCGTGAAACTCTCGAAAAAGAATCATTGGCTCCAAATAATGATTACAAAAAGAGACCAAGGCCGTTACCTAAGCCTAAACTGTCTCCAAAAATCAGCGATGCTATAGAAAAATTAAGTGCTATGCAAGCAGAGAAGGAAGCGAAAGAAGCGCAAGAAGACAGAGACTATGATGTACTCATTGATTCTGAACGAATCTATGAAAACCTACCAATAAACATATCAGATGATATGAAAGCTACCGGCTTTGTAGAGTCAGATTACGTTACCATGCAACCCATAAAACAAAGTAATCGTAAAAGGTTTGCTTCTGATTACATCCCATCGGCTATTTTAAGAACAGACAATAAAATAAACCACAGAACCGTGACAGATAGAATCAGTTTATCCTATGACTACGTAAATTCTGATGATATGCGTTGTTTTGATTTTGGGGAGCAAGGAAAAAACCTTACACGCAAGTTATCTGTACCTGAATTCTATAAGTTTGGTGAAAAATCACCGAATATGCATATGAGGGGTGTTGCTGGCTGTCTTCACGAAGAATATGATTATTTATACTTTTATGAACTGAATCCAAGGGCTCTTCACGAAAACGTACACCCGTTTAACAGGAAGAAAGAAAAAGCTATTCGAATGCCGTGTTACTGTCGCGATTTAAGCAATTTTAATCGAGATATTGACGCTAGCCAATACCTGAGTTGTGAAGACATGGCGGACAAAGAAGATGCGGTTTACTGTTCCGTGGATGAAGTGTATCACTTAAATCAATCTAATAATCACGACGAAGACGCTCCCTTTGAGTTTCACCCTTTTGATTCTCCTGCTGAGGCTTCGGCACTTGATGAACAAGAGGAGGGTCCTCACCTCCAAAGAAATCTTACAATCATAGTCAAAAAGAAAGTCACTCAAATTAAGCAATTTTTAACAGATTGGTCATAAGAACTGAACTGATTTTATCATTTTCAATACTCATTCATTCGATAATTTCAATAACCTTCATTTAATGCTAACTCCCATAATTTTTACTGTATTTTTAAGCTATTATTATTTTATTTTTGTTGCTCTGTGTGTTTTACAGGAAAGCCCCAGAGACCCAAGAAATACCTAACAAAAATGAAAGCTTTTTATCACCATCCTCATCATCGCTAACGAAAATCCATCCACAAAGTTTTGTTAAAAAGCTTGCTTCAAAATGCTTGGGCCTAAAAGCTAAATTTAACTCTGCTCCTAACATTTCTAATAGTACTGAAGCAGAAGTCGACGTTGCATCTAAAAAAAATGACCAAAAGAACAACAGTACCTTGCTAATAGGAAATAGCAAGTTTTTCAAAATTCTTACAAAAAAAGACGAATCTGGTGAAATTGTTTGCAATGATGAGTTTGACACGATATCGCTAGATAGACTAGGTACACTTAATAGAGATTCTGTAGTCAATAGAAGTAATAGAAGTTGCCCTGGTTTCAAAACATCTTTACCTAACATATCTGAAAATAATGAACTTAGTGATCAGGAATCGACAACTGAATCATTTGTCATGTGTGAAGTAAACTGTGGTAGTCATCCTGTAACCGAAACCGCGAATACCATTCTTAACATATTTGAACCACGGGATAGGTTTTCTGTTATATCAAATAAATCATGCGGATCAGCTACTGTAATAAATGAGTGCTACGAATCATACGAATTCAATGATTTTGAATTACGAATTCAAAGTAATACAATACCACGACCAGACGTTACGACAAATAATAAAACTGAGAATTTGATATACGAAAATATTGTAAGTATAAATTCTAAACCAACGCCCGCGGCCCGCACACATATACCTGTAAAACTCCCCTTAGATGAAGCAGAAAAAAAAATCTTGTACGAAAATGTGACAATATTACGTGATAAAAAACCCGAACCGCCTAAAAGAACCCTATTTCCAAACCAAATACGGTATGATAGCTTTGACAAAGATTCGTCTCGCAGTGCAAGTAGAACATCCACTATATCCTCCGATTCCATGGTAGATGAATCTAACTTAGAAGACATATTACTATCAGCTAAATCTAAATCCTTCAGGCACGGAAAAGTTCCGCCTTTTTACTCTGGTACTTGTAAATCAAACGCTTCCAGAACAAATTCAAACGCATCTAACTCTTCGGAAGGAAGCGATGTAAGCGCTATCGAAAATATTGACTGTAGCGAAGATGTCGACAACTCTGTAAATGATGACAAAGAAAAGTCTATGTACTTGTCTATGACAGGCACATTACCAACAAAAAAAACCGAAACAAAGGGTACTAAGAAAGTTCTTTTCAGGCACAAAACTTTTACTAATATGGAAGTAGATAGAAATTCTTTCAAAGTAAGGGATTTGCCACAGTGGAATAATGAGTTTTTGAAGGAAACTCTAGCTCACTATCACATAAGGGGCACTGGGCACTGTATTTATAAAGCACCAACGGTAGAAGAATTTATTTATATTTTCAACAGAGAAACACTGTATAAAGACGTTCCACCCTTTACCAAAATCCCTAATGATAAGCGAGATAGCTATTTCGAAACAACTATATGTTTTTGTAGGCCTAAACCTCCAAAACACCATAACAGTGCTGAGGATCTGTTAGCTTCAGGAGTATCGCAGGAAGATGAAAAAGTAATCATTGACGTTGATGCTTTAAAAGATAGACGTGAAATATTCTCTACTTCTTTTCAATGCTTTTGCGAATCTGGGTCATGCAAGTTCCATTCAAATCGTCGTAAAACTTTAAGGGATTTAGTTGTAAAGTTTTCGGCTATAAAAAGAAGTATTTCGACTCCCGATATTACGTTAGACTATACTCTGAATTCGACGAGAAAGCAATTGCCCAAAAATATGTCTGTTCCACAAAATCTCGAAGAACCATATTATGCGGTTGTGGATCTTAATGACGTTGCTGAAAGAAATAAAAGCATGAAAAGTGCAATAGAACAGGGCTACGTTCCAATGTCGCATACGTCTAGTTTGTCGTCTCATCCCTCAACCTTGCAATCAAACTCATCAGCTCGTCCTTATTCAATAAAAGACATCGCAGAAGTGATATCTTTAAACCGATCAAGGTCGACTGCTTCGAGTCAGTCTAGTGACCATTTGCCTGTCTGTAAATCAAGCTCCTCGGAAAACTCTGGTCACTGGTCTTTACAATCTTGCAACTCTGACGTCACCATACGATCAGACTTATCATTTAAATCCTGCGTCGAGGAATCATCGGACGATGGTTCTGACGGTACTCTGCATTCAGACGACGATTCAGAAGCTGAAACGATTAAATCCACCAAACGGCCTTGGGTGCACAGTGACTCATTCCGATTCGGAGGTAACTGTAACTCAAAGCCGGAGACCATAGCGGAAGAGACAAACAGTTCGTTCGAAGATAACCTCGAGTCGTTCTCTTCTAAGTTTGAGAGTGGTATTAGCGTAGAGGGGTCTTCGAGTTCGTCGTCTGGTGGGGAGGACGACAGTGGTGTTCCGAGGGGTGTGGTAGGTGCTTCGCTTGAGCGGGGTAACGGGGGTGTTCGCAGCGGGTCGGGGCGGCGGCGGTGGGACGATCTCGAAGGCACCAGTGAGGGCGATGCCCTCAGCATCTCCAGTGCTGCGTCAAGTTGCGCGCCCTTGCATCTGATGCAGCATTACGAGCACAGCAAAGTTTCGGTGAGTATATTTTATCTATTGTCATAACATTTCAAGACACCTTTTATCATATAGCAATTTTTTATAAGGTAACTACGAGAACCTCTACTAGTACATATCGACTAGTACTCATACTTACCTCATAAAAATAATTATTTCCAAACCCCTGACAAACTGATTAGTGACTGCACTCCAAATAATGCCATTTTCCCATCTACTCATACCTACTCATAAAGTTTCCTGTTGTGCTCATCCTATTAATAGTTTAATAACTAAAAAAATACTTTAAATTTTGTCATTAAAACGTCGTCGAGGAAAAATATCTTGAATAAACCCCAACTTGACAAACCCGTACTCGACACGTTAGTAACATGATTATGACAATCCATAAAACCTCTAATGCATCTTACAACACGTTAGTAACTTATGAAAACCTACATTGCATCTACCTCTATCACCATAAAGATCTCGCAATCGGTTTACTGGGTTCGATGACAACATTGCTGTATTGTATTGTATATTGTCTCATGGAGTTTGTACTAAAAAACTCAGTGTTAAGTTCGTGGCGCTAGTTGTAAAACAAGTTGGTTTTCGTTTTCGATTGTAAGAAAAAACATTAGTTTTGAATTTGACCAAAGGCTAAAGTTGTTTAGCACGAACTCTCGTTGTTCTATTTATTGTTGCCTTTGTCTTTACAAAGACGCTAAGTTGCTTGTGGAAAAACTTATAATTAAACGCAATTAACGGTTAGGATTACAATTTTAGAGCAGAGACAAAGATTGACCTCTTTTCCAACGTCTTAAAGTCTCATTTACAGTTATCGCCATGTCACCAGTTTGTGGCGATCACAATAGGCATATTAAGACCGCAGTGACACGAAAACTACCTTGAGCAAATCACCATATCAATGGTAATGAAATAAATTTAACAGATTATGCTCGGTTCTCGAATCTATGATGTTTTGTGAACAAAGAAATGTCAAGTATAAATAAATAATAGTTTAAAAAAACTAAAATACCACGCTTTTATAAATAAATCGAACTAAAATATAGAAAATAATTCAAATTATGGATAAGAGTGATAAATAAAAGAAATTATTTTAATTTAAAAAGCGTGTTCCCTTGGCTGTGGTTTCGCTAGATAGTAGATAGGGACAGTGGGAATCTCGTTAATCCATTCATGCGCGTCACTAATTAGATGACTATTATTTATTTTTTAGTTTAATCTTATCAAATTATTGTATTGTCATCGGTTATTAATAAGTTTAAATGAAATCTGACCGTTCAAAGTGGGTCAAAATCGAGTCCCCTTTGGACTCGATTTTGTCGGTTACAAACAAAGATACATGCATACAGGTGAAGCTAATAAAAGCGTTATAAAAAAAACTTCAGATTAATTCTTCTTAATACATATATCGTATCTCGAATAAATTTGTTCTTTTTTGTGAAGTGTGCGAGAAGATGCTTTGTGTCTCAATTATAACGGTTTCTTTACAGTAGCAAAATGTAGCTCTGACGTTCTTCTCCAACAATTTTACTCTGATATGTGTTCAGTGTTCTAAATCCACCCAACCTGTCCTTGGAAAGTCATGCTATTCCAATCATGATCACTGTTCACTGAATCCCTAAACTACAACAGAGCTGAGTGCTTATTTTTGTTGAATTATCAGAATTTGGGAGAGTCGCGGTTTTGGTTGACCTGTTGAGCTATAGAGGTTGTCACGCGACCATTAATGTTATTAAGTTTTATATTTATCGTCACGTTATTTATATACTGATGTCACGGTATAGCTTTTGATGTGTTCGTTAAGCAACATACCAGACTAAAGGACGTGTTTGTTTGAGAACAACTTCTTAACCTAGGTACTATAGGATTGAGCAGAAAACACGCATACTTCTACATCTTTAATAAAAAATTAATCTTTAGAGTACTTATCCTGGAAACGAGAGAAGACGTGGACCGCAAAGTCCATCAAAATTAACTAATTGTCTCAAAGTTGTATTATGCATTTAATTTACGTTTCTCTTTGTAGTTAGTCCTTAGACATGTAGCTATACTATACATATCTGATATTAATAAACTACGATTTGTATTGATTTGTAGGTGTTGCGTGATGTCCAATTGAAATTTTTATATTTTGAAATCCTCATTTCTTGTGAACTGTAAGAAGTAAAATCAACATCAAAAGAGAACAATCTCGTGAATTATCTCATAATGATCGCACAGAATAACAAGACTAATAACAAATCATGGGAAATTTCATATACGTCATTGCGTTTCTTCCCACGTGGTAAAATCGTCTGTTTTCTAGCAATTTTGTAATACTACACAACCAGCTTGCTCATGGTTTTTCTCTGAAAATAGTGGAACTTTTATGTCACATATTTAATATTTTATGTCAAAATAAATAAAAATAAATAAAATAAAACATGTCACAAAACATCCTAATCAATTAATCATTCATCTACGACCCGAAATCAATAACTACTGCTAGAAAATTAAACGACCACCTTCAGATCTTTAGGCTTCGTCGCGAAATTAACGCTCTGTGTTAATTTCGTTTTTTTTTATGATCAAGATCATAATAAAATACAATCCAGTCCTTATCTTTTATTATCTGCCTAAAATTGAGCCGCTCGGACAAATCTGCCTATACTATAGATAAAAGCTTGTTTAATTTCTACTAATGTAGTCCTCTCAGCAATTTGGATCTTAAATCTATCAACAATAGGCCATCTATTTTTAGTTCTATATTGTTACTGTATGAGCTCATTTTCCAACATGTGAGCGGGCGTGTTGATGCGAAGAAATTGGGCTGGCAGTCCGCGCAAGACATCGACGCTTGCGCATGCCGCGTCGCGAATCGGGAAAACCATATCGATATTGTGTGTTCTATTGATTGTTGTGACTTATTATCGATGTGTGAAAGTGTATGAAATGTGTGTGTGTGTGTTCGATTGGATTCAGTGAATATTTCATGTGAGTTAATAATAAGTTCTATATTTTTTTATCTTGTGTAAATGGTGGATTGTATATAAATGTAGGTCGTATTTGGGTGATAATATCATCTAGCTTTTTATATATTATAGCTTTTATCAATAGAATATATTTTATTATTGAGAAGAAACCGCTGAATTCTCATAAATAGGCGTGTATAGCCTAAATAGACTTTATGTTTGGTTTGATAATGTCCTTGATTTCATAGATTGACCTAATTCTCTGTCTTCGGCTGGAATGTACTTGATGGAATGTATGGTGCGTGAGGAACTGAAATAGCACAGATTATAAGACGATGTGTCAAGGGCTTTATAACCTGATTCCTCTGGTTAGTTAATATTTGGCGAGGTGTGCATTAGGCTTTCTTTCTGTAAACTATATTATTTAATTGCAATAAAATAACAATACAATAAGTATTTTAATGTATAGCAAAGAAGAGACCAATTAATTTAACTTCAACCACGTATTTTACTTGATAATAATCACGTTTATTTGTGGCCAGAAGAATAAGTCAGCATTTATTGTTATACATACAAATCCATCTTAATAATCGAATAGCTCACGTTCGACAACGTGATATATTTGTAGACATGTTGATATATCGAAAGTTGTGAATTTACGGAAATAGCAAACCGACTGCCGTTTGGCGGGTCGCCAGAGCCGATTTGAACATTTAGATATTCGTATATTACTTTAACTACTATGTTCGAAGCTGATTATGTTCTAATTAAGATAATAAACGATTTATTTACATCAATAATAAATAACTCAAAATAATTCTGTATCAGTGGGTACTTGTTACATGTAGCCTATATCTCTAAATATTGAAGAAACCAATTATTATTGGTCTGTTATAAGAACTTCTTTGTCCATAGACGAATATAACTCAGGATAAACTGCGAACTACAATTTTTTATTTCTGCGATATTATTTATTTTGTGTTCAGGGTTCAGATGAGAGGTTTTTTCGCTATTCTGAACTTGTTGGAGGAAAACGTGTGCCTTTAGGCCGAGTAGAGCTGAAAAGAATATGATAAAACAAGCTACTGTCAGAGTTCCCTGCTTCGGTGCGCGACTCCGACTTGCATTTGACAGTTTATTCTTATATCTTTCAGCTTCATCAAAATTAAAAACGCCCATTTCAGCCATGTGCTATTACAACACAGACACGCATGTGGCCGCAAACAGATGTGCCCACTACTTATTGTAAACGATTGCCTGAACTATTAACTGTATTGGCGGTTTCATCACCTATTTTTGGGTTACTGGATAAATTTTTCAATATTATTTTTGTGGAGCAGAGCTACTCAATTATCTACTGTCTAATAACCTCTTTATATGTATCTCTTAAAAATAGATTTTATGTTGTAATGTGGGTAGCTTTTGTTATTTTTAATTATTGACTAGTTATCGTAGGAATGTATTTTATTTCCGATAATTTGCCAGCAACTGGGACAGCGTTGAAGTTTACCACTTAGGTTGCCCACGATGCATATGCTTTACAGCAGCGTTGCTACGGCTACGCGTCCCTCCGCGTAACGCCGAGCCTGGGCACTGAAAGAAAATAGCAGGGATCACTACTGTTTTATACAAAAACAGAAGCGAAAATAGTCCTATACCCAGCAATGGTTGTTCCCAATTAGATTAAAATTATAATGGTGAAATACTTGAAAGTATCACCCCTTACTCTGTTCTTCGTTAATCCTAAGCTCTCTTACTTATTTGTAAACTCAGTCACGGCAATGTTCTCATTCCCCATTTACACATATCAATGGATTGCCATCCGTCCTGGCGCCGCGCCGTTTAAGTGTACCATGCTTACACGCTTATAATTTATACCTTGACTCTGTGTCACTTTAGGTCGGATTGAATTGGGAATCAGTTCACTGTTGTTTAAAGCTTGTTATCGCTTATCACTAGTGACTGAGCACCGGGAACCGTTGATTCTTGTTGTTTTTTGTATTTTATCAATAGAACTTATACTGTATAAGAAAATATTTACCTGTTATCCTGAAGCTGTAATTTCTATTTTTAGATTGGCTTATTCCCAGAGGTCCACGACTCTATTGTTTGTGTGCCCCTGAATTTGCTTCTCTTTCATTGTTTTGAATATCTAACTTTTGAAACGTTGTTTTATATTCCATGTCTTTATATGCTATATACTATTCAGCTTTTGAGATCCCACAGGTAAGCTCTGTGTACTAAAAAGCCGAGGTACGACTACGAGGCCTAAAAATATAGCCTATTATAACCTCAATCACTCTTTCGCGTCATTATTCATTAAATATTGTTTGGTCAAAGTGAAATTTCTTTACGTTATCACTATAACTGCAACTGTGTTTCGGCCCTTTGATGTAGCAATCCTTACATGCTTCCGAGAATATAGTAGCTTTGTAGTTTTCTTGTTAATTTGTTTACTGTGTATCGAGCTTATGCGTGGCAGGCCATTAATGCCCCGATCGCTTCTCTAAGTTTATGAAGTTCTGAAGACTAGCTGTTTTGTTTCGTAATCATGCGAAATATCGCATGTGTTTATTAAATTAGTCTTAAACGGTCTTGTATTCATCTGGATTATTCGATTAATAAACTGATTGTTACTTTGATGTAATAAGAGTAAATTACAGTTGTGGTTAATTTATATCTTCTTTATAGCTTGTTGTTTATTAAACATAATATCTAAACGATAAATAGCTTCATCGCTGTTCGTTTGTACCTGTATTATCCTCCTGAATAAATGTCGAGGTAAACCATCATTCTAATTCCAACGTGCGGTACACAGCAGCCGCATATTATGTCGTTCCCCGATAGGCCTTACAAGTCATGTACGCCCCGAAAAACAAACACACATAAACCTTCCTTCATGAAAGTTAGCCAATTGATGGTGATAATATAGTGACCCTAGAATATACAAGCATTCAATCGTTTATATTTGAGTTCGCTCGTGACTTATTTTGCTGACTGTTGCATCATCATTATTAGATATAAGAACTTCATGCTTAGGTATCGACCTTAATTGTATTTATTTAACTCAGATAATAAAATCCATAGTATACATTCAATTAAACATTAATTAAATCATAATAAAACATTAATACATTGCATAAGATAAAATAGTATTAAATTAAAAATGAGTATAAATAAGAATGGGATTAAAATTAAATTCAACAATAATTAAGACTAAATCACGAGCTGCTGTATCCACACGCTGGAGCAACACGTTGGACAAAATGTGTCCATATAGGGGACATACGCCCGGCCACAGTTTATAGGGTGCTTAAGATGTGTGCATTTCAATCAAGCTCTCAGTTAAATGAACTGCACAATGTCCTCCTAGATCTGTCGCGTCGTAATTGGAATTATGCTTGGAAAATGACCCATCCGCTGGCCGGCTGTGTCCAATTTGACTCTCATCCGCGGCTTAGTATTGAATTACTTAGACTGCCCGTTAACTGTGGTCTATATCTTGAGAGATGGTGGGTTTTAAATTCCTTGGACTAATGCTTGAGTAGGTACCCAAATGGGGTAAGGGAAATATTATATACTTGATAATGTTATGTACTTTGAATTTATATAAAATCGGTCACTTTGAATTCAGTTTTAATTTAATGCAAGTCTCTGTGGCGAAGATTGTTCAATCTTATGACTGCTCCTCTCTCTGTCCTTTTGTTCCAAGTTCCTTCCCTAGGGTTGATGACAAGATGCCTCAAAGGAAAATCCTGACAAAAAGCTCAGGCTCTTTAGATGTTAGTATCTATAGAAATATCCTGACATTTTAGCCAGGGCAAAAAAATGTGTTTGTTTAGTAAATCGAGTAAATCGATCTTTGAACCCTAGTATTGACAAACATTTATTTTGCCGGCAAGTAGACCGAGTTGCAAAATCTTTGTATTTTTCAGTTATTTGAAATTTTCAATATTTTGGTTAGAATATAAAAAGATTTTTGGTCAAGCATTTTTTTTTGCTCTGTTGAGTATGTTGACCCTAAAGTAACATATCAAGCAAAACCCTTTTGCAGATTTTGATTAAACGCTTTTCCAACCGCTCCATGTTTCTAACTCGCACCATGTTTAATGTCATCCTCATAGTCGTTCAAATTCGCTATTACTCAATTGCAGGCACTTATTCCTTCATTCTCTCTTATGGGACGACTCAGCCGAGATAAAGTAGTAATGGATACGTTTACAGTTCGTTTAAATTGATCATTATGATACGAGAGGGGTTAAAACTGAGCATTTACGTATTCAATAGCTCCAATGATAACCTGTTGACGTTTTAGGAAAATAATGTCATCGTCTGCAGTTCGCTCAATTGTTAATACCATTTAAAGATATTTTTCATAAAATATATTGATTTCTCCGGTGTCTTATCTACAAGTTGTTTATAAGTAGGTACGTTCTCACTATATTTTCCCATACTTTATGTAAGATGCAATTACCGATTAAAATATTTGAAACATCAACAACACGACAGCAATGTGTTTTGAACCCAAAAACCAAATAAAAACCTATAGCATTAGATCTGACTGACTAAATGACTGTACCATAACTTTCCCTATTTGATAAAAACGACAACTATTTAATAAAGATTTGTTTGGGCACAAAAATCTGACCGTATCATTTCCATCTCTTCCCCTGTGCTGTCTTGTCTTGACACACCCGGTACCTTGCAGCCCACTCCACCCAAGAAACCACCTCGGCGGAACCTGTCAGTGTCCCCAACACATGCCAACTCCCCGTCGTCAGGATACAGCTACGAGCTAAGGATCCATGCGAGGAGTCAGGATGACTTGGATGATATACAGGTAAAGGGGATAATTATTGACCTTCTCACGTTACGGCCTGACTTAGATGATATACAGGTAAAGGGGTATCATCATTGAACTTTGTCACGTTAAGGCCTGACACAGGTAAATGGGGATTATCATTGACCTTTCTCACGTTACGGCCTGACTTAGATGATATACAGGTAAAGGGGTATCATCATTGAACTTTGTCACGTTAAGGCCTGACACAGGTAAATGGGGATTATCATTGACCTTTCTCACGTTACGGCCTGACTTAGATGATATACAGGTAAAGGGGTATCATCATTGAACTTTGTCACGTTAAGGCCTGACACAGGTAAATGGGGATTATCATTGACCTTTCTCACGTTACGGCCTGACTTGGATGATATACAGGTAAAGGGGTATCATCATTGAACTTTCTCACGTTACGGCCTGACTTGGATGATATACAGGTAAAGGGGTATCATTATTGAACTTTGTCACGTTAAGGCCTGACACAGGTAAATGGGGATTATCATTGACCTTTCTCACGTTACGGCCTGACTTGGATGATATACAGGTAAAAGGGAATCAATCATCATTGTCCATTCTGACATTACGGCATGACTTGGATGATATACAGGTACAATGGGATCATCGTTCACGAGTCTTGTCTTTTTTTTTAAACGACTTCGAAGAAAGGAGGACATTCTATTTTCGGCTGTATGTATGAATAAGAAATTTAATATGTCCCTGATTGTTTTCTTCCTTCGACTGGACTTAAACCCGCAACCCTTCCTTCGTACGGGATTCGCTATTGCACCACGAGGTCAAGTGACGTAAGAGTCGAAAAACTCTTGTATGTGTGTGTGTATATTTTTCCGTCAGTAATGCACCGATTTGTAAAATTATTTCGCTATTGTACAGAAGATGATTCAGAGGTGGTTTCATAAAAAATGTTATTCCCGAGTGATTAGGATTTTACCGGAAATTTTTAAAATACTGGGAATATATTTAATATAAGGATTTACAGTCGGTTTTTAGTTTTTTCAAAATACTCGTACATAATCAAATTATTACGTCTATACGAAAGATTTTAGAAAATTTAGGTGGCGGGCGTGAGAGTTAGCCATATACAGGAAAAAGGAAATCAAACACGTAATATGATGGCGTTATTTACTATTAGTTTCTGCCCGCGGCTTCGCTCGCGTTGATATTTCTATTCCATAGGCACTGATATATGAGATAAAAAGTATCCTGTTTTATTCCAAGTCTAGACTAGAATCTAAGCAAAATTTGCCCGATCCGTTCAATAGTTTAGGCGTGAAAAAGTAATATATATATATCTGTCCATCCAAACTTTCGCATTTATATTATTAGTGAGCAGATTACTTCCTAGAGACTTAGGGACAGATACTGGAGTTAAGATTTAAATCACAATATGTACAGATTAGAGACATATTTTTGCTATTTTTTGACGACCGATGTGGCGCGGCGAACTCGGACTAGGTCCGCCTACGACACAGGAGGTTGCGGGTTCGATTCCCGTCTAGGGACAAATGGTTGTACGATCTGCAAATATTGGTTCCGGGTGTTCTGTGTATTTACTATGTATAATAAAAAATATCTATCTATGTAAATGTATTCTATTAAATATATCAGTTATGTAGTATCCATAACACAAGCTCTGCTTAGCTTGGGGCTGGATGATGTTGTGCTCATTGGGGGAGGCCTATGTCCAGCAGTGGACTGCTATAGGCTGATGATGGATGATGTTGTGTGGATTGTCCAGAATTATTTATTTACTGACGATGACAAGACTTTGTTCCGGACTGGATAGGCCATGCGTAGCTAATTTCAACAGTTTTGTGTTTAACAGTCTTCGTAATCATTTCATTGTTATATTGGTCATAGTTTGGTTATTGTGTGGTTTTCCTTTGCATTCAAGGTAACATAAGGAAAGTTTAACAAGTTGCGAAGAACTTGATAATGGTAATTGAAATGTTTTACACGAAAATCGTCAGCTATGGAAATAAAATTATTCAGTATTGTAATGTGACACACCTTGTTAAAGATTACGAATAACCACAAACATCCCGCCTTGTTACAAAATATTTATTTTCGCCAGTTACTTGTTTTAATCCAATGTGTCATAAACACCAAAGAATGTGAGGTTTTTGAATGAATCCCTACAGTGCTAGCAATTTTAAGCTTTATTGTCGGCCATATTAATTTAGAATAATATATTTGTTGCAGGGTGCTAAACACTACCTCAAACACGGCCGTTCTGTCGACCACTACGAAAGCAAACTATCCTACTCCGAATACGAGGAGAACCACAACTCCCCTAGAGTAATCCCTATCCCCAATCCCCGACCCAGTCTGAAACAACGCTCGCAGCCCGTCGCCATAACTGCTATGTACGAAAACGTAGTCATAAAAGAACAGAACCCCAGAAGGAAATTGAGACGGAACGTCCAACCGGGGGAAACCTACGAGCCGAAAACGATCGAACGCGTCCGGAAATACTCGAACCAAGAGCGGTCTTCCCTAGAGAGTTTGCTTGACGATCAGTCGATGAATAGCCCGAGCGATTGTGAGCGTTATTACGACGGGCCGAGGATAGAGGTTCCGTTGTCTCCATCGCATTATGAGCAGCCGCCGACGCCCGAGCATCCGCCGCCGTCGGCGAAGCAAGCTGAAAATAGTATTCACGAACGGATCAGGCCTTTGAGCCAGGTTAGTCCTTAGACTAGTTGAAATCTAGTTTTACTGTAGCATTCACTGTAGTCTTCCTATCCTTGATATCAAATTCTATAAGCACCGGGGGTAATTATTTCTTGAAGTTAGAAGTATTTTTTCTATTATTATAAATTTATACAAAAAAAAAGAAAATGTATTGTATTATGTAGGTATATCAGTTATCTAGTACCCATAACACAAGCTCTGCTTACCATGGGGCTAGATAATGCTGTGTGAATTGTCCAGCATTATTTATTTACTTACTCTTCTATTTAAGATAGAAAAAAAAACTGGTTCTTACCTGAACTTCTGTACCCCATAGCCAACGCGTTATTTTGTTCCCATAAAAAAAAAACAGTATTATCCCGGCGGATACCGTTGTTTCTGATAACGTTACATGTCTATAGTAATTTTTATTTGTATTTTCTCAAGTTAAACTTACTATTGTTTTATTATAATTTGTTTTAACTTTCCACGCAGTTGCTAACACGCATGGGCATGTTTCACGCAATTTTTAATTTTATTTCATTATTTTTTTGTGTAATTTCAGCTTATAATGGAAGTTGTAGAAGAGATAAGAATTAGAAAAAAGTCAGAAGGCCATAAAATCAAAAGTTGATTATTAGACTTAATGTGCTCACATTTCATAGAAATATAAAGAGCTAGTGTAAAGTCTCCCTTATGCAAATATGTCTAACATAAATATTAATTCCGTAGAAAAAAAAAACACTAGCTCTTGATATATTTTTGCACCTAGTCTTATGTTTATTCATTATGGTGCTTGTAGTGTAAGAAATTTATGGTTTGTAAATATATATAAAACATATTATAACTATTTAGCTTAGTAATTAGGTGCTACTTATGTATTACTTACTTAGGTGCTTTATTTTGTTAATTTTTTAGTGATTAATTATAGTAGTATTTTATGTTATTTAAGTAAATTGTTCATAGCAAAATTATGGCAATATTAGCAAAAATTGTCACAAAATGATTCCTCAAAGCATTTTACATTCTGGTAAACATTTTCAGTACTTACCTTATTAAATTGTGTACTTTTTTTGTTTAAGGACCTATTCAGTGGTGTTAAGAAGTTTCCGATAAGAAAGTTAATAAATTTTAAAGATTAGATTATATAGGCTACTGATAATTTTAATATGTTTATTATTTCCATACATGACAGTTTCAGTATTTACCTAAATAGTAATAAGTAACATCACAAAAGGGTGTTTTTTTAATATTGATACATTAACATGTAATTTGTAGAATGCGTGTTTTATTGGTTGTTTTAAAAGTATTAAGACTAATATTAGACTGATACCAACAGATCGAAATATGATCTAAACTTTCCAAAATATGAATTTATTATCAAAATGTATATTCCTATGTTATTTTAAGTTTTAACTGTTATCTTTATTTAAAAAAGTGTGTATTCATTTCGTTTTTTTCTTTTATTAAATAGTTTGGCTATTTTATTGTTTATTTTATTTGTTGAATTTATTTGCTTAAAGCTAATACGTAGGCGCATGGATAGAACAGTCAACCAAGTTCTTCCCTACCCTGCACATCATTAGGCATATTTCACACCCTGGTAGACAAATTCCATTATGTATTTATTTAGTACCTTCGACAGTTTTACAGTCCAGCTTTTATGTAGGTAACTGCTTTTTTTTATTAGCTTAGGGTGGCTTTGGTATCACGGCGGCCATTATAGGCCTATTGTGATCGCCACTTATACGTTTCAGCCCCGAAGCCGTAGCGTTCATAGTTAGGTAACTGCTTGGTAGTTGACGAAGTTAGAAGCGTAACTATTATTTTTCATGAAGATAAGAATCTTCCTCCACCTTCACAATACGCAGTTGAAAACACATCATTTCTATGATATCCACCGAGTCTGATTGCGTTGATCGATTAAGGGTGTTATGGCGTGACAACATAAGTACTTATGTTCTAGCTGGAAGAAGGCAATTCCGAAATCGATGCCATAATTTTTTGATATTTTTCTTTTTTTGAGGCTGTAGGTATATATTGAACTGTAATAGGTAGCCAGTTGAAATTTTGTCAGAATGTTTATTACTATTGCCATTATTATAACAATATTATTTGTTGTGTCATTTGGAGGAGGCCTTGACTGTATACGGGCTGATGATAATGTTCAGTTCAGGCAACACTCGCCCGGCGATAGACACGCTGTGCTATAATTCGTGTAACTAAATCTCGTCGAATCATCATTGGCCTGCTAACATCTGCAAATGGCGATCATTCAGGTGTCGTCGTTCTGGTTGGGAGTCTGTAGGATCAAGGTGGCTCAACTGCTTTGTCACGTGTGGGTCATAATTTCTCACAGGGTAGGTACTAGAGCCATGTACGTCACGGGCACTCGGTTACCTGAATAGTTAAATAGACTTAGTAGCTAAATAAACCAGACTAGATTCATTGCACTAAAATATTTCTGTCGCGTCGAATAAAAAGGACAGGTGACATTCTGCTGTCAAATAAGTCGGGGATTAGGTATAGGTAGGTAACAGGTGCCGAATTTTGCTAACCACTCGCTTTACTATGAGAATGGTATCATCACAGAATCATTTATACATGAAAGAAAATAAACTACGATAGGAGTTTGCCTTCTACCTATTTGCTGTACCTAGTTTCTTTCATCGAAGGTAAAATGTCAAAATGTACCATTCTCAGAAGATACCTTTGTTACGGTGAAGCGCTTAATTTAGTTGAATTCGGCCCCAGCCGTTTTAAAATAGCTAGGCTGATTGTGAAACGAAAACTGATTTTTTTGACAAGTTTACATGTGTCTTAGTCATATTGTTGAATGTTGATCGTTTGACAATCAGCATTGGCAATTAATTCAATTGGGCCGTTTTGTAATCGGTCTAGCCATTCTACAAACGGCTTTATTCTACGATACGGCGGCAACCTACAAACAAACGAATCGACAATCTGGGCGTAATGCAGCCTACATTAAATTCATAGCAGAGCCACCATTGCGCCTTGTCTGACTTGACTGCAACGGTCAAGTTGAATTACTGCGCCTGGTTCTTTGTCTATTGCAACATGATAAATCACTGGTGCTCTTTTCTAAAAGGCTTTATATCACCTGGCTTTGTCAATTATCTGAAAGGATTAGGCATTTAGACGAGTACTAGGAATTGCATTTTAAGGCGGTAGATACATTATCATAAAATCTGTCTGCAAGGTAGATTTTTATTGGTTAGATACGAGTAACAAACATGATATAACTAGGTGTTTATTAGCTTTTAGAAATAGGGTATCTTCATTATCTACCTTTTTTGCGTGCCTGCATTTTATATATGGGCAAATATGATAGCCATAGTCATTTGTGATCAGGCAATGATAGTATATGGGTGAAATGCATTTTCGTTTTAAATTTTTATCATTGCATTTAGTGGGAGAGATTCCATTGGTTTGGATTTATTTCTGGGACTTCTGCAGCGTAAGTATGTTTTTCCAAATTCTAGAGTTTTTTCCTCCCAAGTGTTTTGGTTCTTCAAAAACCAGCCTCGGAGTGGAGACGGCAAGGCATTGTAGGCAGTATTGTAGGACGGAATATTTTTTTAACTTCGCGGAAGTTGAAGTTGGTAAACCGTACAGCACATTATGACAAATTCACCAAGCAGGACGGTAAGTTACCTACTTTGGGACAAGGGAAATCATCCTATGCCGACTCCACTTCGATCCAAAAGCAAATTGGTATCTTCAAAGAAGTTTTATTTCCAACAGGAATACAAAAGAAGATCAGCTCTCCGCGACAGCTACACGGAGACAGAAGTAAGCCTGCTTCGCGCCGCCTCCGCTGCTTCTGTCGCCAGTGGGGCCACGGACAGGAGCGGCAACACTGACAACTGCGTGGAGGAATACGTGTGCGATGTGCCGTTTGCTGGTAAGTTATTAGATTTTACTATAATTAGGGTCTTCTAAAAGCGAAATCCATCAGTCGCCATGGACCCTTTTCTAAACGGATTGGCAACACTGACAACTGTGTGCTATAAGTGTGAGATCGAAAAGCTGCAGATGTGATCTAAAGGGGTCACAATGGGAGATGCTGTTATTTTCTATCCCAATTTTTATCTACGCGTGTAATAGTAACTTACTCAGTAGGTAGGTACTATTATTAGTACCTACTTTCTGCAATGCAATAGCAGGCGCTACGTGGCATCACTGACAGCTGCGTTGATGTATAAAGATGTGATGTGTTTTTAGTTCCTACTTCTTTAATGAATAACCGACTGAAAATAATAACAGTCTTCAAATAAGGCGTAAGTATCTTCAGTTTTTTTCAGTTTAAATTTGCGCACGGTTTTACTTCATTTATAAATGCTGAGAGAATTCTACTCGATTTATTTTTAACTCTTCAGACAAACCACTCAAAAGCTTTTTTGCCATTATTGAAAATGACTATAAAACATTTAAATCTATTGAAAAGGGCCACAAAACATTTAACTCCCGAAAAACAATGCGGCTAAATTGCGGCATATTGCCAGAGTAGTAGTTTTTCCTCATTTTTCGGGATATTTATCCAGCAAACAAGGCCACGCACCACTGGTTCGCCAAACGGCAACAGACGGCAAACAAACACTACATTGTTTAACAGAAAATCCCGCAACATATTTTACAAAATGCCTCAATATTTGTCGTGTTTGACGTTGCCGCCACTTTTTTGTGACGGATTTCTCTACTAGAAATGTACAGTTACCTACCGATAAAAATTGGTGTAACAATACCTCAAAAGCGTTTCTATATAAAGACTTATTTTATTATTAGGTATATGTGAAATCTGCAGAATTAGGTAGGCATTTAGATATACCGTTTCTGACACACCTGATTATAATTTTCTAGCATGTGCGATACATTCGAGATACGTTATGTTATCGCATCCTATATTTCTTAGCACTTTGCGGACGGACGTGTTGTTTGTTTAGGATTCCCTATTTTAGAGTCAAAGTGGTTCTGATATCTCAATAGCTTTATAGAAGAAGCATAAATGGTTCCGAAAATAGAAATTTTTTCTAGGATTTTCTCCCGTAGACATTTTATGAGTTTAAATTGCAAGGTGCCGAACGATGAGTTGCCTACTAGGTACTCATTCATAAATCAATTAAAATGTATGCTGATAACCTACGCACGTTACGGTACGGTAGGTGCGTTATAGAATATTCATATTACTATATGACACAATTATTTAATTGGTGTAAGATACCGTATTAATTAAAAGTAAGTAAAGTGAAATAAAATTTAAATAAGTTCATAAATAATTTGAAATTATTTTAAATAACCTACATATATATTTGAATTTAACCAAATTGCTAGGGTTATGGAAAGGCCTTCAATTAATTCATAAAGCCTTCTCGTTATTTAACACATGTCGTGTCTGTTATCTGGAGTCCATTAGAGCTTAACAAACCTTTTGTATTCCCATGCAATGCTTTCGCAGAGTCGGATGAAGATGCATATCATCAGGGGTAGAGAAAATAGTTACAGAATCGTCCGCTAAAAAAAAGCTTTACATTTTTTTACGGGTGTTCCTTTGAGAGGCACTCGCAATATTGGCACAAGATCGAGAAAAGTGGCGGAAATGGGGGAAAAACCTTTGCCCTACAAGGTTTTTTATACACTATTTCGAGTGCCAGTTAACCAACATACTAATAACATACTCGCTTGATATCGCACTGAGGGTTATCGAACATTCTGATATAACAGAAGAATTCTAGCACTATCCCCAACCAAACTATTCCTTGGGTAGCCTCTGTATTATGCTCAACCACGCAATAACCTTGCAAAGAGGTAAAAAGAATATAACACCGTCCTCATGTCGCCGCCATTTTTTATTCGTTTAATTGTACCCATTTTGATTTGAACCACGTTGACGTTCATATTTAAAAAGATATATTGACTGGTTTTCTTGTTATTGAAAGGCGCGTTCACAAAGCCATTTATTTTTAAATAATGTAACATATTTTAGACCATGATATCTACTTTATTTTCAAGTAAAAATTATTTCATGAAAAGGACTACCAGATGTTTTTGAGAGTAAAGCTGCTAAAACCTGGTCCATTATTTTTTCGACGCACGAAAAAGTGAATTTGTGTGAACGTGCCCGAACCTCGAATCTTGGTACCTATATCAATGAAGTTATATCGTCAAAAGTAGGTGAATGATTATTGGGCCAATTTAAAAGCACAGCTTGAACAAAGGGCGGGATTTAATTGGGTTCAGTATTGGCACCAGTGTGAATGAAAGTAGGTTCAAAACGGCCAATTATAATATCCAAATAATATTATTTATATCAATAAAATACGTGCTGTTTTATATTATGCCCGCGGTGTAATACATTTGATTCTACGTGTGTGGAACAAATAAATAAATGAATGACTATAATAAAAGCTCATGGTGTTAATCTCTAATCGTCTGGGTTTTATCCTTATCAATCAGAAACGATCTCTAAAAAGGTACATTTACTACCTATGATATCTTTGATCCTAAAAGTCTCAACTCTTTTCTTTCTAACACAACTTATGTTCTAGTTATACTGTGTTAAATTGATAGAATAATTATACTTATTCATATCGAGATACTATAATGACCAATGGGATTATTTCGAAAATGTAACCCCAGACTCTCAGACTCTTATTTATCTATTTACCCTAAACCTACTTTCAAAAGCCTCCGTTCATTTCTAAAGCTACATAGATTCATCATAGAGAAGCTATAAGCTGTACTTTGTGGTCGTCGCTTGCGGTTTGAGGTCGGTTATTTACACTTTGGAATGTAGGCAAGGGTATTCATAGAGATTTGATTCTTGATAACAGTTCAGTTCAATTCAGTTATTTCAGTTATTCACACAGGAGTTTACAGGGGTTTCTTATAAATAATTTTATAATTCTTTTTTTGGTTTGTCTTTAACATGTTTGGGTTCTACTTTCCTCGCCGTATTGTCAATATTGAACTTAGAAGTAGGAATGTTTCGAAACGAAGCAGTACGATATTGCTGGTTTTTGAGCATCTATGTGAAATTGCGAACGAATTAACAAATAGGTAGGTACTACTATTCGTACGTGAGAAAGAGTTTTATACACACCAACATTAAAAAATTGCACATAGGTAAACAAATTTAATATGGCCATATTCAGTTGGTATTATTATATTTTATTTTATTTAGATGGAAACCAAACAGCTTATAAAACTTAAATAACAATGGTGGTCTAACGGCAGCTTAACAGTTTTCACTTACAGTACTAAAAATGCTAAAACTAACATTTATATATCTCATATAGGACTTAAGGAGAGACCAGAGTCTAAAACTCTGTTGAAGGTAACAGTAGAAGACTGAGGCAGTTCGACTTTAGGGTTTAGATTTAAAAACCCATTACTCTAGTTTCTAGAGCGAACGGGATATCCTCCATAGTTCCAGAGTCTAGAACTACAGAGGATATCCCGTTCGCATTCTGTCATCTCTTATTATCGCTCCCTTTTAAGAGTTTTTGATATTTAACTTATACAGCATTATATTTGCAAAAGCACTCAAAACTATCAAGAACTCAGGATAAATAATGATCAAATCAATAAAACTTCATCATCTGTAAGACCTTGCACAAGATGCAGCTACTTTTTGCCCCTCGCACCGACCGATCTACCATCGCAACTGGTTGCCGTAGCCTTTGACCCCTGCATTTGTACGTTGAATTTCAATTTATTATAATAAACATTCTCTCGAAGCCAAACCTTAAATAGGTATCGATGTTCACAGTGTTTATAAACTTAAATAATACATATTTCTGCGTGTCAAATGTATTGCGTTACGAAAATTTGTAAATTCTCGCAAATATATATAATCTATAAAACTTACCATACCTACTAGGGGCAAAATGTCAGCCCGATCCGTTAGTAATTTTGGTGTTACTCGTATGCTTCGCATTTACGATATTAGGGTGATGTTGTGACATTGATGTAATATTATTAAGTACCTTCTAGGCTTCTACTACGGCCAAATTTGAAGTTGAAATTTGTGGGGCATAACTAAAAGTCTCCACACTAAACGTTAATCTACGTAAATGAGATCTGGCTAACTACGAGTACCAACCGTACCAACTGATAAAAAACTACTGGCCATCCCGAGGGCCTATTCTAATTCGCAAAATACGCAACTTTGTGTTTCGTTTTTTGTGTTTAGGAACTGATGTTATAACCCGTTGAAGGGATTTTCGATATGATTTTTTTAAGAAGTTGTTTTAAAACCCTGTCCTTAGGTGTAACACTTTCAATCAATAACCCACCTTTAAGGTTAACCCCTTCAAAACCCATTGGACTGGGTTATCTATTGCAAGGGTTTTGGGCTGCAATTAGCCGCCAGCGTTATAACGCGTGCACTTCGACTGATTAAGTTAATATTCGATCGGCTATCTCATACTACTATTTCAAGTCCACTGTAAGTTAGCAGACAAGTTAAATTATCCCGATAATATACGATTCCGATTTCGGAGGCATAAATTAAAAGTTGGTCAGCCTTTAATTGATAAATGGCCCGCGATTATTAAGCTGTCGATCAGGTGAGACAAGTTTGGGTAGGGTTATCTAAAGAACTTGTCGTATAATAGATTTTCTTTTTCAATACAAAGTTAATTTTCAAACTTCAGACACAACATCTATTTATTACATCATACTAAATAGATACCTAATCATCGTCATCATCCTATATTATTCCAGTCCTGGACTTGCCTACCGTATTGAGCGCCATAGCGCCCTGTATTCAGCTTGCCTTTTGCAGGTCGTCTTCCCACCTGGTCGGAGGGCGTCCTACACTACGTCTTTACATCTGTTTTAATGTAATTAAACAATTAACAAGCAGGTGATTAGCCTATGGTCATAAAACCTGCACATGCGCACTCATTAACAATATAGAATTACTTTGCAATTGCATTAAAAGCTGTTCAGTAACTTTTGATCGTATTTTTAATTATAGTAATGAGAAAAATAAACTAAACTAAAAAAGGCCATGAACTAACACGCTGGGTGTAAGCTCTTTTTATAACTTTTTACATGTTGTGTATTGTATTTTATTCATATGCGCATTAAGTGCAATATTTATTTGGAAAGAATATTATAATACAAGTTTCGCACTCTTCCATATGTGATTGGGTCCATGGGAGTTGAAGTGTCTAAAACGGGAATGAAAAGATAAAGACAAATTAGTAGGTAAAATGGAAAACATATTACCAAAACTTTTC
Organism: Eupithecia dodoneata; assembly: GCA_947044415.1. NCBI lineage: Eukaryota > Metazoa > Arthropoda > Insecta > Lepidoptera > Geometridae > Eupithecia > Eupithecia dodoneata. The sequence goes on from OX345670.1 coordinate 5,373,808, forward strand.
ATTCGCACTCTTTATAGAGCATAGACATGTGTTTTAGTGAAACTAACAGAAAATTGTTACAAGTGTCCGGATACTCCTTGGATGAATTAGTCGTGTCTTCGTACAGACTACAGACACGACTAATTCATCTCCACCTTATTTTGAAAGTCGTAAGGTTTATTTTCTGTTTATTTACATCCTAAACTTGACTTTTTTGATGGCGCCAAGCTGTAACCTTTATGAGTGTGATTTTAGAGTTGAATTTAACTCAGTTTTCGTCGTTTGTTTTTGGTAGACGGTGGCGCGACATCGAGGCGACATGACGATCGTGATTCGTTGCGCTAGGTCAGGTTATTTTGTTTATTTTGGACTATATTTTTACGGTGAACCTTTGCTTGCATTTGTTCAGGACATTATTGGCAATTTTGATGGGTTTTGTAAGACGTTGTGTTAGGGTTATTATTGCTGAAAACTATTTTGAGACATTCATTACCTTTTCCTTAAAATAAAATTGTGTAGGTAGGTACCTAACAAACCAATGCATATGTAGAGCATATTTGGCGAGAAACTAGGAAAAATTGACAATGATATAATGTTTACAATACATTCTTAATACGTACCTTATCGTAAAACATCACTCGACGTTAAGTCCCATCTTCTCTTCCTGGAAGAACCTTAGCACTTTCAAAAGCTCATTACGATGCATAGCTTACTCAGAGGCTCTACTACGGTAGGCAACTATGTTCGAGTCTCTAAAGTTTAGAGCCTTTTACCATAGTAAAAGTAATAACTCCAAGTAGTTGAGTTTAGACTCAAATTCTAATGCTTAAACATCTGCTTGACAAAAACTTCAAACAAACTAACGTTGGAGTGCGTAACATCATCATCATCATCATCATCAGCCTATATTAGTCCACTGCTGGACATAGGCCTCCCCCAATGAGCGCCATAGCGCCCTGTCTGCAGTATTTCGCAGGTCGTCATCCCACCTGGTGCGTAACATAAGGATTCAAATTTTAAACTTTGATATTTAAGAATGTTTCCATTAATACTGTTAAAAAATATCTAATGGTTATTAAAACGAATGTTATTATTAACACACAACGCAAGCAAATATGTGGAAATATGGGAAATATGTAGGGCCCCAGTTTCCCTTTCAACCGATGACGTGTCAATTCGAGACATCGACGTCGAGCGCCGCCAAGTTTCTGGGTCGGAGACGTATTTCCTCCTGACTCACTGCCTGTATTTAACAAGCACGCTTTGTTCAGCTTCTTTTGTTACAAGATTATAATGTTTCAGTGTCTTTTACCTTCTGATGTTTGCTTGAATCTGTCTGAGAAAAATAAAGCTAGCTTGTCATCCCTGTTTTACGCACTGACCTTTTTCAAACCTCTTTATACTTATTTTTTGCGAGTCGCCAATAACGATTTTACAAGCTCTAGATTATAATACAAATACATTTATTTTGATTATAAATAAAACACGCATTGCACTCAGTAGTGCAGTGAGTGTTATACCATTACCTCATCTTTAACTACGATTTAATGGAATCAATAAACGAAGTTTCAAAGTCAACCAATCACACCTTAAAGGCAAAACTTTGAACGCAAACGAAAATCGCTTGAAGTATCGCACAAAAACTATACAATTACGGTATCTATAACATGAAATGTTTAGATTTCTATCGGATTCTTGAACTCAACTGTTCATGTTACCCTAAATATTTTGGAAGAACAGCCGGCCTACTTCCAAACTTAGACAACTCGCTGTGTTTTGAAAACCCAAATATTTCTACAAAGTTTTGCGTAAATATTTGCAACAGCTTTCGTTAAAATTCAATCTGTTACTATATATATATATATATATATATAGGCCTCCTCATCGATTTCGATGACGGCGACCCTAAGTAATCACGGATTTTTTTCTATCATGAGCTCTAATATGGCTCGCTTCTTGAACTTGGTCTTGAATATCCTACGGCACGCATGGCAGTAGAGTTGGCCCGATGAGTTATATGTTTATGTATACGGGGTGTTGGGAGGAGCTTGCTTCTCGTAGGTCATCTTGGCGATCTACTATTTACAACAGAATCAAATCGTTTGAGGAAAATCGCATCGAGACAATGGACGCAAGACGCCAGATACGTAAACAGAGACCTAAGCCCTCCTGTTACTATAAACAAGACTATAAACAATGAAAGTTATCGTGTCATAATTATGTCACCAATAAATGCTTGGTAAATGCCAAGGCAGGCCTCATTCAGAAGGCACTAGGCTAGTGTATTGATCTTTTCATATTTTGCTAATTGGATTGCAATTGCAACAATCATTGGGTGATTATATACACATATTATACACAAAGTTCTGTCACTGTTTACAGTACAATCCTGATTTAGCTGTTGTTTTATTCATTATTTCTAATTATATGTCTGGATCGGTTTCTTTCTTGTATTGTCTTCTAAATGAAAAGTTTATTTGTTTGTTTTTCCGTTCTTTAAACCTACGAGTAGATCTGCTAATTTGTTACGTCAAAATTATAAAAATAAAAATCTAAGTAGTGATACAGCTAAAACATAATATACCTAGGTATGTTTTAGCTGTAGCACTACTAACGTTTTTCCGTCACAAAGGTCTAAGCTAAGTAGGTACATAGGTAAGGTATTCAATACAATTGGTTAAGCCGTTTTTACTAGTATTATTATGAATTATAGAGTACGCCAACCAGTAGGTATCATGACTATTATGACATTTATGACCTATGTTGTGAGGGATTGGACTGGTGTCTGAAATAGGTTTTTTAAACTTGTGGCACAGCCGACAGGTCATCACTCCCGTTACCTTCTTTATTCAGTCCTGTTAGTTTTATCCTTAGCCTGTTCAGTTCTTGTCCCTATAAATTTTTACCGTACCTCCTCATTAAAGCCCTTTAATTTGAATACGCCAGGCAGCTGTACTTCAGTTTCATAATACGTCCTCACAGAAGCTCCGTTCGTTGACACCAGCCCACTGTTCCGTGTTATTGGTCCAAATCGGACGGGGGATCTTATTTAGAGCGATTTAACGACACTAATGAATTGGGGCCTTGTTCCGATTTAATGGTATCGAAAAAACTATCAGTTGTGCCGGAGATCAGATACTCGTATAATGAGCAGCTTTTTCGTTTATCTCAGGTTTAAAACGGGTTCGTTTTCGGTTATAAACTTACAAATAATTTCGTTTCGGTCAAGTTTAATAGCACAGATTTATTTTCTGATTACGCCATTTGTGTCTGCATTTTCCACGATCTTGTTTTTTAACGGAAGTAGCCTTATATTATTTATAACCTTCCAAAGTCAAAAAGTATAATTGTGTTCATAAAACAGATGTTACCCTTACCTAATTTACTCACTTTACGATTTTTACTAACAGAAGCCCTTGGCCCTACAGAAGTTATTACCTGGCCGGTATCTAAAAATACACCAGTTTCACGGTGAATAAACATACTACAACCCTATTCGTTCAAAAACTATTTCATTTTCAAGCATTCTTGAATAAAAAGGTGACTATTCGAATTTGGTCGGGGAATGCTGCGCGAGCGCATGGCTTCAAGATACTACTGCTCTGTCTGTCAGTAGCCCTCGATCGATGAAACCTGACGCACGCGTGTTGAATTAAAATTATCGATCGTTGTAATTAATCATTTTTAATTCTTGTGTATCTTCTATCACAGTGTTTTGAAGCGATTTATTAGAGTCAGTGGATTGTTGTGTGTATTTCTACCATATCTGATTATTGCCGGTACGTATATTTTTATTACCTTGATTTATCTATGATGTATTAATGTCAATCTAGATAAGAATTATAGTGGTTTGGTTAACATACTCAAAAGCACATTAAAAACTGATGAAAATCTCTAAATGTTGACGTCTTTAGCTATACACACACACACCTTTTCATCTAATGAAATATGTGATATCATCAAAAGCAAACACTATTTGAGTCATCGTTTTGAAAGAAGTTGATCTAATGAAAATAACATTGATAAGTTCACACACACATAATAGCCAGCTAATCAAATTGTCAATATTATTATCAGTTGTTTATGTAATGAAGACTGGTACGTTCGTTAGATTCGTCTATAGAGGTCACGATTTGAAACACGTTTATCTGGTTCGGTTTGGATATCTGAATTTGTTAATTAAATTGCACAATTTAGAAATTTTTATCGATGATATTTAATTAAAATCGAGGGCTTTTTACCCGACTGCGCACTCAGGAGAGTTACGTTATTTTACTTTTTGGGTTAGCGTTGTATTAAGCTTTACCCTCTAACAAAAATTAGGGACCTACCTCTCTTCTACGTAAGTTCTAAGTTCAAATGACCAATTAACAGTTGACCTCACTAGTAATTAGAAAAACAACAACTAATTAACATTTTTTTACACGTATGTAAGTCTTATCAGTACTTAACTTATGTTATGATTCATAATTCGTTTTAGAATATGTTTTGATCGTCCAGTTGGTGGGTTTGTTGTCTCAAATAAACATTGATTTAACCTGCGCAATATCTTCTGACTATTTATTCTGTGGGCACGGACATGGTTGTACATTATCGTGTTAGTTTAGGGATAGAGATGTCTAAGTAATTTAAAGACTGATATATAACGTATTATAAACTGTTATCTATCATTAATTATTATTAATTGAATGAAGTTCTTAAATTATTTTTTACCTCTCTATATGTTGACCTCATTGATCTATTGACCGCTTATTTATATACATGTATTCTAACAATTTTGAATTACCTACTCTATTTTAAAAACAAAGCTTTGAATAATATTTCATAATATCGCAATATGCTTGTTCGATGTTTTAGGTGAGTTTTCCTCATCTCGTTACGATATTTCAATAGCTCGATAAATCGGTAGGTTTTTTATTATATTAATTGGTAACTTCAACCGCTTTAGGACACTCATTACAACAGTTTCGCAAACAACTTATTAAGCTGCGTGCAATTTACAATTAGAATATATTTTTGGCTCGATCCTATCTCCCACGTGCATAATGTCGTCTACACCTCTCGTTTTGCCTATGATTTATTGATATTCTCCACCAACACGTATAATTTCATATACATTATGTTTATTATTTGAAAACTCTCGTACTTTTATTCTATGATCTCTTTACCTATTTTTAATCTATGTTTCTTTTTATTTTACACTTGTTTCTGCTCGTGGCTTCGCACGCGTTGTGTTTATGGAAACGTTTAAAAGTGATTTCTAACCCATGGGACCTATTTTATGGGAGAAAAAGTACTCTATGTTTGATTCCGGGTTTAGAGCTAAATGCTATAAAAAATTCAGCCTGATCCGTTCGGATTAGTCTGAAATTTTGGCGTGTTTTATTAGTGTTGGCGTTAAGAAGTAGCAAACATCAAACCTTCGCATTTATAATCTGATTTATTATAACTGCCCATCCTATATTTTTTCCCCCTACACGGGCTTATAATTGCCAATTATATAACTATCATAAAGTTTATTTACCGTACAAGAAGGTACTAACATTATACTATCTTCCTTATTATCATCTGTACTACACTATACTAATCTTTCTATGCTATTAACTTTTTGCAATGAGCTTTTTATGTAGATATCTATAATTATTGGTTCCTATTGATAGAGAACGCTATCATCCATTTTATGTTTTCTATACACGCTACAAAAAGTTATATCTGATTAATGGAAACTTTTTCTCTAAAACAAAACTCCCTTGGCTCACAGAGAGCGGATAAGCAGCCGGTTTTTGTCGACGGGATGCGGGTTCGCTTTGAATATCTGCTGTTTTTGTTGCAATTATTTGCATACCTTGGCTAGAAACCTGTTCACTCTTACATAGTTAGTTAGACTAGACCATTTTAACTTGTCTGATACATTATTTGAACAGCCACGATTAAGATATGGCAAGATTCACATTCCATATTTCTTTCGGTATATAACGTTTTCTTTATTATTACACCGTTGAAATCTCTGGCCATTGACTCCGGTTGATTATTAGTTTACGACGTGCATACAAGAAAAAAACCCTTTTGCTTTTTTCATACTACTGGATCTAAGTGTTCCTTCATTGTTTCTTAATTTTTGCCTCATTCATATTTTAAAAAACATTAAAACCCTATGAACATCGCTCAAAAATCTATAACTCATTTTTTCAAAAGTTTCCGGCATTCAAGTATTACCGGATGGTAAACTTTAATACCCAGATGCTCGATGCAGTCGAAAAGTGCCGTTAGCTACGTGCCATGCGCACACGCACGGGCTCTCGATCACAATGCAATCGAGTTTGAACGTTTCGATTGAGAAATGCGAAAATACTTTAATGTTTCTTATGTTCTCGCATGTTCAGACTTCCATTTTCCTAACATGTTTAGGGGGTATCAGCTATACCAATATAATAATAGCACCTTGGTTCAGCGAGATTCAGTTTAAATTGACTGAAATTAAATTTGTAACATCTTAGAGATTGTTAAATCATGACTTTAAAAGTCATGATTTAACTACATCGTGAGGCTAAGTTTCTGCCTTAACTGCAGATGCATCTTTATAGTTATTTGAATCAGAGAAACTTGTTTTATTCAAACAATTTATGACCACTCAAATTAACACAACAAAAGCGTGTTCCCTAAATTGATGCTCGATCAACGGCAATCACGAATTTTATGGTGATATAAATACGAGAGAAAGATCTGTGAATTGATTGGAAAATTTTCTTTTAATTGAAATACTTTGTCACACTGTATTGAGGCCAGGAGGTTTCTAACTTTGTTTGTATTTGCATTTTCTGTCTTTTTACGGGCTCATTTATGGAAAATGAGTTTTCTTATTATTTATTAAAAACTTCTCTCATACAATGGAGATTTTTTTTTATCAAACTTATCTATTGTGTGGGAAAAGTTGTAGACGTTTTGTTTCTATTGTCTCTGAGGCGTACGCCTTTTTGTAATGCATAAATTTAATCGCAGTTTGCATTGTAAACTGTATCATCGTTTCAGATTGTAAATCATTGTCGTGTAAGTAAATTGTATTACCAAAAACGTCATCACCAACCATTTGTTAACCGATACTCAGCATAGACTGTTTTCGTTTATACAATTGTGTGTTTCCTAATGTGTTAAAACAACTAATTGTGATTGAACTCGTCAGCATAAAATAGAAACAAACTTTAGCTTATCTCCGTTCGAAGAATCGCTCAAGTTCAAATAAAGAAAGAAGATAGACGACAGATAAGTTGGGGAAGTATGTAGCTACTGATACAGTGTACATGCGCCTAACATTCCTCGATTTTAGATAAAAGTAGATAAAATACCACGTGTGTATGCCGCGTAGGTGGACATAGACAACCTTATATTTACTCATTAGCTACTTTGTCTCAATGTTTATTTTATGTTTCATTATCAATAGTTATAAAAGCGACAGGTCCATCTAAGATGGTTATATATAATAGTATTAGGTTATATAGTATTTTATATTTGTTATTATAAAGTATAAATAAATAAATAAAATGGATGTTATTTATTATTATATACATATTATGCATTCGTTTATGATCATAGCCCTGCCTAATGCTAAGTGAAAATGTGGAAACGATTTATCACGAAGATCTTAAATCACCTATTCACTAATACGACAATAATCCGAACTTACTTTACTGGGAACTATACGAATAATACAGATATGTATTTCCATTTATAACGATATAGAAATTTTCTCTTCCGTCGATTTCTCGTCCGTTAGCAATCTCACGAAGACAATAAACTCTAGTTCTTTTATCAGCACACCTCACGTCGTTTCATAACCCACTTTCAACACGAAGGCGCGATGTAGCAACGGCTGTAGTTTTATTATCAGTTTCACCAGAGGATACAAACTACAAGGCCAGGTAGGCTGTTTGTCGAACTGCTAGGGACAGAGTATTTGTACTGATAATGTCTCTTGAAGGTTTTATTGGTGGTGATAAAGCTTTTGGGACATGTTTCGGGGAAAAGATAAGGGATCCCTCAATGGATTATGGCTTTGTTTGCAATGGGCTTTATGATATGCCTCTTTTGACGTAGTTGGTAGTAAAGCCAGTTCGCTTGAGCTTAAGTTGTCATTTTTGTGGCCAGAGATTAGCATGTCCGACAACATCAATGTTTTTGGTAAAACTCTAGCAATCGGACTATGCACAAATATCGGAAACGACTTTTTCTATCTGGTATAGCTATTAGACCATCACTATGCCGGTATCTGCTACCGTTGCAGTGACTGCATTGAAATAACCAATTCTATTGTATACAAAAATCGCAACGCGAAAGCATGACGATCCATCGTCCTAATTACACAACAATTCGTCACGGTACACGTTCCTATTGTCAGTAACGCCACATTTTATTGTTACAACAATTTATATTGAAAACCGGCCTATAAAGACCTCCACTGCGGTCGCTGTCTCTTCCCATCAAATGCATTTATAAATACACCGGTATCATGATTGGGTTCATTGCATTCTGGTTCAGTTTTGACCTCGAAATGGACCCCGTTGATATCATCTATGCAGGTCGTGACCTTCGGACGTAATCCAGATACGTAGGAGTTTCATGGTTTGAGTGATATGAAATTAGATTCGATGCGGTCGTTCGTGAGGTTGCGGTTGAGTGATTTGACATTGGCAATGATTTTGAGGTTAAGGATCGTATCAACAGAATTAAATCGTTTATCCTCTTCCTGACCACTTCTTAAAGTAGTTTAAAACCTAAGATCACTATGTTACCATTACCACTGTAAAATAGGGTCGGTGCAAAATGGGTAGTAAATTTGATTATCCGTACTATTGTATTCTACAAACCTTTTATGGTTTCGTCTATTTCACCCCTAAAAAGGTTTTGTTTGCCTTTTTTTATCATCAATCTCATAGCAAAAACTCCATAATTTCGGTCTAAATTGCTATAACGGAGCCATTTAACCTTAAATAGCTACCATTGTCTCCCTACGTTCTAACTAGTTAAGTATTTACTTCTTTTATACATGCGACATGCGGCCTCAACACCACTATTTTGAACCTTATCTTCTAACGGCACGGTTGATTTTGTTTCATCATCAATTTTTCTATTATCATTGTTAATTTCAGCGACGTAATCATCCTGACAATTGCTTGATTACAACAATTAATCGCAATTGAATGGAAGACTTATACTCGTGTGAAAAGTAACTTCTATGTCTTCTTTTCCTTGTGGTACTTCTCTGGTCCTTTGGATCTGTATTAAACTGCTTTGAATGGGAACCAGTTTTGAAACCCGCCAAGTAAGAAGCCTTGAATCTGATTAAATGGAAAACGGCGCCAGGGTGTTGTGGCTGTGAGATTTATAGTCCTGGCGGAAATACTAGACGTGATGCTTCTCTTTTGTTTCGTGTATTTTTATCATGATTATGTTTTCTTACGGCCTTGTTATGTTTTGCATTATTTTGTTCTATCGTCTGTTTCGTTCTAATTAAGTCCTCTGCTATCCGTCCGATCAGCTGATTATGAATGACAATTGCTTCTGTCTGTCATACTTATATTATAATGTTCTATTTTCCTTATTGCACTACTGAACTAATCTAAATTCACAGCCGAAGTCAGTTAACGTTTGTTCTCGGAATGCACAGGAAACGCCGTATAATAACAGATATAACCACAGACAGTTGAAATAATTATCAACGTTAGAAGGAGCAGTACTGAATGGTTCAGTAATTGTACTATTATTGCGAAAAATATAGGCTTATAGAAATAAGGCCACCATAATTCGTAAACCTAACCAACTACAACCAAATTTTTATCGTTCTTTGAGTACCAACTTGTATGTGCTATTCTTATTTATCTTAATTGCTTTGATTTTGTATAAAAACTAGAACCCGGCATACACCACCAAGCCTACCCCTGGTGGAAGGCCAGGACAAAACCTTACCAGTCTTACCATCAAAATTAGTGCTGTCCTAGTAGATACCATTTATTAGCTTAATATTTACTTACTACTAGGGTAGCATAAACATATTTGGGTACTATTTTATAAAAATATTTATTTTACATAAAACAAAATCATTCTCATCGCAAACTGTGTTTAATACTCAGTGACTGATCAAACATTTGATTGTTACTCCTTCTATCAGTTCTCTTGTATTTCATAGCTGCGTCCATTCATTTACGATCGCGCACTAAAAGCATATTTGAACGTTATTTGAAACATCGATTAATGCACCTTTGTTATTGTTGTTCGGGATATGAATTGGTTTTATATTTTCGTTAATGAGAGGATGTTGATATAGACGAAACAGCTTTGTTTGATAGATAACTTCTTACAATGGACAGTAACAATAACTGTTATGTATTTGGATTTATTTATTTACCATTTATAGCATAGGAGTTATAATATGACCATAAAAACAAATATTTAAAAAAAAGTTTTCTTTATTTTTTTTTGTTTGTACTTAGAAACCCTTTTTTATTTACAACATGTCCCGGACTCTGGCCAGGGTGATTCTTTTCTGTTAATCTCTAATCATAGCCTGCAATCTTGGTCCTGAGATCTGTGCATTAAAAAGCTTGAAGCCAAAAGAAGTTAAAATACCTTTACTGTAAAAAAGGGTTTAATCTTGTAAAATGATATTTCCGATCATTTAATCAACGTTTTGTATGCTAATTGTTAATTAATTATGCAAACTTATTAAAAACATCAAAGTAAATCGATATCACTGGTTTCGTATTTCAGGTATTAATGTCGCTTACGTTATCTCATCTCAGGTATTTATCAGAAAGTAAAGCTTGCATTTAGCGCTTTTAAAGAAAAAAAAACTGTAGAATGTTAGCCCTTTAAGCCTTTAGGTGGGATACAAGATGTTTAGAATAACTCGACGACCGCGTTTTTCTGCTATTTAGCACTAATAAGTATTTACTTATTCTTTTGAAAATCGAAACACCGAATTCGAATCCTTCAGTATTAAAGCGGTTTGTGTTTAACTTTTGCGGGATAAATAATAATCTCTCGGGAATACAATTTTATGACAACACCTGGGGGTAATTTACTGTACAACTGCAAAATAATCATCCAAATCGGTCCATAAATAATGGAGAAATGTATCGACATACATAAAAGAAAATACATACAGCCGAACATGAAAACTGTCCTTTTTTCGGAGTCGGTTAAAGTGTGATTGTCTTTGTCGATCTTAGTGACTACCTTATGTTAATTGATTATTAAGTAGAACATCAATTTACCTTATGATTAGTAAACTAAGGTTGTTGAAATCCAGCCACCGGATTGCGTAAAATCTGTGAGTTAACTACGTAAGGTTACTTCGTGCCACGGCGTCTTCGCAAGAGCATATTGTGAATAACACTAATTTCCTTCAGAAATTGATGCTATTAGTCGTTATTGCAAGAAGTTTCCCGTCGATACTTGCTTGTTTATTATTGGCCACCTTAGCCTACGGTTACCCAATGGTTACTAAGAAAATATTAAAACAAGAGTTCAGAGTTCCTCCTAATCTCCTTCTACCTATAAGTATCTCCATATAGCACTGGCTTAACGTGTTCTCTTCTATTATATTCTATCACCAGTCTTCAATAATTAATAATAATTTATTTCGTAAATTTCATGAATAACACATATTAGTTTTTACTATTGTACGTTGAAATTGTAGATTAAATTAAGGTCATACAATATTATATTAAATTAAATTATACATACAACAATAGAAACAAAAATAAGAATGGAGAATACTACAAGCACACAGATCCCCTGGTACTGTCCACGATCCTATCAATCCATGGTTGTCTGGTGGAGATCGCTCGTGAGACCGCCAATAAGATAAGATAAGACCACCAATTGTAATTAATTTTTAAGTTTTTTCTGTACATAGTTTTCTATTTAAAGTGCAATTAAGAATTTTCTATCTATCTATCTACTATAGAGTTTATCAACTACTAGAGGAGTGTTTAGAGAGTTTATCTACTTCTCAAGGTTTGTACCTTTTCCAATCACACAATCTAACGTATCTTCGGGAAATTCCGCGCGATTTCACCAAAGCACATAGTATGTGTCATCCATCAGACGTGTAAAAACAACCAATGGAATATCGAATTCATACCATGATGATCATAATGTCGCTATTTTCACACCATGCCATTGGTTCATCATGTTGCTCTACTTACTACTACACTATTCTATAGTTTCTGGGGCTCTATCTTGCTTCAATAGGAATCTATATGACGTCACAGGTATTTGTCGGGAACCTACACCATAAAAGCATAGGTTTCCATTCATTTACGTTACTATGGTGAAGTAATTGCACGCCTCTTCGTGCGCAGCATTAATTAATCGTAATTAGTCACTGTCTCAGGCAATGGTAAATAATTCTTCAACTGTGACGAGGTTTTGAAACTTCGATAGATTAGGGCTCTCTTCTTGTCATGCGGATTTCCGCCCGTGTGCGGATGTGGTCCAGGTCTAGTATTGATGTAAGATCAAGTGGTGGGTCTGGGTTCTACGATTCCCCTCCTACCCAACATGGATTGTATATATGGGACCAGGGGGAGGCCTTCAGCCAGCTCTGTGATACAGCATTGTAATTGTTATGGCGTTGTTTTCACTAGCACCGACTTCGCCTACAAGTTCCTAAGAACTTTTAAGCGAAGTCGCCTACATGATCCTGTGCAGCTATTGTGGTTATGGCACCTTTTCAAAAAGGATATTGGCTACTTATACCTATCCTGGAAAAGCGTGCGAAGCTGCAGGCAGAAGTTTAAACTTCATAAATTGTATGTTTGTTCTAAAATCCCGTGCTTGCAACATAATTTACATGAATACATCGTTATTTATGAGCATTATGTTGTTGATGTCAGAGGGCAAGTCGTGAGTCCATCCCGTTAGTCCAAGTCCTCCCAATTAAAGGAACCCGCTGAATCATCCATTTTTTTTGTATACATAGACACAATCATTGGTAAACATGGTGATCAGATCTTGCAATGCAGTGTATTTGTGAATGTATTACTGATGTATTGTGTATTACACACATAATATTTTCGCTTTTTTGACTGTATTTATCACACTAATATTGGGTATAAATGTGAAAATTTAGATGATTAGAATTTTTGTAACCTTTTGAAGCCAATACTACTGAATGGATTGAGCTGAATTTTCGCGTAGACGTCACACGTCGTTTTAAAGCTGAAATAGCTTAGAGACTTCTGTTAATCCCAGAAAAACGCGTGCGAAGCCGCGGCCGGAAACTAGTTACAAATAAAAAACAAAAGAAAATGAACCAAAGAGTAGTTTGGGTGATACACTCACGAAATCACAACAGAATTAATTTGGTGTCCATACACGAGCGGAGAAATTAAAGGACGACCCGTTGGACGCTTATCGTTACAATACACCTTCATGGTTTGTGAGCATATTTGTTTATATGTAGACCGGAAGGTGTGACGTCCTTTGTATGGAAACTAGGGCGGGTTGGCATGGCTTATTATGAGGTTGGATTGGTCACGAACTGTGATCACGATTGTTAATTTAGTTCATCGTTGTCTACGAGTCCTGACCTATAATTATCAATTTATCATCCACGACTTAAACAACAGTAAGTACTTCTGGCTTAATTCAGTTCTTGCTATCGGGCCACCCGATCTTAACCCTCCTAAAAACTCTTCAACATCTCATATTCAGCCTATTTTTTATCACTCTCTATTTAGGGAATGACGTAGATCTTCGCGCCTAGTTCTTGGACTGAATTCCGGTTATTTTCGGGCAATCCGACTTATTTGGGTTATCTTAAGGTCATTGCCCCTCAAGCAATATTTATACCTATCTAGATTCGCCGTCTGGTAGAAATTCAGCTACTCAACGTCACATTTTTTCCTGACTTTTTCCTCTACAACCTTCTTCCTCTTATCATCAGCGGCCCTAATAACCACGCAAGGCGATTCTAGTATGTAGGTACTATTCGGGACTAATAGTCACCATACCCCTCCGTAAGTACTCTTTACTAGGCGTTTGACAGATGTTTATTGTGCCGATCGAAATGCTCCTCTCTACCATCTCTGAAATAAAAATTGACATTTGTGAGACATACCAACACAAAAATACCACCATAATAATACTATGGACGGTCACGCCGCTCACGCAGACAATCAGCCCAAAACGGCGAAAATAAAATGGTCTTAATTTGTCTTCGACGATATGACCAGATCCAGCTTACTTGTAAAATTAGAGCTTTTTGAGAGCAATCTTTACCCCTCCTAACCTTGCATCATAGCACCCACAAACGTCTGTTGCTGCACATAGGCTTCCCCAAAACAATACCACAAATAGCGATCAGAGCCGCTTCATCAACTATCTCTTTCAACCACCCTGTCCTATACAACAAGCTTACCTTCTAACATATATCAAAGGAAACAACCCATAATTTCCCTTCAACGATGATTCCGAACAACCAAACGCTGATTTCATTCAAAGCCAATAAATACTAACAGTTACGTAGGAAGCTCAGCAGGAATCTAACGAGACCACCGGGACCGTGTTTTTGTACTAAATATTGGACAGGTGTTCGGTAGATGGGCTGTGGCAGTGACAACACAGGAAATAGCAGTTACGGTTATTTTACACTGTGATTTTAAGATTAAGGCAATTTAGGATTAGGCAAGATTTATTTAAAAAATTAGGTTCCTTTGTTTTCAAACACATCATTATCATGATCATGTAGGTACTCCTTTTAGGTCTCCTTTGGCAGGTTCCGCCTACCTCTTCAGTCACAAGGATGAAAGAAGACGTGTGTCCCTGAATGACAACCTTGGAGACACACACAAACAACGAACAAGAATTTGTTAGTGATATTGATCTACTTAAAACGGTGGGAAATATAGAGAAAGCGCTTAGTATATTTACACTCTCCAATATATTTTCTTACGCTTTATATATAAACTTCGATGATAACAAAGCGAGATCGATTTTATTTATCATCAAAGTTCAATATCCCAACAAGTACCCTACACTATATATCTGTAGTACCTACCTATATAAGTATATTTAGTAATGTTGCATCGTACAGAATAGATTCTGTGGTCACTTCACTCACACCTACATAATACATGTTAGTACTTACTACCTTTGCAGTTTCGTCACATTCTGTCGTATGTTGTGTACAGAGGCAATTCTATCGATTCATCGCTGTTTTATCACGATTTCATAATAGACTATGAAATAGGTGAAATAGATTCATAATAATATGTGAAGAAAGAAACAACGCAAATTAATTATTTTATAGAACACCTGTGAATTGCGTTTACAGCATTATTGGTACATGATCTAAAGTTTTATTGTAATATAATTATGGTAATTTATTTTGATTATGATTATGATTGATTTGAACTATAATTTGTGATGGAGTGTGACTATGATTTTTTCCTAAAGATATAATAAGTCTTCTGACAGAGCTTCTTTATGTATGGATTTTGATGAGTATGAAAGACAAACTCATCAAAAAAGTAAAAGCAATAATAGCCTTGATTTACCTTTTCTAGTTACATATTTTTGCTTTCTTTGTGTGTATCTTGCTTGGTATTTTAATAGAAACATTTATAGATATTATCATCTGCTCAAATCTCTAGATTTCGCCCATTACAACTTTTCTCACGGTTTAAACTGATTTATATTTTAGTAAACATAGCGTTTTTGTAGCCGTTTTTATGGCCATAAAAACGACTTCAGCTGTCACGTGTCCAGTCCAACTCCAATAGCATTTTATGTCCCATGTCCCAATATTGTAGTTTTAAGATTTCAATTTTTGCTTCGAGCTTTTCTATAGATTTTCTTTGCAGAATTTGACCTAATAACCGTTTTTTAACAATAAAAAGGAACCTTGTTTAAAACAATTCAGGACACTTATCTATCGTAGTTTCACTTACGCTCTGAGGGAACTAAGAAAGGCAACTGATCTGAAAACTGCCATCTCAGCATATTACGCCTACGCATTTGCCTGGCTATCGTACGGAATCCTACTTTGGGGAAATAGTACTGACGTCCAAAACCTTTTTATACTCCAAAAGTCGTGGAAACGAATCATAGTCAATGTAAAGTGCCCCGAGAGCATTTTATATCCCATGTCCCAATATGATACTATTGAAGTTATTTCGATTTTTGCTTCGAGCTTTTCTATAGATTTTCTTTTTTAACAATAAAAATGAACTATATCCCGTTTTTTTAAAATTCAGCCGTTTTAAAATGGTTCCACTCAAATTATGCTTTCTGACAGATTTACCTACGATAGCATACTAGAAAATTTTAAATTACGGCTCGTGCTAAACGCCTTTTGTACGGTATTCAATTGCACATCTCAATTCTAGTTTAGTACGAAAATGTCGTAAAGCCGCTCGCAAATTAAGTAGTAAGAGTAGGTACAACTTTTCTACCATACCACTATGGACAAATCATTGCGTTAATCTATGATACCACATACCACTCAAAAATAAGACTACATAACATACATGCCTTAAGTGTTATATTAATTGAGTTTTAACCCTTTGGTTCTATTCTATAGGTACCTTTGTTTAGTCTAGGCTTAGGTTCATTTAATTTATTTATAATGCAAAATGTATTATAAGTACATAAAATTTTACTGAACTTATGGTCGATAATTTTAGAAAATATATACAATATGTACCCATTTATATAGAGTGTTGCAATGGGAGATGGCCAAATAATTTATATTATACAATAATATACAATGTGTTTTGTCGAACCTTGATCAAACGAGATGTGCGAATACACGACATATATTTATCGATAAAATACAAAAAATAAAAAATTATATATTACCTATGTCAAAAATGAAGCCGATTTAATATTTTTTTTAATGAAAACTAATTCATCTGGTTTTTTCTTCGTTTCTTTTTGAGTAAAGGGTGTATTTTATTCAAAGTAGTCTCATTTGAAAGCTAGATAGTTTACCTAGCTAGAAAAATAAATCTATTTCGGTACATAAGCCTAGTAAAATCAATATTTTTTTAGAAATTTGCAAAAAAAAAACGATTTTTATTTTATTTTTGATCTGTAACTTTAAAACTGGGTTATTGAGGTGTACTTTTTTGCATGTTGTATTAAACTTCATAATTTAATCTACAAATCCTCCACTCCAATCCTCCTTGATATTCCTGTTGATCTTTTTACAAGGCAGAAAGTACCTATTTTAAATGGTGAATAACATGACAACAAAAAGAGATAGGCCCATAATTTTTGGAGGATTTGTAGACTAAATTGTGGAGTTTAATACAACATGCAAAAAAGGACACCACAATAACCCAGTTTTAAAGTTACAGATCAAAAATAAAATAAAAATCGTACTTTTTATGCAAATTTAAAAAAAAATATTGATTTTACTAGGCTTATGTACCGGAATTGTATTTTTTTCTTATTTTCTTAGCTAGGTAGACTATCTAGCTTTCAAATGAGACTACTTTGAATAAAATGCACCGTTTACTCAAAAAGAAACGGAGAAAAAACCAGATGAAGTAGTTTTCATTTAAAAAAAATAATTAAATCGGCTTTATTTTTGAGATAGGTAACATATAATTTTTTATTTTTTGATTTTTATCTATAAATATATGTCGTGTATCTGCAAATCTCGTTTGATCAAGGTTCGACAAAACACATTGTATAATAATAGATATAATATTATACAATAATAGAAATTATCTGGCCGTCTCCCATTGCAACAATCTATATAAATGGGTAGGTACATATTGTATGTATTCTCTAAAATTATCGACCATTAACAATTATATAAATTAAATGGTAATTTTTAACAGGTTCGATGGGATAAGCCAGGCGTCTGCTTTTGCGCTTTTGCCCAGTTTTACCACAGTAAACATATTCGTTTAAGCGATTTCTATGACCTTATCTTTCATTCCCTCTAGCTTATTATATTGTTGTAAAGAAATCCTATTTTCTAAATGCAGCCGTAACTGACACCTTGACACCCTGACGATTGCATGAACCGTACAGAGCTCATCCTAACCAATTTAAGACAAGCACCAGTATCACTTGACCTCTTATGTTATACTCTTTCTTCAACTACGAAGCTCTTTGAATATTTGTCCTAGCGTGAACAAGACCAGTCATTCTTGATCCTTATTTTAGGAGTGATCTTTTAAAACAGGGGTTTTGCTTGCTGGTTTACGTCTACGAGGGATTTAGAACACCAATTTATCTGTCTGTCAACAGGATAAGGGAAATTTAGTGTTCGTGCTTCAGCGGTGGATTTGGAGTGATTTTTGCTCTATTTTCGGACCTAATTACGTTAGAAAAATAACCTCATTGGTGTCTTGACTAATCTGGCTGGGTGGATTGTTTTCTTTGAAATGTCTTAGGCTGCTTTCGAATTTATTATTGATTGAAGCTTACGAGTATGTTATTAACATCAAAAGAAACGCATTTGCAATAGAATTATCTCAACTCTTTAGGTACCTACCTACGCTCTCGTCTTATCAAGATATGACGCAGTTCGCAATACAAATATGTACCTAACTATACTCCGATTGAGAATCCGAGATATTTTATGTCAACAAAAACATATATGTATGTAGTTACAATTAAGTACAAAAAACAAAATTTTATCACTAAAAAGTACAGCACAAACTTTCACAACGATTAATCTCACATATGAAGCGAAACACATATATCTAAATTTCGTGTTCAATATTCCTTGTGTTTTATAAACCCTTTGTGTACTAAAAATATCCAGATTTTTTTAATCGGAGTGAACACAACAACCACGCGTAGGTACTACCTACTGTGAACTACATTGCTAATTCAATATGGAAGTCTTCAATAAAACTCCCACTCGTTCCTACATCGCTACCAAGGTTGTCGTAGATCCTCAATAGCTACAGTTTAACTGGTTTTATTCCGATTTACCGATACATGTAAACATTTAAAAGTTTATAGCTACTGTGGTAGAATAAGTCCATCATGGCTGCCAGATGTAGGCGATAAAAAAGAAAATAAATTAGTCGTTGAATGACTAGTCCCCCGACCTTGAACGTGATGAGATGTCAGGATTCGAATTTTAAAAATAATTCTTATATAGAATGCGGTTCCCGCGCTGCTCTAACGACCGGTTTAAAATTAGAAGTTCTATTCTTGATTTGAACTCCCGGACGAGGGCATCTTATTGTTTTTGCTGGATGCTGCCATATAGGAAACTAAAATCTACTCGTCGATTCGCATTTTCTGGACAAAAAAGTAGGAACTAGGAAGCTTAAATGTTATTCTATGTATAGAACGTACAAATTCTGACAAAATTTCAGTCCGATTCGTTTAGAAGTTTCACGTCAAGAAGTTACAAACATCCTCCCACCCATCCACTAAATATTTTATAATATAACAGTGTGTGAATAGCTTTTTCTCTCAATTTTGGCTACAAATACTTCACTTACATACATAATAAACGTGGTATAGTGTTTCTAATGGGCTATGAGAATTGGAAGAAGCAGATAATCGAGTCGATTAAGCCCCACACGATAGGTGACTCTTGCGTATACCTAATAAGCAATAAACATTAACATAGACACACAGGTATCTTTTAGATATTAAATCAATTTTATATAATTGATGCTAAGTTATTACATTTCTTGTGGATCGTGAGACGAGCTAAACAATGGGACGACCGGCAAAATAAATATAGTTGCAAAACAAATCCTTGGTTTAAGACGCCATTTTCTTTTGTTTAAAAATGTTTTATTCTTTTCGAACAATAGTTTTCTCTGGCCAGACGCAATTTTAAAGCTGCAATAGTAATCAAGAAAGTTATATTCAAACATTTTACGACGATCTCTGGTGTGTTGGGCGAAGGTACGTTTGTGACGCAGGAGGAGGTTGTGGGTTCGATTCCTCCTCGGGACAAATGTTTGTACGATCTGCAGATATTTTTTCCGGGTGTTCTGGTCGTTCTCTATGTAAAATAAACAATATATTACCGATGTATGTATTTTATTAGGTATGTTATTGTATATCTGTCATCTAGTAGTAGTTAAACATGACACAAGCTTCGCTTAGCTTGGGGCTAGGCTAGATGATGCTGTGTGAATTTTCTAGTATTATTTTTTATTTTGTGTAGGTTTTGTACTAGTTAGTATTCTTTGTAAGAATATAAAATATTACAAGTCCATGATCCTAGATAAACAGATCGGTTTTCGTATGCGATCCTTATGAAAACAGCGACGACAGCTTATAGCGGAATATCCAGTTAAATACCAACATACCTAAATTACAGAACGTACAAAAAAGTTACCAAAACTACCCTATGTCTCAACCTCAACAGCCTATATTGCCAGCCTAGCTAGAGAGACACTTATCTACCTATACGATAAATGTGCCGAATTCGAAGAAATATAGGAAACGCCACACCGGCGTTACCTATATGTCTTCGCGTACTTTGCGTGACATCTGAATTTCTTTCCGGCCCTTGTGGGGGGGCACGGAGGGAGGGCTCGAGTCTTAACCTCTTTACCCCGGCTTTAACACAAGGTGCGACGGACGACCGCTCGTTCCTTGGGTTTAAGAGGCAAGGTCTGCTCAGTCTGTCTATAGCTTTAGTGAACTAGCTGTTTTCCAACAAGCTACCTGATCTATCAGCTGTCGTGATGCGTTCCAAACGCTGCCATAA
The DNA here is from genome assembly GCA_947044415.1 of Eupithecia dodoneata. Lineage (NCBI taxonomy): Eukaryota > Metazoa > Arthropoda > Insecta > Lepidoptera > Geometridae > Eupithecia > Eupithecia dodoneata. The sequence continues at coordinate 5,394,494 of OX345670.1, forward strand.
GCTTCCTCTGATGGCTGAAATAATATCTGTAAGTTGATAGCCTTCTGCTAATTGTTTGGAGGTGGTGTGAGGCCATTGGCATACCAAGTGCCCTTGTAAAAAGAGATAGGTATATACATTAGTTGATAACTCGAGCTATGATCTATGATCAGATTTTTAAACAGAGCATTTGATGCAATTAAACTTTTTACTGCCCAGGTTCTCTAACTCAAACATGGATTAGACATACGTACATTATGAACACTGTAAGTGTTAACCAAACCACTGTATCGACTTTTGTTCTATAAGGTTATTATTTTCTTTCGTTATTTTGATTTGATTCTGTTCTTCCGAAGGTAACCGAGAGTCCGGTTCAGTGATGAGTTGACTGTACAGTTGGACCATTAGGATGTCCAGTGATTCTCTGTGATTGTTACAAGTGTACGTTACCATTCCCGCTTACGCGATCGAAACCGAGGGGCCGATGGGTATGTTATCTTTATTTTATAATATTGTTTCATGAAGTAATAAAGACACTTTCATAAGTAGTTGGAAATTATGGGGTCTTAAGGGTCATAGCACATTATGTATATCCAAGTCCAACGCCGCTACCGCACAACAGAAAGATGAGCATTCAAATAGTATGGGATTTGACTCGTCATATTTGGATGCATAATAATGTGACAGCATAAGATAACAGAGAATGTGCTGGCGTACGTTTGTATTGTACCCTTCCGGCATTTTAAAATGTATCTAAAGATGACGCGTTAAAGCCCATATTTGAATGCTTATTTTTGTGCTGTGCGGTAGGACTGCTGTATTAATGTGCCATGTCCTTTTAGCTCAACAAGTCAACGAGAAAAACAACTAAACTTTTTTAAAATATCCGCCATTTTAAACACCTAAAATTGCCTTTTGAAATAACGACCCTGTCCAGCAATTTTGGTTGTTGACTGTACTTACTAAACGGGACCCTCTTGAATTAAATTAAAACTGGATCGGTCTTATTCACACTGAAGATACATCGTCCATTATAATATAATGAACTTGATATAAAAAACTCTTATACAAAATTAAACTCCATTCAAAATGTAGAGCAGATCCTGCTTCCAAAAGAACCACTTTAAACTTACATAAAAAATAGCTTTAGCTGTCTAGACAGAAGGTCCAAAGTCCCTTGCACAAATCCTTATCCCTACAAGATATTTGTGTGATAAATTGAATGTTATGTCCATGAAATTAAAGTGCAGTTTTCACTAAGAAAAGGTCCATCTTGCCTTCAAAAGCGCCCATTGAACATTGAACCCTGTATCGTAACTGTTAAAGTTAAAATTAAAATGTGAAACTGAGTGCATTGTGTTGAGATCAGATAAAAAGGACAATGCTTGAAAGACACCGGTTTATTTCATACAAAATGAGGATAAAGTTAAGAAGCTCCGTTTAAAATGGATTCTTGCACGTGGTGGAATTGAATCTTTTGTTTTTTTTATACATCTTCAATATCCACAGCTCTTCACTGTCTATACTCTGGCCAAACTGAATATACGATTTTTGTAATCAATAAATAATTTATTTTAGGCATCGGGAGCTGTAGTCAAAGTTTTTTGTTATTACAGTGCGTAATGCCTCGCAATCAATTAAATAATATCGCAGATTCAAGTCCCGTCGAAATAGATTTTTTTTGGGTTATTATTTAACATTAGTCTAGTACAGGATAGAAAATACTTAAAAACTACGGCCCATATACATATAAAATATATACTGTGCTCCGCGGTTTTACCCGTTTGGATAATATACAATATATCTTTATAAATTCTACTCTATGTGTTATTCTGATGTATAAGCTATATTATTTTAAAGTTTCATTAAAATCCATTCAGTAGTTTTTACGTGAAATAGTAACAAACATCCATCCATCCATACTTACAAACTTTCGCGTTTATAATATTAGTAGGATAGTCTAACATACATAAAATAAACCTATTTACTAGCACGTAGTGTCGGCGACGTGTGACACGCACGCAATATGCGCTGCGACCATGTAGGTAATCGTCGCGAAAACGCCGGAACAGCGCATTCTTTGGCCAGAATTCTTCCTTAGTGAAGGTCGAATATATTCTCAATTGGAATACGACACCATCAAATTATTTCACAGGGCGATTACAATAGAAACACATTACAAACAGACAGACAAATCAAGTGCAACGGCCATTGTTCCGCTCACTAAAAACCGGATATGGCTACATGTTACTTCCGGAAGGCTCATTCTTCCGGTTTATTGAGCCCTTTGGCACTGTGATTGTATGAAAAGGTACCCTTTTTATATGTACAATCACTATGCTAAAGGGCCTACTACTCGGACGAGCAATGATATTCTATTGTAAAGAGAAGAGAAGTACTGTAGAATTTTGCACTATCGTATATTTCACTTACAGAAAAAATCAATCATCTAGAACCCATAACACAAGCTCTGCTTTACTTGGAGCTAGATAATACGGTACAAATTGTGCAGCATTATTTATATTATCTATTTACTTCTACTTAAACGACAATACCTATTTAACTATATTTATATTTTCTATATACTTATTATGTTAAGTACCTACTTATGTGAAGAGTCAAAACGTGACCTTTAGAGACGTGGTTTGGTCGAATGTTTGGAAAGTGTTTAGCTGTGCACGCGCATTCTGTTTGCTTGTTAAGCTGGGTACACACGTGCTATGAACAGACAGACGAAACAAGCTGAAATAGATTATTTTTAAAATGTAGGTAAATGTAAGATTTTAGCGATACTATTTTGATTCAGGTGAAAAAATTCCTTTATTTATTTAAATATTTATTGTATTTTATTTTATTCCCAATAGAATTTCGTTTGACCCAATCTGAGAAAGAGAGTTCGAGAAGTTCTTTCAGTTCTCTTCGTCCTTCGCGTCTAGTTGCCATATCGTCCCAGTTAAAAATTAAAATTTAACTGATATTCGTGAGAGTTATCTTTGTGGTCATTATTACCTGGATCTCTTCTAGATCTTCGTGATACATCGTCGGCCACATCTTCACTTATCAGTTATCAAACGGAGGTCTATTGATTAGAAAAAAAAAAGATGGATAGATAGAAAACACTTTATTATACCTCACAAAACAGAAAACAATACAGAAATAAACAATAGAATCAAGGAATTATAAAGGGCGGCCTTATCGCTGAGAGCGATCTCTTCCAGGCAACCTTAGGATGATAAACCATAACTAATCATTTAAACCGTGTAAATGTTAGAAAGACATCTTCAAATCTCCCGTCTCTACTCAGCCTTAGGCCCTTCGGTGTTAGCACCTTCACTGCAAGTAGGTCGGAGTAATCGACAACAAGGTTGTACAAATCCGTAGTTATTATTATGTACTCGATTGTACCAGTCCCTTCGAGCGGTAAATGTAAGTACTGTTGCGCTTAGAAGTGAATTTATGCATCAATGGTGTTTATTTAGTTGGGTTGTTGTGTCGATTTCTCTTTGAGATCATTGTTGTGTTCATTTATTTACCTTTTGGAATAAGTAAGTATAGTATATACTTATTCCAAAAGAATTTTTGAATTTTTGTAAATAATGCCATACCTGATGTGCTATATGTAGGCCATGGCCTACACAGCTAGCAACGGCTGTGCATACACAGCTATTGTCCTCTAGATAGAATAGAATAGACAAAAAATACTCTTGTAATTCTTTATTGTACAGAAAAAACTTAAAAATAACTTAACTAAAAAAAGATATGTATGTACATGGCGACTACTCTGCAGTGCATCGTCATATCACATTGTTATATTAAAAAATGACAAAGTTTGGATGTTGAGATGTTTGTTACTTCTTTCCGCCCCTACTACTGTACGGATCGGGGGATCTTGTAATCCCATACTTACATCAGTTCTCATGGTATAGAAATAACCTTAAAACGTTTCCATAGAAACAACGCGTACGAAGCCGCAGGCAGAAACTAGTTTTTAATATAAAAAGTAACTCAAAAAGATGGAAAAAAGTAATTCTTTCCATCCAAAGGTTGCCTGGAAGAGATCGCTTCTAAGCGATAAGGCCGCCCATTGTACCTGTCGCATATAATGTATTTTTATAAAGATAAATTTGATTATGGTGTACAATAAAGAATTTTTGTATTTGTATTGTATTGTCATAATCGGAACCATAACACAGTCATTTGTGTTACTGATCCGATTAACTTGGTTATGTTCAATGAGCCTCATAAATAATATCCGAAGCTTATAATTTAGAAATCATTTTTCTTCAGAAGGTAATATTAAAAGTAGATACCTAGCGTAACAGAAAGTTTAAATTTTAATGGCCTTAATCGTGATGGGTTGGGCGAAGTAATTGTCTATGCAGTTTCGTTCGACTCACGACGACGTATACAACTTTAAATTGTTATAGTAATCATAGTTTTTCATTCGTATTGTAATAGTTTTGAAAGTGCTGGTGAAAGAGTCCAATGGTGCAATGGGTAATTTGTTTTTCGACAGTATTATAAGCTTGGACGGTAGACTGTTCGTGAACTTTTTAGAAACGTGGTTTTTTTTTTCATTATACTTAGGTTCACTATTCAGGCAGACTAGTATATGTTACTGATTTGTAGGAAATTCGACTTTACAATTCGCCTCAAAAATATGCCACCGTGGCCATTCTGTGTAAATGTACGAAATATTTTTAGTCAAATTGTTTTTGTCGAAATCATCATCATCATCAGCCTATATCTAGCCTATTATCAGTCCACTGCTGGAAATAGGCCTCCCCAATGAGCGCCATAGCGCCCTGTCTTCAGCTTGCCGCATCCAGCATCTACCTGCAGTCTTTCGCAGGTCGTCATCCCACCTGGTCGGAGGGCGTCCTACACTACGTTTACCGAATCGTGGTCTCCACTCAAGAACACTAGTTCGTAGAAGGTTTTGTCGAAATATTTTAGTCGAATTGTTTTAAACGTCAATAACGAGTCAGTAACGAACAATTCAGCGTTAGTGATATTATCAAGTCCTGAGGTAATAGAGAAATTGCGATAAATATAGTCTTGCGGCGATGCAAGGTCAGCAGGTGTGGTGGGTCAGAGCAACGACTCGAGCGAACGTTTCCACTGTCTTATACGATACGAAAAATTTATATATAATAATAATAAATACCATGACCACATTGACCACCGCTCCGAAACAGTGTTATTCTGTGTATAACAGGCCTTGTAACCAATTTGAGGGGGTGACGAATAAAAACAAGTTCACCATGTGACCAATTACTAAGACGTGACTTATTAGAACTAAATTTACATGTGACTGATTGAAACAAATTTTAATGGTTTTTGCTTTGTGACCAATAAATTTGTGCTGTGACGAGTTGTTGCCTAAATCGATGTGACATTGAAGTACCTACATAAACATTGCTATTTTGTGGCTATATAGTCTTGCACCGATGCAAGGTGCTCGATCAAACGTTTCCACTGTCTTATACAATCCGAAAAGTTGTAAAGTGTAGTCGACACATAAATGTTACAGAATATATTATAATATATCTCCTAGACGGGTGGTAAAGGACCCGTCTAAGAGATTAGAGAGAGATTGTATCTTCCATTTGATCTCGTGGATAAAAACCTGTTGATTATGCAAATGTAGATATCCCTCCTAATTTAATCTAAACCTCTTGCGTTCCAATTTTAAATTACCTTCTACAAAAACGATAACCACAGATTACAGAATATTGTGTGCATATGTTTATAATAATTATGGAAGTAAAACTTTTAAAACTGTCATGGGGTATTAAACTTACTCGCAGTGCCTTAAGTTATTCCGTGATCATGGCCTACTATTTATTCGTAGATGAAACTGAAACTGTGTCAAAATATTAGAAAACTCAAAAATCAAATCATGTTAAATATCTCGTTCCAAATAACTGGAATTAATTTAATACTTAAGAAACTTGATAGGTTCAATATTTTTACTCATACCATGACACCTAGGTATATTTCTTTTATCAGCTAAGACCAGGACCGCCATACATTATTTAATGTCCCGCGACTAACAATAAATAATTTTACGATCTCATAAACGTCTAAAAATATATTTCGCACTACAATGGAAACAGGTTCCATCGAAGTCAACGAACTACCTTTGTCCACCCTGTATGGCTGCATTTAAGGGCCTAGGTCTTTTACAAACAAACAAACATTTCTTAATGTATTGTTATGTAAGTTGATAATTTTCCTTAGCTCCCTTTAGCTCTAGTGTCTGGAGAAATATTTGTGACAATAGTTTTTTACGAGTTCAGACGTTCGTAAAAGTACCTTTCGTCTAGAAATATGTATTTAAACGTAGAAATATTGTTCCTGCTTATTGTATTATACCTAATTATAATATTTTGTGTTTAATAAAATAATTTTCTTTAAATATTTAAATATATTCTATTAAGTAATTATATACCTAGAATATTAATTATACACGAGCGAGTTTTTGATATAAGTATGTTATTTTAAGGTTATTAAAACTGATACGCTACGGTATGAAACATTAATAGGAATGTACATGAAACGATAACTGCTTCAATTCCTATCAAAAACACTACCAAGGTTACGTTTGTTCAATAAAAACATAGCGGTTATCAAATATTTAGCATTTTGTATGGATGAGTCATATGTGTGAGTTGTATGAGTCAGGTCAATGTTTATGAGTCAGGGAGCATGGTGATTTCCTTGATCTACTGTAATTTCATGGTAGACTGGACGGTGACACAGATGTTGGAAGATTTGATTTAAGATAAAACCTATGGTACGCGTATCTTTCAAACGAATTAAATCTGTCTAATTACTACTTACTTATTATTATGTTGGCCTTGTCCTGCTCTACCAGCATGACAAGTTTTTGTACAGGTTAGAATAGAGAAAATAGTACCTATAGGTAAATTGGTGAATAATCGAAGTTGAATGTAAAAAAACTCAATTATTTTACGCATTGGATGATGACACGATGTCATTTGTGACAAGATATTATTTAACTTGTCCTGATAATTTCTTGGACAAATCTTGAAACTGAATTTGGACCAGTTATCAACTCTACCGTTTGATCTGCAATTTGGCGTTCTCATTCTATTCTAATTAAAATAGTGTTATATAAGTACCTACATAGTTAAATTATCAATACAATACAATATATCTCTATTGCACCATCAATACAAAAATATAAAATAATAATAAAGGATCTTAATACTAACTAAATCTAGTGGCACAATCGGCGGCCTTATCGCTAAAAGCGATTTCTTCCAGGCAACCTTTGGATGGATAGGATCGGTACCTACGTATTAAAGCTGACGGTGGCGTAATTAGTTAAGAGAATTATATATAAAATAATTAATATTTATCTTAAGAACGTACATATATAAATATAGAGCAAATATACACAAAAAATAGGAACAATTAACATAGAAAATAAAAAATAAAAGCTAAGAAAAATAATCAAGAGTGGTCAGATAGTATCAATTTGTTTTGTTAACTATGTAATTATATATCTGAGTCCCTATGTATATATATTTTATGATATGTATGTAGTATATTTCCATGTAAGTATTATAAGTATTTTATTTTATTTTATAATATATAACCTGCAAGCACACACATCCCCTGGTACTGTCCACGATCCTATCCATCCATGGTTGTCTGGTAGAGATCGCTCTTGAGCGATAAGGCCGCCAATTGTATCTAGTTTTTTAAAGTTTTTATTTTACATTGTCATTTTATACTTAGTGTGAAATAAAGAATTATCTATCTAGTTTTAGCATATGTCTATCAATTATTCAATGTTGTCATTGTTATAACTTTTTGACTCGCTCGCCACTCCTGTCAGACTTTATGCCGCGACCTGTCAGAGGCCGGCACGACTGTCACCGGCGATTGTCGATCGGGAACGAAGTGCGGAGTGGCTTCGCATTGCCATCTGGAGACTCAATCAGTGAGGTCGACCAAGGGAGGTGTTGGGTTTGTGGTGAATATAGAGGTGTGAGTATTACCTTGTTAGTATTTTGGCTTCAAACCCTTTGCCATGAGAAGGTAACGTAATTTTGAGATGGACCGTTAGTAGAAAGGTAAATCGCTAACACTAGCTACATCCATAATCTTCATTGTTTATAATTATCAAATAGTTCGTATCTTATCATATCAGATACCAAACAGAAGCCCAAACAACACCTACCTATTTAAAACATTTGAATGTCAAGTTACCTTACGAGATAATCTTGTGCATAGTACCTATCTAGAGTTAAAGTGACGTCCATTGTTACCTAGCCCCCTGTTACTTTTGAAGTCTGCATGAACTGTTAATGTTTGGATTTTTGGATGTTTGTTACATCACGACAAAACTATTGAACGGATAGAAATAATCTTTAAACGTTACCATGAAAACAACGCGTGCAAAGCCGCTGGCAGAAACTAGTTTTAAATAAAAACAATAAAATTATTAATGTTAAAACAAAAGTGATGTAATTACGAGACTTGGAACTTGCTCGGGAGGTCAGCTAATGATGAACACCACATACATACATAGTTATTCATATATATGGAAGGATAGGAAGGTTTACTTGCTTACGTAGGTAGGTATTTAGTAAGTACCTAGTTACACATGGTTTTTTTTTATATTTCTTTCGTAACTACGCTTACAAGAATAAATATCTTATAAATTAATATACCTCTGTAGGCAACATTTAGGTCTTACGTCAGGCATTTTTAGGAAAGAACATGCATCAGAGGTTTTCTAGAAATTTATTTTCCTCCAAGCTTATGACGCTGTTAGGGATTAAAAAAAGGCTTGCGTCACGGCTTTTTTTCTTTTTTTTTTTTGCATAGTAATTTTTTTTATTTTATTTTATTAATGAACAAAATCCACAGCTCTTAAAAATAAATAAACTTATCTTATAAATATCACTGACAGCCAAATAAACTTATCTTATAAAAAAGGCTTTACTAGGTTACAAAATTATAAATCATTTTCAAGATACCTGCCTGGAAAAACTACCGATCTGATTTGATGTTACATACATGGTACGTAAAAAACCATTCATTTTAAAGTTTTCCTTTAATCTTTAATCCGACTGTGTGTTTTGACTTGAGTGGTGTTTGAGTTTCCTTCAACAAAGCGTCTCAATTAAAAAAAATTTTTTTGAAACCACGAATAAAGTTCTGAGCAGCTTTGCTTTCTATTCAAAGAATACTAACAAGATGCACGCATGTGTATATGGTCAATGGTCATATTTTGGGCGACGACGTTATCAGACTATGATAGTCCACTGCTGGACATAGGCCTCTCCAGGCGCTATAGCCCTGTCTTCAGGTTGACGCATCCAGCATTTCCCTGCAGTCTTTCGCAGGTCGTCATCGACATCACACCTGGCCGAAGAGCGTTCTACACTACGTTTACCGAGTCTTGGTCTTTACTCGAGAACACGTTTACCCCAGCGATCTATCTTTTGACCAACTTGCTATTAGCAAATTTACCTACGTCCGCTTTTGTCTGTTTTAGTAACTAATACTAGGGTATGACGAAAGATATAGAATATAAACACACAGTGTACTTGAATATAGGTACCTACTAAGGAATTTCAATCAAATGTACTAGACACATAAGTTATGAACATACTAGTGGTTTCTTCTCACTTCTTCCACTAGTGGACAAAAAATTGAAGTGAACTATAAAATAATTTAATTGATAATAATGAATAGTATAAAATATGACCTGTCTAAGTGCTTATTTGTAATTTTAAAGAAATAAAAACTTTTCATTTTCATTTTCAATTTGAAGTCTGCTTTTAGTTTTTTCAAGACAATCAAAGTACATAATGTAGTTAGATTTTTTTGACTTGTTGTATGTTCTATAGACATATAAACTGTACATAAACATTAACATACCTACTATAAATACTCGTACAATAAAAATACTATCCTTTCAACCCCCAAAAAACTAAAAGAATGTAAAAAAATCCCAAAAGTAACAATTGGGAGCACATTAAAAAATGTCAGTATCAAGTTTCATTCTAACCTGATAGCTTAATTTAGTCTCGTTATCCTCACTCCATTCTGAGCTCTAAAACTATTAAGCTTTGGATGTTTTTTGGCTTTTAACGCTATGCATTTTATTTGTTGGCTTCTTAACAAAGTCTGGCGTTGAATAAGAAACTTTCTGGATTGAGTTACAGTAATTTTGTATCAGTAGATGGTATCTTTGGAACAGTTTTTATTGTAAAGGATAAAACTTTTGAACTAGAAATATTTATGTGAGAAGACCATTTTTAAGGTAAAAAAAGGTTTATGCATCCACATTTGATTAAAAAAAAACAAAGCTGAGATAGGGTAGATACTTAGGTATGTATTTAAAACGTAGGCCATAGAACTCGGATATAGCAGTATAGGGTAATCTTAAGTCATTTAAAACGGGATATTTACCATGATTTGATACCGTCATTGTTATGTGTCGTGATCGAGCTGCGTTCGATAATAATAAAACCGGTGGTAGTGGTAACGTTCGTAGCAAATTACAAAAAATGAGGGTTGATCGGTATGTCTGCCCATAAAAACTTACTCGCATTCGCAGTGCCTTCAGTTATTCCATGAACATGGCGCATGAAACTGTGCCGAAATATTGGATAACTCAAAAATCAAATCATGGTAAATATCCCGTTTTAAATGACTTTAGTGTTAATAACCATGATAGTTTCAAAAGTTTTAGGGTAATCTACATACCTACTTTAAATTTTATAGGTTTTTTTTTAAATATAATTATTTAAAAATTCTACATTGTTTACAACAGTCTGCCGTAATCTCAATTGTAAATGGTACATAGGTACTTCTAATTCGTTTCTAGTATTTGATTGTAACTTTATTTCATAATAAAAAGATATATTTGTTAATATTATTTCTATACTTACATCTGTTTTATACGTCGTTCAACATTCCGAACTCCCCATAAATAAAGTGAATGTGTTTAACCTTGCCTTACCTTGGGCACACGTGTATGGTGTTATTAAACTCAAGTTAACTACGAGTAACTTGAAGTTAATTGACAAGTTACGTCGAAAGGAGGCTATTCAAAACTGTAGCTATCATCATCAGGGAACATTCAACAAATCGTCAGATATATTTATTCTTCATGTTTGTATATTGACTAACATAATTTAAAGCTAAAAAAGCAAACGTCTCTTTAAAGTAACAAACTGCGTCATAACTATGTCCTAGGTAATGGTAACAATCCCATTTAAATTAGTCATGGTAACCCAGTAACCTAAAATTTGCAAATTGTTATCAAATGTCCTCTATTTCTCAGTAGTCAATGACTATACAAATATTCCTGAAAAGTTTGTAAATAGTTTGTGAATCAAGAAGATTATAAATAAAAATGATATCAAAATAAACGAACGAACTATTCAAACGTATAGAATTATCTCAAAAACCACAAAGTACGTAGGTACTAGACCTAATAACATTAAGGGATCGCTCGATGCCCTATAAAATATCACATTTATATAACAAATGCGAAAGTTTGGTGTTTACATGCATGTCTGGATGGATGATTGTTACTTCTTCACGCGGATTCTAATGGAAACATACTTTTTATTCCATAAATCAGTTCTCGTGAGATAGTAATAAAATCAAATCAAATCAAATAGTTTATTGCTTTAACTTAAATTAATGAATATATTTCAGTGGTATGGGACCCTCTTTTAAGTAATGTAATACCTGTGCTAGAGGCTCTCGCTCTGTAGTACCTAATAACCTTAAACATTTCCATAGAAACAACGCGTGCGAAGCCGCGAGCAGAAACTAATATCTTCATATAAGTACAACCTTCTTAATTGTTACTATAGCTGAGACTAAAGAAACTGTTGTCACTTTATAACGTAGTAAATCTTAGAACAGATAATCGAAACCTACTAAACAAATGTAAGAAAATACAAGTTATATCAATTATGCTTAGAAAGTAAGTTAAAATTTAAATTTGGTAAGGTTAAACCGTTTATAAGAGATGCTATAAAATTTAACGAAATAACATTTGGGAGCTGTAATCGCTTCTTGTTGATTAATGATAATCGTCGACATACTTTTGAGTTGGGTTTTGAATTTGTCATGACAATGTGTTTTGGGACAAAAATGTTATATAGATAAAATGGTAGAACATAAGGTATAATATGAGGACTAGGACAAGACAAGGACTCCAGAATAGAGAATTGAGTTTAAAGAGAGGAAGTAAAAAAAAGTTATTAGATAGATAAATAACTCTTTAATGTACCACATAAATAAAATACATAAGCGAATGCTGACAAACAAGGAAGTAAAAAGGAGGTCTTATCGCTTTGAGCAATGACTACTAAGGAAAAGATTAAACACTCGCCTTAAAAAAAAGTAACCCTCCTTATTAGTATACATATGTACATGCATTTTCTTTCAGCTTAGTATGTTGTTCTATTTTTGGCACACTGTAATGTCAAACTACACTACATTAATATACATAGGTACTCTACATAGTTAGTATGCATGTCTTGACTAGAACTAATAAAAATTGCTGTAAATCTCAATGTTGATAACATAACAGCGTAACTTTCTGATTATTCAATAACAGCATTGAAAGGAAGCTGTTAATCCTTAACGCCACTATAAATTATTTCGAGATTGTGTATCAATAATATACATTTGCAAATCAAGGCACTAAAACAACACGTATTGATTTACCTACACGACGCGACGACAAATGTGACGTGCTATTCGTGATATCTACGAAATAAATTATTATTGTTTATTATTTATTTGTGGTCGTTTTCTATGCTTAATAAAAAATATCTATCTATGTGAAATATTGTATTATGTATATCAGTTATCTAGTACCCATAACACAAGCTCTGTTTACCATGGGCTAGATAATGCTGTGTGAATTGTCCAGCATTATTTATTTAATTATTATTATTTATTTAAATTTATATACCTATTGCATAACAAAGAGACTAAATCATAAAAACTTTTGATGTTGTCTATTACTAATATGTCGGAGAAAAAGAAAACATTTGTTTATAAGCGGATGGTCTCTGATACAACTTAACACTTTCGTAGCCCATGACGTCATCAACTATAAATAAATAAAAGCCTTACTGCAGGAAAAATATTGTAAATTACAGTATAGAATAGGATGTTCTAAAAACCAATTTCCCTATACTTCAATACCCGAGTTCTATGGTCTACGTTTTAAATATGTAAGTATCTACCAAATAAACGAAGCTACGGGAAAAAGTTAATTATAATAATAAGTAAAGGAAGTCAAAAAATCAAGGAAAGGAACTGAGAATTACTTTTAGCTGTATATCAGCTTATCTGATAAACATGACACTCGGTGATAATGCAACTTGATTCGCGGAAACACCGAAATGTTTCGCCACATGTGGAGTCTTATCTGGACCTGACACCGGGGCAACGATTTTAATAATTTCAATCATTACTTTGACAATCTGAACGAAGCATTACAATTACTTTGTAGAGATTCGTGTAGTTTCGAATATATTGAATGTGCTCAAAGTCGAGGCCTTGAAGATACTTGTATCAAGGAAACCTGTGTCATATTATAATCTGAATGAACAATAACTTCATTGACACATTATAGACGTACCTTTGTCATAACAACTTATTTGTAATACTCCAGTTCAAGGTAGTTCTATCAGGGCTTCATTGATTTCGGTTAGTAATGCCCTCCCAGACATTCACATACCCAATTGTCTCAATAAATTGATGCAGATTAATAAAGTGGTCGATAAGTGACGTAGTCTTATCAATATATACTTACGTAGCTGTTGCCTCAGTTGGTTCGCGGACCGCAGTTCGAGTAAACGCATTTCGATCACATTTTCCTTGTTTCCAAATATATAAATAAATGCAAATATTTTCAAATACTCGTATGTTAATGCCGACGTGAGAGATAAAGCATCTGTCAGTGATATAAATCATAGGAGGAAAGAAACAACGGTAGTTGAAGATGATTAAGTGTGAGAAAAAAGTTATAATATATTAAAAGTGAATAACTAAAGTGTTTCTAAATGTGTTGTTGCGATGAAGTTTTACAAATTTTATGGGATTCTTGATGTTGATTACTCTGATGGGGAACTGTAAGTACCAAATTTAAGTCCTTACCACACAGGTTTATGAAAAATACCAAAATGACGGTAAATATGTAGATATATAGATAGATTTTACTTGATTTTCTGTATGTTTGTGTAGAAAATATTTTTTACACAAACATACACAAAGATACAAAACAATACAATATGAAAACAACACAAACCGCCACATAAGCAAACATACGCCGCCCTTTGTCGTACTTCCTCTAGGAATAATAAAGGGCGGCCTTATCGTAATGAGCAATATTTTTCATGTAGTTGTAGGAATAGGTACATCTATTGGTAAAGAATTAAAGATTATTACATCAATCTTTCTTTTTTTTTCTTACAAGACGTGTTGTTATCGAATGTCATCATAAATATGCAATACTTAAGATAATTTATTGCTAAATAATAAACCAAACCATTTTTTTACAATCAGGATGTGGTAAAACATGTGCTCTTGCACAAACAAAGTTATTTATCTCTGCTGACAGATAAGAAACATCTTTGTACAGCAATATTTAAAACTAGCGGCCCGTCCCGCCTTCGCCCGGGTGGTCATTTGATACAGGCAATTTTTTATTTTTTTCTCTCCGTAAAACCATCCTCGTACTTTAAGGAATATTCTAAAAAAAGCGAAATCGGTGCAGCTGCTCTCGAGATTTGCGCTTAGCAACACATTCAGGGATTCATTTTTATATTATTTATAGAAGAAGATAGATTTACTGCTTGCTTAAACAAATTTTAAATAAAATAGCAGTTGTTTCAAAATATCTAGCCGCAATACCATATTTTATCTACGGTAGTAACTTGTTAAATATACACGTTAATATATTACGACTGGTCAGAGAAAACAGGTAGCGGTAACTAGTTAAAGCTTTTATAGTTTAAGGTTCGTTTATTAACAGTATTTCTATTAATTTCGCAGCACTCAAAACTTAATTTCTATTAAAAGTTTTTAACTATCAATAATTTAGTAGGTAATTGTAAATAAAAGTTCTAAGTTTATTAAAAAAATATTTTATTCCAGAAAAAGGCTACAAAGAAGTACCATTAACATTACATTAATTATTTGCACACTTAAAAATAAAACAAACAAGATAACAAAAATACAAAATATGTGACAATTTGGCGATCTTATCGCTAAAGAGCGATCTCTACCAGACAATCGTAGATGGATAGGACCGTTGTTGGATTGAACAAATGAGTAGGGCTTTTCAAAAATCCCATGGCAAGTATGCAGTAGAAATTCGATTTGTCTACTAAAGTTCCAGCAGTCTTTAATAATAAAGATGGTGTGTTTAACAAGTGCCAGGGAATGTTTATGTTCACCATGGGTTACATAATTAACATCAGATGTATCATCGTACCACAGCGGTAACAATAGACCATTGTTCTACCATTGTGCGCCATCCACCATTTACTGTCACTTTCGTTACGGGCGTCAACTTTAAACTTATAATTTGTTTGTTCTGTTCTTTTATGTGACTCCTGGAAGGAGTTTTTTTGTCAGGAAAGAAAAAGGACGTTTTGTGTACTTAGACTATTAGCGTTGAAGTCTCGTAAAGTAAAACTGTGTATTTAAATAAAATATCGTCCACATTCTGAATCGTTTTCCCACCCTCATTTATGTCAGTTTCACACTTATATTTTCTGTATGTGTTCATTTTTCATTTTTTCTCTATTCATTTGCTACTTGAAATAAGTACATATCATCATCATCACCATGAGTATATGTTAGTCCTCTGTTGGTCACCATAGGCCTCCCCTCATGAGCGCCATAGTGCTCTGTCTTCATCGTCATCTACCTGCAGTCTTTCGCAGGTCGTCATCCCACCTGGCCCGAGTAAAGTACAGTATAAGTACATATACCATAACATAAATATATCAATACAGGTAGCATATTTATAATGTCTAGACAGACCGAATTATCCAATAGCGCCAAACATCTACGCAATTATGAATTATTTACTTACAGTGCTGTAAGTAAATTGGCACAATTGTATGGAATGCGCACGCGGCGGGCACATGCAAATTGTGCATTTAATATTTAGTACTAGGCTACACTAGAACCTATGAATTCTTGCTGGCAATTTTCGGACATAACGTTATTTCACGATAGGCATATATAATACCTGCGTGGTAATTTTCAGTATGTTTTTACAAATAGCATACAGTTCTGGGTTTGAATGAAAGATTCTTAATGCCTTTTCATTTACAATCTTTTGAGCCCAGAACTGTATGTATGTATACTATTTCTTCCTGACCCTATAATTATTATCAACGTGCATCTATTATTAATATAATAATATGCATCTATTTTTACTAACTTTACCTCTTCTTTGTTGAATCGATCTAGTAAGACTACATGTCTTACTTCTACGACATTTTTTGTAAATTTTTAACAACCAAAGATCTCTTACATATTACAAGCTCATTAAGTGAGTAGTTTGTGGCACATAATAACTATGTATAAATTGTTATCACTATGATCCTATCAGATGGCTATTTGAACACATTTTTTTTCTCATAGATTTCCTGTAACATGTTCCAAGCGTTTATTTAACAAATATCCCACCTCTTCCAAACATCGTTGCGTCTCGTACAACATTCCCTATCGACTACAGTATTTATTCAGCCTTGCATACACACAGAGTTATGATTGCTTTATCTATAGTTCCAACCTTGGCATCGTTTTCATCTTTTCCACTTTTCTTTTACCATGGCCGCTATTCGTCACGAGTGGCAATTTGCGTTAGAATTTTACGGTTGGACCATTTGATTCGAAAATTCCTCCCTCCTCCTCCTCGATCCTTTAGGCTTTTCGTTTTAGATGGTAACCACACCTCCAGAATTATAAAATAATCAGTTTATTTATTGATTTTCTTTATTTTATTATTTAAATTACTCTACAGCCTTCGTCGGCAGAGTTCCCAGTACTCTCCTAGTAGACAAGTTACATATGAATCGTAATTAATATGTCGTCAAGTAAGATAACATCTTCAGTAGTATTTATGAGATCATAGTTTGCTTTTATTCGGGTTGCAGTAATTACTCTATTTGATTGTTCTGTTCTGATGTTATCAGTTGTATAATAGACCTTCTAAGAATGAAGCTTTAATTGCTATAGAAGCGTCTAATTGTGTATTGCAATCAATTGCTATTGAAAAGGTAGATTTAGGTATACACATAATTTTTTTGTAATTAAATATAAATATTAAATACCTACAAATGTAGTTACAGACATAAAAAGGCTTACTGCACAGTAAGGCCATTAACTAAAACACGGAATCCCCGCTGCCCGGCGTACTATGTAAAAATTTTGTTCTATACTTGATTCTAAAAATGAATATTTTTTAAGTCAACAAAACTACAACAAACTAAAAAAGTTTTGGTAAATGTTTTAAGACACTGATACCAAGTTGGAAGTATCAGAAAAGTCACAAAGTTCGAAATAATATTTGGGTTCGAAAGTGTTAATTTGTTATTTCCGTTTTAGAATTCAATAGTACACGATTTTTGCACCGCGTCTGCAATCATACATTGTTGTTCTAAATTCTTATGTGACTAAAACAACCATGTATTCGACACATAAGAGTAATATGAATGTACTAGTGGTTTCTTTTTCACTTCCACTAGTGGACAAAAAGTGAATTGAACAGAAAATCAAATCACCTTATTTCTTATTTGATAATAATTTATATTATATAATTTGGCTTGTCTAAGTGCTTATTTTGTAAGGCTATGGAAATAAATGATTTTGAATTTTGAATAAACCTACTATCCATTGTCCACAGGCCTCTTCAAAGGCTCAACGACAACCCTCGACGGCATCGGTCTCCGGCCGATGCCGGCGGAACGGCCCAAGACGCTGCGCAAGCTCAAGTCAGTCTACGACTCCTCGCCGACAGACCCGCCGCTCAATGGAGCCAACCTCAATGAGGAGGAGGTCCGGAGACGGAGTAACACCACGTCCTCGAACCACAGTGCAGACAAGAGCCTGTCGATACTTAGCCCGTTTGATGAGCAGGTGAGACTTACTGAGCGCCGAGTCCAGTTGATTATAGGAGCCAACATCAATGAGGAAGAGGTCCAGAAACGAAGTAACACCACGTCATCCAACCGCAGTGCAGACAAGAGCCTGTCCATGCTTAGCCCGTTTGATGAGCAGGTGAGACTTACTGAGCGCCGAGTCCGGTTGATTATAGGAGCCAACATCAATGAGGAGGTCTGGAGACGGAGTAACATCACGTCATCGAACCACAGTGCAGACAAGAGCCTGTCCATACTTAGCCCGTTTGATGAGCAGGTGAGACTTACTGAGCGCCGAGTCGGGTTGAGGAGCCAACATCAATGAGGAGGAGGTTTGGAGACGGAGTAACACCACGTCATCCAACCACAGTGCAGACAAGTGAAATTTGAATCTGAAATCCGAGACATGATCGCTGCGTCTCATTTTTGTATGGGATTTTCGTAGTTCCTTGTCCGTACGATAAGGGCGCTGTACCAAATCCTATAAAAAGTCGCGATCGCGTCACAATACTATCAACTGGACTCACACTTCTGGTCTTGTTATATGGTCCATTTACTTGCGGTACGTTTGAATGGGAATCCATACCAATATCATAAAAACTGAAGTAATTCTGTCCATTTGTATGTCAGTTATCTCGAGGGGATAGAAATCAGTATCTACCAGAGAACCTACAAACTATCATACATCCATAATGCACCTTTGTATTCTAAAGAACCTTGCACGTCAAAAGTTGAGGAAAATATATGAATTCAGATGGAAGCCATTATTAAATAATGCATAAACATAATTTCTGACAATTTGCAAACCGACTCTGGTGACACACGATTCTAACTCAACTTATACAAGTCGACAGACACTTTCAATTACAGACAAAGGCAGGAAACATTTAAATTATACGTTTTATTTTGTCGTAACGGCCGTGATGAATATTATCCCTTTGTGGTTTAACGGTCAGACAGGTGGTCGTTATCGTTACCATAAAAGGTACACATTAAAATTATTTACAATACGCATAACATATTTTTTCTAGGTCTCTATGTACACTGCGAAATTCGTAGTTTAAAAGGTCACTTCGTAAAGTATACCGGTACCTATACATTAGTAAAACTCGATGTAGAATGCATGTAAACCAACCACGCATGCTTAATCTAATATTCACTCTGTGGCCGCGTCTTTTCATACGCAATCAATATAAGTACATTACTTGAGTTACTAAGATTTGAGATCTTTCCTTCAAAAAATATTCCTGAAAATCGACGCCGAGCACGTCAATTTTAGTAATGGTTGTGGTTTGTTTACAAACATTTGATTGTACATCGAGTTTAGCTAGTGTATACATAATGTGATTGGGGCCTTAATTGTGATAATGAGTTTGAGGGATAGAAAACAATTCGCAATTCGATAGAACGGAAGATCATATTATAAATACATACTAAAGTTTGGATGGATAGATGTTAACTTCTTCACGTCAAAACTACTGAACGAATCCGGCTGAAATATTGCATACCGGTAGTTCTAGACCTCGATCAAACGTAAAAAAATTATAATGAAGTTTAATAAATAGATGTTTATGTATTGAGACATTTTAGCCTACTTTGTTAATGAACAAGCTAGAGGGGCTGAATATATGTTTAAGGAACAAAATGTTAATTCATAGAATATTATAAAGAAATATCTACCAAACAAGATCACAAACCACTACAATCTTAGCTGTCACCCAGATGCGGGATGCCCTCGTTTAGTTTTTATTTTATTTGATATTGATAACGATGTTGGCCATGTTGAAAGATTCAGGTAGGCAGGTGCTGCTAAGACTGTCGTATGTTGTCACGACTTTTGCAGCTGGTTTTGTTTGAATACAGACTTATAGGTAGATTTGAGACATAAGTACAGCAAAGAACTCACTTTTTGAAATTTAATCGTTGAACGTACAATTTTTGTACTGCCTGTCAGTACAAAAAATTGTACGTTCAACGATTTTTCTTAGTCTTGTACGTATCTTCATTTTACCGAAGGGTTCTTGTTTTTATATATTTCCATATTAATAGAAATTGACTATTACATACGGTACTGTATTTCTAGGTTTATGAATACCAATTATTATAAACCACTACATTTAAAAAAAAAGTTATTGCTTGAATATTGATCTCACTGCCCAATTCAATTTCTTTTTACATTTTGCAATGTGTTTCAAATCTACTTAAAACTACTTACTGTAAGCGAACGGTCCTTCAAATTTTAAAAACAAACCTAATATGTAGTTGGGTATGGCAAATTAGTTCATATAAAAGTTTCATTTAAATGAGATAAGACAATGTTATGACGAATGAGTTCAATTCTACGTAACAGCTCAACGATCGAATGAACTTTTATCAAGTTAATTAGTCAGTGTCGTGGGAATCAACATGGCTTCCGATATTTTTCTAATAATTAGGACAAGCGGGTTCATCTTTGTTCTCATATTCTAGAGGTCAATTAATGATTATGAAAGAGAGTAATAAACTTTTGAAAAATGAAGAAAAAGTGTGTGAGATTTTTCATAATATTTTTATATTCTGTATTTAACCACCAATGTAATATTGATTTATCAATCACGCAGGTGTGTATGAATAAAAGATCTTTCCTACATTCAAAATACTCTCTGTAATGCAAATGAAAACTGAACCATTGATTTGTAGACCTTTACAAGTAAATGTTTGAAGGTCTGCCACAAATATTTGTAATACTCTTTCTGCAGCTCCAATACATTTGCAATAAAAGTTTTAAACCAATTCAATATGAAGGCACGTTGGACTTTCTATTTTAAGACGTTTTATGCAAGGATTGTGATTTTTATGTATTCATCTTGTTGGCCATAGTTTTGTCATAATCACCACGCTTGTTAGGCGTATTGGTGATCGCAGTGAATGTGTTAAAAATAAATAGAAGGAAGCTACTGCCTTTTCTCTGTGGTTTCCTGAGTCGGCTCTTACGACTTTGACGGGCTTAGTTAGAGAAGTCGGTATTCTTACGCCGCGACCCCACGGCAGAATTATTGTAAGGCCCTTTGCCCGGGTTGTTGTAAGCATTATTATTTATATGTGTTTTTTTTAACAGGAGGAATGGGCCAAGATCTCCGAGATAATGGCCTCTTTTGGCAGCAAACTGGTCCGAGAGTCTGTGTTCGTCTCCGAACTAGAGCAAGAGTTCACTAACCGACTCGGACTGAGCTGTTCAGAGTCCAGTTTGAGTCCTTCTGTGGCCTCTAACTTAGGACTGTGGTTGGCTGGCATTGGACTGCATGACTACGAGAGTCTGTTCCTGGAAGGCGGCTATGATGATATTGACTTTGTTGTGAGTGCTTTGTTTATTTTTGTAGTTTACATTTAAACTTTGCAAGCTGAATGAGTTATCTGTTACATTTAGTATTTACAGTGACGTAACCACTGTAAGTGACCGCATTAATAAATATTAATGAAGGTATTTCTTCATAAAAAAGGGTCATTCTCGATATAATCTGCACAAATTTTAAAACGTTTGATGGTTTTTATGATTTACTTATAGAAACTTTATTGTTCTAGAACGGAGTTCTCGACGAAACAGACCTACGTGAAATGGGAATAGAAGAGAACGATAGACAAAAAATACTAGAGTCGTCAAAACAATTACCTCTTAAAATAGCAGAAATAAGCAATAACCATAACAATAATAATATTAGTAACAAAAACCAAAATGAATCTGTGGACGAATGGTTACGACAGATAAACCTAGAACAATATAGTGATACGTTTAGAAAGCATTTGTATGTTGACATGGACAGAGTCAGAAGGATCTGGGAGGTGGAACTAACTGCTGTGCTAGAAATAAACAAAGCTGGACATAGGAAAAGGATACTGGCGTCGGTTTCTGGAGAGCAGAATGGGCCTATCAACAACCACATGGAAGACGTTAACACTGATCTCAATACCCTGGTAAGTTCCTAGCTTAATATTTCTAATTCGACAATTTATTTTGCTATTTTGTTTTCTCACGGCTGATAAAACGTTTTCCGAAGAAACCTTCTGTTGTCTAGAATTTTATTGTGAAGACTTTTTTATCACATGCCACACAAAAAGTAACACTGTTTTTCCGTTGACTAAACACGTACAAAAACCGACACAGGTGCGTAATAACAAGTAACACGTCTGGGACTCATACATTTGCAAACCAAATTGCTAAAACAGTGCCATAGTAGACGTTATTACCATAGAATAGGTGTATTCAGAATATGAATAGGCCTTTGATAGAGTAATCGTTGCGTACTTCATAACCATGCCACCGTGATATGGACGAATCATGCATATTAATGTTTATTTATGTGACATAACGCCTTTAGATTGGATCGTAAGATTACAAGTTTTTGCGGCTTTGTTTTGCAACGGTTTTCTATTGGGTTACCGCAAGGGTCATTGCTTGATCTAATTTTATAATTTGAGGCACCTTTACAATGTTGCCATTCATTTAACCGTTAAATGTCTATATATCTAGGACACTATCAAATACGTTAAATTTTAACGTATTTGATAGTGTCCTAGATATCGGTTAAACAAATACGAATATCTTTGAGTTGAGCAAAGAAACAGTCAAACTATTATCAGAATTCTTTGATAGTAACAAAGTGCAGTGAACAGAATCACAGATTATATCAAAGCAATAAACTGAGCAATCTCGAATCGGAAACCTTGTAAAGAGGATATCCTCCAGTCAACGGTGAACGATTGAGTGAGGGATAGAGGGTGTTGCTACGTTACTCTCGTCATTTGAAGTGGACCAGACAATTGGTTAGGCGTAGGAATGGGGTAATGCGATCGCTGAGAAGTGGCCAATTTGCTTTCAATTAATGTGGAATTACTGCATCGTAGAAAGGGTCGAAATAATCAAGTAACTGATAACATAAACCTATGTTTTCGAAAAAAGGTATTGTGAATAGTTGTATTATCTTTAGGTATTTATAAAACCTGGCAAATTCCGCCAGCTCAAAGAGTGGTAGTGATAGCTTTTTCTATCGTTCTTCGCACTAATATTATAAATTATAATGCTAATAGTTTGGATGTTTAGATGGATGAATGTTAGTTACTTCTTCACGCCAAACTACTGCGTTCAGTCGTTTTTTTACCTGGTCGACCACTACCACTCTTAGCTGGCGGAATTAGCCCGATCCGTTGGGGCTAAAATTTGGCCCGGTATAAAACATAGGCTACTTTTTATTCCATAAATCAGTTCCCATAGGATTGAAATAGCCTTAAATCGTTTCCATAGAAACAACACTACGTACGGCAGTGGACTAATAATAAATACATCCAGCTCAACCATCTTTTGCATGAAATGCTATATCGTTTATCGAGCCTAATTCTGCACAAAGCTTCTTATAATATCTCTTTCAAAATGTGGAGCCTATAAGAAATTACGTATTATTTAAAATCAATCGACACATCCTTCTGCGTAAGTACCCATAGTGCATTGAATAAATTATTATGTAGGATGTCACTTCACCATAAAAGCGTATCATTATTACAACAAGCCTTTCGTTATTTGTATCGAATCGATTGCATACGAATGAAATCAATAAATAATCGGTACCATAAAATTATGTAGTGGAATTTAATATACTTTATGTATTTTAGTAAGACACAAAGCGGCTTAAGAGATTACGATGGAAGTTAATAATTCAAAGTATTGGTGCCAGAAATATCAGTTTCTCAGGTGAAAGTATCAATAACTTGAATTTAAGTAAACGTAAATATCTGTCTTAATCTTCTATATTAGTCACTTTTATTATACACAGATAATGCATTTTTTCGAAACTCGATCAAATGAAATGAACGGATATTAGACAAAAAATTATCAATGGAAATCCGTAAAAAAGTGGGATAACTAGGCTACACCGCAAAAAAGCGTTTAAATGTTTAAATAAAACAAAATCATTAAAACCAAAACTGCATCTTTTGTTTTTCTTTGTTTTAATAAACTGTATTTTTTTTTAAGTATTGTCATGGATGAGGACAATATTATTTTGTTGCTCATTTAGTACAATATCATATTAAAATCATAGTCATCAATAGTGGATTAAAGGTAGGACATATGTCCTAAGTCCATTATTTAGTTGCTCATTTAGTACAATGCCATATTAAAATCACTGAGCTGGCAACTCCGTAAAAACGGATTAACGATATTTTTGCTCGTTATCATCTCTAACCCCTTTTAAAGTGAGCGATATATTTCGAATTAATTTAAAGAGGCACTTCACCGTATCAGACATTATCACACCTGCTCTCCTGCCGTTGCCTAGCTACCCCCCTTTTACAACCCCCTCGCACGTGCGTGCCATAATTAAGAACTAGATGAGCAATTTAGCGGGGATTAGCCATATTAATCTCATTACAAATTTTAAGGGAGGCATCGTTGATTAAGATGAGATTTTATACAGGTGTAGATTTTATACGTAGGCGTCTGGTAATTTGCTACAAAATATAATTGTTATTTTTTTAAGTGAAAACTTCTGTAGGCGCTTTGAGCAGTTTTTGGGTGAACAAAAATCATGGAATTCACGTCATCGCCGAATGCTTTCCGTGAAACGCGTCACCGCACGCATCCGTACAAATAAAATATAAAATTACTTAGTTTTCACTTCTATCGGCGGTCCCCAAAAACTGATCTGCATGTTTTTTTACTAACAGCTTAGCTTAGCTAAGTAGCAAGTTGCTCCCTTATTTCGACTGGTTTTGCTGGTATCTAGCCAGCAGCGGTAGCAGACACAATATGCTAATTTCGTAAATATGTACATATATCATCTAGAATCAAATTTATACCGCAAATACATAAGATGCTCCATAACATACAAGGTATACCTACATATACCTTAGCTACTCTAAGTTATATGTTGGTATTCCATTCAGGCTGTAGCCGTGCATTTTTTTAATTTCACACTTGGCCAACTCCGTATAGGTAATTAGAGCGCCATTCAACGTCTATTCACGGTGTACGAGAGTGGGGCACTTTGCTGTGCCGAGGTATGTTGTTAGGTGCCTACTGGTTAGGCTTTACCATCGTTGTTTATGGAAGAAAGGTATTTACGTTGTAAATATAGTATATTAGTTATTAAAACTTCTTTGAGGCAAGACTTACCTGCAGCGTTAAGGTACAAGTCCGAGATTGGCTGCAAACTGCAACCGCAGGCGACATTGAGGCTAGCGGCTGCGGTTGACCGCAGCTAATATTAAAAATACACCACTGGCGCTGCAGTCTGCGGTCGCTGGCCGCAGTGCTGCCGAATCAATTTCATAGAGATGCATAGAAACTGTTAGTGTCGCTTGCAGCCTGCAGCTGCAGTTTGCGGCCTACGGTCCATCTTGGATTTTATTATTATTACCTTTAATATTATTATATATTCTCTGCCGGTTAAGTGAACCGGTCCTTGGATGTTGATATTAATGGTAGAAATGGTAGAATACAGTAACTTAATAGTGAAAAACAGTTATCGTAGTTTGTGTATCGGTAAAAGTGTATCTTCGAAATGATATGGCATGGCAATCCTTTCCGGTATTAATTCTCTCTTAATTTAGAGACACCTAGATAGAATACCCAGCAAAATCTGGCTACATATCTTATGCCTGCGACGATCATGAATTTTTAAAATCTGGCTACATATCTTATGTCTGCGACGATCATGAAGTTTGAAAAATATGTATCTGTTACGTCCCATTTTATACCTACCATTTCTTACCTTACTAATTTCTCTACATCTTCGAAACGAATAATGAATCGAGTTCGTCCACCCCTCGCAAACCACTAGTAGCCCTTAACTAAACCGCAATCTCCCCATTCGAACTCACCCTGTCGGAACATCATTCCATTCAGTGGGACCTGAATACGGAATGCACACTATTTTTTATTACCAAATGACACTCGTCAAATTATCATGTTCACTCTCCTCTTTGTCTACAGTACCATATAGTGCCTTAATTAAATTTTTACGCTATCTCGTCACCTTTATTTGCTTGTTCGCTTTTGTTTTGCACCTCTGAGGTGTGAAGCGGAGTGCCTTTTTGTTCAGTTTTTATTGGCAACCCTTTGGATTTAATTAGGGGCTTGTTTTATTCATTTGTCGTTTTTGTGATTCGTTTTCAGGTGCTCTTTTCATTGTGTAATACCAGCAGTGTATATCAAAATTGAAACACTTGTCTGATTCCCAAACTTTCAAGTTTTATGACTTTGATATCTTTGTCTTATAGAAAAACAACATACAGCAACTGAAAGAAGAAATCAAAGAAAAACTACCTATAAGCGAGAACCTAAAGCCTGTGCCGCCTCCCGTGGTCCCAACTCTCATCCCCCCTGGCGGGGAGACGTTGAAGCGTTCCAAGAAGAACAGACCTGCTCCTCAGCCTCCAAGACCCTCGGATCTGGAGATCAGAGCGCCGTCGGAACTGCTGGTCGGGGTGCCGGGAGCGCTGAAGACACAGTGGAAGCATCAGCCGTTTGTGCTTGTCACGGGAGCGGTGACTTATGTAGCTAATGTGAGTTATTTTGTGTAGGTAATGAATTAGTGGTCGCTATGTGTTTTCGTTGACTATTTGATGACCGTCGTTGTGAGTAGGTGACAACAAATGGTCGCCATGGAATGTTTGGATAAGCTAAAAAAATAAAATTCTATTATATAAATTCTGCAGTCAATCTCCTTTGCTGGCTACACGGCATTACTTTCTGTTCTAATATATGTGTTTAAGATAACGTATGTCCTTACTCACTTCACTATATCTAGTGCAACAGTCTTAACAGATTATTTTCCCCACAGTACTTAGGATCAACAGTAGTCAAGGAGCTAAGAGGCACCGAATCCACGAAGAAGTCGATACAAAAGCTGAAGAAAACTACCAAAGAACCCCGCGACTCTCCCGACATCATCCTCTCCATCAGCTACAGAGGGGTCAAGTTTCTCAACACTATTACTAGGGTGAGTTTTATTAAATATACCTTTGAAATTGCAATAGGTGTCATGATGCTTGGTCGTGATTACGTTTTTCTGTGCTTTGCGTATATCAGAAGAATATTTAACTAAAGCTAACCATCAAACGAGATATTGGCGTAGGTTGCTAATTAATAAGACTTGCGTACTAGATTTTCTTCATCTTTAAGTAGTACTAAGATACCACAAAACCAAGCTTATAATTTTCTAAAACTTACTTGCCTTGTTTTGAAAAAGGAATCAAATTACGGTATTTTTTCGTTGATTATAAACTTGTGACTAATTTGACACGGCACTATTTAGAAGTTATATACAAAGGGATTCTTTGACAACCACCCAAGTGTGAGGGCAAACATCGGAGACAAAGCCTCCAGTACACCAAGCCCCTGACTTTTCCCGTTCAACTTTTAATTATGGATCTTTCTTCACACTTGATCGGACGGATGACCAAGGCCTTTGTTTCTTAACACTGTTTTTTCTTGCCCTTTCTTTTTTGCTACCCCTTCACGGTTAGTTAAGTGGGATAATTAATTTTAGCTTGTTGTGATACGTTTTTTTTATTTTGTAAGAAACAACAGTTTGTTGTTGGGTTTTTATTTTACGGTGAATTTAATTTCGACTCGGGTCAATTTTGGATAAATACATTTATTTTACAAAGAAGGTAAAATGTTTGTTATTTTCGATCTTTAAATCTAAAAAAAAAACTTCAAAAGAATTAGCAATTTTCTGTTAATTTTATAAAATTAACTGTCTACGTTTTATGTATCCAAAAATGGAGATCGTTGTCCCCAAGGGCTGAAACGAACATATTGTTTGATTTTAATGTAAATTACGTATCAATCGTCATTATTACAGCCTTTACCCACTGTTAGTTTGCCCAGCCATCTTAAAATCTTACCAGCCCCCTCTGTCCTATCAATGACGTGTAAAAAAAGATATAAAAGCTCTCTTCCATGTCTTCACATCTAACTCAAGTTTTCATTCTTCTCTAGGAGTTGGTCTGCGAGCATGAGATCCGTAACATCCACTGCGCGTGCCAAGACGCCGACGACCTCACACACTTCGCCTACATTACCAAGGACCACACCACCCGGAGCCACTACTGCCATGTCTTCAGGGTCGCTACCATGGTCAGTGTCTTCCTTATCCTTAATCATATCCAAATGCTTGAAATTTACTTAAAAATTCTAATTTTGATGAAAATTTTCATCATCATCATCGTAGTTTTCTACGTTATCGATGATTGATTATGCATTTGATGTTAGTAAGCTCGGTAAAAATGAAATAAAAGAATTAACTAATACATCTTGTTATGTAAATAAACGAAAAGCTCTTCGTTTGAATCTATGATTTGTATCACTTTGATCAAGTATCGACTATTGATTTTCAATTTGAAACATGAAACTTTTCTATAATTTTCATACATACATTTTTTGATTTCATGTCTAACATTCTTTACCTTTCTTGATTACAGGATCAAGCGACCGAAGTCATCCTAACCCTAGGCGAGGCTTTCGAGGTGGCGTATCAAATGGCACTCCGCGAGCAGTCCAACCGCGCCAAAGTCACTCAGTCCCTCGCCAAAACTCCAACGCACGACCCTTTGACCACATCGAACAAAGACAAGCCTACAGTCAACCACGGCAGGTCACATTCCATAACAGAGATAAAGCTCAACGGACATCAGTTAAAGATTGCTCCACTACCAGCGTCTTTGTCTAATGAGGACTTCCAAAGAGCAATGGATGGGTCAAGAAGTCCAAGAACCCCGTTATTGAAAGCGCCTATAGCGTCGACCGAAGAGTTGTGAAAGGTTATGTTAATGTTGTAGTTGTTTGAAAATGATTGATTGATAAAAATTATGAGTTGAATGAATGAGCGAGCAACAGATAAACACAAGGCCTATAAACGCCATAGTCTTCCTAAGATTCTTCCAATATAGCGATAATTTTAATAATGGAAGAAATCGACGGTACTCTCGAATCTTTAGTGACATTGACGATATTTAATCTAAATTTAAATTTCTGAGTGTTAGTTTTACGAAGGCCAAGTTATTAGGCCGTATAATTCGATGCTATAATTACGATTTCGACACCGCTATTGAAAACCATAAACCTATTTATGTACTGTATGATATTAGACAAATAAACAGTTTTACTATTGAATAGTAAAATGTTAGGGGCTGTTATATTTATAGTAGGTTTTTATTGATTGTATATTTTTGTTTTTAGTAGTTTTTATGTGTAAAAATAGTAAAGGCATTACTAAAGTGAAAACTGAGTTTAATAATGTGGATACAGAATCAATAGTTGATAATGGATAAGATTTGCAAAATTATATATAAGTCTTGATAAACTTTAATAGAAGTGTTCAATAGCTTAAATACTATCATTGCAATATGACTTGCGCTAAAGTAAAACCTGTTGGTCCAAATATGCGTCGAATTATACAATCACGCTCTGTTCAATAAAATAATAAAATATAATCGAAATAATAACTTTAAAATATAAAAAAAAAACTATATAGAATTTCTGCATCTAGTTTTGCATCTCGCCTTGTATTATTTTACGCATTTTGGTCGTTATACTATATGGATAGGCCTAATATAATATTCTCGATATATAATTATAGATTAGCCATTATTGATTACGTTACCAGTTATTCGGTGTCGTATTTTGTGTAAATAGCGGTTCCAATAAAATACATGAAGGTACATAAGAATTGATACATCTTGTGACAAAATGAAATGTTAAGCATGTCACGTAAGTACACTAAACATATCAACCGATATTAAAATGTTGTTAAAGCTGGCTGGCGTAAGTAACATATTTCAATGTATTTTTCATTGGACATGCTGACTTAGCCAAGGTAACTACGAATAATTTTTAAAATTATACCTTTGAGCTTCCTATATTGATTTTGCCTGTATGTAGCTCTAATTAATTGAATACAATAAATCTGTCTTAGACAAAATAAGTTTCGAAATATATTTCGATGTTTTGTTCAATTATTGCGACAGTTTGCTCAAACTTGTAGCATTTTAAGAAACTTTTTGTCATTAGTATCAAAATTACTGTACAGCTTTGTTTTAATTTTACGTGGAACTTTATCAAGTCTGATTTTAATTATTTGAGATTTATTATAACTTTGTGATATAATTTGAAAGTAAAGTACCTATTCAAATTATTTTTTGTTTCTTTTATTTACCGTTTACTGTCCTTGTTGCTTATATACAATATAAATAATATGTATGTTTGTTTATATATACAGCTTTTATATGCAATGTTATACTGTTGAATAACGAATACATTTATCATAATAATAAAGATGTTGAGAGTGTCTTGGTATATTAGATATAAAGTATAAAAACAAATTTTATTATTAAATATATTGTGCCAAATAAAAACTACAGGTAATATACGAGAATGTAGAACCCTGAAAATAGAAGATATCCGGTTTGATATTGCTCATTTGAACACCAATTTTAGTAATTAATTGTTTTACAAAATAATTTATTGAAGAATTGGTAAATTAGATGTCCATTTTATACTAGAATTTAAATAAAGTATGATTTTGGAATCGGATTTATTAATAATGCTCATACATCTTTCCGTAGCGTCGCTAGATTCATATTTTGCAAGTAGATATTTCGTACAAAAAGCCTAAAAAATTATAAATCAACTGCTCTAATAAAATCATGTCTGTTGTTAAATAAATATTTATAATTCTAAGCTCATTAAGTCTCAATCAAAAAATTACGTAAGTATGTATATACTACTTATATTAGGTAGCAACATTATGTATACCAAAGATAAACATTACCTATGTTAAAAATATGAACTTAGCTATGTAAACTGCACATTATTCGAGAATAAGCTTATGGGGAAAGTAGAAAAAATTTGCTTACCAAGCTAGATAAGAAACAGTTTTAATATTAATATTAGGGACATTAAAATCGCCTATTTAGTTAAATATTCATGGAATTTTCAATTGGTTCGATGGTTTAACATCGGCGATGCATATCAAAAACCCCGTATAAGATACCAAGTTTATTTTAATATTCTTGGATTAAAGTGAGGTTATAATTACTTTTAACACGTCAACGTTGCAAACATTGAAAGAAAATATTAAATTTATTAAAAAATATTAAATCTGTTAAAAATGTTCTATAACACATTCAATCATTATTACATATTCTAGAATATATGTAGGCAAGTATGAAGGAAGATGATATATTATCAGTTTAATCAGTTTCAGTTTTTTTATTTCCACCGTAGGTACACAATGTTACACTTGATAATATATAAATAAATAATATATATTTTATTATAACATACACTAACTTTTGACAAAGGAAACACCATAGGACATTGTGCAAAGAAAAGCAGACAGACATGCCTTCTTAAAAAATTAAAATACATTCATTTATAATAATTTGTCACAATAAAACAGATCATAAATAATGGTATAAGTTTAATGGAATAATAAATTAGATAAAATGTCAAAGTAATCTGCTGTATAAGGGCATTGTCAAACTATACTAAAAATATTGTACAAAATTAAATAATATACAAGGAAAATAAAATGAAATAATGTCAAGAAGAATGTAATGCGTGCATAAAGGTGGAAAACAATGCAAATAAAATATGTAGGTGTAGAACTTGATTTAAAAGAAGTGGTTGTAATCTTAGATTCTTAGACATAAAACACTGCCGGTGAAATAGCAACAAATTTTTATAATACTATTATAGTTTTGTATTTTGATCAGTTTGGTCTGTAGTTAATTTCCCCTATTGTCTAAAATATGATATACCTATAAAATATATATTTATTATGTAGATATATAATATATAACGTAAAAACGTATCTTATAATGCTTTAATCTACTTGTTACCTATAAAATAAAAATTATCTGCTTATATATTAAAAATCCTAATAAATACTATCGTTATATATAATGTAGGTAGGCAATGGGTTGTGTAACCTTCTTTATTTACCTACATATGTGTAGAACTATCCTTATAAGTATATATTATATTAGCTAATATCCGACCGTAATGTAAATACATATTATACTCAGATTCAATAAACAGTGACCTATGAAATGATGTCTCATTTGTTGAAAGGTGGGTACTGACCTTACTGCAGGACCAGGTGGGATGACGACCTGCGAAAGACTAGAGGTAGATGCTGGATGTGTCAAGCTGAAGACAGGGCGCTATGGCGCTCATTGGGGGAGGCCTATGTCCAGCAGTGGACTAATATAGGCTGATGATGATGATGGGTACTGACTGGCGTAACAGGGCGTAATGTTACGTGTTACACAAGCGAGCGTTCGTGCTAGAGAGTAAAGTAATTCATGCCGTCAGTACGGGTAAAGAGGGTACTCGCAACGGGCCACGAGAAGTATTTTAGCACACGGGGTAATGTATAATGCTCGCTGCGAATAGTAGGTACATTACGCATCGTAACACTCAGTGTCAGTGCCCAGCCCAGCTAGAGAATAGCGTCGGCGGAGAGTCAGTAAGTACCTACCTATCTAATATCTTAACCATGAACCTATTGGAACCTACTAATATCAAGAAGAATCTGAAGAGCAGCCAAGATATAAAGTACCTGCCTACTACACTAGGTTGTGACTGTCGCAGCTGGATCGTAGAATTAGACCGTTTGTAGCTAGCAATAAAAGCATCTAAGATGTGGTTGATGATCATCAA
The DNA here is from genome assembly GCA_947044415.1 of Eupithecia dodoneata. NCBI lineage: Eukaryota > Metazoa > Arthropoda > Insecta > Lepidoptera > Geometridae > Eupithecia > Eupithecia dodoneata. Next base: position 5,427,356 of record OX345670.1, read on the forward strand.
ATCTGGCCAGCCGGGACCCAGACTATGTAGAATCGCTAAAGGATATGATTTGATCCAGGTAGAAGCTTTATTACTTCACTATATACTTTTTGTAACTCTCTTAATAATATTACTGGACATGGTGATATGTTGATACTGCAAAATATTTTTTGTCCAACTTGAAAAAGACTCCTAATGCACGTACGTACTCGTGTTCCAGTTGATATCTCAGTAGAGACTTTTGCAGTTGAGTATTAAGCATAAAGTACATGTTTATCACCATACGACCAAAAAACTAACGCAAGTAACGTAGGTACCTACAGTTGGCATAGTTAGCTGACCCCTGGAAGGTTCGAAGTCTCGTAATTACATGATTTTGTACTATTAAATATGTTATGTTTATATAGAAAGAAAGAAATAAAATACATTTATTTGACACAATACATTACATAACACATAACACGACACATTACATATTAAGAAAGAATACAAACAAAAAAAATTATAAGGAAATAGATAAAACATACAGATAGGTACAAATACGAGTTATATAAAACAACTTGCTCATTTTACCGAAAGATTCTAGTACTTTTAGTACTCTACTACCTAGTACTTGTAGTTATATATTCATATAAATTGACTTCAAACGCAAGAGGTCAGCAAAAAATAAATATTAATGTACCAACGAAATGGGCAGCTTTCTTGTCAACCTGTCCGTTGCACTTTGATTATGAAAATCCTGCAAATAAACAAAACAATTCCCAAAAAATAACTCATTCACGAGCTACCGTCGAAACCCAATAATAAATCCTTGCTTGCATTAGGCAGCTAACGCGAGGACCACACGCGAACGTATTTTATCCCATGCTGTTCGTATCGTGCGGAAAAATTGTGGACGTAGGTGACAGTAGGAGTGAATTAAGAATTAATTAGCCAATAAGACACTTAGGAAGGTCTATGTATAGCAAGCCGTGGACTGATAGGCTGATGATATGATTAAATCTATTATTTTGATGCACTTTTTACTTTTCATTATTCTGAGTTTCAACTACAAAATCTGTATTAAAGGCAAAACACCCTTCTCATCGGGCGGCACTGTGTTATGAAGTATGAAATGTATTGGTAAGGTTTGAACAGCCAAATTTAATTTATTATGAGACACCGACCCTTCCTACGTATATATTATAATGATGATCAAAACAACGGAAATAGTCTAGGTAGGTAGAGTTCAATTCGAAAGAATTGTTGTTAAATGATTGTTGCGATGCGATACTAAATAATCCATGTGCATATAGTCCAGCTATAAAAACCGGCTAATTATTTGAGCACCATTAGGTCAGCCGAAAAAAGGCTGAATTTTAAGCATCATTTATTAATCTCTTGGTCCATTAGATTTAACGGATGGATCGACGGTGATCCTGGGTTTCGTAAATCTGTGCTTCAGGATGCTTTAGGGTATCCTAGAAGAGGAATTAGGTTGGTATCTTTATCGAGCCACGGTCCTTTGCTTGTTTGATTGTTGTGATTTAAAAAAACGACCCTTTTTTAAAGTCACATAATTTGAGATTAAATTAAATAATTTGCTTGTTTTAAAAAAAATAATTGTTTTTTATAAACTGAAAATTGACATAAAATTGCTTTTTTTTAACACAGTTTTTTAAGTTTTGCGTGAAAAATTCTTTTTTTTGATCACCTCGGGAGCATTATCTATTTAACAGCGTAAGATTTTTTAAATCGGACTATAATTGAAGAATATTCCTACATAAAAAAACGCTCGGCCGAACCAAAAAATTGTTGTTCAATGAAACTACTATGAATGCTGATTCAATGAAACCTGAAATATAATTTAACTTTTTTTTAAACTAACCGAGTTCTTGTATTGTTGCCTTAATATCTAGTTATTCTATTTCACTAATTTGATGACTATCTACCTTTGATATAATACATGTGGATGTTAACCAATAACCAGTTAAGTTTCTAGTAATATAATCGAAGAATTTAATTTAAATATCAACCAAAAAACCTTAGTCAATTATCGTCAATTCTTTAAATCGTATACCTTATTTAACTTACCTACATCTTTAAATATTTATCGATACACCACCAACATCTAAATCACTTCTCCGTACCTACAGATCGTAGGTACCATAAACACATAGGTGTGAGACACAGTGTATGGGGTTTGGTGGAAATGTCTCCCACTCATAATTCATACTTAAAGGCCTCCCAGGACTATCATTATCACCATGAAACAGATTTTTTTTTTAAATATTCGTTAATTAATAACACTTTGGGTGTCCAAGCTGCAAATGCTGCACAGTGGAGTATTATAGCATGTTGGGGCGTCACTCCGGGTCGCACCGGCTAGGGAGTTTATGTCAATTTATTCAGTACGTCAATTAGTACATATGCCCATTTTCACCCTTGATTTGATATGGCAAATAAGATTTGTGTGCAACGAGAATATACTATGAGTGTATACCAGCAAAAATCAGCGCTGCATTGGTACCCGTGTCAATGTAGCATTTAATGCCGAGCCTTTTTGCGGTCTCGCATTTAAATTCTTTTTATTGGTTACTTTTTTGTTATCTATATTAGTTCTTAATTTGTATTATTTTATATTTTCTATTTCTATGAAAAAACTACCTCTGACACTCGTCACACTACCAAAGTATTGTTTAGGCGGAGGTTAAGATATACGTATCTTCGCTTTGACATCCCCAGAACATTATAACGCAACCATAAATGGTTAATAAGATTTTAAGGATGCGAAGTCAAAGAGTCTCCCCCTACCCCCCTGTGTCGCAATTTACTTAATTACTGTAATTCAGACCGCAAAACGTGACGTTATGAAATAGGGTGCTTATTATTTTGGGTAAATTAGTTTTAATTATTCGTACATTTTAGAAAACTTAGTTAATATGAAACTCAGTGGTTTATTTCCTGAAGACTTTACAGAACTCTTGAAGAATTAACACTGAATTAGCTTGAGTCTAACACTGAACGTACAAATTTTGTTACATTTTATATACAACCTACGAGGTTGCTCGTAGGTTGTGCATAATGCCTTTTTGTCTTATAAAGGTAATAAGGTTAATGATTTGCTATCTGGTCATTTTAAGTACCTACTTGAGAATGATAAATAAGTCCTAAAACTAATTGTTTTAAAGTAAACCTTGGAGCTAGGGTAGCTCCAAGGTTTACTTTTAAACAATTAGTAATAGATAGATAACACTTTATTTTACCACATAAAACAGAAAACAATTCAGGAATAAAATATATAGATAAAAAAAAAAAAATGGCCCTGTCCTTTGGAAGGCTTGCGTGGGGCCGAAGCCAACAGCACAGAGGCCCTTATTATTATTATTCGTTTATTTCAGATCATCATTAAATCCATATACAATTATGACACACACAACTTACGATCTGCAGACATTTGTTCCGGGTGTTCGGTTCGTTATTTATGTAAAATAAAAAATATCTATCTCATGTATTATATTAAGTACCTATATCAGTCATCTAGTCACCATAACACAAGCTCTGCTTAGCTTGGAGCTAGATGATGCTGAGTGGAATGTCCAGCATTATTTATTTATTTATTAAATCTTGTTTTCAAGAGCTAAAATGTATTGCTCTAAGTGTGTTCTTCCAACTAAAGAAACTAATTGTACCTATTTGATTAGGAATATTGGCCTACAAATAATATCTGGTATGAATGTTATGCCTAAAAATCGGTACCTCCCTAGCATAACTTAATAAATCATAAATATCCGCAGCCTATATAGTATAGTTTAAAAAAAACCTGAATTAAATCGGTATATTTCTTTGCCGATGTCGATATTGCATGTACCTACGATGATTACAAACAAACAAAATGCAAAGGACTGTAATTGTATACAATACAATATTGTGCTCGATCACACATCGCACAGCTATCCAGGTCAGAAGAAACACCTTGGATAAAATTTCGACATCTTTAAAGTAGAAAATATCGGACTCAACCTAAACCTGTGACATGGAATTCTACATGAAAATTCACCATAAAATGTCTCATCCGCTCTCCAATTTCCAGGCGATCTAAAAGTAATATGCAATCATGCAAGTGATAAGTTAGCTCCAATACTTCCGGGTGGTAAAGCGGGAAATTTCTCATCAGTAGCGCTGGATCGTATGATAGCTCGATGCGCTCGCCTAATTGGATGCAGGCTTTTATCACGTTAGGTTTGGCGTCTATCGGTTATTTTTATCGATCTTAGGCTGCATTCTGTTAAACTTGCCTTGGAGCTTTTACACTTTAGTCATCACTTTAAGTGTACATATTTTGTAATATTTGATTTTATTTATTGACGACCGATGTGGCGCGGTGGGCGAAGGTCCGCCTGCGACGCAGGAGGTTGCGGGTTCGATTTCCACCTCGGAACAATTGTGTGTACGATCTGCAGATATTTGTTCCGGGTGTTCTGGTCGTTTTCTATGTATAATATAGTATTATGTATATCAGTTATCTAGCGCCCATAACACAAGCTCTGCTTACCATGGGGCTAGATGCTGTGTGAATTGTCCAGCATTATTTATTTATTTAAATTCTTTTTAGGGTTCCGTATCCAAAGGGTAAAAAGGGACCCTATTACTAAGACTCCGGCGTTTGTCCGTCCGTCTGTCACCAGGCTGTATCTCAAGAACCGAGATGTTAGACATTAAACATTTTCCCAGATTATGTACGTATTTCTGTTGCCGCTATAACAACAAATACTAAAAACAACATAAAATATAATAGATTATAATCAAACCAAATAATTTCGAAGTTTAACTTTAATTGTTGACACCTTGGATACTTCATTTATGTATTAATACTTGTGTTAGAAGGTCTCTTCTATATCAGATATTACAGATTACACTACAGATATACCTAATTACTTTCGGATTTGTAATTATGTATTAGTAGAAAAGCGATGCGTTCTGATTGGAAAAATAAACAGAGGTCTTATTTCCAATAGAAGTTTACCGATAGGTAACAAAAGTGAATTCACCTCACGTAGGAGTCAATAATTTCCGATTTTCTGGTAAAAAATATCTGTCCTGTTCACGGCGTGCCCCGAATGCGTCTATTGTGGCCGGATTAAATTATATTTCTGAGAATAAACCGGGACCCAGCGAGGAAATTGTTTAGCAGACCACGAGAAGTTTGGACTTCGGGGCATAATGGATTTAGGTATAATTTAAGCTGTCTACTTTGTCTTAGCAAACGCCTTCACTTTCTTACCCGCCCGCGTATATGCTATTCGAGTGTATTTTTGTTGTGGCTCTCATGTACCTCAAAGCAACCAAATAGTACATCCTGTTGTGGTGAATAAGGTATGAAAACGCTTGTCAGATTTCTGGGAGTGTTTTTAAATACATTTTACAGGCATTAAGGGCAAAAGCATACAAAGTGTAGCTTAAAAAAAGTTTTTCGTTACCTCATTATTCTAAATTTGCTTCAGCGTTCATTCAAACGTTTCGAAGTATTAATAAGCATTAAATAACCTCTTTAAAACACATAAACATAAATCTACGCGCTCATTAATACAGTGAAATGAATGAAATTGATGAAATGGGTGCTTTCCATATGTGTGAGATTAACTTGCCATGAAAAGTTTCTCGAGTCTGCAGCATAAGTAGTCAGGACGGAAGGGCTGGTTAAGAAGAAATGAGGTTCAGATTCCGTGAGGATGGCTGATTTGATCTCGATGCTCTTCATGCTACAGCGGCCATTATTTCTCCACGTACGGAGCTCATACAATTGAGAATTTTCCCATTATTTGAAGTAGGTAAGTATAATCTATTTCTTTTCGGCTCGGGGCTCTTTAGATCTTTAGTTTGTGGATACAGATTTATTGAAAATCTTTCGTCAGAGTAATAAACGGATCTCTCGAGCTATATCATCATCATCAGCCTATAGCAGTCCACTGCTGGACATAGGCATCCCCAATGAGCACCGAGTTATATAAATACTGACCTGATTCTTAAAAATTACCAAGACATATTTATGTTATGTTAGCTTATTATTGGTTAGGTATATAACTTAACTTTTTAACTGACTTGGAAAAAAGGATGAGCTTCTACGTTCGCATATGTGCCTATGTTTTTTATATATGATCGTCAATTTCGTCGACGATTTTCAAACGATTACGAAACTTCGTTCGCAATTTTAAAAACAATGATCCCATGGTAGCCCGCTAAATTAATTTTATGAATATTACCGAGGGATTGGTATTTGTCTCGCAAAACTTAAAAACAGTCTAAAGTTAAGAGATTTCAAGTTGGCTTTTGCCTTATAATCACATTATAATAACTTTTGGTTTTGCCTAGTAACGTAATAACTTTTCCTAAGGTTAGTTTTGGGTGATATTTTTGTTATTTTCATTTCTATTGTATTTTAGAAGAAAATATTTATCAAGAAAAATCATACACATGACTGATGGTCCGCTAACGACGCAGGAGGTGGAAGGTACGATTGCCGCCTAAATCTTTGTAAAATCTGCAAATATTTGTTCCGGATGTTCTGAGTATTTCTATATAATAACCAAATTATAATTAGGTTCCTCTAGTAAAACTTACAGCTACACAGTTATTGGCAGTAAGTACCAATTAATCAATTGTAATTATGTAACATTCATTTATACTTCCACATCCGTATTCACCACAAACCAAGGACTAAACACACATTTATCAGATTAAACTTATCCCAGGATAGAAAGTCTTCAATACGTTATGTATGGAGTGAATCGAAATGGCAGCGCGCCGCCCGCCCTCGCCGCCCTCGCCGCCCTCGCCGCCCGCCGGAAGTCGTCACGTACGCGCCCCGCGCCTCGATGCACTCTACCATTTGACTTCAGGGCTGTTATGTAGAGAGGTTTATACCTACCACAGTTACTAAACTATTAAGGTACCTAAGTAATTTTAAGTTTAAATATAATTTTAATTTGTTTTTATTATTAAATAATATGCTAGCTCGTATATAGATATATGTATACCCTTTAATTGTTTTTGTATCATAACTTTATTAATGAAATAAACGAATACGTTAATTCAATTCAATGGAATTGAATTGAATTTAAATAGACGTTTAGTCTATTTTATTGTCAATGCATAATAGAGATTTAACATTGTCCTCCATTTTCTGTTAAGTATTTAGTTTTGTATTACGTTTCGCACAATTTACTTATCAAAAACATATGAACCTATGTAGAAAATTAAGACACAATGTGAATTGTTTGAGAAAAATAAATTGAAAAATTAAGCAACTGTTTTTTTTTGTTTTGCTTAAGGTTAATTTTACAATCTCTGTGTAAGGGTAGAATTCACAAGAGAAGCGTTATTTTTTAAAATAATAAGTGGTCAAATTGTTCCGTATTTCATTATTTTATCATGTTTGAGTTTCTTTATTACATTGAATGCTCACGACGCACCGATTTGATGAAATTTAGCAATACGTTATGTATGGCATGCCATTGCAAGACGTAGCCTGAGGCTCGGCATATTATAATGCTAAAAATAAAAGATTATAACACTATTTAGTTGTATCATCTCCAAACAGACTTCGTATAAGGTATGCCATATACAGCTCGTCACTCAAGACCGGGGCTTTCACGCGCCGCCGCCGTCGCGGTTTAACGCTACGTCTCTGCGCGTCAATTCTCTCTCACATCCGACTTGAGGTTGATAAAGTTACAAAGATCAAGAAACTAGCTTCCGTACACCCTTTGATAAGAAACTAGTTTCTGTTGGCATGTTTTGTAGGTATGGTTTTATATTATTTCACATCCGACTTAAGGTTGATGAAGTTGCGAAGTTGTGAATATCAAGGAAGTAATGTTTTTGTAGGTGGCGTACTATTGGTATAAAATGTTCTCGGAACCTATTAATTTCATGCTAGTTTACATGAAATGTATATTAAGTTGAATATATGGTATTCATTGGATGAATTAAATTAAATGTATTATATTGACAATGAGATCGAAATGTGCGTTTGTCGAAACGAGAGATATTCATTAAAACTAACATTAAGTACATTATAATATATTTAAAACCACAAGTTTTTTTTTTCATTGTCACATGATCTGAAAATAGCACAGAAGCTATTTTTTTTTCTTATATAGGCTAGAATTAAATTAAATAACTCATTGTTTTCTTCCATCCAGCCGGAACAAAACAATTAACTTACAAAATAACATCTAAACAATCCAAGACGTCTAGAGCGCGGTGCAAATCCGACAATCCTTTAGCAAATCTTCATAATTCGATCGGGACGAGGAGATGGGTACAACTCGTCCCATCTCACCCTATACGGAACGAGATTGCAGACTGAAAATTTAATATTTATTCAATTAAACTCACAAAATAACTAAACAGCTTAAGTTAGGCGTAGTTAGATTAGAAAAAGGCCCATTGCTGCAATAACTTTATTATTAAAATGTTTTGACACCAACCACCTCTAGACCTACATATGTCCAGAAATACAGTGAAGGAGAAATACAATGAACTTCGTGAGAGAGCGAAATGGGAGCGAGCAATGGTCAAGAGCTTTCCTGCACCTACATACTTCTTCAGAGGAGCCGTGAGCCAACATAAAGTTCTGAATTTAAATTGATCAACTGGTCCTGGGTCGAAATTGGGTCGAGTTGTACAACACTATTGTGTGTGACGAAGCGTGACGAGCAAGCGACCGGGAAATGCCAATGGTAGCGGCGTTGAGCTACGGAGTTACGGCGTAGCAGCGTAGATGTGCTACGCTGCTACGCCGTAGCAGTGTTGATATGCTACGGGATGCAATCTTACTGTACATAGCTGAAATTCTGGCATTGTTGTGGCGATCTTTCAGAGATAGCTCTGCAATGCCCAGCAGTGAGCATTTTACGGCACATTGATAATAATAATTATTTATTTAATGACTACAACGATATTAGACAAATCAATTAGGTAAGTATATGTACTTACCCAAGTAGTTTTGTGACGTACCTATGGGTACCTCATCTAATTGGTCATCAGTTATGAGATCGGTAACTAGTAGATACATTTTAAAAATATGAAACAAAAAACATAAAGCATTACTTAACATTCTCTCTCTCTCTATGGATAAAGCAAATATTGACTTTCAGATACCAAAATTTATAATAAATTGAATTCATTTCGTATAATAAGGACTTTCTAATTAATTATTAGAATATGCAAGCTTACTTGTCTCTTATTTTGTTAAATCCAGATATTTCCGCGTCTCATTCGCGACCGAAATAATTAGAAATTCAGATTGAAAATTTCTACGTACACTCAACCATAGAATAATGGTATTGATTCTTCTTATGCAAAAAAAAAGATGCATATAATTATTTTAGTTGATCAGTTGAAAAAACTTGCAGAAAACTCTGATACTTGCATTGTTTTTTTTTTCAGAAAAACTACATAACTTCTTTTGGATATACAACTTATGCACTCATCAGTGTACAAGTTGTATGTACCTAAACCAAAAAAAAAAATTGATATTCTTTTCTAAGACTACTTAAATTGAAGCTTTCCTGATTTTCCTCAGTCCAACAGTACGTTGTAATATACGAGGTTAATGAAATTTAAATATTGTTTTATTAATTTCGCAATACTTCCTCGGAAGCGTCTCTGAATCAAAACTCGAATAATATTTTGGTTATGAGCCAAATATTTGTAGGAATAAATTAATAATTTTGCTGGTTATGAATTAGAGTATCTGATTAAGTGTGAATAAAATGTATATTTTGACATAATATACATATATCAAAATTAAACGCTTTGGAATGATAAATATAAATACTTTTAATCATAAAAAGTACAGTCATTTATCGGGCTTTATCATTATTTGTATTAGTAAGTAATTACTTTTAGTATAGTGATTTGTATTAGTTAGTAAGTATTTTTAAAAGAAATATTTTATGACAATTATAAAAAACATGAAAAAAAACCATTCCAGTTTTTTTTTTTCATTTTGATGAAAAACAATTCGAAGAAGTATCTATTGAACGCAACATTTTATAAAACCGTAAAGAATGTTGGCCGAATCGGTGTTCGTCACTTATCATCAGAGATTAAATTTTCACCTTCAGCTAACTGAAAAAATCCATTACTTCCGGCAGATGTCACCGAAATCAAATGTCGCTGGGACATGAAAACTGTGGAGATGCGGAACCAATATAGTATAAAGCTGGGCTTGTGTTTTAATAGAAATAAACGGTGGTTATTTACATTATATTAAATTAACATGTATAGTCTTCAGTCTTGTGATAATTATAAAGTAAGACAACAACCATCCACCAACCATCATTGAACTGAGGCATCTATCTGCGTAAGTTGTCTTGTCTCAGTCAATATAGTCTGCTTATTAAAGAAAACTCAAAGCAAAAATGTACAGTCTAAGTTCCTCCTCTCCACACCTTCTCCTGTTCTTCACGCCACTGAAACACAAAGTTTTTTTATTCAGCAGATAGACAGACATTAATCAACGTCTATCAGCGGCAGATTCGCGGCCCCATCGAGATTCATGGCGGAGAGTACAGCCATTGTCTTTACATGATAGATATAAACGGAATTGGATTTTGGTAATCCGCACTTGAGTTTGATTTATTATGAGTATGAGTATGAGTTTGATTTATTATGAGTATGAGTATGGATTTTGAAAATAATCACACAGGCTCTTGGGTTCGATTTTTTATCGAGTATGGATTTGCATTTCGACCGCTGAAGTTCTTTTGTTTAAATATGTTTTTGAAATGGCTGTGGAATATTTTATCAGAAACTTCATTAAATAAACCTTAGCCACCGATTCATCATCATTGTATCCGTCCACTGCTGGACATAGGCCTCCCCCAGACTACGCCAGCATCGGTCTTGCGCCGCCTCATTCCATCAACTCTCTGTGACCGCTACAATAATGAATTATAATGATACAAAACCGCCATTAAGGTTATATAAAATTAGCAATGGTTTGAAAAATAAAACAAAATCATCACAACGAAAAGCATGCAATTATTATTTGAGTTTAGGTATACTGTAGCAACCAATATAAACTCGAATTAGTTTCTTATTCGCTTTGGTTGAATCTGGGCGTACACACAGGACTATACATACAATACAACAATACTTTTAAGAAGTAGATAGAAATACATATATATGTTGTAGCTATGTGTCTGTTGTGTCTCAGTACATAGGAGACAAAGTTCCTGCAATCTCGTTTGCGTGGCACGCTGCAGTGGCCCCGTCTTGTGCACTGCCATGAGGTGGAGGAATGGAATGTCACGGGCTGCTATTCTGAGAACATACGATATTTAATCCTACGATATTTAGAGCTTAGGTGGAAAGGTTTTTATTCCTTTGGGGTGGCTTGAGTGTCACTGCGGCCATGATAGGAATATTGTGATGAGTTCCACCTCATCACAATAGGCCCATCATGGCCGCAGTGACAAAGGTTAGTAGAGAAGTAGAAATGCCGACTTTTTGACGCGCTTTAGCACACGAAATAATAAATCAAATAATATTGGACAATTATCATATCATCATTTAGCCCAAACCTAAGAAGATCTTGTGTTTCATACAGAACCCGTTTTAGAGTATCTGTTTTTTTGTAGTTATACGAGCGAGTTCATACATTCGACAGTATTCGGGATCCAGTAAACTCTAAATTCCGGTAGCGAAGGACCCATGAAACACGGTCTAGTAAAAACGGATTAGCCGTGTTCGTATCCTAAACGGCACTGATATAATGTGCGAGTACATAGGCAGAGGAAGTATTAATTATTAAATGCTGAATGTAGATAGGCGCAGGGCAGTGAATTATTATTGTTGTACCCATACCAAGCGTGTTCTGTTAGAAGTGATAGTTTTATCACTAATTTCAAAATCTGGTGGTAGCTTATATCAATTCAATAATAGAAACACAGCAATAACGTGAAAGGATTTAAGGTTAAGTAGAGGGGAAAAATTACTTACCTTGTTTATTGAGTTTGGCCCGAGAATAGTTAGAAGACGAATAGCAGCAAAATATCGAATGACTCAATAATAGCCACCGAAACTAAAGTATAGTTGAACAAGTCGAAGAGTCGCTGCAAGTGGAGTGTTCCTAATTGCGGTTTGATGACATCTTTGAGGAAACTTTAAGAAAAGGAGACAGGTGCGCAGCTTAGCAGCACTTTTATAAATGAAATTCTGCTTATAATCCATGCACGATGAGAATGGGATAGGACCATTTCGAATTGAAACAAATGTAGTCGGACACTTATATTGACAAAGTTCCAATCCACTTGGTAACTCGAGACGTGTATTTCGGTATTCCAGTCTACGTCGAATGAACCCTGATGGTATGTTTTGCGTTTTTTTTTTTCTCGTTTGAGGAGATAAAGCTTTTGTTCACAATTTTCGATATTGTGATTGTGAAAAATTGTGAACAAAATAGCTTTAACTAAGCTAAGGAATTTCGCTCTTGTTGTATTTACATTTTGGTAATGTAGGAAGGATCTCAGTTTTTTATAAAAAAACAGTTTAATTTTTATTTTAGAACAGTTTAATATTATCATGTAAGAATTTTATAATAAAAAAATAATAATCATGTAAATAATGACATCATATATAAATGAATTCATCAAATCATGTATTCAATAAATTAAATTCTTACATGATAATCTGTGATAGAATTATCATTACGTTACCTATGATCTTTACTAGTTTACTGAATGCTTTAATTGATAAGGCACTAAAGATACGACTAAACAAACCTAAATTACTCCTGCAAATGAATAGACTACCTCTATCAGGAATTCATAGAAAAGGATTTTATAGGGCAAAGGGAAATAAGGCAGCATTTACAAACGGGAAAGATATCTTTCCCATATTTTTTTACACTCATTACTAGAGCGGTTTCCTGGTTTTTTTGCCTTTTCCGGTGAAAGAGATAAAAAATGAAGATGAACTGCCGTGGTGCAGAGTAAATACGGGGTCAAGTAGTGATGGGGGCAGGAATGAGAATAGGTATCTAAACTTATCGATATCATAAATATCACATTTGATATCTGTATTTTATGCCCACATGCGTGCTAATTGTTTGAGCGCTGAGTTGTTCTGGAGTACGATATTTATAGGATAGTTCAAAGTGATTTAATTTGAAACGATTGCCTAGGCTGCAATTATTATCATTTAACAAAGACCGTAAACAGTAAAAACAGTAAACCTAATGATGACTGACTAAGTAACAATTGAAAATAAAATACCTACCTATAAAAAATCAATGTGCATTATTTTTTGCCATTCTCAATTGCATTCGATCCTATGTTAGTACCTAGTACCTTGTCTTTATGCTCGGGTAAAAAAGGCAGAAGTCAAAGGCAAGAAATGTATCTTACTATTGTAGTAATAATAAAATCCAATACCTCCACTAAATAGTGTTAGTATTGGTGAATTTTTATCGACATCAAACCAGAATAACGTGTTTTTTTTATTGATTATATTTTTATCGATATAAAAGCATCGACTCGACGCCACCCCTACTTGCCGGCCGCAGACCGTACGCGCCGCTACACACGAAAAGTCGCTCCCAGCAAATATATTAGAATATACATTACCCTACGTGACTTCGGCGAAATGAATAGCCTCCATTCTACCTCCATTTTACCTACACACCGGCCCATGCAATCCGTATTTCCATCCGAGCCCAATTTCGGACGAACACAGGTTTTCATGTTTGTATGTAAATGCATAGATAGATATTATGATATAGGTTAGTACCTTTGTCAGTATGTCCCTGAGCTTTGTAAATAGGAATAACGAAAAAATACTAGTTAAACAATGCCCTTAAAAAATTTATTACAATATTGTGATTTATCTTTCGTATTCTTCAATACCGGCCCTAAAATCTTATAATTATGATAATTTATATATTACACTTCTACGTAAGTAGTAAGTTAAATTATCATTATTCTCTCTGGGCTTTTATCCTAATCTCTCTGCGTCACCACCAGATGAGACTGTGGTCAAACGAGAGTCTATATACGATAAAAAAATGACAATTTAATGTAGGTATTTCTTTATTCAGATTTAACTTAAAGTCGGTGGTCGAGTCACATCCCAAGTCGGTAACTAAATTTTGTTGCATTTTTAGTTTAAATGACATGGGCAGTAATATTATAATATTACATAGATATATATTAATACTGAATTGCCTACCGTGTAGGTAGCATTTCAATATTCCCCAAAACCTAGCATAAATCACTGCGCGAATAAAATATTGGCTGGCAACAACCTAACATTTCGCTAAAATACGTAGGCGTGCGAGTAGTGAAATTAATTAAACGAACCAACAGGGCGGCAGGATTTACAGGCATACCGTCATGCGTGACGTCATCCGTGACGTAACATATTACATTACTTCAGGACCTTTTGAAGGTACCTACAAGTTATTGAAACTGAAACTAGGAGGTGGAATTTCAATTATTCCGTGACGATTTTGTAATGACTTCTTGGTAGGTAGGTACTTGATATACGATATAAGGTACGCAGGAGTTTTTTCACAATGGCTACTTTTATAACTGTTACTAATCACACTAACACTTAGAAAATAAGCTAATTATAATAGTATTGTCAAACCTATGTGATAGTTACTCAGCTGACTCGCTAATAATACTCCTTTACAAACCTTTGTGGTTTTCTTAGTGTTATTAAATAAATAATGCTGGACAATCCACACAGCATTATCTAGCCCCATGGTAAGCAAAGCTTGTGTTATGGGTACTAGATAACTGATATACATAATACAATACATTACATAGATAGATATTTTTTATTATACATAGAAAACAACCAGAACACCCGGAACAAATATCTGCAGATCGTACACACATTTGTTCCGAGGCGGGAATCGAACCCGCAACCGCTTGCGTCGCAGGCGGACCTTCGCCCACCGCGCCAGATCGGTCGTAAAAATTATTATAAAGCTTTTTTGTAATATTATCTTATGTTGGTAAATAAATAAAAAAATGAGTTTAATTTTTATTTTACTTTAATTGATAGAAGCACATAATAATTGGGTACCTAATTTATCTTCTTATTTTGTAATTTTTTTCCTAAGGAAAAGGTTTGTATTAAGTCCAATATTATTTTAATAGTTCAGTTAGAATCACTTAAGCCGAAGTTTACTGAGGTATGTAGTATTGAATCACTGTTGCTGCCTCCTGACTCTACAAAATCTATCTAAAAGTTGTCAACCATTAGAAATAAACACTTTTCAAATAAGTAGATAGTTACCTACAAGAATACTTTAAGAACACTTCTAATTGTTCAAATATCCACATTCCACAGGCATTTCCATCAAATTAAGGGCACAGGGTAGGACCCTCTTATTCGCCAATTTGCGAAAATTGCGAGGTATGCCCTTAAACGGGACTCCAATTTGAGATAAGGACGAGACAAATTGTCTTGTATTGAAATTCGTTCTGGTTCAATTATGTTAGCGAGAAGCTTTTGTGGTTGTTAAATTATTGAAAAAGGAATTCTAAATTTTAAAATCAGTAAGTTACCAGTAACAAGTCAATTAAATATAAAGAATGCTGAACAATCTACACAGCATTATCTAGCCACAAGCTAAGCAGAGCTTGTGTTATGAGTACTAGATGACTGATATATAAATACAAAACAAACAAAAAAACATACCTATCCAATGTTTTATTTATATATATATAGGTACCTAATACCCAGAACACGCACGAAGCAACTCAGTTTTAAACCAAAGCGCTTTTCAGTATTCCGTTGTGTTTTAGTTATATTATGTTTTTATTTCTATTTTTTTTTTTATATGAATTATTAATAACCGTGAATATATAGATACTATTTCGTAGATTTAAATACTCTTAGGTGATTTGAGGAGAAATAAGTACACTAATATTTTGTAGACTTGAACACCCTGGCAAGTTAAAAGAATTTTCAACATCGAGTGATTCGATAAGCGATCTTTTCATACGGGTACCTGGCGATTACCGGGTGAAGCCGCGGGGCGCGTAATTAATATATCTCATGTATTGTCTTTTCTTACTACGTATGGATCTATTGTTCTTATGATTTTTTTTATTTTCTTATTATGAACTGAAATAATAAAAATCTTTGTGCCAGGTTCATTCATTCATTTATATCTAGATCTTCGTCAACCACCTATGGGCAATAAAGTGCAATCAATAGGATCAGGCAAATCTGCAGCGAACGGCAAGACATTCGGCACATTGCCCCATGATTTATGGCGTTCTGTTATCGACATCTTCCAGCCTATGCTACCCTTCCGACGGCGATTGATAAGAGCCGTGGAGTGGCTAAGAGACTGTGGAAAGATTTGGTATGCGTGAAAGTTCCATGACCATAAACTTAACCCTAAATGACCCTTAGTAATTAGATTGCCTTTTAAAGGGAACCTAAAAACATAATTATCAAAAATCTGTTTTTGATAAACTTATAATTATATAATTTGTTTGAGTTAAAAAGCCAAGGCGTTTATTATATAATATAATAAAATTATATAATATAATAAAATATATCTATCCATGTAATGTATTGTATTATGTATATCAGTTATCTAGTACCCATAACACAAGCTCTGCTTACCATGGGGCTAGATAATGCTGTGTGAATTGTCCAGCATTATTTATTATTTATTTATTTATTATCTGGGGGAGGCTTGCGTCCAACAGTGGACCAATATAGGATGTTAAGGTGAGGAGGTGAGCCTAAAATGTATCTATTTACAAATATATGTGCTTTCTAATACAAATTTAAAAAAAATATGCAAAAAAAATTCACATCCATTTGCAAATCCATTTTTGTTTGGTAAATGCACAGAGAATAAGTGAACCGTAGTTTTTACCGGCGACTTGAATTAGAATTATTTATTCAGGTGAACGTTTCAAATTTGGCTAGAAGTGCCGTAAAGCCTATGTTAGGTTTAACTGGACTCGCGATTTACGGATGAATATAGGGTAATAATAAGAATCTAGATATATTCAAATAGGTAAGAATCTTTGAGGCTATACCAAAATTAATATCTTAGACAATCCGATGAATATATCGGGTATTGAAATAAATACTTTAAACAAAAATAAAATAAAAGCAAAGTAGTCATCTCCACTGCACTCCTGTTCCAACCGTCCAGCAGCGCGTGAAAACCGGGGCTCGCGATTTTTTGTAAGATTTTCCGGTAGAGTGCGCGCGCGCCTAACGCACTGCGACTGATTAATTGACTATTGATTACTGGTGACAGGGGGGATAGTGACTGCTACCAACTTAGTTTGGACATATATTTTAGGTGGAAAGAAAACATGGTGTTTACTAAATGCTGGGTATGGGCCGGTTTCATACAAATAGAGGAGAGTAGGGATCATTACACTTATTAGTTTTTTTTCAATTAGTTAGTAGTTATCTAGTGTTTATGGTGTTGGGTAATTAAGGAATTAGTTTAGTAAATTTGTTAAAGCTACAAATAAAGATTTTTCAGTTTTTTTTACTTACATGGTAATCATAGCCTAAGATCTAGGTTACAAGGGTAAATTCAAAACGTTGACGGTCCCGCCTATTTTAAAAAATTTCGTGGTACATCCAATAGTATTTTTTTATAAATTCATAATGATACGTCCCTCAAAAATCAAAGCTTTAGCTCACACGTCCAGCCCGGGAAAGGCGAATGAATTGCCTTTGGCTAATGCATTATAATTAATGCATGAACGTCGCTAAACACTTATTATTCACTTATTATGTGTATACCTCCTACTTTTAGGTAAGTATTAAGTCTTATAATAGTAAGTAAGTAAGTAAGTAAATCATTTATTTGACACATAAAACACACACATACAATTAATCAGCTTAATAACAAAAGTACAAAATTAAAACAAAACATGATTATCAAAAGTAATAACCAAGAAATGCGTGTGTGTAGCAGTGCCAAAAAGGTAATAGCTCAGTGATAATATTGCTCTATGAGCAAACACAGATTTTCAGCTATCACCTTCAAGGTGACGAGACAAGGCGAGCCCAGCGACACACGTCTGTCAGTAAATATAACTACCTGCCTACTGTCTACAACGATAACCAAGAATTAAATATAAGAAGACATCTATTACACTACATATGCACCTACAAATAACGATAACCTATTTAACCTACGAACTACAAAAGCAACCTAAGATGGGTGGAACTCTCCTATAATAATGATTCTTTATTCAATAATTTTCACCTTTTTTGTTCTGTGCTGAAGTTGTGCTTGGTCAATAAATGTCTCTCTATCTCTACCTATCTATCTATATCTATCTATCCTATCCGTTAAAGTTTTCTTATGGGTTCTGTTTAAGATACCAGATGGTTCGTTGCATATGACAAGAATGACTTGTATGTGTCTGGCACGACCCTGTACTTGCACAGGGTCGTGTCAGACACATAAACGAAGCTCATTAAAGTTAGAAGCAGTGCTCATTCATGCTTATGAATCAGCACTGTTCGTAACTTTACTATTATCTGTTGCAAAATCAGTGTTCGCATGATCGTCATCATCTGCAAAGAGTACCGACTTTCACACTTTGCCGACTTTCGCACTTTGCCGACTGCTATTACTGTATTATCTTCTTGACTTTACATAATGTTCAACAGCCCGCGAAAATATACTAGACTTATTTTAATAGTTGGAAAAACGCTAATGATTGCATAAAGATTAAAAAAGTCGATGGTATATGAAAGTCATCATCATCATTATCATTGTCAGCCTATGATAGTCCACTGCTGGACAAAGGCCTCCCCTAATGAGCGCCATAGCGCCCTGTCTTCAGCTTGACGCATCTAGCATCTAGCTGCAGTCTTTCGCAGGTCGTTATCCCACCTGGTCGGAGGGCGTCCTACACTACGTGTACCGAGTGGTCTCCACTCAAGAACACGTTTACCCCAGCGGCCGTCGGTTCTTCGCGAGATATGGCGCACTGTCACTTTAGCTTGCTAATTCTTAGAGCTAAGTCGTTGACGATTGCTTATACATTACCTAAAGTCGGCACTCCGCTATCTATTACCTGTATGGAATACTGCAAAAGTCGGCAAAGTGCAAAAGTCGGCACTAAACTCCGAAATCTGGAAGTGAGCCGGGTTTCTAGAAAAATCTATTTATTATATTTCAGCAGAAAATATATAATTCAATAACATTATGTTTAGTTAATTAGGCGTAGGTATTGTTAAAGTAGGTAGTAAGTTGTTTTTTTTTAAATATCATTTGCCGTTAAAAACTCATTTAAATCATAATAGCATTTATGTAAAAGTATTGTTTCAATTTGGTTTCAAATGTTTGGTCTTTTTCCTCGTGTGTTTTAGTATATCCGGTATATTATTATAGATTTTTGATGCCTCATTGAATGATGATGCGTACATGAAGTAGGTATAGGTAAATTTAAGACAAATTTCTATACATAACATCTACCTACACCAGGAGCATAACGTTTGATCACACCAGTAGTTCAAATAGCATAGCAGATATTACCGCAAACCGCCAATTTGATGAACTACGATCAAAGATGCCGTATACGTAGGCTATGTGTTTCTGCTTGTGTACTATAATTTGCTCATATCATGGAGCTTGAAAATTAGTTATTAATCTTATACTGTAGAAATAGGGAAGTGAACTTATGTTATTAAACTTTGTATGTGACTTTTTTTAAAACTATATTTATTTTAATGGAGTTTTGTCACAAAATGACTACGTAACTCAAGTAAGAGATCAAATTCTTTATAGATAATTATAAACATGGCAAAACACACAAACTAAAAAAAAAAAATAACAATAGCATTTGTGACAAAATCCGGCCACCTCCTTATGGAATGTCGATAAAACGGAGCTAAATTACATTGGTCTCCTTCGTCATCACAATGGATAAGGCGCGTTGTAAATACCTACATAACTCGCAAATAAAGCTTGACTAACATTTTGGCTTCCTCGGAGTACGAGAAAGACAAAATGCTAATACAAATATCTACGGTTAAAACATACAAACATCTTTGTGGATGTGTCTCGTCACTGACACATTCCATCAAAACATGATGCACATCTATTTACATTTTTGAATTTATCATAAGAAATTACTTTTTCCATTATCCGATTCATTTATTTGATCAAACCTGTGATACCTCATAAATGAAATATTATATCATATATATATAAAATATCATCTCGAAAGGTACCTTTCGTGCCTATAACACTCTCAGTAATATTGGCAAGAGTCCAGACTATTTCAATGTTCACGTGCGAGCCCACATTGCCTCGCGATGCGAAATGCCATCGAGATCGTGTGCTGCGTTCTAAAATATATACTTTTTAATTGAAATGATGGAAATAATAGTCAATATTTTTGAAACTTACATATCCTAAATGCATTATCCAAAAAATTAAAAAACCCGTAACCATAACAACGTTTCATTATATTAATAAAATACTAAGAAAGGCTGCCTCAAAGTTGGCATAACACTGCCGGTCACCTACAATATTTAATTCATATACTTAGGCTAGCGCCATATTGAACGGAAAGTCTGTAGCCGATCTTACGCGGTGGAATGCCAGTACCCTACATTTTATTTTATCCAGTTTCTATTTTCAGGCACACTACGTGGAAGATCGGTTCAACCCGAAGTTTTTTACTGATATTCTAAACAAATACTTTAAATTATCTTTGATTCTAACTAATATGAGTTATATGTACTGGTGTTTCGCCGCATAAGATCGGCGGCGGATCATCCATTCAATGTAGCGCTAGCCTTAAGTCGCATAAACCCGCCGGCTGTGTCGCTGACTTTGGTGCGTAGACTTCCTAAGTCACGTATGTATGTACGCCTGATGATGATTTCTTCCTAGCCGATTTTCACGTCGGCGGCGCGGCGGCCAGTTCCAATGGAGACTATCCACGAGCGCAGGACATGACCTTTATGAAATAATACTATAATGTATCTATCAGAAGATGCATGTAAATGAAATGGGTTACACGAAATAATAATCTATTTTGTTAACCATTTAACTATAGTTTGGTCATGGTTTTCCTAAAATAAATAAATAAAATATATAACGGCAGAGCGATACAACCGGGGAGATATCAGGCGCAAGACCATCAGCTTAACGTGCTTTCCGATGCACGGAAGTGCTAGTCTAATCTAGGCCTAATCATCTCTCTTACATAGAATATCATCATATAAGTGATCGCACGAAGCTGTTCAAAGCAAATCTAATTGGATTCCGGCTTAGCACCAGTGGTCATCCAGTCTAGTGGCGTCTAGTGGCCCTCACGGATTACTTGCATACACCGCTGAGTCTATGGTGGGGATCTGTGAATTAGGTATTTGTGGGTACAGACGCGTGCTCAAGTTTAAATGACGACTTATAGTATGTTAATATAATAAAAAAATCAGATAGTGACTTTTTAGAGAAATTTTAGACAACAGAAATGTTCTTGTCCCAGAATATCTAAAAGGTGCGTGAAAAATAAACGTGAAGGGCGTATCCATTATTTATAATATCTTTTTATATTAGCTGACTGAGAATTCTTGTAGGAGAGTTTGTTTTCTCGGTAGTAGGTAGGCAATTTTGTGGGTGAGGTCTGTATACACACTCATAATAGGTAAAAGTGTACCAAGTCCCATTAAAATATGGAACGTGTCGATGACATGTTTTTATTATTGAAAAAGCGAACTCCGTTCCGAGGCCTATTTAAATTCTCCAACACAAAATTGCAAGGTTCGTTTCGGCTAATTGGTCTGCTCTAATACACCGAATTAGAGTGCCAATTTGCACAAAAATACAAAATTATTGCGTTTTTTGGTGATTTAAAATAGGCCACTATTAGCTTATTTTCAGTGCTTAAATAGCACTTATACCAAATGAGTTGTTAGTTACTATAACTACTTATACTACTACAAGGGTTAGATGCCATATGCTACATAAAAGCCACCATTAATGGCGAAGATAAGTATAGCTTTTGTAATTATAATAATTACAATGCCGATACAAAATAATGATTCCAGAAATATTTTACTACTGCAACCCAAAGCAACAATAAAAGTTATAAAAAAGGTAAAATTCTGGTCTAGAAAACTACGAATGTTTTGTTGACAAACTAAATTGATTGAAGTTGGCCATTGAAGCTGTCTGTACCTACGTATTAGGATTGGTATTAGGTATTTGTTTCCTGCCTGGTGGTTTGCGATTGGCTGTAATGTCTACTGATTGAGGAGGACTAATAAGATCAATGTAATCAGCTAAGTAATCAAGTGATCATTTCGTAGCAAACTGCTACGAAGCTCGTAGCACTTTCGAAACGCTTTCGTAGAGACTTTGACTGGATTTTGACGAGCGAACAGTGGTCAAACAGCAAAAAAAGGTCAATAGACTCACTTTCAGCAGATATAAATGAATAATTTTTCGACGTAATTAGTAATTAATCTCATTAACAAGGAAGGGAGGCCTTTGCCAAAAATATCTTTAATTAAATTGCCTGATTTTTTATGTACTTAATTTTTTTAACACAAATTCAGAATCCGTGTTATTTCATCATCATCAACCTTTGTTAGTCCACTGCTGGACATAGGTCTTCCCATCAAATTTTCGTTGCAAGCGGCCAAGAAAAATGCGAAAGTAAATATCAACTTTTTGTTTATTCAACGGTTCTGTTGGTTTATGTTTAAACTTATCAAAAATCGTGTTGTTTAATATGAATATTGAGTTCAGCTAGGCTCCACTCTCAGGTCTGACACAGGGCTCTTGTGAATGCAGTGCACCACGAAACACATGTCCGACGGGGGCGGCATAGATATAGGAATAATTAGAAGTGATACTGAAGGTACACCCAGATAAAATGCAAGCAAAGTCAATGTTTAAAAAATCTTATAATTTTGTTTTAAAATTTGATTATTTGGGTTAAATTATATTTTAAAGATAACTTAAACTAAGGACCTATTTCCTCACATTGAAAATGTACATATGCCATATAATCCAAAGAATCATGCTAATATTTTTTTTCTTGTTAACGTCCAGTTTTTTTTAAGCCAAGGAATAAAATATTATGACTACTTGGTTTTAAACGTTAAATTTGAACAGAAAATGTTCCGCAAATAGCCGTTTTATCATGCTACTCAAGAATAAATTCCGAAAAATTCATTTCATCTACATAAGCTAAGCCGATCTTGTGTAATGGGTGACTGGTGGTGGTGAATAAACAGCCACTTGAACAAATTCCACATCAATTCTAATCTTCCCTAGGTCTATGGCGTAGGCGATTCATTTCCTAGGCATAGCACGTCGATACGCCGTCAGAGCCATGCTACACCCTCTGCGGTACAGATTTACAATCTGTTAGGCGTACCTACGGGGCTACCACACTTGGCTTAACTGTGTATTTTGCAAGTCCTGTAGACTATGTGCAATTTCAAGATCAAACTTTCTTAGATGAAATCCATTAGATCAAGTGTACATGAATCTTTATGTTGAATGTGTTTAGTAGCAAAGGGGTTTGAAGATTGCAGAATAATACTTTTGGAGAATACAAACTGGAAATAATTGGGAGAGCCGGTAAGGTACCATAATAACAAAAGTACTAAATGTGGTTGCGAAATATTGGGCTACTATATGTAATTTCCTCTATAATATTATATAGGTACTACAGAGTAGCCCATTTTTCTCGTGACTCGTACTTACGATACGCTATGAGATTTAATTAAATGCATTAATATTCAATTTAAAAAGTCAATTTAAAAATACGGGCAGGCATCTGGCATTTTCTAAAACCGTACTTTCATAGTGGAAATAAAATTAGCGCACTTTTACTTTCCAGTGTAAAAACCGGTGGGTCCACAGGTACACATGATTTTCACGCAACCCCGATTTCAGAACCGGAGTGTTTCTACCCGACTTTATTTTTAAAAGTTCACTGCAAATATTTTTCTGTTTCACTTTCAACTATATTTGGAAAACCAAACAAACCATCGATGTTTGTTCTGAAAAATATTATTGAAACTATAAAGTGTTTGAAAGAAAATCATTAGGTAGTTAAAAGTTCTTTGCAAATTAGAATGAAGAAGCATTTGCCGCAGTAGGACTTTAGGTTAAAATTACAATAGATGATCGAATTAAAGATATTATTAGTTGGGCTAATTTACGTAGAGTTCAAACCGAACAAAGCAACCTAACCACATCTAGCAGGCACAATTTCATAACAATACAACCAAATTCCGACACATACAAAATGCATGAGCCTCTTTAATTGCCTATTCTCCAGTCCAGAAAATTATACATTCACGCCCCGAGCGGACCGCGGCGGCATAACTAGTGTAGCTTGATACAAAGCAAACATTAGCCCAGCCATGCATTATTGTCAAGCACGGGCGCGACCTATGCATTCTACCTTATTTCATAAACAACCATTCCATTTCAGACTTTAAACTTGCAGGTTTACAGTTGAATTTGAGCACTACGCGCTTTTGTATTTCTACATACATATGTAGACATGTAAAATCACGTTACGCCCCGTTGAAGTCAGTAGCAAGATTGGAACTAGCTTTACTATTAACAGTGAGTTTTCCACTCGTATGATTGTGGAACACATGGGCTCGTCAGGCACATTTGATTAGATACAATTGTCATTTCAGTGAATAAGTTAATTAATTGTTTTGCCGGCGGTGTTCAATGTGGTAGTGTACACGTGGACGATCAATTTAGCAATTGTTTGAATTTGAATTGATTGATTGTAGCTAGCGACCTCATAAATCACAAATTGGTAGTATTTACTATTTTACTAATTCATTTACAAATAGCCTAAATGTTAGTTAAACAAATTGGTCAGAACCGAGAATAAAGTAACATTCGTGCTTTTTTTGCTTCTTCTAAATTATCTACAGGCGTAATAACGATGAAGAATGACCATTCGGATCACAGTTCATATTAGTCGTAAGCGCCTGGATAGCGGGCAGAGCAAACCTCAAGGGTGACTACACGACGATTCAAAAAAGAGTAAACCAACCCTTTAAGTACCTAGATAGATAATAACCATCCAATTTAACACATAGTTGTAAGTAAATTCAACGCAAACGCACTGTTAGCGTTTTGAAATCTTTGTAACAATATTTAACTTCAAAATAAAATAATTGTAGATACATACTTAATTGTTCTAGATTATTAAGTAAAGTAAATATTTATTGCATCAAATACATGTAAATAGGGTACATAGGTGGTGTATGTTTAAATAAGACGCAATGTATTTCTACCTTTGTGGCGTGCAAAATCCGGTTACAATAATTGTCACTTAATTTAAATTTGTACATACTTACATAAATCGAATATAATAATTAATAAATTTAAATAAAACTGATAAATAATGAAAAGCTAGAGATGTCATTTGCTTAAATCTAAAAAATTTTTGTCAGTCATGAAATCATTTAATGTATAGCATTTAGCTTCCAAAGTGGCTTTTATCTTTCTCCGAAACAGTGTGAGAGGTAGTTCTCTCAGTAATTTTGGCAGTTTATTGTAAATAGAAGGGGCCATGCAGAAGATAATTATAATTATAAGATAATTATGCAGAAGATTATTGTTCTGTACAGGTGTACAGAACAAAGTCGTAAGTAGGTACTTACGACTAAAAAGATCGTGCTTGTGATGAGGTCCTGATGACTCGTGGAAAGTGCCAAATCATTTATTTACAGCAGATCTATGTATTTTATTATAATGTTTATTTTAGTTTTATACGTTCTTCGTTATGTTCCTAAGAATATTACTATATACCTTCAAAATTATTTTACTGTTCATATGATATATATTTTTATAAAGTGAAATTTAAATTACCGTAACCAAGTGTACCTTGAACGCATATACGGCGAATAAATTAGTATGAATTGAACCGTCGCCTTAACTGATCCATCATTGAATAATGTTCTTCATTTCGCTAGCTAGCCTGTTACATCTTTGTAATTTAGTTTTTGTTTCATTACCCTTATTCCGTTAAATCAAAAAAGAAAATACTGGACAATATACGCAGCATCATCTAGCCTCAAGTTACGAAGATCTTGTGTTATGGGTACAAATTACCTGACTGTGTAACTTTTTTATTCTTGAGTTAAAAGGACATGGTGATGGGTAACTCCCATCACCTTTCCAAACATTGTAATACTATTTTTACCTTCCGTTTCCGATTTTCCGTCCGCTGACCAATGTTCACGGCTCCGTTGAGGGGTAGGCAGGGCAGTGCGCACTTTACGGCAATTACGCCTATGACGCCTTTGTTGACACGGCTTTGATGATATTTTTATTGGCGCCGATAGGAGAGGATGTAACGTGTTTAATTAGTCGAGAAATAACCATTTTTGTATGCGAGCGAGTCGAGGCAGAAAACAGGCATTTTGAGTTGATTATTAATGTTTTTTAGCGAACATTTTTATTCGAATAGTATCAAGTTCAGAGTTCAAATGTAAACGCTTTGTTAGTCTTACAAATTGATAAAGAATAAAAAGAATATAGACAATTAATTTTCGGAAATAACATTTTTGAAAGTTCATGGTTATTAATACAAAAGTGAAACTAACAAATCTAATCATGGTGAAAATATCCCGTTATAAAAGCCTTTTGAATGCATTAGGCCTATGCATCTGCCACCCTAGAGGTTTTTAAAGGTGTTTTGAGACTACTCCTAATCATACTCCATTATCAATTCAGATGCGATCTACCTACTAATTTTAAACCTAAAAATCAAAGATTAATTATTTTAAATGAATTTAATTTTTTTATTTTTGCAATGGCTCGTTTTTCATAAACTGCATCATCTAATGCTGACAGCAGACGATACGACCACGTCAGCAGCTAATCAAAATATCGTAATGAATCTCTACAATGTAGGAACATACAGTCATGTAAGGCGGGCTGTACACGGCATAACCGCACTAAATCTGCACGGAGTGGATCAACCATTACTGCTAATGACTTCGCCGCGGTGCCTGCCTCGCACTCCATAGGGCTGCTACCTTAAACATATTTTGTGATATAATAATTTGCGCCTGCAACTGCATATGCTGTGTTTCTGGTATGAAAAGTAGGCTTTAGATGTACGTTATGGATTCCAAGTCAATAAATATCGAATTTTGGTTGTATGGAAACGTTTCAAGGTAAGTTTTAACTAGTAGAAACTGATGTATAATAAAAAAATTATAATCTATTTTAGGCCTGTTCTTCACAATGTTATTAGAGATGGTGGTCAAACTTTTTTCCATTTTTAAATATATTTTTTGAATAAAAACATAGCCTTTGTGTTATTCCAGGTCTAGACATTACATCCATGCAAAATGTCAGTCCGATTCGTCGACTAGTTTTGGCTTGAATAACTATTGTTACTTCTTCAGGCCGCACATCCATCAGAACTTACAAAGAAGATAACGATATTTTGTTTTTAGAGGAAACTCTTCAGCTCTTTGTGACAGCCCTATCACTAGGATGCATCAATGCATCCACAGCAACACACGTACAGGTACCTACGTGACAGAAACACAGCTCCTCCCGGCCCCTCTGATTGGATTTATGCTGCCGACTGTACCGTGATGTTGGCACAATATGCAGGAATTTGAATCTGAAATTCAAGATTAGAAATGGCAGCGTTGTTTGTTGACTCTAAAGTCAAAAATGTATCGTAAGCTACCATTTTGATTGACTTCTGTTTCGCACTATGGTATTTTTATGAAATATTCTGATGTTTGTTTGTAAGTGTTTTTCCTATATTTTTTGTTTTATTTGTTACAAAATTGCACCAAAAAATTTAATATTTTATTTTGGTTTTACCCATTTATGAATCATCTTTCTAGATTCTAATACAAAAAAACTATATACAAAACTCGTTATTTTTTATTTTTTTTATTTAGCCTGTTTCGTCCCACTGCTGGGCAAAGGCCTCCCCCAAATCTTTCCACTCAGTGCGGTCACGTGCGATCTCCCACCAATCTCCGAAAAAAAAAATATACAAAACTTATTCTAGAAAATTTATACAAAGGCGAACTTAACCCTAAAAAGAGTTTTCTTCCAGCAAACCTTAAATATTTTATTTTATTTTCAAAATTTTGGGAAAACTTACAGCTAGGTCTTAAAAATAGTTACTTTACACACATGTACATGCCGGTAAATACCAGCGCATGTGTGCTGAAGGCCAACTAAAAAGTTTCCGCAGATATGTACTTAAATAGACTAATAAATGACAACAGTAAAAGTAGACGACTTAAATAAAATTAGAACAAAAATGAAATACACAACACAAGACGATATTAAATTTAGTTATTTTAAAAAGAATCCATCGCTAAGCAAGCTTTTGAGCTTACTTGCAGATGTGTTAAATAAATCTATTTCATTGTTTTTGTTGACCAATGAGTTGAACGATTTGCTTGCGCGTATCAAGAATGCGTTCCCCGATAAGATTGCGTTTAAATGATTTTAGTAAATACAACCTACCAACTAAGTTCCTTATTATGCTCCTGCAAACATACTAATAGCAATGATTACCTGATCCCACCATGAATAGGCCTAGGCATTCAAATCGATTACAGTAATGGTGGTACAGTCGCGATGCATTGTTCGCGCCCTGAATGCCAACTCATTACGGTAATGGCTCTGCACTGCTGTTTTGTGCGACTGTACTTGTATGTCTGTTGAAACTGTTACTGATAAGTTTCATAATGTCCAGTAGGCGTCTCTTAGAGGAGGAAGATGATACATATGTACATACGTGTATTAGATATTTGTTTATTCGATTGTAGGTACATGTTACACTTGATGTCGTTAAATTCTATATACTTATTTTATATTGTAAATCACAATTTTAACTTCCTGAGGTCATCTCATAACAATTGAGGGCGGGAGTCATCTCACTAATATTATAAAATGAAAATTTTTGTCTCTCTTTCTCCTATCGTTAAAAAAAAGAAGAAAGAAAATATATTTATTGGTTCACTGTAGTATGTACAACTTGTTACAATATATTATAAAATAAATAAGAACATAAAACTATCAAAATTAACTACGTATCTATAAAAACAGCAACTTGCGACTCTACAAAGCGTACGTTCTATTATGACAATTAGAATCGGACTGAAATAGTGATCTATTATAAATTAATAACCTACTTTATGTACCTAATCATATCTCGCGAAGAACCGACGGCCGCTGAGGCAAACGTGTTCTTGAGTGGAGACCACGACTCGGAAAACGTAGTGTAGGACGCCCTCCGACCAGGTGGGATAACGACCTGCGAAAGACTGCAGGTAGATGCAGGATGCGGCAAGCTGAAGACAGGGCGCTATAGCGCTCATTGGGGGAGGCCTATTTCCAGTAGTGGACTGCTATAGGCTGATGATAATGATGATGATGATTTATTCATTTATTATATCTATTTTTTTGTAGGTCAATGGTTGTGCTAAGTCATAAAAGCAATACTACATGCCTAAGGTAGAAAAACCATTTAATAAGGAAACATTTCAAAAAGCTGAAATTCGTAAACTATCTGAAGGAGTTCGTCTTGCGATCTTTATAACGGTCGTAAAGGGTAGGCTGGGGTTGGGTGGGTCGATTTGCATGTAGGGGAGATTAGGTGATTCCAACTGTTGTGTATGGGGTGACCGGTTTATTGGTATTCAGGTATTCCCTTGATGTATTTCCTTAAAGAGATAGGTAGGTTATTAATTTTATTGTGACATAATAAGCTGGGATTTCATTTAATTCTAAAGCTAATTTTATCATTGTTCAAAATTACAGGCATTAGTAATAGTGCTCTAATTAATTTCAACCGGGCAAGAACAATAATGCACCTCTACCGTTTGTATGCAATAAATGGTGTTTGCCAATTATAACTAAATAAATAAATAATGCTGGACCAATGTTGGACCATAGTACCTATATCAATTACATATACCCACTTGTCTGTATTCTTTTTTTTCTTTACAGCAAATATTTTGACTAGTTTTCTTTGATTCACAACCAGTAGTTTTCTGGTAGTTTTCTTAAACTGTTTTCTAATCACAGCCGTCTCGCCGCGCCGCCATATTTAAAAAGAAACGCATCGTCTTGAAAGTTTCAAAGTACTTGCGGCACAATGTTTCTTAGTTTTTATGACGCGGGTGAAATACGATTATGGCCGCAGTTACCCCATCTCCCCTAAGTTAGGGGCTGTATGGAGATTTGAACCCTCTTATACCGTATTGTTTTGGATTTTATACCTAAACTTTGCGGATATTTTGAACATAATTTTGGTGGGATATTTTAGGGGATTTATCAATTTTCCGTAATGTTTTACTGCAAAAAGAAACATTTGTTTTTTTTTCTGTGAAACCGTCGCTTTGTTACAGATGGGATAGAAAACTACCGATATACCATACAAGGCATCCCATAACGAATGGATAACTTTGAAGGTGATGTGCTCAAGTAAGGCCAATCAGACGCAAAATCAAGTGTAAGCGTTTGGGAACTATGCATTTTTTGTACTATATTTTGTACTATAATGTAACTATTAGTGACACAGAAGTTATGGTGGTTTGGTTACGATTGAATCCCACTAATAAGTATAACAAATAATGTTCCTAAAAATCTGAAACTTTAGACTCTCTAGCATAGTAGAATAACATAGCTTTTCTAAATCTCGAAAAACATGTGTAAACTGGCTAAGTTTGAAATTAAATTTTGCTACGACGTAGAGGGTCTACGAACTTAAAACACTGCTTGGCGACATCAGGAGATTAAAATAAATTAAAATGATTTATCATTATTTTATAAGGTGTGAATAATTTGCGCAAGGATGGTAACTACTAGGTAATAATGTAAGCTTCGAAACATGAGAGAAATTCGAAAATAAATTGGCACAAAATACATTCCCCGATATTTTATTCTCGTTAAACTTTCCACATATATTTCAACAATGTGACATCAATTTCTACGAAATCGTAAATAACCTTCTCATTTACATAACAACACATTGTTAGCGATTTATATACCCGATGTCATCTTATGTAATCTGGCAACTATCTTAAAGAAAATTCGCAGTTGCCCTGCTCTAATTTGTATTTCCCATCCGCTCTAGCACACTGGAAAGTTATCGGAGCGTGTCGATGGGAGGAGCTAGTGTCGAAACCAGCTTTTGTGGAGCTTTGGAAAATCTCGCAAATGGTAGTACCATATCAGATTTCTGGTTGTAGAGATTTGAGCTAGGGGTCTAGTCGATGTGGTTGGGTTATATATCGCGTGAGTGCACATTGGCTGATAGAAGCCACGCCTCTCTGGAAAATGCATTCCAAGATTGCTATGCAGATGGTTCGGACAAGAATGGGACTGCGAACTTTCACATGGCTCTGAAATGGAATGCCTTTTTAGGGTAATGGGAGTCTTAGGCTGAGTTTGAATAGGATGGGGTTGTCGAGGGCTGTTGGCAGGATTAATTAGGCAAGTACTCGAAGTTGAAGCACGGATTTGGTTATGTTTTTATTTTATTTTTATTGTTTTGATAAGATATATGGCCCTTAAATATAGGCAGTTTAAACGTTTAACAAAAGAACCAATCTTTTATGAAACTGTATATCTTAAATGCGCCGTTAGTTAGACTAACACCGTTAGTTATACGAGTAAATTATAGTTTTTTTCGTTGGAAGCATACTAGGATAGATAGAAAACACTTTATTATACCACACAAAACAGAAATAAACAATAGAATTAAGGAAGTATAAAGGACGGCCTTATCACATGCTTCTAGATCAGAATGTATTTAATATTTTCGAACGCGGAGTTTGTATTACCCCTGAAAAAGTTAAACTATTTGGCTAGAAAATACGACCGAATGTGCCTCCCGCTTACGTTATTTGGCTATTTAGGTACCTAAGGTTACAGTTGTTACTAGGATACCTAGGTATTAGTCTTTGTAAGGACGACCATTCTGTTTCTGAAAACACCACATTTAAATGGTCGAGCTTTTTGTGTTTAGTAGCTGCAATTTTTGCAACAAATCAGAACAAAAATCACTTAAATATTCTTGAAGGTTATTAGTAGATATTGTTAATTAATTGTAGAAAAGATCTCAAATCGTCAATTACTTTAAATTGCATTTAAAAATCCACAAGAAGTTAAACGTTCAATACTGCGAGATTGTTAATCCTTTTTGCAAATAGTTAAAAAATCGAGTACAGAATCCACCAAGAGCTCTAAACTGAACACCAACGTTATCTAAGTCAGATTTCCGCATCATAATACCTTCGTACATAGACATACACGTATATCCACATAGATGGTAATCCGAACAGATGCGGCCACTGACTGCTCTGATGCGATTTGCTTACACACTTCGTTACGCACGCCAGTAAGCGCCTTATTGCTATAGTCGTATAAAACTGTTGTGGTGCATTCATTGTTTGAACGGTCGATATTGGTGGCGTTGATGCAATTTGGTATATTTTGATTGGATCTGATGGATTAATTTTGTACCTATTTTACGCAGAAACC
The DNA here is from genome assembly GCA_947044415.1 of Eupithecia dodoneata. NCBI lineage: Eukaryota > Metazoa > Arthropoda > Insecta > Lepidoptera > Geometridae > Eupithecia > Eupithecia dodoneata. Next base: position 5,459,877 of record OX345670.1, read on the forward strand.
TATAGGACTAGTTTTCTAACCGGCTTCAAAAGGTTCAATTTGGCTGTATGTTTTTTGTATAGATAGGAAGTTGTTGGTGTTGATAGTTATATAACAGGCCGCGTGGTCGTAATTCGGTTAGGAGGACAATATTACCACTTTATTTATTTATTTTGGGATTAAATGTTTCAATTTACGTTGTAGCTACAGACAGAGACAATAACGACAATGTCCGTTAAATATACAAACTAATGATGTTTGTATATTTAACGGACATCTTACAAAGCATTAGGTTGGCTGTCTTATGTTTTTATAATACCTAATACATGTATGTATGTCCGTCGGTTTCTCCGTCATGTATGGACCAATTTGGTTAATTTATTTACAGTTATATAGAAGACTAGCTGCGCCCCGCGGTTTCACCAGCGTGGTGATAGATATTTTGGATAATATACAATATATCTTTATAAATTGTAGCCTATGTGTTATTCTGATGTATAAGCTATATTATTGTAAAGTTTCATTTAACACTTTGACTGCTGAAATCACACGGTATGTGTTTTCTACAAGTGACTAATATGCTTAAATCCACACTAGCGCAGCGGCTGTGAAAATACAGATCTTTGTGACTCAGCAGAGCTGTAATATTTTTCGAACGAAACGCATGTGCGGCGCAACACAATCGCTGTGTAGAGCGGCAGCACGAATTTTTTAGGTTAAAAAAAAGATCGCAGTCTTCGAAAAAAAAACGCAGTCAAAGTGTTACATCCATTCAGTAGTTCTTACGTGAAAGAGTAACAAACATCCATCCATCCATCCATACTTACAAACTTTCGCGTTAATTTTACAGTTATATTATTCGAAGTCCGTTTTTAGGTTTCCCAAAAATATGAAATTATTCATCCCAGACTTCATCTCAACCATTTGATTTGAATTCTCCGGTAGACTATCTGACCTGTTTCGCCTTAAGCCCATCTGTTTCCTTATAATAAGGGCAAGTAGAAATACAATGCTCATCGCCCGACGTCATTCGCTCCAGTGGCTTTCAATCCCATCTCGGTATTGCGCGTTTTTACTCCCATTCATCCAGCTGTGGGAAATGAAAGATTTCGCCTTCATTTTTTCTCATAGATTAATCCTGAGGTTGGATTTTGCGACTGAGATTAGTTGGGACATAAAGGCATTGTTCTAGACTCCAATAGTGAACTTTAATATATACCAAATGCAACGTTATGATGTCTTATACTGAAGCTTATACCCGTTATGTTAAAAAATGAGAGTTCCACACAAACTAAATCGTATAAAAATTATTCGGTGTAACTAGATTAGCTTAAAGCCTTTTTATACCACCTTTACGTTATATAAGAACTGTCATTACATCTAATTAACAAGGTATAATAGAAAAGGACACATTGATCCAGGGCCGGTGGTCGTACATGGTCACCTTCTCGAAATTGTTTCCGAATACACATACCTCGGGCAGATTCTTCATTTAGGTAAAAACAATTTCGAGAAGGAGGCCAAAAGGAGGATCCAGCTGGGCTGGGCAGCGTTTGGAAAACTACGTCGAGTCTTCTCTTCATCCATACCGCAATGCTTTAATACGAAAGTTTTCAACCAGTGCGTCCTACTCGTTATGACCTACGGAGCTGAGACGTGGACACTCACGATAGGGCTGGTCTACCAGTTCAAAATTGCTCAGCGAGCTATGGAAAGAGCTATGCTCGGAGTTTCTCTGAAGTATAGGATTCGCAACGAATACATCCGACAGAGAACCAAAGTTATCGACATAGCTCTGAGAATTAGCAAGCTGAAGTGGCAGTGGGCCGGCCATACCTCGCGAAGAACTGACGGCCGCTGGGGCAAACGTGTTCTTGAGTGGAGACCACGACTCGGTAAACGTAGTGTAGGACGCCCTCCGATGAGGTGGGATGACGACCTGCGAAAGACTGCAGGTAGATGCTGAATGCGTCAAGCTGAAGACAGGGCGCTATGGCGCTCATTGGGGGAGGCCTATGTCCAGCAGTGGACTAATATAGGCTGATAATGATGATGATGATGAATAGAAAAGGGTAAATGCAAATAAAAACAATTACTTTTCATTCTTTTGGCTTACAAAATAAGGTCCTATACAAGTCTACTAAATTATAATCAAAAAATAGTCAAATTTAAAACAAAAATATTTTCAAACATTAAATTAATTGATTCTCGTCACTTAATTTTTTTGGCTACTAGTAAAAGGTTGGTAGAAATAAATGTGACAAGTTTGGGCAACACCGGCAGTATCATCCGTGTTCAATAAATTTAAATAAATTATATTGTTAATGCATAAACAAATTAAGCTTTAATTGTGTTACACTATCTTAAGTATCTGTATTAAATATTAAACTTAATTTAATTATCTTTAAGATAGCCGCGCTGCAGAGCGAGACCCTCTAGCACAGGTATTACATTACTTAACACTTTGACTGCGATTTTTTTTGGACGACTGCGATCTTTTTTTTATCCTCAAAAATTCGTGCTGCCGCTCTACACAGCGGTTGTGTTGCGCCGCACATGCGTTTCGTTTGAAAAATATTACGGCTGTGCTGAGTCACAAAGATCTGTATTTTCTCAGCCGCTGCGCTAGTGTGGATTTACGCATATTAGTCACTTGTAGAAAACACATACCGTGTGATTTCAGCAGTCAAAGTGTTAAAAGAGGGTCCCATACCACTGAAATATATTAATTAATTTAAGTTAAAGCAATAAACTATTTTGTTTTTTTTTATCCTATAGTATGCAATTAAGTAACTTATGTCCAAGGCTTAAAATAAATTAATTCCTGTTGTATAATTTATTTTTAAATAAATAGTCATTCAATAACTTTTGACGACCGATGCGGCGCGGTGGGCGAAGGTCCACCTGCGACGCAGGAGGTTGCGGGTTCGATTCCCGCCTCGGAACAAATGTGTGTACGATCTGCAGATATTTGTTTCGGGTGTTCTGGTTGATTTCTATGTATAATGAAAAATATCTATCTATGTAATGTATTGTATTATGTATATCAGTTATCTAGTACCCATAACACAAGCTCTGCTTACCATGGGGCTAGATAATGCTGTGTGAATTGTCCAGCATTATTATTATTATTATTATTATAACTTAGATTATTTAGGTATATACCTTATTTTAATGTTTTACACACGTAGTCGAGCAACTATTTTGACGTCTCTCTGATTTTGAGGTTCAGTGATTTATTGATTGGTTTTTAGTAGTATCTTAGGCTTAAAGCTCACTTACAGTTCGTATATTTTATTTTTCAGGGTATAAGATCTCATCTGTCCTTCGAATATTTTATTATTCAGAATATATAATGATGGTGAAGCTTTGAGAATTCAAAAATGGTGAAGTAAGCCTTTATAGCCATAGGTATACCCTAAAAGCATAAAAAATAAGGTTGAATTGATAACCTCCTCCTTTTAAAAGTCGGTTAAAAATAAACTACAGCTAGAATAAACTAGTAGAGTGATTTAAATTAAAAAATATATAGTTTTGACTGCATTTAAAGCACGTGCCTCGGCGGAAGCGAGTGGGGCCGGCGGCGGACGTCATCTATTACGCGCCTATCGGAAATGAAGATCTGAGCATTAGGGGCATACACTATGCCTGGTGACATTTTAAACTAATGATGCAGGTTACAGACTAGAAAAACTATTGGACAAATATCATTATTATACAAATATTATAAAAAATCATAACATTATTATTTCCTAGTGTTTTTCTCACTAACAAATTTACCTAGTACCGTCTTGTGCAGTCTCTAACTATACTACCGACATAGTTAGAGACTGCACAAGACAATAATTTTGATAGACCTACTCTCAGTTATATGTAGTATATACACAAGCTCTGCTTAGCTTGGAGCTTGATAATGATCTGTGAATCGTCCACGTTCAGGTCCAACATTATTTATTATAAAAAATATTGCACGTCACAAAAGAAAAAGTGTCCTCCTACGATAGATAGATAGATAGAAAAGACTTTATTAAACCACACAAAACAGAAAATAATACAGGAATAAACAATATTATAAACGAAAGTATATTTACTTTTTGAGTTATCCAATATTTCGGCACAGCTTCATGCGCCATGATCACGGTCATGATGTTTAGTGTTAATAACCATGCTAGTTTCAATAGTTTTATTATAAAGGAAGTATAAAGGGCGGCCTTATCGCTGAGAGCGATCTCTTCCAGGCAACCTTTGGATGGACTGGACATGAAAGAACAAAATAGACGATGATACTTTAGTAAATACATAGATTAAAAAAATAAAATACACTACGTACCATAATACCTACATTATAATAAACTTACATAGACATAAGATAGAGCTATCAATGTTTTCATATGGATAAATAATGCTGATGCAGCAGTTTCTATGTCCTCCGACATGATAATTTACCCCGCACGTTATGTTAATATTATACGTGAGTACATAAAATATTTCCCTATTTCCTTCCACATATTTTCACCGAAACCATTGTAAAGATATATCGCCCTCAGAGATAAAATTGTAAAGTCCAAAATGCTGGCAGTCCCCTCGTATTGTCATTCAAATAGCCGACACATCCTGACATCGGGGGAATTTAAATAATAATCGCACTGAATATTTTGAATAATTCTCTGTTATTTTGGTTGGGAAAGGAAAATCGTACATAATTATTGTATACTAGCTGCGGTCCGCGGTTTCACCCGCGTGGTGATAGATCTTTTGGATAATATACAATATATCTTTATAAATGGTAGCCTATGTGCTATTCTGATGTATAAGCTATAATTATTGTAAAGTTTCATTTAAATCCATTCAGTAGTTTTTACGTGAAAGAGTAACAAACATCCATCCATCCATACTTACAAACTTTCGCGTTTATAATATTATATTAGGATAGTAGGATAAGCTGCGTCCCGCGGCTTCGCCCGCGTGGAAATTTCTGCGCTATTTTCATTTTTTTTAATGTAAGAACCTTCTACGAAGTTTTAGAAAACATTAAAAAAAGATGAATGAAATCAAGTTCTCAAGTTATATATGTCATACTATATACAAATAAACAAATTACAATAATGTTGACCGACGGCCGCTGGGACAAATGTGTTCTTGAGTGGAGACCACGACTCGGTAAACGTAGTGTATAGGACGCCCTCCGACCAGGTGGGGTGACGACCTGCGAAAGACTGCAGGTAGATGCTGGATGCGGCAAGCTGAAGACAGGGCGCAATGGCGCTCATTGAGGGGAGGCCTATGTCCAGCAGTGGACTGATATAGGCTGATGATGATGATGAATAATGTTACTTAGATTAAATGATGAGGTTTTGACTCGTCACAGTTTATGCAGAATGAAATTAAAAAAAACTTGTGATATTGGATAACTATTGGAAAACTACATTGGAAAGTTCTTGATTAACCACTTCACACTAATATTATAAATGCGAAATCTTGGATGTTTAGATGTGATTGTTTGGATGTTTGTTATTGTTACCTCTTCACGCCAAAACTACTGAACGGATGGGACTAAAATCGGACATGGAATAAAAAAGCTACTTTTTATGCCATAAATCAGTTCTCATGAGATGTAAATAACCATAAAACGTTTCCATGGAAACAACGCGTGCATAGCCGCGGGCAGAAACTAGTTTATGAATAATGAAGGACAAATACAGGTATTTTTCCCAATGCATTAGGTGATTGAGTGTTTGGGTTATGCCCGGTCATTTCGGTCGGTCTGCCGCCCCATCTGATTACGACAGTAATGCGACAGTACGGAAATACGTGCACCAGTGTTTGCGCATACACTTGTGCACATATTATAATATTATAATAATAATATATAATACATTCTTTATTTCCAGACACGAGATCCATATTCTACTTAAAATAGTTAAAACTAATACACAAAACAATAAATATACAATAAGATGTAGGTACATAGGGTACCTAGGTCAGAAAAATATTCTAGGTGGCAATAGCCACCCACCGGACACCAGTACATATCGGACAAGATCAAACGATCTGCCATACTCCTTATGATTGAGTTTTACTCATGTCAACTCTGGACATAAACGAGGCTATTCTCTTTCACTGGATGGCATTGAAAGAGTCAACACGGGATGTTGTGTACATTTCTGAAGCGCTACAGTAGCGCTTCAGTCCCATGAGATGCCTGAAAACATTGTTGTATGTTACTCTGATACCATCGTGTGATTTTTTGGTATAGTCTGTCCAAAGTTGACATGTGTAGAAAGACTGACAATAAGATTTGAAAAGGGTGATTTTCACGTCAGACGAGCAGTTAAATTATGTCCTGTGCACCTGGCTAGTCTTCGTTGAGACTGATCACCGTGGCTGAAATTCAACTAGGACTCATTTACACTAAATAACCTGATGATGCCCATCAGGTTATTTAGTGTAAATGAGTCAATTGTATAAATTGGATTAATAAATGAATTAAATGGTAACAATCTAAGGAATAACAGGAACAGGGAACAAAATAAATCTATACAGGCTTTGTAACTAAAATACATTGACGACCGATGTGGCGCGGTGGGCGACGGTCCGCCTGCGACGCAGTAGGTTGCGGGTTCGATTCTCGCCTCGGAACAATTGTGTGTACGATCTGCAGATATTTGTTCCGGGTGTTCTGGTCGTTTTCTATGTATAGTAAAAAATATCTATATATGTAATGTATTGTATTATGTATATCAGTTATCTAGTACCCATAACACAAGCTCTGCTTACCATGGGGCTAGATAATGCTGTGTGAATTGTCCAGCATTATTTATTATTTATTTTACAACTTGCACTTAATTTTATGAAGTCTATCAAATCAAAATCACCATTCATTATACTAAAGAAATTAAAATTTATTCCAAATTTAAAACGTTATAAATTTTTATGAACAAAACGGACCCCATTTTAACCGTCACATTTAATATCACTATTCATAATATATATTTTAAATGACTGATATGACACTTTGAAGGCGTTACGAATCATGATACTCAATGTATACAAAATTCATATATCTTCTAATATTTTTGTCATCGTCCTTATTATTAGGATGGTAGAGTGCAATACTGAGCAATTCATATTTTGACTATAGAATTATAGCTTTGGTTGGCGTGTTGATAACTTATTGTGTTTTTAACACTTCTCCCCCGCTCGAGTGGGGTAGCAAGGGTAGTTTGCACCCCACTGATTAGCGTTCCTAATCTATGGGGGGCTTAGGATGGTGTTATTCGGAATGGCAAAACGTTTGTGAGTGTATAAAATAACTAAATGTTTAAATAGTGAGACTAAAAATCACAAGAGTTTGCTAAAAATATATTTAACGCCTGATATAATGAAGTTTCTGGAATACTGAACTTTACTTAACTTTACTCTACGTTCATTGTATAATATTTATGAAACATGTGTCCACCCGGGCTAAGCCGGGGCGGGCGCTAGTGTATTCATATAACTACTTCAAACAATGTCTTATTCATAAATTAATTTTTATTCACAGTATTCCAAGCAACTTAAAAGAAACCTTTTTTTTAATTGATAACGTCTAAGCAACTTATAAAAAAAACTAACCTAGCTGTATTTGTTTTTATATTTAATTTTGAAGTCTTGAATCACTGTTGCATACCACCATCCAGTAATTCAATAATATTCCTCGTATTTATTTAAGATCTTAAACTGTTGCTTAATGAACTACTGCGGGGACGATGTTTGCTGACATGTTCATCTCGTTTTGAACATGTTACGTTCATCTTGTTATGGCGGGATCAACGCATGTTGCTGACAGTTGTACAAGTGTTGTTTGGATTTGAACGAGACGTTATGTTTTCGAATAGTGTTTATTTTGTTGGTTCGATTCAATTATTACATTATGATAAAGTTTAAATCCCTATGTTGTTCAGTGTTTTTGTGTGTTTTCCTTTTTTTTGTAACTCTGTATATACATTGTGTGTGTGTGTGGATATTAATAAATTCTTTATTCTCTTTTTCTTTATTATAATTTTTCATTTATTTTTAAATTTGGATAGAAACAAAATTATTATTTAAAACCAGCTCTGATTCGGACACTGACTCAAAAACTTTATTTCTTTAGGCTTAAAAAATAAGCACTTATACAATTAAAATAATATAGAAATATCAAACAAAGTGTTTTCTATTTTCTCTTCACTGTAATTTTTAATCCACTACAGAAAAACTTGTCTGTGGAAAAGTTTAAAGGTTATTTCTATCTCATGGGAAGGCATAAAACAGGCTTGCTCAAAAAAATAAGCTTGATTCCGAGCTTAGAGTTACATTTAAGTTAATTTCAGCCTGATCCGTTCAGTAGTTATTCAACACGACAAACGTATTTAATATATATGTATAATATGTATGTATAAGAGTATTTTTTAGCTGTTACTGTTGTCCCTCGATGAAACATATTTCAAAACAACCGTAGCTCCATAAGCAACCTTTCACACTAACCAGCCGCCACGTGCGACCACTTTTGTTACAAAAAAAGGCCATGCAGAACACCCGCAGTTTTCTTTACAATAGCAAATAAAATACATAATATATTGTATAATGTATATGTATAAATACATAATATAGTGTACCTACGTATATGAGTTATCTAGTACCCATAACACAAGTTCTGCTTAGCTTGGGGCTAGATGATACTGTGTGAATTGTGCATCATTATTTATTTATGTCTGCAACCGGATAAGTACTTATTTATCTCTAAATTAAATGCCAGAACATTTGAATTTGGCAGAACGTTTCCATAACGGACCTTTTATCCTAACAGTCGCCACGTGCCAAAACACCCGCAACTGTCATTACGAAGGCCACAATAGCAAAACATCCGGTAGGTAGCACATTATCGTCCTACCCGCAATATTTTCGCAACTAAATCGCAATCGGAAGCAGGGCGCCCGCGCCGGAAGCGCGTCCCATTTATTGCTCGTGACGTTTCCGTGAAAACTGGGTTTTCGTTCATAATTTTGGGACTTGGATTCCAGTTATACCCTACATACATTCTTAACAAAAACTTTCACCTTGTTCCGCTAACAAGGCTGTAAAAACGTGTTTGGTTAGGGGTTACATATTGTCTAAAGTGCGTTATAAGAGCATGTTATAAGCAAAATTATTCTTGTTGCAAATTGATGCCTTCTTGTTTCGAAATAACTTTTTTTCCATTCACCGTAATTCTCCATAACAAGTGAATATTATAAAACTAACTGCATAGACCATTAACTACCACATCATAAACTTACAAAATATCCTCTAGAACTCAACAATAGAAATATAGGATTGATTCGACTCGCCTCAGGAAAAATTCGACTCAAAATAGCAATTGTAAAAACCACTAATTCGCTACGCACCGACCGCGTCTCACCCACGATAGAACAAGTGCAATAACGACGTCATTTATAGCACTCTTAAAGTAATGTAATAAGGTTTAGAATGAAGTAGATTTGTATGAATTTTAAAATAATACGTCATCGTTCATTCCCTCTGTCTTTTCGATTCATTGTTGCGTGATTCAGCGCGACCGTGTGTTGATTTTGATGGTTAGGTACAATTGTTTGTTTCCATTGTTCGCGATGTATAAGGAGTAATTAAATGATATGCTGTCATTTTATCTGTCACTTTGTTTCAGTTTATAATATTCAATTATCAATATTTGAAATTTCCCAAATTTATTATTAAAGGAACACTTAAATATGTCAAATACTAAACGCAAAAAAAACGCGATACGTCCTATGTACCCATACAGACAAAAAAAAAATATTAGCTAAGCTTTCTATATAAATAGAAAGCTAATAAAAAAAATTAAATTGCGTTTTTGGACACACTCAAACATAGAACATACTCGTGTGAACTTAAATCCATAAACTTATAGGACAAAAATCAGTAGCTATATATTTCATCCGTATCGATCACTTGCTCAACTTTCGTCGGTCGATGCAGTCCCAATACCACTGGAAAAGAAAGCGCTCGCAACGAGCAACGACACAGATTTTAGCACACGCTGTAACTTAACATGCTCGCTGCAAATAGCACATTACGCCGTGCACCGCTTAAGAGTCTGTTATTTTTTCCCGTCCCCAATTAAACAATGGACACCAACCGCCACGTTCACGCGTGAATTTAAATCTCGCCGCGGGCGTTAGGAAACTGTGATTTGTGGTTATTTACCGCGGCTGTTAACTTTCCATTTTCGATGTCAGCCCGTGCGGAAGACACGACGATTGCGAGCCGATGCCGTTTTAATTCAAGAATACGTATGTACGTTCCATTTGTACAATCAGTGATTATTCTTATTTCTACGTTCTTTCTTGCTAAACTAATACATACTAAAAAGGGTAATTTAAAGAAATGGCTCTTAGGGAGCTCTTTTTACTCCGTGTAGAAGATTTTATAGAAAGTTCTACGCTTTGCCTTTTATATGTATTTGATAAAAAAATAATGTTCTACACATTTCATTAATCACAGTTGTTATTGCTTACCTAATTTGCAATTGTTACTTGACTTACATATTTGGACATTTTTAATTTATGAAGATTGAGATTTATTTATTATAGCTTTGCCATACTAAGTAAAGATAACTGTATGAGCTACAGACATGACGAACGATGCGGCGCGGTAGGCGAAGGTCCGCCTGCGACTTCGCCTCGGAACAATTGTGTGTACTATCTGAAGATATTTGTTCCGGGTGTTCTGGTCGTTTTCTATGTATAATAAAAAATATCTACCTATCTATGTAATGTATTGTATTATGTATATCAGTCATCTAGTACCCATAACACAAGCTCTGCTTAGCTTGGGGCTATGATGCTGTGGGAATTGTCCAGATTTTTTTTTTTTATGCATGTGTCTTGAAAAACCCAGTTACCATTATAATAGAATGGTAAATGTTACAAACTCTACGACTACTACCCATTTCAGACCAGTAAGTATATTGTTCAGCACGCATTGTTAAATTGTGGCCGCAACAATAGGGAATCAACCACGAGTCAGATCATATTTTTGAATTTGAAATTCTTTTACGAATTGCTCAGCTGTAAAACAATTGCGTGAAAGGGGCTGAATTGAATTCTGTTTTCTTTGGGTTCATTTAGAGCCCAAAGGGCATTGAATTTACGATATGGTGCGATTAGAAATAATACTCGTAGTTTGCATTCATAATAATATAGTTAGTTTTAGCAGAAGATACATAAAAATTTACTAATAAATGGGCTACCTCTATACAATACGATACAATAGATAGCGTTTTTATTTTCCGTAAGCCATTTGTAGGTCTAAAAATTTGTATGCATTTTCGCGTCTTGTGTACTCTCTAGTTGTATGTCCACTGTAGACAAAAAGCGTGTAACCAAATATGACGACGGTGAGCGAATGTCCGCCTGCGCGGCAGTAGGTTGCGGGTTCGATTCCCGCTTTTGAAAAATGTCTGTACGATCTGTAGATATTTGTTTCGGGTGGTCAGGTCTTTTTCTATGTATGTATAATACAAAATATGTATGTATGTTATGTTTTGTATTATGTATATCAGTAAACTACTAACCATAACACAAGCTCTACCTAGCTTGAGTTTTGTTTTAGTGTGGATTGTCCAGCATTATTTATTTATTTAACCTATAACAAATCTGTGGCAGCTTAGATATTATGAAAAGCTATCGGCTTAATATGAAAATCTATTCCAATTCAGTCTTCGCCTCAAAATAATTCCACCAACCAAAGTCCTAAACTCAATTATCAAATCCCTAAACCGTTTAACGCAATCATAAAACTAATTCCTGAAATTGAATAATCCAATCAGAGTTTGCGAAATAAGGGTAAAACTGGCAAGAACGGGTAAGAAACGGAATTTCTGGCCAAAAACCCTTTTGTCCAAACAAGTCGGAGCAGACGTCACGGGTGCTGCCTTCTGTGACATCCTCATTGAGAATTCCTTCTGTGCTCCTAGCACGCACTGGGTGAACGAAACGTGGCATTTATTTTTACTACATACTTAGAATTTAATTTGATTTCTTACTTCTTGCTCTACCTTAATTTTATTTGACGAGCGATGTGGCGTGACGGCCGTAGAACCGCATGCGCCTGCACTGCAGGTTGCGAGTTCGTTACCCAACTTGGGACAAATGTTTATACGATCTGCAAATATTTGTACTGAGTGTTCTGGGTATTTTCTATGTAAAGTAAAAAAATATCTATCTGATTAACTCGTCTCGCTCAATTAGCATAGAGTAGAAAGTAATGTACTGCGATTTTTGAAGCTGATGCAGAGGTCATGATGAAATGAAATTTTTCGTCGGAGCTAGATGTAAAATGTATTTTTCCAGGCCCAGACAGAGTGCCGAAAATCAATGTAGACAATTAAACCGTATAACGTAACTCGTTCGCTCATTTAGCTATTATGTTATAGCCAAAAAACCGCTACGATTTCTCGAAGCAGTGCGTTATAAGCTGCAAAATGTAAAATTTGCATAGCGCGCCCCAAGAAACCGGCGAAGACTTTAAATCTAGTAAATTTACTAAATCTAGGCTTCAACTGATTCAACGTTGGCCCCAGACGGCATCCGAAGGCATAGAATAAAATACGGATTTGGTCAGACCTACCGAAGTTACGTACCGTACCCGTTCAGGTTCGTTCCAGCTAAGTAATTTTATTTACAATTTCTTGATGTTATGTTTATGGCGCGCTTAGGGGAGGTCTATGTCCATCAGTGGACAACCATAGGTTGATGATGATGTGCATGTAGATTACTCTATGGTTTTATGTACTTAAATAACTCTTTTAGTACATAACACAATAGAGTTCTCTCTACAGATAGTAAAATCAAAAGAAACTATAACCCATTTTTCCAACGTAATTGAACATTTTGTATTGATGAATTAGGTATTTTTTTACGCTAGGCAATTATTGTACAAATAAAAACTAGAAAGAAATGGCTGAAACTGTCAATTTCACACACTCGAGAGAAAGATTCTTACTGAAGTACCTGAAGTGACAAAATCATACATTTTGTCACTTCAGGTAAAGCCTTTTCCCAGCCCAATGCCATTGCTGACAATGGCTGAAATTAATACTATAAAAATTGAGTCTTCACACGCTATTGGTGTAAATTCAGATTATGCGAAAACTAAACTAATTTGATAGCACTAAAAATAGTGGCACTTTCATTACAATCGAAATAAAAAGGGGGCAGCATTTTTAGTCATGTCAAATAAGTTTATAATTGATTAAAATTAAACGAATATAGCTATGTAGTTTATTATCAATTTAATAAGTTTAATTTTGGCGATATCTAAATTGACACCAAAATATATTCAAATACATACATAATATCGCAACCAACGATACCAATGGAATTAAATTTATCAAAAAACTTCTGTGCGTGTTGCCTTTTCTTTGGATACTCCAAAGCATTTTACCTCACTATTTGTTTTGTTGAGGCAGTAGACAAATTGATTCAACAACTCGATTTGTATTTGACGAACGAAGTCGATCTTTGCATCCGAATATTTGTTTCGCAGATTGCTAAACTCACAAAATGTTTTTTAGAAAGATTCAACATTCTATCTATAAGGATAAACGTGTAGAATATCATCTTTGGTTCTTCTTTAAGAAATAAAATAATATCCCGAAAAATTTCGATTTCGGCGGGACATGAACCCGCGATCTTTCTTCAGGGCAGGCTCTAAGCAACTACGCCACGAAATCAAGTAACCGACGAGTTGGTTGGTCGATTATAGATTACCCCAAATGTGAGAGCTTGCGCACTATAATAACAAAAGTCTTCAATCATTGTTTCTAGGTAGAAACAAAGTTTGCAGCACCCACCTACGTTTCTATCCTGGAATTAATAAGACCTGGGCCTAAACACAGTGATATAGGTGAAAATACAAAAATACATACCAAAACTCTCAGTCAATTTACAGAGGGAGTTTGCAGAAGTTAACTGCGCGTCATACTACGAAGCTTGTTCATTTATCTTTCAAAAAGACCACCCCAATATGAATTCGAATATTAAAATAGTACAATACAATACAATAACTCTTTATTGCACACCAAATACATAAAATATACACAAGACAGGAAAAGAAAAACAAATATAAAATATGCTGTACAATGGGCGGCCTTACCGCTAAGAGCGATCTCTGCCAGGCAACCTTTGGATGGACATGAAGTGCTAGAACAAGTATAGACGGTGGCGTGTAATACAGAAAAATATTAAAATAGTAGCTGAAATCCAGGTCAAAAGTAAAATAAACATACTCGTAAAAATAAAATGCTAGACTTTATTAAAACCGTCTGTTTAAAAAGTGCCATCGCATCATATTACAAAGGTTTCGCAACAAAGAAAAATTGTTACCTACGTGTGTGGAAAGTGCTTTACTTTTGAATTTTAATTTGCCTGTTTTTCGTTTGTCCTTTGCCGGGGCATCATTAGTGAGATATGTTCTGAATATTTTTATATTTGTCCCAACCATTTTATTTTGTTTGTTTGTTTGAGTTAACGTTATTTTTTGTTGTGAAATTTTAAGCTCCAGCTAACTAAAACACTCTAAAATCTAAGCCAAGTCGAATCAACTCTTCTCTGTTGGAGCTAAATGATAGTTTGTTAAACATGAGCAATTAGGACAATATAATGTATTTATTATTAACTAGCGACCCGCCTAGGCTTCGCACGATTTTCGATATACATACATATAAACCTTCCTCTTTAATCATTCTATCTATTGCTAAAAATTGCATTAAAATCCGTTGAGTAGATAGATAGATAAAGCATTTATTCGAGTAGTTTAAAAGAACTAAGCGAACAGACAGTGGAAGCGACTTTATTTTATACTATGTAAAGATACGCTATCTTAGCTTACTAAATAAAACGAATAAAACCACGTAAACACTAGTAAACCCAAATAATAAGAACGTACGCCTCCGGCTAACAATCAAGGGCCAATGAGATCAAAATAAAAATCAAATTATACGATGCAGTTATTGCATAAGGGCTCTGCCCTTCCCTGCCCAGCTTGTGAGGGTGCCTCTAATTATAATCGTCTCTAAGCATGTTTGAAGAGATTCTATTTTGAACAATATCTGGTAAAGAATACGTTTAAGTGTGTGTGACTATGTTCTCCGTGGCCATTTTTAATTTAATAAGCTAATTAATTAGGAAACAAGTACAGTGTAGTACCTGTTAACTTTAAGAAGAAAACCTGGCATACACTCTAGGTGCAAATTGCTACGCTTAAACTAAGTCACGCGGAGCTTTCTAAGAGATAATCGGATAATAAGCAGCTTGTTCGATTAACTTGGACGTATGTATAATGTATGAAAACATCCGGTGAATGAATTTATTCATCCGATTAAAATTTCACAGAACATGTCTTAGACATTTGGAGCGGATTTCTAATGTCTTTACATGATTCGCTAGATAAACTTATTCGATGGGCACTAGAAAAACTATTAAAATAATTAATTAAATTACTTAATGAAATCCAAAAATTTATTATAATTTATAAAAGTTTTATTCATATATTACTCGATTATCTTATGCATGTAATTAAGGTAACTCAAGGCTAGTTTTAGTATTCACTATATTATTGATCGATAAACAAATAAATATAGATATATATATAAGGTATAATAGGTAGATATTATTACTACAAGATACGTATACTCAGTAGAGCCAAAGTAGTAACAGAACAAACTCAATTACGAGCAATAAAAAGCGAAATGAATCAGCCACCGGCAGCCGCAACAAAATTGAATTATCAAAATGCATCCCGTTCGAATATAATGAATTTATATAGAAATCTGGCGGATTGTTGATGCGGCGTGGATGTAAGACTTGTGCTAGAAGTGAAAATAACATTCCTGGGAAATATCACTCAATCTATTTGAAAAAAAAATCTACGTATGTAAGCAATAAATGGTTTGTAAACCTCTGGAGATCCTTGGAGGAGGCATACACCGCCGAAGGCGGTCCATATCAAGAGATGACATAGCAAAAATCTGACATAATTAATTCTAAATTCAATTCAATTCTAAAATTATAATGTACCTACACGACTATTAATTCTTTCTTTTAAAATTATTATTGTTTTAAAATTGTACATACTAATAACTATTGGGATATGGAATAAAGCTGTTTTTATTTTTTATTTTATTAATTTTTTTTATTAAACCTCTAGCGGGCAACAGTTTCACGCAAAACAAGATAATCTGCAAATTAAGATTAAGCCAACGTACATACACAATTATCTTTTACAAGAGAAAATAGCTTTACTATTTTATAATGATTTTTATTCAATAAACTTTGTTTAGTCATTTAAGTATCGGCATCAGATGAAAAACACAAAAAATCAATAGGTATTAAAATGACTGACGACCGATGTGGCGTGGTGGGCGAAGGTCCGCCTGCGACGCAGGAGGTTGCGGGTTCGATTCCCGCCTCGGAACAATTATGTGTACGATCTGCAGATATTTGTTCCGGGTGTTCTGGTCGTTTTCTATGTATAATCAAAAATATCTATCTATGTAATATATTGTATTAAGTATATCAGTTATCTAGTACCCATACCACAAGCTCTGCTTACCTTGGGGCTAGATAATGCTGTGTGAATTGTCCAGCATTATTTATTTATTTAATAGTGATAAACTTATCAAAGTAGCCACTTGTTTTCACTTTGTGTTATTTATGAAAGGTTTTTAATATTTTCATCCCAGAGTGACTAAGAAATAAGGTCCAGAGACAAGCTAAGCTCATGCACGTATTTGAACTCTTACACTCTTACACGTCTTTAATATTTATTTTACAGGTTATCTTTCACCGCCTCAGTAGCAATGGAATCTCTTCGAAGCGAAAGTAATAAAAATGCTGGACAATACATTTCTTGCATCAAACCAAGCAGAGCTTGTGTTTATAGATACTAGATAGTCGATATACATAAATATCAGAACACCCGGAATGGATATGTAGATCGTACAAATATTTGTCCAAAGGCTGGAATCAAATAGGAACCTCGTGCATTGCAGGCAGGCCTACGCCCGCTGCGCCACGGAGGTCGTCAAATGAATATTAAATCATCGTTATTTTAGGTAATACTTATGTTGCATAATATAACAATAATTTTGCATAATATCTCATCCAGTGGCTGATTCCCCGCTAGTCAGCCCAGCGGGCGGGCGCGGGTGGCAAAGACAATGTGGAACTAGTTGTAATCAGGTTACGGAACAATTTGCGTCCTCGCCCATGCGTGGGATACGCTGCCTGCAGCGAGCAATTCATTTTTTGCAATCTCCATTCAAATTATTGTTTCGATTGTACGATGAAATGGCCGCGAGGAAAACAATCGGTATTGTGGAAATGTTTTATGTATCGTCGGTTTTAGATTTGGCTAGTTGGTTTCAAAAGTTAACTACTTACAACCCCTTCTTTCCCGTGGTTCACCTATTTTGTCCACCTGGTGGACCACGGGTAAACATATTCTTCCGTGGTCCACCTGATAATCGCGTAAATTATTTTTATCGATGTTTAGTTTTTGAATTGACAAATAGGTACCTACTACTTGGCGACCGATGTGGCGCGGTGGGCGAAGGTCCGTCTGCGAGGTGTTGTGGGTTCGATTCCCGCCTCGGAACAATTGTGTGTACGATCTGCAAATATTTGTTCCGGGTATTCTGGTTGTTTTCTATGTATAATAAAAAATATCTATCTATGTAATATATTGTATTATGTATATCAGTTATCTAGTACCCATAACACAAGCTCTGCTTACCATGGGGCTAGATAATGCTGTGTGAATTGTCCATTATTATTTATTTATTTTATTTATTTATACTTAGTAAATAGTAAACGAATAATTATTTTAAAATCTCCACTGCGATTCCAGGCCAACCCAACATAGCGTGGGGATTTTGGCATTTTACCTGCTAAGAGCGAATAAGGCACTTATGATCCCACGTACGAACCTATGTCCAGCAGTGGACGAGTATAAACTGATCATGCAAGGCTTTATTTTACCTAGGAACTTACTAACTCATTTATTAATGTTTTCAGCAAAACCACCCGCAAATAACCATTGCAGTAGCTCGGTATATAGTGATTGAATTCCCTAGTAGCAAGTGATTCTAAGTCAATGTATTGTAACTAGTAAGTAATTAGGAACATTCAATTGTTTCAATTGTAAATACTAATTCTGATTTTTTCTACTATTTGAATGTAACTTTCTTTGTTAATAAAGAGTTACATTAAACCGACTAAAACCCACAACCAAACTCAGCCCCTTATCAGTAACTCTCTTCTCCACCCCCAAATAATTGTATATGACAACACAATAAAAAGGGCAATGTCATACCTCATTACCGTCAACAGAGCGACAAATCCTCGAGCGTTCGTCTGCACTGTTAGAAATCCTGTGATAGAGTCGTCAGTCGCAAGAGTTGCGCAGGCGACGGCGGCGACGGCTCTGCGACCAATCGCGTTTATCCGTGACGCGTGGCGGTCGCGTGCGCGCCAGTCGCGCGTCTGCCGCTGACGGGTGAACATCGTTCATTAAGAAAATGAGTTTGTACTTTTTGAGAACTCAATTGGAGAGTTCACCATTTTTTCTTACTAACAAAACGAAGCCTAGGTCTTAACAAGTTCTATGATACGTAGAGGTTCATGGATTTTGGTAGAGTCGACCGAGCTATAACAATATACCACAAAAAGAAATACCGTACCGAAAGCTAGCTTAGATCGTGATCTATCTTTTACTAGATTCACACGAGTTTTTTGTATGGAAACGTTTTAAGGTTATTTCTATCTATATATATATGTTAACTGATTTATGCTATAAAAAGTATAAATAATAATTATAAGTAGTAATACAACGGGTATTTATCGCATTTACCTATTTTTCCCGACGTTTCAACAGGTACACACGGGTTACACATTGTCGTGGTCACGGGATGAGTGTAGACTGAATAGTTAAGTATAAATAATGTCTATGTTTTAGCCCAGGCCTAGAAACTACTTGTACCTATGCAAAAGTTCAGCCCGATCCGTCAGTAGTTTTGGTATGAAGAAGTTACAATCTTCCATCCATCCAAACTTTCGCATATATAATATCAGTGATTTCATTCATTTTTCACAGCCACTAGAAATCAACACTTACATAGCATGATGCATCTAGCTTTGCCACCCAGGATGTTCACAGTGGAGTGGATAAAGAACCTATCCATCTGTCCGGATATCTATTCTAGAATGCCTACAACAAAGTAACCAACTAACCAACCATTCATACGAATATCACCAACCAACTGTAGTCGTCCTACTTTGAAAGAATAGAAATAGCAGAGACCACTGAGTGACGAATGCAGTGAGGCGCATCAGTCATCAACGAAGTCATTGGTCTGCGTCAGTGCTTTGCTGGTCAGTCCAGTGTTTTCTGCTAATAGTACTAGCTCGGTTTGTAAATTTTAAACCCAACAGAAAAACAACAGATACCAACAAAACAAAACAAAGTAAGTTTTATGTTCGGCTGTATATGTTTTCTATTATACACCTATGTTCGTTAATTTCTCCGTCAATTATTATGGATCGATTTGCAAATTCCTTTGCTATTCTATGAAGCATGATCCAGAGATGGTCCCATAAAAAATATTCCCAAGGAATTAGTGTTTGCCCTGAAAAAATTAACAATCAAATTATTATTAATAGCTTAAGTGGTTATGAAGTGATCAAGATTGTTTTTCAAATAGGGCTGGTAAAAATAAACTATACGGCGAGCCGTGATTTTATATCCTATTAAAAAATGAAGAGGAAAGTTCTCGGAATACTAGCTGACACTAGACGACCGATGTGGCGCGTTGGGCGAAGGTCCGCCTGCGACGAGCCTGTACGATCTGCAGATAATTGTTCCGGGTGTTCTGGTCGTTTTCTATGTATAATAAAAAAAAATCTATGTATGTAATTTATTGTATTATGTATATCAGTTATCTAGTACCCATAACACAAGCTCTGCTTACCATGGGACTAGATAATACTGTGTGAATTGTCCAGCATTATTATTATTTATTATTATAAGATGAGCTATCAATGTTTTCATAAGGATAAATAATGCTGATGCAGCAGTTTCTATGTTCTCCGACATGACAATTTACCAAAAAATACCATGGGACTAGATAATGCTGTGTGAATTGTCCAGCATTAATTATTTATTTAGTACTAACTCACACCTTTATCTGGTATACGAGTATATAACAGACTTTTTTAGGAGAATTAATTCATATAGACAATGACTTTATATTTTACAAATGACTTTCTTGCAGAACTTTTCTAATAAAATTAACAATTTTACTCATAAAAAAACGAACAAATAACACACATTTTATTATACGTCAGAAATATTTCATCGGCACGCGTCTCTAAATGGGTTAATATGTGTATTAACAAAAGATATAAAAAACCGGCGGGCATTGTATGAGAGTGGGTGACATTGATATCATAATCAAAATATGAAATGATATTGGGGCAGAGTTATCAAATGATGTTGGGGCAAAGTTCTCGTAAGGGATTACTGTCGCCCTTTGTTTGTTTTAATGATGTTTTGTGAAATTGATAGCTTATTGTTTGTGTGCATTCAAGGATTTCACAGGATTATAAAGTGGGAATGAACTACCGAATTAATTAACATCTGATATTAGGTAAGTACAGAGTGGAGCCCACCCAACGCGGGGAAGCGGTGGAGATAGCCTATAGCCTAATGAAGATGAGACTACTCGAGATAAGTGTATGAAGGATGTATATCAAGTACTCATATTATTATCTCCTTGGTACCGACGGAGGCTTATGTCCAGCAGTGGACTGCTATATGATGATGATGATGGTACCGACGGCTTGGCATTGTCGACGCGAGTATTGAAAACTACTAATGGTGTTTGGATAATGTAGTAGAAATATATGGATATCTATTACTCTTGGGAGAAATAGGAGCAATAGATGGACTAACTAAGTCTGTAGGGCCCAGGATGAGCTGGCTAGACGACATGGAACACCCAGGGTGAGAGGCGAGAAGAGCTTGCCGCACCGCACGTCATATAGCTTGGATTATGACACCGTTCAATCTATATAGAAGTGAAAAGAGAAAACATAGGCCTTTGCCCAGCGGTGGGACAGTAACGGCTGCAACTAAATCATGGGAAAATCGGGAATAGGAAATGAAATTAAAGTGGCTGAAAATTAGTTAGGTGTATGAAACATGCTTTATAGATTCAGTAATTTTCTTACTTAGGTTAACTAGGTCAATATTATTGAAAAATCAGTATATTGTGGCCCATTATGTAATAATAACTAAAAATGTTTTTATTCAATAAATAGCTGGGGTTTTCTCAAGTTTTCAATAGCTTAGCGACACCTTCACCAAAACGAGAAAACGTAATCCCTCACAGCTCCAATGGTCTAACAACCTATTCTTTACAAAACCTATAGAAATCTCCGATCGGGTCCCACAATAAAAGGCATTGTGTCCGCAAGTCCGTACCAGACACTCTTGTTCGCACGACGAAATAAAAATTCGATAAAAAACGCATTTCAACACGTGCCGAAGCATTCTTCGATAACTGTCGGGGGCGGTATTAGACCGTTGGGGATAACCCTAACTTTATTAGCTGCAGTGCAATCGAATATCAACCGTAACTCCGGTTCGTATTAGTCAAATTACTTTGTGACCGTTTGTGAAATTATTGCAGTCGCTTGCAAGGGAATAGGTACCGAATTTTGTAGAGATATGGTTGATTTTTCAATGTATGTCGATAAAAGACAGGGTTGCCAAGACTATTTATTGGTGGGAAAAGCCGCGTGTCAGATCTAACACTAGTTTTAATATTTTGGGTCGCGTGCGGGCCACGCGCACTTCTTTGGTAAAAAGCTGGACGAGCGTAATTCGCGTTTTATTGTCACATTCTTCTTGTTAAATGTTATTGCGATTTTTTGTCGCACGTTTGCGGTCGCCCGTGTGGACGCTGCTTATCTGTCATTAGCTGTAATGACTGGTGTTGGATAAAAATTAAATTGGTTGAATAGGGATGGTTAGGGTTTTACTGTTGGATGACCCTAGGAAAACATGAATAAAGATTTTTAACATTAGGTATGTATTTTAGTGCGAAACAATGTTTGTTATTATCTCCCCTATATTTAATCTATCTATGTCAGTCCTATCTATACAGTAGGTAGGTACCTACAGAAAAGTCTAGGGCAGGTAGGTACTATCGGGTAGGAAAAAAACTATTTTATGTTAGTATCTTATCAAGAATACTTTGTCAACTCAGCCCATTCATATCAACGGTCTTGTTATTTCTATTCCTTGCCATGCCAGATTATTTATCATCAATATTCAACATCATCGACACAAATCGCCCTATGTCCACTGTTGGACATGCGGAGATGCCTATGTCTAAAGAGCACCAGCGTGAATAATTATTATTTCAATATAACCCGAAGTTGTGCAATACAAACCAATATAAGCTTGTTAGAATTTTTAAGTTTGTAACATTCTAAAATATGGCATAAGTCGAATCGCGACAGCTAGCGCCATCTCTTATGGAGTAGTAGAATCAAAAAGTTTTCTTTTAGGAAAAGCATGAAGATGTAACTAAATCAACAATAATCGTAATCAAAAAATCATTACTTTACAAATAATTTATATTCTCTTTTATTTAACAAGTTCAAACGAAATCGTCGAACGTTTTTAGCATTTTGCGTACTACTAACGCCATCTATGTAGCATTTTCCGAATGAATTCTCCCCCATCGGGCTGCCAAAGGGCCTATTTCCGTCCACGTGTCGACACAATACGATATCGGAACGATAACGACATCGTTCGTCATAATGCCATTATTTGCATTGACGAACGGAAATTGGCCCTTTTTGCGATTGTATTATTGCAAGGGCTAATATTTAGGAGCAGAGATTGATAAAAATAAGGACAGAGTGAGGTAGATACATAATTGAACCCATAAAGAAACAGAAAAAGTAGCTTAGGTAGTTATTTGTATTGAAGTATATTATTTACTATTTCTAAAACACATAACACCACTTACGAGAAGGAACTCTAATCGTTAGCCTCATAGGGTCTTGTGGTTTCGGCAGAATATCAACAGCGCCTACGAGTATCTACTCCTAAGTGATAAGACATTTATGCCGAGACCTTTTTGATGCTGTTATATGACACAGACCAGACTCTCTCTTTTTGTAAAATTATTTGTGCAATTGCTTTTACTTAAACTTTTATTCAAAATGTACTATGTTTGTACTGTAGCAGCAAATAAATGAATGTCTTTAGGCAGTTGTCTCACCGCCGGCGAGAGAACTACTAACTATCGGCTATTTTCTCGCTCAAGAAACGTACAGTTAGATATACATTGCGTGTAAACAAAAGAGATGCATATACAAATAGTTGATCGCTGACTGTTCACACTGCCGCCCCGGCGAGAACTCGCTTCACTAGTTTGTCGCTGGACAACAAGAGCCAGGAAAATAACACTCGCTCAGCGATCTGAAAACTCACGCCGAGCGGTCAATTCTCTACAATGCGGACTGTCGTTTGACCCGGCCGCCGCGAGCGAGTGATAGCCGAGCTACACAACTATCGGAACTACGTACTCACTCCCCGCTTCACGCCGACTCGTTTTTACATTCTAGCTCTGCTCGCTACTCTTTCATCGTTCCCGGTGAGACAACTGCCTTAGGTATCTTACCGACTTAAGGTATCGACTTCAAGGGCAAATGCTATTGGAATAAAAAAATTTAAATGCTCGGTTTCTTCATAAAAATATGCACGAAACTTTACAAAACAAACAAGTATTGCCTTGCAAATATTTATTAGTTAAAGTAAACTTAAAACCATTTTTGCTTATAGCTAAATCAAAACTTCATTCTCTGGTTGTGCGAAAAAAAAATTAAAATAAAAAGCTCGTATTGTCTCGTTCAGTCAGAATCCGACAGCTGGATGCTTTCCTGAAAAGAAAAATCCTATGTAGGTATACAAATTAATAAAGAACTAACTGCGCCCCACGGCTTCGCCCGCGTGCCCGCGCAATCTATGTGTCAAATGGTTTATAAACCTTCCTCTTGCATCACTCTCACAGACAGACAGACAGCAGGAAGCGACTTTATTATAAACTTTGTAGTGAAGACAATAACAATCAAATAATTGAACTAGTATTTACAATTGAAACAATTGAGCTACCTGCAGATTGTTGCAAACTGAAATTCTTTTATGTTATTTTCAAAATGTTAATTCTGACGATATATTTTAAGTATCTATCTGGCGCAGCTCATCAGCATTGCCATACAGCGGGGCAATGCAGCCAGCGTCTTGGGGACGCTTCCGACTGATATGTACATATATAGATTAGTTGAGTTACCTGTATATTGTTTACAACAGTCTGCAGTTAGCTCTATTTGATTGAATTTTCACTAAATTAAGGGCTCCATAACTGCGCGAGACTTTATTGATCACGTTTATTTTCTATTTTTCCCGATGTTTTAACAAGTCATCCCGTGACCACGACAGTGTGTAAACCTGTTGAAACGTCGGAAAAATAGTTAAATAAACGCGATAAATACACGTTTTATGAGTGCTTATAATGTGTACAAATCGCGTAAGTTAAAAAATATTTATGTAAAGTTTAGGATGCAGGTAATTTCTCACCTCGAATTCTCCAATAAATATGTCCGAGTCATCCGACGGAGGCGGGTGGTCAATATTGTCAACTGCAGTTATTTGAGGCCCTGGAAAAAACAAGACCTGGGTAAAATTTACCCAAGATTTTAGTTTTCGGATATTTCTGGTTTCCTTTAGGGCCGGTGAACATACGCATGATGTTGTCGATTTACTTCAATAACTTTCAATCAAGGTCTACAGGAGAAGCAAATTATGTAAATACCTGCCAAATTTCAGTTTAATTTTGTACCAAGTAAAATAAATCATGGAATCATAATTTAAATGTTAAACCATTACTATCACAGCAGGGCAACGACTTCTCTATTCTGCTTCTACACCTCGTTTATAAGATGCAGTTTAACGCACTGATGCGTTTGTTGTGCGTCAATACTATTAAAATATTTACTTTAATTAAAATATTTAAATGTGTACTCTGTAAAATGAAGATTTAGAGGAAACTTTGTCATTTTTTTCTATAGAGTCAAGTTTAGTCAATCGTGTTTCGACTCCCATAACATACTAACTAATATCCTAAACTTTTGATCCTCATCAAAATATATTAGAAAAATAGGTGTTTTGTTCCCTTAAAATTGATTTTCCGTAAGTGTGGGTTTAGGGACTCATTTCACCTTAAATATAGCGAATGCGTCCAAAATTTTATCGTATTACATAAGTAATAATTTAAAAAAATAGATAGATAGATAGATATATAACACTTTATTACACCACACAAAACAGAAAATAATACAGAGTTAAAAACTTAGAATAAAGGTATAAAGGGCGGCCTTATCGCTGAGAGCGATCTCTTCCAGGCAACCTTGGGAGGGACTGGACATGAACGAACAATATAGACGGTGGCACTTTAATAAATAATCGATAAAAAATACACTAAATACCTACATTACAAACATAATAAACTTACATAGACATAAGATAAGGCTATCAATATTTTATATGGAAAAATAATGCTGAAAATAGTTCACCCAGAACGCCTGATTATAATACTCAAAGTTGTCCCGCGGCGGGAATCGCACCCACATCCCTTCTGCATCGCAAGTGATTGTACGATATTACAGAACAAAAGCGAGAGGAAACCATTATAATATAATTTAATTCGAGAACTTACTCTACCTACTCGTACATCAGATGATACATAGAAGTTTAATGAAAGTTATTTTTGTTGGTGTTTATTTTAAAAATAAATACTTTGTTTTGTTATATGCCTGAAACGTGTGGATGAGGTCTTCATAAACTCACCCAAAGGCATGCATTCCATGGGCTCAAACAAGTCCATCGCGATTAGGTCGAGCGGAGGCGACAGCGCCGGCGCAGGCATCGGACATGTTGACGATATTACAGAACCTGAAAATGATAATCTTCGGTTTTAAAGTACAGGAGTAAAAAAATATGGCCAAATTATGAATCTATCAAGACGGAAAAACATCACGAGGTACGTGTTAAAAAATATAGGTCTAGGAAAACCAAACGCATGAAACGAGAACGTTCATTTTCAGAGTAATATTAAAATGAATGATGACAGTATTATTTGATTATAGTACCTTATGGTACTATAATCAAATAATACTGTCTGTGTACTTATCACAAGCTCTGCTTTGCTTGGAGCTATACCCCGATTTCGAATCCTAGATATTTTATGTCAACAAAGACATTTATGAGTGGAACCATAACAAAAATCGATAACAATAACACAAAACTGCAACACAATCTTCAAGAACACATAATGAATCGAATATGAAAGAGAGATCAATTAAATGTTAAATGGAACTTTACATATTCAAAAACTCTTTCGAGCTTCTATGCTTGCATGATACCAATGCCATTAAATATTTTCCACCAATATTCCTCGGGTTTTGTAACCCCTTTGTATACAAAAAATATTCAGGTTTTTGAATCGGATGATGCGTTGTGCATAGTCCAGCATTATTTATTTATTATGTAATGGTTACACAGTATATGGTACATGGATTAACATGATTTGTGGGGGGTTGTGGAGGTCAATAAAGAAAGTTCGGCGGTGCAGTCAACTAGACCACCTAAACTGTACCTAACTACGGACAAGAAGCGGAAAAATCTTTTAAAAATTCGCGAAAGTAGGACCTTCTAAAATCTAGCACTCGCGACAAGGTTAAACAAAGACGATGAAATTTGCCTTCGCCTTTTTTGATTTTTATTTTTTGATTGGTTTACCAGTGAGCTCCTCGGACGAGTCTCCAAATTTTGATGTAGAGAAATGAAGGAAGGACTAGAAGAACATAATGCTGAGTCGGACGCCATTTTGTAACAGTTAAGTTTTTTAGTTAGTTAGTGGTTATGTGTTCTTTGGAGTTGGGTAATTAGGTAAGGAACTAGTTTAGTAACTTTGTTAATGCTACTAGAGTCATAGTATAGTAACCTGAGAATCCCTCAATCTTGATGTAGCTCGTATTGAGGTCAGATGTCCCGGGCTCTCTCGGATTGTGCTCTGAGAGTGTCCAGGATATCTTCAGTACATAATTCCTTCTATACAATGACCATTCCTCTATGTACCTCTGATATTAATGAATAGCAAAAGGCTCTAGAAGGACGTGCTAACCTGACAAGCCCCCAGTCTTGTTGTAGCTGGTATTGAGCTCGATGTACCGCGGCTCGCGCTGCGTGGAACGTCCCGGATTGGGTTCCGAGAGACAACGTGGAACGTCCGGGTTGTCTTCTGAACATGGCTCGATCTTGATCTCGCCAACTGGTAGGAATAAATTTGTGTTGTATCGAATAATATGT
Organism: Eupithecia dodoneata; assembly: GCA_947044415.1. Taxonomy (NCBI): domain Eukaryota; kingdom Metazoa; phylum Arthropoda; class Insecta; order Lepidoptera; family Geometridae; genus Eupithecia; species Eupithecia dodoneata. Next base: position 5,487,375 of record OX345670.1, read on the forward strand.
AATTCATTATAAAAAAAGGAGAGTCTAAATGGTGTAATCTACCGTATTCTGATACATCACAATTAGTATAGCACTCTCACCATCCGCAGACAGAGTGGTGTGGTAGGCGCAGTGTGGCTCCTCCACGGACAGATGCAGTCTGCCGCCAGAGATCCGAGGCACCACCGTGGCCACCACTGGCACTCGGATCTGGACCGCCCCGTCTGAGTGGATGATGTCACCACTTGATTCCACGTCTATTTCCTGAAGATATTATTTGGGTTTTATTTATGTATTTATTTTTGAAGAGTTTACAGTATGATAAACCAAAGCACGCAATACTTTTTGGGTTATTGTGTGACGCCCGTTTTCATACCGATGGAGGCAAAAAGATATTTTAATTCAGAACCATCCTTAGTTTAAGAAATTAAATAATATCACAAAATTTACGATTTCGACATTTGACATTCTATATGAACAAAAACCTTAGAATTATCCTATAGTTTGACAAATTCATTATGGCGCTTATTTAGGGAGACCTGTCCAACTGTGGACTAATATAGACTGATGATTATGGAGCTGGTTGGTATTGGAAGATCACAGAAAAAATAAGGTTCATGTTAACTCGCTTACTTTAACGAAGATTTTCAATTGATTGCTCTAAACGTAGAACAATTAATTGGAAATCTCGATTAAATTTCGTAGTTTCTATTTTACCTGGGATTCAATGTCGTCATTCTCTTCCTTCACGACAATTTTCCCTCCAGTTCGTAGATCTTCTGCAGTCGCAGGAACCAGCATCTGTATACAAAGTTCCTTTGTAGAATCACATTAAACTAAACGAATTAAACCAATACAGACATCTATTAGCAATCACCCCGGAATGTTGCAAAACTTGCATGCGTTTATCTGGGATAAAAATTTGCCAAGCCTCGTTTACCAGGGGATACTATTTGTGTCTTTGCAAATTTTCCGAAGCTTTAAGCCGTGAAAAAGTCAGACAGACAGGCAGCATGTTTAGCTGTGCTAAAGGTTAAGTTAGGGGCAGGTAGAACCAAGTGCAATAGTATGGTGACTTTTTTAACTAATAAACCTTTATTTATTGGTTTGTTTGTTGAATAGTAATGAGTTACTTTCGCATTTATAATAATATGAATATCCCATTTAAACATTGTTTTCCCTTAGTTTATTAATCACACAATAGTTTCTGCCTGCGGTTTCGCAGGCGTTGTTTATATAAAAAAGTTAAAAGATAATTTCTATCCCACGTGAACTTATTTAGGGGATATAAAGTAGCCTTTGTCTTATTCCAGGACTTACACCTACATTATATGCAATATATCAGCGAGAGTTAATCAGCGGTTTTGGCGTAAAGAAGTAACAAACATCCAAACATCTAAGCGTCTTATGCGTCCATACGTTCGCATTTATATCACCATATGCTAGTGTAAAATCTGCTAAACTAACCTGTTTGCCTCCAGGTAGTGAAGTATCCACAACCTTCACAAGCACAGGACTTGCGTTATCCGGTTTCAGCAGTGCAAATGGGGTCTGCTTGGTCGCGACCGCCACTTCCATTTGGTACGTCTTGATGGGGTCCACTATGACCCCGCTGGTGAGACCCCACTCGGCGGATTCGAACGGACGGTTCTGCCAAGAGGTGGAGCCTTCGTTGGAGAGGTACGGTCCTACTGAGGATGATACCTCGCAGTAGTCTTTTTGTGGCCTATAAACAATGGAATAGATACGAGATTTTATTTATGTTAAACCGCATTTGCGGATACCTACCGCATCTAAGGCGCGTTGCCCGCTCCGATGATATCGTGGGTCGATATCCACCGTGGTCACCGACAGTCATCATCATCATCAGCCTATGTTAGTCCACTGCTTGGACATAGGCCTCCTCTAATGAGCGCTATAACGTCCTGTCTTCAGCTTGATTCTTCCAGCATCTACCTGTTAGTCTTTCGCAGCAACGACAGTAAGGTATTTTTGAAACCATTTTTATAAATAAATTTTGTATTTGTATGTTGTATTGCTTTCTGTAGTTTCTTTTTCAATTTTTCAATTCAATTCATTTATTGCAAGAAATATGGTCATAATAAAAGGTCTTAAACATTAGAATAGGTAGTTTCACATACTTCACCAAAACACATGGCATGCACAATTTCTAATTTAGGTCCATGAGGTCTTTGACACTATAGAAAGCTTTTCCAATGAGCCATAATTTTAACTTTTTTATAAATATTGTTAAAGGTAAATCTTTGATGTCATTAGGGATTTTATTATATATAGAACCACACATAGCATAACAGTTCTTTTTATGTAAGGCTGTCTTGGGAGTTCTAGACAGAACAATTTGTTCTGGGTTACGTCTTCCATCTAAGGTACTAAAAAGTGTCTACGGGTAGGGTTTCATATTATTTAATGGTATCGTTGCAGTATTGCTACGATACCATTGTCATAGTGAATGGATTAGTTTAGAATAAGGCCTATATTCACCTCTTTTCCTCAGCCCTATCGGTATGAGGGCGCGGCGCGCGCGGCGGAGCTGTCTTCTTGGCCGGCGCAGCCCCTTCGTTATTCTCTGGGTGTGCCTGAAAACACTACGCGAATCAACTTCTACATAGAAAAAGAAATAATATATATTACTGTTATGGTATTTTTCGTCATGTCGTATTGGACAACCATATTATTTTATTAGATATTACTTTCAGGATGCTGTTGTTACTACCTGTCACTCTACTCATCAGAGATGTCACTCGCTTTCGCATAATTGCCGCGAAGCCAATCTGCGAACGTATAAGTTAACATCTCAGATGCACTGCAGTAACGAGGCATTAATAATGGCCTGCCTAAACCGGGAATCGAATACGCCAAATTACAAAAAATAAACAACTTACAAATAAAAAACCTATAATATTAAGATACTTTCCCTCCACGTGGCATAGCCGTGGGACGCCTTTAGACGTATATTAATAAAAGTCAACCTTGATTTTTCGATTATTAATTCTGTGCAATTCTTATAAGTGCAGCATTTGGGAAACTACGTCAAGTCTTCACGTCATCCATACCGCAATGCTTGAAAACGAAAGTTTTCAAGCGCGTCCTACCCGTTATAACCTACGGAGCTGAGACGTGGACACTCACGATAGGGCTGGTCCACCAGTTCAAAGTCGCTCAGCGAGCTATGGAAAGAGCTATGCTCGGAGTTTCTCTGAAGGATAGGATTCGTAACGATTTCATCCGACAGAGAACCAAGGTTATCGACATAGCTCAAAGAATTAGCAAGCTGAAGTGGCAGTGGGCCGGCCATATCTCGCGAAGAACCGACGGCCGCTGGGGCAAACGTGTTCTTGAGTGGAGACCACGACTCGGTAAACGTAGTCTAGGACGCCCTCCGACTAGGTGGGATGACGACCTGCGAAAGACTGCAGGTAGATGCTGGATGCGGCAAGCTGAAGACAGGGCGCAATGGCGCTCATTGGGGGAGGCCTATGTCCAGCAGTGGACTGCTATAGGCTGATGATGATCATGATGATGAATCCTTATAGAAAGAAAGACTAATTAATTACTTTAGTTGTGATACTTAATTAAGTGATTAGCTTACCTGCCTCTCAAGATGCTCGATAATCAGGGCTTTTAATACCTAACATAAGTTACATTTTTAAGACCTCTCACATTATATAAGGATTGCAAAATATATACTTGAATACTAGTAACAATGGCTTAATGGCAAGCAATACTTTAGTTTCTACTTGCGAGGACACATAAATTGTTTTTAGTTATTATTTAAGTTTATCTGTTAAGTGTATAAAGCTATTAAACTAAATAAAATGGCTTATGTATGGATAGATACCTTGTTTTTATGGCAGACGAGGTTGGACTGCTGGTTGAAGCCTTTATAGCAGACGTTGCAGCGGTAAGGCCGCTCGTTTGTGTGCGTGAACAGATGGTTCCGAAGGTTGCCTGGAAGGAAGAAGAAATAATAGTTGGTGAAAATTGATCGCTATTATTTTTATTGGTAATTAAACTTGTTTTTATGGCATGGCAAGTCTGGTAGAGATTGCTCTTGAGCGAAAGGACCGCCAATTGTATCTTGATTTTTTAGTTATTATTTTAATGTAAAATATAATCAAATCAATTTTCACCAACTATACGTTCTTATAAACTACAATAAAGTATGTATTATCTATCCATCTAAACTTATAAGAATAAAGACGATAGGAAAATTAATAAGAAAATTCAGTATTTTCTGCGTGAAAGAGTAACAAACATACATACAAACTTTTGCGTCTATAATATTAGTAGGATTTACAATAGATTTTTTTTCTAACTGCAGACTGTTGCGAATAATCTAGAGGTAGCTAAAGAGACCTTTCTGGTGGAAGCCTTTGGGACAGATGTGGCATTTGTAGGGCTTTTCGTCGGAGTGAGTCTTGCGGTGCGAGATCAGCGTCGATACGCGGTTGAACGTTTTACTGCAAACCTAGAGGGGAAGAAAGGGGAATTAGGATAAAAGAAATGAAGGGACAGTGGAAGAAAGAGAGAAAAGAAAAAAGTATCTATTTGAAACCATACATAGCACATAACACGACACATTACATTATATAGGAACGTATACAAATAAGAAACAGATATACATAGATACAAATAATGTAGGGACAGGTGTTCCCTAGAAAATGACGTCAAAAACACCGTTTCAAGACCTCTGCGGCGGCGCAGCGTGTGACGCATCTTTATTACATACCCTTAAACCCTAAAACATCAATGTTTGGAAATTAAACCTCCCTCAAAGATGGTCCTGCGCGGTTCGCATCTTGCTACTGCTGTTTAGGTTCCATCATTGATAAGGAAGTAAGCCGTTTTATACCCCCCTGGCCTCAAAAAACGTTAAGCTATTGATCCTGCCCCTGACCTCTCCTCGGTCGTATCAATCAGTCTGGCGTAAACACACTTAAAATTCCTCTCACTACCCATATGTTGCAGTGTAAGTTTAATTCACAAGAATAAGGTCTCTCCGCAGAATGTATGGCCCGATGCTGGCTCAGCGTAGACAGCTGCCTAAAGCTCTTCCCACACACGTCGCAGTGGAAGTTTACCTCACAAGAATAGGGTCTCTCTGCAGAATGTATGGCCCGATGCTGGCTCAGCGTAGAGAGCTGCCTGAAGCTCTTCCCGCACACGTCGCAGTGTAAGTTTACCTCACAAGAATAGGGTCTCTCTGCAGAATGTATGGCCCGATGCTGGCTCAGCGTAGAGAGCTGCCTGAAGCTCTTCCCGCACACGTCGCAGTGTAAGTTTACCTCACAAGAATAGGGTCTCTCTGCAGAATGTATGGCCCGATGCTGGCTCAGCGTAGAGAGCTGCCTGAAGCTCTTCCCACACACGTCGCAGTGGAAGTTTACCTCACAAGAATAGGGTCTCTCTGCAGAATGTATGGCCCGATGCTGGCTCAGCGTAGAGAGCTGCCTGAAGCTCTTCCCGCACACGTCGCAGTGTAAGTTTACCTCACAAGAATAGGGTCTCTCTGCAGAATGTATGGCCCGATGCTGGCTCAGCGTAGAGAGCTGCCTGAAGCTCTTCCCACACACGTCGCAGTGGAAGTTTCGTTCGTCGGTGTGTGTCGGTAAGTGACGCATCAGCGTGTACTGGTGTTGGAATTCACGGCTACCTGGAATTTCCATGATGGTAATTAGCTTTAATTAAAAAACAAAGAAAATTTCAATGAATAATAAAATACATTATAACTAATATTTACAATTGAGCAATCAATCAACAGACGTAGCTCAACTGATCCATATGAATACCAATTGGAAACGTGTCCCCAAGACGCTGGATGTATTGCCCCGCTGTATGGCAATGCTAAAGGGTTGCGCCAGATACTCGCAATCTCTCGGGTCACGTCAAGCGTCACTTCGACCAGACCCTCTAATAAATTTAGAAAACCCGAACAGCCTCGGTAGCCCACGCACCTAGGACTAGGCTCGAAGGGAATGGAAATGCATAATCGCTGTCAAGTCCTGCACATAGTTACGCTCTTGAGTTTCTCAGCCAAATCTGCCGCCATATGATGACCCGACTAGATGACCAGACTCTATTTTCAATAGTTATTTTCCTAACCAAACTTAATAAGCTTCATCAGGATTATCTCAGCCGGCACTGCTGGACATAGGCTCATCTAAAAATCGTTAAAAAGATCTTGTGCATAGCGGTGTCCCGCGACAAAATAAGGTCCAAGGGTCAGGCATTACTTTAACTATTGAAAAAATGCAACTATTTTGGTATTACGCTTTTACAGCAGTGTTTTATTGTTAATTGTGCTTTAGTCAAAAACGTTTAATAGAAAATTTCACTCAATTACCGTTTATAATTAAAAATATATTGTAAAGAACTTACAAATTCCGCATTCCCATAGCTTGACGGTGCGACCATGTCTCTTCACATACTTGACGAAATGGTACCTCGATCGAGGGTCTGCCTTGTCCACCTTGCAGGTACCTGTACTGCCTTTGGGCTTGCTTCTACCTGAAAGGATTTTCATATCACTGAGCCATCATTTAAGTCTTTTACAGTTTCACCTTAGTCAATATAGATTTTTTGTCTTCATCGTCAGCATGTTTACATCTGAAGCTGAACATGCCTCCCAAAATGACGACTTTAGAGACGCGGTGGGCGACGGTCCACCTGCGACGCAGGAGGTTGCGATTTTGATTCCCGCCTCGGGACAAATGTTTGTACGATCTGCAGATATTTGTTTAAAGATATTCGTAACCTTGAACGGACCAATTAGCACTCACTTCCCCGCGCCCGCACACCTCAGTTGGTTGACAGACTTGTTTGCATAGCAAATAAATAAATATGTATTAGGAGTCTATAGGGTAAGACGTCGATGTTTATATGCATTTATAAACATCGACGTCTTAAAAAAATGCAAAGCCGGGGCGGGTCGCTAGTATAATCTAAAATATAAGACAATACAATGTACAAACCTAAGCTCGGATTTCCTGAAGAAGTAGAAGACACGAGATCACTGAGGTTTTTGCAAGACATACTCCGGTTTGTGGGATGAACCACGGAACTCGACGTGTCAGCTTCCTGAAAATTGAGGTAGCATTTAAGTACGAGTATTAATTAAAATTAATCAGCAGAAACAATAGATAGTAGTTAGATAGATTTACATACTTTATTATACCGCACAAAACAGAAATTAACACTTGGAATAAAGGAAGTATAAAGGGCGGCCTTATAGTGATAAGTAAAGTAGGCCTTATAGTAGTAAGTATGGTATGGTAAGATGGCCTGGACATGAAAGATGGAATAAATATTCCTAAGAGTGGAACTAAAAATATGTATTATGTATGTTTTAGTCATCCTCTTCGCCAAAATTATGTGAATAGTATGTGATAAAATAATTTATAAATTTATAACGGATGCAGATTGCAGACTAAACCCTTCGATGTAGATTTAAACCTCTAAACCAAAACGTAAAATTCATTTATTCTTTAGGAAGGCCTAGCTAGAGGAAGATGGCATGAGCTGGACGCTTTTGATAAGACGTGGGTTCTTCTTGCAGAAAACCGAGGGGCGTGGAAGGAGGAGACAGGCCTTTGATCTCCAGAGGACACTTCAGGCTATTAATAATAACAATAATTTATTTAAATTGTTTCAACAAAATCCACAGCCCTAAAATCGAAATAGTTAAAACTTTAATAGTCTAACTATTGCAAACTAAAGATTTAAATTATTTATAAGAATCTATGGCCTTTAAAATTAATTTAAGAGTAGGTACCCGTATCGTCACTCATATTGTCGATCTGCAAATATTTGTTCCGAGTGTTCTGGTCGTTTTCTATGTATAATAAAAAATATCTATCTATGTAATGTATTGTATTATGTATATCAGTTATCTAGTACTCATAACACAAGCTCTGCTTACATGGGGCATTATATTATCTGTGCATGGGGCTAGATAATGCTGTGTGAATTGTCAAGCATTATTTATTTATTTATTGTCTGCTTTGACAATGTCGTCGACTTAGCGAATGGCACAGTATATGACAGAGTAGCTAGCAGAAGCCTTGGTTGATCCCGGGCTTAAATTCTAATATCCTTACTACTTAAAGTTACAATGGAAAAGACGAAGTCTGTGAGAAAATTGCCTAGGAATACCTTCATCTCACTCTTGAGCGCCGCATCAATCTGCCTGCCGAAGGTGGTCTGGCCCGTGGTCCCGAACCCTGGTTCGGAGACCAGCGCAGCTATGTTCCCGTCTTCCTCCGTCCATGCGAACCTAGCCTGTCCTTCCAGACCCTCGGGGAAGAAATTGTCCCTGAATAGGGAGCGAGAGTCCAGCTAATGGGTAATACGAAGGGTTTCATTAATCTTTAAAATACAAAATATTGGGACTGCATAACGAGAGCTTTGACATTATCTAGCTGACAGATTAAGGCCCGTATTATGAAAAGCTTGCTCAGTGATATATGCTGGAGTGGCTTCCCAATGGCATAACTTTTTCTCAAGCGTGGATTGATGACTGAGTAAGCTTGACATATAATTGTATTGTTAAAATAAATCGATCGTTTTAATTGTTTATGAAATGCACATTAGGTGACTATATATTTATACCAAACATGGATTTTTAACACACATCTTTTACGGCTCTGGGATTTCTTATTTATTTGAAATACTATAATTGATTTTTATTAACGGACGTACCGAATACGTACAGTGGTGTTCATCGCTAGCTGACCTCCTGGCAGGTTTCAAGACTCGTAATTAAATTCAGTTTGGTTTTGAATATACTGACTAATTACGTGATTTGTTTATAAAACAGCTTCCAATCTTCATTTTAGTGAAATATTCTAATCTAAAAATAGTTTAGGTACCTACTATTCATAGAAATTGACTTCAAACGTAACTGTCGGCTAAGAATAAACGCCAATGTGGGTACTACGTAAATAATAAAATATTATGTTGAATGCAAAGTAGTTTCAAGTGTTGGCAAGTAACAAAGCAAAGAGTAAGTATAAGTAGGTATGTAACAAAGGATGGCCGGGATAAACTTACGTCATTCCGACTAGAACTTGGCAACAAGTGAAGTCCCAAGTCCTTCCTGTCAAACTTGTCAGCAAGGCACACTTCACGAATACTGAAACAATAGCCAGCAAACTTCAACAAACTTTTGTTTCGGAAAAACAACGAAATATCAAGTTGGCCATGCTTCAAGATCTGACTCCAAAATAGTCGAAGATCACACAGCTTTCATGACAAAATAAGCGAACATCACCTTATTATTTCGTCTCCGGGACGCATGTAACTGCCTTCAGGTAATTCTTTTATTTCTTCATCGGAAAACATGATTTTCTTTTCACAATCAATTATTTAACAAAAAAATGTCAGAAAAAATTGGGTGACAGCTTTTTTGTTATTTTTGTTTCTATGACAATAGTGCTCGAATTTTGAGTTTATTTTTCATCTAGAATGCCGTGTTCTGCAAAAAGTTCGACAACCTCATAGTGCGTGACCTCTTTTGAACCTTCAAAGAGGTTGTTGATGCTATGCAAGACCATAAAGGTTGCATTATATTTTTATTCCCCAAAATGTCTAACTTTCTACTTTTCAGTGAAAATAATTTTATTTTTCTTATAATTTATCTCTTGGGTACACTTGTAAGTCTAAGTGGACTGTTCATTTCGTTGTTGAACTTCTCAAGTGCCCTCTTGGGCATTCAGACGGGCGAAGCTTGCAAAATATTATTTTCTTTTTCATCGTTAACTTTGTATGAGATTGTTTAGATTAGTACCGTAGATATGTCGGTTATTTATTAGTAGGATGGAATGTACTTTAGGAGACAATAGAGAAGATCAAAAACGTGAAAAAGGACTAGGCATAGGTACTAAGTACCAAATAAGGAGGCAATACAATAGGAAATCATCTCATAGGTAGAAGGTACGTACGCTCTGCACTTCAGAGGCACAGTGAGTAAGTATAGTTCCTTGCTTATCTTGCCTGAGATGTGTAAGGTTGGTTTTATTTCCGCTACGGGTCGCCAGTAAGGAGGGTGGGCCAAGCAGTAAAAATACATTTTAGTACCTACTCAAGAAGAACAAAGTTAAGCTAGGTACAGAGAGGCTTATGCCTAGCAGAGGGTAGACAAGGACTGACGATGATGATGTGTTAGTAAGGTACCTACATAAATAAGCAGCTGTACCTGTTAACCGTGGCGGTCACGGCGTAAGAATGGACCCCCTACAACTCGGCCCGTGTGGATGTCACAGCAGTCGACTAAGGCAATCTACCATTCCTCCTGTGTATTATCCAACACCTCCAATGCGATCACAAATCCAGCTGCTGCCAAGCAGCGTAGTGATAATAATTATCAAAGTCAAGTTGCTTTTTATCATTTTAATTTTATTTAATTATTTTATTGTTTCTGTGTTGAAAAGAAATATGAAATATCTAATGTAAGTAATTGATTGTGTTTCGTTTATGTTTGATATCTATTGTTTCGCGCTGTTTATATTTGTGAACCAAATAAATCTATCTACATATCTATCTATTTTATTTGGTGGAGGCATTTTCAGCTATGGACTTATGTGTCGGTGCTAAAAAGTACTTATTCTAATAACCAAAGCCCAAGTAGAACAAGAAGCTGAAGATACAAAAACAGTTCTTTCTCCGGCTATAACATTGAAATTAGGAACCGTAAAAAATAACCAGATGGCGTTAGCTTCGTGAAGCACAGTGCCCTCTTTCGTAATGAGTGTGAACTCAATAAGCTTTCACAAACGTAACGTCCGTCGTCTAGTCGTACTGATGCTTGCTTTGAATTTGCGAAAGAGGGCGCCTTATTCGTAATGAGTGTGAACTCAATAAGCTTTCACAAACGCAACGTCGTCGTCGTCAAATCGTACTGCTGATGCTTTGAATTTAAATCTGCTGGAAATGCATAGATGGCCTAAATTTACTTAGGAATTACTCGAATGTTTGTTTTTGTATTTTTGTATCTCTTCACGCCAAAACTGGGTCTCGTTGGGTAGGTAGAGTAGGATAGGACCTAGAGAACGACGTATAAATTTACACGACTGCGACTGCCGAAAAGAAGTGTTATGTTTCCTGTTTAATCCGTCAAGCTTTTTAACTAAATTACCTGCAGATTCGGTGGTCTTGGGGTTTCCCGGATAAATATCTCCTAAAAATTTGTACCTTAATTAAAAAAAATATAGCTGAAAGCGCCATCTAGTTTATTATCTAAACACTGAGTTAACAGAGGGGTTGCCAAGGCCAGGTCGTTTCTGCTTCGGCCGCGTAGTTCGGCCGTAACCTAAAGGCGGATAAAGTTTTGAGCTTTGTAAGCTAATAGTTGACTGAGTTCAACGTCTGCCTGATAGATGGCGCTATTCTGCTTGTTAAAATCAGCGTTCTTAAATGGCGTTTGTTTTTATGAGAATAGTGAATAAGTGTTATTTTGAAGATGGTAAAATAAGATGAAGGACTAAGAAAGCCCGGAACGATTTTTATTATGAGTCACTCTTTAGCTTGTGTCAATAATTTCCCTGTTCTGTGGATAGAATATAATTTAAATGGTACATAAAAATTCCCAAGAAGCCTTACTGCAACTGTTGTAGGCAGAAACTTTATACCTGTAATGCACTTTTAATTTGAAAAGAAATAAATTTAAAAAAAACTAACTTTTTTGTAGATAAGGGAACAGTTTTATGGCATTTCTGACTTTTTAAATAGGCTCTGTCTGTACTCGAATCACAAATAGTCGGTTAGGAGTTTTTGAACAGTTCATGGACGAACAGTCTTTGATCAGGATACGAAACAACAACAAAAACCTATTTGATGCCATAATAAGAAATTAAGGATAGTCTTCTAATCCCATTTTCCTGCAGCTACATCGGTTTAGGTACCTCTCTTTACTGGCTTGTCGAAAAAATACACCCTGTATAATTCAATATACTAGTTACATAGATAATTTTTTACTTAACATAGAAAACACTCAGAACACGCGGAACAAATATTTGGAGATCGTACAAACATAACCATTATTTGTCGCGAGGCGGGAATCGACCTTGCAACCTCCAGCGCGGCGGACCTTTGCCCTCTACGGTCGCTTCAAGCTTCATTTTGCTGTCGATTACTACAAAAGCTTCGAAACTGATTCTGCGAAGTAGGTACCCAAGAACCTATCGACATCTATGGAAAGCGACAAACAAAATCACATTCGTGTTACAAACGGATTTGTGATCCAACGTGATTCATCTCGATCCATCGCGATCCATTAGTGATTAGAGAGGTATGGGCAATTTTCTGGTGGTGTCGTGTAAAAAAATAGGCTTTCGGAATTCTCTTCTTCAGGACGGGTCTACGCCGTATAGTAGAATTAGTTATGATTTAAAAATTGATTCAAAAAAATATCTCGGTCATGGAATTGTTCATTTTTTATTTCGTGCAATAAATAATTGAGAATTTGGTGTTAATTTTTATGTCTTTAATTTACTACCTATATCTTGCTAATTCATGAGTCTACTTTAGAGCTGCTCACTCTACAAAACAGTTGTTTAAAAATAACTTAACAAATAGTAAAAAGGCATAGGTAAATAAAGGGACCCGTGCCTCCAAAAATCCAAAGTCTAGGAAAAAGTAATATTCAGACGACTAGAATGCGGATGATGGGCTAGCCAAAGGTACCTGATTATTGATGGTATTCTTTTAAGCCTGGCATTACCTATACCATAATCTCATAAATATAAATTCAAAATCATTTATTTCTTCAGGCTTACAACATAGGTAATTAGATAGATAGATAGATAGATAGAAAATTCTTTTATTGCACACTTACAAAATAAAACAAACAAGACAGAATAACATACAAAAATGTGACAATTTGGCGGTTTTATCGCTCAAGAGCGATCTCTACCAGACAACCGTGGATGGATAGGATCGTTGGATTGTACATGGGGATCTGTGTAATTACTTATTTGTAAACGATGATTATCAAATTAATATTCGAAAAATAAGAAATAAAGTGTTTTTGATTTACTGCTCACAGATTAAAAAAAAAAGAAACATATTAGGTACATTCATAACCACTTATGTGTCTAATACATTGTTGTTTTGCCTTTCTGAATCTAAATATGTATAATCTGATTTTAGACACATGCTTGCTTTGACACAGACTTCTAAAACGACTTTCTAATATTGCATAAAACCATCCACTCTCATCTAGTTGCAAAAATTATTTGTCATAATCCCCTTGTCATTTCGTTCCAGCATCTTATTCGCCATAATATCCCCAATCTTCCACTTGGGACAAAGTGTCCCACACTTGGGACATAATGTCCCATAGCACATGATTATGGAAACGGCGACAATCATAGGAAATATGTTACGTGAGTTATTTCGTACCGTAATTGTTAAGATGCTGTATGGTATGGACTTGTATGTGATCAATTGTAGCCACTTACCATGAGTGATGGTATTTGCTATTTCTGTGCTTTCTCCATGGGAAAGTTCAGCTTCAGAGAAATAGAATGGAAAACTTTTTCTCAACATAAAAAATTAAGGTCTACGATAAGTTTTCGATTTCCCTTAGATGGGCTGATTGTACCTTAGATTAAAACTCTACATAAACATACCAAAGGACGCGAATCAAAATTGTCACGGTTGTGTATTAAATACTCCATCCAAATAGCACCGCACGCACTATTTAGACCCTAGCTGGACGATTAGACCTCGTCCAAGGATGATTCTGCGACGGGTAGCAGAATTGGACCCACATGAGAATAGAAATGTATCAGACTTTCTAACAAAGATTATAATTATCTTTGTAAGTAAATAAGGCATTGTCAGATAATATGCCAATGCCTGATTTAGATTAGAAACGTTAGAACATTTCTATGTTCTACACCAGGAACTAGTGTTCGATATCAACTCCCGCGCATCTCAGGCGAAACCATCCATTGTCGTGTCACGCCGCATGCTTGTTTTACAAGTTATTATGCGTAGACTAAAGCTATTATAGGATGGTTCACGTCTCAATCCAAAGGTTAACTGTATGTCTGTTACTGTCTGGGATCGCGCCCCGCTGAGCTTGCGTATGCGCACAAAGAAATGCGGGTTGTGCTGTGAGATTATGGCGGAGGAACAAAATGTTTAGGAAAATTGGGTTAATCAAATATTTCTTTACTCTTGAAACTAGCGTAGTTCAACATATTTAGAATACCTATGAGGAAGTTCTGTGACCCGCGGTGTAAGAATCGACCCCTGCAATTAAGCCCCCTGCCCGTGGATTTTGTAAGAGGCGATTAAAGTAAAGTAGGTACCATAGGAAGGCAGTGGCTTCTTTCTGTGTGTCTTTACACCTGTAATGCGGATCCAATCCGCCTGCCAAATGTGGTGATTATGGCAAAGCCCCCTCCGTTTGGGGGCATGTTCGGCAATGGACGAATGTTATGAGTGCTAATTGGTAGGAGGAGGTTAAATACGATCTTGTTTGTATTGGAAGAACACCGACGTTTCATCCCTTTAAAAGAAAACATGTTCTAGGAGCGCACGTAGGTCGCTTGGCGTAGAGCTTTATAAAAATCGCATAGTACTTCCATGACATAATTAAAAACTGACTGAACTGACTGTTTAAATTTTTGTAATGGTTACCAATTTCTTTTCCTAAGATCAGACCCTTGCCTGTCCTTTTTTACCCGACTACCAGCGGAAGAGGGTTATTATTATAACAGTTGCTGGGCCTACGATGGCACATATTAAATTTTCCTAAAACCGAATACTTACCGCTTTTACGGGTCGTTAAATTATTATAGGTAACTTGTCACACAGCGAGCGTTCGTGCACTCAGTACGAGGATAATAAGCGCTTGCCACGAACAACAAGACGGTTTTTTGACTTTTCATGCCGTTGCGAATGGGACGTTACGCCCTTGAACCTCAATCTGTACCTGGGTCAAATTCATCGCCATGGCCGACTTCCCCTAGCAGCAACCAGAGAAATAGCAGTGAATAGGGTGTAGGTAGGTCCTACTAACCACTTCACTCCTAATAAAGAAATAGGTAATTTACAATGGGTATAAACGCTTAAATCGTCTTACTTAATCCATCGCTTATAATTTGTTCAACTAAATTGTAAAACTTGCGCTTAGAACATAATGTTTAATAACTTATGCTATGGGAGCCTGATATGTAATTGTATGAGCCGACTAGAACAAATAATATTAATAACTTGTAAATATTTCGTTTAGTTCGTGTTTTAGTTCCGTGTCGAAAGATTACTTACTAAAGAGTTTTCTATGAATAAATTTTATAACGTCGGATATGGGATTATTTATGAATTCGATTTGTAAAATAATATATGTACCTACCTACTATAAATGTAAAACAAATATATATAATGGAAAAATAAGCGCATAGTCGCGGGTAAGAAATACTATATAATATACTAGCTAATATACAATATATCTTTATAAATTGTAGACTAAATATGTGTTATATTGATGTATAAGCTTTATTATTGTAAAGTTTAATTTAGTAGTTTTTACGTGAAAGAGTAACAAACATCCATCCATCTTACAACACCTTATATTATATTTCCAAATGAGGAAATCTGTTACTGCACCTAAGAAACTATAAGATAGTAACTGACCATTGATAACACTTATTTTTACTATAACGCCCTTCTTAATTCATCGAACTTCGATCCATTCAGTCGATAAGTCGTTTTAATATTTTAACACGAGGCTATAACAATGAACTTGGAAGGATTTGTGTATTTCGTGTCAGAAGTTTATTTCATTCAGCTGTAGTCATTTGCATACAACGCGGTCGTGTGTTTCTATAGAAAGGGCTAGAAGTGACGTTAATACCTGATTCTATTGTCCCATAAGAATACAAAATGCCAATATCTAGGAAGGGGCAGATAGTGTAAATTGAAAAAGCTAAATTTCAATGAATATTCCGTTAATTAATTTTGACTTGTTAGTAAAACCTCAACCAAAAATCGACAATGAGAAAATAAATACGAGAAAAAAGTAGTTTGATGAAACAATGAACAAAAACATGCATCTTGAATTTGACTTCTGCGACATAGCATCTGATCCGTTAAATTTTCAAATAAAGTAAGTAGAAACGTTTATTTGTAACTCAAAATTAAAATAAAACAACATCGAAAATAAATCAAATTGTTAGAATTATAAAACGGTCCCTGTCTCAACATGAGACATGAGACTTTTATGAGATGTTGTGTTGCCAAAACCTCATTGCACCCTTGAAGTTTGCAATCAACACAATTATACACCCACACCCGGCAGAAATATTTGCAGAGCATACGAGCATTGTACCGCGACGGAAAGCGAACCCTCGAGCATTTCAGTTAGACCTTCGTCCACTGTGCCAAAGAGGACTGACAACAATTTATACATGGTAATAATAACAATAATACTGAACAATTCACACAGCATCATCTAGCCCAAAGCCTAACAGATCTTTTAATTGTTCGGATCGGCCGACGTTGCGTCTCCTTCCTAAGAATGTTGCCATGTCTAAATCTTCTCATATCTATAAAATGTTGATTTAGGTTTTGGTGTGAGCCGACAACAGACTTATTGTAATTGTGACTTGTAACCAGCCTTGTTACGTTTATTTATCATGGCTAAACAAATATGCGAGTAGTAGGTGATTCTGACGATGTGTTTATGGCACCCCGGGGCACTTGACTTGTTTTTTCGCTGGTAGGAGGTAGGTTATGCTTGACAGGAACATGATCAGTGCGCTAATTGTGGCATGCGAAATATTTGCGAGATGGTGTTTCAAATGACAAGAAACACTATGGCAACGACAGCCTTGCACTATTTTTCAGAGAGCATATTTAAAAAAATCAACACCTAAAGTGAGGGCTTTTTCGAACTAAGGATAATATTTTCCATTTAAAATAAAGTGTTATAAAATGAAGCTTTTATAATAATGATAATTTTATTTGATCACAAAATGTATGTAGAAATAAAAAAAAAATCCTGTTTTCGAAGTCGGTTCAAAATAAGTCTTTATTATGTCATTAATCAGGTATCCGAGTCAATACTACCTAACCGAAACTTATTGAACAATGCCTATATAAAAAAAACAAAGGTTATTTTATGTAGATAAAATAGTATGAGGTGTAGGTACATGTCATACTATTTTAAGAAAGAAACATAAGAAATATAAGTATATATCTTATGTTTATTTCAATGTATCAATAGAAACATCAAATCCTTTCAAGAAGTCATCCTTGCTGCATGCATAGATGTATGGATCATCGTCGTCGGTGAATTGTTGAACCAATATATTGTTGTCGTGCTTGGAGCACCGGATGTCGCTGATGTTCACATCTGGAGCGTTCACGAACACGAGCGTCTCTACATCGTCGCCGAACATCACCACCTAGAAACAGAAAATAACATCAATTTGTATCTATTTGCTATCCTAATAATATATATAAATGAATAGTCATGTAGTGTCAAGTACTTAAAACCTTCCTATCCCTATTAAAAAAAAATAGCATCAAAATACGTTGCGTAGTTTTAAAGATCTAAGCAAAAAAATTTTTTTTAGCTTATGGTGGCTTTCGTGTCACGGCGGCCATGATAGGCCGCCTATTGTGATAAGCATACATAGGGCATATACACTATACAGACAGACAGCGGGAAGCGACTTTGTTTTATACTATGTAGTGATATTATTTAAAAAACCGACTTAATACCATACATACTTTAACAATACCTACCTACATTGCTACACCCACACAATATTTTATATAAACTTCATTATTAAACTAAACCTATGTTATTGAATTATACTTTTCTGTTGAAATCTAATAAGATCTAATTAATATATTTTCTAGAAACCCGGCTCACTTCCACTCACAGTTGTATTGCCACGCCCTGCTTGGATACCATTGTATATTAGAATTAGAATAGATATATTAGAATTATCTGAGCAATCCGTGTCTTGCTTTTATCAATAAACTACTGACACCCATTTGGCTAAGCGTATGCTGGGACGCAGGCGACGACGCAGATCCACGCAGCGCAGGGCAGAGCAGATTTTGTAATGCATGAAAGTAATACATATCTGCGCCGCCTCAACGTACGGAGCAATCGGTACTTTCATGCATTACAAAATCTGCTCTGCCCTGCGCTGCGTGGATCGCCTGCGTCCCAGCATACGCCTAGCCTTATCAAGCCTCTGTTTTAAATGATAGCCTGTTCACAGTCAGTGTTCTCAGTAATCCTTTACCTTCCACAAGTAGCGAGGTACTCCGGCCGCGTCGTATTGACTGGCCCCTGTCCATACTGTAAACGACTCAAAGTCGTTCTCCAAAACTAAATTGACAGCCTCTTCGACGGCACTCCATGACTTCTGTGAAGAATTAGTATTTATAAGTAAAGTAAAACTTTTGAAACTATCACGGTTAATAAGGCGAAAGTCATTTAAAACGGGATATATGGTACATATCCCGATTTAAATGACTTAAGTGATGTAAGTTATTTGTAAGTAAAAAAAAAATTATGTAACTGCTGTGGTGCTCAAATCTTACGACTGAGCCTTAATATTTTGCTTCTGATACAAAATAAACCAAGGTCTCGAAGTGACACTCTCAGAATAGCCCCTCAAGCTTAGAACTATGTCGTAATATATGAACATCACCCCACAGTTGCATACATTTTTTACATACATAAATTAATCGTATATGTATATTATGTACCTAAGCTGTTTAAAAAAAAAACAAATTTTAAATAAGTTTTTAGAATCAGTTGAGTTAAATGCCGACTGATGCTAACAATTTTGAGGTATCTCACTTGATCTAAATCAATTTCGCCGCCGGATCGTAAAATCAGCTCATTTGTATTAGTAGAATAGGCTGCTTATGAAACAAACGGTGATTTGATGTCTTAATTGTGATCATTTGATGTCTAAGTGAAATACAGGCATATTGTCGTTGAAAATGATGGCGAAATTGAATGGCGCCGTTTTCTACAAACGGACTGATTCTCATCAATACCACTCGGAAGTGTATGGCAATCCTGTTGGCAGATAATCACCAGCTATTTGGTCACGAACCACTTCCACCAGACTCTCTCATAAAAATGTTAACTGGAGAGCCTCGCTACGCCACGATCCTAGGATTTTGACTTCGAGGGGAGGAAAATGTAACTATGTAATTACAGCTTTATCTAAATAATTTGCCTTATGTTTCTATTACCATCCTAAAATAAAAAGTAAATAACAGATACTATTTTAGATAAATACTGATTCTTACCCTGGTGCTCCCATCACATGGTTCGAAAACTGACACAGAGTTGTATTCCGACAACGTGGCACCCTGGGCCGGTCCAAACGCGACGTCCACTGGTTTCACCAACACTCGTTTGTTAAATTGACATTTCACGATTTGACCAACATTGCTCAAAGTGTCTACCTTAAAACCCGGTTCAACACTATTTCCAAGGTTCTGATCTGACATCAAAACTTTAGTGTAAAGCGTTTTATGAATGGTTTGTTCATAACAAACGTCGTATGCACTCAAAAAGCCACTATCTAACGCAAACCCAATTCTGATTACTTCACCGTTCTTCATGCACGGTTTCTTTGTGAATTCAAAAGAGGGCATTACATACTCTTTACATTGCAAATCTTCAAATTTATATTTGTTACCGTCGACGATGAATTGGTCTTCTTTGTAGCATTTTGCTGCTATTATATTGCTTTTTGGCTGTATTTTGAATGTGTTTATTGCGTTTCTTTTAGTGCCACACTGAATGTTTAAAGTTTGATCATTGTTAAGGATGTAAAATTCGTTTTTCTTTATTATTTCAGGCCAGGTTGCGTCTTGGTCATTGACTAGTAGCGGTGTGTTTTGTACATTATTGTCCACAGTTCTGTTTATAATACATCCTGTAAATAGATAATTATATTTATAACATCAATTTTAATATGAATGTGCCTCCCACTGTTTACTTTGGCCTAACGCATGCATTCCTTACTCTGGTCAAGACAAGAGTAAGGAAATGAAAATAAGGTTAACTTAAAAAAAATTAAATACCCAAACTTGTGACGTCAAATGACCGTTGTACGCTGCCATGTACGTTGGTCACGTTGCAAGTGTATTTGCCCCAGTCCGTTATAAACAGCTCTGGGATCTTGTTGTGCACTTCATTCCCATTGAAATACCAAATAGTCTATAAAACAAATTTTCAAATGAATTAAAAATAAATGTTTTTTTTTGCCAGAATTGTCCAGCTATATTCATTATTTTAAATTTCTCAAAATATACTTCTATATCGTGCCTACTAAAAACATTTCGTTAAAATTCCTCAAGAGTTTGCTAAGTTGGCTATAAGCGAACAAATGTTAGTTATCATCATTTGTACTAAAATAAAACTTTGATTTCAGAGCAACGCATTCAATTTAATTCAATAACCATCATATAAAAGGACAATTAAAGTTTCTTTTTACAATTTAAAAACTAATTTCACTTTTTTCGAACACACGAGGCTCTTGGGTTTTTATCAACAACATCCTTTATTTCTGACATGACATCTACCTATAAAGTACTGTCACTGTCAATGTATCCGATCAACCAGTTTGCGCAAAGCGCACCAATGTTACTATTTCGATCCACATATTTCTGTAAAATCTGGATTTCGAAGGAAATATTTAGTTATTTAAAGAATGCTTTTTCCATTTCACTCTAAACGACTTCTATAAAGACGTCACCAATGCACGAACATCTGATGGTAAAGAATGACCATAATATTGTCAAGAGGACTTATTTTGTTATTTTGTGTTGTATTATATATTTTGACGGTATGACGTCACAGTTGTGTAATGCTCTTATTGGAGTTCAACATTCATGGCAGATTGCTGTGTTTTGTAGTTTTATTTTATCAAAATAATAACAATAAACGGCATCATCTTGCCCACAGCATTATGAACGACAAATTGACTTTATACTTCCTGAGATAGATTCCTGATGTATACCTTTACCTTTCCTTAAGCAACTTTCAGTCAACCGTTTAAAGGTGATAAGTTATTAAAATTTAAAATTTAAACATTCACTTACATTTCCTTCTGGCTTGGCATCCACATCGCAGTTAAGTATATCTTTTTTATTTCCATACCAATAGATTGGAGATGTAAAGGTTTTTATGAAGCTTGGCGAGAAACCGACATCTACTACGTAGTTCAAGGACTCAGAGCCCTGGTCGGTGTTAACTCGACAGGTGTAGTTACCATCATTCGAATAATTTGCGTTTTTCAGAGAATATGTAAGACTTTTCACTGCAGACAAGTCAGCGTTCTAAAATAATAAATATCTGATTATAAGCAAATCTATATAGGATATATACCATGATATATGGGGTTTGTTTCAATATGTATTCCATTCCAAGGACCAAGGAATAACTAAAGTAACTTATGAGGTTGTCTTTGAAAGATTTACTATCTACCCCATGTGAACACTACATGAGAAATTAAAAGTTTTAATTTGAGTGATAGGCCAAAAAAACTTTCATAATACTCACCACGTACCACCTGATCGAGGAAGGGCCAGAATTGGGCAGATCGCATGTAATGTCCTCAGTAGAACCTCCAAGTTTTAGATAGATATTTCTGCTTTTTACTTTTTCAGGTTCAACGAAATCTAATAAAAAGAAGGATTCATTGATATTTATAACTTGCAATAATATTAGGAGATTTAAACCCAGCAGAGGGCGGACACTAGATGAGTTAAGATGATGATAATTGGTAAAAGCTTTGGATTTGGTATAGTTATGGTAGGGTAGGCCTACGTATTGTATCATGGTTCAAAGGGAAATAGAAAGCAATCCCAGCGTATAATAACTTTGGGATTGCTTTCTATTTCGTGATGTCAATAAAATTAGTTTTTCACATATTTTTGACCAAGTTTTCGGCCACTTTATCTATTGTAGCTCATTGAAAAACACCCTGTTTTTGCTTTCTCATACCTGAGATATCGACTTGCAAGTTTGCTGTTGCACTTCCGTACTTGTTAGTGGCTTCACACGTAAAATTTCTGGAGTCTTTTGCAGTAGGATCTTTCAAGTAAAGTAAATTCTTATTCACAGTGATTTTCCCATCTGAAAATATATAAAAGTTATAACACAGATCCGTACGTACTTTGACAAAACAGCAGGTACACCATTAAAAAACTAGTCTAAGCTCTAAAATAAAAAAATACTTAAATAATACAAAGTATACTAACAATAATCAAGGAAGGCAATGATTTAGTTTAATATGTTTTTTTTAAATAATTGTAAGTGAAATATTTTTTTATTATGTTTAATTGTTTATAGTGGAACATCATAGGGTTTTGTTATATCCAATATTATCGGAGATATAGAGCTGTTGATTAGCTTCATCTGTAAATTTTGGAGTATTATGTTTGAGCGACGGCCGTTGGGGCAAACGTGTTCTTGAGTGGAGAACACGACTCGGTAAACGTAGTGTAGGACGCCCTCCGACCAGGTGGGATGACGACCTGCGAAAGACTGCAGGTAGATGCTGGATGCGTCAAGCCGAAGACAGGGCGCTATGGCGCTCATTGGGGGAGGCCTATGTCCAGCAGTTGACTAATATAGGCTGATGATGATGATGATGTTTGAGCACCTACATCCCAAGTATTAATGTCCCCATCCAATTATATTTTTCAAGTTGATGGAAAAAAACTACAGTCAATCCCCAAGGTAAACCACCCGAATAAGCAATTACATTATCCGGCAGCTAAATGGCTTAAAATATAGAAAAAATTTACACGCTTTTACCTGAGGTAACAATTTTTCCCCCTTGTTTCCAAATGATGGAAGGCTCTGGAACACCCGTGACTTCGCAAGGCACCTTCAGCACCTTGTCTTCCTTTACTCCGTAGTACACAGAATCCGCGTTCGTTATTTCGGGTTTACCTGTATAAAATAAAAAGTCTCAAACAAAATTTCTGAAAAAATATCTTTATATCTGTTCAAGATCAAAGCAGCAATTCTAAAATACCTATATTATTAGTAGGATTTGTATGCAAAGAAACAAAGAATTATCCAAGCAGAGATGTGAGCTGTGCATCGCTAGTGCATCCATCCCAACATACCTCCGACTAACTTAACTTAACTTACTTGACTAACTTAATGTCATAATAAAAATATATTTGTCATGAAGTCCGAAGTTATCAGAGATTTTCAACCTACCATGAACAATGATGTCAATAGTTTCACTGTGAGTGCCAACTGCGTTTGTTGCAGAGCACATGTAAGTGCCTGTTGAGCTGTATCCAGAGTTTGCAATTTTTACTCCTTGTGTTGTTAAAGGGACAAATCTGTCTGAATCTTTGGCTTTAAACTGCCATGTTACAGTAGGTTTTGGTACCCCAATTACTCTACAAAAATATAGAAAACAAATATAATGCAGTAAGGCTTTAAATTATATTCTAAAATGTGATATTATTAAAAAGTAAACTATAAATAGACTAAGGATAAATTATATGGCACGAATAGTTTAAAAATTTCTTTATAGCTTACTTACCTACAAGAAGCAGATACGCTTTTTCCTTTCATTACAGTTATAGATTTTTCAGCAATAAATATTTCTGGAGCCTCTGAAAAAATATGCGACCAACTTAGTTTCCTAAGCACCTGATAATAATAGTCGTAATAGTCATAATACCAATCGTCTATTAAATACTTCGAACACATCAAACTTACTTAAGTCATTTATTTTAACTATGTTCGTGTGTGTTCCTTTTTCATTTTCATCAGACACTAGAGATGCTACACAGGTGTATGTACCAACTAAATCCAAATCCGTAGACACTATTCGAAGCATTTCTCCGTTAGATAATATCATGTACTTATCAGATGTGTGAATTTCTAACATGTCCGATGAGCGGTCATCCTTCTTATAAAACCATTTTATTTTCATTGGTAATGAAGAGTTCGCCTCACATTTGATGTCAGCTTGTGCTCCAAATTTAACACTAGTTGTGCCTGAAAAAAAAAACAGTCATATTGCTTAGATTATTTAATGAGGTAGGTATACTAGTAAGTATTCAGGTTTGTTGAATTAGTTGTGTGATGTAAATGCATTTCATATGGCGTGACACGTGAGCTTAGCCACGAGCAAACGTTAGAAATAAACATCTAATTGTGCGTGTGAAAATAATTCATATAAAATTTACCCGTTGATTGGTTAGGAAATGCAATAGCCCGTGATACTTTTAGGTCGATACTGCTACTAGCTGTCCCCTTACTGTTGTCAGCTGTGCATACATAAGTCTCAGAAGATCTGGCATTGGTTAGTTTTAAAATGCTCACGGTTTCAAAAAGGTTGGTGGTATCCTGAAATAAAATTTTAATCATTATTAGAAAATATTTCACAAATAATATGGCTATTACGGCCATGTAATTCCCAGCGGAAACAATTTGTAAGCATGACATTTACGTAGAAACTTTTAATTTACCTTTGCGAGTAGTTTATGCCCTTTACTATTTTTCCAGATAATTATTGGTTGCGGATATGCTATGACCCTGCATTTCAACTCGTTGGTACTGCCATAAGGAACAGTTATGGAAGAACCTTTATCAATAGAGGTTTCTGGAACTTTTTGTACGACCAACTCTAAGGAACACAAATCATTAGAATTAGTATACAAACGTTCAATAACATGAACATAATTCAACTACTAGATCGCAATCATTAGTATCCAAGTCACTTCAAAACCTCAATTTAAGCATTTTGATATAATAAAATTTAATGTAGGCTGCGTTGTAGAGACGCTTCTGACTAGTATTTTAAGATCGTTTGCAATAGTATGCAGTTAAATCAACTGTTTCAATTATTGTAAATACTAAATCTAATTATTTTGTTCTAATTCTTCGATTTTTTTTGTTAATAAAAATATATTTATCTTTAACATAATAACAAACCAGTATCTTTGGTTTTCATTCCAATATCATTTCTTGCAGTGCATCGATATTGTCCTGCTTTCTCCAAAGTAGCACTGGGGATAGTCAACTCCTGTCCAGATTCTGGTAGGTTTTGGAAATCATTGTTTCCCTTGTATTTAACTTGCCAGTGTATAGTGGGTGGTGGCGTCCCTCCAACAATTCTGAGAAAAACAATAAATGTATTAGATTATCAATTTCGTTCCGTTCTAGATTAATAATTATATTGAGTGCTATGCTGCCTTGAATTGTGAATAAAATATTACGAGTGAATTAGTGGTATATGTACGATTACTTACTTGCAAGGGAGTGAGGCTGCATCCATATAGTTTACGGTAACCTTGTTAGCAGTGTCTTTTAGTTTAGGGAGGCTGAGATCACCTATTTGAACATTTGTTGCAAAATGTACTTTCTGGTTATTATCAGACATAAGTGAAGCAGCACAAGTATATGTCCCAGTTTTCTTTAGATCTGTGGATAGGATTCGCAGAGTTTTTTGATTCGAAGAGATCGTGTACATATCAGATGTATGAATCTTTGTCCTTCCTGTTTTCACAGATGCCCTCTGATAGAACCATATAATTTCGATCGGAAATTTAGATTGAATGTCGCAAGTTATATCTGTATTTGCTCCGTACTTTGTCACGATGTATGCTGAAAGTTTTCAATAATATTTCATGAAATAGAAATTAAAACATGTATTGTGCTAGACTTTTCTTATTTAATAAGTAGGTTTTTACAAACATCAGATTGTTCTCACCCCACTGCAATAAAGAGTAAAGGCCTCTCAGTGCCTAAGGGCATAGAGTACAGGGCCAGTATTCTAGAGATCTTTCCATCAATCAAATTCGTAATGACATTATTAATAAGAATGGTTCAGGGTTTTAATGTAAACTTAATTAAGGTATAGAAAAGTTTACCAGGAGGATGGCCGACAACAACAAACGGTGACGTCACATCTATATAAATCTTGCTTACTGCTCTGCCTGCGTAGCAATAGTATGTATCTGGATTTTTAATATTTGTAATTCTCATCGAGCTGGTTATTTCGTAATTATTAATTGATATACTCTGAAAAACATTTTATTAGTTCGGTTTATGAACATTCACAACATGCACCCAATCCATAGCGTAAGCATCCTTTTTTGTAATATTCATAAGAATGGATCTAAAGTTTATGTAAAAAAAAGACGAAATATATTTCTTACTAACAAATAAATCTTATAGCTTACCTGGTGATGAGCTTTTAATTTAATTCCTTTGCTATCCGTCCATACAACACTTGGCAACGGATTCCCCGTAACCTTGCATGTCAGTTCATTTGTACTTCCATAAGGGAAAGATCTTGATGAGCCCTCTTGTATAATAGCTTCAGGTGTTTTTGTGACACTGAGTTCTGTAAAAATATAACATATTGTTATGTCATGCGCGTTACTAGAGTGCATTCATACCACCGAAACTACGTTTGATTACAGTATTGAATAGTATTTTTTTGACTCACCGATAGTTTTTTCAGTGTGACCCACAGGATTTTTTACGATGCACCGATAACTTCCAGAATCTTCCAATGTCAAACTATTCTTATTTAATTCTTCGCCATGTGCTAAAACATCCTTAAAAACTTTGTCTCCTGTATTCATCACTTGCCACGTTACAGTAGGTGGTGGAATTCCACCCTTTATTCTATAAAATAATTTTCATTATAGCGGTTTTTACTTAAACAGTATCAGTTTGTAGAAATAATTAAACTTACTTGCAAGCAATTTTAGCACGATCTCCGAACTTTCCTGATATTTGGGTTATTGTATTCAAAAGAATCGGTGGTTCTGAAAATCAGATAGTATTATTAAACAACTTTTTATTTGTAGTGTATATAATGTATCAGTCATGTGTCAAGTAATTATACAAACCCAGATCATCAATCGTTAGTGTTGTAGCAGCAGTGATTTTGAATTTCGGATCCGACTTTAAAGAAGTTTCACAAATATACATTCCTTGGGCGTCTATGGTGACAGCATTGATCGTTAGTACTTTATGATCATCCGAGACACTGTAATCCGAGGGCTTTAACGGAACTTTCCATTTGATTTCCAGGGGTAACTGTGAGTCAACGTAGCACACGAGTTTTTTCTCTTTTCCGAACTTTGCAGTAGTAGTTGCTACAACAAACATAACTAGACAGTTTAGCTTTTGTCATCGTTTGTTACGGTACATAATTCGTTTTTAAGATTTGGTGTCAAATTTATGATGTAGGATGTAGTGACCTGATGGTTTGGTGGTTTGAAGTGTAGGTCATCGAAATTATATTATGACCTGAGCGTGAACCATCAATTTATACCCAGATTCAAAAAATAAAGAAATCATCTAATCATCTGATGTACACA
Source organism: Eupithecia dodoneata (assembly GCA_947044415.1). Taxonomy (NCBI): domain Eukaryota; kingdom Metazoa; phylum Arthropoda; class Insecta; order Lepidoptera; family Geometridae; genus Eupithecia; species Eupithecia dodoneata. The sequence continues at coordinate 5,514,738 of OX345670.1, forward strand.
TGTAGCTTATACCTGCAGGAAGTTGTATTGCCCTCAGAGGATTCCTTGGTTCCACATGTATTTTGGCCATTACATTGGATGCGACATTGTTGCTAGCTTTGCAATAGTATCTTCCAGTTTTTTTTACGTTAGACAGTTTCAAGTAGCTGATGTAATCGTAAGGTTTCTCAACTAAATTACTCTGTAAACAAGCATTTTGTAAATGATTATAACCAACGAAGGGTTTTTTTATATCCGGTTTTTTTTATATCTTCCATTTGAATATCTTATCAACTGTCAAACCTCTTATGAAGTGCTTATTGGATTGATTTTGAGAAAATGTTTATTGACTAAACTGACAAACCGTAACTCAAAATATCTTGCTCTGTGCAGGACATTCTGCTGATATACTCACATCAAAGCTAAGTACGGCACCGTTATCTGAGGTCCACACTATTTTAGGCTTCGGGTAGCCTGATACTTTACAAGTCAATGAAATGTCACCAGCATAGTCCACATCGACTTTTAGTCCTTCAGTAATTACTACTTCCGGGGCTTTCAAATCTAAAAAAGTATTAAAAGTTTAGTAGTATTTATTTTTTAAATTAAAATATTAGTTTCCGCCAGCGGCTTTGCACAATTTATTGCTAAGGAAAAGTTTAACGTGTTGTTATTGTCCCATGGGAACAGGTCAGTCCCATGGGGTAAAAAACATTTGCTATTTCAAATTTAAACATACATCAATGCAAAATTTCAGGCTAAACCGTTGAGTAGTTTTATCCTGAAGAAGCAACAAACGAAATGTTGTTTACCTGGCTCTGGTGGATCCTGTGGGTCGACGTTAGTCCGTGCAAACCTCTTAATTTCATTCTTTGTATTTTTATTTATCCCTGTTACCTGAAAATCAGTAAATATTTGGACACTTCCATGAATTAAAAAAAAAACTCCGCAGATGAAAATGTTTTGTGAAAACAAATTTAAGGATTGTAGTTTCGTTAATCACCTGAATTTTGAAGGTGCTATAAGGCGACACAAATTTTTTGGTGATGTAAAAGTTCTCTTTCAATTTCATAAGTGGCAGATTGGCAATTACTTGTTCTTGCATGTTCAATATTTCAGCATATTTAATATCAACAGTGTGGTTAGGATCATCCACTGTAATGGACAAATGATTCCCTTCACCTGAAAATATACATATTCAAGACAGGAAACACTTACGCCCACCTCACTGTGCTCATAAACACTTTAGTGAAATGCGTGTCATTATGATAGATTTAAAATCTTAAGCAATGAATTTTGTTTAACTCCAAAAGGCTTATGTATAACTCTCTCGTAATGCAATGATTTAGAATTATTAAATACAATAGGAACACATTGATGTTAGAGTAGGCGAGTAGGGTAATATGAAGACAAACATAGACTGCGGGAGAACAGTTATGAGAAAGGAAGTATTGAATACAAATGACATAATAAATATGTTCGCGGGACTCAAATACTATGTTGTAGCAACCCTTTGTGATAGTTTGTTAATGACAAAGTAATAATATGTATCTGTTTATAAATAATTTGGGCACTAGGAGAGAATATGAGACAGGCTGATGACGATAGTGATAGCAGATTACATACCCTTGATAGGTTGTTTTGACGTGTCTTCCAAAGACTTAGGTATAAACGAAGAGAATCCATGATTAAAACTGAAATCTGTTCTCGCGTAAACGATAATAGAGATATCAGTGTCGGCCTTCACCCACGCGTAGTAGGTTCCTGGTTTTGGAGCATCGAATTTCACGACCTAAAATGGATAAGGAAAGTTGTCTAAGTAGTTCGTTACAAAGCCTCATAAGTTTTTTCCTGTGCTTGATCATAACATACGCGTTTTATACTGTTCATGAGTGTCACAATTAATAAAAGGCCATTGTTTGTACGCACTACGCATTTAGAAGTATTTTAATAGTAGTTATCCTTAGATACTTTATTTTCCTGTTTGTTACGGGATATTATTAGGTGGGTACTGACTTTTGCATTAATCATACATTTTTAAATCTGAGCCGGTTACCAACTGTTTTTCCAAAGATCCAAGCATACTACTCACCTTTCCCGATGATTTCCACATAATATTGTTGACTCGCATCATATTGCCTTGATACGCAGAACTATCCTTTATAATAAGATCAACGTTCCTACCAGAAGTTGATACTATCACATACTCTGATTGGTCATCGACGGTGAACTGAAAATTGATACATTTAAAACTTCTGAAACTATCATGATTTTTGATTGTTCCAATATTTCGGCACAGTTTCAACTCAAAAACTCAAAAATCAAATCATGGTAAATATCCCGTTTTAAATGACTTTAGAAATTTGTTTACAAAATGTTAAAAATCAATATTTTTTCAAATAAACCTTTTATAATTAACTTAAAAATATTCTTGTTTTGACATTGTTGTCTATGTTTTGTTGTTTACTTTGCCATGTCGTTGTGTTTACTATAATATTTTTTCTTTTTGTCTTATGAACTAAGGGTCTATGTTACTCTTGAATGAACTTATGCTATGTTATATTCCAAAGCCTTACCGGAACTGGATTCCATAATTTAGAAGCTGGCACAACTTGCGACGTTACAACGGTTTTCTGTCCTTTTATAGTTTCTTTGATTGTTTCAAGGACCTGTAAATAAACCAAGTCATTTTATTAAAAGTCGGTATCGAAAACATGGATGTTAGAATACAAAATAAAAACTTTGCTTACATCTTGGACTTCATTCCTAAGTACTCTAAAAACTTGCCCATTACACGCCTTTGCAATTTTGTGGTAAACTTTATAGTTTTTACTTTTTGCATCATTACAGTCGTCTGTTAATACGAAAACCACCTGTATTAAAAAACATATTTACAATGAATTAAATACCTACTTATAGGTATATAAATAAAATAATAAAAGATAGGTAACACAGATATTCAGAACAATACACGTAAAACGTCATAAGATTTAATTGTGCTTTTGTAACATTAGAACATGTTACAACAAATAAAATAGGATGTGACGTGCAGATTTAAAATACTGTGGATTGCACCGCTCATTTCCGGAAGTAAAATCGGAAAAAGGATCCTATAAGTAACGTGTAATAACATAGTAACAACGAACTTATAAAATTATAATGAAATAATTATGTTTAGAGAATCAACCGTTCGTTCGTTACCGTGTGCTATTTTTCTAATTGAGTGTTATACTCATTGTATCATGTTTTGAGAGTCCTAGTTCTAGATTTTTGGCCGCTGGGGCAAACGTGTTCTTGAGTGGAGACCACGACTCGGTAAACGTAGTGTAGGACGCCCTCCGACCAGGTGGGATGACGACCTGCGAAAGACTGCTGGTAGATGCTGGATGCGACAAGCTGAAGACAGGGCGCTATGGCGCTCATTGGGGGAGGCCTATGTCCAGCCGTGGACTAATATAGGCTGATGATGATGAGTTCTAGCTTTTTAGATTTATTTAATTCACAGTACCTGACTTTGTTTCTTTTCACAAAGACTTATAACCCTATTCTTTTTGTAGTAGTCTTTAGCAGAAGCATCAGTGAAGACAAAGAGGTATGAGGTAGGTTTGCTCTCTTCCAGTGCTTTTTCTATACCGGACAAAGCATATTCTGGGCAATCGGTGTTGTATCTATTGTGCACTGTTATATCACTTAGAGCCCGGAGCAATGTATATTTATCTGATGTTTTTTCTCTGAGTACCACATCTGTAATATTTTTCATAACCTTAAGATTAAGATAACATTTAGACACACAAATGTATCGGCGAATTAATAACACCTAAATCGTGCTAGTACTCTGCCGAGACTATTAACACTTTGAGTGCTGAAATCACACGGTATGTGTTTTCTACAAGTGACTAATATGAGTAAATCCACACTAACGCAGCGGCTGAGAAAATACAGATCTTTGTGACTCAGCACAGCCGTAATATTTTTCGAACGAAACGCATGTGCGGCGCAACACAACCGCTGTGTAGAGCGGCAGCACGAATTTTTTGGTTAAAAAAAGATCGCAGTCGTCGAAAATAAATCGCAGTCAAAGTGTTAATACCTTTTCAATGCCATACACCAGCGTTTTAAAAGGATTAGTGAAGTAAGCATAGTATTTTATGAAACAAAATAAATAATGCTAGAAAATCGACACAGCATAATTTAGCCCCAAGACTAAGAAAAGCTTATGTTATGGATTGGTACGAAATGAAAAAACTTACTTAAACTTTTTACTAATATGATAAGGACCAAAGTTTGAATCGTTGTGAGAATGTTTGGCTTAAGACAACGTCAAAACTACTAAATATTAAAAGATCTGGGCCAGGAATAACATATAGGGTAATTTTATTATATTATGTATATACCTCTATATCAAAAAACGCCTGCTAAGCCGCGGAGAGTAGCTATTATATACAATGCATAAAATAATTGAGTTTAGTTATCTATTTTTATATTTTTTGCGATGTTTTATGAGAAATACAGTTATAACGTCCACTTTGGCATTGATCTAATCATAATAACTTAAAACTAGGAGGATAAGCTTACCTGGATCGTTAAAAGTAACAAGAACGACGTCTTCTATTTCACTCGCTTTTTCCCTTTTTACTATGTTCATTATCTCTGCTGCGGCCATTCTTACTTGAGATATGTCATCATACATAGACAGAGTGTCGTCTATGACGAATGTTAAACTGCTGTTTCTCGCACATGACACAAACAATACGTTTAAATAAATTAGGAATATAGTATTCCACTGCAGCAACATGATGTCCTGCAGTTGAAACTGTGAACAAAATTTTATAAACACGGAATATTTATAGAAATTTCATAAAATTTATCTCAAAACCAAGATAAAGCCCAGACTCCACCAAACCGGAGATGTCCAAAGCGGAGACTAGAAGAGTCGGTTTTCAGCTAGGATGTCTTCACATAAGCTGTACGAAGTTACGCGTAATGGCTAGACTGGAACGGAGATGAGTGTTGGCTTAAGTGGAGAAAAGGAGAGATTGTGCACATCTGTTCTCGTCTCTGCTGCGTGCTGTCACCAGTTTGTGAAGCGCAGCTCATATCTGCGCTTCCATATTTCTTTGTTTAAAAGTATGATGAATCTCCGCTCGGTGGTATTTACTGAAGTTGAGCAAAGATGAGATGTGTGAATAACGACGTTCTGATTGGTTGTTTATAATAATAATATTATAATAATAATGCTGGACAATTCACACATCATTATCTAGCCCCATGGTAAGCAGAGCTTGTGTTATGGGTACTAGATAACTGATATATGTACATAATACAATACATTACATAGATAGATATTTTTTATTATACATAGAAAACGACCAGAACACCCGGAACAAATATCTGCAGATCATACACACAATTGTTCCGAGGTGGGAATCGAACCCGTAACCTCCTGCGTCGCAGGCGGACCTTCGCCCACCGCGCCACATCGGTCGTCATATAATTACATATTACCGTCTCTTCTCCACTCCTATCATTCCGCTTTGGTAGAGTCCGGCCCTAAACGCACAATCACGTAAGACTAAATAATAACATTGTTTAAAACAATTAATTATATTTGTGGGATTTACCTCAAAAATTCCATAATTATTAATAGTACACATTATTAGTCACTTGACTTATAAGTACCTATCATTTTATCTCGAGAAGAACCGACGGCCGAGGGGCAAACGCGCTGGGGCAAACGTGTTCTTGAGTTGAGACCACGACTCGGTAAACGTAGTGTAGGACGCCCTCCGACCAGGTGGGATGACGACCTGCGAAAGACTACGGGTAGATGCTGGATGCGGCAAGCTGAAGACAGGGCGCTATGGCGCTAATTGGGGGAGGCCTATGTCCGGCAGTGAACTGCTATAGGCTAATAATGATGAGGAACTGAGCAAAAACAAACCCCTAAACACCGTACCTAAGCTGGGGCGACGACGTGCGACGACTGGACACATTCGTGAGGGCACGCTCACAGTCGCTTCCATTACCTAAGTGGTGCCGCAATTAACTAAAAAAACCGCGACTGATTATTTTTGACAAGGTTTGATTCCATGCACTGTAAGTTCAGTCAAAATATTAAAGTCGGTGGCAGTGACAGTAGTGAGTGTAGCCTTAATGGAAGAATGATAGATTATTTCAAGGTCTTTAATAAAAAATAAAAAAAACGTTTCGTGATTTCTTTGTTTTAAACAAAAATGTGATTTTTTTTAATCGCCATAGTAAATGAGTATGTAAATAAACTTCATTTCTTATAAAACATTTATTTTAATAAAAATATAAAAAATCTTATAATATCTAATTATTAATAATCAGTATTGCCACCTCTTACATTAATTACACATCGACAACGCTCGTTCAAACTTAAAATTAAATCGTCAATGTCTTGCTGCGGTATGATGTCCCATGTTCTTTGCAAGTGTTCGAAAAGATTTTGTTCCGTCGTCAAATTTTGCAGGAAATCTCTCAAAGCTTTTCGTTGTAACATGTCCCAGGATTTAAGTCAACTACTTTTATCCGACTTCAAAAATAAAAAAAGTTTCGGGAAAAATACCCTTTTATCCCCCTAGAAATATGAAATTAGAATTTAACGCGGGTGAAACCGCAGGAATAGCTATTCTGGAATATAAAGTTCGTATATACTGTATATACGAATGCTACACCTCCGTTGTTTATTCAATCTTAACCAAAAATTCATTCAACAAAATACAACCCCTAAATACCTCAATTGTGGTGACGACTCGTCACACGCCCACAAGTGGCAATCGCTTTCATTTCCTGAGTGTTGCCACAATCAACTGCCTATAAAGGAATTTCCGCGACTGATTCGTGATTGACAAGGTATTGTGATTTGATTACATATTATACTGCAGTTCGGTAAAAAAAGACAGTGGCGGCAGAAGCGCCGTATTACGTTTTACTACGCACGGCTTAGTACCAGTAGCCACAATAAAATTATTAAAAATTCCGGGCATAGAAATTGCCCGGAATTTTTATAAATTTAGCCCGCATTATCTAGTCCCAAGGTAAGCAGAGCTTGTGTTATGGGTGATAACTAGATATTAATAGGTAAATTATAATATACAATATCTACATTTCATAGATAGAAATTTTTTATTATAGGTACATAGGAAACGACCAAAGCACCCTGAACAAATAACTGCAGATCGTACAAACATTTGTTCCGAGGCGGGAATCGAACATGGAATCTCACTTTCGCCCACCGCGCCACCGATTTATTATATAATATCTCGTGCCCATAACAAAAGCACTGCTTAGGCTGGGGTTAGATAATGCTGTGTGAACGGCAAATATTTATTTATCCCTACCATTTATTATCATCAGAGATAATCCGAATAGTATATCGGATATTAGGCATTAATTTTGTTTGAAGCTTATTGTAATGGAACTGTAAAACGAATTTAATTTTGAAATTAAAACAGATTTTATATAAACAACTGTGTATTTTTCAATAATTCAAGCAAAATCATTACAACAGTAAACAAAAACTTTTTTCTCATGATAATTTATCTTGTACTTCTGACATGATCAATCGTGAGTTGAAATCATGTTGAAAACAACAGAAAGTTACGCTTGCCCTGCGTTTTACTTATTTCGAACTTGACTATATTATTATGATGATACTTCCTGGCAAAGTTGCGCCACTCCAGCAGCGGATCAATTCATATAATTGAGTGTATAATTCACTAAAAAATCTGCTGCATTTAGTTAGAAATGAACCCAAGAGGGGCGAAAATAGAATTACTGATACACTCACAAAAAAAAAACACAATTTTTTTCCAAATTAAAGTTATTTTCTTTTCTTGTTTTGTTCATTCTGGCCAATTGATTATAAATGTGATTAGAACTTACTTAAAAAGTCATATTATATTGTGACTATTACTTACTTACTACTACTTATAACGGAAAATAAGCGGTTTTGATTGAAATTGAAGACAACAGTGAATCTGTTCTAAATCATTTGTTTTCATACTTAGTGTTGACCCACATTTAAATAAAATAATCTAATAATTACGACTCAGACGAGACCTTTTATTCTGTACGAGAAAGTAAGTTTTGATATAACTATAATTATAAATTCTTAAGACTAGGCAGGTAAAATTTATTTTATGCTCGACAATTCACATTGTATCAGCTAGCGTCAAACTAGGCAGAACTTGAAGTAGAAGAAGGTAAGTATTGTACATAATACCTATGTGATTGATGATTGGTGATTTACTTAATAACTACAACATATTTTTTACTGTTCTATAGAACACCTAGAACAGTAGAATACCCGGAACAAATCTGCAGATCGTACAATTTCGTTTGTTTTACTCTATGATAATGCCTAACTTTTGCACATTTCAGGTTTTTAGTATATTCAAAACTAACTTAAACGATAAATGAAAATAATAAATGATTGGAATTAAGTGAAAGAAAATGTTAATATTGTAGTTTACATTCATCGTGGGAATAAAAATTAAGTTTTGAGTACTGGCACCATTTTCCCAATAGGCAGTTCAGCGGCCAAATTCTCAGCCTGGGTTTGGGAGTTTAATTTAACACAAAGTGGCTTTATTTTGGCGGGAACAATGACTGCAACAATTACAACCAAGTCGACAATCTTACGGGACTTGGCTAACAAACGGCTAAGCGTTGGTAGTCTTATGAAGGGTTCTGCCCCTGAATATTTAATCCAGTGACCTATGACACAAGTGATACAGATTATTTGTGATGGGGAAGTTAATGTTCTTTAAATTATTTCAATAAAAAGTGTGTTTGAATAGCAATAGGACTGAAAAGGCTACTCAATGTGTGCTACTACTACATGTTAAACTAATACTTTTTTCCAGAATAAAATTAAAATAAGTTTAAGTTAAAGCATCAAGTCTTGTCAATGATTTCTATGAATATTCGGAACAAACAGAAAGACAGACATTTCAATGCACTTTTGTATAGAAGTCTAGTTTTCACCCATGACTTCGCACGCATTATTTCAATCGATTTATAAAATAAATGCGGTTGTACATTATTTTCCTGTATCTTAAAAATAGATTCTATATATACAGGAAAATAATGTAAACCACACTTATTTAATTAGTTTTTTTCCTACTTCATAGTAGGAAAACCATTAGGTAGGCCATACTAATGGTTATAATAAAAACGGAAAGATAACCCCTTGACGCATTATATGTAGTATAGATACATAAAACTTTACAGAAAAGAGACATTACTTAAGAGTTTAATATGATCTTTTGTTCACAGTTTCAATATCAAATATTTAGTTTATTCTGCGTTTAGAGATTTGCACTATGGTTTTGAATCTCTCAGAGATGACGGGACCCTAAAAATGCAGAAAACCTGGCCCAAATTGCTTTTTTTGCGGCCACCGATCCGATAATGGTCGAAATTTGCCGAAAGCAGGCATTTTTGGGTCAATTTGATTTATATTCGTTTTGATACAGTTCCGCGTGTAGAGTTTTTGTTTTGTTGCATTGATGAGGCATGGGAAACGGTTATTGGTGTCGTGATTGAGAAATAAGTAATTGTTGCTACTTAATGAATTTCCTTGCCACCCACAAAGTAGTTTTTATTTTATATTAATTTGATTAAAGTAGACCGGTCAACCGACTGCAGGTATTGAGGTCTCTCGTCTTCATTTGACCGGTCGATGGATGCGGCTAGTGCAGAGTTTGTGCCATGGTTCTGCACTGTGCAGAACCATGGCAGATGGCACAAACTTAGGAAGGCTTTTACCCAACACTGATAAAAATCCGTATACTAAATGTTGCTTTTTATTGTGATTCATAACCTAACCTAACCTAAATTTTCCGGTTTAAAAAGGGATGTTCTATCCAGTAGGTGTGTGGGGTTTACTATACGTATACCTACTATACCTACGTATTCTACATATTTAAAATAATAATATAACTAATATAACTCATCGGGCCAACTCTACTGCCATGCGTGCCGTAGGATATTCAAGACCAAGTTCGGTCTAGCGCCATATTAGAGCTCATGATAGAAAAAATCCGTGATTACCTAGGGTCGCCGTCATCGAAATCGATGAGGAGGCCTATATATGTATATATACATATTTAAAAATTTATAAAAGTTAAGAGCATTTGTAAGCCTATGGAAATGCCAGACATAAATTTTTAAATAAAATTTAGAATACGTCTATTATATAGTTATTATATTACTTATTTTGAAAATAAAGTAAGAAAGTTAGTTCACATTACAAACTAGACTCTAGAATGAAGCTTTTTGATCTAGGTTGTAGAACATAATGCTTCATTAAAATTCTCGACAAATCATACAGCTGGACGTGTTGTGACGTAATTGAGAGTTGCCCGGAGCTGTGTGGAGCAGACACTTCGGCGCAGCTTTTCTATTTAAGCTAGACCAATGCCCTCAAAAGTAATACATAGATAAATCTTAGCATTAATAATAAAGTTTGAAGCTTTTACAAAGAACCGACTTTCAAATTCCATCAATTTACAAGGTTTTTTTATTAAGTTTTGCGGGATTTGGATGTTTCTGTTTGTGTGTTTGTAGTATATCTCTTACTACCGTGGGATTTTACTTACTTGTTACTTGTTTCTGGACTGGTTTCCGCAACTTGGCCACAGGTGGTCCTTTTTTGCGTGTTGGGGGGGGGGGGGGGGGGGGGTATATGCATTTAAAGTAATATGACACATAACATAAAGGCACCATAAAACCTTCAGGACTTGAAAAACTTGAAACTGGACGAGCTAAACCCCTGGACTGTGCAAAAGTTGCAGCCTCTTGCAACAGGCGTACGACGACGCTGGATTCTATGAATAAATTAGCTAGCCGCTTCTGTGTGGAAATTAGACGGCTTTCTCATACTGAATGCGGTTTTTCCAACGACAATAACTTAGCTAGCCTCAGGACATCGGACGTGCAAAATCACTCCTTATCATCTTAAAACTACTGCATCAGCATTATTTGTCCATGCAAAAAGTTTGATAGCCTTATTTTATATCTTTACTACATAGTATAAAAAAAATTGCCTCCCGCTTACATGCTTACATCTTCAAAACTACGCAACAGATTTTGATGCGGTTTTGTAAATAGATAGTGATTCAAGAGGAAGTCTTATAAATTCTTTGACACATTTCCATGCGGGCGAAGCCGCGAGGCGCAGCAAAGTTATTATAATGCCTGTAATGTAGGTAGTATGGTATGTAGTGTTTGTACCTACTTATCTGTTTTTTCTGTAATAATCAAAATAATTCAACTTCCACCGTCTACACGGTTCCTTCATGTCCAGTCCATCCTAGTTGCCTGGAAGAGATCGCTCTCGGAGAGGGGGAACGTCGAGTATTGTCAGTCAAGGAGAATATGCTGACCCGCAGATTTAAGATGTACAGACGTAGAGAAGGTTACTTTATTCAGAGCATACTACTGTACTTCATTTTACTCAGCAAGTCTGTGGGTCAACTATACCCAATTGCGATATATACGCGATTGTTGAAAATTTTATGTGTAGGTATATCTTGTAATTTACAAATTGGTCCAAAAGACAAAATCTGTGATTAATTAATTTTATGTACTTGTCTCTATTTATAACCTCTAGTTAAGCAAACTTACAGAATGGATTGCATTATTATCTAAATGAATAAATTGAATTATTATTATAAAAAATCAGACAATACTTACTCCATTCTAAGTATTTATTTTTGTAATGTTTCCTGTTTTGTGTGGTAAATTTATTTATTTATTTACAACATTTTGGAGATACTTACAGCTAGGTTTATAAATGAGGTACATATATAGAACATGCCTGGAAAGACCCAGTGCATGTTTCATCATCATCATCATCATCAGCCTATATCAGTCCACAGCTGGACATAGGCCTCCCCCAATGAGCGCCATTGCGCCCTGTCTTCAGCTTGCCGCATCCAGCATCTACCTGCAGTCTTTCGCAAGTCGTCATCCCACCTGGTCGGAGCATGTTTGCTGACGGCTAATTAAAAGTTTCCGCTGATAGATAATTAAAAATTTTAAGTTATAATTAACTTTTACCTACTACCTATCACACACTTATTAAATAAAGGATTCCACGAGGAAGAGAGGCGAAAACCATCTTCACTATTAAAATTCTGGGTCTTAACACTACAAACAAAACAAAAGGTACGCAATAAATAATTTGTATTAGATTAACAAATCGCTAAAGTTTAAAAGTCATTTAGTAGCTAGTTTATTAGCAAACTTTGTATCACCCATCAACTAAATAAAGATAATTACACAGCATTAATATCTCTTAAACAATTAATGTCGATCAAGCCGATCCCTCGGGCAAGTTCGGGCGCGCTCAGAACCTTACGGTCTTTCTAGGCAATTATCAATGGCCGCCGGCGAGTTTGTTCGCTACCGTAGTTGTGAACAATTTGTTTGTATAAATGGATCAAATAATTTTAGGTACATACTTATGGAGTTTATTTTGTATTTGACGACCGATGTGGCGCGGCGGGCGAAGGTCCGCCTGCGACGCAGGAGGTTGCTGAGGGTTGGATTCCCGCCTCGGGTCAAATATTTGTACGGTCTGCAGATATTTGTTCCGGGTGTTCTGGTCGTTTTCTATGTATAATAGAAAAATATCTATCTATGTAATGTATTGTATTGAATATCACACTCATCTAGCTCATTGTTCCGAGGCGGCTTTTATTTTTGATGAATTATAATAAAATACAATAAACTCTTTACCACTTAAACACCTAAAAGAACTCAATTATATATTCCTAGGAACCTACATATCCAAAGATAATAATCGCAGTGCACAGCCGTAAAACCAAGAATGAACATCGAATAGAAGCAATGAAATTACAATACGAATAATAAAATGAAACTTGCCGACAGAAGGTGGTATAAAAATCTATTTTTATTCATCCCAACTGGTCCCAAGATAATTCCATTCATAGGGCTATTAAAAACCGTGTTGTTCTCATATAGGTACATATATATAAGACCTATATTATGTAATCCCTTATGCAGTTGTTAAGTACGTCTGAAACATTGAAAGTGTAGAGTAGAACATTCGGCGCAGACATTTTATGTGTAGGATATTTTGCGTTCTGTGTAATGTTTAGCTTACAAAACATTAATACGCAAAATGTACGTAAGACAATGAAACACAGAAAAATATGTTTCTTTCCTTTGCTAAGGTGTGTATACAGTAATTAGAAAGGTCATAAATGTTAAAAAACATAATCTTCCGATATGTTAATGACGACATACCTAAACTAGTAAGGTATGGTATTAGTGTATTGCAATCACTGCCTTAAAGACAAATAACCAAGGCACACTAAGCTATTATCAAGAAACAATCAAAGCAGCTCATCAAAGTTAACGGCTACCAGTCCAGATTCCCTTCATCATACAAACATCATTAGAAACCACATTCTGTTCTTAGTTACCTGCACAGTAGTAGCGGAACCTATGTGAAGGAACGGTCATTTGGTGCTAGTACGAACGGAACGTTGAATCGATACGTTAACGTCATCGTACAAATATCACAGCCACTTGGAGCTAGCACGACAGAAACGTTAACGCCAACATCGTACAAATATCACAGCAACTTGCAGCTAGCACGACAGAAACGTTAACGCCATCATCGTACAAATATCACAGCCACTTGGAGCTAGCACGACAGAAACGTTAACGCCATCATCGTACAAATATCACAGCCACTTGGAGCTAGCACGACAGAAACGTTAACGCCATCATCGTACAAATATCACAGCCACTTGGAGCTAGCACGACAGAAACGTTAACGCCATCATCGTACAAATATCACAGCCACTTGGAGCTAGTACGACAGAAACGTTAACGCCATCATACAAATATCACGGTCACTAAAGCTGGAACTAATGTAACGTCGAATCGAAACGATAACGTCATCTTACAATATAATATATCATTACAATGACAAACCGTATTCTGTCTACTACTAGAATTCTAGATGTATTTTAGTTGCAAAAGAGGGGCAAAATCGAATAAATATTGGTGGAAAATATGCTAACGTCATTATATCTAACGTTCATTGGTATCAATCAATCTGTGGCATAAAAATGGAACGTCTCAATGATATCTCGACACTCAGTATAGCGTATCGAGACGTTATCAAAACGTTCTATTTCAGTTGATTTCAGTTATTCCATGCCGGTAAGTGTTGCGACGTTGTACCAAATCTCATACAAAAATAGAATGTCTCGACGACGACGAATCGAAATCGAGTAACCGAACTCGGGGCTCAGGTCTACCGGCTCTCATCCAGTTACAATGCCATTTAACATCATATAAAAATATCAACCGCTTCAAAGCCTTATACGCAGCACAATGGCCAACGTGCTTTGCTTTACGGTAACTAAGAACGTAACCTGCTGATTCAAATAAGTAATAAATACAACACGGACATAGTGAGAAAGCTCAGAAGAACTTAACCTTTCAAGTTAGTGTAGTGCAGTTATAGTGTAAGTGCATAAGCAATTGAGTTACAATATTAGTTGCATAAGTAGTAATAGAATGCACCCCGAGAGGTGGGCTAATGCTGCAACACGCTGGGTCCCGGAAGGAAGCCGCGGGCGAGACGACCTTAACGCCTTCCTCGGAGATTGGTGGGAGATCGCACGTGACCGCACTGAGTGGAAAGATTTGGGGGAGGCCTTTGCCCAGCAGTGGGACGAAACAGGCTAAATAAAAATAAAGTAGTAATAGAGTTACGTTACGATGGACACGTTCTTGGTGATTAAGTTTTATAAAATGTATATAAAACAAATTATCGTTTAGCCAAATCTATGGCTAGTGTATTGGCAATAAAAGTAATAAATTAATTATATGAATTTAGATTTATGAGGAAAAAGGTTAACTTTACTGTTAAAATGAATTACATAAATAATTATTTTTACTTTAGATAATACGAAACAATACTAAGTAATAATAGAGATAGATAGATAATTGTTTCCAACCAATGTTATAGTCAGTCATCCCGTGACCACGACAACAATAAATTTCTTTCCGGCCCTGGTGGGGGCACAGAGAGGGGCCTCGAGGCTTGGCCTCATTACCCCGGCGGCGTCAACTCGAGGGGTGGCGACCCCTCGGTCCTTGGGTTTTGTGAAAATCTTTTTTTTCCCCCTTCTCAATGTTTTTTTTTTTTTGATCTGCATTTGGTTTATATATTTTGTTTTTTTTAACAAAAAAAAAAAAAACAAAAGAAAGACCACGACAGAGTGTAAACCTGTTGAAACGTCGGGAAAAAGGTAAATAAACGCGATGAATACCCGTTGTATCATTACTTATAATTAAATGTTATAGTGTTATCTCTAAAATTATATAGGTACCTACAATAATATGACGCAAATAAAATATTTGCTGGTTAATAGGTATTATTGCCCGGTTTATTGATAGGAAATTCCTCATATCAAACACAGGAAACTCCAAAAACGTATAGATACCTACTCGTAGATCTGACGGTATCAATTTTGTTGGAGTACCTAAATTGGTAATACCTGCAAAGCGATAAGAATTTTCCTCTCTATAACTCGCGTTTACTTGATTTTTTTTCTATATGAGAGGAACAGTTAAGCAAAAATGCTATTAGGTTACGTTCTCGGGCATTGCGTGTACGCAGAGAAACTCACGTTTGATTGTTTATCATTTAATTTTCTTTGCGAGATACAGATGGTAAAAGTGTTATCACTTTGCAACAGATAGGTTATCATCTGTTGCAAAGTGATAACACTTTTACCATCTGTATCTCGCAAGTAAAGCATTAACAAATTTACTAAACTATTTGTTTAATTACCCAACACCATAAAGACTACGTTATTATGTATTATTATCTACTAACTATGTGTAATTAGAAAAAATAATGCTACAAAATACAACGAATACATCCGACAGAGAACCAAGGTTATCGAAATAGCTCAAAGAATTAGCAAGCTGAAGTGGCAGTGGGCCGGCCATATCTCGCGAAGAACCGACGACCGCTGGGGCAAACGTGTTCTTGAGTGGAGAGCACGACTCGGTAAACGTAGTGTAGGACGCCCTCCGACCAGGTGGGATGACGACCTGCGAAAGACTGCAGGTAGATGCTGGATGCGGCAAGCTGAAGACAGGGCGCTATGGCGCTCATTGGGGTAGGCCTATGTCCAGCAGTGGACTGCTATAGTCTGATGATGATGATGAATGCTACAAAATGGCTTCCGACTCAGCATTATGTTGTGATAGCCATTGTGCATAGCTATCACAATGCTGATCTTCCGTCGTGTGCCAAATGTGCGCAATATTTTTTTTCTATTATAGTAACAGTTGAGTAAAAAGGCTCTTACAAACAGGTTACGTTCTCAGGCATTGCGTGTGCGCTGAGAACGCGAAAATCACTATTTATTGTCTAAGTGACGAGTCATAAATCGAAAGGACAGGCGTCGCAGCATTGTGCTGTTTTATCGCCTCGCATATTGAAAACCGCCTCTTCAATTGTTTGCTTTTCCAGTACTAGGTATTTAAAATTCAATTTGTTTGCTTCAATGCATTTGTTGTTTTGTTATCAACTACTTGTTAAGTGCTTTATCGGTTGTTTGTTGTTATTTGTTTTGATGATTTGGATTTCAGCACGGTCCCGTTGCAAAATTGTTTGTTCCTACACCTCCATGTAACACAAAATGTAACTCAAAATAACATGAGTTAGCATTATTCATAAAAAAAATTCAAGTATTATCTGTATTGTAACTGTTTTCGTTTCTGCCAAAACTTATCACACTAATATTTTATATGCGAGAGTTTGGATCTTCAGATGGATGGATGCTTCATACATACGTCAAAACGACTACACAGATCGGGCTTAACCCTTAGTTACTCGCGCATAAAAACATACATAAGTGCTCGCGTAGAAAAAACTAACAAATACATACACAATCAGACTTTTATTTATGATTTACATACACAATCAGAGGACAAAATGAGGACAGGGCGCAATGGCGCTCATTGGGGGAGGCCTATGTCCAGCAGTGGACTGATATAGGCTGATGATGATGATGATGATGATGACACAATCAGACTTTTATTTATGATAAATATTTAAAAATAAGCATTGTAAATTCGAAACTCCAATAACTAGAGACGATCAAACAGTCGCTGGGGTGTTTCTGCATTCTCAAACCACTCTTTCTAGAAAAGGTTTTATAAGGATGCCCTTTAGTTGATAAGCATTAATTACTAGCAGATCTTAGAGATAATCTACGAGGTCCATTGACTTAGCCGTATTCTCACATTCGTACTTTAACGCCAACATCTCTGATAAAGATAACGGGATAGACATAGCTTTTGCTATTTTGTTTTAATAAATAAATAATGCTGGACAATTCACACAGCATTATCTAGCCCCATGGTAAGCAGAGCTTGTGTTATGGGTACTAGATAACTGATATACATAATACAATACATTACATAGATAGATATTTTAATTATACATGGAAAACGACCAGAACACCCGGAACAAATATCTGCAGATCGTACACACAATTGTTCCGAGGCGAGAATCGACACCCGCAACCTCCTGCGTCGCAGGCGGACCTTCGCCCACCGCGCCACATCGGTCGTCAAAAAAAATTGGTTTAAAATTACAATAACTAGCTCTAGAGTAGACTTCTCTGATCGCACTATCACTTCTGCTTTGCATGCAAAACCTATCCTGATCCATGTTAAGATGGAAAAAGGGAAAATGCGCTTGGACCACACAATAAAAATATCGACTGATTATTATGCTAAGAACTTCGATACAGCTGCAACAGGGCTGTATTCTGGAAATTTTGTGTAGGTAATGAAAAATATAAGAATTGTAAAAACAGCTTTCTCAAAGTTAATAAGTAAAAAGTGAAACTCCAAGCATAGCTCTTTCCATAGGTCGCTGAGCGACTTTGAACTGGTGGACCAGCCCTATCGTGAGTGTCCACGTCTCAGCTCCGTAGGTCATAACGGGTAGGACGCACTGGTTAAAAACTTTAGTTTTCAAGCATTGCGGTATGGATACCTACATTATCACATCTATAATTCATTGAAATATACTATATCTCTCTATTAATTGACATGAAAACTATTTGCAGAAATGGAATCATAAACAAAAAATGTATGTCTTTCCCTGTTCTCAAGCACACTTTGGTAGTATAAAAAATAAATATTTTCACCACTCCCGTCTAAAACATGTGCCCTTATTTATGTCCGTCCAGCATTATTTATTTTAATATTTATTTGGAAATACATACCACCACCTCACCTTGCAATTTGTCCAGCCCAATTCCATTTCAGCTCCATGACTCGAGTAGCAACATCCTCGAATCTATCTTTGTTGGATCAGGAAGCCTCAGATCTGGATAACCAGTAATGAGTAAAATCCGACTGATATGAAGATAGTGATGATGATGATGATGATGATGATACCATTATCACTAAGTCCATCCCTGTAAGCTCCTACTTTGCCGGTATGCCTAATGCCTTTTATTCTGGTTTACACTTAGACCACAATGCAATGCTAGTAAACCTAGTTACATCGGATTTACATATCGAGGCAACAATGTTTTGGATTTGTGTGAGTTCCATGCGTGGTGAAGACCGGTCAAATTAGGGGAGAGCGAGGTACTGTGATAGAGTAAACACGGAAATTTTGGAAGACACTGGATAGGATACTGTTCAATCAAACAAAACTACAACGTAAGTAACTAATAAAGTAATTATGCAGAATAGAACTCTGGGATATGCACATGTAACTTATATCTCCTCTTCCCGATGGGGGTAACGCCCGCCTATTTATTATTTATTTATTTAATTATTAACTAGCACGATTACCTATATTACACCCATGTACACTAGTTAATTACAATACCTATACTTCATCATCATCAGCCTATGTTAGTCCACTGCTGGACATAAGCCTCCCCTAATGAGTGCCAGCGCCCTGTCTTTATCTTGCCACATCCAGAATCTGTCTGCAGTCTATCGCAGGTCGTCATCCCAGCCGTAGGGCGTAGTCGCAGTCTCAATTCAAAAAAAAATTTTTTTTTGTGTTGTGTTCAAAAAAAAATTATACACAACAATATTATTTTATTAAATTATCTTATAAGGATTTAAACTAACCAATCTCCAACATCAAAAAAAAATATCTTGAAAACCTTTAATAATAAATAAGCCGTGATGGCCATTTTACCCCGTTATCCTCTACTCACGGATTTGTGTCGTAGATAGTAATAAGGTGAACCGGCTGTTATTCCACAGTTTATCAGACTGTATCAGTATAGAAATGTATCTTTAGGGTCCATATTCATACAAATGCTGATTAGTTTTCAATTCATGAGTTTTGAGATTAATTAAGCAAGTTCGAGTCTGTTGATAAATAATTCCGTAGCGTTTTTTAAATATTTAGTACCTAAAGTCATACAAAACGGGATATATACCATGATTTGATTTTTGAGTTATCCAATATTTCGGCACAGTTTCATGCGCCATGATCAGTTAGTTTTTATGGGCAGACATACCGACCTACCCTCTTTTTTTGTCTTTTGCTACAAATGTTACCACTACCACCGGTTACTTACTTTTTCTACGAACGTTAGTTCGTAGAAAAAGACAAAAAATGAGGGTAGATCGGTATATCTGCCAATAAAAACTTACTCGCAGTCGCAGTGCCTTCAGTTATTCCGTGATCATGGCGCATGAAACTGTGCCGAAATATCGGATAACTCAAAAATCAAATCACGGTAATTATCCCGTTTTGTATGACTTTAGTGTTGATAACCATGATAGTTTTAAAAGTTTTATTTAGTACCTATTCCACGCTCCATGTCGACTAATGTCGCTCATAAAATCTATTTTATGCAGGATTTAATTAATTTTCTTAAATTAATTAAATGCTAAGCCACAGTTGAAAGTCGCTGCATAATCCGTTTATTATTAACTAAGCACTTCATCATTATCATCAGCCTATAGCAGTCCACTGCTGGACATAGGCCTCTCCCAAAGGGCGCCATAGCGCCCTGTCTTCAGCTTGCCGCATCCAGCATATGCCTGCAGTCTTTCGCAGGTCGTCATCCCACCTGGTCGGAGGGCGTCCTACACTACGTTTACCGAGTCGTGGTCTCCACTCAAGAACACGTTTGGCCCAGCGGCCGTCGGTTCTTCGCGAGATATGGCCGGCCCACCGCCAAGCACTTAGCTATTCTAAAAAACATTAAACGGTTTTATCCATAAATGTGTGTTTTTATAGTAACCGTAAAACAGTTAAGTTAGTGTTACCTTTTTAGTATTGTAAATTAACTTTATTTTAATCTCGATTAAAGGATAAAAGATGGCGGTAAATTCCGGAGACAAAGAGAGATTTAATTTATACGATTAAGGTGAAGCAGAAACTGGGTATTTATCAAAACGACGTGTGCCATCCATCGTTCGGCTCAACAAACAATAAAGACCTAACTTGCTTATCTCAAGCAATGATTTGTACGCTGTGGTTTGTCCTACCCGATAGGGCTGGTCCACCAGTTCAAAGTCGCTCAGCGAGCTATGGAAAGAGCTATGCTCGGGATTTCTCTGAAGGATAGGATTCGCAACGAATACATCCGACAGAGAACCAAAGTTATCGACATAGCTCTGAGAATTAGCAATCTGAAGTGGCAGTGGGCCGGCTATATCTCGCAGAGAACCGACAACCGCTGGTCTCCACTCACGGATACGGACGACCTACACGACGAAACGTAGTGTAGGACGTCCTCCGACTAGGTTGGATGATGATCTGCGAAAGACTGCAGGTAGATGCTGGATGCGTCAAGCTGAAAACAGGGCGCTCATTGGGGAAGGCCTATGTCCAACAGTGGACTAATATAGGTTGATGATGATGACGAAGCAATGATTTTTATGTCATGGAAATGGTCGTCAAAAGTCTTGTTTCCGACGGGTTTTGAATTTACTCGTAAGGCCTATTAGACCTAAACTCTGCTAAAACCAATCAATGGAATGTCGTAGTACCTACCAAATTATAGTAATATATAACCTACCATTAGGGTAAATCGTTTCATGTAGGTATCTTATTTTCCTTATTTGTTTCTGAAGATCGTTTTCATGGTGTTATTTAAAATATAATCAAATAATTGTATTAAATTTCAATAAAAGGTTTTGATATAATATGTCAATCCTATCTACGGTACCTATTTAGTTGGGTTAGTTCTGCTATGCACGAGTCTCGCTTTGCTCGGATTCTAAAATACCTAAATAAAAGTGCCGCTATGCTCGGAATCAGATTTTCAGACTGTAGAAAAGAAACAGCTTTTGTTAAAATATCACATTTAAAATGTACTACACACATTATGTTGCTGCTTCTTGATGGAATTCCATAGTAATAATTAAAATAAATACTCTCTTACTTGTTCCCCTAATTAAGTTCCAAAAACTCAATTTAACAATCCGGCTGATATCTAGGACATGACAGCTCTTGATCCATCGATTTATCTTTCAAAGAACAACACTCTACAATTTTATAATAATTTTAATATTTCTAATTAAGATCTTGCCCCTCTCTTCCAATAAGAATAACTGTAGAGAACTTTTTAGGGTTAAGCTCGTCTTTGCCATAATCTTTCTCTAGTTTGAAGTTTTTCATGATGCAAGAATTAAGAAGAACAATCGCTCCAACCTTCCCATGGTCCTGCCAACCTTGCGGTTACACGGACCGAAACTGTGAGAAAAGAATCACTCGGGTGACTCCAGACTCTACAAATCCTACGCACTTTGTCCCGAACACTCTTCCCTTCTGGGGCATGCCACGTCACATTACAGACTTCATTGCTGGGCTGCTCCACCCCAGCTCGGTGCTGCTCTGGCCCCCCCATTCCTGGTCGAAAATGTGCACTCCCCAGCGCGCCTAGTTTTGTGCCAGATTTTGCGAACCTTTTGCTGCACTACTTACAAGATCCGAGTGGTAAATCGGTCCCTCATATCCCCCCTCTGTAACTACCCCCCTTAAAAGTGTATCCCTTTCCGCCGCATACAAAGGACAGTCCCACAAAATATGTTCTTTTGTCTCTCTCAGCCTCATGTCACAAATTAAGAAGAGCATTAGTATGTTACTACGCAAACCCCGAATAGGTTTTCATTTTAATCAAATCAAGCAATGCAACTGTAGATGGTATGGTAACCTTTAGCCGATTGTTTCATTATAAATGGTAAGACGTACATTTCCTTTATGGTAACCTTAATTGAATTATTTAATTAATGAGGGAATTCACTAAGCTTTCCATTTAATAGTATAAAGTAGTTTCTGGTTTGACTTGATTATGATATAGTTCAATAATTTAATTCATTTGTTTATAAAGTATCATGGTTAGTACCTTTACCTATAAAGAAGAGGGCTCCGGGTAAAATTCTCAATACTGTGCTAACCGTTATACATACATTGCTCTAAAACGAATTTAAGTAGTGAAACAAATCACAAAGTATGATTAATATCGATATCAAATAAGACCCAGAAATTTGAAATGGTTTAGGAAAAATATACATTTTGTTTGCTCAGATTATTTTGCAAGGCGTTTTACAAAAATGTAATTTTTTGGGTTTTTATTATTATTGTATAGTTTGCTAAGAATCCCCTACGATAACAAGCGAGCGAGTCATGCGCAAGTGCAGGGCTTTTCACTGTCAAAAAGTTCCAGTCCGAAGCCAAGCCACCGGAGTCAAGCCGACGACGAGTCCCGAGCGAAACCTTCAAACACATTTTTTTTTCTCACGCTGACCACAGACCTCGACGGACGTTGTTACTCTGCTAGTCGATATTTAATTTTGTACTCGAAACTTAATTCATTTTGTTTTGAAATTAATAAAAAGAGCTTCTATTGTTTGTGATCGTATTCGTTCATTTTTTTATTAAATTTGATTGACGTTCTTAAATGTATTTAATCGAATCATAATTAACTTATTTACTTAGACATATTAAACTGTTCTTAGTTACTCAGTATAAGTAATAAGTACATTATATATCTGTCACTTTTAATTCCTTGTTATGTCTAGAGAATAAAATAAACACTGATGCGTAAATAAATGAGATTCTCACACAATAAAAAACAGAATAATTTGTATGTGCTAACCATTGGACCTTTGACATACAGATATTAAAAATAGGTATGAAAGTTTGGATGTTTAGATATTTGTTACCTCTTGAAGCCAAAAATACCGAATGTATCGGTCTGAAACTTTTCGTAGATTATCGTTCTACCCCTGGAGAAAGGAACAATAGCTGCCTTTTTTTTATGACACCGTTAGACATTATTATCACATTTAGATTGAAATTTTAATTTTTATTATGGATATTATTTAATGTTATTTAATTGTATATTTAACTGGTAATGATTGTTCATCTATGTTTTTATGTGTGATTTTTTTATATTTGATAATGTACGTTAAATAAAGGCTGACTTCACGATTTTTTGTTTTGTTAGTCTGTACAAAATATATTTATAATCCTTCATCATTTATATCCTAATTGTTATATTAAATTTAAAAGGTACTCTTTTGTATTGGGTGTGCCCGTCAAAACAGTGTACATGTATGTGAATAAATAAATAATTAATTGAAATAAATAAGCTTAAATAAATTTTGATGATGATAAAACAACGAATGATACACTATCTCAAAATCTTGATCCTTTTTACTGATACAGCAACATAACGGATCGCGGCGTCACAAAGCAGAAGTACATAATGCAACTAACTCCAGTGTTAATTCGCTAAGGCCCGCCATATGACAGCTCTCGGGATGCGATCTACAGAAGATACAAGCGGTAAAGTGTAAGCTTAGTGTGGATACGACTATGAATTGAGGCAAAGCGTCGATTATTTTTCGACCAACAGCTTTTATATTAAAAAAATTAAAGTTTATAAATATCGAAACGACGCGTGACGACCAAAGGCTGGTGAGTATCTGGTGTAGCGCCATCAGCATTGCTGTTTTGTAACTTATTAGGATTTTCCTTGCAAGAAAAATTCACAGTAACAGTCCGGAGTCAGAAAGATGGCTGCGCTGAGCTGAGACAAGCTGCCACCGCGCCGGGGCCGAAGATTCGGCTAGAAGTACATCAAATTTTGTTTAAGCACTTATATTGAAATATAAATAAAATCGGAATTCGAGAATCAAATTAGTCCAGAGTTCAGTTACTCATTTGTATCATTGTACATATAGTATCAAGACATTTTATTTCAGTACCAATGGGACTTGCGTAATATTATGTCCGCATGCTAGAAGCGCTGTACAAAACGTCGTTCAAGTATTGAACCTCTCTATACAACACACAAACAACTCTTAATCTACGTCTCGATATTGTCGAGAAACCTCAGGGCTCAGATTTTTAGGTTTAAAGATATTTATTCTCAAAAAAGACACAGTCACTTACATGAGAATAGTTATTTAGCTTAGTGTAAACAATTTGTATAATGTAAATATAAGTTGTTCGAACTATAGGTAAGTTATTAATTACATATTGCACAAATTAATTTAAAAGATAGGTTACAAACATTGTTTACATCCACATTATGACAACCGCAGAGCGACGTGCGTGCGACGGGCTATAATAGTCTTGATATTTTCTTTATCTCAGCTCTGTTCCCACTCCTCGTATAGTATTACCTGCTTGCGGATTATTCGCAAATAATACTGAGCGCTTGTTCTTAGTCCTACCAAGTGGTACTTGTTCATTGGGGATGGTTAACACACAAATGAATGATAAATAAATAAATATATAATGTCAGACAATTCACTTAGATGATTAGTGAGATATTGTGACAACTTGGGTTTGTTAAAGGAATATGATAATATAATTAACTTTGGTTTTGTTGATCTTACGAGGTACCGTCGTCGAGGTAGAGACATCGAGATAATGAACATTGAGCTAACGTCCTCCGAACTAGACTACGAGACCCGTCTTCTAGACCTTTGTGATACGTTGTCGGTCATATCGTCATTTACCATCAGTTTATTTTATGGTCGAACAAAAGGCTATCGGTAGGGCACTTGAAATATATACGTATAATGCATCGTTACATTCAAGGTTATCTGAAGAGATCTATGAAACTAGACACAGACTAGAGTCTGTGGGTCACTGAGGTACGAGTAAGAGAGTAATTGAAGTTGAGTGACGCCAAGATTCATTTTGGTTGTTTCCTGCGAACGCGTGGATTAAACGACCTTAAAAATTAAATCTTTTTTCAAATCATTTATGATTATGTATGTAACATGATTAGATTTTTGAGTTTTCCAATATTTTGGCACAGTTTCATGCGCCATGAACACTTTATTGTTCACTCAAAACGGCAGAATCTCGGTTTTCTCGCTAACATGACGTTTCATATTTTTTATTAATTCAATCAATGAAATAAAGCCTATATTTTATGAACTATGTGTATCCAGTTGTATGTAGTTGCCAGTGTGCAAGCTTCTTTAAATTCCCACTTTGTCTGAGCACATCACCATAGATACGGTTAGTGCGCGATTTCATTTGAGCCTTTTATTGCATTTTTAAATGGATCCCGCTCTTTTATTATTTTTTACATAGGTACCTAATGATTTCTTTGTTAATCTAGTTTTGCGTTAAAATTTAAATTGAAAATGAAGATAGATAAGAGATTCATGTTGGATAATTGACTGATGCGGTGTTTGAGCACATGGGAACAGCTTATCTGTTGGTGTTTTTTGGCGTTACAATATTATTATTATTATTTTTTGACTGTAAAATATTTATTTATTTATTTATAAACTTGCCTCTATTTTTACGGGAACACCCAATGCAATAGAGTGCATATTTAAATTTAATATTAAAATTAGAAATAGTTTTATAATACAGAAAAACAACACAAAAATCATAGAGTCAACCTTACTTTAAGTTTACATTACAAAATCATAAATTAAAAATCACAAATCATATCCATTTCCATATACAATAGATGTTGATTCCATCAATCGAAAAAACTAAATCTATTACAACTTCATAGACAAAATTATGAAGAAGTTGTAATCGATTTAGTTATTAATGCTTAACATGTTGCATTATTATACTGACTTCACTCAGTGTCTAAATGTTTTTATTTATAGAATTAGAATAATGAATTGAATTTACGAGTATACTTTTTGTTGTTATGTTTGCTACTTACTTTTGCTTACGGCATGAAACGCATTTTAGAGCAGATCGAGTTACTGTGGTAAACTTTAATTTTTTATACTATTTTCAATACAAACTTTCTTATAATCATCTAGAACCATCAGGGTTACATACTTTGTTGTACGTAAGTCCTCTTTTTTTACGATTCGACAGATACGCCTCTATTCTGTCAAAAGCAACTGTTTCTATGAAATACTTAATTCTATCATTCAGTTTTCATTCACTAACCTGTCAACAATTAAGGAATTTCATAGTCGTGCGTTGGTATATAACAAACAAAAATAAATTCCTGGCCAGGGTAGTTCTAATTTTATTCTCTAGATGTAATCACAAGATATCTACCTACCTTAATAAAATGCTAACATTAATTAAAATGTAACACGAATGATTTAAATAATTAATTAATGTGCCAGTTTTAATTGAATTTGAAATGAAGATAGTTTTCGAGCGCATATAAATGATGCAAGTGTTAGCACTTCAATTATTTTCGGGGAAGTAATTAGAAATTTCTTAATAAAAATGTCAGTTCAAAGCACGATAAACGCCACGTGATTACAATATCTCCAAATAATTAATAATAACACCTACACTAATACTACGCTTTATAAGTTTTGGATATATTTTTTTGGTAGCTCTAAATGGGATGCAGCTGGTTTGGGTTACGCAAAATAGTGGGGAAAACCTACTTATTCAAATAATAATACTTATTAAGTCTGATCGTCTCGCGTTGGCGCGCCACAAAAACAACATAAAAAATTGTATTTTTGAACCAACCCGAAACTTTCGATTTTACTATGTGATTTCTAGCTCCCACATTATTTATAAATGTATTAAACCATCCTATGCCAATAAAAGTGATACACTACTTCCTATAAAACTTAACACAACAAAGCTTTAAGAACTTACCTTTTTAATTAGCTCTGTATTATTCAGTTCATTAAAATGTTGTTTTTTTTTACATATTCGATTACAAGAAAATGTATCAAGTTCGTTAGACATACTATATTTAATTAGGCATCATGCTGTGTCGCTGATTGAAAAATCTCCAAAGCCTTTAAAGTATAAATAACTAGCTTAGAAATCATTATTTATTTCTATTCAGAATGAATGGGCCGATCATTGTTTCTGAGTATTTGTTTGGTTAATTTTATTCAATTTTTATTTGTTTGAAAATTACTCTTTGATTGTAACGACTTTTTGGGTCAATTCTAGATAATAAAAATGCACAAACTTTATAAAAGTCTATTGTAGTATAATACTATTTCTACAGTGGTAAGATTTGTTAGTTAGTATTGGGATAAATATTGCTTTGACTAGGTTTCTTTTAACCAAATCATACCAGGAGATAAGAAAGAGTAATATAAGTTTTTTTTTACATTAAGACATAACAATAACCTTGTACATACAAGGTATAACGATTTGGAGATACCACTGTTTCTAAAATGGTGAAGTTATAATAATGTTATTATAACTTCACCATTTTAGAAACAGTAAAATAACATTATTATAACTTCACCATTTTAGAAACAGTAATTACTTCAACAATTATTTCAATGTAGTTTTTTATAGATTAAGCAGCACCAATCTACTACTATTTTCATCGATGTTTCAAAGTTTGGTATCGTCTAATCTGGCATGGTAATTTTTAGCGACAGGTCGATCATCGTCAAACCTTCACTTTATAAACAGTTGTAGCTAATATAATGATGAAATATGAAATGGGATTTAGGCTAGGAAGTCGAGTAGTTTGAAGCCGTGTAGTTCAGCTACGCGGCTTCAACGGAAACTACGGTGCACGTGGATATAATTATTACTGTGAGGCATCTCAAGTACTTATTAAGCAATCTTATCAGACTATGAAGGTCTTAAGGGTATGACTATGGCTATGTAGAGCCATGAGGGACATCTTGAAAAGTAGCTAATTCCTCATCGCTAGTCAAAAATATGTGCGCAAGCACAGAGTCTCTCTCTATTGCCTCACGCCGATGGGATGGCAACAACAGAGGTCTATAAAATAAAGGCCTACGAGGCCCCAGTAGAGCCGTTCGCCTGTAGAGGTGGTCCTTTAGCTAGTTACATCAAAGGAACATTGTCACAGCTTCCGAGATCCGAGATATAAATCTCTAACAATGAGGAAGGCTGCTTATCTGCTTATCTTGTGAGAGCGTAATTTTCCATGTTAGTCCATTCTATGAACCTGTCTCATAATAATTAAATTCTAAGTACTTACCATCAACAGGATGTGGGGATGATTCTAAACTAGTATATAGCTTTTATAATCTAACAGTTTATGGACATTTCCTTGTAAAGATAGTGCCAAATTCATTATTATTCTATGCACTTAATATAATTAAATTTCATATTACGATGTAATTTCTATCTAATTTAAATTTTAAGTTTTAGTAGTCATTGAGGTCGTGGTTAAAAGGTAAAGAAGAGTAAAAATTGTAACCATTGCTATATTTAATAGTTTCTTGACTCAAAATTGCATACAAAACCTGCGAATGGGGGTGGATTATCAACTTAAGAAGTAAGTTTAAGAAAACATGGTGGATTAGTAGTTACTAAATCGAGTACAGTCTATGTGTAGTGTGTTGTGTAGGTATTAAATTATAGAGTAGATTAATGATTTTTTTCTAAATATGGTTTTGTTCATTAAATAACTAAAATATTATTTGACATAATACAGGACATGTTGTTGGGTTTTGCCATACTTATATCTTATATACACATATTACATAGGCTTATTGGGAGTCCATTATCAACAAGGACTATACGATACTTTCCTAAGCTTAGTCCAGTCAGCTTAACGCATTGTCTGCCCATTGAGATGCATCACAAACCGTCAATTCAAGGCGCAGCGTCCCGATATTCGCTCAGATCTGGCTGTTATGTAAAGTGTCGGCTAAGAACCAGTTAGGCAAATTATCAGCATAATCTGGTGTCCACCTGCATACGGTGGAACCGAAGATGTATTCTCTTGTTATGATTCATGAGTACAAGGAACCTATCGTGTCTGTAATAGAACAAGCTATTATCCAATGATATACCTACTTTTACATTTTTATGGTTTTATTTCAGCCCGCTTGGTCCTGCTGAGTACTAATAACCAATCTCTAAATAAGTACATTATCTATTGTATAATAATTAATGAAAATTTTTGTAAATTATGTTATACCCAGGTACGTACCATTACGTGTGTGGCTAAAGAGAATTTTTTTTATGCTTAATCTAAGGGAAGAAAAATGGTAAAAATCAGTTGTTTAGAACAAGGTGATAAATCGAAAACTTAGAAAACCCGACACGTTCCTTGTTTTCCACTTTTGTCAAAAAAAAGCCAAAAGACAGGGCAAAAGACCACAAAATGTAACTTAAAATAAAAAAGGAGACCAGACGAGTATTTTGTTGCCTCATTTATAGAAATTGTTTTAGCCATTGTAATGCTATGAGATAATAAAGAGATTCCACTAACGATGTCGTTTTCTATGTAGAAACACTCGAAAAATTTACCTTCGCCTCGCGAGTAAAAACTACAATGAATCCATCAACGCATAAAATAATGAATAGAAAGCGGTTATCTTATACAATTTCTTTCAGCATGCCAAACAAAAACTAGATCAAATCCCCGATAAACCAACGATTACCTACTGTTATACAAGCCTGATTATTAAAACAAAAGCGTTACAACTTGCAAAAAACAAAGGGCCATAGTTAACTATAGGGCAGGTAAGGGCAGAGCGGGCAATATGCCGGACAATGGCCAATTAACGCGGGCTACAATTAAATCAGACGAGCTGTCGTGGAGCTGGCCCTTAAATGTTATATAGAGGTGATGATACCGCAATATAATTATGAATGCCGCAATGACGATTATGCTTTACGCGCTATATGTTTCTAGGAACTTACGCGTAAGACGTTTTGGTTTTATAATTTTATAAATGGATCGAATTATCTAGCTATTATTATTTGATGTTTTGTCTTAGGTCTAATTCGCGCTGATACGTGCGTTTGTATGGGTTCTTCAAAAAGGTTGTGCTGAGACGTTTTTGGGGTTTACAACGCACTTGAAATGTTCTCTATGGGCGGAATTCTAGTCAAACAAGGATTTTACGAAAAATACATCTAACTGGGTGTGATAATGTTATTAAAGCTAAGGTGTTCAATATTCAAATGGTACCATTGTAAATTTTGATATTGAATATAGAACCTCCTCCGTCTGTTGAAACAAAATGAGAAGAAATCTCTCGGGCTAGTTGGCGACGATCAGCGAAAGGATAATATCTTTATGCTATCCTTTCGCTAGTTATTAAAAATGCGTCTCTAGCAATTCTAAAATCTATCGACGTGTCATGACATAGCAATGGATGATAGAATTGCGTGAGATAGATAGATAAAGCTTTTCCTATAGCAAATAAGAATATACATTAAGAAAGAGTGATACTGATTTCGCACTCACATCTCTTTAAATTCCATTAAACTAGATAATATCCACCTCCCACACGTACCGAAGTATTGTTCGTTACCAACTTATTATTACTGATAAACTTTATTTATTAAACTGCTAAGTTTCTGCGAACATTGCGCCGAGTTGTTAATGAATTTTGCCTCATTGTTTGTTGGGGCGGGCTTGAAGTAACTTGGAATTAAGTTTTAGATATCAAAGAAAAGCTTTGAAGTTTTTTCAAATGATAGTGGTTTTGTAACACCTTTTATATATTATGCGTTTCAAAATGTACAGCACTCGTAATTATAATGGGAAGAATAAAACTGTAATTTATAAATAGCTGTCTTATCATAAAATACTGAATAAACAATAATTTTAAGCACATTTCGGAACTTTTCTTAATGCTCCCACATTCTCGTGTTTAAGACTTTTAAATAATTATTTCAAGAATTTCAGTTATTTTTTAAACTATTTAGGTTGTAGATTTTATAGCAAAATGACTAATTTTATTTCCTTATTTTAGTGATGGGAAACGCTATATCGAATGTCTATAAAATGCGTGCTTTATGAGGTGTTTTTAATTCATATCGATTGAAATTTAGATTGTCTGAATCAGTTAAGATCGAATCGTTGTTTTATTCGATAACAGATTAAGTTTCAATGTAGAGGTGTGGATATAAAATGAATGAACACAATGTGGTTTTGTGGTGCTACGGGTTTTACGGCGTAATTCTTTAGAGTAGTTTATTTTGTGGTGTCAGTGCCTCTAGTACCTACGAATGTGGCTGTTGATAGCCTTCTATAAAGCTTCGGTCAAAAGGTCACAAGTTGATTTCAAACCAGGTGCATTGAGATTTGGTAGTGTCATCTTACCAAGAAACACTTTTCTTAGTATACTAGGATTAGATGAATTTATGCGACTATGAAAATCAGATAAAAATACAAATTTCCAGAAAACTACTTACAGTCTTGAAAGGCTTCAATATTCACATGTGATTGTGAAAAGAAACCTTTTCACATAGGAATAAAGGCACCTCTTGGGATACAATAGCCTTATTTGCAATTAAATGTAAATGTTATTGTTAAGGCATCTAACGCAAACGCAGATTCCATTGACAGGACGGTTTATGGTAAGCTTGCTATAAAGTTTGTCATGCAAACTGCAGATTCTCAAACGAAATCTATTCTTATTTCTTAGCTGTAGAGTCCACAGTTTTATTTTGTAGGCTGCATTTTAAATGGCAGGAAAGCTAACAGTGCCACCCGTAGATACCCTTTGTCCACTATTTGATTGAATATCGACTGCATAATCGTAAACATGAATCGATTCTCACGAGTACGAAGAATCGATATTGAAATCGGCAAGCACTAAGGTTCCTGTGAATAGTTAAAGGACATAGGGGACTATTATTGTATTAATAGAGGAATCTGTTCCAATAAATATGGCATTCACGAGTTTTTCCCCTGATTCAAAATTATTATTGGCGTTAAGTCCACAGTTGGCCAAAATCCTTACTTACTGAATATTAATAATAAAATCAAGAAGTAGTTTAATTACGATTCAGACTAATGTGCATTAACTCTCCTTACCTACCTATAATACCGTTTCTTGTTAAGAAATCGTATGCTTTATCGTTTCGTTTAGTTACAAATTATACAGCCAGTGGATTCTTTCTCCAAAGATAATGTATTCGATTCCCGAACGATGGCATCTTTCACGCGAGCTTCGAATGTTCTAACGTTTAATCGATACTTTTGTAACTCGATCTTCTTCTCGGACGTCACTAGAATCGAAATTTTAGGAGCATAGAAGATTGTTTTTTTTTTTATTTTATTTTAACTGCTGTTACACTGTTGAATTGCCCTCTCCTTTAGGGAGGCGTGTTCAGCACTGGACGATAATTATGCTTAAAAAGTCTATCAGTTTAATTGACACATAATACGTTTTCTTACTAAGGCAACTGCTGAGCGGTTCGCACTTTTTTTACCCTAATGTTATTGAAAAAAAAAGCCTTAGTAACCGTTAGTGTAAAGAACATATATGTACGTTATCCACTATGATGCTAGGTTGATTATATCGATTTTGATTTGATCATAATATGCCCATTATACTATAAATATTCATTTGAATAATTTTGTGAAAGATTTTTATAGGTTTGGAAGATAACTAAATTGTTACAAGTAGATCCATAACGTTTGAATAAATATTATTGTGATTCATGAATACAAAAATGCCATACAAATCAAACTGCCGATGTCGCTGTATAAGCATAACTATGTGTATATTTTTCTATTGAAGTGCTATACACTTATATCAAAAAGGGTTAAAATGAATGTTAATAAAATTATTAGAGTCAGGAAAGTTTTGGTCTGTAATCGAGACGAGAACAAATAGTGTTGTGTAGATTCGCGCTCGATATTTGGAATATTCACGCGATGTTATCGAGCCACGAACCTGAATATTTTGTCCGCGTTTTGAACGAATCGTGTCACCTGAGGGTTGCGATAAAATAACAATTTTATTCGAATGTAGCATTGTTTCGAAACATTTGTATTTGAATTGATTAGATTTCATCATCTTTAAATTTCACTATGAAGCCACGATTCCCATCCTTTGAGATTCAAACTCATTAACTTAACAAAAGTTTCAGAACAAGACGGGATGATTACAAATATTTGAGAAAGATGTTCAGTGTTTAGTCTGTGCTTAAGTCCAGGTTTATTTTGTTTTATTACGCAATATATTAATGTGTAAATTAAAATATTTATAGATATTTATTTATTATATTAGATATTATAACAAGTTTCCTTTATTTACTCAATAGGTTTCTAAGTAGGTTCAATAGGTTCAAGTTTCTAATCGAGACAATCTAACAGATTTAACTTGTGACGTTAAATTCTACTCAACACATTAACGCCAAGAGGGGAAATCTTAGATCTCGCCTACCTATTAGTTAAGTCCAGGTCAACGTCTACCACAGGATGTTGGGTTATGCAAGAGTTCAAGCGGCATTATAGCTTCAAAGGTGCCTAGGTACATCTTGTAAAAGTGTTATGGGAACTGGAAAACGGAACAGAAAGCTAATAAACCCATCATGCAGTCTGTAGTGAGTAGCGTTGACTTGTGGGTCACTAAAACCATAAGCACATGGGCTTTTGGCTTTAAGGGTTGGCTAGTTAACTAAGTTGCTGCCATCTGTAAAAAGCACTGGCATGTCACGTTATTCCAGGACTAGAATTACATGCACGCAAAGCTAACGCCGGCGCAGCGTCGATCCCTTCAGTAGTTTTGGCGAGAAAGAGTAATAAACATCCTTAAAAACCCATGCTATTTTGGATTTACTAATGATTATTTTACCTGAGACAACATATGCCTGTCTTTTTCCAGGCCATCAATTCAACGCAGTACTAATAGGCCATAATAATGCGATAAAATAATTTAGTTTGAGCATGGTACATGGTTTAAAAATTCTTCTCAATCTTCATTCGTTATGCACATTATTAAAGACGATTTTTTTTAATTGATCTGCCATCAACATCTACCAATAGTCATGATGATGGCCCAATAATTGGCACAATACCAGAAGGGATACGGGATACAGAACACGTAAGAGGTCGCACTAAAACAATTAACCCGCGACCGGTACGTTCGCCGCAAAAAGGCAACGATAGCAGTCGGCTAATGAGTTGTTAGAGCCGCAGAGGTAGACGAAAACCGCATGCAAGCTAGTGGTGAGCTGTTTTTATCGATAAAAATAATAATAGCTTAATATGCTAGATGTTGTGACTCTAGGTGTTGTTTTTTGTTTTTATATACTCGTGGGCGTCAGGGACCCGTTTTTGAGTGATGGTCTCCGCAGCTCTTTATGAATAAAGGCAGCTTGGCCCATTTATCTCGGCCTTCTGCAACATTCATCCAGTTCTTTCCAGCTGTTTGGATGAATTCATCGGTCCATCGTAGATCGATACGAATATAAATAAATAATACTGAGTTGTCCAGCATTCCTTTCTAGTACGCGTTTATAAAGTCTAAATGAAGTCAGATTTCTAGTGTGTGAGAAACCTGATTATATGATTATTCTAAACTTTTAATTTTTAAAATAATCACAATGCCATGTCATGGAGTCTATCGACAGAATCCTAGAAAAAAATCATGTTTTTTTTTATTAGAAGCCTGTTTTTCCAAGATTTACTCCTTCTTTTAAGAAATTCAAAAAAGAGATCAAACGAGACTACTGTATTATGGTCAGTTTAAAAGTTTCCCCGCACTCTCCCTTCGACGATCTTCGTCCTGAAATCTTTTATCCTATAATTATCGACATCGATCATCTAAATCCATCGATACAAGCACATCACTACCCGCACCGGAGCGGCGCGGCGGTCGGATGCGTGCACCACAGCGCTAGTGCAGTAATTGGTTTGCTCTGTACCATCTGATTTTTATCGCCAATTATTGAGTTTTCACGCCAATTAAATATTTATCTCGCTTCCGTTCGGCTCGCTTAATGTTGATATTATCATTTGGATGCTAGAAATGCTTAATGTGGCTTAATACGTCTGTTGGATTAGCGGTTACCGCTGTTCGTTGTGTTTAGATAAAATCACGAGCTTTGTGGGAATTAAGACCGCTTCATAAACATTCCAAGGTTATTTATATGCGAACATGGACAATGAAGATGGCTGTGTTGTGGTCGTCTAGTACCAAAACACAAGCGGGAGATCGTAATGATGTCAGGTAATTAAGTAAAACATGTGCTACTTAAATCTATGTAGTTCATGCAAAAACATGTCAGTACTTAGATCACATCACTATATACATAGGTATTTTTGTGTAAAGGTTGGATGGATGGATGGACGTTTCCAAATGCCTGTTATATGTCTTGAACACGGTCGTGATATAGCCTAGTGGGTGAGACCTTGTCCAAAGTTAATAAAGAATTTTGAGAAATGTCACTTCTCTTCTCCAACTGCTTTCTAGAACTCCACGATATGTCTTGATTTCTTTAGACAAGTCGGCGATTCTGTCTTGAATGATACTAAAGGTGCCTACTAAACTATAGCCATTCAAAAACCTTTTTAGCTGTAGGTAAATATAGGATTTTATCTTCAGAAGGTCTCAAATGATTGCCAAAGGTAATAGTGTATATGTAATGTAATAGGTAATACTAATACTAGGTGTTCCATGGGTATTCAAAAAAATTTTCTAGCTTGCCTCGTCTTTACAACTTGAAAGATTGCCTCGATTGGAACTGTACGTCTTCAATGATACCGAAAGCTATCATTGAAGACGTACAGAGATAGACTATAATGCAATATGCATTCAAAAATCTTTTCTAACTTGCCTTTTAGGGTCGGTAGTCGGTACATATCTGACAGAAAATGCGTCGCGTATTATCGGTCGCGTTAAGCCAGAACAGGGAAATATTTTATAAAATAACGCATTTTATAAAATATTTGCTGTTCTGGCGTAAGCAGCAGTGCATCAAGCGTACAGCGTCTGTTACGTTTCCGTCAACGCATATAGTCGGTCGACGTAACGTGTCACGGTACGTGTATGATTTCATCGTTCGTGTACAGGCCGTTCGAACTGATTAGACGCGTAAAGTGGCAGGTCTAATTTGACCGAATATACGCGACCGATAATGCTCGACGCATTTTCCGTCAGATATATACCGACCCTTAAACTTGAAAGATCAGCTCGATTGTAACATCATTCAAACCTCCCATAAACACCAAAACCTCTTTAACTTTCTATCTCGATCTACTCGTATTTCATCCATACACATGCAAATCGCTGCTATTTGACGCCAAATCGATTACATTCGGTCATCCGCATCGTCATCAATCACTCTGATTGAACGGGTGTCTTCTTCGCTAGCTTTTATAGTTTTTCTGCTAAGCGGTTTAGATGAGGATATTTTTCCGGTTGTATTGCAATAGTTTGGAAAATAAGAGTACATTTTAGTACGTTACGCAGTAAATTTTTGTGGAATGGTCATTGATGTGTGTGTACTTAGGTACTAAAAAACCTGAACATACATTTTAGCGTCGTCTACTCGAAAAGTGCGCAAGACTTGGTCAAAGGTAGGTGAACCTAGAAGGCGGGTTATGCTAATCACATTTGTTAGATAGATCGTACGAAAATTTGTCCCGCGGCGGGAATCGAACCCGCAACTTTTTACCCAGGCAGACCTCCACTATTTTTTCTGCCATCTCGTCCCATTTCAAACACTTTATCACACATTTGTTTATTATTATTTACGGCACAATACGTTAATAAATTATTGTTTTATCGTGAATTTATTTTTAAATCTACACTAAACTACTAATAAACACTCATAAAAACAAAATGGAAATCATTTGTAAAAATAACAAAACACGACACGACAGACGCCAACTTAATTTCAAATTTCGAATTGCAATGGAACGTTGTCATAGTCAACTTCTTGATAAAATGCACGCTCAAATTCATTCGAAAATAGAACGCAGTGTTTTGTTTATCGAAAAATTCGAAAAATTAAAACCGAATTCATTGATAATTAAACTATTGGATCGCTGTCATATAAGAAAAGTATTTCCTCTCTCACTCTCTCTCTCAGTGTCTGATAGGGTGCAAGGCGCCCAACGTATAGGAAAAAAATAAAAACTTTTAAACCATTTATTTCCCGTTAACTATTCAAAATATTCTAAGGCCTCTGTCTCGCATATTTCACAGACAATGCGGGACTTTTATTACTAGCACTTGAGTAAGTACATGAAATTATTTTCTTACTTTCTCTTTAATTATTTTTCTTTCTTTACCTACGTGGTACCTACGTCTATTATTTTTGACAGACAGACAGACTTTTGAATATCCACTGTAACGGCAAAGAATGAGCAAGCTGAAGTGGCAGTGGACCAGCAAGACCTCGCGAAGAACCATCATCTGGGGTAAACGTGTTTTTGAGTGGAGGCTGCGACTAGGCAAACGTAGTGTAGGACGTTAGGCCAGGTGGGATGATGACCTGCAATTTACTATTGACATATTCAAACTGGATGCGACAAGCTCAAGACAGGGCGCTAAGGCACTCTTCAGGGGAGGCCTTTCTCCAGCAGTGGACTAATATAGACTGATGATGATGACAGTACCTACCTAACTGTTTTAATGTAAATGCAATAAGGCCAGGCCACACGCATTACGTCGATTGCCGGACGCGCGTGACCGATCCTTTTGTTGATGCACCTGTTGTTTACATCTCCCATTATTGTAGGCTGTGTCTATTCATACCTATTTGTTCATATTGCAACCGACCTCTTCTCAGCAATGAACTCCTTTTATTTGATTCGAAAACGGAAGAGGTTCAGGTTTTATGTTCGTCTTTATGAAGGTTTTGTTGGTATGTATTTGGCGATTTCTTTGTCAATTGTTGACCGATTTAAATGATTATTTTGTTTTTTTTTTAAATTATCTTGAGGTAGTCCTATATAAACTTCATTCCCGAGAGAAATGTAACTAATTTTCCTGCAATAATTAGAAAATAGGTAATATTCAGGAATATGAGGTCGATTTTAATTCTTTGAAAACCAATAATTTTAAGTCCTTACTGTTCTGGCTAGGGGAAATGGAAAGATTCTATTTTTGCTACCTCTAGATTGTTCATATCAGTCTGCAGTATGAGCTATGCTCAGAGTTTCTCTGAAGGATAGGATTCAAAATGAATACATCCGACAGAGAACCAAAAGTATCGACATAGCTCTAAGAATTGGCAATCTGAAGTGGCAGTGGGCCGGCCATATCTCGCGATGAACCGACAACCGTTGGGATAAACGTGTTCTTGAGTGGAGACCGCGACTCGGCAAACGTAGTGTAGGACGCCCTCCGGCCAAGTGGGATATTTTTGAAGGAGATATGGTTATGTGGGCGAGCTTGAAACTGTGTTTATGGTTTTGAAACTGAAGAAATGATTTTATATTTTCAAAAATAGAGCAACGTATTCCTTTTTAATATTTGAGGTCCGTTGATCCAAAGAGGTCTTGAAAACTCCTTAGTTATCTTACAAAAGCATACATAATGTCATGAATGTTGAACATTTTCATATACCAGAACTGAACATGACCAAGATTAATTGGCTGCTTGTCTTTTATTTGAGTTATGAAAATGTTTAGTCTATTGTTAAAGTTATGAAATAATAGTCATGCCAATGGTGATAAATTATCAGTTTCTTCACCTGTTATAACGGGTCCACCGACACTGTCCGTTGACAATCTAATTGCAATCCATTCTATTTATACATAGAGCTGATAATGCATCCGGTTGATAATGAAAAATACAAGGATTAACTTTGAGTCGTCTACATATTAAACGGTCTACCTATCTATCGGTGTCAAAATGACATTTTCATACGGTTTGTAAGAAGTTCGTCCAAAAAGCAATTCATCCAAATCGAATTCAATAATAATCGGTTAGTAAGGATCCATACCATACGTAATTCGATTTGGACAAAAATCGATTTGTCCAAATCGCGTTTTCTCCGCGGTTCGTCAAGAATCCATACGCAGTTCGTCGAATCTGCAAAGGAATGCAAAAGCCATTTGCGTAGGACATTATTACAGTGCACTAGAATAACTGCAAACACAGGTGCACTGTCTGTCTATCCCTTCCTCACATAGTCCGAAGGGACAACAGACCAACATGACCGACTAAAGCTTATTATCATTATTATTTTAAGCCATTATTGTCCCACTGCTGGGCAAAGGCCTCCCTTTTCTCCTTCCACTCCTCGCGATCCAACGCTGCAACAGGCCATGATGGAAGATGTACCTCGCGCTCGTCGCGCTGTTTCATCCTGGGCCTTCCACGTCGCCTCTTAGCCTTTATTAGACTAAAGCTTAGGGTACTAAAAATTTAAGGACTGAATACCTCGGTATTCCTTTAGCTAGCCGCTCTGGCACGTGATTTTGCTTTGAGAGAGAGACTAAGATGTCCCTCATAGATGCTTGTCCTGCGTAGTACTTTATAGTTAATCTGTGGCCTTGCAAATCGTCCAAATATCTTTTCAAATAACTCCACCCGTAATAAAATATAATTATTAGTCGT
Source organism: Eupithecia dodoneata (assembly GCA_947044415.1). Classification (NCBI taxonomy): domain Eukaryota; kingdom Metazoa; phylum Arthropoda; class Insecta; order Lepidoptera; family Geometridae; genus Eupithecia; species Eupithecia dodoneata. The sequence goes on from OX345670.1 coordinate 5,554,488, forward strand.
AGCAAAAAGCAAGTGGCGCCATTATGAAACAAGTTGAAGTTAAAAAATAATTATAAAACTGCTTTTCACAAAAGCAGTCCCGGTAAATAGTGGAACTAAATTTTATCAACGCTTAATTCACTAAATTCTTTCGATCGTACTGCTTAAAGCTTTGCGTCTAAGTTATACAACAAAGTAACAAAAATACGCGCGAACAAAGTCACGGGCTTTCAATAAGATGAGAATATAAACGATCCAATAAAATGTATTTATAGCGGCGATTAAAATAAAGTAAAGATGTAATGATTGCTGAGAGTAACTTAAAGAGGTGGTGCTACTGAAAAAATAAATAAGTGACCGTTTCTAGCCGATATCCTTTGCCAATAACTCAAGACGCGTGAAAATAGTGATATAGGTATAATTAATGACATTATCTCTTCAATAATATTTGACTAGTCACTTAATGCAAAAACGATAGCCTTATATATTTAGAAGTAATTTTTAAGAAGAGATTTTTGAGAAGTCGACGGAATGGCACTGGAAATGTCGCTTGAATGCAAATCAGAACCCTCCTAGTACCTCCATACTCCAAAACTTGCAAAATTTTAATGATAGGTAACACATTTTATAATAGATTTCTACTTGTATAATACTTATAATACTTACATGGAAATATACTACATAAATATCATAATATATATATATATATTTTATGATAAGTAGTAGTAGTAGTATATACTTATACTACTTATATACATAGGGACTCAGTTATGCGTTAGTGTCAGCAGGACAAATTGTGCTCCTTTAACATAGTTTCAAAGGTTGGTAGCGACTTAGCACTAGCGCCTCACCGAAACTGGTAATGCGTTCCATTAGTTAGTTAAACATGAACAGTCCAGGCAGTAAAGGAATGGGCGAAGAAAGAAGAAGAGTGAGTAGGTACTTGAAGCATAAGGGTTGCATTACAGTAAATAAAAAAAGTTCTGTCTATAAATAGCGCCAAGGCTTGTCCCCGCCCTGACACAATACTGAGCTACACTTGTTGAGTGACTCCAACTCAAAAAGTTTTACAAATTCTTTGAAGGCTTGTTTAATTTTTTAAATTTAATTTTGTGGTAGCGGTCAAAAGGTAAAAAATTGCTCTTTTGCCAAAAACATAGACCAGTATATTATTCTAGGTATTATCATCTCTATATCATTCTAAAATTGTTGACATTACAAACTGTATCAGGTATTACCGTCGCAGAACACTGACAAATAAACTGGATCCTACGTTGTTACGCAATTTATTATTGTATCCCTCGCTGGTTATTGTGTAAAAAAACGATACACACGGTAGCTGCAGTTGACCCAACTGACTCTGCGTGAGCAGTCACTATACAGACAGTCATAGTTCATGTAGAAACCGATCCAGTAAAATGTTGTATTTGCTTTATTTCATAGTGTCTAAATTATCGCCAATAGTATGGTAATAGTATAGTAAATACACCATAAATTAAGCGTGAGAAAAGAATAATTAACCCTTCAGGGAACGGCCCCTATGAAAATAGAATATACGTAGGTTATAAAATTAAAAATTCTTTATTGCATTTAAAGTACATGACACCAATATAAGTTATTCTGAGAATAAATTGTGGTGAGTGCTTCCCCTTACAATTATTACGTAGGTAATAATTATGTTTGATTAAGGGTGCAGTTAATTCTTAATATAATAAAAAAATATAATTTAAAAATATTTAGACAATCACGAGCTGTCCTTGTCGATACTGTGAATAATGTGTATGGAGTGGGAGAGTGTTATAAAAACCCTCAGTAAATTCATAGATTCAGTAATCTTTTTGGATATAATTAGTGGGCGTAGATGGAGATAGACTGTATTGTTATAATCAAAGAAAAATAATTTCACAAGAACTGCAAAATATCTAATTAATATTGAATTTGATACGAAGTTGATGCAAAAACTAAGTAACACAATTTATTATATGTTGTCTTAAAAGGAAATTATTTCCGATCATGTATCGATACTTGAGTAAAGTTATCGTCCGCACAGGTATTAGATTTCGAAGATTATCGGTTGCACAGTAGTCCGTAATTTCAATCGAAATTATTGTGTTGATTTTCGTCTGAGACCGTATTTTGTTTTACGGTTTCGATCAAACTGTGTTTGTTTTGTTTTCAAATTACAGACTCGCCTTGATTTTATAAAAAGGAAAGTCTTACAAAAAAATACCTACTATACCTATAAAGGTACTTATTCAACTAACGCGATTGTCTTTTGTTTTTGGTACAATGGAGGCCTTTATGACGTCAGCGTGGATAATTTCATTAAAAATCAAAAGACAATCGCGCAACTTTTTAAAAAGTATTTATACGAGTACCTACCTTTCTATTAAAACTCAGATTAAATTGTTTCATCGAACAAAATAATTGGAATTGAACACTAAAAACTTAATAGCTCTCTTTAATAGCCAGTCAATCAATAAATGACAGATTTATGACATCAAAATGACATTAAAGTGATTTATTACTGACGTTTAGACTTCATATATGAAGCGTGACAAGTAATAGAGTAAAGTAGAAGTAGTTTGAAGGTGTATTAGCAGCTCTAGAGACCTGGCAACGAAGGCGATTACAAAGCTATGTGTAAAATTCGGTATATACCTACCTACGAGTATCTGGGCTACAGAACGGAAGCCGAAGCAACTGAATAAGTCAGAATTTTCAACTCTATGCAGATTTGTGACATAAAGAAGAAGGTAACGATTCTAACCATGAAGTCAGTAAATACCTAAACGGTTTCAATGTTAAGTAAGTACTAAAATTATGACACTAAAATACAGAATATAGTTGATATTATAAATTGGAATCCAAATAGCAAACATTTTTACAGGTACATCATTTCCAAACTAGTGGTATCATCGGCTTCGTACATTCGAGCATTTTGTATCAGCTCTGTATAGGTGGAAAATGGAAGGGTATTACCAGCTCTATATAATTGCAACCGTGCAGAACCTGTCGTGGCTGAGCACAATAATTTTATCTAGAAACAGGAAGACTGGCGCCGCTACTGGTTGTCATATTAAGTGTAGCCAGCTTTATACGTGGGTTTGTTGAGAACTGCAGCTTTAGATAGGTATACAAAAATAGAGCCAGTCAAGTAGGTACGTAGCTAGGTAGCAACAGAAGATTATGTAGCTAGGTAGCAACAGAAGATTATGTAGCTAGGTTAGCAACAAAATATAGTCGTTGATAAACACATACTATCACATCAATAGAATATGTACATATGAATATAACTTTACTGTATCATCAAATCAATCATCAATGTTTTTAAGTAGACCTAAAAATCTTTGTGTATGCCTTTATTATTTAAATTTAGTTTAGTGTAAGTAGCATAAGCTAATATCATAAAGTATTTTGACGACCGATGTGGCGCGGTGGGCGAAGATCCGCCTGCGACGCAGGAGGTTGCGGGTTCGATTCCCGCCTCGAAACAATTGTGTGTACGATCTGCAGATATTTGTTCTGGGTGTTCTGGTTGTTTTCTATGTATAATAAAAAATATCTATCTATGTAATGTATTGTATTATGTATATCAGTTATCTAGTACCCATAACACAAGCTCTGCTTACCATGGGGCTAAATAATGCTGTGTGAATTGTCCAGATATAAAAAAAAAAAAAAAAACATATTCGTCCCTTTGTATAATAAGCAAGTTCTAATTGATTATTTATTTGCTGCTAGCACTCTTTCAGCCTGAAAAACAGGTTTTCACCTAGTTCAGGCACCCACATTGTTATTTCCATCAGAATTTAAGTAAGGTACTTTTTGTTACTCTTTAGTCCTAAGATATTTTTGAATAAATTTTATTTATTTATTTATTTAATGCAGATTTTTTTAATAAAGGAATATATATAATTAATACTAACTACATATATCTAGTGACACAATCGGCGGCCTTATCGCTAACAGCGATTTCTTCCAAGCAACCTTTGGATGGATAGGATCGGTACGTATTAAAGCTGACGGTGGCCTAATCTTTGAATCCATCTACATAATAAGTAATGTCTTCACACTTAATTATTATAAATGCGAAATCTTAGATGGATGTTTCTTACTTCTTCACGCCAAGACTGCTGAAGGGATTGGGATGAATCTTCGCATATATTTAGGCTTAAACCTGGCGTAAAATATATGGGCTACGTTTTATCCTATACATCAGTTCTCATGGGGGAAAAGAAACATTTCAATGTTTCATAGAAACCGCGAGTGCGAAGCGGCAACTACCTCTAGTTTCATTCTCGTCGAGCGTTTGCACATTATAAAAATTTAAAAAAAAAGACAGAAAAAGAAAATACTTAATTAGGTACCTACCTACTAACAGTAAATAACGGTATCCCTGCGACTACTTTTAGTCGAGTAACGTGTGCGTGCGGAGTCACGGACAGCAGCTAGTAATGCCCCACTCTCCAGTCATTAATGAGTTCCATCGTTATAGTAACATCTGCTATAAAAACAAGCATAGATACTCGTAGGTACAATAAGGAAAACATTGGCTTACGACCGATGTGGCGCGGTGGGCGAAGGTCCGCCTGCGACGCAGGAGGTTGCGGGTTCGATTCCCGCCTCGGAACAATTGTGTGTACGATCTGCAGATATTTGTTCCGGGTGTTCTGGTTGTTTTCTATGTATAATAAAAATATCTATCTATGTAATTTATTGTATTATGTATATCAGTTATCTAGTACCCATAACACAAGCTCTGCTTACCATGGGGCTAGATAATGATGTGTGAATTGTCCAGCATTATTTATTTATTTATTTATTATTGGCACATCGGTCTGGCGCTTTAGGCTACTGGCTTAGGTAATCGCCTATTATACAGCTATGTTATCGCCTCTAGCTTCACTTGCTTAATTCAATAGGTTCCTTTTTTATTATGGATGTTATGTTAACTATAAACCTAATTTGTGTTGGAAATCGTAATAATCCGTAATGAATTCTTTAAACTACGATAGTTAGGCTGTTCGCGCCTAATTTGAAACATTGTACCTCTAGCCACACCCCCTTCCCCCTCACCTCACCTCGACGCTTGTCAAATATTTCTCATTACGATTACACGCCATACTGGATAGAAGTACGCATCTTTTATTTCTCTCCACACCTCAAACATCACAGCAAGTCAGGCCATCAGTCTTAATTTTCACAAATTAAACGTTGCCTACATAGAAGCAGCAACATATTGGTCCTTCGAGCCGGATTACGGATCCCGCACCTACGAAAATACAGTCCTACAACGCGAAGACTTGGCGGCCATTGCTGTGACAAACTGCGCATCAAAAACTGCACATCGAAACACAACGTGGAGGCTACGCGCTAAGGAATTGAAGTCGGATTGGCATCTCATCGTTCTACAAACGCACGTTCTTAGTTTTTGTTTACGCCTGCACAATTGTTCAACTACCGTTCATAAGATATAGCCCACTGATGTATCTCATGAATTGACATGGCTGTCTGTCTATTTACTGTCAACAGACGGACAGACAGAGAGTGGAGGCTTAGTAATAGGGTCCCGTTTTCACCCTTCGGGTACGGAATCTTGAAAATAAAGCGATCGCGTTTTGACTTCTTCTGCAAAACAATTCTACCAACGACTTAAAGTAATTCCCATCTCGCATGCCCAACTATGAGAATTATGTGTATTACCAGGAGTAATGCATACGGGTATGATAAAATAATAAATAAATAGTGCTAGACAATTCACACAGCATTACCTAGCCCCATGGTAAGCAGAGCTTGTGTTATGGGTACTAGATAACTGATATATATAATACAATATATTACATGGATAGATATTTTTTATTATTCATAGAAAACGACCAGAACACCCGGAACAAATATCTGCAGATCGTACACACAATTATTGTTCCGAGGCGGGAATCGAACCCGCAACCTCCTGCGTCGCAGGCGGACCTTCGCCCACCGCGCCACATCGGCCGTCAAAAGCTAATAAGGCGCTTATGATGATATTAAGGCCTGCGTCCAGCAGTGGACTAGGGTCTGGTCGACTACTGGACCATCTACAGGTGAAGATTAAATAATGTGAGTAGTGCCTACATGTTCAAAAAGTTATCTTCACTCAACTCAGTATTTATACTAGGTGCGCCCCGCGGCTTCGCCAAACATGAAAAAATTATGAATGAACTCGGTACAGCCATTCTCAAGGTATAGCGTGACCAGGAGATATAATGGTTAATTTTTATATAATTGTATAGATTAATTAGGTCCTATTTCTTTGAGATCGCGATAGAAGTCGCAGGTACATGCTAGTGTATGATGCTCACACACATTCTCTAAGATAATGTAGTGCCGCCATCAAATTGAAGCAATCTGGGCCCAATATCGAGCTTCCTACAGATAATCACTTCGTCGCTGGAACCTATTATAAAATCATCTAACAGAGATCTTGCATAAATAGATAAGGCTTATAAACAAGCCTGAACTTTCTCCTTAGTTTAGAAAAAACTGAAATACACAACACATGCAGTCGAGATAGTAAAGGTAGTGTACGACGCCCTCCGACCAGGTGGGATGACGACCTGCGAAAGATTGCAGCTTGGCACTCATTGGGGGAGACCTATGTCCAGCAGTGGACTGCTATAGGCTGATGATATGATGAAAATTCACATACTTGAAGTCGAGTTATAGATATAATTGTTTACAATATTAAAATTTATACAAGAATCGTTTAAAAATCAAAAATATAAGTGAATTTAAGATACATATAAGTACTGTATTATCACTATTTCTACCTATCTGTATGCTTTATCCATTTTTTTAATATAATTTAATTTTGTTTGTATAGGTAGGTACTTACATGTGTATAAGTACCTATTATGTAAAGTCTCGTGTTATGTATGGTATCAAATAAATGTATTTTCTTTTTTTTTCTGTATATACATAGATGATAACTGCGGTATTGTTTATATATTTTGCAGATAATAAAAAAAAACTGTATTATTATAATATTTCACATGTCTTATCCATTATCACATGAATCTATGTAACCCCATTATAGGCATTATTAGACAACGGCTTACAGGCTTCTATTGAACGGTAATTTGCATACAAATGAATTGTTCTAGCTATTTTGTTTTTTTATAATTACTGGATGAAGCTACCGTTAGGTTTTGCGACTCGATTTTAAAGCTACTAGGAAGGTCTATAACGATATAACGAATTAGAAGAAAAAATGTGGTTGAACAATCCACGCAGAGTCACCTAGCCCCTAGATAAGCAGAGCTTGTGTTATGGGTACTAGATGACTGATATGCTTAATGCAAGACATCATAGATATAATTTTTAATATTAGAAAATACCCAGAACACTCGGAACCAATATTCGCAGATCTTACAAACATTTGTTCTAAAGCGGGATTCAAACCCGCAACCTCCTGCGTCGCAGGCGGACCTTCACCCGCCGCGCCATATCGTTCGTCAGTATGACATAAGAGCTCATCAAAACATCAATAAAACACCTGCTTGACATAAAGTGTGACCAGACCCCACCAATAGACCATACCAGCCTGAAACCTATTATCTCTTTTCAATTTAGAGTTCCTCATGGACCTTCAGATGAGTTGAACCCAAGAAACAAAGGGCTTGGTTCCGCTCAACACATTAATTTACGATCTGCCTATAACTTTTCGCGCGATTGTTGCTTTACTTTTCAATAACCCACTGATTTACCTCCAACGGTTAGTTTTCTCATATATTATCAGCGGAATGACGGCTAAAAACGAACGGCGTGGGGTTTCTGGGGTAACGGTGGACGTGATTTAGCGGTCAGATGTTGTTTAGCTCGATGGTACTGTTTATTGTTTATTTATTTCCACCGTAGGTACACATGTTACACTTGATGTCGTTAAGTTCTATAAATTTTAAAAGCTAAATTTCAGTTTTTTTTGTAGCTAACGGTCCGTCCCTGCTTCGCCAGGGGGTTATTTGTTTCAGGCTATTTTTAAATTTTTTCTATTTTTCTCTTCGTAGGAACCATCCTCGTACTTCAAGGAATATTCTAAAAAAGAACTATTGAAATCGGTTCAGATTTGCGCTTAGCAGCACATTCAGCGATTCATTTTTATATTATAAGACACACTAACTTTTGACATAGGAAACACCATGATTATGAGGGAACCACCTTAATATTATAAACTTAGGTACCTACTTACCTTTGAATAGTTTTATGATATTAAATATGTTCGATTTATATTATAACATGTTATATTTATTTTTAAAGTACTTACTTTATAATAATAAAGACGGCCGCTTTATACTATCCACCGCAACTTTTCAAAACTGTGTCTTTCGTAAACTCCTGCCAATACGGGGCCGCACTAAACGATCCCTCCAGCGTAACCAGTCCTGTCTACTTGTCTCCCACCAGTACACTATTAATCATAGCAAAATTATCTTTGTCACTTCCCAGACTAAGCCCATTTTCCATTACCCTTGCCTCTTGCTGCTATTGTCTATCCAAAAGTATTTTACGATCTTTTCGGACTTATCGTACTAATTTGAGATTTTATGGTTCATTTTAGCATGTCACAAATTATGGTTTAAGTGGTAGAGATGTTCTAAGTTATTTTTCAGTTTAGGTCAGCTTTTCTTCGGATAGGTAATGCGGAAAGAGCTTTCTATTGTCATGTAGTTAAGATTTATTTTAGGTTAATGATAGTACCCAGTTCTTCATTATTTTATGGGCTATCTAATATCGTTCTGTATAGGTAATTTGAACTCTATTCCTTTTCATACATTTACTATTGTTGAAAGTGTTCAAAAGCCTGTTTCACTGACTTTATTCCTGTGAAATAGCAACTTATACCGTGGTAAAGAACGTTGCCGTTATTTTCACAATTTTAATAGCTTTCATTATTATTCATTTTATTCGTCTCTCGTCCATTTTTGAACTAGAATTAGAACCTTTTTCGCTGTGCTTATCGTTTTTTTTTTTACTTGCTAGATGTGGCGTATAGTTATGCATTTGACGATTTTGTTTAAATTTTTAGAGGTCGCCTTGGGGTTACCTAGGTGGTTTTATATAATATTTATCATATTTTGTAATTTTATTTATACATTCATTGTAACATACATACATTATATCTATTTACAATAAATATATTGGATTATTAAACCGATAAAGTATAGGCAAAAAAAATATATTTAAGATTTAGATTTGTAAATAGGAATCTACAAAGAAAAACACCAACACCTACATAATTGATCAATTTTCATTTCATGCAAACAGTATACCTATATCCCGCGGCGCGAATCGAACCTAGCTCCTACGATTTACCCACCACGCCACCGAGGTCGATAATGAATAATAGTAGCCCGAAGGAGTGTAAGTTATGAGCAGTAGCAAGACAGGCGCGATCTTGATAAGAAGTGCTTTACAACCGAATAAAGAATCTACATTCGTAACGAACGTAACTGTCAAAATGTTGACCAATCAGGAGTTTCTGAATGTCGATTCTTTCAAATTAATATCTTCACAGGCGTTGTTTCTATGGAAACGTTAGAAGGTTATTTCAAATAAAGAATCTGCGTTTGCAACGAACGTGACTGTCAAAATGCTCACCAATCAAGGAGCTTCAGACTGGTTACGATTCTTTGGGAGTTGATTATTGCTTATGAATGATTAGTTTCTGCCCGCGCGGCTTCAAACGATTTGTTTCCATGGAAACCACAAAGTATATTATATCAGGGTGGGATGACGAACTGCGAAAGACTACAGGGAGATGCTGGGTGCGTCAAGCTGAAGACAGGGCACTATGGCGCTCATTAGGAGAGGCCTATGTCCAGCAGTGGACTAGCATAGGCAGATGATAATGATGATGACAAGTGCCTTGAAGGCATATACTCCTCTAACCATTTAGTAAATTCCATATTTCTATGTATTATTCTGCGATAAAGTATTATCGAAGCAGGTTTCATTCACACCAGACTCATTGAATTCGTTGCCACAGCTCAGCTCCACTGTATAAATAATAAGTAGTGTCCACTTGCCACGCCACGCAATATCCTGTGCCAACAAAGTGTTTGCGCAACAGAGATCGTAGATTTTAAGCTTTGATTATCAATATTTCTAGATATAGCATCGCTGTACAAAGCAACCATAAAAAAGGGTGATTCAATAATTTCATATACTCGTACATAATAAACGTAGTGTAGGACGCCCTCCGACCAGGTGGGATGACGACCTGCGAAAGACTGCAGGTAGATGCTGGATGCGGCAAGCTGAAGACAGGGCGCTATGGCGCTCAATGGGGGAGGCCTATGTCAAGCAGTGGACTTACATAGGCTGATGATGATTATCATTTATTGTGATTTTATGCATACAGGTAATTGTTCTTAGATGTAGTATGTTAGTCTATGTAGTAAATGATATGTCTATGTCTATGTTAGTGGGTACACAATATAGAAAATCACTGCCAGGGCAAAACGATTTTCGGGTTCGCTCTTGTTAGATTGGTAACTTTACTTTGATACTTTATTTTTATTGAATCAATTAATATTGGAATTTCATTTTTAAATAAGTTTTGGTTAAATAAGGCAAGAATAAATAACACACAAGTGAACGGATCGGGCTGAAATGTTGCATACAACGGAAGATAGAAGTTCTAAATGGAAGTTCTAAAATGGAAGTTCTAGGTCCGGAATAAAACAAAGGCTACTTTTTTCCATACCTAAATCAGTTACCATAGGATAGAAATAACCTTAACACTTTGAGTGCTGAAATCACACAGTATGTGTTTTCTACAAGTGACTAATATGCGTAAATCCACACTAGCGCAGCGGCTGAGAAAATACAGATCTGTGTGACTCAGCACAGCCGTAATATTTTTCGAACGAAACGCATGTGCGGCGCAACACAACCGCTGTGTAGAGCGGCAGCACGAATTTTTTAGGTCAAAAAAAAGATCACAGTCGTCGAAAAAAAATCGCAGTCAAAGTGTTAACACGTTTTCATAGAAACAAATCGAAGCCGCGGGCAGAAACTAGTATGTAATAATTGGGATAAGAGACAATTATCAAGGACACAGGCCTCAAAGAACCCCTTTCATTGTATTTGTGCATTCGCATACTCGAATTCCACATTACCGCTATAATTGTAAAAAGTTCCGACGCACACCGCCGTCGGCGGACATAATAACGATAATTTAGCGAAATTTATTCAGATCATCGGCCTTTTGTTTCCGATAATGAGCGGGTGTACTGAGGTACTGACCGAATTTAAAATGCCATTACAACAAGAAGAGAAATTGGCCGCCTCGTTTTAGGGTCAGCACAAACGGACCACTTGTCTCGGACCACCAGGGGCCGAATTCTGCTGACCAATCGTTTTGCTGTAAATAAATAATGCTGGACAATCCGGACAGCATCATCTAGCCCCAAGATAACCAGAGCTTGTGTTATGGGTACTAGATGAATGATATACTTAATACAATAAATTACATATTATATAGATATTTTTTACTATACATAGATAACGAACAGGACACCCGGAATAAATATCTGCAGATCGTAGGTACACACAATTGTCTCGAGGCGGGAATCGAACCCGCAACCTCCTGCGTCGCAGGACCTTCACCCACCGCGCCACAGAGGTCGTCTAACGTCCATAGATGAAAGAAACAAAAAAAATTCGTAGTGTTATAACAATTAGAGAACTTCATAGTTGTGCACATATAAAAAAAACCGGGTATAGATAGGCAACTAAGTATTTCACTTCAGCACTGGATTGATCAGGTCATATAGAAAAGGCTTGTTCATTGTATTATTGGTTGTGACAAACAAATATAAAGAAAAAAAAAACATAAAAAGTAAAAAAAAAAACATTTATTCCATAACCTTGATAGTAACAGTAAAAGTGCATAATGATTAATATGTAAAAAATATTAAGGGGACTCCGGAGTGCCATGTATGGCGCACCGTCTATAAGATTTCTCTAAAGTGCATCTAATATAAGTGATTAAAAATATCACATTACCTAAACAAATAACTGATCTTCAAAAGTTTATATTTCATTTTACAATAGTTTATGTAGTTTTGTAATAAAACACTGGAGAATAACACTTTAAAACAGCACAGGGTTTTAGACTTTACAGAAAATATAGTAACTTCAAGTGAATTTAAAATATATAGCATTTATACATTATATTCCTTATTTAAGTATAAAGTATAACTATAAAAATGTCTTTAAATCAAAGATTTAATATAATATATTTAATAAACGATCACCCGTGGACTTAATCAACATCTGGATTGAAAAAAGTTTTTAAGCTATAAAAAATATTAACGGTCAATAAACAATCAAAATGATTCAATAATCATTTGTTTTTATAACAATAATAGCGCATTAACAACACTAATTATCATAATTAACCAAGACTATACAAAATAATTAATTCGAATGTCGTAAAGTTGTTTTTTTTATAAAGTTTGATAAATCTGCCGCTGCCTGCATTTCTCGGGTGCATTGTTTCTCTAAAAGAAACAATAATCATCATTATCATCTCAGCCGAACGACGTCCGCTGCTGGACATAGGCCTGCCCTAATGAGCCCCACAGCGCCCTGTCTTCAGCTCGACGCATCCAGCATCGCCTTGCAGTCTTTCGCAGGTCGTCATCCCATCCTACACTAGGTTTACTGAGCACGTTTAACCCAGCGGTTGTCAGTTCTTCGCGAGATATGACCGGCCCACTGCTACTTCCGCTTGCTAATTCTTAGAGCTATGTCGATAACTTTGGTTCGTAATGTACTTATGTATTAATAAAATAGAAATGGTACTTTGGTGTCTTCTTCTAATTACACCACTTTAACCAAAGGGTGTCGTACGGGGGGTATTTACTGGGGGTAGGTAGCATCACCTCCTGTAGAATTATTTCCATCGAACTGCGATCCACAATAGGGAATCTTTGTGTCAAATGGTTTATAAGCTTTCCTCTTAAATCACTCTATCTAATAAAAAACCGCATCAAAACCCGTTGCGTAGTTTTAAAGATCTAAGTATACATAGGGACAGACAGACAGCGGGAAGCGACTTTGTTTTATACTATGTAGTGATAAGCAAATGAGGCGGTTTTCAGGGTGAGGAGTTTGTCCAGCAGTAGACCAATAAAGCCTGTAGATGATGAATAAGATGGAAAGTACCTATTACAAGATGTTTTTTTTAATTTTTAAGCGCAGCTAAAGTTGTTTAGTTTCATTAAACTTACTTAGAAATCTATATATTAAAAACAAATTCCGAATTGCCCACGCCGCAAGTAACTATACTTAATGTAAAGGTCAGCGCACATGCTTTGAATACAAATCTTTATTATGGAGAGGAAAAAGTAGCGAGTAGCGGAGAGTGGCCCGGGGCGGCAACTGAAGGAGCCGTCTCAGTGCGGGACAGGAGAAAGAATGGAGTGGAGGAAATTTTATTAAATAGATTTCAATAGAAATGTTTTATGATTTAGTTTATATGTCAGCTCTCCTCTATCTTTCTCAATCTCTGCTTAGCTTGGGGCTAGATAATGCTGTTTGTATTGTCCAGGATTATTTTGTTTATTCATTTTATTTATAATTCATACCACTGTTTGAAACTCGCTGCCTGTTTGTCCTGCCAACTACAACTGATTATATTCAAGCCAAGAGAGATTTCGTATCTTCTACACCTTCGTGATACATCGTTGGCCACACCGTCTTTTACCATTAGCTGAGATTGTGGAAAAACAAAGTTCTATACATGATATTACGTATTCTATACATGTTGAAGAATAATTATGTACATTATCAACAGAACAGTATTAACATTATTTAGCCACATTAAAAACAATTTAATAAATCAGCCAGTAAAGCAGTAAAAGAATAAGGATTACTTATTCGCAGAAATAGTTTTTGTGTTGAGTGTAGTTTTTTAAATAAAATTAAACAGAAAAAAACGAATGTATTGTGTGGGCCATCCCAAGCTTTTGTACGTCACTCAATCAAAACAAGCTTTGCTTACTTAGCAGCAAGATCAGTGTGGAATTACATAATTATGATGATTTATTTATTTATCATTATAATATTTGTTTTTATCATATATTTGTTTCAGACCTCAAGAAGAGTGAAGAAAAAATCCATAGAAAAGACATCAACGCATTCGCGCCAACGGAAATCAGCTCATCAACAAAAAAGATTTACATATAACTTGTGTGAATATACACAAAATTAAAGTTACTATTAGTTGTCATCTCCTAAATTATAAGTTCAGTCTACACTTCGATTTTTAATACGTAAATAATTATATAATAGTTTAATCACATTATGAAATTATTTAATTCTACTTCTACTCTATAGTTTTCTTGTTCACCTGTCATCTTACTACGCTTTGGGCGCGCATTGTCCAGTACAAATGTGATCAAATTATAAAGAGTGGCGCGCGCCTGCGGCTTCGGCACACAGGCGCGAATAATGCGACCGGCATCAGGTATTATCCGGTAATATCCGGTTTTGTGCTGCGGTTACTGGATTATTTGCTCGGAGATGAGTAGCGATTGTTTAGAATTGACGTCGAAAGTTGTGGATGTGTATTGAATCTATGCTGTCTCATTTTAAAAACAAAACGTATTGACGATTTAATTTTGAATGTGAGTGGGTTAACCCTTAAATTCTATTTTTTCTGAAAATTATGATTATCATTTTAAAAATCAGTGATCAAAAATATAATGTTTGTGACTTACAATAATCATGACACGGAGTTATCTGACACTCATCAAAGTGAAAAAAATAATGAAAAGACCTTGCTTGAATTCTTACGTTCGTGTTCTTCTAAAACAAACAAGTTTCTAATTTAACCAGCTTGCATTTAAAATAATTATGCTATTATTTTTATTATAATATATAACTAGTTTCTGTCCGCGGCTTCGCACGCGTTGTGTCTGTGGAAACGTTTAAAAGTTATTTTTAACCCATGGGAACTGTTTAATGAAAAAAGTAGGCTATGTTTGATTCCAGGTTTAGAGTTACATTTATACAATATTTCAGCCTGATCCGTTCATTAGTTTTGGCGTTAAGAAGCAACAAACATTCAAACATCCATCCATCGTGTCATAGTTTTATTATACTTACAAAGATACACTTACAATGTCGTAGCAGGGAACGGCTGGAAGCGGGCAGCGTTGGACCAGTCATTGTGGTGAGGTTTGAGGCGCGCCATATCCAGCACTGGACGTATACAAGATGATTATATTGGTGATGACGAAGTAAGGTAATATCGGTAGCATTGTAAAGAACCACTACAAAGGCCCTTATACACCCTTCGGGATGTTTTAATTAAACTGTTGAATGCAAATTGAGTACATTGTACTTGCAATCTGTAATGAAAATCGTTTATAAAGACATCAAAAGCGGTACACATAAAACGGGGAGTGAATAAAAAATAATCGATTTAGAATCGATATGAGAGAGCTATAATCGATTCAGTAAAACAATTTAATCGTGAGACATGCGATTTGCACATGCAAATGAGATTCCTAAAGTATACATTTATCATATCTATTGAATACGTTTTTTTTGTCACTCTACGAACGCATAATTATGTAAAAAAGCAATTAAAGTAAATTTTTTGCTTAATTATTACTATTATTATGTCTCTCATTGCGATGGCTACACATAGCGGGTATCATCCTCGGGTGCACAATATGATACACCCAAAGATGGTATTCGCCAGTTGTAGAGACTATTGCAAAGAAAAATTAAAGAAATAAAACTAGGCTATTGTGATGGATGGATGGACTGGGTAATTGGGCTATAGGGGAGATTGCGGACGTCTGCCATAAACAAGTCAATCATAATGTTAAGAAGAGTGGCAGACGGTGGCTTGCCGAATGCTGGATGGGTTCCTTAAAAAGCCGGAGTAAATTACCGGAGACGAACAACATCGGCGCAAACGACTGAGGGGTGTCGAGAGGTGCGGCCCCGATTTCATCATCACGAAGACTGCTCGTGAGCGGGTTTCCTCGCTATTACGCCATTAGACACTTCCACCCCCGAGTCTACATCCTAAGATGCATCTTACTTTTCTCATTTCCATGATCTCGGGCCATAAAGTTGACGAATGCATACGTACGCGGATACAAGCAATAAGTGATTAATCAATTAATACAATTAAAACAATATAATTTTAGCTAAGCTTGATTAAGAACACCGGCCGGGTTATTATGTAACTCGCGACCGGTTTGCGACAGGCGTAAATTAAGCAATCAGTGCTGTCAAACGTCAATTTTGTATTAGTTTGACACCAGCTACAACGTCAATATTGGTAAAAATTGGTGTTTGACGCAATGATTGCTTAATTTACGCCTGTCGCAAACCGGTCGCGAGTTACATAATCACCATACGGAAGCTAGTTTCTAATTAGCATTATTCTTGCATAGTATGATTACTTCCTTTTTTAAAAACGCCATGAAATTCAAGGAATACTCAAAAATGTCATATTCTCAACATTTTTCTGAACAGCCCATCCATCAACTCGCAATTTTGTAAATATTTTGTAAACTAATATCTTAAGGCTTGAAAACACGCCCTGAGTTCTTTACTGCAGATGGTTTTCCAAATGAAGTCTTTCAAATACTAAATCAACCTGTATAGCGTCATACAACTGGCTTTTAGTAGTTGCCGACCTACAGGGTGATTTTTGATCGAGCTGTGTTGTTATACATGACTCTAGGTATGTCTAGGTAAGTCATCTGTCATCTTCAGTAGTTATGCATTTTATTCCACGTCACACTTTATAAATCATTATATTTATATATAAAAATTTAATATCTAGTTATAATAAAATTTTAAAAATAAGGTTATTCTACATTAAGTATTTTCCTTTAGAAAATTAGGTGTCTTCGGACTTGAACGCATGGAACTTTATTTGTTTATTAAAAAACAAAAAATAAAATCGCTTCTAAGCGATAAGGCCGCCCATTATACTTTTATGTTTCATGTTAATGACTATATTTTACGTTTAATTTTGTGGTGTGCAATAAAGAGTTACGTATTGTAAAAATAAATAATGCATATTTTTCCATTTTTGTCTCCAAATTAATTACTCGAATTAGAGGTAATATAAACAAAAATTACCTAATGCAACAAATATCCGATAAATATTTATTACAAAATTATTAGTGTTATTAACACTTTCACTGCCCAGAGGGTCCAAGGGGTTCTAGCAAACATAAGGATATCATTTGCTAGCCTCGACATCGACCTCATATCGACCATCATCTGTGTTAGTAAATAGCTTTATTTTATGTATGTTAGATTAAGGTATATATTTTATATGGGCCGTAGTTTTTAAGTATTTTTCATCCTGTACTAGACTAATGTTGCCTAAAATAAATAAATTACTATTATTATATCTGACATCGGTCGAGCCGCAGTGGCTGGGCAATGAAAACGTTATTTCAACAAAAGGTTCAGGGCTGTCTTCTAAATTTGAACCAACTATAATAACAATGTTATATTTGTTATTGTTATCACCAAGCAACATCAGCCTGTAGCATCATCATCATTTCAGTAGCGGCTGCAATATAATTGGCGAGCAATATTTATTGTTGAGATGAACATATCACTGGCTGCGACGTAAGTCAGGCTCCTGTACGACTCCTCCATTTTGTATCGGGATGGAAGATAAGTGGGAACATGAGTGCGGTGGAGACGCATTATACCTTTTGTTTTTTACCTGTTAATGTAATGTGTCGTGTTATGTGTTATGTAATTTGGTTTTAAATAAATTTATTTTCATTCTATCATTTTCTTATTAAAATTTATCTAATATTTAATTTCTAAGCACTTAAACTCCATTATATGTAGCTTTACCCACAAAAAAATTAAATTTTTAACATTCAGATGTATTAGGGGTTACTTAGAAACATTTATGCATAAATGCGACAATGTAGCTGCAGTGTATGAAGTTAACAAGACAACAACAGTGTAGGTTTGCAGGGGGAATCGAACCTGCACTAGGTTCGATTCCCCCCGCGGGAAATCGTATGATCTACTCATACTACGATAACATCACATAATGAATGTACTAGTGGTATCTTTTACTTATTACACTAGTAGACTAGTGGACAGAACATTGAAGGGAACCTTATTTCTTGTTCATAATAATACATATAGTATGTTATAAAATTTTACCTAAATAAAGATAGATCGAAATATCAAGAATTTCATCATTAATCAACCAGCCAGCAGAGCCGGGTGGTTTGAAAAAAATAAGGCCTAAATACTTACGCAACGACGAAAAAATTTGCAAAGTTCGTATCAAAAAATTTGATTAAAACTGTCTAAAGTGACGAGCCCTTAATACGGATAAAAAGCTTTAATTCACAATGAAACTCCACTACTTCCCAGTGCCACCGATAGCAATTTAACGAAGCAGTATCTCAGACGTCTTCATTTATATGAAAAACAAAACAAGACGCATTACAATATCAATTTAGGAAAGTGAACGGGATGATTTATTGAAACGTCTCATGTAAATACTCAGACGTTCAGCTAATTACGTTGTAACACATAACACTGCTTGCTAGGGTCGTTATCAAAGTTGGTTTTGAGTCATTATGATTATAGACCTCTGTGGCGCGGTGGGTGGTAAGGTTCGCCTGCGACGCAGGAGGGCTCGATTCCCACCTCAGGACAAATTTTGAAAGATCTGCAGATATTTGTTCAGGGTGATCTGGTCGTTTCTTTTTTTATTAGCTAGGTTAACTATCTAGCTTTCAAATGAGGCTACTTTTAATAAAATACACCGTTTACTCAAAAAGAAACGAAGAAAAAACCAGATGAAGTAGTTTTCATTAAAAAAATAATTAAATCAGCTTTATTTTTGAGATAGGTAACATATAATTTTTTTATTTTTTGTTTTTTATCGATAAATATATGTCGTGTATCCGCACATCTCGTTTGATCAAGGTTCGACAATACACATTGTATAATAAAAAAATATTCTATGTCTGTAATCTATTATATTATGTTGCTACGTATGCGTACAAGCTCTGCTTACCTTGGGGCTTGATAATGTTGTGTGAATTGACCGGCATTATTTATTTAGACAAAACAACGCAAAATGGACAGGACACCAAGATTCTTCTCCTGCATGAATAATTATGTTTCCTATAGTAATGGTCGTACATTACTGAATTTCTGTCACGGCAGCCAGCCTTGGTATGTGCATGACCCACCACGCAACTGGCACGTACGTTGTCTATTATTTCATTAAAAAAATCCTTACTATATTATTATACACAAACGTAAAACTATGGTAGCATGATATAAAAGAATTAAATAAAATATCACAGTTAATTTTAAACTGGAAAAAATGAAAATGTTTCACATAAAATTTAATTTAATTTAATAATTATTACTGACTTTATTAAGATCTTTAGGATGCCGTTGCTGCTGCTTCTGTACGCTGGTGTAGGTAAGCTTTCTATCAATAAAATCGCCCGCACGCGCCTCTGTATTCATCTCACATACAAAAAAAAATACATACCTATATTATTACTTTACCTACAAGTTTAGTATAAGTTATAAAGGTCCTAGCTTGGGTTTGGGGTGCTGATAACTAATATTGAATAAATAGAAGAAATTGTTCCGTGCGAGTGTTTCAAGATTTTGTGTTGAAGAAAGAATGATGAATGCGCAGAATGAACACAAGAATGAAGGTATGAATGAATGGTGTTACAGATAAAAAATAAAATAAATGTTTCAAAAATAATTAGGTCTCTAGCCCGCGCGGAATTTACCCGAATTGAGTGCGGTATAGATTTATATATCTTTAGATAAAAAGTCACGAATTTATGTCAAGTATTTCGTGGATAAATCATGTCGTAGTGCACGTAAACTCGTAAATATTTCATAGCATCGATACTGATCACTGACATTCCGCTCTATGTGGGCAATAGCAAATAATCAACGTCTTTTTGAGCTGAGCTCGCTGTCCGCTACTGTTTGTTTTAAATGCATGTTGGAGGATGAAGGCGATTTGAAATAAAGTAAATACATTAATTGATTCACTATAAACTTCATTCAAAAAACATTCACTGGCAACTTGTAACTATTATATAATAAATACGAACATAACGAGATAAACTAGGTATCTATAAAAATAGCAACAAGTGACTCCACAAAGCGAACCAATAGGTCCTGTCTCAGCACAATTTTTATAGTTTTTAATTACTCTTGGTTATAAATACAGTAAACAAAGATGTCTTTGTCAAATAATTGGTAAACCACCTACCATAATACATTTTTACTTTTTTGTAGGATCGCTTTGTTTTCGAGAATAGCTAAATAACAGGCACACAGAACTTAGAATATACATATAAACGAGGAAAGTGTATGTCGAGCAAGATAATTGTACATCAAGTTCTAGAGGCCTCTTTTTTCTATTCGATATAGATACTACTAGTATACTATACTACCTATGCTAGATTTTTTCAGTATATACAAAAGACATAGACTATTACTACTGGTAGTACTAGAGATACAAAAGTGTGTCATTAGTACTACCAGTTGTACTTTTCAGTAGTACTACTGACACGGAGGCAACAAAACAGTACATAACCTAATACATTTTATTGTTATTTTGTGTGCCTTGTCGATTTGAGTTCCTTTTTTCAATAAATATTCTTAGCAATTATATCTTTGTCTCAACTCTAAACATGTGAAATTTAGTTTGACGTTCGGATTTGTTAATTTATAGTTAACTCAAACTGTCAATTTGTTAAATTACACTTAACTCGCTCTTAGCTCTCACTTTAACACTAACAAACAAACAAAGTCTATCATCAAGAACAGTAACTCGGAGGTATTGCGACGACATTACACAACCTGCCGGTCTAATTGGTGAAGACCCACAATCTAGGCTAGTACCTACCTAGCTGCCTAGACTATAGTAGGCACCTAGCTATCTAGACTATGATATTACGAAACAGTCTGGCGTCTGGGTGCTTACTCTCAAAAACAGATAGATAGATAGATAACACTTTATTACACAACTTAGAATAAAGGTATAAAGGGCGGCCTTATCGCTGAGAGCGATCTCTTCCAGGCAACCAAGCAAACAGCTCCAATAAAAATTCGATTGGTATATATTATATTATTAACAAAATGAAAAAAATTTAAGAAAATAAATAAATTAGAACTAGTAATTACAATTGAAACTTCACCCGCTCGCCATAGAGGTCGTCTATAACATAGTGAATGTTGCAAAAGAATCTGTGCACGCGCAGGTAGTATAAACCGTAATTAAAGCAGAGAGCCGCCAGCACCGTAATCGAAGCGATTTAACACCCGCCACAGATAGCAGATAACATTTGTTGTTGCTAATGAAGGTTCAGGGAATTCCAAAGGATTTCAAGGGAAGATGATGAAAAAAGAATATGTGGATCTCAGTTGCGGACGCGAATATTGACGACAGCGGTGGCAAAGGCGGTGAAGTTATTATTATAATTACTTATTATTGAAGAGAAATAAAATCGAGCGCAATAAAAACGAATAGGTGTAGCAGTAGGACATGACTAATAAAGATAAAAGATTAAAAGAAAGATTTGTTATTTGCCAAAGACATGTGTTTGTAAGGTTACAGGTAATAGGTATACATTTCGTGGTTCAACATGCTTGACCGTTAGTCGGTATGCAAAGATATTTGAGCGAATGACTTGCACTAGTTTAACATGAATTAAAATTAGTCAATAAATAGAATAAAAGTCAATATTATAGTAACATTTACAAATTAACAACATTAATTTATTGTCACTTGAGCTGTAGAAAGTGAATTAAACCAGGTAACATAAGGTTCTCTTGAAACCTAATTCGCGATCAAGTACCCGGATGTAAAGCATAAAGAAAATATAGAAATAAGTCCTATAAAAATGAACAGATAAGTCTTGTTACAACATTTCTGTGAGATTTACAGAAAGTACCTACCACCCCAAAAAGAAGCCTAATAAATAGCAATGATCACCATTTCCCGCCTCCATAAAATATGCTAACACAAAGGACATAACGACGTCCCGTAGGAGTGGAGTAGGGGACCGGAGAAACGCACAGAAGATGTATCGCGCATAGACAGAAAGCACAGTCCATTTATGCATCTCGGCAAACGTAGTATAGGACGCTCTCCGACTAAGTGGGATGAGGACCTGCAAAGGACTGCAGGCAGATGGCTGGATGCGGCAAGCTGAGGATATGTCTAAGAGTGGAGTAATAAAGGCTGATAATGATCATTTTGTATATTTTGAGTAGCGTCTGTTTGTGGTTTCAGACGCGTTTTGAAAAAAAAACTAGAGACAACCTCTGCGTCCGCGAAAGATGCGGGCCACCTATTGAGTTCGAAGGTAAAAAAACTACTCTTAATTTATACTTCTGTTTAAATTAAACTAATACTGTGCCAACAGGGGGCCACGGGAACAAGGGCAAATATAGACAATGGGACAAAATTACAACCGGCCAATTGAGCTGACGGTAAACTTGATCCCCCCTATTGTTTCCGCACTTTATAAACGGGATTTGTACGTTTTGATACTTGATAGAAACCGAATCAGAAATAGCACCGTTTTTATAATACTTGACGGATATTGGTCAAATCATTTACAGCTACAATAATGTGTAGTTAATTTTTATTAAATTTGATTCTATTAACTCGTGATATATTAGAATCGAATGTCTTCTGTCTAGACTTTTTAATGACAATTATCTTGTCATCTCTAGTCTAACCAGTAAGTCGATACGTACTTTGAATGACCCTTATTATCTCTGTTGTTATACTTCTTTTGACATACATAGTGAGTACGCTCGAAACTGACAAGGGTTAAAGATTAAGATAAAGATAATTTATTTGCAAAAACACGGGTTAAAGTCGCGGGTCAAAGATGGTTAATGATTTATGTATGACACAACATGTTTGACGAATGTTGCAAAAATATATCGAGAGAATTTAATGCAAATCTAAATGATTAAGGTAAACATTTATTCAGATTAAATAAATTATCACAGACAAAGTAAAATTTATTATTTTTATTGTTTTTTGTAGTATAAAATAAAATTTAAACACATCGTTTATAAATTTGACAATTTGTCACATAAAAGTTTTTAAATGTAGTAATAAGTTTACATTTAAATCTTTGTAAATAGCTCTTTGGTTTCAGGGCTTGGTTATCAGGGGAGGCCATGACCGGCAGTAGACTATTATATATTATATACAAGATTTTACTAAGAAAAAAATATTTTCGCGTTCAGTTTTTTTGCCAGTGACTTGCGACTGCAGGTGTGTCGCCTGAGTCGAGTTTTTGCTTACGAGTGTATTATTATAGAAGCAAACATATAGAATTGATAAGAAGTGAGGGAGGCCTATGCGTCATCATGGATACATCACACTACCTGGTTGCCTCACACAATACATCCATTGCTAAAAATACCTCCCTAAGGGTTTTGCCATAGTCGTTTGACAGGCGAATTGGATGCAAATGAACAGAAAATAGTATAGGCCCCATTATGAATGTAACCGAGTTAACTATTTTACTTAGTTGTGTTCAATGAACACAGTTTCTTCCATCAACAACGGACTTGTTCAAGGTGAGTGCGCACACGTGCTTACACACCGAATGATTTCTTCAATCTGTGATGTTTTTTAGTGTATACGCTCCTAAATATGCAAGTATCAAACCATCACAATCGTAGTAAATAGGTGCAATACAGCTCGTCAATTTCTTCGCATCAACGCGGTTCTATCAGAGCGTTTGTTTCGTGTGATACGATTTATTTGCCTAATGATCCTTTTGAACCGATAAATAAGTTCATTGAATTATTTGGTTCACAAAATAAGAAGTAGGTAGGTACGAAGATGTTTTTATGGCATTTTTTATTACTTGTTATGCCTCAAATATTAATTTAAATTTTACTTTGATACTCTAACTTTGCTTTTTTCAGAACGCTGATTTTATATTTGTTTAGTTTTTGTTTTTCTAACTTCTTGCACGCACGGCGCGGGCACGTTTTTGTATGCTTAATTGCTGATGAGTAATTCTGGCCTACAGGTGTCCAGCGTGTCGTCCAGAGCTCAGAATAACTATATCTACAGATATTTATGAGCGAAGAAAATATTTGTAATACCGCACTTAAAAACGAAGAACTACCTTTAATTCCGAGTAATTTCTCACCAAGATGACACGAGCCACTTTGTAATGATTTTTACATAGAATTAGAGTTTTTACATGTAAATTCAAGTGCTGCTTAATTATCTATATACCACGCCGTAAATAAAAGAAAAAAACCCTGCTTAAAAACCCCTCTACAAATCTACATTCAGATCTATTCAATCTATGCACAAAATAAAGTTCGATTCTTTCACATATCTTTAGCAACCCTAACGAATACTCGTTAGTGTGAAAGAATACTTGAATGTAGGTATTCTTTTACAGGAATGTATGCACAAACACCTCATACATCCCAATCAGCGTAACATCAGCGCTAAAAGAATCGTCTCGACAACAAATCAGTGACAACTTTGTATAGTGTTGGACACACTGCTAGGAAGTTTAACGAGACATTGCATCACCAACACAATACAGGAGAGTAGACTTGAATTGGTATGAGCACACGAAGGGACAACCGCAACTGAAGAGACCGCCTGTTTCGCATTTTTTTATCCCGGATAGAGACCTGATATCTCTTTTTTCAGAAAATCCAGGACAAGATGGAGTGTGATAGTATTCTAGAGAAAATATTACGCCAAGCCTTTGAAGATGACGTCGAAAATAGGACAAAGTGTAAGAGATTACCGACAATATTTGTCAAAACAACAAGTTTGTGTCTTCATTAGATTGTTTTATGACATATTAATTTCCTTATCTATGTACGAGTATATCTACACAGATAAGTAAGTATGAGTAATTTAAGCAAAAAATCGGTTAAAAGTTTAAAATAAGTCAATTACAGTTATCACTACTTATTGTGATAAACAGATATTGTAGCCGAAAAAAAAAAAAAGTAGTTAGATAGAAAACACTTTACTTTCACTTTCACTTTTTTTTACCACACAAAACAGAATACAATACATAAATAAATAGTTGGAATATAGGAAGTATAAACAGCATATCTCTTCCAGGCAACCAGGTTTTGCATCATCCCAGAACTTTTGGACGTCGGCATGCTCACCAAACAATCAGACTGTGTGTCACTTTACAAAAACCTCGCGACACCCAATTAAGGGGGGTTGAGAAGCAAATTTTTCAGCGCAAACCCTATTTGGTATTAACTCGCGTTCGTCAAACCTACTTTGCTATACAAGTGCCGATCAAACCCTGGATCCCAACACTTGGACGATCCCTTTAAGGGACCGCACCGCGGTGAATTAGCACCCAGGCACCACAATTGTGTTAGGGCCTGTCGGTATTGTCCAACAGATTTATAAGCTTTTTTTGTTAAGGACCTTCATTTGGACAAGTGCTATGAAGATTGTAAAGATTTTGTATGGGCTTTACAATCACCATCATCATCATCAGCCTATGTTAGTCCACTGCTGGATATATGCCTCCACACAACATCCTATTAGACACATAAGTTATGAACATACTAGGGGTTTCTTCTCACTTCTTCCACTGGTGGACAAACAATTGAAGGGAACTATAAAATAATTTAACTGATAATAATGAATAGTATAAAATATGACCTGTCTAAGTGCTTATTTGTAAGCTTAAAGATATAAAAACTTTTCATTTTCATTTATTATAGACGAAGTTGCTATACGGATGGCATTTTGTAAATGTAATACCAAAAAGTCGAGTCTTGATGTAAGAGGATGAGTTTTTTCTGATAATTCAGACAACAATTTAAAAGTAAAACTAATTTTAATCCAAAGGGCGTAGACTCTAGTTTTACACCTTTTAAGCTACGTTATCGTAGTTATTGTATTCTCTTTGTACGCTATAAAGACACTTTTTGAGCAAGAGAAATGAAAAATCAATTGAATAGAAAACTCACCAAGTCAACACCTCAGATTAATCCATAAATACTAATTTAAAACTACAACATCCATCGTGCAAAGGAAACACCTATCCACATGACCGATAGCGCGATCAAATAGATTATGATTTCCTCTTACATCTAACTAGACTGCATGACATTGCGCAGCATCCTGGGTCTATACCGCTAAGTTATACTTTTGACGACCGATGTGGCGCGGTGGGCGAAGGTCTGCCTGCGACACAGGAGGTTGCGGGTTGGGTTAGATTCCCGCCTCGGAACAATTGTGTGTACGATCTGCAGATATTTGTTCCGGGTGTTCTGGTCGTTTCATATGTATAATAAAAAATATATATCTATGTAATGTATTGTATTATGTATATCAGTTATCTAGTACCCATAACACAAGCTCTACTTACCATGGGGCTAGATAATGCTGTGTAAATTGTCCAGCATTATTTATTAAGTGCTCGCTTGTGCCTGCGCCTACGTACGCAATTTTTTGGGATAAATGTGTCAAAATTCAGGGAAAACTATTGTTGCCATAAAACCTTCTATCTATTGAACATCCGGTTACGTTCCATTCAGGGTCCATTCAGGGTCCGTACCCATATTACAAGGTCCGCTTACACTTTTCATCACAACACCCTTATTAATATTAGGTTTACCTATGAAATTACCGTTTTGTATGAAAAAATTTGCGCAAGGTCTGGTGAGTAGGGCGGATGACGGAGAGCTTCCAACCCCAGTTCTTGCAACTTGGATACCGTCTGCTGTGCAGTATGAGGTCGCGCGTTGTCGTGCAGGAGCAGCGGAGAGGAGCGATTGACCAATGCTGGTTGGAGATGTGCCAGCTTCTCCATCATTGTGTTCAGTTCTTCACAGTACACATCTGCAGTAATGCTCATCCCGTTTGGTAAGAAGCTGTGATGAATCACACCGGCGCTAGACCACCAAACAGTAGCCATCACTTTTCTAGGGGTGAGTTTTCGTTTAGGGCATTGTTTAGGTGCTGAACCAGGATCCAACCAACTTGCTGAGCGCTTGCGGTTATCAAACAGAATCCATTTTTCATCGCAGGTAACAATGCGGTTCAAAATTCCTTCATTTGTGTGTCTATTGAGCAGTGCAAGGCACGTCTCGACACGTACTTCGCGCTGGCGATCATTGAGTTCGTGGGGCACCCATTTGTCAAGCTTTTTTACCTTGCCAATTTGACGCAAATGGACCAATATTGTTTTGACGCTAACGTCGCAAGCTGCTGCTAATTCAGCCGTAGATTGTGTATCATCAGCTTCCACAATCGTCTTTAATTTGTCATTGTCGACCAAAGTCTTCGGACGACCGCGAGGTTCATTTTTCAGGTCGAAATTCCCAGAACGGAAGCAAGCGAACCAATAACAGGTGGTGCGTTGGTTTGTAGTGTTAGCTCCGTAAACGTCGTTGATGTTGCGTGCCGCTTGTGCCGCGTTGCTGCCACGACGGTACTCATATTCCATAATTACTCGAATTTTTAACGTATCCATGATGACGAAAAAGATTGAAATGCGATGAAAATGTAACGCTAATCAATAAACAAATGACTACTTTTGGAAAAAAAATTCCATGTTTTTAAAATAAAATTAATTTGAAATTAGAATTCTTAGCCAAACAAAAATTATTTTGATTTGAAATGGCCAGTACTGCAGAACGGCAATTTCATAGGTAAACCTATTAAATAACTAGGTATACATGATATATGTATATACATATTTAGCCCAACTATAGTTGGGACTCATTTGGGACTAGATATATAATAAGTACATATAATGATGTGTGGATTATCCAGCATTATTTATTTATTAATTGTGTTGTTATGAAAAGTGTGAGCCGAGAAAATGCATACAAAATGTACCTCCTGCCTATAATGTGATTATTTTTCAGGTGAAGAACTTTATTTGTCTATATCAGTAGATGATCCAAAGCACTCTGTGGAAATTAAATATGCTGAAGTAATCAACATGACAGATCAAGTCATTATTAATCTACCACTGAATAATGTACCTTTAAAAGAAAATTATTACATCACTGACAAATTTGTTTTACCTTCTAGCACTTTTAAAATTCAGATAGGTACCTATGTAATGAAGTAACCAATGAGTTGATATCTTTAACCCATGGATCTGTATTTAATTATTTGGCGATTTTCAGGTGATCCTGTCATCTGAAATAAATAAAATGACGGGAAATATTATGAAAAGATTGACGAAGACTAATATCGACCCGTAGGATCCGGATTTCTTATATCCTCCAGCTTCTTAGGAGTGACTAGACAGGGTCTCGTGAAGCCTTGAATGTTAAGTCAATTATTTTTTATGCTCTAAATTTCGATGCAATAATTGCCAAATTTTCTTTTACTGTAGGTACCTATTAAAGATTATTAATCGGGTATTTATCAAGTACCATTTGTAAAAAAAAAAAAAAACAAACAAAAACATTATAAACCAAATGCTGCCAAAAAAAAAAACATGGATAATAAGGGAAAAAAAAAGACTCCCACAAAACCCAAGGACCGAGGGGTCGCCACCCCTCGAGTTGACGCCGGGGTAATGAGGCCAAGCCTCGAGGCCCCTCTCTGTGCCCCCACCAGGGTCGGAAAGAAACCTATTGATTGATTGTAACTTTTGTTTTATTTTCGTCAGAAGTGTCTGACAGTTTCTGACATATTCACATAAAAGAAAAACATTAGACATTATTATTTTATGTTTATATTTTATATGGGCCGTAGTTTTTTAAGTATTTTCCATCCTGTACTAGACTTGTTACCTGAAATAAATGAATTATTATTATTATTATGTAAATTTTTATGTATACACGCTGGGTTAGAAATGCTCTCCGAATAAACAGCTTTGACCCCATTCAAACTTCCCAATACACATTCGTTTAGTTTACATTTCAATAGTTTAGGTTATCTAATTTAGGAGATCCGCGAACCGCATTCGAAATCCGCAAAATAATAGACGTGGCATATGTAAATGTCCTGGATCTACATACATCGATCTCCGACGAGGCCGATACCGGGGAGAGGCACGACATGGTGCATGTCCAATGAAACATTTGAAACTATGGTGGTTATTAACACAAAAGTAAAAAAAAAGAATAAACGAATTTATTTATAGCCACACACAATAATAAACAATTACAAAAAAAGGAAAACACATAAAAAATACAAATCAACTTAAGTAGTAGGGATTTAAACTTTACATAATGTAGCGTGGTAGTCGAGTCCCAAGTATAAGAGTAACAGATTGGACTAGTTTTCAGGCTGGACCTTAGTCATTTTTTTTGGTTATAGTCATTTAAATCTGGATGTTTACCACGATTATATTTTTGAGTTTTTTAATATTTCGGCACAGTATCATGCGCCATGATCACGAAATAACTGAAGGCAATGCGAGTAATTTTTTATTGGCAGGCATACCGATCTACCCTCGTTTTTTGTGTTTTGCTACGAACTTTTACCACTACGCACATGAAACGCGCCGAAATATTGGATTGAGTTTTCCAATATTTCGGCGCGTCTTCGTTCAACTCAAATAATTGTAAATCAGTATTTGTTTAGTAATCGGACAAGTCGACTGGTGGAGATATGCTGACTGTGCACGTTTCTTTTCCTTGTCCAAATAACGTTAGTAAGTCTGACATCATCATCATCAGCCTATATTTGTCCATAGGCATAGGCCTCCCCAATGAGCGCCATAGCGCCCTGTCTTCAGCTTGACGCATCCAGCATCTACCTGCAGTCTTTCGCAGGTCGTCATCCCACCTGGTCGGAGGGCGACACCACGTTTACCGAGTCGTGGTCTCCACACGTTTGCCCCAGCGGCCGTCGTTTCTTCGCGAGATATGGCTGTCCGACAACCGTTAGACAGTGGACACCAACATAAGCCAGTTAGTTGTGGGAATGTCCCCAGCATCGTCTTCTCAACTCGTTTTGAATAAGGCACGGTGGTCAGGCCTATTCTAGTTTTTGTAGCTCGCTCAGTTTGGCCCGTCTTTGTACCTCTCATTTCCTAGTTTCGCTTATTCGTAGCTAGAGTTCTTTTTATGTACTTCTAGGTAATATTGTAGCTAGGCAGAGAAACTGTTTATTTTTAACTAGTGAAGTCAATACGAAATCTTAAAGTTTATTTAGAAACAGTCGTCATCATACTATAGAGCCTGACTTCACTCACAGCTGAATATAATTGCAGGAAAAAAGCAAAGGGTTTTTTTTGTCCTTTATAAATTATAGTACTCTTGGACATATTAAAAAAATATACTGTTATAAAAATTATTGCGTATCATTAACATAATTTTTTATTTTGAACGTAATATTATTGCAGAGCTTTAAAATTCAAGAAATATCTACTATTTTTGATTTTTTTGTTGACATTTTTTTTTCGTTTGTTTTTAAAATACTTTGCATACACAATGTTGTCCACACACACACAAAATATTTCCGTTATAGGAATTGTCATAAAAAAAAAACTTTTGATTTGAAATTAGTTTTCGTGAAATTGTCTAGTGAAGTTAAAGACCTAATTTCATAAGGTCTTCATAACTTCATAAATTAGGTCTTTAAATCAACAGGAAACTTCCCTCTCTTAAAAATTACAGCTGCACTTGTCATAACCCCCTTGTCACTATGTTAAACAGTTGATGGCGATAACTGTCCACAATATTTCTGGTCTGTGTTGCCCGTACGTCTGTACACCCGATGCCGACGAGATAAGCCTCTGAATAATCGTTTTTATTTATAAATTACCCTTTTATACACGTAAAGGTAATGTTTAATAAATAAACACCGATCTCAGATGGCATCTGTTACAATAAATGATCATTACAGACACTGCGTGGATGGTTTAACCAAAAACAATGTGACTTGAGTATGGGAATGATGTGGAGTTGATACTACTATGGAGCAGGATCTTATAAAAATTAATTAATTTACTTTTTTGATAAATTATTACAATGCCTTTACAGTTTTACACCAAAGCGACAAAGAAATAGGTACAAAAAAACTTAAATATAACTTATATATATATACACTACACTAACTAAAAACTAACATTCATAAGATGCGCCATCACGCTACTAACTACCATTCAATATTCAAATGAAAATAAACCTATTTACATCTACGAGTATCTACGTGTAAAATAAATTTTTATCTGGTAGATATAAAATGAAGTCGCTTCCGCTGTCTGTTCGCTTAGTCTTTTAAACTACTCAACGGATTTTAATGCAGTTTCCAGCAATAGATAGAGTGATTCATGAGGAAGACTTGTAAAATATTTGACACAGATTTCCCACGCGGGTGAAGCCGCGGGGCGCAGCTATGGCTACTATAAAACTCGATATTAAAGGTAAAATGCCAAAAGGTGCCATTGTTATGGTGAAACGATTAACTAAGTGGAATTAAGACCCTGCTTAGCTGAGTTGGGGCTAAATGATGTCGTGTGGATTGTCCAGCATTTACGTTAATAACTTCATCCGTAATACTTTTAACGTGTCATCAGAAATAACTAGGAGGTATTATCATCTCACAAAAATCCATGACCTGCCCAGCCGAACTCGCGAATGCTTCGAATTTTTTATTCAAATTTAAAGAAAATTAATTACACTTTTACCTCTAAAATTTAAAAAAGATTTAATCCCAGATAAGTGTTTAAAATAGCTCCTGTAAGTGAGAGCCGATGAAATGGTCATAGGAAACACATTTCTCTATTTGATAGCATAATTAAGATATTAATGTCCTGGTAAAGATTATGTGCTGATAATTTCAAAATGTGGTTTGTTGGGGTTAACATACTTGTAAGGGAATTCGAGTAAATCAGAGAGGCTGTGTACAGTCAGCTGCGCCAAGATGTTAACTTCTTCAGTAAGTATTAAGTACACTGTTATGTAAAGTAAGCAGTTAATTTTAGAAGAAAAAAACATTAAATTTAGTCTAACATTGTGATACGATCATTTTATTATAATATGCATATGTATAAGACTTAACAATACCTACTGTGTTTATTTCTACTGCCAACATAATTGAAAATATTACAAGCGTTTCATCATCATCATCATCATCAGCCTACAGCAGTCCACTACTGGACATAGGCCTCCCCCAATGAGCGCCATAGCGCCCTGTATTCAGCTTGCCGCATCCAGCATCTACCTGCAGTCTTTCGCAGGTCGTCATCCCACCTGGTCGGAGGGCGTCACTACGTTTACCGAGCAAGCGTTTACAAGGCGCGTTTATATAATTATAATTTGCAAACAAAATAGCTATATAATCCTTCTAAAAATACTAAAAACAGTAATATCCCGTGGTTTTATTACAAGACGTGGTTATAATGAAGAGGCATGATGGAGCACAGGACTCCTTGCCCGAGGTCTTGTAGGTAGGATTATATTCTTTTAATTACCATTTCTACCGTGCTACACAAATAGCTAAAATGATTAGAGCTGAGGTACGGATTGCAGAAACATTTGAACATCATGAACGATACATAACAGAAAGTTACGAACAACGTAGGTACATAAATATGTTCTAGAATCCCTCTCAATCATCCTCAGCCTATGATACTCCACTGCTCATACGGACATATGCCTCCCCCAATGAGCGCTATAGCGCCCTGTCTTCAGCTTGACGCACCCAGCATCTACCTGCAGTCTTTCGCAGGTCGTCATCCCACCTGGTCGGAGGGCGTCCTGCACTACGTTTATCGAGTCGTGGTCTCCACTCAAGAACACGTTTGCCCCAGCAACCCCTCTCAATGCTCAATATGTTTTATTGCAAACATGTTGTACAGGGGATCTTAAATTATTACCTAGGAGATAAAAAAGCTTGGATCGAGTTTTGTTCCAACTCAAAATCTACCAACTTACAGATAAGCAAATCAAATGTACTAGACACATAAGTTATGAACATACTAGTGGTTTCTTCTCACTTCTTCCACAGGTGGACAAAAAATTGAAGTGAACTATAAAATAATTTAATTGATAATAATGAATAGTATAAATATGACCTACCTGTCTAAGTGCTTATTTGTAAGCTTAAAGAAATAAAAACTTTTCATTTTCATTTTCAAATATATAATGTTTCAAACATGCACCCTGCTAGAGCACGGCAATATTTACCTACGTGGCTAATACTAAAGACTTATTCTGATTATTCTAGCCACAAAATATAATTATATAACATTATTTAGGCTTCTTATCTTTCTTAGATATATTTGTAGATAGAGTTACAAGAATAAATAAACATTTGTTGAAATTATCTGATGGTAATAGTCATCGGAACGTATGAATCTGCGCAAAATAACTTGCCTGCTAGCTAAATACAAATAACTGGTATTAAGCAGAAATCACAAAATATAGTTTTTCATTGATGCAGTTAATTTAACGAATAATGAACGAATTAATAGTTCGTTTAACGAATCATAATTAGGCATCGTCAAAAATAAAATTAAAAAGAATAATTATAAAACAAATAGCTTGAGCTGCTGTCAAATGGTATTATCAAAATAATTAAATATAAAGAAAATATCACAGAAGTCGTAGATTTCGTATAAATAACAGTTTTAAAGAACCTTTTACAATATTAGAAGCTACGTCATACCAACAGAGCTTTACTGAAAATCAAGATCACGAAAGTGTTCGTTTAACAAAATTACAATAATGAGTTCGAGTACTTTGGAAACCACAGAGGGAATATTTAAAGCGAAATAATTGAGGTTGTAACGG
This sequence comes from Eupithecia dodoneata, assembly GCA_947044415.1. Classification (NCBI taxonomy): domain Eukaryota; kingdom Metazoa; phylum Arthropoda; class Insecta; order Lepidoptera; family Geometridae; genus Eupithecia; species Eupithecia dodoneata. The sequence continues at coordinate 5,588,277 of OX345670.1, forward strand.
AAGTTTGGCCCTTAAAAGGGTCGTGAAACAATTTACTGAGACCGAGAGTCGAGAATTTGTTCCGAGGACTTTTGACTTTGATAAGTTACTAATTAATAAATAATTTGCCGCTATCTTTGCGCTTATTTTTGTGGCTTCAAGAAAGTTTAAAGTTAGACTGAAATTCATTTGACAGAGTTTAAGGATAATGCAATCTTTTCCCTTGAGTCTGTTAGTTTAGTGTCAATAAATATTTTTCTTAACGAAATTGTAACGAAACGTATAAGATGAATTCTACCTTATGTTAAAAATAGGTTAAAACTGATGGAAATTCCTGCAAAACATATCAAACACTAACTTTTCCTCCATCCGTACATCATAATGTTGCGCCAGCGCATCTCAGCTAGCCTGATTTAGTGCCGCCTTAATGAAACCTGTTATGTTACTGGTATTATTTATTATTTAGACTAGAACAAGTCGTGGCTGGTGTTAGCTTCTGTCTTGGATAATAACGCTACGTTATTTCTATGTCTAGGTGTACCTGTGTTTATAAATAAGATTGCTAGGGTTAATGACAGTTCTTACTTTGATATTATCGTAGATGATATCAGATTATCTCTGAATATAGTAAAAGGTAATAAGTATGGAATAATTAAGTACTAGATAGTATAGTACTGTAAAAGGCGAGGCGCGGGCTGAAGATATCCTAGAAATATTGTATATTTTTTGAATTTTCACATGGGCTCATGCGGTGCAAACTGTTTGCGGTCCGAAGTGAGACTGACTATTCAAAGCTCATGTGGCCTTACTTGAATAGACCTAACTAACTACACTATACTACAATCTCGGCTAAACTATACTACAATCTCGGCGTCACAGAATGACACATTTAGGTATTCTACCTCAGATGAAAGAAACCACAGATGGAGAGACGTACGTCAAAAGTGTCAAGATTGAAACTATTCTATCAATCTCTCCATGCAAAAAGCACCATTTTGTTAATCTAAAGAATCGTCACATAGAAACGCAACGATTTTGCAAATTTTGGTTTGATCAAAGATTTTGGTTAGCCGAATCGCGCTGCTCTCTTTATTACATAGGTATGCTTAGTAAACTTAAAAGTTACTCTATTAATGCTGTATCGCTTTGCATAAAATGAGAGATCACAAAAACAAACAAAATACAATAAAACCGCTTATCCGGGTGCGGTAAATATTTACATAATATAATGGTTGACGCAAATAAATCATGCGGGACAGTAATCTGCGGCCATTTTGACGTACAGCGCCATCTGTGTCAACTGAATGAGTTATTACGGGCAGGGTTAGCAAGAGTTTTATTTAAAATAAAAAAAACAAAAATTAGTCAAAGTTTGATACTTTAACTGGTATTTAGTTTTATCCCTAATTCTCATTTCCATCACAAAAAGTATATTATGAGATAATATATATTATATTATCAAATTCAATTGATAAAGAAATTAAATATAATTTTAAATAAAACGACTATTTTATACGTTGTTTTACGGAACAAATAACAATATTAGCCAATCAAGGTATTCAATCTTCGTAAACTCAAATTACAGTAGAAAAATTCCATCGCAATTTGAATCGAATATTCAATTTCCCTATCAAAATCAAATTCGCCAACCCTATTTTGAATCATAACGTAATTTATGGGACAACCCTTAGAAGATTAACCCTCGGTGCGCAGGTCATAGGCTAGACACTCGTTATTTATTGTTTCTCGCTATGCTCCGTTAGGGGTTTTTGATTTGATTTATGATTTTTGAAAGGTGGTTCCGGTTAAAGGGTTAAAGGATTCAAATGGACTAGGTAATAAGAAAATACTAAATTATTTTTAAGATGATTAGCTTAGCTTTCTAAATCAGTACTAGAGTACCCATAACACAAGCTCTGCTTAGCTTCGGCTAGGTCATCACCTTCGAGCTAAGCAGAGCTCCACACAGCATCCTGTGTGGATTGTCCAGCATTAATTATTATTTTACTTACTTAATATAATATTGACTCGGATCTTTATAACGTTGAGTTACTTTAGTAAATAAATTATAGTACAGAGCCTACGCCACTGCCAAATTATGGACAGTCTGGTGACTGTCCATAATTTGGCAGTGGCGTAGGAACTTACATGTTCCTAGAACTTCAATTATAATAGGATTGGCAATATGCGGGTAGAGTGCTTAAAAAGCCGCGGCAGAAGCTACCGCGTAAAGATTCAAATATATAACAAACTACTTCTGGAAATTCGAGGGTAGTTTTTAATTAAAAAAATCAATAACGTACATTATATGTTATTGTATATTCTTATGCTGTTACTTTTTCGTCTTTTTTTTTTTTTTTTTAGTTAGTTAACATGTTTTTTCACCAATGTCTTAGTTGACATAAAATATCTTGAATTCTAGAACCGAGTAAATATAACTTCGAACAACCAAAACGACATTTTGTATGTCAAGTTTCATAAATTTAAAACAAAAACCTATGTTTGCTCTGAAGAAAATCCTACAGATCCTAGCAGCTGCAAGGGTTAGTGGCGAACTACGAACGCTACGGCTTCGGGGCTGAACGTATAAGTGGCGATCACAATAGGCCTATCATGGCCGCCGTGATACCAAAGCCACCTTAAGCAAATAAAAAAAAAATATAAGTTTGCTCTTTATCACGTGTGTACCTACAAATGATTAAAGAGACAGTGACGAATAGAATGCGAAAACCTGTTCACGGTTGTAATAACCATAATTTTCATACATTACGTCTTACAATGAAAAAGCTTGTGTAAAAATAATAAATACCAAAAGGTGTCAAACGTGGTGATTTAGACGCGATACTATTTTCATACTGAGGCGATTGTGTTAGTAGAATAAGGCCCCAGCACTCTGACATTCAATGATCCATTATGCACCCATCATTTAGAATTCCATGGGTCGGGGGTGGTTCACATTTCACGTTTCATAAATTGAGCCGATTAATTGATAGAAGGGTTAACCCCCATGTTGTTTTGACATACGCACGATGATAGGGGGTGTTATTTTGTTATAATTCTAGTTGACAGGTGATGTCATTTTAATTGATACGAATGCAAAACAGTGAATTTGAAAAAATCAATGAAGTTCCAATTGAGAAGTTTGGAAGGACGGAAGGGAGGCGTTTGTCCAGCAGTGGGACAGAACAGGCAAATAAAAAGTATAATAAGCATAATCTAGCCCCAAAGCATAATAATCCATACTAATAACATAAATTCTGTGTATCTCTGTCTGTCTGTAACCTAACGACTAAACTGAACGGATCCTAAAGACATTTGGCAGGTAGGTAATTGGTATTCAAGGAACGGACATAGGCTACCTGAAAAGTGCGTGTAGCAGTTAGTATCATCATGATGACCATCAACTTATATTGTCCACTGCTGGACATAGGCCTTCCCTAATAAACGCCATAGCGCCCTGTCTTCAGCTTGCCGCATCCAGCATCTGCCTGCAGTCCTTTGCAGGTCGTCATCCCACCTGACCGGAGGGCGTCCTACACGTTTTTGGAGTCGCGCAGTTAATATTAGTTTTAAAAGTTTTACCTACATTCTAATTATAAAATATAATATTGTTCTGTCCGTTTTCTTTTACACATTGCTACTTTAAATAGAATATCAAGAACGATTCACAGAACAGCTTCTTAATGTTTAAAATTAATTGAAATGACATATTATAGCATTATCTTACGATGTTCCAACCCCTTTCACAATTCCCGACTCCTTATTTATATAACATTAGAGTCTATATTACTTGCTTTGAGATAATGCATTATTAAACATCTGTGACCCTTGTCGAGAAGCATTAGAAAGGGAATTATGTCTAATTTGCTTGTTTTAATTCACTTTTGAGTGAACAAAGTGAGATATTAATTATTCAATGAAATGAGGATGTATAAGAGGGTAGCTTTTGAAGTATGTAACGATGATATCTGTATTAGACTGATGTTGAGTTCTCAAAAATGAGAAATATTGAGTTACTTAACCTCTAGACTTGGTTATGTAACCTCGACTTGGTTATATGTTACCTCAACTTGGTTATGTAAACTCGACTTGGTTATGTAAATGAACGGAGAAGAGAAGAAATGGACGAATGTGCTGCCCTCATAAAAGTATTTACAATAATTTACAGGACATGTCATTTGTCCCGAGGCGAGAATCGAACTCGCAACCTCCTGCGTCACAGGCGGAACTTCGCCCACTACGCTACAGATGTCGTCAATAAAGTCAATTGTCAATAATTCATAAAAACCATACATACAACCGAACATAGAATCTCCTCCTTTTTTCGAAATCGTTGTCATTCTAAAAAATATCATTCTAAATAAATCATTTTTGGTATTCACTCTAAATGAGTGAATACCGCTTTATTCAAACATTGACTTTTGTAAATAAATTCAAACGCTCTCACCCAAACGAAGGAAGTCAACAAAGTTGTCCATCTCAGTGCTCTTTGAGACCAGTTTATTATAGCAAGCTGGAAACCTATTATTTTTCCTTAAAAAGCCCGACGCTACGGACCCTGAATATAACGATTCAACTGTTTTAGAATTAATAGTAGACCTCCGATTGTTTAGAAATAGACAAACAAAATCAATTGACTGAGACTTAAAAATAGACGAGAAACTTGGTAAATATTGCTATCGCGCACGCATGTGGCGCGGCGCAAGGGTTAAACAGGGACAGCGATATTCGGAGTGATTTTTGCAAGCGAGGATCGCCGGACCCTTAAGTACCTACATAACTTATAAAAAGCTTTTATTGTAATAATTATTTGCATGAAGTGATTATATTTAAATTTGTAACAATTATCTCGGAGAAAGCCTTGGGGTATTTTTTATCCTGTTTAAACGCGTGCGAAGCCGTGGGCAGTGGCTAGTATGTACGATTAAAGTTTGAATTGAATCGCTTAAAGCGCAAGACTAGAATTTTCATTCTTGCCCGCTTTAGCTGTTCTATTCTAATAATTTAGAAGTCTATGAATTCCTTGAAATGTTACCAATCAGGAAGCTCTCACATGTCAATCACCAATTACAGCGCACTTTGTCCAACGTCACTTTGCACTGACCAATCGGCTGTCCGGATTTAAATCTTTGTTCGGAATTTGAATTGTTTCCGTTCCGAATAGATAATTAAGTCAATACATCTGATGGTCATTAGGAGTAAATTAGGCAGGTATTCGAGCTAGTTAACATCTCGTGAGAAAAAAGGTGAATAGGTACAAGGTAATAAAGTAATACGCCTTATAATATAATTAATAAATAAATAAATAATGCTGGACAATTCACATAACATTACCTAGCCCGTTAGCAGAGCTTGTGTTATGGGTACTAGATAATTGATAATAAATTATATTTAATACAATACACTAGCATGTTAGATTGTTTTGATACATATAAAACATTCGGAACACCAAGAATAAATATTTGCAGATCGTACAAATATTCCTCCCGGGCGGGAATCGTACCCCCAACCTCCTGCGTAGCGGCGGACCTTCACCCGCTGCCCCACAAGGTTGTCAAATAATGTTTCCCAAGTCACTTCAAAAGACTGCATGTAGATGATGGATACGGCAAGCTGAAGACAGGGCGCTATGGCGCTCATTGGGGGAGGCATATGTCCAGCAGTGGACTGATATAGGCTGATGATGATGATGATGTGTGCAATTTGTCCATCAATCTTCCCAATAATCTTCAAAACGACCCGACCGATTAAGATACAGTTTTCAGTTTCAGGTTCGGAATTTGTTGGCAATGATTCTTACCTAGATGTTATATGAATATAATTGAAACTAATTCAATTCGCACACAATTTAAAATCATGACTAATTAATATCCTAAGTTACAAGAAAGTGAATTCCAAACACACCTGTTTCCATCCAAAATCAGTATTGCCAACCGACCGCGCTCAGTATTGCCAACTAAAGATGCTAATTACCCGTATAAGTGGGCAATGCTTCCTTTCGACGCTCTTTATAGAACCAACTGGTTGTTTTTAGAATGAGTTTGCTAAAACAATGTGTAAATTCGGTGTTAATTTGAAAATTGCATTTATTATGTTGAACTTTGTTTGTCAATAACTGCATACTAAGCCTGCTAACTTAATATCCTGCGAATAACTCACTAAAACTACGTAAAGTATTTTTTATAAAAAAAGGTTAGTTATATTAAGTCTGACTAGTTTCTTCACGCGGCGTCACACGCGTTGTTTCTATGGAAACTTTTTAATGATATTTCTATTCCATGGGAACTGTGTTATGGAATAAAAAGTAGCCTGTGTTTGATTTCAGGCTTATATCTGTGCAATTTTAGCCTGATTCATTCAGTAGTTTAGCGGGAAGAAGTAACAAACATCCATACATCCTCCTAAACATTCACACTTTCGCATTTATAATATTAGTGTCAGTTCTGTTTATTTGTATCTGAGAAAGCTTATCGTACATCGTAATTTAACTTTTTCGCTCCAAGAGGTTTTAGTCATATTATCATCAGCCTATTATATCCACTGCAGACTATATAGGGGAATGCCATAATCACGCTTGGCAGGCAAATCCGTGATCGCAGTGGAGATGTTAAAAAAACACAGAAAGAAGCTGCTGGCCTTCCTTTGGTAGGTTCCTTTTTCGGCTCTCACGGCATCCACGATCTGAGTTTGAATGGTCAATTCGGACGCCGCTACTGCCATCGTTCGCATTAGTCACACAAGTCTAAATAAACGATCAATGCAATAACCCTTCATTAAGGTTACCTGGTGATTTTGCCATTGATCCAATAGAACTAAGTCATTTCTTTTTACCACAGCCATTGATTGGTTCAAACTAAGACTGTCTCTATTGCACAATCTTAAGAAATCGTACGTCCAATTCAAATATTTATAAGTTGTATTGAATTCCGAGACCTATTAAATAAGTAGGTTCACATTGCAATAGATGCCTATTGCCTTCCACGTAGGGCTGGTAATAATTACCAACTGTTTCTACTCTTTCCCAACTGTATTCTACAACCTATTGACAATATCATAGACTCTATTTGCAGTGTATTATGGCTGAGATTAGATAAAATACGAGCAGATATAGTTGGGTATTTTCTAATGAGAAGCGGTTCGTCTCATCCATCAGTAGACGCCAATTACAAGCGATCACGCGTGGCTTCTAGTTGGCAACCCTATTTCGAGTTGAGCTTTTTTTGTCGGGGAATCGGTCGATTATTATCTAGTTCTAGGTATTATGAATGGAGTATAGTCGTTTCATCACTTGACATGGAGGAAAAACTGTATACGTAAGCCATTGCTACTTGGACTTTCACTCAATACTCGAGAACTTTTTGTTTTTGCCGCTTATCTGTTTTTTTTTAATTCTCTATAATGCGTCTGTAGCGTTTTCACCGAAAATCAAGAGCTGGCAATAATGTGGTAAAATAATGTGGTAAAAATGTGGCCTTCCCTTTATAATAAATAGATAGATAGAAATCACTTCCTTATACCACATTAAATAGGAAACAATACAGAAATAAATACTAAAGAACACTTCTAAGCACTGACAGCTGACTACACATTCTACTATTCGCTAAGTTCACCATACCTGGATGGATAATCAGCATCAAACAATTTATTGTCAAAGCATTTTAATAATCCAAAAGCCAATTCATTACACATTACAGAAAGTCTCTTAGTTTTCTATAAATCAATAAGCACGCATATATTGGTATCGATACTGTAATATATCTTTACAGGCTTCGACTATGTCACGTGGTTAGATAACAATTGAGATAAAGAAGCGTTTTTGAATGTGCAGAGAGTGGCTTTTGACCCTTGTGAAGATGAGTTGGTGAACGGAGCGTTAGCGATAGCGGATAGAAAAGAGTCGTTTATTTAAGGATAGCACTTTGGGTGCCCACGACGCTGATATGACGATTACCATTGCGTGTAGCCGCCCGGCGCGGCGGCGCCCGGCCCTGTAAGGGTTACGCTGCATAGGCTGGGCAGTAAATATCTTAAACGACCTCTGTGCCGCAGTGGGCGAAGGGCCGCCTGCGATGTAGGAGATTGTGGGTTCGATTCCCGCCTCGGGACAAATGTGTGTACGATCTGCAGATATTTGTATCTAGTCGCAAGTTTAGCAGAGCTTATGTTAGGGGAGGTACTAGATGACTTATATTATACGTTATTTATTATTATTATTTATTTTAAGCCTAAGGGAGGCCTTTGCCCAGGAGTGGGACAATAATTGTTTCACTGCTGAGCAAAGGCCTCCCTTTTCTCTTTCCACTCCTCGCGATCCAACGCTGCAACAGGCCATGATGGAAGATGTACCTCGAGCTTGTCGCGCCATCTCATCCTGGGCCTTCCACGTCGCCTCTGTTATTATACGTTACATAGATTTTTTCATTATACAACAAAAAAATCCCAGAACAGTTGGGACAAATATTTGCAGATCGAATATTTTTAAACCTACGCGCAGTCACACATAATCAATAACTACTATTTAACGAATATTTATCGCGTTTATTGATAAATATCCATTAAATAGTACATAATAATTATTTGCAGATTGTACCGAAATTTGTCCCAAGGCGGAAATCGAACCCGAAGGCGGACCTTCGCCCGCCGCGCCAAAGAGGTCGTCATTATGTAATATTAGAATAGATAGATAGAATATACTTTATTGCACAAAGGTTGTACATACGCGAGCATAATGCTAGATAGCTTTCTCTACCTGCTAATCTTTGGGTAGTTTGGACAACAGTTCGGTAGGTAGTGCTATATAATAGAGGTACTAAAATATACTACTCGTGCCTAGATATAATAAAACCGCGTTTAATTTATATCTAGGACACCTAGGGAGGCATGCACCGGCATCAGCGAGCTGCTAGCCTTCCTGGAGGACATCGGGTGGTTAGACTAGCAACCCCCCACCCGACACGCAAAAAAGGCCCACCGGCGGCCAAGTTGCGGAAACCAGTCCAGAAACAAGTAAAACCGCGTTTTCCATCACTAAGCACTCGACCTTAACTTGAGTTCAAACATAACCAAACAGAACGTTAGCCACACTATTGATATACGATTAGTTTGACGTTATATTCCGAACCGTGGGAGAATCGATTTTATTGGTGTATTATTCAAACGAGTAGAAGATACATGGGTCTGTTGTTTGACTTCGGTGATTGCAGACTGTGAATGCGTTTATTGGGCTCTTGAATAGTTAATATTATTGTAGTAGTTATAGGAGTTATATGAATAGGAATTAGCAAGCTGAAGTGGTATTGGGCCGGCCATATCTCGCGAAGAACCGAGGGCCGCTGGGGCAAACGTGTTATTGAGTGGAGACCACGACTCGGTAAACGTAGTGTAGGACGCCCTCCGACCAGGTGGGATGACGACCTGCGAAAGGCTACAGGTAGATGCTGGATGCGTCAAGCTAAAGACAGGGCGCTATGGCGCTCATTGGGGGAGGCCTATGTCCAGCAATGGACTGGATGGCTGATGATGATGATGAGTTAATAGGAAAGGGCAATTGGGTGGCAAACATTTATGGAAATGGGAGGCCTTTGCCAACGAGTGCGAAAGTTATCATACTAAAATTATAAATGCGAAAGTTTGTATGATTAGATGGATGGATGCTAGTTACTTCTTCATACCTAAACTACTAAACAGATCTGGTTAAAATTTTTGCATAGGTGTACCTCGAAGCTTGAAATAGGCCAAGGTGATTTTTTATTCCATAAAACAGTTCCCATGGGATATAAATAGCCTTTCCGTAGAAATAACGCGAGCGAAGCCGCAGGTAGAAACTAGTAGAATTATAAATGAACCAGTTACTGAATTATGGTACCATTTTTTAATAGTAGGGATATAAATAAAAAAATCTTGCAAAGTCACTTCCGCAACCGTAATTTATTTCACCCCTCTTTAGATTTGACAAAAAAAATATTTTTAGTGAAAAAAGTAAGAAAACTAAAACATTAATTGGTTATTTACCATGATTAAGTCCGTTACAAATAACGTTTGTGTTAAAAATCATGATAGTTTTAAAAGTTTTAATTTTAAACATTAACTGTAAGAGTATCACAATCTCAACAGACACACAAATCAAGATGTATTAAAACAAAAACTTCCTCTCTCGAGACATTAAGCCCACTAATCGTCCCATACAAACCTTATTGTCACACAAATGCACCCTCTTTCTCGAACAATCCAAAAGGCATTACTCTAAGGCGATCTGTCAACGGCTTAATGGCACCGAAACAATTTCTCAACAAAAAAGAGGAAACTCGAGTCCCTACACGCCACTTCCGTTTCCTTACAACAACAAAAAACCAACAAAACCGAGAAAATCCTGTGTCAACTTTCAGACGCCTTACCCTACATTTTCTCTCCCCAGAATTTTATACCATAAGTCAAACGGGTGTGGTCGTAAGTCGCGTGGGTGGAATTTAGCTTCAAAAGGAAACCATTATTTTTCGAGGGGTTACATCGTTGGCATTTGTATTGGGAATTTGAAGAAGTTCGACAGTTTGTTCCGAGTGCATTTCATCATTAATCAATGTTTTGTTCTCGTTTGGAGTTAGAGCGATGTTTGTGTTTTACCTGTTTTCCTTGGGGAACTTTTGGTTTGACAGTTCTTTCTTTGTAATTGATTGTTGGTAGGAATTAGACATTTTTATATGTATTTGCGAAAGCATGGGAACTTGATTAATTCCAGGCTAAGGGCTACATTTATAAAAAAATCAGCCCTATTCACTACCTAGTTTTAGCGTCAAGAAGTAACAAACATCCATCTAGTAAATGTCTAGATGGATGTTTGTTACTTCTTCACGCCCTTAAATAACCTTAAAACGTTTCCATAGAAACAACGCGTGTGAAGCCGCGAGCAGACACTAGTTTTTTTTTATAATTAAACGTTATCTTATGGTATAACTAGCTACGCCCCGCGGCTTCACCCTCGTGGAAATCTGTGTGTCAAACGGTTTATAAACCTTTCCCTTGAATCACTTTATTTATTAAAAACCGCATCAAAATCCATTGCGTAGTTTTAAAGATCTAAGCATACATAGGGACAAATTGACTGCGGGAAGCGACTTTGTTTTATACTATGTAGTGATAATAATAATAAATGTTTTTGTAACCTGCTTCTAATTTATTGAAGTCATAAAATATCAACCAGGTGAAAAGTCTCAGAAAAGAAAGATCAAGTTTCCAAGAAACTATAACATTTTTAATCAGTAACAATAATTACCTGAGGAAGCTCCGTCAAAGAGGAAAATGCTTGCCTTCATAAGTTATTAATAAAGGAGAGTATATCTATTAAATGAAGTTATTGAGAGACTCTAGTCAGCTGCATTTTCTTAAAGGAGCCAAGAAAATGATGTCCGATCACGTTGAGCTTTTATGGATATGGCTGGTGTGTCCTTGCCATAAAATGGATTTCTTTTTCTTTTAATGTCTGGTGCTTGCGTCTCTTTAGGTTTCTGTCACAGTTCATAGTGTGTCTCATAATTAATAAAATAGAAGTTGCTGGATATACAATATATGTAGTTAATGTCGCTGATTCCAATAAAACTTTATTTCTGGAAATATTTTTTTTTAAAGTGCGAGCTCTTTATTTCGGACTCTTGTGAAGACAGGAACAATATGATTTGGAAAATTCAATAGGCTAAGAAATTACGAATGTTATTAAATGTTTACTTCGACTCCTTGCTACACCAATTTTTGATAAGTTTTTTCAGTAATTTGTGGTTAAGAAAATTCAAAATTTCAACAATAATTCATACAGACTTCTTGAAATTAGTAGCCATACTCATTTTAAGAAGTGTGGCTTTTACAATTATATTACTGTAAAGCAATTTTCTGCTTTCCAGGAGACCTAAGAGTGGTTGAAAAAAACGTAAATCAATAACTTTATTTTTTAGGCTTACAAAATAATTACTTAGACAAATTTATGTCAAATTTTAAGCTTTTTAAATAATTATGAACAAACAATTATGTGATCTGTATTCATATATTGTTTCTTTGTTTTTTAATATTCGTAATCGTGAAACGTTTGACCATCATCATCCGGCTGGAACTTACTGTTTTCCAGTAAAAAAATGGCAATCAGGTGTACCCAATCAGGTACAGCGACAGCTAATGGGTTAAGAAAGTGAAGATGTCGTCTAAAATGGAGCACGTTTTCCGAGAAGGTACTTATCATAGGTACATGAGTTAGATTCCAATGATGAATTAATCATCAATGGATTCTACCTCATGTCTTAAACAAGCCGGTTAATTTGTCAAATATTAAAATAAATTATCTCAGTTATATTTAAATTTTGTTAAAACATATCTATCGTTTTCAAGTTATTCAAAGATGTTATTGCGACGTTACAGTCTTATCCCCCCTAACATGACATTGCAATTTCATAACGGAAACTCTGGATAAAATTGCACGTAGCATAAAGGAAAGCGGGCGGATATAGAAAATCTCCCAATACCGGCCTTTGGATTTGAGCTCAAAGCATAGCCCGGTCCAGGTTGTAATAACTTGGGATAGTATTTTTGTGACTGAAAGATTGTGGGGTATTGCTTCTTCAGTCTTACTAGTTTGCAAGGTTTGTGAATGTTTTGATCTCTCTTGCTACTTACGGCCAGTTACCTTAAAACTAGACTACGATTTGACTCTTAGGTAATATAGATTAGATGGATAGTATTTTTTTTATTGCACTTTAAATAGAAAACTTTGAAAAATAGTAAAAACTCGCGGTCTCATCGAATACTTACCGATATTAGTAGTAATTTATTTTTGATTTATCATTTACATGATCCATGTATGATAAATCAGTTAGGGTTTTCTTATTTTCATTGGTGCAATCAAAATAAGAAACCAAAACTCCTATGATCCGCCGGGACCTTGTCAAAATAATCCGACCTTGTTTCGGCTTGAAATGGTTCCAGATTGCAACACATACTTAGCATACTCAGATTACACATATCGTCACAATCTTCAACAATAACGGACCAATAACCCTGCAAACACATTACATCTAGATCTGCAAATGAGTTCTACATACCCGAACATAACATAACTTACCGAATCTCTACAAAAATCAAGAACGCTATCAGATTTCATCCGCATTTTCGCCAATACTAATAAGCTATCCGATCTTATTCCGCGCAAGAGGCACATAAATTCTGAAACCAACACCATCACGAGGACATCCAATTGAACGTGATACTGTCTTGAGGATTTCTCTTGCATTTTTATAATTGAGGAAAACTTTCTTATTTAAGTACTAGCTGCGCCCCGCGGCTTCGCTCGCGTATAAATCTATGTGTCAAATGGTTTATAAACCTTCCTCTTGTATCAGTCAATCTATTTAAAAAACCGTACCAAAATCCGTTGCGTAGTTTTAAAGATCTGAGCATACATAGGGACAGACTGACAGCACGGACAACAAAGTCACTTCCCGACTTTGTTTTATACTATGTACCTAGTGATGATATTACTACTTAATATAATTATTATTGATGCCCTGCCTTATTTTAATTTTAGTAATTTCTCAGCAAACTCAGAATATATTTTATTTCAGAATATCGACCACACCACAATGACGGTATCTTGCGGTATCTCTAAAAGGCGTAGTAACGTCATCCTTACCATGTTTGCTGGTCACCATATCTGATATAATCAAAATGATTCAACAACCTTCGTAAACAAACAAAATAATCCAAGTGTTCGGTTACAGACAAGGACTACCTACCAATAGATAGTATCTAGATCTATGTGCGCTTGGATTGTGGACAACAGGGTAATTTGATAGGGTTATGCTTTATTACGGGGACACACGGACATTTGGTACAACGAACTATGTTAATTTGTATTTTCTGTTGAGCTACCTGTAGATTGTTTGCAGTTAACTCTCCAGTACTAGGTCTAATTTGATTATTTTTTATTGTAAGATTTGTTAATTTTTAGTCGTATTAACGTTTTATGGAGTCTATAAAACACTGTCTGCAACTGCGACACAGGATGCTGCGGGTTCGATTCCCTACTCGGGATAAATAATTGTAAGTTCTGAACATATTTGTTCTAGGTGTTCCCGTATTTTCGTATGAACATATAATAATATGAATGTGACTGGAGCATGGGATTTTTGATTAACATATCCATTAGCGAACCAAAGTTACCGACACAGCTCAAAGAATTGATAAAACTGAAGTGGCTGTGTGCCGGATATATCTCGCAATGTCCGGCTTGTAGACTAGCTTAAGCTGATGATAATGGAGTATAATCAATTATCTAGTACCCATAACACGACCTAGGCTTGCGGCTCCTTTTTTTGATTGATGCTGGAAAGACTGAACTCCCCTGTGTTGCACTCTCCAACAACACGTAACTCCAAGTCAACCACCAATAAATCGAAGCTTACTCCATATTAATTAGCTTGCGTGCTCTACGCCGCTACTGCACATTCTGCCATAAGATTTACATACGCGCAGTGCTGTATTTAAATTTATTTATGAAAAATGTGTCCATTCAAACACTTTTATAAATGACGATTTTAGGATTTCTATTGAAGATGATCTCATCCTAGTCCAATGCTGGCCATTCTCAACGGAGAGTTGCCATGTACAGATACAGAGCATGTTAAGCTGCACGAAACTGTAAAAAAAATGTGTGTGTGCAGTTCAAAAACACATATGCAATCTATTAACTATTTTCTGCGGTATTTTTTTATATTTATTTATTTATTTTTAAACTTACGCGATCTGAACACACAATTATAAGTATTGATACAACGGGTATTTATCGTGTTTATTTACCTTTTTCCCGACGTTTCAACAGTTTTACACTCTGTCGTGGTCACGGGATGACGTCATCCCGTGACCACGACAGAGTGAAAAAGGTAAATAAACGCGACAAATACCCGTTGTATCAATACTTATAATTATTTATTTTAAAATAATAAACATAATTACATTTATTATCACACTCTTTAAACCCGGGTTTGACCCGAATGTTACATTCTTCGGGTTTCTATCTTAAAATAAAGTCTACATAACTTTGTACGTAGGTAGAATAAGTAAAACACTCGAGATAGCTTAGCGAAACCTCTGTTCCGAACATGGCCAAAAACGCCCCATCTACCGACACATCATATCGGATAGTGTAAAAAGTATTATATTTAGTAGCCATGGTCTACGAATGTGATACATCGCGTGTGAAGCTGGTTTCGAAGCAATCTCACTTATTGCTCACTTGTTATGCTATTTATATTATTTATGATGGATATTGGAATGTTATTTGTTTTTAAATGATAGTAATTGATGGTTTAACGTGAACTACGATTTGTGGAGAGGTTAACGGTGAATCAATTTGTTTGTCGTATTTTAAATTAATATTGAAATTGTTTTGTAAGCGGGCTTGGGAAAGTATTAATGTAAATGGATAAATGGACACTGAACGAAAACAATTCTACTTAGTTATAAATAATAAAAACAATTCGTTTACCTTAATTTGAGAAGAGCGAAGAATTTTTAGTAGTTCTTGAAATGAATGAAAATGAAGAATTTTCTGTTTAAAAAAGAGCGAACTTTTTTAAACAGAAAATTCTTTATTACATAATGATTATACAGTCAAAAAAGTATATGATGGTCTGTACCTATGTGCAGCGATTTTTGGTATTTCATATTTTTTAAGGTCTATAAATAAATAAATAATGCTGGACAATTCACACAGCATTATCTAGCCCCATGGTAAGCAGAGCTTGTGTTATGGGTACTAGATAACTGATATACATAATACTATAATATTACATAGATAGATATTTTTATTATACATAGAAAACTGTAGTTAACTGTTTTAGTTTATGTAGGTATAATTTGATTATTATGAAAAAAAAACTATTAACTCCCTCTAAACTTGTTTTTAAGTATGGCAAAGTAAATAGTAATTCTTCGGGAATAGAATGCAGAAGGCTGATTAAAGCTCGGCAATGAGGTGCCGACTTAGAATTTGCACCACTCCAACTATTCCCGTGGGAGTTGTAAAAGGCGACTAAGGGATATCACCGGAGATGAGCAGCAGCGCCTCCTGCAGAGCAATTGTACCATTGATCAGCGATCCCCAACCCGCATGCCAAGCGAGTGGATGGCATTACTGCCATATGTGAAACGCCAATAACTCGCTTATAAGTGGGAGAACTGCGTCCAGCAGTGGATCACTATATGCTGTAGAGTGTAGGCTGATAATGATAGTTAACTGATAATTGTGCAACAGAAACTTCAATGAGAAATATGCTCCAGTTTCACGAAACGACTCGCTCTATTAAGTCCTCGATTTCCCTTATCTCACATACTGCGATAAACAAAACCGCGTTATCTAAATAGTCCGGCCGTGGATACCCTGTATAAAGGCTGTGCAATGTTTCCGAGGGTAAGATAAAATGCAGATTTGAATACTCAAGATTATGAAGCTATAGTAATTAAGTAGGTTTAACTACCTCTGTGAAACTACGTACCTGCCCTACATTTTAAATGACTTAAAAAAAAAATGCTGGACAATTCACACAGCATTATCTAGCCCCATGGTAAGCAGAGCTTGTGTTATGGGTACTAGATAACTGATATACATAATACAATACATTACATAGATAGATATTTTTTTATTATACATAGAAAACGACCAGAACACCCGGAACAAATATCTGCAGATCGTACACACTGTGGTGTAGTAATGTGATGTGTTAGCACTAAGGACACGTACGTTAGTATACCTAGATTAAGACATAGTAATAGCGCTCTGTTCCCACAGAGTGAATAAATGGTCTTCAACAGATATGGACGTTTCTTCTTACTTCTATTTTTTTTTCTTCAATTTTCGTTTTGTTGACGGCAAGTACAGGATACGCGTGTAGGCTCTTCGATAGATAGTCTGGTCACGCGACGGAAGGACCTTCTCAAATTTTGTGTGAATACTTCATTCGAGATCCAACCCTGATGGCACTTTTTGTATAAAATGTATAGTCCGTAAAGTCCCGCAACACAAAGAATGATGCAGATAATAAACATCACAATACTAATGTTCGACAGATGGTTTTCTGAAGCTGAGTTTGATCCGCCTGATGCACTTTGTGTTATAAACACTTCGTCTTTTTCTATTTGAGAACGACACATTTTTATTTATTTATTTATTTGTGTTTAACTGTCCAATTTCACTATTTTTATTTTATTTTATTTAATTAATTTTTTTCACGTTCGCGTTCCCATCCTGGCAAGGTCGCCATGTAGGGATGTTGGTTGTAGTGTGGGTTTGTTCCGAGGCGGGAATCGAACCCGCAATCTCCTGCGTCGCAGGCGGACCTTCGCCCACCGCGCCACATCGGTCGTCTGGAAAAAAGGATGATGTTCTATTTGCGGATGTTTATATGTTCGTCGATTTCTTCGTAAATTATGGAACGACTTCTGCGAAATTGAAAAAAAATCCTTGCGCTATTATATTGGGAATTATCCCGAGGTGGTCCCATTTTTCCCAGAGGGATTAGTGTTTGTCATGAAAAAAACAGTGTACCTAAATACGAAAACGGGATGATGGGTGAAATCAAATATTGAATAAAAGTTAGCAAAAATTGTTTATAATCATGGGAGCTAATCTTCAATGAGGGGTTCGAATATTACGTAAGCAGATTTATTACAATTATTTACCCCCCATCCCCCTTATCAGCAAAAGTAAGCAAAGCTCTTACCCCCTCACCCCGTGCTTACGTAAACATTTTTCAATTAAAAATGTTTTTTTTTATATTATAATTATAATTTTAAAAATAAGAAAATAGATTTATGATAGACATTAGATTTTACTGATACAGTATTCAACATAGAGTAAGGGACTAAAGTATTATAATCTTTTACGAACATAACAAACTTTCAAGACAATGTGAGGGTTGCCATTCGTGCAAAAAAGTAAATAACTACCGATGACGTAATCATCATCTAGACTCCCCTACCCCATGTCATCCAAAACAAGCAAAACAAAGACCCCCCACCCCCCCATAGTGCTTACGTAATACTTGAACGGCCCCTGATTAATAGTAAAATATTTTCCTTAACCTTTTATATCCTTAACTTTTTCTTTAACTCCGCAAAACTCCACTATAAGCTCTTAAAATGATTACTAAACCATCTCCTCATACTGTTTTTTCACACCCGATTTTATAGAATCAATTGGAACTGTATCCAGGGTTTCTCATGGTACTCCTCGACTAATGTCCGCGCCAGGCGTCGCCCGCATTGTGCTTTATTTGTACTCGCTAATGTATACAATCTCTAATTACACGCAACGCCTCTGCTGTCTAGGGTTGTCTCTTATTTATTATTAGACGCGCCCTGCGGCTTTGCCCGCCTGGAAATCTATGTGTCAAATAAGTATTAACCTTACCCTTGAATCACTCTATCTATTTAAAAACCGCATCAAAATCCGTTGCGTAGTTTTAAAGATCTAAGCATGCATAGGGACAGACATACAGCGGGAAGCGACTTTGTTTTATACTATGTAGTGAAGGAACGCTAACAGGCGTACATAAACATATAGCATTCATAAAGATATACTTCTTTAGGCAGGTTCTAATACCTATACAATAATCCTATAATTGAGATTTATTGGCCTGCGACTTTTGCCAAAGTACTTACCTTACATAGGAAAGTAAGTTCGATTTTTTCAAAAGTGAAAGAACAGGGATTTATACATTTACAGCTATTTACTATAAAGCATTTTTTTTATTTGATACTTGTTATTAGTTTGACCGAACGTGTTCTTGGGTGGAGATTTCATATTTACTAAATTCTTTCAAAATGTAAGGAAGACGGTATAAAACTAGGTCTTAAAATTATTACGACTTTAAATCTAAACAAAACCACACAGGTAGACTAGGTAACTACCTATAGATTATTTTATAATAATAACGCAGATCTACTGACAAATCTAACGCTGAACGTGTATCGCTAATTAACGGTTTTAGCATTTACGTTATCTTCGTGAGAATGGAAAGTGCGTAGAGATCACGGCTGCTTTAACTGAGTCCTGGGCTGTCTTATCGAGCTGGAAGGTGCTGGAAGGTTACCGTTGTAACTTTTATCACGTAGGTCACGAGTTCTTCCTGATCTACACATATATTAAATTTGTGTTTATTGCCTTGAAAACCCCTACTTTGAGCTATCTCCGGGCAGGGGAAAGTAGGTTTTCAAGACAAGAAATACGACTTTAATATAGGTGTAAGCACACTCGTACTAAAATATGTAGATATGTTAGCAGATACAAAAAGTACTTACGTAAGTAGGTACTAAGTTAACGTTTTGTTTTTCTCATTATAAGTGAACTAAATGTACCTATGTAATGTAGATATGTAATGTTCTTTGAGAAATAAAGAATCTTTAACCCGACTTTTACCACGACGAATTATTAAAGATGAACTGTTTTCTCGTATGAGTGTCGTCAGTGTGGCGAACAATTAAAACCAGACACTCATTGAATGAATGAACGAATGAATGAATGAATGAATGAACACTTTATTGCACTTAAAACTATAATAAAACAACTTATATCTAAATATTACACATTAAAAGTACAATAGGCGGCGTTATCGCTGACAGCGATTTCTCCCAGGCAATCTAGGCTGCCTGTCCACTGGAACGGAGAGGAGAGGAGCGGAAAGGAGCTGTGCCAATATTAACCGGGCAAAAGAGGCAAGGTTGTGAGTGATACACTCTCTGAATCGACCTGCACTTGCCCATGATAATAAAACGCATAAGATTCACTCTCATTTCGATGCGATTGGCGAATTTAGAAAGTTGTCTGCAAAGATGACCAGGGTTTTAGTCAATTTTATGATTTCCTAGACAATTATCTTGATAGTAATACATAGTTATTGCCGAGATAAGTAGGATTACGATACCCTTTGGTCATTATAGTCATTAGGTAACATTGTTAGCTTAGCGATGTGTAGTTACTTAGTTGTATAGCTACTTACGTATGGTCAGTGCATAACGATTTCCTGGCAAGAAGCTGGATTATACATAGCGTATGTTTGCTGAGAAAGGAAGGCAGCTTGCTTGAAACTATTACGATGATTTTATTATTCAATCGATTAACAATGTAGGTACTTACACAGATAATTATTAGATACATTGTAACCTTGTTTTTTTAACATTATGAGTGCCATTGACTGATATGAGTGTTTTGGACCGCAAATTGCGCAGCGTCGACATTTTATTTTGGTACAATTATATCAAAAACTGCGAAAGACTGCAGGTAGATGCTGGATGCGGCAAGCTGAAGACAGGGCGCTATGGCGCTCATTGGGGGAGGCCTATGTCCAGCAGTGGACTGTTATAGGCTGATGATGATGATGATGATGATATCAAAAAGTTGCTAAATTGTTTCCCCGAGCCTCTTCAGATTCTATCTACCTCTACAATTATTTATTTTTAACCGACGAAACGAATAACAAAAGAAGAGGAGGTTCTATGTTCGGATGTACATATGTATTTTTTTAATGTTCGATGATGTCTCCGTATATAATGAAAAAATCTTTGGTATTGTATGGAGAATATCAGAATATCAGAAATCCTGAGTATTTCCATAAAATAATAATTCCCGAGTCATTAGTACCGTAGATACCTATTTACCGAAAACTTACCCACACAGTTTTTTTCAGTTTAAAAAACTTAAACTAAACTTATTTTTTTTTTATTTCCGTGTGATAAGTATTGATCCCGAAGGATAAGAAGAGCTTTTAAGGACTTTGAAGTCGGTTTATAGTTTTTTCAAAACAATCAAAATATTATTGTTAGGTTTTGAAAAGCACCAACCCTAAATAGAACCGCAACAAGCCACAGTCCTAGGTGTTGTCCCAATCCTAATTAGGAAAACCTAGGTGTTGGAACCCTTGTCCCTTTCTATTCTGGAACGTGTTGGCCCCTACTGTGGGACCTGAATAATTAACTTCATTGTACTTCGTGAATTAGGGATTAGTAAAGATGTGAGAAAGCAAAAAAAAAAACATTTTCAGTGTTTTTAGACGCTTCTGTTGCTCTACCACTTTTTATATTTTTGACGACCGATGTGACGCGGTGGGCGAAGGTCCGCCTGCGACGCAGGAGGTTGCGGGTTCGATTCCCGCCTCGGAACAATTGTGTGTACGCTCTGAGGATCTTCGTTCCGGGTGTTCTGGTCGTTTTCTATGCATAATAAAAAATATATATCTATAGATAACTGATATACATAAAACAATACATTACATAATGTATTGTTTTATGTATATCAGTTATCTAGTACCTATACACAAGCTCTGCTTACCATGGGGCTAGATAATGCTGTGTGAATTGTCCAGCTTTATTTATTATATATTTTGGACATAAAAGTTTTCAAGATTACCTGGCAAACGTTTCGCCTATTCGCCTATTATCCTCTTGGTACTTTATTCTTATCTCTACCACCGGAGCCTAGGCGGTCGTGCTCTCAGAATTGAACCTTCAAGCTCAGCGTCTGTATGTAATCATCTTCTTGCCAAGCGTGTTAATTATGTATAGTGACTTCTACACTAACAACGGTTTGTAAAGCGCCTCAAAACTCTTTCATCATCATCATCAGCCTATGTTAGTCCACAGATGGACATAGGCCTCCCCCAATGAGCGCCACAGCGCCCAGCATCTACACGCAGTCTTTTGTCATCCCAACTGGTCGGAGGGCGTCCAACACTACGTTTACCGAGGTACGTTTGCCCCAGCAGCGGTTGTATGTTTTCCTAACCAAACCTCCTTGGTTAGGTGTAACCAATTATAATGTATTTGTTGGTAGTTATTCAATCACATATCGTAAAGAGAGTAGGTGTGTCATAGTCAAGTCACGCACCTTGAACGCAATTACCATACAGAGAAACGATAAAAATCCTCGAATAGCATTCGTTCAGCACCACAAAAGCGAATGCTATCAAATTAACACGAATTAGAAACGATAGACTCGTGCGCAGAATGCGTGACGGTTTTTTTATGTTCTATTGTTTTTCAAATGAGCGACTCTCATTGGCCGAATTATGTATGGGAGGTGTGTTTGTTGTTTGTGATTGGTTGACGCGAAATGAATGCAAACGGTGGTTGACGCGTAAACTGATGTATTGTCGAATAAATTATCCTATAGTGATTTATTTACTCGACCTGTTCTTATAATTGTTGCGTGGAGATCAATAAACCATTTTTGATGATTGCTCTAAGATTTTTAGGTTTATTAGTTATATTGATTACATTTTTATTAGTAAGGTTTATACTTACCTACTTTACCTACATGTTTACATAATTTTATAGTGATTTTATAACATAGACACTTAATATTTAATGATTATAAAGTCTACAACGAAAAAGATTCCATAACAGTGATTGGGCTACCGGTTTCTTGAATATTTTGAACAGAACTCATAACCATTAGCCAATGCTTATCCACTGATAAACATAGGCCTCCCCTTATGAGCGCCATAGCACCCTGTATCCAGCATCTGCCTGCAGTCTTCCGCTGATCATCATCCCACCTGGCCGAAAGAGAGAGACAATGAAGACAAATTAAAATATTTGTAAACAAAGAAAGTCACAGTCAAATAATCGAAACAAAATAGTATTTCAGATGAATCACATTGAGGTAGGTAACTGCAGAATGACTATTGCAAACAAACTACAGGCGGCTCACTTGATCCATCATAGACATAAATTTATGTCTATGATAATGTGTCAGTTGAGCTGCATGCAGAACAATTTCATCGCCCTTTTCAGTGTATTTTTGATCGCATATAATGTGATATAAAATATGCGATGAAATTTTTCTTACCTTCCATAATACCTAAGTACCTGAGTATATTTCCTATCATCAAAGTAATCGCCACAACAACTTACTTCGAGCAATCAAAGTCACAGAAAACAGTATTACCACTACAATTTCAAGAGATTATTTCCATAAAAGTGTGTTTTGCCGTTTCGCCTGAAGGTAAGTTCCCATCTTGTCTAATTGTTGTGCATTTTCTAGAGCTCCTGCCTAAGCGGCATTAATTAATCTACCGTTGGGACAAGACCATTCAATCACGTAGGTACCTGTGCGTATAATCTCTCGTGTGTTCCCACGTGGTATGAGGATGGGTAAGGAACGACCTCCTACTGAAGCTATAAGTTATCAAAGCTTAAAGTTAAAAATGGGATAGGAACGCCAAGTTTGAGGGGGAAAGACTGAGTTAGGGGTGTCGATTCTTACGCGGCATCCGCCGCGGTCAATATTATTGTTATGGTATTACAGGCTCATGAAGTTTACGAAGCTAAGCTTCCGATGTAGATGTACCGACATCTTTTAGGTGTAGGTACATACATATAATGCGCTAGGTTAGGTTAGTTCAGTAGGTTTAGTATAGTTTTCTAATTCCTACTACTGGAGAATGCATGTCATCACATGTGACGTCACTCTGTGCTTTGTGAGTTTTAAAAACAGTAAACTTACAATCTTTTTACCACAGTAACCAATACAATTAGTGCTTTTATATTAAAAGATGTTTGTTATTAGGTAACCTTAAAAAAACTTAAGTTTCTCTAGGAAATGTTGATTAATAACGTAAAACCGTAGAAAGCATAGTTAAAAAGAAGTCGAAAATATTTATAAAGTGGAAAACAATCCTAAAATCAAAGATGGCGGGCTGCGTCTGCGCAGCTAAATGCTAATGTCTATCGTTTGTATGATATATTGGCGGCAATGGACAGCCAGCGACGATTCCTACACGGCTTGGTGTGATCTAGGGATGGGCTCATCAGAATCGGGAATCGGACTCCGAAAAATAGTGAATAGGTGTCTTCTAGACCTTCGTGATATATCGCCTGCCAAATAGTCACACACCATCAGGTGAGATCGTTGATAAACAAAGATTTATTGGAGAAAAAAGTGGGAGGCCCTTCTGAAAAAGGTCGACGAGCAATTACACTACAACATATTATATTTTTACCTAAGTTTACTTTTTACAATATGTCCATTGCTGAGAATGCCTCTCATGCCGTACCTCCCTCAAAAGTTCAAAGTTTTGCCATATAAACCACGTTTGCAAGCAATATTGGTGATTTCACCTATATTGCCTCACTATTTCCCTTTTATTGGCCTAATCGCTCTTAGCGATAAGGCCGCCCATTGTGCATCTGTATCTTTGTTTGTTTGTTCTTTACTCTTTTTTTCGGTCTTGATTTGCAATCAAGCGTAAATACGCTTGATTGCAAATCAAGACCGAAAAAAATATATATGTGCACTGAAATACACTACAATACAAATGTATTGTAGTGTATTTCAGTGCACATAAGCAAAGTATAAGAAGGAAGTTGCTGCCCGGAGATTCTCTGTAAATTCTTCGGACTCCGAATAACCTCTCCCATCCTCATTCTCAGCAGCCCTCAGTTAATGAGTAACAGGCGTGTTATTATTTAGCAATTTGATGTGGTAGCCCTCTGAAGCATCGAGTGTTCTCCGAGGTTACAGCGAAGAGGTTCCTTGTCTACGGTATTAACAAGCCCTCTTGTCTATGCTCAAAGTTTGTTAAGCAACACGGGTGTTTGACTGCAACACAACGCCGTGATGTTTAGATTTATTATGCGTTTCATAGAGAGACGTTTGGATATTATTACTTAGATTTTTGCGTCATAGGAGTAGCTAATGGTTTTTTTGTTCTTTATAGTGTTTACCTACACTTATGAAAAATGAGTAGTGGACGATTAGGGGTATAAGACCGTTTAGGTCCAAATTTTTTGGGTTTATGATTTGGTTGTCCGGGTGGGACCAACCAGTTTCTTACCAAAGGGTGTGATTAAGCAAAAAAATATTTTTACGAACCCACAAAACCATGAGCTATTCATGGTTTTGTGGGTTCCATTCCGGTGACAGATAAAGAAAGGAGATAACAATTATTTAATGTTGAAACTTTGTACAAAATGTTCTTAACGTGGCCCTGTTGAATATTTTTGCAAATAATAAAAAAGGAAAACCTCTTCCCAATACAGTCATTCATTCACAATACTAGTTTTCATTCATGATATATATACAAAATATACTGCACTACTCATAGAATATAACTTAAAAAATACACTAGCCAGGATCTCTACAAAAATTTGCATATCAACCAAACGCTGCAATAAGGCTGTCGATTGTGCTTCACTGGATATAATTACAAAGTATCAAGTTTTTGTTTAATCGTTTTTTAGGTTTTGACGGTGCAATAAAATTAAACTATATGTATCTTTCTACCGTTCAAACATTTTTCAGAGATCGAATCTCAGGCCCCACAGAACCTATACCTTCTGGCTACAGAGTTCTTCGTTTTATATATCAACTCTTTTATATATTAAAATTTTCCACACCATAAATACTTTCAATAAACGATAATCACCTGTCTAATCACTTCATAACCGCCTAGATTTCCCCTCTTACACGCTAAGTTGTAACATAACACGCGGCAATCAAACGGCAATCAGCTTTCTACAATGTCAAGACATAACGGAAGCTGTTTGTAATATAAATAATATAATTATAGGGGTAGGATGTGTGGAATGGCAGCGATCACTCGTCTGGATAAGACGGCTATTAGGAGAAGTGCAGTTTTTTTTAAATGCTGGATGTTTTGCACAGTCTCATCAGTTTAATGTTCAACTGACCAATCTAACACAAAATTAATACATATTTTTAAACTAACGCGATCTGAACACATAATTGATAAGTATTAATACAACGGGTATTTATCGCGTTTATAAACCTAGTCTCATCATCATCATCATCATCATCAGCCTATATTAATCCACTGCTGGACATAGGCCTCCCCAATGAGCGCCATAGCGCCCTGTCTTCAGCTTGACGTATCCAGCATCTACCTGCAGTCTTTCGCAGGTCGTCATCCCACCGAGTCGTGGTCTCCACTCAAGAACACGTTTGCCCCAGCGGCCGTCGGTTCTTCGCGAGTTATGGCCGGCCCACTGCCACTTCAGCTTGCTAATTCTCAGAGCTATGTCGATAACTTTGGTTCTCTGTCGGATGCATTCGTTGCGAATCCTATCCTTCAGAGAAACTCCGAGCATAAAAAAAACCTAGTCTACCAGTGTGTAAACCTGTTGAAATGTCTAGAAAAATAGGTAAATAAACGCGATAAATACCCCTTGTATTAATACTTACAAAATTAATAATTAAAATCAATATAATAACGTGAAACGTCTGAGGTTTGTTCAAAGGCTTTCTAGGGCCGAATAGTGTTAACCAACCGCTTTGTTATGATAATAGTATGGCTACAAAACTTCCATAAATGAAAGAAACTCTTGATATTCCGTCCGTGCGGTGATATTTGCACGGAGATATTTATACATAGAATGCTTTCAACCTTTGACACTTTTGACACGCGTCCCTCTATCTGTGATATCTTCAATCAAAGGTAAAATACCAAAATCTGTAATTCAGAGACGATACCATTGTTATGGTTAAGTTATTAATTTAGTGGAATTCGGCCTCTGGATTTTGACATAGTCATAATCTATTAATAGACTTAATTAATAAATAACACGCTATTTTGTGTTTCTTATTTTGTCTGAGTAAACGTTAGGTACAATGACTGATATATTATTTTAATTCAAGGCCTGAAATAACAGAGCATGTAAGATGTAATTCAAAAAGTCGGGGTCCGAAACCAGTCAGTAAAATTATTGTTTACTTTGTCTTAACAAAGAAAAGAACGTAACAACTTAATTTAAACTCTACTTAATGGCCAATAAATAAAGCCCAGATAGAGCGCAATATTTCACTGTCAATAAAAAAGATGAAACTCATATCACTAACATTGTTTTTAATTGCAAAAAATTGTTTGGATTATAACTTCATACATTGCTCGGTGATTTTAAAACAATAAGAGATTGTACAGACAAGGATTTTTAATAGTAAAGTAAGCTTAAAGTAAGCTCCTTGTAAAAAGCTACTTTGGGAATTATGTATATCCTGGTTGACCTGGTGAAAAAGCAAGCACATGAAAAATACCCATGTAGAAAGGTCACCTTGCGGAAGTAGTCTAACAAAAGTCACCTATGTCGTAACAGTGTCAAACGGGCTAAAGAGCTAGCCCACGCTGATTGCATTGTTTATTTCTAGAAAATAATATTCAATAAAATTGGTATCGAAAAATAACCACTGCCACAGAATAGCTGTATACCACGATGAAGGTTTCTATTAAGGAAATTCTTAGAATAGTTTTGACATAAACTGCATTGTACAACTCTTTTCCATTCGGTCCATTTATATAACTAGTTAAGTTAGAAAAAAAGCATATTCCTTCACTGTTTTTAATATTTTTCAAAACGTAAGCGTGTCTACAAGGAGAAAAGACTTCTTATTTCGAAAACTAGAAGCACCACAGTACCCAGTACGTACAACCAGCGCGAAACATAAAACAATATAAAATAATAGTAAAAAATGAAGCCGGTTCAAACAATGCGAGCGTTCCTGACGTTTTTATCATTCGAGAGAACAAAGGCTGAAGGCTTCCTGTAGAGGCTGCATCACCATTCTTGTGAAGCGACTTGTGATACACACACGGGTAGGTAGTTTTGGCAACAATAAGCGCTAACATGTTGGCGGGTGTTACCAACACGAGCAAAGTTTACTCTTGCTATGCTATCTGCCTCAGAACAAAGGAAAATAATCGGCCAATATCTGTACGCATTATAACTCACGCGTATTTTTAGTTAGGGTAGTCAGGGAAGTTCTCGAAATTTGATCAAATAATGATGTAAGACAGCATGAGAGAGGCGGTTATTTTCAAAGCCAATCTTTATCACCCGACTTCCATACATATAGGAACCAGTTTAATTGTTTTTACGATTAATATTTTGTTGTAATATTAATCGTAAAGTGTATAAAAATATTCACGCTTGATAACTTACATTCATAACATATTTCTTTCTTTCTTCTTCTAAAAAATCCCAAATACAGAATAATAGATTTAACATAGCATTGACCACTATCAGAGGTGACGAACATTGCATACGTTCACACAAAGTTTGCAAACCTTTCTCCCTTATGTCTCAAACGTCTTGTCCCTTACATTAACTTACAATAGAGGTGGACGTTCTATTCATTGGCGCCACAATAAGATGCGATCGCCAATCGCACGTGATCCCAATGGGAATCGTATGGTAATACCCCGCGATCATTCTATTTCATGTAATTTAAATCTCCAACTATTCACTTGTCATTGTCAGGAAATGTTGGCCACTCCTGTTTGGTAATTTTGAGATTGCGATATGTGACCATCCCGCGAGAAACAGCTAGTAATTTATATAGTATCACAAATGCTTGCATTGTTCAGTTCAACATTTCTCGTTTACGTTTGTATCTATTCCAACGTAAAACCATTTACATCAGGTAGGTACCAACATCCCGACAAATCATTCGTATAAACATACTATAATTCAGCAAACAAAATGTGTAATCACCTCCTTTCCCACACCTACTTTGACCAATTAGCAAATAAGGTGCGGGACGCACCGGGGTCGCGCCAGCGATTTGTCGTCGTAACGAGCGACAATGCGCGCGTTTCGGTCGCGGGACCCCTGCTAGCAAGCATTTGTAAATGTGCTGGTGGTGTCACACTGGGTGTTTGATTTATAGAGGAATCTCACTCCTGATGTAGTGTGTCGGATCTTGATAAGTGTATTGTTTTAGCGTTTGTGTTGGTGATTTATTTTGTTATGGATTAATAGTTTATTTCATCTTGGCCCAGCCGTTGGAGGTTATGATGTTTAATTTGCTCTTCAATCTATTTATAATAATCCTAAGCACAATAAAAATCACAATGAATGCCTCGGGACAAATAAATAGGTAAAAACTCTTTATTATCCCACACAAAACAGAAAACAATACAGAAATAAACAAAAGACAAAACGTCCGTATTTTCTGCAGATTCAGGTTGATTATAATGTATATAAGATATCTAGTACCCATAATACAAGCTCTGCTTAGCTAAGGATCTAGGTAATTCTGTTTGAATTGTCCGGCATTACTAATTTATCAAACTCCAAGTTCATTGTGTTTCATAGATTTTTTTGTTTTTCACCTTAGTAATAACAATAAGACGTCCTCAAGTTCTGTTCGCCATTTTTGTTACAGTGTCGTCTTAGTCCTGTAAATCCATCTATCTATCTATGGCGTTTAGTCGAGTAGAATATCTTATTATATTTTTGACAGTTTACACTTCAACAGGAATTAAAATATCATCATATCCCGGTGTGTCCCCAACGTTCTCATTTTGAAATTTGGCTGCTCTCTCAGTGTACCCCATTCGTTATATATACAAGGTTAGTAACAACCAACTAACGTAACCATCGTAACCATGGTTATCTATTACAGTTATTGTATTCCGTATGACAAATGCTTCGGGCATAGGCTCGTAAATAAAGTGGTGTACGAGTTACATTGTTATTGTTTTATTTGGTTTGCTTGTTCATTTATCAACAGGTTATAGGTATTGGCTCTGGTTATTTTGAACCTAGTTCAGTAAGATTCATAATTTGACTGTTTTGAAAACAAAAAACTAATACTTACCCCTCGGGAAAAATATTTAAGGAACCACTTCGGGATCATTTTTTATACAATCATCATCAGCCTATGTTAGTCCACAGCTGGACATAGGCCTTAGCGCCCTGTCTTCAGCTTGACGCATCCAGCATCTGCATCTTTTTACATAGGTTTAGGTAGGTTACGTTCGGATTTTGATAAGTAGGTAATTAAGCTATTTTCTTAAATTGTATGTATATCCGAATTTTAAAAATCGTTTTATTTGGAAGGTATGTTCAATATTAGTATCTAAAACCATCTGAAAATATGTTAATTACTTATTGTAACACCGTGTACTTGGAGATATTACCTATTGCATTAAAGCCTGCTTAATTTAACCGTATCTCTACCTTTGTAAATGTAGACATGCTAAATTCCTCAATCGATCAATCAGAACCGACCTCAAAACACAATACGAGCAAATTCGACAAAAAAAAAGAATTAAAAAAAGAACGCGCTTTTTAAAAACGCATTCCAGAAAACAATGTCTGGTCTGACGCGACCCCGCGGGCGGGTGCATTAACGATGTACACCTTCTTTGATATTAAGCGTATTATTTTTTACGTTCCATTTCTTTTTTTTTCTGAAGTCCATATCACGGCTGGTAGCTCGCGCAGTCGCCCGGAGCAAATCGCTGTTTATTACCCACCACTCGGCAATTTATTATTGCATTTTTGTATTATCAATAGCATCAACTCTTCTACCTTTTTCAGTTATTAAAATGGCTATTGTTTATGAAAAATCGCCGTGTAGATCGCTATCTGCGCGCTTCAGGATGAAGGGTTTTGTTTGAATTATGTTGTAAGAACACGCTCCTTGAATTGCCTTTATTTTTGTGAATAAAATGAATTTTTAATGACTCGAACGAATTTGATTACTATGGCTGCGGGTGGTGAGAGATACAAAAATGCAGCCTGTATTAAAACAACGCGTGACAATAAAAGAACCGGTCGCATTCTCCGCCAAGCGTATAATCTATTTAATTTACAACCTCCCGACGGTCCAGCCAAATGAGATAAGTGCTTATCAATTTGACGAGGTCCCAAAGTGGTCGAAGAAATTAGCAAGTCTCCAATAATTTTCTCAATTTGCCAAGAGAAAAGAAAAAATAAAGCCTCACTTTTGTTCCCGGCCCATATAAGGCGAGGTCTTGGACAAAAGATCCTCGACTACTGGTCTTCACTTGTGACAAACCATGACTTAACTGGCCTAATTTGGTCCCTGGCAATACTGGCTGGAGGCAAAAAAAATGCCCGCGGAAAGACTGGCATTGTCCATTCCAAATTTAAATGAGGAAGCGGGAATAATGGCGCAGGTTCTTGAAACAGGAACGTCGAGTTTGAAAAAGGAATCGGTTAAACGGGGGCCGTTCGCGGGTAATCACAGGCGACGTGCACCGAACCTTAGGGTGCGCTTAGATAGAACAATGCAAAGCTTAGAAAAGCACTTTTAAAATATTAAATCAATTTAAGACAAAACCCATAACCAACAATAACGTAGGTCCGTCTTAGTGAAGATGTAAAATACATATACAATATAATAGGCTACTGGAACGCAAATTTTTGAAGTATAATAATTTCTCAAAAATTGTTAAAACCTTATTTATTGACTAAACCCAATTTGGGACCAAAAATGAGTTTCCTAAAACTTATAAGTAAATTTTTTTTACGAATCAAAAGCATGATCTTTTCTAAATGGAAACTCCTACTCACAAATCAGATTCAAAGGACAAAAACACAAAATAAAAAGAAAAATACAAATAATAATCGCCCTTGTGTCAGTGTAATCAAGTCTTTAGATTGCGTGCATCAGATACAGGTGCTTGCCCCGAGGCGACGCAGTCTTCATTCATTGTTGCATTGCATGCATTATGTGAATAACTGCAGCAGCAGTTTGTAGTTTCAATCAATGTTGTGGCAACTGACAATCAGTATTCTTTATTTGAAACATTGCAATTTATACTTAAATCGTAAGAAATTGTCATTGAATTTACTGTTGTAGACTAAATTCAATGACAAATAAATAGAGCGGACCAAGAAATAGATCAAATTTGTTCGCAAATGCAAAGGGTTGTTTTGTGGGTTAATCTGTAACCCAGATGAGTCTTTTATTCGAAAATTCAGTGCTGTAGGGAAGGACTGTGTGGTGTTTGTTGACGACCGATGTGGCGCGGTGGGCGAAGGTCCGCCTGCGACGCAGGAGGTTGCGGGTTCGATTCCCGCCTCGGAACAATTGTGTGTACGATCTGCAGATATTTGTTCCGGGTATTCTGGTCGTTTTCTATGTATAGTAAAAAATATCTACGAGTATCTATGTTATGTATAGTGTTATGTATATCAGTCATCTAGTACTAACACAAGCTCTGCTTGGGGCTAGATGATGCTGTGTGAATTGTCCAGCATAATTTTTTTTGTTCATTATGAATAGATGCCGATCAAAAATCAATGAATTGACACCACCCGTGACAGACCACCTAAATCATCGATGTCATATCACTAACATTTAGAATGTCACTGCAAATGTTGAACCGACTTCCCAGTAGATGGCATTAAAATAGTTAATTTTCTAAAACCTCTGCCAAGATTTACGCGAGGGCAGAAAGGTTCGAGCCTGACCCCTATATCAGGATACTGTAATTATTGACGATTCAATTTCAGTTCTATCTGATCTACGTGCTTAGTGTTGCCTAAAGAGGGTTTTCTGGTTTCTCGCAATTAATTGTGGAGTTATAATGGTTGATAAGTTGCCACCTCTGTTTGAACTTTGTTGGCTTGAAAGTTATAGCTTCATAATGTTTCCAACACTATTCGTAATGGTTATAAGTGTCTATGGCTGTATTTATTATGGAAACTTAATGAGGCGTTCTCCTAATGTAAAATTTAATAGTTCAAACAGACTGATAACATGGAACTTAACCCTAGAACACTACTAGGGGTGCTGGAGCACTCCAGCAGTATTTGTTTTTTGAATAACTTTGTTAATGTTCAATTGATATGTCTATGCTTCCGTGTATTTTACTCTAGAGTCACCTGCTCCTGATTGGTTAGTAACGCGGCAATGGCCTGACAATGTGGAAGTGTACTAGTGTCTTGCGGGGTGCCCCAGAACCCCAGTGTAGGAAAATCATAAGTATTTTTTTTAGTTTAACACGATGGTTTCCTAATGTGTATTACATTATTTTGTTTTTTTATTTGATGTTGAATAATTAAATATACTGTCAAAATGCTTTAACAAAATCTAGAGCTCGAAGATCGTTTCTATTTTACTAATATTTTGAGTAATTTGTATGTTGGACGGCTGCTGGCAGGGCATTAGGAGATGATTTGTTCAACAACATATGATAGGGAATCTGCATGAAATATGAAGAGGAAAAGGAAACTATGGTGTATCGTTTGCTCATAGCTAATGAATCTGACGATGAAATAATAAATTTCTAATAAAATAAATAATAAAACTTATCAAAGAATATTTGGAATAACGCCTGGAAAAGCCATGTTTTTGAGGAGGGATATAAGAGAAATGGTTTCCGGAATCCTAATAAAACTTATGCAGGATCAAAGGTATACTATGGGACATTACGCCCAGGGACGTTGTGGTTTTTATCGAAACAATAAAGACTGCAAGTCCAAGACCAAGTGCAACTAGTGCAATATTCAAATTTTCTTGGAACACTAAATTAAAGTGTGCCAAAAGTGCTCAAATACATAAGAATAGCTTGATTTTAAAGTTGATTTGTGATTTCAGTTGTTAATAAATACTAATTAAAAACATAGTTTTAAAAACTGTTCCTATGTAAAAAAATACACGACATTATACTATGGGGTGCCCCAGCACCCCATGTAGTAAAACTAGGTGTGTAAAACCAGTGTAGGGTTCCAGGGTTAAAATTGGGCCTGCCAAATAAGTACATGGACCCTGCATTGCATAGTTATGACATAGCATCCCAAAGAACCGACAACCCCTGGGGTACACGTGTTCTTGAGTAGAGACCGTGAATCAGCAAACGTAGTGTGGGATGCCCTCTAGCCAGGTGGGATTACGACCTGCGAAAGACTGCAGGCAGATGCTGAATGCGGCAAGCTGAAGGTCGCTATGGCGCTCATTAGGGGAGGCCTATGTCCAGCAGTGGACTATTATAGTTTGGTGATAATGATGATCCCAAATTACAATCTCTACTCTTCCGCTACAGATTCCTGCCCTCTATTGACTTCTAATCTAAACAGGGATTTTTTCTTTTGAATAGACCTATGCCCGCCACATCGGTCCTCAATCTCATGTTGTTCAGAACTGTCAAACATTGCAAGGTTTACTAGTTTAGTTTGTGGTGTCCACAAATTAACTAAAAGGGTGTAAAGGAGACTCAAACATCTCGTCTCCGTCTCCCAAGCTAACCTAACCTGCCAGGGGTACACCTGCAACATAACGAAGTAGGCTCTTGTGAAAATATCAAATTATCTATATATTTTGATAACTCTGATAATTGACTTACATATGTATAACGACCACTCTGGCGCGGCGGTCGAAGGCCTGCCTACGAAGTAGAGGGGTTGCGGGTTCGATTCCCCCCTCGTTACAAATATTTGTACGATGCAGATATTTATTCAGGGTGTTGTTCCGTGGTCGTTTCTTATGTATAATAAAAACTATCTATCTATGTAATGTGCAGAAAAGTGTCCTACGAGAACATATTGCCAATAACAAGGAGTCATCAACTCCCTAAAACTTCAAAGTTCCATAGAACAGAACTGAAAGTCCTGTCATACAGTGGCACCTGCGAAGTGGCTACATCGGCTGCACCGCTGATTGCTACATTGTGCCTCTCACAATAACTCGATTAGAACCCCGCTCGGCGCCGGACATGCGGTGAGGATCGGTGTGGATACGACAAGAATACGACTTTAGCAATTTGAGTTACAAACGTTTTTGGTAAGAGAACCTTTGCTTTATAAACAGTTTATAAATAAGTGCTATTTATAACAAACTTCAAAAAAGTACAATGTTGTATGTTCTGCTGTGTGCATTCGCCAAATTTTAGTCACAAAAAACGTGTTCCGCAACACTTGAAAAACAATGAATATGAAGTTTTGGTGTCTCCCTTTATTCTATCAGCATCTAGTAGGCGAGAACAGGATCATTTGGATTTCCCAGGATATTTTCGAAATCTTTTTTCGTCATAATTGGGCCTTTGTTTGATCAAAATTTCAGAAGTGACAACGTGGCAATGTATCAGGAACGTAATAAGTCAATCCTTATCTTAAAAATGCAACTTGCGTAAATAATCTCCCAGGCTGTCCCGCTCAGTTTAAATATAATCTGAGCGGCACAGCATGAGAGATGACGTCATCCTCAATCCTATTGTTTACCTACCTGCGGTCTAGCTATATTTTAACCAAATGTATTATAGAATATTTGTACACAAACCACGACACACATAAGTAACTTGCTTGCTTGACATCGAGATTCAGATAAATAAAAAAGATAAAAAAGAGATAATTGTAAGAGGTTATCAAATCGACTAGTAAATTGAGTATAAAAAGTCGCGACAACAGAGTGAATTTTAGGCTATGTAGGGGCGTATTGCTTACCAACATTCTACATCGAGTTTGGCTAGTGTATAGCTTGATATTGGTAGAAAGAAAAGAGGCCAACAGTGCATTCCAAACCTTGTAGAAACCTTGCCTATCCATAGTTTTCTAACACCCAGCCACCCCCAATTAGGTTCGTACGCTACCAAGGCACAAAGGCAAAGATAATGGTCAGTTAACCAGCAGTTAACTTAGTTCCGAAGATAGTTCACTTAGACTTAACTTAATTTCAACTTGCAATTAAGTTCGTGATTGAATATTCGCACGGACCATATCACAATAAGGGTGTGTTTACATAAGGAAAGCGTTGCGATTTATTTTTATGCGAAAGTCTTTGTGGAAGCAATGCAACTTGTGACGTATGTCATTTGAAAAATTGTTTAATGATGGTAAATAAAAAATCACGTTTATGTACGGGAGTTAAATATTTATTACCTATTTATTACCCTTAAATATTTATTTTATCGGTCGTTGTTATAGCGGCAAAGGACATAACATCATCTGTGAAAATTTCAACTGTCTATGGTTCATGAGTGACAGACGGACGGGCAGACAGAGGATTCTTCATAATAGGGTCCGTTTTACCCTTTGGGTAAGGAACCCTTAAAAGTGCTAAAAATCGCATCGCTTCCGCATATTTTACCGCACCTCGTCTAGTGTGAATCAGCTCCACTTTACGACCTCCTTACCGAGCTGCATCGATCGCCGCTAACTGTGTTAGGAACGTGCCCTATTGACTTCAAAGTTCAGGTTCGCGACGAAAATTAGGAAATGAACGTTCGTTTAACTTGGCATGCAATACTTGTCGTAAGAATAAATTTATGAGATTGAATAAATTCTGTAACAGGCCAAGAAGAACAAGATTTTATATAATATTTTAAGGTGATGGAGATGGAAAATTTGGCGTGGTTGCAAAAATATTGGGACACCGAGGACGACTAGGGATGCATGCACCGGCGTCAGCGAGTTTCTGGCTTTTCTGGAGGAAATAGGGTGGTTAGACTAGCAGCCCCCCCACCCGGCACGCAAAAAGAGCCTACCTGTGGCCCAGTTGCGGAATCCTGGGCAGAAACAAGACCAATTACAAGCCAAGAAAATTAAAATTTCTGAAAAAACATTATTGAATAGAAACAAATTTGAACAGGTATTTTCAATTGAAACAGTTGAGCTAACTGCAGATTGTTGAGAACAAGTTTTGAAATAGCAAAAGTAACTTTTAAAATAAAAAAAAATTTCGGAAATAATTTCAAAGTTTGTCTTCAATAAGCAGTTAAATAGTTGAACAAATGCGGTGCACCAAACCTAGGTTTTATCAAACTATTCAAGCAACTAACTAAAGAGCATTTTTCCCAGCCTCCCACATACACTAAGTACATGCCAATATGTCAGTTTGTCCTTCTGTACGTAGATAATGTGCAACAAATTGGCACTATTGGTCAGCGAGCATTTAACTGAAAAGCCGCATCGATAATGGTACAGCCCAAGTTAGAAACTGTTCTAAACGAAGGAGAGGTTTAAATTTTGCATTCTTTTCACAAAATTTTAGCCATGATTTTAGGAAATACATAGTTGAGTAGACAGCTGAAGGATTAAACATTTTTTGCCGCTGTTGTCTAAAAAAATGAAATGTTTGGCGCTGCTATGTCAAAAGACCGTAAATATTTGCACGCACCCAAGGAAGCTACGTGGTCCTTAGCACATAGCTTAGGCATGGACTAAGATTAAAAACACCATGGCAGTATGTTTCAACCATTAAAAAAAGAACAAAATATTCGTAATTCAAAAAATCGTAGAACCTAACTTGATACTGGGGCCTAGAATCACCCCCTTTCGGTTTTCTATATGTATGTTATATGTCGATTTGTATGTTTGAACCGTGGGCGTTTTAAATTATTTTAGATTGCAAACATATTAATATATCAAGACCAGATTGACATTAAAATATCAAACGCTGCCTCTTCCATCTTGTACCTCAGTAAAAGTGGCGGCGCGGGCTCAGAAAGGCCTGCTCTATCGAAGGGCGCGACAACACCTGTTCATCAGCCCTTTGGACTCGCCGACCGATTGTCAAACCATGGATGGACGGTATGGAAGCTATGGAGACTTCAATTATGTAAGTTTATTCTGTAAGGTTATTCTAGGTTTACATTATAATAATTCTGAAAGCAGTTTCAGTTTACAGAAAAAAGCGTTGATTGATGCGGATCAATCATTTAATTCCTTAATTCCTTCAATTCGTCCTATATATTTTTCTTTATCGACATACATACTGTGAATTTGATTCAGTTTCAATGAGAGTGGCAATCATACGGAATAGCACTAATCTCTTGTAAATTTGGCACAAATTGTATATAAAAGTTATGCCGTGAGAATACATACCGGGAAGATTGACGAATCATTTTTTATAAATGTGGGTCGGTTTTTCTAAATATAGTTATTGGTAAATAACTATAGGTATTTAGAAGTTTTCAAAAATAAACGCTACTCAATAGCTCTCTCTATCCACAAGGCATTGACAATGCAGTCCCATTAAAAATAAAGGACATTCATTATCAGAACTTTGACGGATTGCCTTTCCGGGCTAATGACGTGAGCGATCCCTAGGACCCATTTAAATAATCATGCGCCTGCGCATCTACGAGTACTCTGTCATCCAATTAGAGAGATTCGTTAATTTTATGTTTTGTTATAATTTAATTAACTACTCGAATTCAGGACTAGAACGGATAATAGCTGACCATTGGTTAAAGTTTATTTCATGATTTTCGTATTAAAATAATTTGAAGTACCTACTGATTTACTTTTTCCTGTGCGTGATTTTTTTGGAGAAAAAGTCTTTAGTCCTTTAGTCTCGAAAAGGTACCCAACAGACAGAGTTCATTTTAAATAAATAATACCAACTAACTTTAGTACGGTCAAGTTAATGTTGCAATTTAAAAAATACAATGAAACACATCATTCTCATAAAGTAAAATTGAAATCAATTCCACCAACATTAAGAAAAAATCATAAAAATATCCCAATTTAGTTTAAACATCAATAAATTAGTCATTCAAACAAATTCGCAATCGTAAACATTTAATGACTATCACATTTCGTCATTAAATCTGTTTACAACCCTCTATTAACCACACCGCTTACTGCTGACAGTTGAATACAATAAAAATTAACTGTAAAAAATACACAAAAATAACATTCTTGCAATACATTTTCTAAACGGGACTGGCAAAACAAAACTAAAGCGAATCGAGTTCAAATTAACTAATTAATTGTTAGTCGCCTCATCTACCATGTTTTTTTTCTTAGACTAACTATAAAAGTTAAATAGTATATGAATTAGCTAAATAAATGAAAAGTAAAAAAATAAAATAAAATAAGGTAACCTAGAAAGAGGGTGACATTAATTAGTGCATGAATTTAATCAGCGTGCTTATTCAGATTTATTCGGGAGTGTATCACGCATACTATTTTAGCCAAAAACAAAATATAAATCAACTACATGATGAAAGGCAAAAATAGTTTGAGTCGCCTACATCTAATTCAATCAGGAGGAATCATTTACTCATCAAAAATATTGTAAAAATTGAAAAAAGTTTTGTTTTCTATGTTGTAAGGGAATACACAATTTCAAACAATAACGTTGAACATTATTCACTCACTGTTTCATTCTCTCAACAATAATAAAAACACACCGAAACAAAAACAAAAAAAAAAAGAAAAATGTAATTGAAAAAGAAACATAAAAATTCAAAAAGGAATCTAATCGTGAACTGTCATCGGCAAGAAATAACTTTAGATATGAAGGCATCTAATGAACAAAGGTTAATGAGGATAACAATAGAGGGGCAGTAAAATATTGGATTTATTTACACTCGCTGGCGATGATCTGATAACGCGGCAAATGTCCTGTTAAGGGGCAGCTGTTTGTGAGAATCAATATAGGCTGTTTCAGATATAACTGCAAATATTATAAATACAAATTAGTTATAGGTATAATCTTTATATAGATATTTATCTATGTATATTCCAACCAAGATATATACAAAAAATTTATATTAGCGAGTCTGGAGTCATAATAAACGACAATTCAACAAACAATTTATATAAATAATAATATATTATGCCATTGTTTTGTTGAGTGTTAGAAAAATATGATTTCTCTTAATTATTTATAATTTATAAGAAAATTTTAAATCACATATTAATAAAATGATGTTCTATTTAAATAATTGATTTGATACGATCAGTTTAAAATATAATTTTATGCGAACACTTACAGATATAAAAAAAAATATTAACATATCTCTTTATTAACTTTGTTTAATTGATTAAAACCACCAGTTTGCATAAATTACTAATTAATTTAATGTCATTTAAAAGCAGAAAGTGTGCTAATTAAATAATTACAAAAATGTTTACATGCGAAGACGGCATTTGTTAATTTAGTAGGTACTTTTTAGGCCAGCATTTTTAATACATCTGTATAAAATAAGAGCAAAATTTTAGATAGTAAGATAGTAACCTGGTAGGTTTTGCTTTTGTCTATTGATTTATATGTATTTATTGTCTACGGGAGTGGCATAGTCATGTTGACTAAACTCCTTTAAATAAATAAAGAAAAAAAAAGAGCAAAATTTCAATTAGGTAGGTTTAGATTCCAAGCATCATTAAAATCTATGAATTTGTACAAAATTCTAATACGTATTACCCGTAATACAAGCTCTGTTTAGTTTGAGACTAGATGGTGCTGTGTAATTTGTCTAGCATATTTTTAATTTAATTTTAGTATTGTAAGGAGAACTCTAGTGTCTAGATAAACCTATGTTAGGATTTAAGACGCTATAACAGTAAACTGTTACAATAAATAAATATATCTATGTATTTGTCTATCTATTGTTTTAACCCGTTCAACGTCATTCGACTACAATCAATCGTCTGACCCTTAACAAAAGCCATCTCGGCCACAATGATCAAATTTCGTTTTTATTGTAATCCGGGCCACTAAATGAACTGCCTCATATACAGTTTACAAAACAACACCAGTTTAAAAAAATACAGATTCCAGGATCTTGGGACGATTCTCATCACTACGGAGTTTTATTCAAAACGTTCAAAAATAATGTTACTTTTAAATGGTGGTATTTTGGTGTATGCTTCGCGTTTGTTTTTGAATGTCAGCTGTGTTTTGGCTGTAATAAGTAGCGCAGGCTTTTATGGTTGTATATCGATATGGTTGGTTATGTCACTGCCGGATCATAAAATCTGTCAGTGTTTAGAATGTCTAGGCTAGGCAGATTACAACACGATTGCTAATTGTTAAATGTTGATTGTTCAACAAACGGTATAGGCAAATAATTGAATGATGCTGTCGTTTAAACAGCCTTGAAAAATTAGTATTCCAAAATTGTCCAAAACATAATAACAATCGCCGCCGGCTCGTAGAATTAGCCCATTTGTAGAATGGTTAGGGCCAGGTAAAGAAAATGATAATTATTTATGGTCAATAAAGAATTATGATTTAACATATACTGCAGTAATTACGTACTGCTTCGCCTTTAAGTAAGTATAGTAGGTAAATAGTAGTTATTAAATTAAAGTGAATAAAATAGTAGTTAATGGAAGAGATTAGGCGTAGGTACAGCTAATGTTAAGAACATCGCAATTTGCTCAAGTGCCAATATATTTAATATTTTAAGTTAGTTATGAAACGGTTATGAAGATTAGTTAATGTATACTACATATTTTATACTACATGTTTACCTAAATAATCTACAGGCTTTACCTTTTTATCTCACACTAGCTGTTCCCCGCGGTTTCACCTGCGTTAAACTCGAATTTCACTTTATTAGGTGATTTTTTTACACCTTGGGTTACATTATTGGAGTTTTAGTAAGGATCCTTAACTTTTTAAATCGGTCCAGTAGTTTCGGAGCCTATTCATTACAAACAAACAAAAAATCAAACATTTCCTCTTTATAATTATTAGTATAGATAATAATACTCGTACAGCTCATTTATATTTTTATTCATTTTCCAAAATGATTTTAACAAAATTGAATTTTCGATTACTATCTTTCACCGCGTTATCTTAGTAGCATTGAATACATCATTCACCAAACAAGAAAGTATAATAACTGGTATTATTTAAATAAATACCTATTTAATAAATAGCCACAACTCAATCAAGAACCCATTCTCAACATCTGAATCAAAGCCGATCCAATCAGCGAAACAAAAATTAAATTTAAAAGTTGAGAATAATGTCCCTCAATACATCTTTCGTGTAGCAATGGCGTATGTGATTTAAAAGGTCCCAGTGGCATCAGTTTATTCATTTGTCAGTGGCAATCTCCACCATTAGTGGTAATTACCAGCCACGGTCACTTATCGGCCGTGTAAACTGGATGCGGCTGGAGGGGTTAGGAGCAGAGCGATTGGCCGAGCGAGTAGCGTATAGCAATAGAAAATGGAGAAGCGAGTTGCAGAACAATTTCTTAGGTTAGTTTTTCTTGTTAGGTTTTGATAATTATATAAAGAAAATATAATGCCCTCAACCCAGGTGTGACGACGAGCTGCGAAAGACTGCTGGCAACGACGACGCTGGGAATACAGGGCAGAATTAACTTGCAGTCATTGGTTTTTAAATGTACCCTCATTATGAGGGTAGATCGGTATGTCTGCCCATAAAAACTTACTCGCAGTCGCAGTGCCTTCAGTTATTCCATGATCATGGCGCATGCAACTGTGCCGAAATATTGGATAAATAAATCAAATCATGGTAAATATCCCGTTTTAAATGACTTTAGTGTTAAATAACCATGATAGTTTTAAAAGTTTTATTGTGAACAAGTTATCAAACAATCTAACTTTAGCATATTATAATTTCTACTTACATTCTACTTATTGTTTATTATTTTACTATTAATTTTTTTTGTTTGCTTAGAGTATCTCTCTTTCCTTGTCCGTGATATTGTAACTAAATTAAAAAGGTACAAACTGAAAATCAGCGTTGTTCCGCTCCATGCGTGGTTCAGCACATAGCTGAGTGTGACCCTTTTTGGTCAGCAGGTTAGCACGTGTATTATTATTATTGTTTCCCTGTAGGTTTATTTAATTTAATTTTATGTTTGCTGTGTTTTACAGTTTTAATGTGTTATTTTGTTGAAATCTGTTTTTTGGGCAAATAAAATTATTTTCTTTCTTTCTTTTTTTCTTTCTTTCTTTCTTTCTTTCTTTCTTTCTTTCTTTCTTTCTTTCTTTCTAGTAGGTGATGTTATGCATTGTACTGTTTTAATATTTTGAAACGCAAATAAACATTTCTTATTTCTATTTCTATGTATATCAGTTATCTAGCACTACAATACAAGCTCTGCCCAGTTTGGGGCTAGATGATGATGTGTGTATTGTCCAGTATTATTTATTTATTTAAATGATAGGTACTCACCTCCCCGCTCACACCAGACCAAGCCCTTACCCATAGTCATGCACTGTAAAGCAAAGTTATGGGCTAAAGCGAATCTTTAAATTGTTGCTACCACTTTAGCACCGGATGGAACCGATCGGTTACAATATTTTTAGAACTCACCTTTTGTAAGATGGATTGTTTAAACTGAGTTTAAGCTCGGCTTAAATGACAGTGCATAAACATAGATTATAGAGAAATTATACGGCTTCGATCAGTCTGCCCATTTATGTGAAGAGCAAAACTCTTCAATACTATTTCTAAATCAAAATTTAATAAGCCCATTTTTGTAGAATTTAGCACTAGAAGTAATACTATGTTATAGTACAATCGCTATTGGATTTGGTAGGAGTTTTATGAATCAAGATGAAAGTATGTATTATTAAGCCTATAGTTTCTCCTTCTAAGGGATGTCCAGACAAGGGTAATGGGACTCAAAAATAATAGGGTAGGACTTAAACAGTTGAAAAGTGTGTCCTCAGCTCACACGGAATGGAGGCCAATCATGGGTACAAATAGTATGGGTCATGACGCGAGTTGGATCGATTAAGAGCAAGCACCTCCGATCAACACTATTCAAAACAATACCATAGAGAACAATCGAGACAAAAACAAAAGAGTCTGCTAAAGACGTCAAGAAATTGTCACGTTCAATTGACGGCAATGTCAGGCGGCTTGCAAAGCCGTGTGACTGCACAATGTGATGTTGTATTTCACATTAACATTATGTTCACAAGGTGAATGTTGTCCGCTATTGTCCACTTATGTTCAGATGCGGGTGTGGTGGGCTTACATGGAGGTACTCTAGGACTTGTAGTTACGAAATATAAGAAACTATCTATCTATCTACTCACCATAACAGAAGTCCAAAAAGGCATTTACTCTATGACTGTCAATGACGCATGCATGCAGGTTGCAGGCACGGTTGCGTAGAAACGTTAAGCTACTATGCAGTAGAGTACTACACCATGGTAGCTTAAGGTTGTTCTTAGCCTCCAGACTAAGAGCAAGCTAAAATACAGGACAGAGGAGACTGGCGCGAAATATAGTCCCTTTATGTATGACTGTCAATGACGCAGAACTTGTGAGTTCATTGTAGGATGATGGCCAGAAAATACTTCCAAATTGATATCTAGTGGCTTTACACCGGTTAGCGCGTCAGCTAGCTAACTGGGTTTCGGTCCTACTCAATTTGCATAGTATAGAAAGAGATGTCTATTATTTTTTTAGAATCAGAAAGGCAGCTATTAGCCTTTTATTTATCTAATGTAGACGTACCAGCAGACATAATTTTTTTGCTTTTCAGCTAGAATCTAAAACGTACTATTTTATCAGGCCCAAAGAGATGAATGTAGACAGGCCGTGAATGCTTCAATGCTGTAATGTTAGCCTGTTAGCTATCTAACAGAGAGGTAGAAGCTGAGATTAACTTTTTGCTTTGCAGCTAAAACTCTATAATATATTTTATCAGGCCCAAAAAATATCCCAAAAAGATCATCATCATCATCATCATCATCAGCCTATAGCAGTCCACTGCTGGACATAGGCCTCCCCCAATGAGCGCCTTAGCGCCCTGTCTTCAGCTTGCCGCATCCAGCATCTACCTGCAGTCTTTCGCAGGTCGTCATCCCACCTGGTTGGAGGGCGTCCTACACTACGTTTGCCGAGTCGTGGTCTCCACTCAAGAACACGTTTGCCCCATCGGC
The DNA here is from genome assembly GCA_947044415.1 of Eupithecia dodoneata. Lineage (NCBI taxonomy): Eukaryota > Metazoa > Arthropoda > Insecta > Lepidoptera > Geometridae > Eupithecia > Eupithecia dodoneata. Next base: position 5,632,662 of record OX345670.1, read on the forward strand.
CGTCGGTTCTTCGCGAGATATGGCCGGCCCACTGCCACTTCAGCTTGCTAATTCTTTGAGCTATGTCGATAACCTTGGTTCTCTGTCGGATGTATTCGTATTGTATCCCAAAAAGATAGACAGAGTCAATGGTTTAATGGTGATATTAGAGGTTTATTTTGAATGTTTTGTACTGTTGCAGTTTCCATTCCCACACTTACCTGAATACACTGAATTTTCTCTGCAATCCTGAAATAGCTAGCCCCATGTGAACCAGCCCCAACCTCTCATTGTGGCGGCATTACCCATTGAAATGGCTACCTATTGTTGTTTCACTTTAATATAAAACAATAGCTACGGAAAGCTTTCTTACTTTTATTTGCCGCCTTTGTACTTTGCCGCTCTGGCATTTTTATCTTCACACAAGTCATTAAGGTTGTTTTTTCTGTCAATGCGCAGGAGTTGCTTTTATATCAAGTAAGATGGACAATCGGTTGCCGTAGATGGAAGAAAAGTGAATTGTTGTAAAAACTTTTGTTGTTAATGCAAATCGATTTAATTAATGTGGATTCGAACTCGACTCGAAAAAGATATTTTTTTTCTCACTTCATTCACAATGAGCAAAAAATTTAACGTGCGTCAAATTGGCGTTGTTCGTTTTCATGAACCATAAGCAAATTTTAACAGAAACCATAAATTTTCAATACTTATTTCAAACAGTATAACAATAACAGTCTATTTCACCCTCAGTATGTACTGGCATCGTTTGTTTGAGGTATCCTTGACTGTTCAAAGATAGTTCAAACAAACGACGACCAGTACAATCGAGAAGATATAAAGATATCGCTAATAACACCGTAAAACACTACCAACTTATTTCTTCAGTCAATGGCGCTGCTAGTGTTAAGCTCTACAGATGTACAAGGCGGGCCTTACAACCAACAGCATCCGAAAGACAAACATAAGAGCATCAAGCAGTGTTAAATTTACGCAGGAGAATATTTCTTATATGGATTGATTGTTTCCATGCTAATTATGTATTATTAATACTTTTGTCTCTCTGTATGATACATTTTTAACGCCTTAACAGCTGAAAGGAGCTTAATGAAACTTGGCAAGGTTAAAGAAGTTATCCCGGGAAAGGATATACATTACTTTTTATACTGGAATGACGGGTGCGAGACCACGGGCTGAAGCTAGTACGTTATACATTTAGAAGACTGGTATCACAAAAGCGCTCTATGGTACTATACTTACGTATATATTAAAACTTAAAGGTCAGAGTGCATTATTTCGAAGTAAAAACTGTAGTTAGAATTTCGCCAGCTGTAAAGTTAAGGTTGTATCTCACTTGTCTATAACGACATTACTATAACAAAGGTAAGTGCCGGGAGCGAAGCGGTGGCGATTTGCATGCAAAGTGCTCTGTTTGTTGATAGGAGGTTGATAAGGTACTTCATGACTTTGGAAAGGTATTATCATTTTTCTGTGACTGAAGATGCCATGGGAAAAATAAATATCATGAAAAGGTTAGGATTTTATCATTGCAGGGAAAATTTGCTAGTAAGTCGCGTTTATTCCATCCAGTCCTACTAGTAGTTCGATTATCTAAATGTTTAGACAGAAATATTCCAAATTATTAGACTGACTAATCGAACTTTTTGGATACGCAGATTTTATTCCAAATAGTACTACTGCTAGTGAAGTACAGTCAAATAAAAAAGAAAAAAGTAAAAGAATCATTAGTTATTTTTATTGTATAACTATTTTTTTATAGGATCTCCTGCAGTTTTTGTTTTTTAATTTGATCCTAACATTTCCAAACAATACCCCACCGAGATTTTGTTATGTATTAGCATCATTTGGATCGCAAGTAAAGCTTCAAAAGCTTATAATGGAGATAAATAAATAAATAAATAACGCTGGACAATTCACACAGCATTATGTAGCCCCATGGTAAGCAGAGCTTGTGTTATGGGTACTAGATAACTGATATACATAATACAATACATTACATAGATAGATATTTTTTATTATATATAGAAAACAACCAGAACACCCGGAACAAATATCTGCAGATCGTGCACACAATTTTTCCGAGGCGGGAATCGAACCCGCAACCTCCTGCGTCGCAAGCGGACCTTCGCCCACCACGCCACATCGGTCGTCAAAAGATGCTGCGTTACTTATATAAATTCCGTAAGAAAATCACGAAGTGCAAAATAAATAGCTTTTGATTTTTTCTTCTTAGAAATTATATACCAAGAAAAAGCTTAGCATATAGTTAGCTACTTTAATATTTTCCCAAATAAGCCTTCTCATAACACACAGTGAAAAAAATTTTTTTGCAATATTTCCAAAATAAATTCCCATAATAGAAAAAAAGTCTAGATCTTACTACGTCAAAACTTTAGACCTTACTACGTCGGTATTAGCGACGTAGTAAGGTCTAAAGGAAACAATGCACTTTGACTTCTGACTTAATGATATGATATTGAATTACAACATATTGAATTTCACTTTAACTATTAAAATTCCCCAAACAATTTCCAAAATCCCAACAAAAAACTAATTTAAACCTATCAATAAAAGGAACCTAAAATATAGTTCAGATAGTGTAAAAGCTACAAAGCTTTTATCTCCGTAACAAACGCGGCTCAATAAAAAGTGCGATGAACTGAGGCGGCGGGTACTGTGGTAGTTAGCTGTATGAGAGATGTCCACGTTCTCACTTATGTACTATAGAGGAGATAATACCGCTTTAAATAATAAATGTCGACTATTTTTACAAATAGAATTCACAACATATGAACCTTGTGGTGCAGGCTTAGAATTTGCACCACTCGAACTCTTTCACGGGTTGCGTAAGAGGCGACATTGGGGAAAAAGACAGTTTATTGGATTTGCTCAAATGTGGGTAATGCTCAATAATACCCACGCTTGGCAGGCGAAATAGCGATCGCGGTTGGGTTAAAATAACCTACACTAACACGATGTTAATCCGTTAACTACCCTCTACAGAAATGAAAAAAACGAGTATTAGTAAAAAAAATATATTTAGTTTAGATGTTTCAAGCGTCCTTTGCTCGTGGTCCACCTGCGTGTTACATTTGGGGGAGCACGTGAGAAAATAATACCCCGTGGTCCACAGGTAATCTCCAAAAAAAAAAATGTAAACAAAGAAAATTATTACAAGTGGCCTTGAGTGGTATTATTACAGCAATGGACGGATTAAATGCTTTACTATAACACAGCTTTACCGCATTGTTTAAAAGGTATAAACATTGTATATCTTAACAGTTGTATCAGCTCTATATCAATCTGAAATCAATCCTCTGAAGTCCGCCGTCTCGCTTGTAGCCGATAATATGAGGACAAATACAAATTGATAAACAAAAAGAAATATATTACGTACTTTTTGTACTCCCTGTAATGGAGGCCAAGAAACTATGGAAGCATGTTTTGTATGGAGATGTGGTTTTGTGAGAATGCAACAATGTAAAAAGACTTGTAGAAAAAACTCGATTACGATAACTACTAGTTTAGCTTTGTCTATATAGGGCGGTTAATACAAATGGTTAATTGATTTCTTATGGCGCAATGTAGAACCTACGATTCATAAAATATTTTCAATTCATTTCAATAGACTGCCCTACAATACGTTTGCCGAGACGCCATCTCCACTTAAGAACGCGTTTACCCCAGCGGTTGTCAGTTAATCACGAGATATGGCCAACCCACTGCCTCTTTAGTTTGCCAATTCTTAGAGCTATATCGATAACTTTGGTTTTAGTCGGATGTATTTGTTATACGAATCTTTCAGAGAAACTCCGAGCGAAGAAAAAATGGGATCTTTGTGGAAAACATTTCAAGTCAAATTCAAATTATTTATTTATTTACATAAAGCAAAAATATTACAGATAACTCCTAATCGTTATGCCTAGTACATTTTACCATCTTAAAAACTACAAGATACTATGAAATAGCACACTAGAAAATGGAACATTCAATATCAAACGATTAAGCTATCTTGTACACACACATATAGATTCTAATAATTGATTAACAAACCATGTTAACACGATAAAATTAGATATACATAACAAATTGCTCATAAAGGGGGGTCACGCCGAGTTGAACACAGAATTAGGTGCGAACAACACACCATTTTATACTCAATTAAACACAACACCCTATAACAAAAATCAGCAGTTTCACGCAACACTGCCCATTCTCATAAAAACACAAATTAAATTCTTAGTTATACAGTTTACATAAGGTTTTGGAATGCACTACCAGAGTCCATTAGAAAAACTATATCCTTGCCTGTTTTTAAAGCTCACGTCAAGGAGTTTTTCCTGCCAAAAGAATAAAAAGAATGAATATTGGTACTTACTATTTATTTATTTATGTATTTAAGTAGTGTATTATTGATTTTGGAATTTGTAATATTTATTATTTGTTTTTTAGTATTCTTATTTAGATAACCTGTGGTACACCCCCTGCCTTTTCTTAAATTCATATAATTCTTTCCATCCAAAGGTTGCCTGGAAGAGATCGCTTCTAAGCGATAAGGCCGCCGATTGTACCTGTCGCATATAATGTATTTTTGTAATGATTAATTTGATTATGGTGTACAATAAATAATTTTTGTATTGTATTGTATTGTTTACAGTTCAAATTGAATTACATTTCTTTTTGTAGGTATATGTAACGTAACCAGAGTTGGCACAACTTTCTTTTGTTTTTCGTATTGTCGTTTGTGGCATAATCGTAGTTCGGAAGGTCGCGAGCTCAAGTCCCACCGCAATGGAAAACTTTTGGGATATAATTTTAAGAGATTACGCTGAGTATATGCGAGCTATGGAAAGAGCTATGCTTGGAGTTTCTTTGCAGGATAGGATTCGTAACGAATACATCCGACAGAGAACCAAAGATATCGACATAGCTCTGAGAATTAGCAAGCTGAAGTGGCAGTGGCCGGCCAAATCTCGCGAAGAACCGACGGCCGCTGGGGCAAACGTGTTCTTGAGTGGAGACCACGACTCTGTAAACGTATTAGGACGCCTTCTGACCAGGTGGGATGACGACCTGCGAAAGACTGCAGGTAGATGCTGGATGCGTCAAGCTGAAGACAGGTCGCTATAGCGCTCATTGGGGGAGACCTATGTCCAGCAATGGACTAATATAGGCTGATAATGATGATGATGACGCTGAGTGTAAGGGCTTACGAATTATAGCAAAAGAAATCCGTTAAAACTGTAAAAAAAAATTTAAACAATCAGAATAGTTCGGAAGGGGGGTAAAAAAATCATATCATCAAAATTTTTAGTATTTTAGTACGAGTGATACAAAATTATTCGTAAATGATTATTTTTTCTCTGTACATCCGCTAGTTAATACCATTCAAAGACACCAGTAGATTTCTTTACTAACATTCCGGCCATTTTGTGAGGTTCAGGCTAGTTAGCCGTCCACTATTGACCCGTCCGTCGGCGGCCTACAATGGGCCCATGGCCATTTACTGCCTGATGGACGACGTGCCCGTAATTGGGTGCGACTGTACACACTCCTGTTTACGCGATTTGCTATTAATTATTTGTTAGCTGAGTGTTGCTTTGGTTGTGTTTGATGAAAGTGAATATTATTATGTTATGCTAGCTGCGCCCCGCGGTTTCACCCGCGTGGTGAGATATTTTGGATAATATACAATATATCTTTATGAATTGTATAGCCTATGTGTTATTCTGATAAGCTATATTATTGTAAAGTTTCATTAAAATCCATTCAGTAGTTTTTACGTGAAAGAGTAACAAACATCCATCCATACTTACAAACTTTCGCGTTTATAGCATGTTGGGAAGTCATCATCATCATCATCAGCCTAGTTAGTCCACTGCTGGCCTCCCCCAATGAGCGCTATAGCGCCCTGTCTTCAGCTTGACGCATCCAGCATCTCCCTGCAGTCTTTCGCAGGTCGTCATCTAACCTGGTCGGAGGGCGTCCTACACCACGTTTAACGACTCCTGGTCTCGGATGCTTGGAGGTCAGAATCAGTATTCGCCAAGTATATACAAACACTCGAAGAGAACCCGCGTCTCGCTAGTAACAGGTAAAAATACCCAGACTTCAAACAAATTTATTTATTTTAGGCTCGTTACAAATATTTGCAGATCGTACAAGCCTTTGTCCCGAGGCGGGAATCGAACCCACTCCTGCGTCACTACAGGATCTTCGCCCACCGCGCCACAGAGGTTGTCGTAATTATGTTCAGTCATCGATCTATGCTTGCGACTAGTTGCGACCTACATTTTTTTTTTGTTTTATTTTGTTAAGTCTATTCTAGCACTACCTAATTATTGTCCATACTAACCAAAGATTAGCAGGTAGATATTGCTATCTATCATTATGCTGGTTGCCTGGAAGAAATCGCTTTAAGCGATAAGGCCGCCTATTGTACTGTTATTATGTAAGATTTAGATATAAGGTGTTATTTTGGGTACAATAAAGTGTTCATTCATTCATTCACTCATTATGCTTGTCTATCTACATCTTATGTGCAAAAAGGTCTAAGTATCATATCTGAAAATGAAAATGAAAAGTTTTTATTTCTTTAAGCTTACAAATAAGCACTTAGACAGGTCATATTTTATATTTCAGTTAAATTTTTTGTCCACCAGTGGAAGAAGTGAGAAGAAACCACTAGTATGTTCATAACTTATGTGTCTAGTACATTTGATTTGCTTATCTGTAAGTTGGTAGATTTTGAGTTGGAGCAAAACTCCTTCCAAGCTTTTTTATCTTCTAGATAATCATGTTTTGTAATAAGCTTTTTTACAAAGAATATGTTTAACAATTTTTTTAAATTTATTTATTGATAATTTTTGCAACTCGCTTGGAGTTTTGTTGTAGAAGAATCAAGGTCAAAGTCTATTTATGCTTGAGTGTACTTTTACGTGTAAAATAACTAACAAAAACCTTGCTCACTCCACCGGGACGATATATTATGTAAACAGAGTTAATCTGTCCTATAAACAGTCCAGTTCTTGTCACCCAATCATCTACAATCATACAATTACACGCCTTGTTGCGGCCGCTAAAAAACCCAATGCTTGGACAAAACGTGCAACTATGTACCACAATTATTACGGCATTGTTTACCTACCCTGTATAAAGATTGTTGTCTAAAGCTGGCGCGATCCTCCTAATGAGCATACTTAAAAACCAATGCTTGGACAAAACGTGCAACTATGTACCACACTTATTACGGCACTGTTTACCTACCCTGTATAAAGATTAGTTGTCTAAAGCTGGCGCGATCCTCCTAATGAGCATACTTAAAAACCAATGCTTGGACAAAACGTGCAACTATGTACCACACTTATTATGGCACTGTTTACCTACCCTGTATAAAGATTGGTTGTCTAAAGCTGGCGCGATCCTCCTAATGAGCATACTAAAAAACCAATGCTTGGACAAAACGTGCAAGTATGTACCACACTTATTACGGCACTGTATACCTACCCTGTATAAAGATTGGTTGTCCAAAGCTGGCGCGATCCTCCTCATGAGCATACTTATCAGGCGACGCCGCTGAAAACCGGCGCTGCATTGGCACCCGTATGAATGAAGCATTTAATGCTGAGCCGGTAGCCTATTTGAGTTTATGCTGTTAATTTCGTAAGCTTTGTACTGTATTGTAATTGATTTGTAAATTTTTTTAGTTCCTAATTTGTCTATACTAATATTATAAAGAGGAAAGGTTTGATTTTTTGTTTGTATTGAATAGGCTCCGAAACGACTGGACCGATTTAAAAATTATTTCACCGTTGGGAAGCCACACTATCCCCGGTGAACATAAGCTATATTATATTTTCAAAAAAGTTAGGGTTCCTTACTAAAACTCCAATAATGTAACCCAAGGTCTAAAAAATCAACTAATAAAGTGAAATTCTAGTTTAACGCGGGTGAAACCGCGGGGAACAGCTAGTTGATTTATATTTTGAAGGGGTTAGTTGGAGTGGCCAATTATTGTGACGGCCACAACCACGGCCAGCGCAATCGTGTTTTGTTTTTTATATCAACTGCGATTATGTCACAAACCCTCAGTCCCGCCGAAATCGAAAATTTTGAGATATTATTTCTAAGGTTTTGAAATTCGAGTTTAACGCGGGTGAAACCGCGGGTAACAGCTAGTTGATTTATATTTTGAAGTGCTTAGTTGGAGTGGCCGTTTATTGTGACCGCCACAACCACGGCCAGCGCAATTATGTCACAACCCCTAGTCCCGCAAAAATACCGAAAATTTTGAGTTATTATTAAATTTTTAACATATTTATATATTGTTTTAAAGCTTCTAAGGTTTTATAATTAGAAATACGAATAAATAATCTATGATTTACCTAAGATAATATTATTAATCGTAGAATGGAAAAGAAAAACATCACAAACAACTTCTTTTAAGTCGTCACAATCGATTTATAGATCAATAACTACAAAGAACAGCCTAAAGCAAAGCCTTTTGTTCGAAAACAATAATTTTAGGCGATAGCCCCCGGGCAAGCCTTGGAAGAAGCATAATTTTACACTATACCTAAATAATTATACCCGTAAGTACAGTCAGCGTCATAAAATTATATACTATTACACACAGCACAATACACCGACACGTGTTGTCTATTACTTTTACAGCGCGTAATAACATATTTGTAATCAATTTATTTACCGTATTGAATTGGTAAAAAGTAATTTCGTACCAATTTGTAGAGCAATAGTGGTTGTATTCGAGGTTATAAAATTTTGGTAGTTTTGAAATAGGTGGCGCCGGTTTTTTATTGTTTTATTTTTATCGGATAAATTGATGTTTTTATTTATACTACGACTGCGACTGTACGTCATAAAAGCTGTACTGTTTTTGAGCCATTTGTCAGATGTTTCAGAAATATGTTGTTTTTAGAACAAATAAATTATTTCGTATTAGGTACCTATAGAGATTCATTCGGGTCTCAATTCTATGGATTAGGAACTCACTGAAAACTACGTACATATATTAATTACAAACATCCGTCGTAAATGCATAAAAGGCCATCTTCTTATTTACTCTCTAATCTAATAATATATCTTCATCATCATCAACCCTTCTCGACTTGGTAAACGTAGTGTAGGACGCCCTCCGACTAGGTGGGATGACGACCTGCGAAAGACTGCAGGTAGATGCCGGATGCGGCAAGCTGAAGACAGGGCGCTATGACGCTCATTGGGGGAGGCCTATGTCCAGCAGTGGATTAACATAGGTTGATGATGATTTTCGCAGGTCGTCATCCCACCTGGTCGGAGGGCGTCCTACACTACGTTTACCAAGTCGTGGTCTCCACTCAAGAACACGTTTGCCCCAGGCGGCCGTCGGTTCTTCGCGAGATATAGCCGGCCCACTGCCACTTCCGCTTGCTAAGTTTTAGAGCTATGTCGATAACTTTGATATCTATCGCTATCGTGTGATTAATATTAATATTTATAATAAATATAATAATAATAAACACGAAAATTTGTATGGTCACATGTATAGATGGATGGATGAAAGTATGTTGTTTATTACGCCAAAACACATTGGCATGCAAACATTTCTAATAGTAGGTTCTTATATCGAATGTAATTTTTAAATGATTTTTTTGTCCCATAATTAAGTTCCGATGGTAATTAAATAACCTAAAATATTCCAGAGAAACAACGCGTGCGGAGTCGCGGGCAGAAACTAAAGGAATAAAGTGAACATACCGATCGTGACCACCATTTTGGACAAGCGAGATTTACCCTTATCCCACGAAATCCAATGGTCACTGACCTGAATCCAACCAAAAAGAATCAAACAAACTCACAAACCTAAGCTACTTCGTATAAAATTAGTACAGCTCCTGTTGAATGGAAGGCAGCCAATTAAGCCAGTAAGTGACAGCTAGCGACAGAAAGTCGCGGCACTTGTCGCGGCGACCGACGTATTGTCGCTGTCGTGTGTCGCTGGAGAAGGAAAAATGGCCTTTCAATGGTGCCGCGGTGGCGTAGTAGAGCTTACGGTAGGTCAACTCCAGGCAACACCTAAAGATATAAATATATTATTACAATAAAGTGACTGCTTCGGTTTTATTTTAATACCTACTGAGGAAAAAAAGCAGAATGTTTAAACTACGTAACTGTATTTTATAAAACAAACGACAATGTAGTCGTTACGCTATCAGGCCTTATGGCGATCTAGTCCAAACGCTATGTAGTCCTAACGCGATGTGGTCATATCGAGAATTAGTCAGAAAGCGATTTAGTCAAATCAAGATGTAGTCTAACCCATAATATCAACTTCGGCGGGACTTGAACCTTGCTTGAACCCGCAACCTAGGAAGGAAGTTAGGGAAAGGTCATGGATTCGCCGAATCCCTAAAATCTATTTTTTTTTAAATATTATTTAATTAGAGATTGCCCTGATGCGGCTTACGCACTATAATAATAAAAACTAAGAAATTATGTAGACCTACGGTATTCATAATATAATAATAATTTAAATGTTTAGAAAAAACTAATAACAGACATCGAATACCTTAATTTTAAATTATTTTTAATGTTTGCGGGACGAATACTTTTTCCCTCGGGCATAAAATATATGGAACCTCGGATTCATTCTTCATAATAAGATATATAACTAACATAGAAATCGTGATACACAGAAAACATCCAGAACACCCGGATCAAATTTTTACATATATCTAGGTACTACAAAAATATGGTCAAATCTGAAATCGAACCCGAATCCTCCTGTGTCGTAGGCAGACCTTTGCCCGCCGCGCCACATCGGTCGTCTTGATGTATTTTGTTTTCTTGTTGGAATAATTAGTAAGAGTTGTCTTACTAGATCTGATTTACTACGCCAAAGTTTTTATACCAATACAGTCATGTAGATTAGATTGAATATTGACAACATAGCAAATGCGCATTGAATGGAAGAATTGATAATTGTTTACTATATGCACTTACTGTTTTCTACCTCGGAAGCTTCATCATCATCAGCCTATAGTAGTCCACAGCTGGACATAGACCTCCCCTAACAGAGCGCCATAGGCCCTGTCTTCAACTTGCTGCATCCAGCATCTGCCTGCAGTCCTTCGCAGGTCGTCATCCCACCTGGCTAGAGGATGTCCTACACTACGTTTACCGAGTCGCGGCCTCCACTCTAGAACAAGTAAATCCTAAGATATGTTTGACTAAATAGTCAAACATATTCTACTTCTTTCGGCAGGTACCTACTCTGTTTTTAATAAGTAATTTTCTTCCATGGAGGTAAGAGTTTTCCCTTAAAAAGCTTTGAGAAATAAAAGTTTGATAGTAATTTTATAGTTATTTTAGTATGTTGACACATAAATAGATAATTTCTTGAAATCAAAACAAGATAAAATTCTACGAACGCTTATTTAATGTGATCTTCAGCAATATCATAGCTGGCCATCAATACTACCGTAAGTATCTCAACAGTAAAAAACAAATCGTCAATTCGAAATTAGAACTTCAAAATTTAAAAGCTATTCGCTGTACCAATCAATGCCGGTAAAAGATTCGAAGAGACATTTGAATTTGGAACTGGTGACGCTATAAAAGCTGTGTTTTTTACTTTCTCCGTCATTTCGGCTCGGTCTTCCCACGATGTTACTTGTTTAGTAGGCAACAATTAGACAATTGTCGGCCATTTTAACGATCAACCATAAAATTCGGCTTGAGTCTCTCATTAACCGCATTCTTGTGATACTTCCGCTTTTATAGTTTTACTAATCAACGCTCAAAGATTAATACGGTCGTAGGTAATGGCGTCGGTTGTGTTGAGATTAATTTTATTGGCCCGAACTTCGGACAATTGGTCGTATAGATAATTGAGTTTCGGAGTGCGGCTTTTTCTAAATCTCTGTCACAGCTGAACAGCAACTTATCTTATTGATCCATCTGTGATGGAAACACAGATCCGATAAAATGTTTCTACTCCTCCTGTACCTTATTTTACTAATGAAAAATTATATGAAAATATAATATATTTATTCTGATAGCAACTCACTAATATAGTATATATGGATAATTTGTTTTTCCTCGGTCCCATAGGCCGCAACTGAAAACCAGCGCAGGTATTTTTTCTAACACCTGCATAAACCGATTTGGGACCATTTTGTATTTAAAACTAAGTTATAAATTATGTTTTCGTCGTATATCGTATGTGTTTCTTTAGTAACGGGTTTTTTAAATCGTACATTTATGTTTTAATATAAATAAACACATTTGATTTGATTTGATATAGTTTGTGATACCTATTTTTTTAGCTTCTGACAAAACAATACACATCTTAGGTTTTCGGGTCGCGGCTTTAAGTCCCGACGAAATCTTATTTTTTTGTGGGATATTATTTAATTTCTTTATAAAAATCTCAGATAAAACTATATATTTTTATTTTGTATAGTTTAGGCCGCGTACCTCTATACATTTTTTTTCCTGGTTACCACAAAACACTGTTCTCAAAGAGAGCGTCCGGGCAGAAAAAAATACATGCAAAAAGCATAATTTTTTTAGATTCCTTCATCTTTCGTCCTCTAAAAACTGAACCAGCTACCTTCATTCAGCTATACTCTGTTTACTACTAAGTCACTTTTACTTATCTAGTCACGAGGAAGCAACAACCAATACGCCTAATTTAGATAACTTACCCAAATTCGTTGTAAACGTACAAAATATAACTTTGACAGTAAATTTATGAGGTCATATCGCAAACCAGTTATTTAATAATGACTTAAAGCAGTAACAAGTTATATAAAATTAATGCATAAAAAGTGGCCAAAAAAAGTGGGGCAACCCTTCAGCTGCGTTGGCAACTCTGTTTTAAAACTGTGCTGAATGAATAATGTTTTTGAAGAAAATAGCAGCTTATTGCAATAGAAACGACGATATAATCATTCAATTGTTATGAAAAAACTAAAAAGCTGACTTCATTATTCATTGTATTTATTCATTAGTATTTTCAGTTTTTTTTTATTTCTTGGGACAAATACTTATTTATTACATTTTTATGGGAGTGACTCGGAATCATTTTCTATACAAAAGCGAAATAATTTTCGAAATCGGTTCATAAATAATTGACGGAAAAATCGATGAACATATTTACATAAAAAATACATACAGCATCCAAAGGTTGCCTGGCAGAGATCGCTCATAGCGATAAGGCCGCCCATTGTACAACACATTCTGTATTTGTTTTTTTTCTGTATTGTGTATCCGTTTCTTTATTTGGTGGGCAATAAAGAGTAATTTTATTGTATTGTACAGCGGAACATAGAACGGCCTCCTCTTTTGTTTTTCGTTTCGCGTCGGTTAAAAATGGAGACAACTTATTTTTTTAATTATCACTAGTGGCACAAACTGGCGTGTCTCGTTTGCATGATCCTAAATTTACGGGGTTACATACATAAAACTTCATACAAAAAGTTATAAAAGTCAAATGACTTTGTTATCTCGTGTATAAAATACCTATAAATGTCACTTTTGTATGTATGAAACATTTTAGGTGACATTTTAATAAGTTTCCAGAAAGCGTTTTATTGTAAATGATATTTTGTTTGGAGCTTTTGTTGCGGTGAGTAAATTGCGGAAGATTCTTAAAATACTTAAAAGTGATAACACTCTTACGTCAGCACTTTCATGACAGCCGATGTGGCGTGGCCGACGCAGGTCCGCTTGCGACGCAGGAGGTTGCGGATTCAATTCCCGCCTAGTGACAAATGTTTCTACGATCTGAAAATATTGTTTACGGGTGTTCTGGATATTTTCTACCTGCCTGCAGTCTTTCGCAGGTCGTTATCCCACCTGGGCAGAGGGCGTCAAGCGCTGATCTGGTGGACCAACCCTACCGTTAGTGTCCATGACTCAGCTCCATATCACGCAAAATACGTATCGGTTACCTCAAATTATCCTATTATACACCTGAACTTATATATACTGTATTATAATTATAATTTATTGTTATCTGAAAGAAACGCATTGCATTACCCTCATTATTTTTGTCTTTGCTACGAACGTTACTACTAGTTAGAAAAAAAAACGAATTCTAAACTCAACATTCAAACTTTTTAACGTGCAAGGGCCAAATGTTAAAAAGACATAAATCCTAAAAATAATTAAACACCAATAGTAGGTGGTCCTATTTGCTTGGAATCGACAGATTGTGAGATACGATCACTTTTAATTATAACGCGCGGTGTAATTTCTTATAATTGTGTTTTTCATGATTTATTCGGTTGTGGGCAGTGGCGGTATAAGGCAATTTCATTGTTTCGAGCACACGATAAAAGTTGTTCGGTGAGTTGGGAACAGCTAGCTCATTCTCTTAATGTTTTCATTCTTCTCTTTACAGCTTACAAAAACGAAGTCCATGTCCACATCAACCGATAATAATCCACCGCTGGAGATAGGCCTACCCTAATGAGCGCCATAGCGCCCTGTCTTCAGCTGGCTGCATATGCCTGCAGTCTTTCGCAGGTCGTCATCCCACCTGGTCAGAACGCTGAGCTGGTGGACCAACACTTTCGTGAGTGTTTATGTCTCAGCTCAGTAGTTTATGCCGGGTAGAACGCACTCTTTCCACACATATACCACCCTGTAAGGGCGCAGTAATTTATTTATAAATAATAACAATAGTAACTATTATTTATAGCTAGTAACGTAGTAATAAGGCGAGGCCTATGTCCAGTAGTGGACTAACATAGGCTGATGATGAACATAGTAATCGGATAATTTATACAATTTCGTCGTATATCATAAAATAAAAGTCAAGCTTTATTGACGAGTGACCTAGCTGAACTCCCAGCTTCGCCCAAAGTGTAACGGTAAGGGCAGGTTGCGAAAGTCCAGCGAAAAATTATGAATGAACTTGTTGCGATTTTTAAAAATGGAATGTAATTATCCGTTTAAGTAAATTACGGTTGGTGTTTCTGAATTGAGAACTGTGGCAGGTTGGAATTCTTTTTGTTTTAAACTTTTGAATTTCGAAAAGTGTTGATGGTGTGATTATTGTTGAATTTAAAATAACGCATTTTAAGAGCTACCTAGTATACAGTGTATCTCCTTAATCTTCAACAACCTATATTGGTCCACTGCTGGACATAGGCCTCCCCCAATGAGCGCCATAGCGCCCTGTCTTCAGCTTTCCGCATCCAGCAATTACCTGCAGTCTTTCGCAGGTCGTCATCCCACCTGGTCGGAGGGCGTCCTACACTACGTTTACCGAGTCATGGTCTCCACTCAAGAACACGTTTGCCCCAGCCACCGTCGGTTTTTCGCGAGATATGGCCGGCCCACTGCCACTTCAGCTTGTATGCACAGTGAATTTCAATAGAATATTGAATGCACTCGTTCTACAAATGAGTGTTTGACGACCGCCGTCGCGTAGCGGACGAAGGTCTACTTGGACGCGGGGTTCGATTCTCGCATCGGTATAAACGCTTGTGCGATGCAGATAATATGTTTTGTTACGGGTGTTCTGGATGTTTTATAAAAAAGTAGTAATCTATCTATTTATTTAGTTATTGTTAATATTAATCATCATCCTTCATCGAGTACACATAACACAAAATTCTGCTTACTTTGGGGCTAGGTAATGCTGTGAGGTAATGCTGTGTGGATTGTCCAGCATTATTTAGAAAAGAAAGAAAGAAAGAAGTAGAAGAAATTAATAAAAGTATCGAATGCATTAAGAAAAAACCTGTTTATAAAACTACCACACGTTACTTTATCTGTTTGTTAAGTTTCTATGGCCAGGAGTCAAGTAAAATAATATCCTTTCTTTGCCATCTGGTGACGGCTCAGTTTTTAGGAAAGAAAAAAGCTAGTATTTACATACAAATACAGAAATATGTACTACCTTTGTTTTATTCTGTTTTTTAAATTTTCTTAATAAATAACATGCAGTAGTAGTCCCGCCTATTAAGTTTGAAACAAGGTTGCCTGTAAGAAATTGTTTTCAGCAATAAGACCGTTTTGAATTGAGATTTAGATGCATGACATTTTATTTTTTGACATTTACCTACAAAGAATAGATGTCCACTAAAGTTTTCATCTATTCTTAGACAAGCGACTTTTTACAAGAAAAACCCGTGCAAAGCCACAGGCAGAAGCTATACCATAACTCTTTTCCACTAATTTGTAAGGACGAGTTGTATTGTACCGTAAATAACGGCGCCATGTTTGCTTTTATCGTCAATAAATCCGGAGGGCTAAGCAAAACATTGTAGTAACGATGTGTCGACCGCACGATAGGGTTGTTCTTTAGATTTGATCCGGACTTTCCGGAAATGTGAGTATGGAAAGATAAATAATGAATCAGGTATTAGCTAAAGTATTTTTAATGTTTACATTTTGGCTGAAGCCGAGTCATATTTTCCCGAAGATGGAGAATTGGTTCCTTACTACTTAGGACTACATTATTTCAAGTAAAGAAATAAAATGAGTAACTAATTTTTTGTGCAGTCTCACGTTATGCCACTAATAATATATCAATAATATCATACCACTCATTCTTATCTCTATTAATTAAATCGTGAACTACTCATGCTAACTTTATTAAAACAATTCCGGTCCGTGGTTTCACACGCTCCTTTCCGGTATAAAAATATATATATTATAAACTATATATGTACCTATTATGTTAATTTAGGTCTAGAATCTAAACCTCCAAGCTTTCGAATTTATAAAATTCATATCATGTGGTAAAATAGTGAAGACCCTGTATTAGCCATCCTTCCGTATAAGGTAGATAATAAATAAAATAAATAATGCTGGACAATCCACACAGCATTATCTAGCCCCATGGTAAGCAAATCTTGTGTTATGGGTACTAGATAACTGATATACATAATACAATACATTACATAGATAGATATTTTTTTATTATACATAGAAAACGACCAGAACACCCGGAACAAATATTTGCAGATTGTACACACAATTGTTCCGAGGCGGGAATCGAACCCGCAACCTCCTGCGTCGCAGGCGGACCATCGCCCACCGCGCCACATCGGTCGTCAATAGATAATAGATAATTCCGTACAACCACTGCGTTATTCCCCTCTCTAAATCCAGTAGCAGATGATCCAGTTTTTGTGTGCAAAGATTACAAATTATAATATTCCACTAAAGGTCTTGTTTGTTTGTTTTGCAGACTCTTGTGGCTTATTTATGGAGCTTTTCTTTTGGAGGAAAGCGAAGAAAAAAGAGGAATAAAACGTTTTATAGAGTTGAACTTTGATGCGGAGGGTTACATACTGAGTCTAAGTTTTAATGTTAGATAAAGGTGAGAGACTATGTTTTAACTTTGTATAAATAAAGGCATATGAAAAAAAATACCACCAATATGTAATGGGTAAATTTACAGATTTTTTAAAGT
Source organism: Eupithecia dodoneata (assembly GCA_947044415.1). Lineage (NCBI taxonomy): Eukaryota > Metazoa > Arthropoda > Insecta > Lepidoptera > Geometridae > Eupithecia > Eupithecia dodoneata. The sequence continues at coordinate 5,650,093 of OX345670.1, forward strand.
GGCTTTGTTATAATTCTTTTTGATTTACTTTAGCTTTACCTATAGGAATAACTTAAAAAATCGCAGTTTAATTTTGACAACCCATAATTAAAGGATTACAAGAAATAAAAAACAACGAATCTCTGATTCTAATTGAAAGTGCAGTCAAGTTACATGGGATCAACCCGCCCAAGCGCAACAACCATGTCAAGACGTCGTTTTCACCGTAATTGGTGTTTTTATCCACCACAGATCATTGTCCGTCGCTATTAGAAGAGGCGGTCAGAATTAAAAAAAAATCACACGTCTATTATACTGATTAGATTCCTATACGTAATTTATTGTCAAGCGGTGAAGCCGGTCTCTCTTGAGCACAATGCCCGCTAGAGCAGGACAGCTAGAGGTTCCGAGCGAGAGGGCTATAGTGGGCCTTGCAAGGTGATTTTAGTTGCGTCTACGCAAGCTCATAGTCAGGTTGTTACGCACACATTCGCGCTCTTGACGCGCGATGCCGGGAAAAGCGTGAAAAGTTATCGGGATGAAGGACTTCTGCGGTAACGTATGAATGACATTGGAAAATAGACTTTGTTTTGCGAACTTTAAAGTTAAGTGAGAATTTAAATACTTTTTTATGGAAATGATAATGGTGTGAGTGAGCCTGTGTTATCAATGGTGACTGTGTGCGAGGGTATTGATTTCTCTGTGGACACTGAGGTATGTGCACCTGCTTTCCCGATGTACCAGAATGCTTGTGGTTTTGCAAATAAATAATTATAATGGTTAACCAACAGTGGGGCTAGTATACACACTGTTGATAGCTTGTTTAATAAATAATTAGTCTAAAGCAACCAAAAAAGTCATGGAAAACGTTTGCTAAAAAAAATATGATTAAACTTCACTTTCCACTCCATATTTTACCCATTTTTAGATTTTTTCTCAGTCGTTGCTTACCTAAACCTTGTTCCGGTTAAATATGTTAATTTTAGTGATTATTTTTAGCCGACAAAAACCATAAAGGAGTTTCCATGTTCGGCTGTATGTATTTTTTGTTGCGTATTTTTTTTCAATTTCTCCGTTAGTTATAGATCAACTGAACATTATTTTGCTGTTGTATGGAGATCCTGATGCTGTGCCATAAAAATTTGATAACTCAAAAAACTGAATAAAGGTTTTAAAGTTGGTATTAAGTTATTTTCAAAACAAAATTTGATCAAATGATGCTGTGTGGAGTGTCCAGCATTTTTATGGCTTAAGAAATTCTCATAAGAATTATAATCGTTCACTTAGATGAGAACTTAGGGCTAATTGATTTCAAAGTATATTACATTTAGGCAACTAGGCTAACTTTGTCTTAATTAATAATTACAGTATAGGCAATAAAACTTTTGAAAGTATCATGGCTATCAACACTAAAGTCATTTTAAATGTGATATTTACCATGATTAGATTTTTGAGTTATCCAATATTTCGGCACAGTTTCATGAGTTATTTCCGTGATCATGGCGCATGAAACTGTGCCGAAATATTGGATAACTCAAAAATCAAATCATGGTAAATATCCCGTTTTGAATGACTTTAGTACAGTATAGGCAGTCCAATATGGTGCCCAAATTATAAAACACATGTTGATACAATAGAAAGAGTACAAAGGAAGTGCCTAAGACTACTGATGTATCGGAGCTAAATCAGGGCGCTCTACTTTGAGCTATGAAGAGAGATTGTGCAGGTTTAATGTACAAACCTTACATACAAGTCGCACATACTTTGATTTAGTTTACCTGTAGATCGTACACTCCATTATAGACTCGCCTAAATTGTTATCTCATGCCTCTATAAATAAAAATTACCAAATTTAGTGCGCGTAGAGCTAATCACAGCAATTTATTTGCGTTACTAACTTATAAAAATAATACATCTTTTACGCCTTTTTGATTACCTGCCTTTACCCACTCTCGAGAATATGTTGCCGGTGTAACGAGGTAGCAAAGGCAAATGTACATATGTAGAGATGGACGTATTTCATCCGAGTCAGTCAGTCAGGTGGTCATCAACATTCGACTCAACGTTGTGTACGTTGTTGAATGCGGGCAGGAATCGAACTAGAGTTCTTTCTTCCGGTTTCTACGTCGAGGAAAGCTTTCCTCAAGTCATGTGTTGTCGCTATGAGAGCCTTGTAGGCTTCTCAAGAGCTGTTCATTAGCCTGTTGGCTGTTCTGATCATCCTGGGTGATGGCTTCGGGCGACTCTAAGAGTTCCCGGGGTTCATCAGAGTTTATATTATTTTGTTAAAACTGTCAAAGATATCCTCCATTTTAACCTTGAGGGCAACGATGCTCGGAAGGGCATCACATCCACAGTAACTATTGATAAGTAGTAATTACACAACAACGTACACACGGGTTGTTATTAATTGTTTTATTAATAACAATTAATGTGTTAATTGTTATAAACACATTAATTGAAATTAAAACCCGTGTGTATGTATTTATTATTTGTTATTTTTTGTCTCGATCATAGTTCTTCAAAAGTATTGAAATTAAATGAAAAGTTTTTTTTATTTCTTTAGGCTTACTAATAAGCACTTAGACAGGTCATATGGGCAGTTATACAGGTCATATATTAAATTATAAGGTTGTTTAAAATGTTATTATGTGTAACTTCTTTACATTGTGTATAACTACATAACATGTCACTTTATTATTTGTTGTGTGCACATAGTTTACTTTCCAAGCCAGATCATACTTAATTATTTTTTTGTGTTATTCTATTATTGCTTGTTATGTGTTTTGTGTACCTAACAAACTAAAATAAAATTAAAATAAAACAGATTTCTGTACTTTGGTAAACAAAATATCCATGCATTTTATGAAAATATAAATTGTTAACTTGTTTATATACAAGGCAAGAAAATAAAAGTGGGTAGTTATAATACTGACGAGACCGAAAACACGATGCAGTAGGTAAGTACCGTCAACAACTAGTTATCATCATTTATTTATTATTTATTACGGTGCTCTTCTTATGAGATTCTGTTTAATACGTTTACAAATAGTTCATGCGTCTAAAACCTCCCTGATTGATTGATCAGCCTATAGCAATCCACTGCTGGACATAGGCCTCCCTGCCTTTCAGCTTTGGTTAATCAAATTGATGTAATATTTTTCAACTCTTAGCGTTGACAATTTTTGACACTATGTCAAATATATATTATCATCTATTAGATAATCAAATGTACCTAAATATAATTGAGTATCTTCTTACCCCTTTGGAAATTGAAAAATGTTATACAAAACAATATTCTTTGTACAACATAGTTATAATTTATAACGGACTTCGAATAAATCACCAAAAGTTCTTTCGGTTGTGTGTATTTTTTACGCATTTTCGTAGATTTTTCCGTCTATAGACAGATGGAGTTGTCCCTCAAAACTAAAAAAAACAGTTTCAAACTAACGCACTAGTTAGTAAACGTGTATTAAAGTATATTAGCTTCTGCCCAAAATTATCCTACATAATTATGTCCGTGATTGTATATCCGGGGAACCATCAACATCCCTGCTAAATTTCGTTTAGATCTGCTCAGACGTTTCTGCATGAAAAGGTAACAGACAGATATACAGGCGGATATAGATAGACAGGCGGGCTTTTTCAAATATATAATATTAAGAAGGATTTGTGAATTTTCCTCACAATACCTGGCGTAATTAATTTAAAGATTACTTTCGCGCAGGGAGTAGCATTCTCGGTATTAATATCACATCTTTCGAATTGCACACACACTAACTGCAATAAAAGTCTTTTGTTACAACCAGTATGCGATCGACGGAGCGAAGTATTCCGTAACCATGGTAACCTGTCTACTGGTAGGTGTAATGTGATAGCTTTTGTCCATCCATCTTCTAAGTTTTATGTCTCGGTTTATTCTTAGAACACGGTAAATTACTGTTTATTATTTACTTACAACCAAAGTTACCGACAAGAATAAGACAAGCTGAAGTGGCAGTGAGCTGGCCATATATCGCAAAGAACCGACAACCGGTGGAGTAAACATGCTCTTGATTGGAGACCGCGACTCGGCAAACATAGTGTAGGGCGCCCTCCGGCCACGTAGGATGACGAATTGCTAAAGACTGCAGGCAGATGCTGTATGCGGCAAGCTTAAGACAGGGCGCTATGGCTCTCATTAGGGGAGGCCTATGTCCAACACTGGATTATTATAGGTTGCTGATGATGACTATTTACTTACAGTTAATTGCAATTAAATCACCAGAGGGCATTGAGGGTGTTTGGTAACGGATCTCTAGGTGGAGGCAACAATTAAATTTTATGATATCGTTTATCATACATTTGTATTAGCAATTGTAAGATAAAGTTTTAAAATTCGCTATAAATATCTAGCGATCAACGCCCTAGCGTTAACTGAAAGAAACAAAGCAAAATCTGTGTAAAAAATATTATCAACCTGGAGAAAAATCATAAGTCTTTTTTGTAAATAAGTTATTAGGACAGTGATTATTATTGATTCGCGTACCTTTTTTTTATCTTTATTATAACAAACCGCGAAAGTTTAAAAATACTGGACAATCCACACGGCATCATCTAGTCCCTTACCCCTAGCTGAGCAGAACTTGTGCTATGTGTACTAGATGACTGATATACTTATTAGAATATGTACGTATGTACATATGTACAAATCTGTCCATATATGTTATCAATTATGTCTTTTTTGCTACGTTAGAACCTGAACCTGAGTGGTAAATATGAACTACACTTATCACTCAGGTTCAGGTTCAGATGGGGGTACTCCTTTATCTGCATTTGGACTACAGTTGGTCCTTTATGCGTAGTTTGCTAGTATAGCCAGCTTAGCTCCGTCCAGAAGCGCAGAATCTTCCTGGGGTCTTCACAGGCTTCGCGGAGCGACCTCGGCAAGTTGAGGATTTCTATACGTTGTGCTAATACTCCCTCGCATTCCAGGATTACGTGGGCAGCTGATTCGTCGTCACATTTACCACTTTCAATAACAACTTTATTAACATTCGGAATTTCCGTATTTAATTCACACAAATTCAGTAAAAAGAGTTTCACAAGCTTTTTGCGCAATACATTTTATTATACTCAATCAATAAATAACATTCTAGGTTTCATATTTGACAAATACCATAATATATAACTACTGTCGCTTTTTATTTGTTCAATAGCCAATAACTTTATACATAAATTACATTTACAAGTCTATGTAATGTAGATTTATATTTTATGTAGGTAGTTCCTTAGTTAGCTAGAAAAACTAGTACCTACCATTCATTGCACAAGAAAAGGTAAGTAAATTCAAATATATATTTATATATATCCTAAAGATCTACTTAGTACCTGTAGATTGCTTGCAACAGTTTGCATTTAGCTGAATTGTTTTAATTGTATATACTAGTTCTAATTTGTTTTTATTATTTAATTGTAATTTTTTTAGATAGTATCTGAGTGTCACGTTCCGTAAAATAATTACAGGTTCATCGTTCAGTATATTATTTTCGGATATTTCACATAATATATTTCCCTACTAGTCGGTAAGAACGGTTTCTTTTTCCACCTATTACAAGGGGGGATACTTTTAACCTTACATTCACTGTTATAATCATTCAAGGTATCCTTTATTATTGATTTAAAATATCAAAGTCTTATCATATTTCCTAGGACATCATCAAGTGGGAATTATAATACACCAAACTTTCATGCGTCGCGACGGCAGTTGAACGAAAGCTGCGCACGCTTTTATACAAACAGCCCTCATACAAAAGACTTCAACGCGACGCGTGCCGTTTTTCTGCTGTACGGAGATAGTAGTTTTATAAATCGTTTTGGATATAATTGATAAGCATCCATTTTTATTACATAAATACAGAGTAACTAAACATTAGTTGCAGCGTTGGATCGCGAGGAGTGGAAGGAGAAAAGGGAGGCCTTTGCCCAGCAGTGGGACAATAATAAATAATAAGCTTAAAATAATAAATAATAATAATAATTAAACACTAGTCAAAATCAAGGTAGGCTTGCAAACAAACCGCCCATACTTAACCTAAAATTCACTCGATTGCTGCGTCTTTTCATATTACATCTAATTCAGATCCTTCCTTCAATAAATATAGCTTACAATTATATCTGACACTCGATGCGGCATGGAGTTTTAGTTATTTGTTTCGCGGTTTTTCTACAAACATTCTACATCGAGTTTAGCTAGTATATAGTGTGAGTTAGCACAACTACAAAGTTATCTTTATATTTTACTGCCAGTGACCTGTCAAATTTGTACAGTAGGCCATATAAAACTGGAATTGAATCGTTATCGAATGCGTTACAAGTATTTAAATTCATTTCTTTAACTTCAATAATAATTTACGCAGTGTACATTTTACAAGCTTTATTTAACTTGTCCTGTTAGTATGTGTGGGACAAATATTGCAACTGAATTTTAGACCAGTTATTCTTAACCGATTGAGTTGAAATTCGGCATACTTAAGTAAGTTCGGTGTCAATGCAATGTAATTGTTCCATAGAGCTCGTCTGATGATGGAGACGGGCGGATAGGCAGTCCTAAATAAAATGACTTAACTTCATCGAGTTTGGGTTAGTTAGATTTGTCTTCCACTTTGGTTATAGATGATATAAAAGCTTGGTTTTAAAAAAGTTTTGTAGGATATTAAAAACGACTCTGCCTGCGGCTTTGCACGCGTTTTTTCTACAAGTATGTAAATGTTTTAATGTGATTTTTATCCCATGGAAACTGATTTAAAGGATTTAAAGTAGCCTTTGTTTTATTCCAGGCCTACTACCTGTATATAAAATTTCAGTCCGATCCAGTTAGTAGTTTTGCCGTGACATGGTAACAAATATCCAAACTTTCGGATTTATATTATTAGTGTGATTTATCTGTATTCTAGCCTAGATATAAAATGGCTGGGGCTGGTAAAATGTAATGGTCACTCAAAATAATTCATAACAAAAAAAAAGAATAAATTCTTTGTTGAACTTAATAACTTTGTTTGTTTTTTGAACTTTGTTGACAGAATTGTCATTTTGATATTTGATTGGTTACAGAATGATTTTTTTCAATGAATAATATCAGCTCACGCTGGTTATACTCGTATTTCAGAATGTGTTTCAGCCCTTTAAGATACAAAAATACCTATTCATAAAAGAGAAACAAAACCCCCACTTCATTAGCTTATCAGCCACCTTTTGAAAGCCTTCCTTCCACTAAAACCTTTCCGATAACATTAAAAAAAAAACATTCCGATTGCGACATTATCATTTCAATTTGAGTGTTCGATTATCGATGCAAAAACTCAAAGATAAGAGTAAGAATAAGGTACCTAAGTGGCATTGCATCCCTGGTGCGAGTATGAACCCACATGAACTCGTTCTTCAGAGCTTTTCATTGATTACTCACTGTAAATTCTAGTAGCACTTGGAGTGCCCACCATGACTGACCATGACGTCCTTTAGTCTGCGGAGCAGTGAAGTGAACCTTACAACTTAACATTATAAGTAATAGTATTTTAAAGAACTCATTATGGTTTCTATGTTAGGCTCAAATATAGTACATTTTTAGTAATAGGTACACGTTTAGCACTTACTTTACTAAAACAGACTAAAAATAATATCGACAATGCCAAGCGGGTGTTTATCATTCAGCGTTCAAATCTCACTGTGGGATATTTGACTCCTATTTACAAAAATTTCTCGGTACAAACCTAAGCTGTAATTGCTCTCAGAATTTTCTGCCACAGCCTCGTCCAAACCGGACATCGTAGGCCGTTTGCTTACGGTTGCGATAAATAAATACCTAGGCGTTGTTAACCTGTACTGACCACCAGCAAAGCCGCAGGCAGTGGCGACGTTTTTCTGGGAGAGGCATGTCGTCAACCCGTTTGTGTCCTATAGCTTGCTAAACACCACTCTTCACATTAAGGCTTTCGTGCGAAACGGAACGCGGCCAGCACGCAAGGCCCGCTCCTGTTTTGGACCTTTATTTTATTTATTTTGAATAACAAAGGCTTTGTAAATAACGTATCGTTTTGCTTTTTTGTTTTTGTAAATTGCAATTTGATTTGAATTGCTTTTGGATAGGAACTTGAACGTTCAATTTTTTATTATTAATGGGTGATATATGTAAGTGTTTTCTATGTTTAGTAAAATAACTACTTATCTACGAGTATGTATGTAATGTATTAAGTTTATCAGTATAATACAAGCTCGACTTACATTGGGACCAAATGATGCTGTTTGGAATATAATATACATAATGTATTATTTTAATATACTTTACCCTTTAATAGAGTCATTTTAAAGGTAAGGGCTTATTTTTTTAACTTTTATGTTATATTTGTACCAATGTTACGTTAAAATAACATTTGTTATGTTCTATCTACTTAAAGTAGTAGAACATAAAAAATGTTATTCACAAAAATATGTAAAAAATACCGACTCAGTCCCAGTTTCCTCCGAAAAATGAGTCTTCAACTTATAGTTAAAATAACTCCCAGTGTTCACACGATTATATTAATATCTCATTTACTGAAATCGATTAAACTGTTGGTTCTTTGAGGTTATAAAGAGTCCCAGCTCACACACATGGATTCGCACAAAAAACATAACCTCGACAAAGCAATAAACACCTGAAACTCATATAACGGGTAGACACATTCTAGAAAATTGAAAATAATACTTAATTATTATGAAAATGATTAGTAAGATGCGGAAACCAACTCCTAGGTTTTATTAATTACTAATAAAAACCTATAATTATCTTGTAATTTTCTTATAATACTCGCGAAGAAATTCCATTCATAAAATCTTTTGTAAGACAACATAGGGAATTTGATGAGGTACGCAAGTGCTTTCTTTCAACTGTAATTTGATTGCTTTTGCTACTTAACTTAAAATATAACTGAAATTTTATACCTGTACACATAAGTACATTTATTAAAAGTTTATTTTATGACTAATATTAATACATCAATAGTTCTGGAAACTACAAACATTTGCAATAATGCCTCTTACGAGCATATTTACTAACATTAGAAATTTCGACCTCTACTAAGACCCGGCTAACCCATTAGACCCCTATATCCTATTTAAAGTCCGATTAAAAAATATCGGTATGAATTAATTCATCATAATACTGCCGTAGCCTACTACTACGGCATTATTATGATGAATCAATTCATACAGATTTTTTTTAATCGGACTTTTAGTTTCAGCGTTACGTTGGAACACAAAAATCGGCTACTTACATACAATAGGGTACCAACCTCACAACGACCTGCGAAAGACTGCAGGTAGATGCTGGATGCGTCAAGCTGAAGACAGGGCGCTACGGCGCTCATTGGGGGAGGCCTATGTCCAGCAGTGGAGCAATATAGGCTGATGATGATGATGTTGAACCTCATAACCCTTTAATTATCTTTTATTACCAACGGAGAACCTTTGGTTCTCGGGTACAAAGAGAATTTAATTCTCACTGCGTGCTGGTAAAGTATTTTCCGTGAATTTGAACCAAAACATTAAGTGAAATTGTCGCGAATCCTTTCAAATGTCAGTCAGCAGTATTTTAATAAGGCTATTAATAAGATAAAATTAATACCTAATTTGATTTAGCTGCTAGTCTTTATGATTTACATATAAATAGGTTTCTATTCTAAACTTATGTGTTCATCGGATTGTTCTTCCGCGGTTATAACTCAAATTAATTTATTTAAATAGCTAATGAGTTAATGACATGGATAATTCGTATCGTCTTCAATATCATCATTTTATAGCTTTTATTGCAAGCTACCATCAACGATCAGATCGGAATGAAAGGAGGCTAAAGGTTTCTTTATGGAGGTCCTAACATGGGTTACTACACCTTTTACGAACAAGGATACAAGGATCTTAGCCATGGACAAACAAAATTACGCCACTACATAGTATAGGTATAAAACAAAGTCGCTTCCCGCTGTCTGTCTGTCCCTACGTATGCTTAGATCTTTAAAACTACGCAGCGGATTTTGATGCGTTTTTTTTAATAGATAGAATGATTCAGAAGGAAGTTTTATAAACTATTTGACACATAGATTTCCATGCGGGTGAATACGCGGGGCGCAGCTAGTCATAGATAATTTAAATCTCAATCCAATTAAACCTCGAACCTTTTCATACCATGGTTCATCTATGCCATCTATTGAGCTATACTTGGAACTAATTATCATAGTTTTTTTTATGTTTAAGCCAAATCTAAAATTGTGATGCACACAATAAATTACAATGAGGGTATTGTAATTAATTGTGTGCATCAAAAATAGCTGCACAGCCATAACTTATTAAAACGTGTTATTCTTCGGTTTCCTTGTACATTGCATAACGGATGCTACACAAAATGAAAGCAATTACGTCAGGACGATAAATAGTATTTGTTACTGGTCTAGAGCCATGTCTGTGGCATCCAGTAGCGTTCTAGTTTTTAGACGGTTGCGCAGGAGTGGGTTTAGTTTGATATTATGAGGAAGATTACGGTATTTTGACATACGTGACTACAGGAGATATTATGTATCGTATTGTATGCAAGTAAATTATATATTATTATAGGGGCATCCAACGTGAATATTACAATTAGGTTTTTAAACTTTGTGAAACATTTTTTTTTAAACTATGTAAACCTCTAGAGACGTACAATTAAATTCTATCTTAAATCCTAAAAAAACTCTGTGTCCTTACATACCACACAAACTCTTCAAGAACTTCTAAAATCAATATCTTAGTTGACTTTTTCTTGGCTATCGTCTATTTCTTAGTTGTCATTATTATTTAAATACAAACCTGAAGGTACATTTGCAGGTTAAAACGAACGAAGATACACTTCATAGGCATACAACCGTTGCTTGGTTGCTAATCCTCGACAAAAAATCCCACCAGAAGCGTGCGTACAATCCTGCTCTCCCCTATAAGGCAGTGAATTTATGCATTTCTTGCAAAACCGATTGTCGATTGACGTCTGTAGAAACGGCGAGTGTGTTTAGGCCTTACCAATCTTACCATGCAGGAAATTGAATTCTGATGAGCAAGGCTTGTAAGGGTTTGGGTGAAATGGCTGGATTTGAATAAATTCCTAACGTTGCGTAGAATTTTGTAGATAAATTCCATACATCATTATTCAAACAGATAATGGACAAATTATAATAAATACCTTATCATTGATATTAAAACAGATTATTACTATAGGAGTAGAAAGGTAAGTAAGTATTTATTAAGTAGAAGGATCATCGACATAAAATCTACCATTTGCTATAGTGTCGATGATCCTACCCTTTAGTGCAAAAGCACTAAAGGGTAGGATCATACCACACCATACCTCTCGGCAAACATGAGAGGTATGTTTTGCGCAAATTTGCAAATTGTCGGCAACATTGCGTCCATTGCTCGTGGTCCACCTGCGTGTTTCAACTGGGTGGAACAGCCATGTCTAGTTCTTTGTGACTCGTGCGTTTCACATACGTGTGATACTGCATCAACATGTGTAACTGCAGGTTCTATGCTATTTATTTCAAACAAAAGTCGCCATATTTTCAACCTAGTTTTTTTTGACATTGAGAAAACGCCTAATTAATCGTATAATTAAACTTAAACGATGTACCAAAAGATACTGGAGACGTAAGTAATAATTACAAGATATTTAAGTAGGTACCTACCTGGTAAAACCTATTTCTGTTTGCTTTATTATTGCTTCACAATGGACCATTATAAGCGATAACCCACACAATCTTTCGATTAATACAGATGAATATTTACATTGATACAGTCACGACCCAGGAAAATTATGTTCTAACTCTACAATATAATAAAACATATTGTTTGAGAGTAACTGATGGCCTTAATATAACCAAGTGATTGTAGTATATCGGGACAAGTGGATAAAACTGAATACGTAATCTTATTATTAAGACAGTGAGAAATTTCTGTACTTTCCTAGATTTGGATGACGTTTATTTGGTAGGCGGTTAGGTCTAGATCGCGATGGTAAAACCAAGACCGAGCAAGAAGTCCCGAGGAGAAGATCGAGCTAATATTACCGCATATATTATAAATAAATAATAATAATAAATAAATAATGCTGGACAATTCACACAGCATTATCTAGCCCCATGGTAAGCAGAGCTTGTGTTATGGGTACTAGATAACTGATATACATAATACTATATATTACATAGATAGATATTTTTTATTATACATGGAAAACGACCAGAACACCCGGAACAAATATCTGCAAATCGTACACACAATTGTTCCGAGGCGGGAATCGAACCTGCAACCTCCTGCGTCGCAGGTGGACCTTCGCCCACCGCGCCACATCGCTAGTAATACCTAAAGCTAATATTACCGCTAACCTTCATTCTACTAATACCAACTTTGGCATTTCATGAAAAGTTATTTCTATTGACAAGAAAAATGAAGGGCTTAATAAAATATTAAAGATTGATCTATCAAATTTCTCCAAATGCATCTAAACTGCTCATCAGAGTAGGGGCTCAATCACGGGTCGTGGGAAACAATACCTCAATCATAAAGATGCGTGTGCGCACCTGTCGACCCGTCGTCGCTTTATATATTATCTTAAAGGAGTGACTATTATTTATACTGTGCTTTTTTAACTTCAGGAAGACATAAAAAAGGAGTAATATGTATTCCCTTGTTTATCTTCTAGAATAGAATAGAATGCAAAATACTTATTTGCGTTTCGACAAAAGAAAGTGTTCTGGATTTTCCCCGTGGTTTAATTTGTATTTTATGTATAGAATACGAATTAAGTAGATTTTCTTAAAATTATATTTCATTAGTCACTGTACAATGAAATATATTTTTTTGATCAGTTTTTTGACCCTACCTTAAAATCTTTTGTTGCTCCAATAAGGACCAAAAAACAATCTACCTCCTTTTTGCTCACCAAAAGCTTTAATAAATAAAATTGCATTGTTATCTTGCAAATCAAAACTGACATTGAATGAACTTGAAAATGAGCAATAATAATAGGAACCTACATTATTAGTTTTTTGCAGTCTTAAGTGCAAAAAACATAATTAACCGGCTCTTTTGTCCTTTATTCGTGTAGGTTACCACCGTTGGTTTAAAAATTAACCTGTAATGAACGCACATGAACAATTTATACGCAAAAAAGCATTGTAAAAACAAAATCTACTGTGTTTGGAAGAACACAAGGAACGCGATAAATACTCTTTTAGTAATACTTATTTCAATTTCGTTGAGAGAGTCCAAAGCCAAAGTAACGTCACTACATAGATTCTACAGAGACCTAGTGCAAGGGAAAGAGCTCTACTAAAGAATCTTATATACATAAATACTGAATGGCAACAAAATACAGAAAATAAAAAAACTGGTTTTGGAAGAACATAGAAATTATGCAGTGAAATATAAATATAATATAAATAATACACGTTAATATTTTGTCATTTTTTCTCGAATTTAATAAACTTATCAAATAGGATGTGTAAAAAACGCGTTCGATTTTATCAACTGTTGTTAAGCAAGTTATGACTTGTTATTGTAATTACCTACGTGAAAGGGCAGTAGGTATCCAATTAAAACAGTAAATTCGATTATTAAAATAGCTTAATTGAGGAAAGTTGTTTTGCCGATTACTTAACAAATTTTTTGCATATCCAGAATTTTGACATTTTATTTTTTTCATAACCTAGAACGGAGGAATGATTTTTCAACGAAATTTTATTTTAATCGTGTATACAAAATGAAAAACTTTTCAACCGTACAGCATGTTTCCTAAAGCAAATAAGCCAGCAAATAATATGAAATTATGAATTTATGTCCTTATTTAGCGATAAAATAAAATTTGAATCTGGTTCTATGACAACGACGTAAACAACACCATAATCCAAATATCTCTGTCGTTTGTATTGTTTCAAAAAATGCCGATAGAAATGCGTAGGCGCATATTTATTCTGATTTTTATTAGTCGTAAAGTGATCCACTCGAGTAATTTATATAGAAATTATACTTCCCGATTGGCTTGAATTTTCGTTTACAGCTTCATTCCACTGTGATTGGTTGGTAAGTGTTGATTTATTTAACTGTTGTGTTATAAAGAACATTTTTTATTGTTCATTTGTGATCTAGATTTGGAGAATTTTATCCGTTGGGTTTGTAAAATTATGGAAATTTTTGGAGAAAGAATGTTGAAAAATAGCGCGGTGGTTTAGATAGGAATGTGGAGTAGGTATCGATTACGAAATAATTTAAAATTTTGAAACGGTTATGTCTGTTGATCTATGGTAAATAGCAAATATTTTTCTTTGCTTAATCTGTCGAACAACGTAGGTAACATTATTCTTCCGAAAAAAAAGATAGTATAAGAGTTGAAATTATAATTCACAACCTATTCGGTAGATCGGATCAATTTGGTAGAGGTGCCACTTACATAAAAAAAAAAAAACTCTGCTCCCATTCTAATAATGAGATTACGAAATACCTAACACTAAAAGTCAATCACAGGTACTTAGTAGTATTACATTATCATTTTAATACTACAGGTACTACAGAAGTGGTGCGGAGAAAAAACAAAACCTCTTTAGTAAGCGACAACTGTCAAACGAACTGCGTAGGCGCAAAGAGATGCCGCCGCTATAGAGCGTGTAATGTACAGAATCGACATTATAATGAAAAAATTACGAAATATGGAGAAAAATATAAACAGACATCAATTATATACCCAGTAAAAATAATTATAGATAGAGAATTCTCTTATAAAATAAACAAGACAGAATAAAATATAACTAAAAGTACTCTCTACTTTTAAATTTGTTTTTTTCCCGCCGTACTCGTAGGTACACATGTTATACTTGATGTCGTAAAGTTCTATAAATTATTATATTACAATTATCCACCACACACTTTTGATATAGGAAACACCATGGGGCAAAATAACCATAGATCAGATAAAAGGGAAATAAGGGTTCTGTTTGATAAACTGAGAATAGTATTTTGACAGCACTTAAATTTAAGAAACACCAATAACGTACATGTTTTCCTCCTATGAATGTATACCATTAATCATAAAAGTGAAGGTAAGTCTGTCTGTTACCTTTTACGCCTAAACGGTTGAATGGCTCACCAAAATTTGGCAGGGAAGTGGATAAGACCCCGGAGATAGGTTACTTTTCATCGGAAAAGAAATAGCGAAGTTGCAGGCAGGAGTAAGTGTATATAAAACACCAAAGCAAGAAATTGGCTTTTTGTTTAAATTGGAGTTTATATTTATATCTATCTAGTTTTTTCACTCTAACTCATTCTCAATTTATATAGATATGTTGTATTCATCAGCTGTTTTAATATAAGATAGAAGGTGCTGAATCGGTTATTCTAAGAATTAATTACTCTATGGATCCCTTACTCTAAGGTTCAAGTTTTTTATTTATTTCTCGTCATCTTCTTATTTGTCAAACGGGTGTCAGAACAGGCCGACTGTAAATCGTACGGCGATAGGTTTTTTTACTTTATTGTATTTGTCATTAAAATAATGCGTCGTTAGTAAGAACCGAAGTCCAGACTAGCTGTTAAAATTCATATCTAATTTGTATGTTGGAATTACTTGAATGGTTATTCTTTTCTTCTTTTAATTTTTAGCGTCGTCGCCATTTTAGATGTCAGGCAATCCATAACTGTAATCTATTATATCGCGGTTTTGCACAGTAGTTTTTGTTATTTCCTTCGTCTCTAACATTGTACCTTATTACAAGTAATTTTTTTATTTTTTTATTTGTTTACCAACTTTAAGATATTGTTACATAAAAAAGCTTAAAAATAACACGAGGGAAACCACAAAGGTTTGTATATTACAAAAGATTTAATTATTTCTTATAGTCGAATTACTCATTTGAAGGTCAAAATTACAGGTAGTACTACAATCATTTTGATAGGTACCGAAGAAAATTAAATAATAACTTTATGATTTACATATTATGGCAATTCAACTATTTTATTATAACTAATATAACGCAACAAATTGTATTAATTTAAATACTGTATTTAAATAAATTTCCCTAAATTTCGTTGGTAACATTTTGTGACACAAAACCCAATTAGATTTTATCGAAATTGTTATCTTTTAAAATACTCGTTGTCTTTCCAAATTTTTCTTACATTTCCCTCCAAAGCCTAAACCTACTTGAATGTTTCAAATTACATAGAATTCTTAAGACACAGGTGTTATCCCATAAATATAGTGTAATGACCATTTCAAATAACCAGATTATCCCAATGAGGTGCTAATCAAACGAATTTGTATGGAAATAGTCTTAGTTTTCCAGTACAGACATAGAATACGCTGTAGTTTGTATGAAAAGGCTAAAGATTTTGGAATACTTTGTATGGGTGAAATAATATATGGTAATTAGGTTTATCAGAAATGAATGGAGTTCTTTGTTAATGATAGATACTGATTAGGGCACGTGGGAGTAATGATTTCTTTAATTTGTTGCTATAAATGTTTAAAATGTCTTATTTTTTAAATTATTGTAATTAATATAGTTTTGTATACCAATACAAATGTAAAATCAAAATTACTTTTTGTAGGTAATGAATAGATGGTATGGAAAATCTTGCGTTACCAAATTACTGAGACATAATGACGTATTAACTGTCAAATTTTACGGATAGCAAAAACATGGCGTTTCAACTTTAAAAAAATCTTAATCCATAAATTATTTGTTGTTTATTTGTAACTCAATACACAAAAATATAAAACAAACATGATTATAAAAAAATACATAAAGGACAAAACATATTTTTGTACATGAGTCACAAAACGGACTCTATCTCAGCATGAGTTAATTGTAAGCATGTTACAACTACCGCTGGTCTTCCGATAGAGCCGTTTGGTGTATATTATTGAGTAATATTTTTAATTATATCCAGCATAAAACAATTTATGGCTGTTGTTTCGTTATGCTAAAAATAAAGTTTACGATTTTAACAAATATCCGATGATGGCAGAAGACAGTGTACAAGGTAGGTAATTGTAATTGTTTAATTGATACATTGTAGTACAAAGTAAACTTAATCTCTGAGATTTCCTCCATAAAGTATGGACAGTCAACATTAACCCAACGAAATAATTAATAGTAGAACGAATTTTTAATTTTACGAAAATCTATGAATTTCTATTTTTGTAATTTTCCATAATATAACCTTATTTTAGAAAATCAGATTATCATCTTAATTTCTACTAATATCATCATCATCATCATCAGCCTATAGCAGTCCACTGCTGGACATAGGCCTCCCCCAATGAGCGCCATAGCGCCCTGTCTTCAGCTTGCCGCATCCAGCATCTACCTGCAGTCTTTCGCAGGTCGTCATCCCACCTGGTCGGAGGGCGTCCTACACTACGTTTACCGAGTCGTGGTCTTCACTTAAGAACACGTTTGCCCCAGCGGCCGTTGGTTCTTCGCGAGATATGGCCGGCCCACTGCCACTTCAGCTTGCTAATTCTTTGAGCTATATCGATAACCTTGGTTCTCTGTCGGATGTATTCGTTACGAATCCTATCCTTCAGAGAAACTCCGAGCATAGCTCTTCCCATAGCTCGCTGAGCGACTTTGAACTGGTGGACCAGCCCTATCGTGAGTGTCCAGTGTCCACGTCTCAGCTCCGTAGGTCATAACGGGTAGGACGCACTTGTTGAAAACTTTCGTTTTCAAGCATCTACTAATATATTGTTGATAAAATACTAAGACTGATAGTTTAACAAATATATCTGAGTTGACTAGCAGAAGTTTTTCCTGTTATCTTGAGAATAATAAACGAAGATGGGTATCTTCATTTCTTATTCTCAAGATAACAGTTATTTTAAATCTTTAGCTGACTGTACAACATTTATGCACACAATAAAGATGGTCTGGCAACAGGAAATGAGTATAGACTAACAAGCGGAAACGACCAATAGTAATATTGATTGGTGTATAGGATTGTGCTATTAGAATATTAGAATTGATATTGGGAAATCTGCACAACTCAATTGAGTTCACATTTTACATTTTCTGCATTTCTTCTTCTTTGAACCTGAAGCTATTCTCATGTAAGTGATATTGTGTTTTTTTGAGAATAATATTTCTTTAAACCGAAGCATGTTTTTTTTGACATTTCTTTGACCGACACATGTTTTTTATTGTGTTAAAGTCGTTCGTTTTGTTTGCGTTGGCCACCTTCTTACGTAAGTGAAGATCTCGCTTAAGACGGAGCACGCTTTCCTTGAAGAAAATTTAAAAAAAACGTATTTTTGAAAATTGTTTATTTGTATAAAATATGTTATTTTTCATGCTAGCAGTTGTAAGGACATCCTTTTAAGAATGTTATTATACTTGTGCCACGATGTCCTCTTGGGCTATCGGCTCTTCCATACAAATACATGGATTTAACAAATAAACAAAATTAATGATTACTGATTATTGTTAAATTCAAGTAAAAATAATAATTCTGAAAGATATGTCGGTGACTTTGGTTCTTCCGGATTTCCTTATTTCCGTATTAAATGGATAAAATATATACATGACCGATAAATACCTACATCCCATACAAAATACATTACCTACTCACCCCCCAGCTAAAAAACCGCCAGTCATCAACAATCATACTCAACCCATATTAATCTAGTCCATTTCTCCTCGCAATCCGCAGCAAGGAAGTTGGCAGGTAAATTACACAGTTTACCTACAATGGTAGATTGCCTGTTACCATTACCATTACCGATGGTCAGCAAGCACCTGCCGTAAACAAGGCAATTTTGAACTTTGCATGCTTTCGCACAAATTGTTTTTCTTGTTGGCGAGTGCCGGTTCGGTACGGGAATGTGAAAATATGGATGTGGCAATAGTGCGTTTGGCAGACGGCATTAAATGGAGTCTTACAAAATGTTGACAGCATTAGTTAATATGGCTTGATTAAACTAATTTTATACGGTCTTCACCACTAAATACAAAATAAATAATATTTCTGCAAAAATAAAAGTTTTTTGAAGGAACTATTAAGTTTTTTAAAAATGCTTTTTCATTTTCGATTTTAAATGCTAGGTTACTGTGGCGTCTATCTATGAAGGTGATGTCATACACAGACGTCACGAGTATTCTATGCATGGACATCTGATGATACAGAATGCCCATAATATTGTCAAGGGAAGATATTCAGACCTATACCGGCGGCACGACGACACAGTTGTATAATGATTGGTGTTCAATGTGTCATGGAGGATTTTTTTTATCTAAATAATAAATAATCCCGATGTAAAAAAAGATTGGTAATTATTTTGTAATCATAGATTACGATTCGGGTATAATTAGACAAAAATAGAAGTTTGGTAATTTTTAATTACTGTCATAAATCATCATTCCTATTCCCACAAATTCCGCCGACTGAAATTGTATCCTTAGATTATCCTAATTAACAATCTAAAGATGCAACATCAGTAGGCGTACCGAAATGCACATGCCCTACTTTCGATACCAGACATAAATACCTCCTCCACTTCGCACAGCATTACCACATCCACCTTCCTTGTAAATGAAGATTCAGTTATAAGCTTAGATTTAACGTTACCGCATAACATTACTCCTTGCGGTACATTCACCACTTAACGCTGGCCTGAATTCGCCTTTAATTTCTTCTATCCTACAGCTTCTTTTATGCTGGTCGTCTATGAATTACTACCACGCATCTCTGACCCCAGCGATCCTGCAGTTTTGTTTATCTGACAGGTCAAGTTATACTGGCTTTTAGAGTAATAGCCGTATATAGTAACTGTAGGAAGCTTTATATAGTTCCACTTGTTCAGGTTTAATAACAGACCATAGGGTGCTATTTAAAGCAGTAGCTTCTATTATAGGAAATAAATCGTTCTCAGATGGCAATTGTTCACGCATTTTCTGACTGGTTCTTTATGTATTGTGTAGTTTGATAGCCTTTTCCGTACGCTCTAATATTTCTTCAACTGAGAACGCTTTATTAATGTTTTTTGTTAAAACTTTCTGTTACAACAATGTTTACGAAATATTAGTCATTATTAATCGCTTATACACCGCCCTCCGACCAGGTGGGGTGACGACCTGCGAAAGACTGCAGGTAGATGCTGCATGCGTCAAGCTGAAGACAGAGCGCTGTGGCGCTCATAGGGGGAGGCCTATGTCCAGCAATTGACTAAGATAGGCTGATGATGATGTTGAATATATCATTAACTCTTTGGCAAACCACGACGCACATGTTGCATGTAGCTGTAGAAGTCTTGCTGCGGCTGGGCAGTTAATGCCTTAACCGTTAGTATGTGATAGTAAAGGTTTAAGAAAAATTGGTTAAATCAATAAAACCGTTGTTTAAATTTCTCAATTTCAGATTAAAATTATTCTACATTCGTAAGCATTGTATGGGAATGAGTCAGTCAGTGACAAATGACCGTCACGAACTTGGAAAACAATCTCTTACCCAAACAACTACACAAAATCCCACATTTGTACATTTTGTTTGGGCCCACTTGCATTAGAAGATAAACTTCGGTTAACGCGCGCACAAATTACAGCAATTACATTAACATAGTGATACAGGCTGTATCAGTTCTAGGTATATTATTCTCTTAATTTAGAATTGAGACAATATTTGGAAAGATTAATTGTTGAAATGTTTCACTAAAACTCTTATATGTCAATCGAGAAACATATTTTAATATCATATTTGTTCCGGGTGTTCTGGTTGTTTTCTATATATAATAAAAAAATATCTATCTATGTAATGTATTGTATTATGTATATCAGTTATCTAGTACCCATAACACAAGCTCTTACCACGGTGCTAGATAATGCTGTGTGAATTGTCCAGCATTATTTATTTATTTATATGTATGATTTTTAAATCAAATATTGGAAATAAGTAACTTAAGCGAAAGTTCTTTATAAAGTGTAGTGAAACTCCAAGACATCAAATAATATCTAAAACAAAACGACACGACGGAACTTGACATGACCTCACTTGGACTTGACCTCAGTACGTATAAATATAGAAACTCTAGTATTAAAGTTATCTGACCGTTTACGACTCTCCATTTTTCCCATCCGAGCTATTTATCAGCTGTCATCTGGTCTTAACCCAAAAATAAACTATCCATGGAAGTAGACCCCATGAGAAATAAAATAGTATTTGGTAAATTTCAAATTTAAATTTGTAATCTGAATCTTCAAAATGGCTTTATCCAACAATTCTATTGTTGAAAACCAATACTTTCCTCTAGAACCGTACATGTTTATTAATTTCCATATATATCTCTTTTTATATCAATTTACAGAGACCAAATTGATTCCGTTACAGCTATTTCGTCAGGGATTGAGCGGTATTGTACCGTATTCTAAATTATTTGTGCTTTTAGTTCGATAAAAAAAATGTTTAGATTGTGAGAAAACGACAATCTGAGAAATCAACGCATTTTGAAGATGCCTTTCGATTAGCGTAACTTTCTTTATATAATACATAATATCTAGGGTCGCCGCCATCAAAATCCATCAGAAGATTTCGATGGCGGCGACCGTAGACATCACAATTTTTTTCTATCATGAGCCCTAATATGGCGCTAGACCGAACTTGGTCTTGAATATCCTACGGCACGCATGGCAGTAGAGTTGACCCGAAGAGTGATACTCAAAGTATACGTGTAATAGGGCTTAGGTCTCTGTTTACGTATTTTATATAATATAGCTTTATTTGACCACAATCTTACCTGATTGAAAATGTCGATATTGTACCCGACGACCGATCTCGATTAACCAAAGTTAATGTCATAGCTCTGAGTATTAGCAAGCTGAAGTGGCATTGGGCCGGCCATATTTCGCGAAGAACCGACGGCTGCTGGGGCAAACGTGTTCTTGAGTGGAGACCACGACTCGGTTAACGTAGTGTAGACTCTCCGACCAGATGGGACGACGACCTGCGAGAGACTGCACGGGGATTTTGGATGCGTCAAGCTAAAGCTCATAAGGGGAGGCCTAAGTCCAGCAGAAGACTAACATAAACTGATGATGATGATAATAGGTCTAACGGTAGGTTCTACCTTAACTAAGCTCTGTCTAACGGTAGGTTCTACCTTAACTAAGCTCTGTTTATTTTGGGACTAGGTTATATATGCAACATCTTTTTTTAGACCATACCTCTTTCACGTTTTCTCTCTATGTCTGAACGTATTGTAAATTTTGATTTACTAACTAATCCGCTAATGTAGACTGAATAATAACTAAACAAATTAGTCTAGACTCAATATCACAATCCGATTAATAAATATTATTGATTTGTTATTCATTAAAGTGAAAGGTAAACTATTAAATCATCGTAAACGCAGGTCAAAGAGCGATGTCAAGTAAATAAAAAATTATGTCTTTCGAGTATTTCGATAAGGATCGAATGACACCTTAGAAAGACGGATGGTACATCGATTCCCTTGTATCGAGACATACGATCGATGTTTAGTGGGTTTTGATGACAATGAGATGATTTTATTATGCAAACGTGTATTTTAGTTTATTTTGAGAGCTTTTGAGAGAGATAGGCATCGAAAGTCTTTAGTTAGTTTAATACTTTTGATATTGTCATGGTTTTTTGGTTGATATTTCTGAATCTTCTTGACATTTTGCAATTATATTGTTTACTGGGAAAGAACATGGGCGTTTTCAAGAAAAACGCGTGCTTAGCTGCTATAAAAAGTAAGCCACAAAATACAAGATATAAGCTTGTATTTTGTCGCTTGCTTTTTATAGATATAAAAGAAACAAAGCAACAAAAAACATAGCAATCTTGACAATTCAGTTCCCTACTGTTCTAAAGACATGTCAATTCGGTAAGCTTTAAACTGACAGTGACTCGGATTAGAAGGATTAGAATCAATCACGTTCACAAATTGGCTTGGTCGCCTCAACTACTTTACAGATGGGTGAGAAAGTTGATATAAAGTAAGAAGAAATTAAATGTGTTAAACCTTTGCTTACAATGATATTTATTTAGTTCAACACAACATAATTTGCTAAGGTTCAAACAAAATAAAGGTTCACTATTCACTAGGTAGTTCAAAGTTGCTCAGCGAGCTATGGAAAGAGCTATGCTCGGAGTTTCTCTGAAAGATAGGATTCGTAACGAATACATCCGATAGAGAACCAAGGTTATCGACATAGCTCAAAGAATTAGCAAGCTGATATGGCAGTGGGCCGGCCATATCTCGCGAAGAACCGACGGCCGCTGGGGCAAACGTGTTCTTGAGTGGAGACCACGACTCGGTAAACGTAGTGTAGGATGCTATAGGCTGATGATGATTCACTAGGTACATTCGATTTTGCCACTTAGCAACAACATAGCCCATAAAACACGAAGAAATACACAACAGACAAAAACGATGACTATATAAAATCGAAAATAAATACAAAATAAAATAAATAAACAAAAAAAAACTCCTGTATCAAAAACTTTAATTGCGTTATGTTCTCAAATTAGTCTTTGATTGGAAAATTAATAAAAAAACATTTGTACGTAAATAAGTAAAAGAATTAAAATAACTTCTATATTTTACAATATTATGACATTCATTATAACATGACTTTGGTTAAGACACTAGTTTATCCACGTTTAATCAAAAATCATCAATCTTATGGACCACCAACGCCGTACAAACCTACTGTATTAACGAACGTCCATTTTTAATTTATTACACTTACTATTGTTTCAATTAAAAATACGGAGTTAAATATTTTTTTGTAACGCCCAAATTGCTATATCGCGGTGTCATAATTTAGAACTTTCTATTGTACGATTATTTATTATATCCTATCTAGTAATAATTTTATATTATTAAAGAGTTGAGGTAAGTTCGTCTGTATTGCTTTATCAAAATTTATCGTAACGTTACTTCTTTAAAGTGACTTTCAATTAACAAATCGTTTAACTTTAATATTTATTTGATTACATATGACGACCGATGTGGTGCGGTGGGCGAAGGTCTGCCTGCGACGCAGGAGGTTCGATTCCTGCCTCGGAACAATTGTGTGTACGATCTGCAGATATTTGTTCCGGGTGTTCTGGTCGTTTTCTATGTATAATAAAAAATATCTATCTATGTAATATATTGTATTATGTATATCAGTTATCTAGTACCCATAACACAAGCTCTGCTTACCATGGGGCTAGATAATGCTGTGTGAATTGTCCAGCATTATTTATATATATTTATTTATTTATCTTTAATTATTCATGTTATGTTCATATTTATTCTAGCTCTATCCTTGGTACACCCCCTGCCTTTCTTTAATTCACACAATTATTTCCATCCAAAGGTTGCCTGGAAGAGATCGCTTCTAAGCGATAAGGCCGCCCATTGTACTTGTCACAAGTAATATCTTTCATAATGTTCTGTATCTGGTGTACAATAAAGTATTTTTGTATTGTATTGTATTGTATCAGTTAATCGTGCAATACTAGCAATATTTAGCTCTATATTGCTCATATTAATTCCCGTTGATAACTAAGTACATAAAAAAGCAACTCGAATTAATATAAACCTTTTCAAAAAAATGGTAATTTTTTTTCATTAGCTTACGAGGGTCAAACTTAGCAAAGTTGGAATATAGGTTGAAAAAACTTACCCGGATCCGTTAGTGCCGGGGGAGGGAAGAAGCTTTTTATGTTATTTTATTTGTATGAGAAACAAATAAAAAAAATCCAAACCAAACTGATTATTTTTCTTTGGATTTATTTTATTTTGTCCAAAAATTTTACAATTTTATTTTGTAACAAAACTGAAGATTTATTTGGATTTATTTTGTCTTATGTCTTAGCTTTTTTTTGTTTGAATCTTGTCATCGTAGCAATATTTAAATATCATAAAATCCCGCATTATCATCGCGTTTAAGATCTAAGTATCGGCTCTAACAATAGATAGATAGATAGAAAATTCTTTATTGCACTTTAACTATAAACTATGTACAGTAAAAACTTAAAAATTAAGTACAATTGGCGGTCTTATCGCTCAAGAGCGATCTCTACCAGACAACCATGGATGGATAGGATCGTGGACAGTACCAGGGGATCTGTGTGCTTGTAAGTTGTGGGATATTATAAATAAAATACTAGTACTTACATAGAAATATACTACAAATATATCATAAAATATACATATACTACTTATAAACATAGGATCTAACAATTATAGGAAATAACTAAAACCGACAAACAGTGTAGCTACTAACAAAAAACCCATACTAAGAAAGTGATTATTAGGTGGTTTATTGGCCATATTTACAAATATTGAATCTTGAGTTTTGCATGAGTATAGGCGTTTTGCTAGCTCGTTAACGCATTTGGAGGTTTCGCTACTTTGTCTATATCGTAACGCTATACGGTACACACAAACTAAGGTTAAAACGCCATTTAACCTTGAAGGGTTAAATAGCGATTTAACCCTTCAATCCTTCTTCTACCTTGTCTGTCTCTTAAATGACCTACTAAAGAAACAAAATCACAGCTCTGATAGAAGCTGTCGACGACCGCTAGTTAACCATAAAATATCAATAAGGAATGCCCCCCAGCTATATATACCGTTGAGACCCGCCCAAGCTATGTTACAGATACCATTATTTAGACTCCGTGATTTGATTTGGTGGCAAAATATGTGGCTTGTATTAATTAGATATTATTCACGTGAAAGTGGATCTTGAGGCGATTGGAGTAGCGCTTAAATTATAATTACAATCTACTTTGATAGATCATAACATTCATAACGTAAAAACAGTGTGTCGGTCTTTGTAAAACTTTCCATATAACCCATTATAGGCTACCATAATGGGTTATATCGCTTTTTATGAGTTTTTATTGTCTTCAGAAGTAATAGCGAAATTTTACAAGTAGAACGTTTTGACTATAAAATCATAACCAAATAGAGATACCAAAGTTATCGACAGTACTCAGAGAATTAGCAAGATAAAATAATTATGCGTGCGGACGAACGTCTGCGACGCAGGAGGTGGCAGGTTCGATTCCCGCCTTGGGACAAATTTTTGTACAATCTGCAAATATGTATTTGTCCCGGTTGTTCTAGATATTTTTATATAAAAACAATAGCTATCTATGTAATATATTGTATTAAGCACCTATATCAGTCATCCCATAACACAGGCTCTGCTTAGCTTGGGGCTAGATGATGTTGTGTGGATTGCCCATAATTATTTATGTATTTTGTTTATGAAATAATACATTGAATTCAAAACTTCACCTAATCCAGGACAGTTTCGAAAGTATGAACCTGTTCAAGCCATAATACATCCTCTGCTTATGTTCTTTGGGACTGATGTTGACTAAATGTTGTTGCATTAATTTATTTTATATCTATTATCGAAGACCTAACCTAATAGCACTTTATAGCGCTCTCACAGTTAAACCAGTACATACATGAATTACGTAAGTGCCTTTAACTATTCTTTTTATTACTTTCGGAAGGTATAATGAAGAGTGAACATTTTGTATCGCGGGTATAGTACCGCCATGTTATTTGTGCTTTGTATAGCTTGTATAATTTGTATTCCATACCTGCTGTAGGGTATTCAAGATCAAGAATGAATGAATGAATGAATGAATGAACACTTTATTGTACCCAAAATAACAAAATAACACCTTATATCTAAATCTTACATAATAACAGTACAATAGGCGGCCTTATCGCTTAAATCGATTTCTTCCAGGCAACCAGGGATGGAGAAAAAGATATATTATACAAAAGTAGGTAGAGCACAAACAGTCAAATTCAGTCTAGCGAGCCATATTAGAGCTCATGATAAAAGAATCCGTGATATCTAGGGTCGCCGTCATCGAAATTGATGAGGAGGCCTATATATATATATATATATATATACACTTCACTAGCCTTCTTACGCAGACTTTTACTGAATAATTATAAACAATACATATGATCGCTTGGGAGAAAAAAACAGCACCTAGCAATTGCTTCAAGTAAATAAACTGTTTATTTTGGAAGAAAATGTTGTTTTAGTCTATATTTTTACGATTCGCCATTTTCATAAACTGATTAAATTCACGTGTGTTTTCAAGTACATTAAATGACGCATTAAATGTAACATTCTGTAACTAATTACAGAATTTTACTTCGAATGTGTGCGTAATTGGTATCTAAATAAGTGTGTTAATTGATTTCTATTACTTATAGCGGCGGAGAATATAACATTACAGCATACAGCGACTTTTGCATCCTGTCTATCAATACTAATAGTATAGACAAGAAATCCATTCAATAATTATTTATTTGTATTAAAATTTCTTCTTTTTCGATTGTCGACAGTTCTCCCTTGCGGGCACTATTACAATACAATATAAAAAAATAATAATAAAGGATTAACTTAATCTAGTGGCATAATCGGCCTTATCACTAACAGCGATTTCTTCCAGGCAACTATTCACTATTTTCTCTCTGTCTGACACACAGCTATTTCACAGATATCTTGGTCAGACTGTACTATTTGATTACTCTGTGACCAGAGACCATAAAAACCGAAAGCTCTTGTTTATGACGATACAGTTCAATAAATAAAAACCTGTTGTCTGTTACGTTAATTGTGATGACACCTTCATAAAGTATAATTAGAACATGTTTTTGGTTTCGTAAGTTTCTCGCAATAAGTTCTATTGGCTGTGAACATTTCAATTGATTCAATTCCCACAGTAGTTACTTTCAATAAAATTGGAAAGAAAACAAGGTCAATCTAGGGATAGTCATATCATACGGGTTAATTTATTCCACTAAATTAATCGTATGGTCTCATTATGACATTTATTTTAGCATTATATCTTTGATAAAAGAAACTACAGATGAAGGGACACGGGTCGAAAGTATCAAGGTATATCAACCATTCTATCAATATATTCGTGCAAATAGCAGCACCGCACACACTATTATTAGTTTATTTTTTTAATGTGTGGACGATTTTATGACGATACTTTTCTTAAGGTAAAGAGATAGATTAGCAGAAATTGGTCCCTGATTACCAGCCTTGCTAAAATATGGCGTTTTTGCCCGCGAGAAGCGGGCTATGTTTTTTATTTTTTGCTAAGTTATATTGTTACTTGTTTACCCAGAATTCTGAATTTCGTAGCACCCTGTCAACAAACAAAAAGTTAGCTTTTTTAAAATCAACGTACTAAGCAAAACCGCTGACAAAAACTAGTTATAAATAAAGATAAACAGAAATCTATCAACTTTCTTGAGTCACCACATAGAGCGAATAGGTTCCATACAGGTTTTGAAAAGAAAATGCCCACTTAACCGGTGTCGTAATCGAAGGAAACTGTACGTTAACTGTTGGGTAATCTGCTAGGTTTTAAAGGAGTCTTCCCACTAGAGGTAACATCATCATCAACAGCCCGTATACGTCTACTGCTGAACATAGGCCTTTTTTAAACAAAGCACTACTAGAGAAATGCTACGCAGCCAAACTCTAAAAAAGTACAGATTTCTGTACATTTTCACACACCGTGCGCCTGATCTCGCTTTAATCATATCGGTCTACCATCCGATTGAATCATGGCAATATGCTTGCTCATACAATTGTAGACTCCAATAGAATGTTCTGACCACATGGAAATTCGGCGAGGAGTAAGCAGTTATTCCGTGACCAATGTGACCATGGCGCATGAAACTGAGGCGAAATATTAGAAAACTCAAAAATCCAACTTGGTCAACGTGTATAATGGTAAATTCTCGTTAAAAATTCTTCTATGTAATGAGATGAAACGTTGGTGTTCTTTGGTTTCTTTGTTCGAATTAAATCAGTTTTAATTCCTTTCTATTCTAATAATATTTCATTTTGTAAAGCTTCGTTAGTGTAAAATCAATAGGTTTCTTTCCGGCCCTGGTGGGGGCACAGAGAGGGGCCTCGAGGCTTGGCCTCATTACCCCGGCGTCAACTCGAGGGGTGACGACCCCTCGGTCCTTAGGTTTTGTGGGAGTTTTTTTTTTGGCAGCATTCGGTTTATATTTTCTTTTTTCCTTTTTTTGTGTTTTTTTTGTTAGTGTAATCGTTTCAATATGTATCTATCATCTTCTCTGTAAACATGTTCTAAATATAGTTTTTTAATCTGCTGGACGAGCTCTGACGCTCTCGTTTGTATAAAACCTTCTTAAAACTATGATACTTCGTATAATTCTAGCCCAGCCGGACTTGCGCAAACGCACCTCGGATGCGGGTGATTACCGCGCCTGCGCTTACGGCTTATTTACCCGCTACTGGATACTCGAGCCAGTAGCTAACCTGTTCTGATTATAAGCTATTGTCAGGATTATAGAGTCGAGGATTATTTATCTAGCTCACAATATAATCATCATCATCTGGACATAGGCCTCCCCCAATGAGCGTCATAGCGCCCTGCCTTCAGCTTGACGCATCCAGCATCTCATAATCATCATCAGCCTATAGCAGTCCACTGCTGGACATAGGCCTCCCCCAATGAGCGTCGTGGTCTCTACTCAAGAACACGTTTGCCCCAGCGGCCGTCGGTTCTTCGCGAGATATATCCGGCCAATCTTAATACTAACTAAATCTAGTGGCATAATCGGTGGCCTTATCGCTAAAAGCGATTTCTTCCAGGCAACCTTTGGATGGATAGTATCGGTACGTATTAAAGCCCGTACAGGGTCATTAACATCATTAGGACGGGCCAATGATACCCTTTATTGTTTCACGATAGATCCGTGCTATCTATTGAGTTTAAAGGGGTTTAGTTTTTAGAATAGA
Source organism: Eupithecia dodoneata (assembly GCA_947044415.1). Lineage (NCBI taxonomy): Eukaryota > Metazoa > Arthropoda > Insecta > Lepidoptera > Geometridae > Eupithecia > Eupithecia dodoneata. Next base: position 5,679,945 of record OX345670.1, read on the forward strand.
ATAGAATAGAATAGAAAAAACATTTATTTAGACACAGGTACAAAATACAGGCATAGAATAAAAAACGTATTTTTTTTTTGGAATACTCCTAATTGTACCTTTCAACTGCTCGCTCAGGTTTGGCCGTTGCCGTGCCAATCAAATATTTTAGACCATTTTGTTTACAATTAATTTACTTGAAGAAGTTTCCCAATAATTTCGTTTTACTAACAACCTACCGGACTCTAAATGTCCAGATTGACATCTGCCTATCCACTCACAAGTTTTACAGTCCATCGCACAAAATCAGGTTTCTTAAACTTTTTATTACAATCAAATTAAAATCACTCAGCAGCACAATGATAAAATACCGTCAGCAGAAAAAAGCTTAAAAAAACACTTCGATTTGTTTATGCGATTTCACGGCTTCCGTCAACGTCTGTCAATTTCGAATTTGGAACTTGACTCGCTAATTGCTTGGCATGCTTTTTTGTTTGGATTTACGCATTTATCTAGGCCAAATAAAGAACGGTACCTACATTTTGTTAGAATGTAGATACCTACATATTTTTTTATTGAACATGGGTTCAAGTTAAACTTTTGATTTTAGCCAATAAAAGAGAGGAAGCAGCTATAACCTAAAACTAATCACTGTGAACGCTCTGTGCAATATGGCCTATTATTTATAGTAGGCCATATTGCATAGATTTAAATGAATTCATGCCTTTTCCTTTATTTTCTATCTCCATATCAAAAGTAGGTAGGATATTTGTTGCAGTAGAATTCAATTAAAGATTATTCATGGGTATTTTTTTTGAACGACCTATATTTAGGTATTTTGTATTTTAGTGCGTACATTTTATTTTAAAGTTGTAAAGTTCAATTAGTTTTGAGTGCCATAAGTAAGAAAAAACAGGTGAAACTCAAGTTGTTTTGCTGTCGTTACTGAAAAATATAATGAATAACAGTGGAACAGTGTTATAAATCTAAATGAATCTATGGTATGCAGCAGGCTTGTGGTCACCGTCGCTTTCTGGTGTCACATTGCTCAAACACCAGAGTTTGAGAGAGAAGAAAGATATAATCACACTACATAAATGCGAGAGGATGAATATCTAGATGTTTGTTACCTGTTCACGTCAAAACTACTGAACGGATTAGGCTGAATTTATTTGTGCATACAAGTAGTTCTAGGCCTAGAATAAAACATAGGCCACTTTTTATCCCAAAAATCAGTTTCTATGGAATAGATATTTGTTGTTCAAGGTTATATCTATTCCATAGAAAGTGAAACGCTTGCGAAGCCGCGGGCAGAAACGAGTTTATAATGTATTATAATATAATACACGGGTATTATTTTCATTTATTTCCTTTTATGTAACTGTTTAATAACTATATAAACGCTTGCCTCTAAAAATATTATATCCGTACTATAATAATATTTTAAATCTTAAAGCAACTCTGTCTGTTTATTACCTTTTCACGCCTAAACGGTTGAACGGTATTGCGTGAACGGACATAGGCTACTTGAAAAGCGCGTACGAAACTGCGGACAAAAGCTGGTACTACATAATAACATAGATGCAAGAACACAATTTATATTGGGCGTTGGCCTTGCGTTGTCCGTACAAATCCAAAAGTGCACTTGAATAGAAGCTAAAAGACTAGATCGCAGCACAAATTAAATACCAAGCGGTATTTAATTGCTGCTTGAATTAAATTCAGACAAATGTGATAGAACAAACTTAAAACGTTTCCATAGAAACACAAGGAAATTATGTAGTAAAACGGGAAACAGTTTGGGTACTAAAGATAACCCATGCTAATTATACATATATATAAGAGACTATATACCATATGAGGCTTTTATCTACTTACAACTATAAACAACAAAAATGTTAAAATTAATTATGGCTTTCAAGAACCTATCTCGTTAAATCAAAACAATTAATCTCAAAGTCTTCTCAGAAAGCACAATGACACAACTTTTCGAGAACAATAAAAATACCGAATCCATGATCGTATCTAGTTAGTCATTATTTCTTAAAACTCGTATCAAATCAACAGTTTTTCCTCCTACAACCTGACCCTTCCAAATTAAACCAATTTTGATCAAACAAAAAACTACTATGAATATAAAAACACAGTGCCACCGACTAATCTGTTCATTTATTTATCGGGTATTTATCGCAACAATCGCAACCCTTTTGTTTTATTTAAATAAGTAAATAATCCTTAATATGTTAATGAATCGCGAAATTTTAATAATTTGAATTCAGTAAATATTTGTATATCTGTTGCTAAATTCAGATGTATTTCTGAGAGTATCGGTCATTCGGTGCTCATTGGGTGCATTTTGATAACGAATTAGAAATATTTTTTATCAAAATGCCGTATAGATTTATGTTATGATACCCAGATAAGATAAATCTATACTTTTCAAGTGTAGAAGTTATTCTATAAAATTAGTCAAGTAAAAGTAGTAAAAAGGAATTTGTGTCCTACATATTAGGTCAAACTTTGATAGGCAAATACCGATGTTGATAAGTTTATACACATTGATCTATTACAATTTGAAAAAAAAAAACAATTTATAACAATTGAAGCCTCCAAAAAATTAAGGTCTAAACGTTGTGTGTACTAGTAATAAGTTCTTAATACATATGTTTAATTTTACTAACAACCTATGGATCAAGTTATCTGAAATAAAATGATTTAATTTTTTATTTAAACCTTAATTTTTTTAATAACGCCCGTTAGCCGGATTTGCTTTTATTTTATGAATCAGAAAACAGTTACTTTTGTGGCACTGTATGGTGATAAACTTGTGGTTGGATTTTGTTGAAATCTACGGTAAGCAATACTAATCGATTACACGTATTTTATTATTTATTTCGGGGCTATTGTTGTGGGGGATAATGGTAAAGCGGCGTATAGGATGTGAAATAGTAAGAATTAATAATACTTATAAGATATGCCTCCTAACCTTACCAGCCTATATTGGTCCACTGCAGGCCTCCTCATCATAAGCCCAGCTTGTATTGTGGAGGAAAGGGATGTAAAGATTACTTTATCTCTTACTAGGAGGTTTAATTTAATAAAACCAAAACAAGCATGTAAAATAATATTAAGGTTAATTAATAGTATTAACCCTAGATTCATAAACATTCGTCTCACAGACGAACATATTCAAGTATGGTTATTTATGATTTTTTTATGAAAGGTAACAAATAAATAATTGTATTGATTTACTTACTTCTTTATTTAGTTATTTAAAAGTTCTGTTTATGAAATACATTAAAATATATGTATTCCTTTTATATCTGTCATAAATAACTTAATATGAACAGCCTCCAAAAACAAAACACTTAACTCTTAAATGTGAATCGAGCCTAACAATAGGTCTGTGATGTATTCATACGAGGCATCGGCGATCGGCTGGATTAAGTATAGGCTGTAACGAATTCCAAATTAATAACATTCCTATAGCTACACGTTATACAGGATGTTCCAAACCTGCGCTACTCATATTTATACATCAACGGGTCTGCTACATTTTTGTAAGTTCATAATATATAACCCGTAATAGATAGTAATAACTCTACCTACTCGATATACATATATGTATGTATATTATAGCAGCACGTACATATGTTTATGTTGCAATCAAGTATTGATTAAACCTTATGTAACTTAAAAAATTGCCACAAATTGATGTATATGTTTTTATTTTGTTTTGTTTGTTAGTTATACGTTTAGGTTATGATAGAACTGACATACTTTACGAAGTAAAAGTCCTTAATAATATGATTAAAACTATTATTATTGCACAATGGGCGGCCTTATCGGTATGAGCGATATAGCCAGGCAACATTTGGATGGACATGAAGTGTTAGAACAAGTATAGACGGTGGTAACCTCATAATTTAATGTGATTGTGATGTGTTTTATACGTTAAATAAATAAATAAATACATGTGCCGTACATTAGTTTACATAACAAAGAAAGTTTTGTCTCTTTCCACAATTTTTTAACACTGCAGCGCCTCTATCGGATATCTTTATCCGATAGAGGCGCTGCAGTGTGAAAAAATTGGGAACTATTCTTCGTACTGCGGCAAGGGTTGAATAGTCTCATACGAACTCGATTATAGTTTTCGAATGGTTTTGAGAGAAGAAACAGAGGCTTGATAATTTTTTTTTATACATTCGTGAGAGCGAGATAGAAATGAAAAGTAGGTATATCGAACTTTACTTTTTAGCATACAGTTTTTTTTATCTAGAACATAAGTGGATATTATATGAGTAGGGATCTAAAAACACAAGGAATACGTAGAATTTGACGACCCCTGTGGCGCGGTTGTCAAAGGTCCGTCTGCGACGCAGGAGGTTGCGGGTTCGATTCCCGCCTCGAAACAATTGTGTGTACGATCTGCAGATATTTGTTCCGGGTGTTCTAGTTGTTTTTCTATGTATAATAAAAAATATATGTCTATGTAATATATTGTATTATGTATATCAGTTATCTAGTACCCATAACACAAGCTCTGCTTACCATGGGGCTAGATAATGCTGTGTGAATTGTCCAGCATTATTTATTATAATTTACGTCATTAGCTTAGCTGACTTTGAAGTCTGATGATGCCGTAGGTATGTGAACTCTTTTTAGATTATAATATAATTTTGATAAGAATTTTAGAATATTTTTCGATCTCTCATGCGATTAAATAATAAAAATCGAATAAATATGTTTATTTTTTAAGTAGGTGTCGAAAAATAAAGTTTCTTTCGATCCATTTGATAAATTTTATGATCGGTTTTATAACGAAAAAGTTAAATAATGTCACAATAAAACACCCAGCAGCCATCCACAGCTAATTAACCAATACATTTCCAAATATACTACCACGAAACTAAAACAGTATCGAAACTGATACAGCCTGTATGCCCACGCGCACACCTGTCCGATGATCATAAATTTAAATGACCAAATCAAGGTGAAATTCGTTTGTCTAGTAGAAAGCTTATTGTGAGTTTTAGACTAGCTTTTTTAATAACTATAAAGTTTAAATACATTATATTACAATCGAAATCTTATTAAAAAATTATTATAAGAAGTGTGTGTAAGTGATCCCGCTGGTAAACGTATTCTTAATTGGAGACCGCGACTCGGCAAACGTAGTGTGGGACGCCCTCCGGCCATGACGGATAACGACCTACGAACATTGTCCAAAGTATAATAAAAAAAATATTAAACAGAATTTGCCCTGTTACAGAAGTAGTTCATATAAGTAGGTATGCTAAAACGATATAGTCCTGTTTTGACCACGCTTTAATTATCACAATGGTGCCAAAAACGATTTGCCAACATCTGATAGGATTTAACAAAGTAATAAAACAACTCAACGGTAGCTAAACCTCAAAATAATCCAATGAATATTCAACTACTGTTACGTAAAGATCCAACGCCCTATCGATCGATGGATCGAATGATTACATCTACGGATCGAATGATAATATCGCTTGGATCGATCTGAATGAGGTACCAAAATAATTTCGTTCAACTTTCTCTGACGATGTTGATTTGCGTATAAAAGACTTGCTTCTGTTGGTTGTATTGTTCGAATTTCTTAATTAATTAGGCGATCTATAGTTATCTTGATTTAAATTAAATAATGCTGGACAATTCACACAGCATTATCTAGATCCATGCTAAGCAGAGCTTGTATTATGGGTACTAGGTAACTGATATACATAATACAATACATTAAATACATAGATATTTTTTATTATACATAGAAAACGACCAGAACACCCGGAACAAATATCTGCAGATCGTACACACAATTGTTCCGAGGCGGGAATCGAACCCGCAACATCCTGCGTCGCAGGCGGACCTTCGCCCACTGCGCCACATCGGTCGTCGAACGTTTGTTTGCATCAGTGTAGTTATCTCACCTGTTTCAATTGTAAATACTATCGTTCTTTGTTAGTATTAAAGAAAATACTTCAGTTAATAATCAAGCCATAAAAATCAGGTATTCAAAGCTTTTTTAGATTAGAGAAGGCAAAAATAAAAGCCTCTTAAACGTTATAGAAAAAGAAAATGTAACCTATGTTTTAGAAAAACATAATTACACTGGTAAGAATCAGAAGTATACACACTTCTGATTCTTACCAAGTGTAATTATGTCTGATATGTATCAGATATACATTCTTGCTAAGTGTAACATAGTTTTTGTTTTTTGGACTAATCGTTACTGATTCCTCTAACTGTGAGAAAACAAATTTACCAGTAGGATATTCTGTTTCTCCGGCGAACTACAACCTGGGTCTATTCAAGACTATGGTTAACAGGTGTCTTTGTAAACCTTCGGGATACATTGTCTGCCACATCGTCATTTATTATTAGGTACCTAATATTACGGTCAAAAGAAAGTAAATTAACGATTTTTTTCTTTAATTTACGATTTTTTATTTTTAATATACTTAAAGTATAGCTTAAAAGCTGCAAAAGCCCAACACAACTATTACAATAACAACCCATGTTACGCTAAACAAGCAACAAAATGAATCAATTGGCCATATCTCGACATACGTCATCTAAAGCCAGGCCAGGTGCATTGTGATCTGATGCTTAGATGCGATTGACGACCGACCCCCTGGTAGATCCCTTGGTAGATTTATCAGAACAATGCTGGGTGCAGTTGATTATGCATTTTGAATAATAGAAAATGGAGGAATTGGGTTAGTGAGTGGCTGTTGCTTTTAGAGAGAGTACACAATGGACGTACGAAGCATTTTGGTAACGTGCTTTAAAAAAAACTAAAGTATAATATTTTTTTATTTGGGGAGCCAACCTCAAATAACAATTTATTATACTTTAGTAAGCCTTAATTCGGAAATTATTAAAACAAATTTTAAAATCGTATACACAGGTCATCACATCACTTCAGTGTGCTTCTTTTTTATTTATGAAAAGTACACCAACAGTATACGTTTAGTGTTTAAATGTGTAATATTAACATGAGACAGGTTCTAATATACAGGTGGAAACAACATTAAATACACTTAGGTATGTAATTACTAATATTTGACAATTTGAGATCAGTTTTACTTAAATTTACTTTATCTTTGTTTTATATTTTAGGGATCGTAACTTAAAAATAATGGAATTATTATAAATCTTTAATATTATTTAGAATCTATTAAAGACAAAAATTACGTCACTAACCTGCTATTTAAATTAACACTTGAATCGCATAACCGGTGTTTAAAGTTTCCTTAAATAAGCTGCTGGCAGTATATAAAAACATTTGATGTTATGATTTGAAAGACGAAGACGTAGTTTTACTGATGTGTTACACTATACTTAATTTCGACTTGAGTCAGAATTAAAATGGATCGACGACGACCCGGATCAACAATGACCTAACCTTAAGTCAAAGATATGCCGGTGTTCTCTTGAATAGGACCTAATGAAACTTATTCGATTTCTGTTTTATTCTCTGCTAATGGCCTATAAAACGGTCATTATAAACCATAATAAATACAGATGCCAGATAACATACCTACTATAATTCTGTATGCATTTACGCATTACCCATTTACAATAATAGCAACTGTTTGACAGTTGCAAATGACATACATAATTTGTAAGGACTATTATCGAACTAATGTTATAAATGCGAAAGTATGGATGTTTAAATGGTTGGATAGATGGATATATTTCTGTTACTTCAACTACCAACCAAAACTACTGAGCATATCAGCCTGAAATTTTGCAAATACATATTTGGTGACTTAATAAAGCTACGAGACTGGAATAAAACCCAGTTACCTTGCGATAGAAATAACCTTAAAATCGACAGAAACAACGCATGCGAAGTCGCGCGCACACTAAGAGTATAACTTGTTTTATAATAATAGCTATATAGTGGCCATTGTATTCAATTTTCCTTTTATTAACTTATATTTTCCTTGATATGTACATCAAGATGTTGGTTGTATGGCATTGATTTATGACGTTCATGTAAAATGTTAAAAGTCATGCTGGTATATGTTGGCAGAAACGTGCGTCGTCGTTTCTATGGTAAGGTCTCAGGTGGTCAAGAACTTTATATACCTAGACAATAATTAATTAATAAATCGACCTCTGTGGCGTGGTGGGTGGAGGTCTACTTGCAACGCAGAAGGTTACGGGTTCGATTCCCGGGTTTAATGTTTGTTGTATGGCATTGATTTATGACGTTCATGTAAAATGTTAAAAGTCATGCATATGTTGGCAGAAACATGCGTCGTTTCTATTGTAAGGTCTCTGGTGGTCAAGAACTTTATATACCTAGACAATAATTTATTATATAACCTATCTAGTAGACGACCTCTGTGTCGTGGTGGGCGGAGGTCTACTTGCAACGCTTGAGGTTTCGGGTTCGATTCCCGCCTCGGGATAAATGTTAGTACGATCTGCAGATAATTCCAGATGATGATGTTTACTATGTAAAATATAATTATCTATGTAGTGTATTGTACTCGTATTAGTTTATCAGATAACTAGTACCCATAACAAAAGCTCTGCTTAGCTTGGCGGAAGATAGGTAATGCTGTGTGGATTGTCCAGCATTATTTATATTATCTATAAATGTATTCATTTATATATTTATTTATCTATTGGAAGTCTACTAGGTATTATGAAGGTTCTGTGGACAAAGTGGACAAGTAAGTACCTATCAAACTTAAAATAAATAGGCAAAACAGCCAACGACAAATATCGTAGGCAAAATAAATTTTGTAGGTCTGGAATAAACGCCTTTCTTACGTCCAAATTTAACCTGGTTAACAACAGGTTTAAGTCTACCCAATCAAAAATCGATGGCCAATCGTGATACAAAGGGTTCCGCTATTTTATGCACCATTTGATAGTAACAGTATTATGTTGGTTTATCATAAGTATTACGTAATAATAATAATTATGTACTATTTCCCGTAAACGAAATTGTATGAAAAATTACCACAATTGCTGTTACTTTTTTGGTAGAAGACAGAAATGTGGCGCGGCTTGGCTCGATAGAAAAGGCGCAGAAACTTTTATTATACATCATATATAAAAAACTTAAACATATATAAAAAAATGCTATTTTCGGCTACTACTGTTTTCAATTACTATTGAAACATATAAGGACCCCTAAAACCAACGTCTACACAATAAAACATAACATTTCATCGGCCGTAGTGTCTCAATCTCGTTCACTTATCATAAATCTAAATCAAGATAAACGACAGTTAGGGGCTAAATGGGAGCTTCGATATTAATGTCCTATTGAGACGGAAGGAATGTGAGCCAGGCTACTAGTGGTTTTTTTGTTTCACAGTTGAGTTAGACAGCTGTGTTTTGTAATACTGCTTCTGTCTTTTTGGAAAAGGCATTGTTGAAGACGAGATATATGTTCCGGGTGTTCTGGTCATTTTCTAAATAAAAAAATAAATATATACCTATTTTTTTTTATTATTTGCTTAGGGTGGCTTTGGTATCACGGCGGCCATGATAGGCCTATTGTGATCGCCACTTATACGTTCAGCCCCGAAGCCGGAGCCTAAGTAATGTATTGTATTATGTATATCAGTTATCTAGTTCCCATAGCACAAGCTCTGTATAGCTTAGGGCTAGATAATGAGGTGTGAATTGTGTCCAGTATTATTTATTAAATTTATTTAAATAACAGTTGATACAAATGAGATAAAAATGTTCATATCACATATATATATATATGTTTTCATCTACTACAAATTTACGGTCAATAATCCGTGCGGTAGAAACCCGTAAAACCAAAGATTAAAGTTCAATTCAACTTATTTCCCATCCTAGCCGGTAAACTCGCGGAACTAGCAGAATGATGACGCAACGCTGTTTTGTCAGCCATAAGCACACAGACTCCGTAAACACTGCAGCTCCTATTGTTTGTATGGTCTTGGGTACGTGGAGGGAGGAATCAGCTATTAATTGGATGCGGCAATCTAACACGGTATTATTTATGTGAAGGTTTGGCTTTATGTATATGGATGTGGCTATACTTTACATCTCTTAAAGTACTGAACGGTTCAAGTCAACATAACTACGATGAATCAGGTTAAAACTTTCAAGCTCTTAATTATTACAAGGTACTAAAGTGTACTTAAAAGTAATCTCTTAGTACAGTAATACAGAATTTCTTCGGTTTGATTATTACATGTCACTTTATAAAAAATCATTCAATTATAATATAAAAAACTTATTCAGATCAAATAATACCAATTCAGGGGCTCCCTGAACTTTCTTAGTATTTTCAAAATATAGGTGTAAAAGCTGCATCACGGATCCAGTAAGGCAGCCGATAGTGTGCCTATGATTGAACCCTCATTTTGTTTGGCATCCAACTAAATGAGGGTGCATTAATCATCATCCGAAAGTCACTCATAAATAAACCTTGGTTTTTCTTGACATTCCAGGACATTGGTCCACTTTGTAGGTGTAAGTTGCAGTAGTAAAAATTATTCCGTCTCATTCACCAAGTCCTAAGCATTATTGGTAATAGTACAAAGTTCCAACTTGTTCCTATTAAACCATGTTAGTTAGCTTCGCGGGATGCCAAATTACTGTCAGAGATGTCAATCAGAATTTAGATTTTGAAGTCAGATTCGACGTGAGCCTAGCCCATAGCACAAGGACACATCATTAGTGTCATTAGGTGACACTTTAGCTTTAGCATTTCGGGCTAAACGTTTGGATATGCTTGCACAATTGCCTTGTCCAACTACCTATTTGCCTTGCTTCGTTGGTTCATTTTACCTATTGATACTTATATTTTTAGTAGTCAAAGGCGTATACGATTGTTTTTTTAAATACGGTGACTTGCAGCAGAACCCGAAACAATGCGAGCGAATGAGAGTTTAGTAATTCTTATTCACTTGGCTGCTTAGTTTCACAGCAAGCAAAAAGAGGCTAGTTTGGTTCACGCTCGCTTATTGTCTGCTATTTTATGCTATATTATATAAAATGTATCTAAAATTCTAAGAGTTACGGCATAAAACACCTTATTTGAAAGCTTATTGTCGTGCTGTGAGGTGAGAAGTGTTTGCGTCCATACCCTTTGTCCTTCAAACTCCATTCTAGAATACTCCTCTTAGAAATTTCGTAAACTACCGCATCCACTAACTTCTAGTTCCCAGCACAATAGCAAGTGACCATTCGATGTTAGCACATACGAAGCTTTGTCTGCCCACTCCAGAACAAAGACGTGATGTCATACCTATTGTAAGGAGATGTAGAGGCACTGAATATGCCTTTACGTGTTATTGTGACTCTTTATGTATTTGTGTTCCATTGAGAGTGTGTACGCACCTTAGGCTAAAGGTTACATTATGATCTTTGAAGATCTTTTGTTGATATTGTTACTTATTAGTTTCATAGAATAACGACGACCGAACTGCGCAGTCCGATTGCAGTTGGTTCACGTGAACTGCACGCCCACTGCGAATGAACTGCAAACCAACTTCGCAGTCCGATTGCGGTTGATTTGCAGTTCTATTGCAGTCGTGTCAACTGCACGCCGACTGCAAATGAACTGCAGATTTGCGGTTGGATTGCAGTTGAAATGCGGTCCGTCTGTCTAGAGCCTTACGTAGACTTAGAAAAAATGTAGCCGCGATTGCACCTTCTTAGATAGATAGATAGATAGATAACACTTTATTACACCACACAAAACAGAAAATAATACAGAGATAAAAACTTAGAATAAAGGTATAAAGGGCGGCCTTATCGCTGATAGCGATCTCTTCCAGGCAACCTTGGGATGGACTGGACATGAACGAACAATATAGACGGTGGCACTTTAATAAATAATTGATAACAAATACACTAAATACATCTTATTATATTTTATTTAAAGATCATATTCACACGGCGATTATGTCGCTCTATAAGATAAGTCAATTATGCTATAATCTAAAAAACTTAACCAAAATATCTGAAGATTATGCATTACAAATATATTTTACCTGCTATATAGGGAAAGCTCAGCTCTATAATAATGGAATCTCTCTATAATCATGGAAAATCTATCTCAATAATGTAAGAATGTTCAATGAACTTTATCATCACATCATCAGCCTATATTAGTCCACTGTTGGACATAGGCCTCCCCCATTGAGCGCCATAGCACCCTGTCTTCAGCTTGACCCATCCAGCATCTACCTGCAGTCTTTTGCAGGTCGTCATCTCATCTGGTTGGAGGGCGTTCTACGCTACGTTTACCGAGTCGTGGTCTCCACTTAAGAACACGTTTGCCCCAGCGGCCGTCGGTTCTTCGCGAGATATGGCCGGCCCACTGCTACTTCAGCTTACTAATTCTCAGAGCTATGTCGATAACTTTGGTTCTCTGTCGGATGTATTCGTTACGAATCCTATCCTTCAGAGAAACTCCGAGCATAGCTCTTTCCATAGCTCGCTGAGCGATTTTGACCATCGTGAGTGTCCACGTCTCAACTCCGTAGGTCATAACGGGGAGGACGCACTGGTTGAAAACTTTCGTTTTCAAGCAATGCGGTATGGATGAAGAGAAGGCTCGACGTAGTTTCCCAAACGCTGCCCAGCTGAATCCTCCTTTTGGCCTCCTTTTCGAAATTGTTTTTACCTAACTGCAGAATCTGCCCGAGGTATGTGTATTCGGAAACGATTTCAAGAAGGTGACCATGTACGACCACCGGCCTTGGATCAATGTGTCCATTGATCACGACTTTAGTTTTATCCAAATTCATGCCAAGACCGATACATCGGGCTGCTGAAGCTAGGCCGTCCAGCATCTGGTTCAGCTCCTCTAGCGACTTTTATCACTTACAAATAACGTTACCAAATCCGACAACGTCCTACTTATAAAATACATAAACCGTCAACTTCACACAAGATATTGTCAGCATTCTATGTTATAACGATAAAGCTAGAATTTATCGTTGATACGTTATTAGAGTGTTTGACTTAACATTTAACTTGCGACATAATACCACGGGAATGCTTTGTCGTATGTTTTAATGCGGTAGTCAGAGAAGATTGTTTACCACTGCTTGCGATTCGCGAACTTTCGTGTTATACAATATACTAGTTCTACATCCAGCATCTACCTGCAGTCTTTCGCAGGTCGTCATCCCACCTGGTCGGAGGGCGTCCTACACTACGTTTACTGTCGTGGTCACTCAAGAACACTTAGGCTCATGATGATGATGAATAATTTGTTTTATGTAATCTTTAAGGTTATAACATTAGGTTTTTTTTTTAATAATAATATTAATAAATAACATAACAATATCTATATGATAAGTAAATATCATGTACTGGAAAACAAGCTTTACTGTACCCCGCTGGGTTTTTGCAGTGGACGCAGGAAAGCTTACCATAACACTAAGTCCCCTTGCTTTCGTATTATTGTTGGTAGCGAATTAGAAATTAACACACGAGATGGTATATTGCTACCTGCATACAATTACACAGGTGCAGTAGTGTTGTGAAGATTCAGTCATTCAGTTATATTAATTTCTACACTCGGCTTCAATCACGTGTTTTGATTTAAAATTCACTCAGAGATAATAAATAAATATTGCTAAGAGGCGACGTGGAAGGCCCAGGATGAGATGGCGCGACGAGCTCGAGGTACATCTTCCATCATGGCCTGTTGCAGCGTTGGGTCGCGAGGAGTGGAAGGAGAAAAGGGAGGCCTTTGCCCAGCAGTGGGACAATAATGGCTTAAAATAAATAATAATAATCATCTAGCCCCAAGCTAAGCAGTGCTTGTGTTATGGATCGGTACTAGATAACTGATATGACTTAATAAAATAAATTACATGATAGATATTTTTTATTATAAGTATAGGAACATAGATAACGACCAGAAGAGAGTGTACAAACATTTGTCCCGGGGCAGGAATCGAACCCGCAAACTCCTACGTTGCAGGCGGTCCTTCGTCCATCGCGCCACAGAGGTCGTCAAGCAATTGATGACTCATCCGAGGTGATAGGTTAAAGCATTCACTGCCCAGCTTCCCAGCTGTACTTGGGTATGTGCGTCGTGGGTATCCAAAGTGTTAAACAAAACTATACTCTATTTAAAATTAGATTTATATCGCTTGGGCTCTCAACTATGCAGCGGATATTGACCGGTTCCATAAAATATCAAATCGTTTAACATTTTAAAAGCTTAGTTATCACAAAGTGCAATTGCGACGACCGATGTGGCGCGGTGGGCGATGGCCCGCCTGCGACGCAGGAGGTTGCGGGTTCGATTCCCGCCTCGGAACAATTGTGTGTACGATCTGCAGATATTTGTTCCGGGTGTTCTGGTCGTTTTCTATGTATAATAAAAATATCTATCTATGTAATGTATTGTATTATGTATATCAGTTATCTAGTACCCATAACACAAGCTTTGCTTACCATGGGGCTAGATAATGCTGTTTGGATTGTCCAGCATTATTTTTATTTTTTATTTTTTTAAAGTTTTACCAATGTAATTTTTCAATGGATCAATTGGTCTATATGAAAGTCATAGAAAGTAAAATATTAGCATAACTACCAATCAACGCAGCAATTGTTAATTGAACTCTGCATACAAATAACAATGTACAGTCAATTTCAATCAATGAACTAAACAAACTATTATGGACTATGGAAAATCGCAAACTACTAGGTACAATAAAGAAATTGGGTGCATTGATTGAGTCAGCAATTATTGAGATAGTTTCTTTAATAAAACATAACAATAGCAAAATCGGAAGTTTTATTTTTTGGAATTTAAAGCAGATTAGCATCATACCTACTTATATTTACTAAAGTACCACCGTCTATTTTGTTCCTTCATGTCCAGTCCATCCAAAGGTGAAAGAGATCGCTCTCAGCGATAAGGCCGCCCTTTATACTTCCTTTATTCTATTGTTTATTCCTGTATTGTTTTCTGTTTTGTGTGGTATAATAAAGTGTTTATTATTGCTATTATTATTATTTATTTCGGCGGGGTAATGCAGTCAGCGCTGCAGCGTTTTGGGGACGCTTCCAATCGGTATTGATATAGATATTTTGAGCTACCTCCAGATTGATTACAAAAGTCTACAGTTCGCTCAACTATTTCAACTGTAATGAATTTGTTGCTATTCCATAATTGTCTTGCCACTTTCTCTTTTGAGGCAGCATCTCAAGTAGATTGGAAAGGATAAAAATCTGTTTTTCAGGCAAATCAAATCAAAATGACGAAAGGTCAACATCAAAAGGTCATAGAAGGCTGTAACGCTCTTAGCGCTGTATAAGCGACAATCGCCAACCGTGCAATTGCACTGCCAGTACTCACAATCTCACATGATCACGTTTTTTACTTTCTCCAATCATCGGTGAAGGTGTTCAATCGCGCCTACAAACAGTCTCCTCTGTAATCATGCCACAAGCGAAGCCGCGGCACAACCTGTAATTATTAAGGGAGTTCTTTACTTATAATTTCAACGTCGTCGTTGGCACATGCCCATTGTTTTGCCGAATACGTTACAAACAGGTTGAAAACGATAAAAAATCGTTATTCAAAAACTATTCTTTGGGTAACAGTAAGGATTGAAGCCGATTTTTTTTAGATATTAAAAATTATGTTTCTTTGGCTACCTGAAAAAAACACTTTTTTACATTGGGGAATATTGCTCAAATCTCATAAACGTACCTAAGTACCACATCGCTGCAAATTAAAATTACTCGATAATTATTATGAGGTAGTCAAGTAGTCTTAAGGATCTCTGTATAGGTTCGTGATAGTGCAAAATTATGTTTCCAGTTTCCATGCCATAAGCAGCTTGTTTGACCCATAGTTTCTCCATCTAACAGAAGTGACAGCAAGTCTAAAATAATAAATCACAACAAAGAGGAGCCTTCAGCTTCGCATCTCGATAAAAAACAATAAATTATTACAAAACGTCATCCGTCATTCTTAAATCCGTCAAACGTCAATGGAAACAGTCAATGCGAATCAAGTAAGTGGTATTTTTATTATACTTTACAAAACTTGTAGTACCGCTACTAAGATAATGTTTTTTCGCTAGCATCTCGAAAACTGCGAAAGGAAACTATTGCACATTTCGGTGGATTTTTTTTATCTCCCATGGTGCGCTGCGATGTTGAATAAATACAGTGTGGAGCCACCCTCCAAACAAAAATCATCTTAATCCTTAGTTGATGATTTAAGGTAAATAGCAATAGAACCAATCGAACCAGATCATTCATAAAGAATGCGGATTTGTTATTTCAATATCACATTTTCATAAAAGAGACTGGCTGAAATTCCACTCTGTATTCCCCCGTAATATGATCTCTAATCCATCTTTGACAGATGTCATTATCGTTCTAACGTCAAGAATAGAACAACAGATCAGCGATAGCGACTCATGGTAGAGGCATAGCATAGACCGGTTGCATACACCGTGTGGGACGTCCTTTATCTAGCTCTGTCTTACTTACAGATAGTGTCAATTGCGTTGGGCAGAAAATATGCAGTTCTCATGAGGCAATGCGCAGGTTTTATTAAAAGCTTTGGGACTAGTTGTAGCTATGGACAGACATTACCTGTGTATATAGACACAGTTAGTGTCAGTCTACACTGGTAGGGGTTGGTCGAATAGGACGGGTTGACTTAGGGAAATGGTGAAGTATTTAACTACCATATCACATAACAGAAAGTGAAGATGTGGCCTGAGAAACCAAAACGCTGTGCGGTTGTTCGCCGGATCATAGTCAGCGGTCCAGCTGTGCATGCGGTTACGTTGACATTTAAATATTACGGTGAGCCGCAGCGCTAAAATACTGTATAATGAAACGCATTTTTAGCAAGAAGTCGCTTTTATAACACTCGTTTATGTGGTTTGTATAGGAGTTGTTTTGTATAGCGTACTTAGCAATCACTGCTTCTTACAGGACGCTTTGTACCTTGGTGTGTCAAATTGGCCAAGTCCATATTTTTTATTTTATTATATTTATAACAAATCTACAAAATATATACAGCTATCTTTATGAACAGATATAAATAAAATCCAGAAGTATGTATTTATGAGTGAAAATGAAAACCCACATAGTAAAACAACCTTGCATAATCCTAAAATCAAAGATCGCCGCATGCGCAGTGCGTTCGGCCGCGGATTAGCGAATGGAATGAGTTTACTGGCTATTAGTGCGAGATTTATCACGTGACTCCGAGTTGCGATGGACCGGGACAGCGCGGCGTGAGATCTAGGCGAGGAATCTATCGATTGTCGATAAAAAAGTTTCATCGATATCGATAGATTTACAAGATTGCATGCAGATTAGTATAATGAATAATAAATAAATAAAAAGTTTTTAGTGTGGATGTAGACTATACATTACATTTTATTTCGATAATTATTTTTGCCCAAATCACGCCTAACAAAATTTGAATTCTAATTAATCCGTCAGTTAGATTATCAGAAGTTTCGTAGACACGTGTTTTTTTGCCAGTTAATCAAAACATATTTAAGATATAAACTTCCGCGTGACGTGACGCTGTGCGAATTGTTTTTAGCACGGTGCGGCTTTACGTCAACTGCCTCCAATAACTCCCAAACGTTGGGAGGCTTTATTTATGTAACTTTTGTTTGATTGACAAAATAAAAAATATGTGTTCATTGTGAGTGATTTTTCTATTCTGCTTCAAATAATTTGTTTCACAAACATAATGCATTAAAAGTATATACAGCAATCTAGAAATGCACTATTTGATGATAAAAAAGTTGAAAATTAGAAATCTCAGTTGAAATAAGTGTGTTTGAAGTTTAAGCTTACCTTATGAATTTTATAACTAAGTACTCATTTAATCCTCAATTAGGTATTTAATACGCGATTATAAGCCCAACACTAACTTCAGATCCCGGCACGATGGTCTCTGGTCACGCGATTCAATTACCTAAGCCGCCGCGCCTATTCTCATCGATATCGATAAATCAACTTACCCCATCTCTATAACCGGCAGAACCACTGTACAGGTGCGTCGGTTTCTCACCGAGGTAGAATACACACGATGATTTGTCCGGAGATAAAATCAAAGATTCGACAGTATATCTTGCAGATTCTGCGATTTAGTAATTAAATCGAGGTCATGATTCATCAAAAGGAGTTTATAACGGTCCATCCAACAATTAGCAATGTAAATAGAAACGAGAAAAATGTATCTAAAATAACTTTAAACTAAAAACATATTATAGGTAAGGCACTCGAAATTGGATTGTTGATGATCCAAATTCTTAATATACATTAATTAAGAAGGAACAATATTTTATGTTGTTTTTATCAAATAAAAAGAGCATTTTAGATAAAACTATATTTCTAAGCAATTTAGTTTATAAAGAGTATTAGAGAGATATATATAGATACGTATGGATAAATCGAGAATAGATACCTAATGTAGTACAGACCGGACTAGTAAATATTATGTAGAAAGTAGAATGACCACGCATACATGACCGGATCGGGTGATTAGACCATGTGAACGGTAAACTTAGTTGTATACCTTCTATCCACAGTTAAACTCTTGCTAATTTCTTCTGATAATTTACTAAAGAACGTTAATATCGGTTACGTCAGGACTGTTTCAAACAAGTTTTGAGTTAGTTACTGACAACAGCTATTTACATCTTCAAAAGTAATAATATTTAAAAATATGTTAGAAACCCCAGAAGAATTCGAACATAAAATCACCCATCAAATATTATTCAATACCTACCTATTTGCTAACCACATTTTATTCCATGATATAAAACTGTCATTACAATAAAAGAAAGCATTAAAATTGTAATAAACATTTTCGAACTCGGCATTTTTGCGTAAAATTCTATAGTCATCATCATTAATATTGAAAAAAAATAATAAATTTTATGCTAAGCTCACAATTTATGGATGAAACTTTTCGATTATTTCTATACAGGTTTAGCAGTTTTTATTTCGTATTCAAATTTCTTTTTCCGTCCTTGACCCCTCGCTATGAACTCAAAGGTCGCACCTGGTAGCATCCGGTTTTCACAAACATAATATATATGTATCTATTATTGTTTAAATTTGAGATCATCAATAAATTTTCATTTAAGTTGGTTTTATTATTTTAATCTCGAACGTGTCTTATTTTTCTCTGCAAATTATTGTAATTATATGCTTTTAGATAACGCGGATTAGAATAACTAGGTTTATATTTAAATACTTTGATATATATTTTTATTTATATATTAAAATTGACAATTGAATTGTAAATGGGTTTTCTATACTATAATTATCGAGTCAAAGCTATTAACCAAATATTCATAAGATTCTAATTGATGAGTGTTCCGTGATTGATATATAATATAAACCAAGTTATCAGAGAAATCATCAAATATGTTAAAAATACTCCAAAATTATGCGATTTTACTCTAAAACTAAGTAACAGCTTTCTGTTTGTAATGTGAGATCAAAGTAGACATAAAATTATACGAAGGTATGAGAGAGTTATCACATCATAATTTGTGTTATATCTTAAACATTTTAGCCGTTTACATTTTAAAGCGATTAATGTGTAGATAATAATTGTAATATGTTTAACATGACTATTTAACTTATATGTAAATAAATAATGCTGGACAATTCACACAGCATTATCTAGTCTGATAGATAACTGATATACATAATACAATACATTACATAGATAGATATTTTTTATTATACATAGAAAACAACCAGAACACCCGGAACAAATATCTGCAGATCGTTCACACAATTGTTCCGAGGCGGGAATCGAACCCGCAACCTCCTGCGTCGCAGGCGGACCTTCGCCCACCGCGCCACATCGGTCGTCTAAAACTTAGTTAGGTAACTGCCTACTTGTTTCTTATATAAAAAAAATCACGTTTAGGTACATCAGCGGTAGTCAGTTCTTCGGAATGAACCGCAAATAATTACTAACTGAAGTCAGATTGGGAATTCTTTGAGCTGTTGATAACTTTGGTTCTTTATCGGTACGAACCCAAGCTAACTATGGCAGTGTCTCTCCTTTGGGAGAGGATGATATGTCCAGCAGGACGTTTGTATTCTGATGAGGGATCCTCATCAGCATACAAACGTCTAGTCAGAGCATCGTCTATTTCATAACGATAAAAAACAAATAGTAGGCTGTGTTAATTTCCAAGATATAACTATTAACTACTCGTTGAATTCAAACTACCAATTATATTTTGTATCAAAACGTACAAACCTTCATAGAACAAAAACTTTAATACAAACCATGACACAGTAAAACACCGTAACACGAACACATCAAATAATTCATAATGTCTGACAATCTGTCATCGGCGTAAACGCCTGACCTCGGCGATTGTTTCACTGGTGATTGATGTACGGAACCACTGGGCACCTGTCACTTTTATACGTGGGATAAGTGTTGAGGTTACAGCGATATCACTACATAGTAAAAAACAAAGAAGCTTCCCGCTGTCTGTCTGTCCCTGTTCTTGTATTTACATGCATAGACAAAGCGCCCAGAGCTGTCCTTACAATACAATACAATTACTCTTTATTGCACACCAAACAGATATACAAGACAAGAAAAAGACAAAACACAGAATGTGTTGTACAATGGGCGGCCTTATCGCTTAGAGCGATCTCTGCCAGGCAACCTTTGGATGGACATGAAGTGTTAGAACAAGTATAGACGGTGGCGTGTTATACAGAATAATATTTAATTGGGACAATCCTTACGTGAGCGTCAGAAACTCCTTTCATTTTTTATATTATTGCTACTAGCTACAGGAAAGACCAGTATCAAATTGGAAATACAGACTGATAATGATTAAATTGACACCAATTTAATTAAATAAATTATCGTAAATGGAATTAAGTTTATTACTTACACTACACTTGTAAACAGCGGGGCTAGAGTGTGAAATCAAACATCACTATGCTAACAAATTGAAATGCACACGCGTCCCAACATTATACTCAATAAAGAGAGGCCTCTCGAAATCAGTGGTGTAATGGGAACCATCAAATCAGACAATAGAAAGTGGTTGAAGTAGTGAGTGGTATTAAACATGCGAATAATGAATGATCATCATGAAAAATCTATAAATCATGACACGATGGGTACCCTTGTTTAGTTATGTATTTAAATATTATATGAAATAGTAAGTAATTACAATAATGAAAGTTGTCTTTACGATTGAAGGATGCACAAGGAAGACAGTATCAATTATTGAAAACAGTGAACGTCAAACGAAGCTCCGCTAAGTTGTGCATATAAAAAAAAATAATTGCTGGACAATTCACACGGCATTATCTAGCCCCCATGGTAAGCAGAACTTGTGTTATGGGTACTAGATGACTGATATTACTTAATACAATACATTACATATATTTATTTGTATACTTAGATAACGACCAAAACACACATAAAATTCCCGAGGCGGAATCGAACCGACAACCTCCTGCAACGCAGGCGGACCTTCGCCCACTGAGGTCTGAGGTCGTCCTTTAAGTGCTAACAAGGCGCTTATCAGGGAAGCCCTATGACCAGCTGTGAACTAATATTTTCGTAGCGAGATGTAGAATAATGTCCAGGGTGTTTCATTAGAATGCCAACACTTAAAAGCATTGACAATTAAATTTGACATGTGTACAATAACATCAAGCTTAAAGACCAATTTATAGCACATTGGCATACGTAGGTACAAATGATTGATGTTGGTAGCTACAAAGTGATTGCAACAAAAGATGACATTGTGAAACAGTTCGACAACCTCAAAATAAAGAATTAACGAGTTACAAATAAAAATAAGATTCAACAAAGGGTGTAGACAAAAAACATTAAAGGTTCATATTAAGTGAGATCGAACACATTCAAGAATAAACCTTAATAGTGGAGTCTATGGTTCACAATATTCGGTAGTTGTGTTGAGGCTAATGGCAAAATTATAAGTTCGTTGCTAAATAATACATCATTGACTACGTTTGTTCTTTTGTTGGCTAAAGATTATCCGTTTTTAAATGTTACAATCAATTTTCATTTTATATCTTAAAATATTGACAGGTAAGCAGATGTTTTTTTGATAGTGATTATTATTTTTGTTGGTGTAAAAGTAAACAATACAAACTTGCAAAACTATGCAAATCTGCTCAAGCAATAAAAATATTAGCATATTTTTGCAATCATTCTCTCAAGCCATAAAGGATCTCTAATAGATTGCAATTTACAACAGAAAAACACAATTACTTTTTATTTTTCACCTGTAGGTGTTAAACTGTGCTAATAACATAGGTCGTTTCCTGCCCATAATTGCCCTGTTATTAATTTATTATGTAGGCAGAAAGTAAAGGCTATTATCTTGACCATACTTGATTCGATTATAGGAAAAGATTGGTCTTTACTTGTACATACCTAGCTAGGTACTTAAAATGATACATACTAAATAAGGTATGTTCTTAATAAATATAATATAACGCGTCCAAATAATCCCATTAACCTGTGTAACTTCTGTTTTGTAATATGGGATTTAGACAAAAAAAAATCAAATACAGCTCTGGTGGGCTATAAGTAAAGCTAACTTTCAAACCATCCATTGCATGCAATCATTCCAAAATGACCTTTCTACCCCACAATTAGACGGAGAAGAATCAGCCAGACTCTGAATTTTGACAGCTGTCAAAATGAAGCCTGAGATTAAGATAACGCCAATTTGCAAAAAAATAAGGTCCTAATTTGAGTATGCCGTTACTCATATTAAAATCTTAAAGCAGGGATTAAAAAAGCCACAAAATCTTAGTGCCGTTGAAAATCATGAAATTCTATGTTATTCATATTTATTTATTCCATATAACAATATACATCGTGTGAGGAAACTTAAAAAAAAATATATTACACTAAAAAATATATCTTGATAATGATCATACTGATGATTCTTAATAATAGGGTCTTTAATAATCAAAAAACAGTGAAGCAGCTAATGTTAATATGTACAAAATTGCAAATTGCAAGGTAAAAAAATAGAACAGGAACGTAAGAAACCTACATACAGACGATAAATAATGATGATGAAGCTTACACCAAGTTAGATGATTAAGAAAAAACAAATGATTATCCGACACAAAGAAAAGTAACAACCGAACAAGGAGGAAGAGATGATAAAAATAAATCAAACATTGGATCTCGTAACAAAACAAATATAACTACAATCCATTACCTAATCTATGGTAAAAGCATACGGCATGGAAACGACGACGGCCTGTGCCATAGAGCGGGAAAGGAACGTACAGTACAGTAGGCCAAGCACGGGATGTTCTCTAAGGTAATATACATTAATGACAACGTATCGTCGATACACTGAGTACATTATTAAAGTTAAAGGAATAAATTTCAAATCATTTGCGGGTAATTTTTCTCTGTTCTACGCTAGACAATAGCCGTGCTTGCCCTACTAGATATATCGTTGTAGAGCTGAGAAAACCAGAGCAAGACAATCAAAAATCTTTAAAACCAACATGTTACATCTAAATCATTTATGTTATGTTATATTAATTGCGTTCTATGTTTTGGTTGACACAGTGTTCTATATTAATCAGTAAGTTTAATTCTTATTTGAGTATAATATTTTAAAATTTGACTTTTCAATGTACTTATTTAGTAAGTCAAATTTAAATCCAAAATCCTTTTTTTTTATAGCACTATATACACATAAGCACTTAGTCAAGTCCTATTTATTACTATAAATTATTATCAAATACGAAATAAGGTGTTTTTAAAATAAATGAAATAATGATTTTGTTTCATCAAATCTATTCTAAAAAGTGGCGTTTTAGTAGCCTCTAGCTCAGTATATCGAACACTACTCTATACATCTTCATACAAGCTGTACACTACACCTTACTCTCCGGCCGACCTCTACGGGTCAACGCACATAATTGATTTACGCCGTCCGACTATACATTAACATAAGATAATGCTTAACCTTTGACATGAGTTTTAAAATTTCACCACGCTAGTATAACAAGCGCCTTTGTTCTTGTTTGGAAGCGATTGGATTGTGGGAACGTTTTAGAAGCTTTAATAAGAAATTAAAAGTATGCGTGATAAATGCTTCAAGTTTGAAGTTGAATCACGCTTCCTTTCGGTTGGAGCATTGCATTTTTTATCCTGTAATTTAAACATACATTCACATGTAAAATTTATTAGGTCATTAATGTGTATGGGGGACTAAAATTACTTCCTTACCTTCGGCCCCAAACCAACCTCAATCTACAAGTGATACACCCTGCCGATATACGATCACGGCTCTGACAAAAACCCCAACAACCTGCTTTCGAACAGAGTGGTAGGATTACAGTCTAAGCAACCCAGTTGAACATTTTAACACTGCAGAAAACCTGAAAATAATATAATTGCCTATCTAACATAGTCAACCTACAACCTTTTCATCAAGCAAGGTTTCTACCATCATTGAATGGATAAATCGCATTTTTTACCACTAGCGACCAAACAATAGTTTTTGACCTCTACGTTTGAAACGTTGAGTGCCCATTTGATTTGTTTATTTTCTACCGAATGGAAATAACTATGAGGTAACTATGTTATTTTAGATGTACGGAAATCATATAGATGTAATCAGCGCCTACTGATTTATGAGGTGTTGCCATTGGTTTATCTAACAAACAGAGCCATCGCGAAATCTTAATAAGTTTAAAAAGGTAAGTATAGTTTCGTTGACATTGGCATTATATGACTCGCATAGCCTATGTCTAATTACTTCTGCTGCTTTTACTTTCAGTCCATGTTTAAAATTACTATCTGACGACCGATGTGGCGCGGTGGGCGAAGGTCCGCCTGCGACGCAGGAGGTTGCGGGTTCGATTCCCGCCCCGGAACAATTATGTGTCCGATCTGCAGATATTTGTTCCGGGTGTTCTGGTTGTTTTCTATGTATAATAAAAAAATATCTATCTATGTAATGTATTGTTTTATGTATATCAGTTATCTAGTACCCATAACACAAGCTCCGCTTACCATGGGGCTAGATAACGCTGTGTGAATTGTCCAGCATTATTTATGTCTATTTGACAAACAATCGAAATAAGACAAAAACGATAATGCAATTAATTAACAAATAGTCAGAGACGAACTTAAGCCTCTTGACCACATTTCGCATACACAAGTTAATTGTGAAAGTTCCTTAAACAAAAGACAAACCTTCGGACAATAAATGTATGGACAGTAAAACTACAGAATAGACAACATTACCAATTTCAACCTCCCACTTCAATTCCTGACTGGAAAACGCAAATATAAGTCTAAATGCAACGAAAGACAGTATAAATACAATTAGCAATAGCGACATTTTGAACAAAGATGAAGCAGTATTAGGTTTTGAGCTATTCTTAGATATTGAGTTGTAAATTCGGAGGCATAAGAGTCATAATAATATCACATTTCATACATCAGTCACTAGTGATAAAAGCTAGGTGGACAATAGATGGGCAGCGAAGTACACAATAGTGGACCACCGTAACGACGGACACACACCGAGTTTTCTTGTTTGATTAGCGTCCTCAGTTGTGTTTGTCGATGAACAAGCGTGGTCGAGAGTAGATGAAGTAAAAATGGATATGGTTTTGAATGCTTTGTTAAGCCCTAAGTTTATTAAATCTATTGTGTATTTGATTGGTTGTGTGTGACGTCATCCAGAGGTTTAGTCTGAAATCCAGCGTCGGTCGTTACAGTTGTCGATATTCAAAACAGGAGTTAGTCTATATTGTCAAATGCCTGTTTTGTTTGATTATTTCCTATTCTTTGACATTGAAGTTAATTAAATGCAAATACATAAATATATTGAAAAGTAGAATAACTTCTACGTAAAAGTCTGTTGTTTCTTTACACGTTTATATAAAACTACTGAAATATATAACAGAGAAATTGAAAATGTATTTTGAAAAAGCAAATAATGACAACCAGCACTCGTATTCTCATTTTTATATATCATTAAAACAAAAAATATTCAACTTTTTAATTTTTATACCCGGGCAAGGTTGTTTTTGTGGAATGCCTAATTTAGAAATATTTTGACGATGGTGTATTACCTTCTCAGATTCTTCCAACATCCTCTCACATAGTACGTGCGATGTATGCTCATTTCGTTTCGTAATTGAGACCGATTGTTAAGTACTTACTACATTGTCAAGAACTTAGTTTACTTACTTTTCTTGTTTATTGAATAGGTGCGTCGACTGTTTTGTTAAGTGGTAATCTTCATCTGTGCTGGTGAAAACAGTTTGTCATTTTGTTTCTTTGAATATACATTCAAGGGGCGTCAGGCGATGACTAAGAATTATAGTCTCAATTGCAAATTATGAGCTTCTTATAATTCTGTAGTTTTCCATCGTATTTTTCTTAATTTTAATTAATTTTGCGTCCTCCAAAGCTACTTGATTTGTGATTTTTCTTATTATTTTCTGCAGCAACGTTATTATTTGGTAATTTAACTTCCATAGTAACTTAAATAGGTTTCAACAAAAACTTACCTTAGAAACTATAAGAAATCGTAAAAAATCGTATCGCACAGTATAAAACAAACCTTGCATTATTTTCTTATAAACGGAGTATAATATTTTGACTTCTCGATATTATTCTCGGGTCAAGACTCTCAAGACTTTTCACAAGCACCACAAGGGTCCTCAAGACCGTGTTCTACAATAACCGAATGGTTACTTTTGCAAATGTCAAGTGATGCACTTGTTAGAACTGGGCGCGGCAAGTGTTTGAATTGTATTGTCGTTATTGGTTTTTCTAACGTTAATTGTGTTCTTTGTACAGGCTTGATTGCGGATATGGGCAGCAATTCATAGGTTTAAACTTGGTGTTTTGGAAGTTCCTTTCACTGCACATTTGAAGATGGCTTGGATTTCAAAATAACGTCCTTGATGTAAGAGATAGAGTCTACATCCTACATCCACACCACATCTTCGCTTACCCAAGTGTGATGACGGTCAAACGACCTTACCATTACGAATAAAAAATGAGTTTTGAAACAACGTCACTCGATATAAAACTTTAAGAACTTCCACTGCTGAATATGTCTCCTCCTTAGGGAAGGGTTTTGCCATAATCACTACACGCAGATGTATTGATGATCGCAGTGAAGATCTTAAAAATGGTCGCTCGGAATATTTATTTCTTTGCTTGATACTTAGAGTTTGGTAGTACTAAAACTAAAATTGAACATTGCACTCACAGAAATATATCGATAATAAAGATAACGATTTATAAATTCAAACTGAGCGTATAATATTTTGCATAATTACTTTGACGTCACGAGTGTAATTTATTGATGTAAAACACAAACCGCGCGAAAACGATACAAAAGCATCGATTAGCAGGCGGCAAATAGAATCTTCCATTCGATTATCTTAGTCGTGAGCGAATAAAGTTAAAAGTATGTCCATACATCGATAGATAGATAAATAAAACATTTATTTCGTACTAACACACACAAACAATTAATATAGCGAGCGATACATACAATATTAAACAAAAGTACACTAGGTTTAACAATTAAAACAATGTATAAAGGTAACAAAAAATCCTGTAGGTAAATATGTATATATCGATATGTATGGACTTTGAACTTTATTCGATTGACCAAATTTTTTATAACCTGACGTTGCATGCGGAAAACGGTCGGGAGCGGACCGAAGTACGAGGTGAGAAACTAGGCTCTCCAGCCCCTTCTTTCGACACATGAGGTACATACATTTCGCTTCTATCTCGATATAGTTCTGTGGAAGCGCTTCTACTTTTCTCAAACTCCTTAGGATAAAGAATCAAGGAATAATATCTTCATCGAGACATTGAAGGGTCATTAATAAACGCGGAATGAATAGATCGATCAGCTGTCATCATGATGAATAGCCGATTGTGTTGAACTGCTAAATCTATTTGTTTCTAATATTCATATTCTTTATTGGCAACATAGTTACAGGTCAATTTACATTCAAACTGAATATATAAGTTAATGTAATAAATTCATAATATCATTAAAACACAATAATAACTATTAATATTAAACAATATAATTTTATAAATAAAAAAATAGAAAATATCAGGTCAATACTATGAGTCTATGACAGATGATGTAACGAGTAATAAAATGCTGAATTTCAAAGATCCGGATTCAATTGGCAGAAGTTTTTTGGTTGTAAAATTACAAGTATTACAGATGACAGCGAGAAATCAGATGACAGAATTCGGATGATGGAAATCGGATTTACTCTTAGTAGTCTAAGCACTATGCATTAACTATTTGTATAGACTACTATACCATACAAACAGTTTTATGTATTCATTGGAACGTTTCGGATTTGCATCGCATGTTGTGCGTAACCGCTCTTACCATTGTGAAAAAAGGCATCAAGAAGGAATCCAGGAAATAAGGGTACTTCAAAGCTTTATAGAGGTATTTAATTTAATAATCTTATTTATAATAACCAGTTAGATATTGGTCCAATCATTACAAACATAGTCTTTAAAACCCGGAGCGAATCAACGTTCACTATAACTCAGCCAACCTCAAAATGGAACTCAAACTTAACAGTTTTATCTCGTTGACATATTCCAATATAAATTTATCAACAGGCACCAAAGATATTTTTTTTTTTATTAAATCATTTATTTTACTATACTCTAAATAATACGGGCAGTAACAATCTGCTATGTTATCATTGAAATACATGGTAATTTACCAATCATAACATTATTAGCAGAAGATGATATCTTTTAGAACTTGATTGTCAGATTGAGTTGCGATTTCGTCGGAACGGCCAATGCTGGACCAATAAATATTGTAATCATAACAATCAATTAGGAAGATTGCAATAGATTGGTTCGGTACACTTTCGGATTTGAATGTAGAGTTTGGAATTTGTAGACACGTCTTGAATATTTCAAGATTTTCATATGTATATCATTTACTACGATTTTTGCAATACTTCTTTTTGTTACAGGTATTGGATGGGTGACTGGGCCATATTGAAACCACTTTATCAAATAAGGTTTTGATATAGTTACGTAGGAAATCTTCGTGACGTATTTTTTCGTGAACCAAAATTCCATAAACACAAAACGAAACCTTAACATGTAAACATAATTTTAAAATAAATATATAAAAAGGGACTATTATAGAGGTAAGTAAAATATTATCTACAACTACTCTAAATTAAACCAATTATCACAAAGCTGACGATGATTTGTATCGTTTTTCGTTTTCCCACATCTCAGCTGTAACTTAATTCAAAAAACTGTTAATTAACTTCTACCGATTCCTAACCCAACATTGATTAAACAAAAAAACAGGTTATCTAATAGGTTCGCAACTCTCGATTGTTCACTTGCGCAACAAACGACTACTTTCTTGATTGAGAGGTGTGGGCGATCATGAATCTATAGCGTGTTTGAAAATCAATAACGATAAATCTTCGCTATCCTACAATAAATATGGCTGAGCGCTTGCTAGATTACATTTTTAATTTATAAATTGCAAAAAGCTGTAATTGTACCTACTAGCTTAGGTATAAGAACGACGAGCAGTCGCAGGGAGTCGATGGTTAAGGCTCAACTGTGGAATTAGGCAGAAACCATCCTATGATAGAGATGATATTCACAAGCCCTTTGGATGGCCTTCGTATTCGAAATTTAACGGCGAAGGCTATTAAAAGAGCTTTCCAGACCATTCAAACGGTTTTAAAGTATTGATAAAGGATGGCTGGTTTTTACGTAATTCTAGAATCGGACCACTACTGTGTCATCGTTTGGAAGAGATCTATGTTCAACTGTGGACGTTTGTTGGCTGATACAAAGAGACAACATAAACAACACATAACTCTGCAAGTTGGTCATCACAAAAGACGTATGAGATGACTAGACCAAGATTCGAACGGTCTGCAATGTTTTTGGAGTGTAAATTTTTTTGAACACCTTGTATATTTTAACTGTTATCTTAAGAAAAGTTGTTCTACCACTGGTTTACTGCTAAAATAATTTATTGTGAGAATTCTACGGCAGCGATTAGCGAAATAGGATTGACGTCATTTAACTTCATTTAACTTCCGCCC
The DNA here is from genome assembly GCA_947044415.1 of Eupithecia dodoneata. Lineage (NCBI taxonomy): Eukaryota > Metazoa > Arthropoda > Insecta > Lepidoptera > Geometridae > Eupithecia > Eupithecia dodoneata. The sequence continues at coordinate 5,710,098 of OX345670.1, forward strand.
ATTAGTTGTATAGAGTAAGATAAAACCAACTTAGCGTATCTTTATTAAATATAAAGACTTTCTATATTGTATATTAAAATCTTATCTATACTAATATTATAAATAGGAAAGGTTTGATTTTTTGTTTGTTTGTATTGAATAGGCTCCGAAACTACTGGTCCGATTTGAAAAAATCTTTCATAGTTGGAAAGCTACACTATCCGCGGTGAACAAAGGTTATATTATATTTCAAAAAAAAATTAGGGATCCTTACTAAAACTCCAATAATGTAACCCACATTGTAAAAAAATACATTACAAATTCCAATACCCGTGCGAAGCCGGGACGGTCCGCTAGTCTTTCAATAATCTTAAAAAAAACAACGCAATTATTAATCACATGCTTGTGTATTCGGAAGTATATTCTTTTTAATCTTCTTGCAATTTGACCATGTTGTTTTTAACAATGAAAACAAGTGCCGCCATTTTGATCTGCTTTGCGCGAGGGCCTAGCTTTATGTCTGCATTTCTACAACTTACGTACCTAATTTGCCCACTACAACACTACCCAATCCGTAAAACATAATATTATTTTTAATCCTCAAATTAATAAGGCCTATTTTATATGTACAATAGAGTTGCATCAATTGAATCTATTTGAATCAATCAAACGGCGTAGGCCCTTTGTAACCTAACAGAGGTACCGATTGTCTTGTCTATTATGTTTAGCATACTGGCTTCTATAGTCTATGGTTTTTATGCGTAATAAGAATTAGCAAGCTGAAGTGGCAGTCGGCTGGCCATATCTCACGAAGAACCGACAACCGCTGCGGTAAACGTGTTCTTGAGTGGAGACCGCGACTCGGCAAACGTGGACTAACATAGGCTGATGATGAATGGATTTACGAAATTAAATATTGGTCTACCCTACATCTTTCATAGTAACAAGAATTTATTTTATCTCTTGTTTATCAAGTTAAACGGGATTTTATAACAGAGGAAAACATTTCTGGTGACTAGAAGTCTAGACTTTTAAGATGGTGAAATCTTTTAATGTGTTGAAAGCCTTTCGAGTTTCCAAGGCCTTCTTTTTTTGTTACTACTTTGTTTGTGTGTGTAGATATTTTTGCCCTACTACGTAATTATTTCAATTCGTGGACGACGGGGCTGATTATGCTTTAAGGTACAATACTTTAGTGGTTATTATAGGTCTTCTAGATAGACCTGAGTGTCAGTGTTTAATGAAATAAAAATAAATAATTTATTTCCCGGATAGATGACTGGTATTATATGAATCAGTTGATCTGCCTGTAGATTTTTTGCAATGGTATGAAGCTATAAATAAATAAATAAATAATGCTGGACAATTCACACAGCGTTATCTAGCCCCATGGTAAGCAGAGCTTGTGTTATGGGTACTAGATAACTGATATACATAATACAATACATTACATAGATAGATATTTTTTTTATTATACATAGAAAACGACCAGAACACCCGGAACAAATATCTGCAGATCGTACACACAATTGTTCCGAGGCGGGAATCGAACCCGCAACCTCTTGCGCCGCAGGAGGACCTTCGCCCACCGAGCCACATCGGTCGTCAAGCTAGCTAGCTCCATTGTTTTGATAAATACTTAATATTATTTCATTAGATATTTTTTTTGTTTATAAAGATTAATTTGACCTAAAATATCCCTGCCCGAATTCGAACCCACAACCGTACTATTCAAACAACAGCTCGATTAATTACAATCGAGTGATGACCAATCGATCATGCGCAGAGGCGCCGAACTGATATATTGTAGTTTTACACTGTGAATAAATTAAAAAGGGATTCTTATCTGTCTGTATGATTAATTACTCGAAATGCTTGTTACATCCAACGTGTAGCATCTAAAGTGACAACCTAAACGAGAAACACTAACTGTCAAAATCCTTTAAAGGCACTGTGAAAGTCTAAATTCGTAATAATATGAAATTGTTAGTGAACTTGCACTGAGCCTTGCATCTATAAACAAGTGAAAACTTAGTTAGAGCAAGGAGTCAATCTATTTGACTCCTAAGGTTTTTGTTTCAAGGTACATACTATGCAAGTATGTAAAGTACATACTGAATAAACTCCTACTTAACTTTAAGCCTATTTTTTGAGAAATAAAACTTTTATTATTATTATTTTATTATAATTACTGTCCACACAGCCGAGTCGTTGGGCTGTGTTGTATTTCGATGTCTGTTTTTTCTGTGTTTTCTCAGACAGTCAGAAGTCACCAAAAATTATGTTCGAACTCGTATCTGCCCACGGCTTCGCGCGCGTTGTTTGTATGGAAACGTTTTAAGGTTATTTCTATCCGATGGGGACTTATTTATGCGATAAAAAGTACGTTTTCTGGCCCGCAACTACTTGAATGCAAAATGTCAGCCCAATCCGTTCAGTCGTTTTGGCGTGAAAAGGTTACAAACATCTATACATCCAAACATCAAATCTTTTGCATTTATTATATTAGTGTGATGTGATTATATTCGTAAGGAAATGTCAAATGCCTCGTCTTTACAGGAAATGCGCACAATTTTATTCGAAAAGTGATACTTCGTGTCAGCCAGCTTTAGTTTTTAAGATCATAAAAATAGTTAAACTATTTTAAGCGTGAATAAGTAGGTAATAAACCTTAGGAGAGCATTAACACTTTCGCATTATTATTACAAAGGATAAATCAGAGATAGTTATCTGGTTTCGCACTGCTAACTAGATTGTAAATTTCCTAAGACATATATCTTAAAATATATAATTACTTCTATTTCTCGATATTATATTTCATGACAATAAAGCAATGAATATATTAATGGCTTTGTCCCCCTTTTATATGTAATTAAAATGCCAATAAATTTTACAAACGAGAAATTTCAAGCAATATCACTTCACACATAAATAATTCTATTTCGTAAGCACTTCCTTTTAACAAAACTAAAGACACTATCCACCGAAGCAGCCATAAATTAGATAAAGCTATGAAAGCCTTCTTCACCGACAATAATAACTACTCTGTACAAAATAACAGAGTCATATATGCATATTATGTGAACGTTTGAAAATCTCGACGCTATAGAAGATGCTATACTTAATACGTAGCAACAAAATCATAAAATACTAGCTGGTCAACTTTCTAAGCGTATAACACCTGTGCCCAATACATCGAACACTACACGGTACAACAATAATGTAGCATTAAATCGTACCATTCGTACTTCAACAGATGTTATACGTAAATCAATTTTTCGCAACAATGGCATACATTCGCAATGAATTACACCTTAGCACAACTACACGGTTAAGACAAAATCCACTTTAAAGTAACTGAGAATATAAATCAAAATTGTAGAGCAAGGAATGGTGGTTAAGGCGGTACGGGTGGAGGTAAAAGTAACAATGTGCACTTGCGTCCACTAGCAAAGCTTGAATGCTTGCGCCAGATCCAAGGTTTAGAGGAAACCGTTGAGTTGAATGTACCTACTTCAATTGAATTGATATCAAACATTTATTAGGATAACATGTTTTGTAATGATTTCTGGAATGTCTATTCATTTTGCTAATTTGTTTAGTTGTTTATTTTAATTAAAGGTTATCTTATTATTACACGTGATAACGAAATATTACACGTGATAACGAAACATGCAAGTCAGGGACTATCACGTATAATTATTGACTGACAGTTGAAAATAGGCGCATATTAGAAGTGTTCTAGAATGTTTATGGTTTAAATTATGTTTGTAAATTGATTTCTTACAATATACGCGTTAAAATCAAATTCTTCGCATTCTTTAACCTTACAATAATTCGTGTGAATAAGCTTATCTTTATGAGCCAAATTCTTATATACTACACTATATAACCTACTCTAAAACTGCATTCCAACGGTATCTAAATAATTTGTAGCAATGCGTCGCAAGTTATTTATATCAACTTTATATTTAAGTTTATTGATAATACTTTCTATAACAAAGTTATTGAGCCATTGACAAATGTTCAGAACTGGTATTCTGTTCGATTCCCACAGTCAAGCTAATAATTTAACTTGTTTTACGTCATTTGAAAGATCAAAATCGAGTTTAGATATTTTCAAATGGATTTGCCTTATAACCGTCCGTTATTTTACAATGTTCTTTTGAATATAGAGAAATTTAGAAGTGAATTAATATGAGAACATCCCATTCGGATACGTGCATTTTGTGTTCCCAATTCTCAAAACGGAAATGTATAACAACGACCAAAACGTTAAGTGATACTTAGATCCCAATCTTAATTATATATTTAGTTAAATTATAATAAAATTATCAAGATTTTATTTAGATTTTTGGATCAAGACGTTTGTCTTGTTCGACCATTTAGTTAAATGTTTTATAATAAAGCGATACCTAATAATATATCATTATTAACAGTAATTGTGTTAAGTTTACCTCTAGATACAGTATGTGATACGGCTACTGTGTCAAGGCTGAACATAACACAATCAAGCAATGTGACAGTGTGATAGAAATCCGCTTAGCTATTTGCATAATCTCTTGTCTACCTTTAAAATTTTTCTTTGATTATAAAACGTTACGAAATTTTTTAAATCAAAACTCTCGATTCTGTTAAGATTTAACTTTTCAATTTCTAATAATTATGTTTTTGTCTTCGTTTGACCACAATCTCACCTGATGGAAAACTTTCCATCAGGTGCGATTTGGCTGACGGGGTATCACGAAGGTCTAGAATTAAAACTTAACTATTCACTCTAGTCTAATTTAGGTCGGTTATGGATAAAACTTAGTATACTTTTCTTATGCGTATAATATAAAATAATACGTAGTCCACATATCACGCTCATCAACATTAAAAACAAAAACAAGAAATTTTAAGTGTTAGCAGTTATTCAGAAGTTTTTTTAAGAACAAAAATCGTAATTTTAATACAGTACCGTCGTCAGGGTATATTATTATTTTTTAATGTTGTTTCCACACATTTCCCTGTCCTATGGCAGATAAAAAGGTTGACAAAGGATATTGTATGGAGAGTTCTATTGTTGTTTGTTTTTAGCCGCGAACGAAACGCAGTGACAAGTTGTTGACTTGAGAGGCAGGGTCCGCTTGAAGGTTGCTCTACTTCGAAATTCATCTTGTATACCTTTTTATTCCTATCCTTGGTAATCGTCTTTTATATCAGATCGATTTTTAAGAAGGTTAGCAATCTTTAGCCAAATGACGTCAAATTATAAAAATAATACAATACAATACAAAAATTCTTTATTGTACATCATAATCAAATAAATCATTACAAAAATACATTATATGCGACATGTACAATGGGCGGCCTTATCGCTTAGAAGCGATCTCTTCCAGGCAACGTTTGGATGGAAATAATTATATGAATTTAAGAAAAGGCAGGGGGTGTACCACAGGTTATCTAAATAAAACTTAATAATATAAAACAAATAATAAATATTACAAATACCAAACTAAATAATACACTATTTAAATAAATAAATCACTATTTATTTAAAATCAAATTGTTTAGATGGCTGAATGACAGGATTTTTTATGATATTAATGATTTTTTAAATGATAGATCTTAAAACCTAATTTTATTAGTCATAATTATTGCATACTAGTTTATAGAGAGACATGAGTGCATAATTTGGAATAAAACCACCTTTATACCATGTCTTACGCAATAAATATTATTTGAATTTGATTTTGAAAATTATAGCTACACGTTTTAACATGTTAATCTTGATGTTACATACGTCAGTGGTTGAATAAAAAGTTGGAGATATAAGTCAGTGATGCTTATTATAAAAAAAAATTGCAAGTGATGCTGCTAAGTTAGTTATATTTAACACTTTGACTGCTGAAATCACACGGTGTGTGTTTTCTACAAGTGACTAATATGCGTAAATCTACACTAGCGCAGCGGCTGAGAAAATACAGATCTTTGTGACTCAGCACAGCCGTAATATTTTTCGAACGAAACGCATGTGCGGCGCAACACAACCGCTGTGTAGAGCGGCAGCACGAATTTTTTAGTTTAAAAAAAAGATCGCAGTCGTCGAAAAAAAATCGCAGTCAAAGTGTTAAGTATGACTCATACTCACGTTGACAACTAGTAGAAGTAGAATACAGTTGCAATTAAAGGTTAATGACCATTCTAAAGTAGGTCTGAATAAAAAACCTCCACATCATTACATAAATAGTTTGAATATAATTACACCTCGCCTTACATACTCGAAGCTTTACTCATGCATTAAAACGCAAATAAATGTGTAAACACTCCAATTTAAACATGATTCCGATTGCACAAATCGGATCAAAATTGATTCCGGAATAATTTATGTTTAGTTTGGTTATGTCGATTTGGAGGATAAAGTAATATTACGATAAAACAGTACATTACTTTATAAAAAGAATAGTGAGTGGTAGATTTTTTGGTACATCCTCTTCTTGATTATTTTCTTAAGTCGTAGAGGTATAATAAAACAAAATTGGTAGAAATTTATATTTATATGTGTACAAACTTTTAGATTAAGTATAATAATTTTACCATCAGGTCGTCCTGTAACTTTGTTTAGCATTAATATCAGTAGCTTTTTGTGGAAATTCTTAATTAGCCCTCAGCATTAAGTCAGATACCTACTCATTAAGTTAGCTGTTAATTTCCTGAATAAGTTAAAATAAATAAATAAATAATTTAATAAAGATAGCCTTATAGAAGATCATACATCTTAAAACTTTAATAAAAGCTTAGATTTAGAGAGAAAATGAATTCTCGTACCAAAAATGTCACTGTAAAACAATGGAAAAATAAAAAACCCTGCTTATTCTGTCTAGCAGCATCAGGTTTATTTTACTTAACTTAAATGAATATTATTTTTGAACACTAAAGTCATTTAAAACGGGATATTTACCATGATTTGATTTTTGAGTTATCCAATATTGGTAGTGGTAATGTTCGTAGCAAAAGACAAAAAATGAGGGTAGATCGGTATTCTGCCCATAAAAACTTACTCGCAGTCGCAGTGCCTTCAGTTACTCCGTGATCATGGCGCATGCAACTGTGCCGAAATATTGGATAACACAAAAATCAAATCATGGTAAATATCCCGTTTTAAATGACTTTAGTGTTAATAACCATGATAGTTTTAAAAGTTTTATTATTTTTGAAGACACAAAAACAGTTCTATACCTACCTGGTTCTTGCATAGGATACCCTTTTGTATTGGGTCATTGAGTTACAAAAACTACATCAATGTTAAATGTGTATCTCATATCTCTCTTTCATATATTCGTAGTTATCTATTACTAGCTGCGCTTCGCGGCTTCGCCCCCATGGAAATCTATGTGTCAAATGGTTTAAATGATAAAAAGTAGTAATTTTCGGCCAAATCGGTTCAGCCGTTCTTGAGTTATAAATAGTGTAACTAACAAGGCTTTCTTTTATATATTTAACTAGTGTCTGCCCGCGGCTTCGCATGCGTTGTTTCTATGGAAACTTTTTCAGGTTATTTATATTTATATCCCATGGGAACTGATTTATATGATAAAAAGTAGCCTATGTTTTATTCCGGGCTTGGAACTACCTGCATACAAAATTTCAGCCTGTTCGGTTCAGTAGGTTTGTCGTGAAAGAGTAAAAAACATCCTTCCATACATACAAACTTTCGAGTTTATAATATTAGTAGAATAGATTATCCATTCGCTTTGTAACAATAATATAATATATTATTAAGCAAGCGCTCATACTTAGCGGATATATTATATCCGCTAAGTATGAGCACTTGCTTAAGCGGCTTGTCCGCTCATTATTAATATCCCCAGATCTAGATTTGTTAAAAGCCTGATTAGATCCAGAGCCACTGCCAGATCTAGCATATCATGTTTGAATAAACACGACTTCCCATTGACAGGTTTAGCACTGGTACGAAGTACAAATCGAGGTTGGTCTACTTGAGAACCTACATTGTGTCGGTTATGCAATTTACTTTATGAAATGTCTTGTTATGAAAAGCTATGGTTTTAATGGTTCTCTAATATGTTTCTTTATTTTATGTATGTTAGAAAAATTCAATTCAATTCAATTCAAATTCTTTATTATCAGACAACAAAGGTCCATAAAAAACACATACACAAAATTACAAAAGTAAAAAATCATTTATTTCTTTAGGCTTACAAAATAAGACAAGTCATATTTTATACATTAAATTATTATCAAAAAAATATATTTTACTGTCCCATAATAAGCAGAACTTGTGTTATGGGTACTAGATGACTGATATACAATACAATACAATACATAGATAGATATTTTTTATTATACATAGAAAACGACCAGAACACCCGGAACAAATATCTGCAGATCGTACACACAATTGTTCCGAGGCGGGAATCGAAGTCGCAACCACCTACGTCGCAGGCGGACCTTCGCCCACCGCACCACATCAGTCGTCAATCATGGTAAATATCCCGTTTTAAATGACTTTATCATTTACAAAGATTTGACACCATATTTTATTAGGTTTCAGAATATGAAAACTAGATTTTATTTTTAATTTAGCTTTGATGTAAGTAATAAGCTTTTCTTTTTTAAACATGCGATTGATTTCAAGGTAATTTTGCACAAAAATCTAAATTTTATTAGATGGCTAGCGAAGTTTTCAAGTTTGATAAAAAATCTTTCAAGATTACTCTAAATACAAAGTAGAGCATCTTCCCTTTAAGCTAGTATTGACAACAATAGGAACTATAGAGTGGCCAACGCGAGATTGCATATTGAAATATTCAGAAACTCATTCCGCGCCCTTCTGTCTGTCCATAGCCGAATAACCCTCTTCGGAAATTTCATCTTTATCACTATCAAAATAAGATTCAAATCCACTGTTTTTGTCGTAGAGAATTAAAATATATCTCAACAAATATTATTCTTTTATTTAAATTAAACTTTATTCTGATAACGATAAAAGTCATGTTATATTTTAGGTCGATTAGTTAAAGCTGGCGCTGGTTTTTACATAGCAGTGAGAAGAGATTACGCTGACGTCATAAATGTCAGCTAAGTATCATTATCATTCGTAGTCAGGTTAAAGTCGAGTCGAAATTATTCACTTATGGGCTCCTAAATTTTGTTGATCGACCAGAGCACTATGCTAGACGCATCCATTGACGCCTCGATACGTTTTATGTCTCCAATCCACCTGGCAACTAGGGCACGACGCTTCATTTGCAAATCCTCGGCCAATAAACTGTGGTCGCTTAGCTCCACCTATCTCCACGGCTTTGTATACGTTGCATCGGATCATGAGGGAATAGAGAGTGCAACTGTCTTTGCGTACACTATCGTCATCAGCCTATATTAGTCCACAGCTGGACATAAGCCCTTCCCTACTGTGCACCATATCACCTTATCTTCAGCTTGACGCATCTAGTATCTGCCTGCAGTCTTTAGCAGATCGCGGGTTTACGTACTGGTGCAGTATTATAACCTAGCCAAAGTTCGGCTAGGAGGATGTCCTCCTAGCCGAATTTCGGCCAGAGCGCACCGACCGTCTTTTCTTTTAGTAGACTGATGATGTCATCACTATACTTAAAGAAAAGATAGTCGTGCCAGTTCTGGTTGGTACTTGGTATATCTATTTTGTTTGTTAACTGTTTAAAATGTACATATTTATGCATAGAATGTGACCTAGGGGCAAGGTGTCGGGTAAAATTGATTTTTTCACTTTCGGAAGAGATAATGTGAACATTTTTACGGTAATTTTAAATAATGATAGGTGAATTACATTAATATGTAGCTAAATATATTTTTACTTTGGTTTAATCAATATTTTATAATTTAATTCACAGGGTTTTTACGAATTTAGGTATTAATTGCTTGGAAACTGGTAGTATGAGAAGTATTTTTACTCATTATTATGTGTAAAAATACTTCTATTAGTATTACGGGCAAGCAATAATTCTCAATTCTTTTGTGTTGTTTACTCAAATTTCTAATAACTTTAATACAACTATTAAATAAATATTTTTAAACTTACGCGATCTGAACACGTAATTATAAGTATTAATACAACAGTCATCCCGTGACCACGACAGTGTGTAAACCTGTTGAAACGTCGGGAAAAATAGGTAAATAAACGCGATAAATACCCGTTGTATTAATACTTATAATTAACTATTAAATAATACAATTATCATTTCATTAAACATTGATTACAAATATTGTAATCAATTAATCAATTGACGACCTGCGAAAAACTGCAGGTAGAAGCTGGATGCGTCAAGCTGAAGACAGAGCGCTATAGCGCTCATTGGGGGAGGCCTATGTCCACTATGTCCAGTGGACTATCATAGGCTGATGATGATGACAAAAATTGTTAAACAACAAGAAACAAAATTTAAACAATAAAATTTCCGCCATGTCTACCACAAAAATAAATTCCTCAGCTTCTCTAGTAAAATATTTTGTCTTCCACAATCTCTTATGAAATTTATACCTCGAAGGTCGTTAGTCAAAACGGTAAATATGACAATATTTCATTTTACATTTGACATTTATGTCCTATATAAATAGTGTCAGGTGGCTTAAAATTATAAAACAAATGACTATTATAATTCTTTGGAGAAACTTTAACAATAAAATAGGTAATAATAAATATGACTTCGACAACAGTTCATAAAATACAATAAAATAAAATACCTTTTAAGAAATCGTTTTAAAATGCACCTTGTAATAATGGATTAGGATTGCTTTTCATAAAATAATGAAAAAGCAATAACTTTGTTTATGAGGTCATAGTTTACAGTGAATGAATTTTTTTTTTTATTTACTATTTTCTAAATTAAGTTCCAAGAGAGAGTTTGCAATTTATTCTAGGAAATACGTAGCTAACGTTAAATTGTTTATTTTGAGAATAAACGGACATCAAATCTCTTAAGTGGGTTATAGAACGAACTTAAAGTATGCGGTTTTTAAGATCGCGAACTTATCGACTTAACGTCGGTGACACACATGAAGCTTACTCACTCTGTATTGCGATGTCTTCGACAAAAGAAGCTTTGTGTTATTTAGGAATTATATCGTATTACATTTTAAAAACTAAAAACTGACGGACTGGCCAAATTAATGGCGGCTCGTGGCTCGCAGTGCTGCCGCACGTACGAGCGGAGGCGGGCTACGAGCAAAATTTCTAACTCATCAAATCGCCAACGAACGTACTCGGCGGGTTTAAAGTACGCATACAGTACACACCAGCGAAAAACGTCGTCGAGCCACAAGTTCGCGAACTTACTCGCACTTCTATCACCCACTTTAGTTTTAAACTGTTTTCGAAGTTTAAGTAAATACAATTTCAGAACATCGCATCTGGAACATTTTTATACATCTCCAAAAATCATACAAATTGGTCCATATAATTATGACGGAGAAATCAGAAGAACAAACATACAAAACATACAGCTGAACATAGAATCTCCACCTTTTTTCAACGTCGGTTATTCTGACTGTCGCAAAGCCCAGTTGTAAAGTAAAAGTTGTACCTTTTTTTGAAACATAACTCATTATAATATGTTAAATTAAATATTTCTCATGTAAAGACCCCCCGTCAAAAAGTTTATTATTCATTTGTTTTCAAATTAGGTACTCAACGTACTCAACCAATTTATCACGATCTGAACTCTAAATATTTATACGTATTGGCCTTTTTGTTATAACGGTCCAATTTTCGTTGGTTTTTATATTTTTTTGAAGTAATTTGTCTAAACTCTCGCGTTTCGTGTTGAGACGACGGGTGGTGTACTTTTTAGATGTAAATACTTATAAGTGTGTACATTAGATAGTCAAATTAACGTCTTTTTATCGATTAAAATCATTTAAGACGATATAAATGAGTTTTAATTTATTTTTTTATATTAATTATATGGGATCCCGTAGATTCAATATCAAATTGATTTCCTAATAGTGTCATCGGAGTGTCTAACTGTTGAATTTTGTATAATTTGTTCTTACCCCCCTTTGTTTCATTAGCAAAACTATTAAACTCTAGTATTAATATTCATAACGAATCAATATAATTTGTTGGAGGAATTATGAAATTAAGAAAACGTCTTCAATGACACATTTAATAACTTTATGTACCTACCTATTATGTTTTTATTTATTAATATACATTTTAAGGTGCACCTACCTAACATTCTTGCCTGGAAAAGTTGCTCTCAGCGATAAGGCCCCCTTTTATACTTTGTTAAGTTTCAATTTAGATAACTATATGAATTTTTGTTTATGAATGTTGTTTTTTCGGACGACAAAAATAGTATCACTGACTGTACTTATATTATCATCATCATCATCAGCCTATAGCAGTCCACTGCTGGACATAGGTCTCCCCCAATGAGCGCCATAGCGCCCTGTCTTCAGCTTGCCGTATCCAGCATCTACCTGCAGTCCTTCGCAGGTCGTCATCCCACCTGGTCGGAGGGCGTCCTAAACTACGTTTACTAAGTCGTAGTCTCCACTCAAGAACACGTTTGCTCCAGCGGCCGTCGGTTCGCGAGATATGGCCGGCCCACTGCCACTTCAAGAAAAATTTACATGATGTTATAGGTTTAGTTAGTTCGCATGCGGACTAGTATGGCACCACAGGCAGAAATATCAGGACGACAGGAAAAGATTCAAGAGATTCAAAGCTCGACCAACATACAACCGAACCATTACGTTTTTATATAAACCCTGGGTCACTTATTTTTATTGGCACAAGCAAAGACAGCTGGCAAGTATCGGTACTTGTACGGTTACCCAGTTTCCCCAATATTTTTATTGGTTGGAAAGACAATAAGATGTCTTTAGTCTGTACTTTGGCTGCCAAAAAAGTTTTCATTGCACTTAATTTACCAGTTTCTGGGTTAAGTGAGCCGTTAAATTTTATATGCTGGTAATGGCATAATCTGCTGGTAAATTATGCGTTGGTTCTTGTGGTTAACTAGTGAGGTATACTTTAATTTAGGACTTCCTAGAAGAGAAAAGTTTTACATTTTGGAAAAACTATAAGAATCGAAATAATAAAATAAAAAACTATGAGTTTTACATAAATAAGTCTCAATCACTCAGTTACGGCCATATCGCGAAGAACCGACGGCCGCTGGGGCAAAGGTGTTCTTGAGTGGAGACCACGACTCGGTAAACGTAGTGTAGGACGCCCTCCGACCAGGTGGGATGACGACCAGCGAAAGACTGCAGGTCTAATAATTGCATTATCTACCAGGTAGATGCTGGATGCGTCAAGCGGAAGACAGGGTGCTATGGCGCTCGTTGGGGGAGGCCTATGTCCAGCAGTGGACTATCATAGACTGATGAGATGATGAATTAGTTGCTTCGAATGGAATTGTTGATCAAGAATGAAAATCTACGAAACCTATTGTTTGATCAATTTTAATTCTCGACCAACAGTATTGGTCAGTTTGGTTGATCAGAGTGGAATGACACCAAACTTTCTACCGGAGGCACACACAAACAGTAATAAAAACGAATCTTTATTACAGTTACCTACCGTAACTTACTAATTTCAATTTTCTATCGTAAAGCTTTTGAACCATCTCCGACGCACCTGTAGTGCCTCGAGCCAAATAACATATTAATAATAACGTGTTAAAAACTGTTTAAAAATCACACCTCAGATTACAAGATCTAAATAATGAAATGAGATTAGTTTTGAGGGTAAAGGTTGATTCAATATACATAAAATATGATGCGGAATGTTTTAGATAGACGTCTGTAGCTAGTCGGAATTAGCATATGAATTAACGATGATTCTTTGCAAAACTAGTGATTGGGTCACTGGTTTTGCGGGTATTTGTCAAATTCCTGTTAGATAGATATGAACATACTGTGTGAAAAATATATTCGTGTTATGTTATATAGTAATAATAATATAATAATAAACGTTTTATTTCTCAAACAATAGGCTTACAAAGTACATTAAATTCTAAGTTATTAGGAGGTAGTGTTATTCAGTAATCAGTAATATTTATTCGATAAAATTAATTATAAATAATTTATAATTATAAGATTTAATCAGTAATATTTATTGAGACGTGGACACTCACGATAGTGCTGGTCCACCAGTTCAAAGTCGCTCAGCGAGCTATGGAAAGAGCTATGCTCGGAGTGTCTCTGAAGGATAGGATTCGCAACGAATACATCCGACAGAGAACCAAGGTTATCGACATAGCTCAAAGAATTAGCAAGCTGAAGTGGCAGTGGGCCGGCCATATTTTGCGAAGAACCAAATTTAATGAATATTTTTGACATTTTTATTATAATTATTTAACATTTTTATTTTTATTTGACATTGTTTACTTGTAATATTTTTTTTGACATTTGTAGAATTATTTTGTATACTCATCTTTTAATTGTCTATATTTATAAGCCTATGTAAAATTTCCGACACAATTTAAATTGTTTGTGAAATAAATAAATAAAAATAAAAAAACCGACGGCCGCTGGGGCAAACGTGTTCTTGAGTGGAGACCGCGACTCGGTAAACGTAGTGTAGGACGCCCTCCGACCAGGTGGGATGATAACCTGCGAACGACTGCAGGTAGTTGTTTTTGCGTGAAAGAGTAATAAACATCCATTACTACTTTTTGACGACCGATGTGGCGCGGTGTGCGAAGGTCCGCCTGCGACGCAGTAGGTTGCGGGTTCGATTCCCGCCATGGAACAATTGTGTGTACGATCTGCAGATATTTGTTCCGGGTGTTCTGGTCGTTTTCTATGTATAATAAAAAGTATCTATCTATGTAATGTATTGTATTATGTATATCAGTCATCTAGAACCCATAACACAAGCTTTGCTTAGCTTGGGGCTAGGTGATGCTGTGTGAATTGTCCAGCAATTTTTTTTTACATATTATATAATTTACTAAACTCTAACGTACTGTGAATTTCATACAAACATTACTGCAAAGTTTAATGTTTGTCATTCCTTGTCAAGTTCTTCTAATTAGTCTTTTAATTATCTAATTTAAAAAAAACAAGAACATTATTATATTATTAAATCTTTGCTCCATAATAAATTAATAACCCAATAGCATCTTGTCTAACCATATCGACAATATCAACATCCGTTCTAGAACATTTATCAGATCCCTGCATTTGGCTCTCACTATTTATCACCCCATCGAATTAGGTAAAGCAGGTCCACGACGACTATTGTTTGTTTAAGACAATGCAGGCTCTATAATTGTGAAGGTTGAAGCCAAATGTGACTTAATGACTGGGACTTTAGCGTTAATCGCTGGGGATAGGGTGTTGAGTTAAGAGCGCTAGCGAGAATCAGGTTATTTATTAGTATTTTATTTTGAGCCATTATTGTCCCACTGCTGGGCAAAGGCCTCCCTTTTCTCCTTCCACTCCTCGCGATCCAACGCTGCAACAGGCCATTCTCATTCTGACTAAATGTCAACAAAATAAAACTAACTACACATCTTAAATTTATACAGGGCGTCCCACAGCTGTGCCACATACAGGGAAAGTACCTTAAATATTGGATATTTTTTGAAAGGAAGCTTTATTTTATTTTTAAAACGTAGTAATACTGCAGTCAAAGATTATCTAAAAATAACTTGCTTCGTCTAGCAATCAAACCGAATCAAATTCGAAAATTAAACAAATATCAAATCAATCAAAACACTCCGTATTTTTATGATGCCAGTGGAAACACTGGACTAAAAATAACTAAGTAAGTATACTAAGGACTAAAGTAATTAAGTATCCGCCGCGCCTCATCATCAAAATTGACAGAAGGTTGAAAATTGAGGCGAAAGTGTCTGCGATCGCTTCCTCCTGCAACTTGGATCCCGTTAATCGTTAAAATAAATCTCCGGACGATAATGCCGGTAACGAGTGACGATACAATGCGGGACAATCGCGGCGGCGCCTTTCATCGTGACGCGCGCAGTGACGCCGCTGAGGGTTGGCCTCGCCCGGTACTTAATTAACCAGGTGCTTATCAGGTGGATTGTTGATTGAGCGTTCTAGGGTTCGGTTTGTGTTTGTGGGTAATTAAAATAAAACTGTATATAGCTACATAGCATTGATATTATTCCTATGAATTGCTAATTAATTTATTCCGTTGTAATTTTTGTGGATTGATGATTAATCTACAGAAAATACTATATAATAATAAATACAGAAACAACTCTAACAGGTTTTTTTTCTCTCTTTTCGGTTACATTAGGTACATCATGCTTGAGTTATAAAATATACGTTTTATCATTTAATATCGCGGTCGAAAGCTAGTATTTTTAAATTGATGTCAGCCTGTTGTGTATACTTGCACCTATCTGTTTTTATTAAGCTCAAATCCATTATGTACCGATGTAGACCGTCTATCTATCACCAATCATGACCTAAAATCACTTACTACAAACGTAGGTATTAAGTATGAAAGCAACAACACAAGAAAAACAGCCAATCCGCACCGCCGCGACAGCATTCTATTGGTTTATCGGATGCCGCGGTGATCTGCGAAATTTCGCCGCGCGGCCCCTTTGTCTTTCGCAGTGCGTTTTTCCCTGACATTCTTAAATTATCCAAGTTTAAGAATCGATTGCACCATTTGTAAGGAGCGATCAGTATTCGACCGGTAAATCTCAAAGGATGACTGCTTGATTGAGCAGGTTTGATGTTCTGTCGATAGGGTTTTTGCGAGTTTTCCCAGAGGCCTCAGTTTGAGATTGGGACTAAAGATGTGTTTGTTTTGCAGATAAATCACGGACTCTGGATTTGGAGGTATCGGGATGAGTTAGAATAAGGTAAGGTTATTAATTTATTAAACGTTTGTGGTTTCGAGAAGATGTCTATAAAAAGGGTCATTAAATTATTAAACTCTTTACGATGTGTCTAGTAGTAAGCCTATTCATTTCAGCGCAATCCTCCTGTGTAGTTTTTTTTAGGTCTGCAAGTTATTCAATAATAAATAATGCTGGACAATCCACGCAGCATCATCTAGCTCCAAGCTAAGCAGACCTTGTGTTATGGATACTAGATGAGTGACCTACACATTTTTATTAAATAAAGAAAATACCCAGAAAACCGGCAACATATATTAAATATGTGTTTTCTGGGTATTTTCTAGGTTTAATAGATCGTTTAAACATGTATCCTAAGGCGAGAAGCGAGCCCGCAACCTCTTGCATCGCAGACGGACCGTCACCCGCCGCACCATCTCGGTGGTCATGACAAGTCATGGCGAGCCTAGGCGTCATGACTCGGTCAACATGCGGAAGGATATGGTCTGGACTTTAACGTTTTGTTTCAAAGGTGAAGCTACATAAAATCCTGCTGAAACTCCCTTTGGCAGACCTGAAAAGTTTTCTACAGGCAGTTTTCCACCACACGAACTTTTTCCCATACAAAACATCGAACCAATATCTATTTCTAGATAACGATTAAGGTGCTATTCTGAACCTTGATACTATTTAGTCCTCTTAGTTCGTATCCCGATGCTAAAAAAAATTGAGCTTGTATTACTTTCTAAAAAGCCTTCCTATTGTCTTCAAGTTTAGGTGTGCCTGTAAAAAAGCTAAGCTACTGGTGATGCTGTATCTTTTCTCGGCGATCTTACTGATTCTGGTAATTCTTGTGTTCTTCTAACACAATGTTGCTAGTTAGTTAATCCGCTTATATTTATAATGACTCCGTTTCGCGTTGCATAGCGTTCGCCTTTGAAAACTTTTACTCCTTAGTGATAACAGACCATGAATCATATGGTATCATGCCTCAGACTCAGCCGTAAAGTCTATATTGATCCACAGGCTTCCTTTGATAAGCGCCTTATTGGTTACTCTACCCATGTAGGGGGAAAAGGGTAAGTCCCAGAATATTCTCGGGCACATGCCTAGGAATTAAGAGTGCCATGCCCAGAGTGGTGAATAACGGTTAGGGATCGCAGTTTGGTGGTAAATTGATCTGCAGGAAGCAATGGTATCATGAGCGTCATGAAACATTTTCATTCTATGACATAGCATAATCGACATATCGTTTCTACCTACAAAGTCGCATCAATCGAGACTGTACCTTTACCCCACAAAGAGAGTAATTAGCAAATGGTGAGAGATTGGTTACCGATACGTTTTTACCTTTCCCTCGGCTCCACTATTTGGTGGTTCCTTTGCGAACAAAAACCAGAGCCTTTTTAATTTGTCTGAAATGTGGTAGCACGTTTTTCTTGGGTTTGATCCTGTTTTAACTTGAAATTTATTTTTCATAAATTGTTATTTATTCTAACCTGGTCGGAGACCGACCGACCAGGTGGGATGACGACCTGCGAAATACTGCAGGTAGAACCTGGATGCGGCAAGCTGAAGACAGGGCGCTATGGCGCTCATTGGGGAGGCCTATGTCCAGCAGTGGACTGCTATAGGCTGATGATGAGGAGTTTACAGTATGTATAACCAGGCATTTATTAAACAAACCAAACCAGTTAAATCCACCAGAAAAATTCCATTACAAGCTTGGTTATTCTATTCTTCATTATTATTCGGAGACGAGACGTCTCACAAAAAACATCGTAAAAAGTAGTTTTCTAATGATAGTGACACCGATTCGCTGCACACCTGACCGCTGACCACCGATTGGGGATAGGTAGCTTATAAAGGCGTGTTCACATTGGGGAACTAAAGTTCTAGTCATATTTTAAACTCATGCTCACGGTTCACACGCGCCCGGGATATTGTTTACTATTGATATATTACTAGATGCGCCCCGCAGCTTCGCCCGCGTGTAAATCTAATGTCAAATAGTTTATAAACCTTCCTCTTGAATCACTATCTATTAAAAAAACCGCATCAAATCCGTTGCCTAATTTTAAAAATCTAAGCATACATAAGGACAGACGGACAGCGGCAAGCAACTTTGTTTTATACCTCTACTATGTAGTGATTTTATATTGTTTATGTCCGTTCTCAGGATATTGTTAACCTCATTACCAAATTTCATTTAACATCCGTTGAGCCGTTTAGGCGTGAAAATATAACAGATCGACAGACAGAGACAGAACTACTTTCGCTTTTATAATATTAGTATGGATGTAATATTGCCGCAGGTCAACTTAGATGATTTCGTAATAGTTCAGTTAATCTCTCAAGTGTTACTCGTGCAAGTGTCTTTTGCGCTGGTGTACCAAATTCTATTACGTTGTAGTATGACCACTCGCTAATAGACGCAGTTATATTACCATGGTTAAGGTTATAGTGGATGAACTCCTGTTTCCGAATTTGGACTCCAGTCGGTCCTTTTTGCGTCATATATCTATTACCAAATTTACGCGAGCAGGCTTTATAAATAAATAATATAAATAAACTTTTTATTGTTCCAAAGAGTTGCTTATAGCTAAAACATTCAATCTTTCAGAAAAAACTTTACTCTATGTTGATAAAATATGTATATTTTCTCTCCATAATTCTCCATGGCTTAATTCTCGTCCTAATATGGCATCATTATGGACAAGCCTTTACACCATCTTTTTGAGCAGGTCGATGACTTCAAGCTCAGACCAATCGTCGCCAGACGGCCTTCGTGAGAATTATAGAAATATGTCGAAAATACGGTAAGTATTAACATAATCGTGTTTTAGCAGTTTATATTTATTGGTTTGGGCCTTTCGTCGCATTTTTTATAAAACAGGTCCTATCTGGAAAAGCTGCTATTGTTGCTTGCTACTTTAAATAGAGATGACGAAACCTTTGTTGAGGAGAACTCGTGAATACCAGCTTTTTTTTGTTTTACAAAAATAGCGACTGATTATTAAAATATTTTTTAAATACTACCTCTGGCCATCAACACATGCTCTTTTAACTGACTTTGGACTGACTTCGAAAAACATAGATAATAATAATAATAAATAATGCTGGACAATCCACACAGCATTATCTAGCCCCATGGTAAGCAGAGCTTGTGTTATGGGTACTAGATAACTGATATACATAATACAATATATTACATAGATAGATATTTTTATTATACATGGAAAACGACCAGAACACCCGGAACAAATATCAGCAGAACGTACACACAATTGTTCCGAGGCGGGAATCGAACCCGCAACCTCCTGCGTCGCAGGCGTACCTTCGTCCACCGCGCCACATCGGTCGTCAATATAATATAAGTGTAATGTGATTAAATCAGCCATCAAAAACTTTCACAAATATAATAAATAACACTTTCAATTATTCGTGATTGATTCAAAAGGAAAACAATTTTAATTATTTCAATCTGAATTTCTTAACAAATATGTTCTTAAGCATTTATTATATTTATTTAATGTATAAATAATATATGATAATGTGTTTTATTCGGTTACCAAATGAGCGAAGCTTCAAATCGTTTGATTATGATACACTATCTCCACAGCAACAGTAATAGAATAGAATAAATAAATATTTATTTATAACAATAATACAAACAGTTAAAAACAAGATATGCTTATAGAATAGGATAATATTAAATATAGATGCTATATAAAGACGACGGCCGTTGGGGCAAACGTGTTCTTGAGAGGATACCACGACTCGGTAAACGTAGTGTAGGACGCCCTCCGACCAGGTGGGATGACGACCTACAAAATAGTGCAGGTAGATCCTGGATGCGTCAAGCTGAAGACAGGGCGCTATGGCGCTCAATTGGGGAGGCCTATGTCCAGCTGTGGACTAACATAGGTTGTTGATGATGATGTTATTAAAAGGCTCTAACTCAAGAAAATGCTAGCTAAGCTCCTGTCTAGCCATTTACTGGCTCATTCCTGGAAACAGGCCTCCTGTTAAGCGACTATTGACTTGTATCATATAAGAGGTAATGTCCATAACTAAGTTACACTATTTCCCCAAAACTTCATCATCATCAACCATTGTTAGTCCACTGCTGGACATAGGCCTCCCCCAATGAGCGTCATAGCGCCCTGTCGATAACTTTGGTTCTCTGTCGGATGTATTCGTTACGAATTTTGTCCTTCAGAGAATCTCCGAGCATAGCTCTTTCCACAGCTCGCTGAGAGACTTTGAAAACGAAAACTTAAGCCTGCCTATCTCTAAAAGTTCATGTTATTGAGAACCAAATGGCCTACCCATGGCCATTTATTATTTGTCTATTCAGAAATCGTATTTATCGCCCTATTAAGATAATGACCAAAACGGTATGATAATAGACAATCTTAATCTTAACTAACGGGAGTTTATTTCAAAAAACATCGGTGTTCTTGCAACAGTTTAAAAGTACCAAAAATGTATTAAATTTTCCTACAAACGACCAAGAACCAGGGGTCAAAAAATTCCAAATTAGTTTTTCTGAACATTTTTCACTTAATTTATTGAAAGTAACGCCTTCTGGTCGTATGAAATTACGAAACTGAATCGCTGATGGGTAAAGCTGATAATTTACATAAAATAATAGATATTGGGTATTGCTTGTAATCTTAGTAATGACGTTTCGATTACTTAACAGTGGTTACAAACTCTAAGTTTTATTGAGTGTATACTTCTTACGTATCAATATCAAATTCCCATACGAAATAAATTGTAAAAAAGACGTTTTTTTATCCAACAAAAGCCGGAGCCGGAGCCACCTCGATGAGTACTCCAGGTTCGGCGACGGTCACAGGTAGAGAGCTGTGCCGAAGCTGGTGCATGTAATGGGGCCAGCTGTTTATAACCGTCTTCCAGCTACGGTTGTCAGTGCCTCCTCAACGCAATCCTTCAAAAGAAAACTAAAATATCTGGCTCATTGAGGAATATCACTATAAATTTAGTGAAGTATTTGATATTTTGTAATTTAAATTTATATATTATAATTTATTTTTTTCAATTTTATTATTAATCAATTTATTATGGTAATATACTCTAATTATCAATTGATAATTAAATTATAATTTAAGAAATTACATGTGACATTATAAACGTTATGAATCTGAATCTGAAAGAAAAAATACAAACAGACGAACATAGAACTTCTTCCGGACGACCGATGTGGCGCGGTGGGCGAAGGTCCGCCTGCGACGCAGGAGGTTGTGGTTCGATTCCCGCCTCGGAATAAATGTGTGTACGATCTGCAGATATTTGTTTCGGGTGTTCTGGTCGTTTTCTATGTATAATAAAAAATATCTATCTATGTAATGTATTGTATTATGTATATCAGTTATCTAGTACCCATAACACAAGCTATGCTTACCATGGGGCTAGATAATGCTGTGTGAATTGTCCAGCATTATTTATTTATTTTATTTATTCATGTAGGTGTGTATTTTTTTTAGTTGATCGTCAATTTCTCTGTTGATTATGGACCGATTTGATAAATTAATTCGCTACTATTTGGAAAATGATTCCGAAATCGTCAAAAAAAAAATATACCCGAGGGATAGTAATTTGTCACAAAAAACTTAAATAACACTGTAAACAATAAGAAATTTGAAGTTGGTTTAATAATTTCAAAACATTAAAATTATCTCAAACTAGCTGCTCCCCGCGGCTTCGCCCCCGTGGAAATCTATGTGTCAAATTGTTTAAATGATAAAAAGTTCCGCCGTTCTCGAGTTATAAGTGTTGTAACAAACACGACTTTCTTTTATATATAGATATAGTAGATATAGATATAGATATTTGCCTTATTGTGGGAAAGTATCTAGTAACTATGTATTTATAACAAATAACGAAAAGAAACAAATAAGAACTAGTATTTACAATTGAAACAGTTTAGCTAACTGCAGACAGATTGCAAACAATCTAAAAGTAGCTTAACTGATCCATATCAGTACCAATCGGAAGCTTCCCCAAGACGCTGCTGGCTGCATTTCCCCGCTGTATCGCAAGTTAAAAAAAACATCATCAGCCAGAACTCATACTTCACATGTTCTATGTAGCTTTGAATCTAAGTACCTATAGTCACAAGATAGATACAGAATACGTAAAACTACCTCCATCCCATCAGTTTCACTATCGCCCACTTTTTTCACTTTTTAGGGATCCGCAGGTGAAAAAACGCCGGCCATTAAGGTATTGACGCGGGAGAGGTCGGCGGAACCCGCAATAATTCACAAAGGCCTTCTACCAATACTGGAGTGAGTGGACATAGAGTAATGGATAGACAGGGCAAAAATTGTGTACCTACATGCTGCATGATTTTTATGTACAGATAGATAGAATATACTTTATTGCACAAAGGTTGTACATACGCGAGCATAATGCTAGATATCATTCTCTACCTGTTAACCTTTGCATTTTGATAGTGAATAAAAAAACAGATTTTTTTTTACCGCTCATTGTTTTACCGCTCATTATTTCACAGCGGTAAAATAATTTGAGAGTGATTTACTCCTAAATATATTTAAATCGGCCAGCCGAATGTCAATACCTCGCAGCGCCTAGTAGTCATATATTTTAATCAATATTTTATTTTGATGTGATTTAATTATGCCAATAAGACCGACTTCGAATTCCTTTATTAACTGTTTTTAAGTTTTGCGGTTTAAATACTAATCCCTTAGTAATAAAATGCTTATGGGAACAACTCGAGATCATTCTTTATACAATAAATAATATTATTTTTAAAAATGGTCGTTATTCATGGAGAATTCTATAAAAATACATACAGCAGAACATAGAATCTCCTGAAACCTTTTGTGAGAATGTGCAAAAACGGAAAAGTGATGTACCAACCGCTTCGCCTTCTGATACCGTCAGTGTTGTGTGTCGTGATCGAGTTGCGTTCGATAATAGTGTAACCGGTGGTAGTGACAACGTTCGTAGCAAAAGACAAAAAAAAATGAGGGTAGATCGGTATGTCTGCCCATAAAAACTCGCAGTGCCTTCAGTTACTCCGTGATCATGGCGCATGCAACTGTGCCGAAATATTGGATAACTCAAAAATCAAATCATGGTAAATATCCCGTTTAAATGACTTTAGTATGAATAACCATGATAGTTTCAAAAGTTTTATAGAATCTCTTGTTTTAGAAGTCGAACTCTGTGAACTTGGTGTCTACTATTGGTGTATTAAATTTTATTTATTTATTTAAAGCATTACAACAATTTTTACAGGTAATTACCTAATGCAATAGTGTAGTCAACCTAATATGTGATACGTGATCGAGCAAAGCTACGTGGCAAATAAACGGTAATTTTTTTGTAGTATTCGAACACTCTGTCTTCTACCTACTCTATGAACTCCATAATATAATACACTGTAAATAACTCTCATGTAGGTACCCACTGTGATAGCTACCTTATGTTATGATGCTTGCAAACACTCCCTGTGTTTGCAATACTATAAATAAAACTACAAACATACTGTAACTTAAAATAAGAATAATTACGTTTTTATAACCCTTTGATCATCATCATCATCGCCGTATAGTAGTCCACTGCTGGACATAATGCCTCCCCCAATGAGCGCCATAGCGCTCTGTCTTCAGCTTGACGCATCCAGCATCTACCTGCAGTCTTTCTACCTAGCAGGTCGTCATCCCACCTGGTCGGAGGGCGTCCTACACTACGTTTACCGAGTCGTGGTCTCCACTCAAGAACACGTTTGCCCCAGCGGCCGTCGGTTCTTCGCGAGATATGACCGCCCTTTGATACCGACAGCAAAATAACACATTGGATGGATGGATGGATGGATGGATGGATGTTTGTAACTTCTTATCACGTTAAAACGATTGAACACTTCGACTGAAATTTTTCATAATGGTTACATAATTATATAGACTAGGTACTATTCACAAGTTTTACTTAGAGCGAGAAGTCGATGCATATTCTATTAAAAAATAACAATATTTTTTAATAGAATATGCATCGAATACTCGTAGTAAAGTTATAAAGAAATCATTCAGTAAATCGTTTAAAAATTTAACCAGCCAAAGATGAATGACATGAAGAACCAATATCCATTTACAAAGTGGACTAGAAAGGGTAGTGAACATTCCTTAGAGCTGTCCGAAGTTTCATTCGTGTGTACACTGCAGGCCAGTCTTATTTGACCTGTCTGAAGTTTACATTCGAGTGTACACTGCAGGCCAGTCTTATTTGACCCCTGCTTGGTA
Organism: Eupithecia dodoneata; assembly: GCA_947044415.1. NCBI lineage: Eukaryota > Metazoa > Arthropoda > Insecta > Lepidoptera > Geometridae > Eupithecia > Eupithecia dodoneata. The sequence continues at coordinate 5,735,188 of OX345670.1, forward strand.
TAATAAAGGTTTACCTGTCTTGTGTTGACGTAAACGGACGTAGACAGACATCGAGAACTACGTAATAGTTCTTTTACAAAAAATGTGCATTGAGAACCAACTGTTCCGTATTCAATAAAAGATTTTCGCTGTTGGAAAATTTTGGCAATGTAATACCGGCTAGGACACGCGAGTGCTTACGACAAAAGGTAGTCGTTTTTAAGTCGTTTTTTGAGTTACTAATGACGTTTTTCGGTCTTAATTGCAATTAACCCAATCACAGTAGGTCTGTGGTGTATAAAACTATAGGGACTAAAGATGTCCCAGAGGTTCTGTGCACCAAAAATAATATTATCTACTGATTGCAAGATACCCGGCCCAGACCATAGGTAGTTCCACGGTGTATGTTTTTAATATACGCTTTTCTGATAAAAACACCGTAAATAATTACTTATTATTTTGAGTTTGGAAATACAACTTGACATATTCCTTAGTTGCTATGCTTACAAAGTCATAACTTCCTATGATTAAGTAAGCCAGAAATTTTCAAATCTTTCTACGATACGGAATTCTTAGGATTACAAGTACTATTTTTTTTCGCCTTTCTCGGAGATTGGTGGGAGATCGCAACTCGCAAGTGACCGCACTGACTGGAAAGATTTGGCCTTTGTCCAGCAGTGGGACGAAACAGGCTAAATAAGTACTATTTTAATCAAAGATATTTATCGCGTTTATTAGGATTGCAATCCTAACAAATCCCACTTTCCTTAGAAGTCCTGGATATTTCGGTAACAGGGTTCACAGCTCAACTTACCCTGGCAACCCGCCCCAGTAGATCACGAGGGGCGGTCGATTTACAACCCTTTACTCGCAGATTTATGGCCGCTCGAGGGGTAGGTTAGCCACATGCAGAAAAGATCGCGTTTCTTTATTTTATAAATGGGTGCCGGAAATAGATTGGCCTTTTTAGTTTTTTTATGTATTTCAATATGGATGTGTGTAAGATAAAATTTGAAGCATGATATTATTTTGGATGAGGTATTTTTTTTCTGGTTGACTTTGATGAAGTCACAAAGCACTGCCTATTGGTTAGACTCCTGTCCTGTGTTATTATATTGGATGAGGTATTTTCTTCTGATTGGCTTTTATAAGTCACAAAACACTGCCTATTGGTCAACTTACTCAGTCAGGATTAGAAAGATTTTTTAAACCAAAAAAAATATTGCTTTGTTTTTTTATGTTGTCGCTGTAATATGAAAATTAGTTCCTCCCAGTTTACGGCGCTGCATGGCGCCAAGTATATGGAATAAACGAATACTTACATGGTTATCGTAAACTGTACTAAACTCAGCCTAAGGCCTCAGATAGAATAAATAAATAATAAATAATGCTTGACAATTCACACAACATTATCTAGCCCCATGGTAAGCAGAGCTTGTATTATGGGTACTAGATAACTGATATACATAATACAATACATTACATAGATAGATATTTTTTTATTATACATAGAAAACGACCAGAACACCCGGAACAAATATCTGCAGATCGTACACACAATTGTTCCGAGGCGGGAATCGAACCCGCAACCTCCTGCGTCGCAGGCGGACCTTCGCCCACCGCGCCACATCGGTCGTCAAAACAAAGATCTCACAAACCTAGAATACGCTTAGAACCATCAAATTCGTGCATCATAAACATAAACTTCACAAAGTATACGCTAGTGTACCTAGTACACTAGCGTGCATTGAAAGTACAGTGCGCGGAATTAGAAGATGCACTTATCTATCGCGTTGTATAGATCACCTGATATTTTCCATAATTTACTACATTGGTTGCATACATATAGATGTATGCAACCAATGTAGTAAATTATGGAAAATTCTTGATCAAGGGATAGTATAATGTAGTACCTATGTACTACATTATACTATCCCTTGATCAAGATTTTTTTTAACAGCTTAAGGACCCTAAAAAAAATTAATAGATATCATCTAAAAGATAGTTTCATTCACTCGTTATTCATTTTCTAATAGCATATTAAACAAGTGAATTTTTATTTAACGAATTCATTGCCTATGAAGTCGGGTAGTAATACTTTTGCGCACAGCACTGTACACTTACGAACACATTGATATCTCGACTCATTACATCCCACACCTACTCATTGACATTCAATAACTTTGTAATAAATTTTACTTCATTCTTAGTGTGTGGTTCTATTGCTGCCCAGAACTGTACACTAGCGTGCACTAAAACATCGATATCTCGACTCATTACGTCCGCACCGTGCATGGCCCGGGCGCATGTTCCCCGTATCTATGTCAGTTAATTTTCCACCAAGTGTAATTACCGTGTTTCTCTTTGTTTTTGCTACTAACTTTATTTGCATAGTGCTGTAAGGGGATCGCTACGGTTCGATTGGACAGAGGATGATGTGGAGTCGACTACATGACAAAAAAATTGCGATCCTTACATAAATAGATTGGTATATTTATGTTACGGCCCTATTACATGTAATTGATGAGTCAGTCTGACTTACATATTTTAAATAAAATACTATAAAATAAAATTAATGTATGTATATTGGATTATTATTATAGTTTTATTAAATTCAATGCTAGTAACAAATTGACTACACTTTTCTATTAGGTAATACCTGTAAAAATAGTATAAATAAATAAATTTTAATTGATAATAATGAATAGTAACTTAGTAAACTTTTCATTTTAATTTTTTTTCATTTTCAAATGAATCATAATATCAGTCAATAAAAAAATGAAACATACGCTCTTTAAAAATAACTTATTGGTGCCTACTTTTTCTATCATATCTGAATCCTGTCTGTAATATTCAATAATAAATAAAGGTATGATACGTTTAAAAAGGCCCGGTATTCAACTGTAAGTCGTAATAGAATACCAAGGGGGCTACAACTATGATAAAAGGGCCTTATTTTCCTTAAAATACTTCTGCTGACTACGTGTAATAGCAAGCGGAGGCCTCAGATTTTAACATACTTTCCTAAAATAAATTTTGTTCAGCCTATACTTCACGTGTAGACGTGTGTGCCCTAACTGCCACGCGCCCCTTTAGTTCGGAGATGTTCAGGATGATGAATAGATTAAAAACTCCTAGAGCTATTATAAAATCAAAATGCCGACTCCATTCCTTCCACTGTTCCGGTCGAAACCCCAGAATAAGCTACCTAATAGAGACATTGTTCCTTCTCGTTAGCGGGATCCGATGCGGCCGGCCCACCGCGCTACCGATATGCCTCGCCGTGATTGTTGTACGAATAGATCTTATTTATTGCCGTGAATACTTTACTAGAATCTGTCTGGGTTTTTGAAATATATTTAACCTCTCGAGTGCAAGCACAGCTCACTTCTTTCAATACTGGACAAGAAAGTAAACAGATTCGGTTAATGTGTTATTTCTTATTTGATGATAAATTGGTTTAAAACTAATATTTTTGTAAATTTTAAGAAGTTCGTTATTAAATTTATTAAGATTGTTTCTCTAACGAACCATTCTTACTGAATTACAAAATAGATGCTTATCGATCAAGCGAGAACCGGGCTTGCGCGTTAAGGAAAATATGGACGAACAAAAATTGCAAGAAAAGGTACCTACTATTCGAGTCTAGGGAAGTCTTTGAAGATGGGCGGCCTTTCGTTTTTGTTAGTAGATAGTTGTGTTATAGTTATTTTCTAAGTGGTTATTAATGATAATAACAGCTCAGAATAATAATTTTGTAATAAAAAACAAAATCGTAAAAGCAAGCCACAAAAGGGTTGAAAGCAATAAACGTGGTAAAATAAAACAATCACTTAACATTAAAACAACGAGCCATCCACAAAGCCATTAAAGTATTGTCATATTTGCAGAACTCAAAAATTGTGATGTGGACACACTAAGAGAAACATAAATGATATGAGTAGCAAAATATTGATGATAATTATGCTGATAAATTAGTAAATGAAATTATTAAAACTTTATTCAGAAATTTTAGTAATTGGTAGTTTTAATTTAAAAACACAACACAGAACTGAAAATAATGCTGACCATTTCCTATCGTATCATAATTTTTCTGTTTAAGTTTCTTTCGTTTCATGCTGTGGTGACCTTCATAGTACTTCTCTTTCCTTCTAGTTCCTGTTATAATTATTTAATTAAATACTTAAAAAACCATTTGATTTCTTTTCATTCACAAAATAAGGGTATAGGGATAATACGTCTACGAAAAGTAGCCTAAAATGATACTCTGTTGATTCTTTGAGGTAATAATAGCCTAGTCCAAAGCTATTCAGAGTTTAAGTTATTTATGAGTACTGAATAACTGATATACTATGTGTGCCAAATCAAATAATATCACTTTCTTTCTTCCTCTCAGTGTACCACCAGCCCACCTCCACAGCTTCCCAGCTGTTCCACTCCCTCACATCTATATCTGGAACGGTAGTGCCTGTCATACAACAAAATATGACAATAACCATATTTTGCTTGATTTTGTCACCGTTCCTTTTTGACATGTGAATGGCATGAGTGGCAGAGTTATTTTATTGGAACTATTTATATATTGGGAGATACAATCGTGTTCGGTGTTGGATTTCGTCTGGAGTCCATTGATGTTGGTCGTTTTTAGATTTTTTTGGCTGTTAATGAAGTGTTGTAGGAAGAGAGTGGTACAAAGCTCCAAAAAGCTTTTTATTAGTTGCGTTTTTCGTGGATTAATGTTACTCGATTAAAATAACAAAGAAACAAACTACGTAAACATACAAAGCAAACGTAAAGTAGGTATGATGTTATTCATAAGAGTAACATACCTTAGTTAACCAACAAACTGCTAAAATACTTGAAATAAAATCTAGTAATTTATCACAGCGATAGGGTATTTTACTGTATATGAGAAAATATCTAAAAATATATTATTGAGTTAGCTTAGGCAAAAATCCGTCGGAAAATGTTAGTTTTACTTCAAAATCAAGTTCAAGCTTTTCCGTTTTTTAAATCTGTTTTTACACCATTTAATATTGAAGTTTGACCTAGTTCATTTCCAATCCCTGCTGCTTAGACCGGGGCTAAGAACGAGAGCTCTTAGCAATAGTTGCCTTAACTTTAAGTTGTATTAAAAATGCCTTGAGCAAAAGTAGGTAGGTAATTTCGTACCAATATATTGTTTTATATCGATTGATTTATTTGTATATATAGTAAATAAAACTACTATATTTATTCTGATACGTGCACGCTCAGCACAATAATTTTCCGAAAATATATTATTTCAAATCTAGCTGTTTTGAACAAGAAATATATAAAAGACGACATCAAATAACAACAGAGTTCAAAGATATATTTTTTTTATTTGTACTAAGTTAATTTTAATCCTTATGCTACAGATTAAATAAGAGGAAAATTCTTTACCATATTTTAACAAAATATGAGTTCATAATTTATGTGCGGTCCAAATAACCAGGCCTTAAAGGGTTATAAAACCTTGTTAAGGGTTCAATAAATTACTCAATTAGCAGCGTAATTACGGCAAAAACTCATGTTAGAAATCCAAGTTATGATTGAAATATTACGATGTTCGGTCATTAGAAATGTAATATTGAGATGATGTTCCAAAATAGATACGAAGAAACAGATGTTCGCTTAAAAAGATTTTGGTGTAGGGTGTTTTTTGGATAGAAAGTTTTGTTCATTGTGTATTATTTGATTTCTGATTGTAGTTTTTTGTATTGATCTTAGTTGTTTTTCCTTATTGCCTACTTGTTAACGTTCAGTAAAATTACCATGAAATATCATGCTAATTGAACTGAATTGGACATTACTGGATTTTACTGGTTAATGGAAGTGTATTATCAATCAACATTGACTTGGCCGATTGATCGTACGGTCATAATCTCTATTATTATCAACTTATCAATGTTCAATCTCTTGTCAACGTGAATTTACCACGAGAAATAACTTTTTCAAAAAAGACTTTACCATTGATAAGTTGATTAGAGTACCAACTGGCTGTAAGTACTTAGTTTTAAAGCATTTCTATTTGCGTTGGTAATTTTTTTGGTGTGGTGCAATCTATATATCCTACTAATATTATAAACGCGAATGTTTGTAAGTATGGATGGAAGTTTATTACTCTTTCACGTAAAAACGACTAAATGGATTTTAATGAAACTTTACAATAATATAACTTATACATCAGAATAACACATAGGCTACAATTTATAAAAATATATTTTATATTATCCAAAATATCTATCACCATGCGGGTGAAACCGCGGGGCGCAGCTAGTATTTTATAAAAAAGACATATCACTAAGAATGAGACCGTCGGCACTTTCTTAATGTCTCTTCTCTATAGAGAAGATATTTTATTCAAGTGTTCTTTATTAAATAGCACTAATGTACCTACAATTAAACCATCGCTACGCTAAATCAAACGATTTTCAAAGTCAATTTTTCTTTGTTATAATGAGCGTTACTTCATTATTCATTGTTCCCTATCTAATTTAAGACAATTAAAAAAAATCTTAAGTTACAACCGGAAGAGTTTAAAATTACCTCTAAAATGGTCCCGATTTGTTAATTGTTGGGGAGTTTTTGTTACGTTTTTTCCTGAAGGGTTATTTATGAATTTAAATGGCCCCTGAAGACTGGGGGTTGTCGCTAATTTGAATTTTATGAACTTTATTTTTGTAAAAGGGTTATTCCCGTGGGTGCAGGTTTGAAACCTGGGAGTGTTATTTTACGGGTTTTATTACTTGGGGGCTTTTTAAAATAATCTCTTTGTTTATTTGAAAGAAACCGAGTTAATTGCGACTTCTTTTTTTGGTTATACTTACTAGATGACTAATGTAAAAAGATTCGTTTTTATTGAGACATTTACTGAAATAAAAATGCTTTTTTATTTTAGTTCAATCAAGATTTCAGTTCCTTTTCTAGATTAAGGCTCAAAATGTTGTTGTGGCTCTAGTGTTATCAGCCCGACTGCGACTAAAAAGCGAAGGATTTTGTTACGATCAGTACATATTCGTTCAGGGTATTTTCTAAATTATAATCTATCTAATACCCATTTCAGTTATCTAGTACCCAAAATACAGCACCGACTAGAAATCCTCAACCACCCGAGGTCACTCCGCGAAGCCTGTGAAGATCCCAGGAGTATTCTGCGCTTCTGGACGGAGCTGGTTAAACTACAAACACACCACGCACAAAGGACCAATCGGAGTCTAAATGTGGAAACAATAGTACAACTACCATACCCAAAACACAAGTTCTGCTTAGCTTGGGACTCGATAACGACGTGTAAATTGTCCAGCATAATATATTTATTTATTTACTACCTGAGTACCTGTAAACACTTTACCATTTACAAAGCAATATTCCGGAGTAAACTAAAAGGCAAACACAATACTTGTCATAACTCGTAACACATTTCATACCTTGTTAGATATTACATTGTCACACATTACATCTTTCCCTACTTTGTCAAGTTGAGAATAATCTACAAAGTATTACTAGGAGGAGTTGTAATAATCTAGAGCGCACTGTAAGAAGTATGAACTTTGTGAAAAGAAAATTACCTTGAGAATTTAATACTGTATTATTCGATGGCCGTATTATAGTGATTTAAAAAAAAAAAAACTCGTTTTTACGAAGATTTTTACGACTCTTAGTTATTATGTTGAAGCCTATGTTAACTTTTGCTTATTGCTTCAATGATTACTTTTTGGAATTTTGTTTGTTAATTCTTGTACCATTTAAAGTATATGAATCCCTAAAAAAAACATCTGGTCGTGTAGTGCCTAAATTAGATAATTTTACAGCAAAAATCAAAAGAATACGCGTTTTTAGTTTTTTGCACATTTTGCAAAACCCAAATATAGTGCGGGCGGTCTACATCGGGCCGCACTAATTTTTTTGTAACTTTGGACTGGCTAATATATAAAGTAATTCTGTCTGAATGGATCCTAATGAAATTCGGCAACGACATAGATGATATCCCAGGGAAAGACAGTGGTTGCTTTTTTTGCCGGAGAGACGCATGGGGAGCCGCGGGTAAAAGCTACTTATAAATATTTTACAACGAACCGATATGTATGCATTCTGCTGCTTTCACTTTTATAACGCTTTTAAAATACGCAAGAAAATGCTAAGCTATATAAAATTACAACTCTAATACCCCACAATAAAGTCCGTAATCCTGAGCTCGTGAAAACTGCACAAGTCTGTCCAAGTTTGATTGGATAGCCGATGTAATCCTAGATAAGCAGTGTGGACAACTGGATAACTTCTGATTGGTACTATTTGGATGGCATCAAACGCTGATGAGGTTCGGTCTTCTTCGATATTTTTACGAATAGACTAGACTGGCTTGAATTTTGAAGTAAAACCTTTTAGATTGGCACTCTTTAAGCAGAGAATGAAATCAACTCGTCACGCTCGGGTCGGTTATGCTAGCCCGAGTATACCCGGTTTAGCGCAACCGTTCCGTCTGAAATTTTAAAATTTAAAATTCTACTATTATGGTCAATAAAACTGTGCACCAAAGCACAGTTTAAGCATTCACTTGGTATCCTATTCTTTGGTTTGCCTCGTACCTAAAACTGAAATACTATATACTTTATTTTGGTTAATAATGACGTAATGGCAGAAACAACATACAAAAAGTTTAATATAAAATGAAATAACACTCCAGATAAAAATCTTTCGGGCATATAAATATTAGGCATCAAAATAAAAGTCCCCTGACTAACTTCCTTTTGTCATTCCTAATTCAAATTTATTAGAAACCTGTTTCCTGCAGTTGATTAGACATTTTGCTGAAATCAGAACCACAAAGATCTTTGTAATTAAAAAAATATACTCTCGTTTAACAGAACAGCTAAGATGACATAAAAAACGTTATTTTCTGTATTAAAATATTATTTATGTGAGACGGAAACATAATATAAAAAATATAATAAATCGTCGCCTTTTCTTGATTTTCTGTTGTCAAATAAAACTATAAAGTTATTGCACATTGTCGCGAGTAGATTTCGGGAATCAGATATAAACAAGAGTTTTTATTTTATACATTGATCACAATAAAATCTTTGTCCCGGTGTAGAGCGATTAACGAAATTGATACTTGCGGGAAAAATCTCCTTACGGATAATAAATAGCTCAGCGCGTGGAAGTAGTAGTAGCCCACTAAGAAAATAGTATACGCAGCTTCCTTCTGTGTCTTTTCAACACGTCTACTGCAATCATCAGTCCGCCTGCCAAGCTTGGTATTATGGAAAAACCACCCTTTTTGGTAGAGGTTTATTCAGCAGTAGATGTATGGTGCTGGTAATTTCATTTAAGAATTGACTACACATAATTATCTCTTAAACTAATTTTATTTACATAGTCTGCTTTTGCACAACTATTCCTGGTAACACAAGCTCTGCTCAGTTTGGGGGTAGAATTCATGAATTTTTCAGCATTAGCACGTAAAGAAATTTTCTTATCAATAAACAACTGAAACTGAAGCTGAATTATTTTTGTCACACCATCAACAAACACCCACACCCACAGCTTTGCTTCTTCATCAGCTTATAGCAGTCCACTGCTGGACATAAGCCTCCTCAATCAGCGCCATAGCGCCCTGTCTTCAGCTTGCCGCATCCAGCATTTACCTGCAGTCTTTTGCAGGTCGTCATCCCACCCGGTCGGAGGGCGTCCTACACTACGTTTACTGAGTCGTGGTCTCCACTCAAGAACACGTTTGCCCCAGCGGCCTTCTTCGCGTGATATGGCCGTCAGCTTTGCTTGATTTGATTTTAATGATGATTTTTATATAAGAAATATTATTTTAAGTGTTTATAAGCGGCTTTAAAATTTTCAGACCAAGGTGGTCGGTATAGTACCTAGTCAAGTAGTAATTTCTTGAAAATAACATAATCGGATAATTGTAAAAAACCAAGTATCAAAACGTACAATCCACACTCTTCCAGAATTATGACAAACGAGCGTCGTCTGTTTCCATACTACACGACATAAAAATATATGCAGTCTGTAAACTATTTATAATAATATAATAACTTCCAGCCCAATTATTCCGCCGCTGACGCGTTTTATTATTATATGTACCGCATTATATACGATTGTTATTTTTATATGAATATAAATAATACTTTCATAATGTTTTCTCCGTGAATATATTGTAAACAAAATTCTCCAGTTATGATATGCCATAAATAATATAATTTTGTCAGATGCAAGTGTGAACATTGGTATTTACATAATACACATGTGGGTTCTGATTTTTTTGTTGGCTTTATCGTGCTTCAGAAACGTTTAATATTAATTGCAAAAGACTTTCCTCTAGCTGCAAACAAAATTCAATGTTCAAATGGTGCAAAGCTTTACCCATTTTTTTTTATTCTATACCATAACATATTTAAATAACATTTTTTTTAATCACTGGACTGCACTACCGTGTACAGACGTAGTGTAGCCCACTGCTGGACATAGGCCTCCCCTAATGAGCGCCATAGAGCCCTGTCATCTGTCAGCTTGACGCATCCAGCTATCTGCCTGTCCTCTGGAGTCCTTTGGAGGTCCTTTGGATCTCACCTGGCCGGAGAGCATCTTACTCTACGAGTGCCGAGTCGAGGTCTCCACTCAATAACACGTTTTACCCCAGCGCGCGGTTGTCGGTTCTTTTGGATGAGCCACTGCTTTAGCTTGTTTATTTTTAGAGCTATGATGTCGATAACTGATATATCTCCATTAATTTATATACCTTTACTTTGCTACTTTAATATTCTATTAGAACTTCTAATAGAACGACTTCGTTTATCCAAAACCGTTTCTCATGTAAATTTGCCACAAAACATCAAAATTTTCTTCGGTGCGCTTAGTCTTTTTTTTATGTAAGCAGATTTCACGGTAGAATATTCCCTAAAATTCAGAAATTGCATTCCACATAAAATTGCTTTTCTTACCGAAGCCGCCAAAACAAAATGAGAACCCCACAGAATTGAGAAAGGGGAGCTGTAATAATCTGGTAATATTAGAGCTCTCGATCATAACCCGGGCAACCACAAAAGGTGCTGTAATACCCCCGCTAATCCCCCATTGTGGCGCCAACGCCATCTCTTGACGGATTGCCGACGACTGAATGGAGATTACGGTCTAGTGCGGTAGGGGGCGTTTTGTTCGCGCTGTTATTAGAAAAGCTTTGTGGGGATAATTTGTTTTTGGATGTTGGTAATCAAGTTTGCTTTGGAGTGTTTGGGACAGATGTCAACGAGTACTGTTCTTAAACTTGAGATTCTTTTATTAGGGAAAATGTTTCAACTTCAGAAAAGAAATCGCTTCAATATAGCGGAGATAGAGGCATGTTCGTGACAGGTAGGTACAAACTGCGGCATATGTTTAGTTATAGGGTGCTGGCTGATGGATTGGTACGGAACCCTAAAATGAAGAATATTAACTAAAATCCTCATCATCATCGCTCATTGGGGAGGCTATGTCCAGCAGTGGACTAACATAGGCATGGGCATGATGATGATGAATTAAAATCCGCATAAACAAGGACAATCATTTTTCAGACAGTACCTAATTTATCTACATCATCATCCCGCTTCAATATTATCACTACCTAGGTACAAGCTTGTACCTGAGTCGCAAATAGAACATCCTGTAGGTATTTATTTCCCAAGCTTTTAACCTCTCTAAGCCATCTCGTTGTTTTAACCCTCAAACGCTCAGCAATGAAACATAACCCATAAATGATTTAGTTGTGTCGTGTGTCAGAAATGATGGATCGCGCCAATAATTGCGTCATACTTGACAGCGCTTGAGTAATTTGTCCAAATAGGGGAGGGGGTTATTGATGGCTTTGAGTGGGGGTAAGTATTGTTTTTAGCGATATGAAAAACGAAATAGAAAATATTGGAAACCGCTTCCAAATTTCGACCACTATTACTAAGTATTTATCAGTTATCTAGTACCCATAACACAAGCTCTGCTTACCATGGGGCTAGATAATGCTGTGTGAATTGTCCAGCTTTTTTTTAATTTTTTTATTTAGCAAAAATATTTTATTTTCAAGCTTTTTAACACAACTTACAAGGTCACGAGCTTGCCGACGGGTTCGCACGGTTTTAAGCAGTAAAAGGAAGCATACAATTTTATTATAAATCTAAAACTACATTTCTATCAAGTCACAAATATTATTTTCACCAAAATACACAACATTAATTCACGCTCAAAAAAAAATATACTGGCATTCCAAATTATCATCCGAGTTTAGCATTTTTCACGCATAGCACGCATTGTATTAGCCGTTGTGTTATCTGTGTCATTCCAGCGATGTCTCATTTATCTCATGTAATGATTTAAATTCATTTAAAATATAATTTATATAGGATAACATTTTAACACCCGTTTAGTGGATATTAATTTTTTTTAAGACTGTTTTAAAATTATTTTTACTGTTATTGAAATTACTACTCGTACTTTACTAAATCTAGATAAAGTAAGAGGCACAAATAGGATTCTTCTTATTCTATGTAGTATATAATGTTAATAATAATGTTTTTATTAGTGGCATCTTGATTGGTTTATACAAAACTATATTACTGTTAACTTTAAGAATATTGTAAACTGTTTGTGCCTTAATAAACGAAAAATAAAAAATTACATAAAAAACGTATATAAACAAATGAAATTTTGCTTACTGATATCATAGATAAAAATGGTTATTTGTTCGTCCACGCTGATACTGACCTACCAGTCCTTCATATCTTCATATTTCTAATAACAGTTGTAGAACTAAGAAGGTACTAGAGGTAACGGAACATGGCTAAAACTTTGACAAATGATTTTTTATTAAAACTGGTGGTCAGCGCTGACCTAAACTACCAATAAAACGATTCAAATAACCAACACTATAACTCAACGCCCCGCTCAGCGTCACTTTACACAGATTTATAACTACACAGTGATATGCCAAAAAAAAGGAAACTGGAACATTTGTTTGACGTCAACAATACGCCGGAAAAAATATGACTTCGATTCACATATTAATTGCTCATAGATGAGGATATATCGTGTTTATATTTTTGTGTGTTCTGTGACGTGGAAATTGTTCTCCGAATTTTTTTATATGACATATTATATTTTGCTACGATTCGATGATTCGCTCTCAGACTATCGACCATCTCTCGATTTACTTCCTAAATCCCAAACTCGACAGAATAAGTATGAAAATAGAGTCGTATTTTCAAGCGCTTAGTTTCTTTTCATTTGTCACGACTAACTAGTGATGTTCCAAGGTAAACACAGAAGTCACGTATTTGGCACTTGTCAGAGTGTGTGACAGTTGCCTTGATACACTAAGCTATGAGATTATACCACCGAAACTTTTGTCATCTCTACTGAGAAAACGTATAAGTCATTGTCTGAGAAACAAAAATATTTGTTCTAAGGACGTTCTGATTTTCTACGACTTTGATTTGACTAATGATCGTTTCAACTATTACTAAAATAAAAGTTTTCAAGATTTCACAGATTTAATCGTGTTGTAAAGAGGCACTGTTTGTCATACTTATATTATTTTAAGGAAGATTCGTTAAAATAATGAATTTATGCAAATATCAAATGAAATTTGCAAAAATATTTTGACTCCGCGAAAAATTGCAACCAAAACGAACATTTCTGTCTTTATTAAAGTCGCTTAATAAAGTTGCAATACAAACAAAAGCAGTAAATAATGAAATTAAAAGTCACATTAGCTCAACACGACATGCAAATTATACGAGCGAAATTCCATAACTCAAATTTATATTAGCACCGGCCATAAAGAAAAAGTTACTCATGACGAACAATGCGCCAAGAAAAATAAAAAACAAACAGCACTAATTTGTCACTCATTTGGGACAATGCTGAAAATTTTCAACGACTTCGTTAAGCTTCGGTCTTCCATAATCAGTTGTCAACGCTTCCAACTATTGTCATCGTGACAACAATGTTTCTAATTTGAATTTCGAATGTTACATCTCAACAAAAAATTATCTTAAGCAAGTATGAGCTTTATTCTGTTGCCTTAAAACCGGAATTTGAATAGCTGTGGTTGACAGTTATTTAAAAAACACGCGCTCTATTAGATCGTTCAAAAATAGAGCACGGAACTTTTTTAAAAGCGAAGATTGAACTGTTTCTGTTCTTTAACAATGGCTCAGATATTTTGGGAGTCAACCAAAGTGACAGGTGCTGATTTGTAAGTGATTCCCCGAATACCAGAATAGAGTAAACGTCAAAACAACGGGGTTAAATACAAGAAATTACTTTTTGTTTTTTTATTATGTCACTCGGCTGGATATCTGCATGTCTATTTTGCGGATTTTTACAATCAATAAAGTGGGTTTATAGTCCGTAGTGTGTAGGTTTTATTTGCTAGTTAATATGCTGGGTATGTCGAGAATTTTTCGGTGTCATTTATTGTTGTACTGCTTTAAAGTTTAGAAATGATTAGGTAGGTATTTTCTTTTGTTTTTTTTTTTGAGACTACGAAATTTTAACAAAAGAATAACCTAGATACGGCTTATTCAAACTATATTTCTACGTCTGAATTGTTTTAACTGTAAAAATAAAGCAATCTAAACTTACCCAGTTATCAAGTGCTTGTCATCGCATCTTATCTTTTTGACGCTTCTCATAATAATATTCTTGAATGGCTATTTTTGTGGGACCGCCTCCATAGCTGCGCTCAAAGAGTAAACATTATATCTTTGTACAGATTGACAATTATCAGACCATGTAGTGTTCTCTGTTTCAATATATTTAATTCTATAAAATTGCTTCGTACCATTTAGCAGAGTCACCTAGTTTGCCTGCAGGGAAACTGAGAGCTGACTTTTCTATTTTTAAGTATTTTAGCTTAGGAACTTATTCACTGAATGACACAGATTATTTATAGCTTTTTTTGTAAACGAACAAAAAATATATTTCGATTAGGTACCTATTTCAGTCACATCTTTCAGTACGTAACCAATACACATGCTCTGCCTATTTTATGGAAGCTTCTTTTTTCTGCTGTCATGTCTATACAAACATAACTCTATGTTTTCTCACGTCAGTCACGATTCCGTAACCATTCTACTCTTTATTATTCTAGCCCATTGTTTATTAAAACAATAACACCGCTTTTATAGTTGCGACAATTTTGACAGTTACTTACGACATAGGTACAGTCAAACATAAAACTTGTAGAACGTTGTCAATTAACATTTTGACTGACAACGATGCACATAGTCATGTACCTATATACATGATAGCTCCTTGCAAAGTAACACCCCTTCTGCGTCGCATGGCTGAAGGTTGGCAGTGAACGCTTTAATAAAAAAAAGTACTTACACTTATTGATGCGATTTGGATGATTTTTTTATTAGGATGAACTCGAGGTCTCCTAAATTTTTTATCAAGACAGTATTTTTCCCGCAATACTATAAAAACTGTTTAAAACTGAGCAATCCGAAGTCGATTTGCAGTTTTTTTCAAAAAAATAAATTGTGTGATTATCACTGACTGTACCTGGATTCTTGATAGTTTGTTTTAAAAACCAAATTTACTATTATTGTCAAATAACAGTACGAAGCGACCGCAAGGTTGTAAATTAAGTATTTAGTAGTTAATCTTGATCTTTATGAAAATATGCTTCTATTATGCAATATTTAAGAGCGAACATAGATAAAAATCACAAAGGAATTTGATTTAGAGCTCAATTTGAAGCAGCGGAATATTATGTGTTTTTATAATGGTGACAAAGAGATATTATCGTAAATACTGTTTTTTACGGAATCGTTTACGATTCCTACACCTTTGAAGAAAAGGTATTTCATTTTTAATATTCTCTTCACACAATGAGCTTAGTTTTTAAACTGTAGATAAGTTCAAGAAGTTTTAAAGAGAAATACTTCAACATTTTCGCTAGTTATGTATATCCACTTTTACCTTTTCCTGCCTGAAGGTCAAAGCCTGAAAGGTCTGGAGAAAAAACACTTTATCAAAAAACAAAGACCATCAATGTTTCTCTTTGACGACCTCTGTGGCGCGTTGGGCGAAGGTCCGCCTGCGACGCAGTTGCGGGTTCGATTCCCGCCCCTGAACAATTGTGTGTACGATCTGCAGATATTTGTTCCGGGTGTTCTGGTCGTTTTTTTATGTATAGTAAAAAAAATGTCTATCTATGTATGTATGTAGTGTGTTGTATTATGTATATCAGTTATCTTGTATCCATAAACACAAGCTCTGCTTTTGCTTACCATGGGCCTAGATAATGCTGTGTGAATTGTCCAGCATTATTTATTATCTTTTGTTTTCTGAAGCTCCAATAAATAAAACAAAAGATTTCGCAAACTATCCCAACAATTGTGCTATCTGATAAATGGCGTATAGGGCGCGCAATTTTGACATTTATTACAAAGAATTTAGGCCCAACAATTCCAGAAAAATACTAAATCACCCACTCCAACAGGAGTTGACAGTTGAAATTTAAGAGATTCGTGAAAAATCTGCTCAAGCCACACAAACGTCTGTTTGAACTATAAATCCTGGTCTAAAAATCTATTATTTTATAAATAAATTTATAGTTAAATCGTCACGCATATTATTCAATGTAGGTGGATGATTTTTGTGGTAGATTTGTGGTTTTTTAGTAAAGATGTTGGATTGGAATTATTGCGATCCTGTGTTATTTGTTGTTCAAATAACTTTTTTACCATGTAAAAGACAAAGTAACCGTTAATTTCTAGACCTGTAAAGGTAACCAAAAAATATACTTCGGAAGTCTTATAAAAAAAATATCAAAGAGTTAAAATAAAACCGAAAATGAATAAATATTGTTCCTTTACTCTCTGTAGATCTAGTGATCAAGATCCATTTGGTTCTATTGAGAACTTTTTTTCCCAATAATTCTATTTTAAAAAACTCACGTCACAAATTGGATCTATTGCATCTACTTAGAAAATGACTAGATCCATATTCATGATAGTTTTGCTTTATCACTAATTATCAATGAGTTTCTCGATTGTTATCAATAATTTAGCAACACGTGACCTGAGAACTGATGAGTATTAGGCACAACGCATCAGCTTTGCCAGACATCGCGGAACAATGCAACCAGCGTTTTAGGGACGCTTCCGATTGGCATTGTTTAGGATTAGTTGAGCTACATCTAGATTGTTTGCAATATTATTTAAATAAGAGATTAGAGTAGTAGTTCTAAACTATTGTAATTTGTTTCTTTAATTGTAATTTTCTTTGTTAATAAAGTCTCATAAATATGTTACCTAGCACAGAATTAGTACTAACGTGTGATTCGCAATATAAAGCTTGGCTAGAGTGAGTTAGAATAAGTGACCAACTTTTAAAAATGTGGTTATCAATTGTATATCAGTTGTCCTTTTGTTTTTCATATTGTAGTTTTTGAAAGATTAACAACAAAGTGTTTTTTTTTTTTAATTTTTTTTTTTAAACTTACGCGATCTGAACACATATTTATAAGTATTGATCAGTCATCCCGTGACCACGACAGAGTGTAAACCTGTTGAAACGTCGGGAAAAAATGTGGTTATCAATTGTATATCAGTTGTCCTTTTGTTTTTCATATTGTAGTTTTTGAAAGATTAACAACAAAGTGATTTTTTTTTTAATTTTTTATTTTTAAACTTACGCGATCTGAACACATAATTATAAGTATTGATCAGTCATCCCGTGACCACGACAGAGTGTAAACCTGTTGAAACGTCGGGAAAAAAGGTAAATAAACGCGATAAATACCCGTTGTATCAATACTTATAATGAAGTGAAAATTATAATAAACGAAGAGAAAAACAAGAGTGAAAATTTGAGTTTAATCTGTGGCATACTCTACTCTGACTTATGGCATTCACACCCGCCCAAGAAATAAAGATATTAGATAATGTGAATCTAAATACTTCGCGGTACTGCATCATTTTTATTCCTGTCTGATATACTATTATGAGCTTTAATTTTCTTTTTGTTGGCAGCAGTTTAAAACGTTCTATTAATATTAAATTTTTAATATTCAACAATAGTGATATTTTATTTATAATGACGTCAATAATTTAATAAAATCTAGAGCTTCAAAGAAATTAAATAGCTCAGGATTTTTAGTAATGGTTGTCACCAAGAGCATTGGGTGCCTATTCGGTATAGATATTTTTGGTTCTTATCGATTTTACTTTATTAATTATATATAATGAAAAGTGAAACTAAAGTAGAAATTTAGATCAATTTAAATCAAATCATGGTAAATATCCCGTTTTAAATGACTTTAAAGTAGAAATTGGCGATTTCCTAAAAAACTATGGTATTAATGCTGTATGTACCTTCCTAAGATTAAAAAAGTCACTTCACCAAGTCGTGTTTCTAATTAGTGGAATTATTAAAAACACAATGTCCTAAAATAAGATTTTTGTCCCTATTCTACCATAAAGCGTCACTAATAGCGGGCGGTTGCGCGTGCGCTCTCCATCAATCTATGGCGAGGGAGTAGGGTTGCCACAACTTTTACAACGAACACAGAATGCGCAAGTTTTTATTTTACTTTCAACCAGCTTTTAAAACAGAAGAAATATTACTAAATTGCAGTCAAATCCGCCACCTCCAAATAATCTTATACTATATCCATAATAAATAAATAAATATAAATAAATAATCCTGGACAATCCACACAGCATTATCTAGCCCCATGGTAAGCAAAGCTTGTGTTATGGGTACTAGATAACTGATATACATAATACAATACATTACATAGATACATATTTTTTATTATACATAGAAAACGACCAGAACACCCGGAACAAATATCTGCAGATCGTACCCACAATTGTTCCGAGGCGGGAATCATTTCCATAGAAACAACGCGTGCGAAGCCGCGGGCAGAAACTAGTTACGCCCACCGCGCCACATCGGTCGTCATAATAGTTATCACAACGCATTGAAAATTTTAAAACTAAATTATTAGTTAATTATTATAATAAGTTATATGTTCGGCTGTTGGTAATGTTTTAATTTTTATTTTGTGTGTGTTCATTGATTTCTCCATCAATTATGGGGCCATTTGGAAAATTATTTCGCTATTTAACGAAGATAAATTTCTATATAGCCCTATAAAAATCATATTCGAGGGACAAAGTATTTGTCCTAAAAAACTTTCTGTGTAAATACTAAGGAATTTGAAGTCGGCATTTAGCTTGTTCAAAACTCTCAAATTATTTTCGATATAAACAGTTATTTTCCAGCGTCAACCCTAGCAAATCAACAATCTTGTTTATAGGAATGTAAGCCATGTTTATTTCTATAGCTCCAAGCTTACGGGGACGTTTTTAAATCCTTAGAAAATAACGCTGTTACATTCCTAAAATAATTCTATGAACGATTGTACTATGTACTTTCTATGCAGAGGATACACAGGCACAGGATAGGCTGGTAAACATTAAAAGGCCTACAATGTACTACAGTAGGTTTTTTTTTTGTAATTATTTTGCTTGTCCTTTTATGTGCCTGAGTTTACTGAGATGTTAAGATATATTTATTTATTTTATTTATTTAAGAAACAAAATCCACAGCCTTTAAAACTAATATTAACATACTTAATTATAATTGCTAAACTTAAGGCCAATAAAGGATTTACTTTGTATAAAATTAATATACATATAGATAGATAGAAACACTTTATTATAACACAAAAAACAGACAATACAGAAATAAACAATAGAATAGAGGAGGGTGTTTAATTAAACTACATTATTGTCAAAATTCACCCATTTAATAAGAAAACTGCATTGTTACTCTCTGCGATATGAATTGATTAATTCAAAAAAGGTTTGGCCTATTCGCACTACGGTGCGAAAGAACCCATTCAAAAGGGGACTTGGGCGATATGCACCGCGGTTCAAATCGCTTGTGGTGGAACTTAAGACCCCAGTAATAAATATGCAAATAATAAATTGGATTACTGGACTATTCAACTTTAGTCTCCTATACAATGACTTTTGAGGTAAAGTGAGAAAATACGCTTGGGACTTAGGTTAAAGCGATCGTTAACAAATCGCAACAGTTCAAAAATTTGTATATCAGTTATCTAGTACCCATAACACAGGCTCTGTTAAGCTCGGAGCTAGATGAGACTGTGTCGATTTTCCAGCATTATGTAAATAGGGAAATAAAGCACTGTTTGTATCGTAATCCCGCCATAATCGGAACCCCAGTACCAAAACGACATCGTGATAAATACAGGGCAACCAGTGACAAATGGTAACAGAGTGTTTTTATGTATTTTTATAAATAACACTCAACGGCTGAACTACTAATTGGACACACAATACGTCTTCGAGCTCGTGATGCATTATTTTGTATTGATTGATGAAAACACGGAAATAGTTACCCGACGAACTTTGTGGTGCGATGGGCGAAGGTCCGCCTGCGACGCAGGAGGTAAAGACAAAGGGGTTTTTTGTTAAAAATCATGGTAATGTAGGCATATCAGTTAACTATCCTATCCCCTCGGTAACCACCTATCCGGGGGATTGGAAACCAGCGCCGCATGTCTTGGCATGCAACACAATGCTGCCTATTATAAGAAATTTCTTTTTGTATTTAATATTAGTTTAGATTAAGAAATGGATTGGCAATAAATGATTTTATTATTTATTTATTTAACTAGTAGGTACCCATACCAGAACCTCTCCATAACTTGAGGCTAGATGACGCTGTGTGAATTGACCAGCATCATTTACCTATATATTTACTGTTTCCCATAGACGTAACCCTTAATAGTCAATGAAACCCAGCCAATAACATAAATTCCCTTGCCTCATCTAAAGGTAAGCAAGACAATGATCGCTCATGTATCCCACCATAAAACAGATGTATCTCCACAATAAACGCTCAGTCACATAAGATGGCCACACTAAAAATAAAATACCAATTTTCCCATTGTAAAGCGATAATGCCAACAAAAGAGATTTCACACAGTCTCCAAAAAGCTAAAATAACCATAAAATCTAATGATAGAACCAAGCTTCCATTATTAATTGTCCGAAAACTAGTTATTTATGGTGAGATGTTAGTTTTGTCTACCATAGACTAAAATAGACAATCGGCCCACCCAAAGTGAAGATATATAATGTCACTGGCCATAAAGTTAAGTGGATTTTTTCGTATTTATGACATCAAAAACGCTACCGTTATCGGAGTTAAAAGATAATCAAAATGTTTTCTTTAATTATTATTAGTTGTCATAAAAAAATAATTTAATTTAGATAATAACAGATAAAAGTAAGATACAACTCTAGTAACGTCGCCGTTAATATTGTAATTAAAACGTTTTTCTGTCATATCTCGGACATAAAATATCAGATTTAGAACAACAAAGATTTTAAGATACCCATATCCAAATATTTATATTGCTAGGCACGGAAATTGACCCATCGATGAAGAAACATGTTGAGGAAACCATTATCTAATTTAAAGATTTATCTACATAATACCTTAAGGTAAGTTGAAGATGGAACAGTCTTAGCCCACGCCACACACAGTACAGTAGCGTTCATCTTTGAACCTACCAGGGGTAGGTTCAAGTCCAAGTTTTGTAATTACATCTGTTTTGGCGTATAAATATATTATTGCTGTTTTTATATAAAACGACCATAATTGACTTCGATATCTGTAAACAATTAATAAAAAAAAACACATAAACATAGAAACTCCTTCTTTTTTCGAAGTCGATTAATAATGGGACCGGAGATCTTGTCAAAATAAAAACCTCAAGCCTTCTGATTCCGAGCATAGCGACACTTTTATTTAGATATTTTAGAATCCGAGCAAAGCGGGACTCGTGCATAGCGGAACTAACCCTTCTCAGGCTTGTTTTTGTTTCAGTTTGAAATGGTTCCATCCGACTAAGCCTGGTGCATACAAATACCTAAAGCAAAATTCACAATATATTCTCAGAAGCAATTGTAACAAGCATGAGTTGCCAAAACTTAAAATTCATTTAAAGGTAACTTTCTGAACTTTCTTCTCTTAACCCTTTTCTTGCTTGTGCAAATAAGTAAACAATTGATTAATGGTTGCCGCTGACTCATTGCTTGCTTTCGAATAATGTGGAACAAACTGTTTAAACAAGAAAAGTTTTGAAGAACGCACAGAAGTTAGAAGTCATTACGACTTGTTGTAGTCGTAGGTGCTGATAATGCTTTAAGTTTAGATACATGTAAATTTTATTGTTCTTATATTTTAAATGAAATAAAGTATTCATTCATTTTTATTAATTTATTCATTCAAACATAGAATAAAAACCATAAGTAGTGTAGGTAGATAACCTTTTGTATGTTCTACAGATGAAAATAATTTGCGCAATGAAATGAGACAGTAGTAATTTATTATTGATCAAGGTTTTAGTGAAATAAGTGTCTTAGTTAATAATACCCTTTATTATCAAAGAAAACTCGAACCAAATCATAGACACTAATTATAACTAGTATATACAATTGAAACAATTGAGCTAACTGCAGACTGTTGCAAACAATCTACAGGTAGCTTAGCTGATCCATATTCGTCCCCAAGACGGTGGCTGCAATGCCCTGCTGCTGTATTGACAATGCTGAGGCCTTGCGCCAGATACTCACCAGCTCACGGGTCACGCGTCGCTTCAACCAGGCGCTCAAAAAATTAAAAAAACCGGGGAGCCTCGGTACCCCACGGTCCTAGGGTCTTAGTTAATTGTATGCAAGGCAGTTTCTTTTATCGAGTTCTAATAATAACCTCACAATCCAACCATTCCCCGCACTTGCCTATATCCTGTCAACATAAAATGTACAAACCAGTTTTTAATGTTTTTTGAACTCTCCTTATCCATTCAGTGCGCATTTGCATACAAGAACTTCTATAATCATTCCTTACTAATTATTATCTGGTAACACCGGCTTCTACAACAACCAGAGTTGTAATGTTGCCTTTAACACCACTTTATTGCCAGAACTAACCATTTTTCTGGGCGCAACTACAATACACATAAATTTAGTAGACATATTGCTGGTTTTGCAAGCTTTCTGGCCGTTTTAAAACCTAAATTTTGCAAATAAAAAACAAAAGTAAATAAACTAAGTACTAGCGAAAATAGTACCACAAATACATCTGAATTGACCCACTGTTCTTGATCGTTAGTTCGCAAGAGAATCTGTATTTGTTTTTAAATTAGAAAGATTTATGACTCGTTAGCGTCATAATACCCAATTTATTGTTATCACATTGTATGATTAGTTTACTTTGTTTATAAATAAGAAAAAACTTAACCCTTAAATACCGTCGGTCGTAAATTACGCTCCAAGCATGTGCCAAATAATTTTACGGAGTTTTATTATAACAATAAACTGCCGCGGACGTTTTTAAACCGCAACTCGCTGAGCTCAAAACAAAATCTCTGTCTTACTTTGATGGAATTTTATGTGCGAAAGTTTTATTACAAAAAATCTTTGGTAAATCAAAGTATAGGATTGTTATAAAGAATTACGCCTTTTAAGATCAGTAGTGCAAGACAAATGCTTGAAATAATGATAGATTCGTGTTTATGGCCTTTCCAGTTACCAGTTTCTTAGCACCAAAAATATAAAGTGTAAGAAAAAACAAAAGGACAGTTGTCATCAATTTTAAACTAAAGTGCCCATCAGGCATACCTCCTTTTCTAAATAAAGTACATAGATAATCTCAGTGCGAATTCCTTTCCATTACATACAGCCCACAACAATCTGCATTCCCAACAAATCTCTCTCCATATTTCTAAACAATATTCCCACAAGTTTTTACAACAATCGCCTTAAGGCGTCCTCAATTAACGACAGGCATGCCCGGTGTTCCTGGAAGATTTACGTCCTTAGAGCGAACCGGGCGTCTCTTTAGGGTTAATTAGACACGTTTAGTGCAGAATTTATAATGGTCTCGTGGACAATTGATTACGGCGGACACTGTCTGCTAGACCGGCTCAATTGTTGGGAGCAGTGGCTGATGCCCGAGGAATTCTTATTCAATAGAGATTTATACAGATTAGCTATTGAATTTCAAAATAAATTGAATAGAAGGATGGTTTGTATGGCGTTGTTTTAAGTCATTCCGATTGAGATTGCGAAAAGTTTTTATCGGCGATGATTTTGCGCCTTGATGTGAAAGTGGAGGTCTTATCTTGATTTCATTACTTTTTTGAGAACAAACACAAATGTGTCAGAAGAAAATTCGGTATAACGCACGACCCTTACATTAAGGTGCATCTTTATGCTGGATAAATCAAGGCAATGTCATATTTTGGTCTGAGTATTCGATTTGAAGTAACGAATACATCCGACAGAGAACCAAGGTTATACACAGACATAGCTCAAAGAATTAGCAAGCTGAAGTGGCAGTGGGCCGGCCATATCTCGCGAAGAACCGACTGCCGCTGGGGCAAACGTGTTCTTGAGTGGAGACCACGACTCGGTAAACGTAGTGTAGGACGCCCTCGGACCAGGTGGGATGACGACCTGCGAAAGACTGCAGGTAGATGCGGCAAGCTGAAGACAGGGCGCTATGGCGCTCATTGGGGGTGGCCTATGTCCAGCAGTGGACTGCTATAGGCTGATGATGATGATGATGATTCGATTTGACAGTCTTTACGAACGAACCAAGGCACGCCGTGACTTAGATGCACTAAAATCTTTTCGTCCAAAAATTTCAAAGCTAAGAATTTTTATCACTTATAATAACTATTATTCTGCAGTATTGTACTATCTTGTAACTTAATTACAACAATAAATAACATAAACACGGCTAATTACATGTAAAACAAGGTAAATGGTGTTCGTGACCGACCCGTTAAACAATGGCGGTTTAAATCTTCCGCAAGGTCTGACAGACCTAATGCCTCGCGAGGTGACCTTTACTACGCAGTAAAACTTGAGCTAAAAGTCCACAATATTTATACGGTCGTGGAGTTACGGAGTCCACATCATGCGGTGCGGAATAAAACGCAACGCGTGTATCTTCGATTTTAGAAAAGTTAGTTAGGTGCTCAGATAACTCTTTGAGAATAAATCAGTTGGTAAACTTACGGTTGTGGAGTTATTTAGTCCATATTATGCGGTGCGGAATAAAACGCAACGCGTGTATATTCAATTTGGGAAAAATAAATTGGGTGCTCCGAGAAGACACTGAATGCATCAGTTGGTAACACCTTATAACAAAAATTTAAAAATGCTACTACTTTCTCCCTTCATCACGTATATTATCTAGCATCTAGCCCTAATGATTTGCCTTTAAATGACACGACCCTGAACAAAGAAAATGGTTACGATCAAATCAGATGTTGAAGAAAGACATGAGGGTTATTTTAATGAGCAGCTAAATCGACGTTTTTAGGGGAAGGCAAATTTATTAAAACATATTTCGATAGCTTCCTATCAATGGATATGCTTATTTATCTATTAGTAATTGAAGATTTTCATGGGCTTTATACGACACGAATTTTATCCGCACCGCACCGTGTACTAAAACTAAAGTCGATTTATTGTTTGAATACGCTGAATCGATTGCAATTAGAATATTGTTTATTGCGTGGCATGTTATTGGTTGTCATCGGTTGACTCTAAAATATGCCTGTAAGCTCATTGGACCCGACTTAGACCGATTTACTTAGATTTATAGCAGGACATTATGCTTAGCCTAGACCACTGCAAATAGAATTATCTGTTCAATAAACATTATCATTGCGTAGATAGATCGATACTTTCTGTACTGCACTATCGAAACTTATAAAATAATTAAACAAATTTAATTGTTATTTACATTAAAAAAATATTTAAAAAATAAAAATTTCCTTTTCCAATCTTTTGATGAAAAGGATTTCTTTCAACTTACTACTTAAGGTAGGATATTTTAGCCTTCGTCATTGTCATAATCGCAGTCATTGAATGACATATTCCATTTATAAAAAAAAAGTTATGGTCAATCCATACAGCATCATCTAGCCAAAAACTAAGCAGAGCATGTGTTATGAATACTAAATGACTGATATATCTAATACAACACATTACCTAGTAGATAGACAAATTTTATATACATAGAAAATACCCAGAAAACCCAGAACACCGAGAATCGAACACGCAACCTCCTGCTTCGCAGGCGGACCTTCGCCCGTTGCGCCACAGAGGTCGTCATTTTTGATTGTATATTTCCCAGCGGAAAACAAAAAGGTACACCTAGCTGAAATGAAAAATGGCTAAGTAGCAAGCTTCCATGTGGAAATAGAAATAGAAAGACATTTATTCATAACAACTTAATTCAACAAAAGACACACTTACATATAGAATAGGTACATGTAGAGAGTTGTTACAAAATGGCTCTAACTCAGCATCACTAAGCTCCGTAAGAGACTTAGCCAGCAGCGCTGGTCATCCGTTATGTACTCAGAAATTTGTCTCTTATTTTATGACAAATTCTGTTTACTATTTGAAGATCTCAGGTACAACATTAAAATATTAATAAAAGATGAAATCCGTTCAAAGTCACGTAGAAAACGAATAATTCACAGAAATGCATTGATATGAAATCTGGTTATGACAGTTCTAAGACAAAGTGCCTACGTTGGCTCTATGCATCTATTTTCATAGTTTAAACTGTTTTATTTTTAAATCATTTTTGTTTGTACGGAGCAATAAAGAATCATAATTTAACGCTATGAATATTTGAAGTGTATTGGAAGTAAGAGTTCCTTATAGATATATACATAGATAGACAATACTTTTATTGCACACTTAAAAATATAACAAATAAGAAAAAAGTGTCAATTTGGCGGTCTTATCGCTCAACAGCGATCTCTACCAGAAAACCATGGATGGATGGGATCGTTAGATTGAAGATCTGTGAATCTTATAAGGGCTTAAAAAGGTAACAACCTTATTTGGTCATGGGTGTATAATTGACTGAACTTAATTTTACCCAACAATAAAATAATATATCAATATATATATATACAGCGTCGTCACCCTATATTATAGGGCGACGACGCTGTATATATATGATATATATACAGGGCGATGACACTGTATATTTTTAGGATATTTTTTACGCCGATTTAATAAAATAATAATTGTCTTGTTTTTTTCGTACTAATTTTTGAATAATATATACTTCTTATCATACATAGCTATTATAATATATGAAATTGGTGTAGACTGCGGGTTTCAACACACAGGCCTACATTCTGAAATCTATTGACATATTAATGGTGTATGGCCATAAGGGTAGCGATTTATGCGAATTATTTTAAACTCCTGCTTAATAATTCACATGTATTCATACCATCATCGCCGTTTGAGGGCGCCTACGTACAATTGGAATTAAGAACATGCTCATGTAATTTATACACATTATCAATCATCTAAGGTACTTATGAATAATTAATGGTATTATTCTCGAAAAAAATATTAAAATACTGTGACATTTTTAATTATTTTTGTATGTTTTATGGGTAAATCTGAAATAAATGAGTAAATATAACACAGAGTAGGTAAGACATAATTTTTTTTAAGCCAGTTTCTTCTTGTTCAGTTAGTACAGATAATTCGAATAAAAGTAATATGAGCTTTATGACCAGAAAGTGTTATTATAATTTGGAAATTCAAATCGTATGATATTAACAAATACTTTCATGCCAATTGGTCACATAAATGAATGAATGAATGAATGAACACTTTATTGTACCCAAAATAACAAAATAACACCTTATATCTAAATCTTACATAATAACAGTACAATAGGCGGCCTTATCACATACTATCTAACCATCGGTTCTTCCATAGATATTGATATATGCATGTGTTTTCTGCTTTTTATGGGCCAAATTGTGATGTCATAAGACCGTAAGGTATTGACTGATGTTTGTATTTTTGATTTATTATTTAGCGCAAGGAGCGTACTTCTTTAAATAACGTAAATAATGCACACAACTTATAATTTTCTATTATGTACATATGTTTTCTACAACCCTCTAGTTTCATAGCCCAAACCAACCCACCTCCTTCGCCCTACAGGGTGGCGACCTAATGTGAGATCACATTAATCATTCACTTTTATACAACTCTGACTTTGGTTTTGAACACCCCATACATACACCCAATTAAAGGCGGTTTGATAACGGGAGCGAGATGTTAAGATTCTGATAGTGTTTATAAGTACCTAGATTATCATCATCATCATCAGACTATAGCAGTCCACTGCTGAACATAGGCCTCCCCTTATGAGCGCCATAGCGCCCTGTCTTCAGCTTTCCGCATCCAGCATCTACCTGCAGTCTTTCGCAGGTCGTCATCCTATCTGGTTGGAGGGCTTACCGAGTCGTGGTCTCAACTCAAGAACACGTATATCCCAGTGCCCATCGGTTCTTCGCGAGATATGGCCGGCCCCACTTCAGCTTGCTAATTCTTTGAGCTTTGTCGATAACCTTGGTTCTCTGTCGGATGTATTCGTTACGAATCCTATCCTTCAGAGACTCTCCGAGCATAGCTCTTTCCATATTTCTATCCCATGACAACTTATTTATGGTATAAAAAGTAGCCTCCTTAATTCCAGACTTATAACTACATCTGTTCAAAAATATCAGCCCAATCTGTACGTTACTTTTGACGTGAAGAACTATAACAAAATTCTAATAAATTCATATAACCAATCTTCGCATTTATAATGTTAGTGTGATGGCGGCTTAAAAGATTAAAGAAAAACATTTTTACAAGGACTTTCAATAATTTACCTACATACGAACCATAAAACTACAATATCCTCAATGAAATCTCATACAAAATGCTATAAAACAATGTATGTACACTACTTACAATGTTCAAACCCGCTAAGTATGTTCTGGCATGGCAATAAAACGCCATGACACCATGAGAACGTACTTAGTACCGACATAAAACATATAATTATTTTTTAGTACAAATATAAAATGAGAATATTCTCATAATTACAATACGTCATTATTGACAAATTGAGTCAAATAAATTACAATTTAAAAAGAAAATCCACCTCGTTAATTTGTCTTTTTCAAGATGCATTGTACAGGCTGTCCCATTGAGAAGCGCCTCGTATAATTACGACGACAAAGTGTGGTTGACGTCAACTCAAAAGCTCAAGTATCCGTAAAGACTATACGACACCCTGTATCACCCACAATACCTTTGAAGCGACTTTGTCTCTTCGCAATTATGACACCCCTCATGAAAGTCAGCCAAGTTTGGAATGCAAGCGGTGGTATAAGAAATGTCTTTATTTTTAAACCAATAAGGTTGAAATTAAGAGACATTAAGAAATGAAAAGTTTGAAAAAAGTAAATAACGCTTGAGACGCCCTATCTTCCTGTGTATTGTCACGGTGTCTAATTAAGTACATAATTAGTAAGCGTGAGCTATAATTTTATCAAAATACTGAGTTATTTAACATTTTTATGGACACCCTACGGCTAAATATAAATGTTTGGTAAGGTAAACAAAAGTGAACGACAAAATTCTAGAACAACGCTATAGATAATCATTTTCCATATTTGCTTTTCACTCATAAGTCATCTTTAGAAGAGATGAGCAACTTAAACCAATCGGAACTTTCTATGCGTCACAAGTCTTAAAAGGCAAGCTACATATTTTTCGACATAAAAATCTTCCACGTTTCTACTATAATAAAGAAATCATAGTTTTGTGCATAAAAATTGTTTTCCCAATCAAAAGTCTTTCCCCTTTCGCATAAACATCGAAACCAACTAAATAATTCAATACTGACCCGTCCAATCAACAATAAATATAAACAAAAACCCCGTATTTGCTATGATAGCTTCGGTTTTCGACTAAAATTTCACGTAATGAGAGAGTATCCCATTCATATTTAATTGGCGAGGCCACGGCGGCCGCAGGACGGCCGTGTAGTTTATAGCCCTTAGAGGCCGAGGGGTGATTTTACATTTTATTTTCAAATGCCCGTTGGTTGGAGTAGTATTGTAGAGGACAGTGCATGTGGGGTTGAAACTTGAGGATAAGCCGTGAAGATTTTCCTTCTGTTAAATAGAATAATATTCTTATAATAATAATTAGGATCCTGATTCTAAACTTACAGTTGTGTCATTTTAGGTAGGTATGCATGAGCACTTATGTAAGTTTACTTATAATTCAATTTAGTTATCCGTTTTTATTTATTCTATTTAAAGCTTTTTTTTTATTTTTTTGCTCGACATGTTTTGTTCGTATGATTGATGATATGTATGCACATAATTTGTGAAATGGTCAAGTTCTAAACCCAACCTTGTGTTATGGGTACTAGATAACTGATATAGTTTATGTACCCGACACAAATATCTGCAGATCTTACAAAAATTTGTCCCGAGGCGGGAATCAAACCCGCAACCTCCTGTATCGCGAACCTCCACCTGCCGCACCACAGAGGTCGTCAAATAATTTATTATCTCTCAACAAAATCGTTGTTTACGCATTTTACGCAGGCCCTATTAGCCCTTCTGTTATCTTATCCACACTAACACTGACTACACGGTAGCCTATCGCAAAAATACGAAAATAATATCGAAAAGCCATAAACCGCGCTGTACCTCTATAAAACACAGACAAACAGACATGATCGAAGCAAGTGCTTGTAACTTGTTTACGCATTTATATGTAAAGCAGGTACGTAGGTGTGTCTGACTGGAATTGCGATATCAGACGTTTCTAGAATTCTAACCCGAAGTTAGTGCATGCATTGCACTAACTTCGGGTTAGAATTCTAGTATAGGTATTTAGCTAATGATAATGTTGATGATAGGTGTTTAGAGTAAACATTATTGTAAAATGTTTGTAACTTGAAAAATGTTATTAAATTTATAGATGCTGTATGTAAACCAATCATTTTATGTTCAAAGTCTTATTTATTGTATTTCTCTATCTATCCGCGTGAAAACCTTAAATAAGCTTTTTAGTATTAATCAATTAGTTAGTCTGTTTTGTATAGCCCTCTGGTTTTCCTTAAAATGAATATAATGATAAGAAAGAAAATCAATTAGCATCAGAAAATGGCTCACTTGTCATGGGACTTTTAATAACCGTCATAGCATTTACCGCCATGCCTGTGGTGTGACCCGCACGCTCGCGATTTAGCTGGTAAAAGCCGTCGATGTGCATCGTTGGCAGTGAATGTATTAATATGCATCACTATGCCTTTTTACGAAAGTTTTCTAAGGGCACTTCCTTACCTTACCAGCAAACATAAAATGTATTGATACCCCGCGAAACAGGCCTAGCCTAGTGCGGGGGTTACTATTAACTGCAACACCTCAACCAATCAACTCTAAAATGCAAGAATATGTACATAAAATAAGGTGTATTTTGTATGTTTTTTGTATTTGTTAACAAATAGCAAGATATTTACATACAAAATTTAGTGCAAGAAGGTCAAATAAGAGCAATATTTTTGCGTTACGCACTTATAAGAACAACATCTCTTATTACAACCCACTCACTAGAATGGCGCGTCAGTACAATGAGCTGTCCATAAAACATATAGAACTCGACATTTTTAATCCTAGAATTAACTATTTCATTAGAGAACTTAAAGGTATCCTCCATTTCAATGATCCTCATATCGCTGGTCCTCCAAGCTGGGCCATCCTACCTGGTGATGGAATTGAATAGAGTACTGCCCGGTCTTATAGCTAGGTAGTGCTTCTTTAATTTTATCACCAGTGTCTGTTAAAAATTGTTTTTGTTAATATTATTCCTTTAGTACGAATTATTATAATATAATTTACTAAGTATAGCTGTACACACATATCTTTACGGTAAAATTGTAATGTGTTTTGTGTGTTTAATAAAAAAAATAAAAAAACAACATCATACAGCCCTAAAATTAGCAGAGCTCGTGCAGAACGAACATTCGAGTCCAAAAATATGAAATACAATTTATTGTTAAAATAAATTTACATGTGAAATTTTCATAAAAAAAAGTGAATATTGTGATTATATATGAGTGTTTGTCTATAAACTATCCGATTCGTACTCTGATAGCCACATAGGTTAAAGGTTAGCAAAGCCACTCGTTTCAATCGAATACACCAAGTGTTGCATAAGACCGACGTAATAAAAGCTTATCGACCAGTTTACAGTGTAAATGCGGCCCATTGTGGCCTCTTTATGTGCATCGTAATATTTTACTACTTTCGGCTTTTAGGCATTTTTTTCTTATAGCCTTGTTCCGTTACTTTTTCATACATTTCTTTATTATCTCCGTGTGGCTATTGACTTCTGAATTTGAAATGGACTTTGATGGGATTAGTTTTAATAATTTCTAATATCGATGAAGTTGATGATATAATAGATAGAAAATTCTTTATTGCACACTTAAATTAAGTATTTACAGTGCGTGTCTAAAATATTTTCTATAACCATATTTGCTTCTAATAACCAATTTTCATATGCAAAAACAAATCATGCTGCTCAGGATCGAACCACCCTTATGCACTAGATAGGTACTCGAATTCTAATATACAACTCAAAATTAACTCGTTTATTGGTGTTTTTAGTTGATTAGAGTTCACGACATTCCAATCAATGAGAAAATGAATGAATGATCGAGTTACGCCACGGATTCATCCATTCCATCCATTCTTTTTAAACTATTATTTAAGCTTTGTGGGACGAATACTAATCCCTCGGAATAAAATTATAGGGCCACCTCGGGATCATTATCTAAACAACTGCAAAAGAATCATCTAAATAGGTCCATAATTAATGGAAACCTTAATATAGAACCTTCTCCTTTTTCGAAGTAGATTAATGAATAATGATGGGAAACAAGGTAGTATCTAATATTTAAGTAGTATTTTTTTTATTACAATCCTGTTTACAATAGTTACTGAAATATTCATATTGTTCTGTATAAAGTCCCAAAAAAGTTTCTTCCACTTGTACTCCAACTTTCTAACGTTGTCTATACTAATATTATAAAGAGGAAAGGTTTGATTTTTTGTTTGTTTGTTTGATTGTAATGAATAGGCTCCGAAACTACTGGACCGATATGAAAAATTATTTCACCGTTGGGAAGCTACACTATCCCCGTTGAACATAGGCTATATTATATTTTCAAAAAGTTAGGGATCCGTACTAAAACTCCAATAATGTAACCTAAGGTGTAAACCAATCACCTAATAAAGTGAAATTTGAGTTTAACGCGGGTGAAACCTAGATAGCGTGATTAAAGAGGAAGGTTTATCTGTATAATACATGCATTGGCACCCGTGCGAAGCCGGGCCGGGTCAGCTAGTACCAAATAAAGCTAAAAAGATATTACGTAAGTTTCAATTTAAATTATCAAACTGTCATCAAAACTGTTCAACCGAACAGGTTTAACAACAAAACGTTCCGATACTTCTAAAACCCCCATAAATACCATATAATCCTAACACCATTGAAACTACCTATCGTCAATGTAAAGTACAATGCCTCACACCAGGCGGCTATAAATCAAACGATACATTTAAAAACGCGATATCCACTGACGCTTTTGATAAAGAATATTACATTGTATCGCATACAAATCAAGCTATGGACATCAAACAAGCCAATGATGCAATAGAAAGCATAGATAGTAACGCAGAACCAGACAAAAGTACGGGCGTTAATCCGTGTATTGTTAACAGAAATCCAATTTTAAATTCCATAGACAAGTCAGTTAAATCTTGATTGATTGTGTTCTAAAATGTGTTTTGGGCATGCAACAGGCTTAATGATACAACATTGTTGAGAATTTTTGTTATGAAGATATTAAAGAGGACCTTAGATATAAAGAGAAGGAATTTTTAGTTTAGCAGACCTACGAATAAGTTTTTGTTTTCTATGTATAATAAAATATATATTATGTATGCAGTAGGTACAATACATTATTTATATTAGTCTAGTACTCAACACACAAACTCCTCTTAGATAAAGGCTGTGTGTATTGTCCAGCATTATTTATATATTAATTTAAAAAAAAAACTAGACAATCCACGCAGCATCATCAAGCCCCAAGATAAGCAGAGCTTGTGTTATGGGTACCAGATTACTGATATACTTAATAGAATATACACAATACAACACATAGAAATATATTTTTATTAAACATAGAAAATTCCCAGAACACCAATAACACGGAACAAATATTTGCAGATCGTACAAACATGTCTGTCGTGAAATATTGTATTTTGTTTATTATTATATTGGTTTACAACCAGAATTACAATAGGTAAAGCTTGCTAAATGATAATTGTAGATTCGACCTTAAAAAATACTATCCGTTCGTAAGCTCGGAGCGTTGATTAGAGTGATAAGATGATTGTCTTCTTATCACTCAATTATTACAGACTCTATTCCAACAAGAATAGAATCTACATTCCTTCTACTCCAACGATAATGAACTGACCTCTCTCAGCCAATTAGGCACCTTCCTCATCAACTACTCAATGACTCCGCTTTGTATTTTCATATCCAAACTTATCTTATTGCTAAAACCTTTCCGGTGGACAATTGCCAAGATTTCAGCTGATGACATCCTCTTTCTCGTTCTCACCAATAAGTTTACCATCGTCCTGTCCTGTTTCAGCACAGAGAATTTCTCTCAATGAAAGGATCTTTTCATCTTTTTGCAATACCAGTGAATGTGAAGCGAACGATAATTTTGTCAGTCTTTAGGTATGTGGTAATGAGGTTTTATATCATTGTACTTCAAGTTTCATTGTTGGTTTGAAGATAATAGACTTGATTAAAGATTGATGAGTTATTAAACATATTTTTGGAATGCAGGTTATATTAATGTAACTGGAAATTGCCTAGTTATGAAAACAATGAAATGTCAAACCCCACAATTTTAGCTGATCTTCATCAAGAAGAAACTGGTACGGCAATTGTGTTGTTAAATATTTTCCAACAATATTTAATTGTTTTTTTTTGTGTCTCTTTGTTTACAAAAAATATCTAAGATTCTAGAATAGGTGTAGATTATAATGATTAATCATTGCCAACCATTTTATTCTCACCGGTGCTTTAAAAATACGCTAAAGAACCAACTTCGCGTAACCACTCATAATATGAATGAAAATCTAAAATAATCTAAAAGCACTGGTCATGAGTCAGAATTGGAATCCAGCTAATTTCGTATACATATAAAATAATGACTATTGTCGGTCGGTATTGTTGTTACAGGAATAATAAGACGATAGGAAATGCCCCTGGATAATCATTGCTCTTCATCTCCGGACGATAGAGCTAAGAATGTTGTAGACATGGCCAAATAAAAGAACAATGTTATTTAAAATTTGACACCAAATTTAATGTAATATAGTTCATTTATTTCCTGTGATACGAAGGAACCTTTTTTTGGTATTACCGCTAAAAGTATAATCCTATATCGTTTTTTATTAGTTTAGTTTCAACTAGGCACCAAAATCCCATCTGGTATAAATTGAGGTAATAATTATAGGCAGGCACTTACAATAAATATGATTAAAAAATCTGATAGGGTTCATTTAATTCGAGGATAACTTTCTAGGACCTACATTATATGGCAGTAGATACCTTGCATCTTGTCTAGAAATCAACGCAAGTATCGTGAAATGATCACATATTAAATAAAACAACCTTCTTGTATGAAATTGTGTGTTTTTTATTTACTTCTTAAATAAAATTGTGATTTTTTTGATTTAATACTAAGTAAGATATTCATATTATCTTTACTGTATTACCGATTGACTTGGGTCGTTTGTGACAATGTCTTGAACTTTCGTAACTCTGCAGCCAGTAGCCGAGTTCTAAGCTCTGGCGCGTATTTCTGGATCGCCATCAATGAAAGTGCATTTCATTCAGATACCCACCGGCTTTAGAACAATCATGGTAATAATACAGATTGGTAACCATCTTGGAATTGAATTTGTTTACTTATTTCGATTGTAATCAGTGGTTCAGTTCTGTGACTTGTAATTTGTAGCTCTGTTTGTTTTTTATTGGTCTATGTTATGGGTGAAGATAATCATATCCTATCAAGGATTCAGTGCCAGTCTTAGTCTGAAAAAAGAATGAATGAACACTTTATTGTACAATATAAAAAATATAAAAAATCTTATATCTAAATTAAAAATAACACAGTACAAAAACGGACCTTTTCGCTGAGATTTCTCCCAGGTAACCTTGACTAGTACTCTCTTGTAAACGGGGCTCTAAACCAAAAACCGATACAGAGTGCCTTGTCATTAAAATCCGTCTTCATCAGCATATATACATACATACATACATACATATTCATCACAGTTCATTGCTGAACATGCCTTCTCCAAACAAGATGGGTTTTTGCGGTGAACGTGTTAAAAAACAAAAGAAGTAAGCTGTAGCCCCATCCTCTGAAAGGTTAAGTTAGTTAGTGGTTGGTTTAGTTGGCTATTACGACATCCATAGACTGGGATATATCATCCATAGGGGTCGATTCTAACGCTGTGATTGCCACGACATGCCTGTACACATGGCTCTATACCAAAGACCGCTAAAGAGTGCCTTATAACCAAAATCCACTAATCATCATCATCAGCCTATGTTAGTCCGCTGCTGACTTAGACCTCCCCTAATGAGCGCCCTGTCTTCAGCTTAACGCATCATTTAAGCAAATCCACTACTAATAGGTAACTTAATATATATAATAAATCCATAGTGATAGTGGACTACGACACTCACAAATTAAGAAATACATACAATTTAAGAATACGACGTAGATAAATAGACAGCCGTAACAAGTAACCTTAAATAAATAGTAAAGATAATAAAAACTGACACAAAAACTACAACTCACAAACCATACATTCCAAATTCACATTCATAAACGTTGTGGCAACAAAACAGACACATAAACAAATACATCCATACATGGTTCAACGCATGTTTGACTTTATGAAGCTATTATACGTCTTAACTGTAATTTACACCCGCAAATGTAACCGAAGCCTGTAATTTTCATAGCAAGTGTTGTTTTGTTGCTGCTGTGATTCATGATCTTTCTGTTATGTTTGTCTAGGGCACGTGAAATTTCATTAGAATTTCCCACAAGTAAAGTTCTTGCCGGTTTCGTCGTTTCCCACACATTGTTGTTTTTTGTAGTTGTTGAGGTAACAAGACGATCTTGATTTTTATTTATGTCTTCTTGTGGACTACTGAAAGTTAATTTAGCTTATGAATACAGCACTATCTCAATCAACACACACGCGTTCACTACTGGATATAAGCCTCCTCCACCGCCTCAAGTAACACTTCTGAGCCGCCTCCATCCATCGACTCCCTGCGACCGCTACAATGTCCGTCGATCCATAGAGTGGCTGGTCTCCCAATACACCGTTTTGCGTTTCAACACGGTCGCCATAGGAAAACGCTTGGCAAACCTTAAATACTATTAATAAATAAAAGGCTACTTTATATCCCTTAAATCAGTTGCCGTGGGATAGAAATATGTAATATTAAAACGTTTCCATAGTAACAAGGCAGTATCTAGTTAGGTATAAAGCCTACAAAGTACTTGCGCTGTTGGCATTTCCCCCTTGAATCAGAGTTTGAGCTTAAAGATAGTTACGTGGTGTAATGATTATCACTATAATCTTCTTAGAGAT
The DNA here is from genome assembly GCA_947044415.1 of Eupithecia dodoneata. Lineage (NCBI taxonomy): Eukaryota > Metazoa > Arthropoda > Insecta > Lepidoptera > Geometridae > Eupithecia > Eupithecia dodoneata. The sequence continues at coordinate 5,772,914 of OX345670.1, forward strand.
AGCCCCTCGGGGTTATCTCTAAGAAATTAAATAATACCCCAAAATTTTCGATTTCGGCGGGACTAGAACCCGAGACCATACCCTCAGTACGGGGACGCTCTGAGCAACTAAGCCATGAAATCAAGTCACCGACGTCGAGTCTCATCTAAGATTTTTGGGACCGAGCGCCACCTAAAAGGAAACATTGAAGATTACTCAATCCTGCTCAAAGACTAAAGTTACGATTAGTTCGTGTTGTAATGGGTTAATTTCCCATTATGGTGTAATCATGATTTGTCTTCACTGTGGGTATAGCATGAATCGACCCCACATCCTGCCTCATAGCGACCTCCGTGTTGCAATAGGCAACGTGCCGATCGTTATAAAGTAAAAGGGGGTATTGATAAACCGCAAGAAAGCTGCCGATGGTACACAGGATACAAAGTTTCCGCAAATGTCGATAATCATACAACCTATAAATCGATTCGAACATGTCGAATTCGTAGGTTGGGTCTATGGAGTAATATTATTATGGCTAGGGTTGGAGGGTTGGCTTAGTTATCAAAGCAAACAGCGCGATTGAGCCAGATTACAAGTGTAGTTACTGTTAGAGTAGTATTCGAAGTTCATTTGAAAAAGTGGATTTTCTTAATAAATGCAGCCAAGTTCGGCTAAAATAGTATGAGTGTGACACTCGCGAATATATCTGAATTGACCTACAGTAGTCTGTTGTAGTTCTAGCTACAAGCTTAGTCGGCAAATAAATGTTTTGGTAGTAACTATGCAAAGAAGCGAGCCGTTCGTGTTGTAAGAATCGATCCTCCAAGTCAGCCCGTGGATAAAACCAATTGTAATTTGTAAGAGGTGACTAAGGAAGCCAGGGGAAGGGCTGCAATTTATTTCTATATATTTTATCACCTCTTCTGCGATTACCAGCGCCTGCCAAGGATGGTGATGGCTTAACCTCTATTTAATTTAATTATGCATGTTTTTTATGGTAAATTCTTTTTTCATGTACCTATCACAGCTGTAAATCACTCATTGTCCGGGTTCTACCTGAAAACCGACGTAGCATTAGCCTTAGCTGGATACTACAAATGCTGGGGCAAACGTAGCCTCGGCCAGGTAGAATGACGACCTGCGAAGGACTACAGGCAAATACTGGATGCGGCAAGCTGAAGACAAGGCGCCATAGCGCTCATTAGGGAAGGCCTATGTCCAACAGTGGACTACTATAATTTGATGATGACACATGCTGAGGTAGGGTTTTTTGTATAGTTTAAATTGTAGATTTAGAACCTAGTTTGTAAGTCTGTATGTAAGGCTAAAAATAAATACCTTTCTGCTTCTTAGAACCCCCCTTGGGAACATGGCGGCATGTTGACGTTCAACAGTAGGCATATTATGATTGCAGATCGGTTTTTCTATCATTAGTATTTCTACTCTGTTATTTGCATTGTACTGTTCCATAGCCTGTGGCCGTGCATGGGTTTCACGCATACAATGCGATGCGTGGGCGCATACAACAACTCAATCGCTTGTTGTCTTCTTGTTACTCTTGTACTCGTAAAATAGGCTTTCGTATTTTAGTTTCTTTATTGATTCGAAATTGGTTAATGTTTGTTCACTACCTGGTAGGAACACTATGGAAATTCTTATATTTTTAATTTATATCATCATGTTTTTTTATTAGGTGTTTTTAGATGTTTTTTATAATTTGGACCTAATGGAAAACTTCTGGGTATGGGTTTCAGATGTCATTATGACAATGGTGTCATAATGACATTTGAAACCCATAGGTACCAAAAACTCAACTTGCCTTAATACTAGGTAATGTTCCAACCACTATAAGAGTACATTATCTACCTATTGCATATTGTTTTGAAAAGTTTCGTTTTGAATTTTTACATTCGGCCTATAATAACCCGGGCCGAATTCTGCTAAGCAATCGCTTTAGTATGACAATGGTATCGTCTCAGAATCACCCGTAAATGAAAAAAAACTCTAAATAGGCATTTTGCACGGAATATAATGATTTCATAGACTTTCCTTGACAAGCGTCCACGTGTATTATGTAGTTTATTTCATCAAATGTAAAATAACCAAAATGTGTCATTTTGAGACGATACGTTTACCATTGTTATGGTGAAGCGATTAAAGTAGTACAATTGGGGCTCTCATCTCATCAAGCCAAGGGTGAATAGATGTCTTCTTCACCTTCGTGGTAGACCGTCGGCCAAATCGTCACTTACCATAAGGTGAGATTGTGGCCAAACGAAGATCTTTTGATTTAAAAAAAAACCTATAAATTACACCACTGCAAAATATTTCATACATGCTAAGCAATTAACATTACCCATGTTTATTTATTTGAATTGCCAAAGCTAACTGACCACCAAGCCTATCCATAATGAGCATTGGCCTTTTGTTCCAGGTATGCAGAATAAAACAGGTTACCTGCTGGGTAAGCATGGGATCGCGTGTCGCGGGCCCGTAACGTGAGTGAGGTACATTAAATTGATATAAATTCATTGTTGGGGGAGCAACAAGTGGCTCCATCTAGTTGATGGGTGCTACCGTTTGTTTTAATAGGGCTGTCAATGTCACCTGCTGTTTTGAATTTAGCACTTTTTTTTTACGTTTATACAAAGTTAAGCTCTATGGTGAATTTGCCTCTCACTCACACAAGGGGGTTTAACTATAATCACCATGCTTGGCATGAGGAATGAGGATTAGTGATCGCAATAGTAAAAAAATACGCAGAAGGAAGATTATATTTTGTTAGTGACTGTTGAAATCATTTAATCAACTATCAACCTATTATTGTATCTTTTGGAAGTATTCGGTTCAAACCATACACCTCACAACATCATGTTTTCATTGAAGAAAGTATAGAAAAAAATATTTCACTATGATAAAACATTTTGCTCTTCATAAATGAAATCATTTAAAATCTATCTATTAATGATAAATGATAAATTAATCATTAAAGCATGGCAGTCATACCAATCTACCCTCAGGTTTTGTCTTTTGCTACCAACGTTATTAACTACCACTCATTTTACGATCGAACGCAGCTCGATCACGACGTACAACACTGACGGTATCAGAGGCGACGCGGTTGGTACATCACTTCTTCGTCTCTGCACATTCTCACGACATCTCTCTTTTTTGTGTTAATAACTATGATAGTTTCAAAAGTTATAACGATTAAATATCTTTAACATTGATATCCATTGCCCAAAATAAACAATTGTCTACTTCGTTACTAATGTTTACAGTACTGGCAACCCTAAAAACAATGCAACCCCAAATAATAGGGGTGACGCGCAAACATTTGTCTTGCCTTTGATAGTTACAGGGGGCTTGTTCAACAAGTTGTCACTGACTGATGAATGGATGACTACTTTTAACCGTGAATCATAAAGAAAATGTTCAAAGTTTATTTAAAAAAAAGTATATTATTAATCTTAAAGTAGCACATATAAAAAAGTTGATAACTGTTCCATTAGAAACAGAAAGGAGAAAGAAAAGTAAAAATTATATATTTTTACTTTTCTTTTAATAAAATGATCCTGTGTGGATTGTCGATAATGATTTCTTTAATTATAAGAAAAACAAAGCAGTTCTTGTGAAAGTCTAGTCAAACCTAGAAGACAATAGAGAAAAGTACCTAAAGTGGCATCTTTAAAAGAGTAGTTATAAATATTTATGACATAAGAACTGAATGAATACAAAATTTGAAGCTGATGAAACGCGCATGACAAAGTTCATATGGAAATCTAGTTAAAGCTAGACAATAAAGAAAAGTACTTAAAGTGGCCTTTTTAAAAGATGAATTATAAAAATTAATGATAGAGGTATATAGGTACACTAAATGAATACGAAATTAGAAGCTGATGAAACGCGAAATGACAAACCGCTAAGAATTAATAACGCAAGTGACTAAATACAGCGGAAACAAGAAATGAGATAAAGCGCAGTGCCAAAAGAAGTGCCCACACGCACGCAGTGTTGATTGGTAGATATTAGAATCAGACAGACGTTTTCGAATGTCCAGATCAAAACATTCTCTATGTTTTGGTCTAGACATTCGAAAACGTTTTGATATAGTCCGAATAGGAAACAATTTTTTTTAAATTTTTATACTACTAAATTCTTGTCTGACCCGGTGGGATGACGACCTGCGAAACACTGCAGGTAGATGCTGGATGCGTCAACCTGAAGAGCTATGGCGCTCATTAGGGGAGGGCTATGTCCAGCAGTGGACTAACATAGGCTGATGATGAAGATTATAAGATTCTTGTCCTGAGATCTGTATCTATGATGTGTGTGTCTATAAAAACAACGTTACATTAGATCTCGTGTTTGGCTGCTAAATTTCTATTTTACTTCATGAGTTCATTTTCACTTTGAATTGTTAAATAATAAAACAAAGTGTATTATAACCCTAAATAATGCGCAAGCGCACCGGATGCGCCGATTGTGCGCCCGAGTGCCCGCGCCGGAAACAGCGACATTTCGCGCCAAATCGCGCGACATTACAGCTGAAGAAATATCATTGACGTGATTAATCAGAGATTTACTCGCAAGTGATATATTTTTGAGATTTAAAATAAATCAAATCTATTAATATAAAAATGAACACGACTCGGTAAACGTAGTGTAGGACGCCCTCCGACCAGGTGGGATGACGACCTGCGAAAGACTGCAGGTAGATGCTGGATGCGGCAAGCTGAAGACAGGGCGCTATGGCGCTCATTGGGGGAGGCCTATGTCCAGCTGTGGACTGATATAGGCTGATGATGATGATGATGATGAATATAAAAATTTCAATAATGAAAGTATTTAATTTGGATTACAATACAATACAATTACTCTTTATTGAACACCAAATATAAACAGAAACACAAGACAGGAAAAAAACAAATACCCGCGCCACAGAGGTCGTCACGTTAATTTCGTTGTCAATTTACCACGATATATCTTAATACTCATAATAGTTATAATGATTAAGCAATTCGTAACTGCAAAAAGTCACCATCACACAAAACTCTGCACTTTCCCCTTATCCAAACAAGCAAGTGCACTTGACTCGCCTATATCTAGATACCAGTGCACTAGTAGCTGCGCTCGCCGCCCGGTGCGCAAGAGTCGTTTCCGCTTATTATTGCCCACTGCACGCTGCTTTGTTTGAACTCTTTGTAGTCTTGATGGTGGGAATAGGCGTTTGAGTTTTACATTCACTACTGTTCCTGAAGGACTGCAGGCAGATGCTGGATGCGGCAAGCTGACAGGGCGCTATCATATGGTGCTCATTAGGGGAGGCCTATGTCCAGCAGTGGACTACTATAGGCTGATAATGGTGATGGATGACTGTTCCTTTTACCTTATAAAACTAGGCTTGGCTTCAGACTAAATAAAGATATAGAAAAAATATGTGCTTCTATGGTTATCAAATTTTTATTTAAAAAGAATTGTAAAATGGATGTATGTACTTATGTTTGTTATTACTTCAGTCTCCGCGATATAGAAAAACACAATTTTCATACAGACAGCTCGTGCGCCGCGGGCGACAACTAGTTCCTAACATAAATATCACTTAAAATTTAATATTTCTTACCCCTCCTAGTCCAATTCTCTGCAACACTACTCAGCTATTATCGAAGCTTGGGCACGCATAGCATTTATGAATTATTGTAGTCTATTCCGAGATGCGCCCGCGCAAGAATGGGCAACACGCGAGTGCGCACAATGCCACTGCTTCTTATTGTACTGCGTTCTATCGATCTACTTGTATCGAGTATGTACCTGCTTTTATTAAATAAATAAATAAGAAAAAAATAATGCTGGACAATCTACACAGCATCATCTAGCCCCAAGATAAGCGGAGCTTGTGTTCTGGGTACTAGATGACTGAAATACTTAATACATATCTGCAGATCGTACACACAATTGTTCCGAGGCGGGAATCGGACCCGCAACTTCCTGCGTCGCAGGCCGACCTTAGCCAACCGCGTTAACGAAGTCGTCAAATTTATTAAAACTAGGAAAGTTTAAAGACTCGTTTCCCGATCTAGCTGTTCCAAGCGTGACTTTCTACTTGATCAAGACCCGAATAAAGGCTGTAAAGGACGAATTCTGCTAACCAAACGCTTTACTATAACAATAGTATCTTCGCAGAATCTTTCACAGATATAAGGAACGAATTTCGCCTCAGCAAGTAATTTTCCAACCACTACAGCTCAAAATCCGTACCATTTTTATCAAACAAGGGACTTGTACCACCAGATGTAACAACCAAAGACATCAACACTTCAAAATCACTGTCGTCTGCGATGAAAGGCCCTCTAACAGAACTACTAATAAAATCGTAATGTTTGTGCGTTTGTCTGTTCTAACAAGACTGCATTGTTGCCTTTGTGCTACAATTCTGGGAAAGCCAGGGCTGTCTCATTAGGAGAAATTATAGTCTAATTAGATACTTGTTGCTTGACTTGAGCGAATACCTACCGTCTTATAAGAAATTGTTGTTTTGTTTCTTCGTTTGCGAATTTCGCATACCTCGGTAACTAACATCACGTTTCTGAAATCTATTTCGCGGTAGCTTCGTTACCATTTACACTTCCTTTTGATAACTTTTCTATTCATGATAACAATGTATTGTTCATTTCATCAAGAATTTTCAAGAAACAAAAGTCAACGCGATTGCTGTTTTGTTTTATCGACTTCAACTAGTGTGTTTTTAAAATATTTTGATTATGCTAGAGAGCCGATTTTCATCTAATAATTTATTAATTTGACTATATCATTATGAATGTGTGTGTAAGTGGGTTAACTACGAACCTTATTAACCTTATTTATGTAAAAAAAAAAACACTAACATTTAGCCCCTTAATAAGGGACTTCTTCAGAGTGAATGTGAATCTAACTATTCAGTCATTACATAATTAATCATCAAACTACGATAGTTTTTAAAGATGTTAAATGATTAGTAAAACTAGTTTCTGCCAGTGGCTTTGCACGCGTTCTTTAGTGTTATTTATATCCCATGGGAACTGATTTTATGGAATAAAAAGTATACCTGTGTGAATAACCAGGTGTGTGTTGTGTGCATACAATATTAAAACATAATTAAAACTTCGTTCTTAAATTTCGTGGTACCCTGGCAACCCTATAAATGGAGATGCGTCTAGCAATAAACGCGGATGGTAGCCGTTAATGTCCAAGTGTCCTTACAATGGAGCTGCTCCTGTTCCTAGTATCGCATGTTTTACTATCACAATGTGCACGCGCAGCTTTCCGTGCCTTGTTTCCGTTCGCACGCTGAAATAGGATAATGGGCAGTTGGTTTTCTATTTGGCTTGATGGATAAAGTGGCTTGGTTTGAAGTTGAAGGTGGTTTGATAATGATAAAGGGCCGGCCTTATTGGTTATCTCGTTTGACTGATTTTCGACTAAACTTAATTCAGCTGTTTTAAATACATAATTGAAACCGTTGATTTATAATTAATGTTTCGCCATGTTCTGAAATTTATTTCATAAGCAGAAGGTTTCAGTAACAGCGAAGTATTGTTTATTTTTCAGATCAACTTATCACTGCAAACAACAGATTATTGAGAGATCCAAGAACTTATTAGCTTGGAGACTCGTGTCTGTCCACAGGAGAAAATAAGATTGCTGCATTTTTCTTCACTTTTTGTTTTGGAATGAAAATGATAAACTAATTTTGTAACTCAAAAGTTATCTTATATATATAGAGAGACAATAAATAGCAGTGTCAAAAGATATCACAATAAGACCATGCAATCATAACTCACTACAAATCAAAATGGAACATAAAAGCTACGTGCCTAGTGGAAAGACAAAAGATATTTCAATGAATGTTTACTGAGAGGAAATCTAGTGGCATCTACTTTAGCTTTCAGTATTAACACTTCCACTGCGATTTTTTTTCGACGACTGCGATCTTTTTTTATAACCTAAAAAATTCGTGCTGCCGCTCTACACAGCGGTTGTGTTGCGCCGCACATGCGTTTCGTTCGAAAAATATTACGGCTGTGCTGAGTCACAAAGATCTGTATTTTCTCAGCCGCTGCGCTAGTGTGGATTTACGCATATTAGTCACTTGTAGAAAACACATACCGTGTGATTTCAGCACTCAAAGTGTTAAGCTTATCCTTAAGAATTCAGTATTCATTGAAGTCATACAATGTCGAAACTAAGTGACTAGGTAAGACGAAATAATTGGTGACAATGTATGCCCATTTGGGGTGTTTCTGTAACTAGTCTATTTGTTCATATTCTACTAATAATTTTATTTACATAATTTTGGAGATACAGCTAGGCTTACAAACTTTTATATAAAAATAGCTGTTTTTCCCCGCGGTTACATTGTGAATTGAAAACCTCCTACTTTTTTAAAATCGGTTAAAAGTAGTATAGGGACTCTAAGCGCTATAGGATGATGCCGGCTAACAATGCGCTTGGTAAGAAAGAACAGCGCAACAATATCTATATATATATAAACAATACAGAGTAAGAACGACTTATTTCACACAAATAATACACAAAACCTACCAAAAATGACTTATAAACTAGGTACAGCTGTTTATACTTATTTATTTATTTATATTAAGATATATTGAATAAGAAACGCACACAGTCCTCGATGACAAGGAAGCCTAGAAACAGCTAGGCCTCCCTTTTACAAAGAGCTCTCAGCGGACAAAACTTTCCGCAATAAAAAGCAGAATAAAGAAAAATGGTAAAAGTCCGCTGCCGTCCGCTCAATGTGCACAGTAATAAAAACAGTAGCATTGTCATTCTACGCTTCACTTCTGCATCAGCACAGTCATTAATATCTTTGCTTTATTTTAAAGCAGATTTAGCTCACAATTGACTTCGTCGGCCATAAGTCAGAGATAAAACGGATGCCGGTGTCAAAGTCAACTCTTTAGGGCGTGTTCAGAATCTAAGCTTTAAGCTTTGGTTACCTACGAAGCAACAGGAGTGTAAGTAGAACTTATACACTACAGTTGCTTTGTACGTAACCAAGAAGTAAGTATTTTAATAAACTCAAACTCATTTTTTGTTTCTTTAGGCTTACAAAATGGGTTCGACAACTTGGTTGAATTTATTTAATGATATCTTTACATTACAACTCACTTGGAGTTTTACTGTAGAAGCGGGCTTTGACCAAGTTTTGTTAATACTTTGACTGCGGTTTTTTTTCGACGACTGCGATCTTTTTTTTTACCTAAAAAAATCGTGCTGCCACTCTACACAGCGGTTGTGTTGCGCCGCACATGCTTTTCGTTCGAAAAATATTACAGCTCTGCTGAGTCACAAAGATCTGTATTTTCTCAGCCGCTGCGCTAGTGTAGTTTACGCATATTAGTCATTTGTAGAAAACTCATAACGTGCGTTTTCAGCACTCAAAGTGTTAAACTTGCTACAATGCTTGAATAGTTGATAGTGTAAACTAGCCTTTATCTTCAGCTTAGGACATTAATTTTAATGACAGCTTTATTCTAAGAATGAAAATTCTAGGGCAAATGTATATTATGATATTCTATATCCAGTTAAGGAGTGGTTTCTTGATGGATGCGTGCGAAATGGGTTATTTGGGTAAAAGAGATTTCACAATTGATGAATAAGTTTTGCTACTGAACAGTATCATCATCATCATCAGCCTATTAGCAGTCCACTGCTGGACATAGGCCTCCCCCAAAGAGCGCCATAGCGCCTTGTCTTCAGCTTGCCACATCCAGCATCTACCTGCAGTCTTTCGCAGGTCGTCATCCCACCTGGTCGTTGGGCGTCTTACACTACGTTTACCGAGTCGTGATCACGTGGAACAGTATATATGATAATTTTATCTTAAGTACACTTTCATTTTTATTTAGCTTGAAAATCTTTCGTTAAATAATGATATTATAAGTATCTAGAATGGTATCTTATTATAATATTGTTATGGACCAATAAGACTGCAGGTAGATGCTGGATGCGGCAAGCTGAAGACAGGGCGCTATGACGCTCATTGGGGGAGGCCTATGTCCAGCAGTGACTGCTATAGTCTGATGATGATGATGACGATGCTGATGTGTTTTTATTTGAAACAAATAAAAATCCAAATTACTTGAATGTGCCATAGCGCCCTGTCTTCAGCTTGCCGCATCCAGCATCTACCTGCAGCCTTTCGCAGGTCGTCATCCCACCTGGTCGGAGGGCGTCCTACACTCCGTTTACCGAGTCGTGGTCTCCACTCAAGACCACGTTTGCCCCAGCGTCCGTCGGTTCTTCGCGAGATAAAAACACATAAAATATGGTAATTTCTTGCACGATTCCGAAAACCGGAAACGTCATAGAAAACCTTTATCTATCACCACCGAACTCATATTTTCATTTAACCCATTCAGCGTCTAATAATCACATCCACTCACCCGTGGGGTGGGCAGTAAAGCAAATTATCATAATTTACGACCAATTAGCCCACAGATGGGTCAGTAAAAACCATAGATTATACAGCAGTGTCTATAGCGTTAAACTGTGGTGTCGCTTACTAATGACGTTTGTATTTTAGTATTGCCACTGTTTATTTATTATTATTGTTGTATTTTCTTTGGCTTTGCTCGTAAGTTTCCGGTTGCATGAGAAAGAAATGACAATTTATCAAGAAAATAAGAGTACTTGCTTTAAAATAAAATACAAATAGTTGGTGAATCTGTTCGTTTTGTTGAAATACTCGCTTATTCGTAAGTGAATGTATCACTCGTACTATTTTTGCGACACATTGGATTTTTTTTGTTAAAATGAAAATGCAGTCAATAAGTACTAAAGTCATTTAAAACGGGATATTTACCATGATTTGATTTGATTCAGTTACTCCGTGATCATGGCGCATGCAACTGTGCCGAAATATTGGATAACTAAATCAAATCATGGTAAATATCCCGTTTTAAATGACTTTAGTATTAATAACCATGATAGTATCAAAAGTTTTACAGTCAAAATGTGTTTAAAGTAGCATGAGTTATACACACACAAAAACATCTGAAACGACCAGCTAGATTAAAATCCTTATTACCAAGCTATTTCTTACTTCTTTCTGTGGTCTTATACTCTCGAATTTACAAAACGACAGACCTAACATTTTTTATACTAATAAGATTATTTCTGATTTATTATACCTAACTTTTATAAAACAATTTTATTGGACCGTAAACGTGTTATTTATTTAATGTTACCGTGAGTTACCGGGTACGAATTGTTACCTTGTGTTACTGTTCGGGGGCCAATAAAAGCTCCTGAGTTACGTTCATAACTCTAACGAAGTGGCCAAAATTCTTCTCTTATTAGAAGTGAAGTTTTTCACTTGTAAGCTCAAGTAGAACAAAGCTTTCCGTTTCACTGTATTTTCCGCTTTAATATGTTTAATATGTAAAATGTTATCGGATTACGAATTGTTACCTTGTGTTACTGTTCGGGGGCCAATAAAAGCTCCTGAGTTACGTTCATAACTCTAACGAAGTGGCCAAAATCATTATCTTATTAGAAGTGAAGTTTGTAACTAATTTGTTAGCTCAAGTAGACCAAATATTTCCGTTTCACTGTATTTTCCACTTTAATATGTTTAATATGTACTCTATAATTTTTTTATAAACTGAAAGGTTGCGGACGAAATAAATTTTAAAACTTTGGTTATTCACATTTAAAACGGGATATTTAACATAATTTGAAAATTTTTTTTTAGAAAATATTCTTGGTATCATCAAAAAATTCAGTTTTATGGTCGTTTCAGATTCTATTTAGTACTTTTTTCTCAGTTTTAATTTTTTTGAGCGCTATGGCATAAAATAGAATATATATAACTATTAGACAAAGTCATCTGATCCTCGTTTTAAACAATAATAAACAAGCTTTAATAGATAAATAATAATGCTGGACAATTCACACAGCATTATCTAGCCACATGGTAAGCAGAGCTTGTGTTATGGGTACTAGATAACTGATATACATAATACAATACATTACATAGATAGATATTCTTTATTATACATAGAAAACGACCAGAATACCCGGAACAAACATCTGCAGATCGTACAAAAAAAAATTCCAAGGCGGGAATCGAACCCTGCGTCGCAGGCGGACCTTCGTCCACCGCGCCACATCGGTCGTCATAGCATAGATACAAAGACAGTCTTATCTGTACAGGTAGCTGAAGATCATCAGATGTGGTCAATAATTTATCGTCGTTGTATTTCTGGCTGCGCCCGCGCACGACATTTGCGATCATCCGGAACACTTTTGTTTCATTCATAGGCGACTGTGTTTTGTTATACAGATTTGTAGTACACGACAGGTTTTCAGAAGTTGCAGTTTTAATCTCATTTTCGAACTGTAATTTAAACAGAGTTATATTTTATTCATCATTATCATCCATTGTCAGCCTATATTAGTCCACAGCTGGACATATACTTCCCCTAATGAGCGCCATAGCGCGCAGACTTCGGTTTGCCGCATCCAAAATCTGCCTGCAGTCTTTCGCAGATCGCCATCCCACCTGGCTGGAGGGCGTCCACACTACGTTTGCCGATTCGCGGTTTCCGCTTATTTAAGTGACTCAACATAAAAATTGAACCTACCTGAAGCAATAAATTAGGAACTTACTCTGCATCTTCATAAAAAACTAATATTTATGTAAATTTTGATTAGGAACTACATTATGTAAAGCTTCGACATCAAATCCAGGTGCGCGTTGAAGTATGCGAACTGGTCTGTCATAGCTTCGTAGCAAGAGCTACAAAGATCTACGTATTTTTTTTATTATGTGGGGGTTTTTGTTTATGTGAGGAGCAAAGGGTACGGGAAGGCGAAATACATCAGAGGAAAGAATGCGAAATCCCTGTCATAAAGGTGAAATCCGCAACTCTCTGTGACGAAAACGCAACAGGAGATCGCGGGTTCAATTCCCGCCCCGGGACAAATGTTTGTACGGTCTACAGATATTTGTTCCAGATTTTCTGGTTGCTTTCTGTGTATAACTAAAATTATCTCGCTATCTATGTCATGTAATTATACGTATATATCAGTCATCTAGTACCTATGCACTAGAATCTAATGCATAGGTACTAGATGACTGATATACTAAAACATATAATTACATGACGTAGGTAGCTTGGCTATAGAGCTAAGCTCCGCAGCTTGAGAATAGATAATGTTGTGTGAATTGTCTAGTATTTATATATTTTATTTATTGAATAAAATGAACAGACACGTAACCACCTACTTATATACCTACATGATCCTGTCGTCAAAGAGGTTGTTGACCTTTTTGAAACCAAAAGTTGACTTAGCTTTATCTGCAGCCGCAGTATACTACATATCGCTCCCTATTAATAACCATAGATTATGTCTACGTTAAGTGCAGTTGCCAATGATTATGATGTATGCTCTTACTGTTCTGGCCACTTGTTCCATCTAGGTTAGGTCTATCTATCACGTGAAATAGGTCTTTGGTTGTGTTTTTTTTTTTAAGAAATCCTTAGATGTCTAACTTCAGTTACACTAAGCTTTTAAGTAACTCTATCCGATGGGAACTGATTTATGGGATAAATAAATAATATATAAATAAATTTCATCCAAATCTGTTCAGTTTTTGTGTGGAGTGGTAATAAACATCCAAACATAATTTAAACATCTGACTGATTTTATTATATTTATTACCTACCAGCGGACCGTGCCGGCTTTGCACGGGTATTGGAATTTTTAAGGTAATTTTTTTACACCTTGGGTTACATTATTGGAATTTTAGTAAAGATCCTTATTTAAAAAAAATATATATATTGTCTATGTCTACCGCCGATAGTGTAGCTTTCCAACGGTGAAAGAATTTTTCAAATGGGTCCAGTAGTTTCGGAGCCTATTCAATACAAACAAACAAAAAATTAAACCTTTCCTCTTTATAATATTAGTATCGATGACAAAATTATTAAAATTTAGTTTTAAAGAATGTCAAATTATAAATGAAATATTATTATAATTTAAGCAATCTTATAGAAAAACATACATATAAGTCTTAACTTAATATTTGTCATTTTCCCCATAGTAGGTATTTGCTTTCATATAGTCGACAGAATAATGTTTCTACAGTGTAATAATGTCGTAGGTAGATACACATTCCTTTATGAGCTACACAAAGTGTCTCTTAATTTCGCCTCCCTCACAGGCGAGCTTTACAAACTTGAATCTAGATGTGTACCGACAGAAAATTAAACAAATATCATATAATAGGTAATATTAATATTTTACTAAGTTATTTAGTAAATATAATATGTATCTCAGTAGCATATATCATGCATTTTATCTTAAGTACAGACCTTGTTGTAAAATCACAGCTGTAAGTTCTTAAAATTAGTTTAAAAAATAAAACATAAATTCATTTATTTCATAATATACATTCATACATTATTATTATTATTATTTTATTTTAGCTTAGAGGTAAGTAAGGACGCAGCAATTTAATTTTAAATTATAATAATAGTCACTAGTCTATTTATAGTAATCGGATAATTTATACAACATCATGCACAAGAATCAAATTAAATATTGGCCAGCAGAGTGTCGCGACAAAGTGGTTGTCTAATGTCTAGCCATGGACTAAAGTGACGACAATCATGAGATCATAGATAGATGGAAAACACTTTATTATACCACATAAAACAGAAAACAATACAGAAATAAAAACTTAGATTAAGGTACAAGGGGTGGATTTATCGCTAAGAGTGATCTCTTCCAGGCAACCTTAGGATGGACTGGACATGAAGGAATAATATAGACGGTGGCACTTTAATAAATAATTGACTACCTAATTAATAATTGGTCATAGGACTGACGATTATGAATGATATAAAAAATATCAGGTATTGTTTTGCTAACCCTACTTTAGGAGGGTGGCACACAAAGGCCCGCTGCTCTTTCCTACGCTCATCGTCCCACTTTTTACTTTTTGGTCCCACCCCGGCCACAGATACTTTACTACTAGCCCCGGCCAAAACTCGTCCACAGTCTCTGTTTCTATTTCTGCTCAGCTGGGCACTTGTGTGTTTTGTTTGTACGGTCTCTGGAAAAAATAATACCTTTGGGTTATGTAAGCAAGGAATAAAGGAATATCTGGTGGTCAATCCATATTTATTCTTGCGTTTAGCCATCGACCAGTCTGTATAATCTAAAATGATAGTAGGTAGCTATCGCTTCAGTAGATACAGAGGTCACCGTGGTACAGGGACTGTCAAGAATCTAAAGCGATAGTATCGCTGCTGTGGTTACATAGGTTACCGTGGTAGAGGGCGGTCAGTCGGCGACACCTGCTCAGCATCCGGTTGACTTTAGCGATCCTTAATGAACTCTCACGGTGCAACTAGGTAGATCTATGTGGGAATAGAAGTGGCGTTAGGATTTCATGAATAGATAACTGTGCATAGAGCATTGTGTGTTGCAAAAAACATAGCATTGGGTGCGGATATATAGGCTGGAAAAATCAATGGGCCCTGAAGGGAGGTTTTTAGAATTTTTAGACGGTTTGATTCCCGGTTGTAGCAAGCGAATTTTAGAAATCTTTAAATGCAGATTTGTTTCTTTTTAAAAATAAAGACATGTTTCCTTTAAGTAAAATAATATATCTTAATGATTCAAAGTGGTTTTCCCTCAGGGCCCCATTGATTTTTTCCACCCTGTATATCCATAGCGATAGATTTAGCCGTTTAGATAAATTTAAAATCAAAGACAAGCTATGTTGCCTTTGATAGGCTGAAAAATAATAATAATCGCGACAAATAGGGAAACTCGATATTTTTAACCAAGCTAACACTAGAGGTCAAACCTAGACATGAAATCAAAATACATTACCATACACAAATAATAATTAAAAATAAACCTTTTTTTAAACTTTAATGGTAAATAATCATTATAATAAAAATTACAGCATTTGTTTCGTCGTCGGTATAAGACAATAGTTCCCCATGCACATTCTAACCTACACATATTCTACACTTTTTGCTAAACGTAAAGCAATACTTTGTCGTAAAAGCGTAAAAACCAGTATCAGTCTAGAAACTTCTAGCTTATCAATTCTATGTATACTTCTATACTCAACATAGTAGAAACTTCTAGCGTATCCCTTCTATCTTATTCTATAGTACTATACTCTACAATTCTACATAGTCAGTTAGACGGTGGCGTCGTGGAAAGCAGAGGTTAGGTGTGAGTTAGGGTTATTTTAAGATTCTATTTGTATCGTCCGATATTATGTCAAGCGCAAAGATAAGGACTTTGGTTAAACTATATTTGTAAACATTGACGCTTTGAGGTTTTTATTGTCTTTCTTATAGCCTGGAGCACTTAGATAGAAAATACTTAAAGGCGCACTAATAAGGAAATATGTATAATAAAAACATAAAAATTAGTTACAATTTGCGGTCTTAACGCTCAAGAGCAATTTCTACCAAGCAGCTGTTTTTAGTTATAAGAAATTCTCTAGAATTATTTGCCATCTTTTGTCTACATCCCTTCTTTAATTTTAATTATAACTTTAACATCAAGATCTGAATGTGGCTTCGCTCCATTCCGTCTAAATAGAACACACAAAGAAGGATCAACCAATACAACTTGATCCCCCTCACCCCTCCATTCGTTCGCACGTAGGGTGGTGCGGGTGTATCGCTATGCATTTTGCGGGTCCTTTGTAAATGGACAATGCTACAATTTTCCTACTCCTATAGCTAACTTCCATTATAAACCGTAAGTTAGACGCGTTAGGGTTGTTTTTAATTTGTTTTGGTGTGTGGGTGGCTTCTACCCCCTAGGTTTGCCACCCGAGGCAACGTCTTGGAAATGTTTAGTCTTGCTTCTCTACGTGTTTTGTTCGTCTTTTATTCCATCTTTGTGAGACAGATAGGACGCTTTGTGAGTCTTGGATGATTTGTTACGGTAAAAGCCTTTTGAATGGCAAAAGACGGGAGTATAAAGAACTTTTATGTTGATAAAGAAAATGTAGATACTTAAGAAGGATAATAATTATGAATCAATACCTACAAAGAAGGTAAGTAGGTTTTCTGTTATTCAGTGACATTTGTAAACTTTTTTACCTCGTATTATTTCAACACATGTCATTTTTACTGAATAGGAGTAATTTGTAAAGAATATGGTGAATCATAAAAATAGTAACCTACCGCATTTTATTTACCTAGAGGTATTTCTATCTGTTTTCATTCATTTGATAACAATAGAAACGCCCAGCGACCAATAAAAGAAAACCACAATAATGCTCGCGCCACACTTTTCCAACGCACACCAATCCGACAATAGGCATGACGTCACAACACAATACATAGTACCAATTCGCTCTATTGTTAAATGCGCCGCTCTGATTGGTCGAGGGGCACAATGGAGCCCGCCCACAACAATGCCCTATTGTCGTGAGAACCGCCCCGGAAAATTTCCTATTTCGTGATCCAATTGTAGAGTTTGCTGAACATGAATGATTTTATAAGAATTAGGTTACTTTGTTTCTTCTTTGTTTGGAAATGCTAATCAATAAGTACCAAATTACTTATTGTATTTGAAGCCAAATATAAAAAAAAATTAACACAACAACGAACTACTACGTTAATATTACCTATAGTTGGACGGTTTTGGTATTGTTTAGGTATTGAGGAAATAACGGTAAGGCATTTAAGTATCTAGTGGTCTAATAGTAGGTATTTGACCATTATAATTATTATCAAATAAGACTTTAGGTAATCACTTGATTTACGTTTCCGTAATCCATAACCTGCCTAGGTAAGTACGTACCTAACTAATTAAAGATTAGCAAAGGAACCTGAAGCTATAAATACCCGTCTACTTATATCCATAAAATTATAAACATAAAATTCCAGCAAACAGAATTCAATCAGAACGGAAGCCAATATTTTAAAAGCCCGAAAACACATTAGAAAAGAGCAAACAGCTAATAAATTTCTTTTTACAGTAAAAAATCACTCCATTTAAGCGTCGCAAATGGAAGCGGCTACTTATTTTTTCCGTAAAAGTCAAAAAAACTAAGTAAAACGGTCATCATGTGACTCTAAATATCTTCGGGGTAATATTGTTGGGGTGGGTACAAATGGGCATTAGTATTTTAATGGACCCATTTGGGTGCTCTGCTTTTTCTAAGGTTTATGGAAACGTGTGGAGCGGGCAGAAATATTTGTTTACAAATCTAGTGAGAAGGTTTATGCTACTATACAGTTGCATTTTTGCTAATTATTGAGGATATTATGATGCCCTCAAACACTATGGTGTTTGGTGGGTGCTGCCTTACAATCTAGCACTTGGAATAACACGCACAAGTTCTTGCACAAAATTTAAAAAAAAAACTAAATTCAAATGTATTTTCTTTAGGCTTACAAATAAGCACTTAGACAAGTCATATTTTATACATCAAATAATAATTATTTTAATGTTCACTTAAATTTTTTGTCCACCAGTGGAAGAAGTGTAAAATAAACCACTAGTATCTTCATATAACATTGCTGAAAATCACACTAATATTATAAATACAGTCAGTGACGGTTTGGATGTTTGTTACTTCTTAACGCCAGAACAACTGAAGGAATCGGGCTAAAATTTTGCATAGGTACAGGCATAGGTTAAGGCTGGAATAAAACATAGAAATATCGCATACTTTTAATACCATAAATCATTCCCATGGGATAGAAATAAATAACCTTAAACAACGCGTGCATGGTCACAGGCAGAAATTAGTAATATTATAAATGCGAAAGTTTGGATGTTCAGATTGATGGATGGTTATATAATATAACATGTTACGCAGTTTTTTTTAATCCAATAGGATTATGAATACAAAATACAGAAATAAAATACAAAATAACAGCATGAGTTATAGGTACACTCTCGAATACATTCGAATTGACCAGTTGTAGATGAATTGACGACAGATGTGGCGCGGTGGGCGAAGGTCTGCCTGCGACGCAGACGGTTGCGGGTTCGATTCCCGCCTCGGAACAATTGTGTGTACAATCTGCAGATATTTGTTCCGGGTGTTCTGGTCGTATTCTATGTATAATAAAAAATATCTACCTATCTATGTAATGTATTTTATTATGTATATGAGTTACCTAGTACCCATACCACAAGCTCTGCTTACCATGGGGCTAGATAATGCTGTGTGTGTTGTCCAACATTATTTATTTATAAAAAAAATAACAAAATAAAAATTCAGCCACTTGCAGATGAATCTTAGGTATTTTACGTGTCGAAACGAAAGATCTGAAGCAAAATAAACGACTAACGCCGCCGTTTCAGTACGAACATGGTGTCAGAGGTGCTACCGGCTAATTGGCATCACTTAGCGGCCTCTACGTCTATCCTCACGATATCTAGAGATAGCCTGGAAAAGGGGTGGGCAACCTTTGGATCGTAAGTTTGACACAAACCAAGACGTGTTTGTTTATAAAAATACACCTTGTAAATAGTCTAAACAAAATTGTAAACTAAAATAACTTCAAAACTTTTAATTGGTTTTGCATTCGATATCTCAAAACTTGTGTGGACACTTTAGGTAGCTTAACACGGTGTAGGTTCGGTACACACCTAAGCGTTATCTATTTCGAAGATTTGGCTATCCAGTCGATGGATAAAATGTGTCCGCAAATCAAGCAATTATTCTTCGTCATCATCATTAGACTATGTGAGTCCACTGCCGGACATAGTCCTCCAATAATGAGCGCCATAGCGCCCTAGATTATTCTTCTTTCTGAAGATTATTCTGTGTGACGCGGGCCTAGGTTGAGCACACCTGCCTCTATTTAAAGCTCGGATCCATGCGTTTAGTCCGTCGCATTGTGCACTTCCGCGTGCGCCGCCCGCTCCATTGCTTTTTTCCGGTGATAAATTAGGTAGTTCTGGTTTATACCTATTGTTTGTTACGCTTATTGGTTAACTTGTTTCTGTCCGCGGCTTCGCTAGCGTTCGTACCTAAATAGTGACAGCCTATAATTATGTTAATCATCATGGCGCTCATTAGGGGAGGCCTTTGTCCAGCTGTGGACTAACATAAGTTGAAGATGATGATGATGAATAAGATAAAACAGCTAACGCTATTGTGCCTCGGGGTAAAACCTTAATTTTATTATTAAATATGTAGTTTTTATTCAGCTTAAGCTTGAACCGTTTCTCGATTAATCAAGACTTTCCATCAAGAAAGTTACATAAGAAATTATATCAGGGTAAGTAACCCTCAATAAATAATGATAATTAAGTTACGTTTCATTATAAAACTTAAAACAAACTTAACCCTCAACCCTCGCATTAAGTAATTCAGATCTAATACCAAAGGCATGTTCATAATTCGGATAGACCCCTCGTTCGGGTTCATTTCCACCCTTCTGTTTCTACAAACTTGCGTTTGATAAAGCTCTTTATGTTATCTATAGGTATATCTATAGGTATCTACACTAACGTAGGCACCTATTATGGGAGAGGAAGTTTTGGTGTTGCCTTCATGAATGCTGCTATACGAATAAATGATATTCAGTTCAGTACAGTTCTTTATAATAAGAATATGTCAAACATAATAATACATAGGTAACAAAAATAGTTCTTAATCTACCCAAGTACAGTACGCACATATTATTATCTAATCACGTCTTATTTATTAATATACCTACTCTAACATAATAGTGAAAAGTTTGCCAAATTGGTATACCTAAATATAAAACACATTAGTTATTCTTTAGCTCTAATGGAAATAAACAATACGTGGTCCTGAACTAGAAGAAAACCTGCTTTTCAGGTAAAACTTGGCGAATATCATTTTCCACTTTCACCAGAATTCCAAAACCCGCTATAATAAAAATAAAAATAATTTATTTTAGATCGTAGAAACGTATCTATGTAATATATTGTATTATGTATATCAGTTATCTAGTACCCATAACACAAGCTCTGCTTACCATGGGGCTAGATAATGCTGTGTGAGTTGTCCAGCATTATTTATTTATTTATTTATATGCAATAAGTAGAGTCTTATCGATCTTCTTCCCAATTAATTAGAAGCCAGTCCCCAAACATCTTACCGATTTCTCGGGACAATTATAAACCTTGTCAAAATTTGATTCAATCCTTTGATATAAAACAAATACCTTAGCAACTTTGATACCGTCAGCAAACAAAACACCAAAAACCAATCAAGTAATTGCTTTGCTCAGTGGGGTCGATAGTCTTCATTACTGGGACAAAAGTAGGTGGGAGGAGAAGGGGTTGCCAGTGTAGGAAATTTTCCCGAATATGTACGATTTTATGGGTAAAATTATTCTTATTTTGCATTGAAACGCAATACACTTATGTAAGTAGATAGTTAGATAGATATCACTATTATACCACACACAAAACAGAAAACTATACAGGAATAAGCAATAGAATAAAGTATAAAGGGCGGCCTTATCGCTGAGAGCGATCTCTTCCAGGCAACCTTTGGATGGACTGGACATGAAAAGAGTAAGTAGATTCCTTGTTAAAATATACCAAATATGATTAATCTTGAGTGGAGACCACGACTCGGTAAACGTAGTGTAGGACGCCCTCCGACCAGGTGGGATGACGACCTGCGAAATACTGCAGGTAGATGCTGGATGCGGCAAGCTGAAGACAGGGCGCTATGGCGCTCATTGGGGAGGCCTATGTCCAGCAGTGGACTGCTATAGGCTGATGATGATGATTAATTTAAACATATTAATTTATAACGTTGTCATAGCGCGCTTTAAGGCCTAATCAAATCAAATATTAGGTACAAATTAACACAAATCATTATAATAATAGTGATAATGATTTGTGTAAAGTAGATAACTTTATCCGCGTAAATAGGCTAAAGTAACCTATTCTTTAAGTGTCAGCTCGTAAGTCTATCTTGTAATGATGCCAAATCGTCACAAAGTTCTCCTAAGTTACCAATTCTCCCCAAAACAACGGCAGCGAGCTTGGAACACCGCCAAGCAAGAGGCACCCCACACCACACGGATAATACACCCCGGGGTGGTAACAGCACCCCATACATTCTTACACGCTTGCGCTCAATATAGGTCATATTGTCTTTTCATTCAGAGGAAGATTCTGTACGCCTTCATAAGGTTTAAAATTGCTTATCACGTTAATTTTTTACATGTTCTTTAAAATTCCACTGTATATTTTAGTTCTTACATCATGCCTAGTCAAGAATACCTATTGCAGTAGAGTAGAAGTTAAATTTTACAATAACTTTCATTAAATATTATTGTAAGTATAAAAATTAATCGATACATCCTACTAATATATTTAGACAACAGTTACTACTAATATTAAAAACGCGAATGTTTGTAAGTATGGATGGATGTTTGTTACTCTTTCACTTAAAAACTACCGAATGGATTTTAATGAAACTTTACAATAATATATCTTACACATCAGAATACCAAATAGGCTACGTTTTATAAAGATATTGTGTTTATTGTCCAAAATATCTATCACCACGCGGGTAAAACCGCGGGGCGCAGCTAGTATATGTATATAACGTGTTATTCAGTGGATACCACGACTCGCTAAACAAAGTATAAGACACCCTCCAGCCAGGTGGGATGACAACCTGAGAAAGACTGTAGGTAGATGCTGGATGCGTCGAGCTGAAGACAGCGCGCTATGGCGCTCATTACAGGAGGCCTGTGTGACTAACATAGGCTGATAAAATTAGTACGATGATGATACCTACATATACTTTTAAGTCTTTATCAAGGTAACCTTTCAAATCCAGCCAAAGCTTTCAACTTTGCTTTTATCCAGCTATGGCTGGGAAATAATGGTTCAATAAATAAAATATAAGAAACCGTAATCGAGAAATTTAATTTAGTCATAGCATTCTAAGTTCTCATGACTTGATAAAATTTTACGATAACAGCTCTATTAAAAAAACGTTTAAGCATATCAAACATGATTTTTAAGTATAAACATGTACACAAATCGTAAACATAGCCATTCTGGACAATGTGAAAATGATAAAAAGTTCATCAACGACTAATAAAATTGTAATTAAATCCGTTGATAAGGTTAAAGAGATGGCGTGGAAACGGAAACCAGTCTTAAAAGATCAAGAAGATGTTATGGGGGCATAGGTCTCAACTTGGTAGGTAGATATCAGGTTTTACATAATGTCTTGCTCTTTTAGACTATAAAAAGCTTGACTAAGTATGCACCTAATGTAAGAAAGAGCTAAGTAAAGATAGAATTCAATTTTATTATGGGGGTAGGTGATTTTTCCTTCAATGAGTCTTAAAAAAACCTAATGCGCAAACGAAATGAATAGAAGCTTATAGTAATATCTATCTACCTTGTGTAAAGTCAATGTAATACTAGTTTGTAGAGACGAAATCGATTTATAAAAAATATAACAGGTGACTGTCGTCTAAATATAAATCTAATGCGTCATTTTCGCTGTGTACGTTAGGAGCTGCGCTGCTCGCGACAACAATAGAACTCGCCAATCACAATCGTAACGGCACACAATAGAATCGTTTTTCTCAGGCCACGCCTCGCAGTACAATGCCACAACACGCCCAGCCGAACAAATGCTGAAGAAAGAAAATTTTCTCCACAAATACAAATGTAAGAGATTGTATTGACTTTTTAAACGCCCTCATAGATCGGGCACACACCCACCTGGGCATTGTGGTGTGCGAAAATCGTTTCACAATGCTGGGCTATTCTATACGCACACTGCAGTCGGCGGCAGTCAAAGACGCTCGCCTGGGCGGGGCCTAGAGAGGGACAAACCGCGCCTAGTCGCGAAGAATACGCAAAGCGCGAGAGAGCGAGTCGCGCACGCACACATCGCCCGCTAGAAAAGGATGGGCTGAACCGCTTTGTATAGATTCCGCGGGATGAAAGCTGTTATTCCGCATAGACAATTGAATGTAAACGATTTTCTCAATACAACCTATTAATTTTTTTAGAGAAAATCATACCTTTGCATCAGTTTAAGGAGTTCTTGTGGTCTGTTGATGAAGTTCGATTGATTTTGTGGAGTGTAGAGGGTAGAAGGACGGCATTGTTTGCAGGGCAGTGACATTAGTTCGGTGCGTCCTTGTCGCACGTGCGCGGGGCGGGGGGCGGTGGTTATTGTAGCGCGCGTATTGTCGGCCCGCTTCGATCTGCCAGCATTGTGTATCGAAAGCGCGCGCTCGCGAGACGTGCGTCGCGTCTCTGCGTTTTCGACCTCCGCATTTTCGTTCGATCTCGTTACACGAAACGTTTTTGCGAATTTTAATTTTGTGTTGACTGTGTTTGTTTTGTGTTTTTGTGACTATTTTTATTTGGACTGGAAGAAAATAATACCAAAGATTAGTGATTGGACTATTTAATTGTTTCGTTCGTTTTTATTATGTTATTTTTTTACTGAAGATTCCTGCCGATGTCTCATAGGGCAAGAAGAACCATGTTAACGCATTTGAAGGTAAGAAAGTTCATGTGATGATGCATATTATATGAGTTTATTAAAAATATCAGAAATATGCAAGTAGGTATCCGTACAGGCCAAACCTTTTTAAAAAGTTATTTGTTAAATAAAAGAAGCCAGAGGAAATAATGTTATTGACAAAAATATATCCACCTACCTATGAAAATTGTTTGTTTGTTTAAATCTCAATTAATAAAAGACGAGCTTACATAATTTGTTTTTAAATTTGGGCATTTAGACTACTTACAAAAATAAAATAAAATGTCTCATCTCATGAGATCAAGTGTTTGGCCGCAAGGGGTTAAAAATACGTATTTGAACTTGCCCACTGCACCCCACTTTGCCCAATAGGTAGTTCAGTGATCAACCGTTACGAACATGTCAAACTTGTCACTATGATTTGAATGGAATTTTTCTTGCAGCAACTGTGCGTAACGTGATAGGATATGTGGGATTTTTTTGTTACAATTATTACGATTTGAATGAAGTCCGAAGTTAGAGATAGATGGATAGAGATATAGAGACATTTATTGGACCAAACACAGCTACAGCAAAGAACAAATCAGGTGAAACTAAATAAAAATTATATAGCATAATAAAATTATATAAAAATAAAAATCATTATTATAAGAATTACTTAAAACTTAATAGTTGTGATGTATTAGTAAAATATGTAAAAAAAAAAGTCTTTATTTTGAAACATACTTAGGTGCTAGAACAAAAATATGAAGCGATGCGACCTGCAGAAGTAAAATACTGTGTCTAATAATGTACCTATAGGTCATGGTTTGCTGCTATAGTTATATATTTTTATATATTATTTATTATATTCCCTATGTTTCTTGATCACGCTAGTTACTAAGAGAAATTAATTTCAAAATGTGTCATCACTAGGAACTTTTTAATTGCTAGGCTACATGGAATCGTGCCTTTTCTCAACTACGAAATGTGTATCATGGCAAATATATACCTAGGTACTTTGTCTGGCCCACTGTAGATAGATAGATATATAGATAATTCTTTATTGCATACTTAGATAGGTACTAGAACAATGTAAAATAAAAACTTAAGAAACTAGATACAATAGGCGGTCTTATCGCTCAAGAGCTATCTCTACCAGACAACCATGGATGGATAGGACTGTATATAAACATAATATCTGTTTATGTAAAATAATTCGTAACTTTACGAAATATTTAAAAGATTTTATTTTATTTCAATATACCTATAGGAATTATTCTTTTTTCTTACCTAATCATGTGTATTTAAATTGCTCCACATATTAACCTACTGCGTTAAGTAAACTACTAGGTACTTCCTCTGCTATTAGAAATATTACTAACCAATTACATATTTACCTGCATTACTCTAGAGATATTTCTCAGATAATTATTTTTATTTAAACCGCATTTTAAATTCATTGCTATAAATTAAAATAAAAGCTGTAACACCTGCTATATAAATAATCATTTAATATTTAAAAGCAGTCCAAACCATTGAAATGAGACCCATTACACCCAATTTCTCACATCATTTCCAATGCGGTGTCAACGTTGACGATTGCTAATTACCTGCCCTTTTGGAATTCTGGAATTCTCGACGTTAAAGAACGAACTTTAAAAACCAACAATTAATTTTATGAATAAAGTGTTGTGCCTAATAAAGTGAATTCTTTATAGGTTTCGTTGTCATGACTATTTTTTCTAGTTTTCCTACGAATCCCTACGACTTATGTTGTTCTGTATTTTTGTGTTTTCCTTTTTCTGTAACTCTGTATTGTGTGTAACAAACATCGATCCATCTAAACATCCAAACTTTCGCATTTATATTATTAATGTGATTAGTTAAATAAATTATTTTATTCTTTTTAGTTTTTTTCTGTTTGCGGAAAAACTGTACTTATATTTATTTGTCTTTCTTTGGTCATTTAAACGATAGGAATATATTAGGCATGTAGGTACACATATATGATGGGGAATATAATAATATAATAGAATAATCTAGAAACATTATAAAAGGAATACAATAAGAAAACTCATGTATATTTGCAATTACCAAAAAAGTTCTTACCTGTTAAAATGTAACAGAAATAAAAATACTCATAATAATGCTTTTTTTTCATTATCTCGCGAAGATTTTCTTTTGGTCTTAGTTCTGTATTCGGCTCATCATCATCAGCCTATAGCAGTCCACTGCTGACATAGGCCTTCCGCAATGAGTGCCATAGCGCCCTGTCTTCAGCTTGCCGCATCTAGCTACCTGCAGTATTTCGCAGGTCGTCATCCCACCTAGTCGGCACTACGATTACGAATCGTGGTCTCTCAAGAACACGGCTAATTTGTTTCGGCGATTCGGCTCATAGGACCTATTCAAATTCTGATCTCTTAATGATCAACTTTTCGAGTAATAAAAACGTGTCAATTTGTTAACGACACTTGAGGCACGGAAATTACGATTGTAACTCGAGCGTTATAAAATTGTGTAGCGATTTAATTGGGAAGTAAAACAGTATTTTAATTTCATTATGCAAGGGAAGAGACAGGTCCGTAATTTAGGCGGCAGAGTTACATTTTCGAGATAATGAGCCGAATTAAAGAGATCGTTTTGGAAGCTGCGACGTAAGTACAAACAAACCGGATGAAGTGGGTTCAAATCCCGCATTAAGATGCTCAATAAGACAATTGTAAAACATAATTTATAAGTTAATACTAAATGACTATGATGTCCAAATTGGAGTATATTTTACTACCTGTTACATTTTACTAGGTAGGCTTGTGAAATACTGAAATAATATTTAGAGCGATAAGATAAAAGTTGCGCATAATATATGTACATTATAGAAAATTGTATTATTGCGCAAGAGCTCCTTGTTTTATAATAATAGTAGATACTAATTTTAAGTTCTATTTTTTTTGTTCTGGAAGCAAAGTCGATAACACAACCTACATACACCCTGGGCCTCCTCAAGACTAGAGTCTTGGACCTTCATGATACATCTTCGGTCATATCAAGTGAGATTATGAACTACCTATCACTATATAGTATAAAACAAAGTCGCTTCACGCTATCTGCTTGTCCCTATGCTTAGATCTAAAATATATCTATGATTAAAACTACGCAACGGATTTTGATGCGGCTGTTTTAAATAGATAGAGTGATTCAAGAGGAAGTTTTATATGTACCTATATAATACGCATTTGCGCCCGTGCGAAGTCGGGGCAGGTCACTAGTTTACGATAAAATAAAGTTCAATTTACACCTGTGCTGATGATGATGACGTTAGGTTATTTCAGTGTGTATGGGAAATCCGCAGTTAGTCAGTTGTCAAACATAAAGCGCATCGCCGGTTGAACTTTGCAAGCGGGCTCGTTGTGTCAGCGAGGAATTTGCTCAATTTATGATTTAGGACTTTGTGATAATCTTCTCGAAGTATCTATTTTATGTGTACAGGTATAGTCCGTTACTAGATCCGTCCACGCAGTTATTTTCTTTGACTGTATGGACGAATGCAATATTATGAAGACTTTGTTTCTTTTAGACATAGTAATAGGGATTTTTTCCAAAGTTATCGACATAGCTCTGAGAATTAGCAAGCTGAAGTGGCAGTGGGCCGGCCATATCTCGCGAAGATCCGACCGTCGCTGGAGCAAACGTGTTCTTAAGTGGAGACCATGACTCGGTAAACGGAGGACGCCCTTCGACCATGTGGGATGACGACCTGCGAAAGACTGCAGGTAGATGCTGGATGCGTCAAGCTGAAGACAGGGCGCTATGGCGCTCATTGGGGGAGGCCTATGTCCAGCAGTAGACTAATATAGATGATGAATAGGGATTGATAGTCACAATATATAGCGTGGATATTTCTCGAGCTGACAGATTGCGTATGTATAAAATATTACATGATTTCACTCAGTGGTGGATTTTATTCACGAAGGATGATTTGAAAATTATTGAAAAAGTAAGAGAATTTATGTCAGGGGATATAAATTTCATATAAAAAGTAATTATGTTTAATCTGACCTTTCAAAGTCATTGACAGATTGATGCCTAAGCGGCCAGCATTTCAAAGGATAAGCGTTATATTCTAAAAATTCTTCAGGTCGGATAAATAACTCGAAATCAGACTTCATAATTACAATAAATTACATTTAATTATTATATATTGTATACCTACTTGTATACCCAGGTGTACAATATCCACAACTCCTTCATCCTCAATTTAATTTCTCTGTTGATTTTGCAATAAGCCTTCTTGACGCACTGTACAGATTGTGGGAATAAAATGAAGTGGGGCAATCCAGAAATTGACTTATTTAGGACTGGACATGTCCAGAACTGCTGATCACATCTAGAAGAAGATTTAT
The DNA here is from genome assembly GCA_947044415.1 of Eupithecia dodoneata. NCBI lineage: Eukaryota > Metazoa > Arthropoda > Insecta > Lepidoptera > Geometridae > Eupithecia > Eupithecia dodoneata. The sequence continues at coordinate 5,801,801 of OX345670.1, forward strand.
TTATTTATACTTTTTGCACGAAAAACATAACACAAAACGTATTCTAGAAAATTTAAACATTTCACGAAGCGGTCACAGAACGCCTAAATGAACTGAGTTCGTAGCTTCATCATAAGTCTGTAGACACAGATTTTTTCGATTGGTAAAGCTACCAGAAGCAACAACAGCCAACCAATTGTTATTAGAAAATATTATTTGTGTTACCAACCAACAGGAAACCATCTTGTATTTATATGAAACAGTGCTCGCAATGAAAACAGTCGTAAATCCAATCGAATATAAACCGTAGGCCGGATGCGATGAATATTAAAAAAAATGTATTTAAACTATTTAACCAACTGAATTAACTATGAACCATTGCGCTAAGATGCGGTTGATTTGATATTTTACTACCGAAATCGATAGGATGTGGTTTTGTCTGATGTTTTATCAAACATTGCGGTATAATTTGATGTTACATTAAATAAAATTACTAAATTTAATATTTCACAGGCACTTATAAAAATACTTGACTAGCCTCGTTGGTCAAATCAGATTTTAGGTACACCGATGCTTTTACAATCGAGTAAGAAATTTCGTAAGCGATTTGTCAGTAATCTCCGTATAAAGAAATTAGCCTGAATTAGTTTTTTGTTAAGTTATTCAATCGAAAGTTGTTTATATCCATCTGTGCAAATCACTTGACCAGGTGTTCGACTAGGTACTTATTCAAAGTGTGTATAAATAGTTATTTTCCGCGCGCGAATAGAATGGGATGAAACCATTTCGAACTGAAACCAACAGCAGACTACGGTCTTTAACAAGGTTCTATCACCGCTAATCACTACGTAGTATAAAACAAAGTCGCTGTCCGCTGTCTGTCTGTCCCTATGTATGCTTAGATCTTTGAAACTACGCAACGGATTTTGATGCGGTTTTTTTTAAATAGATAAGAGTGATTCAATAGGAAGGTTTATAAACCATTTGACACATAAACTTCCTCACGGGTGAATCCACGGGGCGCAGGTAGTTGTGTACTAAATGTGACGTAGGTACAACTTTGGCAGGAGCGTCCCATTTTGATAGCGCGGGCATTAACCGGATCAAACTTTGCAAGCTTCACATTCACAGCGCTGTAAAACCCATTATATCTGCGACGTTTTCAAATTCCCCCGTTAATATGCAGATGACAGGAAAGTAAAGGGAAATGTGAACACTTATTACCATTCTTTCCCGTCCCGCCCATGAGATTTTCAAGACAAGCCGATAATGCGGCCGAATCAAGAAGTACTCTCACGTAGGCACGTTACAATGTGACACCGAATTCATATAACGCGGCAGTATTATCGCCACCCCACATTTGCCCTCGTTTTTTTTTAATGATTCTCGACACGTCTCGAAGCGTCGTTGTTCGTCCCATTGTGAATAGCATGTGTAATACAAATCCTTATTGAACTGTATTTTTCGTTTTTTTGTGCGTTTTGTCGGAGGCACAGTTCGAGGCGCTTTGAGGTTTACGTGTGTGATCTTTTTAGGGTTAATTTGTACCTTTTTGGTTTGGTTTATTCGTTTAATAATTTAAAATTTGTATTTATCTGTTTAATATGATACAACTATTATTTATCGCACAACAAATAATAAAAAATATCAGAGAACACTAAAACAAATACAAGATAATGTACAATGGGCGGCCTTATCACTAAGAGCGATCTCTTCCAGGCAACCTTAGAATGAACATGAAATTATTGAAAAAGTATTGACGTCTAAGACTCTTACTTATAATTCTTATAAAGTCATAATTATTGCAATAAGCATATCGATATAATTTCCACTTTATTGACCGACTTTGAAAAAAAGGAGGAGATTATATGATCGGCTGTATATTTTTTGATGTTGTAGTTATTTTTTGAGTATGTTCGTCGATTTCTTCCTCATTTGGTTTTTAGTTTTTTTGTAAACAACAAAATAAAATTATTCTTAAGTACTCAAACTGACTTCAAGATTTCCGAATTGTGTGTGTGTGTGTGTGTGTGTGTGTATGTGTGTGTGTGTGTGTTTAACATTATTCATGTCAGTGCTTCATAAAATACTCCCAAAAAATTAGACCCCTTACACCTAACTCAATAGATTTTATGCTAAATAAACCCTATTGTGTTAACAATAGAGTGGTCCCTCTCGAAGGAACCCTATAATTTGTTGAATCCAGTAGACAACGTTCTTCCGTTTCTTTCAATCACAGGTCTTAGAAAAGGACAAAGAATTTTAGAATAGCGGTGCAAGCGACGAGATCATTGTTCTTTTATTGAAAATTTTATAATTTATTTAAAATGAAATGAAAAACAAAACACCATCGAAGGCGCATTTTACTTCAACGAGCAAGACAAAAAACATTGTCTATGATTTGTTTGTTTTCAAAAAAAGAATAACCTACTTTTAAACTGTTTCTTAAGTTTGACGTGATAAATACTAATCCCCGGGGAAAAGTTTGTATTAAAATTTATTGGACAACGTCGCGATCATATAATCATCCAAATCGGTCAGAGAAATCGAAGGGTATACATAAAAAAAACTTACAACATACACAGAAAGTGTTCTTGAGTGGAGACCACGACTCGGTAAACGTAGTGTAGGACGCCCTCCGACCAGGTGGGATGACGACCTGCGAAAGACTGCAGGTAGATGCTGGATGCGGCAAGCTGAAGACAGGGCGCTAATGGCGCTCATTGGGGGACGCCTATGTCCAGCAGTGGACTGCTATAGGCTGATGATGATGATGATGATACACAGAACCCTCACACATAGAGTCTCGTCCTTTTTTTCCTAGCCAGATAAGGAATCGTACCTACTCAACATACCACTTACAAGTATTTGTATGAATCTCGCTGTATGCGAAAACTAAATTAATTAATTGAACCTATACGAAAATTCGGTTGTCAAATTATGCTTAGCTATACTGAAATTTGAACATAAACCTGCAAATGCTTTCAGGAACCGAATACTATTAGAGATAGATAGATAGATAGATTATTTATTCATACAAATAGGTTACATAAAGTTAGTAGTGCCTTAAAGCCTATGTTAGGTTTGTCTTAGCACTATAGTTCTCACTTAATTTAAAAATAAATTGATAATCTAGGTACTGTAGTTAACGAACGATCTGACAACAACAGTTAACCTGTATTAATTATTATTCTAGATCTTGCATTAAAAAAAAAACTCTATAGCTGATTTTCATTACCAATCGTATATTACAGATACCTTATCACTATAGTAGTCTGTCTGCCCCTATGTATGTTTAGACCTTAAAACTACGCAACGGATTTTGATGCGGTTTTTAAAAATAGATAGAGTGATTCAAGAGGGAGGTTTATAATTCCCTATTACCATTATATCAGTGAATAATTACCTAATACCGTTAAAATAACTATCCTACCAAGAGCAATCTCTTAGTAGACGATGGAGTTTTTAGTAACTCTTTTACACTTATCCCACAGTCTACAAAACCTCCCTACACCTACCGAATGTACATTTTACTATTGTTTGCTCAACCCTTCTGTTGAGCACGTGTTTTATTGCTCAATTATTGGACAATCATTGAATCGTGATCCGAATTCAGGAAATGGCTATTGAGAGAGTTAGGCTGATTATCATTGGTTTGAACTTGAGTTTTGTGGTGTGCATGTGTCAAAACAATAGGGACAACATTAGGCTTTGGCGTTCAGTGACTACTTCGTTAATTTTGAGAGGAGGCCATAAAGAGGAACCAGTCTTGGCAGCGTTTGGGAAACTACGCCAAGTCTTCTCGTTATCCATACCTTGCTTGAACACGAAAGTTATCAATCAGTGCGTCCTACCCGTCATGACCTACGGAGCTGAGGGTAATTACGAAGGTCAAAAAGACCTCTTCTATTCACTCTTGTCTTGAAGACTTCTTTCTTTCATCCATCAAGGTTTTGATGAGGTTTAATTGTATCCTTCTATTGGTAGGTGGTTATTTCTCTAGGATTTCTTTATTTTAACATGTATGTTAATATATGTAATAGAAATAAATGTAAATAACGGTCTTGCTTGATATCAAAACTAAATTATGTGTCTTTAATCAAACGCATTTCTACAGCTTTGTTAAACTGTTTCATTTGCAATAAAGAAGGGACATTACCATAGATTATATAATGACCTTACATCTAACCTCAGCTTATGCATAAGAACCAATGCGACCAAGCCGATTTCCAACCTGCACTTTCTAACCATTCTTTTCTTCCGAACTGCAACATTCATCTTTAACTGTCAAACAACTTTCCTCAAGGCAAACCCAAGGTCGTAAAGCAGCCCAATATCACACACCATTAGAAATGGCTGACCTCAATGTAATTAGAAGAACAAGAATGCATAATTTATCTAGCTTCTATCCGGTTATGACTGGTTTGCAGTTTAGTTTCCCACGGTGCCTGTTGGCTCTCTAACTACAGTGTAGATTGTGTAACAGTTACCTTGCTACTGGATGCAACTGTAGTGTTGCCAGCTGGTGTCATCTGGATTTGGATGGATCCGCTTGTAAAATATGTATCTCTGCATATCATCATCTCTGATTATATTTTTATTGTGGACTTCCTCTGGCATAATTTTGTTAGTAGCTGGCATTGTACAATGGGCTATATTGAGAGAGCAGTTCCGAATCATTTTAATAGATTGTATAATCATTTGTTCCTTACAACAAATATTTCTTCCTTTCATTGACTTTTGCATGTAATGATGTACACATCAACATCATATAAAAGTAGCCAGCTTTACTCAAAACTCGCTATCAATAGTATGTGCAGATGAGCATATTAACGTATTTTATATAATTATGTCCTTGCCAAAATTCAGGGATTTGGTTTAAAATTTTATGGATAGGACGCATAGAAATATGTAAAGTTGTTTATTTTAAGCTATAGTTTAAATTTAAAGTTAGTAGTTGTATGTAATTTTAAGAATGGTAATTTTAGTAATTGTATTTCGTAACTTTTTTATATTTCTTTGTCGCGTTGGTGCTGCACTGATATTTCAATGTAAATATGTTGTTAAATAAATAATAGTGGCCAGATCTAGCCATACATAGCCGTACTGGCAACAATAACTAGATGCATAATAGTAAAGTAGCCAGTGGGTCAGCTTGAGAAACCGTTTAGTGGTCTAAAAGTGAAATGGTCACTAGATGGTCTTTTATTAGACACTGCCGTAATTACACGTGTTGTGATAGGCAGTTTGTTTGACGACCGATGTGGCGCGGTGGGCGAAGGTACGCCTGCGACGCAGGAGGTTGCGGGTTCGATTCCCGCCTCGGAACAATTGTGTGTACGATCTGCAGATATTTGTTCCGGGTGTTCTGGTCGTTTTCTATGTATAATAAAAAATATCTATCTATGTAATATATTGTATTATGTATATCAGTTATCTAGTACCCATAACACAAGCTCTGCTTACCATGGGGCTAGATAATGCTGTGTGAATTGTCCAGCATTATTTATTTATTGGAAGATTTTGTAATATTTTCAGTAATGGCATGAACATGAAGCCAAACTAATAGCAGTTTGATGCACTTCGAACCGGTTTTGTAGTTTAAAATTTTCAAAAAGTTAATGCTATTTTCAAAGTCGTGGCGAGTTTCACTTCTATAACTTCTGATTATAATTTTCTTATGTCATAATCTGCTTCTTATTAAATCGTGGATGGTCAGATAAATTAACATATTTTCCTACGTCCGGTTCTCTCTTTGTTTACTTTATATTTTGTATCTACTTTGGAACGTATAGGTACAACACACTAGCGTCTACACGCGGCTTTCCCCGCGCGTTCCTGTATAAAAAGTTAAAGATGTGATTCCTGTTTCCATCCTATTTTTATGCCGAATTTCATTACTGTCAGTTAAGCCGTATAAAAACGAAAAATTAATTTACAGCTAGTGTTGTTACTTTCATAATAATTACACACTTATATTACCTATAAATGCGAAACTTTGGATACATGGATGTTTGTTACTTCTTCAAGCCAAAAATACTGAACGGATCAGGCTAATATTTCGCATAGGTAGTTCTAGGCCTAGAATAAAACAGTTCACATAGGATATAAATATACTACAATGAAGCGTGTGAAGCCGCTCGCAAAAACTAGTTTTAAAATGAATTTATGGATGGTTGGATGGATAGATGTTTGATACTTCTTCACGACAAAACTACTGAACAGATCCGGCAAAAATTTTGCGTGTGGAATAAAACATACTTAGGCTACTCTTTATCCCGTAAATCAGTTTCCATTGGATAGAAATAACCTCGTTTCCATAGAAACATCGCGTACGAAGCTGCGGGCAGAAATTAGTATTATTATAGATTTGAACAGTATCATCGACTAGTACCATCAAATAGGTACCCTACGTGCCAGCACAGCTCGCCACTGGATCTGAATAAAGAGCTTCCTGTACGATTGTACTAAAGGAAATGCGTATTGTAGATCCGGACAATGATCCGGACAATGCAACACGTGCTCCGTGCTCCGGTTACGTGGTGTGCCGTGTGAGAAAGGATTTTAGAGTTGTATTGGGTGTAAGAGCGAGTACACATTAGGCGTTTTGTATCGCCACGAGCGTTACGAGGATAATTTGTCGTTTATATAAACTATAAACCAACTTCAAATTCTTAAATAATGAAAATAGGTTTAAAACTTAGTTTTACAAACATGATTCTGTTTGTAAAACTAAGTTTTAAACCTATTGGCGTGATTTTGAGTTATTAGTCCATTTGTCGCGCACATACTTACTGCAAATTTAGGGTTACATTAATATGGGACCAGCAAGACGCACCAGCTTTCAAATAAAAAAAGAATCATCGAAATCGGTTAACCCAGTTAAAAGTTCTGTGGTAACAAACATAAAAAAATACAGTAGAGTTGAGAACCTCCTCCTTTTTTTAATTCGGTTAAAAAACTGACGCGCGCTTGAAAAATAGCTTAAAGTGCGCTATAAAACGTCTAATCTGCGAGAGTTTTTGCTGTAGGTACCACTATTATTTTCAGACTCACTTATTTAGATTTAACAAGCCAAATCTATTGTTTTTGTAGTTTTATTTGCTAATAGCTTCAATATACAAGATTTATTTGAATTAATCCACTGTATCATAATTTGTTACCTTAATTTCTTTTTTAAACAATGTCACAGAACAACTACCTAGACGAGATATACCTTGAGTGTAGATAAGAGCCAATTTTTTATCTGGCAACTTGTTCAGGCAAGCAAATACGAAAATCTTATCTTCCTCAAAAGTCCGTTAACCTCATCGTGATTGACTTCCTATAATTCAATCAATAAAACAATACGGAGTCAATCTGTCTGTCCATTTTCGTGCATTAAAAACAAACCAGCGTCCAGAATATTAACATGTTTACTTTAAACGTCTTGTACTGAATTAGAAAGGTTAAGCAAAGTGTAATATATAAAGAAAATTTAACGAAAATTCTATTACCAACGCTTTTGTACCCTGAGTTTATAATGTTGGTACTTCTTTGTCATAAACCATAAAATAGCTATTTCAAACTGTCCTAAACCAGATGCTATTCCCGTCATGAATGAACATCATGAATGGATGAAAACATTCAAATTTAACGACAAGTCTGATATAAAAGAAAACAAATTGTTTAACAATAAAGCAACGTACCTATACTGCAGGATGCAACGTACCTTCGATACGTAAACTCGTAAAGAATTTATTATAAATATTAAAGCGATCTAAAATTTATGGAAAAACGTTGTGATAATAATCAAGCAAACTTCCGTTCGATACCAAACGTTTCAAAGATTCAGCTTCCTGGGGAGTTCCGATGGCAAAAAATCAAAGATATCAGATGTCACTGACATAAATAATCCATGCAACAAATAGTAATTTTTGATAATGTTTTCCGCAATGTGTGACATGTTTATCTACCTACTTTTGATTGTAACTTCCTTTATCTTCCATGGACTTGATTGATGCTCCACTTTCTAAGTAAGTTGCAGATGATATTATAGACATGGTACCTACCAACCTTACTAACTTTAATTCGTCAGACAACATAAATGGCGTATTTTTTTTGCATGATTTATAAGTTTTCATGATGTGATTATGCATCAATTGTGAAATGTTAAGTGATATGTCATTTTGTCTATTCTTCTGATCTCAGTTTTACTAATTTTTTTATTTAAATCATTATAAAATACAAAACGAATAACAAGAACTTTATATTAAATATGGCTTTAGTTTAAGGTGGGCCCGGAAGCAAATCTTTTCTTTCTAAGTGGCATAAAAACAGAGCGTCTCATGGGCCAGTCAATTCAAAACTGTAACGTTTTCTACAATAACGGCTGCAGCAGGATTCCAATCAATTATACCATCCCAAACTTCCTCTTGCCCCATTTCAGAAAGCAATAATTTAGATCTCTTCCTTACTTTTGTCTCAATTTTTATAGCTCCATTGACAGATTTAATTTTACTCCCCCTGTCTAACAATCCGTTTCATTTTACAGCCGTTTAAATTGTTTGGAGTATTGTTTGGAATCTTTTCTTTACTACTTCACATTTAATGAGCCTGATAAGTGACGCTTAGGAGATATACGGAGAATGCAGTTTCAGCTTCCAGGGTTGTTTTATGATGATCTTCGATTGTCGCATCATGCACATTCCAAATTATATCTAGTTTTGAATTATATTTAGAACCTACCAAATACTCAAAATATACAAGTACTTAAGGTGAATAAACTTAACTTCCTTGCCGCTTTACAGTTGGCTTACTGATGACCGCGTTCTGTCTATCAAAGCGCTATTTAGCAGGTTAAGTTTTGTATATTATGTTTACTTTTCCTCCATTTTTAATTTTATACTCATTTTTGTCACTGTGCATGTAGATAGACTATACAGACATTTAAACGTTGATTTACTATCAAATAAACACATTTTGATTAAAAGCCACTTAAAGCCCTAAATTGTTCAAGGAATTTTATTAGGCTTAGAAATTTCCACGATAGTAAGTGCTAAGATTAACTACTAAAAAGGTACGTTCTCGAAAGTAACCTAATGCTTAATTAAAACAAAGACTTTCTATTAATACAAAGATCATGAAATAACGGTAACCTGCACTTAGCATACTGCTGCTTAATCTGTGGCTCTACAATATAAAGATACCAGACATATGTACTGCATTAACGCATCTGTGTCGAGGAGGTTTCAGGTTTCAGTTGTATCCCGATTTTTTGCGATTTCGCGATACGGGTGCTTTGCTTTGTCTATTTTTGTTTGTTCTTCTATTGTGTAATTTTGGCATCATCTTTTAGAGTCACGTCATATATTTATGGAGATTTGTTATGACTGACTGCCAAAAGTACCTAACTGATTTTGACTTTACTTGGAAAATAGTGATTTAATAATATTTATTTTGTTTTCAGGTAAATACTGATGGGTCTTATAACAGCAACTGTTTCCGTAAGTTTGTTGGATCGCTTCACTCATTTTGAGATCCCACCGCAATTTTATTCTGATCTAAATGAAACGTAATTAATTAGATTCCATATAGAATTACCGATGGCGCCTCGCATCCAAATATTACAAAGCCATTTTGTCTCTGGTCAAGTGTTGCCAGACGTCTGCCTCCATAGACAATAATATCGTTGTACCATCGAGCGCCCGCATAAAGACCATTGTGGCCGAAGCAATTAGTCCATAATGTACCCATTGTAATACGCGTTCAACATTGTCTAAATGTACATCTCACTCTAATATCGTAAAGTAATTTTTATAGTTCTATTTATGGCTGCACTCAATTTATTGGCCAGATACGTTTCAGTAGCGTTACAGTTTAGAGTTACTTATTCAGATGCAGTGCCAGCAAGATTTATAGGTTTTGTTTCGTCCGTCGTAAAACTATAGGGTGATAATGCTATATCCAGTGACGCATAAAGATATTCCCGTATACCTGTCTTAATCTAAATTAAATGAGAAACGAGAATCACCTGTTGCAGTAAGCATATCGAATTCCACAAGGTGAAGATCAAAGGAGCAATGACATCGGACAAAAATTTAAATCCTAAAACACGAATGTTAATGCTGAAGATATGAGAAACTTTGAAGAGGCAGTCATTATTGTGAAGTAACCCAAAACCGACACATGTGTCACATATCGTCCAGGATTGCGATGCCACATGTGAAATGAGAAAAAAACGACAAAAATCTGTTGTCACTACTCCCTAAGGTACGAACAATGCCGCTCTCAGATCCTGTTCCACGGCTAAATTAATTTGAGCTCTATATGTGTGATTGTTGGATGTATATTTCGACGAATCAAAGCGGATTTTTGGTCGATTTCCCTGGAACACATCTCGTTTTGTGATGGTTTTTTGTCCAACCTTCCTTAACCTTTAGCCTGTGACATGGATTGTAGATTAGGCATATTGTTGACCTTTTTTGCTTCCATTTCAGTTGCACGTGTAGTTTTATTTTTTGTAGCCCCTCGTTCTGAAGAGCTTTTTGTTTTTGTGCGATCGGACAAGATTTGCATGTGTTGTCAAAGATTTGAATGAAACCGTTTGCATCGTTAGGTTTCCTGTCTGATTTAAAAATGACTCCGACGCGTTCAGCGAATAAAATTAATGGAAACTCGAAGATTTCTGTTGTAATATAAAGAACGGAAGTTCTAATATTGTCGCGGCGCGCTCGTCCATGGAGGCCGTTGACAAAATTAATGTTTTATTATGAAACAATGAACAGAATTATGTTTTTTGTAAAAAATTGATCGCACCGGTGAAAGATGTGGCCAGTCGTAATGGCGGCTGACCACTGAAATATGGATTTGAACATGTGTCATCCGCTGTTGATAAATTAACATGATAGATAAATTTAATTTTAATTTTAGATTGAAAAAAAAAACAATACCAAAGCCTCGTTCTGCTCAAAAATGAAATATGAAATAGTCTACAATTAGACAAGGAGTAAAACATGTCAGTGATGACCACCATCCACAATAACCTACGAATTGAACCTACTGCAAGTGCGTTTGCGCAGGGCCTTGTTCCAAGAAGCTGTACCTTCTTAGCTGCCATCACAGATTTATGGGCAAATCTCCGAGATGTGTTACGAATAAAAATAATAGAATTGTCGTGTCTAATAATATAGCGGCCGTTTCCGTTCGGCTTTTGGTTTATTTTAGTTGTGGACGCGAATATTATACGAATAACGTTCATTCATGTGCCACAGCGAGATTTCCGTAGTTTATTACTGTTTCACGACTATTATTGTTAATGGATGATAATGTAGGGTTGGCTTTAATTAGTTTCGCGTTAACTACCACTTTTACAGCTATTAACACTATTTTATTGCTTTCGAAACTGTTTTGTAATACGTCTAACATAATTTCTGGACCCACTGTTGAAATTAAGATTTGATTGGCTAAGTATGTAATTGTTGTTACATCATAATCTAATATCTTTATGTTCCGAACGTCTGAGGTTATAATATCGCTAATTGAATTTGTAATATTATGTATTTAAAACCGGCATGGGTTCTGATGAAATTCACACATTGATGCATTAGATAGACATTGTAATTACCTAAAATGGACTAGCTATTAGAGAGTTGTTTGCGAATAAATTCGAAAGACGATCTGATATCTTCAGTTAGTTAGATAATTAATATAACATGATCAGAAGCATACCGACAAATAACGATTGTGACTTGAAAACTATTGCATGAAATGAATACAACAACAAAGCAAATCCATCCCAAAATCAATCATCAAGACGTTTACAACATACCACTGAGGTCTTAATCCGCGCAGACGAGGCTCGTGAAACAAAACTAAATCTTGACTAATGTTATCTTCTATCTCCCTCTCGCATACCAAATGTTCAAACAATAACACGGTGATGGATGCTACCGGGGCCGTTTCAAAGAAAAAGAGATCAGATGTAGGCGATAATTCATAAAAAAACAATAATAAAGGGGTAATTTCGTTCGAGACGACATTGTTCCTCTGATTTATTTGTTTCAGACTATTCTTTGTAGTATTTTCATGTCTTTGTGGTTATGATTAGTAGCTCAATTGTCTTTGCTATGTCGTTAAAATTTTTGTCTGTTCTGCGTACATGTTTGTGTTGGGCTTGTGAATCATTATAATCGACTATAAATTCATAATCATTATTTGATTTAATATCTGGACTTTGATACTACAGCATTCCAAGGAGACAGGACATAAACTATCATAATCCTCAAACTGTTGTTCCTGGAGAGTGTTCTCAATCTTTTTTTATGTCACCTCATCGTTGATTTCTATGAAAGCTTTCACATTCAGTAGTCTCTTGTACTTAAAATAATGTTTGCTTATCAAAACCTGTGTATGTTTAATCTTCTGGTATTTTTTTTTTCACTTTTAAAAGCAATCACTCAATGAAAAATTACGACGCTATTCTACTTCTTGTAAATATATTTTGCTACTCCAAGAATAGTCATACATAAGTCGCAGTTGTTTTGAAAGAAATTAACCAGTACAGTAATAAAAGCTTCATCCATCTCAAAATATGGAGTTACTTCAGTGTTGAAGTAGAACGCACTTCTGTTTTATTGTTGGAGCCATATTTTATGACTGGATTGTGTACAGATTTAGAATTGAGAGGTTTTCCCATTGGGCTAGACTGATGTTCATTTCTTAATAAAAAAAACTTGTTAATCATACTTTACGTTACCTTCTACTAAATCTCTTTAAGTGATATTATTGACACCCATCACTAAATTGTTCGTGTTGTTGTTGCAATTAAAATTGACCTAGATAGGCACACACAACATCACATTGGTTACACTTTTCGTAAATTCTAGTAAAATTTCATGCAATTTTATGTTTAGTGTCGATAAACTCCCTCTACCGTAACCTAAGTTCGTAAGCAGTTATTTGTTTCTTACCTTGCATTCGTCTTACCTATTAATTTCTTATTAAAAATAGGGTCATTGAATCGTTGACAGCAATCGCGACCGTAAATCCTTACAGAATAGCGTCACCGGTTACATCTACATTATAAGTTAATCTGTAAACTCCTTTACTAGTTAAGATAGAGCTGCGGAGTGCGCAGCCGCAGCGCTCAATCATACGACTGTTCTGCTATCTTTGAGATTATAATGAAACTTTTATGACTTCAATTTTGGTTATGAATAAATTTTATGAGCGAGTTCATAGGAGGAACACTATCATGAAACAATAGTATCGATGCGGTTTGCTAAAACCAACCAAATAATATTAGATAGGTAGTCGTGGAATTTTAGGCAAATTTGACCATTTGTCTTTTGGTGATTTATACATGGGAAAATTTATGGGTGATATCAACATCATTCACATTATTATTCTAACAAATTCCTAATTAGCTTCCAATAATCGGATGGAACTGTTTATCTTATCGACATGTTTATTGGTCACTAAAAACTCTCTCAGTATTTTATTGTTATTAAACTTAAGCAATAAAACGCCAACTAAATAAAATGACTAGTGAATTCCACAAAAAACTCAACAATAACCATTGTGCTACCGGTTGCAATCATTAGTATTGATGACGCAAACATTACAACATTCAAAAAAATATTGAAAGCCAATCAAGAGATGGGAACTCACAATGTTGATGATTATTCATTGTAAAATGAATTACGGCTTGAAGATGAGGGCAAACATAAAGGTATGGAACGTAATGATTCGGAAGAGGTGTGTGTGAGTGGCAATGTGTGGAGTGAAGCATGAAAATTACAAGCTGAGCTCAGTCGTAGCCGCCTTTTGTAAGCCAACACAATAGACGGTCAAGGACTTGATGGTGGAGGACAAAGGGTTGCCGGGATGGGAATCTGTTTACATCTTGACGATTCAAAACGTTTGCGAATAAATGGTTTTTTTCTGTGCGTTCCATTTGCGGTCTAGTTTTTAGTATTTTTGAATAACGGAATTCATTAAGATTCCGATAAGTTTAGATGCATTTAGAAACAAGTTCTTATCAGATCTTTAATTTTATTATGATTTCTTTGATTCTTATCTTTAATGTTTTGATGGTTCTCAAGGACGAGGGCAAAAATGTAAAAGCCTTATTTCTTTTTCACGTTTTATTTAAGTGATTAAAATTCTAATCAGAAACAATAAATTGAGGACATAACATACATAGTTTCAGAAATGTTATCGTGTGATTGATAAAAATAACCAAACATTTTATTTGAGCATGCAAATACCTACAAGTACAAAATCTGAGTCAAATCAGCCGGAGGCACCGCAGCTTCCATCAATGTAAGATCAAGTTGAATAAAGGACCGGACCGAAGGGGTAACACAATGTCGGTGAGGTCCAAACAAAAACTGACAACACAATACCTAGTGGCCCAACAACAGTGGCTGCTCGTAAATCAACCTCCGACAATAGCAACAATAGTATTGAGGGTACCTTATAAGAGATCTTAGCATTGTGTATATCCTTTGATGTTCACTAATAAAACCTTTGATTAATATCGTATAGGAACCGGTATGCAAATAATGGTAAAGGTATTCGGTTGAGTCACACGTGTCTGCGATGGGGTGTGAATAAAACTAATGCTACATCTTCTTTATAATGCCTTTGTTGGTCTTATAAGACCGAGGTCATTCGAAAAATCTTTTAAGAATTTGAAGACATGAAAGGATGTCTTTAAAATTTCAGGATGGCGACAGGGTTTAAGGTTAAAAACGTTGACCGCCATTGTTAATGTGAACAGGAGCTAAGACTTGTCATAGATGTCATAGATTAACCAATCGTCTTCTTGCTATTTCTTTTCTCTTTTAATGAAGTGTTTTCTTCGATGTTTTAATTTTCATTATTACAAAAGGTAGAAGTGCTCCCATCGTAAGCTTATACTTATACAGGAGCATTCATCAAATGTTTCCCATATCCCAATTTACAAAGACCGGTGCAATTAATTTTGCGTAAATCGAATACTGAAGTCTCTTTTCGAGGTCATTCTTATTCGTAAATATAATATATTTTAATCGCTTCTGATAAGTGTTGCTAACTTTAAATTAATGGGTCAAACCGATTCACGAGGCCTAGAATGTTTTTTTCGTGTGATAATCTATTATTTTATTTAAATGACCCTTTTCACTTTCGACATAATATGGGTCAAGTGTTCAATAGATAAGTTACTTTTTGTTTGTTTTATTGTTTCCAATTTCGTAGCTTTATCATTATAATTGCTCCTAATTTAGGTTACTTGAGATAAATATGCATACGTTAAGACGTTAATCTACATTGTATATTTCATCCGATACCCCTGTTTCGGTGCATAGACCTCATCTTAAACTAAATCGTATATTACTTACTTGCTGCTTAGCTACATCATCATCATCAGCCTATATTAGTCCACTGCTGGACATAGGCCTCCCCCAATGAGCGCCATAGCGCCCTGTCTTCAGCTTGACGCATCCAGCATCTACCTGCAGTCTTTCGCAGGTCGTCATCCCACCTGGTCGGAGGGCATCCTACACTACGTTTACCAAGTCGTGGTCTCCACTCACGAACACGTTTGCCCCAGCGGCCGTCGGTTCTGCGCGAGATATGGCCGGCCCACTGCCATTTCAGCTTGCTAATTCTCGGATTTATTCGTTGCGAATCCTATCCTTCAGAGAATCTCCGAGCATAGCTCTTTCCATAGCTCGCTGAGCGACTTTTATCTGGTGGACCAGCCCTATCGTGAGTGTCCACGTCTCAGCTCCGTAGGTTATAACGGGTAGGACGCACTGGTTGAAAACTTTCGTTTTCAAGCATTGCGGTATGGATGAAGAGAAGACTCGACATAGTTTGCTTAGCTATACCTTATTGCAATTTATTATCTCTGAGATTTCGGCGTATGAGTTAAAACATTTATTTTCCTTTAAAATTCGCGTTTGAATCAATTAAATGAATTTACACCTTAGACTACTTATATTATTTATCTTAGTTTATGTACACCTTACTAGAAACTATTCTCATTCATGATTTTATCGTTTGATTGGTAATATGAGAGGTGGCATTAGGCAAGAGTTTATCATGGGTCTTGTTTGTGACTTATTATTTATTAGAACAATAAATACAATAGTAGGTTGTTCTACTTATTGTTATGTTGCAAAATATTGTACGTTATCTAAGCATTCGTTGTTTCCATGTTTTAAACAAACAGTCCATTGTGAGGTTATCATTCATATCGAAAATGTGTTTTTGTTTACCTACATACAATTTTGTCACTACCGTCCGTGTAGCACTGAATTGTTTCGAGCTTTAAAGTGTTTACCTACATTTATCGGGATCGGGAAACACTTTCAAAATAAATATCCCGCTTTATTCCTTTACGTCATAATCATCATCATCAGCCTATATCAGTCCACTGCTGGACATAGGCCTCCCCCAATGAGCGCCATAGCGCCCTGTCTTCAGCTTGCCGCATCCAGCATCTACCTGCAGTCTTTCACAAGTCGTCATCCCACCTGGTCGGAGGGCGTCCTACACTACGTTTACCGAGTCGCGGTCTCCACTCAAGAACACGTTTGCCCCAGCGGCCGTCGGTTCTTCGCGAAATATGGCCAGCCCACTGCCACTTCAGCTTGCTAATTCTTTGAGCTATGTCGATAACCTTGGTTCTCTGTCGGATGTATTCGTTACGAATCCTATCCTTCAGAGAAACTCCGAGCATAGCTCTTTCCATAGCTCGCTGAGCGACTTTGAACTGGTGGACCAGCCCGATCGTGAGTGTCCACGTTTCAGCTCCGTAGATAAATTTTTTCCTTTACGTGTTACTCTTTAATTGTCTATATTTCCTAATTGCAGTAAGTCATAGCCTGAATTTTGTATACTCAAAGTCTTATGGTCTCGAATTTTACTTGAGTTGAAGTTCTTTGTTTATGGTCAGTAATTTATTCCAATAAATCATATCAATCAATTAGCCTTACAATCTAAACGCACTTTTAAATATTCACATCTCGTTATTCGATGAGTGTATGTTAGTTACTTCATTCTACTTAAGCGAATCGAACTTTTCTTTACCTTTTTTATAAGTTTTAATCTAGTAAAAAATGCATTACCAAACCGTGAACAGAAGCTAGTTTCCTATTATGGAAACAAAATCGAAAACAGCGACAGTTTTTCATTCGATTTAAAAACATATGAGCGTCCTTTCCTGTTTGAAGCATGTTTCAAACATTGTATGAAACGTTCAGTTTCGCAAATTTTCAATCTAGATTTTCACTGCAGTCGTTTTATTACACAGACATAGTGTGCATATTCTCTGTCTATTTACAGTTACCGAAAACAATGTATTGTATTCAATTGAAGATAGCGGTAACGGCATGCCAATAAAGTGAACAATATTGCCCATGTGTTTTCCATTACTGTTGAAGTGAAGACCAATGTATATTAGCACAATAACCTATTATTGAAAAGGCCACACATTGTATGTTTCTATGTTCGAAGGCAAATTGTTGCTAGAAATGACTCAGAAAATATGAGAGTATGTTGCGAAAAACAATGATTAAGCAAATCAGTTGTTAATAGTTTGTTTGTTAGGTATATAAACTTTTCATAATTTTATTGATTCGATTGATTTTCTGGTTGGCAGGTAGAAAATGCCTCAGCATTAAGCCCACCCTTGGTACCTTTAGTAGTGTTTTATTGCACTTAAAAAAATAAATTAATGAAAGAAAGCAAAATCAGCAAAAATATGTGCATTTCGCATACCTTACATATATTTATACTGCCGACTCGATACATCTTTATTAAGTAAAACTCGCGGTATCACACAAAAGTCCTTATCAAATACATAGAAACTCTTTCCCTGTATCCATTATGCGTGTCTCTACCGCTAAAATAACAGAAAACTGTAATAAAAGTCAAATAAATCTCTCGTTAACAAGGCATCACATAAACAATGTTTTTTTCTTTAAATTTGGCACAGTGTACCGATATGCGTCGGTGCGTCCTAACATTGACCAATTATTGCAGTCACAATTCAACGCCTTTTGATGTGTTAAGTATAAAATTTGTAAGGAACTGCAAATGTTGTTATAATGCATTCTTTGAACTTGTTTCGGATTGAGATACGATCGAGACTGACGTTGATTATTATGATGATGAGGTCATCATCATCATCAGCCTATAGCGATCTTCAACTTGCCGCATCCAGCATCTACCAGCAGTCTTTCGCAGGTCGTCATCCCACCTGGTCGGAGGGCGTCCTACGTTTTACCGAGTCCTGGTCTCCACTCAAGAACACGTTTACCCCAGCGGCCGTCGGTGGTAGGACTGTACTGTGTAGTGTGTTGTTGGTTGTAGTGGCTTATTAGCTGAGTTTTTTTTAAATAAACCGAGACTCTAATTTTGACATAAGTACCTACATAGAAAGGTACATTAAAATACTCGTCTATGCTAAATATACGATCGGCTATTCTTGTGTGTAATATGACGTTGACCTTTTAAAAGGCATCGTACTTTAGGAAAGTGATGATTGAACTATCATCAATCCATCAATCTAATCATCTCCCAAATCTTTCAGGCACCTAATCGATGTCAGAGGAACTATGGGTACAAACACCCCAATCAGACCTTTTAACAGGACTATTATTACCGAAGTAATAGAACCTATAATTTGTAGTTATGTATAGGAAAGAAAAATAGTTGGAAATATTGTTATAGGTCAGTACAATGGTCCCTCAGGCCCTTTGATGTGACAAGAGAAGTTAATCAATGACGTCGATGAAAACATACGCGGCTTTTGATGTCAAAGATATTTGTTAGGATTTGTTGTATGGGTTTTATTTGGGAGAGTGATGTGGAAAAATTGCATTGGAAATGTTTAGAAAACTGCGGAAGTTTGTAAGGTTAGCTGATGTACCCGCCTTTTGTATATCATCATCTAGACGAGTTTGACTTTATTCGATAATATTTCTTTAATATAATAAATAATGCTGGACAATTCACACAGCATTATCTAGCCCTGGTAAGCAGAGCTTGTGTTATGGGTACTAGATAACTGATATACATAATACAATACATTGCATAGATAGATATTTTTTATTATACATAGAAAACGACCAGAACACCCGGAACAAATAACTGCAGATCGTACACACAATTGTTCCGAGGCGGGCATCGAACCCGCAACCTCCTGCGTCGCAGGCGGACCTTCGCCCACCGCGCCACATCGGTCGTCAATATCAGTAACACAAAAAAAAATGCAGAACAATTCACATTTTATCGTCTAGTCTCAAAATAAATATACATTAAATACTTAAATAGATATTTTTTGACTTTTCACAGAAAACACCCAATACCCTAAATAAATATCTGGAGATCGTAAACATATCCGCACCGAGGCGAGCAGAGAACCCGCAACGATCTGCGTTGGACCGCCGCCGTGCCACATAGGTCTTCATAAATTATTTTCTTATTTTAATTATTATTATTCGCTATTCTCTAGGTACCCCAGTTCACTTATGCTCACAACTTAGGCAAAAATAAGTACTACTTCAATAATAATTGTAGATTCCCTGTTTTCAAAATTCTCGTGAAGTTATTCCTCGAGTAACGCTGAAATGAGAACAGTTTTACGATTGAAACTGTTAGAACAGACATGATTTTGTTATTAGGAATAACAACAAAAATCATTGCTATAGGAAACGGATGCCGTGTCTGTTTCGTTTTCATTATAACGTTATGAGCACGTTACGTTTCTCGTGATTCGCTATTATCTTGAATTAGAATAAGTATCTGTTACATTTCTAGAACGAGGTTATTGCTTATACTAACTACTTTTCTAATAAATTAAATGAAATCTACAGGATATAAATACTTATAATACTTTATTGGACTTATGGTTCTAGACTTCTAGACAAACCAATTTTGAATTTAAAAAGGGATAGATTGGGGGAATATATTTTGTTTTGTTTACAACTTAATAATAATAATTCATTCATTCTGGCAACATTAGTCTAGTACAGGATGGAAAATACTTAAAAAATACGGCCCATATAAAATATATACCTTAATCTAACATACATAAAATAAACCTTAACTTGATGGCTTAGGTTTAAATATGTCGATTTTTAATACATGTTTAATGAACCTTTAATGCTCTTGTTAACTCTCACTTGACCCAAAACTCTGATACTTGACAAGTGTCACCGATAGTTTCACAAACAAATCGTTAATCATAATCATCTTTCTACACCACAGACATCGACATCAAGGAAATAGACTAATCCGAATGTCTCGATTCCCAGTGTATCGAGTCGACGGCCCTCTTGTTTGTCGCATCGATTATTACACTCCATCTCACATTTATTGGATATAATACTGTTGTAGCTCTATAGTCTATACCAAAGACGTTTATATACGTCTACTTCTGTCAAGGGAATCGTAGTAGGATCCGGAAGTTTTATTTTTAATTAAATAGTTCGGAAGTAGCATGGTGGCGTGGAAAATTTCAATGAATTGAAAAAATGGTTAACCGATTTTAAGAATGTATTCATAATTAAAAGTGGGTGACCAATGTGTGCTGGAGTGGCAAATGGGCCCAGGCTCAACGTAATGCCAAGTTTTATGAACAGAATGCGCTGTTATTCTGCCTAATATATCCTTTACTACCCAGTCGCGTATCATTGTAAAATCAATGCACCGAGAGCATAAAATATTAAAATTAACGACATCGTCAGCCAATATTTCTTAACTGTATCACCACAAACCACAACACAGAACGTTTTGAAGTCATTTCAAAACAAACCATTACTAACATACTTACCTATGTTTACGAGCAATTCTGACATATTTAGTTTCGACAGAATTCAGCCCTCTCTCTCAATTTTATATGAATTTACTTTTGATAAAATTTATCTAACAACAAAGGTAAAGCCGGGTACTGACCGATGTTACGGGGCCTCATGCATGTATGGTACATTTAAGCCCCTTAGTCTCAGCGAGCATGATACGAGTACTGTACGCTGTATGCAAAAATCCGATCGTAGCGAGCGCCATTGCGAGCGCCTTCTTTGCCCGTACTGGCTACAAAAACTCGCCGTTTAACACGTTACATTATGCCCCGTTACGCTGATCAGTACCCATCTCAAGAAGCATTAAGTAAAAGTACGCCATGTGATATAACCCGTCTCGTAGCTCGTTGCGAGCGCCTTCTTTCCCGTACTGACTGTACAAAAGCTCGCCGTTTAACACGTTCTGATGCCCCGTAACGCCGAACAGTACACATCTTAAGAAGCATTTAGTAACAGTGCAATAATGCTGATGAACATTGCCTTTTTTTAGTTTAAGAACCACTGTTGATTGACATGACCGATACTGATAATTCAACATTTTACTTGATAAAATGTTCGATCAACGATATGGTATTGTTGATCAAAGCCTGATAAAATAAAATAGAAATATGAAAAGTTCGTACGTATCTAAAAACCAGGGGTTACTTCCCGAAGAATGAGGAACATTCTAAAGTTATGAAACAAATGACTGTAACATCAAGACAAATGAGAATCAACACCTCATTAGCGATGTTTCTCAAGTAAACCACAGACCACAACAGAGAAAGCCGCAAAACGTTAGAATTAAGAAGATTTGAACGACCTGTTAAATGTAATGTTCCACTTGACAAATAACCGCAAATTGTGATTGTGACTCCTTGAAAGGGTTATAATGTCGTGGGATTGCGTTTAGAGATGCGATGGTGCGAGTGGCAGAGGTAAGCGATTAGAAACTGAAGCGTTACGGGCGACACTCAATTGATATCAAAATGTTGGTCGAGTATTGCTCGATTAGACTTCAAATCAAACAAAACGCAACGTAGTATACGATTAGTCGGCCAACATTATAGACAACATTTCATCTGTTCCATAAGAACCAGACATCTAACGCAACAAAATACAAACACATCATACCATAAGCGTATGCTCTTATAAAAAAACTAGTGTCTGTCTGCGGCTTCGCACGCCTTTTTCTAAATAAACATTATGTTATTTTATGTCTTTAATGTTGAAAATTGTACAACACTTAATATGAGATAGAAGAGCAAGCAGTTTTAGTTAAATCTGACAATTTATAACATTTTCAAATTAAATATTACACTCATTTTTATTATTTTATATATTGTTGACTTTTATATAGGTTTTACTGAAGTGTTTATTAATTTCATGAAACTCTATAGCTTTGGTGTTATATTCTCTTCAATCGGGGCAAACCCTTACCCGTCTCGTAATCTAGTTAGCGCTGTTCTTGTAGATTGAGCTATTGTAATTGTGAGTGTGTTTCGGCAACAAGGCGTCGACTTCGAAATTGATTTCACATCATTTGTAGCTATAGTTTCCTTACTCACTATTACTACATTCTGCGTCTTACCGTACTAACTATTTAATTCGCTATATTCACATTCGGGAAGTTTTGTTACAAACTGTTTGTTATTCTGCTTCTATGTTTCTTAGCGAGTAGTATTCTGTGTTAAGACAATTTATGCGGGGTCTGTTTTAGAATTGTTATACTTGATTAATTTCGGTGTGAATGTGTGAATTGAGAGGTGAGGAAGCTTAAACAATGAACCCTAATTTATCTTAGATAATACAAGAATTTCAGCTTAGAGAACAAGGTTTCAAATAGCGTTCCTTGTATAAAGCAAGTTGACTAAACACCTCAAACAAATATACATACATGTTCCTCCCTATATAGTTGAGTGTAGAATATATTCTACTGCTGTTAAGTTATACCTCAGGATACCCATCATCATCATCCTCATCAGCCTATAGCAGTCCACTGCTGGACATAGGCCTCCCCCAATGAGCGCCATAGCGCCCTGTCTTCAGCTTGCCGCAACCAGCATCTACCTGCAGTCTTTCGGAGGTCGTCATCCCACCTGGCCGTGGTCAGGATACGCAGTGAGCTAAAAAACTAGTAAAAAAATTAAAAAATGCGAAGCCGTAGATTAGGTAGAGCATTATCAAACAGTAGAAAAACGAACTAATAAAACAAAATTCCCAAATAAAAACAGCCCTGCTCTTTATAGCCCTGACCAAAGATCGAAAAAACATAAATACCGCAAGCAACTTCAAGGATTCGCCCCTTTTATGATCGCAAATGATATTTTATAGGACAAACAGACCGCGACCCTAGCAAAAATAATATGTGTCTGACGTCTAAATTATTCACAAAGGTATAGTGGGTTGGGACCTTATGAATTATAAATAAATCATTCGATACTGTTTGGTTTTCTTCTATCTGTGAGCTTTTGAACATTGTGTTTGAAAAACTAAAGATTTCGTTTAGATGTCGAAAATTGGTTTTAGATATTAGAATTAGTTTAGATTTCGAAAATACGAGGTTTTCATTTTAGTACCATTCGTTATGTTATTCCTCCGACCAGGTGGGATGACGACCTGCGAAAGACTACAGGTAGATGCTGGATGCGGCAAGCTGAAGACAGGGTGCTATGGCGCTCATTGGGGGAGGCCTATGTCCAGCAGTGGACTAATATAGGCTGATGATGATGATGATGTTATTTAACCCTGATCAAGGCACAAGTATTACCGTCAGCTCGGAAAGGACTCTAAAAAAAGAAATTCAACATATCTAACAAAAAAACAAAAAAATACCTGTAGTAGGTATACGGACGGTGAAATAATAACTTCATCAAATTATCCCAAAGGAGAAAGGTCAAAGTAAAAGCCAAGACAACGCTAGACATTGCTGATGTTACAATAAGTGACCAAACCGAGGGGGAGTTGATATTGCATCGTCTTCACTTCCCTATACCGTTAGGGTTGGCAAGAAATTTTGAAAACATAAACTGTAAAAGTTATGATAGAGACGCAGTTTTAGAAGCACAGTGAACAATTATTTTTACCTGCAATTCATCTGGGTATTTTAACCCAGATTGCTAAAATGTTAGGTATTAAGTTAAGGCATTGTATTACTAGATATCAGTTGTCAAATCACTAAAGCTATAGCTGATTTGCAATAATGTGCGCTATACTAATCGCCCTTGAGATTAATTTTTTTCTCTTCTATTTTTGTTTAAAATTCCAGAGAATTAGCACTTAATTTACTGGTATTCGTTATAAAATATGTACCTATAAGACTTTTGTTGTTGGTGCGTTTCAGGCTTCAAATTTATTCTGATTCTGAATACCCAGTCAATATCTAAATGAAAAACAAATTTCGCTTTGCAAGCTTCGCTTTGCGCTTTGCAAGCTTCTTCGAACTCAAGAATTTCCAAATAAAAAAACTAAGTTTTGACATCTTGACATCCCTAAGCTCCCGTTTCGCAACTGCCGCATTACCCCAGAGATTTGTCAATAATTCCCAATAGCTACACTATTCTCAATGAATACTGAATTGAGACCATCCACATCTAAGACAACCAGTTTCAATTTAGATTATTGCTCGTCGCCTTTTGCAATATCTTAATAGTCGGCATAAACTGAAGAACATGAGATTGTCGCTGTGTTTATAGGAATTCGTCGAAACACAGAATTAAATTCAATCAAAGCATATCCATAATTAGTTTTACTTAATTACCTGCTCTAAATAATGAACTATCAGACTATGCTATTGTCGCAAACATTTTTGATAAGGTGGTAATGTTGGTTACATTACCACCTAATAATATGAAAATTAAAATGTATGTGTTTAAAATGTCACGAGAGTAGGCAGTAAGTACGTAAAATATCAACTATTACGATAATAAATTAAAAATTAGCCAGAAATATATTTATTTGTTTAGTTGAGTATTGGGTGGTTAACGAAATCAAAGGAGAAATTAATAATGAAATCTACCAGCAAGTATATTTTATATCAGATAACATACAAAGCAGTGAGGTGATCGTGATTACTCTTTATATACATATAACATTGGAACAAAACGAAATCACGGAAAGTTTAACAGTATTTCATGAAAGTTTCACTATAAATTAAATATAATTATTAGCTTGAAAATCCATTATCCTGACAATCGTTACCTTGTTTTCTGGATAATATTCAGTATAGCAATAGGTTTGGTGTTCTTAACATCGTTATTAGATATTATGCTTTATAATCTTCAGGTCTATTCAGATTTCAGTCTTCAGTTTTTTTAGACTATTCGGGTTACCAAGGGGATGACACAAACTATAGCTAACAGTGAGTGGTCAGTGCTCGCGCTGCGAAGGGATCTGTACTTCAGCGTGGCCACCCTAAGGGTTATTATACATAGGTAGAGATAGACTATCATATTTTATTTGCTGCATACCCAATACAGACCCCAAAACAGATATAAAAGCAACAAAATATTTGAGAAACATATACTATTGTGGGCACTTAATATATGTACGTAAAAGGTACGTTTTTGTGCATATACAAAACAGTGGCACAGGCCGGTAAAATCGGGGGTAAAACAGAATTGTCTGAATTCGTCTGCCCATTCATTAACTTAGCAAATTATTCTTTGTAGAACGGAAGAGAGGCTTTGAATCCATTAATTCCATGGGTCACAAAGAGAAGCTTCGCATTAAAATAATGTATTCTACCGTAGGACTTCAATAGGGTACCCTTCGTCCGGTGTTATTACAAGAATAATGTTATTTAAATCATAGCAGATTGTGTTAGACCAATTTGCTTCTGATGTAAAATGATCATTATTCCTCGGATTTAAAATTTCTTGAGTCGTTGAATTTCAATTATCTAATGTATTGTTCTCATTATTCTACTTTTTAACAGAAGACAGGGCGCTTTGGTGCTCTTTGGGGGAGGCCTGTGTTCAGCAGTGGACTGCTATAGGCTGATGATGATTCTACTTTTTAACAAAGAATTGCAATCAAAATAACAATTTAGAACAAGTATTTACGATTGAAGATAACTGTAGAAGAGTTGAGATAACTGTAGACTATTGTAAATAATCTAGAGGTAACTCAACTGATCCATATCAATTACCTAATAATATTTTAAACTGTTAAAACACCGTTATCATATATAATCTTATGATAAATGTTTTAGAGTCTCTTAAGCTTTTCAGTACAATTTAGAAATAAACTGTAGTCTCTAAAAATTCCTTCAGGGTCTGAATGAGATGCTTCTTTGTCAGCCTCACGAATAAGTGAGCACGTTCCAGCATTAGGATGTGTTTTATGTGCAAATTATATACCATTTTTGAACTCGGCTCTCGGACAAGAGTTCATTAGAAAAGTTAGCGGCTCGTGTCCTGTGGATGGTCGTATTTGTTCTGAATTTTGATGCATACAACATTTTTGTTATGTTTCGTAAAAAATTTTTGGTTTATGAATTTCAAAGCTTAACAGTAGCGTACTTGGCTGCTCGGGGCTATATGTTATCGATAGAAAATAAGGAAAAATATCATGTCATTTTCATACTTGGAAATAATAAATATTATTAAATACATATGTACTGTGGGGCAAACGTATTCGTGAGCGGAGACCATGACTCGTTTAACGTAGTGAAAGACGCCCTCCGATCTGCGAAAGAAAGGTAGATGCTGGATGCATCAAGCTGAAGACAGGATGCTGTGGCTCTAATTGGGTGAAGCCTATGTCCAGCTGTGGACTAACATAGGCTGATGTTTGTTGATTGAATCATTTTCCTAGATGTATCGGTCTGTAGATTACGTATATAGTATTAATTACAATATCGTTTATGTAGATAGCACAAACGGCATATTAATCCCCGTCGTGAAAAGGGTTCGCGGAACTACCCTGTGTTGGCAAATAATTTAGAATATGATCACCCCATACCCGAATATTTCCGAACAAACATTTCGATGTATTTATTCTGGTGTTTATTCTGAAGCGTAATATGTCGTGTTCCACTTTGATGTCGTGAAATCGCTTCTGTTCTTTGTCAGCCACCCAAGGATTTACATCTATTACTATCGCCGTTTAATTCTCAGTTTTATTGCCATCTATTTTCGGTGTAGATTGCTTTGTAACGCGATAGGGGTTACTGGTTTTCTGAATTGGGATGAATGTATAGAATTATTGCATATGGTTCGCTGGAGTTTGTTTGGGAGTTTGAATGGTTCATTATGCGGGGTTACTTTGAGCACAGATAATATTTGCGATGTACACCATTGTTTATGATTTGGACAATTGTTTGTGTTGCACTGTCAAAGGATGTGCACTTGTTTATTTTGGGATAAAGTGGGGTTGGATGGTAAACATTGTGACGAATAATTAGTACAGCTCCTGTGTCTCCATTTGATTTTAATTTGAGATAGGGTTTTGATTTGATTGATGCAAATGTTACCTTACTATTAAATTATTGCCATCAGTATTACTTTGCGATCTGAGTAACAAGTCGAACTCATTTTGACTTTCGTAATGCATCGTTGCCCACATCGTCACCTATAGTTTCCTCTAGTCTACAGGCAACTTTTGTACATTTTTAGAGATTTCACTCGATTAAAACATCGAGTTGCATCGATATATTTACGCTATTCTTAATCAGATGTGATTTTGGTCAAACAAAGGTCTATTAACGATAATAAACAAAACCTAACCATACTAATTATAGAAGCTTACACACGTAGACTACCAACACCTAGAAAAAAGGAATTTACGAAGTAGTCATCATTAGCCTATATTAGTCCACTGCTGGACATAGACTACACAACACACAAACACTTTCTTCAGCTTGCAGTATTCAGCATCTGCCGGCAATCTTTCACAGGAAGAGATGAGAGACGTATGTATTGTCTTTTTTTTTTTTTTACCTGCTACCTTTGAAACTTACTAATCTTTTATGAGTATATTTCTGCTGGGGCAAACGTATTCTTGAGTGGGGACCACGACTCGGTAAACGTAGTGTAGGACGCCCTCTGACGAGGTGGGATGACGACCTGCAAAAGACTGCAGGTATATGCTGGATGCGGCAAGCTGAAGACAGGGCGCTATGGCGCTCATTGGGGAAGGCCTGTATCCAGCAGTGGACTGCTATAGGCTGATGATAATGAGTATATTTATGTATGAAAATATATTAAAAAGAATCGAAATAAAGCTGGTTTTTCAATGTAAAGCCCTAAAAGACAGACGCCACTTCCAACTATTCCCCGCTCGATCCCGTACCACTGTTACCGTAATCGAGTTTGGATAATTTAGTCGCCAAGTGGCGTGCCTTTTTCTGCACATTGTGGAATGTTTTTTGCTATTAGTTGCTTTGGTAGTTTGTTTCGCATTAACTTTCGTTTTAAAAGCCTATCGTGATTTGCTACTGCGTGTTTTTTATAGCTTTGATTTTGAAACAAGCTTGTAGATTACTTGAAAAATATTAGTCACAATATTAACTACCGCAAGGCCACCTTACCACTTTTCGTAGTATATTTGGAACTATCGATACATTTTTTTATACTTGGTATCAGATATTCCTCCCTGATATAAGATTATGCGCTACAGCTCTTAGGCAATAGAACATGACCCGAGCTAAAAAAAATATTATCACATCACTTGTCAGAGTTCGATCTTACTTACAAGGTTTCATGTTCGCTTCTTTAAAAAGAGTTTTATTCCATATCAAGAAGGTACAATTTTTAAACAATAATAATACAATTAATTTAATAATCATGAAACACATTATGATTTAAGGATTAAATAGGAAATTACGTCAGGTGTCTTGTGTCATCCATGAGATAGGTAAGTAGGTACGTTACTTCTTGATATGGACCGCCTTTGGCGGTGTCTGCCTCCTCCAAGGATTTCTAGTAGTTTCTTTAGGTGTCATAGAAAGTTTTCATCTCTGCTTTTTTTAGCGTTTTCAGTGGGAGCATAGACTGGACGATGATGTACGAAAAAGTTTGGATATTTGTAATATTTATGTGTAGTAAGGCGAAGCATGTTCGCTTCTTTACTTTACTTTAAATATATTGAAGTGAACAAAAAGTCAAAGTAATTACTTTATTTCCTAGTTTTACTTATGTTATTTGAATTTTGTGACGTGTACAAGAGTCCTAGTAACGTCTAATGCTAATACCTAAAGCACTTAGATATTTGATACAGTTTTTTCTTTAGAATTTGGTCACAATACAATACAATAACTCTTTATTGCACACCAAATACATAAAAGATACACAAGACAGGAAAAGAAAAAACAAATACAAAATATGCTGTACAATGGGCGGCCTTATCGCTAAGAGCGATCTCTACCAGGCAACCTTTGGATGGACATGAAATGCTAGAACAAGTTTAGACGGTGGCGTGTAATACAGAATAATATTTAATAGGGGCATACATAAAATCCTACTGATATACATAGCTATAAGTATAAATACATACATAAATATATAATATAAATAAAAAAATACACATTCATTCAATTTTTTGTCCACTAGTGGAAGAAGTGTAAAAGAAACCACTAGCATGTTCATCTCTTATTATGTCTAATACATGGTTATTTGCCTATTTAAGTCTAAATATAATATGATTCGATACATGTCAATATTTAAGTAAAGCTATGCACAATAACAGATTACTTACATACTATTGTCGGTGCGAAACTGAGCGAATATACCGAATATACCGACTGCTTCCCGTAAACAAGAGAGGTTGATGAGAGTTCCTATTGTGCACACGTCCTTAGGTCACTGAATGCGAGGAATGAATCTGAATTGCTTCGTATGGAGAAAATTCTGGGATTCATACATAACATTAAAAACCATATATTAAGTTATATATATAATATTATATATTTATTATTACTATATTCAAAAAACTGCTGCATCAGCATTATTTATCATTATGAAATATTGATAGCCTTATCTTATGTCTATGTAAGTTTATTATAATGTTTGTAATGTAGGTATTTAGTGTATTTGTTACCAATTATTTATTAAAGTGCCACCGTCTATATTGTTCGTTCATGTCCAGTCCATCCCAAGGTTGCCTGGAAGAGATCGCTCTCAGCGATAAGGCCGCCCTTTATACCTTTATTCTTAGTTTTTATCTCTGTATTATTTTCTGTTTTTGTGTGGTGTAATAAAGTGTTATCTATGTATCTATCTAAGTTTTACCCCCTCATATCGTATGTATACACAAAATGTGCATTTTGTGTATTGACGGTGCTTTGTTTTTAGAGTCTCGTGTCAGATTTATGTTTAAAAAGTTTAATATTTCAAAAAGTAATGAACGGATTGGTTTCATTCAACTCTGGGTTTTGTCAATTGTGATGCTGCTCTATCTGACATCCACGACTACGACCATGACTCGGTAAACGTAGTGTAGGACCCTCCGACCAGGTGGGATGACGACCTGCGAAAGACTGCAGGTAGATGTTGGATGCGGCAAGCTGAAGACAGTGTGTTATGGCGCTCATTGGGGGAGGCCTATGTCCAGCAGTGGACTGATATAGGCTGATGATGATGACTATATAGTCTTTTATAAATCACTATTTATGAAGATTAATGTAGGTAAGGTATATAATCTATACTAATATTATACAGAGGAAAAGTTTGATTTTTTGTTTGTTTGTTTGTAATGAATAGGCTCCGAAACTACTGGACCGATTTGAAAAATTCTTTCACCGTTGGGAAGCTACACTATCCGCGGTATAGGCCTATTAAAATTAAGAAATGTGAAATTTGAATTTAACGCCGGTAAAACCGCGGGAAACAGCTAG
Source organism: Eupithecia dodoneata (assembly GCA_947044415.1). Lineage (NCBI taxonomy): Eukaryota > Metazoa > Arthropoda > Insecta > Lepidoptera > Geometridae > Eupithecia > Eupithecia dodoneata. The sequence continues at coordinate 5,832,431 of OX345670.1, forward strand.
TATAATAAAACTACATAAAGCACTGTTTGTACAAATAATATGGCGCGTTTTAAAAACGAATTACATATCACAACAAACGTCAAACTAAACTCGACGAACACGACCTTTCTGGAGAGCGGGTAGACAACCTGTACGCAGAAAGTTGCGGGTTCGATTCCCGCCTCGGGACAAATTTTTGAACGATCTGCATAATATTCGTTCTGAATGTTTCTATGCATAACAAAAAAAATATCTATCTATGCGTATTGTATATATCTGTTATCATATCACCGATAACACTAGCTCTGCTAAGCTTGGGGCTAGATGATGCTGTGTGAATTGTCCAGCATTTATGTTTATTTATACTAAAAGGAAAGAAAAAAGTTACGCATCAAATAAAAGACCCAATACAGAAGCGTATGTAGCATAACTTTGATGGTTTCCAAGGGCCAAAACCTACAGTTGAGTCAAAGTGAGACCCTTATAGGAAACAAAGGGTAGCGCTGGTGATTGGGACATTGTTCACGCCCTATTAAGGTATTGTTTCCTGCGAAGTAATCATAATGTCGTCATTACCCGGCGAGGGTCGACGGGAAGTAAGGAGATGGAATATTATGAGAGTAGATATTTTCTTGAAACAAAAAAGAATAATAATACAAGGTCAATCCACACAGCATCGTATAGCCCCAAGCTAAGCCAAAGCTTCTGTTATGGGTAATACATAGATGACTGTTATATGTAGATACATAATAGAATAATATATGTAGATAGATATTTTTAAAATACATAGTAAACGGCCAGAACACCCGGACCAAACATATGCAGATCTTATAAACATTTTTCACAAGGCGGGAATCGAACCCGCAACCTTGTGCGTCGCAGTCCATTCGCGTCGGAGTCCATTTCTAAGAGGCAATGACAGGAAAACATTTTTTGCAAATTCAATCGGAATATTCTATCACACTTATCTTTTAGTATACGTCAGGTCATCAAGTCTAGCGAACGAATAATTGATTATAATTCTCTACCGTTCCCAGTTATTTTATCAAATCACGTTCTTATGGAAAAAGTCCATCTTCATACTTATCCAACACATCGCCCATTTTGCGCGCGTTGTCGCGTTCCCGATGGGTAATTTTCCCTATTGTCAGTCACAAGAAAATGTTCTGTCAAGGAAAGCAAACGCTAGATGTGACATACTTGCAAATGATCCAAAATTTGATTTTTTTATTCTGAAAACTTACATAATATATAATGCTATAATGCTGGATAATGCTGGACAATCCACACCGCATTATCTAGCCCCATGGTAAGCAAAGCTTGTGTTATGGGTACTAGATAACTGATATACATAATACAATACATTACATAGATAGATATTTTTTATTATACATAGAAAACGACCAGAACACCCGGAACAAATATCTGCAGATCGTACACACAATTGTTCCGAGGCGGGAATCGAAACCGCAACCTCCTGCGTTGCAGGCGGACCTTCGCCCACCGCGCCACATCGGTCGTCGTCGTCATAATAAATTTTAGAAGTTAAAGATAGGATAGATAGGCCATAGAAGACGTATTTTTAAGTAATCATAGTCCTCGAATCCCAAGGGGCCGATGCAAAAGAAAACTAAAATGAAAGCAAAGTTTAAAAATAACGTAAAAAACAGTAATTGTATTTCAGAAGCTCTTTCTTAAGCACGTCCTGTCCATAAAGAATACCAATAAAGTTATAAGATGATTGCAACAGAATGGCCGCAAGATCAAAAAGAAAATCGGTAAGTGGTCTGGATAGTATTATAGACATCGTACCAATACATTAGAAGAGACAAATTGTCCTGTCGTACATAAACACCGATGTTTTGACTTCCACCAAAATGTTTCTAAATAATCTCCACAATTTAATACTTATTTTTTAATTAAATTATTTATTGGAAGTTCTTGGATCGCCTTCAAGATTTCTGTCGCATCCAGTTTGGCGTTCTTTGTAGAATTTGTTGATATGTTTTTATGTGTGGTGAGTTTTCTTGTAATTTGATGTCGATAATTTCACCTCCCTCGTGTTCAGTCAATGGAGGCAATTGTATCTACAAAGCTGCTTTGACATGTCATTTATGTTTTTCTTTGCGGCTTTGACGGCAAAATTGTTAGAGCTATTACCGCTTTACACAATCAACTTTCTTGTTTGATTGCATTTCAAAATTACTAGTGTATATTTCCATAAAGCTATCTAGTTTTATGTATCCATAGATCGTTCATTCATAGAATATATCTAAGAATGCAATTATAAGAAGCATCTAAAAGATTTTATAATTTCAAAACGCAAGCGGACGTCCATCTTGAAAAGGCAGGCAGCGAAACAAAATTACCAATCTCCATTGGAAATTCTTAACAGAATAAAATTCGAATGAAATAACCGTGGCACTCGGCAGTTCACAATGAGAAATAAAAATTAAATAGAAAATATTGTGAAGCGGCCTAATCCAATTTCGAGAATTTTCCTCGCTATGGAAAAAATATAGCGGTAAATTTTCCTCCTGAACCTATAACTAAATTATTCGTATTCTGTATTAAGTTTATTCACAATGCGAATAAAAAGCTGTGCCTTCCTGACAGAATTAGATTTAAAAAGATGTTCTGTTGTTTATTATTCAAGTTGATATAATTTAAACCAGTTAAATATGAGTAACTAGCTTAATTTAAAAAATTACAGCATAATCTCTTATTTTTACCATTGATTTTTTTTTGTAAGATATTATAATATACACTCGCATATAACTTGAAAATATTATACAATCTCATACGTTCCTAATTATAATTTTTATAAAGTTTAGGATACCGACAGTTAGTTAGCAGGAAGATAATGCTATCCAGCAATATGCATAAAATAAAGAATCAGGCTAAATAAAAAAAGCGCTTATTTTGTAAGCTTAAAGAAATAAAGGATTTTGAATTTTTTATGCTATGGACAACTATTTTGCAAAAAATTATATTAAATCTATCTATTCATTTCCCTAATGATACTCTCCTTAGAGTGTTATTAAGTGTAGACCGCTCGGCAATCGTAGTGTAGGACACCCTCCGGCCAAGTGGGGTGACGACTTGCAAAAGACTGCAGGCAGATGCTGGATGCGGCAGGCTGAGGACAGGGCGCTGTGGCGCTCATTAGGGGAGGCCTGCTATGTAGCAGTGAACTACTATAGGCTGATGATGATGATGATACTCTACTTAGCAAGCTAATCCCACTCATTCCATTATCAAACTAAAACCCTAATCCCCGGAACGTTGTTACTATGAAGAGTTTATCTCAACCAGTCCATCCAGATGACATTTTAATACATATTGAGGATCAGCTTAGAAACCTTATCTAAGACGGGGCGGCGGCAATTTCCTACGCCTAATAGATCGGGACTAGACATTCGTTAGGGTACGTTCTTGGACGTCTATTAACTTATAGACGGATGCAGGTTATATTGGTAATCAATTAGCTGCATCTTGATTTGCAGCCGGATTAATATGTGTAAGGTAAATTTTGAAAGCTGGTGCGATCTTCTTTAGTTCTTCGTGTATGAGAGGATTTTTGACGTCGGAAAAGATATTAGTTCACCCTTAATTACTCGCGTGGGGTGTTTAACACCCCAGCGACTGTTTGATCGTCTCTAGTTATTGGAGTATCGAATTTACAACGCTTATTTTTAAATCTTAATCATAAATAAAAGTGATTTTGTATGTATATCAGTCTTTAAAAAAATCTTTGAATACTCTATAAATCAGTTAAGTACTGTGGATTAAAGATTTTTCGTCAAATTTGCATTTTTTCTTTTGTTTTTGCAGTATTTAATAATAAAGGAAAATCATTCGTAGCGTATATTATATGATAGACAAGCTGCGCCCCGTGGTTTCACCCGCGCGGTGATAGATATTTTGGATAATATACAATATAATCTTTATATATTGTAGCCTATGTGTTATTCTGATGTGTAAGCTATATTATTGTAAAGTTATTGGATATTCGCAGTACGTAGTAACACTAAAGAAACTAAGTTTCGCAAATTGAAGTCAATAAATTTTGACATCTGTCAACGAAACGATCATAAAACCATTTCACATTTGCAAGGGGTGTTGGAAGGTTGGGTAAGCGAAAACAATTCGTTTAAATTCGGTTACAGCATTGTTACGTCCCCTACATTTTAGAATTGAAATCAGCTGTGCCCCATTTAACTTACTGTCGTGTCACTAAACCTGTTGGGAGTTATTGTAAATTTGTAACTGATTTATCTATAAGAAAAAGCGATGAATACCAATCTATAATATAAAAATGAATCGCTGAATGTGTTGCTAAGCGCAAATCTCGAGAGCAGTTGAACCGATTTCGCTAATTATTTTTTTAGAATATTCGTTGAAGTACGAAGATGGTTCTTACGAAGAGAAAAAAGAAAAATCTTTTAAAAATTGCCTAAAACAAATGACCACCCGGGCGAAGCCGGGACGGGCCGCTAGTTTTATATATTTTTCTTTCCCCATCATCTGCCTAACCTTATACCGGGGTTTCAATACTTATTGTGATTGTTTTAAATTATCTTACATTGATTTGCATTTATTAAATGATGATTCAATGTTCCTATTCGTCAATTTCTCGTAAAATATTATAAATAAATAAATTATAAATAATGCTGGACAATTCACACAGCATTATCTAGCCCCATGGTAAGCAAAGCTTGTGTTATAGGTACTAGATAAATGATATACATAATACAATATATTACATAGATAGATATTTATTATACATAGAAAACGACCAGAACACCCGGAACAAATATCTGCAGATCGTACACACAATTGTTCCGAGGCGAGAATCGAACCCGCAACCTCTTGCGTCGCAGGCGGACCTTCGCCCACCGCGCCACAGAGGTCGTCTAAATATGGAAATAACTACAACATTTTATGAAATCTAGGATTTATTGACGCAATAATATTGACCTGTCAGATTTCCCGCCAACCCGCCATATTGTTCGCGCCTCTGCTTGACGTCATTGTGCTGGTAATGAAAAGGAAATTAATAGTTACCATTTGCCAATATGCTATTGCTAAAACAAGTTTCTTATTGCAAGGGGATAAGAGCTAAAACTTTTGACTGCAATGCTTTACTAAATTGGTTGGAAACTATTGAAGATGGATTTGGGTGTGGAAAGTGCAGTGAGAAAACTGATTTTATTGATTTTGGCTTTGTTTGTTCTTTGGTTACTCAAGGACTTATCCCATTCATAATCAAGAAACTTATTAAATCGAATTTAAAAATATAATGTTGTCAAAAAATGACTATGCAATTAATGTAGACCTTGGAAAACTTTCGGTCTCACAGTAATCTAGAATAGTTGAAAATTCCTCAAGGGTAGTGAAGAGTCATTATATTCTTGTAATTTTTTTATATATTTTAGTCGTATTTGCCCCACTGCTGGGCAAAGGCCAATTTTTTCCACTCGGTACGATCACACGCGATATCCCACAAAGCTCTGAAGATAGAGTAAAGTAATATAATCTTAAATCCAAAGTTACTTATTTATAGAGTATAAAAGGTTTTTTTAAAGTCTTGTATTTTAGCCGACGTCACAAATCCTCAGACCTTGGAGGGTAAAGGTCGTCTCGCGTAAATTATTATAAAGTAAAACTAATAAGAGACACTTTTCTCGAAGGATCTACAATATAAAATATCGCTGCTACAACTGTGTTTTCCTTCGATGCTCCATGCCTCGATTGTCGGAAGTAACTAACTCAATTTGAGGCGTGCTGGCGTTCTACTCCATCGTCGCTTCGGAAACCCCGAGACCTATATTTGGAAAATCGATGGTTAAAAGTAGACGTCTACATAACAATGCTATCATTGATATAGGAAAGTTTACGTAAATGTAATCAAAATAGTAAAAATGGTAGATCTGGAGAAACTAAAATATAAATACTCACATATTTAACGACCTCTAAGGTCGAACGAAGGAGGTTGCGGGTTCGATTCCCGCCTCAGGACAAAAGTTAATACGATCTGCACATATTTATTTCGGGTGTTCTGGTCGTTTTCTATGTATAGTAAAGAAACTATCTATGTAATGTATTGTATTATGTAATTCCAGTCATGATCTAGTACTGATAACACAAACTCTGCTTGGCTTGGGGTTAGATGGTGTGTCCCAGCATTATTATTATTATTAGAATGTAAGTTCAGCTCAACATTTTATCTTATCGGCATTGTAATGAATTTAGTAATTAATAATTAAAAACAGTGGATCATTTTCATTTGAAATAAAAGTCTTATGTTTTGAGACAACTTTTGATAAAATAAGATTAATGAAAAACGTTTGAAGAAAAACCTAACTGAGTTCGAATACTCAGCCAAATCAACGGTACCTTAAAACTTTTTGTTAAAATCTTATTCGCTTATCAACTTCACAGACGCTCCGAACTTAAACACAAACAATTTTAAGCAAATAATTGTAAAGGATTTCGTGATTTTAAAAGGTCCAATCAAAGGCGGGTATTTAGATAAACACTCGTATATAATCAGAGATGCGTACATAAAGACAAACAGACATCAAAGCAAGTCTCCAGACGTTGAGGAAATTCGTTTGTTAGCACAATCAATGAAGACGTCCCGAACTCAGATTCGAATTAATGTGCACACGACGCTTTATAACTAAGCGATTTAGGAAGACACTTCCAAAGACTACTGATTGAATACTCTATTTAGGCGGAGCTAACTGTATTCTGCATGGTAACAAAAAAACTAAGTTAGATCTAGGCAATGACACCAAAAAATCGATTCTGAAAGTAATTTTTATAACTAATAAACGTTTTACTGTAATTTCGAGGAATGATCACCTAACGCTTAGAAGACATAATATTCTAAGATAACGTTAAATGATAAAGAATTCACCAGACATGAAGGAGCCACAGCGCTCTTTAAACAAGATAATACCAAAACAAGAGCACGACAAGAAGCAGAAGCAATGTTTGGAGATCTTGCTAAACTAGTCGGACACCTTAAGTCCAAAAGCAGTGCTGCAATTAGCACAATTAGTAGAGCCCAATTAGGTGCTTTAACGAAGCGAGTTTCGTAACTAGGCGGGGTGTTTCGGTGACAAATACGTTTGACGACCGACCCTAGGCACCCGAGATTTTGATCTGATCAACTGTTTGTGTAGCGATCATTGATCTGTTTACGCCAATCTAATTTATACCAAACAAGATAAAGACGACGCTTATGTATTTGCTAGTTGCTATATCGTCTTTCATAATGATGTTGATTTAGAGATAATCAATCCAACTTCTTATTATGAATATTTGAGGTTTAGATCTATCTATAATAAGTTTTCTAGTGTGTGACATGTTGAATAATATATTTGTTTTATTTGTCCACAGAAACATGTCATCTAAACGGAAGTCACCACCGTCTAAATTGCAAGAAGGTGCTGCAAAAACCGTCAAGTCTGAGCCAGGGTCGACGCAAGAGTTTGAACACCACGAGTCAGACGACAACGACACACATAACTTCTACAAGTTCTCCCCAAGCTGCTCAACGCGAAGCTCCATCAGCGAAGAGGATAATTTCGACGAAGAAAGACCCCCAAAGAAGCAAAGATTCGAGCAAGCGTTAGAGATGACAAATAACCTTCTAGTCCCATCATCGTTTTTAAGTCTGCATCAGAACAATCTTTCTCGGAGACGTGGTTCTTCAGAATGCAGTAGTCCGGGTGCTGAGGCGAAGGTTTTGGGACTTTGTAATAATAACAATTCGCTGTTGAACCACAACAGTGCGTTGTCTTTCGGGCCGCCCCACAAGCGGTCTATGGACGACGTCTTAAAGAGGCTTACATCGAAGATGAATAACAGCACTATCAAAGAAGAGAAGAGGCCTACGCCGTCGACGACTCCAGTGAAACAAAACAAGTAAGTCCAGCAGTTTCACAATTTATTTGATACTAACTAGCATGTACCAGTAACTAGATCCTGCCCATGGCTCTAATTATCTTTCAGGGTCCTCATAATCAAATCTCCTCACACTACCTGTCTTAACGATGCCCAAGTATGTGCGCAATCACAGGTGCATTCTTTATTACTTCAGTCTTATAATCCGATGAAACGGCAGACCGACATGACCGGGGGTAGAACAGGCACAGGACAAATGGATTAACGTTTTACAAGGCACAGGGGTGTAACACCGCCAACTTCGTACCATCGGGCCGTTACTGTGAATTTATTTCTCTTTGTACCTGATACAGAAACTCCATCAGCAGTCAAGGATGCGATAATAAGCAAACCTGGTAGTGAAAACCTTTTTCAAATAGAATCAGGAGTTTCCTTTCCGTTTAATCCTATTCATTACCATGAGCATCAGCCTATATTAGTCCACTACTTCTAATCTATTGAAATGATTTTGAATAAAATCATTATAATAGATTTGCCCAATAAATATCAGTTAGCAAATCTTTATCTTACATAATTACTACGATTTGCCAATCTATTTAGGCATGGGCCTATGAAAGCACCACTCAATATTATAATAATCAACATTAGTTTGATAATGATGGTATTGATGATATCATTCTGACCATCTCTGGTTAACAAGTCGACGCCTACTGGTTTGTTTTCTGTATCAAATTTCACTGCCTACATATTTTAATTTATTGCTGTATCTAAGCAAATATTTTCCCACCATAAGTCCAGATAAAAATCGTTAAATATTACAGAATTATGTTTTTGGTTTTATTTTTTTGAGTATCTGACCGGAAATATTGACGCATACGTTAAAAAACCCAGAGTTTCGATATAAACATCGCATTGCAAAAACTTTTGTCTGCGAGAAAAACCCAGCAAAGATGTCCAGTAACTTGTGATGTTGATGATGATAATGATTATTCCTTGAAACGAAATAATCATTATCATTATCAAAACATTAAAAAAATTAACTCGAATATTTTTGATAATGATAATGATTATTCCCTGAAACGAAATAATCATTATCATTATCAAAATTATTCTAGTTGATTTTTTTACGTAGGTATCAGGAGTATCAAATGTTCTAATCGAAGGGAAAACTTAATTATAAGATACCTACATATTCTAAACGACCAAAAGGACGCCGTCCGACCGAGATAGGATGACGACCTGTGAAAGACTGCAGCAAATGCGTGTCAGGCTAAAGACAGGGCATGCTCGTCACTCATTAAGGAGGCTATGTCTAGCTCTGGACTAGTATAGTCTGATGATGACAATTAATGACCCGGAGTGGTATTGAGATTCGACACAAGACTTCTCATCATTATTTTCTGTCTATATACATATAAATGAATTACTATTTCTTAATTAAGTGTTATCAAATGTTTTGTATCCGTTTGTTTACGGACTGATACGGAAGTTTTTGCGGATCTCTTATTATAATCATAACAATGCGGTAACGTGACATTGTGACATTGATGACATTCAGTCACATTCAATATGCCTAGGCTCGAAGTACAAGAGCGATCCAAAACTCGAGCTCTCTCTCTCTCGAGCATATTATTTATTATACATAGAAAAAGACCAGAACACCCGGAACAAATATCTGCAGATCGTACACACAATTGTTCCTCTCATGACCGTTAAGTTTTGATCTTAGTTTTGTTATGTCGAACGTCGGTCGGTGGTGGTCACAAATTGAATTAATGACGAATTTGGCTTGACTTATCGATATTAGTCGAGCCAAATTCGTCATTAATTAAATTGAATCAAATTTAATTGATACAACTCCGTGCATAATTCTATTCTAGTGCTAAGAAAATATGGATCTGAATGGTTTATCAAGTTCTAGAGAAATGTTTTTTCTCTAGAACTTGATAAACCATTCGGATTATACTTTTCTTACTTATTTTTGACGCAATCCATATTTTCTTAGCACTAGAATAGAATTATGCACGATAATTGCGAAACATTTTGCCAGCCCTAATTCCCTCAAAGAATACAAACACTCCTAACTAACATTTCATTATAATTAGCAACCGAAACTGTCTGCCGGTGACTCGTTAATTACTTCCATTGTCTGTCACGATCACAAAGCTGAAGTGAATTATAACCGTTATAACTATTACCTACACACTTTACACAAACATTATGCGACGTTATTACACAACTTACACAAATTCGTGAACTCACTGAGTTGGACTATTCGCTTGTCGTTTTATGCGTTTTGTCTTCAAAGATTTTAGTACACAGGGTGTATTTTTTCGGGTGTAGCATTTTGTTTTTTTTTAGTTTAGCAATACTTTATCTCACCAACCTAATTGTCACATTAGGAGCATACTACATACTATAAAATCTTTATAGTCTTTCGGACTTCAGAATTATTTTTTGAATAAATATTAGTCAACCTGTACACTGCGGCAGTACTAAAATAAAGCGACTTGCACACTGCATGATTCCCTTGGCTATTCCACCAGAATTTAATTAGCCATATTATGGCTCATTAAAAACAATGTTAAGGGGACCACCGCAAGTTCCTATTAAAGCTTTAAATGCTAGTTTAACTAGTATTTTATAGATTATGCTTTTAACGTTTACTTTGACTGTCGCCGAGCGTCACATGAAACGTCAGAATAATAATTTTAATGGAGATTAGACTTTACTTTTAATGAAAAAGAGTGAAAATTGAATAATATATTTAACAAATAGCGCAAGTTTTTTAACACAGATCAAAATAATCAATGGTGAAACCTCATGCCAAGGGCAATGGCACATTTTGACGTTTCGTCTCAAAATTACACATTTTGACATTTTAGCTTTGATGATAAAATATACAGATGGAGGGACGGGTGTCAGAAGTGTCACGGTTGAAATCATTCTATCAATGTTTCCGTGCAAATAGTACCGCACGCACTATCTATAGTTTATTTTATCTATGGTTATTTCTGCGACAATAATGTCATGTCATAGTAAAGTATGAAATTCAGATAGAATTAATGAATTCAGAAATAAGAAGATAGAATTCAGATATTGTTGTTTTAGATGTGATATCTAATTGAATAAAAGACGAGAGCGAAGAAGTCATTGCCCATAATATTTTTCGTTACCAGCACCTATGCAATACTCTTTACCTTTCTTCCTCTAGATTAATTAGACAGTAACTTACCTACGCACGTCAAGTTAAAAAAAACCACGACCAGAAGCCATATATTAAACTTAAGTATCACATTAGCTCATACTTTCTTGGCCATTATGTTTAACGCAGATTTAAGTACCGACGTCAGAAAATTTACTACCAATAAGTTTAATGCGTAGTCATTACATGTTTAATAAGCAACAGTTTTGGTTGTAAAATTAACTTTAAGAGGCCGTTGAAAACCACACTGTTCAAAATTACAGGAGTAGCGTTCCAGCTCTATATACATCTCTTGCTAAAATCAGAATCAGTATTATAACTAAATAAATAATACTGAAAAATCTTCACAGCATTATCTAGCCTCAAGCTAAGCAGAGCTTGTGTTAGGGGTACTAGATGGCTTATATACATAATACGTCATACCTCATAGACAATTTGGCGCCGGGTCCTTAAAGATACTATGCCAAAATGCACTGACGGTCCAAAGGAACAAACGACAAAATGTGTAACCCTCAACGACAAAATGAGCAAATGCCATGAATGTATCTGCGAGTTTGTTTTTATTGTATACATAGAAAACACCCAGAACATAGTTGATATCTGCTGTAGGTAGTATCGTACAAACATTTGTCCCAAGGCTGAAATCGAACTAGTTACCTGCTGCGTCGCAAACGGACCTTCGCCCGCTGCACTATAGAGGTTGTCAATATAAATCTCTGCTATTAAAATTCTATATTAATACTAGAAAGAGTAAGAGAGAGAGTTTAATTGTTGCCTTTAGTATCTAGAATAAAAATAAAACAGAAGTTATGAAAAACAAAAAAACTGTACGAAATATCAAACCAGGAACTAAAACCCGAGCAGAAGGTCTTGGTCTCAAATACATAGTTCCTTTTATTTTATTTGTCTCTCTCTCTCTATGTAAAACCCTAATTGCTACGCCCTACTATTTCACCTACCATTCTTTCTGGTTTCAACATCGGTTTCAATCAAACAATTTGGTATTCAAAACGTAAGTTACATTAAAATATTCAGTCTTCTCTATGATTGGGTAAATTCGTATCAAAAAGGACCAATCAGAGGCCGAATAATATAGAATATTGTACAATAACCTTAATGAAACCACAGGTCAATGACCTAGCAATTTCGTGTTGTTAGAATCCAAATATGATTTTATTATCTAAAAGTTAGACTGATTGAGATAACGAAGAGAATAAACTAGTTTTTTATTGGCCTTTCTTAATAATTGTTTTGAATGTAATCAGTATTTACGATGAAATCGAATAGTTGATTAAAGTTTTATGGTAATTATTTGGTCTAGCAAATCGTTTTCCGCTTGCCAGACATCAGCCTGATAAAACTGAGGAAATACTTATAATTTCAGATAAGGAATAATACATAATTAATAGTTTTTTTTTGTTTTTTTTTAATAGCCCATGGTTAGCAAAGCTTGTGTCAATGGACGCAAGACGCCAGATACGTAAACAGAGACCTAAGCCCTCCTACACGTATACATATAATATAACTCATCGGGCCAACTCTACTGCCATGCATGCCGTAGGATATTCAAGACCAAGTTCGGTCTAGCGAGCCATATTAGAGCTCATGATAGAAAAAATCCGTGATTACTTAGGGTCGCCGTCATCGAAATCGATGAGGAGGCCTATATATATAAGCAAAGCTTGTGTTATGGGTACTAGATAACTGATATACATAATACAATACATTACATAGATAGATATTTTTTATTATAGATAGAAAACGACCAGAACACCCTGAACAAATATCTGCAGATCGTACGAACAATTGTTCCGAGGCAGGAATCGAACCCGCAACCTCCTGCGTCGCAGGTGGACTATCGCCCACTGCGCCAAATCGGTCGTCATAGTACAATCGTCATAGGTCGCAATAGTAACCACAGTTTCTATGGTAATCTATATTTTTTATCGATATATTATTTCTTCTATAATAATATCTATTAAATTTATCATTCAAGCTTACAGTGTCATTCAAAGTATCAAAGTGCATAGATAATTATACAGACACAATAATTCTGTAACCAATTTAATTAGACCCAACTCACCTAACAAACTATTGAATTAATTAGATCATTTATGACTGGACGACAATACAATAAAATTAGACGAAGATAGTTTGATAATAGAAGGCGATTATCAAAAGGTTAAGGTGATGTCACGCCCGATCTATGTCAATATTTACTTGATGAGCTTATCAAGTTAATGAGTTTTGATAGCGACGATTGTTTTCGCGGATATACATACACTACTGGTTTCTATGTGCTACAATGTCTGTGATGTGATGATATAATTATCATAATTGTGATAAATTGCAAAGAGTTTTGATAAAAAAAACAATTCTCATTATGTACTTCAATTTGCTATAAATAGCATTATCTTCCAACATCTACCCAACATGAAAAAAACATTTATTTATTAAAACTAGGTTATTTACTTTTTCTATTACTGTTGTCTTGATATCATCAACTGATTAGCATCATAATTATACAGGGGGCTACAAGATCGAATGTAAAGTGGATAAATATAGGTAAAATGAAGGAATGAAAATTAGCAAAAAAAACATCTCAGATCATTAGGTACATGGTAGATTGGATGCAGATTAGAATACCCACCAATCTCAATTGTGATCGTCTAGATTCAAACACACTGTATAACTCGGAACAAAACCATCCTACACTAACTAGATTGAATAGAACAGAATTAGAAGGTACATTCAACAGACGAAATCTAAATTGAGACGGCAAGCGAAACACGGATGATATTAAGACAAATGCCGGTCTATTGTCCCTGGGGCCTCTAATTAACCGCTGGTAATCGCCAGCCGAGATTAAGATGTGAACACCTAATGTAGAACAATCCATCTCCTTTATGGATGCTGAGAATCCGACCATCAGTGTGGTTCAAGTTAGACAGCCCAAGTCAAAATAACATAGTAGGTATAAAGATTATGGTAGTGGTAACTTGTACCTTGTTTCTGGACTGGTTTCCGCAACTTGGCCACCGGTGGGTCCTTTTTGCGTGTCGGGTGAGGGGGCTGCTAGTCTAACCAACCGATGTCCTCCAGGAAGGGCAGCAAAGTATGGCTAATTTCTAATCAAAAATTCGATTACTTTCTATGAAACACTTTTTCGGTGGAGCGGAAATGGTTTTTCGACAGCTTTTGAAGAAAATGCAAGGGCTGGCAACATATTATTTAAAAGTGACATGAATCTACATCCGATTCTAAGCCCAAACCACTAAAACCCTCATTAGGTTCATAACGCTTATACTAGCATAATCCGTTTTCATCACACAATCATTTGTAACAATTGTTTAAAAAAAGTATAAAACACAAAAAAAAAATTCAAGATCACTAACGGGTTTGAAATTATATGACATACATTCTTAGCAAGTGTTTAATTTAAGAGCTAATACCGTAAAGAAATAAGAAAATAAAGAAAAAGCCATATTTTTTTTAACTGCCATGTTATAAACACAAAAGTCGCCATAAGTCTACATCTTGTGCCAAAGGTACAGACAAAGCGATAACAATGAGCATAAGAGTAATTTGTACAGTGAAATATATTTAAAAGCACAATATAAGTGTTACAGATTACAAAATACTTTGTTACATTCGTTAATATGAATTCATGGGTTCATATTATCGCTTTGAACGAATTGGGCCTAATGGGTGAACGCCATAATATGAACGATATACTAGATACTCATTAGCACACAAACGTCCACACTTTCCACAGGTTTGGGTAACTTTATATAAAAAAAATATACAAAAACGTATCAACTTTGAAATTAAATACTCTCGCTGACATTTATTTTGATGTAAAAAAGTGCGAAATGGACTGTAGTAGCTATAATATATATAAAGTGAAATAATGACGATCATAAAATTCCAAGTTTTATACACATAACCACATAAAGCCTGCAATACCATTTTAGGTAACAGGATCACTTCTGAGAATTTCTAGTTTATCATGGAAGTTGATTTCTAAATTATTTTGCTAGAATAATTAGCAAGCTGAAATGGCAGTAAAAGAACCGACAACTGCTGGGGCAAACGTGTTCTTGAGTGGCGACCACGACTCGGTAAACGTAGTGTACGATGATCTCCAACCAGGTGGGATTACGATGTGAAAGACTGCAGGTAGATGCTGAATGCGTCAAGCTGAAGACAGGGCGCAATGGTACTCATTAGGGGAGGCCCATGTCCAGCAGTGTACTAATATAGGCTGATAATGATATTTTGCATATATAAAAAGATTACATAAGAGATAATTAATCAAATTTGCTGAACCAACGTAGAAGTGAGATCAAAAAGAAGGCAACAATAATCAACAAGGCCTTTAACAAAATATGATAAAGAAACTCAATATTACTGTACTAGTACCATAAATAGGTACAATTTTAGAAATAGATTGTCAAGGTGAACCGTGTTGCACACCTCTGGAACGACAATGAGGCATGTCATGCAGGACAATCGACAAGGCCTTAGAACAATGGAGCTTTGTATACCACAATAACTCTTTATGGACGATGACAAAGTGGCATTCTGCAAAGATTTGCCGCACACATGGAATCGCAGTACCTATTCAATAGATAATAACGGAATTCAAAAGATAATTCTATAATTAGAGTAGCTAATGGTGCTCATTGAAATCCTTTGCAAGAATAGCAACGTAATAGAAAAGACGATAGAGTAACATTTAACTCTGTACATTTTAGATTAGGTAATTATTGAATCGCAACCGAATCTACTGGTTTTATTAAAGTTCTATTAATGGCATACAGAAGTGTACCATATACTTCTAATTTAGAATTAGTACATAAAGTTACACGTCAAGGTGATTTAAGTTTATTACACAGCCTAATTAAGACAAGTCTATTGTAATCGCAGACACTAACGATGGAATGGTTTACAACGTGACTGCCTAGTTTATTACCTTAGATTCTAACGCATTGCCATTCAGAGTAAGTAAATCTAAGTCACGATTTGCCGAAGATAGCTGTGATTGATCAGTTGTTTCGTGCACAGTAGCAGAAAAGGGATTCCATGTGGGTTAAGATGGCTGTGGATGGGTAAACAATGAAACAATACACCCCATACATAGACGTTAGCAGATATTTTCAAATATTAAAAACTCTAATTGAACATTACCAGCTTAGGATAAATATTCAGCACTCAAAATACGAGCTTTTTGTAATATTCAAACTGTGATAATCTTTTCAACAAAGACCAATTGTAAGAAGAATCATTTAATTGATTTGCATAATCTTTCAAGACGCTCCAAATTCCTATCAGCGAGACAACGCCGATAGTGACAAAGACAAACAAAATATAGGAACAATTTTGGCTGTGGCAAAAGGTTATCACTTGCCAGACGTATAGTAAGATCAGAGGCAGTCCAAGACCCACTCTTAAATTAACTAATTACCTAATGTCTCTTTATGGGTAAAACGAAAGTTAGGAAAATAATATAAATAATACTAACGACATAAGACGTCGTCAGCAGCTTGATGAAAATATGTTTAAATGAAAATTACAAGTAAAGGACGGCCTATTATTTTTATATCTAAACAAGGAAAGTAATGGAATAATTCATGAGAAAGCTCTGATAAAGGAAATGAGTTTCACTTTAGTTTCTGAAGGCATTGACTCACGCCACGCTCGACCGGTTTGATTGTCATTAGCACGCTTCGATCAAAGGCAAAAAGGGAGATATTTTTAAAAGAGCTTGTTATACCACAAATGCAGTTTTACATCATTTTTCTCATGTGTCATTCATAAGAAATGTGCACAAAACACGGTGAAATGTGGTCCTTCCGCGACGTGGTTCAGCAATTACCTCACTGACAACATCCTGCGCAAACTCACTACATACCTGTCTCACCAATTTGATTGTGTAACACAAATTATGCCTATTGCGACCATTACATTGCAAAAGAGGTTAACTTTGTCGCATTCAGTTTCCCGCCTTCGATTTGAAATTGGAATGCAACGTTAAGCGCAACTGTGTGATTGGTTCATACAATATTCAGAGCGGCCAATCGCAACGCGGCTGTGTCGCCAGTGCATCAAAAATTCCATCTGAATATGTGTGGTGAGCACTAAAAATGATAATACCCTAACATGGACAGCTATACAATTTCCAATGAAGAATTCATGCATCGCTCCCGTTTACATTTGGGTTGTATTTTTATTGATCAGTGAATTGGATGCCATTTTATTTATTGAGCCAATATTGACGGGTCTTCTATTGGTCTGCAGAATTCAGATACATAGTTCAATTTGGTTTTATAGTCGGGATGTGTTTCATTATTTGCAAAATATTAATACAATGTTTATAATGCTGTATAGTTTTTCACTATGTTTAGTCAAAATAGTGTCTCTATTTCCATGAGGTATAATTACTTTTACATTCTAGAGATATTTGTCAAAATCGTCCGAATATTGCACACGTACCCTGTATAACCGAAAAATTCCGCCAAAGTCAATGCCCGGCCAAAGTTTATGCACAATAAGCGAACAAAACCTTTTTTTATCCCGTAACTGGAAGGCAGAGAGCAGGTTCCTGTTGACCTTAACCTGATTTAAAATGCTATCAGTCTTTCTCTCCCCTCTTTCTACATCAATGCTCAAACATATGCACTTTATTGCAAGGCCCTAAAGATCACAATAAAAATGCAAAGTTTTGAAACACGTTCATTGAAAATATACTCAAGTAGAGTGTAAATAAGGTTGATAGTGGATTGGGGGATATAGTAAGTTTGTATAAAAACGCAACTACATGACGGACTACGTCGGCGACTGGGCATGAAAGAATAATGAGAGTATTGTTAACGGAAATAATAGTATGGATAAGGATAATAATAATAAAGTATACGCTAGGGTAAACGCAGTCCGATACAGACATAAAAATGCGATTTTGTTAAAATGAAAAATATAGTACCTACCTAGAGTCATTGCAGATACGAAGATGACTGACGGCATACATTAATCTAACGAATGAATAAGATGTTTATTAAATTAACTAAAACAATTACCACCAAATAATAGAAACAAATTAGAACTAGTATTTACAATTGAGCTTACTGAAGACTGTGGCAAACCATCTACAGGTAGCTCAACTGATTCATATCAATACTAGTCGGAAGCGTCCCCAAGACGGGTTGTTGCTGAAAACGATTTTTTTATTTTCGCTTATTCTTGTACTTAAGGACTTACCTAGCTTCTTTGTTGTTTTTTATCATAATTTTACTATGTGTTTATATTTTAAGCACATCCACAGTAAACTTTCTCACCTGTCGCGAGGGGCGAGTAAGACGGATAACCCTACACCGTTGTTCGCGTTAAGGGATTTTTTATTGTTCCCCGCAAATTGTATCCTGGCAACCCTAATCTTGCATTCTTTATGTCATTCAAATGACGTTCTTCATGTTGGTTTTAGAGAGGAATAATAAAAGAGGTTTTTATTGTTCCGTTGGTATACGTTTTTATAGTGTTGCCATTTTAGATAGTACCTATAATCTACCGGATTAACCAGGGTAAAACAAATGTGCTACGTTTACATATTAAAAAAGTGTTTTCTACATTAATTGCTGAGTTAAATAAGACTCGTAACTAAAAGATAATGTCCACACACATGCGCTGTTCAAGTCAAACTTTTTAAATGTATGTATGTATATTTTGCTCTTCGTATTAAAAAATCAAACAAACAAGTTCATTATTTGTTCGTGTATTTGATTTTCCATCAAAATTTTAATCTTAAAATCTCAATCCGATTACAGTGTCAAACTCAACGTCACCTGGCCCCCCGCCGGTATCATAATCGGGAAAAATTCAAAGTTCATTCTTTTTAAAAACTTTTCTTTGATTCCTCAGTTCCTTCTCCCTCATTTTCGTCTTCAAAGGAAATGGGAGGAAGTAATAGCAACATTATATTCTTAAGCTTATTGAGTTTCTTCGATCTCTACTCGATTAATTGTTTAATTAGTTGGGTATTCATTTCTTGGGTATTATGTTCCTTTTACTTTATGGGGTGTATCGTTTCAATGAGTTTTTATCTCATTTGCATTTTGAATCCAGATTATTTCTGTGGTCAGGAGGGGGCTTTAAGCATACTTAATTTTAAAATTACTTCTTAAACGTTTTGTACTTTTTAATTGTGAAATTTCTTGCGGGGGTGTATCATTCTGCCATAATTTGCTGTCAGTCATAATGAATTTAATCATCGAACAAGCATTTATCGATTGTTTCGCAAACTAGTTACCCCCACAAACAAGCAGTAAATTAGTGCTGTAGTGCGTCGAGTCGGAATAATCGAATCGATTCCCGAATCGAGTGGTTCGATTGCTCTATTAGTTCACCCTAGTTACCCCACCCTAGTTCGGCCTTGGGTCCCCTTAATGTCATTACTTGTTAATGTATTGTTTTAGGGTTTTTATCGGTTTATTTGATGGACTTGTAAAATTAATTTGATTGCAGTCGGAACTCGTTCGATTTCTCAATAACTGAGAATAATGAAAAATGTAGACAAACAATTGATTTAAAATGAATAAAACAGACTTTAATAAAGATTAAATAGAGACACCTACTTGGTAAAGCCAAATAGGTGTCTTATAAAAAATTTGTAACGTAATTATTATTTAATTACGTTACAAATTTTTTATAAGAAAATCCATATAATATACCTATATTTTATGCAAAAAAGTGATATTATGATTTCAGTCACTGTCACATACGCTTATAGATTTAGTAAAAGCAAACATAAATTCAGAAATAAAATAGTTGAAGCTGCACTAGTTAAGTCATTTAAAAACAACACTACGACAATAAAGCAAATCATATGTGGCGTTATCATTGAACAGGAAAATGGAATGTTTCTTTGAATCCAATCGTAACCGTATAACGAGATCGATACTGCTTTTATAACGATTGCGAGAATAAGTGAACACTGAACATTGAACAACCACATATGATTGACACCACAGAGTCATAATAAAGTGGAGTCACCCATCCTCACGCAAGGTCTTTAAAGGTAAAGAAATTACGAATAAATCTCTAAGATCAATTACAATTCAGTAACTATCTTTTTAATTCTCGAAACATTTTCGCTGTAGATCAAGTTGAAAATAATTGAGTCGTTATTAACCTTTAGCTTACATTGATTTGTCAGAATTTATACTGATAATATTCTGCGTCAACTCTTTTCACTCTCAGCTTGACACACTGTCCCCCAAAATATCGTTCTCAGTAATAACGAGAGCAATATTTCGAAAACAAGGAAGAATTCCCTTGAAATAGCGAAGCAAAAAACGCTTTAATTAGGTCTCATTAATTCTCGGAACTCGTTTCACAATAAGTTGCTGCTCGCACTGAGAAAGTTGCCCAGCTCTTTTGTGTCGGCGAAAATAATAAATGTAGCGCTTGACTGACAGCCGAAAGACATATTCTCAATTAAGGAAGGCCACTGGTGAAGCTGTTTTTGTTTCAGTTATCTGGTTCCTGTATCTGGTTACAAGACAACAGTACCTAACTGTTCCTTTACTTTGAAGCACAATATAATTTAAATAAAGTTTCAAAGTTCTTGATTATAGGTGCCTTAATTTACTACTGTTCATTTTCAAATACATATTAACCTTGGTCAGCACATTGCTAGGAAAAAGCGTCCTACTATTCCTTCTAGATATTGTTATTTATCACCAACTTTATCAATCATCCATCTGATGATGACAGAAGGACAAAATCCTACCTCCTAGAATTTGGAAATAAAAGCTTGTCTTTTTAGCCAGTTTCTTTTCAAAGCTTCTACGTTAAAATGCTGAATTTTATCTTAAAAGTAATAACTGTAAATGAAAGAGAATAAATGACTCCAGGATTGCACGTTTCAAAAACTCCTAACCTATAGTGCAAGAGCGTCTTCTCAGAGCGCCACATTAATAATTCAGTTCCGTCCTACGATGCATTTGTTTGCGGTGCCGGCGGGTGCCTCCTGTACTATGGTTGCAAGTAGTGTGATATACATTCTAGAATGTCTCGAAACTAAATAGTTTCTAGAATGTCCTACCCCTGGAAGGAATAAGTTTGTGTCAAGTCATATTTTTTAAATCAAAATTCATATTCATCATGTTTGGTTAAAGATATTTATTTCTTAAAGAACATAGTTATAGAAAAAAGTTATTAAAAAAATACCTTAAATTAAACCAGTTTTTACCTTTATTTAGTCCTATTACTACTTCGAGTATTTTTCAAGTATCAATAGTAAAGCTCTAGGAACTACAAAATGTTTATTCAACATAAAAGTAGACCTTTATATAGTCCTTATGGTCATGAGACCATACATAAGCTATTTCGAGTATTTTTCGAGTATCAATAGTAAAGCTCTAGAAACTTTAGTATCACTAAGCCCGTACACCATCTTTGTTTGTTGATATCATAGTACCTCTAACAGTATCTATGAATTATTTATATTATTCAACTACCCTCGTTGTAACAACTCTATCATATTCAACGGTTTAGGCTAGGAGAGGCTATAAATTGGGTCTTAGTTGATGATGGGCTTTATGTTTGGTCTCCTGTTAAGGTTCTACGTTCCGTTGATGGGATATTATGGTCTATTGAAAGTTTAAATTGGTAGGCATCGTATCGTATATCAGGCAAGTCAATGTACGAGTAGAAGGGGATATGAAACTGTTCTTAATCTTAACTATACTTGTATAGACAGGTAACATCTTCCTCGCTCGCATACCGGAGATATATTTTATATCAAACATACATATTATGCTAAAGATTTATTAGGCTAATACCTTAATTTAAAACAAAATAGCCTTTTGCGAGTGGAATAATGGTAGGTAAAAAGTATAGGGTATAAAAATGCCTATGCTATTTAAACAATGCTAGTCAATTCACACCTCATCTTCTAGCCCCAAGCTTAGCAGAGCTTGTGTTATGGGTACTAGACGACAGTTATACTTAATACAATACATAACCAACATGTGTACTGGATAGGTATATATTATTATAAATAAAAACTCCTCATGATCAGCCTATGTTAGTCCACCGCTGGACATAGGCCTCCCTAATGAGCGCCACAGCGCCCTGTCTTCAGCTTGACGCATCCAGCATCTTGCCCTGCAGTCTTTTAGGTCGCCATCTCACCTGGTCGAAGGACGTCCTACGCTACATATTATAACTAAAATTACTTCAGTCAATTTATGTTTCCTTTTTGTCCTCAGTGACCGCCGAGGAGTACTAGACGCGGCTGCCATCCAAGCCCTGGCCGGTGAGAGCGTGTTGGAGAAGGAACGGCAACTGTCCGAGATGATACTCCAGCTGCAGATGGTGAGGGAACAGCTGTTGGCGCAACAGGAGCATGCTAAGGTAGGCATAGACTAATAATATACTTGACGTTTGAGAGACATGATTTGGTTGTATTCATTTCTCGGGGAGAAAGAAGTGATTTATGCAGTAAAGGAAAATTCCAGAATATTCATTAATAAATATCTGTAGAGCGTTCTACCATATGTATGTATGTCTCTAAGTGGAATTCGGACCCAATCTCCTGCGTGGTGGACTTCGCCAGTTGTGTCTCAGCCGATTTTATTGCCGATTTTTTTTTGCCTATTGTGATCGCCACTTGATGTGTTCATCCCTGAAGCTATTGGGTAGCAATAACAATGAGAAAAGAACAAGTATTTACGTAATAAAAAGACGTGTGTATCTACCGGTGTTGTGATAAACAAGGACAAAGATATGATGAATGTCAAAACTACAAACCCAAGAAATATTACTCTAATTTTGAGGAACTAAACACATCACGCATAATCTATACGCATTTGTCACAGTCGATGATAATCCAGAGAAGCAAATACACCATCTTGGCAGAGTTAATGAGGTCACATTTCATAATTTTTTAAATGACAGTTTCTGCTGACGGAAGCTCGTGCTGTTATTATAATTTTTCTACGAATTTTGTCATTTGTCTCAAATATCAAGTAGCAAAACAATAATAAGAAAAACATTGGTTTGTTAGTAATTACATTTAAGTAAATACAGATTTAGAACCAGAATAACATACAAATCAGAGAACATTTATAAAAGATATAATATTTGCCAAAATATTTGGAACAAGGTTTTAAAATTACAATAGGTACGAAAAGTTATATTCTACCTAACAAGAAAAAACAAATAATGTATGAAGTAGTACTTAACTTACCTCTTTAATACTTCAGAATTAGGTTACACTCTATAAAAGAACAAAAATCACATACGATATATGTATAATGTGCCTCAAATCTATTCAAATCAAACACAGTACTATATGATAACAGACTCAATCCACTTTTGGCGCAAAACAACAAACAAAACCCTTTTGGAAACCCTTCAATCCAAAACACCCAATTAGAATTGAGAGTCACTTTGTTGAAAGGTCGAATGCTTAGCATGCCCGGTCACGCTTTCAAAGGCTGTTCTTTGACAACTCTGCCGTGGTTTTGTGATAGTTTTGATTTAAAAGATTGTTTCATTTTGAAAGAGAAATTTGTATTATCTGCTTATTCACTTCTTCCACAGGTGGATAGAAAATTGCAGTGAATAGAAAATCAATTCACAATTACTCGTACTTCTTATTTGATAATAATTATGAATTTATAGTATAAAGTCTTTGAACTTTTTTGTATTCGAAAAGATTTCTTATGTTTAAAAGTGATTAATTTGATGAATACTTGTAAATCCATTCAAAGATACAGGTGGATTAGATTCTTTACATTCACTATTCCACTTTGCCGATAAAAAGGATACTGCAGGTAGGTTGGTTAAAACAAAATTGCTCCAACATGAAATAAAACGTTTTGACCGGAAGTAAAACCATCTTTACACAATGCTACAGAATGACTGTATAGCATCAATAATAATTAATTAGGCGAAAAGTAATAATAAAAAACAGAAGAGACAAAAAAGGCAGAAGAGGAAAGTATCTCTGCATGTGCTACCTGATGGGATGTAAAAAGTTTTTCAGTTAAAACCTTTTCGAAAAAACATCCGGCTTTTTGCTCTAATGGTATTAAAGTAGTTAGGTTTGGTACAGTCTCCGTGTAGGTTGAATAACACTAGCTTCTACAGTTGTGAGTTTATCCACCTGTCCACCATCCAAATTGGCAATCTCACGCCTTAGCAGATCAACAGAGCCTTTTCACTTCGCATACTTTGCATGCCAAGTCAGGTCACGCGCTCCTACTCGCACGGTTTGCACCACGACAGTTGTCCCATTTCCATCCCTAGATGGCGTTGACGTTTAGAAACGTCCGTCATTGTCCGTTATAGGCCCGTGAATATTGACGGTTTTATTGCGGACTGATAAGTTTACTGCGGCTCTGTCCGTGAGTTATGATAATGAAACAATGTTGAAGCTGAGCGATGTTTCAATTCAGCTGAGCTTGCAATTTGTTTCGATGCTACTATGTTTATATGGACTATTTTGTGATCATATTGCATTTTGCTCAAGAGTTTAAGTTTTAGGGAGAGAAATGAAATCATGTCCAGAATACAACCAGACCAGTTTCCTAAGAAAGTGCTAAAACGATCACCACATTCTTCATGTTCAAGCAACTTAAACTCAAAGACTCTCTGAATTACGAATGTCGAAAATCTGATTTATAAACAGAACTGTCTGTCCATTGTTCTCTATCTGTTTAGAAAGAGCAAATCGAATGATTGCCAATAGGAAGTTCACCCTTGAACAAGATTATTCATCGACTCGACTGCCGACAAGTTTTGTTCACCCTTTTAAATTAGATTTGCATCGGATTGTTCCGTCTCCAGTCGTTGTTTCGAGAATGTTTACGAAGTTACTTTTGACTACAAAGTATTTGATTCGTGAACATTTGTTTTACTGTTACTTTTTTTTTGTTTTGCTTTAAAAACTATGGATGGGTAGATACAAAATTGAATTCCCGTCATCGCAGTATTTTTCCACGAACACACAATATTCATTCATTCTTTTTTCAAAACCCCAAACAAGGTATATGAATGGATATCAAAGGAGTATACACTTTTAATTATCCTCGTTACAATACAGTGGGAATCCTTTCATGTTGAATCAATTCGTTCAGTTATTGTATGGGCGCCAATGCCTCACAAAGACACTCGCACTAATGAGTCAGCGATAAAAACTCAAACAACACTCGATCACATGCCCTCGGTAGGGTTGCCAGGATAGATCAGGAGATAACGATACATATAGCCAGATAAGTAGGTATTATTTTTTTATGTTGGCAACCTTGGTTTTTCAACTTTACATACAAAATAATCAAAACTAGCAAAATTACTTTACACCTACTTTTAGAATCCAAATGGATCCCCAAATTCCAGTATCCCTACCATAGTATTATATTGGTGGTTTTTCTCTTTGAACTATTGAGGGGCCGTGGCTGTGGCTATTTATAGTAGATCAAGATAGAATTAAGCACGCTATCACAAAATCTACGCCAAAGTTGGACCAGCTCAACAAGACCAAAGTCAGCCAAATAGCTAATCATTAGAATCCGGGTACATTGACAACCCTACCATTGTTTACCGTATAGATTGAAGAGGCCTGCCGTCTATAGATTCTCTGCAAATGGGAGCGGCTAATGGCGGCCCACGTTCGCATTCGCGCGCTTTTTTATTTCAAATACAGAACGTCCCTTTGTTGACGTTGCCGGATGCATTCCGAATAGGTTCGATACCGGGTTTCGATTTACTTTTTTTCAGTTTTGTTTGGCAAATGCACTGTTCCATTTTCAAACAGCCAGACAGTAGTGAATGGTGTGATTGCTTTTCTATTTTATGATGGAATCGATGCGTGTGAGGACGGGATGAGGTTTACGGAATGGAATAGGAGTGAGAAAATGCTTTAGTTTCAAGTAGGTAAGCAATGGAAATTGGATCTGGAAATTTCAGTAAATTTATGAACATGTCTCAAATCCGAATGCGAGGTTCTGTCTTTCTACTTTTTACCTTCTACTGTGTATATTAAAATCGAAATGCATAAAAAATCTACATTTTAAATATAGTTCTACTGTGTAATTTAAAATCATAGGTTATTTTCAATTAGAACAAACATCACTTTATACAAAAAAACATCGCTTTATGCAAACAGCCAGAGCACTCATCCGAATTAAAAATATCACCGGCAAATAGGACCGTTGATACCCATCAGGCCACCCCATATTGTAACCCCCTCCCCCTCACGGCCAGACAAACGGAAATATGAAAATGAAACGTCGAAACGGAAAAACGCATCGCACACCCTCACTCGTCGGATGCCGGACAAAAAATGAACATAAACAAGCGCTTAATTCGCAAAAAGCCCGTTTGATGTCGCTAATTGACAATCAGTCGGGGACGCGTCTCATTGGTCCGCTTCCGCATTCTATTTTTAAAAATTAAAAACAAATAAATTAGGGTCGCCATATTTGACAATTGCGACGCGTGCCCTCGTTATGTCGTTTGCGAATCACTAAGTACACCTACTCTCAGAAATCACACAAATTATTTTATGGCACATATTAAAAAAGCTTTAGACCAGATTACGCTCCCAATTATGTATCTACATAAATGATAATCTAGTACCACCACTTCAAAAATATTTTTCCCTAAAAAGGTCGTATCAAACGTCCGACCTCAAAATAACTAGTGTCAAGAGGATGATATAGAAATAAAACATTATGTAATTTAAAAACTGTATCTATGACACATCGTCAGACCAATTAGTTAGTGAAAGAAACGGAGGGACGAGTGACGGACATGTGGTGACAACGTTTTTGATTAAAATGTTAAAAAATGTTCAGGTGAAATGGTAAACGAGAACTGTTAATTTTACCGCTTTTGACATTGGGTCAGATGTGATTTTGTTAAAATGTTTTCAGACTTTTCACTCGAATGATGAACTTTAAATATTTTTGACATGCTTCAAGCTGGTATAGCTAAAGTTATAATTATACAAAAAAAATACGGTACGGGAAGGTACGTCCGATTCTAAAATTATTAAAGATCTTAGAAAATCTACCCTAAAATTTTAGAGTATACCTAAGTTCGATAGGTATGTACTTTAGGGCCCGTAAGTATTATAAAAGCTTGCTTTCTAATCGATTTATGCTTGAGTAACACTTTTCTGTGACATAACTGAAGCATAAATCTATGACCAAGTTTTCATAATACGGGCCTATGATTTTTTATAGTTACTCTACAAATAAAAAGTATTTTAGAGTTTTCGTGAGTTCTGTAAAATTTATTGAGTTGTTTCAAAAAACAAATTAAAACTTTTAGTTCACTTGGTTTATACTGGTTTGTTTTTAATCACAACATGTCCGAATTTTATTACAAACACTTTTTCACAATTTTACGAACTCCTTACATTACCACATTTCATAGTTTTTCAGGCAAGCCCGTAGATATTATAATGAAATGTTATAAAAATTCTTATAAAGCCGTAAAAATGTATAATTAAAAAGCTGAAATAATATAAACATCGCAAACTAACGCATAATATTTTATCTGAACAAATATTTTTTTAACAATAAAGAATTTATGAATTTCTCTCCGTTATGTTGTTTAAACTTGTTAAACGTAGTTTAACTACCTAGACAACGCAAATCTACAGGATTTACTCTATAAGTTAGCAATTACAATCTTTAATGGTTCGGTTCCGTATAATTTATGTGTCATCATTGTATCATTACGGCAACACAGCACGCCTACTCCAATAGACTTCCGACCTCTTTCCTTTATACCTACATCTTCTATTGTTTTCCCAATGTTAACAACCGAATCAAATTATTGGCCGCGTCACGCAACAACCACCTCAACCAAAAACCAACCGTATACCTTTCACTTACAAGCGACATTGGCGAAACTCTACCAGTAGGGCAGTACAAGTGGGGATAACAATTGTCTATTGTTACGCCTATCTCTTTTGCGCATCGCTCGCAAACGTTCATAACAGAGTGGGATGGAAGTAATCTATGCCGCTCTAACACAATGCTTGGTGGAAATGGGCCCGCCTTTGTCGCGCAGATTTTCCTCTATTCGTTGGTTTATTTCCATTATGCGATTTCTTCTACGCAACTCTTCTGACGAATTTCATTTGAATCAGAATTTGGATTATGAAGAAATAAACTTATACGATCGTTTGGCAAATGAGGTGCAAGTACCATATTTTTTGCGCTCAAATTCAAATTGTTTTGGTTTAGTTTTGACGACACCTGAATGAGGCATTTTCCACAAATGAAATATCTCTGCTTATCTACATTCTACTTAGCAGTAGGTATCCGATTTCAAAGCGATGTGTCGTCGCGGCGTGATAAGGCTGTCAGAATTAATAGATAACGGAGATTTTTAAGTGGCAGGAGCTAGATTATCAATTTGATGCCATGTCCAAATAAACACAGCCTATTCCACTTTAATTTGGCAACCCCACGACAAAAGCGACCTCTTTTCAGTTAGTTCGAACTATTTTTTAGGTTTACAAAAATTCTTTATTGACTCTAATCGATTATCTATTCGATTTTTTTAATGATTCAAACTTAAGATCTAACATTGTTTATACCTATACACTAAAGTAAATAGGAAACTCAACATAAATAAAGCCATAATACCTACTTAATCGTGTCTACGTGTTTATGTTTTTGCAGTGCTAATGATTACCTAGTGTTAATAACCGATGCAATGTGAATTTAGTCAACATTTCAATTTGCCGCCATATTTGTTGGGTAATGTTTAACCTATTAAAATTCTAGTTAAGATAACTTCAAGTCGTGCTTTTAATTTGCTTGTGTATAGAAGAAATAATTAGTAGGCACCTACTACAGGTGTAGGTATACATTGAAATAATAACGTAACTAAGGCTCGATTCACGCTTGGATGCCAGTGTCTGCTCAGCACTGTGCACCTGTGCACACATACACACTTGCGAACACACTTGTGCACTATAATTATGTCCTGCCCACGTGCCTATAGTTCGTCGAGACTGGCCGCCGAGGTCGAACTTCGGCTTCTCCAAGCCGAATTTCGACCTCTTCGGCATCATCATCGTCAAACTTTAATCTACAAACATAAAATACTACCGTAGTATGCCTAGGCTTATATCAGCTTGAAAAGATCCAAAAGGCTGCTGCCGTTTTGGTGTGAACGGAGCCTAAGACTTGAGGTAGATAGGCTCCCGTACAAACAGTTCGTGCACTCGCGGACTAAACCCTTAAATGCGCACACTTGCACATCAATTGAAAAATAGGTAGGTACTTACAAACCTATATTATAAATGTCTTTATTTAAGGGTACCTACCAAATCAATAATGATGTTTTAGAAACCTAATTTTAAAGTTTAATGAAAGAAATAATGATAACTTTAAGTTTTATGAATACAAAAATGCATATTTATTGATTTTGCGTCCTTACACCACGTTTTTAATTGCCTAGGCTTTTATCAAGTACCTAGTTAAATATCCCGTTACTATTTTTATAGTCAAGGGACTTAGTGTACACGTTAAATAGCTATATAAAGGGTAAGTCGTTTAAAAAACATATTTAACTCATTCACTGCCCAGCCGGCGTTGCGACACGAAGAAGCACGCAGCCGCCACGGGGACATGACGTACATCTTGGGCGATGTAAGTATTAATAGAAAAACATGGATAATTGTAACAACATAAAAACAACATAACATTATTGTAAACTCCTATTAGTTACTTTTAATAACCCCGTTGACGCAACTAGGTTCTAGTGATGTATGGTAGTGATGTCGATGTAGGCACGCCAATCATCGACTAATAGTGCTGTCAGCTATAATCGATAAATCAGAAAATCGATTGCGGTCTGTGTCGAGTTTTCGAGTGTCGAAACATAATCCCTCGTTTATCTTTTTTAATTGTTTTGTAAATTCTATTTTTATTGATCGAAGCTTGTTGGAAAATGCTAATCGTTCGTATAAATAAAACTTATTTGATTTGCATGAATTTTATTTATTAAATAAATTATGTATATGAATATTATTATTTTAAATTCTATTTGACATGTGTAAATAAAGTCGAACTCAGTTTTGCGTGCCTTTCCAGGGTGCATGTAGCTAGTAACGTCATAACAAACCATTTACAGAGAAGAAATGTACATGCGAGCAAAAATAAATTAATATTAATAAATGACTTCACTGTTTAATGGTTACATTTTCCTTAGTACTCGTAGTATGGATGTATTATTAATTACCATTAAAAATAAACTATGAAATGTATTCACTTGCTACTAGCTCGTTACCGTTATGACCTACGGAGCTGAGACGTGGACACTCACGATAGGGCTGGTCCACCAGTTCAAAGTCGCTCAGCGAGCTATGGAAAGAGCTATGCTCGGAGTTTCTCTGAAGGATAGGATTCGTAACGAATACATCCGACAGAGAACCAAGGTTATCGACATAGCTCAAAGAATTAGCAAGCTGATATGGCAGTGGGCCGGCCATATCTTGCGAAGTCGCGAAGAACCGACAGCCGCTGGGGCAAACGTGTTCTTGAGTGGAGACCACGCCTCGGTAAACGTAGTGTAGGACGCCCTCCGACCAGGTGGTATGACGACCTGCGAAAGACTGCAGGTAGATGATGGATGCGGCAAGCTGAAGACAGGGCGCTATGGCGCTCATTGGGGGAGGCCTATGTCCAGCAGAGGACTGCTATAGGCTGATGATGATGATAGCTTGTTGAATACGACCTGGTTATATAAAAGCTGTAGGTTCAGCATAGTTTCTAGTTACTCGGCAATAAAAGCGTATCTTTGTAAAAGTTGTTTTATTAAGATTGCGACATCACGAAGTTATGAATAAAATTAAAAAACTATAAAATAGTGTATTTGCAATGTTTTGATTCTAAATTAACTTGGTATTTTCATTTTATATCACTTCCTGTTAATAAAATGATACGAGTACTTACCTAACAATTAAGTATGAAATTTGATGTCCAAATAGTTTCCCATCAAAGAAAATTTTTTGTTCATCATCAGCCTATAACAGTCCAGTCCTGGACATAGGCCTCCCCCAATATTGGTAGCCTAATGTAGCCCGGGAATTCCTAGCACCCCCTGCCCCGCCGTTACCGTGGCCGCTACCATGGCTAGGAATAGCGAGGCGGCCGGGAACTGGGGGCCACATTCTACTGGCGTATCGATCCATGGGGGGGTTGATGCCCATAATCCCCACGCTGGGCATGCGGGTTGGGGATCGCAGTATAGGGAGTGTGCTGCAAGGGATGCTGCTGCCCGCCCCCCGGTGTATGTCCTTTAGTCACCTCCTACGACACCCACGGGAAGAGTTGAGTTGGTGCTATTCTTTTTTAGGCCGACACCACACAGCCCCAAAAAAGATTCTCAAAGAAGATTTTTTGTTGACATTATTAAATTTCTTAGAAATTACCCCCAGTGTGAGGTTTACGTAGGTACATACGTATAGCAAAAACCATAACTAATTAGCAATTAGTTGAATTAATAATAAATTTAGTATGTAGGTACTTATAATATCCATTAAATCGATGTCAAAAACAAAACTGATAAATAACCCAGTCCCCTCAGTCTTTTCACCAAAATTACCACAAAATAAATACGTGTTCACAAAAGCGTCTTTATTCTATGCTCCAAAGTAAATTAGTCCGAACGAAACAAGCGCCTTTATTCTGTGGTCCAACAGAAAAGTAAATTAGTCCGAACGAAACAAGCCCAACAAAACACCGCTCCAATCGGAAAATCCCTGAAAAGAACCCTGAAATACACGGAATACACAAAAACGGGAATCAACTCAGGCTCTTTGTGACCATTGAAGCTCGCTCACAAATGCTTTTCTTGGCGCTTTCACAGTTTTCTATGGGGGCAATAAAGGTTCTCACGGACACAATGGGGCCGGGAAGGCAAGGAGTGATGAAAACTTGGGAATCTGGGCCGCGCTCCCGGGGCGCTAGTGATGCGACTCACGGTTTTAGTCGATGAAACTCGTTGACTTCTACACGGTTTAAGTCGATGAAACTCGTTTACTTCCAAAAATTTACTTGATCGCTTTTATTTTGTCACGGTCTGCCTCCCAATTAGTTTAACGCCCTATAGAATTCATATTGTGATTTTTGACAGACTTTTATTAGAATTAGCCTACATAGTAGGCTAACCCCTTTTGCTGACGACATTAATTACCTATATTTTTTAGTAATGTAGTCTCCCAATGTTCTCGATTTGCCTCCCAATTGTTGTTACGCCCAATAGGATTTATTTTGTGATAGGTACTTCTTAATAAGTGAACACAATAAATAAGTCAGATATCAAATTACCACAACCTAGTATATATCTATCTATACTTAACCTACGAAACCCTATTCTCATGGAAGAGACGAGAGTTATATAATTTATATTTTAGATAATACATGAATATTTAACATTATTAGCCTACATAGTAACATAATGCTGGCGACGATAATTATCGTCTCCCAATGTTCAATTCTACACCAACAGTTACTTACGTTTATCGATATCGATAAAGCCATTTTCTTATTACAACACTACTCTTACTTATTCTTGTCACTTTCCAATTATTTTTGCGGGCTTTCTTCTTCAGACTAGGTTCGTATTCATTTGGCCACAGAATACTCAATAAGCATTATACCAATGTTGCGGTTAGCATTTGGGTTTGTCAGGTTTTCGGTTTGCTGGTAAATGTCAGTGTTATTTTTATACAGGGTAGATTTAGGCTGGGTTTTTAGATTGGACTGTCTGTCTGTATGGCAAAATACGAAATGATAACGATTAGAGAAAAAAAAATCGTGAATGGAGTCATGGGCTAAATTTATGCATACGTAAATAATATTAGAATTCTATAATATTTTACTTAATATAGATCTAGTTATTCGTTTTTTTTTTTTTTTTGCTGCATCGTTTATTAGTTTAAAACATATTATATAAATAAATATTTATAACCAAAAATAATCGTGTTAGAATGTGAAACCTAAGTAGCGTGCCTAGAATAAATTGTAAAGATTTAACCTATGGTATCAATGTGTTGTAAATATAAAATAATAATTTAAATTAACTTTGGTTTGGTTGATCTTTCGAGATAACGACCCATCGAAGAAACGTACCGTCGAGGTAGAGACATCGAGGTAACGTCATTCGAACTAGAGTACGAGAACCAAACATACCTGCTTTCTTTACCTGTTCACCCTGCCTTAGTGGACTCAGGCCTTAAGTTTTACTTAGTTTTCCTTTTCCGCCAACTTGCGGTAATTTATATAATAAGTTGTTTCTGAATAGCGCGAGCGAATGTCGGATGAATCGGGAATTCTTTTTGAAAATGGAATTTGAAAAGTAACTGTTTTTATTTATTTTGAGATAGTATCTTGTTTCGAACGGGCTAATTAATGTTTTTCTTTCGTTCGTGTTTTGTTTCGAATTCAAATTTGGATTTGGAAGGAGAGGCAAACCTTTTTTTTCATTCGTAGGTATAAAGACATCATCATTGGGTTCAGGTTTGGCGACACCTGAAACCCACCCTCCTGAATCCTTATCGCTCATAAATAACGCTAAGGCCTCCTTTGTAATTATTTTCTTAGTACCTACCTATTTATTTCTGTAGGTACTATTTTCTGACTCTGTGTGTTAAGACAAAAAGTTTATCTATCTATGAAATTAAATTTAATAATATCTAAAAAAATATTCGACTTCGTTTTTTTACCCCGAATACGAGGGCATTACCCACTATAACAACAAAAACCTTATTACCTATATGAATTGACATCATATACTTACAACTAAATTAAGTAAAGAAAAATGACGGTTGTTTAAGTATCGAAGTTATTGAAAAGTCACCTTCCTCTTATCCACGAGACAATTAATCAAAATAATGCCCTGAACGTGATGCAGTCAACATTTCTGGGATGACCATAAATATTGTGATGCGTTTTGTACTCAAAGACGTAACGCTTGATTGTATTTATTTATATCTCCCTGATTTTATTTTGAGACGTTTCCTGGGTGGTCCGTCAAGGAAACTGTCTCAAAAAAACTCGGAGCTAGATTGTAAAAAAAACTTTGCACGTGCATCATAAAATAAAACAAAACATCAGGAAACTGTCTCAAAAAAAAACATAAAGCTAGATTTAAAAAAACTTAAAATCAAGCAAGTCCATCATAAAATAAACAAAACAAACGGACATCTCAATCACTTTTTTTATAAATAATTACCCAATATTTTTGTTCGCGAGAACAATAACGTTTAAAATTGTCGATTTGGCCCAATTTCGAAAATTTTTTTTAACATCATAATTGTAAACATTTTAACAGATCGGTCAATTGAAAGTTATTTTTTATTATTCTAAAGCTCTTAGATATAAATATGTCACAATAGAAGACCACAAAAGAAAACGTAAAACAAAAGTGTCAAACAAGTTATAAGCGACAGCGATTTAATCAAATTTAATAAGTAGGTATACAAAAAAAGTAGACGACAGGTTTCAGACAACAAGGTTGACAACTAGAATAGAAACTATAATATTTAGACTGGGAATATAAACGCTGCTGGGAAGGTTCGATAAAAAATATATCTATACTAATATTATAAAGAGGAAATGTTTGATTTTTTGTTTGTTTGTAATGAACAGGCTCCGAAACTACTGGACCGATTAGAAAAATTCTTTCACCGTTGGGAATCTACACTATCCCCGGTGAACATAGGCTATACTATATTTTCAAAACAGTTAGAGATCCGTACTAAAACCGTGCAAAGCCGGCAAGGTCCGCTAGTATTATAATATAAAAAGTATAATCTTGTAAACTGTACCACGGCAATTACTCGGTGGTATCGTACATCTATCGGCAGCGATC
This sequence comes from Eupithecia dodoneata, assembly GCA_947044415.1. NCBI lineage: Eukaryota > Metazoa > Arthropoda > Insecta > Lepidoptera > Geometridae > Eupithecia > Eupithecia dodoneata. Next base: position 5,867,436 of record OX345670.1, read on the forward strand.
GTCAACGTTTCCTCGATCACCGCAACGTCGATTTATGTAGTAGACGCCCGGGTCGCCAGTAATTCAGATTTGTACAAGCGCAATTTTGAATTTAGAATTAGGTACTTAGTATTTTATTTGACTTCGGTACCAACCTATAGAATATTAAAACAACTAAAGGATACTATTTTTGCGTATCTTTTTATTTATTCAGTGAAAAGTGTCTGTTGTATGTACTTACTTTTAATTTTAATAGAAGTCATTTTGTTTATTATAAGTACATTACATGTATCAAATAGTTCCATTTCTTTGGGTTAATTGTTTTTACATTTAATCAATATATTAATATAATTTATATATTATTGATATTAATTTTGATATTCTCATTTATTTAAATTCTCGTATAAAATACATTTTTTACTATAGAAAATACAATAAAATATTATAAAACTATTCTACAGTAAAAAATATATCAAAACGGTAGATCACCGACCGCGAAGCTAGGCTCAAGCGGCCGGTGACTAGGGCTGCAGAGAAAGGAACTTCCTGACGATACGTGCCGAGTCCAAGAGTACCGCCTTCTGGATCTGACCCTTGATCCAACTTCATATTATAATTATTAATATTATTAATTAATTTATCAATATGCTTGTCAAAAAAAGAAAAAAGTTACAGACAACTTTGTGAAAAGTGTTTAAAATAATATCATAAGACTGTACAGAAAGTACATTTTTCACTTCAGTCTTCAGTAATTTTCCGGGCAATTTCAAACTGAAATTAAATCGAAATTGAGCCATCTTAACCCGTAACGATAATAAGATATTTGTCAGTCGTCACAGCGTTTAATTCATTCGGAGCTTCAGAGTCTCACGGAATTTAATTCAGCCGTACTGACAGATTTACGGCCTTCTCTCTATTGTGATTGTTACTTTTGTTTTTCATCTTTAGTTTGGAGAAAATGAATTCGAGATATTTCGGTAGAATTATTTTCATATGAACTCTTTATTTTAGATACTTTTGATTTTGGCTTTACCTTCTTTGGCATAGATAGAAAGATAGATAGAAAATTCTTTATTGAACTATAAATAGGAAACTATGTACAGAATAAAACAAATTAATTACAATTGTTAATAAGTTCAAAGTCGCTCAGCGAGCTATGGAAAGAGCTATGCTCGGAGTGTCTCTGAAGTATAGGATTCGCAACGAATACATCCGACAGAGAACCAAAGTTATCGACATAGCTCAAAGAATTAGCAAGCTGAAGTGGCAGTGGGCTGGCCATATCTCGCGAAGAACCGACGGCCGCTGAGGCAAACGTGTTCTTGAGTGGACACCACGACTCGGTAAACGTAGTGTAGGACGCCCTCCGACCAGGTGGGATGACGACCTGCGAAAGACTGCAGGTAGATGCTGGATGCGGCAAGCTGAAGACAGGGCGCTATGGCGCTCATTGGGGGAGGCCTATGTCCAGCAGTGGACTGCTATAGGCTGATGATGATGATGAATTACAATTGGCGATGGCACTATCTACCGTATATTCTGTAGGTAAGTGTTAACCCTTTTGGCCTTGCATCTCATTTGATGACCTAGGACTCTTTTCCACCTGAAAAATTTATACATTTTCGTGTAATTTATTAAGTCACCATTGTTACCAAGCATATAATTATGGTCCCTCGTTAAGAATGAAACGTTGGTGTTCATCCAACACATACAAGATTCGTAGTTACTCCTGTGGCGTAAATGTACGCACCTTCACAATGACAGTCCGAAGTTTTTGACAGCTGGTCTGTCAAGCGGAATGACCTGAGAAACAGCAGGCATATTTTTGGTCGTTTTGGACAGACAGAACAAATGACTCAATTGGAGATAGACTTGGTTCCGCGAAGGATTAATCATCTGACATTCTCGGTTTCCTATGAACGAACGCATCGTTATTCTGTTTCCTCGTGTACTTATCCTAACTAATATCGATGTTTACTTGCAAAACACGTGTAATAAACATTCCCACAGTGCTTACCGATACCTATGTACATATGTATGTGTTCGTGTGATTGTGTTCAATAAACTTTTATTCATATGACAAAACTGTGTTTTGGAGTGTAGACATTCCCTACCTACCGGTACTCCAAACCCTCCTTACATATATTATACATATATAACAAAATACCTAAATCATTAAAAGATCTTGATGACAATATTTAAGACTAAATTGAAACATTTATTAACTACCAAATGCTATTATAATATTAACGATTTTATGACAGATAAATTTTGACATTACCTTTTTTTACTATTGCGCCTCTTACTATTACTATTATTACTTTAAGATTTTTGACATTATATAAAATTATCTACAATATACCTAGGTTAGAACATTACTAAACTCTACTGTGACATTTGCATGCTATCTTAATTTTGCACGCCTCGATGAGGTAGTAATGTATTGGGAATACGATTTTTTATTAAGAACTTTTGTACCTACATTACAGCAAATAAATGATTTGATTATTGTAAATTATCGTAGTTTGTCGAATTCATTATGTATCAATATACATAAAATCGAATTCATTATGTATCAATATACATAATGAATTCGACAAACTACGATAATTTACAAAAAAAAATTGTTTTCAACAAATTAAACCGATGCATATCATCAGTTTATTTCTTTGTAAACAAGCCATATTATTCTAAACTCTGCAACTTCTTCTATCCCAATGAATCAAAGATCCATTTAGACATCGGACGAACAAACAGCGAGATTAAAGTGAAGTGTACAGTTACCTACTTGTTTTACTGTTATCTTAAACGTCCAACTTCATTTTCTTGTACAAACGTGCGGTAATGGCGTCTCTGATTGCTTCGAAATAGCGTTTTATAAAAATCATTACGAAATAATCATGTTCTAAAGTATTTCTAAAGTTACATTTGAATAAGGGTATTGGGTAATTTTTCAATTGCTTTCCTGTTTGGAAAATAAATAACTTACGGTTAATTCATTTATTCATGGAATCTTGTTAGTTCTCGCGTTTGTGTTAGTGGGCACTCTTACCTATTTATTATTTTTTATTTATAGACTTTATAGTAGAGGTTTTATATATCGAAGCTTTTTTGTTCACGCTTTAATTTATATTTCGTACAATATAATACAAAAATACTTTATTGTACACCAGATACAGGTCATTATAAAAGACATCACATGCGACAAGTACAATAGGCAGCCTTATCGCTTAGAAGCGATATCTTCCAGGCAACCTTAAGATGGAAAGAATTATGTGAATTTAAGAAACAATATACAATATATTTACCTACCGGATACACAGACTCATAACGTCATATAGTGCAAACTCGCACGGAGGTTAGTCACTTGATTTCAGCCCTTATAATATAGGATTTAACATACCCCAATAAACCAAATGACCTTATTGATCCTTGATTGTAACTAGAGTTTTTTAAGTTAATCGTGTTGATTAAACCCTCGATAATTAAAAAAAAACATAATAAAAGTATTCTCATGTGTTACATAAGCACGTAAGAAAAAATAAGAAGTCGTGATTCTTCTGAATATAAAATTTAATATTTAAATATAATTCATATTGATAGTATAAAATAACTAGCAGGTCCTAGCCTAGTGTCTGGCTGACGATGATCAATCATCACTGAAAATGCTTCTTTACAATTTTTAATAACACAAAAAGCTGTCAAATTGTCACCACCGTGGCTGAAATTTAAGTATCCTGTCATATTCCTTTATGACAGTAGATCAAAGAGCATTTTTTGTTGTACTTATTGTCATCGTGTCGACGCCTACGCCTGAATACATTTTTATTAGGTAGCATTCTTTCTATTATTTGTATTTTTAATGTCTATGAAGCTGTTAAAATAATTTCTTTTGAAGTCACAATAACCACAAAGGAACAGGTATTAAACGAATTTATTATGTTTTACTGCAGTTTGTTTTAGTTTCTACATAAAAAAAATGTTAAATATTATAATTAATTCCATTTGCTTTGATAACAAAACGTGTAGTTTTTGCGTCAGTATTTCAGGGTTGAAAGCAAAGCGGCTTATTTATTATCCACGGACAGGACACGAAAAGTGAAGGAAATTGCCTTTTTCGTAGCTAGTTATGAAAAACAGTTATGAAAATGGACCAAAGAGAAAATTTACGTGTTTATTGATAATAATCGACGAGAAATAATAATTATAAGTGACATATTGGGCAAAGTCACACGAAGCCAGAGGTCGGCAGTCTAGTCAGTAAACAGGACCGGTGAGCTTACAATGTAAACTGGGAGTGAGGTGTTTCTTTGATCTCGATGATGGCCAGGGCTGTCACGAGAGGTTAAACATATCTGCATATCGTGAACAGAGCGATTGTGGTTAAATGAAGGTCTACTACCTTCTTTACATAGTATAAAATGAAGTCGCTTCCGCTTGCTGTTCGCTTAGATCTTTTGAACTACTCAACACTGTCCCATATGGGACAGTGTGGCAAATAACCATGTATTAGACATATAAGAGATGAACATGCTAGTGATTTCTTTTTCACTTCTTCCACTAGTGGACAAAAAATTGAAGTGAACAGTAAAATATTTTTTTTTTGATAATAATTTAATGTATAAAATATGACTTGTCTAAGTGCTTATTTTGTAAGCCTAAAGAAATAAATGATTTTTTACTTTACTTTTGCTCTTACTCATAGCTAAAAGTAATAACCTAATAGCTCCTTTCAAAGTTTGTTTCAACAAAAAGACATCTGAGATGGTTTTGCGATTTTTTTGTGTCGTTGTTGAAGTGTTTAGAATTCATCATTGGAGAGTTTGTTGCAATGAGAAATTGGATTATTTTACCAATCGACTACTAATTAAAAGATATACCAATACCGCACACGAAATTAAGTAACTATCATGAAACAACAAATAAACAATCCAATAATTATCAGTCTGTTTTCGAATGAAATATTAATTACACGAAACAAACAAACGAATATTTATTTACATTGATATTATTCGTCAATTATCAATAAATAGGTAAGCCCTCCCGTTTTACCAGTGATTTTAGTTCCAGTGCGTTACAACCCTAAGCCAAAGAGTAGTGCATAGAACAGAGTTTACATTGGCATCATTCAGAATGTATGAAGTTGCTATTTACGTTTGACCAGAGCACTCATTACGGATTGTTATTGGAATAATAAAGAGAGGGATGGGGCATCCGTCTAGCAGAGATCGTTTCCGAGTATCGCACATCCAAGTAGGTACATTACCCATTGCAAAACGCAATCGCTTTATTCCCTGATTCGCCGAACTGACACCTCTCTCGTTGTTTATACTATGTTTATTTAAACTAGTTTTATGGTTGATAGAATGTTTGAAATTTGAAAGTGTTCAGATCTTGAGACTCAATGAGATTTTATTAGAATCTTCGCGTCTGTTTTACGAAAATAATTTTATTGCATAATAATTTATTTTAATTAAATGTCAATTTTAACGCGTTGCTTTACGCCTAGGTGTGTTATTTATGTTAAGTTTTATTGTGCGACACGTCAGATTGGCATACCGCGACTTCAGCGGCCTACAAAAAAAAAGGTTTATTACCCCACAAAAATCTTCCATTATTAAAATGTGACACTTAGTGTGGATTCCAGAATCCATCCACACAAACTGTCGTATCACAACTACCATTCTTATTTCAAATAATAATTTCGACTCGATTAAATCGATTGATATTAACTCGTAGAATCTTATTTTTCCAAAATAATAATTACCTTCATTATTTTTGAATAAACACATAAATAAATGTAATAGCAATAATAAGTACCTACTTATATATTAATTAATCATTTAAATATGTATTTTGCAATCAATAATCTGATCGATCGATTATTAAAAAAAGCTAAATGATTTTGGTTCATGTCACTCATGCTTTCATCATTATCATCGGCCTATGTTAGGCCACTGCTATACATAATCTTCTTAATGATCACCATAGCGCCCTGTCTACACATGCTTAGATATTCCTTTAATGAAAATTTAAATAAAAAAGTGTGTCGCAATAATTATGTACCCTACTTCATAATCATCTAAGAACCAAGCTGCATATTGCAGTAAAAAAAATTATAACAATAGAATAAAGTATATTATTAAACTCGCGAACACAGATAGGCGTGTCAATAAATAGGTGTGGCCACAAATCTGTCTACAGGGTGTCCTATAAACAGTGTGTCGTCGCCATTTTATACGTCAACAATCGGACAATCGATAAACACTGGAAATGTAGCGAAGGGCGCACATTAACGTCACAGGCAGTGAAATATTGGCATCATCACAATCAGTAGTAGCGATTGGAGAGTAAATCAACAGATGCAAATTTATCTCCCGAAAACTGGGGAGATAAATTATTATTTTTGGTTATTTATGTTGAGGATTTATTGGGTCACAGCGTGAATATGTCATGTTTGGGCAACCGTTTCAGGAAATATTGACACTGAAATATCCTTATATCCTACCAAATGACAAGAAACATTTATTTTATATTTATTTGTAGTAAAAGATTTAATTCCGGTTTGATTTCATTTTAATCAGCCAAAATCAGTTTTCCACATGTCTTAAAAAATTGCAACATTAAATAAACCGCACGAATCTCCCACATATTTTAAATACACAAAACAGGATGATTTTAAAAATGAAGACATCATTAAAACGTTGATTTTTCCTTCATAAAAATATAATTAAAAGTATGAAAGGTGAATTTACATGTGTAGGGCTAAAGGCCGTCGACAAAGTGCCTTAAATTTTTTAATTGCAGTCCACGTTATGATTATTATTCTGCTTTGTGCATTCAGCGCTACATGTGAGGCTTTTGCGAAGTAATGTGCGAGCTGGGGCCCTCACAAGTTACGAGAGCCTAGCGATTAAATTCAATACCTCCTCAAAATATGCTATTTCTACATAAATAGCATTAGAAAAAATCGATGATCACTGAAAACATATCGGTAATCATATGCTGGTGTATCGCGATACGCTTCTTTCTGATGAAAAACAGAGAAGAAGCGTATCGTAAGAAGAAGAAGCAATTTCATAAAATGATACGCTTCTTTCTGGTGAAAAACAGAGAAGAAGCGTATCGTAAGAAGAAGAAGCAATTTCATAAAATTAGATTTAATAAAAAAAAAAACAATGAACTCAACCGATGGGCATCTTTCGTATAGAGAAGAGGATGTTACTTTAATTTGCCATCCATATGTAAAATTCATAATATTTTCAATCTAGTCGAACTATTTTTGAACATTTTTTCACAGAAAACTCCTTAGATATAAGAAATCAGTGATTATCAATTCATCAAGTGACCGTGCCTTCAATAAGTCTTATGGCTTCCCATCAGACGAGTCGAGACAAAGCGGAAGGGATTCCAACACAGATCTTTTTAAAAACGGTTGTTTTTTGTCGCTCCGCTCGATACTTACACATCCGCCTAAGAATTTAATAGAGCCGCTCCTTAAGCGACACCCTGTATGTGGACCTAACAAGACTTTGAGTTTGTACAATATTATGAATATTACTCATTAGTGGGGTAAACCACGGTTTTATTATGAGCTGGCACTGTGGGAACTTGTAATTATAAAACTCTTGACAATAAGGAAAATGTTAACCACTTTTTTTTTAGGTTTATCCAATATAATATTTGTTGGGCTTTTCAATATTTATATTCCCCGTAGGTTATATCGTCATGATAGTTTCCGACTCAGCCATAGCTAAGAAAATAAATAAATAAATAATGCAGGACAGTCCAGTGCAGACACCAAGCTAAGCTGAGCTTGTGTTATGAGTATTAGACGACTGATATACATAGAACTTACTCTCTATTAATAAACTTTAACCTTATTTATAGTTAGATCAGAAATACTTAAAAGCACCTTTAAGTGACATAGGTGGTCTTATCACTCAGAAGCAAATTCTACCAGGCAACCTTGAATGGGTATATTATGTGTGATTATTTTCTAATTTAAGGTTTTTGTTTCAGGTAAGTTCGAATAAGCACCTGCTGACAACTTCTCTGCAGTTTGGTAAGCAGGTAATTACCTACATTATTTTATTATATTTATCATTTTTATATTAGAATGTAGGATATCCAATATACATATATCCAAACGCTATCTAAATGAACTACATAGGGTACTCGTTCTTAGATACCAAAGCAACTATACCTAAAGCTATGCGTCTACATAGTTGGAATTGGGGCGTACGCAGTATACGATGCGTCGGTATTTCCAATATTGCTAGCAGTAGTATCAGTAGATATGACGATCCAGTGCATGTTGTACCATGTAGGATTATCATGAAAGTGCATATATGGTGGACTGGTGTACTAACCAGTGCATTTTCATAATTTTTTCTATGGTTATATTTTTCTCTGTCGTGTTTTCACATTCGAGGAACCAAAGAAAAACTGGTTTTATATAATTCGATTTTTTTACTACGGGGATCCCGTGAGAACTGTGATCTAGGCATAGTACGACAACCAAACCCGGTAGGTTAGCCCCTTAAGTACGTATTTAATAGACAGCTTCTCTATTTCAGGACTTTTATAGCCCTTGCACGCAAGTAAACAGACAATAAAACTGAGTTAAACCAGGATCAGATACGGCTCAAGTGCGTACAGCATTACTGTTAAAGAGTACCTAATTAATAAAAACTTTCCCACATTGTACAGTGCGGGAGAAAAGAGAGCTCTAGAGCAGAGTAATGTCGTAGACAGAATCAATAACTTTAATTTCTTTATGCTTACAAAATAAGATCATAGGCAAGTAACATTTTAAACTATCTATAGTTTTATATGCATATAGTAATTATTATAAAATTTTTGACCTGCGAAAGACTGCAGGTAGATGCTGGATGCGGTAATGCAAGCTGAAGACAGGGCGCTATGACGCTCTTTGGGGGAGGCCTATGTCCAGCAGTGGACTGCTATAGGCTGATGATTAATTTTATCAAATAATTTGTTCTTCCATCACTAACATGGAAGAAACAGGCGGTATTGATTTTCTCTTCGCTTCATTTTTTCCACCAGTGCAAGAACTTTTCGTCAGCAAATGTTGTATTCCATTTTCATATGAAGTTAACGTAATCTGCTTTTTCAAAAAATATTCATAATAAACTGAAAACAAATAATCCCACATATACACGTGAAAGTTTGTTTGTATGGATTGATGTTTGTTGGATGGATGTGTTACTCTTTCACGCAAAAACTGATCAACGGATCGGGCTAAAATTGTGCATACAGGCAGTTCTAGGCCCAGAATAAAACATAGGAATAGGTATTATTCCATAAATCAGTTCCCATAGGACAGAAATAATCTTAAACGCTTCCATAGAAAAACGCGTGCGAAGCCGCGGGCAGAAACTAGTATTCCCATATTCAAAAAAGCACCGTACATATTTTCGTTGATAAACAGATGTTACAGATAGAGGAAGGTACAAAATATTTCCCCGACAGTACAACAACCTTAAGAACACATTAGATTTTTAATCGTCGCCTTAATTACACCACTGACAATTAAAGCCTTAACCAGTACCATTTGACAAAGGCGAGATTTTTTCTCGGAGAAATTAACTTCTGACCCTTTAAATACTATGTTCTCGGGAAATTTAAAAAAAATTTAGTCACTTAATCAACGATAAAAAAATGGTATGTGCCATATGAGAGTATGAGATGTCGTCATTGCCTTTTGTACTTAGGATATGCCATGTGATCCTTAGAATATGGTGTACTCTTCTAACCTAGCGTTGGGATTATGGCATTACCCCCTAAAAGGCGCTTATCAGGGGAGGTCTATGTCCAGCGGTGGACTAGTATAAGCTGTTGATGTGATCTTGATGGTGTTAAAACTTTCGTGGCCCCCGCCGCCTACGAAAAAGGTCGTCCAGGTGGCGTCGTCGGCTTAATTTGAGAACAATAAATTAATTGAGTTTAAATCATTGACGTCTTCACAATTAAGGTGATCCCGGTGGAAATCCCGTTCAAATTTTAAAGTCAGTACCCGGACCGGTGAGGTCGTAATATACCTACCATTTGTAGCGAGCCTCCGATCAGGTGGGATGATGACCTGCGAAAGACTGCAGGTGGATGCTGGATGTGTCAAGCTGAAGACAGGGCGCTATGGCGCTCATTGGGGGAGGCCTATGTCCAGCAGTGGACTAATATAGGCTGATGATGATGATGATGATCATTGTAGCGAGCATGATACGTTTTCAGTTCAAGGCCATTTCCAGTCATCACTTCATCATTCTTCCCAATACATATTTTTTTCAGTTCAAGGTCATTTCCAGTGTTTTTATATACACTTCATCATTCTTTCCAATTCCCATTTAATCTTTTTCCCATGATTATCATCATTCGCTGCAATTCTACATAATACGATACCAGCATCAAACAACATTTTTAGTTCTGTTTCAAATTCTCAATTCGAATTTAAATAGCCAATAAACAACAGCTCAAACTCTCAGTACCAACCTCTGAGCATTAACTTTAACTTTTCCCATATTAAGCTTCTCTTATAATGGATTGGGCGGCCAATAATCTATTCATACATAAATATATTATCGATATCTTATCATGACACAGACTTGATCAAATGGCTGGATCAATTTACGATGCATGGGAAAATTAATATGAAGAAATAAAAAAGAGTACCTATACAAAGAATGAATTAAGAATAAGTAGGTACCTAATGAACTGTCTTTTCATAGTAAATCGTCTTCTAATTTGTTTAAATTATTTATTCATATTATAATAATAGAAACGACTAGTAACAATTAATTCAAGTCCACAGTGCAGGTAGCTCAATGGAATCAATTGAACTAACTGCAGACTAGCAAACAATCTACAGTATAGCTCAACTGATCCAATACCAGTTGGAAGCGTCTCCAAGACGCTGGCTGTATTCGCCTGCTATATTATTTAACTGCCGTATGTTTGTTTGCTAATAAATTTGTTGAATAAAGAATTTAAAAAATCGTCAAATAAAACATGAATTTTCTTTAATAAAGCATTTTTTATTACATTGCGCTAAACTTTAGTTAAATACTATAAATATAATTTGGATACTCTGGGACAACAGTAACTCTTGCAAACACCGTTACAGTAAAATACCTTATCAAACTCTTTAGAAGTAATGGACCAATGACCAGCTTTTAATCTATACTGCGACATAATTTTTACGGCTATAAGTTTCAACAAAAATAATATTCACGTCAAAAGCTTACCTTCCGAAACCAGAGACAAAAACGTATATTCCAATAAAACAGACCTACTGGCGTGACAAAGCGCCCATAAAGATCAAGTGACGATAGTCTCTCTGAAAGAATTTCAACTCTAATTAGTAGCTGTTAGAGGTTCGTTTAGTTTGCCGATGAAGTGAAGTGTTCAATAAAATATTCAAATAAAGAATAAATAATGGTAATAGGCAGTTCACACCATTCTGCCCTGTCCCACGCTATCACTTGTCCACTTGATAACGTTAACCATAATAACGTTTCTGGTAACGATGTAACTGGTTACCAGTTATTTCAACTGTTATTAGGAAGCTTGAAATATGATAACACATTACAAATCATATTTATCAGATCAGTCACCAACTTCAAGTTTTAATTGGTTGATGATTCATTTTTGGTTATAAATTACACATAATCGGTTTTTTTAATGCAATTATTAGGTACAACTAATAGCTTATTAAAACTAAAAGTTCAGGAAATAGATTTCCAAGTTGTTTCTCACACAAAGTATTCAAAAGAGTAAAGAATAACTGAGTTGATGAATTCTTGAGAACCTACAACAATATAAGGTCAGGTAGGCAAGAAAATAGAAAATCATAGCTATTGATAGAAAATATTTATTTAATAGATACCTAGATCCCATTTTATAGAAATGTCGAGATTTCTTTTCATCTGATTATAAAATTGACATAAATTACAAAGAAATCTGATTAAATCTGAACAGTAGCCGAAGTTTTTATATCCAATGAAAATTGATTTACTTAGATAATTTTAATGAATCGGAAACGATTCATAAGAAACGCCCAATGACATTTATAATTATAAATAACAAACTAGGTATTATTTTCCTTTTTGAAACATTAGGAAATAGCCGCAAAACTAACAATGCAAACAATAAACAAACTTTAGTAAGAACCACTTTACATAAACTCATAACCAAAGCTCGTATTCCTTACATAAGCATTCACAGTCTGTCTTTTCATATGTCCGTCTGTCTGTCACGCACAATAGAGATGACAAAACAAGCGATATTTTCCCATATGGGCGCACAATAAGGCTTTGTAGTTGCCCATGCGCATGCCTTTTCAATATGGCGGCAGCATTGTTTTCCAGTTTCTTAGTACAAGTGAGTGAGGTTTGTAATCTTTGAAGAAATCTCCTTTGTTGAATAATATTCAGGACGAGTTGAAATTCAATGTGCAAGAGTGCAACTATCTGTAACCTCTCTAAAATTTCAAATACAGACCATAAATTAATGTTAAAGAGGAAACTATTAAATCATGAAAATGTGCTCAAAAGTTTCTAACCGTGAGAATCCGCGAATATTCGCATTGCACTCGTAGTTGTTTCCGTTTAAAATGCGTTTAATGATTCCACCAACACCGAACACGACAATGCGCGTCGACGGCCGACAAAAGAATGAGCGTGCAGGCATAGACAACGACCGACCGACGTTTTGTCTCGGCCATAGACAAAAGCTCTTTCATCGCCTGAACAATGTTGGGTCTTCGCCTCATTTATCATACAGCCAGGTTACTTTCATTCAATAATTACAATGTACTTTATCTAAAGGTTTGCATTGTGTGAATTAATTACAGAACTACTTAAAATAACTCACTCCTTTGTAATCCAAGATGGCTATAAAGTATCTCGAATTCAGCTTTTAACGTTATCTGTGGTTATAAATCCTGTGCCATTTGAGAGAAGAAACATTAATTATGAGAGGTATCGGCTTACATATGAGTCAACAAAGCCAGAACTGGGGTAATTAGTAGCCCAGAGATTCCCAAAGATTAACTTAATAAATTCTAAAATGTCTTGATACTTGAAAATAAACAATAGCCGTATACTTAGACCTCGGGCTGTTAAACTATTTTCCTTTACCGTTTGGAGTTAGAGGGGTCAGTAAAAATTGGTCGTTTGTCCACCATATCTTAGTCAAAGTTATGAGCATTTAGTGAAGGTAACATTAGCGAGATAATTCTTCCGAGAATCAAGTTACATGCATTTGGAGGTGGGAATGAACTTGAGACTGTTAATTGGGAATTACGTCACATTTCTTCGGGTAAATGCGTTTTGTTATAAATTGTAAGAGAATTCTGGGGAACGATCAAGATTGTAGACTTTTTATACTGGAGTATTAAATTATTGTACTTAATTATCGTACTTATAACTTTCCTCTTGTCGGGATCTGAATAAAAACTCAAAAACACAGCTAGTAAAAAATACCAGAATTAAGCAACTCTGAAAAAAAAAATTTACGAAACGAGGAAGGCACGACACGCTCATAAAAGTTTAAAGTATTTCCATTCCCTAATTCAAAATTTAAAAAAAAAGAAAAACGCATTCCACAATTGAAAAACAAAGCGCTGCACGCGCTGTTGACGGCGGCAGAGGCAAAGCAAAGGCTTGGTTTTCAGCTTTTCTGCTTTCTGCTTTGGGGGTCGCTGAATTGCCGTTGTTGTAAGTGCCACTCGCTCGCTAATTGTTTGCGGAAAGGGTATTTGTTTTGAAGTTTTTGAATTTGAACGTTGGCAGAAATGATTCTAGATTCGCAGTTTTTCATTCATTTTGTTCCTGATTTGAATCGTCACTGTTCAATCATTTGGCGGTATCTTCCTTATCGTTAATCAGTTAATAGGGTGTGTAAATAATTGTTATGAAAATAATAACTAATAAAATTATTATAGTGAAGAGTTATTTACACTGAGTTTTACCAAAAGGCAAGCGACGCCATAGAACTAGGAGATAACGTTGAACTAAGTAAATATTAGGTAAGGTTATTATGTGCACATGATGCCCCATCATGTGATTTACCACAATTCTGTTATGTAAAACGAATAGGTCATTATGAATAAATTAATATTTCGCTATCGATACGTTTCTATAAACTGGTTTTTATGGTTTCTCAATGTAACTAAACCGAAAACTGATAGAAACATAAAAGAAAAATTATATAAATAATACTAGATAAGACGATCCACAAAGCATTATCTAGCTAGTCCCAGAAAAGTAGAGCTTTATGTATCTTACCGACAATGAGTTGAAGCCAACATAAGAAACACCCCAATTGGTTCGTTAGGTTTTTGGCGCGTGTTTGCTGACTCTACAATAACTTGCTCAGTTCAGATTTTTCTCTAATTAAAATTATTCTGATTGTCGTGTACCCGTTCGTTTGTTATGGGCCGTGACGCGTGCCTTTTCGAGCCCACTTGTGCCTTTTAGTGCCCGCGTTTACCCCTCGTGCTCATTCGAATTTCGAACGGAATTGTTGTTCGGAAGCCATGTTTACAACTGCAGCGAAATCAAGAGCTTACCGGAGGCTTTTGCTTGAAATTTGTTTTTAGAATGCCACTTTTATTGCATAGGTTTATGTTTTAATGCTATAGAAAAACGATGACGTCCAAAAATAAGCAGTGTGTCATCGAGGTTTGACATGCTGAAGAAAATTACGTAAACAAAAAACCGCTTTCAGAGCTTATCTCGAAACTTCCTTCCAACACATTAGCTGGCTGGAAATTTTGCGCATATTGTGCGTGTGCTATCGCACGCGTTTGAAAAAAGAACGCGATAACCATAGACAAATCGTGCCGCAATGACTTGCGGCTTGCTAATGACGTAAAAATCTGGTATCTCTCGTCCTCTCGTCATGATGACGACAAAAATGGGATTTATTTTAAAAAAGAGAGGGTGTTTGGTCTTGTTTGGACGTCGTTTTGTCTGATTTTTCTCACGTTGGGGTTGTTGATGGTGGAATAATTGGGATTGATGATTGTTCGTGCGGTTTCAAGTTGTTTTTGATAGTGCTTTACTATCAATTCGTTGCGGTTCAAAGGAGAAAGCTCGTTAGTAGTTTTTATTGGGTATGAATTTAGATATGCAAAGCTTTGTAACGTTTTGGGGATATTAAATGACAATTATTTAGTTAGTTACGTCAGTATGTCTATGTATATATCTAGTCACGTTATTTACCTCGCACATTATGAACCTTCCTATCTATGTACATTACATTTATAGACTACTAGCTGCGCCCCGCGGTTACACCCGCGTGGTGATAGATATTTTGGATAATATACAATATATCTTTATAAATTGTAGCCTATGTGTTATTCTGATTTATAAGCGTTTAGTTTGTATTAGTTTTTACGTGAAAGAGTAACAAACATCCATCCATACTTAAAAAGTTTCGCGTTCATTACTAAAACTATAAAAATAAATTTTCTTGTTCAGAGATACATTACATACTAGTAGTACAATAAAAAAATCTCTATTGTCAATTACACACAATGGCGACGACATTGTTAGTTTAAAATGTCTTATGTCTTGCATATTCTTATTATGCAAATATAGCCTGACTGACCTTTCAAAGGCTAGTTAGTAGTTACACCAACATATTCAGCACGACAGATCTTTCAAAGCATTGTCCCTAATAAAAGCTATAAACCTAACCTCACCGCACAATCAAGCACAAATCCACCAAATAACATAATCACAGCATAAGCGGCTTAGAATCATCCATCCCCCTCCCTCATTTAAAACCCACCTTTGTTTCCAACTATCTCTCTCTATCTCTCTACTTAATCAGAAGACAGCGTGTTTATTACCAAGGGGGTTAAAACATTATTAGCCGATCCTATTAGGTTGGCGCCCCAACGTGGGGCAAAAGCCAACAGAAGGAGATGTTTTGTTTAAACTGATAAAATCTCTTTGACAATTTTGTGCTTATTCAAATAGCGTCCCTTGGTACATAATGGCTTAATATTCTGTTGATCGTAATGAGCGTCGGGGGCGGGCTATACAAAAGGTAGAATTTAGGCAAGTACTTAGACCGTGCCTACCTAAAAAATCCGTCGCATAATTTTATTATAATGTGTTCATTTAGTAAAATAATAAATTATAGGATATATTAATATTAATTATTCTATAAATAATTATCTTCAATGATTACGCCACCATCAGCTTTAATACGTACCTACCGATCCTATCCATCCAAAGGTTTCCGGGAAAAAACGCTGTTAGCGATAGGGCCTCCGATTGTGCCACTAGACTTAGCATTAAGATCCATTATTATTGTATTTTTTTGTATTGATGGTGCAATAAAGAAATACTATAAGTATTGTATTGTATATTCTGTTTAATTTGTTATTAGAGTATTATATACTCTACACAATTATTAATATATTACACAAAATGATTAATATTGTTTTAATTATAAATACTAATTTTAACTTATTTCTATTTGAACAATGGTAAATTTCTTTGTTAATAACGAATTAATAATTTTGAACATGATTTTTTTATCATTTAAATAGGTTTTAATAACTTATTTCTCTGTTTAATAAATAAAAATAGAAATTAATAAAGTAAGTATTCCAACAAGATACCTAGGTATTATTAAAAAATATTTTTTCTTTTTTTTATACACATTTTTCACAAAAATATTAAGCCTATAGGAAATAACTTATTTAAACCTTTATCAAGTTAAGTTCGGAACAAACCTTTATCAAGATTACCTTTTGAAAATCTACGATTCCGATCCTTTGCCTAAACTCATTTTCCATCCAACAAAAAACAATTTATTTCCCGAATTTGTTTTCCATTCACAAAACAAACGTCCATAATTCCCGGGGTGCAAACACAGCATCCTTCCCCGGCCGAGATGAAAAACACCGACAAACGTTCAGAATTAACAAAACAGATTACATTTGAGTCTTTCAAAGGCAGTCCCAGTTCGATGAGACAGCTGGTAATGTCACTTTCGACGACTTTGGTAGGTACCAAAAATCTTTTTCCAAAAATCAGACAGACTGTGATAGAGCTGTGCTCCATAATCTGTGGCGAGTTTGTTGTTTGCCGCCGATTCTTTAAATTTGCGTAATCGCGGGACCGGAAAGGCTAGGTACCGACTTTATAGACCTTTGATTTGGTGCTCAGTAGGTAACCATTCCCAAAATTATAAGTAATACATAATTTAAACGTGAAAGAGCAATGCACCTAATACAATTATTTATATAATACTTAAAATGTGTCTAATTTGATAAAGAATGTTTTATCTTTTATTATTGAATAAAACATTTTGTATTTTTTTGTAAACATTTAATAACAGTCAAAATAAATAATTAAAATTCACTATAGTCACACTCCACCTTTGGATCATTGATCTAAGAAGTTACCAGATAACTTTAATTTTTCTAGTAGTATCTTAGATCAATTGTAATTAATAATGAACTTTCTATGACAAATAAATAATTCCAAAGTATAGGTACAACAGCACATCAAGCCCTGCAAGATTAGCATTCCGTTCAAACATTTGAATTTGGAAGTCGTTTCAAAGCGTTTGTCAAATTATTACCCTCAGTAGGCGCGGCTGTTCCTTATTTAAAATTGTTGCTGATTGCATGTTTACTCTCCTTTGCCATCATGTCTATTTAACTTTGGAACATTCGAGTTCGTTTATTCTTCTCTGCCTATGTTTTGAAAATAGAAGGGTGTGATGAGTTCCTTTCAAGAGGTTTTAACCTGATTATTTCAAAAAGTTTAATCAACTTTTTCACTATCTAACTATTTTAGTAACACAGCATTTTAATTACTTACATCCGAAATGTTAATACAGGCTTTATGTGACCAAATGATCAAACAAAATAGCATTGATGACGTATCCATTAATCTGCATACAATAGCTTCACAAAAGCGGATTGTGTTTTACCACCCAACTGGTAATGATGGTTAGGGGCTATGGTGTAGGTAGCAAAAACCTATGTGTAGGTACGTTTTATATTCACCAATTGGTTATATTATTGATCAATTAAGTTGAATGAATGAAACGTACCTACGTTTCATTTTGAGATATACTATATATTTAAAGATATGTATACTATATTTGCACATAGGAATATGTAAATAGATATATGTATATTTCATCATCATCATCAGCCTATAGCAGTCCACTGCTGGACATAGGCCTCCCCCAAAGAGCGCCATAGCGCCCTGTCTTCAGCTTGCCGCATCCAGCATCTACCTGCAGTCTTTCGCAGGTCGTCATCCCACCTGGTCGGAGGGCGTCCTACACTACGTTTACCGAGTCGTGGTCTCCACTCAAGAACACGTTTGCCCCATCGGCCGTCGGTTCTTCGCGAGATATGGCCGGCCCACTGCCACTTCAGCTTGCTAATTCTTTGAGCTATGTCGATAACCTTGGTTCTCTGTCGGATGTATTCGTTACGAATCCTATCCTTCAGAGAAACTCCGAGCATAGCTCTTTCCATAGCTCGCTGAGCGACTTTGAACTGGTGGACCAGCCCTATCGTGAGTGTCCACGTCTCAGCTCCGTAGGTCATAACGGGTAGGACGCACTGATTGAAAACTTTCGTTTTCAAGCATTGCGGTATGGATGACGTGAAGACTTGACGTAGTTTCCCAAATGCTGCCCAGCCCAGCTGGATCCTCCTTTTGGCCTCCTTCTCGAAACTGTTTTTACCCAACTTCAGAATCTGCCCAAGGTAAGTAAGTGTACTCGGAAACAGTTTCGAGAAGGTGACCATGTACGACCACCGGCCTTGGATCAGGATCAATGTGACCATTGATCATGACTTTGGTTTTATCCAAATTCATGCCAAGACCGATACATCGGGAGGCTGAAGCTAGGCCGTCCAGCATCTGGTTCAGTTCCTCAAGCGACTCCGCCATTAAGACTATGTCATCAGCGAATCGCAGGTGTGAGATGTACTCGCCGTTTATATTAATGCCCTTTCCTTTCCAGTCCAGCAACCTAAACATATCTTCCAATGCGCACGTGAACAGTTTCGGGGATATGACATCCCCCTGCCTCACTCCTCTGCGCAATTGGATGGGTTTAGACTGCTGACCCTGTACTTGGACACTCATGGTGGCGGCCTCGTAGAGACAACTCAGCACCTGGATATAACGATAGTCTACTTGGCATCGCTGTAAGGAATCCAGAACAGCCCAGGTTTCGACGGAGTCAAATGCCTTCTCATAGTCCACAAAAGCCAGACACAGGGGCTGATTATACTCTTCGGACTTCTGTATAATCTGCCTCACTGTGTGTATGTGGTCTATGGTGCCATATCCTCCGCGGAACCCAGCCTGTTCCGGTGGCTGGAACTCGTCGAGTCTCCTGGCGAGACGGTTCGTGACCACTCGTGAGAACAGCTTATAGACGTGGCTCAAGAGTGAGATGGGTCTGTAATTCTTAAGAAGGGTTTTATCTCCCTTCTTAAAAAAGAGCACCACCAAACTCCCGCTCCACGCCTTTTTACATATTCCTATGGGTAAATATGTATATTTACCCATAGGAATATGTAAATAGGTTTTTTTTAAGTTTAATATTAAGTGGTAGTTAGTAGTGTGTAGAATGTTAGTTTTTTGGTTTATGTTTTAAGTTTAAGTTTTTTTTGTTATATTTCTTTGTCGCTTTGGTGTCCAACTGTAAAGGCATTGTAAATAGTTTATCAATAAATAAATAAAATAAATATATATAGACATTTATTTATTTATGGTACTAGTGTAGGATTTTGATAATAATGTATGTTTTGTATCGATCAATTTGCTACACAATAGTTGACCTTAATATAGGTCAACTATTTCTGTGCCATTAAAACACTTAATTATAGTTACTCACCTATTATCACACTAACCCACTTACATATATTATAAATGCGAACGCGTTTGGATGTTTAGATGGATGGATGGATGGATGTTTGTTACTTCTTCACGCGAACTACTGAACTACAGACTGAAATTTTGCATACAGATAGTTCTAGGTCTGGAATAAACCATAGGCTACTTTTTATCATAAATCAGTCGCATGGGTTAGAAATAGCTATTAAGCGTTTCCATGGAATCAACGCGTGCGAAGCCGCGGACAAAAACTAGTTTTAACTAAAGTAGGTATCTACTTAATTTTTAATTTGTAACTCAAAACAGATAGGTGCTACACCTATCATTATTATCATCATCAGCCCGCATACGTCCAGTATTAAAAATATCCTTCCCCCAAATTATGGCAACACCCAATATATGTTGCCATAATCACCATGCTTGACACCTACCAAGGTATAGTTTGGTAAAATTTCTACAATATAGTAGCAACCAATTAATCAGATAATATCGTTTCCTCCATAAAAACCATCAAAGACAAAAAACATCATTATCTTCGAGATCAAAGTCTCGACGAAAAATCTAAATTAATTTTTCCCGAACTCAATTTCCTTTACAAAAGGGTCTATAGGGTCTTTGATAGACTTTCACTTACAATAATTTATGCAAGTGGTCAGACCCTTTTTAATCTTAAAATTCCCTAAACAAGCTTCAATGGCCTCTCCATGCATTGATGGAAATAAGATGCTATAAGTATTAGGTAAGTAATTATGTAGGGGAATCTGAAATTCCTTTGAATTTCGGTTTATTGTGTTGTCTTTTGACCATCTTGAATGAATGGGCAACGTAAATTATAATGGAAATTAAAAAGAAAACGTTCTGCAATAGGTATCTCTAAGCTTCAAGACTTTTCAACTCTAAGCTTCAAGACTTTTCAACTCTGAGTATCATTTTATTTTACTTCTTACTCGTATAACAAATCGATGCAAATTCAAACACAGAATCATGAACGGTAAGCTTTTACAAAACACTCTATGTTAACCTCAATCCGTATTATCATAAAGTTCAAAATAATACAGCACCGGCCACATCAAAGAATCAACTCAGGATGTGATATTGGAATTCCTGATCTGACTAGTAATAAACTTCTTAATTTTAAAAAGAGTTTCAAAGAATAAAGGCGGTATTATAATCGGAGGAGACAGAAAGGGGAGATGGCACCCGCCATTTTGTAACGACATCTTGCTTTTAAAGATGGAACAAATTTTGAATTTTATTGCGGTATGAATTCGGAACATGGCGGTTTGATAATTTGCGTTTTGATTAAAATATCTTTGATTAAAGTGGTGTTTTTGTTAAAAAGTTATTCCGTTATCTTTCAAATTATTTCAGTTTCGTATTGTAGGCAATATTAATTTACTTCAGAATCTACATATATCTAAGAAGCCACGTGATTCATAGATACCACGGTTTATAGCACTCCAAATGTTGGATAGACAAAGGCAAGTGTTTCAAACAGAAAAGTATTTACGAAGTAACATTGACCAGACGTTATTTCTGTGAGTGTTCGATGCGATTGAAAGAGAAAGGCAGTAAGTCAACTTTCTTTCGAATTATTTAGTGTTTTTAAATATTTACTGTACCAGTTAACAATAGTATCACACATACCTAGTAGTAGTGTTTATTTGCGAATTATTTTTTTGAGGAAATACCAACTTTGATATATATAGTTTATTTATTTTATGATTTAAGCTATGTATCTACCAACCCGAAAGAGATGAAAAGCGTATTTTTTTAATTAAAGCACTGTGCATAAAATTGTGTGCACCTAAAACTTTCAACAACCTCTTTGACATCATCATTCAAATTTTCTCACAATGAGACAATCTTTCACTTTATACACCAAATGCCATAATTCTTTCAGGGAATAATAAAGCACTTATTCAATCAGCACCGCACGTGGAACGATTTATAAAGATATTAACCTTTCCCATCCACAATGAGGTTTGAATCCAAATATTTATACAAAATACAATCCCAGACGATTTGATGAACGGAAAACTTTTTTTTAGAATAGAATGGGATCTGAATAAACAATTCTGTGCACAAATAATTTAAACAAAGTTCATCATCATCATCATCAGTCGATCTTAATCCACAGCTGGACCATGGCCTCCCATAATTAGCGCCATAGAACCCTTTCTTCAGCTTGACGCAACTAGTATCTGCCTGCTTTGTTTCGCAGTTTGTCATCCCACCTGGCCGGAGGGCGTCCTTCGAGCAACAAATGTAGTTACCTAATATATGATTTTTCTGTGTAGGTATCTTATTGGGCAAAAGCTTTGCCCAAAAAGATTTTTACCTATGTAATGATTAATTAGGTAGTCACATTGTAAGCAGGTGTTATTATGAGTGTACCCACAACTAGTTGACTATACTACACTACAACCTATAAGGATACGTTCACGCAGCGGAATCATAAATAAATAAATGAACTTAACTATCTACATTACAACTTGACCAAAAGTTTTAGTATCATCAAGTTTTGGTATCTGTTTCAATTCAGTTCATAGTCAGTATTTTTAGCTTTTGTTATTCCGATGTGAAAACGGAAAAGTTTCAATGCAATCATCACTTCCATTACTTGTCCATTATTGTTTTAAACTCTTTTTAAACATTTAAACAATCACGGTTGAGTTGCAAGCGGCGATTGAAGGATTGAGTCCGTCATTGTTGAGAGATTCTGATGACTATCAATCGTCGATTGAAATTTGCGTTTTTGAATAAGGAATGTGGAAATAAAAACGAAGTATTTTGGAGCAAGTCAAATGAAACAGTGAACTACAAAGCGCGAGCGAAAACTGATGCCTATCAGTTTTATAAAAATAAAGATACCAAGGTTATGTCGTACAATTCTGATCGGCTTTAAAAATGAAGGTGGCAAATTGATTTCTCCACACAGAATCTTAAACCGAAGGTAATATTGTGTCAGGTCTTCTTAAGACCAGTACTTACCCACATCAGTTGTAAGATTAATAAAGCTTTGTCCGCATGTATGGGGCGAGTGCGAAACCTCAGAGAAAAGATTAATAAAGCTTAGAGCACACTCAACACCTGTCCTTTGTCGCTAATGGACGCCGGACTTAATCCGGGAAAGCGTAAAAATAGAAAATGTGTAGTTTTCTTTGACGTTGAAAGAATAAGCCAGTCATAATGCCACGTCAAGCAAGATTATTTTGTGAGTTTTTGATGGCTTCAGACTTAGGTAGTGATGCCACTGATGGGGTGTCTTATGAAGTTTTTCGATCACAAAATTTATGTAATTTATGTGTCCCAAAAAATACAAGGAAAGACTGCACAATCATAGCAACACACTAGCAAGACACCTGCTATAGGACAAAGACAATATAAAACGCCGAATATTCTTGAGCTTGACCGAAGGAACTAAAGTATAGTCAAGTCTAGAGATGTTGCCTTTCACTGGAAATGGCACCTGAGTATCCCACCCGAGACCGCGTCTAATTGTGGCTGAACAGCCGATTGTAGAAAAAAATGGATGAAAAAAAAAATGTATCCCAGTGAAATTTCCTGTCCACGAAAAATTCAAATGTTCCTACCAAACTGCGTTCTTTCTTGTAGATATTTTTAATAGAAGATTAGATACTACGATAAAATTGTAACCATTCAAAGATTTGTAGATCACCTTTCAAGTATTGTACGTTCAGAAATAAACAGAATCTAACATGGTCTAACGTTCTGATATTTGCATTGCATATATCCAAAAAACCTTAATTTCTCCCAAAAACCTTTTCCAAACCTTAAAAGCGTTCCAAAAATAATCATCATACTAAGTAGCAACCCAAATTAAGGTAATAAAAACAAACGTAACATCATAAAGTATCCCTCGAAAAATAACCACTTGAAACAGTGTACATGAGCGTAAATAAAATGGGCATAAACAAAAGAGACCCGAACCTTGCCGACCGATGTTGGTCCCTCGAGGTTTGCTCAAACAGAAAGGGGGGTGGGGAATAGGTGGCCCCCCACTTACCCCAACTCTTGTCTTCCCCGCTGCTCGTCCCACTTCAGCTTTTCTTTTATTCCTTGCCTACTCTTATGTTTATTTTTGTTTTCCGTTACCCAGCGGAAATAATGGCGTTGGCTGCTGTGGATGTTCTTTCATGGGTTTTATTGCTTTTTATTTTATTAACTTTGCCGAAAAATACGATGGGAGATCGTCCGGTTAGGGAATACCGATGTTTTACAAATACTAGGCAGTTTGGTTTTACGATAAATTGTGTAGACGCATTTTGGTGTCGGCTCATTCGCCATTAGCCATAATTTTTTATCAACTTAGAATTAATCAAAGCCAAAAATTGGTAAAATTCACGTTTTCTAAAACCTCTAAAACCTCCTACTAAGTACCTAAAAGCACCATTGGGTCATTCAGATCGCTGATCCTGTGCAACGATTTTTGACATTGACTGTTTCTATTTTTATCAATCCTAAATCTTCTATTTGCTAAAACATTCTGGCTAAAACTAAGTTATCAACCCATTAACGAACAAGGTTGGGGCCTGACGTAAGGTCTAGGGAGACTTGCCCCCATTTCTGCATTACCCCGTCGTATCCTCTCTAACATTTCAATCCCCAAGATGACCTTTTGTGGGCGCTAGAGCTGCGAGTACCATCATTATTTCTGCCTTGCATTCAATTTTATTATTTACCACATTTTTTAAATACAAACAGCCAGTGGAAAATGAAGGATCTTATTTAAAAGCATTCATTGCATGGAAGATGCTGCTTGGGGTTCTTATTATTTTCCTAGTTTCTAGGGTGATTCTTTTCATAATTCTTCAGAGTTTTTTAAATTGCAATTGGTAGAATGGCAGCAATTTTATCATGTACTATTTTTGACCTGTTATACAGAGAGAGATCGTTTTTTGGGGCATGTTATTGTTAAGGTAGATCGTATTTTTATGTGGTACAAATATTGAATACATCTAACCAACACACAAACATGTAAAATATTTCTAACCATGCAAAACACAATATGTATGGAAGACAGGCGCTATAGTATGATCTGCTAGCTAGATGGATCTGCTCTGCCAATTTTGACAGTTTCCCTGTTAATTCAAGGTTTATTTTCATACGTACATCTCGTATTTACATACCTATCTTTTTAACTTTAGATTCTAACAAAAAAAAACTATATTTTAACTTTTTTTCAAACTGTTTTAAAGCTTTGTAAAAACCATCGATTCAAAATTTAAGAAACACTCGGAAATACTAGATGTCAGTAAAAATATATGTGACCTTATTATAGTTTTTTATCTTCAGCTGGACATGTATAATTTTATTATTGATTGGAGGATTCGCAACACTTCACGCTAACGGCCTTGCGACGAGAAATATTTGTGTCATGTAATAATGTGTTTCAGAAACGAATTCATATTTCTTTGAAACTTTTAGTTTTCCCTGCAGCAAGCGTTTTAATTATTATGCTTTTATATTACTTACGACACATATATTTTGTTCAGAGTCGATGTTATTAGGAATAATGAAATTTGCTATGGTAGGTAAAAACCTACCTAAGCAAAATTCATTATTTACTTTTACCCGTAATGAACCAAGTATTGGTTTGATTCTTACAATAACAGAAAGACTTCTGTATTTTTTGTTATAATTTGATAAATAAAATACAGTGAATTGAATAGATCACTGAGTAATTTGCGGTCTAAATACATAGATTAGATTCTATATTAAGTAAAATAGTATATTGTATTAAGCGTCTAGTACCCACAACAAGCTCTGCTTAGCTTGGAGCTAGATGATGTTTTATGGATTGTCCAGCATTATGCCTCTAGTACCTAAATGCTCGTAGTGACATACGGTCTGAAGTTAAAATACCTAAATATAAATAAATAAATAAATAATGCTGGACAATTCACACAGCATTATCTAGCCCCAAGGTAAGCAGAGCTTGTGTTATGGGTACTAGATAACTGATATACATAATACAATACATTACAGAGATAGATATTTTTTATTATACATACATAAAAAACGACCAGAACACCCGGAACAAATATCTGCAGATCGTACACACATTTGTTCCGAGGCGGGAATTGAACCCGCAACCTTCTGCGTTGCAGGCGGACCTTCGCCCACCGCGCCACATCGGTCGTCATAATAAAATAGCAAGCGTAGCCTGTACATTTTATTAGTATCACTTATAAGTGTTATTTGTAACCTACGAAGTTAAAGATACAAAGTTTCCCTCCTTGTATATCTAATGGGTAACGCACACAAAGCAGACGTCTTGAGCCACCTCGTTACAGCCGGCCCGGCTCGTTACCCGGATCTTTTGGCCGGATGGCTGGTTGCCGGATGGTTACCGGATGGCTGGTTACCGGATACCCGCTTGTTACGCCCGGTTAGCTCGAGTCTCCTCCAATTATTTCCAGCAGGAGTTAGCTCTAGCCGGAATGCAAGTTTTAATTTTTTGGCTGTTTGTAATTTGTTGCCAAAACATTCGGATTGTGATGGGAGTGGAAGGAAGTTTGCTAGGGTCTTAAGAAGGAAAAATAAAACTTAAAGCCACTCCGTCTTTTGATATTTTTTTTACTAAAATATGGCCGGCTAAATTATAACCGATTGGCTCTGACTTATTTACTTACTTATTTAACCACGAGACGTTTTAACACTTGGACTGCGATTTTTTTTCGACGACTGCGTTCTTTTTTTTAACCTAAAAAATTCGTGCTGCCGCTCTACACAGCGATTGTGTTGAGCCGCACATGCGTTTCGTTCGAAAAATATTACGGCTGTGCTGAGTCACAAAGATCTGTATTTTCTCAGCCGTTGCGCTAGTGTGGATTTACGCATATTAGTCAAGTGACTAATATGCGTAAATCCACACTAGCTGAAATCACACGGTATGTGTTTTCTACAAGTGTAGAAAACACATACCGTGTGATTTCAGCACTCAAAGTGTTAATAATGCTCGGCGTTCGAAGAGTATTTACTTACTTAATAAATAAAATAAATTGTATTTATTTAAGCAATATACCTCATATTGGAAAAATTGCACGAGAGAACCTTAAAAACTAATAAGATTGCTGGCAAGGTGGCGTTCACAGCAGTGCCTGGAATAACAGCAATTAGCAGATATTATATCGTTTTAAAAAATTACTATTGTAAGCCATTTATTATAAACCCCCTGCCTTTCTTAAATTCACATAATACTTTCCATCCAAAGATTGCCTGGAAGAGATCGCTTCTAAGTGATAAGGCCGCCCATTGTACTTGTATCATGTGATGTATTGTATAATAATCTGTAACTGGTGTCCAATAAAGTATTTTTGTATTGTTGTATTGTATAAACCAATGCTTTAAGACATTCACTGCCCAAACTTGACGATGCGGTCTAGCCGTGCCGCTGCAGCAAACAACATGTATTATTATACAAACATCCATTAATTGGGCTTTGAAGCTTAAGAAGTTATCGAAAGTTGTTTGTCGTGTACCGCCGCTAACGGTCGCGGTGTTAGAATAGACCCCATCTCGTCCCGTGGATGCCGTGAAAGAAGGCTAAGGGAATCTAATAGGCGAAGGACTGCATCTTCCTTATGTGTATCACACTAATATGTATTATAAAATATAAGTTTAGATGGATGTTTGTTACTTCTTTACACCATGGTATATATTTAAGTGTTTTCTATCTATGTATAAAATTAGAGTTAATAAAACTCATCACCACACCTCTTCCATGTCCGGATGTCTAAAATTGTTTTGTTTTAGTTTCACTATAAAACTAAAAAGTTAAAACAGCCGCCCCTCTGATGTGGTACACTAAATTTCGTGATTTACAGCTGTAAGTTCTGTTTACTGGGAGCTTTGATGAAGTGTTTAAATTATTGTTGAGATTATAATCAGGTGGAGCAATTTTCACCTTATTGTGATTAGCCGTAAAAAATTTGGTTAAGAAATTTATTATGGAAGGAGAAAAGGGAGGCATTTGCCCAGCAGTGGGACAATAATGGCTTAAAATAAAATAAATAAGAAATGTATAGGCATTACGTTTTATTTAAATTTTTTTTTGTATTGATAATAATATACTAAATGCTTTCTGAAGACAGGGCGTTATGGCGCTCATTGGGGGAGGCATATGTCCAGCAGTGGACTGATATAGGCTGATGATGATGATGATGAAATGCTTTCTGCTGATTCTTGGATCTCGAATACGATACTTACTGAACACAAATTGTCAAATAACCATTTAATTACTTCGTTTAAGAAACTTACATGCTTTTGTCCGCGGCGTGTTAGTATTTTACTAGCTTCATTTTGATAAAAATTTAACAATATTTCGACTAGATCAGGGTTTCAGGTGATTAATTCAGTAATTTTGACGTAAAGTGATAGGTAAGGTGGCAGTGGGCCGGCCATATCTCGCGAAGAACCGACGGCCGTTGGGGCAAACGTGTTCTTGAGTGGAGACCACGACTCGGTAAACGTAGTGTAGGACGCCCTCCGACCAGGTGGGATGATGACCTGCGAAAGACTGTAGGTAGGTAGATGCTGGATGCTTCAAGCTGAAGACAGGGTGCTATGGCGCTCATTGGGGGCCTATGTCCAGCGGTGGACTAACATAGGTTGATGATGATATAGAGAAACATCCAAACTGACCCCTAAAAGTATTAATGATGATAACTAGACTCAAAAACCTCAATAAAAAATCCTCACCAAGAATCAAAGTCATTAAAAACTAACAACAGTTAATTTGAGGGTAGTTCCATCGTTCTGGCCACGTGATCAAGCCACAATTAGTTCTGATGTCAATCGCACGGCGGCGCGGCACGTGCCGTGGTAGTTGTAGGGAGAAAGAAGCAGAAGATAGTGTTTTCCTTTTCTTATAAATAAAAATTGTCTTTGAAAAGAGTTACGAGGTTATGTATATGATATGAATTTGCAATTTTGACGTTGGTGTATTCGCAGGGAACAATTTTGCTTGTTTGGAGAAATCATAACAAGCGATTTCAACTATTTAGTTAATAATTAATAAGGTAGTTAACGTTATTCCTCCAAAAACATTTTTATCAGTAACCACCTGAGTACTCTACAGTGACTCACAAAAAGCTGGCACAAAACAACGATCAAAACAAAAAAGCCTCGATAATGCGTTCGCGAAATGCAACATCACTGTTAGATAAGATCTGTGCATCGAAACACGCTATTCATGGTGCATCACAATAAGTAACATAACAAAATGGGTAAAGCAGATGAATTATAGCTTAACATAAGAAAAGCTGGTTACATCCAAATATGAGTAAGATATTTGTAGTAGTATTGCCGGGAAAAACCGACGGAGTAGTGGCAGATCACCAGCTAAAGTAGATAATATTGCAAAGATTATTAATTAACCCTGAATGCGATCCAATACATTGACTATTTGCTGGAGTCTTGCATTCAGCTGTTGTAAATGAATGATGCTGATAATAATAGCTTTTGTTATGGGTACTACATGTCTGATACAAATCCTAAATAATCTATGTAATCCAATATATACTAATGTATTGCATTATATTACATATGTATATGTAAATTATGGCTGTTTTCTATGTATGTAGAACATACCCAGAACACCCGGAACGAATATTTGCATATCGTACATACATGTAGGTTCCTCTGCTCTTACGATATGGGATTAGTTGTAGAAATCAGTTCTTACATAAGTTCAGTCTCGTTTTCATAGAAAGTGAGTGAGCTGTTTACTTTAAGCTACGGTCATGCCCCGCAGGGTGTCTGGTACGCATGTACAACTCCGGACACTTTAATTGAGGGTTGTCATAATGTTTGATCATGTTTTTATGTGATTGAGCAAATATTTGGAGCTTTATGAGTTTTTACTGCAGTGTAATGGCGGTCGTAACGTAAGTATTGAACCCTCGAAATAGGAAAACTACAATAGCATATCTACAATACTAACCTGTTTTATAATACATATATATATATATATATATACATATATGTAATCACATTTTGTACTATCGCAAGATTAACTCACTAATAGCACTTCCTTACAAACGTATCTGGTTATTAAAAATAATCATTATTACAAACTAAAAATAAATATATATAAAAAACTCAGCCCTGCAGGTCGTTAAAGGCGAATAAAGGAACCTACCAGAGAAAGGCCAGCCAGTTTCCTTCTGAGTAATTTTAACACCTCTACTGCGGTTACACACACACCTGCCAAGCGTTTTTTTAAAAAAAACATGTTGAGGAATTATTAAGGTGCCAAAATTGTATTTTTTTTTAATACGTGATTATAGTTATAAATTGTACTTAGAAAAACCTGCTTCAATTTTACCTTTTTCATACAATTAACGTACATATAGTTAACATTCCTTACCAAGGTGGACAAAAAGATCTAGGTACCTAGTCTTTTTATTACAGATGTCTAGACACATCTAGTTATTTTAATCTGCAATAACAAAGAGCTAAGTAATCAGTGGTCCGATCTCATACAGTAAAAAATAATTATTCGCTGCTTTATTCTTTATTCTTCAATCTGTTGCCGATATGAGGTTGCAGTCACAAAAAATGAGTGGAGAAGTAACATGAATGTACCTACTTTATAATAATAATATCACTTTATATTATAAATGCGAAAGTTTAGGTGTTTGGATGGATGTAGTTCTAAGCCTGAAATAAAACATAAGCTACTTTATTTATTTATTCTTCTTGCACGATAAAACATATACTAGAGATATCATTATACTAGAGAATTTATGACAAAGGCGACTTTTTATCAATTAAACCATGGGATAGAAATAAACTTAATCTTTATTTATTAAAATGTTTCCATAGAAACAACGCGTGCAAAGCCGGGGGCAGAAAATATTGTATTACTTAAATTGGCTATCGTTTTAGAAAAAAGGTGCAAGGGTTTTCCACGCTCTTTTATGTATCAAAAAAAATATACTATACACGTAATACTAAAACCAATATGAATGGATGCTTAACACTTTGAGTACTGAAATCACACGATATGCGTTTTCTACAAGTGACTAATATGCGTAAATCCACACTAGCGCAGCGGCTGAGAAAATACAGATCTTTGTGACTCAGCACAGCCGTAATATTTCTCGAACGAAACGCATGTGCGGCGCAACACAACCGCTGTGTAGAGCGGCAGCACGAATTTTTTAGGATAAAAAAAAGATCGCAGTCGTCGAAAAAAAATCGTAGTCAAAGTGTTAACTATTAGTAGGCAAGTATTTTTAATGCGTAGATTCTTAGGTATTGCATTATGCATGAAAGTATGTTCCGACGTAAGTACATTCTTGTGTTCGCTATGTTTAGCTAAAGAACTAGAAAAGGAATAAAACATAGAATAATACCTTTCTTTATCTTATATCCTTATCTAATATCCTATCTAGAAACATAAAAATACTAGATACGGAAAGCAATGACTATAAAATTATACGATTACATGCAAAAGTATTAATAAATTTTTAATGACAAACCCTCAATACACACTTACTAAAAATACTACACTCAAGAACTACATAAACTTTTAAAAACTTAAACCTCTCGAGACAGAATAAGTGGGAATAAAGGGAATAATCTCATCCAATCATAAAATATGTAAATGAAAGGCGCAGAACACTTTAAAATAAATTAAATTGGAAACAACATGTCCACGCCTTTTTGTCCCGGCGCATTAACGATTCATTTTGATATGTCATCGCTTTGCACGGTAATGCCCTTTGCGGCAGCCCTGATGCGGCGCCCTTGTCACAGGGCTGTTGAAAATAGCTCGATCATTGTAGCAGATAGCAGGTACCTAATATATAAAATATACCAGCTATTAGATATTTACCAGCTGCGCCCCGCGGCTTCGTTAGCGTGGAAATCTATGTGTCAAATGGTTTATAAACCTTTCTCTTGAATAAATACATTATATGTAACTATTTAAAAAATGATTACTTTTTGGGGGTATAGTTTCATCCCATCTTGCTTACATACGGGATGACTAGTGGATACACAGTGCCTTAGAATCTTATCTTCTATCTTCGAACGAAAGCAAACCGAATATTAAGTATTTATTTATTCATTAGCGCCTCGTCACTATCTTTTCCACTTCTTTAGAACTTTTGCATAAATTTCAATAAGTTTGGTCCTCCTTTGTGCTCTAAAAAATGCAGGGCAGACTTCGGGGACTATCGATAGAAGTGAAAACTAAGTAATTTTAAATTTTATTTATACTGCCAAGCGAGCGGTGACTATGACCCGAGTTTCACGCTTTTTGTTCACCCAAAAAGTACATAATATATATACACAGTTAAGAAAGCATTCGGTGACGATGACGCGAGTTTCACGCTTTTTATTCACCCAAAAAGTGGTCAACGCCTCTAAAAAAGTTTTCCCTTCAATAAGTTACCAAGCTAACTTCTCATTGCGCTATGCCTGAGCCCTTTTTATTCAAATTCACAGTTGCGTTGCACACTTGGCAGTCTCCGAGGCATTAATAGATTGTGATTAGATGAATCTGCTTGATAACATGGATTTTGGGTGACCAGATTCATTTTAATTGGAGCGGTACGAATGGGCTTATACAAGAATACGAAAAGATCACAAGAACGAAGACATAGATTTAGAAGAATTTATTTGGACACAGGTACAAAATACATGTATAGAATAAACAAACCTTTCAAACCACATAATAGTGCTAGTATTATACAGCTGCTGCTCGCGGCTTCGCACGCTTTTTCTAGGATAAAAAAAAGCTTATGTCGTTCTATGGGATCAATCAATCACCATGCCACATTCGCATCTGATAAAACATATTCGAAATTAATTAAGACATTTAAAACGGGATATTTACCATGATTTGATTTTTTTTTTAGTTTTTCAGTTATTCCGTGATCATGGCGCATGAAACTGCCGAAATATTGGAAAACTCAAAAATCCAATCATGGTAAATATCCCGTTTTAAAGAGTTATTCCGTGATCATGGCGCATGAAACTGTGCCGAAATATTGGAAAACTCAAAAATCAAATCATGGTAAATATCCCGTTTTAAATTAAGACTTTTTTTTATGTAACTTATGATGTTACATTTTTGAATTGATTTTTGTTAGAAAATTCATAAAAAGACTAAAATCTCTCATAAGTTATAACAATCAATTCGACCTAAAAAATATAATGAAAAAGTGCTCCATATTAATCTTTTGTAATAAAATCAATGGTCTGAAACCAATTATAACTATTGAAAAATATAAGCGGTTTGGAGCTCAGCCAGCAATTTTTGACGAAGCATAGTTCCTGACATTTAATTATATTTTGCAATGAGAGAATTAGGGTCCAGCAAAATTTATGTAAAACGTGCCAAATGAAAACTTGGAAACAGATAATAATGTACAAATGACCAGCACCCAATGGATTAACTAAAATCGCAGATTTCGATTACGTTATACGATATCTTTTAACGAAACTTTCTCGCTGTCAAATTGCCTCTTAATTTTTATCTAAAAGAAATATTTATCTACCTCAACTAGCTCATATAACCCGTCCACAAATCACAGGTGCTTACATCCTATCTGATCTAAATATGAAATCACCACGTAATAATCATAAACGAATGCCAAATTATACAAATAATGAGGCCTAAACCAAAGCACTAAAGACCATGACTAGACCAGAATAATCTGTCGAAAATTAGCTCACTAGTGACAGTAAATATTATTATTTCACCCAGATCTGCATCGCTTACGTCAATGTGACGTCTGTTTCATTATACAGCTTCACCAATCTAATCTTCAAATCGATCTTAGGTCCTACAACAGAAGGACTACAATCCCTTGCTGGATCTTCAAAAAAATTTATAACTATTTTGATTTCAGCGCCAGTCTTATAAATTACTTTGTGGTATGTCCGGTGGATATTCTGATCACTTACCGGATTATGTTCTTTAGTTAGTTTGATGCGTGCGTCAATACAATCTCCAGATTTATCTTTATCACTACTAACTACTTCTTTATTTTCTGCGCCTGTCTTATGAACCTCTCTCAGATTTACGTATGTTTTCTACTACAGAGCCAAAAGCCACCCCTTCCTCTTTTCATATATCTAAGTTTACTATTTAAATACGTCAGTAAAAAGCCAAAAACTGATTAGCAATTGGTCAAAGTGAGAAAGGATAATTTTTACTTTTAATCTTCTGTACCTACCACTAACTACTTCCACATCGCTAACCCCTATCACATAATCACAAATGCAAATCTTACTACAGAATCTTTGCCATGTATCAAATAGATTCGTCTTAAAAATAAAACATGTGGGTTGTTCTATATTCTTCATTTTATTTTTACGCTGTTTATAAATAGTAATGTTTGCAACAGTCAAGGACACTCCACAGATGGTCTGTTAGTATCTATAACAGTATCTTTACGTATTCAGACCTAGTAGGCATAAGTAGCAAACATGTGTTCCAATACCAACTATTTATTTCCATCTTCACTATTGTCTTTGTCGATTACTTCGATTAAATCATATCCTAGTATCGTAAAATCTTTATCACATTTCTCAGTATTTCGGTTAGCATTATTAAACTGAATTATAGCTTCAGACGTAACATTATTTAAATGATCGTTCGATGTATCGATCGTAATTTTGTATATCATTGGCAAATTGACAACGGAACGTTCCTTGTGTGTCCATCTGCTGCTCGATTGCTGGGTGACGTAGTACCTGGTGTCATCTAATACAAAATTGGCTTTTGACAGCACTGATTGCTTAATTTTCGCCTGTCGCAAACGGCAGGCTGATTATGTAAAAGCAACAGCAACAGCGACGCGACCGCGACCGCAATTTTAGCAAGCAATTTTTAGTTCACCGATTGTCCGGCAGAGGGAAACCTAGTGCTCGATTGCTGGGTGACGTAGTACCTGGTGTCATGTTAGTACAAAATTGGCTTTTGACAGCACTGATTGCTTAATTTTCGCCTGTCGCAAACCGGTCGCAGTTACATAATCAGGGGGCCGGTCGCAGTTACATAATCAGGGGGCCGGTCATCACTGCTTGTTTTATTTGATTGTACATGTTGAAATTATATCTTTTTTTTTTATTTGGTGTAATGTTAGAAAGATAGAAAAATATTTTATTGCACACTTACAAAATAAAACAAACAAGACAGAATAAAATACAAAACATGTGACAATTTGGCGGTCTTATCGCTCAAGAGCGATCTCTACCAGACAACCGTGGATGGATAGAATGTTGCCCATTGTACTTATCATTGTAATGTCTTTTTGTAATGATATGCATATGGTGTACAATAAAGCATTTTTGTACTGTATTGTATTGTAAATGTTTGACCACCATCTCTCTAAAAAGGTATATTAGGTATTAGTACCTAAAGCGAGATATATCACAGGATAGGATCGGTCAACATCCCCGTTGAATTATTTATACTTTTCACACTCATATTTTCAGCCATAATCCTTATGTTACTACAACAATAAATTGTAACCAGCTGTGTCCTCCATCAAAAATCACATTCATATCTAACGTTAATACCGCTATCAAAATCAGATTGGAAGCCAAAACCGCTGTAAAATATAAACGCCAATAGCTAGGACATCTCTGCAAAGTTATTAAATAAAAGTATTTTTACATTAGATAAATCGGTACCGTTATTTGGGAGCATGTGTCCCCCAATTGCTATACATTATGCACAGTTTGTTGTTTTTAATAAAAAGTTTAATCCGTTCGGTTATGACGGCAATTTGTCAGGGCGATGGAAAAACTTGGTCCATTACCGGTTTGGATTCGAGCTGTTGCGTTTACATAGTATACAAATCAATTCCTGTTTTCCGGTTTACTGGTTCTGATATTTTTTGTATTTGTATTTATTAAAATGTAATGTTATACTTTTAGGTACATTATTTTCTCCACCTCTTGAAGGATTACTATATCTATTATTTATGCCTAGTAGTATTATGAAGAGGTATTTGTAATGTTGTTGGTTTTTTATTCTACATATACATTTTCATTATGCATGTTCGGACTACAAAATAAATAAATAGACTTATTCTCCTCAAGTACTATATTTTCTCCAAATACCACGTGAGAGAAGCTAAATCTATATAATATCTCATTTTGACCAACCAAGGAAGATGTAAGGAAATTGGTGAAGACTACAATTTAACACAAATATTCGTAAATCAAACAAGCGAAGTTTTAACCACTCTAATACCCAATAATTATGTAATGTATACGAGGTCGCAATCTAAACCGGTTTAATCAAGTGCCTAATCTGCATGCTATGTAAATGTATCCCATCGGACGCCTATTGCTCCCGTTTACGTTTGCGGCTTTTTTCACATCGATTACGTCACATTATTTATGCCTTCCCTTTTGTCTTCCATTAACGCTCGTCTTTTTTCAATGAATCACTTTAAAGTATCGCTTGGTATGCATGATTTGGTATAATCCGCGCGATATCAGACTTTGATGAAACCTTATCAAAGTAAAAAGTTTGAAATACGAATATGAAATTTCTTTAGAGAAGCAGCGAACAAATAAGTTCCAACCAATTAGTGCGTTACCCATAAAGAAAGCTTGCGATGCTATCATGAGACGGACATTGGCAGAATGGCGTCAATCTAGACGCAGAGCCATCAAGCTACAAGTTGAAGTTGACTCGAGTTTGCCAGACGCTGCCGCGCCAGTCTTATTCCGAAAAGGTTCCTTCCCATTTAGATCGCGCACGTAATACATTTCTTTTCATATTCGCAGCCGGAAGCCGACATTAACGTTCACATATCTTCACCTTTCGCCTGTACCATTAACAATTCAATACCGTCTTAATGAAGAGCCGATAAAATGTATATTGTGTTATTCGTCACGACTCCCTTTAGCAATTAATTTCTGTCCTCTTTTTTCCGCTTTGCTTTATGGGCCTGGAGATTTACTAACCGATCTTCTTGATTTGTGCCAACATTTGGGTATATTCTTCGGCTTAATGGTGCTAGGCTGTATTTTCGCTTGCAAATATTTGTAGTTTTTACTTTTTTTAGTGCTATCGGGAAAAAATCATTGAAATATTTAACGGGTATTAATCAAGTGCGCAGATGGCATCCCTAGTTCAGAAAAACAATGAGGGTAGTTTTTTAATAATACTGCCCGTACTATGCGTAATTATAATAACAAATCAAATCTTTACCACGTCAGCGTGTAAACCTGTTGCAACGTAAATGGAAAAATAGGTACCTAGTACCTACTAACCTAAATAAACGCGATAAAGCCGGTGCAAAGTGACAAACCTGCCTTCACTTCTGTCCCGCTTGTGATAAAGCGTAAGCGGGTTTACGCTCCGACTGTTCACCGGAAACACACCCTAATGTGCAGTGCGATATATAGGGAGAATGCAATATAGCCGGGAGAACAAATATTCCGCGAAGTGATGCCTCGTTAAGTGCCCCGAAAAATTTCATCGGCTTTGAAATGGGTTGTAATTTTTGTCTTTAAGTGGAATTAGCCTGAATTCATGCATCGTTCCCATTACATTGATCTTAACTTAATAATATTATTATCTTACGAACTTTATGTTGCTCTGTTTTGTCTCTGTAAATCGTTTCTTAAACTAGAAACCTAAATATTGTGAGAATGTGAAAAAGCCAAAGAATTGCTGAACTGACCCGACCGCGTTCAGACACCATCAGTGTGTTTCGATCAAGTTGTATAATGTGTAAAATATATGTAGTAATGTATTGTATTATGTATGTATCTATATCAGTTATCTAGTACCCATAACACAAGCTCTGCTTATCTTGGGGCTAGATGATGCTGTGTGAATTGTCCAGCATCATTTATTTATTATTATTATTTAAAACTCAGAAATTTGAATTCGGTTTTGACTTTTTTCAAAACACTGAAGTTATTTGCCATTACATAACTGAATTATGATTTATGTCTTCATCATCAGCCTATGTTAATCCACTGCTGGACATAAAAAAATAAAAAATAAAACAGCTTTCTCACACTTAACTACATATTTTCTCTATCTATACATATGTGAGTACCGCTTTCAGCGGTGAAAGCCTTCTCCAGCTCCTTCCATCTTCCTCGATCTCTAGCTACTCTACTCCATGTCTTCCCTGCTATTTTTACGATGTCATCGTCCCATCGTTTTACAGGTCTTCCTTTTCTTCGTTTCTGCTGGACATAGGCCTCCCCTAATGAGAGCCATAGCACCGTCTTCAGCTTGACGCATCCAGCATCTCCCTGCAGTCTTTCACGCCTGGTTAGTTTAAGTCTTAGTAGGATATTACCTAACAAAGTCCTCTCTTGTTACAGAGCATAGGCAATGTCACAGCAGAGATGGAGCTACAGAGACTTCAGCAAGAGCAACTGAGACGGCAAGAGATGATCCGACGCGGGCAGCACATGTACCCTGGGCCTCCTCTAGCACTGCTGCCGTTGTTGGAACAGATGAGACCGCAGCAGCAAGGACCTAATGTAAGTAACTATACTCCTGCTACATTACATTTATAAAATTACTAGCTGTGCCCCGCGGTTTCACCCGCGTGGTGATAGATATTTTGGATAATAATATACAATATATCTTTATGAATTGTAACCTATGTGTTATTCTGATATGTAAGCTATATTATTTTAGAAGTTTCATCAAAATCCATTCAGTAGTTTTTGCGTGAAAGAGAAACAAACATCCTCACAAACTTTCGCGTTTATAATATTAGTAGGATTTGTCAACGTCCTCTGTGGCGCGGTGGGTGATGGTCCGCCTGCGACGCAGGAGGTTGCAGGTTCGATTCCCACCTCGGGACAATTGTCGATCTGCAGATATTTTTTCCGGGTGTTCTGTTCGTAAACTATGTATATATAATAAAAATTATCATTGCAGAGCTTTTACATTATTTATTTCTTACTTAAAGCCTTGGTCTCTTGATCTCACCGCAGTACGCTGCGGTATGCGGTGCCGGAAACATAACTGTATGAAAAACGTCACATAAGTGGGGACTGGGTACTACGGCGGCGTATCGTCGTCTCGTTATCACAATCGTGTCAAAATCAAATAACCGCTTCTCCGCACAAACAGCCGACGTCACGTTGTACCGCATACCGCAGCGTACTGCGTTGTGCTCAAGAGACCAAGGCTTAAGACGCTTACCATATAAATGTTCTTATAATATAAATCTAAATTCAGTTTAATAGACCAGTTTCTTAGTCAATATCCGGATCTGAAGCAAGTAGAACACTATTAACAATACAAACTACCTCCTTCATAATCTATAAATTACTACATAAACGCCGTTTGTAAGCTCAAGTAAACATAATGTCAATTACTAGAAGGATATACAGGGTGCCGCGGAAAGGGTGTACTTAGGTGGAATAACCATGAGAAATACAGTAATTTTTTCTTCTTATTTGTGTACTTTTACACGCATCTTGCATTATTAGAAATAACAAAATTATTCACATATGTTTTTAATCGTCTTTTTTTTCAGCAAAACCAGTGTTTTTGTCATAAAAATATGTAAAAAAAAACGATATAATCCTTTGAAATATGACACAATAATAATATTAGAATACACGTAAAGGCGCAGGAATAAAAAGAAATACCTACTCTATTTTTGCTTAAAATGAAAAAATACAAAATTCCAAAAATCATAAAACAAACGTCTCGATGTTCAGTCACCCGTTGGGCTTAGTACAATACTTAGTATACCTTTCAGTGCCACCCTGTATTTATGATCTGTATCTATCTGATTTTCAACGTGCCAAACGAAAGAAAAGAAGAAAATTGACCAAAAAGCAGCGAAATTAGTATGAGTGATACACTCACGAAAACATCTGGATTCACTAGCTGTTTTTAATAGCAGCGACTTCACACCATGACATAACGTAGAGAGAGGAAATTGCCTCGATTAATTTAACTGAAACATCAAATGGGATCTTGAGCGTCAAGCATCGAACACATACATTTGCCTCATTATCATTTTGCCTATCGCTAGAAGAATAATTGGCAGTTTTGGTGGTCCTCGTTGGCGGACGGAAATGATGATATCATAAGGAAATATTTATAGTTGGCTATTTCCGAATATTTCATCTTAGTTCCTATTCCTACAGTTTCAGTCTTCGACTACTGATTTATCCGTGGGAAATAGACAATGAAGCGCAGTAGTTTTGTAATCTATTATGAACATATTTACTATTATAAATCTAGCTTAGAATTTTTCGTAGTTCGCTTAGCATGGGGGCTAGATCATGCTATGTGGATTGTCCAGCATTATTTATTGATTTATTTATTAATGCTGGTTGAATGATTGTAGGTGTTTAAGCGTCGGGCGAGTAGGGAAATAGACGAAATAAGGCATTAAATGTGTTAGGAATACTGAAACGACGTCACATATTTTGTACCTATGTGTACCGCACCTACCTTTACGATAAAATACTGGTCTACCCTCGCACGCTGTGCACGGCCACGCAGAGCATTAATTTTGACCTGCGTGGTTTCGTTTATTTGACAACGTAGGTCTACGTTACCGGTATACGAGTACCGCGTGCATAGCGTATACCGCGTGCATAGCATTGCTAGCGTTGACCTACGTCATGGAAGCAATAACGTATTTCTAAAATTATTCAAGAAGTGGCAGTGGGCCGGCCATATCTCGCGAAGAACCGACGGCCGCTGGGGCAAACGTGTTATTGAGTGGAGACCACGACTCGGTAAACGTAGTGTAGGACGCCCTCCGACCAGGTGGGATGACGACCTGCGAAAGACTGCAGGTAGATGCTGGATGCGGCAAGCTGAAGATAGGGCGCTATGGCGCTCATTGGGGGAGGCCTATATTCAGCCTATATTATTATCATCAGCCTATACTACTGGACATATCCAGCAGTGGACTGATATAGGCTGATGATGATGATGATGATGATGATGATAAAATGATGAAAATAATTCGGTACAGCTAGAAACGCGTGCGTCCTTTCCGTGCTTGCGTGAGACTGC
This sequence comes from Eupithecia dodoneata, assembly GCA_947044415.1. Taxonomy (NCBI): domain Eukaryota; kingdom Metazoa; phylum Arthropoda; class Insecta; order Lepidoptera; family Geometridae; genus Eupithecia; species Eupithecia dodoneata. Next base: position 5,908,353 of record OX345670.1, read on the forward strand.
ACCTCTTACATATGTACATATATCTAAGCGAGCATTTTCTGCATAAATTTCATCATAAACCCTTTATATATATTTATTTATTTATATTTATTATTTATATTATTTATTTCTAGATGCCACAACCGCCCTGGCCAGCGACCGCCCAACTAGCCCAGCTGACCAACCGCTCCCCGCCCCCACAAGACCCTGACGCGCCGTTGAACCTCAGCAAGCAGCGGACGCCGTCGCCCTCGCCGATGATGCTGCAGCGCTTCCACCCCTACCCTCAGATGGAAGACACGCAGTTTATGGCGAAGGAGGAGGAATATAACGCGGCTTGCAACAGTGAGTACCTCCCTTATTTAATTGAAACTTTAGGTTTAGAGTGCCTAAGCTTAGACAAGGCTGGTCAATTCCTGCAATTCAATCCAGACGAATTCCTGAAAAAATCACTCAGTATACTATTTTCAGCCGACGAAAAACATTAGGTAAGGATATTTAAATAACACATTCCGTGCCTAAGCACGTAGTGTAAGACGCCCTCCGACCAGGTGGGATGACGACCTGCGAAACACTGCAGGTAGATGCTGGATGCGTCAAGCTGAAGACAGGGCGCTATGGCGCTCATTGGGGGATTACGTCCAGCAGTGGACTAATATAGGCTGATGATGATGTGCCTAAGCTTATGTGCCTCGTGGCTACGGTGCGACATTCGTAGGTATGTCGCACCGCACACTCTACTAAGAGAAGTAAATAGTTGCTTGTTGAAAATCCTTCAACAAGCAAATAGTTACTATTTACTGCTGCAGGTGGTATGACTCGTTGAAAGATCTCTCGTCCTCCATTTAGTTTAGGTGTTTCACTATTACGTACGCTTGAAGGAATCGGTCTGCAGAATACCTAAGATACTTTAAAAGTTAGGTTAGGTCTACACTCTAAGGCGCCGCTCATAAGGAGTCAGCTTACTTGATGTGGGTTCGATTCTGGTCACATCAATCCTGATGTGATCTGCAAATATTTGCACCGGAATTAACAGCTAAAATTTTAAGTTACAAACATAAAATACCTACGCCACATATTTTACTGCCCTAACCTTATTGACTTTAAAATATGCATCGCTAATTACTTGTAGAAGTTTAATGTATTTATTCAGTGGTTTGAGAAGCAATAAATAATTCTGTAATCCGGAAAATCGATAAATAATGAATTAATGAAATCGTCTAATCCAATCAAGATAAAGACCGTATTACGTGCGTCAAATTCATGCGCAACTTTGTCATGTACTAAAAATACAGATTGGTACGAATGTCGTGTCGTATGTTTTAATGATCATGTTAATTATTGGCAAACATAGGATTTATTATACACGATTGAAAAAAAATACCTAGTATAGCCTACTGGTGCTCATATAAGAACAATTCACAAAATCAAGGGTATATCATTGGGATTTATCTATACTAATATTATAAAGAGGAACGGTTTGATTTTTTGTTTGTTAGTATTGTATATTATTTATTTAATATTAATAGTGTAATTTTAATCATAATAGTATTGAATAGGCTCCGAAACTACTGGACCAATTGGAAAAATTCTTTCACGGTTTGGAAGCTACACTATCTCCGGTGAATATAGGTTATATTATATCTTAGAAATGTGAAATTTCAAATTTAACACTGGTGAAACCGTCGGTAACAGCTGGTATAAAATAGTTATGGCGGACTTATAAGCTTTTGCAATAAAATTTGATGTCAAATAATTTGCCACGAAGGTGTATGTGGAAGTGGTAGCAAAGTGATTAGAAAGAAAGAAAGAAAATATTTTTATTTACCTTCAAACTACCATACACAACAAACTTAAAACTACGCAAATTAACACTATATATCTTACAAATCATTGTGCGTAGCAGTGTTCAGGCAAAAATGGCCTTCACTCAGCATTGTGCTGGATGCACACTAATGTGTCCACCCATACACATAATTCAATAATAATTTTATATAATTCCATAAGCAATATACAAGATGCGCCTCGAAGGACCAAAGTAAAGAGTTAAGAAAGGAGGATTTTACATTAGGAATTTGAGCAGAATAGAAGGACCATCACAAGGTGATGTAGGAAGGCCCGCGCACCGGCTTCGTTGACGCGCCGCGGCTGTTTGAGGTTGACACTCAATTAAAATAGTTTTGCAAAAAAATTAATTTAAATCAGCGCTGATTTTCAGTGAAGACCAGAGGAATCAGATACATAATAATTTGGATAAAAAAATGAAAATCTTTCCGTGGGTATCACGACTACCTAGTCGTGGTAGGTACTAACCGAAAGTATTTTCCATAATTAGTTAATTAGCATCTAATAAAAATAATTATTTAAATAAGTTGTACCTTAACGTTAAGTTTATTTATGCGGAAATGACATTTCTCCAGTTTTCTCACATAATATAAACAGGTAAGCCCATTAAAATCCTAAATCATGTTAATTCACAAAACTAAATCGTAAAGTTAAATTATACAGATGATAAAAGAAAATGTTAAAGTATCATTGATCCAGTAATTATCATAAGCAGCGGGTTTGGGCGGAACTGTGAGATAGTAAGACGGTCTCTTACTATCTCACAGTTCCGCCCAAACCACATACTATTATCAGGGCCCGAATTCAGTTAACCAATCGCTTTACTCAAATCAAATCAAATAGTTTATTGCTTTAACTTAAATTAATTAATATATTTCAGTGGTATGGGACCCTCTTTTAAGTAATGTAATACCTGTGCTAGAGGTTACTATGACAATGGTATCGTTACAGAATCGCCCATAAATGAAAGCTACTTTAAATAGTGCGGGCGGTGCTATTTACAAGTAGAGATTGATAGAACCTTGACACTTGACACGCGTCCCACTGTCTGTATTTTTTTTTTCAAAGGTAAAATGCTAAATTTTGTAATTTTGAGACGATGTCATTGTTATTCCTAAATCCCTCCGACCAGGTGGGATGACGACCTGCGAAAGAGTGCAGGTAGATGCTGGATGCGTCAAGCTGAAGACAGGGCGCTATGGCGCTCATTGGGGGAGGACTATGCCCAGCAGTGGACTAATATAGGCTGATGATGATGATCATTGTTATGGTGAAGCTTGAATTTAGTAGAATCTTGCCCCAGATGTCATCTTTGATGATATAGATAGGCAATATGAGTTTTCTTTATTTTTATAAAATATAGTACGAATATTCCGGAAATACAATGTGTATTGTCGAACCTTGATCAAACGAGATGTGCGGATACACGACATATATTTATCGATAAAAAACTAAAAATAAAAAATTATATGTTAACTATCTCAAAAATAAAGCCAATTTAATATTTTTTTAAATGAAAACTACTTCATCTGGTTTTTTCTTCGTTTCTTTTTGAGTAAACGGTGTATTTTATTCAAAGTAGCCTCATTTGAAAGCTAGATTGTTTATCTAGCTAAAAAAATAAGAAAAAAATACAATTTCGGTACATAAGCCCAGTAAAATCAATATTTTTTTAGAAATTTGCAAAAAAAAAAACAATTTTTATTTTATTTTTGATCTGTAACTTTAAAACTGGGTTATTGAGGTGTACTTTTTTGCATGTTATATTAAACTTCATAATTTAATCTACAAATCCTCCAAAAAATATGGGTCTATCTCTTTTTGTTGTCATGTTATTTACCATTTAAAATAGGTACTTTCTGTTTATCGATAAATATATGTCGTGTATTCGCACATCTCGTTTGATCAAGGTTCGACAATACACATTGTATATTGTCTTTATTGCGAAATAATCTGGAAATTCAGTGACAATGACAAGTCACCTTTACAAAAGCTTCCTTCCGTAGCCGTCGTTAGACAAGAAGAAGAAATCTGTGTAAACACATCTTTAGTTTTATAATATTTATTGAGGAATTATTAATGCCTACATTTAACTTATACATTTGTGTTAGTACTTTGCCATGTAAAGATGAGCAGCGATATCACAATATAGCCCATAGCGTTATCCACACAAGAGTTATAAATATATCCTACAATTACTATAAACGCGAAAGTTTGTAAGTATGGATGGATGTTTGTTACTCTTTCACGTAAAAAATACTGAATGGATTTAAATGAAACTTTACAATAATATAGCTTATACATCAGAATGACACATAGGCTACAATTTATAAAGATATATTGTATATTATTCAAAATATCTTTCACCACGTGGGTGAAACCGCGGGGCGCAGCTAATGGAGAATTAAGTAGATAAAAGTAGTTACCTAGACAAACAGATAAATGAGTAGAAACGCCGCGTGTCGCCGCAACATCTGGATGTTACATTTAATTGCTAAATATAATTAATTCATGACTGCAATAATCTGTAAATATTGAGAGCAAGTTGTGTGTTTGATATTAATTTAGATGCAGATAATTATAAAACAAGAGCATGAAATGATTTACCTAGATTATTCGAATCTGAATAAACGAAAGTTGATTATTTAAGCATACCTACTAATTTTTTATGACGTGCTTACATAAAGTGGTACGAGCACAAAAAAAAACATTTGTTACACTGCTACAACAATAACAAGAAAACTAATTACTATATCGAATAAAGATGATATTACACACAGATTTTGAATAAGAAAAAATAGGCTTTAGGCTTAAAAAATCACCGCTAGGGACTTAATCTGATTATATGACCAAACGCCTACATATAAACAAATAAAGAATTAAGTAACGCTGGACAATTATTCACACAGCATTATCTAGATTGTCTAATTGTCAAGCTTTGCCCAAGCAACTTGAGTCTAGACTAAAGTTGCTTGGGCAAAGCTTGTGTTATGGGAAGGTACTAGATGACTGAAATACTTAATTAAATAATAATTTAAAATCTATAATTCCATAAGCAAGGACTTCAGGCACTTTAGGCGCCAATCAATATACAAGATGCGCCTCGAAGGACCAAAGTAAAGAGTTAAGAAAGGAGGATTTTACATTAGGAATTTCACCAGAATAGAAGGACCATCACAAGGAGATGTAGGAAGGCCCGCGCACCGGCTTCGTTGACGCGCCGCGGCTGTTTGCGGTTGACACGCAATTAAAATAGTGTTACATTGAATTAAATTGCTCAAACACTATCAGATAAGGAGGAAGCGGTAACCTGCCAATAAACCCGCTTCCAAGACTTGCGTAAGCGCATAGGCCATTACAATCTAGGTAAAGTATCGCCAGGAAATATTAATTGCGATGTCGCTAAATCTACGCAATAGGTTTGTCTTGATTTTGCGACCGTTTGCATTCTACTTTGTAGTTTAGATCGGCACTCACGGCTTGCTGACTGTTTTTAGAATTGGTGGAAGTTTTTGAGATTTCAAAGGATAAACGTATTTTATAGATATATATTTCATAACTCGCAAGAAATCGTGTAAAAAAGGCTATTTTTATTAAAAAAAAAATTAAAAACAAATATTCATAAGATATCCCTTCGTTATATTTATTGTAGTTAATAATTCCTTGAAATATCGTAAAAGCAGTATTCAAGAAGGGGGAGAAAAAAACCTAAACACGGACTACTACAAAATGACGCTGGAAGAAATTTTGTTTCTTAAAAGTGGTCACTATTTTTTCAGGCTTCTCTCGCATACAAGAAGAAAACTACTTTTTTTTTGGCCAAATAAAACAATTCTTATTCTTATTCTTACTTCTTTACTACTTATTAGGACGAGGGTGGCTTACTATTACGTAGATAGATAGGTATTGTAGAGAATTCATTCACAAGTCGCCGGATCCATAACCTACTCGCGAACAAAACAAAACCAACACTTGGCGCAACACCAAACGAAAATGGGTACAAAATAGCTTACAAGTATCGTTTCCTCTAAAACAAGAGGAGCGCCTGATATTCACGATAGATGGCGCTGTGACGGCCGCTTCCGCTCGTACAGTCGCGCGCACAGGTGTGAGTTGTCATGAATCTAGTACGGGAATGTGGTTGAAATAGAAATGAATACCTTGTGACTGGTGACTGCTTGGTCAAGATGTGAACTTTTTATTTAGTACAGAGAGGTATCATCGTAAAATTAAAGTTTATGTAAAACGTAAAACTTTCGAATAAATGCGTTTTGATGTGATTTCAATAACGCAAGCCAAAACCAATAGAAACAAACCTTAGCCGTAGCCGGTGCAGCGCCCAAAAATCATCACATCACTTCAACAAAACAACAAAATCACTTCAACAACCTATATTGGTCCACTGCTGGACGCAGGCCTCGCTCGATTTGCGCCTTATTAGCTTTATCTCATGGTAGGATAATGCTCATAATCCCCATGCGGGCATGTGGGTTGGGGATACAAAAAGTATAGTGCGTTACATTATAGCTTATAGAGCGTAGCATTTGCTACACACATCGTAGCAAGCGGTACATGGCTACATCGTAGATCGCTACGTCGTCGTCATACCGTATAGTGCTACGCCATAGTATAAAGAGCTTTGCTACGTCGAAGTGTGCTTAGCCTGGCTACATCGTAGCAGGCGTAGATCACAACGTCGTCGTCGAGAACAGTGCTACGCCGTAGTACAAATGGCTACGCATTGCTACGTCACAGTGGACTTTAAAAATTGGTTATTTTGTGATTGCAACCACAATTGATTCAAAGTTTGTTTAAGTATGGGTTTATATAAGAAATAGCATACAACCTGCGCCAAACTTTCTAAATTACTCGTAGAACCTAGAAAATACTACTAGAGAGAAAAAAACGTGCCGTCAACTTAAATCACGAGCACTTTTCTCCCCAACAATACTTTCTTAACCCAGCTCGCGAATCGACCAGTAGGATGTGATAAATTAACTAACACCGTGTCAAATTAATGTGGAATGCCTAGCCCGGTTTATTAATTGTAGGGACACTTGTTCGGAGATCCGTCAGTTTATTGTAAAGGTCAGTTCACAAATCAACGTCTTCTAAGTACAAGTACATTGTAGGATATGAGGAACTCGTAATTTCAGTTTAGTTCGTACTAGATGTCACCACTTTATTTTATTATTTTGTAATTATTTTAGTAAAGTATCTAAATAAAATCTACTGAATTTGCTTTAAACGGAATTTTAATGTGGTGTTTCTTAATTAAAGAAACTATTTATACTTATGATTATGCTTTTGTATATTTGCCTTGTTTTAAGCAAGGTTTCCTGGTCTATCTACCTAAGATTATACCATCGTATAGTCTATGCAGTTTAATACAAAACTAAGCATTCTTCACTTCATCTAGCTAGGGACCAAGCGCACTAGAATAAGTGAAGTTACACCCTTATAACCAGGTAGGTAAATAAGACAGTTTGTGTAGGTGCAAACTGTCAGTAAGATATCTAATGTAGACCAACCTTTATACAGTTTGACCCACATATTTGCGGGGGATGCGACAGATCTCTCTCGCGTTTATTTGCAAAACGCTGATTCCAGTTAGTTAGATACTAGTGTTTGGAGAAATTAATTCGACGACGGTATTCTGGTTTATAAAGTGCACATTAGTGTGTTTATACGTGGTTTCATTCATTCATAGGTCACGCCAGCTGTTCTGATACTTGCTCCTGGTATAAGATTTGTATTTTTGGTCTTGTTTTCTGTAAAAGCTTGAAAGTTTTGGCAACGTAGCGTTGTATCTCGAAATTCTCGAATCGACAAATTCTTTTTGACAATATCGCTGGAGGAGCTCAAATACATAGATGCTCGACACTTGGACAGCCTCAGTCTCGCGATGCTTCAGTCTTGGCATTAACTTGGATAAAACCAAAGCCATTATCAATGGCTATATTAATCCGGGCCCGGTCGTCGTACATGGCCACCTTCTCGAAATTGTTTCCGAGTACACTTACCTTGGGCGGGTTTTGCAGTTAGGTAAAGGAGGCCAATAGGAGGATCAGCTCTAGCGCACTCAGTACTGAGCAGCGTGTGGGAAAGTACTTCGAGTCTTCTCGTCATCCATGACGCACTGATTGAAAACAAAAGTTTTGAATCAGTGCGTCATGGCTTTATTATTTTCACAAAAAACTATTAGCACAAAAAAAGTAAACGAAACAAACGAATGCGAAGTTAGGAGAATTAAAATAAGCCTCCTGATCATAGAGTAGAATAGCTCTTATTTATTTTTCCCCATTCAATTCTCAGTCAACGACAATACTTTTAGAAATGTATGTATGTAGATAATCTCAAGCATGCCCGTTATAAATGGCCGACCATTAAATTCAAACATGCATGACTTATGGGTCAACAAGGTAGGCGACAAAATAAAATTACTGCGACACCTAAAATACCCAAATTCCGTGTTTTATAGCTGTTAGTTTTGTCCAGCAAAACTGATTCGGAATTTAAATACAGTTTGAATTGTTTGGTTGTGCAACGTTTGGCTTGGGTTATTTATTATTCGGTTTTTTTTCAACTATGTTTAAATTATTATACATAGTTTAAATTATTAGAAAACTATATGTATCTGTATCAAATTTAAGTTGAGCTACGTACCTCTAGATTGTTTGCAACAGTCTGTAGTTAGCTCAACTGTTTCAATTATTCTAATTTGGTATTAAAGTACCATCTACAAATCTAAATTTTTATAAAAGTAGATTTCATTGGTGCATGCATTTTTTTTTATTTCATGTGAGGGGTGGGTTCTTAGGGATCCAGCATTATTTATTTATTTGAATATTTACTATCCTACTAATATTATAAACGCGAAAGTTTGTGAGGATGTATTTAAGTATGTTTGTTGCTCTTTCACGCAAAAACTACTGAATGGATTTTGATGAAACTTCACAAAAACATAGCTTACATATCAAAATAACACATAGGCTACAATTCATAAAAATATATTATATATTACCCAAAATATCAATTATCACGCGGGTGAAACCGCGGGGCGCAGCTATAGTGCAATATTCATAGGAACATCATATTCTATTATTATGTTCTTAAACATAAAAATAGAATTAAATACAGAAAACACCTAGGACATAAACAATGTACGATAATAACAATCTATATTCTTTTATTCCAGCATCAACCTGGGGGCAGTCTCCATCGGAAGACGCGGAGAAAGCGAAGCTGGTCCGACAGCCGAAGCGCGATGAGGCCGGGAAGCCTCACATCAAGCGGCCCATGAACGCTTTCATGGTCTGGGCCAAAGATGAGCGAAGGAAGATTCTCAAGGTATGTGTGCAAACTAAGGCCCGTATTATGAAAGCTTGTTCAGTTATCCTAAACCGAAACCAAAGAAAGAGAACCAAAGTTATCGACATAGCTCTAAGAATTAGCAAGCTGAAGTGGCAGTGGGCCAGCCATATCTCGCAAAGAACCGACAACCGCTGGGGTAAACGTGTCCTTGAGAGGAGACCGCGACTCGGCTAACGTGGTGTAGAACGCCCTCCGGCCAGGTGGGATGATGACTTGTGAAAGATTGCAGGCAGATGGTGGATTCGGCTAGCTGAAGACATGGCGCCTATCTCAAACAGTGGCCTATTATAGGTTGATTTGATGACGAATAAACAAATCACGCTGGATGCGGCAAGCGAGACCTATGTCCAGCAGTGGACTACTATTAGGCTGATGATGATGGAACAAATCACCCAATATGTCGCATCTCCATATTAGCTATCAAACGACAAGCAACTTACTCAATCGATTATTTGTTTATCCTAAGAAAACCTATTTTTGCCACTTTCCAGGCATGCCCGGACATGCATAACTCCAACATCTCCAAGATCCTGGGAGCGCGGTGGAAGTCCATGTCCAACGCTGAAAAGCAACCCTACTACGAGGAACAGTCACGGCTTTCCAAGCAGCACATGGAGAAACATCCTGATTATAGGTAAGATATTACTTCCCCACTGCTGGGCAAAGGCCTCACTAATCAGAGGGCTGAGATCGGTTTGAAGACGGCATCCAGAGGCGATCGTGACGTATTATTTTTGTATGGGATTTAGGTACCTGTATCATATAGACACCGGACTACGTAAATCCCGTCTAATCGTCCCATACGTCCAGACGTATGGGACGTCTGGATGCTGTCGTCAAACCGATCTCTGATTAGTACAGCACACTTTGGATCATCGCTGGATCAGTGCATCTATCGTGCGTCTCATTCTTCTATAGGATTTGTTCCATAGAATAATGAGAGGTCACGATCACGTCTCGTACTATCGGCAAAAATATATTCGGGCTTTGGTTTCGTGCCACGAAAGTTCAGTCTTATTGCTATTGAAAATGGCGAATCACACAAAGACTAGTATTTTTTTAAATAGGTACGAATGCGAATTCTTTTTGAATAAAACTGTTTTTTAAGTTATGCTGGACAATTAGTAATCTCAGTATTTAAATTAATGGAACTACTACGGACGGAATCAATGTTATACAAAACTAAAATAATTATCAATTAATCAAACAAATAAACATTATATGTTCGGCTACCTATATTTACATCCTCCTTTTTTCAAAGTCGGTTAAAATGTATATAGATACCACAGGTTCTTAACAAAGATTTGCTTTTCCAGATACCGGCCAAGACCGAAGCGGACCTGCATTGTCGACGGGAAAAAGATGAGAATATCCGAATACAAAAACCTAATGCGCTCGCGACGTCAAGAGATGCGTCAGCTCTGGTGCCGCGATGGAGGCAGCGAGCTAGGCTTTCTCCCGGGACTTTCCTCGCCAGGGCCTTCCAACACGTCCCCCCCACCTAACGGAGGGGGGTACCAGATGTCGTTCTCCCCCCCTTTGTCGCCAAGGGAGGATGATTGAGGGGCGGCGCGCGGCTGGCCTTATCCCCACGCCGCGCCCTTAATGCCCCCTACCCACCCCTGGTAAACTTTCCATGACTTTCGTGAATTGCAAGTGAAAAAACTAAAGACTTTCTTCTTTCGCAAGTGGTTACGTACGGAAAAAAATATTAGCTTTTTGTTATGTCCAGTGAATAGACGAGGTTGTTTTTTTTAGACGGGTATAATGCGAGCTGCTGTTGTTTAGAAAACGTTTGCGGAGTAGGGTGTTTTAGAGTTTAGATTTTTATTTTCGAATTTTGTAAATAAGTAGAAAAGTTTGAGGGTATCGCGCATTGGACGTTTGATTGGCCAGTGTTTTATTGGATCTCTCTCGGTAAAAATAATAAATATCAATGAGATTATTCCATTAGAGAATTAAGAAAATACACTTTTCTGTTTCTTAATTTCCAGAAAATGTTTTACTTGGCACTATTCTTCATCCATTATAGCTTTACCTGTACCTTACCTTTATTACAACAACAGACAGATTAAAAAAACGCGTAGAAAATGTATTTAGACATTTAGAAAATTCTTTTTTTTTTTATTGAAAGGTGTAATCCTTAGTGGATATTTTGTAAATAAGCACAAATTTCTTTGTATATATTTTTAATGTCATGTCATCCAATTTATTATTAAATAGAGATTTAGTATTAACTGCTTTACTTTGGGATAGTCCGTAGACTTTTCTGTGGCCATGTATATTAACTTTTACTAGTTTGTGTACCTAGTTGTAAGCACATTAATGTATCAAGCCAAAAATTTGAAGCGAAATGCTTGAAAATTTAAGTGTTTTGAACACAAATGACTGTTTTGTTTAAATCCAAGTTAAAATACAGAACGGTTTTAAGAATACTCATAGACTTAGTAAAGATTGCTATAAAATAATGCATATAACATTTTTTATGGACTAAATCCAGCAAAAAAATAGTGTTTTGTAGCTAAGTGTATATACTAAATAGACATGGAAATATCATTAGTTAAATTAAGTACATTTTACATAATAGTGCCCGTGTTTATATGCGCTAATTTAAAATTCCAAACTAATTGTACTTCCACGAAAAAATATACTTAATCATGCTTTTGCAAAAACTTTAAAAAGTAGGGCATAGGTGGTCAATTTCAACATTGTCAATTTCGGAAATAATTCTCCTAATATTTATTCAATGTAGGTATTAGAATTACTTAGAAATCATGCCTCCTTGGTATCTGTACAAAAAATAACATAATAGCTACTCCAATAAATAAAAAATCAGCAAGTGATGTCTACATTTAGTATACATTACATAATCAAGATTTTGTTCACTTGTAGGTAAGTGGTTCAGTACAACTTGCATGTATAATTTAGGAAACCTAGTAAAATATATTCCTGTCATCGTTTCTATTCATAAATACCTAGTGGATCTTTGATATAAATACTAAACTTATCTACTCTCGCATAATCAAATCGTGCAATTTAAATAATTAAAGTAGTAGGTAGTCTTGCATAGATGATTAAAAGTAGATCTAATTAAGACACTTTTGAAAAATTATATCGAGGCGCGTACTTGCCAGTTTCATTTTGTTATTTATTGTTTCTTTGTAAATTGTTTTCTTAAGTTTTCAATATGCCAGTAACTGTTCTTAGTACTCGTAGAATTAGTCTAAGCATAATATTTCATAATAATATGGATTAAAATTAAGCTATGAATATTAGCGTGTATTAGTAGTGAATGTGTAAGTTTAGCCGTTAAATTATTTATTTTTATGTTGATCAGTGTAAATAAGCGAATATTTCTATGTAAGCGTTAGCAATTGTGGTTATTTGACTTTTGTAGGGTCGATACTTAATGTAGTAGGTATGTTAAGATCTCCAGTGGTTTTCATTATCTTTATTTATTGAATCAGTTTATTTTGTATCACTAGCATCTTGCCATGAACATGTGGTTGCCATAATTGATTATAACACGTACACTATTAATTGTTAGTATGCGGATTTTTGTAGTAATTTTTCGCATTTTGAAACGTTTAATTTTTTTAAACAATCGAGTGATTTCTCGTGTACTTAAATTTATATTACTTTTCGTTGTTTCTTGCGTTTATAAGTTTTCTCGTTCAAGATATTTATGATACTTAGCATTCGAAAATGTTTCCAATGTAAAAGTAGTTAGAACTTAGGTTTAAACGCCTAGTATAAACCAGGTCACATTATTTAAAAATTGTGCCAAAACCCAAAAGTATATTGAAATAAACATTGAAAAAAATATTATTTTGTTTTATTTTCGTGTTAACGTTAAAAAAGCTACCTTTATAGATACATTACCTTTATATTTAGTTAGTAGTTAGATACATAGGTAGACCTAAAGATTTTTTTTTTACATTAAATTGTACAGTGTTTCACATAACTTGCCGACACGTAAATTAAATTTTCTGATTTTGATTTCGCGTGCCCAGGCAACCTACGATAAGTTTCTAGGATATTTCCTTAGACAATGAGGTTTAACAGATATAGGTTAAGCTTATCAAGGGTGTCCAACAGTCCTGTTAGGCCATAGATCTTTCACACCCTTGGAAAACCAATGAGTTTTTTTAGTTTTCTTTCCGCCGTTGACCTGATCAGTCATATAGGTAGGTACCTACCGAGTACCTACAAATGAAAAATAATAATTAATTATTTCGTTTCTCTTTAGTTTTCAAATTGTTAAAAAAGATTTGACTACGTCAAGTCAAATATATTAAATCTGTGGTAGGTAAACATAGATTGCACTCAAGAAAAAGGATTTGAATGAGATAGGAATATGACATGAATCTGTTTTCTCAAATACCAGGACAGCATGAATATTGCAGAGTATTTTTTACTTGGTTAAATGAAAATACTCACCTCTGCAATACTTATGATGTCCTGGTAGGTAGGTACTTCAAACATGATTTTTTTTACATTGGTCATGAAGGATAAATTTAGTAAATAATGTTGCAAACCCACTTTCTCGTGGTTTTTTATTTTTATTTTATTTAGCCTGTCTCGTCCCACTGCTGGGCAAAGGCCTCCCCAAATCTTTCCACTCAGTGCGGTCACGTGCGATCTCCCACCAATCTCCGAGGAAGGTGAAAAACCCGTTTAATCGATTTAACCAAGTAGAAAAATACTCTGCAATATTCATGCTGTCCCGGTAGAGAAATCTATCCAAATCCATTTGAGAAAACACATTCACGTGTTTTCTCGTATGTTCAGCAGTGGACATGGATTACGGGGTCACAAAAACGACGACGTCATAAAAATAAAAATAAAATTCAGCAGACATTTAAACATTTATTACCGTGCATCGAATAAATACTTCCAATATCAGTAAATAATTCACATTGACTATTAAGTTTCGTTAATCGAAAAATATTTGGTTTTATTTACATAATTAATATATATTACAATTATTTTTATACAATAAGTACATTATATTAAGTATTTGGGTTGTTCTGACATACATTTATTAGAAGACCTATATTTATGAGATTTACAATATATCAATTATTCACATAAACTAGTTAATATTTGGTTGTAATGGCTAAGCACTTTTTAACAATTCCTAAATATAATTTCTCGTTATAAATCTATGCTTGCAAGTTGCAATCTTTGCGCAAATTAAGCTAGTTGTAGACTGACCAAAAATGTTGAAGACAATATTATTAGGTAAATTTGGGTACAAAACATTAAAGTACACAAAAATCTAAACTGTTAAATACTTATGGTAATTATTAGACTGCATATACTCAAGGATAATAAATTCTTATATTTTTGTATATTTTGAACATATTGTAATAAGATTTGTGCATTAATTTGTAAACGCATAGAAAGCAATATACTTACAAACAATTTATAAATATAGAAAAAACTATAACAAAGTTTAACAATCATTAATTTCATCAATTTATGAATTTCGATATAGCTAACTGCCATTGCGTATAGAATATACCCCTGTGTACTTTTTAATGGAGCTTATCGCTTTGGAAATTTCTAGAGTCCAAGACTAAGACTAAGTAAGAAAAAGTTTAGCACTTACGGCTCAGGGACTTCAGAGCCCGAAGCAGCAGGCACGCAAGAAACACACAATCTAACCTTATTCAAGTCTAAACACGCGCCATGGTAAGTATGACCGCACTTAAACACCCACAAACCGCCATCTTCAATCAAAAACTCATTTTCTAAAGGTATACCACAGAGGGCGCAATCAGTCACTCCCGTTAAAATATACAAATTGTCTATGATCTCTTTTAGAGTTGTGTGTTTTAGTTTATAATTATCTTGGTCGTTCTCTGTGATTAGTTGTTTGAGGGGGGTTAAACCCCAATGTGGGGAAGTTGCTGCCACAGATATAGGTAATGCAGTGTTCTTTATACAGCCTGATGTGTTCCGAAGGAGTTTGAATATCTGAAATAGAAGAGGTTGTTATATTAGTGGCATATGGATGATTTAAGTTAAAGGTGCTATAGTTTGACCGAAACCGCTGTACCGCGCCTGAGGTATGCGAGCGGCGAGACGGGGGGGAAATATCGGCCGCTCCGATCCAGCAGTCTGCCGTCAACGCGTACTCTTGCAATTTTTTCCTCGCCCCCCACCTCGCCGCACTTTCCTAAGGAGCGGTATAGCGGTTTCGGTCAAACTATATCTATGGCGCTCATTAGGGAGGCCTATGTCCATCTGTGAACTAACCAAATAGGTAGGTTTTACTGGTAGATTTATTTCAACTAATATTAAAAAGTTTGTGAATTCTAGAGATCCATGCATATTTGGTGAGCCTAAAGAAAGAAAGTTAAAAAC
This sequence comes from Eupithecia dodoneata, assembly GCA_947044415.1. Classification (NCBI taxonomy): domain Eukaryota; kingdom Metazoa; phylum Arthropoda; class Insecta; order Lepidoptera; family Geometridae; genus Eupithecia; species Eupithecia dodoneata. Next base: position 5,923,923 of record OX345670.1, read on the forward strand.
CGTGCAAACATAAAATAAATAATGCTGGACAATCCACACAGCATCATCTACCCCCAAGCTAAGCCAAAGCTTGTATGGGTACTAGATGACTGATACATAGATAGATATTTTTTATTATACGTAGAAAACGACTTGGGACACCTGGAACAATAGAGATCGTACACACCATTGTTCCGAGGCAGGAATCGAACCTGCAACCTTCTACGGTCTTCAATAATAATAAGTAATTTACCTCTTTTTTAGCATCTTCGTATTCATAAGCACCATAAAGAGTATCAGTTAGACGCCCAACCACTGTAGAATCAAACTTCTGAAACATAGTCACAACTAGGCATGTATGATAGAACTTCATAGTCAACGCTCCAGCATCGATCAAATTCGCGTTTTTCTCCATGATTTTGATAGCATTCTTTCCGCCTATAGACTTAATCATAAGCGCGCCTAAGTCATCCCAACTTAACATATCTTTGACCGATATATTATCAAACATCTTTGCACAGTTTAGGCACATATTCGCGTATAACGTTGCGTATAATTGGACTGCTCTGTTCCATGTGTCTATTGTGAATTGAGGTAAGAAAGAGTGCAGTAACTTCTCGTCCAACATTTGCAGTAGAATTCGTAGTATATTCAACAGATCTTCGTTCCTCCGTAGATACAGAATTTTCCGCCATAGGTAAGGCATTCTTTTGCACATATCATAACATTGATCCCTTGTTTGACCGGACCATTGCATTTCAATGAATTTATCTACTAATTCTGAAAATACTGGTGTTTGGTTGGTTCTTGCGTATGGCAGGGGAAATCCACACTCGCATCCTGTATTCGAATTCTTTAGAGTTTTTATATTAACTGATATACAGGAGTCAACAAAATACTTGTACAACTCTTCATCTTTAATAATAAGGTCCAAATTCTCTTCCAACTTCTTTGAGTTTAAGAAAGTGAGAAAAATATAATTCGGGACATATTTCGATTCATCAACAGAACCAATATCAACACAGTAGTGTTCTAACTTTGTCATAAGACTGTAGATTTCTTTTATATCACAGGAGTTTTTTTCAATGATAGAAATTAAATTCGATTGATCTGCCTTACCAACTAAGCTTAATTTATAACATTGATACAATGATTTGCTAACTTTATCCTTGTCTACTAAATTGTCTATATCTATGGCTTTTTGACTAGATTCCTTCATTTCTTTATATACAATATCATTATCGATAGGCAGTATGCTGATTGGCTCTTCATGAGTTAGCAATATTGGTTCATCTCGAGTGATATCTTTGATATCCCTGTTGTTGAAGTCAGGTTTATCACCAAGATGCTTCATTTTGTCTTCGAAACCCTCCCATTTCTCTTTTAGCATCTTTTTACTAGTATTTAGTTTATCAGATACTGTTACGCCAATGTCTTTCAGGGCTTGCATTGCTTCTGGTGATATCGTCGTGTTGAATTTGTAATCATTTTTGTGTATTGTATTGTCTTCCTCATCTAGTGATGATTGTGCATGGTATGTGTTGTCTACTATATGGATACCAGATTTTTGCAAAGCAGCATTTGATTTTAAGCTGTCAAACTTTTCTAAGATTGAATCTATGCAGTTAAGTATATCTTTATGTTCTAGTTTGTCCCTCAGTCCAGACAAAATATGAAGTTTTGGGGACATCTCGTGTGTAAGCAAGTATTCTCTGTAAAACGCACATAATTCAGCGCAAATGGCGTATTTCTCATCAATATAACTTTTTATAAGAAACTTATCTACCTTTGTAAATCGGAAGCTTAATAATCTACCATTATTTAACCACAAATAAAGCATATCATTATACAATTTGCAATCTAAAATATCTTTGTATTCAAACCAAACAGTGTGGTCTACATTCTCAATATTCAGAAAGAATAATGCATCTTTTCTAAAACAGAATATCACACTCTTCATGGAGAATATTTTGAAGAAGTTTATAGATTTTCCCTCATTGCAGCTTGATATATTTTCTATGCATAAGTTTTCATTCTCATACGACTCTAAAGTGACTATTTTCATAGGTTTCCGTGCCAACACTTGTTTGAATTGATGAGTTCTTTTGACAGTTCCATCTATAGCTGCCTCCCACAGTCTTGAAGAGGGCCTTGCACAAAAGACAATAGTATTCTCTAGTTCTTTGCCAATAGCAAACTTCGATTCTTCATTGACCATGTTGTACTTTTTCACTTCAGTGAATTCTTTTTCAACATTATTGATTGGTGTTTCAGTACACTTTTGCTTGTTTACGAAGCAAGCTCCGAATTCGCCATCTCTGAGTTTCTGGCCTATTTGTCGGTATTGCTCTTGGGAAGTATCGCAAATATAGCACCGAGTCAGTGTAGATACGAGTAGCATACATGACTTTGTGTCTATTTGGCATATCCTGGAGTCTAAACTCATGATGATTTGTGATGAGCTCTGAAATGTTTTGGCCTGAAAAAATATTAAATGAATTAATAAATATTGCTGGACAATTAACACTTTTCAGTGTGCCACTAAGCAGAGAGATTAATTTTCTAGTAGGAACCCTTATTATAAATTAAAGGTTTTATTTTTATTATTTTCTTTTTATAAAGGACAAAGGGTTTGCAAAACTCTTAAAGTTATTAGCTATATATACTCCAATCAAGATGCCACTAATAGAAACATTATTTATAAAAATTACAACAATGTTACAGACACTAATTTGGAAAATAGCAATAAAACAAACAATAAAAAATCAACCATGAATTACACAAATATATACATCTTTAGCAAATTAATTTAAAAAAATATTTAGCCTGAATCGTCCCACTGCTGGGCAAGGGCCTCCCCCAAATATTTCCAACCAGTGCGGGTTAATAAAAATGATAATTATGTTTATTGGTTATTATTACATGACTTATTTAACTTACTTTACATAGGATATTTAAAACAGTTGCACTGCTGCAAAGAACAAAAAAATAAATATAGTTTAAGTACTCACAATAAAATTTTGCATCTGCAACACTGATAGCTTTCCAACATCATCACCAGTTAACAGCAGATTATTGTCATTCCAGATCATAGCGGTGACTTCATTCCCCTGATGGTCCTTAGAGGTCGTTGTGGAGTGACCACCAGTTGGGGATTGCTTGCAGCCAGTGACGGTGACCATTCCTCTGCCGTTTGCATAGCCAATATGCTTGTCATCTACGGATATAGCCAAGCGAGTGACAGCACCATCCTGAAAGTAGATTATAGCAAAAAGAGAATAAGATTAAGTTTATTCTTAAATTGTGTGAATCATAGTTACATGAAGCTCTTAAAAATATAATAAAAATATAATAGTCTTAACAATTTAATATATTAATAACATAAAAAGTTAATATAGGGTATATGACATATAATTCACCAATTACCACAGCTTCATCAAGCTCTAAAATCAGCAATGCTTGTGTTATGGGTAGTGGGTACTAGATCTCGGATATGAAATGAAATGAATTTATTTGGTATACATAATTGATGCATTACAAACATAGAAAGTTCTTAATTAAAAAAAAAATCACCCAGATCACCTGAAACAAGTATCTGGAGATTGTACAAACAAAATGCTAAAGGCAGGAATGAACTAGCAACCCTTCTGTGCCACGGACATCACATTCTGATGCATAATTAATTTATTAACCTTTAAATATCCTTACATAAGGATTTCTGGTGAAGGGACCTGTGACAGGCCTTTACGCAATATAGGTATCAGGGAAGTTACAGGCATTTTATCACAGTAAAATTGTATGTCTGTCTAACTTACCTTGTTGGGAATAAGCTGCAAAAATTCACATGGAGTCCTATTGAATATGTACAATCCTCCACTTGTGGCTCCAAAAACAATTCGAGTCTTTGATACATCGAAACAAGTGTACTGAAAAAACAAATAGCAATTTATGAGACCATATTTTTTTAGATACCTCAGATTACAGAGAGATGAAACATGTGAAAATATAAACAAGCTACAAAAAATGCGTTTTTGTCATTAATACTTTACATCTTTATCAATATTACCTACATAACGTGTGTGAATAATAATAGAAAATGTTGAGCAAGAGCCAAAATTAGTTACCTTTATCCGTTGTACATTTTTGATAGGATAATTTATGGAATCCGTGATATCTGGGAGCTCTTGTAGAACGTAAGGCGGTGGTTTATGGCTCGACATTGTTGGTCAAGAAATCTTCTCATCACTTTCAGGGTTTTATTCGGTCCAAGATTGATAAAATAAAAAATCGAAATCACGAGAAAGTCGAGAAACAAGAAAGCAGGCAGACAGTAGGCACCGCAAGAGCAAGCAAAGCACCAATCATCACCAAACCAAACCAACCACAAGTCGTGTCCCCTTTGAAGTATGACAGTGACAATTAGTGACAGTTCGATTTTGACATTCACTCATCTTAGAGGCTCTCAACATGAGAAATCCACACAAATAATGTAGGTCTTAATGTAGGTAGGTAGGTAAGAATCGGACATTAGCTCTTTTAATTTTACATGCTGTTATTTTACTTGCCTTGTTATAAGCCCGGCCACACGGTCCGTCTTGCTTGTGAAGATCAGTTTGTGCAGTTGACTGTGACAAAAGACTGAATTCTCAGAAGAGAAGACGTTTTATTAATAATGTTTTATTTCTATATTTTCAGTGTCACTATGCCGCTATTAGAAGATATTTTTTTTTAGGAGCTTTCTTATAATGTTTGTTGATAAAAAAAAGCAACAAACAAACAATCGCCACCACGGCGCCGCGCCTCGCCGAATTTTTTTATTTAAGTAGTCTAATCTTCAGCTTGTGAAGCTACCGTTATGCACACGCTGTGTCTTACGTAAGACTTTTATCGGCAAACAATCAAAGAAATATTTCAGATTTCAAAAGCTTTATTTCTCTACTCTCTCGTCTCTCATACATATTAGAGATATAAATTATCATCATATAAGAAATAATGTGTTTTTAATTTCAAAATATGTTATAACAATATAAAATTTATTGAAATAACTTTAAAAGTTGCCATAGAAACAAAGCGTGAAAAGCCACGGGCATTAGTATAAAAATAAAGTCTATAATTTGACTTTAAATTTCTTTTTTGGCATATCTATGTCTGGGTAACCCTCCCAACGATCTGGTTCCTCTTCAGGTTTACGCTTGTACTCACAATAGGGAAAACCAAAATGTGCGGGTGGCATCCAGAAAAGCTTGTTGTTATATAAAAAGGCAACCCGGCTGTTATTCACTGTCGGTCCTTCAAATCGTAAGTTTCTCTTTACTGTGACCCACTTTGTGACGTCTCTGCCTGCAACTGTTCAGTAGTGATGCATTGGTAGCGCTAGTTTAAAGCAGTAGTGCCTATTAGGCTATTTTTTACACTGCCTATAAAAATAGGTACCAGAACAAAAAAAAACTTGACCTTATTTCAGTTGATTTGCAGCGCGAGGCGCTATATAGATATTATAAATATAAAAAAAATAATCTAAGGCACAAAAAAATAATGTTAGAACTTCAATACTTACGATTTCGTACTGTTATTTCTGGCAGACCACCATAATCGAGAGCATCGGGTGGTTCAACATGCGCATAGTAACCCACAGCTGCGTATGTTTTTGACATAAAATATCGTTTCATGCTTCTTATCACATAGTATCTATCATAAGGGCGAGTAAAAGCCATTGAGAGATGTGCTTTTATACTCGTACAGAATTTCTTTGCAGCATCCCATTTAAATGTGTAGGGAATTATTCTCATGCAATATTTTCTGTTGTATTCCCAGCCTGCAAGAGATTTATTATTTCGCCGCCGCCGCTGAGAGTAAACCCACAGCTGTCTAGAGGGAGGTAAGTAGGTAAGTAATACTTTAAGCACTTAAGGCGCAATGAGTTCGCTTTTTCGAGACAAGGACGAACGAACGCCGCGCAGGGAAGGCAAGAAAGGGAGGCAAAAGCGACGGAATGAGCGGCCAGCGCGCAATTTCACTGGTTTTTATTTTTAATGCATGTCGATAATGTATGTCATTGCTCTAAAATAATACTGTTTCTCAAAAAACTAAAACCATAATTTTCTAAAGTATTTATTAGGGAACACTTAGAAGAAATTTCATTACAATAATATTAAATAACTAGCAAATAAAACTGGTTTTTCCGTAGAGATAGGATACCTATCTCTGTAAAAATGAAGATTTAGAGGAATCTTTGCCATTTTTTTCTATCGAGTCAAGTTTAGTCAATCGTGTTTCGACGCCCATAACATACTAACTAATATCCTAAACTTTTGATCCTCATCAAAATATATTCGAAAATTAGGTATTTTTTTCCCTTAAAATTGATTTTCCGTTAAGTCAAAACGTGCGTTTTGGGACTTATCCTTAAATCAACTCACCTATCTTACACATCCTTCTTGAAATATTTCTTCGTTTCATTGACCGTTCGACGAGCAATTGTTGCAAAAATAATTGTTTTTTTGTCAACTCCGTCGAAATCTCTGGTGGCTTAGGAGTGGTTATGGGTTCCAAAACCCAATTGAAGGCCCATACTCCCATTACTCCTAATACTGCACTGTGAAAATAAGTAAAATTGTATTTTTTTCATAATCTGGTAAAATATACATTTCTGTAACTATGATTTTCCTAAAAAAAATTTACTTAAATGAAATAAGAATAAAAAATAATATTTAATTATTTACATATTAAATAAAAAATATTGTAACTCAGTTTAATCGCAAGTAATACCTACATTCTATTTTAAATTACTTTGTTTAAAATGGATATATGTATTTTACATTTTTGTAGGAACTTTTTACATTTAAAGTTGTATGTACATATGTAACTTACTAAAGCATACCCATTATGATAATATAACCACTTAAACTTCTTGGCCCTACGTGCGTCTGGTTGCACACAATTCGGCCTAAGCCAGGAAAAACTTAGAGAAAACTAATATAACTAAATCCTTATGTAAATAGAATAAAAGCGTTTGAGTGACCTAACGCTATTATCTCATTAGTATGATATAACAATAGCCTATTGTTTGGTAACAAAGGTCTGCGAAGGCGTCAACAAACAAACAATCAGGTAGGTACCTACAGGACAGGGAAATATAACAGGGTCCCCCCATTCGGGTTTCAACGAGTGGGTGGATAGTTTTATGCTCGTCATATCATTTCAAGAAGGTACCTACGAGTACCTTTTATTATTCTTATTGATACATAAGTTTCCTTATTTTACTCTTGGAAATATATTATGTATTATTCAACTAAAAGCGTCTTTGTTTATATTTAAAAGGATGATCCTGTGTGAATTGTCCAGCATCTTTTACCAATTTATTTGTTACAAATACGGTTTTGTTGGCGGGCCGAATCAAAACGCTTTGTTGGCCGGATGACTGCACACAGGTTTTAGTAGATTCGATCTGGCAGCACTGGTTGGTCGTTTAATTTTATACCTTTTGGTAATTTCATTCCATTTAACTTTTTTTTTGGACTCGCTAGTGCCTTTTTTACTTTATGACATAAATTTTTTAAATTATGTCATAAAGTAAAAAAGGCACTGGGAGACGTTTAAAATAATAAAATAAAACCTATTACGAAACAGGATAATTATCACATTAAACCGGATAAGGATCAGAAGAGTTAGGTTAGGAAAACTATAATTAGGGAATTACCAAATATACATACATATATTATGAACATTATATATTATTTATACAAATAAAGGATGCTAAGCAATGATAAATAGAAGGGTTTAAGGAGGAAAGGAGGGAGGCATTATTATTGGAAGCGGAATACGGAGGGAGATGAGATCATTATAGAAGGATTTCGTATTTGTCGTTCGTATGGTCGTATTTGTTACAAGAGAAAAATATATGATTTTCGAAACCAAATTCATCATCGTTCCATTTCATTCATTAATATATGTTCCATCTCGTTCGTGCCAGTTCGTGGTTTCGTTTCATCTCTGTGGCTCTGTGGTTTCATTTCCTAGTTTAATTTCATTCATGCCATAGAGAATATAAACTTTATATTCTCTATGGCATGAATGAAATGAATGAATGTAATACTTTATATTATAAAGTATTACATTCATTCATTCATTTCAAATTCAAAATGTCTTTCGTTTTGGCTGCGTTGCGTCAATTTTCTTAATGTATTCTATCGGCGATTATCTTATTCATCGTAGACTATTATTCTCTCCAAGTTTATGTGAGTACAAGTTTAACTATATATTTCCTATCGTTCTAAGTATTTTGAACCCTGTTTGATTGAACCATTATTTGTTCATTACAGCTATTATTTTGAAAAGTTTTAAAAATAAATACATAAGTACATACATAGAAATAAACTCGCTCGTTGTCAGGGACGATTAAAATTTACGCTTCTCTGTTGTATGTATTGAACAATAAATTTTAGTCCGATTTTTTATTTTGATTTCTCGAAGGTTCCATGACGCAATTTGCTACGCATGAGGAAGACGTCGGGGTATGAAGACTCGAAGAGCAAAGAATGTTTGAAATGGACATAACTTGACCTTGCTGAAGAGGTTTTATCTTCAATGAAGATGGAAGAAGATATTTGCAAAATATGGCAATGATGACATCATCCACTGGACTGGACTGGAATGTTGTATAGGTATAATATTGGTTCTGAGAATTAGACGGAACTGGCTCAGTTTCGTCTAATTCTTTTACTTTTCTGGTTTTTCTCACTGTTGTTGGTGCATTCTAGGTGCCCTAGTGGGTTCCCAATAGTACCTATAGAGAGAGAGAGATAGTAACCTATAGAATAATTTCCAATCCTGCAGTGCAGCTTGGCAAACTGAAATTAGGTATAGATTGATAGAATATACTTTATTGCACTAAAATTGCACCTACATAGGCGAGCATAATGCTAGATGGCCTTCTCTATCTTCTATCCTTTGGGTAGTGTGGACAACAATTTAGTAGGATGTGCTAGATTACAGAACTTGAAATTATAGGTTTAATCAGTTTTAATTGTTGTTAGGTTATGAAGCTTTATTACTAGCCTTGGCCCGCAGCTTCACACAAGAGTATGTTTGGTTGACGGTCGAACCAGCAACTATTGTCTGCGGCTATAATAGATATTTAATTCATAAGATAAACAAATTGCCATGATTGAGTAGGCCTAAAAGGAATTAGGATAGCAAATTAATTTATCAGGTAGGTTAGGTATCCATAGAGAAAAGGTAAGTGTAATTTGTAGATACAACTGTAGGGCTCCTAAAATGCACCATTTCCACTATTTTAGTTCTCCTTTCAACATAATAAAAGCAATTTATTCATGAAAAGTTAGATAATAATAAAATCGTGGAAAGTTAGGTCCGAGTGGATTAGGCCTCCCGGGGATACCACTTTAAAAAAAAACGCACCTAGTGCTTTACCTCTTGGTGGTGTGGAAAAAAGCACATTATGATTTTACATTATTTTATTTTTATGTACCTACCTACTGTAAATTAAGATAAAGGTGATGTTTTTTGAAGCCTAACTGCACTATCAAAAATTGGTTTCTTTCAATCAATTATATCCATTAAAATTTTACTCTATTATCTTTTCAAAGAATACCACCTTTTAGTTTTGTTCCTCTAAGCCTTAGATTAGAGGAACATATTGGTTTCAGAAATTCCTATGACCTTAAGAGTCTAAAGTCATAGGAATTTCTAAAACCAATAAGATGTCTGAAACATAGGTGTGACAGGTGTCGTCCATGAAGTTTCAAGCCTTTATTTTTTCCAGTATATGTTTTTGATAGAAAAGCATGTAAGGACCAGAACCAGGAGGCTTTCACCACTAAGTGGTGCTTCCACATAGCTATAATATAAATTTAGTTAATAGAGAAAAATGTTAATAAATTTGTGTGGTAGTCAATAATGCTTATTTTATTTTTATATTATTTATTAAGTTCATAGGCTTTACAGGTGTTAGCTTGGACATTAACCTCATTGGACACATACAATTTCGTAACATCATCACATAGTTTTTCAAACTCTTCATATTTCCACTTCGCCATTTCATTTTCTACATCTTCTGATGTCAGGCTTGTAAAGGATTCATTACCTAAAAGTTACAAAACTCATAAGAACATAATCATTGCCATAGTTCACTGGTTAAATAACTGTACTTACTAAAAACGGGGAAGAATCCACAAAATTCTAATACTGCAACATTGAAATGTTTAAAATCCTTAGCACCCACAGTGCTTTTTCTTGGGAAAATATAAACATCCACATTATATGAACTTGATAAACATAGCATTAAGTTATGCGCTATAGTCCTTATTTGAAGGTATTTTATAAGTGTGTAAAGCTCTTGTGTTTTAGATTCAACTTCTTGCTCTGGTATTGTGATAAAAAATGCTGGTACTGGGTATTCTGCTAAACTGAACAGGTTTTGTTTGAGTGGTATCTTATCCTAGAATACAAAGAATTGATAATTAGGTATTATTTTGGGACATAATAGATCATCAGGCAGGTATAAAGTAGCAAATATTGTTTACTATCTCTGAAAGGGAAACAAATTGCATAATGTTTTTTTAAAGATTTACCGTTTTCTCTACAGCATAAACAGTTTTCTCACTCATCAAATGGAAATGGAGGTGATTCACTGATGCCATTGCACACAAACTGTTGAAACATATTTTCAGATTGCTGAAACAACAAAAAAATCACATGACTTTCCTAGAATTATCACAGGATACGTATTAGTTGCATTGTACCTAAGATACTTAATAGGTCTCACAATGTTCCTTAGAAGCCAGATGACACTGATAGAGGTGAACAAAAAATCAAATGGTAATAATTTATTTGCAGGATTTTTCATGCAGATCTACCAAACCTCAGTGTATGTAATTTCTAACATTCTGTGAAGTCTGTTCCTGCCGAGCTACCCCATTAAGTACAAGCTACAAACCAGTCTTTAGCAATCAATAACAGTCTAAGAGCTGCTTCCAAACTCTTGTAAGTAATAGCCTGTGGTAATTTCTGATTGATGAATGGGCAGAACAGTGTGTGGTACTTAGATATTGGGCTCACATTTACTATGAATGAGTGTAATTCAGGATCTGAAACAAAATGTAATTACTCAATACATTAGCAATTCCATTTCAGAAATAGTACATAAAAGAACTTTCGACCACCTGGCTAAAAGACAAAACAAAATGTAGGTAGTCCAGACATACCAGTGTCACTATTTCCCACTGAGAACAATATTTCATTGCTAAAAACTTTAGTAAAATTGAACTTTTCTTCATTGAAGGGCTGGTTCATGTCACTTATATGTTCTGGTTCTCTCCGGTTCAATGCTCTATCAGGGTTGAGCTAAAATAAAGGTCCAAGTTAAACTTACGCAACTTTTAAACGATTAAATTCAGAAAATAAACTTACAAGTAATAAGTAGTTCCACTTCTTCGATTCAACTGACCTCTCTTTCAAGTTATCTGTTTTATATCGGATTACGTCGGGTTTTTCAAGAGCTTCATTCCATTTGTTCATCAGTAATGTTGTGAATTTGGATTTGGATGTACTTATATCTTCAACATAGCTATCGCCAGTTATATCACCAATGCTTTTACAATGTATTTTCATTTTCTCGAATGCGGTTCAGCAGCAGAGTAAAGACGAATACTAATGAATTGGGAAGAGCTGCTGAGCACCTCTCGTAAACAAAACAAACAAAATCTGCAAAGAGAATACAATAAATAACTACCTACTTATAATCTTCTCCTAAATCACAACAAACGTTTAGTATTTTAATTAGACATGGCGCGTTATTTTATTTCAAGAAAAAGTTATCGACGAAACGGAAAACGATTTCTATAGATATTAAACTTGAATTGAACGACACCCAGCTGGCTGTTTGACACTGACAGACACTGTGTTGTCTGTGTCAGAAACTGGCCTACTCTATAGTTTTTATAAATTGCCATCTATTGGAATTATTTTGAACCATCGGTATTGTTTTCACAGATTACTTTTGACTAGCGCCTAATAGATGGCGCATAGATTTTGTCCTTTATAACTAGATGCGCCCCGTGGCTCCGTCCGCGTGAAAATCTATGACGACGACGCGACGTTCAAATGGTTTGGTTTATAAACCTTCCTCTTGCTTGAATCACTATATATTAAAATAAAGTGCATCAAAATCCGTTGCGTAGTTTTTAAGATCTAAGCGTAATAGGGACAGACAGCGGAATGCGACTTTGTTTTATACTAGGTATGTAGTAGTGATATCATTAATGCCGTGCGATTGTGAATAGTCTAGCATTATACATGTACCTATACGATGTTAGACTACAATATGATGTAGTCAATATGAATTATAGAGTTTTTTACTGTATGCTCAGAATACAGAAAGTCCAGAAACCGCGTTCAACTGTAATTGCAAGCAACACGCTGTGTCCAAAAACAAAACAACGTCCCCCGCCCGCCTCACCTTCCCACCCGCGTAATGTTGTTAGCTCAGGCATTATTTGCCCGTGTTTGGGGTAAATTTTGGGAGTATTGGAATTAAGATAATAATAGAATAAAAATTGTCCTTTTCTATATAACTATGTACCTACCTGATTATCTCAAGAAATAGATAGGTTCATCAAATAAAACACGGTTAAGATTTAAAAAAAAAATTTAATTTCCTTTTTGCTGGGTAGGCTTTCTAAAATATTGTCTCTTGTAGTTTGAACTAATTAACAAAGATTTACATTTAGATAAATTATATTTTTTTATATTACATAAACGACCAGAAAACCCTGAACAAATATTATTTGCAGATCGTACAAACATTTGTCCCGAGGGGGGAATCGAACCCGCAACCTCCTGCGTCGCAGGCGGACCGTCGCCCACCGCGCCACAGAGGTCGTCACAACTTATTAATATTCTATAACGAATAAAAGCCCTTAAAAGGTAATAAAAAGAAGGGTAAATCAAAACTCTTATATTGGCAACACTAACAAGATGGACGCATCACTCTCTATGACAATTGAAAACAGAGAAATTAATTCATTATTTAAATAAGACGATACCTAAATGCGATACTTACACGTGAAATGTGATCCCATCCTGTTTCTTTTTTAGACCCGCTGCATTTTTACAGGTAGGAACGACACAGGACGGCATAATTTAGTTAAATTGGTCATCGCTAAAATACGTCACGCGATACGACGTTCACAAAGTAACTGATCAGTTGCGCGTCAAACTACTCTATTTAAGAGTAGTTTTTGTAGCGTCAGTATTAGGCGCGCTCACGGTTTCTGGACTTTCTGTATTCTGAGACTGTATGTATATTGATAATATTTTACAGCTTTCCCTTAGAGTATATAAATATTACTTATAAATAAAGGGCCAGTCAGGGTCGAATAAAAGGGCGAATCCTATTATTTAGACTTATAAAAAATATGCAAATAACCATATATTAGACATAATAAGAGATGAACATACATATATAATATAAATAACATAGATTTAACCTTACTCGGTTCTAGAATCCCAGATATTTTTTTCTAAAGAAAGGGCTTAAAAACCACAAAATTAAATATTATATTGGTAGTAATTATCATTTGTTTTTTGTATGATTTCAAACTCTTGCACCTTTTTCGCTGCGCCTCTGCAATTATGCGTTGTTGAAGTTTTTGTTCGTTTGTGGTTAACCAACTGTTATATTATTATTGCAGTTAACTGTTATTGTTATCAGTTATGGTCAACTGTTTATAGTTTGCTTAGTTATTTTAGATTCCAAAACCGAGTATAGAATTAATGTGACACAAGTGTGTAATACCCATTAAAATAGTACTTGCAATTATTATCAGATGTGTGTTTGATCATTTTGAGGACTTTGTTAACAGATTACAGCTATTAAAGCAATCAATGTATGTATATTTAAAATTATATTAACAAGATCAAAATGAGTGGCTACCAACTCATTCACATTCACTTAAATCTTAGGTACCATATATCTATTCAGTATGAAAATTCAGCCCATTAGGGTTCATAGGATTTTTCTCATCATATTCAGCTAGAATCTCCTGTATCTTTAGAGTCATTTGAGCAGCATCATAAGAGTCCAGCTTTGACAGCATACTTGTGACTGCTTCTCCCACTGCTGCGTGTCTAGACCTGGAACAAGTGCAGAAAGCCAAGATATAAAGTTATGTAGATACACAGGTAAGGATTAGCAAGCTGAAGTGGCAGTGGGCCGGCCATATACCGACAACCGCAGCGGTTGTTGGTTCTTCGTGAGATATGGCCGGCCACTACCACAGCGAGATATTACTTATCACTACCGCGTGCGTAGCGGCTGTGGTAGTGATAGGTAGGATTCTTGAGTGGATACCGCGACTCAACAAGCGTATAGGATGCCCTCCGGCCAGGTGGGATGACGATCTGCGAAGGACTGCATGCAGATGCTGGATGCGGCAAGCTGAAGACAGGGCGCTATGGCGCTCATTAGGGGAGGCCTATGTCCATCAGTGGACTACTATAGGCTGATGATGAGGTACACACGTCCAAGTTAGTTGAGGACTGTCTGTCACGACTAAACACTCTGGGCTCAAATAACAGAGTTCTCCTAAGATGGGTTCTGCTCAGCTGTCTCAGCTAGGCCCCGAGCCGTTCTGTGGGCGTGGCATACCTAAAAGCCTGGCGCACAGAACATTCCTGGGATCCTGCCTCGAGGAATCGTACAAGCTCTGGAGTAACTCCTCGGGCATGGATCACTAAAAATCAAAATCAAGATCAGCTGCAAGGGTTAGTGGCGAACTTTGAACGCTACGGCTTCGGGGCTGAACGTATAAGTGGCGATCACAATAGGCCTATCATGGCCGCCGTGATACCAAAGCCACCCAAAGCATTATCCATATGAAAAGATAGCCTTATCTTATGGCTATGTAAGTTTATTATAATGTATAAATATTTATTTTCTTTTTTAATCCAAATATTTATTAAAGTGCCACCATTTGTATTGTTCCTTCATGTCAAGTCCATCCTAAGGTTGCCTGGAAGAGATCGCACAGAGATAAGGCCGCCCTTGATACTTCCTTTATTTTAAGTATTTATTTCTGTTTTGTGTGGTATAATAAAGTGATCTCTATGTATCTATCTATCTAAAGTTTTTTCTAGAAATTAACCATACCCATACCTTGATTCATCTAAATCATAAACATCGTTCTTCACACCTTCTAGCACCGTTGACAAATTATTAATGATTCCTAGACAGCTTGTAGTTGTTTCTGATGGATCATGTGATTGTGAGTTATCATTATCAGAGTATACCATAGCATCATTACTTATATCGTCATCCTTAGTAGAATCGACCTGGAATTTAAAATACAAACTGCATTAATGATGACCTCATTCACAGCTATTAATTTGGACAATAGGTTCAAATAAATATAAATAATGCAGGACAATTCACACAGCATTATCTAGCCCCATGCTAAGCAGAGCATGTGTTATGTGTACTAGATAACTGATATACATAATACAATACAAACAATATAATATATTGATCAAGGAATTAATTTAAAACTATAATAAAAACCCCATTCCTCTATTTATGCCTATATTTATGTCAAATGACGAAGGCCTACCCGATGAGCTAGTAGTATCATTTATGAAAATTGCATTTTATGTAGCTCCTTTGATGCTTGTAGGTAGTTCAATTATACAAACACTCATAATACATAACACACGCCTCTTGGGTAGAAATAGGGATTTTGGCCTGTAATTTGTTTTTCCATCTTTTCAAAAAAATAAAAACTGATGCTTATAAGTAGAGACTGAAAATATTCAGTAACAATTCCAGCAAAACTGTCTCTAATAAAATCTAATAAACTATAGTCTTCATCTATCGCCTGCCCCCAAAAAAACAAATTCTGCCCACAAATTCAATCTATTTGTATTTGTTGAAGAAAAAATTACACTGACTATAAAATTAAAGAATATATCAAAGCAAGTCGTCTACCAGAGTCCACGAGAGATCATGAGGACAACACAATACTCGACGAGAGTATGGTACACACGGCAGAGTCCCACAAAAGTGGTTGCCTCTCCAAGCTGAAGTGAAGTGCAGGTTCATACCTTTTCTTCTTCACTAGATTTTTCCGAAGATTTTGTTGGTGGTTTCAACCGGTGCACCTTATACAGATATTTACAGGGCTTCCACAGAAACCAGCCCACTTTGAATTCCTGAAATAATATGGCAACATGTTATTGAGATAATCAATAGACCTCACTTAATGGACCAAAAATCCAACTGCGGAAACAAGACTATACACCTGACTAGACGTAGGAGTGAGTGACCACATGGTGTAAACGACCATAAATTACTTTAATCAAGGCGGAATTCGGAACACAAGGAGAACATAATTTTGAAATCACAAGCACTTTTATAACAGAAAAGAGAATATGTAAAGGGCTGATAATTATGTTTTAAAGAACGTAATTGCATAGGGCCTGTATGTATCTACAGTTCAAAGGAGTTTGTCTTGTCACCAACCTAGCGCGAAGAATGTAATTCTATAGGGCAGCCGGCACATACCTATATAACAAAACAAAACATTACAATAGGCACATACCCGACCATTGTTTTTCCTAGCTTCAAGCTTGCGCATATAAAAGCCAACCGTTGAACGTATATTTGTCCAGCGACTCTTGACTGCCTGCCAGTCCAAATCGTGATCTGCAGCGTACCTAGCAAAAGTTTCATCTCGAAAACCAATGTTGGAAAACTTTGGGTGATTCGGGTCCCAAATATTTGGGTTGCGTTCCATGTACTTTACCAAATCTATATTCATTTCTTTTGTCCATGTTACTTTTTTGATGTCTGAAGCCATAAATTCAACTGCTCAAAACAAAAAGTAAATTGGACTTAATTGGAGGTTATTTGATGTTTTCAAGATAAGTAAGTTTATATTTATAGTAATAGCTAATTAAGCTAACGGTTTTCTTGTTTTGGTTATATGCGACTATGCGCACTGTACTGTACTATAATGCAAATTCAAGTATTCATATTCAATTAAACACAGCACCAACAGAAACAGAAACATACTTTAATAACACAACACACACATCTATAATATAACAACAAACAAAACAAATTCAACTTCTTATTTTTATGGCTCGCTCACTCGCTCGCTGGGTCTGTGCTGCCCATGTGCTGCCACATCTCTGCCAGTGGCCATGTGAAAAGAGTCATAAACTTTAGTAGAGAAAAACAGAATGAAATATCAATGATAAATAAATAGTTCGATCGTTTTTATTTATAACGTAGATTGATTATTACTAGATGATTGGGTAGCGTTTTCGTAATGAATGAGCAGTCTCACACACAATAAGAGGTGGTGGTGGGATAGTGCTGCCATGCAATTTTTATTTCACACGACTTCTACGTGAGGCTTGTTGGAAATGAGGTCATAGCAGACGACCTGGAAGGTTTTTCAGGTCACCCTGATTTTGAAATAGAGGAAGATTAGCTTAAGAATGAACGTAAACTACAAAAATTATATCTTTTGTAGCATTTACTTTTTTTTGTACGGTTTATTAAATATCTATAATTTTTTAATAGTCCATTTTCGATTTATATTAAGTTCATGAAATAAATAAAAGCATTTTTCAATTTGTTAAAAACCTACCCAAGTTCATTTCGAACCATAATGTACAATAATACAGTAAAGTTAAAAATAGAGAGATTTTTTCTTCGCACTATTTAGATACCTACCTATCTTAAAACTATCATTGTCTGGATTGGTTCTGGTTCGAGTATTAGAGTCCTTTTACCTTTTATGAAAAATCTGTAGTAAGATGGAGGGACGCGTGTTAAGAGTATCATCGGAATCGAAAGCAGCGTACCTAATCGGCCAAAAATTTTGCGATGTCTCGGGATATTCCGAGTTCCGGGTATATCCGGAACTAAACCCTACAGGGGCTCGTATTCCCAGGCGCACCTCTGTAGGCTTTTAATCCCTTAGTTTTAACTGTTTTTCAGTTTAGCAGGATGAATACTAATCCCTCGGGAATAAACATAAAAAGTATAAGGGACCACCCCGATATAGTTCTCTATATAACTGCAAAAGAATCATTCAGTTCTTAAATGGAAGGAGGAAACTACAGACATATACATATATATATATATATATACAGCCGAACATAGAACCTACTCCTTTTTTAGAAGTCGGTTAAAAATGATAAAGATCTACCGGGAGCCCTGAAAATTCATTATGCTTGTGGTTAACATTATTAATTCTGACAACCAAGTGTTGCCCAGATTGGTTTGGCAAGGCCAACGAAGCAAGGAAGATACATTTTTAATAACTACCTGAAAATTTCTGACTCTTCTTTTTAGAGATCTGAAACGAAAGGTGTTAATTTTACTGAAGCGCTTGAAACCGGTTATAAAATAAATAAATAAATAATGCTGGACAATTCACACAGCATTATCTAGCCCCATGGTAAGCAGAGCTTGTGTTATGGGTACTAGATAACTGATATACATAACATAAAACGACCAGAACACCAGGAATAAATATCTGCAGATCATACACACAATTGTTCCGAGCCCGCAACCATCAGCGTCGCAGGCGGACCTTCGCCCACCGCGCCACATCGCACAGTGGTACCGGCTCCCTACAAGCGCGGTCATAATTACATAATTTTGTTATTTGGCATTTTTCTTTGGAAAAAATTATAAAAAATGCTTCGAATGTGTAAATTAATACTATAATTAACCAAATTTAATATATTTTATAGGATAAACTGTACAATATGCACTTTTGCTATAAAAAATATTAAGTCAATATTATAGATTTATTGTTCCTCGTTTGGAAATGCGCCTCAATATAATATTAACGTTCTTCATTAAGGGGTTATAATTATATATATGTATTATTTTTAACATTTTATATATGTTTTATTAAAAAAAAAAACAAGTAAATGAAAACTAATTTTTATTTATAAACGTATGTACGTAATCATACAATCACTCCACAAAAAACTGAATACTACCACAATCAACCTAATTTATATTTAAACTAAATTCTTAATAAATCTAAAACCTGCCTCTACATAACGCCTTTTTTACGGGGAAGTTTCCGAAGACTAGTAATAAATGGGTCAGAGCTGAGTAAAAGTCTGTTAAATAAGTCCTTATTCGTAAGTTCTCGCGACATTTTTCTTGTATGATCTCGTCTGAAGGCCTTATAATGTTTATTGTTAGATTCGGCTGCCTCTTCGGATTCAGACCCCGATAGATAATAAAGCATACTGTGCCACCTCAGCACCATGTATAAGGACTTTGTGAACGGAAGCTGGGAGATTATACCACGGATATCCCTGAACTAAAAGTCGCGCAGTTTCCACAGCATATTCATTATATTTATCTGGATCAATATTAAAACCCGAGGACAAAACTTACAACGATCGATCAGATGTTTATTTATGACAGTAACTTCAGCTGAAACTACAGAATTATTTAAAAAAATCGTGCTGAATTTCCATTGTTTGATGTCCCGCTTCCGGCACTTTGCGGTTTGTCTACTATTAAACCTAGTCTACGTCTAAACTCCTTCTGTATATACGATTTCTTGTCCGCTACTTGTCTCTTCTCATCTTCCGACCTAACCTGCCACTTCTTAACATCCATTCTGCAAGCGAGATGACCAAATATTCGTAAAAGCGAATCCATGAATGTGAAGGAGACTCATACCGACTTTCATCAGGTCGTTTTTGTAAACATACGTCTATTATACGTGTTGATGTTTTTGAAGTACACCTCCAGTTACGGCAGACCAAATCTCAAAGAAATGCATCCTTGAAAAACTACATTTAATCAAAGTACCTGAAAATAAAAAAATATTGTTTTGACCTATTTTCTCGTAGACCGTGCTACGCCTTAGCCTATGCAGTCGTAGATGCTGTATAGCAACTAAATATGCAAATTTATGCAAAAAAAACCTTTATATTTTCAAAATAGACAGATTAATCCATAATTAAGGGTAGGTGAGGCTAGTTGAATAATGTTGAAAGTAAGTTGTAAGTCTAGGTAAAGTCAACAATTAAGATAAAAATTTGGTAGAAACCCTGTATGACGTAGCACGTAAAAACTCGTCATAATAAAGTCAAATAACATTTAAAAATACAACTAAATATTGAAAACTTACCTTGATCTTGGAAATCCATGTCACAAACACCACTCAAAAACAATGTAATTCCGAGAATTCACCGTCAAAAAACCAATGCCTGTTAGTAAGTTACTGATAAGACGAGCGCAACGTAAGTATTTGTTAACTTCCGAGGTCAAAATGTATGTGATTATTTGGTAAAATCGGTTAGATATTTATTCTTTACGGTAGCTTGTTTATCGGTTAATCGTTATAGGTAGTTAAATTGAGGGTAGTTGACAAAAAAAAATTTGCATTATGACCTTAAGCGGTACCACTGTGCATCGGTCGTTCGAAAAGTAGTAAAGTTAACGTGGTAAGGTTGTGTTCAACGTCATCCGCCAATTTCGTGTAAAAAAGTGGCAAACCAGATTTTTTACGTTCATGCCAGACACATTGCCAAACAAAAGACGTCAATGTGACGAAAATGTGCTCTCCTCAACGCGCAGCGATTTATGCCAGTAGGTATTTTGCGTTTTTTTTTCAACATTAAAACTAACGTAAAAGTATCTTGCAGTAACTTACCGATTTACGGCAAATTACTTTTACTTTAAAAAATTCAAAATCTCAAATGGAATTGGACCGGCCACACTATCAGAACAAATAAAGGAAAATGGACGAAAGATGTGATGGAATGGTATCCTAGGAATGGAAAAAGAAGAAAGGGACGTCAAATCAAGAGATGGGAAGATGACCTACCAAAAGTATGGAGAAGACTAGCTCGTGACAGAGATGATTGGAAGAAGCTAGGCCTATGTCGAAGGACAACCTGACTAACAAACTGGTTGCTGAAGAATTCAGTTAGATCATAGATGATAGGATCAATAAGATACTTACTTTTTAATAATACTTTATTTATCATTATCATACTTTGGTCAGTGAATAAAGGCCTTTTTTATTTTATTTATTTATTTTATTTATTTTATTTATTTTATTTATTTTATTTATTTTATTTATTTTATTTATTTTATTTATTTTATTTATTTTATTTATTTTATTTATTTTATTTATTTTATTTATTTTATTTATTTTATTTATTTTATTTATTTTATTTATTTTATTTATTTTATTTATTTTATTTATTTTATTTATTTTATTTATTTTATTTATTTTATTTATTTTATTTATTTTATTTATTTTATTTATTTTATTTATTTTATTTATTTTATTTATTTTATTTATTTTATTTATTTTATTTATTTTATTTATTTTATTTATTTTATTTATTTTATTTATTTTATTTATTTTATTTATTTTATTTATTTTATTTATTTTATTTATTTTATTTACTTTTACTTTAACGTTTCACGGTTCATAGAACATGTTCTATGAACCTTTTTCATCTTAAATTTTCCCAACCTTACAAAATACTTATGAAATGAATCAAAGTGAGTTAGTTCATAGATAAAATAAATAAATAAATAAATAAATAATAAATAATGCTGGACAATTCACACAGCATTATCTAGCCCCATGGTAAGCAGAGCTTGTGTTATGGGTACTAGATAACTGATATACATAATACAATACATTACATAGATAGATATTTTTGATTATACATAGAAAACGACCAGAACACCCGAAACAAATATCTGCAGATCGTACACACAATTGTTCCGAGGCGGGAATCGAACCCGCAACCTCCTGCGTCGCAGGCGGACCTTCGTCCACCGCGACACATCGGTCGTCATATAGATAAGATAGAGAATAGTTATAAATGCTTGTTATTTTTTCGGCAAATTATTATTCAATTTATATTACATATTCGTTTTATTCTACTGAACAATGAAATAATAATAATAATAATGCTGGACACAATTCACACAGCTTTATCTAGCCCCATGGTAAGCAGAGCTTGTGTTATGGGTACTAGATAACTGATATACATAATACAATACATTACATAGATAGATATTTTTTATTATACATATATCTAAGGGACAAAGAAACTAACACAAGCCCAAACATAAAATTCAACTAAAACTGCTGCATCAGCAATATTATCATTATGAAAACATTGATAGCTCTATCTTATGTCTATGTAAGTTTAGTGTAATATTTGTAATGTAGGTATTATGGTATTTAGTGTAAGTATTTGTTTTCTTTTCTGTTATCTATATATTTACTAAAGTACCACTGTCTATTTTGTTCCTTCATGTCCAGTCCATCCAAAGGTTGGCTGGAAGAGATCGCTCTCAGCGATAAGGCCGCCCTTTATAGGTACTTCATTTATTCTATTGTTTATTCCTGTATTGTTTTCTGTTTTGTGTGGTATAATAAAGTATTTTATATATATCTATCTATCTAAAATTCCAAGATAAACGCAAATCACAAATTCCGTCACAGACACACAGTGCTGTGCAATTATTAATTCCGCAAACCAAAGAGAACGGCCTTAACGTCCATGACAGCTACCGACACCCAACGGTAAACGCAAGCGCAGCCGCTCAGTCCATTCTGCGGCCTTAACCGCCATGGGTCGCTTACACTCCTTCACCGCTTTCCGTCCACTAGTAAAAAAGACCTGCCGGACATACGCCGGACAGGCATCCGCATGCCCATTTTCAAAACGTCAGCAATCCCAAGTAGCCCCAACCGCGGAGTTGAGCGAAGAAATCTTCGCGAACGCTCGTCCCTACAACGAAGTCCCCGGTCCGAAACCTATCCCTATACTCGGGAACACTTGGCGTATGGTCCCCTATATCGGACAGTTCGATATATCCGAATTCGCGAAAGTGACCCAGCAGTTCCTGGACCAATACGGGAAGATTGTGCGTTTGGGAGGGCTGATTGGTCGGCCGGATCTGCTGTTTGTGTATGATGCTGATGAGATCGAGAGGATCTACAGGAGGGAAGGGCCTACTCCCTTCAGGCCTTCCATGCCGTGTCTGGTGAAGTACAAGTCTGAAGTCAGGAAGGACTTCTTTGGAGAGCTTCCGGGAGTTGTTGGAGTGTGAGTTTTTTTTATTCCTCTCGTAAAATTTCCTAGGTATTTATTAAATGGGATAAGAAAGCATGACGTTGGCTAAAAGTAAGGTTTTGAAATATTTACATTTTGATTACATGCCCAGTAACCATTTACGTCACTGGTTATTAAAACATCGGTTTAATACTGAGCTCTTCTTTTCATCAACATCCTATTTAGCAAAATCAGCCCTTCTTGTTTATCATTATGATAATTTATAAATATATGTTTTATATATGTAGGTATAATAAATATTTTTTGTAACAGCAAAACAATGTAATATATTTTTCGCATAAAGACCAACAGACACGTTTTATGGCTCAAAATGGTAAGCGGAAATTCAACTTTCACTTTGCTAAAATAAAATTGACCTCATCAAGGTAGCCACTGGCCATGCTGACCATTGCTCGTCATTATGTAGAAAGTCGAATACTAAATCGAAACTGCTCTATACATTCCGATCTTAATCTAGCTTTCTAGCTACCTAGCCCTTATTTTTTTCTTAGGAATCGATATTCGATTTGGTATCCATTAATTATTTAAAATACAGCAGTTATCTCACAGTCTAACACTAAAACACTAATCCACCAAAACCAAAACACTAACTTAAAAAGACAGAAAAATAAATTTAAAGTAATATAAATTACAAGATTACAAATAGGTAGGTATACATAAACAGATAATTTATTTAAAAGTAAGGTACGATCTTGAACTTAAGTATGTCCACATGTTGGAACTGTTGTAAGAAATCGTCCATAAATCGTTTCCAAACTCAACCCAATTTAGATCAACTCAATAACAACACCATGCTTGTTCAGAATCCTGTTTAGAATAGAATAAAAATTATATTTACTTAAATGATAAAGAGGAAAGTTTTGATTTTTTGTTAGTTTGTATTGAACAGGCTCAGAAACTACTGGACCGATTTGAAAATTTTTTTCACCGGTGGTGGGAAGTTGCACTATCCCCGGTGAAAATAGGCTATATTATATATTACGAATGTGAAATTAGAATTTAACGCGGGTGAAACCGCGGGAAACAGCTAGTTTTATATACAGATAATGTCATAAAGTGGCGAGGATTCATAAATAGGCAGGAAACTTGCCGATCGAGAACAGCCGCAATTCGACTGGTTGACCATGTTTTCATTTCATGCTCCCCACCTAGTTATTTATGCTACCTAACCAGTTTTTCATCTGCTATGCTAGGATCTGAGCTCCTACTAAGGGCCACTCACCAAGTCGTCATTTGCTTTTGCATTGGCAACCGTGGTTTTAAGGGACTCCATTAGATTGCAACTATCCTTCTGCTAAGCATGATATCAGTTAAGACCAACCCTCTTATTTTGCAGGCCACTGATGATGGCCCATCTTTATTAGAAACTAGCGGACCTTCCCGGCTTCGCGCGGTTTTAGTACGGATCCCTATCTTTTTTCAAATCGGTCCAGTAGTTTCGGAGCCTATTCAATACAAACAAACAAAAATCAAACATTTCCTCTTTATAATATTACTCTATACTAATATTATAAAGAGGAAACATTTCCTCATTATAATATTAGTATAGACTCTATACTAATATTATAAAGAGGAAATGTTTGATTTTTGATGAAGTTTTGTAACTAGCACATATTCTATACTATAGTATAGACTAAACTTCGAAGTTTTTGACAAATTCTTGCAAGCTGCTTTGCTTCAAAGCTTTATTTTCATTCATAACATACAAAACTCCATTATTTTTCTCACCTATTAAGTGGGTGACGGACAAAAGTGCCGACTAAGGACACCAACATAACGACTTTATATTGCGAAAGATGGCCAGACTGACGGAATTTTAATCGTAAGAAATATTATAATCGTCGTTTTGTAACACCGGTTGTGTAAATAGCGTTAAGATACAGTATGGTGTCATTTCTTAAGTTAGATCTTAGAAAACTGCGAGAGGGTTAAGGTTACATCTACAGCATAATATTGGGCCACTGCTGGACGCAGGCCTTCCCCTGATAAGCGTTTATTTGCGATTTATTGGGTGGTAATGCCCAAATTACCCATGCTGGGCGTGAGGGTTATAGTGTAAAGTAGTGTAGTTCGGTGGTAAAATTGTTCTTCAGGAGGCTGCCTGCACCCTGGTGGATTTCCCTTAGTCGCATTTTGCAATACCCGCGGGAAGAGTTGGGGTATGGTTAGGGTTAGAAATACCTAATAAAATATTGGCAGGACTAAGGGTTATAGGGTGATCTTACATGAACATAAAACTGAGCTCTTGAAGATGATGTTGTAGAGAAAAGTTTTGATCAATTGGTTTGGTGGTGATAAGTACACTTTAATACTGATAATTATATATATTTGCTGGAGTAAAAGTTCAAGCCAAAAAATATTTGGTATATAGTCAAATATTCACGATATAAAATAGGTAATTAATGTAAAATGCTACGCGTGCTTTGTAAAAAACATGCGCTCGCAAATTAAAATCATTATCTAATTGTTTCATTATGTAAGTATTTTGGTTCATAAATTAAATAATCTGCAAATTTCTTCATTATCATCATCAGCCCGTACACGTCCACTGCTGAACATAGGTCTCCCCCAAACAACGCCCCGAATAGCGGTCCTGAGCCGCCTCCATCCATCGACGCCCGCTGTGATCGCCACAATCCGCTGATATCTTTTCAGGGCTTTAAAAACCTACCCTTTTGCTTTGATTGTGCAACTTAACCAGCACATAGAAAAAAATCTAGAAAACACTAATCAATTGTAATATTTATCAAAAAAGAGTGTTTGAAAGGAGAAACTCATGGACTGTTTCGTTCGTCTTCCAACAAACTATATTTATCATACCAATTATACATATCTTCTTCTTATATACATATAAAAATCAATTGCTGTTCGTTAGTCTCGCTAAAACTCGAGAACGGCTGGGCCGATTTAGCTGATTTTAGTTTTGAAATTTTTGTCGTAGTCCAAGAAGTCCGAAAGGTTTAAACTGTGATTGCGCAGAAATTTCCACGCGGGCGAAGCCGCGGGGCGCAGTTAGTAAATAATAAAATTTTAATATTCAATATACCTAAGCTGTGTTGTTGTTACCGGCATTGTTTACAATTACTTATGTTATGTCAGTATTGGCGGAAGGGTATATGCATGCCTCTGCGTATCGTTTATCAAACAAGTCCTAGACCCACAAACATTGTGGAAAGAGTACTTAGTAATATTGCATTAGGTTACGTTGCGTGCATACGCCTAGCTACATAATTGATTTTGCTTTTGTTAATTGGTTTTGGAACAAATGGGTTAAAATTTACAATATGGCCGTCAAATTGTAGGTACGTAGGATCTAGTTCATTCATGAAGAATCGGTAAAGTTACGCGCCTATTTATGTTTGTTTGTAATGTTAAGTTAATATCATAAAATACTGTAAATACTGTGTATCAGTTATCTTGTACCCATAACACAAGCTCTGTTTACCATGGGGCTAGATAATGCTGTGTGAATTGTCCAGCATTATTTATTTATTTATATACTGATTCTTTTTAAATTTGTTTTTAATATCCGACTAAATTGTCTGTTTATTTATATGTATGTATGTGGTATCCTAGGACCCAAACGGATGAACCAATTTTGAGTTTTTTTAGCTTGGGGCTAGATGACGCTGTGTGATTCGTCCAGCATTATTAATTTATCAACTTCATCATCAAAATAATTAGGTGAATGTTAAATCATTTAGGTATAGTCTATTGTCGTTCACGCTACTTGCTACCGTTGTTGTTTCGCTCTGATTCCCAACTAGGCCAAGTATCACTGCTGTCACAAACTACTCCGTACATACGGCGTACATTGGCTGTTTTGTACTGGGAGAAATAAGAGTTTTAGGTTTAAGCAGGTAATGAAAAGGTTTGGGGATTTTACTTGGGCTTGACAATTAATTTAGCGAGTGCAAGAAGGATATTCTTTTCCTTGAGTTCTTAAAGTTTATTTCTATAGTCCCACAGACATTGTTCTCAGCGTTCACAATAGTAAAGTACCTTAGTGCTTGGTTTGCCATGCACAGAATCGTGGAGAAATCTTTTGGCGATAGAGTCATGAAGGTAACAGGAAAAAATGTATCATCACGGCAAGCCTTGCTTGATTCAACATTTACTTTTAAAACTAATAAAATGCGGAATGTTACTGTCAAGGCCTTTCGGAAACTTGGGAATTTGCCATATAAGTTAGTCCCTACAGTAATACGCCTACGTTAATAACGTGTTTTGGTCTACCAAATATATTGTTGTAAGTAAGTGAAATTTTGAATCAGAAATCAAATCATCATCAGCCTATGTTCTTTATAATAACTTAAGAACCATGACACTTCTCATAATAGCATATTATGTGGTTTAAAATTAATCACATGGGTACCCTTGATCGGCTCTTTCAATCCCTACATCGTTCCACCAAACACCCTGTATAAATACCTCTTATTTTTTTTATCAAAGCTCTTGGTTTATACTTTTGAGCGTTGAATGTATTCCACTGAAGGTTTTTGAAAGTGAAAACAACGAAATAATATACCTACCATATTCTTACTCAAATAGCGAGGTCGGGGAGTGGTTGTGGCAGTAATGGTTGACGGCTAACTAAAAGATGATCGGTAAATGTATGGAACAAAGGAGCGTAAGCACCAACCAATGTACCAACTCCGAAAACCGAGTTTTTATGCATGTTCGTCGATTTCTCCGTCAATTTATTTGAAATGAAATGAAATGAAGTGAAATGAAATGAAATGAAATGAAATGAAATGAAATGAAATGAAATGAAATGAAATGAAATGAAATGAAGTGAAGTGAAGTGAAGTGAAGTGAAGTGAAGTGAAGTGAAGTGAAGTGAAGTGAAGTGAA
Organism: Eupithecia dodoneata; assembly: GCA_947044415.1. Taxonomy (NCBI): domain Eukaryota; kingdom Metazoa; phylum Arthropoda; class Insecta; order Lepidoptera; family Geometridae; genus Eupithecia; species Eupithecia dodoneata. Next base: position 5,951,928 of record OX345670.1, read on the forward strand.
GTGAAGTGAAGTGAAGTGAAGTGAAGTGAAGTGAAGTGAAATGAAATGAAATGAAAGTTTATTTCTTTAGGCTTACAAATAAAAATAACGGTCTAAAGGAAATAAAGCACTTTGATTATTAGAGATTGAATCGTGGGCTAATTTTGATGATTCTTTTTGTTTTGTTATAAAGCATGATCCCGGGGTTGTCCTATTATATATATATTTATATATAATAGGACAACATATCTATATATATATTCAATATATCTATATGTATATTATCCCGCAAAGCTTGAAGAGAAAAGACAGTAAAAATATTATATAAATAGAATTCGTAGTCGGTTTATTGTTTCTGTAAAAACATCAAATTATTTATAAGTATTAATACAACGGGTATTTATCGCGTTTGTTTACCTATTTTTCCCGACGACGGGTAAAATAGGTACCTAAATAAACGCCTTATAATTATAATTATATATAAAATATTTATCAAATTATTTTCTAAAACATGGTGCTCACCAAGACACGAAAAATACATTTAGAAAAGAAAGAAAGAAAGAAAATACATTTATTGATTCACAAGTAAGTAATAGCTTGCTACTAAATAATAATAATCTATAAGGTAAACAAGAACATAAAGAAATAAATTAAATTTAACTACGTATGTATTATATAAAAGCAACAAGCGACTCCACAAAGCGAACCAATAGGTCCTGTCTCAGCATAATGTTGCTCTACTTCTCCATAAGAAGTAGAGCAACGCTGGTTTTCTGACAGAACCATTGGCGCGCGCGTGTCCACACGGGTGGCAGACCACAGATAAAACAAAAAATATATATATACACATTAAATTGACATCTTACAACCTAAGATTAACTCTAAATTAGCACTAAACACATTATCATGACTTCACAAACAAAAATTGGAAAAAAAAATGTTTTTTTTCTTCAGTTTAAGTAGTAAGGCTTAGTAAGTATAGCTGTTATAAATAAGCCGCGGGTAATGCTCGTCATAATCTGTAGGTATTCGTTATTGTAGTAAAATCCTATACCTAAGTTTAACATAGGTATTTATAAATATTGATTTAGAAACCGGTATGCAAATACCACCAGTTATTTCGAATTTGTTACCTATAGTAAGCCTCATAAAGATGAGGACGTCATATGGAAAAACCAAGAATTATCTATATTCCAGCCAAATTTGATGAGATTTTTTTGTAAACAAACGATAACGAAACAAATCAAAATAATGCAGGTTTAGCGTCGAGTCATAGATATAATTGTTAGCAATTTTTACTAAAGGTGACATCTCTTATCGACTAGCAATGTAAATGGTTTTCAAAAATATACAGCAAAGCAACAAAGTGAATTTCAGGTAAAGTATGAGTGGTTTGTTTACAAATATTTTACATCGAATTTGACAGGAGTAGAGTTAGTAGGGTACCGTGGGGTATCTTACTAATAACTCTTTGCGTTTACTTTATTTTATTTAAGTCATCAAAATCAAATGTCAATTAATAAATATCTTTTTAAGTCGTGTGTCGTTTTGTTATTAAGTATACGTAAGTTTTCTTTTAGGTATATTTTCCATACCTGTACCTATCACAATAAATATATTTTCATAATCCCCACGCTGGGCATCTGGTTGGGGATTGCAGTTCGGTGGTAAATTGTTGTGCAGGAGGAGCTGTTACCCGCCCCCCAGTGGATATCCCTTAGTTGCCTCTTACGACTCCCGCGGGAAGAGTTGGGGTGGTGCAAATTCTAAACTACCATGGCACATTTGTTTGTTTGGAAGTACATCTCTCCACAACCTGTAGTCAGGAATTGACGACCGATGCGGCGCGGTGGGCGATGGTCCGCCTGCGATGCAGGAGGTTGCGGTTTCGATTCCCGCCTCGGAACAATTGTGTGTACGATCTGCAGATATTTGTTCCGGGTGTTCTGGTCGTTTTCTATGTATAATATATATCTATCTATGTATTGTATTATGTATATCAGTTATCTAGTACCCATAACACAAGCTTTGCTTACCATGGGGCTAGATAATACTGTGTGGATTGTCCAGCATTATTTATATTTATTATTTATAGGAATGCCACTTGTTGCAATAAATACCACGAGTCTAGAAAGTCTGCTTTGAATACTAAACACTCGTTATACATCCTGGGCTATTATGCCTTATTGGACTTCCCAATGATCTTATTATGACAACAATCATTTGATCATTGCATGAGGAACTATGAGTCAAGGCTATTGTCAGCATTGCAAAGCAGTTACTGCAAAAGGTCAAAATAGGCTATTTGACAAATTTTGGAAATCGTTTTAAATTAAACTTTATTACATTATAAACACATAACATTAATATTTCCGGGCGATCTACTGTATTATTTTTATAAATAATACAGTAGATCAAGTTTTAATTTTCCAAACCGCGCCTAAAACGATGTTTCTGTAATGGCGCTATTGTTTACTGGCGTGTGACGTCACACGCAGTAAACAATAACAAATATTTATGCCACTAGTTATAATATTTATCAAAATTTGACAGAAAATGCTTTAGAAATAGCTCAAAGATTGAATTTAACACCCAGAAAACGCAAAACGCGAACAACAATCGGTCGAGGAATGTATGTTTATTGGCATGTGACGTCACCAAAGTTGTAACCTACAACAGGGCGTTCTCGTCACAGATAAAATTCAATAAATTATTACATTTTGTTTCGTGTAATTTGCTATACATAATTTAGTTGAAATAAAGCGAAAAATGTTTTTTTAGGCTATTATCAGATAGGATGACCACAATTTGTAGCATATTTTCAATGTTGTCAAATAGCCTATTGACTAGAAGACCCAAGACCCAAATTGTAAAATAACATATTGCGAAAAATATTTTTTTGTAGAGAAATCTAATGAAAATTGTCTCAGCTACATAAACATACTAAACACAGAAATACAAAGTCGCAATTTGCGTCTCATCCAACATTCGATTAGCCTGGCCACCGCCATTTTCGCCACCACTGGGCCATAGAAAATGTTAGTGTAATTCATATTTAATTGATATACAATTTAATGAAGATACAAAATACGGAATGATACGTCAATACATAAGAAATTAAATAATAACTAAAAAAAAAAAGATTTTGACGGGACTTGAACGCGCAATCTTCCCCTAAGTACAGGGTCTAATTTCTTAGAGATAACACTGAGTGCGATGCCGATGGCTTACGCACTATAATAACAAAACCTTCTAGAATTGTAGAAGTTGTAGTTTGCAATATGCATCGACTCCGAATCACCGAATGCACCTAGTTTATTTTCACTTCTATACTTACTAGAATATATGTACATAAGCCCCACTATACCACTGATGACAAACTAAATCGACTGATAGGGGAACGTGGAAGATAAAAAAAAATAGTCGAATTGAGAACCTCCACCTTTTGCGCCGCCGTTAACAACTTGCGCCGCCCTCGATCCCACCAAGAATGGTTTATGGGCAGGGACCATTTAATTTTTTTAAATTCTTGTGAATATGATTAGCTATGCCTATGTCCAGCAGTGGAATATGATAGGCTGATGATGACTAACTATAACTACATTAGAGTACTACCCTAGATCACAATATATCTAAGGTCTTCGTTACGCAACGCGTAGGCATTGTCACAACAGTGACTTGCAGTGTAGTAATTAGCACGAATTCACACGACATGCGAACCTTTTAGCAGGCCATTATAACGTATGCAGGCTCATTGAAGGTTTCCGACCAAGGTTTATGTAAACCTTTGTACTTGATCATCACATCACCATTATGGCTTATTCCAGATTTCTCCCTAGAAGATGAAAACTGGGGAAAACTGGACAGATTTTGTAGTAATTACCTAACACGAATTTACAATGAATACGAACTCTTAATCAGGTCATTATAATTATAACATATGCATGCAGGCACATTGAAGTTTTCCGCCGAAGGTTTACGCCTAGTGTACCTTATCTTAGGTTATCTTATTAACTCACGTCCACAGCTGATCGTACATATACCTCATTCTGAATAGGTAGGTACCTACCTACAATAGGAAGAAAAAACTTTTATGTATATCTAGTCCTGTACATGTCGACTCATTTCAATCATAAAATAAAAGACTATCAAAATTCAATTGCAAATACTAGTTATAATTTGTTTCGATTTCATTCATAATAATAAAAAAAAAAAAAAAAACCACTACATTATCAAGCAATAATAGAATTTTGATTATTCACATACAATTAAGTATGTGAATTATCAAAATTCTATTATTTATTTTAATTACTTAGATGTCATGACAAAATTGAGAGCAAACAGATTATGATAGGTACCTAACCTAATATCAACTTTTTTTAGAATCTGCCTCATCTTATCGCAATGCACTTTGGTCAAAAACTTAACGTAAAAATTACGTGATTTTCATAATACCACGAAATAGAAGGTAACCTTGTCACTGGATTTTACGGTCAAATATCAGCAGAACCACTTAATATCAACATGTGAAACGAACAATTGGTGTAAATTGAAAGTTAACACTTGTTTGTCTATTTTTAGCACCTTGGGGCAGATTGAGACTGTCGCACCAGTCTGTGTGTGCCTCTTATGACGGCAAATATATTGTACGGCTTTCGTAGACTTGCCCCAAGAAAATCTAAAATCTCTACTACCACTTCTGTGGTAAACACAATTAGGATACGATCCTAAGAACAGGGCAATAGAATAGACTATCCAATATCTACCTCATCAGCACATAAAGCCACGCATCCTCCAAACAAAGGGGAGTTTTGCGATTATCACCAAGCCGTCGGATATGGGACCAAAGGCCATATTCACACAGTGAGGCAGATTATACAGAATTTAGAAGAGTATGATCAGCCCCTGTGTCTAGCCTTTGTGGACAACCTTTGATTTCGTCGAAAACTGGGCATTAACATAAATGGTAGGCTAGGACGTACTGATTGAAAACTTTAATTTTCAAGTGTTCTAGTATAGATGACGAGAAGTCTCGACGTAGTTAACCATGACTAAAATCATCCAAATGAGTCTGTAAATGACGGACATTAGATAAACAAAAACAACAACTGAATATAGAACCTTATTCTTAATCCGAAGTCGGTTTACCACACCCTACAATTGTAGGGTGTGTCTCACTGCTGGGCCTCCCAAAAGCCCCAAAAGCCTCCATTTTCTCCTTCCACTCCTCACGATCCAACGCTGCAACAGGCCACGATGGAAGAGCTCTGTGCCTCGAGCTCGTCAAGCCATCTCATCCTGGGCCTTCCACGTCGCCTCTTAGCGTCAAATTATATTGAAGAATCGTAAAAAAGTAAGTCTAGGCCTCAATAATAAATGAGCGAGTGGGTGTGGGCTAAGCAAACACTAAGTAGATCTGAAGGAGGTAAGGTTGGCTGTGAGTAAACAGGCAAACATCTTTGGATTATGCAAATAGCACGTTTTTTCTATTTATTCTGCTCGTAGCTGAGAAATACCTGTCCTGTGTTATTTACCTTATAAGTAACAAATTCTAAAAGCTTGCAAATATGCTTATTATACATTAAATCCTACTAATTATTAGAGGTGCGAGATGTATGACGTCGTATTTTGAGGCGTGCCACCGCCCCCGTTCGACCACGAATATTTTATTCGTGGTCGGCATGTCATGTCGGAGGCGGTGTGGTCAAGAATGTAACTACTGAGATAAATTTGTCTTAGCTATTGTGTGCTTTTTTTAGCGACTGATTTAACCTAAAAATATCATCTTCCATCAGCGCATTTGTTTAGAAAGACTGAATTGGCAGATGATTTTTTTTTATTTACTTAAAAAGCCGTATGACGTAATAACTTTGCGCCTACTATTTCATGCTGTTAAAAACAGATAATAAAAACCGAAAACCTTGAATTGATATTTTAAATACCGTTTATACCTAGTTTGATTTTATGAGCTAAAACTAAGATTTTCCAACTGCTATGTGAATCGTCAATCAATATAAATTGTCAACGGTAAACCACACCAACCTATCAATGTCAGAAACCTAATAACATTTAAACTCTTGTGCAAATGCAAGGGACTGTTTATATTCATACGTCCTTATGCGAACCTTTACTGCAAGATTCAAGTGAAAGTCGAGGGAATTCGGTCAATTGCACAGTTTTATGGCGGTCTCTGTACTGATAGCCCCGTTAGCTTGAAGCATATATTTATTTTATATTCTGGTGACGTAGAGAATCTTTTACCTTTCAAAATATATACCAGAACAATAAACATTGATAGCTCTATCTTATGTCTATGTAAGTTTATTATAATTTTTGTAATGTATGTAGTAGTGTATTTCTTTTGTTTTCTGTTATTATTTACTAAAGTACCAGTCTGTTTTGTTCCTTCATGTCCAGTCCATCCAAAGGTTGCCTGGGAGAGATCGCTCTCAGTGATAAGGCCGCCCTTTATACTTCATTTATTCTATTGTTTATTCCTGTATTGTTTTCTGTTTTGTGTGGTATAATATAGTGTTTTATATCTATCTATCTCTTACCTTTCAAAATATAGACCATGATCGACAGTTCCTATAACACTCCCATCCCATAGGGAACGACCACTGCCTAGACTGTACGACTAAGAAGACTTTTAATCTTTGCGATCGAGTGTACAATGTACATAGGTATTCTTAGAAAGCCTGAGTTTTCTACGAACAAAGCCTCAAGTTATCACATCTGCCATTTCGTGTCAATCCACCAACACCGGTTTAAAGCAACTACAAAACGGCTAAGACAATTTGTAAGACGGTTTATGTAACTTGTCAATATCTTTCGCACTCCATCATATGGACTACCTTTGTCTTCTTAGCTTTACTCCGTCCACGCATTTATTTATATTCTTTGGCTGAATCAAGGAATACAATATTCTTTTCGACGATATTTTTTTAATGTATGTCTGTTGATTTCACCGTACCTATATATTATGGACTGAATTAAAAAATCTTTCGCTATTGTCTAGATAATGATTTCGAGGTGGTCCCATAAACATTTTACTCCCGAGGGATTAGTATCTGTCCCGCAAAACTTAAAAACAGGGATTCGTAGGTGTTTCGTTTTTTCAAAACAATTACATTATTGAACGAATATGCGAATCTATCGATAGACTCGAAAAATATGGAGAAAAATATCAGTCAGTGTCGATAATTTTCGAGTTTTTCGATTCTCTCTTCTTGAAGAGACCCAGATTGTAGTTGACCCCGGAAAAATAGATTCGTTCTCATTATTTGTGTGTAGTGGGTTATACCCAATGGTACTACTACGGGGGTATAGTAGTTTCAAAATAGGCCTATCATGGCCGCAGTGGCAAAAAGTATAAAGTAGGTCGCTTCCTTTGTGCTTCTTGCCACCTTCAACAATTACCAGCTCATAAAATTATGGTCTTATTTATTCTAGACACACAAAACAAAGTGTGCCACATTTTTTAACCTCGAAAAAAACGTGTCAACCACATCCCACCCAAGATGTTTACCACGCTAGAACGTTTATCATTCAAACAAAAACATTAGACAGAAGTACCTGCGTTTCCCGCTTGAGTATTCCGCACATATTCTCACGAGATATCTATGCCCATTTTAATTCTGTTTGCGATTTCTACGAAGCTATGTTGATCTGTGGGTATTTAGGTTACGTACGATACTACCGGTTATTGACTCTAGACTTTAATTAGGTTATTGAGTAGATAGATAGAAAACACTTTATTATATAACACAAAACAGAAAACAATACAGAAATAAAAACTTAGAATAAAGGTATAAAGGAAGTAGGTTTATATATATTCAATAGGATAGTGATCAGTACTAAATTCATTTATAACGGGATATTGCCATAATTTGATTTTAGAGTTTTCTAATATCTCGAGTTCATAAATGAGGGTAGATCGATAGTTCTGCCAATAAAAACTCTTTCAGTACCTTCAGTTGCTCCGTGATCATGGCGCATGAAACTGTGCCGAAATTAAAATCAAATCATGGTATATATCCCGTTTTAAATGATTTTAGTATGCTTTACCTTGTATTGATTTTTGATGAATTTTTAACGTCATAATCATAACTCAATAATCAAATCATGGTGAATTTTAAATGACTTCAGTATGGTTTACCACGTCTTTGATTTTTGATGAATTTTTAATGTCATAATTCTTTAAAGTAAAAAGTGTTAAAAAACAAAGCTTCTAACCGAGTTTAACTCCTTCCAGGCACGGAGACCAGTGGCGCCGCTTCCGCTCCAAGGTCCAACGTCCGATCCTCCAACCCCAGACGGTGAAGAAGTACGTGGCACCAATCGAGCACGTCACGGAAGACTTCATACAGTACATGAAGAACGCGAGGGACGAGCTCGGCGATCTGCCGCGAGAGTTCGACAACGATATACACAGGTGGTCGCTTGAATGTGAGTATACAATACAATAATTCAATTCAATTTCAATATTGAGAATAAACACAATACAAAAATAGACATAATATAACTAAAATACAACGTAACACTGAAAAGCGCATAAGTTAAAAACTGTGTCGCGCCTCCCAGCGCTTAAACTCAGAATAATTAACGTTCCAAAACCCACGTTTTGACTTAATAGAAAATCAATTTTAAGGTAACAAAACACCTATTTTTCGAATATATTTTGATGAGGATCAAAAGTTTAGGATATTAGTTACTGTAGCATTCCGGGTCATTCCGCCACTCTTGCCTCCCTTTCTCGCCTTCCCCGTGCGGCGTTCATTCGTCCTTGTCTCGAAAAAGCGAACTCACTCGTACATATTATCTTTACACCTTTGGTGTCAGTCAGTTCTTAGCCTTCGGAATAAGCCGTCTCAAGTCAGGGATTTGTTTAAAGTAAAGTAAAAAATCATTTATTTCTTTAGGCTTACAAAATAAGCACTTAGACAAGTCATATTTTATATATAATTATCAAATAAAATTATTATCAAATAAAATTATTTTACTGTTCACTTAAATTTTTTGTCCACTAGTGGAAGAAGTGAAAAGAAACCACTAGCATGTTCATCTCTTATATGTCTAGTACATGGTTATTTGCCGATTTAAGTCTAAATATAATATGATTCGATACATGTCAATATTTAAGTAAAGCTATGCACAACACAAAAACTTACATACTATTGTCGGTGCGAAACTGAGCGACATCTGGCCACGCTTACACTTTATCAATCCCGCGATACCTGAAGTATCGGTCTTCGTCGGTGATATATTTCCTTCCTTCACTTTCTTGACAGTCCAGCTTCCCTCATTTATTGCACTTGGTCTAGCTTCGGAATATTGTTGAAGAATCCTCTACTTATGGATGGCAGAGAAGAAGTACGCTCGATACTTCGATCGAGCATGTCACTTGACATATAAACAGTTGGTGAATGTCACTTGTCAGTATCTACTTTGTTCTGTGACTCGGCAGTCAAAGGGGATCTTGTCTTCCGACACAAGACATCTTCAGTCATCTCGGTTCTGAGCTATCTGAATGTAGCGTTGAGTTTGCGGAGAAAGACTGAGGCATTTTAGTCAGGACAAACGTATTATAATGAAGCACGGAGAATATAATTTGTATCCTAGGAAGTAGTCTAATAAATGGCAGACAAAATCAACAGCTGTACAATTTACAAGTCGCTTTCATATTCCTTTTTTAAGACTGTTCTGAACATGTTCTTCGCTAATTCCAGGCATAGGCCGCGTAGCCCTAGACACACGGCTCGGCTGCCTGTCCCCCAGCGTAACGAGCGACTCCGAGACCCAGAGGATCATCGACGCAGCCAAGTACGCGCTGCGAAACGTTGCAGTGCTGGAACTGAAGGCACCGTACTGGCGGTATTTCCCCACACCGCTATGGACAAAATATGTGAATAATATGAACTTCTTCGTTGAGTAAGTGATATCTAACATTATTAATTAAATAATCGACAATCGCTGGGGCAAACGTGTTCTTTAGTGGAGACCACGACTCGGTAAACGTAAACGTAGACGCCCTCTGACCAGGTGGGATGGGATGACGACCTGCGAAAGAATGCCGGTAGATGCTGGATGCGTCAAGCTGAAGACAGGGCGCTATGGCGCTCATTAGGGGAAGCCTATGTCCAGCAGTGGACTAACATAGGCTGCTGATAATGATGGTGAATACAACATCGTCTGGCCCTCAGCTAAGCAAAGCTTGTGATATGGTTGCTAGATAACTGATACACTGATGATCAACATATTTCTTATCTTTCTAAACTCGCATAAAGTTGTCTGTTATTTATGATGCTGATGCGACCCCAAGATATAAAGGATGCATATGCAAAATATCCATAAATTATATTCGATTCAGATTGAAGCACCAGTTCATAAAATTTCGATATGTGGTTACTAGTTTTCAAATTTTAGCTATCATCTACGAGTACACTGTTCTTAGCAATCAATTTTAATCCTAAAATAAATAAATATTCGTTTCATCCTTCCAAAACAATCATAAGATCTCTTAATTTTGCTATACGTTAATCGGCAGGCAACTCTAGATACATAAAAGTTATCGTTATTGTGCACTGCCTGCTACTGATTGTAGGAATAGGCGGAAGATCAGCGCTGCGTGTATTGGTTCTACCAGTACCCGTAGCATTCATGCTGAGCCATTTCCTAATTTTTTAGCTACAATCCACATAGTATAGCTACCAAATGTACTTTTATAACTAGTTTTAAGATCTTGTATGTGTGATTGGTTGTAGTTAAAAATAAAATATCTTTCTTTCTATCTTTCTTATTCTTCCAGGCTCTGCAGCAAATATATAAACGAAGCACTAGAGCGGCTGAAGACCAAGAAAGTAACGTCTGAAGATGACCTGTCACTGCTGGAGCGTGTGCTGAGGAGCGAGGGTGATCCGAAGATAGCTACAATCATGGCGCTTGATCTTATACTGGTTGGGATTGACACGGTATGTAACGAAATTTCCAGAATTCTTTTCATGAAATCGAAGCACAATAAATTCTACTTCTAAGATCCGAAACTAATAAAGCCAAGGTTTCTTCAAAAGAAACAATAAATAATGCTGGACAATCCACATCTTCATCTAGACCCAAGCTAAGCAGAACTTGTGATATGGGTGTACTAGATGACTGATATACCTAATACAGTAAATTACATATATATATTTTTATCGGATAAATGTTTAACAGAATTATTGATTAATGTTTTGTTTTATTAACCAAATATTCTAAGGCAATAAAGCATTATCTATCGATTTATCTTTATCGGACACGTTAGGAATAGGGATAATATGACTGCAGCTTTTACTCATACTGTGCGTTATTCTTGAAATAATTTCTTCAATTTCCAGATATCAATGGCAGTATGCTCCATCCTGTACCAAGCGTCCACCAGGCTGACGCAGCAGGAGAAGATGGCGGAGGAGATCGCGCGGGTGCTCCCGGATCCGAGCAAACCCATCACGTATAGCGATCTGGACAAGCTTCACTATACCAAGGCTTTTGTGCGAGAAGTCTTCAGGTAAGGTTGATAAACCTATTGAACTATTATTTTTTTATAGCTTATCAGGACTAGCTGCTGTTTCAGTTTGTACTGACGACTGAGTCATTGTAATGACTGAAAGTTACTTAAATATAATAAGGAATAAAAAAAACTGTGCAGGTCCGTTTTCAAAACTCCTTTAACTATGCCATTATCCATGAGTATTTTATTATAACTAGTGCCACCACGTACGTACAACCAATCCGAACCTAAGTGCGGACACAAGAGTCCACACACCATAACGAAGGCTAATGCCACACTACAAAGAGCCTGGCTTACTGTTAAGAGTCAAAGGGCTCGCTTAGTTACTGATCCTCTGTAACTTAAGCGAAGCTCTTTGTAGCGTGGCATTAGACTTCTTAGCCAGGCTCTTTAGCCTGTCTTACTGTTAAGAGTCAAGCGGCTTGCTTAGTTACTGATCCTCTGTAACTGAAGCCAAGCTCTTTGTAGGGTGGCATTAGGCTAGGCACATAACTACCTCGTGAAACAAGCCAAGGGCAGGAGCTGTTTAAAAGTTTCTTAGCATTAAATTCTTTTTTCAGAATGTATTCGACTGTCATCGGCAACGGAAGAACTTTACAAGAAGACGACGTTATATGCGGGTACCATATTCCTAAAGGCGTAAGTATTGTGTTAAAACAGTGAAAAATTTAATTGATCTCAAATTATAATATATATAATATAATACTGGACAATCCACACAGCATTATCTAGCCCCATGGTAAGCAAAGCTTGTGTTATGGGTACTAGATAACTGATATACATAATACAATACATTACATAGATAGATATTTTTTTTTTATTATACATAGAAAACGACCAGAACACCCGGAACAAATATCTGCAGATCGTACACACAATTGTTCCGAGGCGGGAATCGAACCCGCAACCTCCTGCGTCGCAGGCGGACCTTCGCCCACCGCGCCACATCGGTCGTCAATTGTTTAATATAAGTAAATAACTATATGTAATAAGTTTATTGAATGTTGTGTCCACTTTTAGAGAGTATCCTTATTTGTGCTTGTCTCACGCTAATGTTCATTATATATAAGCACAAATATGTAAGAATTAGCAAGCCAAAGTGGCAGTGGGCCGGCCATATCTCACGACGAACCGACAAACTAGCGTTCTTAATTGGAGACCGCGACTCGGCAAACGAATGTAGGTTGCACGCCCTTCGTCCAGGTGGGATGACGACCTGCGAAGTATTGCGGGCAAATGCTGGATGCGTCAAGCTGAAGACAGGGAACTATGGCGCTCATTGGGGGAGGCCTATGTCCAGTAGTGGACTAATATTGGCTGATGATGATGATGGCAAATATGTAGGTATACTGTTGGTGTGCCTTTAATAAATAAATAAATAAACAATTGAATTCCTCTTTTTCAGGTTCAAGTGGTATTCCCAACAATAGTCACCGGCAACATGGAGCAGTTTGTATCCAACCCTCAAGAGTTCCGCCCGGAGCGGTGGCTAGAGTCGTCAGGCAAACTGCATCCGTTCGCCTCGCTGCCGTACGGACACGGCGCAAGGATCTGTCTGGGACGGCGGTTTGCTGATCTGGAGATACAGGTCCTACTGGCTAAGGTATGATAAAGGTTTTATATCTTTTAAGGTTATAGATATCAAAGCGATTAAACGAAGAAGATTTTAGTTTCGAATTTAATTTAGTTAGACGTTCCACATTGTTTTTTAACATCTTTTTGTTCTTGCACAGCTTCGACAGTTAATAAATAATCTTCTTAGAGACTTTTTGCTCAATACCACTTTGCGATAAGTGATACTTTATCTTATTCTCTGTCCGATATTTCCGCACATTCAGTTCGATTATTTTGTATAGGAACGTTTTTGCAGTTATTTTTGCTTTAGTATTTATCTTTGTCAAAATAAAATTATTTCTAGGGTCATTTAGGGGTTCTTTATATTTTTAAAAAGTATTCTATTTGTTTATTTATTTATTGTTTAAATTTTTGCAGCTGCTCCGCCGTTACCGTCTGGAATACCACCACGAGCCGCTGGAGTACGCCGTGACTTTCATGTACGCACCTGACGGACCGCTGCGCCTACGCATGTTGGAGCGATAGCCTCTATTCTCTACCATATAGAGTCTAAATTTAAACTATCGCGATCACAAGCAAATTTCAAAAACCGAAAGAGCTTGATGACGATTATGCTTTGATCTATTTATATCGCAGATGTAACCTGCGTGGCGTACTTATAGAATGTGATTTGTGAATTTACGTCTTGACAGATTCTGACGTCATCTCAACTCAGATCAAAGAGTCATTCTCAATCCCATTCTTTAAATACCTGCGCAGATTGGAGAACTTTTAACACCCCTCTTTTTTAGAGGGATTAAAAAGAACGACGATGCGACGTTACGAATCGCCTGGTTTTATATTTGAGTTAGATATAAGGATAAGGCAGCCAAATTGTCACTTATTTTGTATTTTTATCTTGTTTGTTTTATGTTTTTATACTTTGAGTGCTGAAATCACACGGTATGTGTTTTCTACAAGTGACTAATATGCGTAAATTCACACTAGCGCAGCGGCTGAGAAAATACAGATCTTTGTGACTCAGCAAAGCCGTAATATTTTTCGAAAGAAAAGCATGTGTGGTGCAACACAACCGCGCTGTGTAGAGCGGCAGCACGAATTTCTTAGGTTAAAAAAAAGATCGCAGTCGTCGAAAAATGTTGATTATGCCTTTGTAAAAAGACTTATTGTACTACTTAGTAATAAGGTTAGTTTGCTAGCATTCGGTACCTACATATACATACATACATATAAGAGACGTCTTATTAGATGTATTCATGATAAAATATCTGTGTATAAGTAATAACCTAGTTCATTATTACTTTGTTGATAACTTGATAGCTTATATATATATCATTTAACCATAATAAATAATTCATTTTAATTTTGTAAATAAATATTTTTTTAAACTATTTCTGTTGTATTCGTAACAACCATCTCCTATATTTCATTTATTTATACTAATTAAGAAAGAGATACCTAGGTTATAATAAATTACCCTTGATCCAATTCATAAATGCCAATATGTAGAACTGTTATCTTTTTCTTTGTCGTATTCTACAACGGAATAATAAAAGGTCGTGCCCATCTCGAAAAGCTTAACATAATACGCTGAAGAACTGGTTCCACAGTACTTTGTCTTCGGCCTATCGGGCCTATCTCAGGGCTGCAGCGTGAGTACAAGTGAGCAACAAGTGAGTCCCAATATTGCCATATTTTGGACGAGCGGGTTGGTTCTCACCAACCAAATGGGAGAAGACCAAAATAACTCTCGTTCTCTTGGTCTTTTCCCCCCATCTTTTTTGCTACATGAACTAAATTTTACCAGCATTGATATACAATTTCTCAAAACATTTAGTTTCCCAAGACCAATTACGGGAAAATTCTTTAAGCGGGTAATATTAAACGCCTTGCAAAAACCTACAGCCTGTTCTAGCCAAACTCGTTTATGGTGAAACTGTTGATTAGAACCTGATGGAAAGCTCGGAGTAAAGACTGTGATAATAGCAGGGTGACAGTTGTTTTATAGAAACGTTTCTGTGCGCAATTTCCATCGAGCGGTTTCTGGATATAACCATGGACGAATAACTTCATCTATGATATAACGTAGCCTATAGTAACGTAGCACCTTACGCATTCACTGCCGTGACACCTCTGTGGTAGGTACAACCCGCGCAGTCAAACAATGGAACTGATTTTGCGGTTTTTTTAACTTGAGTGGCCGTCATGGTTAGCCTTAAATGTCCATCTTTTTAATTTATATTCTCCGTCTGAGTGATCTGAACTTAGTGTACTAGTCTTTGAAAACAAAGAATGTTTCCGTTGAGTAAAATGGGCTAATCTTGAATATTTTAGTGCTTTCCCTCTACCTTGGTCTATTTAGTGAGTGTATCCGCCGTTAATATTATTTTGTTATTAATATAGTTTATAATCATTATCAAAATACTGCCTCAAATCGTCATCACATGATACAATACATAATCACGATAGATAAATCTAGATTCTGTACCTCGTCTAAGACTTATGTACGTCTAGATCTATATTGTAGAACGGATTAAAATTCTAATTATTATTTGCGATTTAAGTTCCTGAGTTCTATCATCATCATCATCATCAGCCTATATTAGTCCACTACTGGACATAGGCCTCCCCCAATGAGCGCCATAGCACCCTGTCTTCAGCTTGCCGCATCCAGCATCTACCTGCAGTCTTTCGCAGGTCGTCATCCCACCTGGCGGAAGGCTGGAGGGCGTCCTACACTACGTTTACCGAGTCGTGATCTCCACTCAGGAACACGTTTGCCCCAGCGGCCGTCGTTTCTTCGCGAGATATGGCCGGCCAACTGAGTTCTATAGTCAGTTTGTATTACTCTTTTGCTTTACCATTCATGTAGGCGCTCGGCAGTTATATTTGTGGTAAATTCTTGTGGTAGAGTAAAGTTGATTTTAAATTGTTTAGATGTATAGAACTTGCTACTTTTTATGCTTGCATCCGCTTAGGATAGAAAGTAGAAAGCGTTTAAAGTAGTGTCAATTTAATGTTGATGAATCCAACTTCAGTTTTAAAAGTCGTGCTACCAGGAAATGAAGATGACTGTCATCATAGTCATCTAAGTTATCTATCGATACGAGACTACGTATGTATTGTTGTTTGTTGTCGATTGTCTCTAGTCCTAGTTTCCAACCGAAACTTCGGTTTCGGCCGAAACCTGACAACGAGGGTTCGTGGGTTAGGCCCCCGGTGTGTGACGCCCCCGGTGTGTGACGCCCCCGTCGTGGAGGCCCCCGATTTTCAATTAAGCTATAACAGCCGATTTCGTCAGAATAAAAGTCATTTGTACCGAAAAAGTGCTTTAGAACTAAATAAGTAATTAAATTTCACTGTGAAATTTCATGTGTTATTTCATGAGGCTTAAGGTTTTGTTTCTTCAGTTGTTTTTTCAATATTTTAATTAAAATTAGATGGTTTTGATAAAACCTATACATGTTCTTTCACCTCAATAGCCTATATTGGTCCACTTGGACGCAGGCCGCCCCTGATAAGCGCCTTCTTGGAGTTTATCTAATGGTGAATCCCGATGCTGGGCATGCGGGTTAGGGATCGCAGTTCGTTGGTAGAATAATTCTGCAGGAGGCGCTGCTGTCCGCCCCCTGGTGGATATCCCTTCACCTCTTTTGACTCACGCGGGAAGAGTTGGGTTGGTGCAAATTCTAAACCACGCGGTTCATTCATAATGTCCGTTTTAAAGCACACTATACCAACAGAAACCGGTAAAATTACAAACGCAAACAGGATATAGAAGTACTTGAGTTAGCAACTTGCTAAGAAATGTCGTAATGTTGACAGATCAAACAATAAATTCAAATATTTGATCGAGAATGGTATGCCTTTGTTAGATCTGGCCCTGACAGGTTAAGATTATCCAGAGTAAACTCAGTAGTACTCTGGAAAAACTTAAGCGATAGGTATGAAAAGAGGTGTTTGTGAACAAGATGAAGTTAATAATTGTATAAGAAATTAGATGGGATGATGCGCACTATAGGTATTCTATTTATTTATTATATATAATATATTTATAATTATCAGAAATAAAGAACAAAAATAGCATAGAAAACCAAAAAGGCATAACTAATTGCAAGGTCAAATTAAAACGAAGTTGTTACTAATGTTGAACTCTTTAGACAGGAATTGAAAATATAATTCAATAAATAAATTAATAATGCTGGACAATTCACACAGCATTACCAAGCCCCAAGCTAAGCAGCTCGTGTTATGGGTACCAGATAACTGAAATATATATACTCGTATCGTACATAGATATTTTTTATTATACATAGAAAACGAATAGAACCTGGTGAGACCTCCCTTCATGTCATATCGTTAACACTTTGAGAGCTGAAATCACACGGTATGTGTTTTCTACAAGTGACTAATATGCGTAAATCCACACTAGCGCAGCGGCTGAGAAAATACAGATCTTTGTGACTCAGCACAGCCGTAATATTTTTCGAAAGAAACGCATGTGCGGCGCAACACAACCGCTGTGTAGAGCGGCAGCACGAATTGTTTAGGTTAAAAAAAAGATCGTAGTCGTCGAAAAAAAATCGCAGTCAAAGTGTAACCACCATTTAAAGTTCAAATGGTGGTTTTAACGCGGCGATTTTTAATTTCACACGCCCTTGTAGGTGATCCTTAATGAACACCGGTTGGTTATGAGGACGTTAAGGAAAATCCAATATTTGTGAAGAATAAACGCCTATTTGCCTCATTATGCAAGAGAGCCATTAAGTTGTTATTCGAGCATAGAATTTGTACAACGCTTAAGTACCTAGCAGTTTAATAAACTGCTCAATGTAAATATTGATAGATATACATAACTACATCGAGTTTGGCTAGTGTATAGTTAACGTACACTACTCTGGTACCATTACCTATCGTGTTCGTGTAATAATGTTAACTATACACTAGCCAAAGTAGATGTAGAATGTTTGTAAACAAACCACGACACAAATAACTAACACTCACTTGTTTGGCGACTTTGGCGTCGAGTTTCAGATATTGTAAATTGTAATCTGTATTTATTAAGGGCCCATACAACCTCAACTTTGTGTGAAAAGGCTAGACATATGATTTTGCGTTCATAAGAGCGGGACAGGGCATTGCAACGCAAGTCCAAAAATCAAGTTTTATTATTTTTATTTTTTATTACCTATTAATTAGGACATTATTTGAAAAAACCGAAACATATAACATTTTTATTTATACTTAATTCTATTACCACGCTTATTGTCAAGATCTGAACTTCTGTATTTATTGAGAAATTTAGGTTTTAGTAAAAATTTAGAGGTAACTTTGCGATTTTTTTTTAGATTAAGTCCTGAACTTTACCATATATCAATTTCAAAGTTAAATATTCAGTAGTTTAGACGATATGGACATCCGGCGGAGTTGAAAATTAGCAGTTTGAGGTATTATACACTCTTAAAGTTAGGATCTCAAACTGACAAGAAGGTAATGTATACTATATTGTGGCAAAAAAAGATTCGGCAAAGGGTGAATTTTAGGTTTAGTATGGACGGTTTATTTACAAATATTCTCCATCGAGTTTGGCTAATGTTTATATCAAAGCCTAGTTAGTTAATAATGCTGGATCCACAAATCATCATCTAGCCCCAAGCTAAACAGAGCCAGCTAAACAGCTATTCCCGCCTCGAACTAGTTACCCTTAACACACGGTTAAGGGTAACTAGTTCGAGGCGGGAATCGAACCCGTAACCTCCTTTTTTTAATATCCTGAGGGAAATGCGCACACGCATATCGTACTGCCACGGGGGGACACTACAATTATGTGGGACTCCTCTATAACCCACCTACATAAATTCTCAGAGTGTTATGCGAATCTGAATTCTAGTTCCACCTACTTACATCTATGAAAAAATTCAGCCAAATGAATGAGTCAGAGTGTAAAGAAGTACTAGGTACATCCAGAAACACATCCATCCAAACTTACCCATTTGTAATATAGACCTAGACAATAGGTTACCTTGTAAGTATTTGCTTTAGGAAAATAAAGCCATTGTAGAAACTCCTACGCTTTTAACTTAGCAAATAACACCTAGGTTATGTGTAATATGTTATGTATTTTGTTTTAGGAGTAAGATTTCTAGGAACACACATTAATTAGGTATTTTCTAAAATATATTAAGTAGGTACCTAATACTCGGTATGTAAACAAGGGGGTATAAAACCGGGGTTAAAGAAATAATAATAATAATCATCATCATCATCAGCCTATAGCAGTCCACTGCTGGACATAGGCCTCCCCAATGAGCGCCATAGCGCCCTGTCTTCAGCTTGCCGCATCCAGCATCTACCTGCAGTCTTTCGCTGGTCGTCATCCCACCTACGGTCTGAGGGCGTCCTACACTACTTTTACCGAGTCGTGGTCTCCACTCAAGAACACGTTTGCCCCAGCGGCCGTCGGAAAGAAATAATGTTGTAAACATTTTATGACAGGGTATTTCAGGTAGGTCAGAGCCAATTGCAGTTGTTTTTTTTTGGTTGAAGCTTTCATACATCATCGTTTGTGCAATTGCGGCGCGTCCGGCACGGCCTCTTCATGTCGCACCGCGTTAGCTGGGCAGTGAATGCGTTAATGAATATGTTAGTAAATACATTAATGCACGTGCAAATTAATTGACGTTCTTTACAGAATTTTTTATACATACGTGTGTTCTGGGTATTTTCTATCTTGTAGAACAAAAATCGACGGCCGTTGGGGCAAACGTGTTCTTGAGTGGAGACCACGACTCTGTAAACGGACGCCCTCCGACCAGGTAGGATGACGACCTGCGAAAGACTGCAGGTATGCGTCAAGCTGAAGACAGGGCGCTATATAGCGGCATATGTGCAGCAGTGGACTAATATAGGCTGATGATGATGACGATGAAAACAAAAATAATCTATCTATGTTAAAATTTAAGGTAAATTTAGCATAGATATTATTAACTATTATTATTATTAACAAGACGACCGATGTGGCGCGGTGGGCGAAGGTCCGCCTGACGACGCAGAAGGTTGCGGGTTCGATTCCCGCCTCGGAACAATTGTGTGTACGATCTGCAGATATTTGTTCCGGGTGTTCTGGTCGTTTTCTATGTACAATAAAAAATATCTATCTATGTAATGTATTGTATTATGTATATCAGTTATCTAGTACCCATAACACAAGCTCTGCTTACCATGGGGATAGATAATGCTGTGTGAATTGTCCAGCATTATTTATTTATTTATTTTAACTATGTAGTGTGTATAGCCTAGCATTTAACTTTAAATTTATATTGCAGTTCCTTTGCAGGGGGCTTGTTAGACTTCTGTTAGGTGATTTATGCGATTAAATAATATATTTTAAAACCTATTTACCTATTAACCTATTTACACATGTAAGCAATAAATCATTGAGTATTGAATAGGTATTGAAGAAGTATTTCAGTCATCTAGTACCCAAACCCATAACACAATCTGTGCTTGGGGCTAGATGATGCTGTGTCAATTGTCCAGAATTTTTTCCGTCAAAGTTCATTGACAGACCTGCTAATTGCTAAATTTTCTTTAGAAGAACATCACCGTACTAAATTTAAGGGTTAAGCTCGCCTTTGCCACGACCTCTCAACTTTACGTTCAACTTTATGTTTTTTGTGTACTTGTTATATTTCGCAGTATTCATTTAATTTAACAAAAGACGGCTACCCACACAATACTTGAACAATCAACAGGGCTATTAAACTTAAATGTCAAGGTAATTGTCAGGCGTGACTTCTTAAAAGCCATATAGTAACAAGCCAATTGAACCCATCCAAATGAATTATCAGAATACAATGATTTACTGATTCAATATGACTGCAGTCAACACTAAAGTTGTCAATAAATCTGTTGTTTTAGATATGTATTGGTTTATAGTATCTAAAATAAAAAAACTAAAATAAAATCAAATTAGAACTAGTCATTACAATTGAAACAATTGAGCTAACCGCAGACAATTGCAAATTATCTACAGGTATCAAATTATCCAACTATTGGTTGATATTGATCCTAGCTTAGAATTTAAAAATATAAATGTACTAGCTGCGCCCCGCGGTTTCACCCGCGTGGTGATATATACTTTGGATAATATACAATATATCTTTATAAATTATAGCCTATGTGTTATTCTGATGTATAAGCTATATTATTGTAAAGTTTCATTAAAATCCATTCAGTAGTTTTTACGTGAAAGAGTAACAAACATCGATCCATCCATCCATATAATTTCTAATATTAATTTGCTATCAAGAAAATGACGCGCGTGGGACAATACAACAGGTATTGGTCCTCGCGCGTCATTTTCTTGATTTCTCAGTTTTTAGTTTTTATATAAAAAAACTTATGTATTTTGCTACTTACCTATTGATTAACCACTATAGCAAAGGCTCCTTGCTGAGGACCGAGATGAGTGCAGAAGGGGAGGGAGGCCTTTGCTCTGCAGTGGGACACTCCGGGCTAATATAATAATAATAGCTTTCTCAAAGGGCCTATATGCTGTTCGTACCCGGTCCTTTGGAAGGTTTGTGTGGTGCCCAACACCACACAAACCTTCCAAAGGACCGGGTCACTTTATGGCCCGAGATGATGGTAAATGTGAAACATAATAATATAGCAAAGGCCAATAAATCATATTTTTATCTTCGCCCCAGTAAATAAAAATTCGAAAGCAGTTTTTTCAAGGTCAAGAATTTTAACCGTTTACTTTTAAACCGACTGCTTCAATTAATGCATGAAAGTTCCTGCGAATTTTAATTTGGATCCAAAAACCTGTTCCATGGCCTCGAAACGTGTGCGTACGGGGAACCAAAACTGGTTGACTGTGTCTTTCTCCATTGCGAACAATATTTTTTAAAGAGAAGACTTCTTTAGGCGCGTTTAGCACTTTTTGGGTGAGCAAAAATCATGGAACTCGCGTCATTGTCTCCGAACGCTTTCCTAACTGTGTATTTATATGTGTACCTACATGTGTAGGGTACTTTTTGGGTGAACAGTGTCATCGCCAGCGCACGATTCCCAGTATAAATTTATAATATCATATAATATCAGTATATAAGTTTTCACTTCTATCGGCAGTCCCCAAAACAGCCCCTCATTTTTTTTCTAACGGTCTTGTTTAACGTGATGACGACCGATGTGGCGCGGTGGGCGAAGGTCCGCCTGCGACACAGGAGGATGCGGGTTCGATTCCCGCCTCGGAACAATTGTGTGTACGATCTGCAGATATTTGTTCCGGGTGTTCTGGTCGTTTTCTATGTATAATAAAATATATATCTATGTAATGTATTGTATTATGTATATCAGTTATCTAGTACCCATAACACAAGCTCTGCTTACCATGGGGCTAGATAACGCTGTGTGAATTGTCCAGCATTATTTATTTATTTATAACGTGGAAAGAAGACTCAAGTCGTGAATTTAATTGAGACTACGAGGACCTTAGTATTTCTAGGTAGCAACTTCAACCCCAACTCACCCCGTGTCTGTAACATGGGTATCATCATCATCATCAACCTATGTTAGTCCACTGCTGGACATACGAGTAGGCCTCCGAATGAGCACCATAACATGCCATACATGGGTATAAGAAATGAGAATTACATTATTTATGTTTCTATGTACTCGTATGTCGATTAACACTTTGAGTGCTGAAATCACACGGTATGTGTTTTCTACAAGTGACTAATATGCGTAAATCCACACTAGCGCAGTGGCTGAGGAAATACAGATCTTTGTGACTCAGCAAAGCCGTAATATTTTTCGAACGAAACATGCATGTGCGGCGCAACACAACCGCTGTATAGAGCGGCAGCACGTATTTTTTAGTATAAAAAAAGATCGCAGTCAAAATGTTAATGATATGTTTTTCTACCATTTAAGAATGTATTACAAAATTATTTGTTATGGGTTTGGTTTTGAAAATATATTTACATAGTTGTTATGAAATCAGTTGCTGTGGGATATTGTGTAATATAAATATATCAAAAAAAATATTCGAAATAAAATTCAGTCATTATTTATTTTGTCATTC
Source organism: Eupithecia dodoneata (assembly GCA_947044415.1). Classification (NCBI taxonomy): domain Eukaryota; kingdom Metazoa; phylum Arthropoda; class Insecta; order Lepidoptera; family Geometridae; genus Eupithecia; species Eupithecia dodoneata. The sequence continues at coordinate 5,975,117 of OX345670.1, forward strand.
GACCAAATGTCATACATACATAAAAATGCCTCCAGGGACGTAAGCAAGGTAAGTCATAGGCAAAACTAGTTGGTAATAAAATGAAGACACGATCTACCGGTGAAAGCAGGAATTCATCTCAAATTCAGGTTTATAGCTATCACATGGCTATCAGAAGCAAATCTCACCTTGATGACCTACCAGGAAAGAAAGCCAGTCTTGCACGGCCTTCGCCATATTCTCAACTAGCTGCGCCCCGCCGCTTCGCCTGCGTGGAAATCTACATGTCAAATAATTTATAAATCATCCTCTTGAATCATTCTATCTATTAAAAAAAACTTCATGAAAATCTGTTGCTTAGTTTTAAAGATCTAAGCATACATAGGGATTAGAGACAGACAGACAGTCGGAAGCGACTTCGTTTTATACTATGTAGTGATGACCTCATCGTTGGGTTCCTCCACGTAGTTCCATGAACAACGTAAATAATGTTGTATATAAAAATACCTTTACAACATTAGGTACCCATCTAAAGTATAAAACCTAAAATAATAAAATCTTGTAGTTGAAATTCGGCATAAAAATACTATTATGTTTTAAATTTATAGCGGGACGGGTTTCTAATACAATAACATTTGGAATTTAAACCAGTTTAAAAATTATTTATAATTAATCCGGTCCGGTTTACGTAATTCGATCTTTCCATTCTTAGTGAGGTAAATGCCTAAGCCAAAAATAATTAGGTACCTAATTAAATAATTAACAGGAAAAGATTTACAAAGTAATGTAATGACACTTTGAATAATAAATCAGATGTTGCGATGTGTGTGAGTTCGCATTTTAAGATGATAGGCAAAACTAAGGTCGGCAAAAAAGCTTAAATAAAATGACTTAAATAGCTTGAAAAGACGACCGATGTGGCGCGGTGGGCGAAGGTCCGCCTGCGACGCAGGAGGTTGCGGGTTCGTTTCTCGCCTCGGAACAATTGTGTTTACGATCTGCAGATATTTGTACCGAGTGTTCTGGTCGTTTTCTATGTATAATAAAAAAAAATCTATCCATGTAATGTATTGTATTATGTATAATATCAGTTATCTAGCACCCATAACACAAGCTCTGCTTACCATGGGGCTAGATAATGCTGCGTGAATTGTCCAGCATTTTTTTATTTTTTTTTATTTGTTTGTGGTAGGTAGGTTCTGCAGATTTCAATCTGCAGGTCAATTCTGATGTATTTGTGAATGCATTACTGATACTATTTTCGCAGCAAATTGGCAGCATTTTGGTTGCGAATAAAAAACAAAACAATTCATACCAATGAGCGGCGAAAATAGTATGAGTGATACACTCACGAATACATTAGAGTACACTAGCAGGAGTGATCAGTTCACGGACAGGGACTCTTCTTTGAACAGTTGTGAAGTGATTTTCATCCTAAAACTGCAACAGCATTTAAAAACAAATTTCAGCAGCTTGTGTTGCTGACTCTACATTACGTTCCATTCATGTCTACGCCTCAGTCTACGCGTAATTGTAGAAATAGAAAGTGCGTATTAGCAAAGCAAACGTTGCGCGTATTGAACCGTAAGTGGCCAACGGTCAATGTCATGGAACTCCATTTGTCTGTGATGTATTATGATGCAAATGATGATTGGACTAAAAAGCTTCTGACTCAGTTGGGTTGGGCTTTGAGACTAGGACTGGTGTGCTTCGGAAAATAACCGGTTTTTATTACAATAAGCAGATTCCTCAGTTAAATTTTAAATTACATGGTAAAAAGACGATTAGTTTCGAAGGGGCCCAGTTCTATAACAGGCTACCTGAAGACGTTAAAGGTGCTGGAACGTCTGGCGTTTATAACCAAATTGCATAGATAATTATACTTTAGAATGTAACGCTACTGGACTAAACATAAAAAGACGGAAAAATAACATAATATTAATACTTAGCTTAAGTTTCTCATGTAAGTAACATGTATGTTGTAAATGAGAAAATAAATGTATCTTTGAACTGAAATTTGACGTATGTATGAAAAACATCGATGAGATTTTTGTTTAAGAAAACTGCTCAACAGCCTATATTGGCTCAATGCTGGACACAAGCCTCCCTCTGATAAGCGCCTTATTGGCTTTTACCTCATGGTATGCCCATAATCCCCACGCTGGACATGTGGGTTGAGGATCGCAGTTCAGTGGTAAGAATGACTTCAGGATATTCAACTCTCAGTTTTTGTTCAAATTGACTATAGACTTAAGTTTTTGAATACATCCTCAAATTATTTATAATCACTGCGTCCTATGAACCCTTCTGAATCTAAATTCAGATCAGATCTAGATTCAGATCAGATCTAGATTCAGATCAGATCTAGATTCAGATCTAGATTCAGATCAGATCTAGATTCAGATCAGATCTAGATTCAGATCAGATCTAGATTCAGATCAGATCTAGATTCAGATCAGATCTAGATTCAGATCAGATCTAGATTCAGATCAGATCTAGATTCAGATCAGATCTAGATTCAGATCAGATCTAGATTCAGATCAGATCTAGATTCAGATCAGATCTACATACATATATATTCAGATCATTCTTTACGCACTTAGGTGCGTAGAGTATGTTACGGCAAAATGATTAGCCAAAAAGTTACCTGGCTCAGCTTGCCAACCCGTCGCATATATAATATCTATATATACCTAGATATCTTGTATCTGTGAATATATCAGAAACCTGACGCTTTAGGACATTATGTTATTTATTTCACACTTTTTGTTTGCACAATCTATCCAAATTATACGAATAATTGTGCGCCGCGATTTTGAAAAAAAAACAGTGTGGTATTAGGTTCCACCCTCCATTCAAACAAAACATTTAAAACCCGGCCAAATTTGGCAGGGAGGTTATTGGTACCCCGCGGGGAGGGAAATAGTCTACCTAGGGTACTTGAAAAGCGCGCGCAAAGCCGCGGGCAAAAGCTGGTACTTACTAAAGGTGCCGTGAAACAAAAAACACTTATTACTTTTGTATATTTCCCACACTTAGCATCAAGGCTACAGGCTAGATAAAATAAACTTAGGAATATTCGTTTTGTTGAAAGCATCACAGAGTTTTAAAACGACACGTTTCTAGGTAACAATACATTTTCGGCTTTCAATTTGCCTAAACATTTAACAATGGTGGTTTCACTTGCGGGCCTCCATTGATGATTAGCATATAGGTAGGTAGGTTCTACCTACTTACTTTCGATCTCATTGAACTAGTGCACACAGCAGCTCTGGAATGACAGCAGTCTGTTTCCATTGTACGACGATTATTTACGTTAAATTGAACATAAACGTGGTAATCCAATGGTTCAGCAGCAACCGTCGCCGGACACTAGTTTGTAGGATTAAGCTAATAAGTTCCTGAAGTAGTTGAAAAATGATTGTGTGAAAGATTTTCTTAAAGCAGACATAGTCAGATTTACAATTCACGACTTTTAACAACTATGTGTAGTTATAATTTTATTAACGACACTTTATTTTAGTTTTCAAAATGACAGACCGAGTGCCAATAATATCTATATCCTTTGCTAAAAACTTGAGAAATAATATTTTGTATGCCACGTTCCCTGTGGGTAATTTTTTTTAAACAATTCTATTGGTAACAAGTAAAAAGAGATTAAAATAATAACCTACATACCTATTACCATAGATGAAGAAACTTGATTGTTATCCATGCTATTACATATCACAATATATCACAGATCCAAAAACGAAAATACAATAAAAAAACTAAAACGTATCACAAAACCCGCCCACACGGCGAGCGTCCGATAAAAACAAAACCGGTCGTGTAATGGGCACGCTCACGCAGAAAGCGGCAAGGAAGCACTCAGTCGGTGTGGAGCGGGCATAAGGGTGGTTTGTACGAGTGTGTGTGAAGTGTGGAGTGAAGTGTTTTGGATTGCTTTGGATTTAAGGAGGTTCGCTAAAGGTAAGCTTTTTGTTTACAAGTAACATTATTAAAAAGATTTTTTGTGGGCAAGTTGGAAAAAAATAAACATTGATACGAGATTGCCCATGCTGGCAAGTTTTCGCGTCTATGTTAAACTTGTGCGTGGTGGTAATACATTTAAAAGGCTTGTTTGCTAAACTTGAATCTTGTAAGAATATAAAAAAGCCTAAAATAAAAAGTTATTTCCTTTCATTTATTTATTCCATCACATATTGATACACTTGCGGTCGTTATCTGGTCTTATTTATTATTGCTTTATTAAACATGTTACTTAATTATCATTATTTAGACAACACAAGTTTTTTTTAAGAGGAAGAAAGCTTCATAAAGGATTGAATGCAGAAGTAGAGAGAATAAAGAAATAGACAATACAATACTCGGACAATTTACGTGTACGATCTGCAGATATTTGTTCCGGGTGTTCTGATCGTATTCTATGTATAATAAAAAATATCTATCTATTTAATGTGTTGTATTATGTATATCAGTCATCTAGTACCCATAACACAAGCTCTGCTTACCATGGGGCTAGATAATGCTGTGTGGATTGTCCAGCATTATTTATTTATTTATTTAATACAATACAATACAAAAATTATTTATTGTACCATAATCAAATCATAAAAAATACATAATATGCGACAAGTACAATGGGCTGCCTTACCGCTTATAAATGATCTCTTCCAGGCAACCTTTGGATAGAAAGAATAATATGAATTTAAGAAAGGCAGGGGGTGTATCACATGTAATCTAAATATGAACATAACAAGAATACTAAAAGACATAATAAATATTACAAATACCAAACTAAATAATACACTACTTAAATATAAATAAATAGTAAGTACATTTTACATAGTTCATTGATTTGGCAGGAAAAACTCCTTGACGTGAGCTTTTAAAAACTGGTAAGGATAGAGACAGTGATATATATTTAAACACAAAAATGTACAAATGATTGGCTGTAAAGGGGCCTAGAATAAATGATAATGTCAAAAACCTAAAATTAAAACAAATGTCAAAAAATGTATAATAATGCAGATGTTTATGACGTATTAACATTAATACGAGAACTATCTTTTTATTAGAATATTTTGCTATACAAATACAATGTAAAACTGGACTAATTAATAAAGACACACGAGTTTTACACACGCATGCAAAAAGTGGATAAATAGTAGGTAGGTAAAACAAGTTAGTTAACTTGTTTTTACAATGTTGCATCATTTACAATTTTTATATGTAAGGTATACATAAGTTTACGGTTTATGTATTTTGAAATGGTGGAATTGAGTGTTTATTATAAATCGGTTTGTTTATCTATTGAACTAGGGCTAGGAGAAATAAATAAAAATATAGTTAATATATTATGTAATATATTGTATGTATGTATTTATAATAGCATCTCATAATTATGATCAAGATACGAGTGAAACTTTTAACTCAAACAGGAAGTTTCTATTGCTAAAATAATTTGATTTAATTTGATCCGGTTACAATTTCAAATTTTATTATTTCATTTTCTTTTACAGTTTTGAAAATCGGCGAACCTAGATATTTTCTTGTAAATAAAGACATACCTTAATAAATCATGGAACTGTTATTATGCCCTATCTCAATAAATAACAATAAATCATTGCGGGCAAATTTCTACCTCATCATCACCATTTAGCCTGATCACCCACTGCTGGGTATGCCTCCTTCCCTTATGCTCCCCGCATCCATGTATGCCCTGCGACCCTGGTGATATCGTCTACCCATCTTGCGAGAGGATGACCCGGTTTAGATTCTACCTAGGTACCTACTGAAAAATAATTAGGATACAAATTAGTTCGAAATTAGATCCACTATGGTCCAATTTCACTGTTTGCTACCAAAAATAGGATAAATAAACCGAAGTTCAGCGAAATCGAGTTAAAATTCGTAATACCTATTATGTGACATGAAAGCTCTTGAACTCGGTTTAGCGTTTGCGAGTTATTTTTACCGAAATAAAGTTTATCCGATAAACTTTATTTCGGTAAAATTAACTCGAATTGAACTCGTTTAACACTTTGACTGCTGAAATCACACGGTATGTGTTTTCTACAAGTGACTAATATGCGTAAATCCACACTAGCGCAGCGGCTGAGAAAATACAGATCTTTGTGACTCAGCACAGCCGTAATATTTTTCGAACGAAACGCATGTACGGCGCAACACAACCGCTGTGTAGAGCGGCAGCACGAATTTTTTAGGTTAAAAAAAGATCGCAGTCGTCGAAAAAAAATCGCAGTCAAAGTGTTAAAGGTTCGTTTTGGATTGTCGTGAAATGAAACTAATTTTCTTGAGGTTTTTAATTTTTTCTGCTTTCTACAAGGAATAAAACTACCGGCAAAGTAAACTTCCCTAATAATAACATTAAAATCATAAAATAATTTGAATCTCGTGATAACTCGAAACGATCATCCATAAAGAGCGTGTTAGGTAGGTAATGTAACATTGAATGTGTTCAACTGCAACGTAAACGACGCGACGTTCGTTGCAAGGGTGAAACTGGATCTTACGTGTATCGAACTTAAACCAGTGACCTTTTCTTATTACATTACCTTGTTTTAATTTACAGTCATAATGAAGAACCGGATATCGGTGGTGAAATGGCCTCTGAAGGTATCCGCCCGGTACCTCACCACCACGCCGCGGTGCTTGCAAGATGCGGGGTTTGATATTGGTTGGTATTGGTATTTTGTGAGTTCTTTTGTATATAGCATAGAACGCATAGTATTAGTCATGGCGGTATAGATTCGACCACTGTCACTCAACTTATCACACTAATATATTATAAATAGTGTTCTTGAGTGGAGACCACGACTCGTTAAACGTAGTGTAGGACTCCCTCCGACCAGCAGGGATGACGACCTGCGTAAGACTGCAGGTAGATGCTGGATGTGTCAAGCTGAGTCAGGGCGTTATGGCGGTCATTGGGGGAGGCCTATGCCGAGCTGTGGACTAATATAGGCTGATGATGATATTATGAATGATGGAAAGGATAGATCTTTGTTGTAGGCGGAAACGAGTGTCGTATAAATTGCCATTTCAGTATTTTACTTCATTAGTCTACACAGTATTAGCAAAAGTCTTATCTAGCGTTACCTAAGCCTATCTGCCTGAGCTTGATGTATCATGGGTGTCTGGTAGAGATGGGACTTATCGCTCTTGAGAGATAAGACCGCCAATTGTAATAAATGTATAAGTTTTTATTGTATATAGTTTCCTATAATAAAAGTGCAATAAAGTATTTTCTATCTATTTACCTATGTAATTTAACTTATTCCAGGTAAACAGAATCCTCGCCAGTCCTGCCCTATTCACGCCCAGCGCGCCCGATCCACGCACGCAGCCCTAGAGGCTCCAGTCTTCGAAACCGTCACTCAGGTGAAGAGTTGGGAGGAAGTACCTGGACCTAAGCCTCTGCCGTTCTTGGGAAATACTTGGAGATTCACGCCTTATGTTGGTAAGTGTATCTTTCACCGATGGAGAGTTAAAATAACACTTTTCTGAGCGGAACGAACTGAGAGAGCCAAAGAATCAAACTCAATGAAAACAAATGTGGCAGTGGGCCGGCCACATCTCACGAAGAACCGGCAACTGCTGGGGGAAACGTGTTCTTGAGTGGAGACCACGACTCGGTGGAATGATGTTACCTGCGAAAGACTGCAGGTAGATGCTGGATGCGTCTAGCTGAAGACAGGGCGCTGTGGCGCTCATTGGGAGAGGCCTATATCCAGCAGTGTACTAAAATAGGCTGATGATGATGATGTATATCAGTTTTCTGGTACCCATAACACAAGCTCTGCTTAGCTTGGGGCTAGATAATGCTGTGTGAATTTTCCAGCACTATTTATATATTGAACGATGACCTCGCACCTCATCTACGCACTCGGCGTAGATAAGGTGCGAGGTAAAGTTATAACTGTGTTGAACTATATCGAGATTATTATAATTTTACGATTTGAAATACTAATATCGATACTTTAACTCGGCAAGTTCGGTTTGGATATTAGGTAGAGTTAAAATAAGCAATTCTCTAATTAGTAGCTGCATAAGTTATTGCATAACTCTTTCACAGTCCAAAAACAACGTTGATTGAACTCTCGCACTCGGTTTCTAAACCCAACCTGAGAAATCTGCTCATTGAATCTCGAATAATGTCTTAACGGTCATGTGACTCTCTTCAGAAACCATGCTATTATTTATTTATTTATGCTACATATTTGTATTAAAAATACATACATCATTATATATTTTAACAGTATCTCATATTATCTAACAGGTTTATTCAAATACATAATGTATTTTTTTGCGTATAGGTATAACAATATTTGAACGTTATCAAATGAATAATTATTTTTACACTTCATTACTAGGCAAGTTCAAGGCAAGTTCTTGTTTTGTAGAACAAAACAGGCTTTACCCTTAGGTTGGTAAAGTACACTAGGCATTATGTTGCGTCTACTCTTCACATTTATGGTATGATAATTAAATAAACTTTGCTATGAGTTTACTCGACGTGTCATAGAATATGTATGTATAATATATGCTAATTGGCATGTATTGTTTTTCCATGATTGTGTGTGGTAACGCGATAATTCAACATTGTTCTCGAACCTTGTCTCTTGTCTCTCCTGTCACTAGGTAAAGAACTGGGTGAAGAAGCATGATCAGTTAAAAACATTACATATATCCACCTTAGTCGCAATATGGCGAAAACGTTGCAAAAGGTTTCCAAAAGTTGTCTGGAAGAGATGTATTTTAAAACGTTTGTTTGCGTATATTTTCTCTAAATTTTGTAACTCCATGTTTATTTTTGTGCCGCCAAATTATTTTGAAGATTACAAAGACAAATAAACAATTAGAGATATGACACCACCACGTACAAAACGCAGGTTGGCAACTTAACTTCTAGTCACGGCCACTCCAATCAACACACGACACGACCATAAAAATGTCATTAAAATAATAAAACTCTTGCATTTTTACACAACTGAAGGTCGAGAATTGTCCTTTCAAAATGAAAGACAAGGCTGTCTGCCTCAAATTGCAATCAAAATTATAATAAGATTAATGTGATGTTGTATGAGCCAAGCCTCAAATGGATGATGCATTTGAGCCTCGGATCGAGTCCTAAAGCTTATTCCTCTTCGAAAAAAGGAGGATTTTCTATATTCTAACGCATATTTTTTTAAAGTAATCAAATCACCGTTCGTTGATTTCTCCGTCATTTATAGACCGATTTGGATAATTTTCGTTGTAGGTTTAGATAATAGTACCGAGGTGGATTGATTCCCGAGAAATTCGTTTTTATCCCGCAAAACCTAAAAAACTGTTTCAAACTGAGGGATATTGAATCCTTCCGCATTTTCCGTCAGATATGTACAGATCCTAACTAAATGATACAAAACAGTGGCGCTATTTTGAGGAACACCATCGCCTTAAGGACGGGTCTGGTTTGAACTTTCAAACCTTGAGTGTGAACTCGAAAACATAACATTGTAAATACATTCAGTTTTACTATCTGTGTTAACAGTTGCTAAATTATGGATGTTTTACGGCGTAGTTGTAGCTTTCGAAAGCGAAGGCTAGTACCTACCGTCGGGGTAGATACCTGTCCAGGTAGGAACCCTTCGAGGTACTGATTTTTCGAGGTAACGACCCATCGACGAAACGTACCGTCGATGTAGAGACATCACTCCCTTGACTCGTTCACCCTTAACTTGCTATACAGCGGGGTAATGCAGCCAGCGCGTCTTGAAGACGTTTCCGATTGGTATTAATATAGGTCAGTTGAGTTACTGCTCTGCCTCTGCTGTTACTCTATCTCTTCTTTTCTTGCAATCGTCGTCAGTGAGATATTTAAAGGAAACACAAGTTGCGGATCGAATCTGACTGATTTATTCATGAACCAGCGGGTAGGTCGTGACATAATAATTTAGAACTACCTACAAATACCCAACACTCTGCAGTTAGCTCAATTGTTTTAATTGTTATTACCTAAAATTAGTATAGTTTGAATTTGTTTCTATTCTTTAATTCTTTGTTAATAAACGTTTTTTTATGAGAGTGGGTTGCGATATCTAGAATCTACTCGTACATGGTCTTGAAGGTCAATAACCTATTATTATAATGAAGATGATTCCCCTACATCCGAAACATATGTCCTTGTCCCACAATATATTGTGACGACACGAGATATTAGTATTCTGAACATCGCTGTAGACCGTTACGAAAAATGATGGCAATGACTCGAATCATTAACTTTTAAGGTTGTGTAAACGTTGTAAAACAATGTGGGTGCGAGTTTTTCGGTATGAAGTCATAATATTTTTTAACATAATATGTATAATGCTTTTTGCTCTTAACTTTTTTCATTTCGATGGAAAGAGCAGTGCACTCTGCACTCCTTCGATTGAGTCTTGTCCAAAAATCACAAGCTACAGGGAATTTCATAGTGCATAAAATTGTTAAACTGTGAGAGATTAATAAATTAAAACATAGTTATTTCTTTATTATTTTTTGCATTGGCCATCAAAATAAGAGACTGATGTATGTTACAGCAGCAAAAAAGTCTCGAGTCAGCATAAATGCCTTACTACTCAGGAGTAGATAGGCGCTATTATTCTGCCGAAACCACTATGATCACAAAACCCTGTGAGGCCTACCTGCCTAACCGCGCTTACTTTCGTTCGAAATGGTTCCATTTTGATATAACTGCGGAGTTTACTTCGTTCTACATAGAATACGGCCTGAAATCGTAAGGAAGCCGGTAAGTTGTTCGTATAATTGGCAAAATACATGCGAGTTTCCTGAGTTGCGCAAGTACACGGTCGGCTGCGCGCGCGCAGTCTGTAGACTGGTCTATCCGGGGTGGATCATGTCTCACTTTCGATTTGCAAACACTAGCTAAAACCCGCTCACTCGACGACCTCTGTGGTGCGTTGGGCGAAGTTCCGCTTGCGACGCTGGAGGTTGCGGGTTTGATTCCCACCTCGAGACAAATATTAGTACGATATGCAGAAATTTGTTCAGGGTGTTCTGGTCGTTTTCTATGTATAATAAAAGATATCTATTAATGAAATTACGTACTGTATTATGTAGATCAGTCGTCTAGTACCCATAACACAAGCTTTGGCTTAGCTTGGGGCTAGGTGATGCGTGTGGATTGTCCAGCATTATTTATTTATTTATATTTAAACTTTGCACCGGGTTGGATGTAGGCGGCGCACGACAGAAGCCGGTGACAATCTCTTGTGTCAGAGGGTTGTATCATGGATCGGGCTGTGATTTTGCATGATTTTTTATTTATTTATTCAAAACTTTATTGCACTACAAAGGGTACAAAGGGTGGGCTTAATGCCGAGGTATTTTCTACTTGCCGACTAGAAAAACACATGTTTTTACAGGTTGGCGTCCTAACATTACATAGTTTCAGAATAACGGCTTTGTAGGTATTTCTAAACCTTATAATAACGCAAGCATCTTTTTATCAAAAAAAATAGTTACATATATACATTAAATAAATTAAAAATTAAATAAAATTAAATAATGCTGGACAATTCACACAGCATTATCTAGCCCCATGGTAAGCAGAGCTTGTGTTACGGGTACTAGATAACTGATATACATAATACAATACATTACATAGATAGATATTTTTTATTATACATAGAAAACGACCAGAACACCCGGAACAAATATCTGCAGATCGTACACACAATTGTTCCGAGGCGGGAATCGAACCCGCAACCTCCTGCGTCGCAGGCGGACCTTCGCCCACCGCGCCACATCGGTCGTCATAAATGGCTTATAAATGTTTGCATAGTGCCCGCGCCTTCAAATGCGTTTTTCTGTCGCCTATTACTTATTTCAGTCTATAAAACATATAATATTTCTATAATTTTAGCTCGATCTGTTCAGTAGTTTTGGTGTGCAGAGGTGACAAACATCCATCAAAATTTTCGCTTTTATGAAACTAGTGTTATAGGTAAGTACCTCAAACTTCAACGACATCAAGTATAACATTATGGTATGGAAAAAATGCTGAATGCCCGTGGCTAAATACGCGATTTCCAGTAAGAAAAAAACAATATTCCAGGTTTTTCAGACACATAATCAATTATATCTTATGTTACTTTGATGTAAGTACTGCATATTGTTCACAAAGGAGCTAAAATTGAGCGCAAAAGTGATGTGATGATTCATAAGTACGGTGCTTACGAGTACATAGGTTTTAACAAATTCCTGTGAACTCCAAAAATATATACAGGAAATAAGTACACCGTTTTGTGACCTGGTAAAAATATATCTCCATATATAGCTACCTAAACAGGTTTGCCACCATTTGACACACATGGGTAAAGATAGGAACCGGTCACTGGGCGAATGTGGCTATATGCTGCAATTCCAAAGAACGTGGAATAATAATTTGGGCTTTTATAACTTATCGTCTTACGCCTCGGCACGGTTTTTACAAAATTTTATTCTACTTGACCCCTACTACAAGACAAGTAGAACAAAGCTTGTCAAGAGTTTTCCATATATACTAATGTATGGGAACAATCTTGCAACTGAATTTTAGACCAGATATCCTCAATCGATTGCCAGTTAGCTGACAATTTTTACTAAACTTCAATTAATAAGAACATTAAGTTGAACTTCGCACATATTAAGTTCAACTCCGATTACACTAAGTTCAGCTCCGATAAAAACCAAATTCTAAAAATATACTTCGTCTACCTGTTCTACATTATAGATTCTTGCGACATACATTCTTTCTTAATATAAACTACTAATCAGAATAATTTCATTGTGTCATTTAGCACGAGTATAGGATACGAGTATAGACTCGTACCTACGGTATGTACCTATACATAAGCCATAACTCGATGTGGAATGTTTGTAATCAAACCGCCCATACTTACCAAAAATTCACACTGTTGCCGCGTCTTTTATACGCAATTTACAATACTTGTAGTTATTGTGAGTTTGGCTAGTGTATAGTTAGTACTACGAACTACTAGATACAATATCATCTGTGTCATCAGCATCGTGGGAAGACTCTCACTTTTGTAACGAAACACCGGGTTCGAGTTCGTGACTGCGAAAGTAAACCAAATGGGTACCTAGGTAACAAGACACACTGTGTATTGTCTTACTTAGTCACGTCACTAAATAAACTCGGTTCAAGAATCTAAGATATTTTATGTCAACATAGGTGAATGAATGAAAACTTCACAAAAATTTATAGGTACCTGGGTACCTAGCGATAAAGTTGTTTTAGATCAAAGTTAGATTTATGTTTCTATATGTGTACGGTGTTTATGTGCTGTGCAGTAGTAATTAAGTAAATAATAAATAAATAATGATGGTTAATGTTTACCGCGTTCGTGATTTACCGTTCTTATTTTCATATTCGTTACTGTTCGTTCTTCCAGGAACCTATTCAGTGGAGCACATCGACAAGGTGTGCGTGTCCTTACGCAAGGAGTTTGGGAATTGCGTGAAGATGAGCGGCCTCCTTGGTCGCCCGGACATGCTGTTCGTCTTCGAGGCGGGAGAGGTGGAGAGAGTGTTTAGAGGAGAAGATGCTGCACCTCATAGGTAAAACTGATGGCTTTCATTTTTTAATCCGGTTTTATCCAGTTTTAGAACTTGTTGCAGATGAGACGGGCACTGCTACCATTGAGCAAAAAATGTGCATTCAAATATGGGCCTTAACTTGTCACATTTTAATGCATTTCATATTGACGGCATCAGAAGACAGACAGCTCGCAGACCAGAAGCTTGTCGTTTGCCATTTTGTCATCTCCACTGTATAATGTATGTAAAAGTAACTACATATGTATAATGTATGCACGTTTTTGTGCTACACGGTACCGGTGCGCCGGCGCCGGTACCGTGTAGCACAAAAACGTGGATTTGGATTATTGTTAGTAGAGCGTAGGTGTCCCATATTATATCATAGTTTGTACTATTTTATATTTTGAAACGCAAATAAATATTTACCACTGCTATTTCTAATTCTATATCCTGTACCAATATCTGGGATCTATCATTTTCGTTGTTAAGAATAACATTTCCTATTCCAGACCTTCAATGCCGTCACTGAACTACTATAAGCACACGTTGCGGAAAGACTTCTTTGGCGCCGAAGAGAACTGCGCTGGAGTCATTGCTGTGTAAGTTGTTCTCTGGTCAACTTTTTTACTATCCGTAGCTTGTCTGTCTTTCTTTACTGCCCGTCAAGCTTATAGAAAATGTTTAGTCAAAGAAAATGGACGCAAGAGCATAAATGGCCTGCTAAAAGCTCTGACTGGCGAGGCGGAAACATGCAGGTCTAGCGTTTCTGAGAATTCGACCAATGCGACAGGGTCAGAATTATTGAATTGATAGCAAATCGACATAGAGATTTGGAGATCTTAATAGTTATCTTAGTTTGGTTGTTCTTCTGCACTCCAGGTTACTAAGTTATATGTATCCGTTGCAGTTATTATACGATTAGGTACCTACCTATCATTTTTAATTTCATGTAAAATGCTCTAGAAACATTATCACTACATAGTATAAAACAAAATAGCTTCCGGCTGTCTGTCCGACATCGTTGCTTATATGTACATGCTTAGATCTTTAAAACTACGCAACGGATTTTGATGCGGTTTTTTAAATAGAGTGATACAAGATATTTGTCACATAGATTTCCACGCCGGCGAAGCCACGGGGTGCAGCTAGTGATTCTATAAGATTTTAATAAGTCTCCGTGTACTATTCCAGGCATGGCGACTCGTGGGCAGCGTTCAGGACGAAGGTGTCGCGAGTGGCACTCAGCGCAGGTGCCGCTGCACAGTACACCGTGCCCGTGGCTGAGGTGGCCGATGCATTCGTGGATAGGTGAGCAAGGAGCTATACATACTTATATATTCGCTGGACGATAAGAAACTGCAAAATTGTCATTATTTTTCGAGCCAAGCTTAAAAAACAAGTTACAATTGGCGGTCTTATCGCTCAAGAGCGATCTCTACCAGACAATCATGGTTATTTCTAGGTTATTTCGAGTTATGGTATTCCGTGGTACAGGTATAATGATGTTCTTCCTAGCCGAATTACAGAGGTTCATCATCAAAAGATACACTCTCAAGAGAGATGACAGTGCCGATCGAACTAACAGAAATATATCAGAAATAGTATGAAAAAACGAAATTTCAAAATGTCTTTGTTTCAGATTAAGACAAATGAGGGATGACAACCAAGAAACTCCTGATGATTTCCTGAACGAGGTCCACAAGTGGTCATTAGAATGTAAATAATTTAACAATTTACTTACACTAATTTAGTCATGCATCAAATCATCACTCTAATCTTACCGATAAAATTATAAGAAGGATAGATGGGAAGATTTTTTAAAGGAAACTTCCTTTAAAAAATCTTCCCATGTATCCTTTTGTCTGATGATTTCTCAGATTTATGTCATCTTGTACGTACATACGAGTATGTATGAAGCCATATAGATCATTGCGTTTTTTCATCGTTCTAATCAACTCTATTTTCAATATTACAGCTCTGGGTCTAATAGCCCTCGACACAAGACTGGGGTGTTTCGATGCGCCCGAAGGTTCAGAGTCGCAGCGGCTCATCGATGCTGTTCACACTTTCTTCATCAGCGTTGGAGAACTGGAGCTGAGAGCTCCTTGGTGGCGGATCTACCCAACTGCTATGTTCAAGCGATATGTGGCTGCGTTGGATACTATCCTCAGGTGTGATTAAGCATTCATTTTATTTTAGTATTGTTAAGAGAACCCTGGAGACCATGACGACGGTAAACTTAGTGTAGGACGCCCTCCGACCAGGTGGGATGACCACCTGCGAAAGACTGCAGGTAGATGCTGGATGCGTTAAGCTGAAGACAGAGTGCTATGGCGCTCATTGGGGGAGGCCTATGTCCAGCAGTGGAATAATATAGGCTGATGATGATGATGATGATGAAGAGAACCCTAGTGTCTAGATAAACCTATGTTAGGATTTAAGACGCTATCAACACTAAATTATTACACATTTGTAACAATAAATAAATATACTTAACTATTTCCACACGTAAGAAAAAATCGCTCAGCCATGTATTTAGTGTGAAGGTTGCTCGACTCTCAATCATTATATTTAAACTAACACTTATATGGCCACATGGCATACTCATGATTTTCTTAATATGATTGTGCATAACCTTACTCGTTGAATTTGAAAAGGCAACTTGAAGGCTAGACTGGTGACGGCACAGAAGTGGTCTTAATCACAACCAACTTTAAGATGTTGGTGTTGTCGATTTCATGAATAGAAATAGTTTCGTGGTTTAAAGGTGTAAAGGGAGTCTTCGCATAATACCATTTTGATCTTTGACGACTAACAAACTTAGCAGTATATTTCCAGAATAATATGATCTTTCTCGTTCTTGCAGCGTCACTCTGAGCCATGTAGAGAAGGCGCTGGAGGAGTGCCGGGCGAGTGGTAGCAGCAAATCTCTGCTTCAGGACCTGGTGTCAGCAGCCGGGCCGAGAGTGGCGGCGGTGGCGGCCCTTGATATGTTCCTAGTGGGGATTGATACAGTAAGTCCTCAACCATCCTCGTCAGC
Organism: Eupithecia dodoneata; assembly: GCA_947044415.1. NCBI lineage: Eukaryota > Metazoa > Arthropoda > Insecta > Lepidoptera > Geometridae > Eupithecia > Eupithecia dodoneata. Next base: position 5,991,744 of record OX345670.1, read on the forward strand.
ACTCATACGCCACTCTGGCTCAGAGTACAAACATTTATCCCGAGGCGGGAATTGAACATGTAACCTCCTGCGTTGCAGGTGGTCCTTTACCCGACACATTACATAATTCGTTAAACATAACCAATGCAACGCGAAACGTAGGTTTGGATCTACTCGATGGACCAACGACATTGCAGCACTCGCAAGAAGTCGATTACAGAACAGTTAGATAGATAGATATATTTTTCATTGTCTTTATTATTATTTATTATTATATTTATTGTTCCAAATTTGTTGCAGTTTACTGTTGATAGTGTCTTAAATCCTAACATAGGTTTATTTAGACGCTTAGGGTTCTCTTAACAATACTAAAATAAAATAATTGCTAGCATCGGAAATTAGTGTGGTAGGCAGTCACGTACACAAGTACAGTTCTGTGGATTCGATGGGTGGAGGGACCGGACCAGGACCGCTATTTGTGGCGTCCAATGGGCGCCAATGTCCAGCTGTGGACACGTGTGAACTGATATTATGTTAGACCAAAATAATTCCAAAATTTATATGTACAGTGTTATACAATAATGTTAAATCTCACCGAATAAAGATTTAAAAAGGGGTGACACATTTACAATTTCTGGCTTCTAGACATCAAACGCAGTAGCATCAACACTATACCAGCTATCACTCCGACCGGATGTCCAGGACAAACTACACGAGGAGGTCACCAGGGTGCTCCAAGGAAGGCCGATGAAGCCGGGAGACGTTAACCAGATGCCATATCTAAAAGGTTGCATCAAGGAGGTCATGAGGTAAGTAGCCATTTGATTTAGGTACATCTCATCATGATTGGCAGCAGTATTTTTCATGAGAGATACTTTAGTTAGTTCAAATTTCTATTATGTTACAACATCCACTGCTGTCTAATTTGGGGTCGATTCTTTCGCCACGAATGCTAGGGCCAATCTCTCATCTCTTTAATAGTTTTACCCAAATCCGATGCCAATCATGAAAAAGAGTAGCAAAGTGCCAAATTCAACAACTACCAAATACCTATCGGGACCACTTGAAAGAGTACTACATGGATATTTCCTACATCTACACACAGGGCACACTAAAGGCGAAGTAGGTATAAAATTATCTAGACTCTCGTTTTATGCTTGTATCTTATGTTTATTTTATGTTTTCAGGATGTACCCTGTCGTCATTGGCAATGGCAGACAACTTACAAAAGATACCGTGATCTGTGGCTACAATATTCCTAAAGGCGTAAGTTTTTCCGCATTTTATTCAAGATATTTAACTCCTTTTCATAACTATGAAGTCAGAAAAGCATAGGTTACTTTGATTCTGACCAAATAAATTATTCATGTAATTTTGGGGACGCCTATGTTCAGCGGAAAACGAATCTCGAATACGTATTTCATATTCGAGAATCGAGACAATAAATCATAATTTATTGTTTCGACTTAGAAAGACGGCTGTTAGCTATTTGATGGAGTTTTTTTTGCGTTGCAGATAGAATCTACTAGAATCTACTGAGCTTCATTTCTGTTTCCTCTTAGTCTTTATATTTTACTAATTGTAAAGACACACGTCAGAATAAGTCTTATAATTATACCAATATATATATATTCTAAATATATAATAAATAAATAATATTATATTTTTTTCTTTCCAGACCCAAGTGATATTCCAGCATTACGTTATGGGCAACAGTGAAGAGAACTTCACGAACGCGTCTCAGTTCCGACCTGAACGCTGGGCTCAAAGGACAGCGGGCCACAACCACCACCCCTTCGCCTCCTTACCTTTTGGCTTTGGCAAGCGGATGTGTCTCGGCAGGCGCTTTGCTGAGTTGGAAATACATACTGTTATTGCAAAGGTGAGATTATACTTGGCAGTGAGGTGCCGGCTTAGAACTTTCACCACCCAAACTCTTTCCGGAGTCGTAAGAGGCGACGGTAGTAGTGTAGGTAGTGTAGTTTGTCCTAGACAGCAGCGCACACATTCTACATTAAGTACCTCCGAACTGCGGTCCTCAACTCGCATGCTCAGCTGGGGCATTATAGGTATTCCCCCTATATGATAGACTCCAATAAGGTGCATGTCAGGGGAAGTAGTCGGCCAGTATATGTTGTAGATGGAGTAGACTTATTTCAACATAATTAAGAAAAAGTAGAGGGTTCTCAATTCGAATGTGGTTCGTTCGTTTTAGTTATAAATAAACATAGAACATTAAATTTTTTTTTAGGTTCTAGGTTAGCGCTATAAATAAATATGAGTTTTGTTAAGTAGTTTTTAGCCGATGTTTTATAAAGAGTGAAGAGTAGCTTGATAGATTTATATCATTTAACATTTAGGAAAAAGTACCTATACGACCTGTTTTTTTCCTAAGATACCTATGTATAAAACAAACATAATATTTAGTTAAGAATTTGCTTCTAATATCAGTAAAAAAGTATTTGATTCAATAAAAGATAGACAGGTATCTTTTATTGAATCAAATACTTTTTTACTTTACGGAACCAAATGCCATTATTAGTTGTTTAAAAAATCATGAAAAAACCATTACCTGTTACAAGTCTTACGATAGACAAGCGGAACTTCCCGGCTTCGCACAGTTTTAGTCCGGATCCCTAACTTTTTGAAAATATAATATAGCCTATGTTCACCGGGAATAGTGCAGCTTCCCAACGGAGAAAGAATTTTTCAAATCGGTCCAGTAGTTTCGGAGCCTATTCATTACAAACAAACAAACAAAAATTTAAATAAATATTTCCTCTTTATAATATTAGTATAGAAAAGTAACAGGACTGACACTTGATTTTTTTTTCAGATTGTGCAAGCGTTTAAAATGGAGTACCATCATGAGCCAATGGAATATCACATTCATCCCATGTACACACCCAACGGTCCTATCAAACTCAAACTTATTGAACGGTAGATTTTGTAGACTACGAGTACATGTACCGCAAAACAAGATAAAATTATATTCATTGCTCTCTTTTAAGTTGTGTATGATATAATTTATAAATTTACTACCTATCTTAGCCAATTTTCAAATATTTTTAAGATATTAAATGTCGTTGCTTAAGTTTTTAGAGATATAATGTGATATCGTCATATAAAATTTAATTAATCTTTAAAAAATGTAGGTAGGATATTAGCTAGGTAAATGTGTAGTGTACTGTACATGATCACAACCTTATCTAATATACCCAGGTTACCATTAATAAGAATAAAACAAATAAATAATATTTTAATGAAGTATTTTATTTCGTTCACATTTCGTTTTCACAAATTCCAAGAACTTTTTACAAATATAGAAAAAGAGATAGAGACAAAACGAAATCCTACATTCATAGAATGTTTTACTTAGATTGACTTGAAAGAAATCTTACTAACGATAGAAAAATCAAACCTTAGGTATATTTTTATAAGTATAGTTTAAACTGTACTTTTACATTTGTTTCGAAAAATATACCCAAAGTCATTTGACATAACATACACTAATGAATGGCCACAGGTATTGGCATATTAATTAAATGTATTTACAATATAAAATATCACAAATGAGTATATCAATGGTATTAGTAACCATAATAGTAAAGAAATTCCAGAATTGAATACATACATTGACTAGGGCTAAAAACTATACTTTATGCATCAAAATAAACATAATAATGATTGCATTATGGCACTATTTTACGGAATAAAATAGGTATGCGTAATCGCATATATAGATGTATAATATAAAGCTAAGGCAGTGAACAGAGAACAATCGTATGAAGCGATATCGTAGGTATAAAATTGACAAAATGGTAATTATTAATAATATCACAATCATTACCACTTATCTTCTTATTCATAATGAAAATACAAAACCTTCTGATCATCAAACAAGTAAACTTCATTGTGAGTAAAAAGCAGAATATAAGGACTTAGCAAGAGCTATCGGTACCAGTGGACTGCTTTCGTTTGTTTCTCAAGAATACAAAGAGTGTAACGGTCATAGAGAAGACAACAAGGAGAGCTGCTCCTACCACTACGTAGTTGGTGTTAGCAGCGGCAAGTTTCAGGTCTTTAATGACGTTGCTGACATCTCTCGTTTTCCTGGACTTCGGTGCAGTTTTTGTGGACTCAAAATCATCTGGAAAGAAAAAAATACCTGTGTTATTGTTATTTTTTCTACTTGACTCACAAAAGTTTCATCTTACTGATTTTTTTTGCTTACAGATATTTATAAAAAAGCCTTGTAGAAGTTTTTCACTTCTACAAGGCTTTTTTTATAAATATTTTCCAGAGTCTTTTGATTTTCTGAACGCTATTGAAATTTTGAAAACAATTTAATGTTTTCGTGCTCTGTCTTTTCTCGTACCTATCTAATCTGAACATTACAAATAAAAAAAGTTTCTGTTCCTAATAAAATAATAACAAAATTTAACTCAATGCATATGAAAGTATACCCGGCACTCAACTAAACGTCAAGTTTTTAAAATGTTTGTCTGACTGTTTACTGGTTCTTAAGGCTACTTAGATTCAGATGAATAAATAGGGTTCGGGACAAAAAAGTAAAACCCACGAAATTGTGTATTCTACGTGGACGAAAACCCGCATACAGCTTGTCGTAAATAATATGTAGACTTAACTTATTAGACTTGACTTGAGGTTACTTACCAACACCTGCTTGAGATCCTTCCTCATCATCCGGAGAAGCCAGCCTTGCAAGTCTTTGAGGGATCACTTCATTTTCAGCGGGGAAGGGTGGCAGATATGTTGATGGTGGGTTAGTGCTACTCGGTCTGAATGGCTGTGGACACTTCGGGTCGGGAGAACCTGGGTAGCAGGAGCTGGGTGAGGTTACAGGTTTAGGGCAACGAGGGTCGGGACTGCCAGGGAAGCAACGTAGTGGTTCTGGAGTGGTAGGTCTGGGGCAACGTGGGTCATTGCTGCCTGGGAAACAATTGGGAGGGGCAGGAGTAGTCGGCTTAGGACATCTTGGGTCAGTAGAGCCCGGGTAGCAACGTGGTGGTTCAGGTGTGGTTGGTCTTGGGCACCTAGGATCTGTTGATCCTGGGAAGCAATTAGGGGGCGCGGGCGTAGTAGGTTTAGGGCAACGAGGGTCAGTGCTGTCTGGGAAGCAACGTGGTGGCTCAGGAGTTGTTGGTCTTGGACATCTAGGATCTGTTGAGCCTGGGAAGCAGTTGGGAGGCGCTGGAGTAGTAGGTTTAGGGCATCTAGGATCTGTCGAGCCAGGGAAGCACCTTGGTGGTGAGGGAGTGGTAGGTTGAGGGCATCTTGGATCTGAAGAACCAGGATAGCATCTCAATTGTGGGGTGGTTGGTCTTGCAGTTGTAGGCGGAAGATAAGTAGGTGGGTTCAAAGTAGTTGGCCGTGGGGGTTGAGGGCATCTAGGGTCTGGGCTACCGGGATAGCAACGTGGTGGCTCAGGAGTGGTAAGTTTAGGACACCTAGGGTCCGATGATCCTGGGTAACACCGTGGTGGCTCAGGAGTTGTTGGTCTAGGGCATCTGGGGTCGGTAGACCCTGAGAAGCAATTGGGAGGTGTAGGAGTGGTAGGTCTAGGGCACCTGGGATCTGTCGAGCCTGGGAAGCACCTTGGTGGTTCAGGAGTGGTGGGCCTTGGGCACCTGGGATCTGTTGAGCCTGGGAAGCACCTTGGTGGTTCAGGAGTGGTGGGTCTAGGGCACCTAGGATCTGTTGAGCCTGGGAAGCAGTTGGGAGGCGCTGAAGTAGTAGGTTTAGGGCATCTAGGATCTGTCGAGCCAGGGAAGCACCTTGGTGGTGAGGGAGTGGTAGGTTGAGGGCATCTTGGATCTGAAGAACCAGGATAGCATCTCAATTGTGGGGTGGTTGGTCTTGCAGTTGTAGGCGGAAGATAAGTAGGTGGGTTCAAAGTAGTTGGCCGTGGGGGTTGAGGGCATCTAGGGTCTGGGCTACCGGGATAGCAACGTGGTGGCTCAGGAGTGGTAGGTTTAGGACACCTAGGGTCCGATGATCCTGGGTAACATCGTGGTGGCTCAGGAGTTGTTGGTCTAGGGCATCTGGGGTCGGTAGACCCTGGGAAGCATTTGGGAGGTGTAGGAGTGGTAGGTCTAGGGCACCTGGGATCTGTCGAGCCTGGGAAGCACCTTGGTGGTTCAGGAGTGGTGGGCCTTGGGCACCTGGGATCTGTTGAGCCTGGGAAGCACCTTGGTGGTTCAGGAGTGGTGGGCCTAGGGCACCTAGGATCTGTTGAGCCTGGGAAGCAGTTAAGAGGCGCTGGAGTAGTAGGTTTAGGGCATCTAGGATCTGTCGAGCCAGGGAAGCACCTTGGTGGTGAGGGAGTGGTAGGTTGAGGGCATCTTGGATCTGAAGAACCAGGATAGCATCTCAATTGTGGGGTGGTTGGTCTTGCAGTTGTAGGCGGAAGATAAGTAGGTGGGTTCAAAGTAGTTGGCCGTGGGGGTTGAGGGCATCTAGGGTCTGGGCTACCGGGATAGCAACGTGGTGGCTCAGGAGTGGTTGGTTTAGGACACCTAGGGTCCGATGATCCTGGGTAACACCGTGGTGGCTCAGGAGTTGTTGGTCTTGGGTATCTGGGGTCGGTAGACCCTGGGAAGCAATTGGGAGGTGTAGGAGTGGTAGGTCTAGGGCACCTGGAATCTGTCGAGCCTGGGAAGCACCTTGGTGGTTCAGGAGTGGTGGGCCTAGGGCACCTGGGATCTGTTGAGCCTGGGAAGCAGTTGGGAGGCGCTGTAGTAGGCTTAGGACATCTGGGGTCTGTCGAGCCAGGGAAGCACCTTGGTGGTTCAGGAGTGGTGGGTCTTGGGCACCTGGGATCTGTTGAGCCTGGGAAGCAGTTGGGAGGCGCTGGAGTAGTGGGTTTAGGACATCTAGGGTCTGTCGAGCCAGGGAAGCACCTTGGCGGTGAGGGAGTTGTAGGTTGAGGGCATCTTGGATCTGAAGAACCAGGATAGCATCTCAATTGTGGGGTGGTTGGTCTTGCAGTTGTAGGTGGAAGATAAGTAGGTGGGTTCAAAGTAGTTGGCCTTGGGGGTTGAGGGCACCTAGGGTCAGGGCTTCCTGGGTAGCAACGTGGTGGCTCAGGAGTTGTTGATCTAGGGCATCTGGGATCGGTGGACCCTGGGAAGCAATTGGGTGGAGCTGGTGTTGTAGGTTTGGGGCACCTAGGGTCTGTTGAGCCTGGGAAGCATCTTGGAGGTTCAGGAGTTGTAGGTCTAGGACACCTAGGGTCAGTGGACCCTGGGAAGCAATTGGGAGGAGCTGGAGTGGTTGGTCTAGGGCACCTGGGGTCTGTTGATCCTGGGAAGCACCTTGGTGGTTCAGGAGTGGTAGGTCTAGGGCACCTGGGATCTGTTGACCCTGGGTAGCACCTGAGAGCAGGCGTAGTTAATGGTGGTAAGTAAGTCGCTGGAGTGGTAGAAGGCTTAGGGCAAATCGGGTCGGGCAAACCGGGATAACAAATCTTAGTTGTTGGAGGGGCTTGAGTAGTTGGTTTGGGGCAACGTGGATCAGAGCTACCTGGGTAGCACCTCGGAGGGGCCGGAGTAGTGGGCTGTGGGCAACGAGGATCTGTACTGCCTGGGAAGCATCGAGGAGGTGTTGGAGTCGTAGGCTTTGGGCATCTTGGGTCAGTTGAGCCAGGGTAGCACCTCGGGGGTTCTGGCGTGGTCGGCTTGGGACAACGAGGGTCGGAGCTACCAGGGAAACAATTGGGTGGGGCTGGCGTCGTTGGCCTAGGGCATCGCACATCTGTTGATCCTGGGTAGCATTTAGGCCCAGGAGTAGACGGAGGTAGGTAAGTAGGTGGATTTAGAGTAGTGGGTCTTGGGGGTTGAGGGCATTTTGGGTCAGGAGAACCTGGATAGCAGACAGTTGTGGGGGTAGTGGGTGCTGGACAACGTGGGTCTGTTGAGCCAGGGAAACATCTTGGTGGAGCTGGAGTCGTAGGTTTAGGGCATCTGGGATCAGTGGATCCAGGGAAACACCGCGGTGGTTCAGGAGTTGTTGGCCTGGGACAACGAGGATCAGTACTTCCTGGGAAACAATTTGGCGGAGCTGGAGTGGTAGGTTTAGGGCATCTCGGATCGGTGGATCCAGGGAAACATCTTAGAGGCTCCGGAGTGGTTGGTCTTGGACAACGAGGATCAGTACTACCAGGGTAACATCTTGGTGGAGCTGGAGTAGTAGGTCTGGGACAACGAGGATCCGTACTTCCTGGGAAGCAATTTGGTGGAGCTGTGGTAGGTTGTGGGCAACGAGGATCAGTGCTGCCAGGGAAACATCTAGGTGGGGGTTGAGTTGTTGGATTAGGACAACGAGGATCAGAAGATCCTGGATAACATCTAGGAGGTGAGGGAGTAGTTGGTTGGAGCGTTGTAGGAGGTAGGTATGTAGGAGGGCTCAAAGTAGTTGGGCGTGTAGGTTGTGGGCATCTGGAATCTGTCGATCCAGGGAAACACCGTAGTGATTCAGGAGTTGTGGGCCTGGGGCAACGAGAATCTGTACTTCCCGGGAAGCAGTTTGGCAGAGCTGACGTGGTTGGTTTCGGACAACGTGGATCGGCAGAGCCCGGGAAACACCTCGGTGGAGGAGGTGTTGTAGGTTGAGGGCACCTGGGATCAGTAGAACCAGGATAGCATCTCAATTGTGGGCTGGTTGGTCTTGCAGTTGTAGGTGGGAGATAAGTAGGTGGGTTCAAAGTAGTAGGACGCGATGGTTGTGGGCACCTTAGGTCAGGAGAGCCTGGGTAACATACTGGGGTTACTAGTGCCGGTGTTGTCGGCTTAGGACAGCGAGGATCAGTGCTACCAGGGTAACATCTTGGTGGAGCTGGAGTAGAAGGCTTGGGACAACGAGGATCAGTACTTCCTGGGAAGCAGTTTGGTGGAGCTGGAGTGGTAGGTTTGGGGCAACGTCGATCGGTGCTGCCAGGGTAGCATCTAGGAGTAGACGGCGTAGTTGGTTGAGGACAACGCGGATCCGAACTTCCAGGGAAGCATCTTGGAGGAGCTAATGTGGTAGGCTTAGGGCATCTTGGATCGGTGGATCCGGGGAAACACCTAGGTGGCTCAGGAGTTATTGGTCGCGGGCAACGAGCATCTGTGCTGCCGGGGTAGCATCGTGGTGCCTCTGGTGTGGTTGGTCTAGGACACCTAGGATCTGTGCTACCAGGGTAACACCTAGGAGGAGCTGGGGTTGTAGGTTGAGGGCATCTGGGATCTGGGCTACCTGGGTAGCATCGAAGTTGGGGAGTTGTAGGCCTGGTTGTAGATGGTGGCAAGTAAGTCGGTGGACTCAGAGTTGTTGGCCTAGTCGGTTGAGGACATCTCGGGTCGGGTGAGCCTAGGTAGCAAGCAGGAGTAGTTGGGATAAGTGTTGTGGGTCTGGGACAACGAGGGTCTGTGCTGCCAGGGAAACAACGGGGTGGAGCTGGTGTTGTTGGTTGAGGGCATCTTGGATCGTTGGACCCAGGGAAACACCTTGGTGGAGTAGGTGTGGTAGGCTTAGGGCACCTTGGGTCACTGCTACCAGGGAAGCAACGAGGTAGTTCCGGGGTGGTTGGTCTGGGGCACCGTGGGTCAGTGCTGCCAGGGAAACACCTTGGTGGGGCTGGGGTTGTTGGTTGAGGACACCTAAGATCTGAGCTGCCAGGGTAGCATCTTATTTGAGGAGTAGTGGGCTGGGCAGTAGTTGGTGGCAAGTATGTAGGTGGGTTCAGTGTGGTCGGCCTAGGTGGTTGCGGACACCTGGGATCTGGAGATCCCGGGTAGCAAGCGGGAGAAGTTGGAGTGGGTGTGGTTGGCTTAGGACATCTTGGATCAGCACTGCCAGGGTAACATCTTGGCGGTTCAGGAGTTGTGGGCCTGGGACAACGAGGGTCGGTACTTCCTGGGAAGCAGTTTGGCGGGGCTGGGGTCGTTGGCTTGGGGCATCTGGGATCAGTAGATCCAGGGAAACACCTCGGTGGAGCAGGTGTGGTAGGCCGAGGACATCTAGGGTCAGTGCTTCCGGGGAAACACCTCGGAGGAGCTGGGGTTGTAGGTTGCGGGCACCTAGGATCTGGGTTACCAGGGTAGCATCGGAGTTGAGAAGTGGTAGGCTGGGCGGTGGTAGGAGGCAAGTATGTAGGTGGTGTCAATGTAGTTGGCCTTGGTGGTTGCGGGCATCTCGGATCTAGAGAACCAGGGTAGCAAGTAGGTGTGGTGGGTTTAGGACTTGGTGGCTCAGGGGTTGTAGGACGTGGGCAACGCGGATCGGTGCTGCCAGGGAAACACCTGGGTGGCGCTGGAGTAGTTGGTTGAGGGCATCTAGGATCTGGGTTACCAGGATAGCATCGAAGTTGAGGAGTAGTAGGCTGAGCAGTGGTAGGTGGCAAGTAAGTAGGTGGGTTTAGTGTGGTTGGCCTGGGTGGCTGCGGACACCTAGGATCGGGAGAACCAGGGTAGCAAGCGGGAGTTATTGTAGTCGGTGTGGTTGGCTTAGGGCATCTTGGGTCAGTGCTACCAGGGTAACATCTTGGTGGTTCAGGTGTTGTTGGTCTTGGACAACGAGGATCTGTGCTGCCTGGAAAACAGTTCGGAGGAGCGGGAGTCGTCGGTTTGGGGCAACGTGGGTCAGTAGACCCCGGGAAACACCTCGGTGGAGCGGGTGTCGTAGGCCGAGGGCATCTAGGGTCCGTGCTGCCAGGGTAGCATTTAGGTTCCTCAGGGGTAGTCGGCCTAGGACAACGAGGGTCAGTGCTTCCAGGGAAACATCTTGGAGGTGGTGGAGTTGTTGGTTGTGGACATCTTGGGTCCGTGCTACCAGGGAAACAACGGAATTCAGGAGATGTTGGTCTCGGAGTTGTGGGTTGGGCAGTGGTAGGTGGGAGGTAAGTAGGTGGGCTTAGCGTGGTCGGCCTAGGCTGAGAGCATCTAGGGTCTGGAGAGCCAGGGTAGCAAGCGGCAGAAGTAGGAACCGGTGTAGTGGGTCTAGGACAACGGGGATCGGTGCTACCAGGGAAGCATCGTGGAGGTTCCGGAGTTGTAGGCCTGGGACACCTGGGGTCTGTGCTGCCAGGGTAGCATCGTGGTGGTTCTGGGGTAGTCGGTCTAGGGCACCTCGGGTCAGTGGAACCAGGGAAACAGTTCGGGGGAGCAGGAGTAGTAGGTTGAGGGCATCTAGGATCTGTGCTGCCTGGGTAACATCTTGGTCCTTCAGGTGTGATTGGGCGAGGACATCTTGGGTCTGGACTACCAGGGTAGCATCTAGGTGCTTCGGGAGTAGTGCTCGGTGGCAAGTACGTCGGCGGGTTGAAAGTTGTTGGCTGAGGGCATCTTGGGTCTAGGGATCCAGGGTAGCACTTGACTTGAGCTGGTGGGGTCACTTGTTGGCACTGAGGCTCTCGAGAGCCAGGGTAACAAGTCTGTGGGCGGATGGTGGAAGAAACTTCCTGGATACCGGTACAGCTCGCATCACAGTCTCCGGTGCAAAGCTGAAAATATGAAACACTTGACCTGAATCTTGTATCTATAGGTACAGAGCTCATTTTCCAAGAATTATTATTAATTATTGGAGAAAACCAAACATAATGTCGTTTTCCATGCAACCTGCGTCGATAGGACCTTTAATCCCTATTCATTTGAAGTGAATTGCTAACAGGTATTCAGAAATATAGAAAAATAAACAAAAAGTATAAATATATAATATACAAAAACAACAAATTCGAGATAGAAAGAAAAGAAAGAAAGAAAATACATTTATTTGACACCATACATAACCCAAACACGAATAAGAAAGAATACATACAAGAACAAAAATTATAAGGAGATAGATAAAACATACAGATAGGTACAAATACGTGTTACATCATCATCATCATCATCATCATCAGCCTATATTAGTCCACTGCTGGACATAGGCCTCCCCCAATGAGCGCCATAGCACCCTGTCTTCGTCTTGACGCATCCAGCATCTACCTGCAGTCTTTCGCAGGTCGTCATCCCACCTGGTCGGAGGGCGTCCTACACTACTTTTACCAAGTCGTGGTCTCCACTCAAGAACACGTTTGCCCCAACGGCCGTCGGTTCTTTGCGAGATATGGCCGGCCCACTGCCACTTTAGCTTGCTAATTCTCAGAGCTATGTCGATAACTTTGGTTCTCTGTCGGATGTGTTCGTTGCGAATCCTATCCTTCAGAGACACTCCGAGCATAGCTCTTTCCATAGCTCGCTGAGCGACTTTGAACTGGTGGACCAGCCCTGTCGTGAGTGTCCACGTCTCAGCTCCGTAGGTCATAACGGGTAGGACGCACTGGTTGAAAACTTTCGTTTTCAAGCATGTGTTACCTAAGGGGCCAAAAAGGTCCCTGTCTCAGCATTATGCCGTAACAAGCCGGAGTTAGTAACGGCGCTGATTTTCAGACAGGTCCTGGTGTGGTGGCACAAAGCTTTAATAAAACATTAGGTAGATAAACCTGTCATTTGGAAGTTTGGGATAAATTAAGTTATTTTTGAAAAGGGTTATCGTACGTGACATTACAGCATCGTATAAACTATGTGTTTTCAAACTTTTAGCGCAGCAAAATAAACATACGTTAAAAAAACAGTACCTAAGTAAAGGTAAACTAAATTAAATACCAACGGACTTTGATAAAAACTACTACTACTACTACTACGTAACATTATAAGTAGTTTTACGTAGTAGTAGTTTAATACAATAGTTTCTGCTCGCGGTTTCGCACGCAGGCTGATGATTTTACCATCTACGTACCTCGACATTACAAGTAAGGTAGACTTGATCAGTCTCTGGGAATCGGAACGCGCTCACTCTGCTATGAGCGATCAGAGTGGCTCCACTCCTGCCCGTGTTAGTAGACTTCTGCCATACATCGATGAGTTTCTTCCTGTAATTTTAAAATTGGTTCATATTATGGAGGCATTGGACTTGGTCTGAGAAGTTATTATGATTAGGTCAATTGAAAAGTTAATGTGGATAATGAAATGCTTTATTATTAATTATGTTATATGCATTGTATTATTAGATATTGAACATTGAAAGTATTACTGCTCATAAAATTATAATTTTTAATGAAAATGAAAAAATTATAATGAATTTGGCGACCTTTGTGGCGCAGTGGGCGAAGTCCCACCTGCGACGCAGGAGGTTGTGGGTAAGATTCCCGGCTTGGTACAAATGTTTTTCAATCTGCAGATATTTGTTCCCGGTGTTTTGGTCGTTTTCTATGTATAATCTATGTTATGTATTGTATTAATTATATCAGTCATCTAGTACCCATAAGCTCTGCTTAGCTGGAGCTAGATGATACTCTGTGGATTGTCCAGCATTATTTATTTAATTGATTATGGTAACATACTTGGGGCAACCTTGCTGATCTGTCAACTGGATCTTGTTAGTCTTGGGGCTGTCGTAGTTTTCGGTGTCGTAAGCCCAGCAGTCGTGGATCTTCAGGTTGAACTGGTTCCTGACATCCTTCAGGTAGACCAGGATCGTGAGGTATTCGCCGATCTTGATGGAGTCTTGCAGAGGAGTTGTCTGAATATATATAAAGATACATTTATTTGGGCATAAACACGGTTACGTATAATAGCTCAAATAATAATAGTATACAGTACATTTAAAAATAAATAGAATAAACCTACAAAGAAACAATAAAGCTACCGTGCTAGCCAAAATGAGTTAAACTTAGCTTTGTACTGAACCACGCGTGGCGCGGAACAACGCTGATTTCAGTTTTACCCTGATTAATTAGTTACATCACGGATAGGCCTAGGATATCATGGCCGCCGTGATACGAAAGCCACCCTTAGCTAATAAATATATCACGGATAAGGAAAAGAGTTGCTCAAAACAAACAAAAAAAAAGTAAAATTAATAAAAAAGTTGGTAAAACACAACCTTATTTGTCCGTGTCATGAGTCATGACACTAAACAAGTACCGTCGTTAAAAGAATAAGTATTAGATAAATATAATACGTTTGTGGCGTAGGTATTCAGATTGCACAAAAAGTAAAATATTGCTTACGACTTCCACGGACTGAGTTGGCAGAGACGATTCTAACGCCCCGATCGAGAAGTTAAGCTCTACCACAGAATAACTACTCTCCATAAAACATAACAAAGAAGGTTCATTCTTAACCCGTTCCTATTAATAATGGACTCAACATACGTTTGGGAACACTCCTTTCTGTATGTCCATCCAGCACTCGACGCCGCCGCCGGGGCCTTCCACCGCGACCACGTCCAACATGTCGACCATGAAAGGTTTCAGCTTGAGGGTATGCTGCTCGCGCTGCGCGACCGCATTGCCGTTGATGGACACCTCGAATGAAGTACGGGCACAGGACACCTGGAATTTAGGAAGAACATTGGTTAAAGATAAGGTAGTAAACAGGAGGTTAGAAAAATTAATAAATAATAATTTAATAAATAATTATAATAATTTAGCCATTTATTATCATAGAATAAATTAACATTACATAATTGAATTATAATTGAACATTCAAATAGGCCTTCACTGACATGAAAAGCAAACTTTAGGTGAGAGATTAAAAAATACGATACATTATACATATATTATTATTTTTTATTTCATATACTAATCTTTTTTTTCTACGTACCACAAGCTTACGGAGCTTAAATAGAATTGGGCGAAACCATTATCATTATGCGAAGAAGTAGATGAAAACATAGGTAAAAGTAATAACATAACGAAAAATTATGTAGGCGATGAGAATCAAAGATGTCGGAAAATAAATTGGAGAAAATTACTGGTAATTATATACTCGTTTATTTGAAAGAATACAAGAAATAATATGACGCACAACGAGATCAAGAAAACTACGAACATAATAAAAATTAGCTGGAGGAGGCCTGTACCCGGAAGGGGTCCTAACCAACATAATTTTAATTAATCTTAATGCATGCAATTATTATATTATTCATTATTTGAAATTATCATAAGAAAATCTAACTGAATATATTTTTAATTTTAATTTAATATGATCTGACTTAAATAAGGAATATAATGTATAAAGTTATGAATATTTTTTACATATTAATAATTATGCACTTTTACTGTTACTTTATTAAGGTTATGGAATAAATGTTTTTTTTTATTTTTGTATTTGAAAGATCCATCTGACAGACTATCTGATTGGTGCAGTAGTTACTACAATAAATACATAAATGTAAAAAACAATTGAAGCCATAATTTTGACCAGGCAATCGTTAGGATATCCGAGAAGTGACCTGAAGAAGTCCCTCGTCTAGGGTGTTGGTGTTCTTCCAACACAAATTAGGCTCGTAGTTAACCCGCTTACATTCAGCATGAATGCTTGTTATGTTCATATTTATTCTCGCTTTATCTTTGGTACACTCCCTGCCTTTCTTAAAATCACATAATTCCATCCAAAGGTTGCCTGGAAGAGATTGCTTCTAAGCGATAAGGCCATCCATTGTACTGGTCACAAGTAATGTCTTTATATCTGTATCTGTACAAAAAAGTATGTTTGTATTGTATTCTTTGATAAGCTAATGGGGCTTACCTTCCTAGCGAAGTCCAGAGGTCCTTGCACCAGGTCATCGTTCTGGAAGACCAGCACATTGTCGACAGTTCCACATGCGTTGCAGAGAGGCCGGGAGCCGCAGCCATTCAGCGGGACTCGGAACGAGTACCGGGACTGGCTTCCTCCAAGCGAAACATATCTGGAAATTGATGAAAAGGCAATGGTAAGATAAAAGTGAAATTCAAGTGAATACTAATAGTGGTTTAAGACCGGTTAGCACGTTAGCTTCCTAACTGGGTTTTAGTCTCACGCACACTCATGCACATTGAGTGCATAGTGTAGAAAAATATCATATGCCTTCTACGATTTTTGTCTCGACTCAGAGAGAGCTGTTAGCCAGTTAGCTATATGGCGAAGAGGTACAAATTGAAATGCACTTTTTTGTGTTGCCGCTAGAATAAAATATACCTTTTTCAAGCCTAGAAAGATTAAAGTAGGCCATAGTAAGGCTAAAAGCTTATTTAAAAAAAAAAGTTTTTCCAAATTTTTGGTTTATGATTAGATGCAGTGTGTCATCCTGTAAGGGTGAACGGTTCACATATAAGGAGATTTAGGAAATGGTTTTAACCTGGACAGGCTCCATCTCTGTTTCTTTCACCTAAAGTAAAACAACAAAATGTGTCATTCTGTGACGATACAAAACAAATACAAATACAAAAATCTTTATTCGAAACAAGAGACTTATAGTATAGAGTACAATTGTGGGCTGACTGCCGCAAAAGTTAAAAACTGTGTAGCTTCCTTCGCAAACAAAATTAATAGGGATGTTTCTTTAAAGAAATAAAAAAAGAGATATAATGTGTGTAGTGTATGTGTGAGGGTGTGTGTTTGTGTGTGGTGTGAGTAGGTATGTGAGAGTGTGATGCTCCCGAGGACACCGGATACCATCGTCACAGATGACTGCGTCGCTCTACTATGAAGTAGAGCGATTATTTAGTAGCTAATGGAGTCCCTGGGAAAAGACAGAAAGAGGATTGTTCTTATCGAAAACTTACTTGCACTTGGGATCATTCAGGAAGCCCTTGCTGTAGATAATGCCGTCAAAAACGTCGTTGAACTCAATAGTGACGTCGATGAAGTCTTTGGAACATTGCACGTCTATATCCGGAGATAGGGCTGAGTCTGCGGACACAAGAACTCGGTTCAAACATTCATACATTCGGTAGCAAACATTGTTGTCTAGTCTATCACATTCCGCCGCTTTGCTAATTATTATCTGTGGCCAAGGCGGTCGCAGAAATTCAGATCCTACCAAAGATCCTGCATTCTGTTTATTTTTAGCACAGCCCACTGCGATCTCCGCTCGTCTACCGGTCTATAATCATCATACCATAAACGTGGTGCTAATGGCATATTTTGGGGAAGGCACGTTAAGTTAAGTGTGCTGATGGTGAGGAAACATAATTATCTGGTCGTAAGCCAAGACAGTAAGATTTTTAGTAAACGGTGGTGGGTGAAGTTGGCTTGTTGATATGATATTGAGGGCCTTCTTAACAGGACCCACGATACACTTGTCCATCTCAAGCATAGCCACCAGGCAAGGCTGAGCGATGTATGCGTTATAAACGTTAAAAATAAAAGTTAAAACGGGATCATACTTGCGGCTCTGGAGCCTCTCATAAATGTAACAGCATCTTCAGCCGAGGCGGAGCTCTCGTAGAAGGGAGACAGCGAGTTGTCTCCGGACAGTTGAAGGTTCAGCTCTGCAGCCGTGAGGGTGTTCTCCTCTGAAACAGCTGTAGCTAGTGACAGCTACAGGTTTTACGAGTCAGAAAAAAATATTTATATATAACATTTTAGACTATGTATCCATAGTCGAAAAGATTCACATTTTCAAGCAAAGTTATATTAGTAATATTAAGTAAAATGATTTTCTGATAAAACTAAAACAAGCAAGCTGATGACAGGATGCTATGGCGCTCATTGGGGGAGGCTTATGTCCAGCAGTGGACTGCTATAGGCTAATGATGATGATGATGCGGCTATACAGAGAAAAATGCAGAATAATAAAGTAGCGAAAATTAATACTGTTTGATAAAAAGATGAAGAATCAATCGTTGACCCGTACCTATATCAGTTTTATAGCTAAGAGTTAAACAAAACCGGCCACGTGTGAGACTGACTCGTGTAATAAGGGTTCATCAAAATCTTAAAATCAAATTATATTTTTTATGATTTTGATTATGTGCTGAATTTTCATAAAAGTCTCTCAAAGCGTGAGTCTGGCTCGCAAATATTGGAATTTTTACAACGCTTAGCACCTAAAGAAGCAATTCATTCTAATCAATACTGAAGTACGTCATGGCTAACTAACAAGTACCTAATTATAGTTAATCAATAATGAATACGTCAAGTTGGTATATAATTTACAATCGTCTTGTAGTTAATTTATTAACATCCTAATTAATACAAGTCGCGTGCTAATCGCAGTATTATCGAATTAAGGTTTCAGCTGTCACAATACAATATTAGGGGCGACTCAGTGAGCTGTACCTGTACCTACAACTACAATGTAACAATGGACAGCAGCCATTTCTATAGAAAACAGGTTACCGGCGGCGTCTGTAACCAGCATCGAAGCTTATAATAATTTTTTTTATCATAATTATTAACATTTTGACGCCAACAGCTTAGCAACCAGCTACTTTGTGGCAGATTATGGTTTTGCAAAATGTTCAGCCATATTTGAATATTGAAAATGTCGAGCCGCACTGCGGACGAAAATTAGGTTTAAACTAAAATCAATACCAAGATCAATTAAAACAAAATACGATACTTTATAGATACATACGACGAAAGCTTAAAATCCACTCAAGAATTTTATGGTTCCGTAAATGAATCAAAAACGGGAACCTTATAATTTCGGTCTGATTTGATTATCTGTCAATCTATAACAGTATATTAATTATGCAACGCAATTTAATTCATTTCTTGTAATTTTATAGCCCGACCGAGGTCGGAGCGAGTCGCTAGTCACCATAAATTGGGTATATTACGTAAACCTGACTAACCAAGGATGTATTGCCAGGCGCTATCGGGCAATCTGCAATTTATTGTTTTACGTGCACAATGATTCTTTCCGCTCCCACGTATCTTTTATTTCATAAAATGTTTGAACAAAGTATTAACTTGTAAATTACTGGTTTAGCGCTTGTGGGCATAAGAAGCGTTATCATAATATTGCATCAATATCATAAGATAGATCTCTCAACAATCATTTATTATTGTCAGCGTCTATTACTATTACTCGCAGAAATAAATGATAAATAAATATAAATCCTCCTTATATTCTCTATGTTCCTCTGTCTCTGGTTTAACGACTTCAATATCGACCGATATTTAAATCTAAATGATGTATTATATATGATATAATTATATAAGCTACGGTTTTTATGTCATCGGATCATTGTGATTTGGATCTCCCTGAATTTCGCGATTCTATACGAGAGATAGAATAAAAAAAAATGTGTATTATCATCCAGCTAACCCCACTGTAACAGAGTTTGTAGTCTGGTACCAGACGTTATACTAATTTAGTATGTTATACGGAACCCTGACACCTTAATAGACGTAATTAACTTATCATTATAAAATGCTTAAATGAATTTGAGATGTTTAGGAAATAATGGAAGATTTTAATGTATGTAGATAAGCTTCCGTAAGTGAATTAAATTTGTTTCCTTATTTCTTAATGATCGTTTATTTTAATGCCATTTAATTAACTGTGTTTTTATAAATCACCTTACTGTTTTGCTCACACGTTTTTTACTTGTAAGTTATTCTAGACTGTTTAAACACGCAGTTTTTTTAATAGTGTAGAATATTTTATTCAAACAACGACAAGAAATTAAATAAAAAAATATCCCAAAATGCAAGTGCGAGAGCTTACGCACTTTAATTACCTTTAAAACCTTCATTTTTGACAAAATTCTTATTTTTCACGTGATTCTGATTTTTAACCGACTTTGAAAAATGGAGGAAGTTTTATTTCCGGCTGTATAATCTTTTTATATGATAGATGGTATTCTGTGACCAAACACTAAACGCCAAGTCTGCATTGTTACATTAAAAAAAAATACTAAATGTCTCTAGAAATCTAAAAATACTCGAACTTAACAGAAAAGCCAGCATTTCTTCACAATAACAAATCCTCTCATAGCGGGGTCAAGGCCCAGTAACTGCTATGTTACTTAATTCACGTAATAAACCGCGATTTCTAACTCCATGAGTCAGTACCTACTTTCTTATCAAACATCACATAACGTCTGTCAGTATATGCATCGCGAAAAGTAACGGGTCATAAATTCCATTAAAAAGATAATACTAGGTTCTGCCCACGGCTTCGCACGCGTTGTTACTATGGATACGTTTAAAGATAATTCTTACCCCATGAGAATTTATTTATGGAATAAAAATTATTGTCTAAATATGTGTTATTCCAGAGTTAAGTCTACATCAATGCAAAATATCAGACCAATTATTTTCGTAATTTTAGCGCGAAGTAACAAATCATCGTTCCATCTTTCTATTTATCCATCAAAACTGTCGCATATACTCGTAATATAGTTGTAGTGTAAGATGTGATTTTAAATGAACCAAAAAACTGAATAGTACAATAGGCACCGTAACACCGGACTACCCGCCTATACCGAAAGAGCAGTAAGCAAGGTCATTCAAATAAATAAGCTCGTAACCCATACAATATTATTATGTTGGTATCCCGTGCATGTGAGAATACCCAGCCAAAATACCAACATAATAAACACAAATGTCACCGAGTGCGACTGCAACGGCGCGTAATGAGCATTCTACAATGTATTATGTAACTGCCCTTTACTGGCTTGAATGCATTGAATTCATATAAAATTACATGGTTTACATGTTACGTTGGTCAAGCTTTTGATCTCTCTATTAGCATTCATGTCATTTAACGTTCATTATTGAAAGTATTCGTATTACTTAAGATAACGTCAGTATAATGTTTTTTTTAATCTTCCCAGGTATTATTTTGGGGACATTAAAATCAAAAAAAACTTCATCATCAGCCTATGATAGTGCGCTGCTGGATATAGGCCTCCCCTAATGAGCGTCATAGCGCCCTGTCTTCAGCTAACGCATCCAGCATCTACCTGCAGTCTTCGCAGGTCGTCATTCCACCTGATCGGAGGGCGTCCTACACTACGTTTTCCTAGTCGTGGACTCCACTCAAAAAGCTTTTGCTTCTGCTTTAAACTAAACCTTCGGCCAAGTAGTATTAACGATCCAAAGCTTAAGTATTTAAGCTGTCACCTTGACGTCTATGAGTGTTAAGTTAACGTGCTAATGGATTTATGATTTGAAATGCTAATTACCTGCACGAGGGCGATTAGTGCCGCTAAGCGCATTGCGGCTTCATGGGGACCTGGAATAGAAAAAAATAATTATTAGTTAGCTGAACATCATTTTAAATAGGTCGAAAAATCAGCAATGACACATTTAAAGATACAGGAACAGACTAAGCCCAATTAACGCAACGCACGCGATAAAATGTAGAAAACGTCGGTTGCCATGGCGTGTGATATTTGTGACTCTAGAGTCTAGGCTAGGCCATCTGTTTTCGTATTATATCCCAGCGTTCAGATCTCATAATTTGCCGCGTACGTTGCGTGATGTGGGCTCAGTCTGTGTCTAGCTTAAAAAGGCGATCAGTGGTCATGAACTATTAGGTACGTTAAATCGTACGGAAGCTCTAAATTTCATTAAGCTGGTAAGTATTTCTACCATATGTAGAGCAACGCAGTTGTAAATAGTCTTGGAGTTGAGACCCTAGAAACATAGGTTACCTAGGTATTTCGGGTTTTAAAAAATAACTGGTCGAAGCGACGCCGCGTGATTCGAGAAGTGATGGCGCAGCGCATCGGCCATACAGCGGGGCAAAGCAGCCACACTTCCGACACTTCCGACTGGTATTGATATAGATCAGTTGAGCTATCTATAGATTTTTAGCACCAGTCTGAGGTTAGCTCAATTGTTTCAATTATAATTAACAGTCCTAATTTATTTGTTTGTAACTTTCTTTGTTTATAAAGATACTAAAGGAAGTAAATTTAAGCTGGAACGGTCGACTTTTTACACTGCCACCGTCATGGGTATTTAGCATAATCGTCTACTAAATCGGTGTGTGAACGACTTGTAAATCTATTTCAAAACTCATAAAAACATTATCAAAGTCACATCCGGCGATGAATAACTATTCGCTTCACACAGTGGCGGATTTACCAGCAGGCTGAGTAGGCTGGAGCCTATGGCGGCATATTTTAGGGGGCGGCAAATTTGCCATAAACATTTCTTATCTAACAGAAAAAAAAACAATATTATGTTCTGAATGTTATTAGATCCACACACACATAATTAAATTAACGCGTATAATGTTTCACCAATCACTCCTTAAATATTTAATGTATTTATTAAGTATTTGCTTGCATAGTCATAATGGGGCGCGGGAACGAATGTTTTTGACCCAGGGGCGGCTTTAGCGGGTGTGTGGTGTGCTCTCATGGTGACGGTAGGACGAATCGGCGCCCCCCCCAATTCAATCACAATAACAAATAGCGCAAAATCAGATTTTTATGCCTTGAAGTTTTGTGCTTTGTGCTTAGAGGGCACAAAAAAATCTAAGGAGACAACAAATTTTTCGCGATTAGTTCCACAAGCCAATAACAATTTTTCCTTCTAGCTATACAAAAAAGCGAACCCGCACAAAATTTTAACGAAAACCACAAAAAAATTAACCGGTCCGCTTTTTATTAATTTTTTCATTCTTTGAAAAAAGTAACAAAAATTTCGTTATATCTTTTGCATACTAGCATTTCTTTTGTATCGCCATAAAAATCTCGAAATGATGCGGCTATCTCCGTCATTTTCGCGCACCGCCACAAGCCGATAGCAATTGCTCCTTCTGGTTATAGAAAAAAGCCAAACCCACTTTAAAAAATAACGCAAAAATCTACCGAAAACCACAAAATTTTCGCGGCTCTCTCGCTGAAAATACTATCAATTTTTAGAGGTCAGTAGGGGCGGCAAATGTGTAAATCCGCCACTGGCTTCACAACTCGTATTTGCAATCCCACATTCTAGATAGCGAACTCTCTCACATTAGGTACTGTCACCGCACAGTTTACCACACTTTGTAAATAAGTAGTTATCACATACACTGACGGAACAATGATGGATGCTGTAGGGCATAGGTCTTTGACTTAAAACTCCGGCTTTTCCCGCGAGTTTGCACGTTTCCCAGATAAAAGAGCCACCAGTAACCAAAATATAAATAAGTAGTTTAACAGATTGGCAGGTATAATGACAGAAACAAGCATGTTTAACCAATGAGGATAGAAAACTTTATGGTTAGTAGACGGAGAGAATAACCCTGGGTTTTTAAATAAAGAAGCAAAGCTTTGGAGGTTCAATCTAAAGCCATGTTTTGCGTAAGTTTTCTTATTTCTTCTTCGTCCTTTCTGCCGCCATTTGATGCCACAAAATAAATAAGTAATCAACAATACTTGCAAATTTTGAAGATAGACTATAACTATAGTCTGCGATATGAATGATTTTGACTAATTACTAGCTTCTGCCCGCGACTCAGGCTGCAGTTTCAGAACGACATAGATGCAAAGATTCAGACTAATCAAAATAATCGCAAGAATTCGTTATTTCATATTTACCTAATTCTTACCTACTGCTATTGTGTTTGCTTTTGAGTAGTTGTTATATAGATAACTGACAGGTAAATGACAGATGCTGGAGGGCGTAGGGCTTTGACACGCAACGTCTAGCCTTCGAATCCACACACCATTTTTCCAGAAAAAAATATTACATTGTTGACCCATACCTCAGGTCCTTTCACGGGTTTCTTGCAAAACAAGATACGTAATCTATATTTTAAGCTAAAGCTGAATTTGTAAACAATAATTTGATGTCTTGAAAATAACATTCACATTAAAATCACAGTGTTCATATAATTCAAAATATGGCCTAAAAAGACACATCATTGTGTGAATGATATGACCTCTCTGCGAAAACCTTTTAAGTAGGTGTCCTAAAAGTCAACTATTCGAAACATTCGAATCGAAACATTTCCAAACTACAATGCCAAGACACTTGACACTTTTGATGTTTTTTTGCAATTCCTCGTGACTGATGTTATCACCTAACGATGCAATACCAAATTTTAAATTTAATTCCATTTTATTTATTGCTTTAAGTTTAATAAGGATACAAACTAGGGTAAAATATCACACTAATAATATAAAAGCAAAAGTTTGGATGCTTGGATGGATGTTTGTTACTTTTTCACGCCATAAAAATGAATCTGAATTTTGCATAGCTATAATAATAATATAAGCCCGGAACCAAACATGGGCTACTTTTTATCAGAAATATATATAAAATAGGTGTAGGTTTATCAAATGTCGTATTAATTTGGTAACCTCATCATTACAAGTAAGGTATATGTATATAAGCATTATTTTATTTTTCATTTATAAGTATATAAGCATTATTTTTCAGCAACATATCACTCATTCTCATTTAATTTCAACCACAGGAATGCAATGGGACACACACTACACATTAGAAACCACTTAAATAAAAAAAAAATACTATGATAACATATAAAGGCCACTAAACGTTATTAATAACCGATTAGTTTAGTTAATACAAGGATAAGTTTTGTACTGTGACGTTGTCAAAAGTTACTCAATGAGAACACGTACCTTAATGAAGAATCATATTCCGAGATTTGGTCGTGTCATTTCGTAACTGATCACATTAAAGATAATGACAATGAGAAATTAAATAAATAATTTGTAGTAACTTGATAATTTTGAATTTAATATTGTATCCCTTAGTTTTAAACAGTTTTTTTTCAAGTTTGGCGGGGTAAAAATTGATCACTCGTGAATAATACTTATAAGGGACCACCTTGAATCATTTTCTATACAATTGCAAAATCATCATCCGGTCCATAAATGACAGAGAAATCGACGGAGACACAGAGAAACATACACAGCCAAACATAAAATCTCCTCCTTGTTTCAAAGTCGGCTAAGGCTAAATATAACACAAAACCAAGCACCATATTTTGTTGTAGGTACCTATAGTAGTAAGAAGCAGCGAGAGGGGGAGAGGAAGTTAAAACAAAATACTGGCCGTTTAGCAGCCTTTGGAAAAACAAATGGACACATGGTGTCACTTAATCTTTTCTGTTCTAACGGTCCAAATAAAAATGTATTATGCTGGACAATTCACACGGCATACCATACCTACTAATGTTTACGTATGTACGTAGTCTTGGTGTTTGGATACGGTAGGAGGTAAATAAATACAAATAAGTAAATAATGCTGGACAATTCACACAGCATTATCTAGCCCCATGGTAAGCAGAGCTTGTGTTATGGGTACTAGATAACTGATATATGTATATAATACAATACATTACATAGATAGATATGTTTTATTATACATAGAAAACGACCAGAACACCCGGAACAAATATATACAGATCGTACACACAATTGTTCCGAGGCGGGAATCGAACCCGCAACCTCTTGCGTCGCAGGCGGACCTTCGCCCACCGCGCCACATCGGTCGTCAAAGTCAGGTAAAAACTTAGCTGACTTACCTGACTTTGACGACCCCGCAAGCACTGAAGTGCAAGAAAAGCCGGTAACATATAAGTAACAAAACATCTGTAGTAACTGTAACCTACCTATAGGTAATTGGGTCATGTCATGATGAAACCACGGAAACCGTAAAGCTCACCTTCTGAACTCACGAATCCACGATAGATGCAGACTCATTATTAGCTCGTGAACTGCCATTTACTGCGCTTGTACAGTCACCTTCAGTTAATTCCACTCGGTTTGTTTTAAAGTCATTTATTTCATATTTCAATTGTATCTAAGTTTTTATACTAAAAATAAACAAAAAAAATACTAAAACACTTGTTATAACTATTTCACGGGTATTTATCACGTTGATTTATTTATTTTTCCCGATGTTTTAATAATTTTATACGCTGCCGTGGTCACGGGATGACTTGAGTACCTTAATTACCGGTTGCAAAGCGAGGACATTATTATTCAAAACTACCCTCCTTCGATCAGTTTATTGGAAATACGTGACGCGGCCAGTATATTACGGGAACGTGTACCTTTGGAACACAGCTCAAAGTGCGTAATTTCTAACCGTGTAGGACATTTTTTATGCGGGGCTGCCAAATTTAAGTTACAAAATCAAAAAAAACTACACTTTACTTAGAAACTTTTCGTTAAAAATCTATAATCTATCTATTAATTCTCGGGTAATTAAGGTTTTTTCGTTTTTGGAAAACGTCTTATTAAGAAGACGCAATAATAGACAAATTAAAATTACCTATAAGGAGATACTCCTATAAAGGACATAATATTACTTTCACTATGATACATTTAAATTTTCGACACCGATAAATAACACCAAATTAGGACTTTACCAATTAAAAATTAAAACGCCTAAGAACTACGTAACCGAGACCGAAAAACAAAGCCATTGTGATAAAACTTTTTGGGTATTTCTTTACATGACTATTCCCTTGTTGAATGAGACTAAGGGAATAGAGAGTGCACCTGTGTTTGTCATCACTATAAATTATGTGCAAACTTGGCTTTTTTTCGTTGAGACTGGCCTCCGTGGACGAATTTCGCCATAGTCATCTCGTTGAGCATTCACAAAGTCACTTTCATGTTACATTTAAACGCTGGGTAATTCTTAAACTGACTGTACATTCTGCACTTAATGGATGATCAGGAAGTTAATTTAATTAATTGACGACTGATCTCTGATCTCTATGAAAAACAAAGTACCTACGCACATAATAGGTAAGTACTTAATTATTATTGTTACTAATTGCCTAAGTTTGTTAGTTTGTGTTTGTGTGTCTAGAATTTTGACACTAGACTTATGAGGCAATAAAAAAATTATTAAACCCTAGCGTTTAAGGTGGGTGCATAATTCGCTTATGTGTGAATGAGGCGTCTTTTAAATGTTTTAATAACGGAAGTACCGGAACGGAAAAAGTTTGTATTTTCTCATACATACATACTTCGCATACTTTCGTATACTTTTTACTATATTCGTAGTCGAATATATAATCTGAATTGACCAGGCCGGAGGCCGGACAACAAGTTTTTTTTTTTATTATACTTACTAGAATCACTGGTTTATCATAAAACAAAGTAGGCAAGTATCAATAGCAAATTACTGTGGCATTCTAAAATATTGGACATAACAATAGATAGTCTCATAGATATTTCTCATGTTTTTGCATGGGGTATTAGTATTGTCTACTTCTCTACTTCGAAGATCGGTAAGTAGGCAATGGGACAAGGAATAATTACCCGATTGGACAAAAAAGAGGAATTATGTTAAGCAGACGGCAGATAGCTTAGCTTTTGATTTCAGGGGAGAATTAGTGTAATATCTTTGGAGATTTTTAGACGATTAAATGCAATAAGGCGTTTGCTGTAAAAGCAGATAACCATATTTAAAGAAAAATTGAAAATATCACTGGGATTCATTTCGAACAATGCACGGTCTATGCCGTTTTAATTAGACGGGTCCCAAGTCTTTTCGATCTTTTTTCTCTGTTTTTTTAAAGAAAGCTTTTTTGACTTTCTTTCCATTTTCTCATATGATTGGAGATATACAACGTTACTGATTTTGCTTGTGTTTTGACACATCTCTACGAGTACATTCACTAAATCTTTAATGATTCTTATATCATATAGTAATAGTCCATTCATTTAATTTCATAAAGAGCTGTGTTAGAAACCAATTGATTGTCGTTAGTTATTTAAGTTATCGACATAGCTCAGAGAATTAGTAAGCTGAAGTGGCAGTGGGCCGGCCATATCTCGCGCAGAACCGACGGCCGCTGGGGCAAACGTGTTCTTGAGTGGAGACCACGATAAACGTAGTGTAGGACGCCCTTCAACCAGGTGGGATGATGATCTGCGAAAGACTGCAGGTAGATGCTGGATGCGGCAAGCTGAAGACAGGGCGCTATGACGCTCATTGGGGGAGGACTATGTCTAACAGTGGACTAATATAGGCTGATGATGATGATGATTTAAATTAGAATTAGTAAGCTTAGTCATTGAGGTACCTAATTAATCAAGAAGTTACAATTGCTTCATACTGTCGCCACATTTGAACAACAAAAAATATTTCCTAAAAATAATAATTCACCAATTAAATAAAGATGAACCACCTTTGATTAATCACTGCATATAAACAAGCAAAGGTCAGCTAACACTACTAAGTGCTTCGAATATAATTTATATTATTTTATATTTTTTATGATAAGTTCAAGGCTGGGTCAATATTGCAATGAATACTTTTAGAGAGGTTGTTATATACATAATGTATATATAGTTGTGAGTGTTGAAGATTAGAACGATTTAATTTTAAGTGTTTTTAATGGAGAACGTAAATATCAATAGGATAATAAGTATCTACTGATGATGTCATCAAAGTTCCTACCTATTTATTTTTAATGTGTTTACTTTTTGGGTTTCGCGGGAAAATATGAAGTTATAATGTTTGTAATGTAGATATTATGGCATGTAGTGTAAGTATTTGTTTTCTTATTTTAATATATATATTTACTAAAGTATCACCGTCTATTTTTTTCTTTCATGTCCAGTTCATCCAAAGGTTGCCTGGAAGAGATCGCTCTCAGCGATAAGGCCGCTCTTTATACTTCCTGTATTCTATTGTTTATTCCTGTATTGTTTTCTGTTTTGTGTGTGGTATAATAAAGTGTTATCTATCTATCTATGATGACAAAAAAAAAATTAACGCGTAAAAATGAGGCGCTGTTTCAATGTATGAGATCGTTATATATAAAATAGCAAAATAATCGTCAAAATGGTCCACAATTTACGGAATAATCGACGAGCTTACAAAGAAAAACACACAGCTGTTTATAGATAAGTACTCCTTTTTGACAAGTCGGGTAAAATAGTATAATGTAGTATATATAATTCAACGCGTGAATCATAAGCTGGCTACAGTTTTGAATCGGCTAAAGATAACCGCCAATAAAAAACAAAACCTATCGATTTTAGCGTCGTTTCTACAAATAAGGGAGGGCCCTACATTATTTAAAGATGCACCAAAGTATGCCACGGTCGAGTGACTTCATGCCCTATACCGGTCTGACGAGATTCGATATAAATCGACTATCGAATTACATAATGCGCTAAATTAAGGTGCAAAATGCAATGATGGGTTGACGAGAGGATAAGTTATTGGGCTGGCTTTGTTTCGTAAGCATTGGGGTACTTTCTTTTTCGTTTGCGATCGAGGTGCTGGTTGCACTTGCGATATATTAGAAGTTTTGCATACGTAGATCAACCGAATGGTCCTAAAAATTGAAGAGCAATAAAAGACGACACTGTCCACTAATGATAAGAGCCAATAAAGCGCTCAACGAGTAAGGCTTATATCCAGCAGTGGACTAGTATTATGTAATTCATGATTATTGATGATTCATGGTGATTTAAGGATTCTTAAAGTATAGGGTAGATTATAATGTAACGATGACGTTGATTTAGTTGTTACTTACGGAAAAATTAAGACTTATTGGCTAACAAATACGATGGACCGAATAGAATCATGTATTTGATCTCTTTCATACAAATAATAATAGAAGTAAATGTTAAATTCGGTTATTCTGTACGTTGGTTACCTAGAAGTATTTCACTTCCAAACGGCTGAAAAAAATCAAACAAAAAGATATGCAAAGTCGCCGGCACAAGCTTCGTTTAAAAACGCTATAAACATAATACTTCCTCTATTCTTCTTCCTATCTACGCAGTCATTACTCAAATCATCTGCTGCCAAGCTGTCTAGAGCTATAATTGCCGAATCGATTTCCATTCGATTTCATGCGAGTAATGCATCGAGCATGATCGTTATCGATTTGGCATTCCATGAGTACCAAAAGGTAACCGGTAGGCGTGTTCATGTCATGATTATGGTAGAGTTCGTAATATAACGTCGTTGCTTTGTTGCGTAAATGATTCATCTTCGCTAGGAATTGAATGCACAAATTAAGGAACTTTTGGGTTTATATAGGTATATCTTGTACTTTTAAATGTTCCACGAAAAAGATTCACGACCAAGTCTAGCCTAGCCTCGTGAAAGCATTCAAAATCAACAATTATTTCGAAATTCTGAGATATATGGAATACGCAGTATAAAAAGACAACTGTATCAATCATACAAAGATTCGAGGACAAAGTTCTCAGGTCAATTGGGCAAAAAATGCGCAGGCTCATGAATAGAGGCATCATGTGAACGATGATCCAGCTCCTCAACAAAACATACTGAGAAAGCTCAAAAGAATAAAAGCTTTTGATTGTAGTGAAAATAGTATACCGTTTGTGTAGAAGTGCTATGTTAAAGATCACATGAACTGTCTTCACTTTAAGTATAGGGACAATAAGTGCCAATGGACACGTTCTTAGTAGCAGTTTGTTTTTATAAAAATAAGTTATAATAAAATTACCAATTCTGTGGCTGGATTATAATTATAGTTTATTGTTTTAAAAATTAAGTTAAAATTAAGTTAGTATACTAAATATAAAAAATTGAGATTTGCTCCATACAACCAGTGTCATAAAATATTTTCCAAAATGTATTTGACAATTTGCTTCGAGTTCAATAAAGAACCAAGTAGATCTGCCTAAGCTAGGTTCATGGTTACTAACTGATGCTCAAGCGCATGACATTATGGATCAATTTGATCTAAGGCGGTTGCTACACTGTAATTTACATATTTGAAGGGATGTCTAATGCGTGATTGTATAGATGATGATATGGCTCGGTTCCTTTGTGTTAAATTGTTTATTACTGATAAATAGAACAAAGTCAAAGCGCAATAGTAGCACGGTAAGTACACGTACAAGTTGTAGTAAAGCTTGACAATAATTTATAAAATTAGTGTGAATTAAGTACGTTAAGTTAATTATGTTTTTAATTAAATAACTTTATGTTTACTTAATGGAAACTTAAATGAAGAATAT
Source organism: Eupithecia dodoneata (assembly GCA_947044415.1). Classification (NCBI taxonomy): domain Eukaryota; kingdom Metazoa; phylum Arthropoda; class Insecta; order Lepidoptera; family Geometridae; genus Eupithecia; species Eupithecia dodoneata. The sequence continues at coordinate 6,022,420 of OX345670.1, forward strand.
TATTTTCTTAAACTTTCTTCGTTTTCCTTTTGTAAAGTAGATATTTTTTTATTAGTTTCAGTTTGATATTAAGTTTAGGCATTTCCTTATGTACGATGAAAAAATAAGGGATGATCCGTTGAATAATGATGATAATTTAATGATTTAAGTACAGTATCATAAAAAATAAGTAGGTACTTTCTTTTCATATTTGAAGGCACACATTTTTAATCAGAAAAAAAACACTATTTTAATATTATTAAATAAATTGATTCTTGGAAAGCGTGACCCACTTTAGGTAAATTTTTCTAATTAATGCCCCAACGCTCATTCAAACAAAACCTCTCATACCTAATCAAACAATTTTCAATATTCAAGAATTCCTTGACTATAATTTGGTAAATTTAAATTATATCAATCAAAGTGAGGTCTTAGATCAAAAACAATTTGTTACAACGGTTGTGCAAATAATCGTGCAAGTAAAATAATTACTTGATTAATTACAAAGTGTTCTTGTTGGCTAATTTTGGTCGAAACACCGCACCGTGGGAACTATTTTGCAATAACACCGAATTCACGGGCTGAATAAACGAGGAAGATTGTACGATTGACAGAAAACTTTACAATGTAACTTGATTTAGTCACGCCATCTAGATTTTGCTTCTGATACTACTAAGCTAATATTTGATAATTCATTTAATTTCCCAGAAACGGTATTGTCAAGCAATCAAATTCTATAATGAATTAAGTAGCACAAGAAGAATTTAGAAAACGTTTTCTAGGTAAAACACAGTTTTTTTTAACTGTAAAACTTGAAACATGAAGTTTTTACTTTATTTGACAGATTTTGAACTAAATAATTTATTAATTAAATAAGTAATGCTGGACAATCAACACATTTGTTTACCAAATTATGCATAGATTATCAAAAAACCCAATACAATATATATTTTTTTAATTCTTTTTAAAAACTTTCAAGTTCAAAAGAACTTACCTGTATAGCTTTAAACTCGTACCCTACAGATATTTTGCAAGTTCACATCTTTCCCAATATCTCAACCGTTTACCAAGTCAAGCAATGGATCTTGTGGAGGCTTTCTGTAATCCTTAATTACTGTTTTGGACCTCAATAACAGTAATTTGAGTGGCGTTGCGCAAGGTACCCCTCGCGGTATCATCTTGTATCTAATTTATAAACGTTTGTTGCGGAATTCCGGATATGACTGTGAATTACGGTCAAAAGTGTTTTGGAGAATGTGTAGATCACATATTTCTCCAAAACACTATGACCATACGTATGTCATAGCACATAATAACTATGAAGTAAAAAGTAAAAGTAAAGTAAAAGTAAAAAACATTAATTTCTTTAGGCTTACAAAATAAGCACTTAGACAAGTCATATTTTATACATTAAGTTATTATCAAAAAAAATATTTTACTGTTCACTTCAATACTAGAAGTACTATAGGAATTAATTCATACAATGTTTATCGTAAACATTGTCATAGGGAAGCGATTAGATAGCAGGATTGGGCCCTAGGTATGACAGGATAATCGCTTGTATGGACCATAGAATAAGTTTTTTATTTACATCAATATTCTCAAATCTTCCACGAATCGCGAAGTTTTATAACAGTAATTGGTAATTAAGGCGATGTTTATTGATATGTGCTTTTAACGAAATCTATTCAATAGTGTTTTTTTGTACAATTTTTTTTGGAAATAAAGAAGCGATAACAAGTTGGCTAGTTATCGCTAATGAGAACAATTTTTTTTGCCCATATAGTCTATAATAGTGCAAACACATTTAGAACCAAAATAAAAAAGTTCAAATAGTTTTTACGGAGACCTTTTTATTAGAAATCATTTTATTGTATTCGAAGATTTACCTTATTTAAATGAAGGATAAATGATGAATAAGTAATAAGTTTTTGTAAAGTGTAATTTTTTGAAAGTTGGAGATAATATTTTTCAAAAAATATTGGATGGCCTTCGAAGACTATTTTCCCATAGCTACACCGGTTAAGTTGCCTCCCCTTACTGCCCCGTCCAAAAAACACACCCTGTATATAAAAGTGGGCACAGCCGCTTCCTAATGTGTCATTCTAGGTTTATTATATAACGAAGTCTTGTAAAGGCAAGAACACAAAAACGTGTTCCATTTCGAAAGATTGTGATTGAAACTGTCGTCGCTTTGATCACATTAAGACATAATATGATCAAAGCACGGAAACTTTTCATTTTCAACCCCATTTTTTTGTGAGGATAGTAGATAAAATTGTTAAGTAGTATAGACTTAAACGCGCTCCCTGCAAAAGACTTAAACGCGCTCTTCGCGCCATTGTCAACACACAGTCTAAATTGACACACGTGTCAATTAAGTCCAATTTCATCGTTGCAATTAAACGCATTCTGTATTACATAAACTGAGTTTAGCGCATTTTAATAAACGCATTAACTTCTTGTTAAAGTGCTAAACCGAGTTCAAGAGCTGTCGTGTAATGTCAAACAATAGGTTTTATTGATGTTAGTTTTATTTGGCAGCAAACGGTGAAATTGAACCTTAGATGATATAAAATTAGTCCTGTTGATAGAATGTTTCACTTCTTCATGGTGGCCGGTTGATGCTTCATAGAATAACTTACCTGAAAAGAGCAAAAATTTAGTTAATCATCAAATTCTTAATAGATTCTTTAGAAGATGGATTCTTATGAGAATCGAGCTAGATAATAGATTTGTTTGACAGTCTATCAGTCATTATAAAACAGCTGCTGTTCTAGCTGAATATATTATATTCAGCTAGAAAATTATCTGCTTCAAATCTATAAAAGCTATAATTTTCAGGTTATTTACTATATTTCTTTGGCGAGGGCAAAACTTTCGGTTTTAAATTGTAAAAGATATGTTCTCGCTTTCTACCAGAAAAATTCCTAAGGATACCAGTCTTTAACCAAATGCATAAGTTAGCGGAATATTATGCATCCGTCGCCGCGTCGGATCGTTGAACCGGTCCTTTTGTAACACGGCTAGGCAGTTTACCTAGCCTGGCAGGCTAGGTATTTACGCTTTCAGTTAAATGCCTAGGCCAGTTGTAGAATGGTTATTGTTTAACGAGTTGGATGAGCGAAAGCCAACTAAATAACTGATCTTGGAGCAGCCAAGTCATAAAAATGTCACTTCAGCCACTTCAGCGCTCATTTGAACCAAGAAACGAAAATTAAGACGACGATGTGGCGCGGCGGGCGAAGGTCCGCCTGCGACGCAGGAGGTTGCGGGTTCGATTCCCGCCTCGGAACAAATGTGTGTACGATCTGCAGATATTTGTTTCGGGTGTTCTGGTCGTTTTCTATGTATAATAAAAACTATCTATCTATGTAATGTATTGTATTATGTATATCAGTTATCTAGTACCCATAACACAAGCTCTGCTTACCATGGGGCTAGATAATGCTGTGTGAATTGTGTCCAGCATTATTATTACTTCAATTTATTACGTCAGCAATTGACAGTATAGCTAACTTATATTTTTTAGGCATGGTTTAGCATTGTATTTCTTGTTCCTAATTTAATAACCTCTAACAACAGAACACAGTCGTTCAACGATGAGTCGAGGCTTAACTGAAAGGCCGCCGTTTTGTAAACAGTCTAGCCATTCAACAAACAAGCTGATATTACGATCGGTCGTTGACATATTTACTCCAACCTTTACTCGTACAAGCGACACAATCAGACAATGCACAATATCATAATTCCTGTGACCATAAACGTTAAATATCATGTGCATCATTACCTACCGTTATTATAACGGCTATTTGCAACATCGTCATTATTATGTCGACTCTATCTATGTCTTGTTCCATAAGTATTTATAGCTTCATAGAGATTTGTACTAGGCTCTAAACTTAGGAATGTTTATTGGTTCTTGATTCATGATTAATATTAGCTATAAAATGAATCTACGTGTGTTCATCACATCAAGGTTTGGTAAATCAGAAAAGTGATATTATAATTTGATATGTGAATTAATACCGGTAACAATAAATAAACTTAAAAAATAATTAAATCACTTTTTATAACAGAAGTAGCGTGCGAAATGTAACTAAGAACCATTTATTTTAGCATCTAAACTTCTGAAGCGATAAAAATTACTTTTTTTATATATTTTTTTTAATTTGTCTCAGACGACCGATGTGGCGCGACGGGCGATGGTCCGCCTGCGACGTAGGAGGTTGCGGGTTCGATTCTCGCCTCGGAACAATTGTGTGTACGATCTGCAGATATTTGTTCCGGGTGTTCTGGTCGATTTCTATGTATAATAAAAAATATCTATCTATGTAATGTATTGTATTATGTATATCAGTTGTCTAGTACCCATAACACAAGCTCTGATTACCATGGGGCCTAGATAATGCTGTGTGAATTGTCCAGCATTATTTATTTATAGTTACATTTCGCAGGTTTTCGCCCTTGTGAGCCACTAGTAAGTTTAACATATAAATTAAATCGTTTATTTTAATCAGTTTTCAAGCTATCGAATATTTGCAAAGCTTTATGTATTATCCGATAATAAAATATTGAATTTATGAAACACTGTCATAAAAATGTTATGCACTTCATTATAGTTATAAATATTCATGTTGGTTATCAAATAACTTGTTGTTTCGGATTTCTTATTGCTGTGGCAACGATATTTGCAAGCTTTTGTGTCCTTTGACAATGTGCGTGTGTGTTGTTGTGTGAAATGTTTTGTATTTATTAGTACGAGATATTAGATAAATAAATAAATAATGCTGGGCCACTCAGCATCATCTAGCCCCAAGCTAAGCAGAGCTTGTGTTACGGGTATTAGATGACTGATATCCTTAATACAATAGATTACAGTGATATATATTTTTATTATACATAGATAACGACCAGAACACCCGGAACAATTACATATCTGCAGATCGTACACACAATTGTTCCGAGGCGAGAATCGAATCCCGCAACCTCCTGCGTCGCAGGCGGACCATAAATTGAGTTGTGTGAATCCAGCATTATTTATTATTATTATTTATTTATCCAATCCAATACAATACAATACAATACAATACAATACAATACAATACAATACAATACAATACAATACAATACAATACAATACAATACAATACAATACAATACAATACAATACAATACAATACAATACAATACAATACAATACAATACAATACAATACAATACAATACAATACAATACAATACAATACAATAATGATATAAATAAAGATATACTGTACAATATTTCCTTAAAAACTAAGAAAATTACAAACATAATATAAAACATTAGAACAATATTTATTTTACACAGCTATAAATAGTGAGGTACTTAATCTAATCACTCTGACATTTTCCTAAGCTTACACATCAAGGAAGTGAGAAGTATTTCTCAAGAGTTTTTCACATGAGACGGTTATACCAGGCTTGACCTTTTACAGATGCTATGAAGAGACTTGAGTTCATCTAGTACTAATAAATTACGCAGAATCACTCATACGTGTCTATTCGTCAGTTAGGCCTAGTGAAGGCTTGGCACTGGTTAAGGTCCGGTTAAACATTAAAACTTGTTTTTGATATTATGCTCAAATTCAGAGATATATTTTATGAATGAATTCGTGCTTTATGAATTATTTTCCATTTTATATTTATCTAGTAAGTACTAGTATAAAAACACAAAACATTTGTCTCATCATCAGCCTATAGCAGTCTACTGATGGACATAGGCCTCCCCCAATGAGCGCCATAGCTCAATGTCAGCTTGCCGCATCCAGCATCTACCTGCAGTCTTTCGCAGGTCGTCATCCCACCTGATCAGAGGGCGTCCTACACTACGTTTACCGAGTCGTGGTCTCCACTCAAGAACACGTTTGCCCCAGCAGCCGTCGGTTCTACGCGAGATATGGCCGGCCCACTACAACATTTTGTTAATGCTTTTCAATTATCTTATGTATGCTAACAGGAATAACATTAGTATGTGGGTGAGACAACCTAATATAAAACAAAATTCCCGCCGCGTCTGTCTGTCTGTCTAAACGCTTTTAACTCAAATCTATCTATCGGATTTTCATAATGTTTTCACCACTAAACGCAGTGATTCACGAGGAAGGTTTAAGTGTATAGCTAATTGAGGTTAAGTTTGAATTGGTTAAAATATGATGATGGTTAACGAGGATGGCGGTTAAAACCATACTGACTAAGCTTTGCTGTCATGCGCTGCATAAAACATTTTAGTTTTATGAAAACAATGTAGAACGGAGTTCTTCCTCATAAATATATATTTATGTAACTTATCTGGTACTCCTTGAAATAAAAAAAGAAGATAGAAAGATAGAAAATTCTTGATTGCACTTAAATAAGAAAACTATGTACAGAAATAATTTAAAAATAAATTACAATTGGCGGTCTTATCGCTCAAGAGCGATCTCTACCAGACAACCATGGATGGATAAGATCGTGGACAGTAGAAGATTTTTACGTTTACTTTTAACTCTATAATTTACAGCGAAAACACTTTCCAAGTCCAGTCCAGTTTTAAAATTCGGAATGCATAATAATAATATAGATATTTCAACGTATTTACATATGAAAATTCAATTAAGTTTTTCAATTCAACTTCCAGTTAGTTCAATAACAAATTATTATAGGATATAGGATAGGATAATCTGAAGTTAATACGTTGATCTTTAACATTTGTAACTGCATTCTAAAAGCGGTGAATCGTTGAGACCTTTAGGCCCCCTTCGAATGCCTATGGTATTGCCAGTAAAGTAGTATTGATAAATGAATAACTAATATGATTTCTATGTCTTCGATGTCCTGATGTACTGAACGGTGGATTTATTTTGCTAGCCTACTTTGTTAATTAGTACAAAAAATTCTTAAGTTTAAGTTGACAGTTTCAGTTGACGTTTTAGTTCAATCTAATAAGATTGATTTGTTTGACAATGATTGCTTGATGGAAAAGTTCTGAAGTGTTTTCGTGAGTGTGTCTCACTGTATTATTTTCTTATTTTTGTTTTATAATCGCAATGAAAGTCAATGAGCAGTCAAAGTCAATGAGTCAATGAAAGTCAATGCCGGTGAAAATGAGTGATACACTCACAAATACATTTAAATCGAAGTGCAGACAAAAAATCACCTCGGTAAATGTATCTAATAAAAAAATATGGTTTTAATCCACTAGAATCCACCTCCTTTCTCACAAAGTAAAATATTAACAGCCAAAACGACCTCCGCAAACTAATCTGAGCAACAGCTCTGTGAAAATTCTGTTTAATCTAATTAATTTTGAAATTCCCACCAATCTCCATATCGGGATTTGAAGTAATTATAATATTAAGTTATATTTCAAGGGTGCATTGAAACAATGGTTGGGCAATGTCTCATTGAGTCTCGGGCAGTTTCTCACAGACACGCTAAGAGGTTTCGAAATGGTCAATTTTTTTATTTTTAACCGATAGAAATCAAAGAGGGTTGTTTATGCTGTATTTTTTATGCATGTTCGTCAATTTCTCCCTTAATTCTGACCGAACGATTTATAAAACTTGTTTCGCTATTGTATGGGCTGGTCCAGTTCAAAGTCGCTCAGCGAGCTATGGAAAGAGCTATGCTCGGAGTTTCTCTGTAGGATAAGATTCGTAACGAATACTTATATCCGACAGAAAATCAAAGTTATTAACATAGATCTAATAATTAGCAAGCTAAAGTGACCATATCTTGCGAAGAACCGACGGCCGCTGGGGCAATAAACGAGTTCTTGAGTGGAGACCACGACTCGGTAAACTTAGTGTAGGACGCCCTCCGACCAGGTGGGATATCGACCTGCGAAATACTGCAGGTAGATGCTGGATGCGGCAAACTAAAGACAGGGCGCTATGATAGCTCTCATTGGGGGAGGCCTATATCCAGCAGTGGACTATCATAGGCTGATGATGATGTTTGAGAATGATACCGAGGTGGTCCCATAAAAAAACTATTTCTGCCTTCATCGTAAAACAAAAAAAGTTTTTATTCGAAGCTGTTGCTACTATTGAAAAAAATAAACCTCACGCCATATGTTTTATTTTTTCAATTTACGTTCTAACCTAATTAACTCCTTGTATAGTAAGAATAGCTAAAAGCTTTAAAAAAAGCAACTAAATTGGAAGAATTCACTTAATGACCAATAAATTTCGCGTCAGCCAAAAAATCATTGACCAGTTCAATAATTTTTTTGGGCGTGTAACATAAAATAAACGAAAAGCTAGTCTACAAAATAAACAAGTGAAAAAGTTTTAAACTGGTCAAATAGGTACAGGTTTTGCGACATCTAACAAACGACCTAGGCTGTATCATGAAATCCGATCTACCATTCTAGGTACCTGCTTGACAAAAAAATGGTAGACATTATTCATGACAGTTTTTTTGTATTTTTTAGAAATACCTTAACTAGGTATTTCTAAAAAATACAAAAAATTAAGAACCGTCTCCTCCAGTGATTGAAGCGGTTGGTGACTTTTTCCATCGAGAGACTTGCTCATAGAGGTTGATAGAGGATCTCTAATTTAATTTAGCACCTACGCTATACCAGACGACTATCAAAAAACATGAAATGGCATTGAAACATCGTTTCTTCACTTTTAGGGTTCCATACCTTAAAAGATAAAACGACACTCTTAGGAACGCGGTTAAACCGCCGCGATTCAAATTTTGTTTGAAATTTTGTGACGGCGAAGTGCGTTACAAGCGGTTGCATATAACCACTAGAAAAGGTGTTAGCCGCCCCCAGAGAAAAGCACTAGTGCATAGGAGTGCTTATTCTTGGGGACCACTTCGTTGTCTTTACAATGTCTTAAATAAGCGGAACAATCAGAAAACCGTTAATATGTACTTAAATTACTTCATATGAAAAATCTACACATATTCTTGTAAAAACCTAACAAATATATACGGAGCCCTCGCTATAAGAGTCTGACACACAGTTAGCCAGTTATTTATTATTAAAAAGCTAACTCAATCTAAAGCGGATATCATCTGATATCTTCAAATGATGCAATATGGAAAAGCAGTCGACTTAAATTACGGTAGATCGATATTAAATTAAATATTTAATTGAAAGGCAACATAATTTTATTATTAGACATGATTAGATAAACCAGTCTACCAGGATCTAGGCTCTAGATTATATAGGATTTACATAAAATAGCATTTTTCCTTGCAACTTATGCACAGTTTCGTGTTTGTTGCCCAAATTTACACAAAAATGTAATTAAGAGCTCACTAAAACAAGCGAAACTGAATAATATTATGTTTTATTTTGTTATAAAATTAAGTACTAATATTACTTATATCATTGTTTTGATTTATAAAAATAAAACGACTTATGCAATAAATTTTTACTTTACTTTATTCTGTTTACTTGAATCAAGATGTTTTGCGTTTGAATTGACACTAATTTCGTCACAAAATATTTCTTAATAAAGTTTCTTCTTAGTCTTTGATTATTTAACACAATCGATTGTAAATCCTTCAATTGAAACCCATAAAACCTAATTCAATTGCTTTTCAACGAAATACGACACCTACAGATAATTTCAACTGATTAACAGAAACATACTCGTATACAACCTGCATGGTAAATTAAACCTTAATGATGCGTTATCATAGAACAACTAATTTTATGTGAATTGAAATGAGATACGATTATACGATGCGTGGAGTTTCTCTGAAGGATAGGATCCGTAACGAATACATCCGACAGAGAACCAAAGTTATCGACATAGCTCAAAGAATTAGCAAGCTGAAGTGGCAGTGGGCCGGCCATATCTCGCGAGGAACCGATGGCCGCTGGGGCAAACGTGTTCTTGAGTGAAGACCACGACTCGGTAAACGTGTAGGACGCCCTCCAACCAGGTGGGATGACGACCTGCGAAAGACTGCAGGTAGATGCTGGATGCATTAAGCTGAAAAAAGGGCGCTATAGCGCTCATTAGGGGAGGCCTATGTCTATGGACTAATATAGGCTGATGATGATGATGATGATGATGATGCGTGGAGTGTGTCTGATTTGAGAGCCATCAAAATGTCTCCTTTATGTCAGGAGCTTAGAGCTGATAAAGGTTATGGTTCATTGAATTCACGAAACACGTGAGCATACATGAAGGCATTCTATTAACACGCTTGCTGCTATGCTGGGTCAATTCGGCCCGGTCAATTAATTACTTATAGGTGTGTGAGAAATCTAGTTCTTGAGTACTTAGATTTATAGAGGATAAATTTGCTGTAACAAGCGTGGCGTTATCCTCTAATGATAAGGACTAAAAAGGTGCTTATCAGGGGAGGCTTACGTCCGGCTGTGGTCTGATAAACGCTGAACATGATGATGATATATATCGAATGTATATCATCAATAAAACGGATGTAAGAGGCGTAAATTATGTAAATACATACCTACACATAAAGGCACACCCACCAGACAAAACAATTCTCGGTTGGAAAATTAAGTGAGTATTTTTTTTCTTAAAACTTTGACTGCGATTTTTTTTCGACGACTGCGTTCTTTTTTTTAACCTAAAAAATTCGTGCTGCCGCTCTACATAGCGGTTGTGTTGCGCCGCACATGCGTTTTGTTCGAAAAATATTACGGCTGTGCTGGGTCACACAGATCTGTATTTTCTCAGCCTCTGCGCTAGTGTGGATTTACGCATATTAGTCACTTGTAGAAAACACATACCGTGTGATTTCAGCAGTTAAAGTGTTAAGTAGAGAATCAATAAATGTACTTACTCTTATATTCAAGTTGGTAATACAATTATGAATATATATTCTATACACAAAACTCCTATAGTAAAGTTGCGCATAGTGTACTAAATTGTATTGAATGAAAAACCAGATAAAATAATATCTCGCATAGTTTATTTTTAGAAAAAACATAAAAGAGGTTCCTACAAACAGATAATAAACACCATTTAACAACTAAAATCAAGGCATAATAAATTCTTATAATTATGCGAAAAAAAGTTACATCGTTGTTTAAGTCTTTACAGCCAAAGTAATAAATTCTAATTTACTTCTCAAAAATGTAGGATGTGAATATAATGTGAATGTAATACATAAAAGTTATATGTAATCTTATGTAGTAGTCTAGTAGACCTTGACATTTCGTCTATAACGAGTTTTATGCTGATGAATATGTAAATTTTATAAGATAATAGGTGCGGGTCAAATGGCGCATGTAGCAGGTTAAAAATGGCTTTTTTTCTGGTTAAGGTGTTAACGACTTTGACGGTTCTATTAGATTTTATTTTTCGTCCACTGCAGGCTTGGTTACTACAAAAGCTGTGCATCTACCAGATCTGAATCAAAGCGTGGGAAGCCTACGCAGGTTTTGATAGATTTTTTTGCTTTGGCGTCTTTTCTGATATTTCAAAAAATAAATAAATAAATAATGCTGGACAATTCACACAGCATTATCTAGCCCCATGGTAAGCAGAGCTTGTGTTATGATATACATAATACAATACACTACATAGATAGATATTTTTTATTATACATAGAAAACGACCAGAACACCCGGAACAAATATCTGCAGATCGTACACACAATTGTTCCAAGGCGGGAATCGAACCCGCAACCTCCTGCGTCGCAGGCGGACCTTCGCTCACCACGCCACATCGGTCGTCCATGGGCCTAGATAATGCTGTGTGAGTCCAGCATTATTTATTTATATGAGTTTAATAAAAACTTAGTTATTATTGTTATTTATCTTAACACAGTAAAATAATAAAACTCATAAAATGATAAAACTCACGACAACATCCTATTAAAGGTCAAGCTAAAATCTAAAAAAATGTGTATAGGAACGTAATAACCAAACCATAAAATGAAACACCTGTTGCTAAGGATATGGTCATTTATTTCTAGTACTTTCCTTGAAGATGACGTGTTAAAGGTAGGTAGGGCAAATAGTTGAAAAACCAGATCTTAAATAATAAAAATTTTAAAACCGGTAATAATACGTATGGGCTTAGATTTGTGTCAAATTTTATCTCAAGCTATTGTGTGCCTATTTATTGAATACAGTGTGTATTTTTACATAGTATAAAATAAAAAAGTTCAGCCTCGGGGTGTGCCAGAGGGCTATGGAGCGCAGTATCCTGGGAGTCAGACTTACAGACCGCGTTAGAAACACGTTACTGCGCTCCAAAACGCAAATAGCCGACGCTGCCCAAAAAGCCGCCAAACTCAAGTGGGACTCGGCTGGACATGTGTGGCGTATGTCAGACAAGCAGTGGGCGAAGATCGCCACTGACTGGGTCCCGGACGGACGACGGCCACGTGGAAGGCCTAGGCGGAGATGACGGGATGAGCTCGACCTATACAATAAAGAGTGGGTTCTCCTTGCTGATGACCGAGATGAGTGGAAGAAGGGGAGGGAGGCCTTTGCTCTGCAGTGGGACATCCCGGGCTAATATATAAAAATAAAAAAAAGTCGCTTCCGCTGTCTGTTCGCTCAGATCTTTTAAACTACTTAACGGTTTGTTAAAAGATCTAAATGCAGTTTTCAGCAATAGATTTATAAACCACTTGACAAAAAGTCAGACCAATTTGAAACTAACTTTGAAACCGCGGGGCGCAGCTAGTAAAAAAAAATCGAAATTATTTTAGGTCACTTCGACGTCAAAATGTTGGTATGGCAATACCTCAGAGGTCATCTTGACCATCTCGTGCCCCAAATGGACACATACAATAATAAACACCAAATAAAAATAATGTAACATTGACCCTTGCCTAAAATAATTGTAAAATCGTGAGATTCCCACAATAATAAAACAATCAATACTCGATTACCACATAGAGCCAACGTTAGGCACGGGTAGGGTTGCCAACATCACGAAGCAAAGAGAAAAAAATCACAATTTCAATATTTTTTATTCAGCGTTATTTTTGTGCAAATTTAATATCGATATAAAAAAAGAAACATCAGTACAATTAATTTATAGCTGATTAAAGTTTTTGAATGAAAAACTCCTTGAGTTTTAAGTTTCCGAGTTAAACATAATCAGCTTGTTCCGTTCTCGAATATACATTAAAAATTCTATTGAATATTTATCTTTACGGAGAGTCTGTGGTAGCCCTATCAAGACACAGGTGATTTAGACTGATTACCATTTCGTTGGCAAAAATATTTAATGTCACAACTCATAATGCAAAGGCCACGTGTGAATATGAAATGTACAGAGAAGATGGTGTTAAGGAAATTGCACAACAAATGAGCTTTTGAAGTCATCAACTCTTCACAAAAGATACATACTCGTATAGTCATAATTTAGTAACTTCGGATGTATGTCAGGTATTATTTATTTATACTAATTGTATTAATCGTCTCTAGTTATTGGAGTTTCGAATTTACAACGCTAATTTTTAAATCTTTATCATAAATAAAAGTCTAATTTTGTATGTATTTGGTAGTTTTTTTCTAATTCTAAAATTGGGGTGGAAAGCACGCCACGCGAGTACTTATGTATGTTTTTATGCGCGAGTAACTAAGGGTTAATGGAAAAATAACTCTATGTGTAACCAGTTAACGATCAAACGGCTGAACGGATCTTAGCACACTTTATTAATAATCATCATCAGCCTATATCAGTCCACTGCTGGTCAAAGGCCTCCCCCAATGAGCGCCATAGCGCCCTGTCTTCAGCTTGCCGCATCCAGCATCTACCTGCAGTCTTTCGCAGGTCGTCATCCCACCTGGTCGGAGGGCGTCGTACACTACGTTAGATAGGTAGTCATAGTTTAGTAACTTCGATGTATGTCGGGTATTATTTATTTATACTGATTCTATTAATGCAAAAATAACTCCATGTGTAACCAGTTAACGATCAGACTGCTGAACGGATCTTAGCATACTTTATTAGTATTATTGAATTATTAACTCATTTATTGGAGGTGGGCGTTGCGACCTGCGACACAGTATTTTACTTCTGCAGGTCGCATCGCCTCATATGTTTGTTACTAGCACCTAAGTAAGTTCAAAATAAAGACTTTTTACTTTTTTTACTTTTATTTCTGATTTACGAATCATAAAACATACTATAAATGTCATATAAAATAATATAAATATCTCAGTAAAATCAGATAAAAACGTATATATAAAACGAGCTAACCTAACAAGAATATACAAAATAATAGAAATATCGCAATAATATCAGATAAAAATAAATGCCCGGAATGCGTTCGAAGCCGCGCGGTCAGCAGCTGGTTTAATACGAATCGTAGTTGAGAACTTAATGTTACTTAAATAACTTAAGTTATAACAGATTTAATCCAAATGTTATCACAATTAGTTAAATTGCTTAATTGAGATTACCTTTAGAGGTATAAATAGGTTAATTTATTTGATGTGTATGAACTTAAGTCCGTGTTATATATAATATAAGTGGGTAGTTAAATCACAAGCACGTAGATATATGATTAACGTTAAAATGTTTGTCTAATCATCATGAAAAGCTGAGCATTTTAGTAAAGTTAAGGAGGTTCGTGACGTTAGTATGTTAGCCCACGTCGTTATAAAAAAACCGTTTTTTTTCGTATTATAATGATTTTGAAAAATCTGCAATAAACACTTTTTTGTATCTGCTTTATTTAAGGGAATTTGGGGGGTCATTGTAATGTCATGACTACGAGTATGTCATCATCATCAGCATATAGCAGTCCACTGCTGGACATAGGCCTCCCCAAATGAGCGCCATAGCGCCCTGTCTTCAGCTTGCCGCATCCAGCATCTATCTACCTGCAGTCTTTCGCAGGTCGTCATCCCATCTGGTCGAAGGGCGTCCTTCACTACGTTTAATCGTGGTCTCCACTCAACATCACGCTTACCCCAGCGGCCGTCGGTTCTTAGCGAGATATGGCCGGCCCACTGCCACTTCAGCTTGCTAATTCTTTGAGCGACGAGTATGTAGTTATTTGGTATTTTAACAAACAAACTACTACTTAAAACTAAATTATGTCTCGAACTAACCTAAATAATTTGACTGACTCACCTTGCATATACTTCTATCGTATTAATACGTCGTCCTATAGTTATACTGTGGTATTATTTATTCGTATAGAATGTTGCGTACTGATCAAATGTCAGACTCGAAATAAACGAGTATGTGGCTTTATAAGGCATGGGATTATTCGGCTCTCTGTTAACGTTGCAAAACGTAGTATTTGATAGTTTCTAAACGATCGGTATTTTGTTTCTTTGCCAATATTTTATTTGCGCAGGTCCGAGAAAGGTAGCGTCAGATCTTTGCCCAGAAGTGGGAGAGTAGATAAAAGGCCATATTTAGTATAATTTACATATTTGGATTCGAAATACATTATTATGTCATCATCATCATCAGCCTATAGCAGTCCACTGCTGGACATAGGCCTCCCCCAATGAGCGCCATAGCGCCCTGTTTTCAGCTTGCCGCATCCAGCATCTACCTGCAGTCTTTCGCAGGTCGTCATCCTACCTGGTCGGAGGGCGTCCTACACTACGTTTACCGAGTCGCGGTCTCCACTCAAGAACACGTTTGCCCCAGCGGCCGTCGGTTCTTTGCGAAATATGGCCGGCCCACTGCCACTTCAGCTTGCTAATTCTTTGAGCTATGTTGATAACCTTGGTTCTCTGTCGGATGTATTCGTTACGAATCCTATCCTTCAGAGAAACTCCGAGCATAGCTCTTTCCATAGCTCGCTGAGCGACTTTGAGCTGGTGGACCAGCCCTATCGTGAGTGTCCACGTCTCAGCTCCGTAGGTCATAACGGGTAGGACATATCCTATATATCATATATCCTGGATATATCATATACTCTGTGTATATTTTACATGTTTATTAAATATAGATATGTAGATGACATATCAGATCAGATACATCTAGACCCTTGTCGATCAGCATTTTTGCAACTGGTTCATACGACACAAACGTCATGCTCTGGGACACATGCCTCAAAACAGCAGCAGCAACTTTAGGAAATAATGACTGTGCAGTGCGAGCACTACAATGGATAAATGAGTTCACAATCCTGTTTGGAGATGATGCGGGAATTCTTGGCTTATATGATATCAGAAATGCACAACGACATACATAGAGGATAGGAACATAGCCTGCAAGCCGTAATAGGTACGAGATACGAGATGAGATCTCAGTCGATCACGACAAGTCAGAGAAAGTAAAGTATGTAATGATGGGAAATAAACTACTCAAATGGAACAATACTGTATGTAATAATACTAATAGACTAGATACGTTGGCAATCTTGTTGGCATTAACAATAGATCAGATTAACGGGTGATTTTGTTTGAGTTGAGATCATCATTCGCTTTAAGCGATAAGATTACGAAGTGGCGGTGGGCCGGCCATATTTCGCGAAGAACCGACGGCCGCTGGCTGGGGCAAACGTGTTCTTTGAGTGGAGACCACGACGCGGTAAAAGCCACCCTGTATTATATTTGTATTTCAGTCGTAAAATAGTAGTGTGAAGCAAAGAGGTCAAATGTAGAAGTCACTGATGTAACAGTAGCCATAATATTTGCAACCGTAGGCGTGTTAACCACGTCGAGTGGGCCTTCAACCAATTTATAGAAAAACCACAACATATCGCAATATGTAATTGTCCAACAATTTTTCCTTAACCCTTGAGCAAGATACTTTCGAGTTGCAAATTTGATAACCCGTGTAATTATCGTTGGTGCAATACTGTATCGTGCCATCTGTCATTGTAAAAAACATCTGTCATTTCCATGTCATTAGATACTCGAGATTTGACATTGATTGAGCGGGTGAGTGTTGTGTTGACAGATAATAATTATTAACGTACAAATTGTGTATTGTACTCAAATTGGTCGTGAGTGACGAAATGAAAAATGTTAAGAATACATGATAGGTGGTCTTGCAAACGTGATATAAATGGATGCATTATTTATTTTATTTGGTATTTTAATATTTTTTTTGTTTATTATAACAATTTATGAAGTGGTACCTCATTATTATCGAAAGTAACGATGTCATAGTGATCTCAAATGCGTCTTTTCCTTAAAGGTTTTTTACTTTTTGGCTATTTTTAAAAAGATGGTGTTGATTGAGAAATATTTTTTTTTAAATAACAATAGATTTGCATAAAAATAACGTTTTGTTTGCGACGGAGAGTGAAAGGTTACTTGAATTTGCATAAATCTTATGAGATCCGAAGGATCGCCGCGAAAGGTTAATTAGTATGTTAAAACATAATTTTGTAAATTGGTTTTAAAATATTATGGCTAACCAAAGAAACTTTTAACGAAAAGGTACACAGATTAAATACTTAAGGCTGAGAGGTTTTTTTTTCCATTTATTAGCGTACGTTAAGTGCCAAGTTCATAATAAGATATCTAGGAGTAACATTATTTTATTTATATTTAACTTAGATTACATTTTTAATGGTTTAGCTAACAATGTTGCTGGTTTGAATTGCTTTAAATGTCATATTTTTTATTCGTCTGTATATTGTCATACAATATTATGCGTTTTTGGTGTTTTGAAACTGGTTATGGGTTAAAAATGTTTTTAATTATTATGCATCCGTTTAAAGGTTAATAGCATACAATTAGAAGAACAAAGGTGATATATATTCTTAAAATTATAAATCCAGTTTTATTTATTATTTACACAACGACCGTATACCTCTATCATCATCATCACCTCTATAATTTAATTAAATTAACATACAATCTGTAATATATAGATTTAAATCATATTAAATTAGTTGTTTGATAACCTAAACCTAGCTGGCTAAGTCTCTTACGGAGCTTAGCCAGCGTTATGCTGAGTTAGAGCCTTTTTGTAACAACTCTCTACATGTACCTATTCTATAAGTGTGTCTTTTGTAAATGTCTTTCTATTCTATTCTATAACCTATTGTCCAATTCTCAGATGCGTAACTCACTTGTCAGTAGCCATTGCTTTAAATCCTTGACACTAGGTACTGTTTACACTCTTATTTAAGTTGTTTACATAGGACTGTACAAATGTAGGTTTTGTAAGTCTAGCGGTAGATTGCACAACTACTGAACATATTAATTTATGTCAGCAAATATTGGGCAAAATGGTCAAATATGGTAACCGTGCAGCGGTAGCGCATTAAGAGCGGTTTAGCACTACGTCCGATCCGAAACCGATCCGAACCCGTGAAAATATGGATCTAGAAAACTCGGACCGAATTCGGATATTGCTTACGCACTAGTCCGAACTCTGATACATACTTCTCTTCGTACGCTGCTCGTATTCAATTCGGACGCAGTGCGCGACCGTTCATACAAATAATACGTACTATGGCTACTTCAGTCCGCCAAAAATCTTCTTCGAAATGGAGATTCTAGAATGACGGACAGAAATCGGATGACGGATATCGGATCTAGTGCGTAAATTACCAAAGAAATCGTTCTACAACTACTCAGGACCATATTTTCACGGATTCGGATCGGACGTAGTGCGAAACCGCTCCAAGGGTTAAAAGTGTAGGTATTTTCGACTATTTTTTTATGGATGCGACTAGCTGAATGTCTGGGTGGCCTATGTCAAGAAGTGGACTAGTATAAATTATAAATAAATAAATAATGCCGGACAATTCACACAGCATTATCTAGCCCCATGGTAAGCAGAGCTTGTGTTATGGGGACTAGATAACTGATATACATAATACAATACATTACATAGATAGATATTTTTTATTATACATATAAAACGACCAGAACACCCGAAACAAATATCTGCAGATCGTACACACATTTGTTCCGAGGCGGGAATCGAACCCGCAACCTCCTGCGTCGCAGGTGGACCTTCGCCCACCGCGCCACATCGGTCGTCGATATATAAAGATTGAAGATGATGAGCCATATTTAAAAAAGACAATCGGGTCACGCGTCGCTTCGACCAGCCGTCATATAAGTCGCTTAGTTATACAAAATCATTATTGTAACAAATATGTAATGCTCATAAATAATAATAAAGGTACCTAGGTGATGATAAAATGTATTCATTCAATCGCCATTATAGTTTGAAATCGATTCAAATTATTATGCATTATTCGTATTGTTCTACTATACTCGTAAGTAGGTACTAGAAACTGCCCATCTGTGAATAACAATGCCATTTTGTCAATAACTGCATTTAGTTTGTTTCTGAATTGCTTTATTTTGTTCTTTAGACGTATTCATGAAGCTTAAGCCCATCATGGACCAACAGATAACTACATACCTTTTGTTGTTTTCCGAAGAGCTGTGTTTTGATGTATTATTTGAGCAAATTGTCAGTTTGTTGTAATAATACAAGAACAATGGGAGCTTTATTTCTGAAAACGCGTGAAATATCTCGAAACTTATTATTATGCTCGGTTTCATGTTCTCAAGTTAGAATTACATAGTAATATAAAAGCTTCCAAGGATGTTATTGCTTTTCATTCTCCGCCGAGCCGCAAACGTAAATTAGTAGTAGTGTTGTCATAATAATCACTACATAGTATAAAACAAAGTCGCTTCCCGCTGTCTGTCTGTCCCTATGTATGCTTAGATATTTAAAACTACGCAATGGATTTTGATGCGGTTTTTTCAAATAAATAGAGAGATTCAAGATAAATGTTCATGTGTATATAATACATGCATTTGCACCCGTGCGAGGCCGGGCGGTCGCTAGTAAAATATATATTACAAAAATATATGGCGAGACATTACGTGAAACCAGAATTTTAAAACGATTGAAAGTAAACATTATTACCAACTCAAATTAAATTATGTCTGTAGTTAATTTATTATTATATTAGCCCGGAGTGTCCCACTGTAGCTCATGAATAATAATAATTGATTATACACCATAACAAATGACATCATCTCTTTACATTCAGTTTTAAATAATAATTACCTAGGGTTATTTAATTTTAATAAAGATTGACAAGCATGATTTACCGGACCTTGGAATAATAATAATAACAGTTTGATTAATTATTATCATCATTGTGCCTATGATAGTCCACTGCAGGACATAGGCCTCCCTCAATGAGCGCCATAGCGCCCTGTCTTCAGCTTGCCGCATCCAGCATCTACCTGCAGTCTTTCGCAGGTCGTCATCCCACTTGGTGGGAGGGCGTCCTACACTACGTTTACCGAGTCGTGGTGTCCACTTAAGAACACCTTTACAATTTGATTACTATCTATTAACTAGCTGACCCGGCGAATATCGTACCGCCTAACAGTCAATGTCTCACAGTTACGAAACGAAAGAACTTTTGTATGGGAAGACGTTTTTTTTTTATTTTATTTTTTCGTAAATGTTTTAATGTTTTTAATAGTTATTCTGCTATTTGGGACGGAGACAAATACAACATACCAAAAGCCATGAAAATCGCTTCAGCCGTTTTCGAGTAAAAAGTGTTTGAACTAAACACGCCATTGTTTTATATACGAGAATTTAGATATACATAGAAGGTTTAAATTAATTTTTGCTATTTTATATAAATCCTTACTACTAAGCTAACTATAAGATCTAAGCTGTACACATGTTTAATAAAGAATAATAGAAAATGCTATCTTTAGACTAATTAAATCATTACAGTACCGAAACAAAATAATTGTAGTAATTACAAACATGAATGGACGAATAATTATTGTAACACAATTTCACACATTGATATCATTTTGTTAATCTTTAATCAGTTATAAGATTTATTCACACACTTGTATCAATGACCTGATTGCTTCATTTTATTGAGCTAGATTTTAACTTTTTGTTATCATTTTAAATCGCCTTCAGAAACAGAGGAGGTTCTCAATTAGGCTGTATTTTTAGAATAAGACATCATTATGCTGTTGGAATAATAATTATACTTGTACTTGTCTTGTGACGTCATGAAAAAAATGATATTATTGTTATGTGTTCTTCATTTTCATGATCTCGGGCCATAAAGTGACCCGGTCCTTTGGAAGGCTTGCGTGGGGCCGAAGCCAACAGCACAGAGGCCCTTTGAGAAAGTTAATCTAAAGGCGATGGCTACACATAGCGGGTATCATCCTCGGGTGCACAATATGATACACCCAAAGATGGTATCCGAGAGTTGTAGAGACTATTGCAATGAAAAATGAAAGAAATACAACCAGGCTATTGTGATGGATGGACTGGGTAATCGGGGTATCTTCATTAATATTATAAATTTTCGTTACAGACTTTAAAACATTTCTGTTGTTTCAAAGTCTTATTTGTGAGGTAAAAACTTTGTCGTGCTTGCCATATTTGTTTTACCTTCAGCTGCCAGCACCATCATCATTATATCGAGTTTTGCTTACCTGAAACAAAAAGGTTAAATAAAATTAGGATTTTCAATTAGATATTTATTTATTTATTATTTATTTATTCAATCAGAGTACGTATCACGGATAATGTTGTAGTTTTTTTTATCGCGTAAAGACTTTAGTTTGAGCCAATCTCACGTGATGGTAAGTGAGGATGTGACCAACGATGTATCACAAAGATCTAGAAGATATTCTACATTGTTCCTATCCACTTTTGTCCCGTAGTTAATTATAATTAACATTTTCATGTAGATAACATTGAATTCGTGCCGGATACACTTTTCTTCGACATACAGGGAAACATTATATTTTACACATTTGATTTATACATTTACATATCATATCTAGAGCACTTCGGTCAGTCTAGAATTTCAGCACACATACATACATTATGTATGTCCACGGCTGGACATAGGCCTCCCCCAATGAGCGCCACAGCGCCCTGTCTTCAACTTGACGCATCCAGCATTGTACGTCTATTGCTGAACGTGCACCTTGTTTAAAAAAGAGGGGCTTATTGCCATAATCACCATGCTTAGTAGGCAGATTAGTGACCGCAGCTGTTTATTTTAAACACACAAGGAAGCTCCTACGCTTTCTCTGTTAAGTTCCTTTAGTCGCCTCTTACGACATACTGAGTTGGAGGGGGTCGATTTTTACGCCATAATCGCCACGACGACGACGACGCGACAGTCCAGCACAATGAAGTGACTAATAAGAGTAAATACTTAGCAAGTAATAAATAAAAAAACTATTGAAAATCTGACTCGGACTTCGCTTTTTCAGTTTTTTTCGTCAAACGAGAGGAGGAAGACCTGCAAAATGTAACTGAGAACCATTTAGCAGACTAGACGAGTATTTTAATACCTCATTTATCAAAATCGCTTTAGTCGTTTTGATGTTTGGACGTAATAAAGAGTGTCTGGCAAACACATAGAAACAGACGAAGAACATAACGAACGCCGCGAGGGCAAAAAAGAATTAAGTACGTACACTAAGTTTGTTTATTTTAAGATTACAAAATTGAGTCAACGCCCCCGCGCCCAAAATGTCGCAACTCTACGCCTAGGACCGCCATTGAAATAAATTTATTTACTCTAGACGTTTGTTTAACATAAATGTTTTAAATGTAT
This sequence comes from Eupithecia dodoneata, assembly GCA_947044415.1. Taxonomy (NCBI): domain Eukaryota; kingdom Metazoa; phylum Arthropoda; class Insecta; order Lepidoptera; family Geometridae; genus Eupithecia; species Eupithecia dodoneata. The sequence continues at coordinate 6,044,904 of OX345670.1, forward strand.
AGAATTACAGGCGACATTATTAATTTAATAATGATAGGTTATTAATAAATTAATGTAAATTGTCAAAGTGACATTGAGCACTTAATTTGTTGCTAGGGTATAATTTTGACACTTCGCTAGAAATTTGGTAACGCCTTAATCTAACACGTATGAATTGCTATTTTTAATACCTAAAGGTCAATTGATTTATAATCAATAAACCTTCATTTGACCACACGCAGGTCTATAGTATAAATACCTACATGTATATCTAAAAAGCTTTTAAGCATAATCAAATGCATGCTTGACTAGCCTATACCTTGTCCAAAATCAATAGATTTCTTTCCTGCCCTGGTGGGGGCACAGACGAAACGTTGCATCTATGCCTCGAGGCTTAGCCTCATTACCCCGGCGTCAACTCGAGGGGTGACGATCCCTCGGTCCTTGGGTTTTGTGGGATTTTTTTTCCCTTATTCTCAATGTTTTCTTTTTTTTGGCACCTTGTCCTCTAATGTTTATAATTAATTCTTATTAGACTTAGTTTTCACAAAAACTGCATAACATGCAATCAGTTTTTTGTATTCACTAGAATTCGCCCCAGTTTTGCATTCTGATGGACCGTTGATCGTGTGAGAGTCGCGGGAGTTGTGGAGATCTTTAGGGGAGGCTTATGTCCAGCAGTGGACGTCGATCGGTTGATATGATGATGATTTGCATAAGGATTTGCACAGTTTCTACCTTTAAAACATATAATTAGTCTTATTAATAAGATGATCATGATAGCTACTATTAGTAAGTATTACTAATAATTAAGCTGATTATTAAACGTTTAATTTATAATAACGAAATTATTGACATCCAAATTTGCCAGTTAACTGTAAATTATAATGAAGTATTACAAAATGATGCATTAATGAGTTTCCTAATCCTATAGCCTTTTATTGGTTTGAAGGATTGTATTAATTAATTATTTATGATTTGAAAATTATTAATAATTGGATTCCATCGACGAATTTAACCTTAAAAGTGAAGTTAGTTTCTCGTACCTCTTCATGCTAAAACTACTGAATAGTATCTGTCTAAAATTTTGCGTAGGTGTAGTTATGTAGTCAGTTTTAGAATCCTAGATATTTTAGAATTTATCTTTTTGGAAGCTTTCTTTTATAATCTAATTCTATTAGATTAGTATTAGAACTAGAATTTTTCACCTTTTTCGTTGCATCTATGCAACTACATATTTGTACCGACGAATTTTTTTAGTTGTTACAATGCTATTCTTATCAGTTTGAATAAAATGTTCATACAATCAAATGTCTTCGTTCACTAAGTATATCTTGGATTCTAGAATATGGTATAGTAAATGGAATTGATATATTTCACTAAAGCATGTAGTTTCAACATAGAAGATACAGAGGCCTAATGTCACGGAGGCAAGTCGAGGCGACCTTGTTGATCGACTCGTGAAAGGTCCACTGTTATCCTCTCCATCTTCCATGATCCTTGCAATCATGGAATAGCTGTTCTAAAAGATCTTAGTTAAAATAAATAATGCTGGACAATCTACACAGCATCATCTAGCCAAGCAGAACTTGTGTTATGAGTACTAGATGACTGATATACATAATACAATACATAAATAGTTTTTTATTATACATAGAAAACGATTAGAGCACTCGGAACAAATATCCGCAGATCGTGCACACAATTGTCCAGAGGCGAGAATCGAACCCGCAACCTCCTGCGTCGCAGGTAGACCGTCGCCCACCGCGCTACTTAGGTCGTCAAGATCGCTTAACACTTTGACTGCGGTTTTTTTTCGACGACTGCGATCTTTTTTTTAACCTAAAAAATTCGTGCTGCCGCTCTACACAGCGGTTGTGTTGCGCCGCACATGCGTTTCGTTCGAAAAATATTACGGCTGTGCTGAGTCACAAAGATCTGTATTTTCTCAGCCGCTGCGCTAGAGTGGATTTACGCATATTAGTCACTTGTAGAAAACACATACCGTGTGATTTCAGCAATCAAAGTGTATGCAAAAAGAAAACTAATTAAATGCAAAAAGTCCAATAAGGCAACCAAAAAGGTAATAAAATCCCGCCATAGCAATAACTGTGAATGTACTTGTTTCATCACTACGCATGCGCGAAGTAAACAGTAGGTACTTACCTAACTACCTACTGTTCAGTTCAAGGAAGTTCATGTTTGTATGAAAGTGCAAGTTTTCATTCATACCATTTGACGTGTGTGTGGGCTTTTGTAATTGGATTTTCACTTTTGATTGCGCTTCTTCTTTTGATTTTTTTTTATAAAAGTTTACATAAGCGTAGTGAAGAAGATAAACTCGGTTACTGGTGTTGTAACTTACTATAGTAACTTACAGGGAAAACTAAGTTTGTTAACTTAGTTTTCCCTTTAAGTTAACAAAGTAAATTAGATATAGTTATTTAAATATAAAAAGTTTTAAGCAAAATAATTATAATTTTACAAATGGAATTCCTTATAATCGAAATACATAATAATGATTATAACGAATGCATTCCATTTTTAAAATGAGTCCGAAACTCTTGGGTACCTACTGTTGGTTAATAAAAATAGAATTCCCTAAAGACATTTTATCCCACAAATCTCAAGATATATGAGTCTTCGAAAACGAGTACAGAAATAGTTCACAGACAACTATTTTTAAAATTTAAAAACTCTCAAAGTTTTCCTCAGCATTCGCATGAATAGTGATGTGACTCGTGTCGAAACTGTCGATTGTTCTGCGTGGACGTTATTGCCAGAACATTGTTCAAACACTCTGTGAAGTGAAGTAACGGCGATTATGCGCGAAGTGTGACAAAACGGATACATTGTTTTCTTTAGTGATTTATGGCTAAATAAATATTACGTAGGTATTATATGAGTTTTGGCATTGTTGCCAAATAAAATGCGGTGGCAAATTAGGGTTTCATCAGTATATTTAGTGTAAAAAAAGTTCTACAGGTAAGCTCAGTTGAGCTACCTGATAGGGAAAGACCAGTTTTTCTTACACTTGGAACTCTACTACCACGCTACATTATGTAAAGTTTAAATCTTAAGTTGTTTTGTATTTTTGTGTGTTTTCCTTTTTTTGTAACTGTTTATCATTGTGTGTGGCGATCAATAAATTATTTTATTCTTTTTTTACCTGTAGATTCTTTGCAACTACGATAATTGATGTTACAATTTTTGGTGTAGTAGCAGTGTTTATGGCAAATAGGCAAGATAGGTAAAATAATAAGTTAATATCCTACAAATACAGTTCTCCAATACATTACAAACATAGGTACATAATATTTTTGAGGAATCCATGATTAAACATCTTATCATTATTTAATTGGCTAATTACATCGTAAAGTCATAAAATGTTGATGTTGTATAAATATTAAAAATGTTTTCAGTTTTTATTTGATGCTTCAGTGTCGAGTCAATTAAATTGTAGCACATCGCAAACGATATCTTTATAAATTGATGTCACGTAATAAAACAAAAGTCAAGGTGTCCAATCAAGCAAAACGTACTTTTCTCACGGGTCACAGTTACACGTAATATATTGCAATTGTATAAAAGTATCGATAAATTGCAGACGTCTCGCCAGTTATCGATTAATAATTACGGCACAACACTAACCTTCACCTTTTCGATTATGTTTTGTTTTAGTGATGGCATTTTGTTTTTTTTTAAGACATGATGAATTCGGGTCAAGTGCGTGTACATCCGAGTAATTACGAGTAGTATGTATTTTATTTTGTTACATAAATTAGTACAACAATAAAAAAACTGAGATTATTTTGTTGGTTCTCTTACGTATACATAAACAGCTACGTATAGTTTTTATTATAATAAAAAAAAACGTGTAGTTTGTTCATAATGTTAATGTTTTTGTTTTAAATTAAAAACGAACATTTCAATACAAAAGTACTGCATGGTATGTGCTAATGCAAAGGAATGTGTAATTAGTATTTTGTAGTAGGCAACCTTAACTGCAGGTTAAAGGTTTCAGCTCATCAAATCAAAGGTAAAGTCAATAAATATATATAAAATTTATTATTAATTGTGAAAATAATTTGATTATTCTGACCTTTAAATATCAAAAATCGAAATTCTAAGGAGATAAACATCTTAGATCTTTGTTAACCGAAAATGTCTATCAATTTATTTCACTTCTCATGCAGTGACATCAAAAACAACCTAGGTGGTCAGACCAGACCATGTTCCAAAAACCTTGATAATAATACCCCTAATAGAGCAAATTTGCAAATCGGATAGAAATGATGAGAAACGTAGACCCCGTCATCTGGGGTATTGAAAATAGGGACTTTCTAACATCCTAAGAGTGTCTTCTAACTCTAAAGTGAAATAAAAAATAAAAAAATCTAATAATGAACTTTCTAGGCTAATTTGGAGTTAGACATGGTTATTTATAAAGACGAGCGCCTTTGTGTACAATAAATACATAATTAATTATTGTAATGTACAAATAATAGTTAAACTAACTTTTAACTGTGTGTACCTATATGGGTACATAATGAAGTGCCTTATTTGCTGCAATATGATTATTTTAGCTACCAATAAATGTATTTTATGTATATGTTCTGAAAACCAGGAAAAGTTTCAGTTTATTTATTCAAAAACAATTTACATTGTGTATGAATCAAAAAAGGTACATCAGAGTAATTGCTAATAATTAACACGTTCATTGCCCAAGGCACATATGTGGCCCCTGTGAGTCGCACTGCATCACTTAGACTATGCAGTGAATGTATTAAATAGCCATGGGAAACGGGCCTTCAGTATTACGAATAGCCATGTCCGGGTCAAGTCGCATTTACTCACGAGTTCCGTACACGGAATTATTATAAAAACTAAAGTATTATTATAGTATTACATAAATTAGTAAAGATGACCGCAGTGTATGAAATTAACATTTGTTACGACAAGGCTGATTGATTTTCATACAAATTAGTTTCATTCATTTTGGTCTGAAGGCCGCGAGTTTGATGGGCTGTCAAAATTAACATTATTATTTTGTTATGATAGATTTAATAATGTAATTTACCTTTTGAGGTTTTATTGGTAAATGTTTCGAGATTATACATCGTAATAGTAGTATTCAACATTTGATTTTAATTGGTAGACAACCAAAATGCTTTCAGAGTTCCGTAACAAAATAAATGGCAGACATAAATAATTTGGCATTTCCGTCTGTCCTAATTTTTTAACTGAGTCTTGACTCTAGATTTTTTAAAGTTTTTTAGTTTTTAGCACTTTTCCACCAATTGTACTATGAAGGATTATTGTATTTTTCCATGGTTTATATCTTGTAGAGTCATTGTTTATCATAATATGGTTAAAAATTACTCAACAGTTTATATCTCAAGAGATATTTTTTCTTTTATTTACATTTCTATAATCAACAGCCTACATAAGATGCTTGAGGTCTCTCCTAATGAGTCTTCAGTTTGGCGCATCCAGCATCTCACTGCAGTTAATAGTCGAGGTAGAAACCCTTCGAGGTACTAATATTTTGAGGTGTCGACCCATCGACGGAACGTACCGTCGTCGTTGGTTGAGGTGAGACATCGAGGTAATGAACATCGAGCTAACGTCATTCGAACTAGAGTACGAGACCCCGTTTTTATGGCGGAACTCTGATTTACTGGGCAAACAAGATTCATTCAACTCAACTCGATTACATTCACACACAGCTTCACAATCGTTTGTTCATAATTATCTCGTTACAAGAGCTTGAGTGGTGTAAAATTTTAACTTTGTTACAACGTGAGAGTTAATTATTTACCTACAAATTTACACGTAAAGAGCATCTGGGTTATTTTTAGTTTTAATCTGGGTCATTTGAATTGTAAAACATTGATGAAATATAGAATACCGTGGTACAAATAAATAAACCGACGACCGATGTGGCGCGGTGGGCGAAGGTCCGCCTGCGACGCAAGAGGTTGCGGGTTCGATTCCCGCCTCGGAACAATTGTGTGTACGATCTGCAGATATTTATTCCTGGTGTTCTGGTCGTTTTATGTTATGTATATCAGTTATCTAGTACCCATAACACAAGCTCTGCTTACCATGGGGCTAGATAATGCTGTGTGAATTGTCCAGCATTATTTATTTAAATAATGCCGATCAATACACACAGTAGATCATCTAGCTAGAAGGTAACTAAGCAAAACATTTTGTTATTGAACTTTTATAACTGATATACTTACATAATGCATTGAATATATTTTTCTAAATAAGTAAAGGTATACTAATTAGACTCGCCCTTATAGCTGGTTTACACTTAGTTAAGTATCAAGTGCGAGTGACAAGTGCTAGTGTTAATTGTTTAGTAAAAACAGCGAAAAACTTAACAGCGCATGCGTTTACACTCTGATTTTACTAATCACTTAACACTTGCACTTGTCTCTCTAATGCACTCTAATAGCTGGTTTACACTTAACAAAGTGTAAACCAGCTATTAGGCTTACACTTTGATTGCGTAAGTAAGCTACATGGCAAATGTAGTCAAATAATTACGGTACAAAAATATCCAGAGAGCTTGGATATTTTTATTGATCCTCCCACTAAACTAAAAAGAATAGTGAGTGGTAGATTTCTTGGTACGACCTCTTCTTGATTTTTTTCTTAAGTCGTAGAGGTATAATAAACCAAAATTGGTAGATATTTTTGTGTGTACAAACTTTTAGATTAAGTATAATAATTTTACTATCAGTAGTCGTCCTGTAACTTTGTTTAGCATTAATTTCAGTAGCTTTTTGCACAAGAAGGCAGCTGCCAGAGCGAGATTCAAACGATGTGCTAACGACATGAACCAGGAAAGGTATCATCTTGCGAGGAATCGCTGCAATAGGATGTGTAGGGATGCTCAACGCCGCTATATTCACTCTTCTCTCTCAAATGCTGATCCAGCTAAAGCCTGGAAATTTTTAAGAACTTTAGGAATTGGCAAGGCACGTCAAGAGGCGTGTACATCTAATATTAATATTGATACACTGAACGTTCACTTTTCGTCGACATCCAACATGAATATAAATGTCAAAACTAGTACTCTTAATTATCTTTCCTCTTTGCCTTTTCCTGACTATCCTTCGTTTAGTTTTACTCCTTTCGCTGCATGTGATGTTAAGAAGAGCATTCTGTCCATCTCCTCTAGTGCCATGGGAGGTGACAATATCGGTCGTAACATGATCACTCCTATTATCGAGGAGTTATTGCCTATTATAAGTCACCTCCTTAACTTTTCTATTATCTCCGAAACCGTACCGGCCTTGTGGAAGGAAGCTTATATTATTCCTCTTCCTAAAAAACCTAAGCCTACTTCATTTTCAGACTTTCGGCCCATCTCTATTCTTCCTTTCCTTTCGAAGGTCCTTGAACGCCTCGTTCACGGCCAACTCAGTAATTTCCTCTCTTCTCATAAACTCCTCAACTCTTTCCAGTCCGGTTTCCGTCCCGGTCACAGTACTGTCACTGCTCTTGTCAAGATCACTGATGATATCAGATCGGGAATGGAAAACGGACTTCTAACTATCCTTACACTACTCGACTTCAGCAATGCCTTCAATACTGTTGATTTCGAAATCCTCATTGGACTATTGCGCTCTATTAACATATCTCCATCGGCGATTGGATGGTTTCGCAGTTATCTGCAGGGGCGCCGGCAGCGGATTCGTACTGATGACTCCTTATCGTCTTGGTGCGACACCTCTGCTGGTGTACCACAAGGCGGCGTATTATCTCCGCTTTTATTTGCATTGTTTATTAATTCTATCTCTCTTAATTTAACTTCTTCTTACCATCTCTATGCAGACGATCTCCAAATCTACACCAAAGCCCCACTGCAAGACTTGGCCAGCGCGATTCACCGCACAAATGCGGATCTTATACGTGTTCGCGATTGGAGCATGGCCTACGGTCTCCAGGTGAACCCCAGCAAAACACAGGCCATAATTATTGGCAGCTCTCGCACTTCTGCTAAAATAGACTGGTCCACTCTCCCTACAATTGAATTCAATAACGTTATAGTTCCTTTTAGCAGAAGTGTTAAAAATCTCGGCATCTACATGGATTGTGACATGTCCTGGGTCCCTCAAATGGATGCGGTGAGTCGCAAGATATTCGCCTGCGCTGCTTCATTGAGAAGACTCCGTAACTTCTTGCCTACTGCCACTAAAATTGTGCTCGCTCAATCTCTCTTACTTCCCATCCTTGATTATGCTGATGTTTGCTACCTCGACCTAACTGAGGAGCAGCTAAATAAGGTTGAACGGCTCCAAAATGTATGTATACGTTTTGTGTTTGGACTACGTAAATTTGATCACATTTCGGAGTTCCGCACAAAACTAAAATGGCTTCCTGTCCGTCTTCGCCGGAATTCCCATATCCTTTCTCTTCTTCATAACATTCTCTTTAACCCTGTCACTCCCTTCTATTTAAAGGAGCGTTTTAAATTCCTCCACAATTCTCATTCCCAGCCTTCCCGTGTCCTCCGATCGTCAGAAAATCTGGTTTTGAATATGCCACCTCATAAAACCAGTTTCTACGACAAATCCTTCTCCATCCAGGCCATAAGGTTGTGGAATGCACTACCAGAGTCCATTAGAAAAACTATATCCTTGCCTGTTTTTAAAGCTCACGTCAAGGAGTTTTTCCTGCCAAAAGAATGAATATTGGTACTTACTTTTATTTATTTATGTATTTAAGTAGTGTATTATTTATTTTGGAATTTGTAATATTTATGATTTGTTTTTTTTTAGTATTCTTATTTAGATAACCTGTGGTACACCCCCTGCCTTTTCTTAAATTCATATAATTCTTTCCATCCAAAGGTTGCCTGGAAGAGATCGCTTCTAAGCGATAAGGCCGCCCATTGTACCTGTCGCATTTAATGTATTTTTGTAATGATTAATTTGATTATGGTGTACAATAAAGAATTTTTGTTTTGTATTTTTTTTTTGTATTTTTGTGGAAATTTTTAATTAGCCATCAGTATTAAGTCGGATACCTATTCATTAAGCTAGCTGTTAATTTCCTGAATATTGTTAAAATAAAAATAAAATAAATTAAATTAATTATTTTTAATGCAGGCACATCCCATAAACACACGCTTATATTTCCACAGTTCTGTGCTGTAGTTCCGTAAATATCTACTGATACACACATTTTCCCAGTAGTTCTGTGCACGGAACTGTTTTGTACAGAACTACTAAGACGATTTATATCCCAGTACTTTGTACACAGAAACACTAGGTCAATTGCTGTACCAGTAGTTGATTACAGAACTCAGATTTTTATACCGTAAATTATTAAATAAGAAATAAAGTGTTATTGATTTTCTCTTTGCATCATTTTTTTGTAGAAGAAGAAACTACAATACAGAAGTACTGGTAATAAGCGAGAACATAATAACTCTATCTCAACAAGCACAAAAAATTAGCTAATATTTGACAGCTTCCGTAACTATTGTAGTTTTTGTGATAGGATCTTGGTTGCTCAATACCAGCCAGCATAAGAACTGATGGATCATCGTTAAATGCCAATGATGCTATCATAATAATAGAGTGTGGTAAAAACTAGGAAAATACGAATGCCTTCCTGAAATATGATTTATATGAATAGTCTCTAATTTTAATTGATAGGTAGGGTCAAGAAAGGAAAAACCTGTGCCCCTAATGCATTTGACGATAATATCGGTAACGTCTCATTGTTTGTATGGGATTTGCGTAGTTCCCTGTCTGCACGATAGAGGCACTGCTGTACCAAAACCTATGGAACACACCAAACCAATCGCTTCGCAATAACAATGGTGTCGTCTCAGAAAGTACATACTATGGTTTGATGATGATTCTTTGTTAATGGCAACTGTGTCTGGTTGGACACTTTTCTAGGTCAAGTAATGTAAAATAATTCTAAAATCAATTAGTTATGAAATTATGAAGATTGTTTGATATTTTCACCAGAGCCTAGTTCGTTATGTAGCAGGGTATACCGCGTGCTGGTTAGGTTGGCTTGGGAGACAAGATGTTGGAGTCCCCCTTACACACCAAACTTTGGTTTGTTCGATGTGTTATCCGAGTCCATTTTCTGATATTCATAAAGTTGGTTATTTGACATTGACAGTTTACGTTGTCGACAGAGTAACAAACTGAGATTTACTGAGGTCAACAATGCTGGAAGGTCAGCAATAACACAAATTCTTTAATTTTAATGAACTGTCAGGGAAACGCTTTTTAATAAGTTTTTTACGCAGCTTTGTTCGCAAATAAGATGAAGATAAAAGTAGTACGATGGTATTATAGCCAATATCTCAGAGCCCTTAAGGTTGTTTTCATAAATCACCTAAACACCTTCAGTGCTCATGATGCATACCGGCATGTTCGCTATGTAGTAACGGCAATGAAATAATTCTGGACAATCCACACAGCATCATTTAGTCCCAAACTGAGCAGAGCATTATTTTGTAATGGTTATCTACTAGATAACTGTTTTACTTCGCACGACTAATATAAATTCGAAAAATTTGATGATCAGATGGATGAATGTTTGTTACTTCTTCAGGCCAAAATTACTGAACGGATCGGGCTGATATTTTGCATAGATGTAGGTCTAAGCCTGGAATCAATCATTGGCTACATTATATCTCTTATAAAAGTTCCCATGGGATAGAAAATAACCTTTAAACGTTTCCATAGACACAAGGCGCAGAATTTGGTCAAACAATACTTTAGATAGATTATGACACCTTACTAAGCAAGGAGCTACATTAAACTCGTAGCTATAAAGTTAATCTCGTAATTTACATGTTATAAATTCACAGGTTCGGATCCATTGTCGTGTGTAGGGCATCTCTCACGGAAGGCTCTCGACACAGTTACCCACTTCGTTACGTAGGCTTGAATTATCTTGACAATACTATTGAAAATGTATTGCAGTTTTATGTTATGACCGTGTTTATTGTCTTAGATGAAGAACACGCTGCTGTCCCAGCGGAGAGTTAGTGTCAATAAACAATTTACTCGATTTCGTAACCAAAAACGAATCTTTGTGTGAGTTGACAAGCGTATAACTTCAGTGCTTCGACGCACCCAAGTGCACGTATACGAATAAGAAATTGAGACTTATTTGTCGATGTTTTGGCAACACCTCGTTTGAGTCGTTTGTGACTAATATAATTCTAAGCTTCTTCTATGGTCTTAAATATTAAATAAAACTGTAAGGATAAGATGTATTCACATCTTACAGCGATTTGAAAACTGATTTGACGTGTGATATTTTAGACGAAAGGTTTGTTCCTTTAACCACTTGGTATTGTATTCCGTTCGTAGGGCAGTTAATTTATAACCGACTTCAAAAATGGAGAAGGTTAAATGTTTAGCTGTGTGTTGTGTATGTATGTTTTTTTATATATTTGCAGTATCATCCGTCAACTGTCGACAGATTAAAATGATTATTTTGCATGTACTAAGAATAATTTCGGTGATGGTTCCATAAAATTATTTACGAGGGATTAGGGGTGGATGATATGAAGGTCAACTCAGATGTGTTCGTGAGTGTATCGCTCATACTATTCTGCCGCTCATTGTTACATTTTTCCGACGGAAATAGTATGTGATAACATCCACGAACACATCCGAGTTAAACAGCTGGTGAAAGTCATGCTAAACTTGATTGTGACTATCGTCGTCGGACCGTTCCTTGAAGCAATTTTTATGGGAAGTATAAGTCCAGCTGTGGACTGACATCTCTCGGCTGAAATGCTGATGATGGAATAAGTCATCGTAACATTTTTTGACACCTACACTACAAACTAAAATGGTTGTCATAATTTCATATTGCATGAATAATATTCATAAAAAGATCACAGACATTGCAATTAGGCGTATTGACTTTGAACATTATCGCATCTTGACCCGTCATCACTATAAGGCTGCGTGTACACTGCCTAGATTGTTTTATTTACTGCTACTGAATTTAAATTTATTTATTTAAAAATAGACACCAAATGCTTTTCTTTTCTTTTCAATTTGCTTTTAAAAGAAAAGCATTTGGTGTCTATTTTTAAATAAATAAATTAAATAATGCTGGACAATTCACACATCATTATCTAGCCCCATGGTAAGCAGAGCTTGTGTTATGGGTACTAGATAACTAATATACATAATACAATACATTACATAGATAGATATTTTTTATTATACATAGAAAAGGATTAGAACACCCGGAACAAATATCTGCAGATCGTACACACAATTGTTCCGAGGCGGGAATCGAACCCGCAACCTCCTGCGTCAATTTTTGAGTAACAGTACAACATTATTCTACCTATTGTTTCAATTGTAAATACCAGTTCTAATTTGTTTCCATTATTTGGTTATAACTTTCTTTGTTATTAAAGAGACTAACTAAATTAGAAAAAATCTACGTTTCCTTTTCAATTTGTCTATTTTTAACACCAGTCCAAGTCCCAATCCAGAGAAAATGCTTGCCACCAGTTTTCTATGCTTTGGGTACAGAGAAAGTAAGTAATCAGTAAGTAGTAGAAAAAAACTTGGAATAAACTATGTAGGTAAGTATAACTTTATGTCCTATGCACCGATGTGACCACACCGTTGCTATGCACTATTCCATGTTAGTAACGTCCGTTACGTAACGCCACGTAACGCTTTGCTTTCGCTACACGACCCCTGACATTACGGTAAAGATCGCATCTTCTGATTTACACTCATAAGCAAACTATTTTAAAGTTTTATAACACTTTGGATCATTTGATGGTATGTGGTAACCATGATTTAGGAAACAATTCGTCACTTCAAAAATGTTTTTTTCTAATTGGTCACAACTTTTAAAATTTGTTTCAATCGTTCATATGAATGATTGAAACAAATTTTAACTACTTTTACTAATAAAAATTTTGAAACTATCATGGTTATCAACACTAAAGTCATTTAAAACGGGATATTTACCATGATTTGATTTTTGAGTTATCCAAAATTTCGGCACAGTTTCATGCGCCATGAGTGCCTTCAGTTATTCCGTGATCATGGCGCATGAAACTGTGCCGAAATATTGGATAACTCAAAAATCAAATCATAGTAAATATCCCGTTTTAAATGACTTTAGTACTTTTACTAATGTTACTAATTTATTTATTGAGATAGTAACATCATTACAGGTTTTTTTATCAAGCCCTAAGGCGATGTTATAACTACTTATACTAAAAATTACATATTTTTCTTTAAGTAGTTATTTTAACTTCCATTATCTTGTTGATTTAGGACACCATTGTAGCAACAATTTTAACTATTCTTAAAGTCGATTTTTTTTTATAATAAGTGATTATTTCGGGCATTAAATACGAGTATATCCAGGAAATTATTTACGTTTGATAGAAAACCAATCCAGCTAAAAACATAAGATTCGTGTTGTCATTCCTTAATATACATTTTGGACTTGTTGACGCTATTTTAAACCGACAAAAAAGGAGGTCCTCAATTCCCGTCACCACCCCGTGACCACGACAGACTGTAATCCTGTTGAAACGTCGGGAAAAAAGGTATATAAACGCGATAAATACCCGTTGTATCAATACTTATAATTTGACTATGATTTTTAATACCGACGTATTATATGATCATGATACGAGTATTATCATTAAAAAAAATTGAAAATTTTTCAGTCTTTGGTTACCAAAGGCAGAATTCTTAAAACGATCGGTCAAATCCGGTCTTTTATAAAAATATCAACTTGAATGAATAAGTATTATGAAACGCAAAATTATTACTCATACATTTTTGAATTTTATTCGTTTTATTGCTTCAACGATCATTAAATATGCCAATAAATATGTGTAAACACTTGAAGAAGATATTTTGACTGTTTAAGTACCTTGGCAAGAACTTTGTAGAGGTCATTTTAAAAATACATCTGATCTGAGTCAACACTCATAAATATCTGATTTATGAGTTATTCTATGATTAAAAAAAAAATTCGTCGGTTTATAGTATTTAATTTTTAAATAACAATAGATTTACCTACGGATATTTTAGAAGCCCGTACGACCCGCCCGTTCATTGGTTGCAAACAGTTTTTAAACAATGTCTTTGAATTTATTGACTCATTTTGCAACTTAACTTTTGTTGGATCCAATGATCCTTTTTATCCATTATTGGTTGTCTGGCAGAGGTCACTCTTGAGCAATAAGACCGCCAAATTATCACATATTCTGTAGCTTGTTTGCTGTATTTTCAAGTGCGCATAAAAAATTTTTTCTATCTATCTTCCTCTGAGTTTTGTTGTAGAAGTAACACACAGTTAAGCTGGTAACCGCTGCTACCGGTTACCTCGTACTTGAGAGATAAAATAAAAGAGGGAAAGTATTTTACACACCAGTTACTGAGGTATTATAATTTCCTATTATTATTACCATCAAATTTTAATTGCTAATTAGCCTCGACTTGTAATTCGTATAATCTATTCATAATGAATATTCTTAAGATGAGCAAAATCTAACTAAAATGATATTTTAATTTAAAGAAGCCGTTTTTTTAAAGTTTTATTTGATCGAGAGACTACTGGTCTAATTCTGAAATTATTTTACTAAGGATAGGTTAGGTAGGTATGGTATGTAGTAGGTAACCTTAACACAAGCTACTTAACACTGTCGAAGCCCACGAAGCACATGTCTTTCCGTCGACACCAGCGTTAATAGGCGGCGCAGCTGTGCGGCTCGCACCGCCGAAGCAAGGCAGTGAATGCGTTAAGCTTTTTTAGGGCTGTGTGAAAATATCGATGTACAAAAATGTCGTGGGATTTTTATTTATTAATTTTAGTACGTACATATTAGTATTTGGGTGGGTAAACTCTTACTGATAGAAAGTATCAAAAGATTTAGTTTATGGAAAAGCTAGATTCAAAGGTACTTTCTACGAAAAGGGTTAAGGTCATGTGAACCTTATGAAACTGGTTCGAAACTTGAATTGTAAAAACATGTTATACCTTTGTTTACATTTTCTGACTTAAATAGTTGGGTATATGTACTGAAACCATTCTGATATGGTTTTGGTAAACTATGTAACCAAAACTATAAAACCTAATATGATATTCTTATTAGAAAATACAATTTATTTCAGTATCTACCTTAAATCAATATAATTGTATTTACTTTCTTTATTTGTTACTCGTACTAATTCTATTTAAGTTGTTACTTATTGTGACAAATATGGAGGGACATAAGCATATATTTTAAGTCTTTTAATACATAGTCGCCTCCAAAGTTTCCTATAGTGCGTACATAATTTTCGCATCTGTATAGTAGTTTTCGCAAGATGCTTTTATGCCGCGATGTATGGTCCTCTTTAATATTCATATTGACAGCCGTTTGATGTCTGCGAGATGCGTTTTCGCATAAATGGTATTAAAACATGTGCATTTGTCCGTCATTTGATGGTTGATGTGGCAACACAGTCACTTCTGTGCCCAAAAAGGATCGTTCACATTTAAGTTTGTTCTATAGAAAATATGATGGTCGAGAATTATCATTCAAACGCTTTTTTAGATTGGAATGATTGGTACGTGGCTTATTTAGTAAGCGTCGCAGCCAATTTTAGTAATTCAAAACTTTTTGTCGTTCAAAATTATTCGAATTTTAGATCCTTATGAAACGAGACTTGTGTTATTTCGTGTTATATTTCGATGAAGTAACAATTATTATTATCGAGTTATTTTTTTTCTTACACGTGCGATATCTAATCAAAATGTTATTTTTATCACGGTCTTAATTTTCCAGAATCACTATAGAATAACACTTGTGTTTCGATCAATGTTCTGAATTTTTTGATACTTCGTTGTATCTAAAAAGTTGCTAAAAAACGTCAGGTAATTAAATTATTGAAAGCCCAAGCATATTGTCCTGGTACACTAAAAAGTGTTGAAGTAGGCTCGAGTTGCAAGTAAGCTCAAACCCTTGCTTAACGATGAATTATTTTTATAATAACTTAATTTTATATCGTTTTGTGTTGTGTGTTTCTTTTAATTTTCTTTAAGTCGTCTACTTTCACTGTTGGTTATTTGTTAGTCTATTTAGGTACATACCTGCGGAAACTTGATAATTGGCCCTCAGCACACATGCGCTGGTATTTACCGGCATGTACTAATGAAATAACTATTTTTAAGACCTAGCTGTAAGTTTTTCCCAAAATTTTGAAGATAAAATAAAAAAATCCTCGATTACATTGAACCAAAAACATATGTTGTACAAAATACTGGTTCGTTCTAAAATAACAAAAGCCCAAGTACAACGAGCGCGTTCATGTCTTCTGTATGCAACACACGATTCCGAACGAATTGTCGATGTTCTGCCGTTCCTTTGTGCTATCGGTCTTATTATTAGTTACCTACGTATTTAAAACATTTACATGCATAATAGGTTCATTATTATTTAGTTGTACGTGAATTAAAATTTAATTCACGAGTAGGAACTTGATTCCTGTATTAAAAATGTATTTTATATGAAAAAAAATATGTATTTATCAGATTTTGATCGTTAAACGTATACAAATATTTGAAAAGAATAAGAACAAAATGTCTTCCGAAAAAAGTTAAAACATCGTTTTCTAGTCGTCAGCAGAACATCCAGAAAAAAATAAATTGGTTTCTAGCTATAAATAAATAAAAACCTCTCAAATTAACCTTAAAAAAGAAAAAATATAGGCCTTTTCCCAGCAGTGGGACAGTAATGGCTGAAAATAATCATAAAATTAGTAACAAAGTAACTAGTTAGCGTATTTATCGAGTGTGAACATTAGAATGCGTACCGTAGATTTATATCTTAGCTATACTACAGTATGTATTATATTATCTGTGGTTATATATATAAAGCTTGAGTGGTGACTGTCAGACAGACTATCAAAGGAGAGACGATATAATAGCATAGAACGTACAAACTAGAATTATTAATAAAGATAGTAATATATAATATAATAAATAAAAGATAGTAATCCACTGCAAACTACCCCATGCTAATCCTTATTTAGGGTAATTTTATATTGACTTAACTACTCATAGTATATTTAAATGACCTAAATAAAAAAGATATACAATTTGAATATTTATTATAATAATTAATATAAAACATTAGGTATTATGACTGATGAAGAAAAAAATTATGTGCAAATGTATATTGATTCTACTAGTCTCGTTAGATACCATCATCAGCCTATAGCAGTCCACTGCTGGACATAGGTCTTCCTCGATAGATATAAATGACTTAAATAATAAAATTTAATGATTACTATAATAATTAGAATAGTACCTACAGTACGTATTTTGACTGTCTAACAAGTAAGAAAAAAATGTATGTGCAAATTTATGTTGATTCTTCCATTCAGTAGACTTATAATACCCAAATAAAAAAGTAATAAAATTTGAATTATTATTATAATTTTATAAATATATTAACACTTTGACTGCGATTTTTTTTCGACGACTGCTATCTTTTTTTTAACCTGAAAAATTCGTGCTGCCGCTCTACACAGCGGTTGTGTTGCGCCGCACATGCGTTTCGTTCGAAAAATATTACGGCTGTGCTGAGTCACAAAGATCTGTATTTTCTCAGCCGCTACGCTAGTGTGGATTTACGCATATTAGTCACTTGTAGAAAACACATACCGTGTGATTTCAGCAGTCAAAGTTTTAAGAATTAAAATATTTCGACTGTCTAACAAGTACCTACCTACTAATAAACAAAAAATTGAAGTGAACAGTAAAATAATCTTATTTGATAATAATTTATGGTATAAAGTATGACTTGTCTTAGTGCTTATTTTGTAAGCATAAAGAAATACAATATTTTCAATTTGAATTTAAAAAGTAAAATGCCAAAGAAACTACTGATACAAACATAACCAAAACGGTTCAAACAAAGTCGCCTGCGCACATTACGCTGAATACTCATAGTTTGTCTGCTTCCTGAAGATAATCTAGCGACGGCATCGGCGGAAGAACTTCCTAAACAATACTCGCTAGGAAAATAGTTTGCATTGCCGGTATCTAGGTCAAAATACTAAGTATCAATGTTAAATTTAAATGAATAGATAAACAATACGTACGTATACGTACGAGTGGAAAGATTTGGTGGAGGCCTTTGCCCAGCATTGGGACGAATTAAGCTATTACTAGCCTTATTCTTCTCAATGCTCTCAACCAAGAATTAGATAAGTTGGTAGGTATGTCCGTTTCGCGAGATTTTGAGTTTTTTTATCGACTTGAACTCTTTTATAGGCTTATTATATTTAAACGTGGTTTTTTAGGTTTTGGGACAGTTGTCATATTAAAAAAAAGATTTTTTTTTTAGTCCCATAATGGTAGTTTGATTATATTATTGACTAGCTGCGCCCCGCGGTTTCATCCGCGTGGTGATAGATATTTTGGATAATATACCTACTATATATCTTTATGACTTGTAGCTATGTGTTATTCTGATATGTAAGCTATATTATTGTGAAGTTCATTGAAATCTATTCAGTAGTTTTTACGTGAAAGAGTAACAAACATCCATCCATCCATACTTACAAACTTTGACGTTTATAATATTAGTAGGATTATATGTATTTATTAAAGTGCCACCGTCTTTATTGTTCGTTCATGTCCAGTCCATCCCAAGGTTGCCAGGAAGAGATCGCTCTCAGCGATAAGGCCGCCCTTTATACCTTTATTCTAAGTTTTTATCTCTGTATTATTTTCTGTTTTGTGTGGTGTAATAAAGTGTTATCTATCTATCTATCTATGTATGTCTATAACTTCTGTGCAATTTCTGTAAATTTATTAAATACCACTTTGGTACAACTTACCTTATACCCAAGAATTATTTTTTATAAGACCATCCATTGATGTCAACGAATTAACTAATTAAATAATTTTATTGATTTATTTATAACTACTTAATAACAGAATATGCCGCATTCATAAGCTTATATTCTTTCAATTAATGTAACGCTTGCGATAATTAAATACAATATAAATTATATTATAGATTTTAAATTACTCCCGAAATCACCGCATTTTACATACCCTAAAAATCGTAGACAAAAAATTATTTTAGTACCCTGAACATTAAACCATCCAATTTAACCCTAAATCACCATAAAACATAAACTCACCTTGCACAATAGAAAAATAATCACCTCACACGCACACACACAAAATATAACGTTCTAAATTCAAAATGTCCGTTTCGCGCGCTAGCTGGGGTCAGAGTGCGCGCGGACTCATCCCAAGACTCGTGCGCATGGCTAGTGAAAGTGCTTATATAGCCTTAGCAGTAAAGCTCATCTGTGACATCATTGCGAACAATGAATGGGGTGCGAACCTTGAACTATTTGCTTGTCTTAGTTTTTGTAGAGCTTGTGCATTCACGCGTGCATCGACGTGCAAGGGTTAACTTTGTAATAAACCTATTTATTTTTTACTCGTGTTTTGGTTTACAAACAGATAATTTTTATTATTATTGATTATTGAGGTAAAATTGTCTGATTTACAATGTTACTCAATAAGTAAAGTCGAATAAAAGAAAAAAAATGCTTGGATACATATAAGTCACCATAGAACCTAGAAGTGTGCGATGAAGTTTTTTAAAGAGGGGTTAGGGGACCGCGAATTGGAGAAATAGAAAAACTTAAACGGTATTTTTCTTTCGTCTCAACCGCTAGGGCATGTGTGTTCTTGAGTGGAGACCACGACTCGTTAACTGTAGTCTAGGACGCCCTACAACCAGGTAGGATGACATGCGAAAGACTGCAGGTAGATGCTGGATACGTCAAGCTGAAGACAGGGCGCTGTGGCGCTCATTGGGGGAGGCCTATGTCCAGCAGTGGACTAACATAGGCTGATGATGATCATCATTCTGAATCAACGAGTATCTTCTTTTTGACCCACTTGTAACTTGGTCAATCATGGGCAACTGGCCAACCGTCGGGCGTGTCTCACTCATCTTAAAGTTATTTCCTGCGGTACATTGCGAAACCACTTGACGGATTTGCGAAGGACCATTCAGCTTTTAAGATGAGATATTTTTAGAGGTTTACAATACACATTAAAAATACAGTGAAATAAAATTTGATTGTTTTGAATAAACTAGAAAATGACATACGAATTCTTTAATTGATATTCTTTTTATTTAATTCTAGCTGTTTCCCGCAGTTTCACCCGCGTTAAACTCGAATTTCACTATACTAGGTGATTTTTTACACATTGGGTTACATTATTGAAGTTTTAGTAAGAATCTTAACTTTGTTGAAATATAATATAGCACCGGGGATAGTGTAGCTTCCCAACGGTGTATTTTTAAAATCGGTCCAGTAGTTTCGGAGCCTATTCAATACAAAAAATCAAACATTTCCTCTTTATAAATTAGTATAGATATATGTATTTTGTTATAAGACTTACACAGAGCATAATAAACTTAACAAGTTAATTTAAGCTAAGTTTTGCGGGATAAATATCCCCCAAAACTTAATGACAGTGTTTAAGATGTGAATGAGGATTAGTATTTACTAATTCTCATCAGAAAGTTCAATTATTTCGAAGCCGGTTAAAAAGAAGAAGTTATATCCGACCAATAGTCCACTAACGAAAGAAGAAGTTTTATCCGACCAATAGTCCACTAACGAAAGAAGAAGTTTTATCCGACCAATAGTCCATTAACGAAAGAAGAAGTTATATAATTTGATGGCTTTGAAAAAACTAGAAACCAACATCTGGATCAATATTGAATATACTAATATATTTTTTATTTGTTATAATAAGACTTACACAGAACATAATAAACTTAATTAAACACTATCTTTAAGTTTTGCGGTATAAATACTTAAAAATAATATTTTTCTGTGGGACCTCTCGGTATAATTCTCGATACAATAACGAAATAATTTTCAAAATCGTAATTGAAGGAGAAATCGACGGACATACATAAAATCTAACATAGAACCTCCTCCTTTTTTCGAAGCCAGTTAAAATAAGAAGTTTTATCCGACCAATAGTCCACCAACATCGGTTTAATGGTGCAACATTATTCAACATTATGTACTTTTCCAAATAAATATTATTATGTATAAAAATTGTGTATCTATAGTCTATCCATCCAGAATGTAGAATGTTTGTAAACAGAGCCACTGACAGTTCAATCAGCTGATGTAGGGGTGAAAAACATTTTTTTATTTAGGTCACATCTGGAGCTTTGATGGGGGTGCCTTACTGGGCTGGTGATATTTGATGTAAATAATTAAATGGCTTAAACAAAGCATCCCTGTGAAATCAGCCTACTTTTATCATTACCTATCCTTATAGAATGGAATAAAAGCTAAAGGATTATGAAATAAGACTAAAAATCATTAGACTTTTTGTGCTCTCAAACGATTTTTCACCTGTGCCAACTCAATTAAATGTAAATGTGCCTGTTTAAAGTATTTTCCTTGAAGCACTCAACATTATTGATGAAATTGGAAGAATTCATAACTTTTGGACTGATTGTCGCTAAGCAAATAGGCAGCGTGAAATTAAACGTTAAATAATCCGGCTAAATTAAAATAATACTCTCTGTAAGAAATATGTAATGGTCATAGTGCTATCCTTGATTCGAAATCGTAGTTAAAAAGTAACCAACTGTTTGCAACACGGGACGTCAAAACTGAGATTCGTTAGGGATGGCACTGTTACAAAGACAACAATCTCTAGTGATTTTAATCTTTGTTTTTGACCACATAATGTCGATTTGTAAATTGAAATAATTAGATTCTGCATAGAATTGACGTCAGGATTATAAAAAGTAATAAATCTAATAGAATGTATATGTGAAATCATTGGAATTCTATTAAGCCTGCATCATTTCGTGGTGATAACCCTAAAAATCAGCTGATTTCTTATGTTTACAAACATTCTACATTCTGGATGGATAGACTATAGACTATTTATTTATTTCAGTTGATCTACCTGTAGATTGTTTGAAATAGTCTGCAGTTAGTTGTATTGTTTTAATAGTAAATGAAATCGAATTGTAATAGATTTTGATTGAACTACGGAGCTGGGACGTGGACACTCACGATAGGGCTGGTCCACCAGTTCAAAGTCGCTCAGTGAGCTATGGAAAGAGCTATGCTCGGAGTTTCTCTGAAGGATAGGATTCGTAACGAACATCCGACAGAGAACCAAAGTTATCGACATAGCTCTGAGAATTAGCAAGCTGAAGTGGCTGTGGGCCTGCCATATCTCGCGAAGAACCGACGGCCGCTGGGGAAAACGTGTTCTTGAGTGGAGACCACGACTCGGTAAACGTAGTGTAGGACGCCGACTTGCGAAAGACTGCAGGTAAATGCTGGATGCGGCAAGCTGAAGACAGTCCGCAATGGCGCTCATTGGGGAAGGCCTATGTCCAGCAGTGGACTAATATAGGCTGATGATGATATTTGTTCATATTAATTAGATCATATTTATTTAGAAAAAAAGGCGCATCATCTAGCGCTATTATCTTCTCACTATGTGCTAGATGATGACCTTTTTTATTTATTAAAACAATAGAACTAACTGCAGACTATTTTAAACAATCTAAAGGTAGCTTAACTGAAATAAACAGTGTTTAATTTCGTAAAGTATCAGTTATAGTCCTCAGTTGCTACTACGATAAGGGTTACCTTATTAACCCTACATCATCATCATCATCATCAGCCTATAGCAGTCCACTGCTGGACATAGGCCTCCCCCAATGACCATGATTTATTTATGAACCCTTATTAGGTATTTATTATTGCAAACGTCAAATTCACGTTTGCCCACGACTTAAACCCACATTTAACTAGAACTCCATCAAATTAATTCTTGAATAAATTAAAGATTACTTCTTGTTAAAACCAAGTTTACTAATTGACTTGACCATTCCATATCGTGGATACCAATAATTGTATTAATTAATCGGTTTCATCAATTTTAACTACCCTAAAAAGGTCAAATCCAATCATCTTCAAAAAACTGCTGCATCAGCATTATTTATCCATATGAAATATTGATAGCCTTATCTTATGTCTATGTAAGTTTATTATAATGTTTGTAATGTAGGTATTTAGTGTATTTGTTACCAATTATTTATTAAAGTGCCACCGTCTATATTGCTCGTTCATGTCCAGTCCATCCCAAGGTTGCCTGGAAGAGATCGCTCTCAGCGATAAGGCCGCTCTTTATACTTTTATTCTAAGTTTTTATCTCTGTATTACTTTCGGTTTGATGTGGTGTAATAAAGTGTTATCTATTTATCTATCTAAGGTTAAAAACAAAGTTAATGATAAAATCATTAACTTAGAATAAAAAAATAAAGGGCGGCCTTATCGCTGAGAGCGATCTCTTCCAGGCAACCTTGGGATGGACAGGACATGAACGAGCAATATAGACGGTGGCACTTTAATAAATCTCGAATAAAATACATTACAGAACCTTTTTCAAATTTCTACTAAGAGATGTCTTCTTACGATTTATGAATCTGTATGATATCTTAAGGCTCTGTTACTCTTCTTAACATTATGATTGACTTGTTTATGGCAGACGTCCGCAATCTCCCCTATAGCCCGATTACCCAGTCCATCCATCCATCACAATAGCCTGGTTTTATTTCTTTCATTTTTCTTTGCAATAGTCTCTACACCTGGCGGATACCATCTTAGGGTGTATTATATTGTGCAGCCGAGGATGATACCCGCTATGTGCAGCCATCGCCTTTAGATTAACTTCTCAAAGGGCCTCTGTGCTGTTGGCTTCGGCCCCACGCAAGCCTTCCAAAGGACCGGGTCACTTTATGGCCCGAGGTCATGGTAAATGAGAGACTTATTAATAATAATAATTCATTTATTTTTCAGATAACATAGTTCCATAATGTTAGTTAGAATAAAAAAGTTGTTAAGGCATGTTTATCTGATTTGTCTTTGCACAATCCCCTATGGTGTTTCTTATGTCAAAAATTAGTATGTGTTATATACTAAAATTGAAAAACAACTTTTTTAATTTATAGAACCTAACTGCATCAAGTGTAACACGTGTAGGTACCTACGTTAGAAATAAATAAAACAACATCCCAAAAACTAATAGCGGTTTTTTCTAATTATATGTATGAATATTCTCAAAAAAAAATTCTTTATTTATTTATCCTTTTTGCACGAAAAACATAACACAAAACTTATTCTAGAAAATTTAAACAAAGGCGAACTTAGCCCTAAAAAGAGTTCTCTTCCAGCAAACCTTATTGGGAGAGAGAGACAAAGTGAAGAGAGAATGAATTTTTCGTTGATTAAAGTTTTTAGGTCTAACCTATGCCATAAAACGTCGTCATAGTTAATTTAATTAATTTAACATGAACGGTGTGTAAAGAGCACTTAACTAACAAAGCGTAAATATTTAACAAACAATATGAAAAAAGTTTTAACAATGAAAATCATCATAATTACATCCACAGTAAAAGGTTAAGCTACAACCGAGCCGACATGAAGCCTTTTGCAATATATATCCAATTTCAATGATTAATCGTTATGTTATGTTATCTGACATATAAAGCGGTTATGTAACATAAGTGTGAAAGACAATGGTGATCTCTATCAGATGCCATCCTATATCGACGACCTCTCTGGCGCGGTGGGCGAAGGTCCACTTCCGATTCCCGCCTCGGGACAAATGTTTGTACAATACAACCATTTGTCCCGAGGCGGGAATCGGATGGCTGCAGATGATGATGTTTTTATGTGTTGAAATCAACCTGTTCTGAATATTTTCTATGTATGTATAATAAAAAATACCTATCTATAATCATTTATTATGTATAGTAGTAATCATTTATTACAAATATCAGTCATCTAGGACTCATCATAATTCATAACACATGACAAGCTCTGCTTATCTTGTGGCTAGATGATGCTATGAATTGTCCAGATACCTATAATTATTATTTATTTACAATATCATCGTCATTTTAAGCAAGAGATGTCCGCCGCCTCCACCACCATCTTAATAGCTTCATTTCAAAAAATAAATCAAATTACTGTAAAAATTATAGGTGAATTTTTGAGATTTGACAGTAAGGGCAGGTACCTTAACCGTTATAGTTACAGGAAAACGCTTTTAGGAGACTATCCATAAATTTTTAAGGTATACTGAACTGCATTTACAGATTTGGAAAAAATGTACAGTCAGCAAGAAAATGGTAATTTTTCACAAAAACTTTATTTGATGCCAATCGATCCTGTTTCTTATAAGGAACAAAAGTCTCTACCGGACCGACTGAGGTTTGAGTACTAGAAATGTTAGAAATCGAGAAAAACTTTTCCAATACATTTCGGTAAAAGAGTCAAACCTCTAAATTAGCCAAACTTTTTACTATGGGTAGATCCGCTATAATCCCCTCTAAAGAAGACTGGCTGAAAAGTAGGTAAGTAAAAAAAGTTTTAAATTTCAAACTTCGAATTCGATTCGAATTCTTGGGTTATTTCAGGTCATTGTTATGTTTGTGCTGAGAAAATTCTAGATTGTTAGTTGTACATCATTTATGTAATTCTTGTTAAAAAATGTCTTTAAATCGCAAACGTTTGGACACAAGCGTATTTTGTAAATAATAGGAACACGGAATCTGCATTGGTGTGGTACGCGAATAAGTAGCCATTGCGACAAGTACCATCAAGAAAGGATAATTACAAACCTCCGAAGAATCTCGAAGAAAATGGTTCATACAAATAGAAGTTAGTGCGGCAGCCTCGTGTACTGGACATAGACACGGAGATTGCTATTTTAACCTATGTGGAAGCTGATCCAGAGATATCGTCCAGATATGTCGCTCTTGAAGTGCGTGTTTCCTAGTCACTTGTATTAAAGACATTGAAAAAACACGGTTATAAATCCTATCGACAGGGGCGCATAGTTCAAGCATTACATTCAGGTGACAATTCGCTTAGTTGAGTTCATTTATTTATTTCCTGCCTGTATTTATTTGCTCCTCAGCCTGGACCTCAATAAGTAGAAAAGGACTATAAATTCAAAACGACGCTAATGATAATGTGGTTGATCACAAACGTTATCTACAAAGTCAAGTTGCTTTGACCTCGAAACTTTTAGAAGCTTTTAATTCATTTTTAATTGTCCTTAGTTGACCAGGAAAATGGCTTTTGTATGACGTAAAAGCCATTTTCCTGGTCGACTAAAAATCGCACTAATTTACTTTAGGAGTGGGTTAAATTTTTAGATACAGTTAACTACTGAAGTTGCTAAACATACTGGTTCGATTTACACCGCGGAACAGATGTTTGTACGTTCTGCAAATATTTGTTCCAGATGTTATGGGGATTTTCAGTAAAAAATATTGTATTGTAATAGGTACTATATGAATATAGTGGCGAGATAAGGAAGAAGCCTATACTCAGCAGTGGGTGTTTACCGGCTAATTAGATAGATATATAGATAAAAATATAGTATCCATCAATAACACAAACTCTGCTCAGCTAAATGAAGCTGTTCATAATTATTTATTTATTTATCAGTTGAGCTACCTCCAGATTGTTTGTAACAGTATGAACCTGCAACAAATCCCTTCTCTCAAGGACCTTCTCTCTCTACATTTTCATCGATTGATGTTTTTCTATATCTATATCTATACTAATATTATTAAGAGGAAAGGTTTGATTTTTTGTTTCTTTGTTTGTTTGTAAAGAATAGACTCCGAAACTACTGGACCGATTTCAAAAATTATATCGCCGGAAGGAAGCTACACTATCCCCGGTGAACATGGGCTATATTATATTTTCAACAAAAAAAAATACAACATATTTATTTCTTTAATTTAATGCACAATAAATATATAACAGTGTTTGAAATTCCCTTTTAAGTAAAAGAAATACCTGTGTTAGGGAATCTCGCTCTTCCAAAATAAATCAGAGTTCAACAAAGTTAGGGATCCGTACTAAAACCGTGCGAAGCCGGGACGGTCCGCTAGTTTTTAATATTTTGTTTGTAGGTCGATCGCTGTTAGCTTCAAATAAATTATAATAGTTATACTAAATCGCACATGAATGATGACACAAAATAATAGGTTGGTTCAATAAAATATCAGCAATACACGAAATTATTTGGACGGCGAAAATTATCTCCGTTTGACCTATGAAGTAAGTCCGTTGCAAAAATGTATGCTTAGTTTATAATCTAACTGGGACTTAACGTTATGAAGTTTCTTGAACTCGGCAGTTTTATGTATTAGAAACGTTTCGTAACTTTGTGTGTGATTTCTACAAGTGACTAATATGCGTAAATCCACTCTAGCGCAGCGGCTGAGAAAATACAGATCTTTGTGAGTCAGCACAGCCGTAATATTTTTCGAACGAAACGCATGTGCGGCGCAACACAACCGCTGTGTAGAGCGGCAGCACGAATTTTTTAGGACAAAAAAAAGATCGCAGTCGTCGAAAAATAATCGCAGTCAAATTGTTTAAAAAAAATCAACGAGTAATATTAAAAGTAATAGAGAAGTACATAGATTACAAATTTTATTAATAACAACTAGACATTTGTACATGATAAAATATTTTTAACCAAAACCAAATTAACTTATGTATATTATATTTAAGAACTTCAATCAAATTTAATAAAAAAATGAACGAATAAGATCACAAACAATAGAAGCTCTTTTTATTAATTTTAAAACAAAGAGAATTAGGTAACGAGTACAAATATCAACTAGCAGAGTAACAGCGTCCGTCGAGGTCTGTGGTCAGCGTGAGAAAGAGGATGTGCCTCGGCTGTGCGCTGCGCGCTGACGTTTTAAGGTTTCGTTCGGGATTCGTCGGCTTGACGCCGGTGGCTTGGCTTCGGACTGGAACTTTTTGACAGTGACAAACCCTGCACCTGCGCACAACTCGCTCGCTTGTTATCGTAGGTAATTCTTAGCTAACTTATTAATATATTATAAATACTTAGATAGTGAGATTTTGAAGCAAATAGGTACCTTGGTTTATTGTTCAAAGATTCATATATACATAGGTACCATAGATTTAGTATGAAACGCCATACCTAAGCGTTTAAGGGCAAAAAATCATAATAAAAAAAATCTTATAACTGAAAAGTGTTTTTTATTATAAATCACTTGTAAATATGTCTAGTGAAATGCCCACACATCACAATCTCAACATCGTAAGTGACGATGCGTCACGAAAAACGACCTAAGTAGAATGACACAATAAAACATCGCCACATTAAGCAACAATATATTTTTTTCTCTTGCAGATAGCATCGCAGCCAATGGGTTTTCAATTATCGGCCGGCTGCTAACGTGTTGATTTCTATTCTAAACAATGTGAGAATACAGTTGAGAAATATATTGTGCCGAAATGATAAGCATCTGGATTTGGTCTTATTTTAGCATAATATCATCATCAACATCAGCCTATAGCAGTCCACTGCTGGACATAGGCCACTCCTAATGAGCGCCATAGCGCCCTGTCTTCAACCTGCCGCATCCAGCATGGCCTGCAGTCTTTCGCAAGTCGTCATCGCACCTGGCCGGAGGGCGTCCTACACTACGTTTGCCAAGTCACGGTCTCCACTCATACAAGAACACGGAAAAGGAAATCTCAAATAAATCTTTTATCGATAATTATTTAATATTATACAAAGAACATGCAATTCAAGAAAAGAAACAAATCGGAACCAGTATTTAGAATATAGCAGTTGAGTTAACAGTTGAGTTATCTGCAGACTATTGCAAACCATCTAGAGGAAGCTTATTTGCAGACTAAAATTATAATTTGTTTGGAAGAACCAAACCCGCAACAACACAGTCCAATCACTCGAACCGATAAAGAGAGCGGCGCCACCTATGTCAAGACCTCCATTTATCTCCACAAAGATTCAGGGCATCTGCCCATAGAATAGAACCCTAGTACTTGCCTATTCTGCCTACATTCCATCACCGCCGGCATCGGTTAGTCAATACTCGATACGTGGCTCATTAAACCAGCGCTTATAAAGGAATGCGCCTTTGTTTTGTTCACAAAAGGACATTAGATTCGTATCATCGTGGCATTCCATTTTTCTAGGCGTTTTCTTAACGTGTAGAAGCGAGACTGGTACAGAGTGTTCGTGACTGAGCAAAAGGTTTATAAACCATTTGACACATACATTTACAAGCGGGTGAAGCCGCGGGGCACAGCTAGTTGAAAATATAAGTATTTTTGAAGCAAACGAGGTTGCCGATCGTCGGAATAATTACCGGTCTCTTGCATCGATATCGACTTAAATGCCGATATAGTGCACGCTGTACCATAGAAATCAATTCTGAACATCAAATCCTTTCGCTCCGATTCCGATCCAATGCACGCGTAGTTTAAACCGTCTCCTAGCAATCGATAAAAATTAAGAATAATGTATTTTATAGAGATAATATAGTTTGGTACATAATGCACAGAGGAGTTTCACTTCTTCGCAATCCAGTCATAAAATTGGTAAGAAACGAAACTTTGCACAAGTTTCGTCAAAAATGCAACACAGGAAGGACTTACAAGAAATACAGACAAATCCATACTAATATTATAAAGAGGAAGGTCTGATTTTTTGTTTGTAATGAAAAGACTCCGAAACTACTGGACCAATTTGAAAAATTCTTTCACTGTTGGGAAGCTACACTATCCCCGGTGAACATAGGCTATATATTTATATTATTATTATTTTATATTTTCAAAAAAGTTAGGGATCCGTACTAAAAACGTGCGAAGCCGGTAAGGTCCGCTAGTGGTTTTATAATTAAAAAAATACTAATACCCAGACTGGGCAGGGTCTTGTGACCTTAAAATGGCATCTAAACAAAAGAGTGGGCTTTCGTCACGTTACAATGAGCTGTAGTTAAAAAATCACGATTAACGTGACCCTAAGACCCTAATTTGTATAACATATTATTTTTCTGTCCATCTGTGAACTGAGGTTCTATCCTTGGGCACCTTTTACCTACAAGTATTATTCTAACTCTTTGCCTTCGAGTATAATTTGTGTTTTTATAAGTAATGTTAAATTAATAAACATTATTACTTAATCCTACTTAATTATTATAAACGTGAAAATTTGTATGGATGTTTGTTACTCTTTCACGCAAAAACTACTGAACGGATCGGGCTGAAATTTTGCATACAGGTAGTTCTGGGCCCAGAATAAAACATAGGCTCCTTATTATCCCATAAATCAGTACCAGTTTTATAATATTTTAAAAATGTATTTTCTACGAGAATTTAAAATAAAGTAGTGTAGATATTATTATTCCACTCATTTAATTAAATTCGTATAAAATACATTTTTTACTATAGAAAATACAATAAAATATTATAAAACTATTCTACAGTAAAAAATATATCAAAACGGTAGATCAACGACCGCGAAGCTAGGCTCAAGCGGCCGGTGACTAGGGCTGCAGAGAAAGGAACTTCCTGACGATACGTGCCGAGTCCAAGAGTACCGCCTTCTGGATCTGGCCCTTGATCCAACTTCCTAGCGAGAGTCTCTTCAGGTGTTGATCTTCGCTATTACGCCGTTAACCGAAACGACTATCGGGACTATAGTCGCTGAATCTACATCCCACATGCTGACAACCTCGTTAGCCAAGTGAATATTATTATTATATAATAATAAAAATATGATTGGTTCAAAAGTATTATTGTAGAATTGTAGAGCTCGCTCGTTCTTCATTAAAAAAAACGGATGATGTAATAATGGTGAACTCCGTGTCAAGCAAGCGTCTTTCTTCCACGTCCAAGGTCACATTCTCATTTTCTTCAGACATGTTTCGACTCGAAAGTTGACGACTCAAGAGCTCGCAACAGATCCCCTAAGGTCTGGATGGAATTTAATTATGGAAATTAAAGCTGCACTAAACGTCTATATGAATGTAACCCCTACAGAAACAAAGAAAAACGCTTAGGTAATCTAAACATTTATTTCTTATCTAATTATGCCTGCGATCACAAATACTATCTAGATATCGGGTCGGCGCAAAAAATCCGTCTCCGCAAATAAGAGCAGCGCACTTGTAATGTGAGCTCTTGTCTGAATAAAGAAACTTTTTTTTTTTATTGAGTTCGATTGAAACACAGCCAACGTAAACACGTGTCACAATTCCGCAATGTTTTTCATAATATGCAAAAATAAAAGTCAAATATTACCTTCTTGTTATTATTTGTCGATTAAATACACAGTAGCCCATTGCGAAATAAAATTGTATTACATAGATACCAATACAATAATCGAAGGTACTAATAAATCTTTAGTTTCATGACGGATGTAAGCGGGTTAATAATAAACCTTATTTGTGTTGGAGAAACACCAACGTTTTATCTCTTAACGAGTGAGTTTCATAGCGAATACTTCAGTTTAACAGCTATTTTGCCTCATCATCATCAGCCTATAGATAGGTCCACCGCTGGATATAGGGCTCGTCTAAATGAATGACATAAACTAAAAGTAAAGTGTTTTTTTTTTTGACAGAACAGAGTCTCTTTTAAATTAAACTTAGATTAACAGAAGACAGAAACTGACAAAATCGGTCTCCACTCAGCATGTGCTATGGTAGAGCAGGTCGTACCATAGCGCTGGTCTTCCGTGGAGACCGTGGTGCAAAGGATAACGCCCTGTCTTCAGCTTTCCGTATCCAGCTTCTGACTGCAGACTTTCGCAGGTCGCCATCCCACCTGGCCATAGGTCGTACAACATTTGCCGAGTCGCGGTCTCCACTCGAGAACACCTTTATCTACCTCAGTGCGATTGCCGGTTCTTCGCGATACAAGACCGTCCCACTTCAGCTTGCTAATTCTTTGTCTATGTCAATTTTATGTCTGTCTGTATAAAAACGAGCAAAAATATTCATGTTTGTTGTATGGAAGTCCCCTTGAATATTTATTTTACACTATTTTTTATTGTTATAGCGGCAACAGAAATAGTACATTATTTGTGGAAATAGATAGATAGATAACACTTTATTACACCACACAAAACAGAAAATAATACAGAGATAAAAACTTACAATAAAGGTATAAAGGGCGGCCCTATCTCTGAGAGCGATCTCTTCCAGGCAACCTTGGGATGGACTGGACATGAACGAACAATATAGACGGTGGCACTTTAATAAATAATTGGTAACAAATACACTAAATACCTACATTACAAACATTAAAAAATGTCAACTATCTAACTATCACGGTTCATGAGATACAGCCTGGTGACAGACGGACAGACAGACAGGCGGACGGACAGCGGAGTTTTAGTATAGAGTAGAAATAGGGTCCCGTTTTACCCTTTGGGTACGGAACCCTAAAAAAGTAAGTAAAATGGCGCATTGAAAGACAAGAATCTATCTACCAATACGTATGCAAAAATGGTTAGGTTAGCTATGTTTTTCAATAATACTATTTCTCAATTTAATGTGACCTGTGGCCTCCTTTTCCATGACAATGGAATTATATTACGTGATATCGCATTTCATAATTTTACATAAATAAACAGTTAACAGGTGCTATAAAAATACTAACAAACAGTCTCTAAAATATCTCTAAAACTGCAATAGAAGCTTGATCGAGGGTAGCGAATTTCATTCCACAGCCACCACGGTACTATTTGAACTTTCTTTCTACATAATATTTCATTATAATCCGGCAACAGTTCGACGACCGATGTGGCGCGGCGGGCGAAGTTCCGCCTATGACGCTGGAGGTTGCGGGTTAAATTGGGACAAATCATTGCATATGCATAATCTCTCATACATTTTCTATTACAGTGTGTAAATTAAACAGGTATCTACCCTAAGCTAGCTATAGGTTACTGACAACTATACTATTATAACTACAATATTATTCATTTACTTTGTAAACTTTGATAGATGTAAAGCTCAAGAGATGGGCATCTCAGCCGAGCTCTATACATACATACATCGATACATTCTCATCGACAGAACACGACGAGCGACGAGAGAATTAGCGCACTAGCGGCCAGATTCAGTGAAATTCACCTGGCCGCATGGGCTCGGTGCGACTGCTGCTGGTGTACTGTGCGTGCTCCATGGTAATTTCATATTAGATGTTGTAGGTAGGTAATACAATACATATTGTATATACATATGGTTTATGTTATATTAGGCCAGCCTTACATATTATCAAACAAAGTCGCTTTCCGCTGTCTGTCTGTCCCAATAGATATTTTAAATTATTTTTAAATTCAACGCAACGGATTTTGATGGGGGTTTTTTAAATTGATGTAGTTTGAGACAGAAGTAAGGTTTATAAACCATTGAACACTAGATTTTCAACTAGAAACACTAGATTGACAATGCAAAGATTTGTTCCTTTATTAGAATGGGGAATGTCTTTACCGTACCATACCATACACTGTTTCTTTTCTCGCTGGTGTTTTTGTCACAATACATGCCAGAATTCTAACAGGTTTAATGAAAGAAAAGAAACTAACTTAAAACTACGCAAATTAATACTATATATCTTACAAATTATTGTGCGTAGCAGAGTTCATGGCAAATATGGCCTTCACTCAGCATTGCGCTGGATGCACACTAATGTGTCCACCCAGCGCTGATTTTCAGTGAAGACCAGAGGGATCGTGTCACGCCACGGTCGTCAGGTGCGTGATTTATTCATAAAAATAGTAAACAAAATTGAATAAGGGAAATTGTAAATCCCCTTACGAGGTCCCAAAGACAACTGCTGATAGATTCTGAATGCCGCATATTATTACAGTGATATGATGATGAAAACTAATCGATATCTATCAGCACATCACTAGTTAGAAGCGGATGTATTATTATTAGGGCCTATCTACAGCAGGGACTATTTATTACAGTGATGTGATGATGATAACTAATCGATATCGATGTCATCAATCGGCACATCACTAGTTAGAAGCGGATGCGGTCAGCCCGGCCTTCACTCGCCTGCCCTTTGACTAAAGATGCGAGCATGACGTGACATTCAAGGTGTTATATTAACTGTGGGAAAACTAACGCATTCGCTAATACTTTTATAAAATTTATTGACAACTAGCTGCGCCCCGCGGTTTCACGCGCGTGGTGATAGATAATTTGGATAATATACAATATAAGTATCTTTATGAATTGTAGAGGTAGCCTATGTGTTATTCTGATATGTAAGCTATACTGTTGTGAAGTTTCATCAAAATCCATTCGTATTTTTTGCGTGAAAGAGCAACAAACATACTTACATACATCCTCAAAACTATCGCGTTTTTAATATTAATAGGATTTTATAAGAACTATCGTAGTGTGACGAACTTATTATGAATTTAAGTGAGTTTCTTAGCTGATATCCTTACATATAATTTATTATATATATCATTTATAATTAAATAATATACAAATTTTATGTATAAATTATAAAATTTATATATATAAATTTTATTATTTTTGGTATGGCCAGGGTGTGTTTTCCTTTCGTAATCCTTTAAACCATAATAGTCAAAAGATTTGCTAAAATGAAGGTTATTGTATTTGTTACCGATTGTTGCGAAAGCGCCTGCTGCCTAAATATTAGGGTCAACATAAACATTTGCATAACAGAAGTTCAAATATGACCTGACTATATTTTAAGCATAAATACCTATAAACCTAGGTACATCATCATCAATATAACTGTGTGAGCATTCCAGTCCAGTACGTATTACCTACTGGACTCGGCAAACGTAGTATAGGACGCCCTCCGGCCATGTGGGAAGACGACCTGCGAAAGACTGCAGGCAGATGTTGGATGTGGCAAGCTGAAGACGCTATGGCACTCATTAGGCGCGGCCTATTTGGACTTACATATGCTGATGATGACTGCACTGCGGGCACTTTCAGTTGGCGCGTTGGACTATTTTGCCACCATCTATCTTCTGAATCGCTGAATGTGTTGCTAAGCGCAAATCTCGAGAGCAGCTGAACCGATTTCGCTAATTCTTTTTTTAGAATATTCCTTGAAGTACGAGGATGGTCGGAGAGAAAAAAATCCTGATACAAATGACCACCCGGGCGAAGCCGGGACGGGCCGCTAGTAGTATATTAAACTTATAAATTGCAAACTTATCACGTACCCAATCAATTCAATCCACGGCTGTCTGGTAGAGATCGCTCGATCGCTCAAGAGATAAGACCAACTATGATATATTTTGTTTTTGATATTAGCTAACTTTTTCTTATGTATTGGTAGGTACAAACCATTATTTTTAAGAAATTATAACTACGCTAATAAAATAAAAGCAATGTACACATTTTAATCTTTGACGACCGATGTGGCGCGGTGGGCGAAGGTCCGCCTGCGACGCAGGGGGTTGCGGGTTCGATTCCCGCCTCGGAACAATTGTGTGTACGATCTGTAGATATTTGTTCCGGGTGTTCTGGTCGTTTTCTATGTATAATAAAAAATATATATCTATGTAATGTATTGTATTATGTATATCAGTCATCTAGTACCCATAACACAAGCTCGGCTTAGCTTGGGGCTAGATGATGCTGTGTGAATTGTCCAGCATTATTTATTTATTATTTATAATCTTTAAATGAACTAGGATTTTAACTTCATTACAAATCATGTCCGCATTGTCTACTTAGTCTAATCATACTGAACGGATCTTGATGAAACTTGGAACATACCTACATAGTATGTGTACTGGAATAACATATAGGTTACTTTTTATCCTGGTACCACGCGAGCGAAGCCGCGGGCGAAAGCTAGTAATAAATAAAACTCGTTTTCACCTTGAAATAATAATGTATTTATGGATAATATTGATACACAGATACACACTTGTTTGATTCTCGAATGGATGTGTCCGTGACCCCCCCGGAAGTAACGCAAATCGGATCCAAAACTAATAATATTTTAGCTTCTGCCGACAGGTTTGCTCGCCATAGAATAGAATAGCATTTATTTCGATACTAATAAATAAATAAAAAAGCCTTTATTCACTGACCAAAGTATGATAATATATATCTGCGGAAACTTTTTAATTGGCCTTCAGCACACATGCGCTGGCGCTGGTATTTACCGGCATGTACTAAGAAAGTAACTATTTTTAAGACCTAGCTGTAAGTTTTCCCAAAATTTTGTAAATAAATAAATAAATAAAAAAATAAAAAAAAATGAATTAATGATAAATAAAGTACCTACCTATTATTAAAAAGTAAGTAAGTATCTTATTGATCCTATCATCTCTGAACTATTGAATTCTTCAGCAACCAGTTTGTTGGTCAGGTTGTCCTTCGACATAGGCCTCCCCTAGCTTCTTCCAATCATCTCTGTCACGAGCTAGTCTTCTCCATACTTTTGGTAGGTCATCTTCCCATCTCTTGATTTGACGTCCCTTTCTTCTTTTTCCATTCCTAGATACCATTCCATCACATCTTTCGTCCATTTTCCTTTATTTGTTCTTTCGACACTTATACATTTATTACAAGGCCATTATTATTAGTCCACAGCTGAAAATCTCTTCTTTAGCCTCATCCAGCATGTCCCTGCAGTCTTTTGCAGGTCGTCATCCCACCTGGTCGGAGGGCGTCCTACCTACGCTATATCTATCAAGGTAGGTACATATTATAATATATTATCTAGTACTCCGTCATAACACAAGCTAGACTCCGTCATAACACAAGATAGACCTAATAAAACAAACAATTTCATAATAGTTAACCTTTATGCATCATTGCTCTCTACATTTCGTAAGGGGCTGATGATTTCTGCGTACAGTCATGTTATTTAGAAAGATGTTTGTTTTTATAAGTATAACAATAATTTATGGTTTAAAAAAAACGCCTGATTCCTGATTAATGAAAATCGTTTGAAAGTACTTAGTTTTAAACCCGGAACACTTAGATAACGCGATGTAATTTTTCAAGTGGTACCTACTATGTAATGTAATGGTAAGGTACCTATAGATGACTGATATACATAATACGATATACCTATTACATAGTAATCTTTTTTATTATACATAGAAAATACAAAGGACACCCGTAACAAATATTGGCAGACAGTGCAAACTTTTGTCCCAGACGGGAATCAAACCCGCAACCACCTGCGTCGCAGGCAGTCCTTCGCTTGCCGCGCCACATAGCTCGTTAAATCAGTTGTTGTCTGTACGTACATACTTACTTAAATATAATAAATAAATAAATAATACAACTGGACAATTCACACAGCATTATCTAGCCCCAAGCTAAAGAGAGCTTGTGTTATGGGTAGGTAGATACTAGAATTACTAGATAACTGATATACATAATACAAAACATTACATAAACAGACATTTTTTATATTATATATATATATATATAGAAAACGACCAGAACACCCTGTACAAATATCTGCAGATCGTTAACTAAAAATATTTGTCCCGAGGTGGGAATCAAACCCGCAACCTACTGCGTCGCAGGCGGACCTTTACTCACTGCGCCACAGAGGTCGTACACAGATTATGTAGTTAGTAAATAGATATTTCATTTATTTAACCCTTTATAGATCAACGCTGCAACGTGGGACAGTACAGGCACATACATAGGTAGGTCTATATATTGTATACTGTGAGTGACATAGATATCAAATCTTTAGGCATAAATGCTTAGTAGATTTTAATCTAAAGTGTTAGGAAACACTTTGATTCGTTCACGCATTAGCCAAAATACCGAAGGTTAATCTATTGTCCATGTTAAGTACCGAGTTAGTAATATTAAAAATAAATTAACGCCAATAACAATAACAACGCCTGGGCCTGTGTCATTTACGAGCCATAAACTTTAATATGTATTACACAAATTTTTGGCATTGAAAAACGTTTTTTTTTTTTTTTTTATAATGTTGCAAACTAGTAGGACTCATCAGACCACTGGATCTGTAAGTACGCTAGTTTGCGGTTACTCTTAAAATCCATAAAAACTGTTGCTATAAATGCAACATCAAAAACGTTGAAAAACGTTGTAGAATACGAGTAGATAGTAAGGCAGGCATTATTACCATAATGTTTTTGCGTAGGAACTTGGAAGAGAGAGTAGATGTTAGGATATTAGATTCCGAAACTTATTCTTATTCGTATCGAATCGCCGCCGTAGTCCATCTTCCGTCTTTGTGTCTAGCCAAGTGACCTGGCCATTTTCACTCCATTTCGGTCGTTTGTTCATCATCATCATCATCATCAACCTATGTTAGTCCACTGCTGGACATAGGCCTCCCCCAATGAGCCCCAAAGCGCCCTGTCTTCAGCTTGACGCATCCAGCATCTGCCAGCAGTCGTCATTCCACCTGGCCAGAGGGCGACCTACACTACGTTTGCCGAGTCGCGGTCTCCACTCAAGAACACGTTTACCCCAATAGTAGTCGGTATTATAGATATATACTATTACCGCAGAGTTGGCAAGGCAATGTCGTCGTCGCGAGAACCGCTTTGCTTATCGCTTCAAATATCGATACTTTTGGGCAAAGAATAATTATTTAAAAAAGAAGTTTTTATATAAGTACAAATTATAATATTAAGTAGTTGTATCTTAAAATAAGCTTAGTATATTCCTTTTTTGTTTCTTGTCAATGTATTTACCTTACATCATTGGCGTGAGCATATTTTATTTATCAGCGCATCACAACGAATCTATTTTACTATGCTATTTTATTTTTTATGGAAGCCTAAATTTCATACTTGATTGCCTATGTGTGACACTGACATGACAATCAAGTCACACTACAAACTCAATTTACGACAAACTCATTCTAGTTCCGCCTCTTATGTAGTGATTAGTCTATGGTAGTAATACTTTATGTTCTCTGGTTATTTTATTGTATTCTCTATAGTATTCTCATTTCTCTTTGCCAGTGTGACCGTTTACAGTAGATTGATTATGGCAACAGTAGATTTTCGATGTAAAAATGGTATGTAGTGCAGTAGGTTTTCAGTATTTTTTGAAAAAGTAACGGATTTCAGTAGTTTCTTTGACATAACGATTATTTAATATGATTACCAATGTTAATGATCAACAAATAATTGACGAGTATCGTCAGTTAAAAATGTAAAAATTTGATAGAAGCGTTCAAAATTTATTAGCGTCCCAGTCAATCAACTGTTTCGGTTGACACTAACAAATTATGGTCAAATGTACATAAATTGACGGACATTAACAATAAATTTAAATAATGATAATCTTTGTAAATTTGTAAAAGCGATGATGTGTTTGCCAAGTTTGCCGGTATCAGACGCCTCTTGTGAGCGTATATTTTCACAATTTAATTTGGTGAAAACAGAGCAGCGTAATAGGTTTTTAAACTCTCACGGATCATCGCTTTTACATGTAAAACAAGGTTTAATTGATAACGGCGGTAATTGCTGAAAAAAATGAATTTCTAACCAGACAATAAGGTCTAATTAGTGATTAAAAATCGAACCATGATAACGATGACTAATTAAGTACCTTCCTTCCTATGTGTGTATATACATAGGAAGGTACTTATATAAATAAACAACTTACATAAATAAAACCAGATAATATTAAACTTGTGTTTCATTTCGTACCAAAAATGATCAATTTAGGTTTATAAACTATGTCAGTACAATTTTAGTAGGTTTTTTCAAAACGTTAGTAGATTTCAGTAGAAAAATATGTTACGTCTAGTAGTTTTGAGGTTTTTGAAAACGGTCACACAGCCCTTTGCCTCCATTCATTCAATTCATTCATTTCATTCCTTCTCCTTCCTTCCTTTCCTTCTATCCATGGCGTCCATTGCAGTTAGTTGTTTTGTGTGTGAATTTGTGAGAATATTGAATATTCGCTTCCGTTCGTTTCGTTCCTTCTACTAGTTTCACCATCAATCAAATCAAACACGTATTAAATAATATTAGCCGAAAAAACAGTTTTTTCAAGGGGTAATGGCCACAGTAATCCGTGGTTGATATCTACGTCTTGGAGTCTTTTGGATTGATCCTGAATCCCTGACGGTAACCAACCTTTAGCGCGTCGATGCCTTGGTTATTATTTTTGTATACCACTTGTATTCTCTTTGGCTGACTGCGTCTTCAACCAAAATGGACCCCTCAGAAGATACAACTACAGAGATAAAATTCAAGCCAACAAAGAAGAAAAATTTGCGAAAACGCATCAAAGAAGATGAAGATTCTGACGATGAACCAAATATTTTGGCAAAACTACAGGAAACAAAGGAGATCCAGAAACTTCGTGAAAGGCCGAATGGTGTTAGTGTCATTGCTTTGGCTACAGGACAAAAGGTCAATATTGAAGAGGATGCTACTTGTAAAGACCCTTTCAAGGTAAAAGCTGGCGGTATGGTGAACATGCAGGCATTAAAAAGCGGGAAAGTGAAACAAGTTGATGACGCTTATGATACTGGGATCGGCACACAGTTCTCTGCTGAAACAAATAAACGGGACGAGGATGAAGAAATGATGAAGTACATTGATGAACAATTGGCTAAAAGAAAAGGTATGCAACTCCACTACTTATAGCTTTAGCTGCTACCTGCAACTTAACATGAGAACAGATTGCCTGCCTGTCCTGGGTTTTACTAGCCTATGTGCTTCTGGACAAAATTTAGCCCCATTTTTTGTCAAATGTCATTATGATTTGAACCTAATTATGATACCTGCTTACATAAAGTTGTTGATATGTGACAGAAAGATAGGCACTGTCATTTATAAGGTTTTTTATTAATTTATTGCAAACATTAGTCGAGTTCAGTATAATCAAAGGTTGACGTCGTCGCGGCCATCCCAGCGGTGAGGATATTATTTTACTATGTATAGT
This sequence comes from Eupithecia dodoneata, assembly GCA_947044415.1. Classification (NCBI taxonomy): domain Eukaryota; kingdom Metazoa; phylum Arthropoda; class Insecta; order Lepidoptera; family Geometridae; genus Eupithecia; species Eupithecia dodoneata. Next base: position 6,085,759 of record OX345670.1, read on the forward strand.
GTATGATAAATAGGCATGGATTTAGGACACATTATTTTAGTATATACCTACCAACTTATATATTTAGCTACTTGAATGTAGGAAACCAGAATTATTTAGTAAGATTATTTATTAAGATTGCTAAATTTCACCCCCCTATTTCGATGACTATAAACTATAATGATGGTATATACAATAGTCAGCTTAAAGTTGAAGATATAACTTGTTACTATACCTACTTATTTTATAAAAATTCATACCCCCACTATATGTTTAAGCTGACTATAAACTGTCATGATGGTACTTACCTAAAGTAGAAAATATAACTTAGTACAACTGTTCACCGAATTATAGGTATCAAACTTTCATCAAACACAAGAGAAAAAAAGATTGAGATTAGTTATTTCCACAAAGCTGGTAGGTTCTTAATCTAACCAAGTGTTATTGACCTAGATTATATTAAAATCAAACTAGCCGCTGTCGTGGCTTCACATGCAAATATAAAAATGTAGCCTATATTCATCTTTTGGATGCCGTCTCTCTCTGCCAGATTTGATTAAGATCAAGGGATCTTACTAAAAGGGTTACCTAACTAACAGACATATAGATTTAGTTTGTGCAGTAGATATTTAAGGGTGTGTCCAGATTAAGAACAAAACATGCTATAAAACATAGTGTTTAACATCATTTATTATAAATGTTTTTAAACGTACACGATCTGAACACAATAATTCTAAGTAGTAACAAATTTAACAGGTACTTCTCCTATTTATTTAAATAAAAAAATAGAAATTGATTAATACGCCAATAAGTACTTATAATTATCTTTTACCTTTAACGTGGACATGTTCTTATTCAATATTTTTCTACTGTGGATATGTTATTGATAATTATAATGTGTTACTTAATATGGACTCACCAGTTTTGTTGTTTGTCTCAAGTGCCCGAAGGTTATATATATTATATTATATATTTTGGGAGTTTTTCACGGTATGATCGTGTCTTTTGAGTATAACATGCTAGATTCCAATAAATATTATGAAAGTTTAGGGTTGTTTGAAAAGGCATTTTTTATTAACTGTAGGCAAGTACCTGTAGTAATAAAAATGGCTGTTGTATGTGCAGTGTATGAAATAAGCCTCAAATTTATCATGGAAGGGTTTGTTTGTTGATTATTATTATGAGTAACTAGTATCTGCCCGCGACATGGGACGCGTTATTTCTATCCCATGGGTTATGGGATAAAAAATGCAACCTATCCTATGTTTTGTTCCAGCCTATGAACTAGGAACTTATGCAAAATTACAGCCTGAATCCAGTCAGTAGTTTGACGTGAAGCGGTAACAAGTCTTTTCAAACATTCTTTTTGTATGATAGTGTGAGATGATTGTATTGTTCTCATGCAAAGTAAATAATTTTCGCTCATACTATAAGTATGAGATTGTATAACTTGAAGTTATGGAATAATTTCACCTTCCCACTGTTATTGTACATATAAATGACATAAAAAAATACATCACTTTGTATCTACTTCACACCTGTGAAGTAGATACAAAGTGATGTATTTTTTAGTGATGTTTTTTTTAGTCTATTATTATTTAATTGATAGACAGACGGGTTTCAGTAGTTTTGTAAGTGCTACTTAAGTAATGGTATTGATGAAGTAGTGAACAGTTATTACTATTTTACCTAATACTTATACATCATCAGCCTATAGTAATCAATTGCTGGATATAGGCCTTCCCTAATGAGCGCCATAGCGCCCTGACCTAAAACAAATACATTTAGTTGTAGGTCATTCAGATAAACATTTGTAACATTATTAAATAAGTGATGATAGTTATGAATATATATCTATAAATATTTCCATTGTTACAGAGGGACATAATCAAGATAGCAGAGAAAATGAACGATTGAATGATTCACTCAAGTACTTATCACCAGAAGAAGCTGCCCTGCTCTCACTTCCTGACCATTTAAGGGTTTCCTCAACTCACAGGTCCGAAGAAATGTTGTCAAACCAGATGCTCAGTGGCATCCCTGAAGTGGACTTGGGCATTGACGCCAAAATCAAAAACATTGAGGCCACTGAAGAGGCTAAAATGAAACTCCTCTGGGAAAGACATAATAAAAAAGATGGGCCTTCACAGTTTGTGCCAACAAACATGGCCGTTAACTTTGTGCAGCATAATAGATTCAATATGGAAGCAAATAATTCTAAAAAACGTAAAGTTGAAAAACCTGTTGTAAGTAAGACTGAACCAGTTAGTGTTATTGATGACAATGTAGATAAAATAGTTAAAAAAGCTAAAGGGGAAAGAGCTACTGATGATTTTCACTATGAGAGATTCAAAAAACAATTTAGACGGTATTGATTCGATGAGTTTGTTTTGGATGTAGATACTTACTCAGGGAACTGTTGCAGTTTTCCAATGTCACAGGGCATACCTCTAGAATGACAAAAAGAGGTCGTCACACAGCGGGTGAAGGTCCGCCTGCGACGCAGGATGTTGCGAGTTCGATTCCCGCCTCGGAATGTTTGTACGATCTGCACATATTTGTTCAGTGTCTGGTCGTTTTCTATGTATAGTCAAAAAATATATATCTATGTCATGCACTGTATTATGTATATCAGTTATCTAGTACACATACCACAAGCTCTGCTTACCTTGGGGCTAGATGAATTGTCCTGTAAAAAAAAAACTTTACATTAAATCAATGGCTAACAACCAACTTTCTGAATAAAAGTCCAAGTCCTTGTTCAGTTCTCTTGATTGATCAAATCTCCGAAACCCAATGGTAAGAATTACCTAGCGTGGTAATTAAATTATAATTATATTGAGCACTTAAAATATAGGTATTAAATAATTTTAAGTAAGAGACTGTCTGTTACTTTTGTATGATTTTATTAAAATAAGAAATCTATGTGTCTAATGGTTTAAAAACCTTCCTCTTGAATCACTCTCTCTCATCTCTAATCATCTATTAAAAAAACCGCATCAAAGTCCATTGCGTAGTTTTAAAGATCTAAGCATACATAGGGATAGACAGAGCGGGAAGCGACTTTCTTATATACTGTGTTGTTGACTGTGTGACTAAATGATTGCCACCGTTGTTTATGGAAAGTGTGAAGCGCCCTAGCACAGTACCTTGGACTAAATCAATGTTTATTTTATACATGAAACAATTTTACGTTTTTGGGTTCGATATTGTACTTCTAGTTTTCATACAATAGAATGTCAGTTTGGTACACTGCTAGGGAGCATGCTTTAAATTGTTGAAATAACATTATCTGATCAAAAACATAAATGTGAAAACTCGCCTGGCGTGGCTTCACCCATAAAACAGCTGATATCATATTATACTGTTAATGTTATAAGTTTTTGCATTATTTAATAATGTATCATGGCATTTATATCTTGTGTATTTGTGTAAAAAAAATGCACAGGATATAAACATGCCAAGACAAATTACATAGTGAAAGAATTAGAAATTTTGGCTGCCTAAATTACACAAAATATTGTGGTAGTACGATTTAAATCGTATATCCGACTGTCTGATTTCAACCGACTTCAAAAAAGGAGGAGGTTCTCAATTCGACTGTATTTGTTTTTAACTTTCGACTGGGTGAACCTATTTTAATGATTCGTTTTTTATTTGGAAGCTGGTGCTTCCCGTGTGGCCCCATTTTAATATTGGCGACTAAATGGCAAATTTTCTTTGAACATCATGAGACCTTCGTTCCGACTGAACCCTCTTGCGGATTAAATAAAGAAAGAACTCCAGGTATTTTTTGGTGACTAAATGATGTTATAGTTGAACATGGCAATAATTAGGGTATCGTTCTGACCGATGCTCAAAAAAATAAATAAATAAACCACACAACATTATAACATATAATCAATAATTAAACCTTTGTCAGATCGTTTAGGAAGCCGTCTTATCTTCTCCGCCAGTAAATTTAGAGTGCGGATGCAGAGCGTCCAGAGAACTCTGGTAATTGTTAATTAAAGTATGTTAATTTGTTTGGTTCTTCCTCGAGGCTTATCAACTAGAGGCCTTCAGATCTTCCCTGGTGCATGAATTCCTCCGGAACTGTCTCCAGCTCGCATCTCTTCCTAAATAATCGGATTATAAAACTCCCGAACCTTTACCACATAAGTAACAAGCGCTGCGTCGCCTTACCTCCAGTTTCATTTGTATCCAACCATGTCTATAACAAACAGGGTTGGATACATTAGTGGGTAGAAACGGTAGACGCCGTAGAGCTTTAGGTACAGGCATCTGGTAAACTTGTTTTGAATGCGCTCCACCATAACGCTATAATTGGAGGGCCACCTACGCCCCGGGGAGAGGGATTTCCCGTTGGCGCTGTCCGCGGACGACAGCGCCTACTTCTAGTCGTCCACCAGCCGTCAATCGCCCGCGACCTGCAGATCCAAACCGTGGAAGAATTCGTCATGCAGACAGCGCGTCGAATGTACGATTGCGCCCACGAAGGACACCACGAGCACCTCCACAACAACGCGCCGCCCCAGCCCCGGCCCCGGGAAGACGACCGCCCATGGCGACCCCTTCCCCTACCTGATCCCTGCGAAACCACCATAGAGTCCTTGGGTTTATAAAAAAAAATACACAAAAAAAAACAAAACAAAAAAAACAACGAAAAATATAAATATAAACCAAATGAAGCCAAAAAAAACTGAGAAGGGAAAAAAAAGAGATTCCCACTAACCCAAGGACCGAGGAGTCGTCACCCCTCGAGTTGACGCCGGGGTAATGAGGCCAAGCCTCGAGGTCCCTCTCTGTGCCCCCACTAGGGCCGGAAAGAAATCTTTTGATTTGCATGTGTTTTATTTAAGGCTTCGTTCTGTCCGAAGCTCACGTAACCAAACCGCATTATGATACATTATAAAATTGAAAAAAGCAGGCGTGTAACTTTCCACCAAAAGCAAACTTTTTCCAGCTTCAGAGCTGGTGTCAGGATGTAGGCTTGTGGGTGGCTGGAGGTGGTCCAGGGATGGTGAAGTGGTTATTTCCCGGTCGTGTATAATATTTATTGAAGAACGTGCAGAAGGATCGAGATCTTGGTGATCACCACCAAGATCTCGATCCTTCTGGGTTTGGCAACTTTGGTTACCAGCGACCGGTTTTATCTGTTGAAGGTTTTAGAAAAAAAAACCTTCAACCGATAAAACCGGCGCGGCGTGTACCTTTCCTTCAAAAGTAACATTTCTCCACTTTCGTTTACTTCATTGGTAAAAACTTGTACGCTTGTAGTATTTGATTCTTGAGATTGACTTTCATATTTAAATGCGCTTTTAGCTTGACGAGAAACTTTAATCTATTTATATATTTAATTTTCGGAAAACTGACGGCTAAACATAGAACAAGAAAGATTAAGTATATACAATGTGTCTGGTCACCGGTGTCGGAGACTTTGGGCGGGTGAAATACGGTAAATTTTATCGACAAATCACTATCCCTATTTTTTTTCTACCTCCATGACAAAATGGTAGCCATTTTGTTTTCTTTTGCCTCGAAGCACGGGTGCTTGTACTGATTAAGCTATACGCTGGCTTAATTTTCAAACTTCGTATCTCCATTCGGTAAAATTTTACAGGAGGAAGAAAAAACTATTTTATTAATTAACTAACAATAAAAACATAGACAAATAGCTTTTTTTACATTTAAATAATATTAATGCTTGTGTTTCATATAATTATGATTTATTATTTGATAACATGATAAAAGGAATGGACTTACGTGTAAATATATAACTTGTATGTTGGACTTACGAAGTTTTACTGGAGATACAAGGTTTGGTATCACTACCTATGTGATAAACCGTTTTATTTTGGATGGATATACGTATTACGCATTACTAAAAAAACAGGTTTTTATTTTAAAAAAATCCGTTTATTGCTTATCTACATAAAATGAGTATAAACGCAGTTATTAAGGCTGTGCGAGTTTTATGGAGTGAAATAAAAATGTGGTTCACATAGAAAATTAACAAAGAGAATTTAAGAATGGGGTAAGTTGTCATAAAAATTGTGGTAATCTTTTTCCATAGTTTGTTTTAACTCTTGAAAGTGTTTATATTTTTCTATCTTTATTGGAATTCTTGCAGAATAGAGTCGTGGTATATTGTCAAATGGATGGACACTTGATGTATGCACTCTTGTTGGGAGTGTTCTGTATGTTTCGGAAAATCGCAACTTGTATAAAATAGTTCCGTCTGTATTATATTTTAAAGCCCTCAAGTCAGTTACAGCAGGATCACCTACTCTCTTGCCAGGTCTTATAGATTTATAAAATTTCAGTGTGTGTTCAATATCTTTAAAGAAATCATGATACAGATAGGTAACATCGTATGGATATTTTTTGCAAGCAATTTTAGCAATGTACGCATAATCAGCGGGTACATTAATCTTTTTATTTCTTAGCGCCTTTTCTATCACCGAATGCATGCAATCGCATTCCATTTAAGTATGGCCCTTCTCGAGATATTTCTGAGTTACAGTAATGTTATTCTCCATGCAAAAGTTGAGAATAGCGTTTGAAAGAACAGCATTCCTGAAACAATAAGTCAATGGACGTTAGATTGGTAAAGGAAGACTAGGGAAAAAATTTGAACATAAAATATTAAAGAAGATAGATTGGTCTTGGTTAGATTAGGATAAGAGTGGGATAGTGGAATAATTAGATAATAAGAAGATGCATTTCGCAAAATTAACCTGTTCTGGTAGGTGCAGCCGTCACTATAAATAATGATTTCTTGATCCATATTTCCAAGGCATATTACTAAGTTTAAATTAGTATTAAATGAATCATTGTCAATTTTTTGCATAATATTATGCAGGTTGGAATTTGGAAAACAATTATTAATTATAGGATGTTCCATACTATTATTTAAGAACTGGCCCATATTTTTTCCAATTTCATCACAGTACATTATTGTTTTTGTAACTAAGCATGAAGCGCTGGGATCCAGATGGGATGTAGCTGACACAGTACTGTCCGGACCTGAGTGGTCAGTGACTGGGCCTGGATTACAGCAGCCACAGCCATCCAGAACCCTGCCCTCCAGACTCACCTGGCTTCTAAGGAGTGCATCCATGGCCAGATTGAGTTCCCTTGTCTGTGTGGTAGTGCGTTCATAAAGGCTGATGTAATGCTCCAGGGAGTGCTCAGCCTGGCCAAGTTTGCTTCTCAGATCTTGCATTTCAGCCTCATACTGGGTCTGATTAAAATTTAGCTGTAATGTACAGAGCTCTAATTTATCAAGAACTTTTCTTTTACATTTTAGTTTAGATACTACATTTTTTTGATTTTTTAACAAAGTTTGAGTTTTTTTAATGAACTTACTTATTTTAACATATTTTTTTAACTTATTTTTGCTAAGATTGTGTTTGTTGTTTTTGCTGCTAGCCTCCACATTACACACTGAGTCATCTTTAGTTAAATCAATTGTTTGCAATGTATGTAAGTTGCTGCTGGCAACAAAAACTTGGCCTGAGGTCGATTCAGCGGACATTAATTCATCAAATAGACTTTGTGTTTTCGCGGTGGCAGAGTTATCGGTGTCTTCCTAGGACCTTATCATGGGTAGCTATAATAGCTACCCATGATGAGGTCCTAGGAAGACGATAGAGGACTCATTTGATAGCCAATAATGTGGACAATAAAGCAATGATAACATTGTTTCAATTTCCATTTTATAATAGAGGAAAAAAGAATTTATAAAACAAAACAAAGTTTTTTTGAACATTTTTTTTGAATTATAAGCTTTTTCATAGAATCAAAACTGTCAAGCTACAAGTTTTTTGTTTTTCAACGATAGTAAATACTGTGTGCTTCAAAATAACGGTAAAAGGTTTGCTAACAATGCCGCCGCTCTCCGTTCTAACCTTGGAATAGTTTCTTTTTTTGCTACTCTTGATTTGGCGCATAACAAGCGCACTAGAATGTTACCTTCCTTATCTATCGAGCGTATGTATATAACTGCGCCGTAGGCGGTCATTGAACTATCTGCAAAGCCGTGTAATTCGGTCTGTGAGTAGTCATGTATGAGAACGTGTCTAGGTATAATTAGCGAGTTAACATAGTATAGACTACTATAAAATTATTTCCATTGTGTATATAGGAAAGTGGGTTTACTTTCGTCCCAGTCTGACTTTATTTTCCAAAGTGACTGAATGAAAACCTTTGCAATAATTACACGTTCTACAGCAGCTTGCGCGACAATTCGCTACTACGTGTCCTGGCCTTAGACAGTTAGTGCAAAGGCGCAGGTTCCTCGCTGTCTGTATGCGAGATTTAATGCTCAAGGTTAGGAATTTATAGCATTGGTTTATGTAGTGAGAGTTTTCACAATATGGGCATCGACTAGCATTATTATATGAGTTTGGTACCCTATTCGGGCTTGAATTAGAGTTGGATGTGGACGTGGTTACCATGGCCTTCCTCGTTGTACTATTTCTCGCTTGTCCTTGATCACTGGGCTGGTCCGAAGAACTTAGAGATTCCAATAGATCCGCCCGTGACCGTAGGAATGACTTGAAGTCCTGTAATGAAGGTAGTTCATATGAGCATGATTTTTCCTCCCACTTTCTTTTTGTTTGTGCATCTAATTTAGGTAACAAGATAAATATTAGGAGGGTATCCCAGTTGTCCGTTGAAATATTAAGTTTGTTTAAGACTCTCAAATGCTTAGATATGTTATCGATGAAACCCCGTAATGAATCCGAGGTACTTGAGATTTGATCCACCTGGATAAGTGCTTTGAGATGGTTCGCTACAAGCTTCTTTGGGTTATTGAATCGTTCACAAAGAAGTTTCCATGCGATGGCATGGCTTTCCTGAATGAACCTATTGCAATAAGTGCACTATCCTGTAAACAACTTTTTAAATAGGTACTTAAATTTTTGTATCGGTTTCAAACTACTTTGGTTTATAAGGGCATCGAAGGTGTCTCTGAATTCTAACCACGGTGTGATATCCCCACTGAAGGTAGGTAATTTAATATCTGGAAATTTAATGAAATCTGTAGCATCTTGTTCAGTGGTGGTCACATTAGCAGAGTGGTTAGAAGTTTCAGATAGTGCTCATTCATGGCAGACTTCGCAATGGCCATGTGTTCATAATAGGTTGATTCTCTCTCCAATAATTGTACATCAATATCGCCACACAATGTTTCGATTCTATCTTGGAGAGTTTCAAATGTATCAAAGGCTAATTTTATCCTTTCCATTCGCAATTCTAAGTCTATACATATCTCGGCAGTAAGAGGTAATGTGAGGTTAGCTACGTGTTTTTTAAATAAGGTGAGCTTGCCTTTTACCACGCCGCGGGATTTTTTTAGCTCTTTAAGCTCATTGCTATCTACTGGAACGCTAGTCATTTTATAAGAGAAATATATGAACACACAATGAAACACGTGGCCACGCAATTTACAAACACTGAGACACTAATTTACGGGATTTTGATTAAAACTATGCCAGCTCACTTACTTGATAGGTAGATACTTAGTCAATGCCACTAGATTTTCGGGTTTCTGATGTAAGCTCGCCAGGGGGTTCTCGGAACCCGCTCTTCCTCGCACTCCTTCACTTCTCTGGTCAGCTGGCTGCTGCATCCAAAGCTGCTAGTCGGTTGCTCGAACTGAGTTGAGCAGAAGTCGCGTTGGTCAGGTTGACGCCACGCGGTCTCGGGCTGTGGCCTCGTGTCGATGCAAGGTCACGCACCCGCGCGCTCGCTCGTCCTGTACTCGCCTTGAGGAACGGGAATCTTCTGTCCTTCGACTTCTTCAATATGACGCTATCACGTCGGGGTCACCATGTAAAATTGCAGGGAATCAAAGCCAGCCAGCTATAACAGAAAGAAGTTTTATTCAGACAATGACGTTTGCGTATACAAGATTCGGTTTGGTATGGAGCGGAAAAAGAGGGCCAGCGCCATTTTGTACCTTCTTATATAGGACGTGTAACAGCGCCGCCTCGGCGATTGCCCGAACCACACAAGAAGCGATCGATCTAAGATGAGAACGTAGTGCTACACGAGCGTCTTTGAACGTATGTGTCCGGCACCCGCAACACAGGTATTGTATGATATTATGTATAATGTTTCGTAATCCGTATTGTATGATTAAAAACATATTAAAAATATATGCAGTGGTGGTCATATAATTAACCCTTTATTTGGCAAGATTTTTTTTTAACACTTTTGTAAAAAAAAAGTTATTTGTCTTTCTTCAGTGATAGCCTAGGAGCCCTAGAAGACAGGAAAAAAAATCTAGGTTTTTCCATTCTCGATAAAACCTAAGTCCGCCGTAGCGGACAGTGTCAAATATATAACAATAAACCTGTACTGTTTCAAGTCCGGTGTGACGGACATTACCAAACAAAATGAAAACTATAAAAGGTACACAATATATAGATATAACAAAGCATAAATGAAACAAATTTGTTCAATTACTTCTTATTTATTAACTCAACACTTTCTGGCATTTTTTCCTGTCACGAAACATAGTCTCATGTTGCATTTTATGCAAAAGACCACCGTTTTCTTTTTGCAATATCTGCATCGTCCTTCATCCATGGTCGAAGGGAAATGGCCAGTGTTATCATATTTTACCGGACTACAAGGGCGAGGAGTCCTGGGCTTATTGACCACACAGTACTCCGTTTTTTGGTTCTGTTTTCCCTGCATAAACATTCAAACACCTCGAACCTGAAAGCCTTCAAAGACAGTTGCGATTTCCTTGCATTATTGGTTCTGTGTAGGAGCCAAGCATTGTTCAGGCAGATGTCTAGCATTTGTGCAAATATGCCCAAATACCATCTCCGACTTTTGAGTGGTATTTTGTACAGAGATATGAGCATGTCTGCCAGGTCGACACCTCCCATATTTTTGTTGTACTGACGTACAATTTGGGGGCACTGTACTTCAACTTTTTTTTTAGCTTCTTTTGAATACCGCATTATTTTTTCCACAGGTGCACTTGCGACAAAAGAGCTCAGAAATGTCACTGCCTTGTTGTCGTTCCAGCGGACGACTGCCAACCGGTTATCGATACACGCCACTTCTGCAAATGCACCCTTTTCGTTCTTCTTCATATCCTTTTCTGTTGGCAGGATCTTTTCTGCTCCTCTGAGACGGTTGTTTCGTATTGTGCCCAAAGCAAAGATTCCGTAATTTTGCCGCAAGATGAAGAACAGCTCCGGTGATGTGAAGAAATTACCACAGTAAATGATTGCTGGCTTTTGAATTATACTTTGGCATAAAGCCAACACTATTTGAGGTGACCTAGGTGGCCACGGAATAGTACCGTTTCGGGATATGTTTTTTTCAGGAAATAACTGCCGCACTGCATTCATGGACACATTAGCAGTATGAGCTGTGGCTCCGTCCTGCTGGAACCATGTGTTTCGGTTGAAGGATGGACTATTCTGTAGTTCTAGTCTAAAAAAGTCACTTAACATCTGGGTATATCTCTCCGAATTCACAGTTACAGTTTGGCCACGTTGATTTTCAAAGAAATTGGATTTTCAACGACAGAAACCATAACACGATCGACATTTTCATCCGTGGCTACCGATGGTGTAGGTCCTGGCCTGGGTCTATTCAATGTTGATCCTGTAGCTCTGAACCTTGCTACCCATGATTGAATGAGGTTGATCGATGGTCCATCACGTAATCGACGAATACCGTAACGATTATTAAATCGACGGCATGCTACAGACAGCGAAAATCCACTCGAATTGTACGCCTCGATGGCAAAAGCGCGATGCGCTCCACTCCACTGTTCCATGGCAACTAAAACATCCGCACCGCTTGCGCTTCTAACGACGCCCCCCGCGCCCCTCTATCGTGTTGCGTTCAGAAACTATGTTCGCTCAAACTTTGAAATCTGCCACTGGACACCCTGTATTATCATTTATAGAAGAGTACTCAGGATAATAAGGTTAAGGATATAGTGGCAATGAGTAAATGAACATAAGTAAGACAAACTTTTCTTTTATTACCTAGGTACTTAGTCAATATTACATTTATTTTATACAAACTTATCTAAATTTTTAAAAATATAAACTAAAACCCTTATTCCTATTGTTTGCCACTCCCTGTGGGTCTGCAATTCCATCTCCCTAATCCTATTCTGCTCTCTCCTCAAGCTGATGTAATCTCTATGTTGCTCTATTTTAAACTTTCTCCAAAACTCTTCAGCTTGAAGAAAATTTTGTGCTGCTAGCTCTGTCTGTGTTGGCCTCAAAATTCTTCGAGGTGTTCTCTGGATTCTTGCACGGCGAGGTGATGTTTGCCCAGAGCGAGCAGGCTCAGGCCGACTTACATTCCTTTGAGAAGAGAGCCTAATAGGAGAGACTGCACGCGCATCTGTAAAAATACAACAAAAAAGATTATTAGAATGTTATTAAGATGATTCCTTAGAGAAGTTTTCTCTTACCCTCTTGTGCTTCCACAATATTGTGAACATTAACTGGAGTTGTTACAATCCTTGCTTGACTAGGGCTTAGTACTGGGGGCAACATATGATGTTGATGGCCCAGGTTCATCCCAATGTTGTGGCCTTAAAATATTTATATAGGTATAATAAAGTTAAATAAGTTGAATGTATGTAAAAATCATAAGAATTACAAGACCGCACAGTGCTTTTGGTTGTATGGGACGTGCGGCCAAAAATACGTCCAATGTATTTATTCGCTAATTATGTTGTCCATTTGAAATAAATAAAGGGTGTCTCAGCGCCGATTTTAAACTTTAAATATTTATAAAAAAAAAACAAATTGTATTAGAAATGTTATAATTGTTGTAAATTATAGTGTAATGTTGCGGATTTTATGTACGAAATATTACACCGTCAAGATGTCTTCCCTCACGGCGAATGCACTCTTCAAAGCGGACAAGCGAATTCGCAGAGACACGCCGTAAAACGTCAACTGATATGGCTCGCACTTCTGTAGTTATTTTGGCCTTTAACTGCTCCAAACTCGTAAGAGGGGTATCATATACTCTTCCTTTGAGATAACCCCATAAAAAAAAGTCAGCTGGGGTTAAGTCAGGAGATCTAGGTGGCCACAATACGTCTCCAAAGCGGCTAATGATTTTACCAGGAAAAAAAGCTTTTAGTGTGTCCATGGAGACCCTAGCAGTGTGGGCTGTGGCCCCATCTTGCTGAAACCACACATTTGACTTGTTAATAGCCCCATCTTGCAGCTGAGGTACAAAAAAATTATTGATCATGTTAATATACCGCTCGCTCGTCACTGTAACCGCTACACCTCGGTCATTCTCAAAGAAAAATGGGCCGATGATTTTCGTCGCCGATATTGCACACCATACAGTAACTTTCGGGCTGTGTAATGCTTTCTGATGTTTTTCTTTTGGGTTGCTTGATGACCAGTAACGGCAATTTTGACGATTTACGTAGCCTTCGAGGTGAAAATGTGACTCATCACTAAAGTAAACATTGTCGATCACATTTTCCTCTGAAAAAAATTCTAACATCTTCTGACAGTAAATTTTTCGCTTGTTGTAGTCTTCCGGTTTGATTTTTTGAACTATTTGGATTTTGTATGGATGTAATTTTAAGTCTAAAGCCAAAATTCGTTGAAGACTTGAACGGTGAAGGCTCAAAGAGGCAGCATGTTTCCTGACTGATCGTCGTGGATGCTCCGCGATCGCAGCGGCGACGCGGTCGATGTTTTCAATCGATCGCACAGGTCTATCTCGAGGGCGAATTGAATGGTTAAGCAAACATCCCGTTGCTCTAAACTTTTCACTCGTCACTTATACGGCGGATTTCAAAGCGATTACAAAACTTGCGCTGTGCTTCACTCAACGAAAACTCATTGCAAAAGTAAGCCTCTACTGCGTACGCGCGATGCGCGCCAGACCACTGCGACATGGCGACTAACAAATCCGCACTTGTTACCAACCGAACGCTACCACTCCCCTCCCGCTAGCCCCGCAAACTTCTGAGAAATTCGTGTTTAAAGTTTAAAATCTGGGCTGAGACACCCTTTACATTAAAATCCATGTTAATGTATAGTTTAAACAAAATAAAATCATATTTTAGTGTAAAAATATATAATTATTATATGCTTCAAAAGGTGAGGTCAATAAATGTAAAACATTGTTATATAAATTGTTTTATTTGGTCCTTATATCCATTGTCATTAATTCTTGTATTCCAACACATAATCAGCTGCATACGAATGTAAATTGTCAAATTATTTACAAATTCAATCACAATAAAAAGCATATACCTACAACATTATTATTAAATAACTACGTCTTACTCTAAAAGGTTGAATACTGCTCGATTAAAAGTACTTTTGGGTTTTCGTGGCAAAGATCTGTTGTTACTAAGAAAGGGATCTGAACTTAATAGGAGCCGATTTAGCAGATCTTCGTTCGTAGCTAGCCTGGATGTTTTTCTAGTGTTCTTACGCCTAAAAGATTTAATGTCTTTATTTTTAGCCTCTGCTGCTTCTTCTGTTAATTGTCCTATTGGAAGAATCGCATGTTGGATTATTTGTGCACCGTGTATGAGGACTTTGTGTACAGACGCTGGCAATGGGTACCAAGGGTACTCTTTCACTATTAGCCTCGCTGTTTCCAAAGCGAAGTCGTCGAAAGCTTGTACATTTATTTGATATCCCGAAGCCATAGCTGTCAGAAGAGTTCCACACCTTTCTATAATATTTTTGTCGACTCCGGTAACTACTGATGTGAGAGATGGGTTTCCAAAGAATCGCCTGGCCGTATTTCCATCATTGGAATTACCTCCGCCTTGTTTTGGTTTGTCTACAATTAAACCAGTCTTCTCCTTGAAGTCTTTCTGGATTTGGACTTTTCTAGTAGCGAAAAGCGCCTTTTCGGCACGACCGGTTCGCCATTTTTTAAAATCAAGACGGTAACTCACGTGCAGCAGAAACTCGAAAAACCTAATCCAGGCGTGTAGTGATGAGATTCCGAAGTTGAGCGCCTCCTGTTTTACAATAACTCTTCTTCGACAGGTTTCTATGTCATTCATTTCTGTTGGCTTGCACCCGCACAAGTAACAGACTTGTGAAGAAGTCGTATCCGTAAGAGAGTTACACACCTTTCCATCGATCATAGTTAACTTTAATTCATACGTCACCGTGATGATTTTTCCGATCGAGTTCCACGTGGTTGGTGTCAAAGCCTGTACCTGGTCCTCAATATACGCCTGCTCAGCCTTACATAAGTCTGTCGTTTCTTTTTTTAGTTGGAATCGTATAGGTCTGCAAAATCTAACGGAGCCAGGGCGTGGATTCTGCCATACTATCTTCTTTTCTGTCTCCGTGGTTGCAGGACAAAACAGCTGCAGTGGAACGTACGAGGTCATGAACAAATCACTGTCACTATAATCTCCTACACACCTTTGTTTATACTCGGACTGTCCACTGCTACCATCCAAGCCCCACTTTCCCAAAAGAGTCATATTTGTGAAGTCATCCTTGTCGCTTTCAGCAAACACATCTTTTATCGAATTTAGGAGCCGCGATGCAGTATTGTCAAGTAATCCCTGAAGGAATACCTCTGCCGAGCTCTCGGTGACTTTTACACTGTCAGGGTTTGGATAGCTTTCTTTTTTAGCCTGTAAGACTTTGGCGTAACTCGGACATTGCACATTAACTTTCTCTTCGAGGATCTTTTTCAATGAAAGGTATTGTTTTTTTGACAGATCTACTTCAACGAAGAGAAGAAGAGCGTCAGTGACCTGAAGAATAGTTTTCGGTTCTCTTTTTGGAGTGGAACTCAACTCCTTAGCAATCGATTCGTCGATGATGGTAGCCACATTTCGAAGGCGTCTCCGTTTCGTTCGAGAGGACGTTAGTTGAAACGACTTCTTCGGCTTTCCTCTTTTTCTTCTTTCATCTAGAGATGGAGTACTTACAGCACCACTACCAAAGTCTTCAGAGGTGTCCAGCCAATCTCCATATTTTTGAAAGAAGTATGCTTCCCTTCTCTTACACGCAATCCATCTAAATAGGAATGCTTTACACAACTTTCCTATTTTGTTACGAAGTTCAGGTTCATCTGGTATGTTGAAGACCCTCAGAAACTCTTCATACGTCTCCTGGTGTTTATCGGTGTTACTGGCGAGCTTAACATTGCGCCAAATGGTAAAAATATTGGCTCGTTTAAAGCGATAGCTCAGGCCTGAAATAAAAATAAAACTTTGTTTCAATAAAAACCTTGTAAATTTATGTTTCATTACTCAACAAACACCCTATTACTCAATTTTCGCACATTTTCGCACGCAAAGACATATACGCTCTGAAAGAGGAAAGTGAAAGCTACGTTTTCATGTAAATAATTTTACTCGCAAATACTAGCCCCCTAACTTAGCTCCAATCAAAAATATTTTTTTTTTTTTATAAATTCCTCTAAAGTTACAAAAATCACCACAAAATTTTTACTCTGCATAAAATCATAATATTAAAAATATATAAATAATTGACATACCTTGTTCTTGGACATCCATTATCAGCGGAACCCTCCAGCTAAACCGAATTCTTAAAAAACACTCACAAAGATGTCACTAATATTCCTTATCAGTAGCGCTCGCAATAAACTACAATAGATGATGCACTTTCGAGTGTTAAGAACGGACTAACAAAACAGATAATTGAGTAACATTTTTACGCCTATAATTAGTGTGGCCATTAAAGAATATAATGTTATTAAAATCACTTGGATAGATGACAAATCAGTTTTTGATTTTTGACCTACGTAGAAAACCACTGTGGACCGTGGGAAAAACTAACTTTGAGAGCCATACATGCGGACCTTGGTTCAATTTGTATAAGTCTTTTTTAAACTGTTGAATCTATATTTTTATACAATATCTTACTTTGAATTTCTTCCATCACGAAGGTATGAGGCGGTGAAGATACAGTCCTTGTATATGATGGTGAATGTGGTACTGGCTCAATATCATGTTGTCGAGCTGAAATAAATGTTTTTTGGACATTCATATTTAATCATATCAATATAAGTAAATTTATGATAAAATATCACATAACTTACATTCAATAGATCCGGGTGGTTGTTCAATTTGACTCACCTAGAAAAGAGTAAAATTAGTTTCGTAGCGGACACCAATAAAGTATAATAAAATATGTAGTAGCAGAAAATTAAATTATAAGTTAAAACCTGTGACAACCCAGCCTCTTCCACTCCCAAGCCCGTGGCTACTTGCACACCAATTAAATTAAGAACTCTTTGTTCTAAATCAGTCAATTTGGTGTGCATTGCCGGTCCACCACCTGTACCACTAGCTGATTTATGCAGACGAGCAGCCTTTTTTTTTGGTGTTATTTTTAAAATCAGCCCAAACCTTAAATCAGAGAAAGTAGAAAATATTCGATATAATTAGTTCACCACCGGTTATAAGCACAGTACAAATAAATATTTCTTAGGTACTAACCTTATTCCAATTGTCGGTAGTTTTAGTATCACCACTACCATTACTATTTAATAGTTGGGCTAACTCTTCCCACTTATTTATGTTATAGATTCTACCTCTAGCATTCGACGATGGTTTGCTGAGGTCTCCGTGCCTAAAACTACCTCTAGCATTCGACGATGGTTTGCTCAGGTCTCCGTGCCTAAAAACAATAAACATAAGCACAGTACAAATAAAAATTTCTTAGGTACTAACCTTCTTCCAATTGTCGGTAGTTTTAGTATCACCACTACCATTACTATTTAATAGTTGGGCTAACTCTTCCCACTTATTTATGTTATAGATTCTACCTCTAGCATTCGACGATGGTTTGCTGAGGTCTCCGTGCCTAAAAACAATAAACCAATGATGTTATAATTGCAAGAAACATCGTTTTTTCTCCGTCAATGAAACAAGTTCACATAACTTTCACTAAACATCAAATGACCTAACAAACACTTACTGCTCCATGAACGTCACCATAAAATCAAATTGGGACGACCTTGTCTTCATTTTACAGGACTTATTTCAATTTATAATACAACAAGCCACTTCAATCCCACACAAACTAACTGTAAACAAAACAAAGCCAAGCCAAACACACCACCATAACAAAAATAATAAACCGTGCTCACGGTGAGTAAACGCGTTCGAGTAGTTTGTGTCGATAGAGACTCGTACTCGCATGCCTTTGGTTTTCGATTCGATAGTAAAGTCATTCGAAAAACTATGTTGAACTCACACTCGGCACACAGATCTCAGAGAATTCGATTTGCCAAAAGACATCGTAATTTTTAGTATGGCTTGTTTTTTGTTCTTTCAGCAAGATTATGCAAGTATATGATTAGAAAAAGAACTACATTACATTATTTGAAACATATTAACGAACAAGAAATTTAAAACTCTTTTTTTTATATTTCCTAGTAGAAAAAAATTAAAAATAACTGGCAACACCTGTTTCTATGACCGTATTGGATCCAATCTCTCAGCAAATGTCAAAAATCTATGATCAAGGAGAAAATGAATCATAGTCCTATATTACATTATCCAATATCATTGACTCATAGATCTATGATCCGAGATAAATGATAGTGTAATATGCTCCATAGACTGAATGTATTGTTTGGCGAGTAATGTATTGTTTATAGTGGATGTGATCATTTTGTTACGAGATTTAGTTTTTATAATATTTACGCTACTAAAAATTCTCTCACAATCAGCATTGGCATGGGGCAGAGATAAAATGTTTAGCACAAATTTGGCTAGATTTTCACAACTATCATTCAGCTGGATCAATATTTCTGACCAAAAGACATCGACTTTTACTACATTCGAATCTTTTAAATTCAATTGCCCAATCATAGTCGGAAGTATTCGCCATTCATCATTAATTTTCTGATGAGTGTCTTCATCTGTACAGATTATTTTTAATTCATTAATTATGGGCATCAGAGATGGTAACGTTTCACGTATTTCTTCTTTTATTGCTGCTTTAGGGGTCAGATATTTTAATAACGGTAGTAAGGTGTCAGAGAAATCATACCTCTTTTGGAGTTCTTTACTACCAGTTATTAGGAATTTTTTCGCCCTATTTTGAAATTCTTGCACTTGTTCTGGTTAACTAGAAATATCAGGCTTCTTCAGCTGATATAAGACCTTTACTCCGAAGTATAATGTGGGAATTTGATGATTTGGATTTTCAGGTTCGATTGCGGAAAAATCTGTTTGATTGACATAATCTCTACTAAGATAGCAATATAGTATTTCTTTAAAAGTCAACCTCACTTTTTCATCTAGTTCTGCTAGTTTTGGTTCACTGCTTTGAAAAAATTCATTAATTTTACGAATTTTGGTAATATCCACTGTAAGAACAGAAAATACAGTTTTATGAATGGATCATTTAGATCATGGAATATCATTTCCGCTGCGACAATATGCTCCTCCAGCCATTTCTTCGTAAAAAACAATTGTAAACTAGCCCATTGCTCCAGGATCCTGTTGACCACAGCTAGCAATGAAAGCCAACGTGTCTGTGAGGGATGAAGAATTTTATGTACCTTGGTGTCGGTAAAAACTTGAAATTCTACGTATTCTGCTTGTCTTTTACAGCTATGTTTGAAAAAACTGTATATATTTCTCGCAAGATCTTCACATCTCCGAGGTAGTTCCTTGCAGGCTTCACTAGCGCACAGGTGCATCGAATGACAGATATACTTAAAGATTTTGACACCTGGAAAATCCTTTTTTAGTCTAGAGCACATAACGGAGTTATGTGCGCCCATCATGACATTACATCCATCTGAAGCGAACCCAATAATATTGGTCAGAGGAATCGTTTGATTAGTAAAACTTTTGATAATGGCACTGTAGATCACGTTGGCAGTGCAACCTTCTGCGTTATTATCAAAATCTCCTTGCTTAGAAAGGGGCACCAATTCCCACAAAAATGTTTCAATTTTGTGAAAACTTTCATCGTAAAATTTTACAACGATACAAATATTCTTTGTGCATGCAATATCTGTGGACTCATCAAAAAAAACACTAAATTTTGTTTTTCTTAATTTCTGAATCAGATCCTCCTTATGATGTTTGCCAATAACATTCGTCACTGTTGCAGTACATTTGGTTCTTTTCAATTTTAACTCATTCGCAATTTTTTGAGTCTGGGAAACAGGATTTCATGAGCTCACTTAAGTGATCCATAGCCTTAAATGCAATGTTATCTTCCCACTGTGAACGATATTTTGAGCAACGTGCTTTCGTTTTTTTCCTTTTTTAGGTTGTAGTGTAGGTACATACCTAATGCCCGCGTACAGAACCGCCAACTCAGTATAAAGGACCTCCAAGAGGTCCGGGGCTGGGCAGTCAGGACACAACAAGGGGTGCCCCACGGGCGCGTCAAAACACGCCAAATAATAAGCCTCCCCAACCAGGTTGTCCTGCATGATGCAGCAGTAAAACAACTGGACCTCGTGGCCAAGTGAAAATAACACGCACCGAGCGCGTATTTCTTGAAGTATGTGCTCGGACATGTCTCTCAATTATAATTGATTAGTGAAATAAGACAATTTAAAGGCACAGCAAGTAATAGGAAACCATCATAGGCAGCAAATACTGTATTCTTAATAAGGATCTCCATCTTACTATGTAACATTGAGATAATATTATGCTTACTTGCTAGAAGCAAAAATTGTAAGATCAGATAACAATGATCATTAAATATTTTACTGAGATTACGAATGTTGGACACTATGGAATACGACCAGTCTTTGTGAGGTTACGTCTAACAGAATCAGGTCTTATTGCTGTACTTACGTCGAAGAGACACCATGTCAGCCGCAGACTGTTGAACCCGATTATTGCATTTAATTTCTGATCATTTCTTTTATTTGCATGGTAAGGTCAATTCTCAGGGTGCTTCCTGCACAAAAAGTATAGGTATGCAATTGACTGTCTGTTTGATTTTTTAACTCGTATCATAAATACAAGAGCATGATCTGCGATTTGTTGTTTAATACTTTCCATTGCTTACAAAGCCAGTGATGTTGTCTTTTCTCCGACTGTAATCAAAATGTAATAATATTAGAAGATAATAATAAAATAAGAATTGATATTTCGTCAAACATCAATATACAATCTTTCCATATCTGTTATTTTTTTTTACTTTTTTCTTTAATTGTGCAAATAAGTTTTTGTTAAGCCCTGGTTTTAACAACTTCGCTGCCGGCCTGATTATGAGAGTGACTTGAGAAAATCCGATATGTTTTTTTTTATAATATGCATTGGGCACATACCTAAAGCATATTATAATAAATGTTTGACTATTATTATTATGATTTACTATGAAAAAACAAAATCCCGCAAATATGCGGGCCCGGCACTGGGGTTGAAAATTTCAATCCCAGTGCCGGTCCGCAAATTAGCGGAGTGGTTTATTTTATGAATAATCGTATACAAGGCTAATTTTAAAAGACCAGCAACCTTCGGTGACCGTGTTCCAGGCATCCTCGGCAACGTTTGTTCTACGACTTTTGAAATAACTCAATAGGTAGGGTAAAGGGAAGTATGTTGGTGATAAAAATGCCAAAAACTAATTTTATAGGATTTGGTAACCAAGCAAAAAGTCAATTTTGTTTTAATGTATTATTTAATATTTAAAGTA
Organism: Eupithecia dodoneata; assembly: GCA_947044415.1. NCBI lineage: Eukaryota > Metazoa > Arthropoda > Insecta > Lepidoptera > Geometridae > Eupithecia > Eupithecia dodoneata. The sequence continues at coordinate 6,107,400 of OX345670.1, forward strand.
AGTACTGAGATCAGTTTACACACCGAAAATCTAAAAATAATGAGAATAAATGTCAATTGAAAACAAAAGAAATGAAAGGTAAGTTGACGACATGGTCCGGTAGATTGGTGATACTGGGTAGGAAATTTGGTGATAGAATGGAAATTGTCTATTTAATCAGATATTATGAACTTAAATTTTAAAAAAAACTTGACCGTTTAGTATTAACCCTACACTGCATGACTTTTTTTTCTTTAGTAATAAAAATCTTACGTTATCATATTTATGGTCTAGAACCCGGGAAACATAGTTAAAATAATAAAAAACAAATAGTAATGGAGAAAAATGTTTTTTTTATTCAGTCCCTTATGTGGCACAACATGCAATGGCCTACCTATATTTGCTACATAACTAGAGGTGAAACATACGGAAGCAGTTTTTGTCCTTGTTCAAACAAAGTTCGACCCTGCATTTTTCGCACACAACAAACGACTTTCCTTTGCAGCCTGGATACTTGCAACGCTGGCGCTTCTGTCCCCACATAGGAAAGTGCTCACATCACGCCTTACGTCACGAGGAGGAAGAATAGCTACATTGGCTCTCATTCTTTTCATCTCTATCTGGTCATCACTTGCAGAAGACGGCCGGCCTTTTTTCTTATTCATTGATGAACCACACATGCAGAGGCTCTTTGCCACTTCAAACTTGAAGTCTTTCAACTTCAGTGGCGTTGCTCTTTGTTGCATCTCCCCAACTCTTCTGTACAGCAACCAACTATTTATGGTGGCTATGTCGAGGAAATGGTAAAATAGCCTCAAGTACCACTTCTTTGTCCTCATTTTTATCTTGTATTTTCCCAGGAATGAGTCGAGCAGGTCGACTCCACCCATGTGCTGATTGTAATTGCGTACAATTTGAGGGCAGTCGACATCTAAATATTTCTTTTGTTTTTTACAAAACCTCCTTACTTTTTGAGTAGGCTCTTTTCCAACAAAAGATGAAGACAACACCACTGGTTTATTGTCATACCACATAACTGTGACGATGTCTGTGCCATCTACATTAGCCACCCATTCCTCCGAATATCCTCTTTCCTCTTTTTTACTTTTCAGGTCTTTCAGTGATGGTATTTGTACAGATTTGCCCAGTCGTCCTTTATTCACGGTCCCCATAGAATATACACCTTCTTTGGCAAGATGCGAAATCAATTCAGGGCATGTATAATAGTTGTCAAAGAATAACTTGTAATTTTTATCCCTGGGAATAGATCTTGCAAGCTGGACAACAATATTGGCACTTGCACCTAAATCAGGCTCATTAGGAAGCCTCAGTTCTGGGTTATTCTCCATCCCAGAGTATATTTCAAAGTCGTACGCAAATCCTCGATCATCACACAGTACCATCAGTTTATACCCCCATTTATGAGGCTTGTTTGGTAGGTATTGGCGCAGAATGTTGGAAGCCTTGGTTGCGCACATCTGCTCATCAACTGACAATGCTTCTCGTTTAGGTATAGCTTGACATTTCTTTTTTAGTGTTTCTAATACAGGCCTGATTTTATGAAGACGATCGTGTCCTGCAGTGCCTGCTGGTGGCTGAGTGGTATTATCGTTGAAGTGTAAATATTGGCGAATTTTTTCAAATTGGTTTACTGACATGGTATTCCTTATCAATGGCAAACCTAATTCAGATTCCCAGTACATTCGAGCATGGGGCAATGGAGCAATACCCATGAGCAGACAAATGCCCAAGTACTTTTTCAGCTCTGTAATGCTAATGGAAAAAAGCTTTGATGGGTTTTTTTGTACACTAAACTTTTGCATTTCTTCTACAATATGGCTTAGAATATCGTCATCAAAGAAATATAAGAAATATTGCAATGAAGTTTCAAGTTCAGTAATCGGTGGCTCTAGATCGGTTTGCCCACAAAACTCATGGTTGTTCGGTTGGAAAGCTGTTTTTTTCCATATAATATTTCGCTTCCTTCTGATGATGGATGCAGCAGGTCTAGGAACAGCTTCCCTAGGTGCAGTAGAGGCAGCAGATGGAACCGTTGACTGACGTGCTTGTGAGGTGCCAGCATTTGCAGCCACGTCATCATAGGACCCTAATAAAGATGCAGCAGATTCATACCTGTTCGGTGAAACACATAGCTCATCATCATCCGCATCGCTAAGCCCGTCACAAAGTTGGTTGACGGTAGTCCGAATTGTGGCAATGTCATCATCACTTTCAGCACCTGAGGAGTCTTGTTCGTCTTCACTGCCTGATGGTATAGTCAAATAATCATGGATTTGAGCGTGGGATAAACTTTTCCTCGGCATTATCTAAAATAAAAACAACATCCTATCATTAGTAAAAATACCTAAAATTGGACCATCAGTGCATTAAGTGACATATCTGGGCCATCCATTAATTGAGAAGTTTTAGTATCAAAACACTGCCTAATCAAAAAAATATACTTACATTTGCTTAGTACACAGATTTCCCGACATAAAAATATTTTTTCCACTGTTGAACTCCGTCAATAACAATTATTTACAATATTTTCAATTTTCATACGAACGGCGCGCAGCAAATGACCGAAATTTTCGATTGAATTACTAACTGAGCAAGATGGTGCTGACATCTAACTCCAATTAATGCACTAATTCGTTGCCATGGCTGTTGACTCCTTCTTTACATAATCATAGAGGTCCCTGCTTGGTTCAAACTATAAAGAAATACAGTTTTATTGGTTGTCACTCATATGGCACTGAATGCAGTGTAGGGTTAAACATTACATGCAACGTTCACATCTAAAAAAGAGCTGTATCTCGGGATCAGAATCTTCGATAGATACACAGATCTCGTGATATGGCGTCAAGCAATACGAGCACTGGATCCATTTGGCTCCATTCCTTTTTTTAACATCAGCTGAGTACAAAGCCTCACATAGTCCACACTCCCAATCATCTTCTATCTGTTGAATATTACTTTGTTTTGCTTTATTAGCTTTTTGAGCAGATCTGCCCGATGTTGAGGGCTGGGGTTGCAGGTTTTCTTGAACTATGTTTTCATTTACATTAGCATTAGTCGGTGTAAAGCATTTTTCGCTAGAATCTCTTTTTCTTGACTTCTGTGGGCGTTTTAAAGCTCTGGGCGTTTGTAAAATGTGCTCCACTGTGAGTCTAGGACTTGAAGAAGTACTTTCAGATGTTGTGTTAGTCAAAACTGAAGCTGCAGATTCAGAAACAGAAGCAGGAGCAGTGTCCGTTAAAGCTGAAGATCGTAATGCTTCCTCGGAAATGGCATTTGCGTTTAAAGGGCAGATCCCTGTGTTTTTGAAAGCATTCTAAATATTATTTTTAGTAAAGGCGCTTATGAATGCTGGATTCATAATAGAATGGAAGTTACTGCGATTTGGAGCATCAGTAGGGTTATTGCTCATGTATCTATTCATGTTGTCGCGCCAGTAACTTTTAAGTGGCTTGAATAAACCCACGTCAAGAGGCTGCAATATATGCGTGCAATGAGCTGGGAAAGTAAATAGATAAACATCGTTATCTTTCGCAAGCTTAAGAACTTCTGGTCCAATATGTGCCGAATGTGAGTCCATCAGCAGGACCACAGGACGTTCAGGCGGTATGGCAGTTACGAAGAATTTTATCCATTCTAAAAATAATTCCGAATTGATCCATCCCTTGGGAGATAGTTTAATTAATGCGTTGGGAAGAGCATCATTTTTAAGTGTATCGTTCCACCTCACACCTTTAAATATTATCATTGGCGGAATCCATGTCCCGTCTGCGCAAATGCATGCTAACATTGTTTGAGTTTGACCTCGTTCAGCGTAGGTTCTTTTATAAACATACTTTTTACCAATGCCGGTAACTACTTTAGATGGACTCACTAAATACGATAATCCAGTCTCGTCACAGTTCCAAATTAGATGTGGTTTGTCCTTGATGACGAGTTTTGTCAGAACATCATCTAGTTTTGCAAATAAGTCTTTGACCATTATCTCATTAGCCATAGAAGCCCTATAGGCTGAAAGATTTTCAGGCACACGTAAGCATAAATTGTACCTATTGTGTAGTTAATCACATTGCAAGCAAATGGTGGTGGAATAGCTTTAAAAGGTTAAAGCTATTCCACCACCATTTGCTTGCAATGTGATTAACTGATGGCAAGAAATTCTCCCGACCAGCGACAGTGCATAAGGCCTCCCCATTTTTCGTACAGATTCCTCTTCATTCCCTAGGTAACGCTTCAAGGTGCTCCATCGGACGTCTGCTTCCTTAGCAGCTTTATATATGGTTTTACCTTCATTTCTCACTAATTTGACGGCTTTTTGAAGTTGCTGCTGGTTATACTTTCTATATTTACTCTCTTTTTCCATTGCCAATCTAAAAGAACAAAAAATAGGTTATTTGGTGATATCAAAAAAAAAAACTTGTATGTAGGTAATTTGGTGATGTGTAGGTAATTTGGTGATAAAAAAACAACCTCAAAATGCAAATAAAACACATTATCGATTTACCCAAAATAATACCTTTCGAACTCTATAATAGACTTCTGTAGTTCATTTCAAATCTTAGCGCAAAAAAGAAGTTACCTTCTCAAAAAAGTATCCAAAACTTTGACAAAAACACTAAGAAATAACGGTCAGAACTTAAGAAATAAAAACTTACCTGGGCTGTGTCACGACTTCACTGTAGCTTTTTTTTAATGATCAGTTTAGTAATCGATTTTAGTAAGTTTTAACACTGACGAAACAATGATAATCAATAAATTTTTACATAAAACGTTAACACTGCCGACATTCAGTAAACAATGGCGCCACTGATGCACAATTGTCAAAAAAGTTTGTTTACTAAACGCAGAAACGTTGCAGCGAAACGCAGCATATATCGTCCCTCGCATGACTAACTATCCTATCTCAGTTTTGCCACTTTCTCAAAACCACGGGTTTTCAGTTAGGTCATTTCAAATTTAGTTTCTGTTTATACTTTACGGACCTCGTGGGAGGAAAGTTAGGTACTTATATATGAAGTAAAGTTGGTACTATCGTTCAATGCATTACTAGCTTATATAACTGCATTATTTATATGTATTTTGATATTTCAAAACAGATAGGAGTTTTTGTGATAACTTTGTTTTGCAATATTCGTAAATTTATTTCCCACTTACGAGCTTCAGTTTGAAATTAAACACTAAAATGTAATCGTTTACTGTAGTTTTATAACCAAAATAGAAACAAGTATCACATGCAAGAAGTATTATAACATAACAACTGAGTGCGTAACAATATTATTTTTTATTTTACACACTTCACAACCAAATATTGTATGGTAAAAGTATTAGTTACCTTCATTTTATAAAATATTATAATTAATCAAAAACTTATTAAAAATACTATTAGTTTCTTAGGAAACGAATAGTATTTTTAATAAGTAATTTTAAAAATCACAAATAATAATTAATAAAAGAACAGATAACTTTTCTTTCAATAAGGAAACACTTTATAAAGTGAATAAACTGTAGCAACATTATTCTTAACATTAAAAGATTATAAGATCTTTATATAGAAACGAATACCCTTAACTCTTTAAATTCTCGAAACATTAGCATATAAAAACCTCTATAAGAAAGCTTAGAATAATAATTAACAAATATTTATTATAAGAGTATAGGATTATTATAAAAGTAGGAAAATATAAGAGTAAGAGGCATTATTATAAGAGTAGGAAAAAAAAAACATTTTAACAAATATTTAAAAACTAAACTATTCTCACACTGAGATCATAATAAGTAATTGAGTCTCATAAATCAGTCTGAATATCTTAATTAAGTCTGAAAAAAATCTTATCCCTTATGAAAATAACTAATTTAAACTAAAAAAACTAAACAATTCTCACTCTGAGATCACAATAAGTAATTCAGTATCATAATCAGTCTGAATTCTTTTCAATTCTAATAATTATTTTAACAAGCCTTTTATGTTTAATGCAGCAATGAACGATAAAAATCGATGAATTCTGGTAACCTTATTACTGGCGTATCACCTGTAGTCAACGATATCAAATCGTTATATTTGTTTTGTGAAATCTTCGGCTGTGTCATATTGAGTGGTGAAATTTCAGATTCCATTGCTACATAACTTTGTCGCATTAGTGTCAAAAAACGATAAGACATAGCAGTGTAATCTGTCTTAAAAAATATTTTGTCACCATGTGTCTTCTGGAAAGAAAGTTCTGCCATATTCCTCCAATCGACAGTTTCACCTTCGTTATCTTTTCGGATAGAAAGTACGCGCAAATCTTGTGACAGTTTTTTAAAATTCATGAAATCAGAGTAGTTTAGAGCCACTACCTTGTATGGCTGTCGTCTTCGTGCTAATTTAATAACAGGGATCAACTGCGAGGGTATGAAAATGTCACCACTTTTTTTTATAGCGTAACCTATGGCGCTGTGCGCAGAGTCACCCTCATTCTGACCATGACAAGGAACAGAGATGCTTAAAATGATTTCTTCAATGGAAATAGAGTTATTAATAAAGTATAGAAGGGCAGAGGCAACTATAGAATTTTTATTCTGCCCACTGCAGCCATCAGCAAATAAAAATACTTTCTTAACACCTTTTTCATCATAGTCTTTGAGGAACAGATACAAGGCAGTAGCAATTTCTGAAGCTCCTCTCTTACTGAGCCCCTCATGCCATGTGTAACAATAGCATTCATGTGAAACCATGTCATAAATGGTAAAATTGAATACCGATAATCTTCGTAAGTAAAACAGAGCACTTTCATTGCTTCTGGGTAGATGAATTACTTGCTGCATGTCATTATGGTTATGGTTATGGTAAGTGTACTCCTGTTTCCGCACTTGGACTCCGATTGGTCCTTTGTGCGTGGTGTGTGTTTACTAGTTTAACCAGCCTAACTCCGACCAGAAGCGCAGAATATTCCTGGGATCTTCGCAGGCTTCGCGGAGTGACCTCGGGTGGTCGAGAATTTCTAGTCGTTGCGCTGTTACTCCCTCGCATTCCAGGACTACGTGGGCAGCTGATTCTTCATCGCTCAGGCATCCTCTGCAGAGAGGGCTGTCCGTTGCTCCGATGGTGAAGAGGTGTTTATTTAGTGGGCAGTGTCCTGTGAGTGTCCCCACTAGGACTCGTAGGTCCGATCTTGTTAGGCGTAGTAGGTATTTAGTTAGTCTTGGTGATGTAGCTGGGAGTGCTGCTCTAGATTGTCGGCACTCCTGTAGGTTTGACCATCTATCGTTATGCGTCTCTTTGGTTCTGAGCTGTATCCATGTTCGGATTTGGGAGAATGGTAGGGGAAGGAACGGAGCTGGGCCTTGTGTAGGCGTTTCCGCGCCTTTCCGTGCCAATTCATCTGCAGCGTCATTGCCTAATGATCCGCTGTGTCCTTTGATCCACTGGAGGGTAATCCTGTTTCTACTGGAAATCCTCTCAAGTGCAAGGTGACACTCGTATACGAGCTTGGAGTTACAGCTGTTCCCTGCTAAAGCTCTAAGTGTAGCAGCACTATCAGACAGGATACGCACACACTGGTTGCGTATATCCCTTCTTTCCACAGCTGTGGCTGCCTTGGTTATGGCTACACATTCGCATTGAAATATTGAGCTGTGTTTGCCTAAGTACATTGATACATTAATATTGAGGTCCATAGAGTGTATCCCTGCTCCCGTGCCCATATCGGTCTTGGAGCCGTCCGTGTATACTCTCACTTCGTGGCTGCCTGATTCATCTCTATGGTCCTCATGCAGTTGTATTCGGTAGTGTTTGTTTTGTATTGGTTTGTTGGGCATTCTGTCACAGGATGCCGCTAGGAGAGGTTCATATGCAAGGGCCCTGTTCAGGATTTGGGCGTGTGGACAGTCGGTGTTTCCCCACAATCCCATATTTTGTAGTCTCAGGGCCGACATGGTGGCCTCTTGTTGTATATATAAGTCTAGTGGCGCAAGGCCCAGTATCACATCTAGGGCAGCACCAGGTGTGGTTCTCATGCATCCCGTTATTGCTGAGCATACCATTCTTTGGAAGCGTTGCAGCTTGGTTATTACGTTGTTGAGCTCAGTTCTGGTCCACCATACGATGGCTCCATATGTGAGTATTGGTCTAATGATAGCGGTGTAAAGCCACCTCGATATCTTTGGTGATAGGCCCCATGTTTTACCAAGCATTCTGCTGCATTGGTAGAAGGCGGTAGTAACCCTCTGCAGTTTGTAGTCAAGGTGTTTGTTCCATAGGAGTTTACTGTCTAGTATGACTCCTAGATACTTGACTTCAGTTTTTAAAGTTATTTCGGTGTTGAATAGTCTTGGTAGATTGAGGTTACCCAAGTTACGCTTGTTGGAGAACATTATAAGTTCTGTTTTTGTAGGGTTGACTGATAATTCATGGTCTTTGCACCACGTTTCAATGGTTTTAAAGGCGAGTTTCATCAGGTCACATAGGGTGTTTTCGAAGCATCCAGTTGCCAGGATCGCGAGGTCGTCTGCATACCCCACTGTCACCAGTCCTTGGCCGTTTAGCTTACGGATGAGTTCGTCAACAACTATGTTCCATAGTAGTGGGGATAGGACGCCGCCTTGGGGGCAGCCCCTGGCGACTATTCCTCTTGTGGTTTCGTTTATGGTGACTTGTATTGCTCTGTATCTGAGCATGTTGTTTATCCACTGTGCTAGAGTTGGCGCAATACCATATTTGGCAAGTGCTCTATAGATGCTGGTGAATTTGGTTTTGTCAAAGGCTCCTTCAATGTCAATGAAGGCTGCCAGAGTTGGTTGTTTTGTCGTTAGTCCACTTCCTATTCGTGATACCACGCTGTGGAGAGCGGATTCTGTTGATTTGCCTTTACTATAGGCATGTTGTTGCGGGTGTAGTGGGTTTCGAGAGAGTATGTTATCTCTTATCTCTCTATCACATAGTCTCTCAAGTGTTTTCAGAAGAAATGAGGTCAGGCTTATTGGCCTGAAGGATTTTGGTAGTGTGTAGTCACTTCTTCCTGGTTTTGGTATAAAAACCACCTTCACTTCCCTCCATTGGTGCGGTATATATTTGTGCGCAATGCACGCTCTGAAAATACCTACCAGGTGGTCTGCTAGTAGGTTCCCGCACCATCTGAGCATTCCTGGCAAGATCCCATCTAGGCCAGGTGATTTGAAGGGAAGGAAGCTGTTGATTGCCCATAGTACCTTGTCGCGGTTTATCATATTATGGGCTGTTATCCAGTCTAGGTCGGTTGGCGTTTGCACTGAAATTTCCTCCCATTTGTAGTTGTCTGTTACCTGACAGCCTGGGAAGTGTGTGTTCAGAAGCACTTCGCTGGTTACTGCATCGGTCTTGGTATAGGTTTTGTCAGGCTTGATAAGGCATCCAAGAGTACTTTCCTGCACATTTGTGAGAATGTTCTTGATGCGTGCTGCCTGGCTGTTGTTTTCTATGTTGGTACAAAATCTTTCCCAGCATTCTGTTTTTCTTGTGCGAATACGTTTTTTGTAAATTTTCTTCGCAACATGGTATGACTCCCAGTCCTCGTCTTGTCGGGTGTTTATGGCTCTATTGAACAGTTTCCTTACTTTGCGTCGGAGTCTCTGCAGTTCGGGACCCCACCATTGTCCTTTTGTCCTTTGTTTGGGCACGACAAGCGGGCAGGTCAGTTCAAAGCTGTTGGTAAGAGTATGTGTTATTTGGTTAGTGTAGAGTTCAATGTCCTCAATTGTTATATGGTTAGGTAAGTTAGGCTTCTCAGAAAGTTCTGATTTAACAAGTTTAATGAATTTTGTTTTGTCTGTCTTTCGTGAGATGCGTCTAGGTTGCGGGCTAGGTAGTGACAGTTCCAGGTTAAACCTAATCCATCTATGGTCTGAGCATGAAGCATTATCAGAGACGTGCCAGTCCTTGATGAGGTTATAGGCTTGTGCGGTAGAAAGTGTTAGGTCAATGATTGTTTGGGCTCTACGTGTTACAAAGGTTGGTTCGGAGCCCCTGTTTAGTAGGAGGAGGTTAGTTGATACTAGATAGTTTACCAGTTCATCTCCTCGGTCGTTGGATCTGACGCTGTTCCACAGCGTGTGATGTGCGTTGGAGTCGGTCCCGATGATGAGTTCGAGTCTCTCCCTCTCGCAGTACTCAATCAGGGCCGTTAGGTCAGGTGTGGGTACTGCTTCATCGCTTGGAAGGTAGGCTGATGCTATGACTATTTGCGATATAGAGTTGTTATGGTTGGGAGATAAGTGTAGTCTAGCAGCGGTTAGGTCTCTGGAACAGAGTTCGGTTATGAGAAGTGTCTTAGCGGCGCGCGGGACAACAATGCACGTTCTAAGGTTACTTACGGTTGTGTTGGCGAGCAGCTTGCTCCCTGGTGTTTTGAGGCCACAGATTTGGCCTTTCCTGATCCACGGTTCTTGGATGAGGGCCACAGATTCGGGATGTTCCTCCAGCATTCTGCGTAGAGACGCGGTAGCCGTGAGGCTATGCTGGAGGTTGGCCTGGGTATAGGGTGTGGCTGGAGGGGGTGGATCAGGTGGCGGTACAGGTGGTGGTATGGGTGGTTTAGGAGTAGTCTCTGATAGGAGAAGAGCCGAGGTCGCATTCGCTACCGTCGCTCTCCTCCATATCGAGAAAGCACTCCTCAGATGTGGGGTTGGGTGGATCCTGGACATCCATAGGTTCGGGCCCCTGGGGTGGTAGAGGGGCCGAAGAGGGGTTTGTCGCGCGTCCGGAGCTCGGTCCGGGCTGGGGATCGGACTGGGCTTTGGATCCCGAAGAGGATTTGGGTTGTGGGGCGGGCGGGGTTGAGTCCAGGATTGGTGGGGGGAGTCTCTGAATCGTCTGCGGCCCCGTCTTCCGGTGCATCCTTCCCCATTATGTGGAGGTAGATGTTACCGAAAAACCAGTACAGCCGACGGTTCTGACTCTTGAGGGTCTCAATATCAGACTCAGGAACGCGGAGAAGCAGGTGAGTACCGGGTTTTACCCCTTGCTCACGCTTGTCAACGCGGATCAGGTTCCATGAGTTGACTTTTAGGGTTGGGTTTTGAGCCGCCAGAATCTTGCGCATACTTTCGGCATCCTTGGTCAGGTTAGGTACCAGCAATCCGCACAAGATCTTTCGCTCGATCTCCGCTTGTCTTTTCAAGACCAGCTTCGTTCCAGCGATTGGCGACTTCTCTGCATCGACTTTCTGGCGGAGCCACCCTAGCGTAAAGTCGTCCTCACACCAGAATTTGAGGACGCCCTCGCCGTAATGGGCTTTGCCCCGGAAGCGGGCTTTCGCGGCCAGGGACGCGGTGTCTGGTGTAAAGAGATCACTCTCAAACCGCGCCTCCAGTCGTTCTCGCACTTCCAAGGCTTGCTCCTCCGTCATGTCTTGGTAAGGTTCGATCATAATAGCTACGCAGAGGTCATGTGACCTGAAGGCCGCCGCGTAACTAACGGATTCAGTTCTTTGGTTGTAGTCCGACCTTTGACGTTTGCTATCACCAGTAGGCGTAGTGCTGTCTTCGGGTCGGCTTCGTTTGGAACTTTCGGGTCGAGCTGGTGGGGTAAGCCGGGCCTGTACCTGCCTACCCGCGCGGTTCCCTCTTGGTTTCAACGATCGGCGAGGGGTCTGGTCGCTTTCGCTAGACGTTAGCGCGGCCGTGGTCGCGGCTGGTGTCAGGGCTTTTTCGGTGGGACGAGTCCCGCCTACTGCAGCCATGGACAGAGCTCTGGGTGCAAGCTGTTGTCCACCGTCAGTGGCCGTCACCCTCGTCGATGTCTCCGCCATTTGGGTCTTGCTGGGAGGCAGGTTAGACTGGTGGGTTTTCTGGTGGGGTTTCCAGCCCTTCCTGGCCTTCTTTTTAGAAGCGACCAGGTTCCAGTTTGGCCCGGGTGCTGCAGCTGCAGCTGGTATGGCAGCTGATAACGCTGTCAGGTCAATCTCCGTCTCTTTCGAAGAAGCCCCGAGGGGCGCTCCGACCATCGAGACATCGCGAGAGTAGTGTGGTCTCGCCGCATCCGAAGACGCGGTTTTAGACGTTGAAGGTGTGGTGGTGGTTAATGATGAGGACGCGGCTCTACCCTGTGTTTTGGGTTTTCTAGGTGGTTTTTTGGTGTTAGTTTTTCTGACTTCATGCAATTCATTGCCCCCCCCAGAGTACGAGGGGCGGCCCGAGCCGGAAGGCTCGGGGAAGGATTCTCCGAAGGGTTTTCCTCCGGTACCTTCCTGGGGTAGTTCCTTATTTTGACTTGCTTCCATCATGTTATTGGATTTTCAGGGTTACCTTCCCTTCGTCAGATTATTGGCCGCCACTAACAATATCCCCCCGAAGAGGGATATTTTTAGTGACGGGAAACAGGATGCACCAGGCCCGCCACCTACTACCGTTCCCCAGGGACGAATCCCCGGGGACAAGTAGTAGTACGGGCTCACGAGGAGGTTATCTGACCCAGCACCCCTTTTTTTTTTTTTTTTTTTTTTTTTTTTTTTTTTTTTTTTTTTTTTTCATATATTGGTGTTGATTCTTATTCTAAAAACTGACCTCAATATATAAACTTGTCTTTAACGTATTCCCCTACGGACTCCTCTCTTTCCCCCTTGATTTTAACACGTTGGCGCTCTACTGCCTTGGCTACCCGACGGGGAAACTTGAACCCTCTGGTCTTTAGAATGGCATACCATGTTTCTGGTTCTCTTCCTTGTACTTGGGACCAGATGGAGTCCACCTGAGAAGTTTCTTCACCATCAGGAACCTCATCATCAATTGGTTCGATGTCTGCAGCATAGTCGGTGCCAGTCTTGCTGAACTGAGGGTCCAAAGAGCCTCCTCTCCCAAATACCCATGCCACTAGGACAGCGTTCATCCCTATATCTGCCAGATTCCCCTCGAAATTGAACCTTGCATTGATCGAACGGCGGTGTCCGATCAGGGACCCAAAGATATGAATCCATGTAAAAAGATAGGGATTCGCATTTGAGGAGTATGCTGATTTATTTACTAAACCCATGTCTGACTGATAGGGGAAGTAGGAGTGTTCGGATCCACTCTCTTGTCCTTCCTTTGACATACGTATCATTTCGTCTGCCATTGTTCGGACGTAGATCCAGTCCATAAATTGCCCGGCCTTGATGTTCAGAATGGTCATGGCATAACCAACTGACAACAACCCTGCACAGTCTCTGAAGCGACTGGATAGGGACCCCATTCTTACGATGGACTCTGTATGTTTGGTGAATCTGTTAAAAAACATGTCGTACGCTGCTACCATCTTTAAGAAGCCACGGTCACTCAACCAGCTGGAATAGATTTGTCGGACGCCATGGAATGCCATCCCTTTCCCCCCTTCGGCCACTAAGGTATCAGTCATCCGTTTTTCAAGTGCGTCAACATACTCATCGTTGATGATTTTGGTGGTTCTATAGATACAGAGAATATACAGGGCCATGGATCTTCGCGTCCATCTAGCCCGGGTGACACGAGGCTAGTATTTTGAAGCTAGGATAGTAAGCTAGTAAGGGGTCACTAGCTTGGTTTCTAGCTTACCTACTAGCCTGGATTGTAACCAAGCTAGTGCTGTCTACACGAAGCTAGGAAATTTCAAGCTAGTCAAGTCAGTAGTGAGTTGTGCTTAACCTGATAACACGTATACGTAAAAATGAACAGTGTGCGTAAGAGAAAAGCAATTCTACTAAGAAAGTTAATTCGGAAGTTGTGTCAACATGCGCTAGATGAAATATTAGCTCTGCTAGAAGAAAAGCGTACTTGGACAAGACCCTGGATCTTAAGAAGACATAGTCATGGAGCATCTGCATTACTTTTAAAAGAACTGCGATCTGAGGATTCCGGCGAATTCAAGAGTATTTTGCGAATGACACCTAATATTTTTGACAATTTACTGAATCTAGTGGGACCACAAATACAAAAATTAAATACTAATATGAGAGAAGCCATACCGGCTAAAATAAAATTGGAAATAACTCTAGATTTTCTATCATCTGGTGTCAATTACAGGAAGTTAAGTCACATGTATCGTGTTTCAAGATCTACTATATCTAGATTTATACCAGAAGTTTGCAGTGAAATTTATAAGGCATTAAAGAAAGATATACAGGTATGTAGAATTTTATTTATTTCAAATTAAAGTAGGTACTTTTACGCTTACATAAATGGCGAGATTAAATTCTAAATTACAAAATGAGAAATCATAAATGACGACAAAATGTACGTTTACGCTACATAAATGGCGAGAAATGTATCAAGCATTTTGAAATGCTTGATAGATGGGATCTTCATCTTGCTCCAACTCTTGCTGTGGTGGCGGATGGATGATGGGTTCATCACGTTGCTCAGTCTGTTGTAGTTGTGATGGTGGATTAGTGTAGAGTGGACTTGCTGCAGAACTATTGTAAGAAAATGTGGTTGACATATTGGAGTCTGAAGAATTGATAGGTGACTGGTACGAAAATGTAGTATTTCCGAAGTTTAAATCATACATCCGACAGCGGGATAGTGTTGCGTTGATCTGATCCCTAGCTAAAATGGCCTGTCCGGGTGAAAGCTTTTTCAACTGACTTGCTACATATTTTGCAAATATCTCATGTTCATCCAGCTCTGGTTCCTGAAATTCTCGTGAACTGTTTAAATCCTCCTTAATCACCTTAATTTCATTTATCAATGAACTCACTTGCGAAACCTTCCGTTTCTTAAATTGCGGAATGTTACTTCCGGGGGAAATAAATTTAGAAGTTTTATCTTGAATAGACGACATTTCGCTTGCAGGTTGAGACATTTCAACTGTCTTTTCTGACAGATTTTCTGCTACGGGTGGTTCTAATGACTGACTGTTGCTTGCACTGTTGTCATCTTTATTATTGTTTGGAGAATCTTGATTGTTCTGAAAATAAAAAATTTGTTAAAAATATTGTTACAGATTCCAACTACAACTGAAGAATGGGCAGCTATAGAAAATGGTTTCAGAGTGAAATGGAACTTTCCAGCGTGTTATGGCGCCGTCGACGGGAAGCATGTTCAAATCATAGCTCCTGGCAACAGTGGAAGTTTGTTTTTTAATTACAAAAAAACATTCAGTATTGTTCTTATGGCTATTGTTGATTACGATTATAATTTCATTTATATTGACGTCGGCGCCTGTGGAATGGCATCTGATGGAAGTGTTTTTAGGAATTGCTCCATATATAATCAACTAGAAAATAACCTTATACCACAAGGCGGAGTAATTTTGGCGGATGCTGCATTCCCATTAAAATCGTATATTATGAAACCGTACCCAGGTGACAATTTAACACATGAAGAAAAAGTATACAACTACCGGCTAAGTAGAGCCAGAAGAACTGTAGAAAATGCCTTTGGCATATTGGCAAGCCGATTTCGTGTTTATCAAAGACCAATCGCAGTTGACGTAAAAACAGTAGACAAAATTGTACTAGCATCATGTGCTCTGCATAATTGGTTACGAAAAGAGCAAAAAAGCACTTATTGCATTAGTAGTGATGTCGACCAAGAAGACATTGAAGCGGGAAACATTATTCCCGGTTCATGGAGAATGGAAAATTTATGTTTACCCAGTATCAGTCGACAGGGAAGTAACCACTCTTCTCTGTCAGCTATCGAAAAAAGGGAGAAATTTAAGAGATATTTCAACAATGATGGAGCAGTACCATGGCAAGCAAGAATGATTCGTTAATTCAGACAAAACTACAAGAAAAATTAAAAATGCCGACGATTATTAATATTTCAATAAGTACTTTTAAGGTAAATAATTGTAAAGAGTAAATAATATTAAAATAACTTACCGAAGTTTTTCTCTTCATTGGCACCTTTTTTATGAAATTATGCATTTCCTCAAACCAAATAATTTTTGGCTTATAGACTTCTGCAGTTCCTGCTCCAGACCTCTCAGAGTTTTCTATCTTTGTTAATTCTTGACAATATGTAGCTCTTAGATTTTTAATTTTATTTTTAATCTCTTTTATCGACATTTCTATTCCATCTTTATTTAGTATGTCGCGTATTTTTTCTAGTGACGAGTCTCGCATTTGCTTGTCCTTGTAAGATGGAATACTTGCATTCCACAAACATTCCTCTTCTCTGTACAATTGAACGAATTTTAAATTAATTTTGTCCGCTAATTTCGGCATTTTAACAAATTGCACGCACTCTCACCACGCTCTCCGACTGCACACTAGCTTAGGTTCGCTAGCTTCGCGGTTGACACGAAGCTAGTAACGAAGCCAGGATAGTAAAACGGGTGGTGGGGGGCGCCTACTAGCTTGAAAAATAGAACCCCAAGCTATTAAAACTATCCTGGCTTGAGGCACTAGCTTGCTAGCTTCCACACTAGCTTACTAGCTTGTAAACGAAGCTAGTTCCGTCTACACGAAGCTAGTGTCACTAGCTTACTAGCTTGGCAGCACTAGCTTGGCTCACTAGCTTGATTTACTAGCCTCGTGTCACCCGGGCTTCTCTGAACTTCTCCTAATCCCGCTCTAGCATCTACGGCATCTAGGGCAATTATCGGTTCGGTGGGAGTGTAATCGCCCTCTCTCTTGATCTCCACAATGTCCCATGGGGTGATTTCAGCTGATTTCTCTCCAATAACACATTCAAATGATCTCCAAGTTTCTTCTAACTGCCCCTTGAGGGTGAGCCCGTAGGAGAAAAGGAAACACTTTACAGTCTCCATGGTTAGGCTAGCTGATTTAATCCCACCTTTAACCGACCGATCGAGGTCATTATCACATTTGGGATTGTAGTCGATGGCTTAGTACGATTTGACCTAATGAACCAGTCTGCAGGGAATTCTACTGCTGCTGAAGGGTCTTTGTGGTCAAATTTAATAGTCTTTTGAGTCGCAATGTGAATAGAGGAGTCCTCGCCAAAATCCACCATTTTGATTCCTATGACATATATGATTAGTATTAGTGTTGCTGCATGTCACAGGTAGCACAAACTGTAGATAATGTATTTGTTTGAGCTTCTTCTTTTCGTTCTGATCGTTTATTACGGAACGACTGCTTCTGTTCTATATGGGTTGTATACTTTTCTTGCAAATTATAGCTTCATTATATAGCTATAGCTTCATTTCAGGAAATGAAGAAACCAAACGTAATTGAAATTGAAATAATGTCGAGCAAATACTACACTGGTCTTTTTTCGGTCGATGGAAGGACAGATTTTTAGATTTAAAAATTTTCATGTAAAAGGAAAGGCTGGGTTTTGGCTCTTCTCTTAACTCCTCAACTAGCATGCTGTGCATTTTCCTTATGGTCAATTCTGAATTCAAATATTCACGAGTGCTTTTTTCCCGACAGTAATGTGATTCAACCTTTGGAAAACGTATTATGTGCTCTTCAACGATGGTTTTAGCACGAACATCTTTTTCAATAGTTGATGGTTTGCGTCCACCACGCATATCTTTTTCCAGTATTCCAGTAGGTAATATTTTTTTTAAGACAGTTTTTACAATTGTCTCGCCAATGCCAAAAGTATTCAAGAAGAAAGTCCGGCAAACCTTTATCTTTTCGCCGTTGAGATAGAAATAGTAAAATACTGTATTTTGTCTTCTAGATTCAGGACCAGCCGTTTTTTGTTTAGTACGTACTTGTTCAACATGACGTGCAATGAAATTTCTTTGAGTTGTTAAGTTTCCTAAACCCCAGTAAGATTTAAATATTTCTTGACGGCAATCTTCACTAAATAAATAACATTCTCGATGTATTCTTTTACAATTTGTTGTGTTACAGATTGGTCCTAGTTTTCGTTCAGGTATAATCTTTTTAGAAACTTGTGTTGAATATTCCTTCCCAAAATATTTATTGTTATTGTTATCTTTTCTTTTGTTAATTGCTGTCTCTCTTCGGTCTGTTTCTCTCGGAGCACCTTCAACTGCAAAATCTTCTGGTATAGATCTTTCTCCTTCAACTGCAAAATCAACTTCAACTGCAAAATCTTCTGGTCTGGAATCAGCGTTGCTCGGTGGTAAGATACGAAGTGGTTGTAAATGATCATCACAAATAGAATCATTTTCAAAATGATGCCAACATAACAAAATTTCACATCTTACACACGCACTAAATACTTCCTCATGGCATTCGTTTATCTCACAGGACTGAACTCGATATTCCGTCTCAACATTTCGAGTAACAATAGGGTAAGATGTTCGTGGCTCATCACGAACAATGGTTTGTTCTCCAGCACGTTCCTCATTTTGCCGTCGTCGTTCATCATCAGTGATTCTGGGCAATATGCTTTCTGAACAATCCGTTTGGTCACTCAAATTAGAATCTGGTTGAACCGTAAGCTTATCTGGGATTTGCATTATTGTAGAATTATTATTAGCCGCAGTTAAATCATCATCATCTTCATCTTCATATGTTAATCCCACGCAGAGCTCATGATACCACTTGCCACAATCATGGCACTGCCGCATGTCCATAATTTTATCTTCATGACAACCGTTACAAAACCAGGCCCCTGTGGATATGGGTGCAGGTGTTGCCGATGAAGTAGACGGCCTCGCAGTGTCAACTGTCTGTTTGTTTTTTGTCGCAAATAAATCCCTGGTCACTTCTTGACCTTTGTAATTGAGAGCTTTTTTTCTTGGTGCATTCTTGTTTATTTTGATATCTTTTGGAGTGGGAATGAACTGCTGAAATGGAGATTTTACAGATGCATTCAGAGTTTCTGTTTGCGGTGCATGCTCTGTTGCAATAGGGCCGGGATCTTGACTGGCACGGCTCCTGTCACTTTGCAGTCTGGAAAGAGGCATATCATCACCTGAAGATGAATCCGAATCATTTAATTCCTCTGGGATACGGTTTGTAATTTCTACATCTGTGTCACCTTCAGCAAGAGAATCACTTGTGCCGATTCTACTACCTCCACCGGAAACAGTAGCTTCGTCAATGGTCATCTCAGTCAATGCTGAGGGAGCATATGCTGTTTCGGGGATCACGTCTGGATCGAAGGTATACAGACCAGTGGCTCTAAACCCATTGGTGATGTTGCTGTGGGT
Organism: Eupithecia dodoneata; assembly: GCA_947044415.1. Taxonomy (NCBI): domain Eukaryota; kingdom Metazoa; phylum Arthropoda; class Insecta; order Lepidoptera; family Geometridae; genus Eupithecia; species Eupithecia dodoneata. Next base: position 6,126,406 of record OX345670.1, read on the forward strand.
CATACATTTAGACCAAACTTGTGACGGAATCACGTTAAAGCTCGATTTGTTCAACTTTCTTTCTGGATGCTTGTTGACAAATTTCAGCAATTCCTCGTCCCAATGGTGTTCAAAAGAACGGTACACAGACTTGTCTAACGGTTGAAGTTCGTGCGTCGTGTTCGACGGTAGACAATACAGCGTTATATCATGTCTGTCAGCTTCCTCCACAATTCATCAAGTAAATCTTTGGTTTTCTTTGCTAACTTATTGTACAAATTGTCGCACACATAGGAAGAAAAAAAATCACGGCCTCTTATCTTGTACTTTGGAAGAGCAGCTTGCATTAATCTACGAAATCCTGTACCTTCGACAAAATGAAAGGGTAAGTTCTGGAGGGCAATCATTTCAGCAATCGTACGATCCATTTCTTGAGATTTGTGATGCGATGAATCCCAATAATTCATTACTTGTAAACTTTTTTGTAATGTTAATTGTCTTTTAACGTTTTCGGCTGGAGTTAACGTAACCTACAATTACAACAACATAAATTGGTTACGATTACTTCACGAAATAAAACACGTATCCATACTATATATATCGGCGGCCAGGATCGAGCGTATAATATTCATGCTAACGGCGCGCGGCGGCCTTCTTTTGCGGAGTCGGAGTTGTATGTAGTTTGAGTGATTGTCACAATCAGACTCGTTGGAATATTTAATGTTGTGGGCCGCCAACTTTGTTTTTATGTTCGTTTTTAAGTGTGTTGATTGGTATCTTGAAATGTTTGCTTGCAGTATAAGCATTTAACTCTCCAGACTTAACCTGCTCTATACATTTTTCTAATAATTACGGTGTGTTACTGGTTTTTGTTCCATACTTGCGGGTACCCGGCGTTCGAACCTTCTTCTTACTGCCCATGGTTGATCGTCTACAGACAATTTATACATTATCATCAGAGATCGGAATAGGTAGAACGATTTTATGTACTTGCATCAAAGTTTCATAACATGGATATGGCTTTTTTTCCGGAAAGTTCCGATATTAACCGGATTGCGTTAAGTTATGTAATTGGAGTAGTAATCTAGTAACTACTACATTTAAAATTTAACGGAAGTGATTGTGAAACGTTTATAGGTGAATTAATTTTTATTGACCTGTTGAATAAAAAAATGTAGTTTTCGCCGTATGCTGGACAATCCACACAACATCATCTAGCTCCAAGCTGGGAGTTCAAGGAGTCCAAGGAGAGCTCACACACACATTTTTAATCTTCATCGACGTCCATTACAATTTCTAAATTCAGATATTTATCTATACAATTAAAATAAATGACCATTAGTTTTTCAACATTTTCTATTTTAAGTCTATTTATTTTGGCGTCTTAAGATCCATTTATAGATGGAAAATGATCTTTCTACATCTACTGACGTCAACGGAGTGAATTTTAAATATGATACTATATCATCTGCCTCATTTTTTTCAATCTAATCACTATATTCTCTGAGTTTATCTAAATCAGGGTTACGTTCCATAACATTTTCAATCAGCTCTGACTTAGTCTAATGCTACCAGTGAATCAGCTAAAGATAGATCTCGTTTTTGTAATTCTTTATAGACAGTTGTATAGAATAGTAATTCTTTTCAATCATTTAAATTATTTTGTAAACTTTCCTATTCTAAAATACGTTTGTGCATTTCGAATAGCTACCGCATCAGAGTCACAACCACAAGACTTGGAGATTGGCACACGCTAAGGGGGCCTCCCCCTTAGCGTGTGCTAATCTCCAAGTCTTGTGCTGCAGTAAGTGAAGTAAGACTGCGAATGATGATGATGATATTGATACGTTTCTCAATTTACGCCTCCATGTAATATTTATGAAATTACGGAAAATTATTCTGGATTATTTTAAAATACCGGAATTCCCGAAGCATATCTATACTAACCTATCGTTTGATGTCATTGACCCTAAATCGTTCTACCTATTCCGATCACTGATTATCATCATCAACCTATGTTAGTCCACTGCTGGACATAGGCCTCCCTCAATGAGCACAATAGCGCCCTGTCTTCAGCTTGACGCATCCAGCATCTACCTGCAGTCTTTCGCAGGTCGTCATACCACCTGGTCGGAGGGCGCCTGATATCGTTTCAAGGCATACTGCATGGAGGAACGTGGTACGTTTAACACAATAGCCACTTTACGCTGTTTCAGTCCCTGGTCGATCAATGCGACGGCTTGCGCGATCTGTTCTGCTGTTAATGGCATTTTTTGTGATACAGGTTGTTAAGATACTCAATAACAATCACTAAATCCAAAAAAAATATAACTTTCAACGAAAGATTTTAAACACACAAAATGACAAATCGTGTCATGCGCTGAAATGACCTGTTTCGACTAAATCTCAAAAAGTGGTGTCAAATTCAACTCAAGTTTAATGAATTAAGCCGCATTCACATTTGTCTGACGTGTTGTGTCGTGATGCTTTCTGTCGTGATGGCTACTGTTCACATCTATATGACGCGTTATGACGCATTTTTTAATCATTTCCGTTATAGCTCTCAGAGAGTTTACACATTCGCAATGTTTTTTCATGAATCATCCGATTCAGATTCAGATTATGAAGAAGATATGCAGTTATTGGCACTGGCAACACTTCTAATAAAACAAAGAAAGAGAAGAAGATATTGGATACATCCAGTAAATACAAAAAGAGAGACTAAAGGCGAGTTTCATTGTCTCGTTAAAGAGCTTGAGAGTGATGCTGAAAAATTTCATCAGTATTTTAGAATATCTAAAGCATAGTTTGAGAAAATTCATAGTTTGATTGGGTCCATCTGACAAAACCTACTTAGCAAAATGACTAGCTAGCAATACGTCAGCACCTCATCTTCTCTTCATAGCATTTGAACGACATCGCTAAACTGACTTGGTAGCAAAAAGACTACTTTTTCAAAAGTACTGTTAGTAACAAAAACATTTTATTTAGAAAAAATATGTTTAATAACCAACAAAAAGAAAAGATTATTCTTGTTTTTATAACATAAAAATTACACTAAGAATTATACTTAAACATTAGTTTTAAACCCCTCATTGAAAGAGTCGTTTTTACCCTTAAATAAAAAAAAATTTAATCGGCTTACTAAAATTTTAAAAAATATGTTTCTAATGGTTCTGATGAAGAATTTGCTTTTTAATTTCAAAAATGTTTTCTAAGAACTGCATCTCATTGATGTGTCCATGTTTCAGTGATGTAATTTCATTTTTGAGCATTTTATCAAATTGTATGTGGCGACGCAACCGTCGTGATTTGTTAAAATAGTGCTGCTTGATAGCAATATCTTTCAAGCGTGCTTCTTTTCGCAGGATATACAAAAATAAAAGCAACGTAGCCTTATGTGGGATCCGGACGTTAAGGCGTCTGTGCCAGCTCTCCATGCCATTGTTCGTTCTATGCCTTTCAGTAGCACAACAAATGAGTGAAAAGGATTTTTCCCATTGCCGTTTGAAGTATTTAATGAACTTGTCATTACGTGCGGTTTTTGGAGCTCGATTCATTATTGCTCTCCAGCCAGCGTCTATATATTTAATTGGCAATAAAGGCAAATTTGCTGTATGTCTAATAATTTCATTTTTAACCTTAAGTTCGCGGCCCTTTTTCCAAACTGCTCGATTGTAGTGGTAAAAACAGCCCGTAACAACTGCCCTTGGAAACACTGCTTTAAAGGCGTTCATAAGACCTGCTTCATAGTCGCATTTGAAATTGCGAATATCAATATTGAGTACATCTCGTATGAGTGTAAAAAGCCTTATGTACGTGACTTCCGTCTTGTTAGGGAGCAAGGCGTATATAACGGGCAATATATTAGTGTACTCACTAGAACTATTCAAATCCACATGTATCGAAAAAAATTGAAAAAATGGTTTCGGACACCTTTTAAATGTTCCGTCGCCGAAGAAATATTGATTACGTAATACTTTCAAAGTTTTTTTGGCTATCTTGGAGCAAAACAACAATATTTTGTCATCTCCGCCATCATCTGCTACCAAAAAATCAGACGCCATAATTTTGGGTATGACTACTTCTTGTATTTTCTTGAATTCCGTTCTTTTCACATTCAAAGTTTTCTTCCGGGCTCTATATAGGTTATCTTTCACTTCCGAGTAAGATGGCATTATTAAATTTTCGGACCCTTTTATTGACGACTGTATGAGAACATGTCTTTCAAATATTTTCTTAACCGGTTCCATTTTACTACAAACTTCTTGACGGCACAAATCCATCATCAACGCTCTCTTATTGTCGTCTGGATGAGGTGCACAACAGTGAGAACTTTTTCGTACTATCTTATCTTTAGTGTCATTTAAAGTCACTGAAGCGGAACATTCACCTTTATTTACGCACCTCCACAAGCTTCCATTTTTATTGTTTTTAGCAAAATTATATCTATGGCTGTTATGAAGAAGTGCTTGGTTTCCTTTTTGATTTGTAATAAATTTAAGGTTATCCGGCATTTTCTTGGCTTTCACTGCTTACGCTTCTATTACAACCAAATGAATCAATAACAATGAAACAATATTCGATGTTATCTTTCAAGCATACTTCAACATGACAGCTTCCTTCTTAATTTATAATTGACCAGTCTTGTTTTCAAACTACGAAGTTTGAAACCATGAAGTATTAACACCGTTGTAGCCGATTTCGTATTTTTTGTTCAAAAAGTACTAGTTAGCAACATGATTTTCTAAGAGGTAATAGTTAATGTCTATATACTTACTTGAAATTATATTTAGTTTAGCGTACATAAAGGAAAGCTAATAATTACCTTTTTGAAACTTCTGTAACCCTAGTACTTTTCAGAAACCGAATCAGGATGCAACATTATAATATATATGATATTTAAACCATAACCACTGCTCATTCTAACAAGTCTTAAAATTTCAGTATTTAGTAAACACGACATGATTAGGATTTCAACTTTTTGTAAATGACTGTACCTGTTTTGAAAAAGTAGTCTTTTTGCTACCAAGTCAATTTAGCGATGTAGTTCAAATGCTATGAAGAGAAGATGAAGTGTTGATGTATTGCTAGCTAGTCATTTTGCTAAGTAGGTTTTGTCAGATGGACCCGTTTGATTGAAGAAGACATAAAAAAAATACGTACAAAATTTCGTAAACCCATTGGGACAAAAGAGAGACTTGGTGTATGTTTAAGGTAAGATTTTTATTTTTGAAATGAATTATCTTCATCAGAAAAATCTACATTAGCATAATATGACGAGATGTTTTCTTCTACATAATTTGGAGCCGGTCGTTCCATTCGGTGATGTGGCTAATGTAGGTGTTAAAAAGGTGAAGGATGATGTGCTTGAGTATGTTGGCATGGATGTGGATGGGTGAACGGGTGGCTGCAGTCCTTGTTGTAGCGGCTGAGAAATAATCTGGCGAGTCACATTGATTGGTGTTCTGCGGATTTCGGCCTGTGCTTCCAACATACGTATTTCGGCTTATGATATAGCTGTGTGCAATTCTAATTTTATTTTGGACTGGTCGAGTTTGGGGAGTTTTTTGACGGCTTTGCTCATGCTTAGAAAGAATAAGTCGGTTTCATCTATATCTTTATCTCGCTGCTTAGAAAGTTGCTTTTGGAGTCGCAAATCATGCGAAGCCTTCATCAAATCTTATAGATTATTTAAACTGGTTTTATTTCTTAAAGGTGTGTTAGATTGCGAGGAACTAGATAATGGTGTTGCTGAGCGGCTGTTTGATTGAAGTTGAGTGTTATCTTGCGATTCTTCTGAATGAGTGATATCTGATTGAGATTCTGGTGTATTTGGCGGTGACTGAAGATTTGTTACTGTTGGTAGAGTTTCCATATGCGGCTGTAAAAACATCTCTGCTCTTCATACTTCCACGGTGTAATACATTTAGCGGCCATACCACTTTTTTTATTTTTACGGCGTTTCATTGCATTAGTATAGGCATTTCTTAATCTATTCCAGTCTTCTTTACATTTTTCCGCTGAAACAAAAACAAAACGTGTTTTATTTCACAGATTTTTAGATACTGGAAACTCCTTCCGGTCATTGGCGTTTAGTTATCGCATGGGTTTTTCTACAGTAAAAATCATAGTCGAAGAAGTATGTACTGCAATATGGAAGAATTTGGCCCCTATTGTAATGCCCATACCCACAGAACAAACATGGAGAGAGATTGCGATAGGATTTGAAAAGATATGGCATTTCCCAAATTGTCTTGGATCACTTGACGGGAAGCACGTTACTATTATTAATCCAATAAATTCAGGCTCAACTTATTATAATTATAAAAATGAGCATTATATTGTGTTGCTAGCGCTTGTTGACGCCCATTACAGATTTATTATGGTAGATGTAGGAGCGTATGGTAGAAATAGTGATGGTGGTATATACCAAGAGTCATTAATTGGAAAAATGTTTGAAAACCGTCAGTTAAATGTGCCACCGAATAAAAAATTAAGCCAAAATACTGAACCTTTATCTTACACTATTGTAGCAGATGCGGCATTTCCATTAAAAACGTATTTATTAAAACCATACAGTAAAGCGAAATTAGTTAACAATGATGCAAACAAAATTTTTAATTATCGTTTATCACGTGCTCGCCGCACTGTAGAAAATGCATTCGGTATATTACGAGCGAGGTTTAGAGTGTTTCAAGGACCTTTACAAGTACAACCGTACATGGTGGATAAGATTGTACTTGCTACTTGCTGCCTCCATAACCTCTAACTCAAAATACACATGAAACTGAAGAAATATTGACGGTTGGAAGTGAGATTTGCAGTAGTAGCTTCATAGACATTGGCCCTTTACATAGAAATCCATGTCAAGAAGCTATTCAAGTTCGCGAAGCATATAAAAAATATATTTAAGTTCAGAGGGACAAGTTCCATGGCAAATTGAAGCTATTAGACAAGGAAATCGGTATAATTAAATAAAAGCACTTTACTTACGAGGTTTTTTCATTTTTTCTCCAATCTCCTCCCAAATAGATGCTCTAATAGCTAGATCCTTATATTGTTTACATTTTGTATCATAAATCGCTTTATATTGTCGTACGTACTCGATCAGCTCGTCGTCCATACTTCTGACGCGTCAACACAACAAAATGGCGCGTGCACACTAGTCCGACCCGCTGTGTCGTGTCGCTGCGCCGCCCCCCGCACCTCACCCATCCTGACGCGGACCGGGATCGCTTCTGACGCGACACAACATAAGCCATCACAACACACTGCATCAGAGAAATGTGAACGCAACCATATTAATTGTATGAGACCGATACCTTTCTGATGCATCATGACACAACACGTCAGACAAATGTGAATGCGGCTTTACCCTCTTGAACGTGGGCTACTTCCCATTTGGTAAACCTCAAACTGTACCTACTAAAAAGTTGCGTTTGGTAAACATTTTATATGTCATACATTCAGATTTTATAGAAATTTTATAGAACGACCGTATAGTTCGTATACGAATTTCCACCTGCTTCCTTTGTAACGATGTTTTTTTCAATTTCTTTGAAATAAGTTCATAGTTGTTATGCATTATTGGAGAGCTAAAAAACCGTTATGTTTTTAAAATAATCTGCTAGCCAAGTTTCATAACGTTTTTTTTAAGGCATTTTAGTGGAAAAAATTTCAATGAATAATGAAATAATATCGTTTTTCATCTCGCATTTTTAAATTTGGAGCGATAATTGTTGTTTTAATATTGATAAATAACCAGTGTTTATTCGTTTTTATAAATCAGAAGAAAAAAATAGATTTAAATAGACAGTTTTTTTTAAATACATTTTTGATGTTGCACTTTTGACTTATTTTGAAAAAATCATGATAACTTAAAAATGGTTCACTTTTGCACGAAGCACATGGGGATGAAAATTATCGCAAATAGTCACCCCTATCACCTCCTAACGGGAATACGTCAAATTACCAATAACCCTGTATACATGCTAAATCAACTAAGTATAAAATATGAAAAATCAACAATCACAGATTTGGTATATTAACATAAAAAATCAGACTACACTACTAAGTTAAAAATCAATAAAAAATATAAAGTTATACAAGCAATTCTAGATGATTTGTTCAAAGGTGTTTTGTATAAAACTATAGAATAAAGTCAAATCAACTTTTTGTTAAATCAATAAAAATCACAATTCAATTTCACTATTTCGATCACAAGTTTTATTAGTTCTAAAATGTTTTCATAACATAAGATATTTACATGCAAAATCAACTATAATATATGTATATAAAATAAACAATCACATATTTGGTATATTAACATAAAAAAAACACTACAAAGTTAAAAATCAAAAAATTTAAAAGTTGTACAAGCAATTCTAGATTATTTGTTCAAACATTTTTTTATAAAACTATAGTCTATAGTAAAATCAACTTGTTTTAAAAATCAAGAAAAATCAGAGTTCAATTTGACTATTTCAAAAGTTTACATGCAAAATCAAATATAAAAAATCAACAATATACAATAATCATCGATTTGGCATGTTAACAAAAATATAGACTACAATGTTAAAAATCAATAAAAAAAATTATAGAGTAATACAAGCAACTCGTGATAATTGGTTCAAACAAATTTCCAATGATATTTTTCCACTTTTGTAATCGCCGAGTAGATTGTTAATTCTTATATCATTTTGGATGGACTTTTTCCTTCGTTTTGATATAGTTTCTTCATTGTTATAAAATCTGAAAAAGAAAATTGTGTGAATTAAAGAATATTATACGTATTTGACGACCCTGTTGGCGTAATGGTCACCATGCCGGACTGCCACGCAGATCCCGGGTTCAATTCCCGGTACGGTCAACATCTATGTGATGAGCAAAGTTGTTAGATGTGGTCTGGGTGTTGGATGTATGTATTTATATGAAGTATTTAAGTATGTATATGTAGTACATCAGTCTTGTTGGTATTAGTATCCATAACACAATCTAATAAATAACTTACCATGGTACTAACCGGTCGAGTGTGAAATGTGCCCTGATATATTATATTATATGTACAGGGTGTGGCGTAATGAGTGGATAATCCTTTACCCACGGTTCGGGGGCATCACGACTGTTCGGAACATGACAATTTGTCAGTAAAAGTGTCACGGTTTTCGAGTAATCAGGCATTTTTAAAAATTTTTAAAATGTTAGATCTTACCCACTCTTTTAAGTACCAAATTTACAATACAAAGAATTTTCTCAGTCTGTTTTCTGAATAGCATTACTAGATACTGGTGCTATCAAATGTAAACTACCAATTTTGTACGATAGCCATAGTTTTTTTTATTTTTATTTTTGAACGCAAAATTTGTGTTTTTATTAAATTTTTAACAAACTTTGATATCTCGTGGTGTAAAAAAAATGTACGGAGACATGAGTGCCCAATTAATTAATTAAAGCCTATTTCATTAGGATTCCAAAATGGTATAACATACGATATCTCTAGCTCTGAATTAAAAAAACTAATGCTTTTAAGATGAGTTAGAAGCATTTTTTGAAAATTACATTTATAAATTTATTTACAACTAGCGGCCCGTCCCGGCTTCGCCCGGGTGGTCATTTGTATCAGGCAATTTTTAAAATTTTTCTCTTTTTTCTCGCCGTAAAAACCATCCTTGAACTTCAACGAACATTTTAAAAAAAGATTTGGCCAAATTGGTCCAGGCGTTGTTGAGTTATGCGCTTACCAACACATTTTGCGATTCATTTTTATATTATAGATAATGTTAGAATTGACCACCGTGAGCTCGAATGCATGCCCTGCACCTGCTAATAAACGATCGCTTAACATTTCGGGCATGCCCCGTTTGACTTATGGTCTCCGCGTAGTACGTCTGGAAATCGCTCGCACTGACGTGGTCGGGTCGGCTTCTCTCTTCGAGTACACTTTCATCGTCGTTTACACTTGGCCTCCCGGAGCTAGTACCGCCGATGGCGCTTCCTGGAATTCGACCTTCCATGTATGCATTATGCACTCGAATAAAAACTCTGTAATCGAGATGGCGTGTGTGGGGAAACCTCTCCCGATACAGTGCTGCAGCTTGAATGGCATTACCGTCACATTCGCCGTAAATAAAATGCATTTGAGAATACTCCATCGCAGTGTACGGTATATTGCGAGGCATTGCAGTCGATACGTATCACTAAATCACTAGGCAAATCAAGTCCAAGGTCACAGCAGAAAATTGATGAAATTATTGTCCAAATCATGACAAACAATAGAGTCGCTCCCTATCTTTTTTACTCGATACATGAAACAAAAACATTGGCTCGTCTAAATCGAATTCAGGGGTTCTGTTGCCGCTCATGTCTTGGAAGGATGATCTGCTACGCTGGTCTTTGACATTTTCAATGGTGGACTCGGATGAAGAACTGCTGTAATCGAACAATTTTCTGGTGTTTTCAGAGTTGCAAGGTTCAATACCACTTACCAATATACTGTTAATGTTATCCGATAACCTCTATGAATGGTGATTAATATAGGTCGTTCTGTAAGTACGGAAGGAGCATAAAATATGCTTCATCCGGAATAGCATTTGAATCATATGGGTATAGCCCAGTTGCTCATCCATTTTTGATATTTTCAAGGGTCATGTATTTGGACCACACTTTTGTAAAAGAAATATTTAATCGTGTCTTCGTGAGCTTACCCCAACAAACATTTCATAAGTCGCCACAACGTGCCGATTCTAACTTTTGGTTTTATACTTTGGTAGTAAATACGTCGCTATCACGTTAACACGACCCAAAAAGGGCCCATTTTATACGAGTTAGTGTCATAATAGAGTCGTGTATCAGTCGTATTAATCGCAATATGGTCTTGTAGTGGCCGTATAAATGTCGTGTGATGCACTTTTAATCGAGTTAAGATGTTTATTACCATTGCTTTACGGCATTTTATCGATTATGTAGTGTTAATTACGACTTTTTTTACGGGATTTTATTGTGAAGTGGAGATAGTGAATGAAACTAAATAACACAATTTATTTTTACTGTGATAGAATTAATCTTGCAAGGAAGCCATTTTATTTTATCATTACGTATTACGTACATCGTCGAAATTCATGTTCAAATAAATAGTTCAATTGGGAAATTAATTTTATCGAGTAATATGCGCTAGTAACCTCGAAATAATGAACGCGCCTTATAAATTATTTAGATTTAAGCAGTAATTTTACTCTAATTTGACGAATGTGTAAACAGTTGCCTTTATACGACTTAAGAGATTATGACACGACCGTAATACAATTTCTTAACGACTTTTCACTATGTGCGCTTCTTTTGGGTCAGCCATATTGGAAAGCCAAGGAAATTTGGGTTCAGTTGTTGAAAAAGGGGTTTCTATGTATATAGTAAACTTTTATGATTGTTAAACTTTAATTAGTTTTAACCCATGGTACCGAGAGAATCTACCTACCTTATTAATTAAATAAATACTGTGAATGATTATGATTACATGTGGTAAAATGTTGATTGGTTAATAATAAATAAAACCACCCATAGTCATTTTTTCTTTTATTTCAAAGTATGAATGAGTGATTTTAAATTTTAAATCATCCCAAAGTTTATCATTTTTACTGGCTTCGCTTTCACTTTTATAATCGGAACTATAACCAAGACATAATTTATCAAAAATTTAATCTACTTCATCTTCTTCTGACTCTACTGTTATAGAAGCACTGGATCTCATTTCTGTGCGTTGAGCAACATCATAACTTTGCACCGAACTCAAATCTCCTGAGTTCAAAATTAAACCTTGTACGGAACCAACTCCAGTTTTTTTACAGTTCACTTGTATATTACAAAAATATGGTAGTACATCTAGTCGTTAAAGAGTAGGATAAAAGTGTTCATATTTACTTAAAATAGTATAAGAGAGAAAATTACCACTCTTATACAATTGTCACCTAAAAGTAGTTCTAGCGACTCTAATACGATTGACATTATAGTCGTATAAGAGTACGATTGATCACTTCTACACGAACGTCACGTAAAAGTAGTTCTCTCAACTCTAACACGAGTAATGCCGGTGAAAAGTCGTATAGACGTTACTAAGATTTCAGCATTGGTTATACTACTGAAAGTTGTATAATTGTCATTAAAACAGTCATATAGAAGTTTATACGATGTCTATATACGACAACAAGTTGTATAAACTTAAAGAGGCCTAACGTCATATTACACGCAAAAATTACTTCAATACGATGTTTATAGCATTTTGAGCCGCGTAACTTGAACTTATATGACAGAAATGTTTGTTGGGTACGTTCCGGTTGATAAGCATATATTCGTAACAACACCTCTGCATCCCAATGATACTCATAGGCCTTGTTCACAGACTTGTCAAGTGGCTTCATTTCGTGTGTAGTGTTAGATGGAAGGCAATATAAAACAATATACTTACCTTATGCTGATAAGCCTGATCAGAACATTATATATATATATATATATTCTCTATATCTATTCTCGCTTAAGGTTTCAATCAGGCTTTGATTGTCTGGAGTCCAAGATGGACTGTGAAGGCGGCGTCTGTGATGATGTGGACTCCTTGTGCCTCTCCGGCTAGGTCTTGGTCTTGGGGAGCGGCTACGACTCCTTTGCTCATTTGGCAAAGGCAACATATGCGGTGGTGATGAAGGCACCAGTGTGGTGAAGGTGCCAGTGCTGGCAAAGGAACCAGACCCTGTAAAAGGCAGGACTGTTAAAACAAGAACAAGGTATACCCTTGTTCTTGTTTTAACGTTCGTTCACAATTCTTGAGTTAAACTTTATTTTGATAAATTTTGAGTACCTAGGTAATCTATAATCATCCTGTCATATATGACGGTGTTCTTGTGTTGTATTTGTCATGGTCGTAGGTATACAAAGAATGTGTCCAATAAATTAAAAATTTGCTTATAATTACAAGTGATCATCTTTCTATGTATGTAAGTAAATAATAAATGAAACAACTATCACCTCAAGGTTGGCAAAACCATCTACTGAGGCCGACCCAATGATCTCGAGGACTTTGTTGTCCTCGTGACTTAGTACTGGCCCAGCAGGTCCACCTCCCGTGCCATTAATGGCGGATCTTGCCCTCCTTGCCTTTGCCTTCGTTTTCATCACCCTGTTGTTCCATATCTATGAAATAAAATAGGCAGTTAAATTATAATGCTGATAAGTGCCACTGTTTTGTGTATCTACATCAAAGATAATGAATGACTGTGGGCAAGTGAATAACATTCGTTTTAACATTGAGTACAACAAGAGCTACTTACATGCTGCCATTGCTGAGGAGTTCTTTCGCAGCCCAAACCGTTTAGCTCCTCCGCCAATGCCGCCTAAAAGTCCACCACCAAAGAGTCCGCTTGATTTTCTAAAAAAAAAATTTGAAATTGAATATGTGTAATTTGTTCCACACGAAGAATTAATTGCTTATATAAATTATGATCAAATTAGATATTACTTACCTCGCGCCATTTCTTTATTGGCATGTAATCTCGCCAAAAGGCAGTCCTTTTGGCGAAGATTACTGCGCTTTCGTGCGGTGAGCCATTACGTGAGGTTATGATATACAGAGAAAGAGAATTTAAAAATTAAAATGCACAGTGCACACTCAAAATTTTACAAAACGAACAACGTTCGATACAATCATTCGTTCATTTCACAAATATTGTAAAAACTAGCAACATTATAAAATAAATATTTATTTTGCTTACAGCAACACCAACTACTCAACTTAGAAAGTTTTGCGATTTTCAAACACATTTTTAGGATCTGTCAATAGAATACCATATTTTTTAGGTCAACCTGACTTAGAGAACTTAAAATTTAAGTTAGGAATCCTAAACAACAGAATCGATACCACTTTCTGTGTGCAAGCGAGATGCACAGATTGTGAAGTTAGCTAGGATAAACCACTAATAGTTATTTTCTAGTTAATAGACGATTGAAAAATCGGCCCTAAGAATTATAATACTCTTTTATCTTCAGACTTATGATTTTGGAATTCAAATGTGAGATTATTTATTATAATTACAGTAATGCAGAACGACGACAGCTATACAAATAAAACGTATCTAAACAATTAAAAAAAATTCAATTAATGATTTTTTTCGATCAAAGTTTGACTATTCATTCATGGGATTCGTTTAAGTGCACTTATGTAAGCGCTTCCATTTAGGAAGCGCTTATTGCATTTTTTTAATGGAGCTCTTATTGTCGTAATACATTTATGGCATATACGAGGGGTGTTCAAAAAGTAATGAGAATAGCTATGTTAGAAAATGAATTTATTTAATATTATTTTATTTTTCGACGTAATCACCCTTTAGGTCAATACATTTAGCAAATCTTTTTTCTAAAACCAAAATTCCCTTTTTAAAAAAATCTTTATCTTGAGTACTTAAAACACCGTTTACGGCGGCCTTCACTTCTTCGTCATCTTCAAATTTTGTGCCTCTCAAGTGTTCTTTCAAACGCGGAAATAGGTAGAAATCACTAGGGGCCAAGTCGGGTGAATATGGCGGATGATCGAGGATCTCAAAGCCAGCATCTTGGATTGCTGACATGACAACTGCAGACTTGTGCGCCGGCGCGTTGTCTTGATGGAACAAAACTTTTTTCGCGAGTTTTCCTCGTCGCTTTTTAAGGATTTCCTGACGTAATTTTTTTATTTGTTCTGCGTAGACATTTCCTGTGATTGTGGCTCCACGTTCAAGGTATTCAATCATTATCAACCCCTGGCTGTCCCAAAAAACTGAGCCCATGATCTTGCCGGCCGATGGTTGAGTCTTAAATTTCTTTGGTGTGGGAGATGACGGTCTTTTCCAGGACATTGATTGTTGTTTCGTTTCTGGATCATAATGATGAAGCCATGTTTCATCCATTGTTACGAATCGAGCCAATAATCTAGAACTATTTTTTCAACTTTTTAAAACATCTTAAAAAATCGGCGAATTATTTTCATAATTTTGTAAACGAATCGACAGAGTCATTTGCCGAATTCGTTCTTCATAGATAATTAGGACGAGTAATATAAGTAGATGACATTTACTAGCAAAAACAGTGGTTTGAAACTTCATGCATATTCTACCTTGCTCGTTTACACGGTGGAGCATCTGGCAGGAGAATTCGCTCAAGCTGAGCCTCCCGCTAGCGGCCAATGAGCTCTCGCCGTGCATCTACTGGTAGAGATGTGATTCGGCGCTGCATGATCTGCCTCTCTACCCTGATCTGGTGTAGATCATCTTCCACATCACTGAGGAAAAAATACAACGGTAAAACAGTTTTTTTTTAAGAGGTTATAATATAACCTATTAAATGTTTAGAAAATTGTTGTAGAAACGATATTATGGTTTCTTATGAATAATAAAGAAAGACACGTACGGCCCTCTCCCTCTTCCTCTCCCACGACCTCGTCCTCTTCCTCTTCCTCGCCCTCGGTTACCAACACCATGGCTTGTCTTTTTATTCTGACTATCTGACCTAAAAGCAAAACTTGTTTTAGATAGATTCCAGAGAGTTGATATATACATTTTTAAAATACACATTACAGTTAATGAGAAAATTAACATTATGCAAGCAGAGACGGACGAGGATTTAAAATATATGTTTTCCTTGGCTAAGCCATTGACGGTTTAACAAAGCTGCAAAAAAGTTACGTGAACGGACAGCAGTATATAAATTTGACTACTTTTTTTTTATTGTTTTACACCCGTGTTTTTTTATAATAAAACAAATTCATCTATTTGTGCAAATAAAAAAAAATGTGACTGAACTTTTTTTGTTGGTTCTGTTACTATTCAGGTATATTCCGTTATTGATTGTATATATTTATTACCGTCCACATCTTCACCTTAGAAAAAGGAAGCAGTTGCGCTAAAAGGATCCACACCAATAAAAACATAAAAACCAATATTCGTAATATTCGTGTGTACAAACCACAATTCACCTTAAAAAGAGAAAGCAGCTGCATTAAAAGCTCCACACCAATAAAAACTACAAGAAACCAGCATCGAAAAACATACCACGCACACTCATAAATATTCGTGTGTACAAACCATTATTTGGTTAGAATACGTAAACGTTTGTGGCGGCTGTAGTGGTCCGGCTGCGAAACACAACAAACAAATCTAAAATACTGTGTCGTTTCAGTATATTTTGATCGTGGGAGTTTATTGAAATATGTTTTATTACATTTTTTCTCCATTACAAATAATTACTTCTTGGGAATTCAGTGAATAACTTCAAAAACATGATATAAACCCGACGTGCAACAGTACTATTTTGTTTGATGTCGAATTTTTGCCGTATTAGGCGTTGGACAAAGTATATTCGTAAATATTCTTATAGAATTAATCTTGAGGATTACTTTGATATATATAACACTAATAAATAGGGCAAATACAACAATAATACTTACATTTTGAAAAACACTCACGCGACTCAATTCAAGACACTTCACAAAACGCAAAGTCCACAGTAAACATATTTTTTTTCTCTAAGTTTTTGTTGCCAGGTATGGTTTTCTTGGATCGGAATCGTTGCAGATTTTATTTAAGCTCCATCTAGTGACAATTTTGGGCAACTTTAACATATTTGGATCCTGAAATAATACGCAAAAGTCTACTAGGTGAGCTTGGCCACTCTAGTGGTCGTAACGTACAACGCAACATTTTTTTAAGCCTACAAGAAATGTTCTTATCCACTTGAACGTTCAAGTGGATAAGAACATTTCTTGAATGGAAGCCTTTGCGATTATAAAATCGTTCTTCATTCTGTGCTGGTTTTATTATGGCAATGTGGGTACCATCGATGCAGCCTTGGCAACATTTAGGCCTGGAGAGTGAAAGTCCCACTACAAAATACCACGCATGAGAGTTCAACTTGTGTTTACAAACCTTGTATCTTGAGGTTATATCACTACGACGCGAAGGCTTAGGCATCAAAGGCACTAAATCGGTACTTATAACGTTAAAAAGGCTTTTGCTGACCCTGTAGCACTTTTTGAATTCGTCGTCGGTCATGGCAAAAGCATTTTCTGAATACCGGGCTATTCTTCTTGTATTTCGCCGTTGCCTTATGTCTTCTCGATGAGCATTGGTTAAAATATCACTTATAAGAGCCAAATGTGCCATTTTCTCGTTTAAAATCACTCTGTAAATCACTAATATCCTCACACAATCGCTAAAAAAATAACTTTTGGCAACTGTGAAATTTCTATCGCAAACTCGATTCCGTTCTCAATACGAAACGCCAAAATCGCGTCAAGAGTGCCAAAAAAGTTGATAGTTTCGAGAAGAGTCGATTTCATTTAGTTTCATAAAATTCCACCAATTTCGATTCCAATCGTGCGCTAGTTGCGCGGTCAAGAGTACCAAATGGCACGATTTCGATCACAATTTCAAATTACGATTGGAATCGAGTCTCAAGAGTTGGCTGGCTGGTTTATCACTGCAAGTTTCGCAATGCCACATAGTCTTTTCGTTTTTTTTGAGTTTTTGAGCACATGCGACACATCTTACGCTTGATGTATCCTTTGGAATTTCTTTTAATTATTTTACCGATTTTGTGTGGCACTTCTATGCTAGTTCTTGCTCTGCTTGGGCCGGTTGGAACGGCTACTGAAGTGTTTTTTTTTTTCGGGTAAAAGCTCATTTATCACTTGTTATACATTTTGTAAGAGTTTATGAATAGAAGTTGAAAGGTGTGGATGGCTAGCTTGAGATACCAGCGAAGAGTTTTCTTTCACATGGATAAAATGCGAGTAGTTGGTCTTGTCGGTCAACTCCTGACATAAACTCATTGCATTTGGCAATCGTTTCTGGTTTTTCATTGATCTGGCCACGCTTATTAGCAACTGGTCAACAAATCCTTTCGCAAAGTTCCAGTGCAGTAAGTCTTGTTATCTAAAAGACTTTTAGCCAAGTGGAAACTGTTATAATAGTTATCCATGAATAATGAGTGTCCATTCTGAAGTTTCTCCTCCATCAATTGCATTACGACTTTCTCGGCATGCCCTTTTCCAGCAACATCATGGTCTTGACTCCCTGCATATACTCGAAACTTCGTGGCGCTTGTTTTTTATATACTGCTTGAATTTCAGACGCCCTCTCCACAGAACCATGCTCTCATCTAACGACAGCTCTTTGCCAGGATAATAGCATCTATTAATTTTTTGGTTGAAATAATCAATGACACTACGTATTTTGTACAGTAGGTCATTCACAATCTCTGTCTCTGGCTGAAGTGAAGACATCATTATCAGTAGAAAGCTATTTCTACTCATCTGTTGACCAAAAATAGGTATTGAAAAAAGCCGGTTCTTTTTCCAGTAATCTTGTAGACGGGGCATTTGAATGGAACCCATGTGGAAAAGTAAACCCAGGAATATTTTCAGTTCAGGGACGTCTACGTCCTTCCAATTAGATATTCTTGATGATTCCAAAACACCGACACTGAAAAATAACTTTTCAGCTTGGGCATTCGTTTTTTCGCAAATCATTGCAAGAAAATCATCTTCAAAGAAGAAATTGCAAAATCCTATTGGAGTTGGGTCAGGCGCGTTAAAGAACAAATTTTGTTTAGTGAAATCAATTTCATTTAGCTCGCATGTCCTTGTCCATGAAGCAGATGCTTCTTCAGATGGTGGTGGTGGTGCTGGTGATATTATCGGCGCTTGTAATGATTCCAATGATGAACTTCTACGAGTACGTTGCGACGCCAATTGTACATCCATAGCCGCAATATGCGTAATAACCTGCCGCTCGATTTCCTCTTCATCATCATCTGATGACGTGTCCTCAAACTGGAAGTCATGATCAGAGTCGTTTTCCAAAAGCTGCTCTTCAATATCACTCTCAGTAATATACTCATATATGACTGACGGAGACGGACAGACAGCGGAGGCTTAGTAGATAATAAATCGTACTATTGAACAAATGGAACAGCTTATTACGTATTAGAAAACCTCTGTGACACAGTGGGCGATGGTCCGAATAGAATATAAATATTCTTTTTCCATCGCTTTCACTATTGTAGTCAGCTAGCAAGAAATCTTGAAAGTGATGGAAAAATGATGGTATTTCCGTCAGCAAATGCACGCCCTCAGTTTCTAGATTGTATACCATCTCATCGTATTGTTTTTGTATAGAATCGAAATTTGAGCCAATTTTGTCTTTGAGCTTGTCAAGTTCCTTGAATACTTTATTTTGGGCTTGGTTTGGTATACAGTCGGTATTATGTGTTTTGGTTTTACCATGGATCGTTCTTCTCGTTTAAATTAATACTCCCTTTGCACCCATAAGTGTAATTGGAACATAGGAATATCGTATCACCTTCTGTGTATTTCTTTTTGCGATGATATTTGCGACCTTCATATAAAAGGGCAATACCTTCTCTTCGCGTTGAAATAAATTCAACATCTCTTAAAGACATTTCAATAATGAGTGTAAGCCAAGTGTAAGCAGAAAGCATTCGTATTATTTATAAGCAACAGAAATAAACACTTCATAGAATTATCATGCATTCAGTGACCTATTGCACTTTATATCAATATTATAGTTGTTATAAAATCATTTGACAGATGATGTCTTGATTTATTCATCTAATAGGCCAGTTATCATAAAAGAGTTTCTCCCGCGGAGAAAACACAGCACAGACAGTCATGGTCATCATGTCAAGCATTTTTCGGTGAACGAGGTCCAGCAGTTCCATACAAGCACATTAAGAGCCTCGATCGGAACCAGTTCTATACAAGTAAATTAATAGCCACGATCGGAACCAGTTCCGTACAAGTAATTTAAAAGGATTACGCAGACAGTCGTCAAATACTTGTTTGTCCATATCCTTAACAAGTTATAAGCTTAATTTGTAAATTTCGCAATTCGTCAAATCCTTTATTTATCAAACTAGAGACTGATCCAAACCTAAATTTGTCAAGATTAAAATAAAATCATAGAAAATAACATTATCATATTATATTGAAAAAATCATTTCATTTCATTAAAAAAATACTTTATTTCATTTCAAAAGAACACAAAAAGTAACATGTAGCTTTTGAAGAACTCAAAACCTTATAAAATGTTATTGCAAAGAGATATGGGTTATCTTTATCCAAGATAATTTTTTCAAGCATTGTATTGTTGACATTTTGCCCTGTAAAAGGTTGTTAATTTATTATTTCAACTTTAGTGTCCTTGATCATGTCTTTAGTCTTTCGTTTTTTTACATTGCGTTTTCCGACTTGTATTTGTTTTACCAAACGATCATACCGAGATGCTTCTTTTTTAAGTACATACATATACGAATAGGAATAAAAACTTATTGTATTCAATTTTACTACTAAGCCGTTTATGCCATCCTTCTACGGCATTAGTTGTTCGATGTCTTTCATTTACACAGCACCACACATCCGCTTTTACCTCGTGTGTTCATAAGTCTTGAGACACAGTAAAACTAAAATATTTTTGGAGCTAAGTTGAGTATTCATTTATTGGATATTAAAATTAAAACTACTGACATCTAGATCTGTATTTAAAAATAAATCATTCAAAATGGCCGCCTTTGCATTCAATGCAGGCCTTCAAACGCGTGCGCCATTCATCTATGGCGGCACGAATCTATTCAATGGGAATCCGTTTCGATTCTTTGTGAGACTTTCTGCATGCCCTCAGCTCCAATTCCGTCCATAAAGAATAATCCAAAGGATTCAAGTCAGGGCTTGACGAGGGCCAATCTTCGCTCCGAATGAAGCCTGGCAAAAAAAAAAAAAAAAATGGCCTCCAGCCAACGTTGGGTAGTCTTAGCTTTATGGGAGGGAGCAGAGTCCTGTTGGAAAACCCAGTATTTTCCAGCGAATAGCGTATCATTTAATGGTTTAACCACCGCTTCCAATATGTCGGTTTGGTAATTTTGTGACCCCCTCGTAGGAAACACCCCACCAAACCATCACACTTGCTGGATGATGAGTGCGCTGGACATTGCGTACAGATGGCTGGACGTCCTTTGAACTTCTGGCGTAAACCTTATTGTTCTGCCGGTTAAACTTTTCTTCCACCGTCAAGATCTTTTCATCGTTAAACAGGATATTTTTTGGATCGTGTCTCTTCAATAGGTTCCGACATCGTTCCAGTCGCAATTTACGAAGAGGCTCGTTTAAATAATGCACTTTCCTTCGACTGTAGGCCTTTAGTTTAAGATCTTTATTTAAGTATCCTGTTCACCGATATTCGCGAAATGTTGGTCTGCAGAGCTAATTTCTTTTGAGTCCGGCAATGGTTGCGACGAATTCGCTCTCTGATTACTTTGATGTTGGCGGGCCTCCTTACAGACCGCGGGCGGCCACATCTTCCACGGTCTTCTAAAGAGCCGGTCTCCTTGTACCTCTTTATGGTATAATACACAAAGTTCCGACTACATCCCAAACTTTGGATTTCACTAAAAACTTGCATTGGTTTTTTTCCTGCTTGAAACAGTGAAATTACAGTCGCACGCAAATCTTTTGTTGGCGCCATTTTCACGGAGAATGAAACAAATATTCAAATGTATATTTTTTTTGATTCAAAACATTCGAAATTTAAATTTTAAAAGTTTAAAAAAGGTTGCATGAATTACTTTCTTTTTAAATTAATTAAATAAGTTCGTCTCAAAACTTATGAACTGGTTGGTAAAGTATTTTTTAAATTCGTCCACATTAGGATTCGTATCTGGCATCATGTTAACAATATGTAGCCAGCCTTCTAAAATGTAGTTTGTAGGTAAAAGTGCCAAATTGCAAGTCAACCTTACAATTTTTTCCATAACTTTTGACTGGCTTTTTTCAGATCCTCCTCATTTCCTTTAGATTTGGGGACTGTCTTCCCAGTTCCCTTATATTTTTTTCAATCACTTTTAATTCTATAGCTTTATTCCAAATTGCTTGCGAAAAATGAAAAAAACATCCTTTTACACGCACATCTG
This sequence comes from Eupithecia dodoneata, assembly GCA_947044415.1. Classification (NCBI taxonomy): domain Eukaryota; kingdom Metazoa; phylum Arthropoda; class Insecta; order Lepidoptera; family Geometridae; genus Eupithecia; species Eupithecia dodoneata. The sequence continues at coordinate 6,148,384 of OX345670.1, forward strand.
GAAAGACAATCTTAACTGCATTCATCATCATCATCAGCCTATAGCAGTCCACTGCTGGACATAGGCCTCCCCCAATGAGCACCATAGCGCCCTGTCTTCACTGCATTGATAATGGCTAATTCATAATCACATTTTAGATTTTTTATATTTAATCCGAAATTTGTCTTCAAAATTAAAAATACTTTTTCATAAGTTATCTGTTTTTTATCTGGTAATAGACAGTAAAATACCGGTATAATCGTGGTATTTACCGATGTGCTTTGCAAATCAATATGTATTGAAAAAAGTTGCGTGAACGGGTCCGGCACACGTTTGAAGGTACCATCTACTAAAAACAAGTCTGTTTCTGCTTGAATTCTTTTCGGACACGTTTCTTGCACAAATATAAGCGCATCTCGACTTTGTTTTTATGAAAATCCGGGTTGCATAAATGTTTTCCTTCTCTAATTATGCTATCCATTTTGGCATTCACTGTTAAAGAACCATTACAAATACTTCTATTTACACACCTCCAAATAGTCGTTCCATTTGAATTTCTTAAATTTAAACAAAACTGATGCCCCGCTCGTAACAATTTCCTACGTCCTCTTTCCGTTTCAACAAAATTGAAATTGCTTGCCATAGTTTCATTGTTTGAACTTATAGATGTCATAATACCCAAACAGAAAATTAATGAAAATAACAACATAAAATTATCACGAGAAATGAAAAATAATTTTAGTAACTGACATTTGACTGACATTGTCATTATTGAAAAAGTAATAAATTACGTATTTGATACGTTATACTATACGTGTATACGTTTTGACGAATAATTGAATTGACGAATCGCGAAAATAATAAATTAAGCTTTTGACTTGAGTAGGATATGATAAATAAAGGATTTGTCAAATTGCGAAATTGACAAATTAAGCTTATGACTTATAAAGGATATGGACAAACAAGTATTTGACGACTGTCTGCGTAATCTTTAACAGCCTCGTATGGAACCTGTTCTGAAACTCCGGTTCTGTAGACGGCCGAAGGGATTCATATTCGTCATAATGACATAAATTGTATTATTTTCAGTTTAAATCAATCAAAAAGTGCATCAAAGTCATGAAATATAAAAAAAATGGTTTAGTACCTACATTTGCGTCACTATTCCTCCAGAAAAAAGTTAATTGTATGTAAAGCATCCATACAATTTTGTACTATTTTGTCACAAAAAAAACAGTGAACATAAATGTATTTATTAAAAACAGCCAGACGTACAAAAAATCACATTTAAATTGTACATAGTTTTACTTACTTAAAATTCTCTTATAAACCAACGTTAATTATTTATTACAATCAGTCAGACATAAAGAAATCTAATAAAATGTACTTAGTTCACTTAACTCTAATCTACTCTTAACATAATGATAGTAAGAGTATTGTTGACACTAAAATATAGAAATACACAAAAATACGTTGTCTATTAAGTAGTTAAGTACCTATTGACTATTAAGCAGTCTTAAACTTTGACAATTAAACATAACTTACTTAGACAATACTTGACAATTATTAGTCTCAAGAATTATTACAATACTTCTTATTCTAAAATGGCACAGATAAAAATAAATAAATAATTAAAATAATAATAAATAAATAAATAATAATAATAAATAAATAATTGAACAAGAAAATCTTTAAATAATTAAAATAACGGCCACTTAAGTGCGCCTTTATTAAAAGATACTTTCATAGAAAGCGGAATAATATCGTGGGATGATATTTTTTTGTATTAACTCTTGTAAATCATTTTTTTTGTTTTGTGACAACTCTAACCTAGACAGGTAAGCTGGTTTCAAGGTTAGGGTTTCTATTTCTGGTATCTCGTGAAGTCGTGTTTTTACTCTTGATCTTGCGTTTAAATCCACTTCTTTCCAGTCGTCCTCGTACTTCGTTTTAAAACTATAAGTAGCAGAGTCCTTTTTGAATTTTATAATTTTTATGTAATTTGTTTTAATTGTATTTCTCTGGACGTCTTTGGAAATATTTAATCCGATGTCGTCAGCTAATTTCTTAAGATCGTAAAAGTCGTCAAAGTATAACTCTTGCACTACAAATGGATTACCGCTTTTCTTTGCAGTTCTTATAATTTGAACGTATTGATCGGGTACGTATATGGGACCCGACTTTTTAGTCCACTTAATTGCCTTTTCTATGATTGAATGTGCGGTGTCCCCTTCATTCTGTGTATGACCGCGGATCAAGAACTTGTGGGTTATTGATTTAATTCTTGGAAAAAAAGAATCTGAAAAAAAAAACAAATTAAATTACAGACAATATTCAATGATAGTGAGTTAGTATTGTAAATGGGATCTTACTTATTTTTCTGCTGCCCACCACAATTGTCGGTGTAAAATATAACATCGCTATCAGGGTGTTTTTCAGCAACTTCTTTAAGAAATCTAAAGACGCAGGTCCCAATCTCATTTGCCCCCCGACTGCCTAGACCCTCGTGCCAGAAATAACAAACTGTCCGTTTGTTTTTGATATCAGTAACCTAAAACAAATTTTATTTTATTAAAAACAGTTCAGGTTCAGGATCAGGTGGGGGTACTCCTTTTTCCGCATTTGGACTCCAGTTGGTCCTTTATGCCGTTTACTCCCACCTGTTCTGTTGAGTAGTTCTGTTGACAAAACTACTGGGATTTTTTCCCCCATTAGTTTTGTGACTTAAAAGACTATGCTTTACACCTGACTTTTATCTCTACTATTCCCACCTGTTTTGTTAAGTAATCTGATGACAGAACTTCTGGTAATTTCTCCGCATTAGTTCTGTGATTTAAAAACTTTACCAACCTATGTACATATCTATACTAATATTATAAAGAAGTAGCGTTTGTGAGTTTGTGACGTTGTAAGGGGATAATCTCTGGATCTACAGAACTGATTTACAATTTTTTTTCACTAATAGAAAGCTAAGTTATTGTGGAGTGTCATAGGCTATAATAATTTCGAAAATTAATTACACATCTTTACTTAAACTTGAATAATGTAAAAGTTCAAAAAAAATGCTTTCATCGCGTGCGCTGCGGAAACTGTTGAGGATAGAACAAAACAATGTACTACAATATTAAAGAACGTATCATAATCTGTAAAAAAGTCCGAGATAGCATATGCCTATCTCCTACGGATAACTCAAAATAACTGCTTTTACCGTTAAGTTTTGGATTAAAAATATCTTTTTCTGAAGCTTATTTAGGCCATATGGTATTAATTTATATCTGTATAAATATGTTTTTTTAGAACGGAAATTTAATGTAGAATATGAGTGCCCTTAACTCTATACAGTTTAAACAAATATCTTCAAAGATATTAGCAAATTAAAAATGTGCGGTGCGCGCCGAAGTTACTTTAACAACCTGAAGTATTACGCGGGTCAAACGGGCCGGGACAAAAATAGTATTTCTACCACAGAACGGAGTCCGCGGGCACTGCTAGTTGCCAATAAATAGGATGAAATGAAACAAAAAGAGAAATATATTTTACCAACATTAAAAAACAAAATACATCTTCATTTTAACTGAAAAAACCCACTGTACATTCGGTAACTCGCAATAGGAGTATTTTACCTTAGTTTCTCTAAAAACAAAGGTATGTCTATGTTACCGTTAATCAATTGCATTTGGTACACTCTGATCATAGCATCGTTTTCAATCTGTTTATTTGCCCTTCGTTTAACTGATTTCAATTGGCAGGCTTTAACAGAAGAAAACGCTGCATCTTCTTCTATGTTTTTCAGGAACTGGAAAATAGTTGCTGGCCTGGTTTTGAATGTGCCGTTAATGGCGCGATGCCAGCCTTCAACAACATTAGTTGTTCGATGGCGCCGACCAAAGGCAGTCCATGACTTGATGCGCTTGGGGTTCATCCAGAAACTCATATACTTTATAAATTTATCCAAGTCACACCTGTCGCTAAAATCCAGCACTTGGGATTTTACATATTCCCATCCTTCCGTAATACGATCTTCGGGCAATAGTGGAAGAACGCTGCACAAACTTACGATTCTTTTCTTGCGTTTGTTTTTAATGCCCAATTGCTTTGATTTTCTCCACAGTTTGTTTGAGAAATGATAGTAACAACCCTGATGCTCGGCATTAGGGAAAACATCTGCAATGGCTTGAATGGCGGCTTCCTCGAAATCGGTAATGAAAATGGAAGGATTCCAATCAGGAATCTGTGATTTTATTAGACTGAAAAGTGTGGTATAGGTTGTTTTTCTTTTGTGACTAAGAAGTGCATATATTAGGGGGATCACATTGATAGTATCTTCAGAGCTACCGAGATCAGCATGAATGGTATAAACCTCTGTGAATGGTACTGGGCAAATTTTGAAAGTGCCGTCTGAAAAGAAGATTTTCTTTTCGCGTAAAAGAGCTCTTGCTTCGTTACTGCAAAAAATCAAAATACGGACGCCCTCGGACTCGTCGTTGTAATCTGCCAACATGAATTTTGAAAATGGTGCAGGTATTTCTACTGCATTTACAGTCTCATTCAGATAACTCATTTTCTTGACTTTATTTAATTTATTTCTCCTCCTGTAAATCGACGATTTAATTTGATTGAAGCTAGGTAACTCTTTGATGAGATCTATACCCGTGTCTTTTAACGCAGTCACTGTTTTCTTATACACTGCCGGTACGGTTTCATTACTTAGCATCATTTCATTAACACTATTGTGGATTATAACGGACATGACTTCTTTATTTGTATCAGGAATGCAGGTAGAGTCATGGTCGACATGTTTAATGATTTCTTTTTCATCCTAAAATACAAAATAAAAATATAGTAATAATTAAAAAAAACCGTTGTGTGAATTTAGGTTCATACCATGAATTGTTTAACAAAGTAACTAGGTACCTCGGAAGTGGTAACAGTTCCACTGCATTTGGTTTTCTTGTACATGGCACATCTCCATAATGTTTGAAAATTTTTATATTTAGAGAGCTGGTAATATTCGAATCCATTTTCGAGTAACACGCGACCGCGACCGCGTCTTATTAGGTTAAATTCACTCATTAAAATAACAACAACCCTCTTCAAAATACTATTTCCCTCTTCAAGGCACTCTTGAAAATCTTGAAATAAAAATTTGTAATCGTGACGTTGTCATCAAGATACTTAACTGAAAAATAAATTACCTCAAGTGCCAGTACTTGACAATTGATTGCAATAGTTTGAATCACAACAGAACTACTCAACAGAACAAGTGAGAATTGTATTCCCATTTCTTTTGTAGACAGAACTAATCAGAAAAAAAATCCCAGTAGTTCTGTCAACAGAACTCAACAGAACAAGTGAGAATTGTATTCCCATTTGTTTTGTAGACAGAACTAATCAGAAAAAAAAAACCAGTAGTTCTGTCAACAGAACTACTCAACAGAACAGGTGGGAGTAAACGCTTTATGCGTAGTAGTTTGCTAGCATAGCCAGCCTAGCTCCGTCCAGAAGCGCAGAATCTTCCTGGGGTCTTCACAGGCTTCGCGGAGCGACCTCGGCAAGTTGAGGATTTCTATACGTTGTGCTAAAACTCCCTCGCATTCCAGGATTACGTGGGAAGCTGTTTCGTCGTTGCTGAGGCATCCTCTACAGAGAGGGCTATCCGTCGCTCCGATGGTGAATAAGTGTTTGTTTAGTGGACAGTGTCCTGTTAGTGTTCCCACAAGGACACGTAGGTCCAATCTATTCAGATTTAGTAAGCGTTTTGTTAGCTTCGGTGATGTTGATGGGAGTGCCGTCCTTGCCTGTCTGCAATTGATTTGGCTAGTCCATCGTTCGTTATGTGTATGAGCTCTGAGTTCTGAGCTTGGTCCATGTTAAAAACAGTGTTAGGTACATTGAGTTTATTACCGTATGTAATACTAATTCAGAACTACTTACCGTAAAATTGAGACAATTCAATTTGGATTTGTAAAAGAAAGCTGAGGACTCCCCGATTGGCACGGGCATTACTGCTTGTAAATCATAAATTCTTACTATGCATTCTCCATTCTTACAAGCTTCAATATAATTTTTCTTTTCAATACAGTCGTATTGAATAGCTCTTTTTGAGATAGATTTTCTTTATAATTTCTCTTCTAGATTCTCTTTGTCAACACCAGTGGCATTTTTATAAGCTTCGCACACGTCGCACTGGTCTTTTTTTGGTACAAAAAATGATATATTAAACTCGTTATTGAATATTCGGTGGTACGTGTCGTAGTTAGCAGCAACTTTGTTACTAGATTCTCTTATTTTCTTATAATCTCGATGTAAATCTGAGATGGTCAGGCCACCATCTATAAATTCATGTTGTGTATGTGCCCTAAGATAATGGCTTTCAATCTTGGAAATGGAGTTGATGTGTATTCTTACCGACTCCAGGACTTCAGGATCCGTTTTGCAATGATATTCATGCTTCCCACGATTATCAATCGGCGCTACGCCCAGAAATCCATCGTTTGTTTTGTTTTCGATTATAGTGCGCAAGGTTCTATCTGCAATTCCAAGAGTGTTCAACAAAAAAGTTTTGCACACTCTTAAATTATTGCCATTATTGATAAGGACGCAATAGGTGTTAGGTTTTTTATTCTTTGCCAGTCCTTTTTTTAAACGGCGTTGGTTTAATTCCGATACGCATACTACCGAATTCAGGAAATCACGCTGTCTTTGTAAAGAAGTTAGACCCCAATACATTTGAAAGATTTCTCGCCTGTGCTCCTCTGTAAATTTCGATGTGCACGAAAGTCTGCACTTATCTGAACAAGGTGGCTTCATTGATTTAGCCGAGACAATTTTTGAGATATAATGCCAGTATTTTCACAGGAGTTGTTTCATTGTGTAGCATGTTACTTTGAGGTTCTGGTGAAACTTCATCGAGAATCGAATCATTATTTTGATGTGCATTTTGATTCAAAATTATTTCACTTACATCCGGTTCAGAGTCAGAGGTGGGAATTGACCTACGACCACGCTTTTGCTTATCCGGGAGGTATTCATGACGATGAGCTCGATGACGACGAACTAGAACTGCTGGATGTACGCCTACGAGTAGAAATCCCCTTTTCTTGACAATCGTCTTTGCTCCCTGTGGCTACCGTGTATTTGGCAATACTCTCCGATTCCAAATCGAACGAGGTATGGATGTATTATCATCATTCGCTAAAAGCAGTTTTCTTTTACTTATTACCAGTTATTTTGGCTTTAAAATTAAGGAGTTGTGGGTATAACAGTGGTGACCTCGTTGGCGCGGCAGGCGAAGGTCCGCCTGCGATGCAGGAGGTTGCAAGTTCGATTCTCGCCTCGGAACAAATGTTTGTACGACCTGCAGATATTTGTTCAGGGTATCCTGAATGTTTTCTATGTACAGTAATAATATCTATTTATGTAGTGTATTGTATTAAGTACTCGTATATCAGTTATCTAGTACTCATGACACAAGCACTGCTTAGCTTGGGGTTAAATAATGCTGTATGAATCGTCCAACATTATTTATTTATTTATTACTTACCATCTTTACTTTGATCTTCCACGGTATCAGTTCTTGTTTCTAAATTTTTTGTGAAAGGTGCCATTATTTTATTCTCCTTTGCACGATCAACTAACATCTTCGCACGTTTATGCATTATTGTGACTCTTAAATAAAAATAAATAAATTAAAATGAATATAATTAAGACGATGTTAATATTATTTAAGTTAAATCTCAGTTAAGTGGGCAGCGCGACTTAAAAAAGTACAAAAAGTATAGGTAAACACAATACTTAGTTAATTATTAATACCATAGATATCAAATAACATACATTATCGTCATTTTTCCCGCAAAAAAATACTAACTTGGAGTAACAACGACGAATTTACGTATTCATTTCCATTTCAAAACAGTTTCGTCATTGTTTCTCCAACAGAAGATAAACAAAATGTCATAATTACCTTTTCGCCGTTGTAGCTCCCAAAACACGACTGCACTTCGCGGAGCCCCCCGCATTACTGTCAAAAATGACAATTTCGACGTTTTTGCTCCAGAATGTTAGTGATTTTGTATAATGTGACAGCGACGTCAACACCACCTAGCCAAATAAGTAGGAGATACAATTTCGTTGATTTTTCTCCGAACGTAATCAACCTCAACACAACTTTTGACATACTTAACTCAATTTTGTCAAAAAGTGTAAATTCGTCGTTATTGCACCGAATAAGCGAGTATAGTTTTTTTGTAAATTAGCTGTTTGAATCATACTTATCCAGAAAGATAGTGTTTGCAGAATACATACTTCAGAACAATGGTTTTGATGGAACATCAGAACAATACTTCATCACATCCCATAAAATCTTCCTGAGATAACTTAAACGTATGGTCTAGGAGCTTTCCTGGCTAGAGTTCAGACAGAGTAAGCGATCGATTCTGCGACTTAACGATGGTTTTTATAAAACTTTTCTCAATTACTGAGTGCATGAAATCAAAGGGCATGAAGGTATGTCCCGGGAGCAGATAGTTGATTTGAACGGTTGCGATATTCTTATACATTCTTGCACTGAGGCAATGAAAAGCATTGTTTTTTACAGTGCGAGGCACTGACCTCGAAGGCAGGTAGTGAAGGCTCAGGAGTTGGAGCGTGCTGCATGGTTATCTCGTGTGAGAGCATATTATGCAAGCATTCACTCATCGTAGAATTGATACGAACTTTTAATTGTTTTCATTTTTCCCGTTCTTGGTTTTTGCGTATTCTTTGAAATATGAATTGCATTTGCTTCACAGGATTACCAAAAGTAAATTATCACTAACACAGTTTATTGCCTAACAAAAACGCCTCCTTTTTTCTAACAGTGGTTTGATCATTTCATTTAAAGGATTTAATTTCACTAATGTAATGAAATGGTGCAGCAAACGCAAAATGACGAGTCCATCAAATCTACTCCACCCATATGGGTGTTGTATTCTCGCACAACTTTTGACAGCTTTGTCATATCTTTCAATAGTAGAAACAGGCTCAGCGTCCACATAAGTAGATAGAAAAGTTACTTGTTTATTGTCCTTCCAGCTTACTGACGATATTTCAATACCATCATATGTGGTCACGTATTCTTCGTAAGATCGTTGGTAGTTTGAAGTTCTTCCCTAAATGTTTCTTTGCACAGTTACATATAATACATAAGAGGCAAAGAGGAGTAAAAGTTGTCAAAGTACACTATATGATTCACTCTTCTTTGAATTCCTCGAGATAGTTTTATGACAACATTACCAACTACTCCTACATCTGTCTCATTTTATAACACTGGATCATTGTCTTTGCCGGAGTTATAATGAATTTGTAGGCATATCCCATCAATGAACAAAGCATGAATGTTTGAATCCCCACTTGTGTGGTTTTAAGGTCAAGTACTGTTTCATGAAGTGGCCTATTTTTGTTGCGCACATTTGCTCATCTATAGAGAGACGTTGATCCATGGGTACGTTAGCAAATCTTTCGTTCAGGTGTTCTATTACCGGACGCAGCTTGTGAAGTCTGTCATTATTGGATCATTTACCAGTTTGTGTGTATCATTGTCATTGAAGTGGAGGATGCGCCTTATCTTTTCAAATCTGTTTACAGGCATGGTTTCTTTTATGGCCTGAAAGCCATGTTTATTATTCCAAAAGGAGCGAACATTAGGGTAGTGGTAGTGGTAGTATTTTTATTTAAAAGTGCCCAATGCGGGGAGCATTGGGCACTTTTTTACATAAATTTTAATAAAACTGTTCATAATCAAAATTTTATTCCAAATACATATATCGAGCACACATATTTGGCAGTAATTATTGCTAAGAAAAGTTCTGGTATTAAAATTATTCTCAAAGTTACAAAAGATCTTCGAACACATGTCCAAAGTGCCCAAACCTCCCAGTAGTCGGGAGGTTTGGGCACCCCTGTAGGGAGTTTTGGGCTCTGTATTTAATATGCACGATATTACTTTATTACGAGTATACTACTACGCTTAAGTATTATATAATATTGCTATAAAAATTGTAATACAAACATTTTTTCTTATCCATAGACTTGAGAAAAATTAAACAATGTGACTTAGAATCAATACTGTGTTGGACTTAACCCGGCGAGCGTAAGGTTCAGATTTGTAACACCGAGCGTAAGGTTGGGTTATTTTCACCCGAATTGTTACAGTGAATAATTTATTTAATTATAATTTATTACCAGGTTTTATTGCATTTTATGTTTATTTGAACATCCTTTTATGTATTAGTTACTATGAACTAGAAATAAAACTAATTTATTTAGTAGTTATACCTATTTTTATTATAATCAACGTTTTTCATGGAAATTTTACCTTTAGTCACAAAACAGTAATTTTTTCATAAAAAACTAAATAAAATTAAACAAAAATTAAACATTCTTTAGAGTTTTATATATAACTAAACGAACAGCCATAGTTTTTGCCTTATATAACTAGTCAGACTTTAGTTATTCTTGTTGAGAATCAGCACATTCTTCACATACTAGAATGGAATGTTCCATGCATAAATATTTGTTGCAACGATAACAAACTTTTTTGTTACTGTTGCAATTTTCCACGACGTTTTCAGATTCTCCAGATTCTTCTTGCAGATTATTTTCCACATCGCTCACTTCTTGTTTTGTATCGCTTTCAAAACTTCTCGCACTAATATGGCCAATTTCCACCTCACTATCCGAATCTCCCGAAGATTCCGTCTCAGCGCCATCCCAGAGATCTAATAATCTTCTTTGATCTTCTTCATAAGACATACTTAATATTTAGTCTGAAATTATAAACGCAAAACTAAAATAAAGTGGAAGATACCGAAATAATGCCTGTGAAAAATAGTAACGCCGAGCGCTAGGCGGGTAAAATTCACCCGGAGAACACTTTGACACCGTCTTACTTCCTCTTCGAGCGTCGGTTGACTGAGCCTTCTCACTCGTCGCTTCCTTACCTCCCCCCGCGCAGCTATTGAGACCTAAAGCACAATAAACCACGCGAAATAGAAATAATCGAGGAATCAAAATTACCTCGGGTAAATTTTACCCGACCTTACGCTCGCCGGGTTAATTAAACTTATATTTGCTATGACACAGAGAGGCTTGTCAAATTTATATTTTAAGCTGCTACGATATATAAATTGATTGATGATATAAATTTAGAAGAAATATCTTTCACGACGCCACCCTGCTTTATGTATCTTTGAAGGTTAGACCTGGGTATATCATATTTAATCGCAGTAGTTTTAATTTTTTTTTTAAATTTTGCGCGTATTGCAGGATGTTTCTAAAGGACCTTTAGAACCCTCTTCCAATGCGCGCAAAATTTTTTTCGGGATTTCACGTCGCTTATTTTTCTTTTTAAATGAAAACGGCATTGTCCTGAAAAATGATTAATTATTCAATCCAATAGGCATAACAAAAAAGCACAAAAGTATAACACCAAAATACACTAAAAACAGAGGGAGCATGCCAAACCTCCCTCCTACCTGCGTGCATAACCTCACCTTTCAAATAGATTTCAATAAGTTTATTTTTTATCATTTATGTTGAATCCTAATGGACAAGTAAATACAATCTTCATTAAACACGAAAGTAGAAGTTAACACAGATACGTTTACACTTTCTTGCAGATTTCTTTGTTATGTTTCTTCAAATCACAAACAAAATATTTACTTCTGTACGTAACAAACCGGCGCATGTAACTTGATAACTAAGTGAAATGACAGCTGACACTTTTGATAAGAGATGTTGCCAGTTATTTAACTATAGTGCTGTGGTAGAAAACAAAAAATATCAATAAAATATATAATATAAAAAACATGATTTAAAATATCAAGAATTGTCGTTTACATGTAGGTTTTCTAATATTTTCTTGAACCGTTTGCAAGTCATTACCGATGCTATCTCATTCACACGAAAAAATTCGTCACTCGACCAATATAAATCAATGGATGGCAGTGGGTGGAGCCCCATCAATATAACCATTCCTATAATTGCCTTGATCTCAGCAGCATCGACAGATGTCCAGCTTCGGCTTCGTTGTTGCTCTGCGTAAATGTTAGTTTGGACAACAAGGCTGCCCCCGATAGTTAAAAAGGCGCATGTAACAACAAGTCAAAACGGAGAAAAAAATGTTTCAGTTAATTAAACGGGAAATCGTTTGCTGTCTTTGGGTAAATTAAAATAATTACAAATTGAAAATAATGGCCACGTTTATGGTCTCTAAACTCGGTTATTGAAAATATGAATATTTTTATATTATCTAACTAAAAATATAAAAAAACTTTTTCTTCTTAGTATAAAAATTGGGAAAAAATACCACGTCCTTGATTGAATAGACGCAAATAGCCAGATGCGCCTTTTAAATCTAGAACGCTTATTGCAGTACTTTTATTCTAAGTATCTAGATATCTCTAAACTTACGTTTCTTAAAAAAAATAGACGCATTTGGTTATATGCGCCTTATTGCTTAAGTATTCAAAACAATGTAGATAATCCTTGACTTAGATAAAAAGTATATGCTAATCTAATTTATCCTTTCATCTAAGGCCATAACCTAAAAATTTACTGTAAATGTGTTTTTCTGCTTAGTATTATGTAGGTACTCTAATTTATTTTTATCAAAAAAGAAAACAATATCGACAGATTCAAGTATTTATTAAAGAAAACTGCTTATTTATAGCACTAAATCAAAATAAATGCAATGAGTTTCACTAAAGAATCATATGAATTCAATCTGTAGTGCGATAAAGCAGGATGAAAAGAATTAAATGAAGAAGTAAGTATATGATCAATTATGGGCTGGTTATCGATCTTTTTAGCATTGGGATTAGAGCCTCGCATATCCTTTAATTCTGTTTGTGCATGTTTTAAAGCGTTTCTTAGAACTTTGACATTTTTTCTGTTGAATCCCAGGGTTGTCAAAAAGAAAATCTTGCACACAGTAGCTTTCTCGCCATCTTCTTTCGACAAAAAGTATGTAACAGTTTTTCCACGGTTAATTTGTTTTGAATTCGTGTTTTTTCTTTGTGTTCGTCTGGTCGGTTTATTTTGAGACGTATTGTTGGCTATGTAAATGTGCTGCTCTCTCCAAGTGAAACTACGAAACTGCTTATTTAATACCCCTCGCTGTGTCTCAGATATGTTCGAAGCACACTTTTTTTTACATTCTTCGCCACAACCGGGTTTAACACAATACTGGGTATTATTCTTTAAATTTTTCTTTGTTTTTGTACGCTCTTCCAATGAAATATCATAATGTTTGCGTTTACGTACAGTTCCTTTCTTGGTTAATTGGATTAAATTTTCAGGAATCTGGTCAGTCGGAGTTTCAGGCTCAAAATGTTCTCGTTCAGGTGACTCTGATACGCGAATATTGTTTTGTTGTGAATTTTCTATGAAATCGTTTTCTGAGTCGGAGTCGATCACACTATTTCGGTTGTTTTTCTTTTGTGGAGGGACGTAATCTTTGTCAAAAACTGAATCGTCAGAGTCAAAATCACTTACTGTTGAACTGCCGCTACTGCTTCTAGCTTCGGCTACCACCGTAAGGGCGTGGTCTTTACCAGAAGGAACACTTATACTGTCAATTGTAGAGACTTGAGGGCAGTTATGTTGGTTAATTTCGTTACCGTAGCTTATTTTGTCTGCGTGACTGTTGTCGTTATTTGTGTGGCATATCAAAACTTTCTCTGCATTTTCTACTGTAGTACTATTTGAACTTTGCGTATTTGTAGAAGCTAAAGCTTTGGCAATTAAGTCCAAGCTTCGACCTTTCTCCATGGTAGTTTCGTCTGTAATAAAATTAAAGAGATCATTAAATAACCGGTTTACAATCGATATAGTTCACTTTGACAGCAAGTCGTTTTATAAACTTTTCTTATTCTACAATTAATAATAATATATCATTCATGAAATTTTATTTTACTCTTCTTAAACAAAAACTAAAGATGTCGATAAAGGCAGGTAGAAAATTCCTCGGCATTAAGCCCACCCTTTGTAGCTTAGTGCAATAAAGTTTTAAGATAAAAGATAGGACAATAAAAACTGGATGCTTACCTAGTGATAAATCACGCAACGAAAAATTGCGTATCTGCGTGACACGTCCTCACTCTCACTGCTACTCGGGCGCAACTGACACAGGAAATGGTCGGCCGCCGTACTAATCGAACCCCGCGCACCTCCCCGCAGGATTCACGATAAGTGAAAAGGACGTTTATGCTTACTTGCGCCCTATCAACTAAGTAGCATCGGTAATATTTTTCGCAATATAAGGTATTAAGACGTATATGACAAATGCGCCCAGGCCAAAACAAACTTTACGAAGTAGAAAGGGTGCATGTGGGCAGATGTGGACTTTTTTCTTAGTGCACAAAGCAGTTTCCAATAAGTGCGTTAGGCGCAAATGGTAACATGCGACTTATTAATTTCCTCTTAGAAATAGGGTCAAATATGCGTCTTTTAAATTACCGAACTTAAATAAAATATGCAAGGCATAAGGGAATTTCTACATAAATGCGACTTTTCAACTAAGTTTTAGCTAAATACGACCTTTTATCTTCGATTAAGTGTAGAAATGTGTGGAGAAACTGCTTATTTTATTGTGCTAAAATAGCATCGAAGCCATGTAGAAAAATATTAAAAATATAGGTAGATACGCCTTTTTTTCCTGATTCCGGCAATATATTGCCGTTATTATTTTATTATATTGCCGTATTATTTGAGTTATATGTATATATAACTCAAATCCGGAAAAAATGTTAGATGCGCCTTTTCAACTATCGGGGGCAGAAGGAGATTTATTACATTTTCCCCAAAAAAATTAGTGAAGTAGGTGACTGGCCTGGTTCTGCTTGGAGTAAATTACCGCGATTCCAACTTTACGCTGTCAAATAATTCTAAATTGGGATCTTGTGCCCAAAGAACCTTCTTCCATTGAGTTTCTTCAGTAAAGTAAAGTAAAGTAAAAAATCATTTATTTCTTTAGGCTTACAAAATAAGCACTTAGACAAGTCATATTTTATACATTAAATAATTATCAAAAAAAAAAAAATAATTTACTGTTCACTTCAATTTTTTGAAGAAGTATCAGACTCGTCTGTTCTAATGGAGTTGGGGCATTACGACGACTTATGGATGGCACTTCTGGAGAAGAAGAGTTGATACGACGACGGCGGCTATCTAAATGAAGACTGGGAGAGGACGACTGGACTTCAGCTGTGTTTACTGATGGCTGTTCTACGAAGGAGCTGTTAGATGGAAATGGCGATGGAGTTCGTTCATCATTACGGCAGTTAGATGAGGTTTCTTTGGGATCCGGATGGAAAGCTTGATGTTGATGGACCTGCTGCATATGCCACCTGGTATGGCACTTCTATTTCAGAGCCTAAAGGCAAAAGGTCCTCTTCGATTCCACTCAGCATATGCCTTAGATCTACATCCGTTACATTTTCTGATTCCGGTTCTAAATCGTCTTCCGATATATCAGCATCGTCAGGAAGGCCAAATAAGCGATGTAGTTCCTCCTCGATATCATCATCTTCCAACGTACGCGGCATTATTCTGTAAAAGCAAACCAACAATTTAGTTTATTTGTGAGAATTTGGGCTTTGTAACTTAGTGTTCTTGTTGTCGTGAACATAATTACAATTTATTCTGTTGTTACTATTTCAGGATCCCAAAGAAAACCATGGACTACCGAAAGAATTTTAGAGGTTATAAACAATGTTCGAAAGGCTAGGGTGTCCATAACTTCTAAGGAAGCCAGGACATCTATGGATTATTACTGGATATCAAAGTACGATACTATGGTTATAGCTAACGATGTTTTTTTAATATTTAAAAGGAAATCTCCTGATGACCCGACGGTGCGTATAATACCTAGAAACGAATATTTTGGCACATTGGAAGACATCCATAAAGCATGCGGTCATGGTGGGCGAGACAAAATGTTACATGCTATCAAGTCAAGATATTATATACCAAGAAAAGCAATAGAAATATTTCTTGCTCTTTGTCCTACATGTGAAACGAAGAAGGCCTTACCCAAGAAAGGTATAGTAACAAAGCCAATTGTATCTCAGGATTTAAATATTCGAGGGCAAGTAGATTTGATGGACTTTCAGTCTTGTCCCGATGGCGAGTACAAGTGGTTATTAAATAATCAAGACAATGCTACAAAATTCGTTAGCCTTCGGCCTCTTAAAACTAAAAGAGCACAGGAGGTAGCAATGGAGTTAATGAAAATATTTATGATTTTTGGAGCACCTTACATCTTGCAATCTGATAACGGACGTGAATTCACGGCAAAGATTATAGAAGAATTAACTTCAATGTGGCCTGAGTGTAAAATAGTTCACGGGAGCCCTAGGCGTCCTCAGACACAGGGCAGTGTAGAAAGAAGCAACCAGGATGTCGAAAATATGTTGAGGGCATGGATGAATGACAACACCTCGACAAATTGGTCTGTAGGATGCCATCATGTTCAATATAAAAAAAATGCTTCATTTTATCGCATAATTGGAAGATCTCCATACAAAGCTTTATTTGGCTGTAATCCCAAAGCTGGATTAAACGATTCGGTTATACCTATTTCAATTCTCAGTAATGTTGAAACAGAAGAACAAT
This sequence comes from Eupithecia dodoneata, assembly GCA_947044415.1. Taxonomy (NCBI): domain Eukaryota; kingdom Metazoa; phylum Arthropoda; class Insecta; order Lepidoptera; family Geometridae; genus Eupithecia; species Eupithecia dodoneata. Next base: position 6,165,016 of record OX345670.1, read on the forward strand.
AACAAAACCTCTCGCAGAAAGAATTCAGTAGCGAAATCAATCTTGTGGATTCAGTTTTAAAGCCTGTAAATTCAGAGATTCCTGATCAAATTGAATCTCATCCAAATATTGAATTGAAGCCCTGTGATTCAAAAAATTTAAATGATGAATCTGCGACTAATAAAAATAACTTACAAGAACAACCAGATGACAACAAAAACCATACTGAAACTGTGAGAGAGAACCATGAGCCAAACTTCAATTGTGTTGTATGTCATAATGATTGTACTGGGGCACATAAGTGCACTTCATGTGAAAATACCGTGCATGCTATTTGTGGATTATCTGATGAGGAACATGAAGGCTATGGTTCAAAGGTTCTTTGTTTCTTATGCAAATGTGAACAAGATATACAATGTGAACGAAATGAAGCTCATAAAGGAACTAAACGAGCTGCCGAGAAAATGGTAAATAATACGGCAAAAAAATTACCACCACTGAGTATTGGTGATACGGTGATTATTAGCGTTCTTAAAGTGGACCGTGGTCCTTTGGACACACAGAATATAAGAGGAAAAATTGTTGACTTCCGAAATGGAGTATACATAGTAGGAACTAAATCAGGAACCATAAAAAATTGGTTTGCACGGCATGAAATGCCAATTTCATCTGAAGATTATAATGATGATATTCTAGATATACCAATATCTTTAAGAGAAGCTGTGTCACGGGAATCTGTATTCGGAGGCCAGGGTTTTCAAAAGTGTACTTGTAAGCCAGCGCAAAAACAGTGCCGCACAAACCGGTGTGCCTGTTTTAAGAAAAATATGCTCTGCGGTTCTAAATGCCACAACAGTTTGAGCTGCGTTAATAAATAAGTACTAAATTAAGAAGTGCCTCCAAATTTTTTTCTGGTACTTTTTTTAGTTCGAATTAAGATGACTTAAGTTTTCAATTTCATGAATGTCTGCCAAAGCTTCGTGCCATTTTAAATTTATCGTTAATATAATACTTATAATTTTGTTGTTGTCTCTAAAAATATATATTAATAATATTTTTTTTATATAATAATACATTTTTTTAATAGCAATTCGACTATAGGAAGTGCATTGTTGTTATCTAAATAATAATATAAGAGATGTGACTGCTATTATTGGTACTATTTTTTTCAGTATTATATTACTTTAATTAATGAAACTGTTTTTTTTTTTTTTTTTTACCTAATCCCTCATTTCACAAGGTGACAAAGACTTAACTTTCTGGAGTCTCAGAGACTCCCATATTTTAATAAATTACCTTTGAAAAAATATGATATACTCGTATTTTTAGCCTATCTTCAGACTTAAAATACAATATAAAATCATAATAAGGTGTGTCATGTCATGTCCTCATTTTTGTTATCTAAAGTAAGTTACCTTTTAAGTTGCGAACTTATGGTCACCCTAACCAAACATTACAAAGTCAGCTATATCCCATTCAACAACTATGCTAAAGGACGTTCAGTCAAGACGTTAAACATTACATTAAACAACTTGACGAGTTGTCATTCAATTAAATGTCGTCATTCAATGAACGCGCCAGTCATACAATCAAATAGCAGATACAACCAGATGACTGCGACATATATATTATGATGTTATTTCATTATAATTATACATATTATTATTTCTATATAATTACTACTATGTTATTATATTATTAAAGTACCACACATATTATTATACAATGTATGGTACTCTGATGAACAATTTGATTACCTTTTGAATAAAGTCGAGAAAAAGTTACAAAAAGAAGATACTACACATAGATCGTACACACATTTGTTCCGAGGCGGGAATCGAGCCCGCAACCTCCTGCGTTGCAGGCGGACCTTCGCCCACCGCGCCACATCGGTCATCGAATCACTAGTTGTAATAAGTATTTGTTTGTATTTTAATTTCAGAGCGTACCGGATGGTTCCGATAACCCGACTGTAGGGTCGAGACCAGCAATACCTGCACGGGTAAAGCTTCAAATAGTCTTGAGATATTTGGCAACAGGCGATAGTTTCTCAACCCTTGAAAGTAATTTTTGGGTTCCAAAGAGCAGTATATCTAAATTTCTGTCATCAGTTTTAGATGCCATCTATGAAGCGTTAGAGGACTACATTCAGGTAAATAAAATCACATTAAATATATCATTTAGGTATATTAACGTTTATTAGAAAAATAGAAAATGTAAGTATTTATTTATTTATTCATCAAAATTATCACTATTATAGTAGAAGCAATTAAGCACCTAGTCTACAACTTTCAGATGCTTGCTCTCTATCTCTGAATCTAGCTAATGAATCTTAAAAAATCTACATGACATGTGTAATCAAGTAATCATTCTTTAGCTATACTATCAAAACCTCCAATGCTTCTTACAGCTTGGTCTAATACATTGTCTCGTAGTTGTGGTGCCTGTGTCTGAGGTATCAAAATTGATTGCGTTTCTTCTAGTTCATATGATGCACCATTTTGTGAGCGTCGTGTAAAATAAGCTCCGGTATTTCAATTGTGTAGCTTGAGTCAGCGGTACTTACAGGGGAAGACTCTCGTTCCAAAAAGGATTTTCTCTTTCGTTTCACTAACTCCAAAATTTCAGATTCCAAATCTAGCGCATCCATTATTGGAAGTTGCCGAAGTTGACTAGCGATATTCTTACCAAAGTAAGAAAATTCATCTTCTGTTTCCTTGTTACTCTTGTCGGATAAAACTTGATCTTTTATACTCTGAAGTTGTTGAATTGACTTTTCTATACGGTCTACATTGGGTCGTTTCTTTGTTTTGATATTTAGGGGCTTTGCAAAGAGACCATATGAAGGTGACGCTGGTGCTGGTGAAACCCGTGAGGGTGTAACTATTTCTGACTCCGACAACACTGGTTCCTCTACTGCACGTTCCCGATCACCTTCCGGTGGTATATTTGGAGATGGACTTGCCGGTATTTCCGGAGAGCTTATCTCATCCCGATCGAAGTCTGACTTGATCTGTAATATGAATTAACCTAAAAATACAACAGAAACTTGCAAGTAATTACTCATCTCTCTGCATAGAAATTACTGACAGCGCCATCTAGCGTCGAAGTCAAATTACATAAAAACCAAGAAACGACCACCCTGCAGTTAGATCCACTGATATAATAATACCAACAGAGGGCGCAAAATTCAACTCAACAAAATAATGGAAGATATTATAAAATCTCAACAAAAACAAAACATGAAAGAGATGGAGCAAAATATTAAGGAATCAATTAATAGCAATATCGACACAAAATGCATTATCTTGGAAGAAAAAACAAAGCAACTAGAAATAAAATTAGAACAGCAACAAAAACTTATTGACATATTCGATAAAAAGCTGAGAAGCAAAAATGTCATATATTTTGGAGTAGAAGAAAATCAAACAGGATATGAAAACCTACAATCTAAAATCTTGCAGTAAACCCTTTAATGCGCGATTTTTTAAATATGTTTGGAAAAAATATATTTATTAGTACTTAGGAAAAATAATTAAAAAAAATCTAGGGCTGATATTACTATACTTTTTTTTCAAAAATTCCTTTGTTGTATATAAACAACAGCGCGCATTTTATGAGATCTTGCAAGTATAGAGGAAATAAAAATACAAGTTTTATTGCAAATGTATTTATTTATGGTTCATTGTGGTATTTATAAAAACAATTATTTTTTTGCTGTCACATAAAGAGACATGACATTTTTCACACATAGTGTATACCCTGAGCATTTTGGAAACTTGCACCTCTGCTGTTTATCCATCCAAACTGCCCAATGACATGTCTGGTCCAATCTAACCTCTTTCGATGGAATTGCTTGAGCTGGGCCTCTAAACTTCTTCAGATCAAGTTCTCCTTGAATGGAACTGCCACTAGGCCGACCACGTTTGGCGCCATTTGCAGGTAGCCCGATCTGACATAGGGTTTCAGCAAGTTCTAGCCTGAATTTACCTAAATTGAGAAGTTTGCTGTTGCCTTTTATCTGATTTATTCTCTTGTACATAACCCATGAATTTATGATTGCTAAGTCCAGGAAATGATAAAATAAACGCATGGTCCACTTGCGACTTCTCAATGTGATATGGTAACGACCAATAAATCTAAGAGGTCTACCACTCCCATGTGCGCATTGTACTCTCGGATAACCTTTGGGCATGGAATAGCAGCTTTCTTTCTTCGCTTTATCAAAGCGTGTGACTGTGGTGGCTGGTTCGGCTCCTACATAAGTGGAGAGAAGGTTGACAGGCTTGTTGTCCTTCCACACGACAGCACTTACTTCTATACCATCTACATTCGCCACATTCTCCTCGTAAAACCCTCTAGGCACCTTTTTCATCACGACGTTTTTTTCAGGCAATTTGCAATTTCGTAAACGGTTAACGCGTACTGTTCCAAGTAAATAAATTCCTTCTTTGGCTAAATAGGTCACCAGGGGCAGAGATGTATAAAAATTGTCGAAGTAAATGATGTGATTCACATTGCGTGGTACCATCCTAGCTAATCTCACAACTGTTTCCAGATTCCCAAATCTGGCTCACCTGGTAGGATGTTGTTTTTAGAGCCGCCTCCAGAATAAATCTCGAATTTGTGCGCATACCCTTGTAGACTGCATATCAGGTACAGTTTGAATCCCTACTTGTGGGGTTTGTTCGGTAAGTATTGTTTTATGTAGTATCTCATTTTAGTGGCACACATCTGCTCATCGATTGAGAGTCTTTGGTCTATAGGAACCTTTCCAAACTGGCAGTTGAGCGTCCCTTCAAGAGGTCTGATTTTGTAGAGCCTGTCATAATTTGGATGATCTCTGGGCAAGCATTTAGTGTCGTACGCAAAATGGATAATGGATCTTATTTTTTCGATTTTTTTTTGGGTCATAGTGTTTTTTATGTGATCGTAACCAAATTTGATATTCCAGTAGGCTCTAGTGTTCGGGAACTTTATAACAGAAGAATAAATCAGAATGCCTATGAATTTATTCAGGATGGTTTCATTTATGTGTTCAGGGTTAGAGATCTGTTTCTGAGCCGCGTACAAGTTACTTTGTTCTACAATAGAATTTTTCAGATCTTGTGTAAAAAAAAATGAAAAAAAATCGTACGGCGTGCTACAATTCATCAAAGCTTCCGGTACTTGTGTTTCTCCTCTAAAAATCAGCCTATTTTCATCCGTAACTAGGTTTCTTTTTCGCCAAATCACAGATCTATTGTTCGGTCGTCTAGAAGTCCCTTGCGATGTCCTGGTTTCTTGTTCTTCATCGTGGTCTTCCAAAATGGGAGGGTCTTGCATATCCTCATTGTTATCGTGAATAAGAGGAGCATCACGCTCCACTTCGGTCTCCATTTCATCATCATTTTCGAGGTTCCGTAAAACGTCATGAACTGTTTGGTAATAATTTCCTTCATCTTCAACTTCGGAGTCAGACCCATCTAAGCCATCTTCCGAGTCGTCCAGTCTTTCCAAATATTGCCGAATTTCGCTTTCTAATAAGCGCGGCATGCTGAAAACCAAAGAAAGAATCCTTCACCAAACATGCTTTTTTTTACCCTACAATGCGCACTGTCGTTTTATTACAACACATCGATTTATGCTCATTTCTATAAAGGTATCGATTATTTTCAATATTTTTTTACTTCTACAATGAATTGAAAATATAATCAAGCAAATAAAAATATTTTTGTAAACTTACGTGAAATTTATTGAACTCCAAAGACTGCTACAAAACTTGGTTCGCGTTAAAACTTTTAAGTTTCTTCAAAGTGACATTTCACATTAAAATTTTGACGTAAAAACCAACACTTTCATTATTGCCAGAATAAAAACTCGTTTCTAATTTCGTTCAAAAATAAGAATTGGTAGCATTATTTAAAAAAAAAAACAACAGAAGTTGCTCATAATCTGTGGTTTTCAGTATGTCGTAAACATACAACTCCACGCATTTAAGGGTTAATAAATAAAAACATGGAAATTTCTTGCCAGAAATCTGAAATTGAAAATTTACTTAGAATGGGAAAATACACAGGAAAAATACGACCTGTAGTGGTCACAACAACAACTACAGACCGAAAAATAGAAATCTGAAGAGAAAATTTCTAGAAAATACAGGTATTTACATAAAAGAGGACTTCTCTCCTAGCGTTCTACAAAAAAGGAAAGAACTGTATTTAAAGACCTTTTTTTCTTTTTTCTTGTTTGATCACCATATAAGTGGTACTAGGCGATTGTATGCTCGTCGTATGGTTCCGGTCGGTGTCCTAAAGTCAGCTACTCGAGCAATGCCATCGCTGCCCTTGTGCAGCTCGGTAATACGTACTATGGTTTGGCGGCAGTCGATCATCATGTCACCTTCGCGGAATTCTGCATTGCTCCTGTGCCACTTTACTAGCTTCTGGAGTTCTGAAATGTATTCATGATAAAATCTGTCCCAGAAATGACCTTTCAATTGCTGTACTCTCTGGTATCGTGGCAATAAATGAAGTGAGTCATCGTGTACATGTGGAGAAGGCAGCTATTGTTGATTGTTTTGTTGCGCCTCAGATACTCATTACCCTCATCTCGGTTCAGTTACATCACACTCAATATACCTAGCCACATACAATTAGCTGACCCTACTTTTAACATACCCAGGTAGACATGTTATTAGGCGCAGAACTCTGTCGGCAAGTGAAACACGATTAGGTTGGTTAGTTCAGGTGCAGTCCATACAATATCATACAAATACATTATACAGTTCTACAGTCCACTGTCACCACATTCAAACAGATATTGAAAACAATCTCACCAGGCTCTTCGAACTTGACGCAGTTATACCATCAAAGGGTAACACCATGTCCAAAGAACAACAAACCTGTGAGGATATTTTCACCAAAACCACAACTCTACAACCAGATGGTCGATTCGTGGTTACAATCCCACTCATACAGTCATCTACTTGACTTAGGTGATTTATAATTTGCGGTTTCATGACCATAGTGCCCTGACGCTTTTTATCATTCCAAATCGATCTGAGTGTTTGGTTGACAAAACTAACCCATCTCTTTTGTCTCTCCATTTCATAGCAGTAATACAATCTCGACTCTATGGCAGTATACATATTCTCCTTTCTTGAGTTTAGTACTTACGACTTTCTTGGGTAGGTGCCTCCTATTCTTTCGGATTGTTCCCACCAAATGGGTTTCGTTTGCTAATAAAGTCCTGGCTAATGCAATGCTGGTTGGTATACCAGTTATCGGTATAAAGAGTTATAGCCTTTATTTAGAAGACCGCTAAGCAGATCCATGACAACATTATACGGAGTGGTATTTGTGATTTCGTTGTTTTTTCCTGCGTATATACTTATTTTATAGGTATATCCCGGAACACAGCACAACTTAAATTCTTTAATTCCATACTTATGGCGTTTTTGTTTTGTACTGTCGAAATACAATCCTGCCACGAAACGGGACAACACTTTCGTCTATACACAGGTCTTGGCCGGGTGTATAATGCATCTGAAATCGTTCATTCAATGCCTATAAAAGGTATCGAATACGATGGAGGCGGTCATCTTTGTTGGTTTCATCGTTTTGTGAAAAATGAAGCATTTGTAATATCACTTTGAAACGATTCCGTGACATTATTGTGCGTGGAAACGGATGACCTACGATGACATTCGTTGACCAATATTCCGCCAATCTAGGAAGCTTTGTGATGCCCATAAACAGGATAAGGCCAAAAAACGTTTTTATTTCCTCAAGATCTGTTGGAACCCATTTGCGAAGTCTTGCAAAGCGTGTTAGTTTTGTTCGTTTTTTTTTAACTTTGTTAGTGCATAGGTTAGTGGGAAGGCCAGGATGTTCAGTAAAAGGTATTACTTTACGTTGGTTACCTTTAGGCTTGGACCAGGTGTCCGATGGCGATGTATTACCTGAAAAAAATAACTGTTTAGGTACATTGTACTATATTGATATTGTTGACAATGCGTACTAAATATAAAGATTTAGGGATAAAGTGTAAGCTTAGATTGAAGTAGGTAATGTTTACAAGTTATTTTAGTGTATTCCCATAACTGTAGAATTGCCTAACTGTTTATAAAGTTTAGGGCAAGGAGAAAACAAACGCTATAAACTAATAAAGAATGGTGCAAAACGGCGCATTTGAAAGACAATGCAGTGTAGGCAATAAACGCGCAGACGGCCACCTGCGGGAGGTAAATGGTATCCCGTAGACGGACATAGGCTACCTAAAAAGCGCGTGCGAAGTTGGTAGATAAAATTAAAGTGTCTGTTTGTCATGTTAAAACAACAGCTTTTTACTAAATGTAAAAAGTACGAGTGTATGTGTCCCGATCCCATTAGAGCTGTAGAAACGCGATTGAACATGTCAAAAGAATATATGTAAAGCAAGTAAAGCCGTGGGCAATAGGTAGTTTAAGTTAAAAGGTGACTTACCAATATTATTGGCAATTATCCTTCTAATTTCACTGTCGCTATCTCACTCTCTGACAATACAATACGGCGGCAACTTCTTTTCGTTGGTTGAAGTACGTCTTCATCTGTATCTATTTGGAAACTTTGGTTCAGAAGATTTATCTCGACGTAAGCTCAAAATCAAAATCATCCATTTTTGACAGTAAAAGCGTTATAGATCACATGTCAATGAAGCGTGCGATACTAATGTACTAACTAATAGGGCGGCGCGCGCGCGGGGGTGGGCCGCTTCGTGACCCCGAGGCCCCCGCCAACGGAAAACAGAAAATCCTTTGCACTAGGCCACGGGACCCACCGATGAGCCTTTGGACGATATCTTTAAAACTACACGGTAAAAGTCGGTAATTTTTATTTTCCGTCTAAATTACTTAAAACTTTGGAATTGAAATTTCATGTTGATGAAAATGACCGATTACCTGATTTTGGCTTGGCCCGAATGGAAAAGTAAGCTCAACGGTGGGTGATATGGCGTACAACGTGTTAATATTATACTTTTCGCACAACTTCAAGATTGATGTGACTACTTAGGTTATCGCCAATTATAACTTTGGTTCCTTCTAGGTTTTGAGCCCATGGTACTATTATTTTAGTAAACCAAGTCAAAAATGTACTGGAATCGAACCACCCACTTTTGGTTCTATTATACCGTGCTTCATCGGGACCTCCTTCGACCCATTGAGTCCATAAAGCTTCGGACTTGTATACGACGTATGGCGGCAGTACCTTGCCATACGCGGTTCCGGCAAACATGGCTGAAACGCAACTCTTTGTACTATTCATGATTCTTTCCGGATACTTTATTCCCCGACGAAAAAACATTTCACTGAATCTGGATTGTCACTGAAATTAGTCTCATCATAATTTAACAAATGAGATGGATCTTTGACCACTCGTTCAAGGTTTACAAAGTAATTTTGAAATTCTTCTAATGTCTTTTCTGCTCGCTCCGAGAGATATGTGGAACGAAATAGCTAGTGGGTTTCTACAAAACACTGATTTCCCCAATTGCTTAGGTGCTATCGATGGAAAACATATTAGAATTATTCATCCATTTGACAGCGGATCCTTATACTACAATTATAAGAATTATTTTTCGATGGTACTTTTAGCGGTTTGTGACTCTAATTACCTTTTCACATTCGTAGATGTTGGTTGCTACGGTAAAGCATCGGATTCAACTATATTTAAAGAGAGTGAATTTTTTAAAAGGATTGAAGACAAATCTTTTAATATACCTCCAGAAAGACCAGTTGGTAACCGTCAAGCACTAAATTATTCATTTGTTGGTGATAAAGCATTTGGTTTATCCGATCACATGTTGAGACCTTATGCTGGAAGACCAGGCGCTGCATAGAATGTGCATTTGGTTTACTTTCTAACAAATGGAGAATACTTCATCGCCCATTAAATACATCTATTAAATTCTCGGAAGATATCGTAAAAACGTGTTGCATTTTGCACAACTTTGCTCGCTTTGTTCGTAAAAGAGATGGTTACAATTTCAAACACACGCTGAATGTAGTCGAATTCGAAAATGTAGAAGATACAGGTATACCAACTTTACGATCATGTACTATATACACGTATACACGAGACATTAAAAGATTACTTTATGAATTAAGGATCAATACCGTGGCAAGAAAACAGAATATGAATAAATACGATACAAAAAATATTTCAAATCGTGGGATGACAAGTAAAACTCATTAATTGCACTTATTTTGTTATTAAAAATCAGATTTTAGTTATAGATCTTTCAATTTGTGGTGACTGTTAGAATAACGGATATCCTACAAAACCTAAAATAACTTTTATTAAAAGAAGTTAAATTATACTAGTTATTTATAAAAATGTATTATACTTAATGTATGTGAGCTGTGGGAAGATAGAGAAACTGCAGGAGAATATCACACATTATGCCAGAAACTCACGAAACACCCTAAATATTATTATGATTACTTCAAAATGTCAGAATCTACTTTTCACTTGCTACTACAAAAGCTACAAGATGGTTTGAGAAAAAAAGATACTTACTGGAGACAATTTATATCGCCAATGGAAAGACTCGCTGTTACGTTAAGGTAAGTGTAAAAATAAAAAATAAATATTTTATTTATTTATTTATTTTAAGGAAGGCCTACAGCTTAAATAATACAAAATAGGTAACATTAACCTAGCAACAGAAAAGCTAATAAATGGCCTTCACGGCTAAATGACATTATGAAAATTAAATATACGCTATGCAATTAGATTAGAAAAAAGAAATGTAAAGTTAACAATCGTCGAAATTGTGATGATTTAAATGAAATAAAGGGCTAAACAAAATTTTCGAAACAAACAATGACTAAATTAAATGAAATATAAAGTACCTATTATTATTAACACAACAAATGCGAAAATACAATATATTTGTTTTAGTAAATAAGATCGTTTAAAAGTTTTACATATGATAATTAATAGTACGATAATTAACATTAAGTACTATTAATTATCTGTACTATCAATCATCTGCAAAGAATTTACCGCTAAGCAGCCGCCTTGCCGAATGCAAGTTAATATTATCGTTATTTTTGCACACTTTATTGAGAACCGAGCAAGCTCTAATCATAAACGAGTTTTGTCTATAATTAGTGTTAGTCGATGGAAGATTAAGGGGTGGACTATATCGCACACGCTTAGAGGGGAAGTTTAAGTTGATTTTACTTAGTAGCTCTGGACAGTCAACTGAGTTGTTTAATAGTTTTAAGATGAATGTTATGTCGGCTATGTCGCGTCTAGTGGATAGTGGAAGAAGGTGGAAACGTTTACAATTATACAAGTAACTATCAGAGTGATAAATGTATTTATGTTTAGTTACTGATCAAAAGGGTTTTACACATCAAATTATATTTAAAAAGTATATGTAATTACTTAATTAGGCTTGAAATTCGGAAATTTACTGTGCTACGGTGGAGACATCTTCATGTACATTTTTGTTTTCTGTATCATTAGAAGAATTTTGATTATTTGTAGGATTCAGAATACTCTCGGATAAAGTTTCTTCTGGTAATTCTTCTTGCACTTGTAAATTACGTCCTGGGCCGGCAGATGGGATACTTGTCTCAAAAATTATTTGTACATCATTTTCAACATTTTGTACTTCCATATGTCGCTCAAACATGTTTATTTCATACTTTTGTACAATATTAAATATGTCAGTCTTAGCTAAGTTTTGGTAATACAGTGTAAGATTTTTAAGAGTGGGAGCAATACCATGCAGAAACTTGTCAATAGGATGTTCCTCTGTAGTGTTATCTTGATTTTTCTTTAATACATACTCAACAAAGCAGCAGCAGCAGACTTTGGTTTGTCATTTCTTTCCTGAGCAGATGCAAGAGAACTTGAAGATGTTGCTGGTGAAAGTGATCCTGTTCGATGGGATGTATGAACTGGCGATGGAATAGATATTATCACTTCTTCGTCCCTCAAAACTGATAATGACTGTGCAGAGTGTGGAGAACCACTGTTTAAATCCGTAATCAAAGTGAAGATAGTACATTAGGTACTATCTTCACTTCGAGCACTTATATTGCTAATTGTTTCTCTTTCTTGAAAATACGGCCAAAGAATGTTTTTGTGATTCACGTCTTTGGCCACTTTTCGTTGCTGTATTCTTTATGGATTTACGGTATTGATCCCGAATATTATTCCACCGCGATTTGCACACCGTTGCTGGAAAGATAATAAAACAGATAATTTAACATTTTTGTTTGTTACAGATTCCTGACAACAGGAGATTCATTTAAAACAATTGCGTTCAGCTATTGAATGGGGTTTAGTACTGTGCAAGAAATTGTAACGAAAACTTGTAAATGTATAGTTGACACAATGATGAGTGAAATGCTACCTAGGCCAACTAATGAGACGTGGAAATCAATAGCGGACGACTTCAATACACTTTGGAATTTTCCAAATTGCATCGGAGCTCTTGATGGAAAACATTTTAACATCCAGTCACCGCCTAACAGTGGATCACTATACTTCAACTATAAAAAAACATTCTCAGTTGTGCTTAAGGCGTTAGTTGATGCCAATTATAATTTTACAATTGTCAATGTTGGTTCTTATGGAAAGAATAGTGATGGAGGATTTTTTGCTAACTCTAATCTGGGAAAAGAACTTCAAAGAAACAACTTGTCTTTGCCTGAAGCTTCGTATCTACCAGGCAGTTCAACAACAGCTCCATATGTTCTTGTAGGAGATGAAGCTTTCCCTCTCAAAACTTATTTAATGCGACCGTATCCAGGGACCAATTTGATGAGTACTAACCACCATTTCCGTTCAAACCATCCTGTATTTAAAATATTCATTAACAACCTGTATATCAGCAATAAAGGCTAAATAAACAATAAGAACCTACATAATGTCTACAGAATACAAAACATATAATAAAAATGTTTAAAACCTACCTTCACACTTTAATTCTTTTCCTATATTATCCCATTAGATATTATTCTTCTTAGAATTCAAATAATGTGGATTAGAAAGATCGTAAAGTATAGCATTCTGCCGTACAAGTTCTATCAACCTTTCTGTGTTCATGTTGCACTTGCAGATAAATCATCAACTTTAACAATAATCGGATAGCACTGTCAGAGCGTCCGTACGACCGAGCGTGCTCCGGGACACTGACGCCTGACACGGAGCTGTGTGAACAAGTTCATACAATTTGTACGTAACCGATTTTTTCCCCGTCCCTGACGGAACACGGCCGGGTCGAGTTCCCGGAAATGTGTGCATAGCGCTTTAATGAGTTTACTCATGTATAGGTATTTAATGAAACAATAAATGCTATTTTATTAAAGAGACATATTTTATTATTTTAATTTTCATCACTTTCATCAAACGACGGTTCAGGCACACCATCTGATGCACCACTCGATGATGGTAAACTTTTATACCATGGAATTAGTTCTTCTGGAATTAGAATAGCATTGCACAATTTTAAAAGGTCTCCTTTTTTAGCTGCAGATAAAGGGAGCAAATTTTTATAGACTGGATTGAGTTCCACAGTCTGTGTACGTCGGCGTCCCCTTCCTGCACTGACATTGATCTCATTGTAATCACTTTTATGATCATACCTATAAAATAAAGTGCCGGGAAACTCCTTCTCAACTTTAATGCATTTAATTTTTAGCCAAGTTACCTTATTACCATCTTTGTCTTTATTTCAATTTTTAATTGTAGATGCAGCCAATTCCTGTAGGTTATAAAAATCTTTGTAAGTTAAAACATGCACTTTATATTTACAAACAAAAGGTATAAAAAATCCATAAACTTCTGTTTCTGTTGCTGGCACCGCAATAAGTTTGTCCACTGTTTTTGAAGTTGTTGAGATGAAATCATCGTTACACGAAGATTTTTGTGTCAGTTCATAAGATACCCGGCTCTGAAATTGATAAAATACACAATAAATAAATACCTAATTATATTAAACTTATTGCAATAATTGCGTTGACTACCGTAAACGTGCAAAACTTGAATACTTAAAAGTTCATTATGTTCTTGGCGTTGAGCTTCTTTTAATGATAAATCCACCATTAATCTACCTCTTGAATTATACATTCTTTTCATATTCTTACACAATATTAAATAAGTAACACAAAACCACACAAAACACAATAATGATGGCTCATAAAACCGCATTTGACATTGACATTGAGCGTTGGTTGACGTACAGTTAGTGACGTAAAGTAGTGATCCGGCCGCATTATGTTGCCAGCACAAAGTCATTAAATACAAAATGAACTTTACCTGCCGGAATTTTTTTTCGAAGCAGTAGATGACGATTATTAATTTTTTTTTTAAATGGCAAAAATAGGAAAATACGTACTTGGTGACTTTTTCTTGTAAACAAATAAAAAGTAAACAAATAAATAAAAGTCATTCTTCCCAAAAACTGTACTTAGTGAGTTTTTCTTGTCACCCTACGAAATGTTAACTTACCCGCGGTGCTTTTTTGTGCTCTATTTTTGTCCTTGAAATTGTTAATAAATAATTTACAAATCTCTTCCCAGGCTTTTACTTTCTCATTTCTATTACTGTACAGATCTGAATTTAAATCCCAAATAGCGGGACGTGCATGGATTTCCGATATGAATGTATCTACATCCATTGAGGCGTCGTGCTCCATGGTGACGCGTGCGATACGTAGAACGTCTCACGGTTAACTGCGCGGGGGGTGGAGTAGTGCGACAGTGGCGGGTGTCGACGTTTTGTGTGGCTCTTAGCGACCACTAGTGGCGCGTCGCGGACACTGCTGTAGCGAGTGGCCGCCACCGGCTACACATATGCGGCACGTCTATGCAAACTATATGAAAATGTATGTTAAGTGGCTGTCGCTGGCCACCAGTAGCTGTGGTCGGTGGCTCGTTTGTGCGGAGCCTACAGCTATGTAATGTCAATGTATTCGACCCGCAAGCAGGTGTGCAAATATTTAACATGTCTTTATTAAGTATACAATATAATTAATTCATTTTCTTAAAATTTAAGTATTCGTTTACACTATAAAAACAATTTGAAAGTAACCAAATATCTAACTTTTTTGTTTTTTTTTTTGTTTTGTTTTTACAGCATAATAAATATAATAAAAAAAAAATACCATTTTTGCAACTACAAAAACTGCTAAATCGCCAGTAGTACCAGTGGATCTACTGGTTGTCCCACATGCATTAACGGAACGCAAGAAAGATCGAGAACTTGAGAATTGGATTCATCTGAATCATTCATTCCGAAGCTCATGTCCAGTTGAAAACCTTAGACAATACCGAAAACATGACAGGTTCCACAACTGGTAATCTGCTTAAAGTTCAGTACTAGGGCCCGGGGGCTAGGAAAATTATACAATGTGTATTGTCGAACCTTGATCAAACGAGATGTGCGAATACACGACATATATTTATCGATAAAAAACAACAAATAAAAAATTATATGTTACCTATCTCAAAAATAAAGCTGATTTAATAATTTTTTTAATCAAAACTAATTCATCTGGTTTTTTCTTCGTTTCTTTTTGAATAAACGGTGTATTTTATTCAAAGTAGTCTCATTTGAAAGCTAGATAGTATATCTAGCTAATAAAAATAAGAAAAAAATACAATTTCGGTACATAAGCCTAGTAAAACCAATATTTTTTTAGAAATTTGAAAAAAAATCAAATTTTATTTTATTTTTGATCTGTAACTTTAAAACTGGGTTATTGATGTGTACTTTTTTGCATGTTGTATTAAACTTCATAATTTAATCTACAAATTCTCCAAAAAATATGGGTCTATTTCTTTTCGTTGTTATGTTTACTAGGCTTATGTACCGAAATTGTATTTTTTTCTTATTTTCTTAGCTAGGTAGACTATCTAGCTTTCAAATGAGGCTACTTTGAAGAAAATACACCGTTTACTCAAAAAGAAACGAAGAAAAAACCAGATAAAGTAGTTTTCATTAAAAAAAATATTAAATCGGCTTTATTTTTGAGATAGGTAACATATAATTTTATATTTTTTGTTTTTTATCGATAAATATATGTTGTGTATTCTCACATCTCGTTTGATCAAGGTTCGACAATACACATTGTATACATTGTTTTCAATCTGCAAAAGATTATTTAGAGGAGATTTACCAAAAGGATTTTCAACCAAAAATCATAATGACTGATGACAGCAGCGCAGAAAGGAATGCCTTACGCACAGTATTTCCCAACAGCAGATTACTTCTTTGCATATTTCATGTAAATCAAGCTCTTTGGCGTTGGTTGTGGCAAAGCGAACATGATGTTATTAAAGAAGATCGGCAATCAGTTATGAAAGAATTCCGTACCGTAATGTATGCCAATACAATGCAAGAAGCCGAAATTAGAATGTCTGATTTATTAAATGAGGAGAAAGTTAAGAAAAATAAAAAGCTTGAAAAACATTTAACAAGTTTATGGAGTCGGCGTGAAGAGTGGTGTTTAGCATATCGCTCTGGTATTCTTACACGAGGGAATAATACAAACAATTACTGTGAATCCTCAATAAGAATTTTTAAAGATTAGTGCTGCAGCGCTGTAAAGTGTTTAATATGTGTGCGTTAGTTGACTTTATTGCGAATACCTTTGAATCTTACCACAAGAAAAGGTTGATTCAGTTTGCCAATGGGCGGACAAGAAATCTTACGTTAGCGTAAGAAAAATTTTGTCAAGCAACAATAATGAAGACCGCCAAACTGAGTCTATTACACCAGATGATGTTCCAGACACTTTTGAACTACCAATAAATCGAGCGGAAAACAGTGTGACTACCAATAATGAAAACTTTGACAATGCTGTTCGTAATATTAAAGCTCAGTGGGAAAGAATCACTGAAATCTTGGCAAAGGATTCCAATGCTGCACATACAAACATTCTTACAAAGTTTGGATCTGATTTGTCGAAACTACAAACTCCATCGAGTATTATATCATTTATAGTTGAAAAAAATGTCCGCCGAAAATCTCGAAAAATTCGTGTACAACCAACATCGATCAGTCGCCGCAAAGAAAGAGGTCTACTATGCAGTGGAAGGATTCAGTCAGGACGACCAGCCAACTTAGAAACTGTTAAAAGAAAACGTGTCCATAATATTGCATCTAATATTGATGACAATGAGCCTCCTGCCAAAAAACATTGAGTAGGGGAAGCAGGGTAACAGTGGATCACAAATGTTTGTAGGCCTCATAATGTGTATCTCTGGTTGTATCTTACCTAGCCGGTTGTTTATTGTTTTATCCTACAGCTACATTATCTGGCTAATAATTTTCCTAAGTGATTTTAACTCTTAACTATTTTATTTAAGGCGAGGAAGTTCGGAACTTTGGGCTTTTTAGCCCCGCCCATTGAGCGCGCGACGTATTTATTTACGCGTCCGGCGGGGAAGGCCGCCAGGCCGCGCGCCACTTGACCGCTTACGATATCTTTGTGCCACAGTATAGAAAAACAAGTAGTAGGTAAGGTATGTATGTTATGTTCTTACTCCAGGTAGGTAATAATGATAATATTATTAGCTGTATTTGCATTAGTTATTATGTGTAGATATACAGTCACAAAGCTAGGTCAATAAACTTAGTCTACATCAAAAATTAAAAATACGTTGGTTTCGTGTGGCAAATTTATGTAGGTACAACTTTTATGTTCAGCAACGAGAACATAGAGGTAAAAAAAACAAATTGTGAGAAGTGACAATTATATTTATTTTTATGTGTAGTGTTAGTGGATGAATGTGGGAGGATGGTTTGTTTTCCGGAAGTACCAGGAAGATCTTGTTCTTCTCGCATTGTTGCGGATGTTGATTGCAATAACGGTGGAGTGTGCTGCTGTTCAGAAACTATTGGTGGCGTTACAAGCAAACGTGTGTTTTCATGTTCATGTTCTTGTTGCATGTCACCCTGCAATGGCCAAGCATCTTCCAACAAATTGGATTCCTGGATGATTGATGGTGTTGGAGATCGAGTAGGAGATCTTGTCGGAGGTGTTTGCCGAGGGTTTTCTTCAGTAAGAGGTCGATTTGTTACTTCTGAAGGAGCAAAGTCAACGTCGGTTAATACGTCGCGGTTGAAGGGGAATATTCCCGTAGCTGCAAATCCACTGCAAATGTTGGAAGGTGTCATCGCTGCCATATGCGCTTCCTTGACACATCCTGCTACATCATAAATTTAAAACGTATGACCAGGGTTTCGCATCATCCAGCTGTCCACAGCTCTATTGTAGGCTTTTTTGAACGGGCCGAAAATTGCAACGTCTAACGGCTGCATTGAATGTGGTGGGACTGTAAGGATGGTAACGCCATTATCTTTTGCCAGATTGAGAGCCTGTAGGCTAATATGCGCTTCGTAATTATCCATGATTAGCAAAGAGGGGTTGTCCTTGCTACTCTGGGTTAGATCAATGAAATGCTGCATGGTAGGCAAGAAAAGATCGGTGTTCATCCAACCAGTTTGCGTAGCTAGCCCCAAAGTTCCAGCTGGGGGGCGTCTTTGGTCATGTGGTTCTTGAAATACACCCTCGGAAAAACCATGACTGGAGGTAAAGCACACCCAGTAGCACAAACAATGTAGCACGTCGGTCGATACTAAAGTTCCCTTTTCAGCACTGGTTACTTTACTCACTTGTTTCTGTCCACGTGATGCAAGGATTCTTCCGCAGGCTTGAACTGTCATGGTATTTGTTTCATCTAAGTTAAATACACGTGTTCCATCTCCAAATCGAGGGTTTCGGCTCATGACCTCAGCGAGGTTGTCATAAAATAGTTTTACGTTATGTCGGTTAAACGATGTCGCCCTGCTCAGACTACAACCTTCTGGCATTCGAAGACTTAGATTACCATGCCTCTTACGGAATCCATACACCCATTCAATGCCCGCCATTTTGTGCGTGTGCCATTTTTCTGGTACTTTGTTTCCATTTTTTAAGGCCATTTCGTGAGCTAAGCTACGTACTTCTATTGGAGTCAAGCCATAAAACATTTGGCAGAATTTGATGATATAATCGACAAGTGCGATTTCGTGATCCATAGTAAATATTTGATTTACCTTGTAATTAGGAGTCAATCGTATATTTTGTCCTGCAGCTCGAATGGATTTTTGATGATATCGGTACAATGTAGTGTATGGAATATTTTTTCGTTTGGATGCCGCTCGAACAGACAACGTGTCTTCCTTAATCAGCTTGAGGGCTTGTTTCATAACCTCTGCTGAAACTAGCCCTATTGACGTTTTCCAAACGTTATTTCGTGGCATTGTACCTACAAAAATAAAATTAATAAACCATTCGAGATTTTGTAATATTCCACTGTACCCCAGAAAATAATGGCTTGGGGTAGAGTGAACCACAGATCCACTGTTACCCCTATGCAAAATTAATCACCCTTCCCCATCGGCCGTTAATTTATATTTATAGAAAAATATGGAACTCTAGCACATATTTATCAGAACGGATATGGTACATACAATATACGATAGTTGCCGATTCCTATTTATCAGTATTTAATTCTAAATAACAAGCAAATACAGTCCAAAAACATATTTCAAAAACTCGTAAATATTTACTGAGGTTTTTGGCTCAGACCGCAATGACGTGACCACCTCCGATTACAGCTGCGAGCGGACTGGATTGACCGAACCGTATATCGCGCGGCACTCTTCTGTCAATTTCGCGTGTGTGTGTGTTAAACACAGACAGAGTTGTTTACGATTAACCTCTGCTCCCCGTTAACCACCGTTACCCTGCTTCCCCTACCTAATAACATTAATTACTACGTTATATTTGTTTATGTACCTTGTGTTTTGGTCTTCATAAAAAGTAAAAATGTAAAACACAAATTCATTCCTTGAACACAAAAAAATACTCACACATACTCCTTGCAAATCCGTACGCGATTGGAGGACACGTGCCTTGAATTGAACACGATTTTTAAAGGCAGTTAGCGCGACAAACTCGTTCGTGTTTCGAGGTAGTACTGCCTCCTAATGAACATGGAAATGGAAATACGCGGCCCGGAGAGGATATGAACTCTGCTCCACTAATTTGCGTAACTATCTGAGTCTTTGACCTCGGATTACTTTTCACAGCCGATATGATAATAGGGGTAGATATGAGACGCTCTGCTGTAGGTATAGTTATTATCAGCCATGATTACTCTAATTTGTCTTTCTTTCAAATAATCTGGACACGTTTTCGACATTATATTATATATGTGGTCCTGAGCAATTCACACATTTAAATATTTTAGGGTCACAAGATTCATGATCTTCACCATTTAGGGCAGACCTCTCTTCGGACAGTGCATGTCTTGGCAGTGTGGCCCAACGCCCAGCATTTGAAGCACTGGGTGACGGGATACACGTAGGGCTCGATTAGTATATTATTTTCACTCCGTGTACGTATACAAAAGAGGGGAGCCATTTGCCCTTAAAACAAAGGCGAACGGACTCCGATGGACTCCACCTTCCTTCTTTATTTTCGCTAGCTCTGGTTCTACGAGACAGTCTTTTTAATGATAACAATTCCACAGATTCAGCGCAAGTTATATTTTCCATTATCTCTTCATCTGATAGCTACATGTCGACATCTTTCATTACACCATAAGAATAACTCACTTCCGTTGATTTGGTAAATCTCCACTTTATTTTTCAAAACGTCGATGGAGCTGAGATCATAGATACCCTTTTCTTCTAAAAATGTAACTCTTACTTTATATGTATTCATATATTTGATGTTGACAATATCACATAATTGGACGTAGTTACGCTGAAAGGACTCAATCCACAAAATGTTACTTTGGAGATATGGCATTTTAAAGTTTAGACGATGTTTCAACAATGTTATTGCATTCGTAAAATTTTGAAATTATAGTGTCAGGTGACCAAAAATAGTATTATTTTTATGTGTCTAATTTTATTACACAGACTATCGTATTTTTTCAGTTATTGAGAAAAATATGGGGTTGAGTCATTTCTGTTAAATTGGTTTTGACATAACGGAGTATTTTATTTTTAATTCTCTAAAACGACCTAAGCAACAGAAAGTAGTAATAAAACTGATTTTATTATTAAAAGTGTTTTATAATTGTGCAAAATATCATTTATTTAAAAAAAGGATGTTCTTAGATGTCATCTTCACCCTGTTCCACCGTAAAATCTACCTGTGACCCGATACCGTCTACGTCCTCCACAAAATGCATCCCTTTCAAATTCTTATAGAAACCCTGGCAGTCATTGGGAATTAGGTGCATCATTGATTTCAGGTCATCTAATTTAGCCTGGGCAATGTCTTTACCTTCAGGCCAAAGACAAACAAAATCGTTTTCCGTAATATCGGAAATTGTTTTTCCTTTAAAGGTTTTTTTGATGTCAATCTCTTTTTCTTCTCCGTCTATTTTCATAAATATGGAATATTTACAATTTTTTTTTACAAAAATTTCTTTAGTTTTTATCCAGTTAACTTTTTCTTTTGTTGTAAATACTTTTCTATTAACTATTTTCTTTTCTATTTTAGCCGTTCCGAAGAAATCCTCTTTCTGCATTCTATAAGGTATAAGAGGATTTTTCTTTTTGCAGGACTTTATTACATTTACATACTCTTCAGCGGTATATAATCTCTCGTGATATTTTAGCTGATACTCGATTTTTGAGAAGTCGGTGTCATTCGGGAGAAATGTGTGCCCAGACTCTAAATAATTGAAACGTATTGTTTGCAGAGTCGGGTGTGAATTTAATAGAGCTTTCAGCATCAAAACTATTTTGATGTTACGATTTTGACCTCCGCAACAATCGCTCCAAAGTGCCAGCTCTGTGACGTTTGCGTCGATGTTATTTTTTATATAATGTACTAGACACGACCCGACCTCCTGTGCTCCTCGGCCTGCCTCTCCTTCCAACCACACGTAGCAATGACCGGTGTTTTTAGATCCATTATGAATCCCACTGTTATACAGCCATAGCTGGCGCTTGTAAAACACGATATTGGTTGGGATGCGCGGAAGCGGAAGTGTCTTTTCCAAATCGAATGTGAGGCATTCAAATGTTTTATCAGTTTTGGCTCGTGATAGATCGTCATTCATATGCTGTCGTAACTCATGTGCGCGTTTCAGATGATCTTCCTTTTCTTTTTCGAATACTAGCTTCTCATTGATAGAAGTGCAGTTCTTTATCTTTTGCGTCAAAGTATCGCACTTATTGCAAGTGTCTTTCTTTAAAGTTTTGCAGCGCAAGTTAAAATTTTTGTAGAATATTTTTTTTAGGGTTTCAAACGAAACAGGTTTCATCGATTCGCCATGTAGAGCTTTGAATTCCTCCACGTAAATTTCGTAAATTTTTTGTACAGTCATTCCGAGTTTTATGTATAGGCAGTCACCATTGTTCTCTCTTCTGTAATGGGACTCGTACTTAAGTAGAGAGTTAATTACCTTTTTAATGAACTCCACATCTTCTTCTGGCGTTTTATTCCAGCCTCCCTGTTGAAGTCCTCTGTTATCTTTCAAACTCTGATTTGTTCTTTTTTTCTGCAAACTTACGTCAACTTTCTTGGAAGATATTTGAAAATTATGCAAGAACATGTCTTTACAAACTTCTACACTGCTTATATAATATCTTCTTGTGTAGGCTTTGGGTTTGTTTTTTCCGGATTTATTCTTTGTCAGAGTGTATGATCGTTTTTTTGGCGCTTCTTCGACATTGTTTGTAATAAATAACAGCTGCGCTTCATAAGATCCCAGTTCTATGTATTTATCGAACTCCTTTCTTCTTTGTTCTTGTGAAACCTGAACAAAACATTGTCTAGTACAAGTACATGCATAGTTTTGAAATACTTTTGATTCAACTCGTTTTGTTTTTGCATTGTATGGTAAATTTTTATATTTTCGTTGTTTTCTCTGAGCTAAGGAATGTTCGGCATATTTCCTTTTACGACCTTTTTTAGCACGTCCTTTCTGACTGGTGTTTTGTTCCGAGTTTGTTCCTACTTCCAAGTTCTGATAAACTGACTCTTGATTGGAAACTAGATTGTCAGTTTCTTCATCACGATCACAGTATGCAGTTCCTAAAACTTCGTCTGGATTTTCTACGCTTTGCGCCATAGCAGCATGAGCTTGTAACAAAGGTCTTGGGGTATCATCATCAGTATCGTCTTCGCTATCTGGTATTAATTTATTTTTCCAACCTACTAAACCGTTATATCTTTTCTTTTTATTATGTTGATTATCTGAGTCTTCTTCGCTATCCGGCACATAATCGGAGTCGTAATCACAACTGATATCGGTCCCTTCCATCTCAATGGTTTCTCTGTTTCTTTTATCTTCGTCAGGAGTTCTAAATTCAACAAATTCTTCAGTATTTTCTGAAGGAAATGTTCGGTCTAAGGTTTTAAAGAGTTCGAAAGTTTTGGGAGACATTGGAGGTAAGGGTGATGAACTTTTTTCACTTCCTGAAATATCCAGTGGCAAGTTACTTTGAGTTTCAGTATTCCTAGTCGCAGCTAGCAAAGGGGTCAGAGTTGAGTACAATGGAGCCACTAGAGAACTGACATCATCTGAAAGAAAAAACATTTATTTGCATAAGCACCACCACCCTGAGGACATGTCTAGATATTATTTGTTAGTAGGTAAGCTAGTATAAAATATTAAAATTAAATTATTACTTTCAAACTGACTAATTACAGGTGCATTCATAAGAAGAGCCACAGAAGCAGCTGGACAATCCCCATCATCTGAAACAAGTATTATTTATATTGCATGAAAGCATAAGCATCACCACCTTTATCTTTTTTTTAATTTGTATGGAGTAAAATTCGCCTCGAAAGGTGTCGCTTCGTAACGGGATGAAAATAGATGGAAAGTAGACAAATAGGTACCTACCTGTTTTCTTGGTGATAGGACGTGCTTTGTGAGTATCATTTTGAATCGCCCTTGTAGGAATGACGTCTGCGCCTGTGAAAATATATAGATTAACTCAACTGGTAACGCAGAGTTTTCTTATAATAACTAGATAGGAATATAATTGTTTCAACATAATTTTTGTTAATAAAACTGACTAACGCTTCGAGAACTCTTCGTTCTTATAGGAATTATCCAAAGCACTTATTAAAATTCGATCAATCCTCTTCATTATTCTCAACGTAAGTCCAAATTACACTTTTTGTAACACTTTACCAAAATAATCATTAACAAAATAAGACAAAAGTTATGTCCCCTATGAAACTTTCTTGGCGCCAAACGTGAAAAGAATGAGAACAAAACCACAGATTAGGTAATGTTCTACTGAACAGAGTAGGACAACAACAATGCTGCCAACATAGTACGAAAAAATAGGGATGGGGTAGTGACGTAGGTCCTGTGTTTCATAAGTGCGTGGCCGGAATCGATTCGATAATATCGATCCTAAGTTCTTAAAATAATAATTAAATCTCATAAAGTTTTACTGAATTTAGTTCTGTTAATAATTTTAATTCTTTTAAATGTAATAAACTTAAATGACTCACATGGTTTGGGTCATTACAACTGAAAGCAAAATCGGGTAGTTTCTTTTAAAATGAATTTATCAGAAATGACGCACACAGATTGAGTCGGTTTAGCTAAATGCTAAATGGGTTTATTTATTAGTAAATCAGTTTATTAGAAATGACCCACATGGTCTGAGTCGTTTTAGCTAAATGCGAAATCGTCTTGATTTTTTGCAGAAATGACCTACACTGTTTGAGTCGTTTTAGCTAAATAAAAAATAAACTACTTTCTATGAAAGTAAGTTTAACTGAAATGATTCAGGTGTTATGAGATAATTCTGCTAATTTACTTTAATTCGCACTTCTTTGAGATTGAGATTCTTAAAAAAGATCCATGTAGCCTGGGTTATTACAGTGTTTTGCAAAAAAATACCCGCCATACATGTGGCTTGGTTCTTGTATTTCAAATAACCACCTTAGCGTTATCCGATTACGGATCTTTTTTGCGAGGTGATAGAACCGACCTTTAGGACTATTTTGGTATATTTAACTCATTTTTGACAAAAGTGTGGATTGAGTCCTTTCAGCGTAACTACGTCCAATTTTATGTCTTTAAATAATCTGGCTAAAGCGAACTGCTTTGGTAGGGGATCATCACTTGAAATATTGGTTTATAGTTGGACATCCCCTTAACCTACCTCAAAAAAAAAACAACAATTGCGTTTCTTCAAAATGGATATGGGCGAGAAGCTAATAGTAATGCATACCAATAAAGAGACTCCAATCAACATAACATCCTGCATTATTCCACCACGGCAAATTTATTAGCCCATCAGAACTGAATAAATGAAATGAAAGGTCGAGAAGTATCACCACCATATGGTGACATCTAGCGTCATCTAAGCGATATATTTAGAAACGGGTCTTTGAACTTGACGTAGTTTTTTCTGTAGATTAGAGATGTCGCTTTAAGAGCCTTTATTCCTAAAATGCGCAGAAACAGTACTTTTCAAACCCGTTTATATCATGAACCACTTATCTTATAGTATATGTTATTTACTAATAATTTTAGGAAATTTTAGTGTCCAACGAGTTTGACTATAAAATATTTCGATTAATATAGTATGTACGCGTTCTATCAAGATAACTTGTGAGAGGTTTTCATAATTTCCCTTTCTGCATCAGTTTCGAAGCTCAAAATAATAGAAAATACTGACATATCTAATTAAGAAAAAAATATAACCTACTGATGAGATCCTTGGCTAAAAAGTTACTTAGAAAGATGTTTGGTTTTGGTATCCTACTATGAGAAATTAAAATTCAAAAAATGTGAAATATTACGAATATTTCACATTTTTAAATGATTTTTTTACCGATATACCTTATTTAATTTAATATAATAATAGCCTACCAATAAAGTGAAGCATCTTTTTTAAAATCATACATTTAAAATTTTTATGATTTTGTTGCTATTATTTTTCTATAAATATTTAATGAGCGACGTGACCACACTCTAGAAAGCCTCGCGGCGGACTGATTTTCGCGCAGCGTTTTATAGTAGTTTTAAAATATTTATAGAAAAATAATAGCAACAAAATCATAAAAATTTTAAATGTATGATTTTAAAAAAGATGCTTCACTTTATTGGTAGGCTATTATTATAAATTTAAAAATGTGAAATATTCGTAATATTTCACATTTTTTGAATTTTAATTTCTCATAGTAGGATACCAAAACCAAACATCTTTCTAAGTAACTTTTTAGCCAAGGATCTCATCAGTAGGTTATATTTTTTTCTTAATTAGATATGTCAGTATTTTCTATTATTTTGAGCTTCGAAACTGATGCTGAAAGGGAAATTATGAAAACCTCTCACAAGTTATCTTGATAGAACGCGTACATACTATATTAATCGAAATATTTTATAGTCAAACTCGTTGGACACTAAAATTTCCTAAAATTATTAGTAAATAACATATACTATAAGATAAGTGGTTCATGATATAAACGGGTTTGAAAAGTACTGTTTCTGCGCATTTTAGGAATAAAGGCTCTTAACTCAATTTCGCCAAATTTAGCTTAATGTCACTTTTGTTTTCAAGGTGCGATATCAAGAATACGAACAGTCTCATTCATCTATCAGTTACCATGCAACTCCATCTACATCGGCTTCTCACACATCACCAGATAGGTTCATTTCATAAAGAAAACCTTGCGGCGTACTACAGTTCAGTTGATTATAATGATTGTGATTAATTACTCGTGAAAAATTTATGTTGAGTACGAGTATACAGGGTGGAATTTTGTAATGCCACCTGGAGGGAAAGTACTCTTAATACTGTAGATAGAAAATTGTACTCAAAGAAAACATTCCTTTAATTTTGAAAAGAAAGAAAACTGTATTCAAAGATTTTCGAAAATTCGCTTGCCACACCCGGGAATCGAACCAACTAAAATCTGTAAAAATTACACCCTGTACTTTTATTTGATAGATCGTTAGACCCTAACAAACTTAATAAATTAAATGAAAGGAAAACCATGAAATCTTAAATTATAAATTGAATGGGTCAAGTTAAGCACTTTAACTTAAAGATCCATCTGTTTACAGTAATTAATAATTATCATTGACGTCATTTATCCATTAAAATGACGAATTAATATTTAGATAAGACGATTGAAATTTGCACGTGTTTGTACCTAATGCAGACTCCTTTTTTAGATGCAACATAACTGCGTGTATGAGGTAGTTTAAATATGGAATGTTACATTTGAAAATAGATTGTCATTTGATTGTTTTTACAAATTATTTCATATTTGTCTCACGGTAAAAATGGCTTATCAAGAACAATTTGATTTAATTGAAGCTTTTTTTTAAATAACAAAGATGTGAATCTAACTCTGCGGTGGTACGGAGAGAAATATCGAGACCGACAGGCACCAACTCGGTTCGTATTGAAAAGAATGGTAGAAGATTTAAAGAAAACTGGTAGTTTCAAAAAGCGAAGGCAAACTCTTCAGGAGAACAATTTCGATTTTGATCTTAGTGTTTTAACATAGTTTGAATCATTTCCGAAGGTTTCAAGCAGAGATGCTGCCGAAGTAATTGGAATAACCCACACTCGCGTACTTAAAGTGCTGAAAAAGTATAAGTATAAATGCTATCGTGATGGTCGGTTGGTCCAAAAATTGCATGCTGGGGATTGTGAGAGACGATTACAATTTTGTCAAAACATGCTGAGAGAAATTGATCGTAGGTAACCCTAATTATTTGAGTAACATTGTATGGTCTGACGAAACCAACTTCATCAATAACGACATGTACAATCGCCGCAATAACTACTATTGGTCTCGAGTGAATCCTGTTCGTGTCCATGAAACTAACAGTCAAGTAAGGTTTTCTTTCAACGTTTGGTGCGGAATTATGAGAAATATGGTTGTGTTAGTCCACGTGTACGAAGGTCATTTAAACACTGTCAAGTATCTTGAAATACTATTATTATTTTATTTTATTTATATGGTTGTGTTAGTCCACGTGTACGAAGGTCATTTAAACACTGTCAAGTATCTTGAAATACTGGATCTCTTAAGAAATGAGTTAAATGGTTTCCCCGAGGCAGAGCGAAACCAAATAATTCTACAGCAAGATGGTGCTCCAGCCCATAACAGCAGAATCACTACTGCCTACATTAATAACCATTTTAATACCTGGATTGGTACCAACGGCACAAACAGATGGCCTGCGAGATCACTAGATCTCACCCCTTTAGATTTTTTTTTTGTGGGGATATGTAAAAAATCTAATTTACATGAAATCTTATGCGAATGTAAACGAGTTGAGAGTTGAAGTTCAGAATATGATTTATAATATTCACCACAACACGTTATTAAAAGTTACTAGAAATGAATTCGTTAGAAGTGTATCCAAGAAAATGGAGCCCATTTCGAGCAACTAATTAGTTAGTTGACTTTTTATTGTAAATAATTAAAATAATTTAAGATTTCATGGTTTTCCTTTCATTTAATTTATTAACCCTTTACCGCATACCGACTTCTAACGCCATCTCTGCATTCAGTTTGCTATCATTACCTATTGCCTATGACCCTGTTTCACGTAAAATCAAACAGGTGGCGCTCTACGTGGCTTACGTGCGGTGTGGTCCGTCGATACGTCAGTCGATGCCACCATTTTGAGTTTGTGTGTATTTGCGGTTTCTTGAGTTGTTTTTTATGTGGTTACTGCGATAAAAACATACAGAATAGTGATTTTGATTGAAGAATAATGGATCCCCGGCGATTTTATGGAGAGAGACGTAAGTTAAATCATTTCCATCGTGATTATTTTGTGATCCAAACTTTGTGCCAAATGTGGAACAACATGCAGTTAGATGATTATGGACCCGTCAAATTTGGAACAGCATGCAGTAGAGTACCAGATCATGATGATCATCATCATTATTATATTTTTATTGACCATCCTTACAGTAGTGTAATTTTAATTACAGATGCAATGTCACTTCGACATCACAGGGCTACCATCATCCCTAATTCCAGTGAAGACGAAAATATGACTGATGATGATGACTATGTGATTCCGAAGCCATTAGAACGGGTATATATACCAGAAAGCATAAATTGGTGTGGACTAATGCAGGCATCGCACATAATGATGCGCAAACTACTTTTATGGGTTGCGCAACTCTGTCTGACGAAATCATGCAACTAGAGTCCCCCATGGATTTTTTCCCTTCATCAGCAATCAATTTAATGGAGACAGAAAGTAACATATATGCAGCTCAAGTTGCTCCAAACGGTTTCAAACAAGTGACGCATGAAGAAATACGCAAATTCATCGGCATAATCATTTACATGTCAGTAGTTCACTTACCCAGCACACGCCATTACTGGAAGGAAGGCACTTACATTGAAAAGGTGGCTTCTGTGATGACATGCAACAGATTTGAAGAAATTAAGAGATTTTTACATTTCTTTGACAAAACGCAAGAGCATAAACCTGGTGAGCTCAATTACGACAAGCTCCAGAAACTAAGGCCGCTATTAAATATACTACGCGATAGGTTAATGGAAGTGCCGAAAGAAGAATTCTTGGCAATTGATGAACAAATGATACCCACTAAAGCCCGCACATCGGGAATACGACAGTACAACGCGAAAAAACCTCATAAATGGGGCTACCTAAACTATGTGTTAAGTGGGGCCAGTGGTTTCAGCTACGATTTCGAGATTTTCGCAGGTAAGCACCCAGGTCCACCCGAAAACGATTCCTGATCTGGGAGTCCCGGGGAATATAGTACAAAGGCTGTTGATAACGGTGCCAAATAACCTGAACTTTAAAGTTTTCGTTGACAATTGGTACACTAGCTTGCCTCTAATGGCAACTTTACATCAAAGAGGTTTCTTCCCCTTGGGTACCATCCAACTCAATAGAGCCAGAGATCTTGATGTACAAAAAAAAGATCTAATGAAGAAAGAACGTGGTTTTTTGCGTGGAAAAATCTACAATTGTAGATAATGTCCAACTGTCGGTCACTACATGGGTTGACAATAAGGTTGTTAGCTTATGTTCTTCGTACGTGGGCAAAGAACCAATGGGATCAGTCAAAAGATTTGACAAAAAAGAAAAAACTAGAATTGATGTGCCATGCCCAAAGTCAATAGAAATATACAATAAATACATGGGAGGAGTAGATTTACTCGATGCAATGCTGGGATTCTATAGAATAAAAATCAGAAGTAAGAAGTGGTATCATCGATTATTCTTCCATTTTGTCGACCTTACTTGTGTCAATAGCTGGCTTTTGTGGAGACGTCGTATGAAACAGAAAAAAGAGGACTTGTACATACCTTTGCTGGACTACAAATTAACATTGGCCAATGTATTAATGAAAGAGGACGTGCAAGTATATATGTTACGGCTAATACCCGAAGTGCGGCTACACCTAGTTTTAGCCGGTTAGAACTAGGTGTAGCCACTTACTCTTGGTTAAACCTAGTACGAGCCGATTGTTTTCGGGTAAAACTAGGTCTAGCCATTCCCTGTTGGATAAAACTAGATGCAAACAAGTTGAAACAAGTAACAGGCGCCTGGCTCACGCGAGACGCGTCGCGCTCGCGCGCCCCTGCCGCCCCGCCTCCCGTACACCCGCGTTTGCCCTTGCGCTTTGAGTTTAGTACGCGTTGTGCCGTTGTACAAAACAGACGTACTTTCTTGTTTTTGCGCACTTATACGTTCGAACTCAGAATGGCTATGAATGAAGACCTACAGACTAGGAAGTCAAGTTTTTTGGAACAGTTTCAGTGTTTATTAGCCACAAAACATGGTGAAAATCAAAGCTATATGAATTATGTGCAGTATTCCAAGTTTATAGAAGACGTTAAAGCTGCCAAAATATCCACGAAACGTTCTACGTTACAATATCGCCGTTTGAAGCGCTTCGATGTTTGTTGTATTGGCGACATCGAAAAGTTAATTTCTCCTGTGTCGAGCACCGAAAATTCCGAAAATATCAAATATTTTGTCAAGAACAAAGTGTTAGGTTTTGTAAATTTACTGTAATTTAATTATTTATAAAAATTATAATGTATTCGGTATTTAATTCGATTCACAATTATAAATCTAAGTTAATTGGTAGAATGTGGTAGAAAACGTGGTTCAGATTGCTGGTAGCTAAGCGCGTCAGTCGGGCGGGCGTCAAAAATGACAGGCCGACCGAGCGGGCACTTTTTCTCGAGCCGCGGTGAGCGACGGATGTGGACGGAGCTCCGTTGATCTGAACCACGTGGCTGCCCTTGGGTTTGGATTGTTAGCTGTGAAAAAGAAGAATAAATTCAATATATAAGTCCGTACTGCGTTTTACTACAAATCAGAAGTGGTAAGTACACGCCTATTATTAATTTTTAGGGCTATAAAGTTTGTCAATGGTTATTTAAATATAGAAAACGTTTTATTATTGAAAACGCAGGTGTTAGATTTATTTTCAAAACGAAGTCTTTGGAATAGCAACACGTGGTGGTGACGTCATTCGAATTGATTTTGAAAAATCGGCTATTTTGTTAGTGGGCTACTCTGAGGAGACTCAAATTTGGTTATTTTTAACGTATCTCATACCGTTTACGAGATAATTACAAAATACCCTCAACGCAACTCGTTTTGACAAGGCGAAAAGCAAACAAGTTGTGATGACGTCATCCAAAGTGGTGCCAGAAAATTGGTTGTTTTACGAGTGGGGTATCACAGGGGGACCAAAATTTGGTTATTTTTGCCGTATCTCATACCGTTTACGAGATAATTACAAAATACCCTCAACGCAACTCGTTTTGACGAATTAGATCACTACTCGACAGTTTCTAAAATTGGTCTCTGTCGTCAACTGGTCACTTTTGCAATTCGTCAATTTCCTGAAAATCGCTGATTCGTCAGTATTCTGAATTCGTCACTTGGGTTATGTGATCAGTATATTTATCTCGTCAGTTTTCGCATTTAGCTTCTTTCTCAGATTGGTCAGCTGTAGTACAATCATACGAAAAACTTCTTTATTATTAAGGGCTCCCACACAAAACTGCGATTTGGTGCGATGCGATGCGATGCGATGCGATGTGATGCGATGTCACACGAACTTGATTTGCGAATTTCTGCGATGCGAATTTGTGCGGCGAACCGTTTTGTAGGGTAACCATACCTTCAAGTTTAATCAGCCGTATTGGACGTGTTTTTAGGAAGCGTTAGATGGATCCCAAAAAGATAATTGAACCGATTTAAGCAAAATGATCCAACCCACACAAACCTCATTTCGAGATAATCGATATTTAAGTTTGTGGCGGTATTTCTCTAGCTTTGTAATACAAAATGTTGTTATTTAAAAAAAACCTTTTTTAAGAAAGTTTTTAA
Source organism: Eupithecia dodoneata (assembly GCA_947044415.1). NCBI lineage: Eukaryota > Metazoa > Arthropoda > Insecta > Lepidoptera > Geometridae > Eupithecia > Eupithecia dodoneata. The sequence goes on from OX345670.1 coordinate 6,197,387, forward strand.
TCAAAACACTTACTGGCCGGCCTATTCATTATGTCTGTCATTATTGACAAATTCCAATTTTGACAAATTCAAATGTCCTACTCGTATTATTCGGAACTATTGATTCTCAAGAAAAAAGTAATATATAAATATTAATCTTCATCTATCACACGTGTAAGGATAAGGCATCGTTGATGAGATTAGGTAAGTGTTACAAGTACCATCAATGTCTAACCACTCAGTTCTTGAACTTATCGACTGGCCAGGCCTTCAATATGTTTTACATACGTTGCGTGAACGTTCGGGAGTGAAGAGATCTGTAATTATAAATATTATAATATTTACTTTTAGGATGGCGACTGACAAACAATTTTGCTTCGTTGAGTCTGAAAGGAATAAAAAAGTTATGCTGAAGGATGGTTATCGCTTTAACTTAGGACACACAAATAAAAGTGGTACCACCTGGTGGCGGTGCAAAAACCGCAAGTACTGTCGAGGTAGTATTACTCTGAATGAAAACATGACTACAATACTCAGAGAAACGGATCATTTTTGTGAACCCGATCCAGCAACTAATATTGTTTCGGTATCTATTGATAACTGCAAACAAAGGGTCAGAAAAGAATTTGGCTCCGTAAAAGCTATATACGAAAATTGTGTCGAACATTTGACTGGTCCAGATTCGGAATATGTAGATGATGTTCCTAAGTACCAAAGTGTCAAAAATTCTTTGTATAGGGCGAGATATAAACACTTGGCTGTTGAAAAAAGTATTTATAAAAAACTTGAAGATGTTATTTTGCCAGAAGAATTGCGAAAGGATTTTATCGTATTTGAGGATGGCTCTGCAGACAAAATTTTGATATTTATGACTCCATATGCTCGTCAGGTAATAACAAAATATACAGAATTTTTTTTTGATGGTGTATTTAAGCAAATACCAGAACCATTTACTCAACTCTACACCATGCACGCAGACATTGGCAGCTCAAATACAGAGACAAACGTAGTGCCTGTAGTGTTTTGTCTTCTGCCTAATAAAAGAGAAGATACATATTTAAGAGCGTTTGCTCTGCTACAGGATTATTTAAAAAATACAAAGAAAATACACATGGACTATGAGTTGGGGGCAATCAATGCCGCCAGAAAAGCGTTCCCAAACGCTCAAATAGTGGGATGTTTTTTTCACTTCCGCCAATGCCTGTTGCGTAAAGCAAAGGAGCTGAGTATAAATATTACCAAAGAGGGACGTAAACATGTTGCTGTATGTGCATCGATGGCTTTTTTGCCGAAGGAATATTTCCAGGAGGCTTGGCTTTCAATTGCAGACCATTCTCCATCTGCAGAAAATTATAACCAATTTAATAGTTACATGGTGGAAACATGGTTAAATATCTTCGAAAATTATTTTAGTTGCTATAACGAACGGCATAGAACAATAAATCCTGTCGAATCTTGGCACAACAGACTACGTTTTCGCATGAATTTGAAGCGGAAGGATTTGTACTATTTTGTTTCAATTATAAAAAGAGAGGCACTGCATGCCGATTTCAGAACTAGACAAACGGGCATATATATCCCTGCTAAAAATAGAACAAGGCGGTCGATTCTTTTGGACAAACGTATCACAAAATTGGTATCTAATTTCATGATTATTGACTTATTTGAGGAACATGGACGCACTGAAATCTGGGATTGCCTATCAAACTTATCACTTATTAATACAATTAGATATAGTAAACGTATTATCTAACTAATATTTATATTTAAAAAGGGTGCATTTATTAAATCCGCAAGTAGTGTACCTATCATTGTGTCTCATCCTACACATCAAGTTCATTATGAGTCTGGCTCATTATGAACTGGCGTTCATTATGAACTGGCGGGCATGTGTGCGTAAACTTCACATGACTTGCTGCTTGGTAAACAACACGACATAATTTACTTATTACTTTAATTTTCTTTGTTTGTGTGCCTAGTTTTAGTTATCCAAGTAGATATAGTTTTAGTTTATTTTATATTTTTTGTCGTTTCAAATAAATACTTAATTTTCATTTCTTTTTTTTTGGACTACGATCCAAAACAGTTTTGTTCGTAACTGTACACTTAGTCAAAATGCGAAAACTGACGAGATAAATATACTGATCACATAACCCAAGTGACGAATTCAGAATACTGACGAATCAGCGATTTTCAGGAAATTGACGAATTGCAAAAGTGACCAGTTGACGACAGAGACCAATTTTAGAAACTGTCGAGTAGTGATCTAATTCGTTTTGACGTTTTGACAAGGCGAAAAGCAAACAAGTTGTGATGACGTCATCCAAAGTGGTGCCAGAATATTGGTTGTTTTACGAGTGGGGTATCACAGGGGGACCAAAATTTGGTTATTTTTGCCGTATCTCTTACCGTTTAGAAGATAATTAGAATATTATTCAAAACTAGCCACAAATAAGCCAATAGATGGAATAGAATAGTAATGTTTGTTTTTCTGAGTTCCAGATAATGCCTCTTGATAGTGACGGCTCTCGACGCCTCCAGACGCCGCCACAAGCTCCGCGCGCTGGTGAAGGCGGAAGAGATGCTACGAGGTCGAGCCGACAGTGCAGCCGGCAGAGCCGCCGGCGCAGTAGCTGTCACCGTCTACGAAGCCGAAGCCGTCTTCGCAGCCGAAGCCGTCTTCGCAGCCGAAGCCCTCTACGCAACCGCAGCCCTCTACGCAACCGCAGTCAGGTGCAGTCGCAGGAGCGGAGCGGGCGAGAGTGGAAGAAGGAGCTTGAACGTGAACGAGAGCGTTCGCGCATATTAGAAAATGAGGTCAGAGTAGGTCGTAGCCGATTATCAGCTAGCCGTCAAGACTATGATAACCTTTCGCGTGACCTGTCACGGCGAAACCATTCCCGCTCACCAACCCGTAGGCACAAGAGAAGCCGCAGCAGTAATGTAGCTGTTAATGTAGAAGACATACCTGATAGGTCCAATCATCGTGAATTCTCTGTTAAGGATGTCATGAGTTTGTTAGGTACTATTAAGTCCTTGACATCACAGCCAAAAACAACAAGCGTACCTTCACACGCTCAAAATATCTTGCCAGAATTTAACCCCTCCGCTAAAAATCAACGTATTGATATATGGCTTAAAAAGGTTAACGAGTGCGCTTCCGTTTATGGCTGGGATGACAAAACTACTGTTCATTTCGCAATGCAAAAGCTCCAAGGATTGGCTAAAATCTGGTACGAGAGTCTAGACTCTATTTTGTACAGCTGGCCTGAATGGCAAGTAAAATTAGTAAGTGCATTTCCTTATGAACAGAATTATGGCCAATCTTTGGAGGATATGTTAAGAAGGAAGAGTAAATACAATGAACCCATAGAAGTATACTTTTACGAAAAGCTTAGCCTTCTGAATCAATGCGACATAACTGGTAAGCGAGCGGCCGAATGTATTATTCACGGTATCAGTGACAAAACGACAAAATCTAGTGCTCTTGCCTTACGTTGCAACCATCCGGACCAACTATTGCAGTTCTTAATGAGTAACAAAGAAAGCGCAGTTCCATCTTCGGACCAAAAGAATGGTTTTAGGCAAAGATCAGGTCCCGAACCTGGGAATGTACCAAATAAGACTCCCTCTAGTAAGCAACAAAATAATAGCAATTTGTTATGTTTTAATTGCAAAGAAAAGGGCCACCCCTACCTTAAATGCACAAAAACATTGATAATTTGCTCTAAATGTACTAAGGTAGGTCACACTGCGGAAAATTGTTTCTCAAAATCGATTGCTAAATGTACTGAGGGTGTCAATAAGACTATGTCCATTTCCGCAACCACACCAAATTCTAAATTCTTAAAAAAGGTATCCGTTAATAATTGTAGCGCAGATTCTTTTATAGATTTTGGTAGTGAGGTATCCCTACTCAAGAAATCGTTGGTCTTGGACTTAGGTCTCGAACACGATGGGGTGCACCTCAGTTCTTTTGCATAAAAATGCAAAAGAACTGAGGTTCCTTAACATTAATGATGAAATGCCCTTTTCGCAAGTAGATGAATACTCGACTAATAATGATAATACTGTGTGCATTAAGTTGAATAATGCTGTGAGACTGAGCGGTGAGACAACAATTAGGGCGTTAGTCAAACCAACTTTCGATGGGTACGTTTTGTTGGATAGTGGGGTGATTGGTAGGCCTAACGAGCAGTGTTTGGTGACTAGTGGGTTATACCTTGTCAAGAGCGGTACTATAAATGTTTGTGTGATCCCTTTGCGAAACTCGGGAGTAGTCCAAGAGGGTATTATAGGACGCGCAACCAAGGTCAGGGTGGTTAACAGGATAGTCAATCCACAGTCTAAAATATCACTGGACTCCGATAGGGACATCGATGTTAGCCAGGTTCGTGTCGGTGATAGTGTCAGTGAAACTGACAAAAACAGGTTGGTCGAAATACTAACGAGGTATAGGCATTGTTTTGCATCATCCCTTAAAAACTTAGGTTGCACCGACGTTTGTGAAATGTCAATTGAGATTAATAGTAAGGCCCCGGTCGTATACAGACCTTACCGACTCTCTACCAAAGAAAGGCAAGACGTACGAAATATGATAGAGGAAATGTTAGACTCGGGTATTATCAGAGAATCCGTATCTGAGTACGCAAGCCCCATTATTCTTGTTCGTAAGAAAGATGGAAAGCTTCGCTTGTGCATCGACTATAGGATGCTCAATTCCATAACTGTCAAAGAACGATATCCGATGCCGATTATAGAAGATGAAATTGCTAGACTGTCTGGTCAAGCATGTTTCATATCCTTGGACCTAGCATCCGGTTACTACCAGGTCCCCATATCAGAGAACTCGAAGCCGCTGACGTCATTCGTTACACCAGACGGCCAATATGAGTTTAACCGCATGCCGTTTGGTCTGGCGAATGCCCCCGCGGTATTCCAACGAATGATAAATAGGATATTAGGTTCGGCGCGATTCACTGAGGCTACTGCCTACATCGATGACCTGCTGATATACGGGAAAGATGTAGATGATTGTTTAGGGAAGTTAGAGCATATTCTTAAATTATTGGAACAAGCCAATTTGACGCTTAACTTGACTAAATGCGAGTTTTTGAAGAACAAAGTCGACTATTTAGGTTATGAAATTTGTGCCGCTGGGGTTAGGCCAGGTAACAAAAAGATACAGTCAGTCATGGATTTTCCCCGGCCAACAAATCTGCACAGCGTGCGCCAATTCCTAGGCTTGGCAAGCTATTTTCGCAAGTTCATACAAAACTTTGCTCAGTTAGCATATCCCCTTAGTAAATTACTAAAGAAAGATGTGAGTTGGTCATGGGGTAGCGAACAGGAAAAGGCTTTTGAGATTCTAAAGGATAAATTGGTGGAAAGGCCTGTTTTGGCAATTTACAATCCTTCTGCAGAGTTTGAGTTGCATACCGATGCTAGTAGAGTTGGTATAGGAGGCATCCTGATGCAACGTACGAGTTGCGAATCTTTACAACCCGTAGCTTTTTATAGCCGCCAAACCTCTCCTGAGGAGAAAATTTTTCACTCGTATGAGTTAGAGACATTGGCTGTAGTTTGTTCCTTAAAGAAATTTAGGGTCTACCTGCTTGGTCAGAATTTTAAAATCGTGTCTGACTGTAGCGCATTACGCACAACTTTTGCCAAACGAGATCTGATCCCTCGTATAGCCAGATGGTGGTTGATGTTGCAGAAATTCGATTTTTCTATAGAATATCGCCCCGGTACTAGAATGTTGCATGTAGATGCTTTGTCGAGAAACCCCATAGCAAATGAGTCAGGACAAGTGGATCAGTATCCCATGGTTATGGCTATAAGCAAAGATGATTGGCTGCACACGCTTCAACTAGGAGATTCTGAACTGAAGAGGGTACGTGATATTCTTGACTCTGATTTAGACCCTGAAGGTCTTAAGTATATTAAGGACAATTACATTATTAAGGATAATGGTGTATATAGATGTTTGAAAGGAGACAAAGATGAAATTAGGTGGGCTGTACCTAAGGGTGCAAGGTGGCAGTTGTGTCGACTAAACCACGACGACATTGGTCACCTTGGAGTAGAAAAGACTTTGGAACGCATAAAAAAGTCCTATTGGTTTTCCCGAATGACTAAGTTCGTAAAGAAATACGTAGGCGCGTGTATAGAATGTGCATATTCTAAAATGGGCAACAACAGTCGTGAAGGTTTACTGAATCCTATAGTTAAAGTCGAAGTCCCTTTTCACACGATACACATTGACCACTTAGGGCCCTTTGTGAAATCTAAAAAGGGAAATAGCTACTTACTAGTCGTGGTAGATGCTTTTACCAAGTTTGTTTTCGCCAGACCAGTCAGAAATACCAAATCTATAACGGCTATAAATGTTCTCGAAGGTATTTTTGACATTTTTCGATCGCCAGATCGGATAATTAGCGATAGAGGTACTTGTTTTACTTCGCGGTTTTTCAAGAAGTTCTGTTCCGATAAAGGTATTAAGCACATTCTTAATGCTGTAGCTAGTCCCCAGTCAAACGGACAAGTAGAGAGGTACAATCGTACTATTCTTGATGCACTAACTGCGCAGAACTTAAATGGTAACGAAAAGGAATGGGATTTGAAGGTAGGTCGCGTTCAATGGGGACTCAATAATAGCATACAAAAGACCACTGGTAGAGCTCCCGCAGAGGTCATGTTTGGCACACAAATTAATAGCGAAGTTAATCCCAGGCTGAATGAAGTTAGGCAGGCTACGAGAAATCAAATTGATCTTAGGGATTTGCGTGACGAAGTCAAAGATAAGATTGATGAGGATCAGGTAAAACAAAAACAACATTTTGATAAAAATAAGCGACCAGCGCATAAATACTCGGAGGGTGAACTAGTTAAAATCACAAAAACTAATTATTCGAACGATGGTAAGAGTAAAAAGCTTTTACCTTCCTATGTTGGTCCTTATCGTGTTATTGCTGTACTAGATAATGATCGATATGAACTAGCTGCGATTCCAGGGCTAAGTAGTATTAAAAGTAATCACAAGACAACGGTAGCTGCCAATCGTATGCGTCCATGGGTTCATATGGCGGCCCTGGAGCTTAATGATGATAATGAAGACTCCGTGTCTGATGATGATGAAAATAATTATAGCTAGGTTTAGATTAAAATTTGTGAATTAAATGTTTGTTAATTTTGATTTATTTACATACAAAGTATTTCATAACGCGAGAATGGATGTTCACGTACTGAAGTGGTTTGCAAAGGAAACATGAGAATGGATGGGTTCATGTTGCTTTGCAAAGCAGTTTATATCCCTGATGGGTCACATGAGAATGGATGGGTTCATGTGATCACGGGTATAGTCTTATTGAGTTCACGTACTGAAGTGGTTTGCAAAGGAAACATGAGAATGGATGGGTTCATGTTGCTTTGCAAAGCAGTTTATATCCCTGATGGGTCACATGAGAATGGATGGGTTCATGTGATCACAGGTATAGACTTATTGAGTTTTGAAAACGTGAGAATAGATGGGTTCACGTTATTTAAGAAATTAAACATATGAGATCGGAATTCATTTGATTGTATGTATAAATAATAAGAACTATAGAACATTACATATGATGAGAATTAGCGATACTGAAGATTTAGAATTTAAGTTAATATTGTTAATTAAGATAATATTGTTATACCATATTGCAATGTATACAATAATGATGAGCGATATGAAATATGAAAAAATAGCTTAGTTTAGTTTAGTAGTATAGAGTCTACTTGATTTACAGACAAATCTTCATAATTTTGTTTTGGTATTAGTTGAAATTAATCTGATTTGTTTTTTTTTTATCATTTCTTTTGTCAATAATTTAATACGCGAGTGTTAGGTTTGGTGTTCACTTGATACGTGTATGAGGGCATACACGTTGTCAGGAAGGCCGAGTGTTAGGTTTTGTAAATTTACTGTAATTTAATTATTTATAAAAATTATAATGTATTCGGTATTTAATTCGATTCACAATTATAAATCTAAGTTAATTGGTAGAATGTGGTAGAAAACGTGGTTCAGATTGCTGGTAGCTAAGCGCGTCAGTCGGGCGGGCGTCAAAAATGACAGGCCGACCGAGCGGGCACTTTTTCTCGAGCCGCGGTGAGCGACGGATGTGGACGGAGCTCCGTTGATCTGAACCACGTGGCTGCCCTTGGGTTTGGATTGTTAGCTGTGAAAAAGAAGAATAAATTCAATATATAAGTCCGTACTGCGTTTTACTACAAAAGACTTGTTTGATGTTCTTCATGAAATACATCTGTGTGTTGGGCACGGCGGAAGAAACAGAATGGTTGCAGAAGCTAAAAAGAAGTATGCAAATATTACTCAGGAGGCGATTCTTTTGTATATTCGTTTATGTAAGCCATGTCAAATGAAACAAAAATCTACCAAAAAAGGCCTTGTTGTAAAGCCTATCCAGCGAGCTAAACAGCCGTTGCCAAGTAGATTTGATAGACATGCAGACAAACCCAGATGGTGACTACAAGTTTATACTAGTTTATCAGGACCACCTCACGAAATTCGTACAAATTCATCCGTTACAAAGTAAGACTGCGGAAGAAGTATCAAAGAAATTACTTGATATATTTTGTATCTTTGGATCACCCTCAATACTTCAATCCGACAATGGCAGAGAGTTCGCGAATCGAGTTGTGGAAAGTTTGACGCAGATGTGGCCAGGTTTGAAGATTGTGCATGGGAAACCACGACACAGCCAGTCGCAAGGTAGTGTTGAACGTGCCAATCAAGACATCGAAAAAATGCTTATGACTTGGATGGCTGACGAGAACTGCCAAAAATGGTCAGAAGGCTTACGATTTATTCAGCTAATGAAAAGTAGAGCTTACCATCACGGAATTAAAAGATCGCCGTACCAGGCAATGTTCGGTTCTGATGTAAAGGTCGGGCTGAAATCATCTGATCTACCACCTGAAGTCCTTGCAAATATAGAAAGTGAGGAAGATCTTGAGAAAATTCTTAGAGAGTTAGTTGATGATGAGAGTGACGTGATGAAGGTACTAAAGAGAATGAGCCATCAAAAGAGAATGAGCCATCAAAAGAGAATGAGCCATCAACATCAGTAAGTTGCCAGAAAGAAATCGAAATGACATATTGCGGGCTCTGTGACCAGAATGAGGAGAAAAAATGTAAGCTGTGTGAAAAGAAACTAAAAATTGACACTAACAGGAAAGGCACAACACGCAACCGAGGACGCCCGTTGAACCAGGGCAAATGCTATTTGTGCCTGAACAAAGATAGAAATTGCTTTACAAATTTTCACATCTGAAAATTCATTTTGAAAAATAAACGAATAGGCATTATCATTATGTATTGTGTGTTACAGGTGTTTAAATAATAAATAAATTATTAAAATGCTTACTAGTTTTTTTTTATACCAGACATTGCCACACTGCATGTTGTTCCAGATATGGAACTTACGGTTTTTTCAGTCTTTCTCCGATTTTTTTATTATATTTTTCTAGGCTATCTTTTGTTAAAAGACATTACATAAATAAATTTGAACGAATTTAAAAAATCCATGCGGTAAAGGGGTTTGTTAGAGAGATTTCATCCTTATTATTGACTCTAACGATCTATGCAATAAAAGTACAGGGTGTAATTTTTACAGATTTGAGTCGGTTCGATTCCCGGGTGTGGCAAGCGAATTTTCTTTTCAAAATGAAAGGAATGTTTTCTTTGAGTACAATTTTCTATCTACAGTATTAAGAGTACTTTCCCTCCAGGTGGCATTACAAAATTCCATCCTGTATAAAAGTAGGTAGGCACCTAATTATAATGAAAACTTATGTGATTGCTGAACCCTTTGAGACCTGAATTATTTTTTGTTTTTATAATTAATTCCTTTTTTTAGGATGGATAACATGTACCGTAAAACGGGGCTATTTGGATATTGCGAGGTTATTTGGAAATTCTAAAAAAAAAGATTTGATCACGTGTATTTTTTTGTCTATGAATGGTAGGAATGTTTTTTCTCCACTTGGCAACACTACAACTATTGTCAAGGTCAAATAAAAATGTTGAGGTTAGTTTGATCATTCCATGTGGAGCTGTAAGAAATTTTATAAACACCGAATTTTCGCTGTACAATGTGCGTGTTTAACTTTCACCTGCAGCAAAAAATCCAGAAGGGTATGTACTAAGCCAATTAAACTGTGTATACGTGTGTTTTCCGCTGATTTTAGTGGTGTTAGGTGCTGTTTTCTATCTCTAAAGAGTTTCAAACTGTTTATATGTTTTGTGATTGGGGCTTTTTGGAATTGATTTTGGGGTTATTTGGAACAATATTCCAAATAGCCCCTTCTACGGTTTTCTGTTCTTTAGTATTCAGATTAAGGTAAGTTTCAAATAGCCCCAAGAGTGCAATAAACTTTACTTAAGGGTAAGTCAGCGCTCAGTGATTAAATACGTAGGAGAAGTTTATAATCGGCCTAGGCATTTAGCTGAACTTCGCCGTTTTGTAAACGGCTAAGCCATTTTACAAACGGGCTAATTTTAAATTCAGGCTGCGACAGATACATAGTTCTGGACTTATTTTTAATTCTGTTTTGTCTAATGTGGTAATTTTAACATCAGGAAACTTCTCTATTAATTAAGCTAACATTATAAGAACAAACATGGAAATTAAATAAGTTAAAATTACGTATTATTATGTCCACAGCTATAAAATCATGGTGCGAACATATCAACGGAAGTATACCAACTCACGCAAGGCAAAATCTCATCCACCATATTTAAGGTATTCTTATGAAAATTTAAAAGAAGCAATAAAAGCCGTTCAGAATCGTTCACTGACATTGAAAGTGGCTGCCAAAAAGTACAATATTCCGATGAGCACTTTAAGCAGAAAGTCTAGAAATTTAAACTGCACGCAAGAAAAAGCAGGGCACCCAACACTGTTTTCACAAGAAGAAGAGAAGTCGTTTGTAGAAAATCTAAAATTACTGAGCCACTGGGGATTTCCTTTAGATTCAATTGACCTACGAGTGTTTGCACAAAAATACTTGAATAAAATTGGAAAAACCATATACAGCCTTGAAGATAACATGCCTGGTGTAGACTGGGCGCACAATTTCCTAAACAGACATAAAAGTGAGATTTCCAATCGGTAATATATATAATAAATATTTTTCTAGAATTTTTTTTATTTTGTTTGTATATTGCTTTACCTATTCGTAAAATAGGTACCTACTACTAACTTTTGTTGAAAAGTATCGTGTTAATTTTATGTTTAAAAAATTTATCATTTGTTGTAACTTTTTATTTAAGCTTCCTCTTTCATTGAATATTTCAAAATAATTTCATTCGGACACTCCTTTTTAAAAGTAACTATTCTTACTTTCTGAAGTTTAACAGCTTTTGCTGTCTGTGGTGTGAAAGCTTTCGCAGTCAATTCTTCGTTGGCCATTGTGATGGACTCCAAACGATCAATTTTTTAACTTCTTTTTCTATCACTGCGTGTACGGAGTCTACCGGCATGTAAGTAAGGCCACGAATCAGAAAGTTAATTTGAATAACTTGTAAATGTGTCGAAGTTTTCAAAAAATTATTAAGGGTCCGGCGACCCTCGCTTGCAAAAATCGCTCCGAATATCGCTGTCCCTGTTTAACCCTTGCGCCGCGCCCCATGCGTGCGCGATAGCTATATTAGCCGTTCAAAATTTGGTTTGTTCCGTAATACCAATAATTATGACTGAAAACTTTTTGTATTCTTCACAAAGTATTGTTATTCTGTAACAAGACAATATAAGCTATGGTCCTTAATAAATAAAACGTAAGATATTAATGTTTTTAATACGAAACAAATAGCAAGAAAACTTGTCCATTTTCGCATAAAAATGTACAAAATGCGATTGGCTTTCATTTAATTTTAGGTAAGTATTTTGAAAAAAAATCTATTTAGGAACCTAGATAAATACTATTCAAATACAAATAATACAATATTATAATGGAAATATGCTTGAATTGGAAATCATTTTGGTATTACGTTTGTATGAAGAATTCGTTCCTCCGGAGGCCTCTTAAGGGCACTCATTACTACTTTATTGCGATTCTGCCCGCAGCAAGAATTGCAGTACAGTAATAGATTTGTTATCCCCCTGTTGTCAACATCTTTAAGGTACAAGTAAAGGCAGCTGGATATTTCCTGACTCTCGCGTTTACCTTCTGATTCTCCACAAAAGTAACAAGCCACATTTCGGGTTCCACTCTCGTAGAAAGTTTGGTTATACATTGCATACTTTCTAGAGGAGTATAATAACATGCTCTGTCCATGTGGTGTCTTTAAACTTTTTGCATATCGAAACTTGTAGTAAGCGTTTTAGAGTCCAATATGTTTTGATGCAGTTTAAACCGTGCGTAACTTGCCTTTTTCTCTTCTACATGCTCCTCTATCTTCTGTTGATCCTCGTCAGTAGCTTAATTTTCTATATTTTCAAATGTAGTGTATAGGATACATTTATCTTTTTTTGGACAATGGAAACTGATGCTATATTCCTCTGTGAATAATTTATTGAACATTTTTTCGCTCAGTTTCTGCGGCTTCGAGTCTTCCACGGTTTTTTTTGAGGAAAGTCGATATAAATTACTTATTTTTTTTAATTCTTGTGGAACTCTTATGGTGACTCTTATGGTGTTATGGCGACAGTAATGAGATGGTACTGCTGGTAGTGATTCGATGTATTGTTTTGCATAATTGATCACCTCTTCATCGTATTTTATCGGTATGTTAGAATGCTTTTTGTCTAGTTGAGCCATATTTTCTTCCTCATTCGATAATGTGTACAATAAATGACGCTGCGTTATGTCTAGCGTGCTCAACAAAAAACTTTGACACACTTGTCTGTGGCCATCACCATCATTGATACAATATTGATACATAGCGTTTCGATGACTAACGTCGAGTTTAGTCTTTTTGCTCTTAATTGCAAATTTTTGAGCGCATCTCACTAACCAGTCCTTCCTTCTTTGTACACTTAAACCCCAATAGTACTTAAAAAGACTTGTTCGCCTTTCTTCTCATATATCTTTACAAGATCTAATACATTTTCAGCTAAGCAAGGATTTAATTTCATTGTCTTAGAATCTTGAACAATAAAAGGAAGAATAGTTCTTCCTTTTATTGTTTCGTAGCTTTCTCCTTAATCTTTTTTCTTCTTTCTTTGTTACTTACGACAAAATTTATCATATTTTTTAATTTATCTTGTTGAACAAAATATCGTAACAGACATTAATGAAATACTGTTGCTACTTACGACAATATTTAATAAATTATGTTTTTGAACAAAATGTTGTAACGGATTCGTAATTTTGTGTATGCGTGTTACACCGTACGAAACAGACAGTTACTTAGATTTACAACGTTGCTAAAAGCTACAAAAACAAAACTTGACCCATACGACTTATAAATTTTACTTACGACAAAACAGTTTGACTTCTTACTCCTTTATTTGAAGAGATATCAAAATTTTAAATATACAGATCGATAGAGGACAAAATTTCCAGTTTAATGGTATAAAAATGTCCCTTACGACATTTCAAATTTCCAGCGTCGATATGTAGAATGTACATAATTATAAAATACCACTAATATGTAGAATGTATGTACATATGTAAACTTTAATATTTGTTTTGAAATACGAAAGTAAACGAGTACCCTATTTAAAAAAAGAATATTTCATTGTTTGCTTTTTTATGTACCCTTACCTGTAATCTTACATATGGTGTACAATTGAACTGCTACTTTACTGCACTTTTTTAATTTCAACTCATTTATTGCAGGCAGTCGAGAAGTACAAGTAAACCGCACAATAAAAGTGAATCGCAATGAATTATTTTCTGTGCTACAAACAAACAATATTTCTCTTGAATCTCCATCACAATGTGAAGAACACTTGAATAATTACGTGAGACGAAAATATAATATAAGTAAAGACAGACGTTCAAATATGCAACGATTTATTACAAAAAAACTTTGAATATTTTCGTTAAAAATTTAAAGACAAGGTGGAATGCAAGCACACGTATAAAAAATAAGTTTGTTACTTAATATAAGATACTAATATAGAGTGGCTTCGACATGAATATGAAATCAACACCGAAAATAAGCGGGGTAGACCGAGAAAAAAATTCGAGGAGATTTCTGAAAAAACTAAAAGTAGAGATTAGACATTTAGTTCTGCAGTTGCATCGACTAGTACGGAAAAACTAACATTTGCAACTTGTGAAGTCTTTACGGCTATCAGGAAAGAGAAAGACTGCAGAATTGGTTAAACAGGTGAGATGAAGTAACTATGTATGTAATCTTGTATCATGTACCTAATCTGTGGTATGAGTGTATAACGTATCCTAATAAAGAATAGTCATCATCTAGACTTCAGTGGTTCCACTCGCCTCCGACGTCCATCCTTACATGGCGACCCTGCCAGCTCCTTACATGGCGATCCGTGCCATGTTTGGAACGCGTCACACGGATACCTAGTGTTGTGTGCCTTCAAACAAAATATCATTACGTATTGAACAATGATTTAAAATCTGATACTATTTCACTTAAAAATCCGTTAAATTAAAAACAAAAATAAAAATGTGTCGTTCAAATATCCAAAAAGAAACCGTGTTTCTAAACCAAAATGCAGCAGGTTCCAACAATGGACATTTGGAAGAAATAAAAAGTCATCTCTCGATGATGAGCGTAGCAATGATCGTCGTTTGCACTCTCCTGTTGATCGCTGCGATATACTTCCTCTACAAGCAGTATAAGAAATGTCACATGCGTTGGGCGCAACAGCAGTTAGACATGACGAATCGGGGATCGTTTCTTCAGCGCCGTTGTCGTCAACAGCAGCAGCTGTACCCTGACTTGAAGATCGAAGAAAGGAAATAATAAATTTAGTGTTGTGATAGTGTTAAAATATTGATCGAAATCGCGCGTGATAGATACGAGTATGAGCGATATGGTGATATGTGCGGTACGTGTAGATAAAAGTTTCTTTTTATATATTTTTATAATTAATTTATGTATTATTATTTTATATAATTTTTTATAATTATGTTAAAACTATCAAAGATATCCTCCATTTTAGCCTTAGGGGCAATGATGCTCGAAAGGGCATCACGTCCACTGTAACCATTGATTGGTAAAATTAAACAACAACCGACACACGGGTTGTTGTTTAATTCTTTGTTATTAATAAGTATGTATTTTAGTACATTTGTTTTTTTTCTGTCTCGATCCTAGTTCTTCAAAGTTAAATTTAATTTAATTATAAGGTTGTTTAAAATTGTATTATGTACAAATTCTCAAAAAAAATATTATGTACTAGCTGACCCGGCGAACTTCGTACCGCCTAATTATTGGAGGCATATTTAGTAAGACACACTAACACACGACACAATACTTTTTTAATTTTATTGAAATTTGTTGCTTTTAGATTTTTAGGAATATTAAAGAATTATAGTATAGATGCACAGCAAAGAGACGTTTACATTTCAAGTGATATTGACAATTTTTTTTGAGTGAATACTGACAAATATTTACACTATAACTATCAAACTACATCTGTCGTTTTTTTTTTGACGGTGGCCATGGTTAGGAAAAGAAAAAGAACTACATCTGTCATCGAGAAAATAAAGAATTCAAACAACTATAATATTTAAATTGTTGATATTTTAAAACTATTTTCCAGAAGTTATAGTGAAGCTATATATCCCTCAACTCCTTAAAATGCATTGTCCCTTTTGTAAAAAGTGGATGGAACGGCAGAACAAAAATAATAACTGTCCAGGTTGTATTAAATTATTATTAAGATGCGACGAATGCTACAACATAATCGCTGACACCTTCAGATTTTGTACCAAGTGTGGTAAGAATGTAGAACGAATAATACGCGTGAACAGGGCAAAAGTACAAAAAAATATATTAAAGCAAAAGCTGCTATCTAAACCAAAACACGTTTCTACAATGCCATCTTCATCATCTGAGGAGACATTCTGTGAATTAAATTTATCGGCCGAAGACATACAGGACATTCAAGTTATTGAAGACAGTCAAAAGCCCAACATCAAGAATGTTCTGGTAGATATTGATGTTATTGAAGACAGCCAGCAGCTCAACATTGATAATGTTCTGATCGAATCAGATTTGTCCGAGTCGCCTAGTACTTCCGCCATATTATCATGTCCTGGCGAGCCAAGTGGTTCCCAAGTAGATGGAGCCAAGTTGATGGAAATAAAGAGTTACTAAGACACGTTGACATTGGCAAAATAATCGTCAAGCAAAGATGGAAGGCATAATTTGAAAAGAAAAAGAAGAAGAGTGATTAATATATTTTGAAATAAAAAAAATGTATCAAATTGAGTTTTATTTTAGATATATACAACATATTATTATATAATTGTAAGGATCCAAATGCACATATTATATACATATTAAGTCATTTATTTATATTTATACACTCCATATACAAAAATTTAAAATGTGCTCGTTTCTGGACTGTGAACATGATAAACAAATCTTTGCTTAAATTAAATACAACACAGTTATCATCATCATCATGATATCGCCCAATAAATGTCCACTGCTGTACATATATACAGTTAATTAATATAGTGCTTTCTGGTAGACAATATTTTTAGTTTTTTTTTGCGGTGCGTAAATAAATAAGGATGTTGGTTTTCCGACACGCGAACACGCAACGTATAATTGTCCATGTGCGAAACAGGGAAACTCTAAGTTTATTCCGCAAACTTGCAACGATTGGCCTTGCGATTTATTTATGGTCATCGCAAAAGCTAGACGCACGGGAAATTGCAACCTTTTAAAATCAAATGGCAAATCCGTTGGAATCATAGGTATTCGTGGGATTAAGACATCCTCTCCTTTGTATTTTCCTTTGATTATTTTAGCTTCGATGATGTTATTCATGAGTTTCTTTACAACCAATCTCGTTCCATTGCAAAGTCGAGGTTGATTAATATTACGCAGCATGATGACAACTGACCCTACTTTTAATTTCAAATTATGTGGTGGTAGTCCAGGCAAGTCCAATGAATTTAAAAATTCTGTAGGATAGTTGACTACGTCATCCTGGTTTGTAGCCGTGTCAACTGATTTGTACGTAAACAACTCTCCTGGAAGGAAATTCTGAATGGGAGCGTTGAGATCATCGACATCTTTGTTTTTTGCTGCCAATATTGCACGTTCACTTAGCCAATCGTGGTTATTATATAGTTGTTTAATGTCCGGAAAAACACGCTGAATAAGTACCTCTTTCGATTCTGTGAAGTGACAGATATCTGTGGGAAAAGTCATTAATCCGGTCGAGCTGTCAACTGCGACCTTACCATTGCCAATATCCAGCAACTGCTTCGAAAACACAGTCGCAGTTTGATCTTGTTGCAAAAACACTCGCATGTTAGTAGTTAATTGTAGTGTCTTTACGTGCCGCCACAAATTTGATGATTTTAGACATGCGTTTATTTCGTCAGCAACAGTCGATCGAGGAATTACTGGAAGAGTCTGACGAAAATCACCTGACAACAGTATCATGGCTCCACCAAAAATGTTTTGGTTATCACGTAAATCTTTTAACGTCCTATCTAGTGCCTCCAGCGACCTCTTGTGGGCCATTGTGCATTCGTCCCAAATTATCAATTTGCATACTTGGAGAGTCTTCGCCATAGCGCTATTTTTGGCGATGTTGCAAACTGGCGTTTCGTTGATATGCATGTTTAATGGTAATTTTAAGGCTGAATGTGCAGTTCGTCCGCCTTCTAATAAAGTTGCTGCTATTCCAGATGAAGCCAACGCTAGGGCTACCTCATTTTGCGATCGGATCTTTGCTAATAGCAATGTAATTAGGAACGTTTTCCCAGTACCCCCAGGAGAATCAAGAAAGTAAATCCCCCCAGACCCACTGTTTACAGCTTGTATCAAACGATCGTACGCAATCCTTTGTTCTTCGTTCAATTGCGGAACAGTTGTGCGAACTGCTTCGGTCATAGCTTGAGTATCGTACTGGAGTTCTCTTTGCAACTCATGGTTTAATGCATCTTGCATAGCACGATTGGGTGCTGTCAGGCCCAAACACGACAATACTTTATTTGCCATCAATAAACACATATCTTCTATTATGATCAATGTGTCATTGTAAATCTCTGCCGTAATTTCCAATGTAGGATTCAAAGTTTCACAACGCACGCGATGCAACACATCCTCAGACATGTCATCCCTATATTTCATCCACAAATCTTTCGGATTTGAGGGGAAACATGTCGATATTATAATCGCAAACAGTGTGCGAATTTGATGCGGCAATGAAGATATCACGGAATCCTTGAGCGTATCATCCCAATGCGAATCGTTTTCAAGCAACCGTAATAATTGGCACGCCTCACGGTAAGTCGCACACAGATGTCCATCAACTGTTCTCAATTGTTGAAAAGATGTCGGACCAGAAACATTCACCAATAACAATCTAAGATAATAACATTCATCGTTATTAGGATGTACTGTATATATACGGCCTATAGCATCTGTGGCAAATACATTTTCATATCCTTCAAGTGGTGTTCCTTGTTTACGACGCTGAAAAGACTTTGATGATGCGTTCCATGTGTAGTAGCGCGGCATATCAGCATACAGCAAAGTGCGAGCGAATTGATCAGTTTCACAAATTGAGAAGAAACCTGTCAATGTGGTCACAGGTGGACGTGCCGCTCTATCCACAGCGTTGTTTGGGTTGAAATACACTCGTTGTCCATTTTCCAAATGAACTGCCAAATGGAATACAGTGGGATGTCTTTCATGAATTGCAAACGAAAATATGCGCCAAATAGCCTCATTGCTGCTTACATAGCGACCCATCTGATAGTGAGACACTTCATCATTTGTGTTTGTTACTGCGAAGATGGCCATGTCGCTACCTTTGTTAACATATTTACATATGTACTTTATGGATTTCACAGAGTTACAAAATTCCACATTGATGTGAGCTTCAAAAGTTTTGGACAATATGGGCGAGAACGGCACAATCCAACGATTGTCTACATGAAAATCTTGTCCTTTTATCTTGACATCTACAGATCGTCCACCGTCCTCAACTGATCGCCGACGATACAATGGGTAACCATCGATTCCCGAGATGGTTTCAGCAACCAAGTTTCTCGGGTACCGTTTGGAGCACTTGCCGTCGATCATACAGGGTTAGCTGTTGTTGATAACTCCGCAAGGTCCATGTATCATGTGTTTAGTTACTATTGTATGCAATTTTGGGTCAACCGTTTCATCAGGAATTTCGGCTGAAATAATGGAATCAATTTCTTCTGGCCTTATTTTGTCAACCAACCAGACTAATATATGAGCATGTGGCAAACCACGCTTTTGCCACTCAACAGAGTACATACAACAACGTACTTGGCCATACACACGATGCTTTGTAATGAAATTCATTAAAGATTTTAATTTTTGCTTGTAAACTCTGGCTGTGATGTCATGCCTATCAAGTGGTGTTTGGTTGTGTAGTAGTTCTTTTTTTATTTCAATCCATTGTGGGTTACAGGTGAATGTAATGAACAGGTCTGGACGGCCATACTTTCGAACATAAGACATCGCATCTTGAGCGTACTCGTGCATGTGGCGCGGGCTTCCGATGTAAGTGGCCGGTAAAATTGTCATTCTTCCTACATTATTTACATTGCCGTCAGCATTGATTGCATCGCGAAGATGAATGTACTCTTCAGATCGAAGCTGCTGTTGGTTTAGACGAATGTATGTCAATCGTTCAGTCTCAATTTTGACGTACATGTCCACTGCATACTGATGAAAGAGCCGTTGACACATCAAAATGTGATTTACTTCACCTTCACGGATCATGAGTCTGTATGCATAATAATTCATGGCACTGACTTTTTTGTGTGTATCAGCACCTGGAAGTACAAATGATAAAAAAATACATTTATATATTGAATTTATAAAATATTTTATTTTGTATAATCTAATTACCTGTTGTTGGATTAACCATTTTGATATTAAAATGGTACCCATCTTCTCCCTGCCAGAAAATTAATGGGTATTGTAAAGCATCATAAGCTCTATGCGTTTCATATACACGTTTCAATTCATTGTTCTGGCGATGAAGTACAATATCTCTTGATTGCAAATTCTCTCCAACAACGACAATAGCCACTTCATCTATTGTCGGTGAATTAAACCTCCTTGCATGCTCTCCAGCAGGTGTTTTGTCGGCTCTTATTACAATATTATGGCTGTCTGATGGCATCCGATCCAGTGCCATTTTGAACACCTTCACTAATTCATTATTCTCATGAAGAAATGTTTGCAGTTGTTGGACAATGGTTCGCTTGACGGTTGGATTATGACCACAACGTGTATCAACTTCCGCATCTTGATTGCCCATAAAATAAATTTGCAAAAATTTATGATCTGCATCTGGCACTGGCAGCATTGCCCCCAGTAGGTGATGAATTTGTCCTTGTATCTGTAATTGTTTAAGAACTGGTTAATTTAATTGTGATACAAATACAAATTAGAATTTCACTAAAACAATTATGGTATACTACCTTGAAAGTGGGCATGAACCCGTCTTGTACTATATGCGTTGCACCAAACGATGTCATTTGGAAGCAATTATTATATTTTTGGATGTTAGCCAAGAAGTGTTTAGACTCACTTTCCATCCCATTAACTAATGAGTGTAACGGTTCAGGTGGTGGAACCAATTGTGGCAATTGTACTTTGCCACCAGCACAACATAATCCTGCAGGTTCACTACTGTATTTTAATGCTTTACAATGTTGACAAATGATTGACATTTCTCCAATCGTCACAGATTTGTCGGCACTATAATCAATTTCCGGATCGTAGGAAAATGCTCCTCGTTCGAGGTTTACAGGAGCATTGCGTCTGCGGAATCGATTAAATTCATTATCCCGTGCTCGCTGCTGTTGTGATCGATGTGCACGAACTCGTTCCATTCTCTGCCTATCCACTTAATAGTTATTTACTCTTGAACGTAATTCTCCCATACTTGTACGACTGTTATCATTATCAGCCTCTCGCTGGTCATTAGTGCGGTTGGAGCGTAAAGTAGCTCGTTGCACATTTACACGACTTCGACGACCTATGTCAGGTCGTTTTCTTTTCCTCGGCATTGTAAGCAGCGAGAAGAAAATCACTTTTAACAGTATTTCAGTATTTCTCCAATTAAATGTTTCTTTTTTTTAACATGAGATGACAAAACCAAGGATGTTAAAGTAAGAGCGCAGCAAAAAGTCTCTAAATCTATGGACAAAACAATGGAACGTTCGGATACACGGGTTTTTTTTACATGAGATGACAAAACAATGGAACGTTCGGATACACTTATTATTATTATAATAAAAATATTTTTGAGAGTTGGTAACACTGTAAGTTTGGCACCCATCAAACATGTCAAAAAAAATTTTGACAGAAAGTAAGTGGTCAACTTTTATATTGGAAAATGGAATTGTCGTCATACTCTATCTTACTCGCAATTTTTCCTTATTTGCTCACCGTTTAGACCTACCCTGGACTACGACAAACATTTTAAAACCAAAATCAGCTCAATCGGCCCAGCCGTTCTCGAGTTTTAATCAGACTAACGAACAACAATTCATTTTTATTTATATAGATATATATATATTTTATTATATATATATATATATATAAGATTAGTCGTCCAACATATCAAAATCTAAATATTCGAAACCAGACGTGTTGTCATCTATTGCCCCAGGAGTATCTTGCCGAGAAGTACTAGGCAGACAGGAATCTTCTGATTCTGATTCAGACTCACTGCTGCTGCTGCTATCCTCACCAACTCATTCTTGTATATTTTGATATAGCCTGGGGCCTCTTTCCATTTACTCCATTTCAATTTTTTTGACATGGTCTCAACATGATTTCCAATCTACTGGAGTTATAGAAGCAAAAGCCTCTTCGGTTAATTGTTTTATATCTCTGGATCCATTCTGGTGCTGCCACTTTTCTTTTTGGCAAAGACCATATAAGTTCGATCGGGTTCAGGTCGCAGTGATAGGGTGGCAGCCTGACGACTGTATGTCCGTGCTCGCTCAGTAACTCGTCAATTTCATAAACTGGTGTTGTTTTTTTTTTTTTCACCGAATCATAAAGCATAGTTTTTCGTAAGGTCGGATCAAAATTAATATTATTCTCTTCGAGCCATAATTTAATTTCGGCAATCGTGCTGGATGTTGCGGGAGCCTTATTTTTCACAATCGAGTGATGTGGGGCGTTACCCACTTATTAAAGTTCTATTCATTTCAGAATGATAGTCTTCCTGTTTGTTATTTCCACTAAAAATAAGTAGAGAGTTCGGTACAAATCCTTTTTCACTTCCTGCATTGATGAGAATCCATCTTTTCCCTTTTGAGATATCTTGAATAACTCCTTCGGTTTCAATAGATTGCCAACATTTTTTTAATTTGTACGATGAGTGAATATAACTTTCATCTAGATATATAATATCTTTTTGCAACTCTTCAGGTAAGTTACGGTTGTCCATAATAACTTTTAAATATTTTTCCCTTTTAATACAAATATTAGTATTTTCCATCAAAACTTTTCTGTTTGATTTACATTTTTTGTATTTAAAATCTTAACGTCTTCATGGTTTATTTTATTAAGAGTAGGGACTTCTTTTTTTACACTATAGAAATAATGCACTTTTTGTCGGATTGCACACTGGTCAAAATCGTCTAATTCTTTTCTTGGTCGTCCCTTTCTGTGTTTAGCAGGAGTTCTGAATTTTCCTTTAGTTTTGGATCCTTCCGAAACTATTCGTCGCACTGTACTCTCGGATTTACCTGAAAATAAAAAATTATATTGTTAAGTATCAAAACCAGTCACACGCACTATAAATATGTGTTTTTTTTTCATAACCTCAACTGTAGATATAGAAGTAAATATTTCATGATAACACCGCTCTTGGATAAGACATTACTATTTAAAGGAGTGTAAAGTGACTAAATCCCAACTAGCACAGAAGCTGCATAAACAGACTTTGTACAGCAATTTTGCGTTATAGCAGCTGTTTAAGCTTCTTATTTATCCTTAGGCTGTAGAGTATCGTATTATAAAGCCATTCTACAGGAAGGTGGTATAGTAGCCCTACAATAGTAATCATAATCCTAAAACAGTTACAGTCAGACGTCTTGTAGCGCTATTGTACGGGCTTTAGAGGTAAGTCAGAGTTATAAACATCTTTTATAGCACAAGAAGATCTATAAGAGGACTTTTGAAGGTATGAGTGTTTGGAAGGTTTTATAAGTTAATTTTGAAACACTTTAAGTGGTAAAGAGGCTTTCTATAGATTCTTAAGATCTGTAATAGCATCGATTACAACTATTGTAGCGTCATATTCACAGCAGAGTACTATAACTCTATTTAAGCGCTAAAAGCGCGATAGTAATATTCAATAGTCAGTTTTAGAGCGTTAGGCTCTTAAATGGAACCTTGAAGCGCTGATTTATGCCCAAAAGAGTTTGAAAGCACGTTAATACCAAAAATTCATTCAGCCATGTTCCGATAAACAATAACATCAACTTGCAGACCATTGAAGTTACTGTAGAACAAGTATTTAAATATCTAAATTCTTTAGATACAGCCAAAACTGCGGGTCCTGACGGAATACCGCCATTATTTCTTAAAAAGTGGCAAACCCACTATCTATTATTTTTCATCTATCTCTGAAGTCGGGCCTCGTTGCTTTGGTTTGGAAAAAATCTTTTGTGGTTCCCATCTTTAAATCAGGCGACAAACACGACATAAGCAACTACCGCCCTATTTCAAAACTAAGTACTATCCCTAAATTATTTGAAAAACTTGTTTATGATGTAATGTATCCAGTCATTAGACCTCTAATAATACAGGAACAGCATGGTTTTGTAGATAGAAAATCCACTGTGTCAAACTTGTGTGAGTAAGTTGATATCTTGTTTCAGACTATGGATTCAGGTTTTCAGGTAGACGCTGTGTACACTGACTATTCTAAAGCTTTTGACAAAATATCTCATGATATTTTGATACAAAAACTGTTATCAATCGGAGTACACAGTGACTTGCTTCGATGGATTGTATCATATTTACGTGATCGAAGTCAGGCTGTTGCAATCAAGGGATTCTGTTCTTCATTTGTACCTGTTACTTCAGGCGTGCCTCAAGGATCTCATCTTGGGCCGCTACTTTTTAATATTATTATTAATGATGTTATTAGTTGTTTTAATTTTTCTAAAGTTTTGCTCTATGCCGATGATAAAAAGATTTTTAAGGTAATACGGTCTCCAAAGGACTGCGAAGATCTACAAAGTGATTTGCTTAGATTAAGTAAATACTGCAAGGATAATTTATTATTTTTGAATGTAAAAAAATGTTGCTGCATCACTTTTTCTCGTAAAAAATCAATTATTAACCAACCTTTCCTTTGCGTAAACACTGATCAGTGCCTACTAACTTTATCTGCTATCTAAGCTCTGATCAGTGCTCTAGTACCAGCGATACAATTTTATTCGTTTTTGGTATTTAAATACAGTGCAATAAAGTCTAAATTGTTTTATTTGTTTACCTCTGAAATGAACGAACCCAAAATAATTTCACTCATTCAGTGAAGTTCATAGAACCGTTATTACAAACAGTTCAAATTTGAACATCGACAGGCAAGTGTGGATCGATCGTTGTGCATCAAAAAGTGTGTTTTTTGTGGGAGAAACTTTATAAAGGTTTATATATGGCTCCATTTTATTATTCTTTACCTATTTTAAAACTGTAATCTATATGAATTGAATATAGTTATCAAATGTAACCAGTTTAGAAATATCTTTCGTCAATAGTACTGACCCTTTGTAACGGCTGTACGTAACTTATTCCTTTGGTGATTTCATATATTTCGCCTAGTATTTTTATTGAAATAGATTTATCATTTACATGATAATTTCATTGAGAATAAATCATTACATCTAAAATCATTTATAAATGCGAAATAATTGTACAAAATCTTTATTTATTATGCATCTGAGAAAAATACACGCACACATACACAGCGCAAAATGGCGATGTAATGTGTACTTATACGAAGTCGCCAGTGACGTTATACAGCATGTGTTATTTTATCCTGTTCTATGAACAACGTTTTTACGTTTTAGTTATTTACCCTCTTTATATTGATTTCTTAAAAACAAATAAATAAATATTTTTTTAATAAATAAATAAATATCATATTAGATATTTCACAGTTTCATCTAGCTCCAAAGTAAGCAGAGCTTGTGTTATAGGTACCAGATACAGATATATAGAATAAATAAATATTTTTTATTATATACTAGCTGTTGCCTGCGATTTTGTCTGCGTTGACTTAAGGATCCTGCAGTTAGTTTTTTGATGATCCTACACGAACACTTTCTTTTTTTGTAAAAAGATATTGTCGATCGATGTGGCGCAGCAGCGACTGTCCGCCTGCGACGCAGGAAGTTGCGGGTTCGATTCCCGCCTCGGGAAAAATTTTTGTACAATGTTCCAATATTTGTTCCGTGTGTTCTAGGTATTTCTATGTAGGTATAATAAAAAATATGTATCTATTATGTATATCAGTCATCTTGTACCTATAACACAAGCTCTGGTTAGCTTGGGGATAGATGATGCTGTGTAGATTGATTGCCCAGCATTATTTATTGATATTTATTATTATTATTAATTTTCTAAATGATAAGATGCAGGTGATAATAAAAAACGGCCAAGTGTGAGTCTACTCGCACTCAAAGGGTGCCGTACCTACAATTAAGTTCAACTATTGGTACAAATATTTTTACCGGGCGGGAATCGAACCCGCAACCTTTTCCGAACGCTATAAACGTTTAAATAACAGTATGACCGACGTTTTCAGCAACATGAATTCTCCAACTGGCAGCGGTCACAACCCACTATTAGAGGCGTTAACAGTCACTAGGACTCCTCAGGGAAGCCTGACTGGGGAGTGAGAGACTACTTCTCGAAAGGACAAACTCCGGAAGATTGCGTGTAAGTAATTATAATTTTTAATTGAAATTTTAGAATGAACTTCCAATAAGAAATATAAGAAATTTGTTGTTTATACAGGCAATTTCAACTGGACGAATGATTATAACCTTTTTACAGGAGTCCGGGAACAATTCCAATATCGCCGTCCGAAATATTCTGTCAATTGTGGGACCAGCCTCTTCTGGAACAAATTGTAAAGGAAACTAACAGATACGCGTGGCAGACCATTGTCCAAGCAACAGACTCCGAAACGGGCATCTCTTCCCAATCGAGAGTGAACGACTGGGTGGAGACGTCCGTTTCGGAACTATATAGATTATTCGCTGTGATGATTTTGATGGGCATCTGTGTTTTGGGCCGAATTGACGAATACTGGCGCACCGGAATCCTGGGAATGCCAGGATTTCGGTCCATCATGACAAAAAATAGATATATCTTACTTACTAAATTTCTCCACTTCACAGACAATTACAGCATTTCAGTTCGGGGTGACCAAAGGAAGATAGCTAAAATCAAAACAGTCGTGCAATATTTAAATCACAAATTCCAAACCGCTTACAGCCCTCGCAGAGAGCTGTCACTCGATGAATCGCTGCTGCTTTGGAAAGGTAGGTTAAGCTGGGTACAGTGTATCCGCACCAAAGCAGCACGATTCGGCATCAAAAGCTACGAGCTTTGTGAGGCTGTAAGCGGGTATGTTCTAAATATCCTCATTTACACCGGAAAAGGCACAAGACAAACAGCACCTGTAGCTGGATTCCACGGCAGTACAGCTAAAATAGTAATAGAGCTGATGCAAAAATATCTCGGAAAAGGGTACACCTTATTCATGGACAATTTTTATAATAGTGTGGACCTTTGCAGATTTTTAAAAACACGCGCAACTGATGTGGTCGGCACCTTGAACAGGCGAAGGCAGAACACTCCATCCGACGTGAAAACCCTTGATGAACGAAGGATGGTACGGGGTTCCGTAGTAGGTAGACATTGTGGTGACGTTTCCGTAACCGCATGGAAGGATGTGAAGTTGGTCACCACAATTTCTACCTATCACAATGCAGAACTTGTTCAAGGTCACCGAGCCGGTCGCAGCTGCCTCAAACCACTAGTAGTCGAAGACTACAATAAGTACATGGGGGGAGTTGATCTTAAAGATCAAAAACTCTCCATGTACCTGCTCGAGCGGAAAAGAGGCAACAAGTGGTACATAATAAAAGTTTTTAGAAGATTATTCAATATATCGGTTTTAAACGAGTGAGAAGTGTTTATGACGAGAACAGTAACGCTGAAGATACAATTTATAGTTATTTATTTTCAGAATAGTAATAATTTCCTAAATCCTGGTTAGGCACTTCCTTTTATTGTGAAATAATTTAATTGCTACCTACTGTAAAACCTCCGATAGGTTGATAATTTGTAGGTAGTTAATCATTAACTAATGAAATATTATTGTTTATATAATTTTAGTTTCTGTTAATTATGAAGTGATTGATAAAGTAGTTATGTGCTTAGCTTGTATTAACGATTAAAATAAATAAGGTTATGTGTAAAATTTAGTATTTAATATTGTCAATATTAATAATTTTATTTATCCAAAATGTATCTAAAACTACGTACCTATATTTGTGTATTAACTTTAAAATAAATTATATAAATACTCTGGGTATTTTTCGAGGAAATCAGTTTTTTATCTCCTGACAAAAACATAAGAGACTTATGCACGCACAACGACGAATATAATTTTAAGGTGTGGGCGCACTGCAAGTTAAAGACAAAAAAAACATCCTTATCCTTAAGAGCCTTTATTCCTAAAATGCGCAGAAACAGTACTTTTCAAACCCGTTTATATCATGAACCACTTATCTTATAGTATATGTTATTTACTAATAATTTTAGGAAATTTTAGTGTCCAACGAGTTTGACTATAAAATATTTCGATTAATATAGTATGTACGCGTTCTATCAAGATAACTTGTGAGAGGTTTTGATAATTTCCCTTTCAGCATCAGTTTCGAAGCTCAAATTAATAGAAAATACTGACATATCTAATTAAGAAAAAAATATAACCTACTGATGAGATCCTTGGCTAAAAAGTTACTTAGAAAGATGTTTGGTTTTGGTATCCTACTATGAGAAATTAAAATTCAAAAAATGTGAAATATTACGAATATTTCACATTTTTAAATGATGTTTTTACCGATATACCTTATTTAATTTAATATAATAATAGCCTACCAATAAAGTAAAGCATCTTTTTTAAAATCATACATTTAAAATTTTTATGATTTTGTTGCTATTATTTTTCTATAAATATTTTAAAACTACTATAAAACGCTGCGCGAAAATCAGTCCGCCGCGAGGCTTTCTAGAGTGTGGTCACGTCGCTCATTAAAT
The DNA here is from genome assembly GCA_947044415.1 of Eupithecia dodoneata. Lineage (NCBI taxonomy): Eukaryota > Metazoa > Arthropoda > Insecta > Lepidoptera > Geometridae > Eupithecia > Eupithecia dodoneata. The sequence continues at coordinate 6,225,891 of OX345670.1, forward strand.
ATTTATAGAAAAATAATAGCAACAAAATCATAAAAATTTTAAATGTATGATTTTAAAAAAGATGCTCCACTTTATTGGTAGGCTATTATTATATTAAATTAAATAAGGTATATCGGTAAAAACATCTGCTGATCGAGAGCGCGTCTTCCGCATGCAAAAACGTGCTGTGAGAGCGATCGCAAAAGTAGCGTGGGACACGCCGGCGCGGCAGTTCTTTGTATCGCTCCAGATCCTTACGTTGCCTTCCATTGTCATCCTCCAGATAGTGATGCATGTTAGGCAAAACCTGGAGCGGTTCAAGACGCGTGGAGATAACCACACGCGATGCTACAACACTCGTGGAGCTGGCAAGCTATCTGCGGTATCACACAGACTGGCGAAGTCGGACAGACTCACGCACGTGCTGGGACCCGCGTTGTATAACAACCTACCAGATCAGGTAGTCACAGCACCGAGTCTGTCTTCCTTTAAACAAAGACTTAAATCGTGGCTCGTCGAGAAGGCGTTCTACAGTATTGACGATTATGTGCGAAAAATTATATAATATCTTGAGTATTATTACTTAGTTATAATACATTTATTATAATCTAATTATCAGTTATTTGATTATTGTCTAATTATTTAATTAACTTTAATTTGTAATTATTATGTGACTTGTAATATTCGTTTTTTACCAATAAATTGATTATTCTGATTATTCTGATTATTCATCATTTAAAAATGTGAAATATTCGTAATATTTCACATTTTTTGAATTTTAATTTCTCATAGTAGGATACCAAAACCAAACATCTTTCTAAGTAACTTTTTAGCCAAGGATCTCATCAGTAGGTTATATTTTTTTCTTAATTAGATATGTCAGTATTTTCTATTATTTTGAGCTTCGAAACTGATGCTGAAAGGGAAATTATGAAAACCTCTCACAAGTTATCTTGATAGAACGCGTACATACTATATTAATCGAAATGTTTTATAGTCAAACTCGTTGGACACTAAAATTTCCTAAAATTATTAGTAAATAACATATACTATAAGATAAGTGGTTCATGATATAAACGGGTTTGAAAAGTACTGTTTCTGCGCATTTTAGGAATAAAGGCTCTTAAGACAAGATTCCCGTGGCACTGTTGGTGGTCCTAATACCAATGTTACCGCTATAGAGGCCAGTTCAATAGGGATCATTTGTGCAGAGTCTGTGGAAGGCCACTATGGTATAGAAGAGCAGGGTTTTAATGTTGCTAACGGTTTCAAAGAATATCTAAGTAAAAACCTTTTACTTAGATATTCTTCTTTGCTATAAGAACCTGTACTTACTAAAATGTTACCAAAACATAATCCCAATACGTTCTTAATGCATAGACAATGTAGAATTAGGTTTATATTTTAAATAAAATAGAAAAATAGCTTTTTAAAAGCTGCGGTACAGACGAGGCGGCGTGGTTGTGACAGACCTAGGAAAGGTAAATTAATTTGTGGCTGGAACAAATCGCTGCCTCCCTGCAAAACAGCCTCAACTCAAAAATGTCCAAATTCGTTTTTATTGCAAAAATGCTTCTTAAATTAGTCTGTTTATGCTATGCGAAAAAGACACCTAGGCTTTTAGCGAAAGATTTCACAAAAATACACAAACGCCCCTTTTGTTCTAGCTAATTCGAGTTCGGAGCTACGCGGCCATATTGTAAGTTGCAACCAGGACATCGCCGTGTGCGCACGTCGTTTGCTAAGGGCTAATGCTAAGGGGTCACATTCCGAATAATTTTGTGATTTTGTAATGAAAATCATAAGCAAAAGTGTCGTATTTTGAGATGAGGCTGCTTTGATCTAGAAATTCATGTAAGTACCAATATATTTTTTTTACTAAGGGGCGCCTTTTTTTGTGTTGCGGCCGCTTTGTTTAAAAATGCTAGCAAGAATGTAATAATAATTTTAAATCAATAGTATCAATTTTTGAGTGTGACCGCTTTGAATAGAAAAATATTAGATCGTCATTTTAGATTTTTTTTTAGATGCTGTCAAAGATCATATCAATTCGATTCCAAGAATTGAGAGTCACTATTGTCGTGCTCAAACGCATCAAGAGTACATCGAAGGCGGCCGCTGTATTGCTGCTCTAAATCGAGACTATGTTGCGCATTGTCAATTTAAGGGCAATGAGTCTGTTTCCTACCAAGTATTACAACATCTTCATTAATGAATTCAATCTTTTTTTGGCAACCAAAGTAAGATCAGTGCGATGATTGCACCGCATACGCGAATGCCGAAAATAAGGAGATGTTACAAGAGAAGACACATTTAAAAGAAAAATGTTTGGCAAGATAAGAAAAGAAAGAGACAAGGAAAATGTCAGCAAAGACGTTGTAGCAGTCAACGATTTGTAAGCAGTAATGCCGGGTCCTCAAGGTGAAATGTCAATCTTTTACTGCATCTCAATATTGAATGTGCTAAACTTTACAATCACTGAGCTTGGCACTAAAAATACCACTTGCTTTGTTTGGGACGAAGAAGAAGGGAAGGAGCCAGATGTTTATATAGCCGCTATTTATGTACCAGACCAGTACATAACCTTACACTTGACATAGCTAAATATAATATTTATTTTACGTAGTTCCTAATATAGTATATTGTGATAAATAACTAACATAACTCTAAATAATAACATGACTGACCATTAAGTACATTTAGGACCATTTAGGCACTAAAAAGATAATCTCATCTTAATTACATCCATCATTACAATTACAAGAAAAACATTATATTTTGATAATACTTTTTATTTTATAATACTTGTAACAACGAAACCAAAGTTGATTTATATTTATATCTTAGAACTAATAGTTAAGTAAAACGACAACGTACTCTTGTCAAATTAATACAATAATTTTGTAACTGATTATAGACTTATATTTTTAAACTTACTTGATCTGAACACATAATTATAAGTATTGATACAACTGTCATCCCGTGACCACGACAGAGTGTAAACCTGTTGAAACGTCGGGAAAAAGGTAAATAAACGCGATAAATACCCGTTGTATCAATACTTATAATTATGATTATAACAAGACTGATAACAAGACTTGTGATGCCTGGTTGGCTGGCCAAGCCAAGCTTTTTTTCTTTTTCTAATTTTTATCTCTTTTATTAGTTATAATACTAAGAGTATGATAGAAATGATTCGTGAAAGATCAAGATCTTTGTTTTATTCTTTATTTTCAATTAGCTTTAACCGAGTTTCAGTTAAAGCTAATTGAAAAAAAAAATACATAATGGTTAAGGGACGAAAGACGCAGGTAACGGTATACTTCATTTATATAATATAAAACATGCGAAAAACTAAAAAAAATGAGTTGCAAAAACTTTGACAGGCTCTCCTGAAAAAATAGAAATGTTGATTTGAGGCTGTGTTGCAGGGAAGCAGCGAAAAATGTTAATTCTGCGCATAGGGAGGCTAGGCTTAAATTTAAAAGGACCTGAGTAACAGACCTACTTCAGGCGACATCTACGAGCAAATATGCGAGTCGTCTGAAGTGGTATCAGAGAAACCAGGACCAGCTTATAATGGACAGCAGTAGGGATATGTGGTACAGGGGCAAAATCCCCTGTTCCACATATCCCTACTGCTCTATTTCTACTGGTAGGGAAGAAAGGATTTTTTTTCCACATTTAGCTACTAGGGGGGACTACTTTTCCGCTTATCTCTACTGATAAAATAATTCAGGAAAGTGGTATCTTCACAATCAAAATGTTTAAGTGCTTCTATAAGTGTTTATTGTAATCATTCTATTTTAAAACTATGCAAACTCCTTCATTACGAGCTGTGTAGAATCTTTTTTCATTGTGAAGTCTAAGAAAATGTCATGTTGTGTCATGTCATTTGTTAAAAATATAACTGAAAATCGAAAAAATATAACTGAAATAATTTTATTTCAATAACTAAATATGAGTGAACCTATTTTTTTAACCAGAGGCCGAGGATCTGTTTTACTTTACGACGGTTACCAATATCACAGAAAAAAGGTATATGCTAATGGACAAGAGTATTGGAAGTGTGCTATTACTAAGAAGAACAAGTGCATTGGATCTCTCACAATCAGAGTATGTACCGATGCATATTAAATTATTAATATCGCTATTTTTCATAACGTTGTCAAGCCCTGGTGGAAATCCATGGCGGGAGGCCTATATGTTTCGCAGTGGAAGTCTTGTGGCTAATATGATGATAATGATGACGATGTCCCGGAATTATCAGAATTTATGGTATGGTACATGTAACGATGGCACGCTCATTAGTGTATAATGGCGGACTTAATCCCGTAGGTATTTTTTGTCAGTCAACCTTAGGGTGAAGTTATGGTGGTATTGTTTATTATTACAGGATAGAAGTATTATTGAGAAAACAGTGAGCCATTCGGAATGTTGTTTACGTGATATAGCCAAAAACGAAATTGATATGCGGCTGAATGATTGCAAACGAAAAGTTATTGCTGACCCTACACTTCCGATTCCCAAAATTTACGAAGAAACGCTTGATGGAATATACAACGATGGTTTGGATTTGATAGCAGCAACACCAAATTTTAGAAATGTTAAGACTGCCTTATACAACTCAAGAAACAAAGAGGCAGGAACGAGTAAAATGTTTTACACAGATTTTGAACAGGTGGAGGTGCCATCGAATTATCAGAAATTTCTTTTCGCTGACTATAGATATAATGGTGGTCGTATTTTAATATTTGGTGATGAATGGTCCAAAAATATGTTAATCGATGGGAAAGTTTTATTTATAGATGGTACTTTTAACATTTGTCCAAAACCTTTCACTCAGCTAGTTACAATTCATTGCGACATTGGAAGTACCATAGAGTGTACGAATATAATCCCAGTGCTTTACGCACTTCTCCCAGACAAAAAGACTGAAACTTACGTTACATTGTTCCGACTCATTAAATCACAAATAAAACAGAGCGCTCATAAAAAGTGGGATCCCGATTACATTATGGCTGATTTTGAGGCAGCCATTGCTAAAGCTATGAGAATCGTATTACCAAAAACTGAAAAGGGAGGGTGTTACTATCACTTCCATAAAGCGATATGGAAAAAAGGGAGACAACTGAAGCTAACGAAAAACAGAGACACGAGAAGAATACTAGCATTAATCGCAACGTTACCTTTGTTGCCATTGGATAAAATACAAGAAGGATGGTCATTCATTGAGAGTCAGATTTTAGACGAGTTTAAAATGGATGCATTTAGTAAATATTTTGTAAGAACATGGCTAAAAAATAAACAATTTCAGGAACAGTGGTGCGTGTTTGGAAAGAGGCACAGAACTAACAATTTCGCAGAAGCCTGGCATTTTAAAATTAATAACAAGAGTAACAGAAAAAACAGTTTGTATGCTTTATTAAAATTATTATACAACCAATCAACGGTTATGAAAAATCGGATGAAGTCCATCAAGAATCCGCCAAAAAAGAGGGCGCAAATATATGTGATCCGTGACCGCGTCATTCAAAATGCACAACTGCATTTAATCACAGGAGATATAACGGTGGGTCATTTTTTAGATATGCTAAGATAATTATTATTTATTTGTTGATTTCAAAGAAGTTTAATTGTTAAATTTAGTACCGATATAATATAAGAATGTTTTTTTAAGGTACATACCTTACTACCTACAATAAATGAATTTTCCATCTGATTGTACTTTTTCTTAGTAGAAATATGTGGAAGTGAAATATCATTGTATCCCCCCTAGTAGCTAAATGTGGAAAAAAAATCCTTTCTTCCCTACCAGTAGAAATAGAGCAGTAGGGATATGTGGTACAGGGGCAAAATAGCTAAAGAACGTGCAGCAAAAGATTTCAAAACCTTTTGGAAGTCAACTGGAACTACCTCTACCTCGCTCTTCAACCTATATGTAAATGATCTCATTGCTGGGCTCAGCGGCATGCGTGTCGGCTGTCGTGTTGATGGTGTGTGTGTCAACAACATCAGCTATGAGGACGACATGGTGCTGTTGGGCCCGACAGCGAGAGCTATGGATGAGATGCTCAAAGTCTGTGCTGACTACGCTGCCTCTCACGGTCTCTGCTACAACATAAAAAAGTGCGAATACATTGTCTTTAAGGCCGCCGGTAATAACCCTAAAGAATTCTGAGGTCACCCTTAACGGCATGAACATTCAAAAAGTATCTTCTGTTAAATATCTTGGACACATTATTACCGACGACCTTAAAGACAATGCTGACATTGAAAGAGAGCAGAGGGCTCTAGCAGTAAGAGGTAACATGCTGATCCGTAGGTTTACCTGGTGTTCAGAAGAAGTAAAATAACGCTTTTTAAAGCATACTGTCAAAGTTTCTACACCGGGAACCTATGGGTCAGCCACACCAAACGACCGCTGGAGACCCTGCGAGTTCAATATAATAACATCTTTAGGATGATGTTGGGACTGCCTCGTTTCTGTAGTGCATCGGGGATGTTTGCCGAGTATCAGACCGATGGCTTTGCCGCCATCCTTCGGAAAAAGACGGCGTCCTTGATGCGCAGAGTGCGGGACAGCCCCAACAGCATCGTACAAACTGTAGCGGGCAAGATTGATTCGCCAATATTGCGGAAATTAATAAGAAATGTAATTTGATTAATTTAAATTTTTAATGATGATATAATTTGATTTGTTTTAACATATTTTATTTTTTTCTAATTTATTCTAATTTATTACTATTCATTTTCATTTCAATTTAATTTAATTTTAGTTCGTAAGAATTACTAACATTTATTATAAGATAATTACTAACAAATTATGGATCTGTAGTAGTCCGAAATAAAAGATTTTTATTTTATTTATTTTATTTTATACCAGCCAAGGCACGCTCAATTATTTATAATTCATTAGTTAAATCGCACTTATATTATATTATCGAAATTTGGGGATCTGCCGCTAACACAAATTCAAATCCTCTCCAAAGGACACAAAATAAAATTATAAAAACACTATATCATTATAAATACCTAACACCAACGAAATAAGTATATACGTATAATAAAACGAAATTATTAAACCTTAGACAAATGTATACATACTCAAATTGCATCTTAATAAGAAACATTAATTTTAGGTCAATAAAATCAAACCTACAACTACGCAATAAGATAACCCTTACGCATCACAGACGGGTATTTTGCATTCCTAGCCGGGCGAAATTGGTAAAAACAAATTCCAACACAAAATCAAAAATGAATACTTGTTAGCGAGTCAGGTAGCAACAATAACAATAGACGACCCTTTCCGGGGTCGTGCGCCCGCGCCAGCCAGCCACAGAGCAGTCGGAACTTGATCATTTGAGCATGAGCTCACGTCATTTACTGGCTACATTAAAAAAAGTTCCGTGTTTGAGACCTCAGTGATTTTTTATTGTGAGTTATTTAACCAAAACTACTATGGATGATCATAATACAGGTAAGAACAGTTTTATTTATTACGATTCACTAATGTTTACATGTAACTGTAAGCATCAAGTAAAATTTATAACTGTCTCGTACTTCCAAGCAGTTTTTATTTGAATTATACATTTCAAAGGGGTATATATATAATTTATACTTCCGTGTAACGATTTCTGTTGTAACGTATGACAAAAATTGACAGTTATTATGTTGTTCACGAATTGAGTGCTACTTTTTGCTACTTTCGACAAAACTTACGCGTTAGTGTTGGTGTTAGCTAAAAAGTATTAACAGTTATTTTCAAGCAAATTATAAAATGTTTTATCTTTTAATTTTTTAGGATTACCAGGGGGCTTCAACTACAAAGTTGTAACTAGAGAATACCTGTTTTATAAAATGAAACAACAAGAATCAAACAGTTTTGATGATAAAATCCAATATTTGGAAAATTACCTTTTATCGTTTGACAACTTTAATGAAGAACAATTAAATGTATTACTGCCAATGCTACTTGGCTTCAAGGTACGTTCGAAATACCTATTGTTTCGCTTTCACAAAAACGTGCCGGTCGCCCATCAAAACCTTTTGATGAACTCTCTGACAGGAACAAGCGAAAGAAAACCAGTGAGCTATGGTCAACTGTTAGTAAAGGAGTGTTAGAACATGCAACCAAAACTAGCCTAGAGACGTCTGGCTCTAGAGATGCCTCCCGTTTACTGTCAGAAGTCATGAAGTCACCTTGGTTGTGCTATAGGAAGGCTATAAGAGCTACCTTCATAGTGGGAATTCAACATAATGGGAATTCAACGTAATGGGCCTCAACGAAATAGGAATTCAACATAATAGAAATTTAACATAATGGGAAATCAACATAATGATAATTCAACATAATGTGACTCAACTTAATGGGAATTCAACTTAATGGTCCGGATTGAGTTACGGGTGTATCCCAACAAACATTTCAGTCATATAAGTTCAAGTTACGCGGCTCAAAATGCTATAAACATCGTATTGAAGTCATTTTTGCGTGTAATATGACGTTAGGCCTCTTTATGTTTATACAACTTGTAGTCGTATATAGACATCGTATAAACTTCTATATTATTGTTTTAATGACAATTATACAACTTTTAGTAGTATAACCAATGCTGAAATCTTAGTAACGTCTATACGACTTTTCACCGGCATTACTCGTGTTAGAGTTGCGAGAACTACTTTTACGTGACGTTCGTGTAGAAGTGATCAATCGTACTCTTATGCGAATATAATGTCAATCGTATTAGAGTCGCTAGAACTACTTTTAGGTGACGATTGTAAAAGAGTGGTAATTTTCTCTCTTATACTATTTTAAGTAAATATGAACACTTTTGTCCTACTCTTTAACGACTAGATGTACTACCATATTTTTGTAATATAGAACAACAATTTGTAAGTCTTTAAAATGAACAGAAAAATCTGGTCAAATGTGGTGCTTTTAAGAGAAAAGTAAAAATAAACTATATTGCGCTTCTTAGTTCCAATTTTACTACGTCGAATATTTCTACAAAATAGACTTGTCCGCTACCCAAAATGAGACACACCTTGCATAGCATTCGTCAATGTATGGCGATTTGTTCAGTCGTCCAGTTAGTGCGCCGGAGTGAAGTCACGTTAGTTGGGCAATTTTTCGCGCCTTGAAATCAATAATTTGTGAATTGTAAGTAATTAATTTTTTTGTTTACTGGCATTAAATAGTGTTAATATATTTTTTAATGATAGTAAATGTCTGTAGCAAGTGTAATTCATTAGTAACGCGTTTATACAGTGGAGTTGAAATAATGTTTTATGTGTTTTGCAGATGCCTCGAAAAACCAAGATCAAAAATGATTGGCCAGAGCCTGAATGCAGCAGTGTTACGCCTATCGTAAGATTACTTGTTTAAATTGATAACGATATAATTATCTATTGTTGTTGATGGTATTATGATTCTGTTATTCATTTTATATCTACAGTTGAGTGGAAATCTGTTTTATGTGCTTTACAGAAGCCTCGCACAAACAAGACAAAACATGATTCTGCAGAGATACCTGAATGCAGCAGTAATTCGAATAACGTAAGTTTATTTATTTACATTGATTATGATCCTACATTACATACCTATTGTTGATGGTATAATGATTCTGTTGATGAGTTGTAGTCGAGTAGGTAGTAACCGTTATAGCTTGTTTGTTAAATGTTGTATTGTTATTTACAGGTCTCTCGAGAAAAACAAGTCAATCCATATGACACTGACAAACTACAAAAACTATTTGATGAAGCATCATCTCAGAGTGATGGCAGCGACCATGACTTTCAAGAGTCGGAAAGATCTGAAGATGAGCAGGAGAGGATTCCATTTGGCGCTATGGGTAGTGATGGGTCTGGTTCTCCGGCACATGATCCATATGCTGATTCTGCTGGAGAATATGGATCAGATAGTGAGTACAATCCAGCTGAAGATGTCTCTGATTCATCTGATAACGTGAGTGAGCAATATCAGCAAGATGATGAGCATTTGGACCGTACAGTAAGTGACATCTCCGACCAATTCTTATCAGATCAAAACAATTTACAAAGTCTGGATCCAGTTTTAGGTACCATGCAGATTTTACATCAAAGGAACTATGACATCAACCCTCTTGAGCCGGATCATAGTTCAAGCCATAGTCCAGATTCAGCTCTAAATGCTATTCATACACAAATGAACCATGACATCAACCCTCTTGAGCCAAATAATGTCAGTTCACGCCATGGTCCAGATTCTCTTCATACGCATTCACCTAATATACATCAAATAACACCTGATGAATCTCATCCTACTTATGAACAAGTAGAGCCATTTGATGAAAGGGCCAATGACAGTAGCCTTCTTCCAAGAAATGCACAGGAATCTCACGAAAACGACCAACCTCCTCGAGCCATCTCAACACCAACTAATGATGATTGTGTTTGGGAACTTACCACTGCATCTATTCCAGAATTTGAGTTTGATGCAACTAATGCAGGGCCACAAGTACACCTAGATGGTAACACAACACCCGTTAATGTTCTAGATCATTTATTTACTGCTGAATTGGTTGATTTTATTGTCACATGCACAAATGCATATGCAGAAAATTTATATTCCTCCTTCAAAAACCGCAAAGTTGGTGATAAAACTGATGCAGCCTTATCTGGATAAAGGACATGAGCTATAAATGGATAATTTCTATAATAGCGTCGTTGATTTGTGTAAGAAGATTTTGTTGCATAAAATCCATACAACAAGAACATTACGCAAAGATGGAAAAGGAAATCCGAAGACATTATTCAAACAAAAAATTAAGAAAGGAAGTCATTATTGAAGAAGGAACGGAAAAGTTTATGTATCAATGTGGAGAGATAAGAGAGTGGTGCATATGATTACTACAAAACACCACCCAAGTCTGATAGTAAGTACTAATAGATATGGAAAGCAAAAGACGAAACCGATTGAAGTTAGCGAGTATAACAAATTTATGTCAGGCAAGTCGGACCAGTAGACTCATTCTGTAAAAAATCGAATTCGAACTCGAATTCACTGAAGTGACCGAGCTCACTTCGAACGCAAACCCACTTCACCTTGAAATGGTATTCTGTTTAAGTTTAGAAGCACAAGTGATGTGAAGTGAGATGCGAAATGAGCTAGGGATTGAACCTACGCGTTACAGCTATAATCGACAAATCGATTTACCTTTTTTTGTGGATGTCAATAAAAGGTCGAAAATATTATTATAATTACGTAAAATGTATAAAATGATAAAGAATAAATAGTTGTAAATTTGTTTGGTGGAATAGGCACTGAGTCTTTGCCTCATTCGTTGTGTCAGTGTCAAAAGTTGGCTGGCTATGTTTTGTTTTGTTTTGTTTGATTTGTGGTGTTTCCCTAATTTACTGTGAAAACATAATAAGAATTTGGATATTGAGTGAATATTACAGAGAAGATGAAGATATTACAATTAGGTACCACGTAGGTTAGGTACCTATTCACAAAGTTACCTTGACAATCTAGTAATACGTAGGTAAGCATTTTACTGTATTTACTTAAACATTCATCAATCACCATTACAGTCCACCCAACGAACGATCGTCTCACCCTAGCCGAGCACAAATAGAGGCTCTTTTGCTATATTTAGAAAGAAATCCCAGCCTTGCAAAGGGTTTCTCAAAGGTTGCAAGTGCTAGGGATGCTGCACGGAAGCATTGGGAGAGGTTGGCCATCCAACTCAATAGTATGGGAGGGAGCGCCAAGACTTGGAAGCAGTGGACCAAGGTACGTGTATATAATACTAATTTTATCATATATTTTATTAGTTATTGGCTAATATTCATGGTCAACTTAATGCAGCTATTATGCAATTACAATGTTTATGTTTTCTAGTACTGGGCCGACAAAAAGAGTGCTGTTAAAAAAAAAGCTGCTCTACGTGCTGCAGTCCCACGCCGGACCGGTGGTGGTGTAGAAGAGGTGATAGATATATCGGAGGTGGAGGAGCGGATCATATTCCTAATGGGTAGTGAAAGCTTTGCTATTGGTGATAGGCATTTAGCTATTGATCCCTTTAGTGTAAGTTTTTATTTTAGATTACTTGTAAAATTTTAGTATTTTTAATAGTACTACAGAATTTAATTTATGATACTATTTCTAGGAACCCCACCAAAATGAGGAATTATTGCCCTCATCTGCATCAGCACCTTCAAGGCTGGGGGAAGTAGCAACAGATACTACAGTGGTATGCCTAGATTATTATTATACATAATTATGATAAAATACTTCATTAAGAGTACTCATTTCTTGCTTGTTATAAAGGGTGTCTCAGCCCAGATTTTAAACTTTAAACACGAATTTCTCAGAAGTTTGCGGGGCTAGCGGGAGGGGAGTGGTAGCGTTCGGTTGGTAACAAGTGCGGATTTGTTAGTCGCCATGTCGCAGTGGTCTGGCGCGCATCGCGCGTACGCAGTAGAGGCTTACTTTTGCAATGAGTTTTCGTTGAGTGAAGCACAGCGCAAGTTTTGTAATCGCTTTGAAATCCGCCGTATAAGTGACGCCCCGAGTATTCAATTAATTAAGTCGTGGGTAGAAAAGTTTAGAGCAACGGGATGTTTGCTTAACCATTCAATTCGCCCTCGAGATAGACCTGTGCGATCGATTGAAAACATCGACCGCGTCGCCGCTGCGATCGCGGAGCATCCACGACGATCAGTCAGGAAACATGCTGCCTCTTTGAGCCTTCACCGTTCAAGTCTTCAACGAATTTTGGCTTTAGACTTAAAATTACATCCATACAAAATCCAAATAGTTCAAAAAATCAAACCGGAAGACTACAACAAGCGAAAAATTTACTGTCAGAAGATGTTAGAATTTTTTTCAGAGGAAAATGTGATCGACAATGTTTACTTTAGTGATGAGTCACATTTTCACCTCGAAGGCTACGTAAATCGTCAAAATTGCCGTTACTGGTCATCAAGCAACCCAAAAGAAAAACATCAGAAAGCATTACACAGCCCGAAAGTTACTGTATGGTGTGCAATATCGGCGACGAAAATCATCGGCCCATTTTTCTTTGAGAATGACCGAGGTGTAGCGGTTACAGTGACGAGCGAGCGGTATATTAACATGATCAATAATTTTTTTGTACCTCAGCTGCAAGATGGGGCTATTAACAAGTCAAATGTGTGGTTTCAGCAAGATGGGGCCACAGCCCACACTGCTAGGGTCTCCATGGACACACTAAAAGCTTTTTTTCCTGGTAAAATCATTAGCCGCTTTGGAGACGTATTGTGGCCACCTAGATCTCCTGACTTAACCCCAGCTGACTTTTTTTTATGGGGTTATCTCAAAGGAAGAGTATATGATACCCCTCTTACGAGTTTGGAGCAGTTAAAGGCCAAAATAACTACAGAAGTGCGAGCCATATCAGTTGACGTTTTACGGCGTGTCTCTGCGAATTCGCTTGTCCGCTTTGAAGAGTGCATTCGCCGTGAGGGAAGACATCTTGACGGTGTAATATTTCGTACATAAAATCCGCAACATTACACTATAATTTACAACAATTATAACATTTCTAATACAATTTGTTTTTTTTTTATAAATATTTAAAGTTTAAAATCGGCGCTGAGACACCCTTTATATGAAGAAATTAGTACCTACTCATAATGAAGTCTCTCTGTTTATTTAATCATTATGTCTTTTTGTCTGTTTTAGAACCCAATAGCTGACACACACTGCATTCCTGGGACATCTTATCCATCCGTTAGACAGAGTTATGTTATACCAGATGTAAATATTAATTTATTCCTAATTTTTTTATCGTTTTTATATTTAATAAAATGTAACATACAATATATTTCTAGGTGACTACAGAAACTCTCCCAAATTTGGCTTCACCACCCAGGACCCCACCAATTGTGCTTGAACACCCCGTTGTGCAAACTACTCCTTCCAGACAGGGTGTTTATCCGATCCGGGCTTCTCCTACACCACTGCGCCTACATTTTCGCAACTCACCACCACCAAGCCAGCTGCCACCTCGACACACAAGTAGGTTATTTCCTTTCTTTTTCCTGTAAAAAAAAATCCTGGATACAAAATGTATCTACTTACAACATAACGAATGCTAAGATTGGTGAAGTTCTGAATATATTGTTATCATAGTATTCAAAATTCAACAACTGTTAGATTTGTCTGAACATATCATGTAACTTCCTACACACAAAATAACTAGGTACCCTTGTTTAACAATATTTTTTACTAACCTCTACCTATAATATTGTTACAGGTCCACGTCGCCGTAGACGGACATTGATACCGCAATCACCACCATCACAGCGGCGATCTCAGTTGACCAGCACTACTGACAGATTTATGAGGCTGGAAGAACAGCGATTAGAGCTAGAACGCCGGAATACCGACATTTTGGAGGCTGTTACATCTGGTATTCAAAGCCAAATGGAGCACCTGTCCGAGGCAAATAGGGCCATCGCATCGACACTTACTTCGATCGCAGAGGCTCTTAGAATGTTATCAGAGCGGAGGTAATTTTAAAATAAATATTTATAAAGTGTTTTTACTTATTAGGTCTTCTCTACTTGACTGGCCTATTACAATTTCACTTTGAGAGCCTGGTGTAGCGTGGCGTGGTCGAGATCGTGCAGCGGCGCGAAAGCTTGCCTCCCTTTCATCATCGCGGTGGTCCAAGGCAGGTGCTGGTAATCCAGCTCTATTACAGATATTGTGTAGCACACAGCATGCTATCACCACTTTAGCAACCTTATCAGGGTGGTAGTGAAGTACTCTGTGAACCAGCAAACATCTAAATCTGCCTTTCAGCCTGCCTATTGCTCTTTCCACTGTGTTGCGCGCTGTCGCGTGCATTTTATTGTAATAGCCTTCAGGAGTTCCCTCTTCGGCGTTGGGCACGGGAGTCATTAAATATGAACGCTGTGCATATCCAGAATCCCCTAGAATGTAAATAATTATATTTGATAAAATCATACTATTTTAAATATATAAATTATCCATTATGTTGAATAGTTTACCTAGCAAATAAACAGTTTCATTAGCATTCACCAAATCCTCTAAATGTGTCTTTATAACAGTGTTATTAAAAATAAAGCTGTCATGTGTTGCACCCCCATATGTTGAATCAACATGCAAAACATTGAGATCCGCATCAGTAATCTAAAAAAAAACAATTTAGTTTATACTGGTAAGTAGGTATAAAGTGCTAGGTGTAGGTACTAATTTAATTAATTCAAGACAGAAAATAACCTACCAAGAGAATATTCCTTGAATGGTTTCCTTTACGACAATAGTACCGCTCTTCGTTTTCCTTAGGCCTCACCATGGCAACAAATGTTCCATCTACACATCCAACAACTCCTGGGATCTTAAATTTTTCATAAAATCTGAAAAGAAATGAAAATTTAACAATCACTATTGATATGTACAATAATTAATATATACAATGTGTATTGTCGAACCTTGATCAAACGAGATGTGCGGATACACGACATATATTTATCGATAAAAAACTAAAAATAAAAAATTATATGTTACCTATCTCAAAAATAAAGCCGATTTCATATTTTTTATTTGACAAGTGAGTTCGAGATGATGCGGGAATTCCCTTACAGAATACCAACAGTACGTCATTCTTTAGCGTAAATGTCAAAATCTCACTCAATTTAGTTCATTTCATTAGCACGCTCGTCACTGAGGCGCTACAGGCGCTATCGAGTTTCACAGAATACAAAACTTTAAACTCACCGCGGATTCAGCTTAGTGAGGATCGAAATGAGTTTATAGAATGAGTCTACAGATGATGTCTTATTATTCAACACCGAAAAAAACAATAAGGTGGTACAAGAAAGTTTTCTTTCATCTATTGGACATGATGGTTTGGAATGCACACTAAATGTACAAAAAGCAGTGTGACTCGAAAGCAACTTTGCTGAATTTCCGAGAGAGTATAATAAACTCATACCTACAGGTGACAGAAAACACTATGAGAGATCTACAAGATATGAAACTCCCAAAAACTGGAAGGTGAAAGAAGAAAACTACAGCCCACTATTCGCATGTAGCATCTGAAGCTGGACACTAGCCAGAACTTTTACCACTGCCTGAAAACGCAAAACGCAGCAAAGTTTTCTTGAGATGCCGAGCTTGCACCAAAAACAGAATATCCAAGCAAACGAGCTACCGCTGCAAAGGCTGTGTAGACAAGCCACCCCTCTGTCCAGGATGCTTTGAATGGTGGCAGAATGAACACCTTATATAATATTTACTCTTTGTCGGCGTTGGCCTAAAATTAATTATAAACATTATCATAAAATAATGGTATATCATTTTATACGCGCTACTTATGCCCTTCGATTAAGCCTACGTTCTAACTACAATGAAAACACAAACAAAGAAACGATATCATGGAATAACATCAAAGTCTTGAAATTCGTGAAAGGAAATACTTTTGAATTCGATTATAAGACTTCATACATGGACACGGAATAAAAAACCATTAATATGAGAAACAAGAGGAAACAAATGTTGAGATTTGATGAAATCGCAATGTAACAGTTATTTACGCAAGAAATGGACCTTAAAGAAAACAAAAAAAAAGACTCAAAGGAATTGGTGAGAATGAATTTAATTCCCAGTTATTACGAAGGTATTTACAACAATCTTAGTATTGTTAGTAGGTACTAGGTACCTACCCTACTGGGTAGTGTATTAAATGCCTAATTTAAAATGGCAATGGTTGTGATAGTTAAGGCATTAAGAAAAGTTAAAATTTTGTAAAGAAGAAGAAAAGTAACAGATTAAGTAGGTATAACTATTGTCACTATTTTATTTTTAGCTATATAAGTAAATGACTAAAGGCGGAAACATACTATTAACACGCTACGCGACCCGATGAAAAGCGACGCGTGTCGACTCGAATCAAATTGTACTATTTTAAATTGTTTTGTTTGTTTGTTTTTATTGCTTTTTTCAATTGTACTAGAATCATACTATGAACATCCGACATGTCTCCATGCGCGCACACGCCACCCGATCCAGACATTCCAGATCGATGTGTTGTCGATGGTGGGGGTAAGCACGCCAACCGACGCGTTGCGCGCAGTGTGCTTCTAGAGAACACGCGACGCAGTGTTGCCGTTCTAGCGACTTTGTCGCTAGAACTAGGGGATGTTATGACTGTTTAGCGGACAAAATTCCACATTTAGCGAGAAAAAAAATTATAGCGACTTTTAGGCGGGTTAATATGTCGCTACAAGGGCAACCGTGGACCATCGTTTATCCTACAGAATAAATGTATTAGAATTTTAGTAAACATTGATGAAAGAGAAAGTTGCAGAGTACATATTAAAAACCTAAAAATATTAACTTTAACATCTATTTACACTGGTCATCAAAAAAATCGGCCCACCCTCTTTTTTCACTATTTTTTTTTATAACTTCGGAGATGAGTGGTTTTGAATTGTTTTTTTTATTACAAGGGTTTGTTATGATGTTTGACATCTGTCTACCATAAATTACGGCCTACTTGAGGGTACTTAACAAACTTTCTTTACACTGATTAGTGTCGATTTCATTGTTTACGTTGAGATTCAGTTGAACCCAATTCCCTTTGTGAAACGGAACATTTAAACAGTGCGCTCGATAATTAACGCTATCTTTATTCACTAAGGCTGTAGTTTTGCAAGATTTCATCTGAAATTATGGACACTACTGAGGCAGAGGCAGCCCAAGTTGTAGCCTTGCTGCAACAAGGCTTCAGTCAACGTGTTGTGGCGCGAAGATTGAATCTCAGTCGATCTGCGGTTAGAAGAGTTTATCAGAGGTTTCTGGAGACTGGAGAGTATCGAAGAAGATCAGGATCTGGAAGACAAAGGGTCACATCTGAACGAGATGACCGCTTTATTGTGACTTCAGCTTTAAGAAATCGGCACCTTTCTGGGGTTGATCTTCAGCGACGCTTACAAGAAGTGCGGGGTGTGGCTATAAGTGACAGTACAGTGAGAAGGAGACTCCGTGAACAAGATTTAAGACCTCACAAGCCAGCAACGGGACCACAACTGACCGCAGCTCATCGACAAGCAAGAGTACAATTTGCGCGAAATCACCTGAACTGGACTATGGACCAATGGACGTCAGTTCTTTTTAGTGATGAAAGCCGAATGACGTTATACGGTTCAGACGGGCGCCGTAACGTCATGAGACGGCCAGGTGAGCGTTATGCCCAATGCTGCATGAGCGAAACAGTCAGTTATGGTGGAGGCTCTGTAATGTTTTGGGGTGGGATTTCTTTGACAGCGCGCACGGAGCTGGTATTCATCAGGAGGGGTTCACTAACTGCTGTACGTTACATAACAGAGATCTTAGAAGATCACGTGATGCCCTTTGCGGGTTATATCGGAGAACACTTCCAGTTAATGCAAGACAACGCACGGCCACACGTAGCGCGCATCGTGACTCAGTACCTGGAAGAGGTCGGTATACAGGTTATGCAGTGGCCAGCAAGGAGTCCTGACCTCAACCCTATAGAACACATTTGGGACACCCTAAAACAAAAGGTTAGAGCTCGAAATCCCGCCCCTACCACCTTAGGAGAACTGGAAACCGCCATCAAAGAAGAATGGGAGAGAGTACCTCAAGGAGCCATTGCAGTTTTGATAAGGTCTTTAAAAAGGAGAATGCAGGCTACAATTAAAGCAAGAGGAGGAAATACCAAATATTGATTTCAAGAATTCATCGGCTTAAGTGCAAAGGGTGTAAAATTACAGCTTGTTCAATATAAACCTAAAAATTGGGTAAAATTAAAGATTTTCCATTTTTCCTCATAATGTGCAAGTTTTCAAAAATGTATACATAATTTTCCGTTTAAAATGTTAAAAATAAACAATTTTAAATAAAAAATATTATTCAAAAACAACTTGTTTCATTCACAATTAAAAAAACTAATATTCCGGCAAAAGTACAGGTGGGCCGATTTTTATGATGACCAGATATGAAATAGTCAAATTTGTAAAAAATCATAAAAACCTTTTCGAACAAACAAAAGAAAGACACCAAAGATCTTATAACCTTAGAAACAAAAACGAATTATCTCTTCCCTATACAAAATTCCAAATAGTAAAATCCGCAACACACCATATGGCCATAAAAATATACAATAAACTACCCCTTCAAATAAAAACAATAGAGACAGATTCAACCTTTTATAAAAAACTCAAAGAATATCTACTGGAAAAAAGCTATTACAACATAAAAGAATACTTTGAAATATGAATAAATAATATTAGAAATAAAATTTACTTTTAAACATCTGTGCCAAAAATAAAATAAATAAATAAACAATTATAGACATAAGATACTTTTTCAGCATTAAGCATTATGTTAGTAGTTATTAATTTTAAGCTAGTAGGTATTAAGTGATTTTGTAGCGCCCCAACGGGGTACATGTTTGATACTCCATTTACCACATAAGACCTAGTGTAACGCAACAACATGTGAACAAATAAATAAATGATTCTAAATGATCGCCCGCCGTGCCACATTGATCGTCAAGTATTATGTATCTTATTTTCAATATGTTACGCTGGCAACTCCGATAGAAGCAGAGCATGCAGGGATTCCCCGATTATGAACATTCTGTGCAAGTTTTGTTGTCTATCTCGCTCACTGCTATCAAAAATGAGTGAGACCGAGAATTACGTACGTATTGGGTGGGCAGTTTCGAAGGAGTTCATCATTCATTGTGTCGTCAGTTTCGTTGTAGTTCTTTTGCAGTTATCATTGTTTGGAAGTTGTTATCATTTCTTATTGTGTGTTGTGTTCTAGTAGTTACTGAGTGATTTTGCAAGATTATCTTGATAATTATAGAAGTTCCGGTGAAAAAAAAAGTATACAGTCAGAATTATAGAAAAGAATAGGAAAACCTTGCAGAGTTCAAACATTGGTTAAAACCCGTGCCAGGTAATTCAACTAAAGCATTTTGTAGCTATTGCCACTTCGAAATGTATGCGAAACTTAACGATTTGAAGAAGCATTCAGAAACTAAAAAACATAAAGCAAAATCCGAATTGATTTCACAAAATAAGGTTTTGATATTTTCTCCAGGACCAGCAAAAATATGTATGGCTTGCGCAAGAGCTGAGTGTACGTTAGCTTTGTACATAGCTGAACATAGCTCAATTTGTCACATAGATCACTTGACAGATGTTTGTAAAAAATGCTTCAAGGGTTCCAATTCAACAAAAGACATGAAATTATAGAACCAAATGCACAGACATAATAAATTATGTACTGGCACCATATTTCAGAAAGGATATCCTGAATGACATAGGTGATAAAAAATATAGTTTACTATTAGACGAATCAACAGATGTAAGCGTCACAAAGTACCTTGGAATCGTCGTAAGATATTTTAGTTTGGATCGAAACAAAGTTGTGTTTGCGTTTTTAGCTTTGCAGACGCTGGAGAGTTCCGATGCTGCTGGAATTGTAACAGCATTGTTAAAATGTTTAAATGATAATGGTCTGCAATTAAAAACAACTGTTAGCCAACAAAAAGAAGAATATTCAAGAACAATTTCGGTCTGAAATGGGACTTCTAGTGGATATTGTTAAACAAGGTTCAGGAACCACTAACGACGGGAATACTGCGAGAAAATTCTTTGCTTCTGCCGAAGTAACTACGCAAATCACTGGTGTCGATGAAGAGCTCATCAAAAGATTTGGAGTGATTCTTCAGGTAGCTCTGAAATGGGACTTCTAGTGGATATTGTTAAACAAGGTTCAGGAACCACTAACGATGGGAATACTGCGAGAAAATTCTTTGCTTTTGCCGAAGTAACTGTGCAGATCACTGGTGTCGATGAAGAGCTCATCAAAAGATTTGGAGTGATTCTTCAGGTAGTCTCAAGTGGGGAGTTTGTTGACGTGGAAAAATTTCGAGAATATTGTAAAATAACAGCTCATAGGTATGTCGAGCTCTATGCATGGTATTATATGCCCTCCAGTGTGCATAAATTACTCGTGCATGGTGCTGACATAATTGAGCACAATAACTTTATTCCAATCGGCAAACTCTCTGAAGAGGCATCCGAAGCATCTGCTCGTTTTTCGCGAATGAAAGATTCTAAAATTTCTTTTATAAGATTTAGAAGAAATTTTAGAATCTTTCATTCGCGAAAAACGAGCAGAATTGCTACTAATTAGGATATCATCCATAATTTATTGTTATCCTTTGACCCATATCTCTCTAGTTTTAGGCTTAAGATAAGTCAAATTCGAGGAATACCTCTCTCAGATTAAGCTAAATTGTTATTGCTACTAACTTTAGTGCAGAAAAAGAAAATGTTGAGTTTGTTGTCGATAACTTATCAGACCTTGATATATATTAGTTGTTGCACATAATAATCTGCTGATATACTGTATTTTAGGTGGCGATAGATGTTTGATTTTATTATTTGTAGATTAACTTAGATTCGTTTCTAATTTAAGTACACTACTCAACAAAGTCTAGGGAACAAGCAATAATACTTCAACTGTTTTGTGAAAACTCGTAAAAAAGTACTGGTCACTAAAATTTATAAATTAAGGCTGGAAGAGGAATAAATCATTTCTTCGAAATTCAAAAAAATTTAAAACAAAAGTGCGAAAGCTTTTCAAAATAAGAAGGAAAAACCGAACTTGGTCGCAGAGTAAGGGGTCTGCTAGCATAAAGTTGTTGTGATTTTTGTCATGTATCGATTTTTTTTCTTGTGAAAAACCATTACTGCCAACTTTTTCGATATTTTTGAAACTCTAAGCGTTATGTCACGTCGTCATTTAACGCGGGAAGAGATGCTTAGGGCTGTGGGTATGTTGGAAGCTAGACGCAGTCAACGCGATATCGCGGCCGCTGTTCACACACAGCCAAGCGTAATTTGCCGATTATGGGCACGCTACAGGGCCACAGGAGATGTAGCCGAACGTCACCGAGGAAGATACAGGGTCACTACCCAGAGACAAGATCGATTTCTGCAAAATGCTGCAAGAAGGCAGCCCCAGATTACAGCTCGCCAGTTGGTAGGAAGACTCCAGTCCCAGCACCAAGTGGTTATCAGTGACCAAACTGCCAGGAGAAGATTACATGAAGTCAATCTCCGCGCTCGCAGACCATTAAGAGTTCCAGCTTTGCGACGTGGAAATCGAGGGCGTCGTTTATTGTGGGCTAATGCACATTTGCGATGGACCGACAATCAGTGGGCACGTGTTCTCTTTTCCGATGAGTCTCGCTTCGGATTTCATCCTGATTCAAGGAGTGCGTGTTTGGCGTGTTCCTGGTCGCCAAAGTAGACTCCGAAATCCTCAGGAAGTTCATCCTTATCAAGGCGGAACGATCATGGTGTGGGCTGGAATTATAATAGATATTTCATGAGTGTTTATTTACCATATATTGGTAAATAAACACTCATGAAATATCACTAATTTATTTATTTCAGAACCATGCCGCGGAAATACAAAAAAAAGGGGACTAGATCGGGAGAGGTAGACGAAGACGCAATGGATTCTGCGATGAAGAAAGTTTTGGATAAAACTTTATCCATTCGGAAGTCCGCAGAACAATACGGCGTCAAACCTTCAACACTTGAAAGTCGTTTAGCAAAGTACCATAAAAATGTTGCTTTGGAAGCTGAAGGCATCCCAGTAGCACGTGTTTTCACTTCCAAATATACGTCGTTCCAAGTGTTTAATACGGAAGAAGAGAAGCTTTTGAACAAGTACATCTCAGACTGCTCCAAAATGCACTATGGATTAACGATTGTACAGGTGAGGAAACTGGCATACGAATTTGCTAAAGCGAATAAAATGCACTATCCACCAAGTTGGGAACATAGCAAAATGGCTGGGAAAGATTGGCTGGACGGTTATCGTAGACGTAACTCCAATTTAAGGTTGAGAAAACCTGAAAATACCAGTGCAGCAAGATCTTACGGATTCAACAAGACCGCAGTAAATGACTTCTATCAAAACTTAGAAAAGGTTTTCATCAAATATAAATTCACTGCAGATCGAATTTTCAATTTTGATGAGTCCGGGATCTCAACAGTGCTGAGTACGCCCAAAGTATTGGCTGAGAAAACCCAAAAACAAATTGGTCAACTTGTTTCGGCAGAAAGAGGCGAGCTTGTCACTTTCGGAGGAATTGTTTCAGCGAGTGGAAACACAATCCCACCGCTATTTATCTTTCCCAGGGTCAATTTTAAGGATCATTTTATGGAAGGTGCTCCAGAAGGCAGCTTGGGAGTTGCAACAAGAAGTGGCTGGATTAATTCAGATATATTTTTGGAGCTGCTCAAACATATCCAAAAGAAGACAGCAAGCTCTCAAAATAACCCTATTCTGCTTCTGGTTGACAACCATGAAAGCCATGTCACAATAGAAGCAGTTGACTATGCTAGGGATAACGGTATTGTTTATATGTCGTTCCCACCCCACACCACTCACCGTCTCCAACCATTAGACGTAGGAATATTCGGACCATTCAAGGCCAAACTGAAGACCGCGTTTAATGATTGGCATGTGAGTAATCCAGGGAAAACCCTGAGCATTTACAACATTCCCAAACTGGCTAAACTTGCGTATTTTGAGTCATTCAACAAACTGGCTTTTAGTGAAGACGATTTTGCACCTGCGCAAGTTTACCATTCAGGTTCTACAGCAGATCCAGTCAACGTAGAAGAAATCGCTAACCATTCAGGTTCTTCAGCAGGTCCAGTCAACGTAGAAGAAATTGTACAAGAAATAAGTCTTTCCCATAATGATCTACCAACGAGATCAGCGTGTGCGTCACCCTCTTTGCTGTCGCAGCTGCAGGACTTTCAGAACTTTACTATTGATTCGCCATCGACATCTGCTGTAGGAATTATAACGCCAGAAATAGTTCGACCCTATCCTAAGGTAGATAGAAATAAGCTCAACAAACCAAGGAAGGGAAAATTGCCAGGTAAATCCAGGATTTACACAGATACTCCTGAAAAACAAAGACTGGAAGAATTAGAAACAGCCAAAGAGTTAAAGAAGCAGGAACAAGAGAGAAAACAAAAAGCAAAGGAGATGAAACGCGCTTTATTATTGGTAGAGACACAGACAAAATCTAAACCAAAGAGGCAGAAGAAGACAATAGAGACAGATAGTGATGATGAGACTGACATAAGTTTAAGAGAAAGTTCTTGTTCTCCTATAGAAGAGATGTCTGATCATGAAGATGAACTCCCAGTTTTGACGGAAAATATAAAAGAAGAATCCTTTGTATTGGTGAAGTTTGAGCAGAAGAAAACCGTTCTACACTATATTGGGCAAGTGGTAGCAAAATACAGTGCTATTGAATATAAAGTTTCATTTCTCAGAAAGAAACCGGGAACATGGAAATTTGTTTTCCCTAACACCAAAGATAAATGTTGTGTTGGTAAATAAATGAATTTTGTATTTTTTGTATTTTTTTGTAAAGATGAAGGATCTGTTAACGTCTCCGACGTGGTGATGATTTTGCCACAACCTAAGTCTGCTTTGACAGCAAGAACAGCTAACATATTTAGCTTCGTAAAGGATTTGTCGAAGTACAATGTGCAGTAGTAGATTAATTCTTGTTTCGTGAGTTCCTAATAGTTGATTATATTAAATTGTGATTCCTCTAAGGACATTAAATATGAATACTCCCTTTTTGATAAAAAAGATTTTTTAGCATGTTAGTATTTTTTAAGAATTTAACGTTAAACATTTAATAGTACCTAGAGTTTTTAAGGCTGATTATTTGTGTAGTTTGATCTCTATGACAAAGACTTTTTATAAATACCTAGGTTAAGTTTTTGAGAAACTTGTTATAATTAATAAAACATTTTTTAAGTATAAATGGCGCTTTTATTACTTATGTATGAATGTGCCCCACACTATGTACGAATCTACCCCACGCTTGGGGTGCTTTCGTACAATTTCCATCTTTTGGTAAAACCGCCATTGCTCGGTTAGATTGCATTATATCATTATGGATGTACCTTATTACTATAGTCAGATATGTAGCTTACTCAAAAACATTAAATTTATTTTGAAATTGCAATTACTTTTTTTTTTACAAGGCTTATAGTAAAAAGTGTACGAATGGTGGCGGTTTTCCCCTATGACTCCCATAAAAATAGACAGCGTGTCAATGACGCCTGGAATAATATTAAAGAAAATTTGGGAGTTTCTTGCACTGTAAAGGATTTAAAAAAGAAAAAGGAGTCCTTAATGTCGGCCTACAGAAATTACAAATCTAAAATAAAGAAATCGGAAAGATCAGGATCAAGTTCAAGTGAAATTTACCAACCGGCTTGGTTTGCATTTTCATGCATGGATAGTTTTTGGGATCAGTCTACACATCCAACCCAACTAAAAGTACTGAGGTTTTTACCTATTGAAACATTATTTAAAGTTTATAACGTTTGTTTATTTAATTACAATATATTTTTATAGGTAAAGGTAGGTTATTTAATCATCGATAAAAATAATTACCATACTACGTTCTGATGTCTACTGGATTTCTCGGAGATCTTCTAGGTGACAAACTTCGAGCAACTGGTTCGACTGTGATTAATAAACAAACAGGGCGGCCACGGAGCAGGAGGAACGATGAAACGGTTGCGCAAGTAAACGCGTCTGTGCGGGACGATCCATGTTTGTCTACGCGCAAACGTTCGAGTTCTTTAGCGATAAAAAATGGATTCTGTTTGATAACCGCAAGCGCTCAGCAAGTTAGTTGGATCCTGGTTCAGCACCTAAACAATGCCCTAAACGAAAACTCAACCCTAGAAAAGTGATGGTCACTGTTTGGTGGTCTAGCGCCGGTGTGATTCATCACAGCTTCTTACCAAACGGGATGAGCATTACTGCAGATGTGTACTGTGAAGAACTGAACAGAATGATGGAGAAGCTGGCACATCTCCAACCAGCATTGGTCAATCGCTCCTCTCCGCTGCTCCTTTTGTGGGTGTGTGTCTGTCTATCTATGGCATCGTAGCTCCTTAGTTTTTGTTTGAAAGGTTAATGAGTGGGGAGTGTTGTGCACAAAATGGCGTGCCGGGATTTTTAAAATTATAATTTAGTATTATAAGAAAGGAGCATTATTTTTACAAAAACTTGAAAATGGACACGGATACGTAAGTTTTTACCCCTGTAAGTTTTTAGCATTATTATAGCTAATTGCTAAAAATAACTAATAACATGCCTGACGCTTTTGTTAAAAAAGACACGACAACGAAAATATATATCTTGTGAATTTGACAGACTTATTTTCTGTTACAGAAGAGCAAAAAGCCAATGAGCAAAGACGAAGTAGCGAACTTGGTGAATCTTATCCAAAATTTCACAATATTGACGAGTAAAGAGATCAATGCTGCTACCAGATGCGTGGGTCTCGTTGACGGCTGCCTTCAACGCCATATGTGGGAGCATCCCAAAAAATAAAGATCAGCTCAAGCTGAAATGGGATAATCTAAAAAAGGGAGCCCGCAAAAGAACCCAACAAATTAGAATGAACCATCTGAAGGTAATTCACTTTTCTAAATACTAAACTTTTGGCATAAAGGGAATAATAAAAGTAGGGTCATGTAACGTACCTAAGGACGCTTATACCTTGGGACATCGATTATATTTTAAAAACTGGCAGCAATAAAATTATAAAATTCTACCAAACAAATAGTATTTTACATACTTGGCAACACCATTGAGTGGCGTAACCATGGTGTTATAACTCAGAACTAAAATGCGAAGCTATGAGCCGATTCAGTTGGATGTCACAGATCAACAGATAGCTCTGTTTATAATATTTGTACTTGTCTTCTTTTTCTTTCGATCATTTATTTTTATTATATCTGTGGTTTCGCGTTAAAACAAAGCTGCCAACTTGGCATATTTATAGCTTAATTTGGCAATTCTTCAAACTACAGCATGATTTGGCAGAAGGATTACTTTCAAACCTAATTTCAGTTTTGTATGATTATTAGATTTTTTTATTCGATTGAATTAATTTTGATGATTTTTTAATTTATCTTATCATCGCTTATTACAACGGTATACCACATGTAGCCCAGAAGTCTATAAACTTGTCAAAAATTAACACTGAAAGGGAAAACGAAGTAAAAATACAAATAACCTTTTTTTCTACTTACCTAACAAACCTTTTTACTTCTTTAATCTTGGACTGATATGTCTATTAACTAGAGGATTCAAATAAGGTTAAATTTCCTTGTTATTTTGGGTATTTTGTTGCCGTTCGAGTACTGGTAGTGGGATCCTCGTTAAATGCTTGGAGTATGGCTTCGTCTACAGCCACATACTGCTGCGTTGCACTGACTCGAGGTTTTCGAAGGGCTAAGTTTCCCGTTTCTCGGACTAGCCGAAAGGTATGACTTAAGAAAGCTCTAAAACTGTCGGAAAACATACCTTTCCAAAGAGCATTAAAAAAGCTTACCACTGCTGCTGCTTTGTTTACTATATTGCAATTTCGAGAAGTAGGAAAAAAACTGACTGGACTGAGATTTCAAAAGAATGAAAAAGTGATGGCGTTGGCATTGTATAAACAAGGCCCTAGAGCTTATACATATGTAGGTGGTTGAGAAAATGTTTTGTCTTACCATCACCCTTGACACTGAACCGGATGATATCAAGAGCATCATTAACCAGGGCTTAACAAAAACTTATTTGCACAATTAAAGAAAAAAGTAAAAAAATAACATATCGACACCTTGGGGTAGAAAGGTCGTATAAACCATTTTGCCCAAAATGAGTTATGAATGCAGTCTTATTCAGAATTTTCCGCTCGATCGATTAGTTCTATGTGACGCATTCCAATTCGCATAAAAATGGTTTTTACAGCCCAGACGACTTCAACGTCTAAGCAGAGTTATAGTTGGAACTTATGATGTAAGAGCCAGAAAAAATATTATTGCTATGACCATTTGGAGTAATGCTATAATTTTTTACTAGTTCAGGTTGTAAAAGATAGTAGATTTGAGTCAAGTATGGTGTACTACCAAAGTAATAAATTGCGCTTGGTTGTAAAAACCAAAGTTCAGTATGATTTCGTTTTAAAGCCTTTTACCTCCATACGTTTAGTACAATTTGGTTTTTACACCCTAAGCTCAAGAAGAGCAACTGACGGTTAAGTATTTACACCCATCCAGAACACTTTCGTGAAGGGCAAATTGGCTTTTACATCATAATAAATTTTTATCACTATCACCTTTTTATTTATCAAAGAAGTATTACAAACTCACAAAACGACGTCAATTATATGGCTATTTGCTTACAATTGAAAGAAGAGTACTTCAATCACTATTAAAACTACGAAACCGAACGCCAGAAAGGTAAGCTACGTTATACCTACATATTTTACTTACTTTATCACCCTTAGTGCTTTCCTCCCGTTTTTAATAATAAGTATTAATTATTAAGTACCGATGTGTAATACCTTGTTACTAACTTATATAGCCGGTAAAATTATTGAATTTAGTGTTAAAATAAGATGACAGTTATTTCAATAACGGCGACATTTAGTTCCAATTATAGCCACTGTTGCTGGGTTAGAAAAGTTTTTGGCTTTACAGATAATTAGTTTAGTTACTGAAAGTTTTATCAATATTATAGCACCTGCTTATAAAAATATGTGTAAGTATAATAATTTGAATAGGTAATTTTATTGAATAATGTATACCTACCCAGATAGTCGTGGTCGTAACGAACACCAGCCGAAATACATGGTTTATACACCCATTTTGCTTTCAATATTTTCTTTGGCTTTGACGGTATAAGTGGCTTATACGACCCAGTTTACTATTTTTCAAGGCTTTTACTCTTACTCACTTTTTGCCTTCGAATGAAAAGTGTTTTCAAGTGATACTTCATTTTCCTAATATTCAGATGAATAAATTGAAACAATTTAGTTGGCATCTACTGGGATCGTAACCGGGATACTCCGACTCTCTTACCCACCATTTTGGGCAAAATGGTTGACTGTTGGTACTTCCATTATTATCTTAATTGCATTTAACTTACATACTATCTTGTTTTTAATATATTTTTAAAAAATATTGCTCATTTTATTTGCTTACCTTGATCATACGAGGGGCGGCTGATAAGTTCGCGGCCTTAGGTACTTAACAATAACTTATCATCTCTTGAATATGGATCAACGGTTTGGAATCCCCAATATAAGATACACATAGAAGATATACAACGAATTCAGAATAAATTTTTGAAACATTATTCATTCCGCTTCCCGACAGCCCCCACGGACTCTATAGTAGATCTTGACATTCGTCGCACTATACGAGATCAGGTGTTCTTATATAAATTACTAAATAATCAAATTGACTCCCAGTTGTTACTTGAAAATATTTATTTGTATTGCCCACGGGCTTCATCTAGAAAAAAAAAAACTTTTTGGACTCCTACCTCTAGAACTAATTATAGGCAGAACATATTTCTGAACAGAGCTTGCAATAATTATAATAAATATTTCAATGAAATTGATATTTTCAATTCAACCCTTGTCTCATTTCGTAGAAGCATTGCAGCCAATGCTGCCGCCAATAACTGACTTAGTTTAGTTTAAATTATGTTAAAACTCTATTGTTAACTGTATATCTGTTCACTAGTTTTATGTTTAAATTTGTTAATAGTGGAGACTTCACTGGTCTATGTAAATCCTTATTGTAACTCTTTATAATGTCTATGTACTGTCTGTCTTCCAAATAAACAAAAATAAATAAAATAAAAATAAAATCTCGCTACTGATGCCACTAATTGCGTGACTCTTTGTTAGTATAAATAGCGGGTATTTTTTTAATTTGGTTAGTAAACATTTTAAGTTTGGAACAAGGAACAACATCATGTCATCGGAAACTGGAAATTCCCGCAATTTGGAGCATCGCGCTGTGATTAAATTTCTTGTTAAAAAAGGAAATACGCCCAAACAAATTTTTGAAGAGATGTCGTCAGTCCTTCGGCATTCTGCACCTTCGTATTCGATGGTAAAAAAATGGGCTCGGCTATTTCAACAAGGCAGAGAGACATGTGAAGACGACCCTTGCCCGGGTCGCCCTGTGACGGTCTTGACCGATGAAAATGTCAAAAATGTGGAGAAATTAATACTAGCTGATCGAAGAATTAAATTGTGGCAGATAGCAGAAGAGCTACAGATTAGCAAAGAACGAGTTGGAGAAATTTTGCATAATCACTTGCACATGAAAAAAATCACTGCGCGTTGGGTACCGCGAATGCTGACACCGCTTGACAAGCAGCGACGATTAGAGAGTTGTAAAGATTATTTGGAGTTGTGCCAGCCTGATCTGGATGAAATTGTTAATCGCATTGTGACCGTTGATGAAACATGGATTCGTCAGTACGATCCCGAGTCCAAACAAGAGTCGATGCAATGGATAAAAAAGGGAGAAAGGCCACCAAAGAAATTCAAAGTGGAAAAGTCGGCATCGAAGCTAATGGCTACCATTTTCTGGGACAGCGAGGGAATTTTATTAATTGATTTTTTGTCTAAAGGAACTACTATGAACGGTCAGTATTACGCTAATTTACTGGGTCAAGCACGTGAGGCAGTCGTGCAGAAAAGACGTGGCAAATTGGCGCGCGGAGTGCTTTTTCTGCAAGACAACGCGCCCGTTCACGCCGCTCGGGTTGCGAGGGATGCCTTAAAATCTACGGGCTTTACACAAATTGACCACCCACCCTACAGTCCGGACCTGGCTCCAAGTGACTATTTCCTTTTTTCCAATTTAAAAAAGGACCTACGGGGACGAAGATTTTCGGACGACAGTGAGATAATGGCGGCCGTAGACAGCCATTTTGAAGAGAAAACGAAAGAATATTTTTTTGATGGTATAAAAGTATTATATTCACGATCTGAGAAGTGTATTTCACTTGAGGGAGATTACATTGAAAAATATAAAATGAAAAACTGTATATTTCTTTCATTTAGTACCTTAGGCCGCGGACTTATCAGCCGCCCCCCGTATTATTCAATGTAGTAATAAGCGCAGAGCAAACTTCTCTTATAATTCTTGAAATTATTTGATGCGATATTTTGAATAAAAAATGTAGACTTTTCTATATCTGTCCTCTGTGGCTAGATACCTTAAAGTCAATGCCAAACGTAATTTTGCTGGAATTGCCATACGAAATTTAGTATCTCTTTTGGATATCAGTGGTTCCACCATTCTTAGTACGATTTCATAATCAGTAGCTGACATTCGTACAAAATTATAAAATTCCAAAGAATTTTCCGCCATCAAATCTGAAAATAGTTCCTCCATTGATCCGCTGAAAAAAATAACACCATTAGCTGTGGTAGGTATGCAAAATATTATATTAATGGGGATGGCAACTGTCACGATGACATGATCAACCGTTGTTCCAAATCAACTGTCAAATGTATGGACTTTTTACATGAAAAATATTTTTCTCCATTAACTGATCAAATATCGAAATGTTTATATAAGCTAGTTTTCGACATATTGGCTTATTTATTGTATAAAAATTAATAAAAAATATATTTCTATAGGTTATTTATGCAAAAAACTTAAATATCTATTATTAAGAGAACTAATATGAGTTTTATACATTTTCTTACGAAAGCGCAAATGATTTTAGTTACCCATATAAAAGGCTTAAACTAAAGATATTTAATATTTTTGTTGGAAAGATCGTAAACAGTGACATCTACAATTAGCTTTGCGTTGCCACCTCTATTATTAGAATACAAAAGTCGTGTTTATTGTATTGTAAGTAAAGGGTGATTTTTTTGAGGTTAGGATTTTCATGCATTAGTATTTGACAGATCACGCGGGATTTCAGACATGGTGTCAAAGAGAAAGATGCTCAGTATGCTTTGACATTTCATCATGAATAGACTTACTAACGAGCAACGCTTGCAAATCATTGAATTTTATTACCAAAATCAGTGTTCGGTTCGAAATGTGTTTCGCGCTTTACGCCCGATTTATGGTCTACATAATCGACCAAGTGAGCAAACAATTAATGCGATTGTGACCAAGTTTCGCACTCAGTTTACTTTATTAGACATTAAACCAACCACACGAATGCGTACAGTGCGTACAGAAGAGAATATTGTGTCTGTTTCTGAGAGTGTTGCTGAAGACCGTGAAATGTCGATTCGTCGCCGTTCGCAGCAATTGGGTTTGTGTTATTCGACCACATGGAAGATTTTACGCAAAGATCTTGGTGTAAAACCGTATAAAATACAGCTCCTGCAAGAACTGAAGCCGAACGATCTGCCACAACGTCGAATTTTCAGTGAATGGGCCCTAGAAAAGTTGGCAGAAAATCCGCTTTTTTATCGACAAATTTTGTTCAGCGATGAGGCTCATTTCTGGTTGAATGGCTACGTAAATAAGCAAAATTGCCGCATTTGGAGTGAAGAGCAACCAGAAGCCGTTCAAGAACTGCCCTTGCATCCCGAAAAATGCACTGTTTGGTGTGGTTTGTACGCTGGTGGAATCATTGGACCGTATTTTTTCAAAGATGCTGTTGGACGCAACGTTACGGTGAATGGCGATCGCTATCGTTCGATGCTAACAAACTTTTTGTTGCCAAAAATGGAAGAACTGAACTTTGTTGACATGTGGTTTCAACAAGATGGCGCTACATGCCACACAGCTCGCGATTCTATGGCCATTTTGAGGGAAAACTTCGGAGAACAATTCATCTCAAGAAATGGACCGGTAAGTTGGCCACCAAGATCATGCGATTTGACGCCTTTAGACTATTTTTTGTGGGGCTACGTCAAGTCTAAAGTCTACAGAAATAAGCCAGCAACTATTCCAGCTTTGGAAGACAACATTTCCGAAGAAATTCGGGCTATTCCGGCCGAAATGCTCGAAAAAGTTGCCAAAAACTGGACTTTCCGAATGGACCACCTAAGACGCAGCCGCGGTCAACATTTAAATGAAATTATCTTCAAAAAGTAAATGTCATGGACCAATCTAACGTTTCAAATAAAGAACCGATGAGATTTTGCAAATTTTATGCGTTTTTTTTTTTTAAAAAGTTCTCAAGCTCTTAAAAAATCACCCTTTATATAGGTAAGATTTTGCTCACCGAGTTCGACGACGATGATATTGAATCATCCACCATCTTCTTTTTAATTTTGTTTTTTTTCTTTTTAATTGAATTACATAGATGAATATAACAATTTAGAACACTCATTTTTGCCACTAGTGCAGCTGCTGCGTCCATGTTTCAACCTCAACTTGTGAGTTAACGCATTAACGAGTCGAGAAATATTTTTTTGCAACGTTAATGCCTAAATGTAGCCAACGCGCAATGTTATTGCATTAAACGACGCGCAGTTTGGCATTAAGTTAACGTTAAAGCTAAACGCAGGTGGAGCAGTGGCATTACTGTTGCTCGTTAATTAAGTTATTTTCGCTGCAAAAGTCGCATACTTAATACCCTAACAAAAACCAAACTCTACGTTTTAAGTTCTATTTTATGTATGAATAAGATTTATTTTTATGTATAATATAATAATATAATATAATAAAAAAAAAAAAAAAAAAAAAAAAAAAAAATATTTAATATTAGTTTTTGTCATTAATAGCCATAATTTTTATACTGTTTATTTATTTCCTTAACCTACTGATTTTTTTTATTTTTTTTACTGTATTTTATTTTATTGTAACCAAATATTTATATAAAATATATATATAAAAGCGCCATGCGAGGTACTGAGCTCTAACTTGCCGTAACACAGTATTATTACTACATTACTACAACAAATGGAAGACTTAGCAAGTTCGTATACCTACCTACTAATTGCATAGTAATAAGATTTATTTATAGTTGTGGTATAAGTAACTATTAATATAAAAAAAGTGCATAGATAATAAGTCTATCTTGTAAATTTTGAAATAAAATAAATATTCTTCTCTGAAAATGTGTCGGGGTAGTTCTTCATGTCTTTTTTTGATTGCATCGCGATCGCGATACCTCCGGCGCTGCGGGAAGTGCAGCGTCTCCGCCATTGAGTAACAAGGGACAGGCACCGCGCGAGCGGCAGCGGCTGAGGCTGGACCAAAAAGCCGAAGCTGCGGAGGTGAGCAGGCGGCGGCGGCTGGCGGAGGCTGCACTCCCTTCGCGCCTCCGGCTTATTATATACACTCTAGGGGCACCACGACTTTTGACCTTTGCTTTGTTTACTGGACTCGATTTCGTGCGCGATCTATTTACCTTGGCATTGTTTACTGGATACTTGGAACCTTTGCGAAAATATGTCGAAAAGGAAGGGCGAACCTTTGCCGAACATTGTCGCAAAAAGAAAAAGAGACCCAACTTTTGGCGCCAGCGAAAAGTTGACCCTTATTTCCCTGGTGGAAAAGCATTTCGACGTGGTGGAGTCTAAGAAAACGGATGCTGTCAGCATGCGTCAGAAGGCGGAGGAGTGGCGAAAACTTGGTGAAACATTCAACGCCACATCCAGCACCCATCCACGAGAGTCGACGGTACTGAGGAATTGTTGGGAGAACTTGAAAAAAAGAGCAAAGCAGGAGCCAACCCAACGAAACCAAAGTTTTATGGCTACAGGTTAGTCCAGATTATATTTTGTATGTATTTTTGGTAATATGCTCCATATTTCATGTATGAAATCATTTATTTATATATTTTGCTCACATGTACATATACAGGTACGTATACAGGTTAGCTTAGGTCAATAGTACATGCACCCTGTAGGGCACTGCAAAGAATTTATATAAATTGGCAAAATTCAGTTTAAGTTAAAATAATCTAAAATATATATTTTTGTACTTAGGAGGAGGACCACCAATAAAGCCCAATGAAGACCCTGCTATTGAACGTGTGATCGATTTAATTCAAACCAGGGTATCGGGGTTCACAAACATCTATGACTCTGATGGCACAAATATTGGTGAGTTTTATGTAAATACATAGATTACAGAACTAGGCTCTCCTATAGCTTTACTTAGATTCAAATAACCAGTTATTATTTCAAATAAGCTAGCACCCATTCGCGAGATTTTCGAAGAGTTCAATAATAATATAAAAAAATATTATGATGTCAGCGAAAATGTAACAATCGATGAAAAGTTGGAGAAGACTCGCGGCCGTTGTCCATTTCGGCAATACATACCCAGCAAACCCGGTAAATATGGTATAAAGATATTTGTGTTGGCTGACGCACGAACCTTCTATACAAATAATATGGAAATTTATGTTGGCAAAAATGATGGGCCTTATGATCACAGTAATTCACCAAGTGAAGTCGTCAAACGCTTAGTAGAACCTATAAAGAATAGTCATCGTAACATAGTGATGGACAATTGGTTCACTAGTTTTCCGCTATTACGTGATTTGCTCAATGATTATGCTTTGACAGCATTGGGTACTTTGAGAAAGAATAAACCTGAAATTCCACCTGTATTTACCTGTACCAAAGACCGGGCAGTTCACAGTTCCCTTTTTGGATTTCAAGATTATTGTACTGTTGTCTTATGTTCCAAAGAAAAATAAAGTCGTGCTCTTGGCGTCAACTATGCACCATGATGGCAAAATAGATTCTGGAGAAGAAGAAAAGCCCGAGATGATACTGGACTATAATAGAACAAAATGTGGCGTCGATGTTGTGGATGAGATGTGTGCTACCTACTCAGCAGCACGAGCTACCAAAAGATGGCCATTGGTTTTGTTTTATGGTCTTTTGAACGTCGCGCGTCGGCGGCATCAATGCGTACGTGATAGTGAAGGCAAATAAAGTAAATAGTGGAGCTGTGATGGCTCAGAGAAGGATCGCTTTGAAAGAACTGGCTTTGGCCCTTGTGATGCCACAGATAAAAAAGAGGTCAACAGTAGCTAATTTGATTGTATGCTCAATGCTGACTCGAATGACGAAGCCACGCTCACAAGCACACCCTCAGCTTTGCGACCGTCCACATCTTCTTCCCGTTGTGCAGTATGTGAATGGAAGAAGGACCGAAAAACTAAGACATTTTGTAAATTGTGTTCCAAAAGAATATGCCGTGAACATACGACCCCAATTTGTTGCGATTGTTATGTCAAAGCAAAATAGTTAGATTAGGTACAAGTTTTTTGAAACATAATGTTTGACGATTATTTGCTCGATGTTCATTAAATATCAACAGTATTTTATTTTTTGTTGTTTTGGTAGAGTATAAGGTCGATTTATAATTTTTGATCTCAATTTTACGTACCTAAGAAAAAAATTCTTTCTAAGACTATGAAGAATTTTTGTTAAATTTTGTATTTTTTTAGGATAAGCTATAATTTGAAATAAATAATAATTCAAACTTTTAATTTTCTTTTATTTGTTAGACATTAGTATTGATAAACTAAATACACCATTAAAGTCTGTAATGCAAACTTATTTTCCAAGATAATGTCATTTAAATTATGTGGTATTTTTTACCCGGTAGCTAGTATTCGTGCATGTAAACACCTAGCGAGTACCGCCGGGTTAAGTACCGGAAATATTTCGATTGACAACACTGAACAAGGTACATCAGACACATTCATATCGAAAGGTATAGATCCGACAGCAGCAAATCAATACCACCAGGAATCAAGATCCGATTCACCGTCAATAATAGATACATACATGGAACATGAGCCAACACACTATTTTGCTACTGCAGATTTGGAGATGACCACACCCACACCGGAATTTTATAACACAGTGCCCGTTAATAACGCCGACATCACAATACCATACCCATTAACTGCAGATGCAATTGAGACTATACCAACAACACCCGATAATGCGTCAGCCATGATTATGCACCATGCTGAAATTGGATCTGAACCATTGTCAGAAACAATCGTCCAAAGTAACAACTCATACTTAGATGAGGTCACAGGTCTGTTTATCAGTAAAAATACTAATACTGGGCACTTTATTTTAGACGAAAATACAGGAGAGTTGACGGAAATAGAAGAAAGACTGAACAATGAGCCAACCGAATTAGATTTTAATGAAATTTTTGAGCACAGGAAAAACAGGGACTTCAATAAAAAACATAGGGAAGCCCTATACGGGAAGAAAGATTGAAAAAAATATTGAAGATAACGAAAAAACGCTCAGCTTCATTGGAAAAGACAAGAGAGAGATGAGCACAAAAGGTTGTTCACATAGTGCCACAGAGGCAAAGTCATCGAGAACATTTTTATGTGCGAACAGCAAAGAGAACTTTCAGATATTACTGGAGCTTAGATACTTGGGAGGCTAAGAAGGCTTATATTAAAAACTTGGTCCGAATTCGCCCTATCAAGAGGAGACGTAAAATAACACAAAGGACGGCCAACCTTGTAAAAGAACAAGGATTTGACTGTTTTTTACCAAATGAAAACAATGAAATAATTAGGGTTTGTAAAACATTTTTGCTTAGAACACTTGTTATGAAGAATGACACTTTAAATGCGTGGATTAAACACTTGCATGAACCCACATCAGAACCGCAATTAGACAAATCACCTAGACAATCATCCAAATCAGCTTCAGTTAGGGTGTTACCAGACCAATCGATCGATCGTCGATCGACGGCATCGATCGATGGTAGAATGGAATAGTCGACGTCGATCGATAGTTTCTACCAGACCAATCGATCGATCGTCAATCAACGGCATCGATCGATGGTAGAGTGGAATAGTCGACGTCGATCGATAGTTTCTACTAGACCAATCGATCGATCGTCGATCGACGGCATCGATCGTCGATCGATGGTAGAATGGAACAGTCGACGTCGATCGAGCTGCTTGATCAGCCGACCGACCGCTCCCCATTTGTCACCCGCTGCCCGCCCGCGCCCCGCGCTTCCTACCTGGCCTGCTTGTGTTTATGTGTTCAGTTGTGTGAAGCTCGCAGTCGTGAATACTGGTTGTTTCGTGACGCGCAAAATGGCGGCGACCGCGTTGACGAATGAAAGAACTTTGGAATTTATCGAGCAATACAAAAACAAACCATTACTATGGGACATTATTCACAATGATTACCGTAATAAAATAAAACGTCATGATGCACTGCTCGAAATAGCCAACTCATTTGAAATTACTAAGGGGGAAGTAGAAAAGAAGATAAAAAATTTACAAACAACATTTTCGAAAGAAAATAAAAAAGTGAAAGTTAGTTTAAGAAGCGGTGCCAGACGAGACGAAATATACGTTTCTAAATGGTATGCATTTCAAGCTATGATGTTCATACAAGAAAGGAATCGCCCACGATCTACTGTGTCTACAGAGGATCGGCCTCATTCGAGCATGTCAACTGATGTAAGTACAGACAGCGTCATTAATTGGTAACCCCCCAAATAGCTAAAGTTTACATTGCAAATCACTATACGATTTACAAATCTTTTACTCAAATACTAAGTTAGAAGCAAAAATTGTATCACCAAGTGGGAATCGAACCAGGCATCCAATCGCTCACATAACAAGTAACGAACGCACCAACCAATTAAACCAATGAACCAGTTAACAAAACATTGAAATTTTATGTTATTAGTGTTCGACGGCGGATTTTTATTTACGGTATCTCTTTACAGTGGATAAGAAAAAAATAAGTGTTTGAGGGTAGATCTGAATATAATCGTGGTGAACAAAGAAAATGTCACTGGCCATTCTCGATTCGAGTCTTGACTTACTGGTTTTAATTACAACACAATTGCAGAATATTGAAGGTAATGAAGCATATTATTACTAAATAATATGCTTCATTTCCCAATTTTGTGAGAACCAAGATTGCGGTTCTTTTCGAACAGCAAATGAGTAATAAGGAGATTGCTCGTCAGCTTAGAATTACGGTAAGTTATCTACTTATTATACTTATGTGTCATAATCATAACGAAGCAAATACCTATCTTTTTAGTAAAACCTTGTTATCTTTAACTTCATTATATATAAATAAATACCTAAGTATTGATTTATTGTCTTACAGATTAAAATTACCTATACCTACGTGCGTAGATTTCAGTTCGAAGGGGATGTGAAATTGTGAATGTAAGAAGAATTGGCAGAAAAACAACAGGAGTGTATACAAATCAGTGTAGCCGCCACAATAATATTGTCGACATTCAAAATCCAATTACCTTTATCAATGATTAAATGTTACTACTCACACCAACTTAATAAACATATACCAATTGATAAAAAAAATATTTTTAGGTTATTGGGGATGGATGTCCTCTATTGGTCCTGGAGAAATAGAAGAAATAACTGGGCGCATGAACGGCGAGCAATATTTAAAAGTGTTGAAGGAAGTCATGTTCCCTTCTGTGCGGATCGCGTATCCAGAGGGCCAAATTTATTTTGTCCATGATAATTGTGCAGTGCATCGTACGCGAATGGTTTCTGAATGGTTGTCATCTCAAGATGACATTACTATTATATATAGAAGATAGAAAATATGTGGGGTCAAATGGTTTTAAATTGGTATCCGAGTGAATTGAGGTCCAAGCATAATTTAGAGCAAGAGGTCATGAGGACCTGGGAGTTAATACGAGGTAATAATATGAGATATATGGTAATATGAGAGAATCAGAAAAAATACCATTTGACCTCATTTATTTATTTTCCAACCAACCTGATTATATAGTATTCCATGATTTACAGGAGATCCAAATTGTTTAATTCATTAGATTAGATAAGTAAACAATAATCTAATGAAAACATGTGTATTCTCGAGCACTAAATCGAAAATGGAATATTATTTATCAGGATAGGAAGCTATTTGTAAGTAGGCTAAATAAAACATGTCAGTACTAATTACGTTATTTGTATCAAAAGTTTATAAAAAATAAAAGTAATTTTGTATAGGTACCTAAAATTATGTTTTATTTCATAAATTACTTTAAATTCATAATACACAATACTATTCACATGATTACTAAAATTAAAAAAATTGGTAGTTAGAAAACAAAAGACATCCGCTATAAGGATTCGATGATGGGTATTCGACGGTGTGCAGTGAGAGAAACTCGGTTACACTAACCACTACACCATAGTTACATGTTATAAAGTCTTGAAATTTTAGTATCGTTACTCGTGATAATAAAAATGTCAGTAGGTATTGAAAAAAAAACATTAGTTTTTTATTTAAGTAATTGAATAAACTTTATAATAAAATAAAAGAAGTTAAACAGCCAAATTAACGAGAATAATGTAAACTAAAATCAATATTTTTATGTTCATGGGTTTGAACCTGCATGATACTGAATGACACTATTACATATTCTGTGAGGGGGTTACCAATTAATGCTTCTGTCTGTACCTACATAATAGGGGGAAGTCCCGTAACGCCGGACGGCACCTAGGTTCGGACACACGTACTATCTCGGCAAGTCGCAACACGTTCGAATAAAAAACGGGTGAAAGGGGCGCGGGGGAGCGTATCGACACCCGACCGCAGGATTCGGTTTGCCAGTGACGCGTGAGGCCACGGTGGGAGAGGTTGTTTGCGGATTTTGGCGGGAAGACACTGCGTCATATAAGATCTAAGTGAGTGTTATTGCTATGTTTTTGTATTTATGTGTTTATAATAATTGTCATTATACTATGTGATCCATAGATATTCGATATACATTATAGTTTTTGTTGATTTGTAAAGAAGTTTTGACATAACACACGTAATTTTGAGGAGCCTTTGTCCCCTGGTACCGGACACAAAGTCGTCCCCTAACACCGGACAAACAATAAGTTGTTTTTTCTCGTAAGTATTTATACTTTTTATGACATTTGTTGTACTTTGTTTTAGAGGCTAGAAGAACGAATATTAATAAAAATGGAGGAGAAGAAAAAGAAAGGAAACTGGGACCAAAAAAGTTTACAAAAAGCGATAGACAAGGTATTGTCTAAGGAAATGAGTTTGAGAGAAGCTTCGTTGCGCTATGACGTACCAAAAAGTACTCTGCATGACAAAACATCGTTATTGAACCGCGGACAAGAAGTGACATTGACGAAACCTAAGATCGGCAGATTTACTAGCACTTTTACACCAGAATACGAAGAAATTTTGGTAAAACATGTAAAGGACTTATCGAACAGATGTTTACCACTCATGAAGGAGTTTCTGAAGCTAGCGTTTGACCTAGCTGAAACTTTGAAGATCCCTCATCGATTCAACAAAGAAAAGAGTGTAGCTGGTAAGCTTTTACTATGATTTCATGCAGAGACATCCTGACATAACACTAAGAACACCAGAGTCGACGAGCATGATGCGAGCCGTAGGATTTAACAAGCCGCAAGTAGACCTTTTTTATCACAATCTAGAGAGACTGATGGCACAATACAAATTTCCACCCTCTCACATACATATATAACTGTGATGAAACTGGAGTCAGCTCCGTGCAAAAACATCAGAAAGTTATTGCTCCTGTTCGTCAAGTAGGAAAGCTCACTTCTGCTGAGAGGGGCAAAAACATAACAGTCCTGTTCTGCATGAGTGCCAACGGCCATTTTGTGCCGCCATTCTTTGTCTTTCCCAGGCAAAGGATGAACGATCGGCTCATGATTAATGCTCCAACTGAAAGCGTGGGCGTGGCCCAGCCAAAAGGCTGGATGAACAGTGATTTTTTCCTTCAATGGCTGCAACTTTTCATCAGACATGCACGCCCAATAAAAGAGAACCCTGTGTTGGTCCTGCTAAATGGCTTGGTATACAAATCCCCTAAGAGAATCCCCTGCGAAGGGGATTTCTATACTTTTTGTTTATAAATCCCCTTACAATCGGAAAAAGCTGCAGCAGGGGATTATTAGACAAAAATTCTAATAATCCCCTTAATCATTTATTTTATTTTTAAATACGTAAAAAAAACATAAATTATTTCAAGTCGCACAAAAAAACTATCATGGAAAACCAGTTAACTAGTTAGTTCTACAATGACCTAGTTATTTACCTACATAGTTTTTATTTCATAATTTTGCTCAATAATTACAGATTCTTGGTACAATAATATTGAATACTTACTAGTAATACATAAGAATAAATAACTCATTTGTAGCAATTGTTAATATCAAAACAATTTATAAATTCGTGTAGGCCGGGTGACTTAGCCTTAACTAGCCTACAATTTAGTGTCATCCAACCGACGACGGTTCAATGGATCAATAATTACAGATTCTTGGTACAATAATATTGAATACTTACTAGTAATATATAAGAATACATCACTCATTTGTAGCAATTGTTATCAAAACGTAATATAATTTGTTTTAAGATTATTTTCCACCAAAATTCGATAACTTACCGAAACTAAATCTTATAACCTAGCAAGCAGGGTTTCATTTCATTCTACGTATATCGACCTTAATTGTTGCGAATAAGATCCATAATTCTGCAATATGCAAATTTTTGCTCCTTTTACCTGGAAGGGGTTGACAATAGGGCTATAAACCGGTTCCTTGAGTTGGTTCTGGAATTGGCATTTCTTATCAGTTTGATGTAACATGTTTACTAGTAAAGTGCCCAGTGCGTTAAAAACATTTTTATTTAAAAAAATCATGGCTAGTGGTTCAAGTAGCGCAGAATTGGAGTTCATCTTTAAAAATAAATCAAAGGTACTCTTAAACGGTGGACAACAATATTGTGCCAAAACGAAAAACAAGAATGGATCAGTTCTTTGGGAGTGTACGCAACGGAAGAAAAATAAATGCATAGTAGGGTGTTATTGGGCATTCTACTCCATTACATTCCGTTGAATGCCCAAAAACACGTCCTAGCACGTGTTCCTAGAGCTTGCATCTCGGAGGGCAGTGAAACATGATGTACGAGGGTGGATTGAAAAGTACTCGGCCTAACTCAGATCCATTAAATTCTAAAAATCAAATCTACCCACATTATTTAGTTCAGTTCAGACTAGTTAATTGTGTGAAGTTTGAAACGTGTGCGATAATTAGATGTGATTTTATAAATTTATTAACAAAGCAATCGGACGTAATTTCCGCAAATGGAGCAAATCGAGCAGCGTGCCGTCATTAAGTACCTCCATAAGAAGGGGCTATCATCAAAAGCCATCCATGATGATATGGTCAGTACATTAGGGGATTCTGCTGTGTCATATTCATCCGTCAAAAAATGGATAGCAGAATTTAAGCGTGGTAGAGAGAGTGTGAAAGATGAACCCCGCTCTGGAAGGCCTTCGACGTCCACAACTGACGAAAATATTAAAAATGTACTTGATTTAATAATGGGAGACCGCAGATTAAAAATTAGAGAGATAGCCGAGATTATAGGCATCTCTTATGAACGAACTCAAAACATCATTGTCAACGAGTTGGGTTTCCACA
The DNA here is from genome assembly GCA_947044415.1 of Eupithecia dodoneata. Taxonomy (NCBI): domain Eukaryota; kingdom Metazoa; phylum Arthropoda; class Insecta; order Lepidoptera; family Geometridae; genus Eupithecia; species Eupithecia dodoneata. The sequence continues at coordinate 6,269,242 of OX345670.1, forward strand.
AGGTGTCTGCGAGGTGGGTTCCGCGACTGCTTTCAGTTGAACAACGCGATTGACTATTTCACGCGACTGTTTGGAGTTATTTGAAGCCGATGCCGATGATTTTTTTAATCGTTTTGTTACCATGGACGAAACATGGGTTCATTACTGTACACCGGAAACAAAACAACAATCAAAACAGTGGAGAAGACCTGGTTCACCACCCCCTAAAAAGGCTAAGTCGATTTTGTCGGCAAATTAGGTGATGGCTTCAGTATTCTGGGACTCGAAAGGTGTGATTATGATAGATTATCTTGAAAGGGGTCAGACTATAAACTCTGATTACTACTGCTCTTTACTACGTCGTTGACGAGAGGAAATAAAAGAAAAACGTCCAGGAATAATCAGAAGAAAACTTCTGTTTCATCAAGGTAACGCCCGTGTTCATACATCTGTGCAGTCAATGGCTGAAATCCACAACTGTGGCTTTGAACTGTTACCGCATCCGCCTTATTCACCTGATCTGGCACCATCAGACTTCTTTCTGTTCCCTAACCTAAAAAAGCACTTGGGAGGTCAAAGATTTTCGACAAACGACGAGGTCAAAGCAGCAGTAGACGCATATTTTGACTCTTAGGGAATTGATATACAAAGCGAACGAGGCGCGCGGCCGGGCCGCTGTTGAGATAAAATGTTTGTCGCCCATGGGACTTGATATACAAAGCGTTTACTCCGCGCGGACGGCGCGGCGGGCGCGCGGAGGACGGGCGGCGGCCGTGCGCCCGCGACCCTTCCCTCTCCGCTCTGCCGCATGCTTGTATTGAGCCCAGTGTTAACAAATATACTAAGCGGACAGGGCGCGCGTATTTGTACAGTGACAATGTTCGACACAGAAAAATTTATTTTAGAGGTTGAGAAACGACCATCGACGTGGGATTCTCGTCACGAGTCCTACAGTAACAAAATTATTAAGAGTAATGACTGGAGTGAAATAAGTGAGGAGATGATCCCAAACTGGTCGTCTTTAACTAAGGAACAAAAACAACTTAAAGGTTTGTTTTTTTTATTTGTTTAAACAAAAAAAGCTTAGCATGAACTTATATTTTACCTATTCACGTCAATGAATAGGTACATATTAATAAAAAATAATTATATAGTAATAGATAATTATTTATATTGTTTAAGCAATTTCTAAGATATTTATTTATAAAAATCCAGTTTTTAAAAAGGATTATTACTATCGTGCAAACTGAAAGATAAATCATTATGTCAAAAGATGACTCCTGGTAACCCAACTTTATAGATGTTTCAAATAAATCTATTTTGCCATGGAAGGCTCCCCTCTAAACTTGAAAAGTATTCCGAAAACTTATCTCGAATAGCATGTGCACCTGCATTTCTAGCTAAATCCAATCTCAATGAACTATCCGTCATTGAGTGTGCCAGAGTATGGTTAAACTTGTAGCCGTCCCGTTTTCTGACGAAATTATGCAATACACAAGCTGCTTTTATAATATCAGTAGCAAAATCGGGTTCCACTAAAATACTATTTCCGAATACACGCCATTTATTTGATAATATACCGAAAGTGCATTCTACAAATCGTCTCGCACGAGACAGTCTATAGTTGAATGTTTTTTTTTCTCTATTTAAGTTAGAGCTTGGATAAGGTCTCATTAAATTATGGTGAAGTCCAAAAGCCTCGTCACCCACAAACACATGCGGTACACAATCTGCTGTACCATTAGGCAGTGCCTTATCATCCGGTAAACATAACGTATTGTTTGCTAATCTTTTACCAAAATTGGATCTCTTAAATATTTGACTGTCTCCTTCTCTTCCATATGCGCCAACATCTATAGAAGTGAAACAATAATTCGCATCTGCCACAGCCAGTAACACAATAGAAAAGTATTTCTTGTAATTGTAAAATAAAGAACCACTTTTTCTTGGACTTCTCAATCTGATATGTTTTCCATCGATGGCACCAATACAGTTAGGAAACTGTGCATTTGCATGAAAATCTGCAGCTTTTTGCAACCATATCGACTCTGTAGGTGTGGGCATTTCTACTTGGTGTAATTTATTCCAAATAACTTGACACGTCTTCCGCACAATATGATTTACTGTAGTAGTCCCCAACATAAACTCGAAAGCCAAATCCGTAAATGTCATTCCAGTTGCTAAGTACCTGTAATGAATTATTAATTTATTATTTTGCAGGTAAAGAATTAACAACGAAGTGGAAAAATATCAAAGATAAATTTAGAAAAGTTCTGAATGAAAACAATTCATCCAAATCCGGGGATCCAGCAAAAAAGAAACAAAAATATGTGTATTTTGATATTTTGCAATTTTTGCTGCCAGTTATGAAAGAGCGTCCTATATCTGGCAATATTACTGGAGACGAAAATTAAACTCCGACTACTGTCGATTCTGTCGAAAATAACACATCTGACTCCGATCATTATCATCGCATTCGTCAAAGACCAACTAGGACATCAAATATACAGAATGTTGATACTGCATTACAATCAGATAGTTCTACAAAACTATTGGAATTGCTAAAAGAGAGAAATGATCGCGAATTAGAAGATATGCGTGATGAAGACACATTATTCTTATTATCTCTTGTACCGAGTCTAAAAAAGCTTAGTCCGCTCATGAAAATGAGAACAAAAATTGAAATAATGACTGCTATTGAAAACAATTCTTATGTAGACAGAAGTAATTATACAAATTCATCGCCTTCCTATGGTTACAATACAAGCAGTACAAATGTTGTTGTTCCAAGCACTTCTAGACAAGTTCACAGTGCTCTCAGTACTGTCATCACGGTACCTAGTAAAGAATCTAGGGGCCAAACAATTATTACTGGCACTTCATCAGCTCAGCCCCTGTTTGAAGAGGTTCCACCAACTACGGCAGAAACACAACCTTCGACTGTATTCCAATGTAATGACTGGGCTAATCAGTTGTGTAGTTCCGAGAAAATTGCATCTCCGAGTGACAGTCAAATAAGTTTTTCTTAATTTACATAGAGGGCAAACCCAAACTAGCAATGCCAAAATTATCAACAACTAGTCTGGGTGTATCGATGTACATCATTCAAAATCTACAGTTATGAAAAACATGTTATTATTACTAAAATTAATTTTTTTATTTTTTTATTTTTATTGTTTCAACAAAATCAACAGCCCTTAATCTAAATAATTTAAACCTTAATAATCTAACTTACGGCCAATAAGAGATTTATATTATATAAAATAAACTAACAAAATACCAACAGTCTAACATTAACAAATCAAACAAACAAACAAAATACAACTTACAGAGATTATAAAACAGGTACAGTTAATTAGAAAAAAGATTATTTATATGAGAAAAATTAGATACAATTAAAACACATAAAGAAAAAAAGAATTACTAAAACTATTATTTATACAGAGTCCTCCTGCAGAACTTTTAAAACATCTCTTTTAAATCCTACTTTACTGGCATGAAATATGTCAGTAGTGTGAAATTGCAAATTATAGAGTCTTTGTAGCCTGTTAACAATAGAGTAATGTGCATAGTTAGTCGAATACGTTGTAGTGGCAAAGAGTTTTGTATTGGTATGTCTTGTGCGTCGTTTTGGGGCCCATATACGCAGAGTCCTAGCAGTAAGTTCAGGGCAGTCTATGTACCCGTTACATAGACCATGTAGGAATGACATGTCCATCAAAGTGCGTCTATCTTGAAGGCTTATAAGGGAATGAAAATTGCATGAATCTTTATAGCTTACAGGGTAATAATATTTTCTATAATTAATATGTTTTATAAATTTATGTTGAATTCTTTCAAGGTCGTTAATATAAGTTAAGTAATGAGGATTCCAGATACAACTACAGTATTCAACGATACTTCGAACATAAGAGTAATATAGTAACTTTATACATCCAATATCAGAAAAAGGTTTACAGACTCGTATAATAAAACCCAAGCTTTTAAAAGATTTCTTAACAATAGACTCTACATGTTCAGAAAAAGACAACTTACTATCTAATAGAACACCTAAGTCACGAACTAGTTCAGATTGAGTTATATTTCTTTGACACAACTGATAATTAAATTGAATAGCATTCCTCTTACGTGTAAATGAAACAACATTACACTTATTTATGTTGACATCAATGCGATTTAGCGTATAATACTCCCCAAGCCTATCCAGATCACCTTGAAGTTTTATATTGTCATCATTATCTTTTATTTGCATGAAGATCTTGGTATCATCAGCGTACATCAAAAATCGGGCAAAGTTAAAACATTTATGGACATCATACAGATAGCAGGCATATAAGAGCGGCCCAAGAATTGATCCTTGGGGGACACCCGAGGTAATATCCACGAAATTAGACCGGAAGCCACCCACAACGACAGCCTGCGATCGTTTCCACAGATAAGATTCAAGCCATCTAAGTAGGTTGCCCCGGATACCTAATTCCTGTAATTTACGTAAGAGTATGATGTGATCCACACGATCGAAACATTTTTCAAAATCAGTATACACCACATCAACTTGAGAACCCCCATCCATGTTAGTAGCCACATAATCAACAAACACACCCAAATTGGTAGCCGTCGAGCGTCCTTTAATAAAGCCATGTTGTTCTGTTGGAATCGCGGACGAAACAATAGGATAAATGTTAACATGTACGATTCTCTCTACCAGTTTACTGAGAACATTCAGAATTGATATAGGGCGATAATTATCTATGCATGTTTTAAAGCCTTTCTTGTATACAGGTACTACGTTGGCTCTTTTCCATGCTATGGGAAAGTAACCGTCTTTAAAACACCTATTAAACAAAAATGTGATTGGGACAGACATTGATTTAGCACACTTAATAAAAAATATCGGAGGTAAATTATCTGTGCCTGGTCCTTTATTAATATCTAATTTATTTATTAATTTATTTACTTCATCGGGAGTTGTTTGGATGTTGTGTATTAAATTTATGTTATTACTATCCTCTGGATCAGATAAAAATTGACTAGTAGTAGGTATACTAAAATTTTGCTTGAAAAAATCATTGAACGCTGAACAAATATCTGTAGGGTTATTAAAACGTGAGTCACCATAGGTCATCTGTTGAGGGTAATTCGTAGTATTTTTACGTTTTGATTTAACATAGTTCCAAAAGATTTTTGGGTTTGTTTTGATTTTTTCTTGAGAAAACTTTATGTAGGATCTATAACATTGTTCTTGTAGTGTTTTATGTCTTTTACGTAAATCAGAAAAGTCGTTATAATCATTAGGATTCCCATATTTCTTCCAGTTGACATGCGCTCTATGTTTTTCTTTGATCACATTAATAAGTGCTTTACTATACCACACAGGATACGAATAACTACCGCCACTACGCACTTGAGGGACAAATCGATCAATCAGCTCATAGAGTCTAGAATAAAAGGTATCCACAACTTCCTCCAAATCTCTCATCTGAGTGATAAAAGACCAGTCGAGGTCAAGAATGGATTTATTCAGGTTCACGTAGTCTGCGCGCTTAAACTGATGTTTAATTCTGGACCTAGATTTCAGCGACGGGACTAGTATATCCGAAGCTGTCATTTCAAGAACTGGGTGTGCTGTATCTGGAGGCACAAGATTAAACATAGAGTTTTGAATTTCAATGGGAAAAGCAGAGAATACCAGATCAAGCGTGTTGTCACTCACATTTTTCAGTATGTTATATTGGGTAATACCTATGAAACTAAAGTATGTTAATAACTCAGACGCTGCAGTTTGGATTTCTACCGCACCTTTCTTAAGTATTTTAGGTTCCTCCCCCGACCAATCAATGCATGGTAAATTAAAATCGCCCGCAACAATGAGATAATCATCAGGATGATTATCGCGGACTTCAGACACAACATCGATAAGAGAACTTATTCTAATGGGCAGTCTCGAGCTAGGTGGGATATATGCAACTGCGATATGAATGTCATGACTTGTGCCTAGACTTTTAGCCGGTACTGTGATCCAAATGCATTCAAGATCATCTCTTACCCACTCTGGTCGTACGCGTGCATTTAGGTTAGGACGACATAATAACATAACACCCCCTCCCAGGGAACCTCGATCATTGCGAAATATAGAATATATATTATTGCATAATTCAGCGTCAAAGATTCCGTCATGGAGCCAGGACTCAGTGATCATAATAATATCAAAATCGCATAATAAAATATTATTGAAGAATTCATCAAGCTTAGTCCGTAGCCCTCTTACGTTTTGATATAAAAGCCTAAGTTTCTTATCGTTGTTATCCATTATAAATTTTAGGAGAGTAATTATACTGGTTCGCGAGGCTTATAAAACTCTTATATGTTAACACATGATTAAACAAATTATAGTTTTCTGCTACGGAGTAAGGACCAACTATAATATTACATTCTGCTAAGGAGTAAGTAATGACTACTATAATATTACACATTATAATTAAGATATGACGAAAATTAAGGAGGACAGTACATATATTTTTAACGCTAACCACAAATAATTCTATGTGACGTAAGCTTAAACCCAAGTTAACTACAAGTAGAGAAAAAAAGTTCTTTAAACAATCTTGGCTAGATCGGCCTCCGAGGAGATAAGAATAGGAGGTGATGTCTCGTTCCTTCTTGCGTAAATACGGCAGTTTTTTGTCCAGATATATTTATAATCTGCTTCTTTCGCCTTTCGTTTGCACGAACTAAGAAGCATCTTATTTTCTTTCGTAAGATGTTCGTTTACGAAAATACGATGGGCCTCGCCCCCGAATCCTAAATCCTTTGTTTCGAGGTTGCGGTGTTTACGTGCAGAAGCTATGACGTGATCTTTGTGGATACGTTCCCTTAAGCGCACGATGATAGGACGCGAAGTACGGGCTGCACTGCTGGCGCGGCGCGGTTGCACTCGATGCGCGAACTCAATATCCGATGACTTAATAGGGACACCTATGTGCTGAGCAAGTTTCAGGACGATATCTGCCGTCTTCTCGTCCTTGTTTTCAGGTATACCTATAACCTCTAAATTCTGCATCCTGGACCACTGTTGCTGCTTTAGGTACTCATCTTCTAGTGATTTTAAACGTTCCGACTGCGAGCTCAGCGCCTCCTTAAGGGACTTGTTTTCCTCCTTAATGGCTTTCATCTCGGACGTATTAGTGGAGAAAAGTTTCTTCAAGTCCGAAAGCTCCTTGCGTAGCTCATCGTATTGTTTACTGACAAAAGAGAGCGATTCCTGGTAGCCACTGCATTGGCCCTTTATGGTATTAAGCTGGTCGAGGAGTTCGCTGACACTGCGTTTAACGCACGATTCTACGAGGTCCTTCATCTCTTTCCTTTCGGCTTTAAGCATCTCCTTCATTCTCTCCTCTGTTATGTAGTTGTTGGGTTTCGTCCGCACGGTCACGTTACTACCCGACAACAATTCCTCCACTGGATCATCAGTTGCAGCGGGCTCCAATGGAGATAAGAGGCAAGGGCGCACGGGGGTATTAGAATTATCCGTTTTAGGTAACTTACTCTTACATTCACTACATTTCCACCTGCGCTTTGCTTCATCGTTCAACGCTCTGTAACGCTTAGGTGACAGATTTGCGCAAGGCAGATCGTATTTTTGGTTACACTCCATACATTTCATGGCCCTTTTATCAGTTATATTTGCCTTACAACCGCGGCAGACCACCCTCTCCATGGCGATAGAGTGCAGCTGCTCCGGGGCACGAGTATGACAGCGGCTAATACGTCACAGCGAGCGCAGTGCGAGTTGTCGTAGGTCAGGGTCCGAGCCGATCACAATGATTTAAAAAAATGTTTTTGCTTCTTACTCAGTCGTCCTTAAATGAATTGTTGTGGAAGTTACACTCAAAAAAAGCCTTTTATTAGGGCTTTACACACATATACGATACTTTTAGAAAACTGTACTTTAAACTAGTAAAATTAACAAATAATCACAGACAAAACGTGTACATTGTTTACGCTTCGACTGTCGGCGGTTATTTTTAAAAACTAAATATAATATAATTGCCTCGAAATTATTCGACAACTCAAAAAACTTTTTTGTGGTAAGACGGCAACAGTTTATTGATTGATCTTTAAGGTGATTGCTCTCAATTGTGGCGGGAAATACAATTTTTTTTGTTGTTTTTTATTAATTGCGGCTAAACTGTTAATTTTTAAGTTTTGTGTTTTAGTTTTGAACAGTTTAGCCGCAATTAATAAAAAAAAAAACAAAAAAATTGAATTTCCCTCCACAGTTGAGAGCAAACACCTTAAGCACTGATATCTTATATATCTGTTTTTGACAAATAAAAACTTGATTTTTGTAAATAAATATGTATTTTATTTTTTACCAACCCTTGTTACTTTACACATACTTTACTGAAATTTATTATTTTACATACCTTAACGTGATTACAAGTCTTTCTTCAGCATATATCCCATCTCCGGTCTTGTTCCCGTTTCTTGTTAAATCTTTTTTTACGACGGATAGGAGTTCATCAAATGTTTGAACAGACATTCGACAACATTTTTCAAACTTTTTAGGGAAAAATCGAAGGCGTTTGTAATGCGTATTATATAACCCATTCGTAATTCTCTCTATGTTAAATGGTTGAACGCGGTACTTACGAAAACGCTTCTTTTTTGTATGTTTCAACTTTCGTTTATTTAAGAACAATAAAATTAAAATTAGCATTGTTTCTGTAACTAACATGGTGATAGTCTTCTGGTTTCTAAATGAATGTGGCATGTAGTATTGTAAACCGAGCGACTAGAGCGCGGAAGCAGCGGCCAAGGCGCGCGGACAAGAAGAGCGGCCCGGCCGCGCGCCCCGTTCGCTTTGTATATCAGTTCCCTAAGGAAGAATCATTTTTTTTCAACGGTCTAAATGCTTGGAAGGGGAGGTGGCAAAAGTGTATTGAACTTGATGGTGATTATGTAGAAAAATAAAAATATAACTGATTTAGTCTGTGTTTATTTTGGAAATGAGGATATGATGAAACCCTGAGCGAGTTTCATCATATCCTCATTTCCAACATGTTTTGGATATAACTGAAGTTTCGTTTCCAATGAATTTTTCAGACATATCAACTTTTGAAAAAAATAATCCTCTTTTGAGTATAAACGTGTATGGAACAAATGGTAAAACAATAATCGGTCCTCTATATAAATCAGAGTGTAGGGATAGCAATGCGAAGCATATTAACTTGTTGTTCATTGAAAATGATAAAACAACACATTATTGTTTAATAAAAGATTTACCGCGCTTAGTAAGAAGCCAAATTAGTAAACACCATAGTAGACTACATTTTTGTGAAACATGTTTACAATTTTTTCCAGATGTACAAAAATTGAATAGTCATTCATGTGGGGGTGTTGCTACTATTTTACCAGAAAAAGGATCTGTAATTCAGTTCGTTAATTATAAACGGAAACAGGATATGCCATTCGTAATTTACGCAGATTTCGAAACATTATTAGATCCTATTCAGAACGATCATGCAAAATGTGCTAGCACAAGCTCGACCCAATTATTAACTCGACATGTGCCTGCTGGTTATTGTTATAAAATCGTATCATCGGAAGGTATAAGTTACGATAGATTTAGAATATATCGCGGAAAAGATTGTTTCACATTTTATTGACATGCTATTTAAGGATGCTAAAGAAATATACAGTTTACTAAACCAAAATAAACCAATGATTTTTACGGAGAGCAATGCCATTGATTTTAAAAATGCTAGTCACTGTCATATATGCTCTAATTTGTTATGTAAAAATAACGTAAGAGATCATTGTCACTTGACAGGATGTTATAGCTTTTTTTCGCCTAGGCGGGTAGGTGTAAAAACATTGTCTGATTTAGCTCTGTACTATATTTATTTATTAAAATTAAATTAAAGAACATTTTAAGTTAATTAATGCAGTAAATTACATTAGTACCTCAGTGCTCCTTCTGCCTCAATCAAAATCTCCATAAAACACACATCAGACAAAACTGGATAACACTGCACAACACAATGGACTCAGCCACACTGCCTTTGTCTGAAGCTATCCAGTCCCTCCACGACCGGATGACACAGTTTGAAGGTGCCCTGGTGAAGTCCACGTCGCCCACTACACTGGAGGCCATCGCAGCAGACTATGCAGCCTTCAAAACTTTCACGCTGGATGTCCTCAAAACTCTCCAACAGCAAGTGGAGATGCTTGCCTGTGACGCTGACCAGCAGGAGATGCGGAGCCGCCGCAAGATTCTTCTTGTGCATGGCATACCGGAGGGACCCAAGGAAGACACTGCAAGAGTTGTAGCATCCACTCTCAGTAAGCAACTGGCCTTGCCGGAATTGTCAACGGCTCACATCAGAAGGTGCCACAGAATGGGTCGTGCGACGCAGGGCGAAAGGCCTCGTCCAATCCTCGTCAAGGTTAGTGAGCTCACAGTGCGGGATAAGGTTTGGTTTGCAAAAACCAAACTCAAGGGCACTAACATCACCCTGTCAGAGTTTCTGACGAGGCCGAGACACCTCGCTTTCATGGCGGCCAGGGAGCGCTATGGTGTGAAGTCATGCTGGACAAGGGATGGCTACATCCACATCGCCACGCCGGACGGCCAGCGACATCGGATCAGCAGTATCTGCGAGCTCAACAAGTTGACGCCAGCGGGTGCCGCAAAGCCTGCCAGCCGCACAGCCGCGGTACCAGCGGCGCCGGCGCCGAAGGCCAGGCTCCCGTCGGCGAGGCGAGCTCTGACGGGCAGTGATGGTGCATCAACTTCTTACAAGAAGTAATAACGCCGAGAACATCGAACAATGGCCTACCGCAGGACAGGGAGTTGGCGTAGTCTACTTTTTTTTCGTTACCCGCGCGAGGCACACTTTTATTTAGTTTTTTCTATAAATTGTAACTTCAACTTTTTCGACTTTTTCATTTGCTTTGTTGACATTATTGACGTTTTATTTCATCTGTCACTTAGAAATATCAATGTCATGTCATTTTTTATTTATTTTTTTGCCTTGTGCGGACCTTATCCTTTGAGCCAATTGCCAAAAAAAGAGTCAAGTCCTTTGAGCCAATCTGTTAGGGTAGGTAATTTCTCCGTGCGTAATTTTCTTCTGTAGTTTTTTGTAAGGTACCTAATTTTAGTTTTGTGCTTTTTATTTTTGTTTCGTTTTTATTGTTTTTAACTATTGTGTAATCCAGGCTTAACTGGCGGATGGAGTGCTGATATTGTTTGTATTGTATATATTTTTTTTTTTTTTTTAATTTTGCTCTATTTTTGGTTACAGCTTTGTTTATTTTATTGTTTATTCTTTTTTTTTAATATTATTATTATTTATTATAGTACCTTTTATTCAATGATATATCGTAGTGACAGTGACGAGGATGATGAATTCCTCTCTATCTCAACTGACTCGAGTTCTGGTAGTGCTGACAGCTTTATGAGCATTCCTTCCCTCTCCGATACGCTGATATCACATTTTAATGATGTGGCAAACAACTTCAACCTTATCCATATTAACGCCCAGAGTATTCCGGCACACTTCTCAGACATGTTAGCTTCCTTCGACAATAAAAATCTCCACGCAATACTAGTTTCTGAATCCTGGCTTAAGCCTTCTCTCCCTTCTTCCCTTTATTCTCTTCCTGGATTCACTCTTATACGTAACGACCGCACAGGTAGCCGTGGGGGTGGTGTGGCCATTTTCTTACGCTCGCATATTACCTACACAGTTGTAAGCATGTCTGCACAACCACCTCCAGCGAATGCTGGCGAACATCTCTTTATAGAGATCTGCCTCTCTCATACTAAAATTCTTCTTGGAGTCTACTATAGCCCTTCCCTTCGCATAAATTACTTCTCATCTTTTGAAAAACTTCTGGAAAATCTCCTACCTTCTTACAGTCACACCATTATTATGGGGGACTTTAACACTTGCCTTGTTAAACAAGACTCGCGTTCATCCGCCCTTCAGTCAGTTGTGCAGTCCTGCAACATGCATATTCTTCCACTTGGAGCAACTCATCACTCTCCTAACCTTACCCCATCTCTTCTTGACTTAATGTTCACCTCATCATTACAGCATGTTGCTAAGCACGGTCAATGCTCAGCTGACGCCTTCTCGTATCACGATCTTATCTTCCTCTCCTATAAACTTCGCCCCCCTAAACATAAACACAAAACTCTTCTTCAGCGCAATTTTAGTGGTATGAATCTGGAAAACCTTAGAGCGGATGCTTCTAAAGTTGACTGGTCTTCTGTGATGGCAGTTGATACGATCGAAGGTAAGCTGTCAGCCTTTAATTCTACTCTATCAAATCTGTTTGACGTTCATGCACCAATCCGCTTGGTCAAAATAAAGCAGCTGCCAGCTCAGTGGATCACGGACGACATTAAGTCCCTGATACACAAGAAGGCAGCTGCCAGAGCGAGATTCAAACGATGTGCTAACGACACAAACAAGGAAAGGTTTCATCTTGCCAGGAATCGCTGCAATAGGATGTGTAGGGATGCTCAACGCCGCTATATTCACTCTTCTCTCTCAAATGCTGACCCAGCTAAAGCCTGGAAATTTTTAAGAACTTTGGGAATTGGCAAGGCACGTCAAGATGCGTGTACATCTAATATTAATATTGATTCACTTAACGTTCACTTTTCGTCGACATCCAACATGGATATTAATGTCAAAACTAGTACTCTTAATTATCTTTCCTCCTTGCCATTTCCTGACTATCCTTCGTTTAGTTTCAGTCCTTTCGCCGCATGTGATGTTAAGAAGAGCATTCTGTCCATCTCCTCTAGTGCCATGGGAGGTGACAATATTGGTCGCAATATGATTATTCCTATTATTGATGAGTTATTGCCTGTGATAAGTCACCTCCTTAACTTTTCTATTTTATCTGAAACCGTTCCGGCTGTATGGAAGGAAGCTTATATTATTCCTCTTCCCAAAAAACCCAAGCCTTCTTCATTTTCTGACTTCCGGCCCATCTCCATACTTCCTTTCCTTTCCAAGGTCCTTGAACGTCTTGTTCACGGCCAACTCAGTAATTACCTCTCGTCGCATAAACTTCTTAATCCTTTCCAGTCCGGTTTCCGTCCCGGTCACAGTACTGTTACTGCTCTTGTTAAGATAACTGATGATATCAGATCGGGAATGGAAAACGGACATCTTACTATCCTTACACTACTTGACTTCAGCAATGCCTTTAACACTGTTGATTTCGAAATCCTTATTGGACTACTGCGCTCTATTAACATATCTCCATCGGCGATTGGCTGGTTTCGCAGTTATCTGCAGGGGCGCCGGCAGCGGATTCGTACTGACGACACCTTCTCGTCTTGGTGCGACACCTCTGCTGGTGTACCACAAGGCGGCGTATTATCACCGCTTTTATTTGCAATGTTTATTAACTCTATCTCTCTTAATTTTACTTCTTCCTACCATCTCTATGCAGACGATCTCCAAATCTATACCCAAGCCCCACTACAAGAACTGGCCAACGCAATTCACAGTACGAATGCTGATCTTGTGCGTGTCCGGGATTGGAGTATGGCCTTCGGTCTTCAAATAAATCCCAGCAAAACACAAGCCATAATTATTGGCAGCTCACGCACTTCTGCTAAAATTGACTGGTCCACTCTCCCTAAAATAGCATTCAATAGCGTTATAGTTCCGTTTAGCAGAAGTGTAAAAAATCTTGGTATCTTTATGGATTGTGACATGTCTTGGATTCCTCAAATGGAAGCGGTAAGCCGCAAGGTATTCGCCTGCGCTGCTTCATTGAGAAGGCTTCGTAACTTCCTGCCTACTGCCACTAAAATTGTGCTCGCTCAATCTCTCATTCTTCCCATTCTTGACTATGCCGATGTCTGCTACCTCGACCTAACTGAGGAGCAACTTAATAAAGTTGAACGGCTCCAAAACGTGTGTATACGTTTTGTGTTTGGTCTCCGCAAATATGATCATATTTCGGAGTTCCGCACAAAACTAAAATGGCTTCCTGTCCGTCTTCGCCGGAATTCCCATATCCTTTCTCTTCTTCATAACATTCTCTTTAACCCTGTCACCCCCTCTTATTTAAAGGAGCGTTTTGAATCCCTCCACAGTTCTCATTCTCATCCTTCCCGTGTCCTCCGATCGTCAGAAAATCTGGCTTTGAGTATGCCACTTCACAAAACCAGTTTCTACGACAAATCCTTCTCCATCCAGGCCATAAGGTTGTGGAATGCACTACCAGAATCCATCAGAAAAACAGTGTCCTTACCAGTTTTTAAAGCTCGCGTTAAGGGATTCTACCTGTCAGAATCGTGAATATTGGTACTTATTATTTATTTATTAACTAAGTATTACTAAGTAGTATATTACATATGTATATATATATATATATATATATTTAATACTTATTTATCTTTAAATACTCATATTATGTTCATTTTTATTCTAGCTCTATCCTTGGTACACCCCCTGCCTTTCTTTAATTCACACAATTCTTTCCATCCAAAGGTTGCCTGGAAGAGATCGCTTCTAAGCGATAAGGCCGCCCATTGTACTTGTCACATGTAATATCTTTCATAATGTTCTGTATCTGGTGTACAATAAAGTATTTTTGTATTGTATTGTATTGTATTATAGGGGTGCAGCACATCGATACTGTAATTTATTATACAAAGTACCGAATTTTATTCCTATATTTTTCCACAATTTGTCTGGTTATGATTGTCATTTATTTATTAAAGAACTGGGGGAACGTGTAGGAAAAATTGATGTGATTCCGAAAACTAAGGAAAAATATACATCATTTACAAAATTTGTACCCATAAATGACCAAGACTTTATCCAATTACGATTTCTCGATTCTTTTAATTTCATGGCAGGAAGTTTAGATCATCTTGCACGAACTATGAACACAATCGATTTTAAATTAATGAAGAAACATTTCCCTAGAGTAGATGAATTTAATTTACTGACGCGAAAAGGAGTTTATCCTTATAACTACATAACGAATTGGACACGATATCAAGAAACTATGCTTCCTTCTAAAGAATGCTTTCACAATATCTTAACTAATGAAAGTGTATCTGATTATGACTATCACCATGCACAATCAGTTTGGGAAAAATTCGGTATAGGTAATTTAGGCGAATACACAGATTTATATTTGAAAACAGACGTTCTTTTATTAGTAGATATATTTGAAAAATTCAGAGTTACATGTAAAAAACATTATAAGCTAGACCCAGCATTCTAAAAACTGCACCTAGTTTATCATTTGATGCAATGTTATTAATAACTAAAATTCAACTCGAGCTCGTGAGTGATCTAGAAATAGTAAAAATTATACAGTCGGGTATTCGAGGAGGTTTGTGCATGTGTTCGCACCGTCATGCTAAAGCGAATCATAAGTACATGGATTCGTACGATGATTCTCAACCCGAAAAACACATTGTTTATCTAGATTGTAATAATCTTTATGGGTTTAGTATGTGTCAATATTTACCTTTTTCAGACTTCCGATTCTTAAGCCGGAATTACATTACGAAATTAGTGGCATGAAATTAATTTCGTGACATTAGTTTTAACAACAGTTTCACATGTAATTTAATATTTTCGTAATGCATGCATTAATTTCATGAATGCAAATGAGTTTCGTGCCCTGCGCGATTTTTAGGTGAAATTAGTGTCATGCAACTAATTTCATAGTGTAGATGCGACGTGAAATAGTGTCGCGAAAGCGCCTGTTCTGTGCGGACGTGTGTAATTTTATCTTCTAGCTTCAAGCGTTGAAAATGGCAAACCAAAGATGGAGTACAGATAAAAATATACAATTCATCAATGAATATCAGCGACAAGAGTGTCTCTGGGACCCGAAACACCCACAATATAAACGTAGGGATGCCCGAGATGCGGCCTACAAAATAATTATGGAAGCCATGGAGATGCAAAATGTCAAAGAAGTTGTTGGTAAAATACGATCACTTCGAAATACTTACAACAATGAGTTGTTAAAGGCGAAAAAATCTAATACCACGGGTATGGCAGCTAATGAACTGTATATTTCTAAATTCCTTGGCTATCTCATTTGGATTTTTTGAAAAATATTGACAGCTACACTAGAGAAAATACAGAAAATGTGGTGAGTATCATTTATTCTACATATACAATTTTACAATGGATGTTTTGTTTTCGCCTCCTTGCATTTAAAAAATCATTCTGTCTTGCCATTCTACACGCCCATGTCCAACAAAGTAGTCAGTATAACCGCTTAATACATGGTGGGTACTATATTACCCAGTTTTCAAAAGTGCTCAAAATCAACGCGGGTCACATATTACCCAAGTTCGAATTTCGCGGCCTCTTGGCTTAAATCCTTCATCCTGCTTTTTCTAATAAGAATAGCCGTAAGGAATGAGTGTCATCCTTTTTGCACTTCATTAACCTTCATTTTAATGAATGCCAACATAACAAACAATTCATAGACCAGATGGAAAAAAATCAAGAAATCAGTCGATTGTTCCGGTCAGTTCGCGCAAAAAGCTGTTAACGGATTTCGGTGTTTTATCCAAGATAAAATAAATTTAAAGAGTTTTTGTGTTTGTTCGAGTGTTTACATCGGAAGATAAACTCAGTAAGTACCTGTTACGATATAGGTTTGTGTTGACAATGATTTAGTTCGTCAAATAAAATAAAATAACCATCGATGT
Source organism: Eupithecia dodoneata (assembly GCA_947044415.1). Taxonomy (NCBI): domain Eukaryota; kingdom Metazoa; phylum Arthropoda; class Insecta; order Lepidoptera; family Geometridae; genus Eupithecia; species Eupithecia dodoneata. The sequence goes on from OX345670.1 coordinate 6,285,947, forward strand.
CCGGTAAGTTTTCGTAAAGTCTGTATTTGCACGTAAAATTTTTGTGTATTTAGTATGTTAAATGCTATATCAAAGGAATATATTGATAAACATTTATTTTACAACAAGTGTGTGCCGTTAACTTCCCAATGAAGCCTATTTTATGTTAGGATTGTGCTATTGTTTACGAATATCCATTCAAGTCGGCGGCCATGATGGCGCCGGGGACGGTCGCTATTGAGTGACCCCATTCACCGCATTTGCCCGGTTAATTTTCATTTTCATTTTTCGTTTTCCGGTCTAGTTTGGTTATTCTCTGAAATATTTTTTTTTATTATAAAATATTTGGTCTAAATTTCCTTTGTGTGTTTAGATATTATAATCATACATTCAGAGTAAATTAAATTGAAAATGTAACGACACACATATTTTATAAATATTAGATAACTGGTGCGGTTTGCTTGCTTTTGTGGGTTTTTTTTAATTTTAATGCTTATATTTAGCCAAATGGATGCTAATCGTGGTGGACGTGGACGTGGTCGCAGCCGCGGCCGTGCCAGCACAGGTGTTGGGCGCCTTCGCGGTAGAGGTGGTGGAGGCCGAAGTGCTCGCTCGCTTGATTTTACGTTGGTATTCTTTGTATAATTTACGTTTGACATGGTTCTGAGTTAAGCTGGGGTTATATTAGACCCACGCCGCGTGTCGCAACGCGTGGGATTGCAATCTGGTACATACATTTAGTATGAACGTGATTACATTAGCTCAGTCCCGCGTGTCGCCGAGCGAGCTGACGCCACGCAGACCGCTCGATTTCGATCGGCGTTGGTGCCGTGGTGGGGGAAGTGACGCGTTGGCTCGCTCCGCGCTAGTATAATCACCACGTGACTACGCGCATTCCGGCGCGGGCGGCGGCTGCGGCGTGTTGTTTGATCGAGCAGTCATATTCACTTCAGTACGCAAGATGTCCGCCGACGAACTAATTGAGTTAGTGAGAGAATATAAATTTTTATATGATCCGAAAAATAAAGATTATAAAGACCATTTGATAAGAACAGCAGCGTGGGAAGAAATAGGCCAACGATTGAAACTACCAGGTAAATTTTACTTTTTATTTATTTTTAGTGAGTACATAGGTTAGGTACCTACCTACTAGATACCAATAATTTTAGCTAAGTAAGTACTTTATTCATTCTACCCTGCCCTGTCTGATTGCAGCCATTTGCCACGGCACTTGCCCATCTGGCGACACAAAATACTCATTAAATTGTTCCCTAACAGCAATAGCGTCACGACTAAAGTTTCTTCCAATAATTGCGATATCAGACATACTGCTTGGAGAACCGTTCTGTACATCTGGATTTTCAAAATTTTCGTCGAATTCATGTGAATTTTCTATGCGCAAATAGTTATGAAGACAGCACGCAGCTTGTACGATCTTGTCCGCCATGTCCGCTTGTACTTGCATAGGTCCTTGGAATACGCGAAACCGTGCTCTTAAAATGCCAAAAGCATTTTCTACCGTTCTTCGAGCACGTGATAAACGATAATTAAATACTTTATTTGAATCATTATTTATAAGTTTCGCTTTACTGTAGGGCTTTAACAGATACGTTTTTAAAGGAAATGCCGCATCAGCAACAATTACATACGGCATAGGCTCAGTACGTTGATGTATCGGTTCATTTTGTGGAACATTCAATTGTCTTTTTTCAAACATTTGTCCCATCATTGAATTTTCAAATATGCCGCCATCACTGTTTCGGCCATATGCACCGACGTCTATCATTATAAATTTATATTGAGCATCAACTAAAGCAAGCAATACAATTGAATGATCTTGTTTATAGTTATAAAATGTAGATCCAGCATTAATTGGGCAAATTATATTCACGTGCTTGCCATCTAATGCCCCAAGACAATTTGGGAATTGCCAATTTCTTTCAAAATCTTTAGCAATTGCTTTCCATTGGTCATTTGTAGGCATGACAACGGGTGCTAGGTTTTTCCAGACAGCTTCGCACACCTCCTGTACTATATTCCTCACTGTGGTAAAACCCATGCGATAACTAAATGCTATTGACCGAAAAGAGTTTCCAGTGGCCAAAAACCTGTGAACAAGTATAAAGTATTTAATCATGTGTACAGTATGTGTGTGTACGTAGTCGTAGGCTAATTACTAGTACTTAAATAAGCACTTGTATATTGTTTCAGCTGAAAAATGCAAGGAAAACTGGAGTAAGTTAAGAAACGCATTCCTCAGCGCAATTAAACGTCGCAAAACGAAATCCGGGCAAGCGGCAACAAATATTACTGCTTGGAAATACGAAGAGCAAATGATGTTTTTGCGTCCTCACATTGAGATGAGGACGACAAAAACCAATTTAATTCCACCTTCACCGGAGTCACCACTGAGTCAGGCAGCAGACAGTCCTCCTGAGTTCAGCAATGAGGAAATGTCTTCACCTAATGTTAGGTCGAGTGACGAATCTCAAAGGTCGACGTTTAAGAGATCAGTATCAGGTATTAAAAAACCTGACATAGGGGACATTTATGAATTGATGAAAAATAATCATAATTTCAGACGAGAAAGGCATCAATCCAAGCAAGACATGGACGAAACAGACTTATTCTTTTTGAGTAAGAGTAAGGCAATCAAGGCGCTACCAAAGCTCGAGCAAACAAAAATTAAGTTGGATTTACATAAGGCTATTTCGCAGGCAGAAATTCGACAAATCACTAAAGCGGAACATGTATTGCACACACCCATCAATATAACGTCGCAAAAAATATTTTTGCCTCGTGACCAGTGTCCTCAAGCGCCTTCCTCGATCCAGCCATGCACTAGTGCATCAACATCATCATCCAGCAGTACCTACTACTTACCTACCAGTCAAACATGTAATACCCCACCCGAATCCGAGTCAATACTCTATCCTCGGACAGAAAATGAAGAAGAAACCGACGAAAATGTGCTTGTTTTTATAATAATTTATAAAAATTACCTTAAACATACTGCCAGCCTTTCTTTGCTTCCAATGGGTCTTCGAAATCTGGTATGAATTTTTGTAATATCTTTTTCAATTAAAGAATGTACGTAGTTAAATTGTGTTTTTGTCATCCTGAAATATTGGTGAAATCTAGTGTCGTCGCCGTTTAGTTCATTCACCAATAAATGATATTCACTTCGAGTTCCTCTTAATGCGTTTACTGGATGCACCCAATATCTTCTTTTCTTTCTTTTTTTCTTGAGTAGGCTTAACATAAATAGGTAGGCAATATCTTCTTCAAAATCCGTATCTGAGTCGGAAGAGAACATTATAAATAGGTGCGGACGTTCACGCGGTTACCATTGAACTGACACAAAAATTTGAGCATGCGCGGCGACACGCAACTGTAGTATAATCAGCAGCCCGCTGCGTCAGTCACCGTTGCGACACGCGGCGTGGGTCTAATATAACCCCGGCTTTAAGTTTATTACAATATATTTAGCACGATTCTGCATTAAATTGAATTTCTCGAAAGATCTAACAAAACTTCTTGGTTTCACGTGTTTTAGGCAGGCAGGGCCTTCCACTTCCGGAACACGGTCAACCTCGCCTTCGCCTACAAGTTCTCTCCCGCCTCAACTCACGTAAATATACTATGATATGTTTTCTTAAATTATTTATAAATTTTATTTTCATGAATGTTCTTATGATTGTTACTTATTTCAGAGAATCGCTGGCTGACCAAGTTAAAAAAGTGCGGTTGGCGAAGGTGGCAGACAAAAAAAACATGAATCGGTTAACGGTGGAGCAGAAAGAAACCTTTGCAGCTTTGCGGGAAAAAAAACAGGTGGCCCGCTACTTGTTGCCCGATGCGCCTCCACCGAAAAAACAGAAAAGGTTCGAAGGTTTTCCTTTTTAATGTAGTCTCATTAAATCTTGTAGCTTGTACATTATTTGACACAATGTTCAATTCTTTTAGAAAACCATCTCCGAGTCGAGTACCCTGTCCTCTCCTTCCTGGGGTACCTGCTACCCCACCCCGCAGAAAAATACAGGCCTGGGAGAAGCAGAGCCTACCTGGTATGAACCAATTGATTAATTTTGTATTTTTTTTTATTTTAGTTACTTCTTTAACGATCTTATTTTCCACAGAACCAGAACATGGAGATGTTGCACCCGCACCGGCACCCAGAGGCAATTCAGGGTGGTTTTGGCGAAAGAGATCTTCAAGAAGGTGCAGGGTCAAATACCTGATCCTCGCAAAGAACTGAGACGGACGAGCCATTTCCCAACCAAGGCCGAGACAAATCGGTCCCGGTGCAAAATGTGCTCGATCAAAAAAGTACAGACGCGCACCGCCTACAAATGCGATACCTGCAATGTCAACTTATGCATCATTGGATGCTTTAGAGAGTACCATTTAATGGAGTAAGGATTAAATTAATAATTTCATCTTCACATATGTATATGTTCAATTGTCCACCCGGGCGAAGCTGGGACGGGCCGCTAGCGGTTTATAAATTATAGATACATACTACATACTTCTTCTCCAGCCATTTCAGCCAGTAATTAATGTATGTACAACTCTGTAAAAAAACTATGTGTCTAGGTGGTATTGTAATTTTAATGTTTATTACGTTAAAAATAAATTACATACATGTACACTAAACAAATAGTTTGTGTAACATAGTATTTTATTAATTGTCGGTGCCTACAATATCATAGGTGGTACAATAATGTACATACTTTTCCGGTCATTTCGGCCACCGGTCATCATAATTTGGTCCGGATAAAGTTCTGTGTAAATGCGCCTTTCGTCGAACATTTTGTAAGTGTCTAATTGAAATGCTTAGAACTTTTTTCAATTACAATTAAACTTACTGTGTGTGGTATCATTGGAAAGCTGTTTTTATGTAGATTAATTGATGCGAAATAAAAAAGTAGTCAAACAGATTTTGCTGAACAAAATATCTTAGGAACCGTAAAATAAACTGCTAGGCGTAAGGTACTTGGTGGTTTATATCCTATATTTTGGTATATTCTTTTGTTTTAAGGTATTCACTGTTATATTTTTGCTTCAGGGCTGAAATAAGCTTTCAGAAAATACGAATATTTCTCCTATCCATGTTGGATTTGTATATAAATAAAAATTATCAGTCAGCAAAAAAAACCGCGATACAAACAAATATTGTATTGTTTTTAAAAGCTTGTAAATAAATATTTTTGTACGATTGAATGTTTTGTTTTGTTTTTTTCTGCTTTATATTGAATCTGTTTACTCATATAATACATTTAAAACATAGATAATCCCTTCATTTTTAAATTATAAATCATTGTATTCCTAAGGGCATTGTTTTTTTGAAGTTGTATGTTCTGAACTACTTAATTTCGTAATATGCCTTCACATTCATACAAATTATGTGTCATTCAAAGCACCAACTCAGTCTTAACAAAAAACATTGACACAAGTAGGGTCTAATTCCAATGAGTAAAGTCGTAAATATCCTCTAAGTGCCAAATGTCGAATCCCGCGCCGGCCGCAAAAATAACGGTTGGCGCGTGTCGCTTTAGCGCTACGCGAGGCGCGCGGGGCTCGTGACGCAAGCGGACCTTGTCTTATGAGGATTGCATTTCTAGAATGATTTCTACCCAAATTACGAAGTGGGGAAAAAGCTCCGTGGGTTACCGTCCGAAATGAACCTTCTAGTACTTCTTCCGTTTCTGGATTTTATTCATCAATCAAACCCGGTTCTACATAAGTCGATGAAATAGTTTTCAGCCAATTATGCAAGACACAACATGTCTTTAGAAATATCTGTCCATAGAAAGTCTGAAATGAATTTTATATAATTAATAAAGACAGTTCTAATCATATACCTACTAAGTAAATTCATTAATTCACTAGGTACACCAGCAAACATACCTGGATCGGTTACGATGTATTTCAGTCATCCACCATCTTCTTTTTTTCCAACGCTTTCTAGTAAGTTTCTTGTTTTGGACGTCTAAATAGTTATATATTACCACAGCAAACAAGTTTTTGCAGCAGCAGCTTCTACGTCCATTTCGCGGCAGGTTTCAGGAACGATTGAGAGCATCCCGTGAATGTGGAGGGCACGACTTGTGCCGTGAATTCACAGCGAGAATTCGCGCGTGAATTCACGGCACTGATGTGGAGCCGCCACTACAGGAGGAAGCAACAGATTTCATATGCCGACCTTGTTGGCAAAGGGCTGAACGAACATATCACCGACGCAGCCAAGAAGCGTTCCAGCAAAACGATGGAAATGTTCCTGAGGAGGAACATTTAGAGGAGGTAGACAACAATGTTCCGCCAACGACATTGATTTTACCAGGTTATCGCCGTACCCCTAATACTAACAATACTTGTGTATATCAACACTGTCAAAATACCACGAGACACAGAATACCGGATAGTATAATTCTTCGAATGCTTGCCCGTTACAACTAGCTTATATCGGAAAATACACCGGTCTGTAACGAGCATCTACAAGAAAACTCATGGCATATGATTGCTGTACAAGAAAACAACGTTAAGGAGTTTACAATCAGATTGTTAGCGCTTTGAGAATTTTAAGAAATCACGTGACTTCAGAAGTTTTAGACTTTGAACAATACGAAGTCATAAATCCCAGGGAATTCCACACGTGGACTTGCTTAACTCACGAACAATTCTCCAATCTACTGGAAAATATTCCTAGTCTTAATAACACGAGGAATAAAAAAACCATATTGCCAGTTTTATTGACAAAACTCAGAACAGGGGCTTCAAATGCTAGACTTGCATCGATTTTTAGGACTAGTGAGGCAAGTTTTGCTAGAATGTTAATAAAAGGACGTGATGCACTAATGCAGGACTTTGTACTAAACCACGTAGGGTTTAATCATATGACCCGGGAGGAAGTCGCACGAAGAAATCTAACTATTCCAGATAATCTTTTTGGTAATCCCAACAGTTCTCCAGAGGGAAAAAAAGCTATCAGTATTGTCGATGGGACGTATATTTATATACAAAAGAGCCCTAACTATTTTTTCCAGATAAAATCAGCAACCATAGGTATCGAAATCTTTTGAAACCTTTTTTGTTGACCGTGGCTTTAGAGACGCGGCTTCGTCACTTCAAGATTATGGTTATGTGTTGAAACTGCCAGAATCAAAGCTACCACAAGAAACGCAACTTACCACAGTGCAGACTAACAAGACGCGACTTGTTACCATTTCGCCGCCTTAGTGCTTGAATGGCCAACCAACCAATTTTACCTAAAACGGTTTTTTTATATAAAAATTTAGAAATTATCATAACGCGCTTTACCACAAATTTTTATTTATTATATATTTGAAACATCCTACACTAATTGCAGAAATAAAATATCCTATCTCCAAATTAAAAATTGTCTTGAGTGCTTGTTTAGCCTAACTCCATAATTTGGTCAAATGAACGCATCCGACAATAAAGCTCCGTTCTTGTTTGTCCAAACTCCATCGGCCAGCCAATCACAGCTCAGCATTCACGCAGCGTCAGGTTCGCCATCTTGTTTGTTTCGTTTACGAGTTTGTTGATTATGTCCTTAAACCCTTAATAGGACTGAAGGAAAATGTTTCCCACATTAATTTTTGAGGTTCTAATCGAGCTGTATGCAAGCTATTCCCACAATATGTCAAACACACAATAACAGTAATATTATCTATGGGTCCAGCGGTAGATGCGTAAATCGGAACGCACCGTTTTAAGCACAAGAAGAAGCACAAACATTCACCGAATAAACTCGAAGGAGTAAATTGAATTGACATTACAAAACCACAATTATTTGCATATTTCGGGATAATAATACTAATGTCTGTGAATACTTTAATCTGATTACCAGCTTTACTGGAGCACTGATCCCTTTTATAATAACCAAGAAATATGCCGGGTAATATATACAATATATAATATAATAATATATAATACTCTAAAACGTTTTAAAAAAATTACAGAAAATATACATGTTTCTAACATAAGAGAAGAATTGCCAAGGAACTCACAACATTACAATAAACTGTGTAAAGTCCAACCATTCATTGATTTTTTGAGTGTGACATTTGGAGAGACATGTAACCAATCATCAAACCAATCCATTGATGAATCTATGATTCGGTTCAAGGGCAGAAGCACTATGAAACAATATATGTCAAAAAAAAACCCATAAAGAGAGGGTATACGAGTAAGTCTTGGGCGAGATGTGATGCTAACACAGGATTTCTCTACCAGTTTCAAATTTTTACTGGAAAAGTAGGTACTGCCAGTGAAGGAAATCTTGGATTTAGAGTTGTTTTACACCCGTATTCAAGAACAATACTTAAGTAAGGTAGCAAGCAACACTGTGCGAAGTAAGGCATTTCTCACAGGGTTGGCCATGGCAGGCCTATTCATTCACAAACAACCCTCAAGCGACACTTCACTAAGCGAACGCACTGCGTCTATTGCAGATCTGTGATTGGTCGGTTTCTGTTGCTAAGTTCTCTTTACTGTTTGGCATCTGTTTGACAGATGTGCGGATGACATACTCGTAAATCTAACCTAAAACGTGTTGTCAGTTGTGATTTGTGAAATTGTGAGTGGTGAATAACTACAAACAAAAATTAAATATTCTTGTAATGAAAGTTATTGTTTTAGTTTTTGTCAATTGCGGTATTAAGGTCATACATAACAATATAATCAATGGATGTGCATACGAGTTCGGTTTCTATGAAGGATACAAAGGAAGACGTAAAATGGTACGTGGTATTTTATCAAATAATAGAAATAAATTAGAACTAGTATTTACAATTCAAACAATTGAGCTAACTGCAGACTGTTGCAAACAATATACAGGTAGCTCAACTGATCCATATTAATACCAGTCGGAAGCGTCTCCAAGACGCTGGCTGCATTGCCCTGCTGTATGGCAATGCTAATTATGAGAATTAATTTTATAATACGTACAGACTATAACTTCAAATAATAATTGCATATCATTGTATTTTGCTTCAGTTTCAAGAAGTTGCCGTTTTCTGCTTCGGAACGAGAGCTCATTGTAGCATTAGTGAGGGAGCGGCCTATCATAGAAGATAAACGCACACACGCTAACAATATTTTACTGAAAAAGCAGGCCTGGGAGGCCTTAGCTGTGGCCTTTAATGCACAACCGTATGTGTCTCAAAGGTCATCTGTGCAGTTAAAGAGATGCTGGGAGAATATTAAATCGCAAAGAAAGAAGGAGCTTTCCCAAGAGTCCAGGAGTATGATACTCACTGGCGGAGGCCTTCAAGGCGGTTCTGCAGCCTCATCTAACAACATTATTGATATAATATGTCCCTCCATTAACTTGACAGTACCTGGAGTCATTGACTCGAATACAATAGAAAGTAAATAGTAGTTACTAAGGTAAACATATATTACAAAATAGAAACTAGGTATATTATAAATGATAATACTGGATCATGATAATTATGTGTTTATGCCCATAATAGGCAACACAGCAATCACATACACAATAGACAGCAGAAATAACAAAGAATAATTTTTCTTTTTCAGTTTCAGAAGACCTTCAGTCCGACAAACCCAGATAATGATTTAAAAGAAATTTCTGAACGAAAAAGACCGAAAAGAGGTTATTTTTAAATTAATACAATTTTATCTATGTTTAACTTTAAACGTACAAGTTCAATAACATTATGGTTAAAGTAAAACAATACCTACCTTACCTACAGATTTTTTATGTACTTATTATTGTATATATAATACAACACAATAGCATATAAAATATAATATCATTTACACAAATTGTTTACTAATTATAAATTATTTCTTTTGCAGTGACGAAGATCCTTTATGAGCAAGATGATGAAGTGGAAAATACTTCTCCGTTGCAGCTAAAGAGAAAGTTTACCAAAGAAACTGTGAATACACCTACCAGTAAGTGTTATCGTAATAACAATGTCCGTTACAAGAGGCATGAGAAAAATGATCCACAAATAGCTAATTGAAGGGTAAAGTAACTGAAACTAATCAATGTAATTTGTTTTACAGGTTTAAAGAAATTAGAAAGTGAAATGGATGCAAGAAAAAAACCCCTTCTTTCCCGTGGTTCACCTATTTTGTCCACCTGGTGGACCACGGGTAAACATATTCTTCCGTGGTCCACCAGGTGAACTAAGGTGAACCATAGGAAATTATTATTTAACCGTGGTCCACCTTTGAGCACACAATCTTTTTGGTCTTTCGTTGACGTGCTTCACTGTAATTGAATCTTTTCAAGTGCACCTCTTTTTCAAGAACTTACAACGTATTGTTTCTTTATCGTTTGACAATTAATCTTTGAGTATTTCTTGACAATTAATCTTTGAGTATTTCCTGACCATCTAACAGAATTAGATATGTTCTGTTTAATGAAATAGTGCTCCGTCCCTGATCGCTTGTGAGTAAAATTAAATCTTATTAAAATGGGAGATACGCAAGACGAAGAAAGCGATTTGCACTATATTACCAGAAAGGGGGGCACTGTATTGGTGCATGATGTATATTTTTTCTACAGAGTCAAAACCTTTAAAAAAACCTCAGCGGTTTTATGGAGATGTGCGGAGTATAAAAAAAAGAAATGTACCGGAAATATTATCCTTAAGGTAAGTCAACATTCACGGAAGTCCTGTTTCGTAAACCTCCACGCTCCTAGAACTTTTCAAACACAAATTAACATTTTTAAAATCTTTCAGGATGGAAAGGTGACAAGTAAAAAAAATCATTCATGTGCATCTGATTTTTCCAAAATTGTGGTTGCAAATGAAATTGAATCTTTGAAAAACAAAGTCAAAAACACTGATTTGCCTTTAACACAACTTTATAAGGATAGTGTTGATATTTTAGAAAGTAAAGGATTGAACATGGTTACGCAAATACCGTCGTTTTCGAGCATACAACACAACTTATATACAATAAGAAATAAATCTTTAGGAGTTAAAAAAACTATTTATAGCGATTTTGAAGAAGTGGAAGTTCCCATCAAATTTGCACAATTGGTTTTGGCAAACTATTTTTATGAAGGATCGCGAATCATTGTCTTTTGTTCAAAAAGAGCTAGAGAGATCATTGCTGATGTTACTGAATATTTCGGTGATGCCACTTTTTCTTGTTGTCCGAAACCATTCCAACAATTGTACATATTACATGGAGATATCGGGAGTACTATAACGACTACAAAAGTTGTACCGCTGATATACGTATTGATGCCGAACAAAAAACAGGAATCATATTCGATTGTGTTCGATTTAATTAAATCACAGTTACCAAATTTCAATCCTAAAACAATGCATCTTGATTTCGAGAAAGCCGCAATAAATGCTATTTTATGCGCTTTTCCACATGTAACATTGCGCGGTTGTTTTTATCATTGGAAGAGGGCGATTTGGAAGAAGGCCAAAAAGTTAGGCTTAAAATCGAAAGGAGAAAAGCGGATCGCTGCATTAATTGCTGCTCTACCTTTGATACCCCATGAAAGCATTAAAGAAGGATTGGAGTATGTTAAATCTGAAAGCAGTGATAGCAAAAAAATGTTACTCTTCTTAAAGTACGTTGAAAGTTTTTGGCTGTCTGATAAATTCAGTGAAATTTTGTGCGTATTTGGTGAAAGACACCGCACCAATAACACTGCAGAGTCTTATCATTCGAAATTGAATAAAGAAGTAAATAAAAGAAATGCAACGGTAATAAATCTATTAAAAGGTTTAACAAAACTAGAAACATCAAGTTTCAAGACAACATCGAAGAGAAGAAAAATATATATAGATAACGACGATGATATTATGGGGATACAATTACAGTTACTAAATGGTGAAATTCCAATCAATTTCGCATTGGAGAAACTACGTTGATAGAGCAATTTTAGTTTTAAGTAATCATCATTTTAATTGAAGTAAATTATTTCAATAAATGAATTTAAAAAAAATGCCATTCGGTGAACTTTTTAATTTGTCGGGATCAATGTTGCATAGATTTAATCTAGCCAATGAAAAGAGGTGGACAATAGGCAATATATTTCAATAAAAATAATTTACGCGATTATCAGGTGGACCACGGAAGAATATGTTTACCCGTGGTCCACCAGGTGGACAAAATAGGTGAACCACGGGAAAGAAGGGAAAAAAACGGTGCACCATAAACATCCAAAATGACCAGGCGTTGCATCAGTTACGGATCCAAAGGGAGAAAATATTAATAGAGAGGGAAAACAACTTGCTGGTATATGAAAAAGAAATTCACGAACTACAAAAACAAATCTTTAACTGGAAATTGAACTGCTAGGTAGAATTAATAAGAATTAAACTCATGATAAATAATAACTAAGTTTTATTTACATACATAATAATTATTATAGTAAGCTTATTACTAGGTCTGTATTCACTTTTACTAAAAATGCCGTGTTATAAACATTCTCCTGAAAAGCAGTCCTTCTCTGTTAGATGATTGAATGTTCCTAGATGTCGGTTGATTATTTCTTAAGACTGGTTCATCAAAACTTACAATGACACCATGACTCCTGGTTACGCTAATAGTGCGTTTGTATTAATTTATATACATATATAACTGTGGGTGACATTGGATGGTTATTACCTATCTAGGTACTTAAAGGGTTGGTTTACTCTTGCTGAAATCGTCATGCAGTCAACCCTGAAGTTCGCGCTGCAACTCGATCCAGGCGCATGCGACTGACATCGCACCGATCTGACGTTCGATGCAGTTGTCGCATGGCCATTCAAAAAGTCTCCGAGCGACGCCAGCCGGATCGGACGTCTCAAACAAAGGAATCGTCGCAGTATTTGATTCCATATAATATCGCCTCTCCAACTAAAATATTGTGTTGTCGAGAGAATTCATTCGCTAATATACATAAACCCGCTGGTCGCGACTGAGTGATCCATACTCAAGAAATGAACACTGTACCTAACCTATAAACTTTGTGCGTGACGTGTGACCCTGGACTTACAGCCGTGAATTGAAAGGAGATGCCACGCTGACGCCCAGACAGGTAAGCCTTCCCAAAGTATCTGTCGGGGGTTAATTATCAAAGGTAATCCCATAGTTTTTAGATGCTGTAGTTTCTGCAAACGAATTAGCACCCCTCGCTGAGGGGACCGCGGCGTCACTATGCGCATGGTGTACCATTTCGCACCAACTCCTGAAATATTATATAACACTGCAGTAGCCACAATAACACGGCATGTTGTGGTCAAGTTAGTGGCCATCTTTTTAGAAAGACAAGGAAAAACTCTTTTCCAGACACCTATAGTTCTTTCTACTGTATTTCTGGTCTTAATGTGAGCTTTATTATAATTTTCATCAGAAGGTGATTCTGGATGTCCAACTGGTGTCAATAAATACTTTTGACAGCCGTAGCCACTATCTCCTAAAAGTATGCCTTCTATGACACCTTCTTCTAACTTTCTCTTCAGGGCACAGGCTTCAAAAATTCTGTTGTCATGTACAGACCCAGGTCTGTCAGCAACAATGTCATAAATTTGTAGATCAGGGCCACATACAATTTGTGTATTAATTGAAAAATATTTCTTTCTATTTCTGAACACTTCAGCATATGGTCCACCAGGATTCTGTATTGGTATGTGCGTACCATCAACAGCACCAATAACACCAGGAAAATGTGTGATTCTGTAGAACTGTTCCTTAATCATTTCTAGATTATTGGGAAATTTCACAAATTGTGATATCTTCAAACTTATGAGATGAGAAACATTTTTTACTATTCTTGAAACAGTTGGTTGACTGACTTGTATAAGATCTCCGGTAATCATCTGTAAAACAAATATTCTTATTGAGTGCCTAATTATGTAGGTAATGGTTTTATTTCTAAAATGAATTCATAGATTTAAAATGACTTCATAGCAAGGTAGATTTTATGTAGCCACCTTTGATCAAGAATTTCGCTGTGGGGGCCGGCGAAAAACTTGATCGATGGTAGGCACCTACAAATGTGAAATGTAGATTGATCCTGTAATAATCGATATACTATGGGAGCTAAGCCACAGGCGTCGGCTAGTTTCGTAATAAGTTACATATTGAAATACTGACCTAGATAAAAAATAGGAACATTATTAACATAGGTAGGGTGATTGCTACAGTTATTGACCACCCTACAGTTATTGACCACTTGAGACAAAATCAAACGAAATAAGTTAATAGTAGATCGCACGTGAATGAAAGAAACAAAAACTATACCTTTATGCATTCTTCTTTCGTATTAGTTTATAATATTTGATCTAGATGGCGTTATTTTTTATTGGTGAGATCAGTTCAAAAAAGTTGTGATAAGTGCGGGTGTTCGTTACGAAAAAAATAAGGTAAGTGTTTTATAAATCCATTATTTTTTATGTCACTTATTGATTTATTATTGTAAACTTGTTACATATCTGTTGGTAATTGAAATAATTTAGTGTGATTTCAAAGTTCGTAAAGTAATTCTAACCTCACAAAAAAAATCCGGTCAATTACTAAATCTTATTTGTATAAAATTCAGCTATTAACCACCCCCGGTCAATAGCTGAATTTCCGAAATAGATATTTTGAATGCATTTTCTGCTTTATTGTGGTATTAATAAGGTCTTCTCAAAATCTCTGCATTGTAACTGCATCGGATCAGTTATTTTCCGGGGGGTGGCTAATTAGTAAATCTCAGGTGGGCAATAACTATATCGCTCTGTTTATTTTCTTTCAGACTGATTCAACATGCCCAAAGTACCGCAATATACCAAAGGACAATTGGAAAAGGCTCTAGAAGACGTAAGCCTAGGTCTTTCTGTTCGGGCAGTAGCCAAAAAATATAGCATACCTAGAGCGACATTACATTTTAAGATAAAAAACCCGAACAGCAAAAGCGACTTTGGACCATTACCCTTTCTGAAAACAGAAGAAGAAAAACTAATAAAAATAATGGATATTTGATGTGGGTAGGAGAGGATTTCCAAGAAATGCAGAAGATATATTAGATTCTGTACAAACCTTTCTCAATGAACATCCCAGAGAGACTCCATTCCATGAAAACAGACCAGGAAAAGGATGGTTAAAAGGTTTCCTGAAACGACATCCTAATATAGCTCAAAGGACTGGTGAGGCAGTAACACAGGCCAGTGCTTTTGTATCAGAATCAGACATACGAAATTGGTTTACTCTAGTAATGACTGAGTTAATCAGTTGTGATCTGTTGGACATATTAGATGACCCTACCAGGATCTTTAACGCTGATGAGAGTGGGTTTCAGACCTGTCTATCTTCCGGAAAAGTTTTTGCTGAAAAAGGAGAGAAGAATGTTTACATAATCGATAAAGGAAAAGCCAAAGAAAGTATGACAGTGCTTTTTACAATTTCAGCTGATGGACAAATGGTATTGCCTACGATTATATACCCTTATCAACGTTTACCTGAGAGAATTCGACAAACTGTTCCTGAAGAGTGGAGTATAGCTACTAGCAGTTCAGGGTGGATGACTGCAGACACATTTCAATACATAATCCAGCATGTTTTTCATCCATTTTTGGTGCGAAATAACATCAAGCTCCCAGTTTTGTTGTTTGTAGATGGTCATAGATCACATTTAACCTACGAACTAAGTATGCTAGCTCGCTCTCTTCAAATAAAAATATTCGCTCTGTATCCAAACTCTACAAGAATCCTGCAACCGGTAGATGTGTCACTTTTTAGACCTGTAAAGCAGTTTTGGCAAAAGGCTGTTCGAGAATGGCAGCTAGAGAACGTGGGTGAAATTGTGTCAAAACAAAATTTTGCATTGGTTCTGAAAAAAGTTACAGAGAAAATTAGTTCTGCCTGCATAATCAATGGCTTTCGAGCTTGTGGTCTCTACCCATTTGATCCAGATGCAGCGGATTATTCTAAATGCATAGCCAAACCAGCTCCTGCAACAGACAACACTGAAGAGAGTACCAGCGGACAGAACATCTCTTTTTTCGAACCATCTTTTTGTTTTCTTTTTATTACTGTTACTTCTTTAGGGCAGTAAGCTGTGGTAGCAACAAACACATCTTTGGTATCTTTCCACTTTATTATAGATATAGGCCTGCTATAAAAAAATATAAACTCACCAGCATTGAGACGTGTTTCTCTAAATTTTTTTCTGTAAGCTTCTGGTAGACCTTTTCGGTTACTTCGGATTATTGCCACACCATAAATTTGTCTTTGTAGCAGTGCTGCAAGTACTCCTAAACTTGTGAAAAAATTGTCAAATGCCAGTAAGGTATTTGTAGGTACATTTTCAGACAAGTCAAACACCCGTATTCAAGAACAATACTGTGAGGTCTCACAGTGCATACGAACGCATAGGGCCGGTAAATTCGATTCATAGACAATACTTGAGTGATGCGCGACGCTATGCGCTCACTTGGGACGACCCTTACGTAAAGTAGCTCGACAGCTATTTTAGCCAACGCACAGTGTAGCTATGTCACAAATATCAGGTTATCTTTTGTCATTCTGTGGTAAATTTATTTTGCTTTGCTTTGAGATTTTGTTTGTATTCCTTCCTTCATACTTTGCAATAGGTATTTTATTTCAAAAGCAATGGATTATAGCAGTGAAAAGGAGTTTGATAATTATGTCAACAATGTTTTAAACGAACGTAGGTCAATTACTACACGAATAGTGGTGCGGGATTTTCAAAATCCTTTCGATTATTATAGTGAAGAAGAATTTAGAAGACGGTATAGATTTGCAAAAGATATTGTACTTTCCATACTTGTGCCTCCTGTTTATCAATTACTAGTGGCCCTAGGATTTTATTCTTCTGGGAGTTTTCAAGTAAGTAGAATGATTGCTACAGTTATTGACCACTTAAGGAAAATAATATTTTCTAAGCTCTATAAAAAAAAGTTGAATAGAGATACAGGTTCCTATGATATACCAATCAAATTGTTATATATCTGAGTAATAGAAAATTAAAACAAATGTTTTAAAATCAGATATTTATTGTTAAAAAAACATTATTTATATCAAATTAGCCAAAGAATTCAGTAATTAGCCATGAAAACATTGTGTAGAATATATAAATATTAAAGGAGTCAAAAAAAAAAAAAGATGGTTCAAAGTGGATGTGAAAAAACCTGTAACTATAACCTGTACAACAAAATTTTCAACTAGTGAAAGAGAAAATATAATGATTCAGTTCTATAGTCTGAGTGATGATCAATATAAATATTACAACGAATACACCGAAAGAAAGCAAACAGAAAGAAAAAGGACCCAGAAAGATAATAGTAGGAGGAAACACAGTTTTGTTTATTATCTTTCTTGTGAAAATATCAAAAACAGAGTCTGCAAAAAATTATTTTGTTCTACGTTAGACATCTCTGTTAAAAGAATATACCACTTTTATAAAAAAAAAGATAACACAACGACACAAATAATGCCTACGCCAAAAAAAGACCGGTATGTAAAACAAACTGATACTGTAAAAATCGAAGAAGTCATAAACCACATAAAATCTTTTCCAGTTCAAGAATCACACTACTGCCGAGCTACCTCAAAACGAGAATATTTAGATCCGAGTCTCAGCATTGCAAAAATGTATTCTCTTTATATACAAAAGCATAAAGAGCCAGTCAAAGAGAATATTTATCGAAAAGTTTTCAATGAAAACTTCAATTTAAGTTTTCATCAGCCCAAAAAAGATACGTGTGATATATGTTGCGAATACAAAGCAATCTTAAATCCTGATGAGGATCAACAACTTAAATATAAAGAACATATGATACGTAAACAAGAAGGTGATGAAGAAAGAGCAAGAGACAGGCAGAATAATAAGAAAAATACAAACACAGTTGTCATAACCTTAGATTTAGAAAACATTTTCAGTCTACCAAAAGCTAACGTCTCTTGTTTTTATTATACTAGTAAACTCACAGTATATAACTTGACAGGGCACTGTAATATAGATAATTCTGGTACCAATGCTATTTGGGATGAAACAAAGAACGGACGAAGTGGAGATGAAATAGCCAGTGCATTGATTAAAATTTTAGTCAATGTAGTCGAAACTTTACCAAGCTACATTACGAAAATTATTTTGTGGTCTGACTCTTGTGTACCACAAAATAAAAATTCACACATGAGTATGGCCTTGATAAATTTTTTGCAGTCTGTTAATGCCAAAAACAACAGAAATAGAGCAAAAATTTTCTGAACCAGGCCACGGAAACGTCCAAGAAGTCGATTGTGTACATAGCGTAATAGAAGACTTAAGACATCAAGAAATATATAGCCCCCTTGGATTGATGCGGGCTTTAACGAAAATACAGTCTAAAATAAGACTAAAATTTTTACAAATGGAGGAAAGGGATTTCCGATCCTTCCATGATGAGGCAGTAAAACTAGGATTTGGTCAAATACCATACAAAAACATAAATTCTATTAAGTATAATAAAATGAAGTGGAACTTGGTAGAGTACAAAACAAGTTTCACAGCGACAACCATATTAACAGACATTAAACAAAGCAAAGTGTATGTTTCAAGTGACATAATAATTAAAAAAGCAAAAAAAAACTCTTTAACTGATCAAGAAATTCAGGATATACGTTCAGTTTACAAATTTATGCCGCCAGAAAATAAAAACTTCATGGAAGCCTTAATCAAGAAGGTCATAAAATACAAAGATGAGGAAAGTGTACTCTCTACTGGTCAAAATACAAATGACGGAAAAAGAAAACATAAACATGCAACGAAACAAGAAAGTAAATCAAAACAAAAAAAAAACTAATGTGGTTATAGAAAAAAAAAGGAAAAAAGTAAGTCCTTTACTGAGAAAATTATCCTAAGCCTACTCACATAATAATAAAGATTAATTATGTAATAGGTACGTCAGTTACTTTAAGTCATGTGAATAAAATATTGATTATTTTTAAGAGCGTTTATTCCTAAAATGCGCAGAAACAGTACTTTTCAAACCCGTTTATATCATGAACCACTTATCTTATAGTATATGTTATTTACTAATAATTTTAGGAAATTTTAGTGTCCAATTGTTTGACTATAAAATATTTCGATTAATATAGTATGTACGAGTTCTATCAAGATAACTTGTGAGAGGTTTTCATAATTTCCCTTTCAGCATCAGTTTCGAGGCTCAAAATAATAGAAAATACTGACATATCTAATTAAGAAAAAAATATAACCTACTGATGAGATCCTTGGCTAAAAACTTACTTAGATAGATGTTTGGTTTTGGTATCCTACTATGAGAAATTAAAATTTAAAAAATGTGAAATATTACGAATATTTCACATATTTATTTTTTAAATGATGTTTTTACCGATATACCTTATTTAATTTAATATAATAATAGCCTACCAATAAAGTGAAGTATCTTTTTTAAAATCATACATTTAAAATTTTTATGATTTTGTTGCTATTATTTTTCTATAAATATTTTAAAACTACTATAAAACGCTGCGCGAAAATCAGTCCGCCGCGAGGCTTTCTAGAGTGTGGTCACGTCGCTCATTAAATATTTATAGAAAAATAATAGCAACAAAATCATAAAATTTTTAAATGTATGATTTTAAAAAAGATGCTCCACTTTATTGGTAGGCTATTATTATATTAAATTAAATAAGGTATATCGGTAAAAACATCATTTAAAAATGCGAAATATTCGTAATATTTCACATTTTTTTAATTTTAATTTCTCATAGTAGGATACCAAAACCAAACATCTATCTAAGTAAGTTTTTAGCCAAGGATCTCATCAGTAGGTTATATTTTTTTCTTAATTAGATATGTCAGTATTTTCTATTATTTTGAGCTTCGAAACTGATGCTGAAAGGGAAATTATGAAAACCTCTCACAAGTTATCTTGATAGAACGCGTACATACTATATTAATCGAAATATTTTATAGTCAAACAATTGGACACTAAAATTTCCTAAAATTATTAGTAAATAACATATACTATAAGATAAGTGGTTCATGATATAAACGGGTTTGAAAAGTACTGTTTCTGCGCATTTTAGGAATAAACGCTCTTAATAGAGTATTTGTTTTCATACCCAACTTCAAATTTAAAATAAAACTAGTTGCCTTTATATAGGTAATAAAGGGTCCGCCAAATAACTTTTTTTTTCAACTAGTGCTTATTTCGTGAATGGTAACACTTAGCTCATGTCTGATTTGACAGATAATTAGTTTTATCCTTCCGCTGAACGAATATGGTTGTGTATACGCTTGAACAACGCTGGGAAATATTGCGACATTACTTTGAAAATCATGGTAATGTTGCAGAATGTGTGCGAAAATTGCATACAGATTTTGGAAGAAGAGAAGCACCGTCAGCTCCGTATGTTCGTTATCTTGTGAAAAAAGTGAAAGAAACTGGCATCCTCATCGATAAACCAAAGCGCGAAAAGCCAAAAACAGTGCGTACACCCGAGAATATTGGTGCTGTGGCAGAAAGTGTGCGTGAAGCGCCATCAACATCAATTCACCGTCGTTCTCAACAATTGAACATTTCGGAGACATCATTGAGACGAATTTTGCATAAAGACCTTGGTATGACGCCATAAAAAGTCCAATTGGTGGGAAACTTAATTAAATTTAAATAATTTTTATACCATTCGAAAGCTAACAAAATTTATTTTCAAATGGTATACACCAATCTGCAGTTTATTCCATGGAAACTGTAAAATATGGTCTGCAGAAACCAGCGATGAAGTGATTCCAGTTTATAGCTCGCAAGTGTAGATCTATTCTATCTAAACGTAAGTTTATAGCAGTATGAAAGATTCTGAAACGGTTTGACATGATACCGAATACATTTTTTATTATTCGCCTAGCTCTTGACAACCTATAATTGAAATTTTTTCTTTCTTTTGTCAGAGCTGCTCTGCTAAATGGCTTCATAAAATCACTTCGTAGAGCAAAAGCTTCATCCCCTACAAAATTAAATACAAAAGGTAGTTTAGTGTGGCTGTTTTGACACCTGCCATCATTGGGGATGTTAAGTTCCTTTATCAGTAATTCTTCATAAAAAAAAATATTCTGTATGACTCCTTCATCTGAAAATCGACCATTTGTACCAACTTCACACCATATAAATTCATAGTTGGCATTTGCACAAGCCATTAGCACAATGCTATTAAAATGCTTGTAATTCCAAAAATAGGAACCACTACCTGGTGGGGGTATTATCATTATATGCTTTCCGTCTATAGCCCCTAAACAATTTGGAAACTGCCATCTTTCTTCAAAGTCCTTTGCGATTTTCCTCCACTCTTCTTCAGTATCTGGCATCTGTAACAAAAAAATATTTTTTTTTCAGATGAGCGATGATGAAACTGAAACCAATGAATGTGCAATGGTAGGCGAACACCACTCTGTGTCAGTCACTTGAAACTAAAAGTTCCACACATTACATGCATCAAGTGTAGCTGCCATATGATTCATCTTGTGGCATCCAAAGCGTGCCTTAAGCTGCCTAGATCTGTAGAAGATTTTTTAAGAAGTATTGGAGCTCATTTTAGCCGAAGCACTAAGAGGCAAAACAAATTAAAAGTTCCAGGATTTTTTAAAAGTTGACATTCATAAGATATTAAGCCCGGCAACAACAAGGTGGCTATCATTAGAGGCATGTGTCAATAGAACCTTGGAACAATATCAGGTACTCGGTGAGTATATCAAATTGGAAGTATTCGAGGATCCAAGCAAAATAACTGAAGACATACTTACAATTTATCTCGAATTTATGTCTTACGTACTAAATCTGTTCAATGACTTCAATAGACTTTCAATCTGAGAAACCATTGGTAGATCAATTAAAACCAGAAGTACACAAATTAATTAAAACAATAGCCAGTAATTATATGGATTTCAATTATTGTAAGACTACTGATGCCTACTAAATAGAGTATGCCAATCCAAGATTCTATTTGCCACTTGAGAAGATATATTTAGGTGTGGCAGCACAGGCATCAATTGATGAATTTTCGAGAGAAATACCTCCAACACAAATTTCTGATTTCCGAAAAACATGTTTAGCTTTTTATATAGAAGCATATTTTTGTATACTTAGCACAAATAAGAAAACGCTTTAGTTTTGAAGATCCTCTTTTTGATTTATTAGAAAATGTTCTAAACCCAATCAAAGCGCAAAAATTTGAAGTAAAAGACTTATCATGCGTAATAAAAAGATTCCCAAATATTGTTACTGATACGAGCAGAAAATATTAAGGAGACGACTGTTTAGGATTCACCTAAATGTAGCTATCTATCTCTGTCTGGCACGTACCTCTCTCTCTTCCAACCGGCCGTCAACACGCGAACATTAGCTCTCAATAAATCAACTCATAAATAGGGAATTTAGACAGTAACTAGATATAAACAGTGCTAAAAGTGTAACCTAGACAGTGTGTGTATCAATACAAAACGTAAAACTACCAAACAGACTTTCAGTGAACCCTAAATCCCAAAGATAATTTGGTCCTTCGAAAGTGAGTCGACGCCATCTTTATCGCATTTTTTTTGTCATCAATCGCCGTTCCATGCCGTGTGGCGGGCAGGAAATCGAAGTGAACATAGTACACCACCTACAATTGCGAAAAGATACGCCGACTAGAACAGCGACACGGAACTACAGCCAATCAGAGAGCACGGAACTCTGGTTTACCGACAGAGTGTGGTTGGAAGAGCAACCAAACTACACGTCAAGCGACATCTACCAGCTCGCAACACGAAACAATATTGATCTGCATTATCGACTCAGCGATACTCGCAACTAACTTCACGCGTGACGTCAAGGCTCGGCGCACCAATTACAGCACAACATTCAACATTTTACTACGCAACCTACGCATAAAATACGGAACTACGGAATACCCTACGCATACTACGCACCACCTACGGACTACAGCGCAACAGCGCCAACCAACACGACAATTTTACGAGAAAATTGCCGCCATTGTGAAACAAAAATTACATTTCTTCAATCACAACAGTGAATTCAGACCTACAAACATTCAAATCATACGTGTTACAACAACAATCTCCTGTGTACCTAATCCAATCTTCTCAAAATATACTACCGAACGGAATCTACCGAGTTCACAAAACTTTTACTACGCACGCACGCGTTCATTTGTGATAACCTACCATGTCGGAACCACCAGTACCACCTCGTGCCTTGGATAACATCGAAACGCTAAAATTACAACGGAGCGCGGCCAAAGGGAAACTTACTAGAATAATCAACTTCGTCAATGACTATGATGAAGACCGGAATACTATATGGCAGATAAAGGCGCGACAAACAGAGATGGAGCCCATCATGAAACGCTTCGAGGACGTACAACTACTAATAGAGATGCTCGACCCAGGCGCCGACAGAACAGATGTCCATCAACAAGAACGGAGTGTTTTCGAGGAGCGATTTTTTGAGGTTAACCGAGTCGTATACAGAAAGACGTCCCCCGCACTACACGTTCGGGCCGTCGTCGAGTTAAATTTCTCGATTTCTTTCAGATCTCCTGACATTGATTCTCCAAGGGGGGTGGCCGCATACCACGTCGCCGCGCCGCGCGCCGCGCGCGCAAGCCAAGTTGCCGGCCGGGGGTGAAACACGAGGCGCGGAGGGCGGAAACACGAGGCGCGGAGGGCGGAAGCACGATGGAGCTCATTCGCGCCGCGCCCGAGCAGTGACCGCTATCACGTGCCCCGCGCTGGACCTACTGCTAGGATACCTGCCGTAGGCCCACATATCTCCCAAAGTATTTTGCAAACCCCTGAAAGCAAAACCTCGAAAAACAATACGGAAAGCAGGAAGAAGCCTCATAGCAACTGACACGCCCGAAAAGGATGCCTTGAAAAACAACAAAAATAAGGGAAGGAAGAGAAAAAATACTAAACTAAAAAAAGTCAAGGAAGACTTATTCCATGAAGCTAAAAAGGTGCGAAGAAGTGAAATGTCTGCTGTGGCTTCAGATTCATCCGATGATGAGCAGGCAGTATTTGAACCAAGCGGGTCATCGTCTGGTGGAGAACATTTTTGAAGCGATGCAGAAGAAGAAGTTATTTTTGATGACGATTTTCCACCATTGACTAAAGAGCCTGTGCTTAATAATCATTTGTATAGTTTTTACAAGGCCCAAAAGACAGAAGCATGAGCTGAAAACTAGACCCGGTAAAGCCAGAGATACTAGACGTTTTTGCATATAATGTTATAAAGACGTAGCGCAACAATTTGGGCGAAAATTAGCTAAAAACAAAGCGAAGAAAGTCAACACTTATTGCGCTCAATGTGATGAAGAACCACACATGTGTTTACCTTGTTTCAATAATCATCATCGTTATGTGTGATTTTTTATTTTCAAGACAATTCTTTACTCGCTGACAATTTCTTGCAACACTTTCTTTGAAAAAAATACTACTGATTTACTACTGAATACTACGATAACTGCGTTTTTTTTTTTGTAATTCTAAAAATAAATAATGTTTAAAATAACAGATATTTTTCTTCTTACATCCCATAACATAACATTTCTTCAAGTTTGTAGAGCACTATCCAATCGATTATCAGATTTAATACATTTGCTTCATTTATTTTACCTGTCTTCTAAAATTTCCTTAGCAGATGTGTCCCACTGCAAAGGATTACTCCTGAGGGCCAATATGACCGGCGCACAGTGATTCGTCTAGAACATGCTAGCTGGACAAAATTCAATCTCGCATTTCCCGGAAATTTGTTGCTAATCCCTTAGGTAAACCCCACGAACCTCTGATTCCAAGAATTTTATTGCACCTGGGCGCCCAAAAGATAAGGGTGGTAGGTATAAATATAAGAAAAGGGTTGAGTTATACTTCATTAGCAATTTTGCTTTCGACGCGAATATTTGTAATAGTGATTTAAATATTTCTTAGTGATGGACTATGAAGTTAAAGGTATGTACTACTTTATTTAAAAACAATTCAAATTGTAATATAGCCAATTTGTTTTTATTTTTATAACGATCAAACCATTTTTTTTATAATTTTTAATATATTTTGGACCCGGATATACTTGCCAAAGGTCTACAATTTATATAATTATATTATAGCTTAGACTGATTTCTTTCAAATATATAAAATTTGGCCTGTGGAAAGCTGTGGAAGTATTTTTTTTTTTTTTTTTCCAGAGCACGTCTTCGCCATTTCAAGACTAAGATAAGAAGAATTTCTGTTTGCGGAGTGGGTTACTCTTGACAAATAAAATAGGAATAGCGGATTGTTTAGCTTTTTGCTAACAAAATTAAACATTTTCGGCATCACTGAAGATTCTTCGAGAAGTCTGAAAAAGACAATCAGTGGATTTAATTCCATTTTAGAAAAAAATGGTACTTAAACAAGAAGTGCCGAGATGTCTATTTGGCAAAAAATTAAGGGTGGATGTCAAAAGATTTTACGTTTAAGGTGTCCTTGCGTCACTTCTCGCATGGCTGTGTGCCATCGACATCTACTGCACCTTCAACTGCTGGACGCCCAAGCAAGGAATTTGAAGAATCCAGTGACAAAACAAAAAGAAGAAGATACAAGGATCTACTCAGTGAAAGCGATACAAATCAGTTAGTGGCTGCAGCAGAATTCTCGGCGCGATTATCGGGTAATCGGAGCCTGGCTGCAGTGATTAGGGATGCTAGTGAAAGTCCTAATAAGTGCAAAACAATGAAAAATAGTGTTTGTGATACTGAAAGCAGCAATCAAAGATGTTTAACGAAGGAAGAAGGCTTGGCATATTATGTTGACGCAAAATCATCAAGCCACTCCTACAAGCAGACTCGGAAGTGGAGCATCAAGGCGGGTCATAAGGTATTTCCATCATTTCATAGTTTAAGACAAGCTAAGAGTGAATGTTTCCCTCCTGAGGAATACATTTACATAGACGAGACGAGCAGATATTAAACTTCAAGCTGTTTTAAATAAAACAGCTTGAAGTTCACAAAATTCTTGTGCACAGTGCAGAAGTAATAGAATCGGCTCTGTTACCAATTGGACAGCTTTCTGAGGAAGCTCGCAATAAAGATTGCAGAAGG
The DNA here is from genome assembly GCA_947044415.1 of Eupithecia dodoneata. NCBI lineage: Eukaryota > Metazoa > Arthropoda > Insecta > Lepidoptera > Geometridae > Eupithecia > Eupithecia dodoneata. Next base: position 6,312,020 of record OX345670.1, read on the forward strand.
TTCCGAGAGCATAACACAAGAAAACGATCACGTATAACCACGAATAAAGACTTGCTCAATATGTTGTTAATCTCATCTGACCCTGTAATAAACGGCCTTAGAGAGGTTCCCAAAAGAAACACAGGTAGCCTTCCTTCTGAAGTGCTCGACTTATTAATACCCTCTTCTGTAAATAAAAAGCAATCAACACAAACTAGCCATAATGTTAGCGAGCAGGAATATATTGTAATTCATTCGTCAGAGGAAGAATTTAGCGATAACGAGGATTAAGATTTCTTTGTAATTATTATTATTGTTCTGTACTTTTCTATGTCACTTATGAATACCAATAAGCCTTGTTCAGTCTCGTCTCGGCACTCGAACGAGGTGACCGTGTAACGTCATAGCACCTAATTACTATCGCGTTATCGCCGACCTCTCGGATTCTTTTGTCCGCGCGTTGCACCTGTGTGCTGGGGGTAGGTACCTACTACCTACCTGGCTATCGGGTGCATTGACAATGCGCAGTGATTAAAAAGCGAGCACAATGGACGAAGAAAGTGATGTGATGCAATACCACAATAGCTTTGCTTTACTGCCTAGCGACAGCTCGTTGGACAATGATGTAATAACCCCAAATGTGGTAGTGAAAATGCCAGATTAAAATTCAGTTGAGATGGAAGTTAATGAAGTTAAGAGAAAGATAGAAGTTAAAAGAAAAACACCAGACTCACCCGATAAACTACAACCCGATACAGACGATTGGAATACAATAAAATTTAAGGAGAAGAAACAAAAATTAGAAATTATAGAGATATATATTGCATCTAATGAGAAGATGCCAAAGCTATTTGCTTTTGCAAAAGACTTGAAGAACTACAACATATTGGATATTAAAAATATCAAATTCATAAACCCCTTCAAGATTAGAGTAGACCTAACGAGTAATGAAAGCGCAAATAAATTGGAAACCTGTCAAGATTTTCTAGACCAGGGATGCACAGACCACGGCCCGCGGGCCGCATGCGGCCCGCCGACAGCAAAAATAATACTCTCGTACATTCGAAAAATATTGAATTCTATTTCAGAATAAAACAAAAAAAAATATGTTCGAAAAGTAATTTGAATCTCGCGCGCGCGCTCTTACTTGCGCTTATCGGTGCGCCGCACTAAGGGGTATTCGGCCCATAAAAGCGGTCAAAAGTCCAAGAATACAAAGTAAACAGTTCCTGGAAACGGTTGCTACCTGGGAGTACCGCAATGCATGGAGAACAAAAGCCGACCGCCATTATAAAATTTTAACTGGCTTGTATTAGTTGCTGTTAGTCGTTATCTTAGCATCTTACAGCGAACACGGAAATAAAATAATAAGTGAACGATTTTGAAGTCGCACTCGGAACTCTTTTAAGGAAGTAGTGTATTTAAAAGTGATTATTCTCCTAATGGATACTGTTGAGCCAGGTATGTACTATCGATATTACTTAATTGTATTAAAATAATGCGAGGATATTAGAAGATGTAGTGGTTTTTATGAACCCTAAAACTCACTCGTGAGATTTTGTGTTATAATTAGACATAATAGAGTTTTTGTTATATTTCCGGGAGTTTCCCGGTACATGTTGTTTTTTCCTAGGTTGATTTTTTTTTTGCCTATTGTATTTTATTTCTCTTTTCTTCGATGAGCTCATTATACAAAACCAAATTAATTATTTACACTTTATATTCTAATATCGTCTTTTTTTCTTGTTTAGGTGGATCCGGTGTCCTGGTTTGGACTCGAGAATATTTGTATAATATGGCGAAAAAGAGCACAGAAAGAGAATTAGCAAAAAAATGGGAATTTGTAGAGAACGCGATAATTAACAGACCATCATTTCCCGTTGAAGAAGTACAAGTGTTTCGCCGCCAATTTTCTTATATTAAGGCAGAAATGAAGACCAGGTGGCTTGCTTCCAACAGGACTGAACGTGTTTTCTTAAAGAAAAATCATGATTGGTTGCAAGGCACAGTGGAAATTCCTTCCCAATGTACAAAAAAGCCGGGTCGTCCATCAAAGTCATTCGATGACTTGAGTGACCGCAGCAAGAGGCGCAAAATTGAAACTATGAGAGACGAAAGTGAAGTGAATAAGCTAGTTTATGCTACCCAGATGAAACTTAGAGAGAGTGGTAATAAGGATGCCGCGAAAGTCGTCAAGGACATAGTCACAACTCCTACTAGAGGTGTTAAATATCTCAAAAGGTACAATGACGATTTGGCAAAACCCGACACCATCCTCGCCGCGATTTTGCAGACCTATGAGGATTAGATTCGTTCACGAAACGTCTGACATAACTAACGAGGAAATACAATATTACAATGATCAGATCAGGAATTTAGAAGACAAAGGTAGCAAGAGCAGCAGGAGACGTAACCATACAACATACGATGCTATTTACGATGGTCGACGGCAAAGTTTGTAATGCAGCTACCAAAACTAAATCGACTATGCGGTGTTACATTTGTAAAGCAACTTCCAAAGAATTCAATAACTTAGCAGCATCACAAGAAGTGGACTTAGACAATCTTAAGTTTGGATTATCTGTGTTACACGCAAGGATAAGGTTTTTTGAAACTTTACTCCATCTCTCCTACAAAATACCTGTACAGAAATGGCAAATAAGAGAGCAGCCTGACAAAGTAATTGTGAAAGAAAGAAAAAAAGAAATTCAGGAAAAGTTCAGATCTCAGCTTGGTCTGATTGTTGATGTCCCCAAAGCTGGACTCGGCAACAGTAATGACGGGAACACAAGTCGAAGATTTTTTGAGAATGCGCAAATCTCTTCAGAAATCCTTGGGATTGACCTCAGATTGATCGAAAGATTTGCTGCCATATTAGAAGTCATTTCCAGTGGGCATAAGATCAATATTGAAAAATTCAAAAAATTTTGCACAGATACAGCATTATTGTATGTAGAGTTATACTCCTGGTACCCCATGACGCCCACGGTACACAAGGTACACGTACACTGATTCACGGACCCCTTGTAGTTCAACATGCCCTATTACCTATTGGAACCTTGACAGAAGCAGGTGAGGCGAGGAACAAACACTTCCGGAAATTTCACCAAGACTTCTCGCGAAAGTTTTCTCGAGAGCAATGTAACCAAGACGTTTTAAACAGGTTGCTTTTATCGTCAGATCCATACATGAGCAGTATACGGCCAAAACCGCCAAAAAGATCAAAGCCATTTAGTGCAGCAGCTATGGAAATGTTATTACCGGGTGAAGTTGACGTTTCATATGAAGAAGTTGAAATTACTGAAGATATGGACGAAACAAATAATTCAAATAATGAAGACGGGTGGGACTCCTCCTCTGAGTAATGGTAGCATTATAATTAATTATAATTATAAAGTAATTAAATATTTTTTCTGAAGTTAACAACATTTTTTACACATTTTCCTAAAAAGTAGATTCTGTACGTCTCACACTTAGCTATTTCCCAAAGTAAGATAAGTAAAAAAAAAATTGTTATACTTATTACTGTTATGGACTTAGGTATATGTACGATAAGATAGAAAAATATTTTTGTCCACATTTTTGGGTCAAATACCCCTATGTGCGCCGTGCATGCGGCGGTAACAGCGGTCGGTAATGTTCGTGCCGATCTCGGTTAAATTCGTTATCTTGAGGAAGCGTCGCGGCCGGCGGCGCGGCGACGACGGCAGCGCGGTGGCGGCTTATCCACGGGTTATATTGTTAGAGCAAGCGAGATAGCAATAGTCCCGAATTCCCGATTGCTCGCGTAGGTAGATACACGAAGCTTCCAGAGTCGGTTTCGAGATTTCTCCAGACAGTTTTCGACTCTATACGCGCGGTATAAAAGCCACGCTAACCGCAGCGACCGACAGTTCGGTTTTAATTTGAGTGAAATGTCAATAGTTCTAGTTTGTTCGAGTTTGTCTCGCTCCAGCTCAACATCTTCCAGCTCTTCGTCGAGCTCTAGCTCTTCTTCAGACTCTGACAGCTCTCAATCTCCAAAAGTACCGCCTCGGCCATCATCGACATCAACTAAAGACAATCGTGACCTCTATGAAGCGAATGACGAAAACTTTATAGAACAGACATCTCCGCAACAACAAAATGAGGAAAGAGTAAGTACTTTACTGCTTTTTATATTATTAGTTATTGGATTAAATTGAAAATTGTAAGACTAATTCATTATTATATTTTTAGGATACTGGTACGCGTCACTCAAGAAAGTCTCAAGAACATCATGATTATCAAATATCTCCGCTTAATTCTGACGAAAGTGAAGCCGACTTAAGCGATGGAGATCCTACTTTTGTGAGTGATGAACCGGCAAGAAGACGAAATTATATATTTGCGGCATCAGACACTTCTTCTAGCAGTTCCGTTACTTCAGAAAGTACGCCCCAAGTAAGAGGCCGCAAGCGTACAAGAAAACCTGAAAAATGGAAGCAAAACAAAGCTAAACGCTTGAGAAACAAAGGAAAATCGTACGTATCTTTGTCCGAAACCAAAAAAAAAATTGAAGCTCGTTGCCTCAAGCCTCCTTGCCCAGATACATGCCGACAAAACTGCACTAAGAAAATTGATACGGAGACCAGATACGAAATCTTTAGCCGGTTTTGGGAACTGGGAGATGTAGTAAGGCAAAGAACTTACATCAGTGCGTGTATGCTCGATGTTGTGCCAAAATACAAGTACACCAATGCTGAGACACCTAGACGCAACAACAAAGCATTCCATTTTGTTGTTGGTAGCATCCAAATTCGGGTATGCAAAGCCTTTTTCAAAGCTACACTAGATATAACGGACCGTATGATACTTACGACACAGACTAAAGTCGACGAGAATGGGTTTTTGCTTGAAGATTTAAGGGGAAAACACCAGAACCACAAGACACTCGCCCCGCAATTAAAAGCTGACATAAGGGCACATATTAATTCCATACCTCGGATTGAATCGCACTACTTAAGAGCTTCTACTACAAGAGAATACATAGACGGCAGTAAAAATATAAAAGATTTATACAAAGATTTTGAATCAGATCAGAAGGAAAAAGGACAAGATCCCGGTACATACAGTGCATACTACAAAATATTTACAACTGAATTCAACCTTGGCTTTTTCCAACCCAAAAAAGACCAGTGCGATTTATGCAACGCTTACAGTAACGCCAATGCTGACCAGAAGAAAGAAATGGAAGACAAATACCAAAAGCATATTGAACAGAAATTTGCAAGTCGAATAGAAAAGCAAAATGATCGCAAAAAGGTAAACGCAAATACCAAAGTAGCTATTTATGATTTGGAAGCAGTATTGCAATGTCCCAAAGGTGAATCTTCATCGTTTTACTACAAATCTAAGCTTAATTGCCACAATTTAACAGTCACGGAATTAACTGATGATAAATCGAAGGTGGCCTATAAAAACGTTCATTGCTATTTTTGGACGGAGTCAGATGCAAAACGGGGAGCTAATGAAATTGGCTCGTGTATATGGAAATACCTGAAAGCTTTAAGCGATGAAGTGGAAGGAGAAGAAGTGGAAGTGATATTCTATTCTGACAATTGCTGCGGGCAAAACAAAAATAAGTACATCACCACTTTGTACATGTTCGCCGTTCACACTTTGAACATAAAGAGTATAACGCACAATTTTTTGATCCGAGGACACACCCAAAACGAAGCCGACAGTGTTCATAGCCTCATAGAAAAAGAAGTGAAAAAGAACCTCAAATCCGGACCGATTTATACCCCCGATCAATACATAGCTCTAATCAAAAATGCTAAAAAGTCGCAGCCCGCTCTTAATGTTCACGAGTTGAGTTTCGAATCATTTTATGATTTGAAATTACTTCAGGAAGAGTGGGGGTATAACTTTTCAAAGAACACAGAAGGCGGTAATGTCAATTGGAACGAAATAAAAAGTCTTAAAATAAAAAGAGAGTACAAAATTTTTCTACAAGACGTCGTATCTGGACGACAGTTACAAGGAAGTAAACGTCAGAAATAAGAGAAAGAAACTGGAACCCATCACTGCTGTTAGGCTTTCAGCAGCTTACACAGAGAAACAAAAATTGAGTGCGAACAAGACCAAAGACCTGAAGGAGCTTATTTCAAAAGCATTGATACCTTCCTTCTATACAAGTTTTTACGATTCAATATTGTAGGATTATCTAAAAAAAAAATGTAGGTTTGTAAGCTTACTTTATTTTTTTAAGTTACGCCCGAATTGTGGCAAGTTTTTAATACCTTTTAGTATTTACTATCCGTTCTTTGTTAAGTTTAAATTAGAGCCAAAAAATAGGCTTTAAATAATTTTGTTGATTTTGTGATAAAAATTGTGCCTTTAAATACTTAAAAATAAAAGTTCCTATTTATATAGACTTAATTAAAAAAAATACTTAAGTTCAGTTCCAAAAATAATAATTAAGAGACTACGTATGAGAGTATTAAAGTTACAGAATAAAAAAATTACTACAGTTATTTAATTTTGTATGGCAGATAATATTTTGACTTTTAAGTTTTTTTTGTTTGTAAGCACTTTTAGACTGTAAGAACAATGTAATATTTGTCTATTTTACGTACCTTACTCAAATGATGATCTCATGATCTAGAAAAAATACAATTACTTGACATTCAAAACTAACACTGCGTTTTATTTGTCAATAAATTTAATAAATTTATCATGTAATTTACTAAAACACTAAATCATTAATGTTTAATTTGTATATTTTTTTCTTTTTCATTCATTAACTGCATCATTTCCTAATAATCTCGCAAAGTTTAAAAAATTATTAAAAAACATTGCATCATTTCAAGTTAATCCATGTAAACTTTTTTTTTCTGCATAGAATTTTAGTCATAAAGTGCGTTAAAAACCAACTTTTTTTTTCAATATTATTTAAAAATACTTACCGTATAAAAAAACAATTAAACAAAAATATTTTTCTATCTTATCGTACATATTATGTACGATAAGATAGAAAAATATTTTTGTCCACATTTTTGGGTCAAATAGGGGTATGTGCGCCGTGCATGCGGCGGTAACAGCGGTCGGTAATGTTCGTGCCGATCTCGGTTAAATTCGTTATCTTGAGGAAGCGTCGCGGCCGGCGGCGCGGCGACGACGGCAGCGCGGTGGCGGCTTATCCACGGGTTATATTGTTAGAGCAAGCGAGATAGCAATAGTCCCGAATTCCCGATTGCTCGCGTAGGTAGATACACGAAGCTTCCAGAGTCGGTTTCGAGATTTCTCCAGACAGTTTTCGACTCTATACGCGCGGTATAAAAGCCACGCTAACCGCAGCGACCGACAGTTCGGTTTTAATTTGAGTGAAATGTCAATAGTTCTAGTGTAGATTTTAACTCGACTAGCCGGTGTCATATATTTTGATCCACATTCAACGTAGATTTCCCGTCAAGTGCCGTGTATAATTGTGTTGTGAAATCGTAAGTAAAACTCTGTTATTAATAAGTGTTTCCCTACATATTTAATCAATTATTTTTGGAAATTTAAAAAAGGATGGGTAATTTAAGTAGGTACTGTAATTGTTTTTAGGTGCTGTGTTAATCCTAGCCAGGATTAGAATGCAAGATGGACAAGCCAGGGCCAAGTAAAAGGTTAAAGATGAAAATGTGTGAGTTGCGACTGACGGTGCTCCTTCGATGATTGGTGTCAATTCTGGGCTAATTACTTTGCTGAAAAAGCATCTGCAAGAAAAAAACATAAACGCTGAAGATCTCATGCAGTTTCACTGCATTGTACACCAAGAAGCCCTCTGTTCAAAAAAAAATTAATTTCAAAATGTCATGAAAGTGGTAGTTTCGACTGTAAATTTCATAAAATCACGAGGACTCTAATCACAGGCAATTCAAACAATTCCTTGATGACATCGAAAGCGAATATGGAGATTTACTGTATTATACAGAAGTAAGGTGGCTAAGTCGTGGATTGACACTGGAAAAAAAAACGACACAAACAAACGAAGTGGAAGTAAAATAATAATTCTTGAAGATATTATATTACCGTACAATTATACTAAGAATATTAAAGATAAGAAAGTAACTAAGTATACCATAAGTAATGAAAGAGAAAAATGAAACACAACCGAGAATAAAGAAAGAACAAACAAGAAAAAGAAAGTCTCAATCAATGAAAGAGAAAAATGTAACCCAACCGAGAATAAAGAAAGAGCAAACTAGAAAAAGAAACTCTGAGACTACAACAAAAAAGGCTAATAAAAGGAAAAAAGAAAGGATCAGTTCAGAAACAAGTGAATCAGAGTACTCAATAGAATTAAGAGCGTTTATTGGTAAAATGCGCAGAAACAGTACTTTTCAAACCCGTTTATATCATGAACCACTTATCTTATAGTATATGTTATTTACTAATAATTTTAGGAAATTTTAGTGTCCAAATAGTTTGACTATAAAATATTTCGATTAATATAGTATGTACGCGTTCTATCAAGATAACTTGTGAGAGGTTTTCATAATTTCCCTTTCAGCATCAGTTTCGAAGCTCAAAATAATAGAAAATACTGACATATCTAATTATTTAATAAGCGACGTGACCACACTCTAGAAAGCCTCGCGGCGGACTGATTTTCGCGCAGCGTTTTATAGTAGTTTTAAAATATTTTTAGAAAAATAATAGCAACAAAATCAAAAAAAATTTAAATGTATGATTTTAAAAAAGATGCTCCACTTTATTGGTAGGCTATTATTATATTAAATTAAATAAGGTATATCGGTAAAAACATCATTTAAAAATGTGAAATATTCGTAATATTTCACATTTTTTTAATTTTAATTTCTCATAGTAGGATACCAAAACCAAACATCTATCTAATTAATTTTTTAGCCAAGGATCTCATCAGTAGGTTATATTTTTTTCTTAATTAGATATGTCAGTATTTTCTATTATTTTGAGCTTCGAAACTGATGCTGAAAGGGAAATTATGAAAACCTCTCACAAGTTATCTTGATAGAACGCGTACATACTAAATTAATCGAAATATTTTATAGTCAAACTATTTGGACACTAAAATTTCCTAAAATTATTAGTAAATAACATATACTATAAGATAAGTGGTTCATGATATAAACGGGTTTGAAAAGTACTGTTTCTGCGCATTTTACCAATAAACGCTCTTAAATGATTCTTCAGATTACAATCCAGATGATGAATGCGATTATGATATGACAGAAAAAGAGAATGACCAACATTTATTAATAAAACGGAAAGATATAGGTATTAAAACGGAGTTCCCTAAACAACAAAACTTTTCAGTAGCACAAACGGAAATGGAAAATAATAACCTTATTAGACCTGAGAAATCTACTGAATTTAATGTTGCCGTGACAATTAATGCTCTAGGCGATCTGAGTGACGATATCAGCGATGGTGACGAAGACGAAGATCAAATACAAAATAGTAAGTGGAGAGAAAAAGAGAAAATTGTTAATCATCAAGAATTACGTGTCAAGACTCTTAAATCGAACAAAGAAATAATAGAAGATTTGCAAAAAGAAAATACAGAGATACTTGCGATACAGCATGTATAAAGAGAAAAGATTAATGAAAGACAAATATTATGGGATATATCTGACAAAAAACAGGCCGAAGAATATTATTCGCAAGAAGACACCGAGAAGTTACTGGTGACAAGGAAACAACAAGAAAAGAAAAAAAAGACTAATGGTGGACAAACAATAAAGGATAATATAGACAAAGAAAACGTGTTACAAGACCAAGAGTTACTGGTAAATAAGATACAACATGAAGATGAAGACAGACTGACTTAGATGAAAAGAAACGATGGATTATAGGAGACACCGTTTTAGCACGGTACTATATTCGAGGAAATTGGAAATTTTATATTGGTGTAATCAAAGAGGCTGACCATTTAAAAAAAGTAACATAGTAACATATTACAAAGCAAATCGTCAAAAAGATGGCAGTATTAAGATTACAAAACCTAGTCGTGTCGACACAGATAATGTGCCAGAACATGTCATCGTGAAGTCACTTGATTTGCTACAGATATCTGAAAATCCTGACGCATTTGTATTAATGAATGATGAAGATTATTCTTATTTTTAAGTTTTTTTTGTTAATTAATGGTTTTTAGTTAAACCAAAGCAAAGTGCCATAGCTCGCTGAGCGACTTAAATAATAAGTACCTGAGTACAAAGTTCTTACCTAACCTAACTACATAAGTATAACTTATTTGATAAGTATTGATTTAAAATAATATTAGAAGCGAAATTTTCCTTTATCCATTTGTTTCATTTTTGACAGCCCTATTCATACAAAATCTTTGTATCATGATTTTGTATGAAAAGTTTATGAAACATGTGTCAACTTTACCCACCATTTAGAATTGCCATTCAAAAGGTAATGTTGTCCTATGTCCATTTTTAATAATAAAGCTTGTCATACATTAAACAAGTAACAGTTACCTAGTCTTTAAATAACTAGTCGTTTTCATTGAAATTTAAAGGTTGGTAAAGAAGCCACAATCGTGTCAAGTTTACCTGCCTGCTATTTAGTCAAATAAAATTTTTGTCTGTGAGCATTTTTGGTTCAAATTAAATTTAATATATTCCATGAAGCAGACTTGCGCTGAGTAATAATCTAATTTCCAAAATAGTCTAAAATCTTAAATTTTATTCCGTTTTATGTTTAAAAATTAGGTAAAGATGCCGTGTTTGACGGAACCAACGCAGGACTAAATAACATTGCGATTGCAGTTATGGTTTATTGAATGGTGGTCGACTTTCCTTCTAGGTTAGAAAGATAAATCAACGCAGGACCTAATGACATAACATGTAATTGCATTAAGTTTCTGTCGACCTTTAATAACAGGAATTAAATTACCAACGCAGGACTAAATCACATTGCGATTGCATTTATGATTTATTGAATGGTAGTCGACTTTCCTTCCAGTTCCAAAGGGAGATATCAACGCAGGTATTAATAACATTGCGATTGCATTTATGGTTTATTGAATGATAGTCGACTTTCCTTCTAGGTCGAAAAGAGAAATCAACCCAGGACCTAACGACATAACCTGTGATTGCATTAAGTTTTTATCAACTACAATAATGTAGTCCGTTTTCCTTATCAAGAAAGTTACCAACGCAGGACCAATGCAGCATGTGATTGCATTAATTTTTTGCTTTTTTTATTTGCTTCTGCAAATTAATTAAAGTAAAAACGCAGGACATTTTGATCGACTTTCCAGTTGCAATAATGTTGTAATTGCAGACAACACAAACAGTTCAAAAACCATACCTACTTAACGAATCAGGCCTTACTTTAAAAGATGCCTTCCCTTTTTGGTGCTGTCAAATTCTTTCCTTAAATCTGAATTGACACACCAGTGTAGCACATGACGTCCTTATCAAGACATGACGAGAATATCTCGAGACAGTCAGATTTTTTATCAATGTGTATGTAAAATGTGTATCTCTCCCAGAGCGGGCGGAACTGACACCACAAGAGTGATCAGAACCCTAGCCAGCCGCTGACCTTGCGGCCCAGCGTTATAGGGGCGCGGAATGTGGCGTTATACAGCTCACCGAGAATGGACTACCTACTAGAATGGAATACCTACCTCGTTAATAATTATTATTATAGGTAAACCACATAACACCTGAACGGAAATTTATATTATTTTGTTTGTTACTTCATGGCCGCTTGATTTTTCAGAAAAACCAGTGTTGCCTTAAAATTATTACATAATCAAAACTATTATGTAAACATAAAAGAACTCGAACATGAAAAAAACAAACAAACAGAATTATCCTCTTCCGGTTTAGTACAATGTTTCGTGGCATACTGTTTATACAGATTACCGTATTTCTAAAAACATAAAAGTACGATTGCCGTTATGTTGAACCCCTAAATAAAGTTATAATAATGAACAAAAGTAAAGCGCAAACTTTTCTCATGTACCACATAATTATTGTAATAATAGCGGACCCGACAGACAGCCTGTCTTCATTCTGTCAATGGTATGTCAAACGCCATAAGGTTACATAAAAAGAGTATGAATTGTAGCGTCGAAAATTAGAAATAATTTAATATGGTGGTTAAGTATTCTGTAATTTTCTAATTTTCTGCGAATTTTTTCCATAAGAACCTTCTCCTGACAATAACAAACACAACAAAAAAAGAATTAGCGAAATCGGTCTAGCCGTTCACGCGTGATGCCGTGACCAAGGGAAAAAGGGATTCATTTTTATATATATAGATTACCAAATTCACATTTCATTCCATTTATATACAACTACAGTTACAATATACAATAACATTTTTAATAACAAATTCTGAAGAAAATACCTACAGACAAATACATAGTACCATTTATTATTAAACGCATTTTATTGTCACATTGCGTCTTCCATGCACGCCATGCCCACACAGAATGATTCCGCATATGGTGCATTTCCACCAGAAATAAGCGTTATTAGTTAATTTCTATGTTTGGCAGCTTAAATGTGTCAATCCTGCAGAAACAAATTGTATATTGAATACGAAGTTGAATATCTTAATTATGGCACTCGAAAGATCTAAGCCAATATCATTGCTTTCCTCTCTAGCCCGATGGTTTCTTAAACTAGAACGAGTTGTAAAATCAAGTTATAACAAGGCTTTTAGTTTGCTGATGCGACTAACTCGTTTCTGCAATGCCATGTTCGCCCAGGCACGTACCGAAACCTTTGATGCCATCTGGCAGAAGAAATCAGCCTCACTGCTCACCAGAATCCGCGGGAGCTGCAACAGCATCCTAACCGAGACAGCTGTCAAATTTGACTGTCCCACAGTCCCATGATAAAAAATTTGGTCCAAAGTAGTAAAATAATTAATTAATTTTTAATATATCCCCAGTTACAAGCGACTAACAAATGAAATTGTAAAATAGTCTTAATGAAGACATTTAACTATTTTATCAGACAAAGGACGTAGCTCACCTACTTCATCCCTACCGCACAACAAAACAATTAGTAAAATGAATATAAAGATAACTATGTAGTCGAATTATATATTTGAAAAATATCGACTTGGGGGGCTGGGGGCGTGGGGTGTCACGCCACGGCTCGCTTCGCTCGCCGTGCCGTTTCCCTTGGTCCCAATGCGGCTCGCTCCGGATGGTAAAAAGAATATAAAGATAACTAGTCTAAGTCTATATTTGAAAAATATCGACTTACACTAGTTATCATTATATTCATTTTACAGTAATAAAATACAAGCTTCAAACGAGACCTGCGAACTGTCTTTTATAAGATACCGTCCATTTAAAATGCATCTAGATATTACGAGCTTAAGCCCATATTTTAATGCAAAAATGTTTGAGCTGTGCGGCAGTGGAGCAGTCCAGATCTGCGATAACCTTTTTAGATATAATAAGCTCTTGAGAGTGAACGTCTTACATGCCCACAGTGAGTATACTTTCTTGATTGGCTTTTATTTATTATGAGTTATTTTTATTTCTGATGAAAATGCACATTTGTTTTCATATTACATAATATTTAAAAATAAACACGCACTTTCACGTCTCACGAATGTCTTTCTTAAATGCCCACAGTGTTTACACTTTCTTAAAGGTGTGGGGGTTTAAGCCAATATCATTGCTTCCCCCTCTTGCCCGGGGGTTTTTGCAGCTGAAAGGAATCGGCGGCTGGGGGCGCGAAGCTTGTGGTCAGGGAGGTGGTTAGGGGGGCGGCCGCAGGCGTTGACTGAGGCTGCCATGTTGGACCTGAAAAAAAAAATATAATGGTGGTGACGTCACCTCTTTAGGTTCTAATGAAAGTCCAGCGCTAGCCGAGGTCTCTTACGAGATCCCATTTCGATTTAGTCTAGTTCTGACAATGGCATCCATGAGAAAACCATAGGTACTTAATGTAAATTTAAGACTTATATGGTCTTCTCATGGATGCCATTGTCAGAACTGGACTAAGTACCTATATGCGCGACAAATTGACGAATAACTCAATATCAAGCCAACCGATTTCGATGATCTTAGGAATTTGAAGTCGGTTTATAGTTTTTTAAAACATTCCAAATTATATAACAACGTTATGTATGTATGCCTCAACAGTATCTTGTGTCTGTTTTTACCCGACTGTGCAAGGGTTGAACTGTTTGTATTGATATAAAAAAAACATATTTTTCTTTAACATCATTGTCGGTTCTTGTCGATACACTGCAGTCTGAAGGTCACCCTTTAACCAAGCCATTATCAAGAAATAATGATTGACAATCAAAACAAAATCCCTAATTCTCGTTTTGTCATCGAATTTAGCAGCCTTTTTGTGAGAAAGAGCTCAAATCGACAAGTAGTGTGCCAAAATTTACAAATATTGTATCTCCAGTTTGACCCGAGTTATGGGTGGCAGAATAAAAAAAACGTCATACTTTGAGGGGTTTCTAGAGTTAAAGTTAGAATTCCACACTAATTTTGTAACTGGCTTTATATACTTTCACGTTTCCTCTTAGTTTAAGTATATTATGTTCAGTGTTCAATCATTTACTATTAAAAATTCATTAATTCATTTAACCACACGAATGCATGATCAGTGCCGTGCAGTACAATACCATTGTAATGAGCTCCGCGCGCTTAATCCGCGCGGCTAATGCGGATTCCTCCTAATATGAACCAGGGCTTAGTGTTATAATTAAATTGTTTACTACCACTATTACTTATTGTTTACTATTACTTATTGTTCTCAAGCCTTGTTCCATTAAAGCTTATTAATTTTCTCTGTGTTATAAGATGTGCCTTAGTTGTTACTGTGATGTTGTTAAATTGTTACTATACGTGAATATCTTTAATTGGCTCTCTGATGATAGCATCAGAGTGCCAATTCAAGATATTCACGTCAAATCACGATCAATTACAGTAATAGTACTGTAACTGATTAAATTAGTTTAAGCTGTTGATTTCCCAATGAATTAAATTAGTAAGTCTGACCTATGTATCGTGTGCTGCAGTGTAGAATATTCTCTTATCTATTAAAAAAATAATCGTAAATTATAAAATAGCATTAGAATACAAACCACTAGAATCTTGCAAAGGAAACGGCGACATTCCTGTTCCCATATAGTTGAATGGCGTCGGGCCAGCCAGCTGACTCACATTACCGCCTGTAAAGGGAAACGATTTACATACTATTCATATTCATGTTGTAATAAATTTAAGAAGGGTACATCTTTCAAGTTGCAAGCCAGTAAGATTGTTATTAATCACAACAGTGCTTTAATATGTCCACTGTTGGGTATAAGCTGTTATTATGACGACCTCTGTGGCGCGGTAGGCGAAAGACCGCCTTTGACGCAGGAGGTTGCGGATTAGATTCCCGCCTCAGGACAGATTCGTCCAGTCGTCGTCGGCGAACCTTCGCCGATCGACATTTGATTCGGTACGGATTTGTTGATAAACGACTCGGGACTAAAGAAATTATTTTGATGTCTAAAATAACCGGTGGAATATTTAGCTTACCTAACGCGGTCCTAGGATCATTAATGACTGCGCTACCTTGACTGTCCATGAAGCTGCTTGGCTTCAACTTCTTTCGACTGCTATCGACATCTTTCAGTATTTGGTCAAGCATAGAGGTTTCTGTAAGATGAATAAATACAGATTATGTCGCATCTAGGTATCTCATACAACTCTGAAAGGCAACAGCAACATCACAACAAGCACGACTTGGTAACTACCAAGTCGTGCTTGTTGTGATGTTGCTGTACCATAGAGAACAGCTAATTACACCATCATAATATATCACAACATTCTGAATTCAAATCACTCTTTCAACAAGTTGAATAATATCCTTTATTCTGAAATATATGTGTCAAATGGTTTATATTTATAAACCTTCCTCTTGAATCAGAATCGCTCTTTCTAAAAAACCGCTTCAAAATCCGTTGCGTAGTTTTAAAGATCTAAGATACATAGACAGACAGACAACGGGAAGCGACTTTGTTTTATACTTCTATTATGTAGTGAAGGTGTGTGTACTCACGTGTATTGGTATCGAACACGTTGGTGACATCTTTCAGCACATACTTCCTCAGGTTGAGGTATTGCTCCTTCTGCGCTTCGACCTGCGTGTGCGCAGCGCCCAGTCGACCCGCCAGCCCCACAAGCGCAGAGTGCATGCAGCGGAGACCCATATTCAACTCTGTAACATTATTCAGGCGTGGATATAATATGTGAATTGATCGTTATTTGGGTTACATTGAAACCGTATTTCTTCGTTATCTATATCAAAATAGTTTCGAAAAAAATACATAATAATCTATGCCATACAGTTCACGACACCATTTTTTTTTAATAAAAATCAACTATTTTATATATTTAAAATAATTGTACAAAGAACCGTCTGTTTTCTTAGTTGTAAGTAAACTTTTTCTCCTAAACTAGCAATCACAAGATTTTTTTATATTAAATAAAATAATACCAAGGACCCCATTGGCTTATTTTTGCAAAAAGTATTCGGTACTCGTTCATCTCGTGAGTTTCCCTCTGCAAGTCTACAATTCAGTGCAGGGCGAGACAAACAACGTCATCGGCAAGCCACCTCTTAACATTTATATTTACAACTATCAAGTAAGATAAACAATCCCGCAGTCGAGATAACCTCTGTGGCGCGGTGGGCGAAGGTCCGCCTGCAACGCAAGAAGAAGAAGGAACAAATGTTTGCACGATCTGCAGAAATTTGTTCTGGGTGTTCTGATCGTTTTCTATATATAATAAAAAATATATATCTGCATATCAGTCATCTAGTACCAATAACACAAGCTTTGCATGGGGCTAGATGATGCTATGTGGATAGTCCAGCATTATAACATACCATGTTCAGTAAGGAGTTTGGGCGAGGACTGCATCTGTTTGTCGGCGATGTCCATTTGCCTTCGGAAGGTGATCAGCTGTTGTTCCAGCTCCGATATCAGGTCTTTGACGTAGGCGGGCGGGGCAGAGCCCTCTAGTTCGGATCCTGAAGAACATAAGAATATTTTTAAGATTTTTTATGCAGAACTTCGTTACTATGTTTCTAGTTCGAAGTTCTTAAAAAAAGAAGAAAGATATGCTAGTTAAGGGCAGGTCTGATAAAATAAAATATTATAAAAATTTATCAGCCTCTTTAATGTCTAATTTCTTAGTAAATTATTTACACATTCACGCACATAATCATTTCAGACATGTATAGGAGTTGGTACTCAAATTAAATAATATGGAGTTCCAACAGAAGCAGATTATTCTATAATAAATTTGTCCAAAACTGCATGTTCGTCGGATGTGGTATCATTATCATCATCATCGCTGCTCATCAATATACTTGATAAAATACTTTGGTTTGTCAGATTGACTGGTGATGCCAACCTTGCCCGTTTTTCTACAGGAACCTCAATATTTTCAGCCTACAAACTCGCTAAACGTAAACAAAACAAATGACCGAGTAATCGACAGAAAGAAAGGAACGTGTAACGAAGGGAGGGAGGGGCATTTCTCGCGCGACGAGCACAAACTTGTTTGTACGCGGTGCCCACGGTAAATTCGCCGCCTTCCGGCGCCGCTTTGCTTCAACCTCCGATATAACCTCCGCTCCGGTTCAAAAGTATCAGAACCGAAGTCGAAGTCGGAGGTGTAAATATCAATCGGAAGTTCCGACTTTTCGGAATCGGAACCGAAGCTTCGTAACATCTCTGATCTAGATAGTATTTGTGATCGCAGCATGGCAGGGACAGTCATGATTTTGAACGCTTCAAACAGCGGTTAGGCTGTGTCTTAGGACATACTCGTCCCTCGCACTGCCCTTTGGTAAAGACTGAAACACTCCGTATGTACGGTCCGTACACCACGTATAGTAACTAAGCTGGATATATCAGGAAAACCAAGAAACATTTTTTAACTGAAATATTTAACGATAAACTGTAGTTACTGATGAGATGATAGTGAGACGTGTCATGACGTGTGTGTCGATTGACAGGTGATCGCGAACTGAATATAATAAAAAGTATTGCTAAAATTGGTGACTCGAGGTTGGCTTTAATGAGGGCAATACATAATGTACGTCGGTAAACGTAGTGTAGGACGCCCTCCGACCAGGTGGGATGACGACCTGCGAAAGACTGCAGTTAGATACTGGATGCGTCAAGCTGAAGACAGGGCGCTATGGCGCTCATTGGGGGAGGCAGTATGTCAGCAGTGGACTAATATAGCTCGTGCTCGTACACCGTATGTACCTGGGTATGCGTGGTCTCTGGCGGCTGCCTCGGCGGCGGACAGCGCTGCGGCGGCGGCGGCGCGCTGGCGGCGGGACGCGGCGCGTGACACCGACACTGCGCCGCGAAGAGACCCTATCTCTCGTAACGTCGCTTCTGCTTGCTGGGACACCTATGTACAACAGGCACCATAAGTAAGCTTTCGTTTTGCGTCAATCTACACTATTATTATAAAGAGGAAAGATTTGTATGTTTCTAACTAATCAACTCAAAAACTACTGGACCGATTTCAAAACTTCTTTCCACCATTAGATTAGAATGCTACATTATACCTGAGTAACATAGGCTATTTTTATAGGTAAAAAATAGTAGACATTAATTATGAACCTATTAATATAGCCAAGTGTGTATGTTACTCCGTGCGAAGCTGGGATGGGCCCCTAGTAAATACATAACCTAATTAAATATTCAAATATACATTATATTAAAATTCGCGTCGCATGTTTTTCGTATGCAGCACAATGGTGAATGTCCCTTTGCCTGTTATTAGTAATCTATTTTTGAGTATAATCTAGTTTAGGTTCAGAAATGTATAGGCAATAAATGAGTTTATTAGTATTATTCACTCATTTATTTAAAATTCCCGTATCAAATAAAAATGTTACTATAAAAAATACAAAATATTATGAAACTATTCTACAATAAAAAATATATCAAAACGGTAGATCACCTGCCGCGAAGCTAGGCTCAAGCGGCTGATGACTAGGGCTGCAGAGAAAGGAACTGAACTTAGTATTATCATTCATAAATAAATAAAGTCCCGAAAGCTATAAAAAGCTGGAGTCATCTGTTCAATACTTGTTGATGGCGACACATATAAGGTAGTTGTGCCATACATAGATTATTTGAATCGACTACTATAGTCGCTAATAAGACAGTCAGTACTGCATTCAATTAGTGTCCCATCATTTACAAACAAGGTGTGAAGACAAGATTATTAATAAATTTCATACCGTATGTAATGGTTTCACTGAAACCCTCATGACTTCAGAGCTGAGAGCTTTCTGCTTCTTCACAAACTCCTTGAAGGAATCGACTGTCGTCACAATTTCATTTGGCAACTTTTGTTGTTTAGCCGGTTCGCCTGCAGAATAGAAAAATTTGAGATTATATAATTTAACACTTTGACTGCGATTTTTTTTCGACGACTGCGATCTTTTTTTTAACCTAAAAAATTCGTGCTGCCGCTCTACACAGCGGTTGTGTTGCGCCGCACATGCGTTTCGTTCGAAAAATATTACGGCTGTGCTGAGTCACAAAGATCTGTATTTTTTCAGCCGCTGCGCTAGTGTGGATTTACGCGTATTAGTCACTTGTAGAAAACACATACCGTGTGATTTCAGCAGTCAAAGTGTTAAGATATTTCACAAATTGTAGGATTCGAACCTACGCTCCCAGAGGGGAACTGATTTCGAGTAAAGCGGCTCAATCACGCGGCCAAGACTGCAGACAAAATGGCTATAGCTAGTACTTGTCACTGGAACTTACTTTTAGCATCAGCTGCTGCGTTTGAAGCTCCTAAGGTTGTCGGTGCAGCGCCACCAAGCCCAAGACTTGGTGTAGCTAGAAACAATTAATTACAAATAAATTATACAAACAGACAATAATAAATTATATTTAATAATTTATTATGGAGCTTTCGTCTTCCAAACAAGGAACCGTTTTTGCCGTATCACCACGCTTGGCGTATTGGTCTCCACATCGAAATCACTGGCTCTACATGTTTTGATTTAGCTGGTTTCCTCTGTACCTACTATTAATATTAGTTATAATAATAACCTAAGTTGCTTTGACAGAATTATCTGTTAATATTAGTTGGAGAAGCATGGTTCCTATAATATAGTTTTTTTAACTAGTTCAGGAACCTATTGACTCATACTCATATTCCGTCTGCGACGCAAGAGGTTGCTGGTTGGGTTCGTTTCCCACCCCGAGACAAATGTTTGCACGATCTGCAGATAATTATTTTGGGTGTTCTGGTCGTTTTCTATATAAAATAAAAAAATATTAATCTACATACACTACCTATTATATTAATAAATAACATTTTTACTTTTACAGGTGTTGATATTACACAGAAGGACACTGCTGCTGTCCTCTCTCAACATTCACTGGTTGAGTTGGACTGGTCGATTCTGGCACCGCAACGGCCAAACCACTTCTTATTTAGAACAGGAAAAATTATTTATTTACCTGTAGTTAATGGTAGTGAACTTGTGACTGCTGTTGCTCCAAGTTTTCCTGCAAATAAGAAAATATACTATACGTCAACTGAGTCAACTTCGATAACTTCTACGAGCGATAAGGCCGCCCTTTATACCTTTATTCTAAGCTTTTATTTCTGTATTGTTTTCTGTTTTGTGTGGTATAATAAAGTGTTTTCTATCTGTCTTTGCCTGCCCTCACTTACCCCATGGGCATTTACAAACTTAATACTATTATTATCTTACTCTACCTATTACTACGAACATACTATAGTATAGGTAATATAATAATAGTACTTTGGCCATTATTGGGAGAATTATGTTGGCCTGCTCTCCGTCTTGTATTTTCTTATTCACCTGATCCTTGATAAGTATGCAGAGAACTGAGCATCATAAGGAAGGGTCCATAAATTCAGATATAAAAGGATCTCACCAAAAGTAGGTGTGATAGTCGGATAGCAGTCTCGTCTAGGATATTTGATGTTGCAGTAATCAGTCCTAGTACGGTAGTGACTGGCTGGATGCATTCGGAAGGACTGAGTGATTGGGATGTAGGGGCTGTTAGGAAACATCATCTGGAATTAGGGAATGGGTAGGCAGAACGAGCTGGGAATAGAAAACTATCATTGGGTGTTGGATACTTCGCCAAAGCGTCTACTGTCTGTTTCAGAAAACGTAACTAACTTTTTTTAAAATAAATTAAGATTATCATTTATTTCACCTATATGTTTTTAAGTTGTGTGTTGTGTTTATTACTCTAGTTAGATACTTAAGTTTTCTTTTATATTTTCCTTTAGCTGTACCTGTATCTATCAGATCTATCAGAATACATTTTATTACATTTCATGACAATTCGATCTAACATAATGTAGCTCGCGAAAATAGCGCACCCTCTCACAAATTTGAAAACACGCAACCTATTTGTAGACGAAAAAACCACAGACTACATAATGAAAAAAATCTGTCAAAGTCGTAACTTGATTCATCTCTCCATGAGACATCATCGGGACACCACAATAATATTGTTTGGTTTTTTCATTATTTTGTTAGATCTTATCAGAGATGGTTTTGCGCCCTATTGTTAGAAAATATTATAATTTAAAATTTAATATTATTCTTATATTTTGCAATTGTGATTTGATTTCCGCAAAGTAACGCCTGAATCTATTATTTAAGCTATACCTGCCTTTAGATTTGTTTAGTTCGAGAATTGAGAGTAGTGTTAACAAAATAAGAACTTACCAAATAGACTAGAAGTAGTTGTAGTGGTTCCTAAGCCAAATCCTAATGATGTGTTCTGAGTGCCTCCAAAACTGAAGCCTCCAAGCCCACCAATACCGGTTGCTGCTGTTGTAGCTGCTGGTTGACCAAAAGACAGCCCTGAAAGACAAAATGACTTTCAATGATTGTTATTTATCATTCCTTTTAGTTGACCTGTCGTTCGCAGCGTCAGGCGGCTGTCGTCCGCGGCTCTCATGTTGGGGATGGGAACCGATTGTCTCCGACACTCAGCTCACAAAGTCTACTACTATTCATGCCTTCCCCAAAAAGAGGGGGTTTTGCCATTGCTTGGGGGGGGCAGAAAGGTGAAAGCAGAAAAAAATCAGACTGAAGCTGCTGTCCTTCTTCTCGAAGATTCCATTAGCTTGGTCCATTCTTAGTTGGATGTCGTCATCAATGGGCTTAATTGGAGGTATCGATTCTTCAGACGCGACCACAGCACCATGATTTTCTTTGTTTTAATCAATATTGTATTAAATAACAGTATTGTTTAAGGCTGGCACAGACCCAACCAAGTAGGCAGAACTTGTGTTATGATGAGTATCTCTGCACACTTAGCATGATCACCCCAGTAATTTATCTAGATTTTTAAATTATGAAGTTGTACATAGATAGGTGAGCTTATATAATTATTTATTTTATTTATATTGTTGTGATGTGTATCCTTCATAATTTTCCAATAATTTAAATGATAAAAGACTTATTAGATTACACATCAAACTGTTTCTAATTTTCAATTGTAAGAGTTCTAATTTGATTGTATTTTTAAATTGAAGTTACTAAACAAAAGAAATATAATATATTGGTGTGGAATTAAGTACCCTCAATTTGTAAAATTATAGATTGTTTGAAATAAATTTATTAATCATAAGTAGAGAAATTTATTATGTTTTTATTTTGATTGTGAATTATTTTTAAAGGTAACTATTTCAGATAGTCCCTATTTATTTTCATTGATTGTTTAATTATTGATTATATATATATATTGAATCACTGCGATTTTATATTTTCACACCTGCTTGCGGGTTGAATAAATTAGACTCCGCTCTAGTTATAAGACCTGACTTGTACCTGTAATAGTGTGTTCAGCAAATAAATTATATTAATTAGACAAAATAAATGTAAGTTATTGTCTTATCAGTTCTTATTCTAACCTCCATATCTTATAGATAATGCTGCGAAATCATCTGGAGCAACTTTACCACTTACCAGTGGTTGGTGCAGCATTAGTTCCTGCTCCAAAGTTAAGTCCTCCAGCACCAAAACCTGTGGCTGGAGCTGGGTTGGTGCCAAAAGCTGGAGCGCTTCCGAGCCCACCAAACGCCGGGGCTGCTGATGTTGCTGTGGTAGCACCGAGACCAAATGATGGGGTTGTTGCTGCTCCTAAAATAATAAAATAAATTAATAATTATTGTTCGGGCTAAGGCCCCCGCATGCCTCCCAAAAAACCAGGTGACTACATGGCTCAAGACCATGGAAATGAAAACACATTATAAATAGTTGGATCAAACTGATGAAACAATTCTATTTACCTACAGGACTAGTATGAGAAAATAATGGGATATGGTAAATGAGAGCAGAGTCCTTTTTACCTGCAAAGACACTTGAGCTTTTAAATGAAAATTGTACTCGCTCACTTGGGTAAGGCCCGTGTGGTTGACGAGGAATCATACTGAATTTCCAACCATAATAAATTATATTCATCCTAAATATTTTGACATGTGGAACTCCCAAGACCTTAATCTCAGCTCTTACGAGTTGAAGAAAACCACTTCTTTATGATAATGCTTTTGTGTTGGAGCAGTTATATTCTGTGAGCAAGCTAGAAGTTATGGATTAAAAATATTTACATGGCCAGGATTCAATAAATTACAAATAATGCTGGTAAAGTAAGATTTGATGAGCACAGTACTGCAAAGCACTGAAGTTGGCAAACAAACTGCTATATCAGACATAACCTCAAATTGTTAGATGGTATTTTTTGCCGTGATGAAGATCACTCAGGACAGGAATCAAATTGAAAACTCACCAAAGCTAGGAGCCGTGGAAGTCGCCCCAAACGCAGGTGTGGATCCGAATGCAGGTGCTGCTGCGGTAGCCGCGGCTCCAAATGCAGTGTTCCCAAACGATGGGGCCACAGCCGCCACCGGGACACCAAACAGCCCTGTAGAAGGCTGGGAAGTCGTAGTCAGACCAAACCCAGGAACTGCTGGCCTGGAGGTGTGAGCCAATCGTTTCAATGCAATTAATGAGTACACTCTATATAAATATAATCATAGTAGTGTAATTATGATGAATAGTTTGTAAAATCTCATTGTCGTAGTGGTTTTATTCTCTTCGAAATATACCATGCGCCACCATTTTGTTTCGCGAAAAGAACAATGTTCTTGTTTTCTAGCTATAAACACAATAAATACATTCTCGTTATTGATTCTGACAGTTGTTGGTTAAATAAGGTAAGTTTAACTCACTTGTTAGCACCAAAACTAAAGCCACCGCCGCCAAGTCCTGTGGTAGCGGGAGCACTTGAAGGACTTGAAAACGAAAACGACATTCTTTATTCCACTTCGAGTCTTTCAGTTATTGACACAGAGATACATCAGAATACTGACTGGTGACAAACTAAACGCCGACGACGCAACGCACAAATCACAACCTATTGCATTTTGCTATTTTTGCACGCAGTCACACGCAAAGCAAGCAAAGCAAAAGCAACACACCAGTGTGACCAGATTTGAATTGACAAATCTACTGTAACATAGGGTGAAAAATTACCGAAATCTACTTATAATAAGCTGGAGTCTACTAAAAATCTACTATAAAATTAACTGGGTTATCAATCAATTTAACATCAGGAATTCAGTCACAATAGGTAGGTTTTATTCTCAATGAAGGTTCATTTATCACAATTACACAAATCAAACAAAAAAATCAAATAAATTAAACATCAGAGTTTCATCATAACCACACAAATCAAATAAATTTATCTTCAGGAATTCGTCAGTCACTATCACTTAGGAATCTTCATTTATATTATCATACAGATTTTTAGCTTCCATTAATTTTAGCATATCTTTGTCTGGGACAAAATTTGCGCAACCATCTTCAATTTGTCGAAGACCTTCTTTCCCATGCATGATTGCAGCTACATTTTTATTGTGAAAACGGTTCCTGTCACGAGTTTTAATTCTATTAATATCAGAAAATATTCGTTCTACTTTAGCGTTTGACACAGGCAGGATTGTCATCTGTTTTGCAAATCGGGACAAATTTTCATACTTCGGTTTATTATTCGAATCACACATCTTGCCAACTTCACTCCAAAACTTATCAACGTTAAATGTTGCAGTTGATGAACTTGAAGAAGACAACAAGTTAGAAACTGATTGATCTAATTTTAATTCTCTATATTCATTGTCAACTACCTGTAACTTTCCAGTTGGTACCAAGTTAGGGAACCGTTGGAGTACTCCAATCAAGCTTCGAAAGTCGTCATACACAGCCTTTTGAGGATCAAGGAATGATAGATCTTGGTACAGGTCATCTTGAACAGGCATTCTTTTTATAAATTGATTGCTCAATTCAATCAAAAACGTTTGACACCTTTCAAGGCATTCATCAATTTTAGGTCTCATTGAAACATCATCTTTTAATGAATTTATTATCATAGCCACGTTTAAACCTATGTACATATTTTTTAGTGGCACATAATGCATCCTAGCGTTTGGATCTATCGAATGAAGCGGGGTAGTTCTGACATAATTTATTTTCATATAGTAACTCAGAATTGACGACATCATGTTTTGCATAACGGTGTGAAGATTGTGAACAACTGTTTGTTCACTTTGGAATATGATATTAAATTTATTGGTTATTGGCAATATGAAATCCAAAAAATTTATGTAAAGTTTTGTCTCATTGCTATTTAGGTGGTCAAATAGGAACTCACAAGTAGCATTTGCATTTCTTGTTCCAAAACGCTCGCTGTGAAAAAAAAGTTTCAATGCTTCCCATTGCTCTACAATTCTGTGTATGCATTCATAAAGGGAAAGCCACCTGATGTCATAATGTCGAAGCATGCGGTGAGTCGGAGTGTCAACAAACTTTTGAAATTCTGCAAGTTCTCTCTGTCTTTGGCTGCTATGTGAAAAATAGGTATACACTTCTTTGACGAATAACTCTATAGTACGAGGCAGCTTCTTGCATGCATAACTAACTGAAAGATTTGTTGAGTGACACATACATTTGAAAAAGATGCAGTTCGGATTTACTTCCCTGAGTTTGGATACCACGCTATTCCTTTCTCCAAACATTACGTTAGTAGTATCGGCAGCAAACCCTATTAAATTGGTTAGATTAAGGTTTCGTTCCGTTAAGGCATTGTTTAAACTATCAAATAAATCTTGCGCAGTTTCTCCTTTCAGGTCAATCATACATAAAAATTTTGTTTGTGGGCACTGAAATTTCTCTGAATAATATTTAGTTGCTGCTGCAAGAACTTTAGTAGTGCTCACGTCAGTGCTCTCGTCAATAATTATAGAAAATACTGGTCTTATCGGAGTTTCAGTTTCAGTTTCAACTTCTCGGTCCAAACGTAAGTCTGCAAGCATTTTCTCTTCAAAGCTTTTTCCTAGGACGTTGTAGGCAATTGCAGCAGACTTAGTTCTCTTGCATGAAAACTTTTTGGCAATTTCAGAGTCATGAAATGCTTTTGGAATAACTTCACTCACGTGATCCATAACACGAAAGGGTATGTTATGTTCTACGAGGGCCGCAACGATACTTATTTCAGCTTTCTTTACTTCTTCAGTAATAGTTGTTGTTTTAAAAATAGTATCAATCTACAACAAAGAAAGATTATAAGTTTTAATTTTGGTCCAATATGATATGCCTGGCGGGCAACCAAATTCAAAAGATTTTGCTATTATCTCTGGGAAAAAAACATAAGCAGTTAGAATAAGTAAGTTTAGAACCTCAGTAGACGCGCGCGAACGAAGTGAAGCCTAAGGATTTTTGTATTGTATTGTATTCTTTAGTTTCATGATTTTACTTTTGTCATACTTACTACCCGACTTAACCTGTAACCCTGTCTGTAAACGTCCATAGAGTACGTAATATTAACACAGGACATAATTCTGAACGTGCCATTGATAATAAATGAAATTAATAAAAAATTATCAAACAGAAAAATTATTATCACTTACTCCTTACAAAATGTTACAATTTCCCTAATTTATAGGGAAAATGTTAATAACTTGCAACATTATTTGTGCGCTTGTGTGCGTGTCGGCTAATGTAATCACGCACGAGCCGCTTACGCACACATTGGTTATTTTTTGGCTTCAACGTGGAGCGGAATGTTTTGTGAAATTATCTTCAAATTATCGTCTTATTATTATTACTCTAAGCATAAACACATAGTAAGGTAATGCCCAGTTATGCCTTGTGCGCGTACCTAATTAAGCTGCCTATTTCATCATCATCATCATCAACATATATTAGTCCACTGCTGGACATAGGCCTCCCCTAATGAGCGCCATAGCGCCCTGTCTTCGGCTTGACGCATCCAGCATCTGCCTGCCTGCAGTCTTTCGCAAGTCGTCATCCCACCTGGCCGGAGGCCGTCCTACACTACGTTTACCGAGTCGCGGTCTCCACTCAAGAACACACACTGCCTATTTGGTAGCATTTATTACGAGACGAATGAATAAAATATCTGATACATAGTAATATATTTTATAAACAAATCTAAATGCGCTGTAAGACAGTATTCAGATGCTGCTTACCTGTGAGGTTCCAGAAAATCCTTTCATATTTTTTAGATGCTTAGATGTAGCCATGTGTTCCTTCAGAGAAGCCACTCTACTGAGCATGTCGCAATTACAGACTTTACAGTGTGCATTCGCTTCATTAGTTTTTGATTTATTCAACCATTGCTTGAATAAGGGATCTTGCTCCCACTCCGCGCGATACCCTTGAATATATCTACGTTTCATCACGAAGTCAAACAACACCAGAAACAGATGATGCTATGATAGCGAATGAACAACAGAAATAAATTTATAATGAATGAAAATAGATTGAACAATTATTTACCTTCGGGGGAAGCCCCGGCTAGGCTTTGAGTGTTTGTTCTTTGAGTACGTGTGTTTAGAAAGAGATAGACTGATTCCGATTCACATAATGGGGGAATTCCCATAAAAGAATAGATTATAGAAGAGAGTTGCCATCTTCTTTCGAAAAAATACTACCAATATACCAAAAAATTGCAAATTCTACCAAAATATACTGATATTTTTTTTCCTACTAGCAGCTGTTGCAAGTTCCTCAAAATCTACCGAAAAAGTAGAAATCTACTAACTTTGGTCACACTGCAACACACATACAACTCAACGAACGAAACGAAGCGAAGCGAACGAAACGAACCTCGAACGAACGGAATGGAACGAACTAACCACAGATTGTACTAGGGATCAGTGGGATATTATTGTTCTGTGGATCAGTGCTGCCATTATGCCAAACTGCTAGTTAAGTCAAGTAATTTGATATATTAAATCGGTATCGGCTCAGTATGTATCGGTTTAATGGTACTACTTTTACTTACGATAAAGAATTCGAGACAACGTTATTTGAATAAATACTACACGTCCGCGTCACCGTTGCTCAGGCTATTAACAGATAAATATATTCAAAAATTGTAACATTCATTCCCAGATAAATATCTTCGATGGGTTTGAATGCCTTGGATTATTTATTGGCCAGTGCTGACTGCTGATTTTAATCTAAAGTTAGTGAGGTCAGAAAGTCAGAACTACATACTACCTTAAATAAACAGTGGGATTATTTTACTACAATTCAACAGTCAGGAAATACACCACAATCAATGGATTTATTGTATTAAAAGCTAGATCTGATGCAATGGTATCAATCAAAGGTTTTCTCGTATCTTTAAATTGTAATCAGTAACGTACATACATAGGTACTGACTGACCTTTCAGACGCAGTATCTATATAATAAAGCCAGCAATAGCTTTGAGATGTAAAGTGAAAGAATTAAAGGCTTTTAATTCTTATTGTAAATAAAACTATCATACAATTAATCAACATTTATTTATTTTGAAAACACAATACATATTTCAGTTCAGCAATTTAGGCCTGTAATGGTAATAGAGAAATACTTTCGTATTTATAATATTATGTAGTCTATAAGTTATGAATAAAGTAATAAGTTGCTGTTACTTGCCTACCAAACTAGTAAGGTCAAGAGTACCTAAGGTGGGTCACAAATTTTCATAATAATCTTGCCATTTTCCCGAAGTTGTAGATCCGGCAGTAACTGTCCAATGATTGGACAGTTACTGCCGGATCTAACCTATAGCTGCGCTACTAGATATATTGGAATCCAATCTATCTAGTAGCGCAGCCATAGGTTTTTACCATTATTAATTTTTACATGCCACAAAGTAGGTACGAGTACGTACCTATGCCACACCGACTAGAGAAAATACAGCTGTTTTATTTAAATCAAATGCATTGCACGGGTCGCTCACTCTTCTTTGGTTTTATCGAATTCGAACAATACAAAATGTGTATGATCAGATCACTGATTAGAGGTAAATAATCACTGTAAGTATACAATTATATTTTCCTCGGGAAACCATCTCGTCGTAGAATTGAAACACGATAAACTACTCGCGTAAAACTGTCAAAAGCGGAGTAAATTTGACCAATTGAATTTGAATAGATTTTGATATAGAAGTAGTATTTAATAAAATATGATTAGGTATTTATATTAAAAATTGTTTAATTATTGATCATAATTCCAATCATCATTAAATACTAGAGTTAGTTTCAAATAATATATTTTCATTAATTTAAACAAAATATTTATTATATACCTACATTTTAGTACGACATAAATGTAATGGAATAATTAATTAAACAATTAGTAAGACAGTAATTAATTAGGCTACTTAGCTTTTAACAACTTGCAAACAGGGGGAACTCCGCTCTGTTCGACGGCCGGTCTCGAAGTGCCAGCCGGAGCCAGGAGCCAGTCCAGCCACAGCCGCATGCCGCCGCCCGCCGCCGCCCCGGCCCGGAGCCGCACGCACGACAGCCTTTTATTAGCAGCGAGTAAGTGAGTAAGCGAGCAGCGAGTAAGCGAGTTGTGGTCCAGCTGGCGCGC
The DNA here is from genome assembly GCA_947044415.1 of Eupithecia dodoneata. Lineage (NCBI taxonomy): Eukaryota > Metazoa > Arthropoda > Insecta > Lepidoptera > Geometridae > Eupithecia > Eupithecia dodoneata. Next base: position 6,341,981 of record OX345670.1, read on the forward strand.
AGAATATACGATCGTGCGGAAAACTCTCGCCACGTACACCTCAACGGACTCGCTCCCCAACACACCAGACCCCCGGATGCAAAAACTCCGTGGCGACCTCTGCCCCGGGAACTCCTAGAGTCGCCCGAAGCCATCACCCAGGATGATCAGAACAGCCAACAGGCTAATGAACAGTTCTTGAGAAGCCTGCAAGGCTCTCATAGCGAAAGCACATGACTTCAAGAAAGCTTTCCTCGACGTAGAAACCGGAAGAAAGAACTCTAGTTCGATTCCTGCCCGCATTCAACAACGTAGACAACTTTGAGTCGAATCGTTAGTAGCACAGAACAGAGAATACACGTGTTTTCTCTGTTCTGGGGTTAGTATCCCTGAGTAGTCTGTGAGTCGAATGGTGATGACCACCTGACTGAGCAGCGAGTAAACAACGCCAGTTTGTAGGTTATTCGACATAAACGTTGTTTTCAGACAATTTTCAGCTTCTTATTTCACACAAATAGTTTATATTTATAACATTAGCTTTGAATAAATATATTATTTAACATATATAACAGCGTACCTATATACTTAATACAGTTTATTCTGCAAAACAAGGTTTAAATTATAAAACTAAACACTACAATCAAAGTAGGTTAATGTTTTACAATATTATGACTGTATTTTTTTCAGGAGTAGGTATATACACAGTTGTTTTACATGACATGGCCTTCCTATTTTTGATCGAGCAAATGGTACGTGATTGTATTCTCTTTGGAACATTATTGCACCATTATTGACATTTGACATTTCTAAAGAGTCGATGTCTGATGATAATTTGAAATTTACAAATTAGTTATTGTATTCTCTTTGTTTTGTGTACAATATTATATTTCTTCACTTTGGAGTAATTCGCATAGTGACTTTAGTACCCTCTCAACTGGGTACGGGGTTCAGGTACAGAAGGTTACTTTATACCTACATAGTCTTCGTGGAATCCTTGACATTTTGAAGAGAAGCCGTTGGCCTAACATGAACTATATGGCTTGCGGTGGTGCCCTGCTGAAGAGCTGCCAGGCAACATTTATGACGACGCCTATGAACATCAATATTCGTTTCGATGTTTTAAATCTTGCGTACAAGAAAAGGCCTGTGGAGTTGCCTCCTCGTGCCCTGACAATGAACGAGTTGCAAAAACGCTTGTTTACAGGGAATATTCGCGCGCAAGCTGGGTTTGGTAGTGATGCAATGTGTATCAATTCTGTTTCTTTTTAGATGAATAAAGAGAATGTAAGATAAATGTGGTGCTTTATAATCTTATGTAGCTACCTAGGTACAAATACAAATACAAATTCTTTATTAATAACACCAAGTTACAAGTCACACGTAATAATAATAATAAGTACGTACAGTAATATATACGTACAGTTTCATACAAGCTTTTTGGATTAATATTGCTGCATGTATGGACAAGGTAGCGCCTACGCATTTTTCACTAGCAATCACCTAATACCTACCTATTTGCTAACATATTCTAGTTCATCATCAGCCTATAGCAGTCCTCATAGGCATAGATAGGCCTCCCCGAATGAGCGCCAGTTTAGGTAGAGTGTGGTAGCCTGATGTATAGGCAGCGTATAGGCAGGTTTCAGTAGCTTAAGATATTCTAGTAGTTAGACTGTAAAAATATATCGTTTGGATAACTATATTCATACCTGTAATAACGAAATACAGATTAAAAAAAGCCCTTTGTTGGGTATAGGACAGATTCGTAATTCGGCAGATTCGTTACTCGACATTTCGTGAATTGGAACCGCGACCCGTGCACCCACTGGCTTCACCCACCGGTGGGTGTAGGGGTAATTCCTGTTTACCCGTGTACCCACTGCGATATGGTTGGAATTAATTATCGATGAAAAAATAAAATAATAATCCAAATCTGTCAAACAAATCCAAGAACAGATTCTTTATTAGCTATAGCAGGGACTAGTTTATAAAACTAGTCCCTGGCTATAGGTACGGCAGAAAATGTACACTTGTTGTGGTGCACAGAATACTGATCTGATACTGATCAATGAAATTATAATTAATCCCACCAAAAACATAAATGTAAAATAGGAGAGCCAAGTTCAATGCAAAAATTATGATTGGCTGTGGGCTTCGCGGCAAAAAGAATTGATATCTGAATGAGTGCCAAGTCAAATCTACATATGTAGGTTAGATTTGACTTGGCCAGTTTTCATTACATCAGTCATTTTATAAAGTTATTCAACGTTTTAATTCTGATAAAAACTGGCCAAGTCAAATCTAACCTACATATGTAGATTTGACTTGGCACTCATTCAGATATCAATTCTTTTTGCCGCGAAGCCCACAGCCAATCATAATTTTTGCATTGAACTTGGCTCTCCTATTTTACATTTATGTTTTTGGTGGGATATCATTACTTTTTGTAAAGAAAACTAGGCAGGTATTGACTCGGCGTTTCCAAATATAATTCTACTTGACAATAGATGGCGACACTTTGTATCATGGGAAATAAACCTACGTAGGGCTCAGTAATAATATATTTTAATAATCAAATGTACTGAAATTTGTTCAACTACACAACTGACCAATATAATTCTTTTTGGATTTTTCTGAATACCGCATCACATTTTAAAAGTTCTCGAACATTTCCATTGCGACTCGGCGTTTCCAAATATAATTTTACTTGACAATAGATGGCGATACTTTGTATCATGGGAAATAAACATTTATAGGCTCAGTGTTAATATATTTTAATAATCATATGTACTGAAATTACTTCAACTTAAGTTCCTAAAGACTTTTTAGTCGCCAAAATTTTAATTTTTTAGTTTTTATAGTCATTTTTAAACAAGCCGCCATCTATCGTCAACCATTAACTTATAAAGAAAAACAGGGCCAGGGCCGTATTTAGAATCCAATTATTTTACTGAATGTCCCACGGCTATGTTGAAACATAGCATGTATGGAATGCACCTATGGAATGTTTTATAATAAATATTCTATATTGAAAGTACTTTCCCTCCGTGAGACAACTACTATAATAGTAGTTGTTTAGTAAATTTAATGAAATTGAAGCCCACCTATTATTGCAATTTTAAATTGTGTATGTTCTAGATTTCCATCTCAAGATAATGTAAGACAGCAATGGATCACAAAAATTAATAGACAAGACTGGACACCGACGAAATATACGAATATTTGTTCTTGCTGATAATACTGATAATCATATTATTCTTCTGATTAAATCAATAGCTGAAAAATATATAGGTATTCGTTTTAAGCATTTTGCAACCATAGAAAATGATAGGGCAACCAACCGACAACAATTAACCAAAACAGTTATTTTTGCTGGAAAATGAATTTTGTGAATAAAATAATTCTTAGTACGTCCCCTACACTAGTGACATCTAGTGTGAGGTAGTAAAAATATGTAGTTACTTCGAAAACAGAATCTATTATTTGCCGGCCCCTAACAACTACACTGTATTCTATTGCGCAATCGGAGACGTTAGTACTATTGCTTATTCTATGCAATGCGGATTCTATTCGAATTTAAACCTTATTTCATTGACATAAGGTCGTCGTTGCTAACATCACTTATTTTTAGACTTTTTTTTATTTTTTCCTACGCTTACACACAATTACCGAGCTGGATTCCAAATTTCATCCTTCTAGGTCATCTGGAAGTAGGTTAGAATTAGGCACTATATGTATGTCAGTCAGTCAATGTGAATTTTTACGACTTTTCGACCTTCATATCTTTGTAACCGTTTGAGCTAGCTTCATGAAATTTGGGCTTCTACATGTCCTTATGGATATAATTCAACACACGTAGTTTTATGTGTTTACGTTAAAGAGGTTTTGAGTTATAGAAGGGTCAAAAGTGGCACCAAGTGGTTCGTGTAATGATACACTCGGCGCGTTCCTTTGCTTGAACTTGGCTTGGTCACGCTGCCGCGTGCCCTGATAAGCAGTTATAATAAATACGTTCTCACTCTGTATTAAACTATAATGATGCCGTAGCATCATTATATAATTCAGAGTGAGAACTCCGTAAGGTAGGTAAGCGAGAGGGAAATGTGGGGCTTTAAAATCTAATGTAGGTATGATTTCTGCCTTCTTGATCTAAATGTGACTTCGTTCGTACAGTAGGTACGTACGATCTTGAATAGTGCTAGATCGCGTATGCAAGTCGTAAAGCTACGGTAGCGCCTACAAGTTTTCTACGAGCAACCTTATAATAGTGGGTTGTTACCCAGTAGTTTGTAAAAATATCTCATAGGTAAGGGCTGAGGTAAGGGTATGAATTAGAGTTACCTTCTAAAGATTTTATAACTCGGAATTTAATAAAATGATGGTAATGGAAGTTTGGTAAGAATAAGTGAAATGTGGTATTTTAAATCTTATAATATAGGTTTTTTGCCTCTTTGATTGTATGCACCGTTCCTACATACTTAAGTATCATTTTGCAATGCCAGCAGCTGGCTGATACAATGTACCTAGGTGTCTAATCTGTCCCTATGTCATAGTTACAGATTAGGTACCTAGGTACTCAGAGTATGCCTAGTTATTGTAAGCCTAGGTACGTAATGTTACTTCATGTAGTGCCGAGGTAACGCCTACACGTTTTTACGAGCAACCACATTTTATAATGTTTGCATTTTCTGATGAGACTTCGCTACAGAACTTATCTTTGAATAACATTACGTTCTTGGACAAAGAAAAGCTTGAAATGGAGAACATTAAAAAAAACCACAGAAATTGATACCCACGTCTCTCGAAGTTTGATTTTCTAGAATTCATTACGATTTCAATCCAAAGGCAAACCGGGACCGAACTTCGGCTCAAGTTTAATTGACTTTCAAGATTTTTAATTAGAAACTCAAGAAAAGATACACCAGCTGGAATGAGAGAGGTAGGTAGGTACCTTTTGACCCAACGTTCAGGGCTGAACCAAGGCTTAACTTAACTTTATTAAACTTTGCTTAAAATATCGGGTAGGACCTTTCTCTCGGAGCTGAAACCGCCAAAAGAAGACCAGGCATACTCCCGACCACTTGGATAGGAATCGTACAAAAGCATGTAGACGATGGGTGTAATGTAAACCTGGAGCTAACACAAAAGTGCCTGCAGTTGCGCATGAGGACTAGGAGGCCCGATCGATCCCAAGATAAATGGGTCATAAAGGCAAAGATGCAGAAGAAATAGATCAGGTAGGTACACTATTAATTAGGTACCTACGTATTACTCATAACTATAGGCGCTTGTGTCCATTCTAGTTTAAAAACTAAGTTAGTTGTATACAAACGTAGGCTACTAGGAACTACTACCCTACCCTAGGAAATACTACCTACTTCAAGGCAAAGAACATTTCTGGACTATTTCTTTCGCTTATTTTAATTAGATATATGTCCTAATCAAAGTCGATTTTGTCAGAAATGCGCCCCTGCCTGACCAACCATTGGTAAAGATTTTCATAATTGTGGAAAAACTTGTCCCGCACCCACAGTTCAACTTCTGTTTGCCCACTTTAATTAAGCATTTGTTCTCGGACCATAGTTTTCTATTATCCCCAAGTATATCTGCAGCCCGCAGGTTACCTTGAGAACTTATTGTGGATTCTGCAGTGATTGTAAGAGCCACAGAACAGAGAATCTGTTCTGTGGTAAGAGCTGTACGCTCACTTTATCCTACTAATATTATAAACGCGAAAGTTTGTAAGTATGGATGGATGTTTGTTACTTTTTCACGAAAAAACTACTGAATGGATTTTAATGGAACTTTACAATAATATAGCTTATACATCAGAATAACACATAGGCTACAATTTATAAAGATGTATTGTTTATTATCCAAAATATCTATCAATAGGCGGGTGAAACCGCGGGGCGCAGCTAGTACTTTATAAATGATGTCGTATTTTGAATTCCATTATTTACACCAAACATAGGTACTGAAAAGAATGATCGGTGAAATGAACAAAAAAATACATAGGTTGGTGGAGTTCTAAACCTGGAATAAAAAGCTTTTGGGCCAATGATGTCTTTACTAATATTATAAAGATTAATTTTTGTTCGTTTTGAATAGGCTCCGAAACGAATGGACCGATTTAAAAATAAAAATATCGTCGGGAAGCTACACTATCCCAGATATGACATATGTAGATTATTTCTCTTTATCGCCCTAGAAATGTGAAATTCGAATTTAACGCGGGTGAAACCGCGGGCATAAGCTATTATAAAGTAGTAGTACTGTAGTTTCCTCTTTTTCTATTTTTGAAACACAAAATTCGTTCTGTTTTCTAAAAGGTGTTTTCTAAAAAAAAAGATTACAACTAGTAATCTTTTTCCTAAACTATTAAACAAAAAAATGTTTTACTGTCATCATCATATTAAATAAAATAACACCAAGGACACCTTTGGCTTGTTTTTTCAAATTAATTTCTTAATTTTTATTTACGTACTCGGTACTTGTTCATCGCGTGAGTTTCCCTCGGCGGGTCTACAATTCAGTATTCAGTTTTGAAACACAAAATTCGAATATAAGCCGCAAGTAGGTAATAAACTTACGAAATAGCTATTTCGTAAATTTTAGACTGCAGGATGCGGGTTTTTTTACGGAGATAGTTGCTGATTGAGATAGTTTGCTGCTTGCCTTGAAAATAAGGGACATAAGAGTTTATGACGAGCGACATGGCGGGGCGGGCGAAAGTCCGTCTGCGCGCAGGAGGTTGCGGGTTCGAATGCCTACGTTAGTCCACAGTCCACTGCTGGACATGGGCATTCCCAATGAACGCCATAGCGCCCTGTCTTCAGCTTGACGCATCCAGCATCTGCTCGCAGTCATTTGCAAGTCGTCATCCCACCTGGCCGGAAGGCGTCCTACACTACGTTTGCCGAGTAGCGGTCTCCACTCAAGAACACGTTTACCCCAGTGGTTGTCGGTTCTTTGCGAAATATGGCCGGCCCACTGCCACTTCAGCTTGCTAGCAGAGCTATGTCGATAACTTTGGTTCTTTGTCGGATGTATTCGTTACGAATCCTATCCTTCAGAGAAACTCCGATTACTCCGAGTATAGCTCAATTAATAACATATCCCATGTTAAAATCTGAAATCGCAATTAAGTCTAAACTTCAGATTGCTTCCTACTGAAACCCACTGTATTATGCACTTCCTTTACTCCGTATGTTCTGTGCTGTAGCAGTTATTTTACTGTAAACCTGATTGGGGAGTAAAATTGTGCGACTACCCTTTGTTGTCTACTGACTAGACTGGGGTGCGTTTTGTTTTATTTGTGCGGCGCGTCGGTGTGTGCCGATCGATTTCTAAGATGCATTTGTGTTTGAAGGTCTACTTATTAGGTATGTACTAGTTTCTGCCTGCGGCTTAGCACGCGCTTGTCTATGGGATAATTCTATACAATGGGGATTTATTGGATAAAAATAATGTTACCTATGTTTTATTCCAGTTCTAGAGCTACAATATGCAATGCAACTAATGCAGCACAATCTGTCGTGTAGTTATCGCAAAAAGAAGTTACAAACATCGATTAAATCCAACCTACAGCGGTTTAGTAAGACTAGAATTTCGTAGAGGCTAAAAGTATAGTATGCATTTCCACTACTTAATAATGAGGAATCCTAATTATTGCTATTTCGAATCCTAAATAAAGTTAAATAAAAACTACAACATTAGCAATCAGAATTAGCGTCATCTATTAACATGGTTTATAGAAGTATACCAATATTAATGAACTCTCGAAGTGCTACATCAATATTCTAATAGATGGCGCTATTGCGATAAATTAACCGGTGCAGTTTGAATTATTTTTAACGAATTACGTACGCGTAGTAATATTTCGCGCAGCAGCAGATTATTAGTAATCGAAGCCACATGTAATAAATAATGGCACCTATCATACTATGAATTAACTTTTATTACTTTTTATTAGTTAGTCTAAGTATGGTTATGATATGTGTAGGTACTCCTATTTCCGCACTTAGACTTCGATTGGTCCTTTGTGCGTAGTGTGTTTACTAGATAAACCAGCCTTACTCCGTCCAGAAGCGCAGAATACTCCTGGGATCTTCACAGGCTCGCGGAGTGACCTCGGGTGGTCGAGGATTTCTAGTCGTTGCGCTGTTACTCGCATTCTCAGTCTACTCGTACGTATGATAAATTGATAATACGTTGTGCTTTCGCTAAGGAGAAAAAAGGCGTTTGCAAATGTATTCCCAGATTATAGATAAATACCTACGTGGAAACTAGAGAAAAATCGCCTGGACACTTCTAGTCTACTAAGTTCGAGGTGTTTTTAACAAACTTGTAGTCAGTCATATAAGTACCTACCTACTTCTCTTCTTGAATAATATACCTTTAGGTAGGTAGGTAGGTAGAAGTTCATATTTAGGACCAGGGACGATTAAAATGAATTTTAGTAAGTAATAAAAACATCGTCCCTGCTTAGGACCATTTTAAATCAAACATCAAGCTAGTTCAAGCATTCTATTGATTATTTCTTGTTGTAAAGAGATTTGGGACCCCTTTTCAATCAAAGGGCTTTGTACAGTGAAAAAAAAACATAAAAGCATGGGGGATGCTAAAACCGAGTGCAATTTGAGCCTAAATTAGCATGGACAGACCCGGGGGTATGCCCGGGGATGAGATTAACTTACGTTGCGGGGGCTGGTATTAAATTTTTTCTGTAGTTACGGTATAAAAAAATGCTGGACAATCCACACAGCATCGTCTAGCCCCAAGGTAAGCAGAGCTTGTGTTATGGGTACTAGATGACTGATATACTTAATACAATAGATTATATAGATACTTAGATTTTTTTTTATTATACATACATATAACGACCAGAACACCCGTATGGTGATTAAGTAACTCGCGACCGGATTGCGACAGGCGTAAATTAAGCAATCAGTGCTGTCAAACGCCAATTTTAACCAATTTTTCTGGTGACAAACTAATACAAAGTTGACGTTTGACAGCACTGATTGCTTATTTTACGCGTCTCGCAAACCGGTCGCGAGTTACATAATCACCCGGCCGGAGTCCAGTTGTTCCGAGGCGTTTTTTAGGTATAATGTTTTCTGTTTATTTATTTTTGATGCGTAAAGTGATAATCTTGCTGTAGTAGATTCGATAATGTTGGATAGATTCAAAAAACTTTTAGGTAATTACGGCCTACGGGTTAGGTATAGGTAGGTACTTGACGTTCTTACCATGCCCTTGCTCAGATCGACTTGCTGCTTATTGGGACAGAAGAAATTGGGACGCACTGTCCCACTTATCAATTGTTGTTTTTAATTTTTGCTACTGTTGACTCATGATCTATATTAAAACAACATTGATTGAGTGGTTGACTGAATCAATGCACAGCTTAACCAGAGGCTTATATACTAGAGGTTATAATTACTAGAGATAATTAAACTCATTGATATGTAGGTACTATAAGTCTATAACTATGAACTCTCAGTCATCTGATACCCGACACAAGCTCTGTTTAGGTACATTAGGGCGAGATGATGTTGTGTGAATTTATCTAGTTGTTGTTATTGCAATGTTATTTATTTATTTAACTGGGGATCGTTTTAAATATTATAATCAGGGTAAAATACTTTTATTTTAACAATTTCAAATCTTGATTATATCGACTATTATCTACCGATTCTAAAAAGGAGGACGTTCTTAATTCGACTATAATTTTGACTAGTTTGTATGATCATATTTATACATAATGTCTTACTACCTATGTCACTCGATATATTCGGAATTATTTGACAGATTTTAATTGTGTTTTCGCTTTTGTATAATGAAAGAGGTTTTTTTATTTCTCAGGTATTAAAGAATTTACCATCGGGTTGAGATTTTGTTAAAACATCAAATTATTCAACGAAAAATAAAACAGTAAAATCAAGGCTCAGGGGGCTTTAGGCGGGGTGGGGCAAGGGGAGGTATTTATGTGTCTGAGCAACCTCTGGGGGTCCTGGGGGAAGCCCGAGACTGGTCATAAAACACCAGCACACGAGATGTACCTACATTCACTTATTTAAAAACCTAAGCGGTGCATGCTAGTAGGTAGTTTACGTCTGGCTGGCTTGGCTAGCCGCCCGGGTACCTGTAGCCAAAACACAAGTGCTGGTCCATCTTGTATCGTTGATGATACAAGATGGACCAGCACTTGTATTTCATCATGTACCTATTCCACTGTTCACAGAGCGAGTTCGCAAGGGCTATATACCTACTATTCAATTTGTGGTATTGTAAACAAATTGTAAATAATTTTATGATTAAATTTTAACTAGATCTTTAAAACTACGCAAAGGATTTTGTTACGGTTTTTTCATCACGTGACCACGACAGTGTGTAAACCTGTTGAAACGTCGGAAAATAGTCCTAATGCCCGTTAAATAGGAGCAAGCAGCTTTTAATAAAAATTTTGACTATGATTATTTCTGAGTGAACTTGATGATAGATAGAAAGCCTGGCTAACTGCCTAAAGCTTAGAAGTAGTTGGTAAGGCGTTGCGAATAGTTGATTCTTGATTGATTCCTGTAATTCCTGAGAAAGTAGTTTTGCTAGCACAGAAGAGAGAATAAAAAGGTTTTTTTTTAAATAAACCATTATTGGTAATTTTGAATAATGTCAAACAGAGTCGAGATAAAAATCCAAAAACCATTTAGAAAAAAAGCAATACAATTATGGTAATACAGTCTGTTATAGTCCATTACAGGGGGAAAGAGAATAAAAGACGTTATGACGGTCATGGCGATTAAGAACGAAGCGTTTGCTGAACGATTGAATGGTCCATGGTGGGCCACGAGTCTAGATAAAAAATAGAAGTTCAGGTGACTACGAGTATATGCCGATGACGTTGCTTGTCTCGCCCTGCACTGAATTGTAGACCCGCCGAGGGAAACTCACGCGATGAACAAGTACCGAGTACGTAAAAAAAAAATTAAGAAATTAATTTGAAAAAATAAGCCAAAGGTGTCCTTGGTATTATTTTATTTAATATGATGATGACAGTTAAAAAATTTTTTGTTTAATAATTTAGGAAAAAAAGATTACTAGTTGTAATCTTTTTTTTTTAGAAAACACCTTTTAGAAAACAGACGGTATTTTTTACAATTATTTCAAATATATAAAATAGTTTTTCTTTATTTTTGAAAATATTGTGTATGGCATAGATTTTAAGTATTTTTTTTAAACTCTTTCGGTATTTTTTTTGAAACGGTTTCAATGTAACCCAAATAACGATCAAATATATCCACGCATTAAGGTGTCGCACGCAGATACGACAGCATTCAGCATTCATTTTCAAGTGCTGATTTTTCTTTCCATCCCTAGGTAATCTAGAAATATTAATGAGGTTTTTAGAGAATTATAATATAATAATAAATATTGTCGTAATATTGTTTTCAGTGTTTCAGAGTTCCCAAAAATGTACGATCTCAACCGGTCTTGACTTGAACCTTCAAGTTAGTACGCCAACGCACTACCTGTTGGGCCACAAGGTTAAATGACCGCATATTCGAAATTTTTGCGACTTTCTACGGAACAAGCGCGTCAGTGAGTAGGATTTAGCTTTTAAAATCGCTGTCACCGTAGCCACAAATCCAGGGGACATTCAGTGTTGTAGGTACAAAGGCTCGCTATTTCCTCAAGAAAATAACGAATACTGTATTTAAGGATAATTATAATAAATCATTTTTTTCAGACCATAGAAAAGTAACAGATCTTATTTAACTTAACTTTTTACTTTTTCTTATTTAGCAATTTTTTATTTTATTTTTTATTTTTCTTTCTTAGGGATAACAAACAGTATCACTTATAAATTAACTATAAACTATTAAACTTAAATAAACTTAATTCTAGAAGTGAACCAGCCCCAATGTATGACCTTTTGCGGAAGATTCTTTGATGCTAATATCTTTATGTCAACATATTATGATGTGCTGAAGAAAATGCTGTTTTATTGTAATTACTAGCCTTCATAATTAAATAATGTTGGACAATCCACATAGCTTTATGAAGCCCCAAGCTAAGCAGAGCTTGTGTTATGGGTACTAGATGACTGATATACTTAATACAAAAATTATTAATAATAAATTACATAAAAAGATACTTTTTATAGATAACGACCAGAACACCCGGAATCTGCAGATCGTACACACTAATAGTAACTAATAGTTCCAAGGCAGGGATCGAATCCGCATCGTAGTGAAGCGATTAGCTAAGCCCCTGACCGGAGGGCGTTCTACACTACGTTTCCCGAGTCGCAGTCAAACCAAAAACAAATCAAAAGCAAACAAAACATTAATTGCCACTTATTGTTTTAAGGATTGTTTGTTCTACAGCGGTTAAGTGGTTGGATGGAAGGAACACAATTGTTTTCTTATTAAATGTTTGCTAAAAAGTATTTTTCGTAGCCTTAATTTCAGGAGCAGTGGCCTGAATAATCAGTGGAATTCTCAGAATAGTCCAAGACAGCTGAAACGAGCTAAAGGGGACATTAATCTAACCCGTTTGCTGCTCACCGCAGCGGAGCAGTTAAACGTTTTCCTATTAATAAGAAAAGTTCGTGGGGTCTACTGTGAAACTTCAAGTTACGTTCAAAATGCTCGTGAAAAATGTTAACGATAAAATTGGTTTGACCTTTTCTATTTCTTCAGAACTTGATATTTTATAACACTGAATACTGTGGGACTCGATGAAAATGAGACACTATTAACAGATAAAACTTACTGTACGCAAAACGAAGAAATACTGACTTAATACAAAATAGGATACCAAAAAATATTTTAGTACTGGCTGGTTTTTGTACCAGGCAGGCAAGGCGAACAAAAATATATATAATAATAACTATATAGTACTACTACTAGATGACTGATATACTAAATGCAATAGATTACATAAGTTTAACGACCAGAACACCCGGAATAAATATCTGCAGATCGTACACACAATTGTGCCGAGGCGGGATACGAACCCCTGCGTCGCTGGCGGACCTCCGCCCTCCGCGCCACTGAGGTCGTCAAATTATTAACTGCAAACTTACAGGGTCTCTTATCTGTCAAACGAACGAACGAACTACGTGTATAATATTTTTGGGCTATAAAATGACGTATTGGAATAAATAAAAATAAAATAAAATAAAAAAAGCTTTATTCTATATTTTATTTTTATTTTAACAATATTCAGGAAATTAACAGCTAACAGCTTGGAAGATGGAAAGTTTTAGGGTATCTAGTTTTAAAGTTTGTATTAAATCCTATTTGTTGCAGTAGCTCCGCGCAGTCTACTTTGCTATTTGATGCCAGAAAGATAACTTAGATCTGCTATGGCTCTTCGTACCTGGAGGGGCAAGAAATGGAATTTGCGACATCTTGTGTAATAATCAGGCAAACATTTTTTTGCCCTAAACTGTATATATCGTAGGAACCTTTTCTGTATGCCCTCCAAGCGAGAGATATACATATTATACCTACCTAGGGTTCCATACCTGCGAACAATATTCCAAGTGGCTGCGCACATAAGAACAGTACAGTATCTTAAACGTTATCTCTAATTGTATATCCCAATAGTTATTAGTATGTACAATTTTAAAACAATAATAATAGTAAAAGAAACAATTAATAGTCGTGTAAGTACATTATAATTTTAGAATTGAATTGAATTTAGAATTAATTATGTCAGATTTTTGTTGTGTCATGTCCTGAAATGGACCGCCTTCGGCGGTGTATGCCTCCTCCAAGGTATTGGAATACCAAAGTTTAAAAGGTATCTAGGTAAGGTACCATGATCCTACAGATAACTTAGTATAACGGCTTAGATACCGCTGGATTCTGAGAACTGTCACGCGAGTCTTAAAGTTGATGTAGCGAAAATACAACAATCTAAAAGGTTTTAGAGTAGCCCTTCGCTATTTGTTGGAGAGTTGTGGTCTCGGTAATGATTTTCTTTGAGAACTCTTTAATTGAATTATCTGTCTAAATGTATTTTAAATTACTTTGTGCTCTCGTTTATTTAGTATCGTTTTGAATACTTAGCGCTTTTTGTATAGCCTTGCATTAACTGCGAATGACTGCAGGCAGATGCTGGATGCGGCAAGCTGAAGACAGGGCGCTATGGCGCTTATTAGGGGAGGCCTATGTCCAGCAGTGGACTGCTATAGGTTGATGATGATGATGATTGCATTAAATTTGAGTTATAAATTATTTTAGTAGCAAAATATAGAAATCACTTTAAATTAGTACTCGTAGTAAGTATAAAACAAAGTCGCTTCCCGCTGTCTGTCGGTGCCTATATCTGTTCAGATCTTTAAAACTACGCAACGGATTTGATTAATGATGCGTTTTTTTAATAGATAGAGTGATTCAAGAGGAAGGTTTATAAACTATTTGACACATAGATTTCCACGCAGGCGAAGCCGCGGGGCGCAGCTAGTAATATTTATAGAGCTTTCAGGTAACTGAAACAGACACTACATATGTATATATATATATATATATTTTGTGTAAGTTCTTTTCTTTCCAAATATGGATCCATTGTTATCCGAATGAAAGAAGCGTTATTGGTTTATCGAGATACGAGTATTTCGTTTTTAAAGTCTATAAATGCAAAATTGATATGATGCTAAACCGAGCGAGCCAATCCACAAGCTAAATCTTGTATAGAATAAAGGTTATCAGACATTTTCATAATAGAAATTCTATCGCCAAATCAGCATCGTTAGCGCCACGGGATTTTAATTAAACGCGCTTTTCCCCGATATTCGGCAAAATTCCCGTAAATTCGGGAATTTCCCGTCAAAGCGTGTCTTGCGATATCCCCAAGCTATTAATTGTTTGCGCCAACGGTCGATGAACAGTCGGTCGGCTGTTTAGTTTGACAAATCCGCTGCGTAATTGGAGGCAGGCTCTGGAGGTGTAAGAGAGCGTGGTGGGAGCGGAGCGACTAGCGGAGCGGAAGCGAGCTTTATTAACAACCCTTGTTACAAACTCGGCTAGGCCTTTGACAATCACAATATCATGGCGGCTGTGATACCCAAGCCACCCAAAGAAAAATAGGCCTTTGACGTTGTTTGAAGGCGTGAGCGTGGCGTGACTTGCCAAGTCAGACAGACTTCAATATATTATCCTAAAGAATTATATTTTAAGTCGTTATAAAATATTTGATGTAGTTATAAATATATATTTCAGAACTGACCATTGTACTAGGTACCCAGTTAGACCTTACGTCTTTTGTCGTTGAAGTCAACAACCAAGGCATCACTAGATATAGTATAAAACAAAGTCGCTTCCCGCTGTCTGTCTGTTCCTATGTATGCTTAGATCTAAAACCACGCAACGGATTTTGATGCGGGTTTTTAAATAGAAATAATGATTCAAGAGAAAGTTTTATAAACCATTTGACACATAGGTAAAGCCTTTGACTTGTGACCATAATACCTATTTAGGATGGAGACCGCGACTCGGTAAACGTAGTGTAGGACGCCCTCCGACCAGGTGGGATGACGACCTGCGAAAGACTGCAGGTAGATCCTGGATGCGGCAAGCTGAAGACAGGGCGCTATGGCGCTCATTGGAGAGGCCTATGTCCAGCTGTGGACTGCTATAGGCTGATGATGATGATTTATATACTGAGTTGTCCGAGTTCTAAATCAGAAAAGCATCATCCGCTTATCACAGTGGCATAACCCTTAACAAGCGGTAAGGCCTGCTCAAACAGTCGTTTTGCGCGATCGCTCAGATATAATAGGTGTTTGAATGAAGTTATTTACTTTGAAGGTGACAGAGGTTATATTGGGTGACAATTATTGCGTTAATTGCCGTGAGATTATTGATTCTGATTCGAAGTTGTTTCAAGGTAAATTATACTTATTGTAAGAACACAAAAGTATCTGCAGTTGCGTTATCTTATCCAGCATTATTTCAATGAATATACTGAAATGTTGCGTTTCTTTCTCAATATGAAACAAAATTGGAAAAAACTAAGGTCCCGTCATAAACGAACCTCGGCGATTTAATAAATTTAGACTACCCCGCCCACAAAGATTAGAATTATTAGTACACTAGCTCTTCCCATAGCTCAAACAGTTCAAAATCCATCAAGTTATTTTTTTATAAACATTAGTCCGAAATGCCCACTGTTGGGCAAAGCAATCTCCCATGCGTCACTATCCTGAGCTAGTCGTACCAACGCTATATCGAAGGTTAAGCTAGCTTACCTACATTTTGAGAAATTTAAGTGACAGAGGAAAAGTAGCCCTTGATTATTCCCCACTTAATTCAAAGCTCGCACCTTGCCAACCTTGTGATAAGTAGAAGGTACCTTTTAGGTACATTCACCCTCATCAAACAGAAACTATAAATTTCAAACTGCGGTTTTCGAAAATTTCTCGCAAACTAAACAAGATTCCAAAAGCTCAATTAATATCTTAAAATGGCGGAAGCCATTCATCAGTTAGTTAAAGGTCTGCAAACCTATTTCTATGCAAATTTCAAATCTCATAATAAGTCTTGTCTTCACACAAGGAGCTGAGCTGACTGAGGCAAGACTTTGCAGTTAATTTTGCTCAAAAGTCGCCGACTGATATATTGGGGCTTTATTGAGACAAATTTATTCGGAGTAGTAGTTCGATAGAATTTAAAAGCGCAAACGGGGCGACTTTTGCCGTCGACTTTTCTGTTGGTCTTATATTTTGCATTTAGCCGACATTATTGCCAAGTTTGAAAATCGGGTTTGACTACGAACGAAACAATATTCTCGCCAGGGCATTTTTCCGCAACTAGGTATCTTACACTCATATGAAAACAAATACCTAACTTACCTACATTTGAACTTGTTGCATAGAAATAAAATTGCTCGGGGCGAGAATCTAAGGCCTATTCCAATTTTTACCCCTGGAAAATGGCTTCTAATGTAAAAAACTACAAAAATCAGATATATTCTTTTTATTTCACGTTTCCCTGCTTTTACATTGACAAATGAAACTTGCTACAGAAGTAAGTTTTTTTTAGTTTTGTAAACGTTATTCTTTAGTAGCAGAAGCGGAAACGGTATATAATCTACAGGTACAAAGTTAAACTGATCCAATACCAGTCGGAAGCGTCCCCAAGACGCTGGCTGCATCGCCCCGCATTTTCATTGAAATGCTGTTTAGTTGATTTCGTTATTTCTTTGAAAGATGTTAAAATCAGCCCGCTTTTTCCCATCTTTACTCGACATAAAGTGGAAATATGTAAATAATAGCGGGAATATGCGACGGCGCTTATAAAAGTTGTGTAGAGCACTCGCTTGGATGGCTCGATGTGTGTATTGAAGTGATTTTATTTACTTCGCTTGGCAGTCGGAACGATTTTTATTTTCCACGGCGGGTAGTTGGTGCCATGCATTTAGCTCAGCATCAGTGCGAGGCACAAGACATTAGTCATTTTGTAATTTTTATTTGTTTTGATTGTTGTGTTGTTCTTTTCAATTATTTACTGTATTTTTTTTTGTAGGTTTATATGATTATTATTGTCGATATGGACCTATGAAATCTCAAATAAAGAATTTATTATAATTATTATAGTAAGTTAGTTGTTGAAGAGGCTGTATTGATTTATGTTATCATTTCGATAAAAGTTATAACAGTTATTTTTTTATTAGTTTGGATTGATCAATACATAAATTATGAATTTGAAAATACCTTTTCGTACCTCTAAATGTCACTCTGTATGTCTTTAACCTTTCCGCGCCTCAGCGGCGAGCGGAAGTATATGAATTTTGGCATGGCGGTAGATACAATGTGTTTTGTCGAACCTTGATCAAACGAGATTTGCGGATACACGACATATATTTATCGATAAAAAAAAAAAATTATATGTTACCTATCTCAAAAATAAAGCCGATTTAATTATTTTTTTAATGAAAACTACTTCATCTGGTTTTTTCTCCGTTTTTTTTGAGTAAACGGTGTATTTTATTCAAATTAGTCTCATTTGAAAGCTAGATAGTCTACCTAGCTAAGAAAAAAATACAATTTCGGTACATAAGGCTAGTAAAATCAATATTTTTTTAGATTACTTTGAATAAAATACACCTTTTACTCAAAAAGAAACGGAGAAAAAACCAGATGAAGTAGTTTTCATTAAAAAAAATTATTAAATCGGCTTTATTTTTGAGATAGGTAACATATAATTTTTTATTTTTAGTTTTTTATCGATAAATATATGTCGTGTATTCGCACATCTCGTTTGATCAACGTTCGACAATACACATTGTATAATCCAAGAAAATAACCTTAACTACATATATTCCGGAAAACGGCTACGAAGACGCGGGTCAACGCTAGGGATAATATAAAACAACTTAACTTTTACTACTTTACTTAATATTTAAACCATACTCCTCTTCCTCTCTCTTCTCTGTTTTATCTTTCAGTCTTTCATCTTTTTCCTGTTTAGTTGAGAGCATTTATATGAGAAACTCTCAAATAAATGTAATATAACGAATCAAGATAAACACATCACATGCTTTAATGTCAACAAGTTCAAGAAAGCAATCGAAATCTGATCGAACCGATTTCGCTTAGTGGATTGGAACCTCCTTATTCTGAAGCGCAACAACATTTGACGCATCTAAATAATTAATTAATTACTTAGTACCATTAATAAGAACCTTCTTCACACGTGTCGTTTCTATTAACAGTTTGACTGCGATTGTTGTTGATATAAATCTAAAAAAAAACAAACAAATCCAATGTTATATCCAAAAACAGCGGAAACAAACATCACAGCAATTACAAACCAATTCCCCAATGTCTGTTCCTAGAACATATCCATCAAAAGTCAATCCCGAAACAATGTGTTATTGACACGAGATATACTCGTATGCAGGAATATCTAAATACGTGGTTTTATAGTGGTTCTCCAAACGCTGCCATCTATTTTGATACCACGTTAACAAAATCGCTAGTTCGATACGATAATCAACCATTATTTCCTTATTTAACAAAATAATAGCAAATCGGAATTCAAGTGTTATTTGTTTTTTTTTCAATATTTTTAATATTGAATAATATGTATGACACGTGATATAATCGTGCAGGGATATCTAAATACGTGGTTTTAACGTGGTCGATATCAGCCTTTATTTCCTTAAACTGACGCAAAAGTGCTTCTATTTATATATTTTTTATATATCGTAGTATATATATAGTAGATAGAAAATTAAATAGGTAATTGACAAAACCAAAATCGCGAGAAAAACGCTAACTGTTTTTTTTTTTTGCGACAAAAATTGCAATAATGATAACGTTAGTAAAACAGAAAGATGCAGCTTGAGTTCGAGATTATAGAAATGAAATAAAGTCGATTTCGTAAAATGTGTTAGTTATTAAATTTTCCATCTACAGCGACGATATAAGAAGAAGAAGAAGATAAATGTCAAATTGACATTATGATAACAATAAATAAATAAAACTGATATTATGATACGGAAAATAAATTATAATCAATACTAAAATTACTAGACAAGTAGGTACTACATACTTACATTAGTACCTACATATTTATATTTTACTAAAAACAACCTCGGTCTGCCTTCCGGCCTGCCTTTGTATTGTATTGTATTGTATATAACTAAATAACACTTCTTCAATTCCCAAAACTTGAAGTGATATTTGATTTGTCTACTTCCATTTTTTATGCTTCTAACATCAGCTAGGTACACATGTGTCACGTTTTGTCTTATAATTTTTTATTGTCTTTTTTTGTAATGTAAAGTGTTTATTTCGTTGGTGGTTTAATATATTAATAGGTAAAAAGCCTCGTAAACAGGTAAAAACTTCGGCTTTGCGGTAGGTAAATCTAATTTGGCTGTATAAGAGCTCAGAATACGACCGCAGAAGCGTGTATTTGAGTTGGCTAAGTATCTCACAGTAATATGCACTTAACTCGGATTACCCACTGCATGGGATGGAAGATGTAAACGAAAGTGAGTTTAATATGTGATTTTATCATTTAAACGAGATTTTAATCAATTTCAGGAGTAAAGTTTGAGGAAGGTTTTGTGATTTATTGCAGTGTCATCATAATATCAGCTACACGTCCACAGTTGGACATAGGCCACAAATTAGAGGTTCTGAGCCGCCTCCATCCATGGAGATAAATTTTTGCACGAATTATTCTCTATTTATAAGGTCTACAAACAAAATTAAATTCGATTATGTGTAGCGTACACAATTACACATAATCGAATAATCATCACTAAATCATAATTTGCACAACAAACAAGACGACCAAACTTTAGTTCTAGGATCACCGATTGACCTTTATTCATAAATATTATTATTGCATTTAGTATCCCTTGATCTGATATGTTTAATTAGATAAATTTGCAGTGTTGAAAATATTGCAGAATAACCTCAAATTGTTGAAAGTTACATTATCTAGTTGCAGCATCTTGGTAAGCGACCTTACCAAGCTGCTGCAACTTAAAAATCAGGACAGATCTGAGAACCAATTCAGCTAAACAAATCTAACTCTTCACTATGACAATGGGAAACTCATATAGACGAGCTATCAAAAAAACTGAGCTCCGCAACGTATGCGATTAAAAAAATTAAAGAAATAGGCGGAGAGAAAGCAGCAAGGGATGTTTACTTTGCTTATTTTCATTCTCTTATGAGTTATGGACTAATGTTTTGGGGCACTGCAGCTGATTACAATCGAATATTTGTTCTGCAAAAGCGATGCATTCGATACATACAAGGCTAAAAATATAGAGACTCCTGTAGAGGTAAATTCAAAGAACTTAATATTATGACCATGGCTAGTGAGTTGATTTATCAAAATATAGTCTATATGCTAGAAAATATAGAAGATGTTGTAACAAATGCAGAGGTTCATCATCATAACACTAGAAATAAGGCAAATGTAGTGGTTCCTCGGACCAGACTAAGTAAAATTTTGAAAAGTTTCAAATGTATATCTAAAAAAATGTACAACAAAATACCAATTATTATAAGACAAAAACCTAACACTGTATTATTAAAATATGTCAAAAACCATTTAATTAAAAAATGTTACTATACAATTGACGAAGCTATGGCTGACACATCTTTATTTTGTGAAGAAAATTCTGATACTTAATAATAAGTGAGATCTGGGTACATTGTACAAATTTTATGTAATGTTTCGACATGTCTAAGTGCTTTAAATAAGTTTAAGGATGAGTAAATGACTTTTATGACTTTTAATCGCGAATCGTCATGTTCACTTGAAAGAAACACTAGAAAGTGCGTGCCATGTGGTGCTATTTGCTCGGAGAGATGATAAAATGAAAAACCCATAGCGATGTATTTACAACCAATGAGATCATAAACGCGTGGTTATTCTGTGATCATCCGCGCATAAAACTGTGCCGAAATATTGGAAAACTCAAAAATCAAATCATGGTAAATAACAAGTTATAAGTGACTTGTGTCATGTGTCAACCATAATAGTTTCAAAAGTTTTTAATAATGAGATGTTACATAAAGTAATTATTATACTTTAATTGTATATCACTTCCCATTTCAATCGAGAGTTCGACGGACGCCCCGGCATTTCCCCGCCATTTATATTTAATAACAACATCCCTAGTTGGGGTGAACAGGAACAAAAATCGATACCCCTGTCTGGCAAGGGACGGGCCCTGCCCTTGCATCCTCGAACCCTGCATTTAGGGTGCTTTGTTGTTTACTAGCGATAGCTCCTGGGTTCACATATCGGGTACTTACTTACTTTAAAAGATTAACGATGTTTTATTGCCAGAATATATGTTACAATGTACATAGCACTTGAAATAAACTTCCAAACATATGTCACAAAATTAATGAAAGTTTTACCATATAAAAAAAATGTAATCTAAAATTAATAATTGCCCAGCAGTGGGACGAAACAGGCTAAATAAAAAAAAATAAAAAAATATAAAAACCTATATTCGGTTCTAGAATACAATATATTTTATGTTAACAAAGGCATTTATGAATGACAACAGAAAACCAGAAAAACTCAATCACTAAACACAAAAATCTTTTAGTGTTTCGTGTTTGTTCCAGTTCCAATTCGAGTTCGAAATGAGAAGATTGGAATAAAACTTTCAAAACTAAAGATTGTTTCGAACTGCGATTTGATCCAATAATAAAAAAAAATCTGCCAATATTTATTAAGTTTTTGGTTATTATGGTGCATAATCCCTCCCACTCGGGGTAAATTTTAAGAAATCAAATTTTTGGGACAGTAATAAATATTTCTTTACTTTTAAACCATTTGTTTAGAAAATATATCTATGATTGTAAAACTGTGTATAGTATATAATAACAATAGCCTCTTACCATTATGTCTTGACAAAGTACATTCAATAATAGGACGGCCGGCATTACAGACCGAGGCATCCAATTAGTATCGAGTACCGCTCGATATCTCGAAATTCACGAATGCGGAATCGATTATTGGATAATTCCAATGAGCTGGACTCGGGTCAATGCAAAAATAGTGCATATCTGTGTCCGCAGCATAGCCACAGATTATTATGTTATTGAACGCTCTCTGTCGACAACGACATATAATCGCAAGCTCCAACATTGAGATTAGAGAGTTATTTAATAATAAATATTTAATAGGTTATAAAATAGGGTTCTACCCTGTTGTTGTGTGTTCGATCATAATCATAATCTTTATTTGCATGAATGTATGTACATATGTCATGAAAGTAGGTTTTAATTCTAAATATGTCCAGATAAAATGTCCAGAAAATCTTAGGAATTATTATATTCGTTAATGTCGCTCAAAAAAATCATACAAAATCTTAACCAATATAGAAATTGGTTAAGATTTTGTATGATTTTTTATTTAATTTTAATTTTCTATAATTTTTCATTAGATCTAATGAAAAATTATACAAATTTAAATTATTATTTATTTTATTTTAAGCCATTATTGTCCCACTGCTGCTGGGCAAAGGCCTTATTAAAATTTAAATAGAAAGAAAAAAACAGTAATGCAATAATATTAAAATAAATAAGTCAAACAAGTCTCAATTAGTTTTAAAATTCAAATATACTTTGACATCATAAAAACAGTTTTCTAATAGCCAGTTTCTTAATTTGGTTTTAACGATAAAATTGTATAGATCAGTTGTATAGATATTTACCTTTATCTGTCCAGCATTATTATCCAAATCATGTATTCTAAACAAAGTGCACTTACTTCAAATAAATATTGATGGGAAATATTATACTGTATCGTATGCAGGAACTGAAAAACAATTTTTAAATAAATATTCGAATTATTTTCTTTTATTCGTCTCTGGCCCGTTTTCTAATTCAAAAGTGATAATTTTTCGTGGCTCGTGTACGACAGCAATTAAGGCGAAAGTACGATGACAACGAAAAACTTTTGCATCTATCAGATGCAATTTTTAAAATGTTTTGATGGTTAACTAGAACGTATCAAGGAATAGTATTCCACTGGGATTTTCTATGATTGAATTAATTTTGATAATGTATTCTGCAAGCTAACTCAAACAAACTGCAAAGTTCTAGGCACCTATTAGACCTGAGTTCGTCAGATAATATCGTCTACAGTAATTCAAGTTAGCGAAAATTAACCTCTAATAGGTAGGTACAGGCTGTTTTAAAATTAAGTAGGTATATATTAGTTTAGGAGGGCGTCCTTCACTACGTTTACCGAGTCGTGATCTCCACTCAAGAACACGTTTGCCCCAGCGGACGTCGGTTCCTCGCCGTAAGTCATAATAATATGGATCAAATCAAAAATCAAAGTGGTATTAAAAAACCTCACGAAAAGCTAAAGAGACACTTCTAAACTCCTTTACATTACTTTTCATTTTGATGAAAACCTGAAACTTGCACCATATTATATTAAATGGAAATTCGCCGTTATGAATATTCATCCTGCAATTAGACAGATGGACTTCCGAGTATCATGCTAATTTTTAACCGAAATTTTACCCAAGGCGCGCAAATTTACACCTAGGTACCTGAATTCTAGCTAGGTGTTGCCATCCACCCACACTAATGCTGCACGGCACAAAAATGGGCATTCTTTTATCACGGCAACAAGTTAAAGGTTTCTTGTTCGCTTCTTTACTTTACCTTAAAAAGATTGAAGTGAAATAATCGAAGTGATCGCTTTATTTCTTAGTTTTGCTTAAGTAATTTCAATTTTGTGACGTGTCCAAGAGTCATCTAAGGTATTAAGGAAATATTTAACTTTGATACTTGATAATTGACAGCATAAAATAGTAGACAACGTGCGGTACTCTAACTTCAACTTCTTGCTAGATGGCTCTCTTACGCCAACATGCGGTAAGCGAGCTTGCCGCAAGCTAGCCAGCCATTTATTGTTGACGCCCCCAAGCGAGTGGTCCGCTGTAGTCGCGTTGATAGCTCCACTTGTACGAGTACGATCATACAGTTGCTTGCCGAGCGTGCTGGACAGCAAGCTTGCTGGTAGCTTTCGTCGCATGGACAGCAAGCTTGCCGGCAGCTGTCGTGGTATGGATAGCAAGCTTGCTGGTAGCTGTCATCGCATGGACAGCGTGCGGTCAACACGATTTAAGGTGGAGCCACGTTATTTGTAATAGCCTAGGCATTGCTTCTTGCCAAAGTTCATGATTCTATGTCAATGGGACGTACCCCATAGTTTTGATTCCATTGTCGCCCATCATAAACATAGGCATATAATTTATTTGCACATGTACACAAAATATAAAATAACAAATTTGAATTAGGAATAAAATAACTTAATCGTTAATTACACAATAAATCAATAAAAAAAACTAAGACCACAACGAAATGTATAAACGGCGTAACACGTAACTCAGTCGTCATCATCAGCCTATATTAGTCCACTGCTGGACATAGGCCTCCCCCAATGAGCGCCATAGCGCCCTGTCTTCAGCTTGAGGCATCGAGCATCTACCTGTACTCTTTCACAGGTCGTCATCCCACCTGGCCGGAGGGCGTCCTACACTACGTTTGCCGAGTCGTGGTCTCCACTCAAGAACAAGTTTGCCCCAGCGGCCGTCGGTTCTTCGCGAGATATGGCCGGCCCACTCAGTCGTATTTATACCAAAAACTCTTGAGTGACCGAGAAAGAACCTTATTTGCAATAAAGGTACCTCTATCAAAGGTTCGCGCCCTAAAATGTTTGTATAGAGAGATCTGAGGGGCTCCGAGGGCCCTTCACGGATAAATGAGAGACTTAACGATTTTATACGAGTTATCTTGTGTGAGGAGTTACCTGGTTTTGTCGGAACAGGGTTTTTACTTTGATACTTGCTTGTTTAATAATAAAGCCTAATACCTATTAGGCTTTATTATCAAAAACATTACAAAATATAAATACAAAGAAGTTTATTTCGAAGAAAAGCTAACAAAAAACACCTTAATTATATATTTTTACTTACAAGTCTTTGAATTGAGTGGTTTCTAGTTAAGGTCATCATCATCATCATCAGCCTATAGCATTCCACTGCTGGACACAGGCCTCCCCAGTTAAGGTGGTTTTCATAAATATAATAATGCTAGATAATCCACACAGTTTCATATAGCCTCGAAGTAAATAGAGCTATGCGTTAGACTAGATAACAGAAAAACATAATACATTAAATAACATAACGTAGATATTTTTACTATACATATAAAAGATCCAGAACACCCGGCACAAATATCTGAGGGTCGTACAGACATTTGTCCGAGGCGGGTATCTAACCAGCAACCATCTACATCGGCGGACCTTCACCCGCTGCGCTACTGACGTTGTCCAAAAAGCAAAATGGAATCGCTGTTTTTAGCAGTCCATGTTAAGGCCGCCCTTTATACTTCCTATATTCTAATATTTATTTCTGTATTGTTTTCTGTGGTATAATAAAGTGTTTTCTATCTATCTATCTATTTGTTTTTATATGAATGGTGAAAAGTATTTATTTATTTTAAGCCATTATTGTCCCACTACTGGGCAAAGGCCTCCCTTTTCTCCTTCCACTCCTCGCGATCCAACGCTGCAACAGGCCAAGATGGAAGATGTACCTCGAGCTCGTCACGCCATCTCATCCTGGTATTTGGTATTTGTAGAAAAGTTATGAAAAAAAACCCTATTCGTTCTGATTCTTCCGATTTCGATGAATTGGAGAAATAGGCTAGACGAATGAGGTTGAGAACGAATGGAACGAGGTTCACTAAAAAAAGCGATATACATAATGTAAATACTAGAAATAAGAATAAACTCGCTGTGCCCACAACTAGGCTACACAAGATAAATGTATCTTTTAAAGGGCAATGGATACGCTTCTACAACAAAACTCCAAGTGAGTTGCAAAAATTATCAATAGGTAAATAAATTTAAAAAATTGTGAAACATATTCTTTGTTAAAAAGCTTATTACAAAATATCGGATTACTTAGAAGATAAAAAAGCTTGGAAGGAGTTTTGCTCCAACTCAAAATCTACCAACTTACAGATAAGCAAATCAAATGTACTAGACACATCATAAGTTATGAACATACTAGTGGTTTCTTCTCACTTCTTCCACTGGTGGACAAAAAATTGAAGTGAACAAAATATGACCTGTCTAAGTGCTTATTAATAGTAAGCTTAAAGAAATTAAAAAAAAAACATATGTTATCCAAATTGAAAATATAGGAACGTATACATATTCCGAAGTTTGAAAAAAACTTACGACACCGTTGATATTAGTACTTTTCTAGATTCTTAAGTAAACTTTGTATTTAGAATACAATACAAAACCAAAATACCTTACTGTACACCAGAAAAAGAACATCACAAAAAGACATTACACGAGAAAAGTACAATGGGCGGCCTTATCGCTTATTTACAATACAATACAAAAATACTTTATTGTACACCAATTACAGATTATTAAAAAAGACATCACATGATACAAGTACAATGGGCGGCCTTATCGCTTAGAAGCTATCTCTTCCAGGCAACTTTTGGATGGAAAGAATTATGTGAATTTAAAAAAGGCAGGGGGTGTACCAAGGATAAGGTAGAATAAATATGAACATACATGAATATTTAAAGATAAATAAATATTATATATATAAATATACCTAATAAAAACTTCTTAGTAATACATACTTAGTTTATAAATAAATAATAAGTACCAATATTCCTTAAAAACTGGTAAGGACAATGCTTTTCTGATGGACTCTGGTAGTGCATTCCACAACCTTATGGCCTGGATGGAGAAGGATTTGTCGTAGAAACTGGTTTTGTGAAGTGGCACACTCAAAGCCAGATTTTCTGACGACCGGAGGACACGGGAAGGATGAGGATTATCACTTATTTAGCAGATTTACATATATTTGTGACCGAGGCAACATAATTAGAAAAAAGTTAACAAAATGACGGTAGCAATTCCTTTACCCATTATTTTTAGTATACGTTCCGCCAGCGCTATTAGTAGGGAAGTAATTAAAAATTAAGATGGCCACTATTTTCCAGCGGTACCCTAATTGCGGAACCCGCGAACCGGTAAATACTGGTTATCTACGGAACTTTGGGTTTCACTTAAATAGTTGGTACGATAAGGGAGGTTATTAAACTACGTGAAGTTTGAAATGAAGGGGATGAATACCTTCGCATCATCATTCAGGCCGAATTTGAAAAAATCACACTAATACCTATTATAAACTTTTTTTTAATCATATTTATTATTAAGGACTTTTACTTCGTAAAGTATGCCAGTCCTATCATAACCTAAACTTATAACTAACAAACAAAACAAAAAATACAGCAAAATAAAAATAAATTGTGGCTATTTTTAAAGGGAGTCACTGATGCATAATTTTTTTTTGTATAAATGTAGTTCTAAGCCTGGAATAAAACAAAGGATAGGTTGGTACGTTTTTTTTTCCAAAAATAAGTCCTCGTGGTATAGAAATAACTTTTAAACGTTTCTATACAAACAACGCGTGCGAAACCGCTGACAGAAACTAGTCTCATATAAAAAACGTATATATATAATTGGAAAACTCAAAAATCAAATCATGGTAAATATCCCGTTTTAAATGACTTTAGTGTTGATAACCATGCTAGTTTCAGAAGTTTTATCGTATAAAAAGGTCAGTTTCTCTGTATTTTTTTCTAGACACGTCAGAAAGTTACCGATCACTCGCAACTTGTTTCTTGTTTATCTTCAATTAAATTACGGACAAACAACAGATCTAACTAGAATTCAAAAGTTTGCTGCGGGCGCTAGCAGAAACCACCAATAATGAATCACCTCGCTAATTGGCGAGGTGATTCATTATTGTTGTATATTTCAAAATTATCATCATCATCATGCCTATAACAGTCCACAGCTGGTCATAGGCCTCCCCCAATGATTACCATAGCGCCCTGTTTTCAGCTCGACGCATCCAGCATCTACCTGCAGTCTTTCGCAGGTCGTCATCCCACCTGGTCGGAGGGCTGGAATAATATATATATATTATTTCAGATCTTAATGTGTGGAAAGTTTCAGCCCAATGCATAAGGTATTTTTGGCATTGTATTGAGTTTTTCAGTCAGTAAAATGCCAAAAATACACATTAATAAAAGCTCTGCTTAGTTTCGGGCTAGGTGATTAGATGTGTATGGATTGTCCAGCATTATTTGTTTATTTATATAAAACTAACTGCACCCCACGGTTTCTCCCGCGTAGTGATAGATATTTTGGATAATATACAAATATTTATGAATTGTAGCCTATGTGTTATTCTGGTATGTAAGCTATATTATTGTGAAGTTTCATCAAAATCCATTCGGTAGTTTTTGCGTGAAAGAGTAACAAACATCCATCCATACTTACAAACTTTCGCGTTTATAACATTACTAGCTGCGCCCCGCGGTTTCACCCGCGTGGTGATAGATATTTTGGATAATATAAAATATACATATATTTATTAATTGTAGCCTATGTGTTATTCTGATGTATAAGCTATATTACTACTTTTTTTTTTCGTTCACAATAGGCCTATCATGGCCGCCGTGATACGAAAGCCACCCCAAAGCAAAAAAAGCTATATTATTGTGAAGTTTCATCAAAATCCATTCAGTAGTTTTTGCGTGATAGAGTAACAAACATCCATCCATACTTACAAACTTTCGCGTTTATATATATATAATATTATAGTAGGATTACTTACAACCTCGTCTGAGGCCTGACCTATCTTTTAAAAGATAGGTTAAAATAATCTTGTTTCTATAAAAAATATTTCTTTATTATTATTGCGATAATGCTAATTTAGTTGCCATATCTTTTGTATTTCATTTTGGGAGCAGAAGTAATTAAATAGAACGAAACTTCGAGGGTCATTTCCACTTGGGACCCAAGTTTGGAGGCTCAGGGACGAAAACGTGGACTAATTAAGAGTGTTACCTTAACAAAATATCAATTACTTTAAAGTTTCTTAATAATTTTGTGCTAAGCGTCGAGCTGAGATGAGACCCAGGACGGGGCTATTGAAATCTGACATTTAAGGTATTTCGGGTCAGAACATTCAGTATAATTTTGTTTCAATGCTAATTAAATTTAAATAGTACTTAATAATACTAATATTTATTATAGAAATACTACAAATTATGGATCTTGTAATCCGAAATAAAATCATCTTAATTTAATTTCAAGCAACAAAACTATTTAAATATGTTATTAGTTGACGAACGATGTGGCGCGGTGGGCGAAGGTCCGCCTGCGACGCAGGAGGTTGCGGCTTCGATTCCCGCCTCGGAACAATTGTATGTACAATCTGCAGATATTTGTTCCGGGTGTTCTGGTCGTTTTCTATGTATAATAAAAAATATCTATCTATGTAATGTATTGTATTATGTATATCAGTTATCTAGTACCCATAACACAAGCTCTGCTTACCATGGGGCTAGATAATGCTGTGTGGATTATCCAGCATTATTTATTTTATTTTATTAGTTTGCTGTTTCCATTTCTTTTTGCTATGGGTAGATGAAGAAATAAGGTGAGACGGAGGTCGCTTATCAGGGTACTAGGCTGTTAAGAATTATCATCATCATCAGCCTATGTTAGTCCACAGCTGGACATATGCCTCCCCTCTCCCCTAACGAGCGCCACAGCTCCCTGTCTTCAGCTTGACGTATCCAGCATCTTCCTGCAGTCTTTCGAAGGTCGTTATCCGACCAGGCTGTTCATAACGAAATAAATAATGCTGGGCGTTTCCTATATCATCAAGCATCAATATTTGCTATGGCCAGCAGTGGACTAGTATAGGCTGTGTTTCATGATGATGAAATAAATAATGCTGAGTGTACTGTTAATTACTATTTACACAGCATCATTTGGCCCTAAAAACGGTAATGCTGGTGTTATTTGGTTTTCTTTTAAAATTCCATGATTAATACATTATTATGTAAGTACATAAACTACATTTAGAACTGGAAGTAACGAAAAAGAATTTCCGTGTCCCGTGGCAAGAATCTACTCATAAAATCTTCGCTGACGAACTTGTCGAAAAGAACATATAGCCGAATTAAGAACCTTCACGTTTTTTAACTCGGTTAATTAATAATTTTACTGGTTTTCTAAGAGTTATAAGCGTAACTAATTAAAACGATATGCCCCTAGGTATCTGGTCCAGGCTAATTAATTGCATCTTGTAAAGAGTGCAGGTAGGGTGGCCACCCCATTTTGATCCCTTTTTAATTGGCACTTCGTAAAGCATTTCCATTTCACAGAACACCCTGTACCATGTACCTACCTAGTTACCATGTAGCAGGGTATTTTGCCGTTTAAAAATAACTGACTGGACTGGACTGTCATTAAGTGAACGTCGAGGCGATCCAGCTCCTCGACAACACGGACATAGAGAGAAGGCTCAAAAGAACAAAACCTTTTGATTTAGTGTAGTGATAATTAGTGTATGTGCAGAAGTGCTATCTTAAAGAACACATGAACAAAGTGTATTCACCTTAAGTATAGAGACAATAAGAAAAGTGCCAATGGACACGTTCTTAGTAATATGTTGTTATAAAAATAAGTTAGAACTAAATTACCCATTAGCCAATTCTATGGCTAGATTGTAATTATACTCTAGTGTATTTAACATTTATATAAGTATACTAGACAATATAAAAAAAAAAAAAAATAATAACGAATGAATGAACACTTTGTTGTACAATTTAAAAAAAACTAAAAGCTTATTAAAAACTAAACATCCAAAGGTTGCCTGGAAGAGATCGCTTCTAAGCGATAAGGCCGCCCATTGTACCTGTCGCATTTAATGTATTTTTGTAATGATTAATTTGATTATGGTGTACAATAAAGAATTTTTGTATTGTATTGTATTGTATTGTAAACAAAGTCAATAAGGCGGCCTCATCGTTGTCAGCGATTTCTCTCTGGCAATCTTGTCATAGTTATAATCAACATTCGTCTTCAACCTATTTGAGTCGTCTTAACACTTTCCTCTTTATGCTACTGTTTCTGTGTTTCGTTTGCAAGTCGCACACCTGAGAAACACCACTGACGCACAGCACAAAAATGTACATTCATATGATAATATAAACAAACTATGCGGTTTCGCACGCGTGGAAATCTATGTGTCAAATCGTTTACAAACCTTCCCCCTGAATCACTCTAGTCGCTATCTGTTAAAAACAAACCGCATCTAAATCCGTTGCGAAATTGTAAAGATCTAAGCATACAGGGACAAACAGACAGCTAGAAGCGACTTTGTTTTATAATATGTAGTGATACCTCCTGTCAAGGTGATAGAAACTCGAAGGTCCTATCAGCTCTTCCTCAACTCTCCTCCAACAGCATGATTAATTACATCCCAACAGTAAATTAAAGAAACTTCGTGTGAGTGCGGAGCGGGCCGTACGCGGATCATTCTCCTGAAAGGTTCTGCCACACGGTTGGATATTCCGTCTCAACAAATTATATTCATCATCAGCCTATATTAGTCCACTGCTGGACATAGGCCTCCCTCAATGAGCGCCATAGCACCCTGTCTTCGGATTGACGCAAAAAAAAAAAAAAAATCCTATACATCAAAAGAAGATTTTCATTGAAACTATACAAGAAGGCAACTCCGAAACCCCAGGCAGTTATTTCTATCTCATGGGAACTGATTTATAAAAGTAGCCTATGATTCCAGGTCATACTTAGGCACACTACATAATTAATAAGGTACACATTTGCTTTGATATGATTTTTTAAGGCCGGTATTAGTAAAGTTTATTTTAATAAAGCTGCAAGCTCTGCTTAGCGGGCTAGGTGATACTGTGCGGATTGTTAAGCATTATTATTTTAAATCCTTTCGAACTTGACGACCGATGTGGCGCGGTGGGCGAAGGTCCGCCTGCGACGCAGGAGGTTGCGGGTTCGATTCCCGCCTCGGAACAATTGTGTGTACGATCTGCAGATATTTGTTCCGGGTGTTCTGGTCGTTTTCTATGTATAATAAAAAATATATATCTATGTAATGTATTGTATTATGTATATCAGTTATCTAGTACCCATAACACAAGCTCTGCTTAACACGGGGCTAGATAATGCTGTGTGAATTGTCCAGCATTATTTATTTATTTGTATGGTCCCAAGGATACACCGTGGGTGCGTGCTCCAACACCCACGGGGTGCGAAACTAATTATAGGATAATAGCGTTGTTGCAACTTTATTGTTGAGGAACTTCTATAACAGCGATCCTGGGAAAAAGGTCAAGACAAGACGCCTACCTTCTTTGTAACCTTTTGACTATACGATACGACTTTATCAATTTCTAGGTTATCGTCATAAGAGGGCGCATTGCGCGCCATTTTGTTCAAAGGATAGGGATAGGATTTCGCGTTCATAGAAACGCATACGTCTTTGGAAAGGAGAAAATATCAAGTTATTGTTTATTTACAAAAAAAACTAAGCAATTAAGAAACTATGGCTTAGAGGAACCAAATAGTAAAACCTTACGAATCATAACATTTTAATAGACCGCAGGGTTCTTCCTATCTCGAGCAAATTTTGTGTGAAACAGTTCACTTTTATGATTTTTTATCGTATTTTTTTCTGTATCGTGTTTTCTCTAGATTATTTATGAAAAAATATTGAAAATAGTATAACAATTAAAATTTACCACAATAACTCAATCTGTCTTACTTTATCCCGACGACTAAAATCGACACTTGTCGATTTTTCTAAGCAATGGTTTATTATTTCAAGCGTTATGAAAGAGACTGACTTTTGAAGTCCTCTCAAATTTATTTATTGATATAATAACATCATAATAGGTTTTTTTAGTAAGCCCTAAGGCGATGTTATAACTACATATACTAAAAATGACATATTTTTGTACATGCACACAATACTAAATAATTTATAATTAAATAAATCATTTATATTTAAATCAGTTTAGTTAAAAAAAACAACGTTCAAGTAACTGCATAAAGTTCTGCGCACATTCATCCGAGACCGCTGCCGACCAGTACAAAAATGTGCATTCAAATATGGGCTTAAACTAGCTACCTTTAGATACATTTTACAGAAACAAAATGACTTGCCATAAATTTCAAACAAGTGGTCCACGAGCTGTCTGTCATCTGATGCCGTCAATATAAATACATCTAAATGTTACGAGTACTGACGAGACTGAGAGACTCATATTTGAATGCACTGTTTTTTGCCATGCTGCACGGTGCTTTTCAGGTGTAGGACAAACTTAAACCATCTAATTTAACTTTCCTATCTTAAAGCCATGTCTGCTTTAGGCCAATGAATACCAAACTCAATACTCACCTTCGTCTCCCCGAGGCAAGGGACGCTCCTGGACGCAGTGAGGTAAAAAACTCGTTAGCTGCGACTGCTTCGAGTACACTAAGGGTTCCGTATCAACGTACTATATTTGTGCCGTGTGGTGCTTCAAATTTGCACCACTCCAACTCTTCCCGCGCATGTCTTAAGAGGCTAGTAAGGAATATCCAGTGTGGGGTTGGCAGCAGCGCCACTTGCAGATCAATTCACCGAACAACAATCCCCAACCCGCATGCCCGGTGTAGGGGATTATGGACATTACCTCATAAGATATAAGATTTCTTCGTCAACGTCCGTTCATATGGAGGGAATCAGCAAGCGACGTGCGGTAGCTTTTTCGCATTTTTTGATTCTTTTAATTTTCTACCTGTATATTTTTTGAAACTGTGTGTTTTTAGTAACATTGGGTTCCCTTTGCACCTTATGCTTACGGAATCCTAGAACTCGACGAGCGCAAAAGGGCAGAGGCATATATCTTATGTGAGAGGTAGAGTGTGTTTGGCAGGAGTGGTATGGTGGACAGCTTGGCAAATAGCTTGACAATTTCAGATAGACCGCTGGAGCAAAGAAAACGATGTATAATGATTACGGCTAATAGCTTCTCTTATAAACCTTTCTCTTGAATAAAACACTCTATCTATTTAAAAAAAAACTGCATCAAATCCGTTGCGTAGTTTCAAAGATCTATCTGCTTTAGGCCAATAGGCATACATAGGGACAGACAGACAGCGGGAAGCGACTTTGTTTTAATATTTTACTATATAAGATTGTGACCGCACTGAGTGAAAAGATTTGGGGGAGGCCTTTGCCCAGCAGTGGGACGAATCAGGCTAAATAAAAAAAAAATAAGATTGTTATTAAATATCCATCTATTCGACGACCTTTGTGACGCTGTGGGAAAAGGTCTGCCTAAGGCGCTGAAGTAGCGTGTTTGAGTCCCGCCGAGGGACGATGTTTGTATGATCTGATCACAAATAATTGGTATAGGTCAGGTAGATACGTACAGTACAACCTATATGATTAGGGTAGGTTATAGAATACTTAATATCAGTTTTCATAAGATCTCTGTGTTCTTGTATGAAATGAAAAAGACAAATCCTTTGAGTCCTATATTGAGATCGGTTGTGTCATTATGAACTTGAATAATTGCATTTGGATTAAAGCTAAAGCCGCTGTTTTGTGGAAACTTATGAACGAGGTTTTTTGGTAGTTTCCACACCACGTAAATAAACATCAGACCAAAGACCTTCAAAGACTTTTGCAGTGTCTTCAGCCTAACTCAAGATGTCTGCATTTGGGATGGGAACCTCGTAGATGTCATTAATATAAAGTAGGGCCAAGGATACTACCCTGCAGTACTCCAAACTTATTGATTGAGGAACACTTGTGACCTGTCCAGTCCAATCCTCAGACACTGTCTCCGATTCGTTAGAAAGCTTTTGAATCAATCAAACGCGATGCCTCGAATTCCAACGCTTTCCAGTTTACGTACCAGAAAACATAAGCTCTGCTTACTTTGCGGCTAGATGATTCCGTGTGCATATTGTGCACCATTGTTTATTTAAGTTTGCGCTCAGTTATATACACAGATGATTTATTCATGAACAAGGTTTATAATTGTGTTTAATATTAAGAAAATAATTAATGCTATAATTGAGTTTGGTGGCCAGTAAGGGCAATTTTATATCTCTGACTAAACTATACATATTAAAACTATTACAGAGAAATTCAAAAAGTTTAATTTATGATATCACAAAATGTCCGATAAAATTTTTCAAATTTAGTTTGTTCAACGAAATAAAAAGATAAAATAAGTATGTCGCCTTAATTATTATGTATATATTAGTTTATATTTGTGTACTATATATAACATTTAATTCACAGTTAGTACATTTGTTGAAGTTGGAAATCATCAACAGACTAGCACTCGAAAGATACGTCCAAATCGCATCAGGGGGAGCCAAGAGGGGACTTATCGATTGCCGGGTTCCCGAGGGGAAATATATCGATCGTGCGGAACCCTAGCCAGACCTTTCCCACTCTACAGTACAATTATTGCCATAAATATTGCCTCAAGTGTCGTTGTCTTGAACCTATCCGATACATACTGTGTTAAATGAAGAGTTATTTCTACAAAGAAGTTGCATCAGCCTTGATATTATATTTTATTGATACGAGCCTTCCACCCCGGCTTCACGCGTATAAAAAAGTAGTTTAAAACGTACACTTTCATGGCCCACATCACGATGCATGCACATACGCCCTCCAAGCGGCGGCGGCGGCGCATACGCACCGCCTAGGCTGGGCAGTAAAGGCATTAAAAACGATAGTCTAAAGGTTTACTCGGCACGTGCCCACAATTCTCCCAGTCGGCATGATTTTTTCCTACATCTTCAACAACCACCGTCATTACCTAATGACGGATCATTAGGGTTTGCATAGAGGTAGGACACCTGTCCTACCTCGATTATTTGTATTAGATCGATTATACGTACTATGATTAATACCTTTGTTATGATGAATCACACCACACAATCCGTTTGACAGTTTTTAAGTTCATCGCGTTCTGACAAACATATCTTGCTTTGTTTTAATTTAAAATATTGACTTTAAAAAATAATGTGTCCACTGTTGAACGCACCTACCCCGAAAAAGGAGGAGATTCTCCATATTCACCACCCTTGACAGACGAAGAATCTTCACGTCATCCATACCGCGATGCTTGAAAACTAAAGTTTTCAACCAGTGTGTCCTAACCGTTATGACCTACGGAGCTGAGACGTGGACACTCACGATAGGGCTGGTCCACCAGTTCAAAGTCGCTCAGCGAGCTATGGAGTTTCTCTGAAGGATAGGATTCGTAACGAATACATCCGACAGAGAACCAAGGTTATCGACATAGCTCAAAGAATTAGCAAGCTGAAGTGGCAGTGGGCCGGCCATATCTCGCGAAGAACCGACGGCCGCTGGGGCAAACGTGTTCTTGAGTGGAGACCACGACTCGGTAAACGTAGTGTAGGACTGCAGGCTGGATGCGGCAAGCTGAAGACAGGGCGCTATGGCGCTCATTGGGGGAGGCCTATGTCCAGCAGCGGACTGCTATAGGCTGATGATGATGATGACAGACGAAGACATAGGTAAGTTTCTAGGGATAATTTTGTTCAACTTCCATCGTTCAAGTTGAAATTTGTGATAGCTCATAAGCTTAATACTTTGAGTGCTGAAAACGCCAGTCTAAAAACAGCCTTGATCCACGTTTCTAAGCTTGATAATGGCTTAATCTAACTACTACGGATGTGAATCAGAATTTGTTCACTATAGTTGAATCTGTGTGGGTGGTCTGTAGTTGGTTTGTTAACATGTGTGCGGGTTCCGTGTGTTATTTATTTTGTAGAGGCTGAATCGCTGCGTTGAACTTGGGAGAATAATAATTGTTTATGGTAAGTCCCGGCTTAGTGGGGAACCAAGAACAGCGTAAGGCGTCGCGGCAGACCGAAGAAACGATGACGCGCCGAATTCGACACCTTTCATAGAACGTGGTTCCAACTGGCTCAGGATCATGATGCATGAGGGGAACAGGGGAGCCATTGCCTAGCCGTGTGACGTTACAGGTTAATTGATGTACAGATCGGTATCATTAATCCAATACCGTTAACAACACAAAAATATGCGTTCAGAATTCGTTATCGTGAGATTATAATAAATAATGCTGGACAATTCACACATAGCCCCATGGTAAGCAGAGCTTGTGTTATGAGTACTAGATAACTGATATACATTACATAGATATTTTTTATTATACATAGAAATCAACCAGAACACCCGGAACAAATATCTGCAGATCGTACAAACAATTGTTCCGAGGCGGGAATCGAACCCACAACCTCCAGCGTCGTACCTTCGCCCACCGCGCCACATCGGTCGTCTAAATTAGATGTATTTTAGTAGATTTATTTTACAAGGACAAAACGGCTTCCCAAACAAGCTTCAAAGTAGTAATCCGCGGGCTATCTGTCAGCTGATGCCGTAAACAATGGCGTAAATATAAAATATATTTAGCGTTACGAGCTAGGAATGCTAATATTAAATCCCATATTTGAATGCACATTTTTGTGCTGTGTGGCAACGTTGCTTTTTATGTGTGCGACAAACTTAGAGCTCTACGAACACCTAGATGGCACCGACCTATATATTTAGCTTTCGGTCAGCAAACCGTAGGCTGTTATCTAATGAATAGTATAAAGACCTCTTTTTCAAGTTATCTCAATTTTAAGCCACAGCTGTGTTAACACAATGCAACGCTATGGCTAAGAATTAGCAAGCTGAAGTGGCAGTGGGCTGGCCATATGTCCAACAACAGCTGGGGTAAACGTGTTCTTGAGTGGAGACCGCGACTCAGTAAACTAGTGTAGGACGTCCTCTGGCCAGATGGGATGTCGACCTGCGAAGGACTGCAGACAGATACTAGATGCGGCAAGCTGAAGACGGTGCTAAGGCGCTCATTAGGGGAGGCCTATGTCTAGCGGTAGACTACTATAGGCTGATGATGATTATGTGTTAACACTCTAGAATTTTATCGTATACAATAAACAATCTGCTTTCATTTTAACTTCTAAAACGACTACTCACTACAAAGTTCAACAATCCAGCTTGTCTGCACAACAGATCCACACGTTCTACTTCAAAGCAATCACTTTAAACTGCATAAATATGCGTTATTCATCCCGTTTCAAGCTAACATTAATTTATGATGCATTGAAATTTTAATAGACTTAAAATTAAAATTACTGCTTTAACTACCATAGCTACTTTAAGGCTCAGAGCAGACGAGCAACTGACGGTGGCCAACTTTCGATATATCTGTCATCGCTAACCGAATTTCAGTTACGCGGATAGTCTCATCAGAGACTTGACATCCACGCAAGACATTTATACACAACACGCAAATAAATAAAAAAAAATGCTGGACAATTCACACACAGCAGTACCTAGCCCCATGGTAAGCAGAGCTTGTGTTATGGGTACTAGATAACTGATATACATAATACAATACATTAGAAACCACCAGAATACCGAATTGTGCACAAGTGTGTGCGCAGACACTGGGGCACTCTCTATTTCTTGACTCTCATAATGCTGGACGGCAGACCGACTTGACCGATCTGTCATCGTTATCGCCACCATAAAGCTGGTTTTCCACCAGAGTTGGGTTCACCACGGGTCAGGAAATAATGTTGCAGAGTAGATAGCTAGATCACTTTAGCTACAGCCTGA
Source organism: Eupithecia dodoneata (assembly GCA_947044415.1). NCBI lineage: Eukaryota > Metazoa > Arthropoda > Insecta > Lepidoptera > Geometridae > Eupithecia > Eupithecia dodoneata. The sequence goes on from OX345670.1 coordinate 6,381,107, forward strand.
CACTAAGTCTTAGGTGGGCAATATTATAAAAAAAATAAAAATGCTGGACAATTCACACAGCATCATCTAGCCCCAAGCTAAGCAGAGCATGTGTTATGGGTACTAGATGACTGATATACATTACATAGATATATCTTTTTTATTATACATAGAAAACGACCAGAACACCCGGAACAAATATCTGCAGATCGTACACACAATTGTTCCGAGGCGGGAATCGAACCCGCAACCTCCTGCGTTTATGCAAAAATACAACGAAATTCACCTGACAAAGTTTATTATCTTAGGCACTATTTCTTTCTCACGAAGAAGTGGTGTAAGGTAACGCCTTGCTCCTTGTAATTTTTGAATTACATAATATAAATCATTTTTATTTTATTTTTAGCTAGCCCACTAAAGTTAAATTGTATTTCTTAACATACTATGTTTCATATAAAATACTTTTCACCATTATCAGGTGGGTGAAAGGCGTCCCTTAGGTATCCAAATTCAGACTATGGACTTTTGAACATGTCAGTAATTTCAACGATCTCAAAATGTCAATGTCATGTCATTGAAAAAGTTTAGGACATCAACCCTAAATATACGCTTAATTACAACCTATAATAAAATCATTAGTACCTCAATCAATCTCAATTAATTGAGTTCTTAAAGTGCTCTGCCATAATGACGTCCATAATGCCATAATGATGAGAAAAAAGTTGTTCTTTTCTTAACGATCCATCTTTCAAGCGAAAGTTTCTAAAGATTACATTAAAATTATGTCCATCTTCGGGATACAGAAATGAAATGAAAGTTTATTTCTTTACGCTTACAAATAAGCACTTAGACAAGTCATATTTTATACTATTCATTATTATATTGATGTTCACTTAAATTTTTTGTCCACCAGTGGAAGAAGTGAGAAGAAACCACTAGTATGTTCATAACTTATGTATCTATTTGCCAAATTTTATTAAAATCCGTCCGTGCATATTGAGTTTTACTAGACTATAGATACACATTTTATGTTGATGAACTTTATACCCAACCCGAGTGGTTCGTCTGCACCCAGCCTAAATGAAAGCGGGCCCGCATACGTGGAATTTTAGCACAAACATATTCCCTTTAAGGCTCTGCAGGAGTTTTACACTTCAAAAGCGAGTTTCATGAATTTTGGAGGCAGCGTAGAGGCGTAGCAGCTAGCTCCAAGTAGGGGTGCCTACGGCGTAGCAAATCCATATAATGTATCCATAATCACCAAATCAAATACCAATCCTACTAATATTATAATGGCGAAAGTTTTAGCCGCTTTTCTGCTGTTATGAAGATATTTGGCCAAATACAACGCCAAAACTACCAAATGGATCGGGATTAAATATTGCTCACATAAAGATCTCGACATAAATGTACGAGGCTACTTTTATCCCAAGAACCACGTGCAATGCCGCAGGCAGAAGCTAGTATAATTATGAACACTAAAGTCGCTGTCTGTTATCTTAACCTATCTCTGATCAAAGGAGATCTCTAATAGCTATAGTCAATAAGTTCTGAAAATTTTTATGTGCCATGATATGATGCAATTAATAAATTAAATGAGATAGATCCCGGAAAGCAAAAAGACTTCTATTTATCTGGATCTAGTGCATGTATCCATTAACTAATGTTTGGTCACAATGGTGACTTACGGATCCGAGACGTGGTCGTGGTCGCTGACTATAGATCTCCTGCATAAGCCGCTTTCTTTTAACACTTTGAGTGCTGAAATCACACGGTATGTGCTTTCTACAAGTGACTAATATGCGTAAATCCACACTAGCGGCTGAGAAAATACAGATCTTTGTGACTCAGCACAGCCGTAATATTTTTCGAATGAAACGCATGTTCGGCGCAACACAACCGCTGCGTAGAGCGTCACCACGAATATTTAGGTTAAAAAAAAGATCGCAGTCAGTGTCAACAGTTTCTGTTAATGTTAGCTACGAATTCGTAGCACATCCCTGCGGCGCGCTACGAAACCGTAGCCATTTGATTTTCAATGGCTACGAATGTCGTGAATTATGTATTGTGTTATTTACTTTCTCACTTTAGTCGTGGAACTTTGGCTGTCTGGGTTCGAATCCGTGCTATCTACTTAAGCAGTACAAGTGCAGAAAGAAAATAATTGAAAAATCCAATTGAATTCCACAATCGAACCAATGGAATAATACAAGCCTTTACATGGGTAAAGGCTAGTTATTGACATAGCTCTAAGAATTTGCAAGCTGAAGTGGCAGTGGGCCGGCCATATCTCACGAAGAACCGACAACCGCTGGGGCAAACGTGTTCTTGAGTGGAGACCACGACTCGGTAAACGTAGTGTAAGACACCCTCCAACCAGGTGGGATGACAACGTGCGAAAGATTGCAGGTAGATGCTGGTTGCGTCAAGCTGAAGACAGGGCGCTATGGCATTGGGAGAGGCCTATGTCCAGCAGTGGACTAACATAGGCTGATGATGATGATACAGATGACGTTAAGAAAACACGTTTGCTCTCAATATCCAAGGACAAAAGTTTAGAAAATAACGCTAGGTTTTAGCTATATTTTATAGGCCTTATATACCTACGCATAGGAAGTCTAGAGGAGACCTTTAGTAACTCATGTTTCCATTTTTTGAGGTAGCAAAGAGTGTCTGTAGAAACACTCGAAAAACATAGCCCGTCTTTAAATAAAGATGATACCTTTTCCTCGAGATTGAAATATCATACAACAAACGCACAAAAATAGCCTGAATCTCACAACAAAGGAGTATAAAGTCAGCCAGTACATAAATCTGTCCAGATGTGACACTCACATGATATATGGCGCGCAGAGTTTTGAGGATTGACGTTGGCTACACGTGGTTGGCTTTAAACTGGCTTTTTCCTGGTGTTGTCAGAGTTTCTGGCATTGTATCCGTTTGATAAATGAATCTACCGCTAAAACAGTTCTACTGTCTATCACTATCTCTGATGACTGTCTCTGACCATTGAATGAGTAGATTGTTTTTAAAAAACTAAAAACCTTATTTAACTTAGTATTTACATTGTTTTTTTTAGATGGAAAACGTTTTTTCCGAGGCGGGAATTGAACCGCAACTTCCTCCGTCGCAATGAGTAGGTAAACTTTAGGCATTTTCAAACGCGTGCTTTCCGAGGCACGGATATCTGATAACACAAAGCTCTGCAAAAAAAAAACATAAAATGAACAAACTTGAGGGATTTTTTTGGGCAGAAAAATTACCTGTAGTAATCTGGAGTCTAGAGGAAGTTGGCGGTGTCCCTCTCGTGACTCGGAAAGCACGTAAAGCCGTTAGTCCTGCGCCTGACTTGTCACCAGTCGTGTCGGTCTACCATCCCATTGGATAATGGGAATGTCTATAATACGCCACCGTCTATACCTATACTATAGCAGGGCCAAGGCGCTGATCTTCCTGACCTTGGATAAAATGGACCAGATGCCCTCTCGACGCAGGGATGGCGGAGAGAAAAATGTACAGGATGTCATCACGCTGTTCAAGTGTACGGACCCGGACGAGAGAGCGTTGTGCGTCGTGAAAGGTTTAGTTTAATTTTATGTTATTATTCGAATGCTGTTCGGAAATAGATCCGATTTCGAAGTTTTTGAAGGTAACCTCGGTCAGTACCCACCTTTATATGTAGTAGACCTTACACGCTTACACGCCATCTGAGTGAAAACACTACCTACGTAAGCCAACCTTGTTGCATTTTTATTTACTTGGAAGACAGACAGTATATAGACATTATAAAGAGTTACAATAAGGATTTACATAGACCAGTGAAGTCTCCACTATTAACAGATTTAAACATAAAACTAGTGAACAGATCGTTAGTTTTAACTAAGTCAGTTACTGGCGGCAGCATTGGCTGCAATGCTTCCACGAAATTTAATTTTACTTTATTTTATCTATAATAAAAAATAATGCTGGACAATTCACACAGCATTATCTAGCCCCATGGTAAGCAGAGCTTGTGTTATGGGTACTAGATAACTGATATACATAATACAATACGTTACATAGATAGATTTTTTTTATTATACATAGAAAACGACCAGTACAACCGGAACAAGTATCTGCAGATCGTACACACAATTGTTCCGATGCGGGAATCGAACCCGTAACCTCCTGCGTCGCAGGCGGACCTTCGCCCACTGCGCCACATCGGTCGTCGAAATGAGACAAGGGTTGAGTTGAAAATATCAATTTCAATGAAATATTTATTATAATTATTGCAAGCTCTGTTCAGAAACATGTTCTGCCTATAATTAGTTCTAGAGGTAGGAGTCCAAAAAGTTTTCTTTTTCCTAGATGAAGCCCGTGGGCAATACAAATAAATATTTTAAAGTAACAACTGGGAGTCAATTTGATTATTTAGTAATTTATATAAGAACACCTGATCTCGTATAGTGCGACGAATGTCAAGATCTACTATAGAGTCCGTGGGGGCTGTCGGAAAGCGGAATGAATAATGTTTCTAAAATTTATTCTGAATGCATAGAGTTGAAGCTAAAACTATTTTATGGTCATTAAATGGGTAGTACAAAAAAAGAAAAAGTTAAGAGGTGTTTAGCCGAATACTTAGTAGGCATTGCTTAAAGTTCAGAGAATCTCTGCACTTGTGGGCCTAACCCCCTGTTTGTTCAGACAAGATTAGTTTTCAATTCAGTAGTTGTTTCAATATACTATACCTATGACCTTAAAGTTATTGATATAGCTCTGAGAATTAGCAAGCTGAAGTGGCAGTGGGCCGGCCATATCTCACGAAGGGCTCTGGGGCGCGCTGGAGCAAACGTGTTCTTGAGTGGAGACCACGACTCGGTAAACGTAGTGTAGGACGTCCTCCGACCAGGTGGGATGACGACCTGCGAAAGACTGCAGGTAGATGCTGGATGTGTCAAGCTGAACACAGGGCGCTATGGTGCTCATTGGGGGAGGCCTATGTCCAGCAGTGGACTAATATAGGCTGATGATGGTGACCTTATAGCATCATGTTGAGCCCAATTTTAGCCAATTGCTGGGACAGGCCTCTTGCAGGCAAAGTGGGACTGTTGTCTTCTACTGTTAGTAGGTACCTAACTATTTTCTTATTATGTGCATAGTGTAACATAACAGCTACATTATTTGTAAATAATCATAAAAGTAACATTACAGCTATTTATTGTAATAAACAATCAGTTGTCTAGGAAAGAGAAAAATAACGTCAATCGTTATCGCATGCGTAAAATTTTCGAAGTTAATTCCTGCTACGTCCAGTTTTGTCTATTCTAACCTAGACAACAATACCTATCCTACTAATATTATAAACGTCAAAGTTTGTAAGTATGGATGGATGGATGTTTGTTATTCTATCACGTAAAAACTACTGAATGGATTTTAATGAAACTTCACAATACCAGAATAACAATTCATAAAGATATTAATATATCTTTATGAATTGTTATTCTGGTATAGGTAAGCGATAGATATTTTGGATAATATACTATATAATTATAGTATATTCACTTTAATCTCTCTTCACTTTATCTCTCTCTCCCAATAAGGTTTGCTGGAAGAGAACTCTTTTTAGGGTTAAGTTCACCTTTGTATTAATTTTCTAGAATAGGTTTTGTATATAGTTTATCGTGCAAAAAGTAAAAATAAATAAATAAATATTATCAAAAGTATCTATACTACGCGGGTGAAACCGCGGGGCGCAACTAGTCAGCAATAATCTATCTTCCATCACTCGATTTTATTTATCCATCCTCTGGAGGTAGGCTAGAAAAAGATTGCTAAGTTATCTAGGTAGGTATTAAAATGAAACACTTATTTCAAACCAGTTTCTTTATTTCATGTTCATCATTTTGATACAACATACAATTAAATTTATCGTCAGATAATTATCAATCCTTAATTTCTAACTTATTCAAAACCTGAATAACAAGTAAGTATTGTATGAGTATTTATTATTTAGATCGTCAAGTAGCTCAACCCACGCAGTCAAAACAAAATGCTAACAAACGTTGAACCAGAGAGCAAGGAAATGCTAGGCTAACAGCTTATGGTCATTTCAGCTCTAGCTAACATCGGCTGCTGCAGTTGCTTCGTAGTTTTTTTCCTGCTGAGAAATAAGAGTAAAATTTCACGTTTCGCCTCAATAGGTTCAGATTATTGTGATAAGTTTCCATGCTCTCTGTTTCAAACCATCGTCCTATGGAATGTTTCATTGAAAGTCAATTCCAAATCAAGCTTTCTTAATATTAAGTACAAAATATATGAAAAACACAAAAATGTTCACACACACATAACTCAAAATGGAAGAAGAAACTTTAACGTGATATTTTGATATTGTGCGATGTGTTTTGTAAACGGTTACTGTTATATTTATTATTATATTACTTATTATTAATATTATATTAAACAGGATTTGTGGAGGATTCAACAGTATTAAATGTGCGTAAGTAAATTCGGATGAAAGAGAGAGCAAGAGAGATAGAAAGTCTCTTAGTGCGGGGAAGCACAGCTTTTGCATTTCAAATAGCTTTGTCGTTAGTCTTAATTATGCTTAACAGAAAATGTGCCCTTGCAGTTCCTTATGCCACCTTTTCAATGAAATTTAAGTGGAAGGAGCTACGAAGATAATAAAGATTTATTATTGCGATAGAGCTGACATCGCACAATACAAAGTATCACACAAAACAAAACACACTACGAAAATAAATAAATAGTTACACCTTTATCTCATAGACAAATGACTTTTAACATCAAAATTTCAACTGCAAGTTTATAGAATATAATTTTTATTGAAAACATCAAGGTACATAGTATCGACAATCAGCAACCAATCAGAATAGATTTTACAAAACACTCGAAAGCTGGAAAACACAAAATAACTGAGCAAGGTCGTGTCGTTTCAATAAATTCTCGTAGGGGGAAAGTCTTAAAAATGTTTCTATATAATGAACAATATTAAGCAAAAAAAAAACTTAAATCCTATGTTTAAAAGGGTCGCTGAATTTTCTAGAAACAGATTATTTAATGAATTCCTGATCTTTCAGGACTCGACAAAAAAAAAGTGTTTTATCGACTTTCTGATCCCAAATAATAAGACACGTAATAAACGTCCGTCAACTCCGTGACTAGAAAAGAAACGATATCTTATGAAACTCCAGAAAGGAAATTAGGGAGTATCCCAATATTAGGAAGGAAGTCTATGAAACTCGAAGAAAAACGACACTAGTCGACGTACGGTCTTCGCTAAACCGATGACTAGCAGCATACAAAAACTTAACCTAAAATAAATATAATAAATTACGCAATAAATTAAATTAAATACAACAATTTCAAACCTGTTTTTAACGCCTTTTGAAAAGCTGTTTACAGTAGCCTCTTTTGGGGTTTATAATGGTATAAATGTAGTGCGAAAATTAACAATAGTGCTGGGAAAAATCATGGGGTGATGTGGGTTGATTTTTATCGATAAATCTTAAAGGTGCTTACGAGGCGGAAACAGGTGAATGGGTAGGAAATTTCAGATTTTATCAAACTGTCGAATACAATCTAATGTAACATGAACACTAAACAACTAATTCATTGGCCATGCTCCTGTAATTGGTACTCAGAAAGTCGTCTACTCATATATATAGTTTTAATCTTGATTGACAAACTGCGTATCTACTTAAGAGTATGTGCGTATGGACATACATAAGTTCGACTATATGAGCACAAGAACAGAATACATTGGCAATGACGTATTAAAAACACACGTTAAGTTAAAATTCCTACACAGATATAAACCTTAAGATATCGATTAGCATTCAAGTTCATTATGAAAAAATATATCATTGGAAATATTTTTCAACTTCTCTCCTATCAAACCATCCAAGAACAACTTATTTATGCATTGTGACAACCGATTTTATAACTACATTGTATTCCTAACAACACTTTGGCAACAAATATTATTTTAATTTTTTTGTTCTTTTTTTCTTCGATTCAACCACATAGATTTTAGATTACATTTTCATTCCAATCGATTAATATCATCGTCTTTTTAGATATAAGACATCGAAAGTATAGATAGAAAATAGTATCGCAGTATCGATAGTTTTGGCGGGTGTTGATCGACTGATCATCCCAACTCTTCAATTTGGCTATCAATGTTCCTAAAATACAACTATCCCAATGATCAGTCCTCCAGCTTCCGCCAATGAAAATTAAGCTAACAAAACTTGTTCTTGATTTAATTTTTTTCATTTTTATCCCTTTTCTGTCATCAGTCTTAAAATTGAGTCACACCATTTTACTACGAAATGACAAACCCTTACCACAAACCTTTCTAGGCCAAAAACGAACATCGGTTGTAATGGGAAGATGGAGCTACGGGGAGATAATTATAAAAAGTTGATGTGACGATTCATTTGACTGTCATCATATAAAGTTGTTCTTATTTAGTTTACATCCGAAACCCGGCGAGGGTAGTTCGAGATAAAGGTTACTGTCTAAGAAGAAGGCTGAATAAGGCTTTCAGGGAAATTACACAATCTTAACACATACATTATTGGTTTTAGAGTATCAACATTTAATAGTTTTTTTTTAATATTACCTTAATACTAAAGAGTACAAAAAATAAAGGAAATATTGATTATGAAAAACAACAAGTTATCAGCGAATACTCGCAATTTCATATAAGAACAACGTTTTTTTTTCGTTTACAGTAACATTAATACTTACGAAGTAGAGATGGAGTAACATTTAAGACGACGACTTTCGAAGTGTTGCCAACATCTAGAGCCAATTCATATAAGGAGCTTCTAGGCCAGATTCGCGACACGACCACTCTTCATCAATTCTTATATTCGATACCAAGATCGCCAATTCAATGTTTTCCCTGATATCTATATTATCTAACCAAATGTCGCGACCGGACTTAGAACGCTTAAACCATCACTCATTGTTTCCCTTCGATTATCCTCAAAGTATCAAAAATATTTGCCTTTCCTTTAGCGAGATCGAAAGATCATGTACAGTCTTAAAGTAAGTTAGGTAACAATTACAAATGGCGATATGCATTCAAGTGAAACCAACAGTTTAGGACGAAGTCGAAGCAACTACCGACATCTACGGCAACAACTACTTAATGTACGATACAAGGTTAATTTTAGAACTTACTTAAACATTTAGCCTTGGCTCGCAAGCTTTCGTTTCCCGTCACGACTTTCCCTTTCATTCATCAATTTTGTCCTATTCTTATTTTCACTCTCAGTAAACCGATCCTTAGAAAACGAACGCTTGTGGTCCAAGCGTAGATGAAACGCTTATGCGCGAACGACTACGAAGTCCTCTTCTATCGAAGACTCAACATATTACCTCAACTTTAAGGCCACGGAGCAAAATGGTGTTTCAGTAGAATATTATAGTAATTATTGAATAATTAAGTAAAGATGACACTAATCTACGGCCTTATGTAAAGTTTCCGAGGAAACTATTGCTTCAACATCAGACGAGAGGCCTCCACAAGGCCTCGTTGCACGATGAGAACACGCCAACACTAATAAACAACCAAGTGGATGCTGGCAGCAACTACTGCCTGTGATAAGCCTGACAGTTTTAAAAAGGCATCACGTAGCGTTTTAGCAGTTAACCAACACGACGCCGATGTCGATGGGTCTATCCTCCATATCGAAGGTAATGTTGGTAAGAGACGACTAGTCAGGGATGGTACAACCCATGCGGGAGAAGCATCACATGTGCTCAGTGTTACTTAAACCTAAAGGTATACTTATCCAGGAAAGCACTGATTGAAAACGTTAACACTACATTGTAAAAAATATCGGTGTCAGATTATACTGCACGAAGCTCAATGTGTGTCTTACCCACTAAACTAACGTAGACAATGCGCTGTCTAAAAATATTCTACTCAATACGCTAAGTAGGATATCATATTAAGTTTTTCATAAGCATAGTGTCATACAATGGCAGGATGTCGTGTAAATTGAGTGTGGACATAAGCATCGTATAACTAGTAATCTTAGTGCGTACATTAACATTAATCACCTAAGCATATCCACGACTAGAACCATTTAGAAAGATTCCAAATTTGCTCTAACCTTCCAATCTGTTCATCATTCCTAAAAATTTCGTCTATTTCAAGTGTGCCGCCACTTCGTGGGGAGATATGTAGTTTATAGTTCATAGAAACAATTCACTATTAAATCTTTTATCTTCAACATGCGTAATCCAAACTGTTTTAGTATATTGTCAATAACTTCCAAACAAAATACGCTACCTCATACCTAAATTTCACTAACCGTCCATCATTCCCCAACTTTATATAAACATGATATGTCATTTGCTACACCTCCATAACCAACGCATCATATTTGGAATCTTTCCATTAAAAACATATTTAGAACTAAAACTCACACCTTAGAAGTAGAGATAACCTAGCACGCGATGAGTGAGCCAAACGCAGCTGTGCATTCCGTAAGCGGAGCTCGTCTCTGGGCGCCGCCCCGGCGGGCGGGAGCGGAGCGGGCCTTACGGCTCGCAGATGCGTTTGCAAAGCGAATAATAGTGAAAACGACACCAATCTTAAAGATACTAATGGTAAATGCATGGAGTACGAACATTAAACCTACATTCCTATCGTAACGTTAACAGCTAAGGACTCCCGCTACAACTCCTTAAAAAAAATTGACGCCACCGAAAAACTAAACGCTATCATAATGCAAACGTTAAACTAACTTAAGCGTTACCAAAATATTCATCTTTCAATAAAACTGTTTCATAAATTCAAACGTGATTTAAAACATTCAGCGTAGCCTGAGGAGGGATGGTTTGTGCAAATATGTGCTTTGTTTACTTTCACCTTAACATACAACGATCACAATTTTTAAGATTACATAGAGTGTAATCGAGCCAACATGAGTAAAGGGTCTGCTCCTATCTACCCGGAGCGAGACCTCGCTACCCCAAAATATACTTTTTAACCCCATAATCTAAACAAGTTTATTACAAAATCAACATCAGTCAATACAGTAAAATCATCGAATATACATATTTCATGAAAAAATACATCAAAAATTAAGTGAAACACCAACGTTCTGTGCTTTCATTAAAATTATCGGCGAATTAAACTTTCAACAATGCTACAACACCGCCTCTTAACTACAAGCAATGATATATGATCATCAAATATGATAAAATCCATTGGAAATGAATACAATTCCTGAGCAATCGTTATTATACGACAGATCTGTACATGTATATGGGAAATGAGCTGATATATACAAACCCCTAATGCTAAAATGACCAACCAACGCAAGTTTCGTAAAATTCAACACACTACGTAGATAAACGGCAATAGTCGACATGACAAGCAGCTCGGCACAGCAGCGCCCTCCGGTGACGCGCAGGCGACTCTGACGGCCAATGCCCGAACTAACGTTAAAACTACCGATATGGTTACTCCTAAACAGAATAAACCTCGCAAATTCGAAAGTCCCTCGTAACTCCCTGAATCTAAATAACATCTTACAAATATCGTTGATTCATTATAAAAATACACGCTTTTCATCCAGTCCTGGTTACCATCTCGCATCCCGTTCTTACCTAGAGTATTACATACTACCAACATCGTAAACGTTACTCTATTTACATTTCTGATTGGTTTCCAAATGAAAATGGGAATCGGGAAGATGGGGCGAACGAAGAAGCTTGAAATTTCATCAATGATCAAGTCCGCGCGCGTACGACGGCCTCAGTAAACAAATACTATTCAAACCATACGAATGGGAGAAACAGCAGCATTGGACACTCTACAATGGACATGAGATATCGAAATGATGAAAGAAATGAGAATTCTTAATTTTATCTTAGGAAACGGCTGAGTATAAAATTATAAACTTTGTAAGCCTAGGATGAGCTTACTCTATTAGGTGCTAAATTTAGTAGTAAAGTGTTCCCTAGTTTAATTGACTTGGAGATTGGGTTTTGGTTGCGCTTTTTAAAAGCCGTGCTGCTGGGAAGGGGAAACGGTAAAAACTGCTTATGAACAAAAACAACAAGTTTTTAAGACATGAAAACAAGAATGAGTGTACTTCGACACAAATTATTTTTAGTGATAAAATAATAGCGAACACACACGAAATCCATGAACTTATAATATGACAGAAAAAGTTGTCGTTTTTACCATAAGATCTGAAAGGTCCTTATGGGTAAATAAGCTACAATTTGTAGAAAAGTAAAGCTATAGGGATATTAGTTTGCTTACTATAAATAGTCCTTATACAGATTTATAGCCTACATCATAAGAACAGTATTCATCTTGAATATTAACCGCCTAGCGCACTGAGATATAATTTATAACATTAGTTATAATTGGACATTTTGTTAATAATGATTTTTGTTAGTATGTTACATAATAATCGAAAAAAATGTACTTATCCTGTCGAGTTCAACCCGAGTGAAGCGAAAACCTTAAAAATCTAATTTATAAGACTAAGGTGAACATGATTTTATTATTAAAAATTATACAAGATAATGATAAAATGGAATGTAACTTTGGACCTCATTTCTAAATCTATAGCGATGTACTTAAAAAGTGCAGTAAAATTAAATATAAAAGCCGTACTTACAGTCATGCGAATTTGATCCCTGTACCAACTGCATCGAAATATGTCTAGGCACACACACTAACACAACTTACTTACCTACACCAATCAAACATTTTGTGCTAAGGGATGTTGGTCAATTTATGACACTTATTGAAATCTGATCTAAGTGGTATCTTATTTTGTTGATCAGAAACGAGGGCAATTTTAGAATAAGGACAGTTAAAGATTGGTCAAACGTGCATAAATAAAATAAATAAAAAAGCTAGTTCTGAACGTATTGCAATCGTTTTTAATCAACCATTAGCTATATTGTATTCGAAAATGTTACCTGCCTAAGCACGAAAATTTGCAAATAAAAATATTGAATATCCCTTGGCACAAACATGCAATACGGAGTTTTTAAAAAAGGAAATAAAAATCGAAGCGCAAGCTACTAAGGTCAAAAGATAAAATAAAACACACATTAAAACTGTAATGAATTGGTATTATTATAAAAAAGCAATTATACAACAAAAATAAATCAAAACAAAACGATGTACATTAATTTAAAGAACAATTGTTTATACAAATAATTAAAAAAATATAATAATTATAACAACAAACATCGACAAAATATTTAAAGACAAAAACACTTTCAATTTTAATCAGTCGAGATTTAGAAATGCAATTTCAAGAATGAATCTTTTCACTAATTTTTACTAACATATTATGCGACATACACAAAAAATTAAGTTTTGTGAACAAATCATTACTTCTAATAATAAAATAATGTTGAAACTTAAAATACCATTTCCTGGCAAAAAATAAATCTAGGCGTCTAAACTTGAACTAAAAAAAAAAGAAATTGGAGTACACTTTTCGTGAAGGTGTAGTTGTCATAATTTGCAAATGAAAATTCGATACACTATACTATACTTACGATAAATATAATACGATGAAAAATTATCTCAAATAAGTAAAAGCGTATGTTGTTACAAAACAGAGTTCATTCATAGAATGTACAGCGCACAGAATAACTGCACATGTAATTCATGAACTAAAATCTGTATTAAGTCTAAAAGTATACCCAAACTCATCTAGCGTGCCCTCAGTCCATCAAACCGAACTAAAATATCACGACAGAAATCATAATGGTAAGTACATATAGAGTCGTCAATCATTGGAGGATTAAAACTCAATCAATCATGTCATGCAGTAAAATGTGTACAAAGGTAGAAGTTCGGTAGAACAGACTGAGGTAAGCAGACCCAGCTTACAATCCATTAACTGCCGTGGATTGTGCTAACGACAGCCGCTTGTCGCTTGTCTCGGAATAGGAACAGGCAAGTCTATCAAATAAATCATTGGTGACGATCACTGAATTTTGGACTCCGAGACAAGGCAACGTGGCTGAGATTCGCCCAATCCAGTGGCTTTCGTAGTTTAGCTAATATCGAAGACGCGTCGGGACGGCCGCCGCGCGCAACAAACAGTTTTACGGAAACTTCTCAAATGAGCTCTGAAGTGCAACGCTAGTTCAGAAAAAGGCGATTTAAAAACCTATTGCACTAAGTTACGATGAACAAAAAATCTTATGATTAACTCAATAAATCAGATTATGGTACATATTTACACAACAATACTAAATATCACTTATTAAATCACAACATGATTGTATGGCACACGATTTAACGGTCTGCGGGCGGGGCGGTCGACGGCGCGTCTTCAATTCAAATACCAGATAATTTTAAAAACATAGGAATATCACCAAATCATTTAACTCTAAAAACTAAGTAGATCAGTTTGCGATTTCACCCAGAGCTAGGATTATCGTCAGATCTATTTTGTCATAGATTCAGCAAAAAATACTAAAAACTCATTATCAACTACTAAAACCAAAAAAACTAATCAAAATCAAACTAAAAATTCAGCTAAGACACTCAAACACACGGTACTGTAGTGAAAAAATAATAGCGTAATATTCATAAAATACAAAAAAAGTAAACATTACACATGCACCCTAAAATACTATCGCTACAAAAATAATAAAAGTGTCCATATAAAAATATCTTACCATAATAACAAACTGTATATTTTAGTTTACCGAACGGGGATAATACTCCAGTAAGTAGTAAAACGCGATCAATGTCGCTTTTGCTAAATCTGCTAAAAATCTCAAAAAAATCATTAAAAACAAAATGCTAGCGAGACGAACATTTCCTACAGCTCTAATAGTTACTACCGCATCCAATTTAAATACTATCATCGAATAAAAACGAACAAATATTATTATCAACCAAACGTTACTATTTTATAAAAACAACGAGAAACTTAAGTCCGTGGGTCTCAGCGACTAGGCGGTTAAGACGTCAACATTTAAAACAAGATCATCTGATCTGACTCCAGAGGGATTTCTTCCATACTTCTACTACCATCGGCTCCGCGGCGCTCTGTGGATACCACGGGAGAAGCTGCGTGCGTGCCACAAACCGTCGCGGACGCCGACTGTGATTCGCAACAACAAAGACCTTCAGTAGGTAAACTCTAAAGAAGTCATTGCTTCAAACGCCGCAGTCAACTTTGTCATTGATAAAACCCCTAACATTACATTCCCCTTAATTTCGTAACTACAAGAGGGGTAGTAACCAAAGATTGTCCAATTTAACACTTACCTAACAATAATGTAACAACTCTTACATAATTTTCATAATGATAATTCGACCGACACAGAATAAGTGCTAGTTAAAACAGGGAGTGCTATTGTGCCGTAGAATACCTTACAACTAACAACAACACCGCTCGATGATCTCTTATTACGATAAAATCACACGCTTAACGCCTAACAATTTTTTAAGTAATAATAGTAAAATATTGGTCCAACAAATGGGCTAAATAATACAAATGCCCTCAATTTTCATCCCTGATTAAACGATGTGGGACATGAAAAAGTATTTTCAATAGCTCAAAAATGATAAGGGTTCGAGAACACCGCAAAACTTTCGGATCCTTTCGTAATAATCTCCTTCCAAGGTACTCGAATAACAACGACAATACTATAACTAATCTCATACAGTTTCGGAAATAATTCGTCAGAGATCTCATGCCGAAAAATATCGTAGAATTCCCACAGGGATAGGGTCGATCACATCGAGACAGCCGTTAACACTTGTCACTTACAAAAGAGGAGTCCCCCGCACTGAGTCACTCGGAACTATGGTAAAATGGACACGCTTGTCGTTGTTGTTCAGAATTTGCGTCGCAGTGTGCCGATTTTTCTATAGTTCGGTCGGTTGGGTCATTCCGATCTCCTGGGGAAGTAGTTCGAAGCTCACATGCCTATAGGCGGCACTTGCACGTAGCGGTAGATGTAGAGACGGTAGTCTTTGCTGGCGAGCACCACCGATCCGTCGTCCATTAGCGCCACGTCGAAGCACTGTGCATGCTTTACCTTGCTCTCGAGGGCTGACACCAGCTGGCCGTCCTGTGTGAATATCGTCAGGTTGAAGTTGTTGTGGTTATCGGCGATAAGGATCTCTCCGGCGGCGTTGATGCCCACACCGATCGGGTAGTTGGTGACGCCCTCCCCGCCGATCTGGCGCAAGTAAATGCCTTCGTAGTTGAACACTTTGACGCAGTGCGCGCGGTTGTCACTAATAAAGATCTCCTGTTTGTCGTTAACTACGACGCCGTTGGGGAATTCCAAGTGCTTAGAGCATCCGAACTTCTGAAGCACATTGCCGATCTGGTCAAAGATTATGACGCGCATTACTTTGCATTCGACGACTACGATACGTCCCTTGTTGTCAACGGTGACACCACGCGGATGTTGAAGGATGTTAGCTCCGAACTTGCGTACGAATTGACCGTATTGGTTGTAGATCTGTATCTGGTGTGTCGGAGATCGTTCAGTGACGATGATGTCTCCGGAAGTGCGCACGACTGCAACTCGGTTCGGGTACAAGAGTTGACCGTCACGTTTGCCACATTCTCCGAACTGAAATTTGAATCGCCCTTCCTTGTCAAAGATCTGAATGCGGTGGTTGTTAGTATCTGCGACAATAATGTCATTCTGAGCGTTAACCGCGACTCCGCTCGGTTCCGTGAACTGACCTTCCATAACGCCAAACTCACCGAACTTGCAGTGGTAGATCATTTTCTGTCGCTTGATCTGCGACTTTGGTGGAAAAATAGCTGTGGAGATCAGCTTGTTCGTCAAGTCTAAGATTGGGTCCGGGAGCGCGGACGCCGCGAGTGAGTAGGGGTCCGGCGTGGAAGGAGGGAAGAGCGAGTCGCAACCTCCGTTTGACCATTTTTCATAGGGATTGATACCGTTCAGGTTAATATCTCCGAGAGATGCGGTCGAGAACGGCCCTAGACTGTTGACGCTGTTGAAGCGTTTCGAGATAATATTAGATTCGAAAGGCGATGTGGACTGGCTGGTGTGTCCGATCAGGCCGTTAGTGTAAGGACGGTCTAGGACGCCGTTCAGACCGCTCGGCAGATGGATGCCTCCGTTCAAACTGCCGGAGCTGCCGTTCACGCTGCTACTGCTGGAGGACGAGCCTCCGTTCAAAAGGCAGCCGTTGGTGGGTCGTGCGATCGGTGGCTGTTTCGATGGCCCGACGTTAGCCTCTGAGCTAGAGCGCACGTATCCAAAAGTGTTTCGGACGCCAACTTGTATGGCCTGATAGTTGGACACGAATTCAAGTTCGCAGGCGGTTTGCATGCTCTGCTCTGGGTTGGAGCTCATCAGCGCCTGCAGTTTAGTGTCCAGCATTTTCCTGAACATCAGGATCTCGGCAAGGTTGGCGCACTTCGTAAGTCTTTCGATAAAGTCGCATGTTTGATAGATCTTGTCGACCGTCTCTTGAGCTTTCTGTCCGACGACGGTCAATGCGATCTGCTTGGTAGAGAACAAGCTTTCCAATTCTTTGAGCAATTCCTGCTTACGCTCTTCGAGCATCGAGCGGTAGAACTGGAACGTATCGTTGATCTCATTTTGAGCTTTGTGGTACTGGACTTGCAGTTTGCCTGCGGCATGTTCAACAGTTTTGACGACGTGTCTTATTTCAGTAGCGCGCGTCTTGGCCTCGGTGACGATCTGCTGCATGAGCTCGAGCTGCTTAGGACCCGCGTCGGCGAGGTGCTCGCAGTCGTGCAGCGAAGCGGGGTGTTCTAGGATCGTGCATTCCTTGCACACCGGCACCGAGCACGTGCGGCAGAAGTATTTCAGTATATCGTTTTTGTGTCTTGGGCAGAAAGCGGTCTTGTCGCCGTTCGCCGTGAGAGTTGTGCCGAGAAGGCTCATTTTGTCATCTTTTAGATCACCGAATGGCAGCACGCGGTGGCCTTCGAAGCAATGCATAAATTGGTGAGCCATGACGCAGTTAGGGCAGAGATAGTTGGCACAGTCGATGCAGCGGGCGATAGCGTCCGACTCCTTAGACTTGCAACCGGTGCAGCGGGCGGTGGGCGAGCTGGCGTTGGCACGCGCTGGCCCGAGTAGGTCCGCGTCCTGCTCTACAGCAGCGGCGATCACGAGATTGGTCAGCAGGCCGTGCACTCCGCCGGCGGGGAGCGTGCTGTCCACGCGGCAGGTCACGCACGTCACTCGGTCGGGGTGGGTTTGCTCCCGCTCAAGGCAGGGTCGGCAGAATGTGTGGAAGCAGTTGAGTACTTTAGGATCGATGAAAGTCTCGCGGCAGATGGCGCAGATGGTGTCGAGGCCGTCGAACTCGCGGAGGTCACATACGGCGGAGTCGCTGGCAGGCGGTGACGAGCCGCTGAGGGTCAGGGGCGACAGCGAGCCGCGCTCTATCGAACTTATTGAGTTGGCACCGGGCAGCGACTCAAGGGAC
The DNA here is from genome assembly GCA_947044415.1 of Eupithecia dodoneata. NCBI lineage: Eukaryota > Metazoa > Arthropoda > Insecta > Lepidoptera > Geometridae > Eupithecia > Eupithecia dodoneata. The sequence continues at coordinate 6,399,561 of OX345670.1, forward strand.
GGGGTGCGTGAGGCCATTTTCAGGACACCGGCATCCCTGGAACAAACGAAACAACCATAAATAAAGATGTTTACTACATTTCCTTTGTATCGCGAGGTTTTTGATCACACAATGTCGTAAAAAACAGACGAAAGACATTGGCGATATTGCCTCAGAATATGATATCGATGTGGGTGTTATAAAATGGTTCACATCAATCTTCGCTTTATAACGTTAACCTGGTTTCGAATTATCTATCGAGCGACCTTTCACGCTGGAAAATTCTAATACTGTGGGGCGTAAATGCATTTTCTTTTAAGTCCTGACCTTAGTTATAGGGGAGGTGCGCCATAACCATGATAAATAGAAGAGCTTTGCTTAATATTTTCGGGAAATTTATGAGCAGTGGAGTGTGAAGCCGGAAGAAGTCGGTTGGAGCGGACACATCAATAATGGTTATGAGAGTGCAGCGCGGTGTTTACCCGGGCCTGCAGTGGCGTCTTGCGTTGCCATGGCGACGCCGAGGGCGTCTAGCGAGGGGATACGTGCTCGTTCTAATCGGAGGGTGGATATTTATTTCGACTCCCCCGTTACCTTAGGGGAGATATTTGCGAGGTGAATGGCCGAAGCCCTCTCAAAATTGTACATCGAGTTATAAAGCAGTTTAATGTCTCTAATTTAAGCTGCAATTCAGTTGCAAATCGCAATTTCGTCGGCGGTTTCCAGCTAAAATTTACAAATTCAACACTAGAAATGTATGTTATTTCGCTCTTTTAGTGTCCATCAGGCAATTATACCACCGGCACGAATACAGTTTGTTTACGAGGTGATAACTTTTAAAGCTAATATTTGGGTGTAGAATTATATTTTCCAGCGCTCAATATTTTCTCTTTTGTTGTTATCCCACTCATGCTGAGGCAAAACCATTTTGTTACTGGACTTACATGATTACCAACACGTTTAGTTTACATTTAAGTTTAAGTTTATTATGTCTGTGTAAGTCTTTTAACAAATAAATTCATTTCATTTTCATTTAATGAAATCGGCCCATTTACTCGGCAACTATTGCAGCGATTTCCACCCGAGTAATCAAACGTAAGCCTCTATAGATCACGGGTGTCTACGTGATACGCCGTAGCAGATCTACGGAACTACGCCGCTACGGTTGGCTGGAGGCCTAGTGGTATTTACGTGATGGACGCGAATGTCAATAGATGGTCCCAGGCTGGACATTTAAGTTTACGTGACGTTCGAGGCTTGTAGATTAATAGGCGTGACGTCAAACGAGATGGCAGACACTTGCAATAAAATGGATGTCTTTATGTTAGAAAAACAGAACGGAACTTGAAAGCTTATGGTAGATAATTGTAATCTAAGTACTCGTTATAATTTGTTTCTATTCTATGATTGTTATAATCTATGTCTTTAAAAAATTTAATTACTGGGAAACTATGAATGGCTCATTTTAATTTAAAAAAAAATAGTATCTATATAATCCGGGACATGTCCTATGATACCACTTAATGAGACTTTTAATTATTTCTGTGGTACGAGTACTTAACAGTACGGTACAAAAAATCGTAGAACGAGGTTTCTAGAACTATTTATACCGTAATATCAAAATTCAGTTGGAAATGCTCAGTAAACCCGAGTTCCACCCACCCCATGTTGATCCTATGCAAATGACGGACAATCAGCTTTGGACCTTAGACGTTGATGTCATTTCGCATATTCAATGACCAGGCTTTAGCTCACGGAAACAAGCGATGACCTCAAACCCGCTTCTATACCCCTGAGATTAAGGCACATATCCGACTGAACGAAGCCTTTACCCTAGAGGAAACAGTTCAATATGAGCTCTAAAAGCGATGGCACTAAGGTGTATTCGTAAAAGCAGGTCGATTGCATCGGCAATGCGTTTCAGCATACGAAATGACCACATTGGGAGTACTAATGAAGATATCCCGGCGAATTTGTATTGTTTGGGAGTTTGGGCTTTTGACGGACGTCATTACGGGGCGGACAAATTGGACATGGGTATTGAATCAATTTAATTAGATTGTGCATTATTGAGCGCCCATGGGCTTAGTCGGCTTAAGCATTGCGGTATTGTGGTTATTGTTCATTAAAAAACGTGCGTTAAAACTTTTGACGTGTCTTAAGATTCATGTAAGTAAGGTCTATATCGGAATAGAATACTTAAGACTTTTGAATTTTGTTTTTAAAGCCGCAAATGTTTGGCGCTTGTAAGGAGTAGATATATCTAGAAATTGGGTCCGATTTGATTCAACTACGTATTCTCTGTGAGCATTTGGAATAAATCAATTGCATTCTTTGTATGTGTAGAATAAAATAAAATAAAAATCATAAGGCGCTATGAAGTCCGCAACTATGTATCTCCGTATTTAGGTATATAAACTTTGAATATACTTCGAATGAAAAATGTAGTTTCTTCCACTAAAGTTGCTCTGTCATATCGCCTTAATTAAACCATCAGTGAGTCTTGGGGGAGGTCTATGTCCAGCAGTGGACTAATATAGGCTGATGATGATGATGAGTCTATCGATTGAAATCAATCTGTGTATGGAATAAAATCACTGAAACTCTATTGGGGTTATTTAACACACCCAAATACATTCAATTTATAAACAGAAAGCTGGAGGAAATATAGCACAATATTGATTACGTCCGTTTCCATTCACAGAACTCGGAACTTCAATCTTGTTATTTCCCAGGTCGGATATTGGAGTACAAAAAGCCCTATACCTTCAAGTACAACAATCTACAAGATCGAACCCTTTCCCTGAGGTCAAGACAACAAAACTTATTTATCAGGTGCAAGTAATGCTCGCAAGTAAAGGGACATTCAAACCCTGAATTTGTATCGTGTGTAGGCTCAATAGCAAATTGTGCTCCTTTGTCGGAAATCCCGGAGGACTCGGCCCCTTGCGATAAGGGCAAGTTAGGGCACAACTTTGCTGTATTGAGGGTTGAAATCAAATATTTGTTTGACGCGAGATTTGAATCAAAGGTTACGATTGAAACTTTGCACAAAGCTTGTGTGAAAAAATCGGGCTTTCTTTTATCTTTACGCCGAATGGCAATTTTACTGAAAGTAGTACGTAACTTTGTTTGCAAAAAAACCACATTGTAAATAAGTATTCGGTATAATGAAACTTTGAGTCGTAACGAACGTAACAAAGAAAATTAATGAGACAAACCTACTCAAGCTACTACGTAAACGTAGATTGCTTTTCGGCTGGACCTGAATAACGTAGAGTAGGTTCTGTTTTCGTCACAAAATAATCATTATATCATTATATTTCAACTTAAATATATTTTAGTTTTAGTGCGACAGTCTATCTTATTTAGCTTAATCTGTTTTAATGTATGTTTGTCTTTTTGTGTGTGCTAATAAAAGCTTTCTATATTCTATTATAACTTCATTAAAAGGCTCATTGAAAGCCTTCTTTGTTTGCTTCAACATTATTATTTATTACGACCTTCTTTTAAACTGTGTTTTCAGTCTACAAAACTGGAATCATAACTAACTACCTTCACTCTTGAATTTTAAGCCTACTTATTCTTTTAAAAGTAGTCTACAGAACTAAAACTAACGGGTAACCAGCCAAGCAAGTCAACACCCCTCCCTTAAAACAATCTGTCAACTTAAAACAGTGTTTTTATAGCCTTCGTTAGACCCTCACCTCGTCTAAAGTAAAGATGTGACCGACGATGTATCACGAAGGATACCTATTCCCTCTTGTCTTAAAGATACCCAGGTTGTAGTTAATCGGAAAAACAACAGCATGTAGTGAATTTCTTAAACCGAGCGGTACGAATGATGACGGTGTAGGATAACCGCTTGTACGAGTGGAAAGTATATCTACCAAGTATTGGTTATATTTTTACTCAGTCTGATTTATGTCAACAGAAGAGGACAAAGGTATCTTACCCGACTACGCAAATTACATTTCAGCAGATCTCAAGTCGGCATTTTTTGACAATATTCAATGCTAATCTGTCAAAAATGTTAACCAGTTCAAATCTTCTAAGCGTTTTTGAAAATAAACGTTAATCAGATATGAGCTAAGTCTGATTAGCCTTTATGTTCGAGGGTTAGACTATTGCGTCGTGTTCGTGTATGTCTGTGAATTAACACTTCAAATGCCGAGCGCGTTCCCACTAAACACGTAAGTCCCACCACTTAAGATGCCAAGATATTTCTGCGCAAACTAATACATTGTTCGAGACTAGGGTCCCCATTAATTGCAATAAGGTTCGAAGCAGATTACCAACCTCCAAAGGGCTTTCCGAACTACCGTAAATCACAGGAGACCGACAAGGAAAAATATACCTACACGTTCCTAGGGTAAGATACAAATTAGTTTGGTAGGAAATAATTTAAACGTTGCAGAATTGTGGTCGAAGGGACTAAGGTAGCAGACTATTATTTTAGGGTAACATGTACTAATTTTGTACCATTGTTTAATGCCAATACGCAGGTACAAAAGGCACAAAAGGAACCAGAATATATTACCTCTGTATTGTTTGTGAAAGGATTTCGAGAACAGTTGTATGTTAATGGAGGTGGGGTTTATTTGATCTTTTTGAATTTAGTACCGAAGTGGATGTCGATACAATCGGTCTTACATACGGAATAAATGCGAAAGTATGGATGTTTGTTACCCCTTCATCGGTCTGAAACTTTGCATAGATAACTACATCTACCTATGCAAAATTATAACAATGATATAAGCCTGGATACAAACATAGGCATTTTATCCTATACATCAGTTCCCATGGTATAGAAATAACCTTAACACTTCGAGTGCTGAAATCACACCGTATGTGTTTTCTAAAAGTGACTAATATGCGTAAATCCACACTAGCGCAGCGGCTGAGAAAAAACAGATTTGTGTGACTCAGCACAGCTGTAATGTTTTTCGAACGAAACGCATGTGCGGCGCAACACAACCGCTGTGTAGAGCGGCAGCACGAATGGCTTAGAATAAAAAAAAGATCGCAGTCGTTGAAAAAAGTTCGCAGTCAAAGTGTTAAATGTTTCCATAGAAACAACGCGTGCGAAGCCGCGAGCAGAATACAGTTATAAGTAGATTAGTTACGGATTTATTTGATGGTTTAATTGAAGGAAACGTACTCTATATGTTTTAAAAGTATACGTAAACTATCCAAAACTCATACTAAGGCCTCTGGATACGTCAAAATTTACGTTAAGGCTCCGTGCAAATGGGCCACCGACCTCAGCCACTACCGGTGGCTGTCGCGCGCTACCACCACATTTGTAACAGTGTCAGAAGCGAGTGGCCGCCACCGGCTACACGTATGCGACGCATCTATACAAAATATATGAAAAAGTATGTTAAGTGGCTGTCGCTGGCCACCAGTGGCTGTGGTCGGTGGCTCGTTTGCGCGGAGCCTAAAGCCTCACGTTGCTCATCCAAAGTTAATGAAGCATAAAACTTGTCTCTCCAAAATCTGTTTCACCGAAGAATAAGAATATAAAAGCGGGGAAAAGTGTAAAAATATAGATAATGTAGTCGTGCCTCGAAAGTTGCGTCGTAAGTTTTGGGGAGAATGTATAAATTATTTTTTATTAAAAGTAGGCTTAAAGAGAAAAGGCGGGAGGTAATATTTAAATTGAATAGCACCTACGGCATCTCTGACATAATGGGGAAGCATCGGCTATGACGCAGGGGGTTCGATACTCGCCGCGGGACAAATGTTTTATATTTACAAGCTTTCATGTTTTATAGATATATTTGTCAATAAGATTTTTTTTTTATTGAGCCTCTTTCGTCCCACTGCTGGGCAAAGAAAATGTAAAGACGTATATTTAATTTTTTTAAGGTTTAGGTTATTTTGGTAGAGGTATTTAGCCCAAAATATTCACCACTTAAGAAGGCTTTCGCGCGGATCTCGTAAAATCCACGTTATAAATCAGGACAGAAGGAAAAATTCGCGACACGCATTTTTTTATATTTTTCGATTAAAATCTTACATCGTGTTAAAACGTTACCTACGTATTTATTACCTTATTTATAAACGCTTCTATAGATGTGATGGAACCTTCATTTTATATTTATTATATTATTATTCATTTTAAGACATTATTGTCCCACTGCTGGGCAAAGGCCTCCCTTTTCTCCTTCCACTCCTCGCCTTTTCTCCTTCCAACGCTGCAACAGATATATATATTTCATATTTAGAAGAAAAAAATAATAATACGTTTTGATTCAAAAGCTGAAATTTTGCATAAATATAGTTCTAAGCCTGTAATAAACAGGCCTAGGTTGCCTGGAGAAATCGCTGTCAGCGGTAAGGCCGCCTATTGTACTGATCATGTTTAAAATTTAGATATATGTTTTATTTTGTTATGTTTTAAGTGCAACGAAGTGTGCATTCATTCATTGCTATTTTTTATACCATACAACAGTTTTCATGGGATAGAAATCAACTTTAAACGTTTCCACAAAGCCGCGGGCAGAAACTAGTGTATGATACACGTGAAACTGAAAAGTAATCTCTATAAGCAAAGGCAGGTCGGGACACTCGCTCGCTCAATAAAGTTGAGGGATGCAAATGATAAATAAATAATGTATGAAGGCGGATGAATACGACATTTATTATGTATCGCAAGTTGCAAGCGAAAACCGAAGAGGAAATTCGGAGATATGTCTCTATTTGAGAGTAATCTTTGAAAGGTTCTTGGGAAAGGAGACGAAATATCCTTGTTTTTGAATAATTCGAAAACAAGGCTATCGGATTATTTTTGAATGGGAGGGCGGTTATGGGATATTTTTGTTAATAATCTTTCAAAAAAGTATATATAAAAAAGTATGTATGTCCCAATTAAATATTATTCTTTATAACAGGCCACCGTCTATACTTGTTATAACACTCCATGTCCATCCAAAGGTTGCCTGGCAGATATCGCTCTAAGCGATAAGGCCGCCCATTGTACAGCACATTCTGTATTTGTCTTTTTCCTGTCCAGTGTATCTGTTTTATTTGGTGTGCAGTAAAGACACTTACAAGAAAACTAAATGAATCATCACTTGGATGGATGGATGACTTGCCAAAATTACTAAACAGATTGGGCTAAAATTTTGCATTGATGTAGGTTTACATCTCTGATGAAATAAAGGCTACTGTTTATACCAAAAATCTGTTCTCATGGGATAGATTTTTTAATTAGACCCGTGGTAGTTATGTATTCTATCAAAAAGCATAGTTAAATATACGAAATAGCTTTGCAAGCTAAGCGAACGCATTCGGCGATTGTCGCGATGAGCTATTTCCCAATTAGCCAGTAAATGAGTCACTCAAGCTCAAAGCCAGTAAATGAGTCACTCGGGCTCAAAGCGTGATGGATTGCTATGCTGGTTTTGGGAATTGTCAAACGGGTATGATTATATCTTGTGTTCATTTTCATTATACCTCTAGATTGGGTTTATAATTATTGAAAAAAAAAATAACAAACTTCCTTAGGATAGAAAACTTCTTTAGAAACATAAAGATTGAATTTCGAAAAATTTATTTTCGTATAATTTGTTTTAGTTGTAAGTTGTTTAGTCTTGAACATAAGGGAGCTTAATTTTTCTGAATTAAACTCCTGCTTAAATTGTTTTGTGATTTTTTATTTTTAAATTCAAATAACACGTCTGTATCGTGTCCAGCGCGAGTAATGAGAGAGAGAGAGAGAGGGTTGATACCTTATTATAAAGCTGGCGTGAAGCGCTCGGCTTGAACAAAGTCTTGTCTTCTTTTTTATGAACACACACATACTTCTACCAGTTTTGTTAAGAAAAAGGCTTTATATTATATTAAAAGAGATTCTGAGAAGTTTTTTGTAAAAAAAAATTATAAACTAAGTTGTAAGTTTGATGTTTTTTACGAATATGATGTTAATCTTCGTTCAATGTAAATAACCAAGCAAATTGTGGTTATAAATCAATGTAGGCCTTGAATCTGTCAAACTCTCGTAGCCAAGCAAGCCTACGGCGTAGAGGTGCTACGCCGTAGACGCTCTACGAAAACTCGTAGCGCTATATCTAGAACACATCCTTCCCATTTTATCCAAGATGTTTTTAGAAACAATATGGGACTGATATAATATTAATATATGTACGTACGTAACAGCATAGGAAATAAAACCAAAACTTTTATCGCGGCACAAAGGCATACACAATGATATTCGAAAATGGACAAAAGATGAATAATTACAGTCAAAAACATATAGAAAGTTGTCAAAACAATTGTATCAAATTTCTACGATTTCAATGCGTTAAATATTTTCTATCAATACTTTGACTTAGTAACTAAACATGATTATCTTGGATTTTTCTCTTAGAACAGATAATATTTCCGTCTTTTTCATTCCAGTGTATTAGAAAAGAACGACTGTATCTGTGGTGACACATCGTGACAAGTTACCATTTGCTAGGATTTTAAGTGACAGATGACGTCACGCGGTTTCCTCCGAAAATTACCATCATAAATTCGATTCTAAGCTTTATTATCGTCACGTAAGACCGAGTATCGCAAAGCAGTCAAGTAATCCTGGGGTAATTTCATTTTAAGGAAATTCCACTTAAGCTTGACTTTCGCTTTCATACAAATAAGATTTTGAATCAATTTTCACATTGTGATTTAATAATCATGAGCGGTGTAATTTAAGAATTTAGAACAATTTCTGTTTTATTCTTCCCAAGAAATAAATAATAAATAAATCAATAAATAATGCTGGACAATTCAGACAGCATTATCTAGCCCCATGGTAAGAAGAGCTTGTGTTATGGGTACTAGATAACTGATGTACATAATACAATACATTACATAGATACATATTTTTACTATACATAGAAAACGACCAGAACACCCGGAACAAATATCTGCAGATCGTACACACAATTGTTTCGAGGCGGGAATCGAACCCGCAACCTCCTGCGTCGCAGGCGGACCTTCGCCCACCGCGCCACATCGGTCGTCAAATTATTAGAAATGATTTAGATTAGATTATTAATAGCCCGCCCCTTACCGAGACCGATTTTTGAAAACTGTAGTAATATAACTCCTATGCGATCGTCTGAGATCAGATGTAAGTTGTCTGCGACCGTATAATTTATAGTAAAAAAAAAAAATGTCACAGTACACTTTATACGCATGTAATGTGGCCGAAACTTCAGGAAAATAAATAAATATCGTGAATAGATAATATATAAATAGTTAAATGATGATACCTAATCGCGTAACTTTACGAAACTTCATTAATAAGGTATATTGTATTAAACCATAATCGTAAGAACAGATCTAGGCCCTATATGTACAATATGTATGTATCAATAAAAACTAAAAGGCGATTCTGCGGGTTAACGCATTCACTGCCCAGCCCGGCGGTACGACCCGTCTAGCACCTCGAGGATAGGTGGTGAAAGTATTAAACAAGCTATGTCTACCGGTATTATTGCCAAGTATTCCTCTACTCAACTATTACCTATTCTAAAGTCATTTAAAACGGTATATTTACCATGATTTGATTTTTGAGTTATCCAATATTTCGGCACTGTTTCATGCGCCATGATCACGGAGTAACTGAAGGCACTGCGAGTTTTTATGGGCAGACATACCGATCTACCCTCATTTTTTGTCTTTTGCTACGAACGTTGCCACTACCACCGGTTTCACTATTATCGAACGCAGCTCGATCACGACATAACACTGACGGTTTAAATGACTTTAGTATTAATAACCATGATAGTATCAAAAGTTTTATTACCTATTTATTCTATCTATTTATAATCGAACAAATTAGTGCAGAGCCTCTGTACGCACAATTAACGGTTGAGTGAAGATCTAACACCGTATCAACATCATATCTGTTTACGTTTGATTGTTCAAAATAAGCTCAGCATCACTGTAGCGGTGTTAGCTTTGTTGATTTGTTTGTATGTTTGAATTGTTTAGTTTTGTTTACTACCCTGTTAATGTTAACTAAGCTGCCTGTACTCATTTAGATTTTATAATTGATTGTGTATTTGTATTGATTCAGTGTCGGTGGATTTTATCCCCTGGGAACTGATTTATGTGATAAAAAAGCCTATGTCTTATTCCAGGCCTAGGACTACCTGTATGCAAAATTTCAGCCCGAGCCGATCCTTGTCTTATCAGTAGATTTGGCGTAAAGAGGTAACAAAATTCAAACTTTCGCATTAAAATCAGCGTTTAATATATACCTCGTGAACCTTTTCATTTTAATACCTCAAGCTTAGCCCACAAGGTGGACCGGTGACATGGTAAATGGGAGGCGGGAACCTCTCGATGCGGGTAGCGCGGGAACGGCCATTGTGGCTGTCATTAGGGGAGGCAAATGTCCAGCAGTGGACGAGCATCGGTTGATGGTAATAAATTATTTTAAACTTTAGTACTTTAGCTTAGCCAGTAATAAAATAGCTCTTGCTCGCGGCTCGGCATGCTCTTTTCCGGGATAATAAGTAGCCTATGTCTACCTTACAGCGTACACATTACCTTCACTTTATTATTATCTAGAAGGAGTGTAGATGGGTTAGCTAAATGCTAGTTTATCTTTGGCTAGTATGAGTTAAAAAGGAGGCTTTTGACAAACAAAAAATCTAATGACTATGGTTTCATAAGCATGGATTACAAAAAGTATATGGTGTGTGGTGTTGTGTTGATATTTATACTTGTTTTATTATTGACGACATATGATATATATCATACGATATAATGTGTTGTTAGAGATCTGTGTTTTATGAATCCATTGCAAGCCAGTCGTTATCTGGCACGGCCTGCTTTGGAGATGAAATCATTGTATATATTGTTTCACTCAGAAAAATAAATAACATTTGTATTTACACCACTTGTATGTATCTAACTACATTCTTTACCATAGGATTCAAAATTGCTTGAAGATACAAAACTTATACAGTCTTGTTTCTTGTCACTTGTGTATTTCTCTAACTTTGTAAGCGTGTAAATTATTCTTTTTAAAGATATTCATGCGTACTATTCATTTTACACCATTAATTAAGACATGTAACGTTCAAATACATTAATTACCAGCAATTTGAGATAACTTCTGTAACGGTCGTAATTAACGGCGTTACAAACGTAACGCTCCGTAATGAATTCGTAACGATCCATTGATCAATACGCAAAGACAATTTAATTGCGCTGATATTAATTTTAAGGTCTTTTGAGGTTCGCTAATAACCTCAAAAGTCCTTAAAATTAATACTTAATATATATATAATACTTTTTAAAATTAATTCAACCGGGTATACCCTGAATGATGTGAATTCCAGGTTTTAAGATTACAGAAGGTGATTTCTCTTAAAATTAATATGTAGGTACGAAATTCAGAACATATCAGGTCATCTTATATATCGGACCGATATTTTTTTACAGTAAAAGTAAGAAGCTTGTCTTTTTTTTACAAACGTTTGTCGGCTTCTTCGTTTGTTTTTCCTGCTAAAAACGAATTCACTTCAAGGCATGAGTTAATATGTAGGTGTCTCCTAGACAGTGATGCATGTTAAGAGGCCGACGACGGCTACATCCTCAACAACATAGGTAAGATGGTGGTTAAACGAAGGTCTATCCTTCACCCTTCATCATCATTCAGCTGCAAGATGTCTACTTACGGACATAAGCCTCCTTTATCGATAATGATTGGTTCTGCTCCCCGCGTCAAATGTATTGAAATCAAGTATCAACCTATAATAGTCCACGGCTGGACTTATGCCTCTCCTAGTGAGCGCCATAGCGCCCTGTCTTCAGCTTGCCAGCTTGCTTGTTTAAGTTTTATAAGTAACACAAGTACCATATTTTTAATTCAATGCTTTCCTGCAGGTCCGCTATAGTAGACAAATTCGGAAGGAAATATTGTATTTATGATTTGAATCGTTTGGACGTACCAACCGTGTATTCGCAATGTTTGCCCTCAAGGATGCGACAATCCGAAATTTCTGATATTTATTAAGCAATTACCGCTGTTTGATGTTATCCGAAAGACATTAGAACTGCCGAGACGTTAGAGCTTCTGAGACAGAACGGTTGAAACTTGAGACGATGTAATTGGATCAGATGGATAAACAAACATACTAATGGATGTTTGTACGAGCAATTTAATTTAGATTTAATCAAAACAATAAACAGAACTCTTAAGTAGAACAGAAACAATTGAAGTTTTATTAGTATTCTGTTTCGCGTTTAATGGATAAAATTTGATTGTTTCGTAAATAGAAACAGACTATGAATTTATTCTTTTTTATAAACAGTTTTATTTTTTGTGGGATAAATACTTATCCCTCGAGAATTAAACTTTAATGGGACCAACAGGAAACAGTCCCACCTCTATACAACTGCGGTTCATCAGCGTCTCCGTGAAAGCTTTCCAGGACGTTCACGACCTTCAGCAATGAAGAATACGACCAAATTCTTAATCACCTACATTTATTAACCGATTTTAATAATCACCATAGCTTTTCCTGAAGTTTCAACGAGTTTCAACTTCAAGAGTCCGGCTTCTGTGAAGCCTCATTTCCGGATATGTACTCGTACTTACCTGAAAAGATAAAACATTTCTTTAGAACAAGGTAGATAAGGGAGGCATCTGTCCAGCAGTGGGACCGACCTCGCTCGTAATAATAATAAGGACAATAATCTGCCACTCTTTAACATTAAGGTTGACTTGTTTATGGCAGACGTCCGCAAACTCCCCTATAGCCCGATTACCCAGTCCATCCATCACAATAGTCTGGTTTTATTTCATTCATTTTTCTTTGCAATAGTCTCTACACCTGGCGGATACCATCTTTGGGTGTATCATATTGTGCACCCGAGGATGATACCCGCTATGTGTAGCCATCGCCTTTAGATTAACATTCTCAAAGGGCCTCCGTACTGTTGGCTTCGGCCCCACGAAGCCTTCCAAAGGACCGGGTCACTTTATGGCCTAAGATCATGGTAAATGAGGACAATATATATTTAACATTTATATATAATACATGTTTCCTTTCAATCTTCATAGGAGATCGTTCTAAGGAATAAGCAGCCTAATATGTTAGATATTTAACATATTTAAATGAAATTTCGTCTACGTGTTCCCTAATTAACACTTTAGACGATTATGGTCTTATTTTTATGTCGAAAGAGTACAATTTTACATAAAAAAAACAAATAAATCATTATAAAACAGCGAAATGGCGCGCGTGCCGACCAATCCGTTTAGGCTTTTCTTTCTCGCCTTCCCCGGACGGCCTTCGCTCGTCCTTGTCTCACAAACCCTAGACCATTTCGCCTCAACATGAGTTTCGTTCTAATTAAGTATTTTCTTTCTAATATCCAGGGCATTATTCTGCGTAAAAAGACAATTCCTATTTAATGACAAAGTCGTTGTTTAAAAACTCAATTATCCAAAGAAATCACGTTGCCGATTCTCCAATCTCGAAATCCGTCCGCCTAATTACTTACAACAGTTTGCTTTAAATATGTATATTATTCGTACTGGCTCAGAATTTTAATCTTGGGCAAAAATAATTCTTGATAAAAGAAAGTTATTTCTAATTTCACGGCCGGTACCTCAGTCTTTACGTACCTATTTTAATATGAAATGTAGAAATACTAAATATGATTTTTGCCGTGACATTGGTAGCGTTCAAATCAGCAAATAATAAATAGTGATCACACAACCTCTTTGTTTAATTTTTAGTTTCGACGTATAGAAAATTCACAGTCCAAGTTCGAATGGTGTTTTGAAAATCGAACGATATTTCTAAATTCGAACGCGTTCGAACGTGCCACTCGTATAGTTCAGGAGCCGAGTGCATAACGAGCCCCCGATTACTTTTGTTCGCAACAACAGATGTTAGAAACGGCTCGTTGATGGCATTTGTTTGAAACTAATCGTTCGATTTCGACGTTGAAAACAATTAGTTTGGGACAAACGGTGAGTTCGAATAATGTTTTAATAAATAACTATTCATTTTGCGCCTCGTATTAATTTATAACGTTACGTGTATAAAGCTATATTTATTTTCTCGAATCTTTAACGTGTAAGTCATTACAACGTGCAGATTTACACTTGATATTTCGATATTATGACTGTTTCGTTTCTATCATACCGCAGCAATAACTTAATGCAGTTAGTTTTTAACTAGCCAATTTCTAAACAAAGTTTTATAAAATCTAAGCACCAACGTAAACGGCGAAAACTACCCCTTTCATGTTAAAATTCATTCGTAATAACATCTACACGAACTTTGCAACTAACATTTCCATAAACCGTACCACTAAGCTATCGCTAACTCCAAAGGATTATAAGTTTTTAACATAACATGAAGTCTCAGATGTCCATTTCTGGGAACTTCTGAGTAGGTTTCCTCGGAACTTAAACCGGCAAACAGAATACTATGAATAATCCCGGTCTTGGAAACGTTGATAAAATCCAGTTTGAGTTGGTAACATCGTAAACTGTAGGAACAGTAATTCAATGTCAATAGAGTCTTACGATAGGTCTATGACGAAAGAGAATAGACGAATTAAGAGAATAACGAAAGATGTAGCGGTGCTTTTTAACGATCTTTACATTAACTTCTAATAATTAAGACTAGGTTTCTTCTTTATCTGGTTAAGAAATAAAAAAAGTATGTATAAGGTGTCAAATATGTAAGTACCTACTTAAAAATCGTTTTAAGTAGCTACTTACATATCTACTTACATATCAAATTAACCTGTTTTAACTTAAGGAAGAAGCTTGAACGGCCGACACGTTCGCTACTGGTTGATCTATACTATGCCAGTATTTTCCAGATCTGCATTGAAATACGGGATGCTGGATGCTTAGAGTGACGTAACAGATTTCCATATTAATTAAAGTTTTGTTTGTTATGCAAAGTTATAATTGCAGTTGGGAACCCTTTGAAGTGAGGTGCAGAATTATAATGTCAGCTCTTGAATAGGGAAGGACAAGGTAATGCGGACAAACGTTGGTGTTGCCACATAAGTACATTCTACTGTAGATAGACTCAAGCAACTAGCTTGAACTGACTCCACTCCAAGATTCAGCAGCCAGGTTTGAATTCGTATCAGAGAGTTTTAAAGGTATAAAGTAAAAAAAAAATACGAATAGGCACTGAATCAAACCATCTGTTTCATCCACGTTGATCCAAAATGTGCGACATTTGTCACGACACGCGTGCGATCAGCTGATGAATTGAAATATTTTTTGTAAATAAACACATCAAATACGTCAGTGTCAAAGAATCGTTAGTCTGAAAAAATATGGTGGTGAGAGCCAGCTGCTTCCGTCACAGCTGATCGGATATTGGCTCTGCCATCCTTCTCGCACTCCATAATAAGCATTTTTTCATCCCGCTTCCCGCTTTAACTTTTCACTTCGCGCGCTAATGAGCCAATGAAGCTTCGATCGAGGCGTGTGTTTGACGTTCGAGGTTTTTTTTTTTCAATAGGTCTGGACGGTTATTGTATTCCACCAAGTTATGAAAGTTTAATTGGTTTTTATTTAAACGAAGAACTTTTTAGAATTTCGAAGTGGACCGAATAAAGGGTTGATTTTAATGGAATGGAAAATTATTATTACCAAGCAATATTTATAATGGGCATATAATTCTGAACACATTTAATATATCCTAGAAAAACGATTATTTGGTGACAAGTTAATAGGCGAGAATGCAGACTTTTCTTGTCACAGAAAATTATACTTCTGCGAAGGGCACAATTAAGCAATTATGGTCTAGGAAAATGCCACAAACAAATAGGAAATTAGAACAACTTGTTTCATGAATAATTTTCGCTATTTAACTTGCGTGTTATAAAAGTTGAGCGATATAAAACATGGTAACTCTGAATAATACAGTCCTAGGGAGCACGCGATTCGAATGCGGCGCCGTTCGAAATTCAAAAATTTAAAGTGTATCTGCATACTGCAAGTTGCTTTTGTTTTTAGAATCAAAAAATTTGAAATGACTGCACGCAACTTGTTAGGCTGAACTAAAAAGAGGTTTAATTCTGATTGTAAAATGTGTAATGTATTTAGGCTTTAATATGTTGACGCACATTGAGCATGAACAATTTTCGTTAATATTTTACACGAGTTTCTTATAATTATTATTTAAGTTTCTAGCTTATGTCGTAGGTTAATGAACATTTGATTGTTTTCAGTAAGTTAATTAATGCTGGTCTAATTGAAAACTTTATTGTAAGCTCCCACGTGACATTGAGTTTTTACCTTGGAGCACGTCAAGAGAACTAATGTTCTTATAATTACCTAGTTCAAAATATTGTTCAAGAAAATGCAAAAAAAATATCAAGTATTAAAACGACTAGAGATTTTTTTTTATGTATAATTAATTACCGAAAGCAAACCTTAAAGATCAAGTAAAAATATAATTAGGGCAGGTTCTGTGATGATTTTCTTTTTTTGATAGGTTCTCAACCTATCAAAAAAAGATATTTTTTGAGTTACTTTCTTTTTAAAACCGACTGAAATTGACTCAATGATGACATTGCATGCCACAAAACATTTTTAGTCTATGTAATTTGAAGCTAATTTCAGTTTCCGTTTTGATGTGAAAATTGCATTGCTCGTGTAACTTTCATTTGTTCTTTTTGAATCGCTAAAAAGGTTAGCAGTTAATATAAACGAAACATTTTTAAAATTGGAATAAGCCAGTTCAAAATATCAGCAGTTTAACCGTTTTAAATTAAGAACATTTAAAACTAACATGGCGCTTGTTTTAAACTGAAATAATAATAGTTATCTTTTGATTTTTGATAACTATAGTAGCACTACATAGTAAAGTAAAGTAAAAATGTTATTTATTGACAAAATAGACAATGAATCAGGCAATACCAGTCCATAGGCTCCTAGTATAAAACTGTGCTTCGGGAAATAGTATAAAAAAGTCACTTTCGGCTGTATGTCTTTAAAGCTACGCAACATATTTTGATGCGGTTTTTTTTAATGGATAGAGATGGTTGAAGAGGAACGTTTAAAGACTATTTGAAACAAAGATTTAGATGACAGCGAAGCCGCGGGGCGCATGTAGTTTCTATTATTGCTTATTTGGTACACAAATTGTATCTACGTATCTTAGCCGGCAGGAGAGTTTAATTGTAAGCGATGATTTGGCACAATGCAGCCTACCGAGTCCCAGTGGGAAGATTAGCTGCATTGCGGTGGCAACGCTGGTAAATTACTAACACGCGAACAATAACTTCTGTATTTTTAACTGTGACAAATAAGTGCTTGAACATTGCATGATAGCCAATTTGGAAAATCTAGCTCATCGCAACTTATCAACTCGAATACGATGCTCCTTAAGCCATGCAGTTGATGCAGTATCTTGAGCGATAAGACTGCCAAATTGTCACATTATTATTATTTTTGATTTTTTTTGTTATAATTTTAAGTGTGCAATAAAATTATTGTCTGTCTCTCTATCCTTAGGCAATCAGAAAATGCCATCAGCATTATGCCTACCCTTTTGTGTACTTTTGAAAGTAGTAAATAATAAAATAAATAAATAATGCTGGACAATTCACACAGCATTATCTAGCCCCATGGTAAGCAGAGCTTATGTTATGGGTACTAGATGACTGATATACATAATACAATACATTACATAGATAGATATTTTTTATTATACATAGAAAACGACCAGAACACCCGGAACAAATATCTGTAGATCGTACACATAATTGTTCCGAGGCGAGAATCGAACCCGCAACCTCCTGCATCGCAGGCTGACCTTCGCCCACCGCGCCTCATCGGTCGTCAAAATAAATCATTGGATAACACTCCGTGTTGACGCTTTCACTGCCTAACCTCAGAAGCGCGACCCGCGCCGCGGTTGGACTGTATACAGCAGTTAGAAGGACTTCAAGATACACAATTACACATAATATACGTCGTGAATAATGAAAGTGTTAGTAGGTATATCACTTTCACTGCCCAGCCTCTGCGGCGAGATCAGCAGGGGTAAACCGCAATGAAATACGTCCTGGGCAATTGAAGTGTTAAGTTTCGCCCCTTTTATTTTTTGTATTTCTGTTTTATGCCTCGGCAGCGTGACGCAATACGATATAATATCCTTTTCTAAGTTAAGTTGATTTTGATATTAAATATCAAGATGTAATATAAAATGTAATGTGAAGAATTTTGTGCGACTTCCATTATGGTCATGGCCAAGGCAAAAGTGGTAAAAGCTTGCAGCAAGATTTAAAACGAAATATCTGTGTTAACTGAAATGAGCGGACGTGTTTGTAGTTTTGCAGTCCCTACATGTCCGGAAGTTGTCCGACTTTTTACGGTTAAAAGTAAAAGACCGGATATTCGAGACTTCCGTTTTTGTTTTGCAAATAAGACTAGATTTTTTCCTATTTGAGGATATATAACGCTCTTTTACGCTCCTCTTACTTTGCCTGTGCATGTCGTAAGCCGTAGCCTTTGCGGCGAAAGAATCGACACCTCGAACTCAGGCTGTGGATATCGTAAGATTCGACTAAAGGAACCTACCGGAGGAGCTTCTTTCTGTGTATTTTTAGCCCCTACATTGCTATTACTAATCCACCTGCCAAGCGTGGTGATTATGACCAAAACCCCCCTTGGATTTTGGTCTGGGGCAGGAATGTTCAACAGTGGAGTGTGTACTCGTATGATGGATGATTTAACGCTTTTTATAGATATACTATTAGCTGCGTAAGAGTGAGTCTGAAGGAACAGCCACAGGGTTCCGTCAATAAATATATAGGTAATCACGTAATAAGGTTAAATACAGATTAAGCTTCGGCGAAATTTGCGCGTCAAACACGCGGGATGCGTGACGCGAAGGGAAAGTATCAACAACGCGAAACTTTTCCATAAAAGATTCGCGCGTCCTGGTCGCATAGGTGAGCAAGGAGTCATTGAAGCGCATTTGCAGCGTCCGCCGCGCAACATTAACACCGACACTCCCCGCGTGTTTGACGCGCAGGTCTGGCCAAAGCTTAAACTTGCAACCAGACAGTTTTGTAGTTGAACATAAGCTCGAGATTATAAACAAGGCAAATAGCCAAGACGTGCTGAGCAACCAAAGCACCAGCATCCATTCGACAATATGTAGAGTCACCCCCACAAAAGCTCACAGCTGATACTATCTATTAAGTGGGTCTGTCTGCTCGCATAATATTTTAGCTCTTTAAGATTAGAATAGAGATTGTTCTTTAAAACCAACTATGCTATCTTAGTTACTATCTATTTATTTGTACCCATGAAGGTCGCGACGTAAGAATCGACACCTCCAACACGTTAGTTTAGTTTTTGACGACATCTGAATTGACACAAATGACAGTGCGATCGTGGCTTTAAATTCTATGTTCCAAAAACCTAGAAAGTACTTACAAACTATAAAGCGGAATTTAACTTTTCCGGTATGAGTTAAAACAATGTAAGTTGTATTCAGTTTTAGTCTCAGGGTAATGTAGCAGATGTGTGTGTCTGTGTAATTTAATTAAAATAATGAACGAGTTTCACGAGTGAGGTTTCAAATGAGTATAAACCAAAAATAAAGTTTTGAAATTGAAAAATTGAATTTAGTCATAATGAAATAGGTCATCATCATTAGTCTATGTTAGTCCATTGACTTAGGCCTCTCTTAATGAGCGTCACAGCGCCTTGTCCTCAGCTTGATGCATCCAGCATCTACCTGCAGTCTTTCGCAGGTCGTCGTCCCACCTGGTCAGAGGGAATAAAATAGGTAAGTTTCTAAAACTTAGGGTTCCCATTGCGAGCGAAGCGGACCCCGTTTACTCAAGCGTTGAAATCAACTCCGCCCACTCTCATTTCCCGCTTATTACTATTTCGCGGTGGAAACCATGCCAAAAAGTGTCAAAAAAGACAGGTTATGTAAAAAAACTAGAGACTTTATACACACGAAGAACACTTTAAAAAGGGCATAAACGAATAACCACATAAAATAGACAGAGCTCTAGCTTCAATCGCCATGCTATCAAAGTAGTGTCAATTAAATAGATCTACGGCCACCCTTAGAGCTTACTGTTATGGGGTTGCAATTCACCCCTTAAGGTAATGCCCTACACATTACCTGGGGTGAGATGTTACCCCTAGGGGAAGATGGGAAAAGTATTGTGATGGTGTTGCGAAAGATATACGGGGGATAGACAATTCAACTTTCCTCGTGTAGAATTTTATTATGAAGGCATTCCAAATGGGCAATGTTTTGCGGTTATTTCTATTTCACGATATGTGGATCATGCATAGGTACTCGTAGATGCATATTTCTTTTTATCTTATATATATAAATCAATTGCTGTTCGTTAGTCTCGCTAAAACTCGAGAACGGCTGGACCGATTTTGCTGATTTTGGTTTTGAAATCTTTATCGTAGTCCAGGGAAGGTTTAAACGGTGAGAAAATATAAAAAAAAATCCACGCGGGCGAAGCCGCGGGACGCAGCTAGTATGAAATATTAGTTTCTGCTGTGTGAATCACAGCAGAAACTAACACGTAAAGTCAAATTTTAAAAGTCACACATTTAGATTTTCAATATTCAACTCAAAAATCAAATTATGGCAAATATCCCGTTAAGCTAAAAAAAAAACAGCAAATATCCTAAGATAAAGCTTTAACGTACTAATAAAGCATTCTTTAAATATTTTCTTGTTATATATCTCTCTGGTCCAAAGCTATTATCGCCACCAGGTGGCGGGGCCCCATTACCTCCTCATTTACTACAGAAATATCCCATCGTAAAAGTAATTTACTTGGTAATGAAATACAAACTTTCCGAATTTTCTGATGGTTCCTCGACTTACTGTTAAAAAGTAGGTAAGTAGGTTTTTATTTAATTTTCAGTAAAATGTCGTATTATTGATTTTATTGTGTGTTCTGTTCATCGTCAGCCCATAATAGTCCACAGTTGGACATAGGTTATTGTATATTAAATAACGCAATTTAATGAGAAAACTTAGATGTGATTGCACACGCGCTATCTTTACTTACCTAGTTAATTTCCTCATTGAGGATAATTTTAGTTTTACCTGGAAGAAATCTTTGCTTTTAAGCAATAATGCCGTCCAATATACTTTTGTGTATTTTATTAATATAGTTACTGTATTTTATTTGTAAAAAGTTGTATTGTATTTAGGACCATTTTTTACGAGTTTGCTAGTGGTTGAAGTAATTTACTAGTACATAGCTGAGACACTTGAATAATGAGATTTGTATTTAGTATTTTAGTTTTAATTTTCATGTTTCTTTTTGTTTTAAATTTAGTTTATACTCTTTTTTTTCTTATAGAATAAGAATAAGAATCATTTATTTGCTTAAAACATGAGTATTAACATGGTGTGAACATGCAATTATGTTAAAATATTATATATGAGCTACATGTTTTGCCACTACTGGCGTGCAAATAGGAGAGGGCACACTGCAGATTTGTCACTAATGTGATATGTCTTTTCTAAATAAGGTATATATTCAATTATATTAAAAATTATCAGATAAACTTAAAATTAATTATACATTCTAATTGGTGGGTATATAAAATCAAATAATCAATAAAATCTTATGTCATTCAAATTGTTTCAGCGTTTATTAATTTGGTTTAAAGTGAGTCATTTTTTAATTTTATACAAAGTAAATCCTTTATTGGTTTAGTAATTAAGTATGCTAATATATAAATGTATTAACTAATTATATCTTAAATAGTATGTACATCAAACTCTCTTGAATAGCAAAGACAAAAAGAAATAATATAAGAACACAGCACCCTTGCGAGCTTCTAGTAAAAACTATGTTCTGATGCAGACTACATATCATATTTGACTTAACAATGCATGAAAATATACCGCTTTCGCGCGCATACGTAGGATATTTCAAAAACTTACTCCAAGGTTCTGAAGATTATGTCTTCACGAATTTAATATGAACATTCTAGAAAGATGGCACGTTTGTAAATGGAAAAGTTGGTTTGTTTTGTTTCCTCTCTTCTCGTCTTAAAAGTTTTTATGCACCATATTTTCTTAGATTTTTCTTTGATAAGTACTAAATACGATAAGATTTTTATTGAGTAAGTAACAAAAATAAAATAAAATCAGTTTATCTAAGGCACAGAAAAATACCCATATCACAAACAAAAATACAGTGCACACAACAGAAAAGTATAAAATTAAAAAAAAATATTAAAACTAGAACTAACATAGGTAAAATAGATACCTATTTTTTATATGACAAACAAATTATTTCTATCACTTGTCAAAAGGACAAACATCAAAAACAAACCTATGTATCTTGGTTTGGACCTAATCTATCGTCGTCGGTATTTCAAATGACAGAAGCCTCAGAATAAACGAAAACAACCCCAATCAAATAAGATAAAGCCACAAATCAATACAAAACAAAGTTAGACGAAACCCTATACAAACGGAATTATTGGGATAAAAGGAGCCCACAGCAGCGAATGGCGCTGGTGAAAAAACACAAAGAACTGTCCCGGTTGTATGAAAGAATTCGAGGAAGTCCGATTTGGAGAATTCCTTTGGAGGAAGGCTAGCTTACAGGGGCGGATTCAGTGTAGGTACTAGATGGGGCTAAAGTAATTTTATGAGGAGCACACATATACAATTTTTAGTCGTCTTTGGTTCTTCTGAAAAAGATCGTGGACAGTGTTAGCTTTCGTCCCTATATTTTTATATTTTAAGAAATCAAATTATTAAATATTTTTATTTTATTATTTAGTATCCTAAAAATGTTCCGACATCGACGGGACTTTATGCGCTGCCACTTACATTGCCTCCTGACTACGTACGCCCCTGTTGGTCAAAAGTTTTATCACATAGAAAGCCAATAAAATTGTATAAAGGATGAACCGAAAGGCGGACAATGCCACTTACCGGATTGCTTTGTGGACATTTGATACTTTTTAAAGCGAGACCACTGTTTGATTCGATCTTAGGTTGCGCGAAATTGTGAAAGGATAATTTATTTTATTTGTAATTCTGGGTTCGATGGCGAGATCTTGTTGAACATTTTTGATTTATGTTTTCCTGTTTCGTTTTAGAACATTTTAGCATTTAAAAAAAATAAAATCATCTAAAGATTTATCATTATCAATAACTGAAATCTCTTCATAGGTACAGAGATAATTACGTCCTGAAAGTAGACTTCGTACTAATATCTTCATGTTATGAAGGTGTGAGTACAGAGACGGCTGATAGAGTGGAATTAAATATATTGTGTTGACCTGACCCTACCTGACCTAGCGTGACAAATACCCGAAGATAGTTTGAAAATTAATTTGCTTGCGCAAGTAAATTTCATATTAACTTTCACTTCTTTTTTGTCTGTTTTGAGCTTCTCTCTTCCTTGCCCGTGATGTGACTGAGAAAAAGGTTCAAACTGAAAACCAGCGTTGTTCCGCGCCACGCGTGGTTCAGCACATAGCTGAGTTCGACCCTTTTTGGCCAGCAGGCTAGCACGGTAGCCATGTAGTATTATACATTTTGTTTTTCTGTAGGCTTTTTATTATGTTTTTCTATACTGTGTACTGTGTTTTTTTATGTGTGTAATTGCTTTAATTGTGTAGCCTGTTTTTTTTTTTGGCCAAATAAAACATCTCTTATTCTCTTATTCTTAACTTCACAATCGGCTGGATGATTATGTAACTCCCGACCGGTTTGGGACAGGCGTAAATTAAGCAATGTGCTGTCAAACGTCAATTTTCTACTAGTTTGACACCAGCTACAACGTCAAAATTGGTCAAAATTGGCGTTTGACAGCACTGATTGCTTAATTTATGCCTGTCGCAAACCGGTCGCGAGTTACATAATCACCATACGGATCAGTTTTGTTTCTTACCTGTAAAACAATCATAATTCTAAAGCTGTAAAAGCAACAAACAAATAAAAACCCAGTTCGGTGCAATGCTCATGAAATAATCTGTTTAAATATTAGCACGCTAGCCGACCTGGCGTAATTACAATTTCAAATTACACAAATGAAGCTCCGTTTGTAAGGCTAGGGCACGTTTTGATCCATTGCCCCCAGTATAACTGTGATAGCTTTGAATCTAGTATTACCAGTAAAGTGAACACATTAACTGATTGAAGTGTTAGGGTTGCTAGCTGTAAATGAGGTTTGTGACGCGTTTTTAAGGATTGATTTCGGAAGATGATTAGGGTAAGTAAATTCGGTACCCAAGGTGTTTTACCAAGGCCAACTATTTTATAAGTACTAGATGACGGTATATTTATTAGTATTCATACCTGGCATGTCATCTTCATCATTTAGCCGTTCGCTTTTCGGAGAGTTCGAAGCCTCTGTTTCAGAGTTTTTTTTTCACTGGCAACCCTGAACCTAGGGCTGTCATCCGCAAGTTATGTAAATTAAACCAGCGAAAAATCAGGTGCGGATTTGAATCCAACATGGCCCCTGGGGATTTACGGATGTCGTGAATTTCCCGCTAATTCTGTGACGCTTGATTAAAGGGACGAAACAAATTGACTGTTGTTTGTTTTTTCTACCTCATTATTATGTTTTTGAATGAGGATTTACATGATGTGCAACCTTTTTTGGGGGCTCTTTCTATATTTAATTAAAAAACCTTGATACATAGCTGAAATAACAATGTAATGTTCTAAAAACGGATTTAGTTTTATTTGTGAAGAAACTACGTGAGTCATTACTCATTAATTATATTCCAAGAAAGTTCTAACAGGAAAAACTCTTGTAGCACAATGGTCGGATACCTACTTGAAGTGTTTACTACGATAAGGAAAATTCATTGGAAGTCAAAATAATTTAGGTCAAAATACTCGTGTTAGACCGATTATTTCAATAGAGTAGCTTCGTAAGAAAACAATCACAAAATCATCACATTTGTGTAATCCGCAAACGAAAGACTCCAAAAGAGCTCCAATCAATCATTCTCTTTCATCCATCAAAAACATTCAACAAGTAAAAACAAAATGTTATCTGGCCGAACCCTAAAAGCAGTGTCACACAATAGGGCAACACCCTACACGCACGGTAAGGTGCGTGTGTGCGTGGATCACCGTGGTGCGAGAGCGTGACCGTGTAGGTACGCTGAGGTGAGCATGTGTGCGTGCTAGGGCTGGCAGATGTAGCGTCGAACGCAGCTGTCGTTTTCCCCCTCAAAGTGAGTACTATATTATTCGGCACGCGCTTTGCTTTCACGTAATTATGCATTATTATTACGAGCGCTTTTTTAAGCTTATTATTATATGGATTGTGTATGTTTTTTGTTGCGAATGCAGTTGCTATGCAGCGCTGTATTCGTGCGGCAAACTAGTAACGTGACGGATGTCGATGAAATACTGCCGACTAATAAATCCGTTGAGTAGGGGTAATGTGTCAAGTTATAAATTATTCAGTAATGTTAGGCGGTAAGCGGCTATCTTTTGTCGATAAACTTGAGCGTACGATATGTATTTATGAAGCATTAATGGCCGCGGCTGAAGGAAATGAAAAATCAATACGCAATGCATCATTCATACCTACACAACACACTTTATGCCCACCTCGTTTCTTAAGTTCGGTATTCATTTGGCGAAGGGAAAATCCTGCAAATAAAGGTCGTAACAACGATACGTAGAAGATTGTAGCTAAGCTAAAACGCACTCCCTACACACATAAATTTTGTTAATGTGTACATTTTATCATTCGTACATGCTCCCTCTTGTAGTTCTATCCCTTTCTAAAATTAACGTCCGCAAGTCCCTCAGTCTATTCTCGCAAACAAGCGTTGAAAAATTACCTCCATATATACTTACGTGCGCGGTACAAGTTTTATGTGTATTATAGTGGCATATATAATATTAGTATAAGTGCGTAAACGTGTAGGCAATATGTCTGGGTTATTGTGAGTTAGTGACACGAGTTACAACAACATACATTGTTTCTACATTTGTTAAACATATGTACATATGTATATGTAGACGTTCCTACTTTCATTTCATATACATATGTATGTACATGCAGGCTTTGTTATTCGGCGATATGCCGAATCGTGTTACTTATTACAAATCATGCTCAAGGCATTACGAGTATTACGATACGACGACCTTAGTCATGACCTCAAATTCGATTGCTTTGTTATGTGAGCAATTGATTTACTTCTTACTAGACAAAGAGTAATTGCAATTGCGATAATAATTCAGAACATTTTCAATATAAAAGCGAGGTCGAAATGTGACCTTTTCACTCGTACTCTTGAAACTATCGACAGATACATGATTTCTCTTTACTAAACACACCTTTGTCTTTCCATAACTTGGTAAATACATTCGAACACGTTAACAGCTTTCAGTAGTCATATCACACGGTCAGAATTCATGTCGTGTAAACAAGGTATGGCATTAAAGCGTGGGCAGACGCGCCCTAATGATCACGTTACAATCGATAATCTAGTAAGGGGACCGACCCCATGTTTTTATCGATAGAGTGCGCGCCCCACCCTAGCTTTAACGTTTCAATTTTATTCAAAACCGTCACTTTGAACTTTGAATTTCGAATTGGCAGAAAACACTTATTTGTTTTTAAATAAATACTATCAAAACGAGTGTTTGAATTTCGAATCGTTCTACTCTAAAAACAATCCGAAGCAAGTTCAATGAATAAAACAACTTTTGTTAAACCCAAAGTTTACATTATCTATCAAAGATCTTGGATTATGAAGTTTTCATAACAGATCACAAGCAAAATGGATTGGTTGGGATGAATTTATTACAAACTTAGCCGACTGCATGCATAAGCCCGAAGTTTTTGAGTATACATTATTCATGACTAGTCAAGCCCGCGGGTTAGCTCGTAGATTTTCCACTGATTTCGTTGGAAGTTTTCTTGGTAAAGCAAAATATGAAATGAAGTACACGGGACTGAGATTAATGGTATATTCCTTTTAAAATGAATACAGTGTAACATTTTAATAACAGCTTAAGTTTAAAGAAATGCTCATTGGAAATACAAACGACTTCCGTGCGTTAAGCGAGAGCTAAGTTTTAAAAAGTAAAATAAAAAGAATACCGCGAAAACGCAACGCGGCTTACTGCAAATATTAATAAATTAACCTAGCCTTTACCACCATTTTAAAACTACCCTCATTCTGAGAAAAAAGCATAATTACGTACACGTAAACGAAATATTATGAAAACGTGCAGTTTGCATAATTCAACTAATGCGCATATTTCAGTTGAAGGATTGTTGTTTTGTGAACTTCATGTTCTTTATTGTAGAATTTTTCATGTTAGTCCCAAGCCCCACTAACATTAACCGTTTCATTAATAACATGACACAAAATATGTGTCCTAACGCGAAAGGATGATTCCGAATGTCACTTTTACAATCTTTTACGATCGCATCGCATTTTTTTTACGTCATTGTGTTATTTCGAATAACACACTTTTTATTAGAATGATTGGTTATATTTCTTTTACACTTATTATTAGTTTAAGGAACGGTCTCAAAATTAATCTTCCGGTTCGTGTCCGAAAACACAAGCAATCTAATTATAATTAGATTTATTTAAACATTGTATCGTACAGTTGAACTACTTCAATACTAACAGCATTCACTTATTAGCGTCATGAAAAGAGACAATGCAAGACAATTCAATGGTATATAAACTAGATTTTCCACAAGGATTAAATGGCTTAAATTAAACCTACGTGAAACCATCAAGTCCGCCATGTTTAATCTCGAGCTGTCACTTTTACCGCCTATTTGACGACCAATTAGCCCGCGTTCCAAATTTGAATGCTTGTTCTCTTAATTGAAACGAATGACACTGGCAATGTTTACATTGTAAAAATAAATATCAGTGAATGTAACGAACGAATGAGTGAACGAGTTCTAACGGCAGCTATACAGGATGCAATTTGCTTCGGGTATAATTTTCTGCTTACTCACCCATCATGGCTGATAGGTTGTCATCGTTTTTTGTGCCTACACCGAGGGGGATGTTATAATGAAGTCCGTCGCTTTTGATAATTCTTTTTATCACTGAATCAATAAAGTTTACTGCATTTGGGTATTTCGTACTCATCCGCTCGTATTGTTTGTTGCGTGCGTGTGTAAGGGAGGGCAGTAAGCTTATGGAATACAAAGGCAAATTGGTTGGCACCCCTCGCAATCTCTGGATTTGTATGACACGTGGCCGCTGGGGATGAAGGAGGGTTGAGGGTGGCCAGTTGGTGAGTAATACAGGCTCGTGTGAATCATGCGGAGTAATAGTTTTGGACCATGAATCATTATCTTGATGCGGATCCATTAAAATCAACTGAAGCATTTATTTTTCGGTGTGAGCTATGATTAGGTAGGATTTAGTTTTATTTGATACGTCGAATAAAATTTTCATTCATTCATTCAGTCCTTCCTGCGTTATTTATTAAAATAACATATTTTATTAATTCTTGGGGCAATAAGATGCTATGTGGATTGATCAGCATTATTTATTTTATTTCTTTCGTTCTTTTAGCTTATCCATTATTTTGATCTACTTGTGTACATCAATTATGTATCGGTGTCCAATGTACCTTTCGAAAATACAAAGACAGAGACTAATTTATTTCTTATTCTCTAGCTCTAGTCTCGAAGCTATGTTTTTAAACTGGTACCTACAAGAGTAAAGCGGCTACTGATTAAAATGTTTATCATTTAATCAAGTGGAAGTCAAGTCACGTGCAAGGGGTTCCGTAGATGTATTATTGTTAATCGGTCAAGTTTCTCCATTGTCCGGGTTACGGCACTGATGATGATGGCTTATCTTATAGTTTAATGGAGGTATGGTTATCTGTTTGTCTTGGTTTTGTATAACAAACATATTATGTTACGCCTGCGGGTTCATTCGCTGCAACGGAATGGCTGTTGTTATATATTACTTGTACCATTAGCACAAGCTCTGATTGCTTGTGGCTAGTTGATGCGAGTCCATCATTATTTTTCATTATTGTAGGTAGGAGCTAGTCTCTGTTCTAGCATATAAAGATATTTTATGTAAACAAAGACATAAAAAGTATGTATGAAAATCAATTAAAATAAGATACAAATTACATAAAACAACAAGGTAACAACTAAAGAGTTTTCAACTACGCGTAATTGAACACGCGCTTTAAAAAAGGCGCATATTCGATTTCGTAAACGAAAGAAAGACGAATGAAATGAATGATGCTATTAAAAAAAAAACGAACGATTTGCTCAGATATTACACACACTGCTATGAAAATACATATATGTATAAATACTATATCTTCCACCAAAATGTATTTGGTTTTGCATAAAAAAGGTTTTTGTTTACAAAAAATAGCTAGGATTCTAGAAGCGAGTACCTACTTATATGTAGGTATAGCATTAATATATCTATGCTTATAGTATTATGGGTATATTATTAGTATTTCCAATCATCTATTCAATTGATCTTATTAACTTCAGTGGTTCGAGCAAACAGCGAGTTATTTCACATTTCTCTGAATAGGGATTCCAAGAGGAGCGTTCTTTTATCCGTAAATAAACCGGGATATTCGAAATGGATTCACGGTGAATTAAAAAATAAAAAGAATCGTTTTTATTGAGTTTGCGGAACCCATGCCGATATATTCTTATCATAAGCTGACTACCTCAGAATCACACATTGATGGGCATTTTGTACTTGTAGATTTTTATTTACACATACTTAGAGGTATCATCATCCGCCTATAGCAGTCCACTACTGGACATAGGCCTAATGAGATGGTAAGTATACTCAGGCAAAAATCAAAAGGCAATGTTATTAAACATGGCTCTTTCATTACCTACCAAAAACCCCTTCTTCTGCTTGATTCTTTGACGGAATTTGCACTAGCTTATCGATTTCTGCAAAGCATAATTCTGACAATTATTTTTTAATTTCGACGCAACGACGACGAAAACAGTTTCTTTTATATTTTTGTGTTGTGATTTGTTTATAAACATCATACTCGTATATTGAGAATGGCTATAGTAAAGTAGCCGATACATATTTAAACCAAATAGTAAGTCTAAGGTCT
This sequence comes from Eupithecia dodoneata, assembly GCA_947044415.1. NCBI lineage: Eukaryota > Metazoa > Arthropoda > Insecta > Lepidoptera > Geometridae > Eupithecia > Eupithecia dodoneata. The sequence goes on from OX345670.1 coordinate 6,429,641, forward strand.
TAGGGCTCGAAGTTACGAAGCAAAAAAATTTAGAGCAAGGACAGGGCAATGGGTCAAAAGTCTACCAAAAGAGGTTTTTGTCGGTGAACGTTAGCCCATGCAAGAAAATAACTAGTTGCATCAGCAAAATCATGATGAGATTTCATTAATTATTGCATAATTCATAAAACTTTCACAAAAGCCACAACAATATAAAAACAAATGTAATTTGCATTTTCAAATTCAAAAGAAAAAGTTTGAACTTCTATCTTTTCCACAAAATTACGCAAGTCCGTTGTAATAGGACTTTTGGAAGTAACAAAAATAAAGAACATAATATTGGAAAACTCGAATAAACTTTGTATCATCTTGACTCAAAACAAAACGAACTTTTGGAAGAATTCGCATAACGAAATTTAATTAACTGTAGGTAATCGCATGCCACTAAACACCTTCAAATTTAGAAAGTTCATTTTTTATTTTGGTATTGCTAGTGGCGGTTAATATTATTTTGAATTAGAATATTTACATGGTGCTCGAAAAGAAATAATGGAGTGGGATAATATAGGGGATATTATTTATTGTTATTATCATTATTAAATACATACTCATACTTATACCCAACGATACATAAGAAGCGTTTGAAGTCATGTAGAATGCTTGAAGTTTCAGCTACTTACCTGTAACAGAGAAAATTGAAAATAAGATCAAAGAAATATTTTCAAAAGCAAGAATCATTGGCGGATATTAAATAGCTGTTAGCAACAATGGAGCTCAAGTTACACAGAACCAATAAAATCGAACCAGCAAGACAAATAGAAAATTAATATAACATTCCGAAACGAAAGCGAGAATTATTTGCAGGGAAAAATTAATTACTTTTCAAGAATTCCTATTACCGGGGGAAAATTTGAGTTCTATTTGCGATAAAAAAAATACTTTTTCTTTAGAAATAGGAGTTAGCGTTGGCGCGTAGCCAGATAGGGTGCACTTGAAAGAAAAGGTGAAATAACTGAATACAGGATTTCGCCGTATTCCCATAAAGTCTCGACGTATCGAGAGGATCGATCGGCCGACACTCGGCTTAGCGCGAATTGAATTCGAAGCTCAAATTGCTGGCTCAATTTTGGTGAGACATTCTAACACTACCGTCGAGGAGATTTGCGGTTTGCTAATGAATTATGTAGTTCTCATTTAAATAGTCCGTAGCTGACTTCCGATTTGCAGGGATTTATTAGTAAATTCTCGCTGGCTTTGCAGATTCTGACACAGCTAAGACCTCGGTGCAATTCCAATTTTACAGCTTTAGAAAAAACAATATCAGCAAAAATAATAACGAAACGTAACACAGCGGAATAAAACTTAGAAATAGAATTGGACAGTACGGCAAAGTACACACGATAACATTGGCAGCTGCCCTTGACCCGACCCTATGCCAATATTGGGCATGTAAATGCCGAGCCCTAGATAGGGTTTTATTTAGTTCCTAAAGTTTCGGTAGAACATGGCCAATTGGAGAGTGGAAGTTCAATGACATGTGATATTTGAAGTCTACTGTCGAAGTGTCGAACCCAATGTGTACATGTACATATTTGTTACCTGTATGTTAGAGTAGGTAGTTGGAAGTTTCATTAAAAATAAAATACCATCTATGTTTTACAGCCGGCACTGAAAATCACGGCAGTAAAAGTCACATCCGAAAAGTAAGGAAAACATTCCACCAACACGGCCCTTTTGCAAGAGATTCACGGCGATATTCTGGATTTTTCTAGGTCACTGCATATTTTACGGTGGAAGTTTAAAGTGATAGAATGTAAACTTCCATCGAGTGTTGAATATGCAGATTCGAAAAGATTTTACTGAAAGGTTACATACAGTCTACGTACCTAACACCAGTTTACTCTGAGATATTTTCCTTGAAAACCGATCATTTTGTGGAGAATTCCTTGAGAAACTGAAGGAAACGGTTTGACAATATGGATTTCGATGGCGTGTTTTGTTTATATAATTTACCTGTATATTATATAAACAAATGGTTAACATTTTTGTTACCTCTTCACGCCAATAGAACGTCTGAATTTTTGTATAGATTTCGAGCTAAGCCTAGAATAAAAAGAATTTTCCCAAAAAACACGCGTGAAGTCGCGGGCAGAAGTCTAGTGGTAGATCAACCTAGCTGGTAGCAAAATACGTAAAAACATTTAAATTATTAAAAGGACGCGTGCTTACCCCAATCAGGGAAGGGAAATGGCGGGAAAATACGGCCATTATCAGGTAATGTCACGGTAAAACTCCATTAATTCAGCCGCCGGTTTTTGGACGGAATTAAAAAGAAACATGGCATAGTTTTAACGTTCCGTTTCACGCAATTTAGAGGAACAAAGCGGTTAAGGCTGAATTCACATGAGCGACAGTGTACAATAAGACGTAGTAATTACATTTTCGGAGGCGCCTCGATGAATTAGGTATATTGTTTTACGATACAATCAGACAGACGATAATTTTCGAACAATTAAAGAAGATCGATTGATGTATTTGATATTAAGCATCAAGGGTAACTAAAGGAGGTTTATTACAAGTTGTGTAACCATTCCGTGCATGTACTTAGAACCTAGCCCTAAGTACGGTTTGAGAATAGTATTGAGACGTGATCGTGAAATCTCATTTTTCTGTGAGGTTTGATACAGCACATCTATCGTACGAAAATGGAATTACACAAATCCCACACAAAACAGAGGTCACGATGACTTCTCGAGACTATCGTCAAACCGAACTCAAGTATCTGATTTCAGTTCGAATCGAACTTTACACTTAAATTATTAGATTTCGAAGATTCTTCAATATTTTATTATAAAAACTTATGTAGTTTAACCAATTAATTATGAATTTATGTGTAATTTGTTTGATTGTTATGAATTTATGTGTTTTATACATACATTCACAACACAAAATCGGTTAAACGAATCGGTAACCCGCACATTTATGCTGGAATCTCCAATACTTGAAAGATTATGAAGATGCTTTTATTCCGGGACGAACCTAAAAGCATTTAAATATAAGATCCCAAAGGCTCTATTTAAATTCGTATTAGGCACGTTTTTATTCGATTTCGATGCGAATCGCACCTGCGTATCGGGTCTTAAGGTGAGGGATGGAATAACTGACTCACAGTAACATATTGCCTCTGTGTGAAGTGATTCGGAAAAGGTTGAGAGAAAAAGTTCTTGTGAGACTTGAAATGACGAAGGTTATTGTTGGAGATAGGCACGAGATCCTCAAGCCATCTTGTATTTTGTGCTTTTGGAAGGTACCTTTTATATACTTATAGTTTTCTTCTTCATTAGCTATACGTCCACTAATGAACATGACTCGCTCAAGCGTAGGTTTTGTTATTCATATCACAAAGCTTAGCACTCAAATTGGTTATCGCAGTGGCGATGTTGAATAATATACAAAAGGAAGCTGTTGTCCTTCTTTTTGTAGAATCATTTAGTAGGCTCTTACGACATCCACGAGCTGAGTTGGAAGGTCGATCTTTCGCAGAGACCGCTACGGCTAGGTATCTTTTTAGTATCGTATCCTTTTCAAAAGCCTATTTTTTGAAAGGACTTGATTCGATCGACCATCAACATGGCTACTTATAATGTCGACATTTATAAACAATGTTTATTGAGAACTTAAAAGATATATAATATCATTATGGCACCTTATAAAACAATTTAAGAAACAGTAACTACGAGTTCAATTTAGTGTAGCACAACCGCCGACCTTATTGCTGAAAGCGATCTCTTGCAGGCAACCTTTGGATGGACAGAATCGGTTAGTATAAAACATGGGTGTAGGTAGGTATACCTACGGTACAATTAAGGGCTGACTACCGCGCAAGTTAAAAACTCTGTAGTAGTAATTAGTGCTTAATCATCATTACTTATACTTATCTATGTCACCGAAGTATAGATAAAGTGATTAGTTAACCGAGCACAAAATACTTTGTACTTGGCAGTTAGCAACTTCGATGTTCTAAACTCCATCAATTGCAAACTGGATGCATTTAATTACATCGAACAGAAACTTTGTCATGCGAGTTGGTACGGTAACGGAACGTTACAATTGCGCACCATTTTGTTTTAATGTCATGTTTTGGCGGGACGGCGGCGGCGACGGCGATCTGTTTAAGAAAGTTAAGACATTGTTTAAAATTCATAAAAAATATCAATATAATATCCCCTCTCCAATAAGGAACCTGCAAAGTTTTCATGGTTTTAGATTTAAACTACGCAATTTTATTTTTGCAGGTCAGAAAAAGCAAGAAAGTCATAGAAACGATACAAGTATCATAGAATGATGCTGTGTAATTGTTGAAGTAGTTATCCGTGTGTAATTTATGTGTTTCTTCTTGATTTCGCCTGTTACAATTAAATTTTTTTTATCTTTTGTATTTTCATTTTTGTATACGAACGAACTAAAACGCAAACTTACTTTTCCGCCTAAATTTCTATCCGTTGTCATAGTTTATATTTTATTGTTATAGTCTTGTCTTTAATTTTTTGTTATATATCTGTCTTGTGTTATCTTCCGTGACGTCACCAAACGGCTCTATCGGAAGACCAGCGTTGGTTGTAACATGCTTACAATTGACTCATGCTGAGATAGAGTCCGTTTTGTGACTCAATTACAAAAATCTGTTTTGTCCTTTATTTTTATTCATGTTTGTTTTATGTATTGTGTTACAAATAAACTTTATTATATTCTAATATCACGAACCATTTTCTACTACAAGGTTTATCAAGCAAAAGCATCTTTACAATTAAACCTTTCGGCAATTGGAAATTTGTGACGTGACCAAGTCCTGTATGGTCTGAAAATAAAGCACTTCGTTGTTTGATGTTTGAAACGAATTAAATATCTCAAGCCTTGCTAACTTATAATTACAAGGAAAACTTAACGTGTTGCGAACTCAAATTGTTTTTCAACAAAACAGTCGTTAGTACATTGCTAACAAAACTTATATAACATGAATATAATGTTTTTGTTTGTATACCGCTTAATTAAAGAAAAGCAATCAAGTTGTTTTGCTTTGCTGGTGCCATGTTCCTGAAAATTTGCGGATAGTAAATTAATTTTTCGATCGGCTATTAAAAACATTATTTTACTGGCGGCGAACAACTGAAGTAATTCACTGGAATAATATAATTTCGTTTCCATTAACATGACAATGAATGATGTCGTTGCTAATTATCTCCCAAAGTAGCATTTTCGGATAAAGTAGGTACTTAATCGTATTTTTGTTTGCGTATTAATTTTAAATTCAATTTCAGCTTTATTACTGAATATTGTTCGAATTTTCGTTGTGAATGTTAATCATGCTTTGTCTGCCCATAGATAAACAACTGCTGTGACATTATCAGTATCTCAAAAATCCACACTTAACTTTACTAAACAATTCGTGGTCAATCAACGGCATATCCATCATTGCGTTTATAGTGGCCATACTTGACAGGCATGAGATAGACCACCAACAAAGAGAATATCTCAGAAGGACCAACAATAACACTCGTTTAAAATCCGAAAGCATATTTCGGACGAGACGATTAACGTCAGAACGTTCGTGCTTAGCGGCTCCGTCACGTCGCAGATGTGAGATAAAACATGGCGACGCAGTATTTAAATCATGCCCCGTAAACGGACGCCAACCCGAGACTTCCCTCGCAAACGCAACCAATTTACCCAGACACTTCCACCGCGGCGCCTCTCATTCTAAATTAGTAATATCCCCACTAGTTGGAGCGACTCACGGCAATCTACGGCTTATCCGAAGCTCAAGTCATACTGGCCAAGTGACGCCACAGTGCGTTGACGAAGTTCATTAATTACTTTTTAAAGTTTTACCGGAAGGAGGGTGGTTGTGCGGCGAAGTTGTGCTTTAGATGTGTCTTGCTTTTTTGACAACAATAACGAAAATGTTTATGTCTTTTTCCTTGTTTTGTGTGCAAAGTTATAATCACATTATCCAAGTTCGTTATTTTGTAGTTTCGAGAAGTTCAAATGAAGTTATTCCTTTATAAAACTTTTTACCTATTGGAAGTGGTGTTGAATTTTTATCTATGACTGAACCAATCAATCTCCCCTTCTGAATAAAGGTTACGAACCTACATTACGTACAACAATAGTTTCCGCATAAATAAACGTATAAATTTAGCATCGCGATTACAAAGCCGAATGAACTATCCAAGTCCTTTCATGCGAGACCTCGCTTTCGCCCTTCTGCGCCATCGAATTTACGCTCCATATAAGTTTTTCAATTCGGCAATCCGTATTCGATTGCGTGATAAGAAGGTTATCGAACATATTATCGAGTTAGCCTGACGTATAGAAGCAGGGCTTTCTTCGCCATTTGCAATTTCGCTTTCGATTTAGCATCGATTTTATTTCGTTTTCTGTTTTGATAATAACGGACTGGAATACGCCCGTAATTTACCTATATACCTAATTGTTTTTTGTATTTGGCATGTATTTGCAATGGTGATTTTAAACTGTTTTGCATGACAGTGATCATGATATTTTGCAAAAGTGTACCCTCATGCTCATAAAAGCTCTCATTTCCTTCTTTCGAGAGATTCAGATGCTTGTTTTGTTTTCATTACATCTTTCTTTCACGACTGTATGTAAGTTTAATTACCGTACTGTCTCGACGCGACTCTCGTCTTAGATAAAGCATTAGGAGTCTGCAGACTGACTTGGCCTCAGCTCTGTCAAGGCTGTGCTTTATTGTGATTGATCCAAAAGATAACACAATTTTACATACGCAAAGAGTTACATCAATCTTTATGGTTTCACGGTATACGTTTCCCACGGTCGCGTTACGTAACGCCGTAAAATCTCGTACGAGAATCCTGTTTGATGGGCCAACGTCTTTGAATGTGTTTCTAGGACATGACGGTGTCTTTATTATTTTCAATCACCATTCGAGGATACTGGTCAATCTGGTCATCAAAAGGTGTATGGTGTGAAGTAAAAGTTATTTATTTCTCAGTTGAAGGGACTAGAACAGGGTTCACCATTCCTGTTTCTTTTTAAAGTTCTATCACGTCTCTGGAAGGTTCTAGTAAATCTATTACAAGCAATGATTAAACGGACGCGCTATTATTTTAGATGATGAGGACGAGATTACAGAACGATAATACGATATGCGGCAAAACATACGGAGCAGCTGGCTATAAAAACAAGTCCTGTCAATGTTAAACTGACAGGCAGAATACAGAAGCCGCCTTTAACCACAAGACAGACATATTTACGAACACATGCCATAAATAGGCCGCGTCTAAAATTAGCCGCGATAGCAACAAGTGAAGCATTTGTTGCCCCCCGCTAGGGTTGCCTGTAGAAATGAGAAGCAAGTGGCCTTTATGAGGTCTTTGTACACTAAACAAGACACTTAAAAAGCTAAAAATAGGAGACCACCGGCCTCATCAGTTCATATCAATTTTGGGGAACGTTTTCAGGGTTTCCGAGTTGGTAATTGTTTTTTTTAATAATATCACGTAGCGCGTAGGTATTACAAAAAATACGTTATTAAATATGTAGAAAATCAAACTGTTTGGAAGTGTTTTCTAAATACATGTCCGGACATATTTGTTGAAATAAGAAATCCTTTAAGCGATTTCACATGAGAGGTACATAGGTAAATGATAGCTTAATGAATCATTTACATAATGTAGTTAAGTCCTTTGTAATGAAACTTCATTACAAATGACTTAATATATCAACTGTATGAATAAATACAAACTTTGTTGACATAAGGGGGAAACCTTTCTTCAAATCACGTTCGTGTAAGGTACATATACATACATATATACGTTCCAAGTCATACTCATGTAAGGCTGAAAACCCTGGCATGAGACGTAAAGATACGATGTGACAGCCCTGTTAGAAGCATGCCTTGCTTGACAGATCAGTGACTCACAGGCAATTTAGTGATTTGGGATAACGAACAATTTGACATCTTGTACGGACATGAAAATCTAACGAATCTGCAGAGAAGATTTTGTTTTATAACCCACTAGCCAAGCCATGGCTTGATAACTCATAAAATATAAGATATAATATTTTGAGTTCATTTCAAGCAAAATCGGACCAGAGTCGTAAAATGCAGCAAAATAATATAAGAGATTTGAACACAATGTAACAGGCTCCAGCCGAAATCAGTAGATAATAAAGTTTAGAATCTACCTTCCGTTTACGCTACAAACTAAGCGAACATTTCCCTCGCAACTTTGACTTCGAATTACTTCCGAATAAGCTGAAATTTTCTAACTCGGCGCTTCTACGCGATAACCGTAATATTTTGTTTACATCCTTCCAACCTAGACTGTTCGTCAACTTTGTTTTACAGCGGCTATACACGTAACAGAGGGCTTGTCCCGAATTTAATACCATAAGAATGTTTATATAACTTTTCATTACACGGAATAAGACCTCCGTTTCCACATTACAACAAATAGTGTTCTGTCTGGCTTTATTTTAACTTTTTGAACTTTAGCGTGTGCTGTAGTTATTTCTTCAACCCGTGGCCGCCTTCTGCTGAATAATACTTCTCTCTATTGCTTCAAACTATCAGGTCCTATGCAAACCTCGTCTACTATTTCCCAAGTTTTCTGGCTATCGAAAGGTCTGTCTTTTGTCATTGGACGTACTAGTAACTCATACTAAAAGAAGTGTTAACGTACGTTATTCCTGATAGGCCTCTCGAAGTTTTATGGGGTGCTTTATCAACCTTGGGTGAAAATGTAGTAATAAATATACGGTGTAGGTAAACCTTATCGTTTTGAAAAAGGAGTTCTCAACACAGGCGCGAAGGATTTGAATGTTCGTTTATTTTCTTTATTTAAATTCACGGCCGTAAGCCGGATCCTTTCATAAAATATTTAACGTAAAAACGAGAAATCTCGAATGCGAGATGTTATCTACCTTTTTGGGTACGTTTATTCACCCCAAGATCACACTTCACCAATCACAATAAACAACAAAGGTCATGAAACATAACAATAGATCTCCGAAAACCGTTACGCCGCCATTTTGTTTTCTTAGAATACAGGTACCTACGAATGCACCTGATCGTGAGAAACGTCTACTGGGGTTGTAGACGCAGTCTAGGGGTTGCCTATTTAATAGTTTCAACGACTTTTGTAAGGGATACTTCAAATGCGTTTTATTCTATTGTAATCGACACTAATTTGTGTTTGACACCGTTATTGTGGCGTTAGGTTCTCGTGAGATTTTATTAAACGAGGTTGCATTTATAATTCTCTTTGACACTTTTTTAATTTTATTCCCAGACAATAATTTTGCGTGCATGATTTTTGTGTTTTTCATTTTAATGCGTAAGTAGTTATGTTGCGATATATTATATTGTATGACTTAAAATCTTAAAATTTAGGAAGTCTTTTGTCCAAAGGTGAGGATTTGGAATGTCTACTGGATTATTCCATTATCTGTGGAATAATATATTTCATCAACACTAGCTTCTTTTCTTTCTTTTCCCGTACTAGCAGTATAAATCTACGTAGCTAAGAATAAGAAAAAAGACTCGTATTACTCATCTCAGAAACGCCTCGAAGACATTCGAGATTAATCAAATTAATTACGATCCTCCGTGAGTGAGCAGCTTTATATTATGTTGCAGGCGATAAAGCAATTTCAGCTCTTATAATAGAATTGATTTTACCTTGTCGCTTGTAGATTGGTTTATTATATTTTCGCGTTGATACATTTTAGATGAGTTTAACAAATGGGTATTAGGTATGAATGAGTATGTAAACAAACTAAGCTAAAGAACACGACCTACTAAATAACATTCCATGACATATTCTCAAATACACTTTTATTTATTATATTTATTATTATAGACTTTTATTTTTTTATTAATAAGATAACTAAATCATTACTAAAACATCAAAAAAGGGAAATAAATAAATCGGTTTAACGCATTCACTGCTGGGCCTCGACACCGCCGCTTTGGAAGGATTTGTAGATGGCCATGTGCCTCGTGGGCCATCTAAGTGTTAGTGTAGGTATAATATGTATGTATGTACTACTGAGATAAGCATATTTGGTCAAATAATACAATATCTACTCTGATACAAAACCTGGATTGTTTTTGTATACAAAAGGGTTACAAGACCCAAGGAAAATTGGTGCAAAATATTTAACGGCAATGGTATCATCAAAGCAGAGCACAGACGAAACAAATTTTTGTCTCTTGTAAGATTTCCAATTCAAATCAACATTTTTCTATGCACATGTGGGGTTATGCATTGGGGTAGACGGTGTATCCCGACTGATACCTAGTTGTTTTCTGTTCTAGTTACGCTACGTTTTCATTCACAATGTCTTTGTTGATATAAAATATCGTTAATTATAAATTGTAGTAGGTACCTATGTATATATACTAAATGGAGTGAGTGGTACAAGAGTTTAGAGGCCTCTTATGGCCTCTCTGTACTCAGCAGTGGTTTATTCAAAAATATTCCGGTTTCACTATCGATTTTTTTCTTCAACAAGTATAAATAATGTGTGGAGTCAACAAATAAAGAGACAAATCAAATAACTTCTACCCAATAAGTCAATCTAATAATTCCCTGGTACTAAATGATATAGGCGTAATTCGCTGGTTATTAAGGACACGTGTAAATCAATTTCCGATGCTGCAGGATCTATAATTCTATCACGAGAACATCGTTACTAGCCGGGTCGGATAGGCCTCGTGTGACCTAATTGGATTCATACGATGGCTTTTATAGAGAAAAACAATTAATTTTAACTCAGTTTTAAGTTATATTTTTTTTAGATAGGAAATGGAAATATATACGTATAAAAGAATGCAAATTATTTGGAAAGGAAATAGGGGAGGCTAGTTCCCAGCAATTGGCAATTTTTATGTTAATCAAGCTTACGTAGGAAACTTATTTTATATAACACTAGCTGCCCCCAGTGGCTTTACACGCGTGGAAATCTAGGTTTTAAAGCCTTCCTCTTGAATCACGTTATCTATTGCTGAAAACATCCGTTGAGTAGTTTAAAAGATCTCAGCGAAAAGACAGCGGAAGCAACTTAATTTTTTACTATGTAAAGATGAAAACATATCTACCTATATGAAATTTATGCTATACAAATTTTCATTAATCCTAATAATATTATAAACGCGAAAGTTTGTAAGTATGGATGGATGTTTGTTACTCTTTCACGTAAAAACTACTGAATGGATTTTAATGAAACTTTACAAAAATATAGCTTATACATCAGAATAACACATAGGCTACAATTTATAAAGATATATTGTATGTACATATGTATATTATCCAAAATATCTATCACCACGCGGGTGAAACCGCGGGGCGCAGCTAGTATTATATAAAAACAAAAATAATATTATATTATATGATATTTTATACATATATAATATTATGAATGTTGTTGACCTCAGATGGCCATGATAGCGTTACCGGACTTCGGCGAGTACAGAGCTTCACCTTCTCAGTTATCAAATCGACGGAATGCGTTTTAAAAATCGCTTTACCTACATTATAAAAAGAGCGAGCGCAAGCGAGACACCACTATATTTAATGAAACACACGATAAAAGTAATATTATCTACGTAGGTATGTCAAAATCAAATCAATAATAATGTTGTATAATTGAATGAAGAACATCAAATATGAGACGGTTTTAGCACAGAATTTCGATAGTTTCACAAAATTTATGCAGACGCTTATCGATGCGATCTAAGAATAAGATGAAATTTTGCGCAACGAAGTTAATTTGATACAAAATAAACATAATAATAGGATTATGCACCGTTATTTCAAAGTTATGATTATGACACGATATTTAGATCATGTTTGCATAATTTAGAATAAGAAAGCATTACGTATTTAATAAATAGGTAGGTCATACGACAAAACTGTTCAACATTGCCGAAAATGCTCGAACTCTTAACACTTTGAGTGCTGAAATCACACGGTATGTGTTTTCTACAAGTGACTAATATGCGTAAATCCACACTAGCGCAGCGGCTGAGAAAATACAGATCTTTGTGACTCAGCACAGCCGTAATATTTTTCGAACGAAACGCATGTGCGGCGCAACACAACCGCTGTGTAGAGCGGCAGCACGAATTTTTTAGGTTAAAAAAAAGATCGCAGTCGTCGAAAAAAAATCGCAGTCAAAGTGTTCAAGGTATTATTTTTATATATTACCGTAAAAGAGTTGAGTTTGTCTTTTGTCATTTAGTCCCCAATAAGCAGAGCTGGTGTGAATGACCTCGGTCGAAGTTAAAGAGGAAAACCCTGCAATGCCTAACTGCCCATACCGGTTTGACAGTATTGGGTTAAATCTCGAGATATAGGCAACAATCGTCTTCGAAAATGGGGTCATATTTGACAATAATTTAAAAAAAAGCTGTCAGACCGGCTCAGACCTAAACACTGTTGTCTGTATATTAAGTAATTCTATTGTTACGTGACGCCAATGAAAAAAAATGGTTAAGACAGACAATACACAAAGTATTTAGGATGTATGGACAAAAAAAGTATTGTATTGATATTCTTGCTTGTAGAGCAGGTACGGGCCTTTTCTTTTAGGAATACTACCGCAACTTATTGATTAATATCGTGGGAACTAGGCTTTATGTCTACAGATAAGCAGACCTAGTTCACACTCAATTAGGCAGATTAATCTTATACACAAGCTTTATATTATTTAACTCTGAAACGTAGACAGTTTCTGAAATTTCTGACAGAACAAACATGGCCTATCTGATTTTAAGTGATAGTTTAAGACAATTTGAATTGCATAACACACATGCTAGGAACATGTTATTCGATGTAGAGTGGTGTTCATTGGTGAATAAATAATGCTGGACGATCCTCACAGTGTCATCTAGCCCCAAACTATGCAGAGCTTGTGTTATGGGTAGGTACTAGATGACTGATGTACTTAATACAATAAATTACATAGATAGATATTTGTTATTATACGAACAGAACACCCGGAATAAGTATCTGCAGATCGTACACACAATTGTTCTGAGGCGGGAATCGAATCCGCAAACTCCTGCAGGCAGACCTTCGCCTACCGCGACACAGAGGTCGTCAAAAATATCCGACTCTATGCCCCCGAAACCATGAAAAGTCTATATATGGATATTATGAACGCTTAATAGCATCGGTGACGCTGAGGCGCATTGACATTCGAAGTCATCGGTGACGTGACTCGAAATACAACAATTACGTTTCGATCGAAAACAAAGCACAAGTTTAAATCTCAATGACGTATAAAAAGTAATCGATAAGCAACACCTTATCAGCTAAATATAGGAGCTCATAAATTAAATTACCTAAGATTTACGTAAACCTAGTGCGTAATGTCGTGAAACGTTTCTAGGACTGTGGTAACGTAACTTTTATCTGTGGTAGATAAGGCTATTCGGGTTACAGTTAAGTTTTATGGGTACCATTACATACGTAAGTACCTAAAGGATTTCTAATTTTTATAAGAGTATAGGTATAAGTTATGTAATTTTAAGTGAGTAATGTATTTTTGTCACCCGCTTTGTTTATTTATTTATACTTTTTGCACGAAAAACATAACACAAAACTTATTCTAGGAAATTTAAACAAAGGCGAACTTAACCCTTAAAAGAGTTCTTTTCCAGCAAACCTTATTGAGAGAGAGTTTAATTTAATTAAGTCTCTCGTTTAGTCCTTAAGTCTGTACAATTTAGATGAAGTAAGGTGTACGCAATTGAGATACTCGGTTCTATATTTTTGTAAACAAAAGGGTGACAAAACCAAATAAATATTGGTGAAAAATATTTTACGGCACTGTATTTAGGAGGTAAAGATTAATTGATGATTGAAGCGAATCCCAGAAGTTTTTAGCAAGCATTTTTGAATGAATGATTTTGAATGAAAGCTTAGTTTTTATAGCTTTCATTCATTCAACATGAACCCGTTTTTAAACTCTGTGATAATTTTCGGTGCTTGAATGTAATTATCGTTGTAGAACTCAAGTTTCTTTAGCGATTACAGTTCTGCTACCTTTTCGTTTTCCTTTATTATTATCACTTATCAGTTTTCGTATAATTTTGATTCATAGATATAAAATATCTTGGATTCTAGAACCGAGTATACTCGTATGTCATATATCCTCAGTCAGGAAGGCAGTGACGCGCGAGTGTTCAAATTCAGACCGTTATTAGTACAAACAAACTCGGGCGAGAGGACAGTACAAAGGAGAGACTCAGGACAGGAGTAAAGTAAACAACGTGTGTGGTCCATTTAAGCATGTTAACGGGTAAACATGGCTTTGCCTTTACTATGCTAGATGATTTATGCATCTTCAGTCCTTGAAGTCATCCTTGATTGTTCATCGTTATGTGTAATAATAAACCTTATAACAAAGAAAAACATACATCCGGTAACGAATTTGAAGAAAAAAGAAGAAAGAAATAAATTATCCGTCACTTAAAAAACTGTATTAAGACTTCCTGTAATTACTACGTGACTTCAGCCATCTTAAACTTATTTAAGATAAGATAAATAAATAAAATTCATAACTGAAGCTGGAATCCACGCAGCATCATGTAGCCACAAAGCAAGCAAAGCTTGCTTACTTTTCGCTTGAATTTATACATTATTAGTAGGTATCTTTAAGTCATGCTGAAGTTATGGGGATTTTATTATTATTTCTAAATTTGTTTGTTTGGTAAAACTGTTCAGCCTATGTTTAAAACAGTTTAAAGACAACGCTATTGACTCCGCGTACCTACCTGTGTCCTCTACCCAAGTTGGCCCACCAGGGATTTGCTATTCAGATTTCAGGATAGCCGTTCGAGCTGATTTAATTAATATGAGTTCCAAATATCGAAGCGCTTTGCTAGACTAGACTTGATGCAATTATTCACATGGATATTGATATTGCCGGATTAAACCAGATTATAATAAAATGCTAGGGTAGATACCTACCTAGTTGTTAAGTTACCGCTGGCGAATAGAAGGAAAGATAATAAATCGAGTTAAGACAATCGAGATAACTAATTTTAGATTTTTTATCCACACTTAATATATTTTTAGCCTCCACCGGTTGCCTCAACTTAATATCAAGTTTAGTTTATTACCGATTTTAGAGGTCAAAAACCCGATGTCGAAAATTTTATTTTAGCCTTTTGATTTCAAAATATACAAATCAAATGCTTTACATTTTGATGCATGGTATTAAGTAGGTATTTTTGCAAAACTGTTTCATAGTAAATATTTGATATAGTATCCACTGGAGATACCAAATAACCCTTGTAATATTTACAAATGTTCAATATTCACTAAAACAATAGCGTTAAAAAGAGCAATACTTTAAAATAAATAAACTTGCATCACTTATATAGGTATTTACTTTTCCACAAAATCTAAGTAGTATGCACAACAACGTGTGTACATTACTCAAATAAATTTAAAATATACAGTAACAGTTAATTTATTCATTATTTTAGCATGACAAGGGTAGACAGATAACTTATTTACGTTTTAAAATAGAAAGAAACTATTGCAAGACTCACAATACAAGTCTAGGATTATTAATGGAGCCCCACTTATACAGAACAGCAGATGTTCGAAACGAAACTGCCTCATGATAAATGGTTTAGCATTTTATTGCCATATTATTCCGAAGGCTATAAACCGGCATAAAGTAACAAAGGCGTACATATCAACAAAAGTTGTCAATGACGACAAAGTTTCAAAAACTCACCATAGCAATCCAAATCCGTTCATTAAATCTATTTGTCACCAAACTTGGAACGGAAAAAAACTAATATTAATACTACGATACTAGAATTACAACTAATTTGGACACAATGACTAGAGGGAATGAGAACGCGGAGGCGCAACCGCTCGCGACGACGGCTGATTCATAACTGGCGAGGCTGACACGGCGGCGGTGGTGGGGTCAAGTTTCCGAAAAGTGGAGCCCCACCGGTGGCACCCATACGTTACGGGCGAGATGGCTACAACAAAAAAGAACCCTAAATATTATCGGCCCAAGCCACACGGTTCTCAAAGTTTAATGACCACCTGCATCCATTTTTTATTGTTTTGTTTTCCGTTGAAATGACGCATACATTTTTAATAAAAAATAAGCGTAGCAAAAGCATAATGTTGTTGAAATTACATCACTATAGATCACAAAGGCATCGAATTTACTTCCGTAGCTTCTGATCATAACAATTTTATACGAATAGTAATTATTTCTTACGATTAAACATAACTAATTGATGTTATGCATAGTCCATTAAAGTCGTCGGTTATTTAATTTATATTTCACAAAAATACCGGGTCATTGGAACCCATTGGTATAAGTATGATATCATTTATATTAAAACCCGTGAAATTATCGTTTTTTCTGACGAAATGATACGAGTTTTCAAGGCGATCGAGCTCCGTTCAATGTACTCGATTTTATTGCTATTGATATTCTTAGTGGAAACACATAACAAGTCAGTGTAAATAGCCCCAAAGTGCCCTTTAGTTCCAACTCCAGCTTACCATGCTTCATGAAAATTGATTATCAAGGGTTTGCAAATTACCTCAGTTGTTTTTTTTGGTCCAATGAGTGTATAATTGCGGTCTTTGTTTTTCAACCTATATTTGTCACTGCGAATAAGAGATCATCGTCGGTTTGGCAAAATGCGTATAATGAGTATGCGGCCTGAAAGCTTAAGACATTGGATCCTAAGCAAGACGTGTAGTCAGATTGCTGATTGAATTAAATCTGCATATATTTTTTATGAAAATAAGTCTAAACATTTAGAATTAACAAGAGACTGAGACAAAGGCTTTTGGCTACAATGTAAAACACAAAGCTGGTAAATAAATATGCAGTTAAAAAAGTTTGAGAACCACAACCGGGCCCCTGCAGCTGCCATCCTGCACAGGGCGTGTTTATGTGTGTGTTTAATACTCATGTGTGCGTTAATGGTGTGTGCAACGCGTAGGGTTGAACGAAATTTATTATTTCTTGTTATATTTTTTTGGGAAAGCTGTAAAAGTAACAGCTTGCGATCAGATGAAATAAATGTTTTAATCAATTCACCGTATGTTTGAAACCCACATAACTTTTTTTATAATGCCCTGTGTCGTTTTAACAGCTATTTCTATAAACAACAAAAACTACGAAGTTGATAAATAATAATTTTAGTAACTATGTATATAATTCTTCATTGGTAATAAACAAAATTAATTTGACGCCCTCTGTGGCGCAGTGGGCGAAGGTCTGCCTGCTACGCAAGAGGTTGCAGGTTCGATTCCCACCTCGGGACAAATGTTTGTATGATCTACAGATATTTGTTCAGGGCTTTCTGGTCGTTTTCTATGTATAATAAAAAAATATCTATCTATGTATTGTATTGTATTATGTATACCAGTTAACTAGTACCCATAACACAAACTCTGCTTAGCTTGGGGCTAGATAATGTTGTATGAAATGTCCAACAATTTTTATTATTTATTTATAAATTATCGTAATTTTTAAGTAGTTATATAACACAATGCTACAATACTTTTGTGACAAAAGTCATTTACAACGGGATATTTACTATGATTTCATTTTTGAGTTTTCTGTTTTCGTTTCATTTACTTTTCTTTTCGTTTTTTTGTTTTTTAGTCTTTTGTGTAATAGCCATGAAAGTTTCAAAAGTTTTAATTATGTTACAGTTTATATTTGCGAACTGAAAAGCAATTCGTGAACGTGATTGAAGTCATACGAAGCGAAAGCCCAGAGCATAAAGCAATATTTTATTTACCTTACCTGCTACCATGATCACAACACTAAACGAAACGCCGCCGTGCCTTGATTAGAGCGAAGACGCAGTTCGGTGTTTCACCGATATGTCAAAAATGTACGGAATAGAAGTTTTGTCGAAAATATGACACGCTGATGACATATTTGATGGCTAACTTTGCAGATCTGGCACATTGCAAAGTGATATAATAGTCTCTTTTGAAATTTTTACAGTAATGTTCTTTATTGGCTTACTGGGATGCAGTGTCCTAGCATTAGGGTAAATATTTATTAAGGCGTTAGAACTGCAAGGACCGTGTGCCGTTATTAGTGTTTCTTAGCTTGACTGCGCGGCGCGTTCTCATGTGGAGTGATCGTGTGCACACTATCATGATAGTGAGCTTAATATTCGGTATTTGCGAAGGTTACTTAGGTTAGTAAGTAGTCAAAGCATCGAGTTTCTAAGAAATATATACCTATGAGAACTAAATAATAACCTTACTTTAACATAAATATGTTTAAGTCAATATTAGCTTTGTTCGTATTAGATTAGTTTTAAAACGGTATTTTATCTTTTGTTCACTTATCAGTTTCTTGGGAAATAATAAGAAAATATTCTGTTCTACATGTTTTCTAAACAAATATTAAAGGGCTATATACAATGATGTTATATATACGTAGATACGTTGTATCGAGGTCTGCCTTACAAAACGAAAATCAGGTACGTATCCTAATTGAACTCAGTCCGTCCTGCTCCTGGCCGCGACGCGCACGTTCGTTGAACACGAGGTTACTTACGGAATATACTTAAATAAACCTCGAAAATGCCAAGTTGTGTGTTCCGAAAGTGCAATACCTATACAAAGACTATAAAAAGCAGGAAGAATGTATCTTTTCATATGAAAGTACTGTTTAATCTGTTAAAATGTAAAATCATGAATTTTATTTTAATTGCAATGCGTTAAGTTTATGAGTGACAGAGATAATGCCATGCGGCGTTGTATGTTCGAACGTCGACGCTAGGTATGTAGCTATAGTAAAATCTCGCAATGTTTTTATTTCTTTACAATGAGTATGACGTCTCTATATGTAAAATCTCTTTGGCTATATATTGCTTTTTTATTTAACTAGTTGGTGATGTTTAGAAATACGAAGAAAATTTTCTGGAAATCCTTTCACTGATAAAATGTAGCACAAAGTGAGTTTCATTGCATTTATTCAGTTCCACCGTAGGTACAGATGTTACACTTGATGTCGTTAAGTTGTACATAAAAATTATATAACAATTTTATTATATAACACACATTAATTTTGATATAGGAAACACCATAAGGGATTGTGTTATAGAAAAAGCAGACATTCATAGATATTTATGACAGTAAAATAAGTAAGTTAAAGTTAGTACGAAATTACAAGAATCTAGCTGATAAACTGTAAAACATATGACTAACTTTTATAAGATTTAACATAATTGTTAGAAGTAATATTTGGTCTGCCTTTTAATAAAAATAGAGGTATATTTTTTTCATGACCTTTTGCGGCTAATCGAGACCATTTTGACTAGAGCAGGTAGCCAAATATGGACCACACGGAAGTTTAAAACCAGAATTTGTATGACTATTAAGACAACCAGCCATAAATGATTTAGGTACTAAACAACCTTAACTATGGCCGAAGAAGTCTTACCTATGTATGCGGTAAATAATATTGATAACTAAAGTCTATTTCTAATAGAAGGCGACGCGACGTGTAGGCTTCTATAAATGCCGACTGGAGAAGAAAAGCGTAACAGATCCAAGCGTGACGGTTCTGTTTCGTTCATGGATTCAGTAAAGAAGTTTTCACTTCAAATGAGATTACGCCTTTGTCTTCTATTCGACTTCAATACCCTATGCGTCAGTTTGGTCCGCACGTTACATAATATGCCAGTTTCCTGGTCTAGGTTCAACTATAAATAGATCTAGCTAGACGCAACAACGGGTGCGCTAGCCTCCATAGTACATTTCCTTACATAAGGCTACCTATTGCATATCAATGATGGAGTGGCGAAGATACAACAATAATATATGCTAATATATACGTAGCAGGTAGGCATAGCTTTATATATAATTCTACATATATATTTGACATATCACAGCTGGAGATACGGTTCAAGTAATTTGGTGGGGGGGGGGGGGGGGGGGGGGGGGGGGGGGGTGTTTTATAATCACCACGCTTGGAAACGGAGTAGTGATCACAGTGATGTGTTAAACATATACCGAAGGAAGGTCCTGGCCTTCCTTATAATTTGTTTACTTAGTAATATTATATCTGTGCTTGACATAAGCATAATAAATTAAAGAATAAGGGTGGGTTTTCATTTAAATTGAAAGGGTAAATATATAAGAGGGTAAATGGTACTTTTCGATAATCTTGATAATTCTGATGAATAGACGGTACATCTGGCGTTTTAATTATAAATTATACAGTTTAGATTATATCTACTTGAATTACTTTGCTAAATACGGCTGATATTGAGCAATGTTGATAAGAACTTACCAGAACTTGTTATCATAAATTTTCAGATTTAGAAATTTTCAAATATTATTATTTACCTATTTTCCCGACGTTTTAACAGGTTTACACTCTGCCGTGGTCACGGGATGACTGGAGTACTGGAGTTACCGCCTCAGCGAAGCGGGAGCTAGTTTATTTGAAACTACCCTCACTTGGTTTTTGAGGCATGTTCATCTGCACACTCGGACGACACACAACACTAACAGTGTCGGGAAAATATGTAATAAAACGCGATAAATACCCGTTGTATCAATACTTATAAAATGATGTGTTCAGATCGCGTAAGTTTAAAAAAATATTTTCATATATGTAAATGATTTTCATTTCTATTGTACAATAAAGCGAGTTTTCTAATCTACAAAGTCAGAAAGCTTTAAGACTAATCAAAAACAAGATGGAAGTCGTAAAGTTAAGTTTCGTAACAAAAACTGGGCTGGATAGTACTTAGAACCACTATTGCATTGAGGTAGGCTCACGCCCACTGTTAATCTCCTTGCCTATCCCAGTGTTATGTAAGCTAGATGGCGGCAGTGGTATTCACTGATATTTAAACTTTTGAAACTATCATGGTTATTAACAAAAAATTAGGGTAGATCGGTATGCCTGCCCATAAAAACTAACCCCCATATCTTTAGTCTTTACCTCGACTTCGATTCAAACTCTACTCAACCTCCAAATGCGTTTCGGTATGCTTGATCGTAAAAAAATCCTTCACTCGAAACAGCCTTCGAGAATTTTTTCATACGAGTGGAATAACGAACTGTCATCTCAAGGTACCTCGCTACCTACCTTGAATGCTCCTCGAAATAGTTTGTTGTTATTTACAATGGATTTTGGAGACTATCTCAATTACATTTACGACGATGAAACCTACAATTAGCCATCGCGAAGGTATATAAGAGAGGTTGATATATAACCAAATTAACGACTAAGCATACCAAACTCGAGCATGTTTTGGAGGAATGCTCGAATGAATAAGATATGGGGGTTACTCGCAGTCGCAGTGCCTCCAGTTATTCCGTGATCATGGCGCATGAAACTGTGCCGAAATATTGGATAACTCAAAAATCAAATCATGGTAAATATTCCGTTTTAAATGACTTCACTGATATTACATGAGTGAAGGAATAGACAGACTATATTTGTGCACTCAAAAAATTCAAAAAGAAAAGAAATTCAAAATACTTTTTTTCTTTAGGCTTACAAAATAAGCATTTAGACAAGTCATATTTTATACTATAATTTATTATCAAACTAGCTGAGCCCCGCGGCTTTGAACCAGGACATACTTCAGTTTCACTACATAGTATAAAACAAAGTCGCTTCCCGCTGTTTGTACGAGTATGTCCCTATGTACGCTTAGATCTTTAAAGCTACGCAACGGATTTTGATGTGGTTTTTTTAAATAGATAGAGTGATTTTAGAGGAATGTTTATGATCCATTTAACACATAGATTTCCATGCGGGCGAAGCCGCGCAGCGCAGATAGTTATTATATAACTTTAAAAATTAAACTTATTTAGCCGACCATTTAAACTGATACCGAAGTGAAATCATCTCAAAGGTAAAGTTTAATCTAAAGATACATTTACTTGGCCATCATCAGAGCATACCACCTCCGCAGCCATTGTGCACAAGGGTCAATGGTTTGTGCTGTTTTTTATTTCGTGATCGAATGCTGTGGTTATGAATCATATCTGGAGATTACGAGAAGGGTGAGTCACGTCACCGGGTTCTTGGAAAAAATGTTCTTTTGTTATTAAGACACCGACAACCGCTGGGGTAAACGTGTTCTTGAGTGGAGACCGCGACTCGGCAAACGTAGTGTAGGACGCCCAGACGGCCAGGTGGGATAACGACCTGCGAAGGATTGCAGGCAGATGCTGGATGCGGCAAGATAATGACAGGGCGCTATGGCGCTCATTAGGGGCTATATCCAGCAGTGGACTACCTACTCTAGGCTGATGATGATGATGAGTTAGAAATTAGGTTTGCTTGGCGACCATATGTCTATTTTGAGATGGTGGTAACCGTAATTTTAGTTTTTTTCACGGCATTTGGATGTCAATTCTTAGTCTTCACTGTTTGTATTAATTTAAAGTGTATATTGATTAAGCAAGGATTAAGCCGTGTTTTTTGTATTTTATTTTGTTTATGTTGTATTTTATGTTGAACTAGCTGCCACCTTCACACTATTTTTTCAGGCCAAAAAGGACTGAATGTTTGTCGTAATATCATCTTTGACCTTGAAAAATTTCATTAAAATCCGTTCAGCCGTTAAAGCATGAAAAGGTTACACACACAGAATGTTACTTTCGCTTATATTTTGTATAAATTAATGTGGCTTCAGTTTAAAGAGCTCTTCTAGTATAGAATATGGATTAAATGGAAAAAAAATAACTTAAAAGAACGAGGCTATTGCTATGATACTTTGTAGTTACTAAGTATTTGGTAAGTCTCGTTTTTTTTTACGAAACACTAAGCAATCAACATCCGCAAAGTAACCCCAACAAACAATAAAAGCACTCGGAATGTCGTTCTCACAATTACTGAACTCTAAATCAGCAGATGAAGTCATCTGAGGTCAGCGAACTGCGGTCTTCGACCCGAGATTAACCACCTTGGTCATTTTAAATAGGCTAGTGCGTCCGGCCTACCTCAATGTTGGCCCTGGATGATTTCTGTGGAAATGGGAACTAAGAAAACTAGGAGTGAGGTTTGGGGGCTAGCCGTGCGATTACGCTAAAATCTCTGATTCAATAGATCACCATCCGGGGAGACTGGGTATAAACAATTTCGTTTTCCATCACATGGTAAAAAAACAAATATATACCATTTTATGGCTGAATGTAGACGACTGACGACGAAGCTGTCAACGTCAAAATAAAATATCACAAATGTCTAACAATAATTGTCATGTTTTATTTTCATTTATTTGTTATTAATAAGTCAGAGAGAGAGTTGAGTTATACCTTCCTCATAGTTATGTTACTCACACTTGACCTTGTTTTCCTCGGCTACGTTTCATTATTTTATACTGCATTGTTTTTCGGCCCATTTCATGGGGATAGCGCACGGGAAGGATATAGCTTTGTTTGGGTGGATGGGCATTGTTAGTGTTACGGTTCGTTTCAGTAGTCCAAAATCTGAAGGCCGAGAAATTAACTTTTGGAAATGGTTATGGAAGTTTTTAAGAACGGCTGGGTGGGATATTCCACTTCTTCACGCACCACAAGGAAATGGATCGTGCTTAAATTCTGTATAAATTTAGTAGCAAAAGCTAAACAAAGACAAAGTAAACAATGACTGCTCCGCCGCCGCCAAGCCAGTATTGCTGTGTTTCGAGCAATTTCAGCTAATAGGCTTTAGGCAGATTCAAGCGAATATACACTACTTGTCTACATACAACGAATGACAGGGTTGTTTTCCGGAGGGCAGAGGGTAGCGGAAGCGGAATTTGTCAAATGGCAGCGCGACGGGAAAAAATGATACCTATAGAAAACTGTCAAAAGTTATTTTGGAAATGCACAGAGAGGTGTGGAAGCGGTTCATCAGCGTCACCGTGAAAGCCTTCCAGGACGGGCACGACCTTCAGCAATAAAGACAACGACAAAGAAGAAGAGATTGGAAATGTTACCTCAGCTTGTAAGACTATTTGCTTAATACTACTACTGATTAAGCCCAGTTGAGCGTAATTTTTTGAGATGTGAGTCGCGTAAAATGATTACTTTCAACCGAAATTACAACTCATGATGTGGCGGAATTCGTGAATAACGACGTATATTACTCGACTAAAACAATCACGCTCGTCGAGGGCTACTTAGTACCAAACCAACCAATGCTATTTGAAATTAACTTTTTTGTTGTCTGTATTACGTGTTTTCTAGTTCTAAGTAGATAATTCATTTAACTAAGTTTTTTTGTGTCTAATAAATATTTTTCTTTCTTGTTTGGTCAAAGCCTTAAATATATAGAGAATATATAAAGCTCACAATTAGGCTCAAATCACAGAAAATATCTACACGACTAAGTAAATGTACACATAGTCACAACGAAAGGAAATGCTATTAAAGGAATGATGAATGACGTCGTAAATGGCGCTCTCTGCGAGATTCTACACCAATTCGGACGTTCGTCTTATGCATTCGCGTATCAGATTGAGGTAATGACTGTATTTAGCATAGAGGTCGCTACTTAATGGTATGATTCTTCTCAGTTCATGATAAATATTAGTTTTAGATATAATTTAGTTTCAAGTAGTAATTTGTTATAATACGTAACTGACATAGTACGAGTATTTTGAGACATTGCTCAAAATAATAATTAAGCAGGCAAATAAAAAAAAATATTATTTAATATATTTTTTTATGTTGCCTGATTAATATTTTAAGGTATCATAAAGTACTATACAACAAGGGTAAAAGGAATACCCATACCTAGGTAAGTAATAAATAAATAAAATAAATAATTTCTATCAAAGAACATTTTCATAAAGTAACCAAGTTTACCATGTTTTGACATTGAGTTTAAAAAAAAAACATCTTTTTTGAGTAATTTTCACAAATTACTAATTGTGACTAGAATCGGTAGGTAATCAACAATGTATTTTCTCTGAATGTTGACGGAACGGAAACCGTCTGTAAGTTACTACTCGGATCTAAACTAAACTAAGCAAGTTAGTGCTAAGTACGATCATTACAGCGACTTGGCTATCAGAAGTGCCGTTTGTCTCTGTCGACGGATCTCACCACTGATTCGGGACCGCATCTGCTGGGTAAGGCGCGTTTTTCGATTAGATATTCCGGCAATTCAAATAACTCACACTTTTTGACAGAAGTGTTCAAGTCCATACATGGAACGTAAAATTTAACAGATGAGTCTCATAATGGCTAATGGCTAATGGCATAGTATCTTTCGATGAACACCTTCGAAACGAGGTGTTTTAGTATGAATAATGAAATAATTTCAATATGTGCTGTCTGAAATATGTAACTATTACTGGTAAATTACTTTTCAATGCCACCATAATGGTGCCTAAGCAAAGTCATCACATTAACATTATAAATTGATGTGAGGTAAATCTTCACGCTAAAACTACTGAACGGATCGAGATAAACTTTTGCATAGATGTAGTTTTAGATCTGGATTCACATAGACTCTTTATCTCAGGAAAATGCGTGGAAAGTTAGTGTTCGTCACCGTCAGTCAGTGAGAGAGCTGACCAGCCGAGCTTAAAATAAAATGGTCAGCCGAATCAGGCGGTCCCTAATCAATACCAGGTCTGCTCATCCAATTCGGTCAGCTGACAGTCGGAGGAAATTCGATTCTACAAAAGAGCAACTTAATAGTCTTCTAGATGAGTTTTGGAACTAATGGCGTAGTGTGAGGAAGCTTCCTATTTATTTTATTCATAGCCATTATGAAGATATTTCGATAACATAAATGAAAATGAAGACGGTAATTGAAATTAATTATGCTTAATAATTAGTCAGAGTCTGATAACGAAATGGAAATTCAAATTGAATGAGGCTTCAAGAGCTTATAAGCAAAACAGTGTTGAAAATTTAATTTATCTGATAATAGCCGAGGGTTTCTTAAAACAACACATTTTTTTTTTATTTTTTTTAAACTTAAACTTGCACAATGGTACGAAGGGTGGTACTTAATGCCTAGGCATTTTCTACCTGCTTACCAGAAACACATGTTTTTACAGTGGACGTTTTTGTTCTGTGAAAAACGCCGAATAACTTAACCAAATTTTTTTTCAGCTATATGACTGTATCCTGGATCCGATTGACAATTAATAAAGGACATCTTAATGATTATGTAGATCAAATTTAACGACGTAGCATAACGTCATGGTAAACTATTTTTGCTTTTGAAAGCTTTCAATCGTCTGTCGGACGTTTTTGAAGTCTGTGCTTTTGTTTTTAGCGAACACAAGGTGTGGTCAATCCGTGTGGTTCAATTGTTTACTGTTTATTGTTTACTGTGTATTAGATAAGTTAGTATGTTTTTTAAAATTAGTATCTTGTTAATTCAATAGGACCGCCATGTAATTAATTATAAAGGTCCTTACAATAAAAATGATTTAAAAAAAAAAAAAAAAAATCAAACCGTGTGGTTTTCTATAGTTTTAGTTATGTTTTTTAGGTTTTATCAGATTTTATTCATAAATGCCTTTGTTGAAAGGCTTTTCTATGAACTGGACATTGGCAGAAAAGTGGCAAACTAGACACATATTGCCAAATCAAAGAAGTCAAGTCGATTATAGCTCTATAGGTTTAGACGAACAGAGACCCAGCACCAGATAAACTGATTCGAAAATCACTGATATTGTATGCGTTGACATAAAATATCATTATGCTACGTGCCACAAACAGCCAACACCGAGAAGTAATGATTGCATCTAGCGGTCGGCAAGTCCTTCCGTTTAGTGTTGTGTTACACCACGTTATCGGTACCCGCAACTTGATACTTTGCACTGTATCGATTGCACCTGCCGAGGTTAGACGTGCTAACTAGGTGCTGGATCTCTGTTGTGCTAAACTTATAGAGCTATAATCGACTTGACTTGACTTCTTTAATTTGTCAATATGTGTCTGGTTTGCCACTTTTCTGCCAAAATGATAGCATTTCAGGTCCAGTTCATAGAAATGCTATAATTTTATAGCGACTGGTTTAGCATTGTCTTAAAAAAAACACATTTAACGTGTAACCCAATAGATGGCGGGACAGAGAGATCAAAGGGATGTAATGTAAAAATTTGGTACGGGAGTGAAACATTTAAAAAAATTACTGTGTAGAATAGCCACACACAATGTTATACAGAGTTACGAGAAGGAAAACACACAAAAATACAGAACAAGTAGTAGGGATTAAGTCGTATTTAACGTGGAACCCAATAGATGGCGGGACAGATGTCAATGGGATGTAATGATTAGTACGGTAAACTACCTAGGTTTTTATTTTCTGTTGGGACTGTGTAGAATACACAGTCATATATCATAATTAAATGCAAAGGTTTACAGACGAGACTTGACGATTTAAAAGATATATCCGACATTCATTTTAGTAAAATAATAAAAACGTGCTTATTAAAAATATTATTGAACACTTAATACATTTTTAGACGAATCTTTAGTACTTTAGTAAGTACCCGAATTTCCGAATTTCCTATACCCTAACCGGGTTCATAATTATAAGCTGCCAAATAAGAGTGTAAGAATAGTATAATAATATATTTACCTACCTAGGGTGGGGCCTTGCTAAAACATCTACTCTTACCTTTTTAACAGACTTCAAAAAAGGAAGAGGTTCTCAATTCGACTGTATTTTTTTGTGTTTGTATATATGAAACATTCAATACAATTGATCAAATTGTTGTTATGGGTGTCTCGGCGTATCCAATTCTATCGATTGCTAATATTTACAACTGTTCTATTCAAAGATTTATTCGACGTATTCGATTGTTGTCGCAGTTCGATTGGTTCCCATAAAAACGAATATGATTACAAGATTGTGTGTCTCTGTTCCCAACGTCCCAAAAGTCGAGCATTCTAAAATAAACTCGCAAATTCGGTCCCTTGGTAATACAATCACGAATATTTCGGGTAAAATGAAAACTTCGCTGCATGTTGTGTGTTCGCTTAATTTTATATTATTTGAGTGGTGGCTACGGTTGAAAGGTTCCTAAATGTTATTTTTCTTCTATAAGTCGGAATACAAATTGTGCTTACTATTTTGATACGAAACATAATATGTAAATAGATGGTATGTTATCGCATGGGATTTAATAGAATAGACAATTCTTTATTGCACTTTAACTATAAACTATGTACAGTAAAAACTTAAAAATTAAGTAATATTATTATTATATAAAACAATACTTATTATTATTAAAAATTAAGTACAATTGGCGGTCTTATCGCTCAAGAGCGATCTCTACCAGACAACCATGGATAGGATCCGATCGTGGACAGTACCAGGGGATCTGTGTGCTCGTAAGTTATGAGATATTATAAATAAAATACTTATAGTACTTACATAGAAATATACTACATACATATCATAAAATATATATACATATACTACTTCTAAACATAGGGACTCAGGTATGGGTACGTTTAATGTTAGTTACTAACCTTGTCTGCCGATAAATGATAGGTATTAGTTATTCCAAGGATAGAATGATGCAATTAATTGTTCGATAGGAAAAGTTTCAAGGTTCATCCCATGGGAACTGATTTATGGAAGAAAAAGCAGCCTGCGTATGATTTCAGCCCAAAAGTGGGCATGTTGTAATTGTGCTTAGTATAGTTTTGGCGTGAAGAAATATAAAAAATCTATCCATCAATTGGACCATGTGGCAACCGCAACCTCCTGTAATGCTGGAGGTTGCGGTTTCTATTCCCGCCTAGGGACAAATGTTTGTATGATCAGCATATATGTATTTGTTCTATGTATTGCACTCCAATATATTGTATTAAGTAAATCAGTTATCTAGTACCATTTATACAAGCTCTGCTTAGCTTGGGGCTAGATGATGCTGTGTGGATTGTCCAGCATAATTTATTGATTAATATTAGCTCATATTAGTACTCACTTATTAATATAAATAAATAAATAATGCTGGACAATTCACACAGCATTATCTAGCCCCATGGTGAGCAGAGCTTGTGTTATGATAATATCTTCGTACAGCAGCTATATTATGTTACGTAAAAATCTTAGAACGAGTTTAGAGGGAGCTGTAATCAGTTCAACCCGCTTTAGTATAGATTCTGTTTCACCTTGTAAGAACTAATTTTAAAAATAAATACAATGTTGAAACTAAACTATACCTCAGAGAATGGTCTTAAAAGAAGTTGTGGCCAGTATCCAGTGCATTTCTACTTTAAAGCTGGAATGAGCTCGTGATTATTTTAGCATTGCTCCTTTGGGCCTTGGGAGCTTCGTTTTGTTGAAGCAACTGCAAAATGTAGCTTTTTAACACTTTGACTGCGGTTTTTTTTCGACGACTGCGATCTTTTTTTTAACTTAAAAAATTCGTGCTGCCGCTCTACACAGCAGCGGTTGTGTAGCGCCGCACATGCGTTTCGTTCGAAAAATATTACGGCTGTGCTGAGTCACAAAGATCTGTATTTTCTCAGCCGCTGCGCTAGTGTGGATTTACGCATATTAGTCACTTGTAGAAAACACATACCGTGTGATTTCAGCAGTCAAAGTGTTAACAGCTAGTTATAGTTCAATTCGGCCAGGTTTCTTGCTATATATTATGTGATTTTTTAAGAAATTTTTGAGGTAGTTTCATAGGGAGTTTTAGTGTATGCAAAAAGTACTATGAAATTAGGAACGTATTAAGTGGAGTAACATATTTATATTTATAACATATATTTAACGTTTTCTATGTATAATAAAAAATATCTATCTATGTAATGTATTGTATTATGTATATTAGTTATCTAGTACCCATAACACAAGCTCTGCTTACCATGGGGCTAGATAATGCTGTGTGAATTGTCCAGCATCATTTATCATTTATTATTATTATATTAAACCCTTAATGAATGTTTTAAAAGTATCAAATAATATATGTAAATAAATAATGCTGGACAATTCGCACAGAATCAACTAGTCTAGGTTATAAGAAACTCCTGTAAACTCCTGTGTGTGTATGATTTGTAATTTGTTGTGTATTTTTTTGTTACTTGTATTATTATGTTTGACATTATAAGAATGTTCTTATCAATAAATAACTGAACTGAACTGAACTGAAGTCCAAAGTTAAGCAGACTGTGTTATAGGTACCTAGTAGATAAATGATTTAATTAATACATTACTATAATGATAGATATTTTTTATTATACATAGAAAACATCCAGAACACACAGAACAAATATCTGCAGGTCGTACAAATATTTTCCGGACGTGGGTATCGAACCCGCAACCTTCGGCGTCGCAGGCGGACCTTGGCCCGCTGCGCCAGAAGTCGTCATAGCAAAACAGCCAACTGATCAAGTGCTCTTACAATAAAAAAATCTGACAAGCTCAAAATTCTTGGACAAAAAAAATAACAACAAAACCAAATAAAGTTGATGTATACCTGATACCCATCCACTAGTAAGGCTTAGAATCTACGTCCATCTTTTGTTAGATAATGCCTCGGGATCCCCTTTGTGAGGTATTGGCTCATGAGAGAATGCTTATTGAAGAAGATATTAGTCGTAATACGATCTTCACACTGGACCTTTTTACTTGATTGCTGTGGGTTTCTAGGTTTTTCTATGGTTACTTACGAAATTGGCTGTTTATCTGGTTGGAGATGGGTTAAAGAAGAATATACAATTGTATAGGTCATATGGGATAGCGTTTGTTGTAAGATGGACAATGTTATAGTGAGCTATTTTTCTTTGTATTAGTTTTGGACAATGTATTGCTAGAACAAAAAAAAAGGCAAAAACAAAGCCTGTGTCAGCAAATAACAGTACTCCTAAACACTAATCTAATAGGACATTGGAATTGATAACTTGACAGGTTGTCGTTCGGATTTAACCCAAACATTTTGCGGGTTCGCCGCACATGTTTTTATATGACAGCTTAAAAATTTGATTAAAATTTCCATAACAATGAAACAAAGCATTCGATAAATACCGATAGCGTGCCCCGGAACAAAGCTTGAACAAAGAGACGTGAATTAACAGACGAAGGTACAAAGGAAACGGCAACAAGGAATTGTTATTCTGCTGATTGACAAAACAATTACTTAAAATCAGCGATTTGCATGCTACGGTTCTATTTCTTAAGGAAAATTTAATTTAAGCTTTCGCCTGAAGGCCGGTTTCATCAGAAACGGTGTAATTAAAGTTCAGGTGAAAGCAGGTTGGAGCGTGATCAAATATTAACTAGCGGACGAGTTGACAGTTTAACACTATAGGAGACATGTAAAGTAAGGACCTACAATAACATATATTCACCCCCAGAAAACAATCCTTGCAAAGTTTCATTATGGTCCGTTAAGCCGTTTCGTCGTGACGTGAGTAACAGACAGACAAACTTTCTTTAAAATTAACTTTTTAAAGAAAGGGAATTGATCGGATTCGAACTAAGCGGGACCACATGAGATAATATGACGTCATTCTCAATCCCAGTACCTAGTTTATTTAGTACTAGCTGTTGCCCGCGGTTTCACGCGCGTTAAACTCGAATTTCACTTTTTTAGGTGATTTTTTTACACCTTGGGTTACATTATGAGAGTTTTAGTAAGGATCCCTTACTTTTTTGAAAATGTAATATAAGCCTTTGTTCACCGGGGATAGTGTAGCTTCCCAACGGTGAAAGAATTTTTCAAATCGGTCCAGTAGTTTCGGAGCCTATTCAATACAAACTAACAAACAAAAAATTAAACCTTTCCTCTTTATAATATTAGTATAGATATTAACAACGATGACAACAAAAGACTTCTAAAAGCCACAAATATCGAAATAAATATATTTGTTGATTACAACCACTTTGTGGTCCAGACAGACAGTCACATGCACAATACTATGCATCATATTAATATATCTTTTTCTCCATCCCTGGTTGCCTGGAAGAAATCGCTTTAAGCGATAAGGCCGCCTATTGTACTGTTATTATGTAAGATTTAGATATAAGGTGTTATTTTGTTAGTTTGGGTACAATAAAGTGTTCATTCATTCATTCATTCATATTCCCGTTTCGGAAACCTTTTCACACACGTGGCATAATGATCCGTACAGATTAATTCCGAATGAATAAACAGAATTCAATATTGTCTGCAAACATTATTCCGATGTATCGGTCTTGGCATGAATTTGGATAAAACCAAAGTCATGATCAATGGACACATTGATCCAAGGCCGGTGTTCGTACATGGTCACCTTCTCGAAATCGTTTCCGAATACACATACCTCGGGCAGATTCTGCAGTGCTATTCCCGCCTCAGGACAAATTTGTGTATGATCTGCAGATATTTGTTAACACTTTGATGCGATTTTTTTTCGAAGACTGCGATCTTTTTTTAACCTAAAAAATTCGTGCTGCCGCTCTACACAGCGCTTGTGTTGCGCCGAACATGCGTTTCGTTCGAAAATATTACGGCTGTGCTGAGTCACACAGATCTGTATTTTCTCAGCCGCTGCGCTAGTGTGGATTTACGTATATTAGCCACTTGTAGAAAACACATACCGTGACATTTCAGCACTCAAAGTGTTAAGGGTGTTCCGAGTGTTTTGCCATTTAAAATGAAAATTTATATCTATGTAATGTAATATCTAGTACCCATAGCACTAGCTCTGCTTAGCATGGGGCATCCATACCACCATCATCTGTGTGTGAATTGTCCAGAATTATAATATTGCCCAACATTATGTAAAGTTATACGTACATAGGTACAGGACCGTATCGATGCATATATAGTGATAAATAATGTGATGAGCGGACGTACGTCAAGAGCAGCCCTGTTACGCCATAGGGTAGGTTTAACGGTGCTTGCAGAATGGTCAAAGCAAAATGGAAAACCTACCCGTGAGTTTTCAAATTAATAAGATACATAATATTCAAGCTTTTTAGGCTCAATGTGAAAAAGATCTATATTGCATTGGTTCATCATCACTCTTTGACTTTTGCTTTCACCAATCATGCTACGTTTTTAACAAATTAGTCAGTTTCTTTAAGATTACCTTTCGTTTAGTTTTTAATACAAGAAATTCCTAGGAAGAACGGCTGGGTGATTATGTAACTCGCGACCGGTTTGCGACAGGCGTAAATTAAGCAATCAGTGCTGTCAAACGTCAATTTTGTATTAGTTTGACACCAGCTACAACGTCAAAGTTGGTCAAAATTGGCGTTTGACAGCACTGATTGCTTAATTTACGCCTGTCGCAAACCAGTCGCGAGTTACATAATCACCATACGGATCTCAAATCATAACCACATAGGCTCATAATGAACTGCTAGCGCAGATTTGTCCACTTGAAGAATTCATTTATGAACGTAAGCAGGTTAACTACGAACCAACGTTTTAAACTTTGACGAGGCAAGCCATTACATGATGGATAAAAAAAGATGGAGAATGATGGAGAAATCTCATACCTGTTATTCAGGCTGTGTAATTTAGGTTTGTCTGGCTTTAACTCAATATCAATGATCTCCTTGCTTTATACTTCCCGAAACAAATGATCTGACGATTTTGACGTCTCATATTATATGATCAAATGGTTTTATTCCTAAGAGGCGTTGCGTTACCCAACTGCATTTTCCAAACTATACCCCAACCTGTCCGGGACACCGATCCCAAGGGAGGCAGACATCGGCGGGGGGGCGGAAGTAGTCTCCCACGGGTTGCCATGACAACCGCCTGTTTACCCCGCCATATCGATCCGACGATGTTTACATTCAGGTGCAGCAGGACAGACTTCAACCGATGGGAGTTGTTCCGTGGATAAATAGCAGGACAACGGTGGTAAATTCATTAACAGCGGAGTGGATTAGTCTGGTTTACTGAAGCATTGATGAAACAATATTGGACTCGGTAATTGAATGTTTTCTTTGTTTTAAGTAGAGTTTATGCAGGCGATAGCATTATGCAGATAATGAAAATAAATAGGTGTCTTGAATGGGGTGGCTGATCAAGCCAAACAGTTATCGATTTTTAGGAATCAAGACACGACCATTTAGCTGATGTCTGGGTTACAGAAGCATAAATCAGTAATGATCATTGTGTTGCTTTTCACATAATTTTAAGGTCGCTCGCGGGTTATATTTGTGATTTCTTTCATTACTTATTATTTGATTAGTTGTAGAGAAAAGCTTTAAAATAGTAAGGGCAGCATTATTACGTGATGTGTAAATTATCAAATGGAAAGTGCTCAAATCGCTTATTCTCCTAACAGGCATGGTGCTTGTGTGCAATATCTTTTTTGAAAATTGACACAAAAATGATAAGTCTCGCTTCGTATTTCCGACGAGATTGGCACACTTTGCTCTTGAAACACGGCTTTAAGCACTTGGCGGAAAATGTGAAATTGAATTTGCAATTTTCATGCATTTTATACGATTTAACAAATTTTACATGTTTTGTTTACGACGTGACGGTGGCTAAGTGGCACTTTGCAAGATTACTGACGCAAATGGATTGCGTTACTTTGTTTATTTTCGAAGATATGTAAGTGGGTATAGATTTTTCTTGGTAAACTATATATCTGAACATTTATAACAAGAACTACACTCTTTAGAATTAGGCGATAAGATGTTCAGAATGTTCCTTTGGGTACCGTATTTTTTCAAGATAGTGCAAAACGCGAATTCGGCAAACGGGCGTGCGATTAACGCAATACATATAATTGTTTCAATTCAACTACAGTTATAAATCTACCAGCTACCTTCCAACTTGGCATTGTCGTACAGCAATTACTTACCTGAAACAAGAAGAGGAAAATAATTAAATAATTTATCAATTTCAACATAAAATTTAAACAAAACCGTTGGCAACCGTTTAGGAGTACACAAAGGCTCCACAATGGCACCCTTCCCATTCAATTGGGGTGTTTTAAGGCAGTATTCAAAAGCTTGCAGCATGATTATCCTGAAGATAAAATTGTATCTTTTGTTCAAAACGGGCTTATGAATTTTGAGTTACTTTTATGTGTGGAGTGGGGATGATTAATACTTTATTCAAACAAAAAGGTTCTGTTATTTTGCGGAGAAATTCCTCTTTAGCGCCTCTAATGAATACGGAATATTGTTGGGATAGGACTCTTAATGGCAATAATACCCCTTTGGTGTTATGTTGAACCTTTGATATATTTTAATTTTTAACAAGCGTTTCGAATTTTTTTTACAACAACGACCGGTGTTTCTACAAAGTTCCCGCGCGGGCACGGTTTGTACGCTTGAGTCATATAAAACCATAGCCATCCGGTGGTTAATTATTTCTTAATTAACAAAGTAAAATTAAACAATAGAAACATTCGTAGTTAGTAGTAACTTCGCATCATGACAAGAGCTCTAACTGGACACTGTCGCCTTAACAAGCACGTGTTCACACTAGGGCTATAAGCGACACACAATCCTGCAGATTCTGCGAGGAGGCGGATGAAACGTCCTTCCATCTGCTAGGTGAGTGTGGAGCACTGATGCACAAACGCAGCATCCATCTGGGCAAGCATCTGCATAGCCCAGACGAGCTGCGTGACATCACCCCGAAGAAAATCCTACAGTTCCTAGCAGCTGCAAGTATTAGTGGCGAACTATGAACGCTACGGCTTCGGGGCTGAACGTATAAGTGGCGATCACAATAGGCCTATCATGGCCGTTGTGATACCCAAGCCACCCAAATATAATATTAAAAATAGTAGTACATAACTAGTCACTACAATTAAACTATTATTACTACAATTAAAGAAGATTTAAATAATCTAGAGGTAACTCAACTGTTTCATATCGGAAGGGAACGTCATAACGCTGTCTATTTTTAAACAATAGTTAAATAAAACAATATTTTTTGATTGAACCACAAATGTTTCCAACTACAAAACAACTACATATTAGGAAAATGTTATTAAACCGATATATTCATGGATAAATTGCTTTTATTCTGAAATAACTGAATCCGTTGTCAATATATTACATCAGATAACTGTAATTGAATAAATCTGCGTCGAGTCACAAAGTGTTGTGTTACGTAATGGAAAGGTACTTTAGCACGTTATAGGAAAATTTGTTACGACTTATCGTACAAATTTTGTTGACAAGGTTATTTGTCCTGTTTGGAGTGGATTTATTTTCCTGGTACTAGTTTGCTATTCCAGTCCCAATTGATGTAAATATGGAAACGAAATTAACAACATTTTTGGAAATAAATATTAAATACGAGTATTATGGCCATGTACATACCTATATGCTCTCGGCTCACGTAGTGTAGCCAAGTATACGCCCTCCGGCCAAGGGGATGACGACCTACGAAAGGCTACAGGCAGATCCTGGTCAGGGCGCTATGGTTCTCAATAGGAGAGGCCTATGTCCAGCAGTGGAATAGTATAGTTAGCTGATGATTATGATGAATTAGCGGCCTGACTTGTAGATATTTATTAAGGGTCTTACTTTCAATTGTCTCCTTGATTGTATGAAATCTTACACAGTATAAAATGAAGTCGCTTCCGCGGTCTGTTCGCTTAGATCTTTTAAACTACTCAACGGATTTTAATGCAGTTTTCAGCAATAGATAGAGTGATTCAATGGGAAGGTTTATATGTATATATATCGAAAATCATGCGAAGAAGGGGCGGGTCGCTAGTAATGATATAAGTACTCAAATTATAAACTTTTTTCCGCTATGGACCCCAGGCTAGGCATTCCATATCAGATGTGAATGTGAAAAGCAATTTTGCAATGTAATTGAAAAATTTTGCATAAAATATTCAGAGTTATTTAAACTGAATGGCATATGTCTGGCTGTCGATTTTGGGCAAATGGTTTGAGGGAATGATCATTTTAAGAAATTTTGAAGGCCTTAGGTACTCATGCCAAAGGTACGAACGATTGCACCCTACTGGGAGCCAATATGGAAAGAGCTATGCTCGGAGTTTCTCTGAAGGATAGGATTCGCAACGAATACATCCGACAGAGAACCAAAGTTATCGACAATGCTCTGAGAAGTAGCAAGCTGAAGTGGCAGTGGGCCGGCCATATCTCGCGAAGAACCGACGGCCGCTGGGGCAAACGTGTTCTTGAGTGGAGACCACGACTCGGTAAACGTAGTGCAGGACGCCCTCCGACCAGGTGGGATGAAGACCTGCGAAAGACTGCAGGTAGATGCTAGATGCGTCAAGCTGAAGACAGGGCGCTATGGCGCTCATTGGGGGAGGCCTATGTCGAGCAGTGGACTAATATAGGCTGATGATGGGAGCCAGTAGGATGCGTTGTGTCGTGAAATGCCACTCTGTGACATGTGTACCAGGGCCTTAGGGATTGGTAAAGAAATAAGTAATAAATAATGATGGGCAACCCAAAAAACATCTAACCTCAAGCTAAGCAGAGCTTGTGTTATGGGTAATAGATAACTGATATACATAATACAATCGATTACATAGATTGATATTTTTTATTATTTATTTATTTATTTACGTAATCAGAACGGCCGTAGGCCAATTATACAAATTAACAGACTGTTAATCTAAAATACAGTTAGATTAAGGTTAAATTGTGTTTAACCTTAATCTAACTATATTTTAGATTAACAGTTATATAGTATATAGTTATACAATCAAATAATAATCAATTTGAACTTATCATAGGAAATATTCGACTATAGTTTAAAGTTATTATATAGTCAACATAAAAAGTATAAAAACTAAATTATCTGATTCACAAATAATAAATTAATTATGAATTACAAAATAATAAATTAAATATAGATGAGTCAAAAATAGGTAAACAAAATTATAATAATAGGTAAACATTAAAACATTATCAAAAATTACATTCACAAAAAGCTAAGCATCAGACTTCTCCACTCGTCCGCAAAAGCCCCATTATATTTAGAAAAAGACCAAGAACATCCGAAACAATTTTTTTTTATTTTTTATTCTACGATCCGGCAACAAAAACATGCTCTAAGTTTTAGTGCGTACAGAAATCCTAAATGTAAATCGGGTGACGAATTTGATATGATAATATGTATAAATAAATAAATAATGCTGGACAATTCACACAGCATTATCTAGCCCCATGGTAAGCAGAGCTTGTGTTATGGGTACTAGATAACAGATATACATAATACAATACATTACATAGATATATATATTTTTTATTATACATATAAAACGACCAGAACACCCGAAACAAATATCTGCAGATCGTACACACATTTGTTCCGAGACGGGAATCGAATCCGCAACCTCCTGCGTCGCAGGCGGACCATCGCCCACCGCGCCACATCGGTCGTCTAAAATGTATCTATAAATGAGCGACCAAAATAACTAGGGAGGTTCTTAAATTACTAAGCTTTTGAAGTGTCTTTAACAGTACGAGTTAGCTACAAAGGATTTCGCGTGCGAATACGGCAACATTTTCTGAGCACTCAAGGAAATTCTTTGTTTCAAGATCTAGTATAATTTTATAGCATGGGTTGCTTAATTTTAGCTACAGGCAATTTAAATCATACAAATGAAGTGAACTTGCGAAAACGGATCCGATGGAAATTAAATAAATATTATTTTCGACTAGTTTCTGACCGCGTTTCCGCACGCGTTGTTTCTAAAGTGAAGTTTGGATGTTATTTTTATCCCATGGGAACTGATCTACAAGGTAAAAAGTAGCCTGTTTTATTCAAGGCATGCACGTAAAGTTTTAGCCCAATCCGTTCAGTTGTTTTGGCGTGAAGAAAGAAAGAAAATACATTTATTGATTCACAAGTAGGTATAGCTTGCTACTAAATAATAATAATAATCTATAAGGTAAACAAGAACATAAAGAAATAAATTAAATTTAACTACGTATGTATTATATACAAGCAACAAGCGACTCCACAAAGCGAACCAATAGGTCCTGTCTCAGCATAATGTTTTCTGGTTTTCTGACAGAACCATTGGCGCGCGCGTATCCACACGGGTGGCAGACCACAGATAAGACAAAAAATATATATATACACATTAAATTGACATCTTACAACCTAAGATTAACTCTAACTTAGCACTAAACACATGATCATGACTTCACAAACAAGAATATGAAAAATAGTGAAGAGGTAACAAACAGACAAACTATTAATAATAATAATAGAACACTCGGAAACAAACATTTGCAGATCTTATAAACATTTGTACCAAGGCGGGAATCATATTATATTGCATCTATATATACGTATGTATATATAAAAGAAAGTCGTGTTAGTTACACTATTTATATTATAACTCAAGAACACAGCCGGCTGAACCGATTTAGCTGAAAATTGGTGGAGAGGTAGCTTAGAACGAGGAGTCTAACATAGGATACTCTTTATAGTTCAAACCATTTGACACATAAATTTCCACGGGGGCGAAGCCGCGGGGCGCAGCTAGTTTTGTA
Organism: Eupithecia dodoneata; assembly: GCA_947044415.1. Lineage (NCBI taxonomy): Eukaryota > Metazoa > Arthropoda > Insecta > Lepidoptera > Geometridae > Eupithecia > Eupithecia dodoneata. Next base: position 6,469,091 of record OX345670.1, read on the forward strand.
ATATAAGTGTGACGCGATGTGCTAACATATTAAATTTTTAGTGAAGTTTCGATAGATACAAAACACACTATACCACACAAAACGGGAAACAATACAGAAAGTAAAAAGTAGAATAGAAAGAATAAGAATAGAAAAACATTTATTTGGACACGGCATAGAATAAGAAACGGCAAATAAAGTAGTTTATCGTGGGGGTAAGTGACACAGTAGTTGAAGTAGTCGAAGTTTAGTATTTTGTCTGCTGCTTACTTTGAAAGATTACCCGGTTTTTAGGTTTATCATGATAAGAATATAGCCGTCGTCCCGTTCCCATCCCGTTGCTATGCAATGAACCTTAAGCCAAAGGCAACCTCTTTGTCTACGGTAACGAGATCCAAGGGATAATTTGTCTTAAGACGTGTTAAATTTAAAAGCTTTCAGGATCCAGTAGATGTGAAGAGGCTTAGCGTTCTGCTGATTTGTTTGAATCCGAACAAGATTGAGTTTGATGTTGTTGATCTAGGTAACTTGGTTATTAACATTGATTACGTTTACGTATGTAATTTTAAGGGTGAGTATTTGTCTTTATAATTACAGAACATCACTGACGACCGATGTGGCGCGGTGGGCGAAGGTTCACCTGCGACGCAGGAGGTTGCGGGTTCGATTCCCGCCTCGGAACAAATGTGTGTACGATCTGCAGATATTTGTTTCGGGTGTTCTGGTTGTTTTCTATGTATAATGAAAAATATCTATCTATGTAATGTATTGTATTATGTATATCAGTTATCTAGTACCCATAACACAAGCTTTGCTTACCATGGGGCTAGATAATGATGTGTGAATTGTCCAGCATTATTTATTTATTTATCACTTTGAATTTCTTTGCGGGATACGGTTATCCGTAGAAGAAATAGAGTCACTGAAATTGCTCTCAAAATTAAAGATGATGTGGCGGTGACCAGGTCATAGCTCACAGAACTGATAGCTATTGGGAGTAAAGGTTCTCGAGTGCCGACCGCGATGCGCATGCATGCGAAGCCGCGGGCTGAATCTCGTATTTGATAAAAGTGTCACAGTCAGTCAAAGCTGACAATATGGATGACGTTTGTCGACCACATTTTGTCCATATCAATATGAAATGGGCAAAATGTGGTCTATTTTTAAGCACTGCTATTAATAATTTGCAATATTTTATGCGTCGAATACTTTCATAAATAAATGAATGCTTGCAATTTTCGTAATAACCGATTTACCGTTTAATTTCAGTTCGGTGTGGTTTGCGGTACGCTCTGCGGGACCCGAAAATCGCGGGTGGCTTCGGTCTGCCTTTGACGTGCATGGGATTGGCATATTATTGCACCGACGCAAACAACATTCGTAGTTAACCCACTTAAATTTTTTGTGAATGATATGATTTTGTATAAAAATATTATTCGTCTATACTAATATTATAAAGAGGAAAGGTTTGATTTTTCATTGTTTGTATTGAATAGGCTCCGAAACTACTGGACCGATTTGAAAAAATCTTTCACCGTTGGGAAGCTACACTATCCCCGGTGAACATAATAAGTAGGTTATATTCTATTTTTGGAATGCGAAATTCGAATTTAACGCGGGTGAAACCGCAGGAAACAGCTAGTATTAGATAAAATACCTGGATAAAAACCCATTATCACGTCTTTTACTCTAACCCAAGTCTCAGACTCTACCTCTCTCTCTCTAACGTATTGTCAACCTAAATCATTCCCATTACACAAATGGGGACCTATCTTCCAGTCACTTTGATGCTGAGCTATTCACTACCTGTCGTAAAGGGAAACTAGGGATGTAATGTGTCGCTAATCAAGGGAACCTAGATTGAGAATTTCAATAAAAAGAGCGAATGCAACTGAATGTTTAAGCGAATAACTTAGGAATATCAAGGGGTTTCTACACTTTAGGGGGCTAACGGCCAGATGTTCGTAGGCTGATACTTTCATGACCCACGAGGCACAACAGCTCCGTGTAGCGTGTCCTGCTGGTCGTCACCGCAGAGGCTGGGCGTTGAAAGCGTGTTTTTTTAACTATCCTGTTTCGTCCTCCCCCAAATGTTTCCAACTCACGCGCGATCTCCCATCAATCTCTAAGGAAGGCGGTAAGGTCGTCTCAACAGCGCTTTCGTGGCCGACCTCGCCCGCAGCTTCCTTCCGGGACCCAGGGGTGTTGCGGCACTATATCCATGAAGATACATGGTATGTAGTATATAAGCCATAAGTACCTAACACAAACTCCATAGCTTCGGGCTAGATAGTGCTGTGTGAAGTGTGCAGCTTTATTTATTAAGAGAGAAGATGAACAGCTACCTACTTTGTGGTAAGGTAACCAGCCTAGCGATTTCTGTCGGTTTCAGATCCTTTGGTATAAAGAGAGTTTCAAGTGCTTTGAAGTGGCGGGATTGTTCTAAGATGCAAGCTAATCGAACCGCTTCGTAAAAACACTTAATGGCAGCGTGCAAGCCCCTGAACTTTCGCAGTAAAAATTTAAAAAAATATGCCAGGACGAGTTAACAAGATTTCCTTTCTTATTGGTATACTTACCTTCGCACACGGGTTACACGACAAATCAAAAGAAGTATTTGTGTAAAATGCCCAGTTTCTTGCTAACTATTAAATGTTGAATGACGATGATCTCCAAAAATATGGATTTACACCAAAGACCTATTTTTCGATAGCTACACGGTTAAGGTACTTCTCCTTACAGCCCCGTCCAAAGAAACCACCCTGTATTAACGCAGGTCTAGAACTACATTGATGCAAAATTTTAGCCCTATCCGTTCAGTATTCTTAAGAGTTAAGAGGTAACCAACATATTAACATTCAAACTTATGAAAGTTTTTCCTGTTTTGATTGTGATGTAATTTGATATATTGAAGTAAAACTGACGTAGACAAATATAACCACATTTCCGGTAAGTTCATTTAACGAATTAATCAAGAATGGAACTATTTTAGAATATCTTACCAGAGATACATCACATGAATCATTATTTAAATCAGTTATACGATTTGAATTCTAAATTACAGAATCACGTTTGTTGTAATTCAGAATTTGTCACACGTAAATGCAAATCAAAGCCACATAGTTTAAAGTGCAAATTTAGGTACGTACATTAATTAAAACGTTTGATTTAAATTCGTACAGTGTTGTGATTGTGTGGCCTAAGGGTGTATTATATCACTCGATAATTTATATACATTTATTGGCTAGTCATCCATCAATGTAATACAACTTAACGATATCCATAAAACATGATTTCTTTGAGTTCAAATATTTAAAAACATTTCGAAATAATGTCATGAATATGGACGGTCTGTTGACTAAATTAGCTCCAATCAGCCCAAAGGGTTTAGTCAGTGTCAGTATCGGCGTCGCGTCGTGTCGACGAATGTGAGCCGCCCTCAAGCCCTCATTTACATAAACTCTCAGTTGACAAAGTTTTGACGTGACAAGATTTACTTAACTCATCGGAGAATGAACTTTAATGTTTGACGATAAGATTTAAATTGTAACGAGCTTAATTTATGGATTTGTTAAAGGCCTCTCAGATATGAAGTGGAGCAGTAAATTATTAAAGATAAATGGGTAAATTTTAGAACTGAGTAACTGGGGCGAAATATTACTCAAATTGCAAAAACTCGCAAAGGGCAACCTTTTTGAGAGCAAAACTCAAATTCTGAAGCCCAGGTACGATCCCTAAATTAGAAGTACTAGGTCGAACATTCCATCGAACGGGTGAAAATAAATTGATATGTCAAAAACATTTTTCATCAGCCTTCCCTGTGATGTTTTAATTTTTTTACACATTTGTTTTCAGCTGTGCGAAAGCTCGAAAATAAAACGTCGACATTTTAATCTATTCAAATATTATTTATTATACAGGCTGGTGTTATTTAAATTTCTGATTCATGAACAACGTTTTTATCTGTGAAATCTTTTAACATATTTCTCTCAATAGCGATAATAAACCCTTTCTAAATAGAAAATGGCACCAGCGCGGGTCTTTCAAAATATTTTCACGTTTATGTTCGGGTGTTTCTAGTTATAGACGCACTATTTCTCATTTCAAGAGAAACCACAGAGCCCAAGATAAAACAAATGCCCTCTACCGGATACCCAGAGAATTATATTACGCGTCAGATTTGGCGAAACCGCGGGAATATTCAATCCTGTCGCGTAATTAAAACGGATGTGAAGGCAGTAAGGCGGGAACAGACCGCGCTTGTATCCGGCCAATTCTGGCTGGTTTATGGCGGCAAATCCTGGCAATAAAGTACCGAGAGAGGGTCTTATCACCTCACTTAAACAGTGTATATCTGCACTAATATTTAGGAGGAAAGCTCATCTAAGGATATAATTTAGTACTTATTTGATTTAATAAATAATAAACCTCAAACCAACTGTACTTGTTTCATTCAATCAAATTCAAATATATTTATTACGTCAAACATGGTATAAAGGTGGTTTAGTTCTAAGTAATGCACTCATGTCTCACTATAATCTAGCATGCAAAAAAAAAAAAAAAATTATGTCATAAAAAATCATTTCATTCAGCCATGTAAGCAATTTGATTTTATATAAATAATTATTTAATAATTTGACTTCATTTGGTAATTTATTGTATATTTTTTCGCATAGAGTCGAACTACTTTTGGAAAACTTGGCTGAACGCGGGGTATCTTTTAGAATAAGTCTATTCAGGTCTCTACATAATGTAGTCTAGGGTGTTTGTTACATGCTTTTATAAATAAGTTTAAATTATTTCTTACAAAATTTGATACTTCATAAATATAAAGCGACGGTAGAGGTAATAAACCAAGCTCCTTAAACAAGGGTTTGCATGACTCATCAGGGGGGATTCCACATATTGCTCTGATGTTGTGCTATAAATGGTCTGTTTTTATCAGTGCTGTTGCCCCCACATTACAAGCCCATAGCGAAGAGCAGATTCTATATAGGCATGAAAGGACGTTATTGCAGTTTTCACATTTGTGACATTTTTAATTTGACTTGGAGCTTACACGAATTTGTTTGATTTTTTATTAACTATGTCTATATGTGCCTTCCAGTCCAGATTTTCGTCAATTATTACGCCTAGAAACTTAATTTGCGGATTTCTGTCATACTCGTACATATTATGTACGAGTATGACAGATTTCAAGTACAAACAATATACACTTGACGTGATATACATATTATGTATATCACGTCAAGTGTATATGTGCAAGTGTATATTATTACGCCTAGAAACTTAATTTGCGGAACTTCTTCTATAGAAGAAGATAGAAGAAGTTCCGCAAATTAAGTTTCTAGGCGTAATAATTGAGGAAAATCTGGACTGGAAGGCACAGTGAAATATACATAATATGTATATCACGTCAAGTGTATATTGTTTGTAAATGGAATACCAAAACATGTATATAGCGAAGATAGAAGAAGTTCCGCAAATTAAGTTTCTAGGCGTAATAATTGAGGAAAATCTGGACTGGAAGGCACAGTGAAATCTGTCATACTCGTACATATTATGTACGAGTATGACAGATTTCAAGTCGCATAGTACTAGTCTCTATCTATACATTCGTACGGTTGACCGCAGCCAACTTGCTAATTAGCCAAATACAAGAGGGCCGAAGCCAGAATTCAATCAAGTAGCGAATTAGTTCCTGTGGTGACTGCCCAGAGTGTACACTGGTTAAAACTGCATGGGTCAACTCTATTTATTCTGCAAGTTAACCTACTTGCAGTTTAGAACATGCAACGCGAAGACAACGGATAAATAATGCTGGAGAATCCACACAGCATCAACAAGCACTAGTAAGGACGGCTTGTGTCATGGGTACTAGACAATACATCTTTTAAATGTAATACATTATACATAAATATATTTTTATTACACTTACACAGACAACACCCAGAAGACCCTAAGCAAACGTCTGCAGATCGTACAAACATTTTTTGTCGCAGGCGGACGTTAGCCCTCTACGCCACCACCGTCGTCGCCCAGTAGGTATAACCTACTAATATTATAAACGCGAAAGTTTTTGAGGAAGTATGTTTTTTGCTCTTTCACGCAAAAACTACTGAATGGATTTTGATGAGACTTCACAATAATATAGCTTACATATCAGAATAACACATAGGCTACAATTCATAAAGATATATTGTATTATATATTATCCAAAATATCTAATACCACGCGGGTGAAACCGCGGGGCGCAGCTAGTAAGACATATTTACTTATTTTTCGTACATGCACCGCGGATACAATAGATAGCCAAATAATATGAGCAACTCGCTTTTGCTCGTGCCTTCTCACGCGTTTTCCGGTAAAAAATTAGCCTGTGTCTCCTTGATGCAAAATATCTTTGCCGACCCGACGAGTATTTTGATGTCACGATTATCAAATCGATTTATTTGAGGGAAGAGAGTGTCCGCCAACCACATAGAAACACTCCAAAAAACTCCACGAAAAAAAAGTTGAATAGGTACTTTAAAATGTAGAGTTTGCAAAAAGTTGAATTTGTTTAATCTTGTGATGTTTAATCCTAAAATGTTGAATTTGCAGAAAGTAAATTCCTAAGATGTTGAGTTTGAAAAAAGTTGAATTTGTAGCATGTAGAATCCTAAAATGTTTTTGATACTATCGTGGCTATTAACACTAAAGTCATTGTAAACTGGTTATTTACCATGATTTGATTTTTGAGTTATCCAATATTTCGGCACAGTTTCATGTTTCAGTTTCATGGATAACTCAAAAATCAAATCATGGTAAATATCCCGTTTTAAATTACTTTAGTCCTAAAATGTTGTATAGACGTCCACGCATGATACAAATGAGAGAACCCGTAAATAAATCTAGGTATAATAAATACGACTAAAACAAAAAAACACAACCAGCAAAAAAAAAACGGAGCAAAAAAGTCGTCTCCACGTGCGCATATCGTCGTCATAATTAATTTCACCATATGAGCCGGGATCTTCGAGATCTGTGCATCCGGCGCTCAAGCTGTTTGCCTATTGGAATTCGATAATGGACGGATTTTAGTGGAAGTGGGTTATCTACCCTCGTTACATCTAGTTTTAGTAGATACATATAACTCTTGTGTTTTGTCTGTATTACGTGTGATCTACGAGTAGTAGTTAGTACTAAGTAGACTAATATTCGTGTAACTAAGTTTGTTTATGTGTTGTGTCTAATTTTCTTTTTAGCATGTAGAGTTTGAGAGAAAACTTAGGATTTATTTTGGATTATTTTGAAATAGCTGTATTATAAAATGTGGCATGGATTCATTAAAATTTAACTTATCTAAGTGCTAAAAAAAATAAGTTATTGATTTCTTATTTCTAACGGTATCTTGCAGATACAAATCTGTTTAGCCATTTAAATAGTTATAAGGGAACAATGAAATTCGCGTACAAGAAAAACCCTAAAAACATTACCCTTTTTTGGACAGTCGTGTTAATCTGGCGCAGCTAGATTTGTAATCGGAGATTTAGAATGGAAGAGGCCTTTTTTTGTCCAAAAAGGCTCGTACTGGTTTTCTTCGACACCGAAGCCAAATGAAAAAAATTTCAGCTACCCCAGTTAGAGCCGATTTCACTTAATTATTTCGACACAACACATTTCAACTCTATGTTATTATGTTAATTGTTCCTGTTTTTTGTGTATTTGTGGTCTATTTTATATATGTACGTTCTTAATATAAATATTAATTATTTTATTTATAATTATCCTAAATAATTACGCCACCGTCAGCTTTAATACGTACCGATCCTATCCATCCAACGGTTGCCGCTTTTAGCGATAGGGCCGCCGATTGTGCCACTAGATTTGGTTAGTATTAAGATCCTTTATTTTTTATTATTTTCTTTGTATTTGATGGTGAAATAAAGCTATATTGTATTGTATGTCTTTTGAATACACAAGAGACATTTGCGACATTTCAAAAGTTTATTCATATATTTAAAAATCAATGCCACATATAACTGAATATGAACTTAATATGAAGCACTTCGCTTCATATTAAGTTCATAGTAGTAATAGGTAGTAATTACTACCTACTACAGGTAGTAATTTTGAAATATGAGTGAACTTTATAACGATAAAGTTCACTCATATTTCAAAATGTCTACCATATTCATGACTTCCCGTTACATATAAACTAAACGCTTGTCTTGTTATAAATTGAGATTGCAGAAGTTGATGAGACATGAAATTTCTCGCTTATCCAAGCTTCCTCATGCATGAGGCTATCTGTAACTTGTAATGAGTTTGACGGGAACTAAAGCCATAAGAACCTCCGAGATAGTTTACACTAGTTGACAACTTAACTTAACCCATCAACACGCCTGTGGGAAAATCAAATGTCAATATCCGTGGGTCTATTAAAATGACCTCTGTGGCTCAATGATGGTCAGACTGAGATGCAGAAGTAAAAGGATTGGCTGGATGTTTTTATACGTATTATCGGCAAATACCGGGTGTATTCTCAGATACTCATATCTCTTTATTATAATAAAGTGTTTTCTATCTAAGAATACACCAAAATCACCCGGTATTTGCCGAAAATAAAAATATACCACACAAAACAGGAAACAATACAGGAATAAACAATAGAATAAATGAAGTATAAAGGGCGGCCTTCTCGTTGAGAGCGATCTCTTCCAGGCAACCTTTGGATGGACTGGATATGAAGAGCAAAAAATGCGGTGGTACTTTAGTAAATACATAGATTTAAAAAAGAAAACAAATACTAATACTACATACCATAATACATATATTAAAAACATTATAATAAACTTACATAGACATAAGATAGAGCTATCAATGTTTTCATAGGGATAAATAATGCTGATGCAGCAGTTTTTTTGCACGTCTTAAGTAGGTTTACTTTGTATTTTAATAAAAAAGAAGTTGTATTGATTTCCTTCTAGCGGTATTTCGAACAGTGTCAGTGTCAACTGAGACTAGTGCGTAGGACATATTTTAATGCACAAATATGTGCGCAAGCACAGGTGCACTATCTTTTCTGTCATGCTCATAATCGAAGGGACGGCATACCGGCACGATCGGGGAGAGGTCAGATGCAGGACCAAGGGCTTAACGCCTTTCAAAGGCACGGAATTGGAACACCGCCAACTTCCTGCCTCCGGACTGCTCTGCTTACTTTAGGGCTAGATGAAGCTACATATTGATATATCGCAGAAGTATATGTATATATATTTTATGATATGTATGTAGTATATTTCGATGTAAGTACTATAGGTATTTTAATTATAATATCTCATAACATAAATGCACACAAATCCCCTGGTAGGGGAGCGGGGGGCTAGTTGTAACAATTTTTAGTTTTTTTGATGGGGAAGTCAAGATAACAAATATTCTAATAATGAAGTTATTTTATAGCAAAGGAAAAATATCCATTTATCCATAAGAATGATAATTGGGCTGGATTTCATAATGATTACTTCAAAAAAAAAAATATTGCAAACATAGTCGCTTGTTACAACATACCCCGTTCTTGGGGCAAGTTGTAACTGGTGTGGGGCAAATAGTAACAACATAATTAAAACAACATATTTATAGAATTTCAGGCATTTATTGTTTGGTAAACAGCTTCTGGGGTCCTCAGTGATAGCCTTGGATTCCGTTCCAATTTTCTCCTCTTCCTCTGGTGTAAATACTAATCTTGGTTTGGTGTATCCAACAGAAAGAGGATCGCCCTTTTCTTTTTTCTATATGTATCTATATAGTGACACATGACAAAGGTCAAATATTTTTGCAGCTTGCCGAATTTTGGTACCATTTTCGGAAACTTCCCTTGCAGCTTGTTCGTAAACCTCTTTCGACTTAGCAGCCCTTCCCGATACTCGCTTGTAATTTCTCATCCTAAAACACAGAAAAAAAAGTTCTGCAATATGTAGGGATTTTGCCCAGCTGTGGGATATTGTATAATGAGGTATTTAAAAAACTATTTTAAATGTGAATAACGACAAGCATAGGTACACACTTACGTTTAAAAACATGAAGGGGCAAGTTGTAACATGTTACAACGTGCCCCGAGATGTCGTTACAACTTGCCTCATGGCAATATTTTGGACATTTTTGTTTATTGAAAAAAAATGGTATAATTTATCCAAAAGAAAATACTAACTTAAGATTGCTTAATATTTTGACTACATAAATCAATGGAAACTCACTTTAAAAAAACAATGCAGTAACCTAGAATCAAACTTTACGAACTTAAGTTTTTTACGTTACCTGGCAAAAATGGAGCACCTGCACACGACCACTCACTGCGCACTCCCGCAGGATACTGACTGTGTTCAAGTCGTAGGCCACCGTATAAGGACTTGATTAGCGCAAATTCCAACACAAAATATTCGATACCTGCTGAGTAATTAAGCTGTTAATACTTGCCCCCGTTACAACAAGCCCCCCGCTCCCCTACTGTCCTCGATCCTATCCATCCATGGTTGTCAGGTAGAGATCGCTCTTGAGCGATAAGACCGCCAATTTTACTTAATTTTTAAGTTTTTACTGTACATAGTTTATAGTTAAAAGAATTAAATGGAAATATATTTAGGAAAAAGTTAAGAGGAATGGCTACTTGAAAAATGTTTTTATACTGTGAACGAATATCTAGAGATTTAAATTGTTACTTATAATGACTAATATAATTAATTTAATATATAATTATAATAATATGACTCGCATAACATTTGCACGCCTGCATGCAGGCTGAATACATTTACTAAATTAGTTAAGAGATCTGACATTGTATACTTTTGTATTTTTGCAAATAAACGATTTGATTTGATTTGGTTAAAGTGCAATAAAGAATTTCCTATTCTATTCTATCCATTTAAAAATATTGACGAAACCCGTGGGAAAACGTAAAATCAAACGCCAATATCCGCGGGTCTATTAACATATGCGAGCCAATCCGGCTCACATCGCTTGTATGAAAAGCGACCTAGATCGCGCAAATATTGCGTATTGGCTGGAATGCAAAGCAGCCTCAAAGGATTGAAAGGGGTCTCCGTTAGGTCTTTAATCGAAACCGGAGATGTATTGAAAAGTCTGAAAATAGAGTCCAATTTGATTTGGATGCAGGTTTTCAGTTCAATGCGTGATTGAAGCTAGCTTATCGTGTACGGGTTAAATGAGATTCCGATGTAAGCTTTTTGCTGGATGGAATAGCGATCGTTTCAGTCTGATTTATATTGCAAAAATAATCCAGGCTATCATTATATGCATTTACATACTGCCTGGGTATAATTAATTTATTTTATAGGTATTGAGTATGAGTTTGAGATACCAATAAGGCACTTATGAGGAGGCCTGCGTCCAGCGGTGGACTAATATAGGCTGTTTTGGCGAGGTGAGATTTTATTTATATTTTTTACATATTTTATTTATTTTACAAAGTATACATGTTTTATTCCGGGCCTGGAACTACCTGCATGCAAATATTTCAGCCCGACCCGTTCAGTACGGATCCACTTTTTGCGTGAAAAAGTAACAGATATCCATACAAACTTTCGCGTTGATAATATTAGTAGGATTTGTTCGCACATTTTAGTTTTATAGACAACGGCAGTCAGGATAAAGTGAAGCCGTGGACAAAAGGTTGTTTAGTGAAAGAATCGTTCTGGCTCGAATAAGTTCTATAAGAAAATATCAAACAATTTAATTTAGTTTTTGCCAACACGAGCTTTAGAAAATGTTAGTCTAAATATTAAAAAAAATAAAAAATTTAATACCACCCCAAAAGATTTACCAAGCATGTCGAGTGTGACATAAACCTTAGAAGTACTACAGTAACTTTCCCGTCTTTAATAAGATTACGGTTTTAACAACAAAGTTTTTACGATTATCATATTAACTCACATTACAACGTCGCAACATTACTCAGTAATTTATTCATCAGAACGCAACATTTTCGCGAACAAGAAATTTATCTAACAGATAACAAAGTTTTACAAGAACAGTATAAATTCAAAATGTTAAGTAGTATTCGTTGTAAATCACAGTAAAGTTTGAGTTTACAAATTAAATACATCATAGGGAACGGCTCTGGGGATTACATTTTAATGAGAAATCTGTTTGTAGACCTTTTAAACGAGGTAATAGTTCTAAAACTTCAACATCATTATTCTAGCATGGTATAGACGACCGATGTGGCGCGGTGGGCGTAGGTCCGCCTGCGACGCAGGAGGTTGCGGGTTCGATTCCCGCCTCGGAACAAATTGTGTGTACGATCTGCAGATATTTGTTCCGGGTGTTCTGGTTGTTTTCTATGTATAATAAAAAATATCTATCTATGTAATGTATTGTATTATGTGTATCAGTTATCTAGTGCCCATAACACAAGCTCTGCTTACCATGGGGCTAGATAATGCTGTGTGAGCTGTCCAGCATTATTTATTTATAACCTATTCTACCTGTATATAATACAATACCAAAATCTTTATTGTACTTACACCAGCAGATCATTTCAGATAAAGTCATTACATGCGACAATTACAATGGGCGGCCTTGTCGCTAAGAAGCGATCTCTTCCAGGCAACCTTTGGACGGAAACAATTATGAATAATTGTATTTAAGAAAAGCAAGGTATGTACCAAAGATAATAATTATGTGAATTTAAGGCAGGGTGTGTATGTACCAAAGATAAGCTAAAATAAATATGAACATATCATTATATATACATACTTGAAGACAAATAATAATGCTTGCTGCTTTGTCTTTTATTTTTAAATCAAATTTGTTTTATTTTGTTGATTGAGTCGCTCGCGTTCCTCACAAAAAATGCATCCCCTAAAGGTAATGCAGTGCAGATAGTTCCTTCAATATCATACCAGTGTGAATAAGCCTTTAGTGAGTATGTTCACGCGACTCCTACGGGAGTTCTCTGATGGAAGCGTTGTAGGTTAATAAATTACATTACGCCGAAGTTTCTAGGGTAGCGGGTTACTTAAGGTCATGTTTGTGGTTTATATTAGACAGCACTCGTCACTGGAAGCCACGGCTATATGTTTTGACTAGGTTGTGCACGCGCGTTTGCTCACGAGGCCATAGTCAAAACTGACGGAGCGTTTCACGCTTAGGCATATCATAGTAACTTATAGTAATCGAGACCACGCTCTCTAACCAACCTAAGTTAGACTTATTAGAGGGTGGTCATTGATAAACTCGTTCGGAGACCTAAGTATGAGTTTTGCAAGTTTATGAAAATATAAACGTTTTCGTTTCCTGTTTCCATACATTAAGTTGGAGGAGGAGTAAGGACACGCTCTATCGGATAGAGAGGAAATACGTCTCAAAGTATGTATAAGACGTCGAATATAGTTTTCAATTGTTTTTGAGTGATTTGTTACATTTTGGCAGTAGTACTGTGTCAAAACTGGATACGTGCAGCGCAGCGGTAGTTAATTATCGCGTTCTCGAAAACCGTTTTCATTTTGGTATTTTGAAAACTCTTACTTGCCAGAAAACCAATTATAAAACAGAGTAAAAACGTTCTATCATTTCAGCCTTCGTACTCTAACTTATAAGGTAACAGGTTACGGTTAGAAATGAATAGCTTTGCACAAATTCATCCAACGCTGCTACCATGCAGCACGAAAATGTGCATTCAAATATGGGCTGAAACTATATTATCTCTAGATTTTATATTGACTAAATGGTTTCCCACAAATTTCAAACGTGCCCCGCGAGCTGTCATCCGATGCCGTCAATATAATATGCATCTAAATATTTACGAGGTAAAGCCTAAATTTCAATGCAGATTTTTGTGCTGGTGGTTAGCGGTGCTTTTCAGGTCTCTCTAGCTCCACCTACCGAAATAACAATAATTTTCACTTAAGGGGCCGTTCAAATATTACGTAAGCAGATTATTACAATTATTTACCCCCCATCCCCCTTGTCAGCAAAAGTAAGCAAAGCTCTTACCCCCTTCCCCCATGCTTACGTAAACATTTTTCAATTATAAATATATTTTTTTTATATTACAATCATAAACGTATTCATTATTTGCGGGAATCCCCGAAAATGCGTTTCGTTTTTAAGCATAGACAATGTGAGGGTTGCCATTCGTGTAAAAAAGTAAATAACTACCGATGACGTAATGATCATCTAGACTCCCCTATCCAAAATAAGCAAAACAAAGACCCCCCCCCCCCCCTCCCCCACCCCCCATAGTGCTTACGTAATACTTGAACGACCCCTAATTGGCAATTTTAGTGACTACTATCTCAGACCTTTTGACCTATACAAACATCACTCAACACATAAGTTCATAACCGAGGAGCAAATGTGGGTCCACAGATTCAGTAATAACTTACTCATTTAATTTAAAACTAACCGAAAGTAATATCTCAATGCAAAACTAACTTCAGTACTCAGAATCAGAGTCGAAAACGCGTCGACAACCATTCATTAGTACAATCAAAGCCTAAACAAACATCAACCGCGGATTTTGTTTGAATAATTATTCCTGTTGAATTTTCCTAAACAAATTCGTATTCGTAGGACAGAATGAAACTCAGTTCAGGTTTTGAAGGGCTAGTATGAGTTTTCAGAATGTCAAAATGCTTTCGATTACTACCATTTCCTAGGTTCTACTGCCAAAATTAAACAATCACTCAAAACCGACAATGAGTTTGTACGAAATCATTGCATCGCTGTCATACTATGAAAAGTAGATTCTCTCAGTGTCTGGTAGAGGCGCTACAAGGGCGCTAAATATAAGGCTAGGAACAAAACCTAAATATGAAAATCCAATTAAGTACGCTAAGCGTGAAAATTTGCCATGGAAGCCGTCTATTGAGAGAAACCACGTTTAAAACTTGCTCTGAATAGCTTTTGGTTTTATTCATGTATTTCAAAGGGGTTGTTATGATTTTTTGCGTACATATAAAATATAATCGTTCGTATAATTTTTTTAAAAACCATTATTTCTTTTTTTCTCGAGGCACATCTTCCATCATGGCCTGTTGCAGCGTTGGATCGCGAGGAGTGGAAGGAGAAAAGGGAGGCCTTTGCCCAGCAGTGGGACAATAATGGCTAAAAATAAATAAATAATAATTTCTTTAAATTGTAGGTTAAATATACATATAGTATTGATGAGTAATTGTGTATCTGTTGGGTAAGAACTGGTATTGATATTGATCAGTTGAGCTAACGGCAGACGGTTGCAAACAACCTACAGGTATTGTAGATAAAGACACATTTACTTTACGTTCATCGCAAAATCTTTATGAAACAAATGTCAACCCGGGCGAAGCCGGGATGTACCACTAGTCTTCAATAAAGTTGGAATTGTATATGTTATTGTTTTGTAAAACTTACGTTTTGATATCGTTTGGTCGATATCTAATACATCGTTGGCCGCCACGGCGCCCGGTTTATCTGAAACCAAAGAATAAAACCGTGAATAAATACATTTTAACATAAAATTTATCAGAGCTTCGAGTCGAGTTGACGAAAGTATCAAGACGTAAGAGCGACGTTTCATTGCATGTACATAGGATTTGGTACAGCCAGCGCCTCTATCGTCCGAACAGCGAACTACGCAAATGCATACAAAAATAAGACGTCCCGATCAGGGTGTCGTTACTAGGTTACTACATCATCAGGACTCTGGTCTCAGATTTTTAAAGGTACTTGAAGAACTATAATGATTAAGATTACAATTTGGAAAAACCGAGATGACTAACATAACATCGGTTACAGGTTAAAATATTAGCAACAGCGCCATCTATGACGAAGAAGCGGAACTTTTAGATGAACGAATGCTATCCCACTTCTGTCACTGTCAAAATCTAAGTAGGTACCCTTTCGATTTTCAGTTTTATTTATTTATATTTCAAGTTTTTCATTTAACTGATTTTAAATTGAAAGTTTGGAAAATAAAACCTTAACATATATAAAATAACACCCAAGAGTATAAAGCAGACCATTTCTGTTTCTATACCTACAATTTTTCAAAATTTGAGTGTCTAAACTGACACTTCAGTAAATTCAGAAGTGGCCCAAACTAAACCTAACAAAGTTGACGGCACTAAAAATTATACCACATGAAGTAGATCATTTCCATTTCTATACCTACAATTTTTCAAAATTTTAGTGTCAAACTAGACACTTCAGTCAATTCAGATGTGGCCCAAACTAAACTTAACAAAGTTGACGGCACAAAACATTATGCCACCCATTTTATTTCGATCATTAGGAGCGGGACATCAACATTTTTAGTCCTGTCAAATTAGTTTAGTTTAGACAACATCTGAATTGACACCACTTTCTTTAGTTTTTAGAAGTCAAATCCTGTCCTATACGTAAAGGAAGATGACTTATACGTAGGTACTAAGGCTGCTATTCTACTATCGAACCGTTTTGAAGTTTTTACAACCGTCAATTTTATTTTAATATGAATACCGGCTATAAAGCAATACAATTCTCAAATGAACAAAGGCAAACCTGCATTGGTAGGGGCACGTTCATAACCGTTTTTCTTGCCGTTGATCTAAGACGGCCTTGGACGTAAAAAAACGTCAGGTAGCAACATGGTACGTGATTCAAGACATTTCTCAGAACGTTTTTTCTGCTTTAAAGCGGCATTGGGTAAATATTTTAAATTTGATAAGAGATTTTTGAAAGGATCGATGTAGGTATATGCTTCCAATGATGTTCCAGTAACATGTTTGATGTTTTGGCGGGCATGTGGTTTCGGTTGCTATATTAGAAATGGGATAGGTACATATATAATACCTAAATAATGAGTCGTCTAAAATCAAAGTCAGTAAGATTATCGATAATAATACGTGATATCGCCATCGAATCCTGCATATACATACAGGTATTTGAAATTCATTCAGTCAACTTCAATAGTTTAGGTAATGCATGCCGTAGTATAGTTTATGTCATTATTGTATCTTCTACCCTAGACAACGAACCCTGTGCTTGGTCTACATATCAAAATGTTGTGTGTGTTTATGACGATTTATAATATGTATGTAAAATAACAACGCTAAGAGGCGACGTGGAAGGCCCAGGATGAGATGGCGCGACGAGCTCGAGGTACATCTTCCATCGTGGCCTGTTGCAGCGTTGGATCGCGAGGAGTGGAAGGAGAAAAGGGAGGCCTTTGCCCAGCAGTGGGACAATAATGGCTTAAAATAAATAAATAAATAATAATGTAGAATAACGATTAGTAAATACATTATATCAATTTATAGATTTGTACAGTCGCATGAAATAGGACACTAAATGATTTCATTTCAGTAATAATGGGATCATTCGCCGAGGCCGGAAGGTGTTCAAGAATTAAGTATGCAAATCTTTTTATAATCCAATTATATAAAAAATTAACTGAAACACGAAATCCTGTAAATTAATAACCATAATATGAGAGTGGCCATAATTAAACCAGCGAAATTAAATTCCCCTTAATTGGCTACTCTATTCTGTTTCGTTTCGTCATTTACATCACAAATTCGTTATCAGTTTAATAGAATTCGGTTGTTTTAACATTGTTATCGAAGTTTCCCGCTTTTGGTTATTTTGAATAGGTATTCATTGTGAACAAAGAGTAACCTATAGTTATCTTGTATCTTAGCTTTAATTACAAATGAATAAATAATGGTTCTGTTTCGGACGGCGACAGATAATTTAATTGAAATATAGTCCTTTTGTTAAGATTTCACGCGAAAATCTTGTTTTTCCATCTAAGGGTAAAGTATATAGGTAGGTTTTTTTAAACATTTAATCTGAGTTCCGAATCCTATCCTTCAGAGAAACTCCGAGCATAGCTCTTTCCATAGCTCGCTGAGCGACTCGTATACGAATACATCCGACAGAGAACCAAGGTTATCGACATATCTCAAAGAATTAGCTGAAGTGGCAGTGGGCTGGCCATATTTCGCGAAGAACCGACGGCCGCTGGGGCAAACGTGTTCTTGAGTGGAGACCGCGACTCGGTAAACGTAGTGTAGGACGCCCTCCGACCAGGTGGGATGACGACTTGCGAAAGACTGCAGGTAGATGCTGGATGCGGCAAGCTGAAGACAGGGCGCTATGGCGCTCATTGGGGGAGGCCTATGTCCAGCAGTGGACTGATGATGATGATGAATCTGAGTTCAGAGGTCCAATTCTGCTGAACCAATCGTTTCATTACAATAGTATCGCCGTTTAAATGCCAATAAAGACAGCTTTTAGCATTCTACGCGGCGATCATATGAGAAAAATTAGTATAATACCTAAGTACCTATTGTTTTGATATCACACCATCAATTTTATAACTTTTTATGTTCTGTGCTGTGATGACTATGTTATCATCAGGTCATACGTCTTAAGAGTCGGAGTCAGATCGTTGTGTAATCCAGTTATGTGATAGTCATCTTAACACTTTGACTGCGATTTTTTTTCGACGACTGCGATCTTTTTTTTACCCTAAAAAATTTGTGCTGTCGCTCTACACAGCGGCTGTGTTGCGCCGCACATGCGTTTCGTTCGAAAAATATTACGGCTGTGCTGAGTCACAAAGATCTGTATTTTCTCAGCCGCTGCGCTAGTATGGATTTACACATATTAGTCACTTGTAAAAAACACATACCGTGTGATTTCAGCAGTCAAAGTGTTAACTCATAGTAAAGCGATTGACTTATCAGAATTGGGCAACAGTAAGTATGTTATGTCGTTTGGGGAAGCCTATGTTCAGCAGTGGAACTGTACTGACTGATGATGATGTTGTATGTAATTATTTCCGTTCACTTACAAAGGTCTATTCAAAGTGCTAGTTAAAAGGCCTAAGACCCGCGCCGCCATCAATAAGGGCAGGGCTAAAGGCATTATGATTATGAAGACGTTCCAGTATCCCTTTCTTAATTAATCAGGGCTGGGGTTCGCAAAGGTCGATGTAATGAAACGGACCAGGGCCGGACCCTTGTCAGGGTACTGTTTATTGGGTACTAGTTTTTACTCTGCCAAAAGCAAACGGATCTTGGCGTGTGTCTTGGTATGAGGCAAGTTATTGTAATGATACGCTAACCTGTTGGAGACACTTGCCTGTAGTTTAGGCAGAGATACGTTGCTCTTGGTGGCCACCAAACTCCATATTCTCTCATCTCTGCCCATATACATAAAAAAATCTATTACAGAGGTATGAAAAATCTTATAATAGGTATCAATAAAGCACATTAAGGGCCCATACAACCTCAACTTTGTGTGAAAAGGCTAGACATATGATTTTGCGTTCATAAGAGCGGGACAGGGCATTGCAACGCAAGTTCAAAAATCAAGTTTTAGCTTATTACCTATTAATTAGGACATTATTTGAAAAAACCGAAACATATAACATTTTTATTTATACTTAATTCTATTACCACGCTTATTGTCAAGATCTGAAATTCTGTATTTATTGAGAAATTTGTAAAAATTTTGAGGTAACTTTGCGATTTTTTTCTATCGAGAAAATTTTATGGAATCGTGTTTTCGAAACATATGATCGATAGATTAAGTCCTGAACTTTACCATATATCAATTTCAAAGTTAAATATTCAGTAGTTTAGACGATATGGACATCCGGCGGAGTTGAAAATTAGCAGTTTGAGGTACTCTTAACATTGGGCATTTATTGAAATGAAATTTTTATGTGATGGATGATTGTGCAAAATTTCATCCTGATCATATCAGTAGTTTTAACGTGAAGAAGTATTGCAAATACCCAAATATACAAACTTTAGCATTTATGATGTTATGGTGCTTTATTTCGTTTTTACGTACGTATTGTTATCCTAAGTCTAAAATCCGGTAACACACTCGAGTAACGCAGAATTTTAATGATAATACTCAATTCATGTCGTTTCCTCGCAACAAACAGTCACTTAAACTCGGGTTAATGAATGGTTAAGGGATGATTCGGGGTCGAAAGTGAAAGGACCAGGGAAATTGTTTTGTCACGACAATTTCGGGAATAGAAGATAAGGGGAAATATGTACTATTCTATAATCTAGTTTAGAAGTGTGTATTTTTAGACGTGGGTATCCCGACAGACGTTTGAATAGACCTATTCAACTAAATCCGTGGATGTCGTAAATGTGTACTAAGGGAACCTACAAGGGGAAGGCAGCAGCTTCCCTCTGTATATTATTAACACCTCTACTGCGATCAATTTGGTATTCCGCAAACATCCCTGATGCGCTACAGTTTACTACAATCTAAATTTATACTAAAAACAATGGTGAAAAGGTTATCTTGCGATATTAAAAGTCATACGTACTTACTACCTGGTTAGTAGGTTCATTACCGTTTTTTTCAAAGATTAAGTCAAAATTGGCAAAGCCTGGACTCATCAATGTTATATAAACACACACACGTCCAGCAGTGGACGACTGGACGTGTGTGGGCTGCTCAGATGATGATACTCATCTAAAGCCAGACAGGACCGACGACTCCTTAAATGTATTTGTTCTAAGGGGACTTATACGGACGTTTAGTGAAAGTAGTCCATTGTATCTTGAACGATATTTTGTCACATGAAGGACGGCGCTAATAGCTTATTTCCACGAAAATAAAATTGCTTTTAAACGCAAAACGGATGAGAAATGGACCGTAGAGCAAGACGTTACAGCGAAGTGTATAGAGACGAATTTTATTAAGGATGGCCATGCGCGCCAGATGCAAGAGCTAATTTACAGAACTTAATTTTATATATCTATGTACCTAGTTTATTTGTATAATATTGTTGTCACAACAAAGAGGTTCTACGTAGAATTTAATTATGATTATATTACATTGCAAGAAATGAAGTTCTTACTCGTTTGGTACTCAAGTTTTCAGAGAAAAGGCAAGAGCCCTTTCTCTTTTATTCTGGATTAGAACCTAGTACGCTTGTAACACGATAGTCTAGCAAACCTGGTATATTGGTTTGTATGGAATGCGACAGAATAACGATAAATTTAAATGCATTTTGCGATTTCGTGGATGACGTAACGACCTGTATTGCTACCTTATTTGGCACATAGTAGTTGCCTTCCAGACAGGTGGGATGACGACCTGCGAAAGACTGCAGGTAGATGCTGATTGCCGCAAGCTGAAGACAGGACAGACAGCTATGGGGCTCATTAGGGGAGGACTATGTCCGGCTGTGGACTGGACATATTATTATGAATAGTATAGTTGATGATGATGATAATAGTAGTTACATGACGAGCTGGAGAGGCGTCTCTAGATGTAACCTCAAAGTGTAACGTTCCACGCTCCACGGCTATACGTAACAACGTCAGCGTGGGGGGGTGAATTCACATAAATTTTAAATTACCCCGCGACATAGGGAGCTAATTAATTTTAAAATTGCGATCGTGTGAGAATTATTCGCTGTATTTAAACATACGTAGCAGTTCCTTAATTAATGAGCTATTATTTTTCATGGCAATGTACTCGAAAATGAACTGAATTGGGGCTTTTATTAAATATTTCACTACTGCCGTTATTTACTAGGTCAGTATAAATATATTTATAGCATATACATACATTTTTACATAATTTTAGTGTTTTTAATGCTACATAGGCATAAAAACACTAAAATTGTGTATCGTTTTATTTTGTATAGGAAGAGATACGAAGTTGACCTTGGTGGCCACCAAACTCTATTCTCGCATCTCTGTCTAAAGTATAAAAAATAAAACTATTACAGAGGCATTAAAAAAAGCTTAAATGGGTACAACAAACTGCCCAATTAAATTTTAGGATTATTTCCTTTGTTTAACATAATAATAAGATAAAATAGGTGGTGGCGCTAGTGTGCCTCAGGGTACTTAATAAAGCTTACAAACTATTTTAGGCGATTCCCGCTTTCACTATCACTCAGACGGGTAAAACAGCCTGACTTAACTCAAACTACACCCGGGCTAAAATAGACAAATCGATTTGGGAACCATTCTCTTTCTGTGAGATAAAAATACATACCCCTTTCTCTTAAACCGAAGCTTTGTTTACATTTACCAAGTTTAACACTTTGACTGCGATTTTTTTTCGACGACTCCGATATTTTTTTTAACCTAAAAAATTCGTGTTGCCGTTCTACACAGCGGTTGTGTTGCGCCGCACATGCGTTTCGTTCGAAAAATATTACGGCTGTGCTGAGTCACAAAGATCTGTATTTTCTCAGCCGCTGCGCTAGTGTGGATTTACACATATTAGTCACTTGTAGAAAACACATACCGTGCGATTTCAGCAATCAAAGTGTTAAAGCAGGGTACTGTCTGGTGTTACGGGGCGTAATGTACCATTTCGCAGCTAGCATGATACGTAACGCCGTGTGCTAAAATGTGCGTGATACGTTGCGCTGTTGCGTTGTGTGCTACATACGCTCCATCAGACGTATTTTAGCAGACGGATGTGGGGAAAGAATTAGGGAATTGAGGAATGAAGGCGCTCGCATCTCGCGAGCTTCTTTCCCCGTACCGAGTACACGAACGCTCGCTGTGTAACACGTTACATTTCGCCCCGTATCGCTAGTCAATAGCTGGCATAAGGCCGCAAGTTTGAATACAGCTGGTCAATAGAGATGTATTCGTGAGTGTATCAGACATACTTTTGCGACGTTCATTGGTTATTATTTATTCGCAACTAAATCGCAGGCAATGTGCGGCGAAATTTGTTTTAGTGATACAGTCACGAGTACATCTGATTTGATCAGCGAGTAATAGTAGTTGTAATATAGAAAATGATTTCATATAGACATGAAAATCAGTATTCAGCAAATAATGTAGATTTAACCTCATTGATGAAAAAACTTAGACTGGTGTCCATAACAAGGAATTGGCGATCAATTCTAGAAAACTAACTTAGCACTGACTGCGGACTTTTTTCGACGACTGCGATCTTTTTTTTAACCTAAGCCATTCGTGCTGCCGCTCTACACAGCGGTTGTGTTGCGCCGCACATGCGTTTCGTTCGAAAAACATTACAGCTGTGCTGAGTCAAACAGATCTGTTTTTTTTCAGCCGCTGCGCTAGTGTGGATTTACGCATATTAGTCACTCGTAGAAAACACATACGGTGTGCTTTCAGCACTCGAAGTGTTAATACATTATATTGCCTGGCCTTAGTGATCAAAGATATTCGTATATATAACATCATTGTTAGTGGTGCGGTGGAGGGGCTCGCGGCTATGCTACAAAGTTATCAACACCGACAAGACGTGCGTCATGTCAGTATTTATATAGAAGTTAATTATAAGGCTGATGATGATGAGGTGCATCATAGGCACTGGAAGTGTATACCTATCGGCGACCCGCTAAAAGTTAAGCTGTCAGACATGAGCCATGATTCCAGAGGTACTCCCAAAAGTACTCAGACTTAATAATTCCTTTCTGAAACTCCAAACTCCGCATAAAATGGATGTCGGTAAAACTTTTCCCGCTTTTATCATTAATTTGCCTTTAATAATACGATTATGGATATTTCGCTTTCATCTGTTTATATTTAGGAGATAATGGCGAATAACAAACTTTTTTATTTAGAAGTTCGAACGTATAGAGTTGGCTTTTTGTAAAAGATGATGGAGTGGGAAAATATTTAATTAATATGAAACGAGCTTTACGCTGTAGTTCCGGATAAAATGTAGCTTTTATTATTCCAGGTAATTATATAATTATACGCCAAGGTTCTTTCCAATTAGTAACAATACAAATTACGCAATACTACATTCCAACCTGCATATTTAAAAAATGTAATTCAGCCAAATGCGAGTCGAATCGCACACGGATGGTTCGGCACCATCGTACTTAATTTTATCGTGCTTAACTTCAGTTATCAAACAGACAGATGTACACTTTAAACAAAACACGTAGATTGTTTTAATAGGGACTACACCACCTCATTATATACGTGGTTGTTATATTCCCGAGCGTAGCGATGGAAGATGAAGGACCGAGCTATATAATGTGTGGTTTTGCCCGAGTTAACACTTCGAGTGCAAATCACACCGTATGTGTTTTCTACACGTGACTAATATGCGTAAATCCACACTAGCGCAGCGGCTGAGAAAATACAGATCTGTGTGACTGTGCACAGCTGTAATATTTTTCGAACGAAACGCATGTGCGGCGCAACACAACCGCTGTGTAGAGCGGCAGCACGAATGGCTTAGGTTAAAAAAAAGATCGCAGTCGTCGAAAAAAAATCGCAGTCAAAGTGTTAAACACAAATTTTAAGTTCGTTTGCGAGAAAATAAAACAATCCAAACTTACTAATTAATTGATTATTGATGGCGCGACATCAAATTTATTTTTTCTACTCTCATTAAATATCTCAATAATTTGGAAAAGTGTCATATACTATGTTTTGATATTGGACAGCCGATATTTGTTTACGAGAATATTTTTCCTGTCCTTGTGTTTCCATTCGATTCGTTCGAGAACTTTTTATATAACCTACCTGAAAGTTTGAGAAAATTCCATTAGGTTCTTAATCTCTCTATGGATTTCTATTATGTCCTACAAACTTCCAGAACGTTCATTAGGCTACGATGCTTCTACACATTTCTTGAGTCCCTTCTGAGTTTTGAAAGCTCTAGAAATATTATGACGTCGTCGCTACACTATAGCAACTCACGATAAACTTTAATTAGATCATTACCGAACAAAATATCTACAGAGACCCTTAAAGCCTTTAGTCGCATCAAAGGCATCACGCTGTCTAACAAGACATGTCCGACCCATTATATTCATAGATGACTGCGTAGGGAGATTTCAAAGACTTATAAACTTCGGCTGAAGAAATTACGAAATGTCTAACGAGAGTCTCATTGTTATTGATCACTCGTGTTGAAAATGGCATGGAATATTTATTGTAAAAGAGTTGGTTTAGGCCCCGGTTTTCGAGTCTGTGGGTCGGCACGATTCTATGTAAAAAAAATTAGACTAACTTTTATTTATTTTATAATACTTTAAATATATTTCTTTTGTGTTCTTGAGTGGAGACCACGACTCAGTAAACGTAGTGTAGGACGCCCTCCGACAAGGTGGGATGACGACCAGCGAAACTGACTGCAGGTGCGGCAAGCTGAAGACAGGGCGCTATAGCGATCATTGGGGGAGGTCTATGTCCAGCAGTGGACTGCTATAGGCTGATGATGATTTCTTTTGATTGAGTTTCGGCATCATCTCGCCCCAAAGTGTGTTTTGGGTCAAAGATAGCTGTTATACTATTATTGTAATAAATCCATTACATATTAATCAAGAAAACGCCCAGATCTCTAAATATTACATTAGCATATTAAAGTTTTATCCAACGGCGTAAATGGAACCTGCTGTGTCTGGAACTTCACCCACTACGCCATAGAGACCGTCGAACAATTGTTATCACCCCGCGGTCGTAAAATAAAAACCCTTTGGCTGTCATACCGAGCGTCTTCAAAAGCCATCGAGCAAAGGACAAGGGCTTTGGAGTAAAACTCAACAAGTGCGTAATTCGGGACTTTTTGAGATGATTAGGACTGTAGACCTTTGAGCCCTGCTAAAGGGACATCATAGTCATATTAGGGTTGTAAAGGGTGACTTTGCTTGTATAGAAGAATCGCTTGACCCGAAAATATTTCGTCTAATCGTTCCGGGTTTGTTCAGATAAGCTTTACTATTTCGTTTGTAGATAAGTTTTGGAAATTCCTTGTGAAATTGTTTATCTTATGGATCGTTAGTAAAGTAATAGAGCTCTTTGAGAAAAGGGTTGCCCAGGGAAGGCTATTATCGCCTATCCTATATCTTTGCCATATACTTGCTGCGACAGCTAAAAGCTTTTGTTCTTCATGACATTATTATTTAGTTTTAATTACAAGTCTTAGTCTAGTCCGAGAAATTCATGACAGAAACTAGCTTCAAAGGCGCGATATGTCTCAAGAGATAAATACCTCCAAAAATACATAAAGCGGACCACTTAAATTAAAAATGTCTTTGTCCACGTAGAAATACGCAAAATAAGCCTTCGCTCTACTCCACCCGACGAATAAATGAATATTAATCTGATATACCTTCAATGGATTTGTTTGTGAAGTATTCGATTGGAAAATTTACATTGCCCTTGAAGTTTTTATTCTGGGACGTGATTTGTTATTTTTCTGTTCTGCAGGATCAACTGATTTACATTTTGTTTTGAAGAAAAGTGTTTTTGATCTTGTTATAATGTTGTTCTTGCAAAGAATAAAAAACACTTTCATTGTCGTTTGATTTTGTATACGAAGACAATTTATTCGAAAGATTATTATTGGTTCGTTAGATTTACGCTACTTATTACGATCATCGCACTTTCCATACAAATTCCTATGTACATATTTGAATTATAGTAATAATCTATAAAATCTAAGTATGGGGCAAGAGTGCACAAGTAAACACCTAAATAAAATAAGCCTTATTCACTTTCACACAATTAAGTTTTCATTATTATTATTGACTAATACTACTGTGCAGTGCTACTACCCCTACCCTTAGAGTGGTGAAAGCCTCCTCCAGGTTCGGGTCCTTCCATGCTTCTCTATCCAAAGCTAGCATAGCAAACACTTATTGAAAAACAATTAGTCCTGCGCACTTGGCTAGTGCGTTGAGACAGATGTTCGAAATCCAGATAGGAAGACATACATTTTCACAATCAATTCTTTACAAAGCCGATGATGATGGTTTGTGCCGAATAGTCTTTTGTCCTAGAAGACTGTCAATGGTGGTCTAATTTTCTAACGCCTGTCGTCGCACCGTCACACAAAGGCCAGGCCTGTCCAATGTCCAATTCTGTTACGCTGTCGCAGACGTGTCCGGTTGTCCGTTTTTAGGGTTCCGTACCTCAAAAGGAAAAATGAATCCCTGTAGAATCTGTAGTCTGTCTGTTGAAGACCCTTTTTCTCTTGAACGCGTGCAGAGGTTTTAGACGTGAAAGATTTAAGCGTCACGCTAGCAAATACATACATATATCAAAACCTTTTTGCGACCCTATACTAGGAAACAAAATCTCAAGGCGCAAGTGAATGAAAAAATCCTAAAATTGTTAATTTCTAGATATCACAGAAAAAGTTTAAGTATATTGTAATCGTATATACGATGTAAGGAAAGAACGGTAAAAAAGTTCAGATAAGAGTTGACTGATTTTTCTTTTATGTAGGTACATATGTGATGGACGTACGATTTTTGTTCGGAACCGGGCAACACTTGTCCGGTTTTTTCATCCGATTGATGCGTGCGACAGTTTTCACCGTACATTTCGTTGGAATCCAATCGAAGCCGTCCAATCTCGATTGAAATCCGTTGTGATGGTGAAAATTTGTTTTCCGTTTAACGGTTTGAGGAAATAGTGTAGAGTTTTTCCGTTATTGCGTGTCGCTATAATACTTACAAAGAACTTGTTCAGCCCGCGGCTTTGCTCGCATTGTCCGCCAGTCTGAATGAAATGTATATTTAAGACATACATCTACCTACATATTATACCACACGATTCTGCAACTATAATAATTTATTATATTATGTACATATATCCCTAAATCTTAAGTAGCTTTAGTCGACGACGATGTCTAGTAGGGTAGTTGTAGGTATCAGCCCACGTCGGGAACTCCTAAAGGTGACTTGACATTAGCCGCTTGCAGAATAAACTCGCTTAGCAACAAAACACAATGTTGTGAAACATTATGTAAAACCGGGACGTACAATATTCAAGTTTCAATTATTGTTGTTTTAAATGCCAGACAAAACAAACAACTGTTACACAAACATCAACCGAAATCCGGCAACAAATCCAAGCCCTTATCAAAACACCTGCTGCTACGCAGTACGTATGTATAATTCCTTCATATTGTCTGTACACAATTAAATAATATCCAAAAATAAGTGGATTTCGGCGGCACTTGAACCCGCGATCTTCGCTCAGTACGGGAATGATCTAACATTATTTATTTATAATTATTTTATTTTAACTGAGCTACGAAATCAAATGTCGGGAACATTAATATTATTGAATTTCTTAGAGATTATACCCCGAGGGTGAGGGCTTACGAACTACATATAATAACAAAAATCTTAGATGGTTCTGGTTAGAAGATAGAA
Source organism: Eupithecia dodoneata (assembly GCA_947044415.1). NCBI lineage: Eukaryota > Metazoa > Arthropoda > Insecta > Lepidoptera > Geometridae > Eupithecia > Eupithecia dodoneata. Next base: position 6,497,196 of record OX345670.1, read on the forward strand.
AGCACTAATTAGAAGCAGAATAACCTTTATTACCACATATTATTAACACTTTTAGTTCACTTGTTGTTTTTTTTCTTGTATTCATTGGGTTGTTAATAAACATCTTACTTCTATTAGATATAAATTTTAGTTTAAGCATATTTTAGTTATCATAAGTAAAAACTGTTAACACTTTGACTGTGATTTTTTTTCGACGACTGCGATCTTCTTTTTAACCTAAAAAATTCGTGCTGCCGCTCTACACAGCGGCTGTGTTGCGCCGCACATGCGTTTCGTTCGAAAAATATTACGGCTGTGCTGAGTCACAAAGATCTGTATTTTCTCAGCCGCTGCGCTAGTGTGGATTTACGCATATTAGTCACTTGTAAAAACACATACTTACCATGTGATTTCAGCACTCAAAGTGTTAAGCTTTAGTTATGCCACAAATGTTCCTACTTACTTAAGATTTATAAGCTGTTAGTTTCCCATCTAAATAAAAAATTTAATATATTGTATGATAATAAAGACAAATTCAGACACTGTTCAATTCTATCCACTAGTAAACCACCAGAAACCTTTGTAAAAACAAATGTTTTTTGTTTCAGATAACGTTCAATAATCCTTTCTTTGGTAAGTTTTTCGGCAAGTCAAGTAAAACACGACTTATATATGTATGTATCGATCTGCGAGGTATGTACCTTTATGTAAGGGTTCCAACAGCCCTAAATAAACAGACCAATGGGAGTGGAATATGAAATCAGATTGAACAAAGGAATTTGATTGAAACAATATGATTGGTTAAGGATTTCGTAAGATCTACATGTTTTACAAAGGTTCTGGGAATAGAACAAATAAAATTAAATATACTGTTTTGGATATTTTTATAACTTGAGTATTGTTCAGATTTGGAATAAGAATATTGTAACTGTTTGTGTCATAATAAACGAAAAACTAAACTAAATAAAAAAAACAGTCACGAACGAGAATAATAAATCATAGACAGAAAAAAACGTAACCTGTTAGGTTATGTTTTTTTCTGTACTGTCTTTAATACAATAAACAAATCTAATCGTCAAAAATTGTTGAACTAGTTCAACACTTCGGAATTCATCTTCAGATTACTTTACGATTTTGTTGTTTAAACAACAAAAAAATATATTTAAAAAACGTTTCATACTTGAATAGGCTACTTCCGTGATTCTACTTTTTTACCGCATATTCTAGTAAAGTACAGATATTCGAACTATAGAAATATAAACTAAACCATATGTAAACGGAACAGATGCAGTGATGCCTTAGCAAGACTGCCTAGATCTTTTGTACGCCTTTAGCTATTGTACCAAAACAATGGGCACTCATTACAGCTAATGAAAAAAAAAACCTGCTCCATTTTTAAATCTGACATGACACAGAAATCTTAACATGTGTCACTTATCTCGTTCAAGAGCCCGCATGGTATAATGCGAGTAGTTGGCTACCCTTATCTGTTTAACGCCATCTGGCGTCGTGAATGGGGACTATTGTGCCTTTCAGTATGAATGTGGGTAGTTTGTTAGGCGATGTGAGTTTACTTTTCGATGTAACCCGTTTTTTAATAGTGGTTTGGTACATACAGCTTATGTTCGGTTCTGTGTAGTTTCTGGTTATTTACTTACATCTCCGTATTATCATGCTCATTATTATTTGTCTAGTAAATCTAAATTTTACAGCGACGCCTAGGACAGGAAAACCTTTTGATTTAGTGTGGATTTTTTAATCTGTTTTAATTTTTCGGACGCAGCATTTTGAAACACTAAGGTATTTCAAGTAGTAATGTGAATTCAAATCCTGTTTACGCGAGTTTTAAACAAAACTAGAAAAGCCATACACATTTAGCGGAAACCTTTGGAGCTATTTAGATTTTTATTATCTTCCTGAACATAAAAAAAATACTTTCCTAAGTTTTCTTTTCAATGCAAAATGAACAAACCGCGCGCCCCAGCCGAGGCTACAGGCTATATAATTTACAGGAAATCTCCGAAGTTTCAATAATCTTATCCCAGCGATTGTTATGAGCCTGTTAATGAGGTCGATATTTCGCAAAATTAATATAGAAAATGTGATTTTAAGGGAAAAAGTTCAAATGGTTTTGGGAAGTTTGAGGGAAAACGTAGTAAAGTGTAAAGACCACTTTATGAGGGAAACGTTTGAGAGCTTAACTCAAAATCAATTTTATAACGGAGGTTTTTTTAGCTATAAATAAATACAGTTTTTTTATTATTTACACTGGCTGGACTTCTAGTACAAAAAGACTGGTACGAGGTAAATTAATTAAAATTAACTAATTTATTGCTTTATTTCATTTAGATCTGTTGTGTTGAATGTTTTAAACTTAAATAGCCTGATTTATTAGAGTAAATAAACCTAAGCCAAGAAGCAAAAATTAAAACGAATGTCTAGCTAGATCTATCCTAAAGGCAATTCAGACCTATATTGAACCATCTAGCAATAGCATAAAACTCAATTTAACAAAGTACAAAAGCTCCGGGGTAAGTACTTAGGCCGCACAAGTATGCATATGTGGCGATAGGGGCGCCCTCTAGAACAATGCCTTTTATCTGAACAGTTAAATTTGACCAGACCTTATCCCGATGGGGTAAGAGTTAATTTTACTCGATCCGATAACAATAGGGGAGTTGAACAAAGAAATCAACAGATGGCGTTGATAAAATAATAGTGCTTGTGAAGAGTAAATTACTAAGTAACATTGAAGATGCATTGAAGCATGTTTTGCATGATATCGAAATTAATAAATTAAATTTAAGAACTTATTATAAGAGTTTGAGAAAACGAAAACTGAATTAACCCTTAATTTAACACTGTTTGTAAGTTTTGCGAGACAAATACTAATCTATACAATAGCGAAATAATTTTCAACATAGGACCATAATTTATAGTTAAATCGACAAACATACATAACGAACGTAGAACCTCCGCCTTTTTCAAAGTCCTTTAAAAAGGAGAAAATGGAGCTTTGTAAATAAAATTGTGATGATAGCATCATATATTATATAGTTAATCATATTACGAGTCCTAAACACAAATTCAATATTCAAATATGTAGGTACATATTATGGTAGAATGTTTATGCATTTAGTAAAACATTCATCATCATCAGCCTATATTAGTCCACTGCTGGACATAGGCCTCCCACAATGAGCGCCATAGCGCCCTGTCTTCAGCTTGACGCATCCAGCATCTACCTGCAGTCTTTCGCAGGTCGTCATCCCACCTAGTCGGAGGGCGTCCTAAACTACGTTTACCGAGTCGTGGTCTCCACTCAAGAACACGTTTGCCCCAGCGGCCGTCGGTTCTTCGCGAGATATGGCCGGACAACTGCCACTTCAGCTTGCTAATTCTCAGAGAGTAAAACATTGCCGAGGTTAAAATAGCCTTATATTTCCTGGAGGGTACAGGTTTTAGTCCTCAAGCATTTTTTATTTATTCTATCCGACTCACCGCGTCTTAAAATCAAGCTTAAACCCCTCGCGAACGAAAAAAAATAACCAAGTGAAGTTCACGGACAAAACAAATACGACTGCGCGGATCTCGGAATGAGAACATCCAACGCTAGTCAACCATGCAGTTTTTGGCAAATCGTAAAACAAATAAACAGACAAAGAGGCGAATCACAACAGGAATGATGATATTATGACCACGAACGCTCTGACCATGACTGAGTGTTACGAAGAAGAAAACGTACAAAACTACGAACGTCTGGGAACTACGACTTAAACCGTTCAATGTTCTTAATAAGATTAATAATTTAATATTTACTATAACTTTTCTATCCGATACCACCGGATTTCCCTCCCTACTTCCACTTCTTCTTTTTAACACATTAAAATATTTTTAAGAAGCAAAAATAACGGCGAAATTAATATACCTAACCTGTCGTTCCTTTAGAAACCGGAAATCTGAATATAACAAAATTAATCAATAATAATCGATTTAGATTATCCATTGTTCAAAACCAGCATATACGTTAAATTTATCTAAGCAAAACAGTTTTCCTTTTTTGAAGTATACATCAGACACAATATACATCAGACACGGCTTACTTCGTGCTTCATATAAGTTAGCGCGCAGTCCATTTTTTCTTTTCCCGGTGTAAAAAGACGAAGTTACAAGAAGGTAGGTATAAAAAGGTCCAGGTTTATGTGAATGCCCACATTAATAATTCATTGGTAATCCCCCGACTGTGGTGGGATCTCAAATGTATTTTACGAGACAATCGACCATGTTTTATCTTATACCTGGGACAGGGTTGTACTTAGTTAACATCGTGGAACAAGGCTCCACGATGTTCTAAGTCCTGGAAAGGGGAGGGCTTTAAATAAACACGCCGATAAAAGAGGAAATAAAGTGAACTGGATTGAGAGGAGAAATGTTATATAAAATAAACGAGGTCAGGAAGCCACGAGGAAAAGTGGTTTCTAAATAAACCATGCTCTATATAGGTAGGTAGTTTACAGTTCATGCCATAACAAAACAATTCTTAGGCGCAAATAAATTTGGTCACCAATCAAAATTCTTGTAATATCTACCTCTCTTCACTTAGTCTCTCTCTCCTAATAAGGTCTTTACTTTTTTTAGGGTTAAGTTCGCCTTTGTACTAATTTTCTAGAATAAGTTTTGTATATAGTTTAATTCAAAAAGTATGAAATAAATAAATAAATAAAATGATTTTCGGAATAAAACAGGAGTTAGGGGTCAGCCATGTAATAAGGATTCCCTAGGGGGAGTTAAATATCACGATACAGGAATAACGACTTTAGGGGCGATGTAAAAGATACCGCAGTGAAACGCTTTAAGGTGCAAGTTACACAAGATGCTCATTAAAGAAAACCATCAAAACGGAGATGATTTTCCTTAATATTTTTAGTGGCGAAGATAACAGTGATTAAGTTAATGCGGTTGCAAAAATTTTAAACGTAAAAGGTAATCGCTGCACTAATTAAAGCAATTTAAACACACGCATTAAACTTAGAACTATAATAATTACTCTGGGAACAGTTAAGATTTAAATCTGTATTTAGAAGAAAAAAAGTCAGTAATAGTAAAACCAATGGATCCAATGTCAGTTAAAATATTTAAGTTAAAAGATTATCATCTTTATTCCACCCATTTCCATTAATACTCGACCAATCAAATTAATCTGCATGATAGAACACCCTCATATCTAAATATGAATTTACAAAACCTGCAGATCAGTTCAACGCACAAGGGCAGACAAAAAATAATCCAGTCGCCCTCGCTTTACCCTTGATCCCTCCCAGAGTTCATGACACAGCGCCCTAAGTCCGCTCTCACACGAGGTAAAACTATTCTCACACCGAGATATGATGGAGAGACAGGTGGAGTAGGGCGCTACCTGAATGGTGAAAGGGTATAGAAGAGGATATCCAGGACCAGGAGGAATAAAATGGTAGCTCAAGTACCTAACGATCATCAGTGACGTCATTTTCATAAATATAGCAACATTTTTTTTAACTACGACACAATAGGAAAGATTTCTTTTAAATTTTACTGCTTGTATGCTTTTGTGTATTTTGTAACTTACTGTTGTTTGTTGTTTTTAGTAGGTTTTCAGTCTGAGCTTGTTCACACTTATTAAAACATTCGCGAAAAATAATAGGCATAACCTTTAATAAGTTAACAAATCCCGAAGGTTTAAAAAGTTGTTCACACTTTTTACAATAATAATGAAGATTATGTGACTATTATTATTATTAAACGTGAAAACCACTTATCTCCTTCTGCTTCGACTTCTTCTGCCTATATTATTTGTATGTATGTATGTGCTGCTAGTTTTCTTAATAAATAAAAAGTTCATAGTTTGAAAGAAAACATTTTGTTTGATGACTTCACAAACCGCGCTTCGCAAACAGAGTTTGTTGTTTTTACGTACGTCAGTCTGGTGATGTCAATAGACAGGATGTACAGTAATGCTCCATCTGCCTATAATTTCACCAAAAAATTATTCAACTAACAAACTAATGCTTTTACTTGGCAGGAACTGTGTGTGGACGAGACCGCCCACCAGCAGTTCCACAACTATTACTTTTAAACGACCGATTTCGTCGTCAAACGATCTAATCGACCAGGTAACATCGTCAGCTGAATTTAAAGCCAGTGAAGATAAAAGTTTTTGCGGCAAACCCGACTTTTGGACGCGTTGTGATCCAGTGTTGAATATCAGAAGGTTTGAGAATATTATTAAGTTAAAAGCTATATTCTAAGTTGAGATAAAAATTCTTGGAAACCCAAATTACAAATCTCGGCAGCGAGTATTAATAATGTTAATGCGAAAGTATATATATCTGTCTGAATCTAAGTTTTTAACTAATTGGAGACAATCGGATATTAATGACATTTGGCATGGCACGGAGAAACGTGGTATCCCGGGGAAAGATATTTGCTACATATTGGTAAAAATACCTTCCACCAATATTCTTTAGAATTTGTAATCCCTTTGTTTACAAAAAATATGTCAGATTTTCGAACCTAGTATAGAAAATCTCTGCTTTACTCAATAAAGTTCCCATTCGAACTACCTCAGAACCTTTAAACCAGTATTAGTGTAGACTAAAACAAAGTGATCCTAGCCCCGTAAACACCAAGTTGCAATATCCATCGTCCCCGGACGGTTAAACTAAAGATAGGTACCGAGTATTTTAGTACCAGCTTTGTAGGAACTCATAACAATGTTTATACGACAATCCTAATCTCGCTTTCAAAACATTTACATACCATAAACCGTAGTACGCGATGATCATGCAGTTGAGACTAGCTGGCCAATCAGAGAAGAGGGTTTTATGAGGATAAGTGGGGAAAGTATGGAAAAAGGTCGGAAAAAGTCCGGAAAAATTATTATCGCCCGTTTTTGACTAATTGGCTCATTAGAAACGATGTGACCAACCGGGAAACTTATGCAAAACAGATAAACGAAAAATTTTGAATACTTAATTTTTTTTTACCAACTATTTTATATAAAAGTTTATGTCAAGATTGTCAAGTAAGTATTTTTATTGTTGGCGAGGTTTTGATAACCTTTTTTGTATAATGAAACATAAACTGCAGTACGCATATACCTTTATTTGTTAATATTATTATAATTTATTCAACGCACTAAACTAGAAAAAGACCGGAAATACAAAAAAGTCCGGACATATTATGGCGTCTTGTCACTATCTGTGTGAACGTAAAAATAGCTTAACCACGTTTTTACGGTTTTGAGGGCTAAAGGAGTCATAAAACTAGACCGAGTTCGAATAGCTTCGTGCCAAGTGTTTTCAGTATGTATTGTCAAGTTTTTAACTATTAACCCGCGAGGCGTGTGTTATGTTTTCGAAAGTTTTCATGTAGTTAGATAAATAAATAATGCTCCACAATTCACACAGCGTCAAGCCAAGCTAAGCAGAGCTTGTTTTATGGTTACTAAATGACTGATATACTTAATACAATACATTATACAGTTTTTTTTATTATGCCTAAAAAATACCCAGGACACCCGAAAAATGATCGTACGAATATTTGTTCCGAATTAAACCGAATCGAATCCGCAACCTCCACCTCCGCGTGGCAGGCGGCCTTCGCCCGCCGCGCAAGTTTTGTTCATATTTACTTGTAACTCTTATTGCCTCTGTTCATACCAATAATGTTCTGTTCAGTGTATCGACAAATACATAGTCACTACTTTGTCTCAGGGATGGCATTCATTACGGCTCGACACTGGGGGATAAAGTAAACACAACGAGAATTTTTTCATCAAAATTTGACTTACACCATCTGGCTTCAAGCTCCCGACCTAATCTCGACTTGGGCAAATATTGGCTTTCTGCGTAGAAGAATTAACAGTTTTAATGCAAGGGGCTTTCTCTGCAACATTTCTTGAAATCTTTTGGGAAATTTTCTTTATTTTAAAATTACCTCGCAACTAGCAATGTTTTGCAACCATAAATAGGTGGATTTATTACAAGATAGTTAGTTTTTATTAGTTTTAACAAATAAATTCATTTCATTTCATAGTTTTTGAGTATTGTAAAATATGGTATCGATAAATTATCTCACAAGAATAAACTTAGGGCCAAGAATCAATAGAAGCTACTGTATTGTCAAAAGTCAAAGTGTGGCAATCGTTATTGTTGTTTTCTTTTTTGTAAGTGTATGTGCATATTTGCCATGTTTATATTATAAAGAATTGATCTCATATGGGAGTGACATAGTCACTTTGTGACAAAACTCCATCAATAAATAAAGATATAAAAAAAAAAAAAAAAAAAAAGTCAAAGTCAAAAATCATTTATTTCTTTAGGCTTACAAAATAAGCACTTAGAAAAGTCATATTTTATACATTAAATTATTATCAAATAAAATAATTTTACTGTTCACTTCAATTTTTGTCCACTAGTGGAAGAAGTAAAAAAGAAACCACTAGCATGTTCATCTCTTATATGTCAAATACGGTTATTTGCCTATTTAAGTCTAAATATAATATGATTCGATACATGTTAATATTTAAGTAAAGCTATGCACAACAACAAATTATATATATATAATTGTATTTACAGCTCGCTTCAGAATAAATAAATAGAAGCTAATTTATAGGATCTAAAGGTACTTTATTAACAATTTTATTGTATTTTTAAAAATAAAAATAAATTTCACATGTAACATTGAACCTAATGCCACTGAAATAAAGCACCGTTTTCGCTGTAACAAGATTTCAAGTGAAAAATCCCTCCAATCTGTCTCAAAGATGGCCACCTTTTATGCCTTGCTTTTTTCTGTTACGTTGTTGGCTTAAAAGTATTAGCATTTTCGCGATTTTGAAACATTAATTATGGGAATTCAGCGTTGTTTGGACTAGAGATTGAAATTTTTAAAGGTTTTTTTCTTGCTGAGCAAAAAATTTTAACAAGATAATTTTCAGTGGCTTCTTTCGTAAGATGTAGTAAAAATAAGATGTAGTAAAGTAAGTAAAAATACCATAGTAAATATGTACCAATCGGAACACCTATATGATTAGAAGATCCACCATCGCGTTCCATTCCGTTCAACTATTGATCAGAATGGATAACAGGTCAATTCAGTCAAATGTTTATGATACCTACTACCTTTATTAAAACTAAGATAAACAAAACTTTATTGCACATTTATATCTAATAGCAACTATTTACAACGTGACAACTTAACACGTTGATTGCTGAAATCACACGGTATGTGTTTTCTACAAGTGACGCATGTGTTGTTTTTTCGAACGAAACGCATGTGCGGCGCAACACAACCGCTGTGTGTTGCGCCGCACATGCGTTTTAGAGCGGCAGCACGAATGGCTAAGGTTAAAAAAAAGATCGCAGTCGAAAAAAGATCGCAGTCGACGTGTTAAAATCTAAGCGTCAATTGGCGGTCTTATCGCTCAACAGTGATCTCTACATGATAACCACGGAAGGATAGGTTCATTGGACAGTAGGTAGGTACTTAGTACTTACTCGTGAGTTACGTTACTGTAAGCGAGTGAATTACTCACATACATCGAAACCGAACATAGAACGTCATCCTTTTTCGAAGTCTGTAAATAATTAAATCCTTGATAGTACCTTTTAAGTATGTATTTATATTTAGGAGGTTATTTCACGGATACTATAGATCAACCGACTTCGAAAAAAGAGGAGGTTCTATATTCAGATATGCCTATGTGAGTAACTCATTCACTAGGTATGTACAATGTAACATTATCCCCTCTAGTCCGAATGTGCCGAATATGCCGGTACTTCAATAAACTACATTAGAAAACGTGTTGATACAAGTTTCCTAAGCAAACCTTGCCCTATATCCATCTTCCATCTTGTGTATAATAACCACAAACAACTCAATACGGAATGATACCCACAAAGACCGTCCGTAGGTGAATGTAAACATTGACGAAATCAGGAATAAACAAAATGGAGTGCCTGATTCTGGATGTTTCTTTCTTCAGTGAACAAAGGAAGAGGGATTTTGAGGGATTTTAATAGAAATGACACGTTGTTTCCACATTACGGTCATTCCTCATTCCCAACGTCTCACGAAACGTATTCTTAACGTCTCACAAAAACGCATCTCTGGCTAACGTGTTACAAAAAGTATTCTTAACACTTTGACTGCGATTTTTTTTCGACAACTGCGATCTTTTTTTTAACCTAAAAAATTCGTGCTGCCGCTCTACACAGCGGTTGTATTGCGCCGCACATGCGTTTCGTTCGAAAAATATTACGGCTGTGCTGAGTCACACAGATCTGTATTTTCTCAGCCGCTGCGCTAGTGTGGATTTACGCATATTAGTCACTTGTAGAAAACACATACCGTGTGATTTCAGCACTCAAAGTGTTAACGTCGTCTCCCGAAAACGCTATGTCTATGTCCAACGTCTCACGAGAAATATTTCGTCTCACGAAAGTCAGAGCGTCGCGTCGTCATGGTGACCAACATTATTAATATTTATCAATTATCTTTTTCAATACTGACTTCCTCAACCTATGTATATGATGTTGATGACTATCAGTCAAAGATGAAATTATAGTAGTAAACACTTGCGCTTCTGCGCCACCAGCTCAAAACACACGAATAGTCTTTATGGAGAATTTACTGTCACCCTGCTGTCATAAAACCTGCCAACAAGACCAAATTACGATGCAGGTGATCCTAGGTAAGAATTGGAAGTTCCATGTCCAAGTAGTAAGCTAAATCTGGAACTTACAGAATACGGCAGCCGACGTGTTGTTTGAAGATTTACCTGGAAGCAAAATGATAATTTTAGTTCAAAGTGTTGCAATAGAACGTGTTAATTTGTAAGGTTCGTGTGGGTGTTAACGGTTCCGCTAATAGAGGGCGCTCTTAATATAGCGGGTTCAAAGAAACAATAAAAAGAAAGTCATCATCATCGCTATAGTCTACTGTTGGACATAGGCCTTCCCTTGTGAGCATTGACCGCCATAGCGCCCTGTCTTTAGCTTGCGGCAGCCAGCATCTGCCTGCTGTCATTCGCAGATGGTCATCCCACCTGGCTGTCACAGCAAAGAGACAGAGTCACTTTATAATTTTCTTGATTTTATAAACCAAAACTAATCTATGTCACTTAACACACACAAGTGCACGTATTCCAATAGGAAATAGAGACTAATTTGTCGAACTTTTTTGTCAACCTCTCGTTTGGTTTATGTCTTCTATCATTCTAAGCCTTCTTCTTCTACGTAAGTTTCTGTTCTGAAGCCCAATAGAAAACTTATTATGTGCAGTAGTTTAAAATAGAAACGAAATTGAGTATTTTAATTAGTATCATAAAATTTCCCCTAAATCCGACGATAATCCGTCTGGTTTGGAACTCACTGATTGCTTCGCTTTATCCGGCCGACTACAACTTGGGACTCTTCAAGACTAGAGAATCGTGACTTCTAGACCTTAGTGATACTTCGTCGACCTCATCGTCACTTGCCATTAGAAGAGATTGTGGTCAAACGGTCTAAAGATCAGATGCAATCTCGCGCTCAAATTTGCCACATTAATATTAAAATTGCGGAAGTTTGGATGGTTAGATAGATGGATGGATGTTTGTTAATTCTTCAAGCCAAAAGTTAAACGGATCGGGCTGAAATTTCCATACAGGTAGTTCTAGGAGTAAAACATAGGCTACTTTTTATCCAATTAATCAATTCTCATGGGATAGAAATAACATGAAAATAAATTGGAAAGAACGAAACGGAAACTTCCATAGAAACAAGGCGTGCGAAGCTGCAGGCAGGAACTAGTTACGATATAATATTGATACATAATAGAATGAAACTGTTTTTAGAAGTAATTCGGTCTTATTACTTTAGAAAATATCTAAAATTACCTTTATTGGATAGACAAGGAAAAGCTTATCCAAAAGTTATTTGTTTAGCGATTTGTGTAGGTGGATTTATTTACGGATAAACTGAAAGTGATTTTATTTGGCCTTGCTGGAAAGGTGAAACGGAAACATTTTACGAAAGCAAATATGAACAAATAAACTAGATATTACTTGTCTGCCCACTATCTTACTTGATAGTTAACAGGCAAGTTAGCTGGCCTGCATCACAATGAACAGATTTTAAAAAATAGCCATGGGTGTTTTCTATGCATGATAAAAGTTTGGTAGGTAGGAACTATTCGAACTATGTTTCGTTCCTAACTAACAGGATAAAAGAAATAGTGCAGGACTGTTTCTTAGTTAGTACCAAACTTTTATAATGCATAGACAACACCCAGAACATCATCCGTAAGAAATATCTGCAAATCGTACGAATATCATGAGGTGATCAAACCCGCAACCTCCTACGTCGCAGGCGAACCTTCGCCTGCTGCAGCGAAGACGTCGGAAAATATCGATACGATAACTAATTAATAAGTCTATATAATTATTACCTTATTTGTTCTGTGCTGTAACTGAGCTTGCCCAATAAATTTTTCTTTATCTCTTATCTATCTACCTATACGAAGTCCACCATGATGATTATTACTATATCTGTATGTACATAGTTAGTCGTAAAAGTAGCACACCAAACAGAAAAACAGAACTACGACAAACAACCCGCTTTTAGTTTATTTATCTAAATATAACCCAGCACACGGTTAGTTCGTAGTTAACCATATTGCTGTGTTTATGTGCACGTAAACGGGCGACTGACGACGGGCAAACTAGAAAAAAATGACGTAGGAATCTTGCCGCCAGGTCTTTACTTTACTGACCGGTGTTACGGGATGTAATGTACTATGCGCAGCGAACATGTACCATCCATCCATCTCGATGCTCGCTTTCATGGTACAGACTGCACGAACGTTCGCTGTGTAACAAGTTACATTACGCCCCGTAACGCCGGACAGTACAAATACCAACTGGTCGTTCATATCAGTTATCTAGTACCTATAACACAAGCTCTGCTTAGCATCGGGCTAGACAATGTTGTGTGAATTGTCCAGAAATATTTATTTATATTATTTTATAAATTATATCACCCTTACACACAGATCTTCTGTGATCACCAATTGGACTGCTAAGCGTGGTATTTATCACAAAACCCCCTTGTTTGGGGAGGCACGTTCAGCAGTGGACGTATGTTGCGTGCTGAGAAGATGTGCGGCAATTTTTAAACTCTTATTCATAAGCGGATCAAGAAAACACAACATGGACAAAGCACAAGCCCTCAGAACTCAAGTCAATGCACATTAGAAAACAAATCTCAATAGATCCATAATGGATCCAACGAGAATCTTCCAACTAACTTGAACTTTTTCTAGAATTGGCGACTTTCAAGTTTCAGTTTTGTTTTATAACTATAAAATCTGGCATAAGAAAACTGGCGTCGACAGTCGACCCCAATTAGGCTTCATACAAAATTAGGCCAGTTAGTTAACCGAAAGATTAATATAGCTGCTGAAGCGGGGCCCTATTATTTGGCAGAATTAATCTCTACGATATATATTCTCGTTTCTTGATAAAAATGAAGCGATTTGGGGGAAGGTCAGGTTCACATCCTCAAGGCAAAAAGCATGATGATTTTGAGAAACTACTCCAAGAAGTTTTTAGACTGAATAAAACATGTTTCTTCAATATTAGATTTTGAAGGACCTTCTCAAATTTTTCAAATTTCCATTTCAGACTTTCAGTTTTGTTGTTAAACGCTATAATACTAGATCTATGACGTCATCGGTGCATAAAAACTTGCTGATGCAGAATGACCATAATATAGTCAAGAGAAGAAAGTTGACCTTTATTAAGTCATTCTGTGCCCTGATTGATGTTCAACGGTCATGGTGGATTGCTGTATTTTGTAGTTTTTTTAACAAAATAATGATTAATTTCGATTAAAATAAAAACAATTGATCAGGTTTATTAGGTAAAAACATTTTTTTGGTGATTTTTAGTCATCAACCCTATTGTATTATGCTGAATGTAGATTGGGTGTTTTATTCCAGTAACATGATATTAAACATACTGACATACACAGTAGAGATAATTTTGAATTTGCTTTGGCTTGCTAAAAACAATTTCATTCCTAAAATTGATTTTGTAGAAATTGTTTCTGATCTATCTCTACATATTAAATTTAAAAACTGAATTTCATAGAATTTTAAGAACTATGGTAGTAAACAACAGATGACAACTTTTAGTCGCTCATAAGTTTGCTAAAGTCGCTCGTATGTGTTTACATCGTTATTTTGGATCGTGCTGTGGGTGCCATGTGTCGGCCTTTGCTTTAAGAAAAACATCCTTTAACGGGCTAAACGCATATGTTGTTCTACATTTGGCCCATGCAGCTTTTGAGCATATTTTTCAATGTCAGTCAATATTGTGCATATGTTAAATAAATATAATGATAACAATTCTAAAAGCGCCATCTAGTCAACTAAAATAAAGCTTGCTTCGTGGTCGCTTAGTATGGTAGTACATTTTGATTTTTCTAATCAAGGTTTGATTGGTTTTATCTGATATCTGATCTCTCCATGGAGTGACCAAGACGAAAATGTGCTTGAAGCATCCGTTGGGCTGACTAGTTGCGCCTTTGCAGGGCAGATCGCCGAAGGTCGGCAGTGAACGTGTTATACTCCATTTTAGAATACGACTGAATATATTCATAATCAAGTCATGGTACGATGACTGGTTATTTTCTCAGGTAGACGGTTATGATGGTAACCTCTTGGGATACCTGATCCGAGTGGACCATTTTGAAGCCTACCTGCATTAACATAGGGTTATTTTTTATTTAAGTTTTTATCTTGCCTTAGGCTACGCCTTCTTCTTCTGACCGCGACTTAGCATATTTATAGGGATTCGGGGAAATTCCATCTTAGTGTAATGTAAATCAATCCTGCCTGTGCCTTCTACAACTAAGATCTTTTATGAACTTAATTATTATAATTATGTTACATACGAATAGGGAATCTATGCGAAATAATGCAGGCAGGTTCTAGATGCAACCAGGTGAAGGCAGGGAACTAAGGCCCATGTCTAGCAGACATCAGTGGACCAGCGAGCATTTGATGATGAAAACCAATCAATGAGGGGTTTTCGATTTAGTATAGATCAATTAAAACTATCAACTATCTGTTTCCGTAGTTATTGTATTCTCTTTGTCTTTGTCAATCAGTTCAAAGTAGCATTATAATAATGGGCACTGGCAATAAAAAGGTTCGAGGTGGTACTACTTTTGAGATAATATATTATCAACTCTATGGTCTATGGTCCTCGCGATTTACATGAACTTGATCTTTAGGTTTATTTTTGACATATTGACAAAAACCACCTATCTATTATTATCCGAGCTATTTGAAACTAATCGTCTTAGACAAATAACTAACCCCTCATTGGCAAGAAAGACAAAGCTATTCGTCATTGGCTAATTGTCTCATCCGATAGTGAACTAGCCAAAAGCATAGATAACAAGATAAGGCCAAGTCTAGACATATTTCTTTGAAACCCTCTTCCGAGAATTAGCTGTTTTTGTTACCCGAAATTCCTACAGAAATCGAAATGGTCTCAAATCATAGTCAAGGACCATAGCCCATGTGTTTCAGTAGCAAAACATTCAGTGGATATTGTGTTGTATCGCTTTTGAATAAGAGTGTTGTATGCTGGAGTTGTCGGTAAAGGGCAGGTGGCTGTGGTATGGAACTTGTAGAACTGGTCGGGCTTGGCAGACCCGGCTGTTTTGTATTATTTTTGTATCGTCGTGAGGCACTGACCATCACAACAAAAGTCTCGGGTGTTTTTTCGAGAGCATTGCCTTGTGGCATTCCACGTTTCTTTGTTGGCAGTGCTCCTATGGGATAGAGAATATGTTGCTTTCTGATCCTGTATAGGTTTTAATTTACGCATATCCCTAGACTGTGGTTTCAATCGCGGATTTTTTTTCACGATAAAGTGGTACTTACGTTGATTTTTTTATGAAGCCAAGGCGTTATGGCGCTTATTAGGGGGCCTATGTCCGGCAGTGAACTTTTATGGGTTCAGGATGATATTTTGTTTTATAGTGAGTCTCCTATAAAAGGCACCTGTTGGTTTTGTAATGTATAATGTGTTGTTTTGGTAAGTGTTGTAACTGTATTGCTATTTAAAACCAAATACTTGACGATCGATGTGGCGCGGTGGGCGAAGGTCCGCTTGCGACGCAGGAGGTTGCGCGTTCGATTTCCGCCTCGGAACAATTGTGTGTACGATCTGCAGATATTTGTTCCGGGTGTTCTGGTTGTTTTCTATATATAATAAAAAAATATCTATCTATGTAATGTATTGTATTATGTATATCAGTTATCAAGTACCCATAACACAAGCTCTGCTCACCATGGGGCTAGAGAATGCTGTGTGAATTGTCCAGCATTATTTATATTTATTTATTTAAATAGCAGTACAAGTTACAAAACAGCCCAAAACAAAAGAACTTGTTCGATTGTTATTTAATAAAGTTTTAAGAACCAATTTCTAAAAATCGTTCTAACTACGCGCTACGTCATTTCTCTTTCAGAAATAAGGTTGTATTTACGTAAAATCAAAGTCCCAATAGTTGGAAGTTTCGATAATATTCTTACTGAAATAGTGGCTTCGACAAGAACAAACCGAGAATGAGAGCTTATAGAGAGATAAATACAACATTACGACAATATTGTACAGCATATTTCTGGTAGAATCCGCGCGTTACCAAAATGGGACGCCACATTACCTTGTAAATTAAATGACCGACCGCTTGTATCAGATCCAAAGTTCTACATAAATGGTTCCATCCCATTCTAATCCGGCGTGAACAATTTACTTTCGATCGCGAATCCGCCTAGGGCAAACGTGTTCTTGAGTGGAGACCACCACTCGGTAAACGTAGTGTAGGACGCCCTCCGACCAGGTGGGATGACGACCTGCGAAAGATTGTAGGTAGATGCTGGATGCGTCAAGCTGAAGACAGGGCGCTATGGACTAACAAAGGCTAATGATGATGACCATATTTACAGCACTTTTCTGGTAGAATCCACGCTTTATCAAAATGGGACTCTTTATAGGGTTAAGTTCGAATTTTTTATTTTATTTTCTAGAATAAGTTTTGTATATAGTTTATCGTGCAAGTAGTATAAATAAATAAAAGATCGCGAATCGCGTTGAGATTTTACTTTTAATTAACAAAGCAATACAGACTATGGAATTAAACAGTGGTAGGAGCCGTTTGGGGGCAACGAAGCGCGTGATCAGGAATGCCCTGCAGACGACCCTGCTCAATGTCGCGACCCCAGCTCTTAGACTGAGTGCAGCCCTGAATTATTTGGCAATACGGCATAAATATATAGCTATACCCTGCTGTAACGAAGTATCAATGATCATATTCGACCTCTGTGGCGCGGTGGGCGAAGGTCCACCTGCGACGCAGGAGGATGCGGGTTCGATTCCCGCCTCGCGACAAATGTTTGTACGATCTGCAGATATTTTTTCCGGGTGTTCTGGTCGTTTGCATATAATAAAAAATATATGTATGTAATGTAAATATTGTATTATGATTTATATGTTTCAGTCGTCTAGTGCCCAAAACACAAGCTCTACTTAGCTTGGGGCTAGATGACGCTGTGCAGATTGTCCAGCATTATTTATTTATCTATAGTAGCCTAAGTTTCGTAGCGAAGTTTGGCCATAATAGACAATAACGATTACGGCTACGTTGTAATAGACCATAGCTTCATAGTTATAGGTTCTAGATACTGTCTAAAGTTCTCTCGCAGCTTTAACTTGGGTAAGTGTACAAGCCATCGGAGCATCTACTCTCCGCACGAAGCCGTGTAGAAATAAATTATCGAAGAAGATTTTAGTTTATAAACATGATAATTTCAGAAGTAAAAGAGGTTTGTAGAGGTAAAATAAGGTCTATTTAACTACAAACAAACTTCGCGAGTCATAATTCCATTAATTTGGGTTCATCAATCCGATTTGGTTCTATGACGCATAGATGACTCAAATACTTGGAATTTTAAGGACAATGCCTTTTGAAAAGGTACTCGGATAAATCGAACTGAACGGTTAAATTATTTCGAGATATATACCTAGCGCAGTAAATATTCGTCAGATTCATATTCACACTAGTATTAAAGCAGTTTAATATAGTATTGGATCTGAACAGCGTTGTTAAAACAAGCTAAGATATTTATAACGAGGCATCAACCCGAGTGCATCAACCAGACATTCTTCAAGGCCAACAAAACAACCAAACATATGGTTGAAAAAATAAAACTGGAATTATGACCAGAACAACCAGAGCTCCGGCAACTAGCCACCTTCCTACAAATCCTGCTTTAGCTCTTCCACATTCATACATAAGCAAAGGTCCTCTGGAACTGGGTGTAGAGTATCCTTAACCAGTTTAGCTAGAACCGGTGTTTGAAAGAATGGCACGTTAATAAGAGGTCTGCGTGGAGTGGCGGAACACTCACCCCAAGCAAAGGTCCCTTGTGGTCAGTGACCATGAACACAACGAACTGAGAACACAACGATCTGAACGCGCTGACGTCACAGTACACGAATGGAAAAGAATGTGTGGGGGGATTCAATAATGGTAATTGATAAGGAAAATTCGTGATTTAATTGAATGCAGAGTGATTTAATGGGAGGAGAGACCAATTAAATTGGCGTAGAAATTATTAGGGTCTTGGGGCATAATTTTCGACAGAGCGAATTTTGCCCTCGGTGATTTATTGGGGCTTTGTTGGCATATCGGGCGGAACAATGACTTCGGGGATCGCTGGTTCCGGGCCTGTTATTACATTAAGTATAGCATTTTGGAACCATGGCACTTCAAACTTGACTTTAACGACTGCTTACAGTCAGACAATCAGTCATTATATTATATTAGATATTATGCTACTAAAATATAAGGTATAGTTTTAATTTAGACAAAATACAAAAATACTTTATTGTACACCAGGTACAGGTCATTATAAAAATGACAAGTTCAATGGCCGGCCTTATCGCTTTGAAGCGATCTCTTCCAGGCTCTTCAATTCTTTTTAATTTTTAGTCCCTTAATTTAAAAATATTAAAACTAATAACATTTACATTGACAATTAATGAGTCACACTACCACTACAGGTAGTAACTGTTTCATAAGGTTTTGAAATGTACAATAAATACATAATGCATAAAAAAAAAAATAAAAAAAATAGGAAATAGCTTATACTGAAAAAAGACATTGGTAGTCAAATTTTGTGGGAAAAACCAAATATCTTCAGAGATCATTAAGTTTGTCCTCCTTCAGGTATAAAACCAATCGCAAATTTTTCGGTTTCTCAACCATTATACACAAAGCCTTTTGAGTGAGACTTGAGTGCAGTGGTGCAATATTTGAGTGTAGTGGTCAAAACTTAATGACTGTAGGACTGCACATACAGAATGTACCACTACACTGACAGACTGCACCACATCACTCAAAGATTGCACCGCTGCACTCAAAGATTGCACCGTTGCACTCAAATATTGCACCACTGAACTCAAAGATTGCAACATTGCACTCAAATATTGCACCACTGCACTAAAAAAACTGCACCACTGCGCTCACAAACTGCACCACCGCACTCAAAAACTAGAAACTCACTCCCCTGCAGTACATTACCCGTTTCCAGGGTATGCAAAGGAAGACATACTTGCTAACCATGATGAGCAGTTTAAGATCCATGCATGCATACCTCTCTCGCTAGTTACCTCCTAAGGTGCCAAGTTCCAGCCCGAACAAGCATTGTGGTACAGACGCACAGGCTGGTTGAAACAGCTCAGTCACTTTAAAGCAGTATAGTATAATAATAATGCTGAACAATACACACAACATCATCTAGATAGCCGATGTTATCAACAGTTCGTCCGCGGTTTTGCACGCGTTTTGTCTGTGGAAATATTTTGGACATTTTATATCGCAACAATGGTTCTATTCGACTTTACCAGCCGTCCTTTCTCCCCTGTGGCTGATCTTAACAAAGTAACCTGAAACGTCACACGGGATTTACAGCCCAACGAAATTAACCTTTAGATGTCGCGCAGAGATTTATAATGAAGGAAGGTATTTTGAGGGCATTGGGCGCGATTTACGACGTGAGCACTTAAAGGGTTAAAACTTGGAACATGAGTATGCCTACATAATATCTTAGAAGCGCCATTTAACGACAGGCTTGTATAACTACAGGGTGTAATAGGGCTGGAACAAGCTACTTACTTCGGATTTTTTATTTACAAAAAAACGTGTTATTCATAAGTCTAATATTTTATGTGTGCTAGTTTTAAGGTATATATTACTATGGACCGTAGAATAAGTTAAATAAGATCTGTTAATTTTCTATGGTTTGAAATAAATGATATTATAATAATAATATCATTTATTTTAAAGCAAATAAGAATATGCTACTTATATTATAAATGTTGGATGTTTGAATGGATGGTTTGTTACTTCTTTACGCCAAAACTACTGAAAAGCCCGATTTACACTTTGCGTAGATGTACATAATGTACGTTTAGATGGATAAATAAATAGCACAGGCCACTTTTTCCACTAACTAAACAGTTCCATGGGATAGAATCAATATTCAAACGTAGTTATACATAGAAACAAATCATGCGTGCGAAGCCACAAGCAGATACTAGTTAAAAACTTTGTTTTTTGTTAAAACTAAGGCCAATACCGAACACGTTTTCAGATAGGATCTTTAAAATTCCTCAAGGCATGTAAACGAGTTGTGGAGAGTAAAAACCTAACATGATACCTCGAACACCATAGCATGTCCAGTTTTTGTGATACCACCAGAAGGCATTACCAGTTTTAGACAGGTGCTTCATTAAAATAAGTACATTTTAATAGTTAATAATTGGAACTAATCGTTTTTACTATTCTCGCATTCGTCTCAAGGCTCTAGACAGGTTTAAAGATACACCAAGGAATAAAAGCACTTGTTTTGCTGACGAGGTCTTTGTATGTTCAATTTTGTAAAGTGTTTTGTTAGTGAATAAATAATAATATTCCCAGACAAGACAACACAACTAAAATATTAGTAAGAGATGATACTTTATAACTTCGAGTGACAGAAGCTGAAGCTTGAATATTTTACCAATTTAATTTATTGTTGCATTTCTAAAAGTTATAAGCTCTGCATGCTTTGGTGAACATTTTCAGAATTACCTAATTATTTTCTCTCCTCTTAAGAACCTATGTACCGATTCTAATAAGTTAAACTGCAGCAAAATGCTGAGTGAAGGCCATATTTGCTTATGAACACTACGCAATAATTTTAACACATGTAGTATTAATTAACGTAGTTTTTAAGTCTATTGTGTAAGTAGTTTTAAGGCAGCGATCACATATTATCTAGATCTCGGCGCAAAAAATCCGTTCGTCGTCTATGCAGTAGGTACCTGCGGGTCAAACGGCCGCCGTAGCAGGCAGTGAATGCGTTAAATGAACACCTTTTCAAGTAGACATATAGTAAATCATTTCAGTGTTTTTCATATTCATAGAGCATAGAGGAAAAACACGCTGCTGTCACATCAGAGGTGTCAGGTTCAGCAATTTTCTTGTTTTTGTAACCAAAAACTAATCTACATATATGTTAGTTGCATATAACTTCAGTGCTTTGACACACACAAGTGTACGAATAGGAAATTGAGTCTAATTTGTCGATTTTTTTCGGCAACACTTCGTTTGTGTCATCTAAGCCTTCTTCTTCTACGTTCATAAGTATTTCTGATCGCTAAAGTTTAAAGATAAACTCTGTATGGGTTATTTATTATTAAACCCGATATCCTTTAGTCTGATACGAGGACGCACTGAATAAAAGGCAATCGGCTCTGAATACCGCAGGTTATGGCCCTATAGGCCCACAACCGGTTTGAGCGTCTGCTCTTGAAAGAACCTTTGTCTGGCAGCCTTGTCTAGTCTTTTTAGTTCCTTCCTGTCTTATTGTTCATTCACATTTGAGGTTAGTTGTCAAGTTACGGAAATGTCTTATGTCTCACTTTGGTCTATAACTATGTATAGAACCGATATAACGTAGGGTTATTGGTTCTTCTATAAATAGTTAATGCAATTCATTAATCTGTTGACGACCTCTGTGGCGCGATGGGTGTGATATTTTTAGCGGGTTTTCTGGTCGTTTTCTTAAATAAATTGACCGAATCTTGTGTATAGCAGTCAGTAGCTTCCGCAGGATATATCTACCACCTAGCCAAATTTGTTTAAAATCCGTTCAGCCGTGAAAAAGAAACAGTTAGGGACTTTCGCATTTATAATATTCCTAATGATATGAGAGCGGGACGCTAAATTGCATTTTTAAAACCAAAATTCTAATGAATAATGCATTCGACATGGTTCATTTTAGACGTTGAATGGACGGATATGGTAATAGTTCCAAGGAAGGATGTGGTGTGGTCATATCCTAAATTATAAGGCCTTTGAGCGTATCGTTTTGGGTTGTTTTGGGTTTCCATGAAGAGTTTAAATCAAATTCGTTCAGTCAGTCATCCTGCCGCTACAGCCGCGGGCTTTGGTTTGTATTTGTACCATACAAATTTTGAAATTTCATGGTTCTTGGTTACTCATACTAAAGTAATGTAGGTATATTAATATTACGTTACCATTACCACTACGGGTTTTATTATCGTTAGTGGTAACGTTCGTAGCAAAAGACAAAACATTAGGGTGTGTCTGTCAATTAACTTACTTGTATTTCCTTGCCTTCAGTTATTTCGTGATCATGGCGCATGAAACTGTGCCGACATTTTAAAAAACTCCAAATTCTAATGTTGGTAAATATCCCGAGACTTTTGGTTTCGACGAGTATATTTCTCAATTCTAACAAATTCTATTAATGATATTCATTTTTTTGTGCAAGAATTCTTGGCCGTCTTTAATCGTAATTTTCATCAATTTGAATAATATCTCGGAAAAGCTCGACCTATCGACATTTAAAAGTAAAATACGTAAGGATCGCGAGTTTTCGACTTTTAAAATTAATAAGTCTTAATTTGAAAGTCAAGTAGGGTAAAAATTAGAAAATTTATATTCAGGTTTTTCGTGTAAAAGCTCCACAGGTAGATTGAAGTTTTCGCAACCGCCGCGCCGCCGGAAGGAAATCTGATTCAGTAAACATTTCGGAATTAAGTGTAAATAAATATTAATAGCACTTCTCGAGACTTCGCACTGGAGCAATCTTGAAGGTATATTTGGATGGCAAGCCGGTTATAGCCAAGTTATTATAATCTTGTTTATAGGCAGATATATTTCTCAGTTTGGAAAAAAGGGCAAAAGAAAGGCTCTGGGATATCTGCCACGCCCACGCGAACAGTGGAAAAAGACCGTAAAGCAACCCTATATTTACGAACATAATAGTAAGTGATATGTTCTTTTATTTAATAACTAGCGACTGGCCCCAGCTTCGCACGGAATCGAGCCAGAATCACTCTATCCCCCATATCTTTAGTAGTTACCTCGAGCAATATTCAACCTCAACTCAAACTCCAAACGCGTTTCTGTATGCTTAATCCTAAAAAATCCCTTCACTCGAACTAACCTTAGAAAATTTTCTCATACGAGTGAAGAAATGAACTCAAGGTACCTGGCGACCTACCTTGAATGCTCCTCGAAAGAGCTTGTTGTTATTTATAATCGATTTTGGAAACTATCGACTAAGCATACCGAACTCGAATATGTTTTGAAGGAATGCTCAAGGCACTTCAGACGAGTTTGAGTGAAGGATTAGTTGAAGAATTATCTAAAGATATGGGGGTAACAATTGTGTGTACGATCTGCAGATATTTGTTCCGGGTTTTCTGGTTGTTTTATATGTATAATAAAAAAATATCTATCTATGTAATGTATATTGTATTATATATATCGGTTATCTAGTACTCAAAACACAAGCTCTGCTTACCATGGGGCTAGGTAATGCTGTGTGAATTGTCCAGCATTATTTATATTTATTTATGTATTTAATTATCACTATCATAGCCCATAACGCTCATGAGAGACAATTGGGACTAGATAGTGTTGACAAGCAGAAAGCCGGTTGTACCTGCTTTCTGTTGAATCGTACTGGGCTAATCCTTAAAGAAACCGCTGAATATTTGAAGCTGTAAGATGGATTCTATAATATTTTCATACCTCTGCCACAAATCCCGGGTTTATTTTAAACGTCTTTAGTAATATAGGAGGTTTTGTTGTTAGAATAAATTTATTTTTGGGTCAAATACTTTAAAAATGGACTTAATTTGGATTATGATGATCCAGGTCCGATGTTGTGATTTTCGCTGAAAAGTTTCTGAGTTCTATTCTTTATATCGAAATAACTTTACATAACACGTACAAAGTGCCAACATCCTGTATCCAATTAATAATAATAATAATAATAAATAATGCTGGACAATAATTGAGAGATAGATCATACTTAATATTATAAATAAGAAAGTTTGGATGGATGGATGTTTGTTCTGCCGTCCTTAAGCTAAAATGCCGTTATCTAACATTTGGCCATACAAAACATATTTTTACATTATTTGAATTATAGTTATTAGATGAAAGATAAGCTATTAGAAAGTACTTCTGAAGTACTATTTTTTGATACCTTCAGGTCGAACAAATTGTTGATGGTTTCAAAACAGCATACATTTTAAATTATTTCCCGCTATTTTGCGCATATCTCGAAATTAGGTTTTGGTAGTTAACGGCATTTTAGCTTAAGCTTAAGGACGGCAGCGTTATTTCTTCACGCCAAAAATTCTAAACGGATAGGGCTGAAATTTTGCAGATGTAGCTATAAGCCTGGAATCCAACATAAGCTACTTTTTTTATACCATAAAGTATTCCATGTTCCCATGGTACACAAATAACCTCTAACCCTTTCCATAGAAACAACGAGTGCGAAGCCGCGGACAAAAACTAGTAAAATAAAATAAATAAATAAATAATGCTGGAAAATTCACACAGAATTATCTAGCCCCATTGTAAGCAGAGCTTGTGTTATGGGTACTAGATAACTGATATACATAATACAATACATTACATAGATAGATATTTTTTATTATACATAGAAAACGACCAGAACACCCGAAACAAATATCTGCAGATCGTACACACATTTGTTCCGAGGCGGGAATCGAACCCGCAACCATCTGCGTCGCAGGCGGACCTTCGCCCACCGCGCCACTTCGGTCGTCAAAAAAAATAAAAGCCTGGACTCCCGAAGTCCAGATGCCTTATTCTACGTTTGACTAATTATACCTACGAGCGAGATATCATATCAGTTGTATAATAAACATTATAATATGATTCAAACAATGCCATCATTGTTTTCATTTAAATTCATCATCAGCACGTCTTGTAGGTGCCATTACCTAAGGTAGGTACAAGGTCACTCTAGCCATATGCTCGACATTTTGACACCTCAGATATGTACCTTTTTCATTTACCATACAGAGTGTTTTATTTTCTTTAGACGAAAACAAAACAATTCAGGAAAAGCTCAACAGTCGCAGCGTAAACTGACTGGATTGATTTGACAGATAAGACATGGATAGAAATCACCACCACAGTGAGGCCACTCGGTAGTATACGGTCTTTCCAGCCAGTAGTCGTTCAGATGTTGGCCAAGTAAATAAATAAAGACGAAAGAAATGAAATAAATGATGATGATGAATGATTTTTGTTTTGTGCAAAACAAAAATGTTCTTCTAAATCTAGAGCTATGCAAAATTTCAGTCCGATCCGTTCAATATTTATAACGTTGTTCGCGCATCACTTGGTTTATTTAGGTTCTTGCATGAACCTAAAAAAACCGAGTGCAAATCATGCAAATCATGATTTTACGCATAGTATAACACAATTCACAAGTTGCGGTCAATATAAAGCTAGAAACAAACCAATGAACTCCAAATTTTGTGGACCCGCATTGTTATGACTTCTTCAACCACGAAAATGTACCTGCACTGGACTTACAACGTCATTCTTGACGAGTCAAATTAAAACCCATCATTGTGTGCTTTAATTTCAGCCCCATAAGGTTTATTTCAAGAGACATCCAGATTAGATTCCGTTACCATGATTTTCGTGTTCCCTGCTTTGAATAGGGCAGTCTGTAGTAATGCAACATTTCAAAATTCGAACTTCCTTTCCTTGAATTCTATCGAAAGTGATCTTTATAGGTCATAGAATAAGTTTGAATGTATGCGTTCAAAAATGGAAGGTGATTCAATATGACGACGGGGATTAAAAAATAGAGTTGTGGGCGGTCGAATTCTATAGTTACCGGTTCGATAAAATCTTTACGGTTCGGTCTTTGGATAGACCGAGGTAATTGATCATGGAGATGTGATTGATCGACAGTGGGTTGCGTTTTCTTGGGAGTTCAGACCAATTTCATAACAAAATGTGTAATAACGAAATATAACATAGGACTATAAGACATATTACTTTTGTGGCTCATGTCCTTTTTTAAATTTTGTGGTGCACATTAAATAGTTATGTATTGTATTGTATAAGCTAAATGTACAATGCATTCACTGCCCAGCCTCGGCGCCGCGGTGCGACACGCAGGGGCGCGCGGGGCAATACGAAGTAAAACATAAAAGTTAATCCTCATCATGATATGATATAATCCATCTAACTGCCAAGTTTCTATAAGATACGTTCAGCCGTTTTGTCGTTATGGCTTATAAATAGGCATAATTACTTTATTTTATTCATATTTATAAGTATAGCTTATAATATAACATAAATCTCCATCAAAAATGTAATAGGTTAAGGTATATCTAATAATGTACAGACATTCCCGTATCCTTAGGTAATGTTGTACGCAAATTTCATCACAAATTAACAATAAGTACTCAGTTAGTTAACTAGAAATTTGGCGAACAGAACTCTGCATAAGGTAGATCAAACCTATTACATGTCACAAAGCCCCTAACAATATTATTCGGATTCCCGCCAATTTATAATTAAAGCTTAGAACCCTGAGAACACAATCTCGGATAGATAACCGCATAGGCATAGAGGTTTCTACACTTTGATAGGAATGAGGTGGGCTCATGTTTTCTATTAATATTATACTGATATTAATATTGACACACGTATTAATTAGGTAGTTTGATTTTTATATTCGAAAAATAAATAAATAATGCTGGACAATCCACATCGCATCACTAGTCCCAAGTTAAGCATTACATAGATCTAAAATGCATTACATAGATCTAAATATTTGTAATACATAGAAAAGACAATGTTGATACTAAGTTAAGGTTTGTAATGAAGAAAAAAAAAAGGTATGATATGTGTCTTTGTTCTTAATGTATTGCAGAAGGTAGTCTATTCAGGTTATAATTTAATTGGATTATCTGATGTAACCCTATTTTATTACGTTTCCGGCATCTGCGGTCATTAGGCTATAAAGGGTGAAGCATCGAAAAATCTTTCTAAAACACAACACAACACAAGTTAACTTTCATCGACAACACAATAGAAGCTTTATCCCAACTCTATCAAAGATTATCCAACGCGACGCAATCGCGTACAATTATCCAGTGCTGCCTTTATTACACAGAACGCTCCACGTGTCAAAGGCGACTCAGTAATGTACACTAATCTGAAATTTCAACAACGGTTATGTCATAATAAGCCAACTAAAGGTTTATTTACACTGTGACAGTTACAGTTATCTTCATGACTAAGTAACCTAGAATATCTGTAGTACACAACTTGGCAATTGGATATTGGAAAAGCAAATGATGCATTGAAAATATGGAAATGGAATGGTGAGTATGTATGTATAAGACTAGGCAGAACAAGTTACTATAAACTAAAACACGTTTCAAATCTCAGATATACTTAGAAGGTTAAAGCAGAAGCTAGAATGGTGGTACAAGGTTTGCTGGTAAAGATCACTATTGAGCGATAAGGCCGCCAATTGTAACTTAGTTTTTAAGTTCTGTTATGAATTCTTACTAGTTAATCTAAGTGTGAAATAAAACGATTTGCAGTTTCCATCTATCTATTTTTAGATACAATTAAGAGCGAGTTATGTAGATTTTCAAATGCCAGTAACTCGCTCTGTGTAAACAGGCCTTGAACCCACCTTCAATTAAATACCAACCCTAAAACAATTACGTAAAGGCTTGCTTTAGGCTAGATGTGTCATCAGGTAACTGGAGCAGATGTTTTTGAAATTCGAACGTTTCATAACAAGCATACATCAAGGTTGTCTGAAATGCTTATAGTAACTTAATAATTAGCTGTCAGGTATACTCGAAAAAAGAACTCTATTAGACGGTCGCTATTTCGGTCGCTATTGATTGAGTTAAAACCTGAAAATCTTAAGTTTTTTGGTCCGTTGAGAGTGCTTTGAGAATGGAAAGTGGAGAATCGAGTGTGAAGTTTAATAATAAAACTGAGATTTTGGATGTTTTTATGACAGTTTCTGCCCGCGGCTTTGCACGGGTTGTTTCTATGGAAACATTTAAAGGTTATTTCTATCCCATTGTTTTATTCCAGGCCTACCACTAGCAAATATGCATTTTTTTTTAATTCAACCCGATTCATTTCTTTCAGCGTAAAGTCACAAACATCCATACATACTACATACATATGTATACGTCCATCCATTTATCATATTATTGAGTTTAACAACGCGGGTAACACCGCGGGGCGCAGCTAGTCACCTATAAATTCAGTAGATATCCGAAGACATTAACTAGGCACTATAACAGTGACAATATCTAGCCCCATTAGGTATGTTGTGTAACTAGCCAAAATCGATGTAGAATATTTATAAACAAACCTCGACATGTACGAGTATACATTATAATTGAAACTCGCTTGGCGTCGACTGTCAGATATAATTGTAAGCAATATTCATAGAAGGAAATATCTAAAATAGTAATGTAAATTACGTATAAAAAGACGTGGGAACCAAGAAGTATGGCGGTTTGTTCACAAACATTCTACATCGAGTTTAGCTAGAATATAAAATCGACAAATAATGTAAATTGCGAATAAAAAGACGCGACAACAGAAATAGAAATAGAAAGACATTTATTCATAACAACTTAAATTAACAACAAAAAAAGACACTTATAGAATAGGTACATGTAGAGTAGTTGTTACAAAAGGGCTCTAACTCAGCATAATGCTGGCTAAGCTCCCCGTAAGAGACTTAGCCAGCGCTGGTTGGACGAACTATTTACACAGAGATGATGATATTTGACAGAGGTCATTTTAGTTTATGGGTGGTTTGTTTACAACTGAAAAGGTCCTGTCTTGGGTGCCGATTTCTATTATTATAGAATAAAAAGAAATTGTTGCGTGCGAGTGTTTCCAGAGTTTTTATTGAAAGAGAAAGAATGATGAATGAATAGAACGAACACAAGAATGAAGGTGAATGAATGGTGTTACAGATAATAAATAAAATTGATGTTTTAACACTTCGAGTGCTGAAATCACACAGTATGTGTTTTCTACAAGTGACTAATATGCGTAAATCCACACTAGCGCAGCGGGTGAGAAAATACGGATCTGTGTGACTCAGCACAGCTGTAATGTTTTTCGAACGAAACGCATGTGCGGCGCAACACAACCGCTGTGTAGAGCGGCAGCACGAATTTTTTAGGTTAAAAAAAAGATCGCAGTCGTCGAAAAAAGTTCGCAGTCAAAGTGTTAACAACAACAATTCTACATCGAGTTTGGCTAGCGTATATTAATGCAGTAAGTAAATATACCTATAACTCACGTGAACGTTAGGCAACGGTTGCCTAGTACCTAGGTACCTACCTTCTGTTTGGTAAACTATTCGCAGGTGGTCTACTATGACAAATACTTGGTATCTGTGGTGATGTAAGAAGACTGGTAGGTAGGTAGGTAGGTAACCTACTCATAAAATGTAAGTAATTAACTTACATTTTCTGAGTAGGTACGGACGGAGCGTAGTTTCGGTGTGCGACTGTTTTCGACCTTACACATTACATTCACATCATACTGATATTATAAACTAGTTTCTGCCCGCGGCTTCGTACGCGTTGACCCATTTTTTATGTCATGGGTTGTGAAAAGTAAGATCTATTAAGTAAGACTAAATCGACACACTTTTGTAAAAAAAAACATTACTTTGAGATCTTTTGTACTTAGGCGGGATTCACCCTTTCACCTTCGGAATCAATCTCTGGGGTAAAACTCACTCAACCAGACTCAGTTTTAAAACGTTCATTATCTGTCAAGAAAAATAAATAAACACCGTCTACAATAAAATAAAACCGGACAAGTGCAAGTCCGATCAGCGCACTGAGGGTTCCGTACTGCTTTCGCTGAGAGGTCCGACAGTTTTAAACTTATGCGCTTTCGGGTGTTCCGTTGTATTTAGTTACATTATGTCTTTGTTTATTCTTAATAAATAAATTGATAAAAAATACTTGTACGTATATAAAAATACTTGTAGGAATGTAATAGTTCGTCCATCCATTCATCCACCCATTCGTTGTATTCGTCAAGTCTAATGAACCCTTATGCTAAACTAATGTGTAATATAAATTAAATTTATTATATATGATAATGTGAATAATGTTATTTTGACCGTGTATGTAATTTAAATTATACTTAAACTCTTATTATGGATGTATTTCTCTATCGTCTGAATAAAAAAAACGAATTTAATGTACGTTAATAAGTTTCGAGTTCTGCACAGGTATTGCCTATGTATTTGAAATGACATAAATTCAACATAACATAGATACCTCCACGCATTCTTAAGAAGAATGGCCATGACAGATAGCCATGCAGATACAGTCACGACGGATAACGTAGTAATATTATAAGGGTTCCGTTTTACTTATTGAGGAACTCTAAAAATTAACAATTTCACCAAACCGGACCGCATTTCCCAGAAGCTTCATAAATGGATTTCTGTTCCTTGAAATCCAGGAAATTATCAAAGAAATGTTTATTTAGAATTAAGGAAACTCACTCAGATACAATTTCACAATGCGGCCTAATCTCGTTCTTACCTGAAAAGAAAATATATTTTTAATTAAAATGATACAAAAAACACTGAAAAACCTTTCAAGAATCATACATCAATCATGAATCATCATCATCATCAGCCTATATTATTCCACTGCTGGACATAGGCCTCCCCCAATGAGCGCCATAGCGCCCTGTCTAAGACTGAGAAAGACTGCACGTAGATGATGGATGCGTCATGCTGAAGACAGGGCGCTATGGCGCTCATTGGGGGAGGCCTATGTCCAGCAGTGGACTAACATAGGTTGATGATGATGATGATGATTTATGTATTGTTTCCTGTTTTGAGTGGAATAATAAAGTGTTTTCTATCTATCTATTTATTTATCAGCCAACGTTTCGCTGACGCTACCTCTAGATTATTTGCAACATTCTGCATTTAGCTCAACTTGTTACTAAATCTACCTGTCAACGTACAGATTGTAAGGTGGCGAGTTCGAGTCCCGCCTTAGTCGTTAACGCACTGCCTAGCCTAAGTCTTCCAGCAGCGGCCGTAAGCCCAGCGTGGGCCACGAAAGGTGTTTTTTGGGATATACATATTATACATTGATCTCATAATTAGACATGGCTTCTTCGATATGGACTCAGACTCAGCCTAGCCGACGAAAATTACTGTTGAAATGAGTTCAGCAAATTATGTATAAAATTACCATATACTTTTCAAGTACTTAGTTATAGGCTTATCCGTTAATTATTTTGTATAGTTAGATGCAATATTTTTTTTATTTACTTATACATAAAAATGCCTATTTCCTACAGATGGTATGGTTAACACAACAAACTTGGAACATGTCAAAATAGATAGCTACCGTTAGACTTCAAGACAACTACCATAATAAAGCACAATGTCCTTTTAAAAGGACATCTCATTTTTACAACCAATTATATGATACCAACATCAGCTCCGGGAATATAGTCTTTATAGTACCCAACCCTAATTATTTCGTTACCCTCACGCAACTTTAGTGTCCCTTAACACGCACCAGTGGCCTTAAGAGTTACTAACGAAGGAAAACCATAAAATTCCCTAAAAATCCCAGCGATAATCTTCCACCTTAAGCCTAACCACCATTTCTTGTTACGGCCCTATAAACAAGACATACCGCTCTGGGCCTACGGGACACAGGGGATTTAGAAACAGCTGACTCACTTACCCTGTCACTTATCCAGGTAGGGGAACAAGTCACGCTTTTTGTAGAATGAATTGAAGTTATTGTGACGATAGAAACGATATCATAGGCGTTCGTGGTCGTCCTGTCATTTTAAGAACGTTACAGTCACTATTTTTGGATTTTTTTATTAACCTTGGTGATGATTTTACTAAGGTAGAATATTATTATTTTTTTTATATACGATAGGTCTTCTTTGATCACAATATCACCTGGGGCCGAATTTTGCCAACCAAGTGCGGTGAGAGTGAGTATTTTGCACGAATAGATTGCTAGAATGGTTTGAACCTTGACACTTTTGAGACGTGTCCGTCCAGCTGTAGTTTCTATCATCAAGGGTAACATGCCAAAATGTGTCATTCTGAGACGATACCATTGTTATGGTGAAGCAAATTTAAGGCCCTGATGGAAAGTGACGAAATTGCTGACGATGTAATATCACGATGTTTCATTTATCTTGAAGAGACCCAGTTTGTAATAATTAATTGAACTGTGAATTTTGCCATAATTAATGATTAATTAATTTAAAAAATAAACATAATATAGTTATATGCAATTAAATAAACTTTCAACGTTAACTACATGTAAATTAAATTAAATGACCCTTGGAAAATTACCAAACGGCCGACAAAACAAGCGAATCGAATTACGGAACTATCAAAGATCAGAAACAATAGGGTTGTCCGAAATTCGGCTCAAGGTCGCCCACCTTACATAACTTCCGTTACCTTGGGTTACTTAAAACTGGTCGCCGGTATCCGCTGTTACCATGGACCGTCTTTTTAACGGTCACTATCGAAATGAAAGTAAAATTATTGCAGCCGCTGTGACATTGAAGGCTAGGCAAGCTTATATTTTAGATTTTTTGCTTTTTTAGGTTTCGTAAATGTGCGCTTGAATATGAAGAAGTGCTGGAGCTTTTTCGTTTATTGTACAGGGATTAGCTAAACAACTAATGTTTTATAAGTCATTAATAAATAAATAATACTGGCATATGATAAAAGTAAAGTAGTTATAATCTACATTGTACCGTAAAAATATGTGTGTACATAGCTATACTTAGTACATATTATTATTGTTCGTACTAATAGGACTAATAATTTCCAGGAAATGAAACAACTGCACCAGCTGTCTCATTTTCCCCTGGCCAGGACTACAGGGGATTATGGAGCGCGTGTGACCGTGTGTGTTTAGGCCCTAACCGACTTGCTAATCTTCGAGATAACCGTTTGTTGGTTGTCACTTAAGGTCATGACTAGGCTTCGTTTTAAACCTTTGGTTTTGAGACTGATTTTACTTTTCATTCGGTTTATATCTTCACTTTCTATCTATTAGAATAAAATATATAAATAACTAGCGGCCCGTCCCGGCTTCGCCCGGGTGGTCATTTGTTTCAGGCAATTTTTTAAATGTTTCTCATTTTTCTCTCCGTAAGAACCATCCTCGAACTTCAAGGAATATTCTTAAATAAGAATTAGCGAAATCGGTTCAGCTGCTCTCGAGATTTGCGCTTAGCAACACATTCAGCGATTTTTGATACATATTATAGAATTTATAGATGCTATACTGCACACAACCCACACAATTAATACTTCGCCCGACGAACGAACTAAAATACTATGAAGGATAACATAGTATTTAGTATTGTATAAAGTATTAATACTTATTATTTTTATTAGGTATTGTATTAATACAATACATAAAAGTCATTTATAACGGGATATTTACCATGATTTGATTTATAAGTTTTCCAACCAAAAAAATTTCATGTCAAAAAAACCGTCTTATTGAGATATTTTTTATTTTACTTAGAAAAAAAAACACACCAAGATCCGAAAGAAATATCTACATATATATTTAATTTAATTATCCAGCTAGTTTCTGTCCTCTGCCTCGGTTTTTCCATTCCAGGATAAAAAGTAGGTAGCCAATGTCCTGGTCCCAGGAAACAATCGATCTCCGCTGGATGTTAACAGATGGTCGTGACAAAGCAACAGACAGATTTACTTTCGCATTTAAAATAATAGTAGTATGTCGGTGTGTCTGTTACCCGACTGTTTCACGACTTAGCGCCTGAACATATCTTTTTTTTTAATCTATATATTTACTAAAGTACCACCCCGTCTATTTTGTTCTTTCATGTCCAATCCATCCAAATGTTGCCTGGAAGAGATCGCTCTCAGCGATAAGGCTGCTCTTTATATACTTCCTTTATTCTATTGTTTATTCCTGTATTGTTTTGTGTGCAAGTGTTTTGTGTGCAAGTGTTTTCTGTCTATCTATCTATCTATATCTTGATGAAGAAATATCTGCAGATCGTGCAAACATTTTGTCCTGAGGCGGGGTTCGAACTTTTTAACCAGGAATAGCTCGCTCAAAGACGCGTGCTCTTGCTAGTTAGTAATAAAATTGTAAGGCTGGGTATTGACCGGTGTTACAGGGCGTAATGTAACGCGTTACACAGCGAGCGTTCGTGCAGTCGGTACTGGGAGAAGCGCTTGCAACCAGCAAGGATATGGATTTTTGCACGCGGCGGCGGCGCGTAACGTATCATGCGTGCTGCGAATGGTACATTACGCCACGTAACACCGGTCAGTACCTACCGTCCTTGAGTGATAGGTACTTTGACAGATTTAGAACTACATGATCTTTGGCATGGTCACAGAAGGAAGGTTTAGTAACATACGCCCCGTAACACCGGTCAATAACCGACTTAGTGTCCTTCTCAAAGGACATAGTGTCACTATATTCAGATTGTCGCCTTTAATGTCGGCGGGTCAGTTACCCGCAATAGGTTAAGGTCACAAGGAGTTTAGTTTATCTGGACAGATTTAAATTGTTCTACAGTTGAAGCTATACTTCATAATTATAAATGCGAAAGGACTGTCTGTCTGTTTGTGTACCTTTTTAAGCGTAAGCGTATCTTAACAATTTGACTGCGATTTTTTTTCGACGACTGCGATCTTTTTTTTAACCTAAAAAATTTGTGCTGCAGCTCTACACAGCGGTTGTGTTGCGCCGCACATGCGTTTCGTTCGAAAAATATTACGGCTTTGCTGAGTCACACAGATCTGTATTTTCTTAGCCGCTGCGCTAGTGTGGATTTACACATATTAGTCACTTGTAGAAAACACATACCGTGTGATTTCAGCAATCAAAGTGTTAATGCTGAAGACATGGCGCTATGGCGGTCATTGGGGGAGGCCTATGTCCAGCAGAGGACTGCTATAGGCTGATGATGATGTATCTTAATGAAATTTACTACTAGATGCAGGTATCCCACGGATGGACAATATGGACATATTATGCAAGGTTAGTACTTTAAATAAAAAAGAAAAAATACTTTTAACGCATAATTGCACACGCGCTGTGGAAAAGGTGCAAATTCTAGTTCGAAAACGGACGGGAGACTAAAGACAGAAACAGAAACCAAAAACGGAATCGAACTTCTGCGATTTGCTCCCATGATCGCAAAATTTTTTTCACGAATATTTCTATGGTTTTGCTAACCCCTTGTTTAATTTGTTCACAATTAATAACAATAATTCTAGAAGAGAGTAAATAACTGACGTATGTGAAGTTAACCTAAATCCTGAACCGAAATTCATAAACTGAAGCTTCAAGTTAAGAAGTAAGCCTTAACAAGAATTAATATTAAGAAGTGATTAATTAAAAGGAGCTACGTAATACTGCGATTAATTTTAAGCACGCCTTGCATAATAGCTTAGAGCAGCTGAGAGGAAAGATATGGTTGCTAAACTTTATCCTGTGGCTTTGTTTGACTTTCGAAATAGTTCTAGTTTCTTTTGATTTGTAACTTTTGTTTTGTTATTTTAAATAAAAATAGATATCGTGTCTAGGAATGTTTCTAAAGATCTTATAAGTATTTTTCAGTATATTTGCACATCACTCATATTATTTTCGTCGCTCGTTCGTTTTTTTGGCAGGCAATGAGTAGAAAAAATATCTTTTACGAATCATCTGATTCGATTTGATGATCTCCGTTCACAGAGATATTTCATTTGACTGCTTACACTACAGCCTGCTCGTAGTTTAATTACTAAAAATAAAACATCGACAAAATTCCATCGATATGTACCCATCTCTATAAAAGGGGTCGGGTTGTCATCCATTGTTAAACCCAGACGTTTGTTTAAACACGGCTCAGTCTGGCTCCAACGCAACAAAAAAAAAATCCGCCCGATGTTACCAGGCGAGATTTTAAGGTTCCCTTTACTTCGTCGATAACTGCGGTTTTTTGACGTGTCATCCGTGCGGTGTTCCTTGAGTAGTTGCTATAGAAGTTTGAAAATGATAAATTCCAAAGTTTATAGTGCAGTGGGCGTAAAGCAAGCTGAGACTAGAGAATGAAGGCAGACATTTACCAAATAGTTTCCTATTCCGTAAACCGAGAATCCAAGATACTCTTACTTTAGCCGGATAATTCAAGACGATGTTTTTTTAGGACCTATTTCGTCAGCTACAATTCCCGATCTTCTGTCTCGTTCATAGCTTTATTGACACTTTAGCGATGTCGACAATAAAACATATGGCACGACGTGTTCACTCGCTTCACGTCATAAAATATAATACATTTTCATACATATTATACATTTTATTACGTAAGTAAAACATACGTCCATAATTATGCGAGTAAAAAATGGCGCTTAGCATAAATCAATATCACGGATATTAAACTTGGCTGTACCGCCGGTGATATTGTGACGTCACAATATTACACCATGCCCGTTATCGCTAATATCCGCCGGTACCTAGTACCCACCGTGTTCACGATAAAGGCACGTGTAAGCAATAATCACAATCACCAACAAGTCAAAATATTGCGCGTTTTGTGTTATAAAAACGTTTTTACAGCCGTTTTTTACATCTGAGTGTAAGTACAGATTTTTATAAAAGGTAATGGGAATAACTGATAAAGTAATTAGTATCCATCACGAACGTGTTAAATATTCGACATTCGAAATCCATGTGTAGCATTTATGACATATCGAATTGTTTATTGAAATCGCACTTTATCGATATGCTAAAATTGAATTATGCACAATGCCCATCACTAATTGCAAACTAAAATACCCGAGTGCCGTCGCCCGCCCAATTTATTGCCAAAATATGTCAATTTTTATTTCTTATTGCTTTGCAATACGGTTCACAACGCTATACCTATAATATATTATATTAACCTTTATTTCATCCACATAAGATTGAATTTGCGTGAAATCGCGAAGAATCTATATTAGTGCTGTGCCTTTGTTCGGAACCAGACGATGTTTTGACAAAGAAGACGACACGTGCGATGACGTTTTAAAATATTATAATTATTTTAATTAGCATTGAGCGTATGCATGACGCGTGTTCTACTTAACATGGCCCAAAACACAACATGCCTAAGTAGGTAGAAGATGGTAGGTAAGTTATTTATATTTTTAATTAGATGTAAATATGCAGAGCAGAACAAAGGTATTCATTAAATTAAAGTGGTAACTTATGTTATCAGTAAGTTTCGAACAATTAGACGACCAATGTGGCGCGGTGGGCGAAGGTCCGCCTGCAACGCAGAAGGTTGCGGTTTCGATTCCCGCCTCGGAACAAATGTGTGCACGATCTGCAGATATTTGTTCCGGGTGTTCTGGTCGTTTTCTATGTATGTATAATAAAAAATATCTATCTATGTAATGTATTGTATTACGTATATCAGTTATCTAGTACCCATAACACAAGCTCTGCTTACCATGGGGCTAGATAATGCTGTGTGAGTTGTCCAGCATTATTTATTTATTTAATTATTAAATAATATTGGATATTTTCACTTCAATCAGCTCCAAAGCACAGTAAGCGTTATGGGTACCAGATGGCGGGTATACAATAAACATACAAACCTTACACATCCAAAACCAGAACAAATGACAAGCATATAATAAAAATCTTTTTCCAGCGGCGGGAATCGAACCTGCAATCTCCTGCGTCTAAGGCAGAATTCGAGGCACAGAGGTCGACATAAAACGACGCGTCCATTATAAAAAAAAACATTCATCATCAAACTATTTCAAATCCTTTACATAAAAAATAAATGAGTTGAATAAGAGCCAAGAGCCAAGTAAAAAAATCATAGTTCCACAACACTAATCCTATTCACTAAATGTTTACACCAAAAATGTCTGTACCCCATCAGCCTAAAGGGTCAGAATCGCCTACAATCCAACTGAATTTGTCATTGGACCTTTCTGTCATGTACACGACTCGCTTTGAGCATTGTGATTTAAATTTCGAATCCTCACTTGAATTTAGAACGGTTTGGTACGGGAGGCGGGAACCACGAGAAGTTTTATAATGGCCGTTCCAAGTTTGAAATCTACCTTCGATGTGAGAGGTTTGCATAACCTTTGACTGTTCCTGAGACCGCTCATCGGTTTTCCCTGGTTATAATATAAAAACCTATAATAGGGAAAATCGTGCACTGCACTGTAAATCCTAATAATATAAATGCGAAAGTATGTATGTTTGTTACTCTTTCACGCAAAAACTACTGAAGGGATCGGGCTGAAATTTTGCATACAGGTAGTTCCAGGCATCCACTTATATATCCATTCATCCATCTCAACATCCTTTCGCGTTTATAATATTAGTGTGATATCATGGAAAAAAAACATTGCTGCATTTACAATAGGTATTACAAACTTTATCCAATAAAATTACATTACCTACTTAGGTACTATCTTTTATTAAAAATGACCCACTCTGAAAGTATGTTGAAAGCATATTGCCATTTTTACAGCCAATAAAATGGACCAAATACTATTAGCTCGCCCCACTAAAAGTGCTGCAACAGATATAAGCCTGCACCAAAGTTAAGCGCAGTTTACACTATCCGATATTGTATTTAATTGTCTGTATCGACTGGCTATTCGATGACGCACAATGCGTATACATAGAAGAAACGCGATTATTTTTCCAGTTAGTTAGACAGAAGTAAAAGTGCAGATTTGTATTATCAGTATTTAACTAAGCATATTTTTTACTACTTTATATATTTTTTACACTAGTTTTAGTGCAATATCAAATACTAGACATTTTCTTAACACTTTGACTGCGATTTTTTTTCGACGACTGCGATCTTTTTTTTAACCTAAAAAATTCGTGCTGCTGCTCTACACAGCGGTTGTGTTGCGCCGCACATGCGTTTCGTTCGAAAAATATTACGGCTGTGCTGAGTCACAAAGATCTGTATTTTCTCAGCCGCTACGCTAGTGTGGATTTACGCATATTAGTCACTTATAGAAAACACATACCGTGTAATTTCAGCAATCAAAGTGTTAAAGATAGGTATGTCTTTATACAACGATAGATGAAGTATATTGATTAGGGTAGTGTAGATGTCGCTTACTCCGGTGAAGACGTCGACCCAATACCTATAAGTTAGCTTAATGTTTCAGGGTACGTGGATGTGATAAAAAGTAATGATGAAATAAGCTAGCAGTAGTGATTTCACGCAGATTGGTTCATCCTCGTGGTTCTTTCCCTACCCATGTGGATCACGATTTATTTTAAAAGGTAAGACTGTGTTTTTAATGGTTCTAGTTTCGATTTGTCTAATCATATATTATTAAAAGATAATAATATCAATACAATTATTATATAGAGAGACGCTGATTGATTATGCGATGATTTTTTTAATTGGGACGAATTTATTTTTATGAACGAGATAAGTAATTGAAATACATAAACTTCTAAAATGCCTTCAATGTTCACCCTAAACATAAAAT
Source organism: Eupithecia dodoneata (assembly GCA_947044415.1). Classification (NCBI taxonomy): domain Eukaryota; kingdom Metazoa; phylum Arthropoda; class Insecta; order Lepidoptera; family Geometridae; genus Eupithecia; species Eupithecia dodoneata. The sequence continues at coordinate 6,537,225 of OX345670.1, forward strand.
ATAAACGTAACCAATTTATAGAATGGACGATAAGCAAGAATGTTCTCGAAAACCGAGCGTCGTTATTGAAAATTGGCTTTTATAGCTATACCAATAGGGTTCAAATGAGCAATCTTTGTTTCGCATTGAATAGCAGGGAAAATTAGTTTCCTGAGAAGTGTGTTCGGATAATGAAAATGTATTCTTTCAGGATACGGACGTAAAAGGTATTTTCGACCTTCCGAAAATAGGCAATACGTTTTACCTTACCTAATGGTTTTACGTGAAGTGTATAAAATCAATGTTACCTACCTCAGTGTATAAAGGTAAGAGTTTACTGATTGATATTCTATATAAGTTTATTTAATTATGTAACAGAAAATATACCTATAAGTGCACATATATTATTAAAATTCACAATAAATTAGGTAAAAGCTAGTGATTTTTGATTATGCATAATTTTGTTTGGGGGAGGCCTATGTCCAGCAGTGGACTGCTATAGGCTGATGATGATAATTTTGTTTATGCATTATCAAAATACATTTAGCTAGGCTTTAAATCAATATTTATGATTTTTAGAGAAAGAAAAATTAGAAGGAATTAATTAATAAATGGTATATGGTAATAAAAAATATATTATCTTAAATAAAATAATTATTATTAACAAAAAAAATTACAATCAAATAATGGAAACAAATTAGAAGTAGTATTTTTAATTGAAACAATTGAGCTAACTGCTAATAAACAATCTAGAGGTATCTCAACTTATGGACTATTGCTTATATAAGATGGGACCTTATAAATCAGAATTGGATTGTGTAACGTTCCCTTAATTCATCTTAATTGAAATCCCTCGTTAGAGTTATTGTTGTGAACCCTCCAAGAAGCTAATTTTGACAAACAGACCAGCCCAAACAAACCCTAATAAGGAAAACAAACATACGCCCTTGGTAACGGAAGCTGAAGTTATTTTAGTAGTTAAAATAAATTGAACGAATAAGACCTTACTGAATAGGGATGTGTCGAATCGAAGTAAAGTTTTATGTATCGATAACATGATGTCATAGTTCAAGTTCCAAGTTCTTTATTGGTAATAATAATTAGGTATACCCAACTAATCCAATTATTAACAAATAATCCAATTATTGTTACCAATATAGGACATCGTTATAAAAACTAATTAATATTTCCCATGTATTTTTTTTATTGAATTAAATCTATCGACTGATATAAGTATTAAAATAAATTAATTCAAGTAAATTACATATTTTTGAGATGGTTGTGCATACACGCACTCACACACGACTTTTTATTATATTTATGGTATTTAATTCTAACGAATCGTATTATGAATATCCCACGGGTTCCCTACTACATACTAACTATAGTTGGGTGTTGGAACACAGATCACCAAGTAAAAAAGTATGGCACCGAATTTTTATACTTTTCATGCCTATCGATAGTATGTATGTATGTATACCGCATAGTGCACAACACTAAACAGCCCAGAGCAATAAACATCGACAATTCCCCTCCCTAGTTCAAGGTTTACTCTTAGCCGCATTTTATTACTCTTTCCATCCGGACACCGTCTTTGATCGAAGTTATGGTGTGTAAAACTCTACTTTAAATTTTACAGCTTTGTATTTAGTAGGTGACGTCTGTTTTAGTAACAGCACCACTAAATGTTACACCTTTGGTAAATACAACTGTAGTTTTAGTAGGCACCTTAGGCTTACAGTGACAGGGAGTTATTCGTACGCTAATCATCTCTATATGATATGCACTGAATCAGTTAAGGCGGTACCCAGAGGCACACTAGCGCCACCACTTATTTTTTCTTATTATTACGCTGAACATAGGATATATCAACAATTTCATTGGGGATTTTGTGACAGGACAAGAGTTCTGAGCCCTGAGTGCGGTTCAGGATATAATCGAGATGTGATCGTAACGTCTTCTTATTCTATGGGATTTGGCACAACAGCTCTATCGTGCGGTCAGAGAACAACGCAAATCCTACGGGGACCTAAGCGGGACAACATGAAAATGATAGCCTCTTGATATACTGATAGGCTGTCATTTTCAGTCTAATCTTGCTGTCCTGCTTATATCATTGATCTAATATGATCTAACTAGGACAGCATGAAAGAGACTGTCATTTACCAATCTTTATGTATGCGACTTGTACTAGAAACAAGGAGCCCATATCGTAGAAGATAGTCGCAATTGAACAAAGTACTAAACACATGTACAGGCCAGTTGGCTTTTCTCCAACTGCTAAGGACATCGCGTTACGTCCAAGTACCTACATCCTGATTCCTTAGCCTTACGTAATTGAAGCACATACCTAGCATATTGCTGGGTTTTACGACTTAAGTAACGAAGTAGCATGTTCGAATCCGGGCCAATGAATTTTACTGTCAAATACCCTCAGAACAGGAAAATCTATGCAAATATTTGTAGGGTCAGTCGTATTCGGAAGGTTGAGTGAACTTTGAGTGCTCGTTCTATTTTGGAAAGAGATTTGGTACCTCGCAGGGTGGGATTAGAATGGGATGGAATCATTTCGAAGTGAAACGGAGGTCGGAAAAAGAGGACGGATATTTACTTTGACAAGGTTCTTTTTGTTTCCATTTTGGTAACGTGCGAAAGTGTGACGTAAAATTTTAACATGACAAGATTTCGATCGGTCCCATTCTGTAGCGCGCGGATTATAGGAACTGCGCCTGATTGTACATGTGTAGTTTTGATTCAAAAACAAAAAAACGAACTGTAAAACAAATTTCCGATTCCGGTTCAGTCCAAAAATTTATTTAACTCAAGTAAGGTTATGATTTTCAGTGATAAAAACTTACATATTGAATTAAAAAAATTGCCCAGTATAAAATACCAGGTATTATGAGAGAAACAACAAAGAAATGTCGAATCTAATTTACCATGCAAAATAAAGAAAAAACTTCACCGCACAGTAGAGTCAGGTTGTTTCAGATTCTTAGTTTTCAGTTAGAAAAATTCTCAATTTCGTGTTTCAATTTAAAAGTGGCTGTTTGATTTAAACTCGGTGACCCACCTGCTATGAGAATAAATTGGCGGGACTACGCGACCTCCGCTGGTTAGGACGCATTTCCACGGGATAGATCCTAGTTGCCTACGATGCGCAAAATTTGTACACCATTGTCTTTCTCTTCTCATACAAACGCACGACCAAATTTTGTCGCAGATAATATGTCCAGGTGGTTCACCACTACACCGTTTTAGTTTATTCTATCAACCGATTGCTTTTTTATTTTATTTTAAAGTTATTTGTACTAATGGAAAAGATATACATATAAGAATAAATTATATAGATTGTCACTTTCGTGAGAAGTTTAACTCTTAGGGCGGTTTAGAACCATTTAACGGTCATTTTCTGCGACCACGTTCTGTCAGCCTATAAAGTGTTGAGGTACTTCGTCTTGTAAGGATATGTTGTGGTTGTCTTAGCCTGAACCTTGTTGCTATGTTGACTGAATGGATACCGGTCTCCCCGAACAAGCTGACGTAAAACCACTGCCTTTCCCCAGCTGGCTAGCAGCTGATAACTGGCGTCGAACAAGATATCTAGAGAAGTATTGTGTTGCAAAGCTCTACTAGGCAACAGGAATCGTGTTGACTGTCCAAGCTACCCCTGAAATAGGTGTCGTGTAGACTACCTTCAGAAGGACACCGCTATCCAAGCGTAGTGCTACCATAGATTTTTTTACATACAAAGTAACTCTTTATTGCACACCAAATAAAACAAAAACACAAGACGGGAAAAAACAAATACATAATCATTTGTTTTTATTTTTTACGCATTTCGGATTCAAGAAGGCTTATGTCCCCACCACAGTGGACGGTTACGAGAGTGTTGGTTGATCTAATGACCCTAGATTTTCTCTAGATTCAGTTGGTTTTCAACGAAAACCGGCTTTCAGGTCGATACGTAAATGATGCCTTAGGTTAAAATAATATAACGCAACGCGAGGTAATTTTCAATTTATTTTCACTCGGCCAGAAATACACGGGCACTGATGATTCGGTAGCGAAAATATGGGATAGTTTATTAGTTCAGGGGGAGTTTCGTACCCGACGAAACCTACATATTTCATCTCAGGAATTGCAGTGCCGATACTTTTGCGAAAGTGGTCGATTCGGGGATGTTTGCTCTCCTTGCTTTTAGATGGAGGAAGCTGGATAAACCTACTTAACAATCTTCTTATGTCCATGTTTAAAATTACATAGTCTAGGGACTAGGGTAACCCAATTGTTGGCCTTTGGGCTTGATAGAAATGCGACCCATACATCCGAAAGGAAACCGAAGTGGGCCCAAAGCGAAATAATATGCTTTGTGATAGCATCTAAATTGATGGTGATGGGGGCTTTTAAAGCCCCGCTACACGAGCCCGCGAACCACGCGCGCCTTGCGAACCCTTTACCGGGACCAAAAACGGACAAACTACAGGAACGAAGATCGAATGCGACGCGAAGCTGTGACGACTATGCGAATAGGTTCCACACTAATGGTTCGCAGCTTCACGCGTAATTCGCGCGCGTGTGTGGAGAGCCTCTTAGCTTGACGCTATAGCTAATATGATGAGGCAAATTACTCTTCCCTCCTTATAGAATAAATATGGCAGAACGTGATAAGTCGAGGCGTCGAGAGGTTGTAAGCATAAGAACGTAGGTATCTTATTATGTCCAGAGGTCATTGTACTCGTTTTACGACGATTTATTCTACGTAAACAAGCGCCGACGCAATTTGCTAATGATTTAGTAGATACGCTTTGAGAATCATGAGTTTCCAAGGTTGTTAACAACCATGGTTAGTACGAGAATAGATGAAAACTAACTGCCAGGGAACCTTGTTTCTGTTCCTTGTCCTAGTTGGATTCTGAGCGAGCTATGGAAAGAGCTATGCTCGGAGTTTCTCTGAAGGATAGGATTCGTAACGAATACATCCGACAGAGAACCAAGGTTATCGACATAGCTCAAAGAATTAGCAAGCTGAAGTGGCAGTGGGCAGGCCATATCTCGCGAAGAACCGACGGCCGCTGGGGCAAACGTGTTCTTGAGTGGAGACCACGCCCTCCGACCAGGTGGGATGACGACCTGCGAAAGACTGCAGTTAGATGCTGGATGCAGCAAGCTGAAGACAGGGCGCTATGGCGCTCATTGGGGAGGCCTATGTCCAGCAGTGGACTGCTATCTGATGATGATGAACTGCCAGGGACAAAAAGAGGCCTATCCCTTTATCCCTGGAATAAATGCTATAGTAAAAAGTTGTTTCCTAGCTTTGGACGCCGAATAAGAAAACAATCTACCTGATGTATAAATCCTGGAAGAAATGCTATAAGAAATAGTTTTATACGACCTGGGTCTGGACGTTCGATCAGATCTATCATAGAACTGCGATTCCCCGGCGTGAGGATTATCACATTACCCTCTAATGATAAGAGCCGATAAGGCAAAGGTAGAGATTAATGAGGCTTACGGACAAACAGAATTACTGTTAAAGTTAACTTCTAGAGTTAGTTAGTTAGAGATACAATGTACTTCTAGAGTTAAAGAGCTCTTTGAGTTAGTCAAGTTACTTCTAGAGTTAGTTAGTTAGAGATACAAGGTAGTTCTAGAGTTAAAGAGCTCTTTGAGAGTTAGTCAAGTTACTTCTAGAGTTAGTTAGTTAGAGATACAAGGCACTTCTAGAGTTAAAGAGCTCTTTGAGAGTTAGTCAAGTTACTTCTAGAGTTAGTTAAGTTACCTTCTAGACTATTCTAAATATATACTTACTGTGAAAAATAAATAGGATATCGGAGGCCGATGTCCAGCAGTGGAGTGGAAAAGGTTATTGAACGTCAGTACCTATTGTTTTTAATAGAATCGCAGAGTAACAAAGCAAATTCGGCTCGAAATGGTCACCTCGCAGCAAGGCTACACCGTGGAAAATTTAGCGAGGCTCAATAGCTTTGTTTTTGCATATTTTCCGGGTCAAACACCCTGGTATCAATGTACTCTGGTTGTCACTAGTTTTAGCCCGTGGCTTTACTTCACTTGTCAAGTTTACAGTCAATCCTGACTAATATTATAAATGCTTAAGTGTGTTTGTTTGTTCATTTCATTTTCAAAGTTAGGTCATCGAATGAACGGATCGGCTGTCCTTGATCGATGTGTGCGATCCGACTACATCCATCAATTTCGTTCGTTTCGCAAAGTAAGTCTCCTTTGAAAAACGAATAAAGTTGACAAAAAAGTTTCAAAATAAAATCCAGACTCCAGAAAAACTAAGGTACTTAATCTCTTTATATCATTAGCAGATATCTTTGCAGTTATTTCTGTTACTTTAGGTATTCGGCACTCGCAATTTATTGTGGGGTCAAAAACACCCGCATTTTATATGCCCATAACACTTTATTGTACAGGCGATGAGAAAATGGAGTGGAATTTTCCATCCGAGGCGATGTTGGTAGCTGGAGAATTTCCGATTTTATACCACCCACTGGGTTTAAGTTTCATAAACGGCTTTTGTGGCACAGTGAGTGAGTTGCAACTTGGACGACGATGTTGATTTCGGTTCAGAATTATATAAAATACAATTACCTATACACCTAGACAGTAAAATTTGTAAGGATTTTTGTTTAGGCTTCGAATTACTAGATGCCTATCCAGCTGATCATAATACTAGACAATCCACACAGCACCATCTAGCTCCCAAGCTTAGCAGAGCGTGTGTTATGGGTACTAGATGACTGATAAACTTAATTAGTATAGATAGATATATTTATTATACATAGAAAACACCCAGAACATTCTGAACGTACAGCAGTCTGCAGATCACAAAAATTTTTCGGTGGGAATCGAACCCGCAATCTCCTGCGTAGCAAATTAAGTTTTCCTTTCTGATGATGATGTTCTGAGGTGTTAAACTCTACTTTTATCGACTAAATAAACTTATTATAGCCAGTTATGTTATGCAGAAGCTCTAGGTAACGATTTAACCATAGTAAGTAATGTATTATCTTATCAAAATACCTCACAATCACATGGCAAAGTAACCCGACACCAAACGATCGTATTTCAATAATTCTCCCCTCCACTTATATCTCTAATGATCAGATCAGGTAACCCATAAAGAACAGGTAGAATGTGCGAGAGAGATACCGAAATAACAGATCGTGCGTCTCTATCTATCAAATTCCTTTAGAACCTTCGAGAAGCCGAACCTTGTGGGGTGTTGTGATGTTCGAGGGACAAAAAAATTACCCTTTTACTGTGGGGTATAAAAGCCTTCTGAAAAAAAAAACGTAAGCAAAAACGTCGGAAAGAAGTACTCGTGAGGACATGGAATAGAAGCTAGATGATCCAAAGGAACATGATGCTTGAGTTTGGTTACTCGATAGAAAGGAGATGTTCTATTTTTCTATTAGATTTGTTACAGCGCCTCTATCGTGCGGATGTGGAACTACGCAAATCCCATACAAAAATATAAGATCTCAAAACCAAAGGGCTTTTGGACGTGTTTTGATGCATCAAGCAAGTTTGATCAAACGGCAGAGCCAGAATCAAGGTTTGTAGAATCTTTAGGGTACCTACTATAATATACACTGCTTGCTGAGAGGGCTACTTAGTACCAACCCTATGCTTCCCTACTTGTGTTAGTACCTACATTTGATATTAACTTTTTGGTTTTGTCTGTATTACGTGTTTATCTAGTAGGTAGTAGGTACTAAGTAGTCTTATATTCGTGTAATTAAGTTTGTTTGTGTGTTGTGTCTAATAAATAATTTTCTTCTAAACTTCTTTATTCTATTAGATAACCATCAAATTATTAAACCATATAACTGGGTTTAAAGAAATCCAGGGCAAAGTCCACCAATCATATTCCGAAGCAGGCAGCAATGTTAACACGTCTCAGGCTAGTGATCACTAAGTATCAGATAACACGTGCGGTGTCGTGAACATGTCGTTACGAGCAAATCCACGTAATCCCATTAGGTCGATTTATTCTGTCATGGCTGCTTTTACTCATTAGCATCGGCTGATGGGCCGGTAGGAACACCATTCGCTTTTCTTTAGAACGACTCGAAAAGAGGCTGTCTATTTGCCTCTATGCTCTATTCTGGAATCTAGGATATTTTTAGTAAACAAGAGGTTACATAACTAAAGAAATAATAATTGTAAAATGGTTATCGATACGCCGAAGATTAATTTCTTTGTTTCCCGTCCGTTTTCTAACTCTGAATTGAGGTTTTATCGTTGCGTGAGTGCAATTAAATCTGAAGAATGAGTCCGGTTGACGATAGTATCGGAACGAGATCGTGACACGTATCCTTTTTCTATAGGATTTGTTACAGCGTATCTATCGTACGGATAGGGAACTACGTAAAACCCTTACAAAAATGAGACGATCACTTTTTGATACCATCGTTAACTAGACTCGGGTTCTGTTCAATCAGTCGTTGAGTCAGCAAAGAGTAACAGGCCATTTGAAAGAAATTTTATTTACCTTAAACCTACACAATAAACTTAAAACTACGCTAATTTATACTACATTATGTTAAAAAAAAACGGATCACTTCACGGATTGGCACACACAACAGATACGGGTCGGAAAAACGCAAACAATACAAGACAAGTTCCTGCGAGATTCAAACTCGCAATCGCAACCTTATCCTACTCAACCACGAAGGTCGTACATGTTTGTCAAGATGCGTAATCCAACCAACAAAGTGTAGTGACCGTGGAGCAAACACACGGTCAATACACTAGAGGCACATTTGGGCAGGTCGCCGACCCGATGGAAATGTGAAAAAGTTTTGTTTAAATTACGTAGTTGCGAAAACAAGTTTTACGATTTTAGTTTTAATTTTATGCTTTAGTAAATGAATGTTGTAAGTAGCAAAGTATAAATCGCTGTCCCAACGCTCTGCACGCTTTGTACGGCCACGCGGCGCATTTTAGCTGCGTGGGTTCTAACGTGGATCTACATTATCGGTTTAAGTGTACAGCGTGCATAGCGTTGATAACGTTGAGCTGCGTGGGTCAGATTCGAGCAAGCTACGCATGTGGCAAGTACGCCATTAATTTCATATTCGTGCAGAGGACGTTACATTTTGGTCTCTAGAATCGTGTATACGTGGTTTTGAAAATGTCTTGTCGTCGACTGTACCTCCTGGCAGCTTGACCTGCCATGACCGTGGCTATGACTGATGAGCAGCCATCCATCAAATCTCAAGTTTCCAACGACCGGCGCTTCGAATCTATCTCGATCAATAGATGTCCTTCACCTACCTGCACAAAGTACATCCATTTACTGAAAGTCCTGGCGGTATTTTCTTAAAATGTCTTTCCTCAAAGTCGGGCCTTATCAGACTGGTAATTTGATAGGCTAGCGAAGCGACCTAGCGAGTTCAAAGCGGGGCGATTGCGCAGCGAGCTCGCTAAGATCTCTCATACGCGATATAATCTCGCCGCGAAGACACCGCGCGGGTGCGAAGTGACTTACCATGTCATCCCGTGACCACGACAGTGTGTAAACCGGTTGAAACGTCGGGAAAAATAGGTAAGTGGGTTAGCGTGATAAATATCTGTACTATTTAACGGACGAGACATGTCTCGTCTCTGTGTCTCACTAAACTCTCTTCCAAATCGCAAGTGTGAAAGCGCTCTTAGAGCACTTTAAAGTGCACAATGTGTTGGTACACTGCACTTTGCACACAGCATGTGTAAATGCTGAATTGACCTCTGTGGTCGTGTGGGTTGCCTAGATTGAGACGTAGAAGGTTCGACTCCCGTTGCGCGAAAATATTTAGTAACAATTCTGCGAAAAACTGATTTTTACGTTTTTCATCCTTTTGACTCTACTGAATGGATTCGGCTGAAATTTTGCACACTATATTTACACTATATTTAAGCAAAATTCATAGTTCTAGGCTTGAAATAAAACATAGGCTAAAAGTATTTACATTAAGATATTAAATTTTTACATTTAGCGGGATGAGCTCGACGACCTAACCAATAAAGAGTGGGTTCTCCTTGCTGAGGACCGAGATGAGTGGAAGAAGGGGAGGGAGAGGCCTAAGCTCTGTAGTGGGACACCCCGGGCTAATATAATAATACTAATACTTTTTATCACATAAATCAGTACACACGGGATAGAAATAAACTTAAAAAGTTTCCATAGAAACAACATGCGAAACCGCGAGCAGAAACCAGTATTTCATAACTAACAGTATCAAAGCAAGTCACGTAAACAAGGCTTTCAGGTCACCTACTACCGAATCAGCATATCGGAGAATTCCCATGATCTCGCTGACTCGTCCTAAATGATCGAACGACGTCTTGCGTCATCATCATCCTATCGTGTTGCTGTATGACAAATGGCTGAATTAAAATACCTATTTATTTTATTCTTCTTGCACGATAAAACATCATCATCATCAGCCTATATTACTCCACAGCTGGACATGTCCTATGTATATTCCCCAATGAGCGGCATAGCGCCCTGTCTTCAGCTTGACGCATCCAGCATCTACCTCCAGTCTTTCGCAGGTCACCCCACCTGGTCGGGGCGCGTCCTACACTACGTTTACCGCGTCGTAGTCTCCACTCAAGAACACGTTTGCCCCAACGGTTGTCGGTTCTTCGCGCGGGCCACTGCCACTTCAGCTTGCTAATTCTTAGAGCTGTCGATAACTTTGGTTCTCTGTCTGATGTATTCGTTACGAATCCTATCCTTCAGAGAAACTAAGAGCAAACGTAGTGTAGGACGCCCTCTGACCAGGTGGGATGACAACCTGCGAAAGACTGCAGGGAGATGCTGGATGCGTCAAGTTGAAGACGCCCTGTCTTCAACTTGACGCATCCAGCTATGGCGCTCATTAGGGCCTATGTCCAGCAGTGGACTAACATAGGCTGATGATAATGATGATACAATATCAGACGGATCGTCACCGGTCGCGCTTTTTTCACTTATTCCTGTTTTTTTGCGTTAGTTTTAATAAAAAAAGATATAATCACCTATTTTCTTAGAATTATCTCTTATACATTTTTCACACAAACGTTGCTTCCTCATGATTCATAATGATTCAGATATGTTTTTGCTTTGAAGTATAAATTTTATGATAAGATGGCCGACATTTTAGTCAAATAGGCCGATTATTTTCATTAATCTAATCTTAAAACATGGTTTTGGTCATCCAAACAAACAATCAATTTATGTCATTCAGTAATAGATAATTGCTAGTCAAACAGATCAAACATAATAATGTTTTGCCGACTTTCTTTGATCCGTAGATTGATAAGAGCGCTTATCATAACGACCTCAGTGGCACAGTGGACGGAAGTCCGCCAGCGACGCAAAGTTGCGGTTTTTATACTCGTCGCATAACACGAGCTCTTTTTTCGGGCCAGATGATGCTATGTCAACAAACAAAAACAAAAATTTACTAAAAAAAAATACAGGTTGTCCCCACATTAGGATTTGTATAATTTTATTTTAGTACTAGTTTCTGCCCCCGGCTTCGCATACGTCGTGTCTATGGAACCGTTTAAATGTTATTTCTATCCCATGTGGACCTGTTCTATGGGATAATACGTAGCCTTGTTTTATTCCAGGCCTGGAACTACCTGAAAATATTTCAGCCCGATCCGTTCAGTAGGTAGTTTTTGCGTGAAGATGTAGGTAACAAACAACCATCCAACAATCATCCAAACTTTCGCATTTATAATATTAGTGTGATTAATTTACCTTTGAAGGCCCTACACAAAGTTACTTTACCAACTGTGTGTGGCCCTACTGGGATTCGAACCCGCATGCGTCCGCGCATTATTTGTACGCACAAGTCGATTAACTCTCGAAGGTTAGCGTTTCGCAACATGCCTACGTGACCCTAATCGCGTTGAGGATTCTGCGAAACTTCTTGATTACGAGTGAGGCAATAGGCATTTAATACTGACTACAGCCCACTGCTTCTTAAGGTGGGTACTGACCGGGGAGTACGGGTGTAATGCACTAGGTATTCAATACTCAATATATTTATTGTTGTCATTACATTGGCTTAATATGTAGGTAAATAAGTATAAGTATCACAAATAGTGAAAGTAAGTTAAGTGGAGACCGCGACTCGGCAAACGTAGTGTAGACGCCCTCCGGCCGCATTTAATACTGAATTCTACTCACTGCTTCTTAAGGTGGGTACTGATCGGGCGTTATGGGTGTAATCTACTATTCAATACTCAATATATTTACACTGTCTTAATACGAGTAGGTGATTAAGTATAAGTAACTATCACAAAGAGTGAGAGTGAGTTGAGTCGAGACCGCGACTCGGCAAACGTAGTGTAGAACGCCCTCCGATCAGGTGGGACGACTATCTGCGAAAGACTACAGGGAGATGTTGGATGCGTCAAGCCGAAGACAGGGCGCTATGGCGCTCATTAGGGGAGGACTAATTTTATTTCGGTATCAAAGCAAAGAAGTGCTTAGCCTACATATTTGCTTAGTTAGTAACATGAGGTGAGAATAATATTATGCGTGAAGATAATGCGTAGTTTTCCACTGAGTAACGCCTTGATGGCTCGCGTAATGTCTACTTATATGGATTTCCCTATGTTAATAATCCCAGTTCATAGTCACAAAGACATGTTTGTTACTTTAACAAAGAAAAACTCGTACCTAACGTACGCAGAACGAGCTTTACTACGTTCTAGATTCTAGATATGTTTTTGTAAGAATATGGATTAGAAAACCAAAGAAATATATTGGTGAAAAATGTTTTGCGATACTATTGATATAATCTGAGGGAATTGCAGAAGTTTGAAACAAGTTTTTGCTTTAAAGTTATAATTCTGAATTTCATTGTTTCTCGACCATTTTTGAATATTTTTCGTTGTTCGTTTAAGTTTTGGTTATTGTTAAGTTTTAGTTCATAAATTTCTTTGTTGACAATAAATATATTGGACTTTAGAACCTTTAATGTCACCTCCAGCGATAACAGAGTGGTTGCGGCGGCGGCGGCGGGGCGTTGGCGTGAACAGAAAGTACTGGCAGCTTACGAAAAATAAAATGGCCCTATGTTGTATGGTAGTAGTGCATCATGAAAATCTAGCAAGCCAACCCTCCCACAGTCTATTGAAATCTATAGGTATCGTAGCAACCATTTCATCGCCAAGTGATGACCAGGGACTTTTCGCCCAAAACCCGAGTTCATCATCAGATGGTCTAATATTAAACGGTTGTTTTGACGTTTTCGACACAAGTTTTCATACAATAAACGATATATAAAAAACGTCGGATAAATCATAGTTATCCGACGAAGCTGCCTATTTGTCCGATTATCTTTTGGTGAAGACTAGCCTAAGCATTATCAGATAAACATCACACAATCAAAAACAACTGGAGGTTTCGTTCTGATATCAAATATAATTGCCCTATGTCGGATGGTAGAAGGGGATCTTGAAAATCTGGTTAGGCAACCCTGATGCTGTCTATTGAAGTTTATAAGGTATTGTAGCAACCATTTCATCGCCAAGATATACCCAGGAAGTTTTTACCCTATGCCCAATCAGATAACCATAACACAATCAATAACAACTGAACGTTTCATTCTGAATAATCAAGCAGTAATACAAATACTAGCTTGCGAAATATAATTGCCCTATGTTGGATGGTAGCAGGGGATCTTGAAAATCTGGTAAGGCAACCTGCTGTCTATTGAAGTTTATAAGGTATTGTGGCAACCATTTCATCGCCAAGAGATTACTAGGAACTTTTCGCCCTATGCCTAATCAGATAACCATAACACAATCAAAAACAACTGAACGTTTCAATCGGAATAATCAAGCAGTAATACAAAGACACACGAAAACAACATAAAATACACTTTTAATACCATTTTTATGCCCATGATAAAACATCTAGCCCTCGAAATTGAGACATTTTTATTAGAAACGATTTTGACAGTCGTAAACGTACGTAGGGTATTATAACTGGGTCTTTGAATTGGGTTTACGATTTTAAATATGACAATACGTAACTGCGGTTCTGGTTTCGGATAGCTAACTTCAAGGGGTATCAGCTATCCGAAACCTTTGGTGAAAACACCAAATACCAATAGCAAATAATTTAATTGATAATAATGAATAGTATAAATATGACCTGTCTAAGTGCTTATTTGTAAGCTTAAAGAAATAAAAACTTTTCATTTCCATTTTCAGAGCCCATAGACATAAAAAGGCTAAAAAGTGGTACAACTGGGACCTAACGGCCGCGGTGGCCTCTTAATGATGGTCTTAGGCCTTTAATAAGACCCTCACTCTTTCTCTGGGCGTATGACCATCTCCCTCCGACCCTTGTATTAGATATTATGACGACCACTGTAACGCGGTGAATCCGCCTGCGACTCAGGCGGTTGCGGGTTCGATTCTCGCCTCGGGAAAAATGTTTGTACAATCTACAGATATTTGTTTTACCATACAATACAAAAAATCTTTATTGTACACCATAATCAAATCAATCATTACAAAAATACATTATATGCGACAATGGGCGGCCTTATCGCTTTGAAGCGATCTCTTCCAGGCTTGTTTTGGGTGTTCTGGTAGATTTTTCTATGTATGATAAAAATAGCTATGTATTTAATGTATTGTATTATGTATATCAGTTATCAAGCACCCATAACACAAGTTCTGCTTAGTTTGGGATAATGCTTGCTAGATAATGCAGTGTGAATTGTCCAGCATTATTTATTTTATTTTATTTATATCAAGGGCATATAAGCCAAAACATCAGCGTAAAATGGAGCAGTGTTGAAATCCGCGTGGAACTATGTCACTGTCATGCGCGTCTTCCGTGAGAGACAATGTCAATGTCGCCTCTTGCGCAAGGCCGCTTGCGACACGCCAACTGGACCATTTCCTACGGCCAGATTTATGTCGCGACATTTTCAGTTGAGACTTTTTAGCAGTTTGCGACCAAAAATGATCTGAACGGAGAGACAGCGAGAGAGAAGCATTGGAGACCAGGTAATTATAGAATTTTTATGCTGTTTTTTAGTATAGTGTAGTATTATCAATTCTCGGTTGTAACTTTAACTGAGTACTACCGCATCAATACATCGCTGTAACCAGATGTTTTTTGAGGTTTTTTTTATTTCTTTATGTTCTTGTTTACTTATAGATACTATAATTATTTAGTAACAAGCTGTACCTACTTGTGAATCAATAAATGTATTTTATTTTTTTCTTCTTTCTAGATTGAAACGTAGGGGAAAGGTACTCGATAAATAATCTTCAATATGTTAACACATCCCGAAAGTTTAAAAAGTTGTATGACAACCGACCTGAATCTGACTTTTGCAAGGATTCTAGAGGTAGAGCCGGCTCAACTGCTCCATATCAATACAATACCAATCGGAAGCGTCCCGAAGACGCTGGCTGCATTACGCTGCTGTATGGAAATGTTGAATTTGCTTGGATATGACCGTGATGTTCTTTAACACTTTGACTGCTGAAATCACACGGTATGTGTTTTCTACAAGTGACTATGCGTAAATCCACACTAGCGCAGCGGCTGAGAAAATACAGATCTGTGTCTCAGCACAGCCGTAATATTTTTCGAACGAAACGCATGTGCGGCGTAACACAACCGCTGTGTAGAGCGGCAGCACGAATTTTTTAGGTTAAAAAAAAGATCGCAGTCGTCGAAAAAAATCGCAGTCAAAGTGAATATTTTAGGTGAGCTAAGTGCCTTTAGATTGTTTAGATTACCTTGAGATCAAATCGCCCAGTTAATTCGATCTAGGTTATCTAATTGGATACTTATTACCTAACTACCTACTCAACTCATGCACGAGTGAAGGCCATCACTTTCAATTTTAGAATAGACCAAATTGGATAACGCAATATCGTTCTTTCTTCGTCTTTCATCTCTCTTTTATATTATGAAATAGTTTCTCCGATCGGCCTCGCACGCGTTGTGTCAATGGAACTGTTTAAAGGTTGTTTCTGTCCCATGGGAACTGTTTTATTGTGTTAAAAAGTAGCCTATGATTGATTCCAGGCGCTACATCTGTGCAAAATTTCAGCTTGATCCGTTCAGTAGTTATGGCGTAAAGAAGTAACAAACATCCATCCATAAAAACGAAAAATTGGATGTTTAGATGGATGGACGCAACTAAACATCCAATTTATCGCATGGTTTCTGCCCGCAACTTCGCAAGTGTTGTTTCTATGGAAACGTTTAGGTTACTTCTATCCCATTGGAACCGATTTATGCGATAAATTGTGTGATTGGCTTAGACCTACATATGCAAAAGGCCCGATACGTTCAGTAGTTAGTGTACACAAGGATCCATCTAAACATCCAAACATTCGCATTTATAATATTAGTATATGTATAGCATGATGTGATGTAAAGTACATCGAAGGAAGTTCTTTCCATTGGTCAATTCAGATGTATCCTTAGCATATTGTGAGAGTGATATTTTAGCCTCCATCTAAGAAGGTAAAATATCACTCTCGGTCGGAAACCATAGGTAGACTATAGAATCTAAATTTTTGTATTTATAGTGCGTACGCTCTAAGTGCGTAATCTCTGAGAAATTAAATAATATCCCTAAAAAATTGATTTCGACAAGACAGAGATATATAATATATCTACATAAAAAAAAACTATTTTGACGGGACTTATATGGGGAGGGGACTATAGAATCAAGTCTCGATTGTTTCAAACGCAATTTACGAATACATAGTTGTCACGTACACATGTTCGTGACTCACGTTTTTTACTCTGTGACGGTTTTCCTGTCGCTGCGCGAGCGCACGGCCGTGACATTTGGTGGTCTGACCGATTGTACGGCCTTCGTCAGCGGTCATCCACTCCGTGAGTTACCTACCTGGACCCGTATTCGTAATAACTTGCCAATAACGTAAACGTGGTTTTTTTGACGACCGATGTGGCGCGGTGGGCGAAGGTCCGCCTGCGACGCAGGAAGTTGCGGGTTTGATTCCCGCCTCGGAACAATTGTGTGTACGATCTGCAGATATTTGTTCCGGGTGTTCTGGTCGTTTTCTATGTATAATAAAAAAATATCTATCTATGTAATTTATTGTATTATGTATATCAATTATCTAGTACCTGTTAAACGTGTTTGGAGTTTTTCTTTTCTTTCTTACTTTTTTGTTTTAATCTTACAGAACAAGTTGGCTATGTTTAGCAGTATAAGAACTTACAAGATAAAATGTAGTAAAAATCATAAATAAATAAATGGATACATTTTTTGTACCCAATATACCCAACAAGGGTATATTGGGTATAAAAAATGTATCCTACCAATATACGGCGTTCAGGGCGTCGCGAACTCTGGTTTTTGCGTTAGGCATCATGCCAGTTACAACGTAACACGCCGTCAAAGTTCTCTGTCAAAGTTTCGAGTCGTGTCAACAGTAACGAATAAGGGCCCTGAGTGAGTAAGATAGTCGGGATCGGAACATGTTCCATCTCGCTTGCACAACAAACAAAGGAGATAAAAACGTTTGTTCCTTTGGAGCAAATCTGTATGTAGAGCTTGCGTATTGCCATGGAATGAAACTCTGTGGTCATTGCCGTTGATTGTAGAACCACAGTTGGTCTTTGAACCTAGCTTGCGTACTTTGAACCTTCTTTTCATAGACCTAAAGATACGCTTTGATTAGCCGCTGACCTCAGCTGGTCTTAGCTGATTCTTCACTTCACATCTTCATGTATGTGATACATGAATTCCGTTTCTGAATTCAGACAAACATTCCGGATGTCTGAGGCCAGCCTTAAACCCGTACTGAACCCAAAGGCCTCTTGTTGATTTTTTTGCACTATTTTCCGATTTGAGATTTAAATTGACCTAAAAATGCATAATGCAAACCATTAATTACCAAACTCGACGCCATAATAAAAAATATCTTTGGCTTCGTTTCGTGAGTTATTTACAAATATTGTCTTTTAAGAATGGCTTAAGTAGGTATATAGGCTCGTACAGGATGTCTAATCTGTCATCACCACAAATGGCGTTTAGCAATGACTCGGACGACATGTGGAAGAACCATTAAATAGTCTAAGTATAGTTTGAAGAAACGTTAAAATAAATCTAAACGATTACGCAAAAATAACGAAACAATTTCGCGATACCCAAGCGGAATACAAAGTACTTGTTAAAACAGGAAATGTCTGACAATTTAACTATATGATCTAACTGATATATTGTTAACAAAAAACAGTGAACAATAGCATTGCTTGATTATAATTTCATTCAAATATCTATATAAAGTTCGGTCTGGAATGTTTTCCTTGTTGGGCAAAATTACGTAATCATATAGTCACGTGGTAGGTAGGTACCTACAATTCACAGACATACAAGTTAGTAGCTTTATCATACTCGTTTTGCTGTATAAATATTAATCCCTCAGGAATATTTTGGATGGGACCATCTCGAGGTAATGTTTTATCTATACAATTGTAAAATAATCATGAAACAGATGGCTGAATGATGATTTTTATAGTAAATTTTTAAATGCTAGACCTTAGATAACTTTCGTACTTTGCCAACTTTTGTAATATTCAATGTAAGTTGACGCATTAACACTTTGACTGCGATTTTTTTTCGATGGCATGACGACCTCCCTGGCGCGGTGGGCAAAGGTCCGCCCACCTACATTTGTCCCGAGGCGGGAATCGAACCCGCAACTTCCTGCATCGCAGGCCAACCTTTGCCCGCTGCACCACAGAGGCCGTCAAGTAAATGTTTATACCAATACTAATGTGTCGTGTCAAATAAGTTAATTCAATTATTTCTATTATAAATTTTTGCACTCGTCCACTTTGGTAAAAGCCAGGCGTAAGCTCTCAACTTGGAATTTTACGTAATAGTAGAGAAACCGTTTGCTAAACAAAATGGAATAATATTCTACTCGAGTTCCGAATCCACAACACAACAGAAACAGCGTGGCCTTAATAATGCAAGACTGTAAAATGAGTTGCAGTTTTCAGAGGTTGGCCATTTGACAAAATTTAATGTGAAAACATTTTCGCTTTTTACTACCTGACGTTCCAAACAATTATGATGGTAAAAGGATTTTACCATAAAGGTGTTCCGTAATGTGCCCAATGGTCCTATTTTGGACAGGGGCATAATTTCACCCGGACATAACCGGGTTTTTATTCGAAAATAGATAAAGCTAGGACGCAAATAAATGTTTAGGTACTTGTAACTGTCCGTTTGAACACTATGAACGAATGAAAGTAATATCCATGATTTTTGGAAAATTTACCAAAAATCATGGATATTATGATAACTAGGAATTCGACGACATTGGAATAAGGTAATCTAGCCTAGATAGATGCCTAACGAGGTGACATCAACTGGAACATATGTACTAGACCTAGACACATAAGTTATGAACATACTAGTGGTTTCTTCTCACTTCTTCCACTGGTGGACAAGAAAATTAATTGAACATCAAAATAATGTTATTATAATAATGAATAGTATAAAATATGACCTGTCTAAGTGTTTATTTGTAAGCCTAAAGAAATAAACTTTCATTTCATTTCATTTATACTGAAATAAAAAGTATATCATCAATATTAATTATGTCAAATTCGTATAATTTCCATTCTAGGCCATCTGAATTCACACCAATGTAAATAAAATTATATAGAATCGTTTTCAGTTCTTCTGAGAAGTCGCGTCTCATTATCTTACGTGTCCATATCTAGAAATGTCATACAATACCATATACGTGTAGGTATAAGTCCTAAGGTGTTATGTTCCTAGGTACAGAATGCACTGAGAAAGGCAGGCGGAACAAGGATATTGCGATAATACGAAGGTTACCTGCAAGGCGGTTAGGGTTGTTAAGAAATTCTCGTGCTGCGTTCACACTTGCGATTGCTAAGACGCAGTAGTGCAATGACATTTAATTGTAGTCGTATACATTTTTTGCATGTTGGAATGATACTCAGATTCAAGAACCTGGATATTTTTTACCTGATCTAAAGCCTCAGAATATTGGTAGAAAATATTTATAATTGGAAAAATCACAACTTTTCTTATTTAGAATGATCTAGAACGATTTTCGGATTGTTCCCTTAACTGGCGCTAACTTCATGCCAAATTTCATGATACTAGGGTCAACGGGAAGTACCCGATAGGTTTAGTGTTATATCCAGGCTCCAACGACGGACCTGAGTATGACCTGAGATACGATTATGTTTTTAATTTACAACTAATTACTAGACGAGCCAAATATAACTAATAAAATTATTCAAATAATGAAGGCCTCAGTTTTATTATAATACAAGTCAGAACATGACCACGCATGACCTCAACTTGTTCGTAGACGAAGCCTTATTTGAGAAACGTGACTGAAACTCGTCAAAAACGCTTTTTTTAAGTCAACGCACTCTGATTTATATCTCATAGATGATTCTGGAAAATTACGTGACTAGGTTATGATAACGAAGTATAAAAATAGCTAAATTACTGAATAAAAACTTTTTGTACAAAGAACTCAGTTTCTTAGAAACCCTTGCTCGGTTATGTAAAATAATAATTTATTAAGGAACTTTGAACGAGGTACTGAAATAAAAACACATTGTATAAAACTTTTGAAACTATCAGGGTTATTAACACAAAAGTCAAAAAACATTAATAAAAGGTTTAAAAAATATATATTATTGTGAAAGAATTGCATTGATACATTACATACCTACCTATTTACTATTTACATTATTAATTGTTACATTATATACCTATTTAATATTTACATAATTCATTGTTGCGAATACGGTGAAAAACATAATAATAAATAATAAAGGTCGAGGCATTGCTGGCGCTACCCATTCATAAAATACCTAATTCAATTTTATATTTATACGCTATGTTTACTTTTCGTTTTAAAAACTTGGCAACGAATTGGGAGTAGGTAGGACTTCGAATGAGTGCAGTGCATATATCAAAAACTAAATAAATCATGTTTTGTACGAGGAAAATAATATAAATTTACTTATTTTGCACATCACAACTCGCACAAATTTGCTACAACTACAAGATACATAACTTTTGATTTATGATATTTTCTTTTTTAAGATACATTACATACCTACCATTATTCTTTTTTCACCGTATTTTTTATTTTTATATTATTTTTTATATTTTTTTATTTTTTATTTTTATATTTTTATTTTAGTTTTACGAATTCAAATAATATATATGTATACCACATACAAACAAACTATATAATATTTATATCATTAATGCCTACTTTGTCTGAACAAAAGAGTCACATTGAAATCATGACGCAACGCCAGCCGCGTGCGTCCACTAAACCAAACAATAAATCCAGCATCGAAACAAAACAGAGAAACGGAAGCTAAGAGCGAGTAAACAAGGCTTAAACAAAGAGTATGACTAATTTGCAGTGTGAGTCAGCCGAGCACTAAATCAGTTCAAACGGAGCATGGTCTCTGAGAGAAGCATAGTCGCGGAGAATTCCATTATGTATGGGTGGCCCGATGAAATCTACGCTTTGAATAAACTTTTTTATAATTAGATTAAAAAAAAATTACTTTCTGATTTTTACAGCCTTATCAGTTATCACACTCTTACAGCCTTATCGTCGCGGCGAGCTCGCTGCCCAATCGTATTGCTTTGAAATCGCTCGCACATAGCTATTGTGATAAGGCCCTTAGATCCGAGCGAAGCGAGTAGTTAGAATAGGATAGACCATTTCGAACTGATATACCTAAGTAAGCTCGAACTCGGACATTTACTTTTACAAGGTTATTAAGTGTTATTTTGACAAGATTCCATTTCATGATAACCACGTGCGGACTGTGACGTAACCCAGCATCCCACCTGGTCGGAGGGCGTCCTACTCTACACTACGTTCATCGAGTCGTGGTCTCCACTGAAGAACACAGGAGAACACGTCTGCGTAAAGCTATGAAAGCGTTAAGCTTGATAACTTCGCAAGTAAGAATTTAGATTCTCAAGTAACTGAAGCAAGTATTTATAGTGATTAGGACTGCCTCGACATCCCCCTTTTTCTGTGTTTAAAGAGCGGAACGCCACGCAAGAACTTTCTCATGGTAGGCCCCCTCTGTAGGCTTTTTAGTTTATGTTGAACCGTTAATGGGACTGATTTTATGGTAGCTTGATCTGAGAATCGCACTCGTTATATAGGGAAAGTTTTTAAGAATGTGTTTTTTTAATCGTGATTATTATTTATTATACAATACAAATGAAGAATGAGACAAAATAGGTGGTGTGATAGGCAAATAGGTGTAGCGGTGTTTCGCACCAAATTGGGCAAAGCCGACAAAAAAGAAAAGGTACCTACCTAATTTAAAGAACAACAATCTTCCGGGTGTTCTGGGTATTTTCTATGTAGGTATAGGTACTTATATAAAAAAAACTATGTATTTATTGTATTTTGAATATCAATCATCTAGTACCGATAACACAAGCTCTGCTTAGCTTAAGGCTATATGATGCTGTGTGAATTGTCTAGCATTATTTATTTATGTACCTTCGTCGCTGCGATCACAAATACTATTCGATTTCAGGTCACATACAAAATCAAAGCTAAAAGCCGTCTCTATTTCAGCCAATGGTAAGTGACGATATGGCCGACGATGTTTCACCAAGGTCTAGAAGACACATAGGCAGGTACTCTTGTCTTCAAGAGACCCAGATTGTAGTGGTCAGAGTTTTCGGTAGAACGATAAAGCTGGTACGAGTTTCATATAACATAGTAACCCTCGAAAAACATAAATTGCCCCTCGCGAAAACAAACTGTCGGTTAGTTCTGAACAGAACACAATAATTATTTCTCAGAATGTAAGGTAAGTTCATCAAATTCTGAGATGTTCTTGACATCTGTCATTTCTTAGAATCAGAACACAGTAGGTAGGTACTGGAGAAGTAATTTATTCAGAACTCTAGCTGTTGCCCGCGACTTTGCACGCGTTGTTTCAGCGATGTAAGATATAACCTTACCCCTGAATAGTCCTATTCAAGCTGGTCAATTTATATGCAGTTGTCAGTGTATCACTCATTCTATTCTCACCGCTTATTGGCTCCTTGATAACAAATAAAAAAAAATATTTTTCATAGTTTAATTGTATTGTAAAACGGGCAACTTCGGGACAACTCTATACAACTTCAAAATAATCATTCAAATTGGTCCATAAACGACAAAATAATTCGAATCGATCATACATAAATAACTTAAGATTTAGCATGTACTTAACCTACCTACCTACCTACCTCACCTACTATGTCATTCATAAAAAAAACTTACACACGGCTGAACATAGAACTCCTTTTTTCGGAGTCGGTTATAAAAACAATAAGCGTGAAAATAACATGAGAGATACACTCACGAATAAATATAAATTTATATCTAAGCTAAATATCAGTCCGGTCTGAGTTTTGGCAGAACAAACATTCAACATGACGACCGATGTGGCGCGGTGGGCGAAGGTCCGCCTGCGACGCAGGAGGTTGCGGGTTCGATTCCCGCCTCGGAACAACTGTGTGTACGATCTGCAGATATTTGTTCCGGGTGTTCTGGTCGTTTTCTATGTATAATAAAAAATATCTATCTATGTAATGTATTGTATTATGTATATCAGTCATCTAGTACTCATAACACAAGCTCTGCTTAGCTTGGGGCTAGATGATGCTGTGTGAATTGTCCAGCATTATTTATTTATTTATTTATTTATGACTTCAAATATATCGAATTTTATAATAAAAGTGCTCGGAATAGTAAGGGAAATTGACTTTCTAAGAAACCTCTTCTATTCCTAAGTAATTCCCGAAACTCCTTTTATTCTTTAAGGTTGTTTTCGTTTCACTCATTCTTAAGTCAATATTAGAATAGCAATCGAGATTTAGGGGCGTTTCGCGATAGAAACAAGAGGTATAAACGACCAATAACAACTCGAATAAATGACGTGATGCGCACATGACGCAATTTTGACACCGTGCTATTGGTTGCTATTGTCAACACATCTTTCATTTTAGATTTACCAGCCCTTAGGGTTAGCAAAACGTTGTATTACAGACCAAGAGAGGAGTTTTCATTATTATGGTATTAACATATAACTTGTATTGACAATAACTTCATTTACTACACAAAAAGATATGAATTTTATTGAAAATTCAAATCTTTTTGAGTAAGTAAGTAAATAAAGTTACATTTTGAATCACTGTCATTTACATTTTTATTTTGAGTCAAGTGCTTTTCGCGACATCGTTGTTTTGTGTGTCGTGGTTTGTTTACCAACATCCCATATCGAGTTTGGCTAGTGTAGTAGAATCAACCCTAACTAAACAAACGATGACTCATCATAAGTTCCATCCGAGTATGACTTAGCAATGGGTAGGTCAACGGCGGTTGCCATGGCAACAGAAATTCCCACCAGTCCCTTACTAATTGGATGATTGAACTAATTGTACCCTTTACAACCCGCATAGCGAGAAAGTGTTGCCGCTGCTGTTAAAACCAGTAGCTTTTTAGGGTTCCGTACGCAAAAAGTTCCTATCCCTAACCTAATAGAAGGTACCTAATGGTTCGTCAAACAATACTAGGACTGTAGGCCTTACAAATCATCTACGTAAGAGCCGACAGAAAAACACTGCATGAACGATGCTTTGTGGATGTAAAACGCCGTTGATTATGTCCAAAGGGTGCTAACGATGTCTATAATTATAAATACTACTTACTACTACACTACTATTACTATCTACTTATAGATATAAGTTATGTTTTTAGTATATTATGTTGTATCTAAAAGTAGTTATAAGTTCAGGCAATAAATAATTATTCTATTCTATTCTGTAAGTCCCATCCCAGCCTCAAAAACCTCTGTAACCGTAGGGTCCAATTTTTGTGTCGTGTTACTATGTATGTCTAAAAAAAGTCATAATACGAGTAAGTCTCCAAGAAGCTCTGCTTGCTTGACTAACGCTATTTAGACAAAAGCTTTACACAAGCATAGATAGCTTACTGAGCAAGTATTATTATATTTAAGTAATGTAAGCTTTGACAATACGGGTCTTAGAATGGAAGGCCGCCCATATGCACTTGTCGCATGTAATGAACTGTTATCTGGTGTAAAATAAAATATTTTTGTATTGTATTGTAATTAGATGTAGTATGGACAGAACCCTTACAGCGCGGGTCCGACTCACCCTTGACTAGTTTATTGTAGCTTCATTAGACACGACGAAGGATTAAAAAAACAAACAAGGTCGAAGTTTTAATAAAGTGCTGTATTTTGATGAAGTTTCTTAATTTATAATTAGTCATTAGCTTTCGTAAGAGGCTGCAAAGCTAGAAAGGGATGAGCTTTCTTGTAAGAGAATTGCCTACTGCGATGTTTAACACTTTGACTGCGGTTTTTTTTCGGTGACTGCGATCTTTTTTTTAACCTAAAAAATTCGTGCTGCCGCTCTACACAGCGGTTGTGTTGCGCCGCACATGCGTTTCGTTCGAAAAATATTACGGCTATGCTGTGTCACAAAGATCTGTATTTTCTTGATCACTTGTAGAAAACACATACCGTGTGATTTCAGCAGTCAAGTGTTAAGAGAAAGCTGAAGACTATACTAGCTGATAAAAATATTACTAATAAATTCTTTAACTGTATAATAGCAGTTAATGAATTAATTTATGAATGATAAGAATTTTGACAAATAATTACCCATTTATGTATTTTTTATTATTTAATTCATGTGTTATTTAATTTTGTGTTGCTATTTATTAACTAATTTTAAGTATTTTTTCTTCTCATTAATATATTGCATGTAACTAGAGAGATAATTGCATGCCCACAATTCGCCACCGTCTATACCTATATTATAGCTACGTGTCCATCCAAAGGTTGCCTGGAAGAAATCGCTCTTAGCGATAAGGCCGCCCATTTTGCATCTGTATCTTTGTTTGTTCTTTACTGTTTTTTTTTGTGTTTTATGTGCAATAAAGCGTATATTTATTGTAATTTATTGTTTTTTAAAATTATCAAATTAGATTCCATAGGTAAAAAAATACCTTTAAATGTTTCCATAGAAACAAAGCGTGCGAAGTCGTGGGCAAAAGTAGTAGTTAATTTAATAAAAAATTATATAGAATTTTTTCCTTACAACAAGGGCTAATTTACCTAGGTGTAGGTACGGTTCTCATCAACTCTATGGGTTAAGTTAAACTGACGTTAAACCAGTTTAAAGTAAAGTTAACAGACCCCTGTCAGGAATTGATTGATTATTTCAGCAACTCTGACTAAGTTCAAAGGATTTTGATTGTTTTAATCAAACGGAAATAGGGCTTCGTATTATTTATTATAGGTACCGACAGATTGTCAAAAGATGATTCATATGTATTTATACGTATAATATAATTAGGTATATCATATCTGGCGAAGAACGGACGCGACGACGACTCGGTAAACGTAGTGTAGGACGCCCTATCCGCTTATCTTCCAATACAATACAAAAATACTTTATTGTACACCAGATACTATAAGAGATATCACATGTGACAATTACAATGGGCGGCCTTATCGCTTAGGAGTGATCTCTTCCAGGCAATCTTATTTGCATATGATAAAAATATTGAGTACAGTGTAGATTTTCTTTGTTTTACGCCTTTTTAAGCCAGGAAATGTTGTTAGAGTTACTTAAACCTAAAGTTTGCTGGAAGAAAACTAACTCAGGGTTAAGCACGCCTATGTACATATCTTTTTTTAATTAAGTTATTTTTAAGTTTTGTACGTGTGCAATAACGAATTAATTTTTCAACAAAGTAGGTAGCTGGGTAGGTACGTCACAAACTGATTTATCATCTGTTCAGGAACAATAACGTGGCGTTGCTTGTTGGCATTAATACACCGTTTTCCCTAAACACCATTTTATTCGAAGTTGCCGCAACAAAGGAGTTAATTTTATTTCATATTTCGTTATGAAACTCCAATGTTAAAGAAAAAAATATTTACCTTCCTTCTTTAGCCAAGTCAATTGGGTAGGTCTAAGTTCTTTGTTTTTGATTGGAAAGTCGAATTACCAAAAATCTTAGTTACAAAAGTGTTAAGCTTTGTGCTTACAGTACAGGCATCGACAAAAATCCGTTTCTAAACATAATGTTCTCATTACCAAAGATTTTGTGTTCTACAAGTTTTTGGTGTTTACTGTACCTCCTGAAATGAACATGACGAAATAATTCGTACCCAGATTAGACAGGTATTACAGAACGTCATCAACTAATCATTTACTTGGTAAAATTACCTACAGATACAGACTACAGTCTGTCTAGATAGGAATCTGCCAGTGCTTCTACACGAGCACCCCTATGGGTTAAAGTACACGAAAAAGTCTCTTAACACTTTTGAGTGCTGAAATCACACGGTATGTGTTTTCTACAAGTGACTAATATGCGTAAATCCACACTAGCGCAGCGGCTGAGAAAATACAGATCTGTGTGACTCACTCAGCACAGCCGTAATCTTTTTCGAACGAAACGCATGTGCGGCGCAACACAACCGCTGTGTAGAGCGGCAGCACGAATTTTTTAGGTTAAAAAAAGATCGCACTCGTCGAAAAAAAATCGCAGTGAAAGTGTTAACGCCCTACGTATTCAATATAATAACATTTTCAGGATGTTGTTGGGCCTGCCTCGTTACTGCAGTGCATCTGAGATGTTCACTAATACATTCACAGATGGCTTCGCGGCTATTATGCGAAAGCGAGTGGCATCTCTGATGAGTAGAGTGACAGGTAGTAACAACAGCATCCTGAAAGTAATATCTAGTAAATATGACAGTCCAATACGACACCACTGGGTGAAATTACTTATACTCTAGATTTAGTTATTTTAGTTTTATTTTTTTGTAATTTTGTGTATGTTTTTTTTTTATGGACCTTTGTTGTCTGATACTAAAGAATTTGAATTGAATAAGTCAACATAAACCTATCTAGACTAGTACCTGTAGCTGTGGTCTATGTCGAACTGGCTTAGCCGGTAAGTTAGATACTACATAAACCATAGTGGAGTGGTACCGTAGGTAGTAGGTAAGGTACCGACATACTACACCATATCGGGTAAATTATAGGACTTAGATACCTACCTATTAAACTTGTTCATAGATGGTAAGTTTTTTTTTAAATTAATAAGCAGCTAAAGTGCCTTTGTAGATAAGGTACCTAGGTAAGATGTCTAGTAAGAGCATTATTTTGACAGTTTCCTAGTAAGTTTATGTCGCATTGCCTGGTGTGGGTGGTTGAGTTACGTACCAAGATCTAGTTGGTTACTTACCTCTAACGTGGGTAGGTTCGGTAGGTAGGAGGCTTGCAACATATGCATTAAAACTAAAGATGACTTGTGTGATATGATAGCCGATTGGTAACCGGAGTCTCAATAATACGCAATTTGACATAAGTTAGCCGATTGTGTTAATGTCAAATCGATCTACGAATGTATACCTACCTACAGGCACAGTGTTACAAAAATATCTTTTGTTTGAAAACAGACGGACGAAAATAAACCAAACCGCGCGTTCGGCATTCAAATCGAAGCAACAAGTAAGTGATAGGTACCCAGAAGGCGATTTGAAAGGCTTCAAATGTCATATTAAAGGTTACAACATTATGTAAGTCACACGCGGTTTGGTTCCACGCTTTGACATGCAATACATACCTACCTAGTTTAATTACATAGGTACAAGAACACGGATAAATGTTACGTAAGGTAGGTACACGCAAGTTGCACAAAAATAGCAAGCTACCTACTTACCGCGAACATTGAGGTCAATGACACAAAAACGGTTCGAGTTTCCGCGCGACAGATACGTTGTAGGCATTTCAAATTCATAATTAGTCATGCGGAGATCTATGACTTGTCTATGACCATGAATCCAAATTCAAAATTTCATAACGTTCGTTTCCAATTCCAACCGTCAGACCTCTATGTGGTATGAATGAATGAATAATATCTTGTTCAAACATACCTGTAGCGAGTCGAATGAAGATCGTTCACCTTCCCACAATGTAAACCTTTGTTACCACACAAGCCAACGGCTCCCAATTCCACAGTTTATCTGGAAATAGAAACGACATTCAATGTGGGTACCGCCATGATTCATACTCGTAAACTATTCGAGTATTAATAAACCCCTAAGCTGAGGGCTAGGAAAAAACGAAACACATGTCGACAACTACAGATGTAAACAAGTAACATGTGTTGTTCAACCGCCTATTTCACGCAAAATACTGACCGTTTGCGTTAGAAACAATACACGGTTCACAGGTTTAGTCCACAATCACGGCAATAACAGCGTAGCACAAGGATTCGGTGGTGCCGGAACAAAACTAGTTTATTTTTCCGATCGTGTGGAGTTAAGCGACGTGCGTTCGCCCCATATGAAGGTCCGCGCGAGACTGAGCGAGCGCCCGCAGCGCCCTCTCGCTCGGCCGCCCTGCGGCGGCGGGCGCGTGTGTGCGTGCGGGACTGCGCGTGTGTGAGTGCCGCCCTCCTGTGCCCTCCCTATGACGGTTTTCATTTATTTTTGAGGGTGTACGTACGGTGCATCCGTCTAGAGTGCGTTTGTGTGCGAGGCCAAAGAATCAATTTACGACAGATAGGATATAATCGCCGACGCAAGTTATAAACGGCCGTGAACCGACCGTCAGCGGCGGCGGTCATTGCCACGGCCGTATTATAATTTACCTACTACTAGGTAGTATGTAGGTATATTCACGTCATTGTAATTGTGTTGTAGGTACCTATTCTTGTTTTACTAAATCAATATTATTATAAATAGGAACCTACCTTACCTAGGTACTGAACTACTTGTAATGTCTATCTAACTTACCTACGCCTTACCTACCCATTACGAGCTACGTCAATAGGGGCCTTCTAGGTTCCTAGTGTTGTTATTGTGATTTCCGTAGGTATCTAACCTACCATAAGGATCTTAAGACACGTAAATAAAAATGTGCATGTAGATGGAAAATACTAAGTTGGTATATCTTATCAAAGTACCTGTAATAGAAGTCCACTGATGGACATACATAGGCTTCCCCTTATTACTTAGAGGGCCTCCCCTAATGAGATCCATAGCGCCCTGTCTTCAGCTTGCCGCATCCAGCATCTGCCTGCAGTCCTTCGCAGGTTGTCATCCCACCTGGCCAGAGGGCGTCTTACACTACGTTAGCCGAGTCCCGGTCACCACTCAGGTACACGTTTCCGGTGTAAACGTGTTCCTGGTTCTCGGTTCTTCGTCGGCCACTTCAACTTTTTTAAGCTATGTCGATTAAGAACTTATTGAACTTTATGTAATGTGAAATCACTCAGTTAAATTTTTATGATTTATTGAATTATGCAGGGACGAGTTCGTCCCTGGAATTATATAATTCCAGGGACGAACTCGTCCCTGCTTTTTTTATATTGTTTTCACAATTCTTGTATGAAGAACCCTTTTTAGAGCCAAATATTTTGTTTTTAATTGTGCACCTAGGTACTAGGTATGTTTTTCTATGTCTTTTATTTAAATTTAATATTACTTAGACATATCACATCATACAAAGACCTCCGAAAGACTGCAGGTAGATTGCTCGATGTGTCAAGCTGAAGACAGTGCGCTATTATGGCAAAGCGCTTTTTACGGGAGGGGAGGCTACATACATACACGACATAGGCTGATGATGATGATGAATTTCGTAGGTAGGTAAGTAGGTATGTAGATTGGTAGATAGGTACCTACATGTGTAACTTGAACCCTAGTTAGGTAGGTTACGTTACGTAGAAACTAGAAATTCAAATTAATGTCGGTAAGTAAAGGCAAACCACAGAATATGTCACAACGCAACGCACGACAAAATCAGACATGCCACGGTACGATTGCATTGCTTGCCTACGGGCGCGCGCCTTCACAAAGGACAATTACATTATGAACCCAGCCGCTCGAAAACTGAAGGAAGTGCCCAACTCCGAATATAATTTCGATAAATTAGCGACGATAATCACACTTAAATACTTGGAAATAAGGTTGAGTGCTCGAATTGCAGAATACCTATTAGTAGTTTACATTAAGTTTTTTGAAATTGTTACCTCTAGACGGTAACTCGTGGGCGTCACGACAATTGAAAATCATGCTTATCGACATAAGGTTAAGTTTTAAAGTGGAATAGCACCTAATATATTTACCAGTAAAGGTGTGCGCCCACTGTTTATGCAGATAAAATCCGTCCGCGTTGGATTTCATGGCTTTGTTTCACTGACTGAATTTTTACTGTAATTATACAGACCAACTTTATACGTGTCTGTGTTCATCGTAAGGGCTATCAAACCCAAGCCGACCTAAAGTACGGTGTATTCTATTCATTACTATACACTAGAAAATAGTGTATAGTTAGTTATGTATACATTACTATACACTATCAGCTAGTGTATAATTAGTTATATAGAATCGATCCACACTTTACGATTCCTGCACCTAACTTTAGGTGGGCTTGGCGTAGTTTAGCTAGGTAAACTCGATGCTTTGTAAACTAACCAAACATACATAGTCAATTTTATTCACTGTGTTGCCGCATCTTTTTATAAGCAAGTTAAATTACTAGTCGATTTAGTTTGCTTACAACGATTCTGCATCGAGTTTGGCTACAGTATAGTGCAGGCCTATACAATGCAGTATCAACCAACATAACTTCATATGGCATATACCCGAACTTCATAGGCCCATTAAAATCTGAGGTTGCTTGGCATAATGTTGTGACCTTGAATATGTTGCATAATGTTTGTTTAGTGATAATGTCACCTTCATCATACGTGTGTAGTGTCATTGATCACTTTGCACCCTGATCATTTCATTATGTATAATCATCAGCCTATTTTAGTACACTGCTGGACATAGGCCTCCCTTAATGAGCGCCATAGCCATAGCTTGCACCTCCAGCATCTACCTGCAGTATTTCGCAGGTCGTCATCCCACCTGGTCGGAGAGAGTTCTACACTACGTTTACCGAGTCTTGGTCTCCATTCAAGACTTGCCTTAAAATGCGTTATCCGCGCTAAAATTACCGTAATAACGCTGGTAACGCGCGTCACGTTATGTGTTAAAAGCATGGTAGCCCCACAGGAAACCTTCATCTAAAATCCGTCACTTTATCAACCCGCATCTAAAATCCCTTGCGAATCACAATCCCGGTGCATGCCCGCCAGATCGATGCTGCCGAAATCTGCATAACTACATGAGGTATAGACCGTCCACCCTTCCGCAGACGGCTAGACGACCAGACAGGGGGTGCGGTAATGAAATCACGGGGCTTTGAGCTGCTAAATAATGGTGAAGCTGGAAGGACTTTGATGTTGCAAACTAAAACATAATAACATTTAGCATGATTTTTTGTGTTTTATTATAAGTATTCCTAAACAAAATTAAATACCAAGCTGAAGAGGCAGTAAGCCGGCTATATCTCGCGAAGAACCGACAACCGCTGGGGCAAACGTGTTCTTGAGTGGAGAACACGACACGGTAAACGTAGCGTAAGATGCCCTCCGACCAGGTAGGATGACGGTGGAAGAATGAAGGACGACCTGCGAAAGACTGCAGGTAGATGCTGGATGCGTCAAGCTGAAGAAAGGGCGCTGTGGCGCTCATTGGGGGAGGCCTATGTCCAGCAGTGGACTAAGGTAGGCTGATGATGATGACGTATATGGATTATATGGAGGGCTCATATAATATTGATCATGACTGACCGCGAAACAAGCCTAGCCTAGTGCGCGGGTTAGTGGAAATTCCATCACCTAATCTACAAACATCTCAAATCAAAGACCCGTACCTACATAATTAGGGTGTTTTTTTTGTAAGCTTGTAGGCGTTGGTAAATAAACTTGCATTACTAAAGTCATTTTAAAACGGGATATTTACCATGAATTGATTTTTGAGTTATTCAATATTTCGGTAGTTTCATGCGCCATGATCACGGAATAACTGAAGGCACTGCGGCTTAGTTTTTATGGGGAGACATTATCTAACCTACCCTGAGTTTTTGTCTTTTGCTACGAAAGTTACCACTACCAACTACCACTACCTGAAACTGTGACGAAATATTGGATAACTCAAAAATCAAATCATGGTAAATATCCCGTTTTAAATGACTTTAGTGTTGATAACCATGATAGTTTCAAAAGTTTTAAACTTGCATTAGTTATGTTTTGACTATTTCTAAACAAAACTACATTTAGACACTAATTCCCAAAATAAATATTGTTTTTATTGCTTTAATAACGGCGTGTAGTAGTCCTTGTGAAATATATGAAAGGATCTGAAAATTACAAATACTGCAAGCAGAGAAATTGCGCCGCCAAAGAAACTTTTAGTTTAGATAGAATGGAGCTTATGAAGGTAAATGCAAGGACTTGGAAATTGCAAATACTGCAAGGTCTGCAAGCAAAGGACATTGCGAATGTTTAGATGGCAATGTAAATGCTTTCGAGTAACTTGTTTCAATATGCAATTGAATGAAAATAATGAAAGGTACGGTGAGAATCAGGAAGAACCAATATAGTATAGTGAGTATCTAGGTACTTCTTTCTACCTTAAACTCGTAGATTTTTGTATTTAAGTGTATCCTAGGTTTTTAACACCTTATCATGTAAAGTATTTAGGAAATCGAACGATGTAATAATCGATAAATTCTAGTTACAATCAGACTGTCAATTGAATGAAAGGTATTATGAGAATCTGTAGGTATTAGGTAGGTACATTCTCCTACCCTAACCTCGTAGTTTTTTTTAAATTATAGTGTATCTTATTATTATTATTTGTTTTATTTTTAGCCATTCTTTTCCCACTGCTGGGCGAGAATAGTGTACTTATCTTAGTTTTTTTTATCTTATCACGTAAAGTTTTTAGGAAACGGATCGATGTAATCATCGATAGAAACTAGTTTCGTCTTCATCTGCTAATCCCCAATACCTTCTAATTTCAAATTCCTGTAACCATACTCCCCCTAGACTCTATTCATCCGACGCAAGCAATTTGAATACAAATTCTACCTATAATAACGTCGGCCATGCAATGCACACATTCAAATTTTAGGGTCACAGGCTCGCAACTCACCACCCCTCGTCTAGCATAAGGATATGTCCTCTATATAATAGGCTGTAACAGCATTATAATTCAGGAGAACTTCATTCTTATTTTACATAGGATATAACAACTGATAGGATCAAGTATACCGAATGACAAATGTACAAATACCTAAACATGTAGGTAAAAGTTAACCATCAAATGAACTATCAAAAAATATTTATTTCCATAATTATAACAGAATGAACTCGTACCTCATGATCATAATAATCACGTCTACAGCTGGGTATATGCCAGCCCGTTACGACGACGCAATCTCCGCCCTCTTCTATTCCCTGTGACCACTACAATGTCGTCGGTCTACCGAGTGGATGGTCTCTCAACACTCCGTTTCACGTTGCATCGCGGGCGCCACTCGAGAACCTTCCATAGCACTTATCAGTTCTACAAGCTAAATGACCCGCCTAATGCCACTTCACCTTACTAATTCTGAAAGCTATGTCGGTAAATTTGGTTTTTCTACGGATTTCCGTATTTCGGATTATATCACGTAGAAACGCCAAGAAGTAGCCGTATAGGATTCGTTACATAAAGTTCATCCCTCAGCCAAAATCAAGGGTGTTGCTACGCAATGCTCTGTCTGTCTGTAGCTAGCTGTATCTGTTGATTGAGCGGTATTGCTTTTAGGTTTATTTCGATTGCGACCCCCGTTTGGGGTGAAATGTAGTTTTATTTTATTTTCGATCATCCATTTTACTGGTGCAAAGGATGAACGCTAACGAACTGAGGAGCCAGACGACAAAGACTTTGTTTCTTTTTAGTGTCGCGGTCTTTGGAATTGTATTGTTAGTTTCTTTTATGAAAACTGCTGACAAACCACAAAGCGTTTGACCCAAACATGATTCTGATTCTATAGAATAGAATATATTTTTATTAAATGTGTTTTTGAAGCCTAGCTTTTTGTTTTCAGTCTTAACTGGCCTTACATGTATAAACTATATGTTATTAATAACTTTCTAAATAACAAGAATACCAATACAATTTAAAGCAAAGCCAAAATTTTGGTGAAACTTTGTACCTCCAGACACAAAGATAAACACGTAGACTAGACGACTCGACTGCCGAAAATAATTTATTGTCTAACCTTACGACCTTTTCGGAATTGAACTTGCACCGGTCGTTGGTCGAATAAGTTAGAGAGATATGAATTTACATTATCGCAAATGAGTACAAATTATTTCTTAATACTATTGGATTGTACGTAGCAATGTCCGTGTTAGTCTCTGTTTAGTTGGTCTAGCAACTAAACAGAAACTAGACATTGACATAGTATTTATAAGCATGAGTGTATTTTATTTTATTTTTTCTTTCTTTCTAAATAAAATATGAATAAATAAACAATTTTTATTTATTTGTGTCCTTCCCATACATTTTGCACTATACTTCACCCCTACCGGATAGCGAGGAACTATTTTTCGTAGCGATCTAATTATCCAACAAAATATGAATAGAAACTCTTCTTCTTTGTTTCGTGGCTATTGCGACGACTTGCCATAATTCCGCAATTTCGATGGTAGTTTTCGAGAAAAATTTAGTGAATCGTTTCATTTTAGCAGTACCACTTTAACAACTTTGACAAGTCGCTTACCTGAGAAGAAGTAGTAGGTAGGTAGTTTTGGTAGTGTGCAAACCTATACTAGCTATATAAGAGCATTCATTGATAACCTGTTTGGTCACAGGTTACTTAATAACGTGAGCTTACTCAGCTTAAAAAAAGCTTTTCATATGAAGAATGTCACGCCATCCGAAACAGGCAGACGGACAAAAACCAGCATGAATTTAATCCCAATTATGTTAATAGTGGATCGGTATGTGAGATCATTTGTGCTCCTATTACGGATGCATAGAATAAATTTTGAACTTTCTGTTTTGTTTATAATCTGTGGACCTTGAAAAATTATAATTTAAAAGCATCTTATATTACCTGCATACTTATAGAAAGGGATTGAGAGTTATCACTCATGCTGTCCTGCGGCCACAAAATGTTACATAACTAACATGTAACAAAAAATGTACAAATATAATGTCACGTGATCTGTTTTCAACGTAACGATTATATGTATTATTGGTAGACAATATACATACATTTTGTATACACCACCATCGAACGATTATTTCCATACTGTCCGCTTGCAGAATAGCCATGCTCAACCTTATGTAGATTTTACGAATTTACTGAATTTGACCAAAAACAAAGCACATAATCTGTGACATAATCCAACAACGCTCTAGCTTTATCTACATTTCCAATAAAAATGAAATTCGAGTTTCTAAAACTGTCGAATTCGAAATTCAAAAACAATGCTTCCGGCAGTTGGTGCGTCACGGCTCGGCGGGTACACACGGGCAGTCGACTGCAAGCGTTTGCAGATCGCTGGACCCCACACTAATGTAAATGGACGCATGCCTTTACTCCGTGAAACTATATATTCGGATTAAACGAAGCTAGACGGTAAACTATATTCGACTAGGAATAATGTAGGATAATTGAATAACGTTGGCCGCGATTGACGTTAATACGCGCGTATAGATCGCGTGAGCCGCAGTTGGTTAGCAGCTTAATCCTACAAATTATAGTCCAAACTTTATTGTAGGGTAAATAATGAATCGTTTAGTTGAAAGCTTGTTTATATAACTTTCTGCTTCATCACTGCGGGCGGACGCCATTTTTTATGCGGGTCAAACGGCTATTGTATTGTTCTTATTGTGTCAGTAATTCTGTAGACTAAATGAAATGGGGAACATTTATAAATACGTACCTAGGTCCTGCCTTGGTAGTCTTCTAAGACCTAAACCTCTTACTGGCCTTCATAATCATTGATGTCATGTGTAGTACCTAGTATAAAACAAAGTCGCTTCCCGCTGTCTGTCTGTCCCTATGTAGGTATGCTTAGATCTTTGAAACTACGCAACGGATTTTGATGTGGTGATTCAAGTGGAAGGTTTATAAACCATTTGAATAAAATAGGAACATAGTAAGTACCTACTCACTTAAATTCGTTGTAGGAATGTGGGTACAGCTCTAATAAAAAATACCCACGCCAATTTTTTTCGTAGATGTACCCCAAAACGAAAACCCCTTACTCGGGAGCTACAGCCGAGAATTGACAGTAGTATCCACGACTACCCTACAAACAAATTTCAATAAATATTCACACATGCATGGGTATAAATATTGTTGTATCTTAAATTATTACATGCATAAATACATACATTATTTGTATGTAGGTATGTAATGTAACTAGATATATTTACATATAAACAATCATTTTTCATTAGACTTATATCTAAAACAGATTTGTTAAAAAATTTACACAAATTGGCGGCCTTATCGCTTAAAAGGAAGCGGGGAAAAGAAAAAGCTTTCTTCCAGGCAACCAAAGCTTAAAAATAACTAACGTTACTTTGCAAGTATTAGTTTTCGATTCGTAGCGGCTACGTGTAAATAGTTTTTTTTAATTTTTTTATTTAAATGCTGGACAATTCACACAGCATTATCTAGCCCCATGGTAAGCAAAGCTTGTGTTATGGGTACTAGATAACTGATATACATAATACAATATATTACATAGATAGATATTTTTTATTATACATAGAAAACGACCAGAACACCCGGAACAAATATCTGCAGATCGTACACACAATTGTTCCGAGGCGGGAATCGAACCCGCAACTTCCTGCGTCGCAGGCGGACCTTCGCCCACCGCGCCACAACGGTCTTCGTAGTTTTGGAGTTATAGTGATTGTACACTACTAATTTTTAGAATTATAGTGTTTGTAAACTACTAAATTAGATATTAAATCGTGCGGGGAGCTAATGTCAAATGTTTATCTCTCTAGGTATTACCACAGGCATTAATGAATAAGCTAGCTAGTAAATTGAGTTTAGCACTATTATGTATTATCTGTAGGTAGCTTAAGCCGGTATTGACTGGTATTACGGGGCGTTATGTCAAACAGTGTACTACTACGAAAGCTATAAACCTAAAATAGCTTGGGACGAGCTTTGCTCCAACTCGAAAACTGACTAACAAGGTAAAGGTTTCTTGTTTAAAGTGCATTATGGTCTCTAAAATCTATGGCTGTTCGTTAGTCTCGTTAAAACTCGAGAACGGCTGGACCGATTTAGCTGATTTTGGTTTTGAAATGTTTGTCGTAGTCCAGGGAAGGTTTAAACGGTGAGAAAATATTAAAATTGCGCAGAAATTTTCACGCGGGCGAAGCCGCAGGGCTCAGCTAGTCTTTTTAATATTAAAACAAAATATTTAAAAAAAACTTAATAAAGTACGAACACAGATTTTTATTAATCAGAAAATCAGCCCGTTTGTAGAACTAGTTTGGCGAGGCCGCTTACGAAGATGTTCCCAAAAAAATACAGGTTTTTGTAAGCAGCCGTGCTTACAAAAACCTGTTTTTTTTTGGGAACATCTTCGTCATTTAATTCTAAACAATGACAAATGTTTGAACGATCCGCAGATATTTGTTACGGGTGTTCTGTGTTTTGAATGAATGAATGAATTAACACTTTATTGCACTTAAAACTATAAAATAACACCTTATATCTAAATATAACACATAAAAAGTACAATAGGCGGCCTTATCGCTGACAGCGATTTCTCCCAGGTGATTTTTCTGTCTATTAAAAATATCTATCTAAATAGTGTATTGTAATTATGTATAACAGTCCAGTCATCAATATAGTAGCCATAACACAAGCTCTGCTTACCTTAGGGCTAGTTAATGCTGTGTGAATTGTCCAACATTAGATATATACATAGAAAACACTTTATTATACCACACAAAACAGAAAATAATATACCTAGAATGAAGAAGGTATAAAATTCGGCCTTATCGCTGAGAGCGATATACCTACTTTATTTTATTTATTCATTTTATATATGTTGTAAATGGATAATAGGAAATAATATACTATTCATTTGGCTTTACGGCTTTATTAACAATCATTGTCTTTTTGTTGTGATTCGGGGTGTATCATTTATGTCATGGTGTATCATTTATGTCATGGTGTATCATTTATGTCATGGTGTATCATTTATGTCATGGTATATCATTTATGTCATGGTGTATCATTTATGTCATCGTGTATCATTTATGTCATGGTGTGTCATTTATGGCAAACGAAACTTTCGAAACCCTTTGCAAGTCACCAACACGTTTTTACCATGCGTTATAATTGTAAATTACTTAGCGCCTATAAATAGACTCATGATTAATATGTTTTCGTCGAAACTTCACTTAAATAGCGAACAAAACATAAACTTCCCCGTATAATGGGTGAGTGAATAGTGTAATCTATAACATGAGGGTAGTTAGGGAATTCCCGCTGACTCACCCCGTTCATAGAAACGTTAACTGTTTTCAGGGGTTGTTCACCGGCGAAACCCCAGTATTAATAAAACATGGGTTTTTGTTCACGTGGCTGTCGCGGTTGACCCCTCCTAAGCCCGTGAATGTCGTCAGATCAAAGGAAGGGCATTTTAACACCTCCACTGCGATCTTATTCACACTCTTTGCGTATGTTGTGGCTAGCTTCCTGTAATTTAAATAGATAGCTTTAAGTATTTTCGTTTCTCAGTTTAAAATAAATAAATAAATATTGCTTGATTTGGATACTTTTATTATACGTAGAAAAACGACCAGAACACCCACAACAAATATCGGCTGATCGTACATACATTTGTCCCGAGGCGGGTATCGAACCCGCGTTTCGAATTTTATTTTACTTATGGGTTCAAAGCAAATGGCTTACAATTGCCAAATCTATAGCTGAATACACTGCTTCTGTTTGTAGAAAGAAAAAATCGCAAAAAGCTGTTTTTTTTAACTACCGTCATGCTAGATAAACCAGCACTACGCTACCTGGGTTAAACTTAAACCGATCTTCTAAATAAAAGATCATAGTTTCGAGATGAAACAAAATATATTAAAATACGTAACATATTTGTATGCATTACAAAACGACAAAACTATTAAATGCTCTCGCTGTAATATGAAGTCGTATTAGGATACAGCTTAGATGTACTCAGCACTTACAATTCTGCCAGGTGGGATGATGATCTGCGAAAGACTGCAGGCCGATGCTGGATGCGGCAAGCTGAAGACAGGGCGCTATGGCGCTCATTAAGGGAGGCTTATGTCCAGCAGTAAACTAGGCTGGGCTGAGCTCAGAGGTCATGGTCAGAGGCATTTACAAATCATGATTTAGTAGTCTACGTTCGTAATACAGCGTAACTTTTTTGTTTCTCTTCTTTGCAAACTTAAACTCAGCCTTTTCATTTAATAAGGCTTACCTAATATCGACAATGGCCATATTTTTCACCTAATGGAAATTTACAGACTGGCTATTCACAAAATAATTTCTTGAATATGTAGTCTTACCTCTCAATAGCCTCATTAATATCATCGTCATTCGTTAATTGTAATAATAAGTAACAAAAAATGTTTGCATTTCCTAAGTCGTCTTCAACGATTTTAACGAGTTTTAGCCAAAGTTTTTTCTAAGTGTTTATTTGTATGCCTAAAGAAATAAAAACTTTAGATTTTTTTGAATTTCACTAAAGATAATTTGTACATGCTTAGACAAAAACACCCAACACACGAAGTGACCAAGCTGTTTAATATTTCTCTGTGGCTAGGTTCTTAATAAAGGCAAGTTTGCATGTGCATCCAATTTAGTTCCAGATTACGTAATTATTTGAAACACACAGGTTGGAGTGAAACTGTTTATGTTTATCTCACTTTTGTTAACCGACTTCGAAAGAAGGAGGTTCTACATACATGTGTTTGGCAAAAATAAACATATGTTTTTTTATGTATGTTCGTGATTTAAGCGTTATTAATGAATCGATTTGGATGATTCTTTTGCAGTTGTATAGAGAATGATCCCGAGTTGTTCCCATAAAAATG
This sequence comes from Eupithecia dodoneata, assembly GCA_947044415.1. NCBI lineage: Eukaryota > Metazoa > Arthropoda > Insecta > Lepidoptera > Geometridae > Eupithecia > Eupithecia dodoneata. The sequence goes on from OX345670.1 coordinate 6,578,338, forward strand.
TTATTCCCGAGGGATTAGAAATCGCCTTTAGTTTTTCAAATCATAATCAAAATATACCAAAAGCTTAGGTAAGAAATTAATATTATAATCATCAGCCTTTACTTGTCCACGGCTGGACATAGACCTCCAAGATCTTCTAACATGAAGGTATCTCTAAAATTAAAAGTAAGTTCCTACACCCGTCGCCCATATTCAAAATACACAACATAGTTCAAACCAAATTCATCAAATGAACCAGAACGTACCTTGACCTACCCCAACATACCAGAACTCTCAACCTTAATCCACCGACATAAGTCCCACAAAACTTGATTTATGAAGGTCTAGGACCGGTATGTGACATTGTACCTTATGGACCGTGAAATTAAGAGACGTTTTTAAATTATGTAGTTTAATGGACGTTATGTGAGGGCTTGAAAGGCTATTTCGGCGACATTGTTGTGAATAGGTGTGTCGGAGAGTTTAGAAGGTAAGTACTCCACTTATAGACTCACTGGGACCTCAGTATCCGGGACGCTCGTGAGTCATATTTTAGAACGAAGCTCAAGTTCGTTGTCGTGGTAAGAATCATTAAATTAGGTGCACAATTCTGCAACGTCGTTGCAAGAATCGATAAATTAAGGGCACAATTCTGCAAGCCAATCGCTTTAGTATGTCATTGATCTTCATAGAATAAATGATAAATGAATTTATTGTTGTAAAACCAAGTGGTAACTTACATTGGTCTTATAATTCTATCATGCATCTCTAGTCTGCCATGGTCAGGCTTACAACATTAATATAGAAGAAAAAAATATATAAGAAAGATAGGTTAACATAAAAAGAAGTCAAAATATATTTTATCACATTTGCAGTTAAATAATGTCAATGGAGTCAATTCAAATACATATAAAAATTACAATATCACGATAGAATCGTCACGTAGAATCTTAATATAAGAAAATCTGGAAGTCTTCATAGTGTGTTCAGTGCTATAAGCAAAAAGAAGACTAATCTATTCCATATCCACATCGATCCATTTTGCTATGTAGATGGTACCGTCGTAGAATCGTCACGTAGAATCTAAATGAAATAAAATCAGGAAGTCTAGATAGTGCGTGCGGTATATTAGAACAAAGAAAACTAATCTAGTCCACATCCACATCGATCCATGCCATCTATCGACGATCGATCGATTGGTGTGGTAGAATCGATCGACATCGTCTAATCTACGAGTATTTCACCTTCGATCGACGATCTTACTCCACGCAAAACTACTAAATTTACTTCTATTTGTATTGAAGACATAGGATTGTGGACATGCACGATAGGGCTGGTCCACCAGTTCAAAGTCGCTCAGCGAGCTATGGAAAGAGCTATGCTCGGAGTTTCTCTGAAGGATAGGTTTCGTAACGAATACATCCGACAGAGAACCAAAGTCATCGACATATGTAGCTCTAAGAATTAGCAAGCTGAAAGGGCAGTGGGCCGGCCATATCTTGCGAAGAACCGACGGCCGCTGGGGCAAACGTGTTCATTAGCGGAGACCGCGACTCGGTAAACGTAGTGTAGGACGCCCTCCGACCAGGTGGGATAGAAAGACTGCAAGTAGATGCTGGATGCGGCAAGGCATGATGATGAGTATTGAAGTGAAAGTTTGCATCAATATAGACTTATGTGGAAAACAAAATGATTTCTTGACTCACGAAAACTTCAAAGGATGCGCGAAGAAAAAGCAGTTCTATAGAACCTACATAAATAACATGAACCTATTTCTTCTGACAAAGATGATGCCTTTACGCACTCTTCCGTCACAATACTTTCTTCGTGAAATTGATATAATGAGTTGAATTATCTACATATACTCTATGTAGGCAATTACGTATGTTCGCAGGGACAATAGACTCCCACGGTTCTTGTATGGTCACTCAAGCGATGGACCAGATGGGCATTGTGATAGGTTGACTTACACACGAGTTTTAATAGACATTAGCTGCGCCCGCGGCTTCGCCCGCGTTGAAATCTATATGTCAAATTCCTCCATCCTCGTTCCTCTTGAATCACATAAAAAACCGCATCAAAATCTGTTACGTAGTTTTAAAGATCTAAGCATACATACATAGGGACTGACAGACAGCGGGAAGCGACTTGGTGTTATACTATGTAGTGAGGCGTCAAAAAACTTATTGGTCTGTACTAATATTATAAAGAGGAAAGGTTTGATTTTTTGTTTGTTTGTAATTAATAGGCTAGTCCGAAGCTACTGGACCGATTTGAAAAAATATTTTACTGCTGAAAGGCTACACTATCCCTGGGGAACATATAGGCTGGGCTGGGCTATTATAATATTTTCAAAAAGTTAGGGATCCGTACAACCGTGCGAAACCGCTAGTATGAAATAAAGAAAAATGCATATACTCAGCTGTAGAATCCAGTTGTTTTATGACTAAAAAGTCAATGTTTAAAACTGATACAGTTAAAATAAAACCACAAGGTAACATCAAGGTTATCACTAAAAACACAAACTTTAACAACGCGTCAACTGTATTTGACAGCATTGATAACATACTAAAAATTGTGGTAAGATGACCACAATTTGTGTCAGATAATAGCGAAAAAAACATATTTACTTTTTTTTAAACTAAAACCATATATTTTTTTGCAAATTATATGATTAAATTACATTATATTGTTTAATTTGGTCTATGACGGGAACGCCCAGTGATTGCTTCTAACTCTGGTGACGTCATAAGCAAGTAATCATAACTGCCTCGATTAATTATACTTGACATTTTATGTTCAAAGCAATACCTAAATATCGGCTGAACTCCCTTTAAATGCTACCTTCCTTTTACCGTCTTTAGTTAACTTGACCTCCTCCGACCAGGTGGGATGACGACCTGCGAAAGACTGCTGGTACCTAGATGCTGGATGCGGCAAGCTGAAGACAGGGCGCTATGGCGGTCAGTGGGGGAGGCCTATGTCCAGCAGTGGACTGCTATAAGGCTGACGATGATGATGATGAGTTAACTTGACACTGACCTTTATTGTAACTAAACTTCTCTCACGTCAATACAAATTTAACCGTTAGATTATCTTGTAGAAGTCCTTAAAACCATAATTTAATCGATCGACACAAACCACAAGCATGAATCAACTTGAGATCAGATATCTATATAAACCAGTTTAGGTAACTACAGACTGTTGCAAACAATCAAGAGGTATATTTGTTGAGCTATTGCCTTTTTGACGGGCTGCGGCACACACACAATTTTTTTTTTTAAATCTCTTCTTTTTTAATTGTTTATAGGCACTATTATTTATTGATTACTATTAGGTATATCGCGAGGAGTGGAAAGAGAAAAGGGAGGCCTTTGCCCAGCAGTGGGACAAAAATGGCTTAAAATAAATAATAAATAATAATTACTATGTCAACTATAACTCATTGTTCTCTAATTTATCTGTGTTATTTTATGATGATTAACGTGTTCTTGAGTGGACCGCAACTCGGCAAACGTAATGTAGGACGCCCTCCGGCCGATGCTGGATGCGCAAAGCTGAAGACAGAGCGTTATGGCGCTCATTAGGGGAGGCCTCGGCTCATGTCCAGCAGTGGACTACTGATGATGATGATGATTTTATGATGTGCCTTTCTATTGTGATCTTTGTAACATGTGCTGCAGTGTCAAATAAATGTATTATCTATCTATCTATCTCAACCTACAATATTCGCAGCGTAAACTTCTACCACTTGATTCTAGCTATATTTATGGTTCTTTAATGTAATTCCGTTAATTCCGAGGGCACAGGAAGGCTCTATGGCCGAGTGCGTCGTATTATTTAGGGGGCGCCTTTACATGGGCTAGCTTAGTGTGGATAAGACTTTCTTAGAAGGATAGGAGGTGCTGGTAAACGAAAAAAAAAAACAAATTTATAATGCCATACAAATAATGACTACGATTTGACCACCTTTGTGGCGTGGAGGGCGAAGGTCCGGCGACGCAGGAGGTTGCGGGTTCGATTCTCGCCTCGGACTTATTTTCGAGCTAGGACAATCCACAGATTTTACACACATTATCTAGGACATTATTAAGCCCCATACTAAGCAGAGCTTGTGTTATGGGTACTAGATGACTGATATACATAATACAAGACTTTTCATAGATAGATATTTTTACTATACAGAACACCCGAAACAAAAATCTGCACATCGTACACACAATTATCCCGTGCCGGGACGAACCCGCCTGCGCCGCAGGCGGATTCGCTCACTCGTCGTGCCATGGAGGTCGCCTCATTAGTTAAATACTTAAGATACCTACAAAAATATCAATGTCAACGACACTATTAATTTTATCAGTAGGTAATGTTAAACAAACACGTCTTGACCCTGATATTCATGAACTGCGGGCTAATTCACAATAGATTGCAGTCGCAATTGTAATTTCTATCTTTGCGTGTTCTTATATGCAATTATTTAATTTAAACTCTATTACGTCTATAAAAGACAGTGGTGTGAATTCCGATGTCAAAAAAAAACTCAACTATTAGACAGGAATTAAAATGACGTCGCCAAAAAATTTTACTTTAGAACAAACTAAACAAATATTTTCATAACGATCGATTACTTTTGCATTTTTCTTTTGAGGTATGATGGGATGGCCATTTTTAGTGATATCAGATTAGTTTAGTTTAGTTTTCGCGATATCTGAATTGACACCAATGACCACCTACCTGTCCGGTCATAAAATTAAACGGAGAAAACGAAACGGAGAGAACAGATTCCTGTCACTTTAAACGTGCACCAGAACATTCCTTGCCAGAAAAAATCTCATTCACAGTCATCCCAAAAGTTTACCTCGACCCTAGAATTGTCCATCCAAAGGTTGCCTATAAGAGATCGCTTCTAAGCGATAAGGCCGCCCATTGTACCTGACCCAAGTATTTTTTTTTGTAAAGTTCTGCATATGGTGCACAATAAAGTATTTTTTATTGTATTTTCCAGCATTGTTTATTTCATAATCATCAGCCTATAGCAGTTCACAGCTGGACATAGGCCTCCCCTAATGAGCGCCATAGCGCCCTGTCTTCAGCTTGACGCATCCAGCGTCTGCCTGCAGTCCTTCGCAGGTCGTCATCCCACCTGGCCGGAGGTCGTCCTACACTGCGTTTGCCGAGTCGCGATCTCCACTCTAGAAAACGTTTGTTTCGTATTGTTTATTAATTTTGTGACCAAAAAGGTGCAATAACGACAGAAATCCATAGTGAATCAGCTCACGGTTTATCCAACTGTACCAATCTGCAATGTATCAATATAACCTTCTGATCCCATGACTCACTGAGCGATCCAACAACAATTTGTTTTATCTACCTATTAAATACTAAATTCTGACCTCGGTCGAACACATTTTTTTGTACAACTAGTATTTGTGCAAACTTCTGCCGGTGGCTTCCACTTTGACTGCGATTTTTTTTCGGTGACTGCGATCTTTTTTTTAACCTAAAAAATTCGTGCTGCCGCTCTACACAGCGGTTGTGTTGCGCCGCACATGCGTTTCGTTCGAAGAATATTACGGCTCTGCTGAGTCACAAAGATCTGTATTTTCTCAGCCGCTGCGCTAGTGTGGATTTACGCATATTAGTCACTTGTAGAAAACACATACCGTGTGATTTCAGCACTCAAAGTGGTCTTATCCATACTAATTAAGTAGTAATCTTACTAATATTATAAATGTGCAAGAGTGTTTGTTTGTACTTTCTTCAAGCCCTAACTAAGCGACCAATCGTCTTGATTTTAGCATAGAATTAGTTGAAAGAACGTAGAATAACATTTGCTACTTTTGATCCTGGAAAAACAACAAGTTCTAAAAATATTTTTCGAACATTACCAGGCACCTAACAGCTAAATAGTTTTAGCAGTTAGGTGCCTTGTACTTTAGGTAGTCCTAAAATAATGTTTTAACACTTTGACTGCGATTTTTTTTCGACGACTGCGATCTTTTTTTTAATCTATAAAATTCGTGCTGCCGCTCTACACAGCGGTTGTGTTGCGCCGCACATGCGTTTCGTTCGAAAAATATTACAGCACTGCTGAGTCACAAAGATCTGTATTTTCTCAGCCGCTGCGCTAATGTGGATTTACGCATCTTAGTCACATGTAGAAAACACATACCGTGTGATTTCAGCAGTCAAAGTGTTAAACACGTTGTTTCTTATATTTACTTCTATAATTCTTTATTTTCTTCCCCAACAAAGCAATAGACATTATCCATGGTTTCAGCGAGAAGTACGGGGCGTTTTTCCCTTTCTGTTAAATTTACCGCGGCTATGGGCTTTGTCCTTTATTTATGCGGAAAACGAACAATGCGATCGCAAAATGGAGTTTAGCAGGAAATATGAAGTGTGTACGGTGTATTTTATTATTTTTATCATAGAAATAATGAAAACACATTTTCAAAATATTACGACAGGTAGACAGGTGGAAAAGACGGCTGAAAGTAAAAAAGCGAATACGGTATACAATAGAACATTTATTTATGTAAAGAAATATACATACCTATATATTTTAGCGAATATTGCAACATTAAACCAACGGTTGGTTTGAATTGGTGCTCACAGCTGCGCCCCGCGGCTTCGCTCGCGTGGATATCTATGTATGTCTAAATGATTTATAAAAGTTCCTCTTGAATCACTCAATCTATTAAAAAAAACCTCATCAAAATCCACAACCACGTTTGTATGGGAAGATAAGCGACTTGTTTAACCAAAGTAACACATAAAATGAGTTTAGGATAATTTTGTAAATAACCCTAGACTAGATTAATTTTACTACTCTACTGAACTTTAATAATTCACATTAAGGGGCCTCCGGAGGGACGAATTCTTCATACAAATGTAATACCAAAATTATTTCTAATTCAAGCATATTTCCACTATAATATTGCATTATTTGTATTAAAATAGTATTTATCTAGGTTCCCAAATAGTTTTTTTTTTCAAAATACTTACCTAAAATGAAATGAAAGCCAATCTCATTTTGCACATTTTTATGCGAAAATGGACAAGTTTTCTTGCTATTTGTTTCGTATTAAAAACATCAATATCTTAAGTTTTATTTATTAAGGAACATAGCTTATATTGTCTAGTTACAGAATAACAATACTTTGTGAAGAGTACAAAAAGTTTTCAGTGATAATTTTTGGTATTACGGAACAAACCAAATTTTGAACGGGTAATATTGCTATCGCGCACGCATGTGGCGCGGCGAAAGAGTTAAACAGGGACAGCGATATTCGGAGCGATTTTTGCAAGCGAGGGTCGCCGGACCCTTAAAGTTCTTACATCTTCGCACACAATAGTGTACAAGATAGTTCTCCATTCAGAGGGTTCTCAATCAAGTTTCTGAACTCAAAGTGTTCCTTGTAAAGCCAAGGATCTGTAACTTTTCGATGTTAAGTTAAGCTATAGACGGGCAACTGTAGCTGGCCACTTCGATTTAGTTTTTGAATTTTGACAGGTTTTGACTACTATAACTTTTTATTTACCATTAGACAGACAGTATTGGTGGCGGTGTGTGGTGGAGATTTCACGAGTTTTTAGCTTTTATGTATTATTAAATTATATATAGAGATAAATTCAAATTCAAATGTATTTATTTTCTTTAGACTTACAAATAAGCACTTAGACAAGTCATATTAAAATATGACTTGTCTAAGTGCATTATTATCAAATAATATTATATTAATGTTTACTTCAATTGTTTGTCCACCAGTGGAAGAAGTGAATAAGAAACCACTAGTATGTTCATTTAACTTATGTGTCTAATACATTTGATTTGCTTATCTATTGCATAAGTTAAATTAGAAAATAAAGTGATAACTTTGATCCTTTACCTTGTTAGATTTTGAGTTGGAGCAAAACTCGTCCCAAGCTTTTTCATCGTCTAGATAATCTGATATTTTCAATAAATAAATTCAAAAAAATTGTCAAGTATATCCTTTGTAAAAAGACACAAAGGACTTGACAATTTTTTTGAATTTATTTATAGAAAAAATGAAATTTTTGCATCTCACTTGGAGTTTTGTTGTAGAAGCGTATACACTGCCCTTTAAAAGATACACTTATCTTATGTAGTCTAGTTGTGGGCACAGCGAGTTTATTCTTATTTCTAGTATTTAAATTATGTATATCGCTATTTTTAGTGAATCGATTGATATTTTTATGAGTGTAGGTAGAACAAGTTTTCATAAATATATTGACATGGTACTGTCATTATGTTTATTTCTTTGATTTTATCACGCAGGTATTCTCTGGGACCCATATTATAGATCGCACGAACAGCCCTCATAATTAATACGTTTGAGTTTCTACAATTTTCGTGGTGGGAAATGTTTCGTAATGAACGCGCTAGCATTCGCTCTAAAATAAAAAAATAATACTTTTGGATAGTTAATAGAGTTCATAATCATTTTGATGTGGCGACAATACCAAAAACAGTGGTCTAGTGGTCGCAAAGTTGTCCACTTTAAGTTTCCCGTCTGTGCTGGCCCTATCTTTCTTTGATCGATGCACAAAGCGCCTGAAAGTACTGTTCTGGAGGAAGATTAGTTTTACCAGTTCAGAATCCTACTTTCATGTAAGATATAGTATAGTTTCTATAGTATTATTCTACGAGAATAATCTAAGTATCGACGACCAATGTGGCGCGGTGGGCGAAGGTCCGCCTGCAACGCATGAGGTTGCGGGTTCGATTCCCGCCTCGGAACAAATGTGTGTACAATCTGCAGATATTTGTTTCGGGTGTTCTGGTCGTTTTCTATATATTAAATAAAAACATATCTATCTATGTAATGTATTGTATTATGTATATCAGTTATCTAGTAACCATAACACAAGCTCTGCTTACCATGGGGCTACATAATGCTGTGTGAATTGTCCAGCATTATTTATTATTTATTTATTTATTATCTACTAAGTAAGTAGTATAGTAAGATAGTCGACTAAACGGAGAATGATTACAATTTTACTATACTCCAGCCATACTGAAAATACAATGCTTTTGAATAATCATCATCAGCTCTACTAGTCCACGGCTGGACATAGGCCTCCCCTAATAAGCGCCATAGCGCACTGCCTTGCCGCATCCAGCATCTGCCTGCAGTGTTTCGCAGGTCATCATCCCACGTGGACAGAGGTAGTTCTACACTACGTTTGCGAAGTTGCGGTCTCTACTCCAAAACACGTTTACCTAAAACTCTCAACATTACCTAAGACATTACCATTAAAATCACTTTGTCTTATGGTGTCTGTCGATTTTGAGTCAGAATTTTCTTTGGGTACTAATCAATTAGAGGTTTTTCCTAAAATTGGTAGGTACGTGGAAATATTTTAAGGAACACCAAGCCAAATTGAGGATTTTATATTTTTGTATTGAGAGTTGTTGACAAACATTATACATAGAGAATGGCTGGATTATAGTATAAATTGTAATCATTCTCCGTTTAGTCGACTTACCTACGTCTAACGCTAACTACGTCTCTGGTTCTAGATTGTTTGTACCTCAGAGCCTAATGGAAACTCGACTTTCAAATAATCAAGCGAGGATATAATTTCCTTGTAATATGGAGCTTCTCCTTTGTGCTCAAAGATGAACTTGGTTAAGATGAGATACAATAATGTGCAAAGGCATGCATTTCATGGTCCGCTGAAGTGTTTGGTAAAGGGATGGTAAAGGGGATGGTAAAACAGATGGTAAACTGGTAAATGGGATGCAATCTTGTTGGAATAGCATTTAGATTACATAATCCTTTGACAGCGGAAGCTAGGTGCAAGAAACATTAGGTGTAAGCCTTTGTGACGTCAGCAAGAGTTCGCTGAGACGCAAATAGTCTTGGGATCAATTCCCGCCCGGGACGTTTTTGGGCTTAAGATATTTATTTACTTCTCAAAAGATGAATAATCACTGGTGAGAAACAAAATAAGTTGCGTATGTTTGATGGTAGTTTGTAGGTGCACACGTAATCTGTCAGTTTGATAAAATATCGACGCTTTCGTTTCGTTCTTCGTTAGTCATAATTATTTATATATTTTTTTCAAAGCGAAACTTTAATCTTACTTTTGGAAAAGACGCAAAGTCTATGAAATATTGTATTCTATCATTCACTCAAAGAAAAACAATGTGTGGAAGAAGCATAGATTCAAGTTATATTCTCGTCTTAGGTTCGATTCCCGGTGCAGGAAAAATGTTTGTCAGTTTGGTGGTTGTATTTTCCTGGGCGATCTCTTTTATGAACCATACTTTACTTACTTAGATATAAAACTTCGGCTTTACAGTCTTACCTGCAACAAATAAACATTTAACTTGTTAAAGTCCATGTTAAATGCGCGTGTTTCGTGTTCAAAAATAAAAACCAGAACATAAATAAAGTAAATAATCCAATACATCAAAAGCTGTGCAAAATTGCTTCCAAATTGTCATCCAGTTCTGTTTACACGAGGTCAAAGGTCTGTACAGTCATCAACAAAACTTACAAGTAAAACTTTTTGGTGTCTACACATCAAATTTTCCAACGCCACCGACACAGCCTGCCGGGTTGATGTTGGCAACATTATTGAAAAACTAGTTTCGACTCGCACCGTTGCACATGGTGTTTCTATGGAAACGTTAAGGTGTTTCTTTGATCCCATGGGCATAAATTTTTAGGATGAAAAGTATTCTATGTTTTGTTCTAAGATCAGAGCTACACCTACATATGTAAATTTAACGCCCAATCTTTTCAGTAATTTTGGCGTGAAGATTTGATAAACATTCATCTAAATAAACTTTCGCATTTATATTATCAGTGTGTTGTCGGCGACAGTATCCGCCAATACCTAGCGACATGCCCGCGACAAACGTCGTCAGCATGTTGGCGACAAAAGTGAGCATGTCCGCGATACTCAGTGACTTGTCAAAGCTGATTTTGAGCAGCCGACAATATTTACCAACCCGGCGACACACTCGGCGGCTTTTGCTTTTGGTCTCCTAGAAGTGCAGCTATCTATAAGTCGCCGACAAATCCGCCGACATCAACCCGCTAGACGATAGACGGGTGCTATGTCGATAGCGTTGGCAGCTTTAATGTGTAAGAATCCTTATGAATGTCATGTCAATGTAGCTGAAATATACGAATACTTGAAAATGGGATGCAGTTGAAAAATTCCTTTGTAGATGGTTTACGGTTCCTTTCTACGATTGGAAATTGAGAATACTGAAAACATTATAAAGCAAATTGTAATATATAAATAAATAAAACAATATAGTGCTATTATCCTCAACACAACATTGCATTGTATGCCTTGTCTGTTGCCTGTTACCTGGGTCTTTTCAAGTCTGTGTGAAGTGTCTTCTTAACCTCCGTGATACAATGTCGGTCATATCTTCACTTACCATTACATGAGATTATTTTTAAATCGTGAATGAACTTTTGTTTGTCCAGAACGTGTGTCTATTTACGAAAAAATCATGCGAAATCTCGTAAAACGAATGTAAAAAGAATTTAATTTCAAAAAGTCTCTTCACTCTCTCTGTGAATGTAACACCTTACAGACCACTTCATTATGTGCTTACATACGGCAAAACCATAAAAACTCGCACACCTTTCGGCAACTGTTTCGTTCAGAATTTCAAATATTTTCTCGAAATTTAAATTTTTAAATTGGAAAAAGTATTCTGCATTCTCTCTGTGACTGTCCCGGCCTCATTTGGCTGAACTCATTAAGTCGCCTCACCGCTTAATTTTTAACTTAAGTGAAAAAAGTTTTGTATAAAAGTTGCTCTTGCTTGTTTTGTTCCCTGTTTAGATGAGTTTTGTCTTTGTGCGAAGGGACCAGTTGCGCATTACTTAAAATAAGGTTAAATAAGGTATTTTTTGCGACTTACAGACAATGGGGTCAATTGAGATGTCACTAAAACTTGTCAACACTAAAAATAAGTATTTTTAACCAGCTTCGAAAGCTGGAGGAGGTTCTGTGTATGTTTTTTTGTAGGTATGTTTGTCGATTTCTTCGTCAATTGTGGACCGATTTGGGAAAATATTTCGTTATTGTATAGAGAAAAATCCCTAGGTAGTTTGTGGATTTTATTTATCTCGCCAAACCTTAAAAACTATGTTAATTCAAGCGCTTTGAAGTCAGTATTTTTTTCAAAAACAATCAAATTAATAGGTCGATGGCAACATTTTTGGTCCAAATTAGTTTAGTTTGGCGACATCGTAGTTAGTGCTTACAAAATGCCTAAAATATGACGTAGCTAATTAAAAAGAAACATTATATACATTTGTATATGAATAAGGAATTTCGATATTTGTACAAGCAATCACGCTTTAAATATAGCAAAATATAACCAAATTTTATAAAGTCTGCTCGTCGCAAATGTAGCATGACCATGGAGATGCTCAAAACTTGATATTAAAAGACATCCATGTCCTCCCGTTTTCCTTAAAAATTGCTTTGGAATTTTTACAAAGTTAAAATAAGTTTACAAACTTGTGACGGGATTATATTTTTTTAAGAATATCAAATAATTTAGTAATGTTGTATTAACAGAATAGTAACATTATGAACCTCAAGTGTCACTGTGTATTACATGTTACTGTGAAGGTTATCATCAATTTTTGCAATGCTTCTTATAGTTCATCTCATCCATTGTATGATATATATTTAGGTACCCATATATAGCGATGCTGGATGCGGCAGGCTGAGGACAGGGCGCAATGGCGCTCATTGGGGGAGGCCTATGTCCAGCAGTGGACTGATATAGGCTGATGATGATGATGATGATGATGATATAGCGAAAACTCTATACGAGCCTAGAAGCTCTAAAAATTGCATTTCCTAGAGTAAAAAACCAATTTACAATCCAATTTACACTTGCTTGCATAACGAAATACTTTTAAAAATAATCTGGGCCACGATGTAACGAAGACGCTGTTAACAGAATAGGCCCCAAAGTTACGAATTTCGGATATTCTGTGAATATTGTACTTACGCTTAATACATAATGTATGTATGCATAAATAGCTTATTTAGATTCTATCAGTGAATACCTATTATTAGCTTTCTGTTGTGTTTTATAACTCTACCTATAGACATTATTGTAGCTGAGGTATTCCGAAATAAATAAATAAATATTGAATAACGTCCCATTGGATTATTAAGGTCAAGGTCTTTTATAATCACAACATAGGAGTGTTTGCGCATACACTTGTACACTATAATATTTCCTACGAACATGGGTAGTTTTTATTTGGCTAGGATAAAAATCATCATCATTATGAAAAACGTTATAAGGTCGGTGAACAGCACTACACTTAGACGAGACGACAACACATAGTTTTTTTAATGCTCGTCTGCATACGGCATTATCAATATAAAAATAAGCATTATTGGATAAAGTTTGTATTGCAACGGGTTAAAAAGCTAATAACACTATTATTATGCGAAAGTTTGGATGGATGGATGTCTGTGTGTACTTTGTCACGCAAAACTACTGAATGTATCGGGCTCAAACTTTGCATACTGTAACCCAAAACCTGGAATCAAACAAAGACTACTTATTATCCCATAAATCAGTTCCCATGGAATATAAATAACCTTAAATAGTTTCCATGGAAACTTTAGAAATGTGATAGAAATAATATCAATACGTTTCCATAGAAACGCGTGCGAAGCCGGGAGAAACTAGTTTTATAAAACTAGTTTCTGCTGCCGAAAGCTTCGAATCGCATCCAGCGATCTATGTATTTAAGATTTCGCATTTAAAATATTAGTGTGATGAGCTCATGAATCTCTCACTCATAAAGTTGAACATGCGTTTCAAATACACCTTAAACCAACCTACATGTAGAAAACCTTCTTATTAATGACGCCTCCAAACTCCCATTCGAACATCCCTGTCCGTCAGACCTCATTTCGGGACACAGTATTTTGTATTATAATGTAGCGAACGCCGACAACCACAAGAAGGAATCGCTATAAACGAAGGATTTAGCGGACAAAGGACTTTGTATGGACTTTTAGCGGACTTATGGGCGGACGGCGGCGTATGCAAAAAGCTATGATACGATATGAAAGGAAATAGTTGCTTTGCAGAAAACTTTTAACATATTTTGTTAGGTCGACATATTTTGTTCCGATGTTATACTATTTATTCTATTTAATATTTATGGCGAGTGCCGAGCTGTGAGGGACTTTGTTTTAGTTTTAAATGGAAAGTTTCTGCATAGATATTAGAAATGAAGTCTAGTTTGCATTTTCCCTTGACGTCATCTGTTGCGAGGCGGGCGACGGTCCGCCTACGAAGCACGATGGATTCGATACCCGCCTTGGGACAAATGACTGCACAATTTCTAGGGTTCTACCCTATTTTGCCAACGCGTAGATTGCAGAAATGTAGTTCTTAATATAATATGCCACAAAAAGATATGTATGTACACGTCAAACGAATAAAGCCCTTCCTTTTGGTCGGTGGTCAATAACAGTTCTAAATGGTGTCCTATTTCATTCCATTCAAATACCGTGTTTTGTCAAAAGTCGTAACATTCGCTTCGAATACGACCCGCCAATTCCATGACATGTAATTCTTCCCTCACCTCTAATCACGATTCTATCGAAACAAAACAAAAGGGATTTTCTTTTGAAATGATATATTCGACGTTTTTACGAAGGTTACCGCTGTTTCTGAAAACAAGTACATAGATGCTGTATAGTTATGTCATTTGGTTCAGAAATACGAGGATACCTACCGAGAAAGTCTAAGTTTTGAAATTGGATACTTTAATAGATTATAAAGGCGAAAGTTTGTGTCGCTGCGAACATGTTTGGCCGAAGACAATGCCGAAACTACGGATCGGGCTGAAATTTTGTAAACGTAAAGATCTGTCTATAGGCTGGTTGAATAGGCTTATTTTTATTCCAAAAATCGCGTGGCCGAAGCCGTGGGCAGTAATTAGTAATTGATAAATTATCCTCGCGTTGTGAAAATGGAATGCTGGTTGCATTCCATTGTCAAATATAATGTCAACCGCAGTTCAAAATAGTACCCATTTTGATAGCGCGCGGGTTATAATGATCACTTCAAAGTTTCTTCAAGAACGTAAGAATAAAAAATATACCCTATAAATAACTATAATACCTAGCAGTACTCAGGCAGTCCCAAAACAACTTAAAATTTAACCCAAATGCCGCTACGCGCGTCTCGTATTGCTGTGGGACCATGTTACTCATGGATATCATTTATTTCTACTCCATACATTTTCATTAAACACGTATAGGAACTGAAGTTGAGATTATTATTTAGGGGATGGATCGGTGAAGTAGTAATAAAATAAAATAAATAAAAATAAAAAGTTTCTTTATTCAGACAAGTGCAGTCCACATACATACAAATTACAAAATACAAAAATAAAACATAAGACCTTAAATTAAATTAAAATTAAATTTGCAGCAGTCATTCAACAGACTCCCACCCAACCTATGGAGTCTAATGAGTGAGGACTCTGTTGAATGTCTGCATGATGGGCGAGGCAAACTTGCTGCCCACAACCTGCAGGATGGAGTTGGTACTGCCCCATGTTCTGCGCAGCAGCGAGGCTGTTTTCTTGCGGATGATGGCCAACATCCTGAAGGCGTTTACTGTACACGCAGAGCGCTGAGCGATCTTTTAGTAATACTTCACCGATTCAGGCTTGATGATTCAGGCCGCCCATTGTGCATTTATCTAGTGTTCATTTGTTCTTTTCTGTCTTGGTGTGCAATAAAGCGTATTTGTTTTTTTTTATCTGGTGTTGTTTAATACCTTCAGCATTGTTTTAAACATATCCGGGTCAACTCATTAAGTTTGTAAATACTTATAAGAAAACATAGTTGCTGCTGTTACTTTCGCTGCATTTCCTTTTATACGCATCAAACGGTATCGTATTTCGCAAAACTGGAGAAGCGCTGCTGGCGCTACGTGGAACTGACAAATTGCATAGCGTGCCAACCACATAACCACTCTTTTGGTAGTAGGGTAACAAGCCATTCATTTTGTTAAAGCAAGATTCCTCCATTAGTAAACTCTCTAAGGCTTCTCAGGAAATAAATCATTGGCGTTATTACGAGATAAGTAGATGTCTACGCGTGCCGTTACGTGCTACGGCGTAGGCCGCTACGGCGTAGGCATCTACGGTGCTACGGCGCTACGACGTAGGGGAAATGCTTGTTTTTCGTATGACGTAAATCATATTTAGGCGTTTATGAATTTAGCGCTCGTTTCGTCGAGGCTACTGGTGCCAAGCTCTGGTATTAAGAACACAATAAGAAGGGACTCATCATCAGGTAATAAGAAAGCCTAGTTGAAAAGGTTATTTGGTTTTGATAGTGTTAAAACACGTAAGAGCCGTAGAACGTTTCAATGATTGACCAGTGGACCTTTAATCAACATAATTAATTAATAAAATCAAAATAAAAAAAAAATCAACAAAATAATAAAAAAATGCACCATTCTGAAAATCTGAAAGCATTTAATTGTAAATGTTACTTGTTTTTTTAAAGGTTTCAATTGTAAATACTAGTTATAATTTGTTTCTATTGTTTGATTGTAATTTTTTCTTTGTTAATAAATGATTAATAAAATAAGTTTATATAAAAACTATTGATGTTTGTAAGTGGGTTGACTACGAACCTCATGTGTGTTGCAAGAAACATTGAAGTTCTTCGAAGACTTTTTAAGTTACAGTTATCGGCTACGGCAACGGCTGTTGAAAAAAACAATATTAATACGGATGTAGCAATAAAATATTGCTTTTTTTTCAAAACAAATTCCCCTCAAAAAGCAAATCATCAAATTCTGCAAAAAACCCGCTATTACTGTATTTTTTAGTGTCAATAACCAAGACAGTTTTAAAAGTTATCTCGACCTACATATTTATGGAAACAGGAGCTGACAGAAACTTTTAGTTTCTCTCATGTTTTATTTATTTATTTACACTTCTTGCACGAAAATCATAACACAAAACTTATTCTAGAAAATTAATACAAAGGCGAACTTAACCCTAAAAAGAGTTCTCTTCCAGCAAACCTTATTCGGAGAGTCTGAAAACATGACTCACTTCACTTTGTCTCACTGACAAAGTGAAGTGAGTCATGTTTTCAGTTATTTCTACCTCAAATCCCGATTATAATAAATATACAGCTTCAGAATATGAGCAGAGAAGTAGTGGTGGACCGGGTGGACCCATAGACTGCAATTCACTGATAAAACTCTTGAAACTATCATATCATCAACACTAAAGTCATTTAAAATGGGATATTTACCATCATTTGATTATTGAGTTATCCAATATTTCGGCGGCAGTTTCATGCGCCATGATAACGGAATAACTGAAGACACTGCGACTACGAGTAAGTTTTTATGGGCAGACATACCTCATTTGCCGAAATATTGGATAACTCAAACTAATTCAACAACTCATATTAATTTAGTACTTAGTTTTAACTTAATATGTAGGTAATTATTTTTGATATTATTATAAGAGTACATATGTTACACCTGACTGTCTAGGTAGTAAAAAAGTCCGTTTTAGGCCATAAGTTTAGATTTTAAGCATGTTTGTTATAATAATTAAGGGCTGTGGATTTTGTTAAATAAATAATAAAAATCAAATCATGGTAAATATCCCTTTTTAAATGACTTTAGTGCAATTCGCTGACGCCAGTCAGACAGAATGGATGTTAAATTGATGCTTCTAGAAGCGCTGTGTCACTTAAAATAAACTTTTATTAGTATTAGTTTAAGTGAGATAGCGCTTCTATATAGAACACTCTTACTACTCTTAGTTTTCTTATGCTATCTATTTCTCCTTTCTATTCATTGTGTTATTGTATTTATGTTTAGTTCCTTGACAATGCCCCTATACAGCAGCATTAATTTAAATCATGATTTAAATGTAAATTTTAAATTATTCTTCTTCCTGACATTATTTCATTGTATTTTACTTGTATATTATTTAATTTTGTACAATATTTTTAGTATAGTTTGACAATGCCCTTATACAGCAGATTACTTTGACATTTTATCTAATTTATTATTCAATTTAACTTATACCATTATATTTATTTATTATCGGTTTTATTGTGACAATTTATTATAAATTATTTATTTAAATTTTTTAAAGAAGGCATGTCTGTCTGCTTTTCTTTGCACAATGTCCTGTGGTGTTTCCTCTGTCAAAAGTTAGTGTGTTATAATAAAAATGTAATTTGTCTTTTAAAATAGTATTTAACGACATCAAGTGTAACATTGTGTACCTACGGGGGAAATAAATGAACTGATAAACTCCATCCTTAGTGATTGAGTATGTATATTTTAATGTAATTTTTTGTATGAGTCCTGTGTTCGAAATAAACAATTTTTATTTTTTTCATTAATAGGTTGCCTGGGAGAAATCGCTGTCAGCGATAAGGCGGTCTATTGTACTGGTGTAAGGTGATATTTTATAGTTTGAAGTGCAATAAGGTGTTCATTCATTCAGTAGCCTCAATTTAACGTGCATTGTATTTTTTTACTGACTTCGAACAAAAGAGGAGGTTCTAAGTTCGGCTGTATGTACGAGGATGTTTGCTATTGTCTCCGCCATTTTGGCCTAAAGAACAATTCCGTGTTCCTTCCATAAATTAATAATTTTATTGCCGATGGGTTACTTTTTGTCCCGCAAAACTTATTTTATTTTTATGTATTTGGGAAACAAAAAGCTTATGCTACAATTAATAGTACATTTAAAATATGAGTACATGAAGCTAACACAGTTTCCGCTGTTGCGTACACAGCAAAAGAAGCTAACACAGTGTGTTAGCTTCTTTTACTCATATTTTAAATGTACTATTAATTGTAGCTTTTTGTTTACCAAATATATAAAAATAAAATAAGTTTTGCGGGACAAAAAGTAACCCACATAAGAAAATAACATATCTAATTACATTATGGTAAGTATTATTTATTATTTTAAGCCATTATTGTCCCACTGCTGGGCAAAGGCCTCAAAGGCCATGGTAAGTATAGGAAAAAAAAACAAATAACGTGCCAATTTAAACATTACTAAAACTTATGTAGTTATAACTTTAAATATCAACTTAATTTTACAGCTGGCGTTTTACAGCCGTAAATTTAATTAAAACTGTTTTCTCGAAATCCTACTAATATTATAAACGTCAAAGTTTGTAAGTATGGATGGACGGATGTTTGTTACTCTTTCACGTAAAATTCACAATAATATAGCTTACATATCAGAATAACACATAGGCATAAAAATATATAGTATATTATCCAAAATATCTATCACCACGCGGGTGAAACCGCGGGGCGCAGCTAGTCCCTCATAAAACTGCATTCTCTTGGAATTTCCCCGTAAAACTGGCATCTTGGTAATGAACTAAATTACCTCAGAGCGTTCATTATAAAAGTGCAATGAAAATTCCGTGAGTGCTAGAACTTAACGCCGTGGGGACAATGCATCTATCATCTTTAAGTAACAAAGTAGTTAGTACTTAGTAGTGTTCTATAGGCGTGTGCTTGTCTAGGGAGCCCTAGCACTTATTGGTCAAGCAATAATCGCGGGGACACTGCATCTTTCCTTAAGTAACAAAGTAGTTACTACTTTGTAGTGTTCTATAGGCGTACTTGTTTAGGGAGCCCCAGTACTTTTTGGTCAAGCAATATCGTGGGGACACTGCATCTGTCCTTAAGTAACAAAGTAGTTATTACTTAGTAGTGTTCTATAGGCGTACTTGTTTAGGGAGCCCCAATACTTTTTAGTCAAGCAATATCGTGGGGATACTGCATCTGTCCTTAAGTAACAAAGTAGTTAGTACTTAGTAGTGTTCTATAGGCGTACTTGTTTAGGGAGCCCCAGTACTTTTTGGTCAAGCAATATCGTGGGGACACTGCATCTGTCCTTAAGTAACAAAGTAGTTATTACTTAGTAGTGTTCTATAGGCGTGTGCTTGTCTAGGGAGCCCTAGAAATTAGCCCGATACGTTTTGTAGTTTTAGCCTTAAATAGTAACAAACATCCATGACTGATACGAGACTAAATACTAAGCTTTTTTATCTTCTAGATAATCTGATATTTTGTAATAAGCCTTTTTACAAAGAATATGCTTCACAATTATTTTAAATTTATTTATTGATAATTTTTGCAACTCACTTGGAGTTTTGTTGTAGAAGCGTATACATTGCCCTTTAAAAGATGAACTTATCTTATGTAGTCTAGTTGTGGGAACAGCGAGTTTATTCTTATTTCTAGTATTTACATTATGTATATCGCTTTTTTTATTGAATCGATCGATGTTTTTATGAGTGTACAACAAGTTTTCATAAATATATTGACATGGTACTGTCATTATGTTTATTTCTTTGAATTTATTACGTAGGGATTCTCTGGGACCCATATTATAGATTGCACTTCTATAAGACCCATATATAGATATAAATAAATAAATAAAATTAATAATGCTGGACAATTCACACATTATCTAGCCCCATGGTAAGCAGAGTGTTATGGGTACTAGATAACTGATATACATAATACAATATTCATTACATAGATATATATTTTTATTATACATAGAAAACGACCAGAACACCCAGAACAAATATCTGCAGATCGTACACACAATTGTTCTGAGGCGGGAATCGAACCCGCAACCTCCTGCATCGCAGGCGGACCTTCGCCCACCGCACCACATCGGTCGTAGATGACACTATGTAATCACTATATATATTTGAATATAGTAGGTTCAGTTCACATAAAACAAGCTGTGTTTGCTTTGTGGCTAAATGTTGTATGAAAATGACCATTATTATTTATTTAAAGCAAAATATCATATCAAATAATTTATTTAAGTTGTAAACCATAACACAAACCGACCGCCGACTATTAGCTTACCATTTTGTTAGGCAATTTATTTGCAAAAACATTTTGCGAATACATTTATCGTTTCATTAATTTTCAATGGGCATATCCGCGTTTTTGTCGACCGATGAAATGTTTTCGACATTGGCCATTCAATTGACCAGGCATTTAATTAACACAAACATAAACTGGTTATAACCGGTTTGCTTTTATCCATACTAATAGTAATTAATATCATCACAGTATTAACATAAATGGGAAATTTTAGATGTATAGGTAATTATTGCTCGATAAAAGTTGTCGCATACATAGGCCGCAACGTTCCAGCACCGATCCCGCACATGAACCCCACGCCTCTCCTCAAACCGTGTTGATAGGACGCTTTCCACACATTGCCCACGCGACATCAGCTAGCAGACGTCGGTGTCCACACACACTCGGCAATAAATTGTATGATCGTACAATTTGTTACAAGCGAGCGGTACAAGAGCTTTGAGCTTGCGGCATGCTTGCAAGTAAGGCAGCGAGTAACTTTTAAATCTATCAATTTTGTTTATTTACAAATGATGTAAATCGTATATTCATAATTAACTTGTTTTTATGTGTTATATCCTTAAACGATTTGCCCTGGAAATAAAAAAAATATACATGAGATGGCGCTTGCAATCTGTGCAGCAGGAACTAGTGAGCTTAGTCCTTTAAACTACATTACTAGCCGCGCAGTCGGGTAACAGGTAAAGTTTCGGACCATAAAGTTCCAGTGAGCAATGAAGACACATGAAGCTTAACTCCGAGTTAAAAGTAGAAATACTTAATCTAATTTATTACTGCACTTAATAGAAGCTTACTCTTATTACTTTGGCTTAGATCTAAAAAGGTAACCTTTCGCTTATACTAATAATTTGATTGTTATGAAATAACTTAAAATTGATTTCAAATACATGCTGACAAATTTATTTATTTATTTATTTACGTAATCAGAACGGCCATAGGCCAATTATACTAATTACAGACTGTTAATCTAAAATACAGTTAGATTAAGGTTAGAACACAATATAGTTATACAATCAAATAATAATCAATCTGAAGTTATCATAGGAAACATTCTACTATAGTTTCAAGTTATTATAGAGTCAACATAAAAAGTATAAAAACTAAATTATCTGATTCACAAACAATAATTAATTATGAATTATAAAATTAGAAATTAAATATAGCTGAGCAAATGTATCTCTTTAGGTACTTTCCCCATGTCAATTTATTCCGTTTAGTCTAGATAAATAAATATAAATAACGCTGGACATTAAAAAATATATAATCATATGTGTGTGGATAACGCTGTGGGCTATATTGTGAATATCGTAATGTACTCACATAAATGTACATAATATAATAATAAGTGAAATGTTGTCGTTAGTAATTCCTCAATAAATAAATAAATTCACACAGCATCATCTAGCCAGCAAGTCAAGCAGAGCTTGTGTTATGGGTTTTCCCGTCTTCCGAGGACAGCCATGAGGGCTGTTTTGATGACCTCTGTGGTGCGGTGGGCGAAGGTCCGACTGCGACGCAGGAGGTTGCGGTTTCGATTCCCGTATACTGTGTTCTGGACGTTTTCTATGTATTTTAATACAATGTGTTACATAGGTATTGTACACATAGAAAATACTCAGAACAACCGGAACAAAGATTTGCAGACCGTACAAACATCGTTCATCAGAAAGAGACCTTCTTATGTAAGAAGTAGAATTCTCTATTTATACATTACCTACCTAATTTAAAAATGCAGGGTTCAAGCAAGCTCCTAGACTGATAATCCGAGGCTTATCCGTGAGACTGGCCGTAACCAGTTCTGGATCGCATCAAAGCGGATTTATCCGGATATCCGATGCAAATCCCGACTCTCTAATAGGCACTGGGCATATTATTTAGTTTGTTAGTTTTATACGGCATTTGCTGTGCTGACAGACTTAAATTTGATAATTTGTAAAGTGCCTACGTTTGTTTTGGAAAACAATATCGGATTTATATTTTTATTGAACGTAGAAAATTTACCTCCGACGACGACCTGCGAAAGACTGCAGGTAGATGTTGGATGCGTCAAGCTGAAGACAGGGCGCTGTAGCGCTCATTAGAGGAGGCCTATGTCCAGCAGTGGACGAACATAGGCTGATAATGATGATGATGACACAGTTTAAATAATACTATTATAGAGCCACAAACTTTACTTACTTGGACTAGATCTATTATAGTGCCACCAACTTTGCTTACTTGGACTTGATGTTACTGTGTAGAATGGAAATATTCATTATTTATTTATCTTCCGTAAATTAGATGATAGATTACGAAAAAATAAGAAATGGAAAGAAATCGCTTTTAGCGATAAGGCCGCCCATTGTGCATCTGTATCTTTGTTTGTTCGTTCTTTACTGTTTTTTTTCTGTGTTTGATGTCCAATAAAGCGTATTTGTATTGTATTGTATTGTATGTATTTTTTGTTATTTTATTTAAGTATTATCCTCCAAAGTAGATTTAGTATAATCCGGGCACTATCAGAACGTAATGGAACACCACGTCACATTTCTGGGGCCCAATTCAACTAAACAATCGCTTTACTACGCCAATGGTATCATCGCAGAATCGGGCGCGTTATCATTATTAGACGGAACCTTATCCAAACAAACCAACAAACCGTTCGTTGTTTCTGGACTGGTTTCCGCAACTTGGCCGCCGGTGGGCCTCTTTTGCGTGTCGGGTGGGGGGGGTTGCTAGTCTAACCACCCGATGTCCTCCAGGAAGGCCAGCAGCTCGCTGATGCCGGTGCATGCCTCCCTAGGCTTCCGCTGTGTCCCAAGGTGATGCAGTCTTTGAGAAGCCACGCTGTCGCAATCTACAAGCACATGCGCTGCCGTCTCCTCTGTATTCATGCACCCTCTGCAAAGGGGGCTTTCCGTGATACCCATGTCGTTTGACTGTGCGTTGACGGATCCATGAGCGGACTTGACTAAAGGGGAGGGGAATTATTGGTTTAGGCCCTGCCGGTTGCCATTCTGAACCTCTCCTCGCCAGTGAATCAGCTTCGTCGTTACCTCTGGATCCGCTGTGGCCTTTTATCCAACAAACCACTTGTCTCACTTCTAAAAGGTTCAATCCCATTCACATCGCGCGCGGCTATGTTTGCTTCTTGGTACCTATTAAATAATAAACAGCCTACATCACTACATAGTATAAAACAAAGTCGCTTCCCGCTGTCTGTCTGTCCCTATGTATGCTTAGATCCTAAAACGCAACGTATTTTGATGCGGGTTTTTTAATATATAGTGATTCAAGATGAAGGTTTATAAACCATTTGACACATAGATTTCCACGCAAGTGAAGCCGCGAGGCGCAGCTAGTTAGCTATATAATACGTGTTACCTCACGTAAGCACTTATCTACAGAACCTCTTTAGGCTCGATCTAGACTCGCTAAACGACATCATATACTTATCAGTAACACCCTTTATACGATCCTGATAGCTTGGGCTCCATCACCCTGTACATGACCAGGATAGGTAGAGCTCTTCTTAGGGTATTAAGGCTTGGCCGTAATTGAAGATTAGGGGTCTCGATTGAACGGTTTTAGGGAGATTGTGACCTTGTTTTTGGGTGTTCGCTTATCTGTTAGTATGGACTTTGTACCTATCAGAATAAAATCGTTTATTTAATGAACATTTTTCTTGATGAGGTAGCCATTGGTCAGATGACGTGGTTTAAATTTACCAATGGCAACAAAAAACTGATCGGTCCAATCGTAAATATATGTCGCAAAATATATTTTTTAATATCTTCTATAACATAAAAATTAATTGCTGAATGTGTTGCCAAGCGCAAATCTCGAGAACAGCTGAACCGATTTCGCTAATTCTTTTTTTAGAATATTCCTTGAAGTACGAGGATGGTTCTTACGGAGAGAAAAAAGAGAAAAATTTAAAAAAATTGTCTGAAACAAATGACCACCCGGGCGAAGTCGGGACGGGCCGCTAGTTTAGCATAAAAACCGATTGTGATTAGATTCCAGGCTATTTATGTAACATTTCACCCGAACCGTTCAGTAATTTTAGCGTGAAGAAGTAACAAACATCCATCCATCCATCTCAACTTTCGCATTTATAATACTAAAGAATACAATGGCTAAGATTAATGTTTTTTTTATCTTGTTACTAGCTGCGCCCCGCGGCTTCGCCCCCATGGAAATCGATTTGTCAAATGGTTTTTTTAATATCCTATGTTAGACTCCTGGTTCTAACCTACTTTCTCACCAATTTTCAGTCAAATCGGTCCAGCCGTTCTCGAGTTATAAGTGTTGTAACAAACACGACTTTCTTTTATATATATAGATACTATTATTATAAATTAGAAGCACGGGGGTGACATGCTATGTTGGGCAAAACCCTCATTAACCAAATGAAAGATTAAAAAAAAAGAATACAATACAAAATATTTTATTGTATACCAGATACATATCATTGCAAAAATACATTACATGCATCAAGTACAATGGGCGGCCTTATCGCTTAGAAGCGATCTCTTCCAGGCAACCTTTGGATGGAAATATTATAATGATGATATAAGTGTGATGTATTCTGCAGTTTGTACTACCTAACTAACAGGCTAAATAGACAGTTAGATAATGAACCCACACCTAAAAGTCTGCTTACCACTAATCCACAACAAAATTTGTAATATAAAACCTCCCCTCTTTCTTTAACTGTAATTTGAATTCCAAATTCAAAAAATGCAAAGCGTCCAGCCTCCACAGTAAAAAAGGTTGCCGAGCTCTCTATTCATATAAAAATTGTTTCTGACTGACTCAAATACAGTCATGTCATGATGCAAAGCTTCATTTGGGGTCTGATTTAACAATGAAGCGTTTAAAAAACCTTTATATACATTAGAACTCAATAGAGAGCAGGGCTATGACCTATCTAAATCTAAATATAATGTGATTTTGGATACATGTCAATATTTAAGTAAAGCTAACATTGAATTGCTTACATACTATTGTCGGTGCAAATCTGAGCGACATCAGGCCAAGCATCAACACCGATGATGTAATCAGTTAAGTTCATCTATAATTAATCTAAACGCGAGTGAACGAAGCCGCGGGTGAAGCCAGTATTTTTATAATTAAGTTACCCCGTGGAGAATGTACCACAGTACCCACGCTCTCAGCTCCCTCTTGCAAATTATGTGTTAATTTCGATGTGACAAATTGTGTATATAATAGTGACGGACAATACACAGCGCAATCTATTAGTAGGTACTAGATGACTAATATACATAACACAATATATAACATAGATATTTTTTATAATACATAGAAAACCCCTGGAACAAATATTTGTATAGTTACACTTATACCTTAAAATGGCCCGTATGACTAACTCATCAATGTTTTTCTCACAATTTAAGACATATTTATTATACCATTAGTCTAGTTTATCCTTTTAATTAATTAAGTTTGTACACTTCCTCTATCTGTTCCATCGCCTCTCCTATAACCCTAATTTGTTGGAAGAAAACTCGTTGTCAGGTTTAAGCTCGCTTTTGTACATATCCTATTTAATTATTTTTAGCGGCCCGTCCCGGTTTCGCCCGGGTGGTCATTTGTTTCAGTCAATTTTTAATTTTTTTCACTTTTATCTCTCCGTAAGAACCATCCTCGTACTTCAAGGAATATTCTAAAAAAAGAATTAGCGAAATCGGTTCAGCTTCTCTCGAGATTTGCGCCTAGCAACACTTTCAGAGATTAATTTTTATGTACATATATGTAGATTGTGTGTACAATAATAATGAAAAAATTAGGTCCATATATTAATTTATCTAAGCGCGAGTGAACGAAGCCGCGGGTGAAGCCAGTATTTTTATAATTAAGTTACCCCGTGGAAAATGCTGACCACAGTACCCAGTACTACGCTCTCAGCTCCCTGTTGCAAATTATGTGTTATTTTTGGTGTGACAGATTATTTTATTCTCGTCTGTTCTTTCTGTAAAGGCCCCATTTTTATATTTCTCATTTCCCGTTGTTTCAGTTTAATATTCACAAAAAATACGGATAAAAGAACGATTTTGTGATGAAAGAATTGCAAATCGGTTTGATAAACATGTGTCTTCAAGTTATTGAATATAACCGCTTTCCTCTTTCAAAAAGTTGAAGTTCCTCTTTTAGTTTTACGAGATGAGAAGAACCCTTTATTTATATGGTTTGGATCTGTTGAGCTCTCTAAATACTTTGCAACAGTCTGCCGATAGCTCACCTGATTCATGTGCGTCTCATCTACAACTTTTTTAATATTAGTGTTCTGCACTCGGGGTAATTTACTATCGATATTTTTATTAAATTAATTTCCTGTAGATTACTTGTAATAATTATATCCAAATAGCCGAGGCGGACGAGGAGTAAGAATCGACCCCTGTATTATAAAGAATAGATCTCATATGGTACTGACAACTGTAGTTGACTTGTTACTTAGTAACGATAGGTTCAGGTGGGGGTTCAGGTGGGGGTACTCCATTTTCCGCATTTGGACTCCAGTTGGTCCTTTATGCGTAGTAGTTTGCTAGCATAGCCAGCCTAGCTCCGCCCAGAAGCGCAGAATTCTTGGGGTCTTCACAGGCTTCGCGGAGCGTTTGTGACGATACTCCATATTATAAAAAAAATATATAAGAAATAACTCAACGCGTGGATTTCGTGAGAGACTTGGAGGAACCTACCAGAGGAAAAGCATCAGCTTCCTTCTGTGTATTTTAAACACTTCAACTGCGTTAATCAACCCTCCAGCAAAGCGTAGTGATTCTTGCAAAACCCTCCATGTTTCAGGAGGGCATGTTCAGCATTAGAGGTGCTAAAGAGGAATGTGGAATAGTTATAATAATAATATTAAGTTATTTCTTTCATTTTTCTTTGCAATAGTTTCTACACCTGGCGGATACCATCTTTGGGTGTATCATATTGTGCAACCGAGGATGATATCCGCTATGTGTAGCCATCGCCTTTAGATTAACTCTCTCAAAGGGCCTCTGTGCTGTTGGCTTCCGCCCGCAAGCCTTCCAAAGGACCGGGCCACATTATGGCCCGATATCATGGTAATGAGATACATTTGACGACCGATGTGGCGCGGTGGGCGAAGGTCTGCCTGCGACGCAGGAGGTTGCGGGTTCGATTCCCTCGGAACAATTGTGTGTACGATCTGCAGATATTTGTTCCGGGTGTTCTGGTCGTTTTCTATGTATAATAAAAAAATTCTATCTATGTAATGTATTGTATTATGTATATCAGTCATCTAGTACCCATAACACAAGCTCTGCTTAGCTTGGGGCTAGATGATGCTGTGTGAATTGTCCAGCATTATTTATTTTATTTATTTATATTAATAATAATTTTATTTCAGACTACATGGGTCCATATTCACTTCAAAGTATAAATATAAACCAGGGTACCTCCTGAGTAGGCACATGATTAATCGAGATTGCCAGCTCAATTGTCGCTGGTTACGAGGTTGTAAACTCTGGGAAGGAATAATCGTAATTAAAAAGGGTTGGATGTCGTTAAAAATGAATAATTGTTGTGTTGGGCTTTAATTGGCTGGATTTGTTGGGATTTTTGGTGAAAAACGGAGGATAGGTAGGTAATGTATTGTTTTTTGTGGAGTGGATGTGCCTATTAGAAAAACAAGGTGAATCATTTGTTCGTACACACTCGTTATAATATACAAAGATCTACATAATGTGTATCCGGATCCCAGTATTTTTATTAATAATTAAAACTAAGGAGGGAATCAAACCCGCAACCTTCTAGACACGTTATCTTTATAGTTTATTTTTAGTGTGTGTGTGTGTGTGGATGAGTGAGTTGCATTTTACTGTGAATACAGTGTGTGAGTGTGTGAATTGCCATTGGCGCCACGGGAACCGTCAGAGATAAAAAAAAATTAAACTTTAATGAATTAATTTATTGATAAAGTAAATATGATTATAATTATACTTAGAAAACACCAGGGCTCGATAACAAATATTATCATAAAAATATTTTATTTTGCGGCGGAATCGAATCTGCAATCTTCAGCGTCGCAGGCGACCTTAGTCCTGGGCTACTAATGTCGTCAAAGCATTGTATATTTCCTAGTGATGAGGTCAAAGAGAAATAAGTAGGTAAAGTAAACTCTGAAATATAGAATAATGTAGACACAAACCAGGTTTCAGCAGAAGCAATTATTTCCAAATGTCAAACCGATATCAATCTCGAAGCCTACTTTGAAACTCGATAAAAAAAGTTTCGTTTGACGAATCACACGAAACGTACAACTTTACCATCAAATTGTTTCAGATAACCTTCTGAATCCTTTCGTTTCGGATCTCTAAGAAATAAATATCCAAATCGTTTCCGTAATTATTGAAAGAACGGATAGATCGTCCGACAATGTCGTAATAAGTATTAAAAAATATACCAACAGTTCTAACGGACTGAAAAGATAAAGAAAGCGCTTTTTTTGGCATGTCAAATAAAAATGGCAATGAATCTGCATGGACCGAGCATTGTACTATACATAATTATCATACCTCTATTCTTCCGCGGAAGCCGATTCGCACCGCGGTTCTAAGTTTTGACAGCTCGCGGTGAGAAACGACTAAATACCTGAAAGATCAGCGCCGTCTATTGAGATAATGCAATAGGGTTTTTGTATTAGAATTTGCTTTTAGCATTTCATAGTAGACCTCCTGGCTCTGGCATTAGACTCCATCTGGCTAACGTTGTTAAGCCAATGAAAAAATATAATTGCGTCGGATGAAAAACAAGGCGAGAGCAAATTTATTGCTGCAAGATAATATTTTTCACATTCTCGATAATGCCTTTTGAGGGAAATGTTTTCAGCAACCTGGCGTATTTATTTATCACCAACGAGTTTTTCTTCGAATAAGGGTATATTAATACTTTTATGGTGCGACTGGAAAAGGTGAATCCCGGAACTATTAATTATATAAAAATAATAATAAATAATGCTACCTATTCTTAATCAACAGAGATAGAATTATTGTTCTATGAAAACGAATTGAGGTTATTTTTAACCAATGGGAATGAATTTTTGGTAAATTATATTTTTATGGGGTAAAATGTACCCTTTGTCCATTCAATTCATCAAGCTTCTACATCATCATCAGCCTATGTTAGATCACGGCATAGGCCTCCCCTAATAAGCGCCATAGCGCCTGTCTTCAGCTTGACGCGTCCAGTATCCCACCTCGTCGGAAGGCGTCCTACACATTAATCCAGGTCTATACCTGTAAATTTAAGCCCGATCCGTCTAGTTGTTAAGGCATCAAGAAGTAACAACCATCCATCCATCCAATCTTATATTTACATTAGTAAGAATTATACAATGAATACTACGACCTCTGTGGTGCGGCGGGCCAAGGGCCGCCTGTGACGCCGGAGGTTGCAGGTTCGATTCACGCCTTGGGAATTTTTTTTGAACGATCTGCAAATATTTGTTCTGGGTGTTCTGGGTATTTCCAATTAATTATAAAAAACCTATGTTTTGTATGTATTGTATTAATACAATACTGTTGACTGATAAACTTAAGTATATCAGTCATCTCGTACCCACAAGCTCTACTTGGCTTGGAGCTAGATGATGTTGTGTGAATAGTCAAACATTATTTATTACAATAATCTGCCTCCCGTTGGAAATTGAACCCTAAATCCACCACGTTTACTATCCCAATTGAATAGCTAGTTATAGTAATTGAAAGAACCTCAATAAGTATCTTTGCAATATCGAGGTCACCTTAAGGTCGTCGAAAGAACTGAGGTCACATCGCTAAGGTCAGTGGAGTAAGGTCAAGTAAACAAATTCATGTAATGTAACAGGTGGGAGTACGATATTGGATTATTAAACTACTTATTTACTATCTGTGGTAGGTATTGTAAATGTCATCATCATCACCCTATAATAGTCCACTGCTGGACATAGGCCTCCCCTAATGAGTGCCGTAGCGCCCGGTCTTCAGTCTGTCGCATCCAGCATCTGCCTGCAGTCTTTGGCAGATGGTCATCCCACCTGGTCGGAGGGTGTCCTACACTACGTTTACCGACTATCATGAAATACTAAATCAAATCCTTAGGCAGAAGCAATAAAATAAAACGTAAGATCTAGGCTAAAACCTACCTCACCTGCACTCACATCACGAAATTAATCCAAACTTAACCCTACGTGATTTATTCTAATCCTCCCGTGTAAAAGTTAACGACTGCGTATTTTAGGGTTAGATCCACTTTGATAAACATACTCCTAGTTTACGAGTACCTAGTCAGTTAATGTTCCGTACTTAGCTGTTTTTACAAGAGGTAAGCCTAACTGATAACAACATAAATAATAATAAATAAATAATTAATGGTAGACCATCCACACAGCGTTATCTAGACCCAAGCAACCTTGTGCTATAGTACTAGATAACTGATATAATTATAATAATATTTTTAAATTTATCTTTATTTTTATTTACATGGATATAATTATGATAGTAAATTAAAATTTGATCTAAGCTAAAAGAATATTTTAACTATTTTCATTCAAATTCGCCGGTTAGTTTAGCTATGCTCGGCCGGGTGATTATGTAACTCGCGACCGGTTTGCGACAGGCGTAAATTAAGCAATCAGTGCTGTCAAACGTCAATTTTGTATTAGTTTGACACATCATCAATGGTCTTCAACTTTCGAGCGAAATGCGGTTAGAATCGAACTAAGGTTCTTTCTTCTAGCTTCAACGTCGAGCGAGACGTCACTCGAGTCTTGAGTTACAGCAATGAGAGTCCTGCCGGCCTCTCAATTGCTGTTCAGCAGCCGATTGGCTGCGATGGTCTTCTTGCGTTAGGACATCATCGTGGTGTTCCAGCAGTTCCCGGGGAAGTGGTCGCCAGGAAGGTCTTGTATCTGGCGGCCTCGCGTGTAGGGGAGCGAGTCCGTTGAGGTGAGCGTGGCGGGAATTGTCCGCACGGTCGTACATCCTGCGCGCCAGCTTCACCACGAACTCTTCTACTGAGGGTGTTTGTAGGTCACGTGCGATAACCGTACATATCGGCCCGCGCCTGTGCAGACTCGGAGTGCGATGTTCTGCTGCGCTTGCTAGTTTGACACCAGTTACAACGTCAAAATTGGTCAAAATTGGAGTTTGACAGCACTGATTGCTTAATTTACGCCTGTCGCAAACCGGTCGCGAGTTACATAATCACCATACGGTTCCCACTAGGCATAGATTTAAAATACCTAAAGTGTCGCTATTCTATGAATTTCTCAGTACCTTAAAAAATTTTTTAGGTAAGCGAAAACAATGAAATTCATAGGCCGCGGTACATTTTTTTGCTCAACTTAATATTTTTTATATACGTATTTAAATGCTCTCGTAGAACCTAGAAGAAATGTTGCCTAAGGAAAGTCGAAGAAAACCTCAAAGAAACTAAATCAACCCAAAACATCCACATAGGACCCATCAACCGACTAAAGCGGGGTCAGAAATACCCCATCCGTTTTTATGCGGCTGTATTTAGCGAGGGTAGGGGTCGTTATGTCTTATCATGTGTTGCGGTTCCTTGGGACTGTCTAAGGAACTGCAGACGGGAGACTTGTATAGTTGTGATTGTTGATAAGAATCAGTGCAAACGAGCTACTTACTGATAGTTCACGATGAGACTACGGATCACTTAATTAACTTTAATTAAGTTAAGTTAATCAAGTCATAATATAGGTATCAGCCTATTATTATGTATTTGTTTTTGTCAATGGCCTTTTAAGTGTTCTTATTTAGTTTTGACTATTACTATAATTATTTTTTATTTCATTGCGTATGCCTGTTCGGAGGCCAGTTTTCCCTACAGAAGACCAGCGCTGGCTAAGTCTTACGGAGCTTAGCCAGCATTATGTAAAGTAAAAGTAAAGTAAAGTAAAAGTAAAAAATCATTTATTTCTTTAGGCTTACAAAATAAGCACAGACAAGTCATATTTTATACATTAAATAATTATCAAAAAAAAAAAAAATTTTACTGTTCACTTCAATTTTTTGTCCACTTGTGGAAGAAGTGAAGAAGATGCTGAGTTAGAGCCCTTTTGTAACAACTCTCTACATGTACCTATTCTATAAGTGTCTTTTTTCTGTTAATTTAAGTTGTTATGTACAAATGTCTTTCTATTTCTATTTCTACTTATAGTGGTTCTAAGTGTATCTACTTTTATCATTCGTTCCGTAAGGGGCTTTTGCCTTCCGAGGTATTAATGAAATTAATTTGATTCTTGTGCATCCTACAATCCTACTAATATTATAAGCGTGTAAGTTTGTATGTATGGATGGATGTTTGTTACTCTTTCTCGCAAAAACTAATAGAATAGAATAGAAAATGTTTATTTGTGTTTCATATAAAATAATACAACTTAAGAACTAATAATAATAAAGATAAGAAATTAGGAACGAATAAAATAATTAAAACACGAAAACACAGAAAGGCTACCGGCTCAGCATTAAATGCTGCATTGACATAAGCCAGTGCAGCGCTGGTTTTCAGCGGCGCCAGGGTGCTGAGTGCTACTGACTACTACTGAACGGATCGAGCTGAAATTTTGCATACAGGTAGTTCTGGACCCAGAATAAAACATAGGCTCCTTATTATCCCATAAATCAGTTCCCATAGGATAGAAATAATCTTAAACGTTTCCATAGAAACAACGCTTGCGAAGCCGCGGGCAGAAACTAGTATTGTATAAATTATCCGATTACTACGTTACCTACCTGTAAATATTAGTTACTATTGGTATAAAGAAATTTCTGCGCCCTTAAAGGGTACCTATACACCTAAGTTAAAAATATGTGACAATGTATGTGTATGCAATAAATGAAAATGAATATGTTAAAATACTGCAGTTAGCTCAATTATTTCAATTTTAAATACCCATTTATTAAATAAATAAATAATGCTGGACAATTCACACAGCATTATCTAGCCCCATGGTAAGCAGAGCTTGTGTTATGGGTACTAGATAACTGATATACATAATACAATACATTACATATATAGATATTTTTTATTACACATAGAAAACGACCAGAACACCCGGAACAAATATCTGCAGATCGTACACACAATTGTTCGGAGGCAGGAATCGAACCCGCAACCTCCTGCGTCGCAGGCGGACCTTCGCCCACCGCGACACATGTCATGGGTCGTCATTCCATTCTAACTTTCCGTGTTCACTTAATTATAATTTAGTGAACCAACATTAAAACTATTTATTTGAAAATTATTTGAAACATACAAACAGCGTTATCGATGACATGTTTGAAATAATTTTAAGGTCCAACTTCACCATTCTGGTATAAAGCACATATCATATTACCCTTTGATTATCTTTACGAAGAGGTCCTAACCGCCATAATGCGAGTGGGGGCACCTGATATGAAAACTTGTGCCCAAGTTCATAATCGCATCTTAGTTCAGTAGTTCAAACTTTAGGGCGACGGTACATACTAGAGTTTATTAATAAGAAGACTCAATATGCTTTGCAAAGTTGTAATATGTTTACTTGGGGTAATCATCAGCATCATCAGCCTATAGCAGTCCATTGCTGGACATAGGCCTCCTCAATGAGCGCCATAGCGCCCTGTCTTTAGCTTGCCACATCCAGCATATACCTGCAGTCTTTCGCAGGTATCCCACCTGTTCGGAGGGCGTCCTACACTACGTTTTCCGAGTAGTGGTCTCCACTCAAGAACACGTTTGCCCCAGCTGCAGCGGCCGTCGGTTCTTCGCGAGA
The DNA here is from genome assembly GCA_947044415.1 of Eupithecia dodoneata. Lineage (NCBI taxonomy): Eukaryota > Metazoa > Arthropoda > Insecta > Lepidoptera > Geometridae > Eupithecia > Eupithecia dodoneata. The sequence goes on from OX345670.1 coordinate 6,613,086, forward strand.
TATGGCCGTCTTTGTTTTCGTTTTTTTTATGTCCTTACTTGGGGTCTTTTGTGTTTATTTATTTGTATTTTAGACAATTTACTACGCTTTCTTCAATTCGACTTCAACTTCTTGCTAGATGGCTCTGCGTCTGGATTGACGGCCACGCTATCTGGGGACGAGTCTATTTGACGTTTGTCATGTGACAGGATCGTGTATCATTTTTCCGGTTTCGGGCGGTTTTGGTAGAGCGCCTCTATCGTCCGAACGTGGAACTACGCAAATCACATACAAAAATAAGGCGTTACTATCACGTTTCCATACTACCGTCAAATAGACTCGGGGCTCTGTTTTTAGACGACAGATTTAAATTTTTTCTAGTTCTGTATATTTTTCAATATCAATTTAGATAAACAAGAAACAAATTACAGTTTGGAGGAGTGGTTTTGAGAAGCTCAGCCTTGGCTTTTAGTCAAAGGCAAAGTCAATATAATTTATTTCTTTAGTTTTACAAAATAAGCACTTAGACAAGTCATATTTTATAATATAATTATTATCAAATAAAATTATTTTACTGTTCACTTAAATTTTTTGCCGTAGAAGTTTTTTTTAAATGACCAGAAGGCTATCTTTCGTTTAATTTATTAGGTATATTTTTTATTAATTCGATATAATGTTGGCTCTGATTCCCCGCGGTTTCACCCGCGTAGTGATAGATATTTTGGATAATATACATACAATATATCTTTATAAATTGTCGCCTATGTGTTATTCTGATGTATAAGCTATTGTAAAGTTTCATTAAAATCCATTCAGTAGTTTTTACGTGAAAGAGTAACAAACATCCATCCATACATACTTACAAACTTTCGCGTTTATAATATTAGTAGGATAAAGAACCCAGCGCAAAGTAAATCTGCATTTTGTCTGTTGCACTAAAGCTTCTCTTCAATTTTTCTATCTCTTCTGACAAGTTCCACACCCAAGCGCAGACTTATTTGGCACGAACTCTGAACAGTTTATCTCAAGTTCATTAGCGCGACTGTCGGGCCGATATCACGCTGATGACGTCAGTAATGAGTTCATAGCTAACTAGACTTTAGATATTAGGTCTAGTCTTGAAGCAACTTGTATCTGACTTGATTGGGATTTGCAAACTTTAATACCTAATGTTGTAGCTTGGATATGATGTGAAGATAAGATGGATCTATAAATAAATAAATAAATAATGCTAGACAATTCACACAGCACTATCTACCCCCAAGTTAATGTGTGTTATTGGTGCTAGATAACTGTTATACATAATACTTGTACAATACATTACATAGATATATATTTTTTATCATACATACAAGACTAGAACACCCGGAACAAATATCTGCAGATCGTACACATAATTGTTCCGAGGCGGGAATCGAACCCGCATCGACCTGTGGCGTGGTAGACAAAGGTCCGCCTGCGACGCAGGAGGTTGCGGGTTCGATTCCCGCCTGGTCGTTTTCTATGTATAATAAAAAATATCTATCTATGTAATATATTGTATTATGTATATCAGTTATCTAGTACCCATATTAACACAAGCTCTGCTTACCATGGGGCTAGATAATGCTGTGTGAATTGTGTCCAGCATTATTTATTTTATTTATTTTTTTCACATTTCATTTATTGTATCCATAATTATAGGTAGGTAAATCAATATTTACCTACTTACATATTCTAACACACTTAATTGGTCGCTTATAATTATTTAGGCGACCAATTAAGTGTGAGTTATGTACCAGTGTCATTTTAGTTTTGTTAGTTTTAGTGTTAGTGGAGCAAGTCAAGTCAAAAATCATTTATTTATTTAGGCTTACAAGATAAGCACTTAGACAAGTCATATTTTATACAATACAATATTATCAAATAATATTATTTTACTGTTCACTTCAATTTTTTGTCCACTAGTGGAAGAAGTGAAAAAGAAACCACTAGCATGTTCATCTCGTATATGTCTAATACATGGTTATTTGCCTATTTAAATTTAAATATAATATGATTCGATACATGTCAATATTTAAGTAAAGCTATGCACAACAACAGCAGTTTTAGAATTAGTCAGTTATTATTAAATTTAAGTACCTACAGCCCTCACAAAACAATCAACTACAACCGAATCGTCCACTCGAAAGATCAAGTGAAACTCCAGATGAAGTGGGAGTTAAACTGACAATGACTAATTACGGCGAAGTGCCGAGTTGTCGCAATTGTCCCGGCGCGGCGGGAGTGTTGGGAATGGAGGATTCAGTCCCGAAGGTTCCTGTTGTGACCGTTGGCTTTTTAATTTGACTGGAAGCTGGGGTATTACGTGTTTTGCGTGAAACGGAACGCAACTTAGGTAAACGAAAAACGATATAAAAGGTTTTTTTTAAAACTGATATCGCTGTTTCAGTTACTATGTTAAGGAACAAGACTTTTTTCTATGAAATTAAATAATATCCCAAAAAAAAATAGTTTTTTGCTAGAAATTCTAATTTCAATATTTTTTCTAAGGCTTGTTTTAGGCATCTTAAAATCATTTCTATGCTAGGCCATATATCATCATCATCAGCCTATAGCAGTCCACTGCTGGACATAGGCCTCCCTCAATGAGCGCCATAGCGCCCTGTTTTCAGCTATATGTAGTTCAGGCCATATGTAAAATAACGTCGTCCGCAACGCAACGTGAACGCTGAACGTGCCTTTCCCCCCTCAAAAGTGGAGTTTAGCCATAATCACCCCACTTGGCAGGTGGATTGGTAATAGCAGCAGGGGTAATACCCACACAAATTGAAGCTAGCCTTTGGTACGCAACATTTTACTATTGTCAAAACCGACATACAGAAACGTTGTACATACCTTTCTTCATCGCAGTCGAGCAAAAGGAGACTGCAAACTGTAATCATGTTTTCAAAGAAACTTCCCAACATCCCATCAAAGTATTTCTTACAACTACGTCGTGGTCACATCCCCCGGGACTATGTTCAACTTTCCATTGTACTTCTGGATTCTGCTCCCGCGGAAATATCGCGACAATATTAGTTCTATTATGCTGAGGTTTGCTTTAGAATTTGTTTTTACAGATAAAGAAGAATTTACGGTCGACTGTAAACAATACAATGATTTAAGAGGCAATGCGACTAGGAACTATAATTAACTATATTATTTATTTATATTTATTGATTCGAATCAATTAAATATTTAAGTTAAATTATTTCCTGTTTTTCTTTTCTGTTTTTTTTCCGGGACTATGTTCAACTTTCCATTGTACTTCAGGATTCTTTTTCTTTCATTGTTCTTCTGGACTATATTATTTAGTTAAGTAGAACAGAATCCTGAAGTACAATGGAAAGTTGAACATAGTCCCGGAAAACAAACAGAAAAGAAAAACAGGAAATTATCAAAGCAATGATGGCCAAGCTTGAAGGCCCAGACCCTAGCAAGCTTAGCCTGTCCATCATAGGGTAGCTGTAGTTAACAGGGCAGTTACTGCGGACCATTGATCACTTCCATTGCATCAAATTAACCTTTAAAGTGCGAAGCCCCGGAACCAAGAAACTAGAGACACATTATACCTATCCTACGAGTAAGTAAGGTAGAACGGGACAACAAAAATTTGTATCGCTACAAATTTTAGTAACACTAAATTGATGAGTTAAAACAAAGGCTACTAATCAATTCATTCTCAATCTACCCAAATTCAATTTAACTCCTAAATCGGTGAGTGGGAGTAATTAACAAAGAATCTAAAGCCCGTGACACACTTGCGACATATTAAATTGATAGTCGCAATTAAATTAACGCCCGTGTACTTAACCCTTAATTACCGAAACATCTAAGGTGAATTTCATTACTTAAGCTGGCTATTAGTCAGCTTCGTGGGGCGTACAGGCTCTACTTATTTAAACTGGGTGACGTGAGCCACGTCCTGAGTTTTACATGTTACAAAGTTGGCTACTTTAAAGGGTTAAATTTAAACGTTTAAGACAAAACACGAAATAAACAAAACACGACTTAATAGAATATTTTCAATTTAAACGTTCTAGAACACAGGGGACATTCCCTATTCTGATAAATAAATCGCTTCACTATGACATTGATATCGTCACGGAATGATATATTGACATTCTGATATATTGATAATATCACATTTTGACATTCTACCTTACACGAAAGAAACTACAGATAGGTGAAACTACAGAGGGCGGTGCATCAAAAGTTGAAACCAATCATAAAATTAAATCAATCTTTTCGTGCAAATAACACGCACTATCTTTCATCAAATAATTATATTTGACGATTATGCTACGATATCATTGTCATAGTAAAGCGATTAGTTAGCAGAATTTGGCCTCTCTTCTTAGGAACGTTTTCATAAAACGCTGTTTACGTAGAACAAAACCTAAAAAAAACCATAAACAAAGCTGTCAAAGTCGAAGTAAAACATTACAAAACTTCTAGAATGTTTTGACTTGACGATTTACTTGCGTAGGATATGTCTATTATATTTTAACCTTCGAGTGACCCCTATTTACAAAGAAAACAAAGAAAGACCTTTTGCTATCCGAGAATTGAAATCGCAACATCCCTCACTCTGGTAATGGCCGTTTGCTGAACTTCCGAGCAATGAGGTTGTGAGCGAATAAGATGCGTCAGATATATTAAATCTAACAATAATAATCTTCTAAAATTAATAATTCAATAAAAACAATAATATTCTTTGTGAACCATTATATATATATATATATTCAATTATACATATGTAGATCGTTTATGAGGGGAATTCATGTACGGTATTTGTTGACACCGCTTTAATATGACTAAGTAAAAGACGAAGGAAAGAAGAAAATTGATTTCAGTATCTAGTCATATGTGCCTGCCTAATATATCCCCTATCCGCATAAAAAACAGGAACAGAAAAAATACTGTTTCGGGGAGGACCGCTTCGCAGGCCTCGATAACATTGGATAACATTGATAATATTTGGTGGGAGATCGCGCGTGACCGCACTGAGTGGAAGAAAATATTGGTTCTGAAACTAAATAAAATAAAATGAAATTCTTTTCTCCCGTGTGTCGCTAACTATCGCAACCTCACATCACAAGCGAAGGGACTGACGTACGCAATTGTCAGAACACCTCCCGTTCCTAAAGCTACGTGCTCACAATACGGAATAGGGGATCAAATAAGTCTATTACACATTCGTATGTAAATATCGGCCCTGTTACCGTCGGTGACTTTTGTCTTTCGGGTCAGCATTAATAATTCTTGATGCTTTTGGTAAAGAATATCCGAAGTTACAGGTCTTGTCTCTTGGGAGGTATAAAATCAGCTGGTAAAACTTTGCGGAAGTGTAGATACTTCCGAATGGTCAATTCATAAGTAGAACGAGTTATTATTTTATTTTTGGTTTTCAACAACGAATATTTTTGATTCCTTATTTATATATTACTAGCTGCGCCCCACCAGTTCACTTTTTTTTCACTTTTCTTCGAATTTTGTCATGTTTTCTTCGTTTAAATCTTCCCTGGACTACGACAAACATTTCAAAACCAAAATCAGCTAAATCGGCTCAGCCGTTCTCGAGTTTTAGGGAGACTAACGCAATAGATTTTTATATTACTTATAAAGATTTATTTATTAGTTATGGCGAGTGAAGGCTTGAAGCTAAATTTTTTTGCAATATTTTGTAACACTACTTTAATGCGTTTTAGGAATCGTCCCGCATACGTTTTGATTTAACATCATTCCCTGCAATAATAATAAAATTAACAACAATGCTATACGTTTTTATGTTAAAGTAAAAAGCTTGCTAACGACATGTGTAGCTTATACCTTTTTTTTCATATTTGATTATCTCTGAAAAGTAACGCTTCAGGGGTTTATGTTATAATTATGGATAGTGGATACGTTTGTTTGTGTAAGTGTCCTCGTTCCAAACATATAAAATATGTAAACATTCATTTTGCACCGCAATTATTATGAAAAAAAAAGGTAAACTGATGATAGGGCCAAAATCTTCAAAGCCGTCCTTTCGCCATCGATATCCAACGGAATTTACATACAAACCCACAACATACACACACCCCATAAACAAACCTTCAGCCAGTCGAAGTAGTGGGCTTTATCTACCTCATTCACGGAAATGAAAAAATATATGTTGCCCGCATGAAATACCCAGAGCATCATATTACAAGAAATCATCTCGTTACACGACTACACAAAACATAATTAGGAAGTTTGTCTGTAATGACCGAGGTCAGACGTGACTCTACTAATAATATGAAAAATGTTCGTTCGTTGTTTTAATATTTTTTGGGGTTATTCGCTTCATGTTTGGGTTTAAAGGGTGGCATTGTTGGAGTAGGTAAGACCATGAGTCTACGTTCTAGTAAGTCGGTACCTATCATGATTATCATCGTCATCAGACTATAGCAGTCCACTGCTGGATATAGGCCTCCCCCAACGAGCGCCATTACGCCCTGTTTTAACCATTAGCTTGCCGCATCCAGCATCTACCTGCAGTCTTTCGCAAAGTTATCGACATAGTTCTAAGAATTAGCAAGCTGAAGTGGCAGTGGGCCGGCCATATCTCGCGAAGAACCGACGGCCGCTGGGGCAAACGCGTTCTTGAGTGGCGACCACAACTCGTTAAACGTAGTGTAGGACGCCCTCCGACCACACCTGGTCGGAGGGCTGGGGGGGGTATGACGACCTGCGAAAGACTGCAGGTTGATGCTGGATGCGGCAAGCAGAAGACAGGCGCTATGGCGCTCATTGGGGGAGGCCTATGTCCAGCAGTAGACTGCTAAGGCTGATGATGATGACGTCACTAACCTTTTGTTTCGGATCTCTAAGAAACAAATGTCAGAATCGTTTTCATAGTAAGGTCACCGAAAGAATGGATCGGCCATCTTTAATTTTGTGCGATCTTACTTTATCCGTCAACTTCGTTCGTTTTTCAAAGTACAACTCTAGAATAGGGAAAGAAGGCGCTCGCAGCGAACAACGAGACAAGATACTCGTAGCACACGGCGTAACATTTGATGCTCGCTGCGAATGATACATTACGCCCCGTAACTCCAGTAAGTACCAGACTTTATCACTGCATAATAAAAAAAAAATCCCTTCCTACTGTCTTTCTGTCCCTATTTATACTTAGACGGGTTTTATTGCGGTTTTTTTTAATAGATAAAGTGATTCAAGGGGTATGTTTATAAACTACTAGTTTCTGCCCGTGGCTTCGCACGCGTTGTTTCTATGGAAACGTTTACGATTATTTCTATACTATGGGAACTGATTTATGCGATAATGAGCCTATGTTTTATTCTTGGCCCAGAACTACCTGTTTGCAAAATTTCAGCCCGATCCGTTCAGTAGTTTTTGCGTGAAAGAGTAACAAACATCCATCCATACATACAAACTTTCACGTTTATAATATTATATAAGTAGGATTTGACACATGGATTATCACGCTGGCGAAGCCGCGGGGCGCAGCTAGTAAATTAATATACTTAACAGGAATTGAATTGCATCGATTGACGAGTGACAACCAATTAACCACAACGACCAATTAACGTTGAAATTAGTTTAATGTTAGCCATGAAATCAATCGCTTAAATATTAATCGAGCTTATCTAAATGCGAACCCAATCGTTAATATCTATAGGTAAACGATTTGCGGGACATTTACGATACTTAATCGAGTTTACATTAACTGCAGATTTTCTAAATTTGTTAAATAAATAATTATAAATGTACATATAAATAATGTCAAATAATGTCTGTGAGGCAGAGTAGCCCTCGCGTCTAAACACAAGTTTTACTTAGTTAGAGCGAGGAGTCGATGCATTTTCAGCACTAAGGTTTTAGGGTAGAGTACTTTACCGAAAGGTAAACTTAAATGTTATAGAGATAATCGTGATTAGTTTTAGATAAGTACTCTGTTCAACTTAACCTTTAGAAACCATTTCTTGAAAATAAATACTTTTTATTATTATTATTATTAATGCTGGACAATCCACACAGCATCATCTAGCTCCAAGCTAAGCAGAGCTTGTGTTATGGGTACTAGATGACTGATATACTTAATACAATACATTACATAGATAGATATTTTTTATTATACATAGAAAACGGCCAGAACACCCGGAACAAATATCTGCAGATCGTACAAACATTTGTCCCGAGGCGGCAATCGAACCCACAACCTCCTGCGTCGCAGGTGGACCGCCTTCGTCGAACGTCGCCCACCGCGCCACAGAGGTCGTCAAAATAGGATTGGTAGTTGCGAGTAAAAGAAAATAGTTATTTGTATAACTAAACGGCTATTTGTAAGTTCAAGACGATTTCGTACACTTTTCCCTTTAAAAAACATTACATGTAAATTGGTTTTATCAATGACATTACATAGGCAAATAACCATGTATTAGACACATAAGAGATGTGAACATACTAGCTGTTCTTTTTCACGAAATTAACAGTAAAATAATCTTATTTGATAATAATTTATAGTATAAAGTATAAGATGCTTATTTTGTAAGCCTAAAGAAATAAAAAATATTTTTTTAAACTTTCCATATCCACCCTTCTAAAAATATATCAGCAATAATGTCCTTAACATTACGGGAACAACTTGACCTTGAGCTTGTCCAGAGACAATTATGAGCATAATTTCTTCTCTAGAGAACATTCATTCCACGTTCACGCTCAATTGATTTACTACAGCTGTAAACAACATAAAAAACACCAAGTAAATGAGTACTGCCCTAAACTACACCTATAGTTTCTGCCTACAGAATAAACTAACAACACCTCCGAAATAAACAGAACAAAATACCTCCAACCATCCATCATACGAACGGAAAACAACGCAAAAACAACCTTAATTACATCTGTCATGAAACAATGAACAGCTGTCAAAAATATAACGAATCTTCTACAAGGGGTAGGTATCATTTAGTTCCACCAGTGGGCTCCACCCTGTTTCGAACAATGGATGGGAAAAAACTATTATGTGCTTGGGAATTGGCGGGTTGGATCGCAGTTATGGCGAATAAATAATAACTACCACTACTTATTTGGAACTGCAAAACCACAAATTGGAGTCATTCATCCATATGCCATTTTGTTACCCTAAAACATACCGCATTATACTTTATATGATATCAATAATGTAACATTTTAATAAAGCTGGTATTTGTTGGTGTGAAAACGTTACCATGAAAATTTATTTTATATTTCTTTAAAATATGGGATGTTTTGGGTAGGAAGCGGAAGAGGTTCGTTTTTGAGGGTTGTGATCGTGCGCAAAAACTGTCAAAGGTTATTCACACTACCCAAAGGTTAGCAGGTAGGGAAGGTTTCTAGAATTAAGTGCAGATGCATTTCACACAATATAACACAGTGCATATAAAATAAATATACATATAAATAATCTAAAAGATTATCACACTTTAAATTGTGTAAATTATAGTGTAATAATCTTCTAAATATTTAATTATAGTCTAATAAGTAAGTAGTTTAATAATTAGCCCATTTCAATAGCGGGACGATAGCGTCCCTTTCCTCGATTGCGTCTCTGACGAGACGACTAACAAACCAACCGACAACGTATTATCCGTAAGTATCTTATTTATAGTGTAACGTCTTTATACATAGGTACACAATTACATATACACAATTTAAAGTGTAATAAAAATGAATATATAGAAAGAAATAATCTTTTATTTGTCTATCTATCAAAAGATGGCGGCTACTCGTTTGCCTTCTCATAATGCCTTCACAAAATGATCAAGCTAATTTACAAAACTTTGTTTTTCCGTGAGGATAATGATGATGTAGACGTCTTAGCTGCAATCCCGAAGGCATAAAATAGAATGGCTATTTTGCTGGTATTTCACACTCTGTTTTAAAATAGGTTTTATAAAAAACTCGCTATCAGTAGCACCAAGCTTGTCAGGAAAGAAAAATAACTGCCGGACCTATCCAAGGGCCTTATCTCCAGGGTTGACACTCCGCACTCATTCTGATTTGTGGCTGCCAAGGGCCAGCCCTGACTGGGAACGCGGAACGTACTAGGGAACTTTTACTGGAGTTTTTCGCACGACTTTTTCACAATGTTTTATAAAACTTATATCGGAGGTATTGATAGTGTTGTGTGTTGTGTTGTAGTGTAGTGTTGTATGTATGTATGATTCTGTTGATCTATACTATTTACTATAATATTATAACGAGGAAAGGTTTGATTTTTTGTTGGTTTGTTTGTAATGAATAGGTTCCGAAACTACTGGAACGTTTTGAAAATTATTTCCCCGTTGGGAAGCTACACTGTCCCCGGTGAACATAGGCTATATTATTTTTTGAAAAAAGTTAGGGTTCCGTACTAAAACCGTGCGAAGCCGGGAAGGTCCTCTAGTGAAATATAAAATTGAATGCTTTTAGAAAATAGTTATATTTCATCTTGTGCGTGCATTTCATCGTATGACGAGAGAAGAAGATTATGACCTCATTTGAGAAGTCCCAACTATAGACGAAAATAAAAAGATTTACCCAATAAATATCTGACTGGTAAATAATAAAATAATAATATGATTTAGTTAACATCACATAACGTAGTCTATAGTTAACTTTACACACATCCAGTTGAGCAACGCACGAATGTAACCGTGAACTGAAACTACCATTCGTTTTATACATCGACATTTAGATGTCGATGTATAAAACTAATGGTAGTATAGTTTAGTTGGAGAATTATATAAATTCATCAAAATAGGGTTAGACCTATTTCGATGATTTTATATGATTCTCTAAACTTGTGTTTCTCGTTTTCAACTGACTTCAAAAAGAAGGAGGTTCTCCATTCGACAGATTTTTTATATTTGTTGATGTTACCTAAGAACTTCGACTGGGTGAACCGATTTTGATGATTATTTCTTATTTGATAGCTGATGCTTCCCGTGTGGTTCAATATGGTCCAGTTCCGACAATGGGATTAATGAGAAAACCATAAAAGTCTTTAGTATGTGCGCGATAAATGGACGAATAACTCAATATCACGCCAACCGATTTCGATGATATTTTTTTTTAAACGAAGTTTTGAACTCATTTTCATTATATTTGAGGAATTTGAAGTCGATTTATAGTTTTTAGAACACGCCAAATTATATGAACTTCGCTCGTGTTCGGTCTGCGTGGGCACACAATAGCTGAGTCATCACGGGCCAGAGAGGTAGAGTATTATTTTCTTTTAACTTCTGGCTTCAGTTTCTAATGCAGTTTCTACCTCTATTTGCGCCAAATAAATATTTATTCAACTAGTTCAAACATGCATTGCAGAACCTTTAACTGTTTCTAGTACAAGTGGTATACAGCTTTTGTTGTTAAACTTCTGCACTTGTATGAGTTACGAGTGGCCTCGTGCTATTGAGAAAGTCGCTTCAAGGCTTTGCTAGCGATTTTATTAGAGAAATCTTAGTCTAGGTACCTGTAATTTTCCAGGTTCGAAACGAAATTATACAAAGTCATTTAAAACGGGATATTTACCATGATTAGATTTTTGAGTTATCCAATATTTCGGCACAGTTTCATGCGCCATGATCACGGAGTAACTGAAGGCACACCATGATGGTTTTATTGTAATTATTTTACAAATATTTCAATTAATTCGTTTAGTTACATTACTCTATTTATTACATTACATACAGACATTCAAACTGTTTTATTATTATTGGCGATATAACTGAACAGTGAAATAGAATTACCTAGTAATTACAATTCACGTAATAAAAGATAGTGTTCATTCATATAATTTTTAGTAACAATAAAATTTTCGACAAATCGCTTCTTAATACGACTACATCACATACTACTTAATATCTTCCATATATCCTGATGAAAGGGGTGTATATAAATAAAATATTAATGATCTGAGTGTAAATCAAAACCACATATTATGTAGATGTAACGAATACATCCGACAGAGAACCAAAGTTGTCGACATAGCTCTGTGAATTAGCAAGCTGAAGTGGCAGTGGGCCGGCCATATCTCACGAAGAACCGACGACGGCCGCTGGGGCAAACGTGTTCTTGAGTGGAGACCACGACTCGGTAAACGTAGTGTAGGACGGCCTCCTACCAGGTGGGATGACGATCTGCGAAAGACTGGAGGTAGATGCTGGATGCGTCAAGCTGAAGACAGGGCGCTATGGCGCTCATTGGGGGAGCCCTATGTCCAGCAGTGGACTAATAAACTCTGATGATGATGATGTAGATGTTGGATAAAAATCCTCTTACGCTCAAACACCATAATGACGTCACTACTTATCTTGGCAATCACGCGGTATTGCGCGTCAACGACCCACTGATTGCATTTTTACGATCATTACGTATCATTGAGCTTGGTTTTGTTAAAATATTGCACAATTTAGGAGTATTTTTGGAAAGGAATTCAAATGGTTTGTTATGATGGTACGCTAGAGAAGGCCAAAGACATTTCAAGTGGTAGCCATATTATTATTACTAGCTGCACCCCGCGGTTTCATCCGCGTGGTGATAGGTATTTTGGATAATATACCTTTATAAATTGTAGCCTATGTGTTATTCTGATGTATAAGCTATATTATTGTAAAGTTTCATTAAAATCCTTTCAGTAGTTTTTACGTGAAAGAGTAATAAACATCAATCCATCCATCCATACTTAAAAACTTTCGCGTTTATAATATTAGTAGGATTATATTAGCCCGGAGTGTCCCACCACTGCAGAGTAAAGGCCTCCCTCCCCTTTTTCCACCCATCTCGATCCTCAGCAAGAAGTACCCATATGAGTCAGTAAATTCTAAGGTTATTGTTGTTAAGGTGCGTAATCCTTCTCGTCCTTCTCACAGGGTAGTCTCTAAGAAATAACTAGATTTCTTAGTAAGTAAATGACTCATAAGTAATGGAGTAAGTTATTTATTTATTTATTTATTGAGATAATAACATCATAACAGGTTTTTTTTATTAAGCCCTAAGGCGATGTTATAACAACTTATACTAAAAATTACATATTTTTGTACATACTACACACAATACTAAATAATTTATAATTTTGTTTCAATAACATTTTGTGCCTTTTTCATGGCTTTCGGCAGGTTTTCGTAAAATATGTCCACGCTGTTTTTGGACAGAACATTAAGTAAATATAAAGCGAGTGACATAGGGGCTAACTTAAGTTATGAGTCATAACTTACTCCTCTACGAAAGCAAGTGTCTTCGCTTGCGACATAAGACGAGAATCAATCTATCATATTATGTGTTTCCTTCTAATATTAGAAATACGTTTGTGAAGATGTTTGATGAAGATAACGCCAAAGCTACTGATTGGATCTGCCTGAAATTTTGTACGGAGGAGACTTAAACCTAGAGTAACATAATATTATTATATATTTATTCAATTTTACACCTAAAAAGGCGTACGAAGCCGCGAACAAAAAATTGTATTAAAATAGCATACTCGTAGTCACTGTCTTTTATATTTTCACGTCTAAACAGCTGCACCGATCTTGATGCAATTTGGCATGGAGATGCTGGAATACAGTCTATTCCAGCGGAAGGTCTTTCTATCCAGAAAATACGACAGTAGTCACGGGCTGAAGCTAGTTCAGATAAATTGGAGCTTGAACTTCAAGAGAGCCTTTTATCAAAGAGCTTCCTTTGTCAGGAGTTTAAGAACTTTGTTTCACTCAGAAAATGTCTTGGAACGCAAAATATTGATATTACTATATTAAGCAATGGATTTTGTGTTGCTGCTTGAAATATGAAATCGACTTATTCCTCAATTTCTTATAAATCGAGGACATCTTTCACGATTTTTCTCTAACTCTCTCGGTTCAGGACCTGGCATCACCGCCCTTCTCAAAATACCTACTTTTATATACAAATATTGGAGATGAATATTTAAGAAGTTATAAATAAAAAAATAATTTATTTCAGACCAGGTCCATAGAATAGACATTTAAATAAAATAAAATATTCCACACAATGAATCAAGTAAAGCATGCATTAAAATTTTATTACAACAATGAATATACATATAACTTAAGTATAACAACACCAAGGTATGGGTCGACGACATCTGCGGCGCGGTGGGCCTAGGTCTGTCTGCGACGCAGGAGGTTGCGGGTTCGATTCCCGCCTTCGCGTCCAGTATAATAATGCATTCAGGATGATACAGGGGCTCCCGCGGTTCTGCAGCGCGTCCGGCATGTTCGCGGAGGCGCGCACGGACGGCTTCCATGCATGCATGCGGAAGAAAATCGCCTCGTTGCTGTTCAGGCTGCACGGCAGTACCAACATCATTCTGAATGCATTATCCAATAAATGGGATAGCCCGTTCCTCAAGCACTGCAACCAAGTAATGATGAAATAATCACTTTCATCATTATTTGATTGCACTGTTTGTAATAATTTACATTAATTGTTAATAACTAACATAGAATTAAGTAATATTTGCTACTAACATGATATGGACATAAATTTAATTTTAATTATGATTTGTCGTTGTCCGAAATAAATGTTTTATTTTTATTTATTTTTTTATTAGGAACAATTGTGTGTACGATCTGCAAATATTTGTTCCGGGTGTTCTGGTCGTTACCTATGTTTAATAAAAAATATCTATATTTTTAATCAATTGTATTAAGTACATTATCAGTCATCTGTACCCATAACACAAGCTCTGCTTATCTTGGTGCTAGACGATGCTTTGTGGATTGTCCGGCATTATTTATTTATTTATTTATTTATGGTGGGTGATCTGAAATTGTATCTCTTTTCAAGAATAAGGACACCAAGTTCAAGGCTGAATAACGTCGACCTGAACAATGAACATATTAGTACTTATGTTACCAAGTCCAAGACTGATTATTACGTCAACTTGAGCAACATGTACCTACCTGTATTTTTCTACCATATCACCCGGAAACGTCATATTTTTTGCACAGGTTCATTGACCCCTTTTTTTACTACAAGCTATTATGCTAAGAGCAATGACTCGACGGTTTTGACGCGGCCTTGGAGAGGTCACATGCCTTTATTATTAAGATACTCGTATCTCATTGAAAAACATGCGTTATTCAGTGTGGGTAAGGTTGAATTTAGCGTAGTGCTTGCGATTTAAATCGTTAGTTAATTTTATGGTGGAAAATGATGGTTTTTCATGGGGTTATTGTACCTATCTCAAATTTTGTTTTTGCTAGACTGTAAGAACTCAATGACCGGCAATTTTACTAAATTCATTTGAAAGGAAACTTTTTCAACCTATTTTCATTATAGAAAATTTATGAAATTCATAAAAGTATACTAAAGTCATTTAAAACGGGATATTTACCATGATTCGATTTTTGAGTTATCCAATATTTTTCATACAAGTATGCCAAATAATGCCGACTTCATAGTTTTTTTTTACAACTACAAAACAATATTTGAGAAATAAAGAATTTATGAATATAATATACCTACTAGTTTCTGCCCGCGGCTTCGCACGCGTTGTTTCTAAGGAACAGGTTAAAGGTTATTTCTACCCCATGGGAACTGATTTATTTATTTTTGGAAAAAGTAAAAGCTTATGTTTTATTCCGAACCTGGAACTACCTGTATGCAAAGTTTCAGCCCGATCTATTCAGTAGTTTTTGCGTGAAAGAATAACAAACATACAAGCGTTTATAATATT
Organism: Eupithecia dodoneata; assembly: GCA_947044415.1. Taxonomy (NCBI): domain Eukaryota; kingdom Metazoa; phylum Arthropoda; class Insecta; order Lepidoptera; family Geometridae; genus Eupithecia; species Eupithecia dodoneata. Next base: position 6,628,792 of record OX345670.1, read on the forward strand.
AGTAGGACACATTATTTTAACAATTTTATATGCAAATTTGCAAAATTCGTTTTTCTATGAACCATCAAGTCTCCAAGTCAGTTGACAGGAATCGAACCCCCGTCCTACCTAGCCACCCCAATAAGCCAAGGCGGTCTGACACGCATGTTCTCACGGCAATGGCAACCCGATATTACCACCATATGCCGGTGGAATTTCGCATCGGTGACCACGACTTGGTCATTAGCGCCTGCTAGTGAAGTGATCAAAGTGAACACTCTGTGGTCACTTTGATCACATACTCGTAGAAACAAAGTACGAGTACATACCTATATTATAACCTATACTTAGAATATTATAACCTGCTGGCATATGTCTAAAGTAGAAAACAACTACAGGCATTACAGCAATAACTACAGCAATAGGCGTTGGTATCTAATGTGCTCATCTTCTAAAAGCCGTATCTCAAACGACACATTAATTCTAAATTAACACATTTTCGAGAATCAAAATGATTTAGAATTTATGTGGTTGACTGTACCTATTTAATGTGAATAGTAAGTAAAGCGTCGAACAGACTTGAGCTCACGCGACGCAACGTATCCTACGAAGTGGGAAGAATCGGATGGCGTGGTGTACCTACGAAAACTGTGTCTCTAGGCCATCTGCAGGCAACTTGTTTTCATAAAAATTCAAGGGTTCCGATCTCATAATGCGTCTCATACGTTGCATACGTTGGACCAGTCTGTAAGTAGCTTTATATTCACCGTCAGTCCGATTCCTCTTTACGACTAAACGATTGAACTAAAGGAGATAGATTGTACCCCCAATGCAGAATGTAGGCTATTTGTTAACCGACTCCAAAAAAGGTGAAGCTTTTTTCGACTGTATGAATTTTTTTTTTATGTATGTTCGTCGATTTTTCCGTCAACTATGGACCGATTTTCCGAAAAATTTTAATTATAAGAATAAATTTTAATAATAATGTATGTATTATGGAATTTAAAGTCGATTTTTAGTAAAATAATCAAATCGTTCAGGAAAAAGTATGCGACGCCGCGGGATAAAACTAATGCTTTAATGGAACCATTTTTTAGGTATTGCGCGCGGCTCGATTATATCAGATACAACATCCAAAAATAAATAAAAAGACAGACATCTATTGCTTAGATGTCTGTCTTTTTATTTATTTATATTAAAATAAGGAAATCTATTGGACTTAGAAGTTGAGACACTCGTTCGTTGAGGTTGTCCCTAAGCTGGACTGATCAATTTTACTAACTCCATACATCAAAATTTTACGGCCAATGACCCTAACCCTCAAATATAGTTTTACGACATCCAAAGAACCTTATAAAATAAACATCCTATGCCTTAATCCCTCACTAACCATAAAATTAAACTCTATCAAGGGAATACCAACTTTATTCCGACTATAAAAGGAAGGTTATTGGTCTGATAGTAAAAGTATGTGGTAATAGGTAGGTACTGGGAAGTTATTAATGCCATATGGTAACCGCAGTTGTAAATTATGGTTATGAAAGTAAAAGCTTTGGTATTTTATTGAAATAATACTCGGTAAGTTTTATTAGAGTTCTTATTAAATGTGTCCATAGATATATACATGATTTTATTACTTTGAACTTAGGTACATCTATAATAGAATTTTATTTATTCATCTTATGGAATAAATACCCGAAAACAGTTCATTTAAAGAAAATTGTCTAGACTTTGTTCACTAACAGACTTTCAATAAAAGCTCGTCTTTAAAATGTATTTTCAAACGAAACTTAATAATTCGTTCTGAATTACAAGCTTGCTCTACAAAAGCCCAGACGGACAATAGAATTCCAAGATTTGACCTTCGAATACACGGCTGTTAAGTCAGTCCAACAAGATTATGTAACGACTTCTTTGCACTAGTAACTAAGTGTGCGGTTTCTGAAAAAATGATCTCAACATAACGCCCTGCCAAGCGGTGACAAGCTTTATTGTCTAGAGTCAGCAGAAGAGTAAATAAAAAAAAATTGCTAATTAATATATTATGCACAACATTATTAAACGACAATTTTAAACGTTCGAGTAAGTAACAAAACATGTTTTACAATCCACCCGGGCCATGGATGAGAACGGTATAGAATCAAGCAGTGGCATATAATCCACCCGAGCTATGGATTAGAGTGGAACAAAATGTCAAATCTAATCCATCAATGGATTAGCTCGGATAACCTAATGGATCATTGTTCAAAGGTGCGATTTACACACTTTAACTATTTTATGAGGACATTAAGGCACTGCTTTAAATGTCAAATATTAAGTCAACCATTTGAGTATATGTAATGTATCTGTCAGTATGTAGTTAGCTCAATTATTTCAACTGTAAATACTAGTCTTATCAATTAACTTTATTTGCTTTAGACATTACAGGACTTTTGGACACGTCACAAAATTCAAATGACTATTTAAAACTAGGATATAAAGTGATCACTTCAGTTTTTTATCTTGTTCTCGTAAGTGTCTTTGTTAATGTGACCTTTGAGGCTTAAAAGTGGCAAAATATATTATTTATTATTATTAAAAGTGTTCTTGAGTGGAGACCGCGGCAAAACGTAGTGTAGGATGCCCTCCGGCCAGGTGGGATCACGACCTGCGAAAGACTGCAGGCAGATGCTGGATGCGTCAAGCTGAAGACAGGGCGCTATGGCGCTCATTGGGGGAGGCCTATATTCAGCAGTGGACTAACTTAGGTTGATGATGAAGATTATTATTAATTAAATGATTCTAGGTTCAAAAAATAGAAACAACATTGTGAAACTATCTGCAGATTGACTGTTCGATTGGTTTTTGAAAATAATAACTTGTATTTATAACGTTTTAATGAAGCGTTTATTGTCAGGGTGGAAGTTCCAACCATGTGTTTCCCATTTCAGTTCAAAGATCAACTGACGTGGAACATTTTAACGATCGTCTGGGTTCTGTTCAATTATTTATTTTACTTAATAATATTAATAAAATAAGGATACATTGCGCAGCATTATGTTGTGTTTACCTGAAAAGAAACGGATCATTAGTAAAGTACACAGTTTGGTTAAATATTAATGATGAATATATATTATAATTATAATATATATTAATAATGGTGAATATAATAAAAGGATTCAGAATTACTGAATAATTTGAGATTTTTTTATAAATTTCGATTACCCAGCAGATTTCACCATGTAGTTTTTTTTAGCGATAAGGCCGCCGATTGTGCCACAAGATTTAGTTAGTATTAAGATCCTTTGTTATTTTTATTATTTTTTTGTATTGATGGTGCAATAAAGTTAAATTAGTATTGTAGTTTGCATTTCATTCACCTTTATTGAATAACTAGCTGCGCTCTGCGGTTTCATCCGCGTGGTGATAGATATTTTGGATAATATACTTAATATCTTTATGAATTGTAGCCTATGTGTTATTTTGATATGTAAGCTATATTATTGTGAAGTTTCATTAAAATCCATTCAGTAGTTTTTACGTGAAAGAGTAACAAACATCCATCCATCCATCCATCCATACTTACAAACTTTCGCGTTTATAATATAAGTAGGATTTGATATTATTATAAAATTAACTTTCGAGATAAAATAATATAAATAAAGCTTCGCATTCTTTTAAATAATTATTCACGTTTCAAACGTATTTTCATAAACCTTTCAATACAATTATGTTGTTTTCAAGCGCAAGTTGACCGAAATAAATTAATACTATCGAAAACAGAAAGTTTAAATATAAAAAATTGATTAAATAAATATAAATTCAACGCGTAGGTTTAACTGGCCACTGAAAACCCCGAATAAATACCGCATGCCGGCGGTTAATGCCAAAAAACTGAGTTTAACCATCGGTAATGGTCGAACGCTTAATCAGACCAAAATTTCAGCACAGAACAATAAAATTGATAGCAGTTATGATGGTAGAGTAATAATTTCAAAAAAGCTCGCATACATTTTCATCGGTAGGTATCATAATTTATTTTTATTTACTTGGAAGACAGACAGTACATAGACATTATAAAGAGTTACAATAAGGATTTACATAGACCAGTGAAGTCTCCACTATTAACAAATTTAAACATAAAACTAGTGAACAGATCGTTAGAGTTTTAACATAATTTAAACTAAGTCAGTTATTGGCGGCAGCATTGTCTGCAATGCTTCTACAAAATTAGACAATATAAGTGAGTATACATCTAACAACAGTATATAATAAGTACTTCTCTGAAACTGAACCGTTTTTCATGCATGGTTCTTAAATTCGAATACATCCGACAGAGAACCAAAGTTATCGTTATAGCTCTAAGAATTAGCAAGCTGAAGTGGCAGTGGGCCGGCCATATCTCGCGAAGAACGCCGCTGGGGCAACGTGTTCTTGAGTGGAGACCAAGGATGGTTCTTATATAACCTACGAACTGGTGGTTTTTCCATAACGTTTGGATTTTCACATATTCAACAGAAAACTAACAAAATTCAAATAATCTGTAGCAGAATACCGATAAAGTTGAACCGTTTTTTAAAATTTCGGTTATTCCTTAGTTGGTAAGTTCCTATTACTATCGAAACAATAATTGCCCCATCAGAACTACAGAACTAAAAATATAGGATATTTTAGTTGTTTATGTTTTATTTCAGGTCTACTACCTGAATACAAAATTTCAGCCCGGTCCGTTCAGTAATTTTGGCGAAAATAGGTAACAAACGTCTAAACATCCAAACTTTCGCGCAAGTCATGTCCAGCAGTGGACGTCTGTGTGCAGAGTCAGCACTGCTGAGGGAAAAGGATGGGGAAAGTATAAGCCTCCTGTGACCAACACTTCTGTTTGTTAATACGTTACTGTGGTTTCAGTACGGAAATGAATTCGCCGGTAACGAACGATGTGTAAATAAATAAATACTTCGCTGATGATGCACAGGAATCGAAGTTTGAGCCGCGTCGGGGAAATGGAAACGGAAAATGGAGGATTTTTATCTTTTTTATGTAGGTGTGTGAATGTTGTATTATAGAAATAACGTGAATGTGCGTGAAAGTTTCGTAAAAGCGATAATTATCTCACCAAAAACATAAATGTAAAAAAGGAGAGCCAAGTTCAATACAAAAATTATGATTGACTGTGGGCTTCCCCGCAAAAAGAATGGAGATCTAAATGAGTGCCAAGTCAAATCTATGTAGGTTAGATTTGACTTGGCCAGTTTTCATTACATCAGTCATTTTATAAAGTTATTCAACATTTTAATTGTGATAAAAAAAATTATGTGTTTACGTTAAAGAGGTTTTGAGTTATAGAAGGGTCAAAAGTAGCAACAAGTGGTTCGTGTAATGTTACACTCGGCGCGTTCCTTTGCTAAAACTTGGCTTGGACACGCTGCCGCGTGTCCTAATAGTGTAAGTGCAGAAGTGCTATCTTGAACAATGTGTCTTCACCGTAAGTATAGTGACAATAAGAAAAATGCCAATGGACACGTCTAGATCTATGCCAATGGACACATCTAGATCTTTGCAAAGTATACCGAAAATAAAGTCGCTTCCGCTGTCTGTTCGCTTAGATCTTTTAAACTACTCAACGGATTTTAATGCAGTTTTCAGCAATAGATAGTAATTCAAGAGGAAGGTTTATAAACCATTTGACCAACCACGCAACTTTTACAACCTCCTGTGTCACAAATAGAGCTTTGCCCGCTGTGCTACAGAGGTCGTCAAATATCACGCACTTGGTACCTAAGTTATTATTTATTTTATATATTTGAATTGATATATTTTATTAATCTTAATTCTTTTTTTTCATAATATAATAAATAAATAAATAATGCTGGACAATTCACACAGCATCATCTAGCCCCATGGTAAGCAGAGCTTGTGTTATGGGTAGGTACTAGATAACTGATATACATAATACAATACATTACATAGATAGATATTTTTTATTATACATAGAAAACGACCAGAACACCCGGAACAAATATCTGCAGATCGTACACACAATTGTTCCGAGGCGGGAATCGAACCCGCAACCTCCTGCGTCGCAGGCGGACCTTCGCCCACCGCGCCACATCGGTCGTCATTATAGTAAGATAGTTCGATAGATAAACATTTATTAACGACTTCAGACACACATACAAAATACAACAGTTGACTAAAATAAGAAAAAGCAAACAATTATTAAATGAAAATAAATATGGGTAAGATGTCTGTGTATGCAAAGGCCTGGACTCAGCGTAATATTTTGCTAAAGAAGCAAAATAACTGATTCCAGACCTTTGAGAGCAAGCAGAGCGAGTTTCAATTCAATGTGTAACTAGCTACTAAAAGTGTCTGTGTAGTGAAAATGAAGTCATCACTTATATGTAATGTGGCGTTTCCTACCTTGTAAGGTGATGTACAGATGGTCGTTTTATTTTTGGCAAACGAAGCGCTTAGGAATACCTTCAGTAGTAAGTTGTCTCAAACGTCCCTAAGTAACTACTCAAAACTATAACCAACCACAACAATACAATTTAGAAACGCAAACAATATCCGAATGCACAACAAAGCAATAACAACCGGAACTGCTTGCAGTTTCACTTGTCCAGAATTTCATAACGGCTTCAAGTCCCTGTCCGGGATAAAGATGTCCGGACAATATCCTTAATTTAATAAGTTCCGGAGCAATAAGCGACATCAATGAGACGCGCTTTGCTGTTAACGAGAGGGGAAGGGTCTGGTCAAAGTAATAGCGTTTATGAATACGACCATTGTGGCGCGGTGGGCGGAGGACCGCCTGCGAAGCACGAGGTTGCGTGATTCCCACCTCGGGACAATGTGAACGTTTGTACGATCTGCAGTTATTTTTTTCGGGTGTTCTGGTCTTTTTCTATGTATAAAAAATATCTATGTTTGTATGTCTATCTTACATTACTCTACAGTCTTCTGGAAACATATTGTATGCGATGAACTTATGCATTATATATTGTTATGCTACATCTCCTGGGTCACAGTGGTAGACGAGTGATACCGCTCTCGCTACCGCTCACGCTATCAGTCGCACAAAACCCTGTAGTCTTCAATATCTTAGATGCAGAATGTTGCAGCGTTTCCTTCCCATCAGCAAGCTGGATACTTATTAAATATTTGCAATAAACTCCCCTTTGTGTGGAATACTCAGAACACGAAAGATAAGGACGCAGAAATCGGTTATAATCGGATACTAAAGATCCAGAGGTTTTGTTTGAATAAAAGTTTATCAGATTACAACCTGATGTTTTTGAATGTTAATTAATACATTTAATTTTCTAACGTGTTTTCTTCAAGTTAACCGAATAATAAGCTCAAAGAATCGACCTCTGGAACTCAGACCGTGAAAGAACCAACCAAAGGATAGCCAGCAGCTGTCTCATGGATGATTATATCTGGATAATAAATAAACGGCTTTATCACCTTCACTGCGATCACGTATCTTGCTGCTAAGCGTGGTGATTATGTCTAAAATAAATAAATAAATAATGCTGGACGATTCACAAAGCATCATCTAATTCCAAACTAAGCAGAGCTTGAGCATGACCAGAACACCCGGAACAAATATCTGTAGATGGTACACACATTTGTCCCGAGGCGGGAATCGAACCCGCGACCTCCTGCGTCGCAGGCGGACCTTCGTCCACCGCGCCACAGAGGTTTTTTAACGGCAAATCCCTCTTTGTTTGGGAAGGATGTTCAGTAGTGGGTGAACCATTGTGTGGATGAAGTTCCCCTGTAATGTATTTCAAACGTTTTTAGTTCTTGATGAACACAAGCCTTTTTTCCCTTGTTACAAGCTAAAACAAAATAATTTATTCCGTAAATTTCCTCCTAGGCTGAAAGGTTAAAAATACTGACCTAAAGCATTTATCTAAGTGCTCTCAGCTCTAAAAGCTAACATTACCTTACACCTAATTTCACAAAGTAAATCCTCCTCTTGGATAAAAATCTGACCATACATCTTCATTAGGTAATGTGCTAAAAAACCTGAAAAGATTTTTCATGAAAGGCCACTTCTTTTAGACTTAAAAGTTCGACGTTATAAGGCCAACGATTACTTAGAAAAACGTGAGCAAAAAGCCGCGTGAATCACAGACGTCAGAAATAATTTAAAAGCTTTCGACCAGAAAAACGGTGATAGTGGTTTTACTTTGTGCGTAAGTGCACTAACTGGGTCATAGTCTCGCTCAAAAACGGTGATAGTGGTTTTACTTTGTGCGTAAGTGCACTAACTGGGTCATAGTCTCGCTCAAAAACGGTGATAGTGGTTTTACTTTGTGCGTAAGTGCACTAACTGGGTCATAGTCTCGCTCAAAAACGGTGATAGTGGTTTTACTTTGTGCGTAAGTGCACTAACTGGGTCATAGTCTCGCTCAAAAACAGTGATAGTGGTTTTACTTTGTGCGTAAGTGCACTAACTGGGTCATAGTCTCGCTCAAAAACAGTGATAGTGGTTTTCTTTGTGCGTAAGTGCACTAACTGGGTCATAGTCTCGCTCAAAAACGGTGATAGTGGTTTTACTTTGTGCGTAAGTGCACTAACTGGGTCATAGTCTCGCTCAAAAACGGTGATAGTGGTTTTACTTTGTGCGTAAGTGCACTAACTGGGTCATAGTCTCGCTCAAAAACGGTGATAGTGGTTTTACTTTGTGCGTATGTGCACTAACTGGGTCATAGTCTCGCTCAAAAACAGTGATAGTGGTTTTACTTTGTGCGTAAGTGCACTAACTGGGTCATAGTCTCGCTCAAAAACAGTGATAGTGGTTTTACTTTGTGCGTAAGTGCACTAACTGGGTCATAGTTTCGCTCAAAAACGGTGATAGTGGTTTTACTTTGTGCGTAAGTGCACTAACTGGGTCATAGTCTCGCTCAAAAACGGTGATAGTGGTTTTACTTTGTGCGTAAGTGCACTAACTGGGTCATAGTCTCGCTCAAAAACGGTGATAGTGGTTTTACTTTGTGCGTAAGTGCACTAACTGGGTCATAGTCTCGCTCAAAAACGGTGGTAGTGGTTTTACTTTGTGCGTAAGTGCACTAACTGGGTCATAGTCTCGCTCAAAAACGGTGATAGTGGTTTTACTTTGTGCGTAAGTGCACTAACTGGGTCATAGTCTCGCTCAAAAACGGTGATAGTGGTTTTACTTTGTGCGTAAGTGCACTAACTGGGTCATAGTCTCGCTCAAAAACGGTGATAGTGGTTTTACTTTGTGCGTAAGTGCACTAACTGGGTCATAGTCTCGCTCAAAAACAGTGATAGTGGTTTTACTTTGTGCGTAAGTGCACTAACTGGGTCATAGTCTCGCTCAAAAACAGTGATAGTGGTTTTACTTTGTGCGTAAGTGCACTAACTGGGTCATAGTCTCGCTCAAAAACGGTGATAGTGGTTTTACTTTGTGCGTAAGTGCACTAACTGGGTCATAGTCTCGCTCAAAAACGGTGATAGTGGTTTTACTTTGTGCGTAAATGCACTAACTGGGTCATAGTCTCGCTCAAAAACAATAATAGTTAGAAAAATAGGAAACGCTTAATTATATACCAGTTATTCTAAAAACAAATACAAAGATATAATAGAGTAAGTATTATATTATATATAGGGCGGCATTGTCGCTGAGAGCGATCTCTTCGAAAACTTGACACTAATAATTAAAAATGAAATACATTTAATATACCTAAAACACGCGCTTCTTATCTGTAGTTTCGTGTTTAGCCAGGAATTTGTAATTTGAAGGCGATAGAGAGAGATTGGGCCAGCAATATCTCGCGAAGAACCGACGGCCGCTGCATGGGGCAAACGTGTTCTTGGTGGAGACTAAGACTTGGTAAATGTAGACGCCCTCCGACCAGGTGGGATAACGACATGAGAAAGACTGTAGGTGATGATGGTAGATGCTGGATGCGTCAAGCTGAAGAGAGGGCGCTATGGCACTCATAGGGGGAGGCCTATGTCCAGCAGTGGACTATCATAGGCTAATATCATGATGATGAGAGAGAGATCCATTGTTATGGTAAAACAAATAATTTAGTAGAATTAGGGCCCTCCGCCTTCAGTCCGTGCGAGATAGGTTACACAGGAGAGCATTTGGAACTTTTGTAAGGGGTGCAAACGTTTTCAAACCTGTATAACCTATTTATGTCTTTTATTTTTATTTTTAACTAGCGGCCCGTCCCGGCTTCGCCCGGATGTGGTCATTTGTTTGAGGCAATTTTTTTAACTTTTCTCTTTTTTCTCTCCGTAAGAACCATCCTCGTACCCCAAGGAATATAAAAAAAAAGAATTAGCGAAAACGGTTCAGCTGCTCTCGAGATTTGCGCTTAACAACACATTCAGCGATTCATTTTTATATTATAGAGATTATTTGGTAGACAAACAGTACATAATATATTACACAGACGTACAATAAGATACGACGACCGATGTGGCGCGGTGGGCGAAGGTCCGCCTGCGACGCAGTAGGTTGCGGGTTCGATTCCCGCCTCGGAACAATTGTGTGTACGATCTGCAGATATTTGTTCCGAGTGTTCTCGTCGTTTTCTATGTATAATAAAAAATATCTATATATGTAATGTATTGTATTATCTATATCAGTTATCTAGTACCCATAACACAAGCTCTGCTTACCATGGGGCTAGATAATGCTGTGTGAATTGTCCAGCATTATTTATTTATTATTTATAGATATAATATATGTAGATAGATAGATAATGCATTTATTCGACACTGCAGCACATGATATAAAGGTTTCAATAGTAAATTAAGATTAACATAGTTAATGTAGTGTAGGTATGTATTCTGCTGAACCTCTTTGAGTTGGTAACACCAGAGTCTAGGGATTAGCAAGGGCTGTAGAAACATTTGAATATTATTCACTAACGCGGGGTAAATGTGGTAATTTTATGGTAACGTAATCATCGTGTGCCGAATATTGGGAGAAACTCTCATAGTGAATTGGTCTGTCTGCTTTAGACAACGTGGGTTCAGTTCCCGTCATTGGATTTTTTTTGTATGATCTGAAGTGTTTGTTTCAGGAAAGTGTTATATTCATTTATTATTTTTCATATTTCTTGCCTTATATTAGTTTTTCTTTTTTAATATGATTTTGTATACTTACCGTCAGATCTCCTAGAACCCGATTTCGCCAAACAAAGTGCCATAAGTATTACAAATTGGTTAATCAAGATTTACAGTAAAATTAAACCATGCTTCCTGTTTGGTGAGGTCGGCCTTAACCTTATCCTGAGTTTGAGCGCTGGGAGGTGCGACAGTTGTAAACTTATGCGCTTTCCAGTGTTCCATTGTATCTTACATATAATTCTTTTATCATTTTTAATAAATAAATTGAATTGAATTGAACATTGAATTTGTACGTTTTGACTAATAATTCAAGCTCGGCTTACATTGGACTAGATGATGCTATTGAGGCGCAGAAGATTGCGAGTTTGGTTCCCGTCAGCGGGCCAGTTACGAGTATATAAGACATTACAAATTAAAGAACTGAAACAGCCACCTCTAGCTTATCTCAACCTCAACAGCCTATATTAATAATAATAATTCATTTACCATACCATACCCGCTATGTGTAGCTATCGCCTTTTGATTAACTTTCTCAAAGGGCCTCTGTGCTGTTGGCTTCGGCCCCACGCAAGCCTTCCAAAGGACCGGGTCACTTTATGGCCCGAGATCATGGTAATTCATTTATAATATTTCAGATTACATTAGTCTAGTACAAGATAGGAAATACTTAAAAACTACGGCACGGTACTGGGACTACGGCCTGTATAAAATTTACATATACCTTAATCTAACTCATACATAAAATAAACCTATTTATTTATGTATACTTTTTGCACGATAAACTATTTACAAAATCTATTCTAGAAAATTAATACAAAGGTGAACTTACCCTAAAAAGAGTTGTCTTCGAGCAAACCTTAATTGGGAACCTACATATTTACTACCACTATATGTATATTGTTCCACTGCTGGACGCAGGCCTCCCCCTGATAAGCGCTTAATTGGTTTTTATCTCATGTGATTAATGGGGTAATGCCCATAGTCCCCACTACCCCTTGTTGTCTACCCCGGCGTAACCTATACAGATTGAAATAAACAAAAAATTATTGAACGTGCGTAGTTTTACTAGAACATAAATTATAATGTTTAGTAATTATATGATGAGTTAGTGCACAGTCCGGGTCAATAATTTACAGAATAATCTCAGGTATTTAATATTCCTCCACGCCAGATGTGTAACTTCAAAACACATTTTCATGTTGCAGTCAAATAGTAACTACCACTTTACGGTTATTTTAGAAATGTCAGTTACTAATTTGGCAACGTCGCCGAAACAACCCGCGGCGCGGCGCGGCGGCAGCGGGTGGATGACGGCAACAAGATTTTATAGAATCATGTAAGTGACAGGGCAGTGCCCGCAGACTTTTTGAGGCAGGTCCGCGATAACTATGCAATCCGGCTCGATTGATCATATAGATGCAAGGTTTCCGCCCTACAGCTATAGATGATAGTGATAAGAACAGAGATGATAAGTGATAAAGAGATTTAAATTGATAACTTCACTTATTGCTACTGATTTGAATACACGGGACAGCGGTCGAACGCGTACTGAGTGTGTGCATTGTTGACGGTAAAAATGCACCGCTTGCTGAAGTGCATAACGGGGCTGGTTCACTTCTAGAATTACGTTTATTTAAGTTTAATAGTTTATAGTTAATTTTTAAGTGGTACTGTTTGTTATACCTAAGAAAGAAAAATAAAAAATAAAATAAAGTGCAAATGTGCAGTTTATACATAGGTAAATCGTACAAGGTGTCTAGGCAGCATGTCCGTGACACTCCACATACTAGACATGTCAATAGTTGCTGATTACGTGCCACCGACAATGTTTATTAACCCGGAAAAAAAAGAACACGGCGGCTTTGGTGTGCTGACTTCTTGTCGAGATAAATTATGAGACCAAGCCGCCAAGCCGGACTGTGTCGGCGGTGTTGGCGACTCTTGGTCCAGCGAGAGTTGGATATTGCTCAAACACTGTTGACCTTGTAAAACAGTGAAATGGTAATTTAGAGACCCAAAGGATTAAGTCTAGAAAAGTCTATGCTTTATTTTTTTTATGAATTTTAAAATATTAGGACAATAATTAACGTATTTTATAAAATTGCTAGTGAAATTGATGAATCCGAAATCAGACAAACATTTTGAATTTAAATTCGAGAACTCTTAAAATCTAGACGTTTCACATCCCACACACTTCTCAACTCAAACAGCAGCATTGTACTATGACTGGAAATTCCTGCAAAGCCTCCCTCAGCCATTTTACCCACATTAATAATGAAAGTTCGCTGCAATTTACCCTGTCTGATTATACTTACCTACCCCTATGTTAAGTAAGTAGAAGAATTTAGTAGTATGTTCCTTGTGAGTAGTTTAAGGCTTGAATAGGTTGGTACAGGTGGTCGGCGAAGCAAGTATGAGTTTGCAAAAGTTTTCGTTTACTACTAATTAAGTTATATCTACTGGAGAACCAACATGAAACAAATCACGCACGCAGTGCGTGTGCGTGATCATCTAGCCTCAAGCTAAGCCAAAGCATGTATTATGTGTACTAGGTATCTGATGTACAGAATACGTCACATTACATAGATATATATTTTTATTATACGTAGACAACCACCAGAACACCCGGAGTAAATATCTGCAGATCGTAAAAACATTTGTCCTGAGGCGGGAATCCAACCCGCAACGTATGTGCACCGCGCCACAGAGGTCATCGTTTACAGGAATCCATTGGGCACGCTTTTATTCACTCCTGAATCGACCTAAGACATAAAACCATTTATTATTTCTCTACGCAGGCAAGTATTTAACTAGAAATTAAAACGAAGCTGTAAAAATCGACCTTTTAAAGTATTTAAATAGCTGAACACATAGAAATCCGATTCGCTTCCGCAGACTGAACACCCCGACCGAAAACCGAGCCCGCCGGATGCGGGGTCGAAGAATTCTCCACTTCCGCTGGTTTCATTAGGTTCATTCGTGCACCTAGGCGAAAGCTACATAAATATATCTAAGCTCGATATCAAGATTTCATGACATATGTATCTTGTATTTGTTAATCGTTGTCATCACTACATTAGTAATAAAGCAAAGTAGCTTCCCGCTGACCGTCTGTCCCTATGTATGCTTAGATCTTTAAAACTACGCAACGGATTTTGATGCGATTATTTTAATAGATGGAGTGATTCAAGAGGAAGGTTTATAAATAATTTGACACATAGATTTCATGCGGGTGAAACCGCGGGGCGCATCTAGTAGTTTATATTTTATTGTTATATTCTTGATTGCCTTGTGTTATATTCCATGACGTCACCAAATGGCTCTATCGGAAGACCAGCGTTGGTTGTGACGTACCTAACAACTAACTCATGCTGAGACAGAGAACTTTTCGTGAATCAATTGCAAAAAAACTGTTTTGTATATTGAGTTGCAAATAAAATATTCTCATTTCCTCTTTTAGCATCTAGCAACAGCCGCCCAAGCCGAGGCTCGCTCGGTGGCCCTTGTGCGTTCATCATCATCGTGAGCCTATAGGAGTCCACTCCTGGACATAGGCCTCCGCCAACTAGCGCCATAGCACCCATTCTTCAGCTTGCCGCATCCAGCATTTACCGGCAGTATCTCGCAGGTCGTCATTCCACCTGGGCGTCCTATATGTTGACAGAGTAGTGGTCTCCACTCAAGAACACGTTTGCCCCTTGTGCGTTGCTCCAAGCTAATCTTACGGCGAGGCGCCTTATGCGCCCGCCAAAAGTCCGGTATCGCTGACATGGCTATCTGCGGTCAAGCATTTTAGTCTTTCCGATATAAAAACATCATAATCAGCCCAGTCCGTACAGACATTTCTTTTTAGTAGGATATTAATTCGTGATCACACAGCATTATCTAGCCCCGTGGTAAGCAGAGCTTGTGTTATGGGTACTAGATAACTGATATACATAATACAATACATTACATGGATAGATGTTTTTTTATTATACATATAAAACGACCAGAACACCCGGAACAAATATCTGCAGATCGTACACACAATTGTTCCGAGGCGGGAATCGAACCCGCAACCTCCTGTGTCGCAGGCGGACCTTCGCCCACTGCGCCACATAGGTCGTCTAATTAATCATGTATTGGGCGGAATCAAATCGTAAATCAGTTTACTGATCGTCTGATACAGATTAGATAGCTGATTGAGTCATTGTTCAAAACACCCAATTAGACGTATGTACATATATATAATGTCCCTGACACATTATAATGTAAACGATGTACTTACGGTAATCAGACATACGACGGTGGTGCCATCTGTATTACCGGTAATTAATATGAGTTGTATAGGGCTGTCACTGTCACTCTAGCAAAGGTTGAGTTTCTAATGCTTTGAACAAGATATCGAGACGAGATATAACTGTCATAATTTACCATATATAGATAGATAATTATATTTAATTCATCATCATCATCATCAAACCTAACATACATAGTCCACTGCTGGACATAGGCCTCCCCCAATTAGCGCCATAGCGCCCTGTCTTCAGCATGACGTATCCAGCATCTACCTGCAGTTCGCAAGTCGTCATCCCACCTGGTCGGAGGGCGACCTACACTACGTTTACGGAGTCGTGGTCTCCACTTAAGAACACGTTTGCCTCAGCGGCCGACGGTTCTTCGTGAGATATGGCCGGCCCATTGCCACTTCAACTTGCTAATTCTTAGAGCTATGTCGATAACTTTGGTTCTCTGTCGGATGTATTCGTTACGAATCCTATCCTTCAGAGAAACTCCGAGCATAGCGCTTTCCATAGCTCGCTGAACAACTTTGAACACTTTGACTTTTTCTTTTATTGCACACTTAAAATTAAAACAAACAATATAAAAAAAAATACAAAACAATATGTGAGAATTTTGCCATATAGGCTAATGGCTAATGAGGCTTACGGACAAATAGAATTACCGTTTAAGTGAGCTTCTAGATAAAATATATGCTTACTGTGATATACATATACACACACACATGTCTTATTTTATAGCTAGCATGTCTTTAGTCGCGAGGCGCATACACTACACAAACTATACATACACTAGCCAAACTAGAAATTTTTGTTAGCAAACCGGCAACTTTCTTATTGTAAATGGCTAAACTTATTTTGGTAAATGAGACTATCTATCAAAATACTCGTCTTCTACATAGTTCTAATGTAAAAGTCCTAACAAATATCACTAAAGCTTTTATTTTCTCATAAACAGATGCCATGACATTTCACGACGTTTCTCTATATCTCATGGTTTCGGAATTGGCATTCTCATCTCCTAAAAAGGCAATCTGTTTTTTTATAAGGAAATTCTGCATTGGTTTCTTTATTTCTGCGGCAGTGACAACCCTATCCAGGCTTACAGAAATCAGTGAGCCTTCACGCGACATCGGAACGCTATTAACGCTCTGAGCAGCGCTGAGCTTTGATCTGTGCAAGCGCAGATGTTTATTGTAGTAATTATCTGCTTTCCGTGGCTTTCCACGCATTTTATCAATAAATACCCGAAAGTTGACCAGTATCTGGTGCAGCGCATTAGCATCGCCATACAACAAGGCAATGCAGCCAGCGCGCATTTCAGCTGACTAGGCGAGAAAGGTTTCGGTTAGAGTAACTTGAACAATTTTGGTATAACGTAGTAGAAAAGGGAGATGGTTAATATTCAACATAGTGAAGGTGTGATCGCTTATAAATAACGCGGTATTCGAGGGAACTAAGCCACCACCAACAAAACTTAATTAAAAGTTTCAGCTAAGTACCTATAGCGGTGACCAACTATGAAGTTTAACCGTTTCTTTTAAGCTCCTTTTCAAGAAAAACACGCTGATGAAGTCGAATTAAAATCTCACGATACCCGCATGAGTCAGCGCCTACCTCTCTGGTCAGCACTGACCCGGTCTAATCCTGAAAATTCATTGATATTTTTTATTTTAATTCGTATCAATCTTGGCTCATTCAGCTCGTAAAATCACATCATACGCCCACCGCTGGACGTGATCACAACCCTTCACAGGTGTTTTAGTAATCGCAGTAAAGTAGTTAAAAAAATACGCGGAATTTGACGTGGAGCCTTTGCTCTAGTAGATTCCCAGTCGGCTCTTACGATATCCACCGGCTGAGTAGCAGGGGTCGTTGCTTACGCCGCCATGCGCCACCTCCACGGCCAAAAACGTGCACCTTTCAACATTGGCTGCTATTGCTGAAGTAATTGTGAAATAGCGGAGTATATACACCAATCTTGTTACAAAATTTCTGGTCTAAACTGCAAGCAAAACTCTTATGTCACTAACGTCTCGAAGCCCTAAATGCACCCAGCAGTTTGACCTCCCCATGTCGCTGAGGCCCAACTAATTAAGATCTAAACTTTGAGGTTGATGTAGCAGGTCAGGTAGTTTGCACTTTGTGACAGCTGATGATAAAAAGCTGGTGCAAACTTCCACTGAAGGTTGAATGCGCGCGAGCCGCGACCAGGGGCCGAATTCTGCTAACCAACCACTTTACTAGATAGCTAATTATTTATTGTTACAAATTTGTTACAGTTACCGTTGATAGCGTCTTAAATATTAATATTAGTTTGTTGAATAGTCGGTGCAATTTGCACGTTAATAATCTAGGGACGTAAATATTGATAGGTTATATGCAACCTTGACATTTACGACATGCGTCCCTCCATCTGTAGTTTCTTTCATCAAATGTAAAATGCCCAAATATGTCACTCTGAGACGACGACGACCGTTATGGTAAACCGATAAATTGGGCCCCGAAGTATGGGCCTCTTTTGTGTGCCAATAGATTTTTGAACTGTCAGCGTAGTGTTTAAAAAAACAAAAGACGATTGCTTCAGTTTTCATAAACAAGCTGTCATTACGAACGTTACTCAAGAGCAGCCTACGATGAAAAAGAAAAAAGATCTCACTAAAGATCGATGTGGTTCATCGAAAAAATAATTCAATTACTAAGTGGTTGTTTTAACTAATTTCTCCACGCCGCCACTTTGGCGAACGCTTGTTAAGAAGTGATTCAGCTGTCCTAACCTCACAATACAAGTTACCGCCATCCAAATTGTGCACGTCTTCAGCTATTACAAGTACAAGAAGTTGCGACAGTTTTTGGTTAGTAGTTAGACAAGTTGGACTTAATGTTGTTCCAACAGGGTGCTGTTCGCGACGAGGTAACGGGAACAACAGTGAACTGTCAGCTGATGAATTGAAGATTGATTTTTCTATTATATTTTTGTCGTTAAACACAATAAGATCCAGGTGGTGTCATTGGATTGGTCATTGTCATAGAAATCTAAATAATTAATTTGACTAATAATAAAATAAAACATAATTACATTCCTAATAAATATATGTATATAATATTAATTCTTTTATATATAATTTTCTTTAATAATTACGCCACCGTCAGCTTTACCGATCCTATCCATCCAAAGGCTTTTAGCGATAAGGCCGCCGATTGTGCCACTGGATTTAGTTAGTATTAAGATCCTTTGTTATTTTTATTATTTTTTTGTATTGATGGTGCAATAAAGTTATATGTATTGTATTCCCGGATTTAATCAAAATATTGGTAGAAACTCAAAGGCTGAAGGAATAAAACTTATTTGTATACATTCCACACATAAAAGGGCGTGTATGTATTGTGAAATTTCATTACATTATAACAACTTTAATAACATGTATTTCATACAATACATTAATTTGATTAGGATATTGAGACTACTATCATTCTAAGCCTCCTTCTTCTATAGAAGCTCTCTATAAAGCCTTCTTCTTCTAGAAGAAGAAGGTCATAGAAGAAAGAGGTCTTCTCTTATAGGGTAGTAAGGTACTAAAGTCTATTAAATTTCGAGACTAATAACCCATCTGGGGGTTTCCTGTATGAACGCCACTGTACCTAAAACACCTCGCCTTGTATCATTTCTAAAGCTTTAGGTATTTACCCCCCAATATATCGTTGCACTGGTGAACAAAGCATTCCCCAATGTCCCAGAGTAATTCCAGAATAGCAATTTAGATAAGTGAAGTGAAGTTATCTACAAAGTAATAAATTGCAAGCAGGTGTCAATATCGTGGAAATAGCTGAAATTGCAGCTGTTCCTGTTACTAACTTCGGGTGCATAATGCGAATTGACGTGGAGCCGTGTTTGTAAGCAACATTGTAAGGACGGATGAAGGAGTATTCTGGTGAAGTTCTTGTGAAGGAAATGTAATATCAATTTGTCGAAATCCGGGAATTTGAGTTCGTGTCGAAAGCGATGGGCTCGTTGCGCTTTGCCAAGGATGTATTTATTTTAACACTTTGACTGCGATTTTTTTTCGACGACTGCCCTTTTCAACCTAAAAAATTCGTGCTGCTGCTCTACACAGTGGTTGTGTTGCGCCGCACATGCGTTTCGTTCGAAAAATATTACTTTCTCAGCCGCTGCGCTAGTGTGGATTTACGCATATTAGTCACTTGTAGAAAACACACACCGTGTGATTTCAGCACTCAAAGTGTTAAGGGAAATAATCTAGCTTCCTTAGCGAAAGCTTTAAATTCAAATATTCGCGTTTGATCAGTCTGACTGGGCACTCCCAGCCAGATTAGGGCCCTATACCAATAATGCGTTTTCAGCACAAAAGTGATCTGTCTCTGTCTCACTCACTAGACGATCACTTTCGGAAATGTATAATAAACAACTGTTGTCATTTGTTTTGCGTCAGCTTTTTAAAATATCTTATTGATGTTGACGAGCGTGTCAAAATAAGGTCCAATTTCCATAAACAGGTAGGTACCAGTCTGCTATCTGCAGGGCAGCATTGTGTAACAGCTGATCGAGCTTACATAAAGCTTGCCTATATCGCCCATCCTGTTTGTGACACACGGGCTGTTGGGATGAGGAACTAGAAATATAAATACATAAGTAATTAATTAAGAAGTATAAAAATATTTTTTCACTTTTACTGGCAGAATGATTGCTACAAAATTTAGCTTTAGAACCATAGGAGTCCAGACGAGTATTTTGATTTTGATACATAACTTTGATGAAAATCGCTTTAGCCGGATTAAAGAGTATCACATAACCACATAAAAAAACTACAAAAATATAAAAAAAAAAATGCTGGACTATTCACACAGCATTATCACCCCATGGTAAGCAGAGCTTGTGTTATGGGTACTAGATAACTGATATACATAATACTATATATTACATAGATATAAATATAAATAAAAAATATATATAAATATAAAGAATAAATAATCCACCTTCTTGCAACAACAGGAAAAAAAAGAGTTGTTTAGAAAGAACGGTCAAAATAAACTAGAATTATAAACCGATCTCAGTAAATTTTACAGGCCGTTAATGCATTCTGTATGTTTTTAACACTTCCACTGCGCTCACGAATCCGCCTGCCAGATGGTGATTATGGTAACAACAGCGCGTCGTTTGACATTTGATGGAGAAAGTATTCCAAATATCGTGAAAATCTCATTTAGTAAAGATTCATATATAAAATTATCATCCATTCGAACTGTCCGTGTGTTGAATAAGGTATTTTACGTAACAGTCCATTCCGGAGTTATCTAGCCTGTTGTCTAACCCGGGTTATGTCATCCCATTGTCTCTTTCACACGCGTTCGTAATGTTATTTGTTATCTCACTATGATGCGATGTTAACAATGATAGAGGAAAGTGCGGTAACTTGGCCCGTGTTATGAAGCTTACTCAGTCATCGATCTATACCTGAGTAACGCTTTGGTGTGGCATAAGCGTAGATCGATGACTGAGTTTGTTCAAACAAAAAGAATTTAAAAATAGACATTTCAATAAACATTGTATTAATATTGTAGCTAACAATATTTATATTCATCAGCATCATCAGCCTATAGCAGTCCATTGCTGGACATAGGCCTCCCCCAATGAGCGCCATAGCGCCCTGTCTTCAGCTTGCCGCATCCAGCATCTACCTGCAGTATTTCGCAGGTCGTCATCCCAACTGCTCGGAGGGCATCCTACACAACGTTTACCGAGTCGTGGTCTCCACTCAAGAACACGTTTGCCCCTGCGGCCGTCGGTTCTTCGCGAGATATCGCCGGCCCACTCACTGCCACTTCAGCTTACTAATTCTTAATTCTCCAGCTCTTAAAGATATCTATCTATATAGTTATGTTGAGGTAGGTAGATACCTCTATATTGTTTTGCATAATACACTTGGGGTATATTTAGTAAGATAATCGTATTCCAAACATAAATGAAGGCTCAGCTAACTAAATCACGATTTTACACTGAACTCAGTGGAATTAATTTCCATGCATACATTAAAATTAATAATTTATCAGAGCAAGTGGATCCTAAGGGATTAGAGGTAACCCGGCCAAATTGGATTGGTAAAATAATACCACGTTGTTATACACAGACAGGTGATAATGTAAGCAAATGTTAGCTGTATCAAATCCATAAAAGCCAAAAAAAAAAGAAAAAAGGTCAATATTAAAATCAACACAACATTTTCATGGAATAAAACAACTGCACTGTTCTCGGTTCCAGAATCGAAAATATTTTTTTGTCAAGGTGTTATAAAACCAAAATAATGTTAGTATAATTTTTACGATAAGTATCATCAGAGAAAATCCCAGAAGTACGAAAAATATTTTGAAAACATACAGCCGGTTATAATTTCATTCGTCTGTCCTTCATTTTGAAGGAACATGACCTTTTATGGCGCGTGCGCAATCATGCCGAGTGGAAGATTTTTTTATTTTTATGGAATAAATACGAAAGACCTTCGTGTGACCTCAATGTCACGTCGCATGTTTGTAAGTAACGATGTGTGATCTTGTTTTATAAGACGTAGTTTCCTTGTAACTCTCTTTATTTGTTTTGACGACCAATGTGGCGCGGCGATCAAAGGTCCACTGCGACGCAAGAGGTTGCTGGTTCGAATCCCGCCTTGGGACAAAATGTTTGACTTGAAACGACTAAACTATGAAAGAATGCAATATTTCATAGACATATTATCTGTCATAAATATCAAAGCCCCCATTAGTCTCGATAATTTTGGACTCGACAGATTCGCGACACTATTATTTAAAAGCAACAGTAGCGTATGAAATATTTCATTCTTTCATTCAGTGTAAGAAAATTAACGCGTAGACAGATTAGTGTAATTTAAGCCACTGTAGTTCCAGCACTTAAGGTACTTCTAAATTTAGCCGGGTAATGTAATATTAGGATATCAATTTAGGAGGGATCAAGGCTCGTAATGCTCAGGTTGAGGTAACGACTGAAATTACAACGATAAATTGGTTATATTACCAATTGTAAAGCACTTTCAGGTATGTACCACATGGGTGGATAGATGGATTGTATTGAATTGTATAACTTCATAACTGGTACGAGTATGTGACGTAGTGGCCTCGTGCATAAGCTCAAGGTAGCCAGTGGCGGATTTACCAGCAGGCTGAGTAGGCTGGAGCCTATGGCGGCATATTTTAGGGGGCGGCAAATTTGCCATAAACATTTCTTATCTAACAGAAAAAAAAACAATATTATGTTCTGAATGTTATTAGATCCACACACACATAATTAAATTAACGCGTATAATGTTTCACCAATCACTCCTTAAATATTTAATGTATTTATTAAGTATTTGCTTGCATAGTCATAATGGGGCGCGGGAACGAATGTTTTTGACCCAGGGGCGGCTTTAGCGGGTGTGTGGTGTGCTCTCATGGTGACGGTAGGACGAAAATCTACCGAAAACCACAAAATTTTCGCGGCTCTCTCGCTGAAAATACTATCAATTTTTAGAGGTCAGTAGGGGCGGCAAAATTTGAAAAGCAAGTGATCACTTTATTTCTTATGTGATTTGAATTTTGTGACGTGTCCAAGAGTCCTAGTAAAGTCTAAACAGTCTAAAGGAAATAAATCACTTTGATATTTGATATGGAGAGAGCTATGCTCGGAGTTTTTCTACGCGATAGAATCCGGAATACCAAATTCCGTAGAAGAACCAAAGTGACCGACATAGCTCTAACATTTAGCAGGCTGGTGTGGCGATAGGCAGGTCATATAGCTCGCAGAACCGACAACCACTGGGGAGTAAAGGTTCTCGAGTGACGACCGCGATGCAATGCGAAACGGAGTGTGGGAAGACCTCCCACTCGATGATGGACCGACGACAATGTAGCAGTCGCAGGGAGTTGATGGTTGGAGGCGGCTCAGGACCGCTATTTGTGGCGTCTCGTTTGGGGGAGGCCTATGTTCAGCTGTGGACGTGTACGGCGCTAGTTGATACTGTGTTTTCCACACAATCAACTAGCCCCAAATAATTATAACAGGTTTTATATATTTTAATATTAGAAAATAGTGTAACGAGCAAGCATTGGTTATTGTCAATGTATTTTGGCTATCATAATTTTGAACCGCAGATATTATAAAATAACTTTATTTTAATTAAGGTAATAAACCTTGATTATGTAAATTTGAGCGCTGGGAATAATTAGATCAATCCCGTTATAAGTATCATCATAATTGATAGATCACAGATGGATAGAAAAGCTGGTTCACTATTGTCTTTTCGAGGAAGCGAAAACCAGAACATAACGCTGATTCGACGCCATTTTGTACCTTTACTCGTTAGTTATTTTATAAGTGGGTATTACTATATATGTAGTTTATATTGTGTTAAGAATTTCATTAATTTTAATAGATTTTAATGTTATAGTTTCCGCTGTCAAAATAAAGCATATCTTATTTTATCTTTTTTAATAATAATAATAATAAAATCACTTATTGCCTATAAATTTCTTAACATAAACTAATATTAAACACAATAACAAATGACTGATAAAAAGCAAAGGGAGTATATTCAGCATTGTGCTGCATGCCAAGACATGCGGCGCTGGTTTTCTATATACCTACTCCAGTCGTCGTCGGATAGATCTATAAGTTATCTAGGTATAAGTTTTTCCTGTGTTTCTTTTTATGTGGTTATCATATAATGTAATTACATCGAAGCATTAAAATGGCTGAATATATTTTTAAAAATAGCATTGGCATTTCATTAGGTGTCAAATTCTCGCCTGAACTGGACATTCTCTTTAAGAGCTCTCTTGTAAGCCTTTGCCACCCTCATCGATACTGATATGATAAATTCGAAAGTAACTCTGTTTGTCCTTTACCTTTTAACTCATAAACGGCAGAACATGGTACCCCAGGAACTGACATGGGCTACTCAAAAAACGCGTGCGAAGCTGCGGGCAGCAGCTGGTGTTGTATATATTCCATAAACAGCATAATCGATTTTGGTAAAACAAACACATATTTTACACGGTATATTTTTTTAAGGCGTTGCCTCTTTTTGCGAAAAAAACTGATATAGATGTGACCAAATCGCATATTATAAATTTTACAATAATTAAGTGCCTGTGTCAGCTCCACCACTAATTTAAGTAGTACATTATCATCAGCCTATAGCAGTCCACAGCTGGACATAGGCCTCCTCCAAAGAGCGCCATAGCGCCCTGTCTTCAGCTTACCGCATCCAGCATCTACCTGCAATCTTTCGCAGGTCGACATCCCACCTGGTCGGAGGGCGTCCTACACTTCGCTTACCGAGTCGTGGTATCCACTCAAGAACACTTTTGCCCCAGCGGCCCTCGGTTCTTCACGAGATATGGCCGGCCCACTGCCACTTCAGCTTGCTAATTCTTGTATGCTAAGTAGTACATACGTGAGGTGATTAAAGTGAGTCAGCTGTTGTCTATTTTAACTGTGTCTGTAATATTATTTACCTGCAGTTTGTAGGGGATTATGGACAAATTGGTGGACTGGTATCAGGCAGGCAGGTTATCTGGTGTTTTAGTAGTTTGCTGGTTTAAAATATTTAATGTTTTACAATGCATATTTGCCTACCAGTCTACGAAACATTATACTAAACATGTAGGTAAATATGCTAGACATATCAGAGGTCTAGCCCCAAATATTGTACGATCTTGTAAGTAACGCAGAATTACTTGTAGTGTTTTAGGATTGTATTTTAACTACAGTACATAAGACATTTGTGTAAATTAAGTGAGCTGAGAACCAAGTGCTTAGACAAACCTAACATAGGCTTTAGGGCATTGTTAACTAAGTTATGTAACCCACGTCTTTATAATTAACTAGCGGACCTTCCCGGCTTAGCACGGTTTTAGTACGGATCCCTAACTTTTTTGAAAATATAATATAGCCTATATTCACCGGGGATAGTGTAGCTTCCCAACGGTGAAAGAATTTTTCAAATAGGTCCAGTAGTTTCGGAGCCTTATGAAAAGGCTCCGAAAGTTAGATTTTTTGTTTATTATATTTACTATTATTTATATTGATTTCATAAAAATCAAACCTTTCCTCTTTATAATATTAGTATAGATAAATGTTCTAACTACGTTTAGCAAATTTATGTTTTACGAGTGTTTCTATGAAACGAACAGTATCAAAACGATAAAATCAAAACTGCTGCATCAGCATTATTCAATCATATAAAAGTTTGATAGCCATATCTTATGTCTATGTACCTATAAGTTTATTATAATGTTTCTAATGTAAGTACTATGGAGTGTAAGTATTTGTTTTTCTAAATCAAATGTTTTTGAAAGTGCCACTGTCTATATTATTCCTTCTTGTCTAAGGTTTCCTGGAAGAGAGAGCTCTCAGCGATATTACTTCCTTTATTCTAAGTATTAATTTCTGTTTTGTGAGGTATTAATAAAGTGTTTTCTATCTACCTATCAATTTTGACAAATGAGGTTCTTATTTGGTTCTGAGCTACTACAACTAGGCCCTCTCATTTAGCGAAAAAAAAGTGTAAAAGCTAGCACTCAGTCGGGTTTCATAATAGTTTTCAATTCATTATCATCAACGCCACAATATCTGATCACACGTGAATCAAATATCCAGGTTACATATATATTATTTTGAACCCACAAACTTATGTGTCTCAGGCGGACTTTTTCCCGCTGTGCCAAAGAGGTCGTTTCTGTCTATCACTTCAAAGACAAATAGACTGTGAAACATAAAATAGATATAACGAGAAAGAAGCTTGAGTCAAGTTTTAACGAGTGAAGAAAACTATTAACTAAGTTAAGAGGATAAGAAAACTGGGTCTGAAGTAACGCCTACGTAAAGAACAATGGGTTCCAAGGGATCATGACGAAGAAAGTTAATAGGCACCCAGCGCGTAATCAGTATAGTATAGAATCATTGCAAAGAAATAATAAAAAATGCCGGCCGGGTGATTATGTAACTCGCGACCGGTTTGCGACAGGCGTAAATTAAGCAATCAGTGCTGTCAAACGTCAACTTTGTATTAGTTTGACACCAGCTACAACGTCAAAATGGCGTTTGACAGCACTGATTGCTTAATTTACGCCTGTCGCAAACCGGTCGCGAGTTACATAATCACCATACGGACGATTCACACAGTATTATCTAGCCCTAGCTAAGCAGAGCTTGTGTTATGTGTACTAGATAACGAAATATCAAAGTGCTTTATTTCGTTTAGACCTTAAGGGCTCTTGGACAACAATAACATTACATGGATTATTTTAAAATGAGATTAGGATTTTTTATTTATATATTTGACGACCGATGTGGCGCGGTGGGCGAAGGTCCACCTGCGACGCAGAAGGTTGCGGTTTCGATTCCTGCCTCGGACGATCTGCAGATATTTGTTCAGGGTGTTCTGGTCGTGACCAAGGGAAATAGGGATTCATTTTTATATATATTGATTATACGTAGAAAATAACCAGAACACCCTGAACATACAGATCGTACAAACATTTGTCCCGCCTATTCACATAATTCTTTCAATCAATCAAAGATTACCTGGAAGAGATCGTTTCAAGCGATAAGGCCACCCATTGTACTTGTATCATGTGATGTCTTTTATAATGATCTGTAACTGGTGTACAATAAAGTATTTTTGTACAAAAAAATCGATTAAAATAAACTGAACCCTGAGTTCGGACGAGACGTTTCGAGACGTGATCGTGACCCCCTTTTTGGAGATATGGATATTGGACAGATACTCGTAGCTACGCAAACAAAAGCACCAAAGTGTATTAATATCACTGCGGAACGAAATTACTCCCAAACCGGTGGAATTGTTGTGGATGCATCGTTAATGATATTGTGGATGACATAAACTTCGGGGGCCGCCAATAAATGTCTTGTTGAAATCCAGCGGGAATCAATTTTGTAATGGACGGACGGCTGCGACACAGTGTAACGACACACACAGAAGGTAAAGTCAGAGGGTAGATAGGTAGAGGTTTACTGGGAGATATGTAGAGGTCACTCGCAAAGATGTGTTATGGGTACTAGGTAATTGATATTCTTAATACAATACTTAACATAGACAGATATTATTTATTATACTCTGTGGCGCGGTGGGTGAAGGACCGCCTGCAACGCAAGAGGTAGCGACAAATGTTTGTACGATCTGAAAATATTTGTTGAGGGAGTTCTGGGTATTTTGTATTAAAAAAACATAGTTTAAAATAATCAATAAACATAAAATATATCTAACTACGTAATGGATCGTATAAAGTTTAACTGTAATCTAGTACCTACACAATAACATAACCTCTGCTTAGTTTGGGGCTTTGTGCACTAAAATATCAACGGAGGCTAACCATTATATCCGCAGTATGATAACTAAACTGTGTAGTAAAATAATACGATGGAAGTTGTTGTACTGTCTAAGCCTGTCTGATTCCACTGTGACATCCGACTGCAGTCCGGTCCTAAATCCAATTAATGAATTTTGATCGTATTATGGATTTTACTTCAATCATACTCAATGCAATCAAATCATACTTATTACGATATTTCATGTACCTACTAAAATGTAATCCGACCGAAATATAGCTTGGTAGAATATTAGTCCGATGTTAGCTTACGTAGCCAGATTTTTTAGCTTTTGCTTAAAAATATCGAAACTCGGTGCGTCCTTAACCTTGTTTGGGAGCTTATTATACGTACAAAGGCAGCTGGTCCCATTACGTGCATCAACTTGTACGATTTGGCCAATATAATTGTCTTGCCGTAGGCACCACCAAGCCACCCGCGGCAAAGCGAGTGTTGTATCAAAGCCCACGTTGAAGTCGATATGTCTTTAATATTACTCTATCTTCAATATTTCTTCATGCTTCTGGAATCCTCATACAACATACCTGCAACAAAAAACACATCTCAAGAATAGCACATAAGAGTTCAGCTTCGGTTCCTAGGTAATCTAAGGGCTGCTTTCACCCACATTATCAACCTTCCTATCCTACAAAAAGGCTTGAGTTCAGGCTTAAGGACTTAGCACTTCTATTCAGTACCGCTTCCGCAAGGCACAACAATATGCATTGAAATATTCCTAATTTTTTTATAAATTTCAAAGCGACAGGCTTAGCGTAAGCCTTTAAGTAAGTGGCCCGCGAGCTTTCAGTTACCTGATGCGGACAATATAAAATGAATCTACCTAAATATTACGAGTTTAAGCCCATTTTGGAATGCACATTTTTGTGCTGTGAGTCAGTGATGTGGTTCAAGATCTGCGACAACTTGAAATTGCATCTACGTTAATTTATAGTGAATTTATGTGTAGTAAATTCGAAACTTAGCTTCTATTATTTGTGTTTTTTGCAATTGTATTTGGTTTCTATAAGTGGGAAAATATTAAAAGCCACCCTTTATCTTTACACATCTATAATAAGTTGTATTTTTGTGCTGAAGGATGCTGAAGCTGAAAATCCCCCGCAAAATCCATCGCAGCTCTCAGCGATAAGGCCGCCCTTTACACTTCCTTTATTCTATTGTTTATTCCTGTATTGTTTTCTATGTGTGGTGTAATAAAGTGTTTTCCATCTATCTATTCCCTGAAATAATTAAATTAGTTTTTTGACGTGATAACGGCGGCTATATGTTGAAACCAGCCCTTAAGCTTTTATCAATCCTTCAATTCTCTCGCCAAAATTCGAGGTATTCCAAGAATCCGAGCCGTCAACTGTAATCCGACCGAAAAAATGTCACGGAATTTTCCCCATGGGGTGATTTGACCTTATTGCTTAGCTCAAGGTGAACAGCTAGGGCATTCGACTTCGAATAACAGATAAAGTTAAGTAAATAACGTATTTATTTCAGCAAAAGACATAGGTAATTAAATTACATTAGATGCACATTCTTAACTAAATATGTTTGTTTTAGATAGGTATCTTAGGAAGAGTCACAATTTACACACAAACGATATATAATAATCAGTACTATAAGATGTTTCTATGACTATAGGATCTTACCATGGATTTCTTCCTAGGACTTAAGACAAGTGTGTCTATTTAATAATTACACTTGTAAAATGTGCTGATGATGCACATGCAGTTTGAATATCGGCCTTGCGCAATTTGCCCTTGCCTCAACATGTGGACAAGCGTTAGATATTGTCTTGCTTTGACATGAACACATTACAATAGGTAGAAAAAGATATAATATAAGCGTAAACTTGAGGGTGAAGCCAAGATGACCGGCTTGAAAGCCTCCTCCGCACTGTTGAAACAAATCTGAGAGCGGTCATAAAAGGACTCTTGCACTGTTGGTTGGACCCGTTCTTGTGTTATTCCAGTTCTAGACCTACATATATGCAAAATTTCAAGAAACTTCACGTTCATTCAGCAACGCGTACTTTCACAAAAAAGGTTCAAATGAAATCGAATATATACGAGAGATGAATAGAATGATGAATGAAAGGTTTCGAAAACATTTCTTTGGTTTTGTATAGCTATTAGTGATACGCCATCTACACGCCGTCGCCGTAGTCACCAAATGGTATATTATTAATTAAATCTATTTATATTTTATGTATGCTAGTTTTAAGGTACGAGTATATGTATTAATAAGTTAAATAAGATCTCTTACTTTTCTATGGTCTGGAATAAATGATGATTACTAGTGGACCAACTATATCTCCCCGCTATGAGGTCAATTCCACCCCATTGTCTGAAGTGGCGGGACAAATTGGGGCGAAAATTGCAGGGTATCTGTTACCCTGAGATGGTGCAAATCATTATCGCATCATCAATCCTGCGCATCCCGAATTACGAAGGCGTTTCTGAGATATTAGGCATTGATAACTTATTCTTGGCTTGTCATTGGATTTATGACTCTATAGCTGAAGAATAAGAACTAGGCACTTAACATAGACGAGGGCACCACACGCCTTTCTGACGATTCCGTATTGACGACCTCTGTGGCGCGGTGGGCGAAGGTCCGCCTGCGCGCAGGAGGTTGCGGGTTCGATTCCCGCCTCGGGACAATTGTGTGTACTGCGTGGATTGTCCAGCATTATTTATTTATTTATTTCTTGAACGAATATCGCCTTGTGCCATATCTGAGTACCCGTAGTTGCATAACTTAAGAAAACTGTAAAAGTTTTCGTTTCTTTCCATACATTTCTGTGATAGCCTTAAAGCCTCCCTTTCCTTTTCTAGCATCTGGCAACAGCCCCAGCCGCTTAGAAAACACAGGTAACCTCATCATCATCAGCCTATGATAGTCTGCTGCTGGACATAGGCCTCCCCCAATGAGCGCCATAGCGCCCTGTCTTCAGCTTGACGCATCCAGCATCTACCTGCAGTCCTTCGCAGATCGTCATCCCACCTGGTCGGAGGGCGTCCTACACTACGTTTACAGTGTCGTGATCTCCACTCAAGAACAGGTTTGCACCAGCGGCCGTCGGTAAACTACTGATTATAATAATGATGATGATACTCTGATGAATTGCCTTGTCCGCTAATTACCTACAGAATTGCTAACGGATAATCAATGTCAATGAATGCCTAGTACTGTGTGCTAAGATGTTTGCAGTGTTGATGTTTATCTGACTTGTTCTTGCCCGCGACATAACTTGGAAACTAAAACTCAATAATTATATATCGGCTCGGTTCGGTTTTTCGCAGCTTTCCGTACAAAACTCTCTCGACAAACGCAAAATTTTGATAGTCAGAAGAACTACTCAAATAAGAAGAATCCAAATTTGTGATTCGTTTTCTTACAAATCCAACTCCTAAGTCGCTTACATAAGATTAGTGTTTGCACGAAAACGAATCAGATACCTCGGTTTCGTATTTACGAGTACGCCCCCTGATAACTTTTAAGGGCTTTTTTCTTTTCGTGTGTCCCGTGTCTGATCTCGTTTCGTTCCCACTGCGTCTTCCGAAAAACGCACTAAGAGAAAGAAAATCCTCACGAATTTATTTATTTACGCACTAAGGACCTTTAACTGACCATCTATCAAAGGTGAAAGTTTATTAAATATGAGTATATGTATGTATGTCTGTCCTGTGTGTGTAGGGATGTATATTTGTTACTATTTCACGCTCAAACGGCGGAACGGATCTGCATGAAAATTACATAATAATAATAAATAATACTGGACAAATTCACACAGCATTATCTAGCCCCATGGTAAGCAGAGCTTGTGTTATGGGTACTAGATAACTGATATACATAATACAATACATTACACAGATAGATATTTTTATTATACATAGAACATAGAACTTAACGACATCAAGTGTAACGTGTGTTCCTACGGTAGAAATGAATAAACAATAAACGACATAACTAGCGACGATTTTATCTTACATGTGCAAATGCAACTGCTATTTACTTGTGTTGACTGTACAATTTGATCCAAATAGGCGCGGTAGTGTCGTTCATTTGGCAACGACACTACTGGTAGTGCGGCTGGTAGTGCCGTTGCCAGAAAATGAAATTTGGTACCAGGGTTTATAATCCTGAATTAACCAAAACTAAGAAATCAATTTTTAAAACCAAAAGAGGGCTTTTGCTACAACTCACTCGTTCATAGCTTTTGTCCAAACACATCAATGAGTGATGGCCAATACTGTCGAAAGCATTGTAATGGTTATTTTTTGTATGCGTTATTTCTTACAAACAAACAAACTCTAGCATTGTGCTTACATATGTTCCACTAACCTATTCGTGATATTGCTAATGCTCTGGTATTTGCGGATTACGTTGGTACCTAGTTGCTTTGAGCATTGCAAATGCTTTGTCCGCCAATCACATAGGTGATGTAGGCATGTTTCAAGCACTGTTTTGATTTGAAAGCGTAGCAATACACGATAGCAACGTCATTTATTAGTAATAATAATTACAAGTCATGCAATGGATACTAACCATTTACAACACTGTAAAATAATGTACATTCTACGTTGCGATATACCTAAGTGTAACCTTATTACATGCCTAATGTAATAAGGTTATTAAATTATACATCCAAAATACAAAAGTCTTAAAATCATTCTAAAATTATATACCTAATTATAAATTATGTATCACTTTATCTTAACACGTTGATTGCTGAAATCACACGGTATGTGTTTTCTACAAGTGACTAATATGCGTAAATCCACACTAGCGCTGCGGCTGAGATAATACAGATCTGTGTGACTCAGCACAGCCGTAATATTTTTCGAACGAAACGCATGTGCGGCGCAACACAACCGCTATGTAGAGCGGCAGCACGAATTTTTTAGGTCAAAAAAAATCGCAGTCGTCGAAAAAAAATAGCAGTGTTAAGAGCTATAAATTCATCATAGCTGTAGAGTAGAACATTTGCTCAGTAAGCCAGTACCCTGCTCAATAAGAAAGCAAAGGGATACCTTTCTTATCGTGAATAGGTGTTCGTTTGACTACAATCTCACCTGATGGTAAATGACGATGTGGCCGACGATGTGTCACGAAGGGATCATCATCATCAGCCTATAGCAGTCCACTGCTGGACATAGGCCTCCCCCAATGAGCGCCATAGCGCTCTGTCTTCAGCTTGACGCATCCAGCATCTACCTGCAGTCTTTCGCAGGTCGTCATCCCACCTGGCCCCAGGGCGTCCTACACTACGTTTACCGAGTCGTGGTCTCCACTCAAGAACACGTTTGCCCCAGCGGCTGTCGCGTCGGTTCTTCGCACGAAGGTATAGGAGGTAGTATAGGAGACACATGAATTCTTGACTTGAAGAGACTTAGGTTGAGGTTGGCATTCGGCCCTATTGGCAAATTAAGAATAGCGAAATATTCCCGAAGTTAAAATCCTGTCCCAGGAAAATCAGGCTATAAGAAAACTCCCACTAAATCCCGGAAACTAAATTCCGGAATTCTAAGGATTTTAAAGTCTTTTAATCCCTTGAATTTCTTACGTGGAATATTACATAGCTTGTTTTCAAACAACTTGAATTAACTTGAATCTGAGTTCCAATTAGAATTAAATAGGGGTTATCTTTGATCCATCGGGGTAGGATTACGTCACGTTCTGGGTAACTTTGGCCCAGACCCGGTATGCGGAGGTTAATTTGTACCCTTGGCATTGGGATACAACGTTGAGTACCGGATAGGTTATAGGCTGAAATTACCAATTTGGAAGTCGAAGACGAATAGGTAAGCATTGTCATTCAACGACCGATGTGGCGCGGTAGGCGAAGGTCCGCCTGCGACGCAGGAGGTTGCGGGTTCGATTCGTGCCTCGGAACAATTGTGTGTACGATCTGCAGATATTTGTTCCGGGTGTTCTGGTCGCTTTCTATGTAGGTATAATAAAAATATCTATCCATGTAATGTATTGTATTATGTATATCAGTTATCTAGTACCCATAACACAAGCTCTGCTTACTTTGGGGCTAGATAATGCTGTGTGAATTGTCCAGCATTATTTATATAATATTATTTATTCAACGTGGCAATGTTGCCGGCGGCAATCTGGGCACTCTGCATTTTAGTGTCGGCTTAAACGGCTTTAAAGAAATAAATGTAAATACTAGTCGTAAATTGTAATTTTGTTGTTTTTGTGTCTTTTTTAATTTATAATAAAAATTAAAAAAGGAGTTATATTTCTTCAAAAATTATTTTCTGTAAAACTAAATTTTTGTATCTTACGCGATCTGAACATATAATAAGTACATACTATTTTAACGGTTTCAGTCACCCCGTGACCACAACAGTGTGTGAACCTGTTGAAACGTCGGGAAAAATTGGTAAATAAACGCGATAAATACCCGTCAAATAGTATTTGATGATTGATCATAAAATATATTATATATATATATTATTATTGATTATATTATTATGGGGACAGAAAGTTATCAAAGAAAGACTCAAAGTCAGCAACAGAGATGATGTGAGTCATTGACTCCATCCCATTCTTTAAGTACGCATGTTATATACAAGGTCAAGCTTTTAAACCTTAAGTATCTTAAGTTCCTGCCTACCTAACACGGCCGTAAATAGAAGATACAGGACCACATTTACACAGAAAACTTAATTACCTATTTTAGAATAAACAACCTATTTACGAACTAGAGAGATAGGTAATTTAAAGCACCAATAACACTTCTTTTAGGTTCTTATTTCTGTTAACCTCGTTTCACCTCTTTAAATCTCAGA
The DNA here is from genome assembly GCA_947044415.1 of Eupithecia dodoneata. Taxonomy (NCBI): domain Eukaryota; kingdom Metazoa; phylum Arthropoda; class Insecta; order Lepidoptera; family Geometridae; genus Eupithecia; species Eupithecia dodoneata. Next base: position 6,663,372 of record OX345670.1, read on the forward strand.
GACGTACTAACTTAGGCAAGTTTTAATTATGCCGAAGACGTTGCTGACATTGAAAGGGAACGTAGGGCGCTGGCAGTTAGAGGTAATATGCTGGTCCGCTGGTTTTCCCGATGTACAGAGCAAGTAAAGGTAACTCTTTTCAAAGCCTGCCAGAACCTGTACACAGGAAGCTTGTGGGTTAGTCACACCAAAAACTCATTAGCGACCCTATGAATCTCATATTTTCAGGATGATGTTGGGGCTGCCCCGCTTTTGCAGTGCATCGGGGATGTTTGCAGAGTATCAAACAGATGACTTCGAACCATCTTCCGAAAAAAAACTGCATACCTGATCCACAGAGTGCAGGACAGCCACAACAGCATCCTGAAAACCATAGCGGATAGATACTCATCCCCGCTGTGGGCATGTCTTGTTCGCAGAGTGATCTCGGCAAATATATCTTTCGGGATCACTCTGGGAAAGGGACATGCCTACATATGTTATATTATAATTTTATTATGAATCTAGGTTTTCAATTGTTTTATTTAATTTAAGATTCTACTAACCCTCTTTAATTATATTTTTGTGTTTTTTATGAATTATGAAATATGGATATGCGAAATAAAGAGTTTTTTAAAAATTTATTTTAATTACCATTGTCTACATTTCAGTGTAAATGCGCCCTAAGAACATACTCGCACTTTTTCTAAAGCTTATCTAACCTGTGAGCCTGTGACCTGCCGAGGGGTCACTCTGACCCCCTCATTAGCTAGATAGATGGCGCCAGCAGCGCGTGCGTTCATTAATTCCACACCCACGAGCAAATTTAAACCCTAACTACACCCGCTAAGGTTTATTTCATGTAAAACTGCTTGTCTTATTAAAATGCGCCCATCAAGGGAATTGCAATCTTGTTCCGTGCTAGTAAAGTACATTATGAAGAGAATTTCGCTGACTTATTAGTGCACTGTAACAAGTGTAAAAGTAGGAAAAGTCTTACAGAGGCCTTTTATATTTTCTTTTCTTGTATTGTTAATTTTCCTTTTGTGTTTTGAGGGCGTAGGATATGATATTATATACTTTTAAAACTTTTACAAAAAAGCTATTAAGCTTAGTTAGGTTAAGTAACTTGGGCAGAATAAGGCTTTTTTTGTTCTTCGAAAAGTAAATTGGGCAATTAGCAGCTTCTTCAGCGGAAGATATCTCTCAAAAATATAAATCAAAATGTAATTGTCCGGATATCTTTTCGAAGAAGACAACCCTAATAATGGAACTGAACCATTTTCTAGTTGATCAAGCACGGTTGGTTCCATCGCATTATTAAGAATAATTTGGCGTGTTTTAAAAAACCATAAAGTTTATTGTTTTTTACTACACTTCGACTGCGGCGATCTTTTTTCGACTGCGATCTTTTTTTTAGCCTAAGCCATTCGTGCTGCCGCTCTACACAGCAGCGGTTGTGTAGCGCCGCACATGCGTTTCGTTCGAAAAATATATTACGGCTGTGCTGAGTCACACAGATCTGAATTTTCTCAGCCGCTGCGCTAGTGTGGATTTACGCATAGTCACTTGTAGAAAACACATACGGTGTGATTTTAGCACTCGACGTGTTATATAAATAATGAAAATGGGTTTAAACCTATTAAAAAAGAATCATCGAAATCGGTTAGCTTAGCGTGATATTTAGTTATTCCGTATTAGTCTATTTGGCGCGCAAATACTTAATGAAAATGTAAGACTTATATGGTTTTCTCATGGATGTCAGAACTGGACCATACAGAAGTAAACAAATCAGTTCACCCAGTCAAAAGTTCTCAGGTAACAAACATAAAAAAGTGTTGAATTGAGAACCTCCTCCTTGTTTGAAGTCGGTTAAAACGCACGGAATTAATCGTAAACTTCTTACTTTGGCAATGTTTTATTCCATTCTTCTTTTAGTTTTTGTATGTGCCTTTTTTCTAGAAGTTTCTTCATTGGTAACTATAATAAAAAACCAGACATTGCCAATTTCGCCCCCATACCCACGTACTCGAAGATCTGTCTTCAATCTTTGCTTTTCAGATTCGAAACAAACACAATTCCCCAGCTACCCAGAGCAATCTTGTTAACGTCCGCGTCAATAAAAGAAATGGCGGACTCAGAACAATAACGCCGTAAGTGACGAAATGGAGGCAGAACAATAAAGCTGTAAGTGTTGGCGGTGAAAATATTCGATGCCGATAGCTTATGACGTGTTCTATCGCGTTTAATAAAGCTGTTCTTTTTCAGTTCGCTTCTAAGGTAGGAGTAGGAGCGGAAAGACTAGTGCAGGTTTGAATCTTTTTGTCACAAAACTTTTGAAACTGTCATTTATTTATTTATTTAAAAACTTTATTGCACTACAAAGGGTACACGGCTTAATGCCGAGGCATTTTCTACTTGCCGACCAGGAAACACATGTTAAATATAAGGGTTAGGCTAACAGTCATGGTACACAAAAGTTTTTTTTTTTTGAGGGCACTGAGAGTTACTTTTTTAGTGGCTGATATACTTCAGTTATTCCGTGATCGTCGCGCATGTGCCTGATCCGAAATATTGAAAAACTCAAAAATCTAATCATGGTATCTAAATACCCCGTTATATTTATGTTAGTTACTAATCGGTCCTTTATGCTGAGGACGGCCTAAGAGAGAGACATTTTGAGTCCCTCAGATTAAAATCTCATAATTTAGGACTATTAAGTAATTTCGCTTCCCCCCTGTATATACATACATCCCGTGAGTATACATCTCGTAAAATAAACTCCTCGTTGAGGTAGAAAAGCCTCCATGCTTTATTAATATTCCCGCTTCCTCCATATTCTTGGACCCTCAAAATATCCCTCCCAAAGCTCTCAGCTGTTCCAATATCAATCAACATCAATAATCAGATCTGCTGGCTCTGGGGCCGTTAAATTTACTCTTAACTCAATAACTTTGGTACAAGACGATGATTTTTAATACCGCGCTTTGATTTGCTGGAAATGTTTAAGTGGATTGTCAATTTTGTGAAAAAATTGTTTTGGATAAAAAGGTTTTCTCAATTACTTTATAATAGACGTGATTAAAAGAAAAAAAAATACATTTAATTGTGTACTGCTATATTGGTGGCTTATGCTCACCTGGTTTATTCGGATGCTTTCGTAAATTATCGTTAAATTTTCTCCGCTCTTTTCCCGCATTTTGATTGCATTTCATTTCATTTATTCAGTTCCACCGTAGCTACACATGTTACACTTGATGTCTTTAAGTTCTACATAAAAATTATAAAACAATTTTATTATATAGCACACATTAATTTTGATATAGGAAATACCATAAGGGATTGTGTTATAGAAAAAGCAGACAGACATGCCTTAGACACCTTAGTTAGACAATGATTCAATGAGCGAGCGGCGATAATTGTATGAGTGATACATTCACGAACACATCAGAATGGACCCTTAAAATGATGTAGAAAAAACTAAACTGTCCACAAAAATATTATACTATCCATAATAAACTATCTACTATTTTTAGAAAACATTAAGTTGAAAATAAAACTTTTGAAACTATCATGGTTATCAACACTAAAGTCATTTAAAACGGGATATTTACCATGATTTGATTTTTGAGTTATCCAATATTTCGGCACAGTTTCATGCGCCATGATCACGGAATAACTGAAGGCACTGCGACTGCGAGTAAGTTAACAAGAGAGTTGAGGAGTCAGTAACTGTGCCGAAATATTGGATAACTCAAAAGTCAAATCATGGTAAATATTAAGTTGAAAGTATAAAAAATTTTAAATTTTTATTTGTGCATATTTTTAAAATTGTAATTGTATTTTTGTGATATGGGTTTTTTGCCTGAAATAAACGAATATTATTATTATTATTCCACTCATTTAATTAAATTCTCGTATAAAATACATTTTTTACTATAGAAAATACAATAAAATATTATAAAACTATTCTACAGTAAAAAATATATAAAAACGGTAGATCACCGACCGCGAAGCTAGGCTCAAGCGGCCGGTGACTAGGGCTGCAGAGAAAGGAACTTATTATTATTATTATTATAAATTCTGTTATTGAAATAGGAAATATTTATTTGCGTTTCTTATAAAATAATACAAATTAAGAACTAATAATAATAATAAAGATAACAAATAAGGAACTAATAAAAGAATTTAAATACGAGAACACAAAAACTGTTTAACTGTTCTTGTTTTCCGTTTGTGTATTTTATACCGGTGTCTGAATAAATGTTATTCTATTACGAGTATATTGAAAAGTCAGTCCAGAATAAATATATATTTTTTGATCGAGATTTTCTCTGAAATCCGTGCAAAATACAAGTAGGCAAAATACAATAACTTCATTAGACCCTTAAAGGGAAAATGTGCGCACAATAAAAACCTTTTGGCTTAAAGTAATTACGTCGGCACTCATGGGTAATCGGATATACGGGTACATGGCGACACGACAGGGCAGGACACAAACTGATATAAAAGGGATGTGGGGGGATGAAATTGTATTAATATCTTCTATTATAGTTTGAACCTATCTATGGTTTGATATGCTTTTTGTACTGGGAGGAAAATGGTTCTTTGTAAGAGTTAAGTATAATTATCAGTCATTTAGTCATTTTCATATCAGGACCCTTAACTCATTTCATTTAACTAATGGATATGTCGAAGAACTTATAGCTTTAGTAAAACGGGCCATTGTTACGGTATGTAAGCTCGTCCAGGCAAATCTTATAGATACATAAAATGATTCTATATCGCTCTGTACCAAATCGCAGGACACAAAACCTTTAAAGCCGGGTACTAACCGGTGTTACGAGGCGTAATGTAGTAGTCGCAGCGAGCATAATACCTTTAGTTTATACCGCAATGCTTGAAAATTAAAGTTTTCAACCATGCTATAGGCTGATGATGATGATGATGATACGTTACGCCGTGTGCTAAAATCCGCCTTGTAGCTCGTTGCGAGCGCCTTCTATCCCAGTACTGACTACACGAACGCTCGCTGTATAACACATTACACGTTACATAACGCCCCGAAACGCAAGTCAGTATCCGTATGGTGATTATGTAGCTCGCGACCGGTTTGCGACAGGCGTAAATTAAGCAATCAGTGCTGTCAAACGCCAGTTTTGACCAATTTTGACGTCGTACCTGGTGTCAAACTAATACAAAATTGATTTACGCCTGTCGCAAACCGGTCGCGAGTTACATAATCACCCGGCCGGTTTAACGCAAGTTCTAATCAAAACGCTAATAACTCGGCTCAGAAATCGACCCGGAAAAGAAACATTTTCACGGTTAGCCTCCCTTCTGCTTGCATAAAACTCAGCTATAAAAATTCCTTACCAAAATGACTGCGGTAAGCACATTTTCTTCGAGGGCTTACGAAAATCCGCTCCTCTGGCACTGTGAGAAATTGGCTGTTCCGTTACACTTCTTTATTTAGGGCTGGGGTTTGTAAGGGTCTTCCATCGTTGTTGTAATGAAAAAAACCTCTGTATAAACAAAAGTTATGTTTAAGGTTATTTGCTGTATCGGCCGAAAGAGAAACACATTGTTAAAAATATCCTTTATAAAAAGGCTTTCTAGAAAATATCAGATTATAGGCGATAAAAAAGCTTGGAATGAGTTTTGCTATAGCTAGAAAACGAACAACCTAACCAGGTAAAGGAATGAATGAATGAACACTTTATTGAACTTAAAACTATAAAATAACACGTTATATCTAAATATTACACATAAAAAGTACAATAGGCGGCCTTATCGCTGACAGATTTCTCCCAGGCAACCTGGGCATGGAGAAAAAGATATAAGTTAACTAAGAGTTGGTAGATCACAAACAAACAGATAGAGAAATATCAAAACAAAAAATGAAATAAAAAAAGATACAAACTATATACATTGCAAGCTACTTAAATTAGAATCTAACCTAAGAGATAAACTACAAATAATAATAACTAAGGTAAAGGTTTCTTTACCTTAAAAGGATTGAAGTGAACAATAAATCTAAGTGCTCAGTTTATTTCCTGGTTTTACTTACATAATTTGAATTTTGTGTCGTGTCCAAGAGTTTTGTAAGGTCAAAAGGAAAAAAGCACTTCGATATTTGATATTGAGTTTTTTAAGCACCTTAGGTATTACAATACAATATAGCTTTATTGCACCATCAAATACAAAGAAAATAATAAAAATAAAGGATCTTAATACTACCTAAATCTACTGGCACAATCGGCGGCCTTATCGATAAAAGCAATTTCTTCCAGGATTTTGTTTTTTTTTGGTATTTTCATTTATTTTCCTGAATGTCAAAAAATAAGTCAAGTTTCAGTGTTTAATTTCAAAAATTTAATTTTTCTAAATGCACTTAGTACTAATTAATAGAAATAATGAGTTTTTGATTCTTCTTTTCTTGAATCATTCACTTATAGAGCTTTTACAACGATAAGCAATACCTAACATCGACGACCTCTGAGGGCAGCGGGCGAAGGTCCGCGACACAGAAGGTTGCAGGTTCGACTCTCGCCTCGGTACTCGGTTTGTACGATCTGCAGATATTTGTTACAGGTTTTCTTTGTAATATTTTTTGAGAATAAATATCTTTAAACCTAATCACTGATTAGCTTAGGTTACTGATTAGTAATCAGTTATCTATAGTTTGACCAAAACCGCTGTACCGCTCCTTAGGAAAGTGCGGCGAGGTGGGGGGCGAGGAAAAAAGAGCAAGAATACGCGTTGACGGACTGATGGACCGGAGCGGCCGATATTTCCCCCCGTCTCGCCGCACGCATACCTCAGGCGCGGTACAGCGGTTTCGGTCAAACTATAGTACCCATTATACAAGATTTGCTTAGCTTGGGGCCAGATAATGCTGTGAATATTATCGGCATTATTTACTAACTAACTTTGAAAACATTGATTTTCTTACATATTAATTTCGGTGCGGAACTGAGCGGCATCTGACCATCGCTCGCTAAGGTCGCTTTCCTGTCACATGGCAGTGAATAGACAATCCCCAAATACTTCGACCATTCCTCGTATTCGAAAATGAATAAGCAAGATACGTCCTGATTCCGCCATTCACGGTATGAATTGGGCAATTTATGTGGGGTCGATTTGACCCCGGCGATTGTCGGGAACTTTCGTGACCGCAGCGTGGTTAAGGGTTAGGTTTTATTGGTGTGCGTAACATCCGAAACGTATCCAATGATTCATAGTTTCTGAAAAACTGAAGGTAGCATTTTGTGAAACAAACTGAGGTACAGAAAGCAGTCATTATCCCGCACTTAGGCTTATGAAATAGTTTAAAACTAAGGGATACGATCGGATTTTAGTTTTTTCAAAATTGTACTACCTGTATGCAAAATTTTAACCCAATCCGTTCCGTAGACGACCGATGTGGCGCGGTGGGCGACGGTCCGCCTGCGATGCAGTAGGTTGCGGGTTTGATTCCCGCCTCGGAACAATTGTGTGTACGATCTGCATCTGCAGATCGTACAATTCGGTCGATTTTTTAGTTTGTATCAAAGGAACGTGCGAAACATATGCATAAACTTTTAGATTCTGGTCGACAATATGTAGTTTCCAGTTCTTAAATAAACATGGAGTAAGTTCACTCGAACGATAGCGGGTAAGTTTTGACACAGCGTAGAGTTTTGTACAGTAAGTCATTAACTATACGGGGCGTCCCACAGCCATGCCACATGGAGGGAAAGTACCTTAAATATTGTAGAAGATTCCTGGTTCAGACAGGCGACAAATCAAAAATCTTTGTATGCAGTTTAAATTGTTTTTAAAATCAAAATCAAGCAAGCTGAAGACAGGGCGCTATGGCGCTCATTGGGGGAGGCCTTTGTCCAGCAGTAGACTGCTATAGGCTGATGATGATGATGACGATGATGATACAATGTAGTAGACGTTCTGCTTAGAATGATCTTTCCTACACTGTGTATTTACGTTCACGGTATATGAGGCACGCGGCGTTTGCACTTTACTACCGCAGCTTTTAACAGCTATAAGTCTGCTGGCTTTATTACTGCCGCTTCTGTGTTGATACTAGACGTCGTAGGTTTATCACACGGGAGATTTAAAACTTATTGCTGCACTAGCGACCCGCCCCGGTTTCGAACGGGTACAAATGCATGTACCCGTGTACGTATAGACAACGCTCACCGAAAAATCCCACTTTCGCTCAAGAAAATAGGAACAAGAAGTGCAAATAAAGACTGGAGTCCAAGGATCAGCGTTTCCCTTCACCCCCCGGATCAGCGTAGGACAGGAAGAACCTCCAGTGCCAGGCATCTCCAGGATTGGCGGGCTACCAAGCCCAGAAGAATAGTTGCGTTCTAATCCTGAGGCCGCAATATGACACCGTGCATATACTTAACAGTTCCCATAGGATATTAAATAACCTTTAAACGTTTCCATAGAAACAACCCGTGCGATGCCACGAGCAGAAACTAGTCGTCCAAAGATGAAAGTAACCCTAGATCCTCTGGTGCTATTTGTACGGAGAGATTGATAGAGTGGTTTCCACCTGGACACCTTTGACACGTCCTTCCATCAGTAGTTTCTTTCATCAAAGGTAAAATGCCAATAGTGTCATTGTGAGGCGATACCATTCTTGTGGTGAAGCGAGTAATTTAGAGGAATTAGGGTCCGCCAAAACCTTTTGAGGGGTCATTATTTTATTACATTACCTACAAGATTGGATGGTATCACTTTTGAAACTATCATGGCTATTAACACTAAAATCATTTAAAACGGGATATTTACCATGATTTGATTTTTGAGTTATGCAATATTTCGGCACAGTTTCATTAGCCAAAATAAAATCATGGTAAATATCCCGTTTTAAATTACTTTAGTGGATGGTACCCATATCAGTTCATTTATTTCCACCGTAGGTACACAATGTTACACTTGATGTCGTTAAATACTATTTTAAAAGACAAATTACATTTTTATTATAACACACTAACTTTTGACAAAGGAAACACCATAGGACATTGTGCAAAGAAAAGCAGACAGACATGCCTTCTTTAAAAAATTAAAATAAATTCATTTATAATAAATTGTCACAATAAAACAGATAATAAATAATGGTATAAGTTAAATTGAATAATAAATTAGATAAAATGTCAAAGTAATCTGCTGTATAAGGGCATTGTCAAACTATACTAAAAATATTGTACAAAATTAGATAATATACGAGTAAAATACAATGAAATAATGTCAGGAAGAAGAATAATTATGATTTAAATTAATGCTGCTGTATAGGGGCATTGTCAAGGAACTAAACATAAATACAATAACACAAGCTCTGCTTAGCTTATGGCTAGATGATGCTGTGTTGATTGTCCAACATAGTTTATTTATTTAAAATAAGGTAAGGCCAAAGCGCGAAGTTGTTAACAGAGATAATTATATTATTCTACATGCAAATTAATTTATCATTTGGTTCAGAGTGCATTATTTTTAAAAGTACGGAATACTTGCTTTATAGAAATAATTGACGACCGATGTGGCGCGGTGGGCGAAGGTCCGCCTGCGACGCAGGAGGGTTCGATTCCCACCTCGGAACAAATGTGTACGATCTGCAGATATTTGTTCCGGGTGTTTTGGTCGTTTTCTATGTATAATAAAAAATATCTATGTATGTAATATATTGTTATTATGTATATCAGTAACCTAGTACCCATAACACAAGCTCTGCTTACCATGGGGCTAGATAATGCTGTGTGAATTGTCCAGCATTAGTTATTTATTTATAGAAATAATTAGCAGAAGTAGGTTCTCTATGCCATTATTGTTCTAATGCATTTCACTCGTTAATTCTTTAACGACCTAGCAACACGGAAATAATGGGCTATATTGTCAAGCGCGAGTGAGAGTCGCCACAAAAAGTTCTCACCTAGTGTTTTTATTTTTAAATATACGCGATCAGAACACATTGTACTCAATAAATAGTTACTAAAACAAAAAACTTTTTTTTATTGCTAACGTTAGAGCGGGTGACACCATGACACTTGAAAAACCGAAGATGTGTTCTAAGATGGAGCACGCTTTCCCAGAAAAAAAATATTTACTCATCATTAAAGCCTTCAAAATCTCTACCGGAAAAACAGAGGAAAAACTGCCTTCTAGTCGTCTTAAGATTCTACGGCTTAAGATAGACTTTTTTCTGGAGGTTGCGGGTTCGATTCCTGTTGTACGATCTGCAGACATTTGTTCCGGGTGTTTTGGTCGTTATTTATGTATAATAAAAATATATCCATGTAATGTATTGTATTAAGTATATCAGTCATCTAGTACCCATAACACAAGCTCTGCTTAGCTTGGGGCTAGATGATGCTGTGTGGATTGTCCTTCATTATTTTTTGTTTTTCTTTATTCAAGCACAAAACAATTACTTGAACTAGTTCGAGTTTTTTAACGCATTATCTGCCCATCCGCTACACTATACGTACACCGTGCTACCCGTAGATTGACATTTGTTTCATGAAAGTGTTAAACAAGGACGTCATCATCAGCCTGTGTTAGTCCACAGCTGGACATAGGCCTTCCCTAATAAGCGCAGCAGCACCTTGTCTTCAACTAGACGCATCCAGCATCTACCTGCAGTCTTTCGTAGGACGAACAACAAGGGCGTATTTCAATCTAACCTCAAAAAGTTCGCCATATCTATTTTGCGCTATTTCCATTGCAGAGTCGTAAAATTTAGAACAGTAAACCCATAGAGCCTAGCTGTAAATAAGACTTTGCACCCCTTTACACCTCTTTACACCCCTTTGGAAAGAGATGACGTAATAGATTACTTGGCTATGTAATTAAAACTTTTTGGGTTTTAGGTTGAGGAATTTTGAAAGTTAACATTACCTTACTGGGTGTAAAAGCCAATGTTTGCATTGACCTTGTCAAATTTTATTTTTTGACTGCGTTGTTTCAGAGACGATCCCTTTGGCACCTGTGTACGGTATTACGGTACCCTGAAATGATTCAATGTCGGCTTCGTCGTCATCATCATCTGAAAAGTACATTATAATTAGTCCAATGCTGGACATAGGCCTCCCCTAATGAGCGCCACAGCGCCCTGTCTCCTTGACATATCAAGCATCTGCCTGCAGTCTTTCGCAAGTCGTCATCCTACCGGGGGGCGTTCTATACTACGTTTGCCGAGTCGTTGTGCAGATGTACTTATATAGGCTTCGGTGATTGCGAATTCACTAATAAACCCTACCTAGTTGGTCTAATCTGTCAAAGTTGAAAACCAAAAGTGCTTTTAATAAAACTAATAAACCCTTACCTAGTTGGTCTAATCTGTCAAAGTTGAAAACCAAAAGTGCTTTTAATAAAACTAATAAACCCTACCTAGTTGGTCTAATCTGTCAAAGTTGAAAACCAAAAGTGTTTTTTAATAAAACTAATAAACCCTACCTAGTTGGTCTAATCTGTCAAAGTTGAAAACCAAAAGTGCTTTTAATAAAACTAATAAACCCTACCTAGTTGGTCTAATCTGTCAAAGTTGAAAACCAAAAGTGCTTTTAATAAAACTAATAAACCCTACCTAGTTGGTCTAATCTGTCAAAGTTGAAAACCAAAAGTGCTTTTAATAAAACTAATAAACCCTACCTAGTTGGTCTAATCTGTCAAAGTTGAAAACCAAAAGTGCTTTTAATAAAACTAATAAACCCTACCTAGTTGGTCTAATCTGTCAAAGTTGAAAACCAAAAGTGTTTTTTAACAAAAATGTTAGGATTTTTCACGGTTCACAAAACGCTGTTGGTATGATTTTTTTAATCAATACAAATGGGCAAGATACACACTATAGTTAATTACAGGCTATGTATCGCGTGTCAGTATGTGGTGGCCGTTATCTATGCCCAGCGAGTTTATGCCCTTTTTGACCCATTTCATATTATCTAATCTACGTGCATTCTGGTTTTTTAGTACCTACCGCCTACCTTTTAGTACTAATTTACTTTTTTATTACTAAGTACTTTTATTTTAGCTCTATATGAACGAGGAAATGGGTCCATAATTAAATTTTAAAAGTACTATATGAAATGAAAATATTAACTACTAGCGGACCTTCCCGGCTTTGCATGGTTTTAGTACGGGTCCCTAACTTTTTTGAAAATATAATGTAGCCTATGTTCTCCGGGGATAGTGTAGCTTCCCAACGATGAAAGAATTTTTCAAATCGGTCCAGTAGTTTCGGAGCCTATTCATTACAAACAAACAAACAACAAATCAAACCTTTCCTCTATATAATAGACTTTCGTGAACTATCGTCAGGCCTCTCCGTCCTACACTACGTTTACCGAGTCGTGGTTTCCACTCAAGAATACGTTATTCTTTGTACAAGATGGAAGAAACCATGTCGTGGGTACACCCGAAGTATATCTTTGCCACGCGGCAATGTCACGTGCAAGGCTCAAGGTTAGGGCTGTCACGCGAATCCCCCGAGCCCTTAATTGAAGGATGGCCCGCGCTCGTGAACGGACAGCCCTGGAATAATTATGTAGGGAAATGGTTAAACCACATTTTTGATGCAGTTTAAAAGTTAAATATTCTAGAATTTTCTATAGTGTTAGTTGATTTTAGAGGAATTTTCCTTTGAGTTGGAATAAACAGCAGGAGTAGGTATTTAGTAGGTATTAGATTAGTCTTTATTTACTACTAGGAGTTTCCATGTCTTAAAATATAAAAAATATCCATGTTATATATTGTATTATGTACTATAATCAGTTATCTAGTATCCATAACATAAGCTCTGCTTAGCTTGAGGCTAGATGATAATGCTGTGTGAATTAACCAGCTCTTTAAATTAATTAATTTATTATTATTATTATATTCAACGTAGACGAGGTCACTCTGACGTCTCGTAAGAAACCTACTACGTAGAAAAAATCAGTTACTAATCGACTCAGCAAACGTAGTGTAAGACGCCCACCGGCCAGTGCCATGACGACCTGCGAAAAACTGCAGGCAGATGCTGGATGCGGCAAGCTGAAGACAGGCTGTGGCGCTCATTACGGTAGGCCTATGTCCAGCAGTGGACTAACATAGGTTGATGAGACATTAAGAAGGTATTAGAAGAGAGTACCTATCATACAAACATTTTCCCGCAGCGGGAATCGAACCAGCAACCTCCTGCATCGCCGGTGACACCCTCTTCAGTACATCATCATCAGCCTACATAGAAGATAAAAAAGCTTGGAACGAGTTTTGCTCCAACTCAAAATCTACCAACTTACAAATAAGCAAATCAAATGTACTAGACACATAAGTTATGAACATACTAGTGGTTTCTTCTCACTTCTTCCACTGGTGGACAAAAAATTGAAGTGAACTATAAAATAATTTAATAGTATAAAATATGACCTGTCTAAGTGCTTATTTGTAAGCTTAAAGAAATAAAAACTTTTCATTTTCATTTTCATTTTCATTTTCATTTTTCATTTTCATAAGTCCACTGCGTGACATTCATCATCAACTTATAGCAGTCCACTGCTGGACATAGGCCTCCCCCAATGAGCGCCATAGCTCAGTATAAGTATATACAGTACGGAAACTAGGAACAAACACTCGAAACGGCACACTCACACAAACATGCACATCGACACGGCTTCTGGGTGATACTCGGGGATGGTCAGTAGCGGTTGTCGCGTCTAGGCGTGCGGTCGCGTGAAAGGGAAAAATGACCCGCTACAGATATTGCGTTGCATACGGCTGTATGAACTCGGCTTCATCAAAACCGGAGCTGTCGTATTTTAAACTTCCTGCTGATTTTGAAAGGTAAGAATAATTTATTATTATGATTGTTATAGAATAATGAGTCCGTGTGATCGATCATACATAATGAATCCGTGAACTTATATGTAAATCAAGAATGGCTGCGGTTTTGAGGATTTTTAAAGTCAATTGACGACCGATGTGGCGCGGTGGGCGAAGGTCCGCCTGCGACTCAGGAGGTTGCGGGTTCGATTCCCGCCTCGGAACAATGTGTGTACGATCTGCAGATATTTGTTCCGGATGTTCTGGTCGTTTTCTATGTATAATAAAAAAATATCTATCTATGTAATATATTGTATTATGTATATCAGTTATCTAGTACCCATAACACAAGCTCTGCTTACCATGGGGCTAGATAATGCTGTGTGAATTTTTAGCAGCATTATTTATTTATTTATTTAATGAGATTTTACAAATAGAGACGTCATACTCATTGTAAAGAAATAATAACTTGGCGATAATTTATTAAAGTAGCCTAATACCTACCTAGCACTGTTTGAGCAGACAACGCAAAGCGGCAACAGTGATTTTAGTTCGAACAGACGAGACGCCGCGCGCCGCCGCACGGCATAATATGTCCTTATCTCTGTCACTCATAAACGCAACGCACGCATTACTTGTCTCGTTCGTGTAGGTGGCAAAGCGGCAACCTCGCGGCACTGATTTTTGAGTAAATATAACATCATTGTTTAAACTTGATTGTAGACTTTCAAAATTTAAATATAAGATGGCGGCTGCAATCAATTATGAAATTTTGCATCATGGGTATCGTTTTTATGGTTTTCGAGGGTGCTGAAGCCGATACTTCTGTCAAAATATGAATCCAAGATGGCGGCTGCTATAAATTATCATTTTTTCCGTCATGGGTGTCATTTTCATGGTTTTCGAGGGTGCTGAAGCCGATACTGCTGTCAAAATGTGAATCCAAGATGGCGGCTGCTATAAATTATCATTTTTTCCGTCATGGGTGTCATTTTCATGGTTTTCGAGGGTGCTGAAGCCGATACTGCTGTCAAAATGTGAATCCAAGATAGCGGCTGCTATAAATTATCATTTTTTCCGTCATGGGTGTCATTTTCATGGTTTTCGAGGGTGCTGAAACCGATACTGCGGTCAAAATATGAATCCAAGATGGCGGCTGCCATAAATTATCAATTTTTCCGTCATGGGTGTCATTTTCATAGTTTTCGCGGGTTCTGAAGCCGACACTACTGTCAAAATGTGAATCCAAGATGGCGGCTGCTATAAATTATCATTTTTTCCGTCATGGGTGTCATTTTCATGGTTTTCGAGGGTGTTGAAGCCGATACTGCTGTCAAAATGTGAATCCAAGATGGCGGCTGCTATAAATTATCAACTCGGATTTTGAAACGCGGTACGGTTCGCAGCCGCTCATGAGCGTTGCGCGCGCGCTGCCTGCGCTACAATGTCTGCGTGCGCCCGCTCCGACGAGCTCACGAAACGTTTACGTCCAACCGCGGCTCACACGCGACGCCATGAGATTACCTATTTAAATTGTATTTGTAAGCAAATACTTTACTAACAAAGAAAATTTAACTAGTTAGACAATTGACCTAACTGCAGACAATTCTAAACAATCTACAGGTAGCTCAATTGACCCATATCAATACCAGTGGGAAGCGTCCCCAAGACGCTGGTTGCATTGCCACGCTGTATGGCAATGCTGGCTGATGCGCTGCGCAACATACTCGTTAGATCTCGGATCACGCGTCGCTTCGACCAGACGAAGATATTATTATATTATACCAGACCACATTTGTAAGCTAGTTATTTCAATTCCATTTATTGATCAGTACAGAAAAAAATCGTCTTAATAAAAAATATATATCAAAAACAAGAAAAGTGACAACCCTAGTGCTATAATGGAGCGTAGGTATTTATTTCATCAACTAGGCTTAGTTTCCATACTGTTCTATATGTGTACTGTGGCCATAGCGCCCTGTCTTCAGCTTGCCGCTTCCAGCATCTGCCTGCAGTCTTTCGCAGGTCGTCATCCCACCTGGTCTGAGGGCGTCCTACACTACGCTTACCGATTCGTGGTCTCCACTCAAGAACACGTTTGCCCCAGCAGCCGTCGGTTCTTCGTGAGATATGGCCGGCCCACTGCCACTTCAGCTTGCTAATTCTCAGAGCTATGTCGATAACCTTGGTTCTCTGTCGGATGTATTCGTTACGAATCCTATCCTTCAGAGAAACTCCGAGCATAGCTCTAAGACTGATGGAGGACATATCGAATACTTTATTCCCACTGGACCCAATGCGGAATTAATAGTCACGTAAACGTAACGAACCGTAACGTAAACTGACGTAAACACGTTTTTCTACGTTTACGCAACGGGTAAGGTATTTCCTATACACAGTACAAGCTGATTTAGCTCTTACGCAGTTACAATAAAGTTCTTTATTAAATGGGGGAATGAAAGCTTTGATCCTTGAACCGAGAATTGCTTAGCAATTTCAGATGTCAACGGTCGTTTCGGTAAATGGCTAATTTGAAGGTCTTTGGTTTACTTATATTCGGTTCTAGAATCTAATATATTTTATGCGAACAAAGATTATTTTTGAATAAAACTACAAACAATAAATAAATAATGCTGGACAATTCACACAGTATTATCTAGCCCCATGGTAAGCAGAGCTTGTGTTATGGGTACTAGATAGCTGATATACATAATACAATACATTACATAGATAGATATATTTTTATTATACATAGAAAACGACCAGAACACCCGGAACAAATATCTGCAGATCGTACACACAATTGTTGAGGCGGGAATCGAACCTGCAACCTCCTGCGTCGCAGGCGGACATTCGCCCACCGCGCCACATCGGTCGTCCATATAATAGGTGATAATAAAAACAGAAAACAACAAGGTAATGGCTATGTTAACAATCCCTTACGGATGTAAGTGGGTTAACTACGAACCTTATTTGTGTTGGAAGAATACCAACGAGGGATATATCAAAAACGTTATCTAGGCTTTTTATCCAATAAAACAGTTCCCATTCCCATGGGAACTGTTTTATATATACAATAACCTCAAAACATTTCAACAGAAATAACGTGTGCAAAGCCGCGGGCAGAAACTAGTAAGTTCATAATACTCGTACAAGGAAGGTACCTAGATAATTTCATAACAAAACTAGATTGACAGACAAACAAACACCACTTATTCACACCTCTAATATTATATGAATAATTTATCTTAATTTAGAACTTTATTCCCATGTCATAGAGTTGACGTTAACATCATCCATATTCATAACGCCCAAAGTTTATTGAACTTTATCTCTAATTTGAATTAGGAACGTACTCATTAACATTATCCGATTAATTTGTTTTGTTTTGATAATTGTCGTCGTGTAAATTCGATGTTTGAAAATGGATTTGTATTTGGAATTGTTTATCATTTAAATTGTTACTTACCTATTATCACAAATAATGTCTCATTATTATTGTATTCTCTAATAATCTGTTTTTTTTTTTTTTTTTTTTTTTTTATTTAGCCTGTTTCGTCCCACTGCTGGGCAAAGGCCTCCCCCAAATCTTTCCACTCAGTGCGGTCACGTGCGATCTCCCACCAATCTCCGAGGAAGGCGTTAAGGTCGTCTCGCCAGCGCTTTCTTGGCCGACCTCGCCCGCGGCTTCCTTCCGGGACCCAGGGTGTTGCAGCGTTAGCCCACCTCTCGGGGTGCATTCGGCTAATGTGCCCCGCCCACTTCCATAATAATAATCTGTTATTATTCAAAAATATATACATATAGTATATATAAATAAATAAAATGCTGGGACAATTCACACAGCATTATCTAGCCCCATGGTAAGCAGAGCTTGTGTTATGGGTACTAGATAACTGATATACATAATACAATACATTACATATATAGATATATATATTTTTTTATTATACATAGTAAACGACCAGAACACCCGGAACAAATATCTGCAGATCGTACACACAATTGTTCCGAGGCGGGAATCGAACCCGCAACCTCCTGCGTCGCAGGCGGACCTTCGCCCACCGCGCCACATCGGTCGTCTATCTCTATTATATGTATATAGTATATTATTCTTATTTACTACCGATTACCAGAGTCCATCAGAAAAGCAGTACTTATCCATCAGTTTTTTCTGTTAGAATTGTGATATGAAGCCCACAGCGCTATCCACATATGAGTTATATACCTAGAGAACAAAAAAAACATGCAACTAGAAGGCCTAACTAGCTAGGCAAGAACTAGACTAGGCTCCTTTTATACAACTACTAGCCTCCCGCTGTTTTGCCCGTGTGGAAATCTATAATATGTCAAATGATTTTTAAGCCTTCCTCTTAAATCTTTCAATCGATTTAACGAAGCCGCATCAAAATCCGTTGCGTAGTTTTAAAGTTCTAAGCATACACAGGGGCAGACAGACAGCGAGAGGTGACTTTGTTTTATAATGTAGTGAAGTTAACACTTTGACTGCGATTTTTTTTCGACGACTGCGATCTTATTTTTAACCTAAAAAATTCATGCTGCCGCTCTACACAGCGGTTGTGTTGCGCCGCACATGCGTTTCGTTCGAAAAATATTACGGCTGTGCTGAGTCACAAAGATCTGTATTTTCTCAGCCGCTGCGCTAGTGTGGATTTACGCATATTAGTCACTTGTAGAAAACATACACCGTGTGATTTCAGCAATCAAAGTGTTAAACTTAACTTCACTACATATGCATATACATAGTATAATAAGGGTAGCAGGTAGAAACTAGAATTATACGAAAATAAGGCCATTGCTATTCAAATGATATTTTTCCATCGTGACATCACGACTAGCGCTACCTATTATATATACTATTCACGAGCCATTAACTATTGCAATAATGTCCGTCGGTCTGTCACGCTCGGGGGCAATGAACTGGGTAATCATTAATCAATGAGCTTAGATTGTTGTCAATTGTTGTGATAGGTTTGTTTAGTTGTTATTGTTTAGTTGGTAAGCATATGTAAAACAAGATTATTGTGCAATATGTATATTCCAGTGTGTATATTCTAGAGGCTGCTAAATTTGTAAAGGAAGATTTATTTTCTTTCTTTTTCTATACTGCTTCTTGGCGGTCTGTTTATGGAAACAATAATCCAATCTGCTCTCTGATATTATCCGCTTTAGATAGATAGACTAGTTGTTAGATGTGCGCGAGCTGCAAGCAGCTCGCGGGGGTTGTGTATAGGTATTGAGTTTTTTTTCATTGTATTCCCCTTGTCGTGAACTACACCTTTAATTATTTTGTTTGCAATCGATAGCCATGAGAAAATTTTGCGATGAAAAAATGTCAGCCATCTTGGATTTGGAAATGGACATCTTTTTCGTAATCTACGAGTTCAAGTTACTCGAAAACGATACCCATGTCAGATTTTTTGATTGGGGAGGAAGTTCAGGGGAGCTGGGGGCGTGGGGGGTGTTACGGCACGGCTCGCTTCGCTCGCCGTGCCGTTCCCCTTGGTTGCATTGTGGCTCGCTTCGCTCGCCACAATGCTCCCCCGGGTTATAAGTGAGGGGGCTTAGGGGGGTCGTCGGGGGGGTCACAGCACGGCTCGCTTCGCTCGCCGTGCTGTTCCCCTTGGTCGCATCGAATTCGAAATCCTCACCCCTAGTTAGTCAAAAACGATACCCATGTCAGATTTTTTGATTAGGGAGGAAGTTCAGGGGAGCTGGGGGCGTGAGGGGAGTCACGGCACGGCTCGCTTCGCTCGCCGTGCCGTTCCCCTTGGTCGCATTGCGGCTCGCTTCGCTCGCCGCAATGCTCCCCCGGGTTAAGTGTGAGGGGGTCTTGGGGGTTGTCGGGGGGGGTCACAGCACGGCTCGCTTCGCTCGCCGTGCTGTTCCCCTTGGTCGCATCGAAATCGAAATCCTCACCTCAAGTAATTCAAAAACGATACCCATATCAGATTTTTTGGTTGGGGGAGGGGGTACAGGGGGGCGTGGGGGGGGTCACGGCACGGCTCGCTTCACTCGCCGTGCCGTTCCCCTTGGTCGCATTGCGGCTCGCTTCGCTCGCCGCAATGCTCCCCTGGGTTAAAGGTGAGGGGTCTTGGGGGGTCGTCAAGGGGTCATTGGGGGGGGTCACAGCACGGCTCGCTTCGCTCGCCGTGCTGTTCCCCCCGGTCGCATCGCGGCTCGCTTCGCTCACCGCGATGCTCCACCCGAAAAAAAAGGTCAAAAATAGGCCAATTTTCGGTTTTTCCTAAAAAAAGGGGGTCTGGGGGGCAAAAGGGGGCAATTTTTTTTTGTCTTTCAAAACCATTTGTCCTCCTCTACAAGACTGTGAAAAAAAATTTCTTCCAAGTCTATCCGTTTTGGAGATGGAAAGGGGGGGCAAAAAAGGGGGTCAAAGGGGGGGTTCAATTTTTTTGCCTTCTAAAACTACGAGAAACTCTCTATACGACCCCGCAATCAGAACCCCTCTATCGCGACGGCATCTGGTAGCACACTCAAAAGGGGGGTCCTGGGGGCAGGGGGGGGGCAAAATTTTCTATGCAATCAAAATCACTTGTCCCCCTCTATACAACCCCCATAAAAAAATTAAGCAATATGGCTCCACGTAGGAGCCCCCCCTGAGGGGGGGGTCTTGGGGGGGCAAATCTCAAAAAGTCGGAATTTTCCCTAGGAGACTTTTACCTCCCCTATACGATTCCGTAAAAAAAAACATACCTTTCCATCCACCATCAAGGCGAACAATTATGTCAATCAGTCAGTCAGTCAGTCAGTGAATCAGTGGTAATCTAGCTTTATATATTATAACTAGTTGTAAGATGTGCGCGAGCTGCAAGCAGCTCGCGGGGATTGTGTATAGGTATTGAGTTTTTTTTTTATTGTATTCCCCTTGTCGTAGCCTACACCTTGTATTATTTTGTTTGAAATCGATAGCCATGAGAAAATTTTGCGATGAAAAAATGTCAGCCATCTTGGATTTGGAAATGGACATCTTTTTCGTAATCTACGAGTTCAAGTTACTCGAAAACGATACCCATGTCAGATTTTTTGATTGGGGAGGAAGTTCAGGGGAGCTGGGGGCGTGGGGGGGTCACGGCACGGCTCGCTTCGCTCGCCGTGCCATTCCCCTTGGTCGCATTGTGGCTCGCTTCGCTCGCCACAATGCTCCCCCGGGTTATAAGTGAGGGGGTCTTAGGAGGTCGTCGGGGGGGTCACAGCAGTTCCCCGAGGTCGCATCGCGGCTCGCTTCGCTCGCCGCAATGCTCCACCCGAAAAAAAATTATAGTTGAGGGGGTCTTGGGGGGTCGTCGGGAGGTCACAGCACGGCTCGCTTCGCTCGCCGTGCTGTTCCCCTTGGTCGCATTGCGGCTCGCTTCGCTCGCCGCAATGCTCCTCCGGGTTATAGTTAAGGGGGTCTTGGGGGGTCATTGGGGGGGTCACAGCACGGCTCGCTTCGCTCGCCGTGCCGTTCCCCTTGGTGACATTGCGGCTCGCTTCGCTCGCCGTGCCGTTCCCCTTGGTGACATTGCGGCTCGCTTCGCTCGCCGCAATGCTCCCCCGGGTTATAGTTAAGGGGGTCTTGGGGGGTCATTGGGGGGGTCACAGCACGGCTCGCTTCGCTCGCCGTGCCGTTCCCCTTGGTGACATTGCGGCTCGCTTCGCTCGCCGCAATGCTCCTCCGGGTTATAGTTGAGGGGGTCTTGGGGGGTCATTGGGGGGGTCACAGCACGGCTCGCTTCGCTCACCGTGCCGTTCCCCTTGGTCGCTTTGCGGCTCGCTTCGCTCGCCACAATGCTCCCCTGGGTTAAGGGTGAGGGGGTCTTGGGGGGTCGTCGGGGGGTCACAGCACGGCTCGCTTCGCTCGCCGTGCTGTTCCCCTTGGTCGCATTGCGGCTCGCTTCGCTCGCCGCGATGCTCCACCGGAAAAAATAGGTTAAAAATTGGCCAATATAATAATAATAATAATAATAATAAAATTGTTTATTTCCTCTTGCCAATTTTCGGTTTTTCCTAAAAAAAGGGGGTCTGGGGGGCAAAAGGGGGCAATTTTTTTTTGTCATTCAAAACCATTTGTCCTACGCTACATGACTGTGAAAAAAAAATTCTTCCAAGTCTATCCGTTTTGGAGATGGAAAGGGGGGGCAAAAAAGGGGGTTAATGGGGGGGTCCAATTTTTTTTTTCTTCCAAAACGAAGAGAAACCCTCTATACGACCCCGCAATCAGAACCCCTCTATCGCGACGGCATCTGGTAGCACACTAAAAAGGGGGGTCCTGGGGGCAGGGGGGGGGTCAAAATTTTCTATGCAATCAAAATCACTTGTCCCCCTCTATACAACCCCCATAAAAAAATTAAGCAATATGGCTCCACGTAGGAGCCCCCCCTGAGGGGGGGGTCTTGGGGGGGCAAATGTCAAAAAGTCGGAATTTTCCCTAGGAGACTTTTACCTCCCCTATACGATACCGTAAAAAAAAACATACCTTCCCATCCACCATCAAGGCGAACAATTATGTCAATAAGTCAGTCAGTCAGTCAGTGAGTGGTAATCTAGCTTTATATATTATAACTAGTTGTTAGATGTGCGCGAGCTGCAAGCAGCTCGCGGGGGTTGTGTATAGGTATTGAGTTGTTTTTCATTGTATTCCCCTTGTCGTGATCTACACCTTTAATTATTTTGTTTGAAATCGATAGCCATGAGAAACTTTTGCGATGAAAAAATGTCAGCCATCTTGGATTTGGAAATGGACATCTTTTTCGTAATCTACGAGTTCAAGTTACTCGAAAACGATACCCATGTCAGATTTTTTGATTGGGGAGGAAGTTCAGCGGGGAGCTGGGGGCGTGGGGGGGGGGTCACGGCACGGCTCGCTTCGCTCGCCGTGCCGTTCCCCTTGGTCGCATTGCGGCTCGCTTCGCTCGCCGCAATGCTCCCCTGGGTTAAATGTGAGGGGGTCTTGGGGGGTCGTCGGGGGGTCACAGCACGGCTCGCTTCGCTCGCCGTACTGTTCCCCTTGTTCGCATCGAATTCGAAATCCTCACCCCCAAGTTAGTCAAAAACGATACCCATATCAAGTTCTTGGTTGGGGGAGGGGGTACAGGGAGGCTGGGGGCATGGGGGAGTCACGGCACGGCTCGCTTCGCTCGCCGTGCCGTTCCCCTTGGTCGCATTGCGGCTCGCTTCGCTCGCCGCAATGCTCCCCCAGGTTATTATTATATAGTTGAGGGGGTCTTGGGGGGTCGTCAGGGGGGTCACAGCACGGCTCGCTTCGCTCGCCATGCTGTTCCGCTTGGTCGCATCGAATTCGAAATCCTCACCCCAAGTTACTCGAGCTGGGGGCGTGGGGCGGGTCACGGCACGGCTCGCTTCGCTCGCCGTACTGTTCCCCTTGGTCTCATCGCGGCTCGCTTCGCTCGCCGCAATGCTCCACCCGAAAAAAAATTATAAGGTGTGAAAAATGTACTTATAAAATTCCTTGCATATCAATACGCCATTTTTTCTAAATAAACGTGGTTGCCTAGCAACGCTCTTTTGACAACAAAGGTTTGATAAAAATTTACTGTATGGAAACTCTTTGTTAAGTTGAACGCCTTTTTTGATTCTTTTGTAGTCATCGACTACGTACCCTAGACATCTAATACAGGGCGAACGATTTTAGACATCACATAAGGAAAAGAGATCTTATAAAAATCCACGCCCACTAACGTTCGGTCAGTAACGACCAGACCAGTGACCCGTGACAATCTCTGCGCTAGCTTACTCAATGGCTCCTGACGGAGCTCACCTTAATTTGGTTGACCGGTCGAGGTCAACTGTCAAGGTCAACTGTGCATCTCTTTCTTTCATAATCAATTCTGTATTTGCTTTCATTTCTTCTCTGAGAAGGCGGGGGCAAATAGTGCAATACTCAAGATCCCCCCCCCCCCCCCCCAGTGGGGGGGCTCCTACATAGAGCCATATTGCTGAATTTTTTTATGGTTACTAAGATGACTGATCAACTTAATACAATACAACACATTAGGTATATAGATAGATATTTTTTATTATACATACATAGAAAATACCCAAAACACCCGAAACAAATAGGTACTTGCAGATCGTAGAAATATTTGACCCCAAGCGGGAATCGAACCCACAACCACCTGCGCCGCAGGCAGCCCTCGCCCGCCGCGCCACATCGGTCGTCAAATCGTCAAAGTAAATATACCTTGTTGCAAGTATCGATTGTTTTCATAGTACTTACCCCATCACTAATAATGGTCATGATTTGTCGCAACCTTGAACGGACCAATGAGCACTCACTTCCCCGCGCCCGCTCACCTCAGTTGGTTGACAGACTTGTTTGCACAGTGAATAAATAGGTATTAGGCGTCTATTATACGTAGTCGATGTTTGTAGTAAAGCGTTTACATTATCTTTGATTTTGTATCTGTAGACGCGATAATAATTTGTTCGTCAAACAAAAATAGAAAACAGAAATAGAAAAATAGACAGTGAGTCATAACACTTAAGGTCGGTTTTTCTTAAACCGCAACTTTCGCTACTGAATTAGGGATGTGCCGTAATAAACACAAATGTGCTATCGATAACTTTAATGGTTATGATTTCGTAAACATTACCCATTTAAGTATGTTTTAGGGCGTTAATTTTTGTTTTGTTTTTGTGATGACTTAATCTGGATGTATTTTATACTATGGAAGGGTAATAAAAAAAGAATTTATAATAATGAAAATATTACGTAAGTATGTTGGAGAAAAACTGTTCGAAAATATAAACTTTCATCAAGTCGGACAGATTCCCGTATCAAACCATGTCAGTGATTTGATAAAAGCCATAAATGTGCGTATCCATCATTTATTAAAATTAAACGTAAAACTTACGAAAAGACAGTTATTTAACAAGTACGTCCTATTTCAAGGACAATAAATTTTCATTCATTGTCATTAAAGAATAAAAGAAAAGGCAAGCTTTTTATTTCGACCACCACAATAAATATAACCTGACGTACCTATTTCGTTATTCATCAGTAGGTAATAATCGATATCGATAGATTCGTCTCGTATTCTCATTGGTACATCACTAAGGCAGTAGCTATGTTTTCTGGGTAATCGATAAACAGCCATTGTATTATCGATCTTATGGCCCGTTGTTAGAGACTATAATAAAAGCGCTATTGCTATCAATAGCGCCATCTCTTGTTAAGTAGCTTTGTGTTGTGGATAATCAAGAAAGGCAGCCATTGTATTAGTAATCTTATTTCCTGGGAATAGAGACTAAAAAATATTTGGCAAAAGCGCCATCTTTTCACCCACCGCACACCCGCCGCGCACCCGCCGCGCACACGCCGCGCACCCGCCGCGCCCGCCGCGCACCCACCGCGCACCCGCCGCGCACCCGCCGCGCACCCGCCGCGCACCCGCCGCGCCCGCCGCGCCCTCCGCGCCCGCGTACGCACCCGCCGCGGACCCCGAATACACCTCGTCCGCCGCTACGACTGTTCGCGCGTCCGCCGCTACGACTGTTCGCGCGTCCGCCGCTACGACTGTTCGCGCGTCCTCTGTGCGCAACACGACCATGGCACCGATTGGGTTGGCGGCAACCGCACCGCGCGCTACGAAGGCAAGATCCGAGACGACGTCCAGGGCAGAGAAGAAGGCGTACCTGGAACTACAACGGACAGCGTTCGCCATGCAGTGAAGGGGGTAGGGGGCATCCTGGGGACAATATTCTGGAAAGAGGAGATGCAGCACGGCTCGCTTCGCGAGCCGCACTGTATCTGTTCTGCACAAGCGTTGCTTTCCCCCCGTTAGTGGGGGTGGGGGCAACTTGGAGAAAGGGAAACCGGTCGGCTCGCTTCGCGAGCCTCCCTGCTTCCAACCTCCGAAAAAAAATTTACTCCAGCTACTCCCAATCCTGAGATAAATCGCGAGCCGCGTCGCTTAATCTCCTTTACGTGGTTTGCTTCGCTCGCCACGCAGTGGGGGGACAACTTGGAGGATAGGAAACTGGTCGGCTCGCTCCGCGAGCCTCCCTGCTTCCTATCCCTGAAAAAATGTTTACTTCAGCTACTCCCAGCCCTGAGATAATGTCGCTTAATCCCCTTTGCGTGGTTTGCTTCAAACGCCACGCAGTGGGGGGACAACTTGGAGGAAAGGAAACAGGTCGGCTCGCTTCGCGAGCCTCCCTGCTTTGTATCCCCGAAAAAAAAATTACTCCAGCTAACCCCAATCCTGAGCAAAATCGATGTTTGCGTTTACCCCCTTTTGAGGGGGAAGGAGGGGGAAATTTGGAAAAATACGATTTTTCCCCCAGTCGAATTGAGCATCTCTTAATGAATCTGCAAAAAAAAACATACCTTCTCCTCCACCATCAGGGAGAACAACTATGTCAGTACGTGAATCAGTCAGTGGTAGTTTAGTTGTATACTTTAGGGCAACGCGGCTGCGCCGCGTTGCGTGACTAGTTGTTAGATGTGCGCGAGCTGCAAGCAGCTCGCGGGGGTTGTGTGTGGGTGTTGAGTTGTTTTTCATTGTATTCCCCTTGTCGTGATCTACACCTTTAATTATTTTGTTTGCAATCGATATCCAAGAGGGAATACTGCGATTAAAAAATGTCAGTCATCTTGGATTTGGAAATTGACATCATTTTCGTAATCTACGAGTTCAAGTTACTCGAAAACGATACCCATGTCAGATTTTTTAGTTGGGGAGGAAGTTCAGGGGGGCTGGGGGCGTGGGGAGGGGGTCACGGCACGGCTCGCTTCGCTCACCGTGCCGTTCCCCTTGGTCGCATTGCGGCTCGCTTCGCTCGCGGCAATGCTCCCCCGGGTTATAAGTGAGGGGGTGGTGCGAAATGGTACACCATGCGTATAATGACGCCGCGGTCCCCTCGACGAGGGGTGCTAATTCATTTGCAGAAACTACAGCATCTAAAAACTATGGGATGACCTTGGATAATTAACCCCCGACAGATACTTTGGGAAGGCTTACCTGTCTGGGCGTCCTCACAAGCTCCTTTCAATTCACGGCTGTAAGTCCAGGGTCACACGTCACGCACAAAGTTTATAGGTTAGGTACAATGTTCAGTTCTTGAGGATAGATCACTCAGTCGCGACCCGCGGGTATTATGTATATTTGCGAATGAATTCTCTCGACAACAATATTTTAGTTGGAGAGGCGATATTATATGGAATCAAATACTGCGACGATTCCTTGGTTTGAGACGTCCGTTCCGGCTGGCGTCGCTCGGAGGCTTTTTTTTTGGTCAAGCGACAACTGCATCGAACGTCAGATCGGTGCAATGACAGCGAACTTCAGGGTTGACTGCATGACGATTTCAGAACAGTAAACCAACCCTTTAAGTACCTAGATAGGTAATAACCATCCAATGTCACCCACAGTTATATATGTATATAAATTAATACAAACGCACTATTAGCGTAACCATATTCCCCGGCTTGAAAGATCCTACTTTCAAAACACAGAGAAAGCGAAATTATATTATTGAGAAAGAAATTAGAATTGTTTATTTATATAAAAATATTATAATTGCATATCGTCGCGAAAGCTCTACCCCAGCGGTGTGAGTAACAAATTTAAATTTATTTATATATATAGGATATTATACATATACGAAGCTACCAATAATAATAATCTAAATAAGGTTTACTGAGTTGGGAGCGGGCACAATTTAACAATCGGTCTGCTCTGAAGCATTCCACCTTTTACCTTCACGGACGCTACTCTACATATCCCTTTCTTGTCCGGAAAGATTTCTGTGATTAAACCTAACGGCCAATGCAAGGGCATTACATTATCCTGCATGGAAATAACAACCATCCCAACACGTACTGGGTTAGAAGGAGTATTCCATTTTTGTCTTGATTGGAGGGTGTGCAGATACTCATTGCGCCACCGTTTCCAAAAAGATTGGACGAGTTGATCAGTGAATTCGTATCGTGAAATAAGGTGTAAACGCTTTTCAGTAACTTCGCGAGCGGGTAAAAACACAAGCGGTTTTGTATTAAGAAAATGTGCAGGTGTAAGAGCGGTAGGATCTGACGGATCTGAGCTAAGTACATAGAGAGGTCGGGAATTTAATAAAGCCTCGACTTGAGCTAACATAGTGTTAAGCTCATCAAAGGTGAGTATTTGTTGACCGACGACTTTCAACAGATGCGTTTTGACACTCTTTACTTCACTTTCCCAGCATCCACCGAAATGTGGAGCTCTACAGGGGATGGTTTTATGAGTGATCTTATGCTCCGTCAGTGCGGTTTCCCAATAGGGGCGGTATTCTTGAGATAGGAATTGGTAGAGATCGCGAAGATATGATCTGGCGCCGATGAAATTGGTGCCGTTGTCTGTATATAGACATTCGACGGGACCACGGCGCGAGAGAAAGCGTTTTAGTGCTGACAGGAAGCTCGCAGTGCTGAGATCTGAGGCAACTTCCAGATGCAGAGCACGCGTTGTCAAGCACGTAAAGAGACAAATATAAGCCTTACGACTCCTTTGGCCTCTGCCACGCACAGACGTTATCATGAGCGGTCCCGCGTAATCACACCCAGTGTGTGAAAATGCTTTAGGAGCGACGTCAACCCGTGATTGAGGCAGATCAGCCATGATTGGAAAAACCGGTCGTGGCTTAGCGCGGAAGCAAATATTGCAATTAAAAGTTATATGACGAACAATACGTCGTGCGGACAGAATCCAATACCGTTGTCTCAGGAGGGACAAAAGTAAGTTTGGACCTGTATGGAAATTTTTGACATGATAGTGGGAAACTAGAAGTTCCACTACGTAGTCCTGTCGGGGAAGTAAAATTTGGTGACGAGAGTCAAAGTCCAACTCAGAATTGGCTAAACGTCCACCAACGCGAATAAGTCCATTGTACAGAAACGGACTAAGCTTCTGTAGTGGCTTAGAACATAATTGTTTGCGGTTTAAGCGATCAAGATCTGATTCAAAATGGATTCGCTGAACAGAGCGCCACACTACTAATTCAGCGAACTCCAAGTCCGATGCGGTAACGGGTCCTTTAGGGAGACGTTTAAGGAATTTAAAAACGAAACAAATGGTTTTCAGATATTTAATCCAAGAAGAAAACCTATTCGCCCGGCTATACAGGAGATCTTCCGCTGAACACCTGGGATCGGAATTCGAAATGTCTGCCGTCGGTACTGCAGGTAGAGCCACCGGCTTCAGTTCGGGCAGTTCTTGCATTTCTGCGGATGAAAATGGCGTCACTGGCCACTCGTATCGGGGTGTTCCCAGCCATGGAGGTCCACTCATCCACAGTGGATGTTGAACTAACTGGGCCGGAGTTAAACCTCGAGAAAGACAGTCAGTCGGATTCTCCGTTCCTTTGACATGAAAAAAGTGATCTGACGAAAGATTTTCCTGAATTTTAGCGACGCGGTTGGCCACATACGTGTGCCAGCGATGTGGTGAGGAATGAATCCAAGTCAAAGTGATAGTAGAGTCCGAGAAAGCTAAAACCGCCTCAATGGCGTATCGAGGGGAATAGAGATCGAAAACTCGTTTAATCAAAATTGACAACAGGAGAGCGGCAGATAGCTCTAAACGAGCAAGCGATATAACCTTAAGAGGTGCGACTTTAGATTTTGCACATACCAGTGAAACGACAATGTCACCATTTGGCTTAACTACGTGGGCATAGACAGCGCCACCGTAGGCCTTCTCACTGGCATCAGCAAATCCAACTATTGAAACTTTACAATGTTCAACAACGCCAATATGACGCGCGAATTGTAGCTGAGATATTTCAGGTAACTCAGCTTGAAATTGATCCCACAAGCGAACAATCCGATTTGGTGGGACATCATCCCATCCTATTTTGGCAAGCCACAGATCCTTGATCAATAACTTAGCATAAAGGATCATGGGCGCGACTAGACCCAATACATCAAAAAGGCGAGCGATGGACGACAGAATATTCCTTTTTGTGCAGGGGCGATCATCAGGGTTGACCTGGAAGGCGAAATAGTCTTGGTCGGGAAACCAGCGTAGACCAAGAATTTTCAGAGTCGGATCCTTATTTAGATCGACACTGTGCGAGAGTCGCAATGACTCGGGAATAGCTTGAAGAACTTCAGCGCTATTACTTGACCATTTAGTCAATTCAAAGTCACCAAGTGAGAATAACTTAATCAATTGACGAGAAGACTCTATTGCTTGCTCGACATTGAAGGAAGAGCTTGCTATATCGTCCATATAAATATCTCTGCTCAATATCTTACTGGCGAGAGGAAACTGCTCTCCTTCGTCTTTGCACAACTGTTGGATTGTACGGATTGCGACAAAGGGAGAACACTTAAGTCCAAAGGGAAGAACTGAAAACTGAAGAATTTTCAAAGGTTCATCTTCGTGGAAGCGGTAGAGTATACGCTGAAGAGGGCGATCTTCAGGACGAATGGCTATTTTGAGATACATAGCCTTCACGTCAGAAGTTATTGCCACAACGAAAATTCTCATGTTCAACAATATGTTCAGCAAGTCCGCTTGAAGAACGGGACCTGCATACAGAATGTCGTTTAGCGAAATTCCATTGTCTGACTTCGCACTTGCGTCAAGAACCACCCGTAGTTTGGTGGTTGTCTTATCCTCGCGAATAACAGCATGGTGCGGGATATAGAACGAGACTTCCCCTGGAAGTACTCCTTCCACTAAGGAAATGTAGTTATTTTTTAGATAATCTTTAATTACGTTATCATATAAAAGTTTGACGTTAGGATGATTTTTAAATTTACGTTCGAGGCTAAAAAACCTACGACGTGCGATTTCCAAAGAATTTCCTAACGCAGAGGCGTCTGTTTTAAGTGGTAAAGCAGTGACATATTTCCCAGAGGGGGAGCGAGTAGTGGTAGAGGAATAAAACTGCTCGCAGTGTTTATCATCCACACTTGTTATTGAAGAAGCCTGAACTTCCTCGATTTCCCAGAATTTACGCAAGTCACAGCTTTCCAAAGAAGACGTCGCGCAAAATGACATCGTAGCGGTAGGAGGGTCTATAATAGGCGCTTCTCCCATAAATATATAGCCTAAGACAGTTTCTAAAGCATCTGGATACCCAACAGTAGAAGTAACTTTACTTGGTTGCAATAGCTTAGCAAACAACTTTACTCCAAGCAGGATGTCAATATTCCCCGGCATTCCCCAAGTATCATCCGCGAATAAATGCGACCCGATATGATTGAGGTGAGCAACATCTATCGAGCACAATGGAAGCTGTCCGGTTATCTCATCGAGTACCAGCGCATCAATGGAGTACTTGGGTTGGGCGCAAAGGCGCGAGCTGAAGGTGAAGTCGACTGAACCGCGAACCGACTGCGAAGTACCACCGATACCCTTCACCGTGACTATAGAGTCGTCACGAATAGGTAGCCCAAGCCTACGGCAACATCGGGTGGTAATATAGTTCTTCTGAGAACCCGGATCCAGTAGACAGCGAACGACAACATCCTTCCCTTTCCTACCTACCACTAAAACTTTCGCAGTAGCTAAAACCTCCGTGGTGCGAGTACTATTATGAGCCGAAGCTGAATGCGTACACAAAGAAACACGTTCTTCATCCGAGGTCTGATCTACAGCACTGGCAGATGGCGCGGCGCCGACTGCAGGCGTGGGTTTCGATTGTGGTGGCGGTGGTTGATCAAAATGTAACAGGGAATGGTGTTTACCGTTGCATTTCTTACACGTGAACGTTGATTGACATTTAGATACGGTATGTTGAGTACTTAGGCAATTACCGCAGATACGATTATCTTTTATGTGTTTAAATTTATCATTCGTATTTAATTTTAAAAAAGCGCTACACTTGTATAAGTTTGTGTGTACCGAACGACAGAGCGAACATTTAGGTGATGTAGCTACATACACCTGCGAGACCTTAGATGAAGGTGCGGGGGGCACACGAGCGCTGGTGCCAGCAGCCGAGCGCTCAGGCCGTTGCGGAGCTGTGCGATAAAGAATTTTTACTTGTTCTCGCACGAACTTCACAAAATAATCATAGTCAACACTTTGAGGGTCCTTTAAAGTGCGAAGTGACATTTCGTAATGCTTCGCGATGTCGGAGTCTACTAACTTAAGACCCGCGTACATAAAGATAAAATCAGACATGTTGGCGATTTTTAATTGTTTGAGTCCGGCCACAATAGCGGTGTATTTATCAAAAACCTTTTCTACATTAGCGGGCGACGAACCAGCTGGCTTTAGCAAAAATAGCTGATCTAAATAGTTCACAGCCAATGCGTGTGTGTCCTGGTACTTAGCGATAAGCGCGTCCCATATAACACGATAATTTTCTGCAGCAGGGACAATTCCAGCGGCTACGCCTTTGGCTTTGCCTTTTAGGTGACCTAATAAATAATGGATGCGATCAGAATCCGATAAATCAGAATTTGTATGAATGACGCGTTTGAATGTCTCAAAAAAGAACGGAAAGTTCTGAATGTCACCATCAAAGGTAGGGAGCTCGATTCTAGGTATTTTGATATGCGGAGAACCTGAGTTCTTCCCGCTAGCCGATGATTCGTTACTTGTGGTTAAAGAATTCAAAACATTTTTTATTTCACACGCAAGATCGTCAAAGGCATTCAATGAGTTATAATTAACTTCATATTTGGGATCAACCTTCATTGAAATAATATTTATATTATCAATCGTTGTTACAATTTCATTACGCATTAAATCGATTGTTTTAGCCTGCGCAATAAAGGTGTTCCGCGATCTCTCATTATCTAGACATTTTATCGAATCAAATATTTTTTGCGCACGAGAAAAATATGCGGCGCGTTTGCCTTCATACAACCTTAATTTATTTTGTAAATCTTCCATTTCAAATGATAATTGAATCTCCAACAAAAATCAGAAGTCACAAAAATCACTTAAAAAATGGTACGGAACCAACTTCCCTACCTACGGAACCTTAATTAGAATGCGCAACAAACGTTATATAAAGTAATAGGTACGGAATCACTCTTCCGACCGCGCGATAACCAATCACAATAACTTAGTGACAGTTATAAGAAACTACGACGACAACCTTGCACAATAACACCCTTTCGGCAAGTAGGTAGGTATATGTACCGTACTAAACTATCCGATAGGTAATTATTACAATTAGAATCAAAGTAGAAAATAAAAGATAAAAATCCGAATGCGAACATAAACCTAAGTAGTAAGTACCTTAATAAAATACTGAGTACCTAGATGCGAAACTCAATACGGTAAACTCATGAAAAAAGTAGACCGTAATAATCCTAAATATCTTATAGTAGGTGCGATGCGAGATAAGAACCAAAGTTCAAAGAACAACTTAGGTCTTTTTTAGGTATGGAAATAATAACCAACCATGATGAAACCTACTTCCCGTAGATGTAATACAGAAATAACTTATCCGATCTTACAATCGTAGCGTTAAGTAGGTGCGGTGTGGATACACAATTTTACCTACCAAAAACAAGATGAACATGAAATTGAGTGCGATTAATTTAACTAAATTGCAATAATTTAATCAAATGCGAAGTGGACTGTATTGCGATTATATACTCGTATAATACGAGGCGATTAAATAGAATAACATTTACCTATAAGATTTCAGTTCTAACCGAGTTCAATATGACAAAGTTCAATGACCGATCAACAATAATAATTGTGGTTCCTGGAATCACGGCGAATGTTAGTGCAAAAGGTAGGTCATTCAACACACACGATGTGAGAACCCCAACCACGCTGGCTTTTACGTTCACGAAGTGAAGAAATTTCCTACCCGCTATCACAAATATGATGGAATGTTATGCGTAGTTCTTGGAAAATACCATATTTTACGACACAAATCACTGTACTAAATGACTGATTTACGTTTATTTTTTTTTTTTTATTTTATTAACTTACGTTATGATTTTAGTAATATAAATGCGAAATAACAAACTATAATTATGAAATGCCACCGAACTTCGATAAAGAATGCAGATGATACTAGACCTTACGCACGTCGCAATAAGGTCGAGCTTCCTAAAACGATATGCAATTTTATGACGATAATTTTTAGATTTTTATAGATAGGAACAATTAAATATGGTTTTAATGACCAACATATATATATATATATATACGGCTCGAATGGATCAAAATGGTGCGAAATGGTACACCATGCGTATAATGACGCCGCGGTCCCCTCGACGAGGGGTGCTAATTCATTTGCAGAAACTACAGCATCTAAAAACTATGGGATGACCTTGGATAATTAACCCCCGACAGATACTTTGGGAAGGCTTACCTGTCTGGGCGTCCTCACAAGCTCCTTTCAATTCACGGCTGTAAGTCCAGGGTCACACGTCACGCACAAAGTTTATAGGTTAGGTACAATGTTCAGTTCTTGAGGATAGATCACTCAGTCGCGACCCGCGGGTATTATGTATATTTGCGAATGAATTCTCTCGACAACAATATTTTAGTTGGAGAGGCGATATTATATGGAATCAAATACTGCGACGATTCCTTGGTTTGAGACGTCCGTTCCGGCTGGCGTCGCTCGGAGGCTTTTTTTTTGGTCAAGCGACAACTGCATCGAACGTCAGATCGGTGCAATGACAGCGAACTTCAGGGTTGACTGCATGACGATTTCAGAACAGTAAACCAACCCTTTAAGTACCTAGATAGGTAATAACCATCCAATGTCACCCACAGTTATATATGTATATAAATTAATACAAACGCACTATTAGCGTAACCAGGGGGTCTTAGGGGGGTCTTGGGGGGTCATTGGGGGGGTCACAGCACGGCTCGCTTCGCACGCCGTGCCGTTCCCCTTGGTCGCATTGCGGCTCGCTTCGCTCGCCACAATGCTCCACCCGAAAAAAAAATATTGTTGAGGGCGTCTTGGGGGGTCTTTGAAAAAAGTAAGGGATCCTTACTAAAACTCCAATAATGTTACCCAAGGTTTGAAAAATATACTTATAAAATTCCTTGCATATCAATACGCCATTTTTTCTAAATAAACGTTGTTGCCTAGCAACGCTCTTTTGACAACAAAGGTTTGATAACAATTTACTGTATGGAAACTCTTTGTTAAGTTGAACGCCTTTTTTGATTCTTTTGTAGTCATCGACTACGTACCCTAGACATCTAATACAGGGCGAACGATTTTAGACATCACATAAGGAAAAGAGATCTTATAAAAATCCACGCCCACTAACGTTCGATCAGTAACGACCAGACCAGTGACCCGTGACAATATCTGCGCTCGCTTACTCAATGGCTCCTGACGGAGCTCACCTTAATTTAGTTGACCGGTTGAGGTCAACTGTCGAGGTCAACTGTGCATCTCTTTCTTTCATAATCAATTCTGTATTTGCTTTCCTTTCTTCTCTGAGAAGGCGGGGGCAAATAGTGCAATACTCAACATCCCTAAGTGGGGGGGCTCCTACATAGAGCGATATTGCTGATTTTTTTTATGGTTACTCAGATGACTGATCAACTTAATACAATACAACACATTAGGTATATAGATAGATATTTTTTATTATACATACATGGAAAATAACCAAAACACCCGAAACAAATAGGTACTTGCAGATCGTAGAAATATTTGACCCCAAGCGGGAATCGAACCCACAACCACCTGCGTCGCAGGCAGCCCTCGCCCGCCGTGCTACATCGGTCGTCAAATCGTCAAAGTAAATATACCTTGTTGCAAGTATCGATTGTTTTCATAGTACTTACCCCATCACTAATAATGGTCATGATTTGTCGCAACCTTGAACGGACCAATGAGCACTCACTTCCCCGCGCCCGCTCACCTCAGTTGGTTGACAGACTTGTTTGCACAGTGAATAAATAGGTATTAGGCGTCTATTATACGTAGTCGATGTTTGTAGTAAAGCGTTTACATTATCTTTGATTTTGTATCTGTAGACACGATAATAATTTGTTCGTCAAACAAAAATAGAAAACAGAAATAGAAAAATAGACAGTGAGTCATAACACTTTAGGTCGGTTTTTCTTAAACCGCAACTTTCGCTACTGAATTAGGGATGTGCCGTAATAAACCCAAATGTGCTATCGATAACTTTAATGGTTATGATTTCGTAAACATTACCCATTTAAGTATGTTTTAGGGCGTTAATTTTTGTTTTGTTTTTGTGATGATTTAATCTGGATGTATTACTATGGAAGGGTAATAAAAAATGAATTTATAATATTGAAAATATTACGTAAGTATGTTGGAGAAAAACTGTTCGAAAATATAAACTTTCATCAAGTCTGACAGATTCCCGTAAAACCATGTCAGTGATTTGATAAAAGCCATAAATGTGCGTATCCATCATTTATTAAAATTAAACGTAAAACTTATGAAAAGACAGTTATTTAACAAAAACGTCCTATTTCAAGGACAATAAATTTTCATTCATTGTCATTAAAGAATAAAAGAAAAGGCAAGCTTTTTATTTCGACCACCACAAATATAACCTGACGTACCTATTTCGTTATTCATCAGTAGGTAATAATCGATATCGATAGATTCGTCTCGTATTCTCATTGGTACATCACTAAGGCAGTAGCTATGTTTTCTGGGTAATCGATAAACAGCCATTGTATTATCGATCTTATGGCCCGTTGTTAGAGACTATAACAAAAGCGCTATTGCTATCAATAGCGCCATCTCTTGTTAAGTAGCTTTGTGTTGTGGATAATCAAGAAAGGCAGCCATTGTATTAGTAATCTTATTTCCTGGGAATAGAGACTAAAAAATATTTGGCAAAAGCGCCATCTTTTGCTAAGTAGACAAAGTAGATATTCATTTTTATCACTGTTTATTTTATTGAGTTTTTAACCATGTGTCTACCGAAATAAGGTTTAATATAAATAAAATTAGTTTTATGGTTTTATGCCCTTTTAACGTACACTTTCAATCAATAAGAATTTTTATTTCTATGTGTGTTAGTTTATACATGTGTGAGTTTAGCGACACTGGTTCTCTTAGTAAAAAGGCATCATGGTAATTCTATGTTTTCTCTGTTCTGTGTATAATAATAACGAAATATATAAGTAAGCTGATAATATGAACTGCTCCTACACACTCACACACGCTACATTATAAACTGTGGACCAAAAATATGTATTACTGAAGACAAGATCTTTGGTTGTAGAAAGCATTATTATATTACTACCGAATAACCGCACCGCGCGCTACGAAGGCAAGATCCGAGAAGACGTCCAGGGCAGAGAAGAAGGCGTACCTGGAACTACAACGGACAGCGTTCGCCATGCAGTGAAGGGGGTAGGGGGCATCCTGGGGACAATATTCTGGAAGGAGGAGATGCAGCACGGCTCGCTTCGCGAGCCGCACTGTATCTGTTCTGCGCAAGCGTTGCTTTCCCCCCGTTAGAGGGGTGGGGGCAACTTGGAGGAAGGGAAACCGGTCGGCTCGCTTCGCGAGCCTCCCTGCTTCCAATCTCCGAAAAAAAAATTACTCCAGCTACTCCCAATCCTGAGATAAATCGCGACTCGCTTCGCGAGCCGCGTCGCATAATCTCCTTTGTGTGGTTTGCTTCGCTCGCCACGCAGTGGGGGGATAACTTGGAGGATAGGAAACTGGTCGGCTCGCTCCGCGAGCCTCCCTGCTTCCTATCCCTGAAAAAATGTTTACTTCAGCTACTCCCAACCCTGAGATAATGTCGCTTAATCCCCTTTGCGTGGTTTGCTTCAAACGCCACGCAGTGGGGGGACAATTTGGAGGAAAGGAAACAGGTCGGCTCGCTTCGCGAGCCTCCCTGCTTCGTATCCCCGAAAAAAAAATTACTCCAGCTAATCCCAATCCTGAGCAAAATCGATGTTTGCGTTTACCCCATTTTGAGGGGGAAGGAGGGGGAAATTTGGAAAAATACGATTTTTCCCCCAGTCGAATTGAGCATCTCTTAATGAATCTGCAAAAAAAAACATACCTTCTCATCCACCATCAGGGAGAACAACTATGTCAGTACGTGAATCAGTCAGTGGTAGTTTAGTTGTATACTTTAGGGCAACGCGGCTGCGCCGCGTTGCGTGACTAGTTGTTAGATGTGCGCGAGCTGCAAGCAGCTCGCGGGGGTTGTGTGTAGGTGTTGAGTTGTTTGTCATTGTATTCCCCTTGTCGTGATCTACACCTTTAATTATTTTGTTTGAAATCGATATCCAAGAGGGAATTACTGCGATTAAAAAATGTCAGTCATCTTGGATTTGGAAATTGACATCATTTTCGTAATCTACGAGTTCAAGTTTCTCGAAAACGATACCCATGTCAGATTTTTTAGTTGGGGAGGAAGTTCAGGGGGGCTGGGGGCGTGGGGGGGGGGGGGGTCACGGCACGGCTCGCTTCGCTCACCGAGCCGTTCCCCTTGGTCGCATTGCGGCTCGCTTCGCTCGCGGCTGGGCTCCCCTGGGCTCTGGGCTCCCCTGTGAGGGGGTCTTGGGGGGTCGTCGGGGTCTTGTTCGCATAGAATTCGAAATCCTCACCCCCAAGTTAGTCAAAAACGATACCCATATCAGGTTCTTGGTTGGGGGAGGGGGTACAGGGAGGCTGGGGGCATGGGGGAGTCACGGCACGGCTCGCTTCGCTCGCCGTGCCGTTCCCCTTGGTCGCATTGTGGCTCGCTTCGCTCGCCACAATGCTCCCCCGGGTTATAAGTGAGGGGGTCTTAGGGGGGGCGTGGGGGGGTCACGGCACGGCTTGCTTCACTCGCCGTGCCGTTCCCCTTGGTCGCACTGCGGCTCGCTTCGCTCGCCACAATGCTCCCCCGAGTTATAAGTGAGGGGGTCTTGGGGGGTCGTTGGGGGGTCACAGCACAGAAAAATAATATCACCGTTAGGAAGCCTAAATATGCGTGGTGAACATAGGCTATATTATATTTTCAATAAAGTAAGGGATCCTTACTAAAACTCCAATAATGTAACCCAAGGTGTGAAAAATGTACTTATAAAATTCCTTGCATATCAATACGCCATTTTTTCTAAATAAACGTGGTTGCCTAGCAACGCTCTTTTGACAACAAAGGTTTGATAACAATTTACTGTATGGAAACTCTTTGTTAAGTTGAACGCCGTTTTTGATTCTTTTGTAGTCATCGACTACGTACCCTAGACATCTAATACAGGGCGAACAATTTTAGATATCACATAAGGAAAAGAGATCTTATAAAAATCCACGCCCACTAACGTTCGATCAGTAACGACCAGACCAGTGACCCGTGACAATCTCTGCGCTCGCTTACTAAATGGCTCCTGACGGAGCTCACCTTAATTTGGTTGACCGGTTGAGGTCAACTGTCGAGGTCAACTGTGCATCTCTTTCTTTCATAATCAATTCTGTATTTGCTTTCCTTTCTTCTCTGAGAAGGCGGGGGCAAATAGTGCAATACTCAAGATCCCCCCCCCCCCCCCCCAGTGGGGGGGCTCCTACATAGAGCCATATTGCTGAATTTTTTTTATGGTTACTAAGATGACTGATCAACTTAATACAATACAACACATTAGGTATATAGATAGATGTTTTTTATTATACATACATAGAAAATACCCAAAACACCCGAAACAAATAGGTACTTGCAGATCGTAGAAATATTTGACCCCAGGCGGGAATCGAACCCACAACCTCCTGCGCCGCAGGCAGCCCTCGCCCGCCGCGCCACATCGGTCGTCAAATCGTCAAAGTAAATATACCTTGTTGCAAGTATCGATTGTTTTCATAGTACTTACCCCATCACTAATAATGGTCATGATTTGTCGCAACCTTGAACGAACCAATGAGCACTCACTTCCCCGCGCCCGCTCACCTCAGTTGGTTGACAGACTTGTTTGCACAGTGAATAAATAGGTATTAGGCGTCTATTATACGTAGTCGATGTTTGTAGTAAAGCGTTTACATTATCTTTGATTTTGTATCTGTAGACACGATAATAATTTGTTCGTCAAACAAAAATAGAAAACAGAAATAGAAAAATAGACAGTGAATCATAACACTTAAGGTCGGTTTTTCTTAAACCGCAACTTTCGCTACTGAATTAGGGATGTGCCGTAATAAACACAAAATGTGCTATCGATAACTTTAATGGTTATGATTTCGTAAACATTATCCATTTAAGTATGTTTTAGGGCGTTAATTTTTGTTTTGTTTTTGTGATGATTTAATCTGGATGTATTTTATACTATGGAAGGGTAATAAAAAAAGAATTTATAATAATGAAAATATTACGTAAGTATGTTGGAGAAAAACTGTTCGAAAATATAAACTTTCATCAAGTCGGACAGATTCTCGTAAAACCATGTCAGTGATTTGATAAAAGCCATAAATGTGCGTATCCATCATTTATTAAAATTAAACGTAAAACTTACGAAAAGACAGTTATTTAACAAGTACGTCCTATTTCAAGGACAATAAATTTTCATTCATTGTCATTAAAGAATAAAAGAAAAGGCTAGCTTTTTATTTCGACCACCACAAATATAACCTGACGTACCTATTTCGTTATTCATCAGTAGGTAATAATCGATATCGATAGATTCGTCTTGTATTCTCATTGGTACATCACTAAGGCAGTAGCTATGTTTTCTGGGTAATCGATAAACAGCCATTGTATTATCGATCTTATGGCCCGTTGTTAGAGACTATAATAAAAGCGCTATTGCTATCAATAGCGCCATCTCTTGTTAAGTAGCTTTGTGTTGTGGATAATCAAGAAAGGCAGCCATTGTATTAGTAATCTTATTTCCTGGGAATAGAGACTAAAAAATATTTGGCTAAAGCGCCATCTTTTGCTAAGTAGACAAAGTAGATATTCATTTTTATCACTGTTTATTTTATTGAGTTTTGAACCATGTGTCTACCGAAATAAGGTTTAGTATTAATTAAATTAGTTTTATGGTTTTATGCCCTTTTAACGTACTCTTTATTTTAATAAGAATTTAAGCGGCACAAGGCCGCGCACACGCCGCGCACCCTCCGCGCACCCGCCGCGCACCCACCGCGCACCCGCCGCGCACCCACCGCGCCCGCCGCGCACCCCGAATACACCTCGTCCGCCGCTACGACTGTTCGCGCGTCCGCCGCTACGACTGTTCGCGCGTCCTCTGCGCGCAACACGACCATGGCACCGATTGGGTTGGCGGCAACCGCACCGCGCGCTACGAAGGCAAGATCCGAGAAGACGTCCAGGGCAGAGAAGAAGGCGTACCTGGAACTACAACGGACAGCGTTCGCCATGCAGTGAAGGGGGTAGGGGGCATCCTGGGGACAATATTCTGGAAGGAGGAGATGCAGCACGGCTCGCTTCGCGAGCCGCACTGTATCTGTTCTGCGCAAGCGTTGCTTTCCCCCCGTTAGAGGGGTGGGGGCAACTTGGAGGAAGGGAAACCGGTCGCCTCCCTGCTTCCAATCTCCGAAAAAAAAATTACTCCAGCTACTCCCAATCCTGAGATAAATCGCGACTCGCTTCGCGAGCCGCGTCGCATAATCTCCTTTGTGTGGTTTGCTTCGCTCGCCACGCAGTGGGGGGATAACTTGGAGGATAGGAAACTGGTCGGCTCGCTCCGCGAGCCTCCCTGCTTCCTATCCCTGAAAAAATGTTTACTTCAGCTACTCCCAACCCTGAGATAATGTCGCTTAATCCCCTTTGCGTGGTTTGCTTCAAACGCCACGCAGTGGGGGGACAATTTGGAGGAAAGGAAACAGGTCGGCTCGCTTCGCGAGCCTCCCTGCTTCGTATCCCCGAAAAAAAAATTACTCCAGCTAATCCCAATCCTGAGCAAAATCGATGTTTGCGTTTACCCCATTTTGAGGGGGAAGGAGGGGGAAATTTGGAAAAATACGATTTTTCCCCCAGTCGAATTGAGCATCTCTTAATGAATCTGCAAAAAAAAACATACCTTCTCATCCACCATCAGGGAGAACAACTATGTCAGTACGTGAATCAGTCAGTGGTAGTTTAGTTGTATACTTTAGGGCAACGCGGCTGCGCCGCGTTGCGTGACTAGTTTGTTGGGTGTGCGCGAGCTGCAAGCAGCTCGCGGGGGTTGTGTATAACAGTTATTTTTTATTAAGACCCTTTTTGTAACCTACACCTTTGATTGTTTTGTGTGAAATCGATATCCATAAGAAAATTTTGCGATGAAAAAATGTCAGCCATCTTGGATTTGGAAATGGACATCTTTTTCGTAATCTACGAGTTCAAGTTACTCGAAAACGATACCCATGTGAGATTTTTTGATTGGGGAGGAAGTTCAGGGGAGCTGGGGTCGTCGGGGGATCACAGCACGGCTCGCTTCGCTCGCCGTACTGTTCCCCTTGGTCGCATTGAATTCGAAATCCTCACCCCCAAGTTAGTCAAAAACGATACCCATATCAGATTTTTTGGTTGGGGGAGGGGGTACAGGGGGGCTGGCGGCGTAGGGGGGTCACGGCACGGCTCGCTTCGCTCGCCGTGACGTTCCCCTTGGTCGCATTGCGGCTCGCTTCGCTCGCCGCAATGCTCCCCCGGGTTATAGTTGAGGGGGTCTTGGGGGTCATTGGGGGGTCACGGTACGGCTCGCTTCGCTCGCCGTGCTGTTCCCCTTGGTCGCATTGAATTCGAAATCCTCACCCCCAAGTTACTAAGTTATTCGAAAACGATTCCCATATTATGTGGGTGCCCGTCTCAAAGCGAGTATAAACTGCGATATAGAGATGTCAGCCATCTTGGATTTGGAAATGGACATCTTTTTCGTAATCTACGAGTTCAAGTTACTCGAAAACGATACCCATGTCAGATTTTTTGATTGGGGAGGAAGTTCAGGGGAGCTGGGGGCGTGGTCACGGCACGGCTCGCTTCGCTCGCCGTGCCGTTCCCCTTGGTTGCATTGCGGCTCGCTTCGCTCGCCACAATGCTCCCCCGGGTTATAACTTGGTCGCATCGAATTCGAAATCCTCACCCCTAGTTAGTCAAAAACGATACCCATATCAGATTTTTTGGTTGAGGGAAGGGGTACAGGGGGGCTGGGGGCGTGGGGGGGTCACGGCACGGCTCGCTTCGCTCGCCGTGCCGATCCCCTTGGTCGCATTGCGGCTCGCTTCGCTCGCCGCAATGCTCCCCTGGGTTAAGTGTGAGGGGGTCTTGGGGGTTGTCGGGGGGGTCACAGCACGGCTCGCTTCGCTCGCCGTGCTGTTCCCCTTGGTCGCATCGAAATCGAAATCCTCACCCCAAGTAATTCAAAAACGATACCCATATCAGATTTTTTGGTTGGGGGAGGGGTACAGGGGGGCTGGGGGCGTAGGGGGGTCACGGCACGGCTCGCTTCGCTCGCCGTGCCGTTCCCCTTGGTCGCATTGCTCCCCTGGGTTAAGGGTGAGGGGTCTTGGGGGGTCGTCGGGGGGTCATTGGGGGGGGTCACAGGACGGCTCGCTTCGCTCGCCGTGCTGTTCCCCCCGGGTTCCACCCGAAAAAAAAGGTCAAAAATTGGCCAATTTTCGGTTTTTCCTAAAAAAAGGGGGTCTGGGGGGCAAAAGGGGGCAAATTTTTTTTGTCATTCAAAACCATTTGTCCTCCTCTACAAGAC
Source organism: Eupithecia dodoneata (assembly GCA_947044415.1). Classification (NCBI taxonomy): domain Eukaryota; kingdom Metazoa; phylum Arthropoda; class Insecta; order Lepidoptera; family Geometridae; genus Eupithecia; species Eupithecia dodoneata. The sequence goes on from OX345670.1 coordinate 6,706,760, forward strand.
TGTGAAAAAAAATTTCTTCCAAGTCTATCCGTTTTGGAGATGGAAAGGGGGGGCAAAAAAGGGGGTTACAGGGGGGGTCAAATTTTTTTTTCTTCCAATACGAAAAGGAACCCTCTATACGACACCGCAATCACAACCCCTCTATCGCGACGGCATCTGGTAGCACACTCAAAAGGGGGGTCCTGGGGGGCAGGGGGGGGGGCAAAATTTTCTATGCAATCAAAATCACTTGTCCCCCTCTATACAACCCCCATAAAAAAATTAAGCAATATGGCTCCACGTAGGAGCCCCCCCTGAGGGGAAGGTCTTGGGGGGGCAAATGTCAAAAAGTCGGAATTTTCCCTAGGAGACTTTTACCTCCCCTATACGATTCCGTAAAAAAAAACATACCTTTCCATCCACCATCAAGGCGAACAATTATGTCAATCAGTCAATCAGTGAATCAGTGAGTGGTAATTTAGCTTTATATATATATACTAGTTGTTAGATGTGCGCGAGCTGCAAGCAGCTCGCGGGGGTTGTGTGTGGGTGTTGAGTTGTTTTTCATTGTATTCCCCTTGTCGTGATCTACACCTTTAATTATTTTGTTTGAAATCGATATACAATGGAAATTGAAAGGAATTTTGCGATGCAAAAATGTCAGCCATCTTGGATTTGGAAATGGACATCTTTTTCGTAATCTACGAGTTCAAGTTACTCGAAAACGATACCCATGTCAGATTTTTTGATTGGGGAGGAAGTTCAGGGGAGCTGGGGACGTGGGGGGGTCACGGCACGGCTCGCTTCGCTCGCCGTGCCGTTCCCCTTGGTCGCATTGCGGCTCGCTTCGCTCGCCGTAATGCTCCCCTGGGTTAAATGTGAAGGGGTCTTGGGAGGTCGTCGGGGGTTCACAGCACGGCTCGCTTCGCTCGCCGTTCGCATCGAATTCGAAATCCTCACCCCCAAGTTAGTCAAAAACGATACCCATATCAAGTTCTTGGTTGGGGGAGGGGGTACAGGGAGGCTGGGGGCATGGGGGAGTTCCCTCTCGCTCGCCGTGCCGGTCGCATTGCGGCTCGCTTCGCTCGCCGCAATGCTCCCCCGGGTTATTATTATATAGTTGAGGGGGTCTTGGGGGGTCGTCAGGGGGGTCACAGCACGGCTCGCTTCGCTCGCCGTGCTGTTCCGCTTGGTCGCATCGAATTCGAAATCCTCACCCCAAGTTACTCGAGCTGGGGGCGTGGGGCGGGTCACGGCACGGCTCGCTTCGCTCGCCGTACTGTTCCCCTTGGTCTCATCGCGGCAGGCTTCGCTCGCCGCAATGCTCCACCCGAAAAAAAATTATAAGGTGTGAAAAATGTACTTATAAAATTCCTTGCATATCAATACGCCATTTTTTCTAAATAAACGTGGTTGCCTAGCAACGCTCTTTTGACAACAAAGGTATGATAACAATTTACTGTATGGAAACTTTTTGTTAAGTTGAACGCCTTTTTTTGATTCTTATGTAGTCATCGACTACGTACCCTAGACATCTAATACAGGGCGAACGATTTTAGACATCACATAAGGAAAAGAGGTCTTATAAAAATCCACGCCCACTAACGTTCGATCAGTAACGACCAGACCAGTGACCCGTGACAATCTCTGTGCTCGCTTACTCAATGGCTCCTGACGGAGCTCACCTTAATTTTGTTGACCGGTTGAGGTCAACTGTCGAGGTCAACTGTGCATCTCTTTCTTTCATAATAAATTCTGTATTTGCTTTCCGTTCTTCTCTGAGAAGGCGGGGGCAAATAGTGCAATACTCAAGATCCCGCCCCCCCCCCCCCCCCAGTGGGGGGCTCCTACATAGAGCCATATTGCTGAATTTTTTTATGGTTACTAAGATGACTGATCAACTTAATACAATACAACACATTAGGTATATAGATAGATCTTTTCTATTATACATACATAGAAAATACCCAAAACACCCGAAACAAATAGGTACTTGCAGATCGTAGAAATATTTGACCCCAGGCGGGAATCGAACCCACAACCTCCTGCGCCGCAGGCAGCCCTCACCCGCCGCGCCACATCGGTCGTCAAATCGTCAAAGTAAATATACCTTGTTGCAAGTATCGATTGTTTTCATAGTACTTACCCCATCACTAATAATGGTCATGATTTGTCGCAACCTTGAACGGACCAATGAGCACTCACTTCCCCGCGCCCGCTCACCTCAGTTGGTTGACAGACTTGTTTGCACAGTGAATAAATAGGTATTAGGCGTCTATTATACGTAGTCGATGTTTGTAGTAAAGCGTTTACATTATCTTTGATTTTGTATCTGTAGACACGATAATAATTTGTTCGTCAAACAAAAATAGAAAACAGAAATAGAAAAATAGACAGTGAGTCATAACACTTAAGGTCGGTTTTTCTTAAACCGCAACTTTCGCTACTGAATTAGGGATGTGCCGTAATAAACACAAAATGTGCTATCGATAACTTTAATGGTTATGATTTCGTAAACATTACCCATTTAAGTATGTTTTAGGGCGTTAATTTTTGTTTTGTTTTTGTGATGATTTAATCTGGATGTATTTTATACTATGGAAGGGTAATAAAAAAAGAATTTATAATAATGAAAATATTACGTAAGTATGTTGGAGAAAAACTGTTCGAAAATATAAACTTTCATCAAGTCGGACAGATTCCCGTATCAAACCATGTCAGTGATTTGATAAAAGCCATAAATGTGCGTATCCATCATTTATTAAAATTAAACGTAAAACTTACGAAAAGACAGTTATTTAACAAGTACGTCCTATTTCAAGGACAATAAATTTTCATTCATTATCATTTTAGAATAAAAGAAAAGGCAAGCTTTTTATTTCGACCACCACAATAAATATAACCTGACGTACCTATTTCGTTATTCATCAGTAGGTAATAATCGATATCGATAGATTCGTCTCGTATTCTCATTGGTACATCACTAAGGCAGTAGCTATGTTTTCTGGGTAATCGATAAACAGCCATTGTATTATCGATCTTATGACCCGTTGTTAGAGACTATAATAAAAGCGCTGTTGCTATCAATAGCGCCATCTCTTGTTAAGTAGCTTTGTGTTGTGGATAATCAAGAAAGGCAGCCATTGTATTAGTAATCTTATTTCCTGGGAATAGAGACAAAAAATATTTGGCAAAAGCGCCATCTTTTGCTAAGTAGACAAAGTAGATATTCATTTTTATCACTGTTTATTTTATTGAGTTTTGAACCATGTGTCTACCGAAATAAGGTTTAATATTAATAAAATTAGTTTTATGGTTTTATGCCCTTTTACTCGACGTACTCTTTATTTTAATAAGAATTTAAGCGGCGGGTGCGCGCCCGCCGCGCAACCGCCGCGCCCGCCGCGCACCCGCCGCGCATCCAACGCGCCCGCCGCGCACCCGCCGCGCCCGCCGCGCACCCGCCGCGCACCCGCCGCGCACCCGCCACGCCCGCCGCGCACCCGCCGCGCATCCGCCGCGCCCGCCGCGCACCCGCCGCGCACCCGCCGCGCCCGCCGCGCACCCGCCGCGCAACCGCCGCGCCCGCCGCGCCCTCCGCGCCCGCGTACGCACCCGCCGCGGACCCCGAATACCGCCGCTATGACTGTTCGCGCGTCCGCCGCTATGACTGTTCGCGCGTCCGCCGCTACGACTGTTCGCGCGTCCGCCGCTACGACTGTTCGCGCGTCCGCCGCTACGACTGTTCGCGCGTCCGCCGCTACGACTGTTCGCGCGTCCGCCGCTACGACTGTTCGCGCGTCCTCTGTGCGCAACACGACCATGGCACCGATTGGGTTGGCGGCAACCGCACCGCACGCTACGAAGGCAAGATCCGAGAAGACGTCCAGGGCAATGCGCCTCAGCGTTCGCCATGCAGTGAAGGGGGTAGGGGGCATCCTGGGGACAATATTCTGGAAAGAGGAGATGCAGCACGGCTCGCTTCGCGAGCCGCACTGTATCTGTTCTGCGCAAGCGTTGCTTTCCCCCCGTTAGTGGGGGTGGGGGCAACTTGGAGGAAGGGAAACTGGTCGGCTCGCTTCGCGAGCCTCCCTGCTTCCTATCCCTGAAAACATGTTTACTTCAGCTACTCCCAACCCTGAGATAATGTCGCTTAATCCCCTTTGCGTGGTTTGCTTCAAACGCCACGCAGTGGGGGGACAACTTGGAGGAAAGGAAACAGGTCGGCTCGCTTCGCGAGCCTCCCTGCTTCGTATCCCCGAAAAAAAAATTACTCCAGCTAACCCCAATCCTGAGAAAAATCGATGTTTGCGTTTACCCCCTTTTGAGGGGGAAGGAGGGGGAAATTTGGAAAAATACGATTTTTCCCCCAGTCGAATTGAGCATCTCTTAATGAATCTGCAAAAAAAAACATACCTTCTCATCCACCATCAGGGAGAACAACTATGTCAGTACGTGAATCAGTCAGTGGTAGTTTAGTTGTATACTTTAGGGCAACGCGGCTGCGCCGCGTTGCGTGACTAGTTGTTAGATGTGCGCGAGCTGCAAGCAGCTCGCGGGGGTTGTTTATAGGTATTGTGTTGTTTTTCATTGTATTCCCCTTGTCGTGATCTACACCTTTAATTATTTTGTTTGAAATCGATAGCCATGAGAAACTTTTGCGATGAAAAAATGTCAGCCATCTTGTATTTGGAAATGGACATCTTTTTCGTAATCTACGTATGCGAATTATTCGAAAACGATTCCCATATTATGTGGGTGCCCGTCTCAAAGCGAGTATAAACTGGGATATAGAGATGTCAGCCATCTTGGATTTGGAAATGGACATCTTTTTCGTAATCTACGAGTTCAAGTTACTCGAAAACGATACCCATGTCAGATTTTTTGATTGGGGAGGAAATTCAGGGGAGCTGGGGGCGTGGGGGGGGGGTCACGGCACGGCTCGCTTCGCTCGCCGTGCCGTTCCCCTTGGTCGCATTGTGGCTCGCTTCGCTCGCCACAATGCTCCCCCGAATTATAAGTGAGGGGGTCTTAGGGGGGTCGTCGGGAGGGTCACAGCACGGCGAGCGAAGCGAGCCGTGCTGTTCCCCGAGGTCGCATCGCGGCTCGCTTCGCTCGCCGCAATGCTCCACCCGTAAAAAAATTATAGTTGAGGGGGTCTTGGGGGGTAATTGGGGGGGTCACAGCACGGCTCGCTTCGCTCGCCGCAATGCTCCACCCGAAAAAAAAATTATAGTTGAGGGGGTCTTGGGAGTCATTGGGGGGGTCACAGCACAGAAAAATGATATCACCGTTAGGAAGCCTAAATATGCGTGGTGAACATAGGCTATATTATATTTTCAAAAAAAGTAAGGGATCCTTACTAAAACTCCAATAATGTAACCCAAGGTGTGAAAAATGTACTTATAAAATTCCTTGCATATCAATACGCCATTTTTTCTAAATAAACGTGGTTGCCTAGCAACGCTCTTTTGACAACAAAGGTTTGATAAAAATTTACTGTATAGAAACTCTTTGTTAAGTTGAACGCCTTTTTTGATTCTTTTGTAGTCATCGACTACGTACCCTAGACATCTAATACAGGGCGAACGATTTTAGACATCACATAAGGAAAAGAGATCTTATAAAAATCCACGCCCACTAACGTTCGGTCAGTAACGACCAGACCAGTGACCCGTGACAATCTCTGCGCTAGCTTACTCAATGGCTCCTGACGGAGCTCACCTTAATTTGGTTGACCGGTCGAGGTCAACTGTCAAGGTCAACTGTGCATCTCTTTCTTTCATAATCAATTCTGTATTTGCTTTCATTTCTTCTCTGAGAAGGCGGGGGCAAATAGTGCAATACTCAAGATCCCCCCCCCCCCCCCAGTGGGGGGGCTCCTACATAGAGCCATATTGCTGAATTTTTTTATGGTTACTAAGATGACTGATCAACTTAATACAATACAACACATTAGGTATATAGATAGATATTTTTTATTATACATACATAGAAAATACCCAAAACACCCGAAACAAATAGGTACTTGCAGATCGTAGAAATATTTGACCCCAAGCGGGAATCGAACCCACAACCACCTGCGCCGCAGGCAGCCCTCGCCCGCCGCGCCACATCGGTCGTCAAATCGTCAAAGTAAATATACCTTGTTGCAAGTATCGATTGTTTTCATAGTACTTACCCCATCACTAATAATGGTCATGATTTGTCGCAACCTTGAACGGACCAATGAGCACTCACTTCCCCGCGCCCGCTCACCTCAGTTGGTTGACAGACTTGTTTGCACAGTGAATAAATAGGTATTAGGCGTCTATTATACGTAGTCGATGTTTGTAGTAAAGCGTTTACATTATCTTTGATTTTGTATCTGTAGACGCGATAATAATTTGTTCGTCAAACAAAAATAGAAAACAGAAATAGAAAAATAGACAGTGAGTCATAACACTTAAGGTCGGTTTTTCTTAAACCGCAACTTTCGCTACTGAATTAGGGATGTGCCGTAATAAACACAAATGTGCTATCGATAACTTTAATGGTTATGATTTCGTAAACATTACCCATTTAAGTATGTTTTAGGGCGTTAATTTTTGTTTTGTTTTTGTGATGACTTAATCTGGATGTATTTTATACTATGGAAGGGTAATAAAAAAAGAATTTATAATAATGAAAATATTACGTAAGTATGTTGGAGAAAAACTGTTCGAAAATATAAACTTTCATCAAGTCGGACAGATTCCCGTATCAAACCATGTCAGTGATTTGATAAAAGCCATAAATGTGCGTATCCATCATTTATTAAAATTAAACGTAAAACTTACGAAAAGACAGTTATTTAACAAGTACGTCCTATTTCAAGGACAATAAATTTTCATTCATTGTCATTAAAGAATAAAAGAAAAGGCAAGCTTTTTATTTCGACCACCACAATAAATATAACCTGACGTACCTATTTCGTTATTCATCAGTAGGTAATAATCGATATCGATAGATTCGTCTCGTATTCTCATTGGTACATCACTAAGGCAGTAGCTATGTTTTCTGGGTAATCGATAAACAGCCATTGTATTATCGATCTTATGGCCCGTTGTTAGAGACTATAATAAAAGCGCTATTGCTATCAATAGCGCCATCTCTTGTTAAGTAGCTTTGTGTTGTGGATAATCAAGAAAGGCAGCCATTGTATTAGTAATCTTATTTCCTGGGAATAGAGACTAAAAAATATTTGGCAAAAGCGCCATCTTTTCACCCACCGCACACCCGCCGCGCACCCGCCGCGCACACGCCGCGCACCCGCCGCGCCCGCCGCGCACCCACCGCGCACCCGCCGCGCACCCGCCGCGCACCCGCCGCGCACCCGCCGCGCCCGCCGCGCCCTCCGCGCCCGCGTACGCACCCGCCGCGGACCCCGAATACACCTCGTCCGCCGCTACGACTGTTCGCGCGTCCGCCGCTACGACTGTTCGCGCGTCCGCCGCTACGACTGTTCGCGCGTCCTCTGTGCGCAACACGACCATGGCACCGATTGGGTTGGCGGCAACCGCACCGCGCGCTACGAAGGCAAGATCCGAGACGACGTCCAGGGCAGAGAAGAAGGCGTACCTGGAACTACAACGGACAGCGTTCGCCATGCAGTGAAGGGGGTAGGGGGCATCCTGGGGACAATATTCTGGAAAGAGGAGATGCAGCACGGCTCGCTTCGCGAGCCGCACTGTATCTGTTCTGCACAAGCGTTGCTTTCCCCCCGTTAGTGGGGGTGGGGGCAACTTGGAGAAAGGGAAACCGGTCGGCTCGCTTCGCGAGCCTCCCTGCTTCCAACCTCCGAAAAAAAATTTACTCCAGCTACTCCCAATCCTGAGATAAATCGCGAGCCGCGTCGCTTAATCTCCTTTACGTGGTTTGCTTCGCTCGCCACGCAGTGGGGGGACAACTTGGAGGATAGGAAACTGGTCGGCTCGCTCCGCGAGCCTCCCTGCTTCCTATCCCTGAAAAAATGTTTACTTCAGCTACTCCCAGCCCTGAGATAATGTCGCTTAATCCCCTTTGCGTGGTTTGCTTCAAACGCCACGCAGTGGGGGGACAACTTGGAGGAAAGGAAACAGGTCGGCTCGCTTCGCGAGCCTCCCTGCTTTGTATCCCCGAAAAAAAAATTACTCCAGCTAACCCCAATCCTGAGCAAAATCGATGTTTGCGTTTACCCCCTTTTGAGGGGGAAGGAGGGGGAAATTTGGAAAAATACGATTTTTCCCCCAGTCGAATTGAGCATCTCTTAATGAATCTGCAAAAAAAAACATACCTTCTCCTCCACCATCAGGGAGAACAACTATGTCAGTACGTGAATCAGTCAGTGGTAGTTTAGTTGTATACTTTAGGGCAACGCGGCTGCGCCGCGTTGCGTGACTAGTTGTTAGATGTGCGCGAGCTGCAAGCAGCTCGCGGGGGTTGTGTGTGGGTGTTGAGTTGTTTTTCATTGTATTCCCCTTGTCGTGATCTACACCTTTAATTATTTTGTTTGCAATCGATATCCAAGAGGGAATACTGCGATTAAAAAATGTCAGTCATCTTGGATTTGGAAATTGACATCATTTTCGTAATCTACGAGTTCAAGTTACTCGAAAACGATACCCATGTCAGATTTTTTAGTTGGGGAGGAAGTTCAGGGGGGCTGGGGGCGTGGGGAGGGGGTCACGGCACGGCTCGCTTCGCTCACCGTGCCGTTCCCCTTGGTCGCATTGCGGCTCGCTTCGCTCGCGGCAATGCTCCCCCGGGTTATAAGTGAGGGGGTCTTAGGGGGGTCTTGGGGGGTCATTGGGGGGGTCACAGCACGGCTCGCTTCGCACGCCGTGCCGTTCCCCTTGGTCGCATTGCGGCTCGCTTCGCTCGCCACAATGCTCCACCCGAAAAAAAAATATTGTTGAGGGCGTCTTGGGGGGTCTTTGAAAAAAGTAAGGGATCCTTACTAAAACTCCAATAATGTTACCCAAGGTTTGAAAAATATACTTATAAAATTCCTTGCATATCAATACGCCATTTTTTCTAAATAAACGTTGTTGCCTAGCAACGCTCTTTTGACAACAAAGGTTTGATAACAATTTACTGTATGGAAACTCTTTGTTAAGTTGAACGCCTTTTTTGATTCTTTTGTAGTCATCGACTACGTACCCTAGACATCTAATACAGGGCGAACGATTTTAGACATCACATAAGGAAAAGAGATCTTATAAAAATCCACGCCCACTAACGTTCGATCAGTAACGACCAGACCAGTGACCCGTGACAATATCTGCGCTCGCTTACTCAATGGCTCCTGACGGAGCTCACCTTAATTTAGTTGACCGGTTGAGGTCAACTGTCGAGGTCAACTGTGCATCTCTTTCTTTCATAATCAATTCTGTATTTGCTTTCCTTTCTTCTCTGAGAAGGCGGGGGCAAATAGTGCAATACTCAACATCCCTAAGTGGGGGGGCTCCTACATAGAGCGATATTGCTGATTTTTTTTATGGTTACTCAGATGACTGATCAACTTAATACAATACAACACATTAGGTATATAGATAGATATTTTTTATTATACATACATGGAAAATAACCAAAACACCCGAAACAAATAGGTACTTGCAGATCGTAGAAATATTTGACCCCAAGCGGGAATCGAACCCACAACCACCTGCGTCGCAGGCAGCCCTCGCCCGCCGTGCTACATCGGTCGTCAAATCGTCAAAGTAAATATACCTTGTTGCAAGTATCGATTGTTTTCATAGTACTTACCCCATCACTAATAATGGTCATGATTTGTCGCAACCTTGAACGGACCAATGAGCACTCACTTCCCCGCGCCCGCTCACCTCAGTTGGTTGACAGACTTGTTTGCACAGTGAATAAATAGGTATTAGGCGTCTATTATACGTAGTCGATGTTTGTAGTAAAGCGTTTACATTATCTTTGATTTTGTATCTGTAGACACGATAATAATTTGTTCGTCAAACAAAAATAGAAAACAGAAATAGAAAAATAGACAGTGAGTCATAACACTTTAGGTCGGTTTTTCTTAAACCGCAACTTTCGCTACTGAATTAGGGATGTGCCGTAATAAACCCAAATGTGCTATCGATAACTTTAATGGTTATGATTTCGTAAACATTACCCATTTAAGTATGTTTTAGGGCGTTAATTTTTGTTTTGTTTTTGTGATGATTTAATCTGGATGTATTACTATGGAAGGGTAATAAAAAATGAATTTATAATATTGAAAATATTACGTAAGTATGTTGGAGAAAAACTGTTCGAAAATATAAACTTTCATCAAGTCTGACAGATTCCCGTAAAACCATGTCAGTGATTTGATAAAAGCCATAAATGTGCGTATCCATCATTTATTAAAATTAAACGTAAAACTTATGAAAAGACAGTTATTTAACAAAAACGTCCTATTTCAAGGACAATAAATTTTCATTCATTGTCATTAAAGAATAAAAGAAAAGGCAAGCTTTTTATTTCGACCACCACAAATATAACCTGACGTACCTATTTCGTTATTCATCAGTAGGTAATAATCGATATCGATAGATTCGTCTCGTATTCTCATTGGTACATCACTAAGGCAGTAGCTATGTTTTCTGGGTAATCGATAAACAGCCATTGTATTATCGATCTTATGGCCCGTTGTTAGAGACTATAACAAAAGCGCTATTGCTATCAATAGCGCCATCTCTTGTTAAGTAGCTTTGTGTTGTGGATAATCAAGAAAGGCAGCCATTGTATTAGTAATCTTATTTCCTGGGAATAGAGACTAAAAAATATTTGGCAAAAGCGCCATCTTTTGCTAAGTAGACAAAGTAGATATTCATTTTTATCACTGTTTATTTTATTGAGTTTTTAACCATGTGTCTACCGAAATAAGGTTTAATATAAATAAAATTAGTTTTATGGTTTTATGCCCTTTTAACGTACACTTTCAATCAATAAGAATTTTTATTTCTATGTGTGTTAGTTTATACATGTGTGAGTTTAGCGACACTGGTTCTCTTAGTAAAAAGGCATCATGGTAATTCTATGTTTTCTCTGTTCTGTGTATAATAATAACGAAATATATAAGTAAGCTGATAATATGAACTGCTCCTACACACTCACACACGCTACATTATAAACTGTGGACCAAAAATATGTATTACTGAAGACAAGATCTTTGGTTGTAGAAAGCATTATTATATTACTACCGAATAACCGCACCGCGCGCTACGAAGGCAAGATCCGAGAAGACGTCCAGGGCAGAGAAGAAGGCGTACCTGGAACTACAACGGACAGCGTTCGCCATGCAGTGAAGGGGGTAGGGGGCATCCTGGGGACAATATTCTGGAAGGAGGAGATGCAGCACGGCTCGCTTCGCGAGCCGCACTATATCTGTTCTGCGCAAGCGTTGCTTTCCCCCCGTTAGAGGGGTGGGGGCAACTTGGAGGAAGGGAAACCGGTCGGCTCGCTTCGCGAGCCTCCCTGCTTCCAATCTCCGAAAAAAAAATTACTCCAGCTACTCCCAATCCTGAGATAAATCGCGACTCGCTTCGCGAGCCGCGTCGCATAATCTCCTTTGTGTGGTTTGCTTCGCTCGCCACGCAGTGGGGGGATAACTTGGAGGATAGGAAACTGGTCGGCTCGCTCCGCGAGCCTCCCTGCTTCCTATCCCTGAAAAAATGTTTACTTCAGCTACTCCCAACCCTGAGATAATGTCGCTTAATCCCCTTTGCGTGGTTTGCTTCAAACGCCACGCAGTGGGGGGACAATTTGGAGGAAAGGAAACAGGTCGGCTCGCTTCGCGAGCCTCCCTGCTTCGTATCCCCGAAAAAAAAATTACTCCAGCTAATCCCAATCCTGAGCAAAATCGATGTTTGCGTTTACCCCATTTTGAGGGGGAAGGAGGGGGAAATTTGGAAAAATACGATTTTTCCCCCAGTCGAATTGAGCATCTCTTAATGAATCTGCAAAAAAAAACATACCTTCTCATCCACCATCAGGGAGAACAACTATGTCAGTACGTGAATCAGTCAGTGGTAGTTTAGTTGTATACTTTAGGGCAACGCGGCTGCGCCGCGTTGCGTGACTAGTTGTTAGATGTGCGCGAGCTGCAAGCAGCTCGCGGGGGTTGTGTGTAGGTGTTGAGTTGTTTGTCATTGTATTCCCCTTGTCGTGATCTACACCTTTAATTATTTTGTTTGAAATCGATATCCAAGAGGGAATTACTGCGATTAAAAAATGTCAGTCATCTTGGATTTGGAAATTGACATCATTTTCGTAATCTACGAGTTCAAGTTTCTCGAAAACGATACCCATGTCAGATTTTTTAGTTGGGGAGGAAGTTCAGGGGGGCTGGGGGCGTGGGGGGGGGGGGGTCACGGCACGGCTCGCTTCGCTCACCGAGCCGTTCCCCTTGGTCGCATTGCGGCTCGCTTCGCTCGCGGCTGGGCTCCCCTGGGCTCTGGGCTCCCCTGTGAGGGGGTCTTGGGGGGTCGTCGGGGTCTTGTTCGCATAGAATTCGAAATCCTCACCCCCAAGTTAGTCAAAAACGATACCCATATCAGGTTCTTGGTTGGGGGAGGGGGTACAGGGAGGCTGGGGGCATGGGGGAGTCACGGCACGGCTCGCTTCGCTCGCCGTGCCGTTCCCCTTGGTCGCATTGTGGCTCGCTTCGCTCGCCACAATGCTCCCCCGGGTTATAAGTGAGGGGGTCTTAGGGGGGGCGTGGGGGGGTCACGGCACGGCTTGCTTCACTCGCCGTGCCGTTCCCCTTGGTCGCACTGCGGCTCGCTTCGCTCGCCACAATGCTCCCCCGAGTTATAAGTGAGGGGGTCTTGGGGGGTCGTTGGGGGGTCACAGCACAGAAAAATAATATCACCGTTAGGAAGCCTAAATATGCGTGGTGAACATAGGCTATATTATATTTTCAATAAAGTAAGGGATCCTTACTAAAACTCCAATAATGTAACCCAAGGTGTGAAAAATGTACTTATAAAATTCCTTGCATATCAATACGCCATTTTTTCTAAATAAACGTGGTTGCCTAGCAACGCTCTTTTGACAACAAAGGTTTGATAACAATTTACTGTATGGAAACTCTTTGTTAAGTTGAACGCCGTTTTTGATTCTTTTGTAGTCATCGACTACGTACCCTAGACATCTAATACAGGGCGAACAATTTTAGATATCACATAAGGAAAAGAGATCTTATAAAAATCCACGCCCACTAACGTTCGATCAGTAACGACCAGACCAGTGACCCGTGACAATCTCTGCGCTCGCTTACTAAATGGCTCCTGACGGAGCTCACCTTAATTTGGTTGACCGGTTGAGGTCAACTGTCGAGGTCAACTGTGCATCTCTTTCTTTCATAATCAATTCTGTATTTGCTTTCCTTTCTTCTCTGAGAAGGCGGGGGCAAATAGTGCAATACTCAAGATCCCCCCCCCCCCCCCCCAGTGGGGGGGCTCCTACATAGAGCCATATTGCTGAATTTTTTTTATGGTTACTAAGATGACTGATCAACTTAATACAATACAACACATTAGGTATATAGATAGATGTTTTTTATTATACATACATAGAAAATACCCAAAACACCCGAAACAAATAGGTACTTGCAGATCGTAGAAATATTTGACCCCAGGCGGGAATCGAACCCACAACCTCCTGCGCCGCAGGCAGCCCTCGCCCGCCGCGCCACATCGGTCGTCAAATCGTCAAAGTAAATATACCTTGTTGCAAGTATCGATTGTTTTCATAGTACTTACCCCATCACTAATAATGGTCATGATTTGTCGCAACCTTGAACGAACCAATGAGCACTCACTTCCCCGCGCCCGCTCACCTCAGTTGGTTGACAGACTTGTTTGCACAGTGAATAAATAGGTATTAGGCGTCTATTATACGTAGTCGATGTTTGTAGTAAAGCGTTTACATTATCTTTGATTTTGTATCTGTAGACACGATAATAATTTGTTCGTCAAACAAAAATAGAAAACAGAAATAGAAAAATAGACAGTGAATCATAACACTTAAGGTCGGTTTTTCTTAAACCGCAACTTTCGCTACTGAATTAGGGATGTGCCGTAATAAACACAAAATGTGCTATCGATAACTTTAATGGTTATGATTTCGTAAACATTATCCATTTAAGTATGTTTTAGGGCGTTAATTTTTGTTTTGTTTTTGTGATGATTTAATCTGGATGTATTTTATACTATGGAAGGGTAATAAAAAAAGAATTTATAATAATGAAAATATTACGTAAGTATGTTGGAGAAAAACTGTTCGAAAATATAAACTTTCATCAAGTCGGACAGATTCTCGTAAAACCATGTCAGTGATTTGATAAAAGCCATAAATGTGCGTATCCATCATTTATTAAAATTAAACGTAAAACTTACGAAAAGACAGTTATTTAACAAGTACGTCCTATTTCAAGGACAATAAATTTTCATTCATTGTCATTAAAGAATAAAAGAAAAGGCTAGCTTTTTATTTCGACCACCACAAATATAACCTGACGTACCTATTTCGTTATTCATCAGTAGGTAATAATCGATATCGATAGATTCGTCTTGTATTCTCATTGGTACATCACTAAGGCAGTAGCTATGTTTTCTGGGTAATCGATAAACAGCCATTGTATTATCGATCTTATGGCCCGTTGTTAGAGACTATAATAAAAGCGCTATTGCTATCAATAGCGCCATCTCTTGTTAAGTAGCTTTGTGTTGTGGATAATCAAGAAAGGCAGCCATTGTATTAGTAATCTTATTTCCTGGGAATAGAGACTAAAAAATATTTGGCTAAAGCGCCATCTTTTGCTAAGTAGACAAAGTAGATATTCATTTTTATCACTGTTTATTTTATTGAGTTTTGAACCATGTGTCTACCGAAATAAGGTTTAGTATTAATTAAATTAGTTTTATGGTTTTATGCCCTTTTAACGTACTCTTTATTTTAATAAGAATTTAAGCGGCACAAGGCCGCGCACACGCCGCGCACCCTCCGCGCACCCGCCGCGCACCCACCGCGCACCCGCCGCGCACCCACCGCGCCCGCCGCGCACCCCGAATACACCTCGTCCGCCGCTACGACTGTTCGCGCGTCCGCCGCTACGACTGTTCGCGCGTCCTCTGCGCGCAACACGACCATGGCACCGATTGGGTTGGCGGCAACCGCACCGCGCGCTACGAAGGCAAGATCCGAGAAGACGTCCAGGGCAGAGAAGAAGGCGTACCTGGAACTACAACGGACAGCGTTCGCCATGCAGTGAAGGGGGTAGGGGGCATCCTGGGGACAATATTCTGGAAGGAGGAGATGCAGCACGGCTCGCTTCGCGAGCCGCACTGTATCTGTTCTGCGCAAGCGTTGCTTTCCCCCCGTTAGAGGGGTGGGGGCAACTTGGAGGAAGGGAAACCGGTCGCCTCCCTGCTTCCAATCTCCGAAAAAAAAATTACTCCAGCTACTCCCAATCCTGAGATAAATCGCGACTCGCTTCGCGAGCCGCGTCGCATAATCTCCTTTGTGTGGTTTGCTTCGCTCGCCACGCAGTGGGGGGATAACTTGGAGGATAGGAAACTGGTCGGCTCGCTCCGCGAGCCTCCCTGCTTCCTATCCCTGAAAAAATGTTTACTTCAGCTACTCCCAACCCTGAGATAATGTCGCTTAATCCCCTTTGCGTGGTTTGCTTCAAACGCCACGCAGTGGGGGGACAATTTGGAGGAAAGGAAACAGGTCGGCTCGCTTCGCGAGCCTCCCTGCTTCGTATCCCCGAAAAAAAAATTACTCCAGCTAATCCCAATCCTGAGCAAAATCGATGTTTGCGTTTACCCCATTTTGAGGGGGAAGGAGGGGGAAATTTGGAAAAATACGATTTTTCCCCCAGTCGAATTGAGCATCTCTTAATGAATCTGCAAAAAAAAACATACCTTCTCATCCACCATCAGGGAGAACAACTATGTCAGTACGTGAATCAGTCAGTGGTAGTTTAGTTGTATACTTTAGGGCAACGCGGCTGCGCCGCGTTGCGTGACTAGTTTGTTGGGTGTGCGCGAGCTGCAAGCAGCTCGCGGGGGTTGTGTATAACAGTTATTTTTTATTAAGACCCTTTTTGTAACCTACACCTTTGATTGTTTTGTGTGAAATCGATATCCATAAGAAAATTTTGCGATGAAAAAATGTCAGCCATCTTGGATTTGGAAATGGACATCTTTTTCGTAATCTACGAGTTCAAGTTACTCGAAAACGATACCCATGTGAGATTTTTTGATTGGGGAGGAAGTTCAGGGGAGCTGGGGTCGTCGGGGGATCACAGCACGGCTCGCTTCGCTCGCCGTACTGTTCCCCTTGGTCGCATTGAATTCGAAATCCTCACCCCCAAGTTAGTCAAAAACGATACCCATATCAGATTTTTTGGTTGGGGGAGGGGGTACAGGGGGGCTGGCGGCGTAGGGGGGTCACGGCACGGCTCGCTTCGCTCGCCGTGACGTTCCCCTTGGTCGCATTGCGGCTCGCTTCGCTCGCCGCAATGCTCCCCCGGGTTATAGTTGAGGGGGTCTTGGGGGTCATTGGGGGGTCACGGTACGGCTCGCTTCGCTCGCCGTGCTGTTCCCCTTGGTCGCATTGAATTCGAAATCCTCACCCCCAAGTTACTAAGTTATTCGAAAACGATTCCCATATTATGTGGGTGCCCGTCTCAAAGCGAGTATAAACTGCGATATAGAGATGTCAGCCATCTTGGATTTGGAAATGGACATCTTTTTCGTAATCTACGAGTTCAAGTTACTCGAAAACGATACCCATGTCAGATTTTTTGATTGGGGAGGAAGTTCAGGGGAGCTGGGGGCGTGGTCACGGCACGGCTCGCTTCGCTCGCCGTGCCGTTCCCCTTGGTTGCATTGCGGCTCGCTTCGCTCGCCACAATGCTCCCCCGGGTTATAACTTGGTCGCATCGAATTCGAAATCCTCACCCCTAGTTAGTCAAAAACGATACCCATATCAGATTTTTTGGTTGAGGGAAGGGGTACAGGGGGGCTGGGGGCGTGGGGGGGTCACGGCACGGCTCGCTTCGCTCGCCGTGCCGATCCCCTTGGTCGCATTGCGGCTCGCTTCGCTCGCCGCAATGCTCCCCTGGGTTAAGTGTGAGGGGGTCTTGGGGGTTGTCGGGGGGGTCACAGCACGGCTCGCTTCGCTCGCCGTGCTGTTCCCCTTGGTCGCATCGAAATCGAAATCCTCACCCCAAGTAATTCAAAAACGATACCCATATCAGATTTTTTGGTTGGGGGAGGGGTACAGGGGGGCTGGGGGCGTAGGGGGGTCACGGCACGGCTCGCTTCGCTCGCCGTGCCGTTCCCCTTGGTCGCATTGCTCCCCTGGGTTAAGGGTGAGGGGTCTTGGGGGGTCGTCGGGGGGTCATTGGGGGGGGTCACAGGACGGCTCGCTTCGCTCGCCGTGCTGTTCCCCCCGGGTTCCACCCGAAAAAAAAGGTCAAAAATTGGCCAATTTTCGGTTTTTCCTAAAAAAAGGGGGTCTGGGGGGCAAAAGGGGGCAAATTTTTTTTGTCATTCAAAACCATTTGTCCTCCTCTACAAGACTGTGAAAAAAAATTTCTTCCAAGTCTATCCGTTTTGGAGATGGAAAGGGGGGGCAAAAAAGGGGGTTACAGGGGGGGTCAAATTTTTTTTTCTTCCAATACGAAAAGGAACCCTCTATACGACACCGCAATCACAACCCCTCTATCGCGACGGCATCTGGTAGCACACTCAAAAGGGGGGTCCTGGGGGGCAGGGGGGGGGGCAAAATTTTCTATGCAATCAAAATCACTTGTCCCCCTCTATACAACCCCCATAAAAAAATTAAGCAATATGGCTCCACGTAGGAGCCCCCCCTGAGGGGAAGGTCTTGGGGGGGCAAATGTCAAAAAGTCGGAATTTTCCCTAGGAGACTTTTACCTCCCCTATACGATTCCGTAAAAAAAAACATACCTTTCCATCCACCATCAAGGCGAACAATTATGTCAATCAGTCAATCAGTGAATCAGTGAGTGGTAATTTAGCTTTATATATATATATATACTAGTTGTTAGATGTGCGCGAGCTGCAAGCAGCTCGCGGGGGTTGTTTATAGGTATTGTGTTGTTTTTCATTGTATTCCCCTTGTCGTGATCTACACCTTTAATTATTTTGTTTGAAATCGATAGCCATGAGAAACTTTTGCGATGAAAAAATGTCAGCCATCTTGTATTTGGAAATGGACATCTTTTTCGTAATCTACGTATGCGAATTATTCGAAAACGATTCCCATATTATGTGGGTGCCCGTCTCAAAGCGAGTATAAACTGGGATATAGAGATGTCAGCCATCTTGGATTTGGAAATGGACATCTTTTTCGTAATCTACGAGTTCAAGTTACTCGAAAACGATACCCATGTCAGATTTTTTGATTGGGGAGGAAATTCAGGGGAGCTGGGGGCGTGGGGGGGGGGTCACGGCACGGCTCGCTTCGCTCGCCGTGCCGTTCCCCTTGGTCGCATTGTGGCTCGCTTCGCTCGCCACAATGCTCCCCCGAATTATAAGTGAGGGGGTCTTAGGGGGGTCGTCGGGAGGGTCACAGCACGGCGAGCGAAGCGAGCCGTGCTGTTCCCCGAGGTCGCATCGCGGCTCGCTTCGCTCGCCGCAATGCTCCACCCGTAAAAAAATTATAGTTGAGGGGGTCTTGGGGGGTAATTGGGGGGGTCACAGCACGGCTCGCTTCGCTCGCCGCAATGCTCCACCCGAAAAAAAAATTATAGTTGAGGGGGTCTTGGGAGTCATTGGGGGGGTCACAGCACAGAAAAATGATATCACCGTTAGGAAGCCTAAATATGCGTGGTGAACATAGGCTATATTATATTTTCAAAAAAAGTAAGGGATCCTTACTAAAACTCCAATAATGTAACCCAAGGTGTGAAAAATGTACTTATAAAATTCCTTGCATATCAATACGCCATTTTTTCTAAATAAACGTGGTTGCCTAGCAACGCTCTTTTGACAACAAAGGTTTGATAAAAATTTACTGTATAGAAACTCTTTGTTAAGTTGAACGCCTTTTTTGATTCTTTTGTAGTCATCGACTACGTACCCTAGACATCTAATACAGGGCGAACGATTTTAGACATCACATAAGGAAAAGAGATCTTATAAAAATCCACGCCCACTAACGTTCGATCAGTAACGACCAGACCAGTGACCCGTGACAATCTCTGCGCTCGCTTACTCAATGGCTCCTGACGGAGCTCACCTTAATTTGGTTGGCCGGTTGAGGTCAACTGTCGAGGTCAACTGTGCATCTCTTTCTTTCATAATCAATTCTGTATTTGCTTTCCTTTCTTCTCTGAGAAGGCGGGGGCAAATAGTGCAATACTCAAGATCCCCCCCCCCCCCAGTGGAGGGGCTCCTACATAGAGCCATATTGCTGCATTTTTTTATGGTTACTAAGATGACTGATCAACTTAATACAATACAACACATTAGGTATATAGATAGATATTTCTTATTATACATACATAGAAAATACCCAAAACACCCGAAACAAATAGGTACTTGCAGATCGTAGAAATATTTGACCCCAGGCGGGAATCGAACCCACAACCTCCTGCGCCGCAGGCAGCCCTCGCCCGCCGCGCCACATCGGTCGTCAAATCGTCAAAGTAAATATACCTTGTTGCAAGTATCGATTGTTTTCATAGTACTTACCCCATCACTAATAATGGTCATGATTTGTCGCAACCTTGAACGAACCAATGAGCACTCACTTCCCCGCGCCCGCTCACCTCAGTTGGTTGACAGACTTGTTTGCACAGTGAATAAATAGGTATTAGGCGTCTATTATACGTAGTCGATGTTTGTAGTAAAGCGTTTACATTATCTTTGATTTTGTATCTGTAGACACGATAATAATTTGTTCGTCAAACAAAAATAGAAAACAGAAATAGAAAAATAGACAGTGAGTCATAACACTTAAGGTCGGTTTTTCTTAAACCGCAACTTTCGCTACTGAATTAGGGATGTGCCGTAATAAACACAAAATGTGCTATCGATAACTTTAATGGTTATGATTTCGTAAACATTACCCATTTAAGTATGTTTTAGGGCGTTAATTTTTGTTTTGTTTTTGTGATGATTTAATCTGGATGTATTTTATACTATGGAAGGGTAATAAAAAAAGAATTTATAATACTGAAAATATTACGTAAGTATGTTGGAGAAAAACTGTTTGAAAATATAAACTTTCATCAAGTCGGACAGATTCCCGTAAAACCATGTCAGTGATTTGATAAAAGCCATAAATGTGCGTATCCATCATTTATTAAAATTAAACGTAAAACTTACGAAAAGACAGTTATTTAACAAGTACGTCCTATTTCAAGGACAATAAATTTTCATTCATTGTCATTAAAGAATAATAGAAAAGGCAAGCTTTTTATTTCGACCACCACAAATATAACCTGACGTACCTATTTCGTTATTCATCAGTAGGTAATAATCGATATCGATAGATTCGTCTCGTATTCTCATTGGTACATCACTAAGGCAGTAGCTATGTTTTCTGGGTAATCGATAAACAGCCATTGTATTATCGATCTTATTGCCCGTTGTTAGAGACTATAATAAAAGCGCTATTGCTATCAATAGCGCCATCTCTTGTTAAGTAGCTTTGTGTTGTGGATAATCAAGAAAGGCAGCCATTGTATTAGTAATCTTATTTCCTGGGAATAGAGACTAAAAAATATTTGGCAAAAGCGACATCTTTTGCTAAGTAGACAAAGTAGATATTCATTTTTATCCCTGTTTATTTTATTGAGTTTTGAACCATGTGTCTACCAAAATAAGGTTTAATATTAATAAAAATTAGTTTTATGGTTTTATGCCCTTTTAACGTAATCTTTATTTTAATGAGAATTTAAGCGGCGGAAGCGCGCCGCGCACCCGCCGCGCACCCAACGCGCACCCGCCGCGCCCGCCGCGCACCCGCCACGCACCCGCCGAACACCCGCCGCGCACCCGCCGCGCACCCGCCGCGCCCGCCGCGCACCCACCGCACACCCGCCGTGCATCCGCCGCGCACCCGCCGCGCACCCGCCGCGCCCGCCGCGCACCCGCTGCGCCCGCCGCGCCCTCCGCGCCCGCGTACGCACCCGCCGCGGACCCCGAATACACCTCGAGTACGAGATGGTGCTAGAATGCGCCTCAGCGTTCGCCATGCAGTGAAGGGAGTAGGGGGCATCCTGGGGACAATATTCTGGAAAGAGGAGATGCAGCACGGCTCGCTTCGCGAGCCGCACTGTATCTGTTCTGCACAAGCGTTGCTTTCCCCCCGTTAGTGGGGGTGGGGGCAACTTGGAGGAAGGGAAACCGAACGGCTCGCTTCGCGAGCCTCCCTGCTTCCAACCTCCGAAAAAAAATTTACTCCAGCTACTCCCAATCCTGAGATAAATCGCGACTCGCTTCGCGAGCTTAATCTCCTTTACGTGGTTTGCTTCGCTCGCCACGCAGTGGGGGGACAACTTGGAGGATAGGAAACTGGTCGGCTCGCTCCGCGAGCCTCCCTGCTTCCTATCCCTGAAAAAATGTTTACTTCAGCTACTCCCAACCCTGAGATAATGTCGCTTAATCCCCTTTGCGTGGTTTGCTTCAAACGCTACGCAGTGGGGGGACAACTTGGAGGAAAGGAAACAGGTCGGCTCGCTTTGCGAGCCTCCTTGCTTCGTATCTCTTAATGAATCTGCAAAAAAAAACATACCTTCTCCTCCACCATCAGGGTGAACAACTATGTCAGTACGTGAATCAGTCAGTGGTAGTTTAGTTGTATACTTTAGGGCAACGCGGCTGCGCCGCGTTGCGTGACTAGTTGTTAGATGTGCGCGAGCTGCAAGCAGCTCGCGGGGGTTGTTTATAGGTATTGTGTTGTTTTTTTTCATTGTATTCCCCTTGTCGTGATCTACACCTTTAATTATTTTGTTTGCAATCGATATCCAAGAGGGAATACTGCGATTAAAAAATGTCAGTCATCTTGGATTTGGAAATTGACATCATTTTCGTAATCTACGAGTTCAAGTAACTCGAAAACGATACCCATGTCAGATTTTTTGATTGGGGAGGAAGTTCAGGGGAGCTGGGGGCGTGGGGGGGGGGTCACGGCACGGCTCGCTTCGCTCTCCGTGCCGTTCCCCTTGGTTGCATCGAAATCGAAATCCTCACCTCAAGTAATTCAAAACCGATACCCATATCAGATTTTTTGGTTGGGGGAGGGGGTACAGGGGGGCTGGGGGCGTGGGGGGGGTCACGGCACGGCTCGCTTCGCTCGCCGTGCCGTTCCCCTTGGTCGCATTGTGGCTCGCTTCGCTCGCCACAATGCTCCCCCGGGTTATAAGTGAGGGGGTCGTCGGGGGGGTCACAGCACGGCTCGCTTCGCTCGCCGCAATGCTCCAACCGAAAAAAGATATAGTTGAGGGGGTCTTGGGGAGTCATTGGGGGGGTCACAGCACGGCTCGCTTCGCTCGCCATGCCGTTCCCCTTGGTCGCATTGCGGATCGCTTCGCTCGCCGCAATGCTCCCCTGGGTTAAGTGTGAGGGGGTCTTGGGGGTTGTCGGGGGGGTCACAGCACGGCTCGCTTCGCTCGCCGTGCTGTTCCCCTTGGTCGCATCGAAATCGAAATCCTCACCCCTAGTTAGTCAAAAACGATACCCATATCAGATTTTTTGGTTAAGGGAAGGGGTACAGGGGGGCTGGGGGCGTGGGGGGGTCACGGCACGGCTCGCTTCGCTCGCCGGGCCGTTCCCCTTGGTCGCATTGCGTCTCGCTTCGCTCGCCGCAATGCTCCCCTGGGTTAAGTGTGAGGGGGTCTTGGGGGTTGTCGGGGGGGGTCACAGCACGGCTCGCTTCGCTCGCCGTGCTGTTCCCCTTGGTCGCATCGAAATCGAAATCCTCACCTCAAGTAATTCAAAAACGATACCCATATCAGATTTTTTGGTTGGGGGAGGGGGTACAGGGGGGCTGGGGGCGTGGGGGGGGTCACGGCACGGCTCGCTTCGCTCGCCGTGCCGTTCCCCTTGGTCGCATTGCGGCTCGCTTCGCTCGCCGCAATGCTCCCCTGGGTTAGGGGTGAGGGGTCTTGGGGGGTCGTCGGGGAGTCATTGGGGGGGGTCACAGCACGGCTCGCTTCGCTCGCCGTGCTGTTCCCCCCGGTCGCATCGCGGCTCGCTTCGCTCGCCGCGATGCTCCACCCGAAAAAAAAGGTCAAAAATTGGCCAATTTTCGGTTTTTCCTAAAAAAAGGGGGTCTGGGGGGCAAAAGGGGGCAATTTTTTTTTGTCATTCAAAACCATTTGTCCTCCTCTACAAGACTGTGAAAAAAAAATTCTTCCAAGTCTATCCGTTTTGGAGATGGAAAGGGGGGGCAAAAAAGGGGGTTAAAGGGGGGGTTCCAATTTTTTTTTTCTAAAACGAGGAGAAACCCTCTATACGACCCCGCATTCAGAACCCCTCTATCGCGACGGCATCTGGTAGCACTCTCAAAAGGGGGGTCCTGGGGGCAGGAGGGGGGGCAAAATTTTCTATGCAATCAAAATCGCTTGTCCCCCTCTATACAACCCCCATAAAAAAATTAAGCAATATTGCTCTACGTAGGAGCCCCCCCTGAGGGGGGGGTCTTGCGGGGTTAAATCTCAAAAAGTCGGAATTTTCCCTAGGAGACTTTTACCTCCCCTATACGATAACGTAAAAAAAAACATACCTTCCCATCCACCATCAAGGAGAACAATTATGTCAATCAGTCAGTGAATCAGTCAATCAGTGAATCAGTCAGTGGTAATTTAGCTTTATATATATAAACTAGTTGTTAGATGTGCGCGAGCTGCAAGCAGCTCGCGGGGGTTGTGTTGAGGTTGTGTTTGGTTGTATTGAGTTTTTTTTTATTGTATTCCCCTTGTCGTGATCTACACTTTTAATTATTTTGTTTGCAATCGATATCCAAGAGGGAATACTGCGATTAAAAAATGTCAGTCATCTTGGATTTGGAAATTGACATCATTTTCGTAATTTACGAGTTCAAGTTACTCGAAAACGATACCCATGTCAGATTTTTTAGTTGGGGAGAAAGTTCAGGGGGGCTGGGGGCGTGGGGGGGGGGGGGGTCACGGCACGGCTCGCTTCGCTGACCGTGCCGTTCCCCTTGGTCGCATTGTGGCTCGCTTCGCTCGCGGCAATGCTCCCCTGGGTTAAATGTGAGGGGGTCTTGGGGGGTCACAGCACGGGTCGCTTCGCTCGCCGTGCTGTTCCCCTTGTTCGCATTGAATTCGAAATCCTCACCCCCAAGTTAGTCAAAAACGATACCCATATCAGGTTCTTGGTTGGGGGAGGGGGTACAGGGAGGCTGGGGGCATGGGGGAGTCACGGCACGGCTCGCTTCGCTCGCCGCAATGCTCTACCAATAATGTAACCCAAGGTGTGAAAAATGTACTAATAAAATTCCTTGCATATCAATACGCCATTTTTTCTAAATAAACGTGGTTGCGTAGCAACGCTCTTTTGACAACAAAGGTTTGATAACAATTTACTGTATGGAAACTCTTTGTTTAGTTGAACGCCTTTTTTGATTCTTTTGTAGTCATCGACTACGTACCCTAGACATCTATTACAGGGCGAACGATTTTAGACATCACATAAGGAAAAGAGATCTTATAAAAATCCACGCCTACTAACGTTCGATCAGTAACGACCAGACCAGTGACCTCTGCGCTCGCTTACTCAATGGCTCCTGACGGAGCTCACCTTAATTTGGTTGACCGGTTGAGGTCAACTGTCGAGGTCAACTGTGCATCTCTTTCTTTCATAATCAATTCTGTATTTGCTTTCCGTTCTTCTCTGAGAAGGCGGGCGCAAATAGTGCAATACTCAAGATCCCGCCTCCCCCCCCCCCCCCCCCAGTGGGGGGGCTCCTACATAGAGCCATATTTCTAATTTTTTTATGGTTACTAAGATGACTGATCAACTTAATACAATACAACACATTGGGTATATAGATAGATATTTTTTATTATACATACATAGAAAATACCCAAAACACCCGAAACAAAAAGGTACTTGCAGATCGTAGAAATATTTGACCCCAGGCGGGAATCGAACCCACAACCTCCTGCGCCGCAGGCAGCCCTCGCCCGCCGCGCCACATCGGTCGTCAAATCGTCAAAGTAAATATACCTTGTTGCAAGTATCGATTGTTTTCATAGTACTTACCCCATCACTAATAATGGTCATGATTTGTCGCAACCTTGAACGGACCAATGAGCACTCACTTCCCCGCACCCGCTCACCTCAGTTGGTTGACAGACTTGTTTGCACAGTGAATAAATAGGTATTAGGCGTCTATTATACGTAGTCGATGTTTGTAGTAAAGCGTTTACATTATCTTTGATTTTGTATCTGTAGACACGATAATAATTTGTTCGTCAAACAAAAATTGAAAACAGAAATAGAAAAATAGACAGTGAGTCATAACACTTAAGGTCGGTTTTTCTTAAACCGCAACTTTCGCTACTGAATTAGGGATGTGCCGTAATAAACACAAATGTGCTATCGATAACTTTAATGGTTATGATTTCGTAAACATTACCCATTTAAGTATGTTTTAGGGCGTTAATTTTTGTTTTGTTTTTGTGATGATTTAATCTGGATGTATTTTATACTATGGAAGGGTAATAAAAAAAGAATTTATAATAATGAAAATATTACGTAAGTATGTTGGAGAAAAACTGTTCGAAAATATAAACTTTCATCAAGTCGGACAGATTCCCGTATCAAACCATGTCAGTGATTTGATAAAAGCCATAAATGTGCGTATCCATCATTTATTAAAATTAAACGTAAAACTTACGAAAAGACAGTTATTTAACAAGTACGTCCTATTTCAAGGACAATAAATTTTCATTCATTGTCATTAAAGAATAAAAGAAAAGGCAAGCTTTTTATTTCGACCACCACAAATATAACCTGACGTACCTATTTCGTTATTCATCAGTAGGTAATAATCGATATCGATAGATTCGTCTCGTATTCTCATTGGTACATCACTAAGGCAGTAGCTATGTTTTCTGGGTAATCGATAAACAGCCATTGTATTATCGATCTTATTGCCCGTTATTAGAGACTATAATAAAAGCGCTATTGCTATCAATAGCGCCATCTCTTGTTAAGTAGCTTTGTGTTGTGGATAATCAAGAAAGGCAGCCATTGTATTAGTAATCTTATTTCCTGGGAATAGAGACTAAAAAATATTTGGCAAAAGCGCCATCTTTTGCTAAGTAGACAAAGTAGATATTAATTTTTATCACTGTTTATTTTATTGAGTTTTGAACCATGTGTCTACCGAAATAAGGTTTAATATTAATAAAAATAGTTTTATGGTTTTATGCCCGTAACGTACTCTTTATTTTAATAAGAATTTAAGCGGCGGGTGCGCGCCACGCATCCGCCACGCACACGCCGCGCACCCGCCGCGCAACCGCCGCGCACCCGCCGCGCAAACGCCGCGCAACCGTCGCGCATTCGCCGCGCACCCGCCGCGCACCAGCAGCGCCCGCCGCGCACCAGCAGCGCCCGCCGCGCACCCGCCGCGCACCCGCCGCGCACCCGCCGCGCCCGCCGCGCACCCGCCGCGCACCCGCCGCGCCCGCCGCGCACCCGCCGCGCCCGCCGCGCACCCGCCGCGCACCCGCCGCGCCCGCCATGCACCCGCCGCGCACCCACCGCGCCCGCCGCACGAGATGCAGCACGGCTCGCTTCGCGAGCCACGCTGTATCTGTTCTGCACAAGCGTTGCTTTCCCCCCGTTAGTGGGGGTGGGGGCAACTTGGAGGAAGGGAAACCGGTCGGCTCGCTTCGCGAGCCTCCCTGCTTCCAACCTCCGAAAAAAAATGTACTCCAGCTACTCCCAATCCTGAGATAAATCGCGACTCGCTTCGCGAGCCGCGTCGCTTAATCTCCTTTACGTGGTTTGCTTCGCTCGCCACGCAGTGGGGGGACAACTTGGAGGATAGGAAACTGGTCGGCTCGCTCCGCGAGCCTCCCTGCTTCCTATCCCTGAAAAAATGTTTACTTCAGCTACTCCCAACCCTGAGATAATGTCGCTTAATCCCCTTTGCGTGGTTTGCTTCAAACGCCACGCAGTGGGGGGACAACTTAGAGGAAAGGAAACAGGTCGGCTCGCTTCGCGAGCCTCCCTGCTTCGTATCCCCGAAAAAAAAATTACTCCAGCTAACCCGAATCCTGAGCAAAATCGATGTTTGCGTTTACCCCCTTTTGAGGAGGAAGGAGGGGGAAATTTGGAAAAATACGATTTTTCCCCCAGTCGAATTGAGCATCTCTTAATGAATCTGCAAAAAAAAACATACCTTCTCCTCCACCATCAGGGTGAACAACTATGTCAGTACGTGAATCAGTCAGTGGTAGTTTAGTTGTATACTTTAGGGCAACGCGGCTGCGCCGCGTTGCGTGACTAGTTGTTGGATGTGCGCGAGCTGCAAGCAGCTCGCGGGGGTTGTGTATAGGTATTGAGTTTTTTTTTTCATTGTATTCCCCTTGTCGTGATCTACACCTTTAATTATTTTGTCTGAAATCGATAGCAATGAGAAAATTTTGCGATGAAAAAATGAAATGGACATCTTTTTCGTAATCTACGAGTTCAAGTTACTCGAAAACGATACCCATGTCAGTTTTTTTGATTGGGGAGGAAGTTCAGGGGAGCTGGGGGCGTGGGGGGGGGGGTCACGGCACGGCTCGCTTCGCTCGCCGTGCCGTTCCCCTTGGTTGCATTGTGGCTCGCTTCGCTCGCCACAATGCTCCCCCGGGTTATAAGTGAGGGGGTCTTAGGGGGGTCGTCGGGGGGGTCACAGCACGGCTCGCTTCGCTCGCCGTGCGCTTGTTCCCCTTGGTCGCATCGAAATCCTCACCCCAAGAAATTCAAAAACGATACCCATATCAGATTTTTTGGTTGGGGGAGGGGGTACAGGGGGGCTGGGGGCGTGGGGGGGGTCACGGCACGGCTCGCTTCGCTCGCCGTGCCGTTCCCCTTGGTCGCATTGCGGCTCGCTTCGCTCGCCGCAATGCTCCCCCGGGTTATAGTTGAGGGGGTCTTGGGGGGTCATTGGGGGGGTCACAGCACGGCTCGCTTCGCTCGCCGTGCTGTTCCCCGCGGTCGCATCGCAGCTCGCTTCGCTCGCCGCGATGCTCCACCCGAAAAAAAAGGTCAAAAATAGGCCAATTTTCGGTTTTTCCTAAAAAAAGGGGGTCTGGGGGGCAAAAGGGGGCAATTTTTTTTTGTCATTCAAAACCATTTGTCCTCCTCTACAAGACTGTGAAAAAAAATTTCTTCCAACTCTATCCGTTTTGGAGATGGAAAGGGGGGGCAAAAAAGGGGGTTAAAGGGGGGGTCCAATTTTTTTTTCTTCCAAAACGAAGAGTAACCCTCTATACGACCCCGCAATCAGAACCCCTCTATCGCGACGGCATCTGGTAGCACACTCAAAAGGGGGGTCCTGGGGGCAGGGGGGGGGGCAAAATTTTCTATGCAATCAAAATCACTTGTCCCCCTCTATACAACCCCCATAAAAAAATTAAGCAATATGGCTCTACGTAGGAGCCCCCCCTGAGGGGGGGGTCTTTTTCTTCAGATTTTTTGGTTGGGGGAGGGGGTACAGGGGGGCTGGGGGCGTGGGGGGGGTCACGGCACGGCTCGCTTCGCTCGCCGTGCCGTTCCCCTTGGTCGCATTGCGGCTCGCTTCGCTCGCCGCAATGCTCCCCCGGGTTATAGTTGAGGGGGTCTTGGGGGGTCATTGGGGGGTCACAGCACGGCTCGCTTCGCTCGCCGTGCTGTTCCCCTTGGTCGCATCGAATTCGAAATCCTCACCCCTAGTTAGTCAAAAACGATACCCATATCAGATTTTTTGGTTGAGGGAAGGGGTACAGGGGGGCTGGGGGCGTGGGGGGGTCACGGCACAGCTCGCTTCGCTCGCCGTGCCGTTCCCCTTGGTCGCATTGCGGCTCGCTTCGCTCGCTGCAATGCTCCCCTGGATTAAGTGTGAGGGGGTCTTGGGGGTTGTCGGGGGGGTCACAGTTCCCCTTGGTCGCATCGAAATCGAAATCCTCACCCCAAGTAATTCAAAAACGATACCCATATCAGATTTTTTGGTTGGGGGAGGGGGTACAGGGGGGCTGGGGGCATGGGGGAGTCACGGCACGGCTCGCTTCGCTCGCCGTGCCGTTCCCCTTGGTCGCATCGCGGCTCGCTTCGCTCGCCGCAATTCTCCCACGGGTTATAGTTGTGGGGGTCTCGGGGGGTCATTGGGGGGGGTCACAGCACGGCTCGCTTCGCTCGCCGTGCTGTTCCCCGCGGTCGCATCGCGGCTCGCTTCGCTCGCCGCGATGCTCCACCCGAAAAAAAAGGTCAAAAATAGGCCAATTTTCGGTTTTTCCTAAAAAAAGAGGGTCTGGGGGGCAAAAGGGGGCAATTTTTTTTTGTCATTCAAAACCATTTGTCCTCCTCTATAAGACTGTGAAAAAAAAAATCTTCCAAGTCTATCCGTTTTGGAGATGGAAAGGGGGGCAAAAAAGGGGGTCACAGGGGGGGTTCCAATTTTTTTTCCTCCAAAACGAAGAGAAACCCTCTATACGACCCCGCAATCAGAACCCCTCTATCGCGAAGGCATCTGGTAGTACACTCAAAAGGGGGGCCCTTGGGGGCAGGGGGGGGGCAAAATTTTCTATGCAATCAAAATCACTTGTCCCCCTCTATACAACCCCCATAAAAAAATTAAGCAATATGGCTCCATGCAGGAGCCCCCCTTGAAGGGGGGGTCTTGGGGGGGCAAATCTCAAAAAGTCGGAATTTTCCCTAGGAGACTTTTAGCTCCTTTAACCGATTCTGTAAAAAAAAACATACCTTTCCATCCACCATCAAGGCGAACAATTATGTCAATAAGTCAGTCAATCAGTCAGTCAGTCAGTCAGTGGTAATCTAGCTTTATATATTATAATAATAATAATAACACTTTATTACACCACACAAAAACAGAAAATAATACAGAGATAAAAACTAAGAATAAAGGTATAAAGGGTGGCCTTATCGCTGAGAGCGATCTCTTCCAGGCAACCTTGGGATGGACTGGACATGAACGAACAATATAGACGGTGGCACTTTAATAAATAATTGGTAACAAATACACTAAATACCTACATTACAAACATTATAATAAACTTACATAGACATAAGATAAGGCTATCAATATTTCATATGGATAAATAATGCTGATGCAGCAGTTTTTTAAATATAGGGAGTGATTTTGCACGTCTGATGTCCAGAGGGAGAGCATTCCATAGACGGGTAGCTTGTACAGTGAATGACTTGTCATAGAAAGAGGTAGAGTGAGCAGGGACTTTCAAGATGAGGGTTTCAGAGGAACGTAAAGAGAGTAAGTGAGAGCTTTTTGTGTTGTTAGTAGAGTTGACTCCAGTGAGTCACCTCTAGGCTTTTGTCTGTGAATCTTTCAGCTAGGTTTGAGATACTGTGTCTCTTTAGTCTAGAGAATTCAAGTGTTCCAGTTCCTTGTAGTTGAGAGGAGAGTGCATTTTTGTGATTATCTAGCCGGAGCTGATAGTTTTTGCTGAAGACTTCAATTTCCTGTTTGACTGAGTTTAGCTTGTCCGTATACATAAACTTGTTGTTAATATGAGGTGATATTTGTAGCATGTTTCTTATCGTTTTGTTTTGAAATCTTTCTAGAATCTCAATGTTGCTGTGACTAGCAGAGCCCCACAGCTGTATCCCGTAGGTCCATATTGGTTTCACGACAATGATGTTATATATACGTAGATACGTTGTATCGAGGTCTGCCTTTCAAAACGAAAATCAGGTACGTATCCTAATTGAACTCAGTCCGTCCTGCTCCTGGCCGCGACGCGCACGTTCGTTGAACACGAGGTTACTTACGGAATATACATACTTAAATAAACCTCGAAAATGCCAAGTTGTGTGTTCCGAAAGTGCAATAACTACACAAGGACTATAAAAACCAGAAAGGGTTTCATACGTAAGTACTTTAATATGTTAAAATGTAAAATATTGAATTTTATTTTACTCAACAATCATTGCCGCGCGCCGCGCGGCGGCGTTGCCGCTTTGCTGGTGGCACGAACGAAACAAGCAATGCGTTAAGTTTATGAGTGACAGAGATAATGCCATGCGGCGTTGTATGTTCGAACGTCGACGCTAGGTATGTAGCTATAGTAAAATATCGCAATGTTTTTATTTCTTTACAATGAGTATGACGTCTCTATATGTAAAATCTCTTTGTTTCACGATGCATTTATAAATTGTCATCTTGCTGGTGGCTAGTTGGGATCTATTACCAATTAGCCAGTACATGTTACGTATTTTGATTTACTAAAGCTAGGGATATATACCCTAGACGGGTACGTAACCCAGAACAAATTGTTCTGTCTAGAACTCCTAAGACAGCCCTATATAAAAAGAACTGTTATGCTATGTGTGGTTGAACATATAATAAAATCCCTAATGACATCAAAAATTTACCTTTAACAATATTTATAAAAAAGTTAAAAAAAGAAATTATGGCTAATTTATGGAAAAGCTTTCTATAGTGTCAAAGAACTCATGGACCTAAATTTGAGAATTAAGTAGCACATTATTGACATGAAGTATGCTTCACCAAAACACATGGCATGCAAACATTTCTAAAACTAGGTTCCTATACAATGTCATTTTAAAATGATTTTAATTAATAAGTTATAAACTATGAACATGTCAATAATGTGCTACTTAATTCTCAAATTTAGGTCCATGAGTTCTTTTGACACTACCTATTGACCTTTGACACTACCTATTTTAATGTTTAAGACCTTGTATTATGACCATATTTCTAGCAATAAATGAATTGAATTGAAATTGAATTGAATATACGAGTACTGAGTAGTACAGCAGAGCAATGCAGCCATTGTTAAATTATTTATTGTAAATAATCATATTATGTAACATAACAGCAATTTACAGCTAAGTTACATTAGGCAAAACTTAAAAAAAAAAACAGAAAAATTATACTATACGACCGATCGATGTGGCGCGGTGGGCGAAGGTCCGCCTGCGACGCAGGAGGTTGCGGGTTCGATTCCCGCCTCGGAACAATTGTGTGTACGATCTGCAGATATTTGCCCCGGGTGTTCTGGTCGTTTTCTATGTATAATAAAAAATATCTATCTATGTAATGTATATCAGTTATCTAGTACCCATAACACAAGCTCTGCTTACCACGGGGCTAGATAATGCTGTGTGGATTGTCCAGCATTATTTATTTATTTACTTTGCCTTCAGCCCTGAGACAGGCCGAAGACAGAGTGGTGTGGAAGCGGTTCATCAGCGTCACCGTGAAAGCCTTCCACGACCACGGGCACGACCTTCAGCAATGAAGACAACGACAAAGAAGAAGAAGAAGACCTACATATACGTATTTAATGGAATAAATGATAGTGTACTTTAATTTTTTAAACTTTTCAAATTATCATGGTCATTTAAACATTCCTACATATGCAATGGCGCATGAAACTGTGCCGAAATATTGGAAAACTCAAAAATCTAATCATGGTAAATATCCCGCTTTATATTTGAAATGAAATGAAATGAAAAAAATGAAATGAAATGAATTTATTTGTTAAAAGACTTACACAGAACATAATAAACGTAAACTTAAAGGTAAACTAAACGTGTCGGTAATCATGTAAGTCCAGTAACAAAATGGCTTTGCCTCAGCATGAGTTAGATGACTAGCATGCTAGCAACCAACGCTGGTCTTCCGGCAAAGCAACTTGTTGGCGTTACGGGCTGACTACTCACTACCGCTATACAAACAAACAAAAACGCACTAATATAAATAAAAACAAACAAGAATACAAATAAAAATAGAATGTGAATAATAAAAAATAATATGTTAAGTACCTACTGAATATTTTAACAAAAGTGAAATTTAGAGCAAACATAACAGAAAAAAACCAAGTATATGTACTAAGAATTAAATATTATAAGATTTATATACATATAAGAATATAGATTATATGAAGTTTAACTATTTCTTGTATGTACATATGTATTTATTCAAAGCATTACAACTATTTTCACATCTTATTATCACCTTACTCGTATACCTATATGACTTGTCTAAGTGCTTATTGTAAGCCTAAAGAAATAAACTTTCATTTCATTTCATTTCATTTCATTTCATTTCATTTCATTTCATTTCATTTCATTTCATTTCATATATCTAATTTGTTTGTATGAGTAGTTCGTAGATACTTTACATACAGCTTATAAAACATTAAAACTGGGAATGATTAATGTGTGTTGCGAACTTCTTAATACTAGAAAACACATGTGCTCAGAAACTTCTGCTTTATATTGCTGAACGGAATTTCAGTGCCTAGAAACAAGGCAAGAGATGTTTGTAAGGAGTTATAATGAAACTATATCATCGTCATCATCAACAACCTATGTTAGTCCACTGCTGGACATAGGCCAAGAACACGTTTGCACCAGCGGCCGTCGGTTCTTCGCGAGATATGGCCGGCCCACTGCCACTTCAGCTAATTCTTAGAGCTATGACGATAACCTTGGTTCTCTGTCGGATGTATTCGTTACGAATCCTATCCTTCAGACAAACTCCGTACGACCATACAAAATATAACAAAAGTTACTGACTTATCAAACTACTTAAGTAAGTAAGTAAAAGTATTTATTTATTTATTGCAAACACATCATCATCATCATCAGCCTATATAGCAGTCCACTGCTGGACATAGGCCTCCCCCAATGAGCGCCATAACGCCCTGTCTTCAGCTTGACGCATCCAGCATCTACCGTCTATCAGTTTTCCAAACATACCTACATATAACTTTTATATGTATTTGACGACCGATGTGGCGCGGTGGACGAAGGTCCGACTGCGATGCAGGAGGTTGCGGGTTCGATTCCCGCCTCGGAATAATTGTGTGTACAATCTGCAGATATTTATTCCGGGTGTTCTGGTCGTTTTCTATGTATAATAAAACACACCTTTTGGAACCCTCCGTGTGTCCATTTATTTTCTTTATCCACCCCTGTCTTGTCAATTTTCATCGAAATGTTTCAAACGGACCCCTACTTCCCCATTCCCTTATTTCTGACTAGTTTCTGCCCGCGGCTTCGCATGCGTTGTTTCTATGTGCTTAAGATTATTTCTATTCTATGGGAACTGATTTATGGGATAATAATGCCTATGTTTTATTCTGGGCCCAGAACTATCTGTATGCAAAATTTCAGCCCGATCCGTTCAGTAGTTTTTGCGTGAAAGAGTAACAAACATCCATCCATACATACAAACTTTCAAGTTTATAATATTAGTAGGATTCGTATGATAACATAATAACGGTGTTTGAATGGATCGTCGATTGTCGCAGGTTCGATTGCCGCCTCGGGAAAAATGTGTGTACGATTTACAGATTTGTTTCGGGGTGTTTTGGTGGTTTTCTATGTATTTTAAAAAATAATGTAATGTTTTGTATTATGTATGTATATGAGTTATCTGGTACTCATAACACAAGCTCTGCTTATCTTGGGGCTAGATAATGCTGTGTGAATTTTCCAGCATTATTATTAATATTAATTGCTAGCTCAAATTTTGAACATCACTAAAATAATATTTATTTGAAGTTTTATTTCTCTTTGAATTTTTTATATCTTTACTAACCTTATTTCTTAGATCATTAAGTCCACGATTTTTGATACAGGGTGTATTAATTATACAGTAAAAATTACGTCAAATTACCCCATGACATTATTCCACGTGGGTAGTTTGCCTAATTCTCGGGTAAAACGGCTGTATGGTTGGCAAAATAAAGGGTAATTTAGGTGCTTTGAACGTTTGCAATGTTATTAGGTTATATTACCTAGGTGGTAAAAGGTTGTAGGCCGATTACAGGCGAAATAATAGTAAAATACTTTTAAAAGTCGCTTAGGAATAAAGGAATTAAGAACTAAGAAGCTTACAAAAATCATCATCATCATCATCATCCTATAGCAGTCCACTGCTGGACAGGCCTCCCACAATGAGCGACATAGCGCCCTGTCTTCAGCTTGCCGCATCCAGCATCTACCTGCAGTCTTTCGCAAGTCGTCATTCCACCTGGTCGGAGGGCGTCCTACACTACGTATACCGAGTCGTGGTCATCAGCCAAGAACACGTTTGCCGAACGCGTTGAGATATGGCCGGCCCACTGCCACTTCAGCTTGCTTATTCATAGAGTTATGTCGATAAGCTTGGTTCTCTGTCGGATGTATTCGATACGAATCATATTCTTCAGAGAAACTCCGAGCATAGCTCTTTCCATAGCTCGCTGAGCGACTTAGAATTGGTGGACCAGCCCTATCGTGAGTGTCCACGTTCAACAATCAACAATATTTTAATTAGGTGAATTGAAAAAATAACGACTAAATTGTACTCACTTAAATTTTATCTGAGCTATTGTATTTAAGTTTTTTTTTACAATTAGCTTTTGTTTTTAGTTTATTTTTTATGCTTGTCCATTCTTTTTAATGCCCAAGTTTCAAATAAAGGAATTTTCTCAATCTTTTTCTTTTATATTCTTGGATAATTGGACACTGTACATTTAAAAAAAAAAAATCTGAACAGTTTTGATGCCTTCTGTAGACAAAGCATGACCACTGGTTACGCCACACCCTGTTTGTATAATGTAGTGTATTAAAATCGAAAGATATTTTTCCTAAAAATAGTAAGCATCCAGAACAACCGGAACAAATATCTGCAGATCGTACAAACAGTTCTTCCGAGGTTGGAATCAAACCCGCAACCTTCTACACCACAGGTGGACCTTCGCCCGCTGCGCCAGAGGTCGCCATCAAATACCTATCCGTCTTTTTTATTTTATCGGCGTGAATATTCCGGTCAAATTAAGTCACACCTGGCCGGAAAAAGTCATTATTCAAATAGGATCCCATTCGAATTTTAAAAGAGTTTTCAAGGTGATTGCAGTTCGCAGACGACCTCTGGTGGCGCGGTGGACGAAGGTCCGCCTGCGACGCAGGGGCCCGATTCCTGCCTCGGGATAACAGTGTGTACGATCTGCAGATATTTGTTCCGGTTATTCTGGTCGTTATCTATGTATAATAATATAATTAAAACGCGTTGGTTGCTGGTTATCGACTGACTTTATTTTAATTGACAGAAGATTGACATTGACAGAGTAGACTACAATCTATGGTATACATTATTTGGATATCTCTTTACAACACCCCCACTATATCAAAATAACAAACAAGAAAATAATACCTAATTAACTTATTTTTTTAACAATACCAAGTGTTTGCATAAACTCATAGTGTTTTATTCCTGACAATCCTTTAGTTAACAAATCCGCAGGCATACTAGAAGTTGCCAAGTATTTCGTCTCTACCTTATCATTATCAATTACATCTTTGATGAAATGGTATCGGACATCTATATGTTTGGAACGCTTATGAGAAGAATGGTTGCTTCCCATCTTTAATGCACTCTGATTATCATTATACAGAACAATCTTATTGCAACAACCTATCAATTCACACTCTAGATTCTGTAAATATAAGGCTTCTCTGCATGCTTCTGACAAAGCCATGTACTCTGCCTCACAACTACTGAGAGCTACCGTCCTTTGCTTTTTACTTTCCCAAGAAATAGCAGATCCTGACTTCATGAAACAAAATCCTGTATATGAACGTCTATCAATGGCATCGCTTGCCCAATCTGCATCTACAAAACCAACTATATCTACTTCCTCTTTGGAATATCTTAAGCAATAATTTTTCGTTTTTAACAGATATTTCAAAATTCTTTTGGCATAATTCCAATGCAACTCTGAATAACAATTATTAAATTGACTAAGGTAACTTACTGCGTATGTAATATCTGGTCGTGTCAAGACCGCTAAATACATCAAGCTACCAATTAGTCGCTGATAAGGTAAGTTATTATTACACTCATTGGATTTCTCAACATTCAATTTACATTCTATGGGTGTGTTTGCCAAATTACAATCAATCATATTAAACTTATTTGCTAACTGTTCAATATAATTCTCCTGATCTATTGAAATAAAATTTTTACTTATATTAATTCTCATGCCCAAATACTGTTTAACTTGACCCAAATTTTTAATCTTAAATTTTTGACTCAACACTTTTATCAGGGACTTAGTTTCTATCTCGTTATTCGAAAAAATTATAAAATCATCAACATAAATACCAACAATAGTTTTCTTATTGTTATCATGACCTTTTATAAAAACACAAGGTTCAAGTTTACATCTACTGTACCCTAAATTACACAATGTTTCATTTACTCTTTGGTACCAAGCCAAGGATGATTGTTTCAAGCCATAAACAGCCTTTTTTAATTTTAATGCTTTATTAGACTCTTTAACAGGAAAACCTTCTGGCAAGTGCATAAAGATGTTTTCTTTCAAATGACCATTAAGAAAGGCCGTTGTGACATCTAAGTGAGTAACGTTCATATCTAATTGCACACCTAAAGCAAACAGTAACCGCAAGGTTGAGTGCCTAATCACAGGTGAAAAAGTTTCATCATAGTCCACTCCAGCCTTCTGGGTGAAGCCCTTTGCTACAAGTCTGGCACGATATCGCACTTTATTGTCACAATCAATTTTCTTTTTTAAGACCCATTTGCACTGTACTACACTAGCACTATCTGGAGCATCGACAATCTCCCACACTTGGTTGTCGTCGAATGACTGTAGCTCTTCTGCCATCGCCTGCAACCACTGTTGTTTCTCAGGACCACTGATGGCCTCGGCATAAGTCAGCTCATTGTCTCCTATAGATGTTGTACTCATATTTGCAATTCCGTATCTTTCTGGTTTTCTTTTTTGCCTTTTCTTTGGTTCTTCAAAGTTTTTCTGAGGTACATTCCTTGCTTCTTCTTCTTGCTCGTTCCTGTCGCTCTCTTTGTCTACATTAGGTTCTTTTTCTCCATGGAAAAAATCATCTAGGCTTTCCAAGTATTCACACTCACTGGAACTCGATTGGTCATGAAGAAGTTCTGTCTTTACCGCAGATTCCTCCAACAATTCCCCCACTGTATCTGTGGTCTCTACTGGAACAGTTACAGTTTCTACACTTCTTGGCTTCTCCATAATCACAACATCTCTGCTTGTAGTTACTTTCCTTTTAACGGGATCATAAATTCTGTAACCCTTGATGTTTTCACTGAAACCAACCAGTATATGCATTTGTGATTTCTTATCCCACTTAGTCCTTTTTTCTTTTGGTACATGCACCATTACGGGACTTCCAAATATACGTATATGCTGTAAATCTGGTTTCTTCTCAGTCCAAGCCTCATATGGAGTCTTTTCAATACCTGAAGCTACTGATCTGTTTTTCAAATAGACGGCTGTGTTAGCAGCTTCTGCCCAAAATTTTTTCTCCAGATCTGCTTCAAAAAGTAAGCATCTCGCTCTCTCCACTATGGTTCTGTTTGACCGTTCACTCAATCCATTCTGCTCAGGTGTGTAAGGGTTCGTTTTCTGATGTACGATTCCCTCTTTCCTTAAGAAATCTTCAAAATTATTACTGCAGTACTCACAGCCATTATCTGTACGCAGGATTTTAATTTTCTTATTCTGATTGTTCTCAACCATAGATTTGAATTCTTTGAAATGACTTAACACTTCACTCTTAGCCTTCAGGAAGTAAATAAAAGTCATCCTAGTGTAGTCATCAACGAATATTAAAAAATAACGTGCACCGCCTATTGACACTGTCTCCATGGGTCCACAGACATCTGAATGAATGATCTGAAGAGTCTCTGTGGCACGTGATCCGGAACTAAAAGGTAATCTTGATTGTTTTCACATTGATTGCGCAGTGGAAGCGTGCTGGGCCCATAACCTATAATTAAAACGCGTTGGTTGCTGGTTATCGACTGACTTTATTTTAATTGACAGAAGATTGACATTGACAGAGTAGACTACAATCTATGGTATACATTATTTGGATATCTCTTTACAACAAATAATATATATAATACGTAAATAACAATGCAACTGACGTGGAAATCAGCTCTCAAACAAAATGGTGTGAAAGAGTGTTCAAACACTACTTAAAAAGAAATACAACACTGCAAAATGACGTCCTTTCCCGAAAGCCTGAAAAGACAGATTTACTATCATAGTTTTTAGATATCTTTGCTACCATTCAGATAAAACTACGTCGCCATCTGTTTACAAACAAGTCATTGACGGCGTCGAGTTGACATCTTGCCAAGTTGTGCCAAGTTGTGGCTATTTTCAGAACAAGTACCTATGAGCTCTTCAGTAAAGGGCATAACGGCTACTCACGTGTCTATGCGTGAAACTTATAAATAATAATTGTTATTTGTCTCATTATTACGTATTTGTTATTTGAAAATAATAAAACTCTCCAACTTCTACATTACACGATTATTAATTAACTTTAATTCTATCTACTTAAAGTTCAAGACAACAAAGAAGTTTCAATAAATTTCGAAAAACAAAGAAGGTTTATCTCAATCTACCATAGATTGCGAGACTCAGTAGTTTTATGATGATGTATCTGTCATTATTAAGCACCCAGGTATATTATTTAAATAATGCGTACAACAATGGCTTATAAATAATTGTAATTACTAGGTAGGTAGGCGTAAATGTTACAGTGACCTGTTTGCATATGTATTGTTGCAGTAGTGCCCTCATTTACAAGGATAATTAGTCATTTATGATAATTATAGGAATTCAAAGGAAGCTGACTGTGTACTCGTATGGATTTTGATCAAAATGTCTGTAGGCAATGATCTCATTGTCTATACCTACCTAGTATAGACATTGTTGTACGCATTATTTAAATAATATACCTGGGTGCTTAATAATGACAGATACATCATCATAAAACTACTGAGTCTCGCAATCTATGGTAGATTGAGATAAACCTTCTTTGTTTTTCGAAATTTATTGAAACTTCTTTGTTGTCTTGAACTACTTTGACGCAAAAGGTGTCATGGCGACGCGGAAATGTGATAAATGAAATAGAATGACGGATCGATTTACAGCATTTTTCTTCTAAATATTGGCAGATACTTGAAGTGGAATTAATACTTTCCCTAATACTTTTTGTATATTTTAAAATTCACTTATTTATAGTCATTCTTTGCAATATCCTAATCCCAAAAGATGCATAAGTCGGTCTAAGTAGGAAGGTAGATAACTCGTAAATGTCACGTCGTCGTCGCGTCCTCATCGATAAAATAGATGGCATCTGGTGTGTGCATATAAAAAAAAATTCTATGCCAATGCTATGGTGAACTACGTGAAAAATTGGTACCAAAATATATTTGGCATAACCTAAATTATTCAATTTGCTGTGTTTGGGCTGTGTTTAAATCGGCATTAGCATTGACAGCCCATGTCTCTAGTCAGACTTATAGGTTTCTGGTGGTACCTCGCTTATTCGATAATATTTATTAATTATTCTTAAATACATTATTTTTTAGTTAAGCGTGCAATAAAGTATTATTTATCTTATCCAAGAGTTATCCAAGAGTATAAAAACATACTCTGCCTTTTCGCCAACATAGCTAAGAATCAAAAATTATTGGTCCCTATATCCCCATCACATAACCCTTATTCTTCCCCTGTCAAAGGGCTTCGGTATCTCGCCCTGGCACTCCTTTTATCATGAAATTACAAGATACGTTCGCATAAGAAAATAATTTACGTAGTAAATCCCTTTGTGGTCTAAGTTATGAACAGAGGCGATTTGCGGTTTTTGAAATTAGACTTTAGTGCTACAAGATTAGGTTAATTATAACAAAATACTAGAAGTTACCCGTTTTCTCTGTCCGTTATGGAATATAATTTCGATGATTTCCAAAAAAAACAAAATTCATTATTTCTTTAGGCTTACAAAATAAGGCAACTCAAATTCCTTTATGTTTAGTATAGAAAATGACCTTTTTTTAGGAAACTTAATTACTAATTCGTCCCTTAACTTTAAAAAAAATAGAAAGGTCGGTTTTTATGTACAAAACCTTTTTTATTGCAAAAAAAAATTAATCACCATATACTATTATAACAAATTTGTTCTTTGGCTTGATTGTTGTGGTTGTCATTGTCAATAACATTTTACAATAGTTATATATTTTTACATCTATGCTATAAAATGAATCTATTAAAAAGCATAGCATCTGCTATATAAATGAATCTATTGAAAATGGTTTGGAAGACCAAAAGTCGCCGAAATTTACAACTTAGGCCAAAGAACGCAGAAGCCCCTGTGAAAAAATTACGGAATTACCCCGACAGGCAGTTAGGGAAGTGATCGAGTGGCGTCAGTCTATTCTCACAGTGGGTACTCGATTATTTAGGCGAAGAGGCTTGAATTATTTCGTTCTAAATTTAAACTCAACATTATTCGCGTTAGTATGAATATTGAAGCTATTGATGTGAACGAAAAGTCTTATCTTGTGTTATCGATCGTTATAGAAAAATGATCTTGATATATTTTTTATTATAATAAAAAATATACCTTTCTCACTAAATAAATCTATAAAATAAATATAATATATCTATAAAATTTACCTACTAGGCGAAGAAATACAAAGAATTAGAACAATTCTCAGGATTCGATCGACCCAACGCAAAAACGTGTACCTACGTAGTTTCACACGATTTAATGCAACGAATTCTCAATTCAATTCCATTGGTTCATCCGTAAATTCGGTTCTCTTAAAAACGTTATAAGTACCTTTTCAGAACCTCTTTTAGAAAATTGGAAGCACAAATCTTTGTAAAATAACCCAATACTACCAACTTAAAAATTCTGCGACGCTTCCGGTCGTATTTCGAAGAACAATTTCTGTGAAGACTTTTCTTGGAGTTCCCGAAGTTACATCATCCTTTGAAGCTTGATTTTCTTTTCAACGTTGCATTAGGTAGTACTTACCTGAAAAAGAAAGAAAAATAACTTCGATTTTGTTCAATATTTTTTCGTAGAAGCTTCTTATTAAATGCAAAGTCGGGCTAAAAGTTAAAATACTTGCAGGAAATTGCTCCGAATTTTCCGGAATTTATGTTCAATTTATTTCGACTGGCCACATTTACAAAACATGGCTAATATGGATTTTAAATGGAACAAAGAACTTAAACTTTTACTTTGATGTTGGTCTACTTTTATCTACTTTATTTAATTCCTTAGTAATTTATATCAAATCTAGCTTATCGTGGGTTCGCACGAGTTCCTTGGAATAGTTTGATTGTATTGAAAAAAATACAAACTGTACTAGGTGTAGTTTTGTCCTTCACGCCCTAAGTATAAATAAATAAATAATGCTGGACAATTCACACAGCATTATCTAGCCCCAAGGTAAGCAGAGCTTGTGTTATGGGTACTAGATAGCTGATATACATAATACAATATATTACATAGATAGATAGATTTTTATTATACATAGAAAACGACCAGAACACCCGGAACAAATATCTGCAGATTGTACACACAATTGTTCCGAGGCGGGAATCGAACCCGCAACCTCCTGCCTCGCAGGCGGACCTTCGCCCACCGCGACACATCGGTCGTCAAGTAAGCAAC
Source organism: Eupithecia dodoneata (assembly GCA_947044415.1). NCBI lineage: Eukaryota > Metazoa > Arthropoda > Insecta > Lepidoptera > Geometridae > Eupithecia > Eupithecia dodoneata. The sequence goes on from OX345670.1 coordinate 6,749,500, forward strand.
CAATCGACTTGGCTTGGCCACTAGGCTCCTATTTCCGCCATCCCTTAGTTTTAAACTGTTTCGTAAGTTTTGCGGGATAAATCTATACTAATATTATAAAGAGGAATGGTTTGATTTTTTGTTTGTTTGTAATGCTCCGAAACTACTGGACCGATTTGAAAAATTCTTTCACCGCTGGGAAGCTACACTGTCCCCGGTGAACATAGGCTATATTATATTTTCAAAAAAGTTAGGGGATCCGTACTAAAACCGTGCGAAGCCGGGAAGGTCCGCTAGTACTAAATAATCGGCAATTTTTTTTTTAAGTATACACACAGCCGAATAAAGATACTCCTCCTTGTCGCAGTAGGTTATAAAATAGCTTATTTCCAGAACTTTAAATAAACATCGATTTAGCGTTAAAATGCGCAATTACTCATGCGGGCTACCAATGTCATATCCTTGACATTGCAGACCACACAAAGACTTGTAAGGCCATTGCAATATAAACTCTATTACAATACATTTAAGTTTCTGTTCGTGAAGTGTGTAATTATTTTTACGATCTAATTTCAAACCCAAAATAAAATGGCATAGGGGTAATTTATGTGATCAGTTTTTCGAAGAATACCCACGTCATTGGTCTGTAAAAATAGAAATTGTTTCGTTTTTGTTGGTTTTAGAATATTTTAAATTCCAAAACGTCGCTTTCGCAAGAGATCACACTTGGGAAAGCGAAGTTTTGGAAAATACTTCACTGTCATAAAAAAAAATATGTCAAAATGTCAAATCTTTGCGCTTTCTTGCACTTTGGCACTACTTAGAAAGTTAAAAGCAACACGTCTATAGCATGTCTATACTAATATTATAAAGAGGAAAGGTTTGAATTTTTGTTTGTTTGTTTCTATAATGAATAGGTTCCAAAACTACTGGACCGATTTGAAAAATTCTCTCACCGTTGGAAAGCTGCACTATCCCCGGTGAACATAGGCTATATTATATTTTCAAAAAAGTTAGGGATCCGTACTAAAACCGTGCGAAGCCGGGAAGGTCCGCTAGTCATTTATATAATTTTGCATACTTGTGCCGTATACGAACAAAAGAGTTTATAAATAATATTTATGACTAAGTTCACGGCTAACGAAATAAAAAGAAATAATCGCACGCGACGTAGGTACTAAATATATCACAGTGTGCATACGGAATGATTATATTATATATGTTTATACTTAATATTCATATTCATTTATTCTTCAAAGATTAAATGAGTATGGTACTGTCCACGATCCTATCCATCCATGGTTGCCTGGTAGAGATCGCTCTTGAGCGATAAGACCGCCAATTGTACTTAATGTTTAAGTTTTTACTGTACATAGTTTATAGTTAAAGTGCAATAAAGAATTTTCTATCTATCTATCTATCTAATATTCAAAATTCAAAGCTTGTACATTCATTCTTAGGTTTAAAGAACTTTATTTTCTCATAAAAACATTACAGTTCACTTAAAATGAGATAAACTTAAATAGTAATATGTGTACTAAATATAAGTTAAGTAGGTATAACTCCTGGGCTCTGAGGCTTAACCTAGATTAGTTATCATAACTAATTATATTATATGTATATTATATTCTTAGGTTTATGTGTATGGTTTGGTTAGTTATGTCATAATAAGGTACCCTGGAAAGGCATTGCAAAACTGAGTTCGACTTATGTATAAGTATCGATACAACGGGTATTTATCGCGTTTATTTACCTTTTTTCCCGACGTTTCAACAGGTTTACACTCTGTCGTGGTCACGGTATAAGTTCGACTTTATTTACATGTCAACAAAAACAGCGTTGCTTGCATATTAGTGCATTACAATTTCAAAATATCTATCTATGTAATATTGTATTATGTATATCAGTTATCTAGTACCCATAACACAAGCTCTGCTTACCATGGGGCTAGATAATGCTGTGTGAATTGTCCAGCATTATTTATTATTTATTTATTTATTTATTACAGCAACATGAGGAATTTACTCCTTGTCTTAGTTTTAGGTTTTATTTAAATTGCTATAAGTCTAATTATATCATGTGTTTTTTTTTCAATTAAGGCATTAAATGTTTTTCTATAATGATAATTGCTTCAGCCCTTTGCATATACCTAGGTACCAAATAAACAGTTAGGTATCATCATTATCATCATCATCAGCCTATATTAGTCCACTGCTGGACGTAAGCCTCCCCCAATGAGCGCCATAGCGCCCTGTCTTCGTCTTGACGCATCCAGCATCTACCTGCAGTCTTTCGCAGGTCGTCATCCTACCTAGTCGGAGGGTGTCCTACACTACGTTTACCGAGGTATCACCTACCACATAACAGACCGAATAACCCGTCTCGCCGGGTAAAAAGCAGACTTACTACCACAAATTTCCAATTCAGATAAGCTGACAATCTATACGCGTATGATCTAAATAAAATCATATGAAATAAAACTATAGAACCATGTCTGCCCTTGTCTGGTCGTTGTCATCCAAGACTCAAGAGTCATTCGCATCGCCTGGAATGCAATGTCATGACACTAAATTGACACCTCTACCAACATCCAAAAACTAATAACAACTTTAGCTCTAAAGACATAAAGCTCATTCTAATTTACAATGTCTGAGGTGACATAAAACAGTCTAGAACTGACCACGAAAGGGCAACAAAGAAATATGAACGGTATCCCACACGCAAAAAGTCTATTTCAAATAGTGTCCACTTACAAAAGGGCATTATCCAATTCCTGAACATCGCCATTTAAATTTATGCCCTACATTGTAAGAGGTAGCGTCTATTTTAGTGGGAAATAGAATTCTAGTTATGTCGTATATTGGACTGGGTGGTCGTCAATGGATTTTCAAATTTGGAATACATCAATTACGGAACGTTGTAAGTGCCTAGCTATTTGGTTGTTGGATTTAGAGCTTAAGTTGTAGGTCAATATGGTTGATTTTGGTTTGGTGCTGGTTTCGGCCGGATGGCTTTATGCAGTTTTTATTGTGGTAGGGTCAGTCAGAGGCCTTTTTATAAATGTCTGGCATGAGTCAGGATGAAAACAGGTTACGGACGTTGTCTGAACGTTACGTATGAGTGAGTTTACGTTTTGACACTTACAATATCTGGACAGATTGAAGGAAAAGTTTTATCCAAAACTTAACTTCAGCCAAATACTCGTACACCAGCGTACAAAAATTTAAGTAAGAGAGCAAAAACTTAATTATAAGTTAACGTGGGGATAATGTAATTTATTTTCAAAATTATTTTTTCTATAAGTTTATTTCGTAAGTCTCAAGATTTTATTTGATTTTGATTAAGATTGTTTATTGAACGTAATTTTAGCGGTTTTTGTCTACCAGCAGAAAGGTTTTTTTAACTCAGTGTTGAACAAGTAAACGGTGTAAATGCGACAGTTTTTCCTAGAAGGAAATATTTAATCAGGCTGATTGGCAATTAGGATTTATTTTAACGTCCAAAGGTTTTAAGAAATCCTCCATGTTTAGATTTGTAAGGGATCCGCTACTTTGTAAATTGGCAGATTACTCAGAAAAATATAAGGATAAAAATATTTAGTAATAATTCCCGCAAAGATTTTTTTTTTTGCGCGTAATTATAAATAAATAGACATTTTCTCCCTATATTTATCAATGAATTTCCGCAAAGGAACGCCTGAATTTGTTAATTATTTTTTCACTCAGAAGTTATACTTATATTAATAATTTTTTTAACAGTTTTTCCCCTATTTCTGGTTAATTAATTTATTTTCATTTCTTAGGTAGGAAATATATCTAAAGGCTTTGCTAATCCTGCTGGTTGATTTAGATGAATTGTTAATCCTGCTGGTTGATTTAGAAATTCGTGAATGTATCACACATACTATTTTCGAAAGTATGTATGGATAAATGTATGGAAAGATGTTTGTTCTCTCTTCACGCAAAAACTACTGAACGGATCAGGTTGAAATTTTTCATAAAGGTAGTTAGTGCCCGGCCTAAAATAAAACAAACTTATCTGAAATTAAAAAAAAATATCCCATAAATCAGTTCCAATAACCATAAACAATATTATCAAGTACTATCTTTTGCCCGCGGCTTCGCTCGCGTGGTACCACGATAAAAAGATATAGCCTATATGTAATTCCAGTACACATACTTTGTATGTTCCAAGTTTCATCAAGATCCGTTAAGTAGTTTTTACGTGAAAGAGTAACAAACATCCATCCATACCTACAAATTTTCGCGTTTATAATATTAGTAGGATTGTCTAAGCAGCGGGAAGAAACTAGTAAAAGATAATTTTAGTAATATCTTTTCGGTAGTTTTGAGTTCAGTACCACGTAGCTTGGCACTGAACTTAAAACTATACTCTAAAAGTCTATCCTAATCTGTAACAGTAGGATTTGGCCTCGATCCATCCACAAGTGAATCTCCAATGAGCTGAGCTGAGAGCTGAAAGAACAGGGCTGAGATCTTAAACGGCAGAATTAAACCGGGAATTTGCAGCTTCCAATAATGCCCATATTGCAGCTGGGTGGGATATAGCTTCTGATTTCTTGTAGCTAGGGTTGACTGGGAATTTCTGCTGCGGTTTTCCTCCCGATCCATTCGGTAGTTTTGGCGTGAACCCAACATCCAAACTTTCGCATTTATGACATACTAGCTGCGCCCCGCTATGTGTTTGTAAACCTTCCTCTTGAATCACTCTATCTATTGCTGAAACTGCATTGAAATCTGTGGAGTAATTTAAAAGATCTAAGCGAACAAAGGAAGCGCCTCCATTTTATACTATGTAAAGATGTGTAATGCACATAGAATGTGGAAATAGGGTTACACCTATTTTTGATGTCTAAATTACATATTCCTAATAAACCACAGAACAAATATCTGCAGATCGTACAAACATTTGTCCAGAGGCGGAAATCAAACCCGCAACCCTCTGCGTCGTAGGCAGACATTCGCCCGCTGCGTCACCGAGGTCGTCAAACGAACAATGATAAAAATCACAAAGTAGTAACGAACGCATCCATTTACAGGTCGTTGACGGCGTCAATTCAATGTCAATGTCAGTGTCATTGAGATTGAGTCAATAAAAATGTCGGGGTCAATTCGTTTGGTGTGGGTCGCGACTAATTTATCGAGTTGGGACGTATACGGGCTATAAATATATTGATAAGCTGTTTATGATTAACTTGCTACTACCCGTGGCTCTAATTGCTAAGTCATTGACTGTACTTAATCATGATAATTATAAATAAATAAAATAATAATAAATAATGCTGGACAATTCACACAGCATTATCTAGCCCCATGGTAAGCAGAGCTTGTGTTATGGGTACTAGATGACTGATATACATAATACAATACATTACATAGATAGATATTTTTTATTATACATAGAAAACGACCAGAACACCCGGAACAAATATCTGCAGATCGTACATACAATTGTTCCAAGGCGGGAATCGAACCCGCAACCTTCTGCGTCGCAGGCGGACCTTCGCCCACCGCGCCACATCGGTCGTCAAATTGTCGTTAATATTGTTAACCTGCGTTTTCCACGCTTTTGTCCCTAGATTACAGACAGTCATAGAGTAGGTAGACACGATAGAGGCGACTCTGCAAATGCAGTTTGCATATTAATGGCTCAATCTTAGATCTATGACGTGACCGATGCCGGCTCGTTACATTCTATTGTCTATAGTTGTGTGATTTCGCATTACTGACAGCGATTTACATCTAGATTTATTGTCAAGATTGTTGCTCTGAAATAGTGAAATCTTATTCGCAACCAGTGAGCCAGTTATGAAGAACCGGAAAAGTAGAATCAGTCCATATAAATTTTAATTGATTAGGATTGATTTAAATTAGTTAAGGCCTCCCATTGCACTACTCGCATGTTATCGTTTATCGTATCGTATTGTATTTTATTACGTATTAGTCTAGTCTAGTCGTAACTAGTCCCGCCTTTCCGTAAAATTATTGCACGTTCAAGAAGGTACCATTATTTTGAGCTTGTATTATATTTTTGATAATCACTAGGCCTTCGTTTGACTGCAATCTCACATACTGGAAGCTGACGATATGGCCGACGATGTATCACACAGGAAGAACCTATTCACCATTGTTTTAAGGTTGTAATTGGCCGGAAAAACCCGTGTGTGTTTTTGGTGTTGCCTAAATGTGGTTCATCATAATCATCATCAGCCTATAGTAGTCCACTGGCAGTGATATAGGCCTCCCCTAATGAGCGCCCATAGCGCCCTTTCCTTATCTTCAGCTTGCCGCATCCAACTGTGGTTATCCTTTTTAAATCAATGAATTAAACCTTACTGATGAAGGTAGAGGAAAATCGGTTACATGATAGTGTCAAATGTACGGACATCAACGCGTGTACCCATTTATGCATCGTCTGCAACAGTGCCCGCAATTAAGGAGTGTACTGTCTGCTGAGACAGGCGGTAATTGACATTGTGTCTTTGTAGATAGGGTATAGGTTGCATAACTATATGATCGATGGTCGTAGGTGTTTGTATCTAGTTGGAACGGTAATTGGCTCTGTGTCGTGGCAGAGAATATACAGGGTGTTCGGCAGACCGTGTGCCATATAGGTAAATGGGGGTAGGTGGAACCAAGTGCAATACAAAAATGCTTTATTGTATACATAATGTACTCATGCAGATCATAAAAAAAGTCATGCGACAAGTACAATGGCCGGCCAAGTGCGCTTGGCGGTTTTTTTTAACACTTAATAATTTCTAGCTGTTTTTATGGCTAGAAATTATTAACTTTTCGGCGTGCAGCACAACGCACGAAATGGGACTTGGTTGTTTACTCCAAAATAACGACGCACGAAGTGCAACTAATCCTCACCTACACTTGTTCTATCACTTCCTGTCCATCCAAAGGTTGCCTGGCAGAGATCGCTCATAGCGATAAGGCCGCTTATTGTACAACATAATCAGTATTTGTTTTGCTTGTCTTGTGTATCAGTTTTACATGGTATGCAATAAAGAGTAATGGTATTGTATTATAAACATATAATGAGTTTTTCCAGAGTATACATACATTTTTTAAATACATTCCCACTTGTTTACTTTCCCGAAAGTAATTAGATAAGGATTCAAGTATCTCCAAACAAACCGTAAACGTAATATCCTTCGAAACGATACGTAAACAACTTTAGTTCGTTAAACTGGCTTAGGGGGTAACGTTGGATTGCGCAACCCTTGAAGATAATTAATGCCTGCCTAAATAGGGTTGTCGGTGTGAGTGTTAACTGAATCCTCTTGATACTGAAATGCGATTTAATAGATTATAGCATTGTGAATGACTATTCGCACTTTAAGTCCACTACTGCCTGAAACAAGGGGGTTCCATAATCAAACCGGTTAGCAGGCGGATTACTGATCGCAGTAGAGGTGTTAAAATACACAGAACGAAACTGCCTATATAGTCCTTTGCTGGATATAAGCCTCCTCTAATGAGCGCTGCCATAGCGCCATAGCACCCTATCCTCAGCCTGCATCCAGCATCTGCCTGCAGTCTTTCGCAGGTCGTCATCTAGCCGGAGAGCGTCATACACTACATTCGCTGAGTCACGGTCTCCACTCAAAAGCACGTTTACCCCAGCCTAGACCTACATCTATACCAAATTTCAGACGGTATAGTTTAAGAGGTTTATCGTGAATAAATAACAAACACCCATCTTTCCAAACTTTCGCATCTATTCGCATAATATTATGTATGCGATGTGATATGCCTATTCTATACCCCACCCCGTATCAACCCATACCACGGTATTAAGGAAAACAAGCCTCTTTAACAAAACTTATCCAAAATATGACAAGATAATTAAAATACTCAACCATCACTATCCAGAACTAAAGATCGTAAAGAGTAGACTACTTATCTCTTATCAGCTCCATACAAAAGCTCGCACATTGAATCATAGTGGAATAGCACTCAAGAACCAATCCCGCTTCCGTTTGTTCTAAGCTTTCATAATACGGGGCGTGGTTGAAGTGATTCTACAACTAGGTTAGGTATACCACCACAGACGATGATAATGGTATCGTCACAGAATGACACATTTTTCTATCTAAGGGTACACACGTTTATTAGACGAACTTCGGCAATAATAGTCACGATGAAGTGAGTTTGCCACATCACGGCCCATCATCGCCTAAGATCACAAAATACAGAGACGATAAGAGATGTTTTTCAACTAGGGTGTCTCCATCCAAAGCTACTGGAGATGCGTACCTACTGGCTAGACTGGAGCAGAGATATGTGCTGAATAAAGCGGAGATGTATGATTGTTAGAGGGGCTGAGCTGCGGATGTTGGATGTTTGTTGAAATGTGTGCTGAAGATGATACTTGGTCTTACTGAAGACATTGGTAAGCAAAATTGGGCCCCAGGTCCACAACTTCATTGATAAAAATCACAAAATACTAAGCGGATGCCCATCCGCTTAGTATTTTGTAAAACATCTCTTATCGCCTCTGCTACGGACATCTCCGTACATCTTTCGGAGAGTCTGGATCTCAGTGTCGTCTGTACCGAAACTACTGTGGGTATGAAATATATATATTTAATGAATGAAATATTTATGAATGTATATATTTAAAAACTTTATTGCACTACAAAGGGTAAAAAAGGGTGGGCTTAATGCTGAGGCATGTTTATATAGAGCAAGGCCGCCCAAATCCAGGCCCGTCAAGGCATTTGAATGTGCCCGCCAGCAATTCGATCGGCCGGCGGCATCCAGTGGGGGACAAATTTTATAAAGACAAAAAAAAGAAAGAACTCAAAGTACCTATCAACAATAAAATATTTAAAAGAGTCTTTTGAAAACAGATTCCAGGATTTTGAATCTCACCAGAAAAATATGCTGCTGTTTATGAATCCACTTGAAATCTGTTGAGGGGTAGTAAAGCGTTGGCCCGGCACCGGCGGCGTCACGACAAACAAAACAAATTGCCCACATGGAAAATCTATTGGGCGGCCTTGCTATAGATAGAGGGTTGGCGTGCATACTCACTCATACGCATTCGTATATACTCGTAATAGAACTTAAAATAAAAGTCAAGTAATGTAACGGTCAATTGACAATAGGCTCCTACAAAATCTTCACAAACTCGCCCCTTTTGGCAAAAATGTAAGCAAATAAACAGCTCCTATTTCGTTCTCGTGTAAAATTCTACGCAGTTTTCGAATTTTCAGAATATCGACACATTAAATTTCACGGTGGCGGCGAAAATTTCACTGTTTCAGCGGATTCTGTGAATGCCGAATATTTCCACACCCATGATTTAATGTTGAAACAAAAAAGCGTGTTTTGCTCTCTACACTATTTTCATGAAAAAATTGATTTACATCGAACCAATTTCTGCCCGCGATTTCGCTCGCATTGTTTCTATGGGATGTTCTAATTTCTATTATATTATGTCTATCCAATGGGAACTGATTTATGGCAAAAAAAGTAGGGCAAATTTTTAACTATCGTGATTCGAATTTGCGGTTTACTTTGGAAGTTGACGGATGACGTTGGCGTCGGATAAAACGAATGACGGCTGATCCGTTCTTTCGGTGATCATACTTTGAAAATGATTCTGACATTTCTTTGAGATCCGAAACAAAAGGTGTCGGACGTGTGAAAGGTTAGTGACGCGCCCGAAGGCTTGAAGTGGTACCTAAGGTTGTTCGATCCGTATGATTCAGATCATCCGTCAACTTCGTTTATCCAAGAATGTTCGTTTTTCAAAGTAGACCTTCCGGTACATATAATACCGGTAGGTATACTTGAGCAAAATTTTATGACATCAAGCGAAAAGCCGCTCCCGTCAATTTACGTTCAGAGTTGGAGCGCTATGTTAGGGGTTCCCTTTTAATTGAAAGAAACCCTTTTTGTACGGAGTTGTGGTTTCGGTTAATGTTTGAAGAAATTTATTTTAGAATAAAGTTATTCATGGAATTAATAACGCGAGCGCGTTGTTAATTCCTTTCTATTTCTATTAAATTTAATTATTTTTTAATCACCGTGACGTAAACTAAGAATCTGTGGCAAAAAAGATTTCAGTTAACGGTTGAGATTCATTATTAAACTTAGTACGGTGATTTTTGAAAATAACTGGTTTATAACATTTTACTTGTAGTAAAATGTTATACATTGACACCATAGGGGTGTTTCGGACTGAAAAATATCATCAAATACAAGCATTTGACGTAAATTAATGGAAGTCATCGCATAGACAAAACTTACTTACGTAACTCAATAGGTATCAACAATCCACAGAAACGCTGTCATCTGGTACGGCGGCGGCGCCATCTTGGTCAGCCATATTGGATCGCGCTACTTCCGACCAACACCGGAAGTCAAAGCTGGGACATCTCACATAAATCAAATGTGAACTTGCGCTGAAAATTCTACTTCAATCGACGTTCTATGTTTATTTTTCTATGTCCGACTTGAACAGTCGAGACTAAGTACTTTAGAGGGGAAAATAGAGAAGAGAAAAAAAAACAAATAGCTATAGGTAACTTAATTTTAATAATCTAATAACTTAGTTTTTCCAAATTCCTAAATTGTTTCGTCCCTTTCGTTTTCAGACATAAGAAAATTCAATCAAATAATATAAACATATTATTTATTCATATATTAGAACAACATATTAGATTATTTACAATTGAGCTAACTGCTGACTGTTTCAAACTTCTACAGGTTGCTCATCTGATCTTTTCTTAAGTAGGTTAGGTTAGAGGTGCGATTGTGCCACTAGATTTAGTTAGTATTAAGATCCTTTATTTTTATTATTTTCTTTGTATTTGATGGTGCAATAAAGCTATATTGTATTGTATTGTATTGTTAGGTGAAATAGTGTAAATAGGATATTACACCCATTTTTTAAAAGTAATATTTTGATAAAAAACAACATTTTTATTCAATAGATATGTGCCCTAAAAATGCTGTTTAAATAAACATGAAGGAAGATGTATGTAAATTTAAGTTTTGCGCGTAATTTGACGAAAACGCTGGACGCCGATTTTACACTAATTTTTAAGTTTTCCAGGACAAATGAGTACTAATGAGTACTATAGTGAGTTCTAATGAGTACTAATGAGTACTATAGCTCGTAAATATTTTTTATGGGACCACTTCGGAATTATTATCCATACAATAGCGAAAAAATTCTCCAAATCAGTCCGTGATCGTGCATAAATGACGAAAAAATCGACGAACATACCTAAAAAAAACCAGCTGAATATAGAACCTCCATCTTTTGTTTTTTGTCGGTGAAAATGATTTTGTTGTAGGGTAGATTTAACTTTAAATCAAAGTGTAAGTAATCTTCTTTTCTGAAAAACTAGTAGATAAATTCCTTCCTAAATTCACTGTTTGCCTAAAAGCTAACAACCGCAGTGAGCAAAGCTGCGTAGCAAATACGAACTAAGGAAACATCGTTAGTCCATTACATGCTAATGCTTTGTACAAACATGTTTAACTTATTAGACCTCTGCTAATATGAGTAAATGTGTGCTCCTGCTATCACTGCTACTGGTTTTGTTATCTTTTGATAGAAATGGCTTTAATATAATGGGCAATGTATACGCTTCTTCAACAAAACTTCAAGTGTGCAAAAATTATAAGTAAATAAATTCACACATCATTTGTAAAAAGGCTTATTACATTTTGTAATAAGCCTTTTTACAAATGATCGATACATCTTACAAATGAACATCAGATTATCTAGATGATAAAAAGCATGGGACGAGTTTTGCTGCAACTCGAAAACTGTCAATCTAACAAGGTAAAGGTTTCTCGTGAAAAAGTTGCTTAAAATATGGGCTTTCATCGTCAGGCTGATGATGAAAGCCAATAAGAAAGACATAGACCTCCCCCAATGAGATCTCTTGGCTGTTCTCATCATGTGGGGTTAATGCCCATAATCCCCACGCTGGTTATGCGGGTTGGGGATCGCTGTTCGTTGGTTGGTTGTTTTTTCAGGAGGCGCTGCTGCCCGCACCCCGGTGTATGTCCCTTAGTCGCCTTCCACGATACCCACGGGAAGAGTTGGGGTGGTGCTATTCTAGGCCACCGGCACCACACAGCTAATTTGGGCTTTAACTCGTAACAATGCATCGCTGACAGCGATTTCTCTCGTGGTCTCCACTCGAGAACACGTTTGCCCCAGCGTCCATCAGTTCTTCGCGAGATATGGCCGACCCACTGCCACTTCAGCTTGCTAATTCTTAGAGCAATGTCGAAAACTTTGGTTCTCTGTCGGATGTATTCGTTACGAATCCTATCCTTCAGAGAGCATAGCTCTTTCCATAGCTTTCCATAGCAGCCCTATCGTGAGTGTCCAAGTCTCAGCTCCGTAGGTCATAACGGGTAGGACGCACTGGTTGAAAACTTTCGTTTTCATTGCGGTATGGATGACGAGAAGAATCGACGTAGTTTCCCAAATGCTGACCAGCCTAGCTGGATCCTCCTTTTGGCATCCTCGAAATTGCAGCAATCATCATCATCAAGCAACCCACTAATTACTGACCTCGTCAGTAATGCGCTATTAAACCGGTGACGTTCAGTGATTGATAGCACTGTAATGTAAAATTGTAATAAAGATGAGCGTGTAATAAAAGATAAGTAGGTATAGGAGGAGGAAAATGTGAATATCATACATACATTCTGTCGGCAATCAATTCGCTGCAAATCAGAGCCTACCGGAAATACCCCCGCGAATCCCCAAAGATTTATCACTTCAAAGAAACGACTGATCTTGAAAGGTTAAGATCCAGCTGGGAAAGAACGGCTGGTGCATAGATACATCAGCCTATGATAGTCCACTGCCGGACATAGGCCTTCCCTAATGAGCGCCATAGCGCCTTGTCTTCAGCTTGACGCATCCAGCAGCGACTGCAGTCTTTCGCAGGTCGTCATCCCACCTGGTTAGAGGGCGTCATACACTACAGTTACGAAGTTGTGGTCTCCACTCAAGAACACGTTTACCCTACACATACATTGTCACATAATTTAAGCTTAGCTTAGACGTAGGTAAATGTACCCTGTAAGGCCGCAGCAGTAGGTATTCCGTTTGTTATTCGTGTCAGAAAAGTAACATGTGAGTGAACAAGCTGTAGGGGACTTCCTATAAAAGGGCAAGTTTAAGAGAGTTCCATTTGAGCCTCCTTCCTCGAGTGCGAAGGCCCAACTCCCTTTTAAATGAAGGCATTTAATATGACAAAGTGGCTTTTTGAAAGAATTACCTTTTTACAAGTGTCGGTGATTTGATTTCACATTTCTTGATGGTAAATGGTTTAAAATTTATTGTGTTAGATTTTGATTTAGAAGGGATTGGTCTGCTCGGAATATAAATTTCGTTAAATGTATTTACTAGTTTCTGTGCGTGACTTCGCACGCATTTTCGGGATTAACGTGTTATTCCAGATCTAGAACAACATCTATGCAATTTTATTCACAGAATATAACTAATTGTTTGGTTTCTTGAACCAGTTTCTTGATAAGTTGCGTGTTTTTTTTTTTTAATTCTTTATTTAACACAAAAGCTTTACAACCGACTAAACACAGTTTAGAACCTACCGTTAAGTACACGACCAATTAATGAATAACTCAACAGGCTGAAGACATTTTGAAGATAAGTTGCGTAGTTTTTATGTAAATAACCAAAAACATGATTTTTGCGCTAACGACGCGTTCCAAAACATACCTCGAGGTCTCTGTGATCTGTTCATAGGAGCTATGAACGAGAAATTTTATTCCTATACTTTTCACAAAATTGCGCGCATTGCGCTCTCTTAAGTAACATATATGTAGGTAGGTACATGTGTTTTTTTCCAGAATTTGAAAAACTTTTCCACGTCTCAGATGATTAAAAAAATCACAAAAGCGCGGCCACGGCTTGAATAGATAGACCGCAGAGCAAGGTACATAGATGTTTCAGAAAACGATTCCGACGGCAAAGCCTGTTAAACTTGTTAAACTGAACCCAATGAAATGCAAACCACGAGCCGGCTTAGTAGACCAATCCATTACTTGGACAGTCGCCGATGGAGCCCATTAACAGATTGGTGAGATCAGCTATCAGATGCTTAAGTTGGCAGGGAACTGCGGATTAGCGGGCCCTTCCGTATTAACACTATATTTTCTACTATATAGAGATAGATAGATAGATAATTCTTTGAGATTGATAGGATCGTGGACTATAAAATAAAATAAAATACTTATAATACTTAAAATATATGTATGTATACATATACTACTTATATACATAGGGACGCAGGTATGCGTTAGAGAAGTTTCTAAAAACCTAAATATTTTATGTAGGTAACTAAAATGAGTTACAAAACCAAAGAAATATTGATGGAAAGTACCCACATGAAACACTGCCCCAAATTACCAATATGTATGGTCAGGTATCACTTCACTACCAAACCTTTACTCCCCAACGGTTATCGGTTCGAACAGAGCAGACATAGAACCAAAGTTATCGACATAGCTCTAAGAATTAGCAAGCTGAAGTGGCAGTGGGCCGGTCATATCTCGCGAAGAACTGATAACCGCTGGGGCAAACGTGTTCTTGAATGGATACCACGATACGGTAAACGTAGTGTAGGACGCCCTCCAACCAGATGGGATGACGACCTGCGAAAGACTGCAGGTACATGCTGGATGCGGCAAGCTGAAGACAGGGGAGGCCTATGTCCAGTAGTGGACTGCTATAGGCTGATGATGATGATGACTAAAAACATTAGGTAACTTGACTCGCCAACGGTTATCGGTTCTGCGAGCTGTATGCCTGCCCGCCCATCTCCATTTCAGCCTGCTAGTTCTGAGCTTTATCGCTATATTACTTTGCTAACTTAAATAAATAAAGGTATCATGCATAAAAAATACCCAGAACATTCAATGTCTGCACTATGTAATTTTTTGCGCTGAGGCGATAATCGAACCCTATACCTACGTCCTCGTCGCAGGCGGACCCGCCGCACCACAGAGGTCTTCAAGCTACGTATCTTAATCAGCTGACTATACCGGAGGTCACGAACATGAATTAATTATAAATTGTGTTCAGATTAGATATAATCATACCCGACCCGACCCTATCTTCTGAAGTAGACCACAGCTACATTATATGATAAGAGTCAGTATCACAGGGGAATATTCTGCCCTTTGACCTGCTCTGCACACAATGACTGACGACCTCTATGGCGCGGTGAGTAAAGGTCCGTCTGTGACAGCACAGGTTGCAGCTTCGATTGTCATGATCAGTGTTCTGGTTATTTTTCTATGTAAAATAAGTCAAAGTCATATGATTGTATTGCATATCAGTTTTCTCACACAAGCTCGCTTAGCGGATAATGCTGTGTGGATTGTTAAGCATTATTTATTTATTTTACATTTCAAAAGTCCACAGCTGAACGTGAGGGGGAGGGGGGGGGCCATAATCACCATGATTGGCAGGCTAATTGGTGATCACAGTTGAGGTGATAAAAATACACAGAAGAAAGCTGCGCTCTTCATCTGGATTGTACAAACATTTACCCTAGGTGGGAATTGAACCCGCAACCAGGAGGTTGCAGGCGGACCTTCGCCGACGAAGAACCGACGGCCACTGGGGCAATCGTGTTCTTGAATGGAGACCACGACTCGGTAAACGTAGTCGTAGACCAGGTGGGATGCGAAAGACTGCAGGCAGATGCGTCAAGCGGAAGACGCTATAGCGCTCATTGGGGGAGGCCTATGTCCACAACTTTAGGCAACAATTACCACTCAATTCCAAAAACATGCAAGTAGATTACGTAACTAGTGATGTACCAACATCTGTTATCGATATCGATATTAATATTCGATATCTGGATCTAGTGCACTGCGATCTGGTTTCATAACGACGTATGCACACCTGGCCGCGGCAATGGTTCTCACGTTACAAAGTGTTGGGCGATAGGGCTGTCAAGGTACAACTTATAATTCAAGGAATTAGTAGCATTTTTTTATCTATATATACTAATATTTTAAGGAGGAAAGGTTTGATTTTTTGTTTGTTTGTAATTAAGGGGCCTCCGGAGGGACGCATTCTTCATACAAACGTAATACCTAAATTATTTCTAATTCAAGCATATTTCCACTATAATATTGCATTATTTGTATTAAAATTGTATTTATCTAGAGAGATTTTTTTTACAAAATAATGAAAGCCAATCTCATTTTGCACATTTTTATGCGAAAATGGACAAGTTTTCTTGCTATTTGTTTCGTATTAAAAACATCAATATTTTACGTTTTATTTATTAAGGAACATAGCTTATATTGTCTAGTTACAGAATAACAATACTTTGTGAAGAATACAAAAAGTTTTGGTATTACGGAACAAACCAAATTTTGAACGGCTAATATTGCTATCGCGCACGCATGTGGCGCGGTGCAAGGGTTAAAGAGGGACAGGGATATTCGGAGTGATTTTTGCAAGCGAGGGTTGCCGGACCCTTAATAGGCTCCGAAACTACTGGACCGATTTGAAAAGTTTACCGTTGGGAAGCTACACTATCCCCGGTGAACATAGGCTATATTATATTTTCAAAAAGTTAGGTATCCGTACTAAAACCGTGCGAAGCCGGGAAGGTCCGCTAGTCTATACTAATATTATAAAGACAAAAGGTTTGATTTTTTGTTTGTTTGTAATTAATAGGCTCCGAAACTACTGAACCGATTTGAAAAATTCTTTCACCATTGGGAAGCTACACTATCCCCGATGAACATAGGCTATATTATATTTTCAAAAAAGTTAGGGATCCGTACTAAAACCGTGCGAAGTCGGGAAGGTCCGCTAGTATGATAAACGTGGAAATTATATTATAAAATACTTACTAACAGGTATCCTTTTCCATTTTCAGAATGTAAACCTCTACAAGGTGGCAACCCTGCTAAAACCAAATGCATTTGTAATGACGTTTCGCTGCACGAGTTTCTGAGGAAAACTCTTCAAATAGATAAGGAACTGAAATCCATTTTTAAATTGCTTTCCTTTATGGAAGTAAGCTATGACTTGTACGCTGAATTATATTAGGGTTTTAGGGATGGGACTTTTTATCGATACCTATAGTTGATTTATTATGTAGTGAAGTGAAACGAATCGGGACGGACGGAACGCCTATGTCTAGCAGTGGAATAATATATGTTGATGATGAATGAAATTTTTGAAACTATCATGTTTTTGTTGGACTTTTGTGTCCACAAAAACATGATAAAAGGTGAAAAACACAAAAGTCCAACAAAAAAAGTTCTGCGAATAAGGGTATGCTGTAATGTTATTAAGCTTTAATATGATATTCACATAGTATCATCAGCATCATCCTCCCACCTGGACGGAGGGCGTCCTATACTACGTTTACCGAGTCGTGGTCTCCACTCAAGAACACGTTTGCCCCAGCGGCCGTCGGTTCTTCGCGAGATATGGCCGGCCCACTGCCACTTCAGCTTGCTAATTCTTAGAGCTATGTCGATAACTTTGGTTCTCTGTCGGATGTTCGTTACGAATCCTATCCTTCAGAGAAACATACAATTAAATAAATAAAGTAATTAATAAATAAATAATGCTGGACAATCCACACAGCATTATCTAGCCCCATGGTAAGCAGAGCTTGTGTTATGGGTACTAGATAACTGATATACATAATACAATACATTACATAGATAGATATTTTTTATTATACATAGAAAACGACCAGAACAACCGAAACAAATATCTGCAGATCGTACACACATTTGTTCAGAGGCGGGAATCGAACCCGCAACCTCCTGCGTCGCAGGCCACATCGGTCGTCAAAAAAGTAAAGCGAATATAAGAAAATAACTTAAAGAACACGCTACAAATTAGCATTAACTTCTTTTCTTTTATAGCAGCTTCGTGCAGTACAATCTTTATATGACCATTACCACGTTCTAAAGGAAGTAATCTAATTTTATTTCCTACAGTGTGAATTCAATGCAAATGTAGAGGGCACGGGTATTACTGCAAATGGCTTTCTAAATGCAATTGTCTCGAGCGAATGTTGCTTACCTACAACTGAAGAAGGCAGAGGCTTTTAGTTTTTCATTTGTTTCATTTCAAGCGGTTATCTTGTTACACGTCGTAGTTGAAACTGTTGTATGAAGATGATCCTACTAATAATGATAAACGCGAAAGTTTGTAAGTATGGATGGATGGATGTTTCTTTCACGTAAAAACTAATGAATGTATTTTACGATAATATAGCTTATACATCAGAATAACACATAGGCTACAATTTATAAAGATATATTGTATATTATCCAAAATATCTATCACCACGCGGTTGAAACCGCGGCGCGCAGCTAGAAATAAATAAAACGGGGTAAGTGCGAGTCGAACTCGCGCACGAAGGGTTCCGTACCATTATATAAAAAAAACGGCAAAAAAATCATGTCTGTTGTATGTTCTAATACATATTTTTTTGCTCATATAAATCTTAATATAATTCGAATACTTATGTGTTGATGTAATCATCTATGGAACAGAAAGTTTTCTTGATAAGATTTTGTTTTATATAATGTCCCGCAAATAGAATTTATAAAGAAAACTTCTGCGAACTTAAATGAAATCAACAGTACTTATTAGTATTCAAGCGAGCTACAGCGTAAAATATGAATACAGATACTTTAGTGAGCTTCCCTTTCTTTCTTATTACACAAAGTAACAACGCACATGAATGCCTTAGCACAGAAACAAAAAAAAATGCTATAACACAAATGCGCAAATGTTACAAGCCTGTTTCATGCTTTGCATAATACATTATACAGGGGGATGCGGAAAAAGTGTTCTTTTTCAGTTTTACACACTCTTTGTTCGGAGTTTCTGCACGACTTCCCAGCTATTATTATTACGCTTTATCCTAATAAAGCGTAATAATAATAGCTGGGAAGTAAGATAGGGGTGGGAAATATGGTGCGGTTTATTGTCGGTGAAGACATGGTATCCCTTTCATGGCTACCATAGCTGCTATAATTCGTACAAACAGAGTAACAATTAATATGATATATAATAATTGAGTAGATAGATACATAGATATACAATTATTTTATTAAAAATACAACAAAAAAATATACAAAATATGTAATAACTTGGCGGTCTTATCGCTAAGAGCTATCTCT
Source organism: Eupithecia dodoneata (assembly GCA_947044415.1). Taxonomy (NCBI): domain Eukaryota; kingdom Metazoa; phylum Arthropoda; class Insecta; order Lepidoptera; family Geometridae; genus Eupithecia; species Eupithecia dodoneata. The sequence goes on from OX345670.1 coordinate 6,768,693, forward strand.
ACCAGACAACCGTGGATGGATAGGGTCGTAGGAGTATGGAATATGGATGCGTTCAAATTCCGCAAAAACATACTGAACAGTGAAATAATAATACCCATTGATTTAAATAATTTTAAAAAATCTGCAAATAATCGTCTTGCGTACATCGATATCGAATCGTTTCATCCCCAGTTCGACCCCTAGGATTATTAATTTATTAGGCATTATAAACATCTATCCTTTTCCCTTAGCACCTGTGTGCACCCTCCCAAAATGTTTTTATTAAACTTTGTTAATCTACCGTCCCAAGCCTATATTGAGCTTGCGAATGCGAGCTTGTTTCACTTTTAAGGTTGTTGCAGATAAACCAAACCATAAAATACAATACAAAAATTCTTTATGTACACCATAATCAAATCATTACAGAAATACTTTATGTGCGACAAGAACAATGGGCGGCCTTATCGCTTAGAAGCGATCTCTTCCAGGTAACCTTTTTTGGATGGAAATAATTATATGAATAAAATTGTGCATTCATTCATCAATTCGTGTTTGTGAACATTTTCATCATCATATGTTAGTCCACTGATGGACATAGGCCTATCTAATGACCGCCATAGCGCCCTGTCTTCAGCTTGACGCATCCAGTATCCCTTCAGTCTTTCGCAGTTCGTCATCTCACCTGGTCGGAGGGGACGCCCTCCGACCAGGTGAGATGACGAACTGCGTACGAACCGGTGGTCTCCACTCAAGAACACGTATATTGAATACATGACTAAATGGCCTACCGCAAGCTGTCTGATGCCATCAATTAAATAAATAAATAATGCTGGACAATCCACACAGCATTATCTAGTCCCATGGTAAGCAGAGCTTGTGTTATGGGTACTAGATTACTCATATACATAATATAATACATTACATACATAGATATTTTTTATTATACATAGAAAATTACCAGAACACTCGGAACAAATATCTGCAGATCGTACACACAATTGTTCCGAGGCGAGAATCGAACCCGCAACCTCCTGCGTCGCAGGCGGACCTTCGCCCACCGCGCCACATCGGTCGTATTGTATATAGTTAGATAATTCTTTTATTGCACACTTAAAACATGAAACAAACAAGATAAGTCGATTGTATCAAAATATTACGAGATAGGGCCGTTATTTGAATGCTCATCATTTGTTGTAGATTAAGTACCTATACTATAGCCACGTGTCCATCTAAAGTTTGCCTGGAAGAAATCGCTCTTAGCGATAAGGCCGCCCATTGTGCATCTGTATCTTTGTTTGTTTGTTCTTAACTGTTTTTGTCTGTGTTTGATGTGCAATACAGCGTATTTGTATTGTATTGTTGTATTGTATGAAATCTATGAATAAATCTGAGCGTGCTAAAATTTCCGAAACGTGTCAAAAAGTCAAAAGTCAAGTCAAAAATCATTTATTGCTTTAGGCTTACAAAATAAGCACTTAGACAAGTCAGTCATATTTTATACATTAAATTATATTATCAAATAAAATTATTTTACTGTTCACTTAAATTTTTTGTCCACTAGTGGAAGAAGTGAAAAAGAAACCACTAGCATGTTCATCTCTTATATGTCTAATACATGGTTATTTGCCTATTTAAGTGTAAATATAATATGATTCGATACATGTCAATATTTAAGTAAAGCTATGCAGAACAACAAATTACTTACATACTATTGTCGGTGCGAAACTGAGCGACGCGTCAAAAGGCAGGTCAGGCGGGAGTGATAATAGAAGTTCCAAAACGTGTTCACAGAATGCGCGAGTGAAAAATTGGCTAAGAGTATCTACTATTATTTTATTCCTTGGCAAAATACTTATTCAGGTTAGATGAGGTGTAAAAAGGGTAGCTTTTTATTTTTTCATTTCAGTGTTTCTTAGATTAGGGAGGGGCGTTTGCGTATTCATCAATTTGTAACAATGTTAAAATTTGCATTTTTATATTGCTTGCTTGATAGAGTGATATGATCTTATAGTCTCATACCATCAGCTGAAGCATTTTACTATATTATTATCTATATTATATTATTATCTATATTATATTATTATATTGTTTGAATCGAAAGGAACCACAATAAAACCAAAATATTTGATGAAGTTGCAATGAAATATTTTGATTACACTACATATACAGTACTACAGTATCTTATCATTACACTAACACTAACCATGCGCAAGGCATATTATCGATAACTTAGGGCATCACTAGAGAAATTTTACGATAGCTTTCAGACTTGCATGACGCCCTAGGCTGTGTATATATATATGACTAGAGTGGTCCGAATATCACCCTATGACTAGACACACACCACACCCCTAGACTACGTATAACACTTTCACTGCCCAGGCAGCGACTCGCAGGCCCGGCCGGCGCAACACGGAGCTGCTGGTGAGCTAAACAAACTGTAATTATGACTAAATCAGAACATGACCAAGTATAGAACATCACTAAAACCGAACATGACGAAGTATAGATCATGACAGCCCGCCATGACGTCAACATACGCATTGTATCGATAAGTCATCTAGCGCATCACTACAGAACGAACTTGAGATGGTTTGACTTGCAAGATGCCCCAGGCTGACTTGCATCGAATAGAGAAGACTTACTTATAGACTTACTTGTAGCTACGAGAAGACCGTGTATCGCCCGAGGAACTACTGAGCTCAGAGGAATTAATTAGCTGCTATCTATTAGACGGATGCAAGACTTAGGTAAGTAAAATAACGTTTTGCGAGGTAAGTATTTTTACAATTTAGACATGATTTATTATGAGACAAAAATCCGCTACAGTATGTAATGTAGTCAACTTCAAAGTTTGCTGAAATACGATATCTTTCAAAATTTCATTATCCATAAATTTTTAAAAACTCGAAAATTTGTGTGTATGGATATTTGTTACATGCAAAAACTAATGAACGGATCGGGCTGAATATATCTGAATCGAGAAATAAATAAATAATGCTGGACAATCCACACAGCATCTAGCCCCGAGGCGAGCTTGTGTACTAGATGACTGATAAACATAATTTAATACATACAAATGTAGTTATTTTTAAATAAAGTTTTTAAGATAAAGACCAGAATACCCGGAACAAATATCTGCAGATCGTATAAACATTCGTCTCGAGGTGGGAATCGAACCCGCAACCTCCTGCGTTGCTGGCAGACCCTCGCCCACAGAAGTCGTCTGAAGCTGCCTACAATCATGAAGTAGGTGTAAGATCTAGATTTTTTGTCAAAAATCTAAAGCATTTTGCGACATTTATGTAGAGTCCGTAAAACAAAAATTCTGCCTCTACCACAAGCAATTTCGTGTTCCAGAAATATTAAATTAATTTCTAATACGAAACGGGGAGTTTTACGATCTACCAATTAAACCCTACCTTTTCAAATCCCTAATAATTTCCATTTTCATAATAATGGCAGCACTGATTATCCATTCCAATTCCTAATTTGAAATTTACGGTGTTTCCCGCTACGACCGGTCGTTTCGCACCTAATGGCGGCATTTAGTCGCGAGTACATTCCCGCGTTTATTTGGATTTCAAATTAAGAACACCTGTTGAACTGATGGTCAGGAATAGATAATATCGGACGCGACTTTTTATTTCAGTTGTAAGAATGTATGAAATTATAAAAATGTTACATATTTTTACATGAATTGTAATATTTTTTTTTATTTTTTACCAGGCTATGTTTGATGAACAACGGTGAAGCTGTGCTATTATTAAGATGGTGATCATGCCTAGACTAGAGTGGTAGACTAACATTCTCATTTTGCAAAAAAATTAAAACCCTGACAGCGTTTTACAATGCAATATCACGTCGTCGGGGTCACCAATATGGGGGATACTCTTCCCATATTGGTGACCCCACAAAAGAGCGGATAATCACTGCAGTTTTCGGAGATTTCTTCTATTACAAATAAAACAACGTGATTGCATGGAAATTGGAAAATGTATTGGGGCAATCCAAAATCATCCCAGCTCTGAATTAAAAAAACTAATGCTTTTAAAATGAGTTATTAGCATTTTTTGAATTTATAAGATAATGGGTAAGGTCTAACTTTTTTAAAATTTTTAAAAATGCCTGATAACTCGAAAACCGTGACACTTTTACTGAATACAAATTGTCATTTTCCGAACAGTCGCGATGCCCCCCCAACCGTGGGTAAAGGATTATCCACTCATTACGCCACAACCTGTATGTATATCGATTCGCCACACTTTTATACATTATTTCCAAAATAGTTACGTAACCTATCAAAAATATTGTAGGATAAAGATAGAAACCACTACCACGAGAAACGAGAAAAATAATTGCGTTGTAATTCTGCGACTATAAGTCGCGACTCAGTCATCCCACCTTCGAACAAAACGTACAGAGAATTTGTTTATTAATGCAAATTGCATGCTGGCGTTTGTATAGGATGGTTCTAATGAAGTACTTTGTCCGTGACGTTTTTACCGGTCATTGGCGGATGAACATTTCGAGCAGGGATTCGATGTCACGTTTTATGACTGCGATTGGCGGAGGGCTTTAGAATAATAATCAAAGGAGATTTTTTGACATTTTGACCTTAAATAAGTAGCGACTTTACTTACTTAACTGATATGGTGGCCAAATGATTGACCCTTAAAATAATAATATGGGTAAAAACATCGACCTCTCCTCTGATGACCTTCTAGCCTTTACTTAAATATTAAGATGTATCTAGAATTTCGGCCACGGTGACCAATCTCAACGGAGACTATGTAGGCAGGATATATTAGTTCACAAATGTGTTCGCAAAGCAAACACAGGTGCACTCTCTATTCCCTAACTCTCATATACCGATGGCAGACCAGCACGACCGGGAAGAGGTCAAGCGGAATACCTACCACTTAAAGTACTTACTTCCCGAGGCACGAGGGTGTAACACCGCCAACTTCCTGACTCCGGGTTACTACTGAGAAATAATCTTGCTAGAAAAACTACTCTATACTTATTTTTACCACTGCAACAAAAGGTAACATGACTGTGATTGTAACCAGCAGCTTCCCCCGCGTGAAAATCTATGCGTCAAATGTTCAATAAACTTGAATCATTATATTTATTTAAAAAAACCGCATCAAAACCCGTTGCGTAGTTTTAAAGATCTACATACACAAGGACAGACAGACAGACAGACAGCGAATTTGTTTTATACTATGTGGTGATATAATTTTGAGGAAGGTTCGGCTTGATTACATCAGGCTTTTATGAAAAAGGTCAAGAGACTCTTCAGATATCATAAAAAACAAACATCAACGATTTAATTCACAATAAATAAGTTAATAACGATCGTAGCAATACTTCTGCTACAATTAAATCATAATTTCCTAAATCGTTTCTCATTTCGTAAATAATATCCAATTTCAGAGGACAAAGGGCGTCAGAAATCACAACAATCACACTCCCATTGTGAGATCAAAGGAAGAGTAGCTTCGCGAAGACAGCTGAGTCAATCGTGACGTTTCACGAAATGACGACCACGGAGTGGAAAGCTTCGTATCTTAAAATCAGCCCGTTTGTAGAATGGCATTTGTAGGGGACTTAGAAACTGTGGACCAGTATATAGGCTGTAGGTACAACAATATATTTGTTTTCCGTTTGTTTATTGTATACCTGTATTTTGTACCAGTGTCCATATAAATGTTTATTGTATTCTAAAGTAATCTAATTTTAACTATAATTATTTATTATTATTTTTGTCAGATAAAGTAAGCTTTGTCTCTAGATGTCCGTAACGCCAACATAATGATTTTTAGCTGAAAAACCAGCGCTGAGCTTCAATCGCTCAGCTCGTGCTGAGCCAACACAACACCTATTTTGGCACAGGATCATTGCGAAAACTCGATCAGACGCCCACCATTTGTGTAATTTAGCTTATACTCGTAAACCTCCATGTTCTATGTTAAGTTTTGTTTTTTCTTATGTATTTACATATGTGTGTGTCAAACAAAATAAATTTCAGAACAGAACATATTCTATTCCATTTTAAAGTTTATATATCACCTAATACCTATATACTCGTACTAGTTCTACCTACATACTAAACTTCTGAATGTGTATGTAGATCAGTCCTATAAACGAACACTTTCTTGGTAAACGACTCACTTACCGCCATCAGCGCCGTGTAGACTAGACTGGGCATGGATAACTCTGCTGATGGAAGTCATCCAGCTGTTCTAGATATCTGTGTCAAAAGGAATTGCTTCCATCACAAAACATTCATTGTGTCGTTCTGAAATATGTCTTTTGACGGAAGCCTAGCCGACTTGAACTAGAAAACTGTTTCTTTCCGAGTATTTTATTTTTTCTTTTACTTCGAGTGGTTCTGAGAAGTTTTACGCGTTTTTGCACTTGTAAAGCTTGCAATCAAAAATTTGAAGTGTTTAGGAACAACGCGTTTTCATTTGTTTTTTATTGAAGAGTTCCAAATTAGATTGATTTGACAATTGACGAAAGTTCGAAACAAAAAAAAACTTTTTAAAATCAAGGAGATTTCAGAAAAAAGGTTTTATAGCATTGTGTATACAGAATTTATTGAGACATCCCAAAGACTCTAGACGTTTTTTGGTTCATGGATTCACAAGATTATTTTGTTGTTGATGTGGGAATCGTGTGCTACATTTCCCCAGCATTTGAATCATACAATACACATTGATATTTGTTCCTGGTGTTCTGCGTGTTTTCAAAGTATAATATCCAATATTTGTCTATGTAATGTATTGCGTTAAGCGGGCGTATTACGGACCATTTTGTGAAGAGGATAGGGATCATTAAATTTCTTAAAATTTAAATAGTTTTTTTGATGTATATAAAACTTAAAAGGCCTCAAATAACAGAGAGGAACTTAAAAACGCGTAATAGAATCCCTTACTCCACATTTCTGGCAATTTTCCATAAACCGCCGCTCTGGCCTAAAAGTCATTCACGAACATTAGATCATTTAATGCTTAGTAGAGTGAAAGAAACATTAAAGCACCATTTATCACTGGGACAGATCAGCCCAAAGCTCTTAGCGATGACAAATGTACGGTCAGGTAAAAAGTTCCCTTTCAGTTAGCGATTTGCTATTTAGGATTATAAATGTGTTTCTCTTTTCTGTATTTCTGTTATCAATTTATTTGGGATTAATGGCGAGGATGGAGGCGAGGGAGAGGGCAATTTGAGGGAAGTAAGATCACAGCTGAACTCGTCAAAGCGGTTTTGCCGTAATGACCACGCTAGGCAGGTGGAGTGGCGATCGCAGTGAAAAATACACAGAAGGAAGCTACTGCCTTACCTCTGATAGGTTTCCGTAGTCGGCTCTTAGGAAATTTATGGGCCGAGTTGAAGGAGGTATGGGGAGGGGTGTGATCCTTACCCCACGACCCTAAAACTAAGATAGAAAGAAAGAAAGAAAATAATTTATTTGGCCAAAAACAGGTTTAACAAAACAATACATTAAAACAGTAAAACACAGCAAACATAAAATTAAATTAAATAAACCTACAGGGAAACAATAATAATAATACACCTGCTGACCAAAAAGATCAATCTTTTCTATGATCGAATCAATCGAATGTCCTTCAATTCGTAGCTCCTATGGTTGATATACAGATTGAGATGATGTTTTACCATGATAACGTCTTTTCAATAGCGTGCAGCAAATGTTGGAAATTTAAGATCTTATCGTTTTTAATAAAATGGACGAGATTTGAGGACATTTCCAGGTTATGGCGAAACTACTGCGGTTCCACTGCGATGGGCCGCGGGCGTTAGTAATGTTATGAACCGAAAGCAAAACTGTGCCGAACTCCTGAGATTTGCTCAGATGATACCAATGTCGTAAGCTATTTTCCACCAATATTTCTTAGGTGGAAAATTGTTTATTTTGTTAACAATTCATAAACATTTTACCAGTAAATACGCTACACATAATCGCTCTGTGATTGTAGACTTATTATGAAGCTGAAGCTTAGCTTGCTCATTCATCGATCTATGCTTGAGTTTTTGAGAATTTATCACAGAAAAGCGTTACTCAAGCATACTCGTATTTCGATGACTTTGCAACCTTTCATACGGGCCTAAGACTACGCCATCTTTTTCTAACTTTTCCGTGACCTACCAAAAATGAATTGGCCAGAATACTAGTAATTTATCAAAGTGTGACATTGGATTGGCTATCAGCGACTTTTATTAGGGTTCAATAAAATGGACGTTCGCACGACCCGGTGATGGCATTGGTAGGTCGTAAGATTTTTATATAGCGGCGAGAATGGAGGGCCTGATTGAAAAATTAATAGGTATTTTTGTGGGAATGGACATGTCAAGTCTAGTCATATAAGCTGGCGAAGAGGTCAATAAGAACGATAAGTACAGTTGGTATCTTTTGAAATATAGCTGTTTATTTCGAAGGCCTACTAGTTCTGTAGTTTTAAGGAAAACAAAGAACTACTTGGGGGAGGCCTTTGCTGCAGTGGGGTGCTGGATTGGTCTACGTAAAATAAAAAAATAAGACATAACATAAGAATAGACAATATATACATACGTTATTGTCTATTCTTATGGACATACATACAAAGATAGGTTTAGTCCGCTTGCGATTAGAATGGGAGGGAACGGAACCTTGTTTATATTGGAGTCTAACTTAGTTTGATGTGAGGAGTGATGGATGACACATTGATGAAACGACGACGAATGAAAATACCTCTTGTTTACTTCCGTTGACATGGAAACCATTTGTTGCCAGTGATGTAAAAATTATCATGTGATGACTTTTTGTACACGTTTTACTGCGCACATATCAATGCCTCGAAGAACGAATTTCAATAGGACCACCTCAAAATTAACCTTTATACAACAACGAAAGTATCATCAAATCCATTTGATTCCCACGATACAGGCCCAGCCTAGTGTGGGAATCATTAGCACTTTTGTTAATTAATTCTGTCTACTTAAACCATACCAAATCTGTATTAACTTTAGTTCTGTTTAGATGTAGTAATAAACATATTTTTTAATTTTTTTCATGAAATGAAATTTAAAAAATGAAATGAATTTATTTGTTAAAAACTTACACAGAACATAATAAACTTAAACTAAAAGGTAAACTAAACGTGTTGGTAATCGTATAAGTCCAGTAACAAATTGGCGAAGAATCACCAAAATTATTGCAGCTGATCGTATTTTTTTTTCTATTCTGTAGTCTTTTAAATTAGACGGGATTAATAGTAATACCTCGGAATAAAATCGGTAATACATACAGCCGAACTAAAGAAAACCGTATTAAAGAATCTATTCAAACCGTGGATAATACGGCAAAAATTGGATGAATAAAACACCTTAATACTAAAATGCTAAGTTATATCCAACTTAAACAAGACCAGACTTCAAAGTAACTAATCTATGCTATGACTAAGCTAACTACAATGGTACAAAAGTAACAGAAAGGAAGCATACTTGGCCTAGATAGTGTCGAAATAGCAATCATGGAAGTGAACGGACCAAGGATGCTGGGCCATTGACGGATTGAAACGTTCATTATGTACATGCTTAATATAATTTCAGAATTACACACAGGGAGGTATAACATTCGTGCGCCATCAGAAGGGGATTGAACCATGTCAAATTAAATGTTTTATGACACAATTCTGGTTATAAGTTCGTGCGTTGTCAAAATAGGATGGAGATTTTTCAAAGATAATGTTTTGAAAAAATAGAAACCGAAGAACCACAAATTCCTTAATATTGAGACATATGCCTCCGCTTCCCTTTTTGCACGTCATCGACCCACCTGGCCGGAGGGCGTCCTACTCTACGTTTACCGAGTCTCCGCAGTCTCCACTCAACAACACGTTTACCCCAGTAGTTTTCTGTGCTTCGCGAAATAGCAAACCCGCTGTCACCATCTAGAATACTGATTACGACCAATTGACACCTTTAACATCGATAAAAAACACAAATGAAGTGAACATTAAAATTAAAATAATGTTATTTAATAATAATTATTACTATAAAATTTGACTTGTCTGTGCCTATTTTGTAAGGCTAAAGAAATAATTGCTATTGAGTTTGAGTTTAAGTTTGACACATACAAATCCCACACCCAAAACTCTAGAAGTGAAAAAAAACCCTTGGAATTATTCGTACTAACACCCGCAAAACCTTATCATTAATATCTTTACTGCCTGCGTCTGAAAGGAAATACGAGCTCATATAATGGACTTAACTTTATCTCTGTGAAATTATTTTCTGAGCTGCCTTTGTCGGGCATCTTGCCACCTACTGAGAAGAGTAGCTTTAACTTCGGATGTATGAAAAAAATGTCGTTATAGGTATTATAAAAATAATCGTAATTTAATTCATTATGTATGAGAAGATGCTGGATGCGTCAAGCTGAAGACAGGGTGCTATGGCATTGTACGGTGAGCCCGCACCATCCTCGTGCGTCAGCATTTTTACCTCATTGTCGCAGTATCAACGCGCGCGCTCGCATCAGTTCATGTTAGCCATTCATACAGGGCGCGTATCATTTTAATATTATCATTACCTCGTAGTAGTTTGGAATAAATCCTTTACCTATCAACAACATCTATCATTTTAAAGATGTAAGACCTTACATCTTTATGGTCCTTCGAGCCGGATCTGAACCAGCGACCTATGGATTCTTAGGGGAGGCCTATGTGTAGTAATAAGAGTTATTTTAGCTTGCACATCATGAGCGGTATGACAAGCGCCGAAAGCGTAAAAAAAGTAAAACAATGATTATTGTTGATGACTATTTTTTTTTATATTTAATTTTGCGCATACGTACTTGTCGTAACAAATATATGAAACTGCGCAATGGCGTTAAGTTCAATGAAATATCTAAATATACAGCGCTCGGCAGGCGCCCCCGGGTAAAGACGGCCCTGCCTATGTCCAACTGTGGACTGTTTGAGGCTGAGAATGATAGATATAAAGATAATTTGTTTGCATAAACATTTTACCGATTACGGTGTACAAATTGTGAGAAATGGCTTGCAACATAGACGGTAGTTAAATTAATAATCGTATTATTAGAAGAAGAAAAATATGGTATGTTATTACGATAATAAATCAAATAATTATTCTATACATTTTCGTTAAGAAGTCCATATTTATCATTTAGAAAGTCGACAATCTATATATATAAAAGAAAGTCGTGTTTGTTACAACACTTATAACTCGAGAACGGCTGAACCGATTTGGCTGAAAATTGGTGGGGAGGTAGCTTAGAACTAGGAGACGGACATAGACCACCACCCAGACATTAAACCATTAGCACATAGGTAGATTTCCACGGGGGCGAAGCCGCGGGGCACAGCTAGTCTTATATATAATAACAGTTTTAAATTAACAATTTCTTTTTAAATTTGATTTTAAATTCACGATAATAGCAGAACAATGCCTCGGCATTAAGCTTACCCTTTGTACCCTTTGTAGAGCAAAAAAGGTTTTAACTAAATAAATAAACAATCAACATATGTTTATACTATTCACGGAAAATCTCCCACAAGCTTAGAAAACCTGCTCTATGATACCGCACACACCGCACAGCAGTTGGTTCGCACCTTTATCATCTGACATACTAATAAGACCGGTTCCTATGTCAAGTAGCTTAACGACTTTCATTCTCATTAGAATTTACTTTTCCCTTTTGTTGAAAATTTATCATTTAGAAAGTCTTCAATCTTTAATAACATTTTTCAACTAAGAATTTCTTAAATTGTGGTTTTTAATTCATAATACAAGCAAAAACAATCAATTTATTTTTATATATTTACGAAAAATCTCCCACAAGCTTATAAAACCTGCTCTAAGACCGCACACACCGCACAGCAGTTGGTTCGCACCTTTATCATCTGACATACTAATAAGACCGGTTCTTATGTCAAGTAGCTTAACGACTTTCATTCTCATTAGAATTTACTTTTCCCTTTTGTTGAAAATTTATCATTTAGAAAGTCTTCAATCTTTAATAACATTTTTCAACTAAGAATTTCTTAAATTGTGGTTTTTAATTCATAATACAAGCAAAAACAATCAATTTATTTTTATATATTTACGAAAAATCTCCCACAAGCTTATAAAACCTGCTCTAAGACCGCACACACCGCACAGCAGTTGGTTCGCACCTTTATCATCTGACATACTAATAAGACCGGTTCTTATGTCAAGTAGCTTAACGACTTTCATTCTCGTTAGAATTTACTCTTTCCCTTTTGTTGAAGACCGGTAGAGTTGATGTGCTTTGAATTACAAGTAGATTACGTTTGGGTTACATCGGGTTATATCACATTACATTTTTTATTACAACATCTTAGATTCGAAGCTAGTGTCGTCTGAACACCTAGTATGAATTAAAGAGAAATATAAATAGATAGAAAATACTTTATTATAAATAAATAAATAATGATGAACAATCCCCTAGCCCCAAGCTAAGCAGAGCTTGTGTTACGGGTACTACATGACTGATATCTATACTAATATTATAAAGAGGAAAGTTTTGATAATTGTTAGTTTGTATTGAAATAGGCTCCGAAACTTCTAGACCGATTTGAAACATTCGCCGTTGGGAAGCTACACTATCACATAGGTATGCTATATTTTATTTTAGAAATGTGAAATTCGAATTAAACGCGGGTTAAACCGCGGGAAACAGCTAGTACATAATACAATACATTACAAACATAGATATTTTTTTATTATAAATAGAAATCGACCAGAACACCCGGAATAAATATCTGCAAATCGTATACACAATTGTCCCGAGGCGGGAATCGCATCCACAACCTACTGCGTCGCAGGCGGACCTTCGCCCACATCGGCACAGAGGTCATCCATATAAGTGTTCAATAAATATTTTTTATCTATCTATTCCTCTGCTGTGACAGCAGGGAGTTTTTACACTATGGCTACAAAAGTAGTGTAAATATATGTAGGTATATGCATAAAGTATTATTAGTACATAGTTACTAAATTTATTTCTTTATGTAATGTTAGCACGTCAACCCTCTTATATTATACACGTGTTTCCTTGTCGGCAGGTAGAAAATGCCTCGGCAGCAAGCCTACCCTTTGTACCCTAGTGCAATAAAGTTTTGAAATAATAAATAAATAATAATAAAAGTTTTGCCTCCATACAATACAAAGAGTCAACAACTTCAACAAGCCACGCCGTCAAACAGTCCACAGTAATATGGTAATATAAACATTACTGACGTAACACACAATATTATTATTTGCTTCAGCTCTCAGAGAAGTAAATACCAGAATACAGTTGGTTAGGAATCGTAGGACCCGGCATTGTGAACCGTAAGCAGTATGAACAACGAATTATAGAATGTAAAACACATTTTATAATTAAATTTGATTTTGAATAAATTCATTATTATTTCCACATTTATATTTATACAAACTAATAATTTTACCAAGATCTATTTATGTATTAATTTATTCAAAGTTATTGATGATTTAATTAGAATTAAGAACATGACACTCATGTAACTTATAAAAGTCATCAATAAAATAATTGAACTGAACTAAATAAATAAATAATGCTGGACAATTCACACAGCATCATCTAGCCCCATGGTAAGCAGAGCTTGTGTTATGGGTACTAGATAACTGATATACATAATACAATACATTACATAGATAGATATTTTTTATTATACATAGAAAACGACCAGAACACCCGGAACAAATATCTGCAGATCGTACACACAATTGTTCCGAGGCGGGAATCGAACCCGCAACCTTCAGCGTCGCAGGCGGACCTTCGCCCACCGCGCCACATCGGTCGTCGAATGAAATATGAGTGTACCTTTATTATAAAGCCGAGGTAATAAAAATAATGTTGCATAATTAAATGAGCATTAGGTATTAAGCTACAAAGCAAGCTGAGCTTGTGTTATGGTTAGTAAATAAATAGGTTGCCTGGAAGAGATCGCTTCTAAGTGATAAGGCCGCCCATTGTACTTGTCGCATGTAATATTTTTGTGTATCTAGTGTATACAATAAAGTATTGTTTGTATTGTATTGTATAAATATAATAAATATATAAATATAATAGGTAATACAATAGAATCTTCTTCTTCTTCAGAAACTTATAATCGTTAGAAAAATAATAAGAGTATCATTTAGCGAAGCGCTCACGACTTCGTTCGCCTTTATCACCTCAATCAAGATTACTTAGTTAGAGAGACTAAAAGTACCTCCCCTTCTGGTTATTCTTACTCTCACGTACGCTTACAATTTTCTTCAGTCGTCGGAAACGCAATAAAAAAAGGAGAACTTACAAAGAAAATTGTATTTTCACTGTCTGGTAAAACTCGTATACATATTATGTATACACATATATATACATAGATCATAATACGATGTTTACGCTAAGAGTAGATAGGCCTTTTGAAGCGATGTTGGAACTCTTTTGATAGATTGCTTTGGATTCGATTATGGTTACCTCATCATCATTACCAACCTATAACAGTCCACAGTTGGACATAGGCCTCCCCTTATGAACGCTATAGCGCCCAGTCTTCAGCTTGCCGCATCCAGCATATACATACAGTCTTTTGCAGGTCTCCCCCTGGACGCAGGGCATACAGTACGTTTACGGAGTCGTTCTCCACTCAAGAAAACGTTTTTTTTTTTTTAGTAATAAAATAAAATAGGTGGCGGCGCTAGTGTACCACTGCATCAGCTTGGGACACCGAGGACGCCTATGGAGGCATGCACCGGCATCAGCGAGCTGCTGGCCTTCCTGGAGGACATCGGGTGGTTAGACTAGTAGCCCCCCCACCCGACACGCAAAAAAGGCCCACCGGCGGCCATGTTGCGGAAACCAGTCCAGAAACAAAACGTTAGTGTGCCTCGGGGAGATACCTATTTAAAGAAGCGCCCTCTCAATGAGCTTTGTGAATTTTTCCTACTATCAGTTCTGATTTCGTCATTAAGCATGGGCAAATGAAATATCTATTCATCATCTATAAATTACATCTCTCATGGTTCAGCGAAACCATTGTCTGCGGGTGGTTATTGCTGTGATTAGTGTAGGTAATCATTCGGTCTCCTTGAAAGTTCATTCATTCATTCAATTATGCGTACATTTGTCCATACGTGCAATTTCTGCTTAAATTGCACTGAAAAATTAATGAAATGTAAAATGCTGTACGACCTCATTTTTACACAATTGTCCGTTTTATTTACGTTGCAACTGGAATTTCCTTTCGCGCCATTAAATAAAATAGGTAACAAATACATGTTACGCACATTTGTTTCAATAAGTGAATTTCAGGCGTGTTGTTATTTATTTAACAAATATTTACGGTTCATTTTACACGCTTTTAACAACCAAAAAATCATTTTTCCGCAAGCTGGAATTATCTTTTTGATAAAAAAAGTTATTAGATATGTAGACAGTGCTTTTTATTGAATTATATTTGTACTCGGTTGTAAGTACGAAATGTAAAAAATTAAATTATTATTAATGTATTACTAAATGATTGACTTGTTTATGGCAGACGTCCGCAATCTCCCCTATAGCCCGATTACCCAGTCCATCCATCCATCACAATAGCATTGTTTTATTTCTTTCATTTTTCTTTGCAATAGTCTCTCCTGGCGGATACCATCTTTGGGTGTATCATATTGTGCACCTGAGGATGATACCCGCTATGTGTAGCCATCGCCTTTAGATTAACTTCTCAAAGGGCCTCTGTGCTGTTGGCTTCGGCCCCACGCAAGCCTTCCAAAGGACCGGGTCACTTTATGGCCCGAGATCATGGTAAAAATAATAATTTATAATACAAAAATAATAAAAAAAATAGAATAAATATTATAAAAGAACAGGCTTTAAAATAGCGTAGTTTTGATGACAGTATGTTTTGCGACAGTTTTTGTAGATATCAGAAGTTCATATTGGATAAAGATAGGTCCAAAATCGAAGAGTTTTCACTAAACAATATAAAACTCTGTATCGTATCAGAATTATCAGCTAAACGGCGAATTTTCACGGAAAATACAGCTAGACTGTTTAGCGCGTTGCCGGACGACTGGTCAAAGCCATTACTGCCGGTTCGGTTATCTCGGAAGTCGTTTTTCGAATTTGATTTCGGAATGCTTTGTTTCATTGCTTCATTCGAAGTGCTTTGCATTCTACAAATGACTGAAATATTGCTTTGACGGTCTACTCTAATAATCTAGGCTAAAAAAATTATGATTTGGAAAGCTTTGACAAACAAACAATAAATAAACAATTCCAAACAATTCAAAAAATAGGTTTAGGTTTAAAGATATTTATTCGCAAAAAAGACACTTACATGAGAATAGTTGTTTAGCTTAGAGTAAACAATTTGTATAAGTAGGTAAATATAAGTTGTTCGATCATTAGGAATTAATGAATGAATGAATGAACACTTTATTGTACCCAAAATAACACCTTATATTTTGATATAAGGTGTTATCTTGGGTACACACATACATAATAACAGTACAATAGGCGGCCTTATCGTTTAAACTTATCGCTTTTTATAGGTAACCACAAAATAGGAAAAAGATTACACATTAAAAATTTGATTAGATTAAACTACTTACTTCCTCGGAATATTACAGAATTGGCCTTTTTTCTGGAACTGAACTAGCAAGTTCAGTTTTAAAGGTATCAATTGAACTAAAATATTTCAAAATTTCAGGTAGTTTTAGAGCATAAGGAAGGAATAACATTATGTCATATTTATCAAACAATTATTATACCTACCAACATTTTATTCTGTATTCGTAAGCTCAAACACAAGCAAAAATATTGGACTCTGTTCATTAAGCTTTCAGCGCTAAAACCAAAATTAAGAGCAAAACTCAGAATTCTATTGTGACAAAAACTACAAGGGTTTCAGCAAATTTATTTTCAATCGAGAATAGATTTTACGAAATTCTCTTTTACACAGGTATAATGCCCAGATTCTATGATCATTCGATTAAAAACGTTTTGATAAAAATCCGTTGACAAAAGGTTCTAAATTTAAATGGCAATCGTTTAAATTTTCGAACTCAGTCGGCTGCGTGCCAGAGATACCGCGTTTTGTTCAGACCTCGTTCATTCGCTCACTAGTTCGTTCCAGTAGGATTCCGCGCCATTGTTGGATTTTAAAATGGATTTCATTTGGAAATCTCAAATTTAGTAACGGACTATTTTATGACGATCGTGTGACTGATCATTCAATCATCAACGGATTCTTTTGAACAGTGCTCGATCAGTGCTCGATATAAATAAATAAATAATTAATGCTGCACAATCCACACAGCATCATCTAGCCCCAAGCTAAGCAGAGCTTGTGTTATGGGTACTAGATGACTAATATTCTTAATATAATAGATTACATAGATATTTTTTTTATTATACATAAATAACGACTAGAACACTCGGAACAAATGTCTGCAGATCGTACACCCAATTACCCCGAGGCGGGAATCGATCCCGCAACCTCCTGCTTCACAGACGGACCTTCACCCACCGCGCCATAGAGGTCGACAAATATCCTTTCTAGGTTCTTGTAATTACAGACAATTAAAAACTAGATCGCTAAATCAAAACCTAAAAGTGATCCTAAAAGTTCAATTAATTGTTTCCAAAGATGATTTTCTGACCTTAGTTCATATCCCAACCATTATTAGTTTTTTCACACACTTTAGCATGTATAAATTGTCTTAAATACAATTAATTGACTGGATAAGATCCATCTTGATAAAGCAATTTTGTTTGATTGAAAAACTAACAAAAAGTGTTATTGTTCATTTCAATAGCCAAAGAAGTTTGAATGCCTTATGTTTGCGTATTACAAGAGTTCCGTAGAGAAAACTAAAGAATAATATTTATTTTAACTCATCATATAGCAGCCACCTAAAGCAGTCCACTGCTGGACATAGGCTTCCCCCTCATATCAATACCAGTCGGAGTGTTTCCAAGACGCTGGCTCTATTGACCGCTGAAGGATTGCCTTCAGCGGGTCAATAGAGCCAGCGTCTTTAGCATTGGCTAATGAGGAAAATACATATATTTTAAAAAAATACAACTTCTCTTTCTGTCATAAATATTGTCAGTATATTGAAAACTAGCTGCGCCCCGCTGCTGTACGGAAATCTATGTATCAAATGGTTTATATAACTTTCTTTTAAATCTCTATCTGTTTAAAAAAAACGGATCAAAATCCGTTGCGTACTTTAAAGATCTAAGCATACATAGGGAGAGACAGACAGACAGCAGGAAGCAACTTTGTTTTATACTATGTAGTGATTAAGCAATAAAATTGCCATTAACTCCCACACTGCCTACCAATATAACAGAGAATGGCAATTTTAATTCCATCAGTTCCTCTGAACTCATTATGGAACTCAAGGCATCCCATCACCTTGAACCCCGTGAACTAGGCTTAACAATCGCGATAACTATACCGCGCCTGAGGAGAATGACCTAGGCTTTATTTACATACAAAACAGGTTATTTTTGTCATGGTTTTACGTAAAAAGCTGGCACCCAGCGCTTGTTTGACGAATACGTAGAAATCTACAAGGGAATTAGCTAACGTGGGCTCTATGATTAGAAAATTCAAACCGACTTCGTTAATTCTACACTACTTTTATGTTTTGCCGGAAATTAACTAATCACTGAGTTCTGGTCGTTTTCAACTTATAATAAAAATATCTATCTATGTAATGTATTGTAATATGTATATCAATTATCTAGTACCCATAACCACAAGCCCTGCTTAGCTTGAGACTAGATAATCCTGTGTGAATTGTCTAGCATTATTTATTAATAGCAAAAATCATAAAGGAATCCTACATTTTCCAATGATAAATTCCAATGAAGTTCTATCTGTCTAGAAATGGCTGGCAGAATCATCAACATCAACATCATCATCAGCCTATAGCAGCCCACAACTGGACATAGGCCTCCCCCAATGAGCGCCATAGCGCCCTGGCTGGCATATGGCAGAATAGTGGTGGACTATTCTGCCATTTCTACATCCACAAAGCGTACAGAATCGAGGCCACCACGAACAAATAACCCACGGCCTTGATTCAGTACCGGCCATTCCCTCCGCGTGTAGCAAATCAAACAAACCCCAGACAAAAGGTAAATTTTCACGGACTATTATGGTAAATTTTTACCTACGATAAAAGTAAATTTTTAATTCGGTTCATAACCACGGAACAAAGAAATGATGTAATGTTATGGGGA
Source organism: Eupithecia dodoneata (assembly GCA_947044415.1). NCBI lineage: Eukaryota > Metazoa > Arthropoda > Insecta > Lepidoptera > Geometridae > Eupithecia > Eupithecia dodoneata. The sequence goes on from OX345670.1 coordinate 6,787,981, forward strand.
GTGAGGCACGCATTGAATCTAAAGAGCCACTTGTTTTTATGTATGTTGTACCGGATATAGCTTTTATGAAATGGCTTGAGCTTTAATGTATTGGGTACTTGTGGTAGATGGCTTTTGAAAAATAAAAAATAATACCCGCTTTAAAAGAGTCGTGGAGTCGCGGCGGCGTCAGAATCGACCCCTCTCCCCACAGTCTGTGGATGTTAAAAGGCCCCTATCTCCGCTGGTATGTCCGGTGCGACTTCGTGACGGTAGGTACGCTCGTGTACCGTCAAAATTTTGTTGCAAAATATCTCAAACAAATGGCAAGTTAAAAAAGACATAGGTATGATAAAACTCTTTAAATAGCTGCTACACTCTTAAATGATTAACTAGATGCGCCCAGAAATCTACATAATGTGTCAAATGGTTTATAAACCTTATTTTTGAATCACTCTATATATGAAACGCATACCGAGCGATGGTCAAGCCTACAGGAGTGCCGCCAATCTAGAGCAGCACTCCCAGCTGCATCACCAAGACTAACTAAACACCTATTGTGCCTGACGAGATCGGACCTACGCGTCCTAGTAGAGACACTCACAGGGCACTGCCCACTAAACAAACACCTCTTCACCATCGGAGCAACAGACAGCCCTCACTGCAGAGAATGCCTGCCCACGTAGTCCTGGAATGCGAGGGAGTAACAGCGCAACGACAAGAAATCCTCAACCACTTGAGGTCACTCCGCGAAGCCTGTGAAGATCCCAGGAGGATTCTGCGCTTCTGGACGGAGTTAGGCTGGTTAACCTAGCAAAACACACCACGCACAAAGGACCAATCGGAGTCTAAGTGCGGAAACAGGAGTACACTTACCATACCATACCCTACCATATACTATATTATCATCATCATCATCAGCCTATATCAGTCCACTGCTGGACATAGGCCTCCCCAATGAGCGCCATAGCGCCCTGTCTTCAGCTTGCCGCATCCAGCATCTACCTGCAGTCTTTCGCAAGTCGTCATCCCACCTGGTCGGAGGGCGTCCTACACTACGTTTACCGAGTCGCGGTCTCCACTCAAGAACACGTTTGCCCCAGCGGCCGTCGGTTCTTTGCGAAATATGGCCGGCCCACTGCCACTTCAGCTTGCTAATTCTCTGAGCTATGTCGATAACCTATATAGTATGTATATATACTATACAGGGTTATTGGTAATTTGACGTATTCCCGTTAGGAGGTGATAGGGGTGACTATTTGCGATAATTTTCATCCCCATGTGTTTCGTGCAAAAGTGAACCATTTTTAAGTTATCAAGATTTTTAGCTTTTTTCATAATAAGTCAAAAGTGCAAAATCAAAAATGTATTTTAAAAAAACTGTCTATTTAAATCTATTTTAATCTTCTGATTTATAGAAACGAATAAACACTGGTTATTTATCAATATTAAAACAACAATTATCGCTCCAAATTTAAAAATGCGAGATGAAGAACGATTTTATTTCATTATTCATTGAGATTTTTTTCCACTAAAATGCCTTAAAACTAAAAAAAACGTTATGAAACTTGACTTGCAGATTATTTTAAAAACATAACGGTTTTCTTAGCTCTCCAATGATGCATAACAACTATGAACTTATTTCAAAGAAACTGAAAAAAACATCGTTACAAAGGAAGCAGGCGGAAATTCGTATACGAACTAAACCTAAGGTCGTTCTATAAAATTTCTATAAAACTGACTTAAAACAATACCCAATGTAAATAAAACGAAAAATACATATTTAAAATAAAATTTAGAACAGTTAAGTAGTAACAACATTAAACAAAATTAATAATAAGTAACAAATAGGACATTTTGTAATTTAGCCTAATTAAAGTTTCTTGCTCGAAGTGAAACGCAATAGGGGGCGTTTATAATTCTTGTTTTGAGTTATTCCGCGGAAGAACACAAAACAAAAATTATAAACGCATCATATGCGATGCGAAATTTGACTACTTCGGTAGTTACATAAGTCACAACTCAGAAAAATAATATAATGCTACTTTGCGAACGCAATAGTAACGAACGGGAAGTCAAGAACTTTAATTAGGCTAAATTACAAAATGTCTTGATTATTACTTATTATTAATTTTGTTTATTGTTGTTACTACTTTACTGTTCCAAATTTTATTTTAAATATGTATCTTTCTACTTTACTTAACTTTAATTAGGCTAAATTACAAAATATCTTGATTGTTACTTATTATTAATTTTGTTTATTGTTGTTACTACTTAACTATTATAACTATTGCTAAATTTTATTTTAAATATGTATTTTTAGTTTTATTAACATTGGGTATTGTTTTAAGTTAGTTTTATAGAAATTTTATAGAATGACCTTAGGTTTAGTTCGTATACGAATTTCCGCCTGCTTCCTTTGTAACGATGTTTTTTTCAGTTTCTTTGAAATAAGTTCATAGTTGTTATTCATTATTGGAGAGCTGAGAAAACCGTTATGTTTTTAAAATAATCTGCAAGCCAAGTTTCATAACGTTTTTTTTAGTTTTTAAGGCATTTTAGTGGAAAAAAATCTCAATGAATAATGAAATAATATCGTTTTTCATCTCGCATTTTTAAATTTGGAGCGATAATTGTTGTTTTAATATTGATAAATAACCAGTGTTTATTCGTTTCTATAAATCAGAAGAAAAAAATAGATTTAAATAGACAGTTTTTTTTAAATACATTTTTGATGTTGCACTTTTGACTTATTTTGAAAAAAGCTAAAAATCATGATAACTTAAAAATGGTTCACTTTTGCACGAAGCACATGGGGATGAAAATTATCGCAAATAGTCACCCCTATCACCTCCTAACGGGAATACGTCAAATTACCAATAACCCTGTATAGTGATACTTTACCATTTCATGTTCACAATCAATGGTTCGATGAAATTTAGTTCAGCTAATAAAAATATTCAGATATTTCAGAGAACCCGGATAAGTTGGTGAATAAAGATATTTGTTTGAAGATAACGTTAAATGTAAATGTAGGAAAAACCCAATAACCCAGTTTATTTTTATCTTCTTACACAAGGTTTCTATGAATAAAATCATCCTATTCAAATCATATCAGGTTTCGAGTAAAAATCAATAGTAAAGTAACAGATATCCCGTTATCATGGATATGTTGTTTACATTAAGCTGTATGGAGTAGCTAAGTTATTATTAACCACTTGTGGGTTCCGTGGAATTTTTATTGGAATAGTTTTTGATTATATTTTCTAAGATCCTTCTTTACCTAGTCATAAATATCGTCTCATAATAGTGTAACTTCTATAGTTAACATTATTAAACCCAGTTGTTACCTTGTGTTTGTTTATAAATGATCGATATATGTTATTGGGACCCATGACAAGTTACAAACAGTTTTTTTAAGTCATCATCAGCCTATAGCAGTCCAATGCTGGACATAGGTCTCCCCCAATGAACGCCATAGCGCCCTGTCTTCAGCTTGCCGCATCCAGCATCTACCTGCAGTCTTTCGCAGGTCGTCATCCTACCTGGTCGGAGGGCGTCCTACACTACGTTTACCGAGTCATGGTCTCCTCTCAAGAACACTTATGCCCCAGCGGCCGTCAGTTCTTCGCGAGATAAACGAGTTTTTAAGTGCAATTTTATTAAGTATACATCAGCATAGATCTGATGAGAAAGAATAATTAATATAAGGCTGGCAAAAACTGACATTCGTCATTGGAATGAATCATTTCATAAAGCCGACTTAGCAAAACTTCTTTTTCGAGACGGCCAAAGTCCTTTCTCTCTGTAGCAATTAAACTCGTTCAAGTTGAAATTGAACGTGTTCGGTTCGAGATAAACTCAGTTTAGCGCTTTAAACGAGTTCAGCGTTTTTTACTGACTTGTAGTGTATCCGGCAGATCCGGTTCAAACGCTTAACCGAGTTCAAGAGCACTTATGTCACACAATAGGTAAAACGAACTTGAACTCGACCAAACTGAACTTAGTTAGCTACAAACGGTGAAGTTAGACGAGAGAGTTAGTTAGTATTTGTAACATTTATTTATTATTTATTTTCAAGTATTCATGTTCTGTTCATATTTGATTATATTTGATACACCCTCTGCCTTTCTTAAATTCACATAATTCCTTTCATCCAAAGGTTGCCTTGAAGAGATGGCCTCTAAGCGATAAGGCCGCCCATTGTACTTGTCGCATGTAATGTCTTTTTTAATTATCTGTAACTGGTGTACAATAAAGAATGTTTGTATTGTATTAGACCTGAAAAGTTGTTAAGTTGGTTGGAACCTATCCAGGCCCTGTATTTCAATTATCAGTAGGTATTAACTTATGTATTGCAGCTAAAAGTACAAAGCCGCCAATTCACTGGTTTTGCAAAATGTTACGCAACTGCTGAACAATAGGAGGTAATCTATGCTTTGATGCTGAGGAACGTTACAATGCTAACATTAAATAGTTTACATCTCTTGTGAGATATTCTGATTTAAAAAATTAGGTGATGATATCTGTAGGTTGTATTTTGTTTGATTTGTTAATATTAGGCTGTTGGTTTTGTTAGATTATTTTATATAGTGTAAATCTCTAATTAGCCGTAAGTTAGATTATTAAGGTTAAAATTATTTGATTTTGTTGAAACGATAAAATCAAAATAAAATGAAATGAAACGCGAAATAATTAGTCATACCTACACCAGAACATAGTATACAACAGAGTCGCTTCTCGCTGTTTATCCCTATGTACACTTTGATCTTTAAAACTACGCAACGGATTTTGATTCAGTTTTTTAATAATTATAGTGATTCAAGACGAAGAAGGTTAATATCATATGAGACATAAATTTCCACGCGGGCGAAGCCGCAGGCGCATCTAGTAAAATATAAAATTTTTATTTTTCACTTCTATCGGCAGATTAAGGGGAATGCCCAGCATTTTTTTAAATTGTTCCAAACTGTTTTTCATACCGTTTTCATACCGTTCTTATATCGGTTTTGATTCGCGATTCATACCGTCCTCGACATGATTGATGATGTCTTTTCGACTCGACGACGGGTGCTTTGTTACGCGTTTATTTAAGTAAATCATGTTATTTTTAGCAACTTTTGTACCGAGTCATCGTTAGAAACGTTTTTAAGACGATGAAAATTAACGTTTTTACTGCCCAGCCTTGGCGGAGCGACCTGCAGAGGCCTCCCAACATGGTGGCCGATATGTGCGCCTTGGGCTATAGAAGTGTTAAAGGTCACATGTAAATTCGTTTATAAAGACGACCTTGGTCAAGATCATAAATCAAATAAATAAAGCTGGACAATCCAGACAGCATAATGTAGCCCCAAGCTAAGTAGAGCTTGTGTTATGGGTACTAGATGACTGATATACTTAAACATAGAAAATACCCAGGAAACCCGTAACAAATAAATAAAAAAATATTCAATACAGCATTATCTAGCCCCATGGTAAGCAGAGCTTGTGTTATAGGTACTAGATAACTGATATACATAATACAATACATTACATAGATAGATATTTTTTTTATTATACATAGAAAACGACCAGAACACCCGGAACAAATATCTGCAGATCGTACACACAATTGTTCCGAGGCGGGAATCGAACCCTCAACCTTCTGCGTCGCAGGCGGATCTTCGCCCACCGCGCCACATCGGTCGTCAAATATTAGCAGATCGTACAATAAATTGTTCCAAGGCGGGAATCGAATCCAAACTCCTGCGTCGCAGGCGGACCTTCACATTCTTTGCCACATTTTCGGGATATTATTTAATATATTAGAGATTACACCAACTCTTGCACATTACTACATAACAACCGGAAGTATCCACATAATGCCTCAGTGCAATGTCCTGCAAAAGCGGTAATTCCACATTTTATACCATAACCATAATTGGTATGACCGCCGCGACTTCGTGACGTCACGGTTCACCTACGACCGCTCGTGAGGCGTAAGTACCCATTATTGTAATGTACCTACTTTATCTTTAAACAAATTAGAATGAGTAGAATACGTAGGTATGGAAGAGTTGTTGTTTTTGTGACGATTAGTGATGACTTCGATGTCTATCTAAGACCGTGAGTTCAATTGCTTCAAATTTTGAGTATTAGCTGTGGCTTCACACTCGTTTTTATGGGACAAAATAGTAGTAAACGAGGTCCAGATGTACGAAATAAAAACTAGTAAATATGTTAATCCCAGTTCGAGATCTGCATGTATGAAAAATTTAGGTCAGATCTGTTCAGTAGTTTAAGTTTAATATTCATTTATTCTCAAAAAGACAGTGATATAAAGACACTAACAAAGGAACAGGTTTTTTTTTTGTTGCAAACTAGTAGGACTCATCAGACCACTGGATCTGTAAGTACGCTAATTTGCGGTTACTCTTAAAATCAATAAAAAACTGTTGCTTTGAATGCAGCATCATACAAGGAATTTTACTAGTAACTGGTATTATTTATTATAAGAACAGGGTTCTTAGGTTAAGTACAGATAGATACATAGGTTGTGGTCGTTTAGAATAGAATAGAAAAAAATATATTTGGACACAAGTACAAAATACAGGCATAGAATAAACAAACAAAGAAATTTATCATGCGGGTAAGCGACACAAATAAGTGATATTAAGACTAAAATAAGACTACCTCCATGACCCTGCGCCTAAATAGGGGTTGGCTCAGCGTGTGCTGAACATTATTATATTCAGCGCTGTTTTTCAGCCAAAGACCTTAATTTTTAGTTAAAGTCACGGACGACAATTCGGTGACAACAAAGAGAAAAATATTTGATACAAATAAACAAAAATAGAATAATAGGAGAGTATAATATGTATATGTCTAATAAACAGATGATATAAAATAATAGTTTAGGTAATAGCTGACTTATTTGATCACTCGAAAACTTGAGGTGATCATCGTCAGCTATCATCGTCACCAAGAGGCTACAAACATGCAAACATCAAAATTTTCGCATTTATAAATAATATTAGTGCGAGTTCTGTATTTTCCAGTGTTTCCATTATTTGCAGTACTCAGTTCCTGTTTATTTGGTTAACAACTGATAAACTCTACATTACAGGCAATAGGCATCAAAGACGGTCTTGTTTCCGAAATCTAGGTATCATGTGTTTTGAATGACCCATTGCAAGCATTACCAAATGATATAATTTTTTCTCCGATGACAATTTAAAACAAAAACCGAAAGTGTACTAGCTGACATACCTACAGATTAAATTAGTAAGTCTATCTACCTCATGACATTCCTATAATTCCTATATGACATTCCTATAACTCCTATATGACATTCCTAATTTTATAAATAATCATTGTTTAGAATTTTAGGCTAACATTTGAAAAGAACCCAAAAATTTTTGTGCCCTGACAGGGTTTTTATGCATTGTGTACCTACCCACTAAGACTACACCTAAGAAACTACCTGTATGCATGAAATTACAATAAATTATATGAATGAATATGAATACATATAGATTAAAGGTATCCAAACGCATTGAAATGTATGAAACGTTAAACTTTTATTTAGTTTTTTTTAAATAATTAACGAGAAAGAAAGGTTGCGAGATACGAAGGAGACTTATTCATCCATGGTATGGTCTATTAGGTTATATGTATATACATATGTCGCCGTCCCCGGAGAATAAAATGGTAATCGCCACTACCTTAGTTTTAGTGTTTTGTCATTTTTGAGATCTGTGGGTGCTAATACATCTGCTCAATTTTTTTCGTAACTCTATTACCATTATTCGCGGAGTTACAAAAAATTACAATACTATTCGACGATTCTACCCATGCCAGAAATTACAAGAATAAAGTTGTACTGTAATATTATCATATTGTATTCACACATTGAAGTATGTTAAACAATAATACAATTATGTTCTCGTGAAAATTATTCAACTCAATAATGATATACGCTATACTATATACCTAGATAAAGATGAGGAGACTCAAAAAGTATTATGGACACAAATAATGGAAGTTTTCACATTCACAGCCATCTATATTAAAATACAAATATAACTTCGATGCTGAATATTCCCAACTAGCGGACCGTCCCGGCTTCGCACGGGTATTAGAACCTTTGGCTACATTATTGGAGCTTTAGTAAGGATCCCTAATTTTTTTGAAAATATAATATAGCCTATGTACCACGGATATTTAGGCTTCCTAACGGTGATAGAATTTTTCAAATCGGTCCAGTAGTTTCAGAGCCTATTCGTTACAAACAAACAAACCAAAAATCAAACCTTTCCTCTTTATAATATTAGTATAGATTAAATACAGAACCTGTCAAAAAGACACGAAGCAAGCGGGGTACCAGACAGGTAACAAGCCCAAGTCCCCGCTATGTGCCCGAATTACAAGTGTTATACACTAAGCCGCTTCAAATAAGTAAGGCTCTATATATGACGATTTTATGAGCCTCTTTAAAGCAAGAGATATTCCAAGCTACTATCATGTTTTTTATGAGTCCCTGACGTATGCTAGTATTGGCTCTGGAAGCAATGATGTCGACACTGATGATGATTGAGATGTCGCTCCTGTATTTTAAGTACCTAGCTAATTATTAAGTGATCATGTTCCTAATATGACTGATTAAAATTATATTACATCTAAGCCCGTTTTGTTTTTGTGTACTTAGGTACACAAAAACAAGGTCCAAGGACCGGTAGAGAACCTACTTCCTTAGGGAAGTAGGTTCTCTACCGGTCCCTTGCAATCGCTTTTCTCTGATTTAGAAGGTTTGCTGGCAGAAAACTATCTATAGGGTTAAGCTCGCCTGTGTTCATACCCTCTGCTATAAGTTGTTTGTGCACAATACAGAATTAGGGATTTAAATGGATACCGAAATGTTAGTAAGACTATTAGGGTACATTACAAAAAATACTATTGTTTTCCTTTTGATTTCTGTTTTTTTCATTTGAGAGAAGCGTTATAATAATCAAGATACTGATTTTTACTGTGTTACTCGACAAGCGTAGTGTAGGACGCCCTCCGACCAGGTGGGATGATGATCTGCAAAGACTGCAGGCAGATGCTAGATGCGGCAAGCTGAAGACAGGGCGTTATGGTGCTCATTAGGCTATGTCCAGCAGTGGACTAGTGTAGCCTGATGATGATGATGATCATGACTGTGTTATGTTAAGTCTGAGCCTAGCTTTCATGAAGATTTTGAGGTAATTTCGTCAATTTAAAGCAATTATTCATATAAAGAAAAAGTTGATTACCATTGTTATAGTTTTATTAGAAAACCAAATAAAGCCATTAACAGAAAAAAGTTAGACTATATTGACGAGAAAAGGATGGTATTCAAGCATTATCATTATCACTTTTACTGTAAAAAAACGTGGAATAAAATGGTAAGTCACTGGTGCAATATTCGATTTTGTCTAGGAAATACTATGAATAAAATGGTAATCGACATTATACATCTTGGATGGCGATTGATTTTCAGTAATTTCTTAATTTCGAAATATCTCGTTTTTGGCATATCCTACGCGTGTTCTATTATAACATTCCAAACACATAAAAAATAAGCTTTTCGTAAAGCTGACAACCAACAGTCTACGTCCAGTATTTATGAAGTAATCAATAAAAACATGTTTTTTATTTTTCCTGAAAAGTTGTGTTTTTGCAGTTACCATTATATTCTCCGGGGACGGCGATGTATGTAGGTATGGTATGGTCCATTAATGTATAAGTCGGGTAGATAATTATTGAAAATGTCATGTTGACACACTCAGATATATCTATTAAATAAATAAGTAAATTTATCTATTCGTGTTTTAATAGTATCTTGATAGTACATTGAGATCTCCAACGAAAAGTGATTAACACAGAAAACTTCAAAACTTGCCTCGATAAAAGCAAAGGCTTATTACAAAACAGCTACAAAGGCAGAAATAAGGCGGTGTACACACTTTGTGACAAGAAGTGTATAACAAAGGCTTATCGGCCGCGTAACGATATGCAAACTTCGTCTGGCACCGGCTTACTGAAGATGTTTGTTTTATGTTGCTTAGTCGAAGCAGTTTCCCAGTTTTGCTGTTTGTCTGAACTATATACTCGTAGGTCAAAATCGCTTTAGTTTTAGACCTTTACAGGGCTCTTGAATATATTACAAAATTAAAATTACATGTAAAACTAGGAAATAACGGAGTACCTTTACTTCCTAGTCCTAAGAATTTTTACGTGTAACGATATAAGTAAACATAGCTACACGCTATATTTAAAATAGAATTTATATTACTACTCGATTTATCAGACATCATAAAAAATACGCCAAAAAAATCGACTTTTAAGATAGATAAGACCGCCAAATTGTCAAATTTTTTGTATTTTTTATCTTGTTTATTGTTTTTTTAAGTGTGCAATAAAATATTTTGAAGCATTGTCCTTGTTAATCAATTTTTGATTATGGAAAAAAGCGAGCTGAAAATCTTTCGGAAGGCATTTTCATCTCGCTCTTTTCCATAATAACTAATAAGGCATTTTCAGCAGTGGCCGTATATCAGGATATAGCTTTGTGACAAGAAGTGTATAACAAAGGCTTATCGGCCACGTAACGTTATAGTAACTTCGTCTGGCAACGGCTTTCTTGAGGCTATTTGTCATCTATTTACATTACATTACATTACATTACATTTATTATTACATTAATTACACAAGCTATGCTTAGCTTGTGGCTAGATGATGCTGTGTGGATTTTCCAGCATTATTTTATAATTTATTTATTATTCTTGTGAGAGTAAAAAGCACGACCTGCCTCAACGCTGCGTAGATAGGACAAGGGCAGTGGACGCAGGGCGCGCGGGTGCAATGCCATTGGAAAGACATAGACTATAGAGATAGATGGGACAGTCTCTATGATGGTGGCTATAAGTACGACCTGCCTCAACGCTGCTGCGTAGATAGGACAAGGGCAGTGGACGCAGTGCGCGCGGGTGCAACGCCATTCAAATTACATAGACTGTAGAGATAGATGGGACAGTCTCTATGATGGTGGCTTCACGTACAACCTGCCTCAATGAGGTACAAAACTTGTGTCGTACAAAACAGTCTCCAAAACTGCCTAATCAGAAATAGATATGCGCCAATCAATAAGACGTGAGAAACAACATACCATTTTTGTTTAAACTTTGTATTACACTAATTTTATAAATTAGAATGTTTGGATTGATTATGATTGTTTGCTACTTCTTGACACCAAAAAAACGACTGAAAGGATCAGGCTGAAATTATGCGCTGATGTAGCTGCCTGGAATCAAACATACAGATACTCATTATATCCATAAAACAGTTACCTTGGAATAGAAGTAACCTTTAAAAGGTTTATAGACACATGTGCGAAGCCGCGGACAGAAACCTGGTTTCTTATATTTAAGCTTTGTTAGATATTATTATCAATGCAATGGCGTGGGCGTGTTTGTGAAACACTTAATTACTTTCTAGGCTTAACCGTGCTTGTATAATTTGAATATAGCTTAAGGATGCTGTTTGGATGATTCATTCACATGAATGCGAAATGTATGCAGCTTTGAATCTAAAAGGTTCCACTTAAATTGAGTCCCAGTGTCACACGTGTACACCATTGTATTTACGTGCTGTAACGACTAAATGTTTGTTTTAAAAAGGTCTAGGTAGGTAGATGAATGAATGAAAGAATGAATGAATGAATGAACACTTTATTGCCCTGAAAAATATTACAAAATTAAACCTTATATCTAAATATTAACAGAACAATGCCGGTAGATGTTTACCATTAGCGACAGTACGGTGTACACAATACGAATTTCCCAGGTGAGCATTTACAAATGCAGTAGGTACATCTGTGCTCATTGCTCTATGAGATTCTTGACCCCGCGTCGTGCTATTGCGCGATCATTGCCACTGAGCTCAATTGGACGGTATCTACTTATACATGTAGGTAACTAAACTATGCGTTGAGTTCCGCATCTGTTGTTTGTTGTCTATGATTATATTTACTGTACGAACTTTTACGTTACAATTTACTTAAAGTCGAGTATATTTAGCTGAGAATAATATGACGTACGATAAAAATAACTAGTAGTAACTAGTAGGCGAGATATGGTTGATAACAATATTTATTGAAGAAAAGGATATTTTTTTTAGATATCACACCTTTATTAACAAAGAATTAATGGAATAAAAAGCCTATGTTTTATTCCAGGCCCAGAACTATCTAAATGGAAAATTTCTGCCCATTCAGTTTCAATAAATACGAAAATAGACGTAATTTATTGAATTCATTATACAATGTATATTGTCGAACCTTGATCAAACGAGATGTGCGAATACACGACATATATTTATCGATAAAAAACAAAAAAATAAAAATTATATCTTACCTATCGCAAAAATAAAGCCGATTTAATAATTTTTTTAATGAAAACTAATTCATCTGGTTTTTTCTTCGTTTCTCTTTGAGTAAACGGTGTATTTTATTCAAAGTAGTCTCATTTGAAAGCTAGATAGTTTACCTAGCTAAGAAAAAAATACAATTTCGGTACATAAGCCTAGTAATATCAATATTTTTTTAGAAATATGCAAAAAAACAAATTTATTTTTGATCTGTAAATTTAAAACTGGGTTATTGAGGTGTACTTTTTTGCATGTTGTATTAAACTTCATAATTTAATCTACAAATCCTTCAAAAATTATGGGTCTATCTTTTTTCGTTGTTATGTTATTCACCATTTAAAATAGGTACTTTCTATATGTCGTGTATCCGCACATTTCGTTTGATCAAGGTTCGACAATACACATTGTATAGTTAAGTGGGTTACCTACGAACCATTATGTGTCGGAAGAACACCATATACCTATCAGGAACGAAATCAATCAAGTAAATGATCCGGATCAATCTAGTTTCTCAATCTTGGCTGCGATTTGTATTATAGAAAAACAAATTCGCAGGCAATCAACAGAGAACACAGAAAAGTTTCCAACAAAAATATTTGCGCGCAAAGTTTCCAACGGAAAGAAGTAAAATATCCACAAAATAGGATATTTTGATCAAAGAATAGCTGGGTCTAGACAAGACAGTTTGGAGCGTGCAATTTTCGAGAAGAAATTGTGGCTGGCGAGTGTGTCGGGGTGAAACGAACCCGCGGCATATTGTTTTGATGGTATGTCATGTAGGGATAGCAGAAAAGATCGAGTTTATGCAATGCAATGGATAAACTAAATTTATTATTATTCGAATGGCATTTCAGTTTACTAAGCATCTTCTTCAATTTTACGTACCTAAGTATCAAAATTAAAGTTTCCTAGGTCTTTCTTATTTTTAATTTGATTTGATAGATAATCTGAACTTTACCTTTCAAGCAGGTTCCTTTTTCACATGTAAATAGCTCTTCAAGAGATTTATTAACTATTACAGTAAAATTGTTACAACCTTTTCTAGCATGCCAAATAAAATAATCATTAAAACGTCATGTCTAGATTACTGTCAATCTGTTTGTAGCCTATAAAAGGGGTTCATAATTATCGATATTACAATACAATACAAAAATGCTTTATTGTACACCATTATGCAGATCAATAAGATATTACATCAAACTGGTAATTGATATATTTTTGTACATCATACCTATATTATATATTTATATGTGTATTTTTTTTTAATTTATATTAATTATGTATGTATTTATACTTATAGCTATGTATATCAGTAGGTATTTTATGTATGTCCCTATTAAATATTTTTCTGTATTACGCGCCACCGTCTCTACTTGTTCTAGCACTTCATGTCCATCCAAAGGTTGCCTGGCAGAGATCGCTCTTAGCGATAAGGCCGCCTATTGTACAACATATTTTGTATTTGTTTTTCTTTTCCTGTCTTGTGTACCTTTTATGTATTTGGTGTGCAATAAAGAGTTATTGTATTGTATTGTACATGTGATAAGTACAATGGATTTAATGGAATATTACATCATTGAATAGGTAAATAACCAATCAAATGTTTTTAATAATGTACATAGATTTTTTCTGCCAACGCTCCATCATAGACAATTTTACTGTTTCAATAGCACGTCGCAGTTTGAAACGCTGGGAAGTAAACAGAACTCGATATTGTATTGCACCTGGCTTCTCTAAACGGAAGTGGCTTACTTCCTAAATTTAAAACTAGGAGGAATACTTCTTAGCTGTGGAAACTGGACATTTTATATCTCAACTAGCTGCGCCCCGCGGTTTCACCCGCGTATTGATAGATATTTTGGATAATATACTATATATCTTTATGAATTGTAGCCTGTGTATTATTCTGATGTATAAGCTATATTATTGTAAAGTTTCATTAAAATCCATTCAGTAGTTTTTACGTAAAAGAGTAACAAACATCCATCCATCCATCCATACTTACAAACTTTCGCGTTTATAATATTAGTAGGATGTAGAAACCGGACAATATATAAGATGAAAATCAGACACCGACAACCGCACGGGTGAACGTGAGAGTGACGACATATCAAAAACGTAGTGTAGGATGCCCTTCGGCCAGGTGGGATGACGATCTGCGAAAGACTATGTGCATATGCTGGATGCGGTAAGCTAAAGACAGGGCGCTATGGCGGCGCTCATTAGGGGAGGCCTATGTCCAGCAGTGGACTGTTATAGGTTGATGATGTTGATGATGATGGAGTAAAAAAGATTGGAGTTGTTTGAATAACTTAGATTTATATAATGTTTTTAATTTGACGACCGATGTGGCGCGGCGCGTGAAGATCCGCCTGCTATGCAGGAGGTTGTACGTTCGGTTCCTGCCTTTGGACAAATGTTTGTACGATCTGAAAATATTTGTTCCGGGTGATCTGGGTATTTTCTTTGTATAATAAAAAGTATGAGTCATCTAGTCATGTAACACAAGCTCTACTTAGCTTAGAGCTACATAGAAGATGCTGTATAGATTATAAAGCATTATTTATTTATTTCTGTCTGAGGACCTATACCTATATAAAAGTAAATTCCTACGAAGCCAATTCAATAAAAAGTGTATAAAGAAAACGCGAAACAAGAAGTATAAAAAGTCTTCGTTTATTCCTAAAAAAGACGTATGCAAAAGTTTGGGGTTCCCCGAAGAACTGAGGAAGCCACTTTATCAGCTGCACGGAAACTGTAAATCGGTAGGCACTGTCTGCTGACACGGGTTCCGGATGTCGTTTGAATACAGTTCCGGTTGAAAAATCTGTAGGTTTTTCGAGACTTGGAAGTTTTTGGCAATGTTGATAAAAAGCTTCTCTATCCGAGCAAAAGTTGAAAGTTTCAGGCGGTTTAACTTTTGCCCATTGAGTAAACTGAAAGCTTTTGAACAAGGTTTGTGTTTTAGGAAGGTACCTGATCCATATCAGTTAAATTATTGATTGAATACGATGTTTATTTTTCTCTCCAAAGAATAGACATGATAAAAAAATAAAATAAATAAATAATGCTGGACAACAATTCACACAGCATTATGCCCCATGGTAAGCAGAGCTTGTGTTATGGGTACTAGATAACTGATATACATAATACAATACATTACATA
Source organism: Eupithecia dodoneata (assembly GCA_947044415.1). NCBI lineage: Eukaryota > Metazoa > Arthropoda > Insecta > Lepidoptera > Geometridae > Eupithecia > Eupithecia dodoneata. Next base: position 6,803,552 of record OX345670.1, read on the forward strand.
GATAGATATTTTTCATGATGACAGTTACTAAAAATCACCAAGTTATGTATTTACCGAATAAGCAAAACACGAATTATATTTTTGTTTCGATCGAGATTCATTATTATTTTGTTAAATAATACCTACTACAGTTATGCAATAAAAAATTTAAATAATTATGTTGGGATTTGACGACCGATGTGGCGCGGTGGGCGAAGGTCCGCTTGCGACGCAGGAGGTTGCGGGTTCGATTGCCGCCTCGGAACAATTGTGTGTACGATCTGCAGTTATTTGTTCCGGGTGTTCTGGTCGTTTTCTATATATAATAAAAATATCTATCTATGTAATGTTTTGTATTATGTATATTAGTTATCTAGTACCCATAACACAAGCTCTGCTTACCATGGGGCTAGATAATGCTGTGTGAATTGTCCAGTATTTTTTTTTTTTTATTATTTTAGAACCGAGTTTAGTATGGGATGGACCCTGATTACTCAAACGCAACTTACCCCAAGCCCAATTCAGTCAAGTTGCGACTTTTTGCAATAAAATCTGTAAAAAATTAGGCTTTTAGCTGAACGAGGCTCCTGTGGCGCGGACAGTGTTGCGTTTGAAGCTTCACTTCTTTTATCCTACTAATATTATAAACGAGAAAGTTTGTAAGTATGGATGGATGGATGTTTGTTACTCTTTTACGTAAAAACTACTGAATGGATTTTAATGAAACTTTACAATAATATAGCTTATGCATCAGAATAACACATAGGCTACAATTTATAAAGATATATTGTATATTATCCAAAATATCTATACCGAAGTGAAACCGCGGGGCGCAGCTAGTAACTTTATATTATCATCATCAGCCTATATTAGTATACTGCTGGACAGGCTTCCCCCAATGAGCGCCATAGCACCCTCTCTTCAGCTTGCCGCATCCAGCATCTACCTGCAGTCTTTCGGAGGTCGTCATCCCACCCGGTCACTTTATAAACGTATTATAAGTTATAACAACTTGTACTGTTATAATTATAACCTTATATTATAAATTATAACAACTATTATAAAAGCTTATATAGCTATAACTAAACAAAATAAATAATCGAATACCTAAGTATTTTGTAAGACAATTCTAGATCAAACTAAGCTTAGTCACCGCCAGCTGTTACTATCGTAATAACTAATTTATAGATACCGGTATCGTTGACCGGTTACAACCGGTTCTACCGGTTCTTGTGAGCTTCTACTCCACTTCCCTATTACGTAAGGAGTCAATACAAAAAGCTTTCGTTGCACTGATAATTTAATTGCTTTTCAACTTAATCTTGATAAAGTTATTTATTAGTTAAAGTTTGAGAATGTCTTAGCGATGTTAGTAAGTTGGCAACACGTTCTTGTATTTAGTCTACAGACGTTTACCGAGTCGTGGTCTCCATTAAAGAACACGTTTGCCTCAGCGGCCGTCGTCGGTTCTTGCGAGATATGGCCGGCCCACTGCCACTTCAGCTTGCTAATTCTTAGAGCTATGTCGATAACTTTGGTTCTCTGTCGGATGTATTCGTTACGAATCCTATCCTTCAGAGAAACTCCGAGCATAGCTCTGCGCCACTAAGGTCGTAATTATTACAAGTAGCAGATGCAAACCCTGTTTTATTGTATATTGTATTCTGAATTTCTGATAAACGATATAATATCTCATAAAAGAGCACTCAAATTTCCAGACAAAATATGAATTTTATCGATGAAAAATTTAGAAGCAATTTCATGAAAGCCGTAAAATTTTTCATGGAAATCGGTAAAATGCTATCGTCCTATATTTAGCATAATAGCTAAAATGTTGTGTTATGTTGATGAAATTATTTTAGATTTAGTTTAGTGATTAAATATAATTTATGGTTCTCCGTAATAAACGAAGTTCTTTCAAAGTTTTGCTAGAAAACTTCTTAAGAACATCTTGTTTGATCTGGTTATCTGAGATTTTTATATCGATAATAAAGCGACTCATTTGACTAAATATATACATTATATAGCTGGTGAATATCTGGCGCAACGCATCAGCATTGCACTACAGCGGGGCAATGCAGCCAGCGTCTTAAGGACACACTAGAGTCTAGTGTGTCCTTAAGACACTTCCACCCCCCCCAGTCTACATCCTAAGATGCATCTCCCGCGACTCCACTCAGACCGGCCAATGAAGGCAAGCAAGAGGTGGGGATCTGGTTCTCTTGGGATGCCACTCCGCAAGCGGAGACGAGAACCAGGAACTTCCTTGGAGCACTCGGTACCCGTGGTGTCGCTACTCACCAACAGCTCGCCACAAGCTGCCCTGCGGGCAAGTATTATATTTATTATTAATTCCTCCGATCCGTGATCCGCCGACGCTAGGCAGAAAAAGCTTAAAGAAGACCTAACCTTTTAAAAGTATCCTTACTTAGCTTTGGTAAATTCCAGGAATATTCAGAAAAACATTTTTAGTGCAGAATTATAAATAATTTAGAAATTGTACATAACCTAAATTATTTATCGGTAAAAAAAGATACAAGAAAAGTTTACGAGAAGGTTTTTGTATATTAACTCCCATAGGATTATAGAAGATAACTTTCCCTGTTCGTCAATTGAAATATAACAGGAAACTCGAATTATTTTCTACAAGCTCGCTTGTCAAGAAATAACTAATTCCTATAAATACAGACCATTTCGCAGTATCAGTCATCAACAAGAGGATGTTACTGACACGTGCTTGTTCTTGACTTCCGGGCAGAGAATATCCTAATAACTAATATTACCGCACCTCCGGTAAAGAATATAATTAAGCAGGAACCAGTACACATATAGGTTTCCCAGAAGGGACATACATACATATAAATAAATAAATAAATAATGCTGGACAATTCACACAGCGTTATCTAGCCCCATGGTAAGCAGAGCTTGTGTTATGGGTACTAGATGACTGATATACATAATACAATACATTACATAGATAGATATTTTTTTTTAAGTACATAGAAAACAACCAGAACACCCGGAACAAATATCTGCAGATCGTACACACAATTGTTCCGAGGCGGGAATCGAACCCGCAACCTCCTGCGTCGCAGGCGAACCTTCGCCCACCGCGCCACATCGGTCGTCATGAAGGAGCTTACAAAATTAAAATATACAACTCGGTCACAATATCTGTGCACCTTGAGCCAAACATTTTGTATGGCTCAAGGTGCACAGATATTGTGACCGAGTTGTATATGATTTATTGATCAGCAAGGATCGCGACAAAACGAACAACCTAACAAGGTAAAGGTTTCTTGTTCGCTTCTATACTTTACCTAAAAAAAATTAAGTAGGTAAACAAAAAAATGTAAGTGATCACTTTATTCCCTAGTTTTAGGCCGGAGGGCTATAAAAACTTTTTTAGGTTATTTCTATCCCATGGGAACTGATTTATGGGATAAAAGTAGCCTATGTTTTATTCCGGGCCTGGAACTACTTTTATGCTATAGTTTGACCGAAACCGCTGTACCGCGCCTGAGGTATGCGAGCGGCGAGACGGGGGGGAAATATCGGCCGCTCCGATCCATCAGTCTGCCTTCAACGCGTACTCTTGCTCTTTTTTCCTCGCCCCCCACCTCGCCGCACTTTCCTAAGGAGCGGTACAGCGGTTTCGGTCAAACTATAAATCTCAGCACTCATTGGGGAGGCCTATGTCCAGCAGTTTACTAACATAGGCTGATGATAATGTACAAGTCGATTAACACGTTAGAGGCCGGGTCATCACACCCAATCAGCAGTTAATTTAAATGAAGCGGTGATGTCAGGCGCACTGTTGCGTCACTCGCCGGAAAGCGTATTCACGTAGGCCAGTAAATGATATGTGATTTATTTACATACTTGCATCCGCCTGCGATTATTCTCTACTAGCGGACCATCCCGGCTTCGCACGGTTTTATTACGGATCCCTAACTTTTTTGAAAATATAATATAGCCTATGTTCACCGGGGATAGTGTAACTTCCCAACGGTGAAAGAATTTTTCAAATCAGTCCAGTAGTTTCGGAGCCTATTATATTCATTACAAACAAACAAACAAAAAATCAAACCTTAACCTAACCTAATACAAGTATAGATTAGGCACCTTTCTACATTTGTTAATTGCGACCCACGGCAGTGGAAGTGTTAAGCGGATTTCGAAAGACACATTTGTTACAGTAACGGTTATTAAGTGTTAGATTTTTTTTATCAAAAAACTTTTAAAGGCTTCTTTAGCCTGTTGAGTTATTTATTCAATTGGTCTTGTACTTAATTAGGTTCTAAATAGTGTTTAGTTAATCTATGCTTGTAAAACTTTTGTGTTAAATAAAGAACTTTGAAAAACAAACAAAACAAGTAACAGTTTATCGCAGATAACAGAAAATCGAATGAAACATATGATGCGGGCTTAGCAAATCAATTGGATTCCGAGCTTCCGAGCTAGCGTTGGGATCCTACAAGATCTAGAATCAAGTCCTCTTCAACTAAAACCCAGAAACCTTCCACCTACGTACATACATATCAAGCTGATTGTTCGAAATCCAAACACTTACGGTTACGAGCTACCTTGCGTAACTATCACCGCATACCTAGTATAAATAAAACAAAGTTATCTACATATGCTTAGATCTTTAAAACTTCGCAGCGGATTTTGATGCGGTTTTTTGATAACATATACGGGTGGGGCAAAAGTAATCATCCGATGTTCTTTTGCTGTAATTTTTTTTAATGAAAAAACTTTGGTTCTGCTTGTAATTTTTTTTTACTTAATCCATTAGAATTTATTCCATTAAGTTGAGAAAATGATATCGGTCAAGTGGCCACCGCCATAGGCTGATGACCGGGCCCGTTTTATGGCATTTCCATTCCTGGCGAATATTCTCTTTAAGAGAGCCATGATTACCGATTTTTTTCTTCCTCAATTGGATGAATTGGGACTGGAGAACATGTGGTTCCAACAGGACGGTGCAACGGGCGGTAGCCACTTGACCGATATCATTTTCTCAACTTAATGGAATAAATTCTAATGGATTAAGTAAAACAATTTTATAAGCAGAACCAAAGATTTTCATTAAAAAAAAATTATGGCAAAAGAACATCGGATGATTACTTTTGCCCCACCCTGTATAATATGATATAGTGATTTATGAGGAAGTTATAGTTTTTGCCCGCGGTTTCCATAGAAAGAACGCTTGCGAAGAAGCGTTGTTTCTATGTAAACGTTTTCAAGTTATTTATATCCAATGGGAACTCATTTATTGTATTAAAAGTATCTCATGATTCATTTCAGGCTTTGGGCTACATCTATGCAAAATGTCAACCTAATCCTTCAGTCGTTTTAACGTGAAGAAGTAACAAACATTCATCCAAACTTTAGCATTTATAATATTAGTGTGACTAGCTAGCCCGTGGCTTTACCTGCGTAGAATTAAGAATATTGTGTACTGTGTTTTTATGTAGTATTTTTTGTGCAGAACCCTAATTATTTTTCTGTTTTAATGACAAAGGCAAAATTGCGAGTTAGAGTGCGACTAGTTAAGTAAAATCTGTAGAGTAGATTTGACTTTGTAAACTTCTTGTTTAAATAGGCATCCTGTAGTTTGATTAACACGTGCAATTTCGCTAAGTTATGTAATGCGACTGTAAGGAAATAAAAATCCAGTATATTACATTGATAAGTTTGAAAAACCCCACAAAGAAGCCTTTTTGGAACATGCCAAGTGGAATAAAATCTGTTACATCCAATCTCCGCTTGTCTGAATTGTTACCATCTTCATACACTTGAGTAAATAAGATAAACAGAGGTACAGCTGACAATCCAATTTCATCGAAGACCGGGCGAATCCCAGGAGTGCCGGAGAAATTCCGGTACTACGTGCTACCGGTACAATGTACGGACGTAGGTATGTGCTACCGGTATTCAATAGATTAGCTAGATAGGACTGAAGCTATATGCACGCGTGGTTCAGCACTAAGCTGAGTTTGACCATTTTTGTCCAGCAGGCTAGCATGGTAGCTATTTATTGTTTCTCTGTAGGTTTATTTTATTTATTTTTAAGCGTACTGTGTAGTTAGTGTGTACTATTATTATTTGTGTTATTGTACGAAACATGCGCTTTAGCGAGTGCCTAAACTTTAGGCACTCGCTAAAGCGCATACGCATACGTTTAGGCCCTAAACGTATGCATTATTTACGGGAATCCCCGAAAATGCGTTTCGTTTTCAAGCATAAACATTGTGAGGGTTGCTATTCGTGTAAAAAAGTAAATAACTACCGATGACGTAATCATCATCTAGACTCCCCTACCCCCCATGTCATCCAAAATAAGCAAAACAAAGACCCCCCCACCCCCATAGTGCTTACGTAATACTTGAACGGCCCCTATGGCGAAATAAATGTATCTTTGGCAAAAGCCTCAGCATTTTTCATCTGCTTGCAGTGAGGGCTACTAAGTACGAACCCTATGTATGCTAACTTGTGTTAGTACATACATTTGTATTCACTTTTTTGTTTATTTTATTATGTATATCAGTCATAAAACCAGATCTGCTTAGCTCGGGACTTACTCGTAGATGGTGGTGTGTGGATTTTCCAGAATTATTTATTTTAGGCAACCCACTTTTAAAGTGCAGCGGGTACCTAAACATTCCATTGCGATCATTCAAACCTGTTCTGTGATTCAAACTGAAATGGCACGATATCCAAGATAACAATGGGATAGGGGATGTTATGTAAAATTACTTCAGTTACCATAGTTACTCCCATCATTCGAAAGGTATTGATTTTACGACTTTCATTATTTTATGTACTTAAGTAGTTTTTAAGCCCAATTAAAACGACTTACATCTAGTTACGACTCAGTACAATGTAACAACTCAAATAATTATAGGATGTAAAAACCATTTTGAGAAAAAATCGTGGTCGTAAATCCACGCTAACTTCTAAATTAAGAGACTGACAATAAAATAAGGTTTTCCATTGCAAAGAACATAAAAAACTAATAAATCTCACGAAATAGGGTCAATATACCCATAAGAACAAAAAAATTATTAGCCAAAATGTTTTTAAAATTTTGTTTTTTGCTCGTCCTGTAAAGTAGGGTTTTGGTTTTTACGACCTTTCTACCCCAGGTAGCGATATCCAAGATAACAATGGGATCTCCACTCTCCACTAGTTCTATTTTTTCAATGCTGATTACAGTCTACAATTCTGTTTTCCCGTGTTCAAGCTGTACCCGCAGTCTCAGTGGCCGGGCCGCAATGAAAATTGACGTCTTTATTGCTTCGGACAATTTTTGCAGTAGTATTTTCTAGATTGAAGATTTTTGTGGGAAAGTAGTTCATAAGTTTTTACAGATATTGAACATGTCGGTGAGTTACTGGTTTAAAGAAATAAAATGCTAGTTGTAGAACCTTCAGAAGTAATAATTAAATTTCTGCAGTAGTATTTTCTAGAATTAGGATTTTTGTAGTTCATAAGTTTTTACAGATATTGAACAACTCGGCGGGTAAGTTATTGGTTTAAAGAAACAAAATTAACAACCCTCAGAAGTAATTATTATACGAATATGAGATTTAAAGTATTTATAAAAAAAACAAAAAAAATAATATGCCAAACACAATGATAAACAAAGTTACAAAAAAAGGAAAACACACAAAAATACAGAACAACATAAGTAGTAGGGATTTAAACTTTGCATAATGTAGCGTGGTAGTAGAGTCCTAAGTGTAAGAAAAACTGGTCTTTCCCTATGTGCCTTATTATATGTACATATTTAATAAAGTCTTCGTTGCTAAGAAAATATTTCCTTTGTTATTGAAATTACTATATTTTCAAATATTATATTTTTTTATTAATTTATACTAAATATTGTTATACTAAATATTATCTAATAATATTATATAATAAACAAACTAAAAAGTATAACAACTAGTACTCAATTATGAAGTAGAAAATTCTAATATGGGCAACCTTTCAGCACTGAAAGATTACCGAAGTAAAACATCCAAACAGACTCATTTCTCAATACACCACGTTTCCGGAGCTCGTTATATATATATATATATATATATATATATTATGTATATATAAGACTCTGCGATGCAGTCGTCGTGCGCTCGACCGCGGCTCAGTCAGACGATGTGTTTCACCTGAATGGAGCTCTATCACAACTAACAACGTAGCGATGCGTAGGTACCGAGATTCGTATCCTACAGAACTTGGTTTATTGGTAAAAGTTGGAAAGAAAAATCCAATTGAGGCGATACCCTTTGTATGGTATGGTATGGTAGTTGTACTCCTGTTTCCGCACTTAGACTCCGATTGGTCCTTTGTGCGTAGTGTGTTTGCTAGTTTAACCAGCCTAACTCCGTCCAGAAGCGCAGAATACTCCTGGGATCTTCACAGGCTTCGCGGAGTGACCTCGGGTGGTTGAGGATTTATAGTCGCTGCGCTGTTACTCCCCCGCATTCCAGGACTACGTGGGCAGCAGGCGATACCCTTATAAACATCCTGTAGAGGTGATGAAACGTGGTATCAATATATAAAAGTCCGTCACGACTGCTTTAGAAAAGACGAAAAGAAGCTGGCTAGAAGATAGAATTGAAAAGAAAAACATTTATTTGGACACATGTACAAAATACAGGTATAAAATAAAAAAACGGAAGACAAAAACAGTTTAACATGGAGGTAAGTAACACAAAAAAATGTGGTCTAAATAAGACCATGCGCCGAAATAGGGGTAGGCTCAAGATACGTCTGCAAACGCAACGGTTATTTATTCCTGATATAGGTACTCCCATGAGGATCTATGCTGCTTCCATGTATCTTTATTTACTTTAGAATCTTATTTACTTCTTTGACGTAGTTTCTATCGTATATGCCTACTATGCAGTGAATGCTTTACTCTCGAACGTAACTTAGGTAGATATTTATTTTAATGAGAAAATATAGTTATTTTTTCGTACATTTGAAGGGTTATTTATTCCACGGTGCTGCCTCAGTAGTGCTGCTCTGAGTGTATAGCCATGTGTCTTGGTATGTTTCATATTTTATAGAGCTGGTTTTAATTTTTGGTAACTCATGCATGATAGATAAAGTAACTCTGTTTGTCTGTTACCTTTTTGATAAGCGGCTGAATGGATCTTCATAAAACTTGGCAAAGATATTTTCTCAATAAAGTGGAAAAAGTTAAAGAAACCCAAGTTGAGTTTCTTTAACTACGTTTCAACTTTATTGAGACACATACGGCTATAAACTCAAAGCAGCTCCATATAATAAAGAACCTTTCAATGTATCTAGCTAGATAATAAAGTTTAGGTACTTTTCATTCCGGAAAATCGCGTTCGAAATCGCGTGCTTGAGCTAGTATTCTATAATTAAGTTTAAATTAAATCGTGTCATGTAATGTTTCGTGCATCATTTAATTCTGAGCACGATGCGCCGAAACAAAGAAAGTGATGCGCGTGCGCCGCTACGTCATTCACACGTGCGATGTGACAGTGACACACGGTCGGAGAGGTTGGAGAATGTTGCTAGTACTGGGTCCAACTAGTTCGCGAACAAACGGGTTTAATTTTATGGCAATCCTACCATTTTGTTGATGTGCAGTAGCCCATATCGGATTGTTTTGATTGATAGATTTTAATAAACAGTAAAATACTTTTTACTGTTTATCAAAACCCCTCAACAAAATATACGATTTCAAGTAAAGAGGCATTTAAAGATGGATTTTGAGAAACTACTCCGAAATGTTTTAAGACATCTACTGAATAAAGAATAAATATATCGGCAAAAAAAAATTAATTTGAAGGAAATATAGATCTATATATAAAATGCAATTTCAATTTGTTTTTATGTATGTTCGTCGATTTTTCCGTCAATGAATTGTGGATTGATTTCGAAAATTATTTCGCACTTGCATCCCGATGTAGTCTCACAAAAAAACCAAGCGAAACGTATTTATCCCGAAAAACACAAAAAACAGTGCAAATACGAATGTAAAGTCGGGTTTTAGTTATTTGAAATAATCAAATTATATAATAATTTGATTATTTCAAAAAACTAAAACCCGGCACACAGCTATTCTTAAAAGAAGATATCTGCAAGAAACATAGACTAAGGAAACCATAAAACATGAGAATAAGGTTAGTTGTTTATATCCGTCAATAATGTCATCCAATTCCTTTCTCGCGTGCCGAACGGTACGATTTGTTGACATCCAATTTCACTTTTGTCGGCGTTCGTGATAGCGTGACGAAGTATCTCTGGTTACTCGTCGATAATGGTTGTTTCCGCGGGGTCAGGCACTTTATTGGTTTTACCATGAGGTGACATACACTTTTATATCTTTAGTTATTTATGACTTTAGCTCATACGTTTGATAGGGAGTTGTTTTGTTTGGCACGTTTGTAAGTACGAAGTATTTTTTTCCTTTTGACAATGATAATCATATCAGATAATCATGAGAGTTTCAGTGAAAGCAACGTCTCAGTAAGGCTGTACAGTAGTACTTATCAGGTTCATGGAAAAATCTTTGTGTCCGTGACATACGAATGTGAAGGGAAGTTGTCGCATCGTCCGAGTAAAGAAAATACTTTGATTCTGGCCGCTGCGAGTGATTTCATAGATTTTACTGCCAGTCAAGTAGATTTCGAATTAATTATGTAATGGACACCTTACAAGTATATATTTCAATTGTTGTTCAACATTCCGCGATGTTATCGATTTACTTACAATTCTAATTAACCGTGTGTATCATTTTAACTCGTTAACATTGCGTAACCGTTGCGTGCGAATTGTCGTGCGAACCGGTCTCATGTGGTACAAGCCAGTTTACTTACATCGCTAATTTATTGCAAAGCGGATCATTATTGATCTTTTACGGTGTGGTATATGGTTCTGATGCGATTTGATGTGTTCTGAACGATCAGAACCTCTATGGTTATTTGATTATAGCTCTTTTTGTAGATGGATAACAGTTGGTGTCACGCTCTTGAGAAAATATATAGATAGATACCACACAAAACAGAAAACAATACAGGAATAAACAATTGAATAAATGAAGTATAAAGGGCGGCCTTATCGCTGAGAGCGATCTCTTCCAGGCAACCATTGGATGGACTGGACATGAAAGAAGAACATAGACGGTGGTACTTTAAAATAATGACCTTCAAAAATGTTTGGTGCGAAAGAATTATCATTTTTGTCCAATAACGGGAGCACAGAATACTACGTAGCTAGAGTTAAAGAGACTGTAGATGTTATTACTAGAAAGAAAACTATACTGCAAGGTACATACAAGATAACCATAAGCTTGAGAGGTGCAACATTTTCAAATACGATCATCTAAAAATAATATGTCATTTATATTTTGATATTTTGAAACGTAAATAAATATTTTCTTTTCTAAAATATCATTGTAATAAATCCAAATGGGATCAAATTCTTGATATTATCATTTCATTATAAGATCCATCTCTTTCGTCCCACCCATCATCTATGATTCACACAATTTCACTGGAAAAATATACTTATAATTTAGTTATTCAACATTTGTGATCAATAAAAGTTTGCTACTTTTAACACTTCGAGTGCTGAAATCACACGGTATGTGTTTTCTACTAGTGACTAATATGCGTAAATCCACACTAGCGCAGCGGCTGAGAAAATACAGATCTGTGTGACTCAGCACAGCTGTAATGTTTTTCGAACGAAATGCATGTGCGGGGCAACACAACCGTTGTGTAGAGCGGCAGCACGAATTTTTTAGGTTAATAAAAAGATCGCAGTCGTCGAAAAAAAATCGCAGTCAAAGTGTTAACACTTCGAGTGCTGAAATCACACGGTATGTGTTTTCTACTAGTGACTAATATGCGTAAATCCACACTAGCGCAGCGGCTGAGAAAATACAGATCTGTGTGACTCAGCACAGCTGTAATGTTTTTCGAACGAAATGCATGTGCGGCGCAACACAACCGCTGTGTAGAGCGGCAGCACGAATGGCTTAGGTTAAAAAAAAGATCGCTGTCGTCGAAAAAATTTCGCAGTCACAGTAATGTTAGTAATCTCTAAAACTAATACCTTACGGCATAAAAGTCTAATATTGCCAGGCACAGAAAACGTAAAAGACAAGACCATTCCGAAGTTAAAACCTAGAACTTTCTGATCTATAAATCTTTAACAGCACCATATTGGAAGCTGGCGACATAATCAGCCTGATCCGCTGGAAGGTTGCCAGCTGCTCATCCCTCTACAGATTACAGAGTAGATTGATGCAGTTTAACTGAACCGAGTGAATTCTTTATAGAATAAAAGTCACAGCTTTGTGTGATGTATTAAGGGGTTATTTTTAACGGGCTTCGTTCGAAAATAGGAGGTTCTTTGTTCGAAGTATGGTTCAATTCGAAATTATGGACCGATATTGAAAATTCTTCCTGAGGTTGTCCCATAAAAATAATATTCTTGAGGGATTAGTGCCCCGTTTAACATTGAAACAGTGTTAAATTATGGGATTCGATGTCAGTTTGTAGTTCTTCTCCCCCAAAAATAATATTCTTGAGGGATTAGTGCCCCGTTTAACATTGAAATAGTGTTAAATTATGGGATTCGATGTCAGTTTGTAGTTTTTTCTCCCCCAAAAATAATATTCTTGAGGGATTAGTGCCCCGTTTAATATTGAAACAGTGTTAAATTATGGGATTCGATGTCAGTTTGTAGTTTTTTCTCCCCAAAAATAATATTCTTGAGGGATTAGTGCCCCGTTTAACATTGAAACAGTGTTAAATGATGCGATTCGATGTCAGTTTGTAGTTTTTTCTAAACATAAAAATTATGACTTGTATACTTTGCCGGACTTGGACTATATTATATTATTAGGGCATATTACTTGGACTATATTAGGGCCTACTTTTATTTTAGTTTTAAAAGTTTTTTGGGTATTAACCATTTGTGTGCTGAGCTAATTACCTATCTGATTTTATTGGTGATTTCATTAATTACCGGTATTAGGTTGCGGGTTCGATTTCCGCCTCGGGACAATTGTTTGTACAATCTGCAGGTATTTGTTCTAGGTGTTCCGGACGTTCTCTATGTATACTAAAAAATAACTATCTAGATGATGCTGCGTGGATTGTTCAGCATTATTTATTTGTTTATACAGCCCAGTATCAACCACGCATTACCAGTAAACTACCCAAACCCTGAGTTAATCTATTTTATCGGATTCCATCATTTCTCTGTATTTCCCAACACCCATTCATTACACATTCCGGTCTCATTGGCGCTGGCCGAAACAGAGTCTCGTAGACGTGCTGTGAATGTAAGAAGACGCTAAGTTCACTTTCATAAGACCAAATAACAACTTGCAGACTACATGAGTAGTTGTGAGTTTGACTGTAATAGGGTGCGCTTTTAGTGGCGAGAGGAGATTATTGGCAGACTAGTTTCTGCCCGCGGCTTCTCATGCGTTATTTCTATGGAAACGTCTTTATAGAATAGAATAGAAAAAACATTTATTTGGACACAGGTACAAAATACAGGCGTAGAATAACAAACGGCAAATAAAGGATAACCTTAAATATTTTTCATAGAAACATTGCATGCGCAAAAAACCCTTATGTAATGATTATTTTAATAATGATTATTTTTTTTCAAATTTAACAGACTTAAACTTGAATTTGTTTTATTCCAGGCCTAGAACTATTTGTATGCATAACTTCAGCCCGATCCGATAAGTTAAGAAGATTTGGCGTGAAGAAGGTCCTCAACCGATTGAGCTGAAATAGCATGCTTAACACTTTGACTGCGATTTTTTTTCGACGACTGCGATCTTTTTTTTAACCTAAAAAATTCGTGCTGCCGCTCTACACAGCGGTTGTGTTGCGCCGCACATGCGTTTCGTTCGAAAAATATTACGGCTGTGCTGAGTCACAAAGATCTGTATTTTCTCAGCCGCTGCGTAGTGTGGATTTACGCATATTAGTCACTTGTAGAAAACACATACCGTGTGATTCAGCACTCAAAGTGTTAATATGCTTATCACAATGCTTAATGGTACTTATCGAGCCTGATGATGGAAACCGGAGGTGGCAATAGAAACTCCTAAACGAAACGACTTAACAACCCCTTTGCATTGCTTTTGCCAAGCACTTTGGTCCTAAATAAATTATTATAAGAGCTAAAAAAAAAGTTTGATTGATAATTCATTGTTTCGTAAGCTGCCAGCATTTTTCACTTCGCTTGCATGATGCAAAAAGTGACTTTCACGCGAGGACATTAAGTACAAGATAGAATAAAACCGATGTTCCATCTTGTCAAATTTACCTAGCCTAATTCGTTCCTACCACATCCATATTTCCCAACTTCATGTTCTCTGATAAGGGAACACCGACCTCATTTGTAACTGATAAAGCCTACCCCAAGCTCGCATTATGACTGTTTTTTATCTCGTCACAACTTTTATCAAATACGTGAGGGTAGAAATGAGGTGAATTTGAGGAGTTTTTGCGGTGAAAATAACGTAGATGGAATCAGTGGAAATGTTGAGGCTGAAAATTAAAAAAGTAGCTATGGCTACCTATTGCACTAACTTTTTTCTTGCTTTAGATCAGATGCGCATGGTGGGATGACGACCTGCAAAAGACTGCAGGTAGATGCTGGATCATCATCATCATCATCAGCCTATATCAGTCCACTGCTGGACATAGGCCTCCCCCAATGAGCGCCATAGCGCCCTGTCTTCAGCTTGACGCATCCAGCATCTACCTGCAGTCTTTCGGAGGTCGTCATCCCGCCTAGTGCTTCCTACACTACGTTTACCGAGTCGTGATCTCCACTCAAGAACACGTTTGCCCCAGCGGCCGTCGATTCTTCGCGTGATATGGCCGGCTGCCACTTCAGCTTGCTAATTCTTTGAGCTATGTTGATAACCTTGGTTCTCGGTCGGATGTATACGTTACGAATCCTATCCTTCAGAGAAACTCCGAGCATAGCTCTTTCCATAGCTCGCTGAGCGACTTTGAACTGGTGGACCAGCCCTATTGTGAGTGTCAACGTCTCAGCTCCGTAGGTCAGAACCTGGATCAAGCTAAAGACGGCGCTGCTGTGGCGCTCATTGGGCTGATGATGACTTTATTTCAGGTGCTAAAGACGTCTCTCTGTCTGTAAAAAACCTCTGTAAAGGTATTTTGAAAAAAAACATATGTTAATAAACACTGCTACGATTAATAATAAAAATAACCATCTAATACCTCTAGAACCAAGATTTATAATAGTCCTTCTTAAAGATAAATACTGTATCTTCGCTGTAGATTTTCTTAGTATTATTTCTCTACCATTTAAAAATGTTTCTTTTATTTCTTCCGCATTTTCCTCTCATTAAAATAAGCGCCAGTCATAATTCTTTGTTGAAGACAAGAAAATTAATCAAGCTAAACAAACTTTGCGTTGTCCTGACTTGTCTTTATAATAGCTTGCTGATATTTCGACGACCGATGTGGCGCGGTGGGCGAAGGTCCGCTTGCTACGCAGTAGGTTGCGGGTTCGATTCCCGCCTCGGAACAATTTGTGGTCGTTATCTATGTATAAAAAATAATTATCTACCTATTGTATTAAGGGTCCGGCGACCCTCGCTTGCAAAAATCGCTCCGAATATCGCTGTCCCTGTTTAACCCTTGCGCGCGTACCCTAGCAATATTAGCCGTTCAAAATTTGGTTTGTTCAGTAATACCAAAAATTATGACTGAAAACTTTTTGTATTCTTCACAAAGTAATGTTATTCTGTAACTAGACAATATAAGCTATGTTCCTTAATAAATAAAACGTAAGATATTGCTGTTTTTAATACGAAACAAATAGCAAGAAAACATGTCCATTTTCGCATAAAAATGTGCAAAATGAGATTGGGTTTCATTTCATTTTAAGTAAGTATTTTGAAAAAAAAAACTATTTGTAAACCTAGATAAATACTATTTTTATACAAATAATGCAATATTATAGTGGAAATATGCTCGAATTAGAAATAATTTTGGTATTACGTTTGTATGAAGCATTCGTCCCTCCGGAGGCCCCTTAAGTATATCAGTTATCTACTACCCATAACACAAGCTCTGCTTAGCTTAGGGCTAGATGATGCTCTGTGGATTGTCCAACATTATCTATACGTTTACCTACGCTTTCTTCCTCTGTCTTATAATTATAAGGAATCGAGGTAGACAGGATATTGTTTAACAATGTCGATGATAAACGTTACAGAGGTCGCTGTTCGTGTTTTAGTTGGCCGCCTCGAACAATGGGATTTATAAACACCATTTGTAAAACAATTTTGAACTGATTGACGTAATTGTGGGTTGTAAGAGATTGACGTAAGTATTTTAAATGCCTAGAACCGGTGGGTTTGTTGCCAAAACGAGGAGCGCAGTATCAATGCAAAATCTAATATCTATGTATGTCATGTATTTTATTAATATATCCCATAACACAAGCTCTGCATATCTTGGGACTAGATGACGGTGTGTATATTGTCCAGCATTATGTAAATAATAGATAGATAGATAGAAATGTAGGTATCTGTTATTATTATAGAAACATACAATTTTCATTAATATACTTTTTAAAATATAAACCAGTAGGTTGTAAGTAAAGTAAGCCATGGCCCCACACCGCAAAACTAATCACTCGAAACGGGATATTGGCGTTAACACTTTGATTGCTGCAATCACACGGTATGTGTTTTCTACAAGTGAATAATATGCGTAAATCCACACTAGCGCAGCGGCTGAGAAAATACAGATCTGTGTGACTCAGCACAGCCGTAATATTTTTCGAACGAAACGCATGTGCGGCGCAACACAACCGCTGTGTAGAGCGGCAGCACGAATGTTTTAGGTCGCAGTCGTCGTAAAAAAATCGCAGTCAAAGTGTTAAATACGACTATGTTTTGGACGTGTTCTGCTCCTGCATCTACCAAAATACATCCTTACACCTCATTCTGAGCTCGTGTAAGACTGTTATGTATGACTCAAAGCTGTTCCAGCCGGATATCAAAGTCTAGACTCAAGTAATTACAAGTCCGTCATCAAATTATAGTCAATTGGTTCATAGCAGCTGTCATGTCATGTACCGACTGAGTTCTTGGTTGGGGCCGCAATCATATCCTGAGACAGTTAACTCGGTTAACTCGGTTGTAGTACTTCCGGTTTGTATGAATAAGTAATGTTAGTTACTTTACATCTTAACAAATCATCGAAACTATAATAACTACTAGATTAATCAATTAGTTAGTTTAAATAACTTTGTTTCTACTAGTGGAAGAAGTGCAAAAAAACCACTAAGTAATTAATATATCTCTCAATAGGTACAATGTATTGTTTGCTGTATCAAACGTGTCATGTTTGTTTTGTATTTCTTAATATAATGTGATGTTAGATAAATTTATGTAGACTTTAGAGCTAAGCACAACACAACATTAAAATATGTCTTACATACTATTGTCGGTGCGAAACTGAGCGACATACTGGCCAAGCATTAAGGTGAAATTAAAGATGGACCGCAGGCCGCAGACTGCAGCTGCAGACTGCAAGCGACACTAGTTGCCTTCACTTTTTAAATTCTAGCTTTTTAAGTCTCGTACGTCATCATCACAATGGTACATGCTGAAAATCAGCTTTGTGGGGTTACTCGCAACATTCAGCTGAGCATGAACCTGTTCTGATAGCGCTGCAACACGGCACTGACCATCACACAAGGCTTGATCTACACTAAATTAATTTAGATATGTCTATTAATAATAAAATATATATATATATAAATCAATGCATATTATCCATTATATACTTTAAGTCTTTTTAAGTCGTGTGCTGTATTTCTTTACTATAGTTAGATAATTAAGTTTTTTGCTCTATCAGAATAAATATATTTTCATTTCATTTAATTTGTTTCTTTGCATCTCTATGAATTTGATTCAGAGCTCGGCGACGCTGCGGCATGCGGCCGCGGCGCGCAGCCACCGGAGACTGCAGCGCCAGTGGTGTCGTCGCGACCGTGCTTGGCAATAGAAGACACCGCGACCTCGGGCAGCATTGCGGTCAACCGCAGCCGCTAGCTGCTATTCGCCTGCGGTTGCTATCTGCGCTGCGGCCCATCTCGGACTTGTACCTTTAACATCATTGATGTACCTAATCATCTCATGGCTATAACTCATACACAACTCCAGAAATCAATTCACATACAATTATAAATAATTCACTAAAGTCAGTTAAAACTATCAGGGATATTATTTACCATGATATGATTTTTGAGTTATCCATTATTTCGGCACAGTTTCATGCGCACGGAATAACTCAAACCATGGTAAATATCCCGTTTTAAATGACTTAAGTGTTAATAACCATGACAGTTTCAAAAGTTTTAATAATAATTCAGTTAGTCTGATTAAAATAAAGAAAAAGCGGAAGCCGTCATCAGAATTCAGTGGGACGGCGCGTTCCGCACGGGCGAACAAAACAAAACAAAACCAGGTTCGGTCACCGAGACCGACCTTGGGCAGGGTCACCGAGTCCTCGTGACCTTGGCGAGGGCCACCTATTAACTGGTCTTTTGTTCCGACACGTGGTGCGCCACTCACTGTATTATCTATACAGTGAGTGGCGCACCACGTGTCGGACTAGCTGTTCCCCGCGGTTTCACCCGCGTTTAAACTGTAATTTCACTTTGTTAGGTAATTTTTTTACACCTTGGATTACAATATTGGAGTTTTAGTAAGGATCCCTAACTTTTTTGAAAATATATTATAGCCTATGTTCACCGGGGGATAGTGTAGATTTCCAACGGTGAAATAATTTTTCAAATCGGTCTAGTAGTTTCGTAGCCTATTCAATACAAAAAATCAAACATTTCCTCTTTATAATATTAGTATACTTAGATCTACAATCATAAAAAAATATGTAACCCAAGCTCCGAACCTATCATATCAACACAATATACCTAAACCAGCCTAAACTGTTTTATCTTACAGTAGGTATTATCTCCCTCATGGTCTTTCTACTATCTCGAGCCAGTAAAATTCCAGTAAACATGTTCTGGAACATTCTGGGCAGTAAATACTTGGAAACGCTGCGGAGACAAAGCTCATTCGTCCATTGTTAGATATAGCATCGGTTGACTACTTTATTATACTATTGCTTCTCGAATAAAAGCCGATCTTAACTTGCAAATTTAAATAATCGCGCTTTTTTAAATAATAATAATAAAATCATTTATTGCCTATAAATTTAT
This sequence comes from Eupithecia dodoneata, assembly GCA_947044415.1. Lineage (NCBI taxonomy): Eukaryota > Metazoa > Arthropoda > Insecta > Lepidoptera > Geometridae > Eupithecia > Eupithecia dodoneata. The sequence continues at coordinate 6,822,824 of OX345670.1, forward strand.
TTACCTAAACTAGTATTAAACACAAAAATATTACTGATAACAGGCAAAGGGAGTGTATTCAGCATTGTGCTGCATGCCAAGACATGCGGCGCTGGTTTTCAATATACTCCTGTCGGGTAGGTGGTCACCGAGGGGGTGGGATAGCGGGCTAACAGTAGGTCCCTATACTTATTCATATATTACAATTGCTTTAATGTTTTTTGTTTTAACCTTAGATGATATACCTTATAAATTAAAGTGCCACCGTCTATATTGTTCGTTCATGTCCAGTCCATCCCAAGGTTGCCTGGAAGAGATCGCTCTCAGCGATATGGCCGCCCTTTATACCTTTATTCTAAGTTTTTATCTCTGTATTATTTTCTATTTTGAGTGGTGTAATAAAGTGTTATCTATCTATCTATCTATCTTATATTAACCCCACACGATTTAGAAACATCACTCCCCAAAAACTTGGCAGGATATATGATAATATCATATATCCCACTGCGTTCCTGCCAAGTTTTTGGGGACTTAGACCTTACCTACAGAAACCACCAGTTTCGCTTAGGTAAATGACTGCACTACCCTAAGCGAAACTGTACCTATTGAGGTACTTTTGTCAATATTTACCTTACTAACAAAACAGCAAGAAGCTATGTTTTATTAAACCTATGGTAGGGCCGATGTTACGTATCACTAACGAATCTCCTCTATTGTTCACTCTGTTGACAATGCATTCTAGCTTTAGTCTGGAATATTAAACACTGCTTTATTATTCAAGTTTTGGGCTTACTGATTTTAAATTTATTAACATAGATTTTCCTCATTTTCCATATCTCATTACCATTTTCATTATAAAACGTGTACTACTTAGGGTCATTTTCCTGTCAAAAGTGTATCCTATTCAGGGTTGGAAAAAAACAGTTTTTTTTATATTTTATAAAACAAACAGTTCAAAATGTTTAAAACAAGTGTTTTTTTTGTTTTTTTTTTACTTATCAATTTCAAATCAATTAATAAAATAATCCATTTCTAAACTATTTCCTAATTCACATTAGTAAAAATTAACAAACCGATAAATATTTACTTTTGTTGCATATCTCAGTACCTCTAATCTAATTATTAAACATTATTATTATAATTAATCAATACAAAACACTTTATATAGGTACACCTTGTATGTAGTGTTGTAGGTAGGTAGAGAACTAGAGAGAGAGCGGGGAATAGGTACCGTACCCATTAATCCAGTGAATTACTTTCTTTCGACGGCCGACATAGGGACTTTCCCTGCGGGACTTTACTGGCGGGGAGTTACCTATGCAGTGTATAAATACCACAGCCTGTCTGTGATCATTCATTTGCAATTAAAGGTAGTTTTAAACCCTGTTTTTTTCTTAATATAAAACATAGTTTTATTTCAAACTGTTTTAAACACTGTTTTAAACACGTGTTTTAAAACAACTTGTTTTAATCATGCCAACCCTGATCCTATTGCGTATTAAAAAAAAAAAATTTTGAATCACTGTCAAAGTGTGCGAGTGCGACAGTTCTAGCCTTAGTACTTACCAAGGCAGCACTTATTCTTTTATTCGTTCCTAATTTGTTATCTTTATTATTATTAGTTCTCAAGTTGTATTATTTTATATGAAACACAAATAAATATTTTATATTTCTATTTCTACTAAGTTACTATGTTGGATAAAAATTGTATTTTGTTCCAGCAAAAGAGAGTCGAATCGTCTACAGCAGTGGGGTTGAGAATTAACTCTTTCATCTGTATAACCACAAGGGTCGTATTCAACTTGGAGCAGAAGCCCATATAGCGGGACGTTAAGTCCCTTTCCTCGATTGCGTCTCTGACGAGACGACTAACAAACCAACCGACAACGGGTAACCAGTCCGTCGACGGCGGTACATAGCGGCATAGACCGAACTCAGAACAGCAACTGCGGATTAGAATCGCGCTCATTAACTGACCATCACTTGAAAGGGTGAATTAGAACGGCTCACCCTCTCAGAAACCGTTTTACTGTGTAGACACGGACTCCCCGGGCACACAGCATTTGAAGCTGTATATAAGCTAACGAGCAAAAAAATACCATAAGTGCGATTCAGGATACCTATTTTATAATACTCATAATATCGGGAAGGTTATAACAAATCCCACTTTTTGCCTTCGAATATTTTTTTTCAATATTTCTATTATTTTATAACGTTAAATGTGTATTTATAAAATGAAAATTGAGAAAGTAGAAACAATAATTTTGTACCGCGGAAGGATAGCAAGACCTGAATAGACGCAGAGCGACAAGGATGGGTGATTTTGTCAAGCGACCGGCGGCACAATACCGCCATCTCTTGACGGGTTTGATAAGCGAATGATAAGAAATAATCATACATTACAATGAATATCTTCCTTCTTCTGTTTTCTCATTTGAAAAAACTCTGGATTTTATAACTTCTGAGATACCTGAGTATGTTTTTTTATTATCATAATTAGTCTGGTAAAACTTAAATAAAATTGTTTATTTACTTTGAGCTTAATCATAATAATTATGTACTTGCGGTCCAAACCATTTTATCAGGTGAGCTAACTCTGGATTTTTTGTAACAGATTGCAGTTACTTTAAATGTAATTTTTAATAAAAGTTTCAGTTTATTTATTCACAATAATTTACATTGTGTATGAATTAATTAATATAGCTCTACAAATAAATCGTATAGGTAACATAAAATAAATAATAATAGACGAACAATTCTAAACACATTCTAAACAAAATAAATACCCATCGGAATAAAATCCCGTAGGTACATTTCAAGTTAACTATGACTATAATTTTGCAAGGGCTCACTAAATGAGCCGAATGAAAACGTTTACCCCACAAATCAGGGTCCATAATAAGGGTAGCTACCTAATATAAGTGGTACCCCAATTTTTCAGCAGTACCTTTAAACATACCTAAATATACTGAAGTGAGTCCTTTTAGTAGTTTAAGAACGGGAAAGAACCGGAGCGAGAATACCGGATGTTATTTTTAACCGACGAAAACAGAGGAGGAGGTTCTATGTTCAGCTGCATGTATATTTTTTATGTATGTAACATGTCGATGTTCCGATGGTCCGATTTCGAAAATTCTTTCGCTATTTTATGGAATTATAGATATTTTTTTCGGGTTTTCTGTTCGTATTTAATATTAATTTTTTACGGTCTCCACGTAACACCAGCGCTATGGTACCTTCTATTCTACCATACCATTTTATTTGACACGATGTAGGAAGTTTCACATTCTTCCACTAGCTGAGAGAAGGCGTGTAGCGGATGTTTTGCATCTTCTCAACATTGCTGTGGCAGGGTGGACTGTCGAGAACTACTTGGTTGCATAGGACTCAGAACAACACCAGCATCTCTCAGAAACCATAATCTTCTAAATATCCCATAATCTAAATTGCGTTACAGACAGAACTCATATTCTACGTGCGAGCAGATTTTTCAATGCAATGGCAAATGAAGTTGATTTCTTTAATACTTCTCAAAGTAACTTCAAACATATTCATTTTGACGACCGATGTGGAGGGGTAGGCAAAGGTCCGCCTGCGACGCAGGAGGTTGCGGGTTCGATTCCCGCCTCGGAACAATTGTGTGTACGATCTGCAGATATTTGTTCCGGGCGTTCTGGTCGTTTTCTATGTATAATAAAAAATATCTATCTATGTAATATATAGTATTATGTATATCAGTTATCTAGTACCCATACATAACACAAGCTCTGCTTACCATGGGGTAGATAATGCTGTGTGAATTGTCCAGCATTATTTATTTATCTAATTAATTAATAATATTCGTAATAATCACTTCTTTACTGTATAACTTCACATGTTCATATTGTTTGTCCACAACTTATTATTTTTAATATTCTTTCTTACTACTTGTGAAAACTTGTAATTGGCCGTCCTTATACATATATGTATATATATACTTAATCTCTCTTGTTTTATGTTTAGCCGTAAGTTTTCAGAAAATTAAATAAATAAATAGCACATGCTGAGTGGAGACCGCTTTTGTCAGTTACTGTCTTCTGTAAATATAAAATAAATAATGCTGGACAATTCACACAGCATCATCTAGCCCCATGGTAAGCAGAGCTTGTGTTATGGGTACTAGATAACTGATATACATAATACAATACATTACATAGATAGATATTTTTTATTATACATATAAAACGACAGAACACCCGGAACAAATATCTGCAGATCGTACACACAACTGTTCCGAGGCCGGAATCGAACCCGCAACCTCCAGCGTCGCAGGCGGACCTTCGCCCACCGCGCCACATCGGTTCTAAGTTTAATTTATAATAGTCTCTGTTCTGACTAAATAAAAATCTTTGTCCTTTTACATTTATGTCCAGCAAATCAAATGTATTAGACACATAAGTTATATCAGGGACCAGATATATAAATATATATATATATATATTTATATATCTAAATAAATAGATATATTTAGGTATATATCTGGTCCCTGGTTATATGAACATACTAGTGGTTTCTTTTTCACTTCTTCCACTAGTGGACAACTAAGTGAACATTAATATTGAAATAATGTTATTTGATAATAATGAATAGACTAAAATTTGACTTGTCTAAGTGCTTATTTTGTAAGCCTAAAGTAATAAATGCTATTGACTTTGACTTGGACAAGACAACATCTCCTTGCAAATCGACGCGATCCTTCGAATCCCATCACTGAAGCTTCGCAGTGAACGCTTTAAACGGGACTTAAAATGACCTTCGAAAGCCCTAGAATTTAGAAGACCCTCACCACAAACCCAGCCCGTGAAGCCCGTGACGTGGGTAAATAAAACCGGCCAAGTGGGTCTCGGACTGGCGCACGAAGGGTTCCGAGCCATTATCTTTGAAAACGGTAAAAAAATCATGTCTGTTGTATGGGACCCCTCTTACATATTTCTGTTTTTTTTAGTATTTGTTGTTAAAGCGGCAAGAGATATAGATCATCATGTGAAATTTCAACTGTCTAACTATCACGGTTCATGAGATACAGCCTGATGATAGACAGACAGACGGACAGCTGAGTCTTAGTACAATACAATACAAATACGCTTTATTGCACAGAAAAAAAAAACAGTAAAGAACGAACAAACAAAGATACAGATGCACAATTGGCGGCCTTATCGCTAAGAGCGATTTCTTCCAGTAATAGGTCAGTAGTAGCACTGAGGTAGTAGGTATTAGTAATAGGGTCTCGTTTTACCATTTGGGTCCGGAACCCTAAAAAGAGCCCTGTCTAAACGTGTCTATATGTTCGTATAGGTATGTATATATAGGTAGTTCAGTTTCTGGTTAGTTGAGCCCGTTTATTGCCAATAAATGCACGGACCACTTAAAGGAAGAGGTCAGTCGAGGGTACAGCTGTGGTACAAGGTTTTGTAGATCCTACCGTTTCTTACGTTTAATTTGGTGGTCAAATCGGGCAACTCCCATAAATTGTTCCATAGGCCTGTGACGTCATAGAACTATTCATCATCATCATCATCATCAGCCTATAGCAGTCCACAGCTGGACATAGGCCTCCCCCAATGAGCGCCATAGCGCCCTGTCTTCAGCTTGTCGCATCCAGCATCTACCTGCAGTCTTTCGCAGGTCGTCATCCCACCTGGTCGGAGGGCGTCCTACACTACATTTACCGAGTCTTGATCTCCACTCAACTACAACATAGAACTATTAAAACTTTGTTATACTTGTAATTCGCATTTTCTATTCCATGACATTGATTTACGGGTTAAAAATAGGCTATGTTTTAAAGGAATAAATCTACCTACATTTTTGTAAAATTTCACCCGTTCGGTAGTTTTGACGTGAAACGGTCAACAAAAAAACTTTATAATTATTGTGTTTTTATAAAATTAATAAAAGATAACTATATTATTAATCAATCAATATCTATTTAATTAACGTACCCAAAAAAGAGAATTACAATAACAAATAACTTCAACAAATTATTATTATTATCTTTGTATACAATATTTTTATATACAATATAATATATAACTATAATATATAACCTTTTTCTCCTAATCACGCTATAACTTGAGACCCGCCGTTCTCAAGTTATGGCTTTATCGATTTCATTCATCTTTTTTTTTAATGTTTTCTAATACTTCAGAGACCTTCAGAACCTTCTAGCTTCTTTCATTAAAGAAAATTGTACAGAAATTTCCACGCGGGCGTAGCAGCGGTGCGCATCCAGTCTATACTAATATTATAAAGAGGAAAGGTTTGATTTTTTTGTTTGTAATGAATAGACTCCGAAATTACTGGACTGATTTGAAAAATTCTTTCACTGTTGGGAAGCTACACTATCCGCGGTGAACATAGGCTATATTCAAAAAAATTAAGTGATCCGTACTAAAACCGTGCGAAGCCGGGAAGGTCCGCTAGTTATAAATAATTTGAATTCAATTGATCGCTTCTTTCTTTATCAACACGGTGTATTATTCAGTCCCTCTAAAGTGTCCACCTTGCACCACCACCCCAATGAATTAATGCAGCTACCCCAACCACTCACGGCCCCAGTGCCCGCAATTTGATTGCTTGTCCTTCGATCAGTCATTCGAAAAACTCGGAAAATTGCTTTCTGGTTTTACTTTAATTTTATTCCTTCGCTTGCACAACGGAGTATTTCAGTTAACTTGATTGTTGGACGATCAAAGATCAACAATATGGCTAACACTTGACGACCTCTGTGGCGCGGTGGGCGAAGATCCGAATGCCACGCAGGAGGCTGCGGATTCGATTCCCGCCTCAGGGCAATTGTTTGTCTAATCTGCAGAAATTTGTTCCGGGTGTTCTGGTCGTTTTCTATGTATAATTAATAATATATATCTATGTAATGTATTGTATTATGTATATCAGTCTTGTTATGCGTACTATACAATCTTTGGCTTAGCTTTTACGTGTTTAGGTTGCTGTTACGACTGCCGCGATTCTGCAGTGCCTCGGACATGTTTGCCCAGGCACGCACCGACACCTTCGATGCCATCTGGCGAAAAAAGTCACCCGCGGGAGTGGCAACACCATCCTAACTGCGATTGCTGGAAAATTTAACTGTCCGGTAATGCACCAATTGGTCCAAAGGACAAAATCTGTAGTTAATTATAAGTACTAACATCTAGTTATAAGCAAACTAACACCTTGGATTATTATTATCTGAATAAATGAATTTAATTATTAATTATTATTATTAGCTTGGGGCTAGATGAATCTGTGTGCATTTCCCAGCATTGTACTTTGCTCAAAGTCAACTTACTTAAAAGACATCGTTATCGGCTTACCTGTAAACAAAAATAATAAGTTATTTTTAACACATTAGCAAAATAAATCAAAATGTATATGGTACAAGGGTTTGTCCTAGTTCTAGCTGCGATTTTTTTATTCGATCTAGAATTACATACATACATTTATGCAAAAATTTTAACGACCTTCGTGGCGCTGAGGGCAAAGCTCCGCTTGCGATGCAGGAGGTTGTGAGTTTGATTCCCGCGTTTGGACGAATGTTGGTACGATCTACAAATATTTTTTACCGGAGTTCTGGGTATTTTCTATGTATTATAAAAAAAAAAACTATCTACTATGTTATCCTATATCAAGTATATCAGTAATCTAGTACCCATAACACAAGCTCTGCATAACTTGGGGCTAGATGATGCTGTATGGATTGTCCAGCATTATTTTATTTTAGTCTGATAGTGAGGAAGTTTAAGTCCATTTGTTCAAAATAATAATTTCTTTTAGTTTCGTTTTAAAACGATATTTCATTGTAAGGTATTATTTTCAAAGAGGTCAGAGGCTGGATTAGGATCAGTAGGTTCTCATACGTTTTGAACCGAAGATAACGTGATCTGGGTGAGAAAACCGAGGCTATAAACATAGCGACAATCTAGTCTGGCCGTGATTTCTTTTGAGTTATTCTGAAAATTATGAAATCAACGATCTTACCACTATTGTTTAATAAAATTACAGCGACAAACGCCAAAAAAATCGATAAATCATATACCAATTTAAAATTTGATTAATTACCGGATCAAAAAGTTTATAAAACTCGGTACATACGTAATATAAGGTAACACAAGTCAATTGTGAGTCTTTTTTCATAAAAAAAATAGACATTGACATGTTAAAACGATCGCTCTCTGTGTGTACATGTACAACATAGGTGTTTGTGTCTCGCTCACTTTTTAAGTCCAAGGGGACTAAGCTATACGACCGTCAGATTAGAAACGAGGGGTCGTCGGTCGCCGTGAACGGTAAAGGACATATTTTCTTTCATAAAAATGCACAATCATTGAACACAACACAGATAGATTGCAGTCAGTGCATTCTGCAAGTAACATGTTTATATAAATAAAGGGCTGTAGATTTTGTTTTTTCATAAATTCTGCATTTGTGTTATGCTTTTATTGTGCTATATTTATTGATTCTTTTTGTATAAATAATGTCCTGTCATAGTTGAAAGGAAAAAATACTGAAATGTAAGTGGCAGAACATAACGGCAATATTTCATATGAAAAGAGGCCAAAATCATAGATTATTAAATCATAAAGTCGCTAATGGAGTAAATTCTAAGAAAAAATGATCACCAAGGTCCCAAATATAAATCAATAATAATATAATGTCCCTTTCCCGCGGATATCATAGCCCCACATGACCTGTAAAATTTTTAGCGGAATAAAGCGGAAGCACTAGAGTGCCACAGTTCTTTGCGCATCAGAAGTGTAGCTTACTATGAATAATGCACGCGCTTTCCTTATTTGGAGAAAAGATACCACCAAAGTACAGTAGTAAGAGCATATGGATCTGTTCATATGTATGTATACTGTGACCAAAGCCAGTGGACCTATGTCCTATGTCCAGCTGTGGACTATTATAGGTTAATGATGATGATGATGAGTACCTACCTTTACTTATCATCATCGACCTGTAATAGTCCACTGCTGGACATAGGCCTCCCCTAATGAGCGCCATAGCGCCCTGCAGCTTGCAGCATCCAGCATCTGCCTGCAGTCATTCGCAAGTCGTCATCCCACCCGGTTAGAGGGCGTCCTAAACTACGTTTGCCAAGTCGCAGTCAAGAACACGTTTACCACAGCGGTAGTCGATTCTTCGCGATATTTGACCGGCGGCCCACTGCCAGTTCAGCTTGCACTAGGTGGGTACTAGCTCCTTTCAAGTTATCCAAGTAGGTATTGAAACTATTTTAAACTAGCTGCGCCCCGCGGTTTCATCCGCGTGGTGATAGATATTTTGGATAATATACAATATATCTTTCTTTATGAATTGTAGCCTATGTGTTATTCTGATATGTAAGCTATATTATTGTGAAGTTTCATCAAAATCCATTCAGTATTTATTGCGTGAAAGAGCAACAAACATCCTCACAAACTTTCACGTTTATAATATTAGTAGGATTTATCCTAAGGTACTTTATGTACAAGTACTCTCCGTAATAAGAACATTAAGCTGTCAGCTGTCGGGTCACGTGTACATTCGACTAGACCCTCAGATCATTTTAAAAACTGGAGAGCCTCGGCACCCCACTGACCAACAAAAACAAAACCAGACAACTAAAATAAAACGTCTTGTATTTGAAATGTAAACAATCAACACTTTACACCACCACCGGCGTGAATTTAAAAGGCTTTTGGTAACACGATGCAAAAAATAATACGAAAACATCCCGGGCAACACAAACAACGTAAAAAAGCTGTAGATTGGTTTCAAGATGAAAAACACTGGAATATTTGCTAGTAAAATGTTGTCAAATTTTTACTCTGCGTTATTATCGTCGTATACCTGTCCACAGCTGGATATATACCTCCCCTTATCATCATCATCAGCCTATGTTAGTCCACAGCTGGAGATAGGCCTCCCCTAATGAGCGCCATAGCGCCTTGTCTTCAGCTTGACGCATTCAGCATCTACCTGCAGTCTTTCGGAGGTCGTTATCCCACCTGGTCGGATGGCGTCCTACACTACGTTTACCGAGTCGTGGTCTTCACAGCCCACAGCTGGAGATAGGCCTACCCTAATGAGCGCCATAGCGCCTTGTCTTCAGCTTGACGCATTCAGCATCTACCTGCAGTCTTTCGGAGGTCGTTATCCCACCTGGTCGGATGGCGTCCTACACTACGTTTACCGAGTCGTGGTCTCCACTCAAGAACACCTTTGCCCCAGCGGTTGTCGGTACTTCGCGAGATATGGCCGGCCCACTGCCACTTCAGCTTGCTAATTCTTAGAGCTATGTCGATAACTTTGGTTCTACGTCGGATGTATTAGTACCTACTCGTACCTACGAGTATACCTCTCCTTAGCTCTTATCATTTTGACCGCAATCCCCATGCGTGGCTTCGCTGTTTGGTGGTGGATTTGGTTCTGCATAGGGCGCTGCCCGCCCCCGTTCGATTTCCCTTCGCCTTCTTAGATTATAAGGTTGCATCATCATCATCAGCCCTTATATGTCCACAGCTGGACATATGCCTCCCCAAATGACGTCACAAATAGTGGTCTGGAACTGCCTATGCAGCGACCCCTGCGACACTTAACGAGTCATTTTCATTAGGTACTTACGAGGCGCTTACATTCATCAAGAATTCGTCAAACTACAAAAGTTTTTCATAGTAAGAAGTAAATTCTTTCTCAAATGAGTTTTACCAAACTAGACAGAATTAGTCCACTCGGATAGTTCCAAAAAGTCGGACAAGCTCGGATAAAACGGGAAACTTCTACAGCGAAAATAAATTGAAACCGAATTTCCGTGGCAAACAATGGATACCAGGGTTTGCTAGTTAACTGGATCTCTCTTAAATGGAAAATGTACTGCAATACTAAAACAAATTCACTGCAAAGCTGGAATCTTTAAAGCGGTAGGTATCGTTTTTTATGTTTAATTATTTAAAGTTTATTTCGTGTTTTTTTCGGTTTACTTTTCAGCCTCATTATACGTGCTATTATCATCATCAGCCTATAGCAGTCCAGCTGAAGACAGGGCGCTATGGCGCTCATTGGGAAGGCCTATGTCCAGCTGTGGACTAACATAGGTTAATGGTGATGAAATAATATAACTTAAATACAACTTAGTTACGAATAATACAGGTAAGTTTAAATGTCAGTAGATAGCGCCCAAGTTATTGTATCTACTATAGTTTTGACAACGATTGTTCATAAAAGCGCAGAAAGATAGATATGTAAATAATAAATTATTTATTTCCCACTTAACGAAACAATAAATAAATAATAAATAAATAATGCTGGACAACACACACAGCATTATCTAGCCCCATGGTAAGCAGAGCTTGTGTTATGGGTACTAGATAACTGATATACATAATACAATACATTACATAGATAGATATTTTTTATTATACGTAGAAAACGACCAGAACACCCGGAACAAATATCTGCAGATCGTACACACAATTATTCCGAGGCGGGAATCGAACCCGCAACCTTCTGCGTCACAGGCAGACCTTCGCCCACCGCGCCACATCGGTCGTCTCTAATTAACAATCGATATAAAAATTTAAATTTAATACGAAAAATCCTTGTAACATCCATCATTCGATTTAAATTCAGACAACTTGAATGTCCATGAGTTAAAATCTAGTCCAAATTAGTTTATCCAGTCAAAGGTGGAACAGTAAGTGCTCATGCAGAATGCAGATGGCGTTAGCAGTAAACAGAAGCACTCAAAAGAACCTTTGAAACTGTTCTAAAACTTGCACAAAGACCCGTTATAACTTTTTTATTTTCCTTCAAAACAAAACGCTTGGCGCTAGCTTGCCATTTGAATTCGATTTTTGTCCAAAACACGAGTACGTAAAACGTACAATGCGAGTTTTCCTTTGCTTGAATTTTATCGTTTTTTCTTGAAATGTGCTGTCGGTGCTGATGACCAATAATCAGCATTCATGCGTAATTGTTGAGAGGGTTTGAACAAGGAGTTTTGTCCATATCAGGCAGATTGGTGAATCACTACATAGTATTAAACAAAGTCGCTTCCCGCTGCATGTCCCTATGTATGGATTCTTAGGCTGCGTCCGCCCTGGCCAACGACCAACGATTTAAAGAGTGTCTTTTCAATGAAATGCAAATCAACTTTATTTCTCTGAACATTATATGGATATGGATTGAAAACTAATGGTAATAATTTACAGAAACTGCTATGGCTCAATTCTGCCAACGAATCGCTTCACTATGACAATGGTATCATGGCAAAATCGTCACGTTCCTCTTCAGAAAGTAACTCCAGATAGTGTGTGAGGTGCTATTAGCATGAGGTGATTGATAAAAAACACTGACACTTTAAACATGCGCTCCTCTATCTATCATCATCATCATCAGCCTATCTTAGGCCACAGTTGGACATAGGCTAGTCCACAGCCATAGGCCTCCCCCAATGAGCGCCATAGCGCCCTGTCTTCAGCTTGCAGTCTTTCGCAGGTCGTCACCCCACCTGATCGGAGGGCGTCCTACACTACGTTTACCGAGTCATGGTCTCCACTCAAGAACACGTTTGACCCAGCAGCGACCGTCCTCTATCTATAGTTTATTTTATCTACGGTAAAACACCAAATCGTGTATTATGGCATGAATTGGTGGCGATTCTGTGACGATACCTTTGTCATACTGATACGATTGGTTTAACAGAATAAGGCCCAGGATTGTAACAAAATACCTTATACTTTCTTTAAGCCAAAATAAACCAGCGTACTTAATTAACTTTCTGTAAATATTTCGGAAAAATGAAGGGGTAAAAGAACCCTTAATAATTGTCGAACAACCCAAGGGTGTTCAAGATTAATTTCTTTGGACCCTCGCTATTTATAAGAATTTTTATTTTGAATATAGTTACTTCAAACGGTTTGTTTTTACATTATATGTTATTTCAGGCAGTTTTAGTTATGGCTTTTGAATAAGTTAGTTTTATAAAAAAAATTACACGCACAAACAAATTAGAATTCGTTTTAGCAATTGTTTACAAATTCGAATTAGTTTTCAATAGTTTATCTAACTGCAAACTGATGCAAACAATCTAGAGGTACCTCATACTGATCCATAATATCGATTTCAGGACATGGGCCATTGAAACTGCTTATAGGAATAAGTACCTATAGCTCGCAGAACCGATAGCCGTTTTTGGGGAATAAAGGTTCTCAAGTGGCGAACGCGATGCAATGCGAAACAGAGTGTGGGAAGAACTCCCTCTCGATGGACTGACGACGTTGTACCGGTCGCAGGGAGTTGCTGGATGGAGGCGGCTCAGGACCGCTACTGGTGTCGTTTTTGGGAGGCCGATGTTCAGCGTTGGGTGGACACATTAGTGTGCAATAATTTGTAAGATATATAGTATTAATTTGCGTAGTTTTAAATTGGTTGTGTATGTCCATGGTAGTTTTAAGGTAAATAAAAATATTTTCTTTCTTTCAATGGACGTGTAAGGGCTGATGATGATAGCGATGATGCATGTAACTATAAATTACGTTTCACAAAAACCGCAATTGAAACACGAGCAAACACAAAAAGGCTCAATTGAAAAGTCCGGCCCAAAACTTGTTAACAGAACCAAAATTTACGCGAAACTCTCAATTCAGTTCCATTACTATTGAAAATTAAGCCACTTTTTACTCGTGTTGAAGTACAATTGAAAATTAACATATTATCCACAATAAGTTAAGTTTAGTGATATATATAACTTTAGGAACTCACTTTACAAAATGCATAGACTTTTTTTCATTTTGAAGCATGTAGTATATCATATATTAGTCATAGTCATTGCAGTGGCTATGTATGTCAGACTATAATATTATCAAAATTAACTACTTTTGATTGACATAAATTTGTCGCAAAATCACGTTCAGAGCTTCTCACAAAGAAGAAGTTCCGCGAAAATTTTAATTTTTTAAATTGTTTTTAAAATAAAAATGAAGTCTTCTTTCAGTAAAATGTTCTATCTACAATATTTAAGGTACTTTCCCTCCATGTGGCATGGCTGAGGAACACCCTGTATAACGTGGACAGCGTGCGGTCAGCACAATTTGACACGAAGCGGTAACAGATCTTTTCCATTGAACTTTGACAGACTAATGACAAAATGACGTAATTTTAAATCCAAAAATATGCATCTATCACCTCGATCTCAGGTTACACCAGAAGAGACACCTACATATATTAACTTCAGAAAATTACTCAAATTACAACTAAAAATATTGGTACCTACTTAACTTGCTGACCCTGCGAACTTTGTTCCGCCTTATACGAAGAAGAAAAAACGGGATAGAAGGTATCCTATATCCGTCTCCTGGTTCTAAGCTACCTCCCCATCAATTTTCAGCCTTTCTTTAGTTATACATAGTGTAACTAACACGACTTTCTCTTATGTATATAGACTAGTTGTTGAGGTGTGCGCGAGCTGCTACCATTTAAAAACCAGGCTCCGTAATTTATACACCACACTTCCTCAAACCACTTTACTAAGTTCCCGTATGTTCCAGCCAAATGCAAATCAAAATAGTCCCAAAAAGATCCCGGCAAAGAGTTAAGGGTTGAAAACAGCCGGCAAACATCGTCGAATTTAATTCCACTCTCATTTACAGGCTGAGAGGTCTTTTACATCACACCGTAACGTAAAACAAGAATATTTGTAAGTACCTATTTACACACAAATAGTGCAGTGCAGTTGTGTGCAGTTATCGTCAACCGATTGAGCTGAAATTTGGCATTTGTGTAAGATCCGTAACAATGCAATGTCATGGTAGGATCAAGCTGGTCTTCTGAAATCCTAAAAGAATTTTTTAATTACACAGATTTTTTAAGTTGCTCGGGACAAATACTAATTTCTCGGGTATAAAATTGGGCCCATCTCGAGATCATTTTCTATACAACAACAAAAAATCATCCAAATCGTCCACAATTGACAGAGTAATCGACAAACATACAAACAACCGAACAATGAACATAATGACCTATTATTTTAGATCGGTTAAATAAAAATAAACGTTTGGTATCGTAATTAACTTATTCGAGTTGTATTTTATTTAACCAGAGACCCAAATATTATATACATATTATTAAAAAAACTTCCTACCCAGCTTTATCTACACAAAAATATCCCCATTTCGTCACTGCTTCCATAGTAGTTAAAAGTCTCTCGGGAAGTTTCGAAATCCGACCTTTTGAGCGTTCGCGGATGACCGGCCCAGCTTCAAGTTAAGTTGGACGTTTCCGAATTACAGTTTTGTTTTACATGCTAGTTTTATAGATAACTAGCCTTTGCCTTCGGCTTCGCATGCGATAATTTGGATTTATACGAACACTGATTAGTAGCCGACGTCGGGCAATAGAATCGTCGGGCCCTGGTCATGACGTGATCGACGAGCCAGCACAGGAGCTTGGTGGATGGCACACATTTGCGAAGACCTTTACATAAAGAATTTAAGTTTTTTAAATTTTATTTTCGGCAGTTGCCTCAACTGTGTCAAGCATTTACTATAATATTTTTGTTTCTGAATTCTTTTTTCAATGTCATTAAACATAATTAAGCATTTTTCATTCATATCACTACAATTCACTAGTAGTACCTCTATTATAGTATAGTATATAGTAGATAGTTTAAAACAAAGTTGCCTCCCGCTGTCTGTCTGTCCCTATGTATACTTAGATCTTTTGATGCGGTTTTTTTAAATACATAGAGTGATTCCAGAGGAAGGTTTATAAACCACTTGACACCTAGATTTCCACGGAGGGAAAGCCACGGGGCGCAGGTAAACCAACCTAGATATTAACTAAGATAAATGGAAAACAAATGTTTTGGTAGAACTTATACAGAATTTTCAGCTTATTTACAAAATAAAATTATTTATATTTAACAAGTAATTGGCGAAAACTCTCAAAGTAAAATAACGCTATGTAAAAGATATAACGAACGAAAACTCGCGCCGCAAACAAGCGACAAAGAAAAGTGTTTTCCTGAAATCAAATCCCTACCTAATTAACTTTAGGTCTGAAATTTCAAGAACATTATGTTTAAGATTTATTGAAAGGAGATCCACCGAGCATATTGTAACTCTCATTAACAAAAACCTTGAACTGAAATCGTATACCTATGTATTTTCGTTCAGTGTGATTCGAATAAAGGAAAAGCTCCCGTTTCTTGCTCGCTTTTATTTACCACACATGTTTCCTAATGGGTACCTTAATGACAATAACATTCTTTAGACTATTTTCGTCTGTCTTTACTAATATTATAAAGAGGAAATGTTTGATTTTTTGTTTGTTTGTTTGTATTGAATAGGCTCCGAAACAACTGGACCGATTTGAAAAATTATTTCAGCGTTGGGAAGCTACACTATCCCCGGTGAACATATGTAGGTTATATAAAATTTTCAAAAAAGCTTCTACATCAATTATAGATATATTTAATAATATCTATTATATACAATGATCCGGAGATGGTCCCATACAATTTTTATTTCTGAGCCATTAGCAATTTATTCATTGGGTATATACCTACATATATACAACTGAAGACACTGTAAAAATATAAGATATTTGAAGTCAGTTTTTAGTTTAAAACTTCTGAAACTATCATTTTATTTACGTTATTAACACTAAAGTCATTTAAAACGGGATATTTACCATGATTTGATTTTTGAGTTTTCCAATATTTCGGCACAGTTTCATGCGCCATGATCACGGAATAACTGAAGACACTGCGAGTTCGTTTTTATGAGCAGATATACCGATCTACCCTCATTTTCTGTCTTTTGCTACGAACGTTACCACTACCACCGGTTTCATTATTATCGACCGCAGCTCGATCACGACACACAACACTGACAGTATCAGAACGCGGCGCGGTTGGTCACAACAGGGTTCCAGGTTCCCGATAATTGGAAACCATCTATATCAATATTGGAAAACTCAAAAATCAAATCATGGTAAATATCCCGTTTTAAATGACTTTAGTTTTTTCAAAATCATCAATACCTTACAAAATAACAAAGCTTTTTCATCTCACTTTCCCCATTAACAAAATATTAGCTCAACGGATAAACCGATTATAATATCTCCTCTGCGAACTTTGTTCAAAGACTTTGCACTAAGAACAACTTGGCCGATGTACAATGTAACAAAGGAGCAACAAACCAGGAGGCTAACTGAACAATAAGCACCGCCTGGATAACCTGGGTAACTTTCTTCAGGGATTTAAAACTAAATAGAGGCGATAGGACGAGGTTAGACAGGAAACAGGGGCTCTGCTCGGAGTTTCTCTGAAGGATAGGATTCGAAACGAATACATCGGACAGAGAACCAAAGTTATCGACATAGCTCTAAGAATTAGCAAGCTGAAGTGGCAGTGGGCCGGCCATATCTCGCGAAGAACCGACGGGGCAAACATGTTCTCGAGTGGAGACAACGACTCGGTAAACGTAGTATAGGACGCCCTCCGACTAGGTGGGATGACTACCTGCGAAAGACTGCAGATAGATGCTGGATGCGTCAAGCTGAAGACAGGGCGCTATGGCGCTCATTGGGGGAGGCCTATGTCCAGCTGTGGACTGCTATAGGCTGGTGATGAGACAGGAAACAGGTTGGTGAACCGATGGTTGAAGCCACCGGTTCTGTTAAAAAACCAGCCAAGTGCGAAAGTTTCGTACTGTTATCTATAAAATCGATATCGAGCAAAAAACGAGCTAAAAACCACGTTTGTTGTATGGGCCCCCTTAAATATTAATTTTATTATATTTTTTAGTATTTATTGTTATAGCGGCAATAGAAATTCATCATCTGTGAAAACTTCAAATATTTGAAAGCTTAAAATATTTTCCCAAACCGGTTTTCTACCTAAAATCGTTAAATAAGTAGCTTCAAGTTTTGATGAGAGGCAAAGTACATACAAGCGTGTAATTAAAAAGGAATCTTCCGAGTTCAAAATATTGAATTTACAAGTTTTGAATAATTTTGGAAGTATTTGACAAACGCAAACTTAAATAGCATCTTAAATGCACTATTTAAGATGCTTCATTTGGCTTTAGTATTAAGGATCTGCTATACACTTCTTACAGTACAAAGTTGCTCAATGAGCAATGGAAAGAGCAGAGTTTCTTTGAAGGATAGGATTCGTAACGAACATCCGACAGATAACCAAAGTTATTGACATAGCTCTAGGAATTAGCAAGCTGAAGTGGCAGTGGGCCGGCCATATCTCGTGAAGAAACGACAACCGCGGGGATAAACGTGTTCTTGAGGAATCCCTCCGGCCAGGTGGGATGACGACTTGCGAAAGACTTCAGGCAGATGCTGGATGCGGGAAGCTGAAGACAGGGTGCTGTGGCGCTCATTAGGGGAGGCCTATGTCCAGCAGTGGACTATTATAGGTTGATGATAAACACCTTGTCAGCAAACTTACGTTCACTGCCAAACATTGCCCAAACAAGAGGAGTTTTGCCATAATCAACACGCTTGGTAGACGGATTGATGAATGCAGTTTATATGTTAAAAATACACAGAAATGCAAAGCATAGCTTTCCATAGCTCTCTGAGCGACTTTGAACTGGTGTACCAACCCTACCGTGAGTGTCCACGTCTCAGCTCCGTAGGTCATGACATGACAGGTAGAACAATAAGCTATGTTTCTATGTATGAGGTATATCTTCTATACTCATATTATAATGAGGAAAGGTTTGATTTTTGTTTGTTTATTTGTATTGAATAGGCTCCGAAACTACTGGTCCGATTTGAAAAATTATTTCGCCGTTGGGAAGCTACACTATCCGCGGTGAACATAGACTATATTGAAATTGTTATTTGAATTGAACGCGGGTGAAACCGCGGGAAACAGCTAGTCAAGTATAAAGGTATGTGAAAACTCATTGAAACTGTGCTTGTTATCTCGTTAGATACAGAAAAAGTTACACATACACGATACAGTATCCTTATTGCGGTTTCCAAAGCGTTGCGAGGGTTCATTCGAACTCAATTCAACCCTGAACAAGTTGCGAAACTTCTATTTAGCCGAACATTATCTTGATGAATTACACGATTCGCTCCACTTTTCTAACTTCGAAGGCTATTTCATATTTTTTAAGTAATAAAGCAAATTTCGGAACTGCTGTTTTAATTCAATAATTATTTCTAGATGTAAAATTGAAAATATGTTACGTCACAATAGGGAGGGGGGTCTCCAAAATGCTTATATTATAATAGCTTTGAAAGGGCGGGGGGGAAGGGCCAAAAATCATGAAATTCGTGTGACGTAATCTATGGCTGACTTCTATGAGGTATATCAAGTATAAAGTAGTAGTATATGAAAACTCATTGAAACATTTGAAACTGTGCTTGTAATATCGTTGGATACAGAAGAAGTTACACGATACAGTATCCTTATTGCGGTTTCCAAAGCGTTGCGAGGGTTCATTCGAACTCAATTCAACCCTGACCAAGTTGCGAAACTTCTATTTAGCTGAACATTATCTTAAATGGCGGAGCTTACACGGTTCGCTCCACTTTTCTAACTTCGAAGTCTATTTTATAAATTTTTAGTTACTTTTGAAGTTTTCCAGCGGTATTTATCCTGCTGCGCAAGATAGGTTATATTTTTGAGTTTATTGGTGCTTCCTAGGAAAATAACATAAGCCTGCAGTTTATTGTGCAGTTTAGCATGGCAGAGCGGGGAAATGAGTTTTAAAAGACGTAAGGAATTCTATTATTACTCGATTCCCTAAAATAAATTAAAAGAAAATATGATTGGATGTTGTATCCTCTCAGATTTCCTATTCTACTAATATTATGGACGACGAAGGCGCTATGGCACTCACAAGGGGAGGCCTATGTCCAGCAGTGGACTAACATAGGCTGATGATGTTGATGACTTTGTATACATTATAATCATGGTACAAACGCATTGGTAGTCAGCCAACAATCCTAGTTCCCATGCATGGTTATGTCATGCTGCTCGGGTCGAGGAACGTTTTAATATCAAAATGAAGTGAATAAACTTAGTACTAGGTATCTAGTAGATACTATGACCCACCTAAGCGAGTGACAAGAAAGTCATTTATTTCATCTTTAAACTTTGAAAGCACTTGACATGTCAAAAAATTACATAATAAAAAAAATTAAAAAAAATGCTGGACACTTCACACAGCATTATCTAGACCCATGGTAAGCAGAGCTTGTGTTATGGGTACTAGATAACTGATATACATAATACAATAAATTACATAGATAGATATTTTTTATTATACATAGAAAACGACCAGAACATCCGAAACAAATATCTGCAGATCGTACACACATTTGTTCCGAGGCGGGAATCGAAACCGCAACCTCCTGCGTCGCAGGCGGACCTTCGCCCACCGCGCCACATCGGTCATCTCTATATCAGAATAACTTTACAAAATAAAGATATTGTGTCCGCCTTAGCTTTGTAAATTTTTATAAATTGACAAAGCTATGGCGGACACTCTTTGTACCATTTTTCATCGTATAATTTTTTCATTAGATGGTTTTTGACAAATTTTAGTATTTCAGTGTTAGGTTTTTGTCTTAAGTTAATTGCCCCCAACCACAACAAAGTCTTATCATCTCGGTCGACTTTTCAAAATCTCGCGGGCACTGGAGCTTTTATTTAAAACTCTTCTCAGGATTGATCCCTCGATTTATTGAAATAACTCATACTCCGTTATAAATGCTAAATGGCACAGACCCAAATTTTTATATGATTATTTTACTATCTAATTATTTTTTTATCAAATTATTTTACTATTATTATTTTACCATCTAAAATCTTGTATCCTCTAATAAGAAATATTATTTATTATTCGAAAAATGTAACAAGGTATTCATTCTGTCTCAGAACCGATAACCGTTGGGGAGTAAAGGTTTATCCATCCATCCAAAGGCTGCCTGGAAGAAATCGCTGATTGTGCCACTAGATTTAGTGTTTGACCGAAAACGCTGTTCCGCGCCTGAGGTATGCGAGCGGCGAGACGGGGGAGAAATATCGGCCGCTCCGATCCATCAGTCTGCCGTCAACGCGTACTCTTGCTCTTTTTTCCTCGCCCCTCACCTCACCTCGCCGCACTTTCCTAAGGAGCGGTAGAGCGGTTTCGGTCAAACTTTGATATTGCAATAAAGATATATTATATTGTATTGTATTGTTTATGTTCTCGAGTGGTGACGGCGATGCAATGCGAAACGGAGTGTGGGAAGACCTCCCACTCGATGGACCGACGACACTGTAGCGGTCGCAGGGAGTCGATGGATCGAGGCGGTTTAAGACCGCTATTCGTGGCATTGTTTGGGAGGCCTATGTTCAGCTGTGGACGTGTACCGGCTGATGATGATGAGGATATGATATGTACCAACTGGATAACCCGCTCACAATCACGAGTGACATAATATCTAGTAGGTTCTACGCTGTGGTGTGCTAACAACAAATAACCCGGTGAGGAACTTCGATAAGGCAATGTCTGCAACGAGTGCCGGCTACATAAAATATGGCGCAAGTGATAAGAGGACGGCTTTTATGTATTGGATTATGTTCCGAGTAGTTTTACTGATGATAGAAAAAACACTCCTTATCTATCATTACATAGTTTAAATTTAAATAAATCAAAGTGTGTGTGAGATGTAATTGAAATGTATTCGTTTGAAAGACCTATCGATGTCATTATTTATGGAATACAACATAATTCAAATGTCCGCCACGGCTTCTCTGGGCGGAGCACATCCGAAATATCCAATTTTCCATGACTTTGGCGCATAAAAATCATCATCAGTGCTTCAAGAGGAAGGTTTATATGTACATATATAATACATGCATAGCATATGCACCGCGTGCGAAGCCGGGGCGTGGGCGGGTCGCTAGTTCTATACATTCCATACGATTCGATAAATTATATCGACTACTTTGTTAGTCTAGCGGTCGCGTGTTCAAACGCACTGATAATGAGGTCCTTGGTTCAAATCCTGGGTGAACCAAGGTGTTATTGAGATTTTTCTTGCGAGAAAAATGCACAGTTACAACCCGGAGTCAACTATTCCATTTTGGTACCGTACCTAATCACAATGACATAATGACATAACTTTTTCTGTGGCTCAGCGACCCAAAGTGAATCATTAATTACCTTCGATACTAGACTTCTCAAACCATCGCGGGTCGAAATAGTCTCTTGCCTCCACTAATTTCATCGTTGTCCACAGCTAAATACAGGCCTCCCCTATTGAGCACCTTAGCGCCCTGTACTTAGCTAGCCACATCCACCATCTGCAGTCTTTTGCAGTTCGAAATCCCACCTGGCTGGACTACTTTTTACGAGTCGCAGATTGTTTATGACAGCTAATAGACATTCGTATTAGTAGATTAGGATTTAAAAAGTATTTGAATATATTTTTTGAGTACAGTTTCTGGTAACTTGGACCACATTACTCCATTACGGATGCGTCATGGCAGTCCACGCGCGTGTAGGCTAGGTTGGTAGATTCCGCGTCATCACATGGTGTTGTAATTGTCGATTGTTAGCCTAGATTATACCTAGGTATTGGACTGAAGGTAAAGCTTGTCTAGGTCTTATTTTCTTTGAACCGAAACAACTTATTGTTCAATCAAATTGTACACTGCTTTGAACACAACTTGGTTAATATGTTACCTTGATATGTACATAGGCAGTGAAACAATCGTCTACCAAAAATCAATTTCTAGTTACGTAATATAATACAGATGAAAGAAAGAAAAATTTCTCAATTCACGAACAAAGAACTCAGAAAGCTATGCAAAAGCAAATAAAATGGATTCTCTTACGTAATAGTCCCAAGGATTGTCTAAGGTCATATTAACAGAGGTGTAGAGTTGACTGCGAAGGACTGAGCTATAGGAGTATGAACCTAAACTACAACTCAGCCCGTGAATGTCGTAAGAATAGACTAAATGAACCTACCATAGGAAAGCATGCAGCTTTCTCCAGTGTATTGTAACACCTCTACTGCGTTCACTACGCTGTATATAATATGCTTACTAAGCGTGAACTCGTCGTCTTTTTTCCTTTCATTAATTAAGTCTTAATTAATTTTTCACTTTGCAGAAATCGTTAGAAAACATCGTTGGCTTGAAATATCGGCGCCAAGCAAAGAATAAAGCTAGACACAGACAGAGCCAACGCCACGCAACGTACACGTTGCATTATGATATCCGAACACTTAAATTTGTATTTCGTACAAATTTAAGTGACAGATGGCCTAGAGACAGCCTTATCGTACGCTACGCCATTCGACGTTTCCTACATTTCGTTGCGTAGTACGTTGGGATCAGTTAGTTCCCAGCTTAAGTATTTACTCTCGGCATCAACACTTTCGGCACCAATGAGTACTTGTTACATTTAAATTTGTTCAAGTGTTTGTTCTAGTTTTCCTTTGTTTCTCGTCCTATAGCTAGATGCTTGTACTCTCAGTTCGCAGTATATTCTAAGAAGTTTATCCTTCGAGATAAAGAATTGTACTGTGAAGGATGGCTTTAAATAACATTAAAAATGGTATCGTTAATCTACGACTGTTTTAATAGGAAACTTTTGTGTTGTGACGTTGTCGATGGAGTAATATAAATATTTCGTAGACGCCAAAAGTAGTTTCGTAGTTAGACGGTTTCGTAGAGCTCAAACAAAAAGGAAATTACAGGGGAACTAACTATATATGTAGAACTATACTTGGTTCTCGAATTCTCAATATTTTTCTGTAAACACGGAGGGAGATAAAATATGTATTTTACGACAATACTTACCTATCATCGGAGCAAATAGTAGAAGTTCGAAAGAATATATTAGGTTTATCATTTCGACATCTATATTATCTCGGATTCTGTTATTATGTTTAGTTCCAAACAAATTAATGATTATTATTCAATGAACAGGGAACCTACTAATACCATAAATTCTCTAGCAATTTTAAGAATAAAGACCGTGGCTTCTTTACGTACTTATTCGATATGATGGGAAACCTTCAGTACACCCTGCGTCAGTGAATTACAACAACCTTGTTATCTATGCTAATACTCGTAGTAATAATAGCTTAGAAACAATGTTCCTTTTCTGTTAATTCTTATAAAATAGAGAACATAGTAGGTATCTACTTATCATCATCATCATCATCAGCCTATAGTCCAGCAGTGGACACTGCTGGACATAGGCCTCCCCCAATGAGTGCCATAGCGCCCTGTCTTCAGCTTGCCGCATCCAGCATCTACCTGCAGTATTTCGCAGGTCGTCATCCCACCTGGTCGGAGGGCGTCCTACACTACGTTTACCGAGTCGTGGTCTACACTCGAGAATACGACTTGGTAAATCGTCGATCTACTTATCAGATTTTGATAATACAATGACCATCGTAAAAGCCAAAGTCGTCTACATAAAGAGCAAAATATTTTTCGAATCAACGCCAGCCTAATATCCATTTGGACACAATCTGCCGTTTCTAAATCGTTAACTTAATGCACTGAGGGTTATTTTTGTTCCCTCCTTTTCCTGAAAGCTTTGCCTTCATAATGAACTGGTTATAAGTATTTTAGGATATTGGTCGGTACAATATAGGATGATGATTTGAAGCCTACTCTGCTGCTTAGGTCTGGTGGTTTATATATTCGTGAAGCCTATACAATGTGTCTCTGACCAGGTGGGATGACGACCTGCGAAAGACTGCAGGTAGATGCTGGATGCGTCAAGCTGAAGACAGGGCGCTATGGCGCTCATTGGGGGAGGCTTATGTCCAGCAGTGGACTAACATAGGCTGATGATGATGATATAATGTGTATTGTCGAAGCTTTATCAAGCTAAATGTGCAAATATAAAACAAAAAAATATCGATTAAAATCGCAAAAAAGTTATATCGATGTATAATAAAAAAAAATCTATGTAATGTATTGGTTTATGTATATCAGTTATCTAGTACCCATAACACAAGCTCTGCTTACCATGGGGCTAGATAATGCTGTGTGAATAGTCCAGCAATTTTTTTAAATTTTTTTTTATTTGGAAATATTCTGTTTACACTATATCTCAAAAAAAAAAAATTACTGTCCCTGTTGCAATTTGGGCTGATTGTAGTGTTGATCGAAAATAATTATAACAAGTCTTGGAGTCGAATCAATTTGACAAAGGCTCAATCCTGAAAGCGATACCTTCACTAGATCTTAATGGCAGGATATCCCAAATCCCGGTCCTGTGATCAAAGGGTCATTAGATAATTATTAACAATAGCAATTATTGAGTTTTCGTCGACAGGATAAGTCCTTTGATGAGTGTTATTAATTTACCTAAGATATTTTGGAAGTGCTCTTTTGATTTGAGATATTAATCAAGTTATTTTAGGAGTTTGCACAGTCCTTGTTGTACAAAAGTAATTAAATGATGAAAACTATAAATAATTACTAGCTGCGCACCGGGGCTTCACCCGTGTGGATATTAAAAAATTATGAGGCGTATGAACAGTTTACGTCCTATCCTCAGACCTACTGAATACATACACACAAAATTTCAAAAGAATCGGTCGAGTCGTTTCGCAGGAGTTTTGTTACAAACACTGTGATACGAAAATTTTATATACACATTAGATTTATTTACATATTTTAGATACCATTATTGATTGACGATCTAATAGTTTATTATTTTAATAAAAATTACCTACGAGTACATATACGTAACATACCCCATCATTAGAAAACGTTCCTACCGATATTGTAGTGTTCCCTTTTTAGTCGTATTACCAAATCTTTTAGTCGTAAGGCAAATAAATGAAAGTAGTGGCCCGTCTACTCTATCGAGGTCTGTATTTTATCCAACGCAAAATTCACTCTCGATTTCATTGAATTTTATCACCTCGCGTTACAGCCCAGTTTATCTTGAAGGGTGATTTACAGTGATAAAAGACAAGGGCCTGTGTGTGTGACTTTTTGCTCGAGCAATTTGAGTAATGATGCTTTCTTTGTATCTTTTTTGTTCCAAAGCCTTTCGTATTTATGTTCGGTAATTTATTTTCAGTTCTGGCGCGATATAAAAGGGAGCCTTTTCAGAAATACACTGAAAATAAACAAAAGCTGTTAGGCAACAATGGAGAGATCATAAATTCTAGAATATTGGTCTTTGGGAGTTCTCTGATATTAGATTCTGCCCACGTCTTTGCTTGAAGAACTTCACTGGCCAAGTGAGGCCAATCTCTCGGCACAGTAAATTAAACAGATGGATTTACTTACTTTAGGAAACCTTCTGGCCTATTTAGTTTTAGCCTTAAGTGTACACTCATACCATCATCACAAACTGTTTTCGCTGTTGAGTTGACCTGCACTTCGTCATTATATGCGTCGACGAATGATGCTATGTTTTGTAAAGTAAAAAACATTTATTTTGTACACCAATACATAAACAGCAGATACAAAAGACAGAGGTTTAACAGATGAACAGAGAAAATTAAACATAAGGTAAGCTCATCAGGTTTAATTAGGTAATAGCAAAATGTTAGTGATTTTTAGTTACTGTCATTAACCCTATTAAAATAAGATTAGGTAAAAATACCTACTCACGAAGGTCTAGACCTAAATACCTAAACCGTAAGCATCCTTTACTAGGTACAAGAGAGGCTTTTATCTAGTCGGGTCCAAGTGCCCTTTTCATCTTGAGTAGAATGAAGTTTCCAGACCAGCCAATTTGATTTCGTGCGTAGACGAAGGTTTTTTGATTGAGCCTTTTCTGAGGGCTATTTCGTCGCTACTTATTTAGGTCGGGTTTTTTGGAATCGTGGATTACTTGTGGGGATATATTTTTTGTGTTATGTAGGTATTAAGTTTATTTATTTATTGAGCTAGTGAGAAATTAATTTAGAATGACACTAATCATAAGAACATGAATAAAAATAAAATTTATATAATTGACAATTCTAACATTATCTAAAATTATATTTTAAAAGGTAATAATACTTTCATAAATAATAAATCTTATAAAGTCAAACAATTATACTATAATATAGGTACTTATATACATTTAATTATTTGTTGTAGTGGAATATTATAGGTTGTTGATTATGATGATGATTTTTGTGCTAGGAGAACCAAAAATTGTCCTTCGAGCAGGACAACGATAATTCATGTTAATCACTGTTTTAAAACAAAACCGGCGGCCGGGTGATTATGTTACTCGCGACCGGCTTGCGACAGGCGTAAATTAAGCAATCAGTGCTGTCAAACGTCAATTTTGTATTAGTTTGACAACAGCTACAACGTCAAAAAGTTGCTATTGCTATGATATCAATACCGATAATTATAAACAACGTATAACCTACGCAAACAAATATAAACCAAAAATATCACTAATAGAATAACCCTTATTTTTCCTCCATATTGTAAAGTAATATTAGTTACGATAGCCTTCGTAGCTTAGTGTAATACAAAGACCCTGGAGACTCCCGCGGCGTGACAAACGTCCCCATGATTCAGAGACCGGAACTAATGCCGGGGTATGGACTGTGCCACGAGTAAGTACTGTAGTTACTACCCATGTGGGCAAGGTATAATGGAATAAGTATATGGAGCCTTAAAAAAAATTTATTGCATCAACTTAAAAAACTATAAATACAGGTTCTGAGGTCACCCTTTAAGCAAAATTTGCTTGTGTTAGGAGACCCCGCTCTTACATATAATATATTAACAATATTTAAGTATTTGCGTAACAAGATATACATACTAAATTAAAGCTTAAAATCATTATATAGCTACGCCATTTTGAAGAGCGGTATTAAAACCACCTGGTCCGATATATAATTATTACATTTTGTTAGTTATTATTATTACTATACGAGTAAGTAATTGAAAATCTTTGACTTGCTATTAAAAATAATTTTAATCTTTATATGTTTTCGTAGCTGTTGATTTTACTATAAATTTAAATAGATAAATAAGACAGAAACACTACATTTTTATTTTTTAGTGTTTCTGCCTTATTTATTTATTCTGTTAAGTAAATTCAGGTCATCTTACAACGTTTTCACACAATCCTTTCTAAAAATCCCACTTTTACAATTCACGTAACTTTCCCCTGCATAGCGTTACCAAAAAGAGCTGTTTTTTCTTTTCATTTTAACGTCACGTCAATCTTAGAATCCCTTTCAACATGAATGTATAAAATATCTCCGCTCTCGTTTGATTTAGGTGGAATCTCATCGTAACTCATTGATAGCGTGTAGGCGTTCCAATTGGATACTGACACCTAAATCCACTCGGGATAAGCGCGGATGATGTCACACTGAGTACAACGGTTACTGAAATAACGTTTAGGAAACGTTATTATAGTAACCGTTATTTGCCGTTAGTTATCGTTTAGTAACGTTGTCATAAATAAAAAGTTTCAAAGGTTGCGTTATCAGCTGGGAATCGTATAATTCGCAACCTCGTCTTAGTTGGCTGTTAATAATTATTCTCAGACTTCTGCAGATTAATTCAGATGTTTACTGACTCATACTATTTTCGCTGTTGGTTAATATTGTTTTTATTCGTAAAGACAATGCAAACGATGAGCGGTGAAAATATTATGAGTGTTAGACTCACGAGTATATCTGAATCGACCAGCGCACACCTGCTGCTAAAGAACAGAGAAAAAAGCTAAATCCAACACGCTAAGAGATTGTGAACATGGGTATAAGTAAGTATGTTTCTCGCATGGTTAAAACTGCTAAAGATTAAAAAGCTAAAGACTTATGTTTTGCATCGTAAAATTCTTAAACTGTTAACATGTTTAGGCACTAGGAGGGTGCAAAGTTACCGTAACTTTGGCCCCGCGGCTAACTTTACTCGCCAAGTCGTATATTGCTCTTGCACACGACTATTGATTGCCGTAAATTGGATTTTTAAAATATTATTTATTTTAAGTTGATATTTTGAAACTATCATAGTGATTAACACAAAGGTCATTTAAAACAGGATATTTACCATGTACAACTGTGCCGAATTATTGGAAAACTCAAAAATCAAATCACGGTAAATATCCCGATGTTTGAGATTATTAGTAGTTTTGATTTAAAATTGATAGTTAAGATCATGTTAGTACTTTGTATCTGGACATATGTAGTTGATGGTACTCATATTCAGCAACAGAGATCCTCCATCAGTTTGATAGAAGCTTGAGAATCTGGTCAGGAGTTACGAAAATACAAACTTACAAAAACTGCCTTCAAAAATGTTCTGGGTTAGATCATGTGTGAATTGCCCAGCATTATTTAGTTGTGTATTTTAATTATTTATTTTTATAGTTCATACGTAAGCGAAGAAATATTTGTTTTAATTTTCGAGTTTATTTAGTTTTGGTGTTCACGCAAAGCAACTTTAATCTGGGACTCAAATGATTAAAATAAAACAACTAATATATATAATGGATTAGTTAAGCTATATCTGTAGGTTGTTTGCAATAGTCTGCAGTCAGCTCAATTGTTTCAATTGTGAATACTAGTTATAATTTGTTTCTATTATAATTTAGTAACTTTTTTGTTAATAAAGATATAAATAAAACTGATTATTTCAGCAGCACGCCATAGTCGTGTACACTCTACTTCAGTCTTTATTTACTTCAGCGTAAGTTCACATTTGAGTTGCAAAGTTCAACTGCCGGCGCGAGTACACCATAAACAGTATGTGAACTGATTTAAATGTTGTTTCTAAAGTACTCTCTCTAAGTTTTATTACAAAACTGGCGTGTTTTTCTAACTTTTTACCCAACTATACATATGTATTGTATACATAGTATAAAACAAAGTCGCATCCCACTGTCGTCTGTCCCTATTTATGCTTAGATCTTTAAAACTACGCTACGGATTTTGATGCAGTTTTTTAAAATAGGTAGTGTTTCAAGAGGAAGGTTTAGAAATGATTTGACACATAGAATTCTATGCGGGAGAAGCCGCGGGGCGCAGCTTGTACACGCGTACCGTTGTCTCAAGGCGGGAATCGAACCTGCGTCGCAGGCGGACTTTCGCCCATCGCGCCACAGAGGTCGTCTGTTGCAAAACTGTATGAAATGCCGAACTCGACCATCAAGACTGCACGGCGATACCCTGCAGAATGAAAGAGGCCTAGCAGATACGAGTAGATATCATAAATTTGCCATGTAATAGCAAGCAATTTGATATGTTTAGATGGTTTGTAAGATGTATATTAGGGTGGCTCACGAATGTATGGAAAAAAAATATTTTCCGAATTTTAAGTTCTAATAGGGGGGGTTCGGTGCGTAATATTGATGTGAAAATAAATGCAATTTTTCAATTTTTTTGGAAAACTCCTTCTGCCTCCGCACAGACCTCAAATTCAAATAAAAAACAAAAAAGTTTAACGTGGGGAAAAACGTAAGAATTTAATTATAAAATTACGTAGAAAGTAATTAAAATTCAGTATTTTTATAATAAACATATTTATTCAGATAAAATTACAAAACAAACTAAAATTCTAAGAATGACAAAGACCAAATTATGTTCTTTAATTAGCTCGAAAATCTCGTTTTGAGTCAAATTTCGGCATTATTTTCCTTGACTCCAATTTGGCTTTTATTGCACCCAAACGGGCTTTTTTTGTGCACTGTGAAGTTGAAGCTTCAGTTGTTATTTTTACTGCCCATTTAACGGCTTGAGTATGACAGGGAAGCCTCAGAAACAGCAGCTCGGCCTCACCTCCAGTTTCAACGATGTGCTGGATTTCTTGATCGAACAAGTTCTTTAAATAGGTGGGTAAGTCAGAGTTTCCTGCCAATTTATCAAGTCAATATATGTGGAAGCATTGAAATTTATAAGGGGTACTTCAAATAGTCTTGGTACTGAAGGCTGAGGCATGCTGCGTGCCTTCAATATGCGCCGGGCTGCTAATTCTCTAATGTGTTTCCTGTCATCAGTAATCATTGCAAGAAGAATGCTCTCCGGATGGGCAAAATAGCTATTGCGTTAAATAACAGAATCAATAACATTTTTGAGATCTTCTGGCAGGTATCTGGAGACCCTTATATTGCAAAGATGTCGTGAACCATCTTTGCATGATGGCTTATGTTTAATTTCAAACCAAGATGGTGCATAAACATTTACGACAAATGCAGCCACAGTTTTCAAATTTTCGATGGTGTCTCAAATGTCCGGTTGGCCCGTGTGAGCCAGCGGGCATGACAGAGTTTGCCTGGAGACTTATATGCTAAGTCATCTGGGAAATCACCTGAAATTACCGCAAAGACTATCTTATGCAAGTACTGTTGATCTGTACTTCAATCTTTCGACATTTCAGGAAGTAATTCTCCCTCGATGTGTGGAAAGTTTTTCACAGGCAGTAATTCACAGGTTTCCAGAGCTTTACCTAATGGTCCAGTGTAAGATTTAGGTCCCGAAGCACATCCGTCAAGATGCGCAAAGGGCGATGGCACACGACGCGACACGTGCTGCTAAGCGCCCCCTCCCGCACCCCTTCCCCGCGTTTAAAACACAAGATCGAGCATTATTATTACTTTATTTTAAAAAAAGACCATACTAGACATTAGTCGGTGAAAAAAGTCAGCTAATTTAATTTTTATGCAGTAAGTAATGAAGCGTCAAAGTAGACTCCAAAATCATGTTTTTTCAAATATTCGATGACGTTGCGGAGGCAGTTACTGTCAATCAAATTAAATAATATTTTACATAGTTGGTTTTTAACCAAAAACGCACAAACTTTTCACTATTAGGATACCGTAAGTCGAAAAAAAAAATTTCGAGCCACCCTAATGTATATCACGCATGTAATTCTAGCAAATGATAATGCCGAGGCACTACAATTGACCATTACTGGAGCGTGGTCGTTACGTCACAGTTACCTTTACGTTCGTTACGTTTGTCGCGGCGTTACGACAGCGTGTGCAATTACGCTAACGACATCTTGTTATTACAATTAAATGGTGTTAAAAACAATAAAATCGTTTTAAATTATGTTTAAATGAGGCGATTTTTATTGGTATTTCTTGAAATTATCTTTGTTATTGCAGAGGATTGGGGTAATGGAGTAAGGATATCGTTTGCAAGAGGTCAATTAGGTATTTTCAAGCTAGTTAAAAAGTAAGGTTCGTAATTCATAGGATGGTTTTTTAAACATTTGAAAATATCTATATATCTTATATAATAAGGGATGGTTTTTTTGTTTTTGTGATTTGCTTTATTACGCCATGATCACACAACCACTATTTGATACACATAAACACATTATGTTTCGTAACATAAAATATATATTTTATGACTGTTCTGAATTTTATTATTATATTAATCCATTATTTTTATTTTTTATTTGTAACTTAAAAATAGAAATTTTAATATTGTTTCAATTGTAAAATAAACATTCGCATGCCTATGCTAGGTAGAATATAACTGCACATATGATAAATTTAAGACCTACATAGTAACATATATTCTGGCAAATAAATATCTTTATCTTTATAACTTACATAGAACATAAGTTCTGTGTAAGTTTTATAAAATAAAAAAAATTCATTCATTCATTCATAATCATTTAACCATAATCGACAGCCATATACTGATTCACTGCTAGATGGACCTTCCCCTATTAAATCTTATTCGATTTCATGCAATGCCCATAATCCCCACGCTGGGCATGAGGGTTGGGGATCGCAATTCGGTAAAAAACCATTTGGAAAATCTCAATACCTACCTAACTATTGATAATCTCATTCGTTTCAAAAGTTTTTTTTAAATTTTTTTTTTTATTCTCAATATTATAAAGGGCTTTGTCGCACACGCGATTATGTCGCCCTGGTGAATTTAACAGAAAAACACAAAATCAAATCTAACTAAAATAAAATTAACTTAATTACCTAACATTACGAGTTTGTACAGCGCCCTAGCTGCGTCTGAGACAGGCTCAGCGAGAACGCTGTTACAGTGACCTATATCCCTATAACTAAATGGTAAAATACTATTTCTAAACGATTCGTTCCGAACACACTCCATCAATATGTGGTAAACATCGTCTGTAGAATTACATAGTAGGCAATTTGGTGTTGTTGATTTTTTCATTAAATGTAAAAATTTATTGCCTGGGATGTGTCCGGTTTCAAAAGTTTTACACCACCGATAAATTTCAACCACAAAACTCCATTCAATCTATCAAAACCGCTTTCTTTCAGCAAATCGGGTAGAAAATCAAATTGTGGATCCCTTTGAGTACGTAATCAGATCAGCGGGCAGTGGCGCTCAGTCGTTATCAAACGCATGTAGCGGCCACTATGGTGTTTCATGAATATTTATATGAAAGCTAGAGATTCTGCAGTCAAAGGAAAAGCTAGATTTTACGTCGGCCTAGTTTTGTCGATAAAAACTCATAACAGAGCCTCATTCCTCTAAATAATTCGCTTCACCATAACTGTATTATAGTCTCAGAATGACACATTTTGCCATTTTATCTTGGATTAAACTTCAACTTCTTGCTAGATGGTTCTGCGTCAGGCTTAGCGCAATTCTGCTGTCTTTGATTAAATAAACTACAGATGAAGAGACACGTGTCAAAGGTATTAAAGCTAAAACCATTATATCAACCTGTCCGTGCAAATAGTAGGTGATATTTGCACGAAATTATTAAAGTTTTCTCATCTATAGACTATTCTGAGACGATACACGTAGTTATTGTATTCTATTTGGAAGATCATCATCATCATCAGCCTATAGTCCAGCAGTGGACACTGCTGGACATAGGCCTCCCCCAATGAGTGCCATAGCGCCCTGTCTTCAGCTTGCTGCATCCAGCATCTACCTGCAGTCTTTCGCAGGTCGTCATCCCACCTGGTCGTAGGGCGTCCTACACTACGTTTACTGAGTCGTGGTCTCCACTCAAGAACACGTTCGCCTTATTCTGTCGATTCTTCGCGAGATATGGCCGACCCACTGCCACTTCAGCTTGCTAATTCTTATTTCTTTGGAAGATACCACTGCCATATTAAATTAATTGGTAAGCAGAATGTGGCACCTGGATCTGAATGACGAAGAATTGTCCAGTATTATTTATTTCATTATATTTATATATGTAAAAGACTGTCATTTTCTATGTATAATAAAAATATCTATCTATGTAATGTATTGTATTATGTATATCAGTTATCTAGTACCCATAACACAAGCTCTGCTCAACATAATGCTGTGTGAATTGTCCAGAATTATTTATTTATTTATTTTCTATCCCAGTATTTATCTAAGTGACTTGTACCTCTTATTTCATTCCAAAAACCGAACAATCAGTTCATAAACATATCAAAACCTGACACAATGAACCCAACAGCTGTTTAATCGATGAATTGAATAAATGACTCGATTATAACTGTAGCATACAAACACTCCAAGAGCTATCGATGATTTTGTTACATCATACTTGGTCATCAGCAGATATAAAGGAAAGGCATTAGGTAGGTGCCCTATCCCGGTTTATAAGCAACAAATCGAGTTACGATAAAAGGAAAATATTTCTATTCGAATCTTGATTTTTGTCATATTGTGCCTATACTATACTTATTTCTTTATAATTAAAATCGTCAAGCCAATTATGCCGGAAAGAAGAGTCTGACAGAAATGATAAAAGACCCTGCCGTTTGTGATCCCGGTACAAGTATTGATGTTCTCCTTCTTTAGAAACCAAACAAAAACGGTTTTATAAATTAAAGTTACGTTAAAATTAAAAGCTATTCCTGAAGCTACGATTCCAATATATTTTTCACTTCAGTCTTGTATGACGTGGACGGTATGTACCCTGGCTCTCGAGCCTGACACGTACACCGAACCAATTACACGATATTGATTGTTTCGTACAATTCACACTTTCAGTGGACATTGGATGAATATATCTGTTATCTGTACCTAGAACTGTTTGATGTTGACCATCCAAAACTAAGCATAATATCAATTTATCTAGTCATTACCCAAAGAGATTTTACATATAGAGACGTCATACTCATTGTAAAGAAATCAAAACATTGCGATATTTTACTATAGCTACATACCTAGCGTCGACGTTCGAACATACAACGCCGCATGGCGTTATCTCTGTCACTCATAAACTTAACGCATTGCTTGTTTCGTTCGTGTTGGTGGCAGTGCGGCAACGCCGCGCGGCAATGATTGTTGAGTAAAATAAAATTCACCATTTTACATTTTAACATATTAAACAGTACTTACGTATGAAAAGATACACCCTTTCTGGTTTTTATAGTCCTTGTGTAGTTATTGCACTTTCGGAACACACAACTTGGCATTTTCGAGGTTTATTTAAGTATATTCCGTAAGTAACCTTGTGTTCAACGAACGTGCGCGTTGCGGCCAGGAGCACGACGGACTGAGTTCAATTAGGATACGTACCTGATTTTCGTTTTGTAAGGCAGAGCTCGATACAACTAACTACGTATATATAACATCATTGGTTTACCTATGTTTGTATACACTCAAAAATAGTAAAACTTCTATCATTTATTTTCTTCTAAACTTTCGCATATATTTTAACAGTTATTTTGCCCACTTTTGAGCGAAAAAAAATGATATACAGAGCAAAAAACTCTCCGACACAGTTTAGTTATTCAAAAGATGAAATACATTTATTTTGAAATGATACAATGATTTCATATTAGTTTTAGGAATTAATCATTGTGCATGTACAGCCTATACATCTGTTCCTATCTGGATTAGGAGTAAGGAGTACTTCAATGAATATTCTTATTGAATTTTGAATAAAAATGGCGTATAATTTTTCTTATCTTTGCATTACATGGCAAATCTTATAATGGTAAGGAACGAATGAGTGAAGTTACATAGAATGAAATAAATGAATGGAAGAATGACATTAATACACAGATTAGAAATAATTTTGACAGCTATGTGTGATCATTGACCATTGAGGATGTAGTTCCACCGTGATCGCGTAGATGGCGCTAGACGTGGCTTCTGAACAGTGCATGTCATCCTAGCGCGCCTTACGCACATTCCTCATTCTCATCTTCAACAACCTATATTAGTCCACTGCTGGACGCAGGCCTCCCCCTGATAAGCATTATGTCAAGTGAGATAGCAACATACCTTGCCTACAGACGAGTTCGCACCGTCTAATTGTAAAAAATCATAAAATGGCTATAAACAATGTTCCAACCAGTAAAACAGTTTCACCTAATCGCTTGACCGACTTACAACAAAACAGTAGGTACACTATATCCTGTTTGCACTGATAGTATTATCTGTTTATCTCTACCATGCTTTGTTTCCAGCGGTGGTCCACCTGCACAACGTCATACACCTCTATTTGCACAGTCGGTTAAGCTTATGGGTAAATATTACCTATCAGACGACCGGCGACCGATGTGGCGCGGCGGGCAAAGTCCGCCTGCGACGCAGGAGGTTGCAGGTTCGATTCCCGCCTTGGGACAAATATTTGTACGATCTGCAATTATTTGTTCCGGGTGTTCTGGGTATTTTCTATATATTATAAAGAATATCTATATATCAGGGCGCTATGGCGCTTGGGGAGGCCTATGTCCAGCAGTGGACCATCATAGGATGATGATGATGATGATGATTAAGAATATCTACCTATCTATGTAATGTATTGTATTATGTATCCATTTGTCTAGTACTATTACACCATCTCTGCTTAGCTTGTGGCTAGAGATGTTGTGTGGATTGTCCAGCATTATTTATTATTATTTATTATTATTTATTATTACTACTCTACCATGTGTTCACAGCTGAACGTCACTTTCTCGGGAAAGTGACGTTCAGCTGTGAACACATGGCAACTTGGCAAAACCCCCCTTCTTCGGAGAACTGGGGTTTTGCCAAGTTCACCACTATTGGTATTCGCAGTAAAGGTGTTAAAAATGAACGGAAAGATGCTGCTGTCCGTCATCTGGTATATTCCAGAGGAAAGTAGAATGAGTCAAAGT
Source organism: Eupithecia dodoneata (assembly GCA_947044415.1). Classification (NCBI taxonomy): domain Eukaryota; kingdom Metazoa; phylum Arthropoda; class Insecta; order Lepidoptera; family Geometridae; genus Eupithecia; species Eupithecia dodoneata. Next base: position 6,859,837 of record OX345670.1, read on the forward strand.
AGTGGTTTAATGATGAATTGTTGAAACTCGCTATTAATTGTTTTGAAAATAAAATAACAACATTATTATTACAGTATGGTAGCTTCTAAGCGATAAGGCCGCCCAGTGTAGCCCGCCTTGTTTTCAGAGTACCCTTGATGAAAATGCTGGATGTGAGAAGCTGAAGACACGGCGTATTGGCGCCTATCAAAGGAGGCCTGTGTTCATAAACCATTGACGATGTAGATATCTGTATCTAGGTATATCTATACTAATATTATAAAGAGGAAAGGTTTGATTTTTTGTTTGTAATGAATAGACTCCGAAACTAGACCGATTGGAAAAATTATTTTCGGGAAGCTACACTATCCCCGGTGAACATAGGCTATTATTATTTTCAAAATAGTTAGGGATCCGTACTAAAACCGTGCGAAGCCGGGAAGGTCCGCTAGTTTGTAATAATTTAATTTATGGCAGAATATCTGGAAAATTCCCTAGTACTACTCAAAATGACCATTCCCGATACTGATGATAAGAAAGACACTCTAGCTAGTTATTAAAATTTTATAAAAACAATTTTCTAAGGCTCCGCGCAAATGGGCCACCGACCGCAGCCACCGGTGGCTGTCGCGCGCTACCACCACATTTGTAACAGTGTCAGAAGCGAGCGACAGCCACCAGTGTTTGGAAGTCGCCACATTTTATAACCCGCCCGCTCCCGCTGCGCAGTCTAACGATGGACTCCGACACGGAATGTGTGCGATACGTAGAACGTCTCACGGTTAACTGCGCGGGGGGTGGAGCAGTGCGACAGTGGCGGGTGTCGACGTTTTGTGTGGCTCGTAGCGGCCACTAGTGGCGCGTCGCGGACACTGCTGTAGCGAGTGACCGCCACCGGCTACACGTGTGCCGCGCGTCTATACAAAATATATGAAAAAGTATGTTAAGTGGCTGTCGCTGGCCACCAGTGGCTGTGGTCGGTGGCTCGTTTGCGCGGAGCCTTAGTCTGTGTTTCTAGGCTGATTAAACAACACGGTTACATAATTAACTAAGCAGGTAATTATGTACTGCTATACAAGGTTGTGTTAACGGATATCTATTGTTAGACGGCATCTGTGGGCCAGTGGAAGATCTAACACCTAAGTCATTGGGTTCGATTTCTGATAAATTTAAATGGGTAAAATGATTTGATAGACAGATTGAAAAAACTTTATTATACCACACAAAACAGAAAACAATACAGGAATAAACAATAGAATAAAGGAAGTATAAAGGGCGGCCTTATCGCTGAGAGCGATCTCTTCCAGACAACCTTAAGATGGACTGCACATGAAGGAACAAAATAGACGCTGGTACTTAATAAATATATAGATAAAAAGAAAACAAACATGAACAACAAGCATTAATAATAATTGTTTGTTTTAAAATTTCTTCTATAATGTCAAATGTGATACTGAATTAAATAAAATAACAGTGAAAATAAAATACAAAAACACTTTATTGTTCACCACTCAAATATACATTACCAAAGACACGAGTTCAATGGGCGGTCATATCACTTAAAAGCGATTACTTCCAGGCAAACTTTGATGAATGGAAAAAATCGTAATCGATAAAGCAGGGTGTTCGTTGATTAAATATATTCACACGAAAGGAGCTTCCACATCGTTTGACCCCAAAGGAATCACCCGGCCTGTATAAACCATGTCTGTGGATGCTATTTTCTAGAACATTGTTTTTCTTTCATAATTCATAATCATTATTCATTCACAATAATAGAATTTTATCTAAAATGTTGTACATGCGGCCTTATAGAATATAATAGTTGTACGATCTGCACATGTCATACACAATTAATATTAAAGTAAAAAACAATAATAATAATTCAACAGAAAAATAAATTGAAATAAAAAAAAATATTGGCATTAGATTACATTGACTATTATGATGTCAAAACGCAATATTATAAAGAGGAAAGGTTTGATTTTTTGTTTGTTTGTTTGTAATGAATAGACTCCGAAACTACTGGACCGATTTGAAAAATTCTTTCACTGTTGGGAAGCTACACTATCCCCGGTGAACATAGGCTATAATATATTTTCAAAAAAGTTAGGGGATCTGTACTAAAACCATAGACATAGGCATTCATTTATTTGCTGCTGCAGTACAAGACATAAACAAAGTAAGTATGACATTTTGAATAAAAATAACTTAATTACCGTGCGAAGCCGGGAAGGTCCGCTAGTGTGTAATAAACCTCTTTTCTGATCACAAATTTGACACTATATATATAATCTGACCAACCAAAGACTTACAAAGTTATAACCTAAGTATGTTGGTCATGCCTGAAAACTCATCGTTTATTATTTGTAGGTAACGCTTGGGGTACCTATGCTCGGAAAGGTAAATCTTCATATAGCTCCCAAAGTGAGTGCCGACGGCCGCTGGGGCAAACGTGTTCTTGAGTGGAGACCGCGACTCGGTAAACGTAGTGTAGGACGCCCTCCGACCAGGTGGGATGACGACTTGCGAAAGACTGCAGGTAGATGCTGGATGCGGCAAGCTGAAGACAGGGCGCTATGGCGCTCATTGGGGGAGGCCTATGTCCAGCAGTGGACTGATATACATAGGCTGATGATGATGATGAAAGTGAGTAGAGTTTTTTTTATGCTTACTTATATAACTGTTAGTTTACAGTATCTTCTTTACATAGTATAAAATGAAGTCGCTTTCCGCTGTCTGTCTGTCCCTATGTATGCTTAGATCTTTAAAACTACGCAACGGATTTTGATGTGGTATTTTCCAATATACAAAGTGATCCAAGAGGAAGGTTTATAAACTATTTGATACAGATTTCCACGCGGGCGAAGCCGCGGGGCTCAGCTAGTCTTGTATAAAAAAAGAATATCCCCAGACGAGTAACAAATATCCACTGAAAAAATTTAATAGAGGTAAAAAAATTGCCTCTATTAAATTTTTATAGGTACAGATATTTAAAGGTACGCCATATCTAAAGGTACAGATATTTTGGAGAAAGTTACAAATATAGCTTTAAGAGCCCATAAAACCTCAACTTTGTGTGAAAAGGCTAGACATATGATTTTGCGTTCATAAGAGCGGGACAGGGCATTGCAACGCAAGTTCAAAAATCAAGTTTTAGCTTATTACCTATTAATTAGGACATTATTTGAAAAACCGAAACATATAACATTTTTATTTATACTTAATTCTATTACCACGCTTATTGTCAAGATCTGAACGCAAAGTTACCGTAAATTTCTCAATAAATACAGTTTATTGAGAAATTTACGGTAACTTTGCGATTTTTTTCTATCGAGAAATTTTTATGGAATCGTGTTTTCGAAACATATGATCGATAGATTAAGTCCTGAACTTTACCATATATCAATTTCAAAGTTAAATATTCAGTAGTTTAGACGATATGGACATCCGGCGGAGTTGAAAATTAGCAGTTTGAGGTATTATACACTCACACTCACAGAATATGATATCATTGAAAGATTATAACTAGATATTAAATAACATTGAAGAACTAGACCTTGAACTAAAACTTGGAACCTAATTAGGATTCAACATGCGATTGAAGATTGGAATACCTACTTAGGTATCTATAAACCGATTTTAAAATACGAATAACCTTTGTTGACTTTCTGAATCAAACTGATATTAGGCATGGATTTTATCAGTCAAGAAGCATCAGGGTTTATTTTTAGACCAGCAATGGACGAGAAGAGATCAGTTCCAATCTCAATGGAACCCATAACACAAGCTTTTTTACATTTGTTTTTTTTATATCTTTATTTTTTAAATGGAGTTTTTTCACAAAGTGACTATGTCAGCAGATGCTGGATGCGTCAAGCTAAAGACAGGGGGCTATGGCACTCATTGGGGGAGGCCTATTTCCAGCAGTGGGCTAACATAGGCTTATGATGTGATGTGAGGTTTCATGAAGGGAGCTATGCCGATGTCGGTTGCTTCGTGACGACGTAGTTCAACCGTTATTGTGAAACAAATTATAAATAACAAACTAACAATTTGTGTATGGCAACCACCATGTTGTGAAAATACTAGGTTACGTCATCTGCCCTCAAGTCATCTAATCACAGGCGATTATAAACTTTATGATAACCGAACAAGGCTTAGAAAGCCTAGGCTGTACCTATAGGTACTAATAACGATTCGTCTTCGTGCCAATCTAACATTTCGTCTGGGAGAGTTCGTGTTTTGATGAGTTGACTTATTGGGAAATGTACCTACCTAAAAACTGAACTTTGAACACTTTGACTGCGATTTTTTTTCGACGACTGCGATCTTTTTTTTAACCTAAAAAATTCGTGCTGCCGCTCTACACAGCGGTTGTGTTGCGCCGCACATGCGTTTCGTTCGAAAAATATTACGGCTGTGCTGAGTCACAAAGATCTGTATTTTCTCAGCCGCTGCGCCAGTGTGGATTTACGCATATTATTCACTTGTAGAAAACACACACCGTGTGATTTCAGCAGTCAAAGTGAAGTTTGAGAGGATGGGTAGGGGGTAATCTCTGGATATACCGATCCGACTTTGAAAACTCTTTTACCAATAGAAATCCCCGTTATTTGTGAGTGCGTTATGTGTATGCTATGCTATAATATTACCCCAAAAATGAAAAAACTTTTTCGGCGCCCTGAAAACAAGCGCTGGATTGCACCCGTGTCAATGAAGCATTTAATGCTGAGCCGGTAACTATTTGTGTTCATTTCTTTTTGTAAGTTCCTATTTTGTGTTTTTTTGTATTGAGTATCAGTATCAGTCGTCTTGTACCCTTAACACAAGCTCTGCTTACTTTGGGGCTAGACGATGCTGTGTGGATTGTCCAGCATTATTTATTTACCAGCTGCGACCCGCGGTTTCACCCGCGTGGTGATAGATATTTTGGATAATATACAATATATCTATATGAATCGTAACCTATGTGTTATTCTGATATATAAGCTAGGTATATTATTGTAAAGTTTCATTAAAATCCATTTAGTAGCTTTGCGTAAAAGAGCAACAAACATTGTTACATACATCCTCATAAACTTTCGCGTTTATAATATTAGTAGGATTTATTTATTTTATATTTTAAACGCAAATATTTTTTTTCTATTCTTTTCAATTCTAGATCTGGTAAATTCTTAGTACAACTGGAACCATTAAAATATTTGACGACCGATGTGGCGCGGTGGGCGAAGGTCCGCCTGCGACGCAGAAGGTTGCGGGTTCGATTCCCGCCTCGGAACAATTGTGTGTACGATCTGCAGATATTTGTTCCGGGTGTTCTGGTCGTTTTCTATGTATAATAAAAAAAATATCTATCTATGTAATGTATTGTATTATGTATATCAGTTATCCAGTACCCATAACGCAAGCTCTGCTTACCATGGGGCTAGATGATGCTGTGAATTGTCCTACATTATTTATTTATTTATTAACTTGCGCAGTTGTTATCATTACCACTGCTCAGCTGTTTGCGGAAGTCACTGCTTTATCTCCCGGTTTTCCTGTTACACCACGTTTCATAGAAATAACGTTTGTAAAAGGCAGTTTTAGTTAATAGGTTATTACTTAATTTTTTTTTAGGGTTCCGTATCCAAAGGGTAATATGGGACCCTATGAGGCCGTCCGTCATATGTCTGTCTGTCACCAAGCTGTATCTCATGAACCGTGATATTGTCACAGATGATGTATTTTTGTTGCCGCTATAACAACAAAATACTAAAAAAACATAATAACATATATATTTAAGGGACAACAAAGGTGATTTTTTTGCTCGTTTAAAGATACGGAACCCTTCGTACGCGAATCCGACTTGCACTGGGCCGGTTTTTATTTTTGTATTTAGATTTGAGGATTCCCGACTAACTCCCCAATGGGGTCATATTTCATAGGTATTTAATTCCTTCTCACATAAAACCACCATTAAATTATTATTATATATTAATAATGCATTGTTTATGTAAAAAGGAATAGTAGTTATACTTAAGTTCTTATATTAATACTGTTAAAATTAGTGTTTTGGAACAATAAAGCTCTTTTTATTTATTTATTTTATATATTAATAATCGTTAGGTACCTAGGTAGTAGGTACCTAACACTTATTATTTTTGTGCAACACTAATTATGAGAGTTACCTACAGCTTTGTTTTTTGGCCGTACTGCATAATTTGTAAGTTGATTTTTGATTTTGAAACAATTTACTTACAGCTTCGTCGATTTAAGGCGTTTTTTCTCCTGACGCTTTTTCTACCTAGGTACTAAAAATATGTGAAAGTTAAATTACGATCAAAAAAGTATTAAAAAAACTACTTATTAGAATAAAAAATCAGAGACAGGATAACAAAACAAAGACTACAACGAAAACGCATAAAAACATAATTAATTTTATATAGATAATTGAAGTTAAAACTAAATAATGTCTAGAGTAGAATGGTCAAAAAGATAATTCTTTTATTGCACACTTAAAAATAAAACAAACAAGACAGAATATGTGACCTTTTGGCGGTCTTATCGCTCAAGAGCTTTATGACTCTCGACTCTATATAGAGCTCTCTACCAGACAACCGTTTACCGAAAAAAATCAGGTACAGTTTAAATAAAGCTTTTCCACTCACCTTTAAATCGATTGGCGGCCTTATCACCAGCTGATAACAGTAACAAAAAACCAAACAAAACCGACCCACTACACAACACAACCGGCGTCTCAAAATAACAATAACACAAACAAAACTATCAACAAAACGGCGCTTAGTCCTATAAATAGTCTTTTTAACGTTTATAGAGTTTATTCTACTTTTATGTTTCAATTATATGATAAAAACATAGTTTTAATACATAATTGGTGAAACAACAGCGTGTTTTAGTTGTTTGATACAGTTCCGCACAGCGGTTCGCTTCAAACTCACGAGCTATACTGGCTCAAAAATTGTTGCGAACAAAACGTCGCAATGATAGGAAAACTGTACGTGTCTTGCTCGCACTTGAGAGAAGGGTCTATGTGCTTCTCTGTCTATTTCCGCGGTACAGCCTGCTAGCTAGGGTTAGGGTGAGAAGGATGATGGATTTTAAAATATTAGTTTTTCCCAACATTATTAGATAAAGCAAACGCTAATTTCTAATATTAGCGTGTGCTTTATCTAGACTGACTGAATGCTTGCTGAAAATAGGCGTAGAATGAATAACATCAAGTCTGTTTTAATATATTGGATAAAAGCTAAATTTTAATATTTGTTTTAATATATTAGTACCAAATAAACGTTTTATCTATCTATCTATCTATCTAAAAGCACATTGACGATAATTGCGAAAGTTCAAATTATTAAATACAAGTTTCTGCCCGCGGCTTTGCACGCGTTGTTTCTATGGAAATGTTTTAAGGTTTCTATACGGGAACTGATTTATGGTATTAAAAGTAGCCTTTGTTTTCAGGCGGTATATAGTCAAATCAAAATGTTCCTAGTCTTAAACGACCCATGTGGCGCGGTGGGTGAAGGTCCGCCTGCGACGCAGGAGGTTGCGGGTTCGATTCCCGCCTAGGAACAATTGTGTGTACGATCTGCAGATATTTGTTCCGGGTGTTCTGGTCGGTTTACATTTATAATAAAAAATATCTATCTATGTAATATATTGTATTATGTATATTAGTTATCTAGTACCCATAACACAAGCTCTGCTTACCATGGGGCTAGATAATGCTGTGTGAATTGTCCAGCATTTTTTTTTAAAGCTTCTAGTCCCCAATAACTACCTGTGAGAAATATTTCATCGCGATCCGTTTAGTAGTTGCGTTAAAAATAATCTAACATCCATCCATCTAAAAAAAAACATATATTTCCATTCATAATATTAGTTTATTTATTTATTTACACTTCTTGCACGAAAAACATAACACAAAACTTATTCTAGAAAATTTATACAAAGGCGAACTTAACCCTAAAAAGAGTTCTCTTCCAGCAAACGAGACCAGAGAGAGACAGAGTGTTATATGATAAAAAGCTTCAATGTTTATTTTATGTAACCGTTAGTTATGTAAATACGTATTATCACAGTTAGACTGAAATTTTTATTATGTATTATCGATGTTATTCTTATTTAATGTAATTTTATTGTATATTGAAATGGATATGATTTGTGATCTATGATTTTATTTGTGAATTTTAATTTATGATTTTGTAATGTAAAGTTAAAGTAAGGTTGACTCTATGATTTTTTGTGTTGTTTTTCTGTATTATATAATGATTTTTAATTTTAATATTACATTTAAATATGGGTACTCTATAGCATTGGGTGTACCCGTAAAAATAGAGGTACGTTTGTAAATAAATAAAATTATATTTTACCTCTTTACGCCAAAAGTACTGAAGGGTTCTTTCTGAAAATTGGCACAGATAGGCTTGGATTAATATAAAAGCTACTTTTTAGCCGCAAGCAAGCTATTAATTATTGTGTATATTAGTCATCTAGTATCAGTGGCGGATTTACACATTTGCTGCCAGTAGGCTTTTAAAATTTTGCCGCCCCTACTGACCTTGTTTGTACAGCCTATACATCTGTTCCTATCTGGATTAGGAGTAAGGAGTACTTCAATGAATATTCGTATTTTAATTTGAATAAAATGGCGTATAATTTTCTTGTCTTTGCATTACATGGCAAAAGTTATAATGGTAAGGAACGAATGAGTTATGAACAGAAAAGAACGAAAAAATGAATGGACGAATGAGAATGATATACAGATTAGAAATAATTTTGACAGCTATGGGTATCATTGACTCTGGTTCATGTAGTTCCACCGTGATCGGGTAGATGGCGTTGGACGTGGCTTCTGAACATGCCGGCCGCCTTGGAAGATCCGGGACGGAGACTTCCAACCTGGACTGCTCTGGCTCACTGGCTCGATGGTTCCGGCAGCAGCGGGCAGATCTTCGAAAAGGCTCGCCGAAGGATGCCGGTTGATGTCCGAATCTCCGCCACTCGTGAAACACCATCTTTTCCGGGGAACAAACGTGTTACCCGACCCATCTTCCACTTCAGGGGAGGTACATGGTCTTCCTTGATGAGGACGAGGATGTCCTTGTCGATGTCTTGGCTATCGACCTTCCATTTTGTGCGCTGTTGGAGCTCCGACACGTACTCCTTTGACCAACGCTGCCAGAAATGTTGTCGAAGCTGCTCCACCAGGTGATAGCGGGTTAGACGCGTAGGTGCGACGCTCGTCAGGTCTTCGCAGGCTGGCGCTGTCAACGGCCGGCCAATAAGGAAATGGGCCGGAGTAAGGGGAAGGAAGTCATGGACATCTGAGGAAAGAGGAGACAAAGGCCGGGAATTCAGGACGGCTTCAATCTGCGTTAATACCGTACTGAACTCCTCGTGCGTTAACCTTGCATTGCCTAACACTCGCCTTAAATGATATTTACACGATTTGATACCAGCCTCCCAAAGTCCGCCGAAGTGAGGACTGTAAGGGGGAATAAAGGTTAAACGAATTTTATTATTACTCATGAAATTCGAAACATCATCAGAATGTTCGAAGAATTGATTTACATCTTTAAGTGCCCCAACAAAGTTTTTTCCATTATCGGAGAATATTTCTAATGGCTTACCGCGTCGTGCTATGAAACGTTTCAATGCTAGTAGATAGTCCTGTGTCGATAAACTTCCTACCAGCTCAAGATGTACGGCGCGAGTTGTGAAACAAACAAATAAACATATATACGACTTGATTAAAATAGCACCTCTGCCTTTACGATTTAAAATGGAGACAGGTCCTGCAAAATCAGTCCCGCAACGCATGAAACAGAAACTCCCGACTTCCAATCTTTCCTGGGGTAAATTACCCATTTTTGGGGTAAAAGTTTTACCTTTCAAACGCATGCACGTAACACAGTTATGGACTACTTGCCTAGCCAAGTTGCGCGCTCCTAGCACCCACCACTGCTCACGCATGGAATATACTAGAAGCTGAGGCCCAGCGTGTAGTAATTTCTTATGCTCATACTCACACAGCAATCTTGAAAATCGATGTTTACCACTCAAGAGCACGGGATGTTTTTTGTCGTAGCTAAAATCAGTTGCGTTAGACAACCTGCCACCTACACGAATTAGACCGTTGCTATCTAAAAATATACTCAAACCCGCAATTTTATATCCGGTTTTACCATTTTCTTTGAATGGTAAATTATTTAATAACCTATGATACTCATTAGGAAACGATTCCTTTTGCACTGCGCGTGTTATGGTGATAAGCGAACGTTCCAGCTCTGCCGCCGTTAGCAAACCGGTTTTGTGGCTAGGGACGCACGGCGACGACCGCGCGTTATCGATGAAACGATGGAGATAGGCACAAACACGCTGTAAGCGAATAAAGGAGGAAAAGCGTTCACAATTAAATAACGGACTCGTTTGCGTACAAATTAAATTAATTGTGTTAGGTTTCTGTTCCGGTAAATCATCGCTACACGGTACCTCCCTATTGTTGGACCAGCTACTGCTAGGTTCGCCTAAAAACCTAGGTCCACACCACCAATGATTACTAGTATCGTACTTTAATGAATCTAAATTCGCACCGCGCGTGATAAGGTCGGCAGGGTTTTCCGTGCCCTTAACGTGCCGCCAAATCGTATCGTCGGTTAGTTCATTAATTTGAACGACCCTATTTTGTACAAACGTTTTGAGAAGATGCGGAGACATACGCAACCATCCCTGCACTATTGTAGAATCCGTCCAGAAATATACTTTATCGAAAGTTATACAGAGGGATTCTTTTATTTTTACGAATAATTTCGCACCTAATAATGCACCACATAACTCAGCCCTTGGAATAGAGACAGATTTGATCGGATCTGAAGAGGTGGGCCTATATGTTGTATGTCATTTAATGATTTATTAGAAGTTGTTTTGGCACTTGCATCAAAAACAACTCGTAATTTAGTGGTTTGACTAGATTCGCGGTACACGCCGTGATGCGGCAGGATGTAGTACGGTTTGTTCGGGTCCGGGACATTACCTGGCACCGGGGACATGTGACCTAATGCCTCGTACTCGCGCATGAAATCACAATATAACTGTTTATATTGTAATGACGAATCTAGTTTCCTCTCTAGCGATAAAAAACGTTTTTTCGCCGTGGTAAAAGAATCTCCTAAAACGTCAGCAGATTCCTTAAATGGAATGCGCACAGAAAACCTACCCTGCTTATCGCGCTGTGTAGTTTCTGTAAATAACGATTCGCAATACCTATCCTCCTTCGTCAACGCAGAAGGTAAGTCAGTCAGCTCCTCTAACTCCCAGAATTTACGTAATTGAGAATCAATTTGAACAAAATTACACTGAACATTTTTCATGAGATATGACTGAACATTGTGGATAGGTCCAGAGATGATCCATCCTAACTTCGACTCGTATAGGTATGGACCAGCCCTAAGTTTTATTCTGTTTTCCTTGAGTAGGTCCCAGAATACGTCCGCGCCTATAAGTATATCTACCTCGGCCGAGATACTAAACGTAGGATCAGCGAGCGAGATGTAGCTAGGTATACCTATGGAATCGCAGTTGACGTTTATCGAAGGTAGCTTCGATGTTATGCTAGGTAGAACCAAGCATTGGATTTCCTTGATGAAATCACTAGTTTTTGAACGAATCTGTAATTTACAAGCGTGAGTACTTTTTGATACGGTTTGACCTACGCCTGTAATCTGAACAGTGGACTGTATAATTGGTAACTGTAAACGAGTTACTAACGATTTGGTAACGAAACAGTTTTGTGACCCATTATCCAAAAGAACCCTAATAGTGTGATACCGATTATCCGAATCGGGTACATCTACTAGCGCGGTTGACAACAAGACTGGCTGTATAAACGATTGACAGGACAGTGCTGTGCTTTCGCCGCGATCTTTCGGCGCATCAGCTGACATTTGTGAGTCATCATGACACGGGGACATTAAACTGGCGGCGACTGTACTTATGGTTTCACTAGGAACGTGAAGCAGTGTGTTATGATTCGCACTACATAACTTGCAAGGGCCGTAGGTACAGTCATTAATAGAATGCTTGTCTGAACGCAGACAGTTAGAACAAAGTTTTTTAGTAGCGACTATTTTTTGCCTATCTAACACAGACATGTTTAAAAACTTTGCACAAGAATAAATATAGTGATCTTCGCTACAATGACAACATACACGCTTTTGTGTTGTCTTATCAGTGCTCGATTTATTTGCTGACATGAATGCATGCACTTGATTCGATTTATTTTGTTTCCTATTTTGCTGATAAGAATTTACCCTGCTACCTTCGCTATTTTTAGATTTAGACGGAGAGGAACCTTTTGTGCTATTAGAGTTTATCATTTCTAGCATGTCGGCCCGGTTTCTAAGAAAAACAAGTAAATCGTCTAACTTGATCTTAGCCTCAGTACCTACCTCACCTCGCTTTGAAACAATAATGCCCTTTTGGGATTCCCACTCACGCTCTGTGACTGAATCAAGCTTTGTTACAATTAAATATACAATTAATGTGTCCCAAGAGTCCGTGGGTTCTCCTAGGGACTTAAGGGCTCGTAGATCCCTTAACGTAGAATCTATAAGGGTTCTTATTTGTGCCGGTGACTCTGAAAGCAAACCTTGAGTGGCAAACATCGACTGAACATGATTCTGTACGAGTAATCTGTGGTTTTGGAACCTTTGTTCCAGCAAATCCCACGCATGAGCATAGTTGGATTCTGTGAACTCCAACGCACTTATTACTTGAGCAGCAGTAGAAGTTAAGGATGATTTGAGGTAATGGAATTTCTGTATCGCGCCTAAGTCAGTCCTGTTGTGAATCATCGTCAGATATGAGTTTCTAAACTCTATCCATTTATTATAGGATCCGTCAAAGGCAGGTAAAATTATTTGAGGCAACTTTATTGACACAGAACTACCTATTGAACCATGTGGTTGTTGTGACTGATCGTTTAATATGCCTTTCGCAGTGGCCATTAGAGAGAAGTATAATGACTCAAAGGATTCCCTATACTCCATTTGAGTCACAAGATCAGTTTCATCATCTATTAATTGTTCTATTTCCCCTTGGACGTCATTGAAACTCTGGAAAATTGCTGTATTTGCCTCTACACGTAGCTCAAATTCTACCCTATTGCTAGCTGTTTGGTTAGGATTGAGATCTTGTTCCAGCTGAACATTATTAATATGCTTTCCAAACAGAGTTAACCTTCATTTGAGGTTAGCTCGTTGCTTTTTTAACGACGTAAGGCGACTTCCTAAAATATTAGGCACCTGCAAACGTGGGGACTTTGGCCTATCTAGCTTAGTGGAATCGCTCGGATCTAGACTCATTTTATGTCAATGCAAACACTTACGATTTATCTGCGGTGTAGGCGATGCAAGGTACACAGGTAACGCACACACGAAACGCACAAAGAGCTGAAAAACGAAACGAATATTAACGCAGACTGCAGAGAAGTGGGAGAGGAAGGATGGGTGAGATGAACCGACCGTTGTAGGCGCTCGCTGCTACTCCAGGCTTCTTCCACGACTCCACCACCGGCTTCCCAGTTTCGACCGGGAAAAACGTGTCCGGCTGTCCGCGTGGCCGCTCGACTCGGCAAGGCGGGTTCTTCGTTTATTTGGCTCGAAGGATCAATGTTTGTACAGCCTATACATCTGTTCCTATCTGGATTAGGAGTAAGGAGTACTTCAATGAATATTCGTATTTTAATTTGAATAAAATGGCGTATAATTTTCTTGTCTTTGCATTACATGGCAAAAGTTATAATGGTAAGGAACGAATGAGTTATGAACAGAAAAGAACGAAAAAATGAATGGACGAATGAGAATGATATACAGATTAGAAATAATTTTGACAGCTATGGGTATCATTGACTCTGGTTCATGTAGTTCCACCGTGATCGGGTAGATGGCGTTGGACGTGGCTTCTGAACAGACCTCTAAAAATTGTCGCAGCCCAAGTATTTGGAGGGTGTCACACTTGGTCAGTGACGGGGGAGGAGTCTGGGGGTTGAAGTAAGCAAAAGTACGAGTACCTATAACTGTACAAAAGAAATAACAAAAAACTTGACTTTGTATTGATGGTAGGTAGATTAAGGGGCGAGCCATGGTAATTTAAGGAATGACGGAGATAACTGCAGCATTTTTGAGATCTTTTAGCGATATAAAAGAGATGCCGTTACACAAATTATATAACGGCGAGCGGAGCGAGCCGCCGAAATTTGTTATTGGCTTGATAGAAAATGACTGTAGAAAAATAGGTGCCGTTGCTTTTGCAGAACTGATACGAAACATAACAAAACGCCCAAAACACGAGTAATATCGGGAGCGAGCCACGATTTTTTTTAGCGCAGTGGATACTGGTTAATCATATTGTTAAGTTACATGTTATGTAGAATAGAGTCTGAAATTAATATTTATTTAAGGTTTCGGGCATTTTCTAGTGATTTTTTAAAGCCGCTCCTGGGTCAATAACATTCGTTCCCGCGCCCCATTATGACTATGCAAGCAAATACTTAATAAATACATAAAATATTTAAGTAGTGATTGGTGAAACATTATACGCGTTGATTTAATTATGTGTGTGTGGATCTAATAACATTAAGAACATAATATTGTTTTTTTTTCTGTAATATAAGAAATATGTTTATGGCAAATTTGCCGCCCCCTACAATATGCCGCCCTAGGCTCCAGCCTACTCAGCCTGCTGGTAAATCCGCCACTGTCGAGTATCCACAACACAAGCTCTGTTTACTTGAAGCCAGATAATGATTTGTCCGATACTAGCATTAATTTTAACTTTAGTATTGTTAAGAGAACTCTAGTCTAGATAAACCTATGTTAGGATTTAAGATGCTATCAAAACACTGTAATAAATTTGTAACAATAAATAATTATGTATATCTATCTATCTATGTGGAAACCGAGGGATATCCACCCGGTGGCGGGTAGCAGCGCCTCCTGCAGAATAATTGGGAGGCCTGCGTCCAGCAGTGGACCAATGTAAGCTGTTGAGGTTGAGAGTGGGGAGAGGCTTATGTCCAGAAGTGGATCTGTATGGGCTGATATGATGACGATGAACTAGAGTGTATAGGTGCTCCTTACATGTGTCATTCGTGATGGATCTCAGCTGCTTTTTACCTAAAACTACTAATATGGGCTAGGGTTACCGATAACCGTGCAATTAGAATGAATGAATGTACACTTTATTGCACTAAAAAAATAACAAAATAAAAACCTTATATCTAAATATTAACAAACAGTACAATAGGCGGCCTTATCGCTGATAGCGATTTCTCCCAGGCAACCTTAGAGTTCCTTTTTACCGAGAAACGGAAGGTTTTGCCGTGGTTTTCGCAAATAAATACTGTAATTTGAGGCGAGTCCTTGAGTAACCGCTCACTGACCTCACCTAAGCACGAATTGCGTCTACCTTTATTGGTTTGATACTCAGTAGAAATATTTGACGCCCTTTGTAGCACAGTCACTAAATTATTTCTGATGTAATTCAAATTCAAATTCAAAATCCTCTTTGCATAGGCTTACAAAATAAGCACTTAGACAAGTCAAATTTTATACTATTTAAATGATTACGGCGACCTCTGTGGCACGGGGTGAAGGTCCGCCTGCGACGCTGGAGGTTGCGTGTTCGATTCCCGCCTCGGAGCAATTGTGTGTACGATCTGCAGATATTTGTTCCGGGTGTTCTGGTCGTTTTCTATGTATATTAAAAAAATCTATCTATATAATGTATTGTATTATGTATATCAGTTATCTAGTACCCATAACACATGCTCTGCTTACCATGGGGCTAGATAATGCTGTGTGAATTGTCCGGCATTATTTATTTATTATTAAATAAGAAATAATGTGTTTTTGATTTTCTGTTCACTTCAATTTACTACTAGTGGAAGAAGTAAAAAAGAAACCAATACATTCATATATCTCTTATGTGTCTAATACATGGTTGTTTGCCTATTTCAAACAAATTAAAGCCCCGAGATTCTTTGAGGGAATTATTTAAAGACATTAATATGCTGACTGCAATATCGCAATATAGCTATGAAAACTTAATGTATACGCACAGAAATAAAGATCTAGCGCTTTATGAAGAAGTGGAATGTTCACAATAGAAATACTAGAAACAAGAACAAGTCAGACATCCCATCATATAGATTACATAAGGTAGGGAAATCATTTATGGGCAATAGCGTGCGCTTCTATAATAAGCTTCCATCTGAAGCAACTGAGCTCCCTATTCGTAAAAAAATTACATAAAACAAAATCTCATCAAGAAGGCTTTCTACTCCATAAATGATTATCTCAATGATGTTAATGCTTGGCCAGATGTCGCTCAGTTTCGCACCGACAATAGTATGTAAGTAATTTGTTATTGTGCATAGCTTTACTTAAATATTGACATGTATCGAATCATATTATATTTAGACTTAAATAGGCAAATAACCATGTATTAGACATATAAGAGATGAACATACTAGTGGTTTCTTTTCAATTCTTCCACTAGTGGACAAAAAATTGAAGTGAACAGGAAAATATTTTTTTTTTTTTTTTATAATGTCTGGTATACTTATATAAATGTTACATACACTAGAGTATAATTACAATCTAGCCATAGAATTGGCTAATGGGTAATTTAGTTCTAACTTATTTTTATAACAACATATTACTAAGAACGTGTCCATTGGCACTTTTCTTATTGTCTCTATACTTAAGGTGAAGACACTTTGTTCATGTGTTCTTTAAGATATCACTTCTGCACATACACTAATTATCACTACACTAACTCAAAAGGTTTTGTTCTTTTGAGCCTTCTCACTATGTCCGTGTTGTCGAGGAGCTGGATCGCCTCGACGTTCACATGATGATGAAGCCTTTGTTCGTGAGCCTCTGCGTATTTTTTTATGACTGTGTCGACAAATTCAATGTTTAGGTCCTGATGAATATCGTCATTTCTTACGTACCAAGGAGCATTAACAATTGACCTGAGTACTTTGTTCTGGAATCTTTGTATGATTACTACGTTTGTCTTTTTGGTGCAGCCCCAGAGCTGTATACCATAAGTCCAAATTGGCATAAGGACTTGTTTATATAAAAGGAGTTTATTGTGTACTGCTAAAGTGGAATTTCTCCCAATCAGCCAGTACATCTTTTTGTAGCGAATCTCTAGCTCTTCTTTTTTCTTCTTGACGTGAGCTTTCCAGCGTAGCTTGGCGTCTAAAGTCATGCCCAAATACTTCGCTGTATTTTCGCATGGTATGATGGCCCCGTTAATGAAAACTGGATGGTATTCGAATTTTTTATTTGTGAAGTTGATGTGACTCGACTTTGATTCATTTAATCTTATTCGCCAGGTTTTGGTCCAGTTGTGAATTTTATTAATCGCTACTTGTACCTTTTCGGTACAAGTAGCGATAATTTTATTAAAATAATTTTATTTGATAATCATTTAATGTATAAAATATGACTTGTCTAAGTGCTTATTTTGTAAGCCTAACGAAATAAATGTTTTTTGACTTTGACTTTGATTTAAATTGTAATATAATGTGATTAGATACATATACATATTTATGTAAAGCTCCGCACAATATTAAATTACTTACATACTGTCGGTGCGGAACTGAGCGACATCTGGCCAAGCATTAACATCATTGAGATAATCATTTATGTAATCAATAAGTGCTCATTTTGTAAGCCTAAAGAAATAAAGTTATTGAAATCAGAAATCTGAATAATCTGAAGTGGCAGTGGGCCGGCCATATCTCGCGAAGAACCGACAACCGCTGGAATAAACGTGTGCTAGAGTGGACACCGCGACTGCAATCGTAGTGTAGGACGTCCACCCACCAGGTGGGATGACGACTTGCGAAGGACTGCAGGCAGATGCTGGATGCAACAAGCTCAGGGCGCTATGGCGCTCATTAGGGGAGGCCTATGTCCAGCACTGGACTGCTATAGGCTGATGATGATGGATGATGATGATTATTCTGTAAATTGAGCAATTATTGATTTATATATTAAAGTTTATTATACTCTGGCGAGTTCATCATCATCTCATCTGGTCGGCCATATCTCGCGAAGACCCGACGGATGCTGGGGCAAACGTGTTCTTGAGTGGAGACCACGATTCGATAAAAGTAGTGTAGGACGCCCTGAATGAATTGTCCAGCATTATTTATTTATATTTATGAAAGTGAACACAGTTAGTGTGGTGTTTAATGCAGCAGACATAAACCAATATCGTAACTATTATCGTAATTCGCCTAACTAATTGCAATTTAACATGCGTTGGTATTTTTCGTACAAAATACAGCGGTACTTTGTGTTCATAATTATTTGTGCTCAATAAATATTGGTAGTCGCCTATTTGATGTCCGCCTATTTACCGCGTAAACTCGTCAATGACGACCACAAAATGTGCAGGCATTTACTATTTAGATTAG
Source organism: Eupithecia dodoneata (assembly GCA_947044415.1). Taxonomy (NCBI): domain Eukaryota; kingdom Metazoa; phylum Arthropoda; class Insecta; order Lepidoptera; family Geometridae; genus Eupithecia; species Eupithecia dodoneata. Next base: position 6,878,318 of record OX345670.1, read on the forward strand.
TTTTGAATAGATTGATTTATCTGTCATACTCAGGCTCAAAGTCGCTCAGCGAGCTATGGAAAGAGCAATGCTCGGAGTTTCTCTGAAGGATAGGATTCGTAACGAATACATCCGACAGAGAACCAAGGCTATCGACATAGCTCTGAGAATTAACAAGTTGAAGTGGCAGTGGGCCGGCCATAATATCTCGCGAAGAACCGTCGGCCGCTGGGGCAAACGTGTTCTTGACTCCATTCAAGAACACGTTTGCCCCAGCGGCCGACGACAACCACGACTCGGTAAACGTAGTTTAGGACGCCCTCCGACCAGGTGGGATGACGACCTCCGAAAGACTGCAGGTAGATGCTGGATGCGTCAAGCTGAATACAGGGTGCTATGGCGCTCATTTGGGGAGGCCTATAATAATAAAAAAGGACGAATTCATCATCAACCTAACGTAGGTTGATGATGAATTCGTCCTTTTTTATTAGTCCAGCAGTGGACTAACATAGATTGACCAATTCAGGGCAGAATGGCTTTTGAAAACCCTAAAGGTAATGCGAACTGCTATGGAAAATTCATCTCAGGTCTTGCAGGATTTCAGGTCTTCCATTGACTAAAGCGATAACCGTCGACGTAATTAATTTATTTGCTACGTCGCCGTCGAGGGCCGTAACAAAGGTGTCTGCAATTTGAAGACCACGGGGCTAAGCTATCAACCGATCTAAGCTTCCTTTTCATAATATTAAATTGTGTACGAATTTCAATTTAATATTAAGGTCAGTCAGATTACTGACTCGGTAAACGTAGTGTAGGATACCCTCCGACCAGGTGGGATGACGACCTGCGAAATACTGCAGGTAGATGCTGGATGCGGCAAGCTGAAGACAGGGTGCTATGGCGCTCATTGGGGGAGGCCTATGTCCAGCAGTGGACTGCTATAGGCTGATGATGAGATAACTGACGTGAGCCGCAAAAGCTGGTTGACATGCTGATGAGGATTCTTTGTTTATGTCAACAGTGTCAAGTAATAAAAAAATATTGTAAAATTATGAAGTTGATGGTTTGATGTTTTCAGCAGAGCCTAGTTCGTTATCTAGCAGGGTGTACCACATGCGGTTAGTTTGGCTTGGGAGACGAGATGTTGGAGTCCCCCTTACACCCCTGTTTGACATGAAGTTTGATGAGAACGCCTGGTGAGGCCTGGCCGCGAATCTATCAAGCAGACATGTATGCCAACGTCATAGGCATTGGAGGCTTCATATGACTACACGGTTGGAGGAAGTCGACTATGCATTGACTGCCAAACTGTCAACAAAAATATCGTGAGTGTGTGTGGTAGCAGTCAAAGTGGTAACATACCCCTTTTTCATACCACTGTTTCCCGGCTAGAGTCTGACCTAATGTTATATAACCTTTTACAAAACTGGAACCTTGTTGAACTTGATTCAAAAAATTACAGTTGGTCCAACTGAAATTAAACAACACATGAGAAAGGTATGTCAAAGTATGAGGAAGAAATTGCATGGCTTAATAACCAGCAAAAATAGAAAAACACACATTATAGCGCTTAACTAAAGTATTCCTTTGAGTCTATTTTTATTCAGCGGATAGAATTAAAAGCATAATTTTTTATCCTTATTAAGATAATAAGCCGTGAAAAATTTGAAAATAATATAATTAGAATTTTCACAGTTTTTTTTAATCAGTCAGATTTGTCTTTTATTTTTATATCACGTTTGTTTCTTTTGTTTTTATACTCATTCGTTCACTCAAACTAATCAATTAACTGGGAGCTGGGTTTCTAGTTTAAGAGCGTTGATATTAATTATATTGGTGCATTCATTCAAGCAAAACAAAAAAAGTGCAAATCTTATGCTCGCGCAAAAAAATGCATAAAACAGCATTTACTGCGCGTCAAGATTATGGCCAGGCCACACATTATACGCACCGTGTACACACTCATTCCAAAGCCATCCGAACTGGAAGCTAAATACCTCGACAAAGGGGCTGATCGAAAACTGTGGTCGCCAGCGTGGTCGCCAGCCTAATTGTGTTGGAATTAGCGGCAAATGAGACCCCGTTCGTACTGAGAGACTGAAACGGACTGAATTTAATTGAAACTGATTGACGTATACTGAAATTGAATGCTTTTAATCTAGCATTTGTGAATCTAGTGAAGAAAATGGTAGATGGTAGAGAAGATGATAGATAGTACCTATGTATGTATATATAGCTTTGGGGAAATCATCAGCATCAGTCGATACGTTTTTTTTCCATCTTCGTCAACGCCCGGTTTGGTTCCGCTTAATTTTGTTTAGCCGAGCTTTGCTCCTTCTGCTATCCAGCTGATCAATTCATTTAGATGTATTCATATTCATGAGTGAATCACTCATACTCACTCATTTTTGATGCTCATTAGCGGCATTTTGATTACGTATAAAATACAAAAAAAGAACAAAAAGTTAGCGAAGAAAATTCAGCCTCAGAGCTGTGCTTGTCGCATCCAGTTCGTCTTTTCATTAAGATGTATTCGTGAGTGAATCACTCATACTATTTTTGCAGCTCATTAGATTACGTATAAAATACAAAAGAAAATCAAAGAGTTAGCAAGTGATACACTCAATAATACCTACATCTGACTAATAGACCAATGTGTGCTTAGCAAGTTTTACAATGTCCTCTAGACCAAAGTCGCTTTCAAACTTCCAATATTGTTTGAAGTTAAAGCTACTTTGGGCTTTAACTCGCCTAATTATTTTAATAAAATAAGCTTGGCTCATGTTGGGTTTGGAAACTCAACAAAACGTCATAAACTGATGAAAATCCTAATAAATTTCATCATCACCACCATAATCAAGGACGAATTCATCATCAACCTATAGTTCAAACAATCGCTGTTTTGCCGGCTTAGTGTTGCCACTGCCAATAATTTGGTTAGATTTGTGGTCAGGCTATCTATCTATTCGGTCCTTGAGGGCCCGTTTCGATATAGACTTGTATATTGCGCCATTCTATCAAGCCAAGCCTTAGGAGTTTATATAGCTTACATTACAATAGTTAATAAAGTTTCCCTTTCCTTTAATATTTAGCGCTTTTAAAATAGTCTATCTCCTAATATTTTTTTCCACTTAAATGGTTTGGAAACTATGTACTAAATACTAAACAAACTACACAGTAGGCATATTTTTCTTAGAACTTTGACACAGAGTTTTGACAAAAGCGACCTCTAGTAAAGTATGCATGAAATTCATTACAACTGTAAGTGAACGATTATGCGCACAGTCAATGTTATTATAGTTGTAGCTACAGTAGATAGATGGCGCTGTTATCATATTGCGCTTGCGCTGATGAAGGTCTGGAGTATTTCGTATCTTGATTACATTAGAAAATCTATAGTAAGTAGTATGTAGTAGGGCGTAAGTATCTAAAAAAAATATTTATAGTTAGAAATATTATTTATATGAAAATGAAACTATTTTGACTAACAGATTTGTAATTTAGGAACCCTAAGAGGTTTTCTAAAACATTCACCTCACCGGTCTTAGGTAAATATATTTATGATGTATGGAAGAGATCGCTCTCAGCGATAAGGCCGCCCTTTATACCTTTATTCTAAGTTTTTTATTTCTGTATTGTATTCTGTTTTGTGTGGTATAATAAAGTGTTTTCTATCTCTCTGTCTATGTATCTTCAAAAAGATGAGTCCACCAAGTAAAACCCAAAAGTTCCGAACGCCACCGAAACCGCGGACAGTAAACTAGTATCATGTCAAGCGGTATCCAACTACGTACAGTCCTTTATTCATTATCAATGTATCATCTCTCTGTCCTTTGTCGGGACGTGAGCACACAGTCCAGAAATTTGCTATTACAATACCCGTAGGGGCAAATTTACTGATAAATTGATTTTGCTTCTTTTGAAGAGCAAAAACCTAAGTGCAAACGATTCTGTTTTTTACAAACTTTATCGTAGTGTTAAAACATTTTTAATTTTCAACACTAAAATTTCAAAGTTGTTTCGGCTACGAAACAACGAAAATAAAAATACAGCCTACATTGCGAGTGGACAGCTATAATTTCAAGCTAAGTACAGGTTTAACAAAAGCCTATTTTATTATAGAAACATAAAAACAGCTGCAATAGGGTTTTTCGCACGAAATTCTCATCTATTATTTAAATTCCTATTGGTACAAAACCTACAAACGGAGTTTTGGCGGACCTCCAAACATGCGGTCATGTAATGCATAGGACACTACAAGCCTACTAACTGTGTTGTCAACTGTGGCTGCGGGTAAATGGTAGTTTGCGAACAGGTATTTTAGTGGCAAATTGTTAGGTAAGTATTTTGGAAATTTCTCGTAGAGGTGCTACGGGATACGGTCTACTTACTACTTACCTATGTGGTCGACAATGACCATTTTCTTCACTATAGTTACGAACTGACAAAAATAGAATAGATAGAAGAAGATAGGATATGTTTATCTGAGTTTCAAAATATACAATAATACAAATCAGGAACTAATAAAATTAACAAATTATGAAGTAATAAAAAGAAATTAACATCGAGAACAGAAATTAGGCTACCGGCTCAGCATTAAATGCTCCATTGACATGGGTGCCAATCCAGCGATAAAAAAACACTAGCTACTGCCCGCGGCTTTGCATACAATACTTTGGAATAAAAAGCCTATATCCTACCTCATGCGTGAGAATTTTCAGGCTGATCCGGTTATTAGTTTTGGCGTTATCTTGTAAATGACGTACCATCCATCCTGACAAAACTTTTGGTCGTTTTTATATTGTGGTGTTGGTTGATGGCGCGGCGGGCGAAGGTCCCCTGCGTCGATTCCCGCCTTGGGAAAAATGTTTGTCTGCAAATATTTGTCTCAGGTATTTTAAAGCAAGAGTGGACGGCGAAGGAAGCTAAACTATAGTGCTTGAATGAACGGTGATCATTTATGCCTGTATATCAGTCATCTAGTACACATAACACAAGCTCTACTTAGCTTTGGGCTAGATCATGCTGTGTGGATTGTCCAACATTATTATTTATTTCTTATATTATTAGGTTGTAGAAATCTTTTGAACGTAACAGAAAAAAAAAATATTTTCTGACGCATTTCTCTATGTATCAACAGAAGCAAAAAATTATACACCTTAATTCAATAAAAGAATGTTCTTCTCAAAACAAAACTAGCCGGTTTCTCAAAGAATCTTGTTCTTTGGAATCACAGCTGGCGTTTGTTTCTGAATTTATTTTCCGCAGGTTGAAAGCCGCAGACTTTATTAAAATAAAGTTGGAGGAAAGAAAATTCCAAGGAAACTAGTTTCACGGAATACAGGCAGGTAGAAGGTATTAATCGAGGAATTATATTTGGGGTTTATTAAAAAAAACATAATAAACAAATGCAGCCAAAAAAATGAGAAGGGGGAAAAAAGAGATTCCCGCTAACCCAAGGACCGAGGGGTCGTCACCCCTGGAGTTGACGCTGGGGTAATGAGGCCGAGCCTCGAGGGCCCTCTCTGTGCCCCCACCAGGGCCAGAAAGAAATCTATTGTTGAGGAATTATATACAATTAAATAAATTAGACTGGACAGTCCACACAGCATCTAGCCCCAAGCTAAGCAGAGCTTGTGTTGTTTGCGAATTGTCCGGCATTGTTTATTTTATTTTATTATGTAAGGAGACTCTTATTTTCAATCCCAATCTTTATCTGCATGAATTGTACCACTTATTTCATTCCAAAAACCGAACAATCATTTCATAACCACATAAAAACTTGACACAATGAACCCAACAGCTGTTTCATCGATGAATTGAATAAATTACTCGTTATGTTAGTCCACTGCTGGATAGGTCATAGGTGGTGCATAGGTCACCCCCAATGAGCGCCACAGCGCCCTGTCTTCTTGCTAGCATTAATCTTAATTATTTTTATTAAACATGTCCGGTAAGGCTGAACCATTAATGATTCTTGGTATTTTCACTTGGTTATCGTCCTATGTTAGTCCACTGCTGGACATAGGTCACCCCCAATGAGCGCCACAGCGCCCTGTCTTCTGTTCTTTGGTTATTTTCACTTGAAACAATGATATTTTTTCTACGTAAAAGAAGGTTATTGATTGGGAGTCAAGTTATTTAAAGCAGGGTACTTAGCCCCCTCAAAACGGGCCCTGAATCCCCCCCAGTCTCTCAAGATGCAGTTAAACAAAGAATAATCGTGGGTTCCTAGGAACTGCACACCACTAATTAGTTGGAACATCTTGAAAAATTATGCACAGGCCTCTTTCAGCGAGGGTGTCGGAGAGAACCGCAACTTGACGTGGACTTGTATAGAGTGGATACAACATGGAAACTTTACTTTGAAATTGAAAATTGTTTATTCATATAAAAATAATATGTTTCCTTTACATGCTAGACAGTTGTTGGACATCCTTTTAAGTATGTAGGTATACTTGTGCTAGGATGTCCAATAAACTAAATTAAATATAATTTTTTAAATACCTATAAAAAGTTAACTAAATTAATACTTGAATTTAAACTTTCAACCACATTGCAGTTGACTTTGTCTGACTGTTAAGAATGATAATATTTTCGGCGTACTTTTAACTAAACAAATTTTTTTTTTTTTAAATTTACAATGTTATGATTCCTGTAAGATTTATTTGCAGCTATAAGTATTCATTCATACACAATGTTAATTGTTTTTGAATAAATAAACTGAAACTGAAATCTACTTATCTCTGAACTGGTTTCCCAAACTAGGCCACAGGTGGGCCCTTTTTGCGTATTGCTTGCTATTCTAACAGCCCGAAGCTAGCTGCTCGCTGACGCCGGTGCATGCCTCCCTAGGCGTCCTCGGTGTCCCAAGGTATTTGCAGTGTTTGAGAAACAACGCAATCGCACTCTGCAAGCACATGCTTTTGGGGTGTATGTTATGTAAGTTTGACAAGATTGGTGATCTAAATAGCTTTAATTAACTTTTTTTAATTACTGCTATCAGTGGCCTTTAGCTGTCACTAGCAATATAATACATTTTGTAAAGAGGTATTTCTCATTCGTGAAATAAAAAAGATTTAGCATTTTCGACCTCATATTGAAGACGCTGTCTGCTAAATCAAGCGAGGGGTCTTGAAAGAGTTTTTATAATTTACAATTCATATACTCCTGTAGCTTATCAGCTAACGAAATATCATACTCTCGCTAATTTAAAAACACTTGTGAGTGCGAGTAAGAATGATTTTATGGAGGTATTACTTGCTCCATACTGTTCCCAATTAGTACGTCCCATTATCGAAGTTCTCTAGTGACGGCGTGTGCTGTAATTGCCTTTCAGCGCAGCTCGTGCTGATTCCACCGCAGACCTCACTGCTGGACCTTGACTACAGGGCCCAGACACAGGTGTTACCATACGTACTTATATCCTTGATATGTATCTCATCATTATCATCATCAGCCTATAGCCACTGCTGGACATAGGCCTCCCCCAATGAGCGCCATAGCACCCTGTCTTCAGCTTGCCGCATCCAGCATCTACCTGCAGTCTTTCGCAGGGCGTCCTACACTACGTTTACCGAGTCGTGGTCTCCACTCAAGAACATGTAATATGTTTTCAATCCCACCCAAAATAACCGCGTCCGCTATCAAAAAAGGCAGCTTTATTATCTGTGCAACTTACACAAAACTAAAGTTCATTAATATTTACTCCAGCCAGGCTGCTTTTTCAATGCATTCAATCTATTCAAACGAGAAAAATGTATTCTTTAGAATACTGAAAAACTGCATTAAATCGAACAAAAGTATCCCTAAGAATACTGTTGAAATAAAATAAAAAGCCAATTAACTGGAAGACTTATTAATAAACGTCCAAGACAAAAAGCAAGGGGCTTCGGAGTACACTCAATGTCTCGAGTAAGTTCTTTCTGTTCTGCTAATTAAATCTTAATACTTTCTAGTACGTAATACTTTCTTATCATCATCATCATCATCATCAGCCTATATCAGTCCACTGCTGGACATAGGCCTCCCCCAATGAGCGCCATAGCGCCCTGTCTTCAGCTTGCCGCATCCAGCAGCCTGCAGTCTTTCGCAGGTCGTCATCCCACCTGGTCGGAGGGCGTCCTACACTACGTCTACCGAGTCGTGGTAGCCACTAAAGAACACGCCTACTACTACATACTTTCTTATGCCAGTTTTCAATTCTGACGACCGATGTGGCGTGGTGGGCGAAGGTCCGCCTGCGACGCAGGAGGTTACGCGTTCGATTCCCGCCTCGGAACAATTGTGTATACGATCTGCAGATATTTGTTCCGGGTGTTCTGGTCGTTTTCTATGTAAAATAAAAAAAAAAATATCTATCTATGTAATATATTGTATTATGTATATCAGTTATCTAGTACCCATAACACAAGCTCTGCTTACCATGGGCCTAGATAATGTTGTGTGAATTGTCCTGTATTATTTATTTTTACTAATAAAAATAATATAATTTAAGAATAATATTATACTCTTCGTCTAATTTGTTTCTTTGTACACTTCCTCTTTAAACCTAAGGTTTTGCTGTAAGAAAACTCTTTGTTAGGGTTTAGCTCGCCTATGTACCTACATATCTTTTTTTAGTTAAGTTATTTTTAAGTGTTTTGTGTACAATAAAAAATTACAAGAAAACAAAATAAGTTAATTAGGTAAGTATTTGGTAATACTTACCTAATTGACCAATAACTACCTAATCTATCGAAAATTAAATTCTTATGTCAGAGTGATTCATGTAATTTACCTTTAATGATAAAAACAAAACTCGTAACAAACAGGAAATCTACATTTTCGGGCCGTGACGCATCAACGGAAAGAAATAGCACCCTTCAAAAGTACCCATAGTCACCGTGACTAAGTATTTAAGTATGTATTCTGTATTTAGGTTTCTCTACTCGTCCCTGAGCGAGTGACAAAAAACTTGGGAAAACCGCTGAGTCAGAGTGACTGAGTGGATGGGTTGCCAGTTTTGAAGAAAGATTTTCCCCGTTTCATCTTCAATTGATTTAATACTCGTACCTTACTCACACTGGTGCATTAGGTGTTAAAACGTACGCGTATTATGGATAAAATTTATTTATTTATTTTACACTTTTTGCACGATAAACTATATACAAAACTTATTTTAGAAAATTAATATAAAGGCGAACTTAACCCTAAAAAGAGTTCTCTTCCAGCAAACCTTATTGGGAGAGAGAGACAAAGTGAAGAGAGAAGTGGGTACATGTGTATAATTAAAATAAGAAATAGACAAAAGTTTGAATTTTATGCTCTAGTGCTGTAATGGGAGTACGTTTAAAGGTTTCTTTATGATATGCCAGTTAAGAATACTTAGGGGTGTAAGCAAAAATGCACGTTACCAAGCGCGCGCTCAATAACTGATGTGATTCACTCTTTGAGGTATTTACTAATGCAAGCTTTATAAAAACTTAGAATACCTAACTATGGCTATTCAGCAATATTAGATGGTAAAAATAGAGCAAAACGTTTATAGACGGTTTCTCTTGTTGTTTTGGGCGTTGCAAGTTTTCATAGCTTTTTATTTGCAACAACCTTTTGTCTTTATTTATGTAGTACCTGTGCTTCAACCGGACACTGGCATCGGAAAAGGGGACATGAAAAAAATGGCCCGTAGTCTTTTTTTAGTCCAAACTACCATAAATATCGCAGTTCTAGTAGAGATGGCAACATCAAAGCGTTTCTGAGTATTTGCCTGTCATCGGAAAAACTAAGCTTTCAACTACCGCCAATTGGATGAGAAAATTAAAAGGGCAGAGTACCTACTTCCTCATTTTTTGCAATAGTTTAGCTTTGAACGTTTAAGTAGCTATGCAGTCATTATCAGGGGGTCAGTTAGCCTTTTTACCTACCTGAACAATTAATAAATATTTAGTTTGTTTCACAGTTGCAAAACGGGGACAGATTGAACTTTTTTTACCAACTCTTGCTGTAGGGAGACAGAATGGGGAGATGGATAGAAATAAACCAACGACCGGTTTATTTCCATCTGTCTTGAAAGTACTGTCCCACAGAGTCTTGAAAGTAAAAGAAGGTCTAAATTTGTGGTACACATTAAGATTGTTATGGTGATTTTAATTAATTGGCGTTTCTTTTCTGGCAAAAAAAAATAATCAGTTAAAAAGTTACCATCCCGAGCCACAAACAGCACGCTAAGCCGTTATTCTTGCGCCTGACCTCTTCCCGTTCATGTTCTTCGGCCGTCTGATCGGATTATGAGAGGGAATAGAGAGTGCGCCTGTGTATGCACAAACACTTGAGCACTATAATATGTCCTCCTTACCTGGCTAGTCTGTAGTTGAGACTGGCTGCCGAGGCCAAAGATTTGACATTATCATCACAAAATATCAAAATATAACTAGGAAACATTAAATAAATATTATGAAGCCTTACGTCCTGAAATATACCTACGAGTAGCTTAGGCTAGTTCAGGATGCTGCACGCAGCATTTATTGTAAACATGTTAATATGTCAGAAACAAAAGATTTGAATTTTAATAATGGAACTGTTTTTGTATAAGTTTAGGTATATAGGATTTCCATTACTCCCCAAATTCTAAGGTTTTTATTTTAAGGTATAGTGCGTAAGCCCTCGTACTCAGGGAAAAGAATAATAGCGTAGAAAAAAATTATAATGTGTCCAAATTCTGCTTTCAGTCACACACTGGAAAGTGAAAAAGCATTCTTTTTCTATTTCTCTTCTTCTCTGTTATTACTTTTTCTTTCACGGAACACTAAACGAAACTTGATTATACAGGAATAACGTTTAATTTTCATAGAATAAGACGTGTACCTACGCAAATTATTAGTGCCCCTTAGTTCCCAAACCGCATTCAAATTTCCAAAACCGATGTTTAACAGTTTCCAATTTGTTATGACATTGGTCAAGCACTAGACTCTCCTACGGACTATTGAAAACTTTATTAGAATTGTATCCGTCGGAAACGGAAGCAGGGACTAACTTCGATCACGAACTGGAAAATTGGAGCTGTTCAAATAAAATCCAGAAGTTTTTTTATTGTTTTGAAACTGACGCAAAAATGCGTCATATCAGCGTAGTAGGCGGCCTATACGTTTGTTTATGGAATTTGGAGTAGTGCATCTATTGTTTTTTTTTATCTGAGATTCCGTATCCAAAATGGTGCTGTGCCCAATATAAGATAAGAAGAAATCCTATTATTGTCAGGAAAAAATCACATAATCATGTTTCAGAAATTACATTTATTTCTTCAAAGAAATTAAAAACGTTATACGGAAATTTGCACGCAACGTATGTATAGCTAGACACAGACGTAGGCCGAATGGCTAATTATGATAACGTTTAAGATCGTAAGCCTTAGTAGTGATTAAACATATTTTTTTGTAATTGTGATCGAATTCTCTTAAGTTAGACATGTATCTGCGTCTTGTATTAACCAATTTCTCAAAAATAACAAAATTTCTCCAAAACTGGGCAGTTACATTTGCCACCGCCAAACTCAGGAAACAGCTCGTATGTTCAAGGAAAAGCATTTTCGGTTCAATTTATTTGACCAAACGCATGCCAACTGCACTGCGTTGCTTGTGACGTCATAAACCACACTGTCCTCGCCAGGGTTATCACGGAGATAACAATGAATTTCATTTACCTCGTTTTATCTCGGTTATTCGACAAATATACATAATTTCGAAACCAAAGTCCATGATTTTATCTTTGGAAAATTTAACTTTGTAAAGGTAAAAATGGATAGCTATACTCTCGAAATTACAAAGAGGTATGTAATTTCTATTTGTCTTAATTTGTCATTTTAAATCTCTATTTACCATGTACCTACCTGCCCAACTTAACGAATAATGGTATAATATGCACGAGACTTAGGGTGGTTTCAACCAAATACGAGAGTCACTAACCCTAGTATAATTTTACTCTTCGGAATTACTCCTACCTATTTAAACTCATTATGCCTATCCCAAGTTCTATATAATTTTATGAAATTTGTGAATTTCGAATAATGACCCAACAGGGCGCTATGGCTCTGATTGAGGAGGCCTATGTCCAGCAGTGGACTGCTATAGGCTGATGATGAATTATGATCCATGTTTATAATAGTCCTCATAATATTGCACATTTATGAGGACAAGCATTTACAGGCACTTGTGTCTCCCCAAAACACCTTAAAAAACCTTGCAACTAACACCAATGTATCTGAAATAGAATTGATTTTGTTTGATTTCAGAGTTCAGGTTGATTGTCTTCTACAACGGAAGCAGCCCCGACCACAGGATTTGCGGTCGGAAATGGTCAGTAGCGGAGCGGCGATATTTCCGGTTTCTGTCATCAGACTAGATTTACTCTATTCAATGAATGATTTATTTTGTCATCGATTCGTCATATTTGAGGTTGTTATGGGAAAGGTATTTTTCGAAATGATCTTCATAGGCTATGAGTATGCTTTGCTTATCTGCATAGTAACGAAGACCTTTGTAATAAAAATTGGTGTGTAATAAATTATTACACACCAATTTTTATTACAAAGGTCTGTTATAAAAAATATTCAGTCAGCGCCTCATTATCAGAGCGTCCAAACAAAATTATTGATTTATTATATTTTTCATTACTAGGTAAACGATAATCTGCTCTACCATAGCACATGCTGAGTGGAGACCGATTTTGGCAGTTTCTCTGTTAATCTAAGTTTAATTTATAAGAATCTCTGTTCTGGCAATATAATATCTTTTTACTTTTTACTATAATGGTTGATAGATAATGTACTTAAGTACACAAAACTGTGAAGGTGAGGTCAGTTACAAAAATATCAAAAACTAAAGAGCTATTTAATAAATATTTAAGTGTCTACTTATCCGTTTACATATGTACTATGTTTGTGTGAGTGGCTATGAATATATTATTGATTCTTTAAACAAACCCAAGTTCCAAATGGCTGTAGATAAGTCCCTCAAGTTTAATCTTGAACAATGCAATTGTGTCCGCTCCCAGATTATCCGCACTACTCTGTTTTAGCATCTCGTCTACATTCGCAGACTGCATCGCTTCTGTCATCATAGCAGCTTCTTCGTTCTTCCTAATCAGCGTACTAGATACAACTATCGCCTGTTCAAGACTCCATTTTCCATGCCTCTTCAGATCAGCATCGAGCTGATCACGCGGGAACACCAAATTAGCCTTTAACCCGAAGTAAGAGAGACTGTTATCCAGTTCGTGGTGGTAGTAATCAATCCAATCGAGGTAGTGTGCTTTGCGGGTTTCGTAGTCGGTGCAATCGAAGACCATGTAGTGGAGATCGGCGACTGGGTTGGCGGCTTTTGATAGCTGGTAGTCAATCATGATTGATTCTGGGTTTGATGGCTTCTGGAAAAAAATTTTAGTTGTCATATTTACGGTCGTTGATAGAAGTATGACATAATAATTGGAACATCTTCTTCGTTTCAATAATATAAATTTATGTGGAAAATAAGACGGTGCTGTGTTGCAATTTAACTTTTCACATTATAGACTACACTTACAACGACGAAACCGCTAGCCTTATAAAAGTTGACCTCAACGGAAAAGAATCATCAAAATAGTAATTCAATTACCAGAAATTTGCAAATATTGACTGCATCGTTCACTATTGTTTTAATGTAAAAAGTCAAGATTACTCACATCTAATTTAAACATAATGTTGTTGGTCCAAGTATCTCCTTGCTGTATCACCGCATGTTTAGAATCCTTGTTGATTTTTTCAAACCTTAAGTTAGCATTCAAGGTCTCAGTCATAATCCCTTTGACAACTTTCTTATGAACATCGCTCTCTAATAGCGGTATGATATTCAATTCCAATTGTTCAAAATACTTCCTTCCATCTTCTTCAGTAGATAAATTTGCCCACATATCGAATAACTCTTTTCTCAGTTCATCAAATGTTTCTGGGTCTTTCTGTTTCATGGCATAGGACAATGAATGTAAGATTGCCAAGTTCTTGAGAACAGACTTTACACATTCGTTGGTCAGGGACGAGAATCTATCTAGCATTGTGTAGCCTAGCTCGTTCAAGTCTTCTAGTAGGACAACCTCGTGTGGTGCGGCAGAATTAGATCCATGAAAACCCGCTGTATTCTGGAGCTGTTCTAATTTTGGAAACATCTTCGTGTACACAATGTGCTCATTCTTGAAAATCATTGCCATTTTGGTCATTTCTCTCATTATTTCATTGTTTGAAGCAAATTTAGCTATGATCTTAAGAGTACGGCCATTGTTTTGGTTATCTTCTATTTTGACCCTTTTAACTGCAGCAGTGTAGTTATGTCCTGCTTTCCCCAATGTTTCCACAGTAACTTTAGCATCTTTGAAGCCCAATTTTTCTATCGACTCTTTCAAAAATTCGAGTTGAGCTTCATGAATGCCCTCAATGTCTCCCTCCAATTTGAGACCAGCCATTTTGGTGTTAAAAAGTAAAGTCACTAGTAAATTTTATTTGCTGTAATTATTGATACCGTTGATAAGTTTATCTGTAATAAGGTTTATCAAGACCAACCATGCTATTTGAATCAGTGATAAAAGAATATTAGGAGGCTTATCCGCTCTTGGTAATATGAAATTAAATAACCTAACTATTACCTACAATAACGCCAAGGCAGCTAAGCAGGTGGATAGATACTTATATAGATTAGGTATATGGAATTAGATATCTGGGTGTAGCTTAGGAATTAAGGTATAACCCTCAAATAAAATAAAACTAAATTAGAAACTCTAGGGTTTTCACAGCGTGTACTTTGAACACATTAAGAGCCTTTATTCCTAAAATGCGCAGAAACAGTACTTTTCAAACCCGTTTATATCATGAACCACTTATCTTATAGTATATGTTATTTACTAATAATTTTAGGAAATTTTAGTGTCCAAATAGTTTGACTATAAAATATTTCGATTAATATAGTATGTACGCGTTCTATCAAGATAACTTGTGAGAGGTTTTCATAATTTCCCTTTCAGCATCAGTTTCGAAGCTCAAAATAATAGAAAATACTGACATATCTAATTAAGAAAAAAATATAACCTACTGATGAGATCCTTGGCTAAAAATCTAATTGGATAGATGTTTGGTTTTGGTATCCTACTATGAGAAATTAAAATTAAAAAAATGTGAAATATTACGAATATTTCACATTTTTAAATGATGTTTTTACCGATATACCTTATTTAATTTAATATAATAATAGCCTACCAATAAAGTGAAGCATCTTTTTTAAAATCATACATTTAAAATTTTAATGATTTTGTTGCTATTATTTTTCTATAAATATTTTAAAACTACTATAAAACGCTGCGCGAAAATCAGTCCGCCGCGAGGCTTTCTAGAGTGTGGAGTGTGGAAATTTTAAATGTATGATTTTAAAAAAGATGCTCCACTTTATTAGTAGGCTATTATTATATTAAATTAAATAAGGTATATCGGTAAAAACATCATTTAAAAATGTGAAATATTCGTAATATTTCACATTTTTTTAATTTTAATTTCTCATAGTAGGATACCAAAACCAAACATCTATCTAATTAGATTTTTAGCCAAGGATCTCATCAGTAGGTTATATTTTTTTCTTGATTAGATATGTCAGTATTTTCTATTATTTTGAGCTTCGAAACTGATGCTGAAAGGGAAATTATGAAAACCTCTCACAAGTTATCTTGATAGAACGCGTACATACTATATTAATCGAAATATTTTATAGTCAAACTATTTGGACACTAAAATTTCCTAAAATTATTAGTAAATAACATATACTATAAGATAAGTGGTTCATGATATAAACGGGTTTGAAAAGTACTGTTTCTGCGCATTTTAGGAATAAAGGCTCAGTTTGTTAAACATAAATTATATCCCGTTATAAATGACTTTTTGTTTATTTACCATGACAGTTTCTAAAGTTTTATCAGTTTGTTATTATCCGCAAACTGCATTATTTTTCTATCATAGCTGCTTCCTAATTCTTCCTAGTCTTAATACCAAACTAGTATTGTATTTTCAACAGTTCCAAGAATGTTCAAAGTACATTTTATCAAAACCTTTTTTTACAGTTTTGATTATTTATTTGTTCCTTCTAACTTTGGAATCGGCACAACAGCTACATCAACCAAGTGAATAATACGATAAAGATAAGATAAATACTTGTAATAAGAGTTGTAACACCTAAATGCTGAGTTACAATGACATGAAATTATCACATCACAGTTTAATATGAAGCTGAAAACTTGGGTATTTGGATGGATGCTTGTTACTCGTTTTCGGAAAAGTTACTGAACGGTTCGGCGGATTTCGATTCCTTTTCAATGTGGCTTGACCCTGCTAAGTTACTACTTTATGCATCGATAGATGAAGCCGCGCAATATTGTGTTTTGTCTTGATCATCATTTGTAAAGGTTCCCTTTATTATTATTATAGATCAACTCCTCATTATCGTATTTCAACTAAGATTAGACTTCTAATAATGATGTATAAGAAACGATGTATCGATCTATTTTGTGACCTTCGTGTTATTGTAACAGTTAGGTAATTTCAAGTAACAAAGCGGATAACCGATAAACTTTCTTATCGGCTCTTATCACTGATGCAAAACGCATTGATACTCTTCGTAAACCTCATTACAGATAAACTTATCATCGATATAAATAATTACAATAAATAAAATTAAGCAGTGATCGCACTTCTTTACACCAAAATGGTTGGTCTTAAGTTAGAAGGAGACATCGAAGGCATTCATGAAGCTCAGCTTGGCTTTTTGAAAGAATCCATAGAAAAACTGGGCTTCAAAGATGCTAAAGTTACTGTGGAAACACTGGGAAAAGCAGGAGATAACTATACTGCTGCAGTCAAAAGGGTCAAAATAGAAGATAACCAAAACAATGGCCGTACCCTTAAGATCATTGCAAAATTTGCTTCAAACAGTGAAATGTTAAGAGAAATGACCAACATGGCAATGATTTTCAAGAACGAACACATTGTGTACACTAAGTTATTTCCGAAATTTGAGCAGCTTCAGAATATAGCCAGTATACCAGCCGAAGACAGACTAAAATACGCTGGTTTTCTCGGATCTAATTCTGCCGCACCACACGAAGTCATCCTACTAGAAGACTTGAACGAACTAGGATACACAATGCTAGATAGATTCAAATCCTTAACCAACGAATGCGTGAAATCTGTTCTCAAGAACTTGGCAATCTTACATTCATTGTCATATGCCATGAAACAGAAAGACCCAGAAACGTTTGAAGAACTTAGAAAAGACTTATTTGATTTATGGGAACATATATCTGCAGATGAAAATGGAAGGAAGCTTTTTGAACAAATGGAATTGAGTGTCATACCGCTATTAGAGAGCGATGTTCATAAGAAAGTTGTTAAAGGGATTATGAGTGAAACCTTGAATGCTAACTTAAGGTTTGCGAAAATAAACAAGGATTCTAAGCATGCGGTGATACAGCAAGGGGATTCTTGGACTAACAACATTATGTTTAAATTTGACGTAAGTAATATTTATTTTTATACAAAAAACATATTAACTTAGCTGTCATAAGGTACGTTTTTTAAGTACTTATATTGTATTAGTTTGACAATCTGCAATATTAATTTGTTTTCTATTATGTGAAAAGAAAAACGCCAAGTCATCGTCGTCTTTCTTTCCGTAAATATATAATTAGGTAGAAAATGCCTCGGCATTAAGCACACCTTTAGTAGTGTAATAAAGTTTAAATAAATAATTAAAATCTTATTTCATTAAAGAAAGAGCTTCAAACAATGTTAATTTTATGAGACAGTATAAGATGCTTGAATTATACTTACTTTTTCTGTCTGACTACAAAAATTGTAACCAATAATGTTTTTCCAGAACCCAACAAACACAGAATCAATCATGATTGACTACCAGCTATCAAAAGCCACCAACCCAGTCGCCGATCTCCACTACATGGTCTTCAATTGCACCGACTACGAAACACGCAAGGCACACTACCTCGATTGGATTGATTACTACCACCGTGAACTAGATAACAGTCTTTCCTACTTCGGGCTAAAGGTTAATTTCGTGTACCCGCGGGATCAGCTTGATGCTGATCTAAAGAGGCATGGCAAATGGAGTCTGGGAAACGCGATTGTCTTAGCTAGTATGCTGATTAGGAAGAACGACGAAGCAGCTATGATGAAAGAAGCGATGCAGTCAGCCGATATAGACGAGTTGATAAAACAAGGCGGTACGGACAATTTGGGAGAGGAAACTATTGCCCTGTTTAAGAATAGAGTGGAAGGGCTTATTAACAGTCATTTGGAACTAG
Source organism: Eupithecia dodoneata (assembly GCA_947044415.1). Lineage (NCBI taxonomy): Eukaryota > Metazoa > Arthropoda > Insecta > Lepidoptera > Geometridae > Eupithecia > Eupithecia dodoneata. The sequence continues at coordinate 6,896,657 of OX345670.1, forward strand.
GATTTTTGTAAACGGATTATAAAAAGTAGATAGTTATTTATTTTCATTTCATTTCATTTCAATTATTCAGCTCCACCGTAGGTACACATGTTACACTTGATGTCGGTCAGTTGTACATAAAAATAATATAACAATTTTATTATAAAACACACATTAATTTTGACATAGGAAACACCATAAGGGATTGTTTTAGAAAAAGCAGACAGACATGCCTTCTTTAAAAATTTGATATAACATTCAAAGATAATATTTATCACAGTAAAATAATAATAAATTAGTTAGATTGAATTGAAATAAAAATACATGTCAAGATCATTTAATGTTATTAAAAAGCTTTTTAGTTATTATTTGTTTTAATGCCTCCCAAACCAACGTTTTTAAAATTTTGATGGATATTGGTTGAATTGGTGACTCAACTGGACAAGCATACACAGTTGTTTCAGTATGAATTCTTAAAATACTTTGTAAAAAATCTTATACTCAATTACAAAATAAATAATTTAATTTTTCTATATGCACTGCAATTTAAAATACATATCGGTCTGCTTCCTGTCTTCGTTTTGCCATTTCGGAGGCGAATTCTATTTCAGCTGAAACGTAAAACTCTGAAACCAAACGGAATTAATACGGACGGGTGATTATGTAACTCGCAACCGGCTTGCGACAGGCGTAAATTAAGCAATCAGTGCTGTCAAACGTCAATTTTGTATTAGTTTGACACCAGCTACAACGTCAAAATTGTTCAAAATTGTGTGTCTAACGGAAAATGCGACGAGGCTATCATCGGTCGCGTCTATTCGGTCAAATCAGACCTGCCACACTGAGCGTCTAGTCAGTTCGAACGGCCTGTTCACAAACCATATCCGTATGACCGGATTGCGACAGGCATAAATTAAGCAATCAGTGCTGTCAAACGTCAATTTTGAACAATTTTGACGTTGTAGCTGGTGTCAAACTAATACAAAATTGACGTTTGACAGCACTGATTGCTTAATTTATGCCTGTCGCAATCCGGTCATACGGATATGGTTTGTGTACAGACCGTTCGAACTGACTAGACGCTCAGTGTGGCAGGTCTGATTTGACCGAATAGACGCGACCGATGATAGCCTCGTCGCATTTTCCGTTAGATATGTACCGACCCTAAGGACAACCCTTATAACGCCACTAATTACACCCGACTTAGCTGGTCCCAATATATAGTCGAAAGGAGATTCTTACTATCTTTGCAGTAAATCCTGGTGCAGTAGGGAATAGCATCAGCACCGCAGACGCAGCGGTTGCAGGCAATCATAAAAGTGCTGAAAGGTTTACATTTCATGGCAGCAGCTGAAAAAGAGGAGACGAAAGGTGATCGTGATGATTTTGACGTCATAAACAGACGCCTATGACGTCACCGATGCACGAACATCTGATGATACAGAATGATCATAATATTGTCAAGAAAAGAAAGACAGACCTTTACCATAGTTATTATGTGCCTTTACATTACGTCATATTGTGACGCGATGACGTCACATGAATACAAAAAAAAATACTTTAAGGTCCATACATATTTGAATGCACATTTTTGCAGCTCTGATCTGCGAGAAACGTGTGATGTGGCGCGGTGGGCGAAGGTCTGCCTGTGACTCAGAAGGTTGCGGGTTCAATTCCCGCCTCGGAATAATTGTGTGGACGATCTGCAGATATTTGTTCCGGGTGTTCTGGTCGTTTTCTATGTATAATAAAAAATATCTATCTATGTAATGTATTGTATTATGTATATCAGTTATCTAGTACCCATAACACAAGCTCTGCTTACCATGGGGCTAGATAATGCTGTGTGAATTGTCCAGCATTATTTATAATAATTTATAATTTATGCGTCACTTTTCATTAAAAACTCATTTCATTGTGACTGTGTCGATCAGCGCCGATGATTACGTCAGCTTTATGAGACATAGCATGTACACTTTGGCTGGACTATAGTGTTATTGATTATCATCAGCCTTGGGCAGTCCACTGAACGCTATCAATTACTAATGGGGATGATGACAGTTACTACAAATCACCAAAATTATGTAGGTAATATTACGTATGTATTGTATGAATGTAGGTAAATACCTACACAAGTTAATACCTACGAGTACATTATGTATGTGCCCGAACCTACGTATAGATAAAAAAATTACGTTGAATATTATCACCATTAATATTGAACACCAATCAGTGTTCAACGTGTCATGGGGGATTGCTTTTCTATTTTATCAAAATAATATTGAATCTTGATCGAAATAAAATAATATTCTACGTGTTTTGTTATCTATACGTAGGTTCGGACACATACAATAATGTACTCGTAGGTATTAACTTGTGTAGGTATACAATACATACGGAATATTACCTACTTAATTTTGGTGATTTGTGTTTATTGCGATCTATGGGCTGCCCAAGGCTGATGATAATCAATAACACTATAGTCCAGCCAAAGTGTACATGCTATGTCTCATAAAGCTAACGTAATCATCGCCCCATCAACCTGCTACCAACAGTGGCCAAGCTCCTGGAGCGTCTGCTCTTGGGCCGCCTGGCCTCAACGATCGAGCCACGACCAGAGCAATTTGGCTTCAGGTCCGGCCATTCCACCACGCTGCAGCTCACCAGGGTGATGCACCACCTTGCAGTCGAGCACAACACCGGGCGATCCACCATCGGGGTCTTTCTAGACGTGGAGAAGGCCTTTGACCGTGTATGGCACCCCGGCCTTCTGTACAAGCTCCTGCAGACTCCTACACCGCCAGCCCTCACCAGGCTCGTGGCATCCTTCCTCGGCAACCGGCGGTTCTCCGTCGCAGTCGAGAATGCCACCTCCTCCACCCGGACCATCTCAGCTGGTGTACCGCAGGATAGCTGCCTGTCGCCCGCCCTGTACGGGCTGTACACTGACGACATCCCTACACTGGAGGGCCACCTACACCCCGGGGAGAGGGATGTCTCATTGGCGCTGTTCGCGGACGACAGCGCCTACTTCTCGTCATCCACCAGCCCCACCATCGCAGCCAGCAGGATGCAGCGGCTACTAGACGTCCTGCCGCCATGGCTGGACAAATGGCGCATGGCCGTCAATGTGGGTAAGACGGCCGCGCTGTTTGTTTCCCGCCGCCGCCGCCACCCACCTCAACTCCAGCTTCGGGGCCAGGACGTGGCTTGGAGCTCGCACACGATATACCTCGGCATCGAGATTGACAGGTCGTTGAAGATGCAGCCGCAGGTTGACCGCGCGCTACAACAAGCGCGCGTCGCCCGAGCGCTCCTCCGACCTGTCCTGGGATCTCGGCTGCCGCTGAGGACTAAAGTGCGGGTCTATAAGTCCTACGTCCGGTCCCGGCTAACCTATGCGGCGCCGAGCTGGTACGCTCTGGTCTCCCAGACCAACCAGGACCGGCTCCAGGCGCTGCAGAACGTGGCCCTCAGGATCTGCACGGGCGCGGGGCGCTACGTCAGGAACGACGTCATCGCCCGCGACCTGCAGATCCAATCCGTGGAGGAATTCGTCGTGCAGACGGCGCGTCGAATGTACGATCGCGCCGACACCGGGCACCACGAGCACCTCCACAACATCGCGCCGCCCCAGCCCCGGCCCCAGGAAGACGACCGCCCATGGCGACCCCTTCCGCGGGACCTGATCCCTGCGGAACAACCATAGAGTCCTTGGATTTATTAAAAAAAAAAAAAAAACAAAGATTAGAAACCAAATGCTGCCAAAAAAAAAAACATGGAGAATAAGGGAAAAAAAAAGACTCCCACAAAACCCAAAGACCGAGGGGTCGCCACCCCTCGAGTTGACGCCGTGGTAATGAGGCCAAGCCTCGAGGCCCCTCTCTGTGCCCCCACCAGGGCCGGAAATAAACCTATTGAGGGCGTTGGCGGTCCGCAGTAATATGCTGGCACGAAGGTTCGCTCGTTGCAGTAGGCAAGTGAAAATCACGCTATTCAAAGCCTACTGCCAATCGTTATATACGGGCAGCCTTTGGGCTAGCTTCACTAAAAGATCGCTCAGCGCTCTGCGTGTACAGTATAATAACGCCTTCAGGGTGTTGTTGGGATTGCCCCGCTTCTGCAGTGCATCCTCCATGTTTGCTGAAGCCCAGGTTGATGGCTTTCAGGCCATCATCCGCAAGAAAACAGCCTCGCTGCTGCGCATAACATGGAGCAGTACCAACTTTATCCTGCAGGTTGTGGGCAGCAAGTTTGCCTTGCCCATCATGCAGACATTCAACAGAGTCCTCACTAATTAGACACCATGGGTTGGGTGGGAGTCTGTTGAATGACTGCTGCAAATCTAATTGTAATTTAATTTAAGGTCTTATGTTTTATTTTTGTAATTTTTATGTGTGTGGACAACCTGTCTGAATAAAGAAACTTTTTATTTTATTTTATTTGATTGCAATTTTCTGTGTGAAATAATACTTACTCGTTTTCCAGTAAAAAGTATTGTCGTCAGTAAATTTGCAGAAGCACGGTGCGAAATAGTACTGAAAGAAATAATATAGTTTACAATTTTCGATTCCCGATTTGATTATAGATATTTCATGTAAGCTTCCCGGAATTCTTTAAATCTTATATAATATTACAGCACAGTTTTTGGTCTTTTCACGTTATTGTGTTAGCTGAAAAATGCTTTAAGCGTCAATATCTCAGGATATGCAAAGACAGCACCAATTTCAGTACAGGGCCATGAGGTAAAGCTCGATTTGTGTCGCTTAGTTTTTAGACCTCCGTTTTCTTTATATGTTTTTATGTCGAAATAGAAATTTGTTTTTTAAATCTTAAATTAGGTTATTTACGTCTACGTCACATAATACTGATATATGGTAAAAACTCACTAAAATACAGAAAACCACAAACACACTGCGAATCATCTCGATAAGAACTAGAATCCACGCTAAAACGGTATTGTTTTCAACCGTAAGTACTAACACAGTTATTGGTTTTTAATTTGCTAGACTTGTAATAGCGGTCGTCGTAATGAAATTTTAATTTGTTTTTTTTTATTGTTACGTAGGCATAAAGAACATTAAAATTTTACCTTAGGTTGGTACTAATACTTTGACTGCGGTTTTTTTTCGACGACTGCGATCTTTTTTTTTACCTAAAAAATTCGTGCTGCCGCTCTACACAGCGGTTGTGTTGCGCCGCACATGCGTTTCGTTCGAAAAATATTACAGCTCTGCTGAGTCACAAAGATCTGTATTTTCTCAGCCGCTGCGCTAGTGTGGATTTACGCATATTAGTCACTTGTAGAAAACTCATACCGTGCGTTTTGCATGGCGCATTGACCCATATTTGACAACTGACGCGCGGGCAAATGATATTCTATAAAATATTAATTTACTTAGAATTTAACCTGAGCTCGCGCGTTTCAAAGTGAGAAGGTTCGAAGTGAGACTTACTCAATTATTTTTTAACACAAGTGGAAGCAGTCCTTCCTTTGCCGTTTCAGTATTATTTAACATACCCAGGTACGTATATTTTTATATATATACTTCTTTGCTATAAGACGGACGAGGATAGCAGCCTTCTGGAGTCGACTAACTCGCTCCAACAACACCATCCTGAGGGCTGTCTCGAACTTCCTGGCCAATCCCATATACAGGCACTGGATTTCTGTCCACATGGACGGAAACAAAAAATAGGTATCTATTTTACATACATATCTTTTAATTTTGGTTTTAATATTATACTGTTATATTGTGTGTACTGTATTTTTGTTTGTGATATGGGTCTTTTTCTGTGCCTGAAATAAACTGATTTTATTTATTTATAAACAAGCTCTGTACGATTTATGAACAGTTCGGAAAGATATTTCCGAACAGTTCATAGTATTCTTAGAAAATGTTGGCTGCTTCCTTTATACATATATATAAAGATGTACATAAAAATTATTTGTAACAGGATATTTGCCATGATTTAATTCAAAAGATTGAAAGCTGTCCATGTCGCTTATGCGTCCTGTACACGTTGGGCCAATGCGTTGGACCAAGGCGTTGGGATCTGGACTGATCGGATTGCGTTTATACATTGGCGTACTTCATAAAATAAAAATCTCTCATTAAATCTCACACACACGCAACACGACTGTCTTTGCTGACGAATAGAGGCGAACTGAATAAGACGCCATCGTGTGAACACTGTTTGCGGAGCGCACCAAGATCCTTTGATGTGTGCACGAAAAACCGACACTAGTCAGTTTGCGAGCCAATGTTGGCCGCCAACTACCAACATGCGCCAAGTAGGTCTCTACACGTTGGCCCAACGCCTTGGCCCAACGCATTGGCCCAACGTGTACAGGACCCATAATTATGCGTCATGGACACTTAACATACTAACTAACTTGATAACTTATTTTACCTGAAATTTGGCAAAAATATAGATGCGGCGAAGGAATAGTTAAACAATACAGACAGCTGAATATAAAATTTCCTTCTGAAGTCGGTTAATGACTGTAAACCAATAACTCGCTAAAAAACTTGCGGAGCAATCTTTGGGGACTGCCGATAGAAATGAAAACTAAGTCAAATTTATTATTGATTTTATCAAATAATGCTGGACAATCCACACAGCATTATCTAGCCCCATGGTAAGCAAAGCTTGTGTTATGGGTACTAGATAACTGATATACATAATACAATTCATTACATAGATAGATATTTTTTATTATACATAGAAAACGACCAGAACACCCGGAACAAATATCTGCAGATCGTACACACAATTATTCCGAGGCGGGAATCGAACCCGCAACCTCCTGCGTCGCAGGCGGACCTTCGCCCACCGCGCCACATCGTCGTCAAAGTAATTGTATATTTTGTTTTACTGGGAATCGTGTGGTGACTATGACGCGAGTTCCCTGATTTTGGTTCACCCAAAAAGTGCTCAACGCTAGTAAAGAAGTTCTGACTTCAAAAACAACAAACAACTGACCATCTTTGGAATCTTATACCAATACGCCAACAAAGCCCGACGTGTTAATAGCGATAGGTATCTAGGTAGTACAGTCCTTGTTTGAACAACTGAAAGGTCCCTGAGCAAAGAGCGGTAGCACATGAAACTCATGAAATTTTCATGACCTCTCTGCGAATTTTGTGGTGTGTTTCAGCTGGTTTGCTAGCTTTTGTGATGTGCCTTCGATTTTGTGTTGCAAGTTTACAACAGGTTGAAGTTTATGTAGAACGACGTAATTAATGTCGCAATTTGTAATACGACAAAGTACTTACATAGTTTCCGAAAACTGTTGCGTTTCCTTCTATAAGTTTACCGCTCGAAACGCCCCTACCAAATAGAGAACACAATAAAATCCTACTAATATTATAAACTTGAAAGTTTGTATGTATGGATGGATGTTTGTTACTCTTCACGCAAAAACTACTGAACGGAGCGGGCTGAAATTTTGCATACAGATAGTTCTGGGCCCGGAATAAAACATAGGCTCCTTATTACCCCATAAATCAGTTCCCATAGGATAGAAATAATCTTAAACGTTCCCATAGAAACAACGCGTGCGAAGCCGCAGGCAGAAACTAGTATGTAATATTATGTATTTTCAAAGTTTACTCGTAAAGTAATTTTTTTTTTTGGAAGCTTAGTATGTTATTAGGTATTTTTTTGGAAACGTAGTATGTTAGTAGCTATTTGAGCAGGTTTTAGCCTATTCAAATTGTTTAGATTTTGAAATTAAATCAAAAGGAGATAGTAAAAATAAATTATGATTTATTAGAAAAGCAAATACACGTGATACTTTCAAGAAATCGGTGCGAAGGCTTTTTCATGAGAGGTTATACAAGCATAGCTCTTCATAACACGTTTCTATTTATTTTTATTTATTTTTTCTTCTTTTGATTTGATTTGATACTTATGCTATATTTGGAACTGTATATTTATTGTTTTAGCTGTTTTTCTTAGGTATATAGATATGTATAATATAATATGTATTTTAGGTATATATATATATATATAAATTATAAATTACTACTACTTATATTTGTATGTAATGTTAGCACGCCAACCCTTTATTTAAATCATGTGTTTTCCTGGTTGGCAGGTAGAAAATGCCTCGGCATTAAGCCCACCCTTTGTACCTTTAATAGTGCAATAAAGTTTAAATAAGTTTAAATTTATAGTGATGAATATAATAAAAATTGTAGATTGTTGAATGTTGCAACTTTAACTTGGGGCTATTACTGTTTTACTTTATTTTAGATGCGTATAGGTACCCAGTTTACCCAGCTGTGGGTTATTAATGGGCTAGAATAATTTATTTATTTATTTAATCAAAACATTACATTGCCTGGAAGAGATCGCTTCTAAGCGATAAGGCCGCCCATTGTACTTGTCACATGTAATATCTTTCATAATGTTCTGTATCTGGTGTACAATAACGTATTTTTGTATTGTATTGTATTACATCTATTCTTCGAGTATTACCTAATACAATAGGGTAGTTAACATAAGAAATTACAAGCAATACATTCAACAAAAACACTCAAAATGCTTTATTTCCTTTAGGCTTAGAATTTTTTTTAAATTGTTCGATACAAATGGCCTTAAGAATAATATAATTCAATACATCAATCAATGAGCAAAATAAATTCATCATGTCATCAGTAGCATCTAAGCTAGTCAATAATACAGCTTATGTTCATCGCGGGTAGTGTAGCTTCCCAACGGTGAAAGAATCTTTCAAATCGGTCCAGTAGTTTCGGAGCCTATTCAATACAAATAACCAAACAAAAAATTAAACCTTTCCTCTTATAATAACTCTAATGGGCACGATAATGATGATTAAGCTATCTATACCCGCTTCCCGTAGAAAAAGGACAAATAAACCTGTTTCGACCCAAATAATTCAGGTCGATACATCTTGACTTCACAAAACGTACCTCTATATTTAGAATACTTCACTACCGAATATTTCATACATGAAAGTTTCCCTGCAAACTTACACAACTCCTTAACTCTCAAGAAATAGAGTTGAATATGTATCGGTAGTTTCAGAAAATGTTCAAGCGAAGTGAGAAATTTCATTTGAGACGATTTCGTCTGCCCTGAGGGTGGCCGTTGATTTATCTCTAGGTATTTTTTGCGCTGAATTGTTTCGTATATTTTCTGTGGCTTGGTGATGGGGTGTCGTATTTTGGAGCTATCTCAGTGTAATAGAGTGCTGTTATTTGTAGAAATGGGAGATCTCTTGACCTTACAGTTTTTCGTATTATATTGTATATTACGTATCACAGTTTTTTATGTTAGTACTAGCGGCCCGTCCCGGCTTAGCCCGGGTGGTCATTTGTTTCTGGTAATTTTTAAAATGTTTCTCTTTTTTCTCCTATTAAGAACCACCCTAGTACTTCAAGGAATTTTCTAAAAAAAATAATTAGCTAAATCGGTTCAGCTGCTCTCGAGATTTGCGCTTAGCAACACATTCAGCGATTAATTTTTATATTATCTATACTAATATTATAAAGAGGAAAGGTTTGATTTTTTGTTTGTTTGTTTGTAATGAATAGGCTCCGAAAGTACTGGACCGATTTGAAAAATTATTTTACTGTTGGAAAGCTACACTATCCCCGGTGAACATAGGCTATATTATATTTCAAAAAAGTTAGGGATCCGTACTAAAACCGTGCAAACCCGGTAAGGTCCGCTAGTGTAAATATGAAGCTGGTAGCACTTCTTGCCAAAATACTAGTTTTTACAAATTTAGTTTGGTAATTAAGGCAAAAAAAGTAACGTAGGTTAAGTACTTATTAGAAATGAATATATTTATACTAGCTTACTCCTGCGGCTTTGCCTAGTCAGACTTGCCGCTTTAAACTTTACCATCCACAAACCTTAGTTGACTGGATTACTGCAATACAATTAATTATTTATAAATAGCGCCAAGTTATAAGTCAAACGAAATAAGGGAAACATTGTAGTGTACAATATTGTCCTGAAATAATATAATTGTTTGTACTACGTGATAAAAAAAATATTGAATTTATTGTATAAGAATGCGGCAAAATTATCTATACTAATATACCTTCAGGATACCTACTAATATTATAAAGAGGTTAGATTTTTTTGTTCGTTTGTTTTGAATAGGCTCCGAAACTACTGGACCCTGGTGAACCTATAATATATTTTAGAAATGTGAAATTCAAATTTAACGCGTGTGAAACCGCGGGAAACAGCTAGTATTTTAAAATCATAAAGACTATGAGATCGCTACGAATTAGAATTAATCCGACCTAGCTATGATGTCAGTAGTCTACGCTAATCGTATAAGCTATGATGTCGATCGGAAGTCTACTCTCATTGCATAAGCTATCCAGTCGGGAACGTGGCAAGGTCGGATTAGAACATGGCTGAGTGCAAGATAAAGGTGGTGCGCCACTGGCTAAATATCCTTGATCAAGATTTTTTTGTCACTTTATACTGATATTTATCAAAAAATTCAAAAATCTGGGTAGCTACTTTATTTCATGTATATTCTCTCGCATCTTACAAACTCTTCACATCTGCGAATAGAGGTAAAAAAAAAAAAGCTAATCGTAGATCTATTTTTTTTCGGCATCAAAAAAAGCAATCAGCATTTCATACGCAATACATTACAATATACATACGCAATATATACAATACAATACAAAAATTATTTATTGTACACCATAATCAAATTAATCATTACAAAAAAACATTATATGCGACAGGTACAATGGGCGGCCTTATCGCTTAGAAGCGATCTCTTCCAGGCAACCTTTGGATGGAAAGAATTATATTTATTTAAGAAAAGGCAGGGGTCGTACGACAGGTTATCTAAATAAGAATACTAAAAAACAAATAATAAATATTACAAATTCCAAAATAAATAATACACTACTTATATACATAAATAAATAAATAGTAAGTACGTTAGTGAATAAAAAAATAATTCTAGACAGTGGTGACAAAATAAGTCTTGTGCTGTGTCTGGTTGAGTAAATAAATAATGCTGGACAAACCACACAGCATCGAAAGAAATATTTGCAGATCATACAAACATTATAAAATACAAGGCAAGAATCGATCCCGCAACCAGGTTGTGGGCAGGAGCGTCGTAAGGGGACCTTTACCCGCCGTGCCAGGACGATTAGCTTGGGTATGGATGCCTCATTCCACAGCTTAGCTTCGCACCTTAGCTCTGGTGGAGGATCACCCTTATCCAAGTTAAACACTCTCCGAGTGGTCAGAGTGGCTGATGCAACAAAACGGTTTAGTGTAAACGCCCCTTTATCTGCCCTACTGAAAGCTTTAGTAAGTGAAATGTTGAAGATATTGGAATTTCTGTTTGTGACGGAATAATAATGTTAGAATCGCATATCATCACTGTAGAAGTATATGTAGTATGCATCCAAGAATTGCTTTAGAGGCTTATCCATACATATTATAATATATTATTTGTACACCAACTTATAAAATGTTAATCATTAATCTGGCAAGAGCGGTTTTCTCTAATACAAGCAAATTTTTGTGTGAAAAGGCTAGACATATGATTTTGCGTTTATAAGAGCGGGACAGGGCATTGCAACGCAAGTTCAAAAATCAAGTTTTAGCTTATTACCTATTAATTAGGACATTATTTGAAAAAACCGAAACATATAACATTTTTATTTATACTTAATTCTATTACCACGCTTTTTGTCAAGATCTGAACTTCTGTATTTATTGAGTTGGGTAAAAATTTAGAGGTAACTTGGCGATTTTTTTCTATCGAGAAAATTTTATGGAATCGTGTTTTGGAAACATATGATCGATAGATTAAGTCCTGAACTTTACCATATATCAATTTCAAAGTTAAATATTCAGTAGTTTAGTTTAGACGATATGGACATCCGGCGGAGTTGAAAATTAGCAGTTTGAGGTATTATACACTCTTAAAGGGGGACTCCAATAAATGTATGTTTAATTTATAAGTTACCGAAATAAAACATTTTATTTTTATATGTTATCCTCAAACTAATAAGAGGAAAGTAGTTCCGTCTATCTATCGGTAAACATTAAACGACTAAGAGTCTGAACAGAACATAAAAAAATAATTAATGATTAAAAAGACTGTATGTGAAAAAATATATACTTAGGGGGTAATTCCCAACGTTTCACGTGGTACAAGCTCATTCCCAACTTTCGCAAAAAGTATTCCCAACGTCTCACTAAAGTCTGAGGGTTTTGATATATAATCTACATAATCAATTATTTATCTTTTTAAATGACTGAGCCTCTAAAGGCTATCTAAGTGACTATACCTCTATCTATATATAGCCTTATCTTATGTCTATGTAAGTTTATTATAATGTTTGTAATGTAGGTTTTTGTGCAATTGTTACCAATTATTTATTAAAGTGCCACCGTCTATATTGTTCGTTCATGTCCAGTCCATCCCAAGGTTGCCTGGAAGAGATCGCTCTCAGCGATTAGGCCGCCCTTTATACGTTTATTCTAAGTTTTTATCTCTGTATTATTTTCTGTTTGGTGTGGTGTAATAAAGTGTTATCTATCTATCTATATATACCTCAAAAGATGAAATCATAATAGCCCATTCGTATCGCGTAAAAATGCGAATAAAGCTAAAATCTAGTAACAAATATTCATTCACAGTACAAGATATTCAACGCAACATACTTCGCATATTTGTGTCATATCAAGTCAGAGCATCGTGATTTATAATATAATAAATCTATTATTTATCGTTAAGCGACTATCCCTCCAAATATGAAATCATTATAGTCTATTCTTACACCATAAAGATGCGAGTGAAGCTTAAATCTAGTAACAAATCATCATCATCACTCACAAGATATTCAACATAACAAACTTCGCATATTTGTGTCACATCGGTCGATCTTTTGAGCCCGTTCACTGGATTGGAAATTCTCTACGTTGCATTTCCCCAGCGACACGCTGCGCTTATTTTCGAGGCATTCGATAGTATGTCAGTGTGAGGATAACGTTCGTAGAGATAGTTAGATAGAGATAGTAGACATTTTTATAGCTAAACAATTGATTTGAGTCGATTATACATTTCAATTTACATCATAGTATCAGATTTGATTCTTTGATTCTTGTCAATGACTTTATTGGTCATTAAAAATACAGGGTCTATATGTCTTTATTTTAGTGGGTTCTATAACCGGATGAGGTACGTAATTTTTCAATTATTTTTAAGCCTGTAGGTAATGTAGTTTTACGTATTTAAAAAAATAAAGGATTGTTTCCTTTCAGTAAACTTCTAATCATCAATATTTCCGATTATTGAACTCCATGATCGTAGGAATTACTACCTTAAATTTCGTGTCCAAAATATGCCCGCAACAAAAATGTTTTAAATCCCCGTCTGTTTCTTTTTCAAATCGAATTCGACAAAAATATCGACAACCTACAGAATCACCACCCTATATTATGTTATCCTCTGCCTATACTATGTTATCGTCTCCCCGACTGAATAGATAAAATCTAAAGAATGAACGCACATAGGTGCGAAACCTTTTTCCGTGCCATCATAACGTGCCATTTTTTATGGCAGACTTATCTTCAGTTGAATTGACATGGATAATGAGCTCTGTAAGGAAATTTGTGAAAGGGCAGCTTTATCGGGCGCTCGCAGCGGCCTTTTGTGCATGGCTGGATTCTTGAGATACTGTTTACAAAGAGAAAATTGGTATCTTTTAATATTGTGAGGAATAACTTTGAGCTTTTTGGGGCGGTGTTAGAACTTTAGTAGATTTTATAAGGTAGACCTCAACAACTTCGGAATAAGTTAGGTCCTTTGAATACGGAGTGGTTTTATCCATTTCAGTCACACAGACACAGGATTTAAGCTAAAGACTTCCTTTTTTACTAAAATATGTATGTTAACCTAAAAAACCTAAAGACATGTCTTCTGGTCACAAATTAAAATACCTTATAATACCAAATTTTAAAGTAACACTATATAAACTACGTACCCACTTTGGCTTTGTCGGTCGATCGCTAGCAAGTACTAGCTAATTTAGAGATCCGTGTAAGTAAACTAGAACGCCGCCGGTAGCCTTGCGCTTGCAGGCTTGAATTATAAAGTGGGTCCAGTGTGACCCGGGGGTCGTAAGCCGAAAACGCACTGGGTTTAACACACTCCGCGTTTTTTAATCGTCGTTTCAATATTGTGTGTCAATATAGGGCCTGGTGCTAACACTGGGATCCGAGTGAAGCTGCTAAAAACAGTGAGTTATTAGAGAAATTACCTATTTGGATGTGTTAGTAAAACCAGACTTGCGCAGGTATTCACATTGACGATAAAAATAAATAAATCCACCCAATGATGGTAGATCCATTACTTCAGTCATCCCGTGACTGGTGATTACGACAGTGTGTAAACCTATTGAATTGAAAAATCGGGAAAAATATGTAAATGCCCGTTAAATAGTCCTTATAGTTATGTGTTCTGGTCGCGTAAGTTTAAAAAATATTCAATATAGAGAACTTGCGTTGCCGTTTATGACATCTACGTTCAGAAGAAGAAGAAGAAGAAGAAGATTATTTTTATCCAAGTACTTGGTACAAAATATAACATTAAAACTATACAAAAACAAGAGAAGCGAGTAGGTATAGAAAAGAACAGGTAAAAAAGGATCACAATCTCGACTCCAAGGGGAACAGATGCATAGGCTCTGTCGAGAACTACCAAAGATAACAAGAATACAATACATGTTATAAAATCAGACAAGTAAACGCGGCGTCTCACTAAACCAGTGCGTACCTACGCTATAAATGTTTTACGCCGCGGCACACTAGTGGCGCCAGTAACGAATTCACGGGAAACAAGCTTTACGAACAAATTAACTGGCTGTTGAATATCATAACAAGTAGCCATGTTCACTTAACTAGTAGCTAGTCGCTACTTCTACTTAATTAACATACATTTTTTAGTGTCTGATTTTATTTGACGACCTCGCGTGGTTGGCTGCAATGCGGGTTCTATTCCCGCCTCAGGACAAATGGTTGTACGATCTACAGCTATTTGTCCAGGGTGTTCTGGTCGTTTTCTATGTATATTAAAATATCTAACTATGTGCTTTATGTATTGTATTATGTATATCAGTTATTTGGTACCCATAACACAAGCTCTGCTTACCTTGGGGCTAGATTATGCTGTGTGAATTATCCGGCAATCTTCTGCGTCGAACGCGGACTTTCGCCCACCGTGGCACAGAGGGCGTCATTTAAACATCCAAACACCCAAACATACGAATTTATAATATTAACCTTTAACTGGTGACGTGGTATTTGTTTAACGTAAGTGGTGACTTTAGGCCTGACAGGCCTCGGATGAATATACGTATAATTCACTCTATACATAAATGAATGACTGTAGCCTACCTATTTGTGTTAATATGGATATTTAGGCGTGAAATAAAACAATTATGTGTATTCTAACTATTACTTTTATTTAAAAACAAGACATATCGAAATTCGTTCTCGTATTATTAGAAAAAACTATATGATATAATTATTTGGTCATAAAAAACAAAAACCGATATTCTGAAATTAATTAATAATTCATTTAAAGGTTAATGTGATCTGAAATCGATTCCTACAACAAAACTACAAATACTTTAGGATACCGGGAACTCGGGATACCAAGAAAATTGCATTTCCCTATATTCTGTCTACGTAATTTGAACAAAACCTTTTACCGCTCTTGAGATCTAGCCTAGAGCCGGAAATCTGAAAATCTGCAAATATACCCTGGATGCAATCTACTTCTAACAATTCTTCAGAGTGCATTTTGTAAGAGAAACACAATTTCGTGGGCATGTGTAGTGGAAAACGTAGTTTTTAATTTATAGAAAACAATTTAGAAGTTTAGAGTTTTCGTCTAAAGTTTAGATTCATCATCATCATCATCATCATCAGCCTATAGCAGTCCACTGCTGGACATAGGCCTCCCCCAATGAGCGCCATAGCGCCCTGTCTTCAGCTTGCCGCATCCAGCATCTACCTGCAGTCTTTCGCAGGTCGTCATCCCACCTGGTCGGAGGGCATCCTACACTACGTTTACCGAGTCGTGGTCTCCGATCAAGAACACGTTTGCCCCAGCGGCCGTCGGTTCTTTGCGAGATATGGCCGGCCCACTGCCACTTCAGCTTGCTATGTCGATAACCTATATTTCTTTGAGCTATGTCGATAACCTTGGTTCTCTGTCGGATGTTTAGAAGTTTAGATTAAAAATTCTTTATATACAAAACAGCAATTAAATTAAAATAAAGCCAACCTCTTTTTAGTAAGCAATGATGAAGCCTTGGGGACGCTTTCGATAGGTATTGAGGATTATTTGAGCTATGCCTATATTGTTTTAAACAGTGTGATGTGTGTGTGTGCCTATATTGTTTTAAGTGTGTGTGTGTGTGTGTGTGTGATGGACACAAAACCCATTTATAACGGAATATACAATGATTAGATTTATGAGTTTTCCAATATTTCGGCACAGTTGCATGCGCCATGATCACGGAATAACTGAAGGCACTGCGAGTAATTTTTTATTGGCAGACATACCGATCTACCCTCATTTTTTGTCTTTTGCTACGAACGTTACCACTACCACGGGTTCCACTGGATCACGACACCGATCGAGCTGCGTTTGATAATTAAACCTGGTAAATATCCCGTTATAAATGAATTTTGTTAGTACTTGTAACTATAAGTTGAAATTAACTTCTTTACATAGTATAAAAGAAGTCGTTTCCGCTGTTTTCACCATTTGACAGATTTCCACGCGGGCGAAGCTGTGGGGCGCAACTACTTATAATAACCTTATCTCTTCTACCCGTGAAAACCTTCAATAAGCTTTTTAGTTTTAATCAATTTTTTAGTTTGTTATTTATAAGCCTCTGGTGTTCCTTCAAATAAATATAATATATATATAATATAACAAAACCAAAAAAAAACCTGCGTAATTTTTGCTGAGCCCTCATTTACTTAAACAAGACATACTTTATACCATAAATTATTATCAAATAAGATTATTTTGCCTCCCCCGGTTTGTTAGTCGACTTTGAAATTCAATAATACATTTCGTAGAACATTAAATCCAACTCAAACAGCGCCTGATGAATTGTCAACGCGGCGTTTGAATAGCAATTCATCATTACTCCGCCATTCCAGACATGTAACAATAAAAAGGCATTACAATATGTTTATCGGCTGCTGTAGTAGGTATTCAATGTATTCATGTATGCTGAAGGGGTTAGCAGATGGTACTGCACCATGGTCCAACCGAAATGAGACAAAAAATCCGCGCTGCAAAAGCCATTGTCATTCTCTAATGTTCCTTCTATGCGTAAAGGTAACCCTGTCTGGGTTACCTTTCTCATCTTACATTAAGTTATGCGAGCTTGAAAATGTTTTGTTTATTGATTTTGTTCTTAATTTTAATTTTTTTATTGAACTGAATAAAATATACATAAAAACTTGACCCGCTGTATGACAATGCAACGAGGCACGTTTTTATATTTAGCCAGCATCATAGGGATGCTTTCGAGTGGTGTTATTGATATTGATCAGTTGCGCTGCATCTAGATTGTTTGCAAGAGTCTACAGTATGCTTAATTGTTTAATTATAAATACTAGTTTTGTATTTTTATTTGTACTAGGTTACGCATATATTCAGTTTATCACTAATCTAGTACAAATACATAGTCACAAAGATCCATAATTTTTAATGATACCGATCATTAAAATTGTTATGAATTATTTTGAATCTGTGTTATGAAAGAGATTCATAATTTTTATCATATAAGTACATAACATAATAATTATAGAAACACCCAGAACACCTGTAACCAATACCTGAGGCACATCCAACAAACATTTGACCTGAGCCGCGAATTGAACCTCATTCGTCGCAGGCGGACCTTCGCCCTGTGAGCCACTGGGGCCATAGTCTTCTATGGTAGGTTTTCTCGGCTGTCGCTTGCGTCCAACGCCAATTCATTATAAACAAAGCTAGCCGGTCCACAACCACGTCCTCCAACAGTGTGCAGAGTATCCGAGAGCGAATCTGTGTGAAAAGAGTGCTCCGGGCGGAAACTGTGCTATTCGAGGGGAAAAGGCATAAATGTTGACGGGCATACATTTTATGGAAATCTACGCTGAATGGGACTTCACGAATAAATATTCAAGTACCTACCTACATCATTGAAGACCGGAATGTAAGACATCATCATCATCAGCCTATGTTACAATACAATATAACTTTATTGCACCATCAATACAAAAATAATAATAATAAAAATACTAAATAATAAAATATGTGTAGCCATCGCCTTTAGATTAATTTCTCAAAGGGCCTCTGTGCTGTTGGCTTCGGCCCCACGCAAGCCTTCCAAAGGACCGAGTCACTTTATGGCCCGAGATCATGGTAAATGAGAGATAAAAATACTAAAGGATCTTAATACTAACTAGTGGCACAATCGGCGGCCTTATCGCTAAAAGCGATCTCTTCCAGGCAACCTTTGTATGGATAGGATCGGTACGTTTTAAAACTGACGGTGGCGTAATTATTATATGTAAAATAATTGCTATTTATCTTATGTATATTAGTCCACAGCTGGACATAGGCCTCCCCTAATAAGCGCCATAGCACCCTGTCTTCAACTTGACGCATCCAGCCTGCAGTCATTCGCAGGACGTCAACCCACCTGGTCGGAGGTCGGCCTACACTACGTTGATATAAATAAAATATAAATAATGCTGGACAACTCACACAGCATTATCAAGCATATCTGCAGTTCATACAAATATTTATCCAGAAGCGGGAATCGAACCCCGTGTGGGTTCGATTGATCCTGCGTCGCAGGCGGACCCTCGACTATAGCACCAAAGAGGACAACCTCTTTTTTCTTCAAAAGGAAAGGTTATTTTTTGCTCAGCAGTGGGATTCCACTGGTTGAGTATCATGTTTATGTTATTATAGTGCGTATTATACATAGTATAATCTCTAAGAAATTAAATAATATCTTAGAGATATCAATAATAATATCTTAGAAATGACATTTACCACACACACTGACATTTGACATTTGTCTTCACACCAAAACTACTAAACAGATTAGGCTGAAATGTTGCATCGTTATAGCTCTAAATCTGGAATCCAACAAAGAATAATCAATTGAATAATCAGTTTCCATAACACAACCTTTAACAGTTTTACATAGACACAACAAATGCGAAGCCGCGGGCAGAAACTAGTTAGTTAAATAGCTCTAGGCACTCGAGCTAGTAAATTAGCCATTACCGGCGACCAGCAAACAGCATACATTAAACTTAAACAGGACTCTATCCCGATGAAATAAGAGCTACAAATACCCCTCAACTTAAATTGCACTTTTATTACATGAAAATAAGCCGTAAAATAGCTAGCTTCTGTTGCTGGTTGTGGGTAATGTAACTAGAGTTGGCGCAGTGCGATAATCTTTTGTTTTTCGTATATTATGCCGACATTTATGAGACCTCAGCGTCAGCGTTCTTACATAATTTGATGGTATTAAAAAAACTAAAAACCCACTTCAATTACGTAGTACTTACAAGGTTTTTTAAAATAATTTTGGGATAAATACATAGTCAAATATAGATTAATATATCTTGGGAATATAATTTAAATATATACATACTTATATTACATTTCTAATAGAAATATTTTTACCGGGACCACATCAGTTCCGAAAACGAACACATAAAAAAACCACATAGCCGAACATCGTACCGCAGCACCACATCAGTCGTATTATTATAGTTTGCTGTGTAACTTTGAACTGGTCGACCAATATAGCTACCGTGCCAGCTTTAAACAACGAGCCCTGAGGTCTGAGTAGTACCTATCTCACAGTTCAAGAAATACATTCTGAACCCGCAACCTCCTACGTGACAGGTGGAACTTCGCCCGCCGCGCCAAATCAGTCGATTGCTGGGTAATTATTTGAACGTGCCAGCTTTAAACAATTGAGCTATTCTCAATAGTACTATAGGTACTATTCAGACCACGTAGCCTGAAGGTGGGAAGTACTCGAAGCGGATAAACACCAATGTAAAGTATGACTTTTGTTTCTTGAATAAGAAAATACTTGCGGCGCGTTTTCCATTTGAGTTGGAAGTTTCCGCAGTGCTACACGGTTGGTGACTCCAATCCGATAGGAAAGATCTCGGTTTGTATAATATTGTACAAAATTAAATAATGTTTGATTAATTTTGGATCCCAGATAAATCACACATTTTTGTCTCAATGGACACAAAAAAGGGAAGTCCAACAAACCAAGACAAATTAAATAATTAAAGAACGTACCTACCAATAAATGATTAGGTATTATTCTGTTTTGGGTGGAATTTACTTTCCAAGATCCAACAATCCATTTATCGTCCTTAAAAAGTCAACCAATATAAAAAATGAACTTCATACAATCGCTATTTTTTATTAACATTATTTTAATTCACTCTCTAATTGGATCGACCAAAACACCGTGTAGAGTGGTGCGGGACTGTAGGGTGTCCGCACATTCTGGATGTATTTTTAATGGGCAAGGTGGCAAACGTAGCAATTTCCGACACGTAGAGACTACGTGGAACGTAGCGTTGCATTTTTAACCGTTCTCTAAAAATGGGCTTCTCAATTCCGCTTTATATTACATTTTTACGGGCTTCTTGTACGTCCGCCAATATTCAGTATCGAACTTATTTCGTAAAAGCTAGGAAGTGATTGGTAGACGCTTTACGACCTTTTGCTCAAAAACAATCAATATTTAATTTCGCCATAAATATTTATGTATAGTGGATACGCTTCTGCCGACGGGTTAGCATCAGCTGTGTGTGTCAAACGGACAGACAGACTGTGTAGCCTTTTCTTTTTTAAAACTGATTTCGAAAAAAGAAGGAGGTTCTATGTTCTGCTGTAGGTATGTAAGTTTTTTTTTAATGTATATTCGCTGATTTCTTGATAAATGATCAAGAAATCAGCGAATATACCGATTTGGATTATTCATTTGCAATTGTATAGAAAGAAGATGATTCCGAGATGGCCCCATAAAGTTTTTGGGAACCCTGAAGGGGAAATCCCGAGGAATTAGTATTTATCTTTCAAAACTTAAAAAACAGTTTAAAAGTAAGAGATTTGGAATAAAATTTTAATTTTTTCAAAACAATCATGTTCCTTTTCTATCACATCAAACAAATCACACGTATATTACATTATATAATTACACTTTCATAATTACAATTATAACATTTTTATATTTACAATTATTATTATTATTATTACACTACCACATTACACGAATATTACAAAACAAACATTTAGTTATTTAATACCTCATTAAGCCAAAACTATTTGTTTTAATGTAGTTTTAGTCCCAGTTTAAAATAAAAGATAGCTACTTTAAGTATGTAGCTACATATACATATATAGTATGTACCTAAATGTAAAACATCTCTAAAAAAGAGAAGAAGCGGGCATGAGCTAGATTTAAAATACGACAATTTTAGAGTTATCAGTCATCCTTCACTTTCCCTCGCCCTAAGGTGTTGATGTTCTACACAACCCCCTAATAAAGTAATTAACCGGAACAGCAAACAAAGTCCTTTAATCCGTCATACTCGTATAATCACTTGATAAAGCGACAAGTGACCGCCCATGACCACCCATGACCGCCCATGGTCACCCACGGCCACCCTAATGTTAACGACAAAGGGTCAGTGAGGTCACCCTACTTGCCACGCGCCGCGCTGTGTCGGTGCGGCCATGAAATAAGGGTTATAATTATACATTTTGTGTTATAATTGTATAAGTTATTAAATATTATGATATTAGCATTGCAAGTAGGTTTCTCAAGGTTTAAAAATAGCTTGGATCTATTTATATATTATACCATAATATACTGATACTCACTATATTCTACTATAGTATAAAGCTAGATTACCACTCACTGACTGATTGACATAATTGTTCTCCTTGATGGTGGATGGAAAGGTATGTTTTTTTTTACGGTATCGTATAGGGGAGGTAAAAGTCTCCTAGGGAAAATTCCGACTTTTTGAGATTTGCCCCCCCAAGACCCCCCCCCCCCCCCCAGTGGGGGGGCTCCTACGTGGAGCCATATCGCTTAATTTTTTTATGGGGGTTTTTATTCACAGTCATGTAAAGGAGGACAAATAGTTTTGAATGACAAAAAAAAAATGCCCCCTTTTGCCCCCCAGACCCCCTTTTTTTAGGAAAAACCGAAAATTGGCCTATTTTTGACCTTTTTTTTCGGGTGGAGCATCGTGGCGAGCGAAGCGATCCGCGATGCGACCGCCGGGAACAGCACGGCGAGCGAAGCGAGCCGTGCTGTGACCCCCCCGACGACCCCCCGACGACCCCCCAAGACCCCCTCAACTATATTTTTTTTTCGGGTGGAGCATTGCGGCGAGCGAAGCGAGCCGCGATGCAATCTCGGGGAACAGCACGGCGAGCGAAGCGAGCCGTGCTGTGACCTCCCCGACGACCCCCCTAAGACCCCCTCACTCATAACCCGGGGGAGCATTGTGGCTCGCTTCGCTCGCCACAATGCGACCAAGGGGAACCCCCCACGCCCCCAGCTCCCCTGAACTTCCTCCCCAATCAAAAAATCTGACATGGGTATCGTTTTCGAGTAACTTGAACTCGTAGATTACGAAAAAGATGTCCATTTCCAAATCCAAGATGCCTGACATTTTTTCATCGCAAAATTTTCTTATGGATATCGATTTCAAACAAAACAATCAAAGGTAGCAAGGTTAGCTTACGAAAAGGGGGTCTTAATAAAAAATTACTGTTACACATAACCGCCGCGAGCTGCTTCCAGCTCGCGCACATCTAACAACTAGTCTCACTATAAATATAACTACATTCATTCTACATTCATTTCAATAACAACCAAAAAATTATATTGTTTTGAAAAAACTAAAAACCGACTTCGAATCCCTTAGTTTTAAACTGATTTTTAAATCATGCGTTATATCATGTTATATATAATAATAATAATAATAATAATAGACTATATGGGAGAGCAAAGAGCTGCATGGGAGATTCTACAAGGTTCTCACAGGACCTGATGTAGATCTCCTAAGCTCAGTGAACTGGCTACGCTTTGGTGACCTCTTTGGGGAAACCGAAGGTTTTGTCTGTGCAATTATGGACGAGGTGGTAAAGACGAACAATTATCGAAAGTATATCATGAAAGACGGCACGATCGATATTTGTCGAGCGTGTCATCTTCCTGGGGAGACCCTCCGTCATATACTTTCGGGTTGTTCGCACCTTGCTAACTCTCAGTACTTGCATAGACACAACCAAGTAGCCAAAATTATACACCAGCAACTTGCTCTCCGATACGGCCTTACTGGTCCTGAAGTTCCGTACTATAAGTACACACCGGCGCCAGTTCTTGAAAATGACCGTGCCACGCTCTATTGGGACCGATCTATCATTACGAACAGGACTATTCTTGCGAATAAACCTGATATTGTACTGATAGATCGGTTAGAACGGAGGGCGGTGCTCGCTGATGTCACCATACCGCATGATGCTAACCTCGTTAGAGCTGAGAAAGATAAACTTAGCAAATATCTTGACTTGGCTAACGAGGTTGTCAGCATGTGGGATGTAGATTCAGCGACTATAGTCCCGATAGTCGTTCCGGTTAACGGCGTAATAGCGAAGAGCCTCGATCAACACCTGAAGAGACTCTCGCTAGGCAGTTGGATCAAGGGCCAGATCCAGAAGGCGGTACTCTTGGACTCGGCACGTATCGTCAGGAAGTTCCTTTCTCTGCAGCCCTAGTCACCGGCCGCTTGAGCCTAGCTTCGCGGTCGGTGATCTACCGTTTTGATATATTTTTTACTGTAGAATAGTTTTATAATATTTTATTGTATTTTCTATAGTAAAAAATGTATTTTATACGAGAATTTAATTAAATGAGTGGAATAATAATAATAATGCTGGACAATTCACACAGCATTATCTAGCCCCATGGTAAGCAGAGCTTGTGTTATGGGTACTAGATAACTGATATACATAATACTATACATTACATGGATAGATATTTTTTTTTTATTATACATAGAAAACGACCAGAACACCCGGAACAAATATCTGCAGATCGTACACACAATTGATCCGAGGCGGGAATCGAACCCGCAACCTCCTGCGTTGCAGGCGGACCTTCGCCCACCGCGCCGCATCGGTTGTCATATATATATAGGTGGCATTACAAAATTCCATTCTGTATAATAAAATAATTCATCATCACTAAAACTTTACAAAGTTCTGGTAACCTGTCAACAGGTTACAGTTGTGTGTGTGCCTGATTCATTTACTTTTGTTTTTTTGTTCATAATCAAATGCAGCCAATGAGCAGCGAAAGTATTATATATTAGATTGGTTAGCAGAATTCGGCCCCTGGACGGGAGCGGCGCAGAACAGAAGCTAGGGGCGATCTATTGTATCGGAGGCCAAGACTTAGTACGGGGTCGATGCGCCAGGATATGAGGAAGGAAGAAAGTGAGTTTAAGGGCAGTCATCTAGTACCCATAACACAAGCTCTGCTTACCTTGGGGCTAGATGATGCTGTGTGGATTGTCCAGCATTATTTATTTATTTATTCACACCGTTTTAAAACGGCGGTGGCGGATAAAAATGACCATATGTGTAAAACAGATGCTGCGTGAACGCACCCTAAGTCGTGGAAAAATAATTTGTAAAAATTTAAGTTTAACAATCATAAACTGTTTATCCAAACTCCAAAGTCCGAAAAAGGTTCTTTTGTTAACACTTTGACTGCGATTTTTTTTCGACGATTGCGATCTTTTTTAAACCTAAAAAATACGTGCTGCCGCTCTACACAGCGGTTGTGTTGCGCCGCACATGCGTTTCGTTCGAAAAATATTACAGCTGTGCTGAGTCACAAAGATCTGTACTTTCTCAGCCGCTGCGCTAGTATGGATTTACGCATATTAGTCACTTGTAGAAAACACATACCGTGTGATTTCAGCAGTCAAAGTGTTAAGAAAAAATATTTTAGTCTAAATAAGTAAGTAAAATACTACTAGTCTACGAAAACCGGCCTTTTATTCTCGAAAAAAGTGTCCTCAAGTCGACGTATTATTTTATTGTGATAAAATAAATAATCTATGAATAACAAATAATCCCTTACATTATGTTTATTCATATCCACAACCCCACTAGGTACTATTTAATGGCTCGTTCACACGATTACAAAGCTGTTACCGACTCCGGCACGTGCTACCTGAGCGCACCCCAGGATCCCATAGGAACTGGATGGTTCTCATAGGAATATGGTGCGTGGGAATATTGATTTTAGATTCATTTCTAGAAGGTCAATATAATTAGCTTGAACTTATTTTTAAACTTTATGGGTCTGGGTGTTATTCTACGATATTTTCATAGAAAATATGTCTATTTGATTTGTATTATGTTAACCCATTCAATGCCCAGCATCGCGTTACGAAGCGCATCCCAAGTACAGTATCGTGCAAACGCATTAAGCCACATTTTAAACCGACTTCGAGAAAAAGCAGAATGTTCTATGTTCGGCTGTATGACGTTTTCGTCAATTTGTACGTCAATTATGGTCCGATTTTGAATTTTTTTTCTTTGCTATTGTTTAGAAAATGATCCCAAGGTTAAAAATTGTATACAGAAAATCAACTCTAAAACAGTGTAAAAATAAGTAATTATTTAAAAAAAATCTAATAATTATGTTTCATTTTGTTATCGAGCATGTGAACCTAGAATTAAAATATTACCCCTGTCCATCACTTAACGGCCGTTCACACGATTATAAAGCTGTAACCGACTCCGGCACGCGCTACCTGAGCGCACCCCAGGATCCCATAGGAACTGGATAGTTCTCATAGAAACGTAGTGCGTGGGAATATTAATAACAACTTCATGTGTTGTAGGTCAAATTAAATGGTTTAAATTATAAATATTCATGGGGCTGGGTGCTTCAACGATACTTTTTACGGGAAAAACGTTTATGTGATATGTGTTTTTTAATACTCATTACTACTTACTACAGGGCAAAACTTCTTAGGGCCGTTATCACGAATTTCGGTTCACTTTTCATCATAATAAAGCCGCAGCTTGTAACGGTTAGTATATCTGAAATAAATGTGATTTTGATTACTTAACACTTTGACTGCGGTTTTTTTTCGACGATTGCGATCTTTTTTTTTACCTAAAAAATTCGTGCTGCCACTCTACACAGCGGTTGTGTTGCGCCGCACATGCGTTTCGTTCGAAAAATATTACAGCTCTGCGGAGTCACAAAGATCTGTATTTTCTCAGCCGCTGCGCTAGTGTGGATTTACGCATATTAGTCACTTGTAGAAAACACATACCGTGCGTTTTCAGCACTCAAAGTATTAAGTATTTATAATCAGAATTCCATTTATTTAAGTAATATATTTTTTCCGACCAGCTAGTTGCTGCCCGCGGCTTCACGCGTGTTATTTCTATGTAAACATATAAAGGTTTCCGAATTCCATTGCGATAGAAATGACCTTTAAACGATTAACCATCAGTTGATTAAAGAGATAAAAATTAGCATAATTATATTGTTAATCTAGATCTATATACCTGTGAAAACTTGTAATTGGCCGTCCTCATATACATATATACTAAATCTTTCTTGTTTTATGTTTAGCCGTAAGTTTTCCGAAAATAAAATAAATAATGCTGGACAATTGACACAGCATTATCTAGCTCCACGGTAAGCAGAGCTTGTGTTATGGATACTAGATAACTGATATACATAATACAATACATTACATAGATCGTTTTTTTTTATTATACATAGAAAACGACCAGAACACCCGGAACAAATATCTGCAGATCGTACACACAATGTATTTATATTAATAAATAGACCTTACATACATTTATTTAAAGAAATGAGATCTCTTCAGCAGTTTTAGCGTGAACAAGTAAAAACCATTAATTCAATAATCCATCCAAACTTATGCATTGGTATATTTCAAATAATTATAGTGCAAATGACTAAAGGGTTCCTATTTACAACCCAAAACCGAAAGCTGTTCACACGGTCGCTGTAACCGACTTTGGCGCGTGCCGCTACTTAACGTCTCCCTCAAATTCCCACCACCACCGTAGGATCCCATCGGAACACGCATCCGTGTGAACTTTGGTCGTGGGATTTCTTGGGTTAAGTAGACTATTATAAGAATTTCGGTAAGTCCGAAATTCTGTTAACATTCTGAAGTAGCTTTTTTCTTACTAAAAAAATTAAATAAAAAGAGCTTTATTCCATGTCACAAGAAGGTAGAATTTTACAGTACTAATAATACAAACTATTTAATAATAACGAATCACATTATGATTTTAGGATTTAATCGAAAATATGTTAGGTGTCGCGAAGAACCGACGGCCGCTAGGGCAAACGTGTTCTTGAGTGGAGACCACGACTGACCAGGTGGGATGACGACCTGCGAAAGACTGCAGGTAGATGCTGGATGCGGCAAGCTGAAGACAGGGCGCTATGGCGCTCATTGGGGGAGGCCTATGTCCAGCAGTGGACTGCTATAGGCTGGTGATGATGATGGTGTTAGGTGTCTTGTGTCATGCATGAGATAGGTAAGTACGCTACTACTTGATATGGACAGCCATTGGCGGTGTCTGCCTCCTCCAAGGATCTCCAGTTTCTTTAGGTCGCCATAGAAAGTTTTAATATCTGCAGAGATTAAAACTTTTTCTTACTTATGACTTGTCAATTTCTTTTAGACCAGAATATACCTTATGAGTAGGTATTTACAATCTATCTCGTTGTTTGTGATGACCAAGGTCGTTGAAGGTCGTTGTCCTAGGGATTTACTGTTCACTTACACGTTTTGTCCACTAGTGGAAGAAGTGAAAAAGAAACCAATAGTACATTCATACATTTTATTTGCTTATTTAAATTGCGATTTTCGATACATGTCAATATTTATTTGAAATTCAATGTTGTGAATTGAATTTCTGCCGCTTAGTTCCGCACCGACAAAGTACATAATGTACTTTGTCGGCTTAGTTCCGCACCGACAAAGTACATACATAATGTACTTTGTCGGTGCGGAACTAAGCGGCATCTGGCCTTTGGTGTTTTGGACTAGTTTTTTTGTAACTCTATTTATGTTCCATTAGTTTTACACACTTGCCGTAGTGTCTAGGTAACTAACCGTCTTTAGCGTAAGCCATTGGCTCTTTGGGTAATTCCCATAAAATTCCCATCGACGTAGAATCCCATAGGAAGAGGAACTTCACACGTGAACATATATCGTGAGAATTTTTTGGGTCAGGGTCAGGTAGTCAGAATGTCGAACTTTGTATAAAAAGTTTTAAGAACTTGGAATGGGATTGGTATAATTTTTTATTTCCTTAACTTTTGATGTGAAAAATATCAACCAACGATTATATCTGCTCGGGATAGTTGATTGGGGTTGTTCGTAGTGAGTGAATTTTTTTTTATTACCATTCACACAGCATTATCTAGCCCCATGGTAAGCAGAGCTTGTGTTATGGGTACTAGATAACTGATATACATAATACTATATATTACATAGATAGATATTTTTTATTATAGAAAACGACCAGAACACCCGGAACAAATATCTGCAGATCGTACACACAATTGTTCTGAGGCGGGAATCGAACCCGCAACCTCCTGCGTCGCAGGCGGACCTTCGCCCACCGCGCCACATCGGTAAACTATTTGGAGTTTAGTTGTATAATGGCAAGGAAATTCAAAATAATCACTAATACCTACAAACACTAATACCCATAACTTTTACAAATATCTAGAAGATACAATATGCCTCAATATGCCTAGTCTAACTCCATTTTTATCTCATTATAAGACCCTGAAACCATCTTCATAATCATCATCATCAGCCTGTTAGTCCACTGTTGGACACAGGCCTCCCCCTATGAGCGCCATAGCGCCCTGTCTTCAGCTTGACGCATCCAGCATCTGCCCGCAGTCACAGGTCGTCATCCCACCTGGCCGGTGATGCAACCATCTTAATTGACCCTAATTTCATCCTAATTGACCCTAAAATCCCCAAAAACATAATTCAAAGTCCACTGGACTTATTTCCCACAGAATCTCACGTTCGTTTCAGTTCACACGAGACTTCCACGGCTCTGTGGGAGCGGGAATCAGGTAGCGGGTTCAGCACGTGTCAGGGACAATTACCGGACTAATAGATTGTTGGTAGGGTGTGAAATTGGACAGTACTCTCTATTGGCCTTTGAAAGTTTAGATATAGTTTGACCGAAACCGCTGTACCGCTCCTTAGGAAAGTGCGGCGAGGTGGGGGGCGAGGAAAAAAGAGCAAAAGTACGCGTGATCACGGCAGACTGATGGATCGGAGCGGCCGATATTCCCCCTCGTTTCGCCGCTCGCATACCTCAGGCGCGGTACAGCGGTTTCGGTTAAACTATAGTAATTATACCATGCACCGTTGTCAGCTGACACCCTGATTACGTCATCTACACGCCGTCGACGTAATCATAAAATAGGGTGTTATTAATTTAATCTATTTATATCTTACGTATGTTAGTTTTATTATCATCATCATCATCATCAGCCTTTAGTAGTCCACTGCTGGACATAGGCCTCCCCCAACGAGCGCCGTAGCGCCCTGTCTTCAGCTTACCGCATCCAGCATCTACCTGCAGTCATTCGCAGGTCGTCATCCCACCTGGTCGGAGGGCATCCTACACTACGTTTACCGAGTCGTGGTCTCCACTCAAGAACACGTTTGTCTTTATAGCGTTTGCCCCACGTTAGTTTTATAGTATATAACTACTATGTACCGTAGAATTAGTTAAAATTATTATTAAGATGATAATTGACAAACGTTTGAAACCCTCGACTCTCGAGTTCACTCTCACTTGACGAATCTTATTTCTATTGACAATAGCTTATAGCGTGAGTACCAACCAATCCACTCACTAGTAAATACCCGGTATGTTACCGAATAATGCCATAATGGTACTATTACGCTACTATTACTATGTTATAATAAGTTATGTCACGAATACGGAGCACGCGACTAAGGGCTCAATGGTTGGGCTGTGAAATCAGCGATTTAATCTGAAAAATAAAATTATATTATGTCAGAAAACCCTCTCAGACTAAAATGAGGTGCAATCAAAGATACTGAAGCAATAAAACCTTCTTATTTCATATATGGTGTACTAGCTGCGCCCCGCGGTTTCACCCGCGTGGTGATAGATATTTTGGATAATATACAATATATCTTTATAAATTGTAGAAATTGTGTTATTCTGATATGTAAGCTATATTATTGTAAAGTTTCATCAAAATCCATTGAGTAGTTTTTTTAATTATATACCTATGTATACATATAAAGGTGAACGAACGGACAACCTACTTTACCATTTTTTTCACCCAATGAGCGCCATAGCGCCCTGTCTTCCGCTTGACGCATCCAACATCTACCTGCAGTCGTTCGCAGGTCGTAATCCCACCTGGTCGGAGGTCGTCCGTTTATCGTAGTCGTGGTCTCCACTCAAGAACACATTTGCCCTAGCGGCCGTCGGTTCTTCGCGAGATATGGCCGGCCCACTGCCACTTCAACTTGCTTATTCTCAGAGCTATGTCAATAACATTACCATTACACAACAAAACAAACAACAACAACACTATTAACATTATCATTATCATTAGTCTCTATGATATAATATGAAATTAATAGTTAAACTTCATTATAAATCTTATAATATTTTATTCTTAGTTATATTTGTTATTTTTTCTGTTATGTTTGCTCTAAAATTCACTTTTAGTAAAATATTCAGTACTTAACATATTATTTTTTATTATTCACATTCTATTTTTATTTGTATTCTAGTTTGTTTTTATTTATATTAGTGCGTTATGGGTACTAACGCCAACTAGTTGCTTTGCCGGAAGACCAGCGTTGGTTGCTAGCATGCTAGTCATCTAACTCATGCTGAGGCAAAGCCATTTTGTTACTGGACTTACATGATTACCGACACGTTTAGTTTACCTTTAAGTTTAAGTTTATTATGTTCTGTCTGTGTAAGTCTTTTAACAAATAAATTCATTTCATTTCATTTTCATTTCAAATTACTAACATATATCTATAGATATAGACGACAATTGTCTGAAGTAAGTCGTTTATCGCCAGTTTAACAGCCACAAAGCTTCGCTATTGAAGTCTCACGGTAGACGCCCAAAGTTCGGGTTCGCAAGAGAACTAAAATTCATGGGAATGGGAAGTGACGATTTGTTAAAATCCGTTTGAGGTTTTTGGGAGGAGTTATTTGACTGTGGGAAACCAAGGGTTGATATAACGATAAAGATTACGTGATAACGGTTTTAATAGGTAGAGGTTATACATTTTTATTTATTGTGACAAATAAATAATTTAGTTTTTACAGGTTTTTGTTTTTTATACGACCTCTGTAGCCAAGTTAGTAGAAAAGTTCCTACTAAGGTTTCTGCCTCAGATTATTTCCGGTGTGGGAATAGTTTTTGTACGATATAATATAATTTTATTTCGGGAGTAGCGGGTGTTTTCTTAGAACTTACGAGTATAATCGAAAATATACATACAGATTTGTATGTAATGAAGAAATATTTTGTTCCAGGTCTGTTTCGGTGACATTGCGGAAACTTTTTATTTATTTTATACAAAAAAATATTACACCATATATAATAATAACATATTTTCGATTCATGACATATTTTTAGTAAGTATCTAAGAATGTTACGATCAAATAGTAGAAACAAATGAAAACTATTATTTACAATGGAAAAATTGAGCTAACTGCAAACATGAGAAAACCAAACGAATTTGACAAATAACGAATTTGATCGTAAATAATATAACTGGCTCTGTAAATCTGTTTTTATAGTATAGATGAAATTTTAATTTTGACATGTATGTCTATATCTACTTATTAATATTTTCAATCTTATATTGTCTAACAATTATTTAAAAACTTTAAGATTACTAAAAACTTTGCTACTGTAACTAAAATGTCTCAATTAAGATTAAACATTTGCACAACTATCAAGTCAAATATAGTGATACCTACTCTATTTTAAAAGCTTCACTATAACCCTATATTTAAGCAAATACATATTATTTCAGACTATTGAAATCAATCTAGAGGTAGTTCAACTGATCTATATCAATAGCAGTCAGAAGCGTCTCCCCAAGACGCGCTGACTGCATTGCTCCGCTGTATGGCAATGCTGATCAATGACTTACCGATTTTCGATATTAATTCATGCAGGTAGGTAACGAAACGTAATCCATACCACAACTTATAAAAAAGTTACTTAACACTTCAATAAAGTCAACTACAATCCATCCTCAATTTCATTATGCAAATCTCATCTCAAGAGTGGAATTTTAATAAGTAGATTACTCCATATTTCCCCTTAGAATTACCATAAAATTTCCATATGTTATTACCTTATATTCCGCCGGGGTATTTACATGGAGGTATTAAGATTGTAGGGGGCGCCACCGGCACGCGCCGAACCCTAAAACTGGGTGAAATCAAGTTTGCACACGGTGACTATGATTTGGGAAAAATGATGCTATTTTTTTATATTATTTTGATATATATATATATATATATATATATATATGTAAAATCATATTAGTAGGTTAGGTACCTATAAGGTAGGTAGAACTGTGTACAATGTGAATTATTTATGAGAAACTTTTGATTTTAATTGAAATTCTAATTATTTAAATCGTTTTTATAAAAAAAAATTACATCCGAATGATATTTTAATACCTGTGGAAAAATTCTGATTTTTTATCGGTAAGTGCCGTAATAGCGAGTTTTTAAGATACCATAAGTGGATCGAATCAATCGCCAAGTATTCAAATATTTTTCTTTACTATGCGTCCAGCAGTTAGGTTGTTGACTTGAAGAGCTGAGTAAGAGTAGTAGCAGTAGTTACTAAGAAATTTTAGTTCCTCCCAAAAATATTACAATATTTATTTTTTATTACATCGTTGTCACTCTACTGTCACGTCAGAAATTAAATAGGGTCACGCTGCGGTTGGCTGCGAAAAAATACTTTTGCTTAATTTCACACGGACCTTCCCACTCCCACGCGTGGGAAGTATTTCGGGACCTATCTCGTGGTGGGAATTATTGGAGAGCCAATGGCTATTGGTTAAAGGTTAATTTAATAAACTGTACTGGGTACGTATAAAATTCTAAGCAACGTTGTAATTTTATATAATTTGAAACGTATTTTATTTATGAGAACAATATAAATAGATGTTACTAAAATTTGATGGGAACTTTTTAAATACCTACTTAAAAGTTAAATATTCAGTAGTTTAGACTGACCATATCGTCTAAACTACTGAATATTTAACTTTTAAATTGATATATGGTAAAGTTCAGGACTTAATCTATCGATCATATGTTTCCAAAACACGATTCCATAAAAATTTGTTGATAGAAAAAAATCGCAAAGCTACCTCTAAATTTTTACTAAAACCTAAATTTCTCAATAAATACAGAAGTTCAGATCTTGACAATAAGCGTGGTAATAGAATTAAATATAAATAAAAATGTTATATGTTTCGGTTTTTTCAAATAAT
The DNA here is from genome assembly GCA_947044415.1 of Eupithecia dodoneata. NCBI lineage: Eukaryota > Metazoa > Arthropoda > Insecta > Lepidoptera > Geometridae > Eupithecia > Eupithecia dodoneata. The sequence continues at coordinate 6,930,395 of OX345670.1, forward strand.
GTCCTAATTAATAGGTAATAAGCTAAAACTTGATTTTTGGACTTGCGTTGCAATGCCCTGTCCCGCTCTTATGAACGCAAAATCATATGTCTAGCCTTTTCACACAAAGTTGAGGTTGTATGGGCCCTTAAATAAAAACCAGTCTGAATTAAATATTTTTGTTACAATAGGATAATAAGCTTGCTTATTTTTCGTAATCATTTCAGGTAGGAACATAGTTTTTTTGCGTTTAAAACTATATTTAGAAATATATAGACGATGTCCATGAGCTGCGTTTGACAAATTTTACGAACTAGTTTCTGCCCGCGGCTTTGCACGCGCTTTTTAAGATTATATTTATACCATTGGAACTGATTTATGAGATAAAAAGTAGCCTTTATTTATTTTAGGTCTAGAACCTCTATATGCAAAATTTTCAGCCTGATCCGCTCAGTACTTTTGGCGTGAAGAGGTAACAAACATCCACCCATATATCCATTAACATTTCTTTTCAATAATGATAGTCACGAACTATAAATAAAAAATTCTAAAGGACACCAAAACTACCTTTACAAAAAAAGCCACAGCAAAAAGCGTGTGAAATTTGTTGTGAATGAGGGACCTTTTGCCCCGCCATTATCACAGGTCTGCCCACTGCCCACCGTCCGGTCCCACGGGAGGATGTTTGTGGGAAATATGTTAATGTTCTTTTTACTAATTATGCTGGAATGACGTTTTTTCTACGTTATTATTACCATCGCGTTTTTTGCGTAATTGCTCTATTTTGCTCGTTTTCATAGAACTAGCTGCGCCCCGCTGCTTCGCCCGCGTGGAAAGCAATTTTACCATATTTTCTCACCGTTTAAACCTTCCCTGGACTACGACAAACATTCAAAACAAACATTTCGTGCACGAGTCCGACTCGCACTTGGCCGGTTTTATTATTTACCAACACAGGGTGTGAACTACTACAGTTTACTTGGCCAACAACAACAAACGTTTTCGCATTACGATAAGGAGCCACTTATCACTTGCATTTCCCACAACCCACGGGGACCAACCCGGTTCCCATGGGAAGTGTGTCGGTCTATGGGACTCGACCTTGGGGCTTATGTCATAGGGATTGATAACAGGGGCCTTAACCTATTGATAGCGATGGTAAACAGTCTGGTTTAAGCAAGTATTGAAGATTTAACAAATATGTATCTATACACTAGCCAAACTCGACGTAAAATGTTTGTAAACAAACCATGACAGAAATGTCTGTTACTCACATGCTTGGCGTCGACTTTCAGATATAATTAAAGCAAACAATATTTATAGGAGAATCTCAAATCGACTAGTAATGTAAATTGCGAATAAAACGACGCGGCAACAGACTGAATTTTAGGTTAAGTATGGGTGGTTTGTTTACAAACATTCTACATCGAGTTTGGCTAGTGTATAGTTATGGGTATTAAAAATGTAGGGACCTATCTATATGTATCTTTACACAGTATAAAATGAAGTCGCTTCCGATGTCTGTTCGCTTAGATTTTTTAAACTAACAACGCATTTCAATGCAGTTTTCAGCAATAGATAGTTATTCAAGAGGAAGGTTTAAGAGTATATACTATTTGACACATAGATTTCCACGTGGGCGAATCCGCGGGGCGCAGCTAGTACTATATAAATGTCACATATTTTGTAATTTTTTTGTTGTATTTTTTGTATTTAAGTATGCAATAAAGAATTTTCTATCTATATAAGTTATTATTTTTAAGATAATTTACTGTGTTCAACTTCATCAATTCACTTATCACTTGCATTTCCTACAACCCACGGGAACCAGCCCGGTTCCCATGGGAATGTGTGTCGGTCTATGGGACACGACCTTGGGGCTTATGTCATAGGGAATGATAAGGGGCCTTAACCTATTGATAGTTATGGTAAACAGTCTGGTTTAAGCAAGTATTGGAGTAAAGATAAAAAAACTACCTAGTTATGGGTATTAAAGATAAATAGAAAACACTTAATTATATATAACACACAAAACTGATAACAATACAGAAATAAAAACTAAGAATAAAGGTATAAAGGGCGGCCTTATCGCTAAGATATTAAAGGTACTTTAAGGTTATTATTTTTAATATAATTTGCATTTTTGAACTTGTTTTAACTTAAAGTAAGTTACAATACAGTACAAAAATATTTTATTGTACACCAGATGCAGATCATTACAAAAAAAATACATACATGCTACAAGTACAATGTGCGGCCTTATTGCTAAGAAGCGATGTCTTCTCTTTAATCCTTTTTGGCCTATAATATAAATTTAAAGTGTTTTAATGAAATGTGTAACGTTGTGTTGTGTCCTCAATAAATAAAAAAAATATAAAGTGTTTTTGTGTACATGTGTATATAATACACATGTACCCAGAAACAATAGGTATATGTGGGCCAGGAAGAATCAACACAATTTTGTTTATTTTAGTTTATTTTAACAATATTCAGGAAGGTAATGTGTATCATCATCATCATCATCATCATCATCAGCCTATAGCAGTCCACAGCTGGACATAGGCCTCCCCCAATGAGCGCCATAGCGCCCTGTCTTCAGCTTGCCGCATCCAGCATCTACCTGCAGTCTTTCGCAGGTCGTCATCCCACCTGGTCGGATGGTGGTAGTACGTGTAAATACTGAAGGCTAATTAAAATTTTCCACAACAAGCGACTGAAAAAAATATTCATAATTTAATTGGATAAATAGTTTGAATAGTAATTATAATAATTCGATTCTAATACATAATAAGCGATTCTGCCTGCGACGCAGGAGGTTGCTGGGTCGATTCCCGCCTCGGAACAATTGTGTGTACGATCTGCAGATATTTGTTCCGGGTGTTCTGGGTTACCATGGGGAAAGATAATGCTGTGTGAATTGTCCAGCATTATTTATTTATTCTGTTTTAGAGAAGTAAACAATTTAGCACATGCTCTTTTTAATCTAATATTACCCAGCTTAATACTTCGAAACGCATTTTTAATTTAGAACGAGAATAAATATATATATATAGATAAATAAATATAAATTTATTTATTATCATTATCCCTCTTTCTAAAGTAATAAATACCTTTAATCACCGTTCTTGAAAAAACTAGTTAAAAATAACTGCCTAAATCATCGCTCAAAGTACTAAAATAAAATTCAAATTTTATACAGAAGTGGCGAACTTAATTTAAGTCAGATAATAAAGTATGTTCATTAAACGTCACCCACACATAAACATGTCCTGCTCCGGACTCCCCGAGGCGCTACGCTGAAATCGTAAAAAAAAAACTAAAAAGGCGAAATGAGTTCGTCTTTTCGAGACAAGGAAGAACGAACGCCGCGCGGGGAAGGCGAGAAAGAGAGGCAAGAGCGGCAGAATAATCGGCCGGCAATCGGCAATTTCACTGCTTTTTATTTTTAATTTGTTATTTCTCTAAAATAATACTGTTTCCCAAAAACTGAAACCATAATTGTCTAAAGTATTTATTAGGGAACACGTAGAAGAAATTTAATTACAATAATATTAAATAACTAGCAAATAAAACTGGTTTTTCCGCAGATATCTCTGTAAAAATGAAGGTTTAGAGGTAACTGTGCCATTTTTTGTATCGAGTCAAGTTTAGTCAATCGTGTTTCGACTCCCACAACTTACTTATCTTTTTAATATCCTAAACTTTTGATCCTCATCAAAATATATTCAAAAATTAGGTGTTTTGTTCTCTTAAAATTGATTTTCCATTTAGTCAAAACGTGCGTTTTGGGAGTCATTTCACCTTAAATATTTGACTGAAGGATAGGATTCGAAACGAATACATCCGACAGAGAAGCAAAGTTATCGTCCTAGTTCTAAGAATTATCCAGCTGAAGTGGCAGTGGGCTGGCTATATCTCGCGAAGAACCGACTGCAGCTGGGGCCGTGTTCTTGAGTGGAGACCATGACTCGGTAAACGTAGTGTAGGACGCCCTCTGACCAGGTGGGATGACGACCTGCGAAAGACTGCATGTAGATGCTGGATGCGGCAAGTTGAAGACAGGATGCTATGGTGCTCATTAGGGGACGCCTATGTGCAGCAGTGGACTGCTATACGGCTGATGATGATACTTATTGATTGCCTGATAAAATCTCAATAACTGTAATTATCGGTTATAAAGTCGCGTAATTATTTTCTATACATGTTCCGTTTCTTTCTCGCATTGCATTTCTTGTTAAGCCTAAGATTGGTTCATATTAAATTTATCGACGCAAGAGGTTGCGGGTTCGATTCCCACCTCGGGACAATTGTGTGTACGATCTGCAGATATTTGTTCAGGGTGTTCTGGTCGTTCTCTATGTATAATAAAATATCTATCTATGTAATGTATTGCATTATGTATATCAGTTATCTAGTACCCATAACACAAGCTCTGCTTGCCATGGGGCTAGATAATGCTGTGTGAATTGTCCAGCATTATTTATTTATTGATAACTTATTGGTTGTAGTTCTATACGGTCTAAAGGAAATAAAACACTTTGATATCTGATATTGTTTCGCAGTACCCTACCTGGGTGGGTTTGTTAATAAAAGTGCCCACGCTGGTCTTCCCTGGAGAATGCAGGCGGTCTCTGTGACCGTGGCAATATGTTGTGGCTGTTTCGTACAGGAATTTAAAAAATAACATGTAAATACGACTGGTATTCGTGGAAACACTGCCATTGTAAACAAGTTTTGAGTATCTATTACATATTTTAGATTAGTACAGAATTAATTTTTTTTTGTATGTATGTATTTATTCAAAGCATTACAACTATTTTCACAGGTATCACCTAATACAATAGTGTAGTCAACTTAATTAATCGCTAGCATCGAATTTAATAAAACTAATAATCAAATATACACATGTTAATAATATACAAATGATAATAATAGCATATTAATTTAGAATGTAAAAATAATATATTATTTTTAAATTCTAAATTAATAACATAAAATAATTTTATCAGCAAACTCTTTCTCAGTCTTTCACCCAAATGTATTTAGATAGATAGATATATAGATAGATGGGTAATACTTTTATTGCACACTTTAAAATAAAACAAACAAGATAAAAAATATGTGACAATTTGGCGGTCTTATCGCTCAAGATCGATCTCTACCGGACTATTTTCTTTCGCAAGAATAATTCGGTACGTTATTATAATTATATATTAATTATTTATATAGGTATATATATTACTGTTTAAGTATAATATAAGTAGCTTAGTATCATTATGAGTAGTATATTTTATTATCTCTATTATATAGCACTACCTACCAAACTGTTGTCCACACTACCCAAAGGTTAGCAGGTAGAGAATGCTATCTAGCATTATGCTCGCCTATGTACAACTTTTTGTGCAATAAAGTATATTCTATCTATCTATCTACCGGACAACCATGATTTAACTGCATGTATCAGACAGCAAATCGAAATCTGTTAATCTTTGCACTCTCAAGACAAATTCCCGTTTTTTCTGCATTTTTTATACTGTCTCCTTCTCTTAATTTTATTAGAAGTAAAACTATCTTCTCATAAGGACAATCCCTATATGCTAAAGTCATTTAAAACGGGGTATTTATCATGATTTTATTTTTGATCAGTTAACTGATTTTTTATATTTGTTAAGTTTTAATCTATTATGTATGCAAACGATTGAGCAAATGCATAACAATTAACAAAATAGACAATAATAATACCTATATTAATAAACCTAACCTAGCCTAACAAATTTTAATCTCACACACACTTTCATTTGCCTATAGACACGTGTCAATAGTGTCAACCACCAACCGACCCTATGTCCTTAAACATTCCCACAAGTCCCCATGTCCGTAATCTTCCCACCAGAATGCGTTCACATGAGAACTTCAAGCATGGGAAATAAATTATCAGACCGCAACAGAAAAATATAAATTCGAGCTACGACCTATCGACTCTCATTTACATGGTCCGTAGAATTTGTAGCGTTGACTTGCGCACTAAGGACTATTGTAAGCGCAATAAGATATTAGTAAGAAAATTATACGTAAAATAATAATATTTTTAGATTTGATGTTTTTTAAGCTTTGCTCATTGGTGCACTGTCCAGCAGTTGACTAACATAGGCTGATGATGATGAAGCTTTGTAATTTGTAACCTTTCCTATTTTTCCACTAAATATTTTAATTTGTTTTCATTCAATAGCTGGCTCATTTAATGTGTTCAAACTCAAATTAGCTCAACATATTATCATAAATGATAAGTCTCTTCTTATTAAATGAACCCATTAAATGAGCCAGCTATTGAATGACCACAACCTATGTATAACCTTAACCTAAGAACCCTGTTCTCATGTAAGTGACTTTAAATTGTCTTTTTGAGAATAAATGAATATTAAACTAAAAAAAAAAGTTCTAGACTTGTGATGTAGACGCAGGGGCTCTCATATTACGTTAATTATATCAAAAACGTCTTCTTGTTTTGAACAATTTTAATGAAAATGAAAATGAAAAGTTTTTATTTCTTTAAGCTTACAAATAAGCACTTAGACACGTCATATTTTATAGTTCACTTCAATTTTTTGTCCACCAGTGGAAGAAGTGACAAGAAACCACTAGTATGTTCATAACTTATGTGTCTAGTACATTTGATTTGCTTATCTGTAAGTTGGTAGATTTTGAGTTGGAGCAAAACTCGTTCCAAGCTTTTTTATCTTCTACAAACGTTATTTGTTTCATAGAAAAGAATTGTTAAAAGTGTGTATTAAATATTATGATGATATTTACCTATAAGACGAAACATTTTTTTATTATATTTCTTGGCATATATTAAGGACACAACCAAGTTTCCTTGCCGAGGTATCACGACTGACTGTGGCTAATTTATTATATTGATTTTGCTTTATTCGGAAGACCAACAGTTTTACACACATAACAGATAAACTTCAATAATAACTTACTAACATAACAACATTACATAACTATATATTAATGTAACTAATAGATTACTTCCCACGGTGTACTTAACGCTCCCACGCTCATGGGACCTTGACTTCTTGACCTTATACCCTTGGGATATAAGGACCTTTGCTATGCGTGTTGGTTATACATTTTGTTACCTCTCTACTAAATTAATTAAATAAAATAAAAAAGCCATTTATTCCATAACCTACAATAATAAAATAATAGTGCATAATTAAAGTAATTGACAAGTAAAAATAATAATTGCTTCTATTATGTAGTGTTACTAATGTATGCCAAATTAATAATATAAAATAATTTATATATAAAATTAAAAATACAATCTAATAAAACAATTAAAAAAACTAAATTAATTATCTCAAAATAATTATCTACCGTGGTTTTATTACGTAATTTGTTGCGTTACTTATTATATTATATTTTGGGAAAACTGTACTATAATAATACAAAGCCCTATTTTTTATTAAATCATCATCAAAAATAAAATAAATCATTCCATCAAAAAATCTCACAAAAATTAAAATCATTCACTCAATTTCAAGCGGAATTCCGAGTTTTTTCAATGATGATAGCAATTTACATTTCCCATACAAAAAATATTCCCACGTCCAATTTCGGCACCCAGACCGTGGAAATACCACCAAGTGTAAACCTGAAATGCGCATCGGAAATTCGACGTTATCACGTACTGTTAGAGTGGTAATTCCTCTTTGACTAACAAGCGAAGTAGATAGAATTTCACGTGAGCAGAAAGACGAATCATTGTAAATTGAGCTTTAAAGTAATAGCGTAAGTTAGAGTTTCGCGATCCTCGAATACTCATGGCATTTCTGTGGGACCGCAAAGGTTAAGCAATATAAGTTAGTGCACAGCGCTGTAGCACTCATTTGGCTTGAATCGTTGGTACGGGGAGGAGCTGTAAATTTTGGGAGCTATAAAAACAAACAAAACATTTAAATTTTAGTTAGAGTGTGTCGATAAAATTAAATGAAAAATATAAAGAAGACAAAGAGTTACTAAAGGTTAAATAAAAATTGTCTAAACTCAACAAAAGAAGTGTTGGTCCCGAATATTTTGTAAAATAAATTAACTTCGGTATCGTATTTTAGTTAGAAAACTTGGTAGACCAGTTTGAATTTTAAATTCTTCGTACCTATTGGGTTTATCATAAAATTCTCTGTGCCGTGAAAATTTACATATCCCTCTGTTATAAAACTTTAAGTGCTATATTCTAATTTCGCTCACCTTTTAGGTCGTTTGAGCAGGGTTTTTCATTTTTGAAAACGGCTGCTAATGGCAACCGCTTCGGGAACCAGTTTACTTGTGCCAGAAAATAGTTTAAGGTGCGCTTGGGTTTCACATATACATTTTTTATAAAGGTTATTTTTAAAAGGGTTTCAATATTTGTACAATCTAGAACGACACTTCTGTAAGACATGACCTATAACATGCGAACTAAATGAACGGGATTTAGTATGACGAAATCATGCTGTCAAGCTCAGACCGATTCTAACTGAGCAGGACGGCATGAGAGATGACGTCATTATCAATCCCATTATATGTATTTAGTAGAGGTGAGTCCGGTATACAATATCTAACTGAATAACTGTTGGCTTGGTTCAAAAATATCCAGCGTTATTGAAAAATCCGCGTACCGCTAGAGAATAACTATACGAAGCGAGCGAGCATCGCGCTCACCGCTCACCCACCCACCCGTCATTCACCCGTTACCCGTCACCCAACCATAACTAATCCAGCCTGCAATAACTATCACCTATTCTAGGCACGCTAGCCTACCATCCACCCAACTGATTTGGTTAGAAATATCTAATACCTCTTGTCATCCCTATCTAACACCATGATTCTAATGCGAGTAAACGGGATAGTCAGTTATTCAAATTACCCAATACCTCTTGTCATCCCTGTCCAACACCAGGATTCATATGCGAGTAAACGAGATAGTCAGTTATTGGGTATCCATCCATCTTATGATCATAGATTCTAAGTTCAACCATTTTGGTTGGTACGGGTTTGCAATGTTGCATAACAGGTGGCGCGATAATACGGCCTTTTTTGGTGGGAATATATTTTCCTATATTTGTATAGGTTATGTTTTCTTTTAATGGTGGGAAATTATGTCCCTATATCCTATGCTGCAAAGCATTTAAATGGATAATAAAAAAAATTATAATCATTAGTTATTTATTCAGATTCATCCTTAGAGTCGGTATCAATGTCAGATAAATCTGATAAACTATCAACTATTTTCTGCAATTTTTTTGTCCTTTCTTTTTCTTTTTGATGACATCTTGAACCTCGTACGTTTCTCAAAATATCAATAAGATTTTTAATACGTGGTTTTGATTTTGAATGAAACAACTGAAAAAAATTATACAATGATTTTTTTATATAATATATAGATAAAATAATGAACGTAAAAGGGATAATATAGGGAATCATTTTCCCACTTAAGAGTGGTTTCCCTATGTCCACCGAAATGGACATAGGGAAAATGTTTCCCAGCTTGTTTAGTCCAGCAAAACTATTACAAACTATTCATTTCGTATAATGTTCACTGTCATTCTATCAGAAATATAGTCTTATAAATAAAAGGTCAATTATCTTCTAACAAGAATTTTTCTGCTGCTCAGAAGAAAACACTTCACAACAACTCAAATATGGCGCAAATTTGGTGAAAAATACCTGTCCTTCAAGTTTGAACTGATTTTGACATATTTTGATAATATGACGTTTCAGAAGAGTGTTGCCTGAGATAAAAAAAAAGTTTTTTGATTTAATGTGTACTAGTAATAATTATGAAAAATCGACAAACGTTTAAATTTAAAATACCAAAAAGTATAACATAGTCGGGTGGGAAATAGTTTCCCTATATTTGAATAAGGGTTAATAGTTTCTTTTCTTTCGTTTCGTTTACTTACTTCCAGGTAATAAATTTATCTGTAAATAGTATGAAACTTGCCTGCCTACTAAAACAAAAATAATAGATTATAGCGTGATAATCATTATGATAAGCTCCACCTAGTTAAAAAATGTTACAATCAAACACCACCTGTCTATCAAGTCGATACCTATTATGGCGCATACATTTTAGTTCATGGTGAAAGAGATAGGTAGCGCTTTAAATAGTGTTACTGCCTGGGGTTTCGGAGTTGCCGTCTTGGATCGTTTCAATGAAAATCTTCTTTTTATGTATTTGATTAATAAGAGTAAGAATGGTACATATTATGTTGTATTTTTATCGTTGCTAGGGATAAAATTAAAAATCAATAAATTCGGTAGGTACCTATTTATTTATGTAGTAAGATAAGCTTATGTTAAGGATAACTGATATACCCAGGTACTTATTACAATCAATAGATATATTTTACTATATACATAGAAAATAAAATAAAAAATACGATATGCAAAGAAATATAAATTTCTGATTACCTTTTCGTTTGACATTGACAATTCAAAAAAATAGAATTGTCAATATCAATCAATGGTCTTCAACAGTTCGTCTTTCGAGCGAAATGCGGTTAGAATCGAACTAAGGTTCTTTCTTCTAGCTTCAACGTCGAGCGAGACGTCACTCGAGTCTTGAGTTACAGCAATGAGAGTCCTGCCGGCCTCTCAATTGCTATTCAGCAGCCGATTGGCTGCGAAAAGGTCAAGTGCGAGCAAACTATTTGACGTTGACATTTACATATATTTTGAGTGACGTTGAAGACTCCTTGGAAGGTTTGGAACAAATTGACATTTAGACAAAAAAAGAAGTTGAAGTTGAAGTTGACATTTAGACATTGGCAGAGTCGTAGCGAAAAGCAAGCGGCGCCAAAACAAAAAAGAAGTTGAAATTGACATTTGAAAATAGCTTGATATCAGAAATTTCTATTTCTTTGCATATCGTTTTTTTTTTTTATTTTCTATGTATATAGTTAAATATATCTATTGATTGTAATAAGTACCTGGGTATATCAGTTATCCTTAACATTAGCTTATCTTACTACATAAATAAATAGGTACCTACCGAATTGATTGATTTTGAATTTTATCCCTAGCAATGATAAAAATACAACAGAATATGTACCATTCTGTTGTATTTTTATCATTGCTAGATAAATGGCACTTCTTTATTTAGAATATGGTTAGCGACGACGACGGTTTGTGCATGTACAAATGCACAAACCGTCGTCGTCAGTCCTTCGTTGGAGGTATGCTTAACTTGCTAAAAATAGAATTAACTTCATCATCATCAGCCTATGTTAGGCCTCCCCCAATGAGCGCCACTGAACTGGTGGACCAGCCCTATCGTGAGTGTCCACGTCTCAGCTCAGTAGGTAAGTATTATGATGATATATAAATACATATAATTATATACATAAAATTTGGGTATTGTAAAGTTATTGGATACCGGTTGGTGCTCACGTTATTCGAACAAAATATCCAACTAATAACTGTTGGTAAAAAAATCCAATAACTCCCACCTCTAGTATTTAGCAGGTTGCTTTATTTACCTGAAGTAACCTATTGTAAACATGTCAAGTGAGTGGCATGTATCCGAGTAGAAGAACTTTAAAAAAAGTGTGTATGGTGTGTTATATTTCATTATTTAATGGCATAGAATATAACTAGCTATATTTTAGCTATTTTTAACGCTATATTATAGTAAACTATATTTAAGGTAGCTAGGTAAATTCACGTATAACGTTAACTCATGGTTACAGGTATATACCTAGCTACCTTACTTACGTTATCATCGTTTACAATATACCTTTACCCTCTGCTAGATAAAGAACTCGGCCACACCTTAGCCTCGCAAACTCTGGGTTCCCAACATTTCGGCACATATCCACCATGATGACGGAAACAAAAAATCATGATAAAACTCCGTTGTGTAGTTTATTATCATGATAATTTCAAATTATCTCCAAACAATAGCAAAATATACGAACGCAAGAAACAACAACAGATTTTGTTTTCTAATTTCCTTTTAAAACACTTCTGCAGCAACAAATCCACCATCCAATCATCTGCAGTTGTTTTGTATAATACTATTAACACTCCATTTATACTCCATTTTCCAGAGTTTTCCAGAGCGATCGGAAAGTAAACAAAATATGAAAAACTGGTTATGAGGAAGTCGGAGCTTACTGGGTTCCGTACCGTACAGCTCTACAAGCATCTTTTTTACTTATATGCCCAGAGACATTATTGAATCCTTTCGTTATTATTTGTGCAGGTTTTGTTTTATTAAATGTGTAAATATTTTTGTTGCAGAAAAAAGCAATCAAAGGCCATTTTTTTTGTAAATCATCATTTAGGATGATTAATAGAAGTAAGTATGGAATTTAACATGCTCAACCAGTCCCCTCAACGCTTCCAATTTTTTATTTCTCAAAATTTTGTCGGCAAATCAGACGCTGGCCTTGTATTCACCATCAGTAATGGAAACATCTATAAAACCTATAATTTTATTTCAAAGAGCTGTAGTAAAAGTAATTATGTTATGGTGAATACATTGTATTTATTCGTTCAAAGAACTGTGGATTTTGTTTGTGTATTAAAATAAAATATTGCTGCCGTTTCTACAGTTTAAAGTGTACCCTATTTAAAAAAAACGTCTCTGTTTGCAGTGAACTCACGGTGTTGAGATTGCTAAAAACAAATATTACGGGAATATTGAGGAATGTTTCATATAGGAACTGCCGGTGGTTTTACTTGCAAACTACTTTGAAACTATCATGGTTATTAACACGTTAAATATTTCTAAACTTACGCGATCAGAACACGTAACTACAAATACTATTTTAACGTGTATTTATCGTGTTTACACGGGATGACCACAATAGTGTGTAAACCTGTTGAAACGTGGGCAAAAATAGGTAAATTAACGCGATAAATACCCGATAAATAGTATTATTAACACTTTGACTGCCATCGATGCACAAAGTGATGTACGACAGTGCGTTGCACAACGACTTCGGACCTCTCCGGGTCGCATAACTGAAGCTTGACAGTGAACATGCTAGGCATAGCAAGAAACAAAATGAATAGCTAAGAGTTACTTGTTTTCTTCGGCTAAAATAAGTCAGAACGAGAAAAACAATACTAATTCCACCAATTTAATCGCTTCATCATAACAATGGTATCATCACAGAATTACTCATTTTGGCTTTTACCTTTGATAAAAGAAACTACAAGTGGAGGGCCCGTGTCAAAAGTGTAAGGTTGAAAACATTCCATCAATCTGTCCACTCGTCTTCTCACTATCCATAGTTTCTTTCATCTATAGACAATTTGCGACAATACCATTGTCATAGTAAAGCGGTTGATTAGCAGAATTCGAATGCGTACCTTTATTAGCAATCACTGATAACCCTTCATGTCTTTTAATCCTTCTTGTCTATAATTGAGAGAGTTTTAGGTACAGTAGGGCAAGCACGGTGATTATTGCCTAGAGTAGAATAGAGAAAAATTACGTCACTTTGTTATAGAATGCGTAAATTATTAGAAATTAATTTCTTCAACTTCAATACTGTACGCAATTTATGACAATGCAATGTCATTATTGTCTGCTCTACCCTAGAGAACAGTGCTTGGCGTACTGCTAAAAAACTAAGTGAATTAGTGTTTTACTTACATACATATTTACACACAATAATACATAAAAATAACTTACTAACCCTAACCCTGACAAAGAGTTTTCTTCCAGCAAACTTAAGGTTCATAGGAGAGTGGTTTCTTTTCACTTCTTCCACTAGTGGACAAAAAATTGAAGTGAACAGTAAAATAATTTTATTTGATAATAATTTATATATAAAATATGACTTGTCTTTGTGCTTATTTTGTAAGCCTAAAGAAATAAATGATTTTTTACTTTTACTTTTACTTTTAGATGCGATGGAACAGATTGAGGAAGTGTACAAACAAATTAACTAGACTAAAAGTATAATACAATATGGAATGATGTTATATTATACATAAATCAATTAAAATAATAATAACTCAGTAAACCTTCTAAATATCTACATCTATTCCTATTTTATCAGAAACACGACCGAACTCGATAAACGATTGTATTTCAACAATTTATCATTTTTCGTCTTTAAAAGTCGGGGCCCTATCTTAATCAAAGACCAAGTTGAAGAAAATTGGGTTTTTGAGTGGACTTGTATTTTATGGACCCTTGGTTTCGCACGTTTTATTAGAAGCCTTCGGGAGCAAAAAGGTTTTTAAATTATCAATGTAATTTTGACAGATTGGATTGAAAGTGGGATTCGACTGTTTGATACTTACCTGAGGTGAGCGAAATAAAACGAAACTTTAATTTGAAAGCTCTGCAGATATTTAGAGAAGTAATTGAAAGTTATTTATTACGAAAGAAAGAACCTACACCTACCTATATTCTAAGTTTTTATTTCTTGACGACCGATGTGGCGCGGTGGGCGAAGGTCCGCCTGCGACGCAGGAGGTTGCGGGATTCCCGCCTCGGAACAATTGTGTGTACGATCTGCAGATATTTGTTCCGGGTGTTTTGGTCGTTTTCTATGTATAATAAAAAATATCTATCTATGTAATATATAGTATTATGTATATCAGTTATCTAGTACCCATAACACAAGCTCTGCTTACCATGGGGCTAGATAATGCTGTGTGAATTGTCCAGCATTATTTATTTATTTATTTCTGTATTGTTTTGTGTGGTATAATACAGAGTTTTCTATCTATCTATCTACACGGTTGTGTTGAGATACTGTTGGAATTCAACGATGCTATCAAGTAACATTTATTGTATTTTTTATTAAAATGTATTTATAAAATTATTTGTTATTATTTATAATTTCGACTTGTAATTATTATTACGAATTAAAGACTATTGTGACTATTAGTTTTTAACTAGTAGGCAAATAACCATGTATTATACATATAAGAGATGAACATGCTAGTGGTTTCTTTTTCACTTCTTCCACTAGTGGACAAAATATTTAAGTGAACAGTAAAATAATTTTATTTTACTGTTCTAATGTTTAAAATATGACTTGTCTAAGTGCTTATATTGTAAGCCTAAAGAAATAAATGATTTTTGACTTTGACTTTGACTAACTAATAACTAACACAGTCACTCAGACAGGATGTTCCATTATCTAATTAGAATAACATCAACGGATTTTATACGTTAATTTAATATATTAAAGATCTACGTTAAATCTAAGCAATTAACAAATCTTCAGCTATTTATTCAGGAATAACCTTAATTCCTTCAATATAAACGATTGTACGACTTGTGTAACGATTTTGATGTGTGATTTTGTTTCTCCAAAATTTTGTAAATAAATATCCACCGTCAGCTTTAATACGTACCGATCCTATCCATCCAAAGGTTGCCTGGAAGAAATCTCTTCTAACGATAAGGCCGCCGATTGTGCCACTAGATTTAGTTAGTATTAAGATCCTTTATATTTTGTTTTTGTTTTGATGGTGCAATAAAGATAAATTGTATTGTAAATAAATATTTCACGCAAACTCCTAAAAGGTATAAAAATGTATTTATTCAGTGTTCAGTAAAAGCATCGTCTGTTGCTTTAATGCAGAATTATTCAAGAAAGCGGGAAATTGTTCAATAAAAATGCAAAGATTCTACTTCTTTCTACCTTAAGCTGTCGTCAGCTTTGGTGATAACAATCACCTTTATTACAGATGCTTAGAGCTCACATTTACTTGGGATTCTATTATACAAGCTGCGATGGATCAGACAGAGAAATGAGTGCTCTATAGCGTACCAAAGCGACAGTAGCTCAGAACGTCTATTGCTAAGACAGTTTGCATGTTACCTATATTTTCTAGCCTCGTAAGTCTCCGCGTACTTGTACAAGTACAAATTAATGATAGCAGTTCAGACTTGACATTTGTACTACATAGTAACTGCCTAATGTACTCACACAAATACAAAATATTTTTACTTATTTCCTTCTTAAGAAGGTGCACCACAAACATACCGTAAAAAAATACACACAACGGTCCCTCACTTCAAAAATTGCCTAAAATCGAAATTATCTTTGTCTTGGTCTGAAGCATTATTCTTAGTTTGTGCTTGTTGTAGTACAGCCGGTAGATATGACTACAGATGTTAATAAAACACAGGACTGACGAGGCTAGACTAAACGTCGAAATGGATATAGATGAAAGCATTACATGCATCATTTGTCGACCGATGTGGCGCGGTGGGCGAAGGTCTGCCTGCGACGCAGGAGGTTGCGGGTTCGATTCCCGCCTCGGAACAATTGTGTGTACGATCTGCAGATATTTGTTCCGGGTGTTCTGGTCGTTTTCTATGTATTATAAAAAAAATCTATCTATGTAATATATTGTATTATGTATATCAGTTATCTAGTACCCATAACACAAGCTCTGCTTACCATGGGGCTAGATAATGCTGTGTGAATTGTCCAGCATTATTTATTTATTTATTATTATTTTTTTATCATATCCTTGCCAATCTATATCCTGAAGAGAGACAAAAGCTACGATAAGATTTAAAAGTTTTAGCTCTTAAAAGTGTTGGGTATTTGTGGGTAATTCTTAATTATTTTTTTACGACCTACCCACCGGTATAGAATAAAGCAGTTAGATTCGATCCGCAACTTGTTTCCATTAAATATCTCACTGGCGACGATTTACCGATTATACAGTTAATTTCGAGACCAAAAAATTTCAAAAAATTCGAAAATCCGTGGATACATCGTTACATGTATATTCGAACTTGCTTTAATTCGCCCACATGGTACAATGGTTACCACTTTGGACTCGAAATCCAACGATCCCAGTTCAAATCTCGGTAGAACCTGTATTTTTGATAACTAAATACTTTCCTGGTTTTGCAATCATCCAAAATATTAATTCCAGCGGCCAAACAGTGAACGATTAGTTTTGGCATTCTGCACAAGCCACAAAGCCACATATTTACAACATGCATCCAATTCCAACCGCATTATTATAAAATAAAATAAATGCTGGACAATTCACACAGCATTATCTAGCCCCATGGTAAGCAGAGCTTGTGTTATGGGTACTAGATAACTGATATACATAATACAATACATTACATAGATAGATAGTTTTTATTATATATAGAAAACGACCAGAACACCCGAAACAAATATCTGCAGATCGTACACACAATTATTCCGAGGCGGGAATCGAACCCGCAACCTCCTGCGTCGCAACCGCGCCACATCGGTCGTCATTATGACAATGGTATCGTCCCTGTATCGTTACGTATACTTACTCGGACGAAAGAAGCTCTTTACTGTGCGTTTGGTGATATTTGCAAGATATTGATATAATAGGAAACCTAGAATGGTTTCCTATCAATCTGTCCTTGAATCTTTCGGTTGAAAAAACTTCACATTTTGATCAATTAAGTATGATAGTTACTAAACTAAAGTAACTAGAATCGAAGTAATGTCGGACTGTTTCTCAACAAACACTCTCTCCGGGGGATATGATAATGATTACTGTTAGTGGCAATTGTGTCTAGTTGGACACTGTTTTGCCATATTAAATAAATAATTCAATAATTGTATTTAAAAATGATTGAAAGATAAATAAGTTTTCAATTATAAAGGTTTGTGCGCCTAGAAATTATTTTTATTGTTTTTGACACGCGTCCCTCCATCTGTAGTTTATTCCGTCTAAGGTAGAATGCCATAATGTGTCATTCTGTGACGATATCATGCACTATTGCTTAGTGGCATTGTTGGACACGGTCAGTCTGATAATTTATCCAAGCAGACTAAATACAGAACCTAAGTTAAAGTTTTAAGCTGTCGCTAGTTCCCAACTGGGGTTCCTCGAGTGACAATTGTGAATTCCTAACTCTATCGTCAATTGAGAGGTACAATGGAGTACAATCATTTGGCGTCTTTGGTTCGCATTTGCAATGTAACGTAACTCAGCATGGGAAGGTCAAGATACGGCAAATTATCCTTGATGTTTCTCGGAAACTTGCTTCAATTTTCAAGGTAACATAAGTAGATAGCTTGAGCGAGACTTGATAACTGACAACCAGCTGCTACGGTACTACTCTTGCTGTGCCCTCAAATGTAGAGGTTTTATTTGCCATGGACGCAACATTGTATATGGTTATATAGGTACATACGAACACATAGCATAACTACATAATTAAGTATTGTTAAGAGAACCCTAGTGTCTAGATAAACCTACATATGTTACGATTTAAGACGCTATCAACCGTAAGCTGTTACAATTTTCTAGCAATAAATAAATATTTCTACACATGTATATCTTATTTTTCAACGCTAAGAGGCGACGTGGGAGGCCCAGGATGAGATGGCGACACGAGCTCGTGGCACATCTTCCATCAGGGCCTGTTGTAGCGTTGGATCGCGAGGAGTGGAAGGAGAAAAGGGAGGCCCAGCAGTGGGACAATAAAGGCTAAAAATAAATTAATAAATAATAATGTATATCTTACGCCTCGGACAGTACCTAGAACCTACCATCATATGACGAACATACCTAATAACAAGTACAGACCACCCTTTCTTTATGAACGTTCGCCACCATTCAAAGCAGCTACAACAATACCATCAGTGGTGGTGACTGGAATCATCTTTCACGATTGCCACCAGTAGTAAAGATGGTGGTGGCAATCGGGAACAGTCGATATCATGGATCAAACAACTACAAGTAGGTATCCAGCGGGATCTCATTATCATATTAATGAACAGCCACTCGCTCTGGTGTAAACTAATCCATAATTGCTCGAACTGGCGCTCGATTGCAATCAATTTGGACCACAATCGAATGGCGCGATTAATTCGCTGTTTTGTCTGTGTAATTTATCGGTGAATATTCGATTTATTAATTTCGAATGTGCGCTGTGTCCTGCTGTTTTGGGAAGTGATTATTTCATGACTCGTATCATTATGTTTTTGTGTTTTTGGAACGTGAATTCATGACGCGTTCGTATAACCAATTTTCATGCCAGTTGCTGCACTGCGGTAACTGGAAAACCTTCTTGCAGCCGCCATTTGGATTTTTAGGATTTTTTGTAGTTAACAATACGATAATATATGTAATATAAAATATGCAAAAAAACAGCATCCATGATGCGCAGAGTGCGGGACATCGCAACAGCATCATGGCGACTGTGGCTGACTGCCTATCATCTCTAGTCTGGAAGTGTTTTGTGCGGAGGGTGATCAATGAAGGAAGCTATTTCCTTGATTGATTATCCTCTGTTTCATCTCATCTTATCACATTAAAATATAAAATATATCTCCAGCCGAACAGAAGAGCTAAGTAGCTGATGGTAAAGTACCACTAATGAAACTTACGCCATAGGTACTACATACACACACACACCAAAACATTAAGTGGTGAAAATTAAATCGGAAAATATGAAATAATTTTTGTAAAGGTGCTCGTTAAAAAGCCGATGTAGATGGTATATAAAGCCAATGAAGTATTTTTACAACAGCATTAAACAACATGAACAAACCAAAGCTCTTTCACATAATATTTATTAGAAATCTATATTTACCTGCCATCCTCAATAACTCTTATCTATCGCAACTCGCTACCAGGAATCGTTAATTAAATCAGCAGGCCCGTACCGGCATCGAACCCACTACCCGCTAATCGCCTTACATTAAGTGAATCGATGCATACTCCAGTACAAATTGATTCTACTAGTGAGAATGTATTAGTGATGTACCTAATTATTGGTAACCGGACAAAACCATCATCGTTTTAATAAAGGTAATAAATCTTAATTAAAATCTTTGATAAGGAAAGCCAGAAAATCAAAAATTACAATATATTTTTTATCTAACAATGGACCGGCATTTCTTTCTAAATAAAAGCCGAAATTCAATAAAAAAATTAATTCAGGTACAATACCTTAAAATTCGTGTATTGTAAAAACTAATAGATCTATTCGTCTTTATAGTTTTTACTGGAACCGAGTAAATACGATTCGACGTAACTGACCTGAGTGTGACGATTCAGTTTAAATCACTCCCAGAAAGAGCGTGTATAGAAGTTTTGATGATTCTAGTTCTAGCTTTTTCAATTTTTTCTTTTTAATTATAAAAACACAGCTAAGAACACTCCTGGAAGTTAGAAGACAGTTTTGATACCCCATTCACCAAAATCGCTGTAGCCGTTTTGATGGTTCTAGCTAGGTAATAAAGAGTATCCACCGGTAGGTGGTTCTATGTGTTACATTGAAACACAAGAAAAACATAACCCGAAAAAGTATCGAAACATTTCCCGCCGCAACTTTACCCATCCCTAGAGAGGTGTGGAGCGAAGTAGAGCACCTAGGAGCGAGGCTTAAATTAATTTCATCCGAGTCTAAGTGCTGATGCTGGGAAGACAGAAAATACACCCTGTATAGTCTATACGCTTTGTACCGGTTTACGTATCTTTAGGTTTTCGATTCTACAGGAGGAGTGGAAAGGTTCACTAAAAAGTATATATTTCTTTTATCAAGACTGTCATGTCGATATTGGCTATCTTATGCTATGAGAGAGCATCTTGCTAAGCGCTGGTATTCTATGACGACTATAGTGCATCATTATCAGTTCGTGTACGTTCACTGCTTATCATAAGGCTCCTTCAAACGGAATCATGTGTAGTTCTCCCGAGCCTTCATCCGTAGACTCCCTACGACCACTACAATGTCGTCGGTCATTCGAGTGGGAGGTCTTCCCACACTACGTTTTGCATTGCAGCGTGGTCGCCACTCGAAAACCTAATACTTCCCAAAGGTAATCGGTTCTGCAAGCAGACAGCTGGTGGACCAGCTATATCGTGAGTGTCCACGTCTCAGCTCCATAGGTCATAACGGGTAGGACGCACTGAATGAAAACTTTTGTTTTATTGCGGTATGGATGACGTGAAGACTTGACGTAGTTTCCCAAATGCTGCCCAGCCTAGCTGGATCCTCCTTTTGGCCTTTTGTTGATTTCCATCTCGTAAATGATACGAATCAACAACATAATGTACGCTTATCATCAAGATTACCATCAAAATTGTAATTTAAGTACTTAGTGCAAATCCACTTTGCTATCGCACAAATCATATGTTTCCTTTCTAACGCGGTACTTTGCGAAAGCAGGGTTTGAAAGACAATCAGGGAGAAAAGAAAATAAAGTAAACGATTACGTCGAGCTTCGAAATGCAAATTCAGTCGATTCAAGTCGGAAATTACCACGCGATAGCCTCAACATTAGTCTGTGTTCGGGGCGAAATCCCGCGAATAGTCGCTTCGAACAAGCGTCCTATTGATTGGTAAACTAATATTATCATTTGAATATCGCTGTTGACCTAGAAAAATTTACCTATTTCAGTTAGATGAAGGTAACACTAAGATATACGTACAGTTTAGTACCTTGTTATATTAGACACCGCACAATAACCGTCCGACGCAACGTGTTCTTCGATAAGTTAATTTTATTACGACAAAGTACTGTAGGTATACCTCCAACAGACCAGACCTTATAGTATGCTAATGAAGCATTTTCTTTAAAAATAAAATGTTTAAGTTTAGTTTTTTGGTCTAGTCCCAAATGAGGGTGCTTTTGACTTAAGGCTGTCAAAAGAAAATAAAATGATAAATGTATATTTGTGTAACCACCCCCGCGAATTCTTGGGATTCTAGCTCTACTATTAAATGGATTGTCCAGCATTATTTATTTATTTATATTTTATAAATAAATAAATAATGCTGGACAATCCACACAGCTAGCCCCATGGTAAGCAAAGCTTGTGTTATGGGTACTAGATAACTGATATACATAATACAATATATTACATAGATAGATATTTTTATTATACATAGAAAACGACCGGAACACCCGGAACAAATATCTGCAGATCGTACACACAATTGTTCCGAGGTGGGAATCGAACTCGCAACCTCCTGCGTCGCAGGCGGACCTTCGCCCACCGCGCCACATCGGTCGTCAACTATTATAGGTTTACATTTCAATATTGTACGATACAAAAAGCAAATGTTAATTGAATAAGTTTCAGGTACAAAACTACGAATTGACTTATACCTGGTGTTCCTATTTGTTCATGAAATGAGTGTGTGGGTGTGTGTGCGTATGTATGTGTTGAGTTTAGTAGGGAGGAGGACGACAGAAATGTTATTGAATAGGTTTCAGGCAAAAAATTACGAATTTACGTAAATTTTTGCCTGAATATTATGACTTAGACGTGGTGTTCTTATTCGTTCGTGAGAAGTGTGTGTTTGTTGAGTTTAGTAAGAAGCGGGACCCCAATCTCTTATGGCGAGATCATACACTCATCGACATATACGAGACAGACCGACCACATGTGTGTAATTGATGCGCTCGGACTGTCGTTCCGTCGACAAGACTAACGGAGTGGTTTTATTGTCTTTGGTTGGACGCGACCGCTCCACGAGACCGACGAGTGTGTAATCCCGCCATTGAAAATTACTCAGTAACAGATAGATCCGTATGGTGATTATGTAACTCGCGACCGGTTTGCGACAGGCGTAAATTAAGCAATCAGTGCTGTCAAACGCCAATTTTGACCAATTTTGGCGTTGTAGCTGGTATCAAACTAATAAAAAACTGACGTTTGACAGCAATGATTGCTTAATTTACGCCTGTTGCAAATCGGTCGCGAGTTACATAATCAACCGGCCGTTTAGACCTAGCTTTTTTTACATGACATATCATATTGAAAACTATAGAAGAACTTTTGAAACTATCATGGTTATCAACACTAAAGTCATTTAAAACGGGATATTTACCATGATTTGATTTTTGAGTTATCCAATATTTCGGCACAGTTTCATGCGCCATGATCACGGAATAACTGAAGGCACTGCGACTGCGAGTAAGTTTTTATGGGCAGACATACCGATCTACCCTCATTTTTTGTCTTTTGCTACGAACGTTACCACTACGACCGGTTTCATTATTATCGAACGCAGCTCGATCACGACACACAACACTGACGGTATCAGAACGCGACGCGGTTGGTACATCACTTCTTCGGTTTTTGCACATTCTCACAACAGGGTTCCAGGTTCCCGATAATTGGAAGCCATCTTCTCGGTTGAAGTTCCTATGTTTCGTAATCTCAATGGCCTCCTGTACCATTCTTGGTATGGCGCATGAAACTGTGCCGAAATATTGGATAACTCAAAAATCAAATCATGGTAAATATCCCGTTTTAAATGACTTTAGAACTATAGAAGATCTTCTATGTTGACAACCTATCGTCTCCGTGAAAGAACTATGAATAAATATTGATTCTTAA
The DNA here is from genome assembly GCA_947044415.1 of Eupithecia dodoneata. NCBI lineage: Eukaryota > Metazoa > Arthropoda > Insecta > Lepidoptera > Geometridae > Eupithecia > Eupithecia dodoneata. The sequence continues at coordinate 6,953,705 of OX345670.1, forward strand.
AGAAAACAGATGTTATGGTATTTTAGATTTATTTATTATTTAATTTTCTATTTTTTTCGTTAATTTTTTTTTTTCAATTTTAAGCCCTTTGGAAAAAACCGTACGCTTTAAGTTAAACGACAAAGGAATTCGTCTTTACGTCCGTGGCTTGAGAAGGGAAGAGCTGTTCCATTTTTCTTATTCCAAGTTGCACAAAAAATATTGATTTCTGCGAATTACCCATTCAAAACACTTTATACACAAAGTCCCTTGATTTATAGCCCCGGTCATATTCCCGTCAAAGCTAAGTGCCAAGCTAAGTGGATTCGGTGAGATCATTTTATTCTTGGCGAAGTCGACTGTCATTTAGTGCCCAAATTATGATACTTGAATAACTTGAAATCTGGCCTCTTTTGGGCAAGTTATGGGTTAAGTTGCAGCAGATTTTCCTACGTTAAGTTTTAAAATTTGAAGCAGAGTTTTTAAACCATAAAGCATAAAAAATTTATATATAAAATGAAAACGCGTCTATATAACGTTTTAAATTTGCAAGTAATTATTCATTTTCTCGTCAATTTAGACACTCAATACACATCCAACCAAAAACCGACCCCGCCGGATATAAGGTCGAAGAATTCCCCGCTTCCGCCCTTATGTGCACCTATGCGATACCTTCATTTCCTCTTGTGGCATCTGGCCTAGATGCAGATGAAGGTATCGACCAGATGATCTGGCCCAAGCTGAGGCTCGCACCTAAGTGGTGGCCGTTGTGCGTTTTGCCCAAACCTTATTTTACCGGCAAGGCGCTGCTCCCTGCGCCCGCTAAAAGTTCGGTGACGCTGTCATGGCCATCTGCGGTCTACAGCACTAATAGACCATTCGAAAATAAAAAGACAGCCATCCACGACAGTCCTGTGCGTCTCCATTTACGCCCTGGCTACGCGATCTACATTGCGATACCAATACATATCACGAGATATACAATAATAAAGGCACAGGTTCTAAACCTTGTAAACCTACGTAGACCACCAGTAAACTGTTAAGTTAATGTCAGTTTTTATTAGTAAATATATGAATTTTGTTAGTTTTCGTATGTATACACACATCATAAAGATTAGGGCATCAGCGAATTAGGTAGGTCTAAGCATAGACCAGTTTAATTAAGGTGTAGGTAAAAACAAATACTTGTTCTCTAGCACACGGATTTTATTCACCCTGATAATAAATCTAGTTACGGCCGTATTCTTCACGCTGCATAAACTATGCTAATAATCCGCCTGCAATACCTGCATCAATAAGTAGGGAGTTATTGAATAGCAAGGCTCTAGCTGGAATCTGGATAATACCCCTAGAGTTATCTCGACTTAGGGGAAATAGGATTAATATCGAAGTGCACTAATTGGAGCTAAGATGAAATATTCTGCTGGAAGATGGAAATTAGTCACAACAATTTTAATTTGATTATAGCAGCTAAAAATACAAATTAAATGGTTATACCTATGTATATGATGCTGAAAACTATTGCAATTGAAATTTCAGCATAAAACGCGGGCCATTTGGTTTTATACCTATATTTTTGTAAACATTGGAAGAAAATAAAGTTTTATAAGGAACACTAACACAATACTTGTCTATTTATATATATATTTTTATATTTTGTATATTATTTCTACATAAATTATTTAGATTGAGAGCCTGTTGCACGGACAAACCCTCAGTTAGTTAGTAGTAATTTGAAATAGGTGGAAATCAAATATATTATTTCAGAAAAATCTTATACCACGGTAGATATAGGCGCGATTTAACAAGAACCTACCAATTACACAATACGTTGGGGCCAGACGATGCTGTGTATAATGTCCAGCATTATTTTTTTACTGCCTACCATCCAATAGTGAATTAAATTTGCCACCCGTGTCAATTCACTACTTAATAAGTCCTCACTTATTATTATAATGAAAGGCTAGAATTCATATTAGTTTCGTCTTTTCAAAGACAATGAAGCAATTATTGCTTCAAACTGATAGGTAATTATTACCTAGATATACATACTTCATGTGAACGAGGTTGCAATGCCAACAAGTGCTAATATTTTACCAAGAAACTGAGAACACTGTACAAAATGAAAATATTCCCGAAATTTTGGCTGCAGTCGACTATAAATTAAATAGCTTTAGACACAGCTCGCGATCAGGAAGCTGGTTCATCTCCTCGATAAAGTCCAAAGATAACTCACTCGATGACATGATCAACTGTCTATAGTCCAAGTTGCTGCGTTATGATCTTCCCTTAGTTCACCTGGGTGGACGACGAGATCTTTTTTGTGAATAAAGATCGGCTTTAATTCACATGAAGTTTTTTTTTTATAAATCCTTCTTTATGGCCAGTTTACCATCTTATTCTGTGATATATTATTAGTTATACTGTCTTAGGCAGGATTATTTATTTAACTATTAGATTTTAATATTCTACTCTAATAAAAAGTAATTCGACTGGGGCCGAATTCTGTCAACCAGTCGCTTTACTATGATAATGGTATCACATGGTAACACTTGGAGAAGTTAGCCTGTACAGCCTTCATAATATAATTAGATTTTTTTTTAATAATTAAAAATCGACTCCGAACCCCTATAGCTTGCACTGTTTTTAAGTTTTGCGGGATAAATACCTCCTACCAAGCCCGGGGAATCAAATTTTTATGGGACCACTGTGCATCTTACTCCATAATTGACGGAGAAATCGACGAACATAATTACATAAAAAAACATATGTACATACATACAGCCAAAAGTATAATCTCCTCCATTTTTGAAGTCTATTAAAGACACAAGCTGTTTTAAATTCCCTGCGGCCCAGGAGCCCATATAAAACGCTTAGCCAGCCTGTAATGTAGTGGGGGCCTGCCAAAATTCCCTGACACTTGCTTTCTACCGTAAATACTACCACGACAAGGGGAGACATGTTGCCCTGTGGCTCTGAGTTATTTCATGCATTTCCATAATCTTTTAGAAGTCAAGACGAGTAATTGTGCTTTGAATATTATATGTATGATATATGATATGATACACATTATGAATGTTTGAATGAATGGATGTACTATGCTATATATTTTAATATATTATTATGTTATTTCACGCTTAATTTAATTTATATTATATTAGATAATTCACTATAGTATTACTGTTTGACTTTGTGAGATTTATTAATTATTTTAATATGAAATTTTAGTTATAGATAGTATTTATAATTTGTATAATTTTTATTATAATTAATGTTCTTATGACCAGTGCAGCAGTGTGACAAAAAAATATTAAAAAAAAAACAACAAAATATATATATTTATGAAGCCTTTCATAAATATATATATATTTTGTTGTTTTTTTTCTACTTTATCGTGTTTTTTTTACAGTCGGTATTCCTTTGTTAGACCGCGGTCTCACCTGGTGGAAAATGACGATGTGGCTGACGATGTATCACGATCACATAATATTAAATAAAGTAAAATAAATGCTGGACAATTCACACAGCATTATCTAGCCCCATGGTAAGCAGAGCTTGTTTTATGGGTACTAGATAACTGCTATACATAATACAACACACTACACAGATAGATATTTTTTATTATACATAGAAAACGACCAGAACACCCGGAACAAATATCTGCAGATCCTAGACACAATTGTTCCGAGGCGGGAATCGAACCCGCAACCTCCTGCGTCGCAGGCGGACCTTCGCCCACCGCGCCACATCGATCGTCCTATTGAGCGTGGGTGCCTATGTACGTACATTATACATGTACATACATACATAGGCACATAGTGATATAAGGTATGACTGAAACTGCGTAGATATAAGTCTAGACATGGAATATATTAATGCCTACTCTGTGAAGTGACTGGAAAAAACACGTGTTAAGTCGGGGGCAGAATAAATGTTTTTTTTTTGTGTTTTCCTCTTAATAATATAAACTGTAGTGTACAGAGATTGACTAGACATACCTCTACATTTTAATTAGAATCAAGTTTTCATAAATGTTTATTTTTAAATATTATAAAGTGTAGGTAGTGTACAGAAAACCTTTGAACTTATACTCCGCCATGTTAGAAGTAGATTAATGGTCCCACACTTCCATTCACCCAGTACAATGAAGCGCCCTGTATAACAAACGAGTGGTGCACGTGACCAGCTCGTGAAGACGAATGGGTTCCGTATATGAAATAATAAATTCTATTTCACATTTCGGCCGAAAATGCAGCGGAGCGGGTAATAGAAGTTTTTCACGGGAGATTTTTTCGAGAAATCAGGAGGTTAGGTTGTTTGTTTACATTATTATAGAGGAGGAAGTTTGCGCAGAACAAAATAAGAAGACTATTTATTTATTTATAAACATGTGTGTACATCTATCCTTACTGGCACACCTAATAGAGTACCTTATTCTTTAGTCCAGTCTTATCATATTTAATATTAAAATTATATGTCATGACGTATAGGACACACTGATTAAAAAACTTTAGTTTTCAAGCATTGTGGTATGGATCACGAAAAGACTGAATAGTTTTCCAAACGCTGCCCAGCCTTGCCAGATCCTCCTCTTGGCCTCCTTCTAGAAATCATATGTGTGTATTTAAATCATAGGAAAATCCAATCTGTTATTAATGAAAAACAAATAGGTATTTGATGTACAGTCATGCTAATACAGAGGTGAAAAATTACCATACAGAATTAGGTAAAGGCAGTTAAGGCCTAGCCACACAACCCTTGTAGAAAATTATGCAAATATCTATTGACATTCCAAATAACGGGACCTGTGTACAGACCCTATTAAACAAGCTTTGCCGGTGCCAGGCTTTATTTAGGATTAATTTATGTCAGTTGTAATAATAAAACTGTTTTGAGGCATTAAGCCGTCGCTAATCTGATTTAGGGTCTCGTTTAGCAGCTCAAATAATTTGTCTGGTTTTATGTTTTTTGTTTCGGCCCCCTGATTATGTAACTGCGACCGGTTTGCGACAGGCGAAAATTAAGCAATCAGTGCTGTCAAAAGCCAATTTTGTATTAGATGACACCAGGTACTACGTCACCCAGCAATCGAGCACTAGGTTTCCCTCTGCCGGACAATCGGTGAACTAAAAATTGCTTGCTAAAATTGCGGTCGCGGTCGCGTCGCTGTTGCTGTTGCTTTTACATAATCAGCCTGCCGATTGCTCAAAAAGTTAGAGCAATCCGTGTTGTCAAACGTCAATTTTGTATTAGTTTGACACCAGCTACAACGTCAAAATTGGTCAAAATTGGCGTTTGACAGCACTGATTGCTTAATTTACGCCTGTCGCAAACCGGTCGCGAGTTACATAATCACCATACGGGACTCACATTGCCTGCAGCCCTGAGACAGGCCGAAGACAGAGTGGTGTGGAAGGGGTTCATCAGCGTCACCGTGAAAGCTTTTCAGGACGGGCACGACCTTCAGCAATGAAGACTACGATAAAGAAGAAGATGTTATTTTATATGACCTAACTTGGGTATCTTTACTAATAGTAGGTACTTATGGATTTACCGATAAACTTTTGGACGAAACAATCCTCTTTATAAATTCAGCCAGATGGCACTTCTCGCACTTAATAACTCAGGAACCTTATATTATTTATTTATATTTCATTTCATTTATTACAAGAAATAATGTTCTTAATACAAGGTCTTAAATATTAGAATAGGTAGTGTCACATACTTAAATAATAGAATAGGTAGTGTCACATACTTAAATAATAGAATAGGTAGTGTCACATACTTAAATAATAGAATAGGTAGTGTCACATACTTAAATATTAGAATAGGTAGTGTCACATACATAAATAATAGAATAGGTAGTGTCACATACTTAAATATTAGAATAGGTAGTGTCGCATACTTAAATATTAGAATAGGTAGTGTCGCATACTTAAATATTAGAATAGGTAGTGTCACATACTTAAATAATTGAATAGGTATAATAGGAATAGGCCTGCTCTCCCGTTTATAAAATTTGATATTTCTATAAAACTTTGGAAACTATCATGTTTATTTACATCGTCAAAAGTCGACGACCGATGTGGCGCGGTGGGCGAAGGTCCGCCTGCGACGCAGGAGGTTGCGGGTTCGATTTCCGCCTCGGAACAATTGTGCGTACGATCTGCAGATATTTGTTCCGGCAATGGAGTTTTGTATATGTAGATAGTATAAGGAATGAAACATACCTCAAAATTTTATTCTACTAGTGAGATCCAATTTATTTAAAAGCAGAGATCCAAAGCTCATTCCTGCATGAATGTTAACAAATTGCGAACAAATCTTAAACTATTTAATGTTATGCTCGTGTCATCCTCGCATTCTTATTTGTAGAGATGGGAAAGAAAAAAGGCCGGATTCGCAAAGATAAAAACACTAACAACTCACTGATTGAAATCTATAAATCCCGACTCGGTCCTCGCTTATTAACTTTTTGTGCCAAAAGAGGGTCTACCAACCCCATAGATACACGTGAAAATATAACCCACGCCTATCCTGTGACTGGGCAGTGCATGCATTAAGCAATTGATATATTTTAGTTTTTTTTAATTACGGTACAGCACAGCCAGCATCTTTGAGACGCTTCTGACGCATTGATATGGATTTGTTGATCTACCTGTAGTTGTACATTTATTTATAAATAAAGATGTATTTCATTAAAATAAATTAGTGTTCTCCGCGTTTGAAAGCAATTAAACCACCGATTTTACTTATCCGCAAGTACATCATAGTAAGTTATACGACAGACTAAGTTAAAGCCAAGAAAAAACCGGTTGCGAACGGACACCTCGTTATACCTGTAGCCCATACCTATTCGTACTTCTAGTCAACTCGGCAAACGAGCACCTACAAAATTTCAAAAAGTCGGAAAAAACACCGTTTGATGTAACTTTGGGCAGTTTTTTAGTGTTTCTGCTTAAAATTCCCTGTGCATGGAAATACGTTTTCATTTCATATTCAAACACCGGCGATGGAGCCCGCTCGGGTACTTTTTCAATTTTCAGATTTTTCACTCTCTCGTTTTTCCTGTGGATTATAAAGTGTGTATTTTTCCGGAGAATTTCATTGGATAGCTATCATTTTTGACACTTATTTAGTAACTACATTCCAGTTTTTATTTTTAAATTCAGTACCAAGGTACTGAATTCGTGATAAACTTGGGATTAAGGAGTTTTTAGTCGATTATATCGCAAGTTTACGAAAATTACCAGATTTTAGCTGCTACAATGTAGCTGCTTGTAGCTGATAAGGAATTATATCCTGTTTGAAGCTAGTACGACGTAGCTGTATGAAGCTGAGTAGTTGTTTGTAGCTGCTAGAGCATTATTATTATCTATTTGAAGCTGCTACGACGTAGCTGTTTGTTGCTGGCTGCTTCGACGTAGCTGCTAGAGCATACATATGTAGTTATCTATTTGACGCTGCTACGACGTAGCTATTTGTTGCTGCTTCGACGTAGCTGCTAGAGCATACATATGTAGTTATCTATTTGACGCTGCTACGACGTAACTATTTGTTGCTGCTTCGACGTAGCTGCTAGAGCATACATATGTAGTTATCTATTTGACGCTGCTACGACGTAACTATTTGTTGCTGCTTCGACGTAGCTGCTAGAGCATACATATGTAGTTATCTATTTGACGCTACTACGACGTAGCTATTTGTTGCTGCTTCGACGTAGCTGCTAGAGCATACATAGTTATCTATTTGAAGCTGCTAAGACATAGCTGTTTGTAGCTGCTACGACGTAGCTGCTGGGTATATCTATTTGAAGGTGCTACGACGTAGTTATTTTTACCTGATACCACATTGCTTCCTGTGTGTGTAGTGTGCCTACCTCCTACTTAGTTGCAAATATTTCCACCTACTAAGATACTGTTCACGAAGTCTCTGTGAGCTTTTTAAATGAGAGACGAAGAGCTACCATTCATAATGTACTATCTCGAGACTGCGTTTAAAAGCGAAGTCGAGCTTCGTTATGTTTCATTTTTACGTCTTCCTGTCTGAGCGAGGTGTTTCTGAGATAGCTGGACCGCCGGACAGATGAGAAATAAGTCTCATTTTCCCCGGTGCAAGTTTTTGAAAGTAAACTAAGAAAAAGTCTGTTTTGTATCGTCTCCTCCGTTCTGTACTTTCATATTCAAGTTGATGAAAAATATTAATATCGTCTTTAGATTATGTACGACCGCAATAAAACGGCAGCTCACTCATGGGATCCGCCTTTCTCGCTGTGCACCTGTTGAAATTTTAAATAGTACGATAAGAAGTTTCGACTTCCTGCAATTTCCTGAGAAAAGCATAACGCTTTGTTGTTTATTACCGTTGATACGAACAGCAATGAATTAAATCTACCCTTAACACCAGAAAGGCTCCATTGTAGCCGACACTTAATCAAGATAATTATTGTATTTTGACGACCTCTATGGTGCGGTGGGCGAAGGTCCGCCTGCGACGCAGGAGCTTGCGCGTTCGATTTCCGCCTCGGGACAAAATATGTTTGTTCTGGTTGTTTTCTATGTATAATAAAAAATATATATCTATTTAATGTATTGTATTATGGATATCAGTCATCTAGTACCCATAACACAAGCTATGCTTATAGCTTCGGGCTAGATAATGCTGTGTGGATTGTCCAACATTATTATTATTTATATGGATCAGTTGAGCTACCTGTAGATTGTTTGAATAGTCTGCAGTTATTGCGATTGTTTCAATTGTAAAGACTAATTCTAATTGATTTTTAGTTTTTTTTGTATTATTATTTGATCGTATTTTTAATATAAAAAATGAAGTACTAGAGTAGCATAAACTTGAAGGAGGTACAAAGATGTTCTCCCTCGCGCTTCATCAAGCATTCCTGACATGCATGCATACTGTACGCAAATGCATAAATTAAGTCTTATTATTAAATAGGGTGTAAATTGTTTGCGCATTTAGCGCGATTTTTCAATTGCAAATACCAGTTCTCATTTTGTTAATAACTGTTTATATTATCAATATTTCAAAAACGAAGTACTAGGGTAGCATAAACTTGAAGGAGGTACAAAGAGGTTCTCCCTTGCGCTTCATCAAGTATTCCTGAAGTGCCTACTGTACTCAAATGCATAAATGAAGTCCACAAAGTAAACTGCAGTTACTGCTCCCAGGAAGCCGAATAAAAATAAATGTTTCACACAGAACTGCATGTGTTACAAGCATGATTTTGTATGTGCAAAAATTTGGAGAAGTCTGTCGGTTTGATCATGAGATTTTGGCAATATTTGGCCACCATGCTTAAAAGATTGTAGTAAAAAGACATACAGCAAAATTAAGACCCTCCTTTTTTGAAGTCGGTTAAAATAGACCGCTTTATCACGCTAATTTCTTTTTTTGGTGCAAGTCTCGTCTGAACGTTTGCATTTTAAAACACCCTATATAATAAATCACTTACTCTCTCTAGACTCTGTTTTATTAGTTAGATATTGATGATCTACCGTTTTGATAATTTTCTTTACTGTAGAATAGCTTCATAATATTTTTTTCTATTTTCTATAGTAAAAAAAATATATTATAACGAGAATTTAAGTTAATGATGTATAATAATAATGCTGGACAATCCACACAGCGTCATTTAGCCTCGATCTAAGCAGAGCATATAGGCCTGATATACTTAATACATTCGATATTTTTCATTATACATAGAAAACACTTAGAACACCTGGGACAAATACATACATATATGTAGATTGTACAAACATTTTCCCCAAGGCGGGAGTTGAAACCGCAACCTCCTGCGTCGCAGGCGGACCTTCATCCGTTGCGCCACATTGGTCGCTATATACAATACAATACAAATACACTTTATTGCACATAAAACACATAAAAAAAACTGTAAATAACAAACAAAAAAGATACAGATGCACAATGGGCGGCCTTATCGCTAAGAGCGATTTCTTCCAGGCAACCTTTAGATGGACACGTAGCTATAGTATAGCTATAGTGTGTATTATTACTAATGTTGTATACAATACAAAACATGTATTACAAAGACATAAATCCTTGTTTATACGAATATATTATGTGTCACAATTCACACAGTAACATCTAGCCCCAAACTAAAGAAAGCTTGTGTTATGGGTACGAGATGACTGATATTAATATGATACCTTACAATACATACCTCTTGTGCACAAAACCATTCAAACAAGCATTCGTGCCAGGATCTATACGTGCTCCTTAAGTCTCCGGGTAAAGGAGGCAAGATCTCGAGATAAAGCAAGTTTATTTACTGCAAACCCACCCGAATGCATCCGCTAGTTGCGACAGCAGATGTTACAAATAAATATAAATTTTTGTTCAACCGAGTGTATGGCATAACGCATTGCGGTCCGACCTCGCTTTGCGCAAACACTACTAGCTTCTGGACTCGAGATTTCTCAAAATTGTAATGGTTTACTTCTTGTCTTCAGTCAACACTACTAGCTTCTGGACTCGAGATTTCTCAAAATTGTAATGGTTTACTTCTTGTCTTCAGTCAACACTACTAGCTTCTGGACTTGAGATTTCTAAAAATTGTAATGGATTACTTCTTGTATTCAGTCAACACTACTAGCTTCTGGACTCAAGATTTCTCAAAATTGTAATGGTTTACTTCTTGTCTTCAGTCAACACTACTAGCTTCTGGACTTGAGATTTCTCAAAATTGTAATGGATTACTTCTTGTCTTCAGTCAACACTACTAGCTTCTGGACTCGAGATTTCTCAAAATTGTAATGGTTTACTTCTTGTCTTCAGTCAACACTACTAGCTTCTGGACTCGAGATTTCTCAAAATTGTAATGGTTTACTTCTTGTCTTCAGTCAACACTACTAGCTTCTGGACTTGAGATTTCTCAAAATTGTAATGGATTACTTCTTGTCTTCAGTCAACACTACTAGCTTCTGGACTCGAGATTTCTCAAAATTGTAATGGATTACTTCTTGTCTTCAGTCAACACTACTAGCTTCTGGACTCAAGATTTCTCAAAATTGTAATGGTTTACTTCTTGTCTTCAGTCAACACTACTAGCTTCTGGACTCGAGATTTCTCAAAATTGTAATGGTTTACTTCTTGTCTTCAGTCAACACTACTAGTTTCTGGACTCGAGATTTCTCAAAATTGTAATGGATTACTTCTTGTCTTCAGTCAACACTACTAGCTTCTGGACTCAAGATTTCTCAAAATTGTAATGGTTTACTTCTTGTCTTCAGTCAACACTACTAGCTTCTAGACTCAAGATTTCTCAAAATTGTAATGGTTTACTTCTTGTCTTCAGTCAACACTACTAGCTTCTGGACTCAAGATTTCTCAAAATTGTAATGGTTTACTTCTTGTCTTCGAGTCTGTAATCCGTAAGTCGACAAACGCAGTTTAGGATGCCCACCAGCCTGGTGGATTTCTCAAAGTAGATAGATAGAAAATTCTTTATTGCAAACTTAAAAAATAAACAAACAAATGACGAATTTATCCCTCGAGAACGATTTTTAACAGACAACCGTAGAATACAGACAAAATTGTAATGGCTTACTATCTTACAGACTCCGTAAACGTAGTTTAAAACCTGTGAAAGACTGCAGGCAGATGCTGGATGCGGCAAGCTGAAGACAGGGTGTTATGACGATAAATAAGGGGAAGCAATATCCAGCCGTGGATAAATATCATATGAGCTGATGATGAATATAATTATCTTCTTACAAATATTAAAATCCCAAAACATTGTAAGCGTATCTTTGTGCAAATAAATGTGTTTCACAATCCAACTACTTATTTTGTAAGCCTAAAGAAATAAAATATTTTGACTTTGACTGCGTATAAAATAAGCTCTCCTTAGCTTGAGCATAGAGGATGCTGCGTGGATTGTCCAGCATTATTTTTTTGTCATATTTTTCTTCCACTGTACGTTTTTATCTTCATTCCACGTCCATAGGTTACAACGTCAACGTATTAGTGTAGTCGTAAATACTATCATGCGCAAACTAAATTGGATAATGGCCTACACTGACGTGTTGCTATTGCAAAGAATTTTAGGAAAACAAAGAAATGTGGAATATATTTTACATCGGTGGCCGAATTTCGTTTGATTTAGGATTTGGCCTCGCCAACCGCAATACCGGCGCAATGTAAACTGGGCAGGCCAGGGGGGAGGGACCTGACCTATGAGTTTTGTTGATGATAGTATCATGACATATTATCATCATCATCATCAGCCTATAGCTGTCCACTACTGGACATAGGCCTCCCCAAATGAGCGCCATAGCTCCCTGTCTTCAGCTTGCCGCATCCAGCATCTACCTGCAGTCTTTCACAGGTCGTCATCCCACCTGGTCGGAGGGCGTCCTATACTACGTTTATTTTTATTGTACCCTATACATTGGGTATGTTTTTTGTTTCAAATAAACATTTTTGTATTTTTTTAAAGTACGGCGCGACGCTCCCATTTGTGCGGTATGGTGCTCTATGTGGGACTACGCAAACCCCATAGAAAACCTATACGTCACGATGATGACGTGGTACTTAATAAGTACTCAATACTCAATATATTTATTGTTGTCATTGGCTTGGTGATTAACACTTTGATTGCTGAAATCACACGGTATATGATTTATACAAGTGACTAATATGCGTAAATCCACACTAGCGTAGCGGCTGAGAAAATACAGATCTTTGTGACTCAGCACAGCCGTAATATTTTTCGAACGAAACGCATGTGCGGCGCAACACAACCGCTGTGTAGAGCGGCAGCACTAATTTTTTAGGTAAAAAAAAAGGCAGTCGTCGAAAAAAAATCGCAGTCAAAGTGTGTATATGTAAGTATCATAATGTGAACCCTATTGGGCGTTAACAAGTGGAAAGCAGACCGAGGTTGTAGTTGGTAAAAATATGTAGTTACTAAGGCAAGTAGTACCTACTTGTCTAGTAATGGTCTAGTAAGTAGCAATAGCCAGCGCCAAAGTTAAATAAGATTTTATTTACTGTAGGTAAAGTTAAATAAAAATCGCAAAACCAAAGCTTACACTGAAATTAACAAGCGCGATAGTAAATAAAGGGCACTACACGAGATTTATGTCGCAGGTTCGAGGTCCGGCATATATCACAGCCGTGCAATCTTTCAACGGTTAAACCGGCTCGTAGAGCTACAAATATTGTTTTTTCGTAGAATTATCTACTGGAAATGTGTCTAACAGCTAGACAGTGATACAGTTGAAACAAATGGCTGATTATTATAGCTTTCTTCAAGATTCCTTCGATTGAAGGCCATAAGCGCAATCTTTGACGTTTTTAATGCAAGGTTTTTACGATAACCAAAACTTCGCAAGCTACCCTGGATGATATCTTGTATTATATACGCCAGTCGCTTGCTCATTTTTTGTATATTTTTTAATGTAGGTACGATTGCGATAAACGTTAGTAATTTTTTTGAACGAGCTACATTCTTTTAATAATAACGCAGAGAAACTACAGTGGTTGTTAAACACAAATCAGTGGAGTATCTCGAAAGGTGCCTTCTAGAAAATTCGTAGCTCTACTTTCGTGATATAGTATCTGATGCTGATGAAAGTGGGAAATTAACTCGCTGCTGAAAATGCGGAGATATTTACACTTCTGAGGTTATAAGTTAACTGATTACTTACTGAATATTATCATGTATACCACGCTAGCCACGTAGCCTATGAAAATAATGAGGCTTTATTTTGTTTAAAAACTTATGCTGAACCAAAATAAATCACTGCTAAATTCTATAGGTACCTTACTTTATGTGTCGTAATATCTGATGACAAGAGTCTGCATCATCATCATAGTATCGGCTATGTTGAACCCACTGTTCTGCAGCTTTTGGAACTGCATCTCCAAAACCTTTCCAGGAATCGCTGGTTGCCCTAATCCCTTCAAATCATTTGCATAGTTCCATGTCTGTATGATAGATGCACTGCTATATCAAATCCTATCGAACGTCGAGAGCTCGAGTCCATTTGAAGATAGCATCGACACGTGATCGCGACGTCTCATATTTGTTAGGGATTAGCGTAATTCCTTATCTGCACAATAGAGGCGCTGGCTGTACCAATGACCTATAGAAAAATTAGACGTCACGATCATGTTACGCCTTCAAACCGAATTCTTCTAAATATGAGTCATCGTCATCATCATCAGCCTATAGTAGTCCACTGCTGGACATAGGCCTCCCCCAATGAGCGCCATAGCGCCCTGTCTTTAGCTTGCCGCATCCAGCATCTACCTGCAGTCTTTGGGAGGTCCTCACCCATCTGGTCGGAGGGCGTCCTACACTACGTTTACCGAGTCGTGGTCTCCACTCAAGAACACTTTTGCCCCAGCGGCCGTCGGTTCTTCGCGAGATATGGCCGGCCCACTGCTACTTCATCTTGGTAATTCTTTGAGCTATTTCGATAACCTTGGTAAATATGAGTGCTGCTGTTGCTGTACATATCACTGTATCTCGTCCAAAACTTTATATTACTTGGAAAAACTTCACCGTAAGTTTTATCTAGTACTTTACACTTTTACTATGCAATAATCGTCGAAGAGCTTTAAATTTAATTTAACACAGAGCAAATTTTCTCGAGACGACTAGCGCCATCTGCCTGATATCTTTCACCTCCAGATATCTTTCATCGCCATCTCCTAGCTAGAGCTTCCTAAAGAATATTAAGCAGATTAAAATACCTTGACCGGATAACAAATTATCCAGCGCTGAACAGATGTTCAGTTGCGATTGGACCAGGCCGGTATGCGGCCCGGTATTCTCTGAACCGAGGTAATTTCACATTTAATAAAATGGCACAGGTGCTACTGCCAGTGATTTCGTTTCGTTGCCAGCTTGAGTAATTTAAGGTTGTCGCATTACACTCATTTCAACTCGGAAAAATATCGTTATCGTATTAAGCAATTGCTGTTTCACGCGGTTTCACCCGCATTAAATTTGAATTACAAATTTCTAAAATATAATATAGCCTTTGTTCACCAGGGATAGTGTTGCTTCCCAACGGTGAAAGAATTTTTCAAATCGGTCCAGTAGTTTCGGAGCCTATATATAAAATAAATATTATATATACACAATACAAACAAACCAAAAAATCAAGCCTTTCCTCCTTATAATATTAGTATAGATAAAAGGAAATAAAAACAAGTGAGTTATATGGCACCGCCCTAGAACCATTCTTGATAGAAAACCAAAGGAAGCAACAAAATTAGCTTTTCAATTGATCTATTATTTTTGAGATTTCTGTGATCCCACTTTAGACCACGATCCCACTTCAGACCACATTTTAGGATAGTACGGAAGTGGTCTAAATAAATCTATAGTTATAGCCCCAAATTAACAAAGCTATGTTTCAATAAGAGCATTGAATATCCTTTACTAAGAATACAGGTTATTTTATTTTTGTTAGTTTTAAATTTATTATATATTATTAGAAGTACTTTATGTCCTAATACTTTGTCTAAAGTTATTATTTTATTAAAATTACTACAAATGAAAACACATAAAATCAGAGAGGATTTTTCGAGCACCTTTATTAAGATATCATGTTGGTTATAACAAGAGGCAATTTACTATTTATACGTCCATATATTTAAATAACTATTATTTTTTATAATAATGTCTAATTCCGTTATTATTTGCAACATGGGGGTCATTATTCAACTCATGGGTTCCGGCCGCCTCCAGCACATTTGCAGTCTTCCCTCATGCAGTATCCCTGGACCATACCCTTATTTTTACATTGCCCTTCGCATTCTAGAGCATTGCAATTACTCGCTGAAATGAATAAAAGAGAGGATTATTCCACGGGAAAATTCTATGTTAGTTCTTAACAATTAATGTTTGTAATAATTTACAATAATTGTTAAGAACTAACAAAATAATAATAATAGAATTAACAAAAATATGCTACTAACATGATATGGACCTAAATGTAAATTACTTAATCTAGTTTAATTTTGATTTGACGTTGTCAGAAATAAACGTTTTTTTTTTATTTATTTTTTTAAATAATTGTTATAAAAAAGTAAAATCGATAAATTAGTGATGAAACAGAGTCGTGCATGTGTCATCATCATCATCAGCCTATGTTAGTCCACTGCTGGATATAGGCCTTCCCTAATGAGCGCCAAAGCGCCCCGTCTTCAGCTTGACGCGTCCAGCATCCACCCTGCAGTCTTTCGCCGGTTGTATCCCAACCTGGCCGGAGGGCGTTCTACTCTAATTCACCGAGTCGTGGTCTCCACTCAAGAACACGTTTGCCCCAGGGTTTGTCGGATCATGTGTGTGAACTATAAATTATCGTTGAAAAATATTATCAGAAATAACTTCGATTCTTTAAAACTATTTTGTCGACGTCAACCCGACACGGCCTGTTTCAGTGTTGCTGACTTTGCTGTGTATAGACTTTATCATATATTTCACTCGATGCTCCCCGCGGCTTCACCTGAGTGGAAATCTATGTGTCAAATGATTTATAAAACTTCCTCTTGAATCACTCTATGTAATAAAAAAACGCATCATATCCGTTGCGTAGTTTTATAGATCTCAGCATACATAGGAACAGTCAGCGAGAAGTGACTTTGTATTATACTATGTAGTGATGTAAGGGCAGCCGCGTCCTTCTGTGTTTATTGTCTATGTAGGTACTTACGCTTTATAGTAGTGGAGCACATCTCATCTTGGGCGCACATGAATTCCCCATCAGCACCGCAGTAGCACGCACTGCACGGGATATTCACGTTCTTGACCAGCTTCCCTGGTTCACACCGTTTACTGTCTATAAACAAAACAAAATAACCCTTTATTAACAAAGAAACAAATTAGAATTAGTATTTACATTACAATAAAAACCCCGAAGTACACTAGCGCAACATATACATACTGTAACCTGAAAAGTTAATAAACATTTTAATTAATGCGATTCAGAAAGAGGACTTTATTTAAGGGGCCTCCGGACGGACGAATTCTTCATACAAACGTAATACCAAAATTATTTCTAATTCAAGCATATTTCCAGTATAATATTGCATTATTTGTATTAAAATAGTATTTATCCCAAATAGTTTTTTTTTTCAAAATACTTACCTAAAATGAAATGAAACCCAATCTCATTTTGCACCTTTTTATGCGAAAATGGACAAGTTTTCTTGCTATTGGTTTCGTATTAAAAACATAAATATCTTAAGTTTTATTTATTAAGGAACATAGCTTATATTGTCTAGTTACAGAATAACAATACTTTGTGAAGAATACAAAAAGTTTTGGTATTACGGAACAAACCAAATTTTTAACGGCTAATATTGCTATCGCGCACGCATGGGGCGCGGCGCAAGGGTTAAACAGGGACAGCGATATTCGGAGCGATTTTTGCAAGCGAGGGTCGCCGGACCCTTAACATATTATAATTTTTTAAACTTTTGAGTGTTATTCAAGAGTTTTCTTATTACTACCAAAAGACAAGTACAAGTATTTCAATATCTATTTGAGTATCGACATATTCGTAAGTCTCTGTGTGCGACTCACTCGGAACCAGTAACTGGCTGGTCCTTACCCGACGAGTTTTCACCAAGCGAGTTCGATCATGGACGTTCAAATAGCTCGGCTAGAACCTACGTAAACTGAACCCGTTGTACGATTCTTGAAACTATTAAAGTTAAGGTTAACGTTAAATGAATGTTATAGCTATAAGCAACTCTCTGGAACAATAAAAGTTCATATATTATTTATTTATTTAAAAAAGGTTCTTACCCCTGCAAGATCCCGCGTGACTGTAGCAGATCCATGAGCTTTGTCGGCCGCAGAAGCATCCTTGGCAGCTTGAACTCATCCCTGGAAAGATAAGATATTTCTTTTTTCAAAGATATTTCTTAACACTTTGACTGCGATTTTTTTTGGACGACTGCGATCTTTTTTTTAACCTAAAAAATTCGTGCTGCCGCTCTACACAGCGGTTGTGTTGCGGCGCACATGCGTTTCGTTGGAAAAATATTACTGAGTCACACAGATCTGTATTTTCTCAGCCGCTGCGCTAGTGTGGATTTACGCATATTAGTTACTTGTAGAAAACACATACCGTGTGATTTCAGCAGTCAAAGTGTTAAAATGTTTTTAATTATATAAGGTAGCCTTAGCTGCGCCCGGCGGCTTCGCCCGCGTAGAAATCGATGTGTATAATTAATGGTTAATAAACCTTTGTCTTGAATCACTCTATCTATTAAAAATCGTATCATAATCCGTTTAAAAGACCTAAGCATACATAGAAACAGACAGACAGCGGGAAACGACTTTGTTTTAGTAGCTTAGTATCATTATGAGTAGTATATTTTATTATCTTTATAATGACCTACTAAAAAGAAAACCTACCAAACTGTTGTCCACACTACCCATTTGACACACCCATTGCTATCTGCATTATGAATATACTATATTGCACAAAAAGTTTTACATAGGCGATGTACTACTTTTTATGACGACCGATGTAGCGCGGTGGGTGAAGGTCCGCCTGCGACGCAGGAGGTTGCGGGTTCGATCCCGCCTCGGAACAACTGTGTGTATGATCTGCAGATATTTGTTCCGGGTGTTCTGGTCGTTTTCTATGTATAATAAAAAATATCTATCTATGTAATGTATTGTATTATGTATATCAGTTATCTACCCATAACACAAGCTTTGCTTACCATGGGGCTAGATAATGCTGTGTGGATTGTCCAGCATTATTTAAAAAATAAATAAAAAATAATGTAAAAATAGAGATAGAGAGAGAACTTTTTGTGCAATAAAGTATATTCTATTCTATTCTAATACTGAAAACATTCTGGGATATTCTTTACTAATATTAATTATTAGGTAGTTCAGCTTGTCAAACCTGTAAGTAATTTTCGTCTGTGTCTTTTGATTGTGTATTGTTCCCAATCAAACAAATTCATTTTCATCTTTTACCTTGAGTAAACTGATTGCCTGTGCTGCATTTCCCCATCTTCTGACCTCCCGGTATATCGTTATCCTCGTCACTGGAGTGTGCGGTGGTGGTAGTATCAACTTCTGCCGTGGTGGTGTATTGGTTTTGGTCTAGAAAAAATAAAACGTCAAGTAGGTACACTAGTCGCTCTCGCGCAAGGAGGGATCCAGATAAGATCTTGTTTCTTTGAAAAATATTTACAAATAGCTTATACTCCGATGGAATCCAAGATATTTTATGTCAACATAGACTTTTTTGAATGAAAAGTTAACAATAACAGAAAACAACGGGGTAACAGCAAGGTTATCTTCAAAAACTAAAACACAACCTGCAAAAATGCATAATCTCACATGTGGAGTAAAAAAAATTTGAAATTAATTCGAAAACTAAAGATTATATGAATAAAACGATGAATGAAAGATTTCGTTAAATATTTTCCACCAATATTCCTTGGGTTTTGTAATCCCTTTGTATACAAAAAATATTCAGGTTTTTGAATCGGAGGTATCTTACCATCAAATGGAGTGCCTGGAGTAAAATTACAATAATTAAAAAAAAATCCATTTAAAATTAACTATATATTATATAATAATAGTTAAACGTCTGTATTATTCTTCAATTATACTATATGGGAGGTCTATGTCAAGCAGTATGGACGTCGATCGGCTGATATTTGTATTTATTTAAAACAATTACATCTATTCTTACAGGTATGACCTAATACAATACAAATACAAATTATTTATTTCTTTAACTTAATGTACAATAAATATAACAGTGTTTGAGATTCCCTTTTAAGTAAAGAAATACCTGTGTTAGGGAATCTCGCTCTTCCAAAATAAATCAGATAAAAGTAGATTAAGTTACGTAAATTCGTTTTTTTTTTAATGTACTACCACAGAACTATAATAACTATGGATGGTACATACCTATTTTTTAAAACAGTAGAGTAGGTAGTTAACATTATAATGATGATTATTGCTAATTCTGTCTTTGTATGGCAATAACGCGTTGACTATAAATTAATTGGATGAATCTAAACACGCAACTGTCCGTGTCGCAGGATCCGCACTCGCCGCAGTCATCGCGTTTTCTAAATCTTCATATGAAATTGTATGCATCATCGCGCACCTATCCGCGCCAAACGCACCGCATTTCAGGAAAATCTAGTGTGAATCTTGCGGCGCGGACAGGTGCGCGTTTAACTTAAACAAAGATAGACCAGTCTCTCAAATCATGATGTAAATCAACATTTTGCAGTGATTGGTATTAAAATAAGTAAAATAAAAAAAAATGCATAATTACACCTGAAGGGTGGGCTATTATCCCAAAAGAACGCGTGCGAAGCTGCGGGCTGAAGCTAAGGGAGGATGCATAAGGGAGTTTTTTCAGTTACCTTCCTTGTTGTCATCATTTGAATACTGTGGTGGGTTTTGATCTGTGAAATGAAAGTGTGAGTTTTGCAAAAGATTTCTGACAACTTCGTTCTAGGTATACTTCAACTCTCTAGCCATTATACGTCCACTGGTGAGCATAGGCCTCCTCCAAATGACCTGAAGAATTGCGATCCTGAGCTATTAATAAGGGTTTTTTTACAAGTTACCTTTGTTATTTAAAAGTTTGCATTGTGCTAAAGATTGCTGACAACTTCGGTCTAGTTAATATTTCAACTCTCTAGGCTTCTATTATAAAAAAAGTATTCAGTCATAGATCTATGCTTGAGTACGTCCACTGGTGAACATAGGCCTCCCCAAATGACCTCACAATTAGCGATCTTGAGCCGCCTCCATCCATCGCCTCCTTGCGACTGCTACAATGTTGTCGGTCCATCAAATGGGAATTCTAGGCATGGATAACATAAAATTATAACTTTTCCCCGAATTCACGTATGCGAAACCACGGGCTGTAATTAAGGGTATATATATATATAAGGGTTTTTTACAAGTTACCTTGGTTACCGTCGTTACTTGGATACTGTGGTTGGTGACCATCTGTGAAAGTGTGCGTTTTGCTAAAGCTTTCTGACAGTTTCTCTCTAATACATTCTTAGACAGGGCGCTATGCCGCTCATTAGGGAAGGCCTATGTCCAGCAGTGGACTGCTATAGGCTGATGATGGGCTTATATTCTAGGCTTATATTATAAAAACGTGCTTAGATGCATAGATAGAAAATTATGATAAAATGATGAAAGAATTTGCAACCAAGGTGGTTTTATATAATACAAACCAAATAATCTATGAATTAAAACTGTCTAAATTGATTAAAGCCTTTCCTATACTGTCAGCTATAAAAACAGCATAGTTAGAATCTTATACATTACTTTCATATTATGTTACCTTGGTTGGCATCATTGGGTCTGTCTGTAAATACCAAAAAATACAATTTAATTATAACTCTCTTGAATAAAGCTTCTATTACACATTAAATGAAAAAAATCGACAGAAAATGAAAAAGAAAAGTTTTTATTTCTTTAAGTTTACAAATAAGCACTTAGACACGTCATATTTTATAGTTCACTTCAATTTTTCCATCCACCAGTGGAAGAAGTGACAAGAAACCACTAGTATGTTCATAACTTATGTGTCTAGTACATTTGATTTGCTTATCTGTAAGTTGGTAGATTTTGAGTTGGAGCAAAACTCGTTCCAAGCTTTTTTTACTGACAGGTATGTACGAGTATAAGCTTCTGTTTTGGTTCAGATAGAAAAACACCACATGAGATTGATGTGTCAAGCTCTCGTTTGTTTCTCATACCGTCCAACTAAAATAACGGAGACATTTTATTTTTATAACTGATTGGAATCATGGGGTCTGTCTTTAAAATACCAAAAAATACAGTTTAGTTAGAACTGTCTTGAATTAATCTTTTAACATGTTAAATGAAGAAAATCGCCTGACAGGATATGTCCGACTGTGATTCAGATATACATATTATGTGTGTATGTACATATAAGCATTGTATGAGATTCTGTTGTGGTTCAAATAGAAAAATACACCACATGAGATTCAAATGACAAGCTCCTGTGGCTGAATTGGTTAGTAGGGTTTCTGCCAGAGGTATTCCTTCATACACGGTAGAACCCGCTTTATACGACCACGCTTAATACGATTTACGCCTGTCCCTGCAACTCGCATAATAAGCCATTTTACGCCAGTCCCTGCAACTCGCATAATAAGTCATTTTACGCCAGTCCCTGCAACTCGCATAATACGCCATTTTACGCCAGTCCCTGCAACTCGCTTAATACGTTTCGTCAACCCGTTTAATATGCCAAGAACCCATGATACTGCAGGGTTTTCCTGGATGTTCTTCCATTGATAAAAAAAAACAATCAATTGAAGAATCTTAATGAGAATGCGAATAATACATAAAAAGAGGCCCTAAGTTTTAATGACGAAGATTAGTTAACTCCGATTTTGTCAACGCCCAGTCATTATAAGCTGTTAATGATTTAAGACGCTATGTAGCTTAGCTTCTTTGAATCAAAGCGAAGACGCACTGCAAAAGTTAAACTTTTATTTATTAAATTTTCGGAAATCTTGCGGCTAAACATAAAACAAGAGAGATTAAGTATATATATAAATAAATAAATAATAAATAAATAAATAATGCTGGACAATTCACACAGCATTATCTAGCCCCATGGTAAGCAAAGCTTGTGTTATGGGTACGAGATAACTGATATACATAATACAATACATTACATAGATAGATTTTTTTTTATTATACATAGAAAACGACCAGAACACCCGGAACAAATATCTGCAGATCGTACACACAATTGTTCCGAGGCGGGAATCGAACCCGCAACCTCCTGCGTCGCAGGCGGACCATCGCCCACCGCGCCACATCGGTCGTATATAAGGACTAAGTATATATTATATTGAAAATATTGGTTGGGTCCCTGTCAAATTGTCTTTTACGGGTTTTACTGTAGTTAAAAACTAAACTTTTGGTAAAAATATTGATAGAAAAATAGAATACAACCGGCTTAATCTAACCTGCCTATCACACTTACTATCGTTCTGGCCGTTGTCTGTAAAATATCAAATTAAATATCAATAGATATAGGTAGTTGTTACAAGGACCCCTGTGAAATCTTCTTAAACGGGTTTTATTGTAGTTAAAAACTAAACTTTTGGTAAAAATATTGCTAGAAAAATAGAATACAATCAGCTTAATCTAACCTGCCTATCACACTTACTATCGTTCTGGCCGTTGTCTGTAAAATATCAATAGATATAGGTAGTTGTTACAAGGACCCCTGTGAAATCTTCTTAAACGGGTTTTACTGTAGTTAAAAACTAAACTTTGGTAAAATATTGATAGAAAAATAGAATACAATCAGCTTAATCTAACCTGCCTATCACACTTACTATAATTCTGGCCGTTGTCTGTAAAATATCAAATTAAATATCAATCAAGCAGCAACCAAGCGTAATGAACACCTAAAAAGCAGCCAATATAGCACTTAACGCTGTTTTACAGCTGTATAAGAACGTTGAAAAGACATTGTAGTGTTATAATGTCGGTTTAGGAGTAAGTATTTAGCTCTAACTGTATTAAGTCTGTATTAAGGAGTCAAAGTACGCTTAAAGTTCTAAATCAGTGTATGATAACTGTCATGTACAGCTTTAAGTTTCCTGTAACGCTTTAATCTTATTTTAGTATTAAAGCTGTACAAAAGCTGCATTTTGCATACCGTCACTTACTTAATACAGCTTAGAGCTGTATTATGGTGGTCCTCAAATCTTATTTCTGTATTATGAAGTAGGCAAACTCTCTTCTACAGCTACTTTTTATGGTGTAATTGTACACCCTTTTACAGACGATAGCTGTGTAATTTCTGTCTTTGAGAGTAATAACCAGCAATAAAAATAAATGACGCCTATAGTACAGCCTTAATCTGTATAAGTGACAGAGTCGCCATTTTGAATTATTGTGCATTATGCTGTATTTTGTGATTGTTTTATAAATATGTGGAAAAAGCGAAAAAGATTTGGTGCTATTAGAAGAAAGATTGAACAAGAATATTTAAATATTACAAATTATCAACAAAATGAAATTACTGCCGAGGAACATGGAGATATTGCAACAGATCAGATCACCTACAGTCAAGCGTCAATACCGTCGACATCTAATGAAAGTGGTTCCGTAGAAAATATTGTGAATGATCATAGTTATATCAGGTGTAACTTATTAGTTTTACCTTCTGCAACTGATGACGACATTTTATCATGCAGCAGTTCAAGTGACGGCGAAAGTGAATATGAAAAAAAATTATTATTTCACCAACAAATACAGAATTGGGCCAGAGAATGAAACATAGCTCAAAGAAACAAGAAACATAGCTCAAAGAAACAAGAACAAAAAGAAACAAGAAACATAGGTTTAAAATAAAATATCTAATTGTTTTAGTTTTGTTGTACCTAGTATGTTTGTGCACAAGTATGATACCGCGAGCGAAAATCTAAAAACGGCACGCGGCGTGCGCTCTTGACCGCTACTAAACGAAACAAAATATTATACACACACATAAGAGTACTCTGTGTACCTACCTCAGCCACTTGCAACTCAGCAATACATATCCATACCTTACGAGTAAGGCAGAGTGAAACGTAAAATATTTTATTTTATGAAAAAAAGAGATACCGATAATACTTTAAGGACTTCGCTTTTGTTTACTTAAAAGAGTCAAATAAAACGATATGATTTCAATGTGTGTGTGTGCACTGAAAGATAGCATCGCAGATTCGTAAACAAAGATTTTAGGGTTTTGTAGA
Organism: Eupithecia dodoneata; assembly: GCA_947044415.1. NCBI lineage: Eukaryota > Metazoa > Arthropoda > Insecta > Lepidoptera > Geometridae > Eupithecia > Eupithecia dodoneata. The sequence continues at coordinate 6,978,488 of OX345670.1, forward strand.
AGACGCTGTTTAATGTTTCATAGTGGATTCGTGTTACTATATTATAATAGTGCATTGTGAGAATTGATGAATTGCATATGTTTTGAACAGCATCACTTTATTTATTTCTTTACAAATTCTAGGACGCAAATCTACAATAATTGCTTTGAAATTTCTAAAAAATAACTTTAATACTTACTTTATTTTCAAAAACGTGATGTGATCTCTCAGTGCATTTTGGTTTTTCACTTAATATTACGTATCCCTAAAAAGAGTTACAGGTTATGTTCGAAACACTGCTATGCAACATTAATAGTAAATTTATTCGTTTATACAGCCCATCAACCGCTAAAAGCTGAATACTAGTATCCATTACCTACATAGTACAGCTATTAATGCTATAAGACCATCAAAATAGAATTTAGGCTGCTTAGCAAATTGTCGCCATTTTATCAATTACAAATCGAAGATTACGAACATGATTACATAAAAATTAGACTAATGTTTTTATGTTTATCAATATTTTCAGTTTGTCCAATAACCTACTATGCACCAATGAGGCTCTACGTCCATTAATTCAAAAAAAAAAAAATTCTAACCTATAAAAACCATATTTACTTTCATTATTTAATATCTCTTCCCTGGTTATTTTGCTGGCGCGGTTATTTTTTATCACAAAACATATATATGTCTACAATAAATTTATTTTTGCACGATAATGCACTGTATCCTGCGTCTATCAAATCTCCAAATCTTTAAACACAAAGCGTTTATAATAAAATGTCACTTGATCAATATACCTGTTATAATTGAACGCCACCATTAAAATATATCTTCTGTTTCGTTTTAATTCTTTTGTAACTCTGTTCAACAGACTTTTTACAACGTAAAGCTTAACAAGTGAGTTACAATGTAGTAATTGGAGTGTATTGGTTTCCTCTTACACCATAGTACAGCCGCAAAACAGCTATTATGCAACCTATTTTATGCTTATACAGCTACTGTACAGCTAATATAACGCAAAACGCTGTATAATTTGTGCCCATTTCAGGGGTATAAGGGCTGTATAAGCGCTTATACAGCCTTTATGCGGCCAAGAAATACAGCATTAAGAGTATAAACGAACTTTAATAGAGCTGTTATACAGCTTGTGATGCTGCTTGAGATATAGTTGTTACAAGGACCCCTATTAAACGGGTTTAACTGTAGTTAAAAACTATACTTTTGGTAAAAATATTCGTAGAAAAATAGAATACAATCAGCTTAATCTAACCTGCCTATCACACTTACTATAATTCTGGCCATTGTCTGTAAAATATCAAATTAAATATCAATAGATATAGTTGTTACAAGGACCCCTATTAAACGGGTTTAACTGTAGTTAAAAACTATACTTTTGGTAAAAATATTCGTAGAAAAATAGAATACAACCAGCTTAATCTAACCTGCCTATCACACTTACTATCGTTCTGGCCGTAGTCTGTAAAATATCAAATTAAATATCAATAGATATAGTTGTTACAAGGACCCCTGTGAAATCTTCTTAAACTGGTTTTACTGTAGTTAAAAACTAAACTTTTGGTAAAAATATTGATAGAAAAATAGAATACAATCAGCTTAATCTAACCTGCCTATCACACTTACTATCATTCTGGCCGTTGTCTGTAAAATATCAAATTAAATATCAATAGATATAGGTAGTTGTTACAAGGAGCCCTGTGAAATTTTCTTAAACGGGTTTTACTGTAGTTAAAAACTAAACTTTTGGTAAAAATATTGATAGAAAAATAGAATACAATCAGCTTAATCTAACCTGCCTATCACACTTACTATAATTCTGGCCGTTGTCTGTAAAATATCAAATTAAATATCAATAGATATAGTTGTTACAAGGACCCCTATTAAACGGGTTTAACTGTAGTTAAAAACTAAACTTTTGGTAAAAATATTGGTAGAAAAATAGAATACAATCAGCTTAATCTAACCTGCCTATCACACTTACTATCATTCTGGCCGTAGTCTGTAAAATATCAAATTAAATATCAATAGATATAGTTGTTACAAGGACCCCTATTAAACGGGTTTAACTGTAGTTAAAAACTAAACTTTTGGTAAAAATATTGGTAGAAAAATAGAATACAATCAGCTTAATCTAACCTGCCTATCACACTTACTATCATTCTGGCCGTAGTCTGTAAAATATCAAATTAAATATCAATAGATATAGGTAGTTGTTACAAGGACCCCTGTTAAATCTTCTTAAACGGGTTGTACTGTAGTTAAAATCTAAACTTTTGGTAAAAATATTGCTAGAAAAATAGAATACAACCAGCTTAATCTAACCTGCCTATCACACTTACTATCGTTCTGGTCGTTCTCTGTAAAATATCAAATTAAAAATCAATAAATACGTAATTCGTTCAAGAAGTTTCAGTTCCCGTTGTTACAAGTTGTTATTAATAGTGTATGAGTTTTCTGCTTTTAAACGACCACCGACATCACTCACAACTGTGTTTGAAAATGACGCTAAATGTCATAAAGCGTAATTGAGTGCTTTGATAAACTGACATACATATACTAGGTTAAGAACAAAACCTTTTGAGTTAGTGTAGTGATAATTAGTGTATGTGCAGAAGTGCTATCTTAAAGAACACATGAACAAAGTGTCTTCACCTTAAGTATAGAGACAATAAGAAAAGTGCCAATGGACACGTTCTTAGTAATATGTTGTTATAAAAATAAGTTAGAACTAAATTACCCATTAGCCAATTCTATGGCTAGATTGTAATTATACTCTAGTGTATTTAACATTTATAAAAGTATACTAGACAATTTAAAAAAAATATATATATATACTAGGTTGCCTGGGAGAAATTGCTGTCAGCGATAAGACCGCCTATTGTACTTTTAATATGTAATGTTTAGATATAAGGTGTTATTTTATAGTTTTAAGTGCAATAAAGAGTTCATTCATTCATTCATTCATATACTCGTAAATCTCCTTTGTGTCATATTGTCTATAATTTTGTCTGTACTTTTAAATTTATTACCACTTCTGTTTTCACAAATGTCTTTACCCTAATCTATCCTAATTTCTTATGTTAATAAAAGCCAAGTTCTGTTGGTAATTCGTTATTTATTAATTATTCTAATATTATAAAAAGGAAAGGTTTGATTTTATGTTTGTTTGTATTGAATAGGCTCCGAAACTACTGGACCGATTTGAAAAATTCTTACACCATTGGGAAGCTACTCTATCCCCGGTGAACGAACATAGGCTATATTATATTTTCAAAAAAGTAAGGGATCCGTACTAAAACCTTGCGAAGCCGGGAAGGTCTGCTAGTCAATACTAATATTATAAAGAGGAAAGGTTTGAATTTTGGTTTGTTTGTATTGAATAGGCTCCAAAACTACTGGACCGATTTGAAAAATTCTTTCACCGTTGGGAAGCTATACTATCCGCGGTGAACATAGGCTATATTAAAATTTAAGAACTTGAAATTTGAATTTAACGCGGGTGAAACCGCGGGAAACAGCTAGTGTATCATAAACTTACTATAAACATTGTCATTGCCACTGCATCTGTCGATCATTCTCGTGTAGCACCTCCATTCTGCTTTGTACGTGCAAATACATCTAGTGCATGAGTCTAGAAGCACCGCTCCTTTGTTGCAAAGGGCTGGAACAACAAAATAAAGCAATATTACTACTTGATGCTAAATAGAGTCGGTGACCAGTGCCCTTTGAGTTAATTTGTAATAAAAAAAAATGATGTTGGACAATCCACACAGCATTATCTAGCCCGAAGCTAAGCAGAGCTTAGGTTATGGTTGACTGATTTACATACTCCTAATATAATACATTTCGCAAATAGACACTTTTTATTATACATAGATAAAGACCGGAATCGAACCCGCAACCTTCCGCGCCACAGAGGTCGTCGAAATAGCTTAGAGTTTGATTTTTGAACTGTCTGTAGAGACTTTTAATGTAGTGACTCTTATGTCTATTTTTTTTAAATAATTGAGGTCGATTTCTGTTAAAAATAAAAATAAACTAAATATGCAGTTATTGTTTTCATATAAATCAAGGGCATAACTCCTTTGAAGACTTTCCTCTAACTCTCGTGGTTTCGGAATTGACCATCAACGCCCTTCTCAAATAATAATAAATATAAATAAAATAAAAATCATTTATTGCCTATAAACTTCTTAAACTAAAATAAAATTAAACACAAAAATAAATTACTGATAACAGGCAAAGGGAGTGTATTCAGCATTGTGCTGCTTGCATGCGGCGCTGGTTTTCAATATACTCCTGTCGGGTAGGTGGTCACCGAGGGGGTGGGATAGCGGGCTAACAGTAGGTTCCTATACTTATTCATATATTACAATTGTACAATAACAAAATTAGAAAAACTCAGTCTGTAACATTCGGTTAACTTTAACGTTAAATAAACATTCTGTATAATGATAGAGTAACCGGCTTGTGTGTATGAGCCTTATTAATACTGAACTACTTACGTATGGTCCTCTTCAGTAGCATGTGAGGGTTATCTGAAAGTCAAAACATATCAATAAAATAATACTATCAGAGCGAAAGTAAATTGTCTGTCTGTCTGTTGCCGGCAACATTATGAAATTTGGTAGTGAGGTAGACCGTATTCCGGGGATGAACTAAGGTTATTCCAGAACAGAGCGTGCGAATCCGCAGGCAGCAGGTAGTTGTTTGTAAAAGTGAATCCATTTCTATTCATCTATACCAGAGTCATATAGTAGTGGCCATAAAACCAGAAGGCAACCTGACAACCTCGAAAAACTAGTCGTAATGGGCAAGATAGAGGGAAAAAGACCAAGAGGACGGTCACCAACCCTCTGGTCTGATCAAATTAAGGCTATAACGGGACTCACTTTGCCTGCAGCCCTGAGACAGGCCGAAGACAGAGTGGTGTGGAAGCGGTTCATCAGAGTCACCGTTAAAGCCTTCCAGGACGGGCACGACCTTCAGCAATGAAGACAACGACAAAGAAGAAGATACCAGAGTCACTTGATATTCTCAGTTTAATATTTCAATATTTAGTAATAGTCTTTGCCGGCGGCTTCGCTCGCGTTGTTTCTATGGAAATGTTTCAAGGTTATTAACCCATTGGAAAATATTTATGGGATGCCTATGTTTGATTCCCTAGAATCAACTACAAAAATGCAAAATTTTAGCCTTATCCGTTCAGTAGTTTTAGTGTGAAGAAGTTATAATCATCTATCCAAACTTTAAAATTTATAATATTAATCATCAATATAGTCCACTATTGGAAATAGGCATCCCCTAATGAGCGTCATAGCGCCCTGTCTTCAGCTAGCCGCATCCAGTCTTTCGCCCTGCCTGACCTGGCCGGAGGGCGTCCTACATTTGCCGAGTCACGGTCTCCACTCAAGAACACGTTAACCCATTGGTTGTCTAAAAGAATTAGCAAGCTGAAGTGGCAATGGGCCGGCCATATCTCTCGAAGAACCGACGGCCGCTGGGGCAAACGTGTTCTTGAGTGGAGACCACGACTCGGTAAAAGTAGTGTTGGACGCCCTCCGACCAGGTGGGATGACGACCTGCGAAATACTGCAGGTAGATGCTGGATGCGGTAAGCTGAAGACAGGGCGCTATGGCGCTCATTGGGGGAGGCCTATGTCCAGCAGTGGACTGCTATAGGCTGATGATGATGATGACTTACATCCTTTCTCTTCTTTTTCGTCGCATAGACCCGTGTGACAGAAGGCCTTGGTGCCATCGATGCAGTAACATTCCCTGCAGTGCTGATTGTCCGTCATACTGTAATATGTCTTCGGGACGCAGCCAGCATTACGGGTTTCAGTCTTCACAGGCTCTGTAAAAAACAAGTTATAATTTCCACCACTGTCCGTCTATTAGTAGGTAGGTACTGTTTTCTGATCTGTAGGCAAAATAAAAAAAATATCCAATACTCGTCACTTAAATACATAAGACTAATATGTTATATGAATATATTATGATTTATTTATTTATTTTTAGCCATTACTGTCCCACTGCTGAGCAAGCATGGCCATGATGGAAGAATATTATGAGTACTGTGTAAAAATTTTATATTAGTATGTTTCTCATTTACCATGATCTCGGGCCATAAAGTGACCCGCAGGCTGATTATGTAAAAGCAACAGCAACAGCGACGCGACCGCGACCGCAATTTTAGCAAGCAATTTTTAGTTCACCGATTGTCCGGCAGAGGGAAACCTAGTGCTCGATTGCTGGGTGACGTAGTACCTGGTGTCATGTTAGTACAAAATTGGCTTTTGACAGCACTGATTGCTTAATTTTCGCCTGTCGCAAACCGGTCGCAGTTACATAATCAGGGGGCCGGTCCTTTGGAAGGCTTGCGTGGGGCCGAAGCCAACAGCACAGAGGCCCTTTGAGAAGTTAATCTAAAGGCGATGGCTACACATCATCCACGGGTGCAAATCAGTGCTGTCAAACGTCAATTTTTACTAGTTTGACACCAGCTACAACGTCAAAATTGGTCAAAATTGACGTTTGACAGCACTGATTGCAATTTACGCCTGTCGCAAACCGATCGCGAGTTACATAAACACCATACCGATTTTGATTTTATTTTAAACGTTATTAAACGTTGTTAATTCGTCGAGAGTGTTTTTAGTCACGTTTCATGAAATTTTGTCCAAGATGGCTGCCGCCATAAATAATTTGAAACTAAATACAATTCATTTCATTGTTAGTTATCAAATTATTGTTATTTTGACTTGACATTTTTATGTTAGGTATGTAGCGAATGTGAATGGTGAAATAAATAAATCTGAAACCTGAATAATAGCAAATACAGAAATAGCATTGCTATTGCATACCTTCCTAGTTTCTTTCCCAGCTTGTGTCACAAAAGTCAGAAATGTAAATGTGTTTGTAAATCCTACTAATATTATAAACGCGAAAGTTTGTAAGTATCGATGGATAGATGGATGTTTGTTACTCTTTAACGTAAAAACTACAGAATGGATTTAAATGAAACTTTACAATAATATAGCTTATACATCAGAATAACACAGGCTACAATTTTTCAAAATAATTATATTGTATTATCCATAATATCTATCACCACGCGGGTGAATCCGCGGGGCGCAGCTAATGTTTTTTATAAATAAATAGACATACTTACCAATGCCACAAACATTCTGCGTGCAATACATCTGTCCGTCAACATGACATAGACACTGGTTGCAGTTGTCCGGTGACGTCACGGGGTCGTTGGGCTGGCACTGCTGTTGCTGTTGTCGCCCAATGCTTTTGCCCTCTAAATAATTGTTTAAATCATTATTAGCCCAGCACGGCCAGCACATATGGGCCTTGTCATCGATGAGGGCGAATGAAACAATACGAATACTATAATATTATTGAATTTAATAAATAAATAATGCTGGATAATCTACACAGCATCATCTAGCCCCAAGGTAGTTAGGTTATTGATGTGGTCGAAACATTGAAACGCTTCGTTAGCGCAATCTAACGTTCTTCAACTTTTAGCTATGACATCTAGTTATTTTTCAAGTGAACCAAATTGATACTAATAAAATTATAAAAAGAATTATATAAAAATAAATTAGAATAGAATAGAATAAAAAATGTTAATTTGTGTTGCATATAAAATAATACAACTTAAGAACTAATAATAATAAAGATAACAAATTAGGAACGAATAAAAGAAATGAAAATACGAGAATACAGAAAGGCTACAGGCTCAGCATTAAATAAATAAATAATGCTGGACAATTCACACAGCATTATCTAGCTCCATGGTAAGCAGAGCTTGTGTTATGGGTACTAGATAACTGATATACATAATACAATATTAAATGCTACATTGACATAGCCAGTGCAGCGCTGGTTTTCAGCAATAACCGTCTAGTGGTGTTGTTCAGGCACTTTAAGGAGAAAGAATAGCATCTACCATCTACTTACCACATCCCTTTCTAGTGCATAATATATGACTGCCTCTGCAGTAGCATTTATTGCAGTCGAAACTTTTCACTTTTTCGCCTTCAATGCATTCAGGTACTGGAAAAATAACACAATTACAAGACTGCTATTGAAAAAAAGACATATAAATACTAAAACTAGATAAGTACAGTAGGATGCTTGTAAATCTTGTTAGATGCATGACTTGACCATTAAGGCTGAGCGCAGATTTGAGTCACGATAGTTTTGAGACAGACTATTGCTTTACAAAATTTATGAAGATGCGCAAACTTCAAACAAAACGTCTCATAGACAAAATTTTCTAATAACCTACAAGAACTGCACGGCGACAAGTCTGACTCACGATTGTCGGCTTCCCTTTTGTATGTATGCGGGCGCGCACATCAAAGACAAAACAGTCTAGTGACGTACCCCCCTCTCTTTTAGTCCCGTCCTTTTTTATATTTTCCTTTTATCAGTCTTTCACTATATTATATGGGATGCACCCAATATTTACGTCTGTGTCGTTTTGCAAGGGAACGCGTAACTAGGACGCTTAATACAATAGTATCGATGAAGTCCATTTTGATACTGAAAAAGAATTGACGCAGACGGTGCGCGATGTCGTAATAGACAAAGAAGTTTCGTTTTAAGCGTGCGACGCGACGTGTCGTAGACAAAACAGTTTTGTTTCCGTTTTAAGGCAGACTTGTCTCTGTGAGGAAAGTCTGTCTCAAAACTCGTGACTCCAATATGCGCTCTGCCTTAAGTTCTATTGGGATTTATATGTATTTCTCATTAGATGCTTGTAAAAAAAGATAAAGTAGGGACCAGTGAGCCGGCATGACTTTGCCGTGAATTCAATCAGTTTTAGAATTCATGATATATTTTGTAAACAAAAGGTTTACAAAACCAAAGACTATTAAATGAAAATGTATCATCGGAGCAAATTAATTTTAAACTCGAATTTGAACCTCTTTCGCTACAAGTTTGCAGTTAGTTATTCGTTGGAAAGGTTTCCTTTGGATATTTATGATTATATTGCTGTGACCTAGTTTTTTATGTTATTATGATTATTATCAGTTTTTGTCAAGTTTTCATTCATAAATAAATCAAATAATAAGTCAGTGGAAGATATATCGATATTGAGTCATTACCTTTTCTTTCGTGGTAAGTCATAAGTATTTTTTTCCCACCTGAAAAATAATAGTACGTAACATTTTTATAAAATAATTTTAATACAAATCAAGAGTCGAGACTTTACTTCAGCTTTATTCTTCACATAAGTCGCCTTTCATTTCGTATGGTTTTTATACCAATAAATAAATAAATAGAGAAATAAATAATCATAAACGACTTTTTGTGTAGCTGATAAAATTTTAGTATATAATTTATGTATTTACAAACACTTAAATAAACTGAAGTCATCCCTTAAACCTCAAACGACTTTTTCTCTAATTTCACTTCAATTTTAAAGCCAACAGATTTTATCCAATCACCAGTTATTTGAAGTATCAATAACTCATTATTTCCACCAATACAATAAAATTTAATGCTTCCACCCCTTCCATTTAATTTAAAAAATCTTTATTTAACTTTAAACACGCATTATATATAGGTACAACACTTTAAAAAATATAAAATAATATATAACTAAGAGATGTGTGATTTGCTAGTTAGATCTATTACATAATTGCAGACCCTACACTAAGTCGTACAGACTTGTACCGTATGTACATACGTAGGTAATCGTTCTTTGAAACTAAAAGCTGACACACTGAGTACGACATCTACACGCTGTCGGCGTAATAAAAAAAAGCGTGTTATTATTAATTTAGTCCTTTTATATTTTATGTATGCTAGTTTTAACGTATATATTACTATGGACCGTAGAATAAGTTAATTTAAGATCTGTTACTTTTCTGTGGTCTGAAATAAATGATTATTATGTCTCTCATATACCATGATCACGGGCCATAAAGTGACCCGGTCCTTTGGAAGGCTTGCGTGGGGCCGAAGCCAACAGCACAGAGGCCCTTTGAGAAGTTAATCTAAAGGCGATGGCTATACATAGCGGGTATCATCCTCGGGTGCACAATATGATACACCCAAAGATGGTATCCGCTTGGTGTAGAGACTATTGCAAAGAAAAATGAATGAAATAAAACCAGGCTATTGTGATGGATGGATGGACTGGGTAATCGGGCTATAGGGGAGATTACGGACGTCTGCCATAAACAAGTCAATCATAATGTTAAGAGTGGCAGACGGTGGCTTGCCGAATGCTGGATGGGTTCCTTAAAAAGCCGGAGTAAATTACCGGAGAGGAACAACATCGGCGCAAACGACTGAGGGGTGTCGAGAGGTGCGGCCCCGATTTCACCATCACGAAGACTGCTCGTGAGCGGGTTTCCTCGCTATTACGCCATTAGACACTTCCACCCCCGAGTCTACATCCTAAGATGTGATTATCAATATTATTATTATTAAAAGAGTAAAAGAGTCGTAAAAAATGGCTAACTTACCCTTAAGCTTCTTGACGCAGCGTTTTGCAGTGCATACGTACAGCATTCCACCGACGCACTCGCATCTGTTGCAGTCCATCATGAAGCTGGGGCCACGCGTGCACATGGACGCTGAAATCATAAATGCCATACTGTAATAAGTACTTTTAAAGGTTTTAAAATAGCCATAGTCAAATAATACGCTACTATAATAGTTGATTTTTTGAACAGATTTTTTTTTATTTATTTTAACGCACAAAACATAAAATAATCACAAAATATACAGAATTTGAATAATAAAGGGTTTAGAACTTGATCATTTCACAAATAATGTGCATACTGAGAGTCATAAGAACAAAACGTGTAGAGCAAAACGTATGATAGTAAAAGCTTGAAATAGAAAAAAAAAATTACCAGATAGGTACCTAAATCTAAATATAAGTAAACTTACATAATATGTAAGTTTACTTACTCGTATATTAAACATACTTATATAATATATTACTTACATATGTGCTCATGCACCCACGTACAATTAAACATCATTAGAAGCTTAGGTTCAGGAAACTTAATCTAATTTAACTGGTTTTAAAGTTCGGGTTACAAATCATGGTAAATATCCCGTTTTAAATGACTTTAGAGGAATTTAAATATTTTAATTAAATAGTTACATTCTTGTTGTGTCCGGCTGGCACCCAAACTATTGAGCTCTGAAAAAAAAATTATAATGTAGTTTGGTGGCCGCGGCGATCGCGACGTAAGAATAGACCCCTCCAACTCAACTGACATCTTCAGAGCCGACTAAGGAAGCCTACCAAAGGAAGGGCAGCTTCCTTCTCCGGACGGACGACCGATGTGGCGCGGTGGGATGGTCCGCTGCGACGAAAGAGGTTGTGGGTTTGATTCCCTCGGGACAAATACATATTTGTAGGATATGCAGATTTGTTACGTGTTCCGGTCGTTTTCTATCCCACTTAATATTATAAACGCGAAGGTTTGTATGTATGGATGTTTGTTACTCTTTTACGCAAAAACTACTGAACGAATCGGACTGTAATTGTGCATACAGGTAGTTCCAGGCCCGGAATAAAACATGAGCCACTTTTTATACCATAAATCAGTTCGCATGGGATAGAAATAACCTTAGAACTTTTCACGTTTGACAGAAACTAGTGTTATAGTTTGACCGAAACCGCTGTACCGTTCCTTAGGAAAGTGCGGCGAGGTGGGGGGCGAGGAAAAAAGAGCTAGAGTACGCGTTGACGGCAGACTGATGGATCGGAGCGGCCGATATTTCCCCCCGTCTCGCCGCTCGCATACCTCAGGCGCGGTACAGCGGTCAAACTATATTATAAACTTTATACTTATAAAGTTCTAAAATTCTTATTTCTGTGCTTCTAACCTTCTACTGTAGGGTCATTCATTTCTGCAAAAAAGATAACAGTTAAATTAATTAATAAAGTGTTTCTTAGCAAAACACGCTCTAATGCATATAGTATGTATACTGGAAAGCTTTTTAGTTAAACTTAAGTTTAACTAATAAGCTTAGTAAGTAGTAAACGTAAAGAAGCGTTTAGTAGCTTGTTTAAAGAAGGCATTACCTGTTGGTGTCGGTTCTATAAAATATTAAACAAAAAAAGAAAATTAGGAATAATACTAAGCTTTAAAAAAATAGTATATATAACTAAGAAATATTTATAACCAAATAAATAAAACAATATATTATATAACCAAAAGATATATAACCAAACTATACAGTGTACATATGTCTAACCAATAAACATTATAATAAATTAATAGACAAGTTACCATTTTGTGGACCCTGGCGTTGGCCATTATCATGTCCGATATTCGGACCGTGAGGTTCTGGTGAAAGAAGAATATAATTATTTGATGAAGATATTATTATTTTACTTTAGATGACCATCAGACGATATACGTCGGTTCTCTGCCACGTGGTCGTTCATCATCAGCCCTAGTTGCGATGCCAATGAGCGCCACAGTGCTCTGTCTTCAGCTTGCGCATCCAGCATCTACCTGCAGTCTTTCACAGGTATTCATCCCACCTGGTCGGAGGGCGTCCTCTACACTTACCGAGTCGCAGTCTCCACTCAAGAACACGTTTACTCCAGCGGTTATCAGTTCTTCGCGAGATATGGCCTACTGCCACTTCAGCTTGCTAATTCTTAGAGCTATGTCGGTAACATTGGTCGCGCGGTCGTTAATTGTTAAAAATCAGAAACCAATGTAATTGCCCTCATTTATACCTCCGTTTATGTTGTTTTCTCTATTTGACCCGTTTCCACGATTGTTCTGCCTTGCAATTTTTTTGACTCTTGTAAGGCTTGGAGTGACGCTGCTGTATGCTCGATGGTTTGTACTTTTCGCGCCGGATCTACGAACGCCGGGATACCCGCATTCTTAAACAGATAAACAAACATTACCTTTATTAAAGACCAATTAAAATCATGAGAGTCGGCCGACTCATCTAAAACTAGAAATATGTGAAAAGCAGATTTATCCAAATCGTTCAGAATATAATTAGTCGCGAGCAAAGCGAGTGTTCAAGAGAAGAGACGAGTGCTCAAAAAAGTGCTCAAGTATATACAACTACTAGCTCCTGTCTACGGCTTTGCACGTGCTTAGACGGTATAAAAAGTACTATGTCTTTATGCCAAATTTTATTATGATCTGTTAAGCAGTTTAAGTGTGAAAAGGTCCATAACGGACTGGTAGAAAGGCAGTATTACTTTCGCTTTTACAATATTACTATGGATTCACCTCAATTAAACTAGAAAGTATTTTGTACTAGCTCCAGCCCGCTGCTTCACACACTCTTTTCGTAATAAAATAAAATAAAAATAAATAAAATAAAATTCATTTATTTCGGACAACGACAAATCATAATTAAAATTAAATTTAGGTCCATATCATGTTAGTAGCAAACATTACTTAATACTATGTTAGTTATTAACAATTAATGTAAATTATTACAAACAGTGCAATCAAACAATGATGAAAGTGATTATTTCATCATTACTTGGTTGCAGTGCTTGAGGAACGGGCTATCCCATTTATTGGATAATGCATTCAGAATGACGTTGGTACTACCGTGCAGCCTGAACAGCAACGAGGCGATTTTCTTCCGCATGCATGCATGAAAGCCGTCCGTGCGCGCCTCCGCGAACATGCCGGACGCGCTGCAGAACCTCGGGAGCCCCAGTATCATTCTGAATGCATTATTATACTGGACGCGAAGGGTGTTGATCGCTTTTTGAGTATATGTGGTCCATAGGCTACTCGTGTAGAACGTCTGACAGTAAGACTTAAACAGCGTGACTTTTGCCTCTTCAGAACATCGATAAAACCTACGAACCAACATATTGGCCCTTACGGTCAACGCCCTTCGCTCCCTCTCTACGTCAGGTTCATCTCTAAGATTGTCACTTATAATGTGACCTAAGTATTTGAACTGGGTAACTCTTTTCAGCTCAGATCCATTCAACATAATGGGAGGTACCTCGTTCATGTGTTTTCCCTTTGGGGAGAATACCATGAACTCACTTTTTTTAACATTATATTGTAGACCATGACTCTTAGCATAATTTTCACATATTACCAACAGTTTCTCAAGTGCACTGATAGATGGTGCCAGCAGCACCATATCGTCGGCATAACTGATATTATTTACACTTATTCCATCAATAGAGCATCCCACTGGCTGCCTGCTGAGACCATCTATCAGGGAATTTACATAGAGGTTAAAAAGGTGTGGCGAAGAGACCCCCCCCTGTCTTACGCCACATTCCATCCCATATGCATCAGACAGCACCCCTGCCCATTTTACCTGATTAGTTTGGTTGTTGTACCAATACTCAAAAACAGAACAAACATCTTTAGGCAAACTAGTCTCGCGTAGCTTTCGCCACAGCATATCGTAACACACGGTGTCAAAAGCACGCGAGAGGTCTAGAAAACAAGCATAGACCGGCGTCCGTCTATCCACGTAGTACTGGACAGTATTCTTGAATAATAAAAAGTAGGCTGTGTCCAACCCGAGATACCCTGTACTTCCCTGCCGAATTTAATTAAAATCAATTCAGTCGTTTGGGCATGAAAAGGCAGTAGACAGAAAGAGAGACAGAATGATTTCCCTTTTTAGGATATTATTAAACATAGATTCACGTCGACTATACGAGAAAATAAATATGTATTTGATGAAAAAGGAATCTTATCTTTATCTTTTTATTTTGTGTATTTTCCATAAATAACAAAAAATATTTGGCTTTTAAGATATCAATAGATCGTTTAATTTACTACCATGTTTAATAACCTCATTTTCAACGTAACTTAACATTATTTAAGAAAACACTTACCTTTATAAATTGCTCGTTTTAATTGTTAAACCTAATGTACTTTTGTTAATTATTGTATTTATCTTTATGTGTGTGTTATTCGTACCAAATAAATGTTTTATGCAATGATGTTATATATACGTAGATACGTTGTATCGAGGTCTGCCTTACAAAACGAAAATCAGGTACGTATCCTAATTGAACTCAGTCCGTCCTGCTCCTGGCCGCGACGTGCACGTTCGTTGAACACGAGTTTATTTACGGAATATACTTAAATAAACCTCGAAAATGCCAAGTTGTGTGTTCCGAAAGTGCAATAACTACACAAGGACTATAAAAACCAAAAAGGGTGTATCTTTTCATACGTAAGTACTGTTTAATATGTTAAAATGTAAAATGGTGAATTTTATTTTACTCAACAATCATTGCCGCGCGGCGTTGCCGCACTGCCACCAACACGAACGAAACAAGCAATGCGTTAAGTTTATGAGTGACAGAGATAATGCCATGCGGCGTTGTACATATGTTCGAACGTCGACGCTAGGTATGTAGCTATAGTAAAATATCGCAATGTTTTTATTTCTTTACAATGAGTATGACGTCTCTATATGTAAAATCTCTTTGGTTTTATGTATCTATCTAAACAATAGAATATTCTAACACAAGGCACCAAAACACTTCATTATAATACGAGGTTAAGAAGCTTAGTCGCCTGAATGGGACATATGGGTTAGAATGATGATAATGTGTAGATTATGTCAAATATTTACTATATTCATTCCCAGAGCGCCTTAAGTTGTCGGATGGTAACACTTCCACGAAGCAGAGGTAACCAATCTACAAAAGAAAACAACAGGTAAATAATTGTCTGTATCGGTTATCTATAATTAAATTATAAATTATTTAGTATTGTGTGTATGTACAAAAATATGTTATTTTTAGTATAAGTAGTTATAACATCGCCTTAGGGCATAATAAAAAAACCTGTTATGATTTTATTATCTCAATAAATAAATAATATAAAAATGAATCGCTGAATGTGTTGCTAAGCGCAAATCTCGAGAGCAGCTGAACCGATTTCGCTAATTCCTTTTTTTAGAATATGGTTCTTACGGAGAAAAAGAGAAAAATTTCAAAAATTGCCTGAAACAAATGACCACCCGGGCGAAGTCGGGACGGGCCGCTAGTTTAAAATAAATAATTCTGGATCATCATGCCACATATCATCTCAAGCCACACGCTAAGCAAAGCTTGTGTTATGATGGAAAGAAAGAGAGAAAATATGTTTATTTACCTTAAAACTACTGTACACAACAAACTTAAACTACGCAAATTATTACTACCTATATTACAAATTATTGTGCGTAGCAGTGTTCATGGCAAATATGGCCTTCACTCAGCATTGGGCTGGGTGCCCACTAATGTGTCCACCCAGCGCTGATTTTCAGTGAAGACCAGAGGGATCGTGTCACGTCACGGTCGTCAGGAGCGTAATGTTGAATGGTTAGTGGGTACTGGATGACAGATTAAATCTTCAATAAATAAATTAAAAATGTATAAATTCTTACCAATATCACCCCTAGCAGCCTCATTTTTAAAGTAACAGCAGAATTGGTAAATTCATTAACTTAAAATATTTCAATCAAGGTGAAATTGCGAAACTAATCAGAATAATGACTTAATTAAATTGCCCCTGATTTCATTAACGCTATTATTATTCAGATTTCGTTAATTAGAAATTAATATTAGTTGCCCAATCTTCATTAAGTGAATACAAAGTTACTTATAAACTTATTCATTAAATTAATAATATCATGGATCACACTAATCACATAACACTAATATTATAAACTAGCGGCCCGACCCGGCTTCGCACGGGTGGTCATTTGTTTCAGGCAATTTTTAAATTTTTCTTTTTTTTTCTCTCCGTAAGAACCATCCTCGTACTTCAAGGTATATTCTAAAAAAAGAATTAGTGAAATCGGTTCAGTTGCTCTCGAGATTTGCGCATAGCAACACATTCAGCGATTCGTTTTTATATTATAGATGTGACAGTTTGGATGTACAGTGTGTATGATGTATGTGATCCATACATCTAATGTATGGATTTTTGTTATCTCTTCACACCAAAAGTACTGAAAGTTTTGGGCTGAAACAGCGGGCAGAAACTGGTATTATAAATGCACTGTTTGCTTGGAAAGTTTCAATGTTTGGATGGATTTATAGATGGATGTTTGTTATTTTTTCACGCTAAAACTGTTGAATGGATTGGGCTGATATAATGCACCGATAGCCCTAGGCCAGGAATCAAACAGGCTACTTTTTCAAATAACCTTAACACCTTTCCTTAGAAACAACGCGTGCGAAGCCGGTAAGTAAATAGAAAGCCTTTTTTTATTCTAAACTAGTTTCTGACCGCTGTTTCACACGCTTTATTAATGCTAGTTAGTTTATGCATAAAAAAAACTTACAAAACATATCGAAATAACCTTCTCGCGCATCATCTACATATATCTATAGATATTAATATTATAAAGAGGAAATGTTTGATATTTGTTTGTTTGTTTGTAATGAAAAGGCTCCGAAACTACTGGACCGATTAGAAAAATTCTTTCACCATTGGAAAGCTACACTATCCCCGGTGAGCATTGGGTATATTATATTTTCAAAAAAATTAGGGATCCGTACTAAAACCGTGCGAAGCCGGGAAGGTCGACTTGTTTAAAATAAAACAGTTATTTCCATTTAAATTAGCAACAAATAATTGAGAATTACTTATATTAAAATTAAATTTACGCAGCTATCTATACAACGAAGAATGAAGACAGGTCGCTATGGCGCTCATTGGGGGAGCCTATGTCCAGCAGTGGGCTAACATAGGTTGATGATGGTGATGATTATGACCTATAGGTACCCAAGTTCATCGCTAGCGATTTATACCTAATAAGATTTATACTAATATTATAAACGTGAAAGTTTGTAAGTATGAATCGATGGATGGATGTTTGTTACTCTTTCACGTAAAAACTACTGAATGGATTTTAATGAAACTTTACAATAATATAGCTTATACATCAGAATAACACATAGGCTACAATTTATGAAGTATATCCAAAATATCAATCACCACGCGGGTGAAAACGCGGGGCGCAGCTAGTAATTTGATAATCATCTAATCTAGCGAAATCATTAGGTAAAGAATATTAATAGAACTACTCACGAAAAAAATCTCATCAGTGGACCTTCGCAATAGGACTATAACCAACAAACGCCCAAAAACTGATCTAACGCAGGTAGAAAAATTCGACTCCGCTTTTGGCCACCTAAACACACCTAAGGGAAGAGAAAAGTATGTATAGGAAGCCTAGATTTTCGTCAGGTCTAGACATAATACTGACGGTATCGAAAGGGACTTGAATCCGTTACCTTCCCTCAGTATGGGAATGAAACGAAATTTTTGGGGATATTATTCAATAATAATAAAATCATTTATTTCAGACCATAGAGAAGTAACAGATCTCATTTAACTTATTCTACGGTCCATAGTAATATATACCTTAAAACTAGCATACATAAAAAAAATACTAAATTAATAACACGCTTATTATGATAATGCCGACAGCGTGTAGATGTCGAAATCAGGGTGTCAGCTGATGTCAATGCACGGCGCGGGCGCGAGCGGTGCAGCGGTGTCCCGTTGCAGGCGGCCAGTGACCTTTCGGAACTTGACACCCTTCGGCCAAAACTCTGCGCTTAGGAACGTCGAGAGATGATGACAATTGTTTAGCGATTACCCCGAGTGCAAGAGCTTACGCACTTTAATAACATAAACCTTGGTATCACGACAGAACGTTCAATTTCTATAGAATAAAAATATCGAATACATTTGAGACGATCCTTACAACTGGAAGAAATACACGAATGCACGATGAAACCGCTGTAACATTATCTGAATCATGAATAGAAGGAATACTGAACCTCAGCTGAACTATGAACAACCTTAACTTTGGGTCCAAAGATTGCCTGGAAGAGAACGCTTCTAAGCGATAAGGCCGCCCATTGTACTTGTAATAATAATCTGTAACTGGTGTACAATAAAGTATTTTTATATTGTATTGTATTGTTACTTTACCCACTTTCGGAAATAACATTTTTATGAGACCATTTCAAGATCATTCTCGTTACAATGGCGAATAATTTTTAAAATTGTCCTTTAATTGACGGGAAGCGAAGTTCTTTTTTATGCTTGATTCATCCCGAATTAGCGTTCATCCCATAACATGTAACCATAACAGCGGCCTACATGCTGTTCGTGGGAAATATTCAAAAGCTAACTGTACGCTACCATTAAAGAGGGTTTCCAAATAAAATATTAATTCATGAGGCTTCTTATTTATTAATGCACACAAACACATTTGTCTTGTTGGCATATCCCCATGTTAGCGTTGGACTCAGCGCACAAACTGTCACAGGCGGCGGACTCGCAGTGGGTCGCTGGAAGTATACAATAGTGTTCATCATGGCTGATATTTTATTGATTTCAAAATATTATCATAGGATAGGGCTGGTCCGCCAGTTGAAAGTCACTCAACAAGCTATGGAAAGAGCTATGCTCGGAGTTTCTCTGAAGGATAGGATTCGTAACGAATACATCCGACAGAGAACCAAAGTTATCGACATAGCTCTAAGAATTAGCAAGATGAAGAGGCAGTAGGCCGGCCATATCTCTCGAAGAACCTACGACCGCTGGGGCAAACGTGTTCTCGAGTTGAGACCTCGGTAAACGTGGTGTAGCATGCCCTCCGATCAGGTGGGATGACGACCTGCGAAAGACTGCAGATATATTCTGGATGCGGGAGGCCTATGCCCAGCAGTGGACTGCTATGGGCTGATGATGATGATCATAGGATAGAATAGATATGAATATGCCGTGTGGTGCCGGCTGAGAAATAGCACCACCCATTTCTTCCCGCGGTTTTTTTCTAGCGTTTAGTTTAGAATTTAGATAGGTAAAATTCTTCTTTTACTTAATTTTATTTACCTATTTATTTTGTAAGTATCTTTGCTTTTATATATTTTAATTTGTTTTTCCTCGGTCCCATAAGCCCCATCAGAAAACCAGTGCAAATATTTTTGAACACCTGCATAAACTGAATTGGGACCATTTTGTAGCTAAAACTAAGTTTAATAATATTATAGTATCATTGTATTGTATATCGTTTATATCGTATTGTTTTAAAAAAATTACGATTACAATTAATATTAAATTGGTTTATTTACGGCATTTACTTTACTGCAAATAAACGCATTTAATTCTGATTTGGATTCTGAAATAGAAACGTTTATTGGTCTACTAGCCGACCTTCCCGTCTTCGCACGGTTTAAGTACGGACCACTAACTTTTTTGCAAATATAATACAGCCTATGTTCACCGGGGATAGTGTAGCTTCCCAACGGTGAAATAATTTTTCAAATCGGTCCAGTAGTTTCGGAGCCTATTCATTACAAACAAACAAAAAATCAAACCTTTCCTCTTTATAATATTAGTATACATAGACATAACAGGGGCAATCCATAAATGATGGTTTAAAGGGAACACTCACGGTTGATAGAGTACGCGCAAAACTCGTCCGTAGCACAGAACTGGGTACCATCAGAGCCGCAATAGCACACGCTGCAAGGACTAGAGGGACCTTTTTTCAGTTTCCCATGGGAGCACTCGCTATTCTGAACTGAAATGAAACTAGAATATAGTATGGTGATTCGAGAAAACCTTGTAAAAACCTTTTATCCTACTAATATTATAAACGTCAAAGTTTGTAAGTATGTATGGATGGATGTTTGTTACTTTTTCACGTAAAAACTACTGAATGGATTTTAATGAAACTTCACAATAATATAACTTACATATCAGAATAACACATAGGCTACAATTCATAAAGATATATACATATGTGTATTATCCAAAATATCTATCACCACGCGGGTGAAACCGCGGGGCGCAGCTAGTCTATAATATAAAAATGAATCGCTGAATGTGTTGCTAAGCGCAAAATGCGTAAATCTCGAGAGCAGCTGAACCGATTTCGCTAATTTTTTTTTAGAATAGTCCTTGAAGTACGAGGAAGGTTCTTACGGAGAGAAAAAAGAGAAAAAAATTAAAAAATGCCTGAAACAAATGACCACCCGGGCGAAGCCGGGACGGGCCGCTAGTTATTAATAATTATTCACTGGCAAATTTATTGTTTTATTTTTATTCTATTTAATTTTAATATAATGCATTAATACATATATTTTTTAAATTATGTAATTTTATATTAATTTCGTACTATTTGCTTCACATAGAACTGCTTTTTGAACATGTTGTGTACCTACACATATTTTTTTTATTTTTTATACAGTCTAGTTATAATTATTGAGGGCTTCTATTTGTATACTATGATTGATTGTATTCTGGTTTGTGTGCCAAATAAATCCTACTAATATTATAAACGCGAAAGTTTGTAAGTATGGATGGATGTATGGATGGATGGATGTTTGTTACTCTTTCACGTAAAAACTACTGAATGGATTTTAATGAAACATTACAATAATATAGCTTATACATCAGACACATAGGCTACAATTCATAAAGATATATAGTATATTATCCAAAATATCTATCACTACGCGGGTGAAACCGCGGGGTGCAGCTAGTAAATAATAAATACCCATCCACGGGTGATTTGAAACAGTGCTCAATAGCAACTGCTGTCTATATGATATTGAAATCTCCACGCCACTTATATGGAAAGATGGAAATGTTTCATTCACACATTACAGAGTAATATGAGAAAAATTACGTTCTGAGTACCCGTGACTTCAATTAGTATTTAACTTGTAGCTATAGACCGTGTCTCCCGAACGTCGACAGGAGTCGGCCAAAAACCGGTAATAAACGGCACTAGTTAATAACCAAAAACTGTAGTGTGTTCTACAGTTATAAGTAAAGTTAGTTTAACACTTTGACTGCGATTTTTTTCGACTAATGCGATCTTTTTTTTAACCTAAAAAATTGGAAGCGGTTGTGTTGCACCGCACATGCGTTTCGTTCGAAAAATATTACGGCTGTGCTGAGTCACAAAGATCTGAATTTTCTCAGCCGCTGCGCTAGTGCTTGGATTTGGAGAGTGGATTTACGCATATTAGTCACTTGTAGAAAACACATACCGTGTGATTTCAGCAGTCAAAGTGTTAAGATGTAGAGGGAAGGATAAAGAACGAATCAAACCCCCGAGTGATCGTTTGACACTGATTTAATTCATTGCAAATAAGTAATACTTTACAATAAAACGTAAGCATTTATACATGTGTGAGTAGGTGAATCTGCTGAGCTGTCTATACCTGACCCAGTTTATTCACTTTACCTTTCGTGCGGTATTCCGTAATCATAAATCATAAATCATTTATTTTTGCAGGAATGTAGGTACAATAGATTTTCTTAATAATAAGGTTCCTATACATTCTGCCTCGTCAGGGCGTGCAAAATTGTTACAAATTTATTATCTACAATATTCTTAGGCTTTATAAGTAATGTCAAAAAAAATATATAATCATAAAAGGTAGATAACTAAAATGTCAGAAAGAAAATTTTACAATTTTATCAAAAAGTCCTATAATTTAAATATTCTTTAATGTCATAGAAACATTTATCAATTAACCACTTTCTAAGCTTAATTTTAAATAAATTATATTGCATAGATTTAAATTCATTGGGTAACTTATTATAAATTCTTATTGCTTGATGATATGCATTCTTATTTGCAAGTTCTACTCTACATTTTGGGACATAGAGCCTGTCTTTATGTCTCGTCCGTCTCTCCATCACATCTGCGTGAGTCTTAAAATAATGAGGATATTCTTTCACAAACAAACAAATATCTCTTATGTACATGCTCGGCAATGGAAGTATATTATATTTCTTAAATAAGGGTTTGCAGCTTTCCGTACTCCAAGCGCCACAGATGGCCCGCACGCACTTTTTTTGAATAATAAAGGCCTTTTCTACATCAGTTGAGTTTCCCCATAGAATTAGTCCGTAAGCTAGGGTTGACGAAACATACCCGTGGTACGCTTTGAGCGCGGCATCTATGGAAACACGTAGTCTTAGACTTTTAATGGCGAAAACAAATCTATTGAGTTTGTCACATACATGTTTGATGTGTGCTTTCCAGTTGCAGTGCTGGTCAAGCCAAATACCCAAAAACTTGGCTGAATCCACTTCAGCTATATCATTATTGTTATATTTAATATTAACATTTATCTTTTCCCTTCTATATGTTCCAAATTGTATAATGTTCGTCTTAGTCAAATTGATTTTTAAATTATTTTTATTCAGCCATTCAATTGTATTAGATAATGTCATATTAATTTCACTTTCAAATGTCATATTATTTTCTCCCCTTATTAGAATTGTGGTGTCGTCAGCAAATAAAATTGTATTATGTCTAGTTATATTAGGAATGTCATTAATGTATACGAGAAATAAGAACGGCCCTAAAATACTACCCTGCGGTACTCCAAATCTATTGTATTTAAAAGTAGACCGCACAGTATGTTTGTTTCCTTTATAAACTTTCGCTACTTCAACACACTGCTGACGATTGTATAAGTAGCTCTGAAGCCATTCATTAGCTCTACCTCTAATGCCGTACTTATTGAGTTTGTAGAGCAACAATTTGTGATCTACAAAATCGAATGCTTTGGACATGTCTAGTAGTAGCGCTATCACGGGTACATTATCATTTATAGCGTCCATTACTAGTTTGATGACGTTGAAACAAGCCAGAGAAGTAGAGCTGTTTTTTCGAAATCCAAATTGTTCGGGCTTCAGAATATTATGTTTCGTCACAAAATTCTGAAGACGAATCAACATGATTTTTTCAAAAACTTTTGATAGTATCGGTATCAAAGTTACCGGTCGATAATTGTCCATATTAAGTTTGTCACCTTTTTTAAAAAGTGGCTTAACAATAGACAGTTTCAATTTACTGGGAAACTCACCTTCTTCAAAGGACCTGTTTATCAAATAACTAAGCTTTTCACAAATATTATGAGCACTGAGTTTGATTATTCTGGTGCTGAGTCCATCCACGCCTACCGAATTTGTATTCTTCAAACTCTTAATTACTTTGAAGATTTCAACAGGGTCAGTTGGATATAGAAAAATAGATGATAAGTTAGAGTTGTCAATGGAACTAGCTATGTCATAAGTTTTAAAATTAAAATTATTCGAATTTGTAATGTCTATAAAATATTGATTAAATAATTCACTGATGTCATGCGGGTCATTATATGTCAAGTTATTGGTAGTGATATTGTCTATTTGTTTTAAGGGCTCAATCTCACCTATATTGTCAGTGATCACTTCCCATGCAGCTTTGCATACATTGCTGCTATTTGTTATTAATTTCATATTTTGAAGCTGCTGTGACTTGTATATACACTTTTTTAATATTTTACAATAGTTATAGTACTCACTCTGATATATTTTCTTGTTTGAGCATGACTTTATTAGTTTTAAGTAGAGTTTCCTTTTATTCAAACTTGACCTCTTAAGTCCTCTAGTGAGCCATCTACATTTTTTGCCCTTGTTTGTATTTTTAATTCTATAAACCGGGAAACACAGGTCATAGAATAATACATAGAGATTATGAAAGTAGTCAAAAGCCTCATTTAGGGTTTTTTTTTCTCTCATCTCTGAGAAAGACAGAGCAGACATACTTCTGGCAAACTTGTTTATATTCTCTTCGCAGAAGTCCCTTTTATACTCAAACCATTGACATAATTCATACTTTTTTTTTATTGGAACTTCCAATGTTTGTGCTGTTTCGTGGTCTGACAATGCTAAGTAATGAATGTTACCTATAGATTTTTTAATATTACTAGCAAAGATATCCAAACATGAGTTTCTGCGAGTAGGAGCATTGATGTAGAATTCAAAATTATAATTTTTTAAGATACTTGAGAGTTCATTACTATATCTATTAATTTTTAATGTATTAATATTCCAATCTCCACACAATATTATACTTTTATATTTAACTGTTATTTTGTCCAGTAGTGTAGCTAGCTTTTCAAAAAATACATTTGCGGCACTACCGGGTGTCCTATAAATACAGATTAAAATTATATTATATGTCAAAATATTAATTCCAGTACATTCAAAACAAAAATTACATGCTAAATCATTTACAAAGTCAAGAGTTTTATATTTAATATTTGTCGTTACCAAAATACACGCACCGCCACGTTTTTTGTCGGTACGCGAATATGCCGACGCTACTTTAAAACCTGGTATTTTCAGACACCTTTCTAAACCCTTCATAATAAAACTCTCAGTAAAGCAAATAATGTCAACCGTTGTGCCATCTTGTTTAAGCTGTGACAGTGCTGCATATATTTCTTCCATTTTGTTTAGAGCCCCGCATATATTTTGGTGCAAAACTGTTAAACTGATTGAATTATTAACGAAAAAACATCTGTTCATTTTGCGAAGAGGCCTTTTTGTTAATTGAACTGATACTGGTACTTGGAACTACTGGGCGAAAGTAGTACGGAATAGTTCCCTTCTTAGTTATTATCAGTTTGTTCGTTGAAGTTGGGTGCACTGTACATAATGACCTAAGCCTGTTCATGTCCAAAAAATCCTCACTGTATGCTATGTTGTCAATTTCAATGTTAATTTTAAAACTTAAATAACGTGTATAGCTTTTAGAATGTGTTTGAAAAGATTCACGAGACATATCAATGAATTTGCAACCATTGTAATTTCTTGTCAGTAATTTTATTTTATTGTTAAGTTTACCCAAGTTCAAGAAATTGTTTTGTCCTACACTTGCTATTATCACTCTTTGTCCGTTTAAGCTACATAGAAAATTACAGAGATTACTATACATAACGTAAGGGTTATTATCATTTGACCCTAAAACCAAAATAATAATGTCTTTGTCGTTTTTTGACAGCGTCGCTACGTTGCAGTTTCCCAGTATCTCGCTAGATGTCGCCGAGGGCTTAACCAAGCCAAACACATCGTATTTGTCATTCCATTTACCCATTCTATCTCGGGTGAGCTGTTGTGTTAAGTTTCTTGCTTGTTGGTCCCCTAGCACAACAATTTTAGGTTTTTGATCGGCAGTGGTGCCCTCTGATGCCATGTTGTTGTCATCTATAAATGGGTCCAAATTGTGCTCCGTTAACTGTTGAGATTGAGGTTCCGCGGAAGTTATTCTTGAAGTTAACGTAGATATCTTGTTTGACCGGCTCTGGAGATCTTGCCTAATTGGTGTTTCACGAATGCTGCAATCTCTGCTATTATTGTTAATAGGGGAAATCCGTTGGATCTTCATACGTATATTCGTGAGTTTCTTCATTATAGGCGTGGTGACATTTCGAGGAGATGATCTTGAAGAAACAAATACTGGGTCTGTTGTAATTTTCTTTAGTAAGTCAATTTGTGCCGATTTATCAGCCAGCTCTTTTTTAAGTGAGCTGCAGTACAAATTAAGATTTGCAATTTCTTCGTGTGCTGTATCCATTTCACTTCTTAAATCCTTAATTTGTTGTTTCAGGTCACTCAAATTGGTGGTAGTGTCTAGCTGGTTGGTCACGGGGACACTTTTGGTTGAAACATCCAATAGACATCCATCTGCTATAGTCGAATTAAATTGTGTGATTTCAGTTGTTATGTCAGATAAATCTAAAAATGTTTTCGGCCTTTGCCTCCTTTTAGTTACATTTTTATCCGCCATTTCTCTTATTTATTGACTATAAAGCGTCCTCTATTGATAGCGATCCAAAAGCTTGTTGCTTGCTACTCACCGCTAGATGGAGCTGGTTGTAATCGACCAGTTGCAACAATCATTCAGTTGTCTATGATAAAATTTTCTTTATGTTGGTACTACGACATAAAAGTCATCGAACTCCAGTGACTGTTGTCAAAAACAGCTGATTATAGGAATGTCAGCTCTAATGCTTTCGTTGTAAAAAAAATGGTACCTACTCACATTTTTTTATTTTTGACTGCCAAACGTATTCAAAATCACTGTTTCAGTTTTGTGACCGTTAGAATATTGGATGTGATGATGTTTTCCATGAAATTTCAGCCGGAATCGTCGCTGGATGTGTCGTAAAATGATAGTGTTGTGTTCCTTGGAGGTTAGTTTGTTGTTGAAGAACTTTTACGTATTAGGAGACACTTTATTCACTTAAATTAAATTAAAATTCGCAAGAGCTTTGCCGCCGTACATAACTATTTAATGTCTTTGGTTGAAAAACAGCGCTGAATATAATAATGTTCAGCACACGCTGAGCCAGCCCCTATTTCGGCAGAGTCATGGAGCTAGTCTTAGTTTTCTTAATATCACCTACTTGTAGTGCCTTCAGTTATTCCGTGATCATGGCGCATGAAACTGTGCCGAAATATTGGATAACTCAAAAATCTAACCATGGTAAATATCCCGTTTTAAATGACTTTAGTGTTGATAACCATGATAGTTCCAATAGTTTCACCTACTTGTGTCACATACCCCCATGATAAACTACGTTATTTGCTGTTTGTTTATTCTATGCTAGTATTTTGTACCTGTGTCCAAATAAATGTTATTCTATTCTATTCGATATGCGAAATTAAATTTGGATTATTTTGCGTCAAACCAGATAATCAGACATCATGTCTTCATTATCATAATGAAACATATCCTTACCATATCCTGAAAATAATATGTTAAAAAGATTATAAATATGAAGTTACAAAATAGCTACCGAGAACGACTAACCCCCATATCTTTAGTCATTACCTCAAATAATTCTCCACTCAAACTTGTTCAAGGGCGTTTCGAGCATTCCTCCAAAACATGCTCGAGTTTGGTATGCTTAGTCGTTAATTTGGTTATATATCAACCTCTCTTATATACCTTCGCGATGGGTAATTGTTGGTTTCATCGTCGTAAATGTAATTGAGATAGTCTCCAAAATCCATTGTAAATAACAACAAACTATTTCGAGGAGCATTCAAGGTAGGTAGCGAGGTACCTTGAGATGACAGTTCGTTATTCCACTCGTATGAAAAAAAAACCCGAAGGCTGTTTCGAGTGAAGGATTTTTTTACTATCAAGCATACCGAAACGCATTTGGAGGTTGAGTAGAGTTTGAATCGAAATCGAGGTAATGACTAAAGATATGGGGGATAATATCTTCAAAACAACAAGCACCAATAATTGCTTCGACAGGTTTTTGTGGTTGCTATGAAATGACTAACGCCACTTAGCATTATGCATATGCAATGGTTATACCATTTTTTGACGACCTCTGTGGCGCGGTGGGCGAAGGCCCGCCTGCGACGCAGGAGGTTTTGGGTTCGATTCCCGCCTCGGGACAAATGTTTGTACGATCTGCAGATATTTGTTCCGGGTGTTCTGGTCGTTTTCTATGTATAATAAAAAATATCTATCCATGTATTAAGTACATCAGGCATCTAGTACATATAATACAAGCTTTCTTAGCTTGGGGCTTGATGATACTGTAGAGTAGTAGATTGTCCATGTTTTATTTATTATTTATTTAAAGCCACTTAGCATTATGCAATGTTTATGCCACTTACCTAACCGTCTGTCTGTCAGTCAGTCAGTACAGCACTATCAGATAGACCACCTGATTATTCCTTTATTTATTTATTCTTTTCTTTATAAGGGGCCGTCCATAAATTACGTCACACGTTATGGGGTAGGGAGGGGGTCAAAGAAGTGTGACAAGGTGGTGGGAGCGGCCCAAAATTTCGTGACGTCACATTTCAAAATCTATTTAAGTGTTAAGAAATCTAAAAGATAACATTATACCTCTGCAGGGGCCTCTTATACTGAAGCACTTCCATCGATTTCCGCCAGAGCAGTAACACCCTTGACATGAATTAATGTTGCCCTGAGTAAAATACTGTCCTGTAAGACAATACGGCCCTCTGCCATCGTGAGACACCGGTCCGTGTTCTGGTCCTTGTTCATTATTAAAACCGTTTCCACCGCCGCCGTTGGGATTGGGTCCTAACTCTCCACCATTTAGGTGGTTTTCATCATTGGGATTAAAAGGCTGATGCTCATCATTGGGAAAACCACCGCCGCCGCCATTATCATTGGGTATAAAGTCATTCGGATGGTTATTTGGAGAATCATTGGAATTATAAGGCTGATGCTCATCATTGGGAAAACCACCGCCGCCGCCATTATCATTGGGTATAAAGTCATTCGGATGGTTATTTGGAGAATCATAAGAATTATAAGGCTGATGCTCATCATTGGGAAAACCACCGCCGCCGCCATTATCATTGGGTATAAAGTCATTCGGATGGTTATTAAGATGACTATCATGTTGAGAATCGCCGTCGCTGTTGTGATTTTGTCCAATGTCGCCACCATTTGGAGAATCATTATGAGAATGATCTTTATTTGGAGAACCGCTGACGCCATTGTGATTTGTTCCATAGCCATTAGAGCCTTGGTTTGTATAAACATATTGACTCTGATAACCACCATTTGGAAAACCACCGTGGTTATTGTGAGTTGTTCCAAAGTTGCCACCTTTTGGATGAACTTGGAAGAAGTGACTGGCAAAATAGTTTTTCTCCTGTTGTTGATATATGTTCCCTTTTGAGTTTTGGTAACCTTTATACCGTGATCTGCCTCCGCCACCACCAATAGAATGGCCGGCACCATTAACATAACCACCGCCATTGTCGTAACCACCGCCTTTAGAATAACGTCCACCACTACCACCGTAGCCGCCACGTAACTTTTGTGAACCGCCTTCAACCTTCTTACGACCCTTAATTAGGCCATCCAAACCTCCTCCAATTTTTTTCTTTTTACTGCTTAGAGTGAGGTCGCAAGATGTTTTACACGACCACAACCTTGCCTCGGTGCATCGGCATTTTGTGCATTTATCATGAATGAAGTCACCGACGTCACAGGTCTCTGAAAATTTATTAATAAATTTAATAAAATAACTGCCGTTGCCGTTGTGGTTTGGCCCAAAAGTGCCACCGTTTGGACTCGTGGATTTAACACGGGTTTTATATTGCGTCCGATAACAAAACGTGATATAAAACATACTAGTTATTTAACATGTATTATAATCTGGACACAGAAGACAGGGCGCTATGGCGCTCATTGGGGGAGGCCTATGTCCAGCTGTGGACTAATATAGGCTGATGATGCTGATGATGATAATCTGGATGGACATGTTATATAAGAACTCGCTTAATCTGGACGCACACATAGAAAAATAAAAGTATACGAACCCGGCAAATCATCATCCGATTCTAATACCGCATCAACTTCTGAAATACGAAAAACAATTTTATAATTATTTCAAACCAGGTGAATATGGGACTGGTTGACAACGGACCGAACCCGGTTTTAATGTGTGTCCGATAACAAAACATGACATAAATCATACTAGTTATTTAACATGTTTTATATTGTGGACGTTGTAACGTTGTAATAATTCTAATCCTATCTAGGAACCGAATGACGCACTGGTCGCGGCAGGGCGTGACGTCGGCGCGAGGTGGTGGGGCGAGCGGATACGCGAGCCGGCCAGCGGGCAGACACCCTAAGAGCTTGAAGTTCTATAAAATCGTGCTTAATCTGGACGCACACATAGAAAAATAAAAGTATACAAACCCGGCAAATCGTCAGCTGATTCTAGAATTACCCCATCAACTTCTGAAATACGAAAAACAATTTATAATTATTCATATAAAAATTGTCGTGAAATTTTTTTTATACCAAATCTAAGGTTGTTGATTATAACAGTCTTCACATGACGATGTTGCAATAATTAATATGATAAACTTCGAAGATAATGGGTAGCATTGTCCGCACTTCACTAGTTTATTTCTTTCCGTATTTCTTTTGTGTGGTGTTAATATTATAACATAAAAATTTTAGTACCTACTTAACATTGTCTCCTTCGCAGAGCATAAACAAAATAGCTCAACATAACAATCACAAGCTCGTGGATTTAACACGGGTTTTAAGATGTGTCCGATAAAAAACATGATACAAAACATACTAGTTATTTAACATGTTTTATAATCTGGACGTGTTATATAAAATCTCGCTTAATCTGGACGCACACATAGAAAAATAAAAGTATACGAACCCGGCAATTCGTCAGACCATTCTAATACCGCATCAACTTCTGAAATACGAAAAACAGTTTATACTTCAGCTTCGCTCGCGTGAAAATCTTTGTATCAAATGGTTTATAAACCTCCCTCTTGAAGCACTTTATCTATTAAAAAACGCATCAAAATCAGTTGTTTTAAAGATATGTGCATAGATTGGGACAGACAGGCAGCGGGAAGCGACTTTGTTTTATACAATGTACTTATGTAGCGTATGTGCATGCTTGAAAACGAAAGTTTTCAATCAGTGCGTCCTACCCGTTTGACCTACGGAGCTGAGACGTGGACACTCACGATAGGGCTGGTCCACCAGTTCAAAGTCGCTCAGCGAGCTATGGAAAGAGCTATGCTCGGAGTTTCTCTGAAGGATAGGATTCGTAACGAATACATCCGACAGAGAACCAAGGTTATCGACATAGCTCAAAGAATTAGCAAGCTGAAGTGGCAGTGGGCCGGCCATATCCCGCGAAGAACCGACGGCCGCTGGGGCAAACGTGTTCTTGAGTGGAGACCACGACTCGGTAAACGTAGTGTAGGACCCTCCGACCAGGTGGGATGACGACCTGCGAAAGACTGCAGGTAGATGCTAGATGCGGCAAGCTGAAGACAAGGCGCTATGGCGCACATTGGGGGAGGCCTATGTCCAGCAGTGGACTGCTATAGGGTGGTGGTGGTGGTGATGGTGACTTATGTAGTGATAAACTACTTACTCTGTTGTGTACCGGAGTCGCACAAGCTTACGTAGCAGAGAACCATGACCCCATTCACGCAGTAGCACTCCCTACAATGTGGGTCCCCCTTTGTACTGTACCATATGCCTGGCTTACAGTTTTTTTTGATATCCTGTTCAAGAGCTGCAATAAGCATAAAGGCGTTACAGCATCAAAACATGTGGCGACCGATGAGGCGCGGCAGGCGAAGGTCGAAGGTAAAAGAAATAAAAACAGCGTAAAAGTATTTTACCGTAAATCGTTAAACATAACTTTAATCGTGATTTAATGAAATTATTAATACCTTATTAATTTGCCATATTATGAAATTTACAGATTGTACTACCTTACACTTTGACTGCGATTTTTTTTCGACGACTGCGATCTTTTTTTTACCCTAAAATATTCGTGCTGCCGCTCTACACAGCGGTTGTGTTGCGCCGCACATGCGTTTCGTTCGAAAAATATTACGGCTGTGCTGAGTCACAAAGATCTGTATTTTCTCAGCCGCTGCGCTAGTGTGGATTTACGCATATTAGTCACTTGTAGAAAACACATACCGTGTGATTTCAGCAATCAAAGTGTTAACTTTATATTGACATTTCATCTCCATCTATTATTTGAATTAAATTTCATAATTTGACATTCATTTAAAATGATAAGTATTTAAGTTAAATGACTATTTATATAACTGCGTGCTTTTTTATAAGATAATATAATTATGGTATATTGTATAAGCTAAAATATTAATTGTTTATGAAATTGTTTGTACGCCTAAGCGGCAGAATCTAGCGAATCTAAAATAAGTCTTATGTATCTGACTATCCATTACCCTGATTCACAAACAATAAATGAATTATGAACATTTTCTATAAGCCCATGTTTTCAAAAGTTTTGATTGAGTGCTACTTTTGAAGCAATGAATTTTTTATAAATTGATTTATAACTAAACATTAACATATTACCAACGGCTCTATTATAGCATGAGTCCATAGAAAATGGTCTATGATTTGTAGGAAACTACTTTTTTGATAGTTTTATTCCTTACAAAACGCAGAACAAATAAATAAATAAATAATGCTGGACAATTCACACAGTATTATCTGCCCCATGGTAAGCAGAGCTTGTGTTATGAGTACTAGATAACTGATATACATAATACAATAGATTACATAGATAGATATTATTTATTATACATAAAAAACGACCAGAACACCCGGAACAAATATTTGCAGATCGTACACACAATTGTCCCGAGGCGGGAATCGAACCCGCAACCTCCTGCGTCGCAGGCGGACCTTCGCCCACCGCGCCACATCGGTCGTCAAAAGAACGGAGAACATATCAAAAGCCGCTAAAATATTCAAATTACCCGCGATTCTAGTCGAAGATTCGGTAGCGGCGTTTCTGAATAGACATTACCTGCTGGCCGGCACAGCTACATTAAGGTAATTCTTACCTGGGCCGCAGGAGACAGTCGTGCAGATGTATTTTCCGTGAGTATTGCAGCTGCAAGTGTTGCAGTTGTCAGGTGATGGTAGGATGGAGCCAGGTGTGCAGCGGGGCGGGACCGAATCTGGAAAAAATATAATAACAACCGTAGAATTATGTAGATACGAGCGCTCCTCACCTTTAATTTATTTGTACTCGTGATGATTTTCTTTATGTTAGTTGGTTTTTGTTTCTTTGTAATGCGGTAGGGTGCGTAAAGCCAACAAGTTGCTTTGCCGGAAGACCAGCGTTGGTTGCTAGCTAGCTAGTCATCCAACTCATGCTGAGGCAGATTTTGTTACTGGATTTACACCTCTTAGTTTTAGTTTACTATGTTCTGTGTAAGTCTTATAACAAATAAATTCATTCAATTCAATTCAAATATTCTCAGTTGTAAATGAGATTTTGATCGCAGATCGACATGCAATTCTGAGATGTTTCTGCTGAAAATAAACCAAATAAGACTGGCACCATGAATTTTGATTTCCAAAAGGCTTTCGCTCATAATGTTTTTTCTATCATCGCTCAATATCTGTTTATTTCCACATACCTTTCATCGTCTTTATTACCACAAGACTATCAATAATTATTTCACAACAGGGTGTTGTTTATAGGGGGCAGAGACTCACCGCCACATTTTTGGTAGGTGCAGAGTATCTCGCCAGCGCCGCAGTAACATTTGTTACACGTGTCGAAACTCTTGATCACCTCGCCTTCTACGCAATTGGTGCCTAGGACAAACGAAAATCATTTTAAATTCGAGGTTCATCATCATCATCATCATCAGTTTATAGCAGTCCATGAAAATTAAAAAGTACGTGTTTTTTTTTCTCCAACTGCTACCACAAAAGCTGCGTTTTATTGAAAAACATGTTATTGAGTTATAAAGGGTAGCTTCATGATTTTGGATTTGGAGAAGGACAACATTCGTTCCTGTGCGTATATAGTGTTTTTTACAATACCTGTGACAAACCTCTAAGATGTCTTACCCATGACAAACGTGCTAAAGCTCATTTGCGTACGTCGATTTGCGACTTCTTTGTTGTTTGTATTTTGTTTTCTGCCTTGCCGCTTGATATTTGCCGATTCTGCAATTATGAATAAACCAATTAATGTGAAATACGTCCCAAAACCCACGTTTTGACTTGACGGAAAATCAATTTTAAGGGAAAAAAACACCTATTTTTCGAATATATTTTGATAAGGATCAAAAGTTTAGGATATTAGTTAGTAAGTTATGGGAGTCGAAACACGATTGACTAAACTTGACTAGATAGAAAGAAATGGCAAAGTTTCCTCTAAATCTTAATTTTTACAGAGATATCTCTACGGAAAAACCAGTTTTATTTGCTAGTTATTTAATATTATTGTAATGAAATTTCTTCTACGTGTTCCCTAATAAATACTTTACACAATTATAGTTTTAGTTTTTTGAGAAACAGTATTATTATAAAGCAATAACAAATTTAAAAATAAAAAGCAGTGAAAATGCGCACGGGCCGATCATTCTGCCGCTCTTGCCTCCCTTTCTCGCCTTCCCCGCGCGGCGTTCGTTCGTCCTTGTCTCGAAAACACGAACTCATTTCGCCTTAAAATGAATCACATGTGATGATAATGCAATCTACAGAGTAACTGTAGATTGCAGTATCATTAGAAGCATAAGGTTTTGCACCTTACACAAGCTGTTAACATAATTAAAAAGATTTGTGTAAGTAGGAGTGCTACCATGCAACACCCGCCGGGTGATTATGTAACTCGCGACCGGTTTGCGACAGGCGTAAATTAAGCAATCAGTGCTGTCAAACGTCAATTTCGCATTATGTAGTTTGACACCAGCTACAACGTCAAAATTGGTCAAAATTGGCGTTTGACAGCACTGTTTGCTTAATTTACGCCTGTCGCAAACCGGTCGCGAGTTACATAATCACCATACGGATGTCCGGTTTTCTGCCATGCGTCTGCGGTGACGTCAGCAGTCGTTGAACATATGTGCGTCATAGGCCACAAAAGTGTTAAGCTAGTCTAACAATAGTTAACTCACGGTCCCCGCAGTTACGCCACGAACAGACATACAACTGCCCGCCCAAACAAACGCAGTCGTTACAGAGAAATTTCCATTTCGGCCCCTTCACACACTGCCTCTCTGAAACATAACATATATCTCTAAAAACGTCACGCCAACACTTTTATTATATACTAGCTGCGCCCCGCAGCTTCGCTCGCTTGTAAATCTATGTGTCAAATGATTTATAAACCTTCTCCTTGAATCACTTGATTTCGTTAAAGTTTTGCATTATTGTTCACACGCAAGTTTTAGAAAACGAAAGCCACATATGGGATACACAGAAGAAACAGACAGACATACATCTCGTACCGCCTAACAAAGGGTTGACTTGGAAATAGCCTTACAAAAATATTAAATATGTAATGCAATAATTTGTCTCAAAAACAAATGAACGTTTGGCCAAGGTATGACAAAATATGCTGCTGTTTAGTTTTAGGTTGTAGTGTTTGTGTATTTGAGCTACATCAGGGATAACGTTGTCTCGGGTTCACGGGTAGCGGGTAGACAGTCGCACGAGAGCCACGCACGAGTGAGTGCGGACGGGTCTAACCCGGCTGCTGGTGGCGTAACGAGCCGATATAGGTAACTACTTACTTCTCTCGGTATCAGCAAGTACTACATGGGTCATTGGCCATTATAATAAACTTCAACTTAATTTTTTTTATATTTAGCATTTTAAATTACATATATATGTATATATACAAATCTTCAATCAATAGGTTTCTTACCGGCCCTGGTGGGGGCACAGAGAGGGGCCTCGAGGCTTGGCCTCATTACCCGGCATCAACTTGAGGGGTGCCGACCCCTCGGTCCTTGGGTTTTGTGGGAGTCTTTTTCCCCCTTATTCTCAATGTTTTTTTTTCGTTTGTTTAAAAATCTTCATCAAGAAACTAAATTTAGATAAAGTCCTCCGGGACTGTTTCAATTTTTTGCAGATAATTTTATGCACAAACGTATAAATGTATATCTAAAAGAAAGTCGTGTTAGTTACACTATTTATAACTCAAGCACGGCTGAACCGATTTAGCTGAAAACTGGTGGAGAGGTAGCTAAGAACCAGGAGTCTAACATAGAATACTTTTTATCATCTAAACCAGGGGCGCAGTTATTCTATAATACTAGAAATAAATTAGTAGTAAATACCTTCTTCCGGCAGTAGATAATCAAGGAATGACTTCAACGCTGAAATAAAAATTGAAGGTAAAAAAAAAATATAACATGGAATAACAAGACAGGTGATCGGAATACTGGATTTTACTTCGGTTAACAAATTAGCATTGTCATTTAATGGTTGCACTTCACATGGCTATTTGTATTTGTGTATTTGGCATATTTGGCAAACAATTACCTTGTGTGGTCAGTTTATTTGACAAAGTGTTCGCTTTATTTGCCTATTTGACAAATAAGGCCAATACCAAATACGCGTTACCGTGTGCTTGTCGGTTTCTCGAGGCACATCAAAGCAATCAAATAGGCAAATACGCAATAAGCCGTCCACACAATGGCCATATTGGCACCTTGCGTTCTGCTCAGTCTGCTGCCAAATGTTTGTGTGTTTGTTATTTAAGTGCCTACCATGTGTAGATGGTCGTATTTGCCTCTTTTTGCATGTTCGTCTGAACGTCATATATTTTGCCAAATACTACAAACACCCAATAGCGAACACAAATAGCCATGTGAAGTGCCACCATAACGTAGCAATCAAATGCTGTCAGCATTCTGGGCACTCTGCCCTTTGGTGACGGCTTAGATTTTTTAGGAAAAAGATCTAAGAGTTTTCTAATTGTTTTATTCTGTTTTAGTCATTTTATTATTATATTATATATTTTTTTATTTTTAGCCATTATTGTCCCACTGCTGAGCAAAGGCCCCCCTTTTCTCCTTTCACTCCTCGCGATCCAACGCTGCAACAGGCCAAGATGGAAGATGTACCTCGAGCTCGTCGCGCCATCTCATCCTGGGCCTTCCACGTCGCCTCTTAGCGTTGGGTGCCTCCACTCCGTCGCTGGACATACGGCAGACTTAATATATTACGTAGGTATATAAATATTATTACTTTTATAAATCTCCCGCAATTGAATGCTTGCCTGATCATCATCATCATCAGCCTATATTAGCCCACAGCTGGACATAGGCGTCCCCTAATGAGAGCCTACAGTCCTTCGCAGGTCGTCATCCCACCTGGCCGGAGGGCGTCCTACACTACGTTTGCCGAGTCGCGGTCTCCACTCAAGAACACCAGATATTTTCTGGTAATTACCTTTACTTCCTTCGCTTTCTCCTCCGCCTTCTTGTCTCCTCAGGCTTAGGTAAGTCTCATTGTTCAAAGCTCGAACAGCGAACTGACCCAAGGTCTGGATAATAATCTGGAATGCAGTATGAGTAAAAATGTTATTTATTTACATAATAAATAATGTAACAGGCAATACAAGTACTATTTTACTGGTTTCTGTTTACATTGGTTCCTGAAACACAGTTTTTTAACTAGTTCAGGTACCTATGGACTTGTATTGCCTAATTACAAGTACTATTAAAAATAATAAAAATAATGCTGGACAAATTCACACAGCATTATCCAGCCCCATGGTAAGCAGAGCTTGTGTTATGGGTACTAGATAACTGATATACATAATACAATACATTACATAGATAGATATTTTTTATTATACATAGAAAACGACCAGAACACCCGGAACAGATATCTGCAGAGCGTACACACAATTAATTATAAGTATTGATACAACGGGTATTTATCGCGTTTATTTACCTTTTTCCCGACGTTTCAACAGGTTTACACTCTGTCGTGGTCACGGGATGACACGACAGAGTGTAAACCTGTTGAATTTGAATTGTATGTGTTCAGATCGCGTAAGTTTAAAAATATGTACACACAATTGTTCCGAAGCGGGAATCGAACCCGCAACCTCCTGCGTCGTAGGCGAGACCTTCGCCCACCGCGCCACATCGGTCGTCAAACCTACTATTTTAACGGGTATGTATCGCGACTATTTACCTATTTTTCCCGACGTTTCAAAAATATTTAAATAAACGTGATAAATACCCATTAAAATAGTACTTGTAATTAGGCAATACACGTCCATAGGCTCCTGAACTAGTTAAAAAACTGTGTTTCAGGAACCAGTGACTTCTCCGACTAATATTTTCATATTACTTATGAAGAGTAGCCATACAGTTTGAAGCTATTATTTACTATATTGAAATGAAATGAAATGAAAGTTTATTTCTTTAGGCTTACAAATAAGCACTTAGACAAGTCATATTTTATACTTTGAGAGAGGCTTAAATATAAATTATATGGTTTTTTTTATTTTGGGAAAATAATCGATTGAATACCAACTTCAAAAGGTAAATTTCATTTTCTAGGTTGTTATTTCTGTCAACGAATGCTCATTGACATTCAACGTGGCAATGTATGAACACACCTGGAGGTAACTTGTTGAACACCCTGCAGTTTCTTTGCAGACCAATTATTTTGTAAAAAGCGCACCAGAATTCAAGAAATTTTACTATTTCTGGATAAACTTCCGAAAAGATCATACCGCCGATCGATCTGCAATTTGGTATACTATCGTATTTTGACCTTCTAATCACGAATATCATAGCGAAAATTGGCGCAAAAGCCATTTTGAATAAGAAAAACGGAGGAGAATCTATTTTCGTTCGGTGTCCAGAATCGCGCATTCCTAACCGATTTAGACTATTGTAGCTTTCCCCAAAAAGGGTATGATTGTGTGTACGCAGCGGAGATTAGGACTGTGGGGCGTACTCACACATTTTAAACAACTCAAAAACCTCGCCGCTGTGTCTGTTCCACGAAATTAAATTACTACAGCGGAACAATTCACGGAATGAATGTATTACAGCGGAAAATATTGCCTGAGGTGGGAGTTATTGTATATTTTCGCCAACAGTTATTAGTTGGGTATTTTGTTCCAATAACGCTAGCACCAACCGGTACCCAATAACTGACTATCTCGTTTACTCGCATACGAATCCTGGTGTTAGATAGGGATAACAAGAGGTATTGGGTAATTTGAGTAACTGACTATCCCGTTTACTCGCATAAGAATCCTGGAGTTAGATAGGGATAACAAGAGGTATTGGGTAATTTGTGTAACTGACTATCCCGTTTACTCGCATTAGAATCATGGTGTTAGACAGGGATGACAAGAGGTATTAGATATTTCTAACCAAATCAGTCGGGTGGATGGTAGCTAGCGTGCCTAGAATAGGTGATAGTTATTGCAGGCTGGATTAGTTATGATAATAAGTTATGGTCGGGTGACGGGTGACGGGTGACTGACGGGTGAGTGTGGGTGGATGAGCGGTGAGCGCTATGATCGCTCGCTTCGTACAGTTATTCTCTAGCGGTACGCGGATCTTTCAATAACGCTGGATAATTTTGAACCAAGCCAACAGTTATTCAGTTAGATATTGTATACCGGACTCACCTCTACCCTTTATGCCCTTTCGGAAGTAGACCCCTCTATTTCTTTATTTATTGTTAAAAACTAGATTTAATTAGATTCTAAGCTAGATTACAATTAGATGAAGTATCTTTATTTTGTTTCTGTACAGTAAATGAGCAATAAGTCTGTAATGTATTATGTAATGTCTGTTATAGAAGAGCGAGACCTTCTAACACAAGTACTTATACTTAAATGAAGGTCTCCACTACGGTTTTAATATTTGTTGTAAAACTGTTACAGAAATAAATTTTATTTTATATATTTAAAAATACTTACAGACCAGAGCAGCTTTTCTCGCATCGTTTCGAAAGTGAAACAACTAGGTTTTTCATTGGTATAACAAAGCGGATCAAATCACTCATAATTATTAATTAAAAATGTAATAAGGTATTAAAAAAAACAACAAAATTAATGAAGCAAGACAAAAAATTAGAAATACCTAAATTAGTTATGGTAGTTTCTATTTCTACCCGAGAATGAGTAGATACCTTACCTACTTACCGATTTGATTTATCATGGAAACCTAGCACATGTTCCGCGGCGGGCATCGAACTCGCAGCTTGTGGTCTTTGTGTCTACTTCGCCACAGAAGTCGGCAGATTACTTTAATCCTTTAGGCTACCAATTTTATACTATAGGTAAATTATTATCACATATGAAATAAGGAGTTATTGATTTTCTCTTCACTTCAATATTTTGGTCCACTAGCAGAAGAAAAAGGTAGGAAAAAAAATAATACTTACGATTAAGCCTTTTAATCGGTACCGTTAAATTAAGTGTGATTTTTTTGTACAATTTGGCGGGTTCGATTCCTAGTTCAAACAGACGATTATTCAAACATCTTTGAATGCAGTTTAAATTGTTAAAAAAATCAAAATAACGTCTTCTTTCAGTAAAATGTTCTATCTACAATATTTAAGGTACTTTCCCTCCATGTGGCACGGCTGTGGGACGCACTATATATACGTCATTATTATCTACACTGTTAGTGAAGCAGGATAATATCTTTCGATAATATCGTACGGCAAAAAAACTAGTGTGCACATAGCTTCGTACTAACAGCTACTGAATAATAGTATTTCCCAAAGACAAAGTAGAACTGGTTAGTACAATGTCGGTCCTCAGGTCGTACTAATTAGTTCCGTAGTTAGCTACCAAACTTGGATTGCCACTCTAACCGAGTTGACTGTAGAAGTGAGTTAGGCACTTTTGATATATTACCGAGATTGAAGACAAATAGTGTTTCATCGTATTGTTCATCTAGCGCCCCGCGGCTTCGTCCCCGTTGGTCGCATCTATGTGTCAAATGGTTGGTTCTAAGCTACCTCCGTACCAATTTTCAGCAAAATCGGTTCAGCCGTTCTTGAGTTATAAATATTGTAACTAACACGATTTTCTTTTATATAAACATATATAGATAGATCCCTTGTACTATAACATGTTTGCAATAAAAATATTGAGTACTAGCGGACCTTCCCGGTTTCGCAAGGTTCTAGTACGAATCCCTAACTTTTTTGAAAATATAATATAGCCTATGTTCACCACGGATAGTGTAGCTTCCCAACGGTGAAAGAATATTTCAAATCGGTCCAGAAGTTTCGGAGCCTATTCATTACAAACAAACAAACAAAAAATCAAACCTTTCCTCTTTATAATATTATTATAGAGTATAGATACATAGATTGAAGTATTAGATATTCTATAAACCAAGATAATTTGGTAAACCAAGACAATCTCTCTTTTACGGTCTGCAGATATTTGCTCCGGGTGTGTTATAATAAACCTATATAATGTATTAGTTTTAGCAGTATGTATTGTATTATCTGTGGTTTTAATATCAGTCAGTACCTAGTACCCATATCACAAGCTCTGCTTAGCTTAGGGCTAGATTATGCGGTGAATCGTCCAGCGATATTTATTATAACCTTCTAAAATATACAACGCTTTGAGTATAGTTCCATTTTGTCGCAACAGAGCTTATGATTTCGAAGATTATTCAGATGAGCTCGTATTTATTCTGAAAATCCTTAGGTACAATATTGTTTCGGTGCGGAGACTGGTAAATTATTTATGGAAGCTGCCACGACTGTCTTTTGTTTTTATCATTCTCAGCTCGTGGCGGCAAGGCTGGGCTTTATCTTTTGAGTTTACACCGTAAATCTACCGGACTTCTTATTTTATGAAAGAGCTCAAGTTTATCGGAAGAATGCTGTATGTTTTATACATCATCATCATCAGCCTATATTAGTCCACTGCTGGACATAGGCCTCCCCCAATGAGCGCCATAGCGCCCTGTCTTCAGCTTGACGCATCCAGTCTTTCGCAAGTCGTCATCTCACCTGGTCGGATGGTGTCCTACACTACGTTTACCGAGTCGTGGTCTCCACTCAAGAACACGTTTGCCCCAGCGGCCGTCGGTTCTTCGCGAGATATGACCCGCCCACTGCCACTTCAGAGCTATGTCGATAACTTTGGTTCTCTGTCGGATGTATTCGTTACAAATCCTATCCTTCAGAGAAACTCCGATCATAGCTCGCTGAGCGACTTTGAACTGGTGGACCAGCCCTATCGTGAGTGTCCAAGTCTCAGTGTTTTATACATAGACATAGACATAATCATTTATTTGCCACTACATATACACACAATATAAATGTAATATGTATGTTTTCAATATTATGTTAGTTCAATTGAAGATATATACATACTCTACGACCTCTGTAGCGCTGTGGGCGAAGGCCCGCCTGCGACGCAGAAGGTTGCGAGTTCAATTCCTCGGAACAAATGTTTGCAACGCAGATACTAGTCCTAGGTGTTCTGGTCGTTTTTCTATGTATGTCAAAAATATATATCTATGTAATGTATTGTATTATGTATATTAGTCATCTAGTAGGTACCCATAACACAAGCTCTGCTTACCATGGGGCTAGATGATGCTGTGTGGATTGTCCAGCATTATTTAATTATACATAGGCAAAGATTAGATTTTGTGAAAGATTTTGGTCACTGCTTTTTTTTCTTTTCTGCTTTTCTTGCTGGATATTCTAGAATAAAATGAATACATAGCTTGAAAACGTAACATTCTGCCGAGAATTATTATATTCAAGCTACTTAGAAAAATCAACAATACTTACACTACCTACCATAAAAACTATCCTAATTCAGAGATCGCTCACCAAACTAATACTACTAGCAATCACCTAATAAAACAAACCGTACATAGTAGTTTGTCTCGCAACTTTGCCCGTAAAAGCGCTATGAGATGACAAGTAGCCTCAAAGAGCGACTAGCTCTGCCCTTTGTTTCTGTTCGCAATCAGAAGCAGTTCCCGGGGGAGGGATTATCTTAGGAGGTATGACGGTGGGGGCAGAGTCACAGCGAGTTTTATTTTTGTACTTTATTATATTTTAGGGACTTTAGAGTCATTTCAATGA
Organism: Eupithecia dodoneata; assembly: GCA_947044415.1. NCBI lineage: Eukaryota > Metazoa > Arthropoda > Insecta > Lepidoptera > Geometridae > Eupithecia > Eupithecia dodoneata. Next base: position 7,021,724 of record OX345670.1, read on the forward strand.
CTATGTCAGTCCCGGATTTAAACAACAAACATGAACTAAAATCTAAATAATATCTAAAACTACAATACAATACATGTACGAGGACGTACAGATGAATGCACCGAACTTACTGAATCGGCATATTTCCGCCCCTACTAACCAGTGCGACACTGACCACGCGACGCGATACTACCTACCGTATGAAGGCTCGTTAACTTCCTATGTGCTTTACGTGTTTTAATTTTAATAAACTTTTGAAAAGTGCTCAGTGATTTCACTCATTCACTAACTTTACATAACTACATACTAATGTACGTACACCTCCGTACAATACAAAAATACTTTATTGTACACCAGATACAGATAATTACAAAATACATTACATGCGACAAGTACAATGGGCGGCCTTATCGCTTAGAAGCGATCCCTTCCAGAAGTGTGGCTAATATAATTTGGATATCACCAATATCCATTAAGTTTACACTGTACAAGTCTCTAAGCTCTGCTCTCATGGACTCGCTCCGCTCACACTTTAGATTAAAAAAAATATATTCATTGCCATTATACGTCAATTATAATCATCGATTCTATCAAAGCAATAACCCCATGTGGGTTATCAGCTTGATCAGACACGAAATAAGGACTGGCTAAGTGTGAGTCCCACTTGCATGGAAGGGATCTCTAAGACAGATCATCAGTTGAGCTGCCTGTAGATTGTTTACTGTTTGCTCAGTTGTTTCAATTGTAAATACTAATTTGTTTCTATAAATAAATAAATAATGCTGGACAATTCACACAGCATTATCTAGCCCCATGGTAAGCAGAGCTTGTGTTATGGGTACTAGATAACTGATATACATAATACAATACATTACATAGATAGTTATTTTTTTATTATACATAGAAAACGACCAGAACACCTGAAACAAATATCTGCAGATCGTACACACATTTGTTCCGAGGCGGGAATCGAACCCGCAACCTACTGCGTCGCAGGCGGACCTTCGCCCACCGCGCCACATCGGTCGTTCTATAATTTGATTGTATCTTTCTTAGTTAATAAAAATATATCCAAAGTTATAATAATACTGCTCTAACATGAAGCTTTACGGTAGGTACTACTTCAAAATAAATAGTGTTAATTTATTTACAAAGAAAATTACAATCACAAAAAAGAACGAAATTGAATTAGTATTTACAATTAAACTAACTGCAGACTGTTTTACTTTAATTACATTTGAACTTACAGCCGACTGAAAACAATCTAGAGATACCTAGTTCAACTGATTCATATACATTTTGGTGGTAGGGTTTCGCCCTAGCGAGGGGTAGGTTTAGTGGTAGGTCCGGAATATTAATTTATTTATTTTAACAATATTCACGAAATTAACAGCTAACTTAATGAATAGGTATCTGACTCAACACTGAAGGCTAATTAAAATTTTTCTCAAAAAGCTACTGGAAATTAGTACTAAACAAAGTTACAGGACGACTCTGATGGTAAAATTATTATATCAATACCAGTTGGAAACGTCCCCAAGACGCCCTAGGGCGGCGGCTACATTGTGGCATCCCATTACATAAAACAGCTTTTATAACAAGTATATCATACAATAAATGAATTCGATTTGACGCTGCTGGCTAATACTTAATTGATTCCGCCCATAAACCTCAAAAGACCTCCTCCTCGAGTCTTCTCTTCATCCATACCGCAATGCTTGAAAACGAAAGTTTTCAACCAGTGCGTCCTACTCGTTATGACCTACGAAGCTGAGATGTGGACACTCACGTTAGGGCTGGTCCATCAGTTCAAAGTCGCTCAGCGAGCTATGGACAGAGCTATGCTCGGAGTTTCTCTCAAGGATAGGATTCGCAACGAATACATCCTACAGAGAACCAAAGTTATCGACATAGCTCTGAGAATTAGCTGAAGTGGCAGTGGGACGGCCATATCTCGCGAACCGACGGCCGCTGGGGCAAACGTGTTCTTGAGTGGAGACCACGACTCGGTAAACGTAGTGTAGGACGCCCTCCGACCAGGTGGGATGACGACCTGCGAAAGACTGCAGGTAGATGAAGCATGCGTCAAGCTGAAGACAGGGCGCTATGGCGCTCATTGGGGGAGGCCTATGTCCAGCAGTGGACTAATATAGGCTGATGATGATAAACCTCAAAAAGCTGAAATCCGCTTTCACAAGCGCCCCACCCTTCCCACCTGAATTTGACTTTGTAAAACTTGTATAATAACTCCAGCTCCGTTGTTTCATAAACCGGGTAAGCCGGAATCATAAAATTGTTTGTTACTTTAGATTCATCTTTAACGCCTAGATTCTAGATAAATAAATAAATAATGCTGGACAATCCACACAGCATTATCTAGCCGCATGGTAAGCAAAGCTTGTGTTATGGGTACTAGATAACTGATATAATAATAATAATAAAATAAAAATCATTTATTTCAGACCTTGGTCCATATCGGTTACATACAAAATTAAATAATATACATAATACAATACATTACATACATAGATATTTTATATTATACATAGAAAACGACCAAAACACCCGGAACAAATATCTGCAGATCGTACACACAATTTTTCCGAGGCGAGAATCGAACCCGCAACCTCCTGCGTCGCAAGCGGACCTTCGCCCACCGCGCCACATCGGTTGTCAAACATTAGACATTTAGATAGACATTTGTGAAACAGAATTGTTATATTATATTTATTAGATAGTATTTTGCGAAAAACCTTTTTATAACTTCTTTTCAGTAAATACATAAAATAGACTATGGTTATTCAGGCTGCTCGGTAAAGGTAGTCTAGAACGCCCTTCGACGAGGTGGGATGACGACCTGCGAAAGACTGCAGGGCGATTCTGGATGCGGCAAGCTCAAGAGCGCTATGGCGCTATTAGTTAAGGCCTCCGCCCAGCAGTGGAATAACATAGGCTGATGATGACGATGGTAATGGATTCAGGCTGGTTTTCACAAAAAGATAATCTGACAGCTTCGTCGGTTAACCTGTTTTGTCACAGACTATGCCCCACCAGCTGCATCAGGCAGTATATTTTAAGAGCAGTTTTTTTAAGATTAATGGAAATTATAGTTTAGTTACTACCTACCATGAACGGACCAGCGCCAGCGGTAAAACCTAGTTTTACTGCGCATCAAACGAAATATAAGAATTTCCTTTGAGATAAGTAGGTTTTTATTTAATGGGCACTTTAGCTAGTTCCTATATTCATCATGGCTATACATACTGACATATATTTTATTGGTCGTAAACATTTTATAGGAGCGCAGTCATGGCCTTTTCATTGGTGAGTTAGGGTTGGACTATATTAACCCTTGGACGCCTGAAACTCGCCCCATTTCGCTAAAAATTCTGTTTAAAGAGGTTTATTTAGGCACTCCCAAAATTAATACTTGTAGGTACTTCGTTGTCAACAGGTTTCCACGGAAGTCGTCGGCCTATTTTATGACTTACCAGGGGCTCTATTCTGCTTAACTAATTATACCTAACTATCAACTATATTATGGTTCTCATAGCTCATAGAATTAGGTAGGATAAATAATAAATAATGCTGGATAAATCACACAGCATTATCTTTTCCCAATCTAAGCAAAGCTTGTGTTATGGGTACCAGATAAACTGGTATACATAATACAATGCATTACATAGGTCGATTTTTTATTATACATAGAAAACGACAAGAACTCCCGAAACAAATATCTGTAAATGATACACACATTTGTCCCGAGGCGGGAATCGAACCCGCGACCTTCTGCGTCGCAGACAGGCCTACGCCCACCGCGCCACAGAGGTCGTCAAAGGATATTCCATCTAGTATTTAAAACCACCCGTTTCTATAATCCAAACAAAGACTGCGTATAGATGGTTTCCCACCCTCACTACCCCTAAGCATTATGGAATGTTATGGGATCCTTGCTCGGATACAGGGTAGTTACTGTCTAAATACAGAATGATGCAAAAGAAACGGACCATCGTTTCTAGCTGTAGAAAATAATACAATACAATACAAAAATATTTTTTTGTACACCAGATACAGGTCATTACAAAAATACATTACATGCGACAAGTACAATGGGCGGCCTTATCGCTTAGAAGCGATCTCTTCCAGGCAACCTTTGGATAGAAAGAACTATGTAAAATAATTTATGTTGAGAAAAAAACACAAGCAAGCTGGCAATAGGGCGTTGCAGCTAGCGCCTTTGGAGCGCTTCGGACTGGTGTTGGTATTTAAGCAAGCTGGCAATAGGGCGTTGCAGCTAGCGCCTTTGGAGCGCTTCGGACTGGTGTTGGTATTTAAGCAAGCTGGCAATAGGGCGTTGCAGCTAGCGCCTTTGGAGCGCTTCGGACTGGTGTTGGTATTTAAGCAAGCTGGCAATAGGGCGTTGCAGCTAGCGCCTTTGGAGCGCTTCGGACTGGTGTTGGTATTTAAGCAAGCTGGCAATAGGGCGTTGCAGCTAGCGCCTTTGGAGCGCTTCGGACTGGTGTTGGTATTTAAGCAAGCTGGCAATAGGGCGTTGCAGCTAGCGCCTTTGGAGCGCTTCGGACTGGTGTTGGTATTTAAGCAAGCTGGCAATAGGGCGTTGCAGCTAGCGCCTTTGGAGCGCTTCGGACTGGTGTTGGTATTTAAGCAAGCTGGCAATAGGGCGTTGCAGCTAGCGCCTTTGGAGCGCTTCGGGCTGGTGTTGGTATTTAAGCAAACTGGCAATAGGGCGTTGCAGCTAGCGCCTTTGGAGCGCTTCGGACTGGTGTTGGTATTTAAGCAAGCTGGCAATAGGGCGTTGCAGCTAGCGCCTTTGGAGCGCTTCGGGCTGGTGTTGGTATTTAAGCAAGCTGGCAATAGGGCGTTGCAGCTAGCGCCTTTGGAGCGCTTCGGACTGGTGTTGGTATTTAAGCAAGCTGGCAATAGGGCGTTGCAGCTAGCGCCTTTGGAGCGCTTCGGACTGGTGTTGGTATTTAAGCAAGCTGGCAATAGGGCGTTGCAGCTAGCGCCTTTGGAGCGCTTCGGACTGGTGTTGGTATTTAAGCAAGCTGGCAATAGGGCGTTGCAGCTAGCGCCTTTGGAGCGCTTCGGACTGGTGTTGGTATTTAAGCAAGCTGACAATAGGGCGTTGCAGCTAGCGCCTTTGGAGCGCTTCGGACTGGTGTTGGTATTTAAGCAAGCTGGCAATAGGGCGTTGCAGCTAGCGCCTTTGGAGCGCTTCGGACTGGTGTTGGTATTTAAGCAAGCTGGCAATAGGGCGTTGCAGCTAGCGCCTTTGGAGCGCTTCGGACTGGTGTTGGTATTTAAGCAAGCTGGCAATAGGGCGTTGCAGCTAGCGCCTTTGGAGCGCTTCGGACTGGTGTTGGTATTTAAGCAAGCTGGCAATAGGGCGTTGCAGCTAGCGCCTTTGGAGCGCTTCGGGCTGGTGTTGGTATTTAAGCAAGCTGGCAATAGGGCGTTGCAGCTAGCGCCTTTGGAGCGCTTCGGACTGGTGTTGGTATTTTTTTTAATACATAAATAAATCATGGTTATTAATACAAAAGCCATATTTATGCCGTAAAAACTTATTCGCAGTACCTTTCGTTATTCCGCGATCATGGCTCATGAAACTGTGCCGTATGCCGAAATATTGGAAGTCATGGTAAAGATACCGTTATATATATGACTTTTGCGCCCTAAGTCGTGGTAGTTGTGGAAGCAAAAGGGTAGATTGGTATATCATCCAATATAAAATCAGTCGCAGTGCTTTCAGTTATTCCGTGATCATGGCGCATACAACTTCGACAAAGACTTCCTCTACTAAGGCTTTCCACTCGTTTCTGTCTTTTGTTTCTTGCTGCTTCTTGTGCTACCCCTTGGGTGCCATTCGGTAATTATTCTAGTCCATTTCTTCTTCTTTTCTCTCAACATTTATATATTAAATAAATATATCATTTTTATCATACATAGAAAATATCCAGAACACAAAATAAATAAACGATGAAAATAGTTTATTCAAGCCATCCTGTACAAAGACGCAAGTTTTCAAATAATCAGAAAACAACAATAATTCGTATATTGTTTCCAAAAACAATATATTTAATGCTCAAAGCAACATCTTAACGAACGATTCAATTAATTCCTTTGTTCGTAAAACAAACAGACAAACATATTACCTAGCTTTGCTATTGCTTCTGCCAAGGAATTTTGAACGTTATAGTTATCACAATAAAGTGTATAAAGAACTGCGTGTTAAGGATTTTTGGTTTGATAATTCGTGAAATATTTGAACAGTTGTGTTTTAAATAACTTTATTGTGAGTTTATGTATAAATAGTGGGTGTATATGGGTGAAATCGTGTATAGTATATACCGTGTGGTCTACAACGGACCAGCAAAATGCTGCGCGTCACTTTGGTACTTCTGCTCGCTGCTGTAAGTTTTTTTTTACTAAATATAACCTACATTACGAAACTGTTTCCGGAATTAAAGTTTCTTAGACTTTTATTCACAATCTGAACATTATTTTATGTATTAATTTTAAAATATCCTATCTTACTAGAAAAAAAGAAAGAAAGAAAGAAAATATTTTTATTTACCTTAAAAACTAGCATACACAACAAACTTACAACTACGCAAATTAATACTATATATCTTACAAATTATTGTGCGTAGCAGTGTTCATGGCAAATATGGCCTTCACTCAGCATTGTGCTGGGTGCCCACTAATGTGTCCACCCAGCGCTGATTTTCAGTGAAGACCAGAGGGATCGTGTCACGTCACGGTCGTCAGGTGCGTGATTTATACATAAAAATAGTAAACAAAATTGCATTACATTATTAGTTATACATTATACAATACTTATTTATACATTCTATCCTTATTCATTCTAACAAACATATAAGACCGGTGGCTGTGGCTTGCTTAGTCAGGCCGAACAAATTACACTGTATACGAACTAAAAAACCAAAGTTTTGGAAATAAAGTTTCTTAGACGTTCACACAATCAAAACAGTATATTTTTATGTATTAATTATGTACATAGTTAAAGGCGTAAATTGATTACCTACATAATTATGTGGAAACATAGAAGAATAATGGTTTTTTTAAGATGGCATAATAAAGTATTTCTAATAAAAGCAAAGAGCTTTGTACATACACAAGCTCTGCTTAGCTTGGGGCTAGATGATGCTGCTGTGTGTCCAACATTATTAATTTATATTTATTTATACATAGTCAATGCTCTATTAAATAAATAAAATAAATAATACTGGACAATTCACAGTATCATCCTAACATCCAGCTAAGCAGAGCTTGCAAATAATATATTTTCTTACAATTCTTATTATTTTTTAATTGCACTGTTATCAATCCGTATACCTTATCATATTTTATTCCACCCAAAGCCATAAGCAAAAGCTATAGATCACATAAGGTTTTGCCGTTTAATTTTCATAATAACCTGTCGGGTCCCAAACGTACGTCAGAATAATCCGGAATGGTTGCAGTGCGGTTGACAGGTTGAAGAACCATACGATTGGAATTGCCTGAAAAATTGAGAGCATTTCTTAACGGAAATTGATTTCAATATTTCGATATGACTGTGTGTGTATTATTTGATATTTTGATGAATCAGGAGGGTAGGAACGTCTAAGCTACGAGTAGGTTTGGTGCGTTTTGGATGCGCCGGAAGTCATTTCATAATGTTTTTGGATGTCTTGAACGTTTTCTAAAATGCAAATGTTTAAATAATTGGATGTATGAATTGATGTTTTTGACTGCTGAACGAACCAGGCTGAAATTTGCACAGATATATAGGCCTTGAATCAAACGTTAGCTACTTTTTATCCCGTTATATAATTCCAATGTAACCGTTTTAAAGTAGATACAACACGCGTGCGAAGCCGCGCGCAGAAACTAGTAAAAAACCTTCACTTAAAATCATTGTAAAATAGTATTCTAGGCAAAGAAGTATAATTTAATGAATAAATTAAGTGTAGGACGCCCTCCAGGTAGATAGTATGAAGACAGGGCGCTATGGCGCTCATTAGGTTTTCAACCAGTGCGTCCTACCCGTTATGATGACCTACGGAGCTGAGACGTGGACACTCTCGATAGGGCTGGTCCACCAGTTCAAAGTCGCTCAGCGAGCTATGGAAAGAGCTATGCTCGGAGTTTCTCTGAAGGATAGGATTCGTAACGAATACATCCGACAGAGAACCAAAGTTATCGACATAGCTCTGAGAATTAGCAAGCTGAAGTGGCAGTGGGCCGGCCATATCTCGCAAAGAATCGACGGCCGCTGGGGCAAACGTGTTCTTGAGTGGAGACCACAACTCGGTAAGCGTAGTAAACGTCCTCCGATCGGGTGGGATGACGATCTACGAAAGACTGCAGGTAGATGCTGGATGCGGCAAGCTGAAGACAGGGCCAGCTGTGGACTATCATAGGCTAATGATGATGATGATGTCCAGCAGTGGTTTATAGACTGATGACCATGATGATGATGCAACTCTATAATCAAATATAAGATTTAAATCTTGCCTTTATTCCAATTCGATCTCACATTTAAATAAATTCATATCAACATCGACCAAATCAATTTCCACAAAATTGAAATAAAGCTTCAGTGAAAATAGTGACAATCTCTCTGAGTTATGAAAACTGTTCGCCGGGAGACAGGGGATCCCGCGGGATTCTATCCTGGGGAACCCGGGACGGGTTGTGCGCGATAATCCCGCTTTCATTGCTTTGTCACTGCAATGTGTGACAGAGCCGTTTAATTTAGTAAAATAAATGATATTGCGATATTAATAATACCTCTAAATTCACAATAACCTAGCTTTTGGCTTTACGAAGCGATCATGTAGAAACTTTATTAACTTGTCTCTTTAAAGCTAATCGACGACTACGTTTCACTTGTCATTACGTGGTTCTTTATGATAAATTAACTAAAGTATTTATCTCTTTATTGTAGTCGAATCTACCATACATACTAAATTGATCGAATCAGCCTATATTAGTCCACTGCTGGATATACACCTTTAATAATAAAAAGCTTGGTACGAGTTTTGCTCCAACTCAAAATCTAACAACTTACAAATAAGCAAATCATATGTACTAGACACATAAGTTATGAACATACTAGTGGTTTCGTCTCACTTCTTCCACTGGTGGACAAAAAATTTAAGTGAACATCAATATAATAATGAATAGTATAAAATATGACTTGTCTAAGTGCAGTCAGTAAGTCAGTCAGTCAGTCCTTCGCAGGTCGTCATCCCACCTGGTCGGAGGGCGTCCTACACAACGTTTACGGAGTCGTGGTCTCTCTCGTCAGCTACATTACCGGCTCAAAATGTATAACTTGTCTGTAGTTCTAATATATTTTTCACCAAACGCAAGCCTTCTCCATAAACTTGAGAGCAAATTACAAAGATGTAAAATTTTAACAGTCAAAAATAAAACCAACCCGTGTTAAGTCGTTAGCACGCGCCATAATTGTGGGTTTCGGGTAATTTCACTAAAGAGGGCCTTTTGACCCCAAATTGCGGGTCTTTATGTGCCCTGGGGTTAATTATAGACTCTATTGAACAATTTCCTGAATTACGGACAGGTAAGACCGTGATAAGTTTGAAAGTTATACTGTATTGCTTAATTATTGATTCTGCCCAGTTTCCGCTTACAATACAATACAATACTACAATTTAACTTTATTGCACCATCAATACAAAAAAAAATATAAAAATACTAAAGGATCTTAATACTAACTATAACTAGTGGCACAATCGGCGGCCTTATCGCTAAAAGAGATCTCTTCCAGGCAACCTTTGGACGGATAGGATCGGTACGTTTTAAAGCTGACGGTGGCGTAATTATTTAAGATAATTATATATAAAATAATTGATGTACATATATAAAAATAGAACAAAAAAAAAACAGGAACAATTAACATAGGATTTTTTTACATGAAATATATACTATACTAGCTGCGCCCCGCGGCTTCGCCCCCGTTAAGAGCGTTTATTCCTAAAATGCGCAGAAACAGTACTTTTCAAACCCGTTTATATCATGAACCACTTATCTTATAGTATATGTTATTTACTAATAATTTTAGGAAATTTTAGTGTCCAATTGTTTGACTATAAAATATTTCGATTAATATAGAGTATGTACACGTTCTATCAAGATAACTTGTGAGAGGTTTTCATAATTTCCCTTTCAGCATCAGTTTCGAAGCTCAAAATAATAGAAAATACTGACATATCTAATTAAGAAAAAAATATAACCTACTGATGAGATCCTTGGCTAAAAATCTAATTAGAAAGATGTTTGGTTTTGGTATCCTACTATGAGAAATTAAAATTTAAAAAATGTGAAATATTACGAATATTTCACATTTTTAAATGATGTTTTTACCGATATACCTTATTTAATTTAATATAATAATAGCCTACCAATAAAGTGAAGCATCTTTTTTAAAATCATACATTTAAAATTTTTATGATTTTGTTGCTATTATTTTTCTATAAATATTTTAAAACTACTATAAAACGCTGCGCGAAAATAAAAAAAAAATAAACTGATTTTGACTTTGACTTTAACCTTTGTTATTTCATTTTAAGACCTATTTGTACACATGTAAGCAATAAAACACTGAGTATTGACTTTTTATTAGATTTTCACACAAACAGAAAATAACAGAAGAACAGAAACAGCTCTAAAAATAAAACGATAATTGACGACCTCTGTAGCGCGGTGGGCGAAGGTCCGCCTGCAAAGCAGGAGGTTACGGCTTCGATTCCCGCCTCGGGACAAATGTTTGTACGATCTACATATTTGTTCCGGGTGTTCTGGTCGTTTTCTATGTATTATAAAAAATATCTATCTATGCAATGTATTGTATTATGTATATCAGTTGTATATCAGTTGTATATCAGTTGTATATCAGTTGTATATCAGTTGTATATCAGTTGTATATCAGTTGTATATCAGTTGTATATCAGTTGTATATCAGTTGTATTATGTATACCCATAACTCAAGCTCTGCTTACCTTGGGGCTAGATAATGCTGTATGAATTGTCAAGCATTATTTATTTATTTTATAAATTAATTTATTTTTTGTTTTTATTACAGGGCGCCCTCTCAGCTCCTCCTAACTACTACGAATATGCCAGTGTCGACGGAACTGAAGACCTAGGCATCGCGCAGAACATCGGCCGCGCTAAGTAAGTAACATTCTTATTTTGACGACCGATGTGGCGCGGTGGGCGAAGGTCCGCCTGCGACGCAGGAGGTTGCGGGTTCGATTCCCGCCTCGGAACAATTGTGTGTACGATCTATGTATAATAAAAAATATCTATCTATGTAATGTATTGTATTATGTATATTAGTTATCTAGTACTCATAACACAAGCTTTGCTTACCATGGGGCTAGATAATGCTGTGTGGATTGTCCTGCATTATTTATTTATTTTATTTATTTATAAATGGCTTATTTCAGCTTTTGTCAAGAGGCAAGGGGGATTTGTCAAGGGGGAAAGCTGGAATCGAAAAACGAAATTCCGATCACTCCTCCCCGTTTTTTCTATTTCTTTTTTCCACTTTAAGAAAAATTTTACAAAATGGAATTTAAAAGTCCATAATTACCCTTTATCAGTTTTTCTATACCAGTTTACCCCCTTAGGAGGGATTTCAGGGGGGAAAACTGGAATAACCCTTATAAATCACTTGTTACTACCCGCAGCTTAGCATGCGTTTTTTTTCCTTGGAAACGTTTTAAGACATCCCATGAGATGATAGGTAGCTTAAGTTTGATTCCAGGCATTTTCATTGTTATTGTAGTTTAGAACTACATCTATGCACAATTTCACCCTGATCCGTGCAGCAGTTAATGCTGAGCCGGTAGCCTTTCTGTGTTCTCGTATTTTAATTCTTTTATTCATTCCTAATTTGTTATGTCTCTCATTTACCATGATCTCGGGCCATAAAGTGACCCGGTCCTTTGGAAGGCTTGCGTGGGGCCGAAGCCAACAGCACAGAGGCCCTTTGAGAAGTTAATCTAAAGGCGATGGCTATACATAGCGGGTATCATCCTCGGGTGCACAATATGATACACCCAAAGTTGGTATCCGTCAGGTGTAGAGAATATTGCAAAGAAAAATTAAAGAAATAAAACCAGACTGTTGTGATGGATGGGTGGACTGGATATTGTTATCTTTATTATTATTAGTTCTTAAGTTGTATTATTTTATATAAAACACAAATAAACATTTTCTATTCTATTCTATTCAGTTTCGGCGTGAAAAAGTAACAAACATCCATCCATCCATCAATCCTAACTTTCGCATCTAAAATATTATTGTGATGTTTATATCACATCCAATGTTTATTTATAAAACACATAATAATAGAGAAAATTAGTTTTTTTTTCGTCTTTTTGTACTGGGATTTATAATGTCTTTAAATAAACATGTGCATTATGGTTCACTAATTTCTGCCCGCGGCTTTGCATGCATCGTTTATATAGAAACCTTTAATGGTTATATCTGTCCCATGAGAACGGTTTTATGGTTATTTCAAACTAGATAGTAAAATTTAAAAAAAAAATTATGACATTGTTTGAGGATAGTATTGTCAACGTCTATTTTGGTACTTATGTCGTTCGTACCAGGAAAACCAACTTAACTGATATTATTGTTTAGTAATTATCCTTAATCCTTAACTAATTGTTTACCAACATAGCCGCCCTAAACAACGCAATCTGAATTTGACACATTAAGTATCCCTGACAGTCTCGTGGCGTAAGAATCGACCCTCCAACTCAGCTCAGCTACGTAGCTTTACTCAACTCAGCTCGTGGGTGTCGTAAGAGCTATTACGACATAGACGGGCTGAGTTGCGAAAACCTGCCAGAGTACGGGCAGCAGCTGCGTTTTGTGTTTTTAACACCACCCTATCTTGCTATAACCATCACGATTGGCAGGTCGATTGGGTATCTCAGCCCAATCGACCTGCCAATCGTACAGGTAGGTTCTCTGGCAGGTTTTCGCAACTCAGCCCGTCGATGTCGTAAGAGCTTTTGGGGTTTGGGGAGGCACGTCCAGCAGTGGAAGTATGTGTGCTGATGAGGTACCAGTGACGTTGACGAGCATGTCTTTCGATAGCATGTAGGAAATCGCATCGACATGAATTCTTTAAAGTCATTTATTTCATCTATAAACTTATTTAAAGCACTTACAGATGTCGAAATATACAAACATCCAGCACCGCTACCGCACTGCACAAAAATTTGCATTCAAATATATTTATTACATTGACAAAATGGCTTACCGAAAGTTTCAAGCGAGTGGCCTGCAAGCTGTATGTTACGCCTTCAATATAAAATGTATCAAAATTATTACTTTTCAGTTAAAACCTATATTTGTTTTTTTAAAAGACACCTTTAAGGTTAAAAGAGTTGCTCATTTTTCGATACAAACGTTAAGGGGTAAAAAACTACAGCGTTTGATGTCAATCATCCAAAACTAAGCATAATTATCAATTTGTTTCGTCATTATCTACATATGTATGTTTAACCAAAGCCGTAAATGAAGAAGGTAGTATGCTAAAAATCTACGCTTCTAAACTTTCGTATTTCAACACTGATTTTAGCCCAACTTTGGGCGAAACTAATAATATACGGAGAAAGAAAACTCTAAAAAAATGCGTTCCGACATAGCTTTATTATTTTAAAGTAGAAATAAATTTATTTTGAACTAGCTGCGCCCCGCGTTTTCACCCGCGTGGTGATAGATATTTTGGATAATATACAATATATCTTTATAAATTGTAGCCTATGTGTTATTCTGATGTGTAAGCTATATTGAAGATGTGTGTATTCTGATGTGTAAGCTAAGTTTCATTAAAATCCATTCAGTAGTTTTTACGTGAAAGAGTAACAAACATCCATCCATCCATACTTACAAACTTTCGCGTTTATAATATTAGTAGGATAGAGACATTCCATAGTTTCATAGTTAGTAGCATACAAGTAGTTTAGTTATATCATAAAATAACCCTTTTGCTAAAAGTCTGTTCGAATGAATCATTGTGCATTTCATCCTAGCGCCCAGATAGCGGGAGGTGTCAAGTGAGATAGCAAACATTTTAGGCCTCGTCTACCCGCAAGTTGGCACCGACGTCGTCGACTCGTTTAACTTTAAGCTTTTTAAGTCTAGAAGACTCCCTTCACTACATAGTTTAAAACAAAGTCGCTTCACGCTTTCTGTCCCTATGTATGCATAGATCTTTAAAACTACGCAACGGATTTTGATGCAGTTTTTAATAGATAGAGTGATTTAAGAGCCAGGTTTATAAACTACTTGACATAAAGATTTACACGCGGGGCGCAGCTAGTACGTATTTTATAACCTTTTTTAACTTTTCCAGCCACCTAACCGACTACATGACCAACCTAATCGACAACGGAGAACTCTCTTTCTATCTCCTCTCCGAGCAGAATGTGTTAAACGATATCGGAGCCTCTGCAAGCCGTGGCCAACAGGCCTTCGCGGTGGCCAACGCTCTCGCGGCCATGATTCCATTGGCCACCGGTGTCGCCGGGACCGCTTGTAGCGATGCTAGAGTAAGTAACTTATAACTCAAAAGTCACTTATAACGGGATATTGTTGGTTGGTAGTTGGTACATCACTTAATTTCAAGCAGTACATGTACATATTCAAAAAATTGCACAAGAGCACCTTAAAAGTAATAAGGATTGCTGGAAATATATTATTTAATAATAATTATAATTAAATAATAAAAGTTATAATAGTATAATAAATATGTAATCTATCCTTAGCTTCAAATTAAACATAATCCTCTTCCTTCTTTCATTACAGGTGATCAACGCATACGCCGCCGGCAACCACAAGCAAGCTGTCTCCCACTACATCAACAACCTGGTCAACAGTTTAGAGCTCCTAGTCCGCCTAGTCCAGAACCCTCAGGCTGCTCGCTTCTCGGTGAGTCATTGGTAGAACCCATAGGGACTCCCTTCACAGTGAGTCAATAGTTAACTGAAATCTGTCGTTTTCTCCCACTGCATCAACCACTGAGCCAACAATTTGGAGCTACAACCCTCAGGTTGCTCGCTTCTCAGTAGGAAATTGGTAGAATCCATAGGTGCTCCCATGAGTCCATAGTCAACTGCAATATGTGGCTCTAACCTACTACATCAATAATCTGGCAAACAATTTAGAGAAAATGTGGTCTCCCTGGTCCAGAACGCTCAGGCTGCTCGCTTCTTGGTAAGTCACCTGCAAAGTTTTTACAATCTCGCGTTCTCGTCATTGTTACATCTCTGCTGGAAGATTGTTTACGGTTTGTACAATCGTCGTGTAGCATTTGCGCCGGGCGTGTTAGCGTTTTTGTAGATAAGCAGCGATCCCAAAAAATGCAGGCTTAACCAAATCATGGGCACTAGCAGGGGCTGGATGTGGCAAGCTAGACAGGGCGATATGGTGCTCATTAGCGGATGCCTATGTTGCAGTAGACTAATATAGGCTTATAATAAACGAAATAATTACCGATAACGTCTAAAAGTGACCTTTTCACGTCTAAAAGTGACACGAAAAGGATGTAGAATCTCAAGATCGTATGAATCTCGCTAGTGAAAGATTAATGAACTGTATTTTATTTTTCATTTTGTCTCCTGTGTTAGTAGCTAGTATTTTATTTGGATTTAAATCAGGTTACTTGTTTATTTAAAAAGAAGAATAAATGTAGGTTGGTAAAAAATAATTAATGTTTTAGCAGGATACTCTTTTAGTAGGTACAATCTGATAAGGCAAAGTGTGGCATGGAAGACTGTTAAACGAGACCTTTATTCAGTCAAACCAAGCAAACTCCTCATCTGCAATGGTAATTGCGTAGGCTATGGTGCAGCAATGCAGGCCATCCATCATTGCCCTGTGGGACCATCTGTCATCGCCCTCCATTGTCTGTTACTTCAGTGCTGATAGGAGTAGAGCAAGCGGCCGTTGTTTTTTTTATATACCTCATCGTGTAGCAAATTATTACTTTATAACAGTTTATGAGCGTTACCCCATGAGATAATCACTAAATAGTATAAAACAAAGTCGCTTCCCGCTGTCTTTCTGTCCCTACGTTTGCTTAGATCTTTAAAAATACGCAACGGATTTTGAGGCGGTTTTTTTTAAATAGATACAGTGATTCAAGTGGAAGGTTTATAAACCATTTGACACATAGGTTTGTGTAGCTAGTAGTGCTATAAGTAGTTTATCAGGAAAGGCCTGCGTCCAGCAGTAGACCAATATAGGCTGTTGAGGAGATGTGACGTGAAAGACAGAAGTTATTTTCTCATGCGACTGAATGTATTTTCTGTTTCATCTAATGTTCATCCATACTTTAAGATTCTATATGAATGGAGTACTGCTTAATTGGAGTAGTACCGTATTCTATACTAATATTATAAAGAGTAAAGATTTTATTTTTTGCTTGTTTATTTGTTTGTTTGTAAAATGAATAGGCTCCGAAACTACTGGACCGATTGGAAAAATTCTTTCACCGTTGGGAAGCTACACTATCCCCGGTGAACATAGGCTATATTATATTTTCAAAATAGTTAGGGATCCGTACTAAAACCGTGCGAAGCCGGGAAGCAGCTGTCCGCTAGTAGCTAATACTTTGGTGGTCCAAGACGCAAATAAACATATCCCCGCTCGACCAGCTGTGGTGCGCCATTTTTTCGCACTGCAGAGGCTGAGTTGAGAATTAAAGAACATTATTGAATGATACAGGAATTAAATATGATATGTCTGTGTCCCATTATTTAGCTTTTTTGATATCAAGAAATTCAAAAACGGGCTTTGAAAGTTTAGAGAGGCTTTCGTATCCTATCTTTAGCTGAAGATGCTTAATAACTCATGCTCTTTTCACGAATTGGGACTAGATGAGGTAGAACACTATAGAGTCGCTTCTTGGACTATAACAGTTTTTCTAACGAGTGATTCATAGCTATTTGATTGTGTATGTTTATTCAGCTGAGGAACAAAATTGATTGCGGGATGAATGTTTCTGTTTTTATTTATCAAGAGAATTGAATTGAAAATAGAATTCCATTCAAAGATGCAGGAATTCGCATAATATAAAAACTTTCGTAGTTCGATAACTTCATTCTGAATGTAAGCGGGTTAACTATGAATCTAGTTTGTATTGGAAGAACACCAACATTTCATCCCAGGGACTTCAAATGAAAATGAAAAGTTTTTTATTTCTTTAAGCTTACAAATAAGCACTTAGACAGGTCATATTTTATACTATTTAATTATTTTATAGTTCACTTAAATTTTTTGTCCACCAGTGGAAGAAACCACTAGTATGTTCATAACTTATGTGTCTAGTACATTTGATTTGATTATTTGTAAGTTGGTAGATTTTGAGTTGGAGCAAAACTCGTTCCAAGCTTTTTTATCTTCTAAGTAATCTGATATTTTGTAATAAGCTTTCTTACAAAGAATATGTTTCACAATTTTTTTAAATTTATTTATTGATAATTTTTGCAATTCACTTGGAGTTTTGTTGTAGAAGCATATACGTACAAGCGTATACCCTTTAAAAGATACATTTATCTTGTGTAGCCTAGTTGTGGGCACAGCGAGTTTATTCTTATTTCTAGTATTTACATTATGTATATCACTTTTTTAGTGAACCGATTGATATTTTTATGAGTGTACAACAAGTTTTCATAAATATATTGACACGGTACTGTCATTATGTTCTTAAGGATGAGTGCTGTTTGCGTCGCGCCCGTTCGGCTTTTCTCCGCACACAGGTATTCTTCCAATACAAACTAGGTTCATTATTAACCCGCGTACATAATGAATTGTGTTTTTCATCCTAGCGCGCCCTTTCGCACACTATGTCAGGTGAGATAGCATACATCTAGGCTTGGCCTACCGACGTGTTCGCACCGTTGTTGATTTGTTTAAACTTAAAACTTTAGAAACAATCATGGTTATGAAGACAAAAGTCACCTGTATCGGGATATTTACCATGATTACATATTTGAGTTTTCCAATATTAGATTTTTATTAATATTGACCCACATTAGGGGAGGCCTATGTCCAGCAGTGGACTGCTATAGGCTGATGATGATGATAAATATTGGATATTAACCATGATTTGATTAGAAAACTCAAAATCAAATCATGGTAAATATCCCCTAGTTATAAGTGTTTGTTTACCGTAATGAAATTCGACAGGGAGGTAGAAGGTACCCCGGGGTACATGCTGATTCCACTATAACATTATGTTTGCTCCATATTCCAGGCTGGTCCAAGTTCAAGATGCGAAGCTGATGGCAGAGTCTACCAATTCGAAGCTGTCTGGGACCGCATCCTCAAAAACCACCCCAACAATGGGTAACTATTTCTTATTATTTACTCGTATTCCTTATTATTTTACAAAGCTACAACTCATTCATTTTTTTAAAACCTTTTATTCTGATTAATATGGATGTATGTACATGGTTTTACTTAAATACTATTGCTTAAACTACATCTATATTATTTGACGACCGATGTGGCGCGGTGGGCGAAGGTCCGCCTGCGACGAAGGAGGTTGCTTCCCGCCTCGGAACAATTGTGTGTACGATCTGCAGATATTTGTTCCGGGTGTTCTGGTCGTTTTCTATGTATAATAAACATATCTATCTATGTAATGTATTGTATTATGTATATCAGTTATCTAGTACCCATAACACAAGCTCTGCTTACCATGGGGCTAGATAATGCTGTGTAAATCTGTTTGCCCTATTTTGGCAAGGCCTCCTCCAACCCTTTCTACTCTACTCTATCTCTCGCCAACCTTATCCACGTGTTCCCTGCTACGTCTCTTA
This sequence comes from Eupithecia dodoneata, assembly GCA_947044415.1. Taxonomy (NCBI): domain Eukaryota; kingdom Metazoa; phylum Arthropoda; class Insecta; order Lepidoptera; family Geometridae; genus Eupithecia; species Eupithecia dodoneata. The sequence goes on from OX345670.1 coordinate 7,040,602, forward strand.
GCTCGTCCTCCCATCTTTTGAACTGTCTCTCTCTTTCTCTCTTTTTCTCCATCCCTGGTTGCCTGGAAGAAAACGCTTTAAGCGATAAGGCCACCTATTGCACTGTTATTATTTAAGATTTAGATATATGTTATTTTGTTATTTTGGGTACAATAAAGTGTTCATTCATTCATTCATTCATTAATTCATTCAAAGGTACGAAGTTGGCCTTGGTGGCCTCGCAACCCTATTTTCGCATCATCAAAAATACTTTATTGTACACCAGATACAGATGATTACAAAAAGACATTACATACGACAAGTACAATGGGCGGCCTTGTTGCTTAGAATCAATATCTTCCAGCTTTGGGTGGAAAGAATTATGTGAATTTAAAAAGGAAAGAAGAAAGTGATCCCGTTATAAATAACTTTTTTGTTACAACTAATCATCATCATCATCATCAGCCTATCTAGTCCACTGCTGGACATAGACCTCCCCCAATGAGCGCCATAGCGCCCTGTCTTCAGCTTGCCGCATCCAGCATCTACCTGCAGTCTTTCGCAGGTCGTCATCCCACCTGGTTGGAGGGCGTCCTACACTACGTTCACAGAGTCTTGCTCTCCACTCAAGAACACGTTTGCCCCAATGGCCGTCGGTTCAACAACTTACAACTAGAAATACATTTATTTATTAAAACATATAATAAAATATATACACATAACTAATAAATGTCTCTATTTCTCTCCTCCACAGTTACGTGAACGAACACTACTGCACTGCTAAACGTTTGTACAACGCATTCGACGTGAAACAGAACAACGTAGCAGCGTCCCTCACTGCCACTTCTATTCCAGAAGTTATTCAAGTCTTCGACAACGTCTATGGGCTTGTTGTTTCAGTAAGTACATAATTTTTATGTAGAACTTAAAGACATCAAGTGTAACATGGTACCTACGGAACTGAATAAATGAAATGAAATGAAACTACATAGTATAAAACAAAGTCGCTTCCCGCTGTCTGTCTGTCGCTATGTATGCTTAGATCTTTAAAACTACGCAACGGATTTTGATTCGGTTTTGTTTAATAGATAGAGTGATTCAAGAAGAAGGTTTATAAACCATTTGACAAATAGATTTCCACGCGGGCCTCAGCTAGTAATCATCAACAGCATCTAGCCCCAAGTTAAGCAGAGCTTGTGTTCTAGGTACTAGGTAGATGACTGATATACTTAATACAATACTATTGTATTGTATACGATGGATAGATTTATATTATACATACAAAATACCCAGAACACTCGGTACAAATATTTGCAGACCGCACAAACATTTGTTCCAAGGCGGGAATCGAACCCGCAACCTCTTGCTTCGGAGGCTTTCGCCAGCTGCGCCACATCGGTCGTTAATATTCAGTTCTATTTCGGCTATTTGATGACTACTGACCAATTCTGGACCATTCACCCAGTATTATCTAGCTAGCCTCTAGCTCAACAGAGCTTGTGTTATGGTTACTAGATAACTGATATATGTAGTTAATATAATAAATAAATAAAATATTAAAAATTATTCGACAATAAACAGTTTTTGGACAAGATATCCTAAAATGGAACAATCACCATTGCCGATTCCTATGATTATATCTTTTCATTCGAAAAATTTAGGAATTTATATCTCGTAATTAAGGAAGCGGCTTTTGACAAAAATTACCAATGTTTTTTTATTATTAATTTACCTCTTTATTTACAGTTCATCCAAGCCTTGGGAGGCAAAGGTGGAAACCTCAACCAAGCCCTGATCAACCTTCAAAGAGCACTGAAAAGCTACTAATTAAAAACACTTGTATATTGTGATATAGTATAGTATTCTCATATACCCACGATAACCATTCTAAAATAGACCATATTGAGATAAATTTCATATTATATATTTGTATTATTTTATATTATCTCTGTATTTTTATAGATATTGTAAATATATGTTTTATTTGATCGAAGCGGCTTTCATTACGGTAAAGATTTTTTGATATAAAGATGTATCCAAAGGACAATCACTTTATGTTTTATTTTACTTTCCTGTTATTACGGACGACCGATGTGGCGCGGTGGGCGAAGGTCCGCCTGCGACGAAGGAGGTTGCGGGTTCGATTCCCGCCTCGGAACAATTGTGTGTACGATCTGCAGATATATGTTCCGGGTGTTCTGGTCGTTTTCTATGTATAATAAAAAATATATATCTATGTAATGTATTGTATTATGTATATCAGTTATCTAGTACCCATAACACAAGCTCTGCTTAACATGGGGCTAGATAATACTGTGTGAATTGTCCAGAATTATTTATTTTATTTTAATTCCCCATACAAACATAATACCAAAATTATTTATAATTAAAGCATATTTCCACTATAATATTTTATGATTTATATTTGAATAGTATTTATCTAGATTCCTGGTTAGTTTTTTTTATTTCAATTTACCTACCTTATTCAATGAAAGCATTTTGCACATTTTTATGCGAAAGTTTTACACGAAGTTTTCTTCCTATTTGTTTCGTATTAAAAACAACAATATCTTACGCGTTGTTCATTATGTTACATAGCTTATATTGTCTTGTAACAGAATAACAATACTCTGCAAGCAGGTAAGTAGGTTTAGCGTGAAAAAATAGCAAACATTCATCGATCACAACATTAGTATCATCTTCTTCCAGCCGTGACCTCCGTACTTATACCTTCCTTAACCATGTCCTCTTTCACACAATCCATTCATCTGTTCTGCGGTCTTCCTCTCCCCTTAAATTCCTGTACATTCAAACTACTCACTCACTCAAATCATCATCATCATCATCAGCCTGTATTAGTCCACTGCTGGACATAGGCCTCCCCCAATGAGCGCCATAGCGCCCTGTCTTCAGCTTGCCGCATCCAGCATCTACCTGCAGTCTTTCGCAGCTTGTCATCCCACCTGGTCGGAGGGCGTCCTACACTACGTTTACCGAGTCGTGGTCTCCACTCGAGAACACGTTTGCCCCAGCGGCCGTCGTCGGTTCGAGATATGGCCGGCCCACTGCCACTTCAGCTTGCTAATTCTTTGAGCTATGTCGATAACCTTGGTTCTCTGTTGGATGTATTCGTTACGAATCCTATCCTTCAGAGAAACTCCGAGCATAGCATTTCCAAAGCGACTTAGAAAAAAAAATATTAAAATATAATGGGAACCTATAAATACAAGGAAATCAGAAATTTTATAGCGTTGTCCTGTTAACTCATAACAGTTATCATAAGCCAGTCCTACATTGGCTTATGATAAGTGAAGTCATCCAGACGTCATGTATTTAGTGGTGTTTTTCCTTTTATTATGGACTCTTTTTCAATGTATTTTGTGCGATAATTGTGCAATCCGATATCCAAGTGAGTAGATATAAGGGGCCGTTCAAATATTACGTAAGCACTATGGGGGGGTGGGGGGTCTATGTTTTGCTTATTTTGGATGACATGGGGGTAGGGAGTCTAGATGATGATTACGTCATCGTTAGTTATTTACTTTTTTACACGAATAGCAACCCTCACATTGTCTATGCTTGAAAACGAAACGCATTTTCGGGGATTCCCGCAAATAATGCATACGTTTAGGCACTCGCTTTAGAATCGATTAGGGGAATTACCTACCGCGCGCTATTCACTTGTTTAAATTTCCTCTGTCAGTTTATTGTTTACATGTGTATTATAATTATAATATAAAAAAATACATTTATAATTGAAAAAGTTTACGTAAGCATGGGGGGAGGGGGTAAGAGCTGTGCTGACAAGGGGGATGGGGGGTAAATAATTGTAATAAATCTGCTTACGTAATATTTGAACGGCCCCAAACAAATGGAGTGTAATCCTTCTTTTTAGATTCAAGGTGAAGTAACGATACAGTAACCAATGAAAACATTTTTGAATACTTACAGAACCAAATACATTATACATCCTATCCACTCCAGACAGACTTAACCATACATTGATGTATACATTTTTGGAATATTTTCCACTAGATAAAATAGTCATAAAAACTAACTGTTCAGGCCAACTTAAGGATGCTTTAAGACAAACAAAAAATTTAAGGTGAGTTATACGATCTATGCTTGAAAACGAAAGTTTTCAACCAGTGCGTCCTACCCGTTATGACCTACGGAGCTGAGACGTGGACACTCACGATAGGGCTGGTCCACCAGTTCAAGGTCGCTCAGCGAGCTATGGAAAGAGCTATGCTCGGAGTTTCTCTGAAGGATAGGATTCGTAACGAATATATCCGACAGAGAACCAAAGTTATCGACAAAGCTCAAAGAATTAGCAAGCTAAAGGGGCAGTGGGCCGGCCATATCTCGCGAAGAACCGACGGCCGCTGGGGCAAACGTGTTCTTGAGTGGAGACCACGACTCCGTAAACGTAGTGCAGGACGCCCTCCGACCAGGTGGGATGACGACCTGCGAAAGACTGCAGGTAGATGCTGGATGCGTCAAGCTGAAGACAGGGCGCTATGGCGTTCGTTGGGGGAGGCCTATGTCCAGCAGTGGACTATCATAGGCTGATGATGATGATGATAGTTTCAATCATCTTCGAGCCTGCGACCGCAAGACCTTCGTGAGTTTACAAAAGATTAAGTTGTCAGCGTTTGTTATACCCACCCAACACAAGTAGGAACAATCACCGATAAGGTTTTGGTCATAGTGGCTTTTCCTTTTATTTATTTGAGGAATAAAAATCGACTACGTTACACTATTATTACACTATTATTACTTCAAAAAATTTAATGATATTCATAATGTAGTTCACTGCGCTATACACATATTAAGATTTATACGTAAAAAAAAATAAGAACATGCTAGTAGCAGACCTAGGTAAAACACCACCTTTTGAAGCGTATGGTTTCACGCTTCAAAAGTTAGTGTTTTACCTAGTAAGGCAGATTGTGCTTAGATTTCTTTTTTTTAATATTTTTTCAGGTATGTGATCTACTTCGGAATAACCGATTTTTATAAAAACAACTACAATGACGTCAGAAATAGCAATATGGAATGGTTTGGTGACTATGTTGCAACAAGTGTTTGCATGAGTAATAAAAAAAATGCAAGCAATGATAGAAGCCTAACAAGAGAGATAAGAGCAGGACGAGCTAATGAAACCTGCCCTCTTTATAATGCGCAAGAAACACAGGACACCACACTGATATCAACATACGCAAACGAAATAATAACAAAAGATGAAGATGATAAAAGAGAAAAAGAACTATCAAAGAACAATACATTCATTATAATATCGTGCATCGATAACGTCGGACAATACAATGCCTCTATATTATTTGAAGACCCGTACATAACTATACGTAAATATGACTATGATTTAGATACATGTAAAAACCAAATTCCATATTTGGCTAACGTTATAGCAATCATAGCACCGGGTCCAGAATATGTGTACAAATCACAATATTATGCAGATAAACCAATTATATTCTACGATGAAATAACCAATCATATAATGGTAGATATGTACGAAAATGCTATAATAAGAGAAACAAACTTAAAAGATGAGGTTAGGACGTTGGTAAAGAATATCATTTGGTATACTAGGTGGAAAAGGGTGGCGATTCTTTCCGATGGTTCTGCCCAGAGCGGAGCCTTTGAAAAGGAAATACGGACTCATTTCGAGCTTAAAGAGATTTCTTACTCTGTAAAATCCGTGGAAGGCCAGAGCACATGTTGTGATTTCAACGAGGTGAGCAATTAAAACCCTCGAGTTTTATCTCTTCTCAAAGCATGACTTACCTGGGAGAGATCGCTTCTGAGCGATAAGTCCGCCCACTAAACTTGTCGAATGTAATGTCTCTTGTAATCTGTATCTGGTGTACAATTAAGTATTTTCGTATTATATTGTATTGATTTGAATCACAAGGTCAGCTTGATAAATAAAAATTGTCCTAATTTTAGTTGCTTCAAACCTACCTTCAAACTATTTTTTATCTTAACTTATATCAGTCTCCAGTTAATAATAAATTATGTTTATAAATGTGATGTGACTGTACTTCCAGGCTTTATCTTCCCTTCAAAGCGTCGATGCGAGGATAATCATAGCCAATGTTGACCAAAACTATACCGACTTGCTGGCCAAACAAGCCCATAAAAAAGGAATGACCAGAGCGCAGAATATCATTTGGATAGCTAGAGCTTGGTCCAAAGCAACGCGACTCCGAGCAGCAAAGGTATCAAATATAGTTTTACTACCTTAATAAATAAATAATGCTGGACAATTCACACAGCATTATCTAGCCCCATGGTATGCAGAGCTTGTGTTATGGATACTAGATAATTGATATTACATAATACAATATATTACATACTATCGGATCTTCCCGGCTTCGCACGGTTTTAGTACTGAACCCTAACTTTTTTGAAAATATATCCTTTGTTCACCGGGGATAGTGTAGCTTCCCAACGGTGAAAGAATTTTTCAAATCGGTCCAGTAGTTTCGGAGCCTATTCATTACAAACAAACAAAGAATCAAACCTTTCCTCTTTATAATATTAGTATAGAAGTATAAATATATCTTAATAGGAGGTAAAAGTAAAATCTTCCAATATCTAGCACCCATAATACCCTCTACAAGCTGTGTTTACTTTGTAGGAGGATAGAAGATGTTGCGTGAAAATATCTTGTTTATTTTTAAACGACCTAGAAAAAAGGTGCACGTTCTAAGTTTGGCTGTATTTATTTATTTTTTATGTATGTTGTAGAACTTTTTCGTCAATTAGGAGGGACCGATTTCGAAAATTATCTTAAGGAAATAAAATATTCCCGAGGGTAGTAGAAGGCAGGGAGGGAGGTATTTTTCCTGCAAAACTGATAAACAGTCTAAAAGTAGGGGATTTTAAGTTGGTTTTAGTTTTTTCAAGTAATCAAATTGTCTATTGTGAATAATTTTCAGGATTTAGGATCAATATTAACAGTGACGTTGGAACCCAAGCCCTCCAAAGTTATTAATGTTATCAAAGCACTGTTTTGGCAGAATAATAAATACAACGGTTTTCGCTACGAAGCGTAAGTACATTCCAATCCTACTTATATTATACGCGAAAGTTTACAAGGATGTTTGTAAGTATGTTTGTTGCTCTCTCACGCTAAAACTATATAATGGATTTTAATGAAACCCTCGAGTTGAAGTTTCAGAATAACACACAGGCTACAATTCATAAATATATATTATATATTATCCAAAATATCTATCACCATGCGGGTAAAACTGCGGGGCGCATCTAGTAAACATATATTAAGCTAATAAAAACGCTTTAGTCACAGATAAATAACATAGCGTTTTCTATGCCTCTTCATTCATGCTTCTCAAACTGTCCTGCAGAAAGCAAGGAAAAAAGGGCAAATTATTTGTCCGGAAAATGATGCTATGAATCTAAGGCCTTAGTACCTACATATTTATATTTTACCAAAAACAACCTCTGTCTGCTTTCCACTTGTTGTTCACGCCCAATAGGGTTCACATTGTGATACTAATATATACATAAGAACCTACTAATTAAGCCAATGTGATGACGACAATAAATATATTGAGTATTGAGTAAGTTTTAAACTTTTGAGAGGGTGAGGTCATAAATATATCATTTCCCCTCCCGTACTGAAGGCGTTCGGACGTGTCTTTGTTCCGTTTAATAAACAATCAAAGTTTTTGTAAATAAGTATTCAAATATAATAAAAGTGCAACAGTGATAAAGAATTTGTGCAGTCGTACCTATCCACGCTAACGACCACCGGTGAGAATTCATTAAATAACCGGTACAATAATATTATCGAACGATCGCTGTCCATAGCCCGCTTACCTACCCTCTAAAATGCCGCGAACACCACCTGCCTTGCATGTTCCTAACTCTGCCTCAGATACAGACAATGTATCGACGGATGGCGCAGCACGGCGTCCCAAGAAAACCAAACGATTAGGTGAAGACCAAGGAGATGCATTCCAATCGTTCATGGCAGAAATGCGTGATTTATTTGATGCCTTTACTACAAAACAGGACGCTAGACTTGTCGCATTAGAGAAAAAAATAAAAACAGAAATAAAGTTACAGTCGGCAGATCTCCGCACTTCCTATACAAACATAGAAAAATCTATTGATTTTATGTCAGGCCAACTCACAAGCCTAGAAAATAAAATATCAACTTTAGAGCAGGACAAGAAGGATATGGCAATATGCCTTACTAAGCTGGAGGATAAAATGGAAATTATTCAACGCGAGTCTAATAAAGCCTGCATAGAAATTAGGGGCGTTCCCAAAAGACAGCGTGAGACCAAAAAAGACCTAAGTCAGCTCATGGAGAATGCCTATAAATTTCTTCAAAAGGATTTCCAACCCTCATACCTTCGCGATGCCTATCGCCTCCCAAGCAAACAAGATCAAAAAGTATCAACAGTTGTGGTTGAATTCATAAACACCTTTACCAAAGCAGACTTCTTGGAGGATATCAAGAGCCATAACCGCGCCCACCCGCGTGATCAGCTGCGGGATACCGTCCTGGGGTTGAAGGAAAATAATCCCATTTATATTTCTGATCACTTAACTCCAAAGATGAGGCGGCTCCACTATCTATCCCGAGAACTGGCTAAATCCCACGGATATGCCCACTGCTGGACTAAGAATGGTCAAGTATTCTTGAGAAAGGCAGACCACCAGCCATACATCTGCATTAGATCGGAGAGCCAGATTGATGATCTCAGGAATGCTAAGTGACTACATACGACTGAACGGCCGCTCACTATCTTTGGAACACCGTATAGTGTTTATATTATTGGACAATTAATTCGTATAAATTGTTTCACGTCATATTACTACTATATAATTTTAGTTGGAGTGTCTATATGCTATTTCACGCTAGACATATTTAAAATTAATTCAATTAGATACACTTACTGTAGCTATCGAACACCACTAATTATTTATGAATTACCCACTTGTCTGTGTTATTTAAATCACTTGAGAAATATCACATTGAATAACAATCAATATAACGTCACTTTATTCACTAAAATTCTTAATAAATGTTTCCAGTACTGTTATTTACTTGCAACTGTTTGTAACTTTTACTTATTATGTATGATAAACACTATTAATTTAATTGAGAGCGACACTACTGTAATAATTGAACATAAAACAAAGCAAACAGAGTTTATGAACCTACTAAGTAGATCGCACTATGTATATCTTCACAGTTTGTCTGTTTGGAATTTAGAAATACTTGAGATATTATTGTCTAAAATACACTATGGTAACTTGTCCGACTATCGTAATGAAGAGGGTACCTACTACTGGACCAAGAGTGAATCGCATTCCATTCATAACACAATAACAACAAAAAATGAACCTTATTCGTACTACACTTTCAACTTATTACGGGTTTACGGACGGAAGTGCAGCAAAATCGGATTGCTAGAAAAACTGATACCCGCACGCATTGTATTTTTTAATAGAACATTATTATGCTACTATTTTACACAAAGATTCAATTGCTCCCTCTTCAATGAATGTTGCACAAGTCTAATATATGTCCGCAAAGAATTCATAAAATATTCATTAGTACATTTAGACTTAACTTTGAAGGTGCGTGCTTTGATTATTAGCCGATATTTATTAATATCTGGTTGTATGCCGAGCGTAGACACTGTGAACCCGTACTCTGATATCCCCCGCTGCGTAACTACGATCTTTAACCTTTATTTTGACATGCTATGGAACTCCCCTTCTTGCACATATGATTTATTTAATATTTTGGTATGGATTGTGTAAATCTAACACAGGAACTGGATGACATTTGTTTTGTACCTAACACTCTAGTTACATCGCCAGACCAATGTCTGCCATTTCTGGGAGATGTAAAGAAACAATTGACAATAGTCTCTCAAAATATAAGGAGCATTAATAAAAACCTGGATAGCTTTATGGTATTCATCTCAAGGTTAAACTTTATACCTGACCTAATTATTCTAACAGAATGCCGTTTAGATATCACCTTTAGTCCTATTATTTTACCAAATTATTTTTGCCATTTTTCGAAATATTGCTTAAACCAAAACGATGGCATCGTAGTCTATTACAAAAGTCATCTGGAAGTACACGTCTCAGAGCCACCATTCCGTGAAGCTAACTGTTTGGTTATTGATATCGAAAAAACCTATACATTAATAGCTCTGTATAGATCTCCCTCCTTTAACAATATTAGCGTCTTCCTGAACAGCCTAGATAGTATATTGAGTACTTGCAAGGGAGAATGTTGTATGTTAACTGGTGATATCAACATAGACATAAAATCGGGTAGTATACATCCGCGCTTAGATGACTATCTTAACCTCCTTGCACACTACGGCTATGTGCCAGGCCACTCTTACCCGACTCGTGGTCCAAACTGCTTAGATCACTTTTTTATAAAATCGCGCCTACCTAGTAAATCGATCGTATGTACTACTGACATAACAGATCATGATACTTTAGTATTTGCAGTTGAAAAGCAATTGGTTACAGTAGCGTGCCATAAGGTAGGGACCAAAATAGGCTATGATGGACTAGTGCATGATTTAAGTATATTTAACTGGGAAGAGTTATATACTCTGTCGGATATTAACATGGCTACAAACTTTTTTACTGATATACTTAATCGGATTATTTTGAAGCATACAATTAAACGTAAACGCAAGAAGCGACATGAAATAATCCTTCCTTGGATGACCGCAGGGCTTCTTAAATGTGCTGACCATCGAGATCAACTACATTTAAAGGTGAAGAAAAATCCAAATAATATAGAGTTACTGGCCAAATACAAAAATTATCGAAATACATGTAACAATATCATTCAAAATCAAAAAAATATGTACAATAAGAATTTACTACTTAAATATAAAGGTGATAGTAAAAATACGTGGTGTACTATCAAACAAATTTGTGGATTAAACTCTAAAACTACTTCAAACATTGAACTAACCAAACTTGCTACTTCTACGACAGATTCACTTAACCTGGTTAATGCTTACTTTAGTTGTGTTGGAGAGAACCTAGCTAATAATATACTGTCTAAATTGAAAGTATCACAGTCCGATCTGGCAAACAAAATAAATAATTTACCACTACAAAATAACTCAGCCGAATCCTTTTTCTTTACACCCACTGACACGGCTGAGATAGAGCGTTTAATTGGGACCTTAAAATTAAAATCCTCATCTGGTCATGATAACATAACTAATATTATATTAAAACAAGCAAAAACTGTCTTGGCGGAGCCCCTTGCTTATATTTGTAATCTGAGTATGGAGAGCGGAATCGTACCTGACAGCTTTAAACTAGCTAATGTTACACCAATTCTAAAAGATGGTGATCCAAAGTTAGCATCAAATTATAGGCCGATATCTCTTCTTAGTTGTTTATCCAAGATGTTAGAAAAACTTGTCAACCGCAGACTTTTGAAGTTTCTAGAAGATAACAAACTCCTAGCGCCGCAGCAATTTGGTTTTCGAGCCAAAAAATCCACAGAGGACGCCGTAGTTGAGCTTTGTGACCTTGTAGTCGACAAGATTGACAAAGGCTATAAATGCACTGGAATTTTTCTCGATCTTGCCAAAGCATTTGACACGGTGTCTCGTCAAATACTCACAAGGAAACTAGAACTGTTGGGGATTCGCGGAATTGCACTAAGTTGGTTCACCTCCTACCTGACAAACAGAAAACAAAGAGTCCGTGTAGAAGATAAATACAGTGACTATCTAGATGTAAACTTTGGTGTGCCCCAGGGTAGTGTCTTGGGTCCAACACTGTTTTTGGTATATATCAATGATCTATGCTCCCTTGACATTACCCAGGGTCAAATCTTTACTTTTGCCGATGACACTGCTATTGTCTTCTATGGTGATAGTTGGGACTCAGTAGAGCAGAATAGTCAAACTGGATTGAATATGGTAGGTACTTGGTTACAACAAAACATTTTAACTCTGAACGTTGATAAAACGAAATTCATATCATTTCGAATCAGTGAACGAACACAGCCATTTCGACCTCTTAGTTTAAAAATTCATAATTGTTCCTCGATTGATACAACGAATTGTGACTGCCCAGTTCTTAAACAGGTGCACTCTCTGAAGTATCTTGGGGTAATTGTTGATGAAGGACTTACATGGGCTAAACATATAGAAGCTATTACTGGCAGAGTCCGGAAGCTTATGTGCATCTTTAAGCGGTTGAGAGCTATAGCAGATGAGACTCTGACAAAACTTGTGTATACTAGTCTATGTCAGTCAATAATCAGCTATTGTATAGTAGCTTGGGGTGGAGCATGCAAGACGAATCTGCTAAAGCTAGAGCGCGGCCAAAGAGCAGTTCTCAAGGTAGCTCACAAAAAACCACTCTTGTATCCAACCAAAACTCTTTATCGAGAATGTAGCCTCTTGACAGTGAGGCAACTCTTCATTATGTCAGTTATTTTAAAATACCATAAAATAGCGCCTTCTAAAATTGTCATGTCCTTCCGACACATCAAATGGAAACCCCCTTTTAGGCGAACACAATTTCTTTGTAGATTCTATCCCTGGTTAGGTCCTTTCTTATACACGAAAATAAACAAGACACTTAATTTATTTTCCAAAACCAGAAGAGGTTGCAAACAGATCCTATGATGAGACGGAGGCCATCTTATCATACTGTAGGTAAATAGATATAGAGAATAGGTATGGCAATTGTTAATTTTTTATTTTATTTTATTTGTATAGTTGTACGTAGCGGAACTGAAGTAACAAGTCAAAGTCATTCAAGTATGTTCCGAACAATACTTTAGTATTAACTTTGTCACTTTAAATTAGAACCAAACTCCTTTTTGGTCTCTACGACACAGGGTATCCTAGTGTAGAGATCAAAGTGAGATCACTATAATATTTAGTCCTAGTATAATTAGCAAAATATGAATAATCTTAAGTTGATCTGATTGTGTTTCTATGTATGCATGTATTTTTGATCAAATAAATTATTATTATTATTATATTATATAAATATATAGATCAGTAAATAGATCGCTTACAAGCATATCGATGTTGGCAGTCCAAAGAACGATAGTTTGACTATTAAGAGCGTGCCATACCTCAGCCAAAATTCGAATTTCGCTTCAGTTCAGAGCAGAACGACAAGATATGATTTTCTTGTGAGTGAGAAGCACAGAGCGATAGACGTGCTCCGTATTTTTTATCGACGTAAGCGCCAAAACTGCCTAATGCGAATGCGAAAACGAAGAAATTCTACTACGTTTCTCGACAAAACAAAAATCCAACAAAAATATTTGGTGGTTCCTGAGATAAATAGCAAAATGTGTGCAAAACATGTATTTTTCAAAAAATAAAAGTATCGAGAAAATTTTCACCAATCGTGTTTTCGAAAAGACGGAATCCAAGATAAAAGTTCGAATTATCATTTACCTAAATATGAAGGTGGTAGCTTTCACAGATTCTGAGATAAATAACGATTTCTAACTATAAAATTACATAAGGTACACTCTTAACACAAGAAAGGAGAGATGAACAGGAAGAAGGGTAATACATAAATATAGAACCAGAAGTCAATCATGCCTAGCGTAGGATCATCATCATCAACAGCTATGTTAGTCCACTGCTGGACATAGGCCTCCCCAATAAGCGCCACAGCGTAGGATAAATCAGACCAATGACCATAAAGTGCTTAAAATAGTGGCAATTTTTTTAATTTTATGTTGTTTCAGAAAATTCGCTCAAGACATTCAGAGTAGTCAAGGTATTCAGAATTATATCAGAAAGAATCCCTATTTAAAGTAGTAAGAACTGATAGCAGCGGACACCAATATGAATTCCGTGAGGCTTTAAGGAACATGCCTAGTGACAGGGGTGAATGTACGTTAAGGAGCGACAATTTCGACAAGCCCTGTGACGATATGGCGGGGATCTTGATTGCTTTAGTCATCGTAGTATTAGCGGTCACTGTTCTCGGTATAACTTACTTTTTCGATGAGCCTTATACGCCGTATAACCGAATGGCGCGCTGACATGACATGTTTGCAAAATTTTAAAGATTTGTTGATTGATTGTGTGATTGTTACCTAACCAACCTAGTTTACCACCTAGTTTTTTTTAACCTTGTCCTAGTTTGATGTAATGCTTGTGAAAGTAATTCTAATATTTATTGATAATAATAGCAACAGGGGCCTTCTCCGAAAACGAAACCTGAGTTTTTGATTCGTTTTCGTAAAATACCTATTCATGATGTTATTACTCACAGACTATAGATAAGTAGATATAAGATAGCATTTGCACATGAACTAATCCGAATTTCAATTTTCGTTTTAACGGACACGCGCCCAGATCTCTACTTTAAACACTTATTTACTCTATTTTAAACACTTACTCAATGAGCTAAGAATCAAGTAATTTCGTTGCTCAAAGTCGAATATAACAACGCCGGTGTAAAATGTTGTCTTTTAATACTTTTAAGAACCTTCTAATATAATTGTATGTACGATAAAACTTTTGAAACTATCATGGTTATTAATACTAAAGTCATTTAAAACGGGATATTTACCATGATTTGATTTTTGAGTTATCATTCATGAAACTGTGCCGAAATATTAGATAACTCAAAAATCTAATCATGGTAAATATCCCGTTTTAAATGACTTTTTATGTATGTACGTTAATCAAAGTAATTTATAAGGTTATTACACGCCACCGTCTATACTTGTTCTAGCACTTCATGTCCATCCAAAGGTTGCCTGGCAGAGATCGCATTTAGCGATAAGGCCGCCCATTGTACAGCATATTTTGTATTTGTTTTTTCTTTTCCTGTCTTGTGTATCTTTTATGTATTTGGTGTGCAATAAAGAGTTATTGTATTGTATTGTTAAATAAATAAAAAGTCTTAATAATCAACCGAGGTTTTTAATGAGTTCCTTCAAATACCTAATATCCTTTTTGTCGTGTATTTCCTCATCGATGTCGTCATGAAGAATCCTGGCAGCCGTCGAACGCCGGAACGGATTCTGGCCAGGCAGGTCGTTGATAAACTGACGAATCTGTATAAGAACCTTAATTATAACATACACTTATAAATTAAATTACAATTATGTAAAAAAATCGTTTATTATGGAACAAAAACCATTAATACAGTATCACTACATAGCATAAAACAAAGTCGCTTTCCACTGTCTGTCTGTCTCTATGTATGCTTAGATCTTTAAAACTACGCAACGGATTTTGATGTGATTTTTTTAATAGATAGAGTGATTCAAGAGGAAGGTTTATAAACCATTTGAAACATAGATTTCAACGCGGGCGAAGCCGCTGGGCGCACCTAGTAGGTAGATAAAAATTAAAAACTAAGTCATCTGCCGAAGTTTAAAAACTAACCCCCATATCTTTAGTCATTACCTCGACTTCGATATGTCGCAGATGACAACGACAACGCCCTCTTTCGAGATTAAACACATTAACATCTAATATTTCACTTCATTCAAAAAATTGTATGCAAGAAAATTTTTCAAAAAATCTACAATTAGGTAGGTAAGTACAAAAATATTAGGAATAAAACCTTCGAAACTACCATGTTTATTAACTACTCCGTGATCAAGGCGCATGAAACTGTGCGGAAATATTAAATAACTCAAAAATCTAATCATGGTAAATATCCCGTTTTAAAATACTAACCCCCATATCTTTAGTCATTACCTCAAATAATTCTCCACTCAAACTTGTTCAAGGGCGTTTCGAGTATTCCTCCAAAACATGCTCGAGTTTGGTATGCTTCACGGTATGCTTAGTCGTTAATTTGGTTATATATCAACCTCTCTTATATACCTTCGCGATGGGTAATTGTAGGTTTCATCGTCGTAAATGTAATTGAGATAGTCTCCAAAATCCATTGTAAATAACAACAAACTATTTCGAGGAGCATTCAAGGTAGGTAGCGAGGTACCTTGAGATGACAGTTCGTTATTCCACTCGTATGAAATAATTCTCGAAGGCTGTTTCGAGTGAAGGATTTTTTTACGATCAAGCATACCGAAACGCATTTGGAGGTTGAGTAGAGTTTGAATCGAAGTTGAGGTAATGACTAAAGATATGGGGGTAAGAGTTGAAATCTACTATCGCCAGTCACAGTAAATATGAAACACAGAAAGTACAGTAACCTACATAAATGTATCATCATATCCGCCTATATAACTGCTGACTACTGATTTCTGACAAATACTAATTATCCTTAGAAATAATTTTATAGGGAATGACCTCGGGCACATTCTTAAAACAATAATACCTACGACCTCTGGAATATCGTCAGTCCATTAGAGCCCGGCAGTCCATCCGATGTATTTAATTAATTTAATTAAGATTAAAGTTCGGGCTTGGAATAATATAATACGATACCTTTTGATTAACCGCTCTAAAATTCTGCAAGAGTTTCAAGGCTGATCTCTTTTCACTAGGATGTGAGATCTGATAGAGGCGAAGCGCCCTGTGAAACTGAAATCAAAATAAGTAGGTATACATCTCTGATCGTAAGCAACATGAGTGCATCATCTCTTCAATATCTACAGCGTCTTTTTCTGGCTGGCTTGAGCTCTGCACTCATTAATATAATACCGCGGAAAACAAAAATGTGCATTCAAATATAAGCATCTCTCTCGACTCGGTAAACGTATGCGCCGCCCTCCGACCAGGTGGGATGACGACCTGCGAAAGACTGCAGGTAGATGCTGGATGCGGCAGGCTGAAAACAGGGCGCTATGGCAGCTCATTGAGGGAGGCCTATGTCCAGCAGTGGACTACTATAGGCTGATGATGATGATGAAGATGATACATTGACAAATAGCTTTCCACGAAGTTCAACGCGTTTTCCGCGAGCTATGTATCTGTCATCTGATGCCTTTAAAATTAGTCCATATTTGCACATTTTTGGCATGAAGGTGTGCAACAAGCTTTAGAGTTTAAATCAGCTCCCATCATCGCCCTTAGTTATCATGAGACATACTATTTTTGATTAAATTACTTGTCTACGTATGACGTAGACAAGTAATCTAATCAAAAATAGTAGAAAAAAAACAACTCCATTTTTATGGAGAAGGGATACAGGATTTATGTATTTATCACAAAAGGGTAATATACAATCATAAAATTAATGGAGGCAACTTTTGGATTTTAAATCTAAAAATAGTTAAGATACGAGTCAATGGTCAAAATTGGTATTTCCCTGTGTCGCTAAATAGATTCAGCCTCAGCTTATTGTCGTTACCGACCGAGGTCGTCCTAGGTCTACAGTCAGGACCTAGAAAGTGTCATAAAATGACACAACTCTTTCTTGTCGACGTTTCTCCATCAGTAAGGCTCTAGGGCAACGTACAAAATGCATGCCCTGGCCTGTTAGGGTGCCTGTCTATTAACGCGGCGCGAGGCAGCGGAGTGGATTATGCTATGCCATTTATCACCATCATCAGCCTATGTTAGTCCACTGCTGGATATAGGCCTCCCTTTTTGAGTGCCATAGCGCCCTGTCTTCAGCTTGATGTATCCAACATCTGCCTGCAGTATTTCGCAGGCCGTCAACCATACCGCAATGCTTGAAAACGAAAGTTTTCAATCAGTGCGTCCTACCCGTCGAGCTGAGACGTGGAACATTACAGTAGGGCTGGTCCACCAAACCAAACATCAAAGTGCTTTATTGCCTTTAGACCTCAAAGGACTCTGAAATTTGTGACACACGTCACAAATTTCAGATTGCATAATTAACACTTTGACTGCGAACTTTTTTAGACGACTGCAATCTTTTTTTTAATCTAAGCCATTCGTGCTGCCGCTCTACACAGCGGTTGTGTTGCGCCGCACATGCGTTTCGTTCGAACAACATTACAGCTGTGCCGAGTCACACAGATCTGTATATTCTCAGCCGCTGCGCTAGTGTGGATTTACGCATATTAGTCACTCACATACGGTGTGATTTCAGCACTCGAAGTGGTAAAACCATACTTTGTTTTTTTTTTTCACTTCAATCTTTTTGACGTAAAGAAGCGAACAACCAACCTTGTTAAATTGTTAGTTTTCGAGTTGGAGCAAAACTCGTCCCAAGCATTTTTATCGTCTAGATATTACAAGCCTTTTTTACAAAAAATATGTTTGATAATTTGTTTGAATTTATTTATTGATAATTTATGCAACTTACTTGGAGTTTTGTAAAATCAAAGTAGGCTCTTTATAAACGGGTATGTACTAACTCTCTCCAGCAGGCACCACATATCCCGGTACTGCTGGATCTGCAGGAACACCAGGGGCACCAGTACTGCCGAGTAGAAAGCCCCCTCTCGGTCCAGCATATCCTCGCTGTCCGACATTGTGTAGATAACGCTCCGGAACTTGTGGAGGAAGGCTGCGTTCGAGTGGTCTTTGTCTAGGCTGAAACCATTTTCATACTTAAATAGAAATAATTTATTATGCCATCTTATAAAAACAATGTGTAAATCTACATAAGGTACCTACTTTTACAATAAAAAACAAAACACACATTTGTTGTGTACGCAAATTTGCGGAAATTTAAACAAATGATCATCAACCTATAATAGTCCACTGCTGGACATAGGCCTCTCCTAATGAGTGCCATAGCGCCCTGTCTTCAGCTTGACGCATCCAGCATCTACCTGCAGTCTTTCGCAGGTCGTCATCCCACCTGGCCGGAGGGCGTCCTACAATACGTTTACCGAGTCGCGGTTTCCACTCAAGAACACGTTTACCAAAGCGGTTGTCGGTTCTTCGTGATAAATGGCCGGCCCACTGCCACTTCAACTTGCTTAAATAAATAATGCTGGACAATCAACACAGCATCATCTAGCCCCAAGCTAAGTAGAGCTTATGTTATGAGTACCAGATGACTGATATATGTACATATGTACGTAATACAATAAATGAAATAGATAGGTATATATTAGGTAGATATTTTTCTTATACATAGAAATACCTAGAAAATACGATCTGCAAATATACACTATATAATTATGTATTATAAACTTTGAATTTGAAACTGCAATTCTCAGTTTCAAATTCAAAGTTGAAAAGAACCGAAAACATCTCGTCAAACGAAGTAAATGTAACTTGAACAATTTGAACATTTCTATAGAAAATAAGCGTGCGAAGCCAAAGCAGCGGGAAACTCGTCAATAACAATTTTCAGCCCACTTACTAAGGTAATATAGCATAGAATCGTCTGACCACGTCCCGGCCCGTGGGTCGCACCGCGGCGCAGCGCTCCAGGTCTATCGGGAGATGCTCCTCCTGCGGAGAGTCTCTGTTCCGGAACATCCAGCGGTCTTCAGACAGATCCGGCTCAATGTCCATATCCGAGCATATTGTTGGATACTGGAATGAATTCCTTCATCAATAATATAATACAGAATATATATTTATTTATTGATTATTGAAAATACAGAAGAACCTCGATTATCCGAACTAATTGCGACTCGGCAAACGTAGTGTAGGACGCCCTCCGTCCAGGTGGGATGACGACTTGCGAAGGACTGCAGGCAGATGCTGCTGGATACGGCAAGCTGAAGACAGGGCGCTATGGCGGTCATTTGGGGAGGCTTATGTCCAGCAGTGGACAGATGATGATGATGAATTGGGACCGAGACTAGTTCGGATAATCGAAATGTGGGTATTTTGGCACAAGATCAAACAAAAACAACACCTTATCATCCACAAATTTGACATACATATTAACATGTAATATAAAACACCTAAATGGAGGGTAAAACCCATATTCCCTACGCTGGGCATGCTTATTGGGGATCGCAGTTCATTGGTAATTTTTCTACAGGAGGCGCTGCTGCCCGCCCGGTGGATATCCCTTAGTCGCCTCTTACGAAACCCGCGAGAAGAGGTGGGATATATGTAGATATATATTTATTATTATACATTTCTATGACGACCAGAACACCCGGAAGAAATTTCTGCAGATCGTACAAACAATTATCCCGAGGCGAGAATCGATCCCGCAAGCTCCTGCATCGAATGGCGCAATAGAGGAGAAGAATCTCAATAAACACATCAGTGGGTGCCCGTGAGTCCATTGATAGGAATAATGCCATCCCAAGTAGATACTCGCGCGTTTCAAGTCTTACATGAACCAAACCAGATAGGTTAGTAATTGAAAGGTATATAAATAAATAAATAATGTTCGACAATCCACACAGCATCATCTAGCCCCAAGCTAAGCAGAACTTGTGTTATGGGTACTAGATGACTGATATACTCAATACAATACATTACATAGATAGTTTTTATTATACATACATAATAACGACCAGAACACGAAACAAATATCTGGATATCGTACACACAATTGTCCGGAGGCGGGAATCGAACCTGCAATCTCCTGCGTCGCAGCTGGACAATCGCCCACCACGCCGAAGAGGTCGTATCGGTCATATTATGTCACTCTAGAGCAATATTTTATCATTTTCTCTGGGTGGAAAGTCGCAGATAGAATATTTACATAGGACTTATCCTAATGCTACATATGATGGCAATACTCACTATAATACCTAACCAAAACAGCACATGACATATACTTGGTCCCATCTTCTGCAATTTATTCCATTCATTATAAATTTTCCGTCTAAATCAAACGTAAAATCGAAGAATTAACATCCCCTTTCCACCACATTTCTGACCAAAAATCACAAAATCTTCAAAACAATGTTGACGTTGCATTGTTGACATAATTGACAATAATATTATTCTGACAGGAGATATACCATTGAGAAAAAAAACAGGACAGTCTGCGGATAGAAGTGAAAACTAAGTAATTTTATATTTTATTTATACTGGGTAGCGTGCGGTAACGATAACGCGAGTTTCACGCTTTTTGTTCACCCAAAAAGTACACATATATACACAGTTAGGAAAGCGTTCGTTGACGATGACGCGAGTTCCATGATTTTTGTTCACCCAGAAAGTGCTCAACGCGCCTAAAGAAGTTTTCACTTCAAAAATTTTGTCTCTGATCGAAGAGGTAGCCTGAAAAGTCTTGAAATAAATTGTCTCTAGATAGTCTATGAAAAACTTTGGGCATGAAAAGCAAAGAGAATACAATAACTACGTAAGAGTGAAAAGGGCAGGAAATCAAATGAATCGTGAGAGAATACAATAACTAATGAGCGAGTCGCGTAGTTATTGACGTAGTTATTGTATTATTTTTGGAGTGAGTAGTTTTATTATCTTTGAGTGATGAATCCAAATCAAAACAAACAAAACTACTCCAGATTTTAGAAGAATTTTAGGAAACACTTCACTCTCCCTGCAATGCGGTTAAAATGGTGCCTCTTGTGGTGATTTCCGCGGTGTTATGGATACAGGTAAAAAAGCTTTTGGGAAACTACGTCAAGTCTTCTCGTCATCCATACCGCACTGGTTGAAAACGAAAGTTTTCAACCAGTGCGTCCTACCCGTTATGAAGCTGAGACGTGGACAGTCAGGATAGGGCTGGTCCACCAGTTTAAAGTAGCTCAGCGAGCTATGGAAAGAGCTATGCTCGGAGTTTCTCTGAAGGATAGGATTCGTATCGAATACAGTGTGAGTCTGCATTAAGTGCACAAACTAAAATGAAAGAAACTACGCCCTTTATCCGACAAAGAACCAAATTTATCGACATAGCTCTAAGAATTAGCAAGCTGAAGTGGCAGTGGGCCGGCCATATCTCGCGAAGAAACGACGGCCGCTGGGGCAAACATGTTCTTGAGTCGAGACCACGACTCGGTAAACGCAGTGTAGGACGCCCTCCGACCAGGTGGGATGACGACCTGCGACTGCAGGTAGATGCTGGATGCGTCAAGCTGAAGACAGGGCGCTATGGCGCTCATTGGGGAGGCACATGTCCAGCTGTGAACTATCATCGGTTTTTGATGATGATGATGAATCATATAGTCGTATCATTACATAATTTATAGTCTAAACCAGCTATTATTTATCTAGTTTATAATTCAAAGGATGCCTTGTATTAGTATTGTTCAATGCAAAGTTCTGTGTCTTATTTGCGTTTGTTACAAAACTTTTATACGAATAACGCTATCTCTGTCTCAAAATACTTAACTTTTGCGTTCTCCAGAATTTTCATAAACTCATTTATACAAAATACGCTCATTCGAATTTCACAGAGACTTGAATTGAAAAAGTTTTAGCTGCTTTAATTTTATTTTACTTTGAAAATGCTCTCTTTGTTTTTCGGCCTTTTAAGTAGGTACACAGGTACCGCGTACATTTTGATTAAGTTTCTAAATAGCTCTCGACGCAATGGGTCTTAGACCCGTGCCAAGGATGAACTTGTAAAAGGAATTTGTTCAACACATAAAATAAATAAATAATGCTGGACAATTCTCTTTATTTGAAGCGCAAACTCGTCGAAATGTGCATCTTGCCCGTCCGAATCTACGGTGCGCAGACATGGTCGCTGACTGAATTACAAAAATCCAAGCTCAAGATCTGCCAGAGGGCAATGGAGCGTAGTATCTTAGGCTTCCGGCGAATCGATCGCGTTAGGTATTCCTGATGCTACGCTCTTTGACAGGTATTGTCGATGTGGGAGTTAAGACCGCCACACTGAAATGGAAGTGGGCGGGGCACATTAGCCGAATGCACCCCGAGAGGTGGGCTAATGCTGCAACACCCTGGGTCCCGGAAGGAAGCCGCGGACGAGGTCGGCCAAGAAAGCGCTGGCGAGACGACCTTAACGCCTTCCTCGGAGATTGGTGGGAGATCGCACGTGACCGCACTGAGTGGAAAGATTTGGGAGAGGCCTTTGCCCAGCAGTGGGAAGAAACAAGCTAAATAAAAAAAAGTCTTTATTTGCAACTTCAAATACAAACATACAAAATACAGTCAATATATAATATTTGTAGTAAGACTCTTTTCGTGCTGTGCCAAAACATCGATTCGTAACGTTATGTTTACATAAGAAGTCAAACCATACATTATACATATATACGTAAAAGCGCTAGAATCGACTGCTTATTAAGAAGGTTAAGTGCTAATTGATTCGAATATAATAAATAATATGACGATGATGTAGCCGAATATCATCCACGACCTGCCAGTCTCAACGGAGACTAGTCATGTGCGCATGACATGTGTGCACAAGTGTGTGCATAAACACAGATGCACTCTTTATTCCTACCATGATCCGATGGGGCGGTAAACAAGTGCATAAACACACTTTTTATTCTTATCATGATCCGATGGGACGGCAAATCTACACGACCGGGGAGAGGTCAGACCAACGACTCAAAGTGCTTTCCGAGGCACGAGGGTGTAACACCGCCAACTCCTGACTCTGGACTGCTACTGTGAATAGTATGAGTGATACACTCACATGTCTCTTTCTACATAAATCCCAATAATGATCCCATAACCAGAGAATGTTACCATTTACAGACAGCAGCAGTCGAAAACTACATATACATCCCCAACAATGCGAACCGAAGCACCATATCTGGGATAGCGGCATACCGATCAGCTCTGACGCTGGACTGGCTGGCGGATGAGGACAACCGGCAGAGGGAGCTGGCAGGGGCCTTCGAGACGGAGGCCACTCCGCAAGGTAGGCCTTTTCACTACATAGTATAAAACAAAGAACGCCAGATACGAAAACAGAGACCTTACCCCTCCTACACATATACTTTATAACTCCTCGGGCTAACTCTACTGCCATACGTGCCGTAGGGTATTCAAGACCAAGCTCGGTCTAGCGAGCCATATTAAGGCTCATGATAGAAAAATCTGTGATGTCGAGGGTTTTCGTTATCGGAATCGATCGAAATCGATGAGGAGGCCTATATGAAACTAAATCGCTTCCCGCTGTCTACCGCCCTATGTATGCTTTGATCTTTAAAACTACGCGACGGATTTTGATGCGGTTTTTTTAATAGATAGAGAGATTTAATAGGAAGGTTTATAAACTATATTTTGAAACATAGATTTCGTCACGGGCAAAAAAACCTAATTTTACACCAGATACAGATCATTGCAAAAAGACATTACATGCGACAAATACAAAGTGCGGCCTTATCGCTTAGAAGCGATATTTTCTAGGCAATCTTTGGATGGACAGAATTATGTGAGTTTAAGAAAGGCAGGAGTGATCGATACGCGGTCAGAGTCACTAGTGTTTTTGGGTCGATAGCAGAAAAGAAGAAAAGTCGTCGACGAAATCTTCTTCGTGAAATAGAATATCAGTCCGTACAGTTGGCAAAATATTTTTTTTTAGCAAATTTGACTAAAACTACATATTTCTACTAAGTACTGACCTAACTAAATAAAACAAAACTTATTTTAACGTAGACCTTTGTAGCTTCTGCTACGATGCTACGCGGGACCCGCGTAGCTTACAAAAGACTTCAACGCACGCAATCTAAAACTGAGACATATACATAGAGCTGCAGTTTTTATGAAAATAGATAAAATTTTGCTCTTTTTCTTCGATGATGAATATACTAAGGTGCATGTAATTATAGTTCGTTAGCCCTCGCATTGGGGGTAAAAGTTTCTCAGTGGAGCTAACAGTGCTGGAGTCTGTAGGGTGTCCCAGAAATTTTCGACTCTGCAGTTATTTGACGACCTCTGTGGCGCGGTAGGCGAAGGTCCGCCTTCGACGCAGGACGTTGCGGGCTCGATTCGTTCCGGGTGTTCTGGTCGTGATCTATGTATAATAAAAATATCTATCTATGTAATATTGTATTAAGTATATCTGTCATCTAGAACCCTAAACACAAGCTCTAGGGAAAGATGACGCTGTATGGATTGTCCAACATTATTTATTGATTATTATTTGATTTAGTAGCTCATTCCCGTATATACTAATTTTGTCGTAGCGTTTCGCAGAATGTGCCACTATGCCATTATAATATGAGTGTGATGTTTTATTCAAGGCCGGGTGATCAACACGGACTGCATCGTGTACCCGCGACCTGCCTCGGGGAAGGTGGCGCGGCTGATGCTGGAACTACTGAAGTAGGTATACCGTGCTTTACCATCAGAATTTCAGACCATAGAAAAGTAACAGATCTTATTTAACTTTTTCTACGGTCCATAGTAATATATACCTTAAAACTAGCATACATAAAATATAAAGAAAATACTAAATTAATAACACGCTTATTATGATAATGCCGACAGTGTGTAGATGTCGAAATCAGGGTGTCAGCATGATGTCGGTGCAAGGCGCGGGCGCGAGCGGTGCAGCGGTGTCCCTTTGAAGGCGGCCAGTGAACTTTCTGAAGTTGACACCCTTCGGCCAAAACTCTGCGCTTAGGAACGTCGAGAGATCATGACATGGTACTCTCACCATAAACGAATTGAAGCTCACATTATGGCCAGAATTCAGCTTCTCGACGATTATTTGCCTTGAAGTTAGGTATACGTGTGGATAAAAAATATAGTGTCCTTCTGCTATCATCTTCGAACGCATTCTTTCATAATAACTTGTAAAGGGGAGTCGCGTTCAGCAGTGCAGTGCAGTAGGTACCAACTAATAACCTATAAGGTGAAACGTGTTAAATACAACCAGTGAAGGCCAGAACAACACCCAAACCTCCACATCTCAACTAATGAGTTTAATGTACAAATGCTTTAAAAAAAAAACATTTTAGTTACATCAACTTAACTATTGAAATAAAAAGAACAATAAGGTCTCTTCCGATCGGTCTGATCTGAGGTAGGCCTAAGGGCTTGATACACGGGCAGTGTATTCAAATTAATACTACCGATGTAGCCGCCGTATTAGGTTGCAGCTTCATTTCCTTCCTTGTAACAAATATTGTATAGTAAAAAAAAATATTTCTATGTATTAATTTCTTTGGGCTGTGTTATGTATGTTATGGGTATATAAAAAATGCTGGACAATCCATATTGTCCAGCATTTTTTATTTATCTACAACTCGTATATCAGAAACCTAGAAGGAGACGACGGGATGCTGATCAGCGAGCTGACGCAGGCCCTCATCCGCTCGAAGCTGCTGGTGGAAACCTTCATGCTGGACGCCGAGCCGGACCTGGAAGCCCTGGTAAAGACTCCTGGCGTGATGCTGGGCGAGCCCTACGCCAGCTTCCCTCGGGTGCTGGCGATGGTATGGATGGCGGCTACTGATCCTACCACTACGAAGCGGCATGGCTGGTGTCTTATTAGCAAGGTAGATACATATATAGATAGGAAACACTTTATAGGCCTCCCCAATGAGCGCCACAGCGCCCTGTCTTCAGTTTGACGCATCCAGCATCTATATCTGCAGTCTTTCGCAGGTCTTCATCCCACCTGGTCGGAGGTCGTCCTACACTACGTTTACTGAGTCGTGGTCTCCATTCAAGAATACGTTTGCCCCAGCGGTTATCAGTTCTTCGCGAGATATGGCCGGCCCACTGCCACTGCCTGCTTATTCTTAGAGCTATGTCGATAACTTTGGTTCTCCCATCCTAGCATAGCTCTTTCCATAGCTCGCTGAGCAACTTTGAATCATCGGCATATAGCCACCTCTTAAGTCTAAATATCTATATAATGTGATAAGATACATGCCAATATTATACAATATTAAGGTTAGCAGGTAGAGAATGCTATCTAGCACTATGCTCGCCTATGTACAACTTTTGTGCAATAAAGTATTATATATTCTATCTATTCCATTCTAATATTTATGTAAAGCTACGCACAACATTAAGTAAAACAAGAAAGACTCTCCAGGTGACGAAGTTCCTGCGCGTCTCCCGTCCCGTTCACGTCGCGGAACAGCTCCGAGCGTTGGACCCCATCATCGCGCGCGCTCGCTTCATCATCGAGGAGTTCATACAGCACGTGACGCCCATCAACGTCTTCGAGAAGAAGAACTTCGGCTCCCCTAACGCCAATGGGAATCGGAACACTAAGGTATGCCTATAATCCATGATATTGGACCTGTAGTTAGCTATTTGTATGTTACATCTTATAAATTTCATGTTGAAATTTAATTTTTATAAGAGTTTGGTGGCCACTGCGATCACAAAGGTGGCTGGCTACCAAGGGCAACTTCGTATATCTGCTTAAACTATATTAAACTAGCTGCGCCCCGCGGTTTCACCCGCGTGGTGATAGATATTTTGGATAATATACAATATATCTTTATAAATTGTAGCCTGTGTTATTCTGATGTATAAGCTATATTATTGTAAAGTTTCATTAAAATATATTCAGTAGTTTTTACGTGAAAGAGTAACAAACATCCATCCATACTTACAAACTTTCGCGTTTATAATATTAGTAGGATACTATTACAGAGACATTAAAAACAGCTTAATAGGTATCACAATAGCCTAATAAAATGTTCAATATTTCCTTAGTTCAACTTAATACATTGAAATTCATTTTTTTTTATTTGTATAGACTTAAATAATAGAAGCGTTTTACCTGAAATAAAACGCATATTAAAATACTTACCTCACTGGAAGCTTTTATAATGAGAGAGCACACCCGTTTCCGTCGAATTTGACTACTTTTTACCAGTACCATTGGTAGTACATCCGGTCTGAAGGGCGACACCTAGCGTCCGCGCGCCATTTTTTAGTTTACGTAAAATGGACAGCGCCATATTTTCTTATTGGCTAAGTTTCACCAGGCAGAATTAAAAGCAAAGCTTCCAGTGAGGTAAGTATTTTAATATGCGTTTTATTTCAGGTAAAACGCTTCTATTAAATTACAAGACCGTCACTGGAAGCTTTTATAATGAGATCTGTTTGTTTTCGCCTGGTGTCGCCACTTGTATAGTTTGAGGGAATAGCGCCAATGTGATAAGATAATACATTATCAAACAACAGAATGTCAAACAAATAAGTGTTTAAAAAAAGCACTTTATGTTCTCTAACTTTTGTTGAACTATTAGTATGACACTCTTTATGTAAACAAGAATCGTTTTGTTCAAACTTTATAAAAATATATTTAATATAATTATGACTTTTAAGCTCTGAACAGCTTAAATAGACATAAATTAATATTTCAGCGGACATAAATTTAGTGTTTAACATTTATTATTTCTCGCTATAAAATTGACGGCCCGTCAATCCCTCATCCTAAGATATCACTCCTGATACCAGCTTATTTAAAAATAGGATTTTGAACCACCCTGCAACGACAGTAGGTACATGATGTTGGCTTTGCCGTTCTTAGGCTAAGTATTTCTGACACAGCTATATACATAATTAATTCATAACACTTTATTCCATTTAACCTCTGTCATAATTGGAACCAAGTCCAAAAATCTAGGTATGCTCTTACCCGAACAGAGCAAGAGAAATATCACGGTATAACGAGATATTTAAAAATATATATATATATATTGTACAAAATATTTGTATTATAGAGATTATATTTGGTTTTCTCGCATCTCAAAGACGAGGTTTAAATTATCTATAGGTTTTTCAAAGCAAGTGCTTCAGAAAATGATTAAGTAAAACAAGAGCACTCTAATAGCTAGATGTGTAAATTACATAACGTTAAAAACAGATGTTTGTACTGCATGTTTATTTATGCTTCAAATATAAATCTGATTAAGACAGGGCCAATGATGCACCTGCACGGTTTTTGTATCGACATCATTAGCATTAGACCAAGAAGTCGAACGTTTACAAGTTAACTCATTACTCACATAATAATTTTATAGCAAGTATAAGATGACAAATTGTCAAGTGTTCCATATTATACTTGTTAGTTTTAAAGTACTTGTTACAGTTTTTCAGCGCTAATGGAGCCGCTAGCACTCTGGCTTCGAGGTCCGCGCGTCAATACTTTTTTCTGTTGAGGAAATACTCATCAAGTACTTATTATATTCCTTGATTCAGATAATTCGATAATATAGGGATAAGAAATGGTAGTAGAAATACCTATGCTATTGGGCGATTCGAAGAACACTGAATGCGTTGTAATACTTAATTTTTCAGATCTCGCGCGGTCTTCGAGGAAAATAGATGAATTACATCAGAGTATAAGAGCTCCCTGCTTTGCAAAGTTTACAAACGTTGACAGTAGATGCAACTGGGAGTAAAAGATAATGAGACAAGGTTGCTTACTCTTTTGCAGAGGAACTAATACCGTATGATTGTCACACTGAGCTGTGAGCGGCGCGTGTTGTATTTCTATGCCTGGCTTAGAAGTATATATAATATTTTATTCTTAATTACAGCGGAGGAGTAACTTTTATCGTGACCACGATAAAAGTCTTGTAAAAGTATTTCTTTAGGCTTACAAAATAAGCACTTAGACAAGTACTTAGACTTGCCTTGTACTCCTTATAAACATGATGTATGAAGCATCTATTACCACAATTTGTTTAAAGTGCATTATGCTTATCAAACCGTTTATTTTGTAAATTAAGTTTAAAGTAGGTAGGTCTACCAAAAACTTTTCAGCGACGAATTGTCAACTGTCGATGTTTAAGCCTGTGACAGCAGCCAGCAACGACAAACCATATGAATTTTAGAAGGCCACTATTTTTTTTCAAATTTTTAGTTAGATTTGTAGAAAACCAAATTAAAAACGTCTGAGCGAATAAGATTTATTTTCTGACGATAATAATAGTATAAAACTATGGCATAGATTTTGACTGCCCTAGGGCTTCCACAATAAAACTACCTAAATTATCTCTTTCTGCAGTTTGGGAACCGGATTCTCGAGATTTAACTTCCCACTTAGGTACGTAAGTATTTATATCTAATAACCATGATAGTCAAAAGTTTTAACGTAGGTGTTTGGATCAAGATTGTGCTCGCGAAGTACTACATCAGGGAATAAGTCGAGATTGCTAGGATTCTCATATTCCAGTTTTGAGCAGTATTTGGGCCACCCTATTCTTTTTGATAAAAAAAAAAAAGGATTTTGCTGTTGGGTATGAATACTATAAAGTTATTCTGAACTGTAGCCTAATGAAAATTCTAACAACTCTAGGCGCAGAAAGCGGCCTTCATAATTACTGGTGTAGAATAAGGCTGCGAAAGGACTTGCATAACCAGACTTGTGGTTGCAGAAAGTTTAGGAAGCATCAAGTGAATAGGTTTAGTCATAAATAACATACTCGTTTCAATACTATAATATATACTCCTCGGTTAAAAATGGGATGGATGGACCGATCCGTCAGATTATGGAACTAAAATCTGATATAAGATATAAAACTCTGGTAGCTGGAGCTACTTAACCTTTTCAATGATATCGCAAGGGTTTGCGAACTAACAAATGTGCTAGACTCATTGATTAGTGTCTACTAGGAGCATTAGAGCGTCCTATACTATTGTTAAGTGTTTACTAGGAACATTGAATCGTCCTGTACGATTGTTTAGTGTCTACTAGGAGCATTGGAGCGTCCTGTACTATTATTAAGTGTTTACTAGGATCATTGGAGCGTCCTGTACCATTGTTTAGTGTCTAATAGGAGCATTGGAGCGTCCTGTAACATTGTTTACTGTCTAGTAGGAGCATTGGAGCTTACTGTACCATTTTTTTTTTGTGTCTACTAGGAGCATTGGAGCGTCCTGTATCACGTCTTTGGCCGAGCTACGAGCCTCGGCCATGAAAGAAACCTCGCGAGTTCGCTGGTTCTTATTTTCGCTACTCCTAAGCTAACCTTAGTGGAGGTTATTATGGTTCCACCCCGCGAGGGTGTTATTGTTGGCATTGAAAGGAACCTTGAGGTCCTATTTGTGTGCCATAGCTCTGCCCCCGCGAGGGGCGGCTAAAACCGTGATTAGGTTTTCTGACCTTTATTTTATTAATAGGTATTTGTAACGAAATAGCATATGAATGAATATCTTAGGCATACATATTTAGCCTTGATTCCGGAAGGGGGCCTCGAGCTCCACGCGATGGACCTACTGGTGTGTGCAAGCTCTACCCTGCGAGAAGCCGTAAGAACCTTGATTAGGTTTTACCTGACAAAAAGGTTTTACTTAAATACCACTCAGCTTTCTACATCAAATAATCCAATTCAGTAACTTCTATTTCTTAAGGCTTACAATTTTAGTATCATTTAATCGATACTAGTAAAAAATTTAAAGAATTTATTATAAAACAGCAAAGTGTTTATTGATTTTTCAAAACGGGCCGTGAATAGCCGAGATTGAAACAAATAAATAATTTAATATTAGGGGGTATGCTATTAAGTGAAGTTTTGAAAGTGTCGTGCTTGTCTAGTTATTATTTCTCAGCTCATTTATTACTTTGTACAATAATTTCGTCTCAATGGCCACACACTAATGTAAAAGGTCTGAAGAGACTTATTGAAGGTCATCTAAGGCCATCAAGTTATTAAAATTAACGCTCAGGTCTTTTTAACTCTGGAAAGAAGGTCACGAAATCAAAATGATAATAATGGCATTATAGGATTTATCTGCGTGAGCCAAATTACGTAACGTAAGGTGTCATACATTTTCACCTCTTCGTTTGAACTAAAGTCTATGAAATCTGGAGTGTAGTTGAAGGTATCTTATCTATGACCTAGGGGTGCTACCTAAGCACTGAATCTCACCGCTATCTCGTAAAGCTATCTCTTGTTCGTGGTACCAGTGGGTCCTTCAGCTTTGTTTCGAGGTTGAAAGTAAATTCAGATTACTGACCTTGTCAAGACATCGGTCAGTGACGTCATTCTGTTCGTATAAGCGCTACAAACGTTAGAACAGGTAGATAGGTACCTTAGCATCATAGCAAGCAGTTTTAAAATGACCCGATCGGGCAATGAGTTATAAAACTTTGGAGCTTACCTATATCCTCAACGAATTTGCTAACTGTGGGATCAGGACGCAGAGTGCGTTTTGCACTGAGGCGGCTGTTTTGGTGGTGGCGCAGGGCGCTCAGTCCATTCACAGCATTTGTATTTCATTTAAATTATAAACTAATTTTAGAAGGTAGACAGAAAAATATATTTTACCAAATCATTTCTTAATTTCTTTCAAAGTACTGAAAATACCGGACCTGAACCGATAGATATAAATGTACTAATTTTATAATATAATACGATATTCAAACTGTAACCGAACTCGGCGGGAACATTTGAATTTGAACTGAAAAACTAAATAAACAGAATATAAAACGGTTAACTATAAAAGTAAATGATCAGGTATTTTCTTGTAAAATACGAGATCCGAGCTGGAAAGAACCGAAATTACCGAATACGAAACGGTTCATTATTAAAATAAATTATCAGGTATTTACTTTTAACATAAAAGATCCAAAACCGATTAGAAAACGGTCAATTATAAAAATAAATGATCAGGTATTTTCTTTTAACATACGAGATCCGAAATGGAAATAACCGAATATACGAACCACAAACCGGTAATATATAAAATAAATGATCAGGTATTTTAAAATACGAGATCCGAACGGAAAAATCCGTTAAATTTTTACCCGTTACGATTAAGATAAAAAATTTAGACCACGTGCTTTCTTAAAAACCACGTGCGTTGGTCTTTGCCCTGCAGAGGGACAATTATTGTTTAAATAAAAATAAAAACGGGTCCTTATGTTTTATCTAAAATAAAAAGATAATTTACGAACACGGTCGATAAAAAATAAAAAAAAAAAATTTTACGATATTTCATGTGCAAGAAAACAAGTATGTTCAAAAACTTACAGTTTTTTCTGCGATCCACTATTCACTTTAGGGTATACCTTTAGTATAATTATTACTGCAAGTGTAGCGCAACTGTAACAGAGCCAGAGCTGCTGCGGACCAGTTGCTTCGACGGAGAACGAAACGCCAATGAGAAAATATGGCGCTGTCCATTTTACGTAAACTAAAAAATGGCGCGCGGACGCTAGGTGTCGCCCTTCAGACCGGATGTACTACCAATGGTACTGGTAAAAAGTAGTCAAATTCGACGGAAACGGGTGTGCTCTCTCATTATAAAAGCTTCCAGTGACGGTCTTGTAATTTAATAAGCACTTAGGAGTCAAATTTTATACCTACTATAAATTATTATCAAAAACATTATTTTACAGGTCACTTCCATTTTTTGTCCACTCGTGGAAGAAGTGAAAATGAAACAATAATAAGATGAAATATTGTATTATTTTATATTTTGAAAAGCAATATCTATTTTCTATATCTGTTAAATAGGTGGCGGCGCTAGTGTGCCTCAAGGTACCGCGTCCAGTGCTACTTAATTGCCAAGTTAAACTTGTTATTTTCAGAGATCGGAGAGGGGGGATGATTCGGGAGGGGGGACGACTGATTCCATTACGGTGCCCACAAGAACTCATATCTCTGCGATTATAGCTGGTGTAAGACAATTTATTAATATTTCTTTTGTATTTGATTTGATTTATTTCCAATTAAGAGTAAATTACAGGTATAAAGTTTCTGCCAAACTGTACAACAGTTTGTCGGCAGTTCTTCAAGCCTTTCTTACTTGCCTTTTTTTTTTTTTTTTGCTGCTACATTACCTTTTCTCTTTACTTCTTTCATAGCCTTGTTCAACTACATCTATACACAATACAATACAATATATCTTTATTGCACCATCAATACAAAAAAAATAAAGGATCTTAATACTAACTAAATCTAGTGGCACAATCGGCGGCCTTATCGCTAAAAGCCTTTGGATGGAACCTTTGATTTTCCTATTATCTAAATACTAAGCCAATTCCTAATATTTTAACCCTTAATCACATGACATGGAACGGGAATGATACAAAAATAAATCTTTACTTAGTTTTCGATAAAAATTAATAAAAACAGCAGTGAAGAATACAGTGAAGATTTATTTTTGTATCATTCCCGTTCCATGTCCAAAAAAAGTCCAGAGTAATTATTTTAACTTTTATTTGAGAATCATAAGAACAAAACGTGTAGAGCAAAACGTATGAAAATGAAAGCTTGAAATAGAAAAAATATAAACCGGATAGGTACCTAAATCTAAATATAAGTAGACATATGAGTATATGTGCTCATGCCCCACCCACGTACAATTACATCATTGTAAGCTTAGGATCAGGAAACTTAATTTAATTTAACTGATTTTAAAGTTCGGGTAAATTGGCTCAATTTGGGAACAAAAATGTCAAGGATAGTGTTATCCTTAGATAAACCATTGTATTGACAGATTTTAGAGTGTGTTACGAAGGACGAACATATCACGCCACAGGTAACACATTGGCGTGATGTAGTGTGTTGTAACAATTTAAATGATTGATCGATTGTTCTATTTAAATACCTACTCAGCTAGGTACCTACCCTAATAAAAAATAATCCTAATAAAATTGCTTTACTTTCCTGTCTGACCGATCCTAGAGAGACGTAGATCATAGTGGCTTCATTGACATGGTTTGGCACAATCAAGTCAGCCGTTTAGCAAAATGTAACAAAAATTAAGGACTCTGGACTTTTTTTGGACATGGAACAGGAATGATACAAAAATAAATCTTCACTTACTTTTCGAAAAAAAAAAAACGAAATTATCACTAGACTTGACAATGAGTGATGGATACGCTTATTGTCATAGAACTTTTGTAGTATATATCTACCGCATCTCGTCGCCCTAAACTTCGGAAATATGTATTAGAAAATATTTTTTTGTCGGTTCTATCATGGACAAAAAAATAGAGTTTCTTTATCTATGGTTCTATGTACGATTCTAAAACACCCCCGAGAGTTTGGTCTTACTTTTGTTACACCATGTATATTACGTACCTACGTACGCTTACTGAATTATGAATTATGTCTCGCTTTGATGATAATGATGACGCTATTTAAAATTGCAGCCAGCGCAACATCGACGAGTGGCGCATTCACCAGTTGATCTCGGGTCCACTGAGAGGGTTTCTGTTAGTCTAACTTACCTATCTACTCCCATTTGATCATGCATGACGACATCTATGGCGCAGCGGCGAAGGCGGACCTTCGCCTACCGCGCCAGAGGCTGCGACGCAGGAGGTTGCGGGTTCGATTTCCGCCTCGGGATAAGTGTGTGTACGATCTGTAGATATTTGAACCGGGTGTTCTGGTTGTTATATATGTATAATATCTTGTTTGTTTTATTTTTAGGTGTACAATAAAATATTTATCTATCTATAACATTGAATTTGTCTGATGTATAAGCATATTGTTCGCAGGATTCAGCACGGCTGTTAGGACACCCAGGCTTGGTTCACCAGGACGAGCTAAGCCTGCGTGAAGACGAGATGGCCCTGCCCGAGCGTCAGACCCACGCTCACAAGCGGTCTAGTGCTGACGTCGTGCGTTGCAACAATGTTGTGGCGGCGCTTGCTTTTGCTGTCATGTTTTTTTAATAAAGAGTTTTCTCTTAATGTTGTATCGTTATTTTACATAGCAATTTAACATATTTTCAATGAAAAGCGAAATCCGTAAAACATTTTTTTATTTGTATAAAATTAATACTTAGTCTAATGATTTCGTTACAATCTCGCAGGTATTCATAAATATTCATCATTCATTCTATGGATACAAAATATATTTTATTTATGTACAGTAAAACTTTAATATAAAAATATATACATGAGCTACCTTACCATATAGGAAAATATAGAAAGGAACCAAAAGGTTTCATGATTTTACGGTAGATAGACACCGATCTTACAAAAAACAATTCGTCCAAAAAAAACTGTAAGCTTAATACAATAGGACAATAGTTTCAGTAGTAAAAGTTCTGCAGTCGTGCTATTGTAATTTGAACTGTACGAGTATGTAAAGGTAGTAAGTTACATTCCGTTGTACGCCGGGCCGCCGCCGCCTTCTGGTACCACCCAGTTGATGTTCTGAGAGGGGTCTTTGATGTCGCAGGTCTTACCTGAAAAGTAACACTCATTTTAAACCTTATGGCGTGGGGATAGACGTCATCTTATATCAACGGAATGTCGTGCATTTTGCAGTAAATAATGAGGTTGAAAATTCAACTCAGACAATTTAGAACCCATTTATAAATTATTAGAACGATAATAAATTTTAACCGTACTTTAAAATTCCAATTCATATTTCGGCAACTTAATTATAAGCGCCTCTAGCGAACGCATTGAGGACTATTTATTAATCTATCCGAGCGATGGAGCGTCAGTCATATTAACATGGACCATTGGGCACGTTTTTGGTCTCTTCTGTTTTTATTCAGCCCTGACCTACATTATACAATGACTGTATTATGGCTGCGCACAGAAAAGACTAACGCAAGGTAACATGAAATGTACCATGAAATCAAAGAATGTGTAGCTACTCACAATGTATGCAGTTTTGTGCGTTGATTTGCAGTCTTTGTCCATCACCCGTCTCCATTGGGACGTATTCGTACACTCCTGGAAAAACAAACTCATTTTACAGCGAACACCACCGATTACATTGGAATTGTGGCACCGGTTTATTAACATTATCATTGACCGTTTCGCACATATCTGCCTTATGGAATAGAATATAAAATGTTTATTTTCGTTTCAAAATACATATAAAACAATACAAAGAAGGTACCTAGTACCAACCAATAACAATTACAATCCAATTATTAAACAGAAGCTAACGAAAATAAACAGCTGGAATACAAATAGGCTACCGGATACCGGTTTAAACAATCTTCAGATCCTACAACCTACGGCGCGTCCGTTCGGGTAGCTATAGTCCAGCAGTGGGCAAGTATAGCTTGTATATGTACCAACAGAATGGACACTTGTTTATCAGTATTAGTCGTTCACGGTAATTGTACTAAGTACATTAAAAGGTGATATTACCTGCTGGACAGAACCTAGCCTCAGGTCCGTCGAACTCCGCCAGGTTCCTCTTCACGGGAACTGTGTCGTCCTTCAGAGTCAGGTGAGGGGGCTGGTCTGCCTCGTGGTTGGTCCCTGGAAGCATTATTAAGATTTTCCATCAGAATTACATATATGATGGAAAATGCGTCGCGTATTATCGGTCGCGTTACGCCAGAACTGGAGAATATACCTCTATACAATACAATACAATACAAATACGCTTTATTGCACATCAAACACAGAAAAAAAAAACAGTAAAAAACAAACAAACAAAGAGACAGATGCACAATGGGCGGCCTTACCGCTAAGAGCGATTTCTTCCAGGCAACCTTTGGATAGACACGTAGCTATAGTATAGGTATACCTATCTCCCTAGCTTTGTTTGCTAAGATAACTTTAAAAACTAAAGATATTTTGAACACCTTGGGTGCTTACAACAATTATGATGATTCGAAGCGCGTATATCAAATTGCTTTTATGTTTTTCAGATCATTTTGATTACTCTAGACGCTCATATCAATATGACGCTGACAGTACCAAATAGTAAAAACGAGACCCTTTCCCGCCTCAACTGTTTCCCATCTAAAAACAGATCCCATTTCGTTTTGTATTAACGGTTGAAAGTTGAAAGACGTGCTGTTGCCGGTTTTATTTACATAAAATATATATATATATATATATGGGCCTCCCCAGGCTCTTCCAATATACCCTACGGCACGTATGGCAGTAGAGTTGGCCCGATAGCAACCTACGAGAAGCAATGAAGTATATATATAACTCTATATATATACTTCATTGCTTCTCGTAGGTCATCTTGGCGATCTAATATTTACACCAGCGTATTTACATAAAATACGTAGGTAGTATACACACCAGTTAAAGCAACAGATGAGAGAAGATCGAATGTGATCTTCCCATCTGGCTTCGGATACTCGATAGGCTGGCTCTCTTTAGCTGGTTTCAGTTTAGCGTGGTCCGCGCCTGTAAGTAATAAAAACACAATGTTTATGAACAGAAGAATCAAATTCGTTTGACCCGTGCCCGATTTTATATGACAACAAGTCCTATTACTGCGCCAAGCAAGGCACTATTCGAGTATTTTTTTTTTAGACTTGTCGAAGCTTAGCTCACAATATTCTCGGAGTTTCTCTGAAGGATAGGATTTTGGGAAGTTGTCGACATAGCTCTTAGAATAAGCAAACTGAAGTTGCAGTTGGCCGGCTATATCTCGCGAAGAATCAACAACCGCTTTGGGGTAAACGTTGTGTAGGACGCGCTCCGGCCAGGTGGGATGACTAGGAAAGACTATAGGCAGATGCTGGATGCGTCAAGCTGAACAGGGTGATATGACTAATATTGCTTCAAATTATATCTGTAACACGACGCCAAGGAAGTGAGTTTCAGTTATTTGTGTCGCGGTTCGTCTAAAAACATTCTACCTCGAGTTTGGCTAGTATATATTTCCTACATTATATGTACATACCTCCGTGACTAAGTGTCCAAGGTTCCTTCCCGCGCATAGCGGTACTGAACGCAGAGTACGCGAGACCTCCGTACAAGCCTAGCTTGGTGTGGAACGACGGACGGCAGTTGCGTACTTGCTGCAATACAGATAACGTCATTATTATTAATTACCAGAAATTGTTATTGTAAAAAACATATAAATAATAGAATAAAACGTAGAAAGGTCTAAACTATAAAGAACACACGCCGTGTTTGTTGTAAAAGTGAAAAACCTTCACCACACAGAACTATCTAGCCCCAAGCTAAGCAGAGCTTGGTTATGTAAAAACAAGTCATATGTAAAGACTCAGTGGAGAAATACTAATGGTACCTACTAGATAACAATGCTTTAAAGCAAACTTTGGTAATTTACTAGCGTCAATTATTTTTTTTTGAGTCTATTGACGCAGCATTGGTTCTACGCGTAAAGAAAACCCTTTTTGCACATAGGGAGCTTTTTCCTTCCTTCCATGAACATTTGCCCTTCCAGTTCAATATTTCTTTTATAAACAGTACAAAAGTTCACGAAGCCCCCTTTGCCACAATACTAATTTCCAAACACACCTATAATATGGGTGCGTAATGACTGATTATAATGGCTGGTCATACCTTCAATTCCTTGTAAACATAGGATTCCTTTAGCTTGTCTTCATAGGTCGTTGGCACGATTCCCTTGTCGTATGAAGCTTCTCCAGACAGGATGTAGTCCATAGCTGATTCAGCTGCCAACATACCTATTGATATAAACACACACGTGAGACAGATTTTTTTGACTAATGTGATTTTTATGATGTTCTTAAAGTATGGTTTGCGTGACTTCAAAAAGGAGTTCGTTAACGTTCAACTGGACGAAAAAATCGGTTTTTTATGCTTTCACGTTGAACGTATAAATGAAAGGAGGTTAGTATTCTGTGTCGCAGGCGGCCTTCGCCCACCGCTCCACATCGGTCGTCAAAGAAATATGACAAATATCGCTTATTACTTTGGACGTTTTGAAGTGCTACACTTCAAAACGTCCAAAGTAATAAGCGATATTTGTCACAATTCTACATACATAGTATATATATCCTCTACATACATATATATCCTCTAAAACCTACATACATAATGTCTGTAGGTTTTAGAGGATAGAGGCCACTACCCGATTATTTAAATTGTCGTAAATTGTGCTGTAATCATAATAAACCACTTTGACTTAACCTTGCAACACTGCTTAATATCGGGTTTCATAACCTCACATACGTACCGCTCTTCATAGCGTTGTGTGTCCCCTTGATCCGCGGTACATTGAGGAATCCCGCGCTGTCTCCGGCTAGGACGCCACCGGGGAAGATAGGCGTGGGCAGGCATTGCCACCCACCCTCTACTAACGCCCGGGCGCCGTAGGCTATTCTGGTTCCTCCTGAAATATATTGCAAGTTTGAATAGTGAGCGAGATATGGCGTTGGCAACCCTAGTAACTGGAAACGTAGGGGGTACGTTTACACGGCAGTTTGTTTTACAGGTCCATTTTATCGTACACGGTTTTATTCGGCGATGGCGTATTAGATACCTACTCTTGTCTTCTTTTATGTACCTACCTAATGTTTTAAAGCTTTGTGCCACCACACCAGGACCTGTTTGAAAATCAGCGCCGCTACTAACTCCGGCTTGTAGCGGCATAATGCTGAGACAGGGACCTTTTTGGCCCCTTATGTAACACGTATCTGTATGTTTTATTTATTTCCTTATATTTTTTTCTTGTTTGTATTCTAATTCTAAACTATTCTATGTAATGTGTCGTGTTATGTGTTATGTATGGTGTCAAATAAATGTATTTTCTTTCTTTCTTTCTTCTTTATTTCTATGTTTTAGGTTATGGTTAGTTGTATGAGGAAGTTTCCAGACACAACAGTATAAAAATACTGGTCCCTTATATCTGATGGAAGCTGCGTGGAGTGTGGCACGATAATCTGAATTTAATTTGAACTAACACACGGTCATTTCAAATTCAAATCCATATATATTTTTATGTGTGTAATTTCCATAGTGTTTACCTTCAAACAGCGGCTTGACATAAGGATGCAGCTTGAACCGCTGGAACTCTCTGAACGGGCTGAGATAGGGGTTGGAGTAGTCGAGGCCGACTACGAAGCCCGCAGCCACCAGCGGCGCTTCGCCCTCCTGCGTCGCTAAGTGGTAGATGAAGGAGCCTCCGTATGTGTTCTTGTCTAGCGGCCAGCCAATTGTAT
This sequence comes from Eupithecia dodoneata, assembly GCA_947044415.1. Lineage (NCBI taxonomy): Eukaryota > Metazoa > Arthropoda > Insecta > Lepidoptera > Geometridae > Eupithecia > Eupithecia dodoneata. The sequence goes on from OX345670.1 coordinate 7,081,143, forward strand.
GTTCTACTAGGCCGGGTTTGTGGTTCTGGAAGTTACAAACATATATTAGTACCATAAGCTTTGTGCATATTAATCCAATACGCTACCACCCAGCATAAAAATGTGCATTCAATAATGGGCTTAAATTCGTTATCTTTAGATAAATTTTATAGTGATAAAATCGCGCTACCACCCAGCACAAAAATGTGCATTCAAATATGGGCTTTAAACTCGTTAGCTTTAAATACATTTTATTGTGACAAAATGGCTTTCCCAGGCTTCAATTGTAGCTGTCTTTCATCAGATGCCGTCAATCTTACTAATATTATAAACGCGAAAGTTTGTAAGTATAAATGGATGTTTGTTACTCTTTCACGTAAAAACTACTGAATGGATTTTAATGAAACTTAACAATAATATAGCTTATACATCAGAATAACACATAGGCTACAATTTATAAAGATTATTGTATATTATCCAAAATATCTATCACCACGCGGGTGAAACCGTGGGGCGCAGCTAGTAGTATAAATAAATGGCAGGTCAGGACACAACTTTGCTGTTTATATATATTTTACGGGACTAACTAGTGTATTTAAAAACAAAAGCACTCTGATATAGACATATCAGGTCTCAGCTGCTCGTCTATATCTAAATAACAATAATATATTACCTCGGGTGTAACTTCCCACAATTCCTTCAATCCGATACCGTAGGACTGCGGTTCACTGTTCTCCTTCAGATTGTACTTGCTACAGACTTGCTTCGTCAAATGACCGTGGCAACCTGAACATAATAGTTTAATAATTAATGTGTGAAACAAAAATCACATTGGATTAATATTTTTACTATAAAAACTGTCGTAGAGCGACGAATTCATGATGATATTGAGCGGGTTAAGATCTCCACATATTAATTCTATACCGCTTACAACACGGCACAAAAATGTGCATACAAACTCGTTATTTTTAGATACATTTTACAGTGAAAAACAAACATATTATCACTGTAAAATTTTAAGCTTTTACGAAGCCTTTTTTATGCAAATAAGATTGTAAATATATGCTTTACTTTATCTAATTACTTTTTTTTTTCTAAAGTAAAGTTGTAGTATTAACCAAGCCTCCATTCTATGACTATGATAATTTCCATGAACTGGGGCAGAATTCTGCCTAAAAAAATCGCTTTACTGTCTGAGCCAATGCAGTTGTTATTGTGAAACAATTATGTTTGTACCTTCAGTGAGAATAGTGATCTTGGAGTGGAACGCCATGCCTCGTTCGAACATGTCCTTAGGGCTCCCGTCCTTGGCAATGCCGACGTCGCCTGTAGCTACTCCCTTTAGCGACCCGTCTTCGCGGAAGATTAGGTCTGCGCCGGCGCATCCCGGCCATACCTGGAAATAGATAAGAGTTAGAGTCTTACTTATGAACTTATTTGGGTTGGACTAGCATTATAAGGTTTTTTGTTTTTAAAGTGGTGATGTGATTTAAAAAACTCAGAAGTTTCCTTAAGTGTGGGTACTTAGGGAAACTTCTAAGTTTTTTAAATAATATTTCATGAATTTACTGTCAAGGTAGTCCCTTCGGCCGTCTACAGAACCGGAGTTTCAGAACTGGTTCCATACGAGGCTTTTAAATTACTTGTACGGAACTGGTTCCGATCGTGGCTATTAATTTACTTGTATAGAACTGGTTCCGATCGAGGCTCTTAATGTGCTCGTATAGAACTGCTGGACCTCGTTCACCGAAAAATGCTTGACATGATGGCCATGGTATTGAGAAATATCATTAACTGTAAATTATTGAAGTATCTTTCGGGATGAATCTTATAAGACTTTGTGTAGTCTTTTTATGTATGCCTACAGGCTGATCATCGGACCACTCTAGACATAGAATTTTATTATTTTGTCTAGTGTAAAATAGACCAAAATTACATATACGTTGATGTCGAATGCGTAAAATATTTGAAGTTTCACGCATTGCATGCATGGGTAGGCATATAATTTACGAAGAGATACGAAGTTGCCCTTGTTTGTCACCAAAATCTATTTTCGCATATCTACCTAAACCTTACAAAATACAACTATTTCAGAGGCATAACAAAATCTTATAATAGGTATCACAAAATACCCACTAAAATTTGTTATATTTCCTTTGTTCAACATAATAATAAGATAAAATAGGTGGCGGCGCTAGTGTGCCTCGGAGTAGCGCCTAATAAACTAGTTGGTACCTCAGCCCCTAAAGCCTCCGCTTGCTCCGACATCCATCTCACAAGGTGTCCCAGGCGGACCACGTAGTTACCGTGGTTGTAGTTAGGTAATCCTGCAAAACAAAAAACATAATTCATGATACGTCTTGCGCAAGTTTGGTAGTAGTTGTAAGTTTATATGCTCCGAGATTTTCTCAGAAGTAAGTAGTAGGTATTTGTAGGTCTGATCGGGGTTTACAAAATGTAGTTGGTTCCTAAAAAATTAATGTAGTGTTTGACGACCTCTGTGGCACAGTGGGCGATGGTCCGCCTGCGACGCAGAAGGTTGCGGGTTCGTTTCCCGCCTCCGGTCAATTTTGTGTATGATCATTTTTTATTTATTTAGTGTAGGTAATGTGTCTGAAAATATGATACCTTTGAACACAGGCAGCGGTATTCTCCCACCGGTAGTCAGAAGTCCAAACTTATCACTTGTGACCTCTGTGTTCATCGGAGCTCCTTTCTCTTTCCAATCCGGAATGAGTTCGTTTAATGCTATGGGGTCCACGCAGGCCCCTGAGAGGATGTGGCCGCCGGCTTCTGCAGCCTTCTCTAGGAGTGTTACTCTCACCTCCTGGAATATAAAATGGGTAGTGTGTAATTAACAAATAATAGAAAGTCGCACAAACAGTAATGCTACCATGCTATTTAACGAATAACATAACGTAACACAGCATCACGTTAAAATGCGCCTTAACACGCGTTATTCGGTAACGCGTGTTAAGGCGCATTTTAACGTGAATAACGCGTGAAAAGGCGTGTTTCACGTCAAACTGCGCCTTAACACGCGTTATTAGCGTAATAACTCTGATTTATTTATTTATTTAAGAAGATAACGCGAGTAAGGTTATGCGATAATTATTGTGGTAGTCTTGCAGTTGTTTACATGTTCGATTTTAAGGTATGTATTCGATTCGAGTTTGCGACTTTGATTAGTTTCAACATACGAAAGACTACTGTTCATCTTTTGTATGCTGCAACTAATCATTTATCTTTATTTATTTTTCGAAAGGTATAATGCTGTTAACCACAGCTGGCCATGCGTCACCAAACTTTATGGTGAGCGCAGATGGCATAAAAAATACTAATGCGAACACACTCAATCGATATGTAATGGTCAATCTCCTGCATGTGTACATTAGAGGTATTCATACTCACAGCCCCCTTCTCCTCTGCTATCTGCCGCGCGCGGATGGCAGCTGCCATGCCAGCTGGCCCTCCTCCGATAATGAGGATATCTGTCTCCTCTGCCACACGCTCCATACTGACTTCTGCAATATCAATAATTAGTCATTAGTACCATTATATATTTTAAGAATTATGACCTGGCATCTTTACAGTTTTAGCAGCGTATGTGAGTTACAAATAACCTTGTTTGTATTGATTCAAATATAATTTAGAAACTAGAAGACTTTGTGCAATTTGTTAAGTTTGGCTCTGAATACTTAAATTATTGATTTACAATCATTCTAATGGACAAAATCATTAGCAAATATTGATGTGGGCTGAGCTCAGGGCATAATATACATATATCTGTGGTTTAATTTATTCAATAGGCATATCAGTCATTTAGCATCCATAACACAAGCTCTGCTTAGCTTGGGGCTATACATAATACAATACATTACATAGATAGATATTTTTTTATTATACATATAGAAAACGACTAGAACACCCAGAACAAATAACTGCAAATCTTACAAAAAATTGTCCTGAGGCGGGAATCGAACCCACAACCTCCTGCATCGCAAACAGACCTTTGCCCACCGCACCACAGAGGTCGTCATATTGTAGGTAGTACATACTATCTACCTTGAAGGTTAATATGTTTACCTTTCCATCTTGGATCTTTATCTCTTGGATGTATGCTGTAATGTGTAGTTATTTTTGGGTAAACATCTGAAAACGACCTCCTCGCAGCATTTGTTAGCCTCCCCACTGCAAAAAACAAAGATTAATCAAATTTAAAAACAAAACACAACCAAAACAAACAAATGAACTTTGAACCTTTTAATCATTCTCCATTGCATAATAGTTTGTAAATGTTTAAAATTCTTTGGGTACAATTATTGCTTCCATTTTTCTCAGTAGCACAATGAAAAACTACAATAAATATGAAAACTAGAAAATAATAGTGTTTTGTTGTTCCAAAACAGCTGATAACGGTTTAGTTCTTGAAATGCAACGTCACAGAAACGACTCAGCGTTTGAAAGCTTTTAATACAGAAACAATACCTTAGACATTCATGTTCTACTTTTACACTTTGAATATCGTCATTATACTTAGAAAAACGTACAAAATATCAATTTACCCTTACGAGCCGAACTAACAAGTGCCGCAGCCATTTTCACACCTAAAAACACAGACAGAAGTAAGCAAAGCAAGCTAGAATGTCAACAACAAGTCTGACTGACTACTACGAAATGACATAAGACAATGACATTGACATTTTGAGATGACTTTTTCTCAGACGAAGGAAATCCACAGCGAGCCATAAAAATAAGAAGTTGAGTTGAGTCGAAGGAAATCGTTCGAAAAATACCCGGGTTTTTTCAGCGGGAATCTGCGAATTTACATTTTTGAACATAAGAAACAATGCAGGCAACCGCAGATGTTTCCTCTCGAAAGCTGCCGAGCTATCGGAAACTTCCTGTTTTTCTTTTCTACGGACGGACGTGACTACATTAATTACCTCCTCCAACCAATGGGGGTTTTGCCATGATCACTATGCATGGCTGGGCTGATGCATGGCAAGCTCATTCGTGATCGCAGGAGATACGTTAAAAGTTCTCAAAAAAGCCGCCGCCCTTCCTGGATGTCGTAAGAATAGGTTGACTAAGGAGTCAACCTATTCTTACGACATCCACAGACTGACTTGGAGGGGTCGATTCTTACGGCGACGTGACTGGCATAGCAAGGACTGATCACGGATGCAGAAAGGAACAAAAAAGCATTGTAGAAGGTCCTACAATGCTTTTTTGTTCCTTTACCTACAAACTCTGCTTAATTGTAATATAATCTTTGTATTTAGCTCATTTCAATGATGGCAGGCCAGACAGAATCAGTGTGCTACTTGTGTCATGCAGTCCGCGCTGTTGCAAGTTTATGAGTGTGAAATCAGAATCCTTTCAAAATCCTACTTCTTACTATCCTACTAATATTATAAACGCGAAAGTTTGTATGTAGGATATTTAGTTAATCTTTCACGCAAACCTACAGAACGGCTGAAATTCGGCACGACGTATTTTCATTATTTTAATCATTCGTTAAATTTCCTCTAGTTCTTCAACAAAATATACCCCGAACGTTCCCAAAACATGAGTACCTTACCTACCTACCTTATTAATGGACTTTTCACACGAAGTGAAACAGAGGTCACTCCAGAGGAAAGTTAGTTCGTTCAACATGTAAGACGCGCGACGCTATGCGTTCCAATTTGTTAACTGTTTTCATAGCGTATTCGTTCCAATTGATATTAAATAATTATATATATAGCAATTAAAAATGAATAAAATTTATGTAAGTATTATTTACTAACTGCGCCCCGCGGTTTCACCCGCGTGATGATAGATATTTTTGATAGTATACAATATATCTTTATAAATTGTAGCCTATGTGCTATTCTGATGTATAAGCTATATTAATGTAAAGTTGCATTAAAATACATTCAGTAGTTTTTACGTGAAAGAGTAACAAACATCCATCCATCCATCCATCCATACTTACAAACTTTAGCGTTTATAATATTAGGTAGGATTACCATGACATGACATTATATAATTGTAACTTTTACAAGCCCGCTGTTAATATCAGCCAATAAACTCATAACAACTTATTACTACACTTACTGTACTTATCGTAATTAAGATATCGTGTGCGATAGGTATATGAGAAAAACAAGAAATATATTATTTTAAAACTTAATGTGCATTTATTACGAAACTTAAATATTATAAATTACAATAAAATCTTCCTCTACTTAACGGGTTTCATCTGCCAAAGGCCGTCGTTGAGATAGTGGCAGTTTTCGATACCTACGCCCTTGTTCACCTTTGCTCTGTAAAAAATAAAAAAACATAATTAAGTATTTCGTTTTTTGGAAAGTAAATTCCTAAGACAGATGACTGACCGTAAAATATCGGTAATTGCCTTAACCAGCTCAAAAAACATTGGTGATTTGATTATCTACCGTTTTTAGTAACAAGGGGTATTTTGTAGGTGCAAAGGAAAGCTCTAAATTATAAACCAGAAATGAAGTAGGTACCTGTGACAATAAAAACTCTAACGTAAGCGATAGCCGAAGCGAAGCCCATTGTGCAATATGTAGCTAGCTACATAGCTATTGAATTTATCTGAATTGTTTATACTTTCTCGCGAGAGCAATAAATAAATTTAAGTGTTACTCCTGCATAGATTCCTATTGCATAAGTAGATAATTATGCAATAGGAATCTATGCATAAGTTAAATCGCATTTAGGAAGGTAGGTTCCGATTTAGGACAAGAATGGTGTCTAACATTCTAAATCTATATCAGACACTAAATCGGAAGGATGTTGAGGTTAACAACTAATAAAATAAGCTACGAACTTAAAGAGTGACGTCATCTTATGCTGTCCTGCTCAGTTCGCATCCGGTCTAAGCGGAACAGCATGACAGAAACTGTGAGAAAAGAGTCACTCGGATGACTCCAGCCTCTACAAATCCTACGCACTTTGTCCCGAACACTCTCCCCCTTCTGAGGCATGCCATATCACATCACAGACTTCATTGCCGGGCTGCTCCACCCCAGCTCGGTGCTGCTCTGTGCTCCCCCATCCCAAATCGAAAATGTGCTTTCCTCAGCGCGCCTAATTCTGTGCCACGTTTTGGCGAACCGTTTCACGTTGCCAAAGTTGGCAGCACTACTAACTAAATCTGATGCTTGGACAGTGAACCTGTTAAAGTAAGATACTCACATGTCATCAGTAGAAAGAGCAGTCAAACCAACAGCAAGCGCGTGCGTCTTTCCCTCCGCCACTACAGCGACCACGTTACCTGAAAATAGATGGTCATTTTCAAATCTAAGTACACCTTGAACTGTTTGTTTCATTTAGTATTGCACCACTTTCTTTTAATATTAATATTTTATGCAATAGTTTGTTCTTCTGCATTTATTTTTAACCTTCCCGTACCCATTTTAGAAAGTTAGAAAACTACAAGACCGATTTCATAACTTCTTTCACCACTAGAATGCTACATTATCCCTGAATAACATAGCCTATATTTATAGGTTTAATAAATAAATGCCCACCCGTGCGAAGCCGAGACGGACCGCTGGTGGCTCATAACGAGTGATTTTAGTTCTTATAGAAGTATAATATGTAGCAGGCCTAGGTTACCTGGGAGAAATGCGCTGTCAGCGATAAGGCCGCCTATTGTACTTTTAATGTGTAATATTTCGATATAAGGTGTTATTTTATAGTTTTAAGTGCAATAAAGTGTTCATTCAATCATTCATTCAGGTCGAGACTTTGCCCAACGATTCACTCCGAGGTCTTATTACAAAGAAGCCATATATCTACCTAAGTCATTCTGAGTTTATATATCACATGGTAGCGTTTGCTTAGAGATTATCTTATTCTAATACCGGTACGTTGCTGGCTTCCGTGGCATAAGCGATGCGAGTATCGAACTCTCGAACTTAGCCCTTGTATTTCGTAAAAGGTGACTAAGGGAACTTACGCCAACACGAAGGGCAGTAGCTTCCTTCTGTGTATTTCGACGGTCCTAAAAACCAGCGTCACTGTCGTCCTCGGTCGATAACGACAGCAAGGGACCTTAGTAGTCTTACATTATATGGAAGGACCAATTTTTTTTACTTTTGTGACTCTACTACATGCTTCTTACATTATGTTTAAGATTTAAATTTCTAAGGCTTATGTTATTCTGTAAAATGCATATTTTTGTATTTTCCTTTTTTGTACAATATGTGTGTGGCTGTGAATAAATTATTAATAATAAAAAACCCCCCTAGTTAGGCGGACGTAGGTATGTGTGCTGAGTGATAGGTAGGTACGTTGCTTGATTAAAGCACGAAGCAGATCATCAAATGAAATGATCTAACTACTACATATTGATAGGTAATAATTCCTATCTTGTTTTACATTAATGTCAAATTTTTTGCAAAAATTATATTTTTCTTATACTATAGTCTTAAGGCTGTTCATTTTTTCTATTCTTTTAATGTATTGTTCCGACATCTTTTACTCTACTCTATTGTGTCATTTTTGGTGCTGTCGTCCTTATTTTTCTATTAATAATAATGTAAATCCTTTTATTGGCTGTCAGTGATATTTATAAGATAAGTTTATTTATTTTTAAGAGCTGTGGATTTTGTTCATTAATAAAATAAAAAATAAATCAAGCTAGAAATATACAGACTGTACTCCACTAAATTCCAGTGATCGTAGCCCACGTGTCGTAGCCGCTCTTTTATTTATATGCGATGCGTATACCCATACCTTTATCGATAGTAGACATCTTGGCTCCTGGTGATGTGAGTCCGGGGCACATGATATTGGCGCCACTGAGGACGAAGCGGATGGCGCCTTTGTCCACCTGCTGCATTGGCACGAAGAATGGATCTGGAAGATTTAATAAATAATTTACTCAGGCATATTAATTAACCTGCTGATTATTTTGACAAACTTCTTTGAGCAATGACGACCTTTTGGGCTTATCCGAAAAAAATGGACAGCCGCAAAATATCGAGTTTTGTTTCAGGTACAAATTCATACCATCATTTATGAGCTGACCGTATGGCACATTATGTTGGTGTTATCTATGGGTTTTGATGGACTTTGGCGTTGAAACCAGTGACCAATGTCCATATTCTGTCTGTTTGCTGATAATCATCATCCACTGATGGACATAGGCCTCCCCTAATGAGGGCCATAGCGCCCTGTCTTCACCTTGCCGCATCCAGTATCTGCCTGCAGTTCTTCGCAGGTCGTCATGCCACCTGGCCAGAAGACGTTCTACACTACGTTTTCCTAGTCGCGGTCTCCACTCTAGAACACGTTTACCCCAGCCGTTGTCGGTCCTTCGCGAGATATGGCCGGCCCACTTCCACTTCAGCTTGCTAATTCTTAGTCATTTCATCTTCTATCTATGCTGATAATAGATACATGGTAAAGAAAAAAACAAACTCACATTTATGTAACAGTCTAAGAGTGGGCATCCAGGGTCCCTCGCGGTGTCTGAAGAACAGCAGTTCACCAGCGCTGTTCACCATTATCTCTATGTGGTCGTGGCTGAAACATAGAATAACATTAGGTACTATCCCATTTTATCATCATGACCTGGAATAGTCCACAGCTGGTCAGGCTGGACAGGGGTGTCTAGAAATGATAAATGATAGACTAACTAGAGGATTCATTACCGAGATCCCGGTCGTTTTCAAGTCCCGAAGATTTCAAGATTTTATTACGAAAAACCCCGGGATTTTTGAGTTTGTAAAATTAATTTAATAATAGGATTTAAGAGTTGGATTCGTTTAATTAGTATCATACAACATGAAACTAATCAAATGCACTCATTTCACTACATTATGGGAAAGACAATGCTTATCGGACCTTTTTTTAACCGACTTCAAAGTAGGAGGAGGTTCTCAATTTAACTGTATTATTTTTTTCATGTTTATTATATTATTTAGTTTTTTTTTCTTCACTACCTGTGCCCGCGCTTCGCCCGCGTGGAAATCTATGTGTCAATCCTCTTGAATCATACTAAGTTATATTTAAGTAACTACAAAAAAAAACCGCATCAAAATCTTTTGCGACGTTTTAAAGATCTAAGTGCATACATAGGGACAGACAGACAGCGGGAAGCGATTTTGTTTTATACTATCGAGAATATTCCCTATTAGGAACTATTTGACAGACAAGCTTCCTCACCATTTGACAATCCTGAAGGTGTCTTTCTTAGGCAGCACCTGATCGATGTAGTTCTCTAACGGGGGGTACAGCTCGAGGAGGCGCGCTCTGATCCCCTTCTGTACTGAGGACTTAAGCTGCTGGACTCCCGAGATGCTTTCCTTCTCGTCGAACCTGGAACAAGTAGGTGATCGTTTAGATAGCAGATAGATAGATTCAACACACTGACACAGTTGTTGTTGTAACCGTTATTTCGATTATTTCAGTTACATACAATCCTTAGATAGACAGACAGATAAAGTGTTTTTTTGCAACTTCAAGTTCAGACACACAGATACATAATATGTACAAAAATTATACAGTAGAATCCTTAGATAGATAGACAGATAAAGTGTTTTTTTGCAACTTCAAATTCAGACACACAGATACATACATAATATGTACAAAAATTATACAGTAGAATCCTTAGATAGATAGACAGATAAAGTGTTTTTTGCAACTTCAAATTCAGACACACAGATACATAATACGTAAAAAAAATATACACTAGGAAATAGGAATAACGAAACACTAAAAAAATTATAAAATTAAAATCTAGGTAAAATGTCTGTGTGTGCTGCAGTAGGTATGTCAAAAAGGCATTGGCTAAGGCTAATCTGTAATGAATAACGAAATCATCCGACAGAGAACCAAAGCTACCAACATTGCTCAAAGAATTAGCAAGTTGAAGTGGCAGTGGGCCGGCCATAAATGACGAAGAACCGGCAACCGCCTGGGGTAAACGTGTTCTTGAGTGGAGACCGTGTCTCGATAAACGTATTGTGGGCCCTGCGGCCAGTTGGGATGACGACCTGCCACAGACTGCAGGCAGATGCTGGATGCGGCAAGCTGAAGACAGGACGCTATGGCGCTCATTAGGGGAGGAGCCCTATGTATGTTCCTCAGTGTCCTACGAGTATTATATGTTGATGGTGACGAGGATAAAAAAAAAAGTTCGGCAGGGCCAGTAGTAAAGTGTTTTTCTTGTTCTTCAATAATCACGAGTTCTTAGAGAAATATAAAACTAACGAATCTGAAACTCTCTCCCTCCACGTCATAGATAACATTACATATGTATGAAACATCGACTACGTACCCTAGACACCTAATACAGGGCGAACGATTTAAGACACCACATAAGATAAAGATATCTTATAAAAATCCACGCCCACTAACGTTCGATCAGTAACGACCAGACCAGTGACCCGTGAAAATCTCTGCGCTCGCTTACTCAATGGCTCCTGACGGAGCTCAACTTAATTTGGTTGACCGGTTGAGGTCAACTGTCGAGGTCAACTGTGCATCTCTTTCTTTCATAACCAATTCTGTATTTGCTTTCCTTTTTTCTCTGAGAAGGCGGGATAAATAGTGCTGTGCCGTAGGCGACATTAAGATGTCGATGGCCGTAGGAAAGATTATGATGAATTATGTAAAAGTCGATTAAAATAATATTTAACGTTACATTGCTACATGGTATTATCTAAAATGTAAGGTACCTAAATGTAAACTCTAATATTTATTTATTTTTCATATAATATTATTCTATTCTACTATAGTATAAAGCTAGATTACCATTGATACTTATTTTTTTTTTATTATTATACATTATACATACTATATAAAGCTAGATTACCACTGACTGACTGATTTTCGCCTTGATGGTGGATGGGAAGGTATGTTTTTTTTTACAGAATCGTATAGGGGAGGTAAAAGTCTCCTAGGGAAAATTCCGACTTTTTGACATTTGCCCCCCCAAGACCGCCCCCAGTGGGGGGGCTCCTACATGGAGCCATATTGCTTAATTTTTTTATGGGGGTTGTATAGAGGGGGACAAGTCATTTTGAATGCATAGAAAATGTTGCCCCCCCTGCCCCCCCAGGACCCCCCTTTTGAGTGTGCTACCAGATACCGTCGCGTGTATCGTTTTTGACTAACTTCAAGATGCGACCGCGGGGAAGTCGGGGGTCGTCGGGGGGTCGCCGGTGGTTCGTCGGGGGGTCGCCGGTGGTTCGTCGGGGGGTCGTCGGGGGTCGTCGCGGTGTCGTGGGGGGGTCGTCGGGGGTCGTCGGGGGGTCGTACACCCGAAACAAATAGGTACTTTCAGATCGTAGAAATATTTGACCCCAGGGCGGGAATCGAACCCACAACCTCCTGCGTCGCAGGCAGCCCTCGCCCGCCGCGCCACATCGGTCGTCAAACCGTCAAGGTAAATATACCTTGTTGCAAGTATCGATTGCTTTCATAGTACTTACCCCATCACTAATAATGGTCATGATTTGTCGTAACCTTGAACGGACCAATGAGCACTCACTTCCCCGCGCCCGCTCACCTCAGTTGGTTGACAGACTTGTTTGCACAGTGAATAAATAGGTATTAGGCGTCTATTATACGTTGTCGATGGTATGAAATAACACAGGTCCGTTTGCGACAACATTTCCTGAGCTCAGCCACCGTATCGCGTTACTTTCACGTGAGCCAGCAGTGGGACCTAGATATCAACGCCAGTTATCTCTGCGGGTCAATAGTTGCTAGTCAAACGTGTTCTGGTAGATCATAAAAAATGCAGTGCATCGGTAAAGATCATAGGACACAAGAGTACCTACACAATGTCGTCGGTAGGCCAAACCTAAATGTATGCTATCTCACCTGACATAGTGCTTATCAGGGAGAGGCCTGCGTCCAGCAGTGGACCAATATAGGCTGTTGAGGATGAGGAATGTGCGAAAGGGTGGGCTAGGATGATTTGTGCATATTATACTAAAACGATCGCGTAAATAAATGTGAAGAGACCTTTAGCACAAGGGTATATAAATAAATAAAATCTTCATTAAAAACATTTTTACATAAAGGATCATTGATCACCTAAGATCTACATATTACATACTATACGATTACACTACCGAAGCTTTACAAATTGTGTGATAATGTCAACACCCAACTCCTAGATTTCTAAATAAATCAAAAATTACATATATTATAAATGACTTTGATTATGATCATGTATGTGTGCAGATAAGATGAACTCCCAAGTATTTTATTCTTTGCACAATCAACACGCAATCAAGTAGACCCGGATTTGTCGACATAATACGTGATAGGGAAGTATGATGACAAAACTTTTGGCAAACGGTACAAATAATATAGCATGTTCCTGGTTGTTTTCCCGCGGTTACATGCGGGAATTACCTATTACAGGAAAGTATGTATAACAAAACTCAACCTCAACAGCCTATTTCGCCCACTGACTGATGGACGCAGCCCTCCCCTGATATATAGATATATGTATATCCTTTATTCATAAATCATAATACATAGGTATGACGGTTTTAGACATTATGAATATTGGATTGCGAAAAACGCACACGAATGGGCGGCCTGATAAGTGCCTTATTGGTTTTTATCTCATGGGTAATATGCCCATAATCCCCACGCTGGGCACCACACGGCTGTATTACAAGCAATTATAAACAATTCATCTGAAAAACAAGTAGACGTTACTGAAATATCACACTTTAAATGCGAAAGTATAGATGGATGATTTGTTACTTCTTCAAGCCAAAACTACTGAAAGGATCGGGCTGAAATTTCGGCGATGCTAGAGTCTATAGTGGCCAAGACATTTTCAACGTTACTTGATTTCGTAGCTCAGTTGGGTAGAGCATTCCCGTACTGAGGGAAGGTCACAGATTCAAGTCCCGCGGATATCGAAAATATTTGGGATATTATTTAATTACATAGGCATCCCATAGAACAGTTCCCATGGGACAGAAATAACCTATCCATCCAACCAACGTGTGCGAAGCAGGGGGCAGAAACCAGTTAGAAATAATCCACTCAATGTCAAACACGTGAGTGGAGTCAGTCACGTGATAATGTAGTTACGTCGAAGTCGTTTACATTTGCACTCTTAGAATAACTAGGCTTAGAACCGCAGTAGGCGCACGCGAAGTGACGCAATTTCAAGTTAGCCTTTAAAGGCTACGTACATCGCTCGACACGTCAGTGCTCAAGGTCAAGACCTACTGGGAAGAGCTCCGTAATTTTTAATAATAATGACTTATTGTGCAGTGAAAGGGTGTAACAACTCTTCTCATAATAATCAGAAACAATAGAAGATTCCATTTCACGGGTAAATACAACCTGGCATCTTATATTCTTGAGTAAAACATTGGTATAAGCACAAAAATAAATCGTAAACATAACAGACGCCATTACATAAAAATGTTGCTAGCTATTAGAAAAAATATTGTCCCCCATAGTAGTACCTATTTGTTTAATGTATTTCTACTTTACACTTGTAGGACTTTTATTTGCCAGATATAATTAGGGTTACCTATTAACTTACCTGGATTTTTAAGTGAAATATGTACCTACATAATAATATGTTCTATTAAGCTTGGTATAAATAATCAAAAACTTTTGTTTTATTTTCACGGGCAAGGAAATAGATTGTTACGGACTGTCCGGATGTTGATGTAGTCGGAGCGTTAAATATAAAAATTTCATTGGTTTCATTAGACAATGAACCCTAGTTTTATTAATGTCTTTATATTCGTTCTTAGATTTCCTTCTGATCCGACTTCAGTTCAGTTCTTTATTAATAAGAATATTCATGTTGTTTTGACATTATGTCAAACAAAATAATACATACATATGTAGGGTAACAAAAAAAACATAACGAAATAACACGAAAAATAAAATAGACTGTTGCTTCCCGATTGGTTGAAAAACTTAGACGGAATTACAAAGAAAAGTTTTGCAAGCCAACTAAATACACTAAGATATGATTATGTTCTATACATTTTGAAGAAAATGACAAGCATATCACGAAAGGTGGTTTATGCAAATTACGAGAGGGTGCTATCCCAACAAAGGTAGGAAAATGTTTCGGCCATAATATTTATTTCTATTTATTTAACTAATTCGCTAACTCAACACTCCCCTGTATGTAAACACCCATAGAGCATATAATATTTACAGAAAGTTTTCTGTTAATGAAATATCATCTAAAAGTAAAGTGATAAATATGATAATCATTTACTCCTTACAAAATGTTATAATTTCCCTGCCTTATGGGGAAAATGTTAATAGCTTGCAACATTATTTGTGCACTTGTGTGCGTGTCGGCTCTTGTAATGACGTGCCGCTTACGCACACATTGCTTGTTTTTTGGCTTCAACTTAGAGCGGAATGTTTTGTGAAATTATCGCTCTATGTCTTATTACTCTGAGTTTGCACTATCATTTGAAGACTGTCGTAATTTCATGTTTGTGTTTTTTTCGGAGGCATATTTTAGATTTATATTCAACACCGTAAACTAATAGAACAATTGAACAAGCTTGAGCGCCTCCAAAAGTAATTAGGTTCATATTTGGCCTTTGCAAATCCACGTTTCCGAATATCGCGCTAAACTCAAGTAGTTGCCCAACTGAGTTCGCAAGAACATTCACATCTATATATCTTGTTCTATCCTCCAAGCCTTTCCTATCTCAAGGAGCGATTCCAATTCCTTTCAAACTCGCGCTCACTCTCTTGGCGTTTCCCTGAAACCCTCATCTTTCAAGTCATGACCTAACTTATACAATCACATTTTTATATCTATCTACTTATATCTAGAGCGTTGTCAAAACACCACCTCTTTCTATGAAAAATCTTTCACTGAACAAGCTACCCGTCTATCGAATGCTCTCCCTCTGGACATCAGACGTGCAAAATCACTACCTATCTTCAAAAAACTGCTGCATCAGCATTATTTATCACTATGAAAAGTTTGATAGCGTTATTTTAAGTCTATGTAAGTTTAATATAATGGTTGTGATGTAGTGTATTTAGAAAACTCAAAATCCTTTATTTCTTTAGGCTTACAAAATAATCACTAAGGCAAGTCAAATTTTATACTGTAAATTATTATCTATAGGTAATAAGAAATAAGGTGTTTTTGATTTATGTTCACTTAAATTTTTTGTCCGCTATCGTTATTGTTTTGCTTTTATATTTACAGCAGAAAAACAAGCGAGTTATATGTTTCTATAGGTTTGTATTATATATACATAACACTCGCTGCGCCTCGCGGCTTCGCCTTCTTGGAAATCTATGTTTCAAATAGTTTATAAACCTTCCTCTTGAATCAATATATCTATAAAAAACCGCATCAAAATCCGTTGCCTAGTTTTAAAGATCAAAGCATACCTACACAGGGACAGACAGAGAGCGGAAAGCGACTGTTTGAAACTATGTAGTGATGTGTGCACACTCCTATAGTAGATAAGAAGTCAATTATTTCAAAACAACAAGCAAATAGATTCAAGGGCCAATATTTGGCGCTGTAGCCACAGTGACACAGTTGTGGCTTCGATTATTTTAGTTACATACAATCCTTACCTACCTACCATTCATTATGGAAAGGAACAGCGGTTTCAGAATTAAACTTCAAGATAAAGGAAATGGACGAACAAGGTTTAATTCAGATACGCGAATAACATGAAGCTGACTGGGAAGTACCATATTATGAAACTTTTAATTTAGCAGTCTTATTTTCCAAATTCATGTGAAAAAAACAGAAGCTTGAGGGTACGCTATAGGATATTATGCCATAGATAGAGAGATATTGAATAATTATATTAGTCTTTACAAAATATTAAAAACAAGACTTCGATCGTTTTTCAAATATCATTATTTGCTGTTGTTTTTATGTAGGACATAAGACTTTGTAAATTTGTTAACACTTTGAGTGCTGAAATCACACGGTATGTGTTTTCTACAAAGTGACTAATATGCGTAAATCCATAGCGCAGCGGCTGAGAAAATACAGATCTTTGTGACTCAGCACAGCCGTAATATTTTTCGAACGAAACGCATGTGCGGCGCAACACAACCGCGCGCTGTGTAGAGCGGCGGCACGAATTTTTTAGGTTAAAAAAAAGATCGCAGTCGTCGAAAAAAAATCGCAGTCAAAGTGTTAAACGTTACATTATAATAGCTATATTTGTTCTTATCTGTATGCCTGCCTTATCTATTTCCTTGTAAGTTTTTCTTGTTTTATATTTTCTTACTATGTAATGCATATGTAATGTGTCGTGTTATGTATGGTGTCAAATAAATGTATTTTCTATCTTTCTTTTCTTTCTTTCTATATCATAATGTTAGTATAGTATATGATACGAGCATTTGCTCTACTTAGTAGAAGGCCAACCCATCTATTTTTGGTTTTTGGCGGGAGATCTCTCACAATAACAATAATTTTCTTTAAATATGTTAGTAATAGAGGTGTGTCTCTACACTACACTGTGGTAGGTACCTACAGGCAGATAGAACTCAAACTCAATAGCATTTATTTCTTTAGGCTTACAGAATAAGCACTTAGACAAGTAACATTTTATACAATTCATTATTATTAAATAACATTAAGTATTTTAATTTTAATATTTACTTCAATCTTTTCAACTCTATCTGCATTTGCCCGTTCCGCGGCTATTTAGTAAATAGGATAAGAATTGGATTTCGCGTTCATAGGAGTGGGGTAGATACTTTTTGACTGTCAACAAATGCAATTATTGTGTATATACATATAAATAGTAGAAATAAAATAATATAAGAATCAAAACGCAACTAACTTTAACACTTTGACTGCGGTTTTTTTTCGATTTTTTGAGTTTTTTTATAGATTTTTTGAGATCTTGACACGGTGCACTTTCATGTTATTTTTTTTCTCTATCGTGCTATTACTTTTAACGAAAAAGCATGTTGTATTTTATACTATTATTTAACAGTGCCAGATATTATTAAAGAAACTAAATTCATTGCTACAGCGTACAGCCCTATTTAAATCAAAGCCAGAGGCACGCATGGCAGTCAACACAACATTGTATGTAGGTTATAAAAAACTCATGCAACAGTTTTGATTAGAGCACGTGTTTTCAACTATGTTTATGGGAGCAGGGACAGTCAGTTCAGTGCATACGCACTCGCCTTGTTTACAAGCGGATCTCTGCGATCAACTTGTAGGTGTCTAAATAATAGACTAGGGCTCTTGATGGGCATGAATAGGCAATTCACAAGTTAGTGCCTCGCTAGGGAGCCGGGGGCTACGATACGCACCGCGACGACGACAGTTTATCGTCCGTTTTGTCGTGCATTTGTTTTATATTTGCACCCAAAAGAGCGAGACAACAGTCCACAAAGTTTGAAGGGGCGAGCATCCGCTAGCAAGCAGTTCATTATGTTTCAAAAGGTTGGGATTGTAGGTAACTCTACAATATTTCGTACACGAATGTTTAACCACGATATAATTTGATTATTTTGAAAAAACTAATTCCGACTTCTAATCCCTTAATTTCAAACTGTTTTAAAGTTTCGAGGGATAAAAAATAATTCTTCGCGAAAAATATAGTTAGAAAAAACTTATTTGACCACCTCGGAATCATTCTCTTACAAATATCAAAAGTATTTTCAAAATCGGTCCAGAAATCGATAGACATACATATAAATCATAGAATGATCAAAAATAAAACATGCATACAGTACATAAAAGCAGCATTAACTTACATTAGCATTTAACTTTAAATTTATATTACAATGCCCTTGCAGGGTGCATGTTGAACTAGTATTGCTATTTTTTTAAATCAATATAAAAAAACTAAGTTCATAACTCTTCGCACCATCAATCAGACTTATTCGCAGTTTATGGTTCGTATACACAGTGTAATTTGTTCGGCCTGACTAAGCAAGCCACAGCCACCGGTCTTATATTTTGGTTAGAATGAATAAGGATAGAATTTATAAATAAGTATTGTATAATGTATAACTAATAATGTAATGCAATTTTGTTTACTATTTTTATGTATAAATCACGCACCTGATGACCGTGACGTGACACGATCCCTCTGGTCTTCACTGAAAATCAGCGCTGGGTAGACACATTAGTGTGCATCCAGCACAATGCTGAGTGAAGGCCATATTTGCCATGAACACTGCTACGCACAATAATTTGTAAGATATATTGTATTAATTTGCGTAGTTTTAAGTTTGTTGTGTATGCTAGTTTTTAAGGTAAATAAAAATATTTTCTTTCTTTCTTTAAGACCTATTTGTACACATGTAATGATGTAAGTAATAAACATTGCGTATTAAGTATTGACAACATCCTCGTTTTTTCGAAGTCTGTTAAAAATGATATACTTATCAGGTTACAATACATAACACTATCATTTCGCCACTGCACTCCTTCCATTCAGTCATAGGCCCCATTGAGGCTAGATGAATGAAACAAGCGAGCCTTGACCTTTGACCTGACCTATTTCCCTGGGAGGAGCGGGTACGGCAACAGAATTTACAACACAGCTTCCGTTCTTAAAAATCACTGGGTGATATTAAAGTGAACCACAGTGAATAGTGAGTTATACTGGATTACAGTTCAGTCATTAGATTGAGTCAGTAAATAATACCGTTTTGAAGTCTTCATTGTTAGAGTTATTTTTTTAGTGCGAGTCAATGAGATTTTTTAAAAACATCATTGGTGCGAGTAGGTATAATTGCTACAGTATTTAGATTAGAGGCGGCTCAGGACCGCTATTTTTTGGCGCCGTTGTCGTCGTATGAGGGAGGCCTATATCCAACAGTGGACTAGAAACAGCTGAAGAAAACTTTTAAACTTTTTTATATAAAAATCGAATTCAGTACGTATAGTTACATTTGTATTGAATTCGTCAAACTACGAACCTTGCTTGCGTTGGAAGAAAACCAACGTTTCTTTTACGAGGGACTTGGACACAAAACTTGAGGAAAGTTGATACTATTTCTTCAGTACTTCGGAGTATCCCCTAGTAGTCCACGATCCTATCCATCAATAGTTATTGCTCTAAGGTTATCTGGCTCTACCAGACCAAGCGAGCTATAAGACCGCGAAATGTTACTTAATTTTTAAGTTTTTATGGTACATTACATACATAGTTTCTCATATAAGTGTGCAATAAAGATTTTTCTATCCATATACTTTCTGCGGCCTGAAGTGATCTTGAATCCAAAACTTAAAAAAACATTAACTATATCATTATCCAATATTGTAAAAGTCTGATCTAAATAATCATAAATAAGTAGGTAACATGTTATGTAATATTATTATATCTGAAGTCTGAACAGATTACTGTTCCAGTAACAGATCAACGCCGAGTTTTGATGCCGAAATAACTAGAACGAGCACAAAATCGTTAGCACGGCCATTCGGTACCTGCAGTGTATGCGGTAACATCTTGCAGCATTAAATCTATGTTGAAATAACATTTCGTTGTAGGCATGATGAATTGATGACACAGAAGTGGGCAAGCCATATGGAATTCATTTAATACTCGTAACAATAATAAACAGCGACTAAAAGCACATAGCCAATATATGTATGTATAATATGTTTTTTGCGATTAGAAATATATTGTCGCAGCTGCACAAGTAGAAAATTCCCCGACGTTAAGCCCAGGGTGGGCTTGGGCTTGTACCTTAGTGCAGTAAAGTTTTAAATAAATAAATATATAAAATACGACAAAAACAGACCATTCTTACAGAATTTTATCTACAATAGAGATAAAATCCGTACTCCGTTTCCTGAGCCGCCTCCATCCAACGATGAGTAGTTAAATAAATGTTATATTATGATTATGAGAAATGTCGAGTAATGATAATATAACATATAGATCATACGAGACGACATACTAATGCTATCAACAATCAATAACATTATACCGTTCAGAACATCAAATAGCAAGGTCAATATTTCAGGAGGAGGTTATATGTAGTAGCTTGTATATATTCAACATAACATTGTATAAAATATTTTACACAATAGGTACTATTTAACGGGTATTATTTGCCTACTTTTCCCATTTCAACTAAACTGTTGAACACACTGTGGTGATCACGAAATGACTTACGTGTTCAGATTGGTTGTATATTCGGCTGTATGAACATATTATGTTCATCAATTTCTCCGTCTAATTATGGACCGATAACTGGAAAGCGTCAATGGGGACAACGGGAAGGACATTTTATGACTACCGGTTGTTCCCTTAATCGCTTCCCTACTTCATCATCATCATCATCATGGACTGGAAAGGAAAGGGCATTAATATAAACGGCGAGTACATCTCACACCTGCGATTCGCTGATGACATAGTCTTAATGGCGGAGTCGCTTGAGGAACTGAACCAGATGCTGGACGGCCTAGCTTCAGCCTCCCGATGTATCGGTCTTGGCATGAATTTGGATAAAACCAAAGTCATGATCAATGGTCACATTGATCCAAGGCCGGTGGTCGTACATGGTCACCTTCTCGAAACTGTTTCCGAGTACACTTACCTTGGGCAGATTCTGCAGTTGGGTAAAAACAGTTTCGAGAAGGAGGCCAAAAGGAGGATCCAGCTGGGCTGGGCAGCATTTGGGAAACTACGTCAAGTCTTCACGTCATCCATACCGCAATGCTTGAAAACGAAAGTTTTCAATCAGTGCGTCCTACCCGTTATGACCTACGGAGCTGAGACGTGGACACTCACGATAGGGCTGGTCCACCAGTTCAAAGTCGCTCAGCGAGCTATGGAAAGAGCTATGCTCGGAGTTTCTCTGAAGGATAGGATTCGTAACGAATACATTCGACAGAGAACCAAGGTTATCGACATAGCTCAAAGAATTAGCAAGCTGAAGTGGCAGTGGGCCGGCCATATCTCGCGAAGAACCGACGGCCGATGGGGCAAACGTGTTCTTGAGTGGAGACCACGACTCGGTAAACGTAGTGTAGGACGCCCTCCGACCAGGTGGGATGACGACCTGCGAAAGACTGCAGGTAGATGCTGGATGCGGCAAGCTGAAGACAGGGCGCTATGGCGCTCTTTGGGGGAGGCCTATGTCCAGCAGTGGACTGCTATAGGCTGATGATGATGATGATGAAAGGATTACAGAATTACGAATTCGAATTAAAAATAAAAGTTTTATAAATATGGCTATAGATCATAATGTTGTTAACGTTTACGGCTCTGTAATATTTATGCATTGATAAAAACACCTTGGAATTTTTAATAGGTACCTAACCTTTGCATGTCAGAGATGTAACATAACAGGTAATTAATTCGAAAACTATTATAAAAAAAACCCGCGTTTCCACTTTTTCATTGCAAAGTGTGGAGGTAAAGGCCTACAAAATAGATGGATAGAAAACATTATTATACAACACAAAACAGAAAACAATACAGAAATAAATACTTTGAATAGACGAAGCATAAAGGACGCCCTTATCGCTGAGAGCGATCTCTTCCAGACAACCTTATTGACAAGACAAGTACTTTAATATTATGTAGGCAGGTATGTCATTGATCCAAAGTTTGTATGCTTCGGACGGATTACTTTTTATATATTTTTATCAGAACAGGAAATGATTCTATCATTAATATTAATTATCGGAAGTAAAATATCGAAAACAAATTAAGTATAGCAAAACTGCAAAAGGTCAAATTACGAGGACATACAAATTTTAAGAATAACTCGTCACATATCTTCTAATTTGGCAAACAAAACCTAGGTAGGCTTAAGAGCGTTTATTCCTAAAATGCGCAGAAACAGTACTTTTCAAACCCGTTTATATCATGAACCACTTATCTTATAGTATATGTTATTTACTAATAATTTTAGGAAATTTTAGTGTCCAAATAGTTTGACTATAAAATATTTCGATTAATATAGTATGTACGCGTTCTATCAAGATAACTTGTGAGAGGTTTTCATAATTTCCCTTTCAGCATCAGTTTCGAAGCTCAAAATAATAGAAAATACTGACATATCTAATTAAGAAAAAAATATAACCTACTGATGAGATCCTTGGCTAAAAATCTAATTAGAAAGATGTTTGGTTTTGGTATCCTACTATGAGAAATTAAAATTAAAAAAATGTGAAATATTACGAATATTTCACATTTTTAAATGATGTTTTTACCGATATACCTTATTTCATTTAATATAATAATACATTTAAAATTTTTATGATTTTGTTGCTATTATTTTTCTATAAATATTTTAAAACTACTATAAAACGCTGCGCGAAAATCAGTCCGCCGCGAGGCTTTCTAGAGTGTGGTCACGTCGCTCATTAAATATTTATAGAAAAATAATAGCAACAAAATCATAAAAATTACATCCTATACTGGTCCCCCCCCCACCCCCACACTCACAGCTGGACGCAATTCTGCTTCTGGTAAACACCTTAATGCCTTTTATCATATGGGTTCCTAGTACTCGTAATCGCCAGGCTGGGCATTCCTGAATTATCCAAAGGACGTAAGTCTAAGAACCCATAAGTAAGGTGATACCCATACTAAGGGCGCATTCAGACAGCGGATTCGTTTTCACAGGACCGTGTTTTACGGATACTTCGCAACTGTAAAAAATCGTTTACTGGTTCCGGAATACTGTCGCATTTGTGAACTCGCTACAACAACATACCCCGCACCATTATTGCGGAAAAAAAAAACGAATCCTGTAATACGGATGCTGTGTGAAGACAGGTTATGCTAAGCAAGTTTTCTGGAATCGGGCCAAAGTCAAGAATATAATAATGTCAAATTATCCGAGCCAGAGACCGTTAGTAGGTAGTTTAACTATGTAATGTTTAGTTATGTCATAATGTCTGTAACCTCTGGTTTCGTAATACCTACCTATAAGTCTTGTAAGTTTAGAATGGGATTCGAAATAACACAATACGTCCGACAGCGCATACTTATTTCATATTTATTTATTCCATAAAACAATATACATAGTGTGCGGTAAAAATAAATTATAGTAACTAAAAGAGAAGTATCACATTAAATTAAATTATTGAACGTTTATCATCACTTATACAAAGTTATATATATTATACATACATATATTATATAATCAAGGTCATAGTTCGTCAATGGAGTAGATACACTTTTCCAGAAGATAACATTTTAGTGAATTTTTTAGAAGTGTTCTTTTATGTATGACTTCTTTTATTTCGAGCGGCAATTTATAAAAAATTCTAGTAGCTTGGGTACCGTGTCGAGTGTCGCATAATATTTAGTGTAGGGGATATTTTATTTTTTATGTATTTGTTTCTGCTATTGACGCGCTCCCTATTTTCGTCAGGTGTTTCGTACTCGTGCAGATATTTGGAAAGAAACATGATAAGTACGTGAACGTAAATGCTAGGCATTGTCATTATACCCAGAGACTTGAAAAACTCTTTACATGAGTCTTCCTGTGATATCCTGACAATTGTACGCATGCTCCTTTTCTGCATAACGAAAGCTTTTTCCATATTATATTTATAGCTATTCCCCCAAAATTGAATGCTATACCTTATTTTCGATTCAATTAGTGCAAAGTAAACCATTTTCAATTTTTCAATACTTATCTCGTCGCGTAACGTTCGTAATGCATAGCATGTCGAATCGATTGAGCTTTCAATATTGTCTAATTCATTTTTCCAATTTAGTGGTGAGTCTATGTGTACTCCTAGGAATTTAGTTGAGTGTACACTTTCTACTTTCTTATTATTATAAACTTAGATGACATTTGATTAAATATTATCTAGCTATCCCGCATTCACGCTATCTTCAATTATATTCTTTATCTAGAGGTATTTCCCCGTGTGCGAGGGCGTACGCACTATATTAACAAAAACCTTAGAGTTGAGCAACGGCGACATCTCTCGTCGTTTGACGACAAAACGACTAAATAGTAAATTTAACTTTAGTCGCAAAGTTTAACACAAATAAGGTTCGTAGTAAACCCAATTATATCCGTTAAATGATTTAATGAATTCGTTAAACTACGATAATATGTTTAAAAAAGTAGTAAATAGTCTTTGAACAGCAAGGCTACCACGCTATTTAGCCTTTTATTTAGCACATAGCGTAACGTACGTTATAAGCGTTATTACGCTAATTTCAGCGTAGATAACGCCTTTTCACGGAAAAAATTATAACGTTCTAACGTGTGTTACGTTCTGTGCTAATAGCGTGGTAGCGTCTTGCAGGATTTGATAAACTTTAATGTTGATCCTGTAGGGGCGCTTGAGTCGGTTAGGTACTTGATTTTGTGTTGGTTAGCGCATTCGCGTACTGAGGGAAGGCTTCAGATCGCGGTAAAATGAACACGATAATGTTTGGGATATTATTCAATTTCTTAGAGATTACCCCCGAATTACTGTATCGATGCTAACGCCTGTCAGCATTGCTAAAAGAAGTCGCCGCCGCCGCGCCGCCGCGCCGCCGCCGCCCCGCCGCGGCGGCGCGGCGCCGGCGGGCGCCACCGTGGGTGAGCGCTCGGCTCTATTATGCACTATGATAACAAAAATCTTTGTCAATATTTATTTTAAAGCTTGACACACTTCTTTCATCTTATCATAACATTTGGATGATAAAAATCAGTAGGTAAGATTATCCAAGGCACGGCCAGCACGGCACCTTACCCATAACAACCTAATAAGTTATCTACTATCGGATTAGCCCACAAGACATGCTTCACATTACAGTAGGTACATTCGGAAGACTTGAAAAAATTATTATTATTATATGTACTTCATTTACATTATAATTGAGTTATTATTATTATGACATATATATTTTTTATTATTTATTTATTTGAACTGAGAGTGAGTGGACCGAGTAAACCCAAATTGTCTCCATATAAGAAGTAACGGGTGATTCATTTGGATATTTGTTTTACAAAACAAGAAAAGACAAAGAAACAACATATTTATCGCGTTATCTTTATTATCAAACAAAAGAACTATTCTTAACATTTATTATATAAATATTAAAAATAAATAACATCATCATCATCATCTAGCCCCGAGCTAAGCAGAGCTTGTGTTATGGGTACTAGATGACTGATATACATAATACAATACATTACATAGATAGATATTTTTTATTATACATAGAAAACGACCAGAACACCCGGATAAAATATCTGCAGATCGTACACACAATTGTTCCGAGGCGGGAATCGAATCCGCAACCTTCTGCGTCGCAGGCGGACCTTCGCCCACCGTGCCACATCGGTCGTCACATTATAGTTGCGTACGGTTCCATTCTAAAGGTAAACTTTCGATACCGCGTCCTAGCATTTCAAGTAGTATTAGAGGATTATGCGAGTAGTGTTAGCTTCGAATTACTTAATCGTGCTCTCTTATCCATTATAGACTTTGGAATTTACATAGTCCCACAGAAAATAGTCTAGGGGTGTGAATGGTCTGACGTCACAGGATCTAGGCGGCCATCGCAATAGAAATAGAGATAAAAGATAAAGAATTGATGGTTGTTAAAGCCATGCTTTCAAGTGCCATGCGGCTAGTGGCGTTTATGTATGTATGATAAAAATGATAATACAGATAACCCAATAAACTAGTTTTTAGTTATGAAAATCTAATCTCTTAACACTTTGAGTGCTGAAATCACACGGTATGTGTTTTCTACAAATGACTAATATGCGTAAATCCACACTAGCGCAGCGGCTGAGAAAATACAGACCTTTGTGACTCAGCAGACCTGTAATATTTTTCGAACGAAACGCATGTGCGGCGCAACACAACCGCTGTGTAGAGCGGCAGCACGAATTTTTTAGGTAAAAAAAAGAACGCAGTCGTCGAAAAAAAATCGCAGTCAAAGTGTTAATGAGTCACCCTATAAATAGGCTGTATGTATATTCTATTAAATAAATAAAATGCTAATAAATACAAGCGACCACGACTTGGTAAAACGTAGTGTATGTAAGACGCCCTCCGGCTAGGGGGCGCATCTAGCATCGGCCTGCAGTGCAGGCTATCAAGCTGAAGACAGGGCGCTATGGCGCCCATGGGGAGGCCTATGACCAGCAGGCTGATGATAACGATGATGATAGAATAGATAAGACGTTTACTTCAACAAAAAAATCATATAGTGCCACGAAAAGATCGACCTTAAGAAAAAACATGCATTTTCGTTCAAGCGCTTGAACGAAAATGCATGTTTTTTCAGTGTAGGTATAGCAATATAATTGGATAAAAAATCTAAATATTGATTCAATCCACGAGAATAAAAACCTCGCGATTAGTTCTCTTATCAGAGGGCGCCGCGCCCTTAGCACTGACTTACACAATAACATTATGTAAGGTCAAAAGGCAACGGCCAGAGCTACAGGAAAATTACTATACCTACTGCGTACATTTATTGTACGTAGGTATTGACCGCTAGATATCGAACCAATAAAATTCATGTAATAAAATAATGCAATTTGAACTTTGGAACCTCTGCTCGTTTGTTGTGGTAGCATAGAGATTACGGGCAACGTGATAGAAACGTGGCTGTTCAAACGACATGTTTTTATCTATGGATGGAATATGCGTCAAAATTAAGGGACAAGCTATATAGGTAGGTACATATACAGGATGTCCCTTAATTTTGATGACCTCTGTGGCTCAGTGGGCGATGTTCCGCCTGCGACGCAGGGGTTCGTTTCCCACCTCGGGACAAATATTTGTACTATCTGCAGATATTTGATCGGGTGTTATATCTATCTATGTACCATGTACCTAATGTATTTTATGATGTTTATCAATTATAATCAGTTATCCTATCTAGCAGCCATACATAACACAAGCTCTGCTTAGCTTGGGTTGGCTTGGGGCTAGATAATGCTGTGTGAATTAATCCAGCTTTATTATTATTAATTATGTGAGTGGATAACCTTGAAGATGCTAGTGCGGGATGGGGGAGGTCAAACTGAGACAAAAAAAAGGGACATTATCTAAAAGTTGGGAGAAATTTGTAACTTTGTTCTATTTAGCGAATGATGGAGGCGATTGGAGGCCAAGTACACCCAGAATCACAATGACGATGATGAAGACGTTGTTGGGATTTATGAGGCCTATATCCAGCGGGGAAATCCGGCAGTGGATAATGATGATTGTCTAATTAAAATTCACCAAACTTGAATCGTTATTGTCTCCTTATCATTTTAATTTAACGCTCTTATTTTAGAAGACCTTCGAAACCCCAATTAACCAAATTGTTTATCAATAACATACTACAACTCGGCATACCTATACGTACATACCTACATAGGTATTAGCAATGTAAATAAAGCTAATTTATAGAGGTTATTCCAACATAATTATAGCTTTTGTAGTTTTCCTCATATAAAGTTTTAACTTATACTATATAAAAAAATATCGCTTAGCCCTTTTTGGCTGTTAGACATTGATATAATATAAGTATAATTATAAATCTGTAATATAAGTATAAATCTGTAAAGCTAATGTTAGCATGCCAACCCTCTGGAAAACATGTTTTACAGAGGGTTGACGTGTGGCGTTTATCCTTTGTACCTACTTTAGTACAATGAAGTTTTAGATATATATAAATAGACCATTAGATACAAGAACAGAAGGGCCGGGTCAAGGAGCAATTAGACACTACTCGTAATTTGATATCAATACCCAACACAATACTGACGATAATTAGTTCCTACAGTATACGTTTACGTACATTTGTTTACGTGGTGGCCATCATATAACTACTCGTAGAAATACTCAAGAAATAATAAGGAACTTAATAAATCACAAATTTAAACCTCCTTGCGCAGTTGATACCAGCCAGACCAGTGTTTGAGGGTTTTACAGGGAGGCCTATATTTATGTCCAACAGTGGCACGTTGACGTTCGGGTGACTGATGAAGATGATGATGTAACCTGAGCCTAATTAAGTAGGTTCCGACCTAAGCCTGGCAGATTTAAAAGCCATGTAATCCATCACGATCCGAGGTCAACTGATATAAGGCGCGGCTAGGCTGTATTAGAGTCATAAAACTAGATACCTGTGCTACATAAATCCGCAAAATGAGACATCTATTAAGGTTACCTTAGAATAAGACCAGAAGGTGAATGAACGAAACCCACCTTCAGTCACCTACTTTCAGGGTAGTGTTCTTGGAGAGATAATCGACCAATGAGCTTTAACGGTTCACTTCGATATTGTATGAAAACTCTGACAAACGCCAATTAAAATATACCCACATTACCCACTTATCGAAACTTTTCAAATAACACATGCCTTAGATAGAGCAAAGCCTTCGAAATATATCTACATACCTAGAAAATGTCTACACTACTCAGCCAGACAATGAAAACAAACCTGGCCTTCATATCATATGCATGTCTCCAAGTATTACTGAGGACACGTCACCTTTGCTGTTTCAAGTTCCAAGGGCGGTATTGATCGAATTATGTATAGCTAATAGCAGACTTGACTACTACTAGTACCTATCACTAGGCTAGATAAGTAGTAGGTATTATGTTCTGCCAATTTTAAGTAATGAAAAATTATTATAAATTATCTGAGTTAGAAAATTATAAAGATTGTTTGATATTTTCACCAGAGCCTAGTTCGTTATCTAGCAGAGTGTAACCACGTGCAGGTTATGTTGGCTTGGGAGAACAGATGTTAGAGTCCTCTCCTCACTCCTCCTTACACCCTGAACTAGACTAGATTGGGTTGGGTGTTTTTTGACGGCTAGTGTAGGTATAGCATAAGTTATTATTGTAAAGTATGCATGTTCGTCGCCTTGTTATAATAAGCAAATTCTATTTAAATATTTTTTGTTGTTAGAACTCTTTGTGCCTGAAAAACAGGTTTTCACCTAGTCCAGGCACACACACTATTAATTTCTATCAGAATTTAAAGTAGGTGTTATTCATTAGTGCTAAGATATTTCGAATCAATTATTATTATTTTTGTTTTGCTACATGTACATTATAATTAGACTTACCTACTGCTCATTAGACGTTTCGCGCTGTTGGACATTTAGTTAGTTATTTGAACTAATTAGGAGGTCCCATGGGTTCTTCATATACCTAAGCTCTCAATTTTGTTGAGAGCTTAGGTATATGTTATTATGACTAGGTGGGTACAATTGCCATGACGACCGATGTGTCGCGGTGGGCGAAGGTCCGCCTGCGACGCGACGGTTGCGGGTTCGATTCCCGCCTTGGAACAATTGTGTGTACGATCTGCAGATATTTGTTCTGGTTGTTTTCTATGTATAATATAAAATATCTATCTATGTAATGTATTGTATTATGTACTTACATCAATTATCTAGTACCCATAACACAAGCTCTGCTTACCATGGGGCTAGATAATGCTGTGTGAATTGTCCAGAATTATTTATTTTTTTAAATTTTGCCATAATTTGTCAAAAGACAATTTTCCTTCCTTACCTACTTGCCTTTTGCAATAACAACAAATTCAAAGCAAAAAACACTGCACTGTCTGCTAATAGAAATTACCTTGACTTGCATGTTTCAGTGTACGTTGTATTTGTAGTAAGTATTAGCAAATTATTACCACGAATGCACTACATTAACGTTTCAACTGTGGTTTCAACAAATCCGTTACTGCGTAATATAGACGTCGCGTAGTTTACAAAACAGGAATTATTTTTTCGATAGATAGTTACTATTCGATTTCACTTCGTTAAAGACATTGTTCTATCGCGAAGTCCTACTGATGGAACCAATTAGTAATTATAATTAGGTACCTACGTAATAAGTATTCAACAAAAAAATATACCTTATATTACCTACTCAGATCTACAAAATGGAATGTAAAGATAAAAATGTGGATTAAATAGAAACACATAATGGATTTAAACCAATTTTATTTCAGTATCCCACCCAAAAGAACAATTTAACAAAATCTCACATGAACAGTAAAAGCATGCTACTAATCAAATAGAATCTAAGTAATTAACATTCATTTCTTTACATATAAAACAATAAACATCAAAACAATTCAAGTGCCATTGTTATAAATCTTAGTCCGATGTTTTAATGATTGATACATTGATAGCAAATTGTTTAACAGCTAAGTAATACAAAAACAAACAGATTTTACAATAATGTCTTTTCAAAAAATGTAATTTATTCATTATCAAAACAAAAATTAAAATTATACACAGACCAATGAAAGTTAAATGATAGATAATTCTTAAATTTAATTAGGTACATTACATACTCATACTGTTAAAAGACATGGTCTTTATTATTATCTTTAAGAGAAGTATACTTTTCATAACTGCAATTTTATGCTTTAAACTTCCAAGATAATAATTCTCATTTTCATCATATTTACACATAAAATCTTTATAAGCACTTAAGAACACTTATTTTTAATAATTTAGAATATTTTGCAATTGCATGTTATATTATTATGTAGAAGACCATTTATTGATGTTATATTTTCGGATGGTAAATGGTTTTTTGTCCTTAACTAAGAGAATTGTGGAATGTTGACTAAATATTAATATTGCATAAAATTGTTATGATAAGAGAAAGACCCAAAAATACAGAGCAGGCAAAATAATCAAAAAAGATAGATGTATATTTCAAAGTGAGATTCAAAAGTAATAGAAAAGTTAAGATATTACTAGTTAATGGAAGAACAGTTTGTGGGCATTATTAAGTCAACACACTAAGGTAATCTGCAGAATAAGGCAAGAACATTTTAAGTACATCGTAAGACACTGATGAATTGGTATTTTAAAGAAAACATTTGGATAATGTGCATGTGGTATAAAAAAAATGTTAAACTAGGAGAAAATGAGCTAAATCTAAAAAATACTAAATTTAGAAATAAATAAAATTAAACTAAGTCTAAAAACAAAGCTTGCTAGCTTCACAAATGAGAATTAAAAATAACAGAAAAAATTTAGAAAAATTCTTGAGAAATAAGGTAATTTTATAGTTTAAGTGCAATATAAATGAAAATATACTAGAAATTAATTTTGATTTCCTAAATGAAAAGTTTGATTGGATTAAGTATAGGTAGTTCATAACTATATTGAATCTCATGTTGGCATATGCCCGGCAAATTTCCAATGAAACCAGGAATTATTCAACTTGCACATAGACCGATGTATGCTACACTTCCAAAAAATTTTTTATCATTTATCACTAACATGACTGTTTATTCCTGTTAAAAACATACAAAATTCTTGTCATTTTACATATTACAAAATATAGTGAAGCTATTGAATGTAACCTACTTATTATACATATTTATGGTCTATTATCACATTTGGAGAATCAACAGCTAGAATGCGATCGTAGAGGGAGGCATTGAGCACTCTCCGACAGTGACACGGTAGGATGCTAGTTCACTGATGCCATGGTAATGCACAAAGGCAGCCATAATCACAAGTACATGGAATATTTGGTGGGATTGGAACCAAATGTCACACTTCCCAGGGAACCATCTCTCAGGCACTCTCAAAGCATAAAACATAGCCCCCAGGATGTAGAGTAGACCCATTAGCACCAACCAGCCCAGTGATGCCTTGCTGACCTGACTGAACCATCCCTCAGTCACACCATAATGGATAGCTGGCACAATCCCAGACAGACCAAAGCCCATGAACACACCCGCACGGAGAGGCCTCAATCTAGGCTCCGAGAATCGATCCCAGAGGGATACTATAATGGACAGAATTCCTAAAACAACCACTACAGATAAGTATATTATCTTAGGTCTGTAGTGGCAGTAGAAACTATAGTATAGCCAAGGTACAAACGAGCCCATGATGAGCAGTGCTATGCCGCAATAGTCCAGTTTCGAGAATAGCTTCCCAACCATCTCCGAATGGCAGTACAGGGTGTGATAGGCGAACGAGAATCCCAAGCAGATGATAGCTCCAACAAAGAACACCCCAAAGATCATTTTCTCTTGCATTTGAATTTCTATAGAAGGGCGGGTGAGGAAGTAGACAGCTACGCCGATGAACGCGACGCAACCAAGCAGATGAGTCCAAATGTTGCCAGTTTCAGTGTGGATGCGGAAGATGGAAGCGAAACACGCGCTGAATGAGGGTAGCGGGGGTCGATGTCCTTTATGCAGGTAGTCGTTGTCTTGCAGCCAGCGCGGCAGGTGCCGGAAGTGGCACACGTTCCAGGAGGCCTCCCACACCTTGCGCACAAACTCCTCCGCTTGCTCAGCCGCGTTGTGCGCTAAAGCGCCAAGATCTATCTCATCCGATAATACCCCAGCTTTCAAAACCTCGGCCATCTCCGCGTCTAGCAGATGTTGATCCTCCGGGGTGGAAGGCAAGGGGCAGCCCTCTTCTTCCTCCGCTAAGACTTCGTCCAGCTCGTCCATCTGAGAGGTCAAGCTCTCTCCGTCGGGGTCCCATCCTTGTCGTCTTCGCAGTCCATCCGACGACACACTGCGAGACCCGATTTCTGAGTCTAATTCCCACATATTCACTTCAACATTCACGCGATGTAAACTCAAACATGGAAGCCAGCCACGACCTTTGTTAGTGGACGCACGCAGACAGTTACTTTGTGAGAATCCAGTTACGTCACAAAATGGACTAACGATCCACGGATATATTTACACGTGTCACACTGGAAGTGGTGATTATTGATTTTGATAGACGTCGTTCACAGTTCGTACGCCACAGAAATGTATAAAGTAAAATAAATTAAAAAAATATATTTTTACAACACACTCTATTGCTATCAATCAGCTGCAAAATCGAACTGAAGTGACGAACACGACGAGGTGAGTGAGGTGAGGGTGAGGGGGAGGTTGTCGTTGTCGTGTCGCGTCGGTCGGTCGAATCGAATCGCGGGGGCGCGCGGGGAGGTGCGGGCGGCGGCGGCGGGGCGGTGTCGTACGTAGATGTCCTAGGGATGTCATGAGGTTGTCTTTTTTATTCGATTCAAGAACCAACAACCGATCGAGCCACATAACATCTATGGTCTGTCTCGTATAACGAACGCTGCCAAAAACCAAAACATAGGTGATATCAGTAAAAAAATCTCCTTTGTAAAAGGTAACGACGAATTGGTTACGTTTTGTCATAAAAAAATCTAGGATTTTTTGTTTTAGCCGAAACTTGTCAAATTTTATATGAATCGTGGTCTTGTTTATTTTTATTCGAATACTTTGGTCTTTCAAAGGTAATGAAATTATAATTTTTTTTATGAGTAAACATTTTTTATGGGTGACTCTGTTCACATTCTGGGGAAAAATTTCGCGGTGCGTTGGTACTACACATTGGGTACAAAATATACGAATTTACTTTATTATAGTATTAGTTACTCATCATTGTTAAAGCAAATAAAGGTGAATACAATAAATATGCTGTGGATGAGTTGGCTGCCCTTTATGGTGTCACCGTCTTACAACTGCCCCCCTACCATTGTGAGCTTAACCCTATTGAGCTTGTGTGGGCTCAGGTAAAGGGGTACGTCGCAAGAAAAATATAACTTTTAAAGTAATCGATGTAAAAAGATTCCTACATGAAGTTTTGCAAGAGGTGACACCACATAAATGGGCAGACTATATTACCCACACAATAAAAGTCGAAGACGAAATATTCAAGCAAAATCATTTAATTGACAATGTATGTGATAGGTTTATTATAAATATCACTGAATCAGATGATGAGAGCAGTTGTTCAGATTATAGTATGTAAGTGTTATACCTGAACAACTGCTCTCATAATAGTATTTACGAATAAAATAACAAAAATCTATATTTCGTTTTTTATTTAGTTCCGAGGCCATGGATAAATAATGCTGCTGTCTTGTAGGACTAGGTTAGAAGTAATTTAGGCAGTGAAAATATAATGTACCTATAAACTTAGTTTTAATGTACTTTTCTAAAAAAAATGCATTTGTTTGTTTTATTTAAGGTCTGAGGGCACAGCAAAATGTTGCTTTGTTCTTGTTGATAGGTACAATCATAGCATAGTGTAGAGTGATTAGTGAACCTAGGATTACCAAGACGCACCGAAAAAAACTCCCAGTGTGTAAAGCTCTGGTTAGCAGGTTAGCCCTAGCGTTAGTCGTTTTACGGTGGGAGTCGCCTTGGGTCTAGTTAGATTATTAGTTTTTTCTGTC
Source organism: Eupithecia dodoneata (assembly GCA_947044415.1). Classification (NCBI taxonomy): domain Eukaryota; kingdom Metazoa; phylum Arthropoda; class Insecta; order Lepidoptera; family Geometridae; genus Eupithecia; species Eupithecia dodoneata. The sequence goes on from OX345670.1 coordinate 7,116,265, forward strand.
GAAAATTTCCGGTTCAAGCAAAGCCACGGAAAAGAACTATACTTATTGATCCATAAAAAAACAAGGTTTCGCTCCACTTTCTAGTCACTTTGACCGTGACATCGAGTGACATTACTTTATTTACATTATTGGCAGCGTTTAAAAAAACAGACTTTATCAATGCAGTCTATCACTTAACGTAACGCGCATTATCAGCGTTATTACATAGAACGCTAATTTTAGCGCGGATAACGCGTGTTCAAGTGCAATTTAACGAGCGTTACGTTGTGTGTTAAATAGCGTGGTAGCCCCCACAGGAGCGCGGGCAGCTCTAGCCCCATGTAACGCCACCTCTAGATGTGAAGTAGTGGTAAAAAAATAAGACAACCGAAGTAAAGCCGAGGAAAGCATGCCAGAAATTTCATGTAAAATGGTTTATCGCGAAACTTTTTATAGATGCGGTGCGAGTCAGCAGGCGGGGCGAGGCGCGGCGGCGCCTCCTAGTGCGGGACGCCCAGCACCCGTGTGCTCCGCACACTCGCTTAAGCCGATTCTGTACCTATGCTTTCTCGCAAGATGAAACGATGACGACGACGACGCGACGAGCGACGCGACGGACCCAACGACAACCTGTCCAAGTATTTTTTTTGCTTTTTTCTTCTCATAGCATTAATCCCGTTATCACGATAATTATAATTTGATACTCTACTAATTCACGACCTCAAGCGAGTCAAGGAGTCAAGTGAACGATCCCTTTGACTTGTCAACGATAATCGAATGAAAGAAATACGGATTCGGGTTCGGTTCGTTTTGGTTATAATAATGGTTATTCAGGAACATCACTATAACGCAGCGCCTATTGGCGAACTTAAATGAATACGTCATCTCGCATTTCAGCCAATAGAATTTCGTGAAATCAATTTTGTTTGAAGAAAGTTGCTTCCGAAACCTAACCTCTATTACCATTACTGATATCTGAACTGGAAATACTTTCTAAGATAATTTAAGGATTACTTACTTTTTGAACATGATGCCTATCTCTTGAACAGATTTGACGCACAAATAACAGTTTTAACACAGAATATGATGAAAATTTACACTCCGAAGTTAGCCAAATTGCAATCACTGACCTTTTAGCCGAATAAACTAAGACCAATGAGAGTGGTTTATGTTCCCACTTTGGCGTTTCAGTTCTCACAAGATGAAATGCTATTGGACGAAAAATACTATTGGTTGGATTTGCTTTGCATCTCACGTTTTTGTTTTTGACAATGACATAATATATATATATATATTGAAAGATCATTAGTTTTGTCAAGATTCTGTCATATTTTAGAAAAGTCATAAACAAACCTTCGAAGGAATAAAAAAAAGCACATGGATGGATGGATCTCGCCGCAAGCAAGCAATCGCCATCGATTTATTTTTCCTGTAATTTTCGCTAATATAATTGTGATTGTGCCAAGAATCAATAGCTATGTCTTCTTCCTTGGAAGTTCTAGTCACATGCGACTCGAATAATACATTGTGGACGTGTTGTGTATGGGATCCTCACAACGGTACCAGCCTCATGACTTATAAAGGCGGTGGCACAGCTGAAACGAAGACACTTTCTTTCCTTGGAAACGACTATTTGGCAGCCGTAGAGAAGACAAAGCCAGTTTTACACATATGGCCACTAAATTCTCAACAAACAGTGCAGGGCATGCGGTTTATTCTGCCCGGCAAATCAAGCGCTTTAGCCATCACCCGCGATGGAGCGTACATAGTTGCTGGTATCGACGAAAAGATCTTCCTATGGCAGACTTCTTCAGGAAACTTGTTGACCATCATAAATCGCCACTATCAGAAAATAAATTTGTTGAAGTTTACTCCAGATGGACGGTACTTTGTGTCAGCTGCGGAGGACGGCATGGTGATGGTCTGGATGCTAGCCACTGTGTCTGCTCACCCTGAAGTTGATCTAGTGATGCAATCTTCTGCTGGACAACATGACCCAGTGTATATCTTTTCTGACCACTCATTGCCAGTTATGGATATGTGTATAAGCAAGACAGGGCTACATGGTCGCCTTTTCACTGTATCAAGTGATAGAACTTGCAAGATTTATGATCTATCCTCAGGAGAGATTCTGCTCAACCTAGTATTTGATGTTCCCCTTACATCTATAGCACTTGATGTCCTGGAATTGAATGTATTTGTTGGAACTTCTGCTGGAAAGATCTATCAACAAAGTTTGACTAACCCACCAAGGAACAGGGATATGGTTATCGACAAAGAAACATATCTTCAAACAATGTCAGGCCATAGCAGTCCTGTAACATGCTTGTCAGTCTCACTGGATGGTGAAACATTGGTGTCGGCATCACATGATGATAATGTCATTCTCTGGCACATTCCAAGCAAGCAGCCCATTAGGACAATAAGACACAAAGGCCCTGTAACCAATGCATTCTTTACAGTTAACTATCCAGCCATTTTTAAACATGATTTCACTCCGAGCATCATACTTCACAGTCTAGAAAGAACCTTGGAAAGAGATTCTGATGATGTCACTGAAATAGAAGTGCTTACAAATAGAAAGATTGCATTCTGGCCTGAGACTGGAGACCCTGAATTGAACTTGACTTCTAAAGAACTAGAAAATGAATTTAAATTAAAAGAGGCTGCATTTAAATCAGAAATAGAAACATTGCAATCAATAAATGCCAATTTGTATGCATTTGCTGTTCAAAAAGAAATTCAATCAATTTCTGAAGTAAGTAAAAAAATATCTAAGAAGAATAAAAATAAAATATGAGTTCTGACATGTATTTGATAAATTCATACATTTGGTGTTTTATTTGCTTTGTAGATTTCCTTTTTCTTCAGGAATCTTAGTAGACATATACAACAAGGTTTAATTTTATATAATTAATAATTAAACCTTGGTTTATCCAACTTTTATGTCTAGCCGAAAAACAGTAACAACCTCTCTTAAATTGTTACTGTTTTTCTGTATATATCCTGCTAGGAGTTGTTGATTGAGGTCTTCCTTTCTTCACCTATTGTTTTGGTGCACTCTACTGCTGTGTGGTGTGTGCTTGTGGTCCAGGATGGGTCCAGTGTACTGACCTCCATTAAACAAGTAGGTACATTTATAATGGAAGTCTAGTTTTAACCCTGGAACCCTACACTGGTTTTACACACCTAGTTTTACTACATGGGGTGCTGGGGCACCCCATAGTATAATGTCGTGTATTTTTTTACATAGGAACAGTTTTTAAAACTATGTTTTTAATTAGTATTTATTAACAACTGAAATCACAAATCAACTTTAAAATCAAGCTATTCTTATGTATTTGAGCACTTTTGGCACACTTTAATTTAGTGTTCCAAGAAAATTTGAATATTGCACTAGTTGCACTTGGTCTTGGACTTGCAGTCTTTATTGTTTCGATAAAAACCACAACGTCCCTGGGCGTAATGTCCCATAGTATACCTTTGATCCTGCATAAGTTTTATTAGGATTCCGGAAACCATTTCTCTTATATCCCTCCTCAAAAACATGGCTTTTCCAGGCGTTATTCCAAATATTCTTTGATAAGTTTTATTATTTATTTTATTAGAAATTTATTATTTCATCGTCAGATTCATTAGCTATGAGCAAACGATACACCATAGTTTCCTTTTCCTCTTCATATTTCATGCAGATTCCCTATCATATGTTGTTGAACTCATCATCTCCTAATGCCCTGCCAGCAGCCATCCAACATACAAATTACTCAAAATATTAGTAAAATAGAAACGATCTTCGAGCTCTAGATTTTGTTAAAGCATTTTGACAGTATATTTAATTATTCAACATCAAATAAAAAAACAAAATAATGTAATACACATTAGGAAACCATCGTGTTAAACTAAAAAAAATACTTATGATTTTCCTACACTGGGGTTCTGGGGCACCCCGCAAGACACTAGTACACTTCCACATTGTCAGGCCATTGCCGCGTTACTAACCAATCAGGAGCAGGTGACTCTAGAGTAAAATACACGGAAGCATAGACATATCAATTGAACATTAACAAAGTTATTCAAAAAACAAATACTGCTGGGGTGCTCCAGCACCCCTAGTAGTGTTCTAGGGTTAATATTTGTTTTAATTTTAGGTAAAGTATCTACATTTTGATTGTAGGGAAAACAATTGGCAAAAATCATTGGATTTTTATTAATGACTTTCATAAGATAATTAATTGTTCTATGTAGTTATTAAGTTATGGGAGGCGAAACATTTGTATTTTCTAATAAAAACTTGGGACGATTGTGGTTTTATTTTATTCCGAAAAAGTATTGTCCCTTGTCTGTCCCTTGCTTTAATTCTCGTCTTCCCCGCGCCGTTCATTCATTCGATATTCGACCTTGTCTCGCAACGCAAACTCGCAAAGGTGCGAAATTGACATCGAATGGAATTGACGTCTTTGTTGATGGCAAAATTATGTCAGCGTATTAAATCTATGGTCAGCGTTTGCTTTTTTTTTATAATATTTGACAATTTGATTTCATTTTGAAGAAAATTTTAATTCCAAATGGATCGATAGATGGCGTTGATGAAAGTATATATAATTGATGAACGAAATTGCCTACCTATATTGTAACTAAAAGGTATTTTTCGCATAATAATAATGCCTGTAGAGAATTCGGTTAAGCAGACACGAACATCCCTGTTCAATCTTATTACCATCTTAGTTCTTTATCTAATTCAGATTTTTTTGGATCATGAAAACAGCGTGGGTGTTGGTTGGTCGGCGGCAGCGTCGTCGTTTCGTTTGGTCATGCGTTGCGCGGCTCATGAAACCGCACACACAAGCACTTCTCTGTCCCTCTCCCTCACTCTAGCTCCTAGCTAGTATTTGTCAAAACATCATCGTTCGACAGGCAGGCGAGCCGAGCGAAATCGTACGATCGCTCGCGGATTACGTCAAAAACAACTTCAATCAACGCTTTTCTTCAACCGATAACAATTTCTAACTAAAATAAAATACAACCATTTTTGTGGTGTAAATAAAAAATGTGCAGACAATACAAACAAACACCGGATCTTTGATTATGTTTTTATAACAGCTCCTAAAAGGTAAGCAAAGCTAACAAAAATAAACATTCTGATTCCGAGCTGTTATTTGCGTCACAAACAAAACATTTGTAATTGTTTACAATTTTTTAGGAGACTAGGATGTCAAAAGCCGTTGTTATACCTGGGGGAGGGCGAGAACTAGGAAGAATAAAGGAAGAAATATCATTATCGCCTGAGAAGAAAGACAGCATAGGTTTGCTGAGCAGGCTCTTGCGCCTGGATCCCCTCGGGAAAAAGACGAGTGCGCCAAGCAGCCCTACGACCACGGAACCACCAACCATCTACTACGGAGTCTATATACCTTGTGAAATAAAGAAGGGCCCGGATGAAGGTTTGTTTTAACTTATTATTTATCTTGAACATTAAAGAAAGGAAGCGACTGCCCCTCCCCAAACTACATACAAACGATTCAAATCTATGGATGGTACAGTATAGGTACTTTATCAATTACTAGGCTTTTATGCCAGTTTATGTCATTTTGTATCGCTGAGCAGAGCTCCACATTATAAAACTTTGGAAACTATCATGGTTATTAACACTAAAGTCATTTAAAACGGGATATTAACCATGATTTGATTTTCCACATTATATTTAACTGTGCAGTGCAAACATGTATGTTTGTATACGCAGAAACATCAAGTTTAAAAGCCATGGTGTCCGTACTTCTCGTAAATAATCTTATAGTCAAGATTCAGTTAAAAATATAATTCCTCATCCCGAGGTTACAACACTTAAACAATACAAAATGTCAAAGTACTGGTGTAGTTATGTGACAAAATATCAAGACTGTGACATTACTCTTAAAAACACAAAGCAAGAATGTTTTTATGTGAATGTAAATACATATTAAACTAAAATAAACCTTTCTTCCGTAGCATCAACTTGATACCTAAGTATCTTAATTAACTATGTCACAGATAACATTCTTAATTGACTTCCCTAATAACTTTGAGCTTTATAGTAATAGAGATAGTGTTCCTAATTAGCATTGCCATCCATACTTTCTTATAATCTTACTGATATTATAAATGCGAAAGTTTGTAAGTATAGATGGATGTTTGTTACTCTTTCACGTAAAAACTACTGAATGGATTTTAATGAAACTTTACAATAATATAGCTTATACATCAGAATAACACATAGGCTACAATTCATAAAGGTATATTGTATACTAGCTGCGCCCCGCGGTTTCACCCGCGTGGTGATAGATATTTTGGATAATATACCATATATCTTTATTAATTGTAGCCTATATATTGCACTGATATGTAAGCTATATTATTGTAAAGTTTCATCAAAATCCATTCAGTAGTTTTTGCGTGAAAGAGTAACAAACATCCATCCATACATACAAACTTTCATGTTTATAATATTAGTAGGATTTTATTTGGGGCTAACATATTGTTTACTTTATGAGCACAATATAGTACCTAATCAAAAATACTTTATTAGGCTTTTTCAGTTTTTATTTAGTAACAAAACAGATGCCATAGTGTAACATACAAACTATAAAGCACTCCTCTAATACAAACATATCTCAAAACACATTTAAAAAAATAGCAAATGTTTTGAACAAAGGGGAAGCCCGTGCCCTCAAATGATTATTAAAACAAAAGATAACCTTTTTCTATGGGCCATAAAACATCTGGTGAGCTAAACCCAAATTATGGGTATTTTACACAAAAAATTCAAAAATACTAATCAGTCTTCATTTGTTATTCATAGCTTAAAGAAGCTTCCGTGTGTGATTTAATAGTGAAATTGACATTCCTTCTTTTCGAAAATGCCGAAAACAAGCGAACTGTGATACGCAAAACGTATTAAAATTCAGTTGTTACATGAACAAGGAAAGACCCAAGTAGAGATTGCCAAACTCGTGAAATGTTCGCGGTACGCAGTGCAATCTGTTATTAAACGGTTTGTGGAGACTGGTCCCCACGCAAATAAAAGAAGGAGTGGCAGAAAACGCGTGACTACTGAGACATAAATGTACTCGAAACCGCTCTATTGCCTCGCTTACGGCCATTTTCGGCGACACGAACTTGGATGGCGTCAAATTCCAACAAGACAATGCTCCTTGTCATAAATCAGCTGCCTCCATGCGCTGGTTTCGAAACAACAGTATTGTCTTATTATATTGGCCGGCGCAGTCCCCAGATCTGAACCCTATCGAGCATCTTTGGAGTATTACGAAGCGAAAAGTCAGAGAGCATAGCATTACATCAAAAACAACGCTAAAAATGCTTTATTTCAAGAGTCCCACTCTTGAAATAAAGCATTTTTAACGTCATAAGTGCAGCCGAATGTAAAAAGCTTGTAAGTAGCATGCCCCAAAGAATTGCTGCTGTGATCAATGCAAAGGGTAGGCCAACTAAATATTAGTGATTTATAAAATTTTATGTTAATATAGTAATTTGGATAATAAATTAGTTTCATTTTCCACCTTAAACTCGAAACATTCAGTAAATTTTAGGGTGCTTTATACTTTTGGCCAAGGCTGTATGTATATGTACATATTATCTTTATGCAGATTATGACCATTATTATTCACCCTCAGAAGCAATCCACGTATACAAGAATAAATCAGAAGCACTAGAACTAGTGAAGAGGTACAAGTCATCGAGGTTCAAGGCATTCCGGAGCCATCAGGATGCGGTGTCCTTTGCACTGAGAGGAGCCGAGCCTGTCGACACCACTGATGGAAATGACAATTGTAAGGATTTTCTACATTATTTATAATCATCATCAGCCTATGTTAGTCCACTGCTTGACATAGGCCTCCCCCAATGAGCGCCGTAGCGCCCTGTCTTCAGCTTGACGCATCCAAACGCTGCCCAGCCTAGCTGGATCCTCCTCTTGGCATCTAGCGGTATTGTATTAAGTATATCAGTCATCTAGTACCCATTTCCCAAGCTCTGCTTACCTTGGGGCTATATGATGCTGTGTGGATAGTCCAGCATTACTCATTATTCATTAATATAATAGTACGCGAGTATGGAGAGACTTATTAAACTAGTTAAACGAGACAACGGCGCACTCGTTCGCCTACCGACGAACTTGTCGGTAGGCGAGACCTAAATGTATGCTATCTCACTTCATACCAACTGCTGCCCGCGCGCTAGGAAAGGATGCACTTCTAAAACGACGTCCGCGTTTAAAAATTTGAATGGAGTTTTAGCACTAAGATCAAAGAAGTCGCTGCTAAGTTATTGCATAATGAAAGTTCATTATCATAAAATTGTGTGGTAATCATGCATTGTATGATAATTGTTATTGACACACCTATTGTGTATTGTTATCTATTTTGTAAACATTTATCTGGGATTGCATTCCATAGAGTTAAATCTAGGAAGATGATATATTGAGACTTTTTGTTGTCTTCACATCATCTGCTGGACATAGGCCTCCCCCAATGAGCGCCATAGCGCCCTGTCTTCAGCTTGCCGCATCCAGCATCTACCTGCAGTCTTTCGCAGGTCGTCATCCCACCTGATCGGAGGGCGTCCTACACTACGTTTACCGAGTCGTGGTCTGCACTTAAGAACACGTTTGCCCCAGCGGCCGTCGGCAGTTTGTTACTTCTTCACTAAATCTATCTATTTATCCCATAAAGCAGTTCCCATAGTATAGAAATAATTTTACAATTGCAGATCTTATACTTTTTAAATTTACAACACTTTTCTGGCTCAGATAATTTTCTCATAGCTATAAATATAGAAAAAGCTATTCTAGCAGAAAGCCTATATTGTTCCAGAATCTCAGATTTTTTTGTCAATAAAAGCATTTAAAAAAACGTTATTTTACGACACAGGTTGTTCTATGGCTGTGTCGTTTTTTCCCCATTTTGGTGAAAACTGAGCGTCATTCCATGAAGCATGAAGCTATCGCGCCACTAGCCTCATTAAGCTCACGCCACACTTAATTGGATTAATTTCATTCACGTCGCGCGGCGCCGCTAATACATTAGTTAGTCTATGACCTTGAAGGTTGAGTTAGATTCATGCATAAACTAAACTTACGCAATAAGAAGCGTTCCGACTTTGCCTACTCGGTTCGGAAAACAATATATTTTAATGTTACCAAAGGCATTTAAGATTTTAAACTTGAAAAACCTGAAAATGTTAACAGAAAACAAAATTAATCACGTAAACACAAAATTCAACAACGCATAATTTATAACGCGCTGCGAACAAATTCATGTTCGAATATTATCACGGCAACACGCTACAGAATTAAAGAAGCCTTTATTGTATGGACCAAACAAAATAAAACCATGCCAATTTAAAACATTTTCGTTTACAAGCAGTTATAGCCTACCCTGCCTACTGCTGTTGTTTTTTTTTATTTTGACCAATCAGAGACATCGATCGCAACTAATAAGCAAAAGCGATAACACGACCGATGTGGCGCGGTGGGCAAAGGTCCGCCTGCGACGCAGGAGGTTGCGGGTTCGATTCCCGCCTCGGAACAATTGTGTTCACACAGAGATTGGATGTGAGATTTTTTTAAATGTAATGTATAGTATAGTGAACAAAACTACCTTAAGGGTTAATATATAAATATATTGTTTTATTGTACATAGAAAACACCCAGAATCCATATCCGCAGATTAGATTGGTCATCATCGTACAAGGGCCTTTAAATCCACGAATTTATGAATGAATATAGTACACCATTTACTCGGCCATTGAATTCGTCAAAATAGGAAGATTTAAAAGTAAAAACAAAAAATTTACTAATTTGTCAGTACTTACATAGATGGCTTGTAATGGAGTCATACTCAATTATAGAACGCCAGTTTTTTTATTATAACTTTAAGCATGACTTTAGACATTATAAGTTATTAGTCATTATCAGTTAAATCAGCTTGCTTTAGCAAAGAATAGGCTAGTGTCTTAAATAATCTACTAAGTCCGTCAGTTAGATTATTAGAAGATATTGAACACGTGTTTTTTCTATTGTCAATAAAAAAAATATATGAAGATATAGCCAGTTAAGTTCCAAGTGACGTCACGTCTTGCTACACTTTTTAGCAAGTTGTGACGTCACGAGCCCCCACTCCTAAACTTTAACGCGCTTTATTTTTGTATGTACGTATAAGATTGACAAAAGAAAAAATACGTGTCCAATATCTTCTGATAATCTAACTGACGGGCTAAATAGAAAAATATATTTTTTACCCAGGACACAACCCTATTATATATACATATAATCATAATGGGTAGGATAGACTGGTCGTAAAATTTTAATTATAGTTATACCCGAAACAAATATCTGCAGATCGTACACGATCTGCAGATATTTGTTTCGTGTGTTCTGGTCGTTGTCTATGTATAATAAAAAATATCTATCTATGTAATGTATTGTATTATGTATATCAGTTATCTAGTACCCATAACACAAGCTCTGCTTACCATGGGGCTAGATAATGCTGTGTGAATTGTCCAGCATTATTTATTTTATTTATTTATTTTTATAACCGCCGCCATTGTACTTTTATGAATCGTGTTACTATGCTGTATTTTATTTGCGGTAGTTAGAGAGATATGGTGTGACAGGAAAGGTATTATCTAGCACCCATAACACTAGCTCTGCCTAGCTTAGGCTAGATGATGCTGTGTGAAATGTCCAGCTTAATATTTATTCATCCTCATCATCAGCCTATATTAGTCAACTGCTGGACAAAGGCCTTCCCAATGAGCGCTATAGCGGCCTGTCTTTAGCTTGAAGCATCCAGCATCTGCCCGCAGTCCTTCGTAGGTCGTCATCCGACCTGGCCGGAGGGCGTATATATAAAAAAAAATATATATTTATAACTTTTTGTGTATTCCAGCTCTTATAGGAGAGAAGCCCTACCCCTTCAAGGCCCCGTCTCCACAGGACATGGTGGCGCTGCGGAAGGCGATAGAGAAGGGCCTCGCTGCGACCGTTCGGGACCGCGTGTGGGACAACCCGCGCTTTCTGGTCAGCAGTGGGAATACACCGGCTATAATGCAGGTAAACATACACTTCAGATCACCAACGTTCACTACTGGACGCCATCATCAGCCTATAGCAGGCCACTGCTGGACATAGGCCTCCCCTAATGAGCGCCATAGCACCCTGTCTTTAGCTTGCCGCATCCAGCATTTGCCTGCAGTCCTTCGCAGGTTGTCATCCCACCTGGCCGGAGGACGTCCTACACTATGTTTGCTACGACTGCTGGACGAGAATCCCCCAAATAAGGCTGGATTTTGCTATAATTACCACGCTTGGCACGCTTCGCAGTAGAGGTGTTAAAAATACACAGAAGCAAGAGAGAGAGCGAGACGATACTATTGTTATGGTGAAGCGGTTAACTTAATTGAATTCGTCCCCTGAAGAGAATAAAGATAAATCTATCTGTTAGATGGTTATCTGTGCACCATTACAGCCATTACATACATACTTCTATACTAAAATTATAAAACCGAAAGTACAAAATACAATGTAAGGCGCGTTATCAGCATTATTACGCTAATTTTAGCGCGAATAACTCGTGAAAAGGCGTTATTTGCGCTATAATGCGCCTTTACACGCGTTATTGCGCTAAACATTATGAGTTATAGAGCGTGGTAGCCATGCTGGTGGCTTAATCGCGAAGTGACGATGTCGTTCAGGAAATAATTGAACTATTCACTATTTTCAATCTTATATACTCATGTCGCACATATAAATAACCAATCTTATCCCCTTTCAGGAAGGTTCAAGATACAACGCGCTGCACATCGCAGCTAAATCGATGAATGCTGAACTATGTAACCTCATACTGACGACGGTCGGCAACCCTGCGTTTGTGCAGCGGCTGTACGGCTCTGATGCTGACTCGGAAGCTTGCGAGGTTAGTTTATGTTAACTATAATAAAAAATTTACGACAAGTCTATCCTACCCATTATGATTATATGTATATATAATAGGGTTGTGTCCTGGGTAAAAAATATATTTTTCTATTTAGCCCGTCAGTTAGATTATTCTAAACTTTAGAACTTTCAAAACTTTAGAAAAAATGCTCTGCTACCTAAAGATGTATCAGTTATGTACTACCCATAACACAAGCTCTGTTTAACTTGTTGACGCTGTTTGGATTGTCCACAGCATTATCCATTTATATATGTATGTATTAATTTTAATCTAATATATTTTGCAGGAATTCGCGGGAATCCTCGTAGACCGCTACCTTAACACGCCAGACAAAGCTATGAACGAAACGCCTCTACACTTCGCCGCTAAGTACGGCGCCGCTGAGGCAGTGGATGTGTTAACATCTTTCCGGCAGTGTAACAAGAATGCGGTCAATAAATACGGCGAGCAGGCTAAAGATGTACGTATTGTATTAACTACCTGTATTTGATCACTATACACTATACTTAAAAATAAGGACTTATTTGTTCATAAACAACGTCGAAAAAACTGGAGTTTCGGTCGGAAATTTAGGGTTTAGGTTAAAAATAACATAATTTGTGTCTGTGACGATATCGTACACATATCAAATTTACGTTTCTATATGCGAAAGTGGGTTTGTTTGTCCTTCCTTCACGTCCTAAGTAACCAATCGACTTTATTTTTGGCATAGAGTTAGTAGAAAGGATTAAAATAAGTCAAGTTAGTTGAAAAGATGGACATAGGCTACTTGCTTGCTTACTACTACTTTTTTGTCCTGGTAAAATATCAAATTTTCATGGGAGATATGCGGGAATATTCGTTTTTTTATACGAATAATCCCGGAAATCGCTGCCATCAATCGCCATTATGGAGATTTTTAGGGAAGGCCTATTTCGTCATCCTATTTCGTGGACGTCGATCTGCTTCGGTTACCTAGGTTCTTCTGCGAATCTCTTCATTTCTGATATATGTATTTATGCAAGATATTATATAATATATATATAAATAATAATATTTCAGGTGATATGTAAACGAGCGGACAACGCTACCGGCGAAACTGCCAAACGAATCTCGTCCCTACTGCGCGAACGTTTCTACGTGCCTGTCTTACACTCGGAAGATGGCAGCGCAGTGCCCACTATAGGTCGGCCGTTCACGCCTTCTTTACCCCCTGTAAGTTATCTAAGTCTATATCTATACTTATATTATAAAGAGGAAATGTTGGATTTTTTGTTTGTTTGTTTGTAATGAATAGGCTCCGAAACTACTGGACCGTTTTCAAAAATTATTTTACCTGATCTGTACTAAAACCGTGCGAAGCCGGGAAGGTCGGCTAGTGAAAATAAAAGGAGGTGTACTAGCGGCCCGTCCCGGCTTCGCCCGGGTAGACATTTGGTTCATAAACATTTTGCGAGGAACGTAGGGTAAATATCTTTATGTACGAAAGCCTTTTAATTTTTCGGGTTAATATAGTCTATGAGACTCACAAATAACGTGGCTTTCTGTTGGTAAAACAATTTTCAAAATCAGTTCAGTAAATCTAGAGATTACCTTATACTTTTAACTTTTAACTCTTTTTGTAGTATAAAGTATACATTTAATAATGAATAAACGAGTCTCGACCGTATTGTGAATGTTACTACGCGCCCGTCTTATATTCCAAAGATGGGAGTGACCACTATAGGCCGGCCATTTACAACTGCTTTACCTCCTGTATGTTGTCTTTATCTATAGATATGCGATTCACAACCTTATTGTTAACGCTTCTACGTATTTTATTCTGTAATCTAATGAAATATTAGGAAAAAAATTTCTATACATCGATCACGGAGGTATATTAACAGCATCAGCAGTTTGACCTAAGTAGGTTACTCGTGCCACGAGCGCGGACCGGGCGCCTACAGAGGTCAGTGCATCACCAGCAGCCATTCAAACCGCACTCATTACCATCATTATGAGCCGTAGTTTTATATACAATATAGCTATTGTTTCTATACTTTAACATCAGCATCCCGGGAAGAGTTAGCCGCGAATCCTACAAAAATATGACTAAAATTATCGCGCCAAACCGTCTCTGATCCATATCCTTCTGTAATATACCAAAAACTGTATAATGTTTATTTTATTATTGTTATCATAGGAAATAAACCAAGACCCGCTATCTCCCCGGTACGAGATCCTGGCTTTCGCTGGTCCCATGGAGTCCCGCGCCGCGGACGTGTTCCGCCGGAAGTGGAAGACGCCCCCCCGCGCCCCGCTCGCGGCGCCGCGGGGCAGCTTCCGTCTCACGGAGATGAGCAAGGGATTCGAGCGAGTTGGCAGGTAACACTAGTCTAACCTTCTTTGTTTCTTTATCTAAATAAAGCTTATTTAACTAAAATTGCACAAAGCATGATTTTTTTAAAATGGGGGTAGTTCTTTGGTGACTTCCGATAGAATTGAAAAACTAAGTTTTGTTACACAGAAAACACGCCCTACTCTATTTCAATTTTAGCTTACGTTAATTAATTTGATAATTTTTATATGCACTGCACAACCGTTATTTTTCAGAGTGTTTATATAATATTGCCGTGAAGTGGGCGATGTAGACAATTCACTTGTTATTTTTAATGTTATTCAATAAAACAAGTGAATTATTTTTTTCCGTAAAATCAATTAACAATAATTTAATTCAAAATACTAGCGGCCACATTTTGATAGGCAACCTACTGGATAATCAGAAATATTCGTAAAAATTTGGTTCAAATACTCGATGAGTGCACTGATTCTGCAGCCAGATCTCGTACTAATAGTTTACCACAGTAACTCAATCTGTCTTAATTATTGTTGAACTACTAAACAGCAAAGAAGAGAGTGGAATAACTGTAGTAGAACAACACTATAATATTATGAAGGCGAGTAAAGATCTAAATTAACTATTTTATTTCAGGAACCTAGCGGAAGAAATGCAGGTCGGCTGGAAAGAATACTGGCCGTTTCTCGACACGTTCACCGACCTTCGCTCCACTGAAGGCCTCAAACTACTAGAGGACTTCCTAAAGACCAAATACGAATGCGCTTGCTCCTTCGCATTCAGCGAAACCTGCGCCCAAACCTACAACACTGTAGATGAACTATCCTTATCGAGAATAAGCGTGAATATATCACAGAACAGTCAGGAACTCATGAGTCCGATCACAGAACTGTGCGTCGCGATGAAAACTTGCAAGATAACCGACCGGCCCGTGCATTGGAGTAAAACGGACCCTGTACGACAGCGAATGTGCCGGCAGCCGTCCGTCAAAGTTGTAAATGGCGACGCTTCCCCGCCTATGAACCATACTGTTAGCCAGTTGCTCTGCATAGAACGGACTTGCCAAGTCTTCGCCAAGCGCATCGCAGACGCAATAACCTTCTCTCTAACAGCTGAACTAGAGGTCGCGGGAGAATCGCTAAAATCCGAAGCAAAACACTTACAACACACGATCGTCACCTATATGGATGACGAAAGATTTCACAAGATAGATTTCTCACTCATTCATTCCAGATTAGCTCAACTGGTCGTTTACAAACTAAAACAGCAAACGACGGATCTGGATGATATTAATAATTTAATCGAATTCTTGATGAAGCTTCGGTGTCCCGATGACGATTGTTTCAGTTCGGACGATGAAAGGAAAAGCTTTAGGAACGACGATGATAGAAGAAGTAGAGGGAAGAAAATTACGCATGTTATCGATCGACACGTTAAGTGTTTAGCGAGTTTTATCTGTGAGGAATTATCGGAGGAAAGTGCTAAAGGGCCGGCAGTTTCAGACGCGCAGTGCGCGATAATTTGGGAGGGCGCGTCTAAGTGTAGATGCGATTGGAAGATAGACGTTTTTGAGAGGAGCAGTAAGAACGCGTCGTTTAGAAAAAACAGGTCGATTTTGTCGACTAGTCCGAAGAACGAAAGCTTTATTAAGAGGCTGAATTTCGATTATGATATTGGTAAGTTACTGGTGTTTATTTGCTTGAATAACATTTGATTATAAAATAATGCTGGACAATCCAGTTAAAATCTAGCTCCAATATTGAATACATCCGATACGGTCGCCCCGTGACCACGATCGCTGTAAAGCGAAGGAAACTTGTCGGAAAATAAATAAATATGTACGCGATAAACCCGATAAAGCGCGTACTATATCAAAATACTCGTCCGGTCTCTTATATGGTTTTTACCAAGGGCATTTAACAAAAAGAGTGATAAAGCGAGAGTTCAAGTAGTGAAGTAATATTGTACTCTAAATTCCTAGAAATAAAGCACAATTTCCTTGCAGGCGACGGTGCCCAACACAACAAATCGGAGAAGTCAATCAGTTTGAATTCCCCGGCTGGAGACAGCAGCGCTACCGTCTTCACAATCGATACGAAGAACTGTCAAGTTATGGAGGCCGAGGTAAATAAGATATATCCTCCCTTTCTCGCCTTCCCCGCGCGGCCTTCGCTTGTCCTTGTCTCGCAAAACCGAGCCCACTTCGCCTTAATATTATATAATACTTGTATTCGCCTTAATATTATATAATACTTGTATTATATAATATTAAGGCGAAGTGGGTGACCATGATCAAATGTAGGCTCAATAAAACTTGTGCAACCATCATGGTTATTAACACAAAAATCATTTAAAACGGGTTATTTACCATATGATAATTGTGTTTTGTTTCATGGCGCATGAAACTGCCGAAATATTGGAAAACTCAAAAATCTAATCATGGTAAATCATCCAGCCTATAGCAGTCCACCGCTGGACATAGGCCTCCCCCAAGAGCGCCATAGCGCCCTGTCTTCGGCTTGCCGCATCCAGCATCTACCTGCAGTCTTTCGCAGGTCGTCATCCCACCTGGTCGGAGGACGTCCTACACTACGTTTACCGAGTCGTGGTCTCTACTCAAGAACCCGTTTGCCCCACGGCCACGGCCCTCGGTTCTTCGCGAGATATGTCCGGCCCACTGCCACTTCAGCTTGCTAATTCTTAGTGCTATGTTGATTACTTTGGTTCTCTGTCGGATATATTCGTTACGAATCTTATCCTTCAGAGAAACTCCGAGCATAGCTCTTTCCATAGCTCGCTGAGCGACTTTGAACTGGTGGACCAGCCCTATCGTGAGTGTCCATGTCCCAAATGCTGCCCAGCCTAGCTGGATCCTCCTTTTGGCCTCCTCGAAATGGTTTTTACCCAACTGCAGAAAATAGCATGAAAATATCATGGTAAATAGCTCGTTTTAAATGAATTTTAAATGTAGGCCCATATTATGAAAGCTGGCTCAATCGTAACCTCCTTGAGTAACGTTTTTCGACGGCTTATGCGTTACTCCAGCATAGATCAATTACTGGTTAAGCGGCGAAATACGGGCCGTAGAGTCGAGAAGCACGCATTATGCTTCCTACATACAAACTCATTTTCGCCCGCGGCTTCGCACGTATTGTTTCTATGAAAACGTTAAAAGGTTATTTACAGGTATATCCAAAGAGAACTTACTGATTATTGGGATAAAAATTTGCATATATTATGTGTTATTCCAGGTCTAGATCTACATCAGTTGTATGAGCGTGAAGAAGTAATATACATTACATCCATCCATTCATCTGTTCAAGCTTTCGCAATGCCCTTAATCCCCACGCTGGGCATGCGGGTTGGGGATCGCAATTGGGTGGTAAATTGATCTGCAGGAGGCGCTGCTGCCCGCCCCCCGGTGAATATCCCTTAGTCGCTTACGACACGTCGACACGCGCGGGAAGAGTTGGGGTGGTTTAAATTGTAAGCCGGCACCACACGGCATATTGATTGATTTAAATTTCGTGCTAATAATTAAAAGGCGAATTTGCGCAATAACTACTGCACCTATATGTAAGAATATTTTGTTTACTGCAGATTTCGGAGGACGAATCCGTAGCGTCGTGTGAATCTGAAGATGACTTCAAGACTGCCTCGGAGCATTCAGAGAGCGACGATGAAATGCAGGAAGCTAGCGATCGGGCGGTCGCTGAGCCTTTTATATACGGGTAACTCCACCAGAAAAATATTTCTTAATTCAATGCAACCAATAGACAATAGTTTTTTATCTTATTACTAGCTGCGCCTCACGGCTTCGCTCGCGTGGAAATCTGTATGTAATAAACCTTCCTCTTGAATCACTCTATGTATTTAAAAACCGCATCAAATCGGTTGCGTAGTTTTTAAGATCTAAGCATACATAGGGCCAGACAGCAGGAAGCGACTTTGTTTTTACTATGTTGAACAAAGGAAATATCCAAAATATCATGAGGCATTTTGTGATACCTATTGTAAGTTTTTTTTAATGCCTCTGAAATAGTTTTATTTTGAGAAGTTTAGGTAGAGTTTCAAATCTAAATGAGTCTGTATAAATGAGAATAAAATTTATTGAAATAATATTATTAATTTTTATTTCTAAATACAGATGCAAACAGCAGAGAAACTTAAGTTTTCGAGTTAGTAAAATGATGTTGTTGTTTCCAGCGAAGAGCCGTCTAAAATGGACCGACTTGTGTTCGACGCGATCGCCGACACCCAGATATGTGCGCTACAGTGCCCGAATATCTACCGATGGCGGCACACGGTCTCGCTTTACCCGCCAGAGGAGAGGGAAAGGTAATTTATAATTTACTAGCTGAGCCCCACAGATTATAGGGCTACTGTATTTTTGTTTACTATGGACGACCATAGTAACAAAAATAACAAAAAGCGACAATATTAAATGACCTACTACGAAGTAGGTCATTTAATATTGTCGCTTTTTGCCGTTCGCATAGGACAGTGACATGCGTCATTTGCTAATATAATAAACTAGCTGCGCCCCGCGGCTTCGCCTGCGTGGAAATCTATGTGTCAAATGGATAATATTATGGCAAAACACTTAAAACACGATTTTCGTAGTTTTTGGAAGTCTACTAATAAACTTAACAGTAAACCGAGTCTCCCTGTGAGCGTTTCTGGTCTCACTGACAATAAAGCCGTAGCTGAAATGTTCAGGGATCACTTTACCGTGCACTCGCCTTTGGGACCATCACAGTCAGTGATCGATGTGGGATCAAATGGCCAGGAATTACAAACTAGGTTCACGGCCATTGATGTACTAAAAGTTATAAAAGGTATGTCACGTGGTAAATCTCCTGGCCATGATGGTCTGAGCATAGAACACCTACAGAACGCGGGTCCTCACCTGCCCAAAGTACTTGCTATGTTCTTAAACCTATGCATAGGACACTCATACTTACCCGAGGAAATGACGAAAACTGTGGTGGTACCTATCGTTAAAAATAAGACCGGCGACACGAGTGATAAGAACAATTATAGGCCGATTTCGTTAGCTACTATTGTAGCTAAGGTACGGGACAGTCTGCTTGATGCTCAACTTAGTCGTTATCTAACACTTAATGATAGTCAATTCGGCTTTAGACCAGGTTTGTCAACAGAAACAGCTATCTTGAGCCTGAAGCAGACTGTTAAGTATTACACTGATCGTAAGACTCCCATTCATGCCTGTTTCCTCGACCTATCTAAAGCATTCGACCTGGTTAGTTATGACTTACTGTGGCAAAAGCTAAGTGAACTAGAAATGCCACCAGAGCTTAATGATATTTTTAAGTTCTGGTATCAAAACCAGGTCAATGTGGTACGATGGTCAGGTGCTTACTCGGAGGCATACAGGCTGGAGTGTGGCGTGAGACAGGGGGGGCGGACTTCTCCAAAGCTCTTCAACCTGTATGTCAACGCGCTGATGGATGAGCTCAGCAGCACTCGTGTCGGTTGTCACATTGACGGTGTCTGCATCAACAGCATAAGCTATGCAGACGACATGGTGCTGTTGAGCGCATCCACGTGTGGCCTGGGTAAGCTATTACAGATATGCGAGAGGTACGCTACAGTACATGGTCTGAAATATAATGTGAAGAAGAGTGAATGCATGGTTTTTCAGGCCAGAGGAAGCTGTCCCGTATCTAACATACCGTCCATAAAGTTGTATGGTACTTCATTAAAGATAGTTAGAGAATTTAAATACTTGGGACATCTCCTAACCTCTGACCTGAAAGACGATGCAGACATTGAGAGAGAACGGAGGGCGCTGTCCGTAAGAGCGAACATGATAGCCCGCAGGTTCGCTCGCTGCTCTA
This sequence comes from Eupithecia dodoneata, assembly GCA_947044415.1. Classification (NCBI taxonomy): domain Eukaryota; kingdom Metazoa; phylum Arthropoda; class Insecta; order Lepidoptera; family Geometridae; genus Eupithecia; species Eupithecia dodoneata. Next base: position 7,136,409 of record OX345670.1, read on the forward strand.
GAGAGGTAAAAACAACGCTTTTTAAAGCCTATTGTTCTAATTTTTACACATGCAGCCTGTGGGTGAACCATACGCAAAAACAGTACAGCGCCCTACGAGTGCAGTACAACAACGCATTTAGGGTGCTGATGGGGCTGCCACGGTTCTGCAGCGCATCAGGGATGTTCGCCGAGGCGCGCGTGGACTGTTTCTATACAACCATGCGCAAGCGGGGAACATCTCTGGTGCGCAGAGTCGGGGCCAGCTCCAACAGCATTCTGAGCGTGTTCGCGAATAGGTTTGACTGCATTTATATTTATCACTCTTCCAGGTTGCACGCTTTTACAAATAATAATGACATAAAGTTCAAAATCCTTAAATAATTTTTGTAATTTTGTATATTAATTTCTTGTTTTGATTATTTTTGTTTTTGTTATTTTTCCCTTCAATCATCTCATGTTTATTTTTAATTTTTGTAGATTTATGTGACTTTTTAATTATTATTGTGTACTTTTAAGTTTATATGGACCCATGTAGTCTGAAATAAAGATCATTATTATTATTCCACTCATTTAATTAAATTCTCGTATAAAATACATTTTTTACTATAGAAAATACAATAAAATATTATAAAACTATTCTACAGTAAAAAATATATCAAAACGGTAGATCACCGACCGCGAAGCTAGCTATTATTATTATTATTATTAAATGGTTTCTAAACATTCCTCTTGAATCACTCTATTTAAAAAAGCCCTGTCAAAATCCGTTGCGTAGTTTTAAAGATCTAAGCATACATAGGGACAGACAGACAGCGGGAAGCGACTTTGTTTTATACTATGTAGTGATGACACTCAAGGATAGCGTATTTAGTTGCCCGTGGCAGGCCTAAAATTGGTTTATCTAGGATTCGTAACGAATACATTTGATTTGATGTGCCGGCCTCTTGCGAAGAACCGACAACCGCTGGAGTAAACTTGTTCTTCAGTGGAGTGGAGACCACGGTAAACGTAGTGTAGGACGCTCTGCGATCAGATGGGATGACGACCTGCAAAAGACTGCAGAAAGTTGCTAGATGCGTCAACCTGAAGACAGGGCGCGAAGGTTACCTTATCAAGCTTATTTTCATATAACTGTTGTGATTATATTTCCAGTTGGGTGCCAGCAAGCGCACAAGTGGACGACCCCGCCTCCCCCTGCCCCTCGTGGAACCTGTCCATCCTGCACACGCCGCGCGCAGTGCACGTGAGGCGCGGCCTCGCCTCGCCCGACGCGCGATGCTCCACGCCCAACAAGCATGTACCCAGCGACGATAGGAGTGTACCTTTACAGGTAAATCAGTAATATTTATTCACATAAGACATGGTATGGTACATAATACATTGGTGGAATAACACAGTAGAGCTGCATATCGCGCCCGAATACAGGCACGTGAATATAAAAATCAAGTAGCTTTATTTTATATTGGACCAAGTCCAATGAATGATAGCTAGATATAAATAAGTAATAGGTAGAGCAACATTATGCTGAGACAGGACCTATCGGTCCGTTTTGTAGAGTCGCTTTTATAGTTTTATGTTCTTATTTTATAATATGTAGTAATAGTAACAAGTTGTACCTATATCAATAAATATATTTTGTTTCTTTCTTTCTAGATCTAACAAAAGCAACCCTAATCAACCAAATATTTATTTATTTATTTAAAGCATTACAGCTATTTTTACAGGTATTACCTAATGCAATAGTGTAGTCAACCTAATATATTGTTTCCAGGTCTCAAACTGGCTCCGGGTAACTGGACCGAACTCCCCTCGCTCCTCATTCGCATCGAAAAGTATGAATCACAATGTAAGCCTTGGTTACTAAACGAATCTGAAATATATTAAATTTTAAACTTTTTATATATTCCCTTTAAAAGGGCCTTATTAAATTGACGTATCTTTAAGTGTCAGACCACATAAGTAAGCTGTAAGTGCGATTTAAGGAGATTTGTACAATTGGCATTATTGGTCGATAAAATTTATGGATTTGATGTTATTCAAGTTGTGAGACCATTGATCAATGTTTTGTCACTTCTACAGTTAAAATCGCGTTGTTGAGATTGTGTATCTCATTTTTAAGAAGTCCTCAAACACACGCTTTTATAACAGCTTATACTATGTGGTCTTATAATGGTGTGACTTTGCTGTGAAATGTTATATGTGAAATATACAGTTAAAGTAATGCTGAAAGTTAACTTTTCAGTTTGTATTCGTCCGAGATAGGTAGGTAATCTTGTATGTCTTATACACGAAATATTTTGTATTGACATCTCAATTATTGTGTAATTTGTTGTGTATTGACTTGACAAATTTGTATGTGTTTTTTACATGTTAAATGTGATCCCTACCTAATAGACATTAATTGTTTTTTTTTGTGTATTAATGTTTAGATGTTAGTTTTGTATTTGTTTGGCAAAGTGCTGTAAAGATACCGTTACAGGTTTTACACTAGAGCATTTGTAAATTTGTTGACTTTCTTCAGAAACGATAATAACGAATATTGAAGGATATTCTGTAACATCATGACAAGGAAGTATAAACTTACTTCAGCTAAACTTATTTTGTAATTGTGTCGTTAATGTATGGTGCATAATAATCGGATATGATCTGATTCTGGTGTTAATGTTGACTTCTCTTAGTTGGTCACTGATTGATGTGTTGGCAGCTGATTGATGTGTTAGCAGCTGATTAAACAACACAGTGGTAGCTGTTATGGTAAAATGAGCAATGCAAGTCGCTTAACATTTCATATTTTTTGAACTCCAAAAAACTCTGGATCTACTAGGCGTTTTTAAAAATATATGAAAAAACTTAAAGTTAACACTTAAACTTAAATCATAATTATGTGCGAACCAAAATAGTGATTCGGTTTAAGAAAGTTTGAGAAATCGCAACTGTTAATAGACTTACGTTGCTGATTGTACCTACGCAAAATGCATTTGCAACCATACACAATTTTCACTTCAGTGCCTTTTAATGGAGAATGTGGTTAACTTGGTGCAGTCCTATTAATTATCAGTCACTCAATGTTGAAGTGGCTAGAGGTCTAAATATTTTCTTTTAACAGATCTTAGTTGTTTTGTGTTATGGCTGCATTTGTTCAGATCCCACAAAATAGTCTCATGTTTTATAAAGACAATAAAGTTGATTTTGCTCTGCGGTTATTAGCATTTATAGACTTCATTCATCGTCATGTTGAATGCCAAAAGTGGTAAGTGATTACTGATTAGATTACCTTTGTACTTTTATATTTGAAGAATAATTGTATTAAAAGAAATGTATGTTTTTATATTATATGTTTTAATTCACATAGACAGAATAAATAATGACGTATATTAATTTTGTTTTATTTACAAACCCACACCTAGCGAAAAATTAGTCTTACGAATCCCAAAAGTTTTCATCTTCGGACGTTTTTGGTATTGGTGTCACGTCGCCGAAGTCGGATCTATTGTTGTAGTTATCTACGTCAGCCGAGAAATCATCTGCATAGTCAAGCTCCCCATTTTCCTCCATAAAGCTGATGGTGTCCGATTTCTTAGAACCGTTGGCCTCCATTATTTCGCTCGACTGTTGGTCGTCTGTATCTTCATGGAATATAGCTACAACATCGTCGGTTGTCATTTTAGATTTTACCGAAACGGTTTCACGTGTTTTTTCGCTTTTTCGCGTCAGATCGCTATGTCGAGTGCGAGTTTCTGAGTGAGTGTGCATAGAAGAGCCTTGCAAGTCTTTTTCGGTGTTAGGATGTCTTAAGGACTTTCTGCTCACTTGACTTCCTTTAGAAATGTTTTCTCTTCTCGACGATGATTTAAGAGTACCGGCTATTGAATCATCAGTAGTTATCTTAGTTGGTTCTTCTAAAATGGCTTCGTTCCTTCTAGGTGATGTGACTTCTGCGTTTTTAGAAGAGCTTCTTTTGGGACTGACTATGATGCACATTCCTGTAATCGCCTCCGCGTTGGATGCACCGTTTTCTCCGTTGTCTATATGTTTAGCAGAACTCTCAACAATTAACATAACATCCTTAGATTGTGATTTTGTTACTTTAACATCATTAATTTCACTGATACTTTGCACTTCGACTTTCAATAAGTTTCTGTTGTTAGATTGATTTTGCGTGGTTACATTGGAAGTATCAGAAGTGCTTGGCGTTAAGTTTTTCTCTTGCCAGGTATTAGAAACGACATTGTCCTCTTCAGGTAGAGTTTCGTCTATAGCTTGTACTGTGATGTTATATATTTTTCCAATATTCTGTTTTAGTATTTCCAACTGTTTTTTTTGGTCATGTTTGGCCTTTCTTACTATTTCATGTCGGATTCCTTGGATCTGGTTGTTACTTGGTTTTATGCTATCTTCAAGGTCTGGTGACTTCGAGGGCGCAGTTGAGTTTCTTTCGGTATTATTATAGTATTTTCGAAATTCTACCATCGGTTGTTCTAGGTAGTTTTCGTGGTGCTTAGGGGCGCTTTCTTGAGTTGAGAATCCGTTGGGTATAGGGGATATACTGAAAGCTGCAGCATTGTTGTTCTTAAAATGTTCTTGGGCGCAATTTAGACAATCTTTTAAATATGTGTCGTAGGCAGTCGGCGGCATATTATCTTGATTTGATAATGACTTCACGCAGTATTTCAGAGAACCGCTGCATTTTGCTGCAAAAAAATGACAAGTCAAAAGTCAATTACAAGCTGAAATGAAAAAAATGTTTCTCGCTGTCTGTCTGTCCCTATGTATATATCTTTCAAAATACGCAACGGATTTTGATGCGGTTTTTTTATAGATATAGTGTGATTCATGAGGAAAGTTTATAAACCATTTGACACATAGATTTATTCCCACGCGGGCGAAGCCACGGGCGCATCTAGTATAAAAAAAATATATTTTATAATACTCAGTTATATAGAAATATAACTTACGTGAGCCTATATTCAGCTTATTCCCCTCAAAAGAGGTATCAACCTCATTCCGTTTCCGTTCCTCCTGCTTCCTCACGAACTCCAAATAGGACTTCTCGACCGCCTCCGCTTCGATCTCCAGTTTGCGCAGGCGTTGCTTCGCGTCTCGGAGCAAGCAGTTGGGGCTCTTATCACGGATCGGGTTGTAGTAGGTTTTCGCCTCTTGACTGTAAGATAAATAAATCATCATCATCAGCCTATGTTAGTCCACTACTGGACATAGGCCTCCACAATGAGCGCCATAGCGCCCTGTCTTCAGCTTGACGCATCCAGCATCTACCAGCAGTCTTTCGCAGGTCTTTATCCCACCTGGTCGAATGGCATTAGCTGGTCATCGGCCCCCGTAATGAGCGCCCAAGATAAATAAATAACGATGGGCAATGCCACACTGCATCACCTACCTCCCCAAGATAAGCAGAGCTTGTGTAAGGAGTTTCTCTGAAGGATAGGATTCGTAACGAATACATCCGACAGAGAACCAAAGCTATCGACATAGCTCTAAGAATTAGCAGGCTGAAGTGGCAGTAGGCCAGCCATATCTCGCGAAGAACCGACGGCAGCTGGAGCAAACGTGTTCTTGAGTGCAGACCACAACTCGGTAAACGTAGTGTAGGACGACGCCCTCCAACCAGGTGGGATGACGACCTGCGAAAGACTGCAGGAAGTCTCTGGATGCGGCAAGCTGAAGACAGGGCGGTCATTGGGGGAGGCCTATGTCCAGCAGTGGACTATCATAGGCTGATGATGATGATGGCACCTAAAGAAAAAGAAGCATTATATATAACATAACGTACAGATTTGACTTACCATCTTAACTTCTCTTTAGCGTCTTTTAGCAAGGCCTGAGGACTTCGTTCTCGGTTATGTTTGAATTGGTACTGTTCTGGTCGCGTCTGGTATGGTACTGGTCCAGTTTGGTATTGTCCCGGTCCAATCTGATATTTTCCAGGTCCTGCTTGACATTCTTCAGGTTGATTCTGGTATTCTTCAGCTAGATTATTGTGTTGATCTGACAGATTCTGATATTGGTTGGACCTCGGCTGGTATTGTCCTGGTCCCTTCTCGTATTGTTCAGATCGTTTCTGATATTGTTCTGGTTCTGTCTGGTATACTGTTATCATCTGGTATCCTCTGGGTCTTGTTTGGCTTTGTTCTGGTTGCGTCTGGTATTCTCTGCCCGTCGGGTATTCATCTAGTTTGAAGTTATCCTGTTCTGGCATTGCTTCGTTATCTTTTGATTTATCTTGGTACTGGTTTTGGTATTCTTCTTGATAGTTTTGTTCTGCGATATCTTGGAATTGGTTAGCGGATTCAGCTTCATGGTCTCTTCTAGTACTGCAACTCGGTTCAGGCAACTCTGAAAAAAAAACATGTAAATTGTAGTTCTTGAAGTAAATGGTCCGCCATCAATACATAGTATAAAACAAATTCGCTACATAGTATAAAAAAAACTACGCGACGGATTTTGACACCCATTCCTTTACTACCCGGGCTGTTCAACTATGGAACGCATTACCAGTTTCGGTGAGGCGTGCGTCGCTACCAACCTTTAAATTTTTATTATAGGAGCACTATTTGTCCAGCTGTCACTAACGCATACCTAAGTACCTATGTATATAAGCAGTATATGTATATATATTCTATGATATGTATGTAGTATATTGCCATGTAATTTAATTAGTATTATAAGCATTTTATTTAATTTTATAATATATAACCTGCAAGCACACAGATCGCTCCTGAGCTATAAGACCGCCAGTTGTATCTAGTTTTTTTAAGATTTTATTTTACATTGACCTTTTTATACTAAGTGTACAATAAAGAATTATCTATCATCTATGTTTGATGCGGTTTTTTTAATAGATAGAGTGATTCAAGAGGCAGGTTAATTAAACCATTTGACACATAAGATTTCCACGCGGGCGAAGCCGCGGGGCGCAGCCAGTTTACTATATGAACTAATCACGCATGTCACAATGTCCTATGTGAACGTCAAAAAGCGACAATATTAAATGACCTACTACGATCATAGTAAACTATAATACAGTAGCCCTATAATCTGTAGGTAGTTTTAGGACAACTTCGCTCTGTAATGTGGCTAACGTAGCACTTCTACAGGAGCCTTATTCTGCTTCTCTATGACTATGGTATCGTCACGGAAAGACATATTATGGTATTCTACCTTAGGGTCATGAAATAAACTAGATGGAGGCCATGGAGGGACGCGCGTTGGAAGTTTCAAGGATGAAACAAGTCTATAAAAATCTTTATAGCAGCTAATAAACCTTCCAGCTCAAAATAAACCAGAGAAACAGAAGAATATTCTACCACTTCATACTTAAGTATAGCGTAGGATCACTGCCTAGGAAAGAAATTACAATAACTTAATATTAAAATATCAGAAAAAAAGATTACACCGATAACAAAGCTAGCTTCAAGAACTACCTAACATAATATAAATGAGCTGGAAGAATCCTGTACTCGAAATGAGTCCTAACCAAGAAATATCTAATAAGATTTTAATAAATGGAAATATATTATGTAAACAAAATCAACATCTAACTAAATATTTAATGCGTGCAATTTTATTTCTAAATCTAGATTATTTAAACTATCTGATGTTACCGATTATCTAGATGAGTTATTGTACTTAACTTACTAATTTTATATATAAATTAGGAACACTACATAGATAATCAATTATTATTTTTACTTTTCAATTATTTTATTATGCACAATTATTGTTTATAAGCTTATGGAATAAATGGCTTTTTATTTTATTTACTTTATTTATTTATTAATAGCACCGCATACACTATTAGTTTCATTCATCTAAAGCTTCTAAGTGACGATTCTGCGATGATACCATTGTTATATTAATGAGTTTGTCAGCAGAATAGGCTATTTGACAACATTGAAAATATGCTACAAATTGTGGTCATCCTATCAGATAATGGCTTAAAAAAAAGTTTTCGCTTTATTTCAACTAAATTATGTATATTTTTTTGCAAATTACACGAACCAAAATGTAATAATTTATTGAATTTTATCTGTGACGAGAACGCCCTGTTGTTGGTTACTCTGGTGACGTCACATGCAAGTAAACATACATTCCTCGACCGATTGTTGTTCGCGTTTTGCGTTTTCTGGGTGTTAAGTTCCATCTGTGAGCTATTTCTGAAGCATTTTCTGTCAAATTTTGATAAATATTATAACTAGTGGCATAAATATTCGTCCATGTTGTTCGCTGTTTACTTGCGTATGACGTCACTCGTGTCACGTGACCAGCTATCTGGTTTTTGGCGCAGTTTGGAAAATTTAAACTTTAACATTGATTTTTATAAATAATACAGTAGATCGCCCGGAAATATTAATGTAGTGTGTTTATTATGTAATAAATAATAATTTAAAAGGATTTCCAAAATTGGTCAAATAGCCTATTGGTCCCCTATGTTTAATTCGTTTGTGTTTACTTTCAAAATTTCGTATAGTTATATTTACCATAATTGAACGTAGACGCGTAGAAACTGCTATTGTTCGTTATTCTGGTAAAGTGTCGCGTCGCGTCACGTTGTTGTTTTTGTCGCTCACGTAGGACAATGCCTTAGGAACATACGCGGCGATGCATTAGTATACGGCAGCTTTAACTTTTACAGCAGCTTTAACCTGCATAGCTTCGGGGTGCCGCAGACCTACATGTGCGTTTCGGGCCATGAAAGTGTTAACTAAGCATTTGTTTTATTTTAATACTAGCTGCGCCCCGCGGTTTCACCCGCGTGGTGATAGATATCTTTATAAATTGTAGCTTATGTGTTATTCTGATGTATAAGCTATATTATTGTAAAGTTTCATTAAAATCCATGCAGTAGTTTTTACGTGAAAGAGTAACAAATATCCATCCATCCATACTTACAAACTTTCGCGTTTATAATAGTAGTAGGATAATTATTTATTTTTATAATAAAATGTTCTGTGAATATTTCAAGCGTCTACCTGTTGTCGTTATCAAATCGAGCAAAAAATCAAGTTTGCTTGCTGTATGGGTGCCCCTTAAATATTAATTTTATTCTGTTTTTTAGTATTTGTTGTTATAGGCAACAGAAATACTGAATCTGTGAAAATTTAAACTAACTATCACGGTTCATGAGATACAGCCTGGTGACAGACGGACGGATGGACAACGGAGTCTTAAGGTACAAGACGGGCTGCAGACTTATTGCAACCGCAGGCGACATTGCGGCTAGCGGCTGCTGTTGATCGCAGTGCTGCCTGCGGTCGCGGTTGCTTCTATTTCCAACACACCACTGGCGCTGCAGTCTGCGGTCGCGCTTGGAATCAATTTCATAGAAACCAGTTGTGTCGCTTGCAGTCTGCAGCTGCAGTCTGCGGCCTGCGGTCCATCTTAGAATTGCACCTTTAGTAATAGGGTCCCGTTTTACCCTTTGGATATGGAACCCTGAAAAACATAGGTAAGTAGGTTACCTATTTTCTCCCTGATATTCCTTGGTAAAGGCGAGGTTGGTCGTGACTTGCAGATCCCGGTCAGCGATTCCTCCCTTCTAGGAGAGATACGCCGCCGCAGGCTGCGCCATTGATTCAACAGGTATCTGTACAAATATACATCGAGATGGGTAAAAGTCAAAAAATGAATGAATGAATGAATGAATTAACACTTTATTGCACTTAAAACTATAAAATAACACCTTATATCTAAATATAACACATAAAAAGTACAATAGGCGGCCTTATCGCCAAATACATAAATAAATAATGCTGGACAATTCACACAGCATTATCTAGCCCCGAGTTAAGCAGAGGTTATGTTATGGGTACTAGATAACTGATAATATATTATAAATAATACAATATACCTACATAGATAGTTTTTTTTTTATTATACATAGAAAATACCAAAGCGCCAAAGTGGCCCCAAAGCGGGAATTGAACCCTCAACCTCGCAGGCGGACCATCGTCCGCCGCGCCATATCGGTCGTCAACTTGAGGGGTAATTCATAGGTGGACATAGAAAATACGGTTTAGAGATCTGGACACACCCTTAAGCCAGAAATGTTATCGGCGAGCGGAGCGAGGCGCTTCTTGTGGTTATATTGTACATTTTTTGTGGTCATCAAAAAGGAATAAATGAACTGAACTGAAAAGTACCTCGAGATGGTTCAAGGAGAAGGGTTCCCGGGGGCGGGTGGTATTCTATACGTAAACTTAGCAGGGCCGCTGCCGTGCCTCCAGATATAGCATTAGTACCGATGTAACGTTGGTTACTTAGTGATTTTATATCGATGATCTTGCTAAAATGAATAGGTCACGTCGTAGCTCCTGTTATCAGTACGGGGGCCTCTTCCGCCACCCGTAGCTGAGGTCCGAGGGAGGACGCTGGCACAGTTGCCAGCGTCCTCCCTCGGACCTCACCTGCAGCAACGGGTGGCGGAAGATTTATATTATTATTTACCTTCTATTGTCAGTATGAGGATTGATGACCCCCACAAAGGGAATGCTCTCTCCGGGCACCACGATCCTGGGCAGCGCGTTCCCGAAGAAACTCAGCTCTTCCCCGGCGCCCTTCCGCCACCCGTAGCTGAGGTCCGAGGGAGGACGCTGGCACAGTTCATTATATTATTATTTACCTTCTATTGTCAGTATGAGGGTTGATGACCCCCACAAAGGGAATGCTCTCTCCGGGCACCACGATCCTGGGCAGCGCGTTCCCGAAGAAACTCAGCTCTTCCCCGGCGCCCTTCCGCCACCCGTAGCTGAGGTTGTTGACGTTGGCAGTATTTATTCTGGAATAGCAAATGTGTTATCAGCGCATTTTTACTCCCGAGTGGTTTAGACCGTTTAGTGAGTTATCTAGGTAATTTGGTTTTCTTCATCATAATCATTAGACTATGTTAGTCGACTTTGAACTGGTGGACCAGCCCTACCGTGAGTATACATGTCTCAGCTCCGTAGGTCATAATGGGTCATAACGCTCTGATTTATCAATTTGCCTAGACTAGAAAGAGATGTCCTGTGTTACTTGAGCTATTTATTAATTGAGGCTAGTATTTATAGTTATTTGAGGAAGAGGTACAAACTGAAATTAAATAGAAAAATCTTTATTTGTAGCAAACAACTATTTGTAGTTTACAAATTTACTAAACGAATTCCTTAACTACCCAACACCATAAAGACTACATAACTACTAACTAATTGAAAAGAAAAAAAACTAAATGCTACAAAATGGCGTCCGACTCAGCATTATGTTGTGATAGCCATTGTACATAGCTATCACAACGGAAACTTTATGAAATGGACTTTATTGCGTTGCGCCTTGAAACTATTATTTGTAAGCCTAAAGAAATAAACTTTCATTTCATTTCATTCCTTACCCAAATCACCACCACTTTATAACATTAGCTCATGTGCTGATAGAGCATAGAAAAGCTTTAATAAAAAAATATCTTGTACTTTATTGTATTAAGTATTACAGTCATCTGGTACCCATAACACGAGCTTTGCTTAGCTTGGGGCTAGATGTCGCTGTGTGGATTGTCCAACATTATTTATTTATTAAATCAAACATACCTCTCCGCGGGGGTTGGCAAGTTGACGGGGGGCACGGTGCGGGGTCGCGGGACGGGTGACGTCACCCGCGACATGCGAGCTTCTTGCGCTAGCCTGTCTATGTGCGAGCGTTGCTGTAACAATACCAATCACATTATTAGTAGGTATATTTAATAATTATTAAATAAGTTATGTTATTATTATGCTGGGGCAAACGTGTTCTTGAGTGGAGACCACGACTCGGTAAACGTAGTGTAGGACGCCCTCCGACCAGGTGGGATGACGACCTGCGAAAGACTGCAGATAGATGCTGGATGCGTCAAGCTGAAGACAGGGCGCTATGGCGCTCATTGGGGAGGCCTATGTCCAGCAGTAGACTAATATAGGCTGATGATGAAATTGGTTATGTTAGTTAGTACATAATTATGTAGTTTAACAGCATGACGAACGAGGCGAGTTGTAGAGATGGGCCATGCGAGTGAGCTAAACGTGCCGCATGGCGGCGCACTTACATTGGGCAACGAAGGCCCACCATCGATCTTTTTAAAAAAAAAAGACAGGGTCGCAGACCTAATATTTTGGCTGCAATTGCAAAATTTTGGCTGAAATCTAGTATTAACAAAAATTTTAATAAAGACCAAATAACTTTTAAACCACTGAATATCGCAGAACCTACAGGACGCCCTCCGACCAGGTGGGATGACGACCTGCGAAAGACAGCAGGTAGATGCTGGATGCGTCAAGTCGAAGACAGGGCGCTATGGCGCTAATTGGGGGAGGCCTATGTCCAGCAGTGGACAAATATAGGCTGATGATGATGATGATACAGTGGGGTTAACTGACCTGCCTGGCGATGGCTCGCAGCTTTTCGTTCTCGCGCTGCAGCGCGGCGAGCGCGTCCCGCTCGTCGCACTGCGCGTCGCCGCCCGAGGACGCGCTGGACCGCGACCGTACCTCCAAGTCGAAGCTCGTCTGGAATAAATCAGTACATAGTATAAAACAACGTCGCTTCCCACTGCCTGTCTGTCTCTACGTATGCTTAGATCTTTAAAACTACAACGGATTTTGATGCGGTTTTTTTTAATAGATAGAGTGATTCAATAGGACGGTTTATTAACCATTGGACACATAGATTTCCAGGCAGGCGAAGCCGCACGGCGCAGCTAGTTTTAAAGAAATGTAATACAAATAAAATAAATACATGCTAGAGAGCGGTAGACAGCGTGAATGGCTTCGCTCGCTGCATGAGCGCCACAACGCGTTACGTTGTATCTTCAGCTTGCGCATCCAGTATGTGCCAGCAGTCTCTCGCAGATCGCCATCCTACGAGGCAGGAGGGCGTCCGACACTACCTTTGCCAGTTCGCGCCCAAGAACACGTCTACCTCAAATATTTGTAGCTAGTCGGAATATATTTAAAATTCTAAAAGTTTATTTACAAAAAAGCTTACAAAAAACACCTTAATTATTAGGCTAGGCCTGTTCCATATGGCTAGGTCTACTAGTTCAGCTTGCTAATTATTTTAATCCTACAAGTTTATTTTACCTATTAAGTTTTAAACATGTTACTTACCAAAGAAAAGTTAACTAGCTTAGGTTTTTTGAGATCATTGACGAGTTGCTTCGGGCGCGGTCTATCCTCACACTTGACGTCCTGTTCGTTGTTCAACGCGTCTATCCTAGACGTAACTCCGTTCAGGTCAGTTAGCGTGCTTCGCTCGATCACGCACTTTGGACCCAGTTTCGCTATTTCGAGGTATTTCTTGAGGATAGCGAATTCGCTCTTGAGGAGATCGTAGTGTGGGTTTAGGTCTTCGTTTTCTGCGGAAGGATGATGGATCAATATAAAAAACGTAAAAACAAGAAAAGACAACTTTAAAACGCTAATTACCTATCTGTTTGGTAGAAACGTTATAATTACGTAATTAACTTTTAATTTGGAAATAAATAAATACAAAAATACTTAATATTAAGCTGGAAACAGGTTGCTCTTTTATTATCTTAACTCAAATAATTTGATAATTTGAGTAAATAAGCGAAAAGACCTCTAGCTAGCTGGTTAGTAAAAACTATGATTTCTGATTTGTAGTTTTGGGAATTTGGCACATATTTTGAGCATAATTGATTCTAGGCACTACGACCATTTCTCCCGAGGCCGGAATCGAACACGCAACCTAGGGAGTCGCGCATGCGGATCTTCGCATTGTATTAATCTTCAGTACCACACATACATACCTTTAGGTGTTTCTCCACTCTTATTCTTATACTGCTCCAACTCAATGCGTTCCCTGTTGATGTTGTCTCTTTCTTTCTTCATGTCCTCAAGATGGGCCTCCAACACGGTCAGTTCTTCAGATATCTGCTGTCGCAGGTCATCGCCTCGCTTCTGTAGGATTTCCTCCGCTTCCAACAACTGCGCTTTTAGACTGTCCTCCTGGAATGTATGAAATGTTATATGATTATATGTAACTAGCGGACCTTCCCGGTTTCGCACGGTTTTAGTACGGATCCCTAACTTTATTGAAAATATAATATATCCTATGTTCACCGGGGATAGTGTAGCTTCCCAACGGTGAAAGAATTTTTCAAATCGGTCCAGTAGTTTCGGAGCCTATTCATTACAAACAAAAAATCAAACCTTTCCTCTTTATAATATTAGTATTGATGAAGGGAAATTTTGAATGCAAGGTACTTTAGATAATTGTTCTAGCTAGGGCATTGTCATTCTTCGATACATTTGTTGTTTTATTTGCTTCTGCTCGCGGCATGAATATACATACAATGTACAGTAATACCCCGCTTTACGCGACCCCGTTATGCGCGGTTTCGCAATTTCACCTTCCGGCATTTTTTTGTGTCGGGGTTTACGATTATACATAGCCAAAGGTATATACAAAAAAAATACAAATCATCGGAATCGATTCTCATTTCACTTCTTCGACAAGTGGACAAAAAATTAAGTGATCAGAAAATCAAAAACACCTTATTTCACTTGTATAAGTGCTTATTTGGTAAGCCTTGTAAAGGAAAAGGCCTATAATAAAGGAATTTGAATTCGTTGACGGGGTATAGGGATAAAGGGTATAAGATAGGCGTCCTCATTGACAGGAATCTGTCGTGGGGACCTCAGCTCTCTGAAATCAGCCGAAGGATGTTTGCTTCAGCGGGTTCCCTTCGAAGACTACGGAACTTTCTCCCAATCGCCACTAAAATTTCTCTTGCCCAATCTCTTCTTCTTCCAGTTCTTGATTACGCTGATTCTTCTTATCTTGATATTACTGAGCAACAACTTGACAAACTTGAGCGCCTGCAGAATGTCGGGATAAGGTTTATATTTGGCTTGCGCAAATATGACCATGTTTCGGAATTTCGCAGGAAGCTCAAGTGGTTACCAATACGGCTTCGCCGTAATAGTCACATCCTATCTCTTCTCTATAATATCTTATTTCTCTCTTCTGCACCCCCTTATCTCAAGGAACGTTTCACTTTTCTCCACCATTCTCACGCTCTTTCTCTCCGTTCTTCTGAAACACTCATGCTTCAAGTCCCAGTCCACTCTACTTCCTTCTACGACAACTCATTTACCGCTCGAGCTGTACAACTTTGGAACACATTACCAGTCTCAGTAAGGCGTGCTAAGTCACTAGCAATATTCAAGAGCATGGTAAAGGAACACTATTTGTCCTGCTGTCACTGACCACACCCTTGTTTTTTTTTCGTTATAAAATGAATATTATATATTTATATAAGTAGGTATGTATTATTAGTTATAAAGTATATATGTATTTGTATGTAACATAATATGAAATTTCATGTTGTAATTAACTACATAATAACGCACACAGATCCCCTTTTTCAATCCAACGATCCTATCCATCCACGGTTGTCTGGTAGAGATCGCTCTTGAGCGATAAGACCGCCAAATTGTCACATATTATTATTTTTTACCTTGTTTGTTTTATTTTTAAGTGTGCAATAAAAGTATTGTCTATCTATCTATCTATAGAGAATTTATTGATAGTCACACACAATGTTATACAGTTACAAAAGGAAAACACACAAAAATACAGAACAAGGATTTAAACTTTACATAATGTAGCGTGGTAGTAGAGTCCCAAGTATAAGAATAACTGGTCTTTCCCTATGTGCGCGGCTAATAAGGTCCAATCTCAGCTTGTTGTCATTATCGACCGAGGACGATAGTGACACTGGTTTTCAGGCTGGACAAGTTAAATGTGCAATGAAATAATTATCTATCTATAGTACTATCAGGGAGCAGGGAGGTACCTTCACAGCGAGCCGATTCGTCTCTTGCCGCACTTCTTGCATGGCGCGCGTCATGTGGCCGTGCTGCGCGCGCAGCGTATGTGCTAGACCGCACAGGAAACGTTTCTTTTTTTCTATGTTGTTTTGGAGCTCTTGTTCGCGAGTTTTGAACGATTCTTCCATCTGAAAAATATCTAACACTTTTTATTGCGTTCGTGTTGTATCCATACTACATCTATACTATATGATACTATCTATTTTTAATTATACTAAATATTTTTAATTTTTTTGTTTGAAAGTTTGTGATGAATAGGCTCCGAAACTACTGGACCGATTTGAAAAATTCTTTCACCGTTCGGAAGCTACACTATCCCCGGTAAACATAGGCTATATATGATATTTTCAAAAAAGTTAGGGATCTGTACTAAAACTGTGCGAAGCCGGGAAGGTCCGCTAGTACTACATATAATATCAAATATCATCATCACTCTCTGTCGGTAAGTAAGCTTTTATGTACATGGTGACTAAACAGATAATGAAATTTGGTAAACAAGTCCGCGAAAGTCCGCCTGCGATGCAAGAGGTTGTGAGTTCAATTCGCAGCTCGGGATAAATGTTTGTACAATCTGCAGATATTTGTTCCGGGTATTCTGGGTGTTTTCTATGTCAGTATAATAAAAAATATGTTTCTATATATGTCAACTATGTACAAGCTGCGCCCCGCAGTTTCGCCTGCGTGGAAATCTATATTTTAAATGGTTTATAAACCTTCCACTTGAATCACTCTATCTATAAAAACTGCATCAAAATCCGTTGCGTAGTTTTAAAGATCTAAGCATACATAGGGACAGACAGACAGCGGGAAGCGACTTTGTGATATCAGTTATCGAGTACCCTTAAAATAAGCTCTGCTTACTTTAGGAGCTAGATGATGCTGTCTGAATTTCATCATCATCAGCCTATAGCAGTCCGCTGCTGGACATAGGCCTCCCCCAATGAGCGCCACAGCGCACTGTCTTCAGCTTGCCGCATCCAGCATCTACCTGCAGTCTTTCGCAGGTCGTCATCCCACCTGGTCGGAGGGCGTCCTACACTACATTTACCGAGTCGTGGTCCACTCAAGAACACGTTTGTCCCAGCGGCCGTCGGTTCTTCGCGAGATGTGGCCGGTCCACTGCCACTTCAGCTTGCTAATGCTCAAAGCTATGTCGATAAATTTGGTTCTCTGTCGGATGTATTCGTTACGAATCCTATTCCTGTGTGAATTGTTCAGCATTATTTATTTAAGTATACCTCGTCTCTTCTCTTCTGCAGCAGGGAAGAATGAGAGGCGAGGGATTTCTTTACTCTTTTCTCTTCTTCCTCCTTCATCATAGTCATTTCAGTTTCGTACACAGACTTAAGCTGTTCGAACATCTGAAAAATATTAAAATAAAGTTTACTGATAACTACAATACAATACGAATAATATTTATTGCAGACCAAATAAAAACAGATACACAAGACAGGAAAAAACAAGTACAGAATATGTATCAATCAAATCAAATTTAAAGGTTTTTAATTTTTAATACATAAGGCCAAAGAAGAACACTGAAAACAGGGCGCTATGGTGCTCGTTAGGGCAGGCCTATGTGCAGCAGTGGACTAACATCGGCTGATGATGATGATGAAAGAATGTTGAAATTAAGAATGTTTAAAACTTAATAATACTAAGCAATAGCGTCACTAATCATAAATGCGAAAGTTTGTATTATAATGGATGGATGAATGTAGGTATGTTTGATATACATACCTACCTCAGTAAATCAATTCAATAGATTTCTTTCCGGCCCTGGTGGGGGCACAGAGGGGCCTTGAGGCTTGGCCTCATTACCCCGGCGTCAACTCGAGGGGTGACGACCCCTCGGTCCTTGGGTTTTGTGGGAATCGTTTTTTTCCCTTATTATCAATGTTTTTTTTGGCATCATTCCGTTTATAATATTTTTTTTTTTCATTAAATATATTCCGTCAAAATATACTTGTATTTTTTTAACATACTATAATCCGAACGCTCCGTGAGTCCGAACAAGGCCCTACTGTACTTCTTCACGTCAAAACTACTGAGGAGATCAGGCTGAAATTTTGTAGTTTACGCAGAGATCCGAAGTTGCCCTTTGGTGGCCACCAAACTCTATTTTCGCATCTCCTTACAAAATAAAACTATTTCAGAGGCTTAAATAGGCATCAAAAAATCCCTTAATAAATGATATTCCTTTTGTTCAACGTAATCTTTATACAATGTGTATTGTCGAACCTTGATCAAACGAGATGTGCGAATACACGACATATATTTATCGATAAAAAACAAAAAAGAAAAAATCATATATTACCTATCTCAAAAATAAAGCCGATTTAATATTTTTTTTATTGAAAACAACTTCATCTGGGTTTTTCTTCGTTTCTTTTTGAGTAAACGGTGTAGTTTATTCAATGTAGCCTCATTTGAAAGCTAGATAGTCTACCAAGCTAAGAAAATAAGAAAAAAATACAATTTCGGTACATAAGCCTAGTAAAATCAATATAATTTTAGAAATTTGCAAAAAAAAAACAAATTTTATTTTATTTTTGATCTGTAACTTTAAAACTGGGTTATTGAGGTGTACTTTTTTGCATGTTGTATTAAATTTCATAATTTAATCTACAAATCCTCCAAAAAATATGGGTCAATCTCTTTCTGTTGTCATGTTATTCACCATTTAAAATAGGTACTTTCTGTCTTGTCAAGAGTAAAAAAAACAAAAACTTTATCTTAAACAGCCGTTACTATCCCACTGCTGGGCAAAGACCTCATTCCATTTCTTTCTATCTTGTCTCGTTTTATTTTATAATTTATGTAGATTAAATCAGTTGATATTCCTGTTGATCTTTGTACAAAACAGAAAGTACCTATTTTCAATGGTGAATAACATAACAACGAAAAAAGATAGACCTATATTTTTTGGAGGATTTGTAGATTAAATTATGAAGTTTAATACAACATGCAAAAAAGTACACCTCAATAACCCAGTTTTAAAGTTACAGATCAAAAATAAAATAAAATTTGTTTTCTTTTTGCAAATTTCTAAAATAATATTGATTTTACTAGGCTTATGTACCAAAATTGTATTTTTTTCTTATTTTCTTAGCTAGGTAGACTATCTAGCTTTCAAATGAGACTATTTTGAATAAAATACACCGTTTATTCAAAAAGAAACGAAGAAAAAACCAGATGAATTAGTTTTCATTTAAAAAATTATTAAATCTGCTTTATTTTTGAGATAGGTAACATATAATTTTTTATTTTTTGTTTTTTATCGATAAATATATGTCGTGTATTCGCACATCTCGTTTGATCAAGGTTCGACAATACACATCTTATATATAAAAATCAATTGCTGTTCGTTAGTCTCGCTAAAACTCGAGAACGGCTGGGCTGATTTAGCTGATTTTGGTTTTGAAATGTTCGTCGTAGTCCAGGGAAGGTTTAAAGGATGAGAAAACATGGTAAAATTGCGCAGAAATTTCCACGCGGGCGAAGCCGCGGGACGCAGCTAGTTGTATATAAAAATCTATTGCTGTTCGTTAGTCTCGCTAAAACTCGAGAACGGCTGGGCCGATTTAGCTGATTTTGGTTCTGAAATGTTTGTCGTAGTCCAGGGAAGGTTTACGGTATAGAAAACATGGTAAAATTGCGCAGAAATTTCCGCGCGGGTGAAGCCGCGGGGCGCAGCTAGTAATAAGATATTTTATCTTATTATTGTGCCTCGGGGTACGGCCTTAAAATGTGTGATGAAATGATAAAGCTACGATACACGAGTGTAATGAACCCAACACAACATTTAATAACCTCATTAATAAGGTTCTTTTCCATCACACTAATGTTTTTCATCAGGTCATCAATACTGTGAGAGTCAGGGCTCGAATCTTTCATCAAACTCTGAAATTAATTGGTGTTATTACTGGTTGCACTAGTCTCACTTACTGGAGTCATAAGCGATATGGCAATACATAATAATATAATATGGGTATTGTCATAAATACCACACTTTTTTTCCTTTTGTGTGGCTAAAGTGTCATTGCGGCCATCATAGGCCTATTGTGATCGCCACGAACACCTTACACTTGGCAAGTAGCCTGGTGATCGCAGTGAGGGTGTTAGAAATCCTCCAAAGTTATGATCGGCCGCCATTGCCGTTCATCCATACTTAATACATATTATAAATTCGAAAGTAACTCTCGTCTGTCTGTTACATTTCACGCCTAAACTGCTAGGCGAGATTTAATGAAATTTGGCAGGGAGGTAAATGGTCTCCCGGGGACGGAAATACGAGTCAGGAATTGAACCCGCAACCTCCTGCATCGCAGGCGGATCTAACCGCAGAATTCGTCGTTACACTTACAGATGTGGTGCTATAATAAACTCATTTTTTGCGTTTATTTATTGCTGTTGCTATTGTCAGTTATAAGAGTGAAATAGGTAAATTACCTTCGCTAAATCCTTCTTTTTCTTCTTATATTTCTGCCTTATCCTCGACACTTTGCTCTGGCAGGCCTTACAGAACACATAGTGACGGCATTTATCCTGCATAGAGGGTTTCCTCGGAGGTTTGTCTTCCAAAGTCTCTGCGCTTTGGGAGGTAGATGTACTGTCTGTGGACAACTGGTCTGGAACCAGAAAGAAAGTGGTGTCTTACTTTGTTATAATTAACAATTAAATGCAAGTTTTGATGGATATTGTTTTTCATGCCTTTACTTAAAGGATACAACATAAATAATATGCCTATGGCAACTTTGTGTCCTATATATCAGTTGTATTTATTTATTTATTTATATTTAAAGAATATACATATGTAATTACTTTTAAACCATTTTTTTATAGAATCAATGCATGTGTTGCATTCTTAAAGCTGCTGCTAGCAGAAACTAGTAATAAATAGACTTACGTTCCTCAGTCTCTACTTTCATGTAGAGTGGTGATGATTTTAATATACAGATTAGCAATGGGGGGTTTGGCTCCGTTTTGTATAACTCCAAAACATTTCTTGCATGTTCCGAGTCACATTTTAGCCCTGAAACATAACACATACAATATCAATTATTCTGTTTAGGCATAGACTTATGTTTACTGAATTACATGCATTGTTTATAAATATCTAATTTATCCAACCAAGAAATTTGACGTTTTTTATAGTATTGTTTATTGTACAACATATTCTGTATTTTTTTTCCTGTCTTGTGTAAAGTCGTGTATCTTTTATTATTTGGTGTGCAATACAGAGTAATAAATAAATTAAATACCTAAATAATTTAGAATACACCAGATATCACTGTCCTTAAATCGAGGTATGCTTTCATAATCTTGCTCCATAATAGTCTTGGCATAGGAAAACACCATGTTTGCCAGTGGAATCTCAGAGATAAATAAGGAGAGAGAATAGCTAAATTTCTGTAAACAGTATAAGGTAAGTAAAGTTTAGTCTTGATGTGTAGGTAATTAAATTGAGTAACAGAATCAAATTTTATAACAAATCCGTCCAATTAATTATAACCCAAGAGGTAGCATGCAAATTATAACATTGATGACTGATGTGGAGAGGCGGGCAAAGGTCTGCCTGCAACCCAAGGTTCGATTCATGTCTCGTGACAAATGATTGTACAATCTGAAAATATTTTTACCCGGTGTTCTGGGTATTTTCTATATATAATAAAAAAATATCTATCAATGTTATATTAAGTATAACAGTCATCTATACCCATATACTACTATAACATACACTGGCATACCCATACACTAGCTCTGCTTAGCTTGGGGCTAAATGATGCGGTGTAGATTGTCCAGAATTACTTATCCTTTGATTTACTCACCAAACAAATTAGATATTCTGCAATAAGAATATTTAGAGCCTGAAATACAAGCTCTAAGCGCTGTGTAAAGTGTTGCTGGCATGTTGGTGTTTTACCTGTAAAAGAAGTAGATTCAATAAAATCCTAATGCTTAGCAACAGTCGGCGTTGCTCTGTGTTTTGTAGCCAAAACAATGTGTAAATGTAATGGTATCGTATACATACCAGCTTGGGCACTCCTCAACACATTGACAATGTGGCCTCGTAAATAAG
Organism: Eupithecia dodoneata; assembly: GCA_947044415.1. Taxonomy (NCBI): domain Eukaryota; kingdom Metazoa; phylum Arthropoda; class Insecta; order Lepidoptera; family Geometridae; genus Eupithecia; species Eupithecia dodoneata. The sequence goes on from OX345670.1 coordinate 7,158,344, forward strand.
ACCTCAAATCGTTCATAACACCATTCTTTTCAAATAAATCATACATATATCTCTGAAAGTTTTCTGCTGTAGTTGTCGGCTTCGACGTTCCTGGCTGTGTTCCCTCCCTTCCCTCTTGTTTTTCATCACCATCGGAGGAACCATTATTGTCCATATCCATGGTAACGTTTTCCATGTTTTTTTTTACAGATTAGTGTCTCTGTAACTAGAGCATTTGTACAATTTTTATCATTTAGGTAGTTATTGAATTCTCTCTGGATATAATTATTTCAAACATTCACTGAAATTTCAAACTTTCCAAACAGAATTTTGACTTTTTGAGATTTGATGTTTATGACTTTTGTTGACATATCCGGTTTCGGTAGTCTAATAATTGGAAAAATACGTTCATTATTTTGAAATACACAGTTTCCTATTGAAATCTCAATTATATATTCCCAAAAAATTACTTACTTGAATAAACGATAAGTGTTATACCTTAGATTACATAATACAAATTAAAAGAAATAAAATTACTCTTATGTGATAACTAATGCATAATTTCAGCATTCCAACTACCAGTCCCAGTGGCGCAGAGGATAGCGCGTTGGACTTCTAATCCAAAGGTCGTGGGTTCGATCCCCACCTGGGATGAAGTGTTTTTGCATCTTTAATTTTTGCCTATATTGTTTGTTTTTATAAATCAAGCAAGCCCAGGAATATTGCCAGGAAAGTTTTTATTTACTTTGTCATTCATAGATAATGGTTTACGGCTAAGTCGGTAAAATAGGTAGGTATGAATTATGAATATCATCTGCAAAACCTTATTGCGAATAAATTTAATTTCGCGCCGTCCAAACGACAAACGGCAGCTGTTATGTAGGTGGGTGGGGGTCAGCAAACGTGTTTGACGACCGATGTGGCGCGGTGAGCGAAGGTCTGCCTGTGACTCAAGAGGTTACGGGTTTGATTCCCGCCTCGGAACAATTGTGTGTACGATCTGCAGATATTCATTCCGGGTGTTCTGGTTGTTTTCTATGTATAATAAAAAATATCTATCTATGTAGGTAGGTACCTAATGTATTGTATTATATATATCAGTTATCTAGTATAGTACCCATCCATAATACAAGCTCTGCTTACCATGGGGCTAGATAATGCTGTGTGAATTGTCCAATATGATTTATTTATTTATATTTATTTAGTGTAGGACGCCCTCTGGCCAGGCGGGATGACGACCTGCGATTTGCGGCAAGCTGAAGACAGGACTCTCATTAGGGGAGGCCTATGTCCAGCCGTGGACTATTATAGGCTGATGATGATGACACGTCCACACCATAGAATGACGGGAGTTTGGAAAGCAGTTTAAGGGTGAATTCTTCCGTTCACGTTAGGATGTGAGGTCACGTGACGCATGCCGTGCGTGCGTGCGCAAGTGCGCATAAACACAAATTACGAGCTACGAGAGTCTGCGTGTGTGATTGAGTTGACCGTGGACGGAGGAATTCACCCTCCTAGGGAGAGGTCGAGATGGGTCGAGATGACTGACCGTCGTCACTGACTATGTACGTGTTCAGACTCAGAACCATCTAGGAAGAAATTGAAGTTGACTATGTACGTGAGTGACGGAATCTATGTGACGTACGTAAGGTGTCAAAACAAAACAGCTGTTCGTTTGTTTTGTTTTCGTTGGTTTTCATTTTCCATGCAAGTATTTCTCTGCTTATTAATTGCTGCATATTTCCGTTGCTTTATTTTGGATGTCCAAAGAACTTTAGTAGTTAAATTCTTAAATAGATAAAATGAGGCGACGTGCGGGTGTCGGTGCTATCCAAAAACAGAAGTTGGAGCAGGAAAAATACAGAGAAAAAGGTTCAGAAATCCAAGAATCCCAGTTTCAGCAGATGACCAAACAACTCGACACATTCAGGGAAAACCTAGAAGAATTTGCTAGCAAGCACAAGACTGAGATAAAGAAGAATGCACAGTTTCGAAGACAGTTTCAAGAGATGTGTGCTGCAATTGGTGTTGATCCACTGGCTTCTGGCAAGGGCTTTTGGTCTGTATTAGGTGCGTGTCTATCTATATAAACTTTTCGCAGTTGTCATGTTTTCTATGAAATATGCTGGACTGACCTTCCTTGGATTCTGATAGGTCCAAAAATATAGACAATTGTAGATAGTGGGCGTGTAAGCAATCAGCCACTAGGTATTACTGCCTTATTAAAGAGGTGCCCTATTAATACTTAATAGTATAAATATGGTTCTTGGAACTTGTAATCAAATACTTTTCAAGAAATTTCCTCAAGCTTAGACACTTTAATAACAAAAACATTTGAACTTTTGACCTGCAGAGTTGGTATTGCTTATTAGGATGTCAATAGCAATTCTCTGTGTGACCTGAAGTTCTGTAAACTGATAGAAATTAAACCATAAAATCTTTATTTTTCTTAAACTTCCAGGTATTGGAGACTTTTACTATGAGTTAGGGGTGCAAATAGTTGAAGTATGCTTAGCAACAAACTACAAGAATGGTGGACTTATCACATTAGAGGAACTCCGGATAAGGCTGATGGCATCCCGAGGAAAGGCTAAGAAACTGCAGGATATCACAAATGATGACTTATTGGCTGCTGTGAAGAAACTTAAGATATTTGGAAATGGGTAAGCTCAAAGAATTTGACTTCATCTAAATAATTGATATTGGCTTGAGTACTCTTGGGGACAGTATATGCCGTAGATGCCTTATTAGGCAACCTATCTTACTGTCGCCAACTATGTAGGTACATAGTAAGGTTCTTTTTATTTGCATTACACAAAAATACATAAGTAGAACTTAACTACATATTTTGTTATATTGAAGTACCCCTATAATATACTTAACTGATTTCCAAGAATATTAGCCATTATGTTAAAATGGTCTGTTTGAATAATTTTCTCTTTATTCTAGATTCACAGTGGTTCCTATGGGCAAAGGCAAATGGTTGGTTCAGTCCATTCCGGGTGAACTGAATCTGGATCAAACATTGGTTTTGCAGAAGGTTAGCTCTTGGGGTGGCGCAATGGTCTCCACCAGTATGCTGATTAAAGACTTAGGGTAAGTGAATTGTGATAATCTATATCTAGTATCCATCTACTACAGGTTGCATTTATTTTCCCATGGTCATGGAACAAGTTCTGCCGAAAGCAGTGTACTGGTAAAAAGTAAATAATATTAAAAATACACAGGATGAAACTGCTGACCTTCCTCTAGCAATGATATCCTTCGTCGACTCTCGGTTTCTTCCCGACTAAGCCTCGCCTTTAAGCCCCTCAACTAAAAAAAAATAATGTTGGACAATCCACACAGCATCATCTAGCCCCAAACTAAGCAGAGCTTGTGTTATGGGTACTAGATGACTGATATACTTAATACAATACATTACATAGATAGATATTTTTTTATTAAACATTGATAACATACACACAATTGTCTCGAGGCGAGAATCGAACTCAAGCATCGTCGTAGGCGGACCTTCGTCCACTGCGCCACAGAGGTCGTCGAATTGATTGTTATGTTTTAATTTACAGCTGGAATGAAACCAGAGCCCTGAATGCATTGAACCACATGGTTAAGGAAGGTCTGGCCTGGGTGGATACACAACATCCAGCAGAGAAGCTCTACTGGTTCCCTAGCATGTTTGGAGAGTGTGTGGAAGCATCATCGGAGTGAACCATAATTATTTACCAATGGTTTTAGATAATATATATATAGCTTAAAACAAAGTGTTCTGTTATGAATTTGCTTTTATAATTAAGAAGCTACCTCTTAGCTATATTATGTGAAATGCATAAAGGAATGTAAATAAAATAAATATTGACTGTTAAGATTTTAAGTTTAATATTGCATTGATTTTAATAGGATAGGAATGTTTTAGCTACTACTGCTATCATAATTAAAACTTAAATTGGGAAGTTTTAATTTTGATCTAAGGTCATTGTTTTCTTTATGAAGATCTTGCAATTTTTTCTTCAATTTTTCTGACATCTCCAGATATGATTCTTTCCATCTGAAAATGATAAATTGTATTAATGGAAGATTCCCCATTACTTCTTTTAGTTTCTGGCCTGGTGGAAAGACCTGCGAAAGAGTGCAGGCAGATGCGTCACGCTGAACTTCAGCGTGACGCATCGCAGACGCATCTGCCTGCACTCTTTCGCAGGCAGATGCGTCTAATGAGCGCCAAAGCACTTTGTCTTCAGCGGCTGAAGACAGTGTGCTTTGGCGCTCATTAGGGGAGGCCTATGTTCAACGTTGAACCAACATAGATTGATGATGATGATGAATGGAAGATTTGTATGGATAATTTTGACCCATGTGTGCTAAGTCTGACTCATTTTTAGGCAGTACTCATGCTTGACCAAATTTTTTACGCCAAATCTACCCAATAGATTTTAAAAAATTTGGTCACATAGGGTTTCTCGAGTTGATGTTTCAACAGTAAGGCTACCACACTATTTAACACATAACGTAACTCGCGTTAACAGCGTTATAACGCAAATTTTAGAGCGATTAACGCGTGTTACGGCACATTTTAACGTGAATAACGCGTAAAAAGATGTTATGGAAAAATACTTAGTATCTTTTTATCTAGAGGGATAAAAAGGTATTCTTTCCAGTACAGTAGTTTTTCGTGAATTGAGAACCTCCTCTTTTGAAATGTGAAATTCGAATTTAACGCGGGTGAAACCGCGGGGAACAGCTAGTACGGAATAATATTAAGTGAGAAATACCTACTGATAGATATATATATAAATACGTACATAAATATATTATTTATTTATAGTCACATATAAATATGGAAAATATAGTGTAGGTATGAAAAGTACATAGGTACTTAAATAAACACATTATAAATTGTTTGATGTTGATAAAAAATTTAACATATAGGTAACTATGATATCTTTATAGATACGGAATTAAAATACTACTAGCTACTTTCTTTATTTTTCATAATTTGAATAATATTTTGCCATTGCCATACAAGTTGACAACGAAGTATGGCTTGGTTGAGCTGTTTTACCTACTTCTTACTTAACTCCATTTGATTTTGAAAATGTTTATTCAATTCAATAAGTTCCTCTTCTTTTGAAGCAACCATCCTGGAAAAATAAGAAAGCATCATTAATTCTTAATCAATCATTAAAGACCATTGCGGTGATTTGTGGTTACATTATATTTGGACGGGATCTTTTATTGATGCGTACTTATGATTAAGTTCTGTCCTTGATGATAATAGATTTTGCACTTTGTTCACCATCTCATGGGTTTCATTCAATGATTTCTGAAGATGTTCTGCTTGTATCCTGAAAACATTATAAATGAGCTAAGTAGGAAGTCGTTTATTCACCTTGGTAAGTTATAAATGATTACCTACCTATCTTCGAACGATCGTACAGTTGAAGGATGCGATTTCGTCACGCGATGAAAATGATCGTACAGTGAACGTAGGTACAACGCAAAATAGGTGTGCTAAATAGCCTTGCAGATTTTGATCCTAGTAGGTCGCGCGATAGGCGTCAAGTGATGCCAGATCTTAGTCAGTGCCAATGTCAGTGCTTGCGTGATGATGTCGCGTGACGTGACCAATTAGAAAAGTCAAATGAGATTTGTATTTCACGATCGTACGGTCATCCCTCATACGATCGATATTATTTCCACCCCTCGTGCGATGACTTTTAAGCTTCAATTAGGTTAAGATATTCTTACTAAACGTGTACTTATGTTTAAGTAGGTAAGTACCTAAGTTCATTTAACATTATCGATAACTGACTGAACAATAACTGAAGATCGTACGAATATTAAAATTTACCGCAGCTCCTCACACTGATGTTTCAAAAGGCTTTCCTCCCAGTCCCTGCGTTTCGTCTCTCTGGCGTGGAAATCCTGGATCTTCTGAATATCTATGGCTAAACATTGCTTCTCGCACACGAGTTGAATGTTTCTACGTTCTGACACCACCTAAAAATGGGACAAAAGTTTGGAAGTACATATAATGTAAAATTTGAAATGGGCGGCTATAATAATGACAATAATTTAAAAATATATATATCTTTATTTAGAACAATACAAAGTTATGTGAAAACGATTATACACGCAATAATGTCTGTTTATGGATAACAGTTTAGATTAAGGAGAAAAGAGACATATCCCAGCAGCCGAGTTGGCGAGATCCGAGATGTTAAATTCTACAATTAAAAAAAAACAGTAATTCAATACAAGATATTAATCGTACCCTCAGTTTTCTTGCAAGCCCTACATAAATATGGGATAGAAACATAATAAAATGCAGTATCCAATTGCCCATCATGCGACCTTAATTTATTAATGAATATACTGCTCTACTACAGAGCGAAGCACATATTTGAATTAAACCAAAGATCGGTGGACCTACGTTCCGTGGGATAGATTCTCCATAAAATTGTACACTGGGTTGACTTATTGCTCTTAGGGATAATGCCATGTCATGTGCAAAGTTTTCCTGTAATGTGGTATACAATGGTGGTCCCACCATCAAAGCAACCACGTTATTTAGCACATAACGTAACGCACGTTATAAGCATTATTACGCTAATTTAGCGTGAAATAGGCGTATTCTCTTTAGCTTAGCGTGGTAGCCTTACAGACGCAGATCAGTGTTGCCACCTTGGTGATTTTATCACTAGATTTAGTGATTTTTTGCAGTAGGATAGTGATTTTTTGAAGAAAAGATCACTAAAAAAATAGTTAATGATTTTTAGTTACTTTTATCGAATCTCGAAAAATTTTGAAATACGTCATTGATTTCTGTGCCGAAAAGTTCCGTTCAAGTTCTAAAATAGACGAATGCTGCTGGAATAAATACCTTTCGTGAGTTATCTGAGCTAGCAAATGCCGAAGTCGAAAGGGCATTTATGACTATGAATATCGTAAAAAACAAATTGCGAAACAAAATGGCTGTAAACACTCTAAATAGCATTCTGTTTGAAATCATTTCAAGATAATGAAGAAACACTGTTACAGTAACGAGCTCCCGGCTGATGTAATTAATGCTATTGGAAGCAATTCTAAAGACGCTTTTAAATCAAAAGTCTGACGATACTGAAGATCCATCTCAGCCTTCTACATCATTAAGTTCTGCGACTCCAAATCAAGATGATGAAGAAATACCAGTAGAAGCATAGACTTAGTAATAATTTCCAGACGCCATCCTACGGAATCACAAGTCAAGAACAGCAATGGCGGACTTGTCATATGTGAGAGATGCCAACTGATAAAAAAAATGCCGATAATTTTCATTAAAGTTTTTTTTTTGTTGCACACTCAAAAGAGGAGTTCTCAGAGGGCAGGGCAACATTTAGTTTGCATGTTTTGTTAGGTCACGTCAACCCCCTCTGTACGATTCCGTAAAAAAAAACCTCCATCAAGGAAAACAATTATGTCAATCAGTAAGTCAAGTCAGTCTGTGTTAATTTAGCTTTATATAATAAAATATTTAAGAAATATCTATTTAAATTCTTATTTATGTTAGGTAGGCTACCTACCTAATTCCAATTTTAAGCATTATATGTATATAATATACAAAGATTCAAACATTTTTAATAAACTCCCACATTATTCGGAAATTTAGAAGTTTACATAAACACAAATCTTGCTGGTAACACCGGCAAGATTTGTGTTTATGTTGTGATTTTTCTGTTGATAGTTATTTGCGTTCAATCGAAGAAATAAGTGGATGTAATTCGAAATTTACGTGTGAAATGTGATTCTGTGTTTATTATTTACTAAATTAGTGTGATTTCAGCAACATCTGACCACATAAGAAGACATTTTTCATTTTTCGATCTAAGTCATTCGCGGACGAGCGGTCTATCAATTGACAATGTCAAAATCGGTACTACAGTGAATACTTCGTTCTTCGGTTGACTGAGACTCCATCCGACTATTTTTTTCATTCATGAGTAGAAGTATTTTATGTTGATTTTTAACTATTTGATATTACTATGTTGTGTTTATTTTTGTTAATTATTTTCAAAATTACATTATTTTCTAGTACCTAACGCGTAATTTCATTTTAAATTATTAAGTGAATTCTAGTGATTTTTTTAGTTAAAAATATTCCGAAATCTAGCGAGTTTTGAGAACAAAACTAGTGATAATTTTTTCTGCAAGGTGGCAACATTGACGCTGATAGATAGAGCAGAAGGATATTATTGTTCTGTGGAGCAGATTTTTAAGAAGTTGAAGACAGGTGTAGTACTAGTATGTATGTATTGTATGTTATGAATGATGCATGATTTATGATTGTATGTGTATTACATCTAGAATTGATAATTACATAGGTACTGTATTGCTTGTAATTGGTCTATGTATTCAAATGTATTGTACCTTTTCTGATTGGTTGAATTGAAGGTTGGACGAAAATCAATAAAATGAAAAGTGATAAATTTCACTAAGATTGAGACTTTAGAAGATAAATGTATTGTCTTGTAGGCTTGTACATAAATAGTCCCCATTTCATCTAAATAAAGGTAAGTTATGAATCGCACAAATGCACAATAAATTGTTTGCGCCGCCGCGCTGCCGCGCCTACCAAACTTCAAGGCGGGCGGGATATACTTACAACAATACATTTGCTTTGCGAGATTTTTCATTATCATAAACAACAACAAACTTTTTATTGCAGAATTGACCGAGTTAACTATTAAGAAACATTTTGGTCTAGTCTTTCCTGGAGAAATCCTGAACAACTGCAAGATGGAAGACCTGGCCAGCATTAACCCAACTCTTGAGGGAGGGGGTCAGCCTGGGCCTCGTATTGTATTCACATTGCCTGCACCTTGTGGAAATAATAGAACAATGCTTCGCATTCTCTTGCCATGGCAAGTGGATCCTGATCAAATAAATGCTACAATAGAATACCCACAGCCACCCACCACCACAACACCAAAAACGATAAAAAAGCCCAAGATTGCAGAGGCTGATGAGTATTCACTTAGACGTGTAATGAGGCACCAGAAATTCCGACAACCCAATTGGTCTTCCATCAGATATTCTGAGGTGAAAGATCAGTTCCAAGCTTCCCCTGGCTTCTGTGCCCTTAAACCTAATCCATTGCTATCAGATATTACACCTGACTTGAAATGTAATGCCATTCTTAGTAGATTTGACCTCACTTTAGGGGCAATTATAAATGGTCTAATGAAAGACATGATGATAATCCATGAAATTGTGAACAATATGCCGGAAACTATGAAACTGAAGGTTGGAGGTGCATTTCTCACCCCTGATGCAAGTTATAGACAAAATTGGGATGCATTACTTCTGTATGTATGTGGTCGGAGACAAGAAGTCATTCAACAACGTAGGGAACTATACAAACCACCAAACAAACTGCTTAGGAAAGCTTTGTATGAAATTCCACCATCTGAAACTCACCTTTTTGAAGATGAGGCATTAAAATATTTTGTCCAACAAGTGGGGGGAATTGACATGCTTTTTCCCAAAGAAGAGAGAGAGGGTGCTAAATCATTTAAGCATAAAGCTAATCAAAATCTGCGGTATAGCAACCGATGCAATCCATATTAAGGTAACCAAACCGATTAAAACATTTAAGCATGACTTACCAGCTCTTGAAACATAGCCTCCATTCGTTGCTCTGCTATTGCTAGTTTTGGATCAACTGTTCCAAGGTTTTCTTTATGCTGTTTGATATAATTTTTATTGACTGTTTGAAGAATTTTGTTTTCCCTGAAAATGTTATTTATTTTATCCAATTGCTACACTCGGATAAAGATTATGTTTTTTAATTATTGATATTTAAGATAGAAGTTTACAGTGGAAGAACCAAAGCACTTATTACATAATATGTAATGACTTAAATGTATTAAAATACTTTTAACTATAACACTAAGTATGTTTCATAATAACTCTTACCTCATAGCTTTCTTCAAAAGCAGCCTTTTCTCTGATAATTCAGTGTCTAAATTTCTGATATGTTCAAGCATGTCTGTTAGTTTTTCGTTATATTTATCTTTTAACTCTTCTACTTCTTTCCAACAAACTGTTTCTACATCTTGTCGGACATTAGTGAGATTATGTTTTAAATGTGTTAGTTCACCTAAAAAAGATAATTCCTACATAATTATTTGATTTGATATTCTTGGTTTGGCTAGAATAATAATGTTCATTGTATTGTTGTTTTAATAATCTCTGTAGTATGTAATCTCGATAATAACAAGTCTTGCATAAATTTAGATTAGTTATTTCGCTAATCAATTTCAACTGCTATATTATTCCCGAGTGCTAGTCTGCATTTTAGTGTGATATGATAACACTCGAGTAAAGCTGCCAGTAGACTGGTTTGTTTTCTTTGCTTGATTTACCTCTTAAATCTTTAATGGTTCGAACAGCATCATTCTTCTGCGCACAAACCAAATCATAAAGTTGTAACGCCTCAGCTACCTGCAAATAAAAGGGCGTATTTAAAAAAAGATACTGATGCACACTTGAACAGGTTTATTTTATAGTACGTAGACCTACTTTAGACTTAGCCTCCGTTTCCTTTTTAGCTCTTTCAACAGCATCTTTTTGCAGTAAAGATAGTTGGCTATTCATTCCTTCACTTGTTTTTCTTTCTGCTGCTAAATCTATTCTATATACGTCAATTTCTTTCTCTAGCTCATGTATTTTTCCTTCAGTCTCTTTCCCTCTTTCCTTATAGGCCGCGATGTCTTTTTCTCTAGATTTAAGTTCGTGCTCCAGTGCCGTGTGTTTTCCAAAGAGCTCTTTATATTTCGATTCTAGTTCGATATAGTCTGCTAATGCAGTTTGCAGTTTTAGATCTAAGTCTCTTTTATCTTCGTGAATATTCTGTGAAAAAAATTTAAAACTTAGGCTCCAATTAGATTTTATTAATGTTTAATTAGCATTTAGCAACACGTATGGCGGGATTACACACACGTCGAGATCTCGCGTCCAAAGAAAATAAAACCACTCCGTTAGTCTCGTCGAGACGACAGAACGAGAGCCTACGCGCGTCATAGATCTATGCTTGTGTGACGTTTTTGCCAAAGAAAAGAGTAATGCCGGCCATACGTTACGGTCCACCGGAGAGGTCTACCTGTTCAGGTATGCCTTCGCAAGTAGACCGAACTCTATGTGGGAACAGACTTGTTCAGGTTTTTGAAGCTGTGCAGGCGACTGGCGCAAGATGGAAATTAAATTATTTCTGACTGATTTTCCACACCGGTATCGCAAAAAGAACTGAAGACTAGATAGTCCCCATACACGCTACAGACTCTCACGTGCAAACCTGCACAAGTAACTTGTCCGGTAGACCGTAGCATGTAAGTATGGCTTTAAATTACTCAAGCATAGATGGAAGACTGAGCAAACTTTTGTAATAAGGGCCTTTGTTAGGCTAATAAAATAGTTCTGTGTTAGGAACATACATTATTAGATTTTGAATACTTGCCTGAATGCCTCTGTTATCGTAATCGGTGTATGTTTTGAGTTCAGTTTCTAAGGCATCTATGGTCTTCTGAGATGTTTGCCACAAAACGTGTAGCGAATCTCTTTCCTGTAATTTATTTTAATATAATATTGAAAAACTTTGTACCTATTTCATAAAAGCGAAAGGAAGTAATTCAGTCTGTTCCCGTTTCACGCTTACGGTACCTACCTGCTAAATTTAATTAACATTCGGGAATATCCTAGGTACCTACTTTATAACTAGGAAAGAGCGTTTAAAGCCGCAGGCAAGAGCTCGTGTTTGATATAGTATCACCTATAGTTATCGACATAGTCATTTCTAAATGTTAGTTTATAACTTATATGTACTATAAATGATTATTGTATTATGTTACCGCTATTAATAACTTTTTGTATTCTCTCTTAGTATAAGGGTACCTTCGCACTTTGCGGTTAACCGGAACGCGGTAAGCTGTCCGGCTGGCCGCAATCATAAATATGTTCGAGGAAATAGTTTACGCGACCGCATGCTTACGAGGCTATCCGATCAGTGCGCACGTAGCCTTAGTCAGATTAACTTACTATGCTACTTATCATAAACCTAGTCATAACCATAACTGTATGTAAAGTTTATCTCTAATGTAGCTGGTAGTAGTAAAGAGGCGTTCGCCGATATGTTACCCCCTGTATGAATTCTATTTTATTTTATTTTGCTGGACAATGCACACAGCTTTATCTAGCCCCAAGCTAAGCAGAGCTTGTGTTATGGGTACTAGATAACTAATGTACATAATATTACAATATTTTTTATATACATAGAAAACAACCAGACATTTGTCCCGAGGCGGGAATCGAACCCGCAACCTCCTGTGTCACAAGCGGACCTTCGCCTACCACGCCACAGAGGTCGTCATCTATCTATCTATCTATGAATACAGAAATATATTAAAACTAGAATCTTGAAGTAAATGAAGATGGTAAGCTGTTGTATAAAAATAACAAAGTGATAAATATAAGAAAACTGTGTAATTACGGGACTTGGAGCCTGCCAGGTGAATCAGTTAACGATGAACGCCACTGTACCTAATGCTTTACGGTATCCAACCTAACTAAAAAGTTTAGTAGAGGTATGTCTTAGTTGATACAGCAGTAGCTATACATTGTATAGTCATATATTTAAGGTTCGTTTCTTAGGTATTTATTTACTAGCCAAACTCGATGTAGAAAGTTTGAAAACAAACAGCCCATACTTAAATTCACTCTGTTGCCGCGTCTTTTTATACGCGAAGCAATTTTTAGCACGGTTTGTGGTTTGTTTACAAACATTCTACACCGAGTTTGGCTAGTGTATAGTTGATAGTATTATCATCGATTAGGTAAGGTTACTTCATAAGTACCTATTATGCTAGTGCTATATCTGTAGGTACTCCTTTTCAAAAACCTGGATATTTTTTTTGTATCCTTGAGGTATAACCCCTTTGGGGTTAAAAACCCCAAGGAGTATTAGTGAAAAATATTTAACGACATTTGTAAATCGAAGCAAAGCACAATCTCGAAACAATTTTTTGCTTTCGAAAGCTTTCATCCATCATCGTTTTCGAATTCAAAATATTTTTTGCTGCATATGAGATAATGCGTTTTTAAAGTTTATTTTTAAATTTTTAGTGTTAACCTTGCTGTTACCGTGTGGTATTATTGTTATCATCAGTTTTTGTTAAGTTTTCATTAATATATCTTGTAAACATAAAATATCTTGGATTTTGAAACGAAGTACTACTGCTTACACCTAGTCAGATCATTATAATGCGGATCTAAATAAACAAAATATTCTCATTATTATCTATATATCTTTTTCTTTTATCTATACTGACTGACCTGGGGAGTGTCTCCTGGGGAGAGAGTAGTTTCGGAGATTAGAGAGAACTAGGTAGGTACCTACCTGGTTCGTAAGTTTGATTCGACCTACCTTACGTCTTCATAATAGTAGTATAGAATAGATTTTATTTTATACTACTATTATGAAGAGGACTAGTCTCTCCCGAGGAGACTCCGAAACATTCGTAAATCCTCTTTAGCGTTCGAGTCGACAGTTTCGCATCGAATCTCTAGGTAAAAGTAACTGTAGGTCGCCTTTTAAATACCTACGTCTATTATATCCGTGGACGGGGTTATAGTACCTTTATAATAAAAAATTTATAACTAACAATAATAAATAAATAATTCAGGACAATCCACACAGCATCATCTAGCCCCAAGCTAAGCAGAGCTTGTGGCTAGATTATGTATGAGTACCTACTAGATGACTGATATACTTAATACATTACATAGTTAGATCGATATTCTTTTTAATATACGTAGATAACGACCAGAACACGCGGAACAAATATCTGCAGACAGTGCACACAATTGTCCCAAGGCGGGTATCGAACCCGCAACCTCCTGCGTCGCAGGCGGACCTTCGCCCACCGCGCCACAGAGGTCAACTTGCTTGGTTTTACCCATTTTCTCTATCTCACCAATCAATCAAATCTCTCATCGAATGGAGAAAAATTAGAGAGATTTGAACATTGATCAGCGTACGAACGACCGGGTGAAAGTGAGTAGGTATCTTACTGACTGAAAAACTTTTTTCCGGCCCTTGTGGGGGCTCAGAGACGGGCCTCGAGGGTAACCCTCATTATCCCGGCGGGGCGTCAACTCGAGGGGTGACTACCACTCGGTCCTTGGGTTGGTGGCAAAGCTCTTTTACCACATATTCTTTTTTTTTGAGTGAGCATCGAAAAGCTCAGGATTAAGATCCTGTGATGGTGCAGGCCAACCATGCTACACATAAGATAAGGTAACGCGCGTTATACGTTATACGCGTGTTAAGGCGCATTTTAACGCAAATAACTCGTGAAAAGGCGTTTTTTACGCAAAAAGAGCTGCCAAAGCGCACCGTGGTGCCCGCCCCATTTTATTTTACCTTAGCTATCACTGAAACTTGCTTCCTCAGTTCTTCGATGTCTTTGGAGCGCTCGTCGGTCTGCGCATGCGCCTGTCTCGCGTGGTCCAGCTTCTCCTTGAGGAGTATACCCACTTGTTGGGAAAGCTTGTGGTTGTCTGCGATTAGGGACCTGATCTCGTCTTCTACGACTGTTTGGTTTTGCTGGAATGGGTTTTACAGATGATATTCATTCCAAACAATAACAACAGAAAATCACAATATGATCTCGTCTTTTGGTAGGTATTTAAGTGTAAGTATTCATTAGCTAACAAGCTTAACACTTTGATTGCTGAAATCACACGGTATGTGTTTTCTGCAAGTGACTAATATGCGTAAATCCACACTAGCGCGGCGGCTGAGAACATACAGATCTTTGTGACTCAGCACAGCCGTAATACCTATTTCTCGAACGAAACGCATGTGCGGCGCAACACAACCGCTGTGTAGAGCGGCAGCACGAATTATTTTTAGGTTAAAAAAAGATCGCAGTCGTCGAAAAAAAATCGCTGTCAAAGTGTTAAAAATGTTTGTAAAATATGTAAACTAACCACGACACAAATAACTGTAGGTATCTCGCTTGCTTGGTGTTGACAATTAGATATAAATAGGTATTAGCAACTTTTATAGAATGACGAATTTTATGTTAATAAAATTGTAGGTAGTTTAGTTTACAAACATTCTACATAGAGTTTGGCAAATGTATAGTAAAAACCTAAGATGTTTCTATCTAAAATTAGGTCTCAGGCCTAATTATTTACCTACAAGCAATGATTTCATGGAAAATAACTTACCCTGTAATATTCCACTTCAGTCTGCAAATTATCCACCGATGGATCCATAATAATTGGTAGTGCCTTCCTAAGGTGCTAGATATAGTTAACCCAAGTTAAGGTTCATTTTCTAGTTGTGGCTGGTTACGTAGAACGAGAATCTACGAATAGATAATGTTATTAGAAAAATATAAGAAGACAACAAAATCTAGCAAAGCGTTTTTCAAGTTTGTTTACATTTTCGCGGCTGAAGAACGTCATTTCCGTTGCGTAGCAACCTCTTTATTTGACGTTGAGAAGCAAGGCTCGCAGCGACTCTGTCAATTTTTTTGTTTTATCAAAGTCAAAACAAAGTATCGTCGTCTGCATCTGCATGTGTGATTGTGATGTGACACACCACACGCAGCGCAGCTTTATGCAGCGCAGACAGTCAGTCAGGTCACGTCAAAAATAAAATAGCGCAGCTAAATGTTTTTGTTTTGCGTTAATCGGAATGAATTTTCAGAAAATTATGAGAAAAATGTAGTTATAGTGTAAAGGAAAACGATAAAAAGACGTTGCTAGAATGGAGTTACATGAAACGAAGTTTGTAAATTACTTACAAAATACATTTTATCAATATTCGTTGCTTCCATATTCATTAAGTAGTTCGTTTACCTACTATTTTTAATTTCAGATTGTATTTCGATATAGAAGAATACAAATATCCCATTGTTTACCACCAAAAATACAACGTCAGCGTCTTTGGGCTTGAAAAGTTACATATTTTTGATTCTAAAAAGTGGCAGAATGTACGAAATGTAGGTTAATATTTGATGAATGAAAGTTACTGAAAACATAAATTTTTCATCTGCAATACATCAAGCATTGCTCAATGATGTCTGCTTTGATTTAATTATTTATATGAGAGAGTGTTATTAATTTGCTAGTCCGTTTGTGGCCTTGCAAATCAGTAGGTAATTCTCTCCCTCATGCCAATCATAAGTTGATATATTTTTTACTATTTGAATTATTTTTCAGGGTTTAAAAGAACATGGTTTCAGCGATGATGAGATAGTACAGCCTTTGGAGGCAACCAAAGAGGATTTACTTGTTGTTCACACCAAACAATACTTAAACAGCTTGAAAGTGAGTGTTTTGTTTTATTTATTTAGCACTTGCTTTAATTGTTTTATTTAGCTTTAGTTTTATTTTATTGTTACTAAAGTTTTGTTAGTGCACTTCCTCACCTTACCAGCAAACAGAAAATGTATTGATACCCCGCGAAACAGGCCTAGCCTAGTGCGGGGGTCACTGTTAACTGCAACACCTCAACCAATCAACTCTAAAATGTAAGAATATGTACATAAATTAAGTTAAGGTGTTATTATTATTTGTAAACTTTTGCAAAAAAATATACAAAAAATACAAAAAAAATATTTACAAATTATTTGTATTTTTTGTATTTGATGCTGTGTGGATTGTCCAGCATTATTTATAGGTTTTTTCAAGATCTACAGTTTCTGTGAAGAAACTTTTCAATTAAATATAATAAATAGTAAAGAAGCAAAACAACAAAAAACTAACTGTAGTACAAGTGAAAAGTAAAAATATGTTTATTTTACCGTAATCTGAGACATGTGCAGATTGCTCTTCAAAACAATATTTAGGTACCTAAGAAATTAAATAATAATTAATTAATAATAAAACCAAATTTTTTTTAAATGTCTTAGAAATTTCCCTAAGTGCTATAATAAAAAAAACCATAAACTATACCTCCTTTAAATGTTATCTTCAGCACCTACTTATTATTTTTCAGTGGAGCTTCAAAGTGGCAATGATAGCTGAGGTCCCACTTCTAACATTTCTTCCAAATCAACTGGTGCAGCACTATTATCTCAAGCCCATGCGGTAAGTACAATAGATAGAAACCCTTTTATAAGTAGAAAATTCTTCAGCCTTCTGCTAATGGCATTAAAATATCACAGTTTCTGTATTCAACTAAAATTACTAGTAAAAAATCACCAAATTGTTTAAATTAAGGACACATTTTAAAAAAACGTAAATTTTTTTGTTTAATTACTACGTCGCTTCCCGCTGTCTGTCCCTATGTACATATGCTTAGATCTTTAATTTTTATAAATCGCCACACCAATGCACCAACATATTATGTAGGTACTGAAACGTTTGATTTCCAGTTTTCAAGTCGGAGGATCCATTCTAGCCGGAAAGCTAGCCCTAGACCGCGGCTGGGCCATCAACATCGGTGGTGGATTCCACCACTGCAGTAAGAACCGTGGGGGAGGCTTCTGTCCATACGCTGACATCACTCTGCTGTTGACGTTCTTGATGGAGAGGGGTTTGGTACGGCGGGCCATGATTGTGGATCTGGATGCACATCAGGTATGTATGTACATCATCATCATCATCAGCCTATAGAAGTCCAATGCTGGACATAGGCCTCCCCTAATGAGCGCCATAGCGCCCTGTCTTCTGCTTGCCGCATCCAGCATCTGCCTGCAGTCCTTCGCAGGTCGTCATCCCGCCTGGCCGGAGGACGTCCTACAATATGTTTGCCGAGTCGCGGTTTCCACTCTAGAACACATTTACCCCAACGATTGTCGTTTCTTCGCAAGATGCCGGTATGTACCTAACAGAAGCTAATATCACAAAGAATCTATACCAAAAGCTGCGCCGCTCTCCTTACCTTCTGCGTTCTTGGCCGCGCTGCAACTGTTGGACGGTGGACGCTGTGGGGTTCCAGAGAAGGTATTGCGGCTGATGCGGCTATTGATGCGGCTGCCTCGCTTTTGCAGCGCGTCTGGTATGTTCGCGGAGGCGCGCACGGACGGCTTTCATGCGATTATTCGTAAAAAAGTCGCTTCCCTACTTCAGCGTGCGCGAGCCAGTAGCAACGGCATCCTGAAAATGTTTGTTTCACGTCTGGACTGTCCCATCCAATACAAATGGATGAAAATATTGATGGGGTCGATATCCATATAAATGTCCTATTAGGTTAGTAAGTTTTCATTTTGTGTTTTTATTAATATTATTATTATTATTTTTAATTTTCCCTTAGTTATATTATTCTATTTTTATTTAATTTTATTTGATTTTATGACTGATTTATTTTAATGACATTTATTTTTAATTTTGTATGTTTTTATTTTTAAGTTTGTATATGGATTGAGAATCTGATAATAAATGATTTAATAATAATAATAATTGCGACTATTGCGAGAGCCACTCGGGCTATCCGCTGCGAACGAGTGGCAGGCGGGTAAGCCACACGACTGAATGCAATTTCAATTTCAAAATTCTTTATTAGAACCTTAAATAAAATTAGTCTGGTACATATTTGTGTAAATTTAATCATAGAATGCACAAACATACTTAAAACGTTTTTGAAGCTAGCGGTGACCTTACGTAGGTATTTTTACATTTCGCGTCCGAATCCACTCCACTGACCCGTCGCAAGGGTCCTAAGGCGTCCAGAATCGTGATGTCGTCCGGCGCACATTTGGCCGGTAAAGTTCCCGAGGTGGTCGCAGCGCATCACGTTTCTGGCGCTTTGCCCAGCTGTGGGACTCATCTGGATAATTGTAATGTGCTGTTCGTTCCAGGGTAACGGCTACGAGCGTGATTTCATCGACAACCTGGATGTCTACATATTGGACATGTATAACCGCGAGATATATCCACGGGATAAAACTGCGAAATCGGCCATACGACGCAAAGTGGAGGTTCGGTGCGGCATTGAAGATGAGGAGTATTTGGAGAAGATGAAATCGTGAGTTTCTTACACCTAACTGTCCTAAATTTTAGTATTATCTATAAATCCAAAGATATTTTGCATTGTTATGGGGGGGAGGGATGACCACATGAGGGACCGATACACCACGCAGACTGTGTGAGTAGGTAACTCTGCAAACTTTGGCAAACTCAAAAGGTTCGCCAAAACACCTCAATGATATCTGTAATGTGATGTGGCATCCCCTAGAAGGCTGTTCGGGACAAAGTTCGTAAGATTTGTAGAGTTTGGAGTAACCCGAGTGACTCTTTTCTCACAGTTTCGGTCAGTGTAATCGCAAGGTTGGCAGGACCATGGGAAGGTTGAAGGGATTGTCCCAGATTTTAATATTATCTAAGAACTATTAATAAAACCACCAACGATGATTTGACTTTGAAAGGTAGATCTAATACCGTCATAATGAGGAATGCCAAAACAATTTTTATAGAAT
Source organism: Eupithecia dodoneata (assembly GCA_947044415.1). Lineage (NCBI taxonomy): Eukaryota > Metazoa > Arthropoda > Insecta > Lepidoptera > Geometridae > Eupithecia > Eupithecia dodoneata. The sequence continues at coordinate 7,177,789 of OX345670.1, forward strand.
ATTAGATCTCAGACAGAAGTACAATAATACCCCACTTTACGCGAGGGATACGTCCCGGATAAATTGCTTCTTTGTATTTTGGGAGATAAACGATTTAAAGCTATGTTAGATTTTTATTAAGTATTATTTCTAAGAAAGTCCAAAATTTCCAGCAATTTGAAATACGCGATGGACGAGTTCAAAGCAGACATCGTGGTGTACAACGCCGGCACCGATATACTATGCACCGACCCTTTGGGACTCATGAATATTAGCAGACAGGCAAGTACCATTAATTTTTAAAAGCTGAATATTAGCAGACAGGCAAGTACCGTTACTTTTTAAAAGCTGGCGCCTTCCCTGTGTATTTCGTATAGTCAGTATACGAAACACACAAGGACGTCGTCATAGCTTATAAAGGTTGAATCATTAAGAAAAAAATACCCCCAAATTTTTCTTCAACTTAGATTAGAAGAAAATTAGACATGACGTATGACTTGTCTAAGTGCTTATTTTGTAAGCCTATATAAAATATTTTGAGTTTGAGTTGAGTTCGTCATAGCGTAAAAAGGTTGAATCATTAAGAAAATAATACCACATAATTTTTCTTCTACTTAGATTAGTATGTAATGGTTTTTTTCTAAATGTTTCCTAAGCACATCTTCTAATATTGTTTCTTAGGCTCACGGTCCATAATATGTGATTAAGTACGAGTATATCAATCAGAGTAATCAATTTATTGGTAATAAAATAGTACAAGTAAAAAATAATTCTTAAAAAGAAAAGAAGATTTTTTATTCAATTTTCGGATTTTGTTTCAAAAATAAATAAATGTTTCCAGGGCATAATACAAAGAGATCAGTTCGTATTCGAGATGTGCAGGAAGCACAAGATCCCTATCGTGATGCTGACCAGCGGCGGGTATCTTCGGGAGACAGCTGCGATCATCTCAGACTCTATCATCAATCTCAACTCTCTCGGTCTTATAGAAAAAGATGGTAGCAATGGCCAATAAGGAGACTGCGAGGCAGATCATCTTGAGAATCATTGAGCTGAGCTCGCAGCAGAAGGTTTGAAAAGTTCCATCAATATTACTCACTTTATTTAATGATTGTAATGACAAATGAGCGAACCTACTGTGAGCCAGAGAATCTAAAGAATCGATTGACTTCAACTTCTTGCTACATGGCTCTGATTCTTTTCACACAATTCTACAGAGTCGAACTCGCGACTTAATGGCGTCAGCTTATTGCTACATGACTCTGCGTCTGTTTTGACACAATTCTGCAGAGTTAAACTCGCGACATGATGTCCTAAAGAAGTGCTGCCGGTACTGTGCTTAGTTATCTGAAATGACCCATCAGTAGCCTGGAATCTACGGACTTCGTTGAGCAGGCAGCAAAACCTATAGTGATGCTAACAAGCGGCAGGTACCTTCGGGAGACTCATAAATCTTATCGCTCGGGTCTTATAGGCTGCGATGCCACTACGAGGAAAAATATCTTCGAAGCCGGTGGATTTAGAGGAGATTGCGACAGCAGGTTTGAAAAAAGTTTCAATAGCCTCTCTTATAGTTTGACCGAAACCGCTGTACCACTCCTTAGGTAAGTGCGGCGAGGTGGGGGGCGAGGAAAAAAAAGCAAGAGTACGTGTTGACGGCAGACTGATGGATCGGAGCGGCCGATATTTCCCCCCCGTCTTGCAGCTCGCATACCTCAGGCGTGGTACAGCGGTTTCGGTCAAACTATATCCTAATTACAGACGCAAAAAAGCTTTGTGATCGACCACAATTTGGACGCTTGCCAGTCTTCCATATTATTCGACAGTCCAAATTTCGGCACTTTATTTAATAAGTCGCGGCGATGGTAAACGTATGTTTATGGGTATGGTTGACGTCCTGTAAAAACCAAAGAACCTTATCAATATTTCGTAAAAATTTATAAATTAATTCATTTTTAATTATTTTTTAAAATTTATTAGCTTCTTTGTTGCTAGGTTAAACATTTGTATGTATATCATATTTTGTATGTATTTAAGCTGTAGGCCTTCCTTAAAATAAATAAATAAAGGAAGTATAAAGGGCGGCCTTATTGCTAAGAGCGATCTCTTCCAGGCAACCTTAGGAGGGGCTGTACAATATAGACAGTGACACTATAATCTTCTATATATATAAAAGAAAGTCGTGTTTGTTACAACACTTATAACTCGAGAACGGCTCGACCGATTTAGCTGAAAATTGGTGGAGAGATAGCTTAGAACCAGGAGTCTAATAATCTTTTTATCACATTTAAACCGTTTTACGCATAGATTTCCACGGGGGCGAAGCCGCGGGGCGCTGCTAGTAATAAATATATAGGTAGGTAAAAAAAAGAAAACAAATACACTACATACCATAATACCTACATTACAAACATTAGATAAAATTACATAGACATAGATTAGGCTTTCAATATTTTTATATGGCTAATTAATGCTGATGCATCCGTTTTTTGAAAATAGCGAGTGATTTTTTTTGAAGATCACCATCTCTACCTACTTTTTTGTCTCAGGGGATCATACATAAGTTTACCAGGATCCCCCAGGAGATAAAACCTGGGGAACCTGGTGGCCTCAGTCATGTTTGGAAAATGTAACAAAGGAAATGGATAAGGCTGAAAGCGCTGGGTATAAATTAAGTGTTAAGTGTGAGTAACTTGATGTACCTAAGCTACTTAAATCATTCTTTAAGAAACCTATAAGAAATTCTTATTTTGATAAGATGTGGATGAAAGTATAATTGAAAATTAAAATGTAGGTATCGATTGCTTACATAGGAGTGATAACTATAATAATAATTATTAAATGTTCTTATCTTTTGTGGAAACCTATTTAGCCGTCAGCTACACACCATTTTTGTATTAATGTTATCTATCTGTTAGTTTTCCTGAAATTGTCAAATGTAATAAAAAAATCCTGAATTCCATTTAGTCTAAATCCTGAATTCCATTTAGTCTAAATCCTGAGTTCCATTTAGTCTAAATTGTGATTAAATAATATGTATAGATTGCTCAGATAAATAATGTGCGTCAAGGGAGTGCCAAAGTAACGCAAAAATCATAGAATTCAGTGTTGTGATCTCTTAATCGAATTAAATAATTTTTAGTAAGTAGGTATCCTCTAGTATTCGTTGTGATAAATATAAAATGTTATTCCTAGTTACCTACCATATAAATAATGTGCGTCAAGGGGCTGTACATTAATTTATTAACGGTATAATTTTAATATTAAATTTCATAATTTGACATTGATTGAAAATGATAAGTACCTATAGAAATTAAATGATTATATAACTGCAAGCTTTTAAATAAAATAATACAATTATGATTGTTAGCTACAATATTATAAGTGTTTGTTGAAATGTTTGTACGCCTAAGCGGCAGAATCCAGCGATCTAAAATAAGTCTTGACTGTAAATTACACCTGATTCACAAAAAAATATATGAATTAGTGCCAAAGTAACGCTATTAAATCATAGTGTTTTGATCTCTTAATCGAATTAAATAATTCTTAGTAAGTAGGTAAGTACCTTCTAGTCTTCATTGTGATAAATATAAAATATGCTTTCTAGTTACCCCTACTACGTAGATTATTTTATAAAATAAATATTTATGGTTGCTAAAATGCGTTTATTTAAACAAATTGTATGTATGTATTTATTCAAAGCATTACAACTATTTTTACAGGTATTACCTAATTCAATAGTGTAGTCAACTTGTACGACATATAATAAGTTAAGCCACATGCCGATTAGACCTGCATTGTGTAAGAACGGAAACTTGTGTATTTTTTTATCAAAACGTTTATTACAAAAGAATCAAAGCTGAACATGAACTTGGGAAAATTACAACCAGGTAAAAACCTATATAGAGTAAATTCAACCCATTTTTATCATAACAGAACTCACAAACAATTCACAACAATTTCTCAAACCTTGCCGCAAATTCGTGCTCTTTGCAGATTATTCTACGTGAACACTCGTGCTATTCTCGGAAACTCGTGGTAGTTTCAAACTATAGTGGATTTTACTTATAGATTAACATTCAAATGATTTCCTTTACTTTTGCTCTTGCAGATTGTTGTCACATTTGCTGCGTGAATACTGGTGCTTTTCTTGCAGATTCGTGCCACACATAGTAGTCAATTTTAATCCAAAAATTTGCTCTCGCAGATTTCTTAGGTACGTTTGCTGCGTGCACACTTTGCAGTCTCTTGCCATCTCGTGCCATTAAATCAACCACATTTTCAGACGATTTCAAATACATATCACTTTCTATTTAGAAGCCGAATCATACCACAAAAAGTAAAGTTAGTACCACCTACAAAATTGCATCGAATCTTTTTTAGGTAATGTTCTTATCTAGTGGTAGTGTTGAACTGCGAGTAATAATCGTCTGTCGGCGTATTGTTGTTGACGACGTCTTTCACGTATTTCGCCATTTCCTTCTGCTGGAGAGCCAGCAGTTGGTTTTCCTCCATCAGCTGGCGAGCTAGTTCTCTGAAGAAAAAAAAAGGTTTTTTAAATATTCCAGTCCTCCATGCAAATAAATTCGGCTACTAGAGAAGAGTCTATGAGTCAGTCAGTCTTTATTAGCTCTTTAATCGGCGAAGCCACGAACCGAACTAATATTTTCTCGGTCTTATTTTCACTTCGGTGGGTTTAAGATCTGAAATATGCTTATCTATCAAAGCTAAACCCTTTGAAAATCGAGCGAGCCTATTGGATGTGTTTGACACCACCGCTTATTTTACTAGCATTACATTACGCTCCGGCACACCCTGATTGAACTTCATTTGGACCTTGAAGAGGTCGTGACTATCGAATTCTACTCAGGTTTAAGTCACGACTAGCAATCTCTGCGCCCCCGAAGAGATACCTTCAGTTTTCATTCCTTAGATGAAGAAGCAAGCATAAGGTGAGCTGTAGCATCAGTCCCACCTATTTGAGTTTAGAAACTTAAAGGCAATCATAAGATCAAATCTATCTAATGTGTAATTGAGTGGAGGTCTTGACTCGGCAAACTTAATGTAGGCCGCCTTCCAGCCAGGTGGGATGACGACCGGTGAAAGACGGTAAAAGCTGCAAGCAGATGCTGGCAGTTGCTTGTGTTTGCCGCATCCATGATGAAGCAAGCTAAAGACCAGGGCACTATGGCGCCCATAAGGGGAGGTCTAATGTCCAGAAGTAGACTAATATGGGCAGATAATGATGATGAATCTGTATAACATACCTTCGCTTCCTCTTATCCTCAATGTCCTGCCTTGCGACCTGCCTTTGTATGGACTTAGCGAGGGCCTGCCATTCTGCCTCCATCTTCTCCTCGGCTTCACGTTTTATCTGTGAAGTAAACCAAAGAGTGTTTTATACGACTTCCTAAGGAATGGAATGAACTAAAACAGCCCATATGGTTGGCAGCCACTAGCAGGCTTAGCCTGATCACCGAAGGCAGTGTAGCTCTAGCGTTTGATTTGTCTAGGGCACTAATGTCATGGAATCGCCATCGTCAAATGAGCAAAATTTTTTAAATTACTTCCCCATATTACATATTTTATTTATCTTTTCTGGGCTAGACAAGGCTCTTTCTAGGCTAAGTGCAAGCCGCCGGTGCTGCAAGTCAATTTATGACATTTAACTGTGTGCTCACTTAGTAGATAATATTCTCCAGTGTCATCAGGCGGGGCGTGGCGGTGACGCGCTCCTGCGGGTCGCATTCCCAGGGTGGGCAGTGAATGCGTTTATAAAATAAATAATTATCTATCCAATCAACAATAGTCTTTGTTTCCTATTTGTTATGATTCATAGCGTGTTGCTTTGTCATGCTGATTATGTGTCACTTCGGTTCGCATAACGGAAATAAGGGTTAATTTATTTACAAGCAACAAACGTAGTTGCAAGCACTTTGGTTTCGCTACTGTTGAGTTAAAACGACAAAAATAAATATATACAATACATATAATGCTATGGTCTCTACTCTACTCATTTATCGATGCAGCATTGGACTATGCATGGTTTCCACCAAAGTTGAATGGAAAGAATCTCCACTCAGCATTAGTGAATCTATCGTGTCCGAGAGATACAAAATACCTATCATACCGTCAGAATATTCGTCACTGTACCATCCCTTATACTTCGTAATTTCTTTGGGATTTTTAGGGTATATATATATTTTTAAAATTGCTGGTCCCTTAGTAGAAACTGGCCTTAGCTGGTCAGAAAAGCTACAACATAAGTTTACGACTACATTTCGGCCGACGTCAATTTACGTCGTCGTGTGTCCCATGTCGCAAAAAACCTTCTCTTTCCGGTTAATTTAGCAAAAAAAATAATGTATAGTTATTAAAAAAAATGTGTTGTTTGGCGTACCTTGGCAGCAGCCATCTGTTCCTTCTGCGCAACGTAGAACTTCTTCAACTCCTCTTGGTTCATGCCTTTGTACATGAAACCGATAGCTCTGAAAGGGAAAATATTCATTCAATATACGTTTATGTCGTGATTCTCCTGCAAAACGGGAGGTTTTCATTTGTGATAACACAGCTATAATTTTTCTATGGTCTGGTCTGGTACTCACCCGTTCTTCTTGAGCGCGCTCTTGGCGACATCCGGGTTCTCAGTAAGCATATCTGAGGTGAGATTGTTGTACATCTCCGCAGTGTTGTCGGCCTCCTCTTGCTCCTTCGCTAGCTGCTCCATCTGCTTTTTTTCAGCGGCCTGGTAACGCGATTGGTAGAGATTAAGATGTTTTGGATAACAGATTTCACAAAGCGCGAAAATCACATGAGCATAAAGATCGGCGAAGACCAGGGCTGCACTGCTACCGCACAGCACTGAAATGTGCTTTAAAATATGGGCATCAACTCATAACATTTAGAATTTAGAATGCATTTTATATTGACGGCATGAGATGACAGACAGTTCGCGGGCCACTCGTTTGTATCTGTTGATCTAAAGCCCTCTTTAAGCCCATATTTTAACACACATTTCTCTGCTCTGCGTTAGCGGTGTTGAATTAATGTGCGCAGAGCTTAAGACTTACAAGAGCCTCGTTGTAGCGTAGATTGGCTTGGCCGAGGCGGTAGCGGCAGTCCCTCTCCAATTGGTCAAGCTCACTCGCGCGCGCATCTCTCGCTAATATAGCCATCTGTCAGGAAAAAGAAATAGGTATGTTAGTATAGGTCAGCGTCTCTAATTGTATGATAAATCACAAGACAAGCGCGCCTGATTTTAAAAATTTACTAATAATTTAGGCATTTATTTATGAAAAAAAAGACAGTTTTCGTGAGTTTATAAGAATGAATTATATTTTAAACAGGAAACCTTTTTTAGAATAAGTGGGTCCTCCATTGCATACCAAAATTTCTAAAATCTACCTCGGTCATGTCCTGTATCGATACGTTAAACAGATACTTACTATCATTGCCATAGCCGCTGCCGATTTTCGTTCTTTGTTTACAAATCATGTTAATTAAGTATCCATCTTTCTATTTTCTAGCACTTACCATATAAGCAGCTTCAGCTTTCTTTCGCTCCTCTTCACACGCCTTCCTCTCTTGGACTTGTTGTTCCAACCAAGAGTTTTTCTGCGTAGCCATTACCTTCTGCCGTTCTTCGTAGTCTAGGTCTTCGCCCTCGAACCTAAGTCAAATATGTAAATAAAGCGCATAATACACACAGCTTGCAATAAACAGCTTATGTTACGGGAACCAGAAAAGCTGTGTTGTCACATTATTATCTTCTGAAGTCCACCATATGTTACGGGAATCTTAAGGGCTCTTCTTCACGACACTTTGCCATGGTGGTGCCGCGAACCAGAGACCCAAGCAAGCACACCGCGACGCCGCCGCTGCCGCCGCGCTGCCTGTATGGTTGCGAAACCGTCCCGTGAACAAGAGGCCGACTGCGATACAATACTGATGAAAATGGCGCCGTGCGACACGACGCTACCATACCATGCCGTAGCGCTGCCGCCGTGGTATATAATAATTATTTGCACTTTCATTATACCTACAAACTTCCGCCTCTCGGCAGAAACTCGCAAAATAGTGTCTCGGATGGTACTGCTCTGCACTCTGCAGACACTAATAATAAAGCACCAAAGAAACAAGGATTCGAAGTACCGTTACACCAATGAATAGTTGGCGATAAAACAATTTTCATTTATAATGTTTCGCAGTCACATATAGTCAGTCACCCAGCTGAACATAAGTAAGAGACGAAGAAAGAAGAAGTTCGTAATGCTTACTTCTGCGCACTTGACATGCCGACCGGGTCGCCATCGGTTGCACGCGGAGGCAGCTGCTTCTTCAGGACATCGGGGTCGTTCAGATCGAACTCTCGCGTGTCTTCCTTGCGCTGGTACTTCTGCCGGAACTGGTCTATCTCCTCGTTGATGCGCTTGCGTTCCTGGTCACAATTTGTGGGCATAGTAAGGGGAATGAGTGATGCCAGCGAGAATAAACACGGAAGCCCGTATGATGATGACGGCATTGACAATATTATACTATTATACCCTGTAATCATTATGACAGTCAATAAGTTCTTGATTAAAATAAATTATAATTATGTACCTATGTATGTACCTACCATTATTATGGTGCAATCAATAAATAAAATAATTGCATGTGTCACTGCCAACTAATACATGCTGCACACGCTAAAAGTCGTAGGACCCCGGTAGGTATAAGGGCCGTTTTTTACCAAGCGCAGTAGAGATTTACAAAATACACCAATAGAATCTCGAGCACATATCCTGAGTCATGTGACGTATTGTGACCTTCAGGGACTCTCAGCCTTTATAAACAAGGTCGTGTTTACCTCCACCTCCCTCTCCTGCAGAATATGAGCCAGGTTGCTATCCTTGATCATCTGCTTGGCGAACGCGAGGTCCCTGCGCGTCGCTTCCTCTCGCTCCGCATTCTTCTCTACGATCTGACGCTCTAAAAACGGGAGGTCCACCTGTCACAATCACAAAGAAAGCATTATTGTTTATTTCCACCGTCGGCACACATGTTACACTTGATTTCGTTAATTTCTGTACTTTTATAACTTATTATAATTTTATATATTTTATATTATAATTTTACATAAACACACACTTATTTTGACATAGGAAACACCATAAGGGGTTGTGCAAAGAAAAAGCAGACAGACATACCGGCATTAAAGCGGCTTGCTACTAAACTAGAGAGCTTGCTTGGCCTAAGTTACCCTACGAAAGGTAAATTAACTTACAGATATGTTATCGTCATCATTATTCGCAGCCCGATCTCAACTACTGCTGTACAGGTCGATAGGTCTCCAAACCTTTGTGCCACACAGTCCTGCGCTAGCCTCCATGGGGCCTACTCGGAATACGGATATCAAAGTTTCTGATTCGTTTTCGTGCAAACGCTATCTTTATAACAGTGGTATAAGAGTTTGTTTTGCTTGAAAGTGAAACAGAAAGTTCGATTTTCGTTTTCCGAGTAAGCCAGGAGGTTCGCTCTGAGACGTTCGCAATATCTTCTGCCATTATCGTGTTAATATTAGAATAGAATAACATTTATTTAGCACACATAAACGACAGAAGTAGGTACAACAAATAAACATAAATTATACGACATTAACTGATAAACTGACATAATAAAACTAAATGAATAACAGTCTGGTATAAAATTGGCCTTTCCCAGAGCGCGGCTAAACAGGCCCAGCTTGATTAGGTCATTGTCTCACCCCAATCTTCCTGTTCCTAGCATTGAAAATCCGGGATCTCCGCTCCAGCTCACATTGCCGTTTCCGTTCTCTATTTTGAGCCTCCCGTCTGTCCTGATCGTTGGATATCTGCATCTTCATCATTTTCGCTTCGGTAAATTATTCAAAAGGTTTGCTAAAAAAATATCGCTTCAGCGCTCTATTATCGATCAAAGAAATTTGGGAAATAAAACCTGACAACCGTTGCTATGACAACACAAATCAAAGAGGCAAAAGTAATACCATGACAACTTAACTGTTTGTGATGTTTCTAAAAGTTTTTAGTTGTTAAGAAGAGGCAAGGAGTATTGTATGTAGGTACAAGTTCCTGCAACGAGGCTCCACTCCACACTTTGCTTCGACTTCCGAGTCTGCGCAATGAGATTAGAACAAGTGGATTGTTAGGAAACTTTACCCTACCTACTTATTTAGGTACGTACCTACAGAATACACTCCAGTAGCAAACACCACCCGGTGTTTTTGGGCAAGCACTTGCACAGCCCAGACTTGCTGAGACATAGAGAGATAGATAACACTTTATTACACCACACAAAACAGAAAATAATACAGAGATAAAAACTTAGAATAAAGGTATAAAGGGCGGCCATATCGCTTAGAGCGATTTCTTCCAGGCAACCTTGGGATGGACTGGACATGAACGAACAATATAGACGGTAACAAAATAGACATCACCCCGATGAAAACCCTACAGTTCCTAGCAGCTGCAAGGATAGCGTGGTGAAGTGGCGAATTACGCAGTGTCGACGCAGCTTCAGTGCTGAATAAAGCGTTGATCGCAGCAATAGGTCTTAGTGACAAAAAGCACCCAAAGTAAATAAAAAAATAGACGAATAGGATAATATACTTAATTTACTATAAAACAATAAAAATAGTATGTGAAAGTAATAAAAATAGTAAGTTTGTAGTTTGACATTTATTCTATAGAAAAAGGTGGCATAATCTCAAGAGCTAAGATTGCCGCAGTCAAAATCCAACTATCCGTTGTAAGATTACAGGAACCGGGCATTCTATCTTTGAGTTTATTAACTCCAGCTTCCAGTCCCAAAAGAAGTATGGCAAAGTTGAAACAGTAGCAAAGCAAACCAACCCAATGCTATCTTCATTCTACGCACGAAACCACGCTGCGCACGGCAAGGTTAGCCTAGCGGAGCTTGCATCGTCACTCGCCCGCCAACCATTGGCCAACGCGCGCGTCCCGCAGAGTAACAAACCAAACAAATCAATCTCTTAAAAGTGTTCGTGACATTGTGATAAAAAAACCAAATTTAATCTTAGTGCATGTGATTATGACCAGTGTGTTGAAAAAGTCGAGAGGTAGTAAAGGCAAATCTGAATCGATGCAAGAGGATTTGCCCGTGCGATGGGGGGCCGAGACCCGCGCGGAAGACGTTTCTAAGCTTATCAAGTATATTGATGACAGTGTCATTGGCAAGGGGAACGTCTTTTGTGGACCTTTCGGAAGGAGGAAAGGTAAGGATTTATCTCTCATAAATTTTTAATTACATATATTTATTTATAAAACGTTAATAAAAACTATACATTTTGTTTGGACTATTCAATTGGACATTATCAATACTAAGATATAAGATAATATGGTATGAGTATATGTTGCTATTGGTTATAATAACCGTAACATATACTGAAATAAAAAAAAAATCTGATGTTTATTTGAGATTTATGGTTGCTTTACAAATTTATATAATCTAAATCTTCAGTAATGTCATCAATGACAGTGTCACCAAATTTTGTTATTCACTAAACTAACACCCACGGACGTTTTAAATATCACCAGATTATAAATACAGGCACATGTGTTTGACATCGGTTGTGCTAATCGTAAAGTTGTTGTAGGTATCGACTGCCCAAGGTTAAATATTATTATATTTTCTGTAGACCGGCATAAATCTATGCAATTGATTGTTAGTTATTGGTTATTGTATTGAGCAGGAACTTTTTTAAATTGTTTATTAATACGAATATACATATAGGTATAAGTAAACTTATACTATATGTTATTAGTTTTCATATACTATTTTTTTAATTATGCTAGTATATTATTACCTATTTTATTAATTTAAATATTTTATTTTCTATCAATTAACTAGGTACTAAAAAGAAACCTAACTGTGCACTATTAGTTGTAGATAAAAAAAATATCCAAAAAAACTTAACATATACATATAAAACGCAATTTATGCTCACTCACATTGATCAAAAATAATTATTCAAATTAGTTATTGTTTAAAAAAAATTTACGCTACCTCGTAAGATACGGGTTTTGATGTGATTTTGAATCTTAGATTAGAAGACATCATCATCATCAGCAGTTCAACATCTAGCCGATTTTCTATATTCCTATTTTTCGAATATACCAACCAAATAATTTTCGATTTAAAATCTTCGGTCACCGGTTTATGCTAATTAAAATACACACCTGACTTAAGCGATAATCGTTGACGAATATGTAAATATTAGACTGGAAAATTACTGGTACCTACTTACCATGTTATGACATAGCGTCTATGTATACCTATACATAGACGCTATGTCATAACATGGTTAGAAATTGTAGATGGGTTTGGAAAACTTAGGTACGTAAATAGGTAAGTTTTTTAATAGTTGGCGTGATCAATGACCAAATGTTGGTTGAATGGTGCAATATTTCCAAAAATACGTACATAAGTATTTCTATTGACGACCGATGTGGCGCGGTGGGCGAAGGTCCGCCTGCGACGCAGGAGATTGCGGGTTCGATTCCCGCCTCGGAACAATTATTTGTGCGATCTGCAGATATTTGTTCAGAGTGTTCTGGTTGTTTTCTATGTATAATAAAAAATATCTATCTATGTAATATATTGTATTATGTATATCAGTTATCTAGTTCCTTACCCATAACACAAGCTCTGCTTACCATGGGGCTAGATAATGCTGTGTGATTTGTCCAGCATTATTAATTAATTTATTATTAAAAAATAAAATATTCTATTCTATTCTGTCCTGCTTTTTTTCGTATACTGGATGCCTGGATTTGTGATGTCAGCGTGGATAATTGTATGAAAAAAGAGACAGTCGCGTCAGCTACTAAAAATGCCAAAAACCAATATGAATGACTTATAAATCGAATTATAAATTTTTTGAATAAAAAAAATTATACTACTTTATCCGTGTCATAAAAAAATGCGAAAAGATATTTAAACGCTAAAACAAAACGTCTATAAATAATTTAGTATATAAAAAATCTATTTATAATTATAATAATGTAGCTCTTTATATTCTTGATATAAACAGCTTTTTTCAAATATGGCATACCTTACCTACTTACCATAATAATGTACCTAATTAACAATAAATTCATGCGTCAAACCGGTTTCCTTTTAGGTAGGTTAGGTTTTTTATGTTTACACAAATCTTATCCAGTTTTGCGTCGACTGGCGCTTCTTTTGGCGTCTTTTATTTTCGCGTCACCAATTGGCGCAGCTAATTATTTTATAGGCCATCAATAACTGTCAACTGTACGAATCAGATACCAAAACAGATGATTTCATAATTTTCCATTGTGTTTTTGATAATATTAGTACGCACGCACCTAATTTTGATAAAATTGACATACAGAATCAACCTCTGTGTCGTATTGATAACATTAATGCATGTTAGGTTTTCAATCGACTTAAAAAAGGGGGGGTTCCTAATTAGGCAGTATGGTTTTTTAAATCAATCATCCTATATCTTTTAACCTCAAGTTCTTTATTGGTTACAATAATTAAGTTAATGTCCAAAAATGTATTAATAGTTGAAAGGAAGGTAATTTGGAATACCATTTTGTTTTAGGCTTTTGTTTTTTTCCCTGTAGGGTTTAAATAAATAAAACCTTGATTAAATTGAAGTAAAATTAATGAACTTTTATTCTACAAGCTATCAAAAACAATTAAACATAACTACGAGGTAAAATTTTAGGTTGAACGCAAAATGGCAGTATTCAATATTCGACATTATGGTGCAGGTATTTTGGAATAGGGGTAATCCAAATTATATTCATTATGCTTAACTTATTTATGTAGGATATTATTACGCCATTGTTTTAGAAGAAAACGTAAGGACATATGAATGCAAATAATATCGTAATGAGCTCTTTAAAATAGGTACGGAACTTGACTGAAGATAATTTGGAATACCATTTTGGTAGGTACACCAAGTATTCCAAATTAGCAACAAGATGGGGTCGGATATAACATCGTGTCATTTATTTATACTTAAACAAACTGCTGAAATAAAAGTCAAAAAGCAAAATTCTGGTCCATTTTACAGTACACATAAAACTAAACCATTTACATAACAAATTGTGGCGATGGGAATGGATTCAATACGTACCTCAAAAACTTTCAAAAACACTCCATCACTATTTGGTCTCTGATCGCAATCTTTTAAATTTGGCGGACTAACAGTGTAGGTACGCATATTGACAGATGTCGCCTATCTTCGATGTTTCACGGTCACAGAAACGAGATGGCACTACTAGTTTCGGAGAAACCCTGGTATTCCAAATTACCAACAGTATTCCTCATTACCTACCTTCCTTTCCTCTATTTTACTTTACGTAAAACCTTAGATGAAAGCGTAAAGCACAATTTTTCAAATCAACTCTTCAAGTAATAATGCTTATCCTAGGTGAAGATAGCTCTATCATAGATAAAAAAATCTATTTTTGTCCATGGCTCTATCTAACGAAGTCATTTTATTTCTTTTATTTATTAAAAATTCTTTTGAAAATGGCGTTAGACTTGTTAAAACTTAACAAATAAAACAACCAAAAGAGAAAGCTATCTTCAAACTTCAAACAACTTAAAAAGCCAAAGGCCAGGTTATTGCCTGCCTCAGTCCTCTAGAAGTTAGTACTGAGTAATATTTATTCTGTGAGTATTTAAAACTAACTGTTTGATATTCTGTGAAGGGACTGGTTCTGAAGGTCGGGAGAGAGCAAAAACCTGGACGTTATGACGCGTAACGAACTTTCAACATCACGCTATTTAAGTTGCTTCACCTTCTTTTTTCCCAAAGTAAACGTGCACCGTGTGAATTTCGGTAGCCCAAGCACCATGTAAACTCGGTAAGCAAATTCCTTCGAATTCGAAGGAATTTGCTTACCGAGACCAAGGTCCACAGTAAGGTCAAAGGTCAAATCGTAATATGGGCCTTGTTCTAGTCGAGTAAATAATGATAATGACGTTGGTCCAAAGGGATGACTGGATTATCATAATAAAGACGCAAGCCAAACTAAAAATTAGGGCCCGCTTATAATCCGTACTTTCATTCTAAAAATATTCAGTTCTATCGGCCTAATAAAAATGCTGGAAACTGGAAACTTGACCATGCGAAAATTAGGTACCTTACCTACCAAAGAGTAGAGTTTGCACGCATTTCAACCTTTGAGAGATATCTTTATCTAGAGATACTAGTTTTTTATTGGGTTGTTAACACTTTGATTGTTGAAATCACATGGTATGTGTTTTCTACAAGTGACTAATATGCCAAAATACAGATCTGTGTGACTCAAGCACAGCCGGAATATTTTTCGAACGAAACGCATGTGCGGCGCAACACAACCGCTGTGTAGAGCGGCAGCATGAATGGCTTAGGTTAAAAAAAAGATCGCAGTCGTCGAAAAAAAATCGCAGTCAAAGTGTTAACCATTTTATAAATAACCTAGCCGAATTTCAATGCTTCTAAGTAAATGTCACATTGTTTACCGCTAAATTGCAACGTTGGCACAGCGTTGGCTGACATTATAGGATGTTGGTATCGAGTTACCAACGACGCGTATACAAGGGCATTATGCATTTAATACGATTGTCACGTGTTACCCTCTAGTGTAGGATATTAGTCATTGCATCTACTGACCTAACTCGGTGAGCCACTGTTCAGGGCCTGAAATAAACATTTGGTACTAGTTTCTGCACAAGGCGTGCAAAGCCGCAGACAGAAACTAGTCACAAATGCCTTGTGCCTATGGAACCGTTTAAAGGTTGTATGTCTATCTCAGGCCTATGTTTGATTCCAGGCTAAAAGCTACATCTGTGTAAAATTTCTGACTGATCCGTTCTGTAGTTTTGTCCTGAAGAAGTAACAAACATCCATCCGTCTAAACATCCAAACTTTCGCATTTAAAATAATATTCTGTCATACACCGTTCTCCCACAACATTTGCCAATCGTCAATCAATTTGATATCGCCTACGAAAATAACCAACCAATAATTTAGGCACACTTATCTACTCTTGAGATACGCAACAATTTTCTTGAGTACCTAAGAATAAGATTATTATGTAGGTATTCATTACGGATGTTAACTACAAATCTTATTTGTGTTGGAACTTGGAAGAACACCAAAGTTTAATCAAATAAGGTCCGTAGTTTACCTGCTTAAATCCGTAATGAATTCGTCAAACTACGATAGTTTTTATATAGGTGTTCTCACACAATATACATATATATTTCAGACATATTATTTTAATTTTATTTCTTTTATTTTTCGTAAAAAGAGGTTTTCAATAAATTGCTAAACTAAAATTCATTTTATTAATACTATAGAAATATAATACATGGCTTTCAAGGACATGTTTTATTATAAGTTTAAAATGTTCAAAATCTCAATGTCTGTGATGTTAATTGATATAGTATATATATATATATAATTGTATTTTATTCCTACAAGCCTACGCCCTACAAGTCTCTACCAACAATACGTCTTATTACAACCCGGTGGTCAGAATGTGTCGTCAGTACAACGATCTTTTAGTTAATAATAGTGATAATATTGACATTTTTAATAGAAAACTATTTAAATTTAAAAAAGACGTTGAAACCATTCGCATTAAGGAGAGTGGTCTTAATTTTCTGTAATGTTCCCTTTATTATTAATATATATTTTTTACAAATTTATTGTTTAAAAATTAATAAAAAAAGATATTAAATATTGTAATTAAAAAATAATGCATGTTTACATATATTTATCTTATTTTTTTTTAAAATTATTATTTACTTTTAAATTCATTTTGTATTTACTTCACATAAACTGCTCTTTGATCATGCTGTGTACACATATTTAGGGATACAGTCTAGTTTTAATTATTGTGTGTATCTAGTTGTATAATATTTGATTGTATTCTGTTTTGTGTGCCAAATAAATAAATAAAAAAATTCAATTTAAAATCTGTAGCTGAGTCTAGAAAACCTACAGTCGACGTTAAACCACAGATTACTGAATATCTCATTAATCTGTGTGTGTAAAATTAACACAATTTGTACTTTGGCTCGATATCTATCCAAATCTACGTAAACAGATAAATAAACACTCACTATAATCGTAGATTAGATAGGTCGGTAAAACACATAGATATGTTAGATAGGATTGTATGTACGTACCCACGTACATAGATCACACACCCGTGTAGGTTTGCAAAACAGTGACATTGATAATGGCTTGCCAACCTTGTGATAATCTTATTCATGACATTGATTTACAGAATTGAAGTGACTGTTGTAATTAACAAAACCTTTGATAAGTTGTATTTAAACGGTATATACGGAAATTGCAGCAGTTTTTTGTGTTGTGCACGTCCGTAGGCCGATTACTATACACTAACACTATGTACTAGATTTAACACCACACGGTAGAAAAATTAGAAGCTCTAAAGTTAGTTCGCTAGATTTTTTTAACAAATTGCAGAGGTACTCTTTCAGGCGGTGACTGTACCCACCTTCCTACCAAGTACCAACCGAACCAACCACTTCAGTACATACCTGTTTAACTTTTGTTAACCTAAATAAAAAAGGGGAGGTTCTATGTGCGCTGTACATAAACCTACTTTAAAAAAAATGTATCTACGTTCGTCGATTACCTACTTCGGACTTTTGGACCGATTTGGATGAATACTACCTATGTTATTGTATAGTAAATGATCCCGAGATAGGTTCATATAAATGTTATTTCCAAATTTTAATTATTACCTTTTTCAAAACAATCAAATTATTTAGGTTACTACTAACGATTAAATCTAAAATAAGTTTCTATTTTCTTCTTGCATTCTGCATAGTCAATCAATGCAAAAGGTCAAGCTTCCATAAAAACAAGCCCGTTCTATAATACATACGTTCGCGTTTTATTAAACTTCTAAAGAATGTAACAGATATATGTTAACTGCTACCGACCTATAACAAGGACCGACCTTGTTACCATGTTAATTGCCCATGTTTTTATTACTGCATGGAAACCTAGTTAATTTAACCGCAGTAACTGTATTTTCAATGCAAACCAAACGGAAACTTAAATATCTACATGTACAAACTCTTTGGTAAATTATTTTAAAATGATATCTCTGACTGGTAAAAGAAAAAATGTGCAATCGTTAGATAGAGTCTAGCAAATTCTAGCTATGGCAACCTGTTTGCAACAAAGAAGTTTCAATGAAATAAAAACACTTTTTTTATTAGGCCTTTCATTTCTTTTGGCCAAGGAGCCTCGTGTACCCCACCACCCTACTGTACTGAGGTGCTTAAATAAAAAAATGAGGCAGACATATTGACGGCAACCGTATGTCCATAAGATATGAGGTTTAAAGGTCAATCAAGGTCATTGATAACGATATCAAACCGGTTATCAGACGGTTGAGAACACCCGCCGCTTGTTGACGTTTTGGTTCTCAGATAAATTCAAAATTTCGTGACTAGTCAGTTTCTAGAGTATCTTTTATACATACGTTTAAGAAGGGATATCTTTTGACTCCCTAAGGAGTAATAATATATTTTGACTCCGTAGGGACTCATATTCTAATATTCAGTTCTAGGGTTTCGTTGAAGGTAAAAGTCATAGACATAAAATGTTACTAGAACTGAACACAACTTGACACATGCATTGTAAGTAGGTATCTATAGTGAGCAAATTGTATCATTGCTAGATATTAAACTCAATCAACAGATAATGCAGGCAGACGGAACTGAATACCAGTCATTTAATATCAGATTATCTAGCATTTGTATTATGATACAGCCTACCAGGAAAACTAACATGAAAGATCGCTGCAAAAATAATTGAAGGAAAATTGCACGCATTTACATAGTTATTTTATCAGACGCGACTTTTTATTCCATTAACTCTACAAACGGTTTAGAAGACATAAAAAATACTCGATCAATTAAATGCCCTATGTCTTAATGACTTCAGCAAAAGATAGCCATTAAAAGGTACATGATCTTATGTTGCAGAATATGAAATAATATAAATAATGTACCTTCACTTTGATAAGCAGTTTGTCGCCAAGGATGTTGGCTTCTCCAGAAGAGAACGTAGGCTGCGACAGTCTTTGGCTTCTCATAATAATTTATTAGGTAAATAAATGCGATAAATGCCTGTGTATAGTGCATATATTTTGTATATTCATAGTTATTATAATGCCATACGGTACCTTCCAATACATGGCATAACGCACAATGAACTTAACGACATCAAGTGTAACAACGGTGGAAAAAAATAAACAAACAATGCCAATCAGTCTGCGACTCTGCGTGTATGCGAAGCAAACACGCGACATAAAGTCGCAATCGACAAACCTGTCAGTTAAACCGCAGATTAAATGAGGCTCTACCAATGCCGGTTAAGTCATAAACAAGCTGTTTGTGCGAGATTCAAGTGTGGTCAGAGTTATGTGATTTACGCGTTATAGATATTACTTTGTTACCTATACCTACATCAGATTGTTTTTGAACTGTTGATTGTTTATTTAATTGATAAGTAACTAATAGTTCCTAATTAAATTTAAGATACGTAAGTTTATCTACGAGTATGTGTTATGTCTATACAAGACCAATTTAAATTTTCTTAGATCGTATGAGGAATAACCCTTTGCGATTTAGTACCTGTTATAATTGGAATGACCAATACTAATACTTAACTCGTTTCTGCCCGCGTTTTGCCTATAGAAATTGTTTTAACACTTTGATTGCTGAAATCACACGGTATGTGTTTTCTACAAGTGACTAATATGCGTAAATCCACACTACGCGCAGCGGCTGAGAAATTACAGATCTGTGTGACTCAGCACAGCCGTAATATTTTTTGAACGTAACGCATGTGCGGCGCAACACAACCGCTGTGTAGAGCGGTAGCACGAATTTTTAAGGTTAAAAAAAAGATCGCAGTCATCAAAAAAAAATCGCAGTCAAAGTGTTAAGGTTACTTCTATTTCAGGGGATCTTTTTTATGGAATAAAAGTGCCCCATGTTTTATTTCAGACTAGAGTTACGTGAATGTAAAATTTCAGCCCGATCCGTTCAGTAGTTTTGACGTGACTAAGTAACGAACATCATCCAAACTTTCGCATTTAAAATTTAAGTGTGATTTTTCTTCAATATCATTTTTGGAAATGCCCTACTATATTTTGTTTGTAGATCCTACCCCTAGATTAAACTTGTAACATAAGAATAGACAATAATGTTATTGTCTACTCTGATGCTACAAGCATCAGAGTAGACAATAACAAGTACTACAATAACTCTATGATGCGGGTCTTCAAAGTGTTGCCATAATTAGTCCGCTTCAACCGCATGGCAGCCGGACCCTGGTTACACTGACAACTAGTAATAAAATAATCACATTAATGTTCTACCAAGACATGACAGTTGTACTATAATCATAATATTAATGCCGGAAATGAACTTGAGAGCTCAGCGCCTTTTGCAGAGGGTGATAGAGGTTGCATTGGCAATGAACTCTGTATTTGTATAGCTTCAAGTGTCCCCGCGGTTATAACTGCGCTCCAGCCCAATTGGATGTGAAATGTCTGTAAACAAACCCATACATGGCATAAAATTATCTTTGTTGCCGTGTATTTTTATACGCTTATAATACGCTTAATTACTTTCCTTGTAGATTTTAGATCTCTACATAAATTTATTATAAGTAGGTACGTAACAATTATATGTGAAACTCATAACAGACACATTAACTAACCATGAATTAAGTTTATTTGTTGTTTAAAAACGGAGATTGTTTAACTTAAAATATAATTTGATAATTTTGAAAAAACTAAAAACCGACTTTAAATTTTAGTGACACTGTTTTATAAGTTTTCCGGATAGCTTTCTAATAAGAGATTTTAAATTGTTCCTATTTGGAATAACTGGAGTTTGGTATCAAATTCATCCATAATAATCTATATATATAAAAGAAAGTCGTGTTTGTTACAACACTTATAACTCGAGAACGGCTGAACCGATTTAGCTGAAAATTGGTGGAGAGATAGCTTAGAACCAGGAGTCTAACATAGGATTTTTTATAATTTAAATCATTTGACACATAGATTTGGACGGGGGCGAAGCCACGGGGCACAGCTAGTTATATATGGATGAGTTTTTGTTTTGGCGAACAATTAGATCTATTGTTCTATACAACAGACATAATTGAAAGAGGCTATGAACTCATTTGTCAAGCAAAAATACAGCAAAAAGTTTTGCAAATAACATTCCAAAAAGGTCGTAAGAACAGGACCTTATATTTATATATAGATATTGATGCCCGTAATTGGAGATCATTTGATGAGCAATTTTTCAAGAACACGATTTCATACGCCTTGCTCTTCCATTTTTGGCATTTCCTTAGTAAACAAGATATAAGAGATTTCATATGCAGAAACATAAAGCATTAATAAATCCTGTGGCATATTTCTTTAATTTTTCAAAAACTCTTTCAGTGAATCCTAAAGCATGTATTCGTTGTTTCACAATCAAACGTAGAGTATGCCTTGAGTATTACCTTCCTAAACTTCAACTTCTTTATTTTATGGCGCCTGTTTTCCTAAATCAGTCCCAGTAAGCAATTATTAACTTAATTTATGTTCAGAAGGGTAGTAAAAGTAATAAACTATAGGCTATAGTACCTACGTAGGTAATCTAGCCTATAGTTTATTCAAAACACATTTATCTAAGTCTATTCTAAGAAGACGTGTGACATCAAAATTAAATTAAGATTTATGCATGTTGGCTGCAGCTTCTTTTGGCTGTGTATTGAAATGTTTTCATTCTGCGAACACAAATGTTCAGGGTAGAACAATAGGGAAAATTATCTACGTCCAATTATTAATGATATGGAACAATAACAAAAATGCCATTACAATATGTACGAAATTTTTATTGCGAAGGTAAAAAATATAATAAAATTGTATGAAATGGATATTTTTCTAGTTTCCTCAAGCAATTAGCAAGAAGTTTAGTTCGCATGTCAAAGATTTTATCTTGTAAGATTAACTAGGTGGTTGGTGTTTGATGTGGCAAAGTAGAGCAACTTTGATGGGACGTAAAATTATGAAAAAATCATATATTTATCGAAAAGGAAGTTGTCAGTCGTATGTCGCACCTTTTTACAGAGTTAATCTTGACTAGTTTCTGTCCGTGGCTTCACACGCGTTGTTTCTATGAAAGGTTTAAGGGTTATTTCTATACCAAGGGAACTGATTTATAGGGTAAAAAGTATTCCGGGCCTGGAACTAGCTGTATGCAAAATGTAGCCCGGTCCGTTCAGTAGTTTTTGCATGAAAGAGTAAGATACATATGGACATAAAAACTTTCGCGTTAATAACTAGGTTTCGTACGTCCCACGGTCTACAGTCCGAGCAAGTCTGTGGCAAAAAAACCAAATGAAAATTACTTTACTTCGAAGACGTTTTTGGGAAGTCTTCAAATTGCTTTGAAGGAAATCGTACCATGCTGACTTCGATCACAAGTGACGTATAGTCTAAAAGGGATAAACCTCATTTTACCCCGAAACAAAAGCGGTCGGACCTTTAAAACACCATTTTAACAAAGTGAGAAACTAGATTCTGCCCGCAGCTTAGCACATGTTTGTTCGAAATAAAATGATAGTATGTGGCTAAAAGTTATTGCAGGTTTAAAACTTCCAGTCATCTACACGACGTTTTCCTTTAAAATACTAGTAGTATTTACTAGACGGATAAGATTAGTAGAATAGAAACTAGGATGTGATGCGACCTAAAATATTTAATTTGACAAGATTCCGTCCGCGCGCGGTTTATACCTTGATCGGTGGATCATGCATGCTGATCAAAATCATGAGATATCTTAGAAGACGGACTCAAAGCTAATAAAACTCCTTTGAGGAAATTACTTACACCTTATTTCATTAAAACTACATGCTCCATCAACCGGGCTGTCATATAAGGCGGGTTATGTTTTTATCTGGAGTGTACTTTTATGGGAAGTGGAGCAATTGCGCTCCCACTCCATTCAGGCTAATGTTTATTATCTTCTTATTATAACGGCAGTTACTCATGAATGAAATGCTTATAATTAAGTTGTATCAATCGAGGTTATTGGTAAGTCAAGGTTAGGCCCAAACTCCACCAAAGCGGACATGTACGGAGATGTTCTTATGGACGAGAAGAGACGTTTTTAGTTGCGGTGTCTCCACCAAAACTGAGCGGAGATGCGTACTGGCTAGACTGGGGCGGAGATGTGTGCTGGCTATAGCGTCTGAGCTGCGTGCGCCGGGCATCGGATGTTGGTTGAGATTAATACACTAGCGAGGTACGCTCTCGTCCGCTCATCTCTTGTCTCCGCTGCGTGACTTCGCCAGTTTGCGAAGCACAGCTCACATGTTACATCTTCGCTTCGATCTTTCTTTGTTTCCTCGCATACAAATATGATATATCTCTGCTCGGTGGTCTCTACTAAAGCTGACCGGAGATGAGATGATGGAGATGTGTGAATAAGGACGTTTTGTTAATTGTTTAAAACACATAGGTATCTTCTCCGCTCATACCAGCTTAGCTTTGATGGAGTCTGGCCTTTAAACGGAGTTTAAGCCGGTACTTTTTTAACGAGAGTTGAGTATTTTATTTTTGCGTCATTATTATAGAGGATACCTACATATATTATAGGTAATGTTGTAGTGGTAAACTTTACGTCTCTCTACCTTGCCAGGTCACATCAAACATTTTGTTTTTTTTACTAACATCTTGTTGGGTTAGTGTTTGATAGCTTCGGCTTTTCATCATCAGCCCATATTAGTTCACTGGTCTCCAAGCTATGCTTAAGTAAACAAATTTTATTTCTTTCTTCTTTCACAGCTGGACATAGACCTCCCCTAATAAGCTCTGGGTTTTCACCTGGTTTTCACGACATTTTGATTACTATACAAAAATATGTACATTCATTTTTTTTTAATTTTTAATTTTAAAACCTTTTATTCAGAAAATATTTACAGTATATGGTTTTACTTAACTACTATTGCTTAAACTAGGTACATCTATATTATCTGTTTGCCCTCTTTTGGCAAAGGCCTCCTCCAACCCCTTCCACTTTACTCTATCTCTCGCCAACCTTATCCACGTTCCAAGATACAAGAAGCGAAATAGAGGGAGACAATTCAAAAGATGGGAGGACGAGCTAAGAGACGTAGCAGGGAACACGTGGATAAGGTTGGCGAAATATGTACATAGGTCTGAATAAATAAGTACGATTTATTAGTATAAGTTACTACATATAACGCAAACGTTGAATAAGGAAAAACGAGCTTTAATGGATTTACATTTGCCAAGTGCGTTAGTAGAAAATCACATGCTAATTATCATTAGAAGCATTTTGCCGTTAGTAATTTTATGTAAAATGCGCTGGGGCAAACGTGTTCTTGACGAAAGTTCTTGTTGAAACGTAGTGTAGGACGCCCTACGACCAGGTGGGATGACGACCTGCGAAAGATTGCAGGTAGATGCTGGATGCGTCAAGCTGAAGACAGGGCGCTATGGCGCTCATTGGGCGAGGCCTATGTCCAGCAGTGGACTAATATAGGTGATGATGATGATGATGATGAATTTTATGTTGGTTTCAAAATTAAATGTTTCCTGTAGGTGTACCTAACTGATTATAGCTCTTAGGTTGATTTTCTGAAACTAGCGCCCGAATACTCAAAAACAACTCAGATACCGATATTTACCCGAAAAATAATCTTTAATATTGACGACCGATGTGGCGCGGTGAGCGAAGGTCCGCCTGCGACGCAGGAGGTTGCGGGTTCGATTCCCGCCTCGGAACAATTGTGTGTACGATCTGCAGATATTTGTTCCGGGTGTTCTGGTCGTTTTCTATGTATAATAAAAAATATCTATCTATGTAATATATTGTATTATGTAGTTAGTTATCTAGTACCCATAACACAAGCTCTGCTTACCATGGGGCTAGATAATGCTGTGTGAATTGTCCAGCATTATTATTTATTTATTAATATGTTAACAAATCTTGAAAGTTTAAAAATGTGTGCCCTACACTCTGTTCTAACATGTGCATTCGGCCCTTCGGGACACTTCACAGCTACAAATTCAAATTTGATCATGCCCTTCCGCCTAGCTACCTTATGGTCGTCCCTAACTCGGTTAACTCAAAGCCGTTTGACCTACAAGTTTAACCATGCCCTTTTATACCAACTACCTACTAACTAGGCATGTCTATCCCAGGACATGAGGATATAGGCAGGGGGCATCAACCTAGCAATTGGATCAAATTCTGTGTTCGTCAACCTTTCTTTTGATGAGAACCGACTGTCATACTACACCTCCTGTCAGTTTTAATTATACATTTTTTGCTGGCAAAGTTTAATAGTTTAGCAGACAGAATGACGCCTGCAGAGTTATATTAATAGAGGTATTATTTGTTCCTAGGGTCATTAAACTGGTAGATTGATGGTTTGCAATAGTTTTTTGCTGGTGATGAGTGTTTTGCCGACATTAAGATGGGGACATTTGTTGGACATGTGTTTGATTAATGAGAGCTTGTAAGCTTAACGCAGCAAAAACTACTGGGACGTATTTGGTAGTAAATGGTAGGTAGCTAACGATTTGTTGTGGGCGCTTCATGAGATGATGAGACTATTTAGTCAGGACTTGGGCCAGCTTAAGACTTGGAAAGATGCGAGCGCAATTTCACAGTCAAAATCACGCGTTTAGGTATTCTGTCGCACAGCCGACTGTTTTTTTGCTGACTCCAGCTCCTGGAAATAAATTATAGTCTGTTTTGGAAAAACGAACGAAGTTGACGGATGACGTCGAATCGCACAAAACGAAGGACGACCTGACTTTGAAAATGATTCTGACAATAATTTCTTAGAGATCCGAAACGAAAAGTGTCAGTTGATGACGCGCCCGAAGTACAACCACATTTGGTGGTGGTAACGTTGTCTGTTTCGTGCGATCGACGTCATCCGTCAACTTCATTCGATTGTCAAAGTAATCCTGGTTTTCTTTTATCTATTTAATATTTTCTCTTTGCTGACTAAAAGCTTTTTTCTTATGTTGATCCAATAAATAAACACCATTAAATCCAATATGGCGGATCACTTTCCACCAGACAGCCTGCCGCCAGACCACAGAATAAGTAACAGTTCTAGTTCATTGAACCGGCTTTAACGGTCTCAACAATTAGTAGCAATGATATTAACCTGATAACCCGAGGCGATAAGGCAATACGTATTTATTATAGCTAAATTGTATTATATCGATAGAAAAGCAGGGCATTTTTTTGAGTTGCCGCTATGCCAAGTGGGCATTAAGCTCGGCGCACAATTATCCAACTCTGCTACCCCGCATCACAAAAATGAAAATTCAAGTAAGAGCTGAAACTCGTCATATTTCGATTAATTTTACAGTGACAACATGGCTTACCCTCAAACGCGCCCGCGAGCTGTAGGTTAGATAATAATAATTATGTCATCAACTCATCAGTTGTCGTCGTTGTCGTCAATATAAAATGCATCTAAATGCTACGAGTTAATACCCATATTTGAATGCATATTTTTGTGTTTAGCTTTTCGCCTCTGCCACAACTTTTAGCCTACAACATACTAGACAAGTGTCCATGTGAAGATTTTTGATTGATATTTTTGGCATTTTAAGTTTCGGACTTAAGTTATAAATTGGGGACTGTTCGATCGTTTTTTTTTCCAAAATATTAACAAACTAGCTGCGCCCCGCGGTTTCACCCGCGTGGTGATAGATATTTTGGATAATATACTATATATCTTTATGAATTGTAGCCTATGTGTTATTCTGATATGTAAGCTATATTATTGTGAAGTTTCATTAAAATCCATTCAGTCCTTTTTACGTGAAAGAGTAACAAACATCCATTCATCCATATTCACAAAGTTTGACGTTTATAATATTAGTAGGATATATTAAAGAACTAGGAGAGTTTTTTGAAAATTCTACACCAGGTTTTTGATCGATAACGGCTGCCTGAGAAGTAGAGTATACTTGTCTAAAACCCTTTGTAACTGTCAACGGCAGTGTACGTGTTAATGACACAAATCCAAATTGGGACGCTCCAGGAATAATTGTGCCCAAGTAGGTTACACAACGTAACTTGCCAAGTCGTTGTATACACTGTTTATACTTATTGTTGTTCTTGTTTCAACGGTTTGTTGGTTGTTGGGTTACACAAAGTATGGAGCAAAAAAGTTTGTATTGTAGGATTTCGGATTTGCTTACGTGAAATGTAAAGCATATATTTTTTATTATTAACAAATATTTGCAGATCGAATAAACATTTCTCCTAGGTCATTTAAATCGGGATATTTACCATGATTTGATTTTTGAGTTTTCCAATATTTAGGCACAGTTTCATGCGCCAAAACTCAAAACTTCAAATCATGGTAAATATCCCGTTTTAAATGACTTTAGTGTTAATACCAAGATAGCTTCAAAAGTTTTATTTCTCCTAGGGTGGAAATCAAACCCTCAACCTAAGTAAGGCATATAATGTACATAAGTATGTATAATACCGTCGAATATACATACATACGAATATAATACCGTCTAAGTTTTATATTTTATATTTAGTGTAAGGTCTATTCTACTACTCGGTCTATGATCTATTCTACTTCGGTACTAGTCTATTCTCTTACATACAATTACAGACTTACGTTTCTATGCCTTTTTTTTATAATGTTAAAAATAAATATTTAGCGCGGCTTCATATCGTCTATGCATCGCCTCATTAAATACCCTGATCAAATGCCCATCGATTCGGTTGCACAATAGTAGTCTGACAAGTGTAAGACCGGTCCAAACGGTAGCTAGGTCTTATCGTAGAGAAATATTCTAGATACATTCTATAGTCCCTGATTTATAGCCTCGAGGATTCTGATGTTTTCCTTCACCGTTATAATGCTATAAACGCGAAAGTTTGTATGTATGGATGTTTGTTACTCTTTCACTCAAAAACTGCTGAACGGATCAGGCAGTTCCAGGCCTGGAATAACAATAGTAGGCTGCTCTTATCCAAGTTATATTTGAATTTTACTAGCTGAGCCCTGTGGCTTCGCACGCGTTAAAATCTATGTGTTAAAAAGTTTATAAACCTTGCTCTTGAATGACTATCTATTGCTGTAAACTGCATTAAAATCCGTTAAGTAGCTTAGAAGATCTAAGCCAACAGACAGCAGAAGCGACTTCATTTTATAATAATGTAAAGTAAAGACAAATTGAAATGTTACATTATTTTATATCGAAAATAAACGCACAAAGAAAACTAGAGATAAAATACAAGTAAAGGCCAGTATCTGGTTCAAGAATACACAAGCTTGCCTATTGATTTGATATAAACGACTGCCTTCAGTTCTGAGAAGACTATTGCATGCGGAACTGTGTTGTAGGTCGATAGGACAGCTAGGTAGGTCGATATGTATGTACCTACTTACCTTGTTCAGGTGAAATAGACCCTACTTGGGAAAGCACCAAAGTTATTAGATACATGACTGCCCAAAAAGGAGTGTAATTTCAGGGTTGAAGTGAGTTCTTTCATTCTACCACAACTATGCGGTAGCAGATTGGATGTTATGGGGTATCGCTACAACTCTTGTCTTCATCCCGAGTGACTTACCTACTCTTATTTTGATTGAAAAAAGCTAAGACTGTCGTGGTTTGAGTTGTTGTAGAATTAGCTTGATAACTTCAGTTTTTCTGCTACCAACTTTTACTAAGAAACTCAATGAAGTAGGTACCTACTAACTAAGTAAATACTAATTACAACTGTGCTAGGGCGCTATGTTGCTGAAATTATTCGAGTTATTTATTTACAAGTTTTTAGAGTTATACACAAACGGCTTAAGATACGTTAAGATATAAGTGTAATAAGTTAAAAATATACATTTTATCACAACTATATCAACGATAAGATTTCGGATTTGGAATGATAACATTGCATTATGTACCTATAGATGACTCAATGATTTTTATGAACCTGACCAAGACAAAATATTGTTTTACGAGCCATAATTTTTATTGCCCATCCACAAATCGGCAGAGTGATTACAAGAATTACCTATAATAATATATAATTACTAGTGTAAAACTTTTGAAACTATCATGTCATTTAAAACGGGATATTTACCATGATTTGATTTTTGAGTTTTCCAATATATCTGCACAGTTTCATGCGCCATGATCACGGAATAACTGAAGGCACTGCGAGTTGTTGTCTGTGCCGAAATATTGGAAAACTCAAAAATCTAAACATGGTAAATATCCCGTTTTAAATGACTTTAAATACTAGTGTATTCGTTTATTTGAGAACCTTTGCAATAACTTCAGTGAGGTGTTCACGTACCGAGTGCTCTTTTTTCCAAATAACATGATTCTAGGTCGACAGGAAAGTCCCCTTTAGGTTATGTGTGATATATATGATTCTGAATTTCATAATATGCGAGATAATATACTGCTGTAACTTTTGATTGCGTTGACTTTGATTTATAAAGTCAACTTCAGGATTCAAAGGGGTTACGGACTTGAGTATTCGATGTTAATTCCAACTCGATAATGTTAATTTCTCCACGCGTTCCTAGGAAAAAATGGGTGACAGACAGACGGACAACAAAGAAACCCTATAAAGGATTTTTCTTGTGTTGAGGTATGGAGATGGCTGGGATCTTTTGTGGAGATAGTGTCAAAGAGATGTCATGTCTTAATAAATAACGTCTCTGCAGGGGTCTATGGCCTTTTACAGCCACAATAAAAAGGAAACTCTTTTCAATCTGTTCGAAATATTTTGAACTATTTATTTTATAAGAAAACTCATTCATAATTCTATGATCATCCCACCTCGATCAGTCTTGATTTTTCAGTCTGATGAACAATACTTTTTAGAGAAAATGACGCTTTTGTTAGTCTATGCTCACCCTAACGCGATCAGTCTTGCTAACACCATCAATTATCGCCTTCGTATAAATATTTGTGCATCTGTGACGCATGCCGCTAATTTTGGACATGTTAGCACAGTTTTACCACGTTTTACGTTTAACGTCCGTTTTTATACGTTTGATGCATTGTAAAACTGTAGGATTGGCGCCCACGCAGCTTCTGTAGTTTATTGAATTATTTAAGGTTATATACATTTTATGACGTTAAAGGTTAACTTGAGAATAAAATCAAGGTGCCAAAAAATTGGTGGGAGTAGACAGCTACAAACAAAATGGGAATAAATTTAATTATTTTTATTTAAATAATTTATTCAAACAATAAAACGATAGAATACAACTAGGATTTACACCTATAAACTATAAATTACCTTATAATCTTCTTTATCATCATCATCATCAGCCTATAGCAGTGCTGTACAGACTGCTGGACATAGGCCTCCCCCAATGAGCGCCATAGCGCCCTGTCTTCAGCTTGACGCATCCAGCATCTACCTGCAGTCTTTCGCAGGTCGTCATCCCACCTGGTCGGAGGGCGTCCTACACTACGTTTACCGAGTCGTGGTCTCCAATCAAGAACACGTTTGCCCCAGCGGCCGTCGGTTCGAGATATGGCCGGCCCACTGCCACTTCAGCTTGCTAATTCTTAGAGCTATGTCGATAACCTTGGTTCTCTGTCGGATGCTTATTAATCTTATAGGCCGTGAATTATTATTATTATTAAATTAATTCTGAATACTATTTTATAGCTGGTATACTGTCACTATATCACATTCATGATATTTTGTATCGTTACAGGTACGTGAATTCATCTTGATAGTATGGTTAGTACTGGATGGACTATTGAAACGCAAAAATCAAATCATGGTAAATATCCAGTTATAAGTTACTTTTATGGAATTGCGGTTGCACAGGTAGCAGGTAGGTAATCTAACAAGTTGACAGGTACATATCTTTACATATACATAGATTAGGAAAGTAACGAACTGTTCTGAACATTGCAAAAACTGGGCCTTTGCCCAGCTGCGCATCAAAAAGGGCAACATATTCTGTAGTTGTTTATTGTACACATTAATACATAAAAAGAACTTAACTAAATAGAATATGTACATAGGCGATCTTAACCGTGACCAAGAGTTTTCTTCCAGAAAACCTTAGAGTTATAGAAGAGGCTATGGAACAGATCGAATATAAA
Source organism: Eupithecia dodoneata (assembly GCA_947044415.1). Taxonomy (NCBI): domain Eukaryota; kingdom Metazoa; phylum Arthropoda; class Insecta; order Lepidoptera; family Geometridae; genus Eupithecia; species Eupithecia dodoneata. The sequence goes on from OX345670.1 coordinate 7,208,994, forward strand.
CATACATACAGAAAATGTACAACATAACAGAAATATGTTGACAAATTCATTATTACAGCATTATTTATTTATTTAAAAATAAAATTAATAAATTAAAACAAAAGAAAAAATAAGTTCGATGTTAAGCTTAAAGATTGGTAGATAAGAGTAAATTCCACTAACTATAAAACATTTTAATTTGATTGATTAAATTAATTATTAATAAATTAGTTATGTCATCTCGAAAACAACATGTCCGTTTTTCTCCCGTTTTCTCTCGAGAGCTTTGGAAATAGCTACGAGTATATTACCGATGCAAAATACGAAAGTAGAGGTAGTGGAGGCATCATATCGGTATATGTTATTTATTAATTAAGAGGGTTCTAGAATGTGGTCCTAAGTTTGAACAAAATATTACATACACTGAATTTAAAAGGCGGTATTTTTCCGATGCATTCTATAGGCTGAAATTTTCCGCAATTGAAATTGCATAGTATTTTATATAGTATTGCCTGCGACGCAGGAGGTTGCGGGTTCGATTCCCGCCTCGGAACAATTGTATGTACGATCTGCAGATATTTTTTCCGGGTGTTCTGGTCGTTTTCTATGTATAATAAAAAATATCTATCTATGTAATATATTGTATTATGTATATCAGTTATCTAGTACCCATAACACAAGCGCTGCTTGGCTTGAGATTTCAGATTATCCTGTGTGGATTGCCCAGCATTTATTCAATTTAATCAATATAATATGGGACGCTTCCGACTAGTATATCCGAATAAGTTGAGCTACGTGTAGACTCTTGGGGTCTAAACCAATCTTTTTTGGCTTAGCTGACATGTTACGTTCCACTCCGTATTTAAAGTACGAAATGTCTGTTTACGAGTGATGGAGTATTTTATATTCTACGCACTTTCCCTAATAGGTAGGTATATCCGCTGTTCATTCAGTTTACTGTAGGTATAATATATAGGTACTTACGATTTATTTACTACTTAGTACAAAGAGCTATTCAGGGAGTCAAGTTATTTAATTACTTGGAGTCAGTAATTGCAAGTGTTTTCATGGAAATTGTTGTTTACTGAACGAACGATAGGTATATTTTTTATAGGTTTGTTTTGATGGGAATGTTTTTGATGTCAATATCTGCTACGTCGTAGCATTTGTCGCATTCAGATTACGTCGTATTTGTCTGATTTTATTTCTTTCTTGGTATTTTTTTTTGTATGTAGGTACGAAAGGTGTCATACGAAATGTATGTAGCATTGTCCACGGGTGTAGCATCTGTAGCAAGCCTAGGTACGTCTCATCGCTAGTAAAAAAAAATGTCCCGAGTAAAACTTTTTGCTTTGGACCTTTCCATCCACAATCCATCGTTGATTGGACTAAATGCGCAGTCATTTTCAAAAAGGATTTTTATAAATTTTTAGGACTTCGTCCGGTATTTATATCGTATATAACTTACATTTTATATTATACCTTGGAATAAAAATATTTTATTTTAATTTTATTAAACAATCCGTTCAAAATGTTTTAAAGTGTTCAAAGCGTTAATTTTTTTATTTTTTCAGTGTTTATTATGAATTTCAATCAGATGGATCCAGTTAAAATAATAAATGCCATCTTAATATTCCCATGATATAATATAAAAAACTGAAAACTAAACTGTTATACATATATTAAACAAGGTTTTAAAAACTTTGTTTTAAACATGCCTGATAGGTGGCGTGTTGTCGTAGGACAACAAGATAAAATCCTAGTCTAATCAATAAAAGGACAACTGAGTCACAGTTGAAAATATAAATAGGCTAATAGAAACGTGTGTTAGCACCATACAATAAATCTTTTTGATGTTTCATACGTGATGTTGCATCGCAAACAATACAACACTGACCTATGTTACTCAAACTTTTCCATTCTGACTCACTGTCCCCTTTAAATTAATTGAATTCCAGCCTTGGAGGGGACACAATTCGACGACGCGAACTAGCATAGGCGAGGCCTAAATTTATGCTATCTCACCTGACATAATACTTATCGGGTCAGCGTCCAGCAGTGGACCAATAGACTGTTGAGGATGAGGAATAAAAATAAAATAAATAATGATGAACAATCCACACGTTATCATCTAGCTTCAAGCTAAGCAGAGCTTGTATTAAGGACTACTTGATGACTGATATAGGTTCATAATACAATACATTACATAGATAGATATTTTTTATTTTATATAGAAAACGACCAGGACACCCGGAACAACATCTGCAGATCGTACAAACATGGGGAAGGTAGGACTCGAACACGCGACCTCCTACATCGCAGGCGGACTTTCGCCCACCGCGCTACAGATTTCGTCAATGTGCAAAAGCACTACGATGAAATGTACAAATGATTCATTCCTTAAACGACCGCGTAAAAATGTGAACATGTTTATTAACTGTGTACTATGCGATTACTTAAAAAAAGTAAAATGGTCTTCTCTGAATAAAAGAATAACTCAAGAATTTGTTGGATCTTAAGTCTAAGTATAACAAAGATATGTCCCGGTCCCTCAGATAAGAAAGACATGTCCATCAGTTACCAAGCAAGTCATCAACGGCGTCACTGATGCTTTGTGTTTTACCGCACTACGTGATATTATCCTCAGTTTTATCTAAACAATTTTATATGGACCAGTTGATCTACTACTAGATTGTTTGCGACATTCTGCAGTAAGCTCAACTGTTTCAATTGTAAATACTAGACCAGCTTTACTTAGAACTATGTATATAAACAAATAATAGTTATAGAGTAACGGTACCCTCCCACCATGAGAGTATGGTGAGATATTCTCATGGCTTCTATTAAACTTTCCTCTTGAATCACTCTATCTATTTATAAAAACCGCATCAAAATCCGTTGCGTATTTTTAAAGATCTAAGCATGTATGCTTAGATCTTTAAAACTACGCAACGCAACAATATATAAATAATACATATATGGTGAGATATATTGATATTCTCATGGCTTCTATTAGGGTACCCTAATGCTATGCTACGTAACTCAAGCGCGAGTGGAATTGCTGCTCGCGCTTGAAGTCGATTTAGAATTTTTGTTTTTTCATCATTCTCATAAAACCTAATATATGTCATAGTAGTATGTCAGTTGTCTAGTCTCCTTAGCTAGCCTTGATGCTGTGTGAATTGTCTACCATTATTTATTTATTTACACGCTGCGCCCCGCTGCTTCGCCGACGTGGAAATATATGTTTCAAATGGTTTATAAACCTTCTTCTTGAATCATTCTTATCTATTACAAAAACCGCATCAAAATCCGTTGCGTTGTTTTAAAGATTAAGCACACATAGGGACAGATAGACAGCGGGAATCGACTTTGTTTTATACTATGTCAATTTCATAATGTTCGGACCACGGAACCCGGTTAGTGGTATCACACTTGTCGTCTTTGTTGTTTACAAACTATAGGATAGGACAGAGGAAGTAGAAACAGTAGCTAGGAGGTATGTTATGACAACTAGGTGATATGTTATGATAGGAGTTATGGACTATGGAATGTCAGGGGCACTTGAAATGTGATAGTGTTTGTTGCCTGTGAAATAGGCACGTGGAGGAATAACGTGCAATATGGCGTGATGGTCTCATATTCACCGCCATTTTTATGTCCTACTAGCGGCCCATCCCGGCTTCGCCCGGGTGGTCATTTGTTTCAGGCAATTTTTTAAATTTTTCTCTTTTTTTCTATCCGGAAGAACCATTCTCGTGCTTCAAGAAATATTCTAAAAAAAGAATTAGCGAAATCGGTTCAGCTGCTCTCGAAATTTGCGCTTATCAACACATTCAGCGATTCATTTTTATATTATAGATTAAAGCTGAACGCGCACTAGTCCGCGCCGCAGGAGCCGCACTCGATTTTATTGAAATGCGGCGCGTTCGTCGCGGATAGGTGCGCGATGTTGTACACTATTTTCATGTAAAGATTTACAAAACTCGATGACTGCGGCACGTGCGGCGCGGACAGATGCGCGTTCAGCCTCTATGGTTTGTGACAGTTCGGTGTTGAATGATAAGTTGAATAGGTTTTTGATAAACAATGTAAGAAAGATGGTATGAATGAAATTGTGTATCTTGGATTGAGACGGACTTCAATCATAAATGGATCATTTTAAATTTTCAATCGCTTATCTCTCGGCCATATCTCGCGAAGAGCCGACGACGGCCGCTGGGGCAAACGTATTCTTGAGTGGAGACCACGACTCGGTAAACGTAGTGTAGGATGCCCTCCGACCAGGTGGGATGACGACCTGCGAAAGACTGCAGGTAGATGCTGGATGCGTCAAGCTGAAGACAGGGCGATGTGGCGCTCATTGGGGGAGGCCTATGTCCAGCAATGGACTAACATAGACTGATGATGTTCTCTCGATTGTATTTTACCTAGACCACAGATGTATACTATACTATATCCTAAACTTAGCAAAAATATTGCCATATGGAAAATTATGAAGGAACTAAGTACATAAATGTCAAAACCCAACTCTACTCTCAAACCATTGGCCAATAAAACTGCAGTAAACTTTGTTTGTAAAGTAAACAGTAAACTGTAAAATTAATAAATCTATTGCATTTTACTGCAGCCTTGGTACTGGCTTTAAACTGCCTCTTGGCTTATTACGAAGATATATTTAGGAAGTAATTCGAAACAAAGTTGACCTACCACAAATCTTTCGTCATTCTAACGTTTCGTGTTTTGCTGTCGTGTATTTACTAGAATGGTAGGTACTTAGCTTATATTACGGCTTTCACGGAATTTATAAACACCAGCCTAAAATTATCGTCAGTTTTCAAACAAACACTCACGATAATGTTTCGTTAGGCTCCTTTCTTTGAACTGTACTAAAACCATAGACCAATACACCTACGATAGTCGTCATCATCATCAGCCTATAGCAGTCCACTGCTGGACATAGATCTCCTCCAATGAGCGCCATAGCGGCCTGTCTTCAGCATCTACCTGCAGTCTTTCTCAGGTCTTCAACCCACCTGGTCGGAGGGCGTCCTACACTACGTTTACCGATAAAAGTATGTCTCTGAGATTCTGAGTTGTTTTCAAATAACATTTAAAAACAAAGAATAATCATCTATCATCTGCTCAGTCTTCGTCTATCCTAGAATTATTGTCTGTCTCTATTTTAGAACATCAAATTTAACTTAAGCTCTGCTAATTTTGGGCTTTGAAGATGCTGTGTAATAATAACCATAAGCATTATTATTATTTATTGCATTATAATATTTAAGCTTGTTTACATGCATGCAGCACAATCCAAGCTGATTCAGCGGTCAATGACAACACGTTTAAGGAGTACATACACAATAAACAGTATAGGTCCCAGTAAACAGTTCTTGGCATTCCTTCGTATACAACATTCATTCATCAGATCACTGTTCGTCGCTATCGTATTCCTGAGATGGTGCCTACTTCAGGCACGTGTAAGCGCTTGTAGTGTGCTTCTATCTAATTAATGTTTATGTAAACTTCCACTTTATAGTATTGATATATGCATGTAGAGTTTGTTGGTTTGTTTGGATGTCATGGGTAATTTCTATAACAGCATCTTCGGTTCTGAGTCTGACAGCCGCCGGATGCTCACGCTGATCATCTTTATATGTTTTTAGCTAATCATGAAATCTCTTGCCAACGTCAATTCGGGAAGTGATATAAACCTTTTGACACGAACAAGCGACTTCAAAGTTACATGTCCACTGCATCGGAATCATACGCAGCGAGCGACGTCGTGATGTTCGCATCGTTATATACAATATGTCGATAATAGAGTTCGTAAATGTCTTTCTGATCTCGCATCATAAATGCAAGTATTTTCAAAGCAAAATTTCGACATTGCCAAAAACGTCATCCGCGACAATATCCTCGTTGTGACGAGGACACTGATTATATGATATGCCGATCACTGAATGGACATACTGTCAACATACAAATTAACACAAAGCCAAAAATCCTTACGCTCGTACGCATCCATACCGATCCAGTGGACGCTTAACTTAAAAATTATAAAGGCTATATTTTATAGAGCTAGGTGACCACGTGAGGAAAACCAAAGGCAGAAGCTAGTAGTAGATAGAATTTGCAATGTGCTACGATATTATTGTCATGCAAATGTATTATATCAAGGCTAAATGATCGGACTAATTGACTTGTTTTCAGGAAGCGTGCTCTATTGAGTGTTTGGCGCTTTTTATTGTAATAAACTGTCGTTATCATGATTGTAATGATTATTTCTTGGTATTTTTTGTTTGGATAAATTAGAATTTAGGATCACAACATTGTGGGTTATTTTACCCTCGGATTTTTATTTTATTTTTGCTCTTATCTTATTTATTTATTTACCGCCAGTGATTGTAAGGCAGGATTTATTTTTGATACCTTTTGATTTAATTTAATATACCTACCTAATCCCCGGGGGCTTGTTTTTGACCCGACCTAATTAATTCGACTCACGATTTCTTTGTTTTTGTCAACAACTTCAAGGTTTTAACGGCATCGATTTTACGTCGAAAGAATATAGTTTATCGTCCTCTTCTTTTCAAATAATGCAGTGTTTTAACACATATTAATGCACACACTTTTGTATCTCGGAAAAATGTGTGCGAAACTCTGGCAGAAGCTAGTGCTTTTATTCAAAAAACATTTTGAATTAAATTAAACAATTTATTTTAGCAAGAACTTAAAACAAAAACAATTAACCGCAAGAGATTCAAACGACCTATCTTGTGATTAGCCGTGTTCGGACTACTCTGGGCCGAAGCGAGTGGGACGGACACGGAACACCTCCCATCTTGAGCTGAAGCGCAGCTTAACATCCGAACGGTGCATAAATAATTAAACACATTGTAATATAGTTTATCGTCCTCTTCTTTTCAAATAATGCAGTGTTTTAACACATATTAATGCACACACTTTTGTATCTCGGAAAAATGTGTGCGAAACCGCTGGCAGAAGCTAGTGCTTTTATTCAAAAAAACATTTTGAATTAAATTAAACAATTTATTTTGGCAAGAACTAAAAAAAAAACAACAATTAACCGCAAGAGATTCAAACGACCTATCTTGTGATTAGCCGTGTTCGGACTACTCTGGGCCCAAGCGAGTGGGACGGACACGGAACACGTCCCATCTTGTGCTGAAGCGCAGCTTAACATCCGAACGATGCATAAATAATTAAACACATTGATTGCTTTTGATCAATGGCCAGCATCTGCCTCTCAATTGTTCTATTTTATCTGTTTGATTGGGAAAGCGGAAAGTTACAGGCGTTGATCTGTGGAGAGGTGCCAGAGAGGGGTGTCTGAAATGCGCATTGAATAAAAGGAATTGGAATGCTTCCTAAATGCGGTGATCCTAGACTGATGATAGAATAAAAGTTAACCCAGGACAATGATAATGATTGTAATTTTTTTTGGAACTCTATCCACGTTAATGTCGGAGGATGGTGCGTTGTCATCTTTGCGTTCGGACTTCTGAGGAAAATTTAGTCAGTACCTAGGGGCCATCCATAAATTACGTCACACGTTAAGGGGGTCGTCGAAGTGTGACATTGTGTGACAAGGGGGTGGGAGGGGTCCTTAATTCCGTGACGTCACATTTTAAAATCTACATATTTTAAAGTGTTAAATAAAACACGGACTTTGAACTATCACCTTGTATTAACATACAAAAATGATTATTAAATTTATGGACTATCACTGTTCTTAGACTGTATATATCTGTATAATATGTATTATATATATTTTATAATGTATTATATGTGTTTCCATTGCTAAAAATAACACGGCCGGTCGCAATTATACATTCAGAAAGACCGGTGTTAATTCAATCCTAATTTAAAAAATATCAAGACCTTGATTTAGGTAGACGTCGTCATGCCGATAAGGTTTCAAGAGATTTATTATTCTAATGGTTACCATTTTTATTTTCGTCAAATGTGTATATTCCGAATCTACTTCAGTTAGTTATTCTGAGGTGTTTTCACAAGATACCTGCTATGTTTATATCGGCCTTTCTCTGAGAAAATTTGTTATATTTGCCGTATTTATTTGCTTTATCTTCATTGCATTGTTGTAATATTAGACTTGACTTTCGCGTTGGTAAACACGTGGCTTTTGTCAGATCAAGTTTCTACTTTCTGTTTATGTGAGCGACCGGTTTTAGACGACCTTTACAGCATTATTATTGTTGGAAGCAGTTTGGTTATGATTATTACCAGGTTCATTGGTTTAACACGTGTCTCTACCACAGAATATATAATATCTGTTATTTCTAGGCACCTTAGCATCAGTATAGCGATTCTAGCTGAACAAACAAAGCATGTGTCTATAGTTCTGTCATACATATAGTACCTACCTATTGTTATGCTATCTAGATAAGTAATAATAATATAATAGAGCTTGTATTATGGGTACTATGTACATGACTGTTATACATAATACAATACATACATAGATATATTTTATTATACATAGACAATGACCAGAACACCCGGAAAATATCTGCAGGTAGTACAAATATCTGTCCCGAGGCGGGTATCGAACCCGTTACCTCCTGCGTCTACAATATAACATTTTAATATAGCTCTCAAAAACAAATGTAGCAGTAGCAGTTACCCCAGGCTGTCTAAACCATTTATCTTGCCCCTACAACGGTTTCCTACGGTTTGGAATGTTTCCAAATTGACACAAATACACGGAAGGTATCCACTGCTATTGTTTCAGCCTGTGTGTATTGTTCTCACTTCTCATTCTATAGATAGGTATATCGAAGAGGTGGAACAATGTGACACTTTACCAAAGATAATAGACTAGAGTGAGGTTTATATTTTATCTATGACTACGTGAATAATAGACGCGGCAAGAAACAAAAGAAAGATAAACAGATCGCTCTTCGCGTAGAGTAAAATGCTTAGGTAGAGTCACCTATAAAACACTGAATCCTCCTGTGGGTAACATGAATAAATATTCAGAAAGAGGCCTTATCCTAGTACAAAGAAAACATACAAGCACCCTCCAAAGTAAACAAGTCGTTTCAACATTTGGGCCTCTGTACAAATTCCTATTTTCGTGCGTAGCAACTGCGTAGTATCCTTCAGCTCCCCGGGGTTCCGGGTTCGTTGCCAAGGACCCTCGACAGGGACAAACCTACGTGATAGAGAGAGAAAGACAGAAAACAACGGTGACCCTGAACGTAAATGACCCACTCCCGGATCGATATAAGGATAGGGAGGGACGGTTTTCGGGGACTTGCAGATGCGTAAGGCCCTTCAAGAGAATGAAAGGAGGGTAAGAGGGGGGAATAAATGCGTAGTATAGTAATGTTTCCAGCAAAAGGTCGGGGGTGGAGAGAAATAATGCGGAGGCTTACGTAATTTAGGAGGGTTATATGTTCCGCAGGGATGGTGTAATGAATGGACGATTTGTTCCAGTTTTCGATTCTCTTAGACTTCAGGAAAAGCTAAATTGCAAGGACATAATAGCCTTTCTTATTTTCAAGTCACATATCATTTATGTAGGAGAATCCAGAATATATAAAATAGCGACATTATTGTTGATTTCTTAGTTTCAAGTCGATGTTTTCAACATGAGCCATGTAATTGATTCCTCGGAATGCGCCGATAGTGCAAAGTTGATACTCGTACAATATACGCTAGCCGATACGGTACTCGTATATTTTCTTATCGAATGGCGTAAGAAAAACAAAGTTGAACTATTACCAACTTATAGTAGGTACGCAATGAATGACTCTTTGTCTCTATATATCTATCTCTCTCTATTCTCTATACTTAGTACCTAGTATTGCTGTTCGTGCCACATGTTCGGTTTTGCCATGCTCTTGACAGCAATGTACCTATGTATGTACAAAGGCGTTCTTGGTTAACATATCCCTAAATTTCAAAATGTACGCCAGCATTTAGTTATACGTGACATATCTATCAGCATTCATTCATACATCCACTACTAAACCCACCTCCACCTAACAAGGGGGGGTTTTGCTATAATCACCACGCTTGGCGGCGTATTAGTAATCGCTGAAGAGGTGTTAAAAATACTTCTAAGGAAGTAGAGCTACTTCCTTAAGAGTATTTTAGACCTGCCCTTTCTCTGGTAGATTCCCTTAGTCGCTCTTTCTTACGCATCCACGTACTTTAGATAAAGGGATCGATGCTACGCCACAACGGCTAAAGACTACGCTGAAATAAAACTGTCTAATGCTGGAATATATACACTTCATAAAGCTGTGTTTAAAATGAGGCAATCTGTATGCTGTCCATGTGTCACCTCTCAATAACATCAGATGTCTCTAACATCGCAAACACGATAGCAGATGGAAAAGTTTCAGAACTTTTATATAAGTCGGCAAACAAAGCCTTGAAACCGTAAAAAAAAAAACATCATGCGTGTTCCCGGTCGTCGTCGTCTAGATATATCGGCTGGGTGGGATACATTAAGTTTCCGTACTATCATCATCATCATCATCAGCCTTTAGCAGTCCACTGCTGGACATAGGCTTCCCCCAATGAGCGCCATAGCGCCCTGTCTTCAGCTTGCCGCATCCAGCATCTACCTGCAGTCTTTCGCAGGTCGTCATCCCACCTGGTCGGAGGGCGTCCTACACTACGTTTACCGAGTCGTGGTCTCCACTCAAGAACACGTTTGCCCCAGCGGCCGTCGGTTCTTCGCGAGATATGGCCGGCCTACTGCCACTTCAGCTTGCTAATTTTTTCTTTCCGTACTATACCTGCCTACTATTATTGTTAGTTTTGTATTTTATGGCTATATCTAAAATTGTGCCTATATTTGAGTTGAGTTGAGTCTCATAAAGACAGGTTTTCCAAGTGATTGTTATTTCCTAATAATTGAAAAGCTTTTCGTTCTTGTCGTTTCATGTTCTGTATTCTGCTATTTCATCATCATTGTCATTTCAAATCTTGAGTGACTAGATCCTAGTTCACTCATTAAATGTTTGTTATGTGAGGTAGATACTTACTTCTTTGGTTTACAATAACAGTAGCATGCTTATAATTTGACTCAAGCGTCGTAGTGAACTAATTGATGTTTTCGTGTTTCGTGTTTTTGTTTTTCATTCTTTCAATTCATTCAATGGCTTTGTTTGTGGGTCTAGGACACGTTCCATTGCGTCATCGTTGGATAATATAATTATAACACATTCAACTGTGTATGAGATAACAGTTCTTTTATTGTTCGGTGGCATGTTGTATATAAATATTCATTTTAGGACTCTTATCATTTATTTATTTTGTCTGTAGAAAACGTAGTCACTTGGTTCAAGCCTGCTGCATAATTGCATCGTTGTGCATGATTTATATAGGTCTACTGCTATTTATCAGCCTAAATTTTTTGCAAAATCTGTAAACAAAAAAATCTTGTAAAATGCTTTTGTATATTTTATAAATAATTTTTTACTCTGGCAATTTTCAGTTTGATAGGTCGTTGCAATTTTAAAGACAGAAAAATTTCGATTTCAACAAGATTAATAAAATTCCTGTAGTGTTTGCAAAAATCGGTAGCCTAATTGTTCCAATTGTAAATAGTAGTTCTAATTTATATCTATAATTAGATTGTTATTTTGTTTGTTCATAAAGAACTTCTATAAAAATCCGCGCAAACCAGATCCCAATCGGACCAGCATTCAAGAGGGCTAGATTGTATGAAATCGAGCTTAAGTTTGAAACAAATACATAAACAATTCTAATCGTTTCCAAGAGTAACTTAAGCACCCTTATTATTTTTTAAATGCCCACAGTTTGTGCCAAGACACAAGACTAACATGGCAACACTATTTGAACAACACACCGGCAAGCACGTGTTTGGCATAAATTCCACGCCAAGGTCAGTCGAGTTCTTGCTGCCGAAATTTCAATTGTTTGCCTATGCTGGAAAATGTATAGGTACCTATATTATTAGATAACTGGAGTCTCAAAAAGCTCTTATTTCTATCAAAATATTTTTTTCGCTAGTCCATGTAGTTTACGTTCGTGTCAGTTTCTTTTGTTGCTGTTCTCAGTGCTTTGAGTCGATAGTCCTGTCAGTCGATATGATCGTTGAGTCGATAGTATCGTCGACAGTATGATCGAGTCGTGATTTCAAGACTTGACCCTTACAATACACAAGAACTATACCTTTGTTTATATTATACATACGTGCTGTTGGAATGTACCTATACAAAATCAAGAATGGTCATACTGGTCATAATCATAATGGTAACTTTTAGGCCCACATTATAAACGTTTGCTCAGTGATCGATCTATGCTTGAGCAATGATTATTTATCGCAAACGCGTTACTCAAGCATATTTATTTATTAATAAAAATACAGCAGTTAGCTTACAGTCTAACACCAAAACACAAACTAGTCGTGTCAGTTTCTTTTGTTGCTGTTCTCAGTGCTTTGAGTCGATAGTCCTGTCAGTCGATATGATCGTTGAGTCGATAGTATCGTCGACAGTATGATCGAGTCGTGATTTCAAGACTCGACCCTTACAATACACAAGAACTATACCTTTGTTTATATTATACATACGTGCTGTTGGAATGTACCTATACAAAATCAAGAATGGTCATACTGGTCATAATCATAATGGTAACTTTTAGGCCCACATTATAAACGTTTGCTCAGTGATCGATCTATGCTTGAGCAATGATTATTTATCGCAAACGCGTTACTCAAGCATATTTATTTATTAATAAAAATACAGCAGTTAGCTTACAGTCTAACACCAAAACACTAACTACTAGACTTAAAAAAGACAGAAAAATAAATTAAAAACAAGATTACAAATATGTAGGTACATAAACAGATAATTTATAAAAGTAAGGTACGATATTAAACTTAAGTAAATATGGCTAAAACTACATTAAATATGTCCACATGTTGGAACTGTTGTAAGAAATCGTTGAGTAGTACGAGTGCTCTGAGTGTAGGAGCGTTACCGGCGTGTTGCGACGCGCTGCTTGTAGAGCAAAGAGCAGAAGGAGATCAAAGAGCCGATAATATATCGATGACTGAACATCGTTTCATTATACGGCCCTTAGTTTCAAAAACGCCTAAAGTAAATACCTACGTAGTTGCGGGAGGTTACTCGTTATGAATTTTATTTTCTGCAGGCAAACGGTAGTTACCAATAACAACAATAATATAACGTCGTACATTAATCCATATATTCTATTAACAGTAGGTATGTATGAGTCACTTGAAGAATATTAAATTCATAATCATAAGTTACCTAACGTTAAGCCATTTGTCGTAAACAATAGTGCAAATTGCGTTGCGGATATTTTGGGAACTTGTATAATTTTGTAAAGCGTGATTCTAGCAATAACAATAACAGTTCAAATCACCTACTACTATAGGTATTAGATTAAGTTTTGTAAAAGAATAACTTACCTAGAATTTAAATTAATAATTAGTTTTTCATTGTCAGGTCTTTTGTTTTGGGAAACTAGTGACGATATTGGTGCAATTTGAGCGCTATGCCGCCGCGCCGGGCTACACTTTTTACGGGAAAATATGAACATTCCAAAACTCTTTTCTTCGTTGTCATTGATGATAAAGACCTATAGAGTCACCTAAGACAGTTAGGAAGGTATTACATATTGAGTTTAGGTTAAAAAAACGTGTTAGAAAAGTCCACTTTCATTCAAAAACCCGTAAAAATTCAAACTGTATGTTTAAAATGTAAACTAACACTGAACCTAACGAGTAAGTAACAAGGAAATGACGTCAAACGTAGTTAAATTTGGAATCCACACCTATAAAACTGACCAACCAGAGTTTATACTTTTTTTTTGCAAGATTCGCGGTCTCAAGGTCCGGGTGCGAAAGATTTATTTATTTTTGAGTCGACGCACATGTTGAATAAATAATTAATTTATGTAGAATCTGTTGGGTTTCAAGTGTTTTGCTGTAAATTTTCCATTCTATTCAGGCTTTTTTCTTATCAATCAAATGTAAATTGTATGTAATAGTATTGTTGTTCTCAACACTTAGGAATTGTATTAAGTAGGTATATCAGTTATCTAGTACCCATAGCGTAAGGTCTGTTTAGCTTGGGGCTAGATGACGATGTGTAAATCGTCCAACATTATTTATTTATAATTTTAAAGTTTCTGGTCGCGAAATTATTGCATAAGTATGCAAAATTTCAGCCCGATTCAGTAGTTTTGTGAAGAAGTAACAAACATCCATCGATACATCAATCCATCTCAACACTTATTTATACTTATTATAAAACTTTCGCATTTATAATGTAAGTTTGATTTAAAGAACAGGGCGATATAGGCATGTCTCCAGCGGTAGACTAATAGGCTGATGATGATGATTCTTCTATGTCTACTACTATATAACTGCCGCGCCCCTTCAGAATAAATATTAGGTAGTGCGGATTAAATGTGGTAATAGTAAGCACTCATGAACATAGCAAAAATAAAAACAAACAAAGAGTCAACAACGATTTATCAACAGCTGGAAAAAAATATTCGCAAAGAAATAAAACAGAATCATGATGATATAACTAGATGTAACAGTTCAAGTGTTCGCGCTCGATCAAGGCCGCAGCTATTTATACTGTGTTCGTTGTTCGACTGCTAACGTTCGGTTATACGCATTTTAGGGTTACCACTAAAAAAAAATCTATAGATAAAAACTTGCGACCCGCCCCGGCTTCGCACGGGTGCAATGTACATACTAATATGGAGAAGTGTGGGTGGAGTGCATAATCATATAAATCTTCCACATGAATCACTCAATCTATTGTTGAAAATAGCATTAAAATCCGTTGAGTATTTTAAAATATCTAAGCGAACAGACAGCGGAAACGACTTCATTTTATACCATGTAATGTAAAGATTTTCGAATCTATTAAATAAATAATGATGAGCAATCCACACAGTACCATCTAACTCCAAACTTAGCAGAGCGGTACGGGTACTAGATAAAGAAAACTAATAATCAGAAACTAAATGATAACATAGATTGAACATTAAAATATTTTACTTTTAACAAGCAGAATGTTTTAATGCCTGCACTGCACAGATTTTCTTCAAACATAGCTGTGAACACGTTAGCTCAAGTCAACTAATATAAAAAAAGTTTCATGACTGAAATTGAGCATTTGATTATCTTGTCAAAGAATAAAATTACAAAAACCAAAATATTTCTAAACAAAAGTAATTGTAAAATTTACTTTTGTTTACAAATATTGTAGGCTAGCTGCGCCCCGCGGTTTCACCCGCGTGTTGATAGATATTTTGGATAATAAACTATATATCTTTATAAATTGTAGCCTATATGTTATTCTGATATGTAAGTATATTATTGTGAAGTTTCATTAAAATCCATTCAGTAGTTTTTACGTGAAAGAGTAACAAACATCCATCCATCCATACTTACAAACTTTGACGTTTATAATATTAGTAGGATTCGTAGGCTAAAGTACCAACGCGTATAAATATGAAATTGAGCATTTGATTATCTTGTCAAAATAATACAATTACAAAAACATAATGTTTCTAAACAAAAAAAAAGTACCTTATTGACAACCCTACCCTTCATATAGTATAGGTATGTTCCTAGGCTTATCCACATCATTTGCGAAGTTGCGAATATTATTTCCACGATACCGGCACGTGTTGGGAAGGTCCTATTTACTCTGCGAATAACACGTCGAGTTGTACAGGCTTGGGCGTTGGTTGATATGATAAATAACGACTATCTCTTCGTATTTTCATCTTAGATTTTATTTAGGACGGATGATTTTTCATTTACGATACGTTCCAATATATGTTTTTTCTACGCAAGTTTTTAAATAAGAAAATATAAAGATTTTAAGTTTTTTAATCTATATCTAGCAACAAAGCAGGAATATGTACCCAATTATTTTATTTTGTTTTTATTATGGAATTCGCTACTTTTACTTTAGCTTAAAGTTTTTAAGGGTTTTTTAAGTCAATAATATAGAAATATAAATATATTTTAAAGGTTTTTTTGTAAATATACTTTCTATTTCTCTAATTTATTCAATAATTGAAGACAGCATAAGATGACCCACTGGAAGCCGCCTTCTACAAACATTCGCGTGGAAAATCACATGTTATTTTTAACAATTAACATTCGCAGTCGATTCGCGAACCAGACATTTGCATATATCATTTACATATTACACTGGATCACACACATTGCGGATTTAGAGCCGTTATCAACTAAACAAACGTTCTCAGTCAACACGGCAAACGTTCATAAATATTACATAACACCGTTTGCATAGATAAAACTGAGCTAAGGGATATTTATTATACATGTATATCGCTAGGGTAAACGTGACTGGTGACTAAGACTCGGTAAATGTAGTGTAGGACGCCCTCCGGCCAGGTGGGTTGACGACTTGCGATAGCCTGCAGGCAGACGCTGGATGCGTCGAGCTGAAGACAAGGCGCTATGGCGCTCATTAGGGGAGGTTTACGTCTTTTAAAGTTAGGTTTCAGCAGCAGGTCAAAGACTAATAAAAATCTACTCAGATAATTTTCTTCAATATTTTTCTCTCTTTTAAACTAAACTACTTATTTAATATTTATTTTAACTTTGATTTGAATAACTCACTATTGGTAAAATTACCAAAGAAATTATATACTCTTGTACTTAGATTTCGAACTATTTTGTATTTTTCTTGTTATTTCCTTATGTATTTTCTTTGTTTCCTATGTATTATATATGTTTGACATATAAGAATAAATAAATAAATAATGCTGGACAATTCACACAGCATCATCTAGCCCCAAGCTAAGCAGAGCTTGTGTTATGGGTACTAGATGACTGATATACATAATATAATACATTACATAGATAGATATTTTTTATTATACATAGAAAACGACCAGAACACCCGGAACAAATATCTACAGATCGTACACACAATTGTTCCGAGGCGGGAATCGAACCCGCAACCTTCTGCATCGCAGGCGGACCTTCGCCCACCGCGCCACATCGGTCGTCAAAAAAAAGAATATTTCTTATTAATAAAGAACTGAACTGAACTATTATGATATGAGTATGAGTTGGTAACTGCCTAAGTAATGATCAAATATTGACAGTTATTTAGCTTACACTTTAGGCTTGGTTTTGAGCCTTGCCTTATCAGATAAGTAAGTAAGATAGGTTTCCTGGTACTAACATTGTTTACTTTACATAAAAAAAATATATAGTATATTTTTCCCTCTATTCCTACAGAGCTTGTGTTATGGGAACTAACTTTAGTGAAGTTAGTTCCTATAACACAAGCTCTGTTTAGTACTTAACAAGCTCTGCTTAGCTTGGGGCGAGAGCCAAAGAGGTCGAATAAATGATTAATACCTGATTGAGCATCGTTAACATATTATTATTTAGCATTATTATTTTTAGCATTATTTATCCATATGAAATATTGATAGCCTTATCTTATGTCTATGTAAGTTTATTATAATGTTTGTAATGTAGGTATTTAGTGTATTTGTTACCAATTATTTATTAAAGTGCCACTGTCTATATTGTTCGTTCATGTCCAGTCCATCCCAAGGTTGCCTGGAAGAGATCGCTCTCAGCGATAAGGCCGCCCTTTATACCTTTATTCTTAGTTTTTATCTCTGTATTATTTTCTGTTTTTGTGTGGTGTAATAAAGTGTTATCTATCTATCTATCTATCTATTCATCAGGTATCATATGTATGTATGTAGTTATAACAAATTGAATTACCGACACTAGAGCTCGCTACAGTAAGTGATTAGATATACAAATTACATAAGCATAAGCACAGGATAAAATTTACATAAAGTTATAATAACATAGCGATGTTTATTACAATCCAGTAGGTATTATACCTAGTACTTTACTATTTTACACTAGCTAAACAATAGCAGAGTATTATCGATAGGTCACGTGTACCAAGTATTGTTGTAGAGTTTAGATATTCTAAGATACCTAACTATTTATCATTAAACCATTAGTAAAAACTCAATTATAACGGAATATTTACCATGATTCAATATTTGGTTTCCCAATATTTCAATTTTCTGTTAAAAATAATAATAAATATTGCTCGACAATTCACACAGCATTATCTAGCCCCATGGTAAGCAGAGCTTGTGTTATGGGTACTAGATAACTGATATACATAATACAATACATTACATAGATAGATATGTTTATTATACATAGAAAACGACCAGAACACCCGGAACAAATATCTGCAGATCGTACACACAATTGTTCCGAGGCGGGAATCGAACCCGCAACCTCTTGCTGTGCAACTGTGCTGATATATTGGAAAACTAAAAGTACTACTCGGTCACAATATCTGTGCACCTTGAGCCAAACATTTTGTATGGCTCAAGGTGCACAGATATTGTGACCGAGTTGTAAATCATGGTAAATATTTCGTATAAATGAATTTTGTGTTAAAAACCATGATAGTTTTAAAAGTTTTATTCGTAACTAGCTGTTACCCGCGGTTTCACCCGCGTTAAACTCAAATTTCACTTTATTAGGTGAGGTTTTACACCTTGGGTTAAATTATTGGAGTTTTAGTAAGGATCATTAACTTTTTGAAAATATAGTATAGTCTATGTTCACCGGGGATAGTGTAGCTTCCCAACGGTGAAATAATTTTTCAATTCGGTCCGGTCGTTTCGGAGCCTATTCAATACAAACAAACAAAAATCAAACCTTTCCTCTTTATAATATTAGTATAGAAAAGGACAGCGCGTACTTGGAGCATTTAGTTTTTCGGTATATTTCCGACTCTACCAGCCCACCTGTTTCTAATACCTTCCTAAATCGTATTATTGGCGATCTGAATTCACTTATTGCGGATGCACATATGTAGGATCGAAATATATCATGTTATCGTCGTAGAATTTACAACCAAATATAAATCAAACATCGCAAAATTTTTGATTTTTTATAAAATTATATTAATTAATCCCTTTGGCCTATTAAACAATGACTGTGTAAACCTGGCTTACATTATTTGATTTTCTTTTCTCAACGTTGAAACGCATTTTAGAAAAACAAATGAAGTATTTTTTTTACTCTACGCTGTTGTGCATTGTATTGATTGACGCATTGGAATGTACAATAGGTATTATCATAAAATCAAGGTGTGACAATACACGTGATCCTTCGTTACAATTATTATATCTTTAGACATGAATAGAATGAGAGATTAGATATATTCATATCTTATTTCCATACAGCTAAAGAGCCTATCTACATAATGTAGTTCTCCAGATTGAGAATTAGTACCTATTTTAAATGGTGAATAACATGACAACAGAAAGAGATAGACCCATATTTTTTGGAGGATTTGTAGATTAAATTATGAAATTTAATACAACATGCAAAAAAGTACACCTCAATAACCCAGTTTTAAAGTTACAGATCAAAAATAAAATAAAATTTGTTTTTTTTTTGCAAATTTCTAAAATAATATTGATTTTACTAGGCTTATGTACCGAAATTGTATTTTTTTCTTATTTTCTTAGCTAGGTAGACTATCTAGCTTTCAAATGAGGCTACATTGAATAAACTACACCGTTTACTCAAAAAGAAACGAAGAAAAACCCAGATGAAGTAGTTTTCATTAAAAAAAATATTAAATCGGCTTTATTTTTGAGATAGGTAACATATAATTTTTTCTTTTTTGTTTTTTATCGATAAATATATGTCGTGTATTCGCACATCTCGTTTGATCAAGGTTCGACAATACACATTGTATATGCATAATCATGCATAATGCATACTCCAACGGAGTTTAAGTACCTAGAGTTCTTTTTTGCCATTTTGCCAGTGTTTTCTTTGTGAGCATCATAAAGATTTAAGTTCGGTTTTGAACTGCCAGGTGACCTACATATCTTTAGGGCAGTTTTTGTCAGTGAGAGGACCAAAAACATTTGAATTTGGCTTTTTTCTTTTAAATTTCACAAAACTTTACATAATTATACGATTGTGTGCTGGTTGTTGGCTAGAATTATCTTGAAATATGATTCGGTGATAATAATAGAAATCTGTGATTTATCTAGTACAGAAATACAAATATTATAAATGCGAAAGTTGGATGTTTTGATGAACGGATGGATGGATGGATGGATGTTTGTTACTTCTTCAGGCCATAACTACTCAACGGATCAGGCTGTAACTTTGCATTGATGTAGCTTTAAGCCTGAAATCAAACATATGTATCATATAGCATGTATCCTCATCCTATAAGCAGTTCCCATGGAATAGAAATAAACTTTAAACGTTTCCATACACACGCGTGCGTAGTCGAGGGCAGAAACTAGTTATTAATAATTTAAGAACCAAATATTATGTTAATGCGACCAACATATCAATAATTCCACTCTTCACAAGTTTTCCACAAGTGGTTTTAACTCATAGGTATCAAAAGTCCGCCTGTCTACGAAATGGGTCACGCGACGTGTCCCGTGCTTGTTTTACTATATACTGTTATGGTTTATTATTGCTCTATTACTAACCTTTTGTGGTTAACAATGAACCATTGTTATCTTGTTTGTTTTATTAATTGGTTTACTATTTAGTTTTTCTTATGTTCGTTGTTATTTTACGTTATTGTAAGAAATACGAATACCTACGCCTATGTACGTCTTTTGGCTTGCTAAAATGATTAAAAATTGAATTATTTATTTACGTACTTATGAAGACTGTCCACCAGTTTGATGAATCTTAGGAAAGTTATTCAAAAGGTAAACCTTAAGTTAGTTTAAATACATAACGACTCCTATCAAGTTCTTTGTACGTGTATACTTGAAGACAATGAACACTATCATTACTCGTATAGCCATTAGCCACACTCCAACTAAGTATAAGTACTGAGTACTTATGTCAAGTCAATTATAAGCTATTGTGTAGTTTTATGGGTAAATTAACTGATAACATCAAACAATTGATAAACAACAGACTGTTTGTCTGCATCGGCAAGACATTTAATATTCTAGACACTTTCGCGATAACATCTTCAAAGATGTCTTTGTCATAGACTGTCGGCTTCAAGTTTAACTAATATAGGCATATATTTTATAGTTTTTATTGATATAGGTATAGATTTGTTCAAATTCTTGGCTCAATCTTGATATTAAATATTTCTAAGTATCTAAAAATACTTCAGAATGCTCTTCAGGTAGTTTGTACACACAGAATTTCAGATTACTGCGTGCCAAAACCTATGTTTTGGTTCACTCATTGAATGCTTCGATCTTGCCAGTTGCACGTATATTCCAGTCTTTCAAGCTGACTGTACCATTCTCTGATATTTGACCGGTCATTGAACTGCGATTATCTATTTCGTGTTATTGGCTAGGTAGCACAACTACTTAATAAATTAAAGGTTCATTGCCATTCGGTTCTGTTTGGTACGAGTCTGCTGGTTAAAGAAGTTATGCTCGATAGTTTGGGAATCTTAGGGCGCCGTCTAATTAGAAAGAGGAAGTGAGGTAACCTACCACTCCTCAACAGTCTATATTAGTCCACTGCATTATTCCCATATTGTAATCCCGTGACCACGACTATGTGTAAACCTGTTGAAACGTCGGGAATAATAAGTAAATAAAAGCGATAAATATAAAAAAAATATGCGTTGTATTAATACTTATTATAATTATCAGATTGCGTAATTTAAAAACTTGTTGAATATCACAGGTTCTTCGATTATTTTACTAATTAGTTCTGTTTGTTTGTTTGTTTCAGTTGTATACTGTGACTATAGCGGCTCAGGGCGCTCTCTACAATGGATAGAGGAGTACGTGGCACAAGACGTGTTGCCCACGCACGCCACGCGATGCACCGCCCTGTCCTACTCCTCGGGCCAGAGCGAGGTTTTCAGGTAAACCAACTTGCATCTACTCAAAGTCGAAGTCAATGTATAATTTTTGTCTTCATGAAAACGTAATCACAAGGGGTGTCAGAGGGACTCCAACATCCCGTCTCCCAGGCCAACCTAACCTGCACGTACACCCTGCTAGATTACGAACTAGGCTCTCGTGAAAATATCAAACAATTCTTCACAATTTGATAACATATTTATTTTTCATATATTTTCCCATTACTTTAATAAATTAATTAGTGTAGTTGGCAATTACCGTTCTAATTAAAAATAAATTAAATGACTTGACATTGGCAGAAAAGTGCCCAACCAGACACAATCCCATTACCACCGTAATCAGAACCGCCATCGGCATCTTCATGTTTGTCACCATCGTTTAGTGTCATTTATTTCAATCAAATAATAGAAACAAACCAGAACTAGTATTTACAATTGAATAATTGAGCTAACTGCGGACTCTTGCAAATATTTACCAAACTAATACATATCAATACCAAGCACATCCCCAAGACGCGGGCTGCATTAGACGAAGTAACCCCCCCTCCCCCTTCTCGGTTAGATGATATTACGGAGATGTCAGATGACAGATTACACATTAGATGTCTATCTCCACAGATCAGAATCCAAAGCACTAATCCGCGCCGCCGTGGGCGCGTGCTCCGACGACGTGGTGGTGCTGGGGGCGACGCTTCCTCGGCTGCTGCGGGCGCTGCGGCCGCAGAAAGTCGTGCTGTTCGTGTCCTCGCGGGAGACAGAGCGGCAGCTCACACCTTGGAGGGAATGCGGGGCTGAGGTAAGGAACCTGAAGAGTGCGTTGAAAGAAAATACATTTATTGATTCACTGAAGTAGGTATACCTTAGGTACAACTTGTTAATATAGATAATATCATGAAGAAATAAAAATTAACTAGGTATATCTATCTGTAGCTGAGCGCTTCCTTTTCCTGTTCTGACTGCAAGAACGCTCTATGTGACACGTCATCATTCATGCAAATACTATCAAGGAATCTGTATCGCAAGTCACGTGGCCGTAACGTGCAGTCGTAGTTCTATACTGGCTGGGCTGATAAGCACACGCTATCGGTGAAACTGAGGAATTCTCCGGTCGTAAATCGACTGTTATTCAATCGGTAAACACAAGGGGTCCATTCGCACGTGGCTTGCCGTAAACATTGTTATGAAACTAGCAGCTAGTAGCTAGTAATTTTGAAGGCAATACAGAAGCAAGACAATACTCGACTCAGATGAGCTCAAAAACAAAAACAAATTGAGATAAGAACGAACTAGTGTGTAGGTACCTAATCTATAGATAAAATTGAATGTGATTTTGTCAATGAACAAAGCTTTCAATGATCAATTCAGATGGGTATGTGTAGGTTAATTAGTGTGAGAGATATTCTGGCATATATTCTGGAATTTTGTTATTATAGTGCGTAAGTCCTCGCACTTGGGGTCCCGCCGAAATCGAAACTTTTTGGGGTATACATACATTTAATTTTGCTTGCATGTACAATCGTAATATTAATTTTTCTTAGACATTTTCCTTTGTAAAATGCATAGCTGATATCTCGAGCTCTAGAAAGAAAGTCAAGAATGTAATTTTATTACTAACTCTTGTGGGGATGTAAGGTAGGCACCTATTTTAAAGTAATTCTAGACTCTTTGTGAGAAAAAAAATACTTCATTAATTCAGAACTGTTAATATATCAATAATTATCCAACCCAACAAACCTACCTTGTTCGTGAATGGATCGTATCATAATCCCTCTTTGTCAGTGGGATAAGATGACATCGGACGATGACGTCACTAGTGGCCGTTTGACGATGACGTCACTCCTGGCCGCTACGAAGGACGCAGCCTTGTCGATCGACCGTGGACTATAGTTGATAACGTTGCTTTTATGCATTTGGAATTATCGGAGCCGTGAACTTGTGTTTTATTGTGCGATTCTTAAGTTTTTGCTATATTTCCATTTCCATTCCTTATACTTTCCACCAGTCTTGGGACTAGTAGGACATTCACTTAGCTACAAATCACATAATTATACAACACAACATATCTTCGAATTTTAATAATATTTATGATAATACATGACTAAGATTACCTTATATATTATATCTCTTTTGCATCGGGTGTGCCCGTTATGTAAGTACCTACATATAAATAATAAACACTGTCCACCGGTGAGATTGTGGTTCTATTGAATAATAAAACATTATGATGTAAGTTTAACAACAGTAATATAATATACTATTTAGGTATGTTAAATTGTTGAAAACCAAGTGCTTAGAAAAACCTAATAATAATAGGCATTAAGGCACTGTTAACTAAAGTTATTCAAGTAACCTACTTATAATGAATAAATTCTATATCAATCTAATCGCCAAGTCAACGATGTCAACTTTGCTAAATTCGAGGTTGGCGTCGGTATTTTTTATATTATTGACAAAACAGTTCTAAATGTCCGGATGTTTTTATATTTTCTGAAATATTTGTGCATAAGCATATCCTGTTTACTTTGTTTGGACATTGTTTATGGCAGTTTTATTAAAAAGGGCATTAGGACTTTTATTTAAAGTTTATTGAAACCATTTATTCCTCCTCAACCATTTAGTGCAAATGGCCGTTTATCTCCATTGAGACTGACCGCCAATATCGAAAATTCGGCTAGGACGACTTAGAATAGGATAGAATGTCATTTATAACAAGCCTTCTATAAGTGTGTGTGTTCTTCTGTAATATGTTTATGCTATACCTGTAGGTAGCTCTAATAAATAGAATGAGACTTCTGAAAGTTTGCTGCTCTATGGTTAAAACTTAGTTGTACAAAGTTATATTGATCTCGACGTACGAAATGCGATAAATTTTCGCCTCTTAGAACGCAGGTTCTGCGACCTATTTGGTTGTTTACTTCCAAGACGACGACGACGACGACGACGCAAGAATTGCAAGTAATCCTTATACTAGATTATAGAATAGGAAAAATATACTTAACACTTTGAGTGCTGAAATCACACGGTATGTGTTTTCTACAAGTGACTAATATGCGTAAATCCACACTAGCGCAGCGGCTGAGAAAATACAGATCTTTGTGACTCAGCACAGCCGTAATATTTTTTCGAACGAAACGCATGTGCGGCGCAACACAACCGCTGTGTAGAGCGGCAGCACGAATTTTTTAGGTTAAAAAAAAGAACGCAGTCGTCGAAAAATAGTCGCAGTCAAAGTGTTAATATTTCACTTTTCTTTTTTATCACGTCACGGGAATTGTTTCAAAAATAATACGAGCTTACGTAATTTTCGCATTCCTTTATTAGAGCGTGTTTTACAAATGTCATGACATTGGGACATAAAAAATGTCCTTGTTTTGAAGAACCATTGGGTTTGGGCCCCGATTCACGAAGCACCATTGACTAGCTATCGTTTTGTTACAATCATTTGAAAACAATCTGTATATAAAACATGAAAAGTATGAAAGCCCTTGACACCATAAACTGGACAATCCACACAGTATTATCTAGCCCTAAGCTAAGCAGAGCTTGTGTTATGGGTACTACATGACTGATATTAAAGAGAATACATTTATGTATAAATATATATTTTTACTATACATAGAAAATATCCGGAACGCCCGGAATATACATTTTTAGAGAAAAGCGAGAGTATAATATCATAGACGTGAAAATCGTACGGCGGCAGCGGGGCGCTCCAATTGTTTTGCCAATAGTATAATATTCATGACTATAATCAAACTAATAGCTGGATGTTGGCAAGCGACTTCAATGACCTATAAAATAACAATCGACATTTTATCGTATCCCTTAGAATAGGGGCCTTGGTTCGAATGGTCATGTGACGTAACCACTATTTTTGTGGGAATAATTGTCCCATTCCGAGCACGAACCGAAATGCGCAGCTTAGATCAATACAACCGGGCCTTGTTTTTGTTCTCAAGAAGGTAATTTATATATGATATTATATCGGTCGAAAAGGTTTTCGTGACCAAAACACAGGGCCCCGTTTATTATGTTTTGTTATTGAATATAGGAGCTGCCTACTCACAAGTCACACTCATGACACGTGTAAACGTATGTTCTGGTCGTTATCTATGTATAATAAAAAATATCTATCTATTTAATGTATTGTATTATGTATATCGGTTATCTAGTACCCATAACACAAGCTATGCTTACCATGGGGCTAGATAATGCTGTGTGAATTGTCCAGTACTATTTAAAAAAAAAAAAGAACTTGGTTATTTTTCTTGTCTGGAAAAATCGTCTACGGTTGATAATATTATCTCAACTAATAATATGTATATCTTGAATCATTTCTGTCTGTGATCTTTTCTTAAAATTTGAGCTGAAAATTGGCATAGGTAGGTTCGGTGTTAATCGGGTTTAATGCAATGTCATGGTACCATAGAACTGGTCTCATCATGGAGACAGAAGGTGGCTAGGATGGCATAGAAGTTCCTAAACGAAACGACTTAACCCCGTCGTGCTTGAGTTTGTTGGATTTGTCTTCCCAAGCACTTTGGTCTTAGATGACTATAGAAGTTTGAATTAAAAAGAAGTTATTTCATATATTAAGTTTAGTTACCTACCTTTATTTCATTTGAATTTTTTTTTGTATTTATCTAATTGCATAGCGTATTTAATTTTTAGAATCAGAATCAATCGTTTACTTTCATACTGTCATTTAGCCGTGAAGGCCAATTATTAGCTTCTCTGTTGCTAGGTTAATGTTACTTATTTTGGATGTATTTAAGCTGCAGGCCTTCCTTAAAATAAATAAATAAATATTAGACATTTATTGCCTATACAAATAGGTGACTCACAAAACCTAGGACATTAAAGTCTTTCCGAAAAACTGATTTTATATTCGATACTTGGTAAAGTTGAGCGTGTGATTGTCAAAAAATTTCCTCTACATTCATTAACTTTAAAATTCTAGTAATTACTACGCAGTTATTATATGTTCTAGTTTCTAAATAAAATGTTTGCCAGGTATTCGAGGTGGTTGACCCAAGATTGACCTCGCGTTTTGTGCCAGCAAGCAAAAAGCGGTAGTAAACATTTTTCACGAAATGCTAACAGGGCATTCCTATTATTGCGTGACTAGCAATAGTTTTCATTTGACCAAGGGAAGTTTGTTAGTAGGTTAGTTTTTTTTATCAAATTATCATACAGGTTCTTCTAACTGAAATATTGAATGAATGAATGAACACTTTATTGTACCCAAAATAACGAAATAACACCTTATATCTAAATCTTACATAATAACAGTACAATAGGCGGCCTTATCGCTTAAAGCGATTTCTTCCAGGCAACCAGGGATGGAGAAAAAGATATATTATACAAAATTAGGTAGAGCACAAACAGTAACAGAGAAGTAAAAAACAAAGAATACAAACTTAATACATTGCATACAATACAAAACTACTTAAATTAAAAATAAATAATAATATTGTGTAGTTAAAGTGTGATAAATAGCACTTACTGCATTCTCCCTGCGACTACTGCTTTAGGAGATACTAGTTTCTGCCCGCGGCTTTGTACTGCGATATTGCGCTTTTCTGCAGATAAAAACAGCCTATGTCCTTCCGTCTACTATTGTACTACTACTCACAGACAGAATAACTTTTGGATTTATAGTCCTAATACCAGAACTAAATCCAAAAGTCATTCTGTCTGTGTCCGTCTGTTTGTATTGCTCGTTCTAAACTTAGATAGGTAGATACCGAATTCTGCATCAGTCGAACACCACTAATTAATATTATTTTTTATTTTTATTTAGCCTGATTCGTCCCACTGCTGGGCAAAGACATCTTTCCACACTCAGTGCGGTCACGCCGCGTCACGTCATTTTGTTTATTTATCAACTGAAAATAATATTACAATTTTTTAAAAATAATAACACTTATAAACCCCACGAGTGTTATTTATTACCGATTTAGCAGACTAGAGATTTCGAAGCTACACAGCCCAAGAAACATGTTAAACCTAAACAACTTGTTCCAGATAATCAAAATCCCAGAAACAAAAGAGGGCTTCATAGATCTCAACAACCTCGAGCTCCGGCTGCAAGAGAGCACCGGCACCGGCAAAAAGATGGTTGGCTTCTTCCCCGCTGCATCCAAACTAACTGGTGTCCTGACAGATGACGTCGCTACAACCCTTCTTCTCCACCAGTACGGTGCTTGGTCGTTCTGGGACTATACACTCGTAGCGCCATCTGCAGCGGTAGATATGAACCCGACCTTCCCCGGCGTTGAAGAAGAAATGGTGAAGAAGGATGCGATATTCTTCAGCTGTGAGAAGTTTGTGGGGGGTGTTCAGGGACCGTGTGTGGCGGTGTTGAAGAAAGATGTCTTCAAGAATAGTTCGTTGTATTGTGAAGATGTTGAGGTTTGTAATTTAATTGTTTATTGTAATTTTTAGAAGTAGATTAATCTGTGAATTTACCTTAGCCCCTTGGTTTGATGGTTCGAAGATGGCCAGGGGCCGAATTCTGCAAACCAATTGTTTTACTATGACAATAGGATCGTCGAAGAATCGTCAATTGATGAAAGAAACTCTAGATAGTACGTGCGGTGCTATTTGCACATGATGGATTGGTTTCAACCTTGACACTTTTGACGCGCATCCCTCTGTCTGTTCTTTCATCAAAGATAAAATGCCAAAATGTGTCATTTAGAGATTATACCGTTGTTATGGTGATGAGCAATTAATTTAGTGGATTTTTACCCCAGGTTCGACATCGTTACCATGTTCAGGTTCCGAACGGGACAAATTCTTCTCAATCGTTTCGGTTTCCCTATACGGAAGCAAGACCAAGATCTTTAGTTAAAACTTGATAAATTTGGAATTAAGCGTAGAAAAATTCTTCGTTAATTATGTATAATTTTGAGGTTAGCATAGTCATGTTAATTAAACATTCTAAAATTTAATAAACATTAAAAAAATGTGGTTAACGTGCCTATAAGAGTAAGAATAAACATCTAAACAAACATTCAAAATGTAGGTCACTTATAGTACCCGGGTATTCTACGAGTAAGATCAGTATTTCGACTTTTTCTTTCAGTACCGATTACTACTTTTTCAGATTAGTATTTTGACTTTTTTTGATGAATATTTTTTTTACCCAATCTCTGCCCTTGTATTGTCCCAACAAAGATTTCACATCACAAAACCTCATATTACCTAGTTGCATAACGTGTCATGTTATCGACGCTTATTCTATGAAACTGATTCTTATTAATACAAAAACGTCATATTCAGAGTCCCTCAAACAAGGAATATTTAACGTTTTTTTCCTTTAAACACGTGCCTATACCTACCTATCTGCAATACATAGGAACAGTTGTACACGGCCGAACAAATGTTTAATTCATAGCGTCATATTTCCTCGGTTACATTATTTATTGGAACTGCACATTTATCTGCCATATTTGACCTAGATAATGTCACTGTTTACTTCCTCCATTCGAAATGATACTGGAACTGGAACATTTTTCATTAATTAATCCGTTTAGGTATAGACAGTTATTTATTTACTCGCTGTTTAGTTAGGAGAATCAGCAAATATAAAGCCAATATACATGGAGTTAAACTTGAGCCCATATAAATATAGGTACCTTTTTTTAATAGGTACCTATATGGGCTCAAGTTCACTAAAGTTCCTATTGTGGTTTTTCTGATTTTATTAATTAGTAAATTTTTATACGCATACAATTGTTACATATCATGAAGGAAAGAAACGATTTTTTTTAAAATTGTCAATAGAGCTTCGGTTAACCACAATTTGACCTGATGTAAAGTGAAGATGTGGCCGACGATGTATCACGAAGGTCTAGACTAGAAGAAACAAACAAGTTTAAATCTTGCCAACAAAGTCACTCATTGTCTGTGTATTATTATTTTTTATAGTGTAATATATTTTCCATGTATTATACCTCTATTAAGTATATCAGTTAAATATTCGTTATTATAAAACTTGAAAACTGAAACTAATCCATAGTATAATACAAACTCCATAATAAAAACGCTGTGTGATTTGTCTAGCATTATTAATATGTTTTTATTTGCCCCAATTATTTTTTGCAAGAACAGAACTCCTTTTAAGTTTAACTTTTCTACTTTTCAGTGCTTCCGTTTTGTTTCTATGCCAAGAGTTATCTCTGGCATAGAAACAGAACGGAAGATAGAGCCAAATTGGCTCTGTCAATCAATGTAAGTATAACCCGCGTATATAAAACTGATAGTGACCTCATCTCTTACGCGGTCCTGGTTCAAATCTGATCTACATTAGCGGGACAGTATAAGAGATGACTTCATTTCATACTCAATCCCATTCATTAAATACGCAGATTAAATAAATAAATAATACTGGATAATCCACACAGCGTCATCTAGCTATATATAATACAATACATTACATAGATAGATATTTTTTATTATACATAGAAAACGACCAGAACACCGGGAGTTCTGGCCGTTTGTCGACACCATCGTACTAACATTGGTCCCGAATCGGGACTCGAACCCGCAACCTCCTGCGTCGCAGGCGGACCTTCGCCCACCGCGCCACAGAGATCGTCAAAATATAATATATTATACAAAATGAGTCTTATGCATGATTATGCTCACCAGGTCCTGAGTGAGAGGATAGAAGAGCTGAAGAGTACAGAGGCAGTGCGAGCGGCGCTGGTGATGCAGCTACGGGATGCCGTGGGGCTTCAGAATATAGCAGACCGGCAGGACAGCATCGTGAGGTAAGGCTAAACTATGTAATATATACCTCTATAGGCGTCCTTATCGATTTCGATGACGGCGACCCTAAGTAATCAAGGATTTTTTCTATCATGAGCTCTAATATGGCTCGCTAGACCGAACTTGGTCTTGAATATCCTACGGCACGCATGGCAGTAGAGTTGGCCCGATGAGTTATATATGTACCTACTTGTAATATATATACAGGGTGTGAGTGTGACAAAGTAAGGAGCATACTATTAGGAGTGTTATGTTATTATTAACTCATTTAAATTAGATTCGCAGTTCATAACTTAACATAGGCTTAAAAATTAATAAAATCGATATAAAATTGAATATACAACGACATTGATACAAAATACCAAAATATTTGACATTAAAAATCACACGGTTCCCTTCGGTTCCCTTCGTCCAGAAAGGGTGTAACACTTTCGGCTTAGTATAGATGTTTCAGGACACCCTATATGTTTATTACTTTACTCTTTGTAGCAGCCTATGTTCCGTAGATCCCTTTGAACTGACTTTGCTTGTATTTTAATAGTATGTAATATAATAGTAAAGCCTTGCTTTGAAATATAGACTTGCAGCCTTGCAGTGAGACATAGGAAAATAACCAGCTCTCGTTAGTATGTGAACTCATTATTTACATTGACAGCAAATAGAGGGCGCTTTGACGACTTTTAACGACGTTTGTGTCCGCAAATATTTGACCGAATCTGTGATTTTTGAGGACGGATTTGAGGAAATATCTAGTTTTGTGTTATTTGCGCCGATCGAGGTCAGACTTGGTTATTGACTGGTATATCGTAGGTCATGATGTTTCTTTGTTAACACTTTGACTGCTGAAATCACACGGTATGTGTTTTCTACAAGTGACTAATATGCGTAAATCCATACTAGCGCAGCGGCTGAGAAAATACAGATCTGTGTGACTCAGCACAGCCGTAATATTTTTCGAACGAAACGCATGTGCGGCGCAACACAACCGCTGTGTAGAGCGGCAGCACGAATTTTTTAGGTTAAAAAAAAGATCGCAGTCGTCGAAAAAAAATCGCAGTCAAAGTGTTAATGGCAATATGTGCCTGGTTGGACCCTTTTCTGTCAAGTAATGGGAAATAATTGTATATTATCTGAGTTATCAAATTACGAAGATGCTTTGATATTTTCCCCAGAGCATAGTTCGTTATCTAGCAGGGTGTACCACGTGCAGGTTATGTTGGCTTGGGAGACGAGATGTTGGAGTCCCCCTTACACCCAACGTAGCTTTTGAATTAATTTTATCAATCAATAATTTGGTAATTGAATTGACTTATTAGCCTAAATTATCTAAGAACTTAAAAATTTCACGGGACCGTAGTTTTCGGTTGCTTATTTTCAACTCCATACATTGTTGTTTTTATATAATATGCCTTTCTATAAGTTTCATTACTTTTAAAATACTTCTGTATTCATAGAAAATTACTTTAAACTACTACAAACGGTAACCTTACAAAGAACGACACAATTTCTTCTGTCACAACAGGATTTTTGCCAAATTAATTTCAACCTCTCAGCACCCTCACATTGCATCTAAAATCGAAAGTGGAGTGGATACGATTCCCACTGGGTTAATACTATTCTCAAAACATATACACGGTATAAATAGCTTGGAAAAACAACGCTGTCTGTCTTCGAGTACGAAATGCCCTGGATATTAGCGGAAAGTTTTGCGAGACTGTAGTTGTTGCGTTTGTTTATCAGAATCAAATCTAAGCGAGTGCTTGGCATTGTTGTATTAGTTTGTGGGATTTTCCTGTATTCTCGAGTGGCGAAGAAGTTTCTTTTTAGATAATCCAAGTTGCACCTTATACTTCGTTGGTAGGTACATAAAGGTACAAAGTAGAGTTGGGCATAAAATATACATGACGACCGATGTGGCGCGGTTGGCGAAGGTCCGCCTGCGACGCAGGAGGATGCGGGTTCGATTCCCGTCTCGGAACAATTGTGTGTACGATCTGCAGATATTTGTTCCGGGTGTTCTGGTCGTTTTCTATGTATAATAAAAAATATCTATCTATTTAATGTAACACAAGCTCTGCTTACCATGGGGCTAGATAATGCTGTGTGAATTGTCCAGCATTATTTATTTATTTATACATATGTAGAATTGTAGATCTGAAACTGGCATTATCATGTACATTCGTTAAATATTTTTAAACTTACATCTCTGAACAGATACAGATCTGAACACATTATTATAAGTGCTATTTAACGGGTATTTATCGCGTTTATTTACCTATTTTTCACGACTTTCATCCCGGAACCACGACTGTCACGTACACGTAAGTAAACCTGTTGAAACGTCGGGAAAAATAAGCAGACAAATAGGATAACCGTTAAATACTAGATAGATAGACTGAAACCACTTTATTATACCACAAAACTGGAAATAATACAGAATCCCTAACTTTTTTGAAAATATAATATAGCTTATGTTCACCGGGGATAGTGTAGCTTCCCAACGGTGAAAGAATTTTTCAAATCGGTCCAGTAGTTTCGGAGCCTATTCAATACAAACAAACAAACAAACAAAAAATTAAACCTTTCCTTTTTATAATATTAGTATAGATATGAATATTAATAACCTTAACTCGGCAAAAAAAAAGTTTGGTCCTGTATGAGAAATATTATAATTTCAAAGATACGTGACTTTTCAAAGAGGTATTTAAAGAATTGAAGCTAGGTACCTATACCTATTATAGGTATCTACTTTAACTATTAGTCGATTTTTGGTGTTTGCACTCCAAGTCGCAGTCAAACCAGGAATAAATTAACCTTAGAAAACCACAATCAACAGTAGCTTTTGAAGGTCTTCGTAGGATAAATACACTCTGATGTCATTGTTCGTGTAAACTTGCAGTTTGTGATGCGCGGGCGCCGTGTGTGAATCACGCGTGCTAGACATGCATGTGGCATGGATTTACTTTATAACTTTACTAAGTAATTATGAGCCTTTTATGAAAATAGAATTAGGTATCCTCCTCAGCCCATATTGTCGACATGTAGATGTGCTATATATGTATATTTATTTTACAGAAATCGTTTCAAATATTGGGACTCCATTCTATAGCTAATCTGCCAATTAAAAATGCCAAATAATAATAAATATATTAACCTTAGAAAACCACAATCAACACTAGCTTTTGAAGGTCTTCGTAGGATAAATACACTCTGTCATTGTTTGCGTAAACTTGCAGTTTGTGATGCGCGGGCGCCGCGCCGTGTGTGAATCACGCGTGCTAGACATGCATGCGGCATGGATTTACTTTATAACTTTACTAAGTAATTATGAGCCTTTTATGAAAATAGAATTAGGTATCCTGCTCGGCCCATATTGTCGACATGTAGATGTGCTATATATGTATATTTATTTTACAGAAATCGTTTCAAATATTGGGACTCCATTCTATAGCTAATCTGCCAATCAAAAAATGACAAATAATAATAAATATATTAACCTTAGAAAATCACAATCAACACTAGCTTTTGAAGGTCTTCGTAGGATAAATACACTCTGTCATTGTTCGTGTAAACTTGCAGTTTGTGTTGCGCGGGCGCCGTGTGTGAATCACGCGTGCTAGACATGCATGTGGCATGGATTTACTTTATAACTTTACTAAGTAATTATGAGCCTTTTATGAAAATAGAATTAGGTATCCTGCTCGGCCCATTTACCAATTTACCGTAAACCCTAACAAAGGTCAATCTGGATAGTAGGGATCTTCTCTCTAAATAATAATAATAATAATAATAATAATAATAATAATAATAATAATAATAATAAATAATGCTGGACAATTCACACAGCATTATCTAGCCCCATGGTAAGCTGAGCTTGTGTTATGGGTACTAGATAACTGATACACATAATACAATAAATTACATAGATAGATTTTTTTTTTTTTTTATTATACTTAGAAAACGACCAGAACACCCGACAGACACAGTAAATGTAACTTAATTATAATTCTTGAGTATGCTTATTATCTGATTAGTGTTTTCTAATTACGAATCGAATTGTTGTACGTGTAGGTACCTGGTACAGTCAGCGTCAAATTGGTAAGAGCGTCTAGAGTTGTCAAAATGATCTGAAAAATATGGAAGCGATATGATATACGCAGTTTGAATCATCATATTGTTGTAAGCACCCAAGGTGTTCAAAATATCTTACTACTGATTGTTTCATATTTATATGGGCAGTCAGTGTTCGAAATTATATTAGCAAACAAAGCTCTCAAAGATATCTGTTTCAAGTATCTATGACATATCAAGTATTCACTCAAAAAAGTTTGCATACTAACCTTTGAGAGCTTTGTTTGCTAAGATAACTTTGAATACTCTAACTGGTCATATAAATATGAAACAATGAGAAGTAATATATTTTTAACTGACATGCTGACAACAATATGATTATTTGAACTGCGTATATCAAATTGCTTTTCAGATCATTTTGACTGCTCTAGATGCTCATATCAATTTGAGGCTGACTGTACATATAGTATTTGGAGTCAACAGTTTCCATGGGGTGGAAATTGTTGACCCGAAGTTTTGGGTGGAATGGTCCATTGTCTAAAACTTAAGTTGAAAATAAATTATACTAACAGGGCAAGTTAAATAAAAACTTGTAAAAATAAATAGCACCCAGAAATAGTTTCAAATCTTGGGTACATACAATACAAAATTTACACACACAGTATTTCGATAATTCAATAACTAGTACAAATTGCACATACAAAATACAATGTTTATCTACTTAAGGGGACTCCGGAATGCCATGTATGGCGCACCGTCTATAAGATTTCTCTAAAGTGCATCTAATATAAGTGATCAAAAATATCACATTACCTAAACAAATAACTGATCTTCAAAAGTTTATATTTCATTTTAAAATAGTTTATCTAGTTTTGTAATAAAACACTGGAGAATAACACTTTAAAACAGCACAGGGTTTTAGACTTTACAGAAAATATAGTAACTTCAAGTGAATTTAAAACACTACAATAACTGCTTCATCATAATATCTTTCTTATAAATATTCGTAATTTTTGTAGAATTATATACAAAAAGAATAAAACCCAAAAAACACGATTTTGTAAGGCGTTTTGCGAAATTATTCGATCCTAGTAAATATTTTGCCACAACAAATTCAACCTTATTGATACAATATCCCTTCCTATATAACTCAAAATCGCTTCAAATAACGTCAGACGGAGGCTGGATGCCTTCTCGGACGGACGTCAGGTCATGTCACTTTTTTGCATTTGACAGCTGGTGTCGTCGTTCGAATTACGATGTTTGACAATTTTTGTTTTTCAGTTCCTATGGTCTTTATACCATTGAAATAGAGTTAGTTTTGACATACACGAGCGCCAACTGTATTTGTTTTGCAAATGTCAGTAAACGTAGAGTTACTCATAAAAGTTTATTAATTAGAAGTTACCTACCTATAGTAAAGCTGTAAATGACGTCAACAAATTCAAACAAAAATAAATTGACATGTGGAGTTAACAATATTTACTTAAGAAATTCTCTTGGCGCTCATTGGGGGAGGCCTGTGTCCAACAGTGGACTGCTATAGGCTGATAATGATGATGATGTATGTCGCGTATTGTATATAGACGCGGAACACAATGCATGAAATTTTTTACTTAACCAGTTAGCGATGAAAGTTTCGATTTAATGTGTGTGATGTGTGTATTCCACGTCAAAGAGCTATCCAAGTGTAACCCTAAATATTTTTCACTGTTCTTTTCCTTTAGTTCAACATTGTTAGAATTTTTATATAAGTTATAAGACTAATATATTTTTATAACCCACTATCGGCCTTTTATTCCAACAAACCTTTTTAATCTATATTTTTTACCTCTCAGTTCGAAAGGATGTTCAATAATGTTCATAATGAACATTGTATATTGTATAACCTTCTAAATGGAAGTATATGTATGTATGTATATCACTAGTGGCGATCACAATAGGCCTATCATGGCCGCCGTGATACGAAAGATACCCCAAAGAAAAAAAAAATTATATCACTGAATGCGAAGGCAATTTGGAAGATATGCTTTTTCAAATAAGTTTTACAGTAAAACTTTTAAAACTATCATGGTTATTAACGCAAAATTCACTTATATCGGGATATTTACCATGATTTGATTCTTGAGTTTTCAGTTATTCCGTAACCACGGCGCATTCTGTACAAAATATTGAAAAACTCAAAAATCAAATCATGGTAAATTTCCCGTTAATAGGTGATATAAGTGATTTTTTACAGTATCCTTGGTCCTTCTTTAAATAATAAATTAATTATTAGACAATTTTAAAATTATAAAAGCTACAAGAAAAAACTTAGAGACACTCTACCTACAATGTACGTAGTATGTCATACGATGAAACAGAAAATTATCTGACTTTTCTAACGTAGGCTACTAATTGTAAGCAATTTTATTATAAAAACTACTTACGTACTTAGCGTACTTATGTAGACTTACTTATGCAAAGTACGCTAAAGCAGTGTTTATAATAAAGGTGCTTACAATTAGTAGCCTACTTTAGATAGATTTGATAATTTGTTTATTGTCAGCTAGCATGCACTTTCTTTGCATGAAAAACAGGTTTTTAGCCAGTTCAGGTAAAAACATTATCAAGCATTATCTTATTCCTATACAATGCAATATTTTTTCCAATAATATGTAGAAACAAAATCTACCTCTTTATAATCATATAGAATCGAATGCACTTTAAAACAAACCCGGAGATGACATTATTACCTATTTTATGTGCTTCTCATTTCGAAGAATATTTAAAAGATCATTTATAAGCTACCTACCTGATATTAAGCTACATACGGTTTAATTTAGGTACCTAGGATATCGGGCAAATATTAGTATTACATTAGAAATTAATAATGATTGTAACTTAAATTTGCTTGTAATTTTGTAACATAGAATAAATAACTTTTTCATGACTTTAGTAGGTACCTAACATCAACCAAAAGAACTAAAGTTTGCCTATTCTATAACAGACAAAATTTGCACAAGTCTATGTAAAAAATAAGCGCCGTCTGTCGACCACTTTTGGTAAAATTGACATGCAATCTGACAGTCTTAGTTATTCACGGGATCCCCTTAACTATCAAATATTTTAGACTTCTTGCCATAAGCTCAATACTCAGGTAAATTAGCTTCCAGGACGATAAAGTAAATTGGCTGGAAGTCGATTCAATTGGTCGAGGAAATGTTTAAAATGCTTCCCTGAAGTGTTCAGTTCTTCAGTTGAGGACGGAAGGAACGGCTAGCTGATTACCAGTCCCGGGAAATGGGGAATTTTGCCCTTTCTGGTAATATCCTGCTAAGAAGTAGATATAGATGGGAAATGGCAAAAAGACTGGACGAACGCGGGAAGAAAAAATGTAGAGCAACTATCATAATATCATTTGACGATTTCTGGCGCGGCGGGCGAAGGTCCACCTGCGACGCAGTAGGTTGCGGGAT
The DNA here is from genome assembly GCA_947044415.1 of Eupithecia dodoneata. Classification (NCBI taxonomy): domain Eukaryota; kingdom Metazoa; phylum Arthropoda; class Insecta; order Lepidoptera; family Geometridae; genus Eupithecia; species Eupithecia dodoneata. Next base: position 7,247,224 of record OX345670.1, read on the forward strand.
TGATTCCTGCCTCAGGATAAATATTTGTTATACGATCTGCAGTTATTTGTTCCGGGTGTTCGGGTGTTTTCTATGTATAATGAAAAATATCTATCTATGTATGTTATGTATTGTATTATGTATATCAGTTATCTAGTACCCATAACATATACTGTTGTCATAGTAAAGCGCACCATAGTAGAGACCGCGAATCGGCAAACATAGTGTGGGACGTCCTCCGGCCAGGTGGGATGACGACCTGCGAAGAACTGCAGGCAGATGCTTGATGCGGCAAACTGAAGACAGGGCGCTATGGGGCTCACTATGAGAGGCGTATGTCCAGCAGTGGACTGCTATAGGCTGATGATGATGATTATGATTTGATGAGTAAAGCAGAATTCGGCCCCTTATCGAGACAATATTCGTTATTTTTGCCAACATGTTACTTATTATTATCACACACGGAAATGTAGACACAATTGGGGTCAAACCGGTCAAGTTCGTGTTTAGACATAATATTCGCAATAAACTGTAAATAAAGAACAGATGCGAAGTTCTTACGCAACGTGTAAATATAGAAGGCCTACTGAGTCATTTTATTTTCGCCGATAAATCGCACGATTTTTCTGAATTTATTTTAGAAATGTTTTCCGGATTGAGATTAACGTTGAAAGATGTGACGGCGGCGAGAAATCTTCTCGGGGATTAAATTGTACGATTTGCAAAATGTACAGGTAGGTAGATAGATTATTTTTCTAGATAGCTATTGTGAACTATGCCTTCTTCTTATTTATATATATACAATGTGTTTTGTCGAACCTTGATCAAACGAGATTTGCAGATACACGACATATATTTATCGATAAAAATAAAAAAATAAAAAATTATATGTTACCTATCTCAAAAATAAAGCCGATTTAATTATTTTTTTAATGAAAACTACTTCATCTGGTTTTTTCTCCGTTTCTTTTTGAGTAAACGGTGTATTTTATTCAAAGTAGTCTCATTTGAAAGCTAGATAGTACCTATTTTAAATGGTGAATAACATGACAATGAAAAGAGATAGACCCATAATTTTTGGAGGATTTGTAGATTAAATTATGAAGTTTAATACAACATGCAAAAAAGTACACCTCAATAACCGAGTTTTAAAGTTACAGATCAAAAATAAAATAAAAATCGTTTTTTTTTGCAAATTTCTAAAAAAATATTGATTTTACTAGGCTTATGTACCGAAATTGTATTTTTTTCTTATTTTATTAGCTAGGTAAACTATCTAGCTTTCAAATGAGACTACTTTGAATAAAATACACCGTTTACTCAAAAAGAAACGAAGAAAAAACCAGATGAATTAGTTTTCATTAAAAAAAATATTAAATCGGCTTTATTTTTGAGATAGGTAACATATAATTTTTTATTTTTTGTTTTTTATCGATAAATATATGTCGTGTATTCGCACATCTCGTTTGAACAAGGTTCGACAGAACACATTGTATATATATAAAGCCATTTTATCATCGGAAACGTATTCTAACGCTGATCTTTGCTGGGGTATAGTTACAAAAAGAGGCAAAAAAAAAATATTTACGAGTTCTTCTGAAAAACAAATATAAATAAATAATGTTGGAAAATCTACACAGCATGATCTAGCCCCAAGCTAAGCAGAGCTTGTGTTGTGGGTACTATATGACTGATATTTTTAATACAATGTATTACATACCTACATAATGTATATAGATATTTTTATTATACATAGACCAGAACACCCGGAACAAATATCTGCAGATCGTACATTTGTCCCGAGGCGGGAATCGAAGCCGCAACCTCCTGTGTCGCCGGGCGGCGGGTCTTCGCCCACCGCGCCACAGAGGTCGTCGTCGCTATGGTAGAGAAAAGGCCAAAAAGCTCAACAGTTCTTTTGCGAGTTCTTCGGAACCCTATAAATCAAATATAGCTACGTTTCTTGGCAATTAGGTATTTTTCTGGCATCTATCATCTCGATAGCACCCGGAACAGGAGGCACCCAGACGGCAGGCGCCAGATCTACGCACGTGCCTCTGACGTTCATAGTATCTCTATGTGGCCTGTGGAGATCACTTCATTATATTATCTGGCTAATGAAAATGGGGATGAAGGTTAGGTTATTGATTTCGATTGGCCTATTTCGGCGTAGGGTCATGGAGGTAGTCTTTTTTTGAATATCATCCGTTTGTGTCACTTACGCCCATGATAAACTCCTTTGTTTTCTCTTGGCTGTATTTTGTACCTACGTGTGTTCAAATAAATGCTTTTTCTATTCTATTCTATTGGTATTTACCAATCTAATACCACACAATATCACAATAAATGATATATTTTCTTAAAAATGTTTTAGTATAAATAAATAATGCTGGACAATTCACACAGCATTATCTAGCCCCATGGTAAGCAGAGCTTGTGTTATGGGTACTAGATAACTGATATACATAATACAATAAATTACATAGATATATATTTTTTATTATACATAGAAAACGACCAGAACACCCGGAACAAATATCTGCAGATCGTGCACACAATTGTTCCGAGGCGGGAATTGAACCCGCAACCTCCTGCGTCGCAGGCAGACCTTCGCCCACCGCGCCACATCGGTCGTCAAATTAGTTCGAATTTTACAAAAAGAATAGAAGCAGATTGTCAAACCAAACGATGCTTGTCTCAGTTCAGGCAACAATTCTTGTAAGTTATTAGGTTTAATTGATTTTCATTCAAAACAAGATGTCTTGTACGACTAACCATTTAATGAAGACAATAACTTTAAAAACGAAGAAGATTCATGTAACAAAATATTTGATCTCTAAATATAGTTTAATAAATTACAAATTCAAAACAGAATATTCATTATACGATAAAAAATGTGACTATACTGACTGATATCACACTATCACATCACACTAATATTATAAAGACGAAAGTTTGGATGTTTGTAACCGCTCCACACAAAAACTTCTAAATGGATAGGGCCGAAATTTTGCATACAAATAGTTCTAGACCTGCAATAAAAGATAGGCTACTTTTTATTCCGTAAAACAGTTCTCCTGAGATAGAAATAACCTCTAAACATTTCCTCATAAACAACGGGCATAAATAGTATATTATATGTATAATGCTGTTGCCAACTACAACTAAGAGCGAAGCAGCGAAAATTATTAATTTACCCCATAACGAATGTTCCGATTATTTGAATTATTGCACGTCATTCTCTCAAATATTTTTGCATACCGACTAACGGTCAAGCATGTTGATCCACAAAATGTATATACGTGATACCTTACATAACACATGTATTTGGTAAATAAATTTATCTTTATCTTTCGAGGTACCCGCGAAAATTGTCAACAGCATCATTCTGTAAATAAGATCCAATCAATCAGTCTGGTAGTTAAACGAGTCATCAATTAACACGGTGTCCGTTAATACGGGGGCTGATTACCCGAAACAACACAACTGTGGCAACTGGTTGCCGTTAGGGTTGCCATGATGAACGTGGGTTAGGAATTTTGGAAACAATTTCCAAAAATGTTGGTTACAGTTTTTAAATTTTTTGGTCAAACCAATAAACGTTTTTTCGAACCTTCCACGGTATAGAAAGGCTCTCAAGACAAACATGAAACGTCAAGTGCTAGTTGGACTCGCGCACCGAGGGTTCCGTGTCTATAAGACCTTGATTCTTGCCAATGTATGGTTCTAGGCCATGGGAGTTTCCCTTTGGTCCATGGTGAGAAACAATAATTTTTTAGTATTACATATCTACAAATTGACGGCTTTCCCCCTTAAGTTTGCTATAAGACTGCTTATTGCCAAACTTTATGAAGCTAAATCAACGGGATTTCACTGCTGGGAAAACATTGACCTTGGTTTTGTGTGCATGTCATTCCCTTAGAAATATCAAAATATTCGGGTATAAGACAACTGCAACTTTTGATTGCCTCCACTTAAAAAATGTATGTCAGGGCGCGCTGCGCCATAGACCTTATCAACGTGTATGTACGTTACATAATATAAAAATTATACAAATATATAATTTCCAACAATGGCTGGCTCCATGCCAACTATTTACATGCCATTTAGGTTTATTACAAAAACTTGTATTTGTTATTCTGCAGCGTGTGGTTACCCTACAATGCGACACGTATCCGATCCGGGTCAGTGCAGCGTCAGAAATGGGTCACGCTTCACGTATGTAATACGAGGCTTGGAGCCTTGCTCCTGAATATTGGAAAATTAATTGCTTCGATAATTACTGCCAAGTGCGAGCTGGTTCTTTGAGGTGCACCTGTGACCCAGTTCTGGTTATTATGCTGTTTGCGGCTTTTCCTGAGGTCTCGCTTTACGAATTTAATGTCTCATGTTTTTCTTTAATTGTGATTTATTTTTATTTTGTGTGTGGACAATAATATGTTTGAATAAAGAAACTTTTTTTTATTTATTTTTATTTATTTACGTCTAATCGAATGTAGAACTTTCGTAAATAATCTACAACACATCATATAGCTAAAACTCACTTGTTTCGTTTCGGATATAGCTGTAAGCTAAATATAAAAATCGACAAGTAATGTAAAAACTGAGTTAATAAAATTGTACTTGTAGGTTACGTATGGGCGGTTTGTTTGCAAACGTCTTGGGCAAAAAAGAATACCATCTTTCAAGGTGGCAATGCTGCCAACATTATGGGCACTCTGCCTTCTGGTGACGGTTTAGATTTTTAGTAAATTATTATCTATAGGTGTAAATACTAATTGTAAATACGTTTTGTTGTTTGAATAAATAAATACAGAAGTATTTTGAAATAAGATTGAAAATAGCTCTGGCCCGGTCGTATTTTAATCATGTTCTACGAGTATAATAAGAACAAGTCCCCAGATAGGTCAACAAGGCACTTAGCACTCTATCACCTATTATTACTCTAGATGTAAAAGAAAGTGACATAATTTTTTTATTCACTTTTTTATAATAAAACCGGCGCGGGCGATGAATGTCGTGTCAGATATAATTTATCTCCAAACATACATTACTTTTACGATAAAGCTTTCTTTTCGAAATAACGGCCAGTCGCTATACAGTGTGATTCTGCATAAGGTGCACAAACTGAAATGAGGGAAACTACGCCCTATTTTATCGACGGAAAATGTGTTATTTTTTTTTATTTTCTTTAAATAATTTTTTTATAGCGTTTTTAAACTTTTTTTTCGCTACTCGGACCCCCATGTAAACAAAACGGTGTAACTTATAAACTAAACGATCAATTACTATGAAACAAACTCAGCAGTTATTGGAAATAACAGGAGCTTCTTACTAAATAAACATTGTGAATAATACAAGCCTCAATTAAAAGCTATGATGTTTTTTTTAAGCAAAATCAGCCTTTTTTTCATAGATTTTTGTAATAATTTTAAAATATCTCAATAAAATCAGTACTTTTTCACATTTTTTTATGACGTTACTTTATTCTACATTGTATTATCTATCTTATGGTAAAAATTGCTTATTCCTATCTCAATCACAACATTATTTATCGACTGTTAAAGAAAGGTACTCCGATCATGCTGCATCTCTCAATCATAAGGATGAATAATTTGGGGTTATAAAAACAGGAATAAGTGTTATTAAAATCATTTATTATTTAACATTAAACCTAGTGCATAAGGTTCTCAAAATGTCCACCTCTTGCTTGTAAGCACAAAGTCGCACGAAGCACTATTTGTTGCGTAGCTCTCCTTATCATGTCGGGGTTATTTTTTATTTCATTCGCGCAGTTAATTATGCGGTCCCGCAGATCATGCTCACTGTTGATGGAGGTGCTGTAGACGCGTTGTTTCATGGTCCCCCATAGGAAGTAGTCAAGTGGCGTCATATCAGGTGAACGCGCAGGCCACCCTACGGGTCCTTGTCGGCCGATCCATCGGTTAACATAATTTTCGTTTAAAAACGATCTTACGATTCTGGCATAATGAGCAGGACATCCATCCATTTGCAGATACATCGTTCGACGCAGAGCCAGTGGGAGATCCTCTAGTAGTTCAGGAAGGTCGTTTGTTAGCAGTCCTAAAAAACTTTCACCGTTCAACGATCTCGGCAATATGATGGGTCCAATCAGCATGTCTCCGATAAGACCTACCCTACCCACTGGCTCTGCGTCGAAAAAAAGGCTGATTTTGCTTAAAAAAAACATCATAGCTTTTAATTGAGGCTTGTATTATTCACAATGTTTATTCAGTAAGGAGCTCCTGTTATTTCTAATAACTGCTGAGTTTGTTTCATAGTAATTGATCGTTTAGTTTATAAGTTACACCGTTTTGTTTACATGGGGGTCCGAGTAGCGAAAAAAAAGTTTAAATACGCTATAAAAAAATTATTTAAAGAAAATAAAAAAAAATAACACATTTTCCGTCGATAAAATAGGGCGTAGTTTCCCTCATTTCAGTTTGTGCACCTTATGCAGACTCACACGGTCATATATGACGACCGTTAATATAGAAGTACAGCAATCACATATAAAAAAATAGTGTTTGCTTTTAAACCCCGAAGAAATAGGGGTGTAATATATAAATTTGACGTGTGTATTTGTGTTTGTCTGTGACATCGTAGATTGCAATCGGATGAATCGATTTGGATTGGATTTACATTTAGCTTGAAAGGTGCTAGATTGAAGGTTCATAGCTATGTTTTGAAGAAAACCGAACAATATGTAGAATAATAAAAATAGTCAATGTTTATTATTTAAGTAAAATTAGCTTCCTTATTTATCTCTATCCAATCCATGTTAGTGCGTGGCCCGAGAGCTGGTGAGTATCTGTTAACGCATCAGCATTGACATACAGCGGGGCAATGTAGCCAGCGTCTTGGGGACGCTTTCGACTGGTATTAACATGGACTAGTTGAGCTATCTGTAGATTGTTAAAAGCAGTTAGCTCGATTGCTTCAATTGTAAATACTATTTCTATTTTTGTTCTATTATTTGATTGTAACTTTCTTTGTTAATAAAGATTCTGATTGTTATTATCTATCTAAATCTTATAAACGAAATAATTTCATGCGTTATTTGATCGTCCTGACATTACAAACTAGAGTTCATATCAGTGCTGACACAAATAACCTACAGCACTATCTATTTCTTCTAAACTGGTTCAGTAATGAAATAAAACATTGATGTCATTGCGAATGAAATAGAACCAATAAACCAAGAAACCTATTTATCCTACAGAAAGAGTGCGCTTGGAGAATTACGCAGAATTAAATTGAGAGCAATCGTCTGCGATAAAGATTTGTCAACTGATAGCTTTGTAGTTTTTTTGTAAGAGTAAGTAGTTGATTTTCTGCAGGTAGATGCTGGATGCGTCAAGCTGAAGATATGGCGCTATGGCGCTCATTAAAATAAACACAAAGTTAAAGATACTGAATATATCATCATCATCATCAGCAACCTATGATACCTTTCCCAAATGCCCCCATTTGGGGGAGGACTATGTCCAGCAGTGGACTATCATAGGTTGTTGATGAAGATGATGATGATTTATTCAGTATCGTTAACTTTGTGTTAATCTGCATAGCACTTGTGCACTATAAAAAAAAAAGAAATGCTGGACAATCCACACAGCATTATCTAGCCCCATGGTAAGCAAAGCTTGTGTTATGGGTACTAGATAACTGATATACATAATACAATACATTACATAGATAGATATTTTTTATTATACATAGAAAACTACCAGAACACGCGGAACAAATATCTGCAGATCGTACACACAATTGTTCCGAGGCGGGAATCGAACCCGCAACCTCCTGCGTCGCAGGCGGACCTTCGCCCACCGCGACACATCGGTCGTCAAAACTATAGTAGTACTAGTAGGTATATGCGCGCGTCTTCGCACGCGTTGTGTCTATCTATACATTTAAAGGTTATTTCTATTCGATGGGAACTGTTTTATGGAATAAACAGTTCCTATGTTTTATGCCTAGCTTATACGTATATGCAACAATTTCAGCTCGATCCGTTCAGTAGGAATATTGGTGGAAAATATTATCGAAATTGGCACCATCGAAGCAAATTACAGAAACTCGTTACACATTTAATTGATCTCTTGTTCGAATTTAATTTTAAGTTTTAGTTAGTCTTGCTGTTGCTTGGTGTTGTTGTATTATTTGTTGTACATTTTTGTTAGGTTTGGATTCATAAATTTCTTCGTTGGCATAAAAATATCTAGTAGATAAGAAAAGGTTACATAAAATTAAGGACTTATTCTGTTACGAATTCCCTGAAACTTTTGAAGAAAAAGACAAAATTTATGAATGAAAAGAAAGTTAATTCGTTTTGATTGCCTTATTTGAGGTGTTTAAGGAAATTGCTTCATTATAACCTTCTTGAACTTGGCATTTAAACAACCTTTTGAGGATTACATTCCAGAGAGAAATATTTTAAACATTCTGATGCTCTAAACTCATTTAAAACGGAATATGTACCCTGATTTGTTTTTTGAGTTATTCCGTGATCATGGCGCATGAAACCGTGCCGAAATATTGGAAAACTTAAAAATCAAATCATGGTAAATATCCCGTTTTAAATGACTTTAGTGTTAATAACCATGATAGTATCAAAACTTTTAGTGTGAAGCTCATTCTGATTCTGACTGCAGGTTTGTAAAAGGGATTTTTTTTAACAATGTTGCTTTTTTTCGAAATTAACCCTAGATCACTAAACATTAGTCTCACAGGCGACACGGTTCCCGCGCATTCGCTGTTTAGGTATGTTCCCGATACTACCCCACCCCGCCACGCTCAGTACCTTCCTAATTTAGTGTTTTAGCACCCTGCGCATTACGTACGTCAAGCAAAATATTGGCGTTTTATTTTGTTAGTTAGAACGACTAATGTTTAGTGACTGAGTAACTCGAAAACAAGTTTAGTGAGCTAGGGTTAAAAGGGATTGCATAATTTTAATTCAGTTTAGTTTTTGGGACATCTGAATTAACACCAACCTATTAAAATAAACACAATGAGGAAACGCGCGCGGTGTTTATCTCGACGCACTGACTGATATCGAAAACGAAGAAACTTTTATGTATGTAGTTCCGAGAAATCGCGTGCAACGAAATTGTTTGTCACCCAGTTAAACTCAGTGGCATAAATGTAGGTCATACATTCATCATTCATTTAAAAAGTTTAGTTGAAGCCTGAACTTTTCAGAAAATAATTTCGCTTAAACATTGATTAAAGAAAACCACTACAATAGCTCGACCCAATTCAGCTTAGCCATGCCTTCGCTAGTTATTAGAATAAAAAAAAAGAAATGGCGCAGAATTATCACGTAGACTTATTATAGTCATATTATTATTGATTAAAGAAACTCCAGATAATGCGAGCGGTGGGTATTTGGACGAAAATATTGATATAATAGTATTGTATTTATTTATTTTGCTTTAGTATTCAATAATATAAAAATACTTTTGACATTCGTCCTCTGTCTATATTACTTTCTTTCTAAGGTAGAATAATACTAAAACGTGTCACTCTATGACGATACCATTGTCATAGTAAAGCGATTAGCTTAGCAGAATAGAACCCCTAAAGAAAGTTGGTTTAGATCTTTTGTTAGCTAATTTATTTATTCAAAAGCCAAGTGATCTCTAGCAAGCGTTTGAAGTGGTAACAGGAATTCTGACAACAAAGTCAGGCACTGTAAATCATAAATACCTAAACAGTATAATAGTTTGTAAACAATAAGATTTGAGGAATATTTTTTCATTTGTTTGTATGTCAAAACTAAAGATCTAAAATCTAGACTTTTAGTATTAGGTACATATTTTGTTTTTTTAGTTGGCGAACTGGTGTAGGGAAGGTTGTTCTTGGTACCTACATACACGTTGACATTGTAGGTATTTCATATTTCAAAAACTTTATTCCTTTAGGTTTACAAAATAAGCGCTTAGACAAGTAAAATTGTTTGCTATAAATTATGATCAAATAAGAAGTTTTTAATTTTTTATCCACTAGTGTAATAAGTGAAAGAGAAACCACCAGTACATTCTTAATATCACTCAAGAGTCTAATACAAATTTGTTTTGTTTATCTATCTAAGATACATGTCAATATAAATCATGTCATGTAAAGCTAAACACAACATTGAGTATCTTACATACATACATACGAGTACTATTGTCGGTGCGGAACTAAGCGACAAGAACGAAGACAAAGAGCGAAGACAAATATTCATAGCTTACACGTACTCACATCCGAATACCTACTAATGTGAGGTGAAGACTTGCTTATATCTAAGTGGCTTTTCATTAGATCATCATCACCATCATCAGCCTATGTTAGTCCATTGTTGAACAAAGGCCTCCTCCAATGAGCGCCATAGCACACTGTCTTCAGCTTGACGAATCCAGCATCTCCCTGCAGTTTTCGCAAATCGTCATCCCACTTGGTCGCAGGGCGTCCTACACTACGTTTACCGAGTCGTAATCTCCACCCAAGAACACGTTTACCCCATTCATTATTTCCCCATTCATTCCCCATTCATTCATTAGATATCCGAGAATAAATCACGTCAAAAGTTTATGCGCATTTGCTTATACCTTTTACCGATACCTACTGACAAACAATCATTATTTCGCTTTCACAACAATATGCTGTCCAACAGTTTGAAATGAGGTCAGCGCAGCTCGATAACCGAATTGTAAAGTGTCGAGCAGTTCTGTACATCCACAGCATCATATCTGTTGGAGCTTTGCCAGAGAAATGCTGCCAATTTCAGACGGCTAGTTCTAAGCCAATTTCAGACTAAACGGGGGTCTTTCTTGACAGGTTAGGTTAGATATCCACCTGCCCATTGTGGTTATGAATGGCGTACGCGACCTATATAAAACCTATATAGCAAAATAGATGTCTCTAACAGAACGCCAGGGACCAAGTTTGGATAAAACTATGTTTGATTAGCGAACACAGACACTTTATTCTTTTAAGTTAAATGGGTTTCTTTCAGATAATTCCACATGTACAAATAATCTGAAGGTTCAAATATTATCAACTGAAATTTTACTAAAATCGATTCCGGTATCGTCTGAAGAGATTTATATTTTGAGACGTTACATCTTGCATAGACTTAATTTTTCCCCAAAGCAAAGATTCTACTACCAATATAAGATATAGTAACAAAAACTTACACTAAAACCCGCACTAAGTTCAGAACCTGTATCGCGGGAGGCCGAATTACAAAAAAGAATGACCAATAATCAAGACTGTAGTAAACAGGGCAGCAGTTCACACTAGAAAACTATTTTAGGAAAACAAAAGAAGAAAGCAAATACTAAAAACAACAAAAATTAAAAAAGAACAACATAGTGTATCATTGCTTTAAAAGAATAGACAAGTATCTAGCTAGAACACTTATATAGAAAGTCAGCCCTATCGTGTTAATCACGGCGTCGAAGCCACAAATTGACGAAACCTTAAAACTGATCGATTGCCATTCAAAGAGAGGTTACTCAGGACAAGGAGGTCTATATTTAGACCATTCTTACTTAGCTTAGTATTGTATTCAAGTCACGTGCTTGTTGTTCCTGTATGGATATACGAAATCGATGTAGGTACTGGCCTACAAGTTTCTGTATTATCCGTAAAGGTTTTCTTTGAAACGCTGGTGAATTATACAGTTTTATCTGTCTTGTGCGAGCAATGAAAATACTTAACGCGACGTTCGTCAATTTACGTAATCGTTCAATAACATAACAATTAGGTATTGTAGGGTTTCACATAGTAATTTATTCGTTGTTTAAGAAAATACATGCGTATGGACCGAATACGTGATCCCGACTGCCTGAGCGAGTGGGATCGCTGAACGATATCATAGAATGACGACATGAATGAAAGGTAAGATAGGCAGGGATCCCACCAATGAATCGTTTTTACCTTATGCCTAGTGTGTGCATCCTACAGTATTTAAATGATAAAAAAATGCAAAGAATAAAATAAACATTATAATAATAAGCTCTGCTTAGCTTGAGGCTAGATGATGCTGTGTAGATAATTAGACACATACATACACGCGTATTGCAATAAATAACTATGGAATCACATCGCACAATTAAATTATAAAAAAAAATAGAAAAACTTAAAAAAAATATTGGACAGAAGACGAAAAGTCGTTCCATGGAGCTCTCTGTTAGTAGATCTTGAAGCATGCATAGGTATAGCATCCATAGGTAAGTGCTATACGCTCCCTCATGGTCACCCTGACCTTACGTAGGAAATAACATTTTATTTGCTAGCCGGTCGTAAAAGCTACAAATGAATCTCAACTGTCTTGCAACGTGATCTGTATCATTACATTCTAGGTCCAGAAGAATCTGACTAGTTATAATTAGGGATTTTATTCTAGGTTGGAATGTGAGATATAAGTACTCTAATAAGATACATACTACGTACATTGTTCCTAAATGTACTTATGCTGAAATAAATACTTTTTACGTCAATACCATTAAACGTACAAGCATGTTTTTTTTTAGGTTTTGTGCCAACATTGCCATTTATTATTCTGTTGGCACAAAACTAAACAAGCGTTGTTTGACCATTGAAAAAAGCTAAAATTTTGGGCTAGGTAGTTTAGGTTTTGGTGCCAACAAAATAATCAAATACCAATGTGTCCGTAACTAGAGATAAAAAAACGATTAAAAAAAGTCAAAGTCAGTAGCAATATAATAAATGCTAAAATAACAAAGTTTATAAGAGAATAGAGCGTGCGAAGTCACGGGCAGAAGATAAATAACCTAACCTATAAGGTAATATTTTTAAATTTTAAATACTACTAACTGACCCGGCGAACTTCAAGCCGCCTAACAGGTATTCTGCTATTCGGGACGGAGATAAATATGTACATCAAACCAAAAACAAAGAAAATTGATCCAGCCATTCACGAGTTATATTATAAGTGTTCGAACAAACCTGACTTTTTTTTTATAATATATAGATATAGATAGATGTTCAGCGCTTGCTAGTTACTCTACCCCTTTCTATAATGGGCTATTCGCGATCATAATGGCTCCGATCATGCCTAACTGAACCAAAGGCCATGGTCAATCGTTTGAGTCCACTATTTGAGTGCCAATTTGGACGGGTTTGGGCATAAACTGTGCCATTTCTATAAGTACCCAGGTAGTTTATCGTTTTGTTTGCGTTGGTGGTTTTATTAACAACCTACGAAGTATATACCTTGTGAGCTCTAGTTGTATTTGCATAATCTTTTGTAGCATAGCACGTGTATGTTCACGGGATTAGAAACAATGTGAGTATTTTTTGTATGATGATGCTTGACACCACTTAGAACCTTTTTAATGGATGAATAAAGAGCATATGTGCTTTAGTCATACAAACAATATTAATTTAGATTACTGTACCTACCTACGCTATTCTGCTGTAGCTCTATTCAGCATGGAAAAAGTTTGACGGGAACTAAGTGGAAACTAAATTCAGACAGGATGCATAAAATTATAGAAAAAAGGAAAGGAAGCTCTAAAAGATTACTTTGTAACTTTCCAATCATATAAATCTCCAGAGCCCTACAAGGAGGTTCCATTAAACGTTTATCATCGGAGATCTAGACAAAATACAACGTAAAAACCTGCCTTGAACCGTCGTTGCATACATTAAGGATTTGACTGCGTTCCAGAATCTGCCCATTTCTTTTGCTAAGATACCGAAGTGGAGTTTGTAATTATTTTTTCTTTTTCCAGACAAGTCCTATCCCATATAAAAAACATTCCCGAGCTGATTCTCCTCGGCAACGTCTCGCCTACCGTTCGTCGCCTGCCCATCTTCAGCCTAATGGTCAAGCACCCTCGAGGGACGTTCCTTCACCACAACTTTGTCTGCGCAATCCTCAACGACGTGTTTGGGATCCAGGCTAGAGGTGGACTGAGCAGTAATTTGAACTATGGATCTGATGTGCTGGGGATCGACAGTCAGCTTTTGAAGGAGTATGAGAAGCTGTTGGATGTTGAAGTGTAAGTATTAGTACTTTGTGGCTAAGTACTTTCAGATAATATTGTGATTGGGCTGTAAGATTCGACCTGCTTAGTCTCTCGACTCAGTCTGTTGAAGACGTAATAATGACTAAGGGAACTTACCAGTGGAAGGACAGCATCTTCCTTCTGTGTATTAAGCAACGCCTGTACAGCGACTATCAATGCGTCTGCCAAGTTTGGTGATGGCAAACTCCCTCTCATTACAGGAGGCTTGTTCAGAATTGGTTATTATAGCGGTTCTTGGCGTTTGTTTTGATGGAAATCAACATCAAAACAGCATCGAATCTTTTCATGTCTAATTTTATGAGTATCGTTTCCTATTCTAAATAAGAATAAATATCGTTCTTGTGATAGAATTCTGGACCAAGGCGGTTACAAAGTGTTACCCGGTAGAGACGAAGCGTCTTCGAACTAGAACACCTACCCGATGGTCGGATGATATCGTTGGCGTGGCCGGAAGACTGTGGATGAGGCTCGCACAGGCACCAGTAAGCTGGCTTGTAAATGAGGAGGCTTGTATATACCGTGGCTGATGATTAATAGAAATCTAAAAGCTAAGCGCCATCGTAAAATCTCTGGCATATCTCCCACATGATAGGCTGTAGGTACACATCTAAATAATTATAAAGACCTTTGCTGGCTCTCGATATTAAACTTCTGGATGTGTGCCAGTCAACAATCTAGAAATATCCCTATTTGTCAATCTATGACACTATCCCGTTAGGTACGTTAGGTAATTTCACTAGCTATGGATCATTTGAATTTGAACTTTACGACAAAATTATAAAGTTCAAAACGGGCCTTTCGAATCTCGATAGAGTTATCTAGTAATTTGAGCAAATCAAACTGAGCGCCAGCATTGTGATTCGAAACTGACGATTCGATTCGATGTGCTAATTGTATCAAGGCCAAATAGTTTAGCAATAACGTGTAATGTTATTGGTTACAGACAAAAGGAGATCGCACGGGTACGGAAAATGAGCGACGTGAGGGCGCCAGAAGTGCCAATACATAATGAGCACCTCAGACCCGGATTCTGCAGAGTTTCCCTGCCTTTCTTCATGTCTGAGGGTGAACTGGCTTTTGTCCTTGAGGCTCTGAAGATGGTAGCGACAGAAGGCTGGAAAATTCTCCCTCAGTACGTCGTTAACCCTGAAACGGGGCAGTGGAGACACCACACCTGCTCTGTTCTAAGAGACAGGAAGTCTTTACATTCGCTGAGGTTCACTGATGGGAAGATATCGGCACATGAGCGGAGAATTTCTGGTAAGGTTAACTCCTAAGCATTACACATGCTGTGTATTTGTGAAAGAAAATGCTAAGGAGTTCCTTTTTTTCAGGTCCTGGAATATTTCCACAAACACATACTGAGTGTCTTCAGACAGCGAGAAATTTGTTCAACCGAGCACGGAAGCTAGCAATGAAGTGTTCGACTGCAGAACCCACCGTCAGTTTCAACCCTCGCATTGACTATCTCAGATGGTTCATGCTGCCAAAGGAAGCCCACGACCTACTGCTGGGCAAGTCAGGAAACGTCAAACACATTGTGCCATTCGACCCCTCGGGCTATACGGGAGCGAGAAAGAGCCTTCACTTCAACAGATCATCCATGATATCCTCACCCATACTAGGGTCATCAGCCAGACATTTCAGCCTTTCAGCTATCGATGATTGCCAAATATTCAGACTGAAACAAAAGAAACTCTTCGTGAGAGAATCTAGTCTTAGAGAAACGCACAAAGAAGATGCAGTTACGACGCACCCTGTTCATTTCGCAGTTGGAGAATCCGTTTCACCCTTGCGTATGTCACCGCACAATTCTAAGTCACTACTTATCAGATCAAGATGCTACAGTCTGGGCTCTGACAGCCCCCCGGTAGCACTCAGTGCACAAACAAAAATGAACCTTGGCTTAAAAGAAACAAGCCCTGGCATTCCAAGTGCTAAAGTCAGCAGCTTCTGCAATTGTGGGAGCCAGACGGACTTACTCTCGCTCATAGACAACGAAAATGGAAAGTCTTACAGCACTCAAAGCAGCACTTCAATATCAGATTGCAGCCAAATAGGACGCTCATCGCCAACGCTGTCCCTCAACTCGCAAACTTCTGAAGAGATACAGGCATACGTTAAAGAGATGACGAAGGAAATAGCAATAGAAATCAAATCTGAAATCCGCGAGGTAATATCAGCAGTCGACGATATTTTGGAGAATTCTGAATCACTCGAACAGTCAAATGCAAGTATGTCCTCGATTTCTAGTCAGGGTGACCGGAACTCTGTGTCTGTCGTTGATGTTGCTGAGTATTTAATGGGAATGTCGAGAGCAATGGCCTCAGAGGTCAAGGATGAGATCAGAGAGATGGTCAATCAAGTAGACGAGATGATCTCTCCAGACTACAACTGCATGAGAAAGAGTTCCCCACCGCAGCACGGTCGGCAAAGATTAGGCTCAGGCCCTGAACTAGGCTTGCAGCTCAAACCGACTCAAGTCCTACGGAAGTGTCCAACAAGCCCAGTCCTCCCCGTCTTACCGTATGATGAAGACGATAGAATATACAAGAGATCGCCTTCTCTGAATTCTCCCAAGTCTGCCCAATGCACGCCGCTGCACGAAGTCTCCGGACCCAACAGTATTTCCTTTAACTCCAGCGAGACTTCGACACCGGACACTATCATCCAAGTGGTGACCACTTCCAACTCTCCGAACATGCCTAAATCTCTGAGCTCAAACAAGCTATCTGATGAGGAGACCTGCAATGATGCGAGTTGCCGGCAGTGCACTAAGAAGTCCTGGAGCCAGAATCCTTCCATCAGCTCTCAAGATAGTGGCATCAACATGACGTTTACGGAAACTGACTCCTATACGGATATTGGTAAGTAGACTTGAACTTCCTTTAATAAAAAACGTAATAATAATATACCCACCGACTACTTAACTAAACTTAAAAGTAATTTTATCGTAAGAGATACTTTAGCAGACCTACCAACCATTAGGCATTTGTAGACTCGGTGTGGCAAGTTTACAGTAAATGTGAATATGTCTTCATATGATGATGTTACATTCGGAATAAATAAAACACGACAACCAGTAATAACATCAATTCATTCCATTGTCAAGTGCGAACCACCCGAGACAAAATAATATCTTCATGAATCTAGTTTATCTGATTCTTTCTAGTTTTTTGTGGCACCTCACAGATATTATCGACAATACAGTGATGATGCTCTGCTCATGCCCCTTAAGTCTTGGCACAATTATTATGATTGATGATTCACAGTTTATTTGTGGTCATAGTTATTTACATACATGAAATAATTATGTACATAGATAGTACTTACCTAGAATCGTGCATGTGATACATTTTATGGCCAATTCGACACTATGAATATCGCTTTATTTAATGGTACCGAACGTAACTACCATCAAAGTAATTATCAATATACTTTATACTTCTGGAGTTGTTTTTGAATTGCGTACTTGCTCATCAAATAATTATTCCTTGTCGAAATAATATAATTTGACACCCAACAGCATAGCGGTCTCTCGAATGCCTTTTAAACAACAATAAACTCTGACGACCTCTGTGGTGCGGTGGGTGAAGGTCCGCCAGCGACGTACGAGGTTGCGGGTTCGATTCCCGCCTTTGAACTATTGTGTGTACGATCTGCAGATACATATATGTTCCGGGTGTTCTGGTCGTTATCTATGTATAATAACATTATTTATATTTATTTAATAAACGGCATAATTAAATCTAGTGTAGGACGCGTTGCGACCAGGTGTGATGACGACCTGCGAAAGACTGCAGGTAGATGCTGTATGCGTCAAGCTGAAGACAGGGCGCTATGGCGCTCATTGGGGGAGGCCTATGTCCAGCAGTGGACTATCATAAGCGGATGATGATGATGGTGATGATATTTAAATGCCACACATTCAAACAAAGCCATAAACGAATTCCAGTAAAATGGCGCACTTCCTCAGAGTCTGCGAAGGGGCGAAGGCTGCAGTCCCGCCTCCGGATGTGCCAGAAGTACGAGACTCCTGACATCATAGAGGGCGTCCCTGTCTGCTCCGAAGACTTGGCGAGGATCAGACACGATAAGAATGAGGAAGGAAGGGTCGTGTTCCAGATACCGGATGATAATGAGAGGCAGAGTAGGTAAGGAGTTGAAATTAAAATAGGTTTCGTGTATTTATTATTTTGACAGCAAATATTTTAGTGTCGATTCTGTTGCATTTCACTACATAGTATAAAACAAAGTCGCTTCCCGCTGTCTGTCTGTCCCTCCCTATGTATGCTTAGATCTTTAAAACTACGCAACGGATTTTCATGAGGTTTTTTTAATGGATAGAGTGATCCAAGAGAAAGGTTTAAAAACCATTTGACACATATATTTTCACGCGGTCGAAGCCGCGGGGCGTAGCTAGTCTATTAATAAACTACTTTACAGTAATAAAACGTTAAAATTGTCGCCATCACTTTTTATCGCTCACAATGAAAATACAATATCAGAATCGATTTCGTCGAAAGCAAGAATGTGCTACTAACTTAATGGTATGAAATGCTATGAAAAAAACATGCAATTAGTTATGGAATCCGCAGCCAATTGTGTGTTATTTTCATGTAACAAAATAACTAGAATCGTATCGCTCATAGTCTGGTAAATATTGACCGATTATTTAGTTTTGCGTTGTTTCTGCGCTGTTGACCCAAATTGCCAGGTAAGTAACACCGCTCACAGCTGGGTTGGTTACAATCATAGGTATAATCATATTTTATGACACAGAATAAATTGACTAACACCTACCAAATATGTAGAATCAAACCTCTGTGGCGCAGTGGGCGAAAGTCCGGTTGCGACGCAGAAGGTCGCGGGTTCCATTCCCGCCTCGGGACAAATGTGTGTACGATCTATAGATATTTATTTCTATGTATAAAAAATATCTATCTATGTAATGTATTTATGTATGTATATCAGTTAACCGGTACCCATAACACTAGCTCTGCTTAGCTTGGGGTTTTAATTGCGTTCATTGGCGGAGGCACCTTTAGTCCAGCCGTGGACAAGCTTAAGCTGGTGATGATGAAATGTATAAGGAGTCGTTGTAGGTCTAACAATATATCACGATATGAAGGTGAATAACCTGTCCTCCTTGCATCATTTACAGAAGATTTAAGAAGTTTAAATTGGATGTAAATTAGCCGTGTAGCCGAGTTTGGCTGGGAATCAAAACGTTTGTCCACTGCAGAAAGCAATTTTTCATATCTGACAGGAAAAATGAAAAGTTTTGTCGCTATGTCTCTGTAAAACACTCGTGATTACTCCCTCTGTAGGACTTTAAAATTAGCTTTCTGAACATTGACCTAAATAATCTGGAATTTAGGTCATCGCGTTTTTCTTGCTAATTGCTTCTGGCTTTTCCCTATGTGTAATGCGTTCTTGTTTTCATCGGTCAGGGTTCTTATATTCTCTCTCTTAATCTATCTAGTAGGTGCTTAGTAACGGCATACTTGTTCAAAATGTCTACCACCACATATATACTACCAGAGTCAATTAGAAAAACGATATCCTTGCCAGTTTTTAAAGCTCAAGGATTTTTCCTGCCAAAAGAATGAATATTGGTACTTACTATTTATTTATGTATATAAGTAGTATATTATTTAGTTTGGTATTTGTAATATTTATTATTTAGTATTCTTGTTATGTTCTTATTTAGATAACCTGTGGTACACACCCTGCCTTTTCTGAAATTCATATAATTCTTTCCATCCAAAGGTTGCCTGGAAGAGATCGCTTCTAAGCGATAAGACCGCCCATTGGACATGTCGCATATAATGTATTTTTGTAATGATTGATTTGATTATGGTGTACAATAAAGAATTTTTGTATTGTATTGTATATACTCGTACCATAACCTATACCATAAAAAACATGGTGTAAAGTCCTTGAATAGTATTCAATATACATATAACATATTAATACATAATAACATATCAAGGCTTAAGTATAAGCACTGATATAATTATTTATCTAATACGTTTTTAAGAGGCTTGAGTTCATCAGAAGATAATCAGATAATTCGGCAGCTTCATCTGTTAAAAAGCTTTTACGCGGTGCGTTTGATCACGGCATACTAATCGTCCTTTACTAATAATTTACGTTTGTGAGTATAATTTCCCATCACCTGCATTGCTTTCCATCAAACACGCTTGAACCTTGCTAATAAAGGCCACCGTCCACAGAAGCGCACCAGACTCAAAGCGCTCCAGCAGATCATCGAATGCCTCATCCAGCTGCTCGGACCGTTCCTCTCGGTCCAGTGGGTACGGAACAGAGAGAAATGACGAGAGATACTACGATCGAAGGTTAGTCGTAGTTGATCTCAGATTGGTCATCTATTGAGCATGTAAGCTACTTCTGCGTTCAAGCCTCCACTTTATTGCGAGATGTTCTCCATTTCTTTCGTTTGTGTGTCACTCTCACTCCTTTTTCGCTTTCTTTGCTATTCGTTCCAAACATTTAACATTTCTTCTACATTCAATAGTTTTACGTGACTACCAATACCTATAGTGGCTACATGATTTTACGTCTATATCCTTAGAATAGCGAAAGACTCGTCATTTTTTCCCATGGGGTCCTTGACTCTTTGATTTTACTGCTTTATCCCATAGATAAAAGCAAACCCGTCATCGCAGCGGGTTCTTCACATGCTGCACATAAACTTCTGTTTTCTTTTCTTATAAAGTAAACAGAATGAAGTGTTGTTGTATGCAGTTTTTATCCTTCGCACGACTAATGTTTAAATAGAAAAATGTCAAAAAAGACGATTGTCCAAAGGCATGTCCAATTAGATATTTGGCCAATGATTAAATTGCCCAAACATAAAAAAGAACAATGATAAATGTGGTATTTTGATCCCATTACCTTTGTCACTCCATTCTCCTTAATTTAATTAAATTTTCCTTGTCCATAGCGATGCGGAGTGCCGAGTCTTCAAACCTTACAGTTGGGAAGAGCAAGACGACAGCAGTGCATGCAGCGACACCTCTCTTACTGACTTCACGTTCGATGATGAGGGCAAGTGGCACTGCCCGCCAAAGGTCATCTGGAAAAATACTGTGGAGGTAAGGAATTTTTTAAGGAAGCCACGGCAGACTATCGTCCCCTTCTTACTCAGTCCGTGGTTGTCTTAAGAGTTGACTAAAGGGACCTACGGGAGGAAGGATAGCAGCTTCCTTCTGAGTACTTTTGACACCAACACTTCGATCACAAATCCGCTTGCCAAGCGTGGTGATTACCACGGCAAAACCTCCTTTGTGGCGGAGACACGTTCAGTGTAGACGTAATTTGTACTGACGTGGAAGGAATTAACGTTATTATGGTGTGTACAGAAAAAATAGAAAATAATGAATAAAAAAGCGCCATATTGTAGCGTAATAGCATCGTTTGATGATTATAGGCCTTTAGCATCTTTAATAGAAAAAGACGCAATTATCTCAATTCACTTCCCGTTTTCGCATTCTTCAACTGAACTTTAACCCTTGACTGTTGTAAGAGACGACGACCTGCAGAAGGAAAATCTGCAGCTTTTTTCTGTGATTTTGAACACCAGGGTTCACCAATTCACCAGCCAATCGTGGTGGATAACAAACGGCAACCTTTCTTGTTTGCGAGTTCACCAGTAGACGTGACGTCTGCTAATTTGAAGATGAGGTTGTATCCAATAGTGACTATTTTCATGTTAATTCCAGGCAATCCAGGAGTTCCACATGATCCGGCCGAGTGACAAAGTCCTGGTGTGCCTGTCGGGCGGACAGGACTCCATAGCGCTGCTGCACACCATGCATCAGTACCAGTTCTACGCACGTTCTAAGGGCATGCATTTTAGTATCGGTGAGTTATAGTTCATTGACCCTCCAACTTATCCAAGCCCGTGGATGTCGTAAGAGTCGTTAAGGGAACACATCAGAGTAAGCCGAAAAGGTTTCTCATCATCATTACAGCTCCTTATGTTACCCTGGGTATTAGGCCTCCTATAAATCTATGGCAGCCTCCTCTGTCTTTGCCTTTCGCATCCAAGTGCTTCCTACTGTGTATTGTGTAGTGCGGTCGTAAGGGATATACACCGGGTTTGGTAGCGGTGCTTCTTGCAGTACAATTGACCACCGAACTGCGATCATCAAACCCGCATGCCCAGCGTGGGGACTATGAGCAGTACCCCAAGTTAAGCAGAGCTTGTGTTATGGGTACAAGATTTGGTACAAGATGACTGATATACTTAATACAATAGATTACATAGATATTTTTTTTTTATTATACATAGATAGCGACCCAGAACAAATGTCTACAGATCGTACACACAATTGTTCCGAGGCGGGAATCGAACCCGCAACCTCCTGCGTCGCAGGCGGACCTTCGCCCACCTCGCAACAGAGGTCGTCAAATGATGTTGAAGTATTTTATTTGTGGTGTAGGTAGAGAGTTGCGAGTTGTCATCATCATCAGCCTATGTTAGTCCACTGCTGGACATAGGCCTCCCCAATGAGCGCCATAGCGCTCTGTCTTCAGCTTGACGCATCCAGCATCTGCCCGCAGTCCTTCGCAGGGAGCTGTGTGTTGTATTGTATTGTAATTGTGTAACGTTCTGTTCCAGGTGCTCTGTATATCCACGAGCCCAAGTCCCAAGTAGACCCTCTGCATCTGATGGCGTACTGCCGCACGCTGGGCGTCAAGTTCATCTACCAGGACAAACTAGAGAACGACGAAACTGACCGTGAGTTGATCATACATTACAGTCATTTTAGAAATACATTTTGTATTACCATTAGCCGTAGTACACCGTCATTATCATTAGAATTGTGGTACGGTTCCCACAATTGCATGCACCTTCATGCAGTCAAAATAATGAATCCTATGTCCTATGTATTTATATACATATGTATGTATAAACCTTCCTCTTGAATCACTCTATCTATTAAAAAAAAACGGCATCAAAATCCGTTGCGTAGCTTATAGATCTGATTAGTTTAAAAATCTAAGCATCCATAGGGACAGACAGACAGCGGGAAGCGACTTTGTTTTATACTATGTAGTGATTTAGTTGTCTCTTATTTTCACAGGACGTCCAAGCGTGTCCAAACTCTCATCTGTTCACCGTTGGTCATGCCACGGCATCCGACGAGTCGCCTACACAGCGATGTGTGCCCACGGCTACAGCGTCGCCTGCGTCGCTCAGACTTTGGACGACGCGGCACGCGCGTTTATAGCAGCCGCGTTCCATTCCGCGTCCATTGGCAGCCTGAAAGCGCATTACAGAGTCAGGTAAATACAATCTACCCTCATTTACCCGTTGGTTGAAGGTAAAAGCGATTTGCGGACACAGCGACAGCGTGACGTGCGTCGCGCAAACTTTGGACGACGACGCGGCGTGCGCTTTTATAGCGGCCGCTTTCCAAATCACATCCATTGGCAGCCTCAAGGCGCATTACAGAGTCAGGTAAATACAATCTACCCTCATTTACCCGCGACTTGAAGGTATAAGCGACGTGCACTGTACACGGCTATAGCGCTCAGACTTTGGACCAAGCGGCGCGCGCGTTTATAGTGGTCGCGTCTCTATCCGCGTCAATAATATAATACCTGTGCTTGAGGGTCACGCTCTGCGCGCGGCCATCTTAAAGATAATTAAGTATAATTAGCTTTTTAATAGTTACTTAAACATGTAACATTTAAATCTAGCAACACTTAGTTAAAACCCTTTAAATCCTACAGATTTCTAACTATAAACTTTTTCTCCAGAGAGCACGACGTGCGCATCATCCGCCCGTTCATCTACGTGCGCGAGCGTGCACTGCACGCGTTTGCGTGCGCGCGCGCATTGCCCGACTTCCGGCACGCCTCGCCGCCCACCAGTCCCGAGCACAGCGACGACAGTGGGGACCATGGGTATGTGATAGATAATAATCACCTTTAGAACTCATTTAATAATCGTTTCAGCTTTTGTACGAAGACAGGCATCTAACTTACCGAATCGGCATATTTTTATGAATATGTGCCGAAGTATTGGAAAATTCAAAAAAATCTTATTTCGTAAATATGCCGTTTTATAGCGTTACGCTGTTGTGGCTGAATACGCCCTAACGGGCGTAAATATGCCGATTCAGAAAACTACTGCCTACATCTTCGTACTTGATTTTTTTGTTCATATTTGTATTTATTTTCAAATTAAAAATACATATGGATATATACATAAATAGGTATGGATGTGGTTGATGCCACAAATCCATAATGAGATTCTTCGTTCTCGTCTAGTGACTGGTCTCCTCTGTGGCCGTGGACCGTGGACCGAATTGAAAAATTCATTCGCTTTTGTATGGAAAATAATCCCAAGGAGGTGGTCTCATAAAATTTGTATTCCCGTAGAGAACTAGTATTTGTTCCAAAAAACTTAAAGAACAGTGTCATCAAGGAATTTGAAGTCGGTTTCTAGTGTTTTCAAAACAATCAAATATTTTTTATAATTTAGACGCCACATAAACGAAATGCCATTCCTAAACTTATCTAATGACCAAAACTCTCCCCAGCAAAGCCATCCTGGACCGCTCAGCCTCAGAACCCTGCAACCAATCCGACAAGACGACCACTCCACGTAGATCCCTCGACGAGTCCCTCGCTGAGAGCGTCACGGACCCACTGGAAGCGGCCAGGGAGCTACTCATGAATCAGGAACAGATGTATCCGTATCTGTTCGCAAGTCTGAAGAATGCACTGCATCCGCTGTTCAATGCTAGGTAAGATCTATACTTGTGGCGATCGCGGCGTAAAAGTCTACGGTCCACAAATATGACGTGTTAGAAAGCCACATTTTAGGCCTCTTTTATTTACAAATGAGGCCTTAAATGTAGCTTTTACCCATAACCAAAAGAATAATTATCTTGGAGTAATATACCTTTTATGTAGGACGGAGTTTCTCTGAAGGATAGGATTCGTAATGAATACATCCGACAGAGAACCAAAGTTATTGACATAGCTCTAAGAATTAGCAAGCTGAAGTGGCAGTGGGCCGGCCAAATCTCTCGAAGAACAGACAACCGCTGTGAACGTGTTCTTTAGTGGAGTCCGCGACTGCAAACGTAGTGTAGGATACCCTTCGGTCAGGTGGGATGACGACCTGCGAAGGACTGCAGGCAGATGTTGGATGCGGCAAGCTGAGGACAGGGCGCTATGGCGCTCATTAGGGGAGGCAGAGGTCCAGTGGCAGTGGACTACTATAGACTAATGATGATGATTATGGTGGTGATAATACCTGTTATATTTTTCAGAATGCTTGAAAAGGATCAGAAAGAGCAACGACACAGAAAGAAGTCCGTGATTCAAATGAAAAACGGCGCTCCAGTTTATGATTCCGAGGAAGGAACAGACGAAGAGCCGGTGTCATAAACAACTGTCAAAATGACACCTGTCACTGTCTAATCCCCGCCAAAACGATAAAAAGTTCAAAAAGTCGTTTAATATGTGTTTAGAGACCAATATGTGATTAAATAAGTGATTTTTGTGATTGAATGTTCAAGTGTTAAGTGTAGAACAGTTTATTTTTGGATGTTGTTCAGAGTTGCCATGTTGATAATTATTTTTAATATGTCAGTGTGATGTGATGTGGAATAGTGCATTTGTTATTGTAATGTTGATAGATGTTGAGTATTTTCATGTTGAGAAATGATATTTTTTATTGAGTACACGAACCTTAAGGTACATGTTCAAATATATTCTACACAAAATGATATAAGAATTGAAATAGTTGTAGAAGTGTTTATATTTATTAACTTCCAAAAGTTTTAGCAGTTATAACCTAAGCATTACTTGCATATGTAGTACATAGCCTATATATAATGTTTGTAAACAAAGCAACCACAAATAACCTTAAAATAACTCTACTCCTAAATTTCAGTCTGTTGGCGCGATTTTTTATTTGCAATTGACATTACTTGTCAATTTTAATTCTTTCCTTCAATAAATATTGCTATGTTTGAAACTAGACGCCGAGAAAGTGAAGTTTGAATAATTTGAGTCATGGTTTGTTTACAAACGTTATACGTCGAGTTTGGCTAGTGTATTAGTAGTACCTACTTTTAACCAGTAAATTGGTAAACGTTTACACTTTATTCGTGTTTCTAGATGTTTGCGTAGATATAGAAGCTTTTTATACGATTTGTCTGTAATTTGATTTAAATTTGTTGTATTATTGTTTTCATAAAATGCAATTATTTTACAACGATGTTAGTTTTAAATTATTTTTAATGGCAACATCAGCACCCATCTTCGATTTTTGAATAAAATTCAAAAATTCAAAATGGCTGCTGATGTGAGACTGAATACTACTTATTCATTGAGTTATCTCATCAGAGATGAAAATATTAATTTGTGACTCATTTTGTAATCTTTTTCTAGTGATTACCTAGTTTTAGTTGTTTTAAACTTTATTTTGCTGCTAACGTTTCTATTACTATGGCTATAAAGTTTATATTAGTATTAAGTGTTTATGACATAAGCAAAATTCCTATACTACTTATGATGTGAGTACCGTGGAATACTGATTTAAGTGGTGTTATTATAAAACATGTCCCATTTGTTGCTTCCATTGAATTGTATTCATATACTTACATGTCGAATATAATAAAAATATGATTTTCTTTCTTATAAATTGTGTTTTTCTTGAGAAATTGGAGAGGCTCCCTAATTTTCTAGGTTCGCTAAAATGAGAAGTCTTGTCAATGTTCACCTACCTGCATTGAGTTATGTATGTATCAGGTACCTAGGTTTAAGTAGGTACTTTAAATCATCTAATCACACTGCGAAAACTTATGTCGCTCTAAGTGGCATGGCAAACTGGAATGTGCCGTGTGGCACTACACGGCTTTGAATTTGCACCACCACCCCAACTCGTCCTGCGGGTGTCGTTAGAGGCTACTAAATATACAACGTGGGGCGGGCAGCAGCGCCTCCTACAAAATAATTTACCACCGAACTGCGATCCCAAATCCGCATGTACAGCGTGGGGATTATGGGCATTAGCCCCCTTTGAGATAAACGCCGATAAGGCGCTTATTAGGGGGAGGCCTGCGTCCAGCATTAGACCAATAAAAGCTGATGAGGTGAGGAAGAGGGAACTTGGAAAATAAATCGAACAATTTGGGTTGCCTACATCAATTTACTAATATAAAGTTATAAGAGAAAATCATTGTACGTGTGCGTGCGTACATTACAATAACCTTAAAATAATGAGTATTACGAGTACTATTCTTCAAATCTTAATAATTCAAACACTACTTTTACATTAAGCAAAGAGCAAAACTAACCTAAAAGCTAAATACACCAATTTAATTAGAGTTATAATTCAAAAAGGTTTCATGACACACAATATAACCTTACATTTGAAAAAATGCGTCTACATTAGGTATGTAAGAAAGGGAAAGCGAGATGAAGCGTGGCTCGGGAGTGAGGGAGTTAGACGCCCCAGCGCCTGGTGCGGGGCCGGCGAGCGCCGTCTTCGCCGTTGGCCATGCGGAGGCTGTAGAAGAAGAAGAAGTTTGTTACATTATGTTAAGATATTGTACTTGTACCTACAACATGCGAAACCCAATGTTATAAGGCAAGTAGGTGGGCTATTAGGACCATTGCATTGATTCAATGCCCATAATATACAGCTGCATTTTTATGACACTCCTTTATCATGTATTTTATTATTATAATTTTTGACATAATTATTAATTCTCTGCCCCTTTACAGCCAATCATTTTGTTAATTTTTATGTCTTGTGTGGTAAATAGGAGTCACTGTTTTGTCTGGTTTTTCTTATTATCTCTACTTCTCCATACAGTCCCGTAAGGTACCTAGGTTACAATTCTATACTAAACAGGTATTACTATTAGCAAACATTCTGAATATACCGTCAGATTATTAAATCACTTGTTCTGATGTGGGAATCGAACTAGCAACCTAGGTCTCCTAGGATAGCTGATTCGCGACGGTCTCAGGCGGCCCTTCGCTCTCTGAGAGAGGGCTGGTATAAAAAATAAATAAAATAAAAATAATGCTGGACACAGCATCATTTAGCCCCAGCGAAGCAGAGCTTGTGTTATGGGTACTAGATGACTGATATACTTAATACAATACATTACATAGATTGTTTTTTTTACTATACATAGATAAAAACCAGAACACCCGGAACAAATATCTGCAGATGGAGAGGTGTCCAACTTACGCGTTCACTTGTTCCCTTCGGTTTTCTTCCCGGGCCCGCAGGCGCAATTCGGGCCGCATGAGCATTGCTCGCCGCACCCCTTCGGCCCTGGGCCAGAACATGTCTCTGGAACACGGAAACATAGGTTAGGAAAAGGTTCAAATAATGGCACTTAGTTAACGACACTTGATGATGTCGTCTTGATTTTTCTAAATAATATAAGTAGGTAATGTAAATCCTTGTATTGGCTATTAGTAAAATTTTATTTTATTTATTTATACTTAATTAAAAGCTGTGGATTTTGTTCATAAATAAAATAAAATAAATTCGAGTTTGAGGGAAGGGAATTAAAAGTCAAAGAATGTGTCTTAACGCATTCAGTGCCCACCCTCGGCGGTGCGACACGACGACCCGCAGCAAGGGCGCGCTCACGCCCTGAGGGACACGGGAATAGAGGTACGAGGCTCGCACAGGACCAAAATAAACTTACGTTTGACACCTGTGGGAATCAACATGGCTGGGATAATGATGTGGATCATAATCTAAAAGTTTCTTAAAATATCCTTAACCCGTGAGTTATATTTTTCAAGTGTTTTTATGTGGTTTGCAGATACTCGTATCTCTAAGTTATGTGTCTTCTAAATTATGTATCAAAATACTCCATTCGTTTGTTTAAACTAGACCTTAAATTACTGAGTTTTCCACTGCGTTACGTCTTGAATCATGTCCAATACTCGTCTAGTTCTCCTATAATGGTTCGTATCTGTCCACTTCATTTAATGTATCTAAATACTTTTTGTAGGCCTACACCCTTGACCCTAGTCATTTAGGGAAAAGAAAAGTCAAAAAACAAAGACCGCGTTGAGTTTTCTATACTTCGTTTTCAATAATTATATCTTCAATTATGTTAGAAATGAATAGAGATTTTTATTGTTTTCCATGAATCTCTTCAATTCCTTTCCATCAACCCTGCAGAGCTCAGCATTACGTAAGGCTAGGTTCTAAAAATAGATCGCCTAGGTAAGAGCTATCGATCGTGAGAGCGGACTTGCGCAGAGGGCCCTAGGTTACCAGATATTTTCCCTTCACGTTATTGAAGGTTATTGCGAATTTATATCAAGACTCGCTGCTGCCTGTGGCTTCCCTTATCTGGTGCTTCGTGTCATAGATAGACCTAGACATAGGAACATATACATATCATTTATTTGCCACTAGCACTACATGTAAACACAATACAATATAAATTAGCAATACGATACGTAGAGTTTCCTATATTTAGCACGCTGGAATGCCAACCGTACCCACCTAGCTTATCAGTATAATCTATACTATAGTGTAAAAATTATCAGCACTGTTCTGCAATAGCAACTAGGACATTAGCTTCCCTTGGCATTACAGATGCCTTCCTTCCTGTAACATGTACATCTGATACCTATGTACGCACCTATATCTCTTCAGACCAGCAGTGCCAGAATTATTTGGTTAGACTGTTTTGTTTCCAAAAGTTTTATATATATGTATAACCCAAACGTTTTACGAACGTAGATTATCTGATTGATTATAATCTCACTGAAAGCCTACTTTACAAATTTGTTTAGATGATTATGCGACTTTTGACAAATATATGTATATGAAAACCAGTAGATACCTAATACTTTGTAAATATGTGATCTGATAGATCATATTTTCTTTGTATGGTTTCCATGTCTTTATTAACAGTTAGGTACGCTGCTCAGATCAGATAACTGTGATTTCCATACATAATATTTGAACGCGAAATCTCACGATATGCGATATATATCTCATATATATATATATATATATATCTCACGATATATCTACCAGCTACCTACATTATAATTCGAAGCACGACGCAAAACGACGAAGCGCGATGGCACGTTGTTTTAAAAAAATTAAGGATACGAGAATCTTAATTGTAATAACGATAAAAATTACAATTAAAGAATACAAATTAATTGGAGAGGGACCCCAACTGATTGATACGACAACTTAAATGGTTGAGTTTTACTCTAGTAAGTATGGGAAGTAAATGGAAACTTGTAAAACATCCAAGACAGAAGACTGCATACAGATCTGTCGAAAGTAAAGTAACCAATATATTTTGAGCTAGTTTGGGATTTTTTAATAAGACCACCATAGAATAACTATACTTAGGTTGTACTAAGACTAAGGTAGGTACATCGACATAGTTAGGAAAGGAAAAATATTTTAGACGAGAATTTACAAAAAAAAAAAGAAACTGCTACATTGTGTTTTGTCTATTCTAACTTGTGTCAAATAAAACAAAACACTCTATACCGTCTCCCAAACTCCAAGTTATGATAAGTAGAATTAAACAGAGAAAATAAAATACCGACCATTGCACAAAGTCCAACACTTTAACGCGTGTTGCCTTGCATTCATGATGCCATAGAAAAGTGGAGTCACCGCGTTGCCATCACCTAAGATTGAATGATTGATTTGAAAATGGAATTCTGAATCTAGAACTTACCTTTACAGGCTTCACACGGGGCTGGCATGGCGAGACTGGCAGAGTCAGACGAACACGCGCAGAGCTGAGCGGAGTCAGGGTAAGAAATGGCGGCGCGCTTGCGCGGTGCGACCGGCAACTCTTCGGGCAGGTCAATAACTGCGAGGGAAACAGACGATCGCTAGTGTGGGAGATAGCTGGTGATTCTAAGTTAGATATTATAGACTACGTAGTATAAGTAGTAGGTATACTTT
The DNA here is from genome assembly GCA_947044415.1 of Eupithecia dodoneata. NCBI lineage: Eukaryota > Metazoa > Arthropoda > Insecta > Lepidoptera > Geometridae > Eupithecia > Eupithecia dodoneata. The sequence continues at coordinate 7,278,247 of OX345670.1, forward strand.
TTTGTACGCGTCATGACTAATGGATAAGTACCTATATTGTACGTCCCTTGTGAGAAAGATTTATCTAATTTATTTATTTCGGAAAAATTACGGTTAAACATAACAAAACAAGAAAAATTAAGTATAAATATGTATAAGGACGGCCAATTACAACTTTTCATAAGTAGTTAATAGGGTATTGAACAAAATAAGGGTGTTTGTCCCTTATTTTGTTCAATACCCTATTAACTACTTATGAATAATCTTAATAGGGTATTGAACAAAATAAGGGACAAACACCCTTATTTTGTTCAATACCCTATTAACTACTTATGAAAAGTTATAATTGGCCGTCCTTATATATGAAGTTATAATTTTAATATATGAAGCATTAATTAGAATATATGAAGTTATAAAAAAATTAATTAACCGTACAGTAATAAACCTAGTATCACATAGTCGTTTCTCTAAAGCTCTAACACCCAACCCTACATGGTGACCTTGCCAGGATTTTATCGATGGGCGTGTACTATTTGCTGAAATAGCCAGAGCGAGTTCCAAAAAGCTGCATTGTTTATTTTATGTAATCGTTAGTATTACGACAGTTAGACTGAAATTTTTATTTTTTATTATCGATAATATTCTAATTTAATGTAACTCTATTGTATATGGAAATGGATATGATTTGAGATTTTTAATTTATGATTTTGTAATGTAAACTTAAAGTAAGGTTGACTCTATGATTTTTGTGTTGTCTGTATTATAAAATTATTTCTAATTTTAATATTAAATTTAAATATGCACTCTATTGCATTGGGTGTTCCCGTAAAAATAGAGGTACGTTTGTAAATAAATAAATAAATAGGATAGGTATGTACATCTGTACCTATTAATTGTTCAGTAATAAACGTACCATAGTATCACACAGTCGTTTCACTCAAACCTCCTAACACCCAACCCTACAGTTATAAATAAGTTATGTTGGACAATCCACATAGTATCATCTCGCCTTGGGTTAAGCAGAGATTATGACTGATATACATAATAAAATACATGATTTAGATAAGTACCTAGATATTTTGAATTATACATAGAAAATAACCAGATTATTTTGTATAAGCGAATAAAAAAACTGCTTATAAACACAAATTCGAAGTATCGTAACATTGATGAATAGAAAACTAGCTCATAATTTAAGTGTTTTATTTTTCGTATTCCCCAGTCACAAAAGGGACCCATTTAATAAAGCTTTTAAACCCAATTCACATTTCTCATACAAAAGACATAAACGCGGACGCGCTACAAACCCGTAGACGCCTACGAGAACATCTACGAGTTTGCAAAAAATTTTATAAATAAATTTGCAAATCAAATGTATAATATTAGAAACATAAGTTATGAACATACTAGTGGTTTCTTTTTCACTTACAATAGTGGACAAAAAATTTGAGTGAACATTAAAATAATGTTATTTGATAATAATGAATAGTATAAAATATGACCTGTCTAAGTGTTTATTTGTAAGCCTACAGAAAAAAAAAACTTTTGTTTTTGCGATTTACACTTAAGAGTGTATAATACCTCAAACTGCTAATTTTCAACTCCGCCGGATGTCCATATCGTCTAAACTACTGAATATTTAACTTTGAAATTGATGTATGGTAAAGTTCAGGTCGTAATCTATCGATCATATGTTTCGAAAACACGATTCCATAAAATTTTCTCGATAGAAAATAATCGCAAAGTTACCTCTAAATTTTTACTAAAACCTAAATTTCTCAATAAATACAGAAGTTCAGATCTTGACAATAAGCGTGGTAATAGAATTAAGTATAAATAAAAATGTTATATGTTTCGGTTTTTTCAAATAATGTCCTAATTAATAGGTAATAACTTGATTTTTGAACTTGCGTTGCAATGCCCTGTCCCGCTCTTATGAACGCAAAATCATATGTCTAGCCTTTTCACACAAAGTTGAGGTTGTATGGGCCCAATCGAATTTAATTTTAATAATTGTATTTCAGGGTATAAAAAAGCTAAGCGAAGAATTAAATTGTAACATTAATATTTGCACACCTGATTGCGGGTTGAATACATGTGACACTACTATAGTATTAAGACCTGACTTGTACCTATAATAATGTGTTCAGCAAATAAATGATTTGATTTGATTTGCTAATCATTAAGGTATGGAAAGCCAGTACGAGCTTCTATTCTACAAAGAGATAGTAAAGTAAATTATAGCCGTACAGGTTACTTATAAAATGATCGCCGGCGCGTAAACAGAAACAGGGCCTTTGCCAACCGGTTTATAATAAACCAACGTATGTATACCATAGCTAGTTATATTATAGTTAATCGAAGTTATTGCCCTGCTGTCTGGGTTATAAGTAGGTATTGTTGAGTTTAACTTTTTTGTTAGACTTTTTATTACACAGTATAGGTTATATTATCTGTGGTATAGGTAAAGTTTATTTACCTACTGTTATCTAATTTTAAAAAGTAGCGCAATTGTCTTTTGTATCTTTAATAAATCAACCATGATGACGTCACAAATCTGTTGATACTGGAGACTTACTTGAGTTCTTTTGATCCGCAGTTACAAACGTCCGCAAAACTTATGTAGGTACAGGTGTGGTTTAGCTACTCTCGAATGGGTCGTTTTTGGACGATTTTTATGACCGACGTTCCACTTTGAAGATATAGGTAATTGAAGATTCCTAACCAGCCAGCATTTTGTTCCAATTCCTATCCCCACCCACCATTTGCATACCGCAGATGACTCCTGAGCCCTCGCGCGAAGGTACCGACTTCGCCTCCGCTATTGCGAGGACACACTCGGAAACCCTTGCCTTTTCAGTAGGTAGGTAATGCGTCACAAGGGATGTTCACAGGTCGATCGACCTCTTTTCTCCCAATGCAGAGAGTATATATAATGCAAATTTAACACGTTCACTGTCCCAGAACAAAAGTAAAAAGTATACGGATTACGTCCAACTGAAATTACGTTATAAGCTAAACAAAAAGGATCTAAGGATATAAAATTACTTATGCTAATTTGGCCTGAAAATAAAAAGTTTTACATGAATATCCCAAAAAAAATATGACTCCGGACGGAGTCTTGGACGTCCAAACATGAACCGTGTGACTTTGTTTTGACAAAAAAAGCTTTCCGTGTTATCGGCACATGAAATAATAATAAGAAAGCTGCTAGAGGTACGAGAACACCGACAGTCTCTTGAACGTCCACTACAATACAAACACAAACATGCCTTCGAGAAAATAGAAAGAGAACCTACGAGGCGAAGAATGCAATATAACAAGCTCATTTCATAGGGGCAAACTTCAAAAGTTGCGGGTGCAAAGGCTTCTCAAGTGGTAACGTGGTGCCCCAAATGAATAAAAATATATAATAAAACTACCAGGTGTCCTTATAATTATAATTTGTTTTATTATAACCATATAATGAAAACTGGCAACATTTTACGAAGGCTCTTTTGAATACTATGTTGCCTAGTTATCTAATAATACGTCCATGATAATGCTTTAGCTCTTATTCATACGTCCAGTGAAATAAATAAAATTCAGTCGACCCACGTATTATGAATATTTATTCGACACTGCATTGATTTATTAAATGATTTTTGGACTTAGCTTTGAAAGAAAAATTGGCGAGAAAAATTGTCAAGGTCTTCAGAGGTCATCTGAAGATCTTGACAATTTTTCTTTGATGATTAGTTCTATAAAGAATTCGACAGGAATCGTCTCTTTCATACCCCGCCCACCACTTGCATTCAATAACTAGCCCTCGCGCGAAGGTACCTCCTTCGCCTCCGCTATTGCGAAGAAACTCAGAAAACCTTGCCTTTTCAGCAGGTAAGTAATGCGTTACAAGGGATGTCGCCATAGCGCCCTGTCTTCAACTTGCCGGCCTTGTGGAGACCACGACTCGGTAAAGGTAGTGTAGGACGCCCTCCGGCCAGGTGAGATGACGACCTGCGAAAGACTGCAGGTAGATGCTGGATGCAGCAAGCGGAAGACAGGGCGCTATGGCGCTCATAGGGATGTTCACAGGCGATCGACCTCTTTTCTCCCACTGCACAGAGTATATCCAACCTCCGTGTCGGCTGCAGCACGCATGTGCAAGGTGCATCGATTGAAGTGGCATCCGCGGATAGTTATGATTGAATAGGTCTCTCGAATGTGAATTATTGCTCGGGGAAAGCGAGTATTTTGTAGATCGCTAGCTGCGCCCCGCGGCTTCGATTGCGGAAATCTATGTGTCAAATGGTTTATAAACCTGCTTCTTGAATTTAAATCTCTATCTATTAAAAATACTGCATCAATATCCGTTGCGTAGTTTTAAAGATCTAAGCATACAAAGGGGCAGAAAGAAAGCGGGAAGCTATATGTTTTATACTATGTAGATCATGCCGTCACCTGTTTTTATTATTTTTCATTGTGTAATGGAGAAATTATTATTACGGTCATTGGTTGTTTTGTTTGTGTGTGCAAAACAATCACCGAAACGGTTGCGGCGAAAAACTACAGTGTTATGAACACCTTTGCTAACAAAGGTGTTCATAGGTTTCATATAAGAATATCTGTATAAGATGGTATTTATCAATTGGTACCAGAGATTTGAAAACTGATTCTGATTTTCTTTTGTTTTTTTTTTCAGTGTAAGTAAATAAAAACCATAGACGATAAATATGCAATCAAAACCATGACTACAAAGAGGTTGATTTCTTACTATGGACTCTGACTTACAGAATCAAAAATTCTAAAGGTCGACATCTTGGCCTTTGTACCCTTAGAGGCTAAACAGCAAAGACAATACAATAACTACGTAAGAGTAAACAGAATGAGCAACTTCAGTTAAAAAAACTGACCAATTTTTACTATTTTTCGCATAAACTTCAAATATGTAAACAATTATGTAGTTGCCAGTTGCTACAATAGTAGCTCTGCCTACATAGCGCCTTATACCGAGTTAGGTAGCAAATCCGCTTGCGACGCAAGAGGTTGCGGGTTCGAGTGGACATCTATGTGTATCGCGGTTTCACTCGCGTGGTGATAGATACTTTTGATAATATACAGTATATCTTTATGAATTATAGCCTATGTGTTATTGTGATATATAAGTTATATTATTGTGAAGTTTCATCAAAATCCATTCAATAGCTTTTGCGTGAAAGAGTAACATACATACTTCCATACATCTTTCGCGTTTATAATATTAGAACGATAATATATTCTTACAAATGAGTAAAAAACTCACCTTGTTCTTGTGCTATGTCGCTTTCGAGTGACTCTTCATCTGTCCAGGGATACAAGACGTCCTCGCCAACATGCATCCTTGCTTCCTTCGCTATCTCTCCAATCCTTAATACGTATTCATTAATATAGTCATGAAGTGGTTTAAGGAGCTCAGCCACCGATATACGTTTTTCGGCATGCATGATGCACGAGCGTTCAAGCCACTGGAACAAGCCTAACAGAGCCTTACAAAGGGTAGCGACTGCGCTCTGCGTGGTCCTTCTGGTAACTGCGCATAACAATTTTTTTTCTCACTCTGACTCATGTCAAATGAAGAACGCAACGATTCACACCGGCACACCTGTTGTATAGTTATGAGTAGAGTAAGAAAATGTTTAGTTAAATTAAGTAAGAGATTGAATGTACTAGTGGTTTATTTTTCATTTCTTCCACTAGTGCACAAAAAATTGATGAGAACCGAAAATCAAAAAACAATTTATTTCTTATTTGATAATTATTTATGGTACCTATAAAATTTGTGTCTAAATGCTTATTTGTAAGCCTATGGATAAAGGATTTTAAATTTTATGGAAACTATAGGTTATAGTGTATTTAAAAAAGTTCACACGTGCGAAGCCGGGACGGGCCGCTAGTTTAGTAAATGATTTAATAAGTGTTAGTTATTATAAATTGTAGTATTTTTATCAAAAAAACTAAAAAGGTCTTTAGCCTGGTGAGTTATTTATTAATAGTAGGTCTGGTATTTAGGTTACAGAATATATAGTACAAACGTTAGGTTCTAAACATCGTATAGTAATCTACGCTTGTAAAACTTTTGTGTTAAAATAAAGAACTTTGAAAAAACAAAAAAACACTCCGGTCACGTCACCATCAGTTATTATTTTGTATGAGCGTACTAGTAAGTTTTTTGGCAATTAGTTTCGCCGAGGGGTCAATGCTCTAAAATCGCGGGTTTTGATCTTAGGCTAGATTAAAGATGGTGGATCTGTAGGTACCTACATACAATACATACAATATCTTGATCTGTGTCGCTTAGAAATTATATACAATGCGTGGCCGGAGTTTTCTGTTATATCATTTCGTTCTTACTTACCACTATGTTTCTAGTATTTTATAGGTACCGACATAACGTAGCATTAGGATAGTGAAGCTTTGGTTATACCTACATACTGTAAACTCCTATCTTCTTTAATACATAAATAAATACACAAACACAGACCGCCTCTTCCTTCTAACCGACGAAAAAGAAGGTTCTATGTTCGGCAGTATGTACTTTTTTAGGTACTTTCGTTCCTCGAATTTTCCGTCAATTATGGAACAATTTCGAAAAATCTTTCGCAATTGCATGGAGCATAAAAACCGGCCAAGTGCAAGTCAGAGTCTCACACGAAAAGTTTCGTACAATATACATCTATATAAACGAGCAAAAAAATCACTTTTGTTGTATGGGGCCCCTGAAATATATATTTTGTTCTGATTTTTATTATTTGTTGTTATAGCGGCAATAGAAATACATTATCTGTTAAAATTTCAACTGTCCAACTATCACGGTTCATGAGATACAGCCTGGTGACAGACGGATAGACAGGCAGACGGACGAACAGCGGATTCTTAGTAATAGGGTCACGTATTATCCTTACGCGTACGGAACCCTAAAAAGCGACTTCATATTTTTTATTATTTACACTATTTTGAAATTTTGGGTAAAAATACTTATCCCTAGGGACTTATATGAGACTTACGGATCCCTTATGGAACCACCTTCGTGATCCCGAGTAGGTCCTATAAATTAATTTTTCCCAAACAAACAAATTATTTGAAGTCGGAGTTACATTAAAGGTCAGATAATGATGGTAGATCAAACAACAAAATGTTACAAAAAACACAATTTTAATAAATAATAAAATAAATAGGTAACACGGAATGTTAGTAGCTTTTTAAAATAAATTAGTGCGCAAATAAGTTATGTGCAAAAAACTAAATTTGACATTGCCCAGCTTTATTTGTGTCATAAGAAATATTCGTAATCTCTTTTTATTAGAAACAATCAATCGGCCTTTCTCTTACTAATACTCCCCTGTTCCGAGGTTTTACTCAACTTCTTAGACTTCAACATCATCCTCCTCAAGACAGAGTAGACCACCCAAAACACCAGGAACACCTTGGAATCCGTACTGATCATCAGGTACGCTGCCAGCATGGAAATAACCACACCAACTGCGTAGAAGAACATTTGCGTGGTCTTCGATGAACGGGTCTTGCAGCTGCATCCGGGGGGGCATTCGGTCCTGCAAGGACAGTCTAGGGGGCAGTCAGTCTTGCAAGGGCAATTTGGGGGGCAAGTGTTGCTTTGGGCCGATGTATTGAAGGCGGTACATTCTGGACTGAAAGAGACTGATTTTGGTTCTTGCTTGCTTGGAGCTTTCGCTGTGAAGGTGATTGTTTCTGAAAAAAAAGTGGCCTGTAAATTTAAGTAAATAGTAAAAAAATCTTATATGATAATCATTTATCGTATTTGACTTGTCTAAGTGATTATTTTGTAAGCCTAAATAAATAAATTATTTTGAGATTTGAACTTTTGAAAAAGTGAAATTTCTTTGGGATCTTAGCATGCTAAAATTGGTTTAAATTTTGAGTTATTCGTAATCGAAGATTGTTTTACTAACGGTTTGTTGATAGACTAAAAAAATATGTCTACGAAAGTCAAAGATTTTATTATATTATTTAGTATTTTACTCATATTATTATTTAGTATTTTACTCATAAAACTTTGTGTAAGGCGTTAGTAGTCGATTGGCAATGTTTCTGTGGAATTTGCTATGAAAAATTTAAATTAATTAATATTCTTACCCAAAGTCTGTGTGATAGTAGTCATGATTTTTGTTCCAATATCCGATTGAGAATGCTATAACTAAATTAATTTTAAACTTAAATATCAAACTTCATCAAGACACAAGGATAGCAGACAATATAACCGGAAATGCAATAACAGGAAGTACTTCTATTGACTTGACAGGAACTTAGTGGGTCGGAACGTAAACAGCTTTTTTCAGGGTGACCTGAAAAAGTGACTGTCCTAGATTGCTTCCATATTTTTTGTTTATTGAAGATGTTTTTCTTAAATTAAAGGAAACAAATCGATTTTGGCGAAGATATGAAGAAACGGGTATGCATAGAAAATTACAATAACAGAACAGAACAATAACAACTTGTATTTACACTTACATATCTCTTCCTAAAAATTCAGCCAGAAGGCAGAGTACTGACTGTACTGAGTAACCAGAATGCGCTAGTAGCAACCGCCATTCACCATGGCAATGCTAATTCGTTGACCGAACTAAAAACGAGCATTCGGATCACCTGTGGACTCTATTAGCATTTAATAAAGTCCAAAGGTAAGCCAACCAGCCATATAATAGAGTCCAAATAAAAGCCAACCTAACAAAATAAAATTACTTTCGAACCTTCTTTTTTGAAGTTGTTTTAAAATTGAAAGCACTAAAACTTTGACGATGAGCCATTTAAAATCAAAACGGGACATAATGAAGAGGACACCATCGCCTACATAGAGTTTAATATATCTACTAGTACAAATAATCAGCAACCTTCTTTGGTTTTTTTACAGAATGGCGATTTTAGTTTGAATTTCAGAGACAAGACATGTTTTTCACCAGCCTTGATCTACTTCCTGCGGTTTTTACGGCAACTTTACGCTATATAACTTCACGCTGAATCTAACAGAGGCATAGTCAGATAAATCGACTGATCAACAGCTACAGCCATGCCTTCTCCTTGTGAACCTTGCAAAGGTAAGTTGTGCCTATTTACGACTTTAAGGGACGTAATAATAACCGTAAACGTCTTGTAAGTCACTTATAACGGGATATATAAAATGATTTGATTTAGTTTTTCGTTCGCAGCAAAAGACAAAAAATGAGGGTAGATCGGTATAAAAACTTACTCGTGTATAGTATAGTGCCTTCAGTTATTCCGTGATCATGGCGCATGAAACTGTGCCGAAATATTGGAAAACTCATAAATCAAATAATGGTAAATATCCTGTTATTAAGTGACTTTTGTGTTAATAACCATGATAGTTTCAAAGGTAATAACACCTCCTTATATTGTTTGCCAATCTTACGCAGGCAGCAGAGAGAAAGGCTTAGTGTTTTTGTCCGAGATTCCGAGCGTCGCTATTGCGTTCACTTTTTGTTTTCTAACGACAGAACGTTAAAGTAAAAAAAAGTCGGCCGTTTTCAAAGTAAAGTCACTAAAATGAGCTAATTCACCTAGGTGTTATTAAATACCCTTTTAGTAAACTTTAGCACGTTTTTAAAAGCATTTTGGCACTTAGAGAAGGTTTAATTCTTTAAGTTTTGGCAAGATAGTTTTATATTTTCTTTCGGTTATATACTATTAATGTTTTAATACAATACAATACAATAACTCTTTATTGCACACCAAATACATAAAAGATACACAAGACAGGAATAGAAAAACAAATACAAAATATGCTGTACAATGGGCGGCCTTATCGCTAAGAGCGATCTCTGCCAGGCAACCTTTGGATGGACATGAAGTGCTAGAACAAGTATAGACGGTGGCGTGTAATACAGAAAAATATTTAATAGGGACATACATAAAATACCTACTGATATACATAGCTATAAGTATAAATACATACATAAATATATAATATAAAAAAAATACACATATAAATATATAATATAATAGTTAATAGTTTATAACCTGTTAATAATTATTCTATTAATGTTTTAGATACCTGCCAAGCTGGATCCTGCTCCGACCAGTGCACGTGCAAGGATAAAGGCTGCAACGACTGTTCTTCTAAAGGTAATTCAGGGGTTCCGTGCCCAAAGGGTACCCTTATTATCGTCTATGAGCTCCGCTATCCGAATATTGTACAATTTCAGGCCTAGAACTACCGGTACGCAAATTACCTTCATATTTACATATCGTGTGATGCGAAAGTTTAGTTGGATAGATAGATGTACGAGTATGTTTGTTACTTATTCAAGCCAAAACTACTGAACAGAGGTGTTGCTCTGGAGCAACATCTATGCAAAATTTCAGCCCGGGGTAAAAACAATGCATGCAAAGCCGCGAGCAGAATCAACTCAATATGAATATCCGCTGTCGCTGTTCATCGAAATTTCTTTACCTAACTAATCAAGTGTATCTGTTTTCAGGTGGTTGCTGCTAATTCTTGGAACCTTCCATCATGGATCGCGAAGGAACCCCCTCTCGCCGTAATCGTCGCTTCTCCATTACCAGTTTCATGGATAAATGCTTCCCTATCGCCTTCTATACAGCATTGCTAACAACTATTCTACTGTTCTATCTAATTATATGAGATCTTGAACCACAGTTATTGTTTTATTAACAAGTTATTCTACCGTATTCTGCTGAGTTTTCACGGTTAAGGATTGGTTAGTACAAAGTAAAAAAAGTCAAAATCCTTTATGCATGTATATAGGCCTACAAAATAAGCATTTAGACAAGTCAAGTTTTAGTTGTACCTACTAGAGACATCTTTTATAATTATAGAGGAACTACGCAACCGATGTTAAAGTTTGGTTAGAAAGGTGTTGTATTCATTGAATGACAGATGGAGTTCTGTTTTCAATGAAGCAATATTGAACGGGAAGGGCCGGGCAACGGAATATACCGTCCAATCACAGAATATAGTAAATACTACTAATGTAAATGTCTTGCTTGTAGTCCTATGAGAAAATTTTAGTCAATCTTTCTAACTTCAACAGGATTTCCGCGCTACAAATATTTCCTTCAGCTTCAGGATATTTAGCGCCATAAAATCCAATGGGTTGAAGACTTAACGCAGTACCTGCGTAGTACGGTAGTACCTCAGGTAGTACCTTATTTAGTATTATTGTAGTTATTCTGTGCTATCACTGGTCCCACAGAATAACTACATAAGTAAATATGTCACGTAGGTACACTATTATGGTACATACATATATTTGTATAGTTACCTATCTTATGACATGTATGAGTATTATTTAAGTGTAAGTTATATGCGACAAGTACAATGGGCGGCCTTATCGCTTAGAAGCGATCTCTTCCAGGCAACCTTTGGATGGAAATAATTATGTGAATGTGAAATGTGTAAGTATTATTATTTGTAATAATTATTGCTTTATTTCAGCATTTGTTTGCAAATTCTAAGCTCCGTTATTTTTTAAGCAATCCATAATATGAAAATAAAATATAGGCTACTGTACTGCATGTCATCAATGATGTTAATGCTTGGCCAGATGATCCGCATCGACAATAGTATGTCATAAATTCAATGGATGCTTAGCTATAAATATAGACATGTATCTAAAATCGCAATATATTTACATTTAGATAAGCAAATCAAATGTATTAGACACATAAGTTATATGAACATACTAGTGGTTTCTTTTTCACTTCTTCCACTCGAAGAAAAAAAAGTGAACATTCAAATTAAAATAATGTTATTTGATAATAATGAATAGTATAAAATTTGACTTGTCTACGTGCTTATGTTGTAACAATAAAGAAATAAATGATATTGAGTTTGAGTTTGAGTCTGACGCAAGATTTACCCCTTAGATTAACTTATAGCTTAATCTCCATGTGGCATCCAGAGTTCTTTATACTTGACTTTGAAATAGCAGACCTGCCGTTATGCAGGCAATAAATACCTGTATTTCCAGGAGTTCCTGTTAACACTTTGACTGCGGACTTTTTTCCGTTCCATTTTTACCTAAGCCATTCGTGCTGCCGCTCTACACAGCGGTTTTGTTGCGCCGCACATGCGTTTCGTTCGAAAAATATTACACAGAGTCACACAGATCTGTATTTTCTCAGCCGCTGCGCTAGTGTGGATTTACGCATATTAGTCGCTGTAGAAAACACATACTTACGGTGTTATTTCAGCACTCGAAGTGTTAATGTTTGCTACTATAATTAAACAAGGTGTTTAAGGAGGGAGAGAGAGAGATGAGTTTATTTATTTATTTATATACATGTAACTATCTGTCCTAACGGGACACCCAATGCAATAGAGTTTCTTATCTTTTAGTCAAGTCTTATCATATTTAATATTAAATAAGAAAATCATTAACTTAATGAATTAGATATCACTAATCTCTCTCTTAACTTTACGAATTAGCAAGCTGAAGTGGCAGAGGGTCGGCCATATCTTGCGAAGAACCGACAACCGCGCTGGCGCTGGGGCAAACGTGTTCTTGAGTGGAGATCTCAAAAGTCATATAAAACGGGATATTTACCATGATTTGATTTTTGAGTTTTCCAATATTTCGGCACAGTTTCATGCGCCATGATCACGGAATAACTGAAGACACTGCGAGTTCGTTTTTAACTCAAAAATGAAATCATGGTAAATATCCCGTTTTATATGACTTTAGTGTTAATAACCATGATAGTTTCAGAAGTTTTATTGGAGATCTCAACTCTGAAAACATAGTGTAGGAAAAACGCAATAACAAACCGCATTGCACATTTTTAAAACTTGTTATTTGTCAATGAAAATTGACGAATAACAAGTTTTAAAAATGTTCCTTCACAGCAAGCAAACAGCAGTAACATCAGCAGCTGATAATTTATATCAGGGTTAATTTTAATAAACATAGCCATTTCGTAAATATACGGGGCGTCCCACAGCCATGTCACATGGAGGGAAAGTTCCTTAAATATTGTAGATATGTAGAACATTTTATTGAAAGAAGACAACATAAGTAAGTTAAGTCTCTTTCAGTAAAATGGTCTATCTACAATATTTAAGGTACTTTCCCTACATGTGGCACGGCTGTGGAACGCCCTGTTTAGAGCGATGATAGATTAAGGATGTTATGTCGGCCAAGAAAGGTTTACAGGAATTTGATACCTTTAGACGAAACATAGCTCGTATACCGTTTCTGATACTTGAAAATGATGTCAATTTCAGTTGAATTGCCCCAAAATATTATAGCTTAGCAGACATTTGACGCAATCAACCCGTGATACGTTATGATAACGTATTCTAAGTTAACTACATGGGGTAATTTATATAATGAACGAGACTACATATATTGATATATACATATATATCAGATTATCTAGAAAATAAAAAAGCTTGGAACTAGTCTTTGAACTCAAAATCTAACAACTTACAGATAAGCAAATCATATGTACTAGACACATAAGTTACCTATGAACATACTAGTGGTTTCTTCTCACTTCTTCCACTGGTGGACAAAAAATTTAAGTGAACATCAATATAATAATGAATAGTATAAAATATGACTTGTCTAAGTGCTTATTTGTAAGCATAAAGAAATAAACTTTCATTTCATTTCATATATTGAATATTTTACATAGTACAAGTGTGATTTCCTATTAAGTTTTGATCAATGTGAAGTCCTAATTTTGTATACATATATTTTGTATATAATTAGTCTTAGGGTTGGGTGGATAAGTTATACGTACGGTGATACAATAAAAGTAAAATCGAACATTTCAAAACCAAATCATTTTATTTATAACGGAGATCCTCAACAACTTGATCGTTAAGTGGTTATATTGAGGTCCCTTTTGATTGAAGCCAATTAGCAACATCCATCTGCAACATAAAAAAATATGTAACCATTTTTATGGTACTTAACCTACAATACCTTTCTTATTTAGATAACCTGTGGTACACCCCCTGCCTTTTCTTAAATTCATATAATTCTTTCCATCCAAAGGTTGCCTGGAAGAGATCGCTTCTAAGCGATAAGACCGCCCATTGTACATGTCGCATATAATGTATTTTTCTAATTGATTTGATTATGGTGTACAAAACGAATTTTTGAATTGTATTGTATTGTTATGCCTACATTATGTCTCGAGCTTTTAATTTCTTATGTAATTTTGATTTTTCTTGGTCGTGCAGCAAATAAACCAGAAAGAGAGTTACCTACACTTCACAGGTCCTATTTTACCGTTGCAATTGAACGTGAAATCAAGCGTCGTCTTCAATAAAACATAAGTAGTTTATTGGAAATTAAACGAGTTCAACGGATTTTATCAACAAAAAGAAAGTTGCTCGTTGCGAGAGCCTTCTTTCCCTGTATATTGACTGCACGAACGCTCGCTGTGTAACACGTAACATTACGCCCTGTAACGCCGATTAGTACCCGCCTTTAGATGTAACGTGAGATAAAATATCTTGCAGGAGTGCTACGTGAATATGTTAGGACATCGATAATGAATTCACCTTGGCTGGGAGAGCAATCCGTGGTGCATTTGTCATCGCACCTGCTGCAGTCTTCTTTGCAGGCGTCTTTGCAGGTGTCTGTGAATAACAAAACAAAACAAATAAGCATGATAACACTTTGCTGTGCGATACGACAAAAAACTATAATTATGAAGAAGTGAAGAGAATCGTGGAAATACAAAGTTATAAGCGATCACTTTTAAGCATTCTTGGGATAATTCATGGACTATATACCATGGCTACCATATCCGATTAAAACGTCCTATTCAATTCAAAGGGTTTTCGGAGAAGGCGCGAGTCTCCTTTCATCGTGGTCTTATCATAACCACGACCGAGATTAGAAGATGTTGTGCTATCTTTTACTGATAAGTATTAGTATGTACGTTTCGGGCCACATTCTAGATCTGAGTATAAGAGGGTCAGGTTGCGGGCAGCAAGTTTGCCTCGCCCATCATGCAGTCTTTCAACAGAGTCCTAAGTTTATAGACTCCATGGGTTGGGAGTCTGTTGAATGACTGCTCTAAATAATAATTGCGCCATGCTAATTTTAATCTAATTGTATCTTTGTGTATTTATCTTTTGCTTTCTTTTATTATATTTTTGTAATTTCTATGTGTGTGGACAATGTCTGAATAAAGAATCTTTTTATGGTATTTTATAGGCATAGACTAATTATTGCTTTGTCTATGGTGCTTGTATGACTCAAGCACAGTTTTGATAAATGTATTTATCTCCGTTAGTTAACACGTCGTCCGTTTTAGAATGGTTTATGGGACGTACCTTTGCAGGGTTCACAAGGGGCAGGCATTTTGTATGTTATTATTTGACCACTGAAGAACTCCAATAGAATTTCTGAATCAAACTGTGATCTATCGGTAGCTTCAGACGCTTTTATACTTATTTACTGAAAAGATTCAGTTACTACAGTTATCGGTGGAAAAAATGTAGTGTTTTCTTATGGACTTTGTATTTCTTGTGAATGCACCTTGGGATCTTTTTATGGAGGTTTTGCGAGCACAGTGTTTAGTTGAATATCATTTATATTTTTGCATATCTAATAACATATAAACAAAATATTACCTATACTAGAAAGTAAATGACAATGACAAGCTTCACCCTACAAAGGGTTCTGTTTCTGTCCGGTTTATGTGCTTTTAACCTATTTCCTTAGCTCGTTCACACACCGCCACGCCGTGCTGCAAGGACAAGCTCTACAGCCTGTGCATGTGCGTCGTCGGCAATGAAACTGTTAAGACAAAATAAAAATTTGAATAAAACTTTTCCCCCCAATTTTTCTCTATCCGTTCAGTAGTGTTTGCCTGAAAGAGTAACAAACATCCATAAATATAAACTTTCGCGTTTACATGTATTAGTAGTAGGATAACGCATTCGTTTGTAATGTAATGAAACTGTAATTTTAAAATTTAAAAAATGAACTAAACTATTAGACTGTGTTTAAGATTCAAGTGTTTTTGGGGCACGTGCCTAAAAAAAATATTTAAAGAGATAATATTCATCATCATCATCAGCCTTTATTAGTCCACTGCTGGACATAGGCCTCCCCCAATGAACGCCATAGTGCCCTTCTTCAGCTTGACACATTCAGCATCTACCTTCAGTCTTTGCAGCTCGTCATCTCACCTGGTCGGAAGGCGTCCTACGCTACGTTTACCGAGTCGTGGTCTCCACTCAAGAACACGTTTGCCCCAACGGCCATCGGTTCTTCGCGAGATATGGCAGGCCCACTGCCACTTCAGCTTGCTAATTCTCAGAGCTATGTCGATAATATTCATAAGGAAGCATATTATAAAGTCTGTCTTGTTGTAGGTACCTACCTACTGAATGAATAGAGTTCTGTTATCATTATCGTGGAATTAAAGACGTTGGTATCTATCTACTTTGGATTAGTTGTCAGCATATTAGTTCATTCAGCATATAGCTATCAACTAGTTTTCCGTGGCTTAGCACGTGTTGTTTCTATGGAAACGTTTAAAAGTTATTTCATGGCGACTGATTTACAGGATAAAAAAGCCTAGTCCAGGTCCAGGTTTAGCTTTACCTGTAATACATTTAAAGCTCAATTCAGTATTTGGCGTGAAGAAGTAACAAACATCCATCCAAACTTCGCATTTATAACACAGTATAAGCTCAGGGTATATATTATGTTCCGTAAATATGCCGCGAATACAGAAACCGTGGATTGGCTGGGTATCTCGATACTCGAGACTGCAGGTAGATGCTGGATGCGTCAAGCTGAAGACAGGACGCTATGGCGCTTATTGGGGGAGGCCCTATGTCCAGCAGTGGACTATCATGGGCTGATGGTGATGACAGAAACCGTGAATATGAATTGGCAAGATAATATGTGCACATTATCTTGATATCTCGATACCGTGATACTAAACCGTCTGTTCCAATCTACTTATATTTCTTCTTTAATTACAATTGTCTAGACTTATCATCAGCGATGTAGTTATATTACATGTGATCGTTTTGTTCTCACACTACTAGTTACGTTCCACCCGCGTTATTAGTAAACGACCAATGTAGCGCAGTGGGCGAAGGTACGCCTGCGACGCAGGAGGCTGCCAGTTCGATTCCCGCCTAGGGACAACTGTTTTTACGATGTGCAAATATTTTGTTCCGGATATTCTGGGTATGGATATTTATCTATGAATAATTAAAAAGGATTCGTAATGAATACATCCGACAGAGAACCAAAGTTATTGACATAGCTCTAAGAATTAGCAAGCTGAAGTGGCAGTAGGCCGGCCATATCTCGCGAAGAACCGACGACGGACGTCCTCCGGCCAGGTGGGAAGGACTGCAGGCAGATGCTGAATGCGGCAAGCTGAAGACAGGGCGCTATGGCGCTCATTAGGGGAGGCCTATGTCCAGCAGTGGACTACTATAGGCTGATGATGATGATGATGATAATTAAAAATATCTCTCTGTGTAATGTATTCACGTAGACACTGTACACGTACATAATGCATCGATTATGCGTCACCTTGTAGATAGGTACTGCATCAGCGGTAGGTATTTGTGGCTTCGCTACGCTCCGCTGTCTCGTTCCACTTCATTTGCGTCCAATTGTTTTCTTTATCATTGAGCAGTTTATTATATATATTTTTTATCGAGAACTCAATGTCAAGATGTCTTTCATTGGACTTGGGTGTCCATAGATGCAGTTTTGGTGAGTTTCTTAGTTCTGAAAGAACAGTATTGTTGTCTGTTTGTCCACTCTTTGTGTTTAATAAATAGCTACGTAGGACATACACATTCGTTATTTTGTGAAATTCAGAAGATAACCCAAAGATATAAGTGGTGTTGCTATCAGAATAAACAACTTTGAAATTTTAATTAAGTAATTTTAGGGACTTTGAAAATCTTGTAAAATGATGGTTGGCGATAAAACAACAGGTTGGTAAAGACCCTGTCTTTCCCCCTTGGGACATAATTATGTTTGTACGATCTGCAATATTTTTTTCCATGTGTTCTGTGTAGGTATATTCCAAGTGTTTATCCTACTAATATTTCTACTAATATTATTATTTTACTATAAACGCCAAAGTTTGTAAGTATGGATGGATGGATGTTTGTTACTCTTTCACGTAAAAACTACTGAATGGATTTTAATGAAACTTTGACAATAATACATTTACAATTTATATTAATATACAGAGGTACGGGATTATCAAACTCGCGGTATTATATTATATCCAACTCTCCTCTAACAATTTTCTAATTAAGAGCATACGTCAAAAACTAACACGCTTAGAAATATGAACTCTACAATTAAACAAGCAAGCGTGCATTTGCAGACACTCTACGATAATAAAGTTAATGAATAAAGATATTTTATTTATAACCGTCTTCAAAAAAGGAGGAGGTTCTCAATTAGACTATTGTTTTTAATTTCAGATTCCAATTCTGACTCCTCCACTTCTGTTTATATCCTTGGTTGTGATTGTCAGACTATACGCGTCAGCAGTAAGTATAACATAATTAAATACAGATCAAATAAAAAACTGGGTTTACGAAATATATAGCACATCATTTTGGTACATTTAGCACCCTATTGGTCCCTGCAGGCAGATGCTGGATGCGCCAAGTTGAAAACAGGGCGCTATGGCGCTCATTTAAGAGGTTTATGTCCAGCAGTGGTCTATTATGGGTGACGATGATGATCCTACCCGGTGGCTTTCGTAGCGAGAATCGACCACTCATGCCGTGGATGTCGTATGAGGCGACTAAGGTAACCTACCAGAAAAAGCAATAGCTTCATTCTATCACCAATCCACCTGCCAAGCGTGGTGATTATGGTAAAACCCCCCTTTCCCCCTTGTTTAGGGAAGGCACGTTCAGTTGTGGATGAGTGCCGAATACGTACAATTGACTTATTTTGACGACCTGTGTGGCGCGGTGGGCGAAGGTCAGCCTGCGACGCAGAAGGTCGTGGGTTCGATTTCCGCTTCGGGACAAATGTGTGTACGATCTACAGATATTTGTTAATATATATAATGTATTGTATTATGTACATCAGTTATCTGGTACCCATAACACTAGCTCTGCTTAGCTTGGGGCTAGATAATGCTGTGTGTGTGAGTTGTCCAGAAATATTTATTTATTTAAATATCCTAAACATGTTTTTGTTTTTAGGTTGCTGTGTAAAAAAGGCAAGAGTTTTCGAGTATATCAACAAGAAAAAACATAATTAGGTAGGTTACCTACCTTACCTACCTATTATGCTCAGATGAACTACCAAGGAGCAATGGAGAAAATACAATACATAGGAGAAAATACACCCAATTCTAATTTTATATATAAATATACATATACCTATATAATATAAATAAATACGATGATAATAATAAAACATTGTACAGTATAACTGGTCTTTATTAATTTTATTGCTAACAAAACGAAAAAAATCAAAAATAAGTCGTACAAAAACGAAAATGTTTAGTTTGCAAATGCTATGAAAAACCACCCAAGAAAATCAACACCCTTTCCAATAGTTATATATTGTTTTTAATATCAATGGAACTTTAGTGTAGGTACCTATAAAAATATTTTTTTTTGTCTGAAAAAGCGCACAAAAATTTAAAGATCTTTTACGTACTGGAATATCCATTACAAAGATTTTCTTTAAAGAGCAAAATATTGAAAACATGTTTTCACACTTTATAGACTATAGCTATACGTACTCTGGCCAAACTAAAGCTAAAATGTTTGTGAATATTGCTCCATAGTTCTTGTTGATTTTTTGATAGAGTGTGGCAGTGCTGTCGTTTCTAGAATATAAGATTTTGTGTTTGGATTTGATTACAAACATTACTTCTTGAGAACGGCTTGAGTATACCTTTAAGACACTTAGGCCAAAGTGTTTTTCATTACAAAAGTGGACTGTATTTTCTTGCATGGTAAGGACTATTTTGCATTATGTTCTTCTTGCTCTTCCGGCTACTTCTTGGTCTTGTCTGTAGTTTCCTGCGTGGTCTTCTTGCAGGTGCATGATGCATCACACTTGCAGGAGCTGCAGCACTGGTTCGCGCTGCACTTGCAATCTGTGGGAGTAGAAATCAGTACATCAGTAATATTTATTCACATAAGACATAGTACATACATAATACATTGGTGGAATAACACAGTAGAGCTGCATATCTCGCCCGAAAACAGGCGCGTGAATACAAAAATCAGTAAATTTAAATTAGATGTCATTAATTAAATCAAATAAACGCAAATATAAATAAATTGTCAGTTTTTATATTACAATAGAACTCCCTAGCTAGGTAAAATGGTTAATCTAAGGTAATCTTTAACCGAATAAAAATAATGCTCAGTAAATAAATTAAATAACTTTCTGTTTGATATAGTGAGAAATATCTGCAGCTACAATTGTGTGTATGATACACACAATTGTTCCGAGGCGGGAATCGAACCCGCAACCTCCTGCGTCGCAGGCGGCCCTTCGCCCACCGCGCCACATCAAGTATCGAAGTTACATAGTCAGTTTTACAATATAATGGCTTGCTAACTTCATTTGATACATATATTCTAGTTTTAAAATACTTAGTTGTGTTTTCATAGAAATTTACTTCAAACGTAATAATAAGTCAACTTAAATGCTCCTACTCTTTATACGTATATATTAAATAGGTTATGAAGAGTCTCTACTTTACCTATTAAGTTGTATTTTCATAGAAATTAACTTGAAACGCAATAAGTCATCTTGCAATGAACGCCATTCTACCTACTCGACACACTGGATATTTAATAGGTTATGTAGAGCCTATAATTTACCTCTTAAGGGCCCATACAACCTCAACTTTGTGTGCAAAGGCTAGACATATGATTTTGCGTTCATAAGAGCGGGACAGGGCATTGCAACGCAAGTTCAAAAATCAAGTTTTAGCTTATTACCTATTAATTAGGACATTATTTGAAAAAACCGAAACATATAACATTTTTATTTATACTTAATTCTATTACCACGCTTGTTGTCAAGATCTGAACTTCTGTATTTATTGAGAAATTTAGGTTTTAGTAAAAATTTAGAGGTAACTTTGCGATTTTTTTCTATCGAGAAAATTTTATGGAATCGTGTTTTCAAAACATATGATCGATAGATTAAGTCCTGAACTTTACCATATATCAATTTCAAAGTTAAATATTCAGTAGTTTAGACGATATGGACATCCGGCGGAGTTGAAAATTAGCAGTTTGAGGTATTATACACTCTTAAGTTGTGTTTTTATTGACTTCAACCGTATAATAAGTTATACAATGAACGCCCCTCTACTCCACACACGTATATATTTGGATAAATATGAACAGCCTCTACTGTAAACTGTATTTTTTGTTAAATAACAAAAAAGCAATATATTACAGAAAGAAAGCATAAGTTTATTTGTAACTCAATACACAAAATTATAAACCAAACATGATTAAAAAAAATAAAGGACAAAACAGATTTTTGTAATCATAGTATTGGTATAATTTAAAATTTATACCTAATCAAGGTATAGAAAATCCTAATGGAAGGATACAGATAATATTGTAATTCCCCCCCCCCCCCCCCCCCCCCCCCCCACCTAGCTAATAATTCAAGAAAACCTGAAGAATTCTCATATAGTTACCTAAATTACTTTTAATGAGAATTACACTTTAATAAGGCTTGTGTTTTTCGAAAATTTATTCGAACAATTTAAACATTTGAATTGACGTTTACGAAAAAAGTTATCATACATTCAACGTCAAAGATTATCCAATTATTTTTCAGAAAAACGAATAAAACTGTTGATTACATATGTCTAATTGTGTACCTCAATAATAATTGTTTTCACCTCTAAAATACAAAGCGAATAATTTATTAAATGCCACTTCATTATTATCGGGGCTAAGCCACTTATTGGCACAACGATAATTAACTGACTCAATTTGGATTAGTGAGTTTTCAAACCATACGAATACTACAAAGTTAATAAAAATCAGTCATAAGAATCGTTGTACAAGTCTAGTATAGTCACTTAAACAATTAAATCAAATAGATAATTGGTGCATATTAAATTAAATCACTTAGATTCCGAGGATTTCTAGTCGATGTGAGTCCTAATAAATAAATTATAGGCTATCTGCAATTATTATGAAGGTAAGTTGGTCCCTCTGTTCCTAAAAACAAAACAAAAGATCTAATACAAAAAGTTTTTACTCACTATCTCCGCAACCTCCGCAAGGCATGATTCTATCTTCAAAAATAAAAACAAAACTGAAACGGAAAACGCGCGATCGCAACCGTGGCAACAGCTCGTATGCGAGTTATATGCAGCCAGTGTTTATTAGCAATTGCTGCAGTGCGTTCGGTAACCTAAGTCGGAATAATCATTTTCCTAAATATTATGACGTGAAGATAAAATGTTTATATCAGTTCGTTTTGGATTAATCTGATAGCTGAAAATGACACTGTTTAGATAGAAACAACCAGAGTTAATATTCGGAAAGAAGCGGTTTATCTTGAGGCTATAATTATTCTTTACAATATCTTTTAAAATAATAATAGTGGTCGTATATCCAACAATCATACGACTCGATATTTATTTCTCTGCGCATGACGACACAAATAATGTTTTTTTTAAACTATGATACGAGGCATCTTTACTGTAGTAAGTACAAGTGTGGTATCAACAGGAATAAACGAATAATATTATCTGTGGTTTAAGCTAACAAGCGCAAGGGTCAAAATTATTTTTTTATCTTGCCAATTTAAAAAAAAATTACCTTTTCGCCCATTAAGGGTGAAAAGGTAATTTTAGTTTGATTGTGTGTCATGCCTTTATTCGTGTTATTCATTTTATTAGATGTAACCACTCTAAATTATGTAACCTGGTAGGTCGGATACAATAGTGATAAATAGATAAAAAAAGCTAAAAAAATCCACACAACATCAATTAGCCCCAACCTATATAGAGCTTGTGTTATGGAAACATAAAACTATAGTTTACTAAACATAAAACTATAGTTAGGATTTAATAGAGGTAGTAGGTAGTAGCGTGCCTAGTATATGTAACCCAATTTCAGACTTTTCTGTATTCCCTCCAAAATGTTGTATTTACTTATATTTTTAATGATTCGTTAGTTAAGTTACGGAACGCACTCTGTTATCCGTAGCAATTGCATGCCTCATTGTCCTAAGTACTTTTACCAATTGCAATAACGTCTTTAACAACTTGTTTCAGTTGCATTGACTGTTTAAATAAGAAGCGAAAAATCCCTATATGTTCATAATAATAGATGTTCTGACAGCACATTTTTGTTGACGATGACGATGATGATTTTTTGTTACTGGCAATTAGTTGGAAAGTTTTCTGCGTGTGTCATTTAATGGAAAATAATTGTATAGGTAGTATCTAAGTTATCAAATTATAAAGATTGTTTGATATTTTCATGAGAGCCTTGTTCGTTATCTAGCAGGGTGTACAACGCGCAGGTTAGGTTGGCTTAAAATATGAAAATCAATGTCAAAAAAGCTCTACCTATCCCAAGCTCAAGTAAGTGATTTTTATCCGTGTCAAGTTTAGTCACTACTATAGTTTCCGCCCGCGTGTCCTTATTTCTATAGAATCGTTTAAAGATTATTTCTATCCTACGGAAACTGTTTTACGTCATAAAAAGTAGCCTATGTTTTATTCCCTAGTATTATTCGTAGCATGCCCAGCGTGGGGATTATGGGCTATACCCCCTCCTGCTTATCAGGGGGAGGCCGGAGTCCAACAGTAGACCAATATAGACTGTTGAGGAGGTTGAGGTATAATAAATGATGGTTTGAAAACAAGTAATGTAACAGGAACAAGTGAAAATTATCGCTTTGTAAGAGCTATATTGGAGTAACCTTCGAGAAACTTTCCGAGGGAGTTACCTATTAGGGCACTGCGTCTTTGTTTTGCACACAGTACACAATAACATCTCGAGTTGTTTATTTGTTAAATAGTGTTGCCATCTGCTTTGGTTTGGATAGATTTATCCACTTTTAATGATTTGGATGTTATTGATTGAACTTATTATAGGAACTTGAAAGTCGTTATCGATAGTCGTATCGGTAGTCGTGTTGTAGATTTGACGACCGATGTGGCGCGGTGGGCGAAGGTCCGCCTGCGACGCAGGAGGTTGCGGGTTCACTTCCCGCCTCGAAACAATTGCGTGTACGATCTGCAGATATTTGTTCCGGGTGTTCTGGTCGTTTTCTATGTATAATAAAAAACATCTATGTATGTAATGTATTGTATTATGTATATCAGTTATCTAGTACCCATAACACAAGCTCTGCTTACCATGGGGCTAGATAATGCTGTGTGAATTGTCCAGCATTATTTATTTATTTTATTTTTATAGTATGTATATGTCGCCGCTAAATATGCTAAATAATACGCAAAAATATGTCAAAACGTAACGCAGACATCTTGTCGAATGAAGTGAATTAAGTATTCCCAACAAATCAGCGTTCGTTTTGTAAGCGGGCTAGCCATTCTACGAACGGGCTGAATATATGATCCAGCGGCGGCGACATATACCAAATTTTCTTTGATGTCTGAATCTGTCCAGCTATAATTACTCATTTTAATTCAGTTTTTCTATCTCTCTTTCTTTTTAACGCTGTTCCTGCCTGGTAAAGAACAACATTGACGACCGATGTGGCGCGGTGGGCGAAGGTCCGCCTGCGACGCAGGAGGTTGCGGGTTCGATTCCCGCCTCGGAACAATTGTGTGTACGATCTGCAGATATTAGTTCCGAGTGTTCTGGCTGTTTTCTATGTATAATAAAAAATATCTATCTATGTAATATATTGTATTATGTATATCAGTTATCTAGTACCACTAGTACAGATAACACAAGCACTGCTTACCATGGGGCTAGATAATGCTGTGTGAATTGTCCAGCATTATTTATTTATTTATGTCTATTTACATCTATGAGAACTTCTGTCAATTCCAATCGTATTTCACACAATTTTTCTGACATTTTTAGAACTACACACAAAATTTTACCAATAGCCTATATTGTTGAGGTGAGAGATGATGAAAACAGATGAGAGTGATATTTTATTAAAAATATTTATTAAATTAAGCACAATCTAACGGCACATTGACTGGCAACACTAAACACTTGTCTGGAGAGCCATTGATAAGGTTGTTGCACGCCACCCGTAGTTCTATTGTAACGAAAGAAGCAAGGCATCATCATCATCAGCCTATGTTAGTCAGACAATGCCTCCCCTAATGAGCGCCCTGTCTTCGGCTTGATGCATCTAGCATCTCCCTGCAGTCTTTGCAGGTCATCCCACCAGGTCTGAGGGCATCCTACACTACGTTTACTGAGTCGTGGTCTCCACTCAAAAACACGTTTGCTCAAAGTTCAAGGTCGCACAGAGAGCAATGGCTATATTGGCTATGCTCTGAGTCTCTGCGAGATCAAATCAAACTTGAACCCGCCACAACTAAGCTAAGTAACCAACGAGTCAAAAATCTTTGGGACTTCCTACAGACTCAAAAACCTTAAAAATATAATCATAACTATATGTTTGATTATATCGTTATGATTTGAAGCTTGCTAAGTGCATATTTGAGACATTTTCTACGCGTATAATGAAAAGGAAAATAATGAAGGAAACACGTTTCCCCACGAGAAAATACTTAAATGTTTACTTGTGAGCTGTGAAACACTTAAAAATCATTGTTATAGGTAAGTATTCAATAGAGAGATATACGACCCCATATAAACAACCGTAGACAGAGAAATCAGTAAACGTCTAGACGGTATTGGTTTCTCTATGTACCGTTGCTATGCTATCTTCGCATTCATACAAGAAAGAGAACAACTTATGCACACTTTCTGTGAAGAAATGAGATATTTTTTTATTTATTATCACATTTCTATAATACATATATATATATATATATATATATATATATATATATAGGTTTGTTCAAGGTCAGCACTAATAGGGTAACAAAGTTGACAGCGCGCGCATTGTTCTGTCTGACATATCCTACTTCCTACTAATATTATAAACGCGAAAGTTTGTAAGTATGGATGGATGGATGTTTGTTACTCTTTCACGTAAAAACTACTGAATGGATTTTAATGAAACTTTACTATAATATAGCTTATACATCAGAATAACACATAGGCTATTTATAAAGATATATTGTATATTATCCAAAATATCTATCACCACGCGGGTGAAACCGCGAGGCGCAGCTAGTACATAGATAAACTAATCATCCAGGATACTAGTGGTATATACGCTGTGTGCACAGAGTATACAATAAGGTGACAAACACCTACAAATTAGTATTACTAAGTTTATTACTTACTTGCTATTCTGATCCAATTCATTTCTTTTTTCGTTGTTAAGTTATACCTAATTCTAAGCCTAATTCAGGCTTTTCAATAGGTAGGTACCTACCCTTTGATTGTACCTACCATAGGTTTTTTTGCCATAGAATGCCGGTCAGCCATGCCACCCATTGTCTATGGGTGGCATGGCTATTGCCCGTCCAACAGCAAACATTTGTAGTTGGATTTGGACTCTAAAACTCCATCTCCGTGTGTAACCCCAGAAATGATAAGCCTGTATCTGGCAACCCTACCCATAGAGCGTTGAGTGTTATAAAATAAAAATAAATAAATAAAATATCTAGATCGCGTTGACGAAAACGCGCGATCTAGGCCTTGTTTTGAATGCAAACACAAATTCAGGCTACTGAGAGTTCAAGGTGCTTTTTAAACTTCTCTACAGTACGGTTCTAAATCGGTGTAGGTCTCAAACAGAGGCCTTTACCCAGAAGTGGGTAAAGACAGGCTGCGGATGATTTGTGACATTTTCTACGCATGAACAGAAAAATAATGATGGAAACACGAGGAATGAACATTTGAGCTTCCTAAATCATTCTACCTTACCTACCTACTTCAATCTCTGCTGATAACCCCTAATAGGCAAAGAATAGGTATACTACTACTATATATCTCCCAAGTTCACGTCCCAAACTTTAGTAGGCGAGTTAAAAAATAGCCGCTTGTCTTTTAAAATAACAAGATAATGACATGATATTGTACAGAAAATATAGTCATAATGGGTGTAAAGTTATTAGTTATTTTATTATTTTTATATATCATAAGTGTGATTGCTGAGGACGAAGAAGTCAAAATAAGTGTAAAAGTGATCGAACCTGAGCAAAAAATCGGTAAGGATGATGTTGAAAAAGTAGACAGTGGACCAACAAGCCATTTGTATAGAGGAAAAAAGATTGATAAATTTTAACAAAAAATTATTAGAACAGAAAATTTACCTACTTATTTGGGAAGAAACTATAAACCACAATTTATAAGAAAGACAAATATACATAAAGATGATTAAATATCATACACATAATTTTGATTAACAAAGAAATATTATGTTATAATCAAATAATAGAAATAAATTAGAACTATATTGAAACAATTTACCTTACTACAGACTAAAGCATATGAATACCAGTCAGAAGACCCCAAGACATACATAATTATATAATTTACAAAATACATAATTTATTCGACCATATTTTTTGCTAAGGTAGGTATCACAACATAGGTTGGTTGGGGTCGAATGATAACATTTCTCTTGAATATAGGTTATCTTAAATTTATATAAGGATACTAGCTTCTGCCAACGGCTTCGCAGGCACTTTTAAAGTAGCCTACACAACAGTATTAAAATACTGGATCGAGACATACACTGATTTCAGTCTTGTAAATGGGCTATGCGGTGACAACATTACCTCTAAGTAACGACGACGTGACGGGTCTGATATAACGATCGTGTAAATACGGACTTTCTGTATGAACGAACACTAGCAAACAAAAAAATGCAATTAGAGAATAGAAACAAATCAGAACTCTTAGATATAGACGACGTGTTTTTTAATAAATCCAACAGAAAGTCAAAGTTCTTTATTTTCATTATCAACCTTACACTTCAGAAAAGAACAGAAAAATCTAAATATTTAAAATATTTACATATTACATCAGTTCTTTTTTAAACACGCCGCGATAATAGCCAAGTACCTACGTAATACTCATTTCATTCTTCTAACATGATCATCAGCGTTGTGATAGCTATGCACAATGGCTATCACAACATAATGCTGAGTCGGACGCCATTTCGTAGCATTTATATTTTTTAATTAGTTAGTAGTTATGTTCTTTATGGTGTTTCTTATCATTTTTACATTTCATCAAAAGGATACATCGATGGCCGCGTCCTCCCACTCAAATTTTCAAAAAACAATGGCCGGCCCTACGTCATCACCAACCAGCGTCTCCGCCAGATTAGGAGCAACTTCATGTACTGGTTCTACGATCATGGTGGCAACCAGAACAATGGTGATTACCAGAAAGATATTCAAAGATTTACGCCAGTAATCCATAAGGACCTCAATTTCCAGCTTCCGTTCTTTGGGTTCAGATTTAATTACACTCGTGTGAGTATTTTCACCTTTTTTCTTGTTTAAATTATTGTTTTTAGGGTTTGTTCAATCATTTGAATATTAAAAGGTAGCCCTTTAATATTATAACAAATTTAACGAACTAAGCAGGTAGTTTCATCAGAAAAGTTGTTGGAAATGTCAAAGATATCAATAGAACTGGCTGTTAACTTTTACTGAAAAACAAGCCTTAATCTTTGAATCCTAGGTACTCTTTTTTATTCGTACCTTTAAGTTTTTATTTCTATCTAAATATATTTTCTATTACCTAGGTTTATTAAGTATGAAAGTAAGTTTATTAAGTATTAAGTTTATTTTTCAGTATTGATAAATAGTTTATATTTTTTTTATACGCTAAGTATTAGTGTGCACGGTATGAATAGGAAAAAAATTCATTTGCTCGATAAGTTTAGTTTTATTTCGCTGACACGTACAAAAAAGAACGTGTCGAATTAAATATTCCGTGAAAATGCAAGGCGCAAAAGGAGACAAGAACATTTTTGTCATCGTAAACGAATGCCCAACTCATACTAAAGACTGGCTATTATGTTCTCTTTTACTAGCTCTCAATGGACGGCCACATATTCTTCAGTGACCCAGAGCATTACGATACATATCCCTTGGTGTTCCCCGCCCGGGACTGGCCGAAGGTTAAGGATCCCTCCTTCATTGGCATCTTCTTCAGTAAGTGCAGGATCGGAAACCAGAGTCCTAAAGACCTTGATCAAAGAAATCCTGGTGTGTACTTTAGAATGGACAGCGATTTGCAGGTAAGATTATACTTTTAATTAATTTTACGTTGGATAATGTACCTCCGAGAAAAAGAACCCTCATTTTAATACAAAAAGGGAGAGAAAATTATATACAGTGTGTGATAACGACTTGTTGATCTTGTTGAACTGATGATGCTTGATTGTCAACAAGCTTTGACTGTAAAACTTTTGAAACTATCATGGTTATTAACACTAAAGTCATTTGTGTGCAGTGCCTTCAGTTATTCCGTGATCATGGCGTATGAAACTGTGCCGAAATATTGGAAAGCTTTGACTGATCTTAAAATGGTGGTTGATGCTGTATAACCTCAAGTCTCGGCCTCAAGTGTATAAATAAACAGTGGTGGACAATCAAAGTACCTTAGCTATTATGGTTCTAGACCCGTACCGACCAACTCGGAGTGGAAATGCGTGAGAGACTCACGTGGGACATCCGCGAAGGAATCATCGGAGCTGAGACATTTACTCCCAAGCACGCCATTACTGTCACATGGAAGAACATGTCATTTGCTGGTGGCATTGACCCCGCTTTGGATATAGTAAGTGTTGTTGAAGTTCTTTTTTTACCTTATTCTCCATTTTCATCTGTTATTTTGGTGTAGTAAGTGTTGTTGAAAGTTATTTTTTACCACGCTTTTATTGGCTTCACCTGTTTGTTTGTTTGTAACCGACTCCTTTGGACTCGATTTTGACCCACTTTGAACGATGAAAAAAATATTTTCTACTTTTTAGTTCGGTTTATTTATAAAAGCGTGGTTTTTTAGTTTTTTTAAACTCTTATTTATTTACCTACCTCATTCTGCATTTTCACCTCTATTGTTATTTTGATATAGTAACTGTTTTAGAAAGTGTTTTTCTTATTTTATTCTCCCCTAGCTGCGATATAATTTCAAATGATAAGCCTTCCTGAGTCACTTTATCTATTTAAAAAAACGACGTCATAATCCGTTACGTAGTTTTAAAGATCTTAAGCATACATAGGGACAGACAGACAGCGGGAAGCGACGTTGTTTTATACTATGTAGTGATTGTCATCTCTATTGCTATTTTCATAGTGATTATTTTAAAAGATTACCTTTCCTATGTTTTAGACTAACACCTTCCAAATGGTGGTGGCTACTGACGAAGTATTTACGTACGTCATTTTTAACTATCTGACGATTAATTGGAGCTCTCACACTGAGGCCGGTGGTGAAACCGCTATGGGCATAGGAGGGATCCCAGCTTTCGTAAGTTCTCATAATGATATATTTTGTACATTTTCAAGCTTTTTTTTTTCAGATTATTTCTACTTCAACTATTAGCCTAGTATGGTGGAAATTTGTGTTTTACGATTTGTGTCCCATTTTCGTGATTTCTATTACCATGATTTTTTTGAGAAACTACCTACTCCGAGAAGTTTTTGCCTAAATATGATTTATTTTATATTCTGTATCAACAGAAAACATATTGCTGCAAAAAATTATTTTGAAGGAATAATGGAGCTTTTAACAATGCCATTTCATATTGCTCTAAAATGCTACAATACTAGTGGCGTCTGTCTATGACGTCACCGTTGCACGAACATCTGATAATACAGATTGGCCATAATATTTATTATCTCTTTATTAACAAAGAAATAGTATATTAAAGACAGCTATGTATTGAAAAAAGTCATACCTTCACCATAGTTATTGTTAATAAAAAATATAATATGTGTTTTCTAATTTGGAAAATATATGTTTGGTGATTTTAGTTTCTATTATCTTCCCTATTTAATGACACATTTTTTTATTCAGGACAAATAAATATTATTATATATTTTCTAGGTCGGCTTTAACGCAGGAAATGGCACACAATCTTACGAATATCAGCCGTATTCTCAGTCTCCTAAAATTCACCGCCTAACAAGGACAGGAATGGCTAACGGCTTCCCAGGGCGACACATCTTCAGGATAGATGAAAAGATTATTGCAGGCACTTGTAACATAGATTCTGGTAATAATTACATGCATTATTGTTCCCTATGATTTTAAGCTATTTAAATTTTTCCTAATTTTCTTCCCTTATTGTTATTTTCAGATGCCGCTAGTCTCCCCTTGACGTTTTCCCCTGAGAGTGGTAACATGTTAGGAGGAACCATAGTTAACATAACTGGACCCTGTTTCAAACCTGATGACAAAATCACTTGCCGTTTTGAAACTGAATTCGTTATAGGAGCCATAGTCGACATAAATAGAGCCATTTGCGTTCAGCCACAGTTGTTTTACAACGGTTATATAACATTGGCAGTTTCAATCAATAGTGAACCTTTCAAGTGGAAGGGAAAGTTCTTCATAGGTGAGGTGTTTTAATAGACTTAAGTACCCTTGCTTAGTCATGACCTACGCACTTATTAATGAATACCCCTGTTCATTAATAAGTACGTACCTTATGACTGTCTACTATACATAAGCCTCCACTAAAGAAGCCTATATAAATAAAAAATATATGTTTTAACCTTGAGGAAATTTTCTCTACAGAAAGCCCAGCAACAGCAACTAAAAGGATATTTTTCCCGGCAGAGGGAAAAGATCCATCTAAAAATAGTATAACTTGGAACCATTCTAATCTAACGAGAAATGTAAAGATCAGCGTCTGGGGATACAAAGAAGAAGAAGCCAGCAGAATGCCTAAGTTAGAATTCATAGACATCATTGAAGATGACGTGGCCAATTCCGGGGATTATGTAATCCCTGACAAGTTTAGCAACAGGGATAATTTCATGCATACTGACATGCGATTGGGCTTTATCCAGATCAATATGACTACGCCAGACATTGTCAACGGTGTTCAGATTTCCCCGTAAGTTGGTTAACTGACAAAACGACTACTGGCGCAGCCAACGCCGGAAATACTTTAGACACGTGTGTGTCTAAAGTATTTCCGGCGTTGGCGTAGGTACGTTTAACTGGACGGCAAAAACTTGAAATACTGAAGATCATAGACGAAACGATACAGACTATTATCATCACATCGCAGTCGGTGTACGAATGTTATTTTAATGGATTTTAGAGGATTCGATTCCTAGCAAAACCAGATTTTTTTTAAATTCTATGCAGTTGGAAATGTTTTCTTTGAAAAAGTAGGTAACATTTTCTATCTTCAGTATTTTGGGCACTTGCCCTCCAGGTAACGTTCATTGATTCCATCCTGTATTTTAATTTATATTGGCGAGTTTCTTCTCATCTCCTATTTTGCCATGTTCCAACGTTGCCTTTGTTACGATGGATGTAGGGAGATTTATAAACAGTTCTTTAGATTAAACCTTTTCAAAGGTACTTATTGTTTGATTACTTTTAGATCAGAACTTTTTAAAGGTACTCATTCTTTGATTACTTACAGGGTCTTATGGTCCCGTCCAATGCCTCTTTACTGGTACTTCGAGGCGAAATGGCAGCGCATGCGCAGCTATGGATGGGCTTGGTCCCAAGCAATGTGTAACAGTTCGCTTCAGATGCAATCTGTCTCTCAAGCGCAGTCTGCAGCCTGCCCTTGTGTTTTAGAAGATGCGTTGTCGGATAAAGGAAGATTCATGCAGAGTCTAGATTGCGATCTAGATGCGACAGAGATATATGGACATTGTACATATTATCTTTTGGAAGGTATCAATTGCGTGATAAGTGCTCCCAGGTAGTGTACAATACAATACAATACAAATACATAAATACTTGTTTATACGTTAATGGAAATAAATATTGATTATTATAGACACCATTATACATAAAATATTAACTATTTGAAGTCGAACAAAGAAAGTGTTCATAGACCATATGATTAAGCCTAGTACTGATAATCTTCTGGTCGTCTAACTGTCAGAAACAATGCTTTTCTTTGAACTGTCTTGTGTGTCGGCTACTTCTTCTATATCTAACAAACATAGCTAACCCAAAAATTATAAATATGTTCTAGTTCCGATGGATCAGGCCAGCAGTGCTGCTATGATAACAAGGGAATCCTGATGACGTCCTATGATCAAAAGTGGGGTTCACGTTTGGATAAATCACACGAGTTCGGCTTGATGCCTTATAATAAAGCTTTTCAGGTAGGCTTTGGAAGGTCATTAGAGGTTTGACCAGTGGTTCCGCAGATTAAGTTAAGACGAGATATGGCTGCGTTACCGGCAGCAAGATCGAAAGTCTGCTCCTGCTGTCTTATGAAAATGATTACGAAGTCCATGATTTATTTGTTGCAGGTCCCATCTCTGTCTCATTGGTTTCATGACGTGATTCCGTTTTATGAGTGCTGTTTCTGGCAATATCAAGAAAATAGTGATGATTACTGTGAAAAATACAGGTGAAACCTATACGAAAAAAATATCTGCAGATTGCTTTACATTGCAGACATTTGTTCCGAGTGGTCTGGGTGTTTTCTTTATATAGGGTTGCTTATTGGCCTAATCCGAGAACATGACAGTTAGAAAAAAGTCGTAAAAGGAAACATGAACTAATTTTATGGGAAAATAAAAACTGCATGCATAAATTAAACTACAGCAAGCTAAGCAATGCACAAAATGTGTATTACATACATAATGCTTTAACTTTTAACATATGAGTAATGTCTCTCTCTCTCTCTCTCTTAGTATCCTTTCTTTTTTATCACTGTGTGTCCCATTTCGTCTTTGTCTTTTTAACTTTTTCTGACAACGGACGAAGTTAATAGACAAAGTTATGTTTATGTTGTTTATTCTTTAATTCTTTATTGTACACAAAACATAAAAATAACTTAATTAAAAAATATATGTACATAGGCGAGCTTAACCCTGACTTAGAGTTTTCTTCCAGCAAACCTTAGGTTTACAGGAGAGGCGATAGAATAGATAGAGGAAGTGTACAAGAAACAAATTAGACTAATAATACAATACGGAATGAGATTATAATACACATACATAAATTAAAAAATAATAGTTCAATAAACCTAATAAATACATTTAGTTCAATGTAATAAAAAAAAATATATAGGTAATTAAATATATATATAAATATCTCTAGATAGATAATTTTATGATGATAGGAAGTGCTCTATCAATTTTGTTATTTTTTGTTTATTTTGAAGGTCGCTACGTCCCTCTCAAGGCTGTGCGCTCTACCAGACTCCAGGAATGGCCGGAATTTACGAAAGCATCATTACCTCTTTCAATCATCTGCAATACGCTTTCAATGGCAAAGGTAACTCACGATCACTCTGGGTCCAAAGTCCCAAACCATTTTTCATTGTTTAAAACCTTTCTATGATTGACGACCTCTGTGGCGCGGCGGGCGAAGATCCACCTGCGACGCAGGAGGTTGCGGGTTCGATTCCCGCCTCGGGATAATTATGTGCACGATCTGCAGATATTTGTTCCGGGTGTTCTGGTCGGTATCTATCTATACAAAAAAAATATCTATCTATGTAATGTATTGTATTAAGTATATCAGTCATCTAGTACCCATAACACAAGCTCTGCTTAACTTGGGACTAGATGCTGTGTGGATTGTCCAGCATTATTTATTTAAATTTATTAATAAATTGAGGTTATGCTTTTTTCAGGTGAATACGCTCTATTAAGAGTCGACCAGCCCGAACTGAAGCTGGATGTCCAAGGCAGGTTCGAGCAAGTTGAAAGCAATGAGTATGGCTCCGTCAATGCCACCACACGCCTCACGTCTGTTGTCGCTGTTTCCGACAACAGTTTGCCTATAGAGGTAATGTTTCCTAGACTGCGATCACAAATACTCCCTATCTTCAAAAAACTGCTGCATCAGCATTATTTATCCTTATGCAAACATTGATAGCTCTATCTTATGTCTATGTAAGTTTATTGTATTATTTGTAATGTAGGTATTATGGTATGTAGTGTATTTGTTTTCTTTACTGTTATCTATATATTTACTAAAGTACCACCGTCTATTTTGTTCCTTCATGTCCAGTCCATCCAAAGGTTCCCTTAAAGAGATCGCTCTCAGCGATAAGGCCGCCCTTTATACTTCATTTATTCTATTGTTTTTTCCTATATTGTTTTCTGTTTTGTGTGGTATACTAAAGTGTTTTCTATCTATTTATCTATCTAAATACTATCTAGATTTCGGGTCACATACAAAATCAAAGCTAAAAGCCGTCTCCGAAAATAAGACCGCACTTGAGGTAAGTAAATGTAGAATAATTTATATTTTTAGCTTTAAACCAACAAATAATATTTTAGTTTTATTTTTGCAACTTTTGAATACACATTGCGGCATTGTGACACGTGTTTACGTTGGCTGTGTTTCAATCGAACTAAACAAAATAAGAGCTCACATTACAAGTGCGCTCTTATTTATGGAGATGGATTTTTTGCGCCGACCCAACATCTAGATAGTGTTTGTGATCGCAGTTCCTGGATCTTTGAAATGGTTGTACTTATTGAAAGAGCTGATAAAATGTACGATATCTGGATAGAGGAGCTCAAAGACATTAGTGAAATGACCGCGCTTGTTGGTTACAACACTGGGTTTTTTGCACTGACTGAGGTGACGTAGGCTGGTGCAGGCCGGACATGTGTACATATTATGCTTATAACTAATTACGTAACATGAAATAGTAATTCCTTAAAATTGTCCTTTAGGGTTGGTGTGAAACGCCAATGACAACAAGTAATCGTCTTTTATTGATGATACAACATGTTTTACAAATTGAGTCTCATACATTTACTTAGTTTTATTTATACTTGCACACATTTAAGAGTGTATAATACCTCAAACTGCTAATTTTCAACTCCGCCGGATGTCCATATCGTCTAAACTACTGAATATTAAACTTTGAAATTGATATATGGTAAAGTTCAGGACTTAATCTATCGATCATATACTCGTATTTCGAAAACACGATTCCATAAAATTTTCTCGATAGAAAAAAAAAAACAAAGTTACCTCTAAATTTTTACTAAAACCTTAATTTCTCAATAAATACAGAAGTTCAGATCTTGACAATAAGCGTGGTAATAGAATTAAGTATAAACAAAAATGTTATATGTTTCGGTTTTTTCAAATAATGTCCTAATTAATAGGTAATAAGCTAAAACTTGATTTTTGAACTTGCGTTGCAATGCCCTGTCTTATGAACGCAAAATCATATGTCTAGCCTTTTCACACAAAGTTGAGGTTGTATGGGCCCTTAAGTATATCGGTCATCTAACGGTAAATCTCTTAGGGTTTGATGATGCTGTGTGGATGGTCCAGCATTAGGTATTTATTTATTCCTCTATTTTTATCCAATTTTGTTTCAGGTCCGTCTCCGTCCTACTCACGCACAATGGAGGTACAGGCTTGACGTATTCGTCGATAAGAAGAGAATCTACTTTGACCGCCCCGCTCTTCGTGTTCAAATTTTCTCCGGTAAATCTAACTTATTGTAATAAATATTTTTAAACTTATGCGATCAGAACACGTAATTACAAGTACTATTTTAAAGGGTATTTATCGCGTTTGTTTACCAATTTTTCCCGACGTTTCAACAGGTTTACACACTATCGTGGTCACGGGTTGACTGTCTGACTGTGTGACTGGAAAAATAGGTAAATTAACTTTTTTCTTTTAGATAAATACCCGTTGAAATAGTACTTGTAATTATGACTTAATATTATATATTTATTATTTTCCTTAATTTTGTTGTTTGTTTAAATTTTCCTTTTATCGTCTCGTAGGTTTTACCGTCTACCAGCCAGCCCATGTCCTCAACCAGTCTGAAATCATTATCATGTTCGCTTCTGGTGTCGGCGTTGAAGTTGTCGAGAACAACGGAAGCATTACAACCAAAGTTTTACTTCCGCAGAAATATAAAGTAAGATCATTTATTTATTTATTTATGTAACCAGAAAGGCCCTAGGCCTATTATACTTATTACAGAATGTTATTCTAAAATATAGTTTGATTAGGTGAGAACACAATTTGCTATAAATAGTAACACAATTAAATAATAAGCAATCTTAAGTTATCATAGGAAATATTCCATTATAGATTCAAATTACTAAATGGCCAACATAAAAAACATAAAAAAACTGTATATTATCTCTATTCACAAACAAGTGAACTTTGAATTATAAAAATAAGAATTAAATAAAGGTCAAAAAAAGGTCAAAATTATATATAGGTAATAGGTAGGTAAAGATTAAAACATTATCAAAAATAACATTCACAAAAAGCTAAACATGTAAAAATATCATACAGCTTCATTACCGACTAGGGTTTGGCATTTGAGGAAAAACGCCTCTAGACAATTGACGCAAAATGCATTCGAAAACGATTGAGTTCAATTTGGTAAATAAAAAAATTCTGTGATTTCGCGCTACCACAAACTTTTTTATGTTTTCACACGCAACACACCAACGAGTATCAACGCATTCTACCATAGTGGATGAATCACCCTTCATATACAACAATCACTAAGAAGGCGCTTTCAGTTCCATTTTTAAACATAAAATAGAATGTTGGAATGTTTTGTCTTTGAAAATGGAATACCAAAAAGTCGAGTTTTTATGTAAGCGGACGAATGTCTTGAAATTCGAATTTAACGCCGGCGAAACTCCGGAAAACAGCAAGTCTATAACTAATATTATAAAGAGGAAAGGTTTAATTTTTTGTTTGTTTGTTTTTAATGAATAGGCACCGAAAGTACTGGACCGATTTGAAAAATTCATTCACCGTTGGGAAGCTACACTATTCCCGGTGAACATAGGAATATTATATTTTCAAAAAGTTAGGGATCCGTACTAAAACCGTGCGAAGCCGGAAAGGTCCGCTAATATTTGAGAAAAATAAAAATATTTTTTCACATTTGCAGAACCTAACACGGGGTCTACTCGGCAAGTGGACGGGTGATCAAATGGCTGATTTCACAAGACCTGATGAGACAGAAGCAAAGGTAGACTTCAGCGATCCACGATCTATATACCGAGACTTTGCTCAGTATTGTAAGTATTCTTTTTACATTATGTGTTAAGGAAAAGTAAAGTGATGAATGGCCAAGAGTACAATTATGTCAACCATAAATAATGCTAGACAATTCAAATAGCATCATCTAGCTAGCCCCAAGCTAAGCTTGTGTTATGGGTACCAGATGACTGATATACTTAATACAATAAATAACATAGATATATATTTTTCATAATACATTTTGTATTTGTATTTATTCAAAGCATTACAACTATTTTCACAGGTATCACCTAATACAATAGTGTAGTCAACTTAATTAATCACTAGCATTGAATTTACATAGTTAACGACCAGAACACCCGGAACAAATATCTGCAGATCGTACACTCAATTGTCCCGAGGCGGGAACCGAACCCGCAACCTCCAGTGTCGCAGGCGGACCTTCGCCCACCGTGCCACAGAGGTCGTCAACCATGACACCATGACTTCTGACACGACTTATCTGTAATTCTCGTAGTTTGGGTTATGTTCATATAAAAAGCCACTTTGTATAATTCTAGATATCTTTGTTACATTATTACCACACCAACTGTCTCTTACAGGGCAACTAACAGACGAAGAACGAAAAGGCGTAGGAGTAGCCTTATTTACCAGGGAGTACGGCCGAACAGCTTCTGACTACTACGATGACCAATTTAAACCAAAATCTAAAGAACAGCTAGAAAACCCGCAGGAAATTCCGAACGTCGATGAAGAAATAAGTCCGGATTACGGAATTACCCTGAGGTTTATGAAGAACTATTTGGATTCTATTGTAAGTGAAGTTATTGAGAATTGAGCCTAGCTCTTGTTGTCCAATGAAGCAATTTGACTTTCTTCTTCATCTATAGGCTTAGTATTACTGAACACAATAAGATACAATACAATACAATACAATACAATACAATACAATACAATACAATACAATACAATACAATACAATACAATACAATACAATACAATACAATACAATACAATACAATTATTTATTTATTTATTACGCCAAGTTACAAGTCAAACGTAGAAATATAAGGTAAGCAATATAGAAATAAAATATTGTCCTTAACTAATTTCTGTATGTAGGTATGTCCTTAACAAAATATAATTTAACAATTGTATATGAAAATAATTAATAATAAAATTTATATAATAGGCAAATTGTAGAACTCGTCTACGGAGTAGAAAGAGCTCTCTAGGAGGCATATTTTTAATTTTGATAAAAGTAATCAAGAACCCTCGACACGAAAAAGGCTTAGAATTTTAGTAACAGTTAGTTAAAAACACGAGGGGTAGCCAAAACAATGCTATAAATACGTCTCATTTTCTTATTCTTACCTAGAATATGTTATTTTATTGACATATTTCTTGTATTCAGCGCTCGTATGCGTGAAAACACTGAAGTTATAATTATGCTCGTCAACTCACATATAGTTTCGTCTTTGGCTTCGAAATGTAAGTGCTCTATCTACCTACTTACTGTTAAAAATATCAATACTAAGCACTCTGACTATAATATAATATAATGCTGGACACAATTCACACAGCATTATCTAGCCCCATGGTAAGCAGAGCTTTTGTTATGGGTACTAGATAACTGATATACATAATACAATACATTACATAGATAGATATTTTTTATTATACATAGAAAACGACCAGAACACCCGAAACAAATATCTGCAGATCGTACACACATTTGTTCCCAGGCGGGAATCAAACCCGCAACCTCCTGCGTCGCAGGCGGACCTTCGCCCACCGCGCCACATCGGTCGTCAATCTTTGTTAATTTTGGTCTGTGTGTTGGTATCTTGATTTTAGTACTCGTGAGGCAGTTTGCGAAGAACCGACAACCACTGGGGTAAATGTGTTCTTGAGTGGAGACCGCGACTCGGCAAACGTAGTGTAGGACGCCCTCCGGCCAGGTGGGGATGACGACTTACGAAAGACTGCAGCAGATGCTGGATGCGGCAAGCTGAAGACAGGGCGCTATGGCGTTTATTAGGGGAGGCCTATGTCCAGCTGTGGCCTATTATAGGTTAATGATTATATACTTCACATTGTTGTGAGGGAATTTTCCAACAACAAAATCTTCCTGTCTCTTTCTTGACATTACCGATTATCTATTTTCAGAACCTCTTGAAAAGTATAGTCGAGCAAAATATTGAAATAATTGAGAAAAAATGCATTGACTCTAATCAAAATGCGAAAGACGACGAGAGCTGCCTACATGGAACCATTGATCCCACAACAATGATGGATTTTACGGATGTAAGTGGTTTTAATCAACAACTTCATAGAATCAGGGCAGGCGTACCATCGCCCACCGCGCCACAGAGGTCGTCGAATGTTTTTTAAATTACTGAAATAAAATATATTATTCACATGTATTTCCTGGTCGGTAGGTAGAAAATGCCTCGGCATTAAGCCCACCCATTGTGCCCTTTGTAGTGCTATAAAGTTTTTAAATAAATAAATATTATTTTACAGGTATTAACGGAGCCCCAGGACATTATTAACATTAAACCGAGTAAAGGAGACGAACTGGACCGTAAACTGCGACTGCAACGGCATCAGTTACAAGTTAGAGTAGAAATGCTAAGAGAGAGGGTTCTCTTGCAACAACTCAATTACTGGACTAAAATGGACGCGTCATTAGATGTGCCTAATTGATGGCTGTAGCAAATTGCCCGTAACATTTCACTAATAACTTACAATATATAGTTAATGTTTTTACAATACTCGTATATACCCTTAGTATATACCTAATTAATGCTTCAGATACGAGTAGTGCTGCATAGATGTATATTAAGAACATGTAAGAGAAATAGGAAATATATAATTGTGAAACAAATTATACATGTCTTGATCTAACTTCAAAAATCCCTTTACGAAAAAAGCAACAATCATCACCAATTTCTATAGCCCACCCGGATGGTGGTATTGTTTACATATCAGCAAATAACGACGACATATTACAATCAACACATTTAATAAAAATTGGGGCAAACGTGTTCTTGAGTGGAGACCACGACTCGGTAAACGTAGTGTAGGACGCCCTCCGACCAGGTGGGATGACGACTTGCAAAAGACTGCAGGCAGATGCTGGATGCGGCAGGCTGAGAACAGGGCGCAATGGCGCTCATTGGGGGAGGCCTATGTCCAGCAGTGGACTGATATAGGCTGATGGTGATGATGATGATGAATAAAAATTTAAGTATTTGATTTGAAAAAGATCAATAAAATACCACAAAATGAGCAGTGGAAACATGCAAACTATAGAATAAAATACTTTGCAAACGTGATCAACAATAACCATGAAAGTGTTCAAAAACTTGTTTTTAACACAGCAAAAGAAATTTCTGGGTCACCAACTTCCAAAAAATACCATTTCAATAATAACAATTAGCTAATTATAATTATTCTTTGTTAAAAAATTTGTTCATAATTTTGTGTACCTGCGGATTGCACCAATTTAGTTGATTCACTTAATTTTATACCCGTACACTGTCCATATTGGTAAACAACATTGTTCATAATTAGGTAGAATCATTAGTTATTTCGCTTAATTTTGTACCTGCGCACTGTATAAGTAGTGACGGTAGATATTGTGCTGATATCAGTTCATTTTCTAACCCTGTACAAGAACTATCTCTCCAAATAG
Source organism: Eupithecia dodoneata (assembly GCA_947044415.1). NCBI lineage: Eukaryota > Metazoa > Arthropoda > Insecta > Lepidoptera > Geometridae > Eupithecia > Eupithecia dodoneata. The sequence continues at coordinate 7,320,171 of OX345670.1, forward strand.
CATGGAACATATCAGTGAAGTCTGTGTTAGTGCTTTCTTCGAGAATACTATCTTTGAAGATAACTTAGGCAAAACTTTAAATAATGTTTGTGATAAAGTGGAAACTTACATGGTGTTTGAAGACAGCAACGATGAGGACTTGTACAACGCAGCTGAAATAATTCAAGATGATTGTATTACCTTTGATGATTCAGACGATGAAAACCTTTTTAACTTGTGTGAAACGGTTGAAAGAAATACCAAGTAAGTTTTATTTTGCTACTACTAAATACTTTGAGATAATGTTTGTTTTTGCAACTTGAATATTCAAATATTATTTTTTTCGTTCCAGTCAATCTGGAGGTTCTCTAAAAAGAACCATTGAGACTGAATGTCGCAGTACGAAAAAGGCAAAATTTGAAGAACCTTCCTCATCAGCTGGGTCTAGCAATGCGGGTCATGATGTCACAATCGATCAGGTGAAATGTAGTTCGTGTCAAGTTTTAGTTAACAGAAAGTATTTCGCGAATCACTTAAAAAGTAACTTACACTAAAACAAAGTTCTGAAATTACATAATTCACTAAAAATATATATCTGTAATCGAATCGGCTTTTAGTCAAAGAATAGTTTCTTATAAAATTGGTTCCAAAAATGATACTTTAAATACATATGAGACACCGGAAATATTTTATACTCTATCAAAGATGAACTGATGAAATTGAAGAATCTGTTCAAGAACATACAGTTTTTAAAGTTAACTTTGCTGATTTCGTTCAACAAACCAAAAACATAGATTCAAACTTTGGTTTTCAAACTTTAATGATATAATATTTATTGGGATGATTTCAATATTTTCTTTTCATCTTTGAGTGAAACTCTAATGAATAAAACCAGTAGCTTTGAAAAAAAAGACAGTGGTTGGAGTCTTTAAAACATTAAATCAATTGATATGAATGTCAATAAATTTAATATACATATAAGATGTAATGTATTTCTTATATGCGTGAAACCACTAAATTTATAATTATGCTTGTCAACTCACATAGTTTAGTTTTTGCCTTAGAAATGTGAGTGCTCTATCTACTTACTGTTATAATATCAATTCCACAAACTAAACTGCCGCAGGTTATATAAAAGTGCAACAAATTACTCAAAATCATTCGAAAACTATCACCGAGTTTTTAAGAAACGATTGATCGTTGTCATACTATAAAAAGTATAATCTGTCGATCCACTGCAAAATGCTAAATGTATAGGAAGGACTTGAAAACTACGGAACTATTCGAAAGATATTGCGCAGAGCTAATTATACTAAGCACTCTGACTATGATTGTTAATGTTGGTCTGTGTGTTGGTATTTTGGTTTTAGTACTCGTAATAAAGTTAGCTTGTCACATTGCATGTCACTTAATATGTATTCTTTTATTTCAATTCAATTTTACTAATTTATTATTATTTTATTGTGATAAATATCTGAATATTTTATTTTATTTTTAAAGAAGGCATGTCTGTCTGCTTTTTCTATAACACAATCCCTTATGGTGTTTCTTATGTCAAAATTAATGTGTTACTTATCTAATAAAATTCTTAAATAATTTTTATGCTGATAGAACTTAACGACATCAAGTGTAACTTGTGTACCTACGGTGGAAATGAATGAACAATTGTTGTGAGGGAATTTAAACCAACAAAAGCTTCCTGTCTCTTTCTTGACATTGCCGATTATCTACTTTCAGAACCACTTGAAAAGTATAGTCGAGCAGAATATTGAAATAATTGAGAAAAAATTCATTGACTCTAATCAAAATGCAAAAAACGACGAGAGCTGCCTACATGGAACCATTGATCTCACAGCATTGATGGATTTTACGGATGTAAGTGGTTTTAATCAACAACTTCATAGAATCAAGTTCAATAAATAATACTGGACAATTTGCACTGCGTCTTAACTATTTATTTATTCATGTAATAGTCGCTAGATGTGAGTGTGTGTGTGTGACCAGTATTATTTATTTATTAATCTCCGAAACAAATTTAATGAAAGATCTTTGCTTTCATTAATTATATACATCCCGTAATAATTTAATAATATAATTAATATTTTTTTTGTGCTTTTCTTAAATTCACATAATTCATTCCATCCAAAGGTTGCCTGGAAGAGATCGCTTCTGAGTGATGAGGCCGCCCATTATACTTGTCCCATGTAATGTCTTTTGTATGATCTGATGATCTGTATCTGGTGTACAATAAAGTATTTTTATATTTATATTTGTACTATAGATTAGAAATATTTTGTTTTATTTTATTTTCACCTAATTTTTTTGTCCACTTGTGGCAGAAGTTAAAAAGAGACCACTACCTATTACATTCATATATTACTTTAGTGTCTAATACATAAATAAATAAATCAATAATATTGGACAATACGCATAGCATCATCTAGCCCCAAGCTAAGAAGAACTTGTGTTATGGGGACTAGATGACTGTTGAACTTAATACAATATTATTACATAGATAGATATTTATTACACATAGATAACGACCAGAACACCCGAAACAAATATCTGCAGATCGTACCGACAATTGTCCCGGGGCGGGTATCGAACCCGCTACCACCTGCGTCGCAGGCGTACCATCGCCCACCGCGCCACAGAGGTCGTCGAATGTTTTTTTAAATTACTGAAATAAAATATATTATTCACATGTATTTCCTGGTCAGCAGGTAGAAAAGGCCTCGGCATTAAGCCCACCCTTTGTACCCTTTGTAGTGCAATAAAGTTTTTAAATAAATAAATATTATTTTACAGGTATTAACGGAACCCGAGGACATTATTAACATTAAATCGAGTAAAGGCTTAGAGAGTAAAGGAGACGAACTGGACCGTAAACTGCGACTGCAACGGCATCAGTTACAAGTTAGAGTAGAAATGCTAAGAGAGAGGGTTCTCTTGCAACAACTCAATTACTGGATTAAAATGGACGCGTCACATCGCGAGTGAAATACCTATGGAAAATGGATTCGTTAACATACATTAACGCTTTTTAAAGCATACTGTCAAAGTTTCTACACCAGGAACCTATGGGTCAGCCACAATAAACGACCGCTGGAGACCCTGCGAGTTCAATATAATAACATCTTTAGGATGATGTTGGGACTGCCTCGTTTCTGCAGTGCATCAGGAATGTTTGCCGAGTATCAGACGGATGGCTTTGCTGCCATCCTTCGGAAAAAGACGACGTCCCTTATGCGCAGAGTGCGGGACAGCCCAATAGCATCCTACAAACTGTAGCGGGCAGGATTAATTCGCCAATATGGCAGAAATTCGTAAGAAAAGTAATTTGATTAATTTTCATTTTTAATGATGATATAATTTGATTTGTTTTAACTTATTTTTTTCTAATTTATTATTAATCATTTTAATTTTCAATTTAATTTAATTTTAGTTCGTAAGAATTACTAACATTTATTATAAGGTCATTACTAAGAAATTATGGGTCATAGTAGTCCGAAATAAAGGAATTTTATTTTATTTTATTTTTTATTAAGCTCCACCTTGTCAATAAATACAAAAAAGTAAAACTGTAACAAAAGAACATTTCACCACAGGATCATGTAGCACCAAAAGACGAAAGATGATTCATCAAACTATAGAAAACGCCTTACGAAAATCTTAAGCGACTGCTCGTTGTAAATCTTCAGGCGCACGGCGAAATGAGTTTGAGGCACCATACCTACTAGCAAACCAAATATAATTTGTCCACTCTGAGAGTTAATTTGTTGTCATTCGAAGTTCAAAATTTAGCAAAGTTCGAAACCTACAAACTACCCTGAAAAAAAGACTCAATAAACGGATAATGAATAATAATAATTGTTATTAGTACTACCGAAACTAGTTTATATTTCTTGTATCTATTAGTTAACTCCTTTAGTTACCTACTAATAGTCCAACAGTGGGTGAAGCTGAGTTGAGGATGGTGATGGTTGAATCCTTTTTATTTTCTAATTTATCGATCTATCTCCGGTCCATGAGTCAATTAGAACAGAAGAATGATAAATTTAGGGGACTGTTCCGCTTATTCCAAGGTATCCGTAGAATCTCGCGACTATGAATACCTACCCTACTTACCAACTAGTTTTACATTACATTCACTGCGATGCCTCAGCTGGTGTTGATGGTACACGTCCGTGTGCGTCGGTGGCAATGAAAGTGTTAAAAAGAGGTATAAGTTCTCTAATAACTCTTAGAGTTAGCAAGCTGAAATGGCAATGGGCCGGCCATATCTCACGAAGAACCAACAACCACTGGGGCAAACGTTTTTTTGAGTGGAGACCACAAATCGGTAAACGTAGTTTAGGACCTGATGATGATGATGGCTATCTGGTGATCGGGCTAGTCTCAACAACAACATCCGGTGTGACTCGTACGAAGTTACTTCCGTAACGGAAGTAGTGAAAAACATCATGATTCACTAATTCATTTTCAAAGAATGATCAAGTAGCTACAGTGAATCAAGCTGATATCACATACATGGAAAACAACGGTTTATCTAACGATAAGACAAATAAACTGATAAAGGGACATACCGTGGCCGTTACAGTAAATGCCTGTGGTAATATTGGTATTTTCAGGTGGATTGGTATGGCCAGTCAAACTTGGCGTAAAACCTAGCTGACTATGAGATGTTAACTCAAACAGAACTTCTATCCAAATAACATTTGAGACTGATCTACCTTTGCTCGTAGATGTATTGTGAAAGAATACCTAATCTTCAAACATAATATAATAATAAAAGAAGTTAATTTTTAAGGTAACAATGCAATAAAGTATAACCCTAAAATATGAACTAGTAAAAATGATGATAAGGTTAATGAGATCACGCTTCACGCAGGCCCTAAATAAAGACGGAGGGCTACGATTAGGACAAAGAATTTGGCACACCCAACGTTCCTATTTGCTATCTTATCATATCTCTTGATAAGACATATCACGCCGAGCACACAATCCATACTTCAGTCGACCAGTACAATAGGTTGTAGGCACCTGTCGCCAAAAACAACAAGATAAGACATGAGAATAAAAAAGTTATAGTGAATATGGGTGTGAAAAGGCTTGCTGTTTTCCTATTATTAGTTATAAGTGTATGTGCACAGGACACAGAGGACAAAATAAGTGAAAATGTGATAGAAACTGAGCCTCTGGCAGAAATAATAGACCTTGAGGAAGACGCAGTAGATAATGTATCTCCAGTAGAAGTAGCAACAGATTTAGGATTAGAAGTGAAAAGTGGAAAGTACCAGCTGAACGATGGACTGGTTGGAGAGCCGGTGAATCTGGAAGCGGTTGACTTCACCTCGAATAATGGAGAGAGCGAGAGGCAGCTTATGCTGCCGCCGACTACGACAACGACGAATAACGAATACGGTAAGCTCGTTGACTTCAACTGGATTATTATAAAGCAAGATAAAATGGGCATACGACTGTAAGACCATAGAAAATCACCCCTAATAATAGTCATGATCCTATGAGCACTATTTTATTTATCCCAAAAAAGTATCTACATGGGTTTTCCTAAATTAAGGTACATAATTACTGTTAAAAGTTTAGTTAGCTTTCATATACCCACGAGATTTTAACACCAATATAATTGTTAAATCATCAATACGGGAACACAACGGTGACATCAGGATAGCATGAATTGGTGAACCCGATTTTGTCCCTTTGTTTTTTGAAACCAGGGAGTGGAGTAGACTGTAACATATATAAGTGGTAATTCCTCGTAAATTGTGAAATGGCTTTCGATAACAGTTATCAACAACGGTGACGTGTCACTATTGATTTTCATTGTAGATTTACAGTATTACACGACGCACTGATCTTTCAGGATAATATATAGATAATAATCTGGTATCTAACTACTTTCATTGTGATTTATGTAGATACGTGCACCCAAATTATTACTAAGTTAAGATACTTTTTGACTGTTATTTTGTTATCTCAAACAAAACCTTCTATAACCTAAATAACGTTAATCTCAAAAATTTGGTTTACTTGTTCATCTTTTGTAATGTTTAACTAGTTACGCACACTTAAATGGTGTGTCACAAGATTCACAACTATGAGTCATATCATTATGTACACAAACTAAGAGTTACGTTCATTCATTATCTTTATCATTGTTGATATTCAATATTTGACTTTCTAATTTCACTTTTAGTTTGGTTTGATACCTTGTTATCTTTGCGCATTTGGAATTTTCATTAGCTTGTTAAAAGTTTAAAGTTAGTATTTTTTTTGTATAATTTTTCATTTTGCTTCTCTATACATTGTGTATTATCACATGATGTTATAAAGGCTAGTACTAGGTACTCCTACTACCTGATAAGGGCCGCACCTAACACTGTCATCGTGTACATATTGCTTGAGTAGGCATCTAATTAATTATGACAAGAACATTTTCTTTCCACAGCTTTTTTTTCTTTCCTATTTGTATCTTATTATCCAAGATCAATTTTATCTATGATTTCTAGAAGACAAGGCAATTCTGCAATGTTGTTAACTTAAATTGTAAGGAATGATTTCATACATAGTCTTGTTTGCCTGATGATCAGGTTTTTAGGTCAGAGATAATGTGGGACATCTTGAATTCTAAGTACGTGTATGTGCTCTAGTTAATTTTATTGAACAAAGAGTTTTACTCGAATTCAGCATAGCTACTGAGGATTACAATTTAATCGAGTAAGATTATATTAGGTATTCTATTCTTATGTTTTCTGTTCTTATTCTGTTTCCATTTCATGTCCATCTAATATGGTTTCGTCTACCTTTCACAAAAAACTACATAAATTATCATTTCGTCTTCTTACATCAATAACAAAGTAGGTACCTATATCACTATTCATTTCATTAGATCTTTCTCATGTTATACGTTCGCTATCGGTTAGCCCTCGATTGGATAAGATACCGTTCGGCAGGACGATGATGTCATGCTTCATCACCTCGCATTGCCTCTTTGTTTGTTGTTTGGAGCTAATTCAGACATGCTGGAATCCACGTGGATCGAACCCGTGAGGATTGAATTGAAAATGTTTAGACAGGCACTAAAAGTGTGAGAAACAGCCTCTTCATTTCAATAATGGAAGTCGTCAGTGAATAATTCGATGTCGAAGTGATCCATTGTCATATACCGAACGAACGATCTCCGAACCTCGTCAAGTAATATATACGCTTTGCAGTAGTGTGAGCCTGTCCGAGCACACAACCACCAAAGGGGCCTAGATACTAAATACTATTCGAATACAAAATATAACATAATATGGTGGAATTATGCTCGAATTACAAATCATTTTAGTATGCGCAATTAATCCTGCGCTGGCCCCTTAAGACTGTGTTGGGGTCGCGGTCTAATACATATTGTATTATATATTTTTACACCTACAATGAAATACAGTGCAAGCTCGTGTTTCTTTTATATCAATAGGCTGAAAGTGATTTCAGCCAATGTTAAAACTATTTGTCGTTATTACAATGAAATTTTCCCGTAATATACTGCTAAAGACAGGGCGCTATGGCGCTCATTAGGGGAGGCATATGTCCAGCAGTGGACTAACATAGGCTGATGATGATGATTCTACGAAAAGATGAATATAACTTTAATTATCCTTTCATAGCCCATATCGACGGCCGCATCCTCCCAGCGACCACTTACCAGAACAATGGCCAGCCCTACGTCATCACCACCCAGCGTCTCCAGCAGATTAGAGGCAACTTCATGTACTGGTTCTACGATCAAGGCGGCAACGAGAACATCGGCGACTACCAGAGGGATATTCACACGTCCACGCCTCAAATACACAAGAACTTCAACTTTCAGTTGCCCTTCTTTGGGTTCAGATTCAATTACACACGCGTGAGTGTCCTATAAATTTTGTTGAAGCATGTTTTTCTCCTTTGAAGTAGCTAGTAACTAAAATACGATGTTTCTAAACTGAGTAGATCAAGCTATTCGATTGAATTTATGATAATGTCACCATAATGTAACGATAAACGAGAAAAATCGATCATAGGTACATTACATTATTATCGATATTTTTCGCTCGCAAATTTTAGCACTTGCCATATTGAATTTTTAGTATATTTTTGGGAAACAAATAAAACAAATGGCGTTGTCTTAAGTAGTTATTGTATACCGATCGATTTTTGGTTAATTAGTGTTGTACAAGCATATGAATTTGAATCACACGTCTTAACATTATGAAAAAGGTTTAATATCTTTCAATTGATTAAGAACTTTTTTTGTTCAGCTCTCAATGAACGGCTACATCTACTTCAGCGATCCCCCAGACCACTACACGTATCCCCTGACCTTCCCCGTGAGGGACTGGCCGCAGATGCACGATCCCTCTTTCATCGGCATCTTCTTCAGCAAGTGCAGGATCGGAAGCCAGAGGCCCGAAGACCCTGATCAGAGAAGACCTGGTGTTTATTTTAGGATGGACAGAGATTTGCAGGTATGAATGATAACCACTATAAAAACATAATTGAAAAATACTATTAAAATTAAAATACTATAAAAACATAATTGAAAACAAAAAAGTAAAATGGAAATAAAAAAAGGAAATTATAGTTTACAAAAATTATATTGTTTATTTATAATGTCTGTTCGATAATGTATTGGCGGTTCATAAACTTTACAAGAGAAAACATTTGTTGTTGTTGAATAGACATTCTTAAATATATGTAGATAGTAGTTTCATTAGCTAGTTGATGTTTAAAAACTTAAACATCTTTTATTAGCAAGTACCAAATTGTTTATTATAACCTTGTTTCTAGACCCGTACTGACCAACTTGGTGTGGAGATGCGTGAGCGGCTCACATGGGACATCCGCGAGGGTGTCATCGGATCTGAGACCTTCTTCCCCAAGCACGCCATCACCATCACCTGGAAGAATATGTCTTTCGCCGGTGGTATTGACAACTCTTTGTACATGGTAAGTTTTTGTTTTTATAGTGCCTTTTACCCTTTGACGGTTTCTTATGGTATATCTCTTTATAAGGAACCATACCACCCCGTTATTTACGAGGTTGTTTATACTCCCGTTGATCGTAGCGTGGGAGGATGACAAGACCAGGTTTAAATTTGTGTTTAATATAATATATGAAATATATTTATATTCTTTGTATATATACAATATACTGGACTTGTTTCTAATGTAAACTACAAATGAATTATGTTATGTGTTTGTAATAATTCTTTTTTGGCAATAAAATTTTATTATTATTATTTGTAATGGAATACCAAATATTCGAGTCTTTATGTAAGAGGACGAATGTCTTGTACTGGCTGATGATTTCAGACTAAAATTAAAAAGGGAAAATCGCATGGGTAAGGTAATCGAGTTTAACTCTAAGCTAAGAGTATAATACTGACACATTTTTTGAGCAAGAGAAGTAGTTTATTTATATTCAGCTTATTACCGCTGACTTCTGCCATTCTATAAACTTTAAACTTTCTTCTAGACAAACACCTTCCAAATGGTGCTGGCTACTGATGAAGTGTTCACGTACGCGATCTACAACTATCTAGAGATCAACTGGAGCTCGCATACTGAGGCCGGTGGTGATACCACTACTGGCGAAGGTGGTGTTCCTGCTTACGTAAGTTCTTATAATTCTTATGATATCCAAGAAATGTTACAGCTCGGCTTGTACGTAGGATTTGTAGAGTCTGCAGTCACCCGAGTGACTCTTTTCACATAGTTTTGGTCCGTGTAACCGCAAGGTTGGCAGGACCATGGGAAGGTTGGAGGGATTGCTCGGCTTGTACGCTTTTTCTGATACTATGATATAACAATCATAGCAAGAGATAGTAAGTAGGTATACGTAATGCTGAGACTAACCTCATGAATACCGTTCTTAAAAAAAAAAAAACTATGTATTATTTTACAAGATACTCTTATTATAGATCGGTTTCAACGCTGGTAACGGAACGCAATCCTACGAATACAAGCCGTACTCCCAAGCCTCTGTGCTTCGTGACTTGACCGGTAGAGGATGGGCCAACGGCTTCCCAGGGCGACACATCTTCAGGATAGACGAGAAGATACTTATGGGCACTTGTAACAAAGATTATGGTAAGCAAGTTACTGTAATTTTTTTTAACCATCTACCTTGGTCCTTCCTTCATCTATCATACTATCGATATTTGATTTTATCCATCTTTTTTACCTTCTCTTCTATCTCAAACGGATCTACTAATGCAATATCTTTTTCACAGACGCCGCTAATCTTCCCCTGATGTTTGCCCCTGAAAGTGGCAATATGCTGGGAGGAACTATAGTCAACATAACTGGACCCTGTTTTAACCCTGATGACAGAATCACATGTCGCTTTGATACTGAATCCGTCGTAGGTGCTGTAGTAGACGTAAACAGAGCCATCTGTGTTCAACCACGGTTTTATCACAATGGATACGCCAGATTTGAGATCGCGATAAATAATGAGCCTTATAAGTGGAAGGGAAAGTTCTTTGTTGGTAAGTGCTTGCTGTCCATTACTACATAGTAAAAAAACAAAGTCGCTTACCGCTGTCTGTCCCTATGTATGCTTTGATCTTTAAAACTACGCAACGGATTTAGATGCGGTTTTTTTAATGAAGTTATAAACCATTTGACACATAGATTTCCATGCGGGCGTAGCCGCGGGGCACAGCTAGTATATTATAGGATACTCAAGAGACATTTGATTCCTTGGACTGATGAGGAAAGATCTGGAGTATCAGGATCTAGCCAACCAATCATCATCAGCCTATAGCAGTACACTGTTGAACATAGGCCTCCCACAATGAGCGCCATAGCGCCCTAGCCAACCAATACTCAATGAAAAATATTGTTTCCAGAAACCCCAGCAACAGCAACCGAAAGGATCTTCTTCCCTGAAAACTCTGTTCACGAGCGTTATCCACCAGAAATTCGCATGACTTGGGACCGGTTTAATCTCACCACGAACCTCAATGTCGGACTACAGATCAGCCTTTGGGGTTACAAAGAAGTCACTATTAGACCTCAGTTAGAGTTCATAGACATGATTGAAGTTGGCGTGGCCAACACCGGGGAGTATGTTATCAACCCCCAAAACTTCAGGAACAGAGAGAATATCATGCATAACGACATGCAGTTCGGCTTCCTTCAGATCAATTTGACAACGCCAGAGGTGTTCAAGGGTGTCACGATTTCTCCGTAAGTCCACTTCGTACATTTTATCATTGACGACTTGTTTTTACTGGAAATGATACTTTTATAGATAACATTATCTACACCTTGTAGCATTTCTGAATTTGTTTTACATATACGAAACAGAAACTCGATCCCTAACCTTGATAACCTATTTATTGATAGCTGCTTTGATGTTTTCATTTTTGCATTCATTTATTATCCATCATTTTTACTAAATTATTATTCTTTTTCTTTCTAAGTACCTCATTTCCTCACAAAAACCCATTTTAGATGTAATATAAAATTATATATACGCAATGCAATATAATATTTTTATAATTTTATCTTCCCCAACAGGATCCTATGGTCCCGACCCATCCCCCTTGGTTGGTACTTCGCCCCACAATGGGAGCGCCTCCACGGCCAACGCTGGCCCCAAACCATGTGCAACAACTGGCTGCGAACGGACAGGTTCCTCAAGAACTTCGCCTCTCAAGTCTGGGTGTGCCCTTGCACTTTAGAACACGCGCTGCTGGATAAGGGAAGGTTCATGCCGGATCTGGCCTGTGACAAGGATACTAACCCAACGTGTAGATATCACTGGGGAGGTATACATTGCGTGAGGAGTGCAGCTCCTAGGTTAGTACCTCATCCTTTGTTCAAACGAGTAGTGTGGGTAGAACCCACACTATGCAATATAATTTAAATTAATAAACAGAACAAGGAAGGGAGAACGACGGCATAAACAGAACTGCCTATAACAGCTGAGCGTGACCTTTTGAGAGCACGCTCCTAAGAAATTTTGTAATGTGCTGGAAATTCAACATTGCGTTGCTGCTTAGCTGCAGAAAACACAAGATATAGTTTTTATGTGTATCATAATTTCAAAGTCTGAAGTATATCCTCTTGTTTTAGTCCCGAAGGATCCGGTCAGCAGTGCTGTTACGATAAGAACGGCTTCCTCATGATGTCCTACGACCAAATGTGGGGCTCACGACCTTCGAGGTCACACGACTTCGGATTTACACCTTATAACGAGGCCAACAAGGTAGGTTTTATTTGAAATGAATCGTATATGTTTGGTTTAACAACTGCTATAGTGGAAGATCATGGAAATGAAATGTGTTTCTGTTGACAGGTGCCCTCTCTGTCCCATTGGTTCCACGACATGATTCCGTTTTACCAATGCTGCATGTGGCAAGAAGAACAAGCTGTTGGATGTGAAACTTTCAGGTAACAACAAGAACTTTATATACATAGGTACATGTAGTTCAATGGATAATTTCCGGCTCAGGTATCATTATGGCATTGTATTCTAAGGGTAACATTGATCTAAAAAAATATGTATTTCTCTCTTGAAATGCAAATTTTTTAAACAGTTCAAATTCTTGTTGGATTTTAGATTTGAACGTCGGCCTTCTCAAGATTGCGTGGCTTACCAATCACCAGGAGTCGCTGGTATTTTCGGAGATCCACATATAGTGACCTTCGATGACCTGCAATACACATTTAACGGCAAAGGTAAGTCTTGTATGCATTTACTTTTTGTGTGTAGGATAATACATACAATACTTAAAAGAAAAAGAAACTAAATAAATAATAATAGCTATTTCACAAAACCCTAATTGCTTTTCATACTTTAACACTGCATTGCCAATTACAGCTTAAAATAACGTGAAAATCTCATAGATGAATGATTGGGTCTGTCTGTTCATTTCCGTCACGTGAGTTTCTGTGAGAGAGTTTAATAATTATATATGGCAGGCAAATAATACAATATCGATATTAAGATGATTCCAATAATTCTGTCACAGGTGAATACGTGCTAGTGAGAGTAGACCACCCTCAACTGAAGCTCGACGTCCAAGGCAGGTTCGAACAAGTGGGACTCAATGTCTACGGCCCTGTCAATGCCACACACCTCACCTCTGTCGTCGCCGCTTCTAACAGCTCTGTTGCTATCGAGGTAATATTTAGCTTCCGCAAGGCAGTGTTTTGGATCCTATGAATTACAGAGTTGTCTTGAAAACACTGAATAACTCACGTTTGTTTCAGGTTCGCCTACGTCCTACTCACGCACAATGGAGGTACAGGCTTGACGTATTCGCCGACAACAAGAGGGTTTACTTTGACAGAACTGCTCTTAGGGTTCAATATTTCCCTGGTAAGTTTGTCATTTCAGTAGTTTTCATCACTTTCACAATAAGTAATGCTATCCTGAATCCAAAAATAATGTTTTTTAAAACTATTTACCGACTTCAGAAAAAGGAGAATCTTCTTCTTTGGCTGTATGTATGGTTTTTTTAGTATATCCGTCGATTTCTACTTCATTTATCTGGTCTGGATGATGTTTTTGCAATTGTATAGTATAGAGGATGATTCCGAGGCATTAATTAGTATGTATCCCGCAACGTTTAGTTTCTTATTTTCCTTTCTCCTTATTTTCTTTTTATGGTTCATATTTTTGACCTATCTTACAACATGTTATTATTCCCTTAGGTGTTACGGTTTACCAGCCCATGTATGTCCTCAACCAGTCGGAAATCGTCATTATGTTCGCTTCTGGCGCTGGTGTTGAGGTCGTGGAAAACAAAGGTTTCATGTCAGCAAGAGTTTATCTCCCTTGGAATCATATGGTGAGTCTCTTCATAATTTGATTACATATAAATGTACCTAACCTTCTATTCATAAACATAATAGGTTTAATCATTTTACTTCAATGCGTAAACCTATCTAATAATAATGTTTCATAGAAAGATAAGAGAACATAATTGAAGAAGAGAATAGTCGAGAATTTCCTTATTTCAATCAAATCAAATTCATTATCGCGAACATGTTGTATAAAAAAGTCTTTAAGTATTAGTGTTTGTAAAAGTATTTCCGGCTATTTGATGACTTATTTTCTTGATAATGTGTAGAACCAAACACGAGGTCTCTTCGGAAACTGGTCCCTGGATGTAAACGATGACTTCACAAGACCGGACGGAACGCGCGCTACTGTGGACTTGAATAACTTCCAAACAGCACATCGAGAGTTCGCGCAGTACTGTAAGTAACTTTAACATCTTCAATCAGCATACCTAGTATGACGATAGTTATGCAAAACAATGAAACCGGAACATACCGACTCTACAGTCTACATGTTTTATCATCATCCTCAAATTTTAAGTTTACTCGATTTCAAGCCAAGGCTTAAAGATGATCTTTATCTTTCAAACTTTTGCAAACAAACATCAAAAAAATAATATGTAATTATAGAATCTCAGAAATTATGGCAGCTCAGTGTGTTATCTTTTATGCGACATTGCTGCTTACATCTTGCAATACTCACGAAGCTTCTCTCTTCCAGGGCAACTAACCGATCGAGAACAAAAAGACATAGGGGTGGCTTTATTCACTCGAGAATATGGCCGCACAGCCTCTTACTACAACGACAACCAATTTGTACCGAATTTCATTCGAGAACCAGTAGACTTCCTACCAACGAATCGGTCTCACGACGTGGCTAGAGCTATAGAAATATGTCAGGACTCCTACCAATGCCGGTACGATTACGGGATGACACTGAATCGGGATATGGCTGAGTTTACGAAGAACTATCTGGCGTCAATCGTGAGTGATTTTTTATTTGTACTTTTTGTTGGTGCCGCCACATTTTGGCTTGTCATTCGTGACGAGTCTTTACTCGCTTACACAGTAGTACAGACTGCTAAATCTTTGTCTACAAATGTCTTTAATGTTGTGTAGTTTGCCATCATCGTCAAGCCATATTAGTTTACCGCAGGGCATAGATATCCCCTAATACGCCTTATCAGAAATGGTCTGATAATGTAGTGGTAACCTAATTACAATAGAAACATTTCTAGTCATTATACCTAGCAAATGGTTAGATTTGAGGTGGTATTTGTACAAAGATAATTGAAGAATTATTGTAAAGTTATAGCTAACCACTTTACATTTCCAATAATTATGCCATTATTGAGTCATAATAGCGAATGGATGATTCATATCCATTGTAAGCAAGTCATGGGTTTTTATTTTCTAGACTTAACGTTTATTCCCACGCAGTAACAGTAGAATCCATTTAATAATAAGCAGTATTCATATTTATAATTGTTACCTAAATAATAATATTCGTAACGTTTAAAAACAACTGCTTAAACTGTTATATTTGATCTACGTTTCCCAAATTCTACGGTTCATTCTAGTTGTTTTAGTAACATTTAGGTACTATAAGGAATATTAAATCGAAACAATAAAAACACAACAATGCTAACTGCAGTCAATTGCAAGCTAACAATCTAACAAAATATAGCAAAATGTAGCTTAGTGACCATTATTTCCGATCAGTCGGAAATCGTCCCCAAGACGCTTGCTGCATTGCCCCGCTATCTGGTAATACTGACTTACTATAATGGCAAAATTCAACATTAATGGGCCAAACCAACGGCCTTGCAGCACTCACTTCTCACTCACTCACTTTAAGGTACTTTTCATGAAGTTTTTAGGCATCATTGTATGCATTTGATCCTCGACAATTCATATGCATTTCTCCCACAGTTATTAAAGGTAGTCGCGTGGCTGCAAGATGCGTTTCTTATTGTTCTTTTAATTATTTTCCTCAAGGTCGTCTAGGGGACAGTTTGAAACATCGTCGGCTACTTACATCAGTGTTTGTTCGGAAGTCGCAAGGTTCATCATTCTTTTCAAATATTACTTCGTCAATTAAAATTCAAAACAAAATATAAAGAGTTGAAAAAATATTCACGAGTATTTCTTCAGGCATTATGTACGTACATAGGTTAGGTATCTTCTAAGGACTAGATTTTTATCGCGTTTTCGTCGGGATGCGTATTTGCGCCTATGACGCCTGCGGCGTCGTAGTTACACCATAGCCTACCTCTGGGCAAAATCGATGTTCTTCTAGTCCTAAGTAATCACATGATTACTATCATATATACATGATTAATTATCCGTCTCTTGTTGTAGACTAACATCAAAGAGCAAAACGCCAGAAGGGTCATCAGTTGCGGGATCCTAGAAACTCCTCGCTTTGGACGGAAGAGTAACTTCTTCTTCACGCCCGGTACTAGGGTAAGTACTCACATCATCATCGTCATCAGCCTATGATAGTCCACAGCTGGATATAGGCCTCCCCTAATGAGCGCCATACTTTATCAATAACCCACATTCTGTGTCTTACAAATCTTACAATACAATATTTGTGTTTTCAAAGGTTTAATTCTTTTATCAAATTTAAAAAAATAATTTTAGTTGAGTTGTGTTGAATTCATATTCTTTGCCTTGACCTATTATTAATTACTATTAGGTATTCAATTGCTAGTGCAAGTTGCGTCAATCCTTTTCCTTCTCATCATAGTTTTCCTTAAACAGTTCAGTAAGGGTGTGTCATTTGTTCAAACTAGGTCAATTTCGAGTGCAACCAAGACTTCATTCTGGTCGGTGACAATCGAAGGGTGTGTGAAGACAACGGCAGGTGGAATCTACCTGATTATGGATACACAGAGTGTCTGCGTGAGTACCTAGCTTTATATCAACGGTTACCAATGAATTTTTTAAGTCTATTCGTTCGTTGAACTATCAAACAAACAATTATTCATAAATCGTGTTACAAAATTTAATTAATCGAATTTTTCATTGATTTAATTAGAGTATTTTCATGTTACAAACGATTTTTTAGTGGATAAAATGGTAACACGACCTTTATTGATATCCAGGTAATCAAGAATACTCGCAACGCGCACTGTTCTTGACTTGGGGGGTCATATTGGCAGTTATTATACCCATCGGCCTCCTCATCTGCCTACTTTGGTTCTGGTGCTGTTACAAACCCAGATCGGAAGGCAGACAAGGCTTCAAATTTGAAGATATACCTCGCTCAAAGTCCGCGTCACGACTAAATCTTAGATCACAATCAATGGGAAATATCACGGACACTCTAAAATCTTCAACGTTACGTAGTGAATCTGATATAAAACCTAAAATAGACTCCCCGACAGAAGAAGCCCCTTTGGCTAGGTCAGCTATGATAGGCAGAGCTGCTCCTCCCATCCCTGGGGAAACACAGGATGGTGACAGCTCAGGCATAGGCTACCCAGATTCAAACAATTCAGGAAAATCTGACAAATCGAGTTTGAAAAAGCGACGCGGCTACGACAAAACATACCGTACGCACGAGCCCCTCCCCAACGCCCCTGAAGTTGAATTCCCGGAAAAGCTGTGGGAATTATCTGAGGAAGATCTCCTTTCAATCACCTCCCCATCAGATTCTGGCTCTAATAAAGACTCGACCCTGACCCGTCCAGCTAAGGACATAGAATACATAAGCAAGCCGCGACAAACTGGTCGTCGAGCTTTGGCTAGTGATTCGGGTCTGGAATCTAAAGACAGTTCGGAAGATCCCTATGGAAGCCGATATGAGACTCAATACAGTCCCATTCCATCCGCTTACTCCCCAACTTATTCTGAAATCTATTCGCCTCCTCTAAGCCCCACCTCAGATATCAGTCCCAGAAGCACTTTCAACAATCCTGGTCTTCCCGAAGGCCCAAGGAGCGCTCCTGCGGATGAAATAAAAACTTTCACTCTCCCTCCTAAAAGGGGCAAGTCTGTAGAGACTCTTATAGACCCTCCTGCGTCAGAACTTCCCACTTTTAGCAGTAAATCTACCATGGTTTAAGATTTGTAATTTTCTGTGAAAAACCCACCTAGATCAGGAGCCCAAAACTTGAAAGGGTTTCGAAAAAGTAAATATTAACTGCCCATAACATAATGACAATAGCTTAGAATGCAAAATCGTAAAGACTACGTAGTCATAAGAATAGAAATAGGAGACTCTTCTCTAGCTTTAAAGTTCGATTCACCATAGTTAAGCTCTTTGCACTATCTTATTTGATTATGTGTCAGTATTTGTCCGTGACTTTCCCCGTTTTTCTCTAATGTTAAATCTAGATGATAATCAATAAATTATTACAAAAATACCAACTTCTCGTCACAAGAAGAGGAAATTTCTGTTCCGTGGGTACAATAACTTTCATTATTGATCAGTTTCAGCATAAGAAAGCAAGCAATAAGCTACAAATTTGCTGTTGCGACCACATTTTAGTGGAATAGAAATTTTCTCTGATCCGTGGTGTGTTTTATTTTACCTGGGGTTATTACTTGCTTTCTTATCTTGTGTACACATGAATTGGGGTCACAACAGGTGAGTGTATCAATTTTTTTATTTGATGTAGCGATAAGTTTAGCTTTGCGCGGATAGTGGCTGATAACGTGGTAGGTCTTGTTGATAAATTGTTGTAAAATATACCAAACACCTAGGACCTACCTACCTGAGCTCGAAAACGAGCTCTGGTACGTGCACATTGAAATCGTCAGCGAAATATTTTTACTACTCATAATACCTACTTAATTTAGCGACATGAATAGAGAAACGTAAGAAAATAGGAACATAATAAAAGTATATACTTGAAGATGTTACCTATTTTCATACGTCTCTGAACTAGGCTTTAATCAGTTTTTTAAATACTATATATAGTCATAGCTGGGCATTAATCGTTAATTAACGAAGTTAACATTTTGATTAACGGTGCCCAGCTATGTATATAGTCTTCTAACTGACACAACAATAGCTGAAATAATTATGCCTCACTAGCTGCGCCCCGCTGCTTCGCCTGCAAGGAAATCCATGTGCTAAATAGTTTATAAACCTTCTCTTGATCACTATATCTATTAAAAAAACTTCATCAAAATCTGTTGCGTTTAGTTTTAAAGATCTAAGCATACATAGGGACTGAGAGACGTGACTTTGTTTTATACTATGTAGTGAAGCTCCGCCGAACCAGAAACCGTGGGTCCGAACAGGTGGGATGACGACCTGCGAAAGACTGCAGGTAGATGCTGGATGCGGCAAGCTGAAGACAGGGCGCTGTGGCGCTCATTGGGGGAGGCCTATGTCCAGCAGTGGACTAACATAGATTGATGATGATGATTGATGCTACTTAAGTACAATTACTGTAATCAAAAACCCCAAGAATCCAGTTTAACTTATAAAACTCCACCAGGCAAGCAGGAGTACTCGTCTCGAACCCTGGGCGCAACCTGGGGCATCATCAGCGCGATCATGGTGCCCATTGTCATCGTGCTCATATGTATCGCCTGGAGGATCCTACTCCGGAGGAAGCAGGATGAAAAGGATGAGAATGATTTCGCTGGCATGAGGTAAGCGTGACACTCACGGTAGGGCTGGTCCACCAGTTCAAAGTCGCTCAGGGAGCTATGCTCGGAGTTTCTCTGAAGGATATGATTCGTAACGAATACATCCGACAGAGAACCAACGTTATAATTATTTTGTTAGATGCACAAATACTCTGTAATCTGTGTATAGAAGACTAGCGGACTTTCCGGCTTCGCACGGTTTTAATACGGATCCCTAATATTTATGAAAATATAATATAGCCTATGTTCACCGGGGATAGTGTAGCTTTCCAACGGTGAAAGAATTTTTCAAATCGGTCAAGTAGTTTCGGAGCCAATAGGCTCCGAAATTGATTTTTTGTTTGTTTGTTTGTAATGAATATGTCGCAGTCATCTGGTTGTATCTGCTATTTGATTGTATGACTGGCGCGTTCATTGAATGACGACATTTAATTGAATGACTGAAGGACAACTCGTCAAGTTGTTTAATGTAACGTTCAACGTCTTGACTGAACATCATTTAGCATAGTTGTTGAATGGGATATAGCTGACTTTGTAATGTTTGGTTAGGGTGACCATAAGTACGCAACTTAAAAGGTAACTTACTTTAGATAACAAAAATGAGGACATGACATGACACACCTTATTATGATTTTATATTGTATTTTAAGTCTTAAGATAGGCTAAAAATACGAGTATATCATATTTTTTCAAAGGTAATTTATTAAAATATGGGAGTCTCTGAGACTCCAGAAAGTTTTTAACTTAATTCGTCTTTGTCACCTTGTGAAACGAGGGATTAGGTAAAAAAAAAAATTATAATCAGTTTCATTAATTAAAGTAATATAATACTGAAAAAAACATAACAAGTATAACAACTTGCTTACATGTAATAAAATCTTTACTTGCACGTAGTACCAATAATAGCAGTCACATCTCTTATATTATTATTTAGATAGCAACAATGCAGTTCCTATAGTCGAATTGCTATAAAAAAAATGTTTTTTTATATAAAAAAAATATTATTAATATATATTTTTAGAGACAACAACAAAATTATAAGTATTAAATTAACGATAAATTTAAAATGGCACGAAGCTTTGGCAGACATTTATGAAATAGAAAACTTAAGTCATCTTAATTCGAACTAAAAAAAGTACCAGAAAAAAATTTGGAGGCACTTCTTAATTTAGTACTTATTTATTAACGCAGCTCAAACTGTTGTGGCATTTAGAACCGCAGAGCATATTTTTCTTAAAACAGGCACACCGGTTTGTGCTGCACTGTTCTTGCGCTGGCTTACAAGTACAATCACCTGACTGATTTTACGTCCGCTTTGTTCAAAGAGCTATGTTACAATCCGCTTACTAGTTGGACGTTGAGTGACGCTTGTTCAATCAACGTTCAGCCCTAGTCATTCAATTAAATGTCGTCATTCAATGAACGCGCCAGTCATACAATCAAATAGCAGATACAACCAGATGACTGCGACAAATACATTACAAACAAAAAATCAAACCTTTCCTCTTTATAATATTAAGTATAGAAGAACCCGAGTTGGTCCTATATAATTTTTATTACCAAAGAAAAGTTTTGGTTCCACCAAAAAAACTGTTTTAAAATACATAATTTAAAGTCGGCTGAGATTAGTTTTTTAAGAACATTCAAAATTAAGTTGATGAATGAAATTGTTTATGCTACTTTAATTTTCATTCGGTCCACTATATTAGTGGGTCGTAGCTGGTGGGACGAAGTGTTCATGCTATGTAGATTATTTTATGATTTCAGAATATTTATTGTTCTAAAGCAAAAAGTTTTAATGTTTTTATTGTTGTAGTAACAATAAATGTTTTGAATTTTGAACTAGAAAACCTTAGTTAATACTACGTTGTAAAAAAAGTATCTGGTTTACAACTGCCAACAGGAAAAAAACGTTAGTTGTGAGACTCTACCATAAAAGCAATTATACCATACTCTCATATTCTGTGGATAGCATTAAAACGTGGCTACCCTAACCTACCTATCTACAGCCATTAGCCAAGAGCTCACTCAGCTAATATTTACTTGTGCCCTAGTTGTAGTACGACCATGATCATGACCTAATTAGACTCTAGATTAGATCGATTTATGGGCAGGCTTAGAAATTTAAGTATTGCCTACTAACACTAGTCATTGCTACTTAATATCATTGATGATGATCGATGTGGCGGGGCAGGCGGAATGTCCGCCTGCGATGGACGAGGTTGTGGGTTCGATTCTCGCCTTGGGACAAATTATTGTATAATATGATGTGCAAATGTATGTCTCGGGGTTCTGGGTGTTTTCTATGTATAATAATAATAATATCTATCTATTTATGTAATGTATTGTATTAAGTATCAGTCATCTAGTACCCATATACAAGCTCTGCTAAGCTTTGGGCTAGATGATGTGTCGATTGTAGCCTTATTTTTATGGTGACTTTCTTCTAACCCATAGTCCACGCCAAATTAGTATGTACCTAATTTATTTTTTTTATTTCTCTATAGGACTCGAGCCATCGACCCTGACGAATCTGTGAAGATAAACTCAGATGACGAGAGTATCCCTTACAAGAAGGACATGGAAGACAGTCCGCTCCCTACGGAAGGAGTCAGGGTCGTCGATAATGAGAACCAGGGTTACCAGCAGGGCTTCCCTTACGGAGACCCTGAGATACCCTCGCCGCCCCCTCCGCCGCAGACAGCAGAGCAGGGAAGAAATTGGACGGGGGAAACGGAAATAAACTAGACAGTTAGACACTAGTTAATTTAATTTATGGGTAAATGGTATTCGTTTTGTAAATCGAGACAAACGACTATAGGCCCGCGCTATTTAGGTAGTGTTATTTTTCATAATAAGGTTTTGTTTATTTAACACTTTCATAACGCATAATAGCTCCAGTCTGTCTTCGCGCTGCGGGTCGCACCGCAGAGCGTGGGCAGTTAACGGGTTAGGTGCATGCTATTTTGTTACCGATAACATAGTGAAGGAGGTAGTTGGTACCTAGGTAGTTAATATTTGTCATGTAATTTTTTGGCTAGTTAATAATTAATATTAATATACATTTTTAACAGGGGCGGGTGTGCGGTGAACACAGGGCCGCCGCCGTTCCCCATAGTAGGTACCTACCTAACCGACTAATGTACGGATGACACCAATAATCATTTAATTGCGCATTAAACTGTATGAGAATTGCATTTGAAATGCCCACTGCCCTACAACTTTATCAAAATAGATATATTTTTTCAAAGTACGAATGCCGCATTTCGTGTTATACCTACCGCTGAAAAGCATAAAAATTTCATGGCATGTTTCGCTTGCCGTTTTTTTCCTTCTTGGGCTAAATTGCTAACTATGCCATAATAATATGGTCTACTCTGACAACCACCGCAATAATGTTCACCAAAAATCTGATTACATTTTTTTTTGTTTTCGTTTGGATTTTGCTAAAAAAAAAATCTAAGTTCTTCGCACCCGATATGGTTAGAAGGTCCTGGAACGTATCCATTTTGATAGCGCGTCTACAACTAGACCCTAGGTATAGGTTACACACAGGCGCTACATGGGCTAGAGCCGCCCCTGCATTTTAATATACCTACCTATATGTATAATATTTTGTGCTTGTCGAATTTTGTTTGTTGTATCCCACCAGTTAATAAACATTTAATAAAATTGTATTGTGCTTTTATCCGCATTTTATATGCTACATTTTTACATTAAACTACAAAAAATAAATAACATTTGGTTTTCTTAACTACCTACCTACTACTTCCCCGTAAAGAGTTACTGGTAATTTACTGACACTGGCTGAACTGCAAATTCTGCTCATCGCTGCATCGTCACGAACACGTCTTAAAAGAGAACTTTTGTTAGATTTAGCAAAGAAACGGTTTTTTCCCTTTAGGTAAAGGTGCCTAACATTCACCCCCGGAAGCGGCGGCGGCAGGCCGCTCTCGTGTATTTCGTAGGTATTTCACATTCCTATGAAATACCTACAAAATCACTTCCTAGTGTTTAAGAAAATCCATAGAAGAGAGAAAATAATTTTTTAAAGTCAAACCATAGTCAAACTGCGCATTTTTTAAATAAATATTTTGTAAAGAAGTACCTAACGAAGATTTTGATTTTCTGTTATTTATTTGACATGGACATTGGCAGAGTGGTGGTAGGTACAGCGAGCGAGCCACCACGAAGGCACGAAATAAGAAGTTGAAGGTACACTTATTTAATTTATGTACCAAAAAAGCGTATAAAAGCTAAAAGAAAACAAAAGAATTATGAAATCATTAAAACTATGTAATAAAAAGTGCTTAAACTGTTGGACTATGCTGGCTCATTAGGATATCCCCTATCCTATACATAGATACAGAAAAATGAGGGCAACAAAATTGTTTACATGGCTTTTCCAATCACATTTCCGTTCGTGGCTTGGCATGACTCTAGGATTATGGGTGATAGCCTCAACCTTTTATTACTACTGGCTGGTGTCAAAGATAGCTATGCTGGAGACACAGAACAAGATAAACAGAACTCAGCTTAGGTTGTCGGTGGTGAAGCAAATGTCAGTTGACTCTCCGACTACATACCAGGTTCCTGTTGTAAGTATTATTGTTGTTATTATTATAATTTTTATAAAGGCTGCCTCGGGTTTTTGTTTTAATTTATAAATATATGCTTATTTACAATACAATGATCACAAGATTTAATAATTAATATCAACCTTTTCTGCCAGATACCTGATATAGTAGGAACACTATGTGAGACAATCCATTTGTCCTTGGTCTGCATGGGCAAATGCCCTCGGCAGGTGACACCAATGTTGAAATCCCTGCTGCAACACCGACAGAACCCACTGCATTTCCACATGATAGTTGATGCCGCATCCCAGCACACTATCAGCAAACTGTTTGACACATGGAACCTGCCTGATGGTAAGATTTTAATATTTTTTATAATAATAAAATGGATATATCCTGCCTTACAAAACTAACAAATTTCTTTTGTTTAATAAATAATACTTAAAGGTGTCTTCTAATATAACTAAGACTGACAGATAAGGTGTGCAAAATATTAAGAAATTCTATTATAATTATTAATGTCTCTAATGTCACTTAACCAATATCTAATAAAAAAATTAAACAAATTTAAATAAAAATAAAGATAATCTATTATAAAAATAAAATGATAAGAAGGTGAGATGATGATGAATATTTTTTATTTACAGTAAAATACACATGCTACAATGCTGAAAGCAAGCTGGCCCACGTCCGATGGGTCCCCAACAGCCATTACTCGGGTATCTTCGCATTGCTCAAACTGTTGTACCCAGATATACTTCCCGCTACGCTGGCACAAGTTATTGTACTGGATAGCGATCTCACATTCCTGTGCGACGTCGCTGAACTATGGGCTCTGTTCAGGAATATGAGTAAACAGCAGGTTAGTGTGAATATTACAATCTCTGTACTACAAGTATGGTACAACACAATAATTTTATTTTATATTATTTTATTTTTACAATTTTAGGAAATATATGGAATAAGTATATATAAATAAATATACAATAAAATAATCATTACAAACGCAACATAAATGATATGTGGAAATAAGTACATAGTCAAAGAGGATAGACTGAAAAGTCTGTAATATAGGCTAGCCATGACCCCCTACCTTCTACCTATCTATATGATTGTTACAAAAATTATTTGAGAAGATGACGTTATAATAATTGCACATACAAAATTATGGAATTCAGTGAAAATTGGCATGACTGATGATTCTTATCATGTTGTATATCCAATGCACAAGACCCCGGGCGCTGACGTAGAATCGACGCTTCCAAATCAACCTGTGGATGACGTCAGAGGTGGGGTGACTTAGGAAAACTACCAGAAGAACGGCGGCAGCTACCTTCCGTATTTAACACCTTTACCACCTGTCCCATGAGACCTTAAAGAACCTAAATGAACTTAAAGGACCCTTTATATATTTATACAGACATTGAGCGTACCAGACACGTTCCGTAGCAGACAAAAAATATTTTGTACAGTATGTATAAATGTATTTATACATATTTTGAAAACATAATTATAAGCACTAATACAACGGGTGTTTAACGCGTAAATACTCGTATTTATATCTATGTAGAAAGAAAGAAGAAAGAACGCGAATCGCGGGTCTGACACACTGTGCCGGTAGATATAAATAAATAAATAAATAATGCTGGACACAATTCACACAGCATTATCTAGCCCCATGGTAAGCAGAGCTTGTGTTATGGGTACTAGATAACTTGATATACATAATAAAATACATTAAATAGATAGATATTTTTTATTATACATAGAAAACAACCAGAACACCCGGAACAAATATCTGCAGATCGTACACACAATTGTTCCGAGGCGGGAATCGAACCCGCAACCTCCTGCGTCGCAGGCGGACCTTCGCCCACCGCGCCACATCGGTCGTCAATATAATCTGACCTTTAAACGTTTCCATAGAAACAACGCGTGCGAAACCTATGGCAGAAACTAGTGTTTAATAACATGTTTGTCCCCAGCTTATAGGCGTTGTGGAGAACGAAAGCAACTGGTACTACGAAAGTACGGTGACGCGTTGGCCTGCGCTGGGCCGCGGGTATAATACGGGCGTAATGCTGATGGATCTCAAGAAAATACGGACTAATATTGGTATTTATTTTATTTAATTGTATATGAAATATCAAAAGTAAAGCTTGTTTTTATCTACTAGATAACCGAGAGGTATACTTAAAAAAAAGAACACCCTACACACCATCATTAAGTTCTAGTACAGTTGTGTTTTAAGTGTCATAACTCTGCTTAGAGTTGTGTCTCCTTGTCCTCTTGAATATCTCAGCAACTACCAAAGCTATTAACTTGAAATAATTATACTGCGCCTTTACAGATTAAAATAATAAAACAGTTAGTACAAATTGTGAGGTCAAAATTAAAAAAAGGGGTATCAAATAAAAGGTTTCGTTTTGAACATTAAAAAAACTGACTGTTCTCCCCTAGCTTTGAAGTTCGCGTTTGTATAGCTTGCTCGACAAGTTGTCATTAATTTTCTTCTATACTCATTCTATCTTCACCATTTTACAGACTGGTCGATACTGTGGCACGACACCGTGATAAACAACATTCCGAAACTGAAGCAGACAGCGCTGGCAGACCAAGATATTATAAACGCGATTATAAAGAGCAACCCACACTTGGTGTACAACATCAGCTGTCAGTATAATGTGCAGATGTCCACTAAGACGCTTGCTAAGAACTGTTACGGGGAAGATGTGTCTAATGTTAAGGTATTTATAATTACTTTTTTTTCTACTGTATTGAAAGGGAAGTCAACAATTTAAGTGCGGTCAAATTAATGTCATTAATATTAATGTTCATTAATTTATTGAATACACATATTTTCACATAAAAATAAGAATAAGCAAGCTGAAGTGGCAGTGGGCCGGCCATATCTCGCGAAGAACAAACAACCGCTGGGGTAAACGTGTTCTTGAGTGGAGACCACGACTCGGCAAGTTTATAAAGTTAATTAAAATTATTTTGCCAGAACAGAGACGAATAGTATACACACTCGTATAAATTACCCTTAAATTAACAGAGCAACTGACAAAATCAATCTCCACTTAGCATGTGCTATGATAGAGCAGATCATACCATAGCGCTGGTCTTGCATCTGGATGTATCGTCTAATATGTGGCTAACATTACGATTAATAAAAAAAATACGTTTTGAATGTTACAGATAATCCACTGGAACTCCCCCAATAAGCACAGCATCAAGGTCCGCGACGCGGATTACTTCCGCAGCATCCACCAGTCGTACGTGAACCTGGACGGTAACCTGTTGACTCAGAAACTGCATCGGTGCGACCGGACCGAACCGGATAATAATAAGGTATGGCATCTTCAACTTCTTGCTAGATGGCTCTGCGGGTATGGCGTCTGAATGTTATTTAATGTTTATATGAATACAGATTACGAATTATTTATTAGCAACATGAATTAACATATGGGAATACATTTATAACAGAAAAGTACTTAGGAGCTAACTATAATAAGTGCGGGTATGTCTAATAGATTGGGTACGGGCCGTGGGGGCCTTTTGTAGGGCCGTAGTCTACGGCCCCACACTAGGCTCCTGCAAGGCTACCACGCTATTGAGAACATAATATAACGCTAATTTTAGCATGCTAATAACGCGCGAAAACGCGTTATTTCATACTCGTATAAATTAACAAAGAAACTAACAGAATCAGTTTCCACTCAGCATGTGCTATGATACAGCAGATCATCCCATACCGCTGGTCTTACGTGGAGATCGAGGTGCGTAAGGTGGCCTAATTCACGCATACAAACAAGAATAGATAGCACATGAGGCTGCAGTATCATTTAAACAGTCAAGGCCATTTCTTTGCTTGATAGCACAGTTATCTCTTCAGATCAACTACTCAGACCTGTGCCTGAGCTTCCGTGCGGCGCAGCGCGTCAAGCTGCGTACACATCTGTACTACATGGACTACAGTTCCCCTGAGGCGGAGCCGTTCGATGTGACGCTCGTGCTACAGCTGTCTATGGATAGGCTGCAGTTTCTAGAACGAATCGTCAAGTTCTGGGAAGGTGAGGTAATGATTCTGAATGTATTTCGCTTCGCCACATATGTTACACAGGGTACAAGGTATTCGGCATACCGTATAATTGGGGGTAGGTGGAACCAAGTGTAAGTGCTTAAACTTGTCTAAGTGCTTATTTGTAAGCCTAAAGAAATAAACTTGCATTTCATTTAAATAGCTTATCGGGTTTTAAAACCCTGGAAACCTGGATTCATGCCTGACCGAGGCTCGGCCGTGCCCCGGCCGTGCGCAGCCCGGACTCGTCGGGGCACGGCGTTTAAATGTTTGGTGGGCATGGTTTCCAGGCACCGCCGGTCCAAAAACCACATAACACAACCACATATATAAACAAGACACAAATATAGTCGTGCAAATAATACACCCAAACATCCCGGTGTAACATGAATTACTGGCCCGGCCGGCGCACGGTAGACGTGCCCCGGCCGGGGCACGGCCCGGTCGCGACACGGTGTAGCGTGGATCATCCTTAAAAACGATATTTTCCGAAACGTTAACTATGTCGTTACTTTTTTG
Organism: Eupithecia dodoneata; assembly: GCA_947044415.1. NCBI lineage: Eukaryota > Metazoa > Arthropoda > Insecta > Lepidoptera > Geometridae > Eupithecia > Eupithecia dodoneata. Next base: position 7,348,782 of record OX345670.1, read on the forward strand.
TACGAAATAACATGGTTAACAGGTTTTGGTTACCTCCATCATGTTGGTACATACTATTACAATTAATATTAGTGTGAGATCTAGGTAAATAAAGCCGCGATGGGCATTCAATGTTTTGAAAGTGAAAATTAAAAACCGAGAGCATTACTTTTTTATTAAATGTATAAAAATGTGTCTCTGATCTTCCAATTCACTGTGTCATTGTGTGACACACATCTCTAGCTCATGACCATTTCATCGTGTGACGTAAGACACTGCTTTACTCATAAGGTGCATAATCTACTATGGATGCAGCTATTTGTATAAATGGCCGATCTTTATTGCAGCAATTTAATTTAATATATTTTTATTAATTCCAGGTCCGCTAAGTGCTGCCATCTACCTATCGGACTGCGAAGTGACGAAACTAGAGAGCTTCATCCAAACCTGGTCCGACACGCTGAGCTCCCGACGGAATATCGGATACCATCTCGTGTATAAACAGGATTCGGTAAGTACCTTTATAAACATACTGATGACGACGCCTAATGGTAATCTATATACATAAAAGAAAGTCGTGTTAGTTATACTATTTATAACTCAAGATCGGCTAAACCGATTTGGCTGAAAATTGGGGAGGTTGCTTAGAACCAGGAGACAGACATAGGATTTTTATACCGTTTCATTCCACGCGGACGAAGACACGGGGCGCGGCCAGTAAATAAAATAAATAATGCTGTACAATTCACACAGCATTATCTGGCCCTAGCCCTAGCTAAGCTGAGCTTGTGTTATGTTTCCATGCCTTATAATTTCATACATTTCTGTTGCCCTGAAGAAAAAACTCATAACCACCTACATCCAACCAAACTAACCACTTCTTTATAATGTTTCGTTTCCAGGTCCATTACCCAGTAAACTACCTACGTAACGTAGCATTAGAGAACGTGAACACTCCGTACGTATTCCTGATGGACGCAGACTTTGTGCCGATGGCGGGGCTCTACGACCATCTGCGGAACTCCATCAAACTCATCAACCCTTATCCGCAGAAGAAGGTTTGTGTTGATCATTTTTTTAATGCCATCTAGTTTCTAAACGAAACATCACTGATCAATTTCGTACTAGAGATAAATTTTACGGACTACGTGCTTCTATTAGGTACGTACTGTACTTAGGCTATGTTAGTTTAAGGGGGTATTCTGGGGGAGGCCTATTTTCAGTACCCTATACAATGTACTTATTCCAGTGTCTGGTGGTAGCTGCATTTGAGACGCAACGCTACCGCGCGGTGCCGCCTCGCAGTAAGCAGGCGTTGTTAGCCAGACTCGCGTCTGCGCACGCGGCGGGCGACGTCGCGCCCTTCCGGGCTAGAGAGTGGCCGAGGGGACATAGGCCTACTAATTATACCAGGTGGCGGACGGCTCAGGAACCTTATGAGGTAAATAAATAATAAATTCAACTGGCTTGTGTTATGGGTACGACGAGTAGAAAACTTTGGGACTTTCAACGGACTCTCGCGTCATTAGCTCCACAGGGGAAATATTGAAGTTTATCCAATCCTGCTCACAGACTAAAGTAACATTTAGTTCGTTTAACGAGAGGTGATTCCGTTGCTCAATTCTAAAAGTTTTTTTATATTTTTGTGCCCTCGCTTTCAGAGTAATCTCTTAGAAATCGTCTTACCCAGCCCAGATGATTAGATTAGATGGTAACTTCTGCCTGCATTCATATGGACTGAGATGTCTCCTTTTTGAATGCTAGAGTTCGGGTTGTCGCATATCTGGACCGCACCACTACCACACAGCGCAAAAATAAAAATCTGCATTCAAATATGGATTTTAGTAATATACTAGATGCGCCCCGCGGCTTCACCCGCGTGGAAATTTCTACATTTCAAAACCAAAATCAGCAAAATCGGCCCAGCCGTTCTCGAGTTTTAGCGAGACTAACGAACAGCAATTGATTTTATATATAAAGAAGATAGAAGCATTTTATATCGATGGCATTAGATAACAGACCGTTCCCGGGTCACTAGCTTGATCGGTAAGCCATTTTGTCACTGTAAAATGTATCTAAAGATTACCAGTTTAAGACCACATTTGAATGCTTATTTTTGTGCCGTGCGGTACCGTTTATGAATGTTTGTATATGCTGACCTTAGCCACTATAAAAGTCGTCACTGGTAGTTTTCAGTCGCTTTTCAAGGACCGTTGTATAATATCTTCCAGTGCGTAAAGTCCTGTCATAATATCTTAAATATTTTTTCAGGTGGAATGGGAACCAGATTACGAGCCGTACCTCGTAGTGCACAGAACCGTGCCCAAATATGACACACGCTTCTCAGGATTCGGGTGGAATAAGGTATGATTTTTTAAATTAATTTGTTAATTTAAACCATTTTCTGCCCGAGGCTTCGCACGCGTTGTTTCTATGGAAACGTTTAAAAGTTATTTCCATCTTATGGGAACTAATACCCTAAAACCCGTAAGATGGAAAAGTTATTTCCATCTTACGGGATACAAAGTAGCCGGCTTATACCTAATTTCACCCTAATTCGTTCAGTAGTTTTTGCGTGAAGAAGCAACGAACATCCATCCATACATGCAAACTTTCACATTTATGTATAATATTATAGTGTGATGTACAAAAACAAATCAACTAAAATACAAAGCTACACTGGACAGTGCATATGTATCAAACTGTGTGAGGTATTGGATTTGATAACGAATTCTACACTATTTTGCCACAAATCACTGTGACTAAATTGTTGGATCTCATTGTTGAATGATTCATACTTGTTTTATAAATGCGAAAGTTTGGATGTTTGGATGGATGTATGTTTGTTATCTCTTCACGCCAAAACTACTGAACGGATTGGGCTGGAATTTTGCATACATTTTGTTGTGAAGCTATATCAAATCCGCCGGGAATCAAACAGGCTACTTTTTATCCCATAAAACAGTTACCGTTATAACCCATGGGGATAGATAACATTTTAACGTTTCCATAGACACAACGCGTGCGAAGCCACAGCCAGAAGCTAGTAACAAAGAAATCTAGAAATTGTATGATGTAGAATTCCAGCCAGCGAAATTGTGAAGGTTTATTAAAATTATTCGACACGCCAGATCCCTATGTTAATTGTAAAACGTGTATGTGTTACCAGGTATCGCACAGCGTGGAACTCAGAGCGCAAGGCTACAAAGCTGTAGTGTTGCCAGCTGCGTTCGTAGTGCACACGCCACACGCGCCCTCTCGCGACATCTCTGCCTTCCGCGCGGATCCACACTATCGCATGTAAGTATTATCATTTAGACTGGTAGTAATTAAAACCACTACATAGTATAAAACAAAGTCGCTTCTCGCTGACTTTCTGTCGGACGACTTTGTTAGGGACAGACTCTGTCCCTATGCATGCTTAGATCTATAAAACTACGCAACGGATTTTGATGCGGTTTTTTTTTAATAAATAGAGCGATTCAAGAGGATGGTTTATAATCCATTTGACACATACATTTCCACGTAGTATAAATAAAATAAATAAATAAATAATGCTGGACAATTCACACAGCATTATCTAGCCCCATGGTAAGCAGAGCTTGTGTTATGGGTACTAGATAACTGATATACATAATACAATACATTACATACATAGATAGATATTTTTTATTATACATAGAAAACGACCAGAACACCCGGAACAAATATCTGCAGATCGTACACACAATTGTTCCGAGGCGGGAATCGAACCCGCAACCTCCTGCGTCGCAGGCGGACCTTCGCCCACCGCGACACATCGGTCGTCAAATAGTATTAAGTATAGAAGTTGGTTGTAAGTAAAAAATTTACATCTAAATATTACAAGTTGAAGTCCATATTTGAATGCACATTTTGTTCTGTGCTGCAGGCTTAAGTTTCAGGTGTGCAAACAATTTAACACTGAAATGTCGCACCATCCCGCCGGACTGTGTCGTCGCCTTTAGTGTATAGACTCCATAACAGTTACATGTTCTAACTAAATATTTTTATGAGCAAGTATTTCATTACTGTACTTTCCTTTCAGATGCCTAGCTCTGTTGAAACAAGAGTTCATGGACGATCTCAAACGCAAGTACAATGTTACGTTGGATGATGCAGCTAAATCTGACGCGATTCTAGAACAATCCAAAAATTTCATCCTCAACCAAGCGAGGAACGATGAAACATAGACTTCAAGTAGTGCGTATAAGCCCCAAATTAGAAAGGCCCAATGCTACGTAGTAGTGAGGCTCTCTTTAAAAAATACTCAAAAAAGTGCATAATTTATTGATGGAAATCGTATTATAAATACACAGTAAGTACGCGAAACCATTGATACCAAATGACGTTTTACGAAGTCACTTTACAGCTATTTGTGCGAATGGGATAAGAATATGATTTCGCTTTTATAAGAGCGGGAAAGAGCATACCTTTTTTTAGCCGTATTCAAGCGAAGATATATTATATGAAAAGCAGCCATGATTCATGTTTTTTATCGTATTTATTTCTTAATCGTGTTTTCACATTAGACCGAACCAAAGAAATCATGTTATATTTTATGTAATTTTGTTTATTCTACCACGGGGATCGCGTGAGTAGCAAAGACTACTAACCAAACTCGATGCGAAATCTATGTAAACAATCCGCCCATACTTAACCTAAAATTGACTCTTTTGCCGTGTCTTTTTATACGTAATTTACTTATGGATTTGAGATTATTCCTTCAATAAATACTTTCTTCTTTAATAACTGAAACTCGACGCCAAGCAAGCGAATTTAGTTATTTGTTTGGCAATTTGTTTACAAACATTCCACATCGAGTTTGGCTAGTGTATAGCCCTTGTTGGATAACCATTCCTGTCAGTTTCGCCTCTTAAAGTAAGAATGATTTTCCAAGCCCTAATTTTATGGAAAATCATGGAAAAATCGCTAAATATATAATATTTGCTAAACGCATGAAACACTATGAAACCACCAACCTATGAAATAAGAAAAATTGTGTCTTTATTTTTAAGAAGAGAACGTATTATCAATGTATTTTAGGATTATTTTTCATTATCAATAACTTAAGTAATTACTATAAAAACGACAATGAAATCTGTTACCTATTGAAATTGATACCTAAATTTGGCCTATACTGTACAGTGGCGTTCGTTGATCGGTAACCCCCTGTTAAGTAAATAAATAAATAAATAATGCTGGACAATCCATACAGCATCATCTAGCCGCAAGCCAAAACTTGTGTTATGGGTACTAGATATTTGATATACATAATACAATACATTACATAGATAGATATATTTTTATTATAACCAGAACATCCGGAGCAAATATTTGCAGATCGTACACACGTTTGTCCCCAGATATATTTCTTAACTAGAATCTTTCGGCAAAATTAAGTAACCAAGCCAGTTGTCTGTACAAAAACAACAATTATTATTTTTTATCACCAAACTAAAATGAATATTTTATATCATATTGAAACTTCTCCGGGGATAACCTACCGATGAACGCGACTGTACTATAAAATCATTTAACACTTTGACTTCGATTTTTTTTTCGACGACTGCGATCTTTTTTTTAACCTAAAAAATTCGTGCTGCCGCTCTACACAGCGGTTGTGTTGCGCCGCACATGCGTTTCGTTCGAAAAATATTACGGCTGTGCTGAGTCACAAAGATCTGTATTTTCTCAGCCGCTGCGCTAGTGTGGATTTACGCATATTAGTCACTTGTAGAAAACTCATACCGTGTGATTTCAGCAGTCAAAGTGTTAAAGCGTAGCTTTAGGTACCTTACGCATAATGTCCCAATTTTATGTTAAGGGATAGTGTTTAGAAAATAGGCTGCGACGGATTAGTATTTCTATACTCGTAGTTCACGGTTAAATTCAATTGTGGAAAATGTATGTTATAAACCGTCCACTCTCTTATTTGCTATTTGGTACATGAACGGCTATGAAGTCCCTTATTGTCGGCCGCTTCAACTTCTTCCTAGATGGCTTATTGTTGACAGGTAAGTGGAAAAGAGAATGACAAAATGAAGTATTTTTTGGCAGACTTTTGACAGATAGAGATGCGAATCTATCGACTGGCAGAATTGCATCAATCCATACGCAGAGCTATCTAAAAAGAAGTTGAAGTTGAAATAATATGGGGACTTAAAAAGTTTCGATTATTATCGAGCCGGAATAGTATGTATGTAATGAAGATTATTCTAGATGATTCTTCCGATTCAAGGATTGCGGTATGATGAAGAAGACTTAACGTAGTTTCCCAAATGCTGCCCAGCCTATGTTTTTACGATCTGCAAATATTTCGACGCCTGTGTAAGGTCTATAAAATAATACCTTATCCTGAGCAAAAGTAACAAAATCGATTGTCACAAAAAACCGACTCGATAAAGCTTTAGGACATGACAGTTTGATTGTAAGTCGAAGTATCAAACAGCAAATAAGAGAGTGGAATAACTATAAGCACATTAAACTACAAGATTACGATATGACGGACGTTAAACATTGATGTAAAAAATCCATAATTATGTTCCGCTTGATTATTAGCTAGATACGGATGATATAGATTTGATTTTTCGTACTCAAAACCAAAGATTTGTGTACCTTTAATTTGTATGACTATTGATTTATATACACTTAAAACGTACATCCCACTGTTTTATATTGTACAGAATTTATTTAGCTAGATCTAGTTTATTTGCAGGACCACTTCGATCAATCCATATTATTTTTACGAAGACGTACAGATAAATGCATTATGTAGCATCATTCTATCGAATTTACTGAATCGGCATATTTACGCCCTTACTAACCAGTGCGACACTGACCGCGACGCGATACAACCGTATGAAGGCTCGTTTACTTTTTATGTGTTTTACGTGTATTATTTTAAGTAAAATCTTTGTTTATATTTTTTATGCTTTACCAAAACAATGTTGTTGTTTAATGCTAAATAAATTGTTATTTAGGAGTCAGCCATGATGTATTAGTATAAAATTATTATAAATAGATAGATTATATTATTGCAGCTTATATAATAATTTTACAAACAGTAACTACTAATTATATAAAGCGTGTCACAATCGGCAGCCTTATCGCTGCTTGTGCGATCTCTTCCGGGCAACCTTTAGATGGATAGGATAGTAAACGACACAGTAATGAAAATTTTGGCAAGAATAACATGTATGAACAGAAACAATAAAAATAAAAAACAATGGTGAATGAAACAACTGAATATACGAGGATATATTAAGAGTGGACAGTGCAGAACAAAACCTTTGTAGATAGAAAGGGATTAAATATAAAGTATCCTATTGGTCGCCGTATTTTAATTTTTATAATTATTGGTATTATGCCTGGAGACTATTGGTTCGTGAATATTACTTTATTTTTACCTATATTAGTATTATATGCCACATACTGTTGTTTACCTATTTGTATTTTGCTTTACTCAAATAGTTACCTGAAATAAAATATACAATGTGTGTAAATCTAGTGTGTATTTATTTATCGTCAAACTATTATTTAGTATCTATAAAATAAATGTGCTCTTGTCTTAATAATTAGTAAACCTCAGTCCCAACAATTCTAGTCTCAGAATTAGTCAGGAAATTATTGCTGTTAGGGTTTTCTTTAGTAGTAATCAGCCACATTAGCACAATGATCTGGAAATCTAGATCTTGGATATCCTTCTTCAATGTAGACACTGCCTTTTTAGCCGTCACCAGCGGAGAATTATCATTCATGGACGATCCTTTAGACTCTGTCCTCTGCTTTATGTTTTCCACTTTAGTTGTCAATTCAGTCAGTAATTCTTGACGTTCCGTAACTCCTACACTTACATCTTTGTACTCATTCGTCACTTTGTTATGTTCATCTAACAGGGAGCCGTATTCTTGAACTAAAGGGGCGAATTGATCGTTGAGAATATTCTCTCTGGCTGCTATTTTGTCTAACACAGAAGTGAGGTTACTGTGTAGTTTGTTCAACTGTGATCCAGTAGTTTTATATCTTTCGAATAGATCATCTCTGTAGCTTCTCATTTGCGCGTGTCTTGCCCTCCAGTCCCTTCCATCTGCTGATATCTTGAGCCTCAAAGCTGGAGCAACTCTTTCCAGTTCTAACTTCCAAGCTTCCCAATCGTGGACTTTATTAGCTAAGTTGCTAGGTTCAGTTTCCTCCTCGTATTCTCGTTCTGATTCTTCGGAATAGATTTCCATTTCTTCCTCGACTTTGTCGAGTATTATTTCTGTTTCGTCCTCAACTTGATCGATGTCTTCAGCCGTTTCTTCTGTCTCTGGGATGTCCACGACAGGTTGCTGCCATTCGAAGTTTTCTTTCGACAATGCTTCATCAGCTAGGACATTAAGGATGTAACAGACTTGTTCTCCGTAACCTTGTTTGAGTTTGTGAGAGAAGTCGATCGCTACCTCTTTTTCTCGTAATACGTCGATAATAGAAGCTATGATAGAGTTTGGATCGTCTTCTTCATTCGGTTGGTCAAAGTCCTTACCACACTTCCGGATCAGCCATGCTGCTGTTGATGCAAATACGTAGAACTGTTCTCCAGGGTTGGTTGAGGTCATGAAGTAGAAGCGACTCATCGGTTTCATCTTGATTTGTGGACGAAGCTCTGTATCGATTTTTAGGAGACGAAGTTTGTCCATAATTTTAAGATCCATGGCTACTTTCGTTAGAGAATCTGGATAGTTAAAGAGACGGCTGTTTTTATTAACGAATAACGATTCACAGTAAAAATTATAAACGAGACCGTGTTTTAAAGGCGAAATAGCGATTTGATTTATTGATACAATGTATCAATACCACGGACATGGTATAGAAAATGTTTGTTTTGAAATGGTTGTCATGGCAACGTTGACACTGGGAGTTGCAAAGAGTATAATGGCCGCTCGAACACACCAACCTCATTTTAGCCGATGACCAAAAGGATTCATAATACGTCATCAACTTCTGCCAGCCACCAGAAATTGCCCACTGCTGGGCTAGGCCCTACGACCTCTTGTGCCGTTTCCTCAGGCTGCTTAAAATAATGATATAATATAAAAACATCGTTTCGCTAAATTTCGACTTCATGTTTTCAATTACAATAGTTAGGAACCTAATTAGTAGCTAGTTAATTTATTAATAAATAATCGATTAGCTCTACACGTTATCGCAGACGGCCTGGACTGGTGACTAAGAAACGTGACACACTGCAAAACATTACGTCGAGGAAGTTTTCCAATAATTTACATTGCTGTATGATTTTGATTCTTATTTGAGGAACACATTTAGGGATGACGCGGATAGGTAGGTAGGTAGGTATCTACCGAATTTACAAATTGTTTTAAATACCACGTATTACTCGGCATCGTGAGACACCGACATAAAAAACATTGTAGGTACCTTTTAACGGTAACTTTACTTTTACATTAAGTGAGAAGGAGCCAAATTGAGCAAATATTTAGATTTTTATTCATTCTCAGGAACAAAGTATAAAAAAGTGTCTGTTCTATCATGACCCTAGCAGGTTCTTAGTTTGATAAATTATAAATAATTTGTTAAAATGTAGCATATCGATAGAAAGGCTAATAACTGACTTATTATGCGATAAGCCCATTTCTTGTTCTTGTCGCATGTTACGTCTTTCGTAATGATCTGCATATGGTGTACAATAAAGCATTTTTGTACTGCACTTTCAAAAAAAATAAAATTCAATATGACTTCTAGTTTCGTTTTTTATGAATTAAGAAGTTGTCACGATTTATCCAGATTTTTTTACTTTGAACGCTCGTTACTCTGTTTAAGTGCATTGTATCAAGTAATCATTTACAAACAGTATACATTGAAGAATACAGCACATATATTTTGTAGCATTATAACCACAAACAAAAAAGATATTAAGATTGAAAGACGAGATTTTGGGTTATTTAAAAAAAACTTTTTATGTAGTTGGGGTACAAGGAGTCACCCGGATGTACTTACTTTAATACTCTACTTTTTCTATGACCGTAGAACACAATCATAGACACCTTTATAAATAAGTACCTACCTACTATATTATACATATATATATGTATATAGGCCTCCTCATCGATTTCGATGACGGCGACCCTAGGTAATCACGGATTTTTTCTATCATGAGCTCTAATATGGCTCGCTAGACCGAACTTGGTCTAGCCAGCAATCGCATCGAGGCAATGGACGCAAGACGCCACATACGAAAACAGAGACCTAAGCCCTCCTACACGTATACATATAACTCATCGGGCCAACTCTACTGCCATGCGTGCCGTAGGGTATTCAAGTACCTACTACCTAGGTATTAGGTATGCTTTTTGTAGGTGCACTAGTTTGCCTTATTATAAATACACATCTACCCTAACAAATCATAGGATTAGTTGATAAAAATTATATTAAATCAATTTTAACTCTGTACTAAAAAAATAACTCTTCAAACCTGTTTGAAAATATTTTATCAAATATAGAGAAATACAAACTTATGCATCCTTTTACAATAAAAAAAACTCTGGCTTTAATATGATAATTTTTCGGGAAAAGAAAACAGAGATGGATTTTCTTCCTGATTATCAAAATTTTCAGACTGAACCTTATGGTAAGCTATAAGTAGGTACTCACCCGTGGGCAAAACTGCAGGGAAAAGCTTGTTTTTATGTCCCGAAAAAAAATTACAACTTGCAGGAGATTTGCTCTTCGACAAGGACAGTACCGACTGCAAAAACTAGACCAAGAGGACGCGCGTTGAACTCTTTTGTACAGCCTTGAAGTTAAATTGGTATAACTTCATCTCAAACCTAAAGGACAAATTCTTCGCAAAACAAAATAAAAGAAACTATAAAGACCGGCTTTATCTCGTGTTACTAGCACGATAAAATTAGAAACGTGGTAGTGCCGGACTGTTCCTGCACTTAGCCGGTGGCGCTAGCAGCGAACAAAATAGCTTTTTGTAGAGCTCTTTTGTATGGAAAATTTTAGTTCCTATTTCATCCGCACGCAAAGATAACTGCCGCGGTGTATAACAGCCGTGCGCGTCTCAGTCGCGACTCAGCACTAGCGGTGGGAAGACTTCGAAAACCAAATTTAAATTCCGAACCATTTGTTTTTTTGTTGTTTTGCATTTTCGGCCAGTGTTACGAAACGTTGTTGTGCGAGTGATTACAGAACTTCAGTGTGCTTTTCTCGATGGTGTATTTTGTGATGTAAAGGTTGTTACAAAGAGTGAGTATCTTGTTTTTATTGTGAAATTTATGTTTTTGTATGATAAGTGGTTTTTTGGTTCACGTGTCCGTGAACGCATCCGGCAGTCAGTGGGTTAAGCTTTCGCAATGCGCGACGTGTCTTCCAGTGTCGAGCTTTGCAAGCTTTTAACACCAGCACACTGACCTAAAAGATGAATATTGCAGCGCCAGCCAGCTAGATGTAACTACTTATCTATAATATCTTATATATATCTTATACTCTTTGGAAATGATAAACAATAATTATAAGTAATACAACGCTTATTTATCGCGTTTATTTAGGGACCTATTTTACGTTTCAACATGTTTACACACTAATACCCGTTGTATTAATACGTATAATAATGTGTTCAGATCGCGTAAGTTTTAAAATATTTTTAATATACAATATTAAAAGGTAGAGTCTATTGTAGGTACCTCAACAGTTAATCCGTTCGTTATAGGACCAAAATTATTCCTTACCCTTTTGCCGTGCAAATAACATAACACACAATAATGGGAGCATGGGACCTTAATCTCGTTCAAGATAAACTCAGTTTAAATTAAAGTCGTTCGTGATGAATTCCGCTTTCGTTCAACATTCTCAATCTTATTGAGACAAGCCCGCAGCTTTGCATGTGGTATTTGTGGGTAAACTTTTATACACTTGGACAATTAAACTAAGATGGATCTTCTTCCTGTTTATTGAACATTTCAGACTGGTCGTTATGGTTAGCTATATGAACTCAAACGTGAGCAAAACCACAGGCAAAAGCTGTTTTTAATGTCCCGAGAAAAAGAACAAAATAATTAAAACGTACAGTAGATTAATTCCTCCTAGGCAAGAACAGACTTCAAAAACTAGAACAAAAGGATGCGCGTTGAACTCTTTTGTACAGCCTTGAAGTTAAATTGGTATATAGCTAACTTAACTCTCAAACCCGCAGCTTTGTTTATGGTTTTTGCGCGTAAACTTTCATACACTAGTTACGTACCACGTTCAGGAAAACATATTGTGATAATCTAAGATACAAGCTGTCCTTACGCAGGGTACATGCTATCTTCTTCCAAGTTTAAATCCATTCAGCCGTTGGGTTTTAAAGACAGACCAGACTGAATTTCGAGTTTATTTAACAAATAAATTCGACAATCAAATATTAGAAACAAATGAGAGCCATCAAAGTAATTTATAACGGGATGGTAAACATGATAACATAATCAGTTATTCTGTGATCAAGACGCATGAAACTGTATCGAAATATTGGGAAACTCGACAATCAAATCATGGTAAATATCCCGTTAGACTTTTGTGTTAATAAACATTATAGTTTCAAAACTTAGAACTAGTATTTACAATTGAAACAAAATGATCTTACTGCAGACTGTAAACAATCTACAGGTAGCTCAACTGGTCCATATCAATACCAATCGGAAGTCCCCAAGACGCTCGCTGCATTGCCCCGCTGTTTTTATAAAGTAGTAAGGGTGGATTGAGTATAACGATTACCTGGAAGAGATCGCTCTTAGCGATAAGGCCACCCTTTATACTTCCTTTATTCTATTGTTTATTTCTGTATTGTTTTCTGCGGTATAATAAAGTGTTTTCTACTATCTATCTAAGTATAAAAGGTCCTGAATTAACACACCGAGACCGTTAATCTAATCTGTCTAAGTGACCTGCGATAGGGATTTCTTATCACAAACCTAAGTAGGTAAATACCTAATTAGTTTGATAACATGAAAGCTATGACACACTATAATTCAATATGGATGACCTCAGTGGCTTAGTGGGCAAAGGTCCGCTTGCAACGCAGACGGATGCGAGTTCTAATACATACAAGACAAAAGTTTTTTTAAACGAGATATTTACCATGATTTTTAAGTTATCCCGTGATCATGGCGCAAGAAACTGCCGAAATATTGGATAACTCAAAAATCAAATCGTGGTAAATATCCCGTTTTAAATTACTTCAGTGATAGTTTCAAAAGTCATATAATACAAAATTTTTGCATTGAGAGGAAATTTGGATGTAGGTATACAACTTATACACGGTTCTAAAATCCAAGATATTTTATGACAACAAAAGCATCTATGAATGATCTACACAAACTGAATATTAACAGAACATCAGCGCGAGGAAAAGGATTCGAATTCGAAAATAGCAGACATGAAAAGTGAGAGTATTTTTCATCAATATTTAAGATTATAAGTATAAAAGTCATGTAGTAGTCAAATGTAGTAGGTATACCTATAACGCAAGCTCTGCTGAACTTGGGGCTAGAGGATGCTGTGTGGATTGTCAAGCATTATTTATTATTATTTTAATTAATCCTACTGATCAAATAACATTAGTTTATTTGTTGACGTTAATCGTCGAGGTTGCGGGTTCGATTCCCGCCTCGGAACAAATGTGTGTACGATGATACGTTTTCTATGTATAATAAAAAATATCTATCTATGTAATGTATTGTATTATGTATATCAGTTATTTAGTACCCATAACACAAGCTCTGCTTACCATGGGGCTAGATAATGCTGTGTGAATTGTCCAACATTAAAAAAAAAAAAAAAAAAACTATAGAGCGGCTCTTTCTAAAGGGTGAGGTCATAATATTGGTTTACTTAATATTGCAGAAGAACTTATGTTTACAAACAAACTGCTTCAACACAGGAAAATTAAACAGTTATTCTAAAGAAACAATTTTCTACTGACATCATCTACGTTCCTTTGGAACTACATGATTTGTGTCCTATGGCTTCTCTCGTATCACAGGTTATATTATTTATTAATAATAGCATGAAAATATTTAGTTAACACTTTGAGTGCTGAAATCACACGTTATGTGTTTTCTACAAGTGACTAATATGCGTAAATCCACACTAGCGCAGCGGCTGAGATACAGATCTTTGTGACTCAGCACAGCCGTAATATTTTTCGAACGAAACGCATGTGCGGCGCAACACAACCGCTGTGTAGAGCGGCAGCACGAATTTTTTAGGTTAAAAAAAAGATCGCAGTCGTCGAAAAAAAATCGCAGTCAAAGTGTTAAACCTTCAAAAGTAAAACTCTTTGGTAACACTAAATGGTAGATAATATACCTTACAAAAGGGACTTTGTTAACATTATAAAATATGGATATGGCATCGTTTAACCATAGAAAGTTTGTGAAAATTGATTGGAGTTAGATAACCAATCGTGCTATATGATGTCATCGGTCCCTACATAACCGGAAATATAAATTATAATAAAATAAAAAGTTTTTACTTGACAGAGTTTTGAAACTAACATTGCTACTTTATATTAAAAAGGCGGAAGTTTGTGCCGTAAGATGCTAGGCCGAAGAACACGCTAAAATTACTGAATGGATCGAACTGAAATTTTGTAGGTCTACATAAAGATCTGGAATAACATAGGCTACATTATTATGTTATATTACTTTTTTCCATTAAAACGTACTAATCTTCGATCAGAGTTGGTTAGTATAGTCCTCCCAGGAGAGCTACTATATTACGTATAGTCACTATAGTCAAGTTTAGAGTTAGCTGCAAATAATGTCAATAAAAACTAACAAAAAAAACATATTCTTGAAGTCGTGATAGGTAAGTAATTCTTAACCTGTTCTTAGCAATATTTGTAAAGAATAGGTAGGTATTACTACTTTCGATTTTAGATTAAGTTACATAATATTGCGGGATTCTTTATATTTTTTGTACACTTAAAAAAATACAAAAAAAATTAAGTGACTACTACTAAGTATATTTAAATCCAGGAATTTAATCTAATCTTGTAGGTACCTTACCTACCTACTCATCTATTACTTCTTAAGTGGGCATGCAGTACTATTGTAAGGCGTAAGCAATCACATCTCTGGTTCAATACACCATGACTCACGAATTCGGCATGCCAGCAATCTGACAAAGATTGAACGCTTCAGTACGTTAGCCAGGATACAAACTTGACCGACACTGCTTAACGTGGATTGGAACGTAATTTCAGTATGTCGGACTCCTTGTTCTATGCGCTTCTTTGGTGTTTGTTTCAGGGAGATAAATGTGAATTTCGCCAGAGGTTCCATAAAAAATCCTTATTAAATTAATTAATAACATACAGAAATTATGTTTATTAAGTAGCTAAAATCGGGTGATACGGAACAACAATTTAATAATGAAT
Source organism: Eupithecia dodoneata (assembly GCA_947044415.1). Lineage (NCBI taxonomy): Eukaryota > Metazoa > Arthropoda > Insecta > Lepidoptera > Geometridae > Eupithecia > Eupithecia dodoneata. The sequence goes on from OX345670.1 coordinate 7,364,203, forward strand.
ACCTAATGCTTTGATAGCTCCCTATCCCAACTTTTTTCCAAGGATTTAATTTTTTCAGATATTTTTAGGTTTGAAAAAATATGGATATTACGTATGACATTGCAGGTACCTATTTATGCTGAAAATACTTACAAATTGAAAACTTCAACCTTCCTTTTATGGCATTCTCGGCAAAATCTCCCATAAAACCTGGTAAATTTCCTCTCCCTACGACATTACAAAAACGTTCAAATAACATCAGGTGACAAGAATTATCAATGCATCATGCGCACACGATATCTACTACCAAGCTGTTTTCCAAAGAAGCAAGAATTTTGCGTCGCTCTAGCAAGCCTTTTATTATTCCACACGAGCGCCTTTAATGGAACAGGCCATAGTGGTCAGAGTCGGCCATTGTTAAAGTGTCAACAATAAAACCTATCTTACATGTGTAACACCATGCGACTTTATCGAGAGAACGAGTTTCGAAAGCGTATTCCGGCCGTTGAACCCACATAAACATTCACCTATCAAGCTGGTTTTGTGACAAACATTTTGGTTATTAAAAAGAAAAAGCGAGGCAACCTGTTTGGTGAATCATGAATCCAACCTTTTTAGTATTGGATTTGAACCTCCTTGAATGCATGCAGCCATGGTCCCGCCTGTCCCGACAATCGTGTGCGTCTTTCGAATTTCAAACCTTTCTGTCATGCATCTAATGAGGCCGTCACCTCGGCCAATGCTTTTCAATGTGTAGGTTTCTTGTCAGATACTACTCGGTACGCATCTCAAACCCGCAATGAATATTCATACTTGTTTTTACGTCATGGAATGCACGAACACCGGATGGCCACGTATAAACAATAGTAAACTAACTAAACTATTTGCATTAGATACCCATCACATGGCAAGGCAATAGCCATGACGTAGGGTATACCTACCCAAATGATTGACGTCGCTCTCCCAATCGTGCCAATTTTATTTCGTCGAGCGCAAAGATCGTAACAATGAAATGATTCAGTTCAATGCAGTATTCTATTGCCACTTCCGTGATCGCGCGTCAATTAAATTCAGTACCAAATAAAAGCAACACAGATGAACAAAAAGAAAATCGCTTAAAAGTTCATAAAACAAAAGAATAGAGCCTACGATTTCAGAATTTGTACGATTTACAAGCTACCAGTTAATTTAAAAAGTGGTAGCGTTCCAAATGCGTTCCAATTTACGCGTATTTCATGGAAATCAATTTAGACCCGGTGTGTTCTCAATTACAATCCTACTTTTCTGATGATTCCTAAGTGCGTTGGACTGATTTTGCTGATTATATAGTTTTGAATGTAGAACATCTTTTAAATTTATAAAATGTGAACAAAATGGCGCCTCTACCAGTATTTATAAAAAAGAAACGACAGTTGTGAGTATTTTTAATAATTGAAACTAGATCTGAGACAGTTAGTGTTAAGTCGTAGATTAAAATATTTTGCCATACATACATACTATATCTGATAGGGTGCATAAATACTTGCAAAACTGTAATATTTTTGTCCAAATATAAAAAAACACTGAAACTGACACTGAAACTTTTAGAATTATAAGCAACTTCAATGGTACCCGATTGATTCCGATTCAAGGATGAATTTAGGATGAAAATTAGGTAGGGATCGTAAATGTTCTAGAGCTCTACACTCTACATGTATGAGAGAAGTGCAAGGTTAGACTACAACTTTTTATCTCTACATTTTTCTCCGGTTAGTTGACCTAGAGACGTTATGCGAATATAAATACCGCCCACAATAAGATATCTTTATATAATTCAACTATTTCGCCATACTCGTATCAATATCAATAAAAGAATTTCACCTTGAATCGCGAAAGCCACATGGCAATTCAATTGAATTCAAATTAATGCTTATTGTTATGGCAATAGAGTTTATCTTAAACAAGGTTGAGATTACATAAGATCGTGATAGATCACAGACAACTGCTTAAAAATAAAGCACTTACACTAATAGATAGGTGGGTTGGTATTTGTGAGTGGTAAGTGTAGTTATCTACCTACCTAATGAAAGGTAGGAAGGTACGCAGCTGCCTAAATATCACCTAGTTTAATACAAGCCAAACCAAAACAGTTTTCATTTAGAAAACAGATGTAGTAATCTCGCTCGATCCCAGTATAAATTTGTATAAGCAAATAAGTTTGAGGTTGGTAGTTAGTTCCAAATTTCAACGAAGTCTATCGAAAGTTGATTTCATTTAGGTAAATGAAAACAACTTTCGATAGTAATTAGTATAACTCGGTAGTTATACTAATTTAGATCCTAATGATTGCTATGCTAACTCACTAACTAAATGTAAGAATAGAACAGTGTAAATGTCTACAAAGTCCAGTATAGGATTTAAATAAGGTTCCAAATCTAGGAACCTCTCTAAAAAAGATATTGGAACTGTTTGATTGTAGACATATAAAGCCTCTATAATTAAAGAAGAACGACATAAGAGCATAGAGCTTTTAAAACGCTTACAAGACATAAATTAAAAAAGAGAAACCTACGACAGGTTAATTTGATAATTGACCTTTAGCAACAATAACAATAAATTTTCTAACGTTTGAAAAAGAACCAAAGATCAGAGGTAAAGGAACGTAAAACAGCAGTAAGCGCGTGGAAACAGTATTACGGCGCGAAATACGGGGCAAGGCCGGGTTTGATGAACTGACCTATTTAACGTAAAGCTTTACGTTTTACTATAAAATTGCATAAACGTTGTTGGGGGCGAAATATTGTCGATTTTAACACAGTGTTTATTTGTTTTTCAGATCGGCAGATATGATCCACGTTGACGAAACGGATCCTGTTGGAGGTAAGAACCCTCGGATATAAAAAATATCAAATTTCACTGACTGTACCTACCCAAGTAGCAAAATAAACACAATGACTACCAAGTAAATAGCAATACTTAAAAAAGGTTTAAAGAATACAGGGCCGAACTAAGGCTGAAACCGGGGGCAAGTGAAATCTTCCATAAATGATAGTATATTCGAATATTAAACACAACGTGAGTAATGATTTGCACTTCATATTTTTCATAACGACCTTCGAGGTCATTGACTGCCTCAAACCTTTCTCGTAAGCCTCTCCAGTCAACTTACAAGATAAACAAATACGTTTTGGCAGAGGAACGGAATTCGTCTTTATTTTCGACTCGACCGAGTCGAGACACAGATGACAGTTAAACCGAAAATCATTTGAAATGTTTGGAACCTGCTACCTGACGGCTGCCAATTCTACTTTCAACCTGAATAATTAACCTCTCTATGGAGCTAACCTTTCGTAACGCCTTCCTGGAATTACACATCGCATCATTAGTGCTTACTTCAATTATTTTAAACAATATTATACATAAATAAGATTTTGTAGATATATTTATCTTTTTTTGATCATCAGTTTTAAATGCCTTACATTGCACTGACACAATATATTGCCCTAGTTAATTATACTGTAGTAGGTAAGTAGATAATTTTATATCGAAGTAGGTAAGGTACATAAGCATTAGAGTTAGTCGGTCGCCACTGTCGTCAGCTTGGTATGGAGACTTGGAGACTTGGTATGTTAAGCGCTGGCAGTGTAAATGGGCATAATTTGTCGACTACAAATTGAACTTAAGCCTTGAGTAAGCATAAGTGAATGCCAAATGGGTAACGGTTGCCAACTACATATGTAGAGTAGACCCATGGTTTTAAAAACAAGATTGGTAGCATCGTGGGCGCTTAATGTCATCGAACTTTGCGATTAGGCTCAGAATAATGGCAGACATATTAACCCAAATACATTATAATTGTGTGTACCGTTCAAAATAATAGAATTATGTCAAGTTAAAACAATTAAATGCTTCACCGCTGGTAGAGCAATGTAAATAAAATTATGGTTTGATAATATTTTCAGTAAATTATAATTTATTTTCCTCAATTATTAAGGACATTCTGGATATTTAAATAATTTTATGGCAAGGCGTACTATCTAGTTAGGTACTAACCATTTCATAAATCATTGGTTCGGTCAGAATAACCACTAGTATGATACGTAGGTAGGTATTTTTAAATCATTTACCTGAATTAGCAATGATTTAAAATCGTGATTCAGTATTGTGTTAGTCACGACAAATTGTCAGTTACAAAACCGATTCCCAGCTGAAATAAATTTCTAAAACAATACGCCAAGCACGTGTCGTGTCGCTCGTTGTGGCCAAGAATCAGAGAGGATGCTTATAGAATGTATATGCTGTGTAGAATCGGCCAAGTAAATTCATAACTAATAACAACTACACACCAGGGCTGATCTCCTAATTATATATACTCCCTAATTCTACAGAGTTTAACGTAATCTTCCCCAATTCTACAGGGTAATTCCTTGACACTGCACGTGAACTGTGGGTTCTGTCCATTATTCATCACGAACACGTCGAATACGTTTGTGAAGACGCCAGGTCCTCATTCTTAAACTTGGTAGAGAAGTTATGATTTTAGTAGGTACCAAGTGAATTACCACTAACTATGTCCCTAAGCACAAGTAAAGAAAAAAAATGACTTGAAAGAATTACTAAAATATAAAAAATAACAAATCAGATTTTTGCTAGGTTTTTGGTGATCTCATAACTTTTACTTTTCTAAATCTATTATATTAAGAAAATCACATAAATATTTTATATTTTAGTATTTAAGATGCGAAAGTTTGGATGTTTAGGTGGAAGGATGTTCGTTTCTTCACGCTAAACCTGCTGAACTGAATGGGCTAAAATTGCATGAAGGTAGATGTAGGCCTGGAATATGACCTGCTTATTTTAAGCCTAAAGGAATAAAAACTGTTTTCATTTTTTCATTTTCAATAAAAGGGCTACTTTGTATCCCATTAATGTTCGAATGTGTTTCCATGCGATAGAAATACCTTAAAACGTTTGAATCTAAACAGCTGAATCTAGTAATATAGAGACAGCATGTTAAGTGGTTGGAGTGAAATAAATATTAGTTAAAGCCAGTTCTTTATTAACACGGAACCCTAAAACAATTAATGCATTACATACAATCCCCAGACAGAAAAGTCCACAAGCTCTTGAAGGTCACAAGTCTTTGGCCGACTGTTCGTCCGTCCATTCATAGTACACTATTTATAACATCTAGTTACAAAGACAATGGAAACGGGCATTTTGTATCATTCATTATGAAAATACGAATATCAATATGCATGTTTTCTATGACGGAAACCTTCATTATATAAATATTTAAATTTTGTATTTAAAATAATATAAAGGATGTAGCGCCTATATAAATATGTTAATTGAATTCAGTATTTGCGGGATGTGGCTCTCCAGGGGTTAATTAAGGATCTTGGTAGGGGCATTTTTAAATAAATTGTGTTTTCTCTGATGAAAGTTCTAACGATCAAAGTGTGTTTTTTTTTATTTGCTTACGGTGGCTTTGGTATCACGGCGGCCATGATAGGGCTATTGTGATCGCCACTTATACGTTCAGCCCCGAAGCCGTAGCGTTCATAGTTCGCCACTAACCCTTGCAGCTGCTAGGAACTGTAGGATTTTCTTCGGGGAGATGTCTCGAAGCTCGTCTGGGCTATGCAGATGCTTGCCCAGATGGATGCTGCGTTTGTGCATCAGAGCTCCACTCACTTAGCATATGGAGGGGAGTTGCATCCGCCTCCTCGCAGAATCTGCAGGATTGTGTGTCGCTTAGCCCTAGTTCGAATATGTGCTTGTTAAGGCGACAGTGTCCAGTTAGAGCTCTTGTGAAGGGTACCTCTGCTTAGCGCTAGGATTCGGTTGGTATATCAAAGTGTGTTAGTAAAGTACGTGCAGTAAAGCGCATTCTTTATGCTTATCGATAAGAACCTACCTACCAAGTTACGCTACATCACAGTGTTTTACTGATATCACTCCATTGTTATACTTAGGTGCAATAATACATTTCAATAATGTTTATTATAAAGTCGATTATAAGGTCGATATATATTTGCTTATCATAATTTTATCTTTGTGATTTGAGATTTAAACACTAAGGAAAGTTATTTAGTTTTGATTTTATTGCAATGGATGTGCCTTCGTTGGGAAATAATAAGTGTATATAGTATTTAATTTTACATTTATATAGCAATGTCCTTGCAGGGTGCAGGTTGGACTTTTGTTTTTTATTTAAAGACCTATCTGTACCTACACATGTAAAGCAATAAAACATTGATTATTGAAATAGATACCTACTAGGATTTTTTTCACAAATGACGAAACATAACGCTATTTTTGAGATATAGGAGGCAGGAGCCCTACACTTTGACTGCGATTTTTTTTCGACGACTGCGATCTTTTTTTTAACCTAAAAAATTCGTGCTGCCGCTCTACACAGCGGTTGTGTTGCGCCGCACATGCGTTTCGTTCGAAAAATATTACGGCTGTGCTGAGTCACAAAGATCTGTATTTTCTCAGCCGCTGCGCTAGTGTGGATTTACGCATATTAGTCACTTGTAGAAAACACATGGTGTGATTTCAGCAATCAAAGTGTTAAAACCTCTTTAATGCATCAGTCAGACAGTCAGACAGAGCACAATAGGCTTAATTTAGTTTAACCTTACAAAACTAGAGACGAGTGTCATGACATGAGTTGAATGCACCGCGATCCGTTCGACCACCTCAATCGATGTCTCATCGATATCGAATCGGTTTCATTACGCCTACACTACCTTAAAAAAACATAAATTAATGGACGGTCAATCAAAGCATAAAAACAAAGAAGGCACTGTGAAGGTGAAGCCTCAAGATAAATTATGGGATAAAACGTAGCCAATGTGTTATTTCAAGTCTAGATCAACATACATATGTATTTTATATGCAAAATTTCAGCCCGATCCTTTCAGCAGTTGGCGTGTAGAAGTAACAAACATCCATTCATCCTAACTTCTTCATATATAATACAATACATATTTTTGTGATTAGTTTACAGCTAAAATTTGTTTAAAATCGGATGTCGGAGGTTTCATAGAGAACATCAGACAACATTATCATCTGTGTCAGTATCTTATTAAGAATGAATTATAAGCTAATAAATGACTATATTCTGTATTAAAAGACAAACAAATTGGATAAGTGAGTAGACATAGACACCTACCTAAGGATTCAGGATCGACGCCGTTTACTACAATATTTGTAAACATCTTCGTAATAATAATAGCAATAAGCCTTCCCATTTGTGTTGGAGTATCCCCTTAATAAATAAAGACAGACTACGTTTTACTAGCCTTCATTTTGCAACGAATAGGTACCTATAAAACATATCAAGGTCACGGCGATAAGAGAGTTTGTAATTAATCTAAAATTCTAAGACCAAATGAGCGTTATCTGATTAACTGCAAAAAAATATATAATGCTGGACATCTAGCCCCCAGTCAAGCAGAGTTTATGTTCTTGAGTGCCCAGAATTGGGTTAGTGGCGATTCGCCATCGTCACAGTCCTCGGAAAACAGATGAACCAAACCGCGTAAATCTTAATGTCTGAATAGCTATTTCTATGTTAAACTTGTTGACTTGACTTTCTTTATTTGGCAATATCTCTGTTATTATTTTTTCAGAAATCGAGCCTCCTTTTCCTTGTCGCGATGTCACTATCAAAAGGAACACGGACGTCAACGACAACTATGAAATGTTATCAGAAATCGGCAGGTGAGTCAGTGTAGTGTACCTATACCTATCAACTACGCATTCACGGGTTTTTTAGCCACAAAGATAACTATTTCTCTGTTTTATCCGTAATTTTACAACTGACTTTGACATCAAGAAAGAAAGTGATTTAATCAGAGGGCTGGTCCTCTGATTAAATCACTTTCTTGATAGAGGTTCTTATTTGGTCTTAAAATCAAAATTAGTTGATGCCAAATGCTGAAAAATATTGAATCAAAATAAGTTTTACCATGGTTTTATAGAAAATGGTGTACGGTTTGAAGCAAATTACTTTTCGTAGCAAACATTAAAAAACATGTAAAATTAAACGTGCGCAATATGAATCGAGCCAGTCACAATTTTAAGAAATTATTTATGTCCTAGGTATAGTCCTATGTGTGTAGTGTACCTGATCTAACTCTGTACCTTTAAAGTTAAGTTTTTTAGGCAATCACCGTAATTATTTCTTCAAAAAGACGCGTGTGCGTCTATGTTTCTTACTAAACGTTACTAAATACATTAAATAAACAGTCTAATAATATTAATAAAAATCTATAACGTGACTTTATGTCTGTATGTCATAGATTATTAACATGCTACAATAATAATATATCGCGTTATAAATTTACTACGCAGTATAAACATAATGACATTTCTAGAGCAACGCAATTGGTTTACGTCTAAGAAGATTGTCCAACTAATAATTAATAATCTAATTTAGATACGGTAGGTTTCGATACTGATAATACATTTGACGACCGATGTGGCGCGGTGGGCGAAGGTCCGCCTGCGACGCAGGAACTTGCGGGTTCGATTCCCGCCTCGGAACAATTGTGTGTACGATCTGCAGATATGTGTTCCGGGTGTTCTGGTCGTTTTCTATGTATAATAAAAAATATCTATGTATGTAATGTATTGTATTATGTGTATCAGTTATCTGGTACCCATAACACAAGCTCTGCTTACCATGGGGCTAGATAATCCTGTGTGATTTGTGCATTATTTATTTATTTTTTATTTATTTATTATAAAACAGTTACTAACTGCACATAAAAATATTATCATCGTTATTTGTTGCGCGTTGATGATAATATTTTCTAACTATTACTCATTGTACTCTTCATGTGAATTACATTGTTGCAAATGCTCACCCCCTGTACAAGTCCCTATAAATGGATAACGGGGCTGGTTCACTTCTAGAATTAAGTTTATTTAAGTTCATACTTAATTTTTAGGTGATACTGTTTGTTATACCAAAGAAAGAAAAATTAAAAATAAAACTCGTAAACGTTAGAAAACGCAAATACACTTCGCTATTTCAAAGATTACTAATTTAAAAACTCAATAGCAAATAATAATTATGAAAAAGATTGTGTTGATGTCTGCCAACTCACAATAGCTAAAAATAGAATGAAATAATAACACCGGGAGCTTTCAGACACAATAAAAGAATTATTTAAGAAGCACCTGCGACCTGCCTCCGTAAATTATAAATAAATAATGCTAGACAATTCACACAGCATTATCTAGCCCCATGGTAAGCAGAGCTTTTGTTATGGGTACTAGATAGCTGATATACATAATACAATACATTACATAGATAGATATTTTTTATTATACATAGAAAACGACGAGAACACCCGAAACAAATTACACTACGTAGACACATTTGTTCCGAGGCGGGAATCGAACCCGCAACCTCCTGCGTCATAGGCGGACCTTCGCCCACCGCGCCACATCGGTCGTCCAATTGTTTGATATTTAGCCAACAAATAACGTCTTTCTCATTGCGACTGCACAAACTTCACTTTACGTCACGAGCTTTACAAAAATTACCTAGTCTTACAAGAATTACATATCTATAAATTATTAATGCCTATTCCACCAGATGAATAAATAATGCTGGACAATTCAAACAGCGTTATTCTAGCCCCCAAGCTAAGCAGAGCTTGTGTTATGCGTACTAGATGACAGACATAATAGGTACAATACATAGATAGATATTTTTTTACTATTCGTAGTAACGACCCGAGCCCGGAACATATATCCGCAGACCGTACAAACATTAGTCCCGAGGTGGGAATCGAACCCCGCCGGCGGACCTTCGCCCACCACGCCACAGAGATCGTCAAGAGAGGCCTAGTTTTGCTCGGTACCTACCTAAAAATATGAATGATTTCAAACGCCTGTTTTCTTCCCTAGGGGCAAGTTCGGCACAGTATACCTATGCCGGGAGAAAAGCACAGGGTTGGAACTGGCAGCCAAGCTGGTGTCTGTCATCCGGAGGGACGAGCGACGGAATGTAGAGAGAGAAGTGGACGTGATGAGGAGGCTGCGACATCCGAGGCTCATACAGCTGTACGATGCTTACGAGTGGGGAAAATATATGTGCGTCGTGCTTGAATTGTAAGTAATATACACTTTATATATAATATTTTTGATATTTCGTAGCTTACCATACAAAATAATATAGGTAGAGTGAGGCGAATCGATTGTCACAACTCTTTTCACAACGGTGTCCCATCCCATCCCTGCCGACAAGACAAGACAGGATATGGCCTTGCGGCGGGGCCTCTCGGTTGTTTCCATCCAACGGAAAACACCACGTTTTATTTGTTTAACCTAATGTAACTGAGTAATAATCAACCCCAATAAATTGCAGTTGATCCGCTCTTTTATGTTATATGGGAAGAGTATATTATGTGGTTACTCGCCTCCTCTTATGGGGTATAAGAGGAGGCGAGTAACCACACCAAAGTTTATTTTAATAAATGTCCAATGCATATTATTTGAAAGCTTATAACAGAGAACAGACTCTTCAATTTGAACTTTCATAAAAGCATAATAACAAATGGGTCTGCAAAACAATACACCTCAAGCATTCAAAGATGAGTCATACAAACAACGAAACTGTAGATATTGCACTGCCTGATTCGGATCATGTTCAAGTTTACCCAGTCAACCACCTCCAAGTTTTTTACTGTTTTAAACAAACAAAGCATTAACATCAAAAATGTGTTTTTTAATAAATAAACAAACCTTAATGGACTGACAACGTCTTTATTTTATAAAAGGAACAATACCTTATACGAAATCAAATAAACAATACCCACACTGCATTAAAGAACACGAAATGATTCACGCAATGTATAGCGTACAGCTCTAGCAAATCCGTGTATCTATTTGCACTGAGAGAGTATATGCTTTGACCTTTCTTTCAATCTCATAGATATATTGTATAGACGAGGAAACGCAAATACCACGGCACCCAGACATTCAGTTTCAGCCAAAGTCGAGTTTTTAAAACATTTCCGTCATTCGAGTTTATTTCTAAACATCAAGCGTACGAGTAGCATACACGCTTACATATTTGTAATCATTAATTGTAAAACCGTAGGTGTTGTGTAATGACTCACTACTGTAATAGGGCTCTTATTTGGCTTCATTCAATTCCTCTGTGATTATTTTGAATTTAAATCTGGCATGTAACAACCTGACACACGGAATGTACTGATTACATTTTGTATCCAACATTGTTTGAATAAGCTAAATGTCGGTGGTCTTTTTTGGCGAAAAGCATACCAAACGGAATTTAAATTTTTATGTTACCACATACATACATGTATGTATATTATAAAGTAGTTTACTTACAGCATGTTCAAATCTGGAATATCTCATTCAAAAATGTAGGTTAAGGGCGGCCAGGGAACTTTCATCATCAATCATTTTAATTAAAGCTTATTTCGTTTACAATTTGCACTCTCAACGTAACTTTCTCATTCCCATAGTGCTGCGTGCAACCTCGTTTTGCAGCTTCCGTTTTAGATGACAAATCTTTGCGGTTTTTCCCAATTTTCTAACAGAATTTCTCGTTGATTACCCATTATTCACTTTCTAGCTTCTTCCTGTATTAAATTGCTATTATTAGATCATTATCCAGCTTTAATAATTAGGTCGTTGACAGCCAGGAGGATATACCTATCTACTACGATAGAGCTGTAGATAGACGGAGCGAACAGGTATTTCACGCCTTTTGGACATTCATTATGGAGTTTTCACTTTTATAACGGGCCAGATACTTGTTGTGTTGACCTAGCCTATGTATTTTGTATTTAGACTTTATTCTTTGTAGAACTGATGAGAAAGGTGAAACATTTCTGGTTTCCAAACACAATAAAACGTTAAAAGTGGAACAAAACAACTAATGAACCGTTAAATGTTAAAATCAGAGCGACATGTCAAAATGGTGAAAGTAATGTCAATACTGATGAGTCACAAGTTACTTTCCTATCATTTGGAAAGTATACAGAAATGTGGGTACAGTTAATCAAACAACTCGGCTGGCTTATCTCGACGCGGTCAACCGCAAACTTTAATGCATTGTGTTGATTTAATACTTGCGAATCAACATACTGGATCATAAATGAACATTTTCATTTCGAAAAATACTTGGCAGAAAGGTTGTTTTATATTAAAATGGTCACATCTAGGATGATCAGGGGGGGGGCTTAATCGTCCTAGATTTGACCATTATCGATAAATAAAACTCTTACATCTGGCATTGCCGTTTAATACAAGTAGCTCTTCATGAAATTTCTACCAGCTCATGCCTTGACTGCTAAATATTTCAAATATTAAATAGGATGTACATATACATGTATTATACTAGTTTTGCACGTCAAATTATGAATAATCTCTTTGTCTCTTCCCACTCATGACGTTTTTGCACCTAATATTGAAGCGAGTCAAAGTCAAGTGCCCCCCTAAATGGCGACGGATAAACGTCTGCTAAATAAAATCAGTGGCGTCAAGCAGCGTCAGATATTACCGCGCATAGTTGGCGCGGCGCCACGGTGGCGTCGCCATCTTTGTTCCGCGACTAACGTGAAGATTTTGATCGGATCTGGTTGTTGCATTGCCTATTGTGCTGACACGAATACTTCATGTTTTTATCTGGGAGTAAGAAATACTCCTCAGAGACTTTATGGCTATGTCCGGATAGTGACCAAAAGGGCCCTGCCATAGCTTGTACCTATAAATAAAATACAATACAAAATATTTTATTGTACCTCTACCAGCACCATAATGTAGAGTATTACCATAAGACATTACATGCGACAAGTACAATGGGTGGCCATATCGCTTAGAAGCAATAAATAAATATATAAATGTAAGCAATAAATAGGTATATTCTTTTTAAGATTTATGATGATGTAGGTATTTAAATAAATAAATAAATAATAATGCTGGACAATTCACACAGCATTATCTAGCCCCATGGTAAGCAGAGCTTGTGTTATGGGTACTAGATAACATAATACAATACGTTCTCTACGTCTCAATCTATGCAACGTATTGTATGATATACATAATACAATACGTTGCATAGATAGATATTTTTTTATTATACATAGAAAACGACTAGAACACCCGGAACAAATATCTGCAGATCGTATACACAATTGTTCCGAGGCGGGAATCGAATCCGCAACCTCCTGCGTCGCAGGCGGACCTTCGCCCACCGTGCCACATCGGTCGTCAAATCGGACATCCACGCTTATATTGTTGAATCGTATTCATTAAATTGTGTGTTTTTTATGCAAGATGTTTATGACTACCGTTGACAAATTGTTTATATCCACTTAGCAAAAATAATTCGCACAGAAAGTTTCAAATGACGTCATCTCAAAGACCGATCACCGTCTGGGAAGTTGGATCATTTTGCTCGATGTATAAAGGCCATCGAAAACAGAGTTAGTGTACATAACATACTATTCAAGAAGTTATATAGATAGATAGACCACACTTTTATTGCGCACAGGCAAGATAAACAAAACTACTACCTGGGACAATTAGGCGGTCTTATCGCTCATGAGCGATCTCTACGTTGAAAAGAATATGGGGGTCAGTTAAATAACTTTAAAAACTTAGTTTAAAAAAATACTTTTGCTATGTTTTTATCATAATTAATGATTATTTATCGGGTATTTGCGGCGGTACATGCACAATACCTACTCTCCCATGCGAAATGTCAGTGTACTGTACATAGATCCCAGTTCCCCTAGGTTCCCCTACTAAAAATTAAAACCACGTTATTTGTTATTTACGTATTGTATTATACGAAACATATGGGAAATAATAACACAAGGTACGCGATAGATACACTATAGATAATACATTCATTATTTAAGGTTGTTATTTTTTAATAACCTAAATTGGCACATCATAGGCCCAAGCCATATTATTCAAAGAGTGTCAATGCAACTAATCTTATCTCACAAAGAAGACACTTGTATGTATCCCACTTATCCATCTGGGCAAGCATTTGCATAGCCCAGACGAGCTGAAAGACATCACCCCGAAGAAAATCCTACAGTTCCTAGCAGCTGCAAGGGTTAGTGGCGAACTATGAACGCCATGGCTTCGGGACTGATGTAAAAGTGGCGATCACAATAGGCCTATCATGGCCGCCGTGATACGAAAGCCACCCCAAAGCTAATAAAAAAAAAAAAATGTATCCCACTATTTACCAAGCCTACAATCGTCACATCTGAAATTGTGACGTCCAAAACATTTTTAACAAATAAATATATCGTACACATAAAGACATTTCGCCAAATGGCGTCACAGGGCAGAACTGTTGACGCCTTGACGCGGCTTCATTCAAACATTCTAAATTTAACATTTAACGAAAACACGTTTCTCAAACGTATGATGATTATAAACAAACAAAAATCATCCGTCAGTGATGATCCCAGACGGAATATTCCGTTACTATTTACGCTGGAACTTTACGTTTCATGGGCGGTTTTTAAAATCTAGACTAATGGGTCAAGGTAGGGGTTTTCGGTATAGTCTGAATTTACAACGAATTTTGAAAGTTAAGGCTTCCCTGACTCATGATAGCGCCACCACATATTTATATTAAACCTACCATAGCTTTTATTATTGGCATTGAATGCCTCGGTAAACGAAGTGTAGGACGCCCTCCAGGTGGGATGACGACCTGCGAAAGACTGCAGGCAGGTAGATGCTGGTTGCGACAAGCTGAAGACGCTATGGCGCTCATTGGGGGAGGCCTATGTCCAGCAGTGGACTGCTATAGGCAGATGATGATGATGATTAAATGCCTGGTAGGTACGTCATAATAAACTTCCAAATGGATTTTTGAAAATTTCTTTGTTTAACGTAATAATTAATATGTTTAAACTTATGCGATATGAACAACAGTACTTCGGTCATCCCGTGACCATGACAGTGGGTAAACCTGTTGAAACGAAGGGAAAATAGGTAAATAAACGCTATAAATACCCGTTGTATCCATACTTCTAATAAGTTTATATGTAAAATTAAATAATGCTGGACAATCCACACAAAATCTAGCCCCAAGCTAAGTAGACCTTGTGTTATAGGTACTAGATGGCTGATATACAATACATTACATAGATAGATATGTTTAATATACATAGAAAATACCCAGAACAAATATTTGCGGATCGTACAAATATTTGTGGAGCAATATCTTGCATCGCAGGTCGTCCGCCGCGCCACATCGGTCGTCTCGTATAAATTGGGGGCACCGCTAGTGTGAGTCATTATTCGGGATGTGCCTTAAGACAGGTAACAGACTTACAAATTGTGGACTGCGACACGATACAAACCGAATCATCATCATCATCAGCCTATAGCAGTCCACTGTTGGACAAAGGCCTCCCCGAATGAGCGCCATAGCACCCTGTCTTCAGCTTGCCGCATCCAGCATCTGTCTGCAGTCCTTCGCAGGTCGTCATCTCACCTGGCCGGAGGACGTCCTACACTTCGTTTGCCGAGTAACGGTCTCCACTCTAGAATACGTTTACCCTACCACCGGTTGTCGGTTCTTCGTGATATATGGCCGGCCCACTGCCACTTCAGCTTGCTAATTCTTAGATCTATGTCAATGACTTTGGCTCTCTGTCGGATGACACCGAAACCGACCGGTGGAAACCAAATCGGTCACGTTTAAATATTTGCACAATATAATGGTGTTACGTAATATTTTTCAAGACAATGCTGAATAGGGCAATTAAATGAAATGTAAACTTCATTATGTTTATTAAACTTGTACTGACGCATTTTCATTAGTGGATTGTATTAATACTTATAATTATGTGTTCCGATCGCGTAAGTTTAAACATATTTATAATTGGATCGTTTAATTGTTCTAAATTTAAATAAGTGAGCGTTTGCCCCTGTCTTCCAAATATTATATCCTGAATGCGGCTCTGGATTTTTGACTAAATTAATTTTGATCTGTTTCTGTAAATTATCAGCCTCGCATCATCACAACATAGTATGAAACAAAGTCGCTTCCCGCTGTCTGTTCCTATGTATGCTTACATCTTTAAAACTACGCAACGGATTTTGATGCAGTAGTGGTTCAAGAGGAAAGTCTATAAACCATTTGACACATAGATTTCCACTCGGGCGAAACCGCGGGGCGCAGCTAGTTACATAATAAAATAAACAATATTGAACGGAATGAATCGCTATCAACTCCCCTGAAATACATAAAAACTCTGTTAAAAGTATTTCAGGGACCTCTTTAAAATAATAATAATAATAAATAATGCTGGACAATTCACACAGCATTATCTAGCCCCATGGTAAGCAGAGCTTGTGTTATGGGTACTAGATAACTGATATACATAATACTATATATTACATAGATAGATATTTTTTATTATACATAGAAAACGACCAGAACACCCGGAACAAATATCTGCAGATCGTACACACAATTTTTCCGAGGCGGGAATCGAACCCGCAACCTCCTGCGCCGCAGGCGGACCTTCGCCCACCGCGCCACATCGGTCGTCAAATATCTTGGCACTATTTGTCGTGGATTACCTATA
Source organism: Eupithecia dodoneata (assembly GCA_947044415.1). Lineage (NCBI taxonomy): Eukaryota > Metazoa > Arthropoda > Insecta > Lepidoptera > Geometridae > Eupithecia > Eupithecia dodoneata. Next base: position 7,380,786 of record OX345670.1, read on the forward strand.
AACTACCACTCGACATCGGAATTAAGTTGATACTTATCTACCTAAAGTTTGCATGTAGTCAAGTCATGCTGATCCGGGACAAAATAAAACGCCTGACATCGACCTTGCCGAATCGTCGCCCCTAGTAAAGCTCTAAACCCACTGCAACCTACGCTACGTACGTGCGCACCACGCTGCTAGGTTGTTTATCATGCTCGATGTTTCACCCACGCATTCCACATGTGCATAGTATTCCTGTAGGGCTAAGATATTACGCCGTAGGTACTCTTGTCGACGAAATAAATGTCAAATAAAATTTTAATGTGTATACAAATTTATATCATCGATTACGTCTAACATGTATTGTGTAATACTTATATGTTTTTATATATCACACTAATATTATAGATGCGAAGGTTTGTATGTTTATTCACGCCAAAACTTATAAACGGATCGGGGTAAAACTTTATAAAGATGTAGTTTTAGACATGGATTATCATAGAGAAAAACCTTGTATAGTTATCTAGGGTGTTCAGGCACGCCAGGAGTGGGTTGAAAATTGTATTGTTGTATTCCGACTTGTGCACCGATTTCATTTTCGTCTTTTTTTATATGAGCCTGTTTCATGCCACGCTGGGCAAAGGCCTCCCTCAAATCTTTCCACTCAGTGCGTCATAATGACAGTTTTCTTTTGGTAAAAACACATCGACTTACGAGTATAAAGAAACAAAGCTCGTGTAATGTGAGCAAGCAGCTATCGGTCATAGGCTTTAGTTTATTTTGGCGCCAACGGCCGCCTCCATATGTCGAAGCTCATTATTTCGATCGGCAACGAACTTTTTGGCAGCGTTTCCTTATTGCGTGCTTTTCGCGCACTTTTATAAACACATTTTTTAAGAGCTCCACGATGTTTTTACGATGTCTCTTTGATACGAAACAGATTTATAAATAGTCGATTACGTAGTCTGGTTTGTACCTACGTACCTTACCTACCTACATAGTTATGTACCTATTGTTCCTATTGTAATGAAACTTTTCGAAGCAAAGTTACTATGCGTGCTTATGTAGGATAGGAATGTATAAAAAAAAATATCTACATAAGTATTGTTTTGCAGGTACTTAACTTACTTAACTACTTAAAAGTTTTGTGTAATCAGAATAATCAAATTATGGGCAACAGAAAAGTACAAGTCAAAAAATAATTCTTTAAAAGAAATAATAAATTATTTATACATTATTTAGAAATTGTAACATAATCGTCTACACTGAAGAACGCCTTCTCGACGAATAATAATAAGTCTGACAGGGTTGAACTATAGACTGATTAATTTGGGGCATTATCAATCAAACATTCATTCAACGCCAGGGCTGAACTAAGGTCAACTTTACTGGGTTAAAAACCTTTAGTTAAATGGTACCTTTAGTTAAATGGTACCTTTAGTTAAATGTTACCTTTATTTAAATGGTACCTTTAGTTAAATGGTACCTTTAGTTAAATGGTACCTTTAATTAAATGGTACCTTTAGTTAAATGGTACCTTTAGTTAAATGGTACCTTTAGTTAAATGTTACCTTTATTTAAATGGTACCTTTAGTTAAATGGTACCTTTAGTTAAATGGTACCTTTAGTTAAATGTTTTCTCATTGGTTTCAGGATAACTGGAGGAGAGCTGTTCGAGCGCGTCATAGACGAAGACTTTGTGCTGACGGAAAGGGCCTGCACTGTTTTTATGCGTCAAATATGCGAAGGCATCGAGTTTGTTCATAGACAGAACATACTCCATTTGGACATGAAGGTAAAAATAATTAAAGGTTGTATTAGACGAGCTCTGCGGCGCGGTGGGCAAAGTCACACCTGCGACGAGGTTGCGGGTTCGATTCCCGCCACGGGAGAAATGTTTGTACGATCTGCAGATATTTGTTCCTGGTAAAAATATTTATCTATTTAATGTATTGTATTATGTATATCAATCATCTACTACCCATAACACAAGCTCTGCTTACCTTAGAGCTAGATGATGCTGTGTGGATTGTCAAGCATTATTTATTTATACAAATATGTAAAAATTAAGTCAAATAGGTAAAATTACGGGTTTTTACTTTTTCACCATAGCATATGTAAAAAAACGCGAATTACTCCTGTGAATCAACAGAGACAAATAGTTCGGATATCTTAAGTAAAAAAAAATCAACAAGAATACATATAGAAGCATAAGTGCTTTGTTTCAAATTATCTACATTACCTACATATTATTACTTTACAGAAATACAGAAATACAATTTATTGGTAAAATCATTTTACATGTCAGGTGTTCATCAAAATAGTTAATAATAATTATAATACAAATTGTATTTTTTACAATTAGTACCGTAAGCATAATTTAAATTTAAAAAACATAAATGGAACTTTAGGAACCAATAGAACCGTAGGTACGAAGCGCTAACGCTTTAACGCGTTGGTTCCTATAAAAAAAGGTACCGACTAAGTCAATAAGACAATGATAAATACGAACTCAGCCATTACAATACCGAATTAATTATTAGACGATCAAAGATCACCCACTCGCTAGATGGAAACTATGCAAGTTGTCTGTTGGTCTTCATCCAAGTCGTAAATCAAATGGCGGAAAAGCATGCGCGGAAGTTTTATGATTGTCTTACAACGTCGCCGATTGTTGGTTTCATTCCCGTGTTGTTTTAACAAAACAATGTTTATAGGTTCCCGTGGCGACTTTTTTCGTGATTATGATTTAACGACGAAATATAAACAATAAATAATCTAGCTACAGTTTCAATACTTACATAAAACAGGCGAAGCACCTATAGATAGATATATTAGAGAAAATTGCAGCTTTGAACATACCTGATGTAACTAACTTGAGGAGTGGAAGGAGAAATGGGAGGCCTTTGCCCAGCAGTGGGATAACAATTGTTAAAAAAATGTATTTGACTTTACAAGCAGATCATCATCCTATAGCAATCCACTGCTGGACATAGGCCTCCCCCTAATGCTTGCCGCATCCAGCATCTACCTGCAGTCTTTCGCAGGTCGTCATCCCACCTGGTCGAAGGGCGTCCTACACTACGTTTACCGAGTCGTGGTCTCCACTCGAGAACACGTTTGCCCCAGTACAAGCAGCATACGCACGGATAATGTCCCCAGACTAAACTAATAATCTCCTTGTTGCCAAGTTTTATTATAAGATCCATTCAACCGTTCAACTTTCACATATTATTACATCTATATAAATATAATTTATGTATGAATGGATGGATGTCCAGCGTTATGATTATTAATTTAATAAAATAATTTTATTAAAAGACAAAGAAATAAAAAAAGTTAAAAAATATACTTACTAAAAACGAACATTCATCAAAATACACGCTATACAATACGCTACTAACTATAACTTAATACTACAAGCTTAAAATAAACAACTTTTACTTATTTCTATATGTAGTATCCAAAAAATTTAAAACCGCATCCCTGAATTTTGGCAAGGACATTAAATATCTTGATTTGTCTCCTAATTACAGCCAGAAAACATCCTCTGCCTAACCAAGTCCGGCAACCGGATAAAGATCATCGACTTCGGCCTAGCCCGGTTTTACGATCCAGAGAAGAAACTGCAAGTGTTGTTCGGGACACCAGAGTTCGTGGCGCCAGAGGTCGTCAACTTTGACCAGATCGGATACGGGACTGATATGTGGTCCGTTGGAGTTATATGTTATGTGCTGTAAGTATCACGATAACCACAGGTTATCGACCAGGCTCTAGTCTCTAGCCTGGCTACTGAGAATGCAATTCAAATTCAATATTCAAATTCTTTACTATCAGACAACAAAGGTCTAAGAATTGATACCGAAAAATGGCGTCAAGTCCAGTATTTTTAACGCACTCTGCATTTTAGCGATTCTGCAATTTTAGACTCTTAAACTGAGAAACATCAACACAATCGATGATTGACAATTGCTCTAAATAATTCATGTTATCATTTAAATACAGAGTTTTAAAAAGTTTGCGAATAAAGTCTCAATATTCGATAGCCTACTCTAGATAATTATTATAAATAGGAAAATAAATTGCTAGTGATTGGTAAGCCGAGCAATGTGCTTCTAGTAATCTATAACGCGCTTTTCGACAGAAAACCAAAGTTATCGACATAGCTCTAAGGATTTGCAACCTGAAATGGCAGTAAATTAGCTATAACTGGTGCGATTCTAAAAAAAAAAGAGTCATAATCTATATGTTGAGATCTATGTTGTACCTTTGCCGGTAGCATGTGAGCGAACCTGTATGGTAGTTTAGACATTATAACAATTAGACAAGAAGACCCCTTTAACTTTGCTGAACCCCTTCTAAAGTCACGTTCTCTTTGCAGACTTTCAGGCCTGTCACCGTTCATGGGCGAGACAGACATAGAGACAATGGCGAACGTCACAGTCGCAAAATACGACTTCGATGACGAAGCCTTCAACGAAATCTCAGAAGAAGCGAAAGATTTCATCAGGAAACTCCTCGTGAAGGACAAAGAGTAAGTGTTGACCTTTTCGATAATATTTATAGCAATTCCGTCTCGATTCAAGTTTACGTTTTAACGAGGCAAGTTTATTGAAACAAAGCATGTTTATGTTGAGATCCTGTCGATAAAGACCCTGCGTTATTGTTGTCCAACACTGGTAGTATCCGTAACTAACTTGCACGAATTAGACTGTATATAGATAACTAACTTACCTACTCCCAAAAACCCTTAGTAGTACCTACCTATAGTAAAATTTTGTACACAATCTGGAAACACAACACGACCACCAACATTACGTCAAATCAGTATAAACAAAACAAATTGATCAAAATAAATTAAAAACACCAAAATTCATCCACATTCCCATCCTGAAAGGTGTTGGGGTGATAATAACGAGGGTCTTTGTCGCAGGTCGCGGCCGAGCGCCACCGAGTGCCTCCGACACCGCTGGCTTCAGCGCAGAGCTCCGCCCAAGCAGGAGCCAGCACCGCAGCCCCTGCCTTCGCCAAAACACGAGCTAGACGTCGCCAAAGACAACCTCCGACAATTCGTTGAACGGTGGAGCGAACATCCCAATTCACCTTACGTATTTGATAACGAAGCGCACGAAATCACCAGCTTAGCCAACGGGAACTGCGAGAGGTCTTCTATTGGAGGCTGCTCACCGTCCCCAAGAAGCTCTCTGTGCAGTTCTCCAGATAGAGTCTTTGATGAGGACGATTTAGAACCTCCGCCACCTGTCAGGGAAACCATGCTAGCTCCAAGAGCGCACCCCGTCGAGAGAAGAGCTTCAGACAGCAGCTGTTTCTTGCACAAACGACACGATGTCTACGTGAGGAAGAACTTAGCCGAAGAAATCAAGAAACTATCCGACCATCTTTTCTTATTATCCACAATGAATACAGATTTAACGAACAACAACAGCGCTAAGGAATTAGACAAAAACATCACTGAAACTAAAGAATCCACTGAAGAGAAACTAACAAACGGATTCAGGAAAGAAACAAAGACAACGAAAACAATCACAAACGGCGACGCTTCTACCAATGGGAAGAGAATATTCACTTCGAAATCAACACACAAGATCACATCTTCGTTTTTAACAGACAGAGAACCAGAAAAACCTATGACCAGCAAAATGCCCTGGGCGAAATCAGCCTCTTTCAGATCTAAGCGGGTAACGAACCAAAGCAGAGACGTTCCGGATCAACCGCCTGTAGAGAAACGCAATACATTCTTCAGCGAGTTCGATAAACGGCGAGAAAAGATAGACAAGTTAGTTAACGGCTCGGAAAATGGCAGACAAATGCCATATAGGAGAGGCGATGATAATGCACACAGAACTAAAGACCTCTTACTACACTTATTAGAAGAATGGGGAGGAAATGATCAAGAAAGAGCTGTTGGCGGAACCTCGAATGGCGGACGCCATCAGTCAATATCTCTAGAATTTTCCCCGGCAAGTCAATTAGCACAAAACTCCATGTCAAGTCTCCATGCGTTTTTCAAAAGACAAACTTCAGATGAGAAAATGATGCGGAAGAAAATGGAAGAAGCACAGAAATGACTTTAGATTACTACCTAAGATATATTCGGATCTCTATCGAATATCTTAATATTAGGTACAGATATCACAGTTCTTGGTGACTTGAGTGACTTGAGTGGTATGGCGAGGCACACAAGCACCGCCACCTATTTATTTTATTATCAAGTTGAACAAAGGAAATATAAAATATTTCATTGGGCATATTGTGATACCTATTATAAGCTTTTTTTTAATGCTTCTATAATAGTATTTTTTATAAAGTTTAGGGTAGGTACATATGCGATAATAGAGTTTATTGACGACCGATGTGGCGCGGTGGGCGAAGGTTCGCCTGCAACGCTGAAGGTTGCGGGTTCTATTCCCGCCTCGGAACAATTGTGTGTACGATCTGCAGATATTTGTTCCGGGTGCTCTGGTCGTTTTCTATGTATAATAAAAAGTATCTATCTATGTAATGTATTATGTATATCAGTTATCTAGTACCCATAACACAAGCTCTGCTTACCATGGGGCTAGCTAGATAATGCTATGTGAATTGTCCAGCATTATTTATTTATTTATTTATTGGCCACCAAGGGCAACTTCGTATACTAAACAAAATAAAACTATTAGAGAGACATTAAAAAAAGGTTATATGTAATAGGTAACACGAAATGCCCAACGAAATTTTTGATATTTCCTTTGTTCAGGGTAATAAAATAGGTGGCGGCGCTAGTGTGCCTCGTGTTAAATAACGTGCCCTAAAGTAACATAATAAATTCGGTAAAGATCCGATACTGAAATGAAACCGACTTCAATTTACTTGTGCTGCTATTAAACTGTATCTTAGAGTGTATGGTGCGTGTGAGGGTTTGGTTTGAAGTCGGTTGAAACAGGGACTTTGTGCCATGACAATGTTACCAAAGTAACAGTTTTGAGATTATTTTTTTGGGTTGTAGATTTAACGTTCTAGTCTTCAAAATTTGGGTTTTATCCGTTCGGTAATAAAGACTGAAGTTGCTTCCACTTCACGCATAATGACAATACAACTGGCAACAATTTTTTTTTAGATCGTTTATTATTACATCGATTTGTTTTATATACATTTTGTAAGTACTTTTTAGATTTCTTAGTTACAATTTTTGTTCCTTATTTTTATGTGTTTATGTTTAAGTAATGTAATTTATTGTTATAATACAAATTGTTGTTAAAATATAAGAATGCTTCAATATGTTTTAGTTTTATTTATTATGTTCTTTAGTTGAATTTTTTAAAGCCTTCTCTTTCCGTCCCACCAGGAATTTGATTAAAAATCATTATTTAAACGAGGCTCGAAGGTCTCAGCATAGTGCTTGCCTCAATTCTGCGCCCTCAATTTTTTTTCCCCCTAACGGCAATGGGACGAGTACATAGGTAATAAAGTGATTCGGGAGGATATAAAATTAAAAGCCAGGATGAGTCGCGTAGACGTAGTTAGGACGCCCTCCGACCAGGTGGGATAACGAAAGATGGCGAAAGACGACATGTAGATGCTGGATGCGTCAAGCTGAAGACAGGGCGCTATGGCGCTCATTGGGGGAGGCCTATGTCCAGCAGTGGACTAATATAGGCTGATGATGATGATGATGATGATGAGTCGCGTAGAATAGATAAGGATTGAGACTGAAAATGACCGCCTCTTTATGCTGTCCCGTGTTATCCAAGCGGGACAGCATGAGAGATACAGTCATTTTCAATCACAACCTTAATTTATGCAACTTATACCGTGAACGCTGAAAACTCAGCGGTTTTGGCATTGACGATACCTTTTCTATTTGCCGCGGTGTACAATAAGTGTGGGCGTAACACGCCTCTATTTTCTTCTATGTGCATACTGATTTACCTAGACCCCCTAAAAAATCAGCATAGGGTGTTCCAGGCAATATTTGTACAGCGTTTCCTAATACTAACTCTTCTATGGGTCGTTACAAACCTACCTAACCTTCTTTTGTTCCCTCAGCGAAAGGATCCAAAGTACAGACATCCTCTTACACCCGTGGCTGCTCCGTTCAGCGCTTTGTACTGAGCTCACAGTCACGAAGGCTAAGCTGAAGAGATACGTCATCAAGAAGCGATGGGCGAAAGCAGTGGCTGCTGTTATAGCTCTCAAGAGAATGGGCGCGAAGTTTGAAGATGTCTCGGAAGATGCTGCAAGTAAATCTTAGGTAAACAGGGTAGAGTCCAGAGTCTTGAGTTTGGTTTGAGGATGGTTTCGAGAAGTCATCGTGACGTTTTAATTTTGTTTGGAATGCGTAGTTCAAAATTAAATTGCAACCATGTGAGAATTTATACTTTCATGATATTAACAGAACGAAGGCATTGTAACTATAATTTGATTGTTTTAAAAATACTAAGAACTGTCTTCAAATTCCTTAATATTTACAGTGTTTGAAGTTGTTCGCGACAAATAGGGCAGCCTCGGGAATAAAATATGTGTGCCGCCTGACCCAATTGGGATCACTTCAGGATCATTTTCATACAATAGCGAAGAATTTTCTAAATGAGTCTCGCGAGAAATCGACAAATATACCTACCTAGTAGCTAAATTAGTCAGTTTAGTTTCTCGTGAAATACCCATTGCAACGTAATATTTTTGTATGTATTCCCATACACAGGTAGGTACAGCGCCTCTAGCGTGTAGTCATGGAACTAAGCAAATTAACCGCACTTACTCTCCCTGAAAAAGTCCCTCGAAGGGATGAAGCGTTGGTATACTTCGAACACAAATAGGGTTTGTACTTAACCCACTTAAGAATTGGTATCTAGATCACCACGCAGTACGCTGTGCTGTCATGTCGACTGCCTTGTGGAGAATAGTAACAAAAAACCTTAATACAAAACTCAACTGAAAAACACGACAAAAATTATTATGTAATGTAGTTAAGTATGTTACTATATTGACTACTCATACATTTTCGCCAGACCAACCGCACTTGTATGTAAAGTAGGTAATTTTATTCTGTAGGTGCCTACGTAATCTGTGTTAGCAAACTCAAATGACAGCTTCTCTACACAGACAGTCGAGGTGACGCAGCGAACTGCGTGGTGATCAAGAAACCGAAGCTATACCTTCATACATAATAAACTAAGCTATCCTTCACAAAAATGAAACGTCTCGATGAAATTTCATCTTCCACGTCAAGGTTCTGTAAAGCGTTGTGCGGGCAGCGTAAGACCATTAGGTGTGCCCACCTACACCTACTGTGTGTGGCCATATTTAGGGGTCTCCCCCAAATTTTGAAGTTTGAAGTTCACTATTATAGTGCCATTAGTGGATTTTTATTAGTTATGTCAATTGTAAAGCATGTGTAGGTACTTCGTGAAGATTATCGGACTAATACATTTTAATTGACATTTTCGTCAGAAGTTTTGATATGTAGGTATTTTACGTCAAAGTTAATCGATGAAGCTGCTAAATTGTCCGATTACCTTTCGAAGAATACCACACTTAAATTACGGTTAGTTAATAATAGGATAGGTAGTGTTGACGAACACATAACTCGAAACCCCGACTTAGGTAGCTGCCCCCATAGATAGACACCTTCTTGAGTCGTATTTTCTTGTTGCTAAATGCGTTGATACGAAAATTTCTCGGAGCTAGATAAAAACACTGGTTGTCAATTAAGAGGTTTTTATTTAGAAGGTATTTACTAAATGAAAACCGCTTTTATATTTAGGTACTTTCTTTAAACAACAAAAGTTAATCTAACAAGAGAAGAAGCGAATAAGAAACCTCTACCGCTTTCTTGATCGCTTTATTACGTACCTTAAAAATATTGAAGTGTAATTTGAATTTTGTGACGTGTAAGATCTAAAGGAAATAAAGCACTTTGATAGTTTGATATTTACCTAGTGGATAGGTACCTATTGTAGTAAAGAGACCTACTTTCAAAACAAAAATATTATAACTTATTTGGGTTTTCTTGTGTTTGTAGTACGAAGGACATTATACCTTACCTTCAGTAGAAAATGGTCAGTTTTTTGGTAGATTATGCGTTAGTTACTATTTTTACCGCTAGATGGCCTTACTTGTTTGTGGTGTGCCAAAGTTATTTTATTATACTTTATAGAATTTCATCATTCTAATTAAATAATCTCATGTGTAAGATCTGTCAATTAACTAAGAGTTATTATTATTAACTACGCTAACTTTTAACTGGTTTGTACCTAATCTCAAAAATAATACTAACCGAATAAACTTCCATACTTAGCCTTGTTCTCTCAAAAGGCAGGTTTTGAAATGTTATCAACGAAAGCTATTTTATACATAAGTATAAAAAACTATTTTTATAAACTAAAAGACACTATTAACTTAATTAATTTGTGTGACCAATTAGTATTAAATGTTTATTATTTTTTAAGACGAAATTCGTATTTTAAGCTCATATTCGATAGAGGCTACCATCGAATCATTATAATCTCACATTATACACCTATTGATGCATTTATATAAAATAAAACTTTTGAATCACAAAAATAAGTTGTTTTTTTCAACACCTACCTATGACAATCTCTTATCTATCATGAATAAAAGCACCACTTGTTCATATAATTACCAAGGTTGTTATTAATTTCCACCGACATCAAATTGCATCTCTATGCTATCATACTGTGAAAACGTTTAATTGGCCTTCCTTATATTTATACTTAATTTTTCTTGTTTTGTAGCCGTAAGTTTTCCGAAAATAAATATATAAGGAAGCTAGTAGTCCTTTTTTTGTCGTTTATAGTCACCATTGTAATCAGCTGCTTGTAATGGTTGATGAAATTTAAGTTTCTTCAAGTTAAAGTATTTCGTAATAAAGTTATTTTATGAAAACCCCCCTCTGGCTATACGCCTAGCATAGGTCACACTACACTAGACACTAGCCCAACTCGATGTGGAATGTTTGTTAAATCCACGACACAAAAAACTAAACTCGTTTGGCGTAAGTTTCAGATCAATTTGTAAGCAATAATATTTAATAAAAGATTTCAAATCGACAAATAATATAAATTGCGTATAAGACGCGGCAACAAAGTTAATTTTAGGTTTAGTATGGACAGTTTGTTTACAAACATTCCACACCAAGTTTGGCTAGTGTAGAGGCGTACTTAGAATAGCGGTTAGGTTAGTACCAACATATACATATAACAGAAGTACTTATTTAGCTAAGCTTACTACAAGTAGTCCTACTATATTTTATGCTTCTTTCTACACTGTAGCACAAAATTTATATTTATTTATTTAGATGAGACTGGGGTAGATTTGTACTGCTCCAAAATGAAACTACAACAGACTTTTTACTTATTTTATTCACCCAATGCTATTGTACTCTCGACAGCAACAATACAATAGCACAGCGCGCGATGTATAGCATGAGCTTAACGGTAAGATTTCTGGTATCTGGCACGGGCGCCTGGACCTCCGAACTTCTTGGGCTCGCAGCGTCTGGGGTCAGCAACCAACAAACTCCTATCGTATTGGACGAGGATGTCTTTGATCTCCTTCTTTGATGCCTCATCAACGTCTGTAAGGAGAAATCTTCTGTTTAGAATTGATAAGTAGATAAAAATAGAAGTAAATAAATAAATACATAATTGTATTATATTCTTCATTCTTAATTAGAATGGAGTTGATAAAAAAAAATTTAATTAAACTTGGGTTAGACACAAATAGATGCTGTAATATTGAATGAAAAATACACCCCCTCCTTATAATTAACTTTATGTTGTGGGTACAAAGATACCACAACATAAAGTTGGAGAGAAAAGGTGTATGTGTTATCTTATTACTAATAAGAATGTTGTGATGAAACATTTGAAACTATGTATTTACTTACTATCTATTTACTTGGTTTTTTTCTGTTTGATGTGCAATAAAGTGTATTTGTATTGTGTTGTATCATTTTACGGTTACACCTAAAGTAATTTATACTGGGATATTTAACATGATTAGATTTTTGAGGTTTCCAATATTTCAGTTTCATGCTATAAGATCATGTGATGGTAAATATCCATATTTATAAATTATTTTTGTTACAATGTTGTGTACATTTCAAACAAGCCAGGTATTGAAAACACAGGCAGTTTGGTAAATGTCACCATTTTTCTCCCTTCCCTGAAATAACTGACTCACATGAAAGCGAGACAGCTTTGGAAAGAAAGGGATTTTATTTTAATGTCACATACCAGTAACGCAAAAACACAGGTTTAATTAATGTAGAATACCTACCTATATAATTTGCTTTGTATTACTATCAGCCGATAACAAAATTTAGTTTTAGCACATCTACCAAAACAATTGTCCTTACAAAAATTAACTTACATTTCTGGTAGAAAGCGATGAGGGCCTTTGAGATGGCTTGTCTGATAGCATACACTTGAGCTACATGACCACCACCCTTCACTGTGACTCTGATGTCAACACCGGCAAACTTTTCCTGAAAACACAAACAAAAATATTATGTTATTAGAGCCACTATTTGATTGGAAACTTATGCTTTAGTAAGTTGAATGAATCAGATGGAATTGTGACTACACATCAAAAGATGCTCAGGTTCGGAATAAGTGTTGATCATCATTTAAAACTTAACAATAATTGACATCTGTTGCAATAGTTATCATAAAATACATTAAAAGTAAGAGATAGAATTTGTTTTTATGTTTATGTAGGTAGGAGGTAGCAACAACAATAGATCTGGTACAGCCCAAAAGGCCGGAGTATCACTGAGGGTAACACGAATATTACCTTGCCGAGCAGTAGGATGGGCTCCTGAAGTTTGTACTGCAGGAGACGGGGCTCCACGAGGTCCAAAGGACGGCCGTTCACCCGGAGCACTCCATAGCCACGCTTGCAGTATGCTACAGCGGTGGCAGTTTTCTAAAATAATGAATATTTGTTAATGCATTTAATTCAATAAAAACCTACCAGTCAGATAGGATCTACCTAAGAATGGCAATGTTGTGTACATTTCAAACAAGCCAGGTATTGAAAACACAGGCAGTTTGGTAAATGTCACCATTTTTCTCCCTTCCGTGAAATGACTGACTCACATGAAGGCGAGGCAGCTTTGGAAGAAAGGGATGTCAATACAAGAACTAGGAATACATACAACAGGTCAGATAATTTTTTGAGGTTAAGTTCCATTGACATCAACAATCAGTAAGTTAGGAACAGTACCTAAGCACTGTGAGCCTATGATGAGTGATATGAAGAAACATGGTTATTATTTCGATGCAGTACGGTATAGCCAGTTAACAGCCCAAAAAATTACAGTAACACTTCACGAGAACACAAAACATGAGCTTTGGTTACTTTACCAAATTTTATTAGAACCTGGCATTATTAATCATATACCCAAGATAACCAGTTTTTTTATCTTCAAAGCACTTGGGATACTCTGATATCATTGGAAATTGTTACAAAAACGGTTCAAACACGTGGATTCCAGTAATACTAACCTTGCGTCCGAAAACCTGGACGGCCTGAATTGGTTCACGTCTCGCCTGAAAGAAACAATATTCACATTATATTTTAACTGATTTTACACAAATATACCCAGTAAATTCACGGGATTTCCAACAAAATATCACAAGAAAATTCGGCACACACCTCTTGCACGGCAGCCATTTTGACAGAAAGACTGATTGAGTGAATGAGAATAGATTATAAAAATAAAAGAATGAATGATAAGGAGCTGTTTCCACACTAGGCAATTTAACCGGAAGTTAAACGGCAGCCTCTAGCGTCAAGTAGCAAGCAACATTTCCTTGTTGTGCTTAGCTTTCAATAGATGGCAATTTCATTAATAGTAGTTCACAATAACGCTATAAGGTGGCGCTAAATGCATAAAAAAGATTAATCCATCGTGAATCAGTCCATAAACGCGTGAGCCGTGAGAGCGCGACGCGACGGACGGGTATGTTTTGTATTCGATGAACGTAATTGGTAGTGTCGAGTCGTGTGGAATGCGCTACGGTAGCGCACGATTATACAATGCGCCGCGAAAAAGTTAACATTCTCGCGTGTTTTTAGAACTTCGACAAAACAGTGTGAATATTATAACAGGAGAAATTCGTGGATTATGTGTATAAACTTACAAGTTCTGTGATTATTTCGGACTGGATTTTCAAAATCGGCAATTTGCTGAATTTAACATTTGAAGGTAAGCAAAATATTTTATAAAGGTAGGTAGGTCATGTACCTACCTTATCCTTTGTAGTAAATATTAAAATTATTAATTATTATGTAGAAGGCACCTATTGCTTAGGTTAGGCACCTACTATGTATTTTGGAGAAAAGTTTGTTTATAAAATAGTACCTACCTAGGAACCTACCTGTGAGTTTTTCTATAATCAAGAGCTTTGGCTAAAATTTGACTTTTTAGGAAAACAATATTGATGGTCTCCGAATTTTAACAACATTTTAGAATTTTATTGAGGATCTTTTAAATAAATTTCTAAGAATGTTTAAGCCTATTTTATTCATAAGTAGATTCTGGGTTTATGGTAAGAAAATATATGGTACTAGGTAGTCAGGTTTTTTAATCCATTGAGCAATGACCATGTTAATGTTTCATGATCAGGTAGGTATACTTTATTTAATATAACCAATAGCGATCATAAGTACTACCTGCCTATTAATCTACCCAGGTAATTTATTAATTTACCACCTGCACTGAAAATGCCTTTACCAAGTCTTTTATTTAAAAAGTTTGTTGTTGCATTGCCTTGCTTGTAACTTGGATCATAATTCATAACATAAGTTATCATAACGAGTATGAGTCACGAAAGAATGCGACCGACGACAACGACACCAAAACAAATTCAGATTTGAGTTATCCAACCAGAGTTACACAGGTTAAAGGAAAACCTGGATTTATCCCTATTAATGACGTAGCAAGAGGGGAAATTTTCTGTTTACTGTGAACCAGTTATTTCTTACTACGTAGTAGATGGGAAGGTACCTATATACATAGGTACTATTCGACCTCTGTGGCGCGGTGGGCGAAGGTCTGCTTTCGACGCAGGAGGTTCGATTCTCGCCTCAGGACAATTGTGTGTACGATCTGCATCAAATTGTTCCGAATGTTCTGGTCGTTACCTATGTATAATAAAAAATATCTATCTATGAATTGTATTTAAGATTGAAATTTTAGTAAGTTTTATTCATAAATGTCTTTATCTTACAAAACGAATATTTACTAATATCATAAAATATAATCAATTTACACATAAAAACATAATGTAAACTTGATTAAATTTCATATAAATAATGAAAATGTCCAAAATTATAACGTGTATTGGAGAATTAAACATGGGTAATTAATACAGACAAGTTTGTTCTATTATATTAAAACAAACTTGTCTAAGTGCTTATTTTGTATGCAGTTATTGACTTCTGACTTCTGATTAGAGGAAGATCCATTCCTTTATTCATACGAGTACCACCTCGATCTTGCGTAGTCCACTATACTCTGTTCCGGTTTGAAAGTCAGGATCAGGTGAAATCGAGTTAGACTTGGCAATCCATCGTTTCTGAGATCTACGAGATTAACTACTTTAAGTACTCAAGTTCTTCTAAAGTTGTAGTTCGAATTGTTCATACAAAAGATCTAAACGCGCTCTCTCGTTACAAACCGGTAGTATAGCTACTACTGACTGAGTTAAGGATTTATTTTCTTTATGCGGTTTATTACAAAAATCCTTATTGAGAAGTTTATAGTGTGATTTAGTTCGTGTTATTTTTATTGTGAATTGGTTTGTTATGTTTTAAACTTGTAGTAAGAAATAAGGACAAAGTTTGTGGCAAACTAAAAAGCCTATAGGTTCTTCACACTCATGCTGGGCGTAACTCTGTTGAATTATTGCGATACTCCAAACTGCGCTTATACCTACCTATTTTTCATTATTGTGATTTTTTGTGTAATTCATGGATGTCTAAATAAACGAAAACTTATATTTAAACACAAATAGAGTGATTTTGGACACAATGACTTAAGTACTTACGAGTACATCTCCCTATTTCCTTCCAATGAAAACTTAATCCAGTCAACCATTTACATGCATTTTCCATGGCCAGATTACAAATGCACTTTAGACAGTAGGGTTTCCTAATAACATTAGTGGAAATGCACACTAGGGAAGCTGTATGAATGTCGGCGCATTGGTTTTATTTTCTAATGATGTCGAACACTTAATACCTAACCGATCTAGTGACTAACTGGCTGACTAATAGGCATTATACTCGAAGGTACAAATTGTACTAAGAAAGGAACTGGGTGTAACATAATTTTCATTGAACGAGTAAATAGGTGCTTGGTAAGTTATACCAAGAATATGTAAAAAGCCCCTCATTCAAGCACGGTAATAGAACATTTTTATGTAAAATTCTCAAACAGAAAATACTTCAACCTATTTAGCACTGATAAGCTGTATTTACACTTGATATTGAGAGATAGTAAGAGTGCTATGCATTTTTATCAACGGTATAGACCTTATTTGTTTGGCCTAAATTGCCCTTTTTCAACCGACTTCAAAAAAGGGGGAGATTCTATGTTCGGCTGTACGTATTTTTTTTTTGGTGTTTGTTCGTCGATGATTTCGTTAATTGGAGACCGATTAGAATGAATATTTTGCTAGATAATGATCCAGATAATATAAATAATATGTTGTCCCGCAAAACTTAAAAACATTATAAATATTTACATTATAATAACATTATAAATATTTTAAAATTACAACGAAAACACATTGATTTATATTTCTTATATTGAACTTTTAAAAGTAGGTTACCTTACCTATCTCTACTCTTTAAACTCCATTAGGTTAAAGTGGTGTTCGACCGTCTTTAAATAATCCAGGGAGGGTCACTCCGATCAGCCCACAACTTAAATACAGCACAGGAATCCAATACTTAACCTTTTCGAAAGTACAAGATGTGAGTGTACGATTAGTTTAGCTGTTATATAATAAGTACCTAGTAAAGCGGATTTACAAGATAAATGAATACTTAGGTACTGTGTGATAAAATAGCATTAATCGAGAGAGTATTTCAAAAACATATAAAGAACATACTTAACATTTTATTTGCCAATTTATACAAGTTTTAGAAGGATGTTTAATGTATTTGAATAAGACCTTTCCTTGCCCATGTCCTTTTGTCGAAGTAAGTTGCAGAAATGACATACTTATAACTATATATCTGTCCACGAGTTCCTACAATTACCTATTTGTACTTACTACTAGGTTTAACACTTTGACTGCTGAAATCACACGGTATGTGTTTTCTACAAGTGACTAATATGCGTAAATCCACACTAGCGCAGCGGCTGAGAAAATACAGATCTTTGTGACTCAGCACAGCCGTAATATTTTTCGAACGAAACGCATGTCCGGTGCAACACAGCCGCTGTGTAGAGCGGTAGCACGAATTTTTCAGGTTAAAAAAAAGATCGCAGTCGTCGAAAAAAAATCGCAGTCAAAGTGTTAACACATTCATTGCCGAGCTATGCCGTAGGGACGGCGCAGCGCACAACGCCTGCAGGGCCACCAAGTGGACATGTAGGTCGTGGTTTCTGAAAGTGTTAAACTTTACTTTTCATTCATTATGTGTACTTTTGTATTAATTTTTTTTATTGTGTGTAAGAACTATGTATTTGATTTTGTTCTGTGCTATCGATGTTTGTGAACCAAATAAATCATCTATCTAGCTTCTCGTAAAATTTGTCGTACTACGTACAACTAATAGGTAAAATGCCAGTAGTTTTCGTACATCTTCATTGTATTACAAGCATCCGGCTAGTAACTGGTTTCAAATCACTCTCACATACGATTATTTAGTACATTACATAAGCCTTGATAGGTTTTACTTTTTTTGCCGTAAAACGTGTTTTTTGCGTCAAATTGTAGATGCGACATTCATTTATAGAGCAATTTTTACTTTCGCAATAATTTAGAATTGTAGATTTCTATGTAAATAATATTACGTATAATATATCAAATGACATTCGATATAATTATAATATTACGCGTAGAATCGAAAACATTTCTTATCTAACAATTTTTATCATTCCAGCCACTTCTCAAATAATCTAACCTCACTTATCGCACGAGGACACAGAGCAGGTCCACTGCTGAATATGCAAATCAGAAGATATTTACTTTTATATCTTCAGGCTTATAAAATAAGTCGGCACCAACTAACCGGCAACCGGCACGTACCTACACGTAGGCACAACGAGTAAAACATTAAAATATAGTAAAGTAAAAGTAAATATGTTATTTATTGACATAATAGACAGTGAAACGGGCAATACGAGTCCATAGGCTCCTGAAATAGTAAAAAACTGTGTTTCAGAAACCAATGGCTTCTTCAACTTATTAATTAAGAAATAACGTAACTGATTTTCTCTTCAATGCAATTTTATGTCCACTAGTGGGAGAATATGTCTCCAAACATTCATCATACATCAAACAACTTGGCATGCATAAAAAGTAAAACTGACTAATAGAAAAAAAAACTACGGAAATTGTTGTTGACCAATATCTAGAAATCTCGACCGGTATTCTAGGAAGCCCTTAGGGCTTTTATTACCTAGGTATCTAGGCAGATACTTACTGCAATGGAGACATTTCCCCGAAGCTCATCTCAGGCCCATAAAGGCTTTGATGTCCGCTATAAGTTACCGTTGCATATGAAAACATTGCCATAATCTCATAATATATAACGTGCGGTTGTTCGTGCAAATATTTGCAATAAAAGCTATCGGGCCTTTTTAGTTGATCGCTATATTGACACATTAAATTGGCCTGGGCCTGGATTACTAATAAATAATGCTGGCCAATGCACACAGCATCATCTAGCTAGCTACAAACTAAACAAAAGCTTGTGTTATGGGTAGGTACTAGATAACTATGTAACTAACGCCGTCGTCGTTCTAGGATTAAACCATATTAATCAAAATCATTAAGCCTAATCAACGTTCGTATTCTCAGTTAGCACGTTAAAAATGTTCCCTGTTCTGTTTATCAGAACTTTTAGTAAGTCCCTATTTAATGAGTTCGGATTCCCATACAGCGCCCGAATTCATTTGACGATAGTATCGGTACGTCTTATTTTTCCATAGCTTTTGACACAGCGCCACTATCGTGCTGACAGGGCAAGTACGCAAATCTTATACAAATACGAGACATCACGATCATGTCTCGATACTGTCGTCAAATGGACTCGGGACCAGCTCGTACACTATATTAAATCGTCATCATCAACATTAACGTCATTTGTGAGATACAGTCACAAAAACTTAACACAGCGAAGCAAAGCTAGTACCTTATTCATACATGAGCCTCGCATTCTGAGAGATAACTTCTTCCTCATAATAAATCTCTGTATCGATATGTCTGTGATGTCAATATGTCTGTAGTAAAAACCATCGGTTGTCTTGTCAATCAGTCGAGTAGTCTCGGCTGAGGCAGCATCGATCTTGCTGATGATGTCATTAATGCTGAGGCTGTGGTCAGCGTGCGAAAATATGCCTCGAGGGGTAAGACACCTAGCGGAGAAAAGTGGAGGTGTATGAAATCTGTTGGTCAAGTGAAACGTAGTTTGGTACCATGTAATTCAATTGTATGTAATATTACTATGACCATGTAATATTAAACAAATCTGTACTTTAATTCGATTTGGTGAAAACCGGCCCTTACTAATTGTGGTTTGAGCTATTACATTAATGCCTGGGTGGACCATTATTCTAACTGTAAAAGTTAGGTAACCTTTGTTTAAAAGAAAAACATTACAAAATTATAAATGTAAATTATCTTTGGAATTCTGGATGTCAAGTTTCAGTAAGAAATAGGGATTTTATAAAAAAATCAAATAAGTATACAGTAATTTGAAGATTTTATAAAAAACCAAAAAAAGAATACTTTAAATGCCTTCAAATTTCACTAGGGTCAGATGGGGTAAGAGAAACATACTTTATTATATATCAAGATCAACGAGTCCCAGCACCTAACCTAAACCAGCTACGTTAATATTGCTATATCCAAATAAATATTCGGTTCATTAGCTGCCTATGACTTTGATACATAATCTTCTGGTACCACTATCTTCAGAAATAAATGGCAAAATACTTTCGTAGTGCTAATGTTTCTCTTACCCCATGGTTTGGGGTAAGAGAAACACTTTCAATATCTATGTAAATATAATAGAGATAAGCTTATTAAACAGACTCTGAAATCGGCAAAACTGGTGGCAATCGTGTATGAGCCATATTCATTTCAAATAGAGCTCACTTTACTGTTAAAATAGAAAAAAATAAATTTGGGGTAAGAGAAACATATACACCAAAGCAGAGATAAAAAACATTTTTTAATTAAAATCAACACAAATTGTTTACTACGATGTAATAACTGAAATATTTTACTTCTTTGCCTTGAATAAACATTTATAAACCTGTAATCAGGTTAACAAAGATGACATTAACCATAAAATAAGTTGAATATCAACTTACCATAACGAAATAATTTTTACTCTAGTAAATACTCAACCATAAAAGCAAAGCAACCTCAAACATTATGCGAAAGTGTGTTTGTTTGTTTATTTGTTTGTCCTTCCTTCACGCCCTAACTAAGCAACCAATCAACTTGATTTTTGTGATAGAGAAACATTGAACGGATGGAGAGTAACATAGGCTGTACTTTTTATCTCATAAATCAGTTCCCATGGAAAAGAAATAACCTTAAACAACGCGTGCGAAGCCGCGAGCAGCAGCTTGTGTTTGAATATGATAATCAAACAGAAGACTAATAAATCTCAGGAAAGAAAGGGGGAGTGATTAAAAGAATTGTAGCAGTCTAGCAGCAGCACTAAAATAAGGTTTACCATTCCTGACATGGGGTAAGAGAAACATATGTTTCTCTTACCTCGTATGTAGCTGTCCCTCTTACCCCAACAAAGATTTTATAGGTTATGATTTTGATAGCAACAAAACTCTTAATATCTGTATTATTAGAACGTAAATATTTGGTAAAGAATATAACTTACATTTCACTTGTTATTTAGGTGAAAACAAACAGTCTAAAACACCTTTATTTTACAAATTTATTCCGAAGCAAAGACAATGCATCCAACTCGTGTTCACGGGGTTATGAACTGTCAAATTTGTTTTGGTTTTTTCTCGGCAATGGAACCTCGTAGCGACATTTATGTCTGAACGGCGGAACTAATAAACTAAAACTGTTTTATCGACAGAGCTACTCTAGACCTAAAGCTTTTATTTTACCAAATATAGCCTCTCGTTTCTCTTACCCCGGTGTTACACTTACCCCATCTAACCTTATATGTATTTTAAATTTTGTTTTATAATCCTCCGTGAATCAAATTTATATATATAACGTTTTTGTTTATATAGGGCCACTATCATTATTAAAAAATCTTTAAAAACCATCAATATAAACCCACAATCAATACAACATATAACCTCAGTTTTTCTAAGTTAATTTATGAATTAGGAATTTTTACCTAGGAATACGCGGCGCTAATGGCAACTGCCTCCAACTTTGCACTTTTCATATGGTGGTCCATATGAAAGGTGCAAAGTAACATGATTCCCTTATCTAACTGATGGTCCGTATCATGTTCCACCTCGTCTTCAGAGTTAGCAGAACATTATCTCGTGATGGGTGGCCATTAGTCTGGGATCTGCAATCATTAAACACTCACTGCTGAGAATGGAACATGAGATGAGACTAGAATGTTGGTAAGATATTGTAAAGGCGAAAGGTTGTAAAGTTCAAACACAATATGATACCTATTCCGATTTAGAATTAATGATAGGTTATGTCAATAAAGACATAAAACTGAACTGAATAACTGATGATTGAAAGTTAAGTAAGTCCGACAGAGAACCAAGGTTATCGACATAGCTCAAAGAATTAGCAAGCTGAAGTGGCAGTGGGCCGGCCATATCTCGCGAAGAACCGACGGCCGCTGGGGCAAACGTGTTCTTGAGTGGAGACCACGACTCGGTAAACGTAGTGTAGGACGCCCTCCGACCAGGTGGGATGACGACCTGCGAAAGACTGCAGGTAGATGCTGGATGCGGCAAGCTGAAGACAGGGCGCTATGGCGCTCATTGGGGGAGGCCTATGTCCAGCAGTGGACCGCTATAGGCTGATGATGATGATGATGATGATGATGATGAAAGTTAACAACAAGAACTAATCACTACATAGTAGGTAGGTACAAAGTCGTTTTACGCTGTCTATCTGTCCCTATTACTAGATCTTTAAAACTACGCAACGGATTTTAATGCGATTTTTTTTAATAGATAGAGCGATACAAGAGAAAGGTTTAAATAGCATTTAACACATAGATTTCCACGCAGGCAAAGCCGTGGGGTGCATCTAGTAATATTACATAGACGAAAGGTTGTTATGATGGGGTAGGTACTTTTATCTCACAAATCAGTTTACGTGGAAATAACATTTAAAGTGTTCAATAGACACAAAGCCGCGGGCAGAAACTAGTAACTAATAATTATTGTTACTGTGTATAGGGGCAACTAAATCTGTATTCTTAATATTTTTACGATTCCCTCGTATTTATTTATTGAACAAATTCACTGTGACGAAACCAAACGACCAGACTACAAAATGTATTCATAGTTTCTATTCTAATGATAAAATCGATATGTTACGGTAGTAACGAGTATTTTGTGAAAGTTAGTTCGTAGATTATCTAATTTTATGTAGAGTAGACCGTCTTTACATCATAAAAAAATTTAATCTCTTCAAATTCAAGCTTTTAAATAGCGTTCGGATATTTTAAAATGTGCTTTACTGTAAGGGTCAAATACCTGACATGTTTGTTATAGAATAAATAAATAAATAAAATAATGCTGGACAATTCACACAGCATTATCTAGCCCCATGGTAAGCAGAGCTTGTGTTATGGGTACTAGATAACTGATATACATAATACAATATTTTAAATAGATAGATATTTTTAGTATACATAGAAAACGACCAGAACACCCGGAACAAATATCTGCAGATCATACACACAATTGTTCCGAGGCGGGAATCGAAGCCAATAGCAACCGCCTGCGTCGCAGGCGGACCTTCGCCCACCGCGCCACATCGGTCGTCAAGAATTGATAATTTCATAATACAGAAATCTATATAACCTTCCAAAGTTTTGTTAGTTAGTTAAAAGTATGGTACAAATATCCAAATAAGAGAATAAAACTTTATCTATGAAAATCCCAAGGCAGCGGAATCTGCAATATTGTGATCATAAAATTCAACGTCGCTTATTTGAACGTCTTTTAAACTTTAAGCACTTGCAATTAATTACATTTATATCACGAATCACACATCAACAAAGTAGATTCTTTTTATTTATGTTCTGTATTTGTTAACAAATAAATAATGCTGGACAACTTGTTGCTTAGCACTTTGAGTACTGAATTAGTTAGTTAATCACACGGTATGTGTTTTCTACAAGTAACTAATATACGTAAATCCACACTAGCGCTGCGGCTGAGAAAATACAGATCTTTGTGACTCAGCACAGCCGTAATATTTTTCGAACGAAACGCATGTGCGGCGCAACACAGCCGCTGTGTAGAGCGGCAGCACGAATTTTTTAGGTTAAAAAAAAGATCGCAGTCGTCGAAAAAAAATCGCAGTCAAAGTGTTAGTTAGGGCGAAAAGGAAGGACAGACATTAAAAAAAAATCTGAGCCGCACGTAATGTTTAAATATGTCTGTTTTTATTGTCTACTCACTACATAGTTTAAAACAAAGTCGATTCCCGCGGTCTGTCTGTCCCTATGTACGTATGCTTAGATCTTTAAAACTACGCAATGGATTTTGATACGGTTTTTTTAATAGATAGAGTGATTCAAGAGGAATGTTTATAAAGTAGGTATTTGATACATAGATTCGTCCACGCGTGCGAAACTGCGGGCGCAGCTTGTAATAAAGTAAATCTGCTGTATGAGCGATAAAAAACATCAAACAAAGTGCTTTATTTCCTTTAGATCTTACAGATATTCCCTCGTACACATTCATAGAGATATGAGAATTAAAACATGGTTGTATAAAGCAAATCTATGGTTCATTCATAGGAATGTCTATTCTACCATCAGTGCTGAGACCTACCTCGATGTCAATGGAATAGAAGAATAGACATAGCTAACATATTATAGGTCGCGAGAGATTCCTTGTTTTTTCTTATCCATTATTTATATACTTGAAAGGTATGTCGTAGTGGTTATTATTGTTTGGCGTCGTTACTTACATGAACTATCTTTACATAACATATTTACATATATTTTGTCTGTTTGTGTGTAGGCCTATCATTTTTATACACACTTGTAAAAATTAACGGTTTTATTACTAATTTCTAAGTTCTACAAGTTAACTTGATAACAGTTAAGATGATTTGTGCACATTGAAAGTTATTTGCTATGCTCAATTTAGAGTACCTATTTATATATTTCTAATTTTAAATAAATATATATTTTTGAATTCAATTTAAATTATGTAGTTAAAATTCAAATTAGTCTTGACTTCATCAATTATCCTGCGAGATCCTTGAATGCTTTGGATAGATAATAGTAATTTATCTCCGTGTAGTTATAATGAATAACATAACGAGGTGATTGTATGGTAAACTGTATGGGTGTGTATGTATGACTCATTTATGCCGGTGACTTATCATACAAACCTGTAGAGAAAGCACTTCTTGAAATAGAATTGACAATACGTTACGTAGTACGTTGATAGAGGCAAAGATTTAAATCGTTCTTGGGATAGACGCATGTCTCTACTATTTTTTTTTTTTTTAAGTGGACAATTCACACAGCGTTATCTATCCCCATGGTAAGCAGAGCTTGTGTTATGGGTACTAGATAACTGATTTACATAATACAATACATTACATAGATAGATATTTTTTATTATACATAGAAAACAACCAGAACACCCGGAACAAATATCTCCAGATCGTACACACAATTGTTCCGAGGCGGGAATCGAACCCGCAACCTCCTGCGTCGCAGGCGGACCTTCCCCCACTGCGCCACATCGGTCGTCAATTTATAAAGGTCTATTATAATAACACAAGCTCTGCTTTTTTGATAGATAGATTATTTATTCATACAAATAGGTTACATCATTAAGTTAATAGTGCCTTAACACTTTGAGTGCTGAAATCACACGGTATGTGTTTTCTACAAGTGACTAATATGCGTAAATCCACACTAGCGCAGCGGCTGAGAAAATACAGATCTTTGTGACTCAGCACAGCCGTAATATTTTTCGAACGAAACGCATGTGCGGTGCAACACAACCGCTGTGTAGAGCGGCAGCACGAATTTTTTAGGTTAAAAAAAGATCGCAGTCAAAGTGTTAAAGCCTATAATGTTAGGTTTGTCTTAGCATTATAGTTCTCACTTAATTTAAAGTTAGTTTAGTTTAGTTTTTTAGCTTAGTTTGGGACTGTGTGAATAGTCCAGCATTATTTATTTATGGCAGCGCAAAGTTATATTTTTGAAGTCACTCAGATCCTTAACATATACCTTGAAACATATCTTTAGGATGCGTTTTTGGTTAACAACTGAACCAAATTTTACACATTTTTTACATTCAGGTCTTTTTGTCTGCTAATAATTCAGATACTATTCATAATTGATGCAAATCCTATTAATATGCTGTTAAATCAAGTATTTCCTTAGAAAATCTAATCGCTCGTTTCCTTCGCAGGTACGAGATACCGCTCGCTTTTACCGGAAAACAGCTTCGACGTTAGTGTTACTTTACTTAAACTATGTAGTTTCTTACCATTTTAAAGGCACTCAACTGTATAGGTGTATTTCCCTGTGATGTATGGAGGGAAATAATTTTGCTCGCGCATATTATATAGCCATAATTAATAATGCTGGACTATTCACACAGTCCCAAACTAAGCTAAAAAAACTAAACTAAACTAACTTTAAATTAAGTGAGAACTATAATGCTAAGACAAACCTAACATTATAGGCTTTAACACTTTGACTGCGATTTTTTTTCGACGACTGCGATCTTTTTTTTGACCTAAAAAATTCGTGCTGCCGCTCTACACAGCGGTTGTGTTGCGCAGCACATGCGTTTCGTTCGAAAAATATTACGGCTGTGCTGAGTCACACAGATCTGTATTTTCTCAGCCGCTGCACTAGTGTGGATTTACGCATATTAGTCACTTGTAGAAAACACATACCGTGTGATTTCAGCAATCAAAGTGTTAAGGCTATTTCTATCCCATGGGAACTAATTGATGAGATGAAAAGTAGCATATGTTTTATTCCAGGCCTTGAACTACATGAATACAAATTTTTATCCCAATCCGGTCAGTAGTTTTGGCGTGAAGAGGCAACAAACATCCATACATCTAAACATCCAAACTTTCGTATTTATAATCTTATTGTGATGCACTAAAAGCGGACTCCAAAAACATGTCTTATTTCCTTCTATGTTATCTTATGTTAAAAATTACTCACAAAACAACAGAATTCAAATTAAAAGCAAGACGTTTTGTATTGTCCGTGGGAATCGCGATAGAAAGTAATAAATAATACGTTCAAGAGCCTCAGAGTTATGCAATATTGATACTAGAACTCAGTTACTTCATCATGATGAAGGAACTGATTTACAACTAAGAATTATGAAAGTCTAGTTTATAGGCTGGTTCAGTTACTCTTGGCAGGAATTTTTCTACATCCGTTCAAAGGGTACCATAATATACATAGGTAGGTATATACCTACTACAAACCTAAGGGATATGGGTTTTAATATATTTGAGCCCAACCCAACAAAGTCCGAATTATATATATATAACATAGGTACTTCCCTAAACTTTTTGTTTAGGGAAGTACCTATTTTTATAATCACTTTGAAATTGGATTATATTAGGTTTATAACACATCTAATAATTTTGTTTCCACAATACATATGTATGTAGGTATATAGGTTATTTATTTAATAATAATAAAATCATTTATTGCCTATAAATTACTTAACCTAAACTAATATTAAACACAAAAATAAATTACTGATAATAGGCAAAGGGAGTAGTGTATTCAGCATTGTGCTGCATGCCAAGACATGCGGCGCTGATTTTCAATAAACTCCCGTCGGCGTCGGGTAGGTGATCTGATCACCGAGGGGATTTCTTTACTCTCAGAAGCCAAAGCTATTGCAAAATCGGAAGAGGTAAGTAGTTTACTTAGATAGACAGATAGACAATACTTTTATTGCACACTTAAAAATAAAACAAACAAGGTAAAAAATAATAATACAAGATATGTGACAATTTGGCGGTCTTATCGCTCAAGAGCGATCTCTACCAGACAACCGTGGATGGATAGGATCGTTGGATTGAAAAAGGGGATCTGTGTGCGTTATTGTGTAGTTAATTACAACATGAAATTTCATATTATGTTACATACAAATACATACCTATATACTTACTTCATTATGTTTTAAAAATAGATATTTAAAAAAAACTGTTGTTTTTTTCAGCGCATTGATTTTGTTTTGATGTGTGTCATCCATCTTTATCATGATTTCATAGGTATGCAATTTTAATGTATCATTTTATTTAATTTTTAGATTTATTGTTCTCAACGAGGCGGTGCGCGTATCGTTTTAAATTCAAGCTAAAAGAAAAAACGTTCAAAAATTAGAGATATCCATGATGACTTGATGAGTCACTCCAAAATCTCTGATTGGAGTTCCGTAAGATTACGGATTCTCGGAACACCGACATTCTAAAGACACCTCACCTCGATTTATGAATGAAATACCTAAAAGTACGTCATGATGACTCATGAAGTGTACGCTGACCGCCATTTTGTTTGTTTTGAGTGATCTCGACGATTGTTTTTTGATGCGCTATAAAATTTTATTGATTGTAGAAAGAATGGTAGTATTTTGGCAACATAAATCAATGATTTATGTTGCCAAAATACTTCTATTCTTTTTTCTTCTTACAGATGAATCGATACCAACTAAATGAATCGCAAAAAAACAAATCAAAATAATTCGCTCAGGAAACGAAAAAGTCACGTAATATCGCATGCTTGCCAGACATTCTGGCAAATTTCTGTTTACCAACAAAAACAATAACCATAGATTTTATATTGCAACAAAGGTACCACTGAAATACTTAGTTAGTACATTCTTCATATAAAAACAATGCTATACGTAGGAAGGTTTGATTTGGGGGAGGCCTTTGCCCAGCAGTGGGACGAAACAGGCTAAATAAAAAAAAAAAAAAACGTAGGAAGGAATGTATTTTTTAATACCGATTGGGTAACCTATAGTTTGGAATTTTAGGTTTTTTTACAATCACTCATGCTCATCGCCTTTGGGAAAGTTGTCGCGAGTAGCGTTTATTTTTTCTCTAATATGTAAATAATGATAGTTTGATGACGGTGCAATCAATCGAAATACAAAAAGGTAGATAGATAGATAGACAATACTTTTATTGCACACTTAAAAATAAAACAAACAAGGTAAAAAATAATAATAATACAAGATATGTGACAATTTGGCGGTCTTATCGCTCAAGAGCGATCTCTACCAGACAACCGTGGATGGATAGGATCGTTGGACTGAAAAAGGGGATTTGTGTGCGTTATTATGTAGTTAATTACAACATTTCATATTATGTTACATACAAATACCTATCTACTATAAATACATATATACTTTATAACTAATAATACATACCTCAAACCTACTTATATAAATATATAATATTAATTTTATAACGGAAAAAAAACAAGGGTGTGGTCAGTGACAGCAGGACAAATAGTGTTCCTTTACCATGCTCTTGAATATTGCTAGTGACTTAGCACGCCTTACTGAGACTGGTAATGTGTTCCAAAGTTGTACAGCTCGAGCAGTAAATGAGTTGTCGTAGAAGGAAGTAGAGTGGACTGGGACTTGAAGCATGAGTGTTTCAGAGGAACGGAGAGAAAGAGCGTGAGAATGGTGGAGAAAAGTGAAACGTTCCTTGAGATAAGGGGGTGCAGAAGAGAGAAATAAGATATTATAGAGAAGAGATAGGATGTGACTATTACGGCGAAGCCGTATTGGTAACCACTTGAGTTTCCTGCGAAATTCCGAGACATGGTCATATTTGCGCAAGCCAAATATAAACCTTATCCCGACATTCTGCAGGCGCTCAAGTTTGTCAAGTTGTTGCTCAGTAATATCAAGATAAGAAGAATCAGCGTAATCAAGAACTGGAAGAAGAAGAGATTGGGCAAGAGAAATTTTAGTGGCGATTGGGAGAAAGTTCCGTAGTCTTCGAAGGGAACCCGCTGAAGCAAACATCCTACGGCTGATTTCAGAGAGCTGAGGTCCCCACGACAGATTCCTGTCAATGAGGACGCCTAAATTTTTCACCGTTTCGCTTTGATCCACAGGAGTCCCGTCAAAGACCACAGTTGGAAGACTACCCCAGTTAACCCGAGCTATCATTCGAGAGCTTCCCACTGTGATTACCTGCGTTTTAGCAGGATTGACCTTGATGCCAAAGCTTTTGCTCCAGTCAAGGATACGGTCAAGGTCTTCGTTTATTGCAGAGATGGCATTCGATAGTTCATCTACCGTGGCTTGCGCATAAATTTGGAGATCATCTGCATAGAGGTGGTAAGATGAAATTATATTAAGAGATATAGAGTTTATGAAAATAGCGAAAAGGAGAGGGGAAAGAACGCCGCCTTGAGGCACGCCCGCAGAAATATCGCACCATGATGAGCACACATCATTAACGCAAATACGCTGCCGACGTCCATGCAAGTAACTGCGAAACCAGTCAGCCACTGCTGGAGATACGTTTAGAGAGCGCAATATTCCGAGGACAATATCAAAATCAACATTGTTAAAAGCGTTGCTGAAGTCTAGCAAGCAAAGGACAGTTACTTTCCCGCTTTCCATGCCAGAGCGTATATCGTCAGTTATTTTAACTAACGCGGATACGGTGCTGTGGCCTGGACGAAACCCGGACTGAAAGGGATTGAGAAGATTATGTCTGGAGAGGAAGGTGTTAAGTTGTTGATGGACAAGGCGTTCTAGAACTTTGGAAAGGAAAGGAAGAATGGATATAGGACGGAAATCAGAAAAAGAATCAGGCTTGGATTTTTTGGGGAGTGGAGTAACCTGAGCTACTTTCCAAGCAGTTGGAAAAGAGCTAGTAGACAGAGAGTAGTTAAGTATGTGTTGGATTACAGGTGCTATTTGGACAAGGATGGGGATTATCATGTTTCGACTAATGCGATCATCGCCGATAGCCTTAGAGGATATAGATGTTACTGCTCTCTTTACGTCACAGACAGTGATCTGGCTAAAATGAAGAGGTGAGTAGTCGGGAATCGGCGTAGAAGAAAGATGAGACAAAGTTTTCGATTTCAGTTGTAAATCGAGATCGGAAATGGAAGTGAAGTGTTTATTTAAAGAATCAAGATCAAATTGTGCAGGAATTTTGGTACGTTCTTTAGATTTTCCGATTCCCAATGACCGTAGGAACTTCCAAACCTTAGCAGGGTCGGAGTTCTCTACTGAAGTATGGATATAGCGGCGTTGCGCGTCACGACACGCTCTATTGCAGTGATTCCGTCGATCTATGTACCTCTGTTTGTTTAGCTCAGAAGGTTTACGCTTTAGTTTGGCTTTGGCTAAACATTTCCGATGCATAAGTAATTTTAACTCAGGAGTTATCCAAGGAGCAGGAAGGTGCTTTAGTTTTATTTCTCTGAGCGGGGCATGCTTATCATATAGGTTGGTAATGATACTATTGAATACCTCTACTTTGCTATCAATATCTGGAACATCAAAGAGCTCAGACCAGTCAATACCCTCCGCATCACGTGTTAATTCTTCCATGTTAATGCCGCTAAAATTTCTCTGCAGAATTATCTGGGGCTTGGGCCTAGGGGGACGAATTTTGTAGGACATGTATAACATGTCATGGTAGGAGAAAGCTCCTGCTTCACATTGCCAAAAGGTGTGAATCTAATAATTTGTGTGAACGACGACATCCCGAAAAAGGAGTAATTTTTATTTCAGTTGTTTAATATTCTATTTTATAAATAGAATTCCATTAATAGCATGTTCCAAATTCAAATCTTAAAAAAAACTTGAGGACCCTCTTTCGTTACCATCGACATCTTACTTACGTAGGTAAAAAACAAACGAAATGTCCAACCAAACTTGCTGAACTTTTAAAACGAAAATCAAGAAACAAAATTGGCAAAAAGTTATATTAAAAGATATATTACTTACCACGATTACTCCGCTGGTCATCTCTGAACTAACCAATGATAAAATTTCTTGTCCACGTCAATTCTGCAGAGAAACAACGGTACATAGTACAAGAAATTTAATCATTGATTAGTTAATCAGCCTACGAGCAACCGGCTCTAAAACATTCATTATTCATGAACAATTTACTACAATATTTAATTTGCTTGTTAGGACAGAACTACACTATAATTGTATGTAATTTACACAGAAACTAAAAACCGACGACTTCGAATTCCTTTAGTATAACGCTGTTTTTGTATAAATAGTAACCTTTTTTAAATTTTATTCTTGAGACTCATCATCTCATGAATTTTGTGAGATCATTCGTTAAAAATAATCATTAGAATATAGCTACAATTGACAGAAATTTTGGCAAACATACCTATGTATTTATATAAAAAAGATTTATAATAGGTACCATAGACTAACCGAAAATAGAAGCCACTCCTTTTTCGAAGTCGCGTCGTCGTCGATCGGTTCAAAATGGTAACCGAAATCGTGAGTTGTCAGCAAACAGGTCGCTTGTCACTGTTGTCATATTGTCATAATGGGGTCGACGATAAAAGTGGACAATAACATAACTACTATAGGTACGAGTACATAACGTGCCCACCAACCACTATTCGCAGTGGTGTGGTGACTACCGAACCAGTTAGGTATTGTTACACCTATTGCCAAAACTTATTGGCTAAGTTCGTATCAGTACCTATCATCATCATCATCAGCTGATGTAAGGCCACTGCTGGACAAAGGCCTTTATGAGTCAATCAGTACAACCTATACTCTAGACAAACAATATGTGGAATTTTTGAATTCAAACCAGGATACAAAAACTGAAACTCTCTCTTGATCACAAACAAATCTCAAAGTAATGTAAATAAAAAAAATTTGGTTAAGTATGGGTGGTTTGTTTACAAACGTTGTAATTTGGCTGGAATATACTATATCTACCTTTAAGGTCACAAGTGAGCATCAAACGGTTTGCCTTTCAATGAGTGACGTGTGACAATATCCCTTGGCCATAGCCAAGGACAAAACTTTCGTAGAAAATCCCGTTAAATGTAACATATACTAAAATCGAATTCAAACTTACTTCCTCATTCCAAATTCAATCTTGCCTACGACTGCGTACCGCAGTAGCAGAGCGGTCAATCGTGCCATGACTTCAACGTGTTTCGCATATTGACTTGGATTCAACATGGCGTCCGTGACTGACGAAGGAGTTTGCATACCTACCCTGAGTTGTGATTGTGACTCAGGACGTTATGTTTATATCTGTGCTCAGGATAATAAGTGAGCAATAATAAGTGAACAATATTGTGTTATAATTATAATGCGAACAATTCTGTTAAAAGACAAAGCAACCCCGCGATGGCGAGCATAGGTCGACTGAGATTATTTGAGGTGTATTCGTGAGTGAGTCTCCTACAGTTGTCGACGCTTATAGTAGGTGAAACTAAAAAATAGTAAACAAAAACTTTTTTTAGCTGCATCGACACGTTCATAATTTGTGTTCAAAATAAAGCCAACATTTGGTCTCAAACGATTCACTACCACAGCCAGCAGGCCTAATATTTTGAAATTATGTGGAAACTTGATAATTTAGTTTACCTTACTGAATAAAATAGCAAGCAGCACCAAGTTTATTGAACTTCAAAGACTTCTGCTTCTGCCAAATGAGATTAGGGCACTTTTGTGAAATGGCCCTGACTTAAGCAGGAATTATCTTCGAAGATTATCCGCCTCCTTGAACATCATTAGAGTTTTTGTATTTAGTTTTTTTTTTAAATAAATAATGCTGGGCAATCCACACATAATCTTCGGTCAGATTGTGTGGGTAGTAGGTATGGGTACTAGGTGACTGATATACATCATACAATACATTACGTAGATAAATATTTTTTATTATTCATAGACAATACCCAGAATACCCGAAAATAAAATTTGCAGATCGTACAAACACACACAAGGCGGGAATCGAACCCGCAATTGTCAACGCTACATCGGTCGTCGCTAAACAGACATATTTAACCAAGAATTGAAACAAATAATATAACTTACCTAGCCTGGTGGTGCCTATTAGTGCTATTAGTAATGTGTCGATTTATCCCTGACATAATGATCGACTGTCAACATGACTCATGACTCACCGAGAATAGCGTTAACTATACTTAAGCAAAATATTATTATTTAAAACAAATCTTACTAACATCATGTAGAGAAGCGAACTATAATAAAATGAAGTTTTGTAGTTTTTTAGTGATTTTTTATTGTTGGTTACCACTGTGCTTATTTGTTAAAGTCATTACTTATAGGATACCTACCTATACACTAGCCAAACTCGATGTGAAATGTTTCTAAACACACGACACAAAAAATTTTATCTTCCTTAATTGGTATCGAGTATCACCTATATAGGTATATATATATATAAATATAATCATCAACCGTTTTGCCTCTCAATATGCAATATTATATATATGCAATAATATGCGTGACGTGTGTGTGACAATGTCACAAAAAACAAAACAAAACATCCTAGAAAATCCCTTAAGAGCCTTTATTCCTAAAATGCGCAGAAACAGTACTTTTCAAACCCGTTTATATCATGAACCACTTATCTTATAGTATATGTTATTTACTAATAATTTTAGGAAATTTTAGTGTCCAAATAGTTTGACTATAAAATATTTCGATTAATATAGTATGAACGCGTTCTATCAAGATAACTTGTGAGAGGTTTTCATAATTTCCCTTTCAGCATCAGTTTCGAAGCTCAAAATAATAGAAAATACTGACATATCTAATTAAGAAAAAAATATAACCTACTGATGAGATCCTTGGCTAAAAATCTAATTAGAAAGATGTTTGGTTTTGGTATCCTACTATGAGAAATTAAAATAAAAAAAATGTGAAATATTACGAATATTTCACATTTTTAAATGATGTTTTTACCGATATACCTTATTTAATTTAATATAATAATAGCCTACCAATAAAGTGAAGCATCTTTTTTAAAATCATACATTTAAAATTTTTATGATTTTGTTGCTATTATTTTTCTATAAATATTTTAAAACTACTATAAAACGCTGCGCGAAAATCAGTCCGCCGCGAGGCTTTCTAGAGTGTGGTCACGTCGCTCATTAAATATTTATAGAAAAATAATAGCAACAAAATCATAAAAATTTTAAATGTATGATTTTAAAAAAGATGCTCCACTTTATTGGTAAGCTATTATTATATTAAATTAAATAAGGTATATCGGTAAAAACATCATTTAAAAATGTGAAATATTCGTAATATTTCACATTTTTTTAATTTTAATTTCTCATAGTAGGATACCAAAACCAAACATCTATCTAATTAGATTTTTAGCCAAGGATCTCACCAGTAGTTTATATTTTTTTCTTAATTAGATATGTCAGTATTTTCTATTATTTTGAGCTTCGAAACTGATGCTGAAAGGGAAATTATGAAAACCTCTCACAAGTTATCTTGATAGAACGCGTACATACTATATTAATCGAAATATTTTATAGTCAAACTATTTGGACACTAAAATTTCCTAAAATTATTAGTAAATAACATATACTATAAGATAAGTGGTTCATGATATAAACGGGTTTGAAAAGTACTGTTTCTGCGCATTTTAGGAATAAAGGCTCTTAAATTTTTCAACAGAGTGAATTTTAGGATATGGTCGGTTTGTTTACAAACATGATACATCTAATTTAGCTGGATTATAATAACAAGTGACATTGGGCATTTTTCTGCCGTCATCTCACAATAATGTAGATCGGACAATGTAGATCGGTCATGCACATTGACTCTGGATTGGCTAATTCTGTCATGATGACGGTTGGCTATTATATATAATGTCAGCTTCAATTTAATCCTTAGGTCCTTTGAATATAGTTTTGAATGCAATATTTTCTTCTTGCTCTATACAATATCATTGTTTTTCAAGTCTACTAGTTCTCTAGACTAGTTAATAAAAGAACTAGACTGAAAGCATTTATAATTATATATAAATAATAATAAATATAAATAATGCTGGACAATTCACACAGCATTATCTAGCCCCATGGTAAGCAGAGCTTGTGTTATGGGTACTAGATAACTGATATACATAAATATTTTTATTATACATAGAAAACGACCAGAACAGATATCTGCAGATCGTACACACAATTGTTCCGAGGCGGGAATCGAACCCGCAACCTCCTGCGTCGCAGGCGGACCTTCGCCCACCGTGCCACATCGGTCGTCGATTTAAAGCTTTATGATATGATGGCTGTGGCAAGCCGACAACAGGGCGCTATGGCGCTAATTATAGAGGCCTACGTCCAGCTGTGGACTAACATAAGCTGATGATAACCGTATGTATGGCTTGTAAGTAAAATCATTTAAGTGCATTATTTTGATCAAAATTTCGTCTAGATCCCAGAAACCTGCGGTTAATTGAAATGACTAATATTTTGTTTCGTAGGTTACTACTAATTGTTTGTTTCCTTGAACCAGTTCCTTCATAAGTTGCGTAGTTTTCTTGTAAATAAACAATAACTTGATTTTTGCACTGTTCCAAAAACGTTGCTCTTGTCCCGCTCGTATGAACGCGAAATCCTCTGCCTATCCTTTTTACAAAATGGCGGGCATTGCAACTTCGTAAACTTTACCTATCCAAAAAGCTACACGCAGATGGCAAAAAATTCTCTACGGTTCATCTATATGTATGCCCCAGAGAAATATTTATTTATCACCTGGCATCTCTGACTCCATGGTATGTACTACCACTTAATTTGTAAATAGTTTAACTGGTCCTACCCTTATTCGGAAAGACACCTTGCGAAGTTGCAAATACCAACATTATGCCATGACCACTTGCTAAAAGATCAATAATAGATTATTCAACTAATATGTACCTAAATTACTCGAATGAATTTAAAAAGTCCTATTATAAAAGATGATTTTTGTAATTAAGTATGTGTACGAAGAATTTCAAGAAAACCTCCGTGTATCGCCCTCTAAAAAATGTTAAAAAAATATCTCACTGGCAAGTAAGAATTAAAATCAGCAAAACAATCGAATTTTAAAAATTAAAGGAATATGGCAGCAACGAACCCTGACCATTCCAAATTCAAACTGTTCTACAGAATAATTCTCAAGTGTGCCAGCCAGCTGATCTTTACACTCCACTTGTCGCATTCCAGAGAATTGTACTACATGAAAACGATAATATAATCCTTATGAGACAAGTAATAGGGGCGATAATAATAGTGGTAGCTGGTTAACCGTGTGCACCGTTAATTTTCTTCAACGAATAAGTTAATTTCATCTGCAATAAGCAATTTCTTTGTGTAATGTAGAGTGCTTTTTATGCTTCATGAGTTTGTTTGATGGGATTGGTCTATGCTTTGACATGTCCGAGTGTTTATTTTGTAGAAATAAAGTTACTGGGTCTAAGCAGAATTTCTACATAATATGTATGCTGCTTGATACAGCTGCGTACCTACATAAATTATTGAGATAAATAAAAGTAAATAAGATCTAAAGAATACGAAATTTATCTTCAACGTGTCAATAGATTATTCTACTATCATCGTTTCTGATCTGAAGACGTCTAAAGAATTTATCTACTATCAAATACTCCAACGGTTTTTAGTCCATAGTTATCGATATATTAAAAAAAAATATGACTACCCACTTAACCATTTTTGAACGAATCAGCACACAAATGAGGATGTTCTCAGGATGAAAAAACAAGACCATAGACATAAATCATGGGAATATTCTGGTTTAGTAACAACTGGAACATGTGAAGTATAGGTAAGAAATCATAAATTATTCGTAGAATAATAACTAGAATACTAGAACAAAATGTCATTTCTCAGATCGAGTGACGTAAAAAACTGGAAAGTTTATCTCACTCCAGTTTATGGGAAAAAACTGTATGTACCCTTCTCCCATACACACAAATAGTCTATTTCACATAAGAACCGTTCCCTGAAGGATGTTTTTATTTATTTTTCGGTTGTTTTTAGTCGACTTAGAACTGAAAGGAGTTTTGAACAATAATATAAACAAACATTTAGGTATTCATTGTAAGATGAGATTTAACCACCTCACGAAACCTTCAGTTTTGCCTTTGCCTTTTAATTGGCCTCATTACTAGAGCCGTTTCAAAGGTTTTGTTTTTTAAATTATTCAGCAGGTCTGAGGTAACATGAGTGTATCACTCATACTATTTCGCCACACATTGCCAGCAAAAGAAAATGAACCAATGTTAAACGAGAGATATGACGTCAATGCCATTATTTAAGCAGGTATATCATGAGTGATTGTGAACATTAAAATAATGTTATTTATAGTATAAAATATGACTTTTCTAAGTGCTTATTTTTAAGAAAATAAGCACTTAGAATAAAAAACTTTTGATTTTTTTTTAATTTTTATTTTTGATGCACTCACGAAAACATCTGTACTTATAGATAGACCAACAGGTAGCACAGAAACGCACAATCATTCTACCATACTTCTCTGAGCCACCAAGTAGGTTTGCACACTGCACGTGTGGATTCCAGGTTCATGATTAACCTTCCCAAGTAAGGAAAGGATTGGACAAAGAGAATTCCTTTACGGTAATGATGCAGACATGAGGTAACTTCTAATACATAAAGAATAGATACAAGATTGCAAGAGTAAGTGAAACCAATTATAAATACAATTAATTTGTACCTGCCAAAGTGTTGTCAAACTAGCTTATTCCTGCGGTTTTGGATGCGTTTTCCGGAAAAACAACAGTGTCTGGACATACTTATGAATTTTTGCATAGCATACCTTACATTAATAAAGATAATATAATAAACACATAAATAATTGGGCGCAGGGTTATGAGGGCATTATTTTTATTCTATTCCATTATACATATTTATGTAACTAGCTGCGCCTCGCGGCTTCGCCCACGTGGAAATCTATGTATCAAATTGTTTATAAACCTTGTTCTTGAATTTTTCAATATCTTTTAAAAAAAAACGCATCAAAATCCGTTGCGTAGTTTTAAAGATCTACGAATACATAGGGACAGAGAGACAGCGGGAAGCAACTTTGTTTTATACTATGTTAAGTGATAAATAATGTTGAAGTTGTCCTTAAATGAGTGAAGAAACTTGAAGGTGATGATGGTCCCAAACGGGTTGAAGTTTTTTTATTTCAGTTTTGCCTGCACAAGCACCTTCAAGGTTATCCACTCATTATGGGACATACCTACCAACAAAGCGAATTCCTGTTACTACATACAAGAAGGTTTTCGAGCTAATCCGTAAATATAATGTAGGTCAATGCACCTTATTCAGTTTTAACCGAAAATCACAAAAAAACTTGTATAGCGCGGAAATGCTTCGAGATTTTTTTTGTAAAAGTAGGTTTTAAGGAAGGTTACAAAAAAACTTGTAACATTTTCGCGGTACATAAACTAGTTTTCCAGCTTTGAACGGTTATTGCATTGCCACCGTACACGGCCAAACATCTGCGCGAAGAAGTAAATTGTTTACTGCCTTAGCCTCTTCACCTGCCCACCGTTACTAAATGTCAAACTATGGAAAAACATAGGTATTTCTATCCAGAATTAATATTTATAAATATCTAGCTTAACGGCCAATTTCAATTAAATTCAATGGCGATGCTCATCCCATTCTGAAATAGAGTTAGAGAAGACAATACACTAGTAAAACAAAACACGGTGTGTCCATTAGTCCGCGAGTTTTATGTTTTTCGAATGTTTTTATTTACGACGACCGATGTGGCGCGGTGGGTGAAGGTCCGCCTGCGACGCAGGTTGCGGGTTCGATTCCCGCCTCGGAACAATTGTGTGTACTATCTGCATGCATATTTGCTCTGTTCTGGTTGTTTTCTATGTATAATAAAAAATATCTATCTATGTAATATATTGTATAATGTATATCAGTTATCTAGTACCCATAACACAAGCTCTGCTTACCATGGGGCTAGATAATGCTGTGTGAATTGTCCAGCATTATTATTATTATTTTATTTGGTTTGAGGTGGCCTTCTCTGAAGAGGAAAACCGGAGTTTCTTATTCGTTTTCGTGCAAAACAAACTCTTACGTCGCTTGTATAAGATTAGTGTTTGCACGAAAAATAAAAAAAGAACGGCCCCGATACATTTTCACCTCGAAGCATTCAAACGGCTGAAACTTTTTTTTGGATAAATGAGGTATCAACATCACTCTATGGTTCTTTTTACCCCCGACGGCATTTATACATAATATAATGCGTTTAGCGTGAGTTTCGTTTGTTTGCATTTTTGTGAATGCACATTTTTTTAGTTACGTTTTGTTTGCCTTTCGCTTCTTCTCACACCGTTTTTCTCAAAATGAAGCGTGATTCGAAACAGTTTTTTATAGTTTTCAATTAGGTAATAACTTGTTTTCTTGACAACATAAAGTCGTATATTTTGTTTCCATAGCAAGATGTTTGTCAAAGAACTCTTAAGTTCATTGCCAATAAACCACGAAGGTCGTTCCATTTGACGGATGATCAAAGTGATCAACCTGTAATTACGTGACCAACCATGTAATTGTGCGGAAATGACTAATACTCCGATATGCCTAGTCATCAATTAAATAGGAATTTCAAAAGTTAAGTTGAAGCGTTCATTCAATTTATTAAATAATAGTGTAGGTCTATTGCAATCGCGAAACTTGAGGCCAAAAACATCTGAGTTCGTGCAAAAATATAGCAATTAAGAAGCGAAAGATAAATCATGCATATAGGCATGGAATAATAAAGAATTTTTTGTAAAGGAACTAAAAAATATAAACTATGTTTTACCTATTCATAAAGCCAGCACAGGCGGCATATAGGTATGACACGGTAATGAGATCGGCCACAACAAATTAAAAAGTAACTGCTGGCACGTGGCACGTTTTTTTTTAAAGCGCGCGTTGAGCCATATGCCACGCGTGCCCTATGAGGCGAGGGCGGCCGATGCATTCAGCCAACCGTATCTTACATTCTGATAAAGACAAGGAGTTCCGTATCGCAGCTGTTGTAGTAAATACGGGCTTAAATTACTCATACTGCACTACAGTGAACTCATTCCTATAAAAGCAAACGAGAACAATAGGAGAGTGAATACGCCAAACAAATTTAGACAGCTGTCACTTATTCATAGACAAAACTATTGTTGCCGTTCTGTGCATAAAAATAATAAAATAACTTTTGCGTTTTACAATTTGTGGACATTGTAAGGTTTATATTGAAACTGTACATACATGCGTAGCAGTGATCACCATGATAATTTTAAATTAATTCATAGACAATCTAAAGTCCAATTCCAATTTTAAATAAATCTTTGCATATAAAACCAATGTCACAAATTGTTCTCCTTTGTATGCAATGTGTTGAACATAAAAAGGGTCCATCCCATGTTGAAACTTTGTCATTCATTGTGAACGGAGATCCCGGGAGATAAAAGCTTTCATCACCTTTCATTTCATCACGCTTCCTACAGTGACATTGACATTTAAAGTTTTTATGCAAACAGGGGCAAACAATCTGACATTGAAACACAATCGATTAAAATAAAACATATCTAAAAAATCTCAGCATATTATTCGTAAATCGATTCTGATCGAGTCGTTTTTGAAGAGGTATATAAAAGTAACATCAAAATATGTTTATCGTTTATTCACCTTAGCAATAGGTAAATATATCATCTAAGCTTCAAAGGTATTTTGCAATTTCTAGAAGGAATCGAAAATGGCGTCATCAATTCTAAAAACACAATCTCCAACAATTGGGTAGAATATCAAACAAAAGATGCGTATTGAATTTGAATGAGATAAAGAATTTTGAAATAAAAGATAAAACACACGTTATTGATAGTCCCACCAAAAAATCTGTGGACTGAGGAGGTTCACTATAGTTGTTTATTATCAAGATAAAACCTTATTTTGTTTAGCATATTTTTAGTCTTGAGAAAAACTGATGTAGCAAGCTAGAGCAAGAAATCGCTAAAGAAATTCATACAGAACAGATGAGATACGACAAGACCAAAAGACAATGGTTTAATTCAGGTGTCACTGAAACTTTACTAATTCGACATCTCTAAATCATCATCATCATCATCAGCCTATTGCAGTTCACTGTCCCCCAATGAGCGCCATAGCGCCCCTGTCTTCAGCTTGCCGCATCCAGCATCTACCTGCAGTCTTTCGCAGGTCGACATCCCACCTGGTCGGAAGGCGTCCTATATACTACGTTTACCGAGTCGTGGTCTCCACTCAAGAACACGTTTGCCCCAGCGGCCGTCGGTTCTTCGCGAGATATGGCCGGCCCACTGCCACTTCAGCCTGCTAATTCTTTGAGCTATGTCGATAACCTTGTCTCTAAATAATATGATGCCATCCTTTTTATTTAGATCGTTATGAATAAGGTTATGAAAGGGACGGCAACATTTTCTGTCAAATTCGATAAGATTTTCTTTTGCCGACGTCTAAATTGACACCAAATAGCTGTCATAATTGACCTTTAGCAGAAGACTTGACCACCAATAGCATCTGAGAGCTAAATGTTTTTTTCTTAATTTAACAGATATCTTTGTGAGGCTGTAGTGTCGAAATACGAATAAGGTAAACAACTCTGTGGTGTTTATGGTTTGTAAAACGGATGTAATTTTGTAATCATACTAGACCCAGGCTTAAATTAATGTTCATAAGCTGTCCAAGCTTATAAACATTGATTTAAGCCTGGGTCTTCAATAATTTTGCAGCATTTTAAAACGATAGACTTGGACAAAAATTATGTGCTACTGGTAAACTAACGCTGAAATTGTAACGCGTTGATGTCTTTTGTATGAAAAATTCATCTTAGGCCCTTTATTTATACTTAACAAAAAAGATTAATATGAAAAATTATAATTAATTATTAAAAATAAATTAGAACTAGTATTTACAATTGAGCTAACTGCAGACTGTTGCAAACAATGTAGAGGTAGCTAGGTAGGAATAAATTTAAATTCTACTATGGCTTCCTTTTTCTTAAATGAATGCTTTAAGTGAAGGTAGAATGGCTTTCGGCAATTTATCAGTTAATTATTTATTAAATATAAAAATTATATACAAATGTTAAATACCTACTTAAGTTTTATTTACTTAAGTACCTCAATTTACTCAAATACGCAATACTTAATAACTTTCACTGTTGTTTGCATTCCGGAGCGGAAGTCCCGTCTGCAGAGAATTCGATAATAATCGATTTGAATAGTTATCGATTTTGATACAATATCGATACTTTCTAATGCAAGTACGGGCAGATGTTAGGAAACCGGTATTGCATTGGGGAGTGCGATTAAATAGGGGCGATGCTCTTGACTGTATACAGGGTGATATTATATCGCACTAATATTATAAATTCGAAAGTTTTGATGTTAATTATCTCATCACACTACTGAACTAATCGGTATGAATGATGTATACAGGTAGTTCTAAGCCTGGAATAAAACATACACACTTTTTATCCCAAAGACCCATGGTATATAAATAACCTTACAAACGTGTGCGAAGCCGCGGGCGAATTAATTTTTATTACATATTAAATATCGTATAAAATTAATTAATTTTGTTGTAAATAATTTAAAATTTAATTATTAAGAGGAAAAACCCTCGTGTAATGAATAAAAGATCCATAATCGACATTCTTCGACTACGATTTAAATGTAATTTACCGTACCTACGTGAGTCACGTAATATGCAGGAAGGTAATTTAGGAATATTTACGCAGTTGTTAGTTAATTGTGATAATAACAAACGTCAATTAAATTAAATAAATAAATTTGGTTGCTATTTGCGTGTGGTATGATGTGGTATGATGATATTTCCCACATAGCAACCCAATTTATTTCTGCTTCCAAAGGCCATCTAATTGCAGGGTAGAAAAAATTATAGTATTGAGAAATAATAGTATTTTATTAATATATTTATAACTATATTATAAATAATATATTTAATAACTATATTATAAATAATATATTTAATAACTATATTATAAATAATGCTGGACAATTCACGCAGCCTCTTCTAGCCCCAAGCTAAGCAGAGCTTGTGTTATGGGTACCAGATAACTGATATACATAATACAATACATTACATACATAGATATTTTTTATTATACATAGAAAACGACCAGAACACCCGAAACAAATATCTGCAGATCGTACACACAATTGTTCCGAGGCGGGAATCGAACCCGCAACCTCCTGCGTCGCAGGCGGACCTTCGCCCACCGCGCCACATCGGTCGTCACCGTCGTATTAGTATTGTATTTTAGAACTGAACGACATCAAGTGTTACATGTGTACTAGGGTGGAGCGATTTTTGTTTTTTTTCGTAATCATTTTGGCATACCTGTAAAAAGTTGCTCTTCTAACTCACAAATATACTCACAAAATTTTATTTGATACTTCATATATTTAGAGGTGCCCCCAACCTCATTAATATAAGAGAAATTCGCGAAAATTGGTAAAAAAATACATTCGTCTTATTTCCGCTAAATTATATTCTGAACGTTGCCCTGTTAGTTTATGGTAGAAAAATGTAACCTTGAGAGTTGTTTGTCGATGTGCGGTACGCGGGGTACGCGGGGGAGGTTATTTCACTACTCTCATCAAACGTTGTTTGAACGCCATTTAGTGAACACGCGCGCGATTATTTCATTTGTGAGACGCTTCGATTTTAACGGCTGAGATCAAGAATTACAACTCATGTAAGTAGTATTTATAATTTAGTGTTGACAGTTAATGTAATCTAGATCGAAATAAAGTACTTTCGATTTGAATTTATACCTATTATTTTTGTTCATTGCAGTAAAATGTCTCAAGTCAAAACTCGACAAACGACGTCTTGTCCCGTGTTTGGTTTGCCAGAGAAGTTACCAGTAGCTCAATTGACTACTTATAATGATGTTATAAAATATTATCTATTAATTAAATATGAATTAAATTGATTTTACAGAAAAAGGGTTACAGAAGACCATTATGTGATTTTATCGGAGCCAGGAAGTGACTACTTCGGGCATGTCACGTGTGAGTCAGGCACTGCGAAAGGTATTAAAAGTACTATTTTAACTTACTTAAAATCCAAATCGGTGAAACTCAGCGAAATATCTGTTGTTGGTTGCGATGGAACAGTAGTTAACACAGGATTTAAAGGTGGTGTGATTCGCTTGATGGAAGAAGAACTTAAAAAACCATTACAGTGGTTTGTCTGTCAGTTACATTCGAATGAATTACCACTGCGACACCTGTTATTGCATTTGGATGGAAAAACTA
Source organism: Eupithecia dodoneata (assembly GCA_947044415.1). NCBI lineage: Eukaryota > Metazoa > Arthropoda > Insecta > Lepidoptera > Geometridae > Eupithecia > Eupithecia dodoneata. The sequence continues at coordinate 7,425,542 of OX345670.1, forward strand.
CAGGGCCTAAGTGCTTTTCAGGTCCCATTGGAGCCGAATTACAAAACTGTGAAACTATGCCAATAGTAGAATTCACTGCCATTCCGTCAACATTACCTGAGATTACTAGAAATGATTTGAGTACGGACCAAAAATATCTATACGATATAATGACGGCTATAAGCACTGGTGTTTTTTCTTCCGATTTATCTAATAAAGAACCTGGGCCTCTCAACCATTCTAGATGGCTTACGACAGCAAATCGAATTTTAAGATTATATGCTACTAAGACAGATCCCGAAGACAAACTGGTGATATTAGCTACTTACGTGATGAAAGTTTATGGACCAATGTGGTTTACAATAAAATGTAATCCCTCGTGTATAAATGGAGCTAAGCATCTGTGGAATACTATTCGTCTGAGTCGCTATTTGAATCCGGATTTGAAGAAGATCGTTGACAACGTAATCCAACGAAATGGATATTTCGGTCATCCAGAGAATGTTCTTGTCGCAATGCTTGGAGATGACATAGAGAGCATACGTGAGCTAGCATATCAACAAATCTCGAAAGCCAGATCAGAGAATGCTCCAGGACTTCGAACATTTAAAGTGCCTGCTTTAAATTTCGACGCCGAAGATTATACGAAAATTATTACATGGCAAAACTTTGAAATAACTGAGCCACCGCTGACTTCTAATTTATCGGATGAAGCCTTGAAATCGATTGTCAAAAGTGGTTTGGGTACAACTCAAAATATAAAAAATTATCCATGCCACACACAAGCCGTAGAGCGCTGCATCAAATTAGTGACAGAAGCTTCAAGTGCTGTTTGCGGAGACCATAAACGAGACGGTTTCATTAGGTCAAGACTGCTTTCACGTCAGCAAATGCCACATTTTGATACAAAAAAGCAATTTCACGTTTAACTAAAATTACACATTTTAATCTTGTTTCTATTAATAAATAATTGTTCGAAATAAGTTATGGCTCTTTCAGTTATCGTATTTCCAAGTAATAATAATTATATTAATTTAATGTTAGCCCTGAAATTCAGAAAAATACATTCATTGAACAATCTGAGAGCGTGATAACGAAATGTATTAAGTAGTAATATTTACCGATTTTCAATTGTGTTGGGGCACCTCAAAACATTAAAATAGATTAATAAGATTTCGTATGTTTGATTTTCTCATTCAAAGACAACTTTATATCGCTATGCCGTTGAAAAAAAAAAAGTTTTTTTTTTCCCCATACATTATCACTCCACCCTAATGTGTACCTACGATGGAAATAAATAAACAATATACGGACGCGCACGATAATATATCACAAGGATTTTTACTACTCTCAAAATTTTAAATTCACGAAGAAATAAAGCACCCTGTGTAATAAACACCGTGCATCAAAATAAGGCCAAGAGCACACCCGGACTAGGGCGCCACACAACCCCTAACCTAACGCAAATAAAAAAAACTACACCTGGCCGTAACCATAGAGATCAAATCACTACATTAGTAATTCCTCCTTTGTTTCAATTTAAACCTTCATTGCTAACTTTAGAGACTATAATCAAAGAGGCGTGTAATCGAAAACCATAATCGAATGCTTATTTTGTAATGATGACACGATTATCGGTACCTACCTAGTTCGTGTGAAATATAACGGCTTTTTGCTTATGTTTTGACAGCTACCGGTGGAAAGTAGATTGTTAGGTCGATCGCGCGCACATTGATGAGCGTTGTCAGTAATTTTGCAAGGTTGATTAATCAAAAGAATTTTGTTGTAAATTGAACATTGAGATTATGTATTTGATTCAAAATTTTAACCCTGTGTGTTTTGTATTGCGGTGAATAAAGCTAAGTAAGATAAAAAATATATTATGTAACTAAGGATGGTATACTATGTCATAAGGTACCTATCAAGAATCAGAAAAATTCAGTTGCAAGACAGCTATTCAAAACATCCGCATAAAACTCAAAAACCATTTCTTCCTTTTTCCCATCCAAAAATAGAAGCAGCAACACTCGTTATTCGAGCAAAAAATCGCGTTCGATTTCCGAAATTGGTAACTTTTTTTTTAATTGAGGCACGAGGCACAGGACGCGTGCCATACAGCCATGCGTGGCGTATGGGCAGATGACAGCCGACCGTTATGCCAGGTGCACATCGGCTATGCGATAGGAATATTATAGCGAGTACGAATGATAACGAAACGTAGGTAATGAAAAGGTTAACTAGTTGTTGTATTGAAACGTAATCGTGTCCTGAAATTTATAGTTATTGGACTCAATAAAGATGTCGATTGACATACCTAGTTTGCAACTAATTATATCTGCTGATGGTGTCTTGAAGGTTTTTTATTATTTACTCAATATTTGGGCTGGTCCGCCAGTTCAAAGTCGCTCAGCGAGCTATGGAAAAAGCTATGCTCGGAGTTTCTCTATCGCTATGCTGGATGCGGCAAGCTTAAGACAGGGCGCTATGGCGCTCATTGGGGGAGGCCTATGTCCAGCAGTAGACTGCTATAGGCTGATGATGATGATGACTCAATATTTATAAAGAATTCGTTCAGTTCTTTAGTACTTCAAAATTAACATATTTTCATGTTTTTTATTTTTATTCTAACAAAATCACTTGTTCTACTTTCTATTCTATCCTGCATTTAGATCAAATTAATCTTATAAAATAATTTGTAGAATTAAGACAGAGACAAGTGTGAAATAATGATTTGTATCCGCAGCATCTCTAATGGAGCATGTCAAATGAAATCATAACCTACTCGGTCATGCTTTCGCCGCTGCACGTCCGTTCTTATTTATTTTATCATCGAGTCGTGTGCCTTGATTAATTTGATGTAAATATTTATAAATTACTACCTACGTAACACTTGTTTTGATTGAAATCTATTGAGATTATAAATAACTGTATTTGCCTTGGTTTTGCACAGCCGCAGGCAGAACAGGCTCTTTAGTAACAACATTAAAATACTGCTAAATGCTAGATAAAATAACAAGGTGAACTTCAACTTCTTGCACAAACGAGGGGAATATAAAGAAACATCAAATTGAGAACTCTATCTATTCCATCGCCTCTCCTGTTAACCTAAGGTTTGCTGGAAGAAAACTCTAACACTCTAGGTTTAAGCTCGCCTATGTACATCTTTTTTAATTAAGTTATTTTTAAGTTTTGTATGTGTACAATAAAGAATTAAAGAACAACACAAATAAATATAATAGATATCCATGTTAAGATATAAGTGTTCTACCTAAGAAAAAGAAAAACACACTTATAAATATATAAAAGGAGTTAAGATAGATAGTAGAGTTCTACGATCTAAGACGAACAAAGGCGTGCGTCACAAAATTCAAAGTCAATGTCTTGTATGTAACTTAGGTAGATACGGGTATTGTTTCCATCGATCCGTGTCTTCGGTACCAGGCGCTCAGAAAGCGGAGGAAGTGTCGAGGGCCTGTCACTAGAAGGCTACGAGATTGCGTCAAGGTTCACTCGTTCAGGAATTTAATTGCGGCATCATTTTATCTTTTGAATATACTCGGGGTCTATTGAATTTAGAACGTTTTTTAATTCAATGTCTTGGAGACCTTCCATTGAAGTAAAACGTAAAACCTTCAAAGAAAAATTAAAACAAAAATATTGCAAGCACAAATACTTAGTTTTTTTTAAGTTTCTATGTTTATCGTTACAAAACAATCGTTATCCCGCATACCGTTATACGGGCTGGATTGGATTTTTTTAGATTAGATTACTCAAGCACCTTTCATATTTTTTTAACAATTTTAATACAAAATGTTTGCCCACAAGAAATTAAGAATTAGATAGTATACTAACCTACTTTTCAGTTATCCGGTTAATTTTCCCTAGGTTTTGTTAACAAACTTCAATATTTCTTGCATATATCTTTCCTTTGTGCTGGCTGATCTATCTTTTGGTACGATCAAATGTATTAGAAACTGTAATATCATTGCCAAGTTACAATTAGACACCTTTTTTTCCTCTTTTAATAATGCCCTCATTCCTATTGACATTTCAAAATTCCGCCTCTAAAATGAATTCTTCAAAGCAATTAGCACAACTGATTAACAAGCTAGCTCGCTTATTAGTGTAAAACTGTTAGAATTTCAACATACAACCTATGGGCTAGGTACTGTACTGACATACAACCTGCAACCATGAACCTTCGTAACATCATCATCATCTACGTTAGTTAAGATAGTCAAAGGTAAAGTACAGTGAAATGCTCACAGCTGTTTAATACTTTGGGCGCCTACGAAATATAGAGAACTATCACCGCGCGTAGCTGCGGACCACCCCTGACGATCGAGCCGCAAGGGATAGGTAGTGAATGCCGTAAGTAAACGGTATGGAAAAATGCTGTCGTCAACCAAATACATACTTACTAATATTATAAATAGGAAAGTTATTCTTTTTTACCTTTTCATGCCTAATAGGCTGAACAGATCCCCCTTTAGCCGCATCTGTTTTATCCCGATACTGAACAAAGGGTATTTTAAACCCTAAGCAAAGGTATTTTATCACTTTAACGTTGTTTGAGGTACTCAACGACGTCAGGGAGTACTCCAGTTTAAAGAAACCTTGTTAGCTAACGAAAGCTGCAAATCACACTTTGAATATAATTTATTATTTTCCGCTCCATACGTACAATAAATAAACCAGTGACTAACCGAGCTACTGATAGCTAAACTTGCCAACCAGACACATCCTTGAACCTTGCCCTCATAGCAATAAGAGCTAAAATAAAATTTAATGGTAGTAATAAAGTTAGGTGTCTATTGACTTAGTTGTTATAACAAAGTGATTCAGCTTGAGTCAGACCGCAATGACCGGGTTAGGAGATACTGGAAACATTTCTAATGAAAAAGAGTAAGACAAATTTACACAGTTATAATGTAAGTACCTAAATATTTTGAAAAACTAAAACTCGACTTCGAATCCCTATCCTCCTCAATCTTAGTTTTAAGCTGTTTTTAAGTTTTGCGGAATAAATACTAATATTTTTATGGGACCACTTCGGCATAATCCTAGAGATACTGTAAAATAATCATCAAAATCGGTCCATAAATACGAATGAATCGAAGATCAAAATTACATAAAGAAACATACATACAGCCGAACATAGAACCTCCTTCTTCCTTTTTTCTAAAACTTGAAAATTCTAATATTTTGGTACCGATATGAAAATGCCGCTAATTTCTATCGCTTCTCTTAAAATTATGTATAAAATCAGAAAAGTTAACAATAATTTTAGAAGAGTATTTTTATGGAACAAAGTTTCTTGTAACAAAATCAAAGAGATGCCGGATCCTACAGAATACATAACTGTCTCGAAGTTTCTTTACAAAAGGTCGCAAAGCCCTTATCGAAGGGGACGAAATCACAGCAAACACCCTTGCAGTCTGCACAATAGGTCATGCAACGGTTTTGAACATCTGCTCTGTTCCCGCGGACCTTCAGATAATATTCTGCGCATTATTATTACAGCGTCCACGTCTTGACGAGACTTTTTGTCCATTTTCAATATAGCAATCAACGCACAAGTTCCCATGCTAGTAAAAAATAAACAAATAGGTAATGGCCTCGAAAACTACACGCATCACAGCGCGCACACCTTAGACTCCTCAAAAACTTTAATGATCCTAGAATTACGTCATTCTTTCCGTCATTGGAGGTACCTATCATTACACCCGGCGTGAACTTACTTCCCATGAAGGTGCCAACTGTCAATTTTACTAATCTATTGATTTTGTTGCAGGATGTCGAATTTCCAACGCACTCGAAGCAAGGTTTGGTGGGGCGACGAGCCGGCTGTAGTCGGCAGTCCCGTCGCACAGGCCAATTGGAACAACCCGCCGAGAGAGCAAGATTGGGAGCCGCAACTCCCCCACTGGATTGCCAACCAGCCAGAGGAAATGAACAAAAGCGCTGATAATATCGCACAGCCGAACGCGCAGGTGCAGGTCAACCAATGGCCGCTACGCCACGGCAGCCCCGGCAGTCACAAATCACAAGATTCCGGCTTTTCAGACTCCGATAGCTCTCCGCCTCCGTCGCAATACTTTGCATCGACAGACAGCCCTGAATCAAAAAACAATTCCAGCAGTGACTCAAATAACAATGAGAACATAACGGTAAAACAGGCGATCGATTTCAAAAACACACCACATAAAGATGTTGTTGATAGTCCAAAAGCACCCGAGATTGTCATTAATGGGACACCGGTACCAAAACCCAGGAATCGAAGCAGCAGTCTCATACAAACTCCGTATGATTTACAAAAATATTATGAAATACATACTGATGAGGAACATATGGATTTACTCAAGGACAAGGATCCTGAAGACTTGAATAAGTCAGAACCAAAGTTTTCTACGCCCAAAAATATTAATAATGAAAAGCATAACAAATCTTTATCAGCGAATATTAAGAATAATAACCCAAAAAATATTGTAAATACTGTTACTGAACATAAGGTAGAAAATAATGTGATCGCATCAAAGAATATGAATAGACAGATCACACCAAACAAAAGTGCAATACATAATGGAACCAAAGAAGCTCCTGATAAAAATCTTAATATTATTAGTCCGTCTAAGAAGTATCCTGTGAAAGAATTTGTTTCAAGTCCTGAAGGAGCGCCAAAAGACATTAAGGTGGCTACAGTCAAAGACTTAGAGACGAGTAAGAACAAGTCAGATGAGAGCCTCGAAATCATAAAACTGTCTGAAGATAACGAAATAGCCGTCAATAATCAACCGAGAATGCGTACGCCTATATCAAACATAACTTACAAGCCGACTGAAAGATCTTCCATAGCCAAAAAGGAATATAAACGTAGTTTTTCCAATGAATACGAGCCCACTATAACAACAACACCAGTGTTCCAAAGAACTAGGCTAAACAAATCGCTCAATTTTGAAGGACAGAGGTTAGATCAACAAATATTGGATATCCAAGAAGGTTATCATTCATTAGGATTCATCGATGAAGATGCTAACGAGGAAGCATGCCCTGAAATTGATCCTATCCACAAACCTAAGAAGGCTTTGTTGGGAAAAAATATAATGGATAGTCTACATCTCAAGCCTCAAAAGAAAGTTGGTCCGAAAGCAAAGCACCGAACAAACAAACCAGACAAAAAAGAACTATTTAGGATATTCCCTAAGAAAGAAAAGCCAACTCCCGTTGATATTTATGCAGGTGGAACATTGGATGGAAGCAGAGTCCCATCTTTAGGTCTTCCAAGATCCGTTGAGCACAACTCCTGGGTCTTTGTCGGTTACCCGCTAGAACAAGAGATGCTAATACCACACTACAACGAAAGACTCATCGATGACATAAAGCCTGCGAAGACACAAGAAGAAGAACACAAAGAAACATCATCAATTACACCACCACCACAATTCCAAGATGAGAAGACTCCAAATGAAGCTGACTTTAAAAAGGATAAGGATTTATCACACGATTCTAAAAGGGAGAAATTAAAAGGTGATAACAACTTTGCTGAAGTTCGTATGAATCTGGCTGCGACATCGACTCCGAAGATGCTGGCCCCTCATGAGTACATGAGCGGTGTCCATGTAAGTGACAGGAAACCGCAGCCTCGACGAGGCAACTTATTGGACAACTTCAACGGGTGAGCATAACATCTTAATATCACGAGAACCAGTTATTGTGCAACATTGCTAACGTCTTCTCTGATACGAGTATTTTATCGGTAGCGTGATCAGTTTTTTTAATAGCTAGTTGTAAAATGAACAAGACTTTATCGACACTTAATATACTTTTGAAAGTTTGCGCATCCAAATGACTGTTTTAGATAATAATTAACATAACACTTTAAAGCACATAAATTTAAGCTATATAGATCGAGAGAGTCAAACTCCGACAGGATAATACGTACAGAAAACTATATCGTAATATTAAATTATGCTTCAATTGCTTAATATGCTTATCATTGAGCTATTTATAAAATACAATAGAATAATCACAAATCTATAAATAAATAACTTGTCATTTTACAGAATTGTCCTTAACAACCAAAACGAACTGCTCTACCGAGAGCGCAGCATAGACCAGACCAATCTAGAGCGTATCTGCGAGCGAAAACCAGAGCCAGTGCAGTACTGGCTTTGCGATCTGGTCGGTTCCACGGAGAACGAATGCATGACTATGCTGCAAAGCAAGCCGATCGCTGCAGAGGTCAAAGCTCAGGTCAAATCTAGCTCGGCTACTATCACAGGGAACATCAAGAAGGTGCAAACCCATGGACAGATTATTGTGCACCAGTACAGCGATGTTTTGAGGTGAGTTATGAACTGAGTAGCGTAGGTTATATTATAACACCCTCATGTCAGGTGGGATAACTACTTGCGGAAGACTGCTGGCAGATGGCAGATGCGCGATGCGGTAACCTAAAGACAGCTCTTATGTCCAGCAGTGGACTATTATGCGCTGATGATGATGATAAATTAACTAAGTAAGGATATATTTCGATGAGAGATGTGATACGCTAAGCTGTGCGTCAAGCCGTTCCGTGGATAAATTTAATAAGACAGTGGCTCAGCTTTATGTTATAAATAAATTAAAATTGTAGGTACACGAGACCTCTCAAGGCATCTAGGTTTTGTCTGAGCTGTCCCTTGTACACGATTATTAAGCTATGAAAATCAAATGAGTTATATATGCTTTTTACCGGAAATTAGCTAGCTACCTAGCACATCTCTATTTTACAGGCACCGCCAAATCGATATCTAAATCAATCAATATCAATAATTAATAGCCATTTTACAACTAAAAAAGTATAAATTGAATTGTAGGCACCAAAACTTACCACCATTGCGTTGGTTTTTACAATTTTTAGTTTTAATTTAAATTTTTATATATTATGGCTTAGGCTTAACTCATGCGAAATTTGCTTCGCATTCAAATATTTCAGTACCAGTTTCGAGTGTATTTCCCGGTGTTATTGAGCTGATGTTTTGATAATAAAAACGTTTTTCCATAACACAGAAACATTTGATACGATATTCATATTTAGATGTGTATGGGAAACTGTTTTAGGTAGGTGGTCTTTTAGAGATCCAGTGCTTATGAGAGCCACAGAATGCTTCGAGTGGTCACAAATGGGAATGTTTTGTTATTAAAGTGTACAGCGACACATATAATATTTGTAAATATCTCGTGTGACATCTGGAATGTGATATATGCCTGTTTATAAAGAAGGTTACAGTAACAGAATAAAACGATTACAAATAGTATTTACATTTAATATCCATTTCGTAAAGTAATAAGCCTACAGAAGGCAGAGTGCTCAGAATGCTGACAGCATCGCCACGTTGAATGGCAATGCTAATTCGCTGACCAAAATAAAAGCCAGCATTCCGATCAACTTGTAGATACACCTTGTCTATTAGAAGTTTTATTTATTTATTCTTTGTATATTGCATGTGCCTTAAAATGGCTCAAATAGACAACCTCGGTCAAGATAAGCGTATTTTCGCCGTTTGAGGGACTCCGCTGATGTTGCTGCGGAGGCGGCCCTTACTGATAACATGCAAGATGAGAAGGCGCAAGATAGATAACACGCGCAAGCTTGTCAAATAAATATTTGACAAGCTATACAATACACGTGGAATCCCAAACGAAATTAAAAGCCTACCCATCTTCCAAGGAATCAGTGTCATATGCATGTTTATATATCATTTACCACCGAGCTGCGACCTGGCATGCCAGGGGATTATGGGCATTACCACCCCTATGAGTTAAAAGTTGCACCTTGACTAAGCTTGACTTTATGCCTCCAAAATGCAAATCAGCTGATAGCAAAACAAGAATCTTTCTTACGGTAGTAAAGTTATAATAAAATTAAGGAAATAGGAACTTGTTTTCATAAAATTGGTCATTAATCAAGCGTGGTGATTGGTATTATGCAAAAAGTGAAATGCAAATGAAGCGTTCACTTTTACATTATTTATGAAACAACCCGCAGTTTTAGTTCCCTATCAGATGATATGTAACTTCATTAGTGCCTAACTGTATGGAACTGGGTTGGTTTTAATTTTATGCATCGAATTGGAACTGACAGACGGACACGAATCACGAATCTCTTCGTAAAAGATTCGTAATAGCATAGACAAACATAAAATACCATTAAACCGCTAATATATATTACAACAAAACTTTATAACTCAAAAATAGGTATAATTCCAGGCTATTTGCAGATGGCGCTGGCTAATAGCCTGAACAATTCATATATTGTTGATATATTGATCCATGTGGTCTTAGATCCGGTCTGAGAAATAAACTCACCTATTTGGTATTTGATAACGACTAGCTTAAATTGTAGATAATAAAAAACAAACTAATCTATATATATATCGCACATAGATTGCCTAGCCAAATCGCGTACAGAAGCTGTTAAACAATATAAAGTCTAAGTAATTTTTTCTTCATCATGCCCACACACATCCACTGCTAGACATAGGCATCCCAATACGAAGCCACAAATAGCGATCCTTCGCCGCCTTCATCTATCGACCTGCTACGATTTCGTGGGTCCATCGAGTGGATAGTCTCCCCATACTCTGTTTCTCGTTGCATTTCAAGAACCTTCACTACCTGGCCCAGCGATTATCAATTCTGTGAGCTATATGACCGACCCACTGGCACTTCAGCTTAACTAATTCCCAGAGCTCATTAAATCGGTCACTTCAAGAGCGATTTACCAGACAGATAAATAACCCAATATCTTTTTTCTAGACAAATTGAACAAAACCAAACAAGCGAAGATCAAATCTGCCTTCTCGTCGCAAACATCAACGAGTTCGTGTTAGCCCATAGTATAACGCTCAACACCAAGCCCCCAGGGGAATCCCCAGAGCGATGGGACAAGATCAAGAGATCCCTACAAGGCTACCTCCAGAAGCTGATAGATGTTGGCGAAGATGTGAAGGTGGAACTGAATGAGACGAGTCCTGAGTGGGCGCTGGTCACGAAGCATTTGGATACGCTGATCGAGATCTTCTTGGAGACGACTAAGGCTGTTCTGGTGCAGCAGATGAAGGTAAGAATCTTTTGAGTACCTATCTAGTTGAACGGAATTAATAATTTGAGAAGGATAGATAGAATATATGTAGATACTTTATTGCACAAAAGTTGTACATAGGCGAGCAGTTAGATAGCATTCTCTGAGGTGAATTTTCGTAATTCGTGTGAGAATCAAGGTACGTGGTACAAAATCCTCCGGGTGTCTGTGAGTTGACTCGTACTTGGCCGGTTTTAATAATTTGTTATTGGTAACGGTGATGCGGTTGAACACCTTTATCAGAAGGAACTTATTCATTCACGGACAGATGGACGTGACAAAACGAATCTAGCCTTGTTTGATTACGAGGAACCCTTCAAAGACTAGTCTTATCAATGTTATCTCAACACATATATATATAACGTAAATATGTACGTTTACAGAGAGATTTTTTTAATATTATATTAGGTATAGGACTTAGAGTAGTATTTATTATATCAGTTATTATATCAGTCAGTTATTTATAGGCTAGGCTAGATGATGCTGTGTGATTTTTCCAGCATTATTATTAATATTATATATTACTAGCTGCGCCCCGCGGCTTCGCCCGCGTGGAAATTTATGTGTCAAATGGTTTATAAACCTTCCCTTGAAACACTATCTATAAAAAAAAAACTGCATCAAAATACGTTGCATATATAGGGACAGACAAACAGCGGGAAGCGACTTTGTTTTATACTATGTAGGGATTATCTGAAAAATTATATAATTTTCTTCCAGACTCTAGTCTCAATAATCGAAGAACCACCATCAGATCTGCTCCTCAAAAGCACCCTCACCTCTATCGGCCACCTTGCCATGCTCAGCGAAGGTCCAGAGAGCGCCATCCACGAGAACTGCTCCAAAATCATCAAAGAAATCACAGAACTGCCTTTCGTTGACTGCGGAGTACCCAGGGCTCTCCTAACGGCCATCATCGAAAGCAACAAGAGCTCTATCAAGGCTCTATCATTAAGAGCTTTGGCAACGGTGTGCGTGACTGCCGACGCAGTGAAACAATTCGAAGAGGTATTTTCTATATGTATTTCTTTGTAGTGATTTAACACACGAAATGTAGCTTAATTACGTGGATTATTAGATAATTACGGTAATTCTGTGATTAGTTGCGCATTATTGTTATCGTAGCGTGAGAATATGCGGTACATTTGTTGGTGGATCATCTACTTTATCATTATAAAATAAAAAAGCCATTTATTCCATAACCTTAATAGTAACAGTAGAAGTTCATTATGATTAGTATGTAATAATAATAATAATTGACTTGTGATTGACCTGTTTATGGCAGACGTCCGCAATCTCCCCTATAGCCCGATTACCCAGTCCATCCATCCATCACAATAGCCTGGTTTTATTTCTTTCATTTTTCTTAGCAATAGTCACTACCAGGGTTGGAAAAAAACTGTTTTTTTTATATTTTATAAAACAAACAGTTCAAAATGTTTAAAACAAGTGTTTTTTTAGTTTTTTTTACTTTTTACCTCGAAGGTATCAATTTCAAATCAATTATAGCGAATAATAAAATAATCCATTTCTAAACTATTTCCTAATTCACATTAGTAAAAATATAAATATTTACCTTTTGTTGCATATCTCAGTACCTCTAATCAAATTATTAAAAATTATTATTATAATTAATCCATACAAAACACTTTACATACACCTTGTATGTAGTGTAGGTAGGTAGAGAACTAGAGAGAAAGCGGGGAATAGGTACCCACTAATCCAGTGAATTACTTTCTTTCGACGGCCGACATAGGGAATTTCCCTGCGGGACTTTCCCTGAGGGACTTTCCCTGAGGTACTTTCCCTGCGGGACTTTACTGGCGGGGAGTTACCTATGCAGTTGCTATGCAGTGTATAAATACCACAGCCTGTCTGTGGTATTTATACACATTCATTTGCAATTAAAGGCAGTTTTAAACCCTGTTTTTTTCTTAATATAAAACATAGTTTTATTTCAAACTGTTTTAAACACTGTTTAAAACACGTGTTTTAAAACAACTTGTTTTAATCATGCCAACCCTGGTCTCTACACCTGGCGGATACCATCTTTGGGTGTATCATATAGTGCACCCAAGGATGATACCCGCTATGTGTAGCCATCGCCTTTAGATTAACTTCTCAAAGGGCCTATGTGCTGTTGGCTTCGGCCCCACGCAAGCCTTCCAAAGGACCGGGTCACTTTATGGCCCGAGATCATGGTAAATGAGAGACATAAGAATTGCTTCTATAGATTATATGTATTCCTTATTTATGTCAAATAATATTAAATTGAAAATATAATCAGTTAAATTTTATTAAAATCATTTCAAATAATCAAATAATTGCATGCATTAAGTTTCATGTTCAAATATTATAAATATACTTTATCATTATCAACCTATAATAGTCCACTGCTGGACATAGGCTTGCGAGACGCCTTTGTCCAGCAGTAGACTATTAGCGCCCTTGTATTCAGCTTGCTAATTCTTTGAGCTTTATCGATAACTTTCTTTTTAATCTACTTACAGTACAATTGAAAACATTAGGTAATTGTAGGTACTATGCACCAAACAAAAAAAATATTTTATAAAAATTAAATCTATTAAAATAATTTAAACTATCGTGAATAACACTTACCTAAGTCATTTATAACGGGTATTTTCCGTGATCATGGCGCATGAAACTGTGCCGAAATATTGGAAAACTCAAAAATCACATCGTGGTAAAACATTTTTTTTCAGACAACAAAGTTATCCATAATTTGTTACTACATATGAACAGAGAGGACTTATAATTTGTTTCCGATCTCCCATTATTACAATACAATACAAATACAAACGCTTTATTGCACATCAAACACAGAAAAAATACAGTAAAGAACAAACAAACAAAGATATGCACAATGCCTTTTCGCTATGAGCGATTTCTTCCAAGCAACCTTATATACTTATACCTTATATTATTAAAACTTTATTTTTTTCCCAGGGTGGAGGCATAGAGATCCTATCCGACATTCTATCGGACCGGTCGAACCCCGAGCCTCAGATGCGAGAGGCCATCACCGTGATGACTCAGATCACGGCGCCCTGGCTGAGAGGCCACTACGACCTGATGCAGCTACATATGTACCTCGACAGCATTGTCGATAATATCACTGGTAAGTTGTACATTGACATCAGTGACAAAAGATGCGAGTGATGTAACAAGTAGCGACATCTAGCGGCGATTAGCGGGACATAATAGTATTTGAGGACTGGTTCAGTTATCAGAATTCATTTTTTTGATGGCAAGCCTTTTACGCAAACATTCGGACTTGAACTTTTTTGCATTAGCTACGTACGCATCACATTCAATAATAGTTTCGTTTTGATGGTCCACTCTACATTATGCTATGTGCCAAGTAAAGTAGTGACATCTATCGACCAGTAGCTAAACTTCAATAAGTATGGCTACTGGTCGATAGATATCGCCACTGGCAACCGAAATATACTTCAAATTATCATAGCCTGAGAACACTATCCTGTGGAACACTCCACAGGATAGTGTTCTAAGGGGGACTTCATCTTATCTCCTAAGCCAACCTAACTGCACGTGGTACATACTGCTAGATAACGAACTAGGCTCTAGTGAAAATATTAAACCATCTACATATTTTAATAACTCATCGATTTTACAATAATTTTCCATTACTTGACACTGGCAGAAAAGTGTCCAATACGACACATACTTCAACCGAAATATACTTCAAATTATCATAGCCTGAGAACACTATCCTGTGGAACACTCCACAGGATAGTGTTCTAAGGGGGACTTCATCTTATCTCCTAAGCCAACCTAACTGCACGTGGTACATACTGCTAGATAACGAACTAGGCTCTAGTGAAAATATTAAACCATCTACATATTTTAATGACTCATCGATTTTACAATAATTTTCCATTACTTGACACTGGCAGAAAAGTGTCCAATACGACACAGTTGCCATTAACAAAGAATCATCATCATCACTTATCCTGACCCTTCTTTCCAGGCATCCTATCTCAAACAGAATGTTGCCAGCTCCTGCTGCTCTGCACGGCATGTCTTGTCAACTTGGTGCGGGAGTTGGAGCTAGAGAGAGCAGACAAAGATGGCGGCTCCGACATCGTGGAGGTTATCACCAAGCATCGGACGGTCGAGAGGTTGCTGGACGCTGTGAAGCGAAGGGGACCGAATATATCGGTGTTTTTGATGGTGAGGGTTTTGAAGAGACTTACCGCCGAATACTAAAAACGCAACTCAGATTTAAGCCCGTCTCAAGTGACGATTTTATGACAAATTTTCATTGAAAACTATTAAAAATGACAATTTGAGACGTGCTTAAATCTGAAATGCGGAGTATTCGGGCGATAGACTCTTAAATACATATCATTAGGTAGGTATCTATATCAGTTATCTAGTACCTATATCACTAGCTCTGCTTAGCTTGGACGCAATGATGCTATGAGAACAGCACAAAAAAAGAGTTCCCTTTTTTTGTAAAACTTAACTTTGACTCATTTGTGGGCAGAAACCAATAAATTCCCACTTGTGCTGCATTCATTACCAAGATGAACCTAATTGCTTCTTAAAGTGGACTCATATTAAAAAAATATTAATCTCCACAGGAACAAACAGCGTCTCTCCTCGTCTCGCTGTCCCGTATCCCACGCTGTCTACTAATGTTATCTAACGTCCGCGCGGCGAGCGTGGCGCTAGTGTGCTTCACGCGAGCTGCGCCGGCGCCGACACCGAGACAGAACGAGCTGCGAGCTCAGGCGAGACTGCACTGTCACGTGGCAGAGGCTATATGCAGGTGAGATATACGATACACCTCTCTCTCTCTCTCTCTCTTTGTACAGTAATGTGTCGAGTGTGGCGCTAGAGTCTAAAGGTGAGCCTGAAGCGAATTCTATATCCTAATTGAATACCATTAGAATCAGAAAACTTGAAAAGTAATTATTTCAAAGCCACTATTTTGAGTAAATTGCTGTGTGTGTATGCGCACACTAATCAAATTAGGAATATACGTTACGTGTCAGATTTTACGAAGTTTCGTAAGTTCGTTTAACCAATTAAAGGTAACAGTCAGACATAATACATTTTGCATTGTATTGTATGTAGTAACACATATGTTTGCGTTTAATCCATACAAATAATAATCTTCTCACCCTTATTTAATCTTATATAATTGTATAATTTTTCGTATGTTTCTTCCACAGACTTTCAGTAATGCCAGACATAGCGCACCAAATAGTCCAGTTGGAAGGAGTTCCGCACCTAACCCGCCTAGTTAGAGCCCAGAGAACTCGCCCAGCGCTGGACACCAACCCGGATCAGACTCTCATACACTGCCTCAAAGCCCTGAGGATCTTGCACAAACAGTGCCCGATGGCGTTTGTTGAATATCAGAAAGATGTGGAAGAAATGATTGAACCTCATCTTATGAAGGCGCTTATGCTTTTCTCTGCTAAGCAGGAGAGTTACGTTTAAACATTAACACTTCATTATAAAAAGAAATACACTAAGACTTTACCGGGAATGAGAAATGATAAATCTAACACTGCTCTAATCGCTACTGTATATCTATTAGATTTCAGCTTACATGAAGGTTTCATGCGGAACCTTCATTTTAACTTGTAGGGTAGGACTTTAGTCGAACTAGGTTGGGACTGACCTGACATAATATTGTAACTACACCAAAAAGTAATAAATGGAAACAAAGCTAAAGTGTTGGAAAAAGTAATGTTACATAAAATTCCATGCATTCGATTCTGAACAATACTTTGTTAATTTTTTGACCACTCTAAAATGAAAAGAAATATTTAAATCTATTCGATATAACAGTTGCGAACAGTTCATATTAGAGTTAAAATTTCCCTTGTATCTCTCCGCGGACATTTCACAAATAGATAAAGTCTAAACTTTTTTTTACTGAACACGTTAGCAGTTCAGCAAAAACACCATATATGAACCTTATTTATTAATTAACAATAAGTTATGGGTTATTTTCTTTAAATATTAAGTACTTTATACTAAGTATTTATTGAAAGTACTTGATACTAATTATTCTTTTTTAGCAGACTGATTCGAATATTAGTTATTTAAAACTTTATGAAATGTATTTAAAAGAAAATGAATTACTAGCACTAAAAACTTAACATTAATTGGATATTTATACAAAGTGTTCATAAACAGTAACTTACTTAAATTTTAAACAACCACGTAAAATGACGTTCAATCGTATTCTTATTAAATTACACAGTGTTGTTTTAAGATACCAGTGTCGCCATCTATTGACAAGTAGACTCAAATTAAATGACCAATATTTTTATGCCATACAGTTACATACACCCCACTTTGCATAAAATGTATTACTGTATATAAAAGTTTATCTAATATTACTGCTTTGTATAAAACGCTTTAAAATAATGTCTACTTTAAGTTCTCACTTGAGGCCATGATTATTCTACCTAGTCTTTTATTTTGATACAACTTGTATCCATTGATTTATATTGTAAGATTTAAACCACCAATTTATTTTTAAGACAATCAATTTATATGTGTATTAACTTGATTAAGAGTATTATTATGTACTCACTTTGAAAACATAAAACTATTATGTAGTGCAACTATTTATGTATTTTTGTTTCTCTATTCATTACTTAATTTTGTGTCAGTCAAACATACTGTATTTGCTAAAATATGTCCGCACTCTTGTTCTATATTAGGTTTTCCTTACATTGATTTCTATTTCCTCATTGCTGAAGCACTTATAGATTTATATGTACTTTTGTATTTTTTATGTGTTAGCTTATGAACTAAATAATTGATTTGTCACTTTTTTTAAATAAACACTTTGCTACTTATTATTAGTTTTAAGGTTTTGCATCAAAAGACATGGTATTTTCTAAATGTTTCTATAAAATTGGTATTCCCTGCAATATTGTTGGTTTCTAAATAAAATATATACTCATTCATTTGTGTTTTGACTATCCCACTTATTTCAATTTAAACAGCTGTTCCTCAAAAGTTATTTATGTAAAATTTCATCTTAAATCTAATTCAAGTCAGTACTTACAATAATAATTATTATCATTAAAATTAAGGCACTTAAAAAACTTCAGAAAGTATCATCCATTTGACTGTTTCACATTCTTAGAATGCACAATATCAACTGTAGTCTCATGGCATGGCCGGAGGTCCATGTCATGCATTCCGAGGGAGAATTTGTTCTCAGGGGCTTTGTAGAAGTCTAGACCTCGACCGATTTTGATTATCCAACCAGAGCTTAATCTGAAAAGGATCAGAAAGACATCAGGTTAGAACCAAGTAGGTAAAGGGCATAAAAGATATGGTAAAAAAACTATTGCAGTTTGACGAATTTATAGGTTATCATAAAACTAATTTTGTAGTTAAATGAAAGATGATAGTGTTGTCCAAGTTGATGCAACAATAGGTAACAACAAAATAATTTAAAGTAAGTGCGCTGGTTTGCCCTAATAAGTTAATCCATTAAAACTAGTGTAGAGAATAAAAACCTGACTTCTTAGAATTTACTTGGATACCTATTGAAATTAGCTTGTTTGTTACATCCACTACATTCATTAGATTATTTTCTGGTCTACAGCAACGACAAACAGAATGTACCTAAATTAGAAAAAAATCATTGGATAACAACATATTCAAGAAAATACTTACGTAATCTGTCTATCGTGTAGTGTATCTGAGTATTCTATACGTAGATTAACTTTGTACTTCTGCAAATCCGCTGCAAGCTTATTGAACCCATCTCTCTGTTCCCTATCTGTCTTGTTATCCCTGGACGTTAGTAACTCTATAAGCTTCAGGTTAGGACAGGACCGGACACAAAGCTCACAGAGACGCAGGAAATTTTGACACTGGAATAATTCATTATTTATATTTTTGAGACATGATGAAGTGAGATGTCAAGTACAGAAATAAGGAGTGACTGTTGATTAGTATAGCTTACTTCACCTAGTATTAAAAACTGCAGATGGAAAACTCATTATCATAAAAGCTTAGGCAAGTAAAAATGGAAAGACGTAAGGTGAGTGATATACGAAAACGTTACTCATAAAAATGTATGTGCTCGAGATAAATCTGATAAAAGGCAATAGCAATAATCTGAATATTTAAGCTTTTATCCAAAAGACCATACAAACCTGATGATAACTTCTTATATAAGGGTCTTCAACCAGTACAAAATCGACTTCCTCATCCAGAAACCGTCCAAACAGAGTCTTATAGCTATGACCTGTAGAGTTGTTCTCTATGTGTACTTGTTCATGGAATAGACCAGCTTCTTTCTGATTTAACACTAATTTTTTTATTTTTTCCGCTCTGTTCATATATTCCTCAACCTTCTTTCTTAGGTATGTTCTAGTTTTTTCTTCAGGATCATCTGTAATTTTTCAAAATGTTGAACATAAATATCTTTATTTAAAGCACTTGAGATCTTTGTTACAAGTTATCAAACCTTTTATTTTATCCACCAATATTTGAAGACCTTCTTGGTAGCATATTAGAGCTTCCGTATATCGTTTCTTGGTGTCTAAATCAACACCGCGTTTGAGAATATTTATTGCTGTAGAGTCGATGTTCATTTTTGCGGCTTATCACTGTGAAATGTAGACCCAAACAAACAGTCAAACAGAAGGAAATGTAAATTTATGTTTATACCCGACCAAAAATGGCAAAAATCAACAAAATAAAGATTTGTTTATGAAGAAAGGTTGTAATGTAAATGTTTTGACGCATTGAAAATATTAATCTATTTGTGTGTAATAGTTGGTTTATAACTGCATTTCTTTTCTTTCTTAAAAGCAACGTAACAAAAAATAATAAAAACAACGAGAGAGTATCAGAGAGATTGAAATAGTAGAAAATTGTATTTTTTTTAATTTCAATCCTCAAAACCACTCAAAAAACATCAAAATAATTCAATTCAATCCCCTTCCCCTCAATCCAATCCAATCTATCTATTTCTAAATTTTCTAAACCTTTATTCGAAAACTACTTTGATATTGACATAGGTAATTTACGTTCCGTTACCTTCTTATTTTTTAAGTTAACACATAATTTTAACGCACCGACTTGAACGGAACGGATCGTAAAATAAAAATGTAAACAAATATCATGGAAAAAAAATCCATCCATGAATTCCATCGATGAAATGCGTACATCCATTGCAGAGAAAATTGTTTAGTGTTAGTCTATCACAGTTCTTTAGATAATTGAGAGTATTAAACTGACTTTCCTGTGGGGAAAAGTGAATAACTTCATTTAATTCTCAACATGTCCCATCAACTGGGACGTGTTGTGTCCATGATACTGAACCGGTATTTTGGTGAAATTGTGCAGAAAGTAGGCGATGAGTTGTTCACATACGGCGCAAAACCTATAGCTTTGCTTGTTAAATCATCTGGCTTACCTCGGTCTCAGGTATCTGTCTGGTATTAGCCACTTATTGGAAAATAATAGGTTATGTTGTGACATGGGAGGTCCATGTCAGAGTCTAACAGGGTCCATTATATTTATTTATTGTTTTCAGGTCATAGAAAGTCTGCGTACATTACTGAAGTTCGATTTGGCTACATTCGAACTCTCTTCTAATGAAGTAGTGGCAGACTACAAACTTGTCCCAGAAAATGTCTTACTACTCATTAGATATCCGAGGTAGGTCTGGATAATATAATAAGGTCAAAACCCTGAAAGAAAGTAATTAAATAACTGATGCTGATGTTGGTTCTCTTCCAATATTATGTGAAACAAAAACAACTATATCTTCCTGCTTCATAGCTCCTGGAATCGAATGATTCCATAACATTCTGGTAAAATGTCAGCTTCAAGAAATACTTGTAATCTATAGAACTTAATCCCTGCCGGCACATTCTTGTTGACTGTCAAGCTGGACCACAGTTCGTGAAAAGTTTGTGAAAAAGAAGAAAAAACCATTCATTCCATAGATTAATGCAACAGCAGGGGTATTTTTAATTAATTCAATTTGTTCCCGAATCTGAAATGTTGTATTCAAATTCCATTCCAATTGATCTTTAGAATGCTATTTATTGTCTCAGATTATTGATCAAATGTATCCAATAAAAATTCGAATTTGAATGTCAAAAGTTTTATTCATTGAAAGTTTCCAAGATCCAAAGGCCTTTCCGACAAATTAAAATACCCTTGCATAACATATTGTGTAATTTGCCTTTTCAACCCTTCCAAAAAAATTTATATCAAAAAACAACAATAAAAAATTTGTGATTTTAGATACCTTCTTCAAATGAAGAGTAAATATGGTACGGAGGCTGAGATCATAGTTGAAGAGTTGCTGCAGAAAGCTACCTGCACAGCATCTGTTCTACTTATCACAGTTGCCAACAAGTACAAGGATGACAAGGTATACTTCGGCATTGTTTATTTTATTTGTACCTACTATTTATACAGGCCCATAAGTTTGACTTAAATTTTCCCTTGTTTTTTTAAATTATGTTTGTATTTCTACTAACAAATGCTATAAATCTAGCACTTGACTTTTCACACACCTATAGTACATGCTACATAATTATATAGAACTGACTTGGAATCCCTAAATTTTACACAACTTTTAATGTTGCCAGACAAACTAATCCTTCGCTAATAAACATTTTATGGAACCTCATTGGTATCATTCTCTATTCAAAATCCGTCGATCATTGACGGCGAAACCGACGAACGTCGAACTTACATAAAAAAAAAACATAGAACCATCTAATTTACACTACACTACACTATGCAGGGTGATGTTTGTTATAAGGGGGTAATCTGTGGGGGAGACCAATATAGCAGTGGAGTGGTTTAGGCTGATAATGATGAATCTCACTTAAAGTAGTTGTAGTTTGACAGAAAACTTGAACCCTCTGTAGATCTTGACTTTACCTCTGTGGGCAGTACCTATTACCATGTAAAATATTCTGCCAGCCCATATTTATCCAACATGCTAAATCACTACTTATCTAGTATAAAACAAATTCGCTTCCCGCTATCTGTCTGTAGGGATGTATGCTTAGATCTTTAAAACTACGCAATGGATTTTAATGCGGTTTTTTTAATAGATAGAGTGATTCAAGAGGAAAGTTTATAAACCATTTGACATATAAAAATAATAAATAAATAAATAATGCTGGACAATTCACACAGCATTATCTAGCCCCATGGTAAGCAGAGCTTGTGTTATGGGTACTAGATAACTGATATACATAATACTATATATTACATGGATAGATATTTTTTATTATACATAGAAAACGACCAGAACACCCGGAACAAATATCTGCAGATCGTACACACAATTGTTCAGAGGCGGGAATCGAACCCGCAACCTCCTGCGTCGCAGGCGGACCTTCGCCCACCGCGCCACACCGATCGTCAATATAGTATATACAATATAATATAGATTTCTACGCGGACGATACCTCGGGGCGCAGTTTGTTATGCATAATTTAGTCATGACATGACACAATGGGCGTGCGAGTTCTCTTATCATTAATGACTGTAAATTATCATTGGACGACTTCTGTCTCTATCTATCATCTCTAACTGTGTTGTCATTGTGTTTTCTTCTAATTTCAGGAGAAAGACTTCAGCATCATAAAACTAAAGGACACCTTCATAAGCCTGGTCACAGCCGCTTACATCCAGCAAGCTCCCATCGGCGAGCTGAAGGAAGGCAGCGAGGTGCCAACACTAGAACCTGTGGCCACGATAGTACCGGAGTTGAACACGGGGGCTCTGATGCAAGCAGCAAGTACGGGGGATCTTAGCGAGATAAATGATAGTGAGTGTTTCTTGTTTTGTTTGTTGTTAGTTTGCGGTTAGGTTTATAATGATGCAATACATTAAATATGAATATAGTAGCTGCGCCCCGCGGTTTCCCCCGCGTGGTGATAGATATTTTGGATAATATCCAATATATCTTTATGAATTGTAGCGTATATGTGTTATTCTGATATGTAAGCTATATTATTGTGAAGTTTCATCAAAATCCATTCAGGAGTTTTTGCGTGAAAGTGCAACAAAACAGCATACTGACATAAATCCTCACAAACTTTCGTGTTTATAATATTAGTAGGATATAACTTGATAATAATTTATAAGTTTAAAATGTTAACTAGTCTTTGATCTGATTTTGTAAACCAAAATAAGCGTTATTAATTTCTGGTTATATTTACTTAAGGAATCTACTCTACAAAGTCGCCGGCCTATCGTCGCGATGGCTTTAAATTTCGTTACAAGTTGACAGAACTCGCACTGTCGTCGGCCTGCACTGTGTTTGTCACCTTGTAATGAAATGCTGCCGACACGCACGATTGTTTAAAGTCTAAAATAATGTCGCCGACGCGACGACGGCGGGTCTTGCAGTCTAGTTCGAATGACGTTACCTCGATGTCTCTTCCTCGACGACGGTACGTTTCGTCGATGGGTCGTTACCTCGAAAGATCAGTACCTCGAAGGGTTTCTACCTCGACGACGGTGCTTTTCATCGATGGGTCGTTACCTCGAAAGATCATTACCTCGAAGGTTTTCTACCTCGACAGGTCTCAACCTCGACGCGTTTCGTTAAGTACCTAATTGTTTCGTCGCTGAAGTGCAAGAGAGACTATGTTCTATTCCTTTTATAGATTTAGCGTTAGCAGTGTGATTTTTAGGTTTTTTTAAATGATTTCTATCAAATGTCTATGCATGGAATTTCACGGTATCGTTATTAGAACCAACCTAACTGTACTGAGTATACAGTGGACATTACTACGCCTATAAAATTTCTAAAAAAACATACGTTATTATAGAAACAAAATTATTTCAGAAATTTACTGGAGAATCAACTACGACCGGTTTCACCAGGACTTCAGAGACGAGCTCATGATTAAAGCGGTTACGCGACGGATTGACGACAATGGTATGGTATGATCTGTTGGTAGTTTATTAACTACGCTCAATGAATCAATAGGCCCATGAGCGATAAAGCACCTCACAGCTCGTAGTGTTTTTCGAAACGGCCACATCGTGATTTATAATAACTAGCTGACCCGCTCGCGATTTCAGCCGCGTGGACCTTAGAAATACCTCAACTAATGTTAGTTTTTATAGATGGAAGGGAACCTTTCGTACGCAAGTCCGACTCGCACTTGGCCGGTTTTATTATATATTTATGTTACTAGATCGCATTTTCCCGCATTGTGGTCTCTATTTTGATAATTATTTTGCTTAAATAAGCGACGTCGGACCACCTCGCGATCATTCTCTATAAATATAGAGAATGATCGCGAGGTGGTCCGACAAAACGTTTAATTCTATGTTTTCCAGCGGGCGAACTCCTCCGTCTAATGCTTCAACAAATGTACGCAACATCCCCCGCGTGGACACCGGCCTCCAACCCAATCCCAGCGCTGGAGCTGCGAGACAGCTGCCGCAGACAGACGGACAGACCTCTGCTGGGACAGTACATGGACCAGTATCTGAGAGTACTCCGTGAGTATCATATCTTCATTTTATTACTATCTACACCAGAATTAAAACATTTGAGGAAAATCGCATCGAGACAATGGACGCAAGACGCCAGATACGAAAACAGAGACCTAAGCCCTCCTACACGTATACATATCGCCTTAGGGCTTAATAAAAAAACCTGTTATGATGTTATTATCTCAATAAATAAATAAATAAAACTCATCGGGCCAACTCTACTGCCATGCGTGCCGTAGGGTATTCAAGACCAAGTTTGGCCTAGCGAGCCATATTAGAGCTCATGATAGAAAATGGCCTATATATTTATTTATTTAGTAACATCATTAAGTCAAGTCAAGTCAAAAGGAACGAAAGCATGTATATTTGAAGGGTCAAAAATCATTAACTAATAAAATAAGCTCCAACTTTAATACCGAACAAATGGTCAGTTCAACGCAAGTTTTTTTTTTGGTACCCAGCATTTTTATTCGATATTGGAGCACTCCATATTATATAGTATTTGAAATGTGTATAATTACGTAATACTCTTTTTATGTCCAGATGATAATGGGTGCGGGTTCATCCGTCAGACAGGCGACGCCGCGGGCGGGCAGTATGTCGTGCGTACCAAGCACGCGGTGGAACAGTTGCTGCACGCCGCCCTAGACCACATCGTCACCGAGCGACTGGGCTCCAAGGCGGCTAGGATATTTAGGTAACGGTGGCTTTTTACTACCGGCCGGCAGCAACCACCTGCAGAACGAACCAGCATGCCCGGCGAGAGTGGACATGAAAAATAGAAAAATAGTTCTTGTACAGTTACAAGAGCTATTTTTCTCTCTGCCCATAGGTACATAAGCGAATAAGGTAGGAAACGCCACATTATATAATTTTTACTACAAAACACACACTTTTAGTAGCTACATGATAATATATATTATATTGATTGCTCTCAAAAGGTCTGGCTGAGAATCAGTTTTTTTGCTTCTTTACCAAAATATTACGCGGCATTTTTAACATACTGCAGAGACACACACAGACATCTTACCCATATTTTAATGTCAACATTGTTTGTTTTTTTTGTTTTAGTCAAGTTCGTTTTCCTGTGTACTGTATAATTGTTGTCTGTCTGAAGTTGTTAATAAAGAATTTATATAATTATCTATCTATCAAGAACAGGCCAAAATCAATACTGCTTGTCACTTGCGGTACGAGGGGGAACTTTCTTTTTCCACCGAACTTTGCAATTTATGACTTGTTGAGTTGATAATTAGGTATAGAACGAGTATGCCACTTGTAACTATGACACATCGTCACCGACTGGGCTCAAAGCCTCAACGGATGTTTCACTGCGAGTTCTTATCATTATAATCAGTCCACAGCTGCACATAGGCCTCTCCTAATGAGAGCAGTACATACTAAATAATATGTCTGTAGAAAAATCGGCGATTTATTTATTTTGTATTGTTTTCAGGTTAATTAGATCAAAGAAATACATTGAAGAAGATGACATACAGAAAAACGCTATGTTACCAAACAAACAGTGCAAAGAACTGACATACAAGTTATTAGAAGAGAATTTCATAAGTTTACAGGTAAAATATAACTTAAACTGAGGCTAGACCGGTTTAGACGCGCACTGGACAATTTTATTTATTTGACTCACGCTGAGGGTCGGTACATATCTGACGGTAAATGCGTCGAGCGTATCATCGGTCGAGTCTATTCGGTCAAATTAGACCTGCCACATTACGCGTCTAGTCAATTCGAACAGCCTGTATACAAACGATCTCCGCTGATGTTGCGCCTAGTCTGAATGCATCATACGAAATACACGTATCCTGTTACGTCGACCGACTTTGTGTTGACGGAAACGGAACAGATGCCGCACGCTACGCTCGACGCACTAACGCATCATCGGTTGAGTGTGAAAGGTTGAATGTTTTATTATATATTTGCCTGTTCTGTAACGCGACCAATAATACGCGCGCGACGCATTTTCCGTCAGATATGTACCGACCCTTAGAGTTTTTCATTTAGTTATATATCACTTGTTTTATTATGTAAGTTTATTAACACAGTTAAATGTGTTTTAATATATGTTTTTCTTTTGTCTGTACTTTCATTCAGTCTGTTGTGTGTGCTAATTAAAATTTTATTCTATTCTAAAGAATGCATAACTAATTATTCATATATTTTATTTTCAGCCAATGAGAAAAGCTGCTTCTTCTGGCGGGATGGCGAAAGCAATCTACTTGTATCACATCAAATTACACGATGTAAGGAGATTTTATTTCGTGACTTAAACTCAAAATTTCAATATGTACCTAAATATCAGTCATCAAGTACCCCTACAAGCTCTGCTGAGCTTGGGGCTAGATTATGCTGTGTGGATTGTCCAGCATTATTTATTTATTTATGTTTATTAGTGCTCTGTGTTTAGCTTGAAGCATCCAGCCTCTACCTGCAGCAAGATGAAGACAGGGTGCTAAAAATTCATTGACTTTTTAATGTAGGACTTATTTTAAAAATCGAGCACGTAACTTCTAATGACTTAAACTCTCAGGGTTCAGACTTCCCCTCAGTGGTGAAAAAAAAACCAACGTGAATTAACCATAATAATCACTACATAGTATAAAAAAGACGCTTCCCGCTGTCTGACTGTCCCTATGTATGCTTAGATCTTTAAAACTACCCAACGGATTTTGATGCGGTTTTTTTTAAAAGATGAAGACATATATTTCCGCGCGGACGAAGTCACGGGGCGTAGCTAGTAATAACATAAATGGTAATTTCAGGTGGCGCATACAGTACAAGAGATGTGTTACCGCGCGCTGCACAACACAATCCTGCGCGGCGAGTCGACGCGCGCAGCACACGCGCGCCTGTTGGACAAGCAGCGCCGCGTGCGGTCCATAGTGCACTCCATGCGCGCTAGGCAGGAACCGCAACATCATATCACTGATGTAAAGAAACAAATACTGATCAAAACAGCCATCTGGAGCCCACTGCTGGGCTAGCTCCTTTGACTCGAGCAGAACATTGCGGTCTAGGGCTTTTAGGACCACTCTGAATAATGAGCCTCTAATAATTCTCATAATCCTCATAAGATTATTACTATAAGAAGAAGTATTACTAATTCTTCTTTTCCTTTGATTTCGACTATTGCATATGCAACATATTTAACAATCCTGGCTAAGCATTACCCGCCTACTTTACTAACATAGTACCTAATCATTTAATGTTTGAAGTAACTAGAAGTGCCTAATTTACTTTTTTAAGTTTCGTGGGTCGAACAATAATTACTCGGTAATTTTTTCAGTAGAAAAAGAATCATCAAAATCTGCTCTCAATTTGACGGAGACAGAAAACATACGAACATAGAACCTCCTCCTATTTTTAAGTCTGTAGATAATCATCTTGTTTCCAGGTGGAAGAAACCCTGACGCCTCCAGAACTAGCCCTGCTGCAAGGCATCGAGAATCAACTCAAACAGCTCAGCGCCGCAGAATTGGAGCTGGATAGGAACCTGTTCCTATTGCGATGGTACCTTATTATGTATCCACTGTAGATATTAGACCTTATGACATGATTTAACTTCCTTTGATTTGGCAATATGTGTTTGGTTTGCCACTTTTCTGCCAGTGTTCAGTTCATAGAAATTTCAGTCATGGAATGGAGGCGGAAGACCATATTGCCAAATAAAAGAAGTCAAATCCTTGCCATAAGGTAGTACAACAATCAGCATCAAAAGTACATGATCAGAATAAGTGTCAAAAGAGGATGAACATAATTTTAACATTTATTATTCAGTGTTTTGAGTTATTTTCAGTTGTTATTGTGGCACTGTAAATACAATTTACAGTCGCATTAAGAATGGCACCAATTCCGATCTACTTTTGTGATGACTGCAATGTCATGTAAATAATGTTTTTTTTTAAGTTATACAGTGACTGAGTCTGAAAAGTTTAATACAAACGTTATTTTTAACAAACTCTTGATTATTTCGAATCATTTGAATTTCCACGGCGCCTCTCACTTTTTTTAACGCTCAGACAAGAGCAACTTTTAAAAACGACTAAAAATTCAAGAAGTAAAATATCATTATGTCTCCAGTGGTTGATTTAAATGTAAGGTTAAACAGTTAAAAATATGATATCAAAGGGTAAGTATAGATTAGGACTAGAGAATTCATTTGCTAGAGCAGTGTAATGTACCGTTCTGAAGAATAGTACAATACAGAAAAATGATCAGTTTCCTAGATAATTTCCATGTAATACTCGACTGCGAATGCTCGACGTTGTGTTGGACGTAATGCTCACGGCGAGTGAGCATTTACCTGTGAGATTTCTTTGTACCTTGCGTACGTTTTTCCTAGGACCGGGTACCACACGTCACTCCCAGCCTTCACCCGTCACCAGCGCTCGTGCAAATCGAGCAAAGCATGTCGATAAAAAGGTACAAAGAAATCCTACAGGTAAATGCTCACTCGCCGTGAGCATTACGTCCAACACACCGTCGAGCATTCGCAATCGAGTATTACATGGAAATTATCTAGGAAACTGAAGCTTATAAATAACTACAAAGAATAGGTTTTCTAAAATAATGCAAAAAAAATACATTCTTAAAATTTTATTTGACCCCATTGAAAATCAAATCATTCAAACAATTTACAACCTAAAGTGTCGACTAATTTGTAATTATAAAATACTCTCCTTCTATCTACACACCGCGACACATTAACACGATTCAAGATCTTAAGCGAACTTACGTTACCCACTTAAAATAACTCAACTGAGGTGGTTCAAAGTAACTGGCAAAGGATTATTTTGCACAAATTAATAAGAACAAATGAAGGTAACCAGTAAAATTAGAAGGGATCAAATATAACAACACGTATTTCATAGATGTTAAGAAATAGAGCCTAACTCGATGTAGAATGTTTGGAAACCAACCGCCCTTACTCAAAAAATCACTGGGTTGCCGCGTCTTTTTATACGCTGTTGACATACATATTTGTAGATTGGTGATACTTCCTTAAATAAATATTGCTTGGTAGTTGTACTCCTGTTTCCGCACTTAGACTCCGATTGGTCCTTTGTGCGTGGTTAAATATTGCTTACAAATATCTGACACTTCCTTGCCAAGCAAGCCAGTTTTAATTATATATGTCGTTGTTTGTTTACAAACATTCTACATCATGTTTGGCTAGTGTATAGGGAGGGATAGCAAAATCTGAAAAGGTCTATTACCCGAATGGTTTTTTAGATTTCAGAGCTTTTATCTCTGGGATAAAACAATTTAATCTAAGTATTATCTTTATCTACATATTTTTTATGAAATTATGTTTATAATATACGCGAAAGTTTGAACACACCTCATTTAAATAAAATAATAAAATGGGCAATTAATCAACATCATATAATTATGAATATTAACAAGTTTAAAGATTATGTACGTAGTTAAACATCTGTTATACAGTGACACCTAATATTTTTATATTTATGTATTTATTTATTGGAAAATTATTGTTTGTGTATTGACAATGACTTAAAAAACAACCTCTGCGAGAACATTCAGAAAGTTATTCCAACCAAGATAGGGCATTTGGAGGCATAGTACATTTCTATAGCATTCTAAAACAGTTTAAATCCATAATAATTGTTTAGGTCTATGTCACAACGATAACTTAAGCCTCCATTACTAATGCGCTTTAAGTCAATGTCAACACCACATTAAGATACCCACTTGAAGCTAATTAATACTAATATTCATCTAAATAAATATTTACACGATGTCACCACACCTTGATGTCACAAACACACTAAATTTAAATTAATACAGATTCATACAACACTTCTAAATTGGATAAAAATAAGTATAATGAAATGGAGGCTCTTGTATATATCTTTGTACATTCTGGTAATGTATAGTTTTTTCTACCTTGTGTTTACAGTTTACAGCATAATATGACTAAAGAGGTTATTTTTTTTACCGTGGAGCAATCTTTGATGTTGTCAATGGTTGCTTGCTTAAACAAAACTCTAAATTATAATTACAACGTAGATTACAACCTATAATAGTGCTGAAAATTATCTTCCATCATGCAGCAGCTTCTTTTAATATACCTGAAATATATATTACTTATACTTCTTTTTATTTTAATAAAATATTAGTCTACTTATTTGGATGGTTCAAAGAAAATGTTAACCTCTCTCTCACACATTTATTTTCCTTACTTTGTGCGTAGTGATATTATATTAAATGTGCTAATCACTTCAACTAAAATTGACATCAAAGGCTGTGGTTTAAAATTGAAACTAGTGTTCCGACAAAGTTGATGGAACATCACTTGAATTATTCTAAAGTATTATTGAAAGTCATTTTTAATTAAGTAAAACACCGACTTCAAAGTTTTTTCATCCTATTATCAAATTTGACCAAAATATGGGACCATCCCTAAGGTTTATAACAGAGCGAAAAAAATCGCTCAACATACCAAAAAGCGGTGAATTTAACGAAGAGACCATTCTGTTTTGAAGTCGGTTTCAAATAGAACAGTTAAGACATCGATCTATCAGGCCTATGTATAGGCACCTTAATACGTTACCTACACACATATTTCTATACATAGTATCGAAGTTTACAAATGCATTTTATTTAATTATTTGAATGAGTTCATAATGCTTTTCAAAATGTTAACCACTTTTCGAAATTTATGTTAGAGGTACTGATAAATCTGAGAGAAAATAATTATTTTATTCAAATTAAATATTTGCACGAAATCCCTAGAATCCTTCGTCATAATAATAAAAGCTTAATTTTTTATTGGGAAAATAGGTAATGGTTTTACGGTGGCTTTGAATGTAAGTGCAGAATTTAATTAAATATGTACTTAGGTATATCTTGCGAAATTCATAGAACTTAGCAAAAACGTAAAAAGCAAAAAATAAAACATGCAAATAAAGTTGTATCATTAAATTTATTTATAAACTAGAATATTTTACACAACTTAACAAAATACATACATCAAAATAAACAGAGCAACCAAAATGTCATACTCATCAGGCGTTTTAAGTTTTCACATAATTAACATGCAAGTGATTTACTAATTAAGCATTGTATGGAGCATGGCATGGCTAATTTAACTCTTGAATATTCCTCTATATATAACGGGGCGGGATGAAACCTCTCCAATATAATGGATATGAAAAGAAATCGATGTATGAATAATACCAAAGTTAAATAATGGTTCAAGATAAAATTAATTAGGT
The DNA here is from genome assembly GCA_947044415.1 of Eupithecia dodoneata. NCBI lineage: Eukaryota > Metazoa > Arthropoda > Insecta > Lepidoptera > Geometridae > Eupithecia > Eupithecia dodoneata. The sequence goes on from OX345670.1 coordinate 7,457,426, forward strand.
ATGCCACACATCCAATTTTGTTCAATTGCGTAAAAAAATCCGAGACAAATACATTTGAAGTCAATGGCAAGATATTCACACGAATTTGGCAACGAAACAGAATTTTTGTTTTAAAATATGAATGAAAACTATTCCATAATACTGGTGACGTCAAACTGACCTTAATTTCATCGAGAAAATAAATTTGTACTATCACAAACGTTGCAGGTTTCAAGCAATGTTGGAAATACTATTCTTCAGTTTTTGTTAAGCTTAAAATAAAAGCTGGGCTACGCCGAAACATGACAAAAAAAGAAATCCTTAAGCCAATTAAAAATAATAATTTTACTACGTTATTGCCACATAAAATACTTAACTAAATAAGAGTGATAATAATATATGTAAAAGGTTGTATACAAATATTTACAAAACATCAGAAACTGGTAACATAAAACCAGCAAGAGTTCTAAAAGATCTTCAAATACAGAGATGCATATGCTTTTCTCCACAGTTCATTCAAACATGATTAAAAATCATTAGATAAAAATTTTGACAGCTGTTACTATTACATTCGTTGACCAAAATGTTTCCACATTCCCATTTTTTATTTAGTTAGAACTAGCATGGGTGTTTCTTTAAATTATTACTTTAGCAACTGCCAAACAGCCAAAACATGATGTGTGATTTTCGAAAATATAAGGAGGTATTGTGGATAGTAAAGAGTGTCCGATTGGGTTGTTTCGTTGCTATGGACTGAAGCCTATTCAGCTATAACTAGCGTACAAAACAATTTAGTACATAATAATCCAATATTGCATGAACTTTCACAAAAGTCCTCCCTTAAAAGTATTACATCGAATACACTATTTACATTGCAAATGAAAGTTCACTTACATTTCGATTCTATATTTAATTTGTCATTTATCTTTTTATATAAATATACTTTAAATTCATTTAAGATGGCCTAAATAATACTAAACATTTGTAGGTTTCTGGATGATGAAAGGAAATACAAACTCGAGGAACTGTTCAATCCAAGCGATAGGCGATTCTTACAATAAATTTTGACGAACCTTATTTCGAATTCTACTAAATTTAAAGTACCGGCAGCATGATTCTAGACGAGCTACGAGTACAACTTACGCGTGAGATTACTATCGCTTACGAAACTATCCAGAATTACAGGCAATTAAATATCTTTACTTGCGATATTTTCAAACGAAGCGTAGAATGTGCGTACAGAAACCGATTTGTGCTTATTGAATTTTTGAAATTTAATGAACAATTTCGCTCTATTCTGCATTCAAAAACATCCCAAGTAAGTGGGGGCGACGTGGTATCCTGTCTACACTGAACACATTGAGTCCATGGTCGATCGCCGTCTCGCTCACCCTAGTCGCCGCCAGCATCGCTCCGTCCCTCGACGGCATTACAATATGCTGCAGGTTGCTGTGCAACAACTGCTCGAGCCGCCTTTGCTCTTTTGTCTCTGATCTGGAAAAGTAAAAAGCACAATGAGGCTTGACATGATACATCTCGATTATAGAGTATCTACACTACCTAATCTAATATGGATTATATAGATGGATTCTAAGTTACAAGATGGAATGGATTGGACTTACGTAGAAAGGAGAAAGGAAGGATGGGACGGTTGGTATAGGATTTGTTAACTCCAGCGAACTTCTGAAAAGGCAATAGAAACGGTTTATTTTTGCTCTTAGCTGGTTGGTATGCAGCTCGTTTCTGGTGGTAATGGGCGATGATCAGTTTTCGAAGGCATGGTGATTCGTATCCCAGCCTCCTTAACTCTTTTATAAGTAAGTAAATGTAAAAAATAAGAAAAAAGCATATGTATATGATATTATTCTTCGTTTTTTTGTCTAACATGGAGGAGTTTTCGCCCAAACCTCTCTGACATCATGTGTAGCGAGGATCATCTAAGCATAGGCACACGCTGGGCTCGACCAGGTGTTTGCCTGCCACCTAGACGAACCTAAACGTAGAAAAAGACCGACACGGCACACGTGGTCTTTGAGCATTAACGCACATGAAAGGACAGAGTAAGTGAGAGTGACGAGAAGCTTGCTCGTGGCAACGTTCGTGCTTAGAATGAAGGCATTGGTACGTTACGTGAAGGGATAAAGTATAAACAGGGAATAATAATAATACCGTAAATGCATGCGCAGAGTCATGGAGCGCGCCATACTTAGAATCATATTGCTATTTCCTATTTTAGTCTATTTGCGGATTTCAGAGACTAAAGTTCAAGTAAGACGTTAGTGAGCGGATGTTGGGTGTCAAATGGACTTGGGAAGCTTGGCCAGACGGAGTGACGTCAGTTGGACTAAAGCACTGAGTGATGGCCCAGAGACGGCCGTGGGAATAAAGGACGTTTACCGGTGCGATGGGTCGATGACATACGCAAAACCGTAGGCTACACCTAGCCCAGGACTGAGGCAAATGGCATTAAACATAGAGAGGTAGCGAGGCCCAGCAGGGGGTCGACAAGGGCTGATGATGATGAAGTGCTAAGTATACCGTGTGAGTTGGGCTCGGGCAGATGCTCGCGCGGCACCAGATGCATGACAGTGGTGCGTCCGAGCGGCAGGCCTAGGGCTCCGAGGGTCACGGAGCTGTGCAGGAAGCGGCCCTGGTAGATAAGCCGCAGGATCTCTGCGCGGGACACCAGCTCAGCTGCCCAGTCCGCTGAAATACCAAAAAAAATATTTAGATTGTTTGTAGAATATGTACTGGATTCTGCGTTTCCGTAAAAAAAGTCTGCACGTTATTAAAGACCTTCTACTGCATTACAACCCTGTCCGATCAGTAGTTTTGGCATGAAGGAGTAACAAACATCCCTAAAAACTTTCGCAGAAGTGGTACGATGAGACTTGTGTAACAAACTCACAGAAAACTCCTTAGGTCTCACCGCATTTATCAATATAATAGTAAGTACAAGCTTTAGATACCAATATCTACGACTTAGGAGTGTAAATAACATCGGCTGAGGACGCCGCCGTTGTCGTCGTAGACATAAGGCTATTTCTCACCGTTCGACGCTAACCGGCAGGCATAATTCGATACGGTGTCGATATGTGGTGAGACCTTAACTGGGCAACGGATTGAAAATGTCATCGACACTTTTGAATAGCTTCTACAGCCACTATCTTATCACCGCAGTAGAAACTACAGTTTGGTATGTAGACCCTAGTGGTAGATAGAACACATTGAACGCCGTGAATTAGTCGACGAACATTTTATAGCATAAAAATCCTCCCAGTTGAGAGGATTAATGTGTTTTCATTTAACAAACAAAACGTTATCAATAAAAGAAGTTTAAGTTCTAATTACTTTTTATGTTTTAAAATTAATTGAGTTCTAAATAAAAGAATCACGATTTAGAACAATCCACTTTCATACACATTTGTTTGAAAAATTAATTGAGTTTGAAACAAGAAAATTGAAAAAAAGGACAGATGATGCCCCCAGAGAGATTTGAACTCTCGACCCCTGGTTTACAAGACCAGTGCTCTAACCCCTGAGCTATGGAGGCTTGCGTCAAGACCGTTGTAAGTGCCGACCGCCAACGGAGCTCGCTAACGCATAAACACCACTGTAAAATAGCACACATTCGTAATTCACGCCTATACATTGGAATGCGGCTGGAGTCAACAGATGGCGCTGTGATAAATCCCGGTTTTGTTTTTATTCACAGGTGGGATTTATTGCTTTGTTCGAGAACCATATGGTGGATGATTGTTTGTGGTATGTTAATAAATTCAGTATTTTAGTTCATAAATTGCTTTAATTTTTGCAATAGATTAAAATTATTTGTTTTTAGGTCATCGCTAACAATCACCGATAAAAACTGTTCGGTTAATGAACTTAAGATAAGAAATCGCCTTTTCGTGTTACATTTTGCCAGCAATATACCGTATTTATTTATTTTCTGTAAACAAAAGCTAGTCCGATCCTTTTCTACTTTATGTGCACAATCTAACATCTAATCTCGTACACAGAGTCGTAATTTAGCTGAATCCAGCGAATAAAACTAAGTGTGAAAATGAATTCCCTTATCTGCAACTTGGAATAGATAGAGGTCACCTGTCCGACATTTCGTCCGACTTTTTTCTTGCCGTAGTATTTGAAGCATGATCGATTATAATCTGACAACCAACGTGACGTCGGTGTCGTGACGTTGAAGCTACCCGAAAGGTTAAATGTCATTGGCAACAGACGGAGTTTTACAAGTACTTAGATTGTATAAAATATTGAAATTGTTTTATCCAATCTTCTGAATTCGGTGAATTCTCGACGATCTCCAGTGTATTTCTGTACCTAGGTACTTAGAAGTGAAAAATCACTACATCATCGTATAAAACAAAGTTCCTTCCCGCTGTCTGTCTGTCCCTATATATGTATGCTTAGATCTTTAAATCTACGCAACGGATTTTGATGCAGTTTTTTTTAATAGATAAAGTGATTCAAGAGGTAGGTTTATAAACCATTTGACACATAGATTTCCTCGCGGGCGAAGCCGCGGGGCGCATCTAGTCCATAATAATCCCATTCTTCACTGAAAGTGAATAAAGAACTTAAACAGCAAATTTTTGTCGAAATATACCAAATTGATTTTTAACTCGTTACTCAAAAATCTCGACCATCAATGAAGAAGCTCGGGTCCAGCTGGCTCAGGATCGAGATACGTGGAAGGGCCTTTGCCTAGCATCGGGACCAATCGGGACTAACCAGGCTAATTGTCATTGTAATTCCAAACTTCCCAACATAGAACCGGATCAGCCTAGACTACAGTCGTTAGTCCGGATAATCTAAACTTTACTACGGCAACTCTACCAGGGTGGCATGGCAGTGGTAGTGGCAATATTTCAGCAGCTGATGGCAAGCGCTGCGGCCAGTAGCCAGACTAGGGCAATAGCCATCGCGTGCGCCACACCACTAATACCCTAATGCCACACCTATAAATGTATAACAAGAGTATACCCGAGACGTAGGTAAGGTAGTAAACTAAGTTAGTTTATAGCCGAGCCCGATCGCGCAATTAGTACTTTTCAACTGAACTGAACATTACCGAAGCTTCTCAAAATTGAACAAAAAGTTTTTACAATTTAACTGTTCAATTAAGGTGAACAAATTAATAAGTTAGTCCACTATGTTCTTAACTTTTCAATTAGTAGAAGCAATTAGGTAAAATTCAAAAGTTCAATAAATGCTTTGTCAGCAGATAACGGATATATCAAATGATACAAATTTAAGTAGTAGTTATGTAAATTGGGCTAGAACCGTAAGTAGCTTATTCGTATATTCACATTAATTCGTCATATTATCGTATTTACATAGACAAATAAAATAACTATACTGTTAATCCAATGGCTTTAATGACAAGAAAAACCAAAACCTTTGAATTTGACAATAACAACAACAGAGAAAAGCAATAAGATCCATCAGCAATATTGCTAGAAAAGTTAAAACTTGCAACGCAATAAAAGCCAACAGGGATCGCATACGTCAGAGTGCAGCATTTACTAAATGCAATCGAGCTGATGGACGGACACCACTGGTAATAAACACAGGCGAATGCGATAACCACGGTAACAACGATGGATGGAATTCAACAAAGAGGAATAAATTGTAGCTTGGAATTGGAGCTCTCGATTGCCTACAATTCATTCGGTTGGTTAGCTAGTGTTGATTCAATGCTACTTCATAATGAACCTGATATGAAAATGGATGATAAATATGAAGTACAGAATTCTTAGTAAATACACATAACATAACGACAGGACTTAGAACTACCTCTACATACAAAAGTTAATGCAATATCCGGTACACAATCTGGTTAAAGGAAGTTATGGTAAAAAACAATTTACCAAACAGTGTAACAGTATGTGATAACTGATAACATAAATGTGTAGATTATACCTATATACCTACCTTACTACACTAATTATAAATATTGCGTTTCCAAAATGTGCCGTGTTTTCTGTTTAAGTTTGTATAAGTTCTTTACCTACAGCTACTCAAATTACGTTTTATAGTTTTCCATTATGTAGTTAGATATATTTTAAATATATAACTTAATATAGATCTTAAAGGTAACATTAAATTCATTACTATGTAATAACTTTATATCATTGTAAATTAACTGCATAGTTTGTATAAAAAAAAACATTATTTAAACCTAAGTTGACTAAAGCAGGATGACGGAAGACGACGTTTTGGATTGGAAATAAGACTGCTCCGAAGACTAAATACGGAAGAGGCGTAAAAATGGCAAGTTTAAATGATGACGATTGGCATATGAAATAGCCAACGAATAAAAACACTGACACATAATAAAAACTAGGCAATAATACAGGCAACAAACGTACGAAGGATGACGTAATAAAGCAGGAAAACATAACGAAAACAAAACACTAATGTACAGTCAATCATACGAGTATGTCATGTCAATCACCAACTGACTCAATTTTAACATGAAATACCTACAAATATATATACGTATAGTATATAGGTACGCACAATGTTTTTGTTTCCTTTGTACGCAAATATAAAGGTGCAAGTACACTAGAACGAACGCGCGTAAAGTATCACAAACTAACGGGTAACTGACCTCGCGTAACTTTACTCGTCGAACGAGGTCGAATCAGCTTCAAAACAATTTTAGTTTGTTACGCCCATCGCTTACGCACGCGCTGCGTGGGCTTATGCCGGACATTTAACATGAAAAATAAACGATTTTGTCTATAAAAACATGCTTAAAATTCAACATCCTGCTATTTTTGTCTGATATAAAAGTAGGCTACAGGCAACTTGCAAAGCTATCGATTCAGTTAAAATTGAATACCTACTTCATAAATATACGTACAATACTATACAACCTGTCAGTACCTTTATGTTCCCACGTTTGGGCAATGTATGATTACTCTGCATACACAAAATACAATATACTTCACGGTTGTTGGATAGCGCATTATTTTCAGACTATTTCTCAAAACTTTACGAAAAAATGACGTGCACCCAAGATATTTTGGTTCATCTACGTTGTAATTTTGTCTTCATTTTCAATTGCCCACACGAACGAACGTTACGATGGAAAGAAACCGACGAAAACACAATAAAATTAGCATAACATCAGCTCCGCGATATCCATCGGCATTCCTTTGGCATAACCAGGGAATCTGGGAAGAATAGTCAAGTAACCAAGCTATGGAATAACAATTTCATTTGCATAAAAATACGTGCATTTAATAAATCAATGCTAAAGTAGGTAAGGTACCTTCGAATTTGGCACAGGTAAATCTACGACGGGGAATATTTAAAGGGCACTTTGTCCTATTTTTGTTTTATATAAGATAAAAGTTACCGATTCGGAGACAGTACTTACTACTTACTTATACTTACTGTAATTTCTTTCAAACATTTTCCGTCTTTACGAGACAGAAAACGGTCTGTGTTTTAAAATAAACCAGCAGTTTTATAAAAGTATGTTCCTCTGGGAACATGGCACGCACCGTCTGCGCCACGTGCCTGTCATACCGTAGCACGATTCGCTCATTTTATTTTACACGTGAACAGGAATTTATCTATTTTCCTCTGTACAGGGAATTACATAGACTGGAATACGAGGAATTATTTTAAAGCGTTTTCTTTGAAATGAGGCTCTGTATCTGCGTAGCCCGCATCGACCTAATTATTAAATTCGCTTGGGTGTTCAAAAAAGCTTTCGTATGCGAGTAGGTATCATTGGCTTTATACTTGTTTTTATCCGGGGAATGAAATCACGGAATCCCGTCACGTCGACGTCACGTCCGCACTCTGGGTTCTAAAGCCCCGGGGACTGAATATTATTATTTTTATCTCTTGTCTATTTTGAAAGGAAGCTTACCAAAGCCTTGATACTTAGTCTTCGTGAACATTTGTTTGGTTTGGTAGTCTTTTAGTTACGGAGTCTATACAAACTTCTGCGTGCTCTGATTTGCATATATAGTGGTAAGCATTATGGTAATGAACCCTAAAAACGTAACAAAATGTAAAACGATGCATGTAAAAACTGTACTAGATTTACATGATAAAGAAAATGAACTAAAGATTTTAATAAAACCTTTTCAAATCTTAAATTGCATTAAATAAACAGAACTTAGAAATGGTAGTAATCTTATAACCAGTGGATCGTGAAAAGTAATATTCTTTATGAAACTGAGTGAAGAATGAATTAAAATCTCAATGCCTTAAAACCATAATGTTTTAAAAGCATTTAGATTCTGATTTAGAGTTATAATTATGTTTAACTTAAGTTTAATCGCTTTTATGTCGATATCACGAGTTTAGCTGCTGTGCAGTGTGTTTGATACAAGCAACTTGCGAACATAATGTAATTGGCAGGCTCCCCTGGGGCACTCACAGGGACCGCTATTCTTCCTCGCGTTTGTCTGAAGGCAATTAGTACGTTCACGGCTAATTTGTATGAAGGTGCAAGTAGATAAAACAGTAATTTAGTTTTATTGCTCAGTAAATTTAGTCGCTTTATTTATAGACCCAGTGACGTTAGTATTGTTTGAATAAAGATACAAATGGCTAACAGGAAAGAAAAGGCCTATTCGGTCGCAGTGTCTACAAATTTTATGTTCAAATTACTAAATCTACCAAAGTTTTAAGTTAAAGAAACTTATTAAATCAGTCGTACTTTTAAACTACGATACACATTCACACTACGAAGAAATATTATTTCTTCGTAGCATTCACATCCATTTATTTAAATATCGGCTCGCAATCTCTATGTAGAAACTGAAGAACATTTACCGGCACAACCTCCATGATAATATTACAATAGCATAAACTGATTTCCATGGCGTCAGATCGCTTCACCCCATTGAGCACCCCTGTTCACCCTCACTTCATTTTCAATTTATCGACCGTTATTATATCGCATAAATAAAAGTTATGTGCTATATTATGAAGTCAACTTCTGTAATTTAAATAAACAATTTATTCCCTTCGAACCGAGTACCGGTGTTTGCTATCTTAGTATTTTTTTATATTTTACGCATAAATACAATATATACAATTATAGTGTAGTTTTCAGTTTCTATGCCCGCTTAATTATGTCTTACTACCAATAAGGCATACCATAAAGTGCATTTATGAGAATTTCTTTCTACTTCGTTTTTATCAAAATTACATATAAGTTTCATTGTTTTCGTGACTATCGTTGCGGAAGAGATGCTAAAAAGTGAATTCGTTTACTAAACTATATGCAAATCAATACAACCGATCCAAATATCCACCGAAATGGCGCACTGTTCGTTTAAAGAATGAAGGTTCAATTATGGAAATTAATACAATTAACTGCATTGACCTCAGCCTTGCGTTTTATTATGAAATCTGCCCGTTTAGTGTGATTTTGGCATTATCACTGCCACGAGTTCCTGAATAGCAAGGATGTGTCTAGCTAACTACGCAAATATATCCTTATCATCCACCCACTTCGTTTATTCCGGTACATTTTACTACAGATTGTTTTGGTGGGTGCTTTATTAATATACTTATCTAACAAACTAAGTGTTCTATTTCAATTACCGAATCATTCGATTGATATTTTGTCGCGGTTCTCACTCTCCCCGCTCCAGGTTTATTGAAATATAATTATTTTAGTCGCTAGCTCCTGTGTATTATTTTGTGTGCAAAAAGCATTAATTAATAGAAGATCTCATGTCAATACATCTATGATTATTCCTTGATTTTTTAAATCTATTACGTATGTTATTTGTGACATGTTTTGACCGCGAAGGCATATATTTAGCAAACGTTGTGTTTGTGGGCTGATATGATATGATTTACGTATACATATATACCTAAATAACTCATAGCGGTGATGCAAATCAAATAACCGAGTTTACCTTCAGGCCAATTGTCGTAAACATGTAACGCGATATCGCCTGCCGAGTCTGTGGGGCTGAAGACGAATTCCTTTGATTTGTTCGACACCAGGATGAGACGGAGGTTGATCTGAAAAAAAAGAACTTTGGTTAGTACGTCAAAAAGTGATCTCCAATCTTTTTTCGATTTCTGTCGTGGAAAAAAATACATCCATCTGTATTTCTTCATAATAATAACAACAATCACCATTTTCCTTATTTTGCATCGTAGGTAGCTAAAGTTTGTACGACAATAAAAACAAGGAACGAGGAAAAAGCTTCAGGTTCAATGAACAGCCAGATTAATATTTTATGCTGTCATCTATACAGTCAATTAGCACTTGTACAGCTGTCAACCAATAACCTAATTAAAAAAGCTAATAAGTCTGTTACAGACCAGAAGCTGAAAACAGGAATATTTTAATAGCAAAGCTGGGAGCAACAGGTGTGAACGAGGTCAAGGAAGTCGACCTACATACACGGAAGAAACTTCCCGGAACTAGACCGTGAATCGTGGTTTATTAATTTTGACTTTGCCCACTTTCTCGACCTAGCAATTTTCCGCTCAGGATAAGCGGAAAATTTCATGTTTGCTTAAAAGCATTTTGCAACAAAGCGTAAATTCAGGAGCTAAATCTCCCAAGCAAAATATGTGTGCTCATATTTCTGCTTATTCTTCAATGATAACGTATAGGGTAGGGTAGGGCAATGCTGTGGTCGTACACTGTAGGTATACACGTGTTCTCGAGTTTCACGTGTTAAATTACATTACATAGTACCTCTAACTAACCTCCGGATAACTATATAAAGCATTGGTTTGTTATATAAAAAAAAATATTTTATTCTAGAATATGTATTTTGAAATGTGACATTTTGCATCGGCCATTTTTCTCAGATTAACATGACAAAGCCGCGAAACGAGATGTTATTTAGTTGAAGCAGCTCATCCTCGCCGCATTAATATGTATGCAAATACTCAGGGGCCGCAGCAAAATGTCGCATAATTTTACGAAAATGTCACCAAACTTAGAGCACGCGGTGCGCGGTGTGGCGACACCTAAAAGCCGCTGTCCCACCGCCACACACGGAGAGGCTATGCACGTGTGTCTAGCTTGAAAAGCAACACAAACATTTTCTTGAAGGCAGAAAATGTATGTGCTTGTCCACTGCAACCCACGCATACGAGGAATAGTGATGTCATCGCTACACTCGTGGCTTGCTCGAAATATAGCACCCACGCAAGTAGCAACGCTATACTCGCGGCACACGCTATGCACGCGGTACACGTACACCGGTAATAGCTGGTTTACACTTTGTTAAGTATCAAGTGCAAGTGTTAAGTGATTAGAAGCCGTCTCTATTTTTACTGTTAAGTAGCTACCGCCGCACACCCGCGCTTTCCCCTCACTCGCAGCGCCGCCCGAACTTAGCACTGTGTAAGCAGTTTCGCTTTGTCAAGTGCATAGTACGGACGGACGATGAAGTGGACCGAGGAGCAAACGGTTAACTTCGTGAGAGAATATATAAAATACAAGTGTTTATACAACGTCAACTGCAATGAGTATAGGATTAAGCCATTACGTGATGCAGCTTTATTGGAATTAAGTTCCAGTACGTGTATCAAAGACTTTGGCCCTAAAGAGGCGTATCTTAAAATAAGAAGCTTGAAATCAACATATTCGCAAGAACTAAAAAAAATAAGAGATTCCAAAAGATCCCGTGCTGGAAGGAGCGGCATTTACATACCAAACATGAAATGGTTTAATACTTTACATGATGCGTTGTTGGCGGTAAACAGTACAGGGGAATGCAGGGAAACACAAAGTCATTTTGTAAGTACATATAATTATTTTAATAGATATATTGTCATTTACTAGCAACTAGCTTCTGCTCGTGGCTTCGATTCGTGGCTGGCATTTGAAAAGCCCATGTCCAACAATTAATGAAGTCTGATGATGATGTGTCATTCAGCGAATCATTCTTTCCTGCCATGGAACGGCACCTGGCCCTACGAAGAAATCTGCGTAGTTACTTCGTACGTTTTGTGCTAATTGCGATGATCTATTCTGCATATATCTAGTCATTGGTATCAAACCGGCTGATGAAACTTCTCTCCAGGAACCAGGTGTTATATTGCCTTCAGAATCTTCCACATCAAGTGATGTTACTTGCATAGTACTTTTCGTTTTCCTCAACCAGTTATGTAAAGCGCAACAACATTTAACAATTTTGTCTACTTTGACGGGAGCGTATGGCAGGGGTTTTTCAAAAATTCTAAATCGAGCTACCAAGATTCCAAAAACATTTTCCACTTGTCACACACACACACACATTTTGTCTTGCTTTAGATAATCTATAGTTAAATATTTTTTCTTTGTATGCCAAATTATTACCCCCATAAGGTTTCATAAGATACTTTTTTAAAGGAAAAGCATTATCTCCTACGATCACGTAATTGTCAGGTAAAAGATTATTTTCCAGAGCACGGCTGATGTTGCTATTGCTAAAAACTCCACCATCCCTGACTCGTCCATTGCATCCAAAATTGATGTAGGTGAAACAATAATATAATAGCCATAAGAACAATATTGTTCTGATTCTTATAATTATAGTAATAGCTTCCAGAATGGTGTGGTGCTTTAATCAGAATATGCTTCCCATCTATAGCACCACAACAACGAGGAAAGTTCCATCTTCTCTCAAATCCCTTTCCTCAATATCCTTCCACTCTTCTTCGCTACTCGGCATCTTTAACAATAAATATATTTGTTTTATTATTTCTAGGAAACGGTTTCTCCACCTGAAGTACAACAAATAGAAAACGATTTACAGCATGACAATTATACAAGGTCAAACGAAGAATACACTAGTTCTGAAACTGTTTCACAAAGAAAAGATGGCAATTCGAAAATAAATGAAGACAAAGATTAAAAAAAAACAATAAAAAGGTCGTTAAAAGACTATGAGAACTTGTTAATCAAAATAAAAAACGTTGCAGAGGCTGTTAAGAAGCCAGTTGAACAGATTGAAAATGAATTCGACATTTTCGGAAAGAGTGTTGCTGCTCAATTAAAGACTATGCCTTTGGATGTGGCTATTGAAACGCAAACAGTCATTCAAAATAATTTATCAAATGCGCGTTTGAAGATTCTTCGAGATACTCAAAATGACTAGCGATGCTATTAACATTACATTGTCTTGTCAAAGCCCCGAAACTGCAGAGACATCTATGACAATCGACTTGATATCTCAAGCTTGGTCATCTTCCGAAACCAACAAAAATTAAATTCATGCATAACTAACACAGATAAGTACACACTTTACTGAATAAAGATAACATTTTAATTAAAATCTGTATTACTCTACTCACCTTTATAAAATCCTCTAGAGAATTATACACAGCATCACAAATTTCAGGTATCATCAACGATATAGTTGCTTTAGATACTCTGAACATATGTGAAAGAGTGCGTAAGCTGCATCCAGTATTAATCAGGTACATAAATATTTGCAGTTTAATTTTAGGGGACAGTGCACTCCTCATAAATGTATCCGATTTTGTTATAGTTGGCCCAATAAAAGTCAATAATTCATTAAATTTCTCTTCTGACATTCTCATTGCATTAAAAAAACTCAATGGGATCGTCTTTAATCAGTTCATAAAAAAGTTTAACACTAGCTCCACACTCAGATCTTCTGCTTATCCATTTTCTTTGCCATAACCTCTTAGGTCTTTCAATTTCAACCGACAATTCATGTTCAATTTCCGATGCGATTTCTGACCGCTGCTGTTCGTCCTCCATATCGCACCGACAGAGCCACTTTGAACCTGCAGAATCAACTAAACTCTGTGTGAAAGTTCTGAATACACTTAACACTTGATACCAAATAAACACGTTAACTAATCACTTATTACTCGCACTTGCACTTAACAAAGTGTAAACCAGCTATAACGTAGGCAACACACACGGACCCACGCGCAGCTAAAATGTGCCGAGTGTCCTTCGTGCACAGCTTGCGTGGCGGTGGGACAGCGGCTTAATGTATGGTTAGTGAATGAGCCATGATGATAGCGCTCCAAAGAAGTATTTACTTAAGCTTGAATAAAGAAAAAATACATTTTCGTTTTTATACATTTCATTAAGGGCTTTGTCGCACACGCGATTTAAATGTGACAAAAATAATGTACAAAAAGTGATAAAATCAAAAAGATACACGCGACCCTGCCAGGATTCGAACCTGGAATCTTCTGATCCGTAGTCAGACGCGTTATCCGTTGCGCCACAGGGCCGATGTAAACTAGCTCGAAATATCACGCCTAGAGCTGTCCATTCCGACCAACCACATGTATTATTCATCAACCGATTTTTATATTTTTAAAAATATTTTTGCCTACAAGATATTTTTTTATCAGAGTGATGTAACAGGCAAATTAATTAGCCTCTGTTTGTTTACCCAATTAGCAGTTTCATATCGGTCGTGTTTTATAAACGACACGATTTGTTGTTAGTAGTTTCGTTGCTTTGTACGCAAGTTAATACGTTTTTATTTCAATCTACATAGATGGAATATACTCGTGATCTTTATATCAACTACAATTTTTTGTCTCAATTTTTGATTTTTTAACCCTGCATTGGAGAGCAAACAATCGGTGTATACGTTTGTATTCGCTTTTTTTATTGAATAAATTTTTATTAACTAGCCGGATTCTGCTAATCTATTATTTTACTGAGTCAATGGTTGGACAATGGTAACGTCCCAGCATCTTTAGTAGATATAAAGATACTATAGATCGTGCCCCAAATCGCCAAAATGTGTAATTTTGAGACCATTGTTATGTTGAAGTTAAAATTTAGTGGAAAAAGGACCCTGCAATTTTTTTTATACATACAGAGAAGATGCGTACATTTATACCATAGGCCATAGCATATAGGGTCGTTTTTTACACCTTCGCGATCTAACAAAAATAAAATTAATGGCCCGAGCGAGACCCTTCCATAGAAAATATTAAATATAAACGTTGCTAGTACATTTTATATTTTGTGGCGGTTCGCAGGGGACGTGATTCTAGGAGGAGTAGTGACTGTAAGCTATAGTAAAGCTAGATATTCTGTCATCTCGGATAAAGGTTTAAAGCATTTTCTCATGAAGCTAAGCATAAACTTTTAATATATTTATATAAGTATATTAATAAATAATATTTATACGATTATGTTTATATATCGAATAATATCATAGTTAAATTTGTAGTTGTTAAAATAATTTATATACAGGGTTTCCGGTAATGAATGGATAACCCCGCAGGTACTTGTGTGTGGGGGCACCACCCTCGGTCACTCAGAGAATCTAATACATCCGCACTAATTAATAGATAAGTCTGTTAATTTTTTAAGACTAAACGGATCCACAATGATAGTTAAGGGGTTGACAGCGCGTACACAAATATCTAGATCATATAAATATTTGTATATCATAATATATGTAGTCCGGGCAGGAATTGAACCCGCAATTATCCTATTATTATTATAATTACACTATTATATTATTTACATTAGGGATAATCGTAAGCTTTGTGACAGGGTAGGTTGTTCTGAGCACGGTCACTTTTACTAGTGACATCTAGTTATACGATACAAGTTCAATTTTATCTAGCATATGCAGTTCTTCTGAGCTCTTGTGATTTCTTGCTCCGCGTCGTGTCTTGCGGCGGCCATATTTCATTTTTCCCGCCAACTGGGGAGCCATCCCGCCATTCTTGCATCCACAAAAAGGCGGGAAAACGTTATATGCGCCTTTTGTTTGTACTCCCATCGTATTTTTACATGTTTTTCGATGTTGTGTCTTAAGATTAAGTTAGGTAACAGCGGACTAGGGGTCCATTTATCAAAATACGGAGTCTGAGATTTATGTTAACGTCATTTTCTTTGAATAATTTTTAAAGTACATTTAAGGTGTATCTAAGTGCTTACCTTTAAGCTTCTATTTGATAGGTTCTCGATTACTAAGTCGGCACCAAACGGCTTTAATTAGGAGATTTATAACAAAGCATTCGGTGGTACTAATCGGATTCGTATTACACGAATCCAATTAGTACCACACAATTTTGGAATTCATAACAAGATGCAGTAAAGCATCAATTCTTCCTCGTATATCATAAAAAATAAACAATGACTGAGTTACATTATCTCGTGCAAATATTATTTTCAGTTGCATAAGGGTGCAGGCGGGGTTTTTTTTTTCAATCAATCAATCAAATCATTTATTTGCAGAACACATTATTACAGGTACATGTCAGGTCTTATAACTAGAGTGGAGTCAAATGTGCTCAACCCGCAAGCAGGTGTGCAAATATTAAAGCGTGTTTTAAGGTCGTTAAATTAATCAATAATTAAAATAATCAATGAAAATAAATAAATTGGTACAATCAATAAATAGTTAACTTTAAAATTAATTCACAATCGTCAAAACATAATAAATTCTCTACTTAAGATTAATAAATTCATTTACACTATAGAAACATTGGTCAAGGAGCCACTTATTTAATTTTTGTTTAAATAAATTACCATTGAGGTCTTTAATAGATTCTGGTAACTTATTGAATATAGTAATGCACATATTATATACATTTTTTTCATAGATTTGTTTGTGGCATTGCGGTTCCTTAGGGGTTGTCACCGGGTCGGTGTTATTTATCGTGCGCGCTGTCCAAACGAACAGTGTGAGATGAGATGCTTCTAATGTTCCTTCGTATGTTATACTTGAGTTGCAGTTATTGAATAAACAGATATATCGTTGTGTCGCTCGCGGTAGTAATGATAGAATGTTATTGTTGTTCTATTATTTTGGAGCTAATATGTAATAATAATGTTTCTTCTACTTTTATTTTATATTCTGACAATATTACAAAACGAAAATTAAAAACAAAAACATACAGTCAAAAAGAACCTTGAATTTTGACCGAGACTTGAGACATTTTGAATTTGGTTTAAAAATATGTCTGTTACCTTAGGTTTTAATCTGGATCTCTGATCTCAAGGGGACTTTTGATACTGAGTGGTTCTTGGTACGAAAAAGCCTCTGCTTATAACCTATTAGGTACCGTGTGACCTCATTTGTGTAGGACTCGGAGTTTTGACGGTCAAAATGGCAATTATTTACAGCTTTCAGCTACGCCCTCTCGCGTCGGGGTTAAAAATGTTAATTTACGACCGTTGTGATGTAACAGGGCTCTGCATTGCGGCCCGTTAGTCTCTGGGACTTACACTGGCCATTGGTCGGTGTACCATTAACTTCATAATATTACGTGCAGTGGGAAATATGAATGAGTATGCGAATATGAAGTTAAGTTTTCACATAAATGCAACTATACTTTTTCAACATGAAACTGACAGATTTTTTTCCTAATTATAAAGTTAATTAGTGCTTTGAATTTTCAATATGATTTGATCATGATGGAACTGTAATGCGTCTCATGAATAGCGTAAACGTATGTAAAAATGTCTATGATAGCTGAAAACGCTGACCGCATTTGGCAAGCCGACAATGCTGCATCGTGCGACCTTGGAGAACCCTAAAATCGATATGCAGAGCAGAGTATAGCACAGTAGACGAATTAAGACTGAATATATCTCTTTTGGAGTTACCAACGCCTCAGAAATATATCATGCATTTCTAATTTAAAAGCTAAATAATGTAATTTCTCAGCACACAAGATACGTCTGGTTCTGTAAAAGTCATATTATTCAGAATGTTTTGCACGGATTCGCTTCCGTGGTTTTCCAAATTAAACTTGGCACAACTTGCCTGCAAAACCTGCTCCGAAACTGGGAATTACTAATTTTACAAACTAGGATAGTGAGCTTTGTAATAAAACAGGTTTGGGAGCTCATAGAGTATTCTGGCGAAACTTTGTACGTGCATACTAGCGCATTATGATAAACTATTTAGGACTTTGTTTATTTATACCACTGTGCTGCATTTTGGTCATATTATTGAAATCAACTTTTGTGGAAGCCGAAAGTAAAATGCATGAAGAAGTCCACCGACACCTTGAATCTTGGCAACGGCTTAAGCTTTGAGGTAGTTTCATCTACCATCTCGGCCATTTTTATGGTTTTGAATGTTTAGTTAATTTTGTGAACCTCCATTATGTATATCATCATTTTGTTTTACGAAACTATCTTTTCGTTGGACGTGGTTTCTAAATCGTGCCGCATTATTTATCTTTATCATCATCATCGAATGACGACCTGTGTGGAGCGGTGGACGAAGGTACGCTAGCGACGCAGGAGGTCACGGTTTCGATACCCGCCTCGGGACTAATGTTTGTACAAGAAGTGCAGATATTTTTTTCGTATTCTGGTCGTTTTCTATGTATAATCAAAAATATCTATCTATGTAATGTATTAACAGTATTATATATATCAGTTACCTCGTAACCATAACACAAGCTCTGCTTAGCTTGGGGCTAGATGAGTCTGAATTGTCCAGTATTATTTATTTATCGATCGTAAATTCGTAATGTCTGCACGGTAAAATATATACTATTTTTATATAAGGATCGCATGTTTCTTCACTCAAATTCACATTATCCGTTCGGCCTGCCGATCAAAATAAGAACCTTAAAAATACTCAAACACAAAAACACAGAAAACTTGATATCGTGTCGACCGACTGATAAGACATTTTCAACTTTATTCACACTTTCATGTGGGACTACCATGACCTTGCCAAAACCTAATAAACATTGTGGCTGCAATCATGCGATGTTTTCGCAAATATGTATCATTATGAGCTTGCTCAATGAACATGCAATGCTTTACCCAACCCAGTTTCGTTTCCAAAGGAAGGACAGTTCCTATGCCTGTCTTGTATACCTTCAATCAGAACCAGTAGACAGTACGTTATCTAACAATAAAAAAACTGAAAAGGCAGCAAAGGGCTTAAAATTAACACTTTATTGGACAGTTGGGTAAATATCAGACATTAAAACAAAGTCGCTGTCAGTCTGTCCCTATGTATGCTTAGATCTTTTTCGTTTTTTTTTAATAGAAAGATTGATTAAAGAGGAAGGTTTACAAACCATTTGACACATAGATTTCCACGCGGGCGAAGCCGCAGGGCTCAGCTACTTTTTTTTATAATTGCAGTTATCAAAAAAGAAAATGGTGGTTGTGCGAAATTAGCCGAATGATTCTGAAATTCAGTGAGAAGAAAAACAGTTAATCTAGCTCTTTCTAGGAAAGTTGTGTTGTAATGTAACAGATCCAGCAAACAAACAAGCAGAATGGCACATGGGAATTTCTTATAAGTTCTAGCTCGAGCGAGAAATCTTTGCATTATTGGATTGCGTTCACCTTCAGGCACATGTAAAATAGAAAACATTCCGTACATTTTGCAGTCTTCGCTTCCCTTTGAGTTGTAATAAATAAAGCCAGGATCCGGTGGAATAAACACAAAGAACTCAAAGAAATACTTTATTATTTGATACAGAGTAGGCAACACAAGAGCTAAGTAATTTTAGACACGTTATTCCAAGCTAGACGACAAAACCATGATAACAACAATCATAACAGATATGTATGTTTATAAAGGTATTTATAAATATTTATTGATTTTATTTTAGGTATTCTTTGTTTTAATTTTTTGAGTATTTATGGTAGCTTCTTTTTTATCTGTAGATATTATTCTGTTTGTGCGTACACATCTATCCACACTCATTTAATAATTTACCTTCGGTTTGCTGTAAGAAAACTATTTTAACTATTTTAAGGTAAAGCTCGCCTTTGTACATGTCCATTTTTTATTTACTTTTATGTATAATGTATCTTGTGTGTGCAATAAATAATTTAAGAATGGTATTAGTCACATCGAGTTTAAGTAACAGTGTCTCAGCCAAGACAGAATCAGATAGTTGTTACACTTGAGTTTCATATAAAAAGATGTTTGACTAAATGAACGTTGATGTACCAAGCGTTAAGCGCCCTGAGAAGTACATATAACTATTATTTGGCCGACAGCCAATGAATGTGGTAGTAGCAACGAGTGAACTTTGGCATTTTTCCGTTGCTCCAGACTTTCACTATGCCAGCCACAAAAAAGCTACTAAAGCTTTTTGTTATTGCGTTATTAAATTGATTCATAGAGGTTTGCTTTAAATATATTTCAGGCCTATATGATAGATATAATAAAACTATAGAAATGTATGAGATCCCAGACTTTTATAACCAAATTGCCCGGAAGGCTATAGGTAGATTTTGGCTCAAGAAGTACACTTGCTAAGTAAGTAGATAATGCCCTGACCAAAATATTCAAAGATGAACCACCTTTACAATCCCAAAATAAAACCACTCCGGAATTCGCACCGTTCACCCAATAATAAAACTGGGTCTTCACACCGACATGCAAAACAAATCCAATTTGAAAACTGAACTTGTCGCATAATTGGGAGAGCGGAAAGAAAAAAAAGCTTTTGTTAATCCCGAAGTTTGTTTGATCTGAGCTCGTTATGCGCCGAGTTTACACCTTTTGATTGGCATGTGAGGTTCGAGGGGGAGAAGAAAGGAAAGTTCGTTAGAGCCCTATTTGAACAGGTGTTGAAGACTTTCTGGATAAAGATCTCGGATTGTTTTGAATGCCTTTTAGCATCTGGAATGGTTTTGTCCCAGACTTCTTTGCGAAAAGATTCTAAATTTTGTGATTTATGGCTTCTAAAAGCTCTATGAATACAGCTCATTCTGGTCAGTAGATATCTGCTACTTTATACTATTAAACAGAGTACTTTTTCGCGTTAAGCTTCCTACCCCAGGGAAATATAAGAAGTGGGATGGGTACATGGCACTGGCAATAATTGCTTGATTTACGAGCACAAATGCCGTAGAAATGGGAAAGACCCTCGACCTAAATATGGGCTTTTGTTAGAGTACGATCGCATTTTGAATCTACGCGTAGTCCGATCTACCTTGAGCATTTGCGTGGGATGAGCAAAGAGGAAAATAATAAAACTGTTTTGAATTTAAGACGCATTTTCTCGTGTGGAAGACTGTCGCCCACATCCAAATTACGACGTAGAAACTACTTAATAAAAGTGCCGTTTAATGTAGGTAGTAAAGTTAAGTTTTTAGTAGATTAAACAACCTTTTAGTATCCAAGGCCCACCCAGCTAGTCGCTCGAGAGTTATGTCGTTTTATATGGAAAGGTGGAAAAGTGTAAGTTAAACATCAGTCTCTTTTGTTATTTTTATTTTATTAAGCAGTAGCCGTGCTAAATTTCACAATTTCATGGGTTTTTATTAGCTATCTACAGTCCGTCGGCCTAGCCATTTCGGAGATTAGTTGGTCTACATAAAAATCTAAAAAAAGACATTAGGTTTCAAATTACGTATATTTATACTTTTATAAGCATTTAGTAAAAAAATATTATTTCGACATTACAAACACACTTATATTATTTAAATTTGTATAGTAATATCACAGAAGTGGGAACACGAGTCTGGTAATAATTGTTTGATTTAGTGGCACGAATGCCTTAGAATCGGGTCGGCAGCCACTCGAGCGAGCCTTAATTTATTGACGCATCGCGAGGCAAGACTCTTCGACAGAGACTTAGTCAGGTAAGGAGGCAAGCCCTTGGGGCAAGTTCTTGTTACTTTAAATTTATAGACTGCGTTCACATGAAGCCCACACATGAGATGAAAAAAGAAGAAGAGATATAAAAATGACGTTTTCGAATCTTGTTCCATGTGGATATACATAAATGATGATTATGTACTCTTATATACCTAAATGGCTGATTTGATTAGACATGAATAAAATCCTAACAATGAAAATTTCAATTGTAACAAATTACAATTATGTACATATACAATAGAAACAGTGACCAAAATCAGTCACTGTTTCTATTGTATATGTACATATTGAGAATGAAACTCCTTTCCCTATCTACGCCTTTCAACATGCTCTTAATCCAACCCTGTATCCCGTCGTCGATACTTCGGTACCAGATTACCGATGTCATTACAGCCGAAATCTACGGCCTCCGTTATTGTGAGACGTTTCGTGGATTCAGAGTTATTTTCAGGTTTACATTGAATTTTAGACTGAAAATAAATTCTGCAGCCACCGAGGTTTATAATTTTGCTATACGTATTATTTGATTTACGGTCATATTTATAGTCCAAAGGTTTGCAACGAACACAGAAACTGGAAGTATAGAGCAGTAAGCTCTATACTTCCAGTTTCTGTGTTCCTTCAACCATTGAAAGTCAAAATAAGTGCAAAATAATAAATTTAGCACTCGTTAGACACCGAAATCAATGATTGTTGGGTACATAACATAGTGCAGACAGAACCTATTACTGTCATATAACTAAGCGCACAATGGCTCAATAATTTGGACTGCACAGTGCAAAAGCGCACAAGGCTTCAATTAATACTGAGCGCTGGTAAGTGCCGAGGCATGCCGCTGAAGTGGTGAATTGTATTTAACATCAGAAGCAAGTAGCACTTCTGCTTGAGAGCCAGTTTTCACTAGAGTGGAGCGAGCATATCGATTACCACCTTGTATTGGTCAAAGGAAATCAATCCAATAGTAATCATTAATCAGCGCACATACTTCCACTGCAACGTCACCACGGTCACAACGGCTCTGTCGGAGGACCAGCGTTGTTTGTAACGTGTTTAAAGCAAAATCATGCTGTGAACGTTTGTGCCAGAATGCGAAAATAAGTAATGTCTTTTATTTTTATACCATTTTCCGGTCGGAGAAAGCCCGGGAAAACAGAAGCAGAGAGCGTGTTCCCTAGCGGTATGAATGAGGAAAGTGGAGGAATAGCGCTGAATGCGAGTGGACGGTAAATGCACCAAGTAGGGCTGTGGTAATGCGCCGGGCGTCTGCTTTCATGGTGGAATAGGGGTGTTGGGATCGAGTCATGTAGTTCCTGTGAGCATTGCAAGCAAGCAGATCTAAGTATGGTGTCAAAAAAGCGTCTCAATCTCTAATGTCTAATGCCTGTCTCAATCTGTAATGTGAAGACCGAGGGTTAATAGGAATTTGGAAACTTGTCAACAGACACCAGTTGTCTGTTCACATGTCTAATATAGTGCTGAAAGATCCCCTCTAAATAATTAAAAAACTGCGTCACTTGAGCGCTTATTCCACGTCGAATGAAAATGACACAAAAACTGGCAAGTCTTGCAACTGCTAGTCTTAAAAAGCTTTTACTAAGAATCCAGTAATGTACTGGGCAATTATTTCATAGTTTATTCAGTTCAAGGTCGCATGGGAACCGACACGTGTTCAACCTTGGGGCGTAATAACTTTTACTTTGAGTCAATTATTTGAACAAAGGATTTTCTACGTTTATAGGGGTTTTCCTAACTTTATTATCATAATCCAAGCCAATCAACCTTCTTGGTATTTATTTCACTTTTGCAATCGGTGGCAAATGTTAATGATATTAGTCTGTTAATGTTATTAGTATATCAGTCAGTACCTATTGCTGTGTGCGATGCATCTCTAGTTGTTAAAGTCGTAGGTAAACACTAAAAGATCAGTGCTAGTTTGACCGAAACCGCTGTACCACGTCTGAGGTATGAGAGCGGTGATACGGGGGGGAAATATCGGCCGCTCCGATCCATCAGTCTACCGTCAACGCGTACTCTTGCTCTTTTTCCTCGCCCCACTTTCCTATGGAGCGGTACAGCGTTTCGGTTAAACTATATCTAAAGTATCCTGTGTCTTGTTTTTATCACTTCTTTGTCTTCTTTTGATAAAATTTGCTCGAATAACAAACAGGATTTGTTTATGCAAGAGCCTCCATGCAAATAACCTGTGACTTCCACAATATTTCTCACCAGTATTATTTACTTTGCGTGAGTGCTAATTACGACATACCAACCATAGAAAGCAAATTGTGACCTAGCTGTCAACAAACTGTCATGCAATCTGCGGCCAGGTCTAGACTGGTGAATCGATAATCGTTACGTCAGTCACATGGTCGCTTTCACTGAATCGTTTCGGGGAAAGTAGTTGGGTAATGAGTCGGCTTCCTGCGACTCGATCATTACGGATAGTGCTTAATGCTAAGCTGATCAGAATAGATCTTTTCGAAATGGGAGTTCGAGTTCTACTTTTCCAGTGTCGAGTTTTTCATAAAATGCCATTCCCTTTTGGCTTGAAAAGGTGGTGTTTTTCGAAAGATAATCGGGCAATTAGCTAGGTAGGTTAACTTAAATTTTAAAAACTTCTGTTAAATAACGTCAGTCGTCCAAAGAACGTCTAATCTAAACGTATAAATATGTTTGTGATGAAGGTTTGTTTACTCGATATGCTGAGAAGCTTTCCGATGACGACATATCCGTTGACGGTAAGCTTTGCATTCCTACTGCCATGTACGGACAGCCATCTAATGGGTAAAAGATTCGCTGATGTGCGAAAATTGCTAGTCCAAATAAATCTGAATAGTACCCGTTTAACAGTAAAATATCTATAGGTAGAGCAGTAGGCTATTTTATAATGTATAGGATAAGGGTTGATATTTGCAAAGCAAGTCTACTCCATGATGTGTATTTTGCAACTGAACTGATTCAAGAAATTGGTTTAGTCGAGGTAAACTGGTAGACGGGATAACGATGCAACAACTGGTTAAGTCTATGGAAGCACTTTGTCCGCCAATCATAGAAATTTGCGTAGACTGCTTGGCAGCAGCCGACTTAAGGGCCCATACAACCTCAACTTTGTGTGAAAAGGCTAGACATATGATTTTGCGTTCATAAGAGCGGGACAGGGCATTGCAACGCAAGTTCAAAAATCAAGTTTTAGCTTATTACCTATTAATTAGGACATTATTTGAAAAAACCGAAACATATAACATTTTTATTTATACTTAATTCTATTACCACGCTTATTGTCAAGATCTGAACTTCTGTATTTATTGAGAAATTTAGGTTTTAGTAAAAATTTAGAGGTAACTTTGCGATTTTTTTCTATCGAGAAAATTTTATGGAATCGTGTTTTCGAAACATATGATCGATAGATTAAGTCCTGAACTTTACCATATATCAATTTCAAAGTTAAATATTCAGCAGTTTAGACGATATGGACATCCGGCGGAGTTGAAAATGAGCAGTTTGAGGTAGTATACACTCTTAATAGTGTTACGCCAAGATATGATAATCAGGTAGTTATTTCGTGCCTTTATGTTTCAGTTGTTTTCACTTACTTAATTCTGGGAGTATATTCACCCTAGCTGCCAAATAGTGCAGTAAGTGTTCCCAATGGAAGTTATCGCTTACAATCAAGCGGGATTCGTGCCAAATTTGGCCAGTCCCAAACATGCTAAGTGATATTGATCTGATACTAAAATGCATTTTCTGGATTGCTTTTATTGAAACGTTTTTAATCTAATTTCACAATGCATCAGCCTTGGTCGTTTGATATAGCACATAATGATATGACGACCTCTGTAGCACAGTGGGCGAAGGTCCGCTGCCGGAGGGTTGCGGGTTCGATTCCCGCCTTCGGACAAATGTTTGTACGATCTACAGATATTTGTTCCGGGTGTTCTAGTCGTTTTCTATGTATCATAAAATATATCTATCTATGTAATGTATTATATATATGTAATGTATTATGTATATCAGTTATCTAGTACCCATAAAACAAGCTTTGCTTAGCTTGGGGCTAGATAATGCTGACATTATGTCCTACCCGTTATGACCTACGGAGCTGAGACGTGGACACTCACGATAGGGCTGGTCCACCAGTTCAAAGCCGCTCAGCGAGCTATGGAAAGAGCTATGCTCGGAGTGTCTCTGAAGGATAGGATTCGCAACGAACACATCCGACAGAGAATCAAAGTTATCGACATAGCTCTGAGAATTAGCAAGCTAAAGTGGCAGTGGGCCGGCCATATCTCGCGAAGAACCGACGGTCGTTGGGGCAAACGTGTTCTTGAGTGGAGACCACGACTCGGTAAACGTAGTGTAGGACGCCCTCCGACCAGGTGGGATGACGACCTGCGAAAGACTGCAGGTAGATGCTGGATGCGTCAAGCCGAAGACAGGGCGCTATGGCGCTCATTGGGGGAGGCCTATGTCCAGCAGTGTACTAATATAGGCTGATGATGATGATGATGAGATAATGCTGTGTGAATTGTCCAAGGCTGCAACTGATGAGCGCCTTATAGGCTCTTATCGTTAGGCTTGACATGCGGGTTGGGGATCGCAGTTCGGTGGTGCATATGATCTGGAAGAGGCACTGCTGCTCGTTCCCTGGTGTATATCCCTTCCCTCAGTCGTCCCTTACAACACAAGCGGTAGGTGCTAATACTAAACCGGCCCCACACGGCATTACCTCTATCATAAAGAAATTGTAACTATCTGGTATAAATACAAATTTTGCAATATATACTAAAGAAAAACATAATATTGTGGAAACACTTCGAGCTTTTAGATCAGCATTGCGAAAGTATTTTATGAGTTGTCTGTATTTTATAGCTACATGAAAGGAGGTGAACCGATCGATGTAGCAATATGCTTCATGGACTTCTACAATGCTTAATTGTAAGGTATGTTATGTAAACAGGATTTTGCAATAGCTGAGGGGTTTTCGATTTGCCATAAACCATCTTAATACCTCGATAGATGGCGTCTTATCGGCAATAATGTCAAATTGTAGAACAAATCTTCAGGTTTTATTTCCTACGTATCAAATTCATGAAGTTTACGTAGACCATGGACGAACAAAATCACTTCTCTATAAATCAAAAAAGGTTTGAGTTTCAAGAAGTTATTTCATAGGTTCACTCAAAAATAATTCAACCTTGAAGCGTTTTATTGCCAGTGTCTATTCTATGCCATCT
This sequence comes from Eupithecia dodoneata, assembly GCA_947044415.1. Lineage (NCBI taxonomy): Eukaryota > Metazoa > Arthropoda > Insecta > Lepidoptera > Geometridae > Eupithecia > Eupithecia dodoneata. The sequence goes on from OX345670.1 coordinate 7,484,202, forward strand.
ATCGAGCTACTTGGAACTAATCGATTATTAATATTCCTTGCCAAATAGAAAACCCCTCATGGTTAAAGAAGTGGGCGACGACAGAGTCACACTGAAATGATGGAAACAGGTTTTAGATAATTTAACTGGGTCAAGGCCACCCTTATCATTAATGAACCACGAACTTCGACGTGGGTACTATGGTGGAACTTAGCTTCAACTTCTTTTTTAATGGCGCGCCGCTTGCTTAGATGGTTGAGCTCTACCGGACTGAAATAAGGTTCAAAATTCTAATACTTGATCTTTTGGTTCCACTCCACGCTCTATGGCTTCAAGACCGATGAAGCCAGATGGTATATATTTTAAACCAATTAAGTCAATTGACACCAACTATTGTGTCCTTTGTGTATGAAATCGATAGGTATCATACTTTGTTCCACGCAATTTCATCCATGACCCAGTTTCAGCGGAACGTCAAATTATAATGAAATATCTGTTCGCCTTTGTTTCTGGTTTCGATGGAATTACGTATCGAATGCAAAACCCAGTAATTGAGATTGTCGATATCTGAAAATTCGTAAAACTGAATATTTATATTATTAATCTTCTACGAGGAAACGCTTATGATTACCATTGATTTATTAATAGTAAACGAATATTGCTGGACAATCCAAACAACATTATCTAGTAACCAGATCTTGTGTTATGGGTGCTAGAAAACGAATATTTTCAAGGAACACATAACACGGTTATATATTCTTTATTATACATAGAAAACACTCGGAACAAATATCTGCAGATTGTACAAACATTTTTTTAAGGACTCCACCCCGCAACCTTCAAAGCTTCGCAGGCGGACTGAGGTCGTTAAATTTAAAACTATAGGTGGGTTTACCTGTGGTCTATGGAGTCGAGTGATTTCCCTGATCTGAAGAGTAGGCTCTATGTGCTTTACCTGAAACAAACAAAATGAAGAAACTTAGCATTATAAGTAAGGAAGTAAGATCTTTTTCAATAAATTACAACCTTATAACCCAGAAAACATGGGTCAGCAGATCTCCAATATTTAACTGGTTTAATTTGTAAACACCTAAAGAATAATTTGGCGTATATGGTTTTCTCATGGATGCCTTTGTCAGAACTGGACAAAATTGGAATAGGACACAAGGGAAGCTTTCAAATAAAAAAAACTATCATCAAAATCGATTCACCCAGTCAAAAGTTCTGAGGTAACAAAACTTAAAAAAAATACAGTCAAATTGAGAACCGCCTCTTTTTGAAGTCGGTTAAAAAACAACAATAAAACAGAGCACATATTTCAACAGCAACAAGAACACCTTGTTTAAACAATTAGTCTACAACAATCCCAATATATTTACGAGAAAACATATAAACTGAAGGACATGTGACACATAGACGATTAACAACCCAAAACAATAGCGGTATTTATAGGTGATGGTTTCTACAAACTGGCATGTAGCCAGGGCCCGAATTAAACTACATATATTAATCAGTTCACCATACCAATGATATCGTTTCAGAATGACACATATTGGCATTTTATCTTTGATGAACGAATCCACAGATTCCCATCTCTAGTAACTTTCGTGTGACAAAAGTTTCGAGGTTAGAAACCATTCTATGAGTATCATTCTCTCCGTGAAAATAGCACCGCACGCATTATCTAGACTAGAGGATTCTTTAATCTGTGGACGGACGATTAGGCGACAATACCATTGTCATAGTAAAGCGATTGGCTAGCAGGTTCGGTCCCAGGAATATAATTTATCTAGTGACAGTAAGTACAGTCCGCCGCAAAGACCTGATTACAAATAACTATAAACACCATAACTAACTGATATAGCGAACCCGATATCAGTGTAATGAACATAGCGAGTAATTTAAAAGTAGTACATAGTTGTAGAGTTCTAAACATACATAGGGACAGACAGACAGCGGGGAGCAATTTATTTTATACTATGTAGTGATTTGTCGCTCATTGACCTATTTTATTTTGTTTTTAGAGTTCCATAGGATCACTTTGTTGTCCGTCTGTCAATTCTCTTTCCTCAGGAACGCATGGAGGCAAATTGTTATCAAATACTCAGGTTCAAAACCGCTAGAATCCATGAAAATCAAACTTCTAAGTCTACGCAATGAAAACTTGTAGCCGTTTAAGCTATTTATTTTTTCTTCCAAGGGAATCACATGCACACGAAACCTGTAGGGTACTTCCCGTTGACCTAGAATCATGAAATTTGGCAAGAAACAAGATCTTATTAATTATACGGAAGCTTGGGTGCACAAGTCGCGAATCGCACTTGACGTTTTATTGTTTTTTCGTTATCAAAATGCAGCAATCATTAACACTACATGAACCTTCCCAATATGTATCCAAAGGCCATAGATAAACATATTTTTTAAATTTTTCCTACAATACGACCTAAGATTTCTTTTGTTTTGTAGAGTTCCCTCGTGACGTGACTCATCAAAAACCTGGTCTTGATTCTTGACATCAAGCGTTACTATAGAAAAAGATAGTATAGATAGGTAACCTAGTACATACTTGTATTTATTGTCAGCCTGCGTCATAAATCGCTTTATGGCTGTACAGAATACCTACCTAAGTGATAAAGATCATCAAGTAAATGGATTTAAGCTACGAGCGTTAGTAAATTGTCATTTGATGGCTTGCGTGACACATTCTATGTAAGTGTTCGATAATTTATTACTCAATCACTTATTTTTCCAGCCTAGAATTTCATAATGAATCGATGAAATGTGTGTACATTAAATATCGTAGGTACCCGTGTGAAACAACTGAATAAATTATTCTTATCTAAATGATCGGTATTCATTAATTCCTGATTATATTCCTTAATTCAGTAAAGCCAATTTTCCTGGGCAACAGATTAACACTTTCCTGGTTCATTTGCAGGTCCTGCAGCAGCGGCGCGGCCGGCGGCGGCGGCGTGCCCTTGCGAGTCGCACCGCCTAGGCTGGGTAGTTAATGCGTTAACACGTTAAACGCTAAATAAAGGACATCATCACATTTAGCTAACACGCTAAATGAAGGACATCATCACAATCACCTAATCTCCTTCCAGGCCACATAAGGCAACGGCGACTTCACTTTTGCTTAAAACGAGTGCTCTAATTTGACGTGTGTATGTGGACCCTATCTCCCAATTTACTTGTAAAAAAAATACTTCACAATTTGTTAACATAAGTCCGGTATCTTTGCCTTCCTGCGTCAGGCAGGTTGAGCAAACACAAACAAAAGAGCCATGACCATTAATTCCACGAAACCGTTTAGCCTGCGCTTTCTTTCCCTTTGATCACGGTATAACATAACTTATGTTCTGACATTCACCCTCTGGACTGAATAAATACATCGCATAGAACTGTAATTCATATCTACACTCAATACGCTATCGTTTGATGAACACCACAGGCGACTACATGAATAACATGATGCCAATCCAAATAAGTAATAATTTTAAAATAATCTTAGTTAATTTTCTAACTGGACTTTGCTTGGTACACTAAACCAGCTTAGTAAAATTAATGACAGGTATTAAAGGAACCATTTAGGATTGGACAAACAAACATGCAAGCCTGGATCTAAATCATGGTTCGTTCACTTAGTACCCTTTGCTGTATCTATTTAAGGCCCAAGGAGTATCTCTTCTATGAAATGAATTTGTGTCGTCCATTAGCTCCCTCTGGTGGAAGGGCGCGGAAGTGACGTCATGGCACACTGCCCAACAGACGGCAGCCAATTGGGCCAAGGATGCCCTAATTATTTATTGTACTCTGTTCAGAGAAGATTGTAATAGTGCGAAGCTATAGAAGAGGCTGGTTTACTCTGACAAAACGGTCTTAACTAGTTTTTGATGAAAAATAAATCATTCGTTTGTAATTACAAGCATCCAGAGGCGAATATTATGAATTTCTTCAGCACAATGGTAGGACCGCCGCGCCGTCGTACACAATGATAGGAAGGCTTAGAGGAGCTCGTCATGATGCTATCTATTCATAGAGTTATACATTCTAACTCTATGTATCTATTATATTATGCAGGACATTTTCACAAAGCAACACCTAGACCCGAAAGCAGAGCTGATGACTAGAACAATAAATAATGAGCTCGCTAACATTTAAGTACCATCATCTCCATCGAACTCTTGTTTCAATGGAAGTACACTTCACAAATCATTGATATTTGATTGATTGACAAAATTGTCCACAAAAACCCAAACCATTTTTCCAATATCTGCTGTACAAAGAAAAAGCGCCTGTTATTTTCGGTTTGGCACAGTGAAATTGATGTTCCTTTATGGTTGGAAGGACGGCGACAAATCAGGTGTCTGAACACTGAACGTCTGAACACGTGTACGAGAGCTTGGAAGGTACGTGGAGTATTATGCAAGGATGCGATACCTATTGTGAGGTGCTTTTGGTAGAAGATTTACGAACGTAATTTATATTAATATTATTTATTTTATGACAATAAATACATAAATATACAAGCATAGAAGGATTGTTTTCTAAAGTACATCATACTATGTAAGAATAATACTACCTATTTGTACTTACTATTTGTAAGCCTATTTTTTTACAAAAAAAACTTTTATTTATTTTATTTTATAACTTATTAAATAAACAATGCTGCATATTTTCACGTCCCATCACCTAGCTCCAAAATATTTGAATATTTATGTAAAGAAATAAAAAAACAATGCTGCACATTTTCACGTCCCAAATATGTATATAGCTCCAAACACACAAAGTGATATGTTATGATCAGATAGTTAATCAGATGACTGACTGATATACTCGTAGAGGCTGTGGGATCCTGCTTGATTTACAGTTTAATCAGGGAGATTAATGTTAATTTCGTATTTCAAGACACGTAATTCTTTTGTGTCTTCAGTTAGGTACTGGTTTTGTGATGGCTGAAGGTGGCAGACAAAAAGCGAGGTGCCTTTGTTTTCTGCTAGCAAGCTATACCCACTACGTTTCATTTGATATGTAAGCTAGCATGTAACATAAGCTTATACCTTAATGTACAGGCTATTATATATTTGTAGCTATGTTGTAGCCACCACGTGGTCCTGGGCCAATCTCATCCAAATATTAGAATGTAAAAATATTTAGTAACAATTCCAAGAAATTGTATGCCACATCCTCTGAGTTTCAAAGTGTCGCTCCGTGAATGCAGATACTAGGACGCTGTGAACTGAGAAGGCGAACTCTAAAGTGCCAAGGTGACTGGTACTGCATCATTACTTTACAGCAGAAGCTGATCTTGGGTAGTTGGGTACGTTTTCATCCGTGATAATACAGTCGAGAAGTCGAGAATAGTTTCTCGTTGAATAGATAACTTTTGTGAGAAAATTATAGAGTATGTTACTGAAAGCATTTCTAGAACAAGATGCAGTTTTTGTTTATACATATACGTATTGAATTTATGTTACATAAAATTAATTCCCTGAAGCTTACTGATAGATTCCCTGAGTTATTTGGCTATGACAACTATTTCAAAGAAATCGTCGCAAAGATTGCAAGTTTGCAACCTTGCAACACCGCACTGCAGTAACAAATACTGGTGCAGAGATCGGAAAACGGTACTATTCTTGGGATCAGTCCCATAAACATGAACTCACTGCACACCAGCTAATTCAAGCAGGATTATAAGTTATAATATAACACATCGATTGTACTCACTCGTTCCAATTTAAACGATATCTCCTCCGTATTACATAGTTTATCGAATTTATAGTGTGTCGTATCTACACATACATACTGTGAAAAAATCTGTGGCTGGCAGTATTGTGAGGTACGGCCCGAAAACGTGACCAGAGTACCTAGTGCCGTAATGCAGTAAGGAAACTTAGTTTTAACGGGAGAGAGCCAATGCAGGTTGTTGAACTTTTAGATTTTATTTACGTTGGTAACATTGTAAGTTCACAAGTGGATTTAGTTACACCTGTTTTACTGTCTGGTTCTGGTAATCATGAACATACTTACGCTTTATGATTATGGCGACGAAACGTTAAGCATGCTTAAACTGCGCCCAAATCTAGGAAGTCGTTTTTAAGGCTATACAATTTTGCTTGGAGTTTAGTCAAGTGTTTCTCCGTATCCAATAGCATTAGAGAAACTAGTGGCTTCGTCTCGTTCGGCGAAACTAGCCAAACTACTTCCTCAGCAAGGGATCCCATGGATCCCTTCCGGAAACAGGATGTCCGAAGGCTTTGAGCGCGGGAAATAGCCGACCGGAGCCTAATGAGGGCCAGGAACCTGCATAATGCTCGTTCGGGCAAGACTTACAAAGTTCAATGTTAAAGCAATTTCTCTTTGGAGTTCCATTTTTTCTTTGATATGAATAGCCTCTTCGTGGCAGACTCTTTTATGCAAACAAAATTAGTTAGAATTCTTATAAATCTGAGGAAATATCACATACTCTCAGTTGTTTAGAACCGTAAATACATGTAATATGAATTATGAAGACTCGTTAGGCTTTCGAAACTCCACTTACAAGCACTTCAGAAACCATAAATCTAGCAAATAACTTGGTGAACGTTTTCAATTACCTCCCAGGCTAAGCCTTAAACTTCCCCTATCCCGGCAACCACGGCCGCAAGATAACACGTCAAGATCATGATTGATGAGCAGAACTGGCGCGCAATTTGCAACCCCATCGCGCTGTCTTCCGGCATTCCAAGCGTTCCACATGTCGAGCATTGATTTATTGATTGGTTAGACCTCATCTAATCTATGACGCTCCGCGACGACGTCTACGAAACCGACCCGCGGGATCTGTTTTTAGGGTTTCGTAACCAAAGGGTAGTAACGGGAAGGGAACCTATTACTAAGCCTCCGCTGTCTATCCGTCTGTCCATTCGTCAGCAAGCTGTACCTCATGAACCGAAAAAGGCAGACGTTACAATTTTTTTTAAATTGAATATGCATGTATATAGCAAATAATGATAATAAAATAAATTTACTAATAAAAGGGTCCAATGGTTTTTGTTATTATATTATTTTAAATCAGTGGGTTCCTTTTGTGAAATAGTTATGTACGATGGTACATAACCATCCGTTTGCGAGTCGACTTGCACTTGGCCAGTTTTTTTTCTTGGTATGCTACATAGAGCACCTTCAAACGTACTGCATATATTTATTTATATACCCCTAGCGAATTGCGTAGACTGCAGACCTTTAGAATTAGAACCGACAAGCCGACCCACGGCCCAGACAGATGAATAGCGCCAAACTGGGGCAGTGTTGCTACAGACTTAAATGGCGCTCGACTAAAAGAGGAATAACAGGACCAATTAAGCGCTGCAATAACTCTTTATACGAAATTTCTCTTAGTAGATGGCTTGTTAGTTGTTGTGCTTTATGCGGTAACAGCCGTGGCTAAACACAATACAAATGCTCTGCACACAAAGCAACAAAAATACGAGATAAATACAGGGAAAACTGTATAATGGGCAATATTATCCCTAAGAGCGGACCTAATCTCTTCCAGACATCCTTTGGGTGGAAACAACACGATTCACGATGAAAATCACGACTTCATCATAAAGTTTTGTCCTGCTTTTCTTGTTAAAGTTTTTGCCGCTAGCAACAAAACATCGACGAGTGTCTCGATAGCGCCGCGTCAGCTGACACAGCCCTACAGTTTGAGGGTCAGACTCACATAGCTTTATAATAAAGAGTTCCAATGGCCTAGTTGGCGCGCGTCCCGAGCACTAGAGCACGCGGCGTGACGTCATCGTGCACTTGCACTAATGGCCGCTTCAGGACACAGTTCGTATCAGCGACGCAACTTCACAGCGGTATACCTGACCTCGCTGAAACACTGAATCATATATGATACGCTAGATTAGTTTTTATTTAAACGAAACTATAGAAAATATTGTTCGCATTCAAACGCTTTATAAATACAGGGAAACTTCCTAACAATCAGCAGTAACAAGGAAAACCGAAGGGTAGCAGCGGTCAAATGCTGACGAAACGAAAACAGGTTCCCAACTTCTGTTCCGTATTACGTTCGTATTAAGACCTTCTGTGTCTAATTCCTTCGATCGATGTAATACGGAGAAACATGACAAAGGTACGTTTGGATTAGACAACGAACCTAAGAAACATGACAATCAATTATCGGGGTACTCAAAACCGCAGTGAAATAGACAAGGGAACAACTATGTCGTTTCAAAGACAATCATTCCGCCCGACAAGAACAGTCCTAGACAGTGGAATCGAGATTGAATTAAAATTGGATTTCAAAGCGGCAAAGGAAGTGATGATGGAGTGGCCATTCAGGATATTGCATTTCACTGGAGTAAGAAGAAAAGGAAGGAAATTGAAGATCCCTGTTATTTAATCGACGCTTTTCAACTTATGTAAGATGGTCTTGATATAAATTAAAGTTTAATTGGACTGGACACTTTACACAGCACTGATAGATAATTATACCTACGGACTGACAGCGTTCTTGTCCATCTTTTTAAAGTTTATCTCTCGGTTATTGCCTCTCGACATTAAAATTGTATTTAATGTTGTTGACAAGTCAGTAGCCTATACATCTAATTAATTATATTTGTATAGGTATTTATTATATGTGTACCTATTGACAATAAATTATCACGAATTTATCTTATTTTAAAAATCTCACCTCCTTGGGCATTCTAGCTTCATACAAAGTTAATACAAACTTAGAGAACTGCTGACCTATGCATCATTATCTCCCTGAAACTGAGCTTATCTTTGAGTAAGTTCTATAATTAAGTGAACAGAGAGAATAGAACTTTGGCTGCACTGAAGTTAGTCCAGCATTCCGGAGATACGCTGATATTGATCTTTTCATTACTATCAATGAGAGAGCGAAAATTCTTGGATAAGTTTGCGTTGGACCACGGGAATCTAATTAATGGGCGATGTAAGGTGAGTAATCAATTCACGTTCATTATCTCAATTAAGGTTAGTATTGTTTTAGTTTCCGGATACTTGTAATTCTTAGATTATTAACACATAGCCAAGTCTTCAATGGCCTTATGAAAATCTGCTCAAAACAATTTACCTTTATACCTACTTACTGTTACAGTGGTTCATAGCAAAGTCAGCGGGCCGCCGACAATCTAATAATACATGTCGGCTGCCTACAATATTCATACACTGAAATAATAATAATAAATTACATACTTCAGACAAACTTTCAACAAGTACATTACATATCTTAATATGTTCTACGGTCCATCTAAACATATGATATATGTAAGTAGGTCCCTTTAATCTCACGTACATAAAATAATAAAAACTTATTTAAGTAAGTAAATAAAATTGTACATGTTATAATAGCTGCGGCGACGTGTATGACGCAATCATGGTGTCAGCTGACAATGGTGCACGGCGGTGTCCCCTTGCAGGCGGCTAGTGAACCGTCGTAACTTGACTCCTTTCGGCCAAAACTCTTCACTCAAGTAGGTCGAGAGATGTTGAGTTGTAACACTCATCAATTTTGGTGTGTACACTCCATAAGAACCACATTTTTGTATCAAGACAATAATGTCTTAGGTGTGCTTAATTCTAGAATAGTAAAATATTTAAAATTCAAACAAGGTAGCTAACAGTTATTTCTCCCGTCCCGTCCTTCAATGAAAACAAACCCCAAACTTAGCTCAGCGCTCAGATGATTTATCGCTGACGTTGCAGAGCGTTATTAATATTCCCTTTCGTTATTATTAAGGCTGACGGCTATCAAGTCGGAACTCCTAAGAAAAACAAGCTTATCGGCCCGGTTATATGAGCGATTGGATATTACGGTTTACCTCTTTCTTGCTTAACTGTTCTACGAAAGGACTCTTCCTGATATTAGTCCGGCATTATTTATTTATTTCAGGCTCTGCAGGCAGATAATAACGCTATGCGCCATAATAAAGTATTTAAATAAACTAGTATTATAATTTAACGAATTTGGAACGCTTAACAATATCACCTATCGTAATCGTTTACAATGATTTAATCGCTCCTGTTTAAAATATCTTGGTGTAACTGGCAAAATTCCCACGACTTTTCGGAATTTCTTAAGCGAGCACAATCAAAATGTGATAGAGGAATATCTTATCAATATTTCTTTAGGTTCAGTGAGTGCTTATACTGCTTTGTATATTTTTAGAGGAAAAAATAACCTTTGTAATTTGTATGCGTAAGCCACTTGAAGCGAGTTCATTACAATAGGATAAAGAACGTAATTTGATTCCAATTTGAAAGGTCTTTCCTGTTCAATAGAGACGTTTTTTTATGTTATTTATTTCTCAATTGTCATGGAACATAGCCTGATATGAAAAGCTCGATTCATGAAATAAAATTCAAAATACCAATTAATATTTCCTCTCTAGTTTGTTAAAGTGTGATGAAGATATTTTAATGGTGTCTTATTCTTTCAATAATTTGATTAGGCTTCTATGAGAAGCCATGGATTTCATTTGCAAATCTTTTTTCATCGTAAATGAAATACCTCATTTAATCTCATTCCAGTATCCCAGACGAAACCCTCTAGGTGTGGAGCCCGACTGATAAGCTGTTCTATGACCTTCGACTGCCTTTTTCTAATGAAGGTCAATTCGGTTTCAACTATATTTTCGCACGGCTTCGTCTTATTGGATTGTACTTCTATTCTCGCCGTTAGTTTCCTGACTCGAGGCCGTAGAAACCGTTTGCTGATTTACTGGATTTCAGAGTTCAAAATCGCATTGTCTGCGACCGCAATCCACGGACCGGCGGCAGTGTACCGGCATAATCGACATCGGTATTTTTAATTACATTTCGGCGTGGTACAGAATTTTAGAGCCAGGAAATTGTGATCGAGATTACACGAATGTCTGAGCGTGCGTGACCGCGAAAGAAATGTTTCGGCTATGGATTTAGGGGTCACGGTTTTAAATGAATGAAGATTGTTTCGCGAATCGTGGATGTTAATGTAACGGTCATAGTAAATCGGTAAATGTGGTTATTCTTTGTGTTATTTAAGGAATTAATAAAATTATAGACCGTAAATCCAGTAGAAAAATAACCTAAATATTTTCTGATAAGATCAGCCGAGACTGAATCACAAGAATATTTCCTGACATAAAATTTTCGTTTTAAAATCTTTAGCGAAACCCGAGGCAGGCTTAGCTTTAAGCCCAATACAAGCAGCACATTCATATAGACGAAACAACTTACGATGGAGCTTTCTCCGCATTTATTTCAATAAAAGCCAAACAGACCATTTACATTTTGTCTAAAGTAAAGGCGAAGGCGGCGCGGACATTTTTTATCTTGGACGTGAAATACGGGGACGCGTAAGTTTCCTAGGACGTGTTTCCACGTCGTTGGTCCGTTCCTTGTGGCCGTTAGTTTTTGTTAAGAGCACAGCCATTGCCACACTGCGGACAGATGCGGTAAATGCGGAAATACGAGTTCGTTGCTTTGCTTTTCGACTGAGTAGGTAGGTAGGTAGGTATATGCAGATTCAATCAGAACATGTTCACTTGCAAAGGTGTCCATTTTAGTGAACAGAATATCAATTATAGTATTTGGTACTAAATCCAGATAGTATTTTATCATAAGTGTCAACATTACTATAATATATTCCGTTTCAAAACCTGGATATTTTTTTGTATACAAAGGGGTTACAAAACTGAAGAAATATTGGATCAGCGAAGCAAAGCACAGAGCTCGAAACAATTTTTAGTTTTGAAAACATGCATGTAATTAAATGATGAATGCATGTTTTCAAAATTTGAAAACGAACGAGAGATCAAATTGAAAAAATGCACCTGTGAGATTATGTGTTGGTGAAGTTTGTGTTGTACTTTTTACTAAGAACCTTCCTTGCCTTGTTGTTTTCTGTTATTGTTATCAGTTTTTGTTAAGTTTTCATATATAGAATGTCTTTGTCACATATTCATCAGTCATCAGTTTTTAATCGAGCTTTCATGCAACAGGATCGTTTCCGCATTTTTTTCGCCCAAATCTTTATATTACCTACAGTTTTTCTCAGCCTTAATTCACAACGTGTCAGGGACATTCTTTTTGTTATTAAGGTAATGTCCAGTTTCATTAGTTTTCTCAAATCGTTTCCTTTTTACGGTTTTGTGAACGGGGGACGGTGATTAATTAATGATACTAACAAAGCTAGGTTAACGATTTCGGGAGAAATGTTATCTAAACATATTTGTTGGAAAATATAACCTGAAAATACGTAAATGGTACGTCTCTTTTTAATCAACTTCGAAAAAAAGAGGTTCTATGTTCGTCGGTATGTACGTTTTTTTATTTATGTTCTTTTATATTATTTGTATGATTCTTTTTCTAGTCTAGGTTAATCAAAAAGCTCCAGAGGTCGCCCTTACCACTTTTCAATGTTGCTGAAGATCTTCTATGTTCTGGTATATTTGCTTCGCCTTGATTTCCTAAAGCTATTAAATTTTTCAATGAAATACATACAGGCTTTTTTTAAAGTTCTTATAAACAAAACATTGAACTTGAACAAGTAAACAGTTATTTACCCATATATAGGTTCTTTACCATTTGTCATCTCATTTGCATATGGGCTCGAACAGTATGACATACTGCCCACGACCGTTATTACGTACTTTTCATACAAATAAGCAAACAAAATCTAGATGAGCACGAAATAAGAATTAATATAAGCGCCTCATGCCGTTATTTTCGCGTACCAAGTACCAATACTACATGACATGACCAATCAATAATAATTGCTTCAGATGGCCATGTTCTTCTTTGATAACAAAAACAATCCTCCTAATATTATAAATGTGTTAGTTTGTATATATGGACATTTGTCTCTACTAACTCTTCCACGCAAAAACTACTGAACGGATCGGGCTGAAGTTTTGCATACATGTAGTCCTCAACTCTCTTTATAACTCAATTAGAACGTCCACTAAAGTCGCATATAAATTCCGGGTACTGCATTACCTACTTTTGCAAATTAGTGTTCTTTGTTTACAAAACCATATCCAATTGACACCACTTTTCTAAATATAGCATACCAGCGTAGATTAAATTTACATCACAGCTCATTCGCTCAATTAGAACTTGCACACGGTCAATTACGCGGCATCCGGCTCAAATGACCATTTTGCTTAGTTTTAGCGCTTTGTGATATTTTTCTGGGTATCTAGATAGATACAAATGTGATTCATATGATTCTATGGCAAACAAAGGAATTTATCTAGTCGTTCGTCCTTCAGTGGCGATGTACCCGGAAGAGTTTGTGATCCAGTCAGTGTGCTTTACCAAGGTTCCTTGTTAAATTATAAATGGAAATGAACTGAATTTACCTACCTAAAATTAGAACAGAAACGTACCAAATTTAAATGGCGATGCTTACATAGAGATCGATCAAAATAAAACAAAATTCAATGAGCAAAACTCCATCGATAACGAGTATAATCCGATAAAACCCTGAACATGCACTAAATCCATACAAAATGGTAAAAGCACCAGACATCTAAAGAGCACTCCCGCATGTGGGGTTTAGAATAAGCATTGGGAGTTCAATTTTCGCGCTCAATATTTGTAATGTCATCGAGGAACGTACGGGAAGCGATCGCCGATATGAAATTGAGACGTGAATCGTGAACGTAATACGGTTTTCTAGCGATGGAATGGACCGGGCGATGGGATTAGTGAAGAGGAAATTCGAATTTTTAACCATTTTTCTTTTGCGCTCTATAAACTGCATATTAGGTATGAGAATGGTTACGAGTGGACTTTGTTCAGAAACGGTTTTAACTGAGTTAGAAACGTTAATCTCCTTAACATAAAAGACAATATAAAGTCCACAGCTTTCTTATAAGTTGACAAAACTTATCATGACCTTGTTGTGATATATTAAGAGAATCATAATTTCTCATTGCAGTCTCAATTGCTGCTACAAGATCTAAATAAAGATCGCAGGACCTAGCACTTCAAATTCAGTTCAGCATTGCAAACATACAAACAGATTTCGCATTTTATTTATGCAGATTATTGTGTTTTGTGCGTGACACAGCTGCAATCTGCACTTGCTTTGCATACTAAAACCCTGAACAGCATATGGAGCAGCAGTAATGCAACTTCCTATAAGGATAACATAAATTTTGAGGTCCTACATTGTTTCTTTATGGTGAAGCTGTGCCGGCGGCTTCGCCCAATATACATTCATAATTATGAGTTTTTTTTTTACGCGGAACTCCCAATCTTTTACAAAAATAAAAATAGCAGTTACCCGCTAGCGCCGAGAGGACGTTACCCGCTATAACATAAACTATCTGCCAGTGAAAGTCCTGTCAAAATCTGTCAAGCCGTTACGGAGATTAGTCAAAACAAACAGACATATGCATTTAGTCAAACAAAAAGCGGTTACTTTACATTTAAGAAAATGTTTTAGTACACCATGAGTACCATATTTCGATAAAACCCCGCCTGCAATAACCGGTCTTGATCCTCTACATGCGAAGTCATGTTTTTCTAGCTGACATCTTTTACAACATATTTTTTTTGTATGCTTCTTGGTTATTAATAGTATCATCCCGGTACGGGTCGAGAGAGCTTAAAAATGCTTCAAGCACTATGTCTATTTCTGTAAAAGATAAGCTTGCATGTAAAACAAGATGCCTAGACCAAACAGTGGGCGTCAACGTTCTAATCTGGTGATGATTTAAATTTTTTGCATTTAAGCCGAAACATGAAACAACAAAATTAACACGCTAATATCATAAATGCGAATGTTTAGATGGATGGATGAATGTTTGTTACTTCTTCACGCCAAAACTACTCAATGGATCATGCTATTTTGCATAGATGTATCTGCCTGGAATCAGACATAGACTAATTTTGATCCCATAGAAAATAGCCAATGGGAAAAAGAACCTTTAAACGTTACCATATAAACAACGCGTGCGAAGCCGCGGGCAGAAACTAGTAATACTCATAAACTTGTGATCATACGTCAAGCCGATTAAACGCATTGGACCGTACTTGAGATACTGCCTCCAAATTTACTGTCGCACTAAATTACCCGAATAAATATTGAATGCTATTACTATGTAAATATGTATGATATTTGCATAGCAACCATTCTATATAGTTTCGGCCTGCGGGTTCAGTCTTACTTGTGGTTTACGGGATAAAAGATGCTTATAAATACGATAGTGTCTATATGTATGTACAAATATGAAATGAAATGAATTTATTCGTTAAAAGACTTCACAGAACATAATAAACTTAAACTTAAAGGTAAAACTAAACGTGTCGGTAATCATATAAGTCCAGTAACAAAATGGCTTTGCCTCAGCATGAGTTGGTAGACTAGCATGCTAGCAACCAACGCAGAATGTGATAAATAAAAAATAATGTAATTAATTTTTTGTTTTAATTTTTTCATTTCATTTCATGTACAAATATCTAGGTATTGTTGGACACAGGTTGGTTCTATGCACAGAAATCTAAATAAGTGGTTCTATCCCAAGGGAATGCCAAATTTCAGACCGGTGCGTTCAGTAGTTTTAGCGTGAAGGGATAACTAAACTCCAAATACCTATACAAACTTTCGCATATGAGGCTGATTTTATTGTCACGCTGACCATCAGCGCTCGACAAATTCTCAAGAATTTGTCAAGTTATACGGCAAGTTGAGGGATGACGAAACAAACAAGAAACAGACACTAAAACGCTCACTGAAGAAAGAAGCGCGCGGGCGCCTGGTCGGCGCCGACAGCTCAGCGCGCTGACGAGCGGCGCCTAGGACGAGCGTACCGTCAGCGCTGAACGGTCGGCGTTATTCTAAAAGCTTTCTATAGCGTCGATACAGATTGCTACGCGCTGAGCTGTCAGCGCTGATGGTAAGCGTGACACTAAAATCAGCCTAAATTAGTCTGATGTGATGAATTCAATGAATGTGTTAGTATGGCGTTTCTCCTTGACCATGCACTGAGCGTAAGTAGCTGGTTGACAATGAGACAACAAAGAGCATTGTTCTGTTTATTTTAACTGAGCTTTCTTGGCTTGTCTATCTGCTTATCTGTGTTTATCTGTCCAGACTAGACGGTGACTTTGTTTTCACAAGTATTTCCTTACTACTTAGATTTTCCCCTTCATTACAGGAAAAGTGTAGTACCATTATATTGCTATTTACCTTTGGTAAATCTGATTTTACCAAAGGTAAATAGCAATATAATGGTAATAGGCTGCTACACTTTTTCCTCCTATAAACTTTAACTCCTATAAATTTTCCTGGTTTATTGGTCTAACAAATTCAATCACCACGAATTTCCACTGGAATATATGCAATACTTTCCAAACATGCCCCCGGCGAATGCCATAACTGTAACCAAAGCGGAACTAAAACATTAAAAAGTCCCGTGAATTCGGGTAATCCGAGAACTGCACGCATTTCACAATGTACAGTTAAAAGAGTAATAAACGTACATAGAGGTTTATGAGGCGCGTAGCATTAGCAATTTCGTGATAATGATGTCTTCCTAGCCGTATTTACCACGACGCCCGTCTCAACAGAGACTAGCACTGTACGCAGGACATAAAGTGCACAAGTGTGTGCGCAAACATAGACGTATTCGTATAATCCGATGCGACGGCAGACCGTCACGACCGTTGTAAAGTCAGGCGCAGGACATTTTGTAACTGGACTACTGTGGCGTGGGACATGCATGGTATGCAAGCAAGGGGTATTCTATCGTTGGTATAAACGTTAATTTCAATTGACGTAAAAATAGATAGATAGAAAATTATTATATTGCACACTTACAAAATAAAACAAACAAGATAATAAATAAACAAACAAATACCTTAACTACAGAAACTCATGAAGTTTCTTTTCCATACATTCAACGCATAGTCGTTAGCAAGCAACCTTTGATAGGTTTCCGATAGGAAATGCCACAAAAGCTATTTGTACAAAATCAATTAGCCATAAAGGCCATAACTGTGATTGGACCGCAAATATAATGAGTCAATCGTTCCGTACGAGGACGCAATTCCTGCTACCGTTACCATCTGTGGTGTGGTGCAGATGGGAAGTTAGTAGTAGTGGTTTAGTATTTAGTTTTCCCATCTGCGCCACACCACAGATGGGAAAACCAAATACTAATTCCCTTAATAACATTGGGAAAACTATAATAGTATCCGTAGTTCCTGGGCTCGCGTAATAGCTAGGTAACTCTAGCGGTATGGGAGCAGTTAGTTGTTTTTAGCGGCAACATAACAAGATTTAAATTTTTCCCACTAAAATAAGATTACAATCGTAAGAAACAATCCTTAGTGAATAACAGAGACAATCTCTGTAATTATTATACATTTATTAAGATTTTCATTTTATTTTATTTGGGAAATAAACAGTACATAAAACTTAAGATATACAAAAACCAAAATATTTCCTCCATTACGTAACACTTGAAGAAACAGAGTATAATATAAAAAAAAAACTACAAACTATTCTTTTGTCTATACTCGGCCAACAGTTAAGTAAACGTTTACCAGAGGTCTATCGTCAACCGCTTACAACTTGCGACGAATCCGAATAGAAACTCCGTATTCGATTTAGATAATACAGTAGCCGGTCCTCACAGTTAGCCTAACGATTGCGATTACAATCCCGCACTCGATCGGACCACCGCAAATCGACCAACTTTAATGTAACTTGTAATGCAATAACTGTTTGACCATCCAATAGGATGTTCGAAGAAATAACTGTTGTGGAAGGATAAACACAATAATTTTATCTGTAGATAAATACATGATTATGTTAATCATCATTTCGTATTTTGTGTTATTTACTATAAAAGATCTCTCTCCTGCAAACCCTTATTTAAGAAATATAATATACTTCCATTGCCGCGCATGTACATAAGAGATATTTGTTTGTTTGTGAAAGGATATCCTCATTATTTCAAGACTCACGCAGATGTGATGGAGAGACGGACGAGACATAAAGACAGGTTCTATGTCCCAAAATGTAGAGTAGAACTTGCGAATAAGAATGCATATCATCAAGCAATAAGAATTTATAATAAGTTACCCAATGAATTTAAATCTATGCAATATAATTTATTTAAAATGAAGCTTAGAAAGTGGTAAATTGATAAATGCACGCCCTGACGAGGCAGAATGTATAGGAATCTTATTATTAAGAAGACCTATTGTACCGACATTCCTGCAAAAATAAATGATTTGAAAGATTTAGCCTTTGATCTCTAAGTGTACATTATTGTATTGACGGAAATATATTATTTCGTAGAATAGTATTTGGTTGTCTAACCTCGTACTAAAACGCAAAACCGATTTGAGCTAGTCTCAAGTCGCATTTTTTAAGTTAATCTGTCAATAATAAATACGAATTAAGGCAAAGTTACCTAATTGTAATAATGACGCTCGTCACCCAAATGTAATATACTTTTAAAGCAATTAGCCCTAAGTTCTCATCATCATCATCATCAGCCTATGATAGCCCACTGCTGGACATAGGCCTCCCCCAATGAGCGCCATAGCACCCTGTCTTCAGCTTAAGGCATCCAGCATCTACCTGCAGTCTTTCGCAGATCGTCATCCCACCTGGTCAGAGGGCGTCCTACACTACGTTTATCTTAGTTCTCATCTTAAATGAATTATTGTAATACTTATGAGAATAAAGTTTCTTGACCCCAAACCATAAATAATTGTGCGTCATGCATGGGCAACGAAAGTGTTAAATCCGGGTTGCGTTTTCGGGTGGGATTACACTCCTACCTGTGATTATATCATCATCATTATCATCCCTAATACGTGTTTTCGTTGTTCAATGGCACAAGTTTATCGAATCTTTGTTACCGCAGTAGGTATTTAACAACGACACTGTAATTATGACTACACCAGAACATGACTAAAACCGAACATGACATCCATCGAACAACCCCAGTATTTCAGTGACGGATGTTTTATCACCGAGCTGTAAAACTGAGACCGCCTGTACAACAGAATGTGCAGTAATAATAATCTTTACGCTTTAAAACCTACAACGATTCCCAGTTTTTAACTGTACCCATTCGAGTTTTATCATTTTACTAACTTTGTTTATTGCGTTTAAAAAACTCCATAAAATTAAACAGTTTAGAAATAAAAAGTTTTAACTGTGTGTTCTCGGAGTTTCGCGCTAAGATTTACTTTTACAATCTAGGGCAAATAAAAGGGGGTGGATTTTAGGACCACTCGCCGTTTTATCTCTCAGGCGACAGTTGATTAAAGAAATTAATTGTTTATTGTCCGTAAATGAACGTGGAGGGAATAATTTGAAAAGAAACTTTTGTAAAAATGGCCATGAGGGGAGTTTTATTTGCTTTAAGTCCCTCGAACTTTTATCGGGCCGACGACGACGACGTGACGTGTCTTGGAAATAGGCGGTGGTTATTTTGAGAGGAAGGTCCCAAAATACCCATAGTTTTTTTTTTTTTTTTTTTTTTTTTGCTTTGGGGTGGCTTTCGTGTCACGGCGGCCATGATAGGCCTATTGTGATCGCCACTTTTACATCAGTCCCGAAGCCGTGGCGTTTATAGTTCGCCACTAACCCTTGCAGCTGCTAGGAACTGTAGGATTTTCTTCGGGGTGATGTCTTTCAGCTCGTCTGGGCTATGCAAATGCTTGCCCAGATGGATGCTGCGTTTGTGCATCAGTGCTCCACACTCACTTAGCAGATGGAGGGGCGTTTCATCCGCCTCCTCACAGAATCTGCAGGATTGTGTGTCGCTTAGCCCTAGTTTGAACATGTGCTTGTTAAGGCGACAGTGTCCAGTTAGGGCTCTTGTCATGATGCGAAGGTTACCTCTGCTTAGCGCTAGGATTCGGTTGGTATACCGACTATCGAAGGCTTTTATCAGAGATTTTGATTGATCCATGCCCGAGGAGTTTCTCCAAAGCTTGTGCGATTCCTCGAGGCAGGATCCCAGGAGTGTTCTGTGCGCCAAGCTTTTGGGTATGCCACAGAACGGCTCGGGTCCCAGCTGAGTCCCCTTTGCTCCGGAGCGCGCAAGTTCGTCGGCACACTCATTGCCGTTGATTCCTGCGTGCCCCGGAACCCATTTTAAGAGGACTCTGTTATTCGAGCCCAGAACGTTAAGTCGTGACAGACAGTCCTCAACTAGCTTGGACGTGATGACCTTCGAGTCCAACGCTAGGAGTGCCGCCTGGCTGTCAGAGTTGATAACTATAGTTTGGTTGGAGTAGCGCTTTTTCAGATTTATATCCGCGCATTCTAGGATGGCGAATATTTCTGCTTGGAAGATAGAGGCGTGATTTCCCAGGTTTATGCTTATGCCAAACCTGGGTCGCTCTCCGTACACTCCACAGCCTACATCCAGTCCCATTTTGGAGCCGTCTGTGTACCAGATTAGGCATCCATCCTTGCAGAGAGGTTGTCTATTTAGCCAATCTTCTCTGGAAGGAAGTTCCACTGTGTAGTGCTTTTCAAACACATGGCGTGGAAGCATGGCATCAGTTGTCATGCTCAGAATGGGATGTTCCATAGTTGAGTCTTTTAAAGATCTCAGTTTGTGGGAGAGCCAGTTGCCTCCGCCCAGGCAGCTAGCCCTATACATGCTGGTCTTTGCCTCTTTATGTATGTACATGTGGAGAGGAGGAAGGCCCAGCAGTGCATTTAGTGCCTGACCGGGGGAGGTGGACATGGCTCCCGTGGCCATAAGACAAGCAGTCCTTTGTAGGCTATTCAGTTTGTTGATAGCGGTAGACTGAAAGGCCTTGTCGTACCATACCATAGAGGCGTATGTGATAATCGGCCTCACGATGGCAGTGTACAGCCAAAGGGCAATCCTGGGGTTTACACCCCAGTTGTTGCCCATGAGTCTGCCGCTAGCACCTAGTGCCATCTTTGCTTTATGTAAGACGTTGGCTAGGTGTGTGTTCCACGTCAGTTTTTGGTCGATGGTTACGCCCAAGTACTTTCTGTGTACTGCTGTCTGTGTACTTCTGTGGAAAAGGTTATGATTTTACCGTTTAGTTTGGGCTTTGCGAGCTTGTCTAGTCGCCGCTTGTTGGTAAACGGTATAATCACAGTTTTGTCAGCGTTGACCGAGAGTCCACTATTGCTGCACCAGTCGCTGACAGTGTTGAGAGCTCGCTGCATAATGCTAGAGATGGTAGATTGGCAGAACCCTCGTACGACGATCACGAGGTCATCTGCATAACCTTACGCATCGATATTGAGGTCTGCCAGTCTGCACAGGAGCTGGTCCACGGCTAGGGTCCATAGTACAGGCGATAGGACTCCGCCTTGAGGACATACATACCCATAGTTACAAGAACATACTTTGACATAATTATCATTTTTAAACTCGGGGTAGCTTATTCGAGCTGTTAATATTTTACGAGGAAGTTTTTTCACGGGACAAATAGTATTTATATAAGTTTTCTAAGGATTCGTTTTGATAAGTTTTCTAATCATTTCAGGATCCAGTGACTTTGGACCAAAATATTTTTTACGATTTGGATTTTAAACGGAATTAGAATTAGACGGAAGTTTTAAATAATAAATAAATAATGCTAATGACAATTAAGAATATATTACAATAATTACTAACAACCCAAGGAAAGAAACATGTCTTACACATTATGTTTTACATACAAGATCAAGTGAGGGTTTTTT
Organism: Eupithecia dodoneata; assembly: GCA_947044415.1. Classification (NCBI taxonomy): domain Eukaryota; kingdom Metazoa; phylum Arthropoda; class Insecta; order Lepidoptera; family Geometridae; genus Eupithecia; species Eupithecia dodoneata. The sequence continues at coordinate 7,505,893 of OX345670.1, forward strand.
ATAATGGACTAGTTTTTGCCCGCGGCTTCGCACACATTGTTTAAGGTTATTTATATCCCATGGAAACTGATTTATGTGATAAGAAATAGCCTGTGTATTATTCCAGGCCTAAAACTACCTGTATGTAAACAGCAAGAACCGTTCAGTAGTTTCGGCGTGAAGAGGAAACTAACATCCAAACTTCCACATTTACAATATTAGTGTGATTATTGTTATTAAGTATTAATTTACTTAATAATACAGCATAGTCTTGGCAACCTACTTCTTGGCAGGATGTACTTGCCAATTTAGGGGCAGTTCTCCCATTAAAATGACCAAAACAACGTTACCCTGAACGTTTATTACGCCGCAAAAACGCTCATAATCACAGACAGGATAATTACCCTGGATGTTAATAACAGGGCATTGTCTGCTACCGTCGTCGTCGGTACGTGCTTACGATCCCTTGCCTTTTAGCGAAGCCCTACTTTTATTGTCCTTTTTTAGGGTTAGGCGGGGGAATTCCGAAACGGAAGCTATGTCAGCTATTGTTTAAATTATTTGGGAAGTTATTTTTACCTGTTAAGGTCTTATCTTGTAGTTTTATAGACTTTTGAATCACATTGCACTAGATCTCGAGCCAGTACTGACTATTGGACTCGCCTGCTAAACCGATAATACTTCATGGTTTTAATTATTAGGGGTTATGCCCACGCTGGACATGATGGTTGAATCAGTTGGATCGCAGTTCGGTAGTGTATCTGTTCTGCAGAAGGCGCTACTCACATGAACAATTGTCATTTATTTTTGCCAAACTACTGAATGGATGGGAGTGAGATCTCACAAAAATGTAGCCCTGGAATAATATATAAGTTAAACTATGTGAGCGTACTCAAAGTCTGAAGCTACATAGAATTAAAAATATATAGAATTACCGCTTCAAATTCATCACCCAGTCTTTACTAATTCTAATTCTAGGAATCTGTACCGACATCTCGCACGGGAGTGTTGTGCATTGTCCCCCTGACTAATCAGCCTATCCTTGAAGTACCGGAGCAGGGTAGGGAATAAATTACTACAGGGAGGAACCCATTTTCAGTTAAAGTCTGTAGAACTCTACATGTTTTTCTGGCCCAAGTTCTGTATAACCATTACGCCTATTGTTTTGCATGAGCCATGTTTGTGTATATAAGTGACTGTCGCTGAAGGGAAATGAAACAAAGGACTTTATGGCTCAAACAGACAAATCACGGAAGGATACAAACAAATGTTTTATTCATCTCTACACTTACACAAACACAACAGAACCGAAATAGTTGTTTCATATTATGAAAACGTCTTTAAGTCTAATACATTTTATTTTCATTTAGGCCCAATAGCTTCTCTAAATACTTCGAGCCATCATTTCCAAAGTAATATTGAAATTGACTATGTGCTTGTAGGTATATCGCTGTTATTTGGCGCATAATGCTGTGTGTTTGCATGCAGATTATTGCAGATGTGCAATAATCATAATTTGAACCGACGAATAAACGTTGATTCTGGAATCAAAATCCGTTTAGTTTTCCAGAAATTTGATTTACAATACAAACGATATTCAATATATTGTTCAATATTCCAATGTTGTTGTCCTGATTGTTTCACGGTGCATTTGAGCCGAGCGAGCGTGAATGTTTATAATATTATCCAAAAGCTTAATGGGCATACATTCCAGATATTTAAAAATCAAATTCTGTTTCATAAAGGTACATATTCACAATGCGATGCATGATGGATAATTTGCAGTGCCCTTCCAGAGTGCATGTACCTTTTTACCTACCTGTTCACCCAGACCTGAGCGCGGTATTAATGTACATGTTATAGTAGTAAAATAATTGAAATATTGGGCGTGCCCACACGACCTTGCCTTGTCTTGGCATGAAAGGCTTGACAATAGTTTTATTTTGTATAGTTTAGGTAGAGATGCGAAAAAAAAGTTTGGTGGCCACCAAGGACAATTTCGTTTCTCTGCCTAAACTATACAAAATAAAACGATTGTCAAGCCTAGCTTACCAAGGCTACTACAGGCAAGTCAAGCCTTTTGCACTACGTAACCAACAACTGATTTATAACTTCCTTGAGCACTTGATTTACAGTAAATCCTAAGCAGGCATTCAACAGCGAAAAACATAAACTGCAACATGTAAAGGGCAATAAAAACGAAACAATCAGCGATTTAAATTACTTATCTCGCGCTGCTGGCAATAATTTTTGTTCAAAATACAATTTAGCGGTAAAACCCCGGATGTCCCAACGGCCGTCTATTTTATTTCTCATACATTATTCAGAATAATTCCGAATGAATAACTTGTTTACCCGTTTTATTGGGGCAGTTGGTTTTTTACCCCTTTTAATGTACAAATTGTTTACAATGCGTTTTGGGGAAAAAGGAGCAAGACCTTTTCGAATACCTCTCAAAATTAAATTTACGCTTACGACAATTTGATGGAGAAAATTATTTCTAATCTATGTACTTTTAAAGGTTTTTGTGATGTTCCATTGTGTTTCCATGGTTGCAAACGAAAATGAATACAAGTAATCCCTATTCTAACGATTTCGCACATCCTTGAACATTAACTTTTTAATAAAACGTGAATAGTTCTAGTTCCGTCTATCATATGGTCTCTAGAGATTAAATGGTCCACTGCAACAGAAAGTTCGACTAAACCTAGTTCAGAACTTCACTGTCAGTTTAGTGTGTTTGCAAACATCGGGCATCATATGACCGAGTTGGAATAGTCACTCACAGATAGAAAGAAGTTTTTGAAACTATCATGGTTACTAATAGTTAGTTATAGTTGTGATAATTTATTATTGTTTATACTTATCATTATATTATTGTAATTTAGGGTTAAATTTAATTTAAGATTATTCATTGTACTGTAGTATTTAATTGACATGCCAATATTAGTGATGAAGTGAATAAAATGAATTTACTGAATTAATACTAAAGTCTTACTCTAGAAATAAAGTTGTTTAAATGCGACTGGCTAGTAAGTTGGCTTTATTGATCCCGATTTTTAGGATTTTTAGGGCATGAATACACCTATTCAATGATGACCTATTCCTTTTACATATATGTACCTATTGATACTTACCTAGAGACATTAACGATTATAATAGTAGTTACTAATATTTTACAAACCTTTTTAGGTAGTTTGTATCTGGATATTATGTATTTAAAATTAAGAACTGTTGTACATACATTCATGCAAATAAAGATTATGTTCAGACGATTTTGAGATTTCTTTGAAGAAGCTAATCTATCCAATTCCATACAAATATTATAAATGCAAATGTGAAAGTACCTCTGACTTTTACTTTCTTACGCCTGAACAGTTCTTGATAATATTTGGAAAGCCGATAGATGTTAATCTGGTTTATTACCCGGAAAAACGCATGCAAAACTGCGGGCTGAAGCTAGTATCATATAATAACAGAGATGATTCTTCAAAGCAATAGGGAAACTTACAAACGCTCGTGATCTAGGCTCATAAGATGTCAAGTTCAATTGGAGACGTTATTGCTTTAATAGCTCTAGGTATAGCTATTAGTGTTTCTTACTGATTGTTTCTTTTAATTACACTGCATTTACATTGCTGGTTAAGTTGTATCTTGTTGTTGTCGTCATGAGGTTGAAAATATAATGAACATAATGCATTGCTTAGGGCCTATTATTGTATATAAACAGACCGTCAATATACTTATTTACTCGCGCCTGTGACTCATTGAGCCAAAGTGGATACAAGACTTCTCTAGGCATCTCGGTTCTGATCTGTCTCTTGCCAGCTACGGGCAGCTATGACGAGTTAGCCGTCAGTATCCAAAGTCATTATGTTCTTTCTAAGACTTTGAACAGATAAAGTACGAGTATATAAAATCACACACCCTGCCTTTCTAAAATTCATAGAATTCTTTCCATCTAAAGGCCGCCCATTATACTTTTCGCATATAATGTATTTTTGTAATGGTTTGATTATGGTGTACAAAAAAGAATATTTTGTATTGTATTGTATAAGATCGTCGGTTTTGCGTCATATCAATTTGACATACATATTCAATTATTCCTCTCACATCAATAGCAAAAATATAACTGCATAATGCCGATTTACGCCAGATACCAATCTAGCATTATGATTTTTCCAACTTTTGAGTAGGACATGTAGAGCGGTGGCAAGTTGTCGATGCGAAACAGCAATTATCGATAATATCTCAGCGCGCCTCGTCGCGGTTACAGAAGCGGGAACAAATTGCACGAGCGAGCATTAATCATCGACATTTTCGGCCCAGTTCACACGTTCTTTGTTTGCGCGAATTAGGGATGTTCGGAAATTATTGAAAGTCGATACTTCTGTTTGAAATTATACTTAAGGGATACATGAGTTTGAGACATCGAAGGGGATGTTTAGTTTTAGTTTTATGCGTAACATGGCTTATTCCTCGGAAATACCTTTAAAAATGGTTAAATACACACTGATACTACTTCTACGACTACCACCTTACCTCATGGTATTGATCCTTTCTCCTGGCTGGCTATAGAGTGACAGAAAAATTAATGTTAATGAAAGTATGTACACAAGTAGGCAAAGCAGGTTGGCAGTAAAGTACGGTCGTTAAAAAGCTGTTTGAAACAACGTAAATGACGCAAACAGATCGCAGCAAATGACCTTTATGTAAGTCGTGTGCCTACGATCTACTTATATACATTACAAAAGAGCTTTCATAAATTTTGGCTTCTCGAGATAGTGTTTTGAGAGCGTGATGTGTACCAACAAAGCCAGAAGCAGAATTCATCAACATATGAAATAATTGTAGTGAAAAAAGATTTAGTTGTTGTCAAGATACCAACAAAATGTTTTTTCACCTTATGGTATTTACCAAAGATATCGATAGCCCCATCACTACAGCTCCCGCGAATACCGCAAGAGATGCACATGCATAATTAATAGCGGGGGATCGAGAGCCGTCATTGTTCTCCTATAAAACACGCATAAATAACGCGTCAGCTGAGATTTCGGAAACTCCATATATTTTGTATTCGCTTATGACTAAGCGGTTGGTTCGAGAAGATGATGTGGATTTTGTGCTTATTTCGAATGTACACGCAACATACACCTTCCTATAGTTTAGTTTTAAGTAGTAGTTTCTTTGTTAAAATACGGGACTGAAATGATAAAGTCATAAGGAATAAAAAAAGTTTGCGTTTTATTTTTACTACAGACGAAAGGTATTCACTAATTTGATCAAGCTCCCAACACCTTTACCTCAAAGCCTTCAGTTACCCGCAAATACCCGCAATACGCGGCCACAGCCCCGAAAAGCCGCCCCTCAACTATACCTATTAACCCGATGACAAATTTTAGTCACGAACCCGTGCGATGGTCTCTCGAGCCGGATAGCTATTAATTCTTTAATTAACCTACGCTGGGTCATTGGCGAAGCGAATTAGAAGAAACGGCAGGAGATAACTGTGCTGGGGTGACATTTGTCTCCATTCGGGGATATAACAGCTGTGGGAGATGAGGGTTGGATGGAAGATGAAAAAGTAAAAGTTGGCTTATAAGGTGAGGATTTCAGTGATATGACTTGCAAGACTCATTAAGTTTTTTTTTCAAAAATGACTACTTTTTATAAGTTGCAAATATTGGAGGTCTGCTCTACAACTATGCTGATAATGATAATCTACTCGTAACTACACAAATAACAAAAAGTAAAGTATCTCTTTGTAATCTCAAAATGCAACAAAACAGCTTTTTACTCATAAGAAAATATACACGGTAATTATAACAAAACGTGTTTTTGCTAATCTTTTAAACGGCTGATTTTGAGGGGACTTTCACTCGCAGATATCTGATGTTATAGCGGGTAACTTAAGCAACTGTTATTTCATAAAAGGAATTAAGGTTACGCGCAAAAAAATTAAACCACTGAAAATGTGAATTCAATACGGGCAAAGTCGCAGGTACAGCTAGTTATAAATAAAAAGGGAATTGGTAAACGGGGAGAAATTGAAACAGCAAGATCAACAATAATGTCATTCGATACCTCAGAAATACTCGAATAACTTTCACCGATCACAGCAAAGTAATAAACCAATATTGATTAAACATTTTAATTACCTTGCACCCCTTCAGGGAGTTTTACCGAATTATAATTAGTTAGGAAACGAGTACCATCAAAGGGTTGGAAGGATGCTATTAACTGGATATATTAGGAAAACGTGTTTCATGTTTAAAGTAGGGACGGGTGCTGTTATAAATTTGAATAGTGGCTTTAAGGTACGGTGTCAAAGGTGATAAGGGGTCAGATATGTGCTAGTAAACTCCTTGGGGCACATATTTGTACGATCTGCAGATAGTTGTTATGTGTGTTCTGGATGTTTTCTATGTATAATAAAAAAAACTATCTATGTAAGATATACCTATATCAGTCATCTAGTAGGACTTGACAGGTTGGGCCTTGTGTTTATCTGAGCTTTCCAATATTTCGGCAGTTTCATGCGCCATGAACACAGAATAACTTTTGTGTAAATATCCATGATAGTTTCAAACATCTGTCCTAATCCAATAAATTATATACCTATATGATTATTATCCGTCATATTCCGCACACGATAAATGGTACAACTCTCTAGGAACCGGACGGCGAGACAAAAGGCAGAAGACGTGAATCACAGCACATTCGCCGCATCTAATAGACATCACGTCGCTAATGGTATGTGCGAACACTTTCATCCGTTCATTAGCCTAATGGCCGCCGGGAAATACATGAACGCTGCTTTTTCTGCTACCTCACCGCAGGAAGAGATTGTATTACATATATGAATACGTAAAGATTTTATATCATGAGAAATGTTAGCATCAAGTTGTATAATGGTGGAGGGATACATAGCTGTTTAATAAGTTTAACCTTGAACTTCAGATGGATTCATTGCATTATTGAGGGATCAAAAAATAATAAGGTAAGTCATTTGTCGATACTAAAATTGACTGTATTTTATACCCCTAAAGTCTCCGACACCGATGATCAGACATTATAAGCATCTAGAATCCCAATCTGCAGGGCAAAGGTCTTCTTTTCTTACTTCCACTTTTCTACATGTTTATATTGTCACTCAATCCTGGCCACTCTATTGGGTATACATGTACGCTCGTATGTTCATCTACGTTAAGTCTAGTTTAGAACTCAAAGCCAATCGAATAGCCAATAGCTCTTCCTAACAGTAAAGTTGTAGATAGCAAAGTTACATCAGTAAGCCCAACTTCAGAGACTCAAAGCTCTAGAGATCTGACACAAACAAACACAATAACAGTAATACGTGACTCTCCTGGACATAATAAACCGTATATTAAACTTTAAAGGATGCATATCATCAAACTAAGTTAGTTTCCCGCACACGTGTTACACGTACGTGAATAAATAACTGTGGATATAAACGGTACATTGTCATATTCCAGAATATGCAAATCAGTATTAAAACGATGCCGGAATTGAACAGTCGGATCTCGGTTAGCATTGTTGCAATTTCAAGATTAATGCAATTGGGTCTGACTGAACATGAATAATTCTCAGGATTTGGCAAATAACAGTACGACATTGTTTACGGTAGGTAAATGTCTTCATAAGCTGAGCTTAACGTTAAAATGCGTTTCAACGTTATGCTCAATTAATAATGTTTTATATCTTGGGTTTGAATCAGGTAAAAAAACTGATCATAATCAAAAAATAGCATCAGAGGATACCATCTTTCGTCTAAGACCAGCATTCACTGGGTTAACTACTAGTAACTCAAGGTGCGCTAGTAAGGATCCAATTGTTTGGTAGAACAATGATTAATGTTAATAACATTTCAATATTTGTTAAAGGCCTGCGACCTGCAGAATAGACGAATTCCCTTCATCTAAAACAGATAGCCACCGAAGCGTGTCGACATTCGCTGCATAAAATTCGAATGCGCCCGCGGAACTAATGCCAACGGGGCGGTCGTGGCACCTAACGACCTTACTGCTCGGATATCGGAATAGGATTCAGTTTTATGCTCCTTGGTTATCGAATAGGATATTGCTGGTTAAAAACCTGCAGAGCAGATATCTGGGATTTAATATTTTATAAATTACGGTTATCTAAGCATAAGCCGTAGATGAGATATGATGTAAGATGGGGACGTTTTTTAATGTTTATGTTAAAACTAGCAGACAAAATATATAGCATGACAGATATATGAAATAAGCTGTATGTGACAAGGGTCTACGTCTTTATAGCAATGGTCTATCATAATATGGGATGTTGTCCGATCTCTCTTTCATTCTTGGAAGAAAGACTGGATACGCCGCTAGATAGGACTAGATGAGCCGGGCGGGTGTTGATCGAAGTTTATCTACAATCATTAAATTTTGGATCAAAAGAACAAAATCCGATGTGACCTATTTAAAGAACGTGCCAAATCTCTTGGTTTTGCAAACATAGCTCAAACTTTACGATCTGTATCAGACAGCAAGCATGTCAAAATGAAATACCAAAAACCAAATAATCTCACTCGAGATAGCAACTCAATCCCAAAACCATTAAATCTAATCCAGTGCCTTTATGTAAAAGATGAACGAGACGGAAGTTCCGTTCTAAAAGGATCTTAAGCTTCAAAGGAGTTTAAATGCATTAAGCCTTAAACTATCTATCTATTTCAGCTGGACGCTTTAGAAGAATTAACAGGTCTTTTGTACTCTCAACTGGAAGAGATTAAGGCGCGTTCGATGTGTCTGGGAAGGAAGCGTCCTTGTCTGGGTAGAAAACATTTTGTCTTAGTAAATGTGAGCTGTTAAGCCAGAACGCTCTTTGCTGTAAAGGTGGCTTTGATAAACTTAAAGATATATTTAAATAAAAATTATCTTATTCAATAATGCAGCAGATTTTTCATACAATATTGTCCAGCTTCAACCCAAAGCAAGAGCTCCATAAGATCGTGAACAATGACAAAGGACCAATTAGATGCAAAGTAAAGTATACATAATGCTGTTAGTATAAGTTATGCTTTTAATTCTCCGCTTAGACTAAGGGCTCAGCTGTAATAACTAAGATTGAACGATTCATCGCATGCAAATGTAGTCCTCAAAGCCCTTTAAATAAAGGTGAAGAAACTCTCAATCAATTTTAATCAACTGCGTTCTTTGAGAATTAAGGTTGACTGAGGGCATGCTAGGGTCAACAGCCAATGAGAGGTCTACAGTTATAATATGCTGGGCAACAAACATGTCTAAAATGTGTTACTAAAGGGTATAGTTTTGTAGGAATGCATACATATAAGTGCAACTGAACTGCTGCAGAGTTATTTAGACTACCTAATTTTCAATTAAAAATATTATATTATCCTGCCATATCATTTGCCGAATCTTGGCCATTTTTGTTATCGTAACTGTAAACTCGTCTTTTGTATCTGCTGCATTTGAATCGGTTTACAAAAAAATAATGCATTTTTACTTTACTAAAATTCTATTATGTATGGTGTACTGTTAACTATGGCACACGCACATCTGAGTTCGATGACTGCAATAGTAAACCTTTCTAATAGTTCCACCAGATTATTATCAAAGCCTAAGCGAAGAATCTTTATGACTAGAATTTTGCCATAAAAAATATATTGCTTTACGACAGAAATATACTTATGCTGGAAAATAAAACTGATAACTGGCATAAAATAAAATATATGCCCTGTAAATAATAAAATATACGCTCTGTCTATAAAGTAGCATAACATTGCCAGATCCATAATGCTAATGCATCTGGTATATAAAGAAACACTTGCTTATTTATTCTTTTTGGCTTATATGTATCTCTAGTATTTATACCTCAAATAACCAAAAGCCAGATGACAAACATACGTATCATACACAATCTGAACTCGAATCAGAAGGCAAACTCAAAAAGGATTCCTTTATCTTAGAAAAAGGCTTTGAAATGGCGCTGGGGTGAAATAAAACCGTTATCGGCGCAATTCTCGTTATGTCACTTGACTCATGTCCAAGATGATATCGATTCGTAAATAGCATCGATAAGAAGGCTCTGAAAACAGTTACAGTTAGTACGGTTGGGAACAAATGGTCGGGAGAAATGATCGTGCTCGATGGTATTGTTAGATCGACATCCAACGCTTAAGTTACATTTACGTATATATTTTTTATTTATTTATTCATTAATTCAGACTTGACTTAATTACATACATTCCAAAACGTTAAACGTTATTATATAACCTAAAGTAGGTATGTAAGTCAAATTATATAAAAATTATTATTTGCACATAACATAAAACATTAGTCTAAGAATTAAAGTTAATTTATTAGAGATGTAAAACAAATACTTAATCATCGCTTCATAGTACAAAACAAAGTCGCTTTCCGCTGTCTGTATGTCTCTATGTATGCTTAGATACCGAAACATATGATCGATAGATTAAGTCCTGAACTTTACCATATATCAATTTCAAAGTTAAATATTCAGTAGTTTAGACGATATGGACATCCGGCGGAGTTGAAAATTAGCAGTTTGAGGTATTATACACTCTTAAAACTACGCAACGGATTTTGATGCGGTTAAATAGATAGAGAAATTCAAGAGGAAGGTTTATAAATCATTTGACACATAGATTTCTACGCGCAGATTATAGTGGCAATCAAATTAATAGAACATTCTAATTTTAGAGTTGATTGTTGTTGCAAAGGAGTTGTACACTCGGCAACCTTTTGAAGCAAGCAGATGATAAAGATCTCATATCGATTTAAAGAAAAAGTTGAAACAAGCAATACGATCTCAATGATACAAATTGTTCTGTCATGTCAACTACATACATGAAGCGCAGATTGAGCGAGAGATTGCACCGAGATGATATATCACACGCAACATTCGACGCGAAGGAATGCGAGCGCGATGATTCTGATGAAGACGCAAACAGGATAGCCCATGACCTGGATAAAATACGTATCTACTGCATATAAGTCGGAGAGGGTAAGACGAACTAAGCGCGAAACGTACGAAAAGCTTCCTGTTCCATAAGTACGCAATAGTAAATCGAGCGTAAATCATAAACAGAAAATATCAAATACGCGCCGAACCCCGCCCGATGAGGTAAGCTCTAGTAAACAACTGCATGATAAATTAGAACCAACAGTATGAATATTGAAGGCAAGTCTATAAATTAACCTGTGGAAGGAAATTATTGAAGATATTTGAGATTATATAAGATCTTAGAAGTTTACTGCCTATTTCAATAAAAAAATCGACAAAATATAGACTTAATGATCACATTTTATGACACAGTCGAATGGTCGAAACAAACCTTTGTGACTATCTTGTACTTCCCTTTAACCTACATTCTAAACTTCGTAAGTGACACTAAAGTTATATAAATAGTGACTATTCCTGATAGCTAACAGTTCGGTATCTCACTTGTGATAAAATAGAAGAAATAGTACACTTACTGGCAAAGGAAATGGCGGCAGATGATGACCCACTTGGCCGCAAGTAAGATCCCTAGGCGTTTTACACTATCCGATACGAGACTCGTCTATCGAATCTACACATGGCCGTTACGTTTGCGGGGCAAGAACTATATTGAATAGCATCGTTTCGTATAATGTGAAATGGTTCTTGGGTCTTGCCAAGAGGCAATATGTTCAACTTCAATTTAAAACGAATGTAGGCAGTCTTATCTTAAAGTACTATCATCGATATACATACATACATATGTGTCGTTGTACTGGACAGGAATATAAATGAGTTCTTTTTGAAATATTTCAATGTATCGTGCTTTTTATGTCTTTGTAAATCTCTTTGATATCACACAGCGTACATTACGAGTCACCGAAAGGAGTAACCTTTTCGAAGGCTCTGCCCATCAACTATAAAGATTTTCATTTATTTATATAAAAAAAACTCCGGAGCCGCTTATTACCTGAAAGCAAAGAAAAGGTTTTTTGAGAATAATTTCTTAGAACACGAGAAATGTAAACAAGACACAAGTTCTGTGAACTTACAAAGTTCGGCGGAAATTGAAAAGCAAGTAAACAGTAGAGTGGGACGAAAAATATTGTATATTTTTCCATCTGTCCGAAGCAATATTTGTAAGTAATAAAATGTTGGTTTGTCATTTTGAAAAGGGTTCTGTCGGGACTTTAAAGTTTAGTCTTATCTTAATGTTTGAAGTAATGCTCTTTTATTGGTTAAGAAGAAAAGTTATAAGTGAATATAATAATAGGTAAGGAATATATTTTTATTCAGCGTCGAATAATAACAAATAATACTGGACAATTCACATAGCATCTAGCCCCAAGCTAAGTACAACTTGTGTTGTGGGTTAGTACCCATAACACAAGTTGTACTATATAGTGGTAATATACGAGTAATTGTTGTCTTTACCCAAATTATAGGCTTTGATTGGAGTCAAAATGGTAAGTATTCAAAATGCGTACAATTTCAAAAATAACAGTGTAGTATTCTATTGATCACAACATCATAATCATAAGTACCGCCGGTACAGCGAATAAAACTCAATTAGAATTTTAAATATAAAGGCCAAAAGTGGAACATCCATCCCTCTCAAAAAGCTTCTGTTTCCAAAGTATCCAAACCACATTGAGATCCACACAATTGAATAAATTTTCATTACGAACGGATTACGTCCTACATTAATGTAAGAGTTTTAGCGGCCGCGACTTGCGAAGTTGCGACACACGACCTTTTCTCTATATTGAGTCCAAAGGTTTTAGGAACGTACTGACAAAGAAAAAAAAAGACGTGCTCGTTAAGAATGGTACGGACGATGAGGTGCAGATTAAAAGTTAAAAGATTTAAGATTTGTTTTTATTATCCTAGTTATGCAACCAACTTCAAGCAAGTTTTAGATGACTAGGTCTACGTTTGGTCCGTCGTTTGTTTGTTTTGAACATAAACAAACTATGCACGCAGCAATACCGCGTTTTTTTCACATGTATCTTTTGGTAGTCAACAATTTATATCCCGTTACGCAAATTACATTAGGTACTCAATATATTTCGCCAAATATATTAAGTACCTAATGTTGCACAGCGGAACTCACTTTGCGTATCTATGCCTTACTCTTGCCAGACTAATTAATCGAATAAAGTCAATCTTGTAACATAAACAAATCTTCCCCTTTCCTGTAGAATCCTTCCAATCAGCGGTGGTTTGGTCCAGCCCGTAACTAGAGCCAATAGCCATGTGTGCACAAGCCGCACGGAGGTTAGAGAGTGCACACGTTGTCTAATCAAGCCTGACCCGGATAGTTCTTTGTTTCTGAGGAACGAGGGAACCGGGTGAACCCGGGTGCTAATTGCAAGCCGGGAGAACCTTTGAGGCGCCGGTAAGGGAAGACTTGACAAATTTAGAGACTGGATTTAGGTTTTTCACTTCTCTTGCTTTCCCAAAAAGTGTGTCATTATAGCGTAGCTTAGCGTAAGTGATCATCAGCCAGTAACAGACATTCGTCCTCTTACATAAATGCTCGACTTTTTGGTATTCTATTTACAAAGAACATAGTAACTAGGTAGTTTTCATTTCAATTTATGATTGAAAATGGAACTGAAAGCGCCTTTCTTACGATTCTAGGATGTTTATAAGAAGCGTGATTCTCAATCAATAAATTTCTTTCCGGCCCTGGTGGGGGCACAGAGAGGGGCCTCGAGGCTTGGCCTCATAACCCCGGCGTCAACTCGAGGGGTGACGACCCCTCGGTCCTTGGGTTTTGTGGGAATATCTTTTTTTCCCCCCATCTCAATGTTATTTTTTTTGGCTGCATTTGGTTTATATTTTTTTTGTGTATTTTTGTGAATTTTTTTCTTTTTTTTTTTATTAAACATTTCATTTTCATTTTCATTTTTCATTTTCATTTTCATATGGTGATTACAGGATGATATAAGCCATCAGTACCTGTCTTACGCCTACCATAACAAGACTAGGCCCTAATTCCACTACATTAATCGCTTCACCATAACAATGGTATCATCACAGAAAGATTATGACATTTTACCTTTGACGAAAAACCTACTGATCCTGGTCCCATAAAATGAATAGTATTCCCGAGGGATTAGTATATTACCCCGCAAAAGTGTTTTCAAGTACCTTGGGCACTTGGTAACAGAATCCTAGTCGGATGAGGAAGATATTGAACGTGAGCGAAGGGCACTCGCGACTATGGCAAACATGGTAGCACAGCGATTTCGCTGTTGTTCAGTTCCTGTTAAAGTAACATTATTTAAAGCATTTTGCACTTCACTTTATGCGTGTAGCCTGTGGACTAAATACACCAAAAGTTCTATGAGTGCCCTTCGTGTACAATTCAATAACGCGTTCCGGGCGTTGTTACGGCTGCCGCGCTGGTGCAGTGCGTCGGGCATGTTTGCTGATGCGGGCGTGGACAGCTTCCCAGCTGTATTACGAGCTCGCTGCGCCGCCGCGCTGCGTCGCCTGCGCGCCAGCCGCAACAGCCTCCTGGCAGCGTTGGCTGAGGACCTGAGCGGCCGATTCCTGCGGCATTGGGTAGGAGTGCATTCAGTGCTTGCAACCTACACCTGGCACTGAGTGCACAACTGCCTTATCAGCAATTTTGTAGTTTTTAATTTCTTTTGCTTTTTTGTGTGTTAATTTGTTTTGTATGTAACCGATATGGACTAAGGTCTGAAATAAATGATTTTTATTTTAATTTTTTATTTTATTAAAACTAATTGAACGCAGTTGAAGATATTCTGGTAAGTGAAACTTGTAACTAATGTGAAAACTACAAAACACCACGGTAATATCCAGCAAAGAGTGAGTCAGACAGGCAATTCGAGTTCATTCCTATGAGTAGCAATTAAGAATCGAATATAATGAAGTGGAATTTCTCCTTAATAACCATAATCAGGCAGAGTATTAAATACCAAGATATTACCTTACCAGCGCAGTTTATTGAAAGGTCAAAGCGGTAATTCAGCCTTTATGCTCCATCATAATAATTTTCGTAATTTCGATACAGGCTGGGGAGATATGACAGTGATCGCTTTCTTATCACATTTTGTTATAGGTTTTTTATATAACTCAAAATATTAAAGTCCCCCTAAATTTATTTCTTGGTAAGAATGATTTTATACCGTTCAAAACATCACACTTTTAAAACCTTCGGGCAACGCGACCACTCTCCATTTTTAGGTAAAAACCAGTATAAAATGGGAATTGTAATCCAATTTTGTTGGGGCAACTGATCGATGCTAACCTAGCCAGGATTAATTAAAATCTAGTTACTCGGGCTGAACGATCGATACCTATCGATGGAGTCCGGACTTCAAAAGTTATCAAGATATAAAATTATATCGGAACGTCCCTTACTCGTTTTGGTCGCCTGCCAAATTTGAAGTTAAATGTTTGTTAATAGTTTTAGTTTTCATTCTCGTAGTTTACAAATATTTCACCTCATGTTTGGCTGGAGTATTAAGGACTGCTTGAATGCTAAATTTCGTAATACAAGATTGCTATAAATATACGTATTAAAAAGGTAGTTTATATGTTGCATATATTTGCGTGAGTGTACCTATTTCAAAGTACAAGAATACCGTTAAAAAATCACAGAGCCAAAAGCAAACTATAAGTCACTGTATCCTGAGTTACTGTTTCCCATTTACCGTTAGTATCGCAAACGGGGCATAAAATATCCGATATTGATAAGTAGGCGGCATAATCCCGCACGCAGCTCGTATCACACTAATATGTTTCGGCTAACCGATCGGGATATACATTACATAGGTAGGTACCTAACGTGTGATATGCTCTACGCTTCGCTATCATATACATATCATACGTTATATCCCGTGGGAAAACGTTTTCCTTGACACATTTTTGTAAGGTATTGGGGACGCGTACCTACTCGTAGCTACTGAAACGAAAAACAAGGGAAACTCATTTCAGGCTGCTCTGGAATGGAAAATAATTCAAGACCCAAAACGAATATATTATTGATAGTTTTGGTGAATCGTTTTTGTGCAATTATTCAAATAAAGTAAGTAGACAGAATCCTCGCTAGTCTTTTATTCCAAAACCATACATTAGTATAAGTAAATATTGTTGATGTTACGAAAATTCTATCACATCGAATGTCTACGAAGCCGCGGAGCGCAGCTAATCTGCACTAAATACTGAATACCTGCCAAGCTTTATGAATTACAACCAGCATGCAAAGGTCATTGGGCGAAATCTGTTCCGTTTTAGCGTTTGTTGCGTACAAGCACCAAATTAGTTGCCGTGGGTATGGTTTCCATACTAAAATGCCCTTTCTAGGTTTTTAATCAAAGGAAATTAAATCCTATTACATCACCAAGAAAATCCTATTTCCTAACAAAAATGAAGTAAACTCATGCATAAATATCAAGTTCCGGCGACGGCATCGGCATCAGCAAAGCCTACCAGTGGAAGTATTAAGGCCACGTTATTCGAAATCATGCAATCTTAGATTCAGTTTTAAACCATCAAATATCCTTTGTTTTGATCGGAAAAAAATATATGTTGTAGTTGGATATATACTATAGAGCATTCTACGGTTCAAAACACGATATTTATCACTTCACCTGATGATAAAAAATCTCGAAAAAAGGTTAGTTTTTATTTGGTTTCTCGTTGTACTTCAAGTGTATAAACGTTGTACTCTCAAAAAATATGTCAGAAAATAGGCAACGAAGTTTAGAAGGGCATTCTCCGGTTAGTTTTTCTCAAAATAATTTTGTATTTTTTTAAAACGAATAATTATAGAATATAAGTACTCCGCGCTCAAGCGGCCTGCTTCAGTAGCCCGCCGGGCCTTGTTGAGGTAGGACCTGTGTCGCTCTTGCCGGCTCCCAGTACCCCCCGTGAATCGATCGATTTACCGTTTAAGAAAGAATTTAAAAATGGCAAATAAATATAAAAGTATCCAGACGAAAACTACGGAATCTTAAAATAGAAATAAGGTTATATATATATTACATATACTTATTTACTATCAACTACCTGAAACAGTCAACAAAAGGAGGGTAGCGTACAGACATAACAGTAGCGCAACTGTATGATCATTTTTGTTCAGTACATTTTTAACTTTGCAGCTCATCGATGCCAAGATACAAGGGCACGTTTAAAAAAAACAGCAAGTGAACAGTAATTAACTACCTACTAGGTACTCGATTAAATAAAAAGGTTCTAGGGCTTTACTATACAGGGTGCTACGGACAGGGTCTACTAAGCCGAAAAGGGGTGATTCTGGACATCGAGGGGGTCAACGTTTGTTCTAGGATTTAAAAAAAAATATAGTGTCGGTTTTTCTTCATTAGCTGGATTGCCTGTGACGTCACAACCTGTTTGACATAATTGTTCTCCTTGATGGTAAAGAGGGAGGTATATTTTTTTTTGCGGAATCGTGTAGGTGGTGTCGGAATGACCTAGGAAAAATTCCGACTTTTTGAGATTTGCCCCCCAGAACCCCCCCCCCCCCATAGAGGGGACCCAAACGGAGTCATATTAACTACTATTTTCCAAGGGGTTGTATAGAGGGGTACTAGTGATATTGATTGCAAAAAAGTTGTTGCCCCCTTTGGCCCCCCAGAACCAAGGGGGGTTCTGGGGTTGAGGTTGCTACCAGATGCCGTCGTGATAGGGTGTTTATTGCGGTATAATATAAAGGGTTTCTTTTGTATTGGAGAAAAAAAAACCCTATCGCCCCTATTTTCACCTCCCCTTTTGATATCTCCCAAACGAAGCAACTTAGAAGACAATTTTTTTCACAATCATATAGAGAAAGTCGAGTAATTACGAATTCAAAAATAAATTTACGTCCCTTGCCCCTTTAGACCCCCCCCCCCCCTTTTTTATAAAAAAAAAAACAAAATTTGGCCTATTTTTGAACTTTTTTTCGTGTGGAGGCGAGCCGCAATACGACTATGGAGAACAGACTAATTTTTTTCGACTAATTTGAGGATGAGGATTTCGAATCTGACGTCGGCGGGGTCGAATTACGTTGAGCGAAGCGAACCGCAATTCGACACCGCTCGCCTTGCTATGTGACAGCACACACACCCACTGATATACATAACGAAACAAAAACGAAATATATTACATTTATTTTACCTAATGTTAAATAAGTTAAGGCTGATGTAAACGTAAAAGGAGAAACGTTAGAATCACCTTGGTTAGATAATAAACATAAATGGGACCCGCATATAGATAAGCTACCGAAGAGACTTAGTTCTGCGGCGTATACCGTCAAAAAAATCCGTCACCTTACAGACGCTGATATTTCTAGACTAGTCTATTTCAGCTACTTCCATAGTGTTATGTCTTATGGCATACTGCTGTGCGGGAACGCTGCAGATATTAACAGGGTCAGATCCGGCATTGAACCTGTTGATCACTGAGACATCTCTGAATATGTGCTTGCTATCTGCCATGATAAAGTCGATCTTATTTTTTGTCAGTTTCGGGCTTTCCCATGTCTAAGTGGACACGGCTTACAGGGTAAACCGAAGTTTACTCTGTAAAACGATAAATGTGTTATTTTATTAAGAAACTATAAAACTGATTAAAATTCTTGATTTTATTTGAATAAAATTATGCTGCAATCAGACCAAACCCCAGTCTAGCTGCTGTTGTGTGTGTTGAATTGATATTGTATTATTTTCAATCAATGTTAAAAAAATATTCTAATATTTAGCGCTAAACATATTAATTTTATCGAATAGTAAAATTAAACGAATAGTGCAAATACTTGTTCTACATTTTAAATAAAGCAATTTGTGTTATTTAATAAATGAATTTTAATTTTTATTACTATTACTTTTATTTATTTACTATTTATCTAAAGACTACAAACCTTAAAACAAAATTGGTCATTTGAAAAAACTATGTAATCTTACTTAAACTTGTTTTCATAATTTATAATTAATAAATTCGCATTTAGGGACTGGTACATTGGAGTTAAACTACTGTTACAAATTATACTGTGCACGACAGCGTGGCGCGAGCGGCGCGGCGCGAGGTCAGCGAGTTCATTTGAAGTTTGTATTCGCGCGACTTGCCACGCGGGGAGGGAAGTATCGTTAAATGCCTACTGCGCTCAAAGATCCTGGCCTTAACGACTTTCTTTAGAACTTGCTACATTGAGTTAAGCGCAACATCGTGACGCAAGAGGTTCATTTAGAAGTTGAGCCTAGATTAGGGATGGGCCTCGTAAGGATCAAAGTATCGACATTTTAATCTAAAGATTTCGAAGTATGAGTATTTTATTGTATGCGTCACATACAATATTATATACGTATAATATTATTGACGTACAAAATACTCATATTTCGAAACCAATATACAATGTTAAAATAGAAGAATAACTTATGTTGTACTGTGCATGGCCATTTTATTCGATAGTCAATTCAATTTAATTTTTATTTTAATTAATGTAACATACTTCAATTACATTAATTAAAGGACAGATAGACCGGTATGATTGATCAATATTAAAAATAATTAAATGTATTTTACACAGGCACACATATTTGTATATACTCGTACATCTCTCTCGCAAAACCGCAAACATTCTGAACTAATTTCCCTAAATCTATATTCTATATTATATGGATTTAATGCGTCCTGTACACGTTGGGTCAATGCGTTGGGCCAACATGTAGAGACCTACTTGGCGCATGTTGGTAGTTGGCGGCCAACATTGGCTCGCAAACAATGTTCACTCGTTGGCGTCTTATTCAGTTCGCCTCGTGCGTGTGAGATTTATTGAGATATTTTTTTATATAATTCGCCAATGTGTGAACGCCATCCGATCAGTTGGCTCAACGTGTACAGGGCGCATAAGGGATGGGTGGTATAGTTAAGATCAAGGTATCGATTTTTTAAAACTAATAAAAACCACATTCGCATATTCTCGGTCGTAAAACCAATATCTGGAGCTAAGACAAAACAATAACATATGTAAGTTTTTCAGGACAAAGATTATATTCGTTTTATTACGATAACACCAGCCCACAGACATTCACTGTGAACATAACATTCCTCCAACGACACCACAAACAGCGATCTTGCGTCGCCTTCATCCATCGACTTCCCGCGATTATCACGCTACATATAAAACATACTTTTGTTCAACTTTCATGTTTACAAGCAATTTAGTAAAACTTCCCATTTAGTTGAGTAATTTGCGTCGACCAGCCGAAGGCGTCGCATCGATCTTCCAACTGCAACCCCAATTTGACCTACTTCGTAGAATTGTAAGTGAAATCCCCCGTCGATTCACTCGCTCGTGCACCGAAAGTCCCTCGTAAAAGCATAATGTGGGGCAGTGCTATTCAAAGTAAACCGTAGAGAAAACTAAACGAAACAAAATGCTTACTAGTTCAAAGTTGAAACTAGTAAGCATCTTGTTCCGTTTATCTTTTTTATATATGTAGGTAATTAATCGGGATTCAAACTATATTTTAACTTAATTATATAATTCAACTTAATTACACTCCAAATTATTTATTTAGACGATAACTTATTTGAAATATCTTGAAAGATGGTGGCAAAACCTAAATTAAATCAACAGTCATTCAAAGCTTTTTGTCCATTTACTATCTTGGTCTTCACTTTGAAATGCCTAGATCTGAGAAACAAACGCCAATGTATGTATTTTTGTTTCTGAGTAGGCAAGCGACAGGTGTAATAGAATAGATTTTATTTCTTATCCACGAAAGCCTATCCAAATAATAGGTTTTTGTCTTAATCCACCCAAATTGATCCTTCTTATGTCCATATTCTCAGATCTCCATGAGATATTAATCCCTAATGCTCGTAATCGACTGTCGTAAAGGATTACAATATCGAAATTGATAGGATATCGATATGGCGTGTAATCCTCCTTTGTCCGACTCTTAATGGAAATCAACTGAATTGGCTAATTTTTATAAAAGGTTTAGCAAATTGTATGCCACGTAAACTTGTGCAGAAAATAAACTTCCATGCGAGCTGATGTCAGTGCAGATCCAAACAGACACTAGCGCAGCAAAATAATTTCAGAAAATCCATCAGTATATACGAAAATATATATATAGATTTAGTAAACCTCAGACGAAGTTAGTTGTTTTTTTTTAAATTCGCGTGGGCTTTACCTGTTTCTTACTAGTCCATTATCTTTACAAAATGTTCCCAGAACATAGTATTAGAATTGATCCAGCTGTTTCCCCTGATCTGTGAAGCCGCGATCGGTGAGGTCTTCCGATTGCAATTAAGCTTCTACTATGTTATCCCACCACTTACGTTTCGTTTGTTTCTAATCCTTCAAAGGCCAAAAGGGAAATTGCTCGTTTTGTAGTTAAGCATTTTTACTCGTAAAAGGAAAACTCTTGGAAGTTGAAGTTGTCCGTTTCGTTTTACATTTCAATATAAATTAGGTTGGTGAAAACTGTAATGGACGCCTTAGAAGAAGACACCTAATTTGAAGAAGTTAATTTGGACAGAGTAAAATTTTTCACTGGCCTCCTCTTTCCGTAATAAAGAGATGTATGAAGTTTTTCAACTCTCTGAACTTTTTCTAAGTGATATTCCAAGAAAACTAATGCCACGTCAAACATTTTCGTAAGTCTTCATTCAGGACTAATCACAGGATTTGGTTTTGTCGACATTTTGGCCATTGGGTTTTATATTATACCCGCCCGACACTAGTTGCTACGTGTTAAATAGATACAAAATAGAGATAGAAGTCTTCGTTCGTACATTATGTAATTGCTGGAACAATGCTCATCATTCATACATATTCATAGAACAATTCTGAGAAATATTTCTTGACGGCTCTATTACTTGCACTTTCACTTCTGTTGTTTGTTATTGTAGTAATCATTGTGTGAGCTTGGATGTATATTGTTGGCAAGTTCATATTTCTAAGAACAAAAGGAGATCATTAACATTGACAGAGCCCTAAATTACTAATTTAATTGAAATATCTACTTGATGTTACTAACATCGGTTATGTGAAAAGGGATAAAGAGAACGTGTTGTAGTTTATCGTAATCCTAAAACATATATACTTAATAACTTTCGTTATTCCTTAACCTATAATTCAAAATTAGAGTTCAGAATCCTTAGGTACTACCTGCCTCAATCTGATACAGACGATCTCTTACGAAGCATTGCGCCATTTGGAAAAGGAGTGAAAAATCAGGAAATTGTTTTATCGATATGACCAAAGAAATAAAATATTTTACAACTACTGCAGTAGAAGCCGATGATAAACATACAGTCTTGGCAAAGCTGCAGTAGAAAGTGATTTGCTGGCTATACTGTATTCAAATTATTATTCTGTATGCTGGTTCGGCCTTCGAAGGTTGCCAAGGCGCCAGTGGTTACATTCTGCGCCAGATGGAATTATGGCGAATACTATGTCTATCGCTGTTCCATTTGAGGATCTAATGTATCGATGCCAATGAGATTTTTTTTTTTAATTTGCTAGCGTAAGCCACCTTACTTTTTTCTTTAATAAGAAAGAAGAACACACGTTCGATATTTTTTCATATCTCTGAACAGTTAGAACAGGACAACTTTAAGCTTTTTCTTAGATATATATTGAAAATGTGAATGCCCACTAAAATTAGATTAAACTCCCATAGAAGACAGAATCGCCCCGAAACAACACATCAATTACTTAGTTTCCTTTTAAATGTATCCCCGAAATACCTTTTCGAGGAGGTATTTGTAATTTAGACTTTAGCTGAACTGTCGAGCGCTTGATTCATTAACGTTTATTTATTGGATCGCTTTGGAACTTCGCTCGTTTATATTAAAATTTCTCAACAACTTTACAAATTCAAATTTTTAGGTATAAGTTGGCAGAGCCGCGTGTTGCTAACTTTAACTTGCCAAATGGTTCGAGCGCAAACCACGCAATAGATATATTCGATTTTACAATGCGCAAGTCATTCATAATTTTAGTTTTGGAAAATTACCTTGTCAAAACTTTTTTCTACTAACTTGACGTGTTTTTGTCAAGTAAAAAAAAACGTTTTATTTTAGTTGTTCCTAGTCACTTCGTTTTTTGAAAGAGTATGTATCCAATGTTAGGGGACAATAAAATAGTAAAAGTAAGGTAAAATTTACAAGATCCACATAATATCTTGTAGTTTCGGCTTCCACCTCACCATTTTTTCATTAAAATTCGATCCAAAGCCTTTTCCTTCGACATGAATAG
The DNA here is from genome assembly GCA_947044415.1 of Eupithecia dodoneata. Lineage (NCBI taxonomy): Eukaryota > Metazoa > Arthropoda > Insecta > Lepidoptera > Geometridae > Eupithecia > Eupithecia dodoneata. The sequence continues at coordinate 7,529,135 of OX345670.1, forward strand.
CTGAACGCTTGACTAAATCGCTTTTATTAAACGAGTCTACAGAAAAGGCCCACTCTGTGGCTCGGGTTGCCAAACGGTTAGTGTGAAAACTGAACGGTGGCCGGCACAGTGCTTTTATGGGTACTTGCACTAGATTTATTGGGCTTAGTTACGTGTTTTAGGTTACAACTAATTGGAACTATAATTACACGGACCGCAGCGGATTAATATAAATCAGAACTTGCTATACTTTGTGGGGTAGGTGTAAGAGGTTTTACCAATATAAATGTTTAGGTCTAGGCACGGCTTGAGCCCAATGCACGATAATTAATATAAGGCTGACTGATGTGATGACACTCATTATTGTATAATAGTATGGCAGAAAGAGGCGCTTATAAAAGAATCCTACGCTACCAAATTTTGTGATTTTGTTGTTATTTTAATTGATCTATAGGTAAGTTCTTTAAAAAAAATATTATCTAAGAAAGTAACAATCAAATAATAGAAACACATTAGAACTAGTATTTACACTTGAAACAATTGAGCTAACTGAAGATTGTGCAACAGTCCAGACTGATCCATATCAGTTCTTTTATTCAGAGTTTTGAGTAAGTAATATAAGTTTAATTTATTTCATTTCATAAGTGTAGTTATGTATTGTACCTACCTGCGTCCACCAGGAAAGGAAGGGATATCAAAGCAAAAGTACAACATATAGTGAGCTTACTCCTCAATATTAAAATCCAAGCAATGTTACCTTACGCTGGATGTAAAAGTGTTTTGTTTGTTTCTACCCTCGTCACCACGTCAAACTTCTAAAGGAATTATCCAAAATAAGTAACGGGGGTAAAACCGCAAGGGAACTAGCTAAGCATACGATTTTAATGGCACAACCAAACAGTAAGCCTGTAAAGAAAAAGTCTACTGACACAGAAATAATATTAAACTGTTCAAAACGATTCTGAATCACGACAGTTAGAAAATGTATAAAAAAAACTACGACTTCCTGACGTAAATAGCAAACTCGGCAGGAAAATAACTCTTTTAAATTAGTTTTAAACTCTACGTTTCTGGTACTGCCTGTGCCTAGGCCTGTCTTATAAACAACGAAGTTGACACTGTAATGGATGTTATAGTTTCCATAAACTTTTGCAATCTTGTTCAGTTGTTATTTGAAAGCTTTAACTTAAATCCATATCCGTAGTGGAAAAGGAGCGCTAAGCTCTAAGTCTGGGCATATAATGACCAGAAGGCGTAAGTTTTTTATTAATTCTATTTAAGCCACTTATAAAATACCTTAACGATAGTTACACACCACACAAAACACAACACATCATCAAACGGTGCTTTGTTATAATTGCGGTATAAATAAAAAAAACATGTAAATAACTCCCATTCTGTATGTCCTACGAGTAGTTAAGAGATACTTAAATAATCTGCGGGTGGGTTATATTTTACCCTATAAATACGCAATATCCACCCTAAAGGCTTAAATTTATTTGCCTAACCACCGAGAATTGGTCCACCATTTACGGCTTTCGAGCGTTATTCGAAATGAAAACCCCAATGGTTTTCATTTCTTTCTGCATCGTAGCGGGATGTTTTGTGTGCCGTTTACTGAGCGAGCGATGTGAGCATGCATTCTACAAAGTCGGGAAATTTTGCGCATCTGAGGTGATTTCATGGTCAGCATAAATGCTGGTAAAACAATAATCTTTAAGCTGCATGCAGCATTTAACATTTCTGCTTGCATACGCCCAATATTGAAACCGAGTGTGTGAAGACCTCCCACTCGATGGACCGACGACATTGTAGCGGTCGCATAGGGAGTCAATGGATGGCAGCTCAGGCCCGCTATGCAATGCGTGGTTTGGGGAGGCCTATGTTCAGCCGTGGACGTTTACGGGCTGGTGATATGAGATACAGCTAAAAAAAGATTTTACTGCTAACTGCTTCTGCTGCAGTAAGTCGATATTCGTACTACATTGTCATGCCCAATTTCATGCCAACCGCAGAACCAGGAACAAAAGGCCGCATAAAATCGTATATATTCGCGCAGACAAAAGATGGTTTATTTACCGTGCGCACATATAGAATTGGAATACAGTTTGTTGTGCAAACACATATCGGAAACGTGTTTGGACGATAGATTGAGATGTGTTACAAAACGAGAAACGAATATAAGGATGCGATTTTGATTGTATATTCCCACAAGTTATAATTTAATTTCGTTAGTTACATAGCGGCTCCTACCCGCGGTTTCTGTCGCGTAGTGATAGGTAAACCAAAGGCAGCATACATATATGATTTATAATAGAATTTAAGGTTTTACTGTCTAAATGGTAGATATTGTTGATTTATAAAATAAATAAATACTTAAATAAGATTGATCATTGATTCATGATTTTTGGGGCTAATTCTAACCTTTTGAATATTTTTAATACAGCTCATATTGCAGTCATCCCGTGACCACGACAGTCAGTAAACATGTTGAAATGCCGGGAAAAATATTTAAATAAACTCGATAGATACCCATAAATAGTTATGATAGCCTATTTTTCCTTTGGAGTGGCTTGGGTGTCACTGCGACCATGATGGACTATCATGGTCGCAGTGACACCCAAGCCAATTGTGATCGTATGATAACCTATCTATACCATCTCCACAACTTTGTGACCACCTACATATAATTATTCGAGCAACCTGGAAACAAACAGTAACCCCAAAAGTAATTGAATCTACAACAATACTAAAGTCGTCAGCCTGACCCGAAACTTGCCTAAGTGGAAATAGAAATAAATCGTTATCAGCAGAGTAAGGCCTTATCACAGAAGCCAAACAACTCACGTGAATTAGTTGACTATAACATTTTTACGATATTGTTGCTTTATTTCTCTTAAACATTGGCTATTGAAATTATTAAATTAAAGTATTTGTCACATTATAATCAGTAAACTGTAAAAAATCATAATTTCTATATCACGGTTCGCGCGCTTCTAGAACCGCACTCGCCTTGAAGTCTCTCGTTAAGGATTGAATGTTGGTGTTCTTCCAACACAAATCAGGTTCGTTGATTACCCGTTTACATTCATAATGAAGAATTAAGATGATACAGAAATTACTACTACTTAATACATTTTTACATTTGATAGGTACTTAGGTAAATCATTGATTAAGATTAAGCGGAGAACTAGCGGAGAGACACAAGGACAGAGCCAAATGCCGACTTTTTACCGTAGGCCAAGACACACTTTAGTCCGTTGAGCCATAGGGTAAGTGACTGATAGGTAAAATGGAGCGCATCAGGCTATGAAATCCAAGTACGTCCTTACCAACACTAACGCTACGAGAATGCTCAATTTCCCCAACAAACTGATTTAAAGTTACGAGCCTTATCTCAACATTTCACTGTATGTCGTTCGTGACCGAGACTCGAGGCTAAAGTTAAGGTGGTGTTTGGTTACAGCGACGGGCGACCACGACAACCGACTTTACGAGAAACCAACGTATGGTTTTCGCTTCAGCGATCCGTGGCGGCAATCGAGATGCGATATAGATAGAGGGATAGGTTTGTACCACATGAACCTAGCCAGTTCATTTTCCGTGATGATGTGATTATGTCAGTGGTTTCCAAAAGGGTAAGTTGATTTAGAGAGGGTCAGGGCAGGTAGGAGCATTTATTCTTTAAAGATGTGATAGTGAATGCCGCAACGCCTTTTTATAGCCGGGTACTGACCGGTGTTACGGGGCGTAATGTAACATTCGTAGCGAACAGAATACGTTACGTAAGCCGTGTGCTAAAATCCGTCTACCTCTAGTTACATACCTCTTGCGAGAGCCTTCTTTCACCATACTGACTGCACGAACGCTCGCCGTATTGTTACACGGCGAGCGTTCGTTTTTTTATATTATGCCCTGTACCGCGCCGGTTAATTTCCGGTTTTAGACTTTGTACTTGTTCCACCGCAGTTTTTTTCCCTTTTTCCACACTCTGTTGAGTCCAGTCTTTGAGATGCTCATTACGTACAGAAAATAAAACAAGAAACTTCAGTGCGTCATACAGAAAATAGCCATATAATAAAACGTATCCGCATTTCCCTTCACAGATGAACGGTTGATTAGCACTTCATTAACTGAAACTCATATTCCCAAACCGAAACAGCTCACATAGTGCAACCACAGTTACAGTATCATCAATATTGGTGAGCCTCATTCATTATGTAGGCTTCAAAACCGAGCGTGTCAAACGTTCAACGTTCATTGCTAGTCCATCTCACCCTTTGACGGTTGTTTTAATTAAATTCCATCGCTTTTGGCTAGTGCTGTTCGTGTAGGAATACGAATTCTTTGCACAGATACATTATTAAACTGAGGTCGAATGATTGATATTTTATACTAAATTGCGTAAACGATACTTAAACGTTACGCTACTACTTTTAATAATTGTTGGTCGATGTTTGACATACGAAGCTCAGAATTTAGACAAAATAAAGAAACTAATAAAAACAAAGAGAAAGTGAAAAGCAGGCTGAAGTAAAAACCCGTTCTAAAAACAGCTGAAACCACGGCCACCTTAATCCACCGAGGCAAAAACGACTACTTACCCTTGGATTGTAAGTTCTTAGTCAAATAAAAGCATTCACAATATGCTAACAACTTAAAACCGAGCTAATTGACACGGGCGATCCACACCGTGCGCGGGAGTATTTATCACGTGTGCGCTGCGCATGCGCCACAGTGAGTCAGTCAGAGAGCTCGATGACCCTCCGCGTGCGCCGGACGTCTGATACATCGCTATACTCGATAATAACTAGCTTTGGTGAGGAGATCCGCGTTATTAAGATTCAGTAGATTTTGAAATGTGTGATAGTTACATCACTCCGTAATATAGATATTGGACAGACAGCAAGATTGCTAAACGTAAGCAAATTGAAAGAACTGACAACGCTGGAATACCTTTCGAACCACATAAAGGGCTCTCACAGAAACACAGAAGTAACGATCATTAGCAAATTTTGTATTTGACTATACAAGCAATTGAATATAAATAGGTGTATGAAGATAAAAATTATGAATAAGGTGCTGCACTTTCAGTAGGGTTTGTAAGGTTTCTACGCATGGCTGGTTGTTGGTATCTGGCATACGTGATTTACTTATGGCAGGTCGTTCACATCACAGACACTGATCAATTATTATTGGGGTACGGGAGGTTTGAAAGATCACGAAGGTCGGCGACCGACCGGTCACGGCGGGCTTAGATAAATACTCAAAACCAATACATGAATAACAATATCATAAATAAATTGCAAAGGTGTCTAACATAACCACAAGAAGTGTAAAGGCGTTCTATATGATCTTTTTCAGGCTTAGGAAGGACTAGACTTATTGAGAACCATATAGATCAGAAATCAGTTGACATCGTGCAATTGAGATTTTTTTTTAAAGTTTGTTGGTCTAACTAGACTTTACGTAATTACCAGTTGTAAAAAACCACCAACAACCAGTTGTAAAATGTCTAGTCTAGATAAAATAAGTATCTCAGTATAACCTCAAGCAAATAATATGCAATGTCAGACAGGCCTGTGTTGCAAACCGCCAGTCTTGCTGTACAATTTACAATGGTTTCACACCATTGTAACAAAACAATAATAACATAGTACATAATTATAGAGCTGGGTCGGTCCGTAATGTTCCGAGTAAATATATAAGTAACTGCAGTGAAACTTCGTGACCGATATTGGTGTTTGTTTATGCATATATAATTTTTTTTAAACATATTTTTTTTCGTTTACTGACAACGCCGACGTTTAGTAAAAATGTTTCACAGAATGTATGTAGTTTATAGCACACAATATGATTTTCTCTTTTGCTTCGTAATTTTATGCCAAAACGTTTTCTAAGCAGGAAAAAAAATGAAATACTGATATTTAGAGGGAAGGGAGCGTAAAAAAGCTATAAAAGAGTCAATGTTCAGAAATTTAATGAGAAAATTGAACTCTATAAAGTAGGGGTTCATACGGCACTTGAAACATCCGCCAGTGGAGACATGTTGAGACATGTCTCATAAGAAGGATGTAACAGATGCATCTTATGCAACGTTAATGAAATGTCGAGTAGACTCAAAGTTGGGTATCGTATCACATGTCATGTCGTGTTGCTAGGTACTGCAAGTCGTTAGGGACTCTGTCACTAGTATTTGCATTTTGAAAGGCAAATAATGCGCACTTATAGTAACTCTGCTTAGTGCTTACTTTAAGGAAGATGGTGTTTTGCGAATTGTCCAGCAATAAATATTTTATTTATTTGCTCGTATACATTTAGGGATTGGACCCGAATTTTGTATTTCTAAAAAATAGCCTACGTCAGTGGGAACGGGAACCCGAGAATCCCGGTTTAAAAAACTACTTGATTTTACAATCCTTAGTACATATACGTCTACCATCAAGATTTAATGTATGAGAATAATGCACATAATCAAAACGATCATATGGACCGTGAAACCAAGCACTATTTTCAAACCGCGTTTACGCTTTTTTACACTTAACTTACACAAAAACGCATTTGAAGGTTGGTTGACCCAGCTAATTTGTCGTTGAATTTACAGTAAATATAAGTAGTATCTAGTGAAACGGGACAGCAATAAGTTTAACAGTAAAGAAATCTGGGTCTCCGACGACAGCCGAGTTCGCCTGCGAGTAGCTTTTAAAAGGCAGCTACATCACAAATTCCACAAAAAAATTGTATACGATCACAGCTTGCTGAGCGGCCTATGGCAATCTTATGGCAGAGCAGATCATGCCATGGTCTTCCGTGTTCGTAGTTTGGTTGGCTAAGGTTAGGAGAACGTTGTGGTATACATTAATTATTTGCACAAACCGCACCAGCAATGCTTTGGTGTGGGTGTTGGTTCTGTCAATGGCGTTAATTTGTGGTTTAGTTTCCGGTTTGTTACCGGAACGGAACTTTTAATTCCAAGAAATTTAATTGTTAGTTTACTTTATATATCCTTAAACTTGAACTAGATACCCAAAAAATATTCAAAGAACAATGTTATAGCTCTACGCTTTTGATAATCTGAGGCTCTACGTTGAGTTGATCAGCTGTTTCCCTCTAGGCTGTACAGTGTACACCAGTCAACACCCCTACCCTAACAGATATTGCTACTAGCATCTCTTCTACTGAAACTTTTTTACGGTGCAACTTCAAGCGTCGGTCGGTGCGGCAACTATTTTAAAACAACTTTTATATAGCCATTAAAAACTTTCCACGCCGTGTAATACATGTTACTGGCAACACCGTTCAGATAGTGTTGCCAGTAAAAAGTAAGCGGATCAAGTTTTAATGAATTTGCAGCGAATCGGGGAAGAATAGTTAGAACGAACTTTCAAATGGTGATAGGAATAGCTTTATAGAGAGATTTTTTATAGTTTAATTTAATGGAATGATTTTTAGAACAACTTTCAAGTTCTTGAACTTGTTTTAAGTTTATCAAAAATAGAGTTCAGCTAGATTTTAAACCCTAAAAAACTGATTAAGGAACCTTTCATTTTTTATGAATGAACTAGCTGCGCCCCGCGGCTTCGCCCGCGTGAATCTATCTATAAAAATCTAGGTATTTGTCAAATGGTTATAAACCTTCCCCTTTAATCACTCTATCTATTTAAAAACCGCATCAAAATCCGTTGCGTAGTTTAAAAGATCTAAGCTAAGCATACATAGGGAGGGACAGACAGACAGCGAGAAGTGATTGTTTTATACTATGTAGTGATTGATACTGAATAGGCTACAAATAACCCTAGGTGACCCCGTCTGACCTTAATCGTGAATATCGCAAAAGACGATTGAAACATAAGAAAAACATAAAATAGGACCTTGGGTTAAGTTTGATAAGATTGTTTTATTTTATTTCTTTGTTTCTTGAATAGGTACTTTAGAAAATCTATTTATCATCTTGAAATATTGGTCAGAAATGAAGAAAAATATTGTTTCTTTTAGTCTCCAATTGCATGATTTTCTATTGACTAGACGATTACTCGGCATTAATTTAGGATAAAATTGAGTTTGAAAACAACAAACCAGAGGATATTTTAGTTTGCTAACTTTTCGCGGTATGTAGCGAATACGTTCAATATTATTTTAAAGCGTTTCCGGACAACCATTTTATCGTTCCCAAAGTTTAATACCCTGGCCGCAAATCCCAGATTTTATTAAGGTTTAGATCCGGCTCCTGACCGGAGTTTTATGGAATCTACTATGTTTTCATTTGATATCCTATCAATGTTATTTCTGAACACGACTTAGGGTCTAAAACGAGATGAGTTATAGTGTCTTCAAGGGAGTAACTATGTCTTTTTAACCGGTGTGGCCTAGATACTAACTAGGTACAACTTTATCTCTATTTCCATTAGTTTTTTCTGGCCAATATTTTTGTCCTTTCTAGCCAAAATACGCAAGTTTTCTCAAGCAGAAACATCAAGATGTCAGAATATCCAGAAAAAGGACGCTCTACTTTCCTTTACATATAAATTCCCGGCAGTACAATGGCAGATTGGCTGTCATGTCATATGGTTGGTTCCTAGAAACTCGCAGTACCTGTAACAAACAGACATATCGAATTGTAGGTATCTGTATACGGTTACTGTTCGCAGAAAGCCTGTAATAAACTACGACTGAGCTGGTAATACTTCGGGGAACAGAGGAGATAAGTCCCAAACGAATTGGACAGGACTGTGCAAAAATCGTATTTTATTCTTTGCGTTTGGACTGTTATTATCCTTATCCATTCTAATAGCATAAATAAAGGCGAAGGTAACTGTATCTGTTCACGGCTGACCGAATCTGAATGAAATTTGGCAAGAAGATAATATTGTACGCGGTTTTCCGCGACGCGCGGTCGAAAACGTGGGCAGAAGGTAGATAGTATAAAGGTATATAGTATAACCAGAAGTAAACTGTACCGCACGTACCGAAGTCATCGCATTTTCTTAACCTTTATATGAAATAGTATGCAACATCGCACACCTATCCGCGCCGAACGCGGCACATTTCAGTAAAATCCTGTAGGTATACGGATTCCATCAATAAAATTCGACGAGTGCGGCGCGGACAGGTCGCGTTCAGCTTTAAATAAGTTTTACCATAGGCATAGTACGACATTTGTTGTAAAACCGCAGCTTCCCATAAACATCGGTCTCTATTCTACAAACTCCTCTCAGAGTTATTCACCATCCCTCAACCGCAAACACAATACTACTTACATGTCCATTGAATTTTGTCTACCGTGCATTTAATGCCACCATTAGGTACCACCGCAGTAAACACAATGGTGAAGTATCAACCACCTCGACATGGTGTGGGACAAGCTACGAGCGAAACTAGGTGGTATATCAAAAGAACTTAAAAAAGATAAATAGTACATAACTGACGAGGTCATAATCACTTTATTGCATGAAAATGGTATTATAAAGGTCTAGGCTTCAAATTAGTTCCATCACATACATAAGCGCTCATACATTTGTATGTATCTAAGTTAGTAATGGGTGGGTGCGTAGCGTAGCGCAGGTCCATGCTATCATAGCGCGGTCAGCATTGCAGCCCTTGATGGCGGATAGCTAAAATGAAGGCCGATGCTTTATAGCGCGGACGAAAGGACTGCAAACAGGACCAAGCTTGAAGGCCGAGACCAAAGTAAGCTAAGCTTGAAACCATCATATGGGGGCTAGCAGGACAGTCATTGCGGACCAAGGCTTGAATAGTGCTTAACTCAAACAATGCAAGTAATTTAAATAATTCATACAAATAATGCCTTTCCATTAAATATGTGCTACAATGAGGTATCCTATAAAACCATGTGCATAACTCAAAATCTCTCTGTAATGTTTCGAAGCACATAAATAAAGCTACAGAGTTGGTTGAGATATATTCCACTGAAGAAGCTCCTGCACCTTGTCCCAACCTGTCAGAGCGTTGACAAGTTTATCTGGTCTCCGTGTGCGGCCGTCTGGACTCACTGAACACAGTTGCGGGCAACGAACCTGCGAATCGACATTGTACTGAGGAAAACACCGCCACTACGCCGATATATTGCAAAAAAAGTACTAGCATATTGAGAATCTTTAACGAGATCATTATGAAACCCAATGTATAAATCAAAGAAAGATACACAGCACTAGTTTTCAGGAGACTGAGAAATGAAGGAGCCATGTGAAAGCGGTAAGGGAATAAATATTGTAACGACTTTGCAATCAACATATGTATCAGCATTAAAACTCAAGTTAATAAAAAAACAACTAGCACAACTGCTTGTACACAGCATGCTTTAGTTTTCAAACCTAGTTTTTACATCAATCTAAAATAAAATAAAAATATTGCTACGAGTATGTTATCTCAAGAGTAAAGATTTTGAGTCTGAACTGTTCTCCGTATATTTCAAACTGGCATATAAAACACTAGAAGCACTATGCTACGCAATCCAACCAATTTAGTTGCACTATCGCGTATCGTTACACACATTAGACCGGCGCGGCGGCGCCCGACGGTTATCTTGTGGCGTTATGCCGCTGTGCGGAGCAATGTGCTTCATTGTATTGATAAATTTACATTTGCATGTTATGAATGGCGCTTTTCATTATGTATTCACTTACATAAATCAAAATACGACCACCTTATTCGGACATTGTTGTTGGAAATTTGGGTGTCTGGCATCGATCACCGCATAGTTCAATGCTATTTAAAAAAAAAATTGCGTACACATTTTTAATTCTTTACAAAATGATTGTGTCGCACATTTTCTCTAAAGAGGGCGGGAGAATCAAATTGAAGGCACATTAATTCAAAGGACCTTTGTGTTACATTACATTTTTACTTCATCATTCATTTATTCAGTACAGCACTTTAGAAGAAACCTCGAACAAACGTTTAATCAAACTTCTTGCAATATTTCATTTATATTCAAGAAGCTTGAAATAATGGTGCTAAGCGACCCTGAAACTTTCTTGTAGAAATAAAGGAAAGAACCCCCAGGTACTGAGCACGCGAAATAGACTGCTTATATCAAACATTTAAATAATTGTGACATAGGTACAAAAATATGATAAACTTATATACCTACTAGATGACGAAATATGTATTTCTTTGTATATTAATTTGAAATTTTTAGAGGACTACATGAATAATGTAAATCATTTACGTATAAAATAAGAACTCTTATCTCAGAGTGTTGTAACGCCCTAACAAGATTCATGTAGATTCTACCTAAAAATCGTAACACCCAATAACACGAAATTGTATTTTTTAGCCATAAACTATTAACTGAAGAATCAATGTCTCAGCAAAGGTTTTGTTTTAAATTAGAAATACGATACTCTATCAAAATAGAAAAAACGTTCAAGAGAAAATCTAATCTAACAGAAGGTAATTCACATGGATAAGCATTTTAAGGTAAAAAAAGCCTCGTCTGAACAAAAATGGAAAGGTCGACCCCATTAACACGAGCACTTAAATAATTAGTGTCCAATTAGCAGCGATTTACCACAGATGGCGCTTACTACGAAATTCTAATTCCTACCGGGACTGCTAAAACCATAATAAGGTCGGCCAAAGTTGACCACATATATGTTTTTGATGCAAATTGGGACAATAGAATGGCTGTTTACTATATCGCTAGACTATTCACTTTACAATAAAGCTCCTATTTGATTTGCCTATTTATGTAACTATGGTAAAGTTATATTCATCAGCAACTGATGCAGACAGGTGTCTCAGCTTGCCTTCATAAAGTTTCAAGTTCTGAAGCTTCACATAATAGAAGGATAACTTTAGTAAGTAGTAACTATTGTGTCTGAATTAAGACAAGTCTATGCCTTTGTAAGCGCATTTTATACTTTTTTAATAAAATACCTAATAAAAAATATAACTTAAGTCAGTTATCGGATGAGTGATAAAGGTACTATTGTTTATTTGATAAACTACCGAAGTTTTAATCATTCAGGCACGTCGCATAAACTCAGTTTATCCTCACGACCAAATGCAAGGCTCTTCGATAATCTGATCGAAGCGAACTACCGATTTATTCTCAAAGCAACATCACTGCGGTCGTAAGACATCTCCCCAGGGTCCACAATAGCCGAAATGCCACCTGCAACAGCCAACTGCAGTGCAGCCTGTGAATAAATGAAGATGAAGTGTCCATTCAAGGACAATAGGCTTTCAAATAGCCAGGGGAATGACAAACAGCCTGAGATATCGCTTGGATTAATAGTAAGGACTGAGATTCCCGTAAGTGGCTATTCAAGGACAAGGCGTTGAATGCGCGTTTTGGCTCTCTCCCAGAGAGGGAATGGACAATGCGTCGGATAATGCGCAAGGTTATTGCTGTCTCTATGCCAGGAAATGATACAATGGATGTGCAATCCACTGGGACTAAATGCTGGGTAGTTGACACCTGCGAACGATTATTATAAACTGCAACTTTGGTATAAGATACTTCATTATTCCGATACGAACCTCTAGCTAGTAGTTAAATATCCGACTGTTGAGAGTGGCTTCCCCCTACTTACGTCAATATAATATTCTGTGTGGCTCAGATCCCATCAAGTATAAGCCCGCACCTTTAACAAGTCCTCGACCCATCGATCGTTTGGACGACCTCTATCTGGTTCCGGTCATTGATAAAATACCAGATCAATTTTCATTTGAAGCAGGATCTAAGGCCATTGAGTTTTCGGGTGAAACCTGTATTGTGGCGAGTGAAAGAGCCTGTGGTGTCAAGTTACTAGACCGGGACTAAGCGGAAGGCCTCGGATGTGGCTTAGAAACCGTTACGCCCGGAAGCGACAAGTTCACTGAGTTGTAAATGCCGATGTAGATGGTAATCTAGCTATTGAAGCGTTGTTGGCCAAGCTGAACGTTACCGGTATAGAGTAACATGCTTGATCAGTTTACAATGAGTAGATCTAGATTTTACTTATACTTAGTGTGTTATGGATGGATGGACGAACTGGACACCTTCGCATGGGAAAATTCCGGTATTGAGTTGTGCTTATGGCGCATCGAGAGATCAGGAGGAGGCTTTTGTCTCACAGCAGGACGTTTCGAGCTACTTGTATGTTCTCATGGACGGGTGGATTGACAATCTATAGAATATTTCGGAAAAAACAAGTCCCCATGATGCTTAACAAGCTTTTTTTATTTCCTAGCTTAAATTGAACTGAAGAGTATCAAAATTAAAACTTTATAATTATATCCTACGTCATCGTTTAAAAAATGTACTAACCCTAAGAGATTTTGGTGAGCTTAAGAAAATTAACGTTACTGAAAATGAATTTGCTGCTAATTCTGCAAACTGCTGAGAGTGAAGATATCTCAATGTTAAATCTGTTTGTAAAACGCAATAAATCTCAGTTAAAAATGTTCGATGGATTAAAACAGCAATTTAGAGGGAATATTTAATCGCTCGCCTATAAATACGGGGTCGCATTCATCAATTTAACGGTGTCGCCGGACAAAGCCACAGAGCCCATAAATCGGTAGCCTTATGAACAGAAATCTGCATTATGGAGGTTTGTAGTCGGTTGGCGGTTAGTGGCGAGTAAAATTAGTACCTACAATGTAGGTACATATTGTCTACTCAAAGGTTGTGGGACCTTTATTTTTAATTTCTCTGTAATTAGGTTATTATGTCTGTTTTACACATATAGAGCTGCTTGTGGCAATTGGCAAGACAAGACAAGTTTAATGATGAAACGTTGAGGTTTTTTTTTGTCGTGAACATTTTACAAACAGGCGGAGTACCTTTCGCATTTATAATATTAGTATAGGCAATATTCATATGAATAGCTTTGAGCTTTGGTGTTTATGCACGCTCATCTGCGCATTATTATTCTTCAGCAAAATCGGTTTTCACGAACGCCAGCTAATTACCGACAAACTCGGCACGTTCATCAAAGGCTTTGGCACCATCATGCCAGTCACGTTATAGAGAGCTTAGTTTGATACTCCTGCCTGATGGCCGTATTCGCTACGATTCCGTGCCAATAACGCGCTGTGACAGGAAAGCTGGGGCCGAATTCTGCTAACGAATCACATTACTCGTACTATGAGAGTAGTATAAAGTCCATAGCAAAAAAAAAGCTCTAGATCAGAAGACAAAAAAGATGCGACATAAATTGAGTAGGTAAGTACGTATAGTAATAAACAGATTAATTAAATTTTGAGTTACCCAGTTTTGTATTAAATAGTTAAATTTTCCACGTTTGATGAAAATCTAACAGCTATTTTTTATTTTTTTCTATATGACTTAACCCTACCCGTTTTGTTTTTTCAAAGTTATTTCGTCGTTAGATTTCGCATTTTTGTAAAATTAGCTGTGGCGATGCGTCTGGTACGAATAAGGGCCCAGTTCCCGGTAGGTACACCAACGAGCCATTATAATCAATGGCCACAGGCCGTTTGTCCACTGAGGTTTAATCTGCCCAATGCAATGGCCAATTGAATGCATAATGTAGTCAATTGTTTCATACTGCGAGCGGTGGGTATAATGGTATAATGCATAAATAACGATGCGGTGCTGTTTTGTAGGTTAATGCCAACTCTGAATTCCTAAATGTCAGAGCTTTAGTCAGGTTCGTTCGTAACACATTCCGTGAACTGTCTAGGTTGAATATACCGCCAAGCAAAGGGTGTAGAAAATCATTGTTCAATCTTATTGTTAGGTGTATGTACTACGTGCTTGAACTTTAAAGTGGTATGATAAATAATTTATAATCATAATTCAACTTTACTGAACTTAAATGAACAAACAAGATTTGCAGTAAAAAGCAAGCACGAATCTTCGGGCGTTTAATCATAAACGCTTAGCAAGTTTTCTCTGTTTGAATATAAACCTATTCGCATCTTGCTGATTGAGTTACAGGAGCAAACACAAACGTCTGACTCGAGAGCACAATGGTATCTTTCAAACAGTAGGTAAGATATATTCAATTCTACCAAAGAATATACGTAAGAATCGACCCCTATAACTCGTAAGAGGTCGTAGGAGGAGTTATATCGTAAGAGGCGACTAAAGGAACCTACCAGAGGAAAGGACAGATTTCTTCTTTGTATTTTTAACATATCCGCTGCGATCACCAATTCGCCTGCGAAGCGTGTGGTGATTGTAGAAAACCTCCACGCGTGTGATGACAAGTGTTATATGGTAGACGCAATAATATCGATAATTTGTTAAAGCTATGAGATAATTATGTGTGTGATATGTTAGTGTGTGTGAGTGTGTGTGATGTGTGTCTGGCGCTCATAAGGGTAGGCCTATATGTAGCAGTCGACTTACAAAGGCTGTTGATGATGAGATGTGTATGCGTATGTCAGACTAACAATGCGCGTAGATGGCCATTGACTGAGTCCCGGGCGGGGACGATGACGGCTATGCGAATGACCCCAAGTACATATGGTGGGTTCTTAACTATTTTAATCAAAGATGGACCCTTTTTGAAGAAGACCGAGGAGACTGAAAGGGATGGGAGATGAACATTTAAAGGCCCTCTTTGCTTTTCATTATAACACTCTAGACTTGGGTCTAGATGACACAACTATTGATATTATTGCAATCGCACGATTCGGTCTTATGTTATTTAGTGCTCCTACTGTACGCTATCTGTATTGTTTGTGTACCTTGAATCTGCAGTCTAGCAGGCATTTACACATCCAGCCGCATTTTCACGTTTGTTTGAACTCTGATGCAGTCTGGCTCTATTTTTCTTGCAATTTAATGAATGTTCTTCTCGAATACTTAATTTCTCGATTTCATAATTTTTGAGTGCTCATGGTAATTAAATTTAGTAGGTACCTATTTCATGCAAGGGTTAAATTTTTTTAACGAAGTAAATATTAACACTTTCACAATCATGTCAAATCAGACATGACCATTATGCCCAGGTAGGCATCAAAAGTACAAGTCATATGTATCATATTCTAAATCCACATAGTATATTTGAAGACGTAGAAAATATAGAGAGAAGGTAAATACATAAGTCATTGACAATGTGCCAACAATCAATATAATCCTTTAATTATCCGATAAAATCCAATACCTTCGTCAAGTCTTGGATCCAATCAGCCTACACAAGCCCCAGAGGCTCACAGGGTAGCCATAATCGTCCCGAGCAAACAACGTTAAGAATTTAGATTGCTACCTCCCGGTGACCCAATAAGGAATTTGTCCACATCGATTAATGTAGAGTGTTCCATAGGACTAATGGAAGACTGAATAATATATTATTAATTACTTTAATTAGATCTATGTCTGAATATTCAATGCTATATCAGAATCTTATAGCATTTATTAACAAAATAATTCTGGGCAATCCACACAGCACCATCTAACCAAGCTACGCAGAGCTTTTGTTATGTCTACAGCTCTGAGTAGGTATATTTTTAGTATGTAGGGGTTAAACTACAGTCTAAATTGCTATTGTGTCCAGTCCATCTTGAGCACAACTTGATGAATTCTATTGATAAGGCCCTTCTTTGTGCTCAGGAGATTTATTATTTTTAATTTCAAATTTTATTATTTTAATTAATTAATATTTTAATTTATTAAATGTTAATAATATATGGTGTCGTAAGTGTATCGTGTATATCGTATGTAGTATATCGTGCATATGATACTAATAAAGCTGTAGATCTTACTACGTTTAATATCTCCATAAGTTATTATAAACCCTTTGATTAAAACGAACGAACTTTTGTAATATGAATTTGGATAACTTTATCTTAACCAACCGGAGGTCGTCATATCTTGTATAATCCACCAGATTTGAGTGGAGAGGAAGTGGGTGGATTTTGTTGTAACAATTAAATAGATAAACATTTATTTGGGTCATAAAATAAAACACAGTAGGTTAGGTACCTATGTACAAATTACAAGCTGCTCCAAGGACTGCCGGAAAACTGCACAGGTCAGACCACAATAGCGGTGAAGTCCCTAGGGGCAAGTCAGTTTTTGAATGTCAAGAAACACTTCGGGTCGCTGAGCCATTGGTGTAAGGAAAATTACAAGAAGGCTTATAGTGACACTAAAACGGCTACTACTTGGCTAATGTTGGATTAAAGTCCGGAGTCTCAAGCAACCGCAGGGCTAAGGCCGAAATCTCTTAAACAATCGCTTTACTATTACAATAGTATCGTCGCAGAATCGCCAATAGATAAACGAAACTCTAGACAATGCCTGCAGTGTCATTTGTACGGAGAGATCGATTTCATCCTTTTGACTCGCGTCCCTCCAACTGTAGATTCTTATATCAAAGGTAAAATGCCAAATGTATAATTCTGAGACAATACCATTGTTAAAGTGAAGAAATTAATTTAAGCTGAACGCGTACCTGTCCGCGCCACACTCGATTTTCCTGAAATGATTTTACTGTTATGCAGCACGGTCGGCGCGGATAGGTGCGCGATGTTGCATACTATTTCATTTAAAGATTTAGAAATGCGATGACTGCAACGAGTGCGGGGCGGACAGGTGCGCGTTCAGCTTTAGTGGTATTAGACCCCTGGTAGGTATATTGTGCCACTTTGAAAATAAAATAGCTATTGTTGGTAATTCCAAGCAGCATCTAGCGAAACAACATCAGTAAATTCGTTTAAATAAAAGCTTATGTCGAAAAGCTTTTCGACATTATGCTTTTACAGCGAATTTTCAGACAGCTCTACAAAACTGTGCTCCACGTAAGTCTAAATACCGGCTACAGTGTACCACGTAGCAGATACATTGTATCACAACAATGAAATACGAGAAAGCCACTCAGCAACTCTTAGCATTGCCCCTTAAGTACTAAGAGAGGGACGGTGCCTTTGCTTCACAGTTAACCTTTACAAAACCAATGGAAGCGTTTCAACGTTTTAAATTTTGGGTTATTCGTTTTGCAATCTAAATCCATTATTCAAGTTTATTGAAAAGCCCCGGCTCTTGCCAAGTTTTTTAAACTCAGTTGGAATGAGAATGAATGAAGTTTAATATAGAATGATTTAATGGATGGAATTTTTGGGTGTTTCGAGTCGATGAATTTAATGTTCAGTTGCGATAACCCTTGTCAGTTAATTTGTCCCTTATCCTTACCCTTATTAGCTAAAACAGGTCGCAATCCGCCTCAAGGGAAAGCCGTAATAAGCGTTATTGTATCTCGAGCGAGCTCGTGATCTTCAAATTGGAAGGGTCGAAGTGGTATTAAAATGTTATTGGGAAATATTGTTTCTGCATTGTCCCTAAGACACCAGTGTTCTTATCAGAAAACAATTTTCTTGATAAAATATAAGAATTAAAATAATTACTTAATATTTTCTCTTGAATCTGTTATTTAATTTTCTTTGCTCTATCAGAATTTAGCTATTTAGCTATTGCTCGCGGCATTACACGCGTAAAAGCTAAAATTTAATTACACATCTCGTAACCGTTCATAAAACTTTCATACATATTTAAAGCTTAAAATTAGGTTTTAAGTGGGGAAAATGACGCCCTTTTAAACAAAAATTTCATAAGTTCTTTTAGCAAGCTCCTTTCTTTCTACAAATAAACATCTGACAAAGATTTAAGATTCTAGCACTTTCTAGTGTTTAGATACATTTGCCAATTTCATGCTAAAAATAAAAAGTGATGTTGCAATATTCGATCGGTTGAAACTTTCTAAACAGAATAAGAGAAAGGATTGTCAAAACCCCTGTTATGAATAACCGCGATGTCCAGAGCAGACAAATCGAGGCAATTGAATATTTACATCCGTCACTTCACATACAAAACAGTACAGATTGCAGCATTGCGTTAAATTGGCCGTTGTCCAACAAAAATGTTGACTAAACCGTATAATTCGTACAGGGTTGGCCTCATAACACGTTACTTATAATAACATAAATTTTGTATTCTACAAACTGCTATCAAATTTTTCTCCCATAAGGATGGACGCAAAACGCACTATTCTTGGGGTCATCTATAGCTTGCGTCACAGGTGTTGGCGCGTTATTTATTCAGCAGTCAATTCAAGGGGAAAGTACACTTACCTGGATTTATGGAAGGGTATCTGTGTTTATAGAACATTCAGCCATTTATTTGCTAATTGAATTGCCTCACGAATTTCGTTCAAAGTTGTTTTCTGTATACTGTGGCGGTCGCATCGCATGAATCGAGACTCCAACCCCGTGGATGTCGTAGGAGTCCTCGATTCAGTTCTTCGACAGTCGATTCTTACCTAAAAGAGGATCTACGGGACCTATAAGAGGATGTGCATGAGCGGCCCAAGCACGGGGACTGTTGTCTAGGGTGGAATAGAGAAATTAAGTCACTTTGTTATCGAATGCTTAAATTATTTAAAATTAATCCCTTCAACTTCAAAAATGTTGGCGGGCGAAGGTCGGCTTGCGGGTTCGCTTCCCGCCTGTAAACATATATATCTTGCAATGTAACGTATATGAAGTATATCAGTTCAAATCAGTTATCACAAGCTCTGCTTAGCTTGGGGCTATATGATGCTGTGTGAATTGTCTAGCATTATTTGTTTTATTTAGTGTGCGCATTGTATGACGGTACGATGTGATCATTGTCTATTCTACCCTGGAGAAAAATCCCCATGCTTGAACAACCTACAGTTTTCATCGCATTTTTAACACCTTCACTGCGATCACCACTCCGTCTGTCAAGCGAGGTGATTACTGTGAAACCCCTTGTTTGGAGAAGGCATGTTCAGTGGTGGACATATCAGTGCCGATGAGGACGTGGAAGCTTTTATTCGGGAGTTAATGTTTAACTAGAAAGCTAGAATCCCTAGATTATTTCTCTCAAAGTAGTTTTAATGTTAAATCGCGCGTGTGACGTCCCTATTGTTGTCGAAATACAGCATGATGCTTTATTCACCGCCCGCTAAAATTGCATAGATTTACTGTGAGCGTGGAAACGAGTGTTTTAATATTCAATTAACACATTAACAGTTTAAGTATGCATGTGATCGTTCATAACGGCACGCGATTCGGAAAATATATTTTGAACTGTATTGTTTTGTGATAGAAGTTATATTTGTTTAAAGATATAAGAGTGATGAATGAAAGTTGATTGTGATGCGTGAATTGATTTTTAACGAACAAGTGATATGATTATTCATATCCGTCCGCTCATTTTAATTTTATTATAGGAGGACGTTTCTATGAGATAGCAGGTAACTTTCGCTTAGTATTTAATGTGAAACTAGAACAACACCGTGAAATCAACGTGAATTTGTTGTCGATATTTGCACAAAACTACTCAAACTCTGTAGGTAATACAAAACCGGCTAAGTGCGAGTCGACTCGCACACAGATGGTTCCGTACCAACGTAAATAATTATTTCGAATAAGGAACCTTAAAAAACTGATGAGAAAAAAGTATAGTTGCAAAAATTCATCCGATGACGCGCTGTCCTGATAGCGGAGGCTTAGTAATAGGGTCCTCTTTAAATCTATGCGTACGGAACCCTAAAAAGATAACGTAAGTACAGACAGTTTTTAAAAAGCTGGAATGGTCGCCTTTTGTTTTCGTATAATGGAGGCCTGAATTCGTGAAGTCATAATCGTCGTCGTCGTCGTTGTCGTCAGCGTGTAGATAATTGAACGAAAAACAATACATAAAAGCGCCAACTTTTAGACATTTATCATATAGCATCGCTATCGTTTTCACGGCTCAAAACACACTAAAAGCGAGAAGGCTTATATTATATCCCTCAAAAAAGAAAAGGTTCACGTCTATAAACACACGTAACCTTAGCCCTCCGTTCAAGATGGATCCCTGTTATTTTTCCTGTCAACTTCTCCTGTGTCACGTTAAAATTTCACATCACGTAGGCGTTACGAACTACGAAGTGACATCGCTATTGATCCCTCTTCATGTTTATAGGGAGGGCATAGAAGCGACACTGGCATATGATGCAACTCATCGTCATCATAAATTAAACACACGTTTAGGTGGCATCAGCCGCACACATTCGTATATAAGTGGCAGTGGCTGCGTCAACAACGTACATAATTAAGCTATTAATAGCAGCTATAGCATATTTCCAAAAATACTTTGTGTTATCTTGAGAAAGAAAAAGGTCTGAGAAGAAAACAGATCAAAATTTTAAAACTATCATAGTAATTAACCCAAAAGTCATTTATATATCATCATCAATAAATGGGTCGTTTATAACCGAATCGCGATTCCGTCAGTGTTGTGTGTCGTGATCGATTTACGTTCGATAATAAAACCAGTGGTAGTGGTAACGTTCGTAGCGAATGACAAAAAATGAGGGTAAATCATATGTCTGCCAATAAAAACTTACTCGCAGAGTTGTTCCGTGATCATGGCGCGTGAAACTGTGCCGAAATATTGGAAAACTCAAAAAATAAACCATAGGAAATATCCCGTTTTAAATGACTTATGAAGAAATCAGGTGCTGGAGTTGCGTTTCTGTAAGTTAAGAGTATTCGACACGGGTAGCTACTATTACAGAGTCTGTGGCACTTTCCTGAAGTTATAAACTTATTCAAATATCGTTAGGTGGGAATAATTAAAAGTGAAGTCTTCTGCCGAAAACCCACAAAGTTAATTTTAAGTTCCAAACTAAATTGTATAAAATACTTACCATAATCTACTTTAAAATTGTGTTCTCGATTGCTTTTGAATGTAATAATTTGAAGATTGTTAAGCTGTGATGTGTGTAATAAGTAGGCACCTAGTGTTTATACTTCTATACATTTTGTTTTGTTGGCTTTCGACGAGAAATTCTGTTACTATGTTAATCTCTCGAGATGAAGAATGAAAGAAAGAAAATTATTCATTAGACACAATACACAAAATACATTGGTAATAGAATTGTATTCTTTTTATATTTATATATAATTGTATTCTAGTTTATATGGGATACAAATAACTATTAAACGTTTCTATAGAAAACGTTGTAATTGCCTAGGAGTTTGTAACTGCCCTGTAGGATGTTTTCAATGATAAATCATCGTGAAATTCAGGAGTTTATTCAGTTTTACAGTTTCAATCATGGATAGACGCACGAGTTGGTGGCGTCGTTGGTCAAGTCAAGAAAGAATTACATAAAATGTCAAAAAAAGGGTCAAGTGTGAGCACTAATCATTTTGACATTGACAATTATAAATTTTGAGACTTCTTGGAAGGCTAGAACAAACGTGTTCGACACAAGAGACCAGAAGACATTCCTCGCTTAGTAGATAAAAAAAAAAAAAAAAAAAATTAAAATATATTTATTCTGATAGAGCAAAAAAACTTAATTATCTAACTATAGTAAACAAATACAGCACACGACTTAATAAAAAAAAACTTAAAAGTATATAATTGATAATATGCATTGATTTATATATATTTTTTTTATTACTATTAGATACTATTTATTTCCAGTAAACGGAATCAATCATATCTATTAAAGGAATGTCAGATACATATTAACATACGCCCCTGACCTTAGGCTGGGGTCGGACGAGCCAGACGTAGAATCCAGTAAGGAGCGGTTCCTATCCATTCCATTATGAATTGTTAAAGCACGTGTGTTTGTTATTAAGGCATGGACAGATTGGACAGACTTGAGTAGGAGTTTGACGACCTTTGTGGCGCGGCGGGCGATGGTCCGCCTGCGACGCAGGGGGTTGCAGGTTCGATTCCCGCCTTGGGACCAATGTTTGTACGATCTGCAAATATTTGTTCCGGGAGTTCTGGGTATTTTCTATTTATAGTAAAAAATATCTGTTTAAGTTATGTATTATATTAAGTCTATTATGAGTCATCTATATAGTATCCATAATACAAGCTCTGCTTAACGTGTGGATTGTCCAGCATTATTTATTTGTTATTTATGGTAGAGAAATATTTTTACGCATTTACTATTATATTATACTAGTTTCTGCCCGCGACTTCGAACGCGTCGTTTAAGGTTATTTCTATCCCATGTGAACTGATTTATTGGATAAAAGAAGCCTATGTTTTATTCAAGGCCTAGTACTTGTATGCAAACAAACATTTCAACCCGATCCGTTCAGTAGTTTTGGCGTGAAGTGTTAACAAAGATCCGTGGTAGTGAGATAATTGTACAATACGAGTAGCTTGTTTTCGATATACATACATACCGTTCGTATTAAATAGCAGAATTCTGTTGTACAGCCAGAAACAAACAAACATGTTGATAACTTCGCTAGTCTGGACGCGCCTCCTGACATCTGTACAATTCATGTTCAATTGCTATCAGTATCTATGAATAGCATTCAATTAACTATTGCTCCAGCCGGTTGACTCACTGGCATGAAGGTTCATAGCATTTAGATTTATAATTATCGAGTCGATAGCGAGTTGTCAGAGAAAATTGCTGTTTATATGCGGTCTAGTAAGTACTCATCAATACGTCAAGCCACCTTGTTGCCACTGAGACACGTTTACGAAACACTGTTGCAAACGGGTTATAGGCATTTAACGTCATCAACCTATAGTATTCCAACTGCTGGATAAGGCCTCCCCTAATGAGCGCCATAGTGCCCTGTCTGCGGCTTGACAAATCCAGCCTGCAGTCCTTCGCAGGTCGTCATCCCACCTGGCCGGAGGGCAGGCATTTAACAAGCCAGCTAATTTCTTTCAGCATCCTCAGATCTTTGCATACACCTTGATTGCCTGAAAGAAATGGAATTGACTGCCAATTCCATTGCCTTTATATGGAAAAAGTTTTATTAAGTACGTTACGACTGTTTTATTAGGCTATGTAGTAAAATTTGACTATCTTATCTACATAATCTATAATTTTAGTTATTTCTCTTGTGGAAGGCTCATCTAGTATTTTTCAAACAAACATCAAAGTGCTTTGTTTCCTTTAGAATTTACAAGACTCTTGGACAAGTCTTTGAAATATATGGCTAAATCACCGACAAGACAACCGTTTGTTTCTGTGTAGTTATTTAACACGACTTGTTCTTTTAACACAAAGAGTGCCGGTGACGCACATGCTGTACTGTATTTGAACATAGTATAGTACAGCGCCGCCGCCATGCCACCGCAAAGCACGCATAGATACTCGCTTGATAAGCCTGGTGATGAACGCGTTAACAGCGCTACCAATTTCAGTGAAAGGAAGCTCTTTGATCAGTATATTGTTATGTATATCTTATATCACAGAATTTCGATGGAATCCTCAAAAGCTTTAAACAAAGAGAATTCTTACACGAACACAACATTCCAACCTACTTAACTAATTGAGAAAGATTGACGACACGGCTCAAGTTTCCGCATTAAGTATTCAAATGACTACCGAAATAGAAATGAGTCTCAGTTTCGGAACCGAATATCTTTACTCACTCCAGTCCCTTTGATTGGAACCAAGTAAATAATCAATTTTGAGCCATCACAGGACAAAATGAAATCTGTGATTGGAAGACGCGAAGGGTGACGACAGATTAATTTATTCCCTAGACAATTTATAAGTAATCAAGCACGTCACCAAAACAATTTATAGGCATTATCGCAATGGTTATTCTATTATAGGCCTACTAGCTGCGCCCCGCGGCTTCGCCCGCGTGGAAATCTGTGAGCCAAATAGTTTATAAACTTTCCTCTCGAATAACTCTATCTCATGAAAAAAATCCGTTACGTAGGTTTAAAGATATAAGCAAACATAGGGGCAGACATAAGGCGGGAAGCGACTTTGTTTTACATTAATGTGGGCCTATGTCCAGCAGTGGAATAACATAGGCTGATGATGAAGGTGTGTAGTGTACTGACCGGCGTTACAAGGCGTAACGCCTCATTCGCTTTAGCGAACAAAGCCTTTGTAAAAAAACTAGTAGTACCCGGCTATAGATTTCATCACGAAGTATGTATTATTCCCCAATCTTTTAAAAGATTAAAAGTTCAAGAAATTTAGACATTTTTAGTTTTGCGTTCTTTATTAAGAACAAGTTCACTAATGGTTAAGAAACTTTGTTACTTTATCGATACTTTCATTTTAATTTTCTACCCATGAACTCCAAAAGTTTTCATCCCGTTGGTCTCCCGTTGGTCTCTCGAAAATTCATGTTTCAAACCAAACCGGCAATCATGATATTTCCCGGACAAAATAGGTCAACTTATCGAAACCAAATTAGTAAAACACTTTCGCCCTGGCTATATAAATAAATAATGCTGGACATTCCACACAGAATCATCTAGCCCCAACCTAAGCCGAGCTTGTGTTCTGGGTACTAGATGACCGATATACATAAGTACATAATACATTACATTAAATAGCTAGATATTTTTTAATAAACATTAAAATGACCAGAACACCCGGAACAAATATCTGCAGATCGTCACAATTGTCTCAAGGCGGGAATCGAACCCGCAACCTCCTGCGTCGGACCTTCGCCCTACGCGCCACAGAGGTCGTCAGTAAATAACTTGCCTACATATATAGTATCAACCCGTGGTGTACAAATTTTTGCTCGGATGAAAGCCGTAAACTTGTTTACATGAAACAGAAAGGCAGTAAAGCAATCTCTTCAGTAAATTAAAAAAGTCTGGAGAAGTGAGGTCCATTTAAAGAGGAGTAGACAGAAATATATCTGCCCCGGTTGATCAATACGGTACAACGATACGGTGGATGCAGTGGCTTTATGGAAACCTTTGTGCGTTATAATGGATTCATTACTGACCGTTCAGCTGCAGAATCAGTAGGTATTGTAGAGAATATGCTTTTTACCCGACTACCTTGGGTCTTACTACTACACTTTGACTGCTGAAATCACACGGTATGTGTTTTCTACAAGTGACTAATATGCGTAAATCCACTCTAGCGCAGCGGCTGAGAAAATACAGATCTTTGTGACTCAGCACAGCCGTAATATTTTTCGAACGAAACGCATGTGCGGCGCAACACAACCGCTGCGTAGAGCGGCAGCACGAATTTTTTAGGCGCGGGACAGACAGAAGGGACGTAAGACGAGGACACGTCGCGGACAGGGCGGAGACGTGACACGGACGCGAATTTTGAAATTATATAGAAGAGACGAGGCGCGGACGCGACGCAGTCGCACGGTCAGGACTATTTTCGGCATTCAACAGTCTGATTTTGACACGACGACATGTCTTCTTCTGAAGATGAAGATGTATTAGCACTGGTGCATCTCGCTAATATACAGAGGGTTATACGTTACTGGGTACATCCAGTATGGCTAAGCAATGAAGACAATCGATTTTTTTAAATAATGGAGGACCTACTCAATTACCCAGATCGTTTTGTCACAGTGTATAAAATGACTCCACAGTGTTTTAATATTATCATGTCCAAACTGAGAAATGCTTTACAGAGAAAGCACACAAATTGGAGAGCATCTATTAGTGCTGAAGAAAGATTACTTATAACGTTAAGGTAAGTGAAATACATTATCTTTATAAGTAATTTCTTTAATATAAACTTCACAAAACTTAGTATTAAATGCTAGGTCGTCACGCATTTTTGAAAAAAATATAACATAACACCTTTCAACCTCAAGACGGTACACGTGACTGTGCGACGCGAGCGTGCGTGACCCGCCCGGTAGGCATGCCACCCCGCGCCCCGTCCTCGCCCCCGTCACGTCCGCGCCCCGTCTCTCCTGTGTGTTTTGAACAAAAGGCGCAGACGTAAAAGCGTTGCGCCCGCGCCCCGTCTCTTCTGTATGTTTTGCGTCGTGACATTTCTATACATTTTGTATGAAAGGGACGCGGAAGAGACAAATGTCCGCGCCCCGTCTTCGTCTTACGTCTTTTTTGTCTGTCCCGCGCCCTAGGTTAAAAAAAGATCGCAGTCGTCGAAAAAAAATCGCAGTCAACGTGTTAACTTGACCGTAACACCTCTACCCAGATTAGTGAATCATTTTTATATTTTGCTTATAATAGACGATATAAAAAAAAAAACAAAAAAAAATGTAATTAAGACTACAATGCTTTTTACCCGACTACCTACGGAGAAGGGCTATTAGGTTGGCCTTGGCTCTTCAACTTGACCGTAACACCTCTACCCAGATTAGTGAATCATTTTTATATTTTGCTAACAATCGATACAAAAAAAAATTAATTAAGACTACACCACGCCATACACAACTAATGCATTCACTGCCCAGACGTAACTTCAAGAGGATAAGCCACTAAATAGAATTAAATAGCTCCTGGCCTTTGCTCCGAGCTCTTGAATGTAGTAAAAATCGCGTTTAAAAGTTAATTACTTTTAAAATTTTTACTACATTCAAGAGCTTTCTTTCCTCGTTTGTAACACCGGTTTAAATCCGCCTCCATATAACAAAGAGGATTATATAACTGTAATTGAATCTCAACAGGATCTCGGCAGGATGCTGGCGATTGTTGAGAGTTCTTGTAAATACGAAAGTTTTAGCTTAACCTAGTTCCATGGTGATAATAAAACGCGTTCTAGTTCCTGATTAAGGGGCGGTGATCAAAGCGGAGCTCAGCTGATTAAAAACCATACGGCAAGACCATAAAGACATGTAGTCGAGATTCCATTGGTTGTTTTAGCACATCTCTCTGCTCCGCTTCGGAAACCGGATCGAATGATGTTATGTACTTGTTTTATGCATTAGTGTAGAAAAGGGCTGAATAAAAATTGTGATTCTGAATAACATTAATTAACCCATTCAGCTCCGGCAACGCACTCCTCGCGTTTTACACAATTTTTGGTTTGTGCCAGCAACGCGCCATATGCGTTGCTGGCTATCTGTACTTAGAATTTTTTTTATGAGTAAATAATCAATATCATTTATTTAAAACCCAAAAAAACAATCAAAGGAGTGGGTCATAATGAAAAGAAATAAAATCTTGAGGCATTGAATGGGTTAATCGAAAGCATAAACTACACAAATAGTATATAATACAAAATATAATTTATGAATTTGTATATTAAATTCATAAAACACAGAAATTAAAATAATAATGGCTCAATAAACCTATTAAATACATGCACTTCAATAAAAATAATAGATATATTTAATCTAGATAGATCATATTTATGATAATAGGAAGTGTTCTTAATTTACTTTTGAATAGATAATGTGATTCAATTATTAAATCAATCCATGACGATAATCTTTGAAGCCTACGACACGGTAACACCTACTCCGTTATTACTAGCAACGCCTATAGCTAGTAGAGTAATTGGTTTAGACGTAATGTAATGAGCAATTAGCAGATCAATGAACTAAGCAGTTCCCCCGATTGAATTTCCTTCCCTGCCGCATGCCAGCGGTGAAACAAAGCCTCGGAATAACAAACCCGGAACTAGGAAAGCCGGATGCCGAAACAAAAGACCATCAAAAGCTATGCAAAAATAGTCCTTATTCCCCCGTTATTGTCCCAGCAGTGAAATTAATCCATTTGTATTCAAAACCTCGGGTAAGCCTTAATAAAAAATCCACAGCGCGCAATTTCCGCACCCCAGTACCTGTAACAAACAATACGCACGTAAACACAAACAGATCGTTAGAGGAAAACAACTATCCTGCCAACAGCTGCCTATGGCAGTAGGGATTGATTTTTGATGTAAAATGAGCTTATACCTATATGAATCCCGCTCGAGAGGGTTCGGTGCGAAAATTCACTCGTGTTTGTTTGTCGAGGTTGTTCATTACAATTGAGAGTATTTATAAATAGAAATATTGGAAAGGAATGCAATTAAAATTTAATAATTTTAAGTGCATATATCTTATGAATAAATTCTTCCAATTGAATACTACGTACGCTTTCCTCATTATTAAACCCGTTGACAGCGTTATGGTCCACCGCGCTTTGCACGATCAATCCATCGACACTGATCGACGAACATTTTGGATCGTTTCAGCCTTTGGCACTTCAAACCGGGTCAGATTCTTCAACACCTCTGTGCCGATATAGTTAGATGTCCAGAAATTAGTGTTTCACGTTTGGGTAACACATGCTGATATTTGCTAGGTTAAGACAACAAGCAGACTTTGAACATTACTCTGGCCAGCACTTACATAGGATACTCAATACAGAACAATTCAGCAATGAAAATGCCAGAAACATGAACAAATTCACAAGAGAGTGAAAGTTTGCAAGTCTGCACTATACTTTGGCTACCTCATTGACCCAATGGCCTGAATCCGAGCAAAGCCTGAAGCAAGCCGTCCGTTCCAGTTATCAAAACGGAATAATCAAATTAATAGTATGTATATCAGCTCTGGGATAGATTAAATATATTCAGTTCGTTATCAGAAGGTTGGAACGAAAATGGTGTTTACTAGCAATAAAGCGGTGTTACTGAAAGAACACCGATGTAAAAACACTTTGACCTCCGAAGATATAAATCGCGTAAAACAGAAACAGATGTGTAAGAAATATTTGGGTCAAATACGAAATCTTTACAACTCAGTGTGGGATTTGTCACAACTGTAATAAAATTGGTTAGACCAATTACTGTAGGAATCCAAGAATCCGACAACGGATGAGTGTGCTGGTTGTAACTGTAAATGGGCATAAGACCTAGCTTCGCGTAACAACGTGGGCGACACAATTGGAACTAGAAAACAGTATATTCGTAAGGGTCGATGATCAGTATTTCCTTTTGAACAATCCAGTTATACCAAAAAGGTATGAATTTAACTGTTATCGTATTTGTAACGCTAACGTGGGTTTGATTGAGTAGGCGGGATTGGAAAGCAACTAGAAAACTACTACCCACGTGTCAATCACACAAAGGACTAGGAAAAAGGTAACTTTGCTTTTGTTAAAGAAAAAATGAGTCATACGTGTTGGTAAAAGTAAACATCGTAATTGTTATCAGGAATATGAAAACAGCTGCTTGCGACAAGAGATACAGAAATATTACGAGTTGGCAATAGCAGTTTTTGCAGAACAATACAAAAAGTTCGCGATTACGGATTGCGCCATTAAAACAAACAACAATAATTGCTGGAAACGGTAGCGAGGACATTACGGGAAGTAATCAAAACTATCGATTGATCGGGTTCGCGAATCGAGTTGTTTTCGGAACGATTCGCCAGCGGCGATACAAGCCTGTAATTTCCGAGTGCTTCAGCTGCTGACTACTGAAGCACGAATGTACAATCAGAACCAGCAAAACCTGTCCTGTTTATTTTATGTTTGATTTCAGAAGGCGAAGCCACGCTAATGTTATACATATATTCATTAAAGTGGCGAGGCGCTGACTTTCATTGTTCGTATTTTTCAGACTTACTTTTCTATAAGTTAGTCTGACAAATACCCAATGGAATTTAATGAAGCGTGAATTAAGTGAAGCTGACACTGAAACAATGCAGCTTAAATTTAGGCAGTGTGCACAGCGCCACATAGTGCCCAGAGTTCCCGCAACCTTTGTCACCCAGTCTACAAATGCCACCACATTTACATGGACCCTGATGCACTGCGAATGCGAAAACTGGCGGTATGCGGGGCGTTTACAGCGGAAGTTGAGCCTTACCACGCGGAAATTACGGACCCGTATCGCGTACAGTTCGTAGCGGCATTGTTTTGAGCGCTTTGCCTTTTTTAGCTGTTCGTACGGTCCGGTGGATCCGAGCTGCTCTCGCTTTGGAATTGCTCAAACCCTGCATTCAATCAACGGTTGAGATGGCTTAAGCTGACTTAGGAGGGTAACCCGGGTTTTGTTTTCAGACGGAATTTTAAGTTGATTAAACTAACTTTAGTATCGGGATAGCTGACATATAGTTGATAGTTGACCATAAAGTTTTTACTGGATACGAGTTCTAAGATAAAGCTTCGCTTAGCTGTGTGAAGGTTTTTATTAATGCTACGCTTGATAACCTTATTTCGCCGTCCCAACCCCTCTATTACCCGCACGAAGTCATTACTCGTATGTAACTAGATCTGTCTAACAGTACTACATATAATGACATGATTCGCTAAAATGGCCGTGACACACTCAGAGTATTAACAAATGGGGTTTCTCAAGCACTTATGTCACAGAATTGTTATAGCATTAAAATTGGTCAGCTAGATGCCATGGAAAATGTTATTTTTAAGAGCGTTGCGGAAGAGAAGAGCCATAAAATGGACAAACGGGCGTCGAGACTAATCTAACAGATTGGCTTTGAGCACTTTGAGATAACAACCGAAGGGTGGGCACTTAAAGTATTCAGATCTCCTGATATATTGCCAGACATGAGCGATGTTTGTTTTTATGGGAAAGCCTGCAACGAGTACTTGATAGAACATTTGCTAGTATGTGAATGTTTCATGTGTGATAGATAAAATGGTCCTTCATATTACTAATAAAATTAATGAATCCGATGTAAGCGGGTTAACTACAAACCTTATTTGTCTTAGAACGTTTCATAAAAATTATTATTATTTCTTGCCCGAACTTGGAATTATATAATAAACAATACAACACAATATATAATATTATAAATTTGTCTTAAGTGAATATAAATTTGGAGCCGGATTACCAATCCCAGTTAAATCAATCACAGTAATTTATGAATGTCACAATCACAACCAGGTTGCAAAACACTAAGGTAACATTTTCACCGAGAACAAATCTATCGAACTCCAGAAGATAAATTGAAGAGTGCTCCGGAAATATTATGTTAAGCTTGAAACTTCTTCAGGATGGTTTTTAGATGAGTTTGAATTCCTTTCAAGTGCCAATATAAGCCTGAATAGGATTCTGGAAGTTGTTGCAGAACTACTACTAGTGTATTTGTTACCAATTATTTATTAAAGTGCCACCGTCTATATTGTTCGTTCATGTTCTGTCCATCCCAAGGTTGCCTGGAAGAAATCGCTCTCAGCGATAAGGCCGCCCTTTATACCTTTATTCTAAGTTTTTATCTCTGTATTATTTTCTGTTTTGTGTGGTGTAATAAAGTGTTATCTATCTATCTATCTACTACAAAGTACTTCTAGAAACTTTATCTTGGGCTTTTTGCATAAAAAAACCTGTTTTCTGTGATCAAAGCTGAAAACCCCCCTGAGAGTTTGGTCAGTTTTTTTTGTTACACCCTGTACCTATAATATAGCAGCTAATATTCAGGAATTTCAGCAATAAATCTTCGGAGACGTCTTAATCCATAACACACACGAGAATGTCGCACGTTTGATATTTTAGCGGAATTTCCAAGAGAAAATTAAATAGCAATTTTCATGAAAGGTCTCAAGAGGTTATATTTTCATTCAACGTGACAGCTCAGACAGATCGGTCGACAGGTCGCGGGATGGATCCGGAGAAAGAGATAGGTGGATGCTGAGTCCGGGAGAATATAGCGTTTATCTTACGAAACACATCATATTTCACCCCCTGTGACGCGGTGGACGATAGTCCGTCTGCGATGCAGGAGGTTGGTTAGGACGCAGGGTTCGATTCCCGCCTCGGAACAACTGTGTGTACGATCTGCAGATATTTGTACCAGGTGTTCTGGTCGTTATCTATGTATAATAAAAAATATCTTTATGTAATGTATTGTATTAAGTATATCAATCGTCTAGTAACCATAACACAAGCTCTGCTTAGCTTGGGATAAGGCTTGGGGCTAGATGATGCTGTATGGAATGTCCAACATAACATATTTATAATTAATTATTACATAATATATCTTTTTTACAATCTTACTAAAAAAAGTAAGGTTTTACAAATTGGAAATTAACTTGTTGCCTTTAATTTTCCCTCAAGTTAAAATATTGTGGAAATTATAGTTTCTAAAAGAACAAGAAAATCATAACACCTACTATGAGCAAAAAGCCAGTAACTAAAAGATCACCAGAATTAGCTCTTTATGAACTCTGACGGTCACTCGAAAAGTTCCAAGTTACTTCGTAGAACACTTTTTGTTGGAGTTGTTTATTCGTCGCTGGTTCCCGGGCCATAGATGTGACCCAGTTCCAAAACAGGGCACCAGGGTATACGGGGCACTGGGGTTGGTTTCTGACGTTCATGCAAACGCTGATTTGCTATCAACACGCTGTGAACTTTGCGAACTTTTTCAGCTTTTTTTAGTGATGTCGTTGCAAACAATATGGAGGTATCAGTTGGACACTTCCGAGTATCTATCTATCTTTATTATCTACCCGCGGCTTTGCACGCGCTGAACTTGAATGACAAGAATGACGCTGATCTGAAAAAATCTAGCAATATTTTCAATTTTTGAATATATTCCATATTGTTTGCAACGACATCAATAACAAAAGCTGAAAAACTTTGCAAAGTTCACAGCGTGTTGTTAGCAAATCAGCGTTTGCGTGAACGTCAGAAACCAACCCCAGTGCCCCGTATACCCTGGTTGGTTTTTACACTATATCACTAACAAAAGCTAGTTTTAAGATTTATAATAAACTAGTTTCTGCCTGCGTACACGTTTTAAGGTTATTTCTATCCCATAGGATCAGATTTATAGGAAGAAAAGTAGCTATAGGTTTTATTCCAGGCCTACCTGTATGAAAAATTCAACCCGATTCGTTCAATAGTTTTGACGAAGAAGTAACAAACTTTTTACTTACATCCATCCACCTAAACATCCAAACTGTCGCATTTATAATATTAGTGTGAGTTCTGAGTTTTTTTTCTAATCAGATTTGATTTTGTCATCAAAATATTACCGGAATTCAAACAACCGGTAATTCAACCAGCGTCATACAAGATGATCATGCATGTCATTCATTACTCACTAAGTTCTTAATTTAGGTAGTCAAATCATATGAACATAATATGAGTGACGCAAATGCCTTATTTAGGATAATGTATTCATGGTTGCTTATTTATTTATTTTCAAAATTTTGGGAAAACTTACAGCTAGGTCTTAAAAATAGTTACTTTCTAAATACATGCCGGTAAATACCAGCGCATGTGTGCTGAAGGCCAATTAAAAAGTTTCCGCAGATAAGTACTTAAATAGACTAATAAATGACGAACAGTAAAAGTAGACGACTTAAATAAAATTAGAACAAAAATGAAATACACAACACAAGACGATATTAAATTTAGTTATTTTAAAAAGAATTCATCGCTACGCAAGCGTTTAAGCTTACTTGCAGATGTGTTAAATAAATCTATTTCATTGTTTTTGTTGACCAATGAGTTGAACGATTTTTTCTTATTTTAGGATAGCACTGGTTTATAAAAGTTTATCTTAGGACGTTAAAGACGTCGATTTTTTTATAAAACTAGATTGTTGTCTGTCGATATGACTCTTGGTATTTAAGGTAATTTGCACTGTCACGTCGAGTTTATTCATAGGATGCTAATAATCAAAATATTAAATTAATTCGTAGCTATAATTAACACAAGTTGGTGTTACAAAAACGAAAAACCATCGACTTTTTTTGGAATTCGGGGGAAGTCGGCTTGCATTATGTTTCAGGGATATTAGTATATAACCAAAAGTAAATATTTTTTTATAATTTTGGTTCTTTACTAATAGGTATCCCTTCATCATCATAATTAGCGCTATGAGCGCCATCGACCTGTCCTTAGCTTGCCGCATCCAGCACCTACCTGCAGTCTTTCGCAGGTCATCATCCCACCTGGCCGGAGGGCGTTCTACACCACGTTTACCAAGTCTTGGTCTCCACTCATGAACACGTCTACCCCAGCGGTTATCGGTTCTTCGCGAGATATGGCCGACCCACTACCACTTTAGCGTGCTAATCCATTGAGCTATGTCGACAACTTTGGTTCTCTATGATATTCTATGTCTTTTAATTTAAATAGAGGACATTTTTATTATTATTATGAACCATAAAATACTGTGTTTGATGAGGTTTGTTCTACTTAAACCGACCTTGTACTCAGTTTACTGGAAATCGAAACTATGAGTTTGACACTCGCCTACACATATTTTACCGACTAATTTATCTTAATCGAGTTTACCTTGAATATTTTCTTTATCAATTAAACATTTTAAGTATACAGAACTAATAAAGTAAAAGGTGATATTCAGTAATGGAGATAATTACGAACAAGTTGGTATCTAATAATGTACCATACCGTTTGTATACCGCCTCCCGCTTTTCAATAAGAGGGTAGTTGTACAAAGTTTCAGGAATTTCAGGTAGATATGAATAATATTATCGAGGAACAACTAATAACAAAACTTCCTTTGAATAACAAACAGAAAGTATGATGAATGAATAAATTAAACTTTAGGTTCAATAAAGCCCATCAAACAATTCGAAATTTGCATAATTTTGCTTGCGCTTCTCAATCTCGAAATTTTTCGACCAAAGCGTTTTATAAAATAATTCAGGGGCTAAACAGAAGGCCTTTTAGAGTAACTCATTAATCTTGCCCTAAGAAATTTCTCTTTATGATGCCCATAGGGCACGAGCGAAAAAACGCGGGAAGCCCGCAATTTGCAACCAACACAGCCACTTATGAATAATGTCTTTCAATAAACAATGAAACGGGTCAGGTCAGAGGGGAAATTTGTTTAACACTAGGTAGCAGTTCATGAATAGGGTATAGTAGAACAAAGGGATGAGTTTACTTCTCTAAACATTAAAAGGATTATCTAAACAAGGTTGTTGGAGAACAGAGAAGCAACTAATGTGAACTGACTGGTACGAGTAGAAACCAGAAGTTATAGGCAAATCTGAGCATGGCAAAGAAACATGGATATTAAGTTGTTTATACGAATTGCAACAATATTGTTTAAATCATTTCAAATAGTAATACTCTTAATCAATTAAGCTTCAAGATTTAAGGTGAGAGGGCGCGAAGGTTCTTGATAAAGTCAAGTGACCTTCTGTTCCGGTACGTTTGATTTGTGATAACAGATTTGCAGGGGTTTGAATATACAAGGTCGCATTACAAATGACATGTTTGGATCCGCGTGAAAGACGAATATTTTATTACCGTCTGCGAGTCTGCCTGCTTTTAAGGGACAGGTATTTTTATTACGTATTCGTGTAGACTTTGATTAGAATGCCTGTTTTAGTTGAGTGTTGATTGCCATTTTCATTAAATTTCTACCCCCACTAAACTAAATTGCACTTATTCAAAAGACAAATTATCATCCAATATAAAAGAACAACCCACAAAGCAATGCGTTGGATCAACACGTTACGTAACAAATTGAGATTCATCCTCAATGTTTCGGAAAACATCGTGCCGCGGAATCGCAACAGTATCGGGTACCGGGTACTGAAGTGCAAGGCATACAAACAGGGCGTCGAAAGTGGATCTAGAGAGGGCAAACAAGATCGTAATACCGTTACCAGATCCCAAGAATTGCATACTCGAGAACATCCTCGTGTTACTGCTTCTGAACTACACTTCCCTAGCAATACTGTCGTGTCGGTTCATAGTTTTCAGGAAACACGTGTAAAATTGTTCTGTTAGGAAGAGGTGAAGAATTAAAACTTTTTAAACTGTCATGGTTATTAACAAGTCATTTTATAACGGCATATTTACCATAACTTCAATTACCAACACTGCGGGTTAGTAATTGAAGTTATGGTACGCCTTTAGTTATTCCGTGACCATGGTGCATGAAACTGTGCCGAAATATTGAAAAAACTCAAAAATGAAATCATTGGTGAAGAAATTATTTTCAAGGGAATTCCTCAGTTGATAAGATTCGCGCGTGTCATCTTCGCGGAAACGATGTAAACCCACTTTAAACTGAGTTCATTTAGTGAGCAAAGCTAAACAACAAGCATTGGACAGCTTTGTGGTTTCTATTATTAACGGGATCCTAACAACCAAAGCAAACAAATGCGGCATTGTGTCATTTAACCCTCCAACCAACTGCAGCAGTCCGGAATCTATCCAATAACTACACAATTTGTCTGTTCATCTGGCCGTGGAAGCTTTGTCCAGCACAGGACAGTCATCATGCGAGCGGAATGCTCCGAGGAATAGAGTTTACCAAGTTAATAATGCGGCATTCGTAAACAAAGAGCGGAAACTGGAGAGCTGTACATAACGTACTGCACTGTGTTTTGAAAACTCATTGTGACAATAAACTGAAGGTATTCGATGAAGTCTTGAGGGGAATGTTTATTAAAAGAGCCCGTTTATCAGAACAGCACTACTATTCGTGGTAGTTAAAACCAAATGAATAGAAGCGATAGGATCTCCATGGAATTACATGACAAAGCAGCAGAGGCAATAATTAAGTCAGAAGTCGACATGTATCGGGGGGATCTTGTAAACGAACTAAATACGAACACGCACGGCTTACGCCGTCGACGGCCGGAAACTTTATTAATGCGACCAGATCCAACGTTATGCAATTTGTGCAAGTAAACCAGCACAGATTCGAATTGTGTAGGAATCCGGACCAAATTATTCCACCATTTTAACAGTCGGATGGTGTTTCTCCGTTTTACTGTTATTGAGCTGTCTGCTGCTGCATAAATTAATTGTCATTCATTGACTCTCTTTAAGTATTCCAGTCAGATCAAAGCCCTGATGAATGGTGGCATCAACTCTTACAAACATTTAACTGAAGAGATCAACAAGGATGTTAAATATAGATTGGTTCGGTCTATTTAAGTGAAGTGTACTGATGTACCTATCCGCATTAGACATCGAAACGAAACTGTGGCGTCCATCTATTTCCATGAGACAGTCCCCTGCTCAGTATTCATGAGGCGGCTTGCGTAGTCTCCGTACATTACCCTGATCTGCTAGCGAGTAGTTTCGGATTAGGAGTGCGACCTCCACTCAGAAATGTGTTTTCTTGAAATTAAGTAGTTCAAGTCCTCGTTGGCATTTTCTCGGGTGCGTGTCGGTGGAGCGGACACGGAACTTACGTAAATCGAATTTGACTTTTCGTACGTGGTTGATGAACTGTGCGTTTTTAAAGCTGATAGATTGGATATTTACCTACTTTTTTATAGTCAAAAGACCTTCTTTTGACTATAAAAAAGAAAAAAAAAACATACGAATAATTGGCCGGTATCCTAATCACCACAAATTATTTGAAGTGCAACAAGCTCGACTCGAAACCACCATTAAACTGTCAGCGTCATTGTAATACTCGTAGTTAGTTATGGAACGATGCAAATCGGGGGTCCTGCCAAAACCCAATCAGTATTTGGATTCGTCGGTACGGACGGATTACGTGCCACTCGCAAGCACCATCAATATTCATTGGTCGACATCGTGGATACGATGAATAGTCGATGAGTGTCGATGTCCTGTCGATATCGTTATTGTCAAATCAGCCCTGTCAGAGAACAGTCTCGTCCAATGTTCTATGAATCCATATTATTCAGCCTACATTTTGGTCCAGTAATATAGCAAAATGTATATATATAAAGTATGAAGACTATCGTGAATGTGAAAAAGCACGGTGTTCACTTTGCGACTATCATACTTTCTCTTTGGTAGTTCAAAGAGAAAAGTTTCTAAAAATACACAACCGGTCTCAACAAAAACTCTGTATAAAACCCGCTGGACATTACCGAGTCCGTCCTAAAGCTTTGTTACATTTGTATGCAAATTTTTCATATCTCCCTCAGCGGATGGTCAGACTATCAATCTACTGCCCAGGTGACGGCTTGTTGTCATGGAAACGATGTTCTTTGTTCCGGCACCATTCAATAATTCGAGTTAGAAAACAGGAGGACTCAAACGGCGAACATTATCGGTAGGGGGTTCCTTCATAGAATTTAAACGGTTCTTTTTGAAGTTACATTATAATTTCGAAGCTATAACTGTTTGTAGGTAACTATTTTTTTCGGCTGTCGTTGGATCGTGCTTGGAAACCCTCGCTCTCAAATTTGGCAGAAAAAGTGACAAATCGCAGACTTTCGGTACACGGGGCAGTGATTACAATAAAAGCCAAATGTCCGTTTTGCAGTACGCGCCGTAAAAAACCGAAAATATTCTACCTGTAAATAAAATATTGAGGTTGACATAAGACATTGAAAAATTTAAATACAATACGACTAGTTTGTCTTTTGTTATACTTATGACCCTCCTCGGCAAGCTCGTGCCGAAATTTGTTTTTCATCAGCGAAATTGGATCAAACTTTATGACATTGTTTATCGGAATGGAATTATGGCAATTTGTACAATAGACTTGGCTGAACATAAACAAGAACGTACCCTAGTGAAAAGTTCACGAATTGATAGCAGAATGGGGTCATAAATTGAAAGTTGCGTTCACAAATAAACGTTTGAGCACGGATAAAAGAGCGCCAATATAAAAATAGCAGTAGCAATTTATCCCTGATAGGTACTCTTCATTCCATTTAGGAATGGAGAGTACCTATCATATCAAGAAATGTCCACAAAAAACGGAAAACGTCTTATCGATCACAATTAGCCGTGTCTAGCGCAGCGCCCTCGCTCGATCTATCAACGTCGAATACGACAATGTGTGTTCGTGATTGATTGTTAATATCAAAAGGACCCTTTGAGATTATCTTCAATAGAAACTTGGGAAGTGTTCAAGTTGATTGCAGTCAAGAGTTTCTGAGACAGAAAATGTCAAAGTCCGGCCTAGCCTAATTTGTAAGTAGACAGGGCAAAACTCTTGAGACCGATATACTACTACTAAATTTTAGTTTACTTTTAAGTCGCACAATAAAAAGCGCAACCGTTGAAGCTTGTAGAACAGCGATTT
Source organism: Eupithecia dodoneata (assembly GCA_947044415.1). Taxonomy (NCBI): domain Eukaryota; kingdom Metazoa; phylum Arthropoda; class Insecta; order Lepidoptera; family Geometridae; genus Eupithecia; species Eupithecia dodoneata. The sequence goes on from OX345670.1 coordinate 7,568,708, forward strand.
CTAGGTGAACTTACATAATGATTACACGGGTGAATTGGGCTGAGAAATCGGTCGCTTTACGTCGGGTGACAATTTTTTACGCCACGACGGGCTGCGGTGATTGTGGCTTTCTCTACTCGTTAGTCTGTTTTGTGGCCATTTAAGATTTCACCAGCACTAAGTGACGGCTTTGGAAACAATAATTGTTTGTTTCGGAAAGGAATTTCTAGGACCTGATTTTCTCATCAATCTCTCAGAATTCCCTCTCTGTTGAAAGACCAAGCACAGGGTTATATTTTCATGTACCCATCGTATCTGTTTATCTTTCAGCCGGCAGCTTATTATCCAGTTAGCTATTTGTTTACACTAGTCTCGGTTAGTTTACACCAAATATTAGCGAAACAATACCATGTTTACAGTTTACGTTATGCGGCTAGCCTGTTTTGCGAACCGTAACGTTTTACGAACAGGGCTGCAACTATTTCTTCATTGTGGACTCTGACGTGTTTATGAAGCATTTTTCTTAACTTCAATTTTCGCTGGAATTTTCGTTGGGGCGGTAATGTCATCAAATATTTATGTTGAAATATTTCACTCTCTATTTTTCTTTTATCGACTATTTTTACCGACTTCGGGAGGTTCTGTGTTCGGTTGTATGCATTTTCATTATTTTGGAATTATGGACCGATACAAAAATTATAATAAAATAATAATAATAATAATGCTGGACAATCCACACAGCATTAAGAGTGGTATGGAAGAGTGGTAAAACAAAAAAATATTGATCAATGTAACAAGACCTCAAGGTCGACCCCTGGTAACATAAATACCCATACACGGCACTGCCTGAATGTTTGATGAAGTTCAGATTGTACCGCCCCAGATTCAGATACTCGACTGTCCATTTATTTATATTCTAGTGAACTCACGTGTTCATTATTAAACATTTGTACACCGGTTTGTCTGCGTTTGTTACTGGACGCGGTGCGCAATATTAATTAGGTACACAGTATTAACTTTACTGTTAGGTAAGTACTCAAATCTTTGATAAAAAGAGTTCACAACACACTCTTCTTCTTCTTGTCCAACTCTATGTATGTAGATAAATCTATATATATCACTACATAGTATAAAACATAGTCGCTTCCCGTCTCGCTGTCTGTCGGTCCCTATGTATGCTTAGATCTTTAATACTACGCAACGGATTTGATACGGGTTTTTTTAATAGATATAGTGAATCAAGGTGAAGGTTTATAAACTATTTGAAACATAGATTTCTACGAGGGCGAACCCGCGGGGCGCACCTAGTAGATCATTATATATATATATAAAGAGAGAACAAGAAAAGAAACATGTTGTGCCGACCCTACCAAGTACTTTTCTTTCAAGCTTCTCTATTAGCCGTCATCTTAGTACTCACAGTCTCACATCTATCCTAGATAAGACAGAAAGAGTTCGCAACATAAAAATACACACACTTACAGAGAGCGAACAAAGAATAGGGGTTCTTCAACATTAAACCTTTGAGATAAGCCCAAAGTAAACAGTCAGTTGAGCGAACAGAATAGTCAATTTTCAATACTGGAAATTGATAATCGTTCTACCTTAAATGTATGCGAACGTGACTCGACTAGACAGTGATTTTTCATCGTCGAGCTATCAGCAGGTAATCGAGTGGAAAATACAAGTATCGATTATTCACATTCGGATCGATGAGACTGTGTTTGCGTGATACGTCGCTATAATCTAGATCGGAATTATGTTATTAGGTCGTCGTGTGGTGATCTCAATGCTATGCTAGATTATATGATATTAGAATTGAACCTTTAAGTTATAATAACATAAGTAGTATATTGCTAAACAATTTCATGAATGACTAGCTAGAACAAAGTTAGAATGTGAGTAAATAAATAATTGCTGGACAATTCACACAGCATCATCTAGCCCCAAGCTAAGCAGAGCTTGTGTTATGGATACTAGATAACTGATATACTTACTTAAATAATACGTTACATAGATGGATGTTTGAATTATACATAGAAAACACCCAGAGCACTCGGAACAATTATTTGTCCCGAGGCGGGATTCGAACCCGCCAAGGCGTCCACCAACCTCCTGCGTCCAGGCAGACCTCGTAAATGATTCTAGAAACCGTTAACAGGAAAGTTCCTTTAATATTTCAGTTTTAATTTACCCTAAAATGTATACCTATTATCATTACCGTGTGTCATTCCTAAAATCATCCAAATGAGATTTCTCCGCACAGCGAGCGAGTCACAAAATCAATTTACTCACCAACGATGATTGTAACAGCGAAAATGTGTTTTATTTTACGTATCATTGAGTTTCTTTTCGGGTGCCATCACGGAGGGAGATGCGAATGTAACATCGTTTAGGTAGATTTGTGAAGGCGCTGCGAGATATAACGAAGTGTTTCTGTAATGCTTTGCGGTAACTCGATTCTGGACGAGGAAAGGGCGGGAAAGCCCCAAATGAGTTGCGCATCTACTACATTACATTTATTTTTATACGTAGTAATTGCTTTTGCGACAAACTACGTTGAGCACTTCACAGCATCAAACAGCGTGTGTGGTACTAAATAACGGATACTGAATACAACATGCGTTTCGTTCGAAAAACATTACGGCTGTGCTGAGTCACACAGATCTGTATTTTCTCAGCCGCTGCGCTAGTGTGGATTTACGCATATTAGTCACTTGTAGAAAACACATACCGTGTGATAACATATTTAAATGAAATAAGGAAACCCAGGACAAATATCTGCAGATCATAGAAACATTTGTGTACCTAGGCGGGAATCGAACCCGCAATCTCTTACGTCACAGGCGAACCTTTGCCCAATGCGATACCGATGCATTCGCCATTGATGGATGCAGGCCTTCCTCTGATTTTTTTCGAAAGGACTAAGATGATGTTGACCGCAGATGGCCATGATAGTATAACCGGACTTTTGGCGGGCACAGAAGGCGCCTCACCGGTAAGCTTGGGGCAAAACGCACAAGGACCGATCAAAATAAAATTACATGAACTTAATGTTGAAACAATAAATAACTGACCAGTCCGGCTTCTAAATTCAATTTAATTAATTCTATTTCCATGAAACTTATTTTATTGAATCAATTTTATTCTATTGTTTGAATTACGAAAGTATTTTTAGATTCTATTCGACAGTGTTAATCAAGTCGAACTTAGATTTGCAGTGCCTTCCAGGGTGCACGTAACTAGTGACAACATAACTAACCATTCACTTAGACCTAAGAATTAATGTAAATACAAACAAAAATCAATAAATATGAAATATTATATAATTAGTCATCTAGTACCCAATAAACAACCTCTGCTTAGCTTGGAGCTAGGTAATGCTGTGTGTATTGTCCAGTATTATTTATTATTATGCGGGCATAATAGGTAAGCCGTGATTGCGGAGCATAGAGGAAGAATGTAGAAATCTTGCAACAATTATGTACAGAACACTTTATGATAATACTTCCAGCCACTAGTTTATAGCATTTCGCGAATAACGCCTGTAATGAAACAGCAGTACGGACCTTAATGGTGTACATAAGTACTGTACAACTATTGCCTCTGATCACGGAATCATGGTTATTAACTGTGGGATGTTATGAAATATGTTACACGCGATGAACTTAAGTGGTTCGTTAGATTGAGAAGAAAAGTATGTTGCGGCATCCGTTCTATAAGAATAAGATCGATCGAATCATTTAGTTCTATTCGACCTAGAGTCATCGTCATCATCATCAGCAATTTTAGTCAGAAGCTGGACATCCTCTAATGAGCACCATAGCGCCCCGTCTTTAGCTTGCCGCATCCAGCATCTCATTATCTCACCTGGCCGGATGGCGTCCTACCTACGCTTGCAAAGTCGCGGTCACAATCAAGAACACCTAAAGAGTCGTGATGTTCAAAATCAGACTGCTGCTGCAGTATTTGAAGAATTTAGTCCCAGGACACTCACGTCGACAAGTAAACAACATACCTGTTGTGTTGTTGTTGTATTTTTGCAAGGCAAAACAAGGGGTTTTTCCACAAACATCCTAAAACATCCAACTGGACAAACTCAAAACGGGATATTTACCATGATTTGATTTTTAAATCTTCCGTTGTTCCGTGATCATGGCGCATGAAACTGTGCCGAAATATTGGAAAACTCAAAAATCAAATCATGGTAAATATCCCGTTTTAAATAACTTTAGTGTTAATCACCATGATAGTTTCAAAAGTTTTAAGCTGAAGATAGGGCGCTATGGCACTCATTAGGGAAGGTCTATGTCCAAAAGTGGACTATTATAGTTGATTATGATGATGAGCAGTAATCTGAACAGTTTAACACTTTGAGTGCTGAAATCACACGGTATGCGTAAATCCACACTAGCGCAGCGGCTGAGAAAATACAGATCTTTGTGACTCAGCACAGCCGTAATATTTTTCGAACGAAACGCATGTGCGACGCAACACAACCGTTGTGTAGAGCGGCAGCACAAATTTTTAAGGTTAAAAAAAAGATCGCAGTCGTCGAAAAAAAATCGCAGTCAAAGTGTTAAGTATTGTAGAGTCGAGAAGTATATTACAGTAGGGTCAACAAAAACCAGACCACTCCTCTAAAACTGTATGTAACATTGTTATTACGCCCCCATTCCCGATTAATCCCATAATCCATGAACCTTCATTATCCACCGCAGTACAGTACAATAGGTCGCCGGGTGGGCGATACTCTATGTAATCTAGGTTATCAGCATCAGCTGATAGCTCGGACCATTGACCAGCGGATAGGCATTAGTTTGAAGTGCTTACTGAATAGCTGGCTGGTTACATTGAATATTACCTGGAACAAAATGGAATTATCATTAGTGCGTGGAATTGGTGGAATTGATTTGGTGAATTTAAACCGGCGAAACGAAAAGCAATCGTCAACAGTCTATTATGAAGTGTCAATTATGGATTGTTGAAGTTTAAAAGGAGTAAAAAACGAGGAGGTTCTATGTTGTTATGTTATGATTTTTTTGTATGTTTGTCGATTTCTCCGTCCAATTATGGACCGATAGGATTATTGATAAAAAGATATACCTACCTATATTTCAATAAAAAAAAAACGTCAACGTGCGTCATCGCACGTGTAAATGTCGCATTTGCAGTGAGCTTAAATATTGTAGCAATCTCGTTACAATTATAAATGCGAATGTTTGTATGTTTGTTACCTCTTCACGCCGAAACTACTGAACGGATAGAGCTGAAATTTGCATACAGATATTCCTAGGCCAGATATAAAATTTAGGCTTCTTTCCCCATAAATAATGTATTGATTAGATATTGTTGTATTGAGTATTCGATATATATTCCGGATGTAAAAGAAATAACCTTAAATAACGCGAGCGAAGCCGCGGGCAGAAACTAGTTGAGGATAAATAAAACGGCAATAATAACAATAATTAACCTTAATTATAATAATTTGTAGCGTAAAAGGACTTAAGGTTCACCATACCGGTTTTACTTGTTTTGCGAACGGTCAAGAAACAACAAAACTGTTTCAATATGGGAAATGTCGGGATTTGAATGGACGGGAATGAGAATGCATTATGCGAGTGTATTCAGTTTTATTAACTTCAATTAAGATTATAATTTATTTAGATAATAAACATAAAATTTAAACACGGTCAGAAACAAGTTATTTATTGAAAATTATAATATCCCGATACGGTCTTCTGAACGCTTTTTTAGTCTTTTCATTAAAAAAATTATGGACAATATGAGTTTTACTTAAGATTAATATTTTTCATAAAACATTTCTAATAAATCAAATAAAATAACAAATTTTTTATATTAGGTATATGCCTACAAATGCACGTCAGATCCATTAAACCACAAACTATAAGTAAATGAACCAATGCACTGTTTGAGAAATAAAGGTACTTATATAAATGGTGTCCAGCTAATATTTTGATAAAATAAATCATTTATTAAAATCGCTTCAGCTGTTTGGATGCTTCGAGGTTATAAGTACCTATTAGATAACCACATTCCCACCACACTTGAAAGACATAAACCCTTGTGGGTAGAAATAAGGTATCGGTATCTAGGCCCTGCATCCAGCAGTATTGTATTGTATAGCAGTGGACCATTATAGGCTGCTGAGATGAGTTTGAGATTCTAATAACCAAAGGTTTGACTCTGAACGTTACGTGGTAGTAATAAAAGCAACAAAGGTAACGGTTGCCCTTTATAAGATACATCAAGTTTATTTTTAGCCTTAGTGTATCATATAAAGGCCAAGAGCCTAATAGTATCGCGCGGTCGTTATTTCCAGACCTTAGTATGGGTTGTGCATAGTGAAAGAAAACTATTGTCGTTTTCGTTTCCTTCCAATACATGTAGCACCTTACAGCGCCGGATGGCGAGGAACTCTATTTAATCGTTTCATACGAACTCATCTTTTTGGTTTCGTGACTTTTACCACCATTCTGCCAATTCGAGTTTACGAATGATTTGTTGCATTTTAGCTGAGCAACTTTGACAGGTCAGCGGTAGTAAACGAAATTTTTTTCGTTTTGGTTTTGTGCAAACCTATAGTTGCCCTAGCCACTCTGTTGTTTTATCGTTATGCAATAGTATAGCCAACATTACAATGCAAACTCAATGCCATTCCAAATCTCATTGAAGCTGACCAACTTCACACAAGCGCTCCAACAATAGTGAGAGAGATCTACACGTAACCATACATAGCATTGCGCAACCACGCCTGTCAAAGCTTTTAAGACTCTACTAACAAGGTATTTAAGGTCTTGTTTAAAAGAACGACAAGTTCCTAAGTCATATGGTGGTATTATGCAATGCTTTCATTACATTTTACGAGCTGTTCAAATTGGGCCTGATGGTTAAAGATGGTAACTAGCGCGGTCGGTTAAACTGCTGGTTTAAATGGCGTTTGATTTGGAGATTTGACGTCGAAGGACTAATTATAGAAAGTGGAGTATAAGGCGGTAACCAGGCTCAAACAGAGACGTGACAACGCTGCGCCACAGTAGCTGCGCGTATCTTCTATGAGTAATTCAACAACAACTTTATTCACTACGCAAAAAGATGCAAATTTTATTGACATAATACGAAAACTCACCGCGACGCGATGCAGCGCGACATCGCGTGACGCAGGGCGCACTTTTTATGACAGTAGTGATTCAAAATACAACTTTACTAGCGGCCCGTCCCAACTTCCTTCGCCCAGGTGGCCATTTGTTTCATAAACATTTTGCGATAAATCAATAAATAAATAATGCTGGACAATTCACATAGTATTATCTAGCCCCATGGTAAGCAGAGCTTGTGTTATGGGTAGGTACTAGATAACTGATATACATAATACAATACATAACATAGATAGATATTTTTTATTATACATAGAAAACGACCAGAACACCCGGAACAAATATCTGCAGATCGTACACACAATTGTTCCGAGGCGGGAATCGAACCCGCAACCTCCTGCGTCGCAGGCGGACCTTCGCCCACCGCGCCACATCGGTCGTCGATGAACGTAAAGTAAATATATTTTTATTCACGAAAAGGTTCCTAGAATCCTAAAAGGTCTGGCACAAATTGTTTAAAAATGACAACATTTTTGTTGAGAAAATCTCAAGAGCATTAGCAGGCTCCAACTATGTCCCAATAGTATTTTAACTTGTTGGTTGATGTAATCACTAAAGAATCTCAATTCACAGAGTTGCGTATCAAAGTATCAACGAAGCACCTGTGAACTCTTTTCATACGAAAACAATAAGCTAGTTTTGCAATTTAGACCTATATTTAGGCTTTATATCCGAAGTTGTTGATGTGGTGTCTGCAATTACGCGATAATAAGTAAGTAATATGTATAACACCATATTTTAATTCTTAATCAACCAATCTCTCTCTAAGCTTAGTTTCCTTAAGGTCAAACAAGTCGTTCATCTTCCCTTAAACACGTGGAAGGGTGTCTACATTGTTTACTGATGACCATCCAAAACTAAGGATAATAATTATAGGTACACCCAAAACCGCAAAAAAATATACTTTTGAAGAATACATGCTTATAAACTTTTGTTTTGATTTTAGACCAACATTGGGCAAAAATAAATGTTATCGGAGAAAGTAAACCTAAATTAAAGCTCGTTTCGTTCCGACATAGTTTAGTTATTCAAAAATTTATTCAGAAGTCATTTTGAAAAAATACAGTCAATAGTTTTTCTACCTTTTGCTAAAGTTCACATTTTTTCACCTTTAATCACATTATTTTGCGCGCTCATTTTAGGAATTATTGAGCATTTCATCCTAGCGCGCCCTTTCTCGTAATATGTCAGGTGAAATTGCATACAATAAGCGCTTACCGAAAAGTTCACACCGTCGCGTCGTCGATTTGTGTACCCTTAAGAGAGGGTAGAGATTGAACCCATCTTTTACTCACACAAATGATCAATAACAAGTGGCCGCCATTAAAGATGACCAAAAAAAGTGACCATTCCGTTTCACGGATCTAATCCGTGCTTAGAACGGTTCCGTCTGCTCCAAAGCTAATAGGGTCCGGGGGGCGGAACCCACGAGCTATCCCGTGATTCCGATCAGGACCAAGCGAACCGTAAGAAACGAACACGAGTTTGGGAAAGATCGGTAGTATGTTTGTGCTGAATCATGTTTCTGTTCTGATTGAGGCGTAGACAAAAAAATCTCCGGTAACTTTCAAAAAAGAGATCAATAGTGTTTTAGCAAAAATTTGAGGTGTCTCAAATAGATTCTGTGGTGTTAATAAACCACAAAAATACAGTCAAATCAATTCATAAGTGTCATAAGGATGCATTTAAAATTTACATTTTCAAGTTTCCCGCGTAATTTGACGAAAACGCTGGTCGCTGTGGACGCCATAGTCATGACGTCATTGGGCTGTGTGCCTTTGTAGGTCGCTATACATAGAGTAGGTCATAGAGTTAGGGATCATATTATAGGAAAAGATTATGAAGAGGCACTGTGCTTACAGTAAGACGACAAAATGCAGCATCAACATCAACGGGTTGGCTCTTAAACCTGCCATGGACGACAATGAATCTTGGCAATGAAAAGCACACCGAATTAGAACAGGAATTCATATCGTGACGACAACAATTTACGTCTGACACGACTTCTACAACAAGCACTAAGCGAAATTGCACATTGTACTATAAATAGCAAGGTTGCGATTGCAGTAACCGACAGAGGCGTGGAAGGCGTGGATTTAATCTCCCCGATCCAAGGGTATAACGAGTGAAGTTTCACGCGTCGTGAGCCCAGCACAATACGAGCGCGCAAGCTGTTGTTGTTTGACCTATTTTGGGCTTCGAAGTATTGCCGAATGGAAACAAAACGTATGGATGTTTGGGACTTTTGAAGGCTTTGGTTGCTTTGCTTGCGTGTTGTGCCGGTACGTCTACGTACGAGTATGTAGCAAATGCGCAGAATATTACGTATGGCAAAATTTAATTTACGAAAGCGGTATTTTATATTTGTTAAATTTTCGTAACGAATACATCCGAAAGAGTTCAAATTTATTGACATAGCTCTAAGAATAAGAAAAGTTAAGTGACAGTGGGCCGGCCATATGTCGTGAAGAACCGACAACCACTGGAGTAAAGGTGTTCTTGAGTGGAGACTATGACTCGGCAAACGTAGTGTAGAACGCCCGCCAGCCAGGATAGATGACGACGTGCGAAAGACGGCAGGCAGATATTGGATAGGGGAGGCCTGTCCAGCCCTGGACTAACATTTGATGTTTACAACAATAATGTTTGTATGAACCCGGGGATATTTAAATAAGCAGAGACCTTGAGTTAAGGATTATCTTGCGTTGCTGAATCAAATAAAAAGCATTATTTCTTAATCCGGTTTGTGTTTGTCAATTTATCTCATCTCTCTTGAACAAGTTGAAATCCGGGTCCGACCGAAGTTATCTACCGCTAAAAAAATACCTTTTTTTTATCTTACCTTAGTATTCAGGCCCATAATTATGAAGGCTTGCTCAGTCAACGATCTATGCTTGAACGCTAATGCCATAGAAAACCTTTACTCAAGCATAGACTGAGCAAACAAGCGATCATGATACGCGCGTAAGAATAGAAACATAGAGCAATACCAAGACAACCAGTTTAGCTAATAGGTTAATCAGCCAGCAGCAAAGGTGTTTAAACAACGTTGCCTAAACCCGGCTCGATAAATTCAAATAAAATCGGGTCACAATATCCTTGAAGTTCTAGAATGACGTTGTTTGCATTGATCGGCGGATTTTATTCGAAACGCGGTCAGTTCTTCATTAAGTTTCACCTTCGAGTCTTCGATCAACATAAAGCTCTGTTCTACTATACGCAGACCAACAATGCTTTTGTATCACTTGTTCTGAATCGATGATTTTCCTCATTATAACATTGTGTGTCTTAATAATAAGCACTAATAAATAAACGGGTATTTATCGCGTTTATTTCTAATAACCTATTTTCAAATATATTTTATTATAATATTATTAGTGTTTTTATTAAGTATTTTCTTTATTGCACGATGAAATATATGTATGTAGGTAGGTAAAATAAAAAAATATCAAACTAGAAAAATAATGTCAAAATGTAATTTGTTATTGTAAGTTTTTATCAATTGTATCAATTTCATTGAAGTTCATGTATGACTAGTGTAAATGAAAATGAATTTATTAGCCCAACAAATAAAATAATTACAAGAATCTCTCTTGGCAATCAATACAGACGGACAAGTTAGCCCCTTGCTGACAAGTGACGGCGCACACATGTACCACGTCATTTTCAGTTAACGAGACACATGTGTTGCGGTGCCGCCGGTGACGAAGGGGGATGAATGGTGAATGAAACTGGAGTTTTGGATTATTAGAGAAGATTACTTTTGACTTTTGGGGAAATATTGGTTGTGCCAGTCCTAGTGCTCACCATAGGTTCTTTTGTGTGTCATCACCATTCGCTTGCCCTTATATCCGCTGTGACGGTTACGGGTTCAATACCCTCGAACAAAAAGTCAAATGTTTTTATATCTGGATGGTACACTTAATTTTTAAATTTTCACATTACAGCGTAAGACTTGACGAAGAAGCGGATACACAGACATCGCAAAATCATGACACTAACTAGTTGTAGTTGTAAAGTTGTAAGTTAATGTCTCATAATGAGATTGACTTCCATTTTCATTTAGCGATTAGTCAGGTAGGAAGATAGGTTAGGAGTCAGGTAGTAAAAATCTCTCGGTGAACGTAGTGTAGGACGCCCTCCGACCAGGTGGAATGACGACCTTCGAAACACTGCAGGTAGATGCTGGATGCGTTACGCTGAAGACAGGGAGCTATAGCGCTTATTGGGGGAGGCCTATGTCCAGCAGTGGACTAATATAAGCTGATGATGATGAGTACATATTTAAACCTGGTGGCGATGACCGGGACACCGGCGTCATCATAGTAAGTATTACGCTGGTAATAAAAAATCGATAAAAACGAATAAAGCAATAATTCTATCTTTAGAAGATCTTAAGAACCTAAGAAAGGTTAAAACAACATAAGGTGCTCGAAGATAACGATCCAACTTGATTTTTTTACTCTTCTACGTGTTTATTAGTAGAATACTATTTGTAGAGGACAGTTTTTACGGCTTAACATTCAATAAACCGTGAAGGTAAATATTAACTTTAAAATAAAATGTTTAAACATTGAGATGGGAATAGTCGAGCGGTGAATTTTAAACCGGTCAATATTAGAGATGGTGGAAGACAAGCTGATGATTTATGCCACGCTTTATGATACGCGGGCAGAAACAAAATAAATAAAATAAATAAATAATGCTGGACAATCCACACAGCATTATCTAGCCCCATGGTAAGCAAAGCTTATATTATGGGTACTAGATAACTGATATATATAATACAATACATTACATAGATAGATATTTTTTATTATACATAGAAAACAACCAGAACACCCGGAACAAATATCTGCAGTACGTACACACAATTGACCTTAGCCCACCGCGCCACATCGGTCGTCTAGTATCTACTAGTATCACATACTAATTTCTGCACGCGGCTTCGCACGCGTTGTTTTTATTGAAACGTTTAAAGGCTATTTCTATCCAATGGGAACTAATTTATGGGTTTCAAAGTAGCCTATGTTTTATTCCAGGCCTAGAACTACCAGTATGCAAAATTTCAGACCGATCCGTTTAGTAGGTTTGGCGTGTAGAATTAACAAAAATCCATCCATAGGACGTATGATTGTTTGTTAATCCACTTAAATAAATAAAATAGTATTCAGTATATCAGTTATCAAGTACTCATAATCATAACACATAGCATAGCTTGTGGCTAGATGATGCTATGTGGATTGTGCAGCATTATTTATTCAATTCATTTATCCTCTCTGTTTTCGCAAACCTATTATCCAAGTAATATATTGCAGCTAGTTGTAAACCACATTCACTAAAAGCTCTTTTAATAATGAAATAGAAAGTGGTCAAAGCTAGACAAGGCTCTCACAAAACAGCCAACTAATTTGTCTACACCGCATGCCCGACCGATCTAATCAACTTTAAAATGAACTCCGACCGACCGACTGTTTAAACACATTTACTGCCCTCCCCAGCCTCTGCGGTGCGACCCGTGTAGCAGTCGCTCGCACGGAGCTAGTAGGACCCACATCATGTGCGTCGTTATAACTCAGTATCAATGAAAGTGTTAGTATAGGTATCACATCCACTTCTTTATTCACGTTGATATTGGTAACGGGGTGAACGAAACATAAAAAAATCTGGACAACAAACACAGCAATAACTAACCCCAAGTTAAGCAGAGCTTGTGTTATAAGCAGGTACTTACTAGATGACTGATATCTTTAATAAAATGCATTACCTACATAGATAGTATTTTTAATTATTTAACAAAAATGTTCACCATGTTGGTAACCTGGTGAACATTTTTGTTAAACTTTCATTTGTTTATTACAATGAGAAAAAATAAGAAGACAAGAATATTTTACAACGAAAATTCTTATATTAACACTTTGACTGCGGTTTTTTTTCGACGACTGCGATGTTTTTTTTTACCTAAAAAAATCGTGCTGCCGCTCTAAACAGCGGTTGTGTTGCTCCGCACATGCGTTTCGTTCGAAAAATATTACAGCTCTGCTGAGTCACAAAGATCTGTATTTTCTCATCCGCTGCGCTAGTGTGGATTTACGCATATTAAGTAGTCACTTGTAGAAAACTCATACCGTGCGTTTTCAGCACTCAAAGTAGCAGAAGCGAACACCCAGAAATTTTCTTGCCAACCAATATTGTTTATCAAGTCGGCTACAATGTAGCTAGCTATCAAAGAAGAATATCTGTCTACCCGTCGCCAGCCAGCGATCTAATCAACCCCGAGATGAGCCCTGGATCACAGCGTCTCCCCATTACTCTGTGGCAAATGAAGTCGTTCTTACAAAGGCAAACGGTCACAGGTGGCGTACACACGTTTTCTCATTTAATGCCATCGATCGACATATGTTTCCCTTTATAAAAACCGCCGTAAATAGAAGTACCTAGATGTTTTATCGGCCATAAACCCACATGCGGACTTTCTTTCGTCGATACATCACGTATGTACCCCGCACCTCCTTTTTTCTCAACATTTGTTTCTGGATATAAAGTGAGCTTGGGAATTTGCGAGGTGAACATATAAAGGTCGGTTGGTTTTAGATATTCATTTATGAATATTTCACGTAGTTTCCGGGGCAGAAATATTTTAACAACATCACAAATCATAGATCAATTGAGATCCATAGCTAATGGCCTAGAAATTGGCAGATGGATGGTTCTATCTGAATGGTAAAGGTCAATAACGCTACATTAAAACAAAGAGGTTACGATAGTTATAAAACTTACTAGATAATACCGCCCTTTCTGGCACAAAAAGTAGCAAAGTTTTTGCGGTCACCACAAACGATTTGGGCGACCGACGACGCCCCTTTCATAGTAAAGCTTTTGTCCAAGGTGTGCAAGTGGATCTTTAAACGTTCAAGTGATTTATAGACTTTGCTGTAACAGAGGATGGAGATTTGTAACTGTACCGTGACGGCATGGACACATCGGAACAATGAGTATCTGAGTTGGAGCATTAAACCAGCCCACACTATTTCGACACAGAGTCCAATGGGATTGGATATGCCTTTACCGATACCGGCTAAAATCAACGCAGGCTGGCAGGTCGAGGCAACCATTCGAATCGGACAGCTAATTACTTCGAACACCCAATCACAATCGTAGATATTTTGAAATGACCGATTGGTAAGTCATGGTAAAATAGTGAGATGCATATTCGAGACGAAACTTTTGACTTGAATGCCGGAACATTTCGTGACACTATGTACCTATAACATTAAATCGTAAAATTAAGTACTTTTCCAGAATAAAAACTAGGCCTTATAGGTGTTACGGACATTCAAGTATTCTATCAAGTGCGGCAGATTATGTTCGAAGTTCGATTATTTCACTATTTCTAAGAAGCCAGCTCGTAATTTCATTATTACCACACCGTTATTTTCGAAAAAGCGAAAGTTTGGATGGATATGTACGTTTGTTACTTTTTTTACGCCAAAACTACTAAAATGATACAGTGAACTCAATTGTTCAAATGGTAAATAATAGTTCTAATTTGTTTCTATTATTTGAGTGTTATTTTCTTTCTGAACTGATCGGGCCGATTATTCAGCATATAATTTCATTTCAGACCTGGAATATCACAAAGACTAAATAAATAAATGAGCTCCTATGGGATAAAAATAACGTTTCCATAAAAACTAGGCGTGCAAAGCCGCAGGCAGGAACTACTACTTAAAATAGATGTATTTTATAAAGATCTGCTTGAATTTTTTAATCTCGAGCAAATTTTAACCCAAATATAATATTATGAATAACACGTCTGTTCTGCATTATGTCGAGCTCCAAGGTTGAGGTGTAGGACAGAACTGTAAAAAGTAGTTTTACAGACGCTATTCCGGGAGCTGTTTGAAGATGCTCCGTAGTTATTTTAATATCAAAGTGGATAGAAGAACCTTGTGCCCGGTATATTTTTAAACTAGAAAGTATTTTTAATGAGAATGTTTCTCGACCAAAATACAGTTGGAATATCGTAATATAAACAAATACACGATCGGGATACGTTTTGCAGTCATAGCGCTTTTTGTAATATCGGGACCTTTTGTAAGCAGCCGTTGGAGAATAAATCAAGGATTATCCTATTATCTCTCAAAAGATTTACCCTCTGTAGCTCCGGTTGCACGTGCTCCATTTCTTTCTAAGTCACCATTATCATAATCTGGTTTTGCAAAAATCAAAGACCCCTCGGAATATTCCCCCTCATTTGAATAATAGTCATCATAGTGTTGTTATCAAATCTAGACGTTAGTGCGTACCGAATTAGGTAATAGAATCTTTGAGTCTCGAACATTTCGTAAACATAATTATGTACTTACCCAACCCATGCTCGTCCAAATTCAATCAAACATTTGAGTCAATCATAGTCTGTAACGCAAGATTCGCAAGCTTCTTTGTTCTCCGCAAATTTCTTTTCGGAGCCTGAAGGCACCATCTGAATATTTTATACGAAGCAAATTGTGTAAGAACCACGTCACCGTCAATTAAGGTCCGCCAAGAAAGTCTTGAAAGGGGTTACGGATAATTCCATTTGCTTGTCTTCAGCGTACGAAGTACTTGTCCAATTAGGTTCTTGTTATTCAAACCGTATTCGTCTAGATAATTAGGATTAGGTATGTTTGGTATGACATATACTCTGGGATCGATGTATGATTTGAACAAAGACGTTAAGAAATAAGAAAGTCATGAGATCCTTGAACTTATCAGATCTCTTGTAGCTTTAGATTGGGTAGATAACGAATCAAAAACCGAACAAAGAATTACCTACTTCGTTCTAAAACGTAGGAACTACGTACCTACATCGCATTAACAGGTTTCTGTGAGGTTCAGAACAAAGTAGATCAACTAGATGTCGGTAGAAAGTTTAATGACTTCACAGTAAAGGCTAACTGTAACGTTGGAAGTTTCATCGAACACTACCAGTCGCTAGTCATGCGATGCGACGGATATTTTATTAGTCATCGTCTGGCAACAAGCGACGGTCTGCAAGCACTAACAATTCGAATACTAGATAACACTATCGCCTGGGTTAAAGCCTTTAAGAATAAAAGACGCCTGATTTAAGGCCCCTTGTCGGCGATAACGAGCGAACAGGCCACGCTACCGGCCGCTCCATAAAACTTCCAACTACCCACGTTTTATCGCCGCTCGCTATCTGCCCGCATCTTGGCCGCATTCGGACCGCGTCAGCGGTGCCCGCTGGATGCGAATTATGTAGCCATTATGTTTGAATTGATCTACGATTCTGTTACCGGGCCGATAAACTAGAGCTTTCTTTATTATTGGCGACCTCTGTGGCGCAGCGAGCAAAGGACCGCCTGCGACGCTGGAGGTTGCGGCTCCGATTCCCGCCTTGGCCTAGGGACAAATATTTGTAAGATCTGCAAATGTTTGTCCCGGATGGTCTAGTTCTTTTCGATGTATCGTAAAAATGTGTTAAGTATCATATCAGTCATCTAGTATATATATTTAGTACCCTTAACACAAGCTTAGCCGAAGCTGCCAGCAGCATTATATAAATTACAACTTGCGAAATAGTAAGATGCAATGTGTGCACATCAAAATGGGCGATAAAATCGATCTAGCCGCTCTGAAATATTCCTTACTGTTTTATAAAAACAGTTGCGATAAGATCATACTTGTGCAGCTCAAATTCAACCGCTATACATAAAAGTATTCCCCAGACGAGGGCGAAATAAAATTACGCAACGGGCCCAAAGGGTCCCGGCACGCGACATCCACGTTATAAGGGATTATTGCCCTGCACTTGAGAATGCACCCTCGACACTACCATATCGGCACATATTGGAAAAAGGGGACGTTAACCCCGAAAGCATTAGCAAGGATTATTGGCATATCTCTTTACAAGCATTACGTTACTCGGTAAGTCGCCATAATCTCGCGCTTTGTCTGAGGGTTCGATTGTTCCGGCGAACAATGTTATTTACACGACACCGAAACTAGAAACAAAGAACGACGTGAATGGAAGTTAATATTTCCAATCGCAGTGATATTGGCATTCGCTGATGGCTGGTCATCTGGCGTCATTAATATTGCAGATTGAACTGGACAGTGAACTGAGCGCGCCCTCGACTTTTCGATGAGTCACCGGGACGAACAAATGGGTTCGCTTGAACCCTGTTCGAATGCCCGTGTCAATTAATTCAAACCGTACGAAGACTATACAACGATTTGTGAGGGATCCCCTCGCAAGCTTGAAAAAAGGACTTCCCTAAAGGGACTATAAAATCCATTTTCTTTGGGTTATAAATAAACTTAGTAAGTAAGTACTTGGTAGGGATAAGAAAAAAAAAATTGATACCATCATGGTTATTAACACAAAAGTCACTTACAACGGGATATTTACCATGATTTGATTTTTGAGTTTTCCAATATTTTGGCACAGTTTCATACGCATGACTATAAATATAATAAGTGACCTCAGAAAAAAGTGTCTGTTCTCGATTCTAGGATTAAATATATTTTTGTATAATAAAATGAGCTCTGCTAAGTTTGGGGCTAAATAAATAAGAAGCGATTCGTTCATTTATTTCACAAACCGTCTCCGAAAAAAGAGGGTGATACATAATATAAATGTTCAGCTGTATTGGATGTACACATAAATGTTTGTTTCTGTATGTTCACCGAATCCTTCGTTAATTGTGGACCGAGTTTGATGATTATTTTGCTTTACCTATATTTTTAAAATATTCCCGAGGTACCTATTACTTTTTTTGTCAAAACTAAAAAAACAATGTAAATCCGATGGGACGGCAGGTCGACACGACCGGAGAGATGTCAGGCACAGGACCAAAGACTAGGCTTTAGGTAATTAATATGCTTTGGTGTCACGTGGCGGTGTAACTCCGTCAACCTTCTGACTCTATCGAGAGTAAACTTTTACCAAAGCAAATAAAACAGGTTATATCCAGACAGACATACTTATTGGCTTAGCCGATATAAGTAGCATAGGTCCGATCTAAGTAACGTAGGATTTATAACCGATAACCAGAGACGAATTTAATCCTATTACACATAGAAACGCTGATCGGCTTTATCAAACTACTGTAAACACGGAGAAAATGGTGGAATCTCGGAAAGAGATGGCGTTTTTTTTAAATTGTTTATTGATCGAGTTCTCGATTAGGTAGGTAATTGTTTTTGTTGTTTCTAAAAAAATATGTTTTAAATTTTGTATTTAGTCCTCATCAGCACATATACCAACGTCAATAAACAGGGTCTTGCCTTGGTCTGGTGACTGGACTTGTCTTTTGACATGGTGTGCGAAGGTTGACCCTAATAAATAAATAAATAATGCTGGACAATTCACACAGCATTATCTTGTGTTATGGGTACTAGATAACTGATATACATAATACAATATATTACATAGATAGATATTTTTTTATTATATATAGAAAACGACCAGAACACCCGGAACAAATATCTGCAGATCGTACATACAATTGTTCCGAGGCGGGAATCGAACCCGCAACCTCCTGCGTCGCAGGCGGACCTTCGCCCACCGCGTCACATCGGTCGTCAACGAATTTTATGTCGACCCTGAATTCACTCAGTAGTTTTATTTATTTCAAAACCGTACCTACCTACTTTATTTGTAACGATTTTTTGTGCTGAAAATTTTCCAGCAGTCCTAATTCAGCTCAGGGTTAGATAAGTCGAATAAAGTCTCAATGTCAGCCCGAATCGAGATGTTTATTGAGGAATTATGCAAAGTATGTCACTATCAGCATGTAAAGTATACCGTATGAAATATTCATACATACATACTTAGCCTATCTGAGAGCTTTAGCGTGAGTGAACCATATTTAAGAGGTAATGGACCTAGTGTGTCGTCTTAGAAAACCGCCTGAATTGAATAAAAGATTTCTTTATAGAAATAATCTCTGTTGAAAAAGCGGGGTTTTGATACATTCATCTAAAAGATCTTTTCATCTTTATGATGTTGTGTATGTGTACAATAACGAGAGACGAAAAAATAAAATAAAACATTTTCTTTTTAAACATTATTTAAACCATTCCATTTAAGATTTTTGTGTTAGTAAATTCGAACTTGAGAGAACTAAAATATTTTTTTGGGAACTACAATCTGGCTGGGTCTCTTAAAATAGTGTTGTGGTTATCTTCTAGCTAGACCCTCGTGAAACATCGTCGGCCACATCTTCGCTTTCCATCAGGCAAGATTCCACAATCTTGTCGAAACGAAAGACTTTTGACTATAAAAAAATTAAATAAGTATGTGAAACCTTAAAATATCGTGTATAACTATTCTAATTAGTTTTTTTTAACAGCCCTATCAATTTTTTTACGAGGAAGGACCACCCTGTCCAATTAAACATTTTGTAGAAGTAACCCGAAACTAACGAATGAAATCAGCACCCCATTGTTAAAATTCTACATAGAATCGATGTATTTACACGCATGTGTAAGATTAGACGAGGGTGGGTGTAAACTAAGGGTGCAACGTTCTTATTAACGGCCTGTCAAACGTGTTATACCCTAATCCTGTTTAAATCATGCTAGCGTTTGTAGGGGACGGGTGTGCTCGCAAATATTGGGTAGACGACCTCAGTTTTCTTTACGCCTTCACTGCCCAAGTTACGCATACACAGCCCAGTCTCGGTGCCCAAGCGCGCCGTCCGCTTTAAGGACCTGCAGATTGACCATTTGCGTCTTGAATCATGTGCCAAAGTGTTAACGTAATCACTGGCCAACATATTATCATGTCAAATTACCACCGCTGCTGCTCCACGGGTTTCTGTTTATTTATTCAGAAACACTTTACCTACATTGTGTATGAATGAATAAAGCTACAAATAAATCTACAAGTACCATAAAATTGACTAACAATTCTAAACTCATTCTTAATAAAATAAAAAATGGTACCTACCTATGTGAATTAAGAGCATGCAATTTCAAATAATAAAATTCATTGTTGCTAACATAATAATAACATTCTTGTGATAAACTCGTCAATTGTATAAAATCACCCCTTGAGCAAATTATTTCTTAAATTATTATGTGGGTGAGTCGATTTCAGTATGTGCGTCATGGGTTCTTGAGTTACCCAGCAAGAGATATCATTTATGACATGTAAAAGACAATATTATTTAAATCCTGATTTAGGACACGAAGGTGTCAAAGAATAACAAGAATTAGAATAGAGCACGATAAGATTTGTAATGGATAACATTTGTTTGATGAAGGGTAGCGGCAAGAGACATTTCTCCACTGCCTTAATGCGTAGTGTTCACTGCCAAATAATTTATTTATGAATGTTAATTACATACCTATATCAATGTTTGTAACTTTTCCACGAAAAAACTAATGAACAGATCGGGCTGGAATTTGCATAGATGCCATAAGCCTGGAATCAAACAGGCTACTTCTGGTACCGTAAGTTAGTTCATGCAAAAGACTGCAGGTAGATACTGGATGCGTCAAGCTGAAGACAGGACGCTATGGCGCTCATTGGTTCACTAATATAGGCTGATAATGATGATGATTTCGATTAAAACAACGCGTGCGAGCCCGCGGGCAGTATATACAGTTTATTATTCATATCATGATACTACACATATGTATGGTAATTGCATGGTCTCTATGCGATATGATATCATTCACTCATTGTTACTAGTCAATAATAAAACGTAAAACGTCTAGGCAATTGGTTTCAATTCCAAGTAAAATCTATAAACAAAAGAGTACGGTCACTTTCTAAGAATTTACAAGAAGATATTCAAGTTTTTACCTACCCAATAATAAAACCGCTTTTGTGTTACTGACCACAACAAAGGCGCATTGTGTTCTTACTTAGAAATACTGAAAGGAATTTAGTGGAACGGAAAGATTAAATTATATGATAAGAGTTATCAGGAGCATTAAAATACAGATTAAATATCCGATTTACACCTAGATATTTTTTATTTTATTAAGTTGGTAAGTATATTTTTTATTTTTTATTTATTGGGAAAACATACAGTTATCGAATAAACAAGACTTAAAACCAGCAAAGCTTCCTCAATTAATTGACACATCAGTAGAATATCTATAAAATTTATATAAAACTAAAAACAATGACATAAAACAGAACATGAGATTGACAGGTTTTTTTTTAACATATGCTGATAAAAGTTAAAATAAATAAACAGTAACTTCAATTATCGTTTTGTATACAAAGGTTAAAAAATATTTAACGAAATTGGTATTATCGAAGCAAAGCACAGAAGCTAGAAACAATTTTTGGTATTGAAAGCTTTCATTCATCATATGATACCTATATCTCTCGTTCGTTTTCGAATTCAAATATAAACATTGCGCTGCACTCTGTCTAAGTTTCTGTTTTAATTTTTAGTGATAACCTTGCTGTTTCTGATATAGTTATCGGTTTTTGTTAAGTTTATATTCATAAAAGTCTTTGTTGACATAAAATATCATGGATTCTAAATCGGAGTATAGAGGGACTACTTTCCTTAAATTTTGAAATAATTCTTGCTGTCAAAGCAATTGGCAGTTTTATTAAAAATATTCAGACCGTATCAAGCTCAAGGTTAATTACTTTCTGAAGGGAAATAACAAAAGGTACATAATTATTTTCAACGATAAGCCCTTTTACTTTATCAAAAACCAGGACCTTTGTTTTGGGCAATATTTAAGTATTATTTTAGCTGTGTGA
Source organism: Eupithecia dodoneata (assembly GCA_947044415.1). Classification (NCBI taxonomy): domain Eukaryota; kingdom Metazoa; phylum Arthropoda; class Insecta; order Lepidoptera; family Geometridae; genus Eupithecia; species Eupithecia dodoneata. Next base: position 7,590,611 of record OX345670.1, read on the forward strand.
ATTGTCCAGCATTATTTATTATTATTATTTATTATTTACAGTTATACCCCAGCCAAATTAGATGTGAAATGTTTGTTAACAAACAACAGCATATAAACTAAAGTATAGGTTGTTTGTTACACAAAGAAAAGGACATTTTAGAGTGGTCGCGTGATGAGTTAACAGCGACCGTCTTTTAATGTAAAAAAAACAACCGATACTTTTATTTGTACGGTTAAGAGCATAGAGGTGAAGACGGAGGGTGCATCATCCCTTAAGTAACGGGAGGGTAACCTCCCAAGAGAAATGCGGGGTCGTTACCTCAAACATTTTGTAAAAAGAATTTGGATGTTGAAAATATTCCGAAGTACACCAATAGATCAATGTAGCGTGTTTAAAACCAAATTACATAGATACATATATACTTGAGGATGTAACGCTACTGGACTAAACATAAAAAGACGGAAAAATAACATAATAATTAATACTTAGCTTAAGTTTCATGTAAGTACTTAAAATGTATGTTGTAAATGAGAAATAAATATCCATGAACTGAAACTGAAGACGGCGCTATAGCGCGCATTAAGGGACGCCTATGTCCAGCAGTGGACTAGTTAATATAGGCTTATATTAATGGCCATATGTTGCACACCTACACAATCATAGGTTATTTTGTTAATAAATAAATAAATAATGCTGGACAATTCACACAGCATTATCTAGCCCCATGGTAAGCAGAGCTTGTGTTATGGGTACTAGATAACTGATATACATAATACAATACATTACATAGATAGATATTTTTTTATTATACATAGAAAACAACCAGAACACCCGGAACAAATATCTGCAGATCGTACACACAATTGTTCCGAGGCGATACGATGAATCATGATGAGTGGAAAGACAAAAGAGAGTTCTTTGTTCAGCAGTGGGTTGTTCAGTTTTAGAAACCAGTGTCCCTGTAACACTTTAGGTATTAGTTATTATCTATCAACTCAATATCCGATTTTTTGCGTTAAAAGTACAGTTTGTGTGACTAATAAGAGAAATTACGCACAAATTGCAAACAACCGCGAAGATTGACCTACATTGTTTTAGAGCACCGTTTATTGATTGCCCCATTCAACGTTTTTCTTCATCGTAATTACAGGTTTTCACAATCAATTCCGTCGATTTGTAATCCCGTTAAAATGTTACGCGGCAATAACAGAAAACGGTAAGGTATTCCATACCTAATATAATAAATAATGTTGGACAATCCACAGCATCATCTAGCCCCATGCTAAGTAGAGCATGTGTTATGGTTGTCAACGGTGATGACAAATTAAACCAATTTTAATTACATCGATGTATTTTTTTGTTAATTATGTATGTATGTATATACATACATATAATATCTGATATGCTGACGCTCGAGGAAAGATCTACAGAAAATCCTTGCGGCTTTCAGGTAGAACGGTATTACTCCGATGCTCGAAGGATCCCATGATTCTGTTTCTCGGTATTAATTTGGCAATACATAAAACATTAGGTTCTGGACTGGCGTGATGGAACGCAAAGCGGAGTGTTGGGAGCCCATTCGATGGACCGACGACATTGTAGAGGTAGCAGGTTGTCGATGGATGGAGACAGCTCGAGCCGCTATTTGTGGCTTCGTACGGTATATCCAGCAGTGGACATAGCTCACCCAGGTGCAGGTTTGTGTGCTGATATTATAATGATGATGACGACATAAACCATATACCATTCACTATGAACAAGACATGTCACGAACTAGCTCAGTCAGATTACCACACTGGAGTTAACGATACTTCCATGCATTGTTTGCAGTGGTAAGCGATACAAATGTTAATTTATCAAGGTTTTCTAGGAAGGACGATGCATGCTCAAAAACGATTTAACTGCGGCTTTAGGTGGCCAGATAAAAAGCTTAACATTAACAATTCAAAATATCGCGTTGTCTGATAATCTTCTTAAAACACTAAGACATTAAGTACCACCGTCCTAGGTATTGATATGTTATGTTACTTTATGCTTAATAAGGTGAATTTATTTCGTAAAACTTTATGCTAAACAGGCAGTGCACCCAAAGCAAGGTACGGAGGACGCTACAAAATTCTAACGATACATTGCTTAACTACACGGTTTAAAGAAGTTTTTTTATCCATCAGGAGGAGCTTAGCTATACATTGCAAAGTCTCGGGGATCTTAAGCTGTTTAGTTTAATAACCATGGAACGTTATTCATAGCACCATCAGGTAATTTGCGTCAAAATCTTTGCCTTGGCAACCATTTATCATTATAAACAAAAGGCATGATGATTATTAAAGTCATAAATTAGACCTGTGGTTTTCGCTCACACCCTAGCAAGCTGAATGCACACCGAAGATGCATCAAGGAAATTTAGAATGTTAGAATTAAAAGCTTTTTCGCGCATTGTTTTTAAATTCTGTGGTGCTGATTCGATACTCGGGCTGGTTAAACTAAATTGGAGGTTATTGTCTTTCAAAACGTATCAAATTGAGGTAAAGTTGCTTTTTAATTGGCTGTGATTATAAAGATCTACAAAGTGTTTATTCATCGGTAGTACCTAATGGAAGTCTTTCCTATTTCGACCTAATTAGAAATCGTGGTGTTTAATAGGTGGCATTAGAGAAACAGATACAATAACAAATAATAAAGAGCATAACTTAAATATCTACTCTTCCATAAAAAAACCGGTTGTTACTGAAAACAACGTCGAGTTACTAAAGTTACTAAATGAAAGCCTGGACTGGGTACTGACCGGGGCGGCGGCGGCGTTACGGGGCGTAATGTAACGTGTCACACAGCGAGCGTTCGTACAGACAGTACGAGAAAGAAGGTTCTCAGAACGAACAAAGAGGCCTTTTTTTTGCGTTTCATGCTCGCTGTGAATGGTAGGTACATTACGCCTCGTAACCGCGGTCAAGACCCGACTAAAGGTGCAATTCCAAGGAAGCAAGCTGCAGGCTGCAAGCGACACTATAGGTAGGTCCTTTTTTCTATGCAATCATATGCGAATTTATTCCAAGCCCGGCAACACTGCGGCCATGCGGCCTCGGCGCAGAAGCAACCGCAGCCGCTAGCCACAATGTCGCCTGCAGTTGCAGTCTACAGCCCATCTCGCTCTTTAACACTGTTTATGACGATCAATCTATTAAATGGTGCAGGAATAGACTAGCAGGTCACCCCACTAAGTCTAGTCAGAATGCGTTTACAACGCAGATGTAGAACCTCGCTATATTTCCCTAGTAGCTAACATTTTCAAGCACTTGTATCTACGACTGTCCTACGCCATTACACCAAGCAATTGTATCTACGATTGTCCCACCAGTAGACCTGCAAAGCTTCTTATAAGCGCGATTATCCGCGGCAGCTTAGTAACGGCAGGCGGGTACAGTCGACGACGTGACGGTAACTGTCCATTGTCGGGATGCGCAGCATAATTGCAGAGCATTAACCTGAGGAATAATGACAGACGACGTGACCTAGCTACGCGGAAGAACTATGGCTTTAGTGGCTAGTGTGTCATCATCACACAAATATTATAAATGTGGAAGTTTGGACGTTTGTTACCTGCTCACAAAAATAATACTGAACGGATAAAATTTCAAAAACTATATTCCTTTAGGCTTAGTAAACAAGCACACAAGTCGAATAAAACGCTTTACTGCATAAAACACCCTCTTAAAATCCTTTCTGGGTAATTTCGGTTGTCTTACTCTTTAAATCAAACTCATACTAGCACTTGAATAAATATTAAATAGCTTGACAGGTGAACGCGTTAGGAACGAAACAGTGATTTACTTTTACGATGAAAGAAAACAGAAAATTTAATTAAAGTCACATTAATAATTTACGTTAGTCAGCTGAGGCATACATTTTTTTTCCCAACTTTTAGAAAATTCAAGTCAATAAAATGTTTCCTTAATTAAGAAGACCACTTATAATTTCCCTTGCCTTAGTTAAAATTAAAAAGATTGATGGCTTTTAATTATTTCAAGAGAAAAACCCATTTAATTGCTGTTACATTCCTTTTAATTTTAGACGATGAAAACTTAATATGGAGATCATTAAAAATTACGGGTTTTTAAAGATTTCGCACTAAGTATTTAAGTAATTGAATTTATGCTTAGATACCTATACATATGTTTATAGAATTTGAAGAATAATTAGATTACAAAATTAATATTATGAAATAAATCAATCAATAGTAAGTAACTGTAACATTTTTACCAAAAGAGGTCTGTCAAAAGTCAAAGTTCATAAAGATTTTATTTGATGTAAACCCAACAACGATAAAGTGGAGAACAATATAAGAAGAACAAAGAACACTGAACGCAATAAAAACAACAATAGAGTACAATACGTAGATAGGTACTTTAGTGATGTGACACTAGATAAAATAAACAGACGGGGGAAAAGTCCAGAGTCAGGACATGGACCGGAATAAAGCCAATGCTTAATTAAAGTGCAATATGTTCTTTATTAAAACGTTCACTGCCCAGCCCATGCAATAAGACTCGGGAGGACGCGCTGCCCTCAGCTCCAGAAGCAAGACATTCATTAGCGTCATGGAAAATAAATAAATGTTAACTTTCGTATTGACCTGACTGCGCAAGAAGGAAGGTTATGTTTTTATTAATTAGGTAATGAATTAAATTATCGTCATAAATTATCATAAAGAAAATCACAGCAGACGGGTAGGTACCCGTCTGCTGTGTATATGGTTAATACTTGTAGGTACAAGTATTAACCATATACACATAAAAGAGTTACCTAAGCTACATTGCAGACAGTTGCATTGCGATATTATCTAGCTAGAGGTACCTAGCTTAATTGATTTAAATCAATACCAAATGGAAGCGTCCCAGGACAGGGTTGGCATGATTAAAACAAGTTGTTTTAAAACACGTGTTTAAAATAGTGTTTAAAACGGTTTGAAATAAAACTATGTTTTTTAAGTGTTTCAAAACACAGTTTAAAACAAGTTTTAAACAATGTTTAAAACATGAAGAAAAAACAGGGTTAAAAACTACCTTTAATTGCAAAAGAATGTGTATAAATACCACAGACAGGCTATGGTATTTAAACACTGCATAGGTAACTCCCCGCCAGTAAAGTCCCGCAGGGAAAGTCCCTAATGTCGGCCGTCGAAAGAAAGTAATTCACTGGATTAGTGGGTACGGTACCTATTCCCCGCTCTCTCTCTAGTTCTCTACCTACCTACAACACTACATACAAGGTGTATGTAAAGTGTTTTGTATTGATTAATAATTAAAAAAAAATTGATTAGAGGTACTGAGATATGCAACAAAAGTAAATATTTATCGTTTTGTTAATTTTTACTAATGTGAATTAGGAAATATGTAGTTTAGAAATGGAGTATATTTTATTATTCGCTATAATTGATTTTAAATTGATACCTTTATGGTAAAAAGTAAAAAAAAACCACTAGTTTTAAACATTTTGAACTGTTTGTTTTATAAAATATAAAAAAAACTGTTTTTTTTCCAACCCTGTCCCAGAATGCTTGTTTTTTTCTGAACTTAAATTAAATTCAGTGGTTAATTAACCAAACATTTCAAGTCGTATTTCCGAGTCTCAAGAGACAGGCCTCACATGCTAGGCTCTCCGTTACGAAGTCCGTACAAGGGAAAGTACAAGGGAAAGTCCCCAAAGGTACGCAGCACATCACTAGAATCGAAACATTCCTAAAGTCCGGATTGGGGAAAAGAGGGAAGTAATAACGAACAGACATTAACTGGCATCAAAAGAAGGCTTCGTTGCATTTCATTCCAATTGTTCGAGAATCGAGAATATTTTAGAAAAGTGCGATTAATATTAATATAGAATGGTGATTAATATTTTTGTAATTTTTCGAGTAGACAAATTCGCATCTCTGTGTGTCAAAAGTAAACGAGGCTATGAAATACTTCATTCTGTCATTCAGTCTTCTTCACTCACAGGTCAATAATTAGGTAACTTTATATACCAAACAAAAGTAAATAAGTGGAAGAGGTATACTTTGTATATCTAATCGTTTAAATAAAAAATTCAGACATCAGCTTATAAAGTAGCTTAGCTAGAGTACGCTTACGGGCAATACCCGTAAAACAGCTCTTCTTATTCTTTATTGCTCTACTTACTTAAAGTAAGTACCAGACTATACAAATTACCGAAAATACCTAGACCCGAAAGAAATATCCCGCCGCCCCGCCGCCGCGTCTACTGGAGTAGAATTATTGTAGTGGAGTACCAAGTATTTCGAAGAATGTCTTTTTCAGGAGTCATACCCAAAAAGTACTATAGAACTTTATGTGCCTAATAAAAGCTAGCCTACTCTAGAACTGTAAATAAAATAGCACACGCTAAGTCTAGCACTTATCGGGCCGGAGTAAATTGTGTTGATCAAACATTTGCAGAGCCAGGGAAGTAATGCGCAATGTGCTTTGCAATTAAACGCGTGCGCTTTCCTTTGTTAGGTACGCTCCACTTTGATTGTGTGATAGATAAGATATTTTGTTGGTAAAAAGTGGAACAACTGTGCCACTTCTAGAAAGGCAAGCCACTTTTAAGAGTCTCACAAAAGGATTGTTACTTTTAGTTTAAAATGCGGAATCAGCTTAGATTAACAAAGTGGACTTTGGAACTCCCAAGGTAATAGACTCAGCACTGGTAGACCACCTACTAGATGTGTTTACAGTGTTGCAAAGACTACCAAAATGACTATGGTCATCATCATATCAGCCAGACGACTGCTGGACATAGGCCTTAGGCCGGATTTGGCGTTGCCCGCATTTAGCGATTTTAGCAACTTTAACCAGACCTCGGTGCGATGAGCTGAAACAGTTATGAGTGGCACAGGCAGAAGGCCTTCACTTCACCCAGCAGTGGGAAGAAAATGACGACTGATGTCCATTAGTATTTAATGTTCATTACGACGACGCGACGGACGAATATACTTAAACAAAACTTTGACAGATTCGGAATACAGCACAGGTGATTTAGATACATAATATCCACTAGGTACATATATTATGAGAAATTAAATAACAATTCTCATTTTTGATATTTAGAATTCCCAAGAGACAAGGAAACCAGCGGGGTTTGGTTCAAGGCCCGTTATTTTTTAACCGTGGCATCTAACCGAGTGACCTACAGTGACCTACATTCAAGAAGCAATGAATAACAACGGCCTTCTTCAAAGCAGCGACGCGGACACAGTCGAAACTCGTTAGATATGGTTGACTGGGTACACCACTGATGCATGTTCTAAAACCACAGGACTGCAGCACCTGAGATTATTAACTGCAGCCTTAGCGATAGGTATGACGTATCATATATGTACATAATGTACTCCTAGACACCTATAGGATTATGAATACACGCATTATGTTATTTGTTTGTATGTATCTAAAGACAGGTTTGTTGGGTGTGTAATATTATTTATTTATTTAGAAGTAGGTATTGTTCAAAGGAACATTATGAACTTGAAATAAAATATTTGAATAAGTTAAATTAGATTGGTCATCAGTTCAGTAGGTATACTGAAGTGTTGACCAATTTAAATAAGCATTTGACATTATCGCACTCTTAGAACATGACAGAATTGTGTCGAAAATAGTCAATCGAATTAATTGCATAATCGAATCGGCAATATTTTCCCGCGGATACCAACAAGACAGTCATATCGTCGCAAAAATGCCTAGCTCTCTACATCACTCTTAATGAATTAATGGGTGCAAACCACGAACACAATATTATTCTGGTTGCTAATTGCAATTTGACTCTTACAAGGAAATTGTACGTGATGCGTTTATACAAGGGTGAATTGTCCAGCATTATTTATTTATTATTATTTTATTTTATTATTTACCTACTGATAATCCGGTTGGTCATTGGTATACGAAAATTTTTGCAACTTATTTTGATTTAATTTAGTGTCGAAGAAGTTTCTGCGTTTTGTGACCATTTCGAATATATTCGAATACATAATACAGTAGGTATTGTTTATGAACGTGACTTTTATATAAGGTATTTTTAAATATTTCAATACATTATTGTTTAAGAATAGTGAAGACCTTTTCATGTTTGCTTTATAATTATAACCGTTTATTGCCGCATACAAACTATTTATTTCTCATTAATTTATTACAAATTCAAAAACTTAGCAATTTCTTTAATATAGATATTGAAAAATTGATATTTTAATTTAAATCTGTCTTGTTCTAGTGATGCGATAATTGATAGTAATCAACCTTTAGTTTTGGAAAGGCTGTCTCACCTCATAATAACCCTTCTTCGTTGTTAGTCAAGTAAAAACATGAAAAAACTGTTTTATCAACATGTTTAAAAAAAACTTCATGCAATGTAAAACTGAAAACACATCAATTTATACATACAAGCTGCATACAAGCATCGCTGATTTATACATATGTAGGAACCTTCAGATTGATAAAACAGTCTCGCATGCTGTGAGTGTATAGGGCAAAATGTTGGTGTGAAGTTTGCTCATAGAAGCATTCAAGCAGAACAGATACTAGTGTCTGTTCTCTACCTTTACATATACTTTGAGCACCAGTTTCTGCCTGTGGCTTTGTCCAATTTTTCCACAGCAAGAAGTAGCCCCTGCGTGCCTTGTGCTCCCTCGGCAAATAAATGAGTATGCATATGAATTTACTTATTATGAAGTAAAATAATATCCCAATAATGTTTTATTTTGGCGGGACTTGAACCCGCAATCTTCCCTCAGTAGGTACCTACTGTAATTGTTTTACCAAATCTAGAACTCGGTATTTCTCTGCAAAGAATCCATTTTCAAGTTTTGTCCTTGACAGCTAAACATGTCAAAATGGCAAATTCTTTTGCTTTTATAATGCTAGTATGTGTGAATCTCATCATCTACTATCTTCACCAGACAGTAGTAGATAGTAGTAGTAGTGTTCAATTCTAGACCTGGGAAAAATGTGTGCTATGTAGTGTGTACCGTAGTAATTATTGACATGTTTGTGACATGATGTATAAAAGAATTCTCCGAGACAGATTTTACTGAGCTCAAGATAAGTGCGGGAGAGATGACCTAACCAGTTTTAAATCTTATCAATTTAGTTTTTAATAAGAACTTCCACACATTGCTCCGAAAAGCATGAGCTCTCAAAAGTAGATGAACATCAGTGTTCGGTCAAATGACTAAGATAATAATTTTTTTAGTTGACTTGCATGGATTACACATGCCAAACTCGATGTATTCAATAAACCAGGACACAAAGACTAAAAGATTGGTGTCTAGATTAAGGTTTAATTGTATGCAAAACAATATTTTTTGAAGGAAGGATCTGTGTATAGGTAGTTAGGTATTATCATTAGTTTCTTCATCTATGGTATTATACACAGAAATTTAATCAGCATCATCATCTACAACCTATGCTAGTCCAGTGCTGGACAAAAGCCTCCCCTGATAAGTTGAAAATTTCTTACTTTTGTAAGTCTGGCTCTAGTGAAACAGATATTGTTCTTCAACTACTACAACTAGAGTTTTCTTTTTAGTTAGTTTATTACTTTGTTCAGAAACTCAACTTTTTCAAACTTTTGTGATTAGTTTACAAATGGGTACTTAACAAGCATAGAATTGTTAGTGACACATTGTACATAGCTATGGGAGGCACGTGAATAGCATTCAAATATACTACCGTGCCCACGCCTCAAGAGAAAGGTGACTTAGAAAAAATACGAGTGTTTGACCTTTACCTACCAAACTTGTGGTAACGTCAACTATTCCTCAAGAATGCATGTTGTTTACCTTATCTCCTGGTATGTTTTTCGAGGACATCATGGGTCACCGTCCTGGGCCGAAGTCCGACGTCGTCTTGAGGACGATGTATCCGGGGAAAGGTTCTCACTGATGCTGTGAGAGCCCTAAACACAAACACTACACTCAGCCAATCACTTGGCCATTTTCACTGGTCAGGAGATGCATTAGAGCCACAATAACAATAACCGACCCATCGTTTGGAGTCGTAATCAGCACGATTTCCCATTGAGATTCATCGACACAGATAATTTTTCACAACACCATACACAAACACAACGACTGACAGAAGCAAACTTGAGTTTACTTTACTTGACTGACGGAAAATGGCGAGGGGTGGAGTGGTGACGTCCCTCTCCCCTCCGCCCGCGCATGAGTACTTTGATACATAGTAAGTTCAACTAAATTAAACAAGAGGGCAGCACTTTCATAGCTTTTGTGACGAGATGCGAACGAACATCAAGTCGAATAAGTTTTGTTCTCAAATAACAGATGGCGTTTTCTTTTAACTTACACCCTGGTCGGTCTCGATAGTCGGCTCGATAATGGATTGGGTTGGGTGGGTGTGAGATAAACAGTATAAAATAACCATATTTAAATCAAATAAATCATTGAGGAATGATAATAGTATCAAAAATTTTAAACTCGGTAATAGAACTATTGTATAAACTGCGGGCAGTTTATATACGGCTGTGAGGGTTCTACTACCGCAATCTAGGGGAACATTATGAGAACTATTTTATTTTTATTTAATAGGTATGCTAAAACGTTATTTTATTTTGGGGGATATTTCAGGATAACCCATAGTGTGTGAAACGTAAATAGATTTTCTTGGCGTGTAAAGATGCAGGCCACATTTTGATTGCTAGCAACATTAAAATTAAAAGTTTTTATGTTGGCACTATTATTCCGGTAGTGTAGTGGTAATCAAGAGGACCCTTATTAGTCGACATCGATGAAAACTATAAATTTATGATGACACTATTTTCGGTTTTATTTATCCATCTAAGGGTACCAGATGATGCCTCACGGGAAAACCCTCTAAAAAGCCTTATATAAATATCCTGACATTTTGAGGCACTCAACAAATCCAAACATTCAATTTTATGGCTTATGGTGGAGTTGATGACAAGCGGATCAAGCTACAAATTTAAAGTTAGTTTTTTCATAAATTAATAGAAAATGGTTTACAATTTGCGGCAATTTACTTTTCCGCTAATTCCTTGCAGAACGCAGAATTTTGAATTTTTGTAAGTAAGCCTTTTCTTTCCTTTTGCTGGGCAAAGGCCTCCTTTCCCTCCACATTTCTCTATTTTGCACTGAGGTCCAATCTTTTAACTCGTAGTTCGTCCCTCCATCGATGCTTAGGTCAGCCGTGAGGTCGTTTTCTGTCTTTGGGAATCCATTTTATGGTGAATTTTGCCCACGACTCATCCGTAATACAGGAGACGTGACCCGCCCAGTCCCACTTTAGTTTACCTGCTTTGCTTGTTGGCCAACATCGGCGATGTAGGTTTTGGAGCGCAGCTCGATGTTTCGAATTCGGCCTAAAATGACTTGACTCCTAGAATGCTGCGCTCTGGCAGACCCCAACTTTGTACTTCTGCAGCCCCGTCAGTGAGCAAGTTTAGACGCCGTAGGTTAGGATTGGTAAAATTCAAATGATTATGAGTTTTATTTTAAGCGTAAGGGGTAGATCGCCTTTCATCAGGTATTTCATAAACCAATAGCACTTCCAGGCCAACGACTGTGCGTCTTATTATTTCGGCTTCTTACCTGCTCTAAAAGCGTACAAATTATTATTGCTAGAATACACCATGCTCACGAGACCACTGCGAAGCTGTGGTCGTAAAATCTGCATGCTTACCGCGTCGAATGATATATCTTTTCAGCTTAACCGGGCAATGGTTTTTAAAATGCTAAGATGGCGAAGCGAGCATCGATTTTTAAATGAAAATGTTGTACCGGGTATTTTTTGTTAGTACCTATATAATTAAATTACATAGTTTAAATTAATTTAGATAGGTAATTTAGACCTACTAAGATTGCACTGATTTGTTGCTAACAATACAAATCAACTATTTTCATCCAACCAAAGGAAGAGATCGCTTCCAAGATTCTAAGCAATAAAACTACCCTTCTTTGTTTTTCTGTAATTTTTATTAAGAATACTAAAGCATAGCATATCACTAACTTCCGGTAGAGCAAGCAACAACATAACAAAACCGACGACGCACCAAACAAACGTCAAACAAAAAGAGAAAAATAATCGGCAAAATGGCGGATGGAGGAGTGGATATAGATTTGTACGCCGATGATATTGAATCGGATTTCAATCGCCAGGTATGTAAATTTCTGCTAAAACAACGCGTTACAGTTTAAATTACTGGGTGACTATAAGTTTAGCCTGGATGGTTTATGATTGTTTGATTTTGAGAAGTGCGTAATCTAATCTACGAAGCTTGTCCGGCATTTTTCAGGACGAGTTCGGTGGAGAAAATGTGGATTTGTACGATGACGTGATTGCTGCGCCTAATGTGAAGACAGAAGATGACGGGCCGCCGAACGCCGGTGGAGGAAATCATCACCCTCCTGAGGAGCAGAATGGAAACAACTCATACCACAGCAACGGGCCAAGCCACGGACATCATGGCGGCCGCCGCTTCCAACTCTACGTCGGCAATCTCACCTGGGTTCGTACTTTATTTTGTATTCATTAGTTGTAATGTAAATATAGGTACTATTACTGTTACGATCTCTGTTTTTGCCCTGAGTGGGGGCAAGAATGGATATCCAAGCCTGCTATTGACTTTCAACCTGTCTACATGTTATTTTTCAAGTGTAGGAAGAATATTAATATTCTCACAAAGTTCTATGCGATTTCTGTGTTTGACTTTTATTACTGGTAACAGGGTAGATTTTGTAAACAGTAAATCCTAAAAACAGGCTTAAGAAAAATCATATGTTCACAGACCGGACCTAAAACAAATAAATTATGTAGGAGATGCTACCTTTTCCAAGAATTTCATTCCTTCATTGTCTATTTTTGGTGAACACAAGTTCAAGCTTTTTTGTGTTAATAGCCAGTTTTAAAATGAATACTCTGTAAGTACTGTACATCTTCTGTATGATCTAAGTAGTTAAGTAACTGTTATTTTCACTGACAATTTAGAACTGGGCTCCCTATCTAATATACCCATCCAACCAAAAGGTACTATTTTGCTACTAGCTCAACAATAGTGATAAAACATGTCTAATAAAATAATTAGGCACTTACCAGTAATAAAAAAATCAATGGCAGGCTTTTTAGGAAAGCAAATGAAAAATTTTGCTACAAATACTTTTAAAAAATGCTTCAACTATCACAGTCCAACATTTTATTAATGAAAATTATGAATTTTCATTTGATTTCTTTCATAGATTACTCCTAAACAATAAGAACATCTTCACAAATCAACAGCAAATAATTGTTAAAGTTCCCTTTTACCAAAACTAAAACCAATTAAAAGTTTGTAAGTATGCAATTTTTGATGTTGATATTTTGAAGTCATGTGTACATGTGCTACTACAAAGAAAATAAATAAAACCCTGTATTAGGGCGAAAGTACAAATCAGTTGAGTCTTTAAAATGTTTATGAGCTTATACTTAGCACTACAATTTTAAAAGGTAATATACAGTTAAATAATGTTATTTTTATAGGTCTACTCTTTGTATTCTCTTTAATGTTTACTCTGACACAATTCTGTAAAGTATGTTTAAACTTGTTTATCGACTGTAACTAAAGTAAATAAATAAAATATAATACTGGGTTCAATAACTAAAATAATATTGAAGCTAATAAATAACAATATTACATAGATGAAAATGCCGCTATTATGTTATATCTGGCAGTCCGACTATGTACTCTCACATTGTAATGCTGTTAGCATTAAGTCCTCATGTTATAAAATCATTGTCTTTCTGCAATAGTTTAGTCATATTTGGCTTGTTATCCTTATAAAGCTATATTTATGTAATAACATTATATCTTGAATAAATTATGGTTATACATATGATAAATAAACAAAAGTGTGTATTTGTAATTTACCTCGAAGCTCTTCTGATCATTGTACTACATTGTGGTAGCACATCTACTTATAGATTTAAAACCTTTTACATCAAAATTGGTGTGAGGTGTTATTTTATAAGTTACAAGTATTGATACAGCAACTAGCAATATAAAAAAAATATATATTGTTATTGAGTAGAAAATATTCATTCACGATATGAAAAAACTAAACTGATTTGCTGGATCAAACTTAGTTACCATAAAAGCTAAAACAAGACTAGTGATATCTTTTTATTTGTACTGATTTTGAGATGAAAATGGACAAATAGCTAGTATGAGCTGGAACCTTCAACGAAAAAACGTTGCAATGACAAGTTAAATGAAGCGCGTTATTGCGTAAAGACATGTCCAAATTTACTAAGATACACTTTCTGTGAGATATAAATGAAATCAGGTAGGCAATTAAAATTATTCAGCCTTCTGACAGGTAATATCGAATTTCAGATGACACATTTTTATATCTCGAAATTCAACTAATTATTATTACTTGAATTTCGAGATTTCGACTTGGAACTAGGAAATTAAGACAGCAAAGCATCAAATTTTTTGAGTAATGAGAGTTTGTATGGAACTTGCTACTGTTATTATAATTTAGTGAAAATTCAATTAGAAATACAATTTGCTATTTTAATTAGACAAAATGAAACAATTAAGTATATTTATTACAAGTAGGTAACATGTTTTTTTAAATTGATGCTCATCCCACGCAACCATACTATAACTAGAGGAGACTAACTACTACTCACATATTTTAAACATGTATAGTGTAATTGCATTAGTGTGAGTACCTACTGTGAATGTTCCAGCTCCTATTAATTTACCTGTACCTACCTTGTTTTTGCTCCCTTTTGTCACCACAACTAAATTGGTGACAAACATTTATCAACACATGTTCTGTTCCTGGGCATTTGCGTTGTACACCGGATGCTTATTATATCCACTAATTATTTTAATATTTAAACTTCTGTTCACAAAAGTCACGACAGGTGTAATATTTATTATCTAGCAAGATACCATGTCCTAATCTAGTATGTCAAAATATTTGTACTTATAAAATATGACTAACCAAACACATGTCCAATGTTGTTGCTTGTGGGGGATTAGCTGGAATGTGGTGTCCTACAGTTCCTATTATTTAGGATTGTATAAAAACACCATATCTCATCACCTCAGGCCATCACATTGCCGTTGAATTGTTTTCCCCCTTGACACTAATCTAAAAAGTAGTTAACTAGATTATGGTGTATATTTTTCTAATAATGCTAGGATTTGTCAGTATTATGATTCTTAAGTTTTATTTTATTTATTATTTATTTTACTACTTAGACAAGTATATTTTACATGAATAGTAAATTGTAAGATACTTATTTATGGTTTGTAGATCAAAAATTATGACCTAAAAAAAAATCGGGTAGATTTCTGAAATTAGTTGGTATTTAGTTTAATATTACTATTGTATGTCATCTGTATCTAAAAACAATTAAACAACAAAAAAAACATTAATTTTTACTTATAGACAGTTGTAGAACTTATTTTTTTCGAAATACTTGTGTCAATTCTGATGTCGGCAAAACTAAGCTGAGTGGACTAAAGATGGTGCTGGCACCTTTCATAACGAAAAGGATGGCATCATTTTTATTATCAAATTAGATTACTTTTGGTGACATTTGCATTGACACAGGTGCCATGATAAAAAGTAGCCCATAATAGCATCAGTTCATCAACAAACCATAAGTAATATAATGCAATTAAAAATACTATGCATTTTGTAATCTCTTTAAAAATCTTATTTATTTTATGATTTGTGTGGATGGTTTTGTTTGGTGTATTAAGAAGTGGCTGTATGATTGATGGATGTGTTCTAAAATACAATCAAAACTATGTATAGTATTGTTAAGTTTTCAAAAAAAATCTGTGGCTTTTTCTGAATGCTATTTGTGATTCTACACAGTCCGTAGACTATTCTAAAATGACATTTAAATTTAACATCGCACTAGGACATATTAAGGAATGCACTGATCACATGATTTAAACTACTATTTTATAATTTCCATATTGTAACCTCATTAGTCCTCTTTCATTCAGTCAATAATTAGATATTTGATTTATCTAAAGTTGCAAAAAAAAAAATCCTGTTGTATTCAGTCAAAAATTAAAAAACCATTGAAGCGTTATTTGAGGCTTCGTCGTCAATGGTTTGTATCGGGTTGTTATTGCATTCACTGTTCTCAATTCTAGTTTAGATTTATTTTGATTAAGATAAACTCAATATAACCCTAGTAACTGTTGATTTAGTGTTTGCCTCAATCGGTGTATCTACTTACCTATATTTATTTCTTATTTTTTTTTAAGTTAGACTGTAATTTTCATATTTTGGATTAAAGTTTTACTTTAAAAAATATTTGGTAAAAATTATGAGTATGTAGTGCTGATTAACTTGCTTGTTTTTAAATGCTTGTCACAAAATCGACATATTGCACGGATGGATTTCCAATATGTCGATTTTTTTTACTAATGTTTTTTCCATCAGGTTCAGAGGTAAGGTATTCTGCTTAATTTTGTCTGTAGTACCTGATATTATTTTGTTGTTTAATGTTTTCTGATTTTATTATTGTTGAGTTTGTTTCCGGTCCTCATATTGTTTCTGGTTATTTACCGAATTGTTCGTTTTGTCGGAATGTTTAAAAAATTATGCATAGTTCTTGATACTTACATGTATTTACGCCTAAATTATATAAACCTAGGAGCAGTCTTACTTTCGTAATGAAGTATTTTACTGATTGTAAATATTGATGCGATTAAACGGGAGTTATTCGTTTATCTGACTTCGGTTGGTTGATTCTGAACAAATGTATGCTAAATGGTTCCTCTGTCAGAATATAAAATAAGGTAAAATTGGCATAAAAATGTTAAATTAAATAGGTAATATAATATCTTAATATTTTGTCTTATCCCACTTCTGGTATTACATAATTGTCAAATACATACCAAAATTATTATTATTTGAATAGGTACGTTTCTCTATTGTTGTACCTACGTGAAATGCTGTCACTTATTTTTAGCTCATTCATTGTTGAGGAGGGTTCCTAATTATTCAATGTATAGAAGTGTGGTCCAGCAGTGGGTGTACTGCTGTTACAATAATTAACAATACCTTAAAAATGGTGCAATCTACCTGTGATATTTAAAACTAAGATGGCAATAAACTTATTGTTTCAAAGAAAACTCTTTCTTTTACCCCAATGTCATACTGTCACCTGCTTAGGCATTAGGAGTTTTCGAGGGTAGTAAGACCGCTAGTGAGTGGGAGCAACGAAAGTATGTTTGGATTATAAATTCATTTTCGATCATCGCGATACAATTTAAATTTAAAAGCGTAATAGTTAAAAATTACATTTCTCAAGACTTACCGTAGTTTTTTTTCTTTGTCGTGAAGTTAGGTGTTAGATCTCGATCAGATATTGGAAACAAAGAGGTATGTAACCACGCATGCGTATTTCTGGAATGAGGGGTCTCATTCAATTCAACTTGACCTGTTAGTTTAGTTTCGAATACACTTTTCAGTGGGCAACGGACCAAGACATCGCCAACGCTATACAAGACGTGGGTGTGACCGACTTTCAAGATGTTAAGTTCTTCGAGAATAGGGCAAATGGACAATCCAAAGGATTCTGCGTCATTTCTCTGGGTTCGGACCAGTCTCTTAGAATGGTTATGGACCGTCTGCCCAAGAAAGAGATACAAGGCCAGCACCCGGTAGTCACTTTACCAACTAAACAGGTAATATTCCACTTTATTTACATATAATTATAAATATTTACTTACTTCGAACCTTCTAGGCATCATTAGTCGTCTTTCAACGATATACTTTCTAACTGTTGATATAATGTTTACCTACCTCAATAGCATATACACTTATCTATGTATCAAGTCTTTATTAGCGATGGCCATCAGACAGCAATTCAAATGCATGACTCACAAACTGAACTTACAAGAAAACCAAAAGATAAAAAATCTAAACCATTGTTGCGAAATTGGTAAAACAGAACCGAGTTTAGTGATGCAGCAAAAGCCAAAAACAGGATGTGAACTGTCGAAATAAATTTTAAAAATAACTAATAAGAAATACGAAGACTTTGGCTAACATATGAGTCACCTATTGTGCCTGCGTGCATAGCATTTAGTCTTTCAGTGTTCATGACACACACCTACACTAGTAATTTTATAGTAGCTGCCGCTGACGCTGAGCAATGTAAGGTTTAACTATAAGGCGGCTAGGGGCTAGATACTCAGCACAAGTATTCCACAGGCGCTGAACCAGTTTGAGAGCCAGTCGAAGACGCGGTCTACGCCGCCGGGCCCTAATAATGGCCCTGGGGGCATGAGGGGCCCGCCAGGCCACCCTGGAGGCCCACCTGGGGGCCATCCTGGAGGTAAACCACCCATTGATAAGCCCTTGCTCACACTAAAGTTTATAGCAAGAGCATGCTTGCATGACTTACTGATTTATGACTTCAAGACCTTCCTGATAAATCATTTTCGAGATCGTCACTTAAATAAATGACTGATCTAAATATGACATGTAATTCATGAAATCTACGAAATAAATAAATTATTGGAAATAAATGATTTATCGTTATACGGGTATTACGTCCATCAAAGGTCTGATACAGAAGAATTTTAAGAAAAGAGCGTTAACACTTTCACTGCCTATGCCGCATTCTCTCGCTCCTGTAGCTGCGGGATGTGCTCCTTTGCGTCGCACTGCAGTGGCTGGGCAGTGAATGACCAGAACACCCGGAACAAATATCTGCAGATCGTACACACAATTTGGCGGTAATCGAAACCGCAACCTCCTGCGTCGCAGGCCTTCGCCCACCGCGCCACATCGGTAACAATGTCTCCCTTAAATATAGCCTTCCTCTTTTATTAGTAGAAATGGGAAAATTACCTTTATCACCTTTGCGCACGCCTATCTCCTTGCTTGAGGGCTGGTCGACTGAACTATGGCGTTTGTAGGCAAGGGTTTTTTCTGCAGTTACTGAGAACCTGATTTGGCTACAGTAGCCAAATCAAAAAGAATAGGGTAATATTTACCCTTCGTTAACGTCGTCGGTTTAACAAGGTGTCTACTCAAATTTGAAAGGGTTATGGTCATTAGACGCAACCATACCCGTGAAATCAGGACCTATCTGTAGTATGCAATCTAGCGCAAAATATTCTGACATCAAGTTACTGTTTCTATTTTTTGGTACGCATATAAAATAGTTTTATCAATTTATGTGCAGGTATCTTCCTACTTGAGCTTGATGGTAAGTATAGCCCTCTTAAATTGTGATGCCCCTTCATCCTTAAAAGAAAAACCCTTATCGGCAAAAACCTTGTGCTTTTTGTTGGTAAGCTTTTCGGGTGGTTGGAAAAACGGAGGGAAGGCGGTTTATCTTGAAACGTACCCACTATTAAAAATACATCGTGTCCCGAAACTCAACGTCAAGCCGACAGGCGTGTTCATGATAATCCAGATAAATTAATAAATAAGATGGAATGGAGGACCGACCCAAAAATTAAAAAAAAAATATATCCTATTTTTTTTTTAATTTTTGGGTCGGTCATGAACCCTCCTTCCTAGCCTCCAATTTCGGCTTGACGTGGAGTTTCGGAACATGTAGATAAAGAACTCTCTAAGAACTTCGAATGTTGGTAGTAAACGTTTTCTTGAGTAGAGAACTCGACGAGTAGGCTCTGTGAAAAGGAGGAATGACAATTTGAGATTGTTGTCAAAAGATTGATGCGGATGAACAGAACGTTATGGCACTCGTTAGGGGCCTTGTCCAGCAGTGGAGTAGCCTAGATCGATGATGTTAGGTGGTTAACAAAATGAGAAAACCTGGATTTTTGAAAATCAGTACGGAGTGTTTTATCCCAATAATATGTGACTCGAATGAAATCTCGAGCGGTAAGCGATAACACAAATTTGTCCAGAATTCTTCGGCGGTCCAAACGGCCCCGGTCCGAACGGGCCTCGCATGATGATGGGCCCCGGTGGCGGGCCTCACCACCAGATGCGAGGACCCCCGCAAGGCCCTCCGCATCACCCGCCGCATCATATGCAGCACCAAGGGCCCCCGCCACCGCATCACATGCAGCATCAGGGGCCGCCGCCGCATCAGGGACCCCCGCCGGGACATCGCCCTCCCATGCAGGTAACTATAACTATATGGAAAATAGAAATGTATTGTAGTATAAAAGCAACAGTGATAAAAATGATTAAATTACTTTACGAATATAGCTTGGTTTGTGTCTTACAAAGTGGCATAAGTTTCTCTAGCGAGTTGGATTTCCTTTGTCCAGAAATGGGTAAATAATCTTCCATATTTACAAGAAAAACAAAAAAGTAGTAGAAAGTAAAAAAAAGTAGATTCCACAGTTGAAAAATCAAGATGCGTTGAAAGGCGTGGACAGACACACGGTTATGTTTCTTTAGGTTTCTTCTCATGTACTTGAAACAAGTGGCTTCTAAATACTTTAAGAATTCACCAGAACTTCCGGCCGCAGTTCCAAGGTCCGCCGCAGATGCAGCGGCCCCCGGGCCCACGGCCGGGCCCCGAGTGGGGTCCCCGTGGGCCCCACATGCCGCCGCAGCAGCCGCCGCAGTACGGGCCCCCGCAGCACCAAATGCCGCATCAGATGCCGCCTCCTCATGCTGTAAGTCACAAATCACAATACTATCCATACATTCATAATAATGTAAGAATACACGTAAAAACTACGTGCGAAAGACTGCAGGTAGATGCTGGATGCGTCAGGCTGAAAAGAGGGCGTGGTGGCGCTCATTGGAGTAGGCCTATGTCCAGCAATGGACTAACATAGGCTGATGATGATGTACATATACACGAATAATAAGAAAAAAGTTTTTTTTTTCAAAAAGTAAGAAATGTATAGCATTCGTATAATCGTAGAACAGAAGTTGATCCCGTCGTGGTCCAGAATCGCCACCTTTCGGTTTAGTACACATCAACGTTGTTATTATTTTCCAGGGTCCGGGCCAGGGCATGCCCCCGCCGCACCAGATGCCTCCGCACCAGCAGGGCCCGCCGCGCGGTCCGGCTCCCATGCCGCAGCATCCAGGTATTAACATTCATTATACTTCACTCAACATCATCTAGCCCTATAAGCCCCATAAGCACAAGACGTAATAGACAAGTCAAACTTTATACTATAAATTATTATCAAATAAGAAATAAGGTGATTCGATTTTTTGTTTTCTTCAATTTTTTTGTCCACAAGTGGAAGAAGTGAAAATGAATCGACTAGTACATTTATACAGGGTTATTGGTAATTTGACGTATTCCCGTTAGGAGGTGATAGGGGTGACTATTTGAGATAATTTTCATCCCCATGTGCTTCGTGCAAAAGTGAACCATTTTTAAGTTATCATGATTTTTAGCTTTTTTCAAAATAAGTCAAAAGTGCAACATCAAAAATGTATTTAAAAAAAACTGTCTATTTAAATCTATTTTTTTCTTCTGATTTATAAAAACGAATAAACACTGGTTATTTATCAATATTAAAACAACAATTATCGCTCCAAATTTAAAAATGCGAGATGAAAAACGATATTATTTCATTATTCATTGAGATTTTTTTCCACTAAAATGCCTTAAAAACTAAAAAAACGTTATGAAACTTGGCTTGCAGATTATTTTAAAAACATAACGGTTTTTTTAGCTCTCCAATAATGCATAACAACTATGAACTTATTTCAAAGAAACTGAAAAAAACATCGTTACAAAGGAGGCAGGTGGAAATTCGTATACGAACTAAACCTTAGGTCGTTCTATAAAATTTATATAAAACTAACTTAAAACAATACCCAATGTAAATAAAACGAAAAATACATATTTAAAATAAAATTTAGAACAGTTAAGAAGTAACAACATTAAACAAAATTAATAATAAGTAACAAATAGGACATTTTGTAATTTAGCCTTATTAAAGTTTCTTGCTCGAAGTGAAACGCAATAGGGGGCGTTTATAATTCTTGTTTTGAGTTATTCCGCGGAAGAACACAAAACAAGAATTATAAACGCAGCATATGCGATGCGAAATTTGACTACTTCGGTCACAACTCAGAAAAATAATATAATGCTACTTTGCGAAAAACTTTTTCTTTCTTATTCTAAATTACAAAATGTCTTGATTATTACTTATTATTAATTTTGTTTATTGTTGTTACTACTTTACTGTTCTAAATTTTATTTTAAATATGTATCTTTCTACTTTACTTAACTTTTATTAGGCTAAATTACAAAATGTCTTGATTGTTACTTATTATTAATTTTGTTTATTGTTGTTACTACTTAACTATTGCTAAATTTTATTTTAAATATGTATTTTTAGTTTTATTAACATTGGGTATTGTTTTAAGTTAGTTTTATAGAAATTTTATAGAATGACCTTAGGTTTAGTTCGTATACGAATTTCCGCCTGCTTCATTTGTAACGATGTTTTTTTCAGTTTCTTTGAAATAAGTTCATAGTTGTTATGCATTATTGGAGAGCTAAGAAAACCGTTATGTTTTTAAAATAATCTGCAAGCCAAGTTTCATAACGTTTTTTTTAGTTTTTAAGGCATTTTAGTGGAAAAAAATCTCAATGAATAATGAAATAATATCGTTTTTCATCTCGCATTTTTAAATTTGGAGCGATAATTGTTGTTTTAATATCGATAAATAATCAGTGTTTATTCGTTTTTATAAATCAGAAGAAAAAAATTGATTTAAATAGACAGTTTTTTTTAAATAAATTTTTGATGTTGCACTTTTGCCTTTTTTTACAAAAAGCTAAAAATCATGATAACTTAAAAATGGTTCACTTTTGCACGAAACACATGGGGATGAAAATTATCGCAAATAGTCACCCCTATCACCTCCTAACGGGAATACGTCAAATTACCAATAACCCTGTATATCTCTTATGTGTCTAATACATGTTTGTTTGCCTAATTTAAGTCTTAAATATTATGTGATTAGATACAATGCCAATATTTATGTAAAGCTACGCACAACATTAAATTACGTGCAAAACTGACATCTGGCCAACCATTAACATCTTTGATGTAATCATTTTGTAACCGATTGTAATGCTGTTTCAGGCGTAGGTCCAGGCGCGCCCGCTCCGCACGTTAACCCAGCGTTCTTCAACCAGCAGCCGCCGGGACAGCCGGCTCCGGGCGGGCCGCCTCCGCCGCAAGGGCCGCCAGGTAACCTAAATTCAAAGATACATTTCAAGTGCAAAAAGTCAAAAATTCCTAGAAGGCGCTAGCTTACAACTCGAGCGACACGTAAATTTTTTAAACATGGATATTATAATAGCAATGGAATGTCCTTTATTTATGAATACCAAAATCTCGCACTGAAAAAGCTAAACATTAGTATTCATCCGCAGTGTTCCCACCAGGCCCGGGCGCACCATACGGCCATCCGCCGCACGGAGCGCCGCCGCCCGCGCAAGGCCCGCCGCCAGGCCGCCAGCCGTATGGAAGACCACCACAGGTAATCCTGTCAATCAGATACCTGTCATGTTATTTTTAACTTGATAAAGCGAAGGGGCTGCAGGAGCAAGTAAAAAATCACTACATAGTATAAAACAAAGTCGCTTCCCGCTCTCTGTCTGTCCCTATGTACGAGAATGCTTAGATTTTTTAAACTACTAAACGGATTTTGATGCGGATTTTTTAAATAGATTGAGTGATTCAAGAGGAAGGTTTGTAAACTATTTAAAACATAGATTTCTACGATGGAGAAGCCGCGGGGCGCAGCTAGTATGGCATAAATTTAAAAATTCGAATTACACACAAAGGCAAAACAAAGCCTACTGGCAACCAGAACTCACTAATCGTCTATTTATGTCTTACAGGCGTACCCACCATCTCTAGAAGCAGCGCGGCCGCACCACGGCGCGCCGCCCACCCCGCACCCCGCGCACCCGCCTATCCCCGCCATCTCCGAGGCGGAGTTCGAGGAAGTGATGTCTCGCAACCGCACTGTGTCCTCCAGTGCCATCGCGCGCGCCGTCAGCGACGCGGCTGCCGGCGAGTACGCCTCGGCCATAGAGACACTCGTCACTGCCATATCGCTCATCAAGCAGAGCAAGGTGAGATTATACCCCTGCAAGCTACCACGCATTTACTTCCCATATCACTTAAGAGCCGCAATATACACAACATTGCACGCATTCGACCATACCATTGCTAATTACAGGTCGCGCACGACGACAGATGCAAGATACTCATATCATCACTGCAAGACACCCTCCACGGCGTGGAAACCAAGTCGTACAGTAGCGGGGAGCGCGCGCGACGCTCTCGGTCACGCGACCGCGACGCGCGCTCGCACCGCGCGCCGAGGCGGCGCGAGCGTTCGCCGTCTAGGTACCGGGAACGCAGTCGCGATAGGGAGGAGAGAGACAGGTGAGCACAGTCAGAGCCATACTTTTTACGATCTACCAAAGACAAGTACATATAGGTTCCTGAAACCTGGTGCGATTCTCTTGTTTTCGTGTGGAAGCCTAATTTCAATACGTAATTGCGTTGTTTCGTTCGATCGGTACAATTACCTTACCATATATTTTTTTATCATTATACTAATTTCCCAGTTGCTATCAGAGCAAAAAAAACATTATCAAACGTCCTAATGGGTTTACAGGTATAGGGAACGGTCTACAGTTCGGGGGGAGCGCGATCGAGACGCGTAAGTGTATTGATAGATCCTACACGCACTACTGCTTTACTCTCTGTATGAATGGTCAAAGTCATGCTTTATGTGTTTGCGAGGTATTTTTTGTCTCTGATTAACGACCGAAAGTGTCCAACCAGACAATTGCCATTAACAAAGAATCATCATTAATGTAACCACTTTGCAACTACTAGACACATCACACGCTTCACTAGTATTAACTAGTGAAGCGTGTGATGTGGTGGGTGTGGTTGTGATGTGATACATGTTAATCATCCCTTACTGTCACGGTGGCTTTCTTTCGCTGTTTGACACTTCCCCTTGTAAATAATGAGGATACTTTACCTTGTGAATTGCTATATTTACCCGAAAGCAAAGTTTCCAACCTACTCAGTTATTACTGGAGATTTAATATTGTCTTGCATGAAAAGGCTACCAACACTGCTTTTAGTATTGGGTTGTAAGTTTTTTTTAGTTAATTATTATTTTTGTATGTAAAATTTTATTACATGGAAAGGATATCTTCATATGCACGTCCACTTTGTCTCTAACATATTTATATGTACGATCTATCAATACAACAGTTTGAATTTCTACATGATTTATGGCCTTCTTTCTACTTTGTACCTATGTTGTATTAAATAGTGTGGAATTCTTTTGTGTGACATCTTATTTAAGTGGGTATATCTTTCCATCCAAGTTCATAAAAGCTTGTACGTGTGGAACGCAGAATAATTCTCTCACTTGGGCTATCCATCCTCTGACTTTCATCTAAATACCTTGTGATTAAAGTGTAGCTGCTTTCGTTATTTTATTTTAGATTTTAAAGGGATTTTTCGACAAAAAAACTTGGTTTGAACATTAATGTCGCGCAAACTACAGTCCAACCATAAAACTAATATGTAGGTATGTAAGACTAGCTAAAATGGATTAACATCTATTTGCATGGGGGCCCTCTATCCCTTTCCCACTTGTTTCACCAAACCTATCTATTGTTTCAGGTACTACAGAGACTACCGTGAGCGCGAAAGGGAACGCTCGCGCTCCAGGGACCGCGAGCGTACTGACCATTACAATAGGGCGCACAGTCGCGAGGAAAGGTAAGGGAATCATATAAATACAAACAAAAAGCAAGACTTACTAAAATTAAACTACTTACATCATTTGATTTGATAGCACTCAAAAATGATGGTGTTTAATTTTTATCAATCGAAAATATAAATATGATATAATATTTTCGGTTCTGTTAAATTGAGAGTGCATACATGATACAATCGTTTTTAATGTGACATTAAAAGTAAATGATATGGGTCAGTTCTTAATAAATAATGAGTATGGACATCCTAGGGGCGTCCATACTAATATTATAAATTCGAAAATAACTTTTGTCTGTCTGTTGTTACCGTTTCACGCCTAAACAGCTGAACGGATCTTAATGAAGTTTGACAGGTAGGTAAATGGTATCCCGGGACGGACATAGGTTACTTGAAAGTGCTTGTTAAGCAGCAAGTAATAAATAATTGTTCACTAAATTGAAACCTGGATAATTCATGCACAAAAATCCATCTGATTAATATTCTGCGAACTGTCTATCTAGCAAAATACTAATAATTATCTTTCTCCCTAGGCCCCGCAAGTCACCTGTGGAACCCGTACCAGAAAGCGGTGCCGGCGACGCCAGCGCAGTGAAATCCCGCGCCGCGCCTTACTACGACGAACGTTACCGCGAACGCAGGGAGCGCGAGCGCGAACCGCCTACTGCGGAACGTGAACGCGAACGGGATCATAGGCGAGACGCTAGACATTAGGGGACTATAAAACATAGAGCAATCAACTTCATTATTAACCTGGCGACTGTTCGGTGCATCTCCTCGTAACGCAACGTACAATTCGTGTGAGTTATGGTATATCCTTATTTGGACGAACGTTACCGCGAGCGCCAACGCCAGTCTCCCACTGCGTAGCGCTGAGCAAGCAGACTGACTGAGACTTTTATAAAATACACACACGTGTATTTTTGCCCAATCTAGCTTGACTCTACTAGTATAAATTAGCTCTGAGGAAAATTTCTAATCACATAAGTTTCACGGAGTGTAAGATATCTGATGAGAAGATACCAAGAATGATATCATAAGGTACCATTCAAACTTCAAACGCGTCTCTTACAAAAATGCTTAAAGCGTAACTTGTTACTACCATATGGAATGGACTGTCCAGTCGCTAGCTTTAGAGACGCCAGGCCCTATGCACTTTAACCACTCGTATGGACTTTCATGTACAAAATTAAAACCACTGTTTGATTTATCTGACTTTTTCTTGTAATTTTCATGCATTAGACATTTTATTCGTAGACACCTACACGATATTATGTGCCTAGAGCCTGTAGTTTTGTATGCAAAAAACCAAATAGCAAATTTATGAATTCAAAGTAGATTGCCGTTACTACGACGCAATAAATATATGTATTTAAATTTGAAATTTGAATTTACAAGAAGATAATAATAAATAATTAAGTTCATGTTGCTGGTTTGATTTTTATACTTGAAGAAATATTGTCAGTTTTGGAATACATTCCAAAAAGGTTTGAGATATTGGTTCTCTTTTCTTGTACATCGTAGGTACCGTTATAGGTTCCTGGTTTGGGAATTCCCGTTTTCAAAAAGATAGGTAATCTATTTGAATATTGTATGTTTTTATTAGTCATAAGTTTTAAGATAAATATGGACTGTCTCCATATTAGATTATGATGACACTAGAATCTAATGAACTAAATAAATTGATGTATCAATTAAAAGGTATTTTTGTTACTAAATCACGCGCTTGTATCCTATTATTATAAAGGCGAGAGTTGGTGCTGTTGTAAAGATGTTTGGCCGAAGACAACGCCAATACTACGAAATGGATCAGGCTGAAATTTTGCACACGATTGTCCACGGGCGAGGAGCTCATTGGTTAAAAGAGCCTAGAAGCACTGGCTACCACCAGCTAATAAATATATGGTGTAGGCATGTCAAATAAATAAATAAAAATCTCACTAAATTAATTTTTCATTTTCATACAGAGTTGCAACGAATACGCTCGCGGAATAAACGCTCGCTCGTGGAGATACCGGACGAGGGCGGACTCGTCGCGATTCTCCCGCTCGTGGAGACTATAAACCTTTCTATTTCTACAAGTCAAAAGGTCTGCCTGCAATGCAGGAGATTGAGGGTTTGATTTCCGCCTCAGGGCAAATATTTATACGATCTGTATATATACTCGTATGTTTAGGGTGTTTTATATGTATTGTAAAAAATATCTTTCTATGGAGGTAATGCAATGTATTTAAGTTATCTAGAGCCCAGGCAAGCGCTACTTGGGCTAGATAATGCTGTATTGATTATTGGCTAGCATTATTTATTAATTTGAATATTGTACTGGATATCATGCGCGTGTCCGACTTGCACTTGGTTGGTTTTTTGTTTTGGCGGTTTACAAAAAAGTTAGGAATACAAAAAGATAAGTAGGTATAGAAAAATACCTATATAACTTTCAGGGCTCGTTAGCCCTGAAAGTTTGCGAGAAGTTTGCGGCGGCTGAGAAAACTGTTAACACTTTGACTGCGATTTTTTTTTGACGACTGCGATCTTTTTTTAACCTAAAAAATTCGTGCTGCCGCTCTACACAGCCGGTTGTGTTACGCCGCACATGCGTTTCGTTCGAAAAATATTACGGCTGTGCTGAGTCACACAGATCTGTATTTTCTCAGCCGCTGCGCTAGTGTGGATTTACGCATATTAGTCACTTGTAGAAAACATATACCGTGTGATTTCAGCACTCAAAGTGTTAAGAAACAAACACAAAATAAATATCAGCGAGTGGAGTCACCCGCTGCCTTTATGTAAGCCCTAAAAGCCTGAACTATGTATTCTAATGTAAAACTCTATTCAAGTTATAAAATATTGAGTTACGTACAAAAACTCTTTGACACTCTCCCCTTTCTATTCTGACGAGGGTCTTATTAGGCATGTTATGTGTAACCCAATTCTTAACCCTTTTATCGAAGCTTTTATCACTTTTACACCACCTTATCCATAACCGCATATGTTACCTATTATGTAGGTAGGTGTAGGTACCTACATTTCGTGGTAAAAAAATATAAGCTTCTAGGTCCTCTGACATTTAGGTAGGTAGTACTTTTGCGAGACCTTTTGATATTGGTATCTCGTTTCCTATCAATATTTTGTTCACCCACGCTCTAAAAAATAGATCGACTTTGATCATGACGTAACTGTGGAAAATCCAACATTTTCGCTGGTGATGACGTATAGGGTTTGGCGTATAAGCCTACGAGATGCCACAAACAAGCGATATTGGAAACCAATGGGCCCACGCCTTTTCTTGCAGAAATCGACGACTCGTGTTTTTTTAACCTAGTTTTATTTATAGACCTCTAAAGAAAACGTATAACCTCCCACGTCTCAATTAAGTTGGTGTAGATTGCCGTAATAGAGAGTAGGTACGCTCTACGGTAACTGAATATAGATTTCGTTTGGATAATGTTCTCAGCAGTAATCTATATAGATTATGATTATGCTTCAGAATACTGAGACAGCAGCGCGTTTTTGGTGTATGCATCCTGCTATGTCATTCACGTAGATCGTACAAACAAAATCAATATTGTCCCGAGGGAAAAATTAGAGCAGTACCTATGGAATTCCTCACTGTAAACTAAACATGCGCATCCAGTCCAAACAACCCATAATTTCAAGAAATTCTAGAAATAATTTTCCCTCTAGTATAATAACAGCCACTGTTTTTGCAGCCAGTGAGCAAAAGGAAAAATGAAAGGCGCGAACAGTGGTTGTCGGTTTGTAGGGAAAAGGAAATGCTTGGAGATGTATAAAGTAAACCTGATTAAAATCTATTCCAAAGTATTTTTACAAATGCTGCTTTTTGAAGAATTGTTTTTAAATTCTATCCGATCTTTTTCCTTCTGTAAATTAATGGGATATATGGGTGGTAAGATATGACTTAGGTATATTTTGAAAGTGCTAGGTAGGTTACTTAACGTTTTTTGTGCTATGGGTAGGGTAAGTCTATTTTGGAGCTGTTGGTATAGCAATTTGGGATGGATATTTTGTCGTTATCTGTACTTCTATCTAATCTCAAACAATTTCCTACCTTACCTATCATTGTTTGTTTTTACAGTATGTAAGTAAACTCACTAAAAAAGTTTATTACCAATGCCCTCTCCATCCCCATCACTGCCTACCGATTGTTCCGTTATTGCAATATCAGCTGGCACAATAAAGTCAACGAGCCGCCGCCGACTGTTTGACGTTCACAACTTACTGCAGACGTCTATATCCCCTCTCCCGGCACGATATGTTGTATAACTTTGAACTTGAGCTGAAAAGTGATGTTCAATCGAGTGAAACTGAATTTGAACAACAGTCTGCATCGTCCCACAGTTGGACAAACGGGGAATAGCGATGTGAGACCCTCTTCCCACACACCTAAGTAAACTTAAAGTGGGAACTATGAAATTGTTACAATTCGTGGACAGCGGGGCTGATTTATACTTAAAGTATAAATCTGCTGATTTATTGATTTATTTGGCTGATTTATACTTAAAGTATAATTAAGCTCTCACAGCATCACTTAAGTTAAATTTTATTAACAGTAAGACCTGAGTATAATTTTTTGCTGTCGTGAATAAATATAAATAATAAATGGCATAAGATCAAATTTAAAAGAAATTATACTTAACTTAAGTATAAATGCAGATCGTATACACACATTTGTTCCGAGGTGGGAAACGAACCGCAACCTCCTGCATCGCAGGCGGACCTTCGCGCACCACGCCACTTACATAATTGACATTTGTAAATATCGTCATTTCTATATCTCGGCATAAATAGCCTTCGACAATAAAATTTTATAAATTCGACATTTTTATACCTAGTCATTATTCCTGATAGACCTAACTTGCCAAAAGCCATCAATACAATACAAATAATATTATCTAACCCCATATACCTAATACATAGATTTAGTAATATTCCAGATGGAGTCCTACGGAATCACAAGTGAGTCCGCCATTGAACAGCAATGGCGGACTTGTCATAAGAGAGGGATGCCAACTGATGAAAAAAAATGCCTATAATTTTCATAAAATTTTGTACAGATCACATATCAAGCAGGTAGCTATTCTTTTTTTTAAAAGTAGCGTAATGCTTTAGTCACATAAATGTTATAGTTTTTATAAGACCTACTTACTACGTAACATACCTATGATTATAATTATCAGAAAAAATAATTCACATTTCGTTATAAGTAAAAAGCTGTTAAATTTACATCACAAACAAAAAATCCATTTATTTTATTGTAACATTACGACTCTGCTCGTGCTGCCACAAAGCAAGGCTCGCTTCGCTCGCCTTGCTGTGTGACAGTTGTCGCGCTGCGGTTCGCTTCACAAAATTTTATTTGCATTTGAAATAACTTGTCCCCCTTGTCCCTCATAAAAAAATTAAGAAATATGGCTCTGCGTAGGAGCTCGCCCACTGGGGAAGGTCTTGGGGGGGCAAATTTCAAAAAGTCTGAATTTTCCCTAGGAGACTTTTAGCTCCCCTATACGATGCCGTGATCGATGAAGATGGAAGGAGCTGGAGGAGGCTTTCACCGCTGAAAGAAAAAAGAAGGTACTAACATATGTATAGACAGAGATAATAGAGGTATATAGATTAGTATTTAAGTTAAGTGTGAGAAATAAAAGCTGTTTTATTTATTTATACGATGCCGTAAACAAAACATACTTGCCCATCCACCATCAAGGAGAACAATTATGTCAGTCAGTCAGTGAATCAGTGGTACCTAATCTAGCTTCATACTATAGTAGGATGAAATGATAAAGTAATATATAATTAAATTCTTATCTATACTAAGTAGGCTACCTTATTCCAATTTTAAGGATTATAATATACAAGGATTCAAACATTTTTAATAAACTCCCACATTATTCGAAAATTTAGAAGTTTACGTGCTGGTAACACCGGCAAGATTTGTGTTTTTGTTGTGTTTTTTGTGTTGATAGTTATTTGCGTTCAATCGAAGAAATAAGTGGATGTAATAAGAAATTTACCTGTGAAATGTGATTCCGGGTTTTTTATTTCCTGAACTAGTGTGATTTCGGCAACATCTCACCACACAAGAAGGCATTTTTTATTTTTCGATTTCAATTAGAACAGAGTGACTCTGTTGGTGTATGAAGCGGTAATGGCGGACGAGTGGTCTATCAATAGACAATGTCAAAATTTGGTACCTCAGTGAGTCCTTCATTCTTAGGTTGACTGATACTCCATCTAGAAGTAATCTATGACCTAATAATAAATATTATTATTGTGTAATATTTAGATATAAGGTGTTATTTTATGTGCAATAAAGTGTTCATTCATTGAATAAAGTTACAATCTTTTTAACTTTTAACATGCTTTTTTATTACTAACTAGCTGCGCCCCGTGGCTTCGCCCCCGTTAAGTCTATGTGTCAAGTCAAATGGTTAAAATTATAAAAAGTATCCTATGTTAGACTCCTGGTTCTAAGCTACCTCTCCACCAATTTTCAGCTAAATCGGTTCAGCCTGTAGTTCTTGAGTTATAAGTGTTGTAACAAACACGACTTTCTTTTATACAATGTGTATTGTCGAACCTTGATCAAACGAGATGTGCGAATACACAACATATATTTATCGATAAAAAACAAAAAATAAAAAATTATATGTTACCTATCTCAAAAATAAAGCCGATTTAATCATTTTTTTAATGAAAACTAATTCATCTGGTTTTTTCTTCATTTCTCTTTGAATAAACGGTGTATTTTATTCAAAGTAGTCTCATTTGAAAGCTAGATAGTCTACCTATCTAATAAAATAAGAAAACGATACAATTTCGGTACATTAGCCTACGAAAATCAATATTTTTTTTGAAATTTGCAAAAAAAAACAATTTTTATTTTGTTTTTGATCTGTAACTTTAAAACTGGGTTATTGAGGTGTACTTTTTTGCATGTTGTATTAAACTTCATAATTTAGTCTACAAATTCTTCAAAAATTATGGGTCTATCTTTTTTCGTTGTTATGTTATTTACCATTGAAAATAGGTACTTTCTGTCTTCTACAAAGATCAACATGAATATCAACTGATTTAATCTACATAAATTATAAAATAAAACGAGGCAAGATAGGAAGAAATGGAATGAGGTCTTTGGCCAGCAGTGGGATAGTAACGGCTGTTTAAGATAAAGTTTTTGTGTTTTTACTCTTGACAAGACAGAAAGTACCTATAATAAATGGTGAATAACATGACAACAAAAAGAGATAGGCCCATAATTTTTGGAAGATTTGTAGACTAAATTGTGGAGTTTCATACAACATGCAAAAAAGTACACCATAATAACCCAGTTTTAAAGTTACAGATCGAAAATAAAATAAAAATCGTAATTTTTTGCAAATTTCAAAAAATATATTGATATTAATAGGCTTATGTACCGAAATTGTATTTTTTTCTTATTTTCTTAGCTAGGTAGACTATCTAGCTTTCAAATGAGGCTACTTTGAATAAAATACACCGTTTACTAAAAAAGAAACGAAGAAAAAACCAGATGAAGTAGTTTTCATTAAAAAAATAATTCATCATCATCATCATCATCAGCCTATAGCAGTCCACTGCTGGACATAGGCCTCCCCCAAAGAGCGCCATAGCGCCCTGTCTTCAGCTTGCCGCATCCAGCATCTACCTGCAGTCTTTCGCAGGTCGTCATCCCACCTGGTCGGAGGGCGTCCTACACTACGTTTACCGAGTCGTGGTCTCCACTCAAGAACACGTTTGCCCCATCGGCCGTCGGTTCTTCGCGAGATATGGCCGGCCCACTGCCACTTCAGCTTGCTAATTCTTTTAGCTATGTCGATAACCTTGGTTCTCTGTCGGATGTATTCGTTACGAATCCTATCCTTCAGAGAAACTCCGAGCATAGCTCTTTCCATAGCTCGCTGAGCGACTTTGAACTGGTGGACCAGCCCTATCGTGAGTGTCCACGTCTCAGCTCCGTAGGTCATAACGGGTAGGACGCACTGATTGAAAACTTTCGTTTTCAAGCATTGCGGTATGGATGACGTGAAGACTTGACGTAGTTTCCCAAATGCTGCCCAGCCCAGCTGGATCCTCCTTTTGGCCTCCTTCTCGAAACTGTTTTTACCCAACTGCAGAATCTGCCCAAGGTAAGTGTACTCGGAAACAGTTTCGAGAAGGTGACCATGTACGACCACCGGTCTTGGATCAATGTGACCATTGATCATGACTTTGGTTTTATCCAAATTCATGCCAAGACCGATACATCGGGAGGCTGAAGCTAGGCCGTCCAGCATCTGAAAATAATTAAATCGGCTTTATTTTTGAGATAGGTAACATATAATTTTTTATTTTTTGTTTTTTATCGATAAATATAAGTCGTGTATCCGCACATTTCGTTTGATCAAGGTTCGACAATACACATTGTATATATAAGATGCCATCTCCACCCCTTGTCAATCCATTGCTCCGTTACGTACCTATTGGAAATATCAACTTGCACATGCACAATGCAGTCAACGAGCCATCGACTGACGTTCACAGCTCACTGCAGACGTCTCTCTCGGCACGAGAACATTTTATCACTTCTACTGACTTTGAACTGTGAACTAGTGATCAGTCGAGTGGATGTAGAGGCGACGACGCGGCGACGACGGCGACGTGTTCTAACCCCCATAAATATCTTTATATGTTACTAGCTGCGCCCCGCGGTTTCATCCGCGTGGTGATAGATATTTTGGATAATATACAATATATCTTTATGAATTGTAGCCTATGTATTATTCTGATATGTAAGCTATATGATTGTGAAGTTTCATCAAAATCCATTCAGTAAGTAGTTTTTGCCTGAAAGAGCAACAAACATACCTATATACATCCTCACAAGCCTTCGCGTTTATAATATTAGTAGGATAATTCTTGCAACTAATCTTTCACTCAAACTCGTCTTAAGTGCCTCGAGCATTCCTTCAAAATATACTCGAGTTCGGTATGCTAAGTCGATAATATGGTTAAATCTATA
Organism: Eupithecia dodoneata; assembly: GCA_947044415.1. Taxonomy (NCBI): domain Eukaryota; kingdom Metazoa; phylum Arthropoda; class Insecta; order Lepidoptera; family Geometridae; genus Eupithecia; species Eupithecia dodoneata. Next base: position 7,625,400 of record OX345670.1, read on the forward strand.
CCCACTACACTCAATAAAGTTGAATCAAATCTCCTTCGCGACGGGTAATTGTAGGCTTCATCTTCGTAAATGTCATAAATGTAATTGACATAGTTTTCCAAATCCATTGTAAATACCAACAACCTCTTTTGAGGAGCATTCAACGTAGGTCGCGAGGTATCTTGAGATGACAGTCCATTTCTTCACGTGTATGAGAAACATTTTAAAGTTTAGTTCGAATGAGGGGATTTTTTGCTAAGCTCTAAGCAGAGGTTTTCCTCTTCCTTCATGCTGATTGCAGAGCTAATTAAACTCGCTGTGCAACTAGGCTACATAAGATAAAATCTATTATTTACAGATTATACAACAAAATTACAAATGAGTTGCAGAAATCGACAATAAATAAATTCAAATAAATTGTTTAACATAATCCTTTGTAAAAAGGCTTATTACAAAATAACAGATTATTATTATTATCAAGACGATAAAAGTTACATTATTATTTATTTATTTATTGATAAAATATTTACAATGCCTTTACAGTTGGACACCAAAGCGACAAAGAAATAAAAAAAAAACTTAAACATAAAATACACCAACTAAATACTAACATTATAAGATGCGCCAACACGCTACTAACTACCACTTAATATTAAACTTAAAATAAACCTATTTACATATTTCTATGTGTCTTATTAAAAAATTTAAATTATATTACTATGCATTGAATTGAATATGGAAAAATTCATCTCAATCTGAAATCTGAATCTTAATAACTTTCCAGGTCCACAAAAGGTATTATACCTTTTGTGGACCTAGAAAGTTGGTCAGACGATTAAGGTTCTGGTCGTTTTCTATGTATAATAAAAAATATCTATCTATGTAATATATAGTATTATGTATATCAGTTATCTAGTACCCATAACACAAGCTCTGCTTACCATGGGGCTAGATAATGCTGTGTGAATTGTCCAGCATTATTTATTTATTTATTTATTTAAGGTGAAATGAGTCCCAAAACCCACGTTTTGACTTAACGGAAAATCAATTTTAAGGGAACTAAACACTTTTTTTTCAAATATATTTTGATGAGGATCAAAAGTTTAGGATATTAGTTAGTAAGTTATGGGAGTCGAAAAACGAATGACTAAACTTGACCAGATAGAAAAAAATGGCAAAGTTTCCTCTAAATCTTCATTTTGACACACAGAGATATCCCTATGGAAAAAACAGTTTTATTTGCTAGTTATTTAATATTATTGTAATGAAATTTCTTCTACGTGTTCCCTAATAAATACTTTAGACGATTATGGTTTTAGTATTTTGAGGAACAGTATTATTTTAGAGCAATAACAAATTTAAAAATAAAAACCAGTGAAATTGCGCGCCGGCCGATCATTCGGCCGCTCTTGCCTCCCTTTCCCGCCTTCTCCGCGCGGCGTTCGTTCGTCATGTCTCGAAAAAGCGAACTCATTTCGCCTTAAAGGCAAATTTGAATTCACTTATTATAACTTGCTAATGTATTGTCGCGAGAAATTAAGGGACAAAAGATAGTCGATAGCCCAGCTAACGACTTTCAAACTTTACTTTACGACTTTTGAAACTATGATGGTTATTTACCATGATTTAATCGCAATGTCTTCAGTTATTCTGTGATCACGGCGGCGCTTGAAACCGTGCCGAAATATTGCAAAACTCAAAAATCAAATCATGGTAAATATCCCGTTATAAATGACTTTTGTATTGCATTAAAGTGATAATTAGGTACCTACATAGCTTCCCTACTGTGATTTATAGGTTTGTTTGCTTGTAGATCACAATAAAATATATTATCATCATCATCAGCCTATATCAGTCCACTGCTGGACATAGGCCTTCATTCGGCCGCTCTTGCCTCCCAATGAGCGCCATAGCGCCCTGTCTTCAGCTTGCCGCATTCAGCATCTACCTGCACTCTTTCGCAGGTCGTCATTCCACCTGGTCAGAGGGCGTCCTACACTACGTTTACCGAGTCGTGGTCTCCACTCAAGAACACGTTTTCCCCAGCGGCCGTCGGTTCTTCGCGAGATATGGCCGGCCCACTGCCACTTCAGCTTGCTAATTCTTTGACCTAAAATATATTATAAATTAGTAAAATTAATAAATAAGAAATCGCTGTCAGCGATAAGGCCGCCTATTGTACTTTTAATGTGTAATATAAGTTATTTTTTAATAGTTTTTAAGTGCAATTAGGTGTTTATTCTTTCATTCAAAGCATTATCTAGCCCCAAATATTTTTATAGATAAGTTATCTACGTCGGTAGTACCTACTACAGACATACAGTACCTACTTACATCACACTAAGAAGAATTTTAATATCACAGGATCTGACGAGCGTGGGTATTCTACAGATATAAATTTTTATCCAAATAAAAACAGTCAAGGCGTAGCAGACTTAATAAAAATGGGAAAATTACGTTTTTAATGTTTGCTAGAGCTTTTACAGTACTTGTACTCGTAGGTACAGTCGACTGCAGTAAGATGCATTAATTTCGTTCTAGATTTTTTATTTTCTTTATTAACATCCCGATGTGGCCCCAAAGCAGGCAAGGGGTTCAAGAGGTAAGTATTTGTCCCGAAAAACTGAAGGAACTCAAACTCAAAATATTTTATTTCTTAAGGCTTAAAATAAGTACTAGACAAGTCATAATTTATACCTACTACCTCTATAAATTATTATCAAACAAGATAATTTTACTGTTACAACAGAACGTGTAAATAAGAAGGAATTTGCCAGATACCTACTGTAACACGCATCAAAATCAACTCATCAAACGACACTAGAAGTCAAGCCAAGCGCAAACAAATCGGGCCGTTCCTTAACTAGATGTCGCTGCTAAAAGTGAACCAGCGCTAGATCGCGCTGACGAGAACGGACGACTTTGAATGACATGCTTTTGTAACATTTTGTTCTGTGAGTTCTGTATCCAATCTTAGGGCCTCCATACCAATTATCCCGGATCACTCTGGTATTGGTAGTTTTTGAGTAACTTTAGCTAACGGAGAGGTGAGACTTAGTGGTGGGTCGTTGGCTGTTTTTGCGTTAACGAAACGAAACCGTTTTTTATAATTGGTCAACCAGTTGAAAAAACGGTCGACGTTTAACTGGTTCATTCGTTGAACTACGAACGAACCAGTTAAACGTCGACCGTTCGTTCGTTGTTCAACGAATGAACCAGTTAAACGTCGACCGTTCGTTCGTTGTTCAACGAATGAACCAGTTAAATGTCGCGACCGTTTTTTCCACTGGTTGATCGTCGACTGGTTTTCGTAAACTGTTGTAGAAGGAACTATGCGTTAAAGTAAGTTTCTAGTTACATTGAAAAACGAACTCGCAAACTGACTGAATATAATTATTCGTCTATCGTTGTTTTTTAATCATCGTTTTTTGTTTAATTTGGTGTTAATTACACTAAAAACTGTCTTTATTTACAAGAAAATATCCAATAACTTTCACTATAACAATAGAAGTAATACTTTGGCGCCATACAAAAAAACGTTGACCTCACGTGTCACGTCATCATCATCAGCCTATAGCAGTCCACTGCTGGACATAGGCCTCCCCCAATGAGTGCCATAGCGCCCTGTCTTCAGCTTGCCGCATTCAGCATCTACCTGCAGTCTTTCGCAAGTCGTCATCCCACCTTGTCGGAGGGCGTCCTAACTACGTTTACCGAGTCGTGGTCTCCACTCAAGAACACGTTTGCCCCAGTGGCCGTCGGTTCTTCGCGAAATATGGTCGGCCCACTGCCACTTCAGCTTGCTAGTTCTTTGAGCTATGTCGATAACCTTGGTTCTCTGTCGGATGTATTCGTTACGAATCCTATCCTTCAGAGAAACTCCGAGCATAGCTCTTTCCATAGCTCGCTGAGCGTCACGTGTCACGTCACCTATAGACAAACTAATTTAAACGAAAACAAACAAACCTATGCACAATTAACCTGTTTTTTCGGTCAGCTTGGCTCGAGTGCTTAGCCCCGGAATGAACAAACATACATCTCTTACACTCTCAAACAACTGAGCGAGACGTCTCGCTCGCTCGCGTACCGCGTTTTACCTCGCGCTTCGCTCGCGGCTCGTTCGTTAATTTTCGGGTGGTGTTCGTGTCGTTGTCGTGTATGTAGTTGAATTGAATCTGTCTTTGAGTTTCGTTCGTTTGCGTTGCGTTTATCGTTGACGTTGAATGAAAAAACCTGTTCGTAGAAATAACTAGTTTTGCCGCAATAAGAAAACAGTCGACACGTTGGCTGTAGAAAAACAGTTTAAAAAAACGGTTCGTCGATTCAACGCTCACTACTAGTGAGACTCGGATTACTCGACAACCGATCCGTATGGCTAATAAAGTGGCCATCCCGTCCACTCGGGACAAACCCCTGTAACCCGTTCCTTGTCTAAATAAACCGCGTCTCGACGAAGAGTTGTGTTTTACTGCTACCCCGTCTAGCCCCCTCGTTACACTACCAATATAAAAACTGGCAAACAAATCAACGCACGTCCAAAGTTTGCAATTCCGACATTTATTTCGCGCAAAATAAACTTTATTTTGTAACGGAAATTGAAGTTTTGAGCTGTGTTAAGTGTTTATGGAAGCAATAAAGGGTCGCGGGCTGTTTCCTGTTCCCACGGCCGTTGGCATGAAGCTGATGTTTCGATTGAAGAAGTGATCTGAGCACCAATTTTATAATAGGTCAAGGTTTCATGATAACTTTATATGAATTGTGTCCAATTTATATTATAGATAAAACTTTTGAAACTAACATGGTTATTACACAAATTGATAAATCCGTTCCAAAAATAATATATTGAAGTTCATACCGAAACACGTTGATGAATATGTCATTTAGACCGATGTGGCGCGGTGGGCGAAGGTCCGCCTGCGACGCAGGAGGTTGCGGGTTCGATTCCCGCCTCGGAACAATTGTGTGTACGATCTGCAGATATTTGTTCCGGGTGTTCTGGTCGTTTTCTATGTATAATAAAAAATATCTATCTATGTAATATATTGTATTATGTATATCAGTTATCTAGTACCTATAACACAAGCTCTGCTTACCATAGGGCTAGATAATGCTGTGTGAATTGTCCAGCATTATTTATTTATTTATAACGGAATATTTACCATGATTAGATTTTTGAATTTTCATTATTTTTATATTAAAAAATATATTTTATTACAAATAAAATCATGGTAAATATCCCGTTATAAATGACTAATTCGACAACCTGTTTTGGTATGAACTTCAATATATTATTTTCGGAACGGATTTATAATTTTTTTTTAAATCATTATTTAGAGCGTCATAATTGATGTTTTAGGCCCGAATAATTATAATGAAATACGACGTTCTGTTGATTGTTTGAAACATACCTCACATCTCCGCTTTGGTGGAGTCTGAGCCTAAGACCTTTCAGACCAATCTAAGCCCTAATCGGTTCATCCAATACGGAGCTACGAAACCACAGAACTGCTACGCATGTGTTACGTCGTAGACATAGGCTTTACGGTGTAGAGCGCCTACGTTGTTTGTAAGTTTTTTACGAGTAGATTAAAAAAATTACTGTTTGACATGTGGATTCGTGGATGCCTGAATATCATACCGCATTTATCTGTGCACATTAACCCTATACCGCTACCACACAGCAATAAAACATGTTTTCAAATATGGGTGTAACTACTCGTTCTTTAGATACATTTTATAGTCACAAAATAGATTCCCACAAGCTTTAAACGAGTGTCCGCTAGCTGCCTGTCATCGGATGACGTCAATAAAAAATGCATCTAACTTACGAGTAAAAATATGTATTACTAGCGACGCGCCCCGGCTTCGCACGATTTTCGATATATATATATATATATATATAAACATATAAACCTTCCTCGAAAATCACTACCTATCTATTGCTGAATACTGCATTAAATTCCGTTGAGTAGTTTAAAAGATCTAAGCGAACAGACAGCGGAAGAGACTTCATTTTATACTATGTAAAGATTTTATTATTTGAATTAAATTAAAGCAAAAATGTGTGGTCCAATAACCTCTGCCACTAGTGGGAGCGTAGACTAAGACATAAGTGGGAGGGAAAACGTACTTTTCTTTGGAGCATAGAGCATGTCAAAGGCCATAAAGTAAACACGCCATATATGTTTAATAGCAAACCTACATAAAATCTGTTTAACCCAGGTTTATATCCAACAAGGAGAATTTTATGTACCATACACCGACCAACACTATACAAGCTCACCTCAAAAGTATGTCAAATTAAGTGGAGGCTGTCACATACATTATGTACATAATATATTTGTATTTTTTTTTACTTTTTTAAATATATAAAAGGAAGCGCAAATTTTTATACCTTCTAAAGGACTAAAACTTTATAGCATCTAAATTTAGCAGCACCTTGTTAACAGAAAGTAAACCTGCAATGGCTGGCACTCAGAGCACAGAGGGTTATTACGGCACAAATTATACTGTGGTGGGTGGTTCTGTCGATAAAAATAAGCAGTTCCTTTCTCATATAAACCGCAATATTCAGTTAACTCGCATACAGCCCGAAGGTCTATCCAACACTTAATATTTACTACGTCACACCTACGTAAAGGATTCGCGAAGCCATGAGAAAAGCAATATTATGACCGACCTTATATCGTATGGGTATAATAATTAAGTTGTGCTCTCTATTGTTGGATTATTTATTATCTGGCAAGGTTGGTAGGTACAGACTCAGGATTATGTATTACTAGTTTCTGCCCGCGGTTTCGCACGTGTTGTGTGAATGACCTTGTGATAGAGCAACAAGCTGAGTCAGGACTTGTTAGACCTACACACGCGCGCTTATCTGCGTACAGTGAGGGCTACTTAGTACCAACCCAATGCTACTTGAGTTTGTACCTACATTTTATATTGACTTTTGTCTGTATTACGTGTTGTCTAGTACTAAGTAGTCTTATATTCGTGTAACTAATTTTGTTTGTGTGCTGTGTCTTATAAATAATTTTCTTTGTTTTCTTGAAGAATGCGTAATAAACCTAAAAACCTAAGTAGCTGGCCAATCAGCGTCACGTCACGCGCCATTTTGAGGATACTGTCACTCGGAAACTTTTAATCTTCATAAGAAAGTGAAAAGCTCTTTACCTACACTCGATTATTATTAGTAGGCATCATTTTGTGAAGTAATTTTATACTTATAAAATTACTCTACAAAAACACATACACATACTGCATACGGCTGGATTGGAGAGTAATTAATCCTAGTTTCATTTAACTCTTTAGATTTACTCTTACTGGCAGCATCCTTATACACATAAGTGATTGAATGTACTAGTGGTTTCTTTTTCACTTCTACTAGTGGAGAATAACTTCAAGTGACAAGAGAATAGAGAAGGACTCGCGCGCGCCGAAGATTTCGTAAGTTTGATAATTACAAAAAAAGCACACTAGCGCCGCCACCTATTTTATTTAAGCTAGTGGCCCTAAAGTGCCTCGTTGTACCGCCTTAATAAGTCCTTGCCTATTGATGGTGCTCATAAGCCTTAAAGGTCTTCCAAGGTTAAGCAGAATGATTCCACTTATTTTAAATGAGTTTTTATGAGGTTTTTGCTTAAAAGCACTTGACTTAGGTACCTACATATATGAAAAATGATGGGTGAATGGTATGAATAGGTTTAATAACCTGAGATTAAGAGGAATATTGAAGGTTTTAAATGAATAATATTTGTGACCGATTCTAAAGCTTATTTACCGAATTTATGATATGAGGGGCGTTCAATGTATTTTCGGTATCGGGTTGATTCATCACAGTTGTAAGTAATTAAAGTACATCATTAGCTAACGATACTATTTGAGGGTATTGTTATAAAATTTCGTGTTGATAACTTAATGTAAGAAAGTGTATTAATGTTTTTTTACAAAAACTTAAAATTTACTCAGATTTTCACTGTTACTTCATTTTTGCGGGAAAGAATGATCAAAATATCTCCATAATTTTAGTTACGAAGAAATCTGTTACTCATACATAAAAAACACAGTCTTCCACGACTTTTATTCGGTTAAAAAATATTAAATAAATTGTAATTTATTTGTATACTCTCTCTGTTTAGTTCTTTGAATAGTCCAGTATTATTTATTTATTGTCAGGTATATGTCGTTTACTACTACTAGTTAGTATTGGTAATAGTTTCTGCCCGCGGCTTCGCCAGCGTTATTTCTATGGAAACGTTTCATGGTTATTTCTGTCCCATGGGAACCATGGGTCCATGAATTATGGGATAAAGAGTAGTTTTGGCGTGAAGAAGTAACAAACATCCATTCATCCATCTTAACTTACGCATTTATAATATTAGTATGATATGTCGCTTATACATCGGATATTGATTATAAGTTCTATTTAGCTATTTTTCCCGACATTTCAACAGGTTTAACATTGTAGTCGTCCAGTACTCCAGTCATCATGTGACCACGACAATATAAACCTGTTGAAACGTCGGGAAAATACGTAAACAAATGCGATAAAGAATCTGAAAATATCCGTTAAATAGAAATTATACCTAATAGTATAAAGTAATATGTTATATGTCTTCGGATCGCGTAATATGTATTAAAAGTAATGAAATGAAATGAAATAATTTATTTGACACGACACAATTAGGTACATTTTAAAAACATATATGTAAAAAGGAAAGCAAAACTAGGTACAAACTTATTACTAAAACAATAGAGGTGAAGGTTACGGTTATCTACTAAAAATATTTATGTCGTATTTGTCGTAAGTTATGTACATCCAATCTGGTCATGGTAACCACTTACTGCCTTACTTAGATGTGATATTGCATGTTTCGTCTTCAACTTGTATTATATTAAAATAATTCTCAATACTAATACATTTCGTCTAGTTTAGAGTGAAAGAAGGTAACCTTTCTTGCCTGTTATTAATTTAAGTCATTATTAACAGGCAAGAAAGGTTACGAAAGTATTTTGAACTTTTACAGGTTGTTTTGAAGTTCATAGATGGTTCCATGAATTTGTTCGATAGGCAGGTAGGTACTTATAGTTTGAATGACTTTATTTAAAAGCGAACCACTGGAATGCGCATAGTTCTAAGAGAGGCCTTGGTGGTAAACTAAGCATACGCATGTATGGAGAAGGCTTTTTCTATTTAATCTGGAGACCTCAGTGACGCACCGGTCGAAGGTCCGCTTGCGACGCAAGAGGTTGCTAGTTCGGTGATTTCGTCGCGGGCTAAATGTTAGTATGATCGCAGATATACGAGTATGTTGCAGGTATTCAAGATGTTTTCTTTGTATTAAAAATATCTGTTTAATATGTAATGTACATATGTTTGTTATCCGTAACACAAGCTTTGCTTGTTTGGAGGCTACATTATCCTCCATTATACATATATACAATGATTTATTATAATATTTTTTATAATCAATAACAATAATAATCTAGTCATAGGAAATCCTAAACGAAACTACTTAACCCCGTCGAGTTTGAGCTCGTGTGAATTATCTTCCGAAGCACCATTGGCTCTAGATTATAAAATCTTGTTTATAAAAGTTTTTTTTTACATAAAATATTTATTATCGTGTTTATTCAATCAACCTAATTAATAATCAAATTTAGTCTACCTATCGATTTTTTATATATTTAAAGCCTATTCCATTCTTAACTCGCATAAGAGCCAGTGGGTCATGTAACCTTAAATAAATGGGCACTAGTATAATAATAATAATATAATAATAATAATATTGCTGGACAATTCACACAGCATTATCTAGCCCCATGGTAAGCAGAGCTTGTGTTATGGGTACTAGATAACTGATATACATAATACAATATATTACATAGATAGATATTTTTTATTATACATAGAAAACGACCAGAACACCCGAAACAAATATCTGCAGATCGTACACACAATTGTTCCGAGGCGGGAATCGAACCCGCAACCTCCTGCGTCGCAGGCGGACCTTCGCCCACCGCGCCACATCGGTCGTCACCTTAGTAGACACCTTTCGGTTTATTTTATAAGAGGTTTCTTATAAAATAAACCGAAAGGTGTGTCTACTACAATATATTCTATGGCCTTGATGAACCTTACTGACTCCGAATGCATTCAGGTGGAATGCAATCAATTCTGGCCCAGCTAGAATTGAAATTCCAGTTATTCCAATAAACGAAATCTGAAAAGTTGACATTTTTATACCTTTTTATACCATCTTTCTTTTCTTATCTCTTGTCTGAAAGAATCTCAAAATCTTTCAATAAGGCCTGCACTCCTCAGACCAGCTTCTACGGTGCGACTCAAGGAGAGGCGCGCCGCCGTCGCTGTGTGGGTACCCAATGTGTACATTTTGGGTGCCCACGCTCTCTATCTGTACTAATATTATAAAGAGGAAAGGTTTGTTTGTTTGTAATGAATAAGGCTCCGAAACTACTGGACTGATTTGAAAAATTCTTTCACCGTTGGGAAGCTACACTATCCTCGGTGAACATAGGAACATATTATATTTTCAAAAAGTTAGAGATCCGTACTAAAACCGTGCGTAGCCGGGAAGGTCCGCTAGTTACTCATAATATAGCTACCGCATGATAAAAGAGTCTTATCTGAACTGAGAGAAAACTTTCGATTTCTTTGCGCACATTAATCCAACGCCGCTACCGCACAGTAAAAATTGTGCTTTCTTCGTGATCTGCGACAATCTTATATCCAGGTTCAACGTGAGACAAGCAGGTTAAATTATTCAATTTATTTATTTTAGTGAAGTTTATAAGTACAGTTGACGATGTAACCACAGAATACCAGGGGCCCAATTATGATAACCATGGCTATACTATGACAATGGTATAGTCGCGGAAACGTCACTTTGGATGAAATAAACTGTAGATAGTGCGTGCAGTGCTATTGCATGGAGATATTGATAGAATAACTTCAACCTTGACACTTTTGACATGCGTTTCTCCATCTGTAGTTTCATTCTTATGAGTTAGAATACCAAATGTGTCATACTGTGACGAGACCAGTGTCATAGGGAATTTATTTATTTATGATACAATACGTACATAAATAAATTATTGTCCATTTGGCCTTTGCCCAGCAGTGGGACAATAATAGCTCAAAATAAATAAATAATAGTAAATAATGATACAAAATCCACAGCAAAATTAACCCAAAAATGTTAACTATCAAAACTTACGGCCAAAAACGAACTTACTTTTTAGCGAAGTGGGTTTAGGAAAGCGATTGGTTTAGCAGAATAGGGCCCCAGAAAGGTAAGCGAAGTTTCCCCGAATCCAATACCCCGTTTCTCTATAATCCGATTTGTGCACGAGATATCATATCAGGTCTTGTTATACGGAGGTAAACAATGGAATACTACACGTACGTTTTGTGAATTTCCGTTGGATTTTATTTACAAAGAAATATTTTTTTTCCTGGAATCAGGGACGACAAAATGAGATAATGCTGGTCATGAAATGAATAAAGGATCCAGCACCACTACCGCAAACAACTAGGCAATCAAATATCGACTTAAACTTGTAATCTTTAGATACATTTTACAGTGACCAAATGGCTTACCATAAGTTTCAAGTGAGTGGCCTAGTTCAGCAGTTGACGTAAGTACCTAACTAGTCCACCGCTGCTGGACAAAAAAAATCCTTCTCTCCTTCCAGTAGCTACCAATTTAAATTACTAAATGCTGTCCTTTTCACGCAGCATCCAGTAGAATTTATTTTGTAAATTAATCAATTGTTTGGTTAAATGGCCCAGTGTATCGTTAATTTGTCCGTGACGCCTGCGTAGAGCGACAGTTAATTACGGAGTGGAAACTATCAGGTAGCCCTAGCAAAAATTGCTGATGCGATGCGAAGAATGCAACTTGATGGCGGCACTTCACTATCGCCGATGGTCGGCGATTACTCATCATTCAAGTATGGAGGGTTATTATTATTTGCTTTGGTGTGGCTTTCGTATCACGGCGGCCATAATAGGCCTATTGTGATCGCCACTTTTACGTTTCAGCCCCGAAGCCGTGGCGTTCATAGTTCGCCACTAACCCTTGCAGCTGCTAGGAACTGTAGGATTTTCTTCGGGGTGATGTCTTTCAGCTCGTCTGGGCTATGCAGATGCTGATGGAGGGTTAACTCGCGTGTAGTCGCCGCATCATTCCATTGTGATCGCGGGCAGGTTATACACATGTTAGGTACTTACTTTTAGGCTCAGCGACCCAAAGTGGGTCTCCTCCGACACAAGACTTTTCCAGGCATTCCCCAGCTATTGCGGTCGAGTTCGTGGAGTATGGCTTCAATTTTGTCAATCCAACGATACCTAGGCCCGCCGCTCATTCATTGATCTATGCTTGAGTGATGTTTAAGCCATAGAAAAGTGTTACTCAAGCATATCGATATATTTGATTTGATTTGATGATTGAAATCAAATTTTAAGTTTTGGCCGTAGAGTGTCAAATTTTGAAGATTCACTGGCCGCCTGCAAGGGACACCGCTGCACCATCCCGCCTCAGTCGTCATTTGATTACGTTGATCTACACGCTGCCGTCACCGTAATCACCAAAAAGCGAATTAATTATTTTTTTCATTATTTTATCTATGCTAGTTTTAAGGTACATAATTAATATGGACCGTAGAATAAGTTAAATAAGATCTCTTACTTTTCTATGGTCTGAAATAAATGATTATTATTACATGTCGATGACTAGGCAAGCTTTCATAATTCCGGCCCTAGTGGCCGCCTGGTCAAAGCCCCGATGGTTTTCCCTTATACATCTTGACAGGCCGATTCTCCTCTATTCTATAAAGTGTCAGCCAGTGGAGACTAGCGCTTTTGTACTCGCCTATGACCTTTGGTACGATATTTTATTTGTGCTAGGGACAGCTAGTGTTTGCCGAGCATGATTGATTTTTATTGATGTTAGCAAAATGTAATGGTTACGAAAATATTACCAATTCTGTGTACCTATGTCATTTCGGACATGAGGCCAAGCATGGGGTTGGTCTTTAGGGTAGAATGATCAATAGTGACATCGCATCGTGATACATTGCATTTATTATTGAAGTTGAAGGAATTCATTTCAAATAATTTACGCAATAAGACGTAAAATTTATTATTCTACGCAACAACAAACCCCGTGCATGCCCTACTGTAGGTTCCCGACGAATTTTTTTAACAAAGCCTATGTTTTATCATTAAACTAGTGCTTATTCATCGAGCTGTGATGGTTATTCCACCTGTGCTCTGATTCTTACTATTACGGGGACTTAACCCCTTATATCCTCAAAATTCCCCTATAGCCATCCTTAGACTCGCACTTTCCGATCTAACTGTCCGCACAGACCAACGCATTGGTAAAAACACAATAATGATAATGAAACTGGTTCTAATATCGATGGCAAAAGTATATAGATCATTCATTATATTATAGTAGGTTACATACTTAGTTAACAATGCCTTATAGCCCATGTTCAGTTTTATGTTTTTATAAGAACTCACACAACACACATGAGTCTCACTTAAATTACATAAATTGATTAAATCTACTCCAGTCATGCGTCACGAACTAGATCATTTAGCCTAATTAATAATAATGCATCGAAATAATCCTAAATCTTTTAAAAACCATCGATCGATCTTCTATGCACTGTTAGTCAAAGTGACTCACCGTTGTGTCGCTTGCTCGTGTTCTCTAGTCACAGAAGCAATCCTCGGTCATCCGTCGGCGATCTGCGCGCATCCTTAACTCAACCAGTTTTGTGGCCAGTCGGCAAAAATCTTTGTCAACCTACCTACTACCAAGGTACTACTGAGAATATTTCTTCGCTTTCGCGACCGCTACGCTATAATAACACACTTTTGGTGCAAGAGAAGTGAAAAAGTAATATTACACGTATTTACAAAGGCTTCCCAATTATTTATCAATACTAATCAATACCAACAATGCAATATAGGCCATCAACTCCCATTGTTTCCCAGTAAGAGCCCCGCGACCAGCATACTTTGACCCCTCATCGCCGCTCAATTCTGAAGGCCTCACCGTGAGCATTAATCCACTGTAATATATTTTTTTTCTTTATTTTTATAATAATACTGGACAATTCACACAGCATTATCTAGTCCCAAGGTGAGCAGAGCTTGTGTTATGGGTACTAGAATACTGATATTTATAATACATTATATGGATAGATATTATACATACATTTTTATTATACATACATAGAAAACGACCAGAACACTCGGAACAAATATCTGCAGATCGTACACACAATTGTTCCGAGACGGGAATCGAACCCGCAACCTTCTGCATCGCAGGCGGACCTCCGCCCACCGCGCCCTATCGGTCGTCAAATGTATAAAGGTGGATTTAGACCAATTCTAATTTTAGCCCCACGTCATATAATTTCTTCACAATATATATAAAAAAACTATTGCTCAAAAAGTGTATAATATAGCGTATCGTAGCGGACGTTAAACTGGAGTCTTTGCCCTTGGGATATTTTTTTCTTTCTAATTTTTGTCTCAAATCATCATCAGCACAAGACATTTGTCCTCTTACATAAAAACTCGAGTTTTTTGTACCATTAAATAAATAAATAAATAATGCTGGACAACAATTCACACAGCATTATCTAGCCCCATGGTAAGCAGAGCTTGTGTTATGGGTAGGGTACCAGATAACTGATATACATAATACAATACATTACATATACAGATTTTTTTTTTATTATACATAGAAAACGACTATAACACCCGAAACAAATATCTGCAGATCGTACACACATTTGTTCCGAGGCGGGAATCGAACCCGCGACCTCCTGCGTCGCAGGCGGACCTTCGCCCACCGCGCCACATCGAATTCATTTTTGACAATGGCACTTATAATGCGCCTTCTTGGGTACAATTTCGTTTGAATTCATTTTTGAAAATGGAACTGAATGCGCCTTCTTAGTGATTATTTTTGGATGTTTATGTCAGGGTTATTCTTCCTTCGTGGTAGAATGTGTATGTACGTTGTGTTGAGCGTAAATGGTACACAAAAAAAAATGTGGTGGCGCGAAATTACTGAAATTGTATGTTTACTATAAATTGGACGGATGGTGAATGTGGTTTATGTAATAAATTATGGAACAGAAGTGCAAAAAATAATTAATAATATGAAATCACGCAAAATGGGTTTAAAGACTTACGTCACATTCGTGAAGCAGACCTCTACTTCACAATAATATATGTAGCTTATAGAGAATAACACATATATTCATAAAGATATATTGTATGTATATTATCCAAAATATCTATCACCACGCGGGTGAAACCGCGGGGCGCAGCTAATACATAATAATGCGAAAGTTTACACGGATGAATGTTTGTTACTTCTTTACGTCAAAATTATTACGTAGATCAGGCTGAAAACGATGGCGGTCTAGACCTGGGATAACACATAATTTACTTGTTAACCCATACATCACTTATAGAACTAACGCGTGCAAAGCAAAGCCACTGGCAGAAACTAGTAATACATATAATAACAGTAAGTATAATTATAATAACAGGCGATTGTTGCGGTGAGAGACTGCAGGTAGATGCTGGATGCGTCAAGCAGGAGACAGGGCGTTATGGCGCTCATTGGGGGAGGCCTATGTCCAGCAGTGGAATAATATAGACTGATGATGATTATGTTGCGGTGAGAGACTGCAGGGAGATGCTGGATGCGTCAAGCAGAAGACAGGGTGCTATGGCGCTCATTGGGGGAAGTCTATGTCCAGCCGTGGACTAATATAGGCTGATGATGATGATGATGTTGCGGTGAGAGGCCGCCTTAATAAACAACAACCGAAAGGAATATTATCGGAGGTCTACTAACACTGGTCAATCGACTCCATGTTCTCTGATTGAACAAAACCGTTACGGCCCGATTGCTTTGGAAATTATTTTGATTACTTTTGTTGTGGTTTTCATTAGTATTGTAATGGCGGATAAAAGTTAGCGAGGTGAATAAAATAGGTTTGTGAGGTTAAACAAACTGCGAATTACTAAAGCGTATGTGTAGTTCTTGAGTGGAGACCACCGAAAGACTGCAGGTAGGTGCTGGATGCGACAAGCTGAAGACAGGGCGCTATGGCGCTCATTGGGGGAGGCCTATGTCCAGCAGTGGACTGCTATAGGCTGATGATGATGATGATGTATTCAAACCTATGTATACCTACATAGATATATATACACCTACATAATATAAAAAGCGTAGAACGTGCCGAATTGACCAATCTTTAAGCCTGTAATATTAAGCTGTGCATACAGCGGAATCAAAAAGCGTACGCGGTAAGGTTTAATCCTGGGAATGCCCATTTCTCCGAATTTTCCGGGAATTCCCGATATTTTTGGCCGATTATAAGTATATTATTACTAACTTAGGTTTTACCAAAGAGCTCCCAAAGAATGGTTTATTTACATAGAAGTATGATAGATGTATTTTTCGGAAGAAAATAAAAAAAGTATAAAACAATTCGAAACAAAAATTTACTATCCCCGTAAAAATGTAGAGTTCGTAGCAACTTCGTAGCAGCGCTACGCCGTAGACCCCTACGGCGTAGACGCTCTACGAACTACATTTGTCTCAAAGGGCCTTGACTTGCAAATCGTCTGGCGGGTTGTTATTAGTTTTGTTAGAACTATTGTTTAGCTTGTTATGTCAGTTTTAATAATTATAAGTCTGCTAAAATGCTTTAGATATTCCTATTTCATTTCTTTTCAGAAAATTAAGACTGAAAATGTCACTAACAAAAAGAATTGAGAATTAAAATCGAATCATGGTCCAGTAGGACTCATTATCAAACTATTTTTTACTTATTATTTTAGTAATAAATTAAATAATATCCTAAAATATATATATTTCGGCAGGACAAGGACCGGCGACCAACCTCAGTAAAAATCGAATTTTCTGGAATATCATTTAATTTCTTTGAGATTAACCCGAGTCCGAGGGCTTAGGCTATAATGACAAAAATCATTATCAGTAGTTCCTGATGAAGGAACCCTATGATATAATGATAATGATTTTTGTCATTCATCACCATTCATTATTTTACCCACAGGCCTCCCTCTATCTTATTTTTTTTATTGCATAATATTCATAGAGCATTATGTAGCCCCACACAATAACTACATATTGTACAAACGTACTAAGCAGGGCTTGTGTTATTGGTACTAAAAACAGATATAAATAATACATTATAACTACATAGATATATCCATATCGGCCATATCTCGCGAAGAACCGACGGCCGATGGGGCAAACGTGTTCTTGAGTGGAGACCACGACTCGGTAAACGTAGTGTAGGACGCCCTCCGACCAGGTGGGATGACGACCTGCGAAAGACTGCAGGTAGATGCTGGATGCGGCAAGCTGAAGACAGGGCGCTATGGCGCTCTTTGGGGGAGGCCTATGTCCAGCAGTGGACTGCTATAGGCTGATGATGATGATGATGATGACATAGATATTGTATTTGTGTAAGTCCTTATGATAGTATTATTAAAGCTTGTTACGAACCGGTACCCTATCCCTGATATTTCCCGCTTAACCTTCAAACGGACGCATAGTAACAAAAAACAACACTGTGTTAACCCTACATGCACATCGCAACGTTACAATATTTCGTTAGGCGATAGCTATAGCAGGGGTTGGCAACCTTTTGGTAGGCAAGGGCCGCAGTGTAGAAGGTGTTAGAGGGATATTAACAATGCTCAAGTATTTTATCTTAAAATTTTACTTCTCTATGTGCTTATTTTGTGACCCCGAAGAAATACATAAAGGCAAACCTTAAATTTGCATCTTTTGTTTATAAAGCTACACAGTAAACAAACAGTGCAACACAATGTGCCTAAATGATTGATCTTGCGTCTGGTAAAGTAAAAAGAGCTTATCAGAATAAAAAGATAATGGTTTTGAAAATAAAAAACACAGCTATCGGCGCATGTAGCCGCAATTTTTAACAGGATCGCAGGCCACAAGCTTCCCTCGAACCACGGGTTGGCGACCGCTGCAGCAGCCCATAGTATAGTAGAGATAGAGACAGCAACTCGCGCACCTGCAAGCTAGCGTCCGCGCGTGTCCTCGCCCGCACCTGAGGGCTCCTAGCGCGCCCCGCGTCATTCGCGCTCCGACCGCCGAACGCGATGGGTGTGTCTCGCACGACCGCAGCGCCGCTCGCTCCTCACCTGTTGATAGTCGGCGATTCCGAGCCTCGCGGCCTGGAAGGTTAGTCCTAGCATAAAGCCTGTTATTTTTTATCGTGATGTAAAAAAGATGCGTTTTTGTGATGAAAATTTTTGGTCACGGTACCAACGCGTTATTTGTGGAGTCAAAGGGTGGTTTTAAACGAATGTCGCCTGTGTCTGAAATTGCATGGACGTTTTGAGACTTCGTTGTACGATTTTTGCAGGACGATAAAGCAGTCAGCAAAAAGTAAGGATGATTAAAAAAAATATATAAAAAATGTGTCAATAATAAATATAAAAGATAATTAATTTATTTGGTTCACAAACAAAGACAGTACAAAACAAATTCAAACATAGACTTAAAAGAGGTAAGAAAGTAACATTATTCCTAGCAACACACAATAGTAAAATGTAACCCTTTGTATTTTGAAACTTGTTATTTCTCGTTTGGATTGTTTGATAACTCTTTGAAGATTATGTAGCATGCAAGGTCACTAAATAATTTTTAGCATATTGATATTTATATTGCTGGATATCTAAAGAATGTATTTAACATCCTCCACTGCGATGACTCACCAGTTCAGTAGCATAAAATTGCGAGCCCGCGCGGTCAGTTTGCATATTAAAAATTTCACCGAACCACGAAAAAAGACAGTAATTATGTTATTGTGGAGAAAGAAAATTTTTTTAGCTTTGTTTTGCTCTAAACCCACAAAATCATAGCCATACTATACTTTTGGCCTCCTCAAAACAGGCCACCTGTTTATAATCAGTGTTGTAGTGTCAGTGTTTTTATAATTCAATGTTTTCCACTGGCCAGGTATTTGATACAGGGGAACTGGCAAACACATTTCCAGCCTATAAATGTTGCGGGTTCAAATCCCACCTACCGGTGACGATGTTTTAAATACATAAATTCTTAGATGAATGATGTACATTTTTGTAAATGTGATAAGCTATATCACATGTTACTAGCTTACAAAAATTTTAAATAATTTAATAAGTGACTCATCAATTTAAATTTTCAAATCTACCTTCTTTTTTACTATAAAATACCTACCTTTACTCCATGACCTTGATCGATACTACTTACGTTCGTTGGTTCACAGGAATTTATCATGACCAAATTTTCTGATAAAATGTCGGGAATGTTTTAACGAGGGGGAATTGGATGGATAATTATCTCGTTATATTGATTATTGTGCTAATTATCTCGTTATATTGACTATTAGGGCTCGAGATCTTAGTTCTTATTCTGTTATATTATATTTATATAAATATAAAGTTTTTTCCCGAGTGCGATAAGAAAGAGTTGGAACCATTTCGAACTAAACAATAGCTATCGAACATTAACCTTGAAGAGGTTCATCCCATTTTGACAACTCGCAGATCGTATGAAAGAATAAAAAAAATATTTTGACAAAGTTTCATCGCGTGTGTACTTGTGCTTTGATGTTACTGTATCATTATACTCTCCCTAGGTTTTTAAATCTACAGAGGATTGTTAATGCTTGTTTTTTGGTAGCACTGACTTACGTGTTAAGTACGTAAGGCGTAAACGGGAATGACAGCTAGATGTTAGGTACTCACTTTGCAGAACGTATTTGTTAAAGATTTTTTAAACTGGGAATAGAGTTACTAATCTCATCTGAACTCTCTTCCCAGTTTAAAAAATCTGTTACCTTTTTTATAATAAACAGTTTCTGCCCGCGGCTGTGCACTCGTTTTGTCTATGGAACCGTTTAAAGATTATTCCTATCCCATGAAAACTGTAAAATGGGATAAAATTTGATTGCAGGCTTAGAGCTACATCTGTGAAAAGTATCATGCTGATTTATTTAGTACTTTTGGCGTGAAGAAGTAACAAGCATCCATACATCTAACCATTCAAACTTTTGCGTTTATAATAATATTAGTGATACACCTTTGATTGACCACAATATTACCTGGTGGATTGACGATGTGCCTCACGATGTATCACGAAGGTCTAGATCAGATCCAGGCTGTCATCACCATCATCAACCTATGTTAGTCCACAGCTGGACATAGGCCTCCCCCAATAAGCGCCATAGCGCCCTGCCTTCAGCTTGACGCATCCAGCATTTGCCCAGGCTGTATTACCAACATAATACATAGTTAGTTAGTTATGTTGCCTACATAGTAAGGAAAGAATTTTCGTAAAATATTATGATTCGCGAACGATGTCTCAGACATGTAATAAGTGAAATACTACAAAAAGAAATATGTTCACCGGGAGGGAGAAAATTGCGTGAATTCCTTCAAAATACCGTGAATAACGTCACGACTGTATATAATTAACGTGAAGTGAATTTACGTTATAAAACGGAAATTTCGAAATTATTCGACATAACCTCCCGGAGGATTGCGGAGTTAATTAGACCACTTGTTGTTTTGATATGATTTATACAGGGTTAAATAAAATAATTAACCGTTTTCCAGCGGTTTAAACATTTGCGAATATTATCTCTATTTCTTCATTCTGTGTTCGAGGTTTACTATAGACTACAAGTTTATACACAGAGGAATAAAATAAAATATTATACATTTGGAAAGCTATTTTGCAATATGAATATTTGGATATTCGTGTTCCATTTAAATTGATGGGATTAGTTTTAGGCGCATAGAATGAGTTCAAAATACGTTTTTTCTACCCCTTTGTGCCCCGCGGTTTCACCCGCGTGGTGATAGATATTTTGGATAATATACAATATATCTTTATAAATTGTAGCCTATGTGTTATTCTGATGTATAAGCTATATTATTGTAAAGTTTCATTAAAATCCATTCAGTAATTTTTACGTGAAAGAGTAACAAACATCCATCCATATTTACAAACTTTCGCGTTTATAATATTAGTAGGATTTTTAATAATTCGGTAGATCTTTGGCTAATTCCAATGGAACTTTTGTTTCTAGGGCAAAATTCGCTACCTTACCGAATCTTTGGTTTGTAAAAGACCTGTAACTAAAAATTGTATTTGTTAAGTATTGTAAATGTATTGCATTAAGTATATAAGACATCCAGTACCCATAACACAAGCTCTGCGTAGCTTGGGGCTAGATAAATAAATAAATAATGCTGGACAATTCACACAGCATTATCTAGCCTCAAGGTAAGCAGAGCTTCTGTTATAGGTACTAAATAACTGATATACATAATACAATACATTACATAGATAGATATTTTTTATCATACATAGAAAACGACCAACAAATATCTGCAGATCGTACACACAATTGTTCCGAGGCGGGAATCGAATCCGCAACCTCCTGCGTCGCAGGCGGACCTTCGCCCACCGCGCCACATGGGTCGTCGATGATGCTGTGTGGATTGTCCACCATTATGTATTTGTTAATTTAATTTCACAGAATTTTATTTCATCTAACCTTTTATTACTATCAGTAAAACAAGTGACGATTTGCTCTCTAGACTATTATTCCTATTGTGATTATGTGGGACATTTCTCAATGTTTTACTTACCTAATTATATAGACGTTTGTTATCGGAACATAATAAGTTATACATAAATAATAAGTAAACAAAGTTATAAGAGGGAATGTTGTGGGTCTCGTCTTCGACATAGGTGTGCTTGCAGAAGTCTGCGAAGTCGAATTTTTGACTATTGTCCTGGTCGATATTTGATGTCGTGAATTCCCGCTTGGGAAATTTTGGCAAAACAATGACTAACCATGGGTACATTATGTTTTTTGTTACATAAATCTATTTTAACGAAATAATTCCAGTGTTGAAATCTTGTGTTTACTTCAGTGGTTTACTTGTATTCTTAGAGTTTCTGAAAATCGATTTGCAGGCCGTTTTTGAACTGCCACCTGGTTCTGACTTTTCCACTGCGGACTCGTGGTCACACCAGATTGTCACACTGGCGTGACTAGCAGGACTTTATTTTACTCGTGGTCAATAACTTCCTGACTATGGGGTTAAGAAAAGGCCAAACAGCGTTCTTTCATTCTGACTTATGTCAAAAGAAGAAACAAATAACTTAGCTATCGCTTAAATGGCGCTCAGGGCCCTATGGCGGACATTGGGGAAGGCCTATGTCCAGCAGTGGACTGCTATAGGCTGATGATGATGATGATGGTCGCTTAAATGTTCACTTAAAGTTAAAATAGGTTTATAACAGGCTAAGTTGCTATCGCCAACTTATCTAGCATTGCTAATGGCTGCCAAGGGAATAATAAAGATTTAGCAAAACATATTTTGGATTAAGCTAAGAAATAAAGATATAAGAATGTTCATCCTTCGCTGGCCATAACCACTCCCGGGTTGAGGTACCTACAGGTTGGGGAGACTTATTCACAACGGGATAGTTGAAATTTGATAGAGTCTTATCTAAACTGTTTCTAAAAAAATAAAGAAAGACGTCCGAAAATTATCTCTTCTTCTGAGGTTATCTATATGGAGTAGAATTTTTTTTAAAACTTATTGTTTTCCTAATCAAAAATGATTATCAAATAAGAAATATGGTGTTTTTGATTCGCCTTTCTTGAAATCCAGATTTAATTTATTTTATTTTTATTTAGTCTCTACGACTGCCGAAGTGCCGGCTTAACGTTGTTTTTTGTTCTAAACTCCATTTTATTTTATTTATTTTTTTATTTTTATCTCTTAGGGATAATAAACAGTAACACAACATTAACTTATTTCTAAAAGTGAACCAGCCCCGTTATCCACATGTTACGACTATATTTTGACTGAGGTACCTTGCTACCCACTGTAGATTTAATGGTCGAAAAATTTAATTCCTTACTTATTGCTCTTTTTGATAAACATGTACCTGTTAAAATGATAATTGTTACAAATAAGCATTCACTAACCTGGGTTACTGATGTTTGTAAGATAATGATCGATGAACGTAACAAGGCACATGAGACGTATCGCAAATCAGGCCTAGATCAGGACGGTACATATTATAAGGATTTGAAGAAATTAGTTTTAACCAGTATAGCTGCTGAGAAACGAGCATATTTCAATACTGTAGTAAATTCGCAAATCAAAAACAGTAAAATATTTTGGAAAAACCTTAAGAATAAGATATTAGTTAACTCAGCTGATGAAAAGTCTTTACCTGAATGTTTTAATGACCCTAATAAAATTAATGCACATTTTTTGAATATTCCTGGCGATAATAGAGTACTGTCTTCAGATCTCTCATTTTACAATGATAATAAGTACACGAGCGAGACATTACAACTAAAACCCATCACGCCGACTGAGGTGTCTAAAATTATATTGTCATTAACGTCGAATGCTCTTGGTGATGATGGTATTAGTAGAGAAATGATTATGTTCTCGCTACCTTGCACCTTGGACGCCATAACAGCAATCATAAATAAATCCATTATAACAGGGACGGTTCCAAGTCAGTGGAAAACTTCTATTGTTACTCCTATACCGAAAATTAACACCCCGGTTGAGATTAAAGACCTTCGGCCTATAAGTATTCTGCCATTCCTATCGAAGCTCCTTGAGAAAGTTATCAGTGAGCAACTTACTAGGTATGTGGAATCTAACAGTATTTTGCCTTCTTTACAGTCAGGATTTCGTAAAGGTCGTGGAACTGTGACTTCCCTTCTGGATGTCACAGATAATGTTCTGGCGGAGCAGGATAAAGGATGCTGCACATTACTCACCCTGCTTGACTATTCACGTGCATTTGACTGCCTCAACATTCCACTCCTTCTCGCCAAACTTTCTTACTATGGTTTAAGTCAATCATCTATTATGTGGTTCCATAGCTATCTTAGCTCTCGGTTACAGACTGTAAAATTGACAAAAAATGATGGATCGACTTTATTATCACAACCATTGCCTATTGTTCGTGGTATCCCGCAAGGCTCTATACTTGGCCCTCTTCTCTTTATTATTTATTGTGCAGATATGTCAAAGGTCATCTCTTACTCTTACTACCATTGCTATGCAGATGACGTCCAAATTTATGTATCAGAGAAACCAGACAATTTAGCGCAAGCTGTTCAGCGGTTGAATAAGGATCTGAACGCCATTGCTGATTGGTCCTCGCGCAATGCGCTCGTGTTAAACCCAGCTAAGTCACAATATATGGTTTTGGGTACCAAAAACCAAATTGACAAGCTAAATGGCGATCCTGACGTAACGATCTGCGATGCTAAGGTTGCCAGGGTGGAAGAAGCTAGAAATCTCGGAATTACCATCGACAGTAACCTAAGATTTGAGACTCATGTTCTTAATCTAGTAAAAACTTGTTTTTACCGCCTAAAGATTCTTTACAAAATTAGGAGTCAATTGACTGAAGCATCCCGTATCGTCCTTTGTGAATCTTTGTGCGTCCTGATCATTTCTAAACTAAATTATGGAGATATTGTTTTTGGTCCTCGTTTACTTGCGAGAACCCAGCGCACCATACAAAGAGTGCAGAATGCTTGTTGTCGCTTTTGTTTTAATATTCCACCTCGTAGTCACATAACACCGTACCTTAATAAGATGTCCTTATTGAATATGGAATCACGAAGACTACTGCACCTAGGCGGACTGGTCTTTGACGTTATCAAGTTTAAAAAGCCTGAGTATCTGCACTCGAAACTTAACTTCGTCTCTGGTGAACGGTTACGGTCAATAAGATCTGCACTCTCCTATCACAATCACAAGACTGCAGCTTTCAGGGGAAGTTTCAGGTACTCGGCAACGAAGTGCTGGAACAATATACCTCCCCCTATTCGCAATACTAACACTAAATACATATTTAAAACAAAATTTTAAAAGTTCTTATTGCAAAAGCAAATAGAAGGTATACCCAAGCACTTCGTATGCCAAAAATAAAGCTATCGTTCTGTTCACTTTTTTCTATGCTAGTTATAATTATTAATATAATTATAAGTATTATTTTATTATAATTATTATTTATTATTGTTTGTAATCTATAAAAATTTCATAGACTTTGTTTTTACTACATAACTATTATTCTTATTTTTACATTCATACACAACTACATTACTAATTAATTCTCAACCTATACATTTTCCGTTTGTGCTCGTTCTGCTCGCTCTCAGGTTTTGGCTGAAAATCAGTGTTTTTGCTTTTAGCAAAAAATATCGCTGAGCCATGGCCTATTTGTTGTACTGCAGCACACACATGTTTACCTACAGTAAGTAATTTAATTGCTCGTTTTATTAATTGTTTTATGGTAATTTAGTTTAATATTGTATCTTTTTCTATGTCAATTGTATGTGTGTGTTATTAGTACCAAATAAACGTTTTATCTATCTATCTATCTACCTTCGAGATTTAATTCAGTTTCCACGAATAAGGCCGCGGACTCAACAGGCGTCTCATTTAGAGGTTATACACCCGCGGCAGGGTGCGTCAGCTTCGGATAATTTGCTCCACCTTTTTGGGGTTGGTTTTTATACCTAGTTTAGTCTTTTTGCCTTTTATTCGGTATATTTTACTTACTTTCACTTTATTTTACTTATTGAAGCTTGAAAATCCGTTTATAATATTATAAAATATTTATTTTCTAGAACGGAGTTGCCTATCTCCGTTTTACCTATATAATCAAAAATATGTTTTTAAGCCAACAAAGATATTTGAATAAAAACTTAACAAAAACTTGTTACGTAAACAAGAAGCAACAAAGTAACAGCAAATTATTCACGATAAAATAAAACACAAACTTCAATAAGGCATAATTGTAAAAGGTAGAAATTCGGGTTTGAAAAAGGATGAGAGACTAATTAAATATCTTACTTATGAATAAAAGCTTTCAAAACCAAAAACTTCACTGCTCCGCTCAAGTCCACTTTAAGAGTTTCTTTGAATCTTAGTATTAATTTTTATCTATCTACTTAGCCCTTAAACACTCCCTACTAGGGGTAGTTTCTCTTTAATGGGCCATTCTGTCCGGTATGGTGATTATGTAACTCGCGACTTGTTTGCGACAGGCGTAAATTAAGCAATCAGTGCTATCAAACGCCAATTTTGACGTTTGATAGCAGTTTGGTGTCAAATTAATACAAAATTGACGTTTGACAGCATTGATTGCTTAATTTACGCATGTCGCAAACCGGTCGCGAGTTACATAATCACCCGGCCGTTCTGCGCCACCCTCATCCACTCCTTTCTTACTATTTTTACGATGTCGTCTAGCCATCGTTGGAAATTATATTTTCTTATATTACTGAATCACACGGACATAATAAGGCTACAAATAACTAAACATTTTGAGTTAGTCTAGTGATAGTCTGACTACTGTAAGTGCATAATTGTATTTTAAAGAACACTCAGCAAGTGTCTTCCCAATAAGTAGCAACAAAAAAAGAATGTGCCAATGGACATGTTCTTAGAGACATGTTTAAAAAAAACAGTTTAAAAAATACTCTCTAGCCAAATCTATGGCTAGATTGTAATGTTATTCTAGTGTATTTAAATATGTATCCCAGAAAATTATAAAAATATATATCACAGAATTTCCCGATTACATTTCATACATCACGTGTAGATTGTCTTCAAACAATAGACTCAACAAGCGAGAGCCTTCTTTATGAAAAAGATTAAACGAACATTATAAGTCACGTTAATCGAGGTTTAAACGAAGCCATGCGCGGAAGGTTAGTCAAGGACGAACGGCTTATACAAGTAAATTAATATAATTTAGCCAGGGACTAAATTAATCTTGCCAAACCTTCACGCGTTATTAGTAAGTAGGGTTAATCTCGTCTAAACTCCGAGTTAAGATTAGGATCTTAACAGCAAAGGTTCGATGAGCTGAATGAGGTATCCCAAGACTGTTCTTTGTAGGTTGATCTAAAGGTGTATTTAGACTACACGAATGAATGCTCATTCTATCCCCACTCCGAAAAATATTTTGGTATAAGCAGAGACAGTATTCTTTTGTTGTTATATCTTGTGTTCGTAGGCATTAAAAATAGATGGATTTGGTCTAACCATAAACTCACCTCTAGGCAAACCGTAGACATATATAACATTTTTACAATTTTTTATGGAAAATAGTGTGTAAACGTCTGTAATGGAACGTAAAAATCCTCTCATAATCCGCTTCACTGTCCTCTAAAAATGCCATTAATTTAATTTGTTTGTTAGCAATTCGTCCAAGAAGTGATTTGTCCAAATAGCGACTCGTCCACTAAGCAGTTCGACAATATCGTGATTCTCTGTTACGCAGTTTGTCCAATTAATACTACTTTTACTGAATTGTCCAGCATAATCATCCAGGCAGTAAAACTATCCAATTTTATTTGGGTCTTATTTTTATACAAAGGAATCTTACATAATATCGTACACTTTGTTCATGAACCACGAGATTAAATATCCGGGGAAGTCAACTCATTTTTCCGGTCTTTGAAAACGGATTAACTTTTTTATTCGTAAGTATTTACCTACTGAATAATGGTACTAATTAAATGCTTAGAGCATTTTCGGTGTTAGAAAGAATCCGAGCGAAATACTAATTCATTAGAGATGTATAATGGAGGACGGCTTTTAGGGTAATGAAAATACTCTTAGTCTTTGTCTAGATAAGATTTGCTAGTTCTTTGGAATTTTGTCTGGTTTTCTTTTAACGGTTATGTATCCGAATCATTTCAATACTTTTTGGTCGTCCATTTCATTTCTACCTTTAAATGGTGTATACGTCTACTCTCTTATTTGCTGTTTGGCACATGCACGACTGTATGAAGTTTACTAATACAATACAATACAATACAAAAATACTTTATTGTACACCAGATACAGAACATTATGAAAGATATTACATGTGACAAGTACAATGGGCGGCCTTATCGCTTAGAAGCGATAAGGCCTAAAACTACTAATTGATGATAGGTGAGTAAATTAAGACTCTCTTATAGTTAAAATAAACTCTTGGCTATTAATAAGAGAAAAATGAATGAAATGTTAAAGTCAAGTCACACTCAAAAATGCTTCGTCAAAAAGGTAGGCACTTGACCAGCAGTGGGACAACATACTTCTAATATAAAGGTTTGTGTTGTTCAAATAAAAAATTTCATCACAGACACAGATATTGGACGAGAAGGGGAAAGCTTCGATTTTTATCGAGACAACATAAAGAGTACGGAAGATTATTCTAGTTGATTTTTCCATGAAAGAGTATTGAAGATATTTTAAAAATAAAGTTTACTAAAGTAACCTAATCTGTCTTCCTTTCATCATGATAAAACATGTGTTATTTTGCGGGAAGAAGCAAGTACCAGATAAAACGACAAAAATAATACTATTTTATTGAATTGAATATTCTGATTCCAAATATAAAGTCAGTTACATCAACAAATATAAAGTCAGTTATCAAAATATTTACATACACCCGAGAACGCGACGCTACGGCCCGCCACCCGATCCGTCTCTGAAAGACGGGTTGCCGGCTGTTGCCGGTGATGGGGGTAAAAAAAGGGCAAACACGTAACCCGACGCAGCAGTCGCGGTGTGTTTCTAGTCCAGAACCGACGCCACGCCTCAGTTCAGTTGTTCAAAAACAATCCAGAATATGTAACAAAAACCTGGTGGCCAAAGGCTACCCATAACCAATAAACTAGCCTAGCCTTCTAGCCAGACTCGGTAAGCGTGGTGTAGGACGCCCTCCGACCAGCTGGGATGACGACCTGCGAAAGACTGACAGTTGCTGGATGCGGCAAGCAGAAGACAGGGCGCTATGGCGCTCATTGGGGGAGGCCTATGTCCAGCAGTGGACTGCTATGGACTGATGATGATGATATCTCTTCACATTTCATAAACTTTCTCATTTATTTTATTGAAAATCCTGTCCATCAGTCTTTATAACAGGCTATAATACAATAATGTCTAGCAAAATGTTGGCCAAATTACTATCAATTCAAATCAATCCATTCATAAAGTTGGTTATTGAATCCCCGAGTTGTAGCAGTAACTTGGAAATAATATTAAGTGTTTGTTGTTCATACGAATTGTTATAATTACACCCTAAAGTTCGGTTCCATACATGATATAATCTATTATTCTGTACTAATATTCTAAAGAGGAAAGGTTTGATTTGTGTTGAATTGGCTCCGAATCTACTGGACCAATCTGAAAAATTATTTCACCGTTGGGAAGCTACACTCCACACTCCGCTATCCGCGGTGAAAATAGGCTACATTAAAATTTAGAAATGTGAAATTTGAATTTAATGCGGGTGAAATCGCCGGAAACAGCTAATTAATATCTAATTTGTTTATTTATGTACCTTATTGATTACAGCCTGCAGTTAGCTCAATTGTAAATAATAGACCCCTACAATTTTTAAATTAAAAAACACACCGGTACCTATAGTTATAGTTATTTTTGAAATAAACGCAGAATAACTACAAATACGAATTTGTAGTAAGATTATCTATCATACCAGAGTGTTTGCTGTAGTAACTCCATGTCTTTAATCACTTAACGCTCTACCAGAGACCGTTAACTGTGACGGTTACTATCATAACTTTGTATCTAGCGTTACTTGAAGGACGTTCAACGCAGGTACTGCAAACCTCGTGTAGGATTAATAATTATGGAGTCTGAGTGTTTGCTATGTACTATATTATATAAATAAATAATGCTGGACAATTCATACAGCATTATTACTGTACCGGTACTAGATAACTGATATCCATAATACAATAGAAATATATTTTTAATTATAGATAGAAAACAACCAGAACACCCGAAACAAATATCTGCAGATCGTACATACAATTGTTCCGACGCGGGAATCGAACCCGCAACCTCCGGCGTCGGAGGCGGACCTTCGCCCACCGCGCCACATCGGTCTTCAAATTTAAGTCAATTATTATAGATATTATTTCTGTTAGTTACTGATAACACAAGCTTTGCCTTGAGCGACTACTACGAATGTAGAAATGTCCAGAATTATTTATTTATTTTACATTTATCTATGAGTCTTAAACGCTTTACTCAACGGCTTTAAATCCAGTAGAGTAACTCTAAATACAAACGCAAAATAATTCAGTCCTAAGAATATTGAATGATGGCTGAGATTTAGAAACAGCATTTTCATCGCTATTCCGAAAAAACCAGATAACAGACATCAATCCAACTAAAAATAAACGAAACCACCCCGAGCGGCATTTCGAATAAAACTCCAGTTTTTCCGATGTAGCTTTTAAAAACTGATATCACTGAAATTCATGTGTAGAGTTGGAAATACTGTGATTGCCAACGATACCTAAATCACAATATTTACATCTAGGTATCTACTCTACTATCTCGTATGAAGAACACTCGTTTTCATTGCTTTTTTAAGAATGAAATGAGTTTTTCCAAGTGATTTGGTAGACATATGTAGGTATATTCGGGCTCGTGATATCTGTATTTCGTTAAGGGTTTTCTTATATTATCACCGGCATCTTGAATTTCGGTATTCCGTGGTAAATAAAGGTTTGTAAGAACATTGACGAACGTAAATTACTAAAGGTGGCACTTCACATGGCTATTTGTGTTCTCTATTGGGTATTTGTTGTATTTGGCAATGTATATGACGTTCAGACGAACATGCAAATACGACCATCCACACATGGCACACAAATAACGAACACACAAACATTTGGCAGCAGACTGAGCAGAGAGTAAGGTGCCAATACGGCCATTGTGTGGACGGCTTATTGCGTATTTGCCTATTTGACTGCTTTGATGTGCCTCGAGAAACCGACAAGCGCACGGTAACGCGTATTTGGTATTGGCCTTATTTGTCAAATAGGCAAATAAGGCGATAACTTTGTCAAATAAACTGTCCACACATGGTAATTGTTTGCCAAATATGCCAAATACACAAATACAAATAGCCATGTGAAGTGCCAGCATAAAACGATACTCGTACCAAATTGCGCATTCCATTCGTAATTTACTTTCGTTATATGGTTTAGTATCTTTATAAATGCCGTCAATTTTCACGTCAAAAGCTATAATGTTAGCTATGCCTTGTCGATCTTCACTCTATATTCCCGTTAACTATTAATAATTGTATCTGCAGCTAAGTGATGATAACAGTTTATATCATGCCCGGATGCACAATGGCCGCTCCGCTTCCGGTTGACTGTTGACCTTCCACTTCGACCTACCAGCTACTGATAGGTTAAAGTGGTTTTAGCTGTCGTGGAGATACAACATTAGATTTTGCAGTGTTTTTTTTTTAGTTTTTTTTTAAATACAAATTGAAGCACGTAGTTAAACAATTGTTTATTCATAAAGTATAGTTTATTTTTGTATAATTGTGTTTAAAAAAGTGCTGTTTTAGAAAAATACGTCAATTGGAATCATCGACATACAAATATACTGGAGTGGTAAATATTATAATTATAATTTTATTAGGTTTTTGGCTTTGAGTGCTGAAATCACACGGTATGTGTTTTCTACAAGTGACTAATATGCGTAAATCCACACTAGCACAGCGGCTGAGAAAATACAGATCTTTTTGACTCAGCACAGCCGTAATATTTTTCGAACGAAACGCATGTGCGGCGCAACACAACCGCTGTGTAGAGCGGCAGCACGAATTTTTTAGGTTAAAAAAAAGATCGCAGTCGTCGAAAAAAAATCGCAATCAAAGTGTTAATCTTTTACCATTGGGTAAAAGGATAATAAAAATATAAAAGAATTATTGAG
Organism: Eupithecia dodoneata; assembly: GCA_947044415.1. Lineage (NCBI taxonomy): Eukaryota > Metazoa > Arthropoda > Insecta > Lepidoptera > Geometridae > Eupithecia > Eupithecia dodoneata. The sequence goes on from OX345670.1 coordinate 7,657,315, forward strand.
ACAGAAATCGTTTTAACGTGAAACCTTACTAATTTGAATCTGACTTTGTCATACGCCTAATTTAAAAACCTAGGTAGTTTCTTTGTTGGTCTTAGTAATTAGTAGTACTAATTACTATGTATATAGTAATATACATATATTATAATATATAATATACTATTACGTTAAGGGCTTTTGCCACCGTCGAGTTTGGGTGCGTTGGATGTGTCTTTAACACTTTGGTCCTATATGATAATAAAAGCTTGTTTTTAAAAAAGTTTTTTTTATATAATATAAAAATATTCATACATTTTTTTCTACGTGTTTTGACAAATACACAATTCAACGATAACAATCGCTGAAAAGGGTCGACACTTCAAAAGCTTTTTTAAGTGCTTATGTTCAGGTCCTTCTGCACGAGCTTTTAAGTAACGCTTGCAAGTTCATAATTATTTTTTACCTACTTATTTAACAATTTAAATGCCAGAATTATTATTAATAATAATGCAGGATTATTCACACATTAGATGGATGTTTAAAATTTTTAGAATTATTTTTTAATAAGAGTTTTTGGCAAATGCCGTTCTAATTAATAAATAAAATAAATGAGTAAGCCTAAACAAATAAAGATTTAAAAATTTCAAAAAAATCTGAAAAATTACTTCACTATTCGACAAGATACTTGTGCCACCTGTATCTTACAGCACATTAGGGTCGTGATAATAGCCAATTACTGCTTGACAGGCCCTAATTGCTTCGCGATGGCTTGTTTAGTCCCTTAGCAGCCCTTTATGTTTCGGGTTGCAGCGAAATGTTACAATTTGTTCGTTGAAATTGTAATATATTGTCTCATGTTACGCTGGCCTACATTTCGTTGCCGGGAATTAGGTATTTTAACCCTTAGATTAAACGGTGTGTGCTTTAATAGATACTAAGGTTATTCAATTTATTTGGATAGGGTATCATCATTGGGCTTTAGAATGGTTTTTGTAGCATTTAAGTAGATGTATGTGTTCTTGAGTGGAGACCACAACTCTGTGAACGTAGCCCGCCCTCCGACCAGGTGGGATGACGACCTGCGAAAGACTGCAGGTAGATGGTGGATGCGGCAAGCTGAAGACAGGGCACTATGGCGCTCATTATAGGAGGCCTATGTCCAGCAGTGGACTAATATGGGCTGATGATGATAAAAGCCTTGCCCTTACAATGTTTACAATGACCACAATACCCTATTTTTTCTCTTTCAAATCAACCCTGTAGAGCAGACAACACGGAGAAAAAAATCTCGTTGTACTTACTAAAATTCTGTTTGACTCAACAATAATTATAGTGCTATTTGTGACAACTATAATAATTTAGTAACGATTACGATATAATAATTCTAGCTGTCAGAACTAGTGGTAGCTGTTATCCCAACAATACTATCTAGTAGAGATTACAAGAATAATTAGTCCCTAATAATTAATTTCTTGCCATGTGAGCAATATTGTTTGGTAGTATTTACAATAAGCAGATTATTGATTACTGAATTATTTAGTAACTGATAAGTAAGTGCGTGCTATTCCTACTATCTGTTATTGTTATGAGCACTATTATTGATGTTAAAAGTGTGCTACGTTGCTAAGTTTCCAGCCTACCAATAAGATCGCTTCTACATCGCGTCATTTTTGGTAGTTAAAATTACGCGATAACGGAGCGATCCATCGGTCGGCTGGAAACATAGCAACGTAGCACATCTCTGGTGGAATGCAGCCTTAGTAGGTATGTAGTTTTTATTCAATAAGGGTTGGTCCTGGCTCGTCAGCATGGAACAGTATTTTACTGCTGATGAATCTGTTCCAACCATTATATTACAAACTACATTCAAATTAAATAGTAATACTTACAATTATATAGTTACCTACCTATATCAAATTTCATGTTAAATCTAAAAATTAAAAATAGGGATTTCTGGAGATGGTATTAGTGGAATCAGAATAAAAAGTATTATTGAACTACATTAAAAATATATTTATGGTAATCATACAAATGACCTTCATGTTTATGTGCTACAATACAGTTTTATAAACATGTGTTGCTGCCAGTGTTCACTTAGTTTATAATTTTAATTTGTAAGAACTTTGTTCCTTTAATAAACTTTACATAATAACCAACTTATTATTATAAATCAACATAAATTTAAAGGCATTTTTGTAATGTAACATAGAGTACAAATTACTAGGTAGTAATTCAAATTACTAAGTAGTAATTTGCACTACCTATTAGTTGAGCCTCAGATCGGAGATCTCTTGAATAAAGTATACATTCTATATTATAATAACGAGATATCCGTAAAAATACTCTTATATCTTCTTTTTTTAGTCTATACTATAGAATATAAAAGACAACAAAATATTATTTTACATGGCTATCAAACAACATGATTATTCAATAGAAACAATGTTTCTTTTCACCAAAGATAAAGTTATCACAAAGCTACATTCATAATAATTGACTCATCACATCACTTATAAAGGACTTCAAACAAGTTAGTAAACACTAATCAACATATTCAGAGACATTTTGTATCATCGTTAAACTAATTACCTACTAGCTAACCTATTATACGAGATCGTTTTAAGACAAGACTACCTATAAAAAAAGAGCATTGTCTGCATGGCACTTGGACATAGCACCATAAACAATTACCTATAAAAAAAGAGTATTGTCGCAGCATTTGGTCCAACAATCAAAATAAAGGGTTGTAATGTTACTCCCAGTTTTGCAAACTTCTCTCTTCTTTTGTTTATGGTTTCCATCAAATCCATTGGCCTTGTGATGTGCGTGATGAAGCCGTCTTTACATTCAATCCTGGATGGACGCCAGGTGCCTTTCTTCTTTTTAGTTAGTGGTTGAGCCAGTGTCAGGGCCAACAGAGTCAGGGTGAAAATAGATGTGGCCTCTTGGGATTTCACATCATTTTTTTCTGAAATAAAAAACGGAACGTTAATTTATTTTAATAAGGTCCACCTGCGATGCAGGATGCGATGTGGGTTCGATTCCCGCTTTGGGACAAAAGTTGTATACAAAATATCTATCTATGTAGTGTATTGTATTAAGTATATCAGTTATCTAGTACCCAAAACACAAGCTCTGCTTACCATGGGGCTAGATGATACTTTATGAATTGTCTGGCCAACTACAAACTACCATGGGCAAGTTACTTTATAATATTAGAATTTATGTAGGTACTTACTATGATGTTCTTCACAATTGTTTAAAATTTCTTGAATTGTAGAATCCTGATTGTGTTGGTGTTTTTTTAACAATAGTTCCAACAGTTTATTTTTAAGCAATTGGAAGTTTTCCAGAAAATTATTTTGATAACCAGGATGAATGTGGTTGAAATCCTTCTGCAGCAGGTGATAGCCCGTTGATTTTTTCAGTGCTGGGTACAAACTGATGTACTGATCAACAGTCATTTGACTTTCATTCAATTGTTTGGATCTGAACTCTACTGTTGAGGCCCATTTTTCTTCCACAATGCTCCATGGCTCACTAGAGTTCTTGAGAAAATTGATTTCCTCATCCAAATCTGAAATAAATGCTCATCAATACATACGATACCGCATTCACACAGCATTATGTAGTCCCAAGCTAAGCAGAGCTTATGTTATGGGTACTATACTTAATACAATACATATTAATATAGATATATAATTTCTTCAGAACACCCTGAACAAGCATCTGCAGATTGTGCAAACATTTGTCCCGAGGCGGGAATCGAACCCGCAATCTCCTGCGTCGCAGACGGACCTTCGCCCACCGCGCCACAGAGGTCGCGAAAGTGCGGTTGAAGGTCATATTTAGAGAAATAAACATACCTTCTCCTTCATTTGCATTCTCATGGGAGATGCTTGGTGTACTCTTATCAGATTTCCGTGTTTTGCTGTCTCTGTATTCTCTCCTACGGTTTTGCAAACAGTCATATAATTTTCCTTTAGCACACCGCTTAATTTTCAGATTGGTATTGTTTACGTAGGGTATAAAATATGTGCTTATTATTTCTTTGGGAAAAAGCACCTTTATTTGCTGAGCATAATCCATTAAAATTGTAGAGTCAATTCGTTTTTCGGGGTCTTCGTCTTCACCTAGGAGATGTCTGATTATTATGTTGCTTAGTTTCCGTCGGTGACTGCTAGTCAGCAGTCCATTTTCAAAGTGAGTATTAATAATCGACTTTCCCTCTGCTGTGCTCTTAAGTAGTTCTTCCAGGTGCTGTAAGCGAACAGATTAACATAAATAATGTATCTCTTTATATATTGTACCTACCCACCTACTATATCAATGATTTTGAGTAACTGGACAAATAAAACATGCTAAGTTGTAAAACAAATAGCAAAAGTAGCTACTAACCAAACTGTGAGTAACAGTTGTAGCCGTCGTCGGGGCTTGTGTGTCACTGCAACCTGGTGCCGGTGATGATGTTTGTTTCGGAGAAGATGAGTAGTGTATTATTATGTCGCTTTCATGATCAAGTTCATAATTATTATTTATGTTGATTACTTCTTCCAAAGGCACTACTCTTCTATGTTTTTCGCTAAGTTTGTCTACAGATAAGTCTTCAGACTGAAACAGAAAATAAGCTATGAAATCAAAAGTCAGGATATAATAAAAAAATATCTATCGTTCTGGATATAATAAAAAAATATCTATCTATGTAGTGTATTGTATTAAGTATATGAGTTATCTAGTACCCATAACACAAGCTCTGCTTAGCTAGGGGCTAGATAATGCTGTGTGAATTGTCCAACATTATTTATTTATTTATTTATAGTTATGAAAAATGGTTGTAAAAGTGCACTAAAGGTATAAACTTACCATCGAAATATCATTTGCATCCGAGTCTGGCAGCGTGTATTTAAAGTTTTCAAGATTTTTCAAAAATTTTGCTCTGACTCCTATTGGGACAATCAGTTCTTTGGCAAGAGTTGCGTCCAAGAGATTCAGACAGTTAATGTCTATTTTATTGGCTGAAACAACAAACAGGTCAGTTAGTAGGCAATAGGTAGGTAGGTATGTAGAATAACTCCTTCAATCTACAAAGCTAAGCATAGGCCTATCTAAGTAGGTCCTATGATTAATTTTAGTAAGAACCTAATGTTTTAGAGACGTCCTAGGTAAACAAAACAAAACGCTACTAGTTTAAAGCGCTCTTCTCTTATCTACTTATACTAAAAGTACCTACCTAACTGATTTTTTAATTTCTACTCCAGCGTTTAGATTATGTACTTAATGCATATTATGTATAATAAATAAGTAAAGACTAGCTTAAATACAACGCGCATACGCCACACCTCTCCACCGCGCCGCGCGCGTCGCCCGGCTCCACTCGCCGATCGAATGTTTGTGTCGCCGAGCCGGCGCGGCGGCGGCGGCGCGGCGCCCGCCACCGACCGGGGCGGTGTATGTGTAGGCAGGCACCTAGTTCATATAAATTCGTATGATACAACACGCACGCCTTCGCCTCCGGCCTGGCCACAGTTTCTGTATGTGGCGGCTATCAAGTTAGCTGACGACGATAGAAAGGCTGACCGCGCCGCCCCAAGGTGGAACCGTGGAACAGCGCTGCGGCAGGGCCCAGCGCGTACTGTACGTTCGTGGGCGAAGTCACGCGAAGTGATAGAGTGTGGGATGCCCCGGGGCGCCGCCGCCGCCGCCGCCGCGCCGCCGATCTTTCTTTATCTGCAGAGAAGGTCCTTACTTACCATAGCTACTTAAGTACTTACCTACCTAGCGACACACGACAGGCAGGATGCGCTTCATTGCCTCTCCCTAGACCGACCGAAAGTCCCTAATGTGTATCAAGCGCCCGAAGTCCGAAGTCCTGTGTGAGTGACGGCGCGTTTATTTTACTTTCACTACCTATCCGCGAGGAAAAAACCAGTATACGAGTATTGATGAGCGCATCCGCAAGCGCACCCGCTCTCACTCCGGGCAGGTTCAAACTGGTTCAAACGTGTCAACGTTTGTTTGGACGCGCGTCGTAGACTCTAGGCCACCTATTCCGAGATTGATCTTCTAGCTTTGTTGATTAAACAAATCACACTCAGGGCAGGATTTCCAAAATTACCACTGTCCACATCCTACATAAAAATAGAGTAGGTACCTATGCAAAACGTGCACGTGCGGACAGTTACATAATTGAATAATGATGGCACTGCTACTTACCAGTGAATATTTCTATGTATTCTCCGAGTCCCCAAACTTGCAGCAGAGCTTTTACTTCTTCGTCCATTTCACAAAACAGCAAAACACAATCTATAAAATTAAAACTTAAACACATCCGCACGCACTGAGCGCTGAGCGCAAACAAGAAAGGAAGGAAGGAAGTAATGACCGACCGGAATGATCTTATCCCCTCCCGCCCGCGCTGCCGCCGCCCCGCTGCGCCGAGATGTTGGTAGTCCGTAATAAACTGAAGTGTAGAAACTACAGAGAGCATTGTAAACTTTACAATATTTCTAGTAGTTATTATAATATGCTAATAGCTGTAACTAAAGTTCTGGTTTTTTGTAAAGTACGATATTATTTTGTAAAGTGAACAAAAATTATTTAATAGTAACTGGAAAATGTAATAAAGATTACTATTTTTTATTAGACGCAACATTTTTTGTGATTACTACTCGTTCTTGTAGTCTTGTAATCTAACTTTTTTCTCAGTGAAAACAAAACATATTCGAATCTGTCAATTAGTTTTTTTTTATGTTTTAGCGAGACTGACGGCAATCGATTTTTATTTACAGAATTTATAGATAGCTTTGGCATTCCAAAACCAGAAGGCCAAACATAGAGGCCTACTCGAAAAACCAAAATCGAAGTTTCTGATTCATTGTATGTCCAAGTATGACATCTGTGGAGCGGTGGGTGAAGGTCCGCCTGCGACGTAGGAAATTGCGGGTTTGATACCCGTTTCGGGATAAATGTTTGTATGATTTACAGATATTAGTTTCAGGTGTTCTGGTTGTTTTCTATGTATAGTAAAAAAAATCATTCTGTGTAATTTATTGTATTATGTATATCAGTTATGCTAACACGCATTAGCTCAGCCCTAAGCTGAGCTTGTGTTATGGGTACCAGACCCATAACACAAGCTCTTAGCTTAGGGCTAGAAAATGATGTGTGAATTATTGTCCAGCATTATTTATTTATTTAGTATGACGACTCAAAGTTTGTCCAGCATTATTTATTTATTTTTATGTATTTAGTATGACTCAAGGTTCAGATTGTTACAGTTTTTCTCAAGTTTCAGTTATAAGCAGGTAAAGTCGCGGTTTCCATGAATACTTTAACCAGGCCAAGTTCGCTTGTTTCAAGGTGAAGTTTGACGTTGCCCGGGAAACAGCAAGGACGTTGGGGAAAGGGTCTGTTGATGTACTTTATACATTTCCGGATTGATCCCACGAGAGAAGCTATTAGCGTGCTTCGGATGTACGATGTTTGTATTTATTTAGGTTATTTTCGAACATTTTGTGAAGGAACCAATAAATAATGCTGGACAATTCACACAGCCTGATTTAGAGAGATGTCACACAGGCGCTGCCACTGCGCTGCGTCTTCGCTGCGACCTCGCAGTGTTGATGTCGCCAGATACTCACCAGCTCTCGGGTCACGCGTCGCTTCGACCAGACGTTCAAATATTTTTTTAAAACCGGGAGAGCCTTCGTACCAACTGGTCGCGACTCCAAAAAATCACTAAATATTATAAAACAAAATCGCCTCCCGCTGTCTGTTTATCCCTATGTATGCTTAGATCTTTGAAATTACGCAACGGATTTAGATGCGGTTTTTTTAAATAGATAGAGTGATTCAAGAGGAAGGTTTATATGTATGTAATAGATGCATTTGCACCCGTGGCAAGCCGGGGCGGGTCGCTAGTTATACAATAAAATTATATTTATATATGATATTTTCTGATGCATATATTACTCACACTCCGAGACAGTTGCAACATCAGGCAAGTTTTCCTTGCTTTAGTTGTACACAGCTTGATAGATGACAAGACACTGTCATGTCTTATGTCCTTACAAAGGAAATAAATATGACATGTTTCATTTTATGATACTCACATTTTTAGTATGAAAATATGTATAAAAACATACATATGTATAAATGAAAATATATATAAACTTGTTTCTGCCTGCGGTTTCGCACGCGCGTCTGTGGTATAAAGGACCTAATTTACGAAAAAAAATTAAAGAGTTTTTCCAATAAACTCGGTGTGATGTGATTTGGAAATACAAAAACATGACAACGGCGTTATTCACCAAAAGAGAAAGAAACTGTCAATCGTCAAAGACCAAAAATTAAATGATATCATTGATAAATATGATCAACTAACCTTAATGGAGGTTATTAAAAAAATATCAATGATATAAAGATAAATTAAATGCCCCTCCGCACATGCACCTTCAAGGTTATCTACACATTATGGGACACCCTGTATATTATTGTTTATTTAAAAAATATTGGTTGTAAATCACAATATTTACATGCTGACTGTACATGGAACTGCCGATGGCAAATCACCACGCGAAAAACAATATTTTATTTGACGATAGCGAATCAGAACTCAAAGTACCTATGGAACTAAAAAGTAGCAGAAAAAAGGGTCCCATGGCGAATCGCCACTAACTCGTTCAAACGATATGTACGTACCCCATGCAGCATCCAATTCATACAAATCAGTTAACCCATTTAAAAGCATTACTTTTAAATGTAAAACCAACAGTGGAATAAAAAACTTGCACAGATAAATAAACCCTGAAAACATTAAACTGTTTTTGGGCAAATGTGTAAGATTTACAATACAAATAAAATAAAAAAATCTTTTTATAAACAAGATCAAATGAAGTCGAGAACACTTTGCTTTCACACAGCCATCGCCGCACAAAGCTGGCAGGAAGTTCACTCAAATTCATTGGTTTGTAAAACGAAACTTTGCCTAAGTTATTTAGAAGTTACTTATTTTACAGGGCGTAGATTTTGCCATGCCGTTAGCAAAAATAATTTGTTAGAATACTAGATCAAATAGTCTTTAGTCGGGTTGCATTACTCAACGATTAATAAACGGTTTTTTTAAGTTTAGAAGTTATGGCTTTGCAAAATCAAGCAGAAAGAAAAAACGCAGTTTGTGAATAATAAAACTTACTTTTTTTTAAACTCCCTCCCGCCTCAAATCGATAAGTAATTAAAATTGTTTATCAAAATCAACATCAAAAAGTTAATTTTCGGTTAAGTATGTCTAAATTTCAGCGGGACTGTTTTTGTTACTTACTTGTTACTTGTTTCTGGACTGGTTTCCGTAACTTGGCCGCCGGTGGGCCTTTTTTTGCGTGTCGGGTGGGGCGGTGGCTAGTCTAACCACCCGATGTCCTCCAGGAAGGCCAGCAGCTCGCTGATGCCGGTGCATGCCTCTCTAGGCGTCCTCGGTGTCCCAAGGTGATGCATTCTTTGAGAAGCCACGCTGTCGCACTACAAATAATTAAAAGTATGGTAAATCTGTAGTTTAAGCTAACATATTATTAACAAACAAAATGACAATCAAATAATAGAAACAAATTAAAACAATTAAGCTAACTGCAGACTGTTGCAAACAATCTACAGATAACTCAACTGGTTTAGCTAACGTAAGTTTTCAAACATTCATCATCATCAGCCTATAGCAGTCCACTGCTGGACATAGGCCTCCCCTAATGAGCGCCACAGCGCACTGTCTTCAGCTTGCCGCATCCAGCATCTACCTGCAGTCTTTCGCAGGTCGTCATCCCACCTGGTCGGAGGGCGTCTTACACTACGTTTACCGAGTCGTGGTCTCCACTCAAGAACACGTTTGCCCCAGCGCGGCCGTTCAAACATTACCGATTGGTATAATCCATTTTCATCACACGTTTTTTATCTCTATTATATTATTTTTCGTCAACATTGAAGCATAGTATTTTGTTATAAGCTCACCAACATACAAAACCTTGAGAAGGAGATGGGTAATAACCTGAAAGGATGTATTGTACGTACAGTCAGCTTAGTATGAGAATATATATACTTCTTGATCATAATTTACTTATCTACCTTGTCCATTTAACTAAAGTAATATTGAAGCTATCTTTTGAGTAATCATTATTATTCTATTTTGTGAAAATTAGAAATGTTCCTTATCTTATAGGTATCTAACACATTAAAGCTTAAAAATTTTTTTTGAAAGATTTTGGTTAAATAAGATTTATCCAAGAAAATGTTAGCTTTTTTTTGAGCTTTTATCTTATTATTATAATAACTAATTAGAATCCCCGAATACTTACGCTTAAAGGATGATCCAGCTAGGCTGGGCATTTGGGAATCTACGTCAAGTCTTCACGTCATCCATATCGCAATGCTTGAAAACGAAAGTTTTCAACCAGTGCGTCCTACCCGTTATGACCTACGGAGCTGAGACGTGGACACTCACGATAGGGCTGGTCCACCAGTTCAAAGTTGCTCAGCGAGCTATGGAAAGAGCTATGCTCGGGGTTTCTCTGAAGGATAGGATTCGTAACGAATACATCCGACAGAGAACCAAGGTTATCGACATAGCTCTAAGAATTAGAAGTGCCAGTGGGCCGGCCGTATCTCGCGAAGAACCGACGGCCGCTGGGGCAAACGTGTTCTTGAGTGGAGACCACGACTCGGTAAACGTAGTGCAGGACGCCCTCCGACCAGGTGGGATGACGACCTGCGAAAGACTGCAGGTAGATGCTGGATGCGGCAAGCTGAAGACAAGGCGCTATGGCGCTCGTTGGGGGAGGCCTATGTCCAGCAGTGAACTGCCATAGGCTGATGATGATGATGATGAATACTTACGCAATGGAGCACGTCTTACGCAGCGATTTTTTGACAGATTTTCATTACATTATATTTATTATATTTGCCATTGATTGCTATATTAACAGCCTATGTTATATGCCACTGCTTGTAGTATTCCTTTACTGGGGGTGAGTCTATTTGACGACAGTAACGACACGTGATCGGGACGTCTTTTATTTGTATGGGATTTGGACGTTCCCTTATCTAAACCTTGAATATTTTTCTCGTTGTTTCTTGCGTACCTACCTAATAGGGGGTAGATTGAAACAGAAGGAATATTTTTAGACGCTCACATAATTTTGGCGCTGACTGTACGTGATCCATCTTCCTGATTCATAACCCGCCACACGTGTTCCAGGTGTGAATGTTAAGATGTATGGCGTATTTTATTATTATTAGCTAGGTAATACATTATTTGCTGTGTGGTGCCGGCTGAGAATTTGCACCACCCAACATCCCGCGGGTGTCGTAAGAGGCGGCTAAGGGATATCCGTTGGAGGGCGGGCAGCAGCGCCTCCTGCAGAACAATTTACCACGAAACTGCGGTCCCCAATCCACATGCCCAGCGTGGGGATTATAGGTGTTACCCCATGAGATAAAAGCCGATACGGCGCTAGCAGTGGATCAATGAAGGCTGTTGAGGTGAGGTACATTATGTTGTGTTGGCTAGGAGGGTACTCCCAATACGGGCGTAGTTTTAAATCCCGTCTAAGAGATTTTTTAAAAGATATATTGATTTTGTGTGATTTTTTAGGATTTGGGCAGTACGAATAACTTTGACAAGTATGTAAGTGATACTAAACTATCATAATTACGAAAACTTCTTGAACTTCTTCGGAATTATTCCTTTTGGTATTATTGCGAACTCACTTACTAGACGTACAGTGGTATGTGTCAATCTTTTTGAAAAATTATTACAATGTATATCGAAAAACCTCATAATAAAAACCATGGCTTATTTTTTGTGTACGTTGCTTCTTACACAATAAGCTCTGAAATACAAATTGCCATTTCCACAAACTGGCGCTTTGTTCTGTTTTACGTTGATAATATTGTTTAGGTTAGACAAGAAAATCTCTTTGAAATCGGGTATTTTCGACTAAGCTTTATTGTACATGTAAAGGAGATATAATCAAGGATTTTTGAAATGTTTTATAGCTAATTTTGTAGCGACCAGCAAATATTCTTTGGATGTTGCTTGGGTAGATGTGGATTTATTCCTTAGTGTCTTTTTCTATGTTGGTTTATTATGTTATCTACTCTCTCTGGGTTACCGGATTAATAGAAGAAATTTTGTAATCATACAACTTAATTAGTTTTTACCGCGACTCGGCAAACGTAGTGTAGGACGTCCTCGGGCCAGGTGGGTTGACGACCTGCGAAGGACTGCAGGCAGATACTGGATGCGGCAAGCTGGCGGACTACTAGCGGACCTTCCCGGCTTTGCACGATTTTAGTACGGATCCCCAACTTTTTTGAAAATATAATATATCCTATGTTCACCGGGGATAGTGTAGCTTCCCAACGGTGAAAGAATTTTCAAATCGGTTCAGTAGTTTCGGAGCCAATTAATTACAAACAAACAAACAAAAAATCAAACATTTCCTCTTTATAATATTAGTATGGTGGATGGTAAGGAACCCTGCGTGCGCTAGCCCGATTCACCCTAGGCCGGTTCTTATTAATATATTCTGTTTAATAAAAATAATACAGTAGAGCAAAAATTACCTTTTTTTATATGTGCCGAATTACAGGGGCATACCTAAAAAAACTCGAGAGACCTACGCGTCGTCACTTCGTAGAAATGCTCGATGTTATTTATTATATATAAATATTATTGGAGTAACTGGTATGTTGTGCAGATCTATCTATATAGCTTACATATCAGAATAACACATAGGCTACAATTCATAAAGATATATTGTATATAATCCAAAATATCTATCACCACTCTTGAATTGTCCCGCAAAACTTGAAAACTGTAGAATATAGTAAAGTTTTTTCGATTCAATGAAATTAATATTATTTCAATTTAAAACAAAAAAACAAGAAAATTTATACAAATTCGCTATACTTACGTCTATAGGTATTCACATTAAATCGGTTTTGTTAGTAAATACAATAGCTGTTCTTAGTCTATGTAAAATGACTACCTAACATTCAAGTAGATTCCGGTCTTATTTATTATTCAAGAGAGAAAAGTCATTAAGTTCTAAGAGTTATTATTTCGTTTAATTGTTTTCTAATGGCCGGCTTGTATACTAATTTATAATTTGCTTTATTTATTCCTTTAGGTCGTTGTTCACTTTTAATTGGATTTAATACATATTATGTTTATACATCTTAAATTAAAGGTCTGCTAATAAATCTATATATCGGAGTTGGTGATAGAAAATCGAGGGAATGAGTATTCATCTTCAACTTCTTATTTCATGGCTTGCTGTATTTGGGCTTTCACAACTCTGCCAGTGTCCAATGTTTCGAACTGTGTTTGAATTTGGACAAATGAGACAAATCATCCATGTAGCTATGCAATAAATTGCCAAAGTGATCTATCAGCGGCTGACAGAGTCAAATGAATAATGACAGTGTTGCCAGAGCCATCTAGCTGGAGATTTTTTGCAGAGGATTTTTTGTTTGTTAATGACAATATGTGTCAGGTTGGACACTTTTAAGCCATTGTCAAGTAATGGAAAATAATTGTAAATTATCTGAGTTACTAGCGGACCTTCCCCTGCTTTGCACGGGTGTTTATTATTATTATTATTCATAATTTATTGGCAACAGTTTATTTCTTAACATTATTGACCCCCCCCCTCGCTTACCCCAGTGACGCCTACGTCGCATAGTTAGCGACGACGCAACAAAGCGACTTTATTCTAATACTAACATTTTTGAACTCGTGTATAATTTTCGAATGGAATGCCTGAATTTAATAATTCAAAAAGTTATTTAAAGGTAATGAGACCGTCTTAAATATGAAGTAATTTATTTTGATAAGGATTCATACCAAATGTACAAATAAAAAGCCTTTTCTAGCAACGGCATTTTCATAAAAATATTAAAATAAAAAAACACTTATTGTGACTTAACCGGACGATAGGGGTCCTATCGTCATATAAATAAATATAATCAACAAAAAATAGTATATAATTTGCGCGCGGAAAGAAGCTGCGGGTTCGATCCCGCCTCGGGATAAATGATTGTACAATGTGCAGATGTTTGTTCTTGGTATTTTCTTTGTATAATGAATATTATTATGATAAGCTACACAAAGGTACAATAGGTACCCACCATTTTGATTTCAGTTCATCTAAAAACCAACGTTTCGGTCTGAATACAGCTCTTACGGCTTTATCATATTATTGCTCAGCACTCTATGAATTATTCTGAACGCAAAAAAACCACAACGGTTTTTTCAAAGGATTGTTATTTCAATGGTATAAATGTTCGAATTTCGATGCGATGTTCGATTGTTTTTGTGGTCGGCCATTTTTTGCGGTGTTTGTCAAATGACGGGACGTGTTTTATTAACTTCAGTACCTACTCGTACTAGAAAGTTCGGTAGTTATTTATAGGAAGACTAGCTGCGCCCCGCGGTTTCACCCGCGTGGTGATAGATATTTTGGATATTATACAATATATCTCTATGAATTGTAGCCTCTGTGTTATATGTAAGCTATATTATTGTGATGTTTCATCAAAATCCATTCAGTAGTTTTGGCGTGAAAGAGCAGCAAACATACTAACATACATCCTCACTAACTTTCGCGTTTATAATATTAATAGGATTACTCAAACATGGCGCGATCCTTTTTTGTTTTTAGTATACGGGTATTTGTTACTCTTTCACGCAAAAATTACTGAACGGATCGGGCTGAAATTTTGCTTAGATGTAGGTTGTAGTTTCAGGCCCGGAATAAAACATACGCTACTTTGTTACCCATAAATCAGTTCCCATGAGATAAAAACAACCTTAAAACGTTTCCATAGTAACAAAGCGTGCGAAGCCGCGGGCAGAAACTAGTTTATAATATAAGTGTGATGGAATGTTAAGTAAAAGGTCGGCATACCTAACTGAGTGATATCATTTAACCTACTTTCAGTTATCACAACAAATATAAGATGGTGGGCGTGACTGGCGTACGGCGAGGGATTCCCGTGCCCCAGTCAAGCTTACTGTATCATAGTATTCATAGTACAACTTTCGTGTAGGTTGATGTTAAACTTTGTTTGTAAAAATTACTGAAGACCTCAGTGGCGCAGCGAAGTTTTGGCTGCGGTTCAGATTATAGAATTAAGAAAATAGAATAGAAAAAACATTGTATAGAAAACAGTTGATATAAAAAATAAATAATGTATCATAATAATCTTTTTTTTAATGCTGGACAATTCACACAGCATTATCTCATGATCATCATCAGTTTATATTAGTCCACTGCTGGACATAGCCTCGCCCAATGAGCGCTATAGCGCCCTGTCTTCAGCTTGACGCATCCAGCATCTACCTGCAGTCTTTCGCAGGTCATCATCCCACCTGGTCGGAGGGCGTCCTACACTACGTGTACCGAGTCGTGGTCTCCACTCAAGAACACGTTTGCCCCAGCGGCCGTCGGTTCTTCGCGAGATATGGCCGGCCCACTGCCACTTCAGCTTGCTAATTCTCAGAGCTATGTCGATAACTTTGGTTCTCTGTCGGATGTATTCGTTGCGAATCCTATCTTTCAGAGAAACTCCGAGCATAGCTCTTTCCATAGCTCGCTGAGCGACTTTGAACTGGTGGACCAGCCCTATCGTGAGAGTCCACGTCTCAGCTCCGTAGGTCATAACGGGGAGGACGCACTGGTTATCATATCACAGCATTATCTAGCCCCATGGTAAGCAGAGCTTGTGTTATGGGTACTAGATAACTGATATACTCGTACATAATACAATATATTACATAGATAGATATTTTTTATTATATATAGAAAACGACCAGAACACCCGAAACAAATATCTACAGATCGTACACACAATTGTTTCGAGGCGGGAATCGAACCCGCAACCTCCTGCGTCGCAAGCGGACCTTCGCCCACCGCACCACATCGGTCGTCAAATTTGGATGATTTTGATTTTGATCTGATTGCGGTTTCGATTCCTTGGGATAAATGTTTGTACGATCTGCAGGTTTGTTTGTTGTTTTTAGATTTGTTCCGGATTCATAAAACAATATCTATAGGTATGTGTTAGTTTGTATGATCAACATAGCTCAATGAATTAGCAAGCTGAAGTGGCCGGCCATATATTACGAATAAACAACAAACGCTGGGCAATTCTAAAACATTTGTTCAAATTTTATAAGAATACTACTCTAATAGCAAACAATTTGAACTTTCATTATAAAATTGCCTATTTGAAATTGTCATTTCAATAATTAATAACACCCCAACCTCCCAGGGTTACCTACACTAAGTATTTTGCCGAGTCACGGTCCAGAACACGTTTACTTTTTATTACCTACCGTTTATTTTCTTCTTCAAATCCGCTCCTTCTTATGCTTTTTCTGTGCACCCAACTGCAGCCTTATTAGTTCACTTTACGTATGTTAACTTAGGTGCAGTCGGGTATCTTGTCGCGTACCACTATGTGTTCATAACTACTCATGAATATTCAGTTCAAAGCAAGAGACGCTACAGTTAAGTGATCCTTAGTCAAAGAGAAACTGGGTACTCGTACTCTAGTGTTTAGTTACCATATATACCTTATATATTGTTCTTGCCTCCAAAAGGGTGAACAAACTATGAGTGCAAGAGCACAAATTCTGCCGTCATACAGTGGAAACTCCACGGGTAAACAAGCCATGAGTACAAGAGCGAGACGCCCTACCGTCATACAGTGCAAACCCCAGGAGTGAACAAGCCATAAGTGCAAGAGCACGATACCTTGCCGTCATACAGTGCAAAACCCACGGGTGAACAAGCAATGAGTGCAAGAACAAGATGCTCTACAGTCACAAAGTGCAAACACCCAGGAGTGAACAAGCCGTCAATTCAAGTGCACGAAACCTTGCCGTCATACATACAGTGCAAAGTCGTCCGGATGAAATTTATTAGAGGATTTCAGGCCTTGTTATTTACAGCTTATAGTATTCCTTGAAACGATTTTATTTGTAGTAGATCGACGGACAATGAAATAGTCATGTCCTGCCATGCTTTACTGATTCGATTTTTTATGAAAAATTTGTTATCGATTTTGTTATTGTTGCTCAACATTTTGTATTATTTTACAGACTTTAGTTAGTTACATTCAGATCGATGGCAGCCCTCGCAAAATCTCCATCTGTTTTCCCTGTTTTAATAGGAAATTTGTTGCTTTAATGTATATTTTTGTGACAAAATTAATTACACAGTAGCAATCTCATTCAACGTCGTATTCCCCATTTTACCAAATTAAAAAACAGCTTTATAGCCCAACCAATACAGTACAATTTTAAATGAATTACCCAGGGCGCAATAGAAGAGGCTGCGCGGGACTCGATCATGACCCAGAAACGGGTCAAGATCAACCCGTGACGTCACACGCCTGCGCAGAGACGACAGTGGAAATAGATAGAAGGACATGACCTAGAACTCAGTCATTTAAGTGCACTGACCAATTTGATGGCTGCTGGCTGAGGAATTGTTAAAGATAACGTATCATTGTACAGTAAGAAATCTTTATCTTACCTTTTTCGTATTTACGAAACTTACAATCAAATAATAGAAACAAATTAGAACTGGTAGGGTCACTTAAATGTATATATGTAGCAATCGATTCAACATCGATTTTAATGTAGATATCGATTTAACATTGATTAAATGACCAGTCAATGATTCGAATGTATCGTGGGACACTTAACTATTTCATTAATTCTCTAATTGTATCGTTTGAAAATGTACATATGTATGTACACATAAATACAGTTTAAGTTGAAAATGTTTCAAATGATTTGTTACTTTCTGGGCTAGAACAAAATCTGTTTCTACCAATTTAGAAGGCACTCGCTGTGCTCGTGACTCTATTCTTGACTGCGGCTTTAATACAAAACTCAAACCACGAAGGAAAAGCAACATTTGTTGCTGAGTTTCTTTGACTTCGTAGTATATTTTTGATAGGTTCTATAAAATAACGCGACGCCAAGGTAACTAGTATGTAGGTAGGTACTACCTAATATGGAACTCAGAGTGTTCCCACGTGTTTTGCTTATTAACAAAACAAGACACGGATAAACTAGACAACCTCACTCGATAACGCTCGCTACTATATTGTTATGTTACTATGTGCAAACTTCTAGTAATCAACTTAGTTCGACGGTCGAATAAATGAGAAAAAAAATCACTAGTTCATGATCGAACTAATGAATCAAACTAGTGAGAACGGTTACATTTTGTCGTGCCTATGAATAATGAATGTAAAAGAGAACATGAGGGCAATTAACGAAACCATCTAGTCATTTCGATTTACTCAACGAAATAATTTATTCGCTTTGAAAAGCTTTTCTAAGGTTTGCTTACTTTGGGTTTGAATATTAAAACATTCGTTATATTATATTGCTTCATTACTTACAGTTTCTATGAGAACACACTCTTCTTTATGAAACTGTTTGACTTTGCTGTTCAATTTATGTCTAATTTAATTCCTCTTCGCAGCTTCGCACGCGTTTTTTCTATAAAAACGCTTTAAGCGATAAGGCCGCCAATTCGTTTACGTTTTTTACGAAACTGTTTTAGATATTTTTATGAATAAAGAATTATCTATCTTATATGTAGCAAGTATTTTTTCTCAGAAGAAGCAAACAGGTACCTTTTATAGGTCACATTGACAGAATATTAAAAAACTTTTGAAGTACTCGGCCGTTTTTCCAATAAAAACTTACAAGGTTCACTGTCGAATAAATGTTCCTTGCGCTACGAGTAGGTATTGGTAGGTACCTTCCTTTGTTGAAGGGCGTACGTCGCACCATGACATTATGTACTACAAGCCGTTGTATTATAATAAAACCGGGCAAGCGCGAGTCATACTTGTAAACTAAAGATTCCGTACTAGATAACGAAATCCTACTAATATTATAAACTGGACATCCACTGGATGGATGGATGTTTCTTACTCTTTCATGTTAAAACTACTAATTAATGGATTTTAATGAAACTTTACAATAATATAGCTTATACAATAGAATAACACATACACAGGCTACAATTTATAAAGATATATTGTATATTGTTATTGCTCTAAAATAATACTGTTTCTCAAAAAACTGAAACAATAATTGTCTAAAGTATTTATTAGGGAACACGTAGAAGAAATTTCATTACAATAATACTAAATAACTAGCAAATAAAACTGGTTTTTCCGTAGAGATATCTCTGTAAAAATGAAGATTTAGAGGTAACTTTGGCATTTTTTTCTATCGAGTTAAGTTTAGTCAATCGTGTTTCGACTCCCATAACTTACTAACTAATATCCTAAACTTTTGATCCTCATCAAAATATATTCGAAAATAGGTGTTTTGTTCCCTTAAAATTGATTTTCCGTTTAGTCAAAACGTGCGTTTTCTCATTTCACCTTAAAATGTACTCAATTGCCGCGTATTTTTACACGGAATTTACATTACTTGTCGATTTGAGCTTTAAATAAACATTGCTTACATATCTGAAACTCGACGCCAAGCAAGTGAGTTTTAGTTGTTTCTGTCGTTGTTTGTTTACAAACATTCCACATCGAGTTTTAATAGTATTTAGATGAGAAAACTCTCAGAAATGTAAGCTTCTTACAGAAGGATCACCCGTTTGGGAGGTAAATTGGAATATTGGTTTGCATTGTACACAACAGACACACAATTTCTTAACCTGAACAAGACAGATAGATAGAAAACAATTAATTATACCACACGAAACAATTATTGAGAATACAGTAGAATAACAGTACAAGTAACCCATCTAAAATTAATCCAATTAAATTAATGGGTGATATTAATTTTATTGGATTAATTTTAGATGGGTTACTCGTACTCTTATTCTACTATATAGCGGCTAGGTTCACGCTAAACAATTAGCAGCATTCTACTATATAGCGGCTAGATTCACGCTAAACAATTAGCAGCATTCTACTATATAGCGGCTAGGTTCACGCTAAACAATTAGCAGCATTCTACTATATAGCGGCTAGGTTCACGCTAAACAATTAGCAACATTCTACTATATAGCGGCTAGGTTGACGCTAAACAATTAGCAGCATTCTACTATATAGCGGCTAGGTTCACGCTAAACAATTAGCAGCATTCTACTATATAGCGGCTAGGTTCACGCTAAACAATTAGCAGCATTCTTTCAAACAATTTTTGCATTAGGTAAGTGTGAGTGTGTTTATCATGCTTAGGTATAAATGAGTTTTTTAAATGTAAGATCTAGGATAATAATTAATATAGGTTAACTAGTATTGTTGTCAGATCGTTCGTTAACTACAGTACCTAGATTATCGATTTATTTTTAAATTAAGTGAGAACTAATAGTGCTAAGACAAACCTAACATAGGCTTTAAGGCACTACTAACTTAATGATGTAACCTATTTGTATGAATAAATAATCTATCTATAGATATATGATCACAATTTATTTTATTTCGTTTTGAGGGAACTTTAAGTTGTATAATATTTGCGATTATTTTACTGAATTTATTTAAAAAAAATATTATACAATAAAATAGTAGTTAATTTTTTATGACATGCAATCTAAATATGTAAGTATTCTGTATTTACCAAACCTATTCGTCCAGTCCGTTGCACACGTATCAATAAACCTGACCCAATCCCCTCAATATGCTGGAACCGCTTCCCAGATTTCAGTTCTAATGCGATTCCAGTCCATTGTTCCAATTAGACCCTAACTGGATTTCGGCAATCGGAATTGGGTTACTACGGGTTACGGGCAGCCTCGCAGTTGGCCGTGCATTGGCTTTCAACGGATAATCAGCTGAATTGCAGATGAAGCGAGAGGTAGCTTTTATCTAATTTAGATTTTATCTAGATCTTTACCATAGATATTCCCGTTATTCTGTGCCTTTGAATAAATATTATTATTAACGACATCTGTGGCAAGGCCCGCCTGCTACGCAGGAGGTTGCGGGTTCGATTGTGGGAATCGACAAATGTTTGTACGATCTGCAGATATTTGTTCCGAATGTTTTCTATACTATGTATACTAAAAAAATATCTGTACTGTATTAAGTATATCAGTCATCTAGTACCCATAACATAAGTTCTGAAATCATTAATTGCTTGTACATTTCTTAACCTAAACATAAATTAAACACAAGAATAAATTACTGAGAACAGGCAAAGGCAGTATATTCGGCATTGCGCTGCATGCCAAGATATGTTTTTAGGTAAAAGTTTTGAAACTATTAAGGTTATTATCACTATAGTCATTTAAAACGGGATATTTAATGTTTTTAGTTACTGTCAACTATCCTATTAAAATAACTTTGGCCTTCTTGACTACTTCATTATCATCATCATCATCATCATCAGCCTATAGCAGTCCACTGCTGGACATAGGCCTCCCCCAATGAGCGCCATAGCGCCCTGTCTTCAGCGTGCCGCATCCAGCATCTACCTGCAGTCTTTCGCAGGTAGTCATCCCACCTGGTCGGGGGGCGTCCTACACTACGTTTACCGAGTCGTGGTCTCCACTCAAGAACACGTTTGTCCCAGCGGCTGTCGGTTCTTCGCGAGATATGGCCGGCCCACTGCCACTTCAGCTTGCTAATTCTTAGAGCAAGAGAGTGTAGTATATTACAATATAATTGAATCCTCCCCTATTTCAACGTAGGACAGCTATTCGCTCCAATAAATTCTGATTAGACCTAGTTACACCATGAATTTTTATCTCTTTTCTTCTGAGCGTGGGTTTAATATGCAAATTTTGCCAATATAAAAGTTACTGAGGCAATTCTCATTTAAGAAAGTACAAAAGATGCGAAACTATAAAATAAATTACCTAGTGAAGTTGTTTGCGACTTGTATGCGTAATATTTATTATAGAACAAAGAATCAGAATTTGAAATAATAAAAATACAGTAAGATCCACTATTATTTTATTTACAATTGGAATTGGAATTGTTGATCTTACTGTAAATAACAAAAATACAGATATATACTTATTTTTTATTATTTTAGATTCAACTTCAAATTCGATCTATTATTTTGTTGAATTTTCTTTGATTTTTTTTGGTATACATCATCATCATCATCATCAGCCTATAGCAGTCCACTGCTGGACATAGGCCTCCCCCAATGAGCGCCATAGCGCCCTGTCTTCAGCTTGCCGCATCCAGCATCTACCTGCAGTCTTTCGCAGGTCGTCATCCCACCTGGTCGGAGGGCGTCCTACACTACGTTTACCGAGTCGTGGTCTCCACTCAAGAACACGTTTGTCCCAGCGGCTGCCGGTTCTTCGCGAGATATGGCCGGCCCACTGCCACTTCAGCTTGCTTATTCTTTGAGCTATGTCGATAACCTTGGTTCTCTGTCGGTTGTATTCGTTACGAATCCTTCAGAGAAACTCCGAGCATAGCTCTTTCCATAGCTCGCTGAGCGACTTTGAACTGGTGGACCAGCCCTATCGTGAGTGTCCACGTCTCAGCTCCGTAGGTCATAACGGGTAGGACGCACTGGTTGAAAACTTTCGTTTTCAAGCATTGCGGTATGGATGACGAGAAGACTCGACGTAGTTTCCCAAATGCTGCCCATAATAATTGGAATACAATATTGTTAAATTTTGTCCTGAATCATGTTTTTGATATGCCGAACCTAAAGTTTTAAAGAGATTTGTAGACACGTATTATGAGAGATCATTTGGTTGGATTACACAATACGCGTAATTATTTTTAATATTAATTATTATTGGCCACTTAGCTTGAGGCCAGATGATGCTTTGTGGAGCATTATTAGTATTATATTATTGTAGGGCTTAAACAAAGAAATATTTTGAATATTAACAAAATTTGAATTTTGTACGAAACATTTCATTGAACAAAATTTGTGAGTTTTATTTCGATGCGCCGTAGATATTTCAGTATCATTAAAAGATTAATGAAATACTTAACAAAGCGAAACTTTTCAAAGGTCTTTTATGAATATTGAATGGTTTGATCATGACTTAAATAAGGTTTTATAGCCAGGATTTGTAAAGAAGTAGCCTTTAACGGATATTAACGATTGTCGCAGATTTGCCCTCTTTCCCTTCTACTTATATTTTTAGAATAATATGGATGTATGCGGGTCTGACGTGGACACCCACGATAGGGCTGGTCCACCAGTTCAAAGTCGCTCAGCGAGCTATAGAAAAAGGATTCGTAACAAATACATCCGACAGAGAACCAAAGTTATCGACATATGTAGCTCTAAGAATTAGCAAGCTGAAGTGGCAGTGGGCCGGCCATATCTTAAGGCCGACAACTGCGGCAAACGTAAGAACACGTTTGCCCCAGCGGTTGAGTGAAGTTGGAGTTCACGATTCGGTAAACGTAGTGTAGGACACCCTCGGCCCCAAGATGCGTCAAGCTTAAGACAGGGCGCTATGGCGCTCATTGGGGGAGGCCTATGTCCAGCAGTGAACTAATATAGGCTGATGATGATCGATGTTAAACAAATTGAGAGAAATATCGCAATATGTATACCACGCAGCACTTCATCAGTCAGAGGCATCAGATCCACTGTCAACTAGACTTCCCACCGACTGGGTTCGCCATACAACCTCGTCTGCCTGACACCCACCAACGGGTGTCGGGCAGTCGGATGACGGGGTTTTATTTATGAACTAGCTGCGCCCCGCGGCGTCGCCCGCGTGGAAATCTATGTGTCAAATGGTTTATAAACCTACTTCTTGAATCACTCTATCTATTAAAAAAAAACTGCATCGAAATCCGTTGCGTACATATAGCCGAGTTACCTACTTAGGTATAACCCGGTATAGTGCGTGCAAAACCCCTGGAATAACTTATAGACTACTTAAAGATAAAGATTTTTTATTTGCCAAAGATGTTATGTAAGTTAACAAGTTTATACATTTTGTGAATCAACATAATTAACATCAATAAGGTTTCCTGGAAGAGAAAACTCTTTTTAGGGTTAAGTTCGCCTTTGTTTAAATTTTCTAGAATAAGTTTTGTGTTATGTTTTTCGTGCAAAAAGTATAAATAAATAAATAAATGCTTGAAAAACCGTAGTCGGTATGCAGAAATATTTGAGACAAATATTTTAAGAATTTAACATGTTCAAAAGTTCTCATTGAAAAAAATCGACAATATTATAGTAACACTTACAAATTAATAAATTTTCAATTTCTGTAACCCCGGGTAAGAGCTTTAATAAAATTATGCTTCATAATAACCTGGCCTTGTCCAAAGATATTTATCCTCATTCACCTGAAAGCTTACAAACCTGTTGTACTACCACGGCACAAGGATAATGCGTGCGCAGCCAGGAAGCGTTCATGACCTACTGGGGCAGATCCGGGAACGACCTTGACCTGGCTCAGTGAATGCACCATCTTAGAGACGGCGAAAAGGCCCTTTATTGCCTCGCAGGATCGGAATAGCAATGTAAAATATTTAATTTGACTAAGTTCCGTACTTTGTGACGACCTCTGTGGCGTGGTGGGCATAGGTCCGCCTGCGACGCAGGAAGTTGCGGGTTCGATTCCCGCAATTGTGTGTACGATCAGCACACATTTGTTCCGAGTGTTCTGGTCGTTATCTTTATATAGTAAAATAAATCTATCTATGTAATATATTGTATTACGTATATCAGTCATCTAGTACCCAAGCTCTGCTTACCATGGGGCTAGATGATGCTGTGTGAATTGTCCAGCATTATTTAAATTATTCTTATTATACACATCATATGTACGATGTTTAGAGATGTGTGTTTCTCTTCACGACAAAACTGCTGAACGTATCCAGCTGATGATTTTACAAATGTAAGTCTAGACCTGGATTAACCTGAAAACGATATTTTGTCCCAGAAAAACGCATACGAAGCCGCGGGCAGAAGCTAGATAAATAAATAAAGCATCATCCCAAAGGTGCAAAAAACAGAGATACAAAATACACACATAAAAAAAGAATTATGGCAAACAATTTATCTAAAATTGTTGGTAAATTGTTTAAGTTTGTTTTTGGTTCATAGGCGTGAAAAGTGGATATTCGTTATGGTGACTATGTAACTCGCGACCGGTTTGCGACAGGCGTAAATTAAGCAATCAGTGCTATCAAACGCAAATTTTGACCAATTCGACGTTGTAGCTGGTGTCAAACTAATACAAAATTGACGTTTGACAGCACCGATTGCTTGATTTACGCCTGTCGCAAACCGGTCGCGAGTTACATAATCACCCGGCGGCGGGTGAGAGAATACTGACCTCACACATGTTTGCAATAAAAATGTTGAGTATTGATTAAACCTTCACGTAAGGTTTAATTTTATTGGTCTCATTTGTGGCCTTTCTAATCTATCTGTCTAATCAGCTGGCAACACCCACTGCTGAGTAGCCTCTTCCTTATCTCGCCAACCCTGGCGGTCTTGTGCCGGACTGTCTGACCATCGTTAATTTTTTCGTTTTAATTCACTGTTATTGTTTTCACAACGAATACATCCGACAGAGAACCAAAGTTATACGACATAGCTCTGAGAATTAGCAAGCTGAAGTGGCAGTGAGCCGGCCATATCTCGCGAAGAACCAACGGCCGCTGGGGCAAACGTGTTCTTGAGTGGAGACCACGACTCGGTAAACGTAGTGCAGGACGCCCTCCGACCAGATGGGATGACGACCTGCGAAAGACTGCAGGTAGATGCTGAATGCGTCAAGCCGATAATGTCGTCAAGCTGATATGGGTTAAAAAGTAGCCTATGTTTGATTCCGGACTATTACTATGCAAAATTTCAATCCGATCCATTCAGTAGTTTTAGTGAGAAGAAGTAACATCCATACAAAAATCCAAACTTTCACATTTATAATATTAGGATTATGTATAATGTTGGTTAGTCTGCAGTTAGCTGAACAGTTTGAAATTGGGGTACCTATCTTTACCACGAAAATTAAATTGTGGTCGAATCGATTAATGCAGACTCAACGGCTATTCCACGTAGTTGAATGAAAGTAGTTCAAGGTTAGTAGTTCATTTTCTGAAGTCATGATATAATTTATGGGTCATATTTTATTCCCTGAACAGCAGTGCTTTGGAAAATACAGGTTTCACTGAAACAAACGCCCCTTAAATCAACTCTCTTATGGAAACTTCGTGTATTCGGGTCGATCCCGGTATTATGGCAATAAGTAATCCATTGAAAACTAAGGTGAAAAACCGACTCGGGCCTTTTTTTTTTAAATGATGGCGGCAAAGTCCTTCATAATGTAGCTTAGAACCATTAAATAAGTCCAGACGAGTGTTCTGATATATGATTTATCAAAATCTCTTCAGCGAATTCAATGATGTATCCAAACGAATACATCGAGGTTATAAAGAGTCATTTATAATTCGTCTCTCTATTTGTGTCTGTGTGTGTTTTTGTATATGACTATCTATAAATAGCCACATAGAATAAAGAAACAATCAAATAAATATCAAATTATGTGGTCGAATTATCGAATAAATATCAAATTATGTGGTCGAATTATCGAATAAATATCAAATGATGTGGTCGAATTATCGAATAAATATCAAATTATGTGATCGAATTATCGAATAAATATCAAATTATGTGGTCAAATCAATAAACATAAAAATTTTGGTCAGTTGAAATCAGTCCAAGGTTTAATTCATTTAGTAGATAATATTCTCAATTGTCATGGCAAATAATTTAACGGAAGATTTATCCCTCAGATGTTCAGATACAATTCTATTCTCCAAAGGGAAATCCGACATTGTCAGAGGAAGCATTGAAGGCAAAGGGCGGATAGAGCTCGTTTATCATTGCTGTAGTATTAGAGGTGGCAATTGATTTATGTAGCTAAAGGTTCCTAAGGATATTTTGTGGCGGGTATTTTGTTACTGAAGCATTGGAATAGACTGCTATATTTCTTTTGAAATTCGGACATTTACATTTAATGATCGAGTTATCGCTTAGCGAGCTATGGAAAGAGCTATGCTCGTAGTTTCTCTGAAGGATAGGATTCGCAACGAATACATCTGACAGAGAACCAAAGTTATCGATATAGCTCTAAGAATTAGCGAGCTGAAGTGGCAGTGGGCCGGCCATTTCTCGCGAAGAACCGACGGCCGCTAGGGCTAACGTGTTTTTCAGTGGAGACCACGACTCGGTAAACGTAGTGTAGGACGCGCTGTGACCAGGTGGGATGACGACCTGCGAAAGACTGCAGGTAGATGCTGGATGCGTCAAGCTGAAGACACGGCGATGCGAACCTACATATTTTATAAATATTGTATAGATAGAAACTGATACTTGATTTCATTGTACCACGCAAAGAAAAAACTATACAGAAATAAATAAGCTAAGCATTTCTTTCTTATCGCTATGAGCGATCTCTTCCAGGCAACCTTGGGATAGATACTACATAACCTTATAATAAACAAAATTATTAAATAGTGTTTTATCCTGTTCGCTCGTTTCATCCAAAACCAAGAGGAGAGGAGAAAAGAAGAAAGTTTTAAATACCTTTCCAAATCATGGTCGATGTAGGTGGCTCAGGACCGCTATATGCAGCGTCTTATGGGTGAAACCTAAGTCCAGCCGTGGATAATACAATTACTCTTTATTGCACACCAAATACATAACAGATACAAAAGACAGAAAAAGAAAAAAAAATACAAAATATGCTGTACAATGCCTTATTGCTATGAGCGATCTCTGCCAAACTTTGGATGGACATGAAGTGCTAGAACAAGTAAAGACGGTGGCGTGTTATACAGAATAATATTTAATAGGGACATACATAAAATACCTACTGATAGCTATAAGTATAAATACATCCATAAATATATAATATAAATAAATAAAAAAAATGACGGACGTGTATCGGCTGGTAAGATGATGATTCCTATTTTGAATCTATGTCAGTAATTGTGTTTACCCACCTCTCCTCTCCATTTTGGAGGCAACCGAGTGTTATTGGTAAGCAACCTATCCAAACGTTGCTCCTGGCAACATTGCCCTCGGCGTCAAACTTTGTCCCTAAGCTTTCACCAATAAAAGCAAAACACTACGTAATGAACATAGTAACACTTTGTAGTCTTAACGGTTCGGATCTAACGAGAATGTTGCCATAACATGAATCGCGCATAATGTCACTGTTTTGGGGCAGAATGTCAGGGCGAGAATACTAATTTTACTGATGTTTTTGTAAATAGATTGCTGTATTACAAATTTAATTTTACTAGTGCAAAATATCAACAAACTGTATTAATTAAAAGTTTACTATTTACGGGGTATACGGTATACCCCGTAAATAGTAAACTTTTAATAAACTTTTAAATTGTTTGGGGGAGGCATGACGAGGTATACCGTATACCTCGTCACGCCTCCCCCAAACAATAATGGGGTGGTTTTGTCATAATCACCACGCTGCTGGGCTGGCGGGTTGATCGCATTCGAGGTGTTAAAATCGCAGAAGGAAGCTTCCTTCTGCGTTTTTAACACTTTACTACTATAACCTACTAGAAGACGAAGAGCAGCTGCTTTGCGTTTTCTAGTAGGTATAGTAGTAATAAGAGGGTTAGGTACTGATCACTGCATCAGTAATAATCTATCATTTAAGCAGCAATAGATTTACTGAAGTATAGTATTATTATTATTCACATTCTATTTTTATTTGTATTCTTGTTGATTTTATTTATATTAGTGCGTTTTTGTTTGTTTGTATAGCGTTAGTGAGTAGTCAGTCCGTAACGCCGACAAGTTGCTTTGCCGGAAGACCAGCGTTGGTTGCTAGCATGCTAGTCATCCAACTCATGCTGAGGCAAAGCCATTTTGTTACTGGACTTACATGATTACCGACACCGTTTAGTTTTACCTTTTAGTTTAAGTTTATTATGTTCTGTGTAAGTCTTTTAACAAATAAATTCAAATTCATTCATAATAAATAAATATATTAAAAATAACATAGAACTAAAGGAGGACTCATTTGAATCAAGAGCAAAATAATATTTATATCTAAAAATAATACTCAAACTCGATTCAACACTTAACTAAAATTTATAAAGAAAAAAATAAGAAGGCAGCGTTATCTCTAAAAACGCAAACTTCAAAGACGCATAATCTCACTTGTGGAGCGAAAAATGTCTTCATTTGAATGCGAAAACGAACGAGATATCAATAAAATGATGATAACCATAACCATAAGTTGTTTGCAGCTTCTGTGCTTTGCTTCGTCGGTACCTACCTATATTTTCCACCAATATTCCTTGGGCTTAGTAACCCTTTGTATACAAAAATAGTCGAGCGAAACCTGGACTACGACAAACATTTCAAAACCAAAATCAGCAAAATCGGCCCTGCCAGTCTCGAGTTTTAGGAAGAACAGCAATTGATTTGCTATACTCATATTATAAAGAGGAAAGGTTTGATTTTTTGTTTGTTTGTTTCGAATAGGCTCCGAAACTAATGGACCGTTTTGAAAATTCTTTCACCGTTGGGAAGCTACACTGTGCCCGGTGAACATAGGCTATATAATATTTTCAAAAAAGTTAGGGATCCTTACTAAAACTCCAATAATGTAACCCAAGGTGTAAAAAAATCACCTAATAAAGTGAAATGCGAGTTTAACTCAGGTGAAACCGCGGGGATCAGCTCGTTATATATAAGACTATATTTGACCTGTTAAAATAACTGACCTTGAATAAATAACTGAGTAGGTACCTACAGTAAATTGATATGACTCACACAAGATGTGACGTCAACATCCATCAGGGACTTATCTCTACCGGAAGTAACTGTCGAAATTGAATTTATTACAAAGCGCGGTTAGGTGTTATTTATCGCGCGAAAGAGACAAAATAATGCTGTAATACGAACCTTATTGCGTTGGAATAGATGCCATTAATAAGGTTTGAGTGTCAGTAATTAAAGTCGAAAACGTGACGAATCCTTATTTGAAATTATTTGGTCTGAAATGGTTTAATTTTGAATTTATTGGCCATTTTTCCGAGTTTAATTAAAATCTGATAAATGTTGAACAGATTTTTAAAGTGCGTGTTTGTCCTATATTTTCCTTATTTAATTATGTACTTGCGAGTATATAACAAGAAATTAACTCCGGGTTTAAAAAAAATATTTGAGCGTTCGTTTCGAAGCGACGCGTGACCCGAGAGCTGGTGAGTATCTGGTGTAGCGCATCAGCATTGCCATACAGCAGCGGGGTTGAGCTACCTGTAGATTGTTTGCAACAGTCTGCAGTTAGCTCAGTTGTTACAGTTTTACAATTTTAGTATTTACATACGAATTTTAATTTATTTCTATTATTTGATGGTGATTTTCTTTGTTACTAAATTTTTTTGTAGAAAAAGATATGAACTATTATTAGTGTTTAAATCGATTATCTAAATCTATCTATGCTAATATTCTAAAGAGATTTGATTGGTTTGATTTTTTGTTTGATTATAATGAATAGGCTCCGAAACTACCGGTTTGAAAAATTCTTTAACCGTTGGGAAGCTACACTATCTCCGGTGAACATAGTCTATTATATTTATTTTTTTTAAGTTAGGGATCCGTACTAAAACCGTGCGAAGCCGGGAAGGTCCGCTAGTATAAAATAATTCTATGAAATAGTATTTAATGAAATTCTGATGACCGACTGACTTGGCGCCGCCGTCAACTAATTAATTCAACTATTTAATTCGCCGTCACTGTATAATACATATTTTATTTTTGTTCAAAAAAATAATGGTCTTCAGATTTCTCAACGTGTTCGGATTGGAAAAGTCTAGTTAGAGTAACTACACTTCATAATTTCCTAAGTAAATTATTACAAATAGTGAGCCTTATTAATGTGTTAAAAATGTTTTTGTAAGCTTGATTACTGCTGTGTCATGTTGTGAAATTCATTCCTTATTTTTAATTTGAGAGCTTTTTCATAAAGGCGTGCCTAAATGAGGTTTATGTCAAGCAGGGATGTAATAAGGTTCTAAGAACGAGTACACACTAGGCGTCCAAAGGGATTCAGATTCAATAACGTAATTTCTTTAAGATTACAAAAAAAGCACTTAGAAAAGTCAGTACATATACTATACATAATTATCAAATAAGAAAAAAGGTGTTTTTATTTTCTTTTCGTTTAATTTTTTTTGTCCTCTAGTGGAAGAACTTGATACTTGCTCTAAGGCAAGCACGGTGGGTACACTAGAAGGTATCGTATTCTTTAATAACCTTCAGTAATGCCTCTATATTTTTTAATTAGAAAATCCGTAGGCTACAAAGTCTGCGTTTTAATTTGATTTCGTTTGAAGTTTTCAAATAACCAATGCTTATCAATGTGCTCATTTTCTTCTTCCGAATTTAATATTAAAACGACAAAAGTTATATTTATAAGGTTTTTAAAACAAAGCGCTAGAAACCGAAAAGATATCAATAATATTTGCTATTATTGAGATTAGCCATGTGCGCAGGTCATATTATATTTCTCAGTATGTGTATAAACACAGGTTTACTTTCTATTCTGTCACTCTGAGGTCAGGTGCAGGACCAACGGCTTTAAATGCTTTCTGAGGCACGGGGTGTAACACCGCCACATCCTGACTCCGGACTACTAAAAGGATTTTTTCTAGCTAGATTAATCCTGATAACAATTACTCGTCCGATTCGGGATTTGAACCCAAAGTCGCAAAGTCAAGCTAGGAACAAAACTGTAATCGTCCTGAGTACGTCCCCAGACCAGACACAACAATAACAATGAATCACGCAAATGCTACGGAGCGTATTTTTTACGACGGCATATTTTACAATTTTACTCAGAAATCACTTGCAAAGGTTTATAAAAAACAATATAGAGTTCTCAATCCACATTGAAAATATGGTTTTTGTTCATTTTTGGTTTGAATAAATTTCTGATTTTACATCAAGGAACCTTTAGCTACGAATGTACGGAACCTTTAAAATTTTGGGGGCATCATAATATGTATTTATAAACAGGTACATCTTTCCTAACAGGCACACCCAATGCAATAGACTACCTTATATTTTAGTCTAGTCTTATCATAGTACGAGCGGACCTTCCCGGCTTCGCACGGTTTTGATACGGATCCCTAACTTTTTTGAAAATATAATATAGCCTATGTTCACCGGGGATATTGTAGCTTCCCAACGGTGAAAGATTTTTCAAATCGGTCCAGTAGTTTCGGAGCCTATTATTTACAAACAAACAAAAAATCAAACCTTTCCTCTTTATAATTTAGTATAGAAAACATACCAATTATTATGTAGGTATGGTTTTTGTTAGTAATTTCTTGAAAAACAGTGGAATATAGTCGAAAAATAATCTGATTAAAATCATTATTTGTATGTTTAGTGATTTCAGATTTAGAAAAACTTTTTCCTTCATGCTTACAAAATGAGAAGACATGTCAAATCTTATACCTACTTATAAATTACTATCAAATAAGAAGTAAGGTATTTTGATATTGTCTTCTCTTTCATATATCACTTAAGATTCTTATAGTGAATAGTTTATTTGGCTTTTGCGGGTTCGATTCCCACCTCGGAACAATTGTGTGTACGATCTGCAGATTTGTTCCGGGTGTTCTGGTCGTTTTCTATGTATAATAAAAAAAATCGATCTATGTAATGTATTGTATTATGTATATCAGTCATCTAGTACCCATAACACAAGCTCTGCTTAGCTTGGGGCTAGATGATGCTGTGTGAATTGTCCAGCATTATTTATTGATTTATTTATTATTTACTTTTTTCGCATTAGAATGCATATTCAAATGCATTTTATAGTATCTATTTAAATTTAAATCTACGGAAGGGTTCTCTACTTCAATTACAGTAGTAAAATACGGGTTTCTCACGTAAAATAAACTCGTTTAATTATATTACGATAGTTCAAAGGAAAGTCTGTCTGAAACAATTGATAAATGTTAGAAATAGGAGAAGAGTAAGATAAATAACTCTTCTTTGTGAATTCCTAGGTCGATGCACTGCAGACTTAACTCGTGAATGATGATGGGTGGGTGAAGGTCCGCCTGCGACGCAACTAGTTGCGGGTTCGATTCCCGCTTCGGGACAATTGTGTGTACGATCTACATATTTGTTCCGGGTGTTATCTATCTATAATAAAAAAATCTCTATATATGTTATGTATTGTATTATGTATATCAGTCATCTAGTACCCATAACACAAGCTCTGCTTAATTTGGGGCTAGATGATGCTGTGTGGATTGTCCAGCATTATTTATTATTATTTATTTATGAAGACAATGGATATGCATTGCCATACAGCGGGGAGAAACAGACAGTGTCTTGAGGACGCTTTGCTATTAATGTAGGTAAGCGTTCTCTAGATTGTTTGCAACAAACAGTCCGTAGTTAGCTCAACTGTTTCAATTGTAATTGCAACTAAATTGTATTTATTCTGTTACAGTTATTTTCTTTGCAGTAATAATATTTCATCACACAGTATGTTGATTCTGATAAGCTTCAAATTACATAGAATTTATAAATTCTGGAGGGACTAAAGTTTTTGAAACCTTTGTGTATGAAATGAATTTCTGTAATCCCAAAAAAAACCTGTAAGTCCTCTGCTGAACTCGCCTACCCAAAACATGCTAAAGTAATTTAAAACGGGATATTTACCATGATTTGATTTTTGAGTTACTCTGTGATCATGGCGCATGAAACTGTGCCGAAATATTGGATAAATCAAAAATCAAATCATGGTAAATATCCCGTTTTAAATGACTTTAGTATTAAAAACTATGATAGTTTCAAAAGTTTTACCCAAAACACAGTGGCGTAGCGTGCCATCTCGGCGCCTGGGGCGGGAGACCCATTTTGCCGCCCCCATTCTATAGGTGCTTAATTAAAATTAAATTTCACATGCAATGAGGTACCTTTTATTGAAGTTAAAATAGAATGAGCGGTTTTACAAGCGGATTCTACGGGCCTTATGAGCAGCGAAGTCAGAAATAACTTTGTCAAAATCAATTTTAGCAGCCAATTCTTGTTCAATCGACAATATAGCCAAGTTTGATAGTCTAGCAAAGCTCATAGTAGATCTGAGGTAATTATTTATTAGCTTCAACTTCGAAAAACTTCTCTCACAACTTGCAACACTAATCGCCATAGTCAAATATATACGAATCAAGATGACTATATTTGGAACCGAAATTCTGAGATTCAGTTTTTGAATGAACTGGAGGAGCTCCAGTGGTCCTTTACCACTTATATCTTCCTCTGATTCAGAACAGGCAACAACAACAAACTGCTGAAGACGCTTCCGCTCCATCTGAAACTCGTCCTTGTCGATGTCTTGTAATACATGGGAAAGATCACACTTGAACTTGCTCTCCAAAAGTTTCGCTGGCATCAAAAATCCGAACTTGTCCGATATTTCTTGAATTTGCTGGAATCGAGTCGTCATTTCTTGAATGATCTTGTCGAATGATGCGATCACCTCTCAACGGATTTCCTGTTCGTGAGACAAAGCTGCATCTTCAGAAGATTCATCGCCATGCATGCGTTTTTTCTGCGAATTCTTCTCGTTTTGAGTTCGATTCCGAGTTTTTCGCAGAGAGTCTTAGCAAAGTCAATTGCTTCTTGCACGAAACGGTCTCTACTTTCCACTAAGAGGGTTTTCAAAGCGCAGAGTTTCTGAGCACACTTATCCACACATAGTCCTCGTTGCTGCAGGTAAATCTGTGCGTCATCTACTTCAGGTAGCACTGCAGCCCAAAAACCAAGAAAAGTTAGGAAGTTAAATTACTGCATGGCTGTCAGGAGAAGACTGGCTCCCGATCTTGTTTCGGAAGTTTGAGATGAATCTGTTAATTGTTCCAGTACCTCAAGAACTACCTCAAACTTATTTTTAAGCATCTTGACAGCTACATGTCTAGCGCTCCAGCGCGTTTCAGTGACTCGTTTTACTGCTTGACCTGTGACGGCAACCAAAGCGTTCCATCGAACAGTTGATGCGGAAAAGAAGGCAAACAGCTTCTCCAGAGTTCCAAAAAACGTCATGAAATCCACTGATTCAGAAGCAGCGTGTACCCCAGCCAAGTTTAGTGAGTGGTTTGTTCATGCAACGAATATAGCTTTCTGATTCAGTGCTTTAATCCGGGCTTGAACTCCATTGTGGATCCCTGACATTGTGGCAGCATTGTCATAAGCCTGTCCTCTCAGATTCTGTATGTCCAGTCCGTCTGATGTTATCTTCGCGATTATATCGTTGCTGAGATCTTCTGCATTTTTTCCTTTTGGTTCGAAGAAGTCAATGAAAGATTCTACCACGGCGACTTTTTCTCCTTCGATATGTACGTATCGCAGAACTTGGCTCATTTGGTCATTGTGGGAGATGTCTGGTGTACTGTCGAAGATTACGCAATAATATTTAGCTTCTTAAATACGACGGATGATGGTGGATCGAACTTGCTGTCCCAGTAAGTTTA
The DNA here is from genome assembly GCA_947044415.1 of Eupithecia dodoneata. Lineage (NCBI taxonomy): Eukaryota > Metazoa > Arthropoda > Insecta > Lepidoptera > Geometridae > Eupithecia > Eupithecia dodoneata. Next base: position 7,692,814 of record OX345670.1, read on the forward strand.
TAAATTCATTCTGGGTTTCTGGAGATAGATACGAAACTGAGACTCTTACTCGCGGACTGCCGCCCCCGCAGGCTGCCGCCCGGGGCGGGCCGCCCCCCCCGCCCCACCCACGCTACGCCACTGCCAAAACATGGTTTTGCAACACGCTCGGCATGCATATAAGCAATCGCAGTGGAGGTGTTAAATTACACATAGAGAAGTTGCTGCCCCTAGATTCCCTTAGTTGGCTCTTACTACATATACAGACTGTGTTGAGAGGGTCGATTCTTACGCCGCTATGGCAAAGAATGAATAACCGACCTTTATTGTTCAAACTTTAAATAGACCCGCATGAAATTAGTACGGTTCATTAAAATTTCGAAAGGTAATAAAAATATAGAAGTACGTTGCTGGTGCGTTGCGCCTCAGTGAACTTCAACTCTATTTCAAAACTTTTCAGTACAAAAGCTTTTAATATAACATCAAAGTGAATTTTCTTATGTTCATGTGTTTGAGTTTGCAAGGTTTTGACACATACCGATAGTTCAGTTAGCAGCTGGTCTATTCAGCTGGCTGCGTTTTGGATATTATAAAAACATAATTTGTAAGATATATAGTATTAATTTGCGTAGTTTTAAGTTTGTTGTGTCTGGTAGTTTCTAAGGTAAATAAAAATATTTTCTTTCTTTCTTTCTTTCTAATTTGATGCTAGACATAAAAAAATATTCTGAGGAAAACCAAAAACGATTGCGAATCCATTAATTTAACACTGGTTTTGCAAGAAAAATATTATGAGGTGGTCCTACAAAAATTGTACTCAGAAATACAATTTTTATGGGACCTCGAAGAATTTTCTAAATCGGTCCATATATGACAATGTTGTCGGAGAAATCAAAGAATATACATTAAAAAAAAATCATAGAACCGGAGGAGGTTAGGTATTTAGGAGGTATCCTTTCAAAGTTAGTATAGAGAAAATGAAGCGATCGGGTGCACAAATGGCACACTCATTTAAGTCAGGTTTTTTTTATTATTGCCTTTAGCATCCAAAAGCAGGGTCAAAATAGGGATAAATAGAAAGAGGCAAGGGAGGCCCCTTATAGTTTTCAATTATTATCTAGGTACCTACTAGTTTAAGAAATTATATGTCGGTACTTCCCTTTAAAACTAATGTTAATAGTGACATCTATATAGCTCAATTAACGGAATAACAATAAAATAAATCAGCTCCACCAGAGTTTTGCAAAAGTCGACGCCCTTAGGGGTCGTTCACACATGGTTTAGTGTTATCTCTGAGTAGATAGTTTTACGAGATAATAGGTTTTAGAAAGTTTTCCTAATTGCTTAAGTTTAAATGCGATGTTTTAAAAGCGTAAGTCCATATATGTATAGGATGTTTGGATGAAAGAAAACCATGAAGCGCGATTAAATAAAAAACGCAATAGGTACTGTTCCTTTCAAAGAAACTCATAACATCAAATACAGAAGTCATTATTACTAAAAAAGGAAAAAACGGTTTGAAAAACAGATTCAAATTAATAAACATTTCTTGGCATTTAAGGCATTTACATAATCAATTTATGGCTAGTGCAAAAGAACAGGATCCAAAAACCGCCCATCATCAGCCCATTTTAGTCCATAGCTGCACATTAATAAAAAAAAAGAGTTTTATTCCATATCACGTCATATCACAAAGTCATTCGTACAAGTATTATAAACAAAATAAATAATACCATTTAAATAGACAAGCGCATTATAATGTTAGAATTGAAAAGCGAATTATGTCAGATAGCTTGTATCATGAGATGTCCGTTATTTCCTAATATGGACCGAATAGTCGACCGATGTGGCGCGGTGGGCGAAGGTCCGCCTGCGACGCAGGAGGTTGCGGGTTCGATTCCCGCATCGGAACAATTGTGTGTACGATCTGCAGATATTTGTTCCGGGTGTTATGGTCGTTTTCTATATATAATAAAAATATCTATCTATGTAATGTATTGTATTATGTATATCAGTTATCTAGTACCCATAACACAAGCTCTGCTTACCATGGGGCTAGATAATGATGTGTGAATTGTCCAGTATTAATTATTTATTTATATTTATTTATATATGGACCGCCTTCGGCGGTGTATGCCTCCTCCAAGGATCTCCAGTGATTTCTACTAAAACTTGCAAGTTTTTAATTAGTGATTTCGGTCTCTGGTCGTAGTCACATTTTGCCAGACACGTGTCTGATGTCGTCATTCCATCTTTTGAATGGTCTCCCTTTTCCCCTTTTTGGGTCAAGTAGTATCCAGTTTGTGACCATGTGTACATCAGTTTGGTTTTAATCTTTAAACCCCTCCTGCACATTATGTAGCCTAACACCTTCGTTTGATAAAAGGCACACAGGAATTTTCATCGTTAATCCTTCGTACAGTAAGAAGTAACAAAACCCTAAAGCGGTTGTCGATCACGTCTCGACACCAGATAGTTTCACCGCTAAGCTAAACCCGTAAATCCAGCTAAATATCTTAAACTTCTGTAGTTCATCTCAACTTGCGTAGGGCATTGACCGCTTGGGAGCATTAGTTCTCTGGTGTAGTACTGTACAAGCGTACGACACGATTATTTAGGCGTTCTATTCAAGAATTAGTGTATAAGTATTGTAGTACTAGCGGACCTTCCCGGCTTCGCACGGTTTTAGTACGGATCCCTAACTTTTTTGCAAATATAATATAGCTTATATTCACCGGGGATAGTGTAGCTTAGAAGAATTTTTCAAATCGGTCCAGTAGTTTCGGAGCCTATTCATTACAAACAAACAAAAAATCAAACCTTTCCTCTTTATAATATTAGTATACAAGTATAGATAAGTAGGGTATACGTAAAGTAAAGGTGTAAGTGAAAAGTATAAGTGTGCATTTAATATACATAGTTTACTAAATCATTTACTACATACAATCATTCTACAATAATTTTCAAGGTGAATCAAGGCATAGGGATCACTATAATATTTGTTGACTAATTTTTTACATGTTTTCTATGTGAAACGACGATGCTTTCAACTTCAACTTCTTGCTAGATGGCTCTGCGTCTGGCTTGACGCAATTCTGCCAGCGTTCAGCTTTACACGCCTGTTTTACATGGCGTGCGAATTTGAAAGCTGCTAAAATCCATCACGAAAACGAAACATAACCAATTAATATTACCTAATCTGTGACATTAGTAGCAAAAAGTAAATACAGGACATAGACTTGGAGCAAATAGGTACAGCTAATTACAGTTTCCACTCATAGTTTGTAAAAATAAAGTAACTAGTACTAATTAATAAAAATAATACGAATGCAATTTGATCACCACAAAAACCACTATCTACTAAATTTTTACTATTCAAGATATATACTTGAACATAATACGTTGAATGTGTAAGATGTCGGACACATATTATCCCCAAAACTTTTCAATTCCGTAAAAGGTTGGTTTCGAAAATACTAGTTTTAGTGCGTTCACTCCACTCAGCTAATGAAAGTTTCATGCCCGAAAATAAAACTGCTTTCCTAGGATAGGATGAGAATTTGCCATCTGATGTTAGGCGTAGGCAGTAAAAAATACTAGAAAAGTGTCTTCTATCTAATGATAGAAGACACTTTTCTAGTATTTTTTGTCAGCCTAAGAAACCGTACCTTAATAGGTACGGTTTCTTAGGCTGACATTTTATGCGGTTACTGTAAAATGAAATATTAAGTCTAAATATAAGGAGTTTAAGTTATATATTTTCTACGTTTATTCTATCGAATGGGTATTTTGTGCTGCGCGGCAGCAGCGTGGTATATTCCTTTTAAAATATTACCAAAAATAGTATAATATTAGTTTCTGCATATATGCCAGTATAGTTATGAACATACTAGTGGTTTCTTTTCACTTCTTCCACTGGTGCACAAAAAATTGAAGTGAACATTAAAATAATGTTATTTGATAATAATGAATAGTATAAAATATGACCTGTCTAAGTGCTTATTTGTAAGCCTAAAGAAATAAAGACATTTTTATATTCATTTTCATTATTTTTCTCTTGGCCCTGGCCTATAGCCAGCGATAACTAAATTTTACACGAGCACTGTACCTACCTGTACCCATATGCCAGTAGATTGTAACAGGTACCGTAGTTGTGAACTGGGTTTTAGATTATATATGATAATAATTATGTCAATAAAATTTGTTACCTTTTTGCGTAGTAAATAATGTTATATATTATAAATATTTTTATGTTTTTTACCTCTTCACGCAAAAACTACTGAATATCAGGCTGAAATTTTGCCTATCATATTTTTTTGCCATAAATTAAGTCCCATGGGATTCCCTTGGGAACAAATTGCACCTCGTCTCAGTGTGAGCTAACCATAATAACCTACACGTTTTAACCTAGCCTTTTTTATAATATTAATTTTATTAATTTTAGAGCATCTCATTATTTTAGACTGTGCCTTGTAATTTTTGGACACTTTTATCACGGAAAATTAATAGTTATTTTAAAACACTCAAGCTAATGAATGTGTGCATAACCACAGCATGGGTACATAGGGTACATAGGTCAGTCACTGACCGCCGTCCACTCGCGAGGTAACCGAGACGGTCAAATATTTGCAAATGTAAACTAAACCTCAGGGTTAAACTACACAGCATTACACCTTATGAAGAATGTTATTTATCTTTAGTTTTGAACTTTATGCTTTGAACATAAAATCGTATTCATTTATAATTGCTACATAGTCACTTAGCTTAAAACGGTGTCTAAGCAGTGTTATTTTCTAGCTCTGACTCATGGCGTAAAATTACGAATAAATATGCCGATTTGGTCCATGTTCCAATTATTTGTTCTTATCTTTTTTTGTGTTATTTGTGTCTCTTCAATACAATACAATACAATACAAAAATTCTTTATTGTACACCATAATCAAATTAATCATTACAAAAATACATTAAATGCGACAGGTACAATAGGCGGCCTTATCGCTTAGAAGCGATCTCTTCCAGGCAACCTTTCAATAATACCTATGTTGTTTTACACAAACTTAGTTAAGAATGTGCACATGTGATTGCTGTTTCTGCCTATTGCATAAATAATTTTTCTTTGCAAACTTACAAGACCTCAATTTTTCTACACAGTTTTTTAACTTTTTCTGTAGTCAGCCCACAATTGCATATACACACATGTTATTGTATATATGTACGTACATCTTATGTTATTGTACCTGTTATTTTATTGATTTTTGTATTTTCTTATTCCTATAGATGTTTACCTGAATTTATTTCATTCTAGTACATATCCCCAGACAATGCCCAGACCATTTTAATTAAATAAATTAATTGTAAAAATACTATAATTTCCTCGAGCGAAACCGGGGTAGACCCAAGACGACGTGATTGACGACTTGGATGAAAGAGACCGCTAAACTGTTTAAACGTTAATAATCTCTAAACCCTATTATTTCAAAACGTACCCGATGCTAACATCGGGTACGTTTTTCAGACCTAAGTCTGAAATATTATTGTAGACAATTTTCACAGTCTCAGCAAAGTTTGATATTCATTATTATTTGCCTTATTATGTTGTAGAACAAACAATAAGCTATGTTATGAAAAATATGTTATGTTCGCTCAATTGTTTCAATAGTAAATATTAGTTCTGATTTGTTTATATTATTTGATTATAAGTATCTTTGTTAATAAAAATATCTTATCTATGAAAAAGATCATTTTAACAACTATTGTCATTGTCCCGCAATCGTCCAGTACTGGGCATAATCATCAGCCTATAGCAGTCCACTGCTGGACATAGGCCTCCCCAATGAGCGCCGGAGCGCACTGTCTACAGCTTAATTACTGGGCATAGGCTTTGCGAATACGATACCAGGTTTATTCAGAAATGGCCTCATTCCGTATGGTCCGATATGCCTGGTAACCGAGATACCCACAACCTAATCGATACCCACAACTTAAATAAATGGTACTTAAATAATAAAGTCAAACTAAATTTTAGGTAATGAGATCCTTCTTAGAAGTCATTTGAGAATATTCGCCCGTTTGAACCCTTTTAAGTACCTTTTAAAGTTTGGGACTAAAGCCATTTGGCAACAGGTTCCTAAGGCGTCTACAACAGACTCTACAACTCGATTGCGATATAGGGGTTCGAATATTTTTGTATTTTTGACCTAGCATCTCAAAGTATTATGATAACATTTTTTTTATAAATAGAAAAATAATAGAATGGATTTTTTCATATTTATCGTCTTTATACATTATTTTTGCGAAAGTTATTAATTTCTGTTTCAGATTCTTAAATTTCAGAAGTTTTTAAATCAACTTTGCAACTTTGAAAGATGTTTCAAGTGCAGATGTTTCATCAAGTGGTCATTTTATGTAGCTATAAAATATTCAAGCACGTACAAAAGTATTAAACTTTTTTGTTATTTTGTTTTGGGATCCTTAAAAATGATAAACTTTTATAATTCGCCGTCCGACGATCGACCTTAAAGATTAAAAGGAAACCCAGCACTTCGGTCCCTCAACAACAACAATTAAAACTTCTGGTTATTAAAGGATTTAAATAAAATTGGATTAACCTTTCTAACCGACAGGCAAAAAGATGTTTCCAGTTCCATTTGTTGAAAAAAACAAAATGGAAGAAGTAACGAGCAAGCAAGTTTATAATCCAAATTATTTTTCATCCTATCCGAATGATATTAATCGAAATAGTCGTACAAAATGAGTTCATGAACATTTTTTTCAATGTGTTACACACACACACACACACACACACACACACACACACACACACACATACAAACACACACACTGGGTCTCCTGTTGCCCAGACTCTTAAGAGACTGGTGCCTCCGGAAACCACACACATACACAAAAACCTACAAACCATACTGTCTCATATGAAATTTGCAATAGCCAGATAAAAAACTCATAATGTACAGTTATAATTAACTTTTTAATTTTAATATTAGTTACTAACTAATTTATATGTAATTTTTAATTTAACTTATTTAGAAATCTAGGAGTTGGGCGTTGACATTACCACACAGTTTGTAAATCATAGATACATATTGAAACGATGACACTACCGAGTGTCATCGTTTCAATATGTATCTATGATCCTATGTAAACATGTTCTAAATAAAGATTTTTATTTATTTATTTATTTTATTTATTTAATGTGTGAAATTGCGAGAGGGTTGTCAAAAAATAACATCCAAAATGGTTTTGAGTCACACAACTGCTGATTAGCTACAATCAGCAGTAGGCTTATTGCCACTGAACACAATTTATTAAAGATTAAAATTATTTTTTAGACAACGAGGTGTCGCAAAAAAATGTGATAAATACGTCTCATTTTCCTATTCGTATTCGTGCGCTCTCGTATAACACTGAAATTCAAATTATACTTTTCAATTCACACATTTTGCCTTCAAAATCAAGAGAATCGTTGACTGACACTATCTCTAGCTGTGACAGCAGCGTGTTTTACTTAATTTCTGTGATATTAATTAATTTCTTATCGTTGTCGTACCAATTAAAATTTGACTTGTCTAAGTGCTTATTTTGTAAGCCTAAAGAAATAAATGCTATTGAGTTTGAGTTTGACTACGAAAAGTAGTTTTTCTCAATCCGGTTCCTTCAAGGCGCCAAATGTATAGGAAAACTTCGAAAAATATGAAAGTAGTGTATAAGATAATGCGCACAGCCCATTCTTAGCACTCAGAGCCTATCACACCCCTTTTTAAATGTCATCAGCTTCCATTTGAACTATAAAAGTGGGGCGATATCTTCCAGTCTGTAAATCATTTAGGACGTTAGTGTGTTAGGTCCTTACGGTCACCGATTTTATTGCAAGACAAATTGCTTTTCCACAAGAGTAACGTTCGAGAAATAATGATGTAAACCGACTCGATTCAAGAATCCAGAATATTTTATGCCGACAAAGGCATTTATGACTAAAATTCACAAAAACTGATAGCAATAACAGAAAACAACAAAATAATAGCAGGATAATCACTAGATTTTGTAATATATATTTTTAATACTAGGCTTTATATCATCTAGGTGTTAGATTCTAAAACCAAAGTGCTTGGGAAGATAAACGTCAACGAATCTAAACTCGACTGGTTTGAGTAGTTTCGTTTAGGAATGGCTATGGACTACTCCTATCTCTATCATAAGACTATATCGATGTTACCATGATATTGCATTGTCACCGATATTATAAAAATATGCCAAATTTTAGCTCAATCGGTTGAGGAAACTGGTCTAATATTCAGTTGCAAGATTTGTCCCACAGATATTAACAGGGCAAGTAGAATAAAGGCTTTTAAAAAAATCTAAGTTAAACCGCATAATTCCAAGCGCATCGAAAGAGTCAAATTCAAGTTCTAAAACGGAGGACAGGCAAATGAACGAAAACTTAAATATTGTTTGAAACTTCTGAGATTTATTTATATCGATCATCGGAGGAAATCGCAGAAGTTCGAAAATATTATAGATAAATATTTCTTTGGTTTTGTAACTCTTTTTGTTTACAAAATATATTGAGGATTCTAGAACCGAGTATGGACTTTCATAAAATATGTATCGATAAAAACGCAACTCATTCTTGCACACACACGCACTCATGTGCGTTAAAGAATGAGTTGTTGTGTATGGCTGGCTGGTTTATAATATCAAATCGAATTAAGTGAATTTTAAGAGAACTTTATCTATTTAATACAAAGGTCAATTAACCGCAGTCAATCTTCGTACTACCTCATTGGCTACGCTGTAGTTTGCTACGCTCATGCTACGACGTAGCTCGCTACATACATCGTAGCTAGTCGTAGCTACATTCTTGCTACGTTGTAGCTTCCAACGCTTATGCTACGACTTAGCTAGCTATATCGTAGCTAGTCGTAGCTACATTCTTGCTACGTTGTAGCTTCCTACGCTTATGCTACGACGTAGCTTGCTACATACATCGTAGCTAGTCGTAGCAACATTCTTGCTTTCAGGCTACTTCCCATTTAAATAATTTCCTGTATCGTAAAGTAAGTCAACAATATAGATAATTGTGGACTCCCTAGTTTTTATCTAAGTGTCAAGTACATATAAGTAATATACTAAAGTTCGTTATAACTACGCACTTTGTATGTTATTTTAATTTAATTTTAAAGCAAACTTTAGCAAAAACTTTGGCAAATGTCACCTTTGCCCATTGCGTGGGAATCCTGACAAACCTATAACTTTGTTACAGCCGTCTGGCCGCCAGAGAGCTTGGAGAGCCAGCAGGTAGCTCCAGGCAGCTCCATAGACTACATCGCAGCGCTCCTGCTGGCCGGGATGGCGGCCGTGCTGCTGGCAGCTGTCGGATACCAGTGCGCCGCGACCTGGAGGTGGCTTGTTGGCAGGTTGGTGCTGTCATGTAACAACAGTAGCTCTCTGCCAGTTCTATAGACTGTCAGCTACAAGTGCGCCGCAACATAGAGGTGGCTTATTGGCAGGTTGGTGCTGTCATCTAAGAACAGTAGCTCCCTGCCAGCTCTATAGACTGTCAGCTACCAGTGCATCGCGATGTCAACGCAGCTTGTTGGCATGACAGTTTATTTCTTCACTTGTATGAGAACATTTTCGAAGTTTAGTTCCAGGGAAGGGATTTTTTATGATCAAGCATACCGAAACGCGTTTAGAGTTTGAGTAGAGGTTGAATCGTGGTCGAGGTACGATTAAAGGTATGGGGGTTAGTATAGCAAAGTTACTCTCTAAATCAAAGTTTCCAGACAAGGCATAAAAAATACAGAACGATCTGTCGTTGATGCCAGACTTAAAATTCGAACAATGGTTAGGTTATGCTCATAGAAAAAAAAAACATTTTCTTCAATAAATAGTACGCCATCATTCCCATTTTCAGTAGTATTACCGTTTCAAAAGTTTGTCGGCTTCATAACATTTCCCTAGTCTTTGACACCAGCTGCTTTGCCTTTTACCAAGTTATCTCATTATAAACCCCACGTGCATCCTACGCTACAAACAACCCAGATGAGTTCAAAATGCTTAACACAGTTCATAGTTAGCCATTTGATTTACCAACTCTGTTTCAAACAACAACTTTTACTCGCATGTTTGTACATTTCATAAAACACCGCAAAAGCGTTTATTTAACTTTTATTTAGTAGATGAGGTATTTTCAATAGATTTATGAGAGTAATGTAATTTATTTCAATATATTTTGGACATTTTTATCTAGGGCCCGCTTGTTTTCAAACTTTTTTTTGTCCCGGCACTACAAAATATTTTGGAAAATCGAATATTTTTGACGACTGATGTGGCGCGGTGGGCGAAGGTCCGCCTGCGACGCAGGAGGTTGCGGGTTCGATTCCCGCCTCGGAACAATTGTGTGTACGATCTGCAGATATTTGTTCCGGGTGTTTTCTATGTATAATAAAAATATCTATCTACATATGTAATGTATTGTATTATGTATATCAGTTATCTAGTACCCATAACACAAGCTCTGCTTACCATGGGGCTAGATAATGCTGTGTGGATTGTCCAGCATTATTTATTTATCTATTTTATTTATATATTTTCTCGAATATCTTGAAAACTATCCTTATATATGTACTTTCTATTGATTCTAATTGATAATTCTTATATAAGATTTTCAATTAATTTATTTCAATGTAGATGCCAGGTCGAGAATAATAATTTTATTGCTACGATAACAATACCCCTCATTATTTTACAAATCTTCTGCGAAACTACCCCTTTTACTACCTGATTTTGTCCCCATTTTCCGCCCATTATCTCTCACAATATTTGATGTGTACAAATGAATACAAAAATGAATAAATGATAACATGGAAAGAAAGATTTCCATGTTATTATACGAGTATTGCATGTAATACCTACTGTACTTGTTATTGTATTTTTCAACCTATATCTTCAATAAGAATGTTATCGTCATTCTTTCCATGTCTTTCATTGAATACCTACTGTTATTGTATTTGTAATTGTCAACCTATATCTTCAAAATAATGTTATCGTCATTATTTCCATGTCTTTCATTGAATACCTACTGTTATTGTATTTGTAATTGTCAACCAATATCTTCAAAAGAATGTTATCGTCATTCTTTCCATGTCTTTCATTGAATACCTACTGTTATTGTATTTTTAATTGTCAACCTATGTCTTCAAAATAATGTTATCGTCATTATTTCCATGTCTTTCATTGAATACCTACTGTTATTGTATTTGTAATTGTCAACCTATCAGCATGACGTCAGCCAACACCCGACTTCTTCCGATCTGTGCCGAACCACAGCCGATTTCAACCAAACCGGTCAGTATGAATGTACAGCACTCGCCACAGTCTAACAAAACGCCAGTTAGACCACGAGGTCCACTACCGGGTGTGTCCCAAACACTTGATTATGATTCTGATAATCAAATCACTTTACGGAAAAGAAAGCGCAGCTGCGAATGTAGTCAATTGGTAAGCATGTTCCAAACATTTCGCCAAGACATGATCTCAGCTCTGGAAACCAACCTCAAACCGATACGAGAAGACTTATCTGCAGTCAAAAACCAGATGGCAGACTTAAAAATCTCAACTGAGAAGCTTTTGGTGGAACACAATAACCTGAAGGAAGAAGTTGTTCAACTCCAGGCAGCGAGCTCTATTACAGACTCAAAAATATCTGCTATTGAAACAGAAATTAGTAAACTAAAAACTAACCAACCTTCAACACAAAACCAGGCAGGAATTTTTGAGAGCGAAAAAATCATCAACGAAATGCGAGAAAGAGAACATAGGAGAAAAAATCTTATTATTGTTGGCTTACCGGAACCTACCAATACGGATAATGCTGTACGTTACGATGAAGATATACGATTGGTTCAAAAAACCTTTCAAGACTATCTTACAACTAAGCCGGAAATAGTAAAAGTTATTCGTTTGGGAAGCTTTTTTACAGGCAAGGTCCGGCCCTTGAAGGTATGCCTTATTAATTCAGATGAAGTAAAGCAAGTCTTCAGAAACAAAAACAATCTACCCCAGAATATACGAATATACTATGATCAGACACCAACTGAAAAGAATTTGATGAAAGAGCTCAGTAAGGAATTGACGCAACGTAAAGAAAATGGTGAAACAGATCTACTAATTAAATACATAAAGGGTTCTCCAAAAATCATCAGAGATCCAAAAAACTTACTACTACCCTACAAGGTGACCAAGAAGAACCCATCACATACCAACTAAGTTGCACCTACCAAAGTTTAAAGACTGAAAAATCTAGCCTTAATTTCCTATATCTGAACGCTCGAAGTATATGCAAACCCGGAAAATTTGATGAGTTAAAATGTATTATCCGATCAATTGAAGCCAAAACACACGTCGTATTACTCACCGAAACCTGGATAAAGTCTACAGATGAAGCCGAAAGTTACCAAATCACAAACTACACTCATTATTATAATATCCGAACAGACTCAAGAGGAGGTGGCGTCTCTATTTACATTCATAACGACATAACGCACAATCTTAACGAAGAATCATATAAAGGAGGCATAAACTACCTTTGGATCAGCATAGAAAGGTACGCACTAGACATAGGAGTTGTTTATAACCCAGGAAGTCCAAATATTAAGGACTTTCTTGATAGATACTCAGCACAGTTGGTACAAAGGAGGCGAGCTATTGTCTTCGGAGATTTCAACCTGGACCTTCTCAAGACTGAACGTAATGTGAAACTTTACAAAGACATGCTCAAAGAGTCAGGATACTATTATATAAACAAAATTGAAGAGCGCTTCTGCACCCGAGAAACGGCATCTACGCAGACAATAATTGATCATGTTTGTACGAACATACAGATGAACTTCCATATGACGATCCTTGACTCACCGATGTCTGACCATAAACAGATCTACTTGAATATGAAAAAACTAACGCCACCACAAAAACGTCGAATTCAATATGATGCTATCAACTATGACCAACTATATAATATTATAAAAAATCACACTTACAACCCAGTACAGCACAATTATGAATATCTAGAAAAACACATAAAACATGGCGTCAAATACAGTAAAATGAAGAAATTCAAAATAATGAACCCCCCCAGACAAGATTGGATAAATAAAGACATTACAAACAAGATAAGAACTAGAAATGAAATTTGGAAAAGACTTAAAGATAAACCAGATGATGAAAACCTAAAGGCACTATTTAAAGAAGAAAGAAAGAAAACTGCTGATAAAATTCGAAATACAAAAAACAACTATTACAATGAAGCTTTCACAAAACATAAAAGAGATCCAAAGAAAATGTGGAGCCTGATAAATAACTTAACTAAAAATAAAATAAAATCAAACATTACTCCCCCAAAACTTATTAGTAACAATGTTACTATTACCAATGGTGATGAAATTTGCGAGACCTTCAACACGTTCTTCTCAACAATTGGTTCAACGCTTGCTGAAAAAATTCCTACAACACAACACACTTCATTAACAAACACACCTTCTATCAACGCCGTATTTAATCAATTCAAACCATGTACGATTAACGAAATTTCCAAAATAATTCGAGAACTTGACCCAAACTGCAGTGTAGGTGTAGATGGCATAACTACAAAATCATTAAAATGTATCACTAGCCTTATTTTAGAAAACCTCACTAACTGTATTAACTTTCACTTAGATAAAGGTACTTTTCCCGATCCCTTAAAAATTGCTAAAGTCACGCCGATTTATAAAAATGGAACTCATTCAAATCCAAGTAATTACAGACCAATTTCAGTCTTACCAGTTATTTCAAAAATTCTAGAAAAAATTATATACAAACGACTAAACAAATATCTTACTTCTCTGAACTTTCTCTCTGACAGACAGTACGGCTTTCGACCACAATCCAACACACTCTCGGCAACAGCAGACTTAATTACCAAAATTCAAACTAACATAGACCAAAAAAACATAGCTCTAGGAATCTTCATTGACCTTAAAAAAGCATTCGATACCGTCAGTCACACTATCTTACTACGAAATCTCAAAGATTTAGGAATATCTGGAGTAGCGCTCTCTATGTTTGAATCATACCTAAGTGATAGATTCCAAATTGTTAAAATTGGAGATCACTCAAGCAAACCACATCGTATATCGTTCGGTGTCCCACAAGGTTCAATACTTGGCCCTCTATTGTTCCTTATCTACATCAACTCAATTAGTGAACTCACGCTCAACGGTCACGTATCACTCTATGCCGACGATACGTGTCTCTTTTACTTCGGAAATTGCATTCATCAGATTATCAAACAGGCACAAGAGGACCTAAACAGACTATTTGTATGGTTCCAAAACAAACTTCTCACAATCAACACTGATAAAACATGCTATGTAATTTTTAAATCCAGAAACAAATTAGTTCCACACCACAAGCCACCAACAATTGACGGACAGACACTACAGCAAAAACAACACGAAAAATACTTAGGTCTGAGACTCGACACCCACCTTAATTGGCACAAACAAATTGACTATACAAGATCTAAACTCACGTCTTTACAAGCATCGCTACGAAATATAGTCCGTTGTCTTCCCCTTCACGTTCGACATACAATTTACAATTCTCTTGTGAAACCGCATCTTTTGTACCTAATCGAAATTTGGGGCAGTGCCCTTAAAACGATCCTAAAAACCCTACAAGTATCTCAGAACAAAATTATTAAAATGTTATTTCATTTAGACTACTTAACACCAACAATCAATGTTTATCAACAAACCAAACTCATGAACATAAAACAGCTTTATTCATACAGTATTTGCACACTCATTAGAAAAATTATAAATAAATCAATACATACTAATATAACGTTCATAAAAGTCCATCAGACACATACAAGAAATACTCGCAAAAAAGACCACATACTTCTACCAAGCGTGCGAACCGAATTCGGGAAACGAGCGCTAAATTTCGAAGGTGTAAAAATTTATAACAGTCTTCCAAAAGAGGTAAAAAATGCAGAGTCGTATAGTAACTTCAAACTTAAACTTAAAAAACACATACTTAATGACATATCTTTACTCAAATAACAAATTGACTAACTGTTTTTGTTTTCACTGTGACATGTTAGGTCGAACTACTCTGTATTAAACATTTCAAGGGGAGTAAATAAATGTGCAGGAATCTGCGGGTAGTGTTAAAAACTTTCTTGATAACTTATCTGCTAAATCTAATAATACTTTTTTGTTTTGTCTTATTATTACGTAATTGTTATTTCAAAATTGTTAACTCAACTTCTACATTCAATTATTGTTAAGCTTAAATTACTACTACTAATATTTTTTGTTATTTGTCTTATTGTTACCTACTGGAAAATTATAAAACACTCTAAATTATTCATTACATACATGATTGTTAATTAGCTATAATTCTGTAGATATACTTAAAGTAGGTAGGTACTAAAAATTGTTTGGTTGTTCGAAGTTTACTTAAAATACTTAGCTTAAGATGTTTTCTCAGATAAGTGAAATGTAATTTCTTTTGAGAAAATAAATATTCTTTAAACCGACCTATATCTTCAAAATAATGTTATCGTCATTATTTTCATGTCTTTCATTGAATACCTACTGTTATTGTATTTGTAATTGTCAACCAATATCTTCAAAATAATGTTATCGTCATTCTTTCCATGTCTTTCATTGAATACCTACTGTTATTGTATATGTAATTGTCAACCAATATCTTCAAAAGAATGTTATCGTCATTCTTTCCATGTCTTTCATTGAATACCTACTGTTATTGTATTTTTAATTGTCAACCTATATCTTCAAAATAATGTTATCGTCATTATTTCCATGTCTTTCATTGAATACCTACTGTTATTGTATTTTTAATTGTCAACCTATATCTTCAAAATAATGTTATCGTCATTATTTTCATGTCTTTCATTGAATACCTACTGTTATTGTATTTGTAATTGTCAACCTATATCTTCAAAAGAATGTTATCGTCATTCTTTTCATGTCTTTCATTGAATACCTACTGTTATTGTATTTTTAATTGTCAACCTATATCTTCAAAATAATGTTATCGTCATTATTTCCATGTCTTTCATTGAATACCTACTGTTATTGTATTTGTAATTGTCAACCAATATCTTCAAAATAATGTTATCGTCATTATTTCCATGTCTTTCATTGAATACCTACTGTTATTGTATTTGTAATTGTCAACCAATATCTTCAAAAGAATGTTATCGTCATTCTTTCCATGTCTTTCATTGAATACCTACTGTTATTGAATTTTTAATTGTCAACCTATATCTTCAAAATAATGTTATCGTTATTATTTCCATGTCTTTCATTGAATACCTACTGTTATTGTATTTGTAATTGTCAACCTATATCTTCAATAAGAATGTTATCGTCATTCTTTCCATGTCTTTCATTGAATACCTACTGTTATTGTATTTGTAATTGTCAACCTATATCTTCAATAAGAATGTTATCGTCATTCTTTCCATGTTATTATTATATTCCATGAATACCTACTGTTGTTGTTATTGTATTTTTTTACCTATATCTTCAAGAGTCTGCCTACATTTAAACCTATTTTGTTCACCTATTCCACATTCATCCCAGCAAATATCCCCTGACGTAGGTGCTGGTTTCCCAGGACACGTCGCAGCTCCCAGGAGAGCAATGCTGACTCGCTGTCGAGGCAGGCTGCTATCCGCATCAGCCATTCGCTGCCAGATCTGCAGACAGAACCGCTGAAGCAAGAGTATGTGCAGGAGCTCAAGGATCCTGCTAATAAGAAGGTTAGTAAAAAAATCTTTTCATTTCGAACTAGCGACTGGCCCCGGATTTGGACGGGTGCTAATGCATGTTTATATACATACATATAAAATCACTCTATCTATTAAAAAAAACCGCATCTAAATCCGTTGAGTTTTTTTAAAGATCTAAGCATACATAGGACAGACACCGGGAAGCGATTTTGTTTTATACTATGTATAACAAGACCCATATTTTTTTAGTAAAAAAAATTAATAATTATATTGTCCTCTAGCTTCTAAAAGTTATAGCGCATCTTCAGAAAGTTTATAACCATTATAATTCGTTTTCAATTCATTGACGATCTCTGTGGCGTGGTGGGCGAAGGTCCACCTGCAACGCAGGAGGTTGCGGGTTCAATTCCCGCCCCGGGACAATTGTGTGTACGATCTGCATTTGTTCCGGGGTTCTGGTCGTTATCTAAGTATAATAAAAAAATATCTATCTATGTAATGTATTGTATTATGTATATCAGTTATATAGTACCCATAACACAAGCTCTGCTTACCTAGGGGCTAGATAATGCTGTGTGAATTGTCCGGTAATTTATTTATAAACATTATAACTCATGTAAGTTTTGGGGTTACCTTGTGATTATTCTATTATATAAACTTACCAAAGCAAAAGAATCATCAATGTTAGTTCCTAATCGACAAAGAAATATTGAGGATATCATATAAAAAACGTACTTGCCTACAGGATACAAACAAACATAGAACCTACTTTTTTACGTTTTGTACGTAGACTAAACTCACTGAAACCTAAATAAACCAGGTGGAATATTGCAAAATATTCCGTACCAGAACCGTGAAATCTGGATCCTCAATGGAACTACAACAAACAAATAAACAAACATGTAAACACGGGTTTTGAACTGTTTGGCTATTTCGACCTCGGATGAACTTCCAAAGCAATTTTCACGTCAGTTATTGTTTGGACAGACGCGATGGATACAATATTTACGAGTATGATCGATATTTAATGCATATCGGTTTGTATAGTGGATACTTTAGAATTTATGGTATAATTTGACATGTCTAAGTCTTGTATTGACGACCGATGTGGCGCGGTGGGCGAAGGTCCGCCTGCGACTCAGGAGGTTGCGGGTTCGATTCTCGTCTCGGAACAAATGTGTGTACGATCTGCAGATATTTGTTTCGGGTGTTCTGGTCGTTTTCTATGTATAATAAAAAATATCTATCTATGTAATGTATTGTATTATGTATATCAGTCATCTAAACACAAGCTCTGCTTACCATGGGGCTAGATAATGCTGTGTGAATTGTCCAGCATTATTTATTTATTATTTGTAAGGGTAAAACAATCATGTTTTTAAAATTTGATATCAATATCATTTTGTTTGTGTTGTAGCTGGTAGGTAGGCAGAAATAATCAGAATATATAATTTATTGGCAAAAATAAAGGAAGTCTCAGAATGTTTTATGTATAACAAAAAAAAAACCTCGGGTTTATCCTCTATACAACTGCAAAAGAATCATCCAAATCGGTCCATAAAAGACGGTACATCTATTTAAATAAAAGAAAGTCGTGTTAGTTACACTATTTATAGCTCAAGAACGGCTGAACCGATTTGGATGAAAATTGGTGGGTAGGAAAGCTTAGAACCTGGAAACGGATATAATAATAATAATAATGCTCGACAATTCACACAGCATTATCTAGCCCCATGGTAAGCAGTGCTTGTGTTATGGGTACTAGATAACTGATATAAATAATACAATACATTACATATATAGATATTTTTTATTATACATAGAAAAGGCCGAACACCCGGAACAAATATCTGCCGATCGTACACACAATTGTTCCGAGGCGGGAATCGAACCCGCAACCTCCTGCGTCGCAGGCGGACCTTCGCCCACCGCGCCACATCGGTCGTCAATATAGAACGCTTTTTATCATTTACCACATAGATTTCCACGGGGGCGAAGCCGCGGGACGCTGCTAGTTGTATAAAAAAATCATACACGGAGTCGAACAAAAAACTCTTCCTTTTTTCGAAGTCTGTTCAAAGGGATTTTTATGCCTACGGAAAGTCATTAAAAAGAGTAGGTCGTAAATCAACGGAACCCATCTTTTAAACTGTGACTTAGTTCACACAAATAGCCTTAAAGAATTAATTCACCTAAGCCAACTTAATTCTTTATCCAAAGAGTTCTATTTTGACTTCCCAATGGAGTAGGGACTAGGGACCACTTTAACCTTGCTTATTTTTAGACTTATCAAGTGAAACATTCCTTTGGTAATCATGTCTTAGGTGAAAACTCGCTAGGCAGATCTTTATCGTTATAGATTTTGGTAAAGTAGACACTGGTGTTAAATAATATAAATAAACCAGCTGCACCCCGTGGATTCGCCCGCTTGGAAATTTCTGCGCAATTTTACCATGTTTTCTCACCGTTTCAACCTTCCCTGGACTACGAAAAACATTTAAAAACCAAAATCAGCAAAATCGGCCCAGCCGTTCTCGAGTTTTAGCGAGACTAACGAACAGCATTTTTTATATTTGAGAAGATAATTTATTCCAGACCATATAAAAGTTACAAATGTTATTAAACTTATTCTACCGTTCAAAATCACACTTCTCAATTTTATTAGAAATACAAACGTTTGGATGTTTGTTATCTTCACGTCAAAACTACTGAATGAATCGGACTGAATTTACCCAGGTAGTTTTAGTCCTGAAATAAAACATAGGTTACCTTTTATCTCATTAATCAGTTCCCATGAGATTTAAACAACCTAAAATAACGCGAGCGAAACCGCAAAGAGACACTAGTTATAATACCTTAAAACTAACATACGTAAAACATAAAAACTTAATTAATGACATGGTGTATTAGAGCCATACACTGCAAACTGTATTGCTGAAAGTTATAATTTAGTTCCATTATAGTTACTTCGTGTTGATGAATAAAACCCTAGCCGAATTTTGGCCACAGCGCGACTGTTTGTTTGTTTTCAAATTTCTTTATTTAACACAAATTTTCACAATCGTAGATTAACTAAACACTGTTTTGAACCTAACTAGATACAAAAATCAATTAATTAATAACTCGACAGGCTGAACGCCTTTAAAAGTTTTTTGATAAAATACTATTTATAATAAATAACACTTATTAAATCAATTAATACTTAAATTATACAAATTTTAAACAAAAGTTACATAAAATAATTAGTCGTATGAGCACTTTGTAAAGCGGCGCGACTAGTGTAAATGAAATCTAGCCATGTGCACAGGACATGTTATAGTGCACAAGTGTGTGCGCAAACACAGGTGCAGTCTCTATTCCCCTCAATCTCATATTCCGGTTATGTTTGGAGATAATTCAGGCGCAGAGCCATTTGACATGGTTTGCGAAGCAACGGGGCGTGAACACCACCAACTATCTGACTTGGACGCTACTATGAAATGTTTTCTTGCTAGATTGATAGAAAACACTTTACACCACACAAAACAGAAAACAATACAGATATAAATGGAAATAAAGGAAGTGTAAAGGGCGGCCTAAAAACTAAAATAACTAAAAACTTGATAACGTATTTTTCAGTAGAAGCTATGCGTTATGTGACAGTGAAGGATTGGTCTTAGGCATATTCGTCATTTGGCGTATTAGCCATTCCACGAATTGGTCATAGCAAGTATCGTTAATTTCGCTATTGCATATTCATGATCCAAATTCAAATATATTTGTTCCGTTAAACACGGTATGGTTTGAGTCTAAATATTGCACTCATGTCTCACTATATTCTAGCATGCGATAATTATGGCTAACTAGCGGCCCGTCCCGGCTTCGCCCCGTTGTTGGTCATTTGTTTCAGGCAATTTTTTAAAATGTTCTCTTTTATCTCTCCGTAAGAACCATCCTCGTACTTCAAGGAAAATTCTCAAAATAGAATTAGCGAAATCGGTTCAGCTGCTCTTGAGATTTGCGCTTAGCAACACTTTCAGCGATTCATTTTTATATTATAGATGATGATGATGATGATGATGATAGATGTTATTATCAATGGTCAATATGCGTCTAAAGGAAAAAGGGGCGTGTAGTAAAACTCCCAAAATGGCCTGTTCTGAAACACCCAAAGAGTCCACGTGTAAAAAGCTTTTTAAAACCTCCTCTAGCCAGGCTTCTAAAAATAGCGGTACAGCCTTCCGATACATTAGACGTGAAAGTGTTAAATTGAATGAAACCACACACTTCACTACCATTAGAAACATAAATATGCTTCTTTTACTAACATGATTTCATTATTTTTTTTATCACTACATAGTATAAAACAAAGTCGCTTCCCGCTGTCTGTCTGTCCCTATGTATGCTTAGATCTTTAAAACTTTACACTGGATTTTGATGTGTTTTTTTTAATTGATAGATTGATTCAAAAAGAAAGGTTTATTATGTAATATATTAATAATAATACATACATTTGCATCCGTGCGTTGAATGAGGCGAATGCGCCGCATTGCCCCGCTGTTTGGCAAAAAATATGGTGTTAAGTTGGTTTATTGATTTTGGATTTGGTTTTCGTTTATAAAGACGTTACTTTATCTATTACTAGCGGCCCGTCTTGGCTTCGCTCGGGAGTTTCTTTGCTTCAGGCAATTTTTTTAAATTTGCCTCTTTTTTTCTCTCCGTAAGAACCATCCTCGTACTTCAAGGAATATTCTAAAAAAGAATTCGCGAATTTGGCGAAATCGGTTCAGCTAATCTCGAGATTTGCGTTTAGCAACACATTCAGCGATTAATTTTTATATTATAGATTACATAAAAAAATTCACCAATTCTAAATCGCACTTCGTGTAAAAAAAAGACAGGAAAATGATGTAAAATGTAGTTTTATCAACACAACGCCTGATCAAATACTCCACCAATATGAAATTACTTTTCCTCGTTGAAGAGCATAAAAGCTTTCAACCACTTGAAAGTATCTGAAGAATTTTGCAAATATTATAGCAAAACTTGCAGTTTTTAATTACGCTGGTACAAAACCTATTTAGCAGAGTCTGATTAAAAAGTCTCAGGGATAAGAATAAGAACAGAACAATGCGAGATAAGATACAAATTAGTTGGTAGAAAATCCCGTAGTTGTATAAGTGCAACAAAAGAGATTTGTTTACATTAAACGGGATAATGAATTTCTCACACACTTTTTTTAGTAGTTTTAAGAACAAATGAGGGATTCCACAATATACCAATCGCATATGATGTCACCAATATTAAGTATACAATGAATATTAATAATAAATTTGTAGCCTATTGTTTGATACCGAAAAAATACAAAGAAGTTTATTATTTGTTTTCGTGCATAAAGTGGTAATTAACACTAAAGTCATTTAAAACGGGATATTTACCATGATTTGATTTTTGAGTTTTCCAATATTTTGGGACAGTTTCATGCGCCATGATCACGGAATAACTGTGATCATGAAACTGTGCCGAAATATTGGAAAACTCAAAAATCTCATCATGGTAAATATCCCGTTTTAAATGACTTTAGTGTTAATTACCATGATAGTTTCAAAAGAAAATTGTTTACCCATTGTTTAATAACGTACTAAAACCCCAAAAATAGTCTCCACAGCGTTAACTATCCAGCGGACTACAAGCTAAATTAAATTCTAAGCCCAACTAATTAGGTCCCAAACTTACTATGCGATCCATCTTAAAGCTTATTGCAAAGACGAGTTTCTTAAAGTTAATTTGAACGGAGTTTAATAATGTTTAGTTATTGCGGTAAGCTTGCCAGGCTAATAACATTCGTTTAGATAAGTGCAAGTTATGTTTATCACTGGGTTCCGTATATTTTACTTTAGTTTTAATGCTTTGAAACCTAAAGTCATTTAAAACGGGATATTTACCATGATTGTTATTCCGTGATCATGGCGCATGAAACTGTGCCGAAATATTGGATAACTCAAAAATCTAATCATGGTAAATATCCCGTTTTAAATGACTTTAGTGTTAATAACTATGATAGTTTCAAAAACTTTGAAACCTATTTGAACGTAACCAATTTGAAACATGTGTGTAATGCAAAGGCAGGAATATAATCCTATTTATTCACATACATAAAGACTTATTGCTGTGAATCTTTTTAAAATGTATTCCTATGGTCAGTAAATTATTACAAGTGGACTTAACCAAAAGTCATTTATAACGGGATAGTTATCATGATTTGAGCGCCGCCATGATCACGCAATAACTAAAACTAATTTTGGACCTAACCAATTTTAGAGTGGAGAATTACTGAAGATCTTATATAAATAATAAATAAATAATGCTGGACAAATCACACAGCATTATCTAGCCACATGGTAAGCAGAGCTTGTGTTATGGGTACTAGATAACTGATATACATAATACAATACATTACATAGATAGATTTTTTTTTTATAAATAGAAAACGACCAGAACACCAGGAACAAATATCTGCAGATCGTACACACAATTGTTCCGAGGCGGGAATCGAACCCGCAACCTCCTGCGTCGCAGGTGGACCTTCGCCCACCGCGCCACATCGGTCGTCTAAATTATATCATTTCATTATATCATTTCATTTTGAGAATAAAACAGTTCTAGAATGTAAAAAAAAGAATCTAAACAGTTTCCAAGAATTTAATCGCATCCAACAGAAAACATAAAACAAATCGATAAAAACATATTTTTTTTGTACGGAACCCTAAAAAACCTCGCAAATAGAGAGCTCTACTTAAGCTGCGTAAATAACACTTAGTGAGGATGCTGTGTGCGATGGTCCGACATCGTTTCGTTTAGTAAGCGTTACTTACCTACATACAGAGTAAAACTGTTTTTTTATATTAAAACTTACGCTACACTTAGCTATTATCTATCTAATACGAGTACTTGGTGCCAGGAGGAGGTCTACTTTGAAAATAAAACGAAGTGGACGGATGACGTTGGATGGCACAAAACAAAGGACGGCCGTGCCGAAACAAAAGTTGGTGACAAACAAAGAGATTTTACATATAGAGACGTCATACTCATTGTAAAGAAATAAAAACATTGCAATATTTTACAATAGCTACATACCTAGCGTCGACGTTCGAGCATACAACGCCGCATGGCATTATCTCTGTTACTCCTAAATGTAACGCATTGCTTGTTTCGTTCGTGTTGTCGGCAACAGCGCGGCAGTGATTTTAGTTCGAACAAATGAGACGCCGCACGGTATATGTCCTTATCTCTGTCACTCATAAACGCAACGCACGCATTACTTGTCTCGTTCGTGTAGGTAGCAAAGCGGCAACCGCGCGGCATTGATTTTTGAGTAGAATTACATTTATTTTATGATTTTCCATTTTAAACAGTACAAAACAAATAGAAGACATAAAAAGACACATCCTTCTTGCTTTTCACAACCGTCCCATAGTAATATTGCACTTTCTAAACGCACAACATGGCATTTTAATATTTTTCATACTCCAAAATCCCGCTTCAACGTACGTCCGCGTCGCGGCCAGGAGCACGACGGACTGAGTTCAATTCAGACACGTACCTGATTTTCATCTTGTTAGGCAGACCTCGATACAACGTATCTACGTATATATAACATCATTGGTGACAAAGAGCTTCAAGCGCGATGATGGTCACATTTTGTAATTATTCAATAATAAATTATCGAAAAGTGACGATGTGGCCGACGGTGTATAACGAAGGTCTAGAAAATAATCACTCTTGTTGAGACTTGTTGAAGCCCGGGTTGTAACTGGTCAGTAAACAGAAGCAGGCGCTGCAAGGTTTACTGTCCGTCAATGTGTTAGTGTCAGTGACTTGGCAATTTTATAGTCGTAAGTCTGTCTTTATCTATTACCAGATGCGCCCCGCGGCTTTACTCGCGTGGATGGATATCTATTATCAAATGTTTTAGAAACCTTTCTCTTGAATCACTCTATTTTAAAAAACGAATCAAAATCCGTTGCGTAGTTTTAAAGATCCTTAGGGACAGACGGACAGCGGCAAACGACTTTGTTTTTTATTATGTAGTGATGATTGCATAGTATGTCAAAATGTGGGAGGGTGGGCCTCGCACGCGAATAGTATTTTATTGGATCGTATCAGAAAACTATTGTTGTATATTTCTCAGAGAAGGTTTTACGCGGAATTGTGGTATATTTTTCTTCCTAATATTTTGCAATAGATTTCCGCAAAGTTCCTAACGCCTGTTCCCGGTGATCTGTTATTTATGTTCTAGACTAGAAAATAAAATATCTAGAATCGCAGGAAAAACTAGTTAGAACTGATAAAGAAGTAGCTAACTCGCTTGACTTGTAAAGTACCTGGTGACCTTTGATGAAAACAGAGTGGTGCTTGTACTTGGTTAGTAGAAGCCAAAGTACTCTGGTACTGTTGGTTTTTGGGATAGCCTTCAAATTTTTCGTAGTTTACCTATTTTACGCTCTTTCATTTGCTAGAAATAATGCTGGACAATTTACACAGAATTATCTAGCCCAAAGCTAAGCAGAGCTTGTGTTATGGGTACTATATAACTGATAGATACATAATGCAATATTACATACACATATTATCTATCTATAATGTTTTATTAGGTATACATAGAAAACGACCAGAACACCCGGAACAAATATTTGCAGATCGTACAAAACTTGTCACGAGGCGGGAATCAAACCCGCTCCACGAGAGTTCGTCAAATAGGACGTTCGAACTGAATTTCAAGGTTACCCTGCTGTACCATCTACATATTATATTATATTATGTAATTACTTACATGGTAATATGAAGTTATAACACCATAACCAATAAGTACCTAACAATATTAATTCTGTTGCCAACGGAAACTTCCGTCACAGTTGGTGGTTGGAAACAACGAACAGTGAAAAGCTTTCACGCTAAGCGGAATCGCAAACATTGCCTTTTCTGTTTCAAGTGGATTTCTGGTGTGTTTCCGATTTCACCTATTATTATCAACTAGCCGACCTTCCCGGCTTCGCACGGTTTTAGTACGGATCCCGCACTTTAAAAAAAATATAATATAGCCTATGTTCACCGGGGATAGTGTAGCTTCCCAACGGTGAAATAATTTTTCAAATCGGTCCAGTAGTTTCGGAGCCTATTCATTACAAAGAAACAAACAAAAAATCCAAACCTTTCCTCTTTATAATATAAGTATAGAAAAATAACCCGAGATAAAAAAAAACTGAATTCGTGGTAGTGTTGGTAGATTATATTTGAGGAAGAAAATATTTTTGATATAGATTTTTACTAAACTTTGTTATCAAGTTCAAGTGCGTTGTGTAATATCAAGCCCAAAGTTACCGCGAATTGCTAATTTGGTTGATTTTTCCTAGTAAAAGATTTGTGTGGTTCAAAAACACTAAAAGACACATTTTTTTTTACCAAATAATTGTATTTCTATGCGCTGATTTTCAGGTTCCAACCCCATGATATATATTTATTATTAATTGTTGTATTTATTTACTTATTTTGTAATGTATCTACACTATTGATTAAATAATAATTAATGGGAAATGTGAATCATTACCCATTAATTATTATTTAATAATATTAATCATAATATAAAAGCGCCATAAAGCGACCCGGTCCTTTGGAAGGCTTGCGTGGGGCCGAAGCCAACAGCACAGAGGCCCTTTGAGAAGTTAATCTAAAGGCGATGGCTACACATAGCGGGTATCAACCTCGGGTGCACAATATGATACACCCAAAGATGGTATCCACCAGGTGTAGAAACTATTGCATTATTATTATTATTGTTCATAGTGATAATTTGTGACCTTTCATTACTTTAGTAGTGCAACTGTTAATGGCAATAATTTGTGATCTTTTAGTTTAATAGTGCATAAACCTATTAAACACTGCTCTTTCCGCCAGGTCCTCCGTCAAACCACTCTACCGATCGTGCCAACGCGCCACCAGACCTTCCAGCGGCAGCTCTCCCACCGCCTGGAGATGCCGTCCATCCAGTTCAGCATCTGCAGCCTGGAGCGAGCTGACTCTTCCATCGGACTTATCAAGGTGGGTTCATCATTATTCCAGCTAAAGCCCAATATACCTCCGACCAAGTTATACCGCCACAAAACACCAACCCAAGCCATACCTATCAGTTCTCGTCTGCGCTAACACTGCACAGTCATTCATTCGGTTGTACCTAAAACTCATTGTTCTCTAATTTATCTGTGTTATTTTATGATGTACCTTGTGACCTTTGTAACATGTGCTGCAGTGTCAAATAAATATGTTATCTATCCATCTGTCATTCCTCATCATCTGCCTACGTTAGTAGTTCAACGATAATGGTGAATCCACGTTATATTTTATTTCAGTTTTTAATAAAATGCTACTCGTAAAATACAAATGAAAAAGCTCGTTCTGAGAGTTTTAATCATACGATACAAAAACTACAAAAAGCCGGCCAAAGGCAAGCTTTCGGTTTGTAATTACTGCTTGTCTCTGTGTAGTCATTTGAGGCTTGCTATTTTAAAAGTGCTGCCACTGTAGAAATTGATTAACTGATTCACCGCAACTATAAAAAAAAAACCTTAAACTTAGGTATTCTTTTTCGGTTCTATCTACTCTACAAATTCTATTCTTTATCTCATTCCTATTTAAATAAAATACAAATTGAATAAAAATACTACTATGAATATAGACGATAGAAATACTGTTAAAATAACCTTATTTACTACAAATAGAACAAGAAAGCACCACCATGTCTCAGGTGTCGATCGTAGAGTAGGTACTGCTCCATTTCTGCCGAACGCTCCTCCTTAAGGTGAAATGAGTCCCAAAACCCACGTTTTGACTTAACGGAAAATCTCTTCTACGTGTTCCCTAATACTTTAGAAAATTAAGGTCTTAGTTTTTTGAGAAACAGTATTATTTTAGAGCAATAACATATTTAAAAATAAAAACCAGTGTAGTTGCGCGCGGGCCGGTCATTCTTCCGCTCGGGGGGTAATGCCATACTCCCCACAAGCATGCGGGTTACGACCCCATGGGAAGAGTTGCAATGGTTCGAATTCAAAGCCAGCCGTAACATCTGACATGAGAGAAAATATCACCCATCGTATTCAAATAATTGATTATGACTTTCAATTTAAACAGTTGCAGCACTTTAAGCCCTGGCGTCATTTAAACGTTTTTAGTTCTTAGCCCTATTAATTAAACTGAACAGCGCAATGTATATTTTGTCTCAAAGACTGTTGTTTGGTTTCAAAATTCGTTGACGACTTCAATTAACTTCTTAACTTTTCAGCAATAATTTTGATTTTTTGTTAAAATTGATATAGAGTCGCCGTTTTAATTCGAGGCGACAATTTTCGGCTGCTAAATGAAATTGGAATATTAATTATTCTTTTCTGAGAACTGATTTCAGTTTTTCTCTGAGATACTTTTTCAAATCATTTTATTTATTACTGTGTAGGTTGTACCTACGCGTACTTAAAGTATTTTTTATGTAGCTACAATATATATATATAGCTATATATAGCTGTATAGCCTAGGTATAGGCCATGTATAGGTTAATCTTTGAAGGTCCGAGTATGTGTTATAACTGTAACCTTTACTTCTTCCAATTCTTACCGCGCCCTGAGGGACGGTTGAAACCCTAAGGGTCGTAAGACGGTTGGACCATCTCCTTACTGCTTACAAGGTAAAGGTTGGGATATTTCTTAGGGTCATCATAATCATCATCATCATCAGCCTATAGCAGTCCACTGCTGGACATAGGCCTCCCCCAACGAGCGCCATAGCGCCCTGTGTTCAGCTTGCCGCATCCAGCATCTACCTGCAGTCTTTCGCACCTGGTCGTAGGGCGTCCTACACTACGTTTAACGAGTCGTGGTCTCCACTCAAGAACACGTTTGCCCCAGCGGCCGTCGGTTCTTCGCGAGATATGGCCGGCCCACTCTTAGGGTTTCTTAGGGTGCCTACCGGCAATTACTCACAAAGTGACGCCGATTTGTGCCCAACCGTCTTAGGCGGACAGGATTGAACAAAACTTTGTAAAATTACCCTTAAAAATTGCTTTATCGTCACTTAACATTAAAATAGATAGCGAACAATTGGTAAATCTTGATAAAAGAAATACCTAGTATACCCCTTTACAAAGCTTTAACAATGCTGTACAGATAACTTGATATTTCTCATCAATAACGAGCATTAAAATCACGTTCAAAATGCTAACTCACTTATTCCTTTCACGACCTCTTCAACTCACAATGTCACAAATGAGGACCCAAGGTATTGAGAAATAGGGCTTAGCATAATATTCTGACGTCGCATATTGAGTTTTCAAGAATCAGAATAAACTTGGACTTGATACTCGAATTTTATTAATACTTTGGACCTGTGGTTTTAACTTATAATTTCAGTTGATCATTTCGCTAGTTGACGGTGTAAGACTAGTTTCATTATTATAAATATAGAATACTAGCTATTATCTGCGGTTTTACCCGCGTTAAATTGAAATTTCACATATCTAAATTTTAATATAGCCTATGTTCACCGCGGATTGTGTAGCTTCCCAACGGTGAAATAATTTTTCAAATCGGTCCAGTAGTTTCGGAGACAATTCAGTACAAACAAACAAACAAAAAATCAAACCTCCTCTTTATAATATCAGTACAGAAACATGCCTCGTTTAAAACGCAGATCTGGCTCGACAATTAAAAAACATAATAGCCAGCCTGTTACACATGCGGCTTTACCATCATATTGACATAAAAAATGTCAAATGTAGATAAAGTTTAAAAATTTTGACACCAGTTTGACACTGAAAGTGCTAGCTACGTCGCTGCCTGCAGCTGCCATTCCAGTGTGAATTGAACCTTAGACTGCGAAAATCATAGTACTAGCTAAACCACAGCCGATCTCCAAAAGACTTTCAATTTCAATCACCTTTGTATCAGTAGTGATACTAAATGAATAAAGAACGTGCACATGATCATCAGCTTTTCATCAGCTCTCAGTTTTTCATCTAACCAGCCAGTAACATCTACTGTCGAGTCGTCTCTTCTTATTTATTTATTTGGCACACAAAACAGAATACAGTCAAATATTATACAACTAGAAACACACAATAATTAAAACTAGACTGTATCCCTAAATATGTGTACACAGCATTATCAAAGAGCAGTTTATGTGAATTAAATACAAAATGCATTTAAAAGTAAATAATAATTAATTAATAATTCTTCTTTATCACGTGACCACTGGCGTTCTTGGGCCATAATGACGTCATCCTCTCAGTTTAATAGCATGCAATTGAATTTATTTCACGTTATTCAGGTATCTAACAACATTGTGCTAACCCTGCCAGTTGTAATTGTAACTCATTGAATAGGTAACCGGGGTGGAAACATCTTTGACGCGTCTGAGAAGCGCCTGATATTCCAGATAACGCCTGTCCGTCTGTCTGACATCTTATTCAGTGAGGAATAGAATAGATGAAAGTACTGTAGCCCGAATTTATCGTTCGTTTGATTTGTGAGTACCTAGTGATTGGTACTATATATAAGTTTCTTTGATGTGATATCTCTTTGCATTGTCTACTACGTATTTAGAGGCAGCTATTTTAATTTCTTACATTATATTAATTATCTTCTATAATATAAAAATGAATCGCTGAATGTGTTGCTAAGCGCAAATCTCGAGAGCAGCTGGACCGATTTAGCTAATTCTGTTTTTAGAATATTCCTTGAAGTACGAGGATGGTTCTTACGGAGAGAAAATTTTTAAAAATTGCCTGAAACAAGTGACCACCCGAGCGAAGCCGGGACGGGCCGCTAGTGTGTTATAAATTTTGGGTCATTTTACAGCCACCCCGCATTAACTGTTGTTTATTTAGGCTTACAAAATAACCACTAAGACAAGTCAAATTTTAAACTAGAAAAAATATATTCAAAAAAGTAATACAGTATTTTTGATTTTCTGTTAACTAAAATTTTTTGTCCACTAATAAAAGAAGTGAAAAAGAAATCACTAGTACCTACATTCATATTATCGTTAGTTACACACATTGTTTAGTATTTAGTTGCTTAGCTGTTAGTTACACACATTGTTTAGTATTTAGTTACTTAGCTGTTAGTATTCCCAAAATTATATCCTATTATAAAAAAATATATTACTTATGTTTCAAGTAGATGTTTATTTTGATTTCTAAATTCTACTAATATTATAAACGCGAAAGTTTGTAAGTATGGATGGATGTTTGTTACTCTTTCACGTAAAAACTACTGAATGGATTTTAATGAAAATTTACAATAATATAGCTTATACATCAGAATAACAAATAGGCTACAATTTATCACCACGCGGGTGAAACCGCGCATCTAGTGTAAATATAATGTGAGGTTCATAATATATGAGATACATAATATTCTTCTCAAACGAAACCCCTCAATATAGAAGCGTAGAACCTAAACCTTGGAGATGATTGGCCGCTTACGGAATTCAATAGCTCCACTAACTATGCTAAGCCCTTCCAATTAACATATCCGTTGCATTCCCGGCTCGGGAATAGACAGCCACATGATATATACCACAGCTTTGAGGTCAAGAATCAAGAGTATAAGATCTCATATAACCTTTCCATAAGTCATCATCAGGCAGGAGGTCGCAGGTTCGAATCCTGCCTCGGAACAAATGATTGTAGATCTAGATATTTGTTTCGGGTGTTCTGGTCGTTTTCTAAGTATAATAAAAATATCTAGCTATATAATGTATATCAGTTATCTAGTACCCATAACACAAGCTCTGATTAGCTTGGGGCTAGATAATGCTGTGTGAATTGTCCAGCATTTAATTATTTCATTATTTATATAGGATATAATTAATATAGGGCGCTATGGCGCACATTAGGGAGGCCTATTACCAGCTGTGGACTGTTTTAGGCAGTCCAGCTAGACATCCGCCATCATCATCTGATGATGTTGATAGGATGTAATGGACATGAACGTAAAATATATGTGGCACTGAAATACATAGATTTTTTTACCGTTCTACCGAGGCGGGAATCGAACCCGCAACCCCCTATGTCGCAGATCTTCGCCCAACGCGCCACAGAGGTCGTCAAAAAATTATAATGAAATGTCTCCTCTAGTTACCACGCAATAGTCCATAAAACAATTGCCTCACGTCAGCAGAATATGTCGACACGTTGCTGATTGATTAGGGACGGCCAGCGAGGCGTGATCATCGACTATCGATCGATGCCGGCCTGTGGTTCTGCTCATTTGCCGTGAGATTCTGTAATGAGGCGTGGAAGTCGGTAAGCTATCTCTTCGGGTAGATACCAATACCCGATCTATATTGGATCGGTTATATTGATGAACGGGTGAGATAATAGTAGTTGACGCTTGGTTTGCTTGGAAATGTATGGTATCAAAAAAAGTACGTCAAAGTAGTTTGAAAGTTGCTTAATATCACCGCTCATTATACTTATCCTATCTGTTTCTGACGACCTCTGTGGCGCGGTGGTACATGCACGCCTGTGAGGTTGCGTGTTCGATTCCCGCCTCGGGAAAAATGTTACTCCGATCGGCAGAGTTTTGTTCAGGGTGTTCTGGTCATAATAAAAAATCTATGTAACGTATTGTATTTTGCATATCAGTTATCTAGTACCTTCGGCTAGATATTGCTGTATGGATAGTCTAGAATTATTTATTTATTTATTCGCTGTGTCTTAACTCTTCACGCCTAACCAGCTGAAAGGGGCAAAAAAAAATGTGATGCAAATGTGATGATAGCAAAATTTTATCACCTTGAGTCCAGCCTATGTCCTTCTTCAAGACTCAATTATCCTGAAAAAGGTCATGGCATCTTATTATAGAGAAAAAATACGTGCGAAGCCGCGGGAAAAAAACTAATGTGTGATATAGAATTATCTACCTATCTATGCATGAAAGAAAGAAAGAAAATTATCTAATAAACACAACAAGAAAACAAACTTAGTTACAGAAATACAAAATTCGTGTCCATTTGCACTTTTCTTATTGTGAAATTTATGATTTGTTATTGTGTCTATAACCTTTGCCTGTATAACGTATACAGGCAAAAGTTATAGACACAATAAGAAAAGTGCAAATGGACATGGACAATCGTTCTTAGTAATATGTTGTTATAAAAATAAGTTAAAACTAAAATACCCAATAGCCAACTAGTATATGGCTAGATTGTAATTAAACTCTAGTGTATTTAACATTTATATAAAATGGGTACTAAATTAAAAAAAAAGCCAAAAGTGAATATCAAATGAAGGTACTTTCACAAGTAGGTAAGCATTGGCACTAAGTAGCCCTCTCAGCAAGCAAAGTGTGCATGAACGATGGATTATCTATACTAATATTATAAAGAGGAAAGATTATATTTTGTTTGTTTGTTTGTAATGAAC
This sequence comes from Eupithecia dodoneata, assembly GCA_947044415.1. Classification (NCBI taxonomy): domain Eukaryota; kingdom Metazoa; phylum Arthropoda; class Insecta; order Lepidoptera; family Geometridae; genus Eupithecia; species Eupithecia dodoneata. The sequence continues at coordinate 7,726,068 of OX345670.1, forward strand.
AGGCTCCGAAACTACTGGATCGATTTGAAAAATTCCTTCACCGTTGGAAAGCTACACTATCCCCGGTGAACATAGGCTATATTATATTTTCCAGCTTACAAACATTTGTCCCACCCAAGGCAGGAATCGACCCCGCAACCTCCTGCGTCGCAGTCTCATCTTGGCTTTACATAATCATCTTGACTAAATTACTTTAAAATAAATAAAGAAATGCAGTCAATACCTAAGCGGGGAAATAAGTAAAAGAAATGCAGTCAATACCTAAGCGGGGAAATAAGTAAAAGAAATGCAGTCAATACCTAAGCGGGGTAATAAGTATGATTGATGTGGTACCTCACGAAATAATCTGTAGGTACCTCCATCTGCAAAGTCCAGCTGGTCTATAAGGGCTTAAGTTACAAATGCCAGTGCATTCAATGTTGTCCCTAGTTCTGCCCGTTCTTTCCTGTCCCCTGTCTATAGGCAGACATTCGATTTCCGGTGCTGACGTCCAATGGAAGGGCTATAATTGTGAATTTTATCCACTGAAATGGTTCACACGTTTCACTTCTATATCGGGTACCTTTGGCATGTTCAGAACAAAGGACTTGTTTTCTAAGTATGGACCGATTATACCAGCCAAAAGTTTTGGAAACGACATCAATACAGAGGAAAGATGTAGAATAGTAGTTTGTTTTTAGTTATCATTACAACACCCGCGGAGTGGGGGCACTGGCTTGTAATACAGGTTTTATTAACCTACCTCAAGCACCAGCCCCTCACAAAACAGGTCAATAATGTGATCATAAAATGTATATTATTATATATACGAACATTTCTGTAAGACCTTATTGTGAGTGGAAAATAAATGTATTTATTATATTATTAATATAATATTGAATATCTTTTATTCTGGCAATTATTCAGAGCTCGACCCTGCTTTAGGTCTCTTGGTCACATTTGCTTAAACTTACTTAAAAATCCCCCATTGTATGTTTGCCATAATCGCAAAACTGTAACAGCTGTGTTCTGGGGCTGAACGCTCGTTCCAGGTCAGTGTATAAAAAGTTGTAATAAATCTAACTCAACGACAACAACATTTTCCTTCATCAAGTATGGGATAAACAGAAAAAAGAAACTGCTTCGCATACTAATGTCAAACGCTGGTGAACAAATAATCATCAAAAAATTTTATAGGTGTAATACCAACACCAACAAAACACTATTTCTTGCGGCTCGCTCCTCTCGCCCGGACGTCTAGGCGGAAGTCTAGCCCAATGCTGGTTGACAAAAAAGCCATTTACAGGATAACCCAAAATCTCGAGATATAGGAATTGTTTTTATGATGTTTAATTAATAAAGAGTTATCTACCTAGATTCATAGATAACTATTTATCTAGATTTTCAACTGGAAAGTTCTTCCATCCAACTCGATGTTAAATAAATTCTAGAGCCTTGTTCAAAGAGTCGATATAATGATTCTAATCCTAGGAAGTGGCTAAACAAGTGGATAACCACTAAACCTATATCCAATCCTATATCTATGAAGGTTAGGTCTACATTCAAGCCGTACAAAGCATTGACGAGATTAATAGGAGCTGCGTCTACTTAATCCCATTGAAATGCCATGTCAGAGGTATTATCTCGTGCATTTGCTTTGTAAGGATTTTGAGCTTTATTTATGTAGAGATAGGGGTTGTTATTGTTTGTAATCATTGCTGTCTGAAAAACCTTCGTTGCTACACGATAGTCCTAAAAGAAATCTATGTTTAAAAACCGACTTTATAGAAGAGGAGCTTAGAGGTGATTCCCCTTCGTCAAAATATTTGTTTCAGTGAGTTTTTACCCCACTGTTGTTTATTATTTTTAGGGGTAGGTACCTACTTACTTCAAAGGTTGTGTCATTTTAATTCCAGTAGGTACTATTTCCTCAGAGTATTATTCCTCGCTGTATATGTTTTGTATATGGAAGACATGCATGGACATAATGCGAACTCATCACATATGCGTTTTTAGATTTTATTCATTTTGCTTTCTGCTGCCAAACATGAGAATAAGAATAAAGATTATTTATTTCACAATTTACAATAGCCTTAGGTATCTAATAATATACAATTATAAGTAAATCTTATTGCTATGAAGTTAAGTAGGTATACGAACTTGCTAAGGCTATGGAACTATGGGATAGATTTTTTCTAACTTTCACAGTTTGTTCACTTAACCGTTACCGGAAACATTTGAATGTTAACCAATGCCTGATAACATAAAACATTACACGTCCAGTTTACGATTATTACAAAACCATAAAACTCTTGTTAAAACAAAAACCCAATGAATTTTATTATTCCTTCTTTTAACGACTATAGTAATTAAATTAAAAGATGTAATGTAATGTCTATGGGCTTATTGGAAAGTAAACCCTATTTACTTATTTTATTAAGTACAATCAATGCTTGAAAAATTATTTAACCGGTTATTATTTCGCAAAAGAAAGCTTGAAGAAAGGATTAAATAAAAAATACGAAAATAACAAAAACCTTTTTTCAGCAGGTGACGTAAATTTAATTGGTCATTGAAATTGTATACAAAAGCTTTTTAATTGAATAAAAGCGAGCGATGTCCTCATTTTCTAGTAGGTGAGATTGTGGTCAAACGAATGCCTAGACTAAAAAAAAATAATTAAATATTAGTAATTTCGTTTTATATCATGGAGACTAAGAAGCTTACGGACAAGCAGATTTAACGTTTAAGTTAGCATCTAGATTAAATATATCATCATCATCAGCCTATAGCAATCCACTGCTGGACATAGGCCTCCCCTAATGCCATAGCACCCTATATTTAGCTTGCCGCATCCAGCATCTGCCTGCAGGTCGTCATCCCACCTGGCCGGAGGACGTCCTACGTTTGCCTAGCAAATACAAAATCAAATTATTATTATTATAGAGTTTTCCAAAAATTGTAAAATAAAATAAATAAATGATTATTTATTTGTTGCAGCCGGAACTTTACAAGAACGAGTTGGTCCGGCAGCCGTCGACGGACAGCGGAGACCTGGAGTTCTGCGGGAAACTGCACTTCTCACTCAAGTACGATCACGAGGTGGAAGCGCTGGTTGTAAAGGTAAAATATACGTTACATTGTTGATAAAACTGGTCCACGGCTGTACAGTGTACATGTAACATGATTGACATGAACATTGACGACCGATGTGGCGCGGTGGGCAAAGGTCCGCCTGCGACACAGGAGGTTGCGGGTTCGATTCCCGCCTCGGAACAATTGTATGTACGATCTGCAGATATTTGTTCCGGGTGTTCTGGTCGTTTCTATGTATATTAAAAAAATATCTTTCTATGTAATGTAATGTATTGTATACAGAGCTCTGCTTACCATGGGGCTACGCTAGATAATGCTGTTTGAATTGTCCAGCAATATTTATTTATTTTTAATAAAAGAAGTATATTAAAAACAAAAACAAATTATTGCCTAAAAACAAACAATCAATGAGACGCATGTTAAGGTGACCTTTCCATGAGAAATATTTTCGGCGAGGACACACTAGACTCGGCACAATCAATAAAGTCCAATAAATCATACCTGACAGACGTTAATTGATAATTGCTCTACTAGATTGGTTTCTAGTGTGGTAGAACCCAATATATCATGTTTACATACAAACATACAATATATTAGGTGGGGTAGATACAATATTCTATCTACTCCACTTAATTGAAATGAGTAGGTTAGGTAGTAACTGTGTTCCCCTAGGACCAATGGCTATACACTACTAAGTCTCAACTTGTGTTGTGTTGCGCGTCATAACACAAAGGTCCTAATTCCTATAGCGCTGTAGTCGAATGGACCGTTTGCTTGAAGCAAGAAGCACAGCAAGATTTGGGGCATAATTTATTCATTTTACAACAACTCAACGAAAGATGTACAGAAGTGTTCAGTAAAAATATATAATGAACTAGCTGCGCCCCACTGCGTCTTCACCCGCGTGGAAATCTATATGTCAAATAGTTTAAAAACCTTCCTCTTCAAACACTCTATCTATTTAAAAAAACCACATCAAAAACCGTTGCGTTGTTTTAAAGATCTAAGCATACATAGGGACAGACAGACAGCGGGAAGCAACTTTGTTTTATACTATGTAGTGATAATGCTACTAAAAACATACCAGTATTATAGACTGCATTCATACTTGAGGGGTGGAAAAAACAAAGGTGCCAAGTGAAAAAAAAATGAACAAAAAAATCATTTTATTATTTAAAATCTAATTAAGAACAGGTGGTGGCCATGTTCACTTAATTAGTAGCTTAAAATAACTAGTTGAGCTTAATATTTTACACAGAGAACTTTCATATGATACAAATGCACTAGAAATTAATTTCAAATATGATGGGTTGAACAAGCGAGACAGAATGAACCTTGACCTTAGAATCACAGATAAAAAAACATCTTTCATTTACCCCAAGATTGAACAAGTTACCTCGAATTGAACAGATTGTAAAAGTTGTACTACCCACACAATTTAAAAAGTCGGTTCTCGGCAGAGGTCGCTGACCTGATATGAGTTAAGTACGCTCCTGACCTTTCAATAACTCGAACATATTTAATATTGTGCTACCGAAAAAGTGCTGCGCCACGTAAAATCAAATTAATATTACAGTATTTATTTACCTCAGTTTAAGAAAACTAAAGTAAAATAGTAAATTTTACTTCAAAAGTATCGTTTTTTATCTTTAAAAATCATCGTGTTTTTACTAGTTTTAGTTACTAAATATACCGTTGTTTCAAAAACACCTGTCAATTCTAGGCAGAAGCGAAAAGGGGGGATTTTAAGCAGTGGGAGATTTCATCTTTCGCATAGATTTATAAGTTTAAAGAATATTCGAGTTCATTTATTGTCCCCAAAGCTATGGTAAGCTGTAATATTCGTAGTCAATACTTGTATTAATCGTAGCAAGTTGCTACGGCGTAGCATGGCTACGGCGTAGCTTGCTACGGGACGTAGCAATGACATTGATGGTTCAAGATATTGATAAGGGCACTTACTTAACCTTTTGTTTAAAAATCTTAGCTTACCCTTTACCTTAACCTACTCTACTATTCAATAGCCCTCCCAACTCAAGCAGTGTAACATAAAACAATTTCTCGAGGACAAGGTATCTTGGCGAGAACAATAAAATTATAAAACATATAATAATGTTAGATAGAATAGTTTTCTATCAAGTAATTTCATGCTCTCTAAAGTTCGTACGAAGCAGCACCTGTTACAACCAATTAACGAAATTCTGCCAATCCTATTAACTCGTATCTCGGAGATTCAACACCTGACGAAATTAGACCTTATCTTATTGCATTAAGTTTCACAGTAAATTGGAGCATGTGCCTTAATAAGGACGTTGACCTTGCGGCTGTTTCCGAGTCTGAGGAAATCTCGTTTTCATTTTCTACTTACGGCTTCAGACCACTTTATTTTGACAGGAAAAATTTAGGTACGATATTGGGTAATTTACCAAGTTTATTCAAGCCTTCGATATTTACCTTTATTTAATAAAGCACGATAATAAAATGAATTCATTTCTGCCGTCATAAATAAATTCATTTTATTCTGAATGTTATTTTAAGTTTTTGAAAGTATATAGTTTTCAGTAGTATACTTCTAACACTATGACTGCTGAAATCACACGGTATGTGTTTTCTACAAGTGACTAATATGCGTAAATCCACACTAGCGCAGCGGCTGAGAAAATACAGATCTTTGTGACTCAGCAGAGCTGTAATATTTTTCGAACGAAACGCATGTGCGGCGCAACACAACCGCTGTGTAGAGCGGCAGCACGAATTTTTTAGGTTAAAAAAAGATCGCAGTCGTCGAAAAAAAATCGCAGTCAAAGTGTTAAGCGACTCGCCTTGGTCTTTCGTCAGAATCACTTTGATGGCGTCACGGATAATCTGACCACTACACACAAAATACAATTGAAACAAATAGGATTCATAATAAAAATTTGTAGAACAACAGTCCTCAGTAAATAAATAGCAAGGAAAAGATAGAAACTTGCACAGTTTTGTAATAGATAACATAAAAATTGAAAGGCCTATACCACAGCAATGGATTGGATTAAACAGGGGTTTGTTGATGGTAATGCCTTGCATTGCGAGTGTATGTCCGCAACAACACTAAACTATCAAAACGGCTATTTGCTACCCAGACGCACCTGACCGAAATACAAGACCTGGATTAACCATATAAATGCACATTTTTCTACCAAACATCCAAAAAATGTCGCGTAACCTCCCAAACCCTTGCAAATATTCGAAACACGTGATCTGCCCATCACGGACGTGACCGGCAAGTGATCCTTGCGTCAATGCGTTCCTGCGACCGGATCGAAAGAAGTTAATAGCACCACACAAAGATAAAAAACAATTTATTTATTTATTTTATTTATAATTTATTTATAAATGCTGGACAATTCACACAGCATTATCTAGCCCCATGGTAAGCAGAGCTTGTGTTATGGGTACTAGATAACTGATATACATAATACAATACATACAATATTTTGATCTCTCATTATTATACATACACAATCCCCTATGTTGTTTCCTATGTTAAAAATTAATGTGTGTTAGGTATATAGTAAAATTGTAATATACAACTTTTAAAATGTATAGAACTTAACGACATCAAGTGTAACATGTACACCTACGGTGGAAATAAACAAACAAACAAACATGTCATTATGTCACTCTTTAGACTCCGTGGGTTGGGATTCTGTTGAATGACTGCTCCAAATAATATTGAAACATTGTTAATTTAATGAAATTTTGTGTTTTATGTTTGGTTTTTATTTTATTTTTGTATTTAGGTATTATGTGTATTATTTATATTTATAAATATTATATTATATTATTATATTGTCCTTAAATGGAGAATAATGTGTCTGAATAAAGAAACTTATATAAAATAATGTATTTGAGATTTTACCGACATAGCTCAAAGAATTAGCAAGCTTTAGTCCCAGTTGGCCGGCCATATATCGCGAAGAATCGACAACCGCTGCAGTAAACATTTTCTTTAGTGGAGACCACGACTCGGCAAACATATTGTGTATATGGTTTTTTTCTGTGTATGTTTTAAATTGTGTCTTGCTATTGAACTTTGTCTGTTAACTTTGTACTGTGTCTGAAATAAATGTGATATGATCTTTCCTACAGATATTCGAGGCACGTGATCTGCCCATCAAAGACGTCACGGGCAGCAGCGACCCTTACATCAAGGTGTTCCTCCTGCCGGATCGGAAGAAGAAGTTTCAGACGAAGGTGCATCGGAAGAACCTGAATCCAGTCTTCAATGAGACGTTTTTGTTCAGGTTGGTTCATATTATTTTATTGAATCATTATGTGACCTCTTTGTGCTAGTACACAAATTAGAAGGTCTGTATCTAGGTAACATATTAGAAACACAATGGTAAGCAAGCAAGGGGTGGCAATAGGTAGGTACTGAGAGTGGAAGTGAACCGGGTTTCTAGAAAATCCTGTTAATTATAATAATAATAAATCGTTTATTATGGAACAAAGATAATGCTTACATAGTTAAAAATGAAAAACGATGTCATCTGCAGAAGTTCAAAAACAGTGTCGCAGATGACAACGCCCTACGCCGCGTTTAACGTGGATAGAGTTAGCAGTTACTCGTAGTCAAAGACCTTTTCAATTGTAAATACAAGTTCTAATTTTGTTTCTATTATTGAATTCAAATTTTCTTTGATTAAATGCATGTTTTATTGTACAGTTAGTGTAGTTGTTGATATATTTTCAAACAGCTGCTTGTACGCTGATTTATCTAATGATCATAATTAATAAAAACTATCGCAGTTTGATGGTTAACTATAAATAAATAAATAAAAAGAAAATAGAAAGTATTTATTTAAAAAAAAAACTATGTATATGAAAAAAAAAGAAAAAACACAGACTTAAGATTAAAAAAAGGAGATATTACTTTTTGATGGATTGGATTCTACGCCCTAATTATGAGAGATCTCATTTAATACATCATTAATGAGTTCCACGGAATTCCTCGATATAATAATCCATATAATTTCAATTTGAAACTTAATCCAAAGTTCCAAGGTACATAATTTCGATGTTCCTTAATTAATCAAAAGTGACAAGCTTGGATGAAACACAAACAAACAACTGAGTTTTCAGAATGTTCTCGAAAAGTTCCGTTTTATTGAATAGTAAAAATAAAATAAAATCTACAGTTACAACTCGGTCACAATATCTCTGCACCTTGAGCCATACAAAATGTTTGGCTCAAGGTGCACAGATATTGTGACCGAGTTGTACGCGTCCACTGGATCGGAATCGAAGCGTAAGCAGCGTAGGTACCTATCCGACAGGAGTATATTGAAAACCAGCGCCGCATGTCTTGGCATGCAGCACAATGCTGAATATACTCCCTTTGCCTATTATAAGAAATTTCTTTTTGTATTTAATAATAGTATAGATTAAGAAATGGATTGACAATAAATGATTTTATTATTATTATTTATTTAGGTATATACCTACATATGTATACCGATGGAGCGAGTCCATAAGAGCAGAGCTTAGAGACTTGTACAATGTAAAGCTAATGGGTACTGGTGTTATCCAAATAATATTCGTCAAATAACTTATCTTAGTTTTAGATATACATATAGATTAGTTTTAAGTTTCACTGTATTTGTTAAAATACGGGACTGATATAGTCATTATAATGGCTCAAAGTCCCTAAAATATAAAAAAGAATAAAAAAGAAGATGCGTCTACTACTTTCGTATTTTGCATCGGTAGTATAGGTATTTTGAAAGGGCCGTTGATTGCTGATGACGTCATCGGCAGAAATACCGGTATCGGTATCGGCAGATATGCCGATCCATTAAGTGCACGCTGTACACAACCACATAGAATTCAAAGCAACAATTCCATACGCTCCGTACGCTTCGAAACCGATCCAATAATCACATGAACTTAACTTTAATAATAGTATCATCATCTTCATCAGCCTATAATAGTCCACTGCTGGACATAGGCCTCTCCTAATGAGCGCCATAGCGCCTGTGTCCTGTGCCCTGCCATATTCGTTATAATAATAGTCTAGCATTGAAAGAAACCACAATAATACGTTTAAGAGCCTTTATTCCTAAAATGCGCAGAAACAGTACTTTTCAAACCCGTTTATATCATGAACCACTTGTCTTATAGTATATGTTATTTACTAATAATTTTAGGAAATTTTAGTGTCCAAATAGTTTGACTATAAAATATTTCGATTAATATAGTATGTACGCGTTCTATCAAGATAACTTGTGAGAGGTTTTCATAATTTCCCTTTCAGCATCAGTTTCGAAGCTCAAAATAATAGAAAATACTGACATATCTAATTAAGAAAAAAATATAACCTACTGATGAGATCCTTGGCTAAAAATCTAATTAGATAGATGTTTGGTTTTGGTATCCTACTATGAGAAATTAAAATTAAAAAAATGTGAAATATTACGAATATTTCACATTTTTAAATGATGTTTTTACCGATATACCTTTTTTAATTTAATATAATAATAGCCTACCAATAAAGTGGAGCATCTTTTTTAAAATCATACATTTAAAATTTTTATGATTTTGTTGCTATTATTTTTCTATAAATATTTAATGAGCGACGTGACCACACTCTAGAAAGCCTCGCGGCGGACTGATTTTCGCGCAGCGTTTTATAGTAGTTTTAAAATATTTATAGAAAAATAATAGCAACAAAATCATAAAAATTTTAAATGTATGATTTTAAAAAAGATGCTCCACTTTATTGGTAGGCTATTATTATATTAAATTAAAAAAGGTATATCGGTAAAAACATCATTTAAAAATGTGAAATATTCGTAATATTTCACATTTTTTTAATTTTAATTTCTCATAGTAGGATACCAAAACCAAACATCTATCTAATTAGATTTTTAGCCAAGGATCTCATCAGTAGGTTATATTTTTTTCTTAATTAGATATGTCAGTATTTTCTATTATTTTGAGCTTCGAAACTGATGCTGAAAGGGAAATTATGAAAACCTCTCACAAGTTATCTTGATAGAACGCGTACATACTATATTAATCGAAATATTTTATAGTCAAACTATTTGGACACTAAAATTTCCTAAAATTATTAGTAAATAACATATACTATAAGACAAGTGATTCATGATATAAACGTGTTTGAAAAGTACTGTTTCTGCGCATTTTAGGAATAAAGGCTCTTAAGCGAATTAATATCATTAAAGTGTACCAATAAAATGTTATTGAGTTATTTGTTGTTGGTTTTGTGGTTTGTTTGAAACAATACTGACTTCAATAAACAATAGATTTGGGTGAAACCAACAGTATTCAATAACGATAAATTTACATATTGATCAATTATTTGATATTGCTATGAGAAGCAAGGATAACACTATTAGGCATTTAACATATAATTTGAACATGTTATGTTATGTATTTATGAATTAGTTAAGTTATCTTCGGATCTATTACCAATGTTAGTAATAGATGTTTCCCCGGGAAACTCTGCATGGATGGTGTTAAGTTCCCAATTCATAATGTAACTTCCATGTAACTGCCTTGTCCAAGGTGGTAAGCGGCAAGCTCAAGTTGAACACTTTCTCAAGTGATGATGTCAGTAGGTGCCATCGTATGGGCCGTGCTGTCTCAAGTCGGCCCAGGCCAATTCTTGTAAAACTGCGTGATGTCACTCTACGCGACAAGATTTGGTTCTCCAAAGCCCATCTCAAGGACACTGGCATCACTCTCTCAGAGTTCCTTACTAAGGCCCGCCATGAAGTGTTTATGAAGGCGAGGCAACATTTCGGAGTCAATAAATGCTGGACTAGAGAGGGCAACGTCTACGTGGCCGGCGAAGGTACTGCTCGCCACCGAGTGAACTGGATGGGTGATCTCGAGAAGCTGATTGGACAGCCGCAGTTGGCTGCGACGGCATCGGGATCGTCTTCTCGGTCGGTGGTGTCTAAGGCGGCGACGGCAGAAGCGGCGCCAGCGCAGAAAAATCGGCGTGCAGCCGCGACTACGTCTAAGAAGTAGTAAGGCGTCCTAGTGTAGTTTTCATCCTCTTCCCGCCTGCAGCAACCTACAATCTGGTACGGAATCGGTCTGGAACTTTTCCTAGTTTATTTCGAGTCACCGTCAATAATTTATCTTCAATATTCGCTTTCTCTTGTAATTATTTTTCTTTTCTGACTGTGTGACAGCTGACTGACACATGATGCAACTATATAACTTCAACTTCTTTCCTAATGGCGCCGCGCCGGTACGCGACCAGCTATTTACGTGGTAAAATTTCCTTTACATAAAGGCGGGAGGAATCAAAATTGTTTTCTTTTTTCTTTAGTGTCGTATGATATTTTTGGTTTTTTATATTAATATTTTCATTAGTTTTGTTTCGTTTTCTCTGATTTGTTTCCGTGTTTTAGCTAATTTAATTATTTTTGTAAATCTCCTTCCCATGGCACAACCGGCAGGTGGACTAAGTAGAGTCAAAGTCTTATTTTAAATTTATTTGTTTATTTATATAGACGAGTTATATTTAGTTTTTTTTATACTTATATTATTAGACTGATGCGAAGCAGTGATAGTGAGGATGAGTTTTTCACATCGTTTACGTCTTCTACACATTGCACCTCTGATGACAGCTTTAGCAGCATTCCTACTCTTTCCGAGTCCCTAGAATCCCATTTTTCTGACTGTCCAAAGAATTTCAACGTTGTGCACATTAACGCACAGAGTATTCCTGCTCATTACCCGGATATGCTGGCGTCTTTTGAACTCAAAACCATAGATGCAGTTTTAGTATCTGAGTCGTTCTTAAAACCTGCTCTTCCATCCACTTCATACTCACTCCCCGGGTTCGTTCTTATAAGGAACGATCGCATCCATTGTGGTGGCGGAGGGGTGGCTATATATCTCCGCGCACATATCCCTTACTCTGTGATCAGCACGTCCCCCTCACCACCTCCGTCGGGTGCAGGAGAACATCTTTTTGTTGAGATTAGCCTCCTGCATACTAAAGTCCTTTTAGGAGTATATTACAGCCCTTCCCTTCGCGTCAACTTCTTTTCGTCTTTCGATAAACTCCTCGAAGACTTTGTCCCTTTATACAATCACACCATCATCATGGGTGATTTTAATACATGCTTGCTCAAACATGACTCTCGTACTCGTAGTTTAGAATCCCTTGTTTCCTCCAATAATCTTAACGTTCTTCCTTTAAGTGCTACGCACCACTTTCCAAACTGTACCCCTTCTCTTCTAGACCTTATTCTTGTCTCTTCCGTCAATAATGTTCATAAGCACGGGCAGTGCCCCGCGGACGCCTTCTCGTATCACGACTTAATATTCATGTCCTATAAAATCCGTCCACCGAAAGCAAAGCCTAAAATCATTATGCAGCGTAATTTTAGTGGTATAGACGTGGAAAGTCTTCGCGCGGATGCACAGCGTATAGATTGGTCGGAGGTAGAGGGCGCTGCTACTACTGATGACAAGATCAGCTTGTTCAACTCTGCTCTAATAAACTTATACGACAAACATGCACCGTTAAGGAAAATTAAACTAAAACATTTACCAGCGCCCTGGCTCACAGACGAAATAAAGCATGTTATCCATCGCAAGAACGTGGCCAAGTTTAGAGCTAAGTGTTGTCCTTCGGAAGTGAATGTTTCTAAGTATATCGAGCGACGAAATCTGTGTAACAAGGTGTGTAGGAACGCCCAACGCCGCTTTATCCACAATTCTGTCCAAAACAAAGACCCTTCCAAAGTTTGGAAGTTTCTTCGAACATTAGGGGTTGGTAAATCTCGTAACGATACACTTCCTAAAAATATAGACGTTGATTCTTTAAATCGACACTTCTCTTCTTCTTCCCAATTTGATGGGATAATTAAAACTAACACCCTGCGGGCTCTTTCTCTGTCACCAACCCCTGCCACATCAACCTTTTTTCTAAGTCAGTTCTCCGATTGTGATGTCAAGAGAAGCGTCATGTCAATCACGTCCAATGCCGTCGGCGATGACAACATAAGTCGTAATATGCTGCTGCCCATTCTCGACGATGTTATTCACGTCCTTGTCCATATCCTTAACCACTCCATATCCAGTAGCACTTTCCCAAGCTCTTGGAAAAATGCCCAGGTTATTCCTCTTCCAAAAAAATCTAGACCTACCACCTTCTCCGATTTTCGACCCATTTCTATTCTTCCTTTCCTCTCCAAGGTGTTAGAGCGTCTGGTACACAACCAACTCAGCCAGTTTCTCTCTAGCAACTCTCTCATGAATCCTCTTCAATCCGGTTTTCGCCACGGTCACAGCACAGTGACGGCCCTCTCTAAAATTATGGATGACATTCGTCGGGGCATGGACAACGGGCTTGTAACTGTGTTGTCATTGCTTGATTTTAGTAACGCCTTCAACAATGTCGACTTTGACATTCTTCTTGCCGTGCTTCGCTCTCTAAACATATCTCCAATTGTTACTGACTGGTTTCATAGTTATCTGTTCGGTCGCCGGCAGCGCATCCGCCTTGACGATGTATTTTCGTCTTGGTGTGATGTTCCCGCTGGTGTTCCACAGGGCGGCGTACTCTCTCCTCTTCTATTCGCAATTTTCATAAACTCCATATCCGAACATTTGTCTAGTTCCTACCACCTGTACGCTGACGATCTCCAGATTTACCAACAAGCTTCAATTAGTGACCTCACACCAGCTATTGCTTCATTGAATGTTGACCTCTCACGCATCCTTCAGTGGAGCAAAGAGCACGGTCTTTTGGTGAACCCCAAGAAGACTCAAGTTATCATTGTGGGTAGTTCAAGAATGATAGCTAAAATCGATATGGCGACCTTATCTCCAATTTCCTTTGACGGTGTATCAATACCAGTGAGCAAATCTGTTAAAAACCTGGGTTTGATCGTAGACAATGAGTTGTCCTGGGGTCCGCAACTGGCGGAACTCAGCAGAAGGATGTTTGCATCGGCGGGCTCACTGCGGCGACTGCGCAATTTTCTCCCGACTACCACTAAAATTACACTTGCCCAGTCCCTATTGCTTCCCATTCTCGATTATGCCGACGCTTGCTATCCGGATCTCACTGAAGAACAATTAAACAAGCTTGAGCGCCTCCAAAACTTCAGTATTAGGTTCATATTTGGCCTTCGCAAATATGACCACGTTTCCGAATATCGCGCAAAACTCAAGTGGTTACCCATCCGACTTCGCAGGAATACTCATATGTTATCCCTCTTGTACAGTATCTTATTCTATTCTCCAAGCCCTTCTTATCTCAAGGAGCGCTTCGAATTCCTCTCAAACTCTCACTTACTCTCTTTACGTTCCTCTGAAACCCTCATCTTGAAAGTCCCTGCTCACTCTACCTCTTTCTATGACAAGTCATTCACTGTACAAGCTACCCGTCTATGGAATGCTCTCCCTCTGGACATCAGACGTGCAAAATCACTCCCTATATTTAAAAAACTGCTGCATCAGCATTATTTATCCATATGAAATATTGATAGCCTTATCTTATGTCTATGTAAGTTTATCATAATGTTTGTAATGTAGGTATTTAGTGTATTTGTTACCAATTATTTATTAAAGTGCCACCGTCTATATTGTTCGTTCATGTCCAGTCCATCCCAAGGTTGCCTGGAAGAGATCGCTCTCAGCGATAAGGCCGCCCTTTATACCTTTATTCTTAGTTTTTATCTCTGTATTATTTTCTGTTTTTGTGTGGTGTAATAAAGTGTTATCTATCTATCTATCTATCTAACTTCCAGGTTATTTTACTTATGAATTGGTAACAGATTACTGTATTTTTTACTCAAATAATCTTATTCAATTAGCCTCTATAAACTTTCATATTTTATATTTACTTTATTGCATCATTGTGTACATTTGTAGGTCTTAGTATCTAGGTAATGTATAAGAAACACAATGGTACCCAAGCAGGGTGTGGCAATATGTACTGTGAATGGAAGTGGGCTGGGTTTCTAAAAAGCTCTGTTTAATAGATTAGAGAGAAAGAGAGCGGAACATTTAACCTATGTAATGGAAATAGCTAAGCATTTATTATTTATTATTATTATTTTAAGCTATTATTGTCCCACTGCTGGGCAAAGGCCTCCCTTTTCTCCTTCCACTCCTCGCGATCCAACGCTGCAACAGGCCATGATGGAAGATGTACCTCGAGCTCGTCGCGCCATCTCATCCTGGGCCTTCCACGTCGCCTCTTAAGCATATAAGGATATCTTAAAATAATACTTATCAAGATAACGAAAAATAGTAAAAGAATACATATTAAAATTAGAAACTGCTCTGGATCTTGTCTCCTATCATTATGATCTCAGGTCTTTTATCGGTGAAGTCATTAACTGAACGAACATAACCTAAGGTAGCACATTTTTATAAGCTAAAAAATCGTCCTTATTTCAAAATAGGGAAATACAACGACGAAAATCGATGCGCAATTTTGGTTACGTAAAATTAGGAAGTGTCCACATACAATACATATCATTACAAAAAATTTAGTTTTACAAAAAATGTATTTTTGTAATTATATGTATTGTATGTGGTGTACAATGAAGTATTTTTGTATTTGTATTTAATTGTAATATTTCATTCGCGCGTAAACACTTCCTAATTTTACGTAACCAAAATTGCGCATCGATTTTCGTCGTTGTATTTTCCCTATTTTGAATTAAGGACGATTCTTCTTCTTCTTAATACATTCGACAACAATGGACGATCTGAATTAAATAATGTCGATGTTAATCAATTTTACTGACTCCGCTACACAGTTTTTACACTTTTGCGGTAATCAGGCCACAATTGTAACCTATACATTAAGTTTATGTTTTAAATAAAGATTTTTGTATTTTGTATTTGTATTTTGAACTTTACAGTTGGACAATTACTCGAACTTTCTAAAATCATAGTATTTTGTCCAACAGCGTGCCCTATGAAGAACTACGCCAGCGTTACATCCAGTTCTCTGTGTACGACTTCGACCGGTTCAGCCGACATGACCTGATAGGCCACGTGGTGCTGAAGGGACTGCTGGAATCTGCTGATCTGGAGCAGGAGATCGAGTACACCATGAACATCCTTGCGCCTCCACAGGTAGGCAGTAGACTTAGTAGACCACAGTAGACCTTATCAGAACACAGTCGACATCACAGTTAGGCAGTAGACTAAGTAGACCACAGTAGACCTCAGTAAATTAGAGTAGGCTTTAGAGATCGGAACAGGAATGCAGGTATATAAAACTATTCATGATAGAAAGAAGAATCCGTAATGTCTAGGGTCGAGATTTCTGGAGACAGTCTTTGTATAACGCTGAAAAATCCATACAGCATCAACTGGCCCCAAGTTAAGCAGAACTTGTGTTATGTTTAGGTACTAACTCCGATATACTTAATAGAATTTACACTAACATTACATACATAGATATTTTTACTATGCATAGAAAATAGCCAGAACACCCAGAACAAATATTTGCAGATCGTACATACATTTGTCCTAAGGCGGGAATCGAACCCGCAACCTCCTGCGTCGTAGGACCTTCGCCCGTTCGTTAAGTCTGGAGTATGTAAATCAAGTTTTATGTTCTTAACTTCTAAGTAAGACTTGGATACTAGTTTAGCAACCATTATCCAAGTTCTTGCACGCAAATTTATTTTATTGTGATAAAACTTAATATTATTGCAGTTGTTTGAAATTTTTTCTCGATGTCTTCTGAAAGGCCTCAAGGCATGAAGTTACATGAAACTTTAGTGGTTTCGCGGCTGGGTGATGAGAATTTCCAATGTTCTACGAAACAGAATCCATTGTATTTATTGAAATTAAAGTTAAATGAACAAATGGCTTCTTCCCGTAACAAATTTAAAACAACTGAAGAAATGTTTTTTGTTTCATACATTTCGTTGCGTTTGGAATTTTTTTCAATAAAAAGTGTATAATGTTAGGAAGTTCACACAGGATCTGTAATGTGTACTAATGTGTAATAAACACAATATAATAAAGAACATTGCTTTTTGATTAAACATAAAACTACCCAGAACACCCAGAACAAATATCCTTATCTTTTAGAGAATTCACACAGTTTCATCTAGATTCTAGCCCTAAGCTATGCAGATATTGTATTATGGGTAAGTACTAGATATGATATCGGCAGATTGTACAAATATTCGTCCCAAGGCGGGAACCGAAGCTGCAACCTCCTGCGTCGCAGTTGGACCTTCGCCCACCGCGGCAATAACAGAATAAAAAATCTGGCATATTTAATAAAATGTGTGAAACTGTTTTCAAGAGAAAGAACCCTGACCTACTTTAAAAAAAGGTAAAAAATGTAATGAATCCCGAACAAGGTACAAACAATCCCCGCCGATCCCAAAAAGGTTTAGCTCCCTTTCGTAAATCGGTTTCGTACTGTACAAATTACTTTGAGGAGGGGCAAGATGGCCGACGCCAGCGTATGCCGGCCAATTGTGGTATTATTAAGTGTATATTTTATTTAGTGGTGAACTATGTGGCGCTGTGGGCGAAGATCCGGGTGCGACGCAGGAGGTTGCGGGATAGATTCCTGTCTCTGGGTTTATCTTTGTACTGTGTACAGATTTTTGTTCCCGGTCCCAAGATGTCATAGGCCAGTATGGCCTATGACATCTTGGGACAGAGAAAGCTCAAAAAAAGGGGGGAGGCCTTTGTTATACAGTGGAACAATACAAATAAATAAATATGTTACGTATTAAGTATATCAGTTATCTAGAACCCATAATACAAGCTCGCTAGCTTGGGGCCAGATGATCCTGTGTCAATTGCCTTGCATCATTTATTATGATGCAATGACGGACCCGCCAACCAGTCATTATGTTGCCATGCTTTGTGGCCGCTTATTCATCAAGTCTTGTGCTGTAATGTTAAAGATATAAGAATTATTTATTTATGTCCTTTCATGGTCTACTATCAAGGCACCAAGAATTTTTGACTTGTCTGTTTTTTTTGTCAGCCTACAGAAAAAAACGCTCACCATTGGTTGACAAAAATGCCGTTTCAAAAATAACCAAAGTAAATAATCAAATTATGGGCCTAAGAAGATGCTACTTCGTAAATTAATTTTATTATAGCTGTCACTTGCCTATCTTTAGAAAATTATACCGCAAAAGAAATGTTTTCTAGAAACTTCAGTTGTAATTTAATTTGACATGTCATTTTGACAAATTCACGGTAATTTTTGAATTGCTACAAAAAATTCGTAATTATATATCAAAGTAGTTGATTTTTAATAACGTTTTTTTAATAATTGGTCCCATAACCCATTACAAAAGCCATATGACCCTCCAATCTACAGACGATGGAGTGGACCTTTGTTATTGATAAACTTTTTTTTTCCGGCCTACAGTGCCAATGTCGAGAATCGCCCAAAGTAATAATACTTCGTAGGACAATCCACAAAACATCGTATGGCCCCAAGCTAAGCAGAGCTTGTATTATCGGTACTAGATGACTGATACATTTAATACAATACATAACACAGATAGATAATTAATTTTTTATAAGATCAAGGAAAATACTGGTTATTTTCCTTGATCTTATAAAAAATTTATTATAAAAAAAGCACCCGGAAAAAAAAATCTGATCGTACACACATTTGTTCCAAGGCGGGAATCGAACCCGCAACCTCGTGCCTACCACACAGGGCATGACATATCAATCTCTGTTTTACCGCAAAAAATCCGCACTATTATAATAATATCGAGTTGATACAACCCTGCTAGATAACGATCTAGGCTCTGGTGAAAATATCAAACAATCTTCTTTATTTCATAATTCAGATAATTTACAATTATTTTCCATTACTTGATACTGGCAGAAAAGCGTCCCACCAGACACATATTTCCATTAACAAAAATCATCATACTATTGAGTTCAAAGGTTTTTTCCTAGTAGTCTCACTCAATAGTTTTAGGGAACATTCCACACGCGCTCGAGATTTCCACGAAAAACTGTCAATAATCCGTTTAAGCTCCTGATTCCCTCCGCAATCAGCATAATGTAATTACTAGAACCAGTAATTTACATAATAACTATAAAAAACATACGTGTATATAACATCAGTAGGTAGATAAATTAAAGCGTCAAGCTGAAGACAGGGCGCTATGGCGCTCATTGGGGACGCCTATGTCCAGCAGTGGACTAATATAGGCTGATGATGAGATACATTAAAAGCAACGGCTATTAGATTTTTAATATGTCATATATTACGACACCGTCAGCTTTAAAACGTACCGATTTTATTGATCCAAAGGTTGCCTGAAGAAATCGCTAACAGCGATAAGCTGTTAGCGATAGGGCCGCCAATTGTGCCCCTAGATTATAGTTAGTATTAAGTTTTGTTTAATTGTTTTTTGTATTGATGGTGCAATAAACTAAAAAATGAATCAACAATAATAATATTGACTGAACTAAAAATGGATTGTTTTTTGTCTCTAGGAGAAAAAAGACCTAGGAGAGCTGATGTTGTCGCTATGTTACCTGCCCACTGCTGGTCGGCTGACAGTGACCGTTATCAAGGCCAGGAATCTGAAGGCAATGGACATCAATGGGTCTTCTGGTAAGAAATTTATACTTTTTTTTGTCGATTTCGTACCTTTTATTCCTAGTAGTTTTCATATTGTAAATCTGAGCTGCTTTAGGTGTGTGCGGGCTGTGAGCTGGTTAAGATCGAGCTATAGGTTAGATAGGTAGATAAGACATTTAATCGACGGTACATAGGTTTCTCCGACCAGGTGGGATGACGACCTGCGAAAGACTGCAGGGAGGCCTATGTCCAGCAGTGGAATAATATAGCCTGATGATGATGACATAGGTTTCTGCAATGCATTGTCTATTCTGTAGTTTTGACGTTCATTTGATATAAACCTTCGGCTTGCATACCTTATTAATTTGATCTTTTAACAATATGTTTGTTATGAAAAAACTAACAACCGACTTTAAATTTCATAGTATTTTGTACTTTTTAAGTTATTCAAGACATACACATAGCTATCGGAAGTATTTTTGTATTCACTGCATCATACTTCATACATAAGCGTAATAATTATCCAAATCTGCCAATATTGACTGAGAAATTGACGAACATACAAAACATAGACGAACATAGACATTCGCATCTTTTGTTTTTCGATTCTCCGGCTAAAAAGTAAAAAGCTGCCCAGACTTAATCTTTGAAATGTGTTTTTAAAAGTTACCACGTTAAACATTATTTTCAGTCAAATTTAGGTAAATATTGTCTTTGAATAATATTGCCTATTTTGTATTTATTTGTATTTATTTATTTTTAAAGAATATACATGATTTCTTATATTTAACACTCTATAAACCCGTAGGGGTTTGACCCGAATGTTACATTCCTCGGGTTTCAATCTTAAGATAAAGTGTACATAATTATGTAACTTTGTATGTAGGTACAAGCGAAATAGTTTTCATAATTGTGTGCCATACCCACCTTTAGATCATAATATGAATATGACACAAATGTAAGTATGGTACCTACTCTGTCACATTACTCATTATTTATACAAAGCTCTAAGTACCTACGCGTTATTCTATATTTCGTATATAGAATTAATTTATCGATTATATTATACCCAGGACTTAAACCTGTTACCACTCGCGACATCCTAGTACAAACTACGAACTATCGCTGTATTCATGTCCAATGCTCACTAGCTTAGTATGAATTGATACGGCCAGTAATAAAAGAGCAATGTACATCGAAACTTCTGTCATTGAGCAAACATCTATCGGGGCTTAGTGGCTTTCGCCCTCAGATTTATTGGTCAGTTGGGAATCAAAGGTTTTTTTTTGTTGGGTTGTGTCGCTACTAATATTTAAATAATAATAAACTATGTATATCTTGCTATTACGGCAGATGAGTGATTGACGGGGTAGCAGCGTGGAAAATCTTTAGGGTAAAGTAGGGATAGTCGCCCCGGTAGAGATAGGTACGTGCCCCATGGAAAAAAAAGTAATTTCTGCTGCAGCTACCAAGAATGTTTGGATGTCTGTTACCTCTTCACACCAAAACTTCTAAACGGACCGGACTGAAATTATGCACCGATAGTTAGTAGCTTGGAATAAAACAAAGGCTGGTTTTATCCCATAAATCAGTCTCCGTCTGAAAGGAATGAACTTAAAACGCTTCCATAGAAACCACGCGTTCGAAACCGCGGGCAGAAATAACTTATAAATAAAGATTTTGAATCTAACCTTGTCTGTGGGGTAGCTAGTATATATGTATCCCTTCAAGGGCGTTAAAGCGGGCTTAACCCTATAGAAAAAAGTCACTCTACGCCTTGAAGGCTAGGCGTGTATTATATAATATATAATATAATGCTGGACAATTCACACAGCATTATCTAGCCCCATGGTAAGCAGAGCTTGTGTTATGGGTACTAGATATCTGATCTGCAGATCGTACACACATTTGTTCCGAGGCGGGAATCGAACCCGCAACCTCCTGCGTCGCAGGCGGACCTTCGCCCACCGCGCCACATCGGTCGTCCATTTTAATAGTTTTCGTTATGTTCATTTTTTAAAGCGAATAAAATATTTTTAAGCAAGATACAACGGGTACTTATTGCGGTTATTTACCTACCTTTCCCGACGTTTCCACAGGTTTAGACACTGTCGTGACTACGGGATGACTCCCGTGAATCAATAAACGCGATAAATACTCGATGTATTATAATTATGTGATCAGATCGCGCAAGTTAAAAAATATTATTAATTATTCATTCAATTGTACTTACTTGTTACTGTCTCCTCCGTCAACAATGATTCTTGTTTCAGTGTCTGTCTTTCAGTCTTCCAAATAAACAATACATGTAAATAATCGTAATTGCTTTGAAGCCACAATAAGACGCTTGACATTGACGAATTTATTTGACACCATTTTTAATTTATTCTAGACATTTAATTTGCGTTATAGGCATCGAAGCATCCGATAAGCCTTCGATTAATTTATTCCAATTTGCGGTCCATTCCCTTTTGCGTCGTAAATCTTTGAAAATAAAATAAACAAAACACTCAACATTATTTCAACTTCTATTTTATTATTGTTGACTCAAGAAATGTTATTCAAATGTAATATTCCAAAACGAATGCTGATATTAGTGACATTTGATTTAATTTTATTGATTTTTATGTTCACGTGGTTGTATTCGGGCGAGATATGCAGCTCTACTGTGTTATTCCACCAATGAAATGAAATGAAATGAAAGTTTTACAAATAAGCACTTAGACAAGTCATATTTTATGCTATTTATTATTATATAATAACATTATTTTGATGTTCACTTAATTTTTTTGTCCACCAGTGGAAGAAGTGAGAAGAAACCACTAGTATGTTCATAACTTATGTGTCTAGTACATATGATTTGCTTATCTGTAAGTTGTTAGATTTTGAGTTGGAGCAAAACTCGTTCCAAGTTTATTTTTTATTTATTTACCAACTTAAAGATATTGTTACATAAAAAAGCTTAAAAATAACACGAAGGAAACCACAAAGGTTTGTTAAAGATGTGTTATTAGCTGAGAGTCAGCTGAGTAAAATCTCATGAGTTTGACAATAAAGTTATTCAATTTCAGGCAATAAGATTATAAATTGGAATTAGGTAAGTAAATTGTTCAGTAACTGAATCAAACCCCCTGATAATGATGTAGGTTTTTTATCTTCTAGATCAGAGGTTCCCAGACCTTTTTTCCTCATAGACCACTTTCAAAATTTTGCTGGTTTCGGTGGACCCCCTGCAGCTACATTTCTACCATATTCCCAAAACTCGACAAAAAATGTGAAGTTTAGATCTAACTATGGGAATTGCGTTGCGGCTGAGTTCCAACCACGAATTAATAGTTTTCGAAAAAAGTGAGAATTGGTTGGTTAATTAATTAATTGATTGTGCTGTAAGTGGATGTCAATAAAGTAAAGTTGGCCAAAGGCAAAAGTAAAAGTCGCCGAGCTTCCTAAAATATTATCTGCCTACATTGATAGGTGAAGTCAAGCCAACATCTTAGTTCTTCACTATCGATAGCAGATACATTTCGTGGCTTACGAATTGTGAACCCCCAATTTTTTGTCACGCCAACGTAGACCCCCGTCGAGTCTCCCGTGGACCCCTGGGGGTCCACCTGGACCACTTTGGGAACTACTGTTCTAGATGATCTGATCATCTCAATATAATATGAACCATGTCTTGTGTGAATAAAAATTACTGATTACTGAATCTTGAGCCCACGCTACACTTTTCTGTGTTTAACAGGGCGCATTATTAACAGAAAGTTTATTCTGTTTAAAAAAAAAACAATCTGTTTAAAAACATCTAGTGATTTTTATGTCTAACGCTCAAACCTTCTATTCAGTGCTACGGCCCAATTCTGCCAACCAATCGCTTTATTATGAATTTTTTTTAATTGGGACTCTACTACCACGCTACATTATGTAAAGTTTAAATCCCTACTACTTAAGTTGTTTTGTATTATTTATGTGTTTTGCTTTTTTTTGTAACTGTTTCTGGTCGTTTTCTATGTATAATAAAAAAAATATCTATCTATGTAATGTATTGTATTATGTATATCAGTTATCTAGTACCCATAACACAAGCTCTGCTTACCATGGGGCTAGATAATGCTGTGTGAATTGTCCAGCATTATTTATTTATTTTATTTATGTACTTATAGTCGGATCTCGTACTATTAATTTGATATAATAATTCTGTTTTCTGTAATTGTAATTGTTTGCAACAGTTTGCATTTCGCTCAACTGTTTAAATAATAAATACGATTTAAAATTTATTTCTATTCTTTAAATGTTATTTACTGCGTAAATATTCAGTATTATTCTGATTTAAAGTTTCACTGTAAAACCCATTACATTTAAGATATTAAATTAAGTTTACTTACGATGATTGCAAATCCCGTTATCACGTACATAATTATATTTCTATTCTTTAATTGTAATTTACTTTGTGAATAAAGCCAGTATTATTCATCATCATCAGCCTATAGCAGTCCACTGCTGGACATAGGCCTTCTCCAATGAGCGCCATAGCGCCCTGTTTTCAGCTTGCCGCATCCATCATCTACCCGCAGTCTTTCGCAGGTCGTCATCCCACCTGATCGGAAGGTGTCCTACACTACGTCTACGGAGTCGTGGTCTCCACTCAAGAACACGTTTGCCCCAGCGGCCGTCGGTTCTTCGCGAGATATGGCCGGCCCACTGCCACTTCAGCTTGCTAATTCTTTGAGCTATGTCGATAACCTTGGTTCTCTGTCGGATGTATTCACTGCGAATCCTATCCTTCAGAGAAACTTCGAGCATAGCTCTTTCCAAAGCTCGCTGAGCCTACCTACATAATATAAAATAAATAATATAATTATCCGCACTGATCCATCTGTTCATTCGTATTCATTTTGTGTGCTCAGGTGGTACGTAATGGCGGAGAAAAAATAAAAATGCGATGAACAATTTTGCCCAATTCCAATTCGGGTTACGATCGGGGTACCAATGAGAACGAATGTAGGTAGGGATTAATTTCAGCAGATCAATATAAGCAAACGATCTGAATGTTTGGTTAGAGAGGTGATTTTTCAGTTGAGGGAATATTCAATTAATTTTAAACAATTACAAATCTGTTTTTTTTTTCAAAAAACTTTAAAAACGTATAATATTATGCAGACGTCGTCGACGTGGGCCGAAAAGCGTTGGTAGGGCGACCTTAACGCCTTCCTAAATGATTGGTGGGAAATCGCAGAGGATTGCACGAAATGAAAAGATTTGGGGGAGGCTTTTATTTGCCCAGCAGTGGGACGGAATAGGCTGAACTAAGTAACTCTGTATGTACAGACCGTAAGGTATTATTCAATTCTTGATATAAACTTAATGTCGCAAAAAATAGAGGCTATTATTGCATAACACCGTGTAATTGTGAAAGTCCGAAAGGTTGTAGGTACCTGATTGTAAGTCTCTTTATTGATGAGCAGTCGACCCTTTCTGGAATTTCGATGAAAATCGATTGATTCTGAACTTTAGCAATTAGGGAACAAGGACTATATTGTAGTATCGTAATGATACTACACTCTCGTAGGAATTTCTTTTCATTATTCATGAAAGGGTAGAAAAGATTAAGCCTGGTTGGAGGACTCTTCATTATGCGGGATGAGGTCGAGAAATATAGTTTGATAGGTATTTCTTAGAATCGAATAGCATTCATTTCGACACATATATAAGTACATAAAAACGTCAAAAACTAAACATACAAAACAAGACAAACAAAAACTATACATTCTCATTTTCTAATCGATTTATTTAATAAAAGATTTGGGAGAGGCCTTTGCCCAGCAGTGGGACGAATCAGGCTAATATAAGAAAAGGACATAAAAAATATTTTAGTCACTCTTTTTCAAAGAGCTGTAAGAAAAACTTTTCTTCTGACTCAATTGACGACCGATGTGGCGCGGCGGGCGAAGGTCGGCCTGCGATAACGGAGGTTGTGGATTCGATTTCCTCCTTGGGAAAAATGATTGTACGATCTGCAAATATTTATTACGGATGTTCTGGGTATTTTCTATGTATAATAAAAAATTATGTTATGTATTTCGAGTCATGGCATTTTTATAACAACTCTAAACATATTTTTATTGTTTATTATACCTATGTTTATTATACCTATTCTTTAGTGTGTCTTTTGTATATAATTTTCAACTTAATTTGAGAAGGCTCGATTCCCCGGATTTTTGAGTCCGTAAGTTTTCTTTGAACTAAGTAGTCAGGTGGGGTACCTGAGGTCAAAAACTTTATTTCATATAAAAACAAAAGCATTGGATTGTCAAAATTTAAAATTCATTTTTGTTCACAGATCCGTACGTAAAAATCTGCCTCATATGCCAAGGGAAACGCATAAAGAAGAAGAAAACGACAGTAAAGAAGAACACACTGAATCCCGTTTACAACGAAGCTCTGGTGTTCGACCTACCTGCTGTCAACGTGTTCGATGTGACGATGTTGGTCAAAGTTATCGACTATGACAGGTATGACTATGACACTAAAGCACGAACACTATCGAAACGCAACGCAGCGAATTCAGGACCGAATCAAATCGTAATAATTTCGATGCCCAGCAACCAGATTATATAACACCCGATGCGATGCGCACATGCATTGAGGTTTAATTGGTTCTTATTTATTAATAATTGGACATGGTTTATGTTAGTCACGGATATTTGTTTAGCCAACATTAATTATGAGCGGTTATAGATAAAGATTAATAAATTAATAAGGGGGTATAAAGATTTATATCCTCTATAAGATTTTTGGTGATTTTTATTGATATCTTCAAATAAAAAAAAATAGACTATTAAATATTCTTAACTAGACCCGATGCCACGCGTCAGTTGTTTGAAAACAAGTAACAAACTGTCTCAATGACGTTTATAAGAACCATGACATAGACACTGACAGCTTTAATGAAGCGTGCTTGTTGGAAGAAATTACGAACGTGTAGTGGGCATCAGGTGTTGGTAATGTGCACGTTGCACATGGGGTGTCGTGGTGTCGACGCGTTGCATGCGTCGCGTTTAAAAAATGTGTGTCAGCCATAAACGTTGGCGCTCACACATCCAACACCACTGCGGCACAATCACAACACAACGAGTAAAAATCATAATAGATTTAAGTCCATCTAGCAATTTTTAAACACGTTTTACATTGACAAATGGCTTACCGCAAGTTTCAAGCGAGGTGCGAGGTGTCTGATACCAATGATGTCAATAAAAAACGAGTTAAAGCCTATACATGTTTGAGTGCATATTTTTGTGCTATACCTCAGCGGTGCAGTTCAGATCTGCAACAACCATAACAACCTTGAAGTTAAGAAGAGAAGTCAATAGACAATTTAATCTGTGTAGTCAGTTCTGGATGTTTATCTTTGATTTTGTATCCTTGAAGGTGAATGACCGATATCAGTTTCTCTTAGTTTGCCAATATTGGCTCTTGTTATTGAAATTCTTCGATGAATCCTCATAAAAATATGGTAACATAATTTCATCATCATCATCAGCCTATATCAGTCCACTGCTGGACATAGGCCTCCCCCAATGAGCGCCATAGCGCCCTGTCCTCCATAATTGTAACATAATTTGATAGATATTATTTTAGGAAATGGTTGTTCCTGCTCCACCTAAGCCACGTCTTCCTTCCTATTAAATAACTTATTCCGCCCGCGGCTTTTCCCGCGTTTTCCTTCATAAAATGTATATTGTAACCCTATTATTTTATTTCCAGTGCTAGAACTACATCTATGCGTAATTTCAGCCCAATCCGTTCAGTCGTCCGGGCGTAAAGAGGGCACAAACATCGAAACATTACAAACTTTTCGAATTTATAATATAAATGTTATATTCTGAAGATTCATTAGGTATTTTTAGGAAGCCTATGTCCACGTCCTGCAGTGGACTGATGTAGGCTGATGACGATAATGAAGAGTGTGAAGATGGTGGATCCACCAAAATAAGTAAATAAATGGAACATTTGCACCTGGTGTGACACTTTCAACAATAAAAAGAAAAGTTTTTGACTGACTTAATTTTCATGGCCCATTTTAACCGGTCAGTACCCAGCTTTATATTAACCATTTTCCCCAGGATTGGTCCCAACGAGCTGATCGGCTGCACAGCAATAGGATCCACGCTCATCGGCATGGGGCGCGACCACTGGCTCGAGATGATCGACAATCCTCGGAAACCAGTGGCTCAGTGGTACCCCCTCAACAAGAGCCCTCCCAATAATATAGCGCTGCCCACTGCTGATCAGAATACAGGCGGACTGAGCTGTTTAAATGGAAGGTTAGTCAACTTGGCATTTTTGAGGTGAACTTACAGGATTAAAAATAAAACAGATAAAAATAAAACACATAAACATTTCATTCATAATTTGTCAAATTATATGTCACACTTTATAAATCAATCATTTCTAATATAAAATTATAATATCTAATTAAAATTATAGTAAAATTTCAAAAAAAAGATTATTCTACATTAAGTATAAACTATACTTAATGGTCACCTTCTCGAAACTGTTTCCGAGTACACTTACCTTGGGCAGATTCTGCAGTTGGGTAAAAACAGTTTCGAGAAGGAGGCCAAAAGGAGGATCCAGCTGGGCTGGGCAGCATTTGGGAAACTACGTCAAGTCTTCACGTCATCCATACCGCAATGCCTGAAAACGAAAGTTTTCAATCAGTGCGTCCTACCCGTTATGACCTACGGAGCTGAGACGTGGACACTCACGATAGGGCTGGTCCACCAGTTCAAAGTCGCTCAGCGAGCTATGGAAAGAGCTATGCTCGGAGTTTCTCTGAAGGATAGGATTCGTAACGAATACATCCGACAGAGAACCAAGGTTATCGACATAGCTCAAAGAATTAGCAAGCTGAAGTGGCAGTGGGCCGGCCATATCTCGCGAAGAACCGACGGCCGATGGGGCAAACGTGTTCTTGAGTGGAGACCACGACTCGGTAAACGTAGTGTAGGACGCCCTCCGACCAGGTGGGATGACGACCTGCGAAAGACTGCAGGTAGATGCTGGATGCGGCAAGCTGAAGACAGGGCGCTATGGCGCTCTTTGGGGGAGGCCTATGTCCAGCAGTGGACTGCTATAGGCTGATGATGATGATGATAATACTTAATGTAGAATAATCTTATTTTTGAAATTTTACTATAATTTGAATTAAACTCGTCCTAGGTATAGAACGCCTTCTCTATGAGCCAGTTTTTTAGTTTTAATTTGAAATTATCTAAACTCGGTGCGTCCCTGACCTTGTCTGGGAGCTTATTGTAGGTAGCTGGTAATAGGTCTACCACTGAACTGCGTTCTACAAACTGGTCATTGAGCTCATTGAGTTGGTCAAATCGATGACTTTACCAGGGAAAAGCTTAACTTGTTATGATGTTGAGCTTGAGTTTTATTGCATTTAGGAACATCAAAAAACAAATTTGTTATCCTTTTGTCAATATATAAAGAAATAATGTAACTAATGTTGGGATATCGCTTTCAATCTGCTTCAGCAATCGTTCGTAAATTAATTAAGATATTAAGATCTAAGAGCGTTGATTAAGGCCCAATATTTATTAAAACCAACAACTCCAGAATTCATAAAGCTTCCTCCAACCAGAAACTCAAATCGGAGCAAATAACCTCCGTTGTGACTATCGTCTCTCAAGTATCATTGTCTACCTTCAAAGACGTATTGTTCGACTCTGTTGATCTTAGGACGGCTCTCTTCCGCAAAGACCGACCCAAGATGCTCGACAATGACCTTACGAGAAATAAAACCTCGAAAAGGAATGAATTTGTGAATGCTTTTTTCATTGAAACGGTACGAAGGATCACAAAAGGCTAGTTAGTGTCTTAAAAAAATCTACTAAGTCCGCCAGTTAGATTATTAGAAGATATTGGACCCGTGTTCTCTAACTGACGGACTATATAGAAAAATATATATTTTTACCCAGGACTACCCTATTCAATTCAAAAATATTTGTTTTTTAATCTCGTCAGTTTTGCAGAGCGTTCTATCCCCCAAGAACGGAATAAAGCGTCTTGATGTTACATCTACCCAAACTATACAATAGTGCTGGATCTTATTGAACTCTTTTCCCCTTCAGTCTTACCCAGCGTTTGTTGTTATTTTGGAACAGAATGGTCGTAAAGCGGCAAATTCTTTCTAAATAAAAAATCGTCTGGATCGACCAGCCGCTGATATTTGCTGGTTTAGGGACCGTAAGCTCCAACAATCCACTTTAAAACTTTTATTTTTACAGATGAAGTGACGGAGTTCGAACGACTGAAGATAAGACAACATGGCGTCAAAATTATGATGGGTTTTGAATAACGCAACTGGCACAGGTAGATGCTAGATCTCATGATGCCAAATATAATGAACGTGATTAGTTGACGGTTGTATGTCCATTTACTGTAGAAGAAACATATATAATCAATGTAGATTATTATGTAGGTAATTAGGAGTTGAAAGTAGGGGAATGAATTTATCCCATAGATCTGGTTGTTTGCTTAGTTGGTGTATCATTTTAAACGTAGAATTATGTACTTATGATATTCGCGTAACCATCATACTTTCCTATATGTGGACCCTATTCCTTTTCTATGTCATGTACACTGTTACTATATTAATATCTTATACGCACACTTCAAATTCAAGACTTGATCACATCATGTACATATTATACTATACTTAAATTGATGTTGTAAAGTTATTGTTGTCTATAGCGTATAGTTATAGGAAGAAGTTTAAAAAAGAGTTCACTATTATCATATCATGTAGTTTTTCATATTTGAGAATACAAAAATATGTCTCAATCAATAGGTACAATATAGTAAGTGTTGTACAGATTCTATTACAAAAATTCAATGTGTCAATGTTAAAATATTAAAATATACTTCTTATTTAATATATACTTAATCCTTAACTTTTAATTAAGGTTCCGGTAGCGATATATATGAAGTGTTGTAGTAAAGAGCTTAGTCAGGTACTATCAAACATCTATGCGGCTTTCACATTGCAAATATAATATGAATTCTATATCTACAGTTTAAGAAACATTTTTGACAAAAATCTTTTATATTTCAAATCATATTATGACGAATGTTGTAAACATTCTTAAGTTAAAAACATTATTGGACAATAATGTAGATGGGATTATTCCTATTTTTTCAGTGCACAATATATTTAATATTTATTAATCACATAATACTCGTAATTGTTAAAATATTGTATGTTATGATCTTTGTAAGATAAAAAACGAAGCTTTAAATCGTGTTTAAATATTAATGTTATGTATTAAATATATTATATAATGTATACTTGAATGAATATAACTTTTATAAGTCGATTGATATTCTGCAACAAACCCAATATCAAATTGTTTAAAAAAATATACTATAGTGACCATTAGTGTTAGATAATACTAACAATAATGGTCACTATAGTATATTTTTACAATATATTTTAAAATTTACATTTCTTCTCCTCAATCCCTAAATCAAACCCAAACAAAAAGCGTTTGCAAAGTTAAAACTTTGTATTGTCTAAAATCTTACTATTCCTGCTTTGCCAATATCTATTTCTTGTCTATGATAAATAAATAAATAAATTAATAATGCTGGACAATTCACACTGCATTACCTAGCCCCATGGTAAGCAGAGCTTGTGTTATGGGTACTAGATAACTGATATACATAATACAATACATAACATATATACATAGATATTTTTTATTATACATAGAAAACGACCAGAACACCCTAAACAAATATCTGCAGATCGTACACACATTTGTTCCGAGGCGGTAATCGAACCCGCAACCTCCGGCGTCGCAGGCGGACCTTCGCCCACCGCGCCACATCGGTCGTCAATATAGGTTTTAATGTAGGTACAAGTTTTTCTTGCGCATGGGATGTTATCGGCGGTTAATGTAAATCTTTATTTAGAATTTAAATAAAATAATATACATATAAAAACAAAAAGACACTCTTTTAGTACATGCGAGCGAATATATACATCCTTTACATCAATGTCTTTGATGCACAGTGGAAATAATAAAAAAAATCACACTCATAAGAGCTATATAATATCATTTTCTACATATCATGTATACCCCAAGAAGAAATTGTTATCATTATTGCGTAAAATTTATATCAGAAAAATGTTTGTATGAAAAATATAATAGAAATACGTGGAACAATGGCTGTTACAATACAAATAAAAATCTTGAAATCACTATTTTTAATAAAATTCATATATTTTCCCATTAAAATGTACCTAAATTCTCTGAGACAGAGATATTTTATGTCAAGTACGAATCACGTTGTTCGAGAGTTAATATTTTTGTATGGAAGTAAGCTATTGTCATTAGTCTTTATATAATAAGCTGTACTTGTAGCTAAAATAAGTAAGTTGATGTAAAAACTGATTTATGAATAAAATGTTGACTTTTATAAAATTTATGTTTTATTGCATTTAGGGGCTTAAACTTAAATAAATAATAATAAATAATGCTGGATAATTCACTCAGTATCCTCTAGACCTAAGCTAAGCAGAGCTTGTGTTATGGGTACTAGATGACTGATATACTTAATTCAATACATAACATAATTATATGATTTTTATTATACATAGAAAATATCCAGAACACCCGGAACAAATATTTGCAGATACAAACATTTGTTCCAAGGTGGGAATCGAACCTGGATCTTCGCCCACCGCTGCGCCATATCGAGGGTATATCGAGAAGGGTATATCGAGAACGAACATAATACTAATTAATATACAGGAAAAGCGCTTACAACGCGCTAAATAACAAAATAATTTCATGGGCTGAAATAAATAAGTGAAATACAGGAATTTAGAAATAATGTGTGGAGTGCATGGAATATTTACGTAAAGGGTTCTTGGAAAACGTTTCCCGTCTTCAACGAGACGTGAACGCGAGTTCGATTTTCTTTAATTTATGCAAACAAAATTTGGAAAATAAACTCGTGAGTTTATTTCCAAATGTGTTTGCAATTTACGGTTACTCTTGTAACAGAAAGTTCTTAAATTACTGTTCAGTTATGGAGAAAACACTGTTCTGCGGGTAGTTTTAAAATCAATTCGTGTTAAGGTTGGGGGCTTAGGTGTTCGCACCCATCTTAAACGTGTTTTTTTTTGCTGGTACACGGTTATACGTCAGTACCGTGAGGTAGGGTTGGTACACCAGTTCAGAATCGCTGAGCGCTCAGCTATGGAAAGAGCTATGCTCGAGGTCTCTTTGAAGGATACGATTCGTAACGGAATCATCCGACAGAGAATCAAAGCTATCGACATAGCTCAGAGAATTAGCAAGCTGAAGTGGCAGTGGGCCGGCCATATATCACGAAGAACCAACAACCGCTGGGGTAAACGTGTTCTTGAGTGGAGACCGCGACTCGGCAAACGTAGTCTAGGGCTGGTTTTATTGTTACGCGTATTGGCAGCGTCGTTGATGTGCGCGCGTTCGGATATGTATGGGGGTAGTAGTTGCATTTCAAAGTCGCGCGCTTGTGCAGCGCCTTTCAGTAAACGCTTATCAGTAAACGTTAACAGCGCGCTGTCCAGCGGCGCGTCCAGTTTGACTATAAAACCTATGACGCCCTCCGGCCAGGTGAGATTACGACCTGCGAAGGACTGCAGGCAGATGCTGGATGCGGCAAGCTGAAGACAGGGCGCTATGGCGCTCATTAGGGTATAGGCCTCCCATAATGAGTGTTATAGCGCTCTAAATGGACCTATGTCCAGCTGTGGACTTTTATAGGTTTATAATGGCGATGGTGGTAGGTACCTTAAAGGTCGTTAAACTGAGACTTGCACTTGACTTTAGCAAAAGGCTTTTAAAAATAAATTTATATAAAATTTTAATAAATTAACTATTTGGGTAGGCTCTTTATGTTAGAGTTTCCTTTTTCTGCCAAAATCACCATGCCTAGATTTGTGATCGAAGTAGAGGTACCTCACCAATTTAGTTCCATGAGCTCAGGTGAAAGCGTATTTTGATATTGTTAGCGCTAAGTGCTCGCTAGATCCTGATGCTAGCTCGATACAGATGAGATACCACGTGGATACATCTTGGAGCACTCAGGCATTACAAGGCTAATGAGGAAGGATCCAATTATACTCGTATTTAGTTTATGGGTTCGGCCTGATAGGTTTAAAGGCCACCGCAGATGAGAGACTTTCTCTGCGTACGGTCAGTGTTGGAATTATTTTTGTGGGTATCTGATATTTCTTTAAAATTACTAAAATTCACTGACTTAACTGGCTAATTACTCTTATTTGGCGCAGCGCATCAGCATTGCCATATAGCGGGGCAATCAGCCAGCGCATCTTTGGGACGCTTCCGACTGGTATTGATATGGCTCTAGCAGTTAGCTCAATTGTAAGTAGGTACATAATTTGATTCTATAATTTAATTGTAACTTTCTTTGTTTAATAAAAACTTAATAAGAAATTAAAACTATAATTTGGAATAGTTCCAAATTATAGTTTTAATTTCTTATAAAAATATAGTATTTATATACGTATAATTATGATTAAATTCTAAAATTCGATTGATATAATTTAAACCACTTGCGAGATTTACTTTGATCCCGCTATTCCATGAAATACAATAATGAAGAATCAAATATGATTGCCTCCTTGAATATCAAGTATTAGAGGTACAAAAAACACTAAGGCACAGTTTCGAACCAATTAACATATAATTCTGGATGGTCCAAAGATCCCGATGTGATCCAGTTACCTAGAATTTTTACCTAAAACATGGTGCTCAAGTTCCCAAACGTGGCCTTCGTTTAGTTATTCGAAGCCAGCTCTTAAGTTCTATCCTTAGGACCTGTGGCCTAAATAAAGAAGGGCTGACTATTCGCGTCCTCATTTGGGATCGCATCGTTAGCCACTGGGTCTGGTGACAAAGAGTTCATTTAGGTAGAACTTGAGCGTAACGGGTGTGGCAGGGAGACAGTTTTTGTCGACTTAAGTTTTGCGAGGAAAATATTGAATCTACAGAAATGGTTTAATGGTTCATGGTTTTATTTGGAAAGATTAGTACGCTCAATATGACGTGGTCGTCAAAAAACATCGCTCAATATGACGAGGTGGACAAAAAACATTGATATTGGGTTAGAAGCTTTAAAACTACAGTCTATGAAAGATTCTTCCATCCAGTCAAAGAAAATAAATGCGTGGACAAAGCAGTTCATAAACAAGCAACTCAACAAACGAAACGGAATTTAATAAACTAGCTTTTTGAGACTTAATAATATTTTCTGTATAAAAAGCTAGTTAGCAATAAGCGAGACGAACACATTTGTATCCTGCCCTAGGCAACGTCATTACAAGCATAGCCCTGAAGGTTTCTTGTTAGTCGTAATGGGAAAAGTTGCGGAAACTTGCTAAGTGCAAGGTGGAAACGGCTGTGATGGGTTCCATATATACTGTTTGAAAAATGCTTTAGAGTGCAGTCGGAGTTCGAACGGAAGTGCGAAGTACACTTAGAAATAACTGTGAGTACTGCGAATGCTAGAAAATGAAACTCGATATCAACCCAGTCTATTTTGTCACTTCGGTAGTTCGGCAGTATCTTTTTTGTTCAAGAAATATGTATGCGATAAAATATTGTTTTAATTTTAATTTATTTTAATTAATTTGAGTGCTTAAGAATACTAACGTTTATAATCACTAACAAATAATGGATCTTTTTAATCGAAAATTAAAGCATAAAAGCAATAAAAAGCCCAAATAAAAATGTATAATAAACTCCATAACATAATTAATGACGACAAAAATTTCATAACATTTTTAAAAAGCTCAAGAACCTGCTTGCATTTAAATGCCAATTCTCTGTAAACAGATTCTTATCCGATATATCTCTGCATGACATAAATTTAGATCAATAACCTCGATACCCTACTATTGTGGCTTTACTTACCCTAGGACGCCCTGAGAAATGAAATCTTCTGGATTACTTACTTTCAATTAAGAATACCAAAGCCAGGTAAATCGTGCATTCAAAAACATAATCTATTAATTTTAATTCAATGTCTGCCATTTTATATAAATATTTTTGCAGAGCCCTACAGGGTGCATGTACTATTGACCTAATAAGCTAACATTAAGATGTAAGCTTTATACTTGTACATATAACAAAAAAATAACTCTAAATCTAAATAAATATTCATAATACGGGCTTAGAGTATCAAGAGAGCAAAAACTAATAGCACACGCTTCGCTCAGCTTGAGGCAATGTTTACATTATTTATTTTATTAGATGTAGAAATTATCTGAAAAATATAACAGAATACAACTAGGTACAAGTAAATATTGATAACTTCCTTTTCTGACCTCGGGTAAGTAAACCAGTGAAGTATAGACTAGCGTACACCACGCTCCATTTGAGCCCAAATTTATTGCGAAGGGCTATTTTATTTCGAAGGGCTTATAGGACAAGGTCGTTGGCTCCTTATTGTCTAGCGTTTGTGACCGGTTTCACCCGTGAAAGAAAGAAGGTAGATAACAATTGCGTCTTTATGGCTTTAAGAGTTCTGCACAGACGGGGAAAACCCATTAGGCTTATACTCGTGTTTATCCGGATGAAAGTTTTTTTAGGTTCCTAGAACTTTCCTGTGTTTCTAGGTTCTTCCCTACCGATAAATAAAGGTAAAAACCTCTAGGTCTGTAGGGCAGACTATGGGTCCTGTTTTACTTATTATAGTGAGATAGGTAAAGATACTTAGATGCCTAATAGGTACTCTACGAAGTGCAGAAAGCGAAGTGATGACCGATGTGGCGCGGTGGGCGAAGGTCCGCCTGCGACGCAGGAGGGTTCGATTCCCGCCTCGGAACAATTGTGTGTACGCTCTGCAGATATTTGTTCCGGGTGTTCTGGTCGTTTTCTATGTATAATAAAAAATATCTATCTATATATTGTATTATGTATATCAGTTATCTAGTACCCATAACACAAGCTCTGCTTACCATGGGGCTAGATAATGATGTGTGAATTGTCCAGCTTTATTTATTTTATTTATTATTATTTATTTAGCTGTCAGTATTTCTTTCACCTTTTTTATGTATCTACATTTTTATGTAATTTTTCAATTTCCAGTGTGTTATTTCATTGTATCTTGTAGTTTTCAAGATGGTAAATGTACTAGGCATAACGGGTTATCTGTAAGGTTATGGTTTTATGTAAGTAAATAATTTGAATTTCACTCTCCACTTCACCACGCTTACGCTTTACACCCCTTCGCTAGTTATCTATTATACTATAATATATACCTACTATAATAATATTTTAAAGAGGAAAGATGACAAAAAAATTCGCAATACCATTATGTCCAACTATTGTAGTTACGGCACTATGAGTACTTTTTCTCGTAATTCATACCGCAATGCTTGGAAACGAAAGTTTTCAATCAGTGCATCCTACCCGTTTTGACCTACGGAGCTGAGACGTGGACACTCAGGTTAGGGCTGGTCCACCAGTTCAAAGTCGCTCAGCGAGCTATAGAAAGAGCTATGCCCGGAGTTTGTCTGAAGGAAAGGATTCGTAACGAATACATCAGAGCTATGCTCGAGGTTTCATTGAAGGATACGATTCGTAACGAAATCATCCGACAGAGAACCAAAGTTATCGACATAGCTCTAAGAATTAACAAGCTGAAGTGGCAGTGGGCCGGCAATATCTCGTGAAGAACCGACGGCCGCTGGGGCAAACGTGATCTTGAGTGGAGACCACGACTCGGTAAATGTAGTGTAGGACGCCCTACCCAGGTGGGATGACGACCTGCGACAGACTGCAGGTAGATGCTGGATGCGGCAAGCTGAAGACAGGGCGCTATGGCACTCATTAGGGGAGGCATATGTATGTCCTTTGCGCCGTGTTTTAACGCGACTTGTTTTAATTAATATGAAGTATTAACGGTTTTTCCCAACATAAGTCTACTTTTGAGCAGAAGCTAGTTAAAAATATATGTGATGCTAACTGATAGATAAAGTTACATATTAGTAATATGTAAATATGATATTACGTAGTTACATAATTATTATTAAATACGTAAGTATCTGAAAACCTGAACGCGTTATTAAAAACTTTTTCCACTCACAATGTATTCTAACTTTCCGAACACATGTTGTTGAAAATGTAAAGGAAACAAGAGAAATACAAAAAGTTTTCATATAAAAGAAACATTATGGTGTTCATTGGATTAAGTGTTGGGCCACGAAGTGGGAGTTAAGTAATCGAAAAATAAACAGTTTTATGACTGCATGAAAAAAGCGCTAAGTAGATCGATATTTATATGAACCACAGAAAAAGCTATGTAAGTAAAATTATCCCCTTAGATAATAGTGTCATCTACTTTGTGATGCGTTGATTATCTCCGAAATAATGTGATGTTCGATATATTACCGAAAAATTATGTTTTCTAACAGTGATTTTTTTTAAATTTGCTTACGTATTGACTTATGAGAGAGTTTGTGCACATACTTATGCAATATAAAGCTCTTTTATTATGAATCCAATAGCGCTACAACAGCACACAAAACCCGCATACAAATATAGGCTTAAATTTTTGTTTTGGTGTTTAATAAATTTTACAGTGAAGAAATGTCTCCCATAAGCTTCAAACTAGTGAAATGAAATGAAAGTTTATTTCCTTAGGCTTACAAATAAGCACTAGACAAGTCATATTTTATACTATTCATTATTATATTGATGTTCACTTAAATTTTTTGTCCACCAGTGGAAGAAGTGAGAAGAAACCACAAGTATGTTCATAACTTATGTGTCTAGTACATATGATTTGCTTATCTGTAAATTGTTAGATTTTGAGTTGGAGCAAAACTCGTTCCAAGCTTTTTTATCTTCTAGATAATTTGATATTTTGTAATAGGCCTTTTTACAAAGAATATGCTTCACAATTTTTTTAAATTTATATATTGATAATTTTAGCAACTCACTTGGAGTTTTGTTGTAGAAGCGTATACATTGCCCTTTAAAAGATGCACTTATATTATGTAGTCTAGTTGTATCTAGTCTAGTGGTTCGAAGGTACCGATACTGTCAATATAAATTTAATCTAATTGTTACGCGTATTTGAATTCACGTGTCATATTTGTGCTTCCGTGCTTTCCAGGTCTTCTAGAAGCTTCATATGTCATGCACAAAGGGCTGGTCTCGTCGTGGTTGAGATTGGCCGAGGCCGAAATTCATCTAAGCAGTCATCATCATCATCATTTACTACTTGTTGTCATCACCATCATCATCATCATCAGCCTATAGCAGTCAACTGCTGGAAATAGGCCTCCCCCAATGAGCGCCATAGCGCCCTGTCTTCAGCTTGCCGCATCCAGCATCTACCTGCAGTCTTTCGCAGGTCGTCATCCCACCTGGTCGGAGGGCGTCCTACACTGCGTTTGCCGAGTCGTGGTCTCCACTCAAGAACACGTTTGCCCCATCGGCCGTCGGTTCTTCGCGAGATATGGCCGGCCCACTGCCACTTCAGCTTGCTAATTCTTTGAGCTATGTCGATAACCTTGGTTCTCTGTCGGATGTATTCGTTACGAATCCTATCCTTCAGAGAAACTCCGATTATAGCTCTTTCCATAGCTCGCTGAGCGACTTTGAACTTGTTGTGTTGTAAGGTTATTCTAAGAATTTTCTTGTTCACTGTTCTAGGCAACTAGGAGAAATCGCTGTCAGTGATAAGGCCGCCTATTGTACTTTTAATATGTTGTATTTAGGTATAAGGTGTTATTTTATAGTTTTAAGTGCAATAAAGTGTTCATTCATTTATTCATTTTTTAACGCTCACGGGTTTCATAGCCCCAACAGTATTAAGTGCGTAGAAACAAGACGGCTTTCTTTTGTGACAATAACGAAAGAAGGAAGGTATACAGTTACCAATAATACCTGCTGATCCAATGCTGATTTATCAAGGAGTTAGCTACTAGGACCATCCCGCGTCTTCGTTCTTTTTTGGGATATAAGTAGGAATCCTAGGGATTTGATGAAGAGGTGACAAACAAACAGGCGTCACATTTAGAGTCACTTTCACATTTTCCTATTATTTACAAAAAAGGGTATTCCGATCAACAGGGACAAGTGCGTTTTTCGTATACCTATAGCAATTATCGACCTCATCATCATCAGCCTATCTTAGTCCACAATATTATAATAGAAATATTATAAACCACTATTATAGTGGAAATATGCTTGAATTAGAAATAATTTTGGTATTACGTTTGTATGAAGAATTCGTCCCTCCGGAGGCCCCTTAAGTTATTATGTTTTGTAGTAGATTTAATCAAATAATTTTCTCTCTGTCTATTACATGAGCCAAGATTTTTATTCTAAAG
Source organism: Eupithecia dodoneata (assembly GCA_947044415.1). NCBI lineage: Eukaryota > Metazoa > Arthropoda > Insecta > Lepidoptera > Geometridae > Eupithecia > Eupithecia dodoneata. The sequence goes on from OX345670.1 coordinate 7,766,153, forward strand.
TTCCGACCTACGCAACCGCTTCTAAACATAGCTGCCTATAGAAATGCCCTTCAAAGAGGCTTGTAACTAGGTCATCCGGGTGCAGGGAGTTGGTTCGTTGATATTGAACTTCGAAGGGCTTCTACCGGGCCATGGGGAGGGGATGGCGAGCAATTGCTGTTGTTATTGCGTGACTGCTGATAAAAACATTTAATGAAATACAATACCTTGACAACCCATGTGGCGCGGTGGGCGAAGGTCCGCTTGCGACGCAGGAGGTTGCGGGTTCTGTAATACCTGTGCTAGAGGGTCTCGCTCTGCAGCGCGGCTATCTTAAAGATAATTAAATTAAGTTTAATATTTAATATAGATACTTAAATATGTAACATTTACATAATAATGACAGTTAAAGTACATAAAGTTTTTCCTACAAAATACAATTAAAATGCCAGAGAAATTATTGTTCTTTAAAAGGTTTACAATAATAATAATATAATTTGTGCTAATCTCTAATAATTTCTGAATCACTCCATCTATTTAAAAAAACCGCATCAATATCCGTCGCGTAGTTGTAAAGATCTAAGCATACATAGGGACAGACAGACAGCGAGAAGCGACTTTGTTTTATACTATGTAGGTAGCGATTGTTTTTTCAATCTGTGCGTCCTACCCATCACGACCTACGTTCAAAGTCGATCAGGGAGTATGGAAAGAGCTAACATATTCGGTAATTTTTCTGAAGGATAGAGTCGTAATGAATACATCCGACAGAGAATCAGAGTTATCACGATTAAGCTCACCGAATTCGCAAGCTGAAGTAGCAGTGGGCCGGCCATAATCTCGCGATGAACCGACAACCGCTAGGGTAACCGTGGTCTTGAGTGTAGACCGCGACTCGGCATACGTTTTCTAAGTGTAGGACGCCCTCCGGTCTGGTGAAATGACGATCTGAGAAAGACTGCAGGCATGTTGGATGCGGCAAGCTAAAGATAGGGCGCTATGCGCTCTCATTAGGGGTGGCCTATGTCCAGCTCTGGACAAATAAGCTGATGGCGAACAAGAGCAGCCTCGAAATCACCTCGCAGTTCCAAAACTTAGCAGTGAGTGCGATAAAATTAACACATTCACTGCGCAGCTTTCCTCAGCATCCACTGAACAAGCTCGATCTATCAGGGTAATCACACAGTGAATGTTTGGTTGTTTATTACGTCTTCAGGTCAAAACTTTAGAACGGATCGGGCTGAAATTTTGCACACAGGTCATTCTCAGCTAGGAATAAAATTTTGCATACTTTTTATACCATAGAATAGTTCTCATGGGATAGAAATAACCTTTAACCGTTTCCATATAAACAACGCGTGCGAAGCCGCGAGCTTAACTAGTATTACCTATAAATGCGAGAGTTTGGATGTCTGTTACCTCTTCACGCCAAAACTACAGAACGTATCGGGCTGAAATGCACACAGGTGAATTTTCATACCTGTAATGTGTACCTGTACCTGTTCTAGGCCTAGAATAAAACATACTCGTATGCTACATTTTATCCCATAGTACATTTCGCATGGGATAGAAAAACAGCGCGTGCGAAGCCACGTGCAGAAATTAGTCATCAATAAACAGCAATAAATCACTGACTCGATCCACTCGCCAGTGATTCATCGCGTTAGTTTTTGAGAGCATTTGTTTGTAGTTAGGCCGTTGGCATTTTATGATCTTGAATTATATTCTTGACACCTTCTTTTAGCTTCAGGCACGGAGGTTTCAGGTGATATCGTGGCATCGTTGGATTCATTGGCTGCCCTTTTTATAGGTGCGGTTCGGTGTTAGGTACCAGATAGACAGATAGACAGACAATACTTTTATTGCACAAAACAAGATAAAAAATAATACATGACATGTGGCAATTTGACGGTCTTATCGCTCAAGAGCGAACTCTACCAGACAACCGTGGATGGATAGGTTCGTTGAATTGAAAATGAAGTGTCGCAATGAAGCCGACTGTAGGTAAGGTACCTTAGGTCAAATCAAGTCAAAAGTATGTTGCAGATACAGTTTCACTTGACCAACACAATAATAAATCAAGTTTTAGTTACAAACTTTACAGAGGCCTTAGAATGAATTTTGCATACAGTACAAAAACTACACATTAAAGATTTTTGTTTCTTTCAGGTTTTGAGCTTTTTAGCACTTTTAAGCGCCTGGATACTACTTTTTTTATAATGACGGCGATTCAATAGTTTCATTATGCACTAGTTAGTACCTATAGTTTTTTAATGGTGATGGTTGCATTTAGTCGTTGGATTTTAGCCGAACAACTTTGAACAGTCAGCTGCAGCGGTAGTAAATGAAACCTTTTTCCGTATTAGTGTTGTGCACACTCATACACGGAAAAAGTTTTCACTTACTTCTGTTCAACACACTCATACTAACCGTTCAGAGGACATCGACATTGCCCGGCTATTCCGAAACTTAATTTTATTATTATTAATATTTAAACTGAATAACTTCTGAACTTTAATACCCCAAGGCAAATAAGTTTGTATCTTTGTTTGTCTGTGTCCGAGGTCGATACACCAGACATAGAAATTATAGTTTTAAGACAAAGGCCAGCTTTATCATTTTAGTAAATGGGCGAGAGATTTTTTTTTAAATTCTTTCATAAAAAAATCTGGACAATTCAGAGAGCATTATCGAGCCCCAAGCTAGATAGAAACACCTAGAATACCCGGAACAAATATCTACAGCATTTCTTGAAGCTTCTATGACTCCGCAGGCTATGATAAATGGAGGTTAGCATTGAGGTAGCAATTCATTTCGTATCGTCTCTCCATGTGATAGAAACCATTCGTATCAAGATGGTATCAAGTATAATAACCGTCAGCCTTCTTGTCCTCTGGCAATCCACGTGACAAAACTGCGTGGAACGGAATGCTAAGTAAAACTTGCTGGGGCTGGACAGGCGCGTTAATTTATTTAAGAGTAATCGATTTCAAACAATTAAAAATCGAGAAAAAGCTATACGAAGCTGTACCAATCTCTTTCGCATACGGTGTTCTCGTTATATGAATTATATAATATTTACAAACAAAAAGGTTAGATGTTTCCGGGTTAATAGTGCCTCAAATCTTAAATTAGGTTTAACTAGAAAGTGGAATTCTCTAAAAAGGGCAATATATCTAGATCATTTGTAAACACGGCAGTTACGCACACAAACAAGCACAGCGTTATCACTGCCTTTTTTCGTGTAGCTGCATGGCACGGTCTAGTATTATGTTTGAATGTGCTAGCGCAAACTTCCTACCACTGCCCGTTACTGGACAAGGTATTTGGCGACAACTATACTTAATAAATAAGTGGAGTAATGATGAAAACCCGGCTAGACGTAACTTTCGGCAGTTTAGTGGAATATGAAGCTCGAATTGAAAGGGGACCCGCAGAGAAAGGATTCATAGAGTTAGGAATAACTAGAAGTGAAAGGTAAATTTATTTCCCATTTACCATATTTTTTTGTGTAGTTTTCGCCGTTTGAGGAACTCTGCTGATGTTATTGCGAAGAATACCAATTTTGTTGTGGGTCAGTTGAGCTACCACTAAACTGTTTGCAACAGTCTCCCGTTAGCTCAACTGTTTCAATTGTAATTTCGCATTTATAATATTAGTGTGATAAACAACGAGTGTAATTTACCATATCTGACAAACGTTTATTCGTTTTAAATTTGATACCTATTGCGACATGAAACCGTTACAAACAGACTTACCGCCTTCTCGCGAAATCCGGTATAGTATTACAAGCATCAAAGCTGAGCGAGCTATGGAAAGAGCTCGGAAGGATACGATTCGTAACAAATGCACCCGACAGAGAACCAAAGTTATCGACATAGCTCTAAGAATTAGCAAGCTGAAGTGGCAGTGGGCCGGCCATATCTCGCGAAGAACCGACATCCACTGGGGTAAACGTATTCTTGAGAGAATCTCTAAAAGACTGCAGGGAGATGCTAGATGCGTCTAGCTGAAGACAGAGCACTATGGCACTCATTAACCCTTAGTTACTCGCGCATAAAAACATACATAAGTACTCGCGTAGAAAAAACTACCAAATATATACAAAATCAGACTTTTATTTATGATTTACATACACAATCAAACTTTTATTTATGATAAAGATTTAAAAATAAGCGTTGTAAATTCGAAACTCCAGTAACTAGAGACGATCAAACAGTCGCTGGGGTGTTAAACACCCCACGCGAGTAATTAAGGGTTAAGGGGTCCCTGGGTCCAGCAGTGGACTAACATAGGCATGATGTATGTGATTATAAGCATGACTAGATTTTTTCTCAGGAACTGATCAAAACCTCAACTCAGTCGTAAAGTATGGCTCCGCGATCGATGCTGTATTAAAGATTGGAGATTCCTGTCACGTTTCCCTATCCGATTGGCTCGCTTGAGCCGCGCCTTTGGGAATCTTGAGGTCTGCCAAAACATTAATACGGATCTGGTTTTTGGTTTAAAAATTACTAATTTCCGTTATTCTTTTATTAGTATCTTTTTAAAAGCGAGCTACGTAAAGATTCTTCTACTAACTGTCAGCCGAGACATACCAAAGGTCAGTGATGGATGACAGATTTAACAACCTGCTAGAAAAGCTAATAACATTATATTATGTATGTTGACAGCACTGTGGACGCACCATTACATAAGTAAGGAACTAATGAATCTTGTAAATAAGAAGAAAGGAAAAAAAACGCTGGACAATCCACACGACGACATCATCTAGCCTCAAGAGCTTTAGTTATGGGTACTAGATGACTGTTATACTTAATACAATACATTACATAGATAGATATATTTTATTATACATAGATAACGACCAGAACACCCGGAACAAATATCTGCAGATCGCACACACAATTATCCCGATGCGGGAATCGAGCCTGCAACCTCCTGCGTCGTAGGACATTCGCTGCACCACAAAGGTCGATGTAGCACTTTCGTAGTTATATCGTAGCCATGTCTACAGTTTGAAAGGTCTACGAACAATTATTTCTGCGTAGCCAACGCCCGCTGATTTCCACAGAGCATTGAGTGCCTTGCCGGGAACAGTCGGATGTACCTTTATATTAAACTATATATGCCCCGTGGCTTCGCCCGCATGAAAATCTATGTGTCAAATGGTTTATTAACCTTCCTCTATCTATTAAAAAAAGCGGATCAAAATCCGTTACGTAGTTTTAAAGATCTTAGCATACATAGGGACAGATAGACAGCGGGAAGCTACTTTGTTTTATATTATGTATCACTGGTTATATTCCATACATCTAGTATTGTCGGTGGTACTAGGTGCTGTTGAAGGTGCGTTTTTTCGTTACAAAGTTGTAAAAAAGAATTCCATACATGATAAAAACGCGTTTATGCTTATTTGATAGCTATCCGGGGCACGAATGCTGAACTATACCTACAGAAGCTTAAACTCATGTTTCCACAACTAAAAATGCTATAAAGTTGTAATTTTAGGATAAGGTGGAGAGCACACATATGAAATAGGAACAGCCTCCGGTCAGATGGGATGACGATCTGCAAAAGACTGCAGGTAGATCTATTTCAGTTTCAGTTAGGAACGCGCTCATTAGAGACGGCTTATGTCCAGGAGTGGACAGTCATAGCTATGAGGTGTGATCAGTATATCGTCGCCTTATACTCACTGTCAAGGTCCCTATACCTTGAAATGAACAAAAGATGCGACAGACAATGAGACGTCAGGATGATGTCTCGGTTCTGATCATTATTCTTATTTAATGGCAACTGTGTCTGGTTCGACACTTTTCTACCAGTGTCAAGTAATGGAAAATAATTGTAAAATGAATGAGTTATAAAATTTTGAAGATGGTTTGATATTTTCACCAGAGCCTAGTTCGTTATCTAGCAGGATGTCCCACGTGCAGGTTAGGTTGGCTCGGGAGACGAGATGTTAGAGTCCCCCTTGCACCGAACTATTTATTTGATAATTTTAATAATTTACTTGACTTCTTTGATTTGACAATAATTCAGATAATTAAAAATTATTTTGCCACTGCCAGAAAATTGCCCAACCAGACCATTAATACAAATAAAAGAAGTTAACACTTTGACTGAAAAATATTACGGCTGTGCTGAGTCACAAGATCTGTATTTTCTCAGCCGCTGCGCTAGTGTAGATTTACGCATATTAGTCACTTGTAGAAAACACATACCGTGTGATTTCAGCAGTCAAAGTGTTAAGTCAAGACAATTGCCATTAACAAAGAATCATATTCAATAAGATATCAAAGAAAGAAAAAGAGAAAGAAAATATTTTTATTTACCTTATAACTACCATACAAAACAAACTTAAACTACGCAAATTAATACTACATAAATACTCGTATGTTACAAATTATTGTCTGTTCATTACGATGACATCTGGGTTCTATCGACAAACTGAACTCAGGGCAACTAAGGGGAACACAGGGGAATTAACCCCAGTTGACATGCGTCATGAACGACAACTCCCTGACATTGCTAGCTCGGTCACGTTTCCCCTGACCTCCGGGTGGTTTAGCTGGATTGTCCCGGTATAAATAAACGTATCCCTCGACAAGTTCCCTAACTAAGTACTTACATATTTTTCAAGGGCTTACATAGATCTTTCTTTGTTGGTTTTTGTCAGGGCAAGGTTTGGTAGATAATAGCTGCTTACAGACTTAAGTCAGATAAATACATCACACTAATATTATAAAAGTTTGAATGTTTAGATGGATGGATGGATGGATGTTAGGAACCTAGTTCTAGGCCTGGAATATAACATAGAATTTCAGCTCAATCCGTTGAGTAGTTTTGGCGTGAAGAGTTTATATACATCCATACGTCCAAACCCCTAACCATCCAAACTGTAGCATTTATAATCGTCATCATCATCAGCCTATATTAGTCCACTGCTGGACATAGGCCTCCACCAATGAGCGCCACAGCGACCTGTCTTCAGCTTGACGCATCCAGCATGTACCTGCAGTCTTTCGCAGGTCGTCATCCCATTTGGTCGGAGGGCGTTCTAAACTACGTTTACCGAGTCGTGGTCTCCACTCAAGAACTCGTTTGCCCCAACGGCCGTCGGTTCTTCGCGAGATATGGAGAAACTGTCGCATTTATAATATTAATGTGATACTAAGGTACTTAAGTGTTGTAGGAAAATTCGCTACAGGAATAACGTGATTCATACATAACGCAAAAAAAAATTGCTAAACATACATGAACTCCTTTTCACGTCATAAATTTCAAATGAATAAACAAATATAAAAATGCTGGACAATTCACACAGCATCATTTAGCCCCAAATTAGGCAGAGCTTCTGTCTTAGATAACTGATATACTTAATACAATATATTACGAGTGCAGATATATTTGTATTATACTATGTATGATAAAATTTGTAAGATAAAAACCTCCAGAACACTAGAAAATATCCCAGATCGTACAAACATTTGTCTCGCGGCGACAATCGCCCGTTGAGCCACTGAGGACGTCAATCAGTGACTAACTAAGTAACTAGTTGTTTTGTTTATTCGTATATCTTTAACATTAAACAATTATAGAATCTATTATTAACCCTTAAAGCTTCTGTTTTAATCACGTAGCTTTACATCATTAAACAATAACGAGTCTATTTATTAACCCTGAAAGCTGCAGTGACATTTATAGCGATGACGCCATTGGCTGTCATTGTCAATGTCAGCGTCACGTGGCAGGCACGTGCAATGTACCAAATCGAGCGATCTGTGAATAGAATATTTATCGGTGTTTATCGGCAGGGATATTGAAACTTAAACTTAGCCCCTGCGCAAAATCTGTGTTTTTAATAGAGAAGGGAGTTTATAAGTTAAACTATTGTGTGTATGTCAAATTAATAAACCTATTTTCTTTCTTTCTTGTTTTCTAATCAGTTCTTATTTGAATGAAATTTGACACTCTTATTTAGATTCAGATTAATAACATTCTTTTAAGTCTAGTAAGTTTTGTCAATATCTAAATATTGACAAATCAATATAAGTATAATAATAATGTATTCTTGTTTATTTAGTTCCAATAGGTCTATTTCATTATGAATTTAATGGATAAATTTAATAACTTTTAATTGTGCAATAATATAGCAATTATTATAAATTAAATTAATTAAATTTAAGTAATGGTTTTTTTCAAATTAGATTTTACATTTACATTTTGTTTTTGTTCTCTCTTATGTATATTTTTCATCTCCGTTCTGGCAAAATTGGGGTAAATCTTTTTACTTTTACTTTTTTATTTGCGTATATAGTTAGTTTATATAAATTTATAAAAACAATATCTTAAAAAACAATGTAAAAAAATAAATAAGCAAAAACATTATTTGGCAGCGGTGGGATTCGAACCCACGCCTCCGAAGAGACTGGTGCCTTAAACCAGCGCCTTAGACCGCTCGGCCACGCTACCCATGGCTGCGAGTTTGAAATTACCGATAAGTATATCAGTCAAAGACTCTATACTAAGTACGTACATCATTGGTTTTGTTACGTCATCCTTTAGCTCTATAGTAAATAGATAAGATACGTGAGGTTATCTTATTAAATTCGATAGAAAAGGAAATCTGTGTAGAAAATACCAACTATTTAATTGATTTATATATATATATATGTATATTCCTAGTTCCTATAGGTACACAGGAAATGATCTAGTGTAATGTCATTCTCAAGATTTTTTCAAAATTGACATTTATTCAAATTTACAAACAACATCCATCTCCATAAAACTTATTTAAAATCAAGGTTATATGTTTAAATAAAGGTTATTCAATATCTTTACCTGAGGTTGCCTTGCAAAAATAATTATTTACGCTTCTCCCCGCTTCGTACGCGTTTTTCCTGGATAATACGAGCCTATTATGTTAATCCAGATTTAATTACATCTCTGCTAACTTTCAGCTCGATCGATGGAGAAGACGAGTGTTACCTGCCACTCTTTTCACTCAATAATCTCACAACAAAGAATATTTGATCTATAGATAGAATTATTCTCTGATCTATAATAATCTGTCACAGCGTATAAGCAATAAACATTGCCATTGCCATACAGCAGCGGGGCAATACAGCCAGCGTCTTGGGGACGCTTGCGACAGGTAGGTATGATGGATGATATGGGTCAGTTCAGCTACCTGTAGATTGCTTGCTACTACGGTTTGCAAATAGCTCAATTGTTTTACATTATAAATATTAGTTCTAATTTGTTTCTATTATTTGATTGTAACTGTCTTTGTTATTAATTCATTATGAATTGTATAAATATAATAATAAGTTCAAATGTTGCTAAGCAAGCTATGGAAAGAGCTATGCTCGGAGTTTCTCTGAAGGATAGGATTCGCAACGAATACATCCGACAGTGAACCAAAATTAGCAAGCTGAAGTGGCAGTGGGCCGGCCATGTCTCGCGAAGAACCGACGGCCTCTGGGGCAAACGTGTTCTTGAGTGGAGACTTGGTAAACGTAGTGTAGGACGCCTTCCCATCGATGACGACCTGCGAAAGACTGCTGGTAGATACTGGATGCTTCAAGCAAAGACATGACACTATGGCGCTCATTAGGGGAGGCCTATGTCCATCTGTGGATTAACATAGGCTGATGATGATAATGAAGATGCAGTGGGAATAAAGCAAGTGAATGTAACTTTCATTTTAGAGCTAGATGGTGTTGTAAATATGTCAAGCATTACTATTACTTTGTCAACAGCACCCAAACAAATAATATATCATCCAGACCTATCCAAAATGGCTGTCTATCCATCCCATCATATATAATATCCCTCGATGCACTCCAACCCTACTAGGGATGTACTCACCTCACCAGGGATTATCGATTAGATACGGATTATTCGGAACTTTTATCGTTAAAGCTAGATTACCGGATCATTGCGCAACTTCAACGGGATGTTATGTAACTTTGTTACGTTACCTTCATTAACGAGTTTAAGGTATAAGTTTTATGTTTAACGGTTTATGGTTTCGTAGAGAGTTTAGAATTATCGCTCTGGATTTTGCAGTGAATATAAAATGAAAATGAATTGATTCGTTAAAAGACTTACACAGAACATAATAAACTTAAACTTAAAGGTAAACTAAACGTGTTGGTAATCATATAAGTCCAGTAAGAAAATGGCTTTGCCTCAGCATTAGTTGGATGACTCGCATGCTAGCAACCAACGCTGGTAATATAGCAGCAATATTGTGGTAAATATAGCTTTAAATTATAATTTGTATCGTTAGTTTCCTCCTCGACTTTTTAAATGCGACCCAGATTTAACAACATCCCTATGCGATTTTTTGCATGTAGTTTGCAATGAAAATCTGTCAAAAAATCACTTCAACAAATTCACACACTTTAAAGTATTTCAAGTGACAAATTTTTCAGCTTTAATAATAATCAATAATCATTTATTTCGTAACTTTCATGAAATACACGTCACATTAGTTTCGGCTACAGATACGTAGCCATTTTAAACTTACTAAGGTAAAGTCAATTAACAATATTGAATTAAATTATACATTATTACAATAGAAATAAAATTTAACAACGAATGGAGTTGATATAATATGAGTTTATCTAATTAGCTAGATCATACCGATAGGTACTGTCCTTCCAATAGTAGCCTGTAAGAAATCGCAGTTAGTGATAATGCCGCCTATTGAACCACTAGATATAGTTACTATTAAGTTCCTTTTTTAATTATTTTCTGTTTTGATGGTGGAATAAAGTTGTATTCTATTCTATTGCCGGACGAAAGTGCGGCTCGATGCGGATAAAGGTACATCACTTAGTAATCCCGGAGCCATTACAGCTGGGCAGACGTGGCAGCTGCAAGGGACGTGTCATTTTAGTTCCACGATAAAATGTTTAGTCATAAAATATTATAATGCTAATCGAAAATAACAATAGAGGTGAAACTCCTAGATCTCCCTCAAGGAAATAAACCTGGAGAAATATGCAGAAGGAAGCCACTGCTCTAATTAAAAGCACTAATACACGGGTATTTATCGTTTATTTAATACAATGTGGTTATATGTACATAGTTGATTTTGACCCTATTGTATTTGAACTATAAGTTCTATTTAACGGGTATTTTTCGCATTTATTTACAGATAAATAGTACTTATAATTATGTTGAGGTCACGTAAGTTTAAAAATATGTCTTGTAACTATTTTTAATTTTTAACTCATTGTCTTAGGAAATAAAATGCTATGCGTTTCTTTTTTTCATGTCTTCGAGCCATATGGTGAACCGGTCCTTTGGGACTTTGGGAGGCATGTGTGGGGCAAAGCCAACAGCACAGAAGCCGTTCATGAGAGTACATATAGCGGGTAACATCCTTGGGTGCACAATATGATACATCTGGAGATGATATCCGCCAGGTGTAGAGACTATTGGAAAGGATGTGATGGGTGGATGGATTGAGTAATCAGGCTATGTGGAAAACTGCGAACTATTATTTTGTGTTTCTCATTTCCATGGTCTCGGGCCATAAAGTGACCCGGTCCTTTGGAGGGCTTGCGCGGGGCCAAGGCCAACAGCACAGAGGCCTTTTAAGAGAGTTACTCCAGAGGCGAGGGCCACACGTAGCTATTATTATTCTTATTAGTCAGCTTTTACGAGGTGTCGATTCTCACCCCGTGACAGGCTATTATTTATTAACCTTTGAGGAAAAAGTGAGTTTCAGTTCTATACTAGAGCTACACGATTTACATTGTCTTCAGATCATTATACACGTTATACTATTATACCTCTCTGTTTATGTTTATTTTGTCTGTGATTCAGACATTTTGGAAATTCAATGCCGTCTGAAAACATTTTACGTTCTACCTTGGCTTATCGCAAATGTTTAACAGCTGAATGCAACTCGGCGAAATTTAAATAAATAAGATTAACGATAAATTTAGGTGTAGATTTACTCGAAGAACCTTGGAAGATTTTACTGTATAAAAGAAATAAGTAGGTACCTATAATAAAAAAAGCTTTGCTAAAGCTGAACAAACATTTAAAAAAAATTAATAATGCTGGACAATCGCATAGCATTATCGAGCCCCAAGCTAACTAGAATTTGTGTTATAGGTACTAGATAACTGGTGTTACCGTCATTGCAAGTTAAATAAAATCTTGGAGGTAGAAAGCGTAGCAGTATCTTGTCTTATTGGTGAAAAAAAACCACCAAATATATGTACATAAAATATTTTTAAAGATATGGGAGATAACCAATAACCTACTCCAGAATAAGATAATGTGTTTCAAAGTAATCTGACTAAAATGTCTATGTTGCTAATAAAGTTTATTTTCGAACATTTGCAAATACGGCCGCCAAAATGCCGCGGAATGGTAGCGGCAGCAGGCGGGTAAAGGTTGTCGCAGATCTCAACACATAAATGTGCATTCAAATATGGACATTAATTTTAATATTTCGATCCATTTTATATTGATGGCATATAACAGAAAGCTAGTGCTACTTACTGTCACTTGCAGCTTGCGAATAGTCGCAAGTTGCAAATAACAGTAAGTAGCAATATTAGTAAGGTGACAATATTAAATTTATCTGAAGGTTACCAGTTTAAGGCGAAATGAGTTCGCTTTTTCGAGACAAGGACGAACGAACGCCGCGCGGGGAAGGCGAGAAAGGGAGGCAAGAGCGACGGAATGACCGGCCCGCGCGCAATTTCACTGGTTTTTATTTTCAAATTTGTCATTGTTCTAAAATAATACTGTTTCTCAAAAAACTAAAACCATAATTTTCTAAAGTATTTATTAGGGAACACGTAGAAGAAATTCCATTACAATAATATTTAATAACTGGCAAATAAAACTGGTTTTTCCGTAGATACTACTCGGTAAAAATTAAGATTTAGAGGAAACTTTGCCATTTTTTTCTATCGAGTCATGTTTAGTCAATCGTGTTTCGACTCCCATAACATACTAACTAATATTCTAAACTTTAGACCATCATCAAAATATATTCGAAAATAGGTGTTTTGTTTGTTCCCTTAAAATTTAATTTCCGTTAAGTCAAAATGTGCATTTTGGAACTCATTTCACCGTAAGTCAGTATTTGAATACTTATTTTTGTGCAGTACGGTAGCGGTGTTGGATGTCCTACTAACACTTATACCAAGATATATATGTCCTTCTGCAGCACCACGTGGCGATGACGCGACGCGGCGAAGGCATGCGTGTCATACAGACGATTCTGGGCATTGAATGCGTTAACTAGGTAACTTGCACTCGAATACTCAAACGCATCTCAGACTTAAGCACATTTGATGTCTTGATAGATAGATACATAAATAGAAAACACTTTATTATACCATAGAAAACAATACAGAAATAAATACTTAGAATAGAGGAAGTAGGTATAAAAGGTGGCCTTGTCGCTGAGAGCGATCTCTTCCAGGTAACCTTAAGATGGACTGGACATGAAGGAACAATATAGACGGTGGCAATTTAATAAATATTAAAATAAAAATAAAAAAAACAAATACTTAGGTACACTACATATCATAATACCTACATTACAAACATTCAGTCTTGATTTTTCTAAAGATTTTAATTGAAATTATTTAAGTTTTCGGCGCTTAGTTTCTCACTAGTTCCACAGAACTACCGAGACTTATTTCAAAATCCACAATTGACAGTAGCATAGAGTTGACAAATTGAATTATTATTTGCATAATAAGAAAAGTTTCTGTACGTGTACATAAAACTGATGTCGTTAGCCCGATTCATATTTAAATTGCGTGCTCGTTCGGTCGATAAACGATTATTTTACAGTGACCGACTTAAAGAGGACGACACGATATCGCTTACGATTTTTTTTGGACATTTACAAAAGTAACGCAATTATTTTCGAAGTAAAATTTTACTTTTTGATTTATAAAATACAAACAAATGTGTTTATATTATATTATTATATTTATTTCAAAAATGTTTCACTTAACAACTGTAAAATTACAACAGTTATACATTTTTGTATTATATAATACAGTGTGTATTATATAATACAAATGAAATGTAGTGTATTTTTAATTCCAGGCTTAAAGGTACATTAAAATTTCAGCCTAATTCGTTTAAGCGTGGAAATGTAACTTGCAACATGAAGCTAACCGTGCGTTGCAAAGAAAATATTCCTCGCGAGCTTTACTTTGAGCGAGATTGCAACAGATTTTTATGTTGTTTTCAGGAAAAGTGACGAACTTTTCTTCTTCTACGTCCAAAACAAATGATAAAACCTTTAAAAAAATACTGGAAACACCAACACACATACACAGATCATGATCTGGGCTCAAACTCAGCTGAGTTTGTGTTATGGGTAAGAGTATATACTGTGTTGTAAAATCGGTTAATTTTTATGGAACCGAGAATCCCGGGAAATGTCGAAGAAGGAACCGATTCCCGGTTCAGCATATATTTTATTTTATTATATCTAAATATAATTTTTTAATTTATATTTATGTGTAAAAATCTGAATTGACATGGATCAGCTGACTGAGCTACTTCTAGATTCTATTCAACAGTCTTCAATTACCTAGATCATCTGTTTCACTTTCATGTCAATAAAATATATACCTAGGTACCTAAGTACTATATCTAATTTGTTTCTATTATTTAATTATAAGGTTCTTTGTTTATAAAAATGAGTTGGCAATTGGCAATACAGGATAGTAACACATTAGTATCTAGATCATTATTAAAATTAACAAAACAACAAAAGTTTCACGATTTATCTCCCACAGTCCATTAAAATTTGTTACAAAATACCGGAATTTTCAGGAAGTCATGATACTTACAGCTATTCTGTGTAATGGCGGCGAAACTCCTATTAGGTTCAGTCACAGAATAACTATTATATAGCACATACTATGGTTCAGTGTAGTCTCAGTAGTTCTGCGAGCGAACAGAGCTTACAATGTACATGTGTGCGGGTGTATCTTCAGTGAAAATCACACTCACACATAGAAACATGCAACCCGAGCTCCAGACGAGACGAGCCCGCCGTCAGAAAGAGACAAACATAGAGCTTTCAGCTGTGAAAGCAGGATGGAAAGGTGATATTGACCTTGCGAGCGCGTGACGTCATTCGCGACCTAGCTGCAGCCTTCTCGCGTATGTGTGCGTGATCCAGACCCTGAAATATGTCAGTGTGCGTGTCTCCTATTTCCTTGTGTCTGTCCTGAAACTGAAACGGGTGTTGTAAATTGAACTTTATCTGTTTGTGTTAAGGTTTGATAGTTGTTGTTAAGGTTTTGATGGATTTATGGGTGCATTATGGTAAATGAAACGGAGTAAAAGTGCTGTTTCAATATTGTGTAAACATTACGAAGAAAAATTTACATAAAAGCTTTTCCATCTGCCTAAAGTCAAATCTAACGTACCTAGCTAGGTACCTTAAGACTTAGCTAGACTAAGCTTAAATTACGTTACTTACAACCTTCTTACCTACATAATCAAAGCCACTTATACAACTTTTGGAACCAACTAAAATGTTTAATTTAGTAGTTTACCTACTTAAATACAAAAAAAATGTTTATTTAATAAAAAAGAATACGTACTAAAGACGTAGGTACGTATTTTTCTTTATTAAAAAACATTTTTTTAATACATAGGTATTAGAAGACACCTTTAAGGTATTTGTTTTTGAAGGCTTACTCTATAAGTACCTATAAAACTAACTATAATAATAATTGTTACTTAACACTTTGACTGCGATTTTTTTTCGACGACTGCGATCTTTTTTTTAACCTAAAAAATTCGTGCTGCCGCTCTACACAGCGGTTGTGTTGCGCCGCACATGCGTTTCGTTCGAAAAATATTACGGCTCTGCTGAGTCACAAAGATCTGTATTTTCTCAGCCGCTGCGCTAGTGTGGATTTACGCATATTAGTCACTTGTAGAAAACATATACCGTGTGATTTCAGCACTCAAAGTGTTAAATAATTAGGATCTTTAAAAAATATGTCAAAGGTTGACCTGGAAGAGATCACTTCTATGCGATAAGGCAATCTTTTGTACCTATGCGACTTTATTGAAGATTTTTAATTTGTTGTGAACTTACAATAAAGAATTCTTGGGTTTGTATAACCTACTGCAATGTCAATTCAATATCGAAGCGAGATATTGCCTATTCAAAAGAATAACAAGATTTTCTCTGCCACTTTTATCAGAAACAAGATGCGCCCTGCGGCTTCGCCTGCGTGGAAATCTATGTGTCAAATGGTTTATAAACCTTCTTCTTCGAATCGCTTTATCTATTTAAAAAAACGCATCAAAATACGTTGCGTAGTTTTAAAGATCTAAGCATACAATGACAGACAGACAGCGGGTAGAGACTTTGTTTTATACTATGCAGTGATACAGAAGCTACATTTACGTGACCCCTGTAAAACACACTTGTGTGAGTGCCATAGCAACACAGCCTCGTGCAACAGGTTTGCATGTGTGTGTCTCATTGATTTCTCTCAGCAACAAAGCAAATTCGTTCTGGTGGACTGTCGGTATAGGATAGGTATACTGTGGTATAGGGTAGGTGTACTATGTACAGTGCCGACAACATTGTTGTGAAATAGAACACGATATTCTTTTACATTTACCGAGTTGATGACCGATGTGGTGCGCTGGCCGAACGTCGGCCTGCGATACTGGAGGTTGCAGGTTGGATTTCTGCCTTGGGACATAATATAATATAAGAATATTTATTCTGATGTTAATTTAGCCTCGACCACTGCGCAAATTAATGCAACGCCTTACGCCCCTCTACCTGCTCAGCACGAAAATGCCCATTGAAATATGGACTTCAAATCAAAGTTTATAAATCTTTATCTGCGGTCGATAATAATGAACCCGGTGGTAGTGGTAACGTTCGTAGCAAAAGACAGAAAATGAGGGTAGATCGGTATATCTGCTCATAAAAACAAACTCGCAGTGTCTTCAGTTATTCCGTGATCATGGCGCATGAAACTGTGCCGAAATATTGGAAAACTCAAAAATCAAATCATGGTAAATATCCCGTTTTAAATGACTTTAGTGTAAATCTTTATCTTTAAAAAAATTTACAGGGACAAAATGGGTAAAATAATTATGTAGTAAGTACGTAATTTAATTTAGTTAGGAGCACATCAATCAGTTAAGCAAATATTATCGCTTGAAATAAGAACCCTGTATTTTCTGATTTTTTACCCTACGAAGTTGCCCTTGGTAGCCACCAAACTCTATTTTCGCATCTCTGTCCGAACTATACAAAATACAACGGTTATACAGGTACCGCCTTAACACTTTCATTGCCATAGACGCACAACAACGAGTTTACCCTCATGGAGCAGTGGCACGCATGTCCCTTTGGGTCCCACCGCAGGCTGGGCAGGCTTGGCGTCAGCCAGTTTGTAGCACTGTACACATGAAATTGTACGCTAAATGTCCTTAGGGGTTGTTAAGCTGATGGCTTCGTAGCTTTGTTTCGTAGCCCTGTTTGTGTTGTGGGCTAGGTACTACCACTTTAAACAATTTATATTTTCATTTTCGTTACAAAGTTAATAAATAGTATTGTTTAAATAATGTAGGTAGAAACCTAAGGGCGTATTCATAAAGGATCTGTTTTACAGAATCCTTTTTTCATGATAGTGTATGTAGTTTTTATTAGAATTATTAGAATTGGTATACATTTTATATCCTATAGGTACGATTCGATTGTAGAAAAACTGTGTAGAAAACCAATTTTACCCAAATTATCGTAACGTTTCGTCCTTAGAAACAACTCGTGCGAAAGCTGCAGGCATTCATCATCATCAGCCTTTAGCCGTCCACTGCTGGACATAGGCCTCCCCCAATGAGCTCCATAGCGCCCTGTCTTCAGCCGCATCCAGCATCTACCTGCAGTCTTTCTGCAGGCATTAACTAGTTTAAATTATGAAGGTAATTAAGAAATAACCCAGTTACGGATTGTTTTCTCAACCCTGGCAAATAAAAGTAAATAATGAGGTAAAGGTCAGTTAGAAAGTTCCTCATGAAATTAAGATGTTATTTAAAGGGTTTACCACAGAGTACAGAGTCTCTGCTTTTTATCGTTGCGACTAGAGAAGCTTTTTGAAATTACCTTTTAAAGATAAAATAACAGGTCAATCTTGCTTGGTACCTAACTAAGTAAGGTACCTACAATACAATACATAATAAGCTTTATTGCCCATCAAGACAGAGAAAAAAACAGAAAATAACAAACAAACAAAGATGCTGAATCTGTATGCACAATGGGCAGCATTATCGCTAAAAGCCTAGCCTACCTACCTAGGTACGACTTTATTTAATCACAGACAGTCGCGATATCAGAATCTGTCAAGCCTATTTGTGTCAAAAAATCTTGTTTGTGCCACACAAAAGTTTTAACGCAATCACAATTTAAATTACGATAGCGATTCATCACTTACCCGCCGCGCCGTCGCGTCGCCTTACCACAACCAACGAGATATCGAAATTTGTCTGCGCCTTTTATTTTCGCCATAGCAAAACCTTACAGTAAAACTTTGCTATAGCGAAAATGAAAGGCGCAGATAAATTTTATAAAGAGAACTAAAGTTTTCTTCTATCTCAGGCGTTGTTACTTACCCTGTTGCATCCACCCACTCTCTGTTAGCTGAGGGAAACCTCGTCCGCCCACATAATCTTAGAATGATGTTAAATAACTGGTCACTGGGCTGATAGACTAAGAGAATAGGTCATCCTTTTTGACGATCTCTGTGGCGTGGTGGGTGAAGGTCCACCTGCGACACAAAAGGTTGCAGGTTGGGGAACCCGGTCGTCATAATTTGCATTTCCCCCCGACCGCGTAAATATCCAAATATCCGAGGATTTCTCATAAAAAAACAACGGGCGAAAAACGCTGGACGATTGCTATGATTAAAATGCAAGGTACATCAAATTTTAAATTACACCATGCAGGTTTGATAAGCGAAAATCAACATTTATATAACTGCAGGTTTTATGCCAAAAAATGCACGCAGAACCGCGGGCAGAAGCAGTATTCTAACATATCTTTTTATATATTGCCGACTTTCAATGTTGTACCGACGACACATTATTGTAACTCTGTGAACGTTCCTGCCTTCGTTCTATAGGGTTTATTTTTCCTTGATTGCTTTACGAAGTGTTAGTTTTGTAGTAGGTAGAAGTTGGGTCTTCATTTCATTACGGATGTAAGCGGGTTAACTTCGAACCATATTTGTGTAGGAAGAAAACCAACGTTTCTTTAGTAAAGGTCA
Source organism: Eupithecia dodoneata (assembly GCA_947044415.1). Lineage (NCBI taxonomy): Eukaryota > Metazoa > Arthropoda > Insecta > Lepidoptera > Geometridae > Eupithecia > Eupithecia dodoneata. Next base: position 7,785,451 of record OX345670.1, read on the forward strand.
TCTCGATGGATTACTTTACTTATACTAGCTTTGTAGAATAGTTGTTCAGAATCAATAATTCATCTATTATAATTATATAACTAGCAACCCTCCCCGGCTTCGCACGGGTATGTAGATAGGTACTAATATGGGGCATGCAACCTTCCTCTTGAATCACTATTTCTATTGCTAGAAGCTGCATTAAAATCCTTTGAGTATTTTTAAAGATCTAAGCGAACAGAGAGAAATAGCGACTTTATTTTAATTATGTTATTATCACTAATATTATAAAGAGGAAAGGTTTTTTTTTTTGTTTTGAATAGGCTCCGAAGCTACTGGACCGATTTGAAAAATTCTTTCACAGTTGTTGGGAAGCTACACTATCCCCGGTGAACATAGGCTATATTATATTTTCAATAAAGTAAGGGATCCTTACTAAAACTCCAATAATGTAACCCAATGTGTGAAAAATGTACCTAAAAATTCCTTACATTTCAATGTGCCATTTTTTTTAATAAACGTGGTTGCCTAGCAACGCTCTTGCGCCTTGACAACAAAGGTCTGATAACAATTTATTGTATGGAAACTCTTTTGTTAGGTTGTACGCCTTTTTTGATTATTTTGTAGTAAAGCGTTTACATTATCTTTGATTTTGTATCTGTAGACACGATAATAATTTGTTGTGGTTGTGTTGTTCAGTGTTGTTCTTTCAGATTATTTGCGAAAACTGACTAAAATACCTAATTTATAAGTTATCCATCTTCTATCATAATGGTTGAGACAGGCTGGCGAGAAATATTGAGCTTTTCACAGCGAGAGCTCGGGCAGGCTGATAAAGAGAAACTTTGCGAAGGTCTATCATGGCTGGAAGCGGATGATATTGAACTCAACTTTTCTCTCTAATCTGAAAATACTGTTTAGACTCGCTCAAGATATCTTAAAATACAAAAACGAGCAGGTATGTTCCCATTTTAAATACCCAAGTGACATCCTTTATCCTACTTAATTATTATAAACGCGAAAGTTTGTAAGTATGGATGGATGTTTGTTACTCTTTCACGTAAAAACTATTGAATGGATTTTAATGAAACTTTACAATAATATACATAGCTTATACATCAGAATAACACATAGGCTACAATTTCTAAAGTCTATTTTAGTCCACTACTGGAAATAGGCTTCCCCTGAGCACCATGCTGTCCTGTCTTCAACTTGCCAAACCCAGCATCGCCTGCAGTTTTTCGCAGATCGTCATCCCACCTGGCTGGAAGGCGTCCTATACTACGTTTGCCGAAATTAAACAATATTTATTGAATTCTAATAAAACAAATGTTCTTTCAAATAATCTGTTATTTATTAAAACAATATAATACAAATGCCCATGCAATATTATTCTAATATTGGGGTATTATACGAACAGGTAAAAAATAATATACTATTTTGTTTTCCTACAAATGGAGATTAATACTATCACAACTTTATACGAGTACTTAGAAATATACTTTTTAACTAGGCACCTTCTTTTGACAATGTGGAATAATACAAAAAAAATATTAAATATAAAACCGACTTCGAATTAATTAATCTCACACTATTTTTAAGTGTTGTTAGATATACATAAATAATCCCACATAAATATTTTTATGGAACAATGCAGGGAACATTCTCTACGCAAAAGCGAAATAATTTTCAAAATTGGTATATATGTACTCGTAGTGGTCGAAAGAATCGACGAATATACCTACATGAAAAAAAAACAGTCGAACAGAGAACGTTCCCCTGTTTTCAAAACATTTAAGTATTTTCGGTTAAAAATACTTAAATGTTTCCACTTAGACTAAAATTACAGAAATTATCTAAATATTACATACATATACATACATTATTAATAATATAATTTCTCTTAAAAATAAATATTGTTAAATAATTACAGCTTTACATGCAAAACTATTCGAAATTAATTCTTACAGACTATTTGTTATTTGTCGACACTTATCGATTTGTTAAAACAAGTTTATTATATCGTGTCATTTATTCACTAAAGACATTATTATTATGGCATAATAATTAAAATACACGTATTATTAATCCATTAAATCTAAAGATTTACTAACTAATAAATCAGACATTATATTATTAGACATTTTTTAGTTTAAATTAGATATCAGCTAGATGCGACGCGACGCTACGCTTACTTTGAATCAAAATTTAACTTTATTTATTATGCAAAAAGATACAAATTGACACTAGCGCGGCGCGCTAGTGTCAAAGTTTTCGCATTGTGTCTTTTTGCGTTGTAATTAAAGTTACATTTTAAATGAAAGTGCGTGTAGCGTCGCGTCGCGTCGCGTATCGGTGTGTGCTGACTCTTAGTTTAAATATTTAAATAAAATGTTCCGCAAAATAGACACAATAATATCCCGTTTAGATATTTTCAGGGCGTATTCACTATTGTTAATGCTATAGCTTCGAAGCATGATGACAAATTATGGAAAATTGTTGTAAAATATTTTCTAAGTACTTAATTTAAAAATAACTTTACATGCTAGTTTGAGCTGAAACACTTAAATTATTTTTATGGTCTCTTCATAAAACCATTTATATATTCTCTGACCGTTGAAAATAGTAGAAAAGACGTAGTTAATTCATATATCTACATAGATTTTGCGCGTATCAATAAAAAATAATCTTGGCATGCAAAATTAAACTCTAATTCAACCATCTAAAGCATAAAATCTACGAATATCAGGAGCACGCGTCGATTCACGTTCATTTCGCACTTTGTGTATCTTTTTGGCTCTGCCACTGCTGAGCATACTTCTTAGTGGGCAACGCTTCAGCCAAGCAGCACGCGACCTACATAACATAATGTGAAGGGTCTCTTATTTTTGAAGAAATTAACAATAAGTACATATATCACGCGCTTATGCTTGCACAAGGATTATAAATTGATTGTCTAATTTATTCATATTTTACGTATTCTTTATGGTTTGACATTCTTATACACAAACAATACGTGCTAGCCATCCAAATACCCTATAGCGGTACCTAAACTTTAAAATCTACGAATCTCAAGAGCACACATATCGCATCAAACTTATCTTCAATTAATCGAAGATGGAAGAATGGCGACCAAATTTCCCTTTCCATGCAAAAATTAGTTCTAACTCCTCCGAGTTTCATAATAAAAAGTTTGAAATTGAATATCAACTTCTCAGGAGCACGCGTCACATCGAACCAAGCCGACCTCATCGCAGTTCATGCACTTGAGGGCTACGAACTCTGCCGTGAAATGGTTCCGGTGTAAACTCTTCTTAGACCCGTTGCAGATGCGGCAAGGCAGGAGGCGGTAGCCGCCGCAGAATTTGCAGGTCGTACAGGCGTCTGGGCTCTAGAATAGAAGAAAAATAAAATTGAATATCAAATCACATTGTAATCGTCACTCGGTAAACGCAGTGTAGGACGCCCTCCGACCAGGTGGGAGGACGACCTGCGAAAGACTGCAGGTAGATTCTGGATGCGTCAAGCCTATGTCCAGCAGTGGACTAACATAGGTTGATGATGAAAATTATCATGATGAAATAACATTGTTGCGCTGATGATAATGAAATAGCGTTTATTTCAGACATAGTACAAAGTTAACGTACACAGTCCATGATAGTTCATAGTTCATTTATTCTAGATATAGCAAGACACATTTTAAAACATACCTACACAGGAAATAAACCATAGAAAACATTACAATACATAAAAAAATATGAACAGAATCATTGTGTTCTCGACACCGCCGGATCATATAGGATAAACCCATTTGTAAATGGCTAGGCCGATTACAGAATGAACTCTGATTTGTTTGGAATACCTACCTAATTAATTTGGCGCCGGGTCCTTAAAGATACTATGCCAAAATGCACTGACGGTCCAAAGGAACAAACGACAAAATGTGTAATCCTCAACGACAAAATGAGCAAATGCCATGAATGTATCTGCGATGAAATGCTCCAGCGTCAGAATGTGCATTTTGCATAAAGAGCAAATGTTATTTGCGACAATATAGCTAAGTGACGTTTTGCCTATTGTTGAACTTTGATCATTCAACAATTGGCATATGCAATGAAATGAAGTGCGCCTGACTGATTCAATGATTTAGCCGTGGTGACAAATCTATTGTTTGGTCAATAGATTACATGAGATAATAGGCCGGTGGATACATTAGGGTAGCAATACTTTTCAGTTAGACTTAACGAAGGAATCCGTATTTTTTTTATATTTTTCCAGTTTTAATTTAATCACAGCCTTAATCAAAAACTTTCCCCAAATTATTACATGGAGGTAAGTAATAAATCATCCAAATTACCATAAAGTAATCTTTCTTTCAAGTCAGCGGCACCTTATACAGGCCTACAGTTATGTGGTTTATTTACCATGGTTGCAAAATTAACAAGTGGTTAAAAAGTTACGTAAGCTCAACCGCACCTTGCGTTGTTTAACCATCGTTAACTTCGTGGAAGGTGGTCCATGAACTTCGAATCCGAAAGTCGTAAGATCGAAGCTACTTTGAAAAATTAAATAATGTACGAACTTATTGGTGACAAATCGCAGGAAACGACAGCGAAGTCGTAAAATCAAAGCTGGAGACCTAATTAGAAAAACTAAATACGAAGTTATTGAAGAACGAGAAAGAAGTCTTTCGCCTCAGATATCTAAGATATAAATGATAAAATAATTTCATAGTAGTCATCAGGAAATAATGGATCGGTCGTCAAATCCGAAACATTTTCTTGGTAGAAAAGGCGATACGTCATGCTAAACATCGTATTTCGTTATTCAAAGTAGATCCCCGAATTTTTTGGCATTTATTCGAACTGAATACGTCCTGGGATTCAAAAGAATGGAATGGAATCAAATAATTTCGACGGTTCATTTTGTGCTTATTTTTGTAAAAATGCAGCTGCAATAATATTACCAATACCATTTTGTATCTTCTCACCTTAAAATAAGCCTAAATAAATAAATAATATTCGGTTCTCACCCACCGTCCACCTCCCGAGACCACCTGGGTGATTGCAGGCGAGAAAATGTAGGAGAGGTTCCCAACAATACGAATGCCGAAATTGAAACGAATATTTCGGCGCTTTCAAATTGAAAACGTGTTCGTTTCTTTTCGACAGATCACGCCGAGTATTGTTTAGCAATCCAGGGTTTAAAGTAAACCGACGTTAAAGCAAAATTTGATAAAAGAGAAACACAGGAATATTTTACATAATATCTCCTTTTAGTCGCCGCTTAAGAAACCGTCCATCTGGGAAAACACTACAATACCGACAAGTGTTCATAATCTTTCTTTACAAAAATGCCAGAGAAATTAAAGAAATCGAATGAAAAGCCATTTCCCACGGTACATCTCTGCCTTTCCAAGCTTCCAGCTACATAAAGGGTATGTCTGTCAGTACTGGCTTCCTGTTCTCTCATGCTGTCAAACTGAGAGGGGGAGAAGGGGGGGGGGGGTTCCTTCTGTTGCTAACTTCGCCCGCATTGTTCCTTTGAAGGTTCGAGTTTGTGAGGTGTGAAGTTGCAAACCTCTTTTGTTACGACTCTTTCGTAAAAATGTATTTATTTTGTGGCTTGCGACTTGCCATTTTGTTTAGGTTATATCTTTATTGCAGTATCAAAACTTATAAAATAACTAAGAAACAGTGTGTAATTACTACTAATTAAATCTAGTGCGGCACAATCGGCGGCCTTATCGGAGAAAGCGATCACTTCCAGGCATTTAAATACTTACTGCATTTTTTTAGCAGTGGTTTTTCTTTAAAAAATTATTTGGTATCAGAATAAACGTAGGTATTATATACATATTAAGTACCCCCTACTGATTGATGAGATTATTATTTATTTAGAGGCCTATGTCCAGCAGTGAACAAACATAGTCTGATGTAAAGTAACGGATCAGGATTGCGCTGTCTAATGGAACGGAATAATAGCCTTTGCTTTGCCCAACGATGGGATAACTAGGGCTATAAACAAGAAGTAGCTGTAAGTTTCGTAGTAAAAGGACGAAATGGGCACTAGCAGTGGAAAGCCGATAAAGTCCACAGAAATGAAGCTATTCTTTCACAGAAAGTTAATAAAAACAAGAAATGAAAAGAGCAGTTGAAACAAACACCCATCGACAGCAGGAACGTAAAGAGAAAATTAAAATTTCCAACTGAACCAAAGATATTCACATAAAGCGAACGGACGCTAGATACAATACAATACAAAAAAGTACTTCATTGTACACCAGATGTAGATCATTACAAAAAAGACATATGTACATACATGCGACAAATAATGTGGGCGGCTTTATCTATCACTAGCTGCGCCCCGCGGCTTCGCCCCCGTGGAAATCGATTTGTCAAATGGTTTTTTTTTAATATGCTATGTTAGACTCCTGGTTCTAACCTACCTTCTCACCAATTTTCAGTCAAATCGGTCCAGCCGTTCTCGAGTTATAAGTGTTGTAACAAACACGACTTTCTTTTATATATATATATAGATTAGCGATCTCTTCCAAGAAATCTTTGGATGGAAAGAATTATGTCAATTTAATAAAAGCAAGGGGTGTACCAAAGATAAGCTAGAATAAATATGAGCATGACATTATGAATACTTAAAAGCAAATCACTACATAGTATAAAAAAAAAGTCGCTTCCCGCTTTCTGTCTGTCCCTATGTATGCTTAGATCTAAACTAAGCAACGGATTTTGATGCGGTTTTTTTTATAGATAGAGTGATTCACGAGAAAGGTTTATGAACCATTCCACACATAGATTTACACGTGGACCTAGCCACATGGCGCAGCTAGTAATAAATAAATCTTACAAATACCTAAATGAATATTCAAATAGTTTTCTTATAAATATTTAATAGTCCCAACAAAAGAAAATAGAAACTTATTTAAAAAAAGATATATTTTCACCATTCTATCTTGTCTTCCTCTGCGAACAGTTAGGGAAAGATGTCTAGACGAGGAATAACGTATTCAGTAGAGTCCAATGTTTCCTTTTTCAATACTCCGTTCGACTTTGTTTTACAATCTTCAAAGATGAGCTATCTGCAGACTGTTGTAAATAATCTAGAGGTAACTGAACTGATATCTGATATCTTAAGCGTCCTCGAGATGGTGCCGCTGCAGAAAATAATGGTGGTGTAAGGTACTTTATAAATCAAATAAGAAAAAAATCTGATCTCATAATTTTTTCAACGTATTGCACTTATTGTTCTTTATTGTGTAATTAATGATATAAATATAAATAAATAAATAATGCTGGACAATTCACTCAGCATTATCTAGCCCCATGGTAAGCAGAGCTTGTGTTATGGGTACTAGATAACTGATATACATAATACTATATATTACAAAGATAGATATTTTTTATTATACATAGAAAACGACCAGAACACCCGGAACAAATATCTGCAGATCGTACACACAATTGTTCCGAGGCCGGAATCGAACCCGCAACCGCCTGCGTCGCGGACCTTCGCCCACCGCGCCACATCGGACGTCAAAAATTTTAATCGATATATTTCAAAAAATTTAATTTGGTATTTTATTTCAAAATTGGTAATTTACTATGTGGATTGTCCAGCATTATTTATTTATCACTACATAGTATAAAACAAAGTCGCTTTCCGCTGTCTGTCTGTCCCTAATCCCTATGTAAGCTTAGATCTTTATTTCTACGCAACGAATTTTGATGCGGTTTTTTTTAATGGATAGAGTGATTCAAGAGGATGTTTTATAAACTATTTGAAACATACGAGCGATTCCACGAGGGCGAAGTCGCGAGGCGCAGCTGGTTATAATAATATATAATATAGTAGGTGAGATGCAACGATCTCAATTTCCTCGGAAACTAGCAGCGTCTTAGAAAATCGTTTGTCTAAGTAAACTTAACATCGACTTTGCATAGGGTAAAGCAGAGATAGTCGCCGCAGAGTGGTGATACGTAATCCATCGCCAAAAACAGTGTATTTACCAAAATCTTAGCTTTAAAAAAACATGGCTTTGTAAAACAAGGTTCGCGGTAAATGATTAACATTCATAGGTAATCAGGTAATTAATTTTATTATTGATATGTTAAATATTTAGCATAATTTCGGCTACACATTAACGGCGGTGTTCTCAGAAAGACAACCAAAAATATGTATGTCGATAGAAATGTAATTAGCCTTCCATAAATCTTATTTAGACTTGTAAAAATAACGATTCTTCACACAAAAATTCTCAATCAAAAAATTAAGAAGTAATTTTTTTGAAACAACATAATGTATTCCTCAACAAAACTTGAAACTATACTTGTTATTAACATAGGTATGTCTGCCAATAAAAACTTATTCGCACTACCTTCAGTTATTCCGTGATCATGGCGCATTAAACTGTACCGAAATATTGGAAAACTCAAATATCAAATGGTATATATCCCGTTATAAATGACTTTTGAAAGTATTCCTATGGCATCTATCCTGACTTTACCCTATGTACCAGGATTGGTTTTCAAGGGAACTTGATAAACACGTAAGTTTATTTAGTAAGTAAGATGGTTAGACTATCTCCTCTACTATGTTCTATACTGAGAATTAGTTGGCTAATTTTACATAATGTTGAGTTTCAGTAATATTGAGTGACATTTTCGAATGGCAATTAATATTACAGCATTTCATATGTTATTTACTAGCTTCGCCCCGCGGCTTAGTCTTGGCAGCTAAATCATAATAATGAACATTTTATATTAGATATTTTAACAATCATAAAAAAATGAAAGATTCGTAAAAATTGGTGACGTCCTTATGAATCATTTTAAAATTTTTATTGAGTTCAGAATACTTTGGAAAACGTACGTGCCTCAGGTTCTATTAGCTAATCGCCATATTTACATTTATAGGTAGTCAGCGCACAATCACAGGCACAATATTGTAATATTGTGTGCGCTGACTACCTATAATACCAGTCGTAAACCTATTTTCCATAATGATAAAACCACCACGAGCACCTCCACAACATCGCCCCGCCCCAGCCCCGGCCCCAGGAAGACGACCGCCCATGGCGACCCCTTCCGCGGGACCTGATCCCTGCGGAACCACCATAGAGTCCTTGGGTTTATTTAAAAAAAAAAATATTATAAACGGAATGATGCCAAAAAAACATTGAGAGTAAGGGAAAGAAAAGATTCCCACAAAACCCAAGGACCGAGGGGTCGTCACCCCTCGAGTTGACGCCGGGGTAATGAGGCGAAGCCTCGAGGCCCCTCTCTGCGCCCCCACCAGGGCCGGAAAGAAATCTATTGATTGATAATGATAAAAAAAAAATTGTCATCAAACGGAATCCGTAATATTTCCAAGAATTATTTAGGAGCCAAGGACCAAAATATAGTCCTCTTTGGTTTTCCTTTCGTCAGTTTAAAAATATTTGTTGTCTCGGACCTGTTTTTTAGCAAATTTATGAAGAAAATTGGATTCTTGATTACCTACAATGCCAAACAGAAGTTATAAGAAATCACCTCAAATGATGGCTTAAGCAAGCATAAAGGGGGTTTATTGATAGATAAGGTCGCCCTTTATGCTTCCTATTCTACGAATTTATTTCCGTATTTTTTACTGTCTTGAGTGGTATTATGTTTTCTATTCTATCTATCTAATACCCTACCTATTAATCGCTGGTTGCCACTTTATGCCAATTCTTGTTCAATATATACAATAATAGGTAAGTACCCATTTCATGAAAACTAAACTTTTATCGTCAAGGCCTTATCCTAGTAAGTTTCCAAGCACATGTGGCTCATCAGCCCTTTTAAACAATTATCAACTCTGTGCTGATGGATTGGACGTTCAAATTCGCCCGAGCTTGTTGCTATGATGGATTGAAGATCGATTTAGGTACTTCAGAAGGTTTTACCGTGAAGATATCAGGCTATTGTTGTTAGGTTGCTAAGGGCTCAGGATAAGTAAATATTAAGAAATTCAGTGGATATAAAGACCTTTTTGCCCAGTAGCGAGACACAGTATTGGTTACTCATATAAATAAAAACGGTCCAGTGCGTGTCAAACGAAACTTTCGTTGTTTACGGTTCAATAATAATAATTATCAAATCTAATACAAATTTATTTACCTATTCTACACAACTAACAGCTTCAAATTACTAAGTATGACTTGATTCTTTATCTAATAAAAACTTATTTACCTGTTCTACAGAACTAAACACTTCCAAGTTCCTAGTTATGTCATTTTCTATGGAATTTCTACGAAACATTTAATTTCCTTTGAGAATAAAACGATACTACTAAACCATGGGATAGGCTTGAAAAAAAGTCAACCCCACTTTAGGTCTAGTTGAGGTTTAGGTACCTTTAAAGGGGTTTTATTTCACCACTTGGTATGTACGTAAAAAAATACAGTTCAAGTACTTTTTAAGACTTTGAGCCAAGCCGCGGACGGACAGAGGTTTAGACAGACCAACAGACGGACATGGTGAAAAGTAAAAATCCTAGTTAACTACGGAACCCTGAAAAAATAAATTTACAAAAACCCGACTGTCACCAAATCAACGTGATGACTATGTGCTTGAATTCACTTCGAATTAGTTCCATCCCATTCTAATCGCGCGCCGTTAATAAAAAGGTGAAGAACCTCTTCTGAAAAGCTTCATTACCTTATAAGGCTTCAGCATCTTCCTCAGTTCTCCAGCCTCGTTGAGTTTCTCCACCGTGTCCGCATCCTGAAGCAAACAGATCAAATTTAATTAAAAGTTCTTAATTAAAGTCACTGCCGATGCGACTCTGTCGCCACTATGGCTTAATGGGACCGGTACAGTCGCGTTAAATCGCGTTGCTGTAAATGTAAAGGAATATTTTCGTGACCCACGATGCACATGCCCATCTTTAGCTCTATCAGGCGACGACGCCGACGCCCGCCTAGGCTGGGCAGTGAATGCATGATTCAGACGTTTTCTTCGAAAAAAAATTTTAGAAATTTGTTTGCTAGGAAGAATTCAAAACAGACTTTATTTTTTTTATACAATGTTTTGCAAAACCACATCGGGATCTGCGTTTATGCAATAACAAAATAATCATTAAAATCACCCAGAGCCCAAAGCTGAAAAGGAAATCGGCAAACATACATACAACAGAGCATAGAACCTACTCCTTGTTGATGTTGGTATATATAGTTAGATCAGATACATGACTCTGAATGTGTAAAGAAAATGCCTTGTTAAAATTATTAAAATAACAATTCTGTATTTAAAAGTCTTGCTCCACAAAATAACCTTTACGCTTTGTGCTCGTCTGTACTTTCTTTGTCGTATCTGTTTGCGGTTTCTTTTCCAGGAAAGCTAATGTTTTAGGGAATGTTCTTGTTGCGATTGTACTTTGGACTTGATTTGTCTACAGTCTAGCTACTAACTTTGTTATATTTTAACTCATGTAAAGTTTATTATTCATTATATCTTTTTTTACAATTAAATATTTTCATTCTTATTCTTATTGTAACTAAGAAGTATAATATTTTTTATATTGACTATCGTTTATCAAGTAGGTCACATAAAGACAAAGATAAAAGTCCAGCCATAAAATCCAAAATGGTGGATTCCTCATATAGGTATCCGACAGAGAACCAAGGTTATCGACATAACTCAAAGAAGCTGAAGTGGCAGTGGGCCGGCCATATCTCGAGGAGAACCGACGCGACGGCCGCTGGGGCAAACGTGTTCTTGAGTGGAGACCACGACTCGGTAAACCTAGTGTAGGACGCCCTCCGACCAGGTGGGATGACGACTTGTGAAAGGCTGCAGGGAGATGCTGGATGAGGCAAGCTGAGGACAGGGCGCTATGGCGCTCATTGGGGGAGGCCTATGTCCAGCAGTGGACTGCTACAGGCTGATGATGATGTATAGGTCATTTGTAGAACCTTTGTTAATCCCTCGAAAATCATAGCAATTATCACAATAGCAAAAAATTATTGCAAAATCCGTCACAATCGAGAACCCACGAAAGATAATCATCGAATTGTTGACAACTCTTCAATAATGATAGTGCGAAAAAATTTCTAACGTTTCCCACATTAAAGGTTTCAAACGTGTATTGTGTGCCTTATTTGGAATTTTAACTGATTCACTGCTGAAACAGGCGGGATCGAAGTGAGCAACGAATTGACCGTGTTATTGCCAGTTTTAGTGTAAATATAAATTTTATTTACCATAATATTTATTTAGGGCTCTCATTACCACTTATACATAATTATGTACAAGTTATTCTGAAAATAACTTGTGGTTTTGTAGTGAGTGTTACAGCACTTACAATTATTACGACGACGTTATTTTACAAAACTTAAGAGTAGGTAAGGTCTAAAAATAATAAAAATACAAATTAATGGATACAGTCTTAACATGAATTAAAACATAGAAGTCTTTTTAAATTCTATTCGTAGAAAAAGTCAATAATATTTGTCTTTTTAAACGGACAGTTTTGTATCGTTGTGATCTTGTATAATTTCCCAGTGAGGCATTTCTATACTAATATTATAAAGAGGAAAGGATTGATTTTTTGTTTGTTTGTTTGTATTGAATAGTTTCCGAAACATACTGGACCGATTTGAAAATTCTTTCACCATTGAGAAGCTACACTATCCCCGGTGAACATAGGCTATATTATATTTTCAAAAAGTTAGGGATCCTTACTAAAACTCCAATAATTTAACGGAAGGTGTAAAAAAATCACCTACATAATAACGTGAAATTCGAGTTTAACGCGAGTGAAACCGCGGGGAACAGCTAGTTTTTAATCATTCACTGCTGAAACATAGGCGGGATGAAAGTGAGCAACGAATTAACCGAGTTATTTATCAGTTTAAGAATAAAAAAAAATTGCATAAAAAAGTACATGAAACATATTTAGGTCTCTCATTATCAATACAATATAAGTTATTCTGAAAATAACTTGTGGTTTGGTAGTATATCAGTGATCTAGTAGAATAAGTTTAAAACAAGTTCTGCTTAGCAAGCAAGGCAGAGCTTGTTTTTTTTTTGTCAGGTTATGTCGAAGGTTTTTGAAAGCTTTGAAAGGCATTTTCGAATGTTTTTTCTCTTCTTTAGAAAACGCCTAATGAGGCGCCTAATGAGGCGATCTTTCATATATCATTTAGTTCAATTCAATGGAATTTAACTAAATGATATATGAAAGATATTTATCAAAAAAGTTCAGACTTTTTATAAATCAAAAAAGTTCAGAATTTTTTGATAAATACATATGTTTTTGAACACATGCTAAGAGAGAAAAACTGTCTCAAAAACAAAACACTACCGACTAAATAACAGAGAAAAATAGGGTCTTGTATTTTTTTCTTCAAATAAAAATATCAAAACAAGTTTACTTAAAGTTAAAGTGCACATTCATAATAACAAGTGCAATGTATATTGAGCTAAGAGTAAAACTTATGGCGCCATTAAAACTGGTAGCTGCATAACCTACCTTACGGAACTTACGATAGAGTCGCGTTTTCAATGAATAGCGGCAATCATTTTCCCTAGAAGATTTTCTCGAACGTTTTCATTATAATATATAATGCTATGGAAAGTTGGTATGTATATAGCAGTATATAGATATGTTTTTATCTATATCTATACTAATATTATAAAGAGGCAATGTTTGGCTTTTTGTTTGTTTGTTATTCATTACAAACAAACAAAAAACCAAACATTGCCTCTTCTTCTCCGAACTCTTCTTCTTCGGCTCCGAAACTACTGGACCGATTTGAAAAATTCTTTCACTGTTGGGAAGTTACACATGACACAGACAAAATGTGTTATTATGAGACGATACCATTGCTATGGTGAAGCGATTGATTTAGTGGAATTCCGCCCCTGGAATCGTTACGTCATCGTGGACGCCAGCTTTCAAAAATTTACCTCAGTCCAACTTTTCGCAGAATAGTAATCCTATCAAGTATTTAGCTAGAGTAAGACATATTATCGTGATAATTCCTTTGACGACATTTCCCTTCATTACGAAACCGAGTAGATGAGGAGTTTTCCCTTCTTAATGAGGAGTAGTAACTCTTTGAAAGTCGAAGCAGTTGTGGCGTAAGAATTGACCCCTCTAACTGCGCCAGGATTTCGTAAGAGCCGAGTTTGGAAAACTACTAGACAAAGGCGAAGAGCTTTCTTTTTTGTATTTTTAAAACCCCCATCTAGCAATCAATAATTCGGTTCAGTTCAGTTCAGTTATTTATTGATAAGAATATTCTTATAAAAATAAATATTCTAATAAATAATGGCATCAATCTACCTACCAAGAGTGGTCATTATAGCAAAACCTTATTTGGTAACCTTATTGTTGTACATGATATGTCCAGCAGTGGTCGTAGATATGATGAGGACTGTCTGAAAATATATTAACAAAGAAAATATCTTTTATAATGCTTTTCCAATCATTTGTTCAGAGCAGTGTAAATAAAAAGTAAATAAATAAAACTTTAATAAAGTTCGATCGAGTATGATTACACGGTCAAAACCAGACAAGAAGACCCCCGACCCTCGTAATACACAAACAAGTAGAAAGAGAGTTTGAGCTCTATTTAAAATGGTTGCCTGTGGTTGAATAGGGTTGGCAGTTTTTTTTTTTTCAATGGTAGGAAAACCTTTTGTATGTATATGGCTTATACGCGGTATTATATGTACAAGGTTTATTTGAAAACGGGTGTAGAACACCCTAACACGTGAACCCTGAACCTATACTAATAGGTTCAGGTAAGTAGATATTTTTATAAAAAATATAATTTATTAGAAGGCTATTTATTTGTCAAAATTCCCTTGTAAATATTAAATTAATCTTATGAAATATTAAATGTTCTATTTTGAGAACATGTATTGCATTATGCACAGAATAATTTTAATTTGTTTTTATAATGATTTGAAAATCATGTCTTCAACAAACTTCGTTATGCAAAGTACTAGAGCCTAGGTTCCTCTTAATCAGGACTAATACGTCTACTACTAATCACGCATCATCATCATCAGCATTAGTCCACATACGTCTAGTCTGGACATAGACCTTCCCTAATGAGCGCCATAGCGTCCAGCTTAACACATCCAGCATCTGCCTATAGTCTTTCACAGGTCGTCACCCCACCTGGCCTGAGGGCGTCTTATACTACGTTTTGCCGTGTCGTGGTTTCCACTTTATGCGTCATCTTATCTAAGTACCTAGTCCTTGTTAAACAGTTTTTGTTGTTTCTTCCCTTTATTTTAATTTTATGTAATTTATTTATTTTTTCACTGATAGCTTGTACATAATTTACTGACTCCATACCTAATTATTATCTTTTATTTATTTATTTTTTTAATAAAATCTAGTACCTATGTATTTATTCATCTGGATTCAGCTGGATCTGAGATCGTGTCTGCCACTCTACTGGGTTCTGACTGAAAACCAGCGCTCTTTCACAAATGACCTGGGTTATTGTGATAGAGCAACAAGCTGAGTCAGGACCTTTTAGACCTACACACGCGCGCTTATCCACTTTCTGTGAGGGCTACTTAGTACCAAATAATACTTACATTTTGTACATACCTTTTAACTTTTTTTTTTTCTTTGTTATATTTTGTCTATGTTACGTGTTTTATAATAGGTACTTTGTAGTCTAATATAATTATGTGTAATTAACCTTGTTTGTGTGTTGTGTTAGTGTTTAATAAATAATTTTCTTTCTTTCTTTCTTTCTTGTTAACGTTTGTTTATTTTATACGTCATGTACCTACTTTGTACCTGATTCTACATTTTTATTTCTATTCTAGTAAAACTAGTTTATGTTACCAATCTAGGTATCCCTAGAATTTGAAATCTCACAATACTAGTGCTATGTGACCATTAACCTAATTAGTGGTAAGCGATCCAGAGATTAACGCAAACTGCACGTGGCATCCCATTACTGAAGCTGCACTGGACCCTTATTCACGAAACGCGCAAACACGTTACTTATAACTGCGAAATAACGGACAACTTAGAAAACCTTCCACCCGACTGGAAGCGTTGTCTCTATGAGAAGTCGGAAAGAATAGTAAAAGTAAAAGTATAAAATAATTTATTTCTTTAGGCTTACAAAATAAGCACTTAGACAAGTCATATAAATAAATTATTATCAAATAAAATTATTTTACTGTTCACTTAAATTTTTTGTCCACTAGTGGAAGAAGTAAAAATCATAGAACCGAGCAAAATATATTGCTGGTTCCGCTGGTCTACAGAAGATGACAGACGACAGTAGTCAGTTGGAGCACTACCCGACACAAGAGCATACCTAAAAGTTTCTAGCCAACTGATTAAATAACACGATAAAGATAAAAGCCGTAGGCACACAAGTGACGCGTTTTGTAGCGTTCAAACAATAGACACTATGGAAGGTAGATAGAGTACTTTGGGTACATTTGATATACTCATTATGTATCGCGTTATTGTCATGGAATCGTTGTGAATAGGTAGATACGCGCACTGAAACATTTTAAACGAGTGACAACCCTGTGTGAAGGTCAAACCCGCACGTGGGTCGTAGAGTAGTGAAATACAGAGAAATTTATCTTTTAATTTACTGACAAAAAATTAATACCTATAACAACACAATCTTGTTGTTGTTGTTGTTTTGTTACTCATCAATAACGTAAGCCTTCGCTATTTTAGTCTTCAAGATTCTCGTTAATTGTTTCATAATGTTTTGATCTAGGTATTACAAATAGGTAGAAAGGACATTATATGTCAAACTTTGCCTGTGAGTGACTCAAGATTGCTTTATGCTATAGGTATTGGTTTGTGCACGCGGCTTATAGAAGTTACAAACATCCATCTATCTTTCCATCCAAATATTTGCATTAATATACTACAGTATACTACCATATTATGAAGTATATTATTATACATGATAGTACAAGTTGTTTTTAATACAACTTGTATTATATCATCATCAGCCTATAGCAGTCCACAGCTGGACATATGCCTCCCCGAATATTGTATTATATGGTAGTTCTTAAAACCAACTTGTTTAACTGGTTTGATCAGGCTAGACAACTTCAATTTCTTATTATTATGGCTCGCTGTGTCTGTGTTGCCACAACTCTGCAGATGGCTCTGTTTTTGACATTCTGACAGCTGCTGTCAAAAATGACAGCAATGTGACTTAAGTCACAAAGTCAGCAAAAGGTTTTTATACAAGACGTAGGGACCGGCAGGGCACAAGCCTTTTTCACGTGAAAGATCACGTATATTGAGGGTAATACAGGGGTTTTTCGTACAAGGTATACAAATTCTTTGCTCGTCAACAGTTACGAGACTAGGTAAACGTAATGTAGGACGCCCTCCGACGAGGTGGAATGACGATCTGCGAAAGACTGCAGGTAGATGCTGGATGCGTCAAGCTGGAGACAGGGCGCTATGGCGCTCATTGGGGGAGGCCTATGTCCAGCAGTGGACTAACATAGGTTGAAGATAAGATGATGAGTTACGAGAGAATAACCGCGGTTTCGTAAGAGTAAAAAAGTAAGTAATCGCAACTGGTTTCGTACAAGTACAAAAATGATTTTTATCGCAAGTGGTTACGGACCTCCCCGGTTTCGTACGCGGCCGAAGGGTGTGCGATTACCTTGTCCGTGATGTGAATTAATGCTGAATGTACTGAAACTGCAATACTCTATGCTAGGAGCGGCAGACGCTTGGCCCTGACGACTAAACGGGTGATGCAGAAATATATATAATCAAATAAACCATTACTCTTTGCGTCTAGGTGTTTCATAAAATTTTCCAAGAAACGTTTGGTAATCAATGGAGATAAAAGTACCATAGGAGAAAAACTGGTGCAAAATTGAGGTTATATAAGATCGTCCTCCCACTCGATGGACCGACGACATTGTAGCGGTCGTAGGGAGTCGATGGATGGAGGCGGCGACCGCTATTCGTGGTAACGTTTTGGGGAAGCCTATGTTAGTGTTTAGTTAGATCCTTTATTTTTTGTATTGATGGTGCAATAAAGATAATATTGTATTGTATTGTTCAGCAGTGGGCGTGTACGGGCTGATGATGATAAGATTGTGTTTCTATGTCTGTTTAATCGTGGCTGAAACGATTTTGATTTAGTTTTTTGGTCAAACACAGTACTTTCCAAGATGAACACAAATATCTGTCACAACTGTCAACTCCCTAGACTATTGAAAACGAATGAAATCAAATTAATTTTTTGCATGAAATACATGTTATAAAATTTGTTATAATGTAGGAATGTCATAATGTGTTCTGCCTTATTAAGCGTAAGCGCAAAAATTTAATATAACTAATACTAAAAAAACAAATACATAGAATTCACAGACAAATAAAGAAATAATAATAATAGAATCATCAAAATGAAAAAACATAACAAACAACATAAAAAAATATAGAATAATATAAGGGCTCTATCTACCCTAGAGCCGAAATGGAGTTTCTGAAATTAAATTTGAGTTATTATAATCCTGTATTATTATTGTTATTGTGGGGGCTGTAGGGAAGCAGTGGATCCGACTGGCACAAGACCGCCAGGGGTACAGAGATAAGGAAGATGCCTATACCCAGCAGTGGGTGTTACCGACTGATTAGATAGATAGATAAATAAATAATGCTGGACAATTCACACAGCATTATCTAGCCCCATGGTAAGCAGAGCTTGTGTTATGGGTACTAGATAACTGATATACATACATAATACAATACATTACATAGATAGATATTTTTTATTATATATAGAAAACGACCAGATCACCCGGAACAATTCTATGCAGATCGTACACACAATTGTTCCGAGGCGGGAATCGAACCCGCAACCTCCTGCGTCGCAGGCGGACCTTCGCCCACCGCGCCACATCGGTCGTCATATTTAGATACTTAGAATAACTAGTATAGATGGATATTATAATCCATAAATTCTTCATACAAACTCGTACGAGTATGCAGCTAATGTAGGACAGATATTTGTCCGCGCTTAGAAGATTAATACATTTTTTTTTCTTACATGTTGTTTCATCGAAATAATATTATTAAAAAATAGTGTTATTACTAATAACTCGTAAGCCATGCCTGTCTAGTCTCTTTAATACAAATTGGCTACTTCAGTCTCTCAATCTCTTACGAGTACCCTTACATAGCAATTAACATGGGTGCAATATCCTTAAACCGGATTATTGTTGGCAACTCTGAGTTATAGCTATATAATTTTTTATATTTTTTCGGAGTTTCTCTGAAGGAAGGGATTCGCAACGAATACATCCGACAGAGAACCAAAGTTATCGACATAGCTCTGAGAATTAGCAAGCTGAAGTGGCAGTGGGGCGGCCATATCTCGCGAAGAACCGACGACGACGGCCGCTGGGGCAAACGTGTTCTTGAGTGGAGACCACGACTCGGTAAACGTAGTGTAGGACGCCCTCCGACCAGGTGGGATTACGACCTGCGAAAGACTGCAGGTAGATGCTGGATGCGCCAAGCTGAAGACAGGGCGCTATGGCGCTCATTGGGGGAGGCCTATGTCCAGCAGTGGACTAATATAGGCTGATGATGATGATGAATTTTTTTTAAAACAATTTTAGCGAGAGAGTATTAAAATTATAACTTACAAAAATATGTTTATGTTTTACGATTGAATAACTTTCATAGAAACATCTATGTTATGTACCTAGGAATATTTATAAAAAAAAATCGTGTTAGTTACACTTTATAACTCAAGAACAGCTGAACCAATTTAGCTGAAAATTTGTCTGGAGGTAGCTTAGAACCAGGAGACGGACATAAGTTATTTATTATTTTTAATCCATTTGACACATAGAAGACGGGCGCTAAGGCGCGCATTGGGGGAGGCCTATGTCCAGCAGTGGACTAACATAGGTTGATGATGATGACACATAGATTTCCACGGGGGCGAAGCCGCGGGGCGCAGCTAGTTATTTATAAAAACACAATAACGTTACAGACGCTATTTTGGAAAATAGCAATAAAACAAAAATAGACATACAATTTGAAATAGGAAAAAGCAAAGCTGATACTACATAATATTATGTCTGCCCCAAAAAAACATTTTTATGAAGTGTAAATTTGATAATATAACTCTATTAATGAAAAACCCTTTTGAACTTGAGTGCGGTTTAGATACATGACAAATATTAAAAAGGCTTACCAATCTACCCCGGGCCAAGTTAATCGTAGACGAAGGGTAATGGAGGACCAAGGGAGGATCTTTATAGGGGTCGTAAAACAGAATTAAGATAGCAAACATAGTATAAAGATGAAATTAATAAAGGCACCACTGTAGTTCATACACAAACAACATACCCACAGGTACATAGGTATTTTGAATCTAGTTTCAGTTTCAGTTATTTTATTAATAAAGTTTATTTTATTTCATTTCATTTCATTTCATTTCATTTCATTTCATTTCATTACATTTTTTTTTTTTTTTTTTGCACGATAAACTATATACGAAACCTATTCTAGAAAATTAATACAAAGGTGAACTTAACCCTAACAAGAGTTCTCTTCCAGCAAACCTTATTGGGAGAGAGAGACAAAGTGAAGAGAGAAGTGTGTATATGTGCATAAATAAAATTATAAATAGACAGAAGATTAAATTTTAACTTACTTATTCAATATACTACTAAATACTATAATAGAATACTAAACAAAAATACTAATTAATTTAGCGTTTTTATGTTATATGCCATTTTCTTAATCTATATATATAAAAGAAAGTCGTGTTTGTTACAACACTTATAACTCGAGAACGGCTGGACCGATTTAGCTGAAAATTGGTGGAGAAGTAGCTTAGAACCAGGAGTCTAACATAGGATAATTTTTATCATTTAAACCATTTGACACATAGATTTCCACGGGGGCGAAGCCGCGGGGCGCAGCTAGTTCTAATTAAATTATCAAAAAGGTAGATCATAAATTCATAGTAAATTGATTAACAAATTTTTCATTTTTTTTTGCGCTACTGGTCAAGATCTCCTATGTCCTCTATGACCCGGAAATATTCCCGAGTAAACCTTTCTCCCATTGACGTTACAAGGTTGATAACCTCATAACAAGGGTTCCCTTCGATTCCTCTGACAGCACTTCCAAACATTAAAAAATCAGGAGGTTTTGATTATTACCTACCACCTGTTAAAATATTTAGGAAAAAATTTATTAAATAATTTGTAATGGACGTTTCCGTAGTTTTGTCTGAATAAATTTTCAATTTCACATTGGTAGAATAATCATCATCATCATCTCTAGTAGTCGAAAAGCAAGCAGTGTTCCAAAATTATATTTTACCAGTTTCTGCCTGCGACTTTGCACACGTTGTTTCTATATAGATCGTTTGGAAAGTGTTTTATGGGTTAAAAAGTGATTCCAGGCTTGCTACATCTATACAAAATTTCAGCCAGAACCATTTCGTAGTTTTGGATTGAAGGAGCAAACAAACATCCATCCATCTAAACTTTCACATTTTTTATATAACTGCGATAGTCCAGACTCGCAAGTAATAAGTACTTATCGTAGAATCGATTTCTCTTGCATCTGCGGCAGGAAAGCCTAGCATTCTACGCCAAAGAGGCAAGAACGACATAAAACTAAATATTGTAACAAAGCAACGTACAACGATCGCAATAAAAGATAAACTCGAAACATTTCTCACTATACAACTAGAAAACGTTTAATGAGTTCCAACTTAGAACGTAGCTTTGATGACCCTAACCATTAACTTACTCTGATTCCTAGGAAACTTTGACCGCTATTTAATGGCAGTAAAATAGAAATACGTCATAAACCTCCAATTACAAACTACAATAACGAGTACCGCTTTATGACAGCTATTAAACAATACGTATTCTAAAGAGGATCACAATAAAGCGCACGGATAAGTACCTACCTAGTCATAAGCATTTTTAGAATCGTGCTAGAAGTTCCGGAGATAACGCATTAAAAGCCAACTTACAAACTAACCCCTTATATTTTAGTGTAAGAGATGCAGGTGTAAAGTAAAACCTTAACTTGAGTGTATTTCTCAATAAAACTCTAGAATGTGTCTGGTCTGAATGGACTCTTGCTGAAGGAGAAATTACAATTTTATAGCGCATATGCGTTTTATCCGGATTAAAAGCATAGGGACCTTACGTTGCTCCCTGAGGTATTCCGTGCATGATATACGTAAAACGATTCTTATTTACTTAAACAATAAGCATTATTTTCAATGCAAAATATATTATAATAAAAAACCAATACGCTGGGTTCGTAACTCTATCAAAGATCTTACAAAACAGACGTTTTTAATCTCTCGAAAGCGTTTGCAAAGTTCTAGAAAGTTATTGAAATGTTCTCGAAGCATACTTTACTGCTCTTTGATGTGATGGCTTATTGAAAGATTTATTCGGAACACTAATATGATGCGAAAGTAAGTAGGTCTGTTGCCCTTTTAGGCCTATTTAAGGCTGAATATAGACCGTGTAATATGGAAAACACAAAAAATTGTTTTCGTTATATACGTTTTTAAGTAGGTAAGTTCATTGTTTTTTGATTATTGCGCAGGTAAGTATTCACGCCAAATTGTCCTTGTTCTAATATAGGATACTTTACGGAAAAATGCCTGTGAAGCAGTTGGCAGAAGTAAGTATTTATATTAGATTTTCTATGCTCGTGCAAAGGTTAAAAAATCAGTTTATTGGATTAATATTGTTCTCCGTAAAGAACTTCAACTGTTAGAAATACTTCACAAAGCAAAATATGGAATAAAACTTTTAAAACTATCATGGTTATCAACACTAAAGTCATTTAAAACGGGACATTTACCATGATTTACTCAAAAATCAAATCATGGTAAATATCCCGTTTTAAATGACTTTAAAATATGGAATGTTTTAATTCCATAATAAAAGAGTTGAGTTTAGTCGTAGAAGCAAAAGTATCAATACTGCTTTGAACTATTTACGACAC
Source organism: Eupithecia dodoneata (assembly GCA_947044415.1). Taxonomy (NCBI): domain Eukaryota; kingdom Metazoa; phylum Arthropoda; class Insecta; order Lepidoptera; family Geometridae; genus Eupithecia; species Eupithecia dodoneata. Next base: position 7,808,452 of record OX345670.1, read on the forward strand.
AAATCTCTTCGATTGATTATAATATAATCAATCGAAGAGATTTGTGTCGTAAATAGCATTTTGATTTGCACATCGATCTAATTTGAACGCCATGTATCGACTAAGTACAACGCTATCCGTAAAAGTGACCACAGTAAAAAATTGAATTACAATAATTCCTGTAGCATACTTTTTCGATTTATCACGCTCACACCCCAGTCTATTTTCGCACTATTCTGATAACTCGACCATAAAGAAGCGATAAGTTCTCCGATTCCCGTAAAATATCTCATACCGTAAATTATCTTTCAAGGAAAGCTGTAAAAAATTGTCTTCATCCAACCCCTAGGGTTGTTCAACTTGTCCAGCACAATAGTGTCGAGATAAGAGTAATTAAACTTGTTTCTGCTCATAAGCTGAATTTTGATTACGTATAAAAACAAAAAAAGTCAACCAATTAGAGGTCAAAATAGTATGAGAGATACACTTAGGAATAAATCTGAATTGATCTGTAGTTATGCTCTGAGTATATGGATCTTTTATTTAAAAACTTGTTTATTTTTTGAAGATATCCCATTGAGACAAATAAGTACGCCATCTTGACGATGAGACGATGTCACACTTATTTGTCACAGTATCACTTTATTCAGTATGACAGATCTTATAAGCTCAAAGAATACATCTAAACCGGCCAGCTGATCAAAACACACCATCCCTACTTTGGCTTCTATGTGTGTGTAATACTTCTGGAGTAACACACACACACAGGAGCCAATATAAATGTATCCATCGCTTATTCTACCTTGGTGCGAGTTCAACAGGTTAAGATTACTGTAACTACTGGTGCTTCTGTGGTTCTATCGATTAAGAGGCTTTGTGATTCTACGTAGCTAGTTATTTGGTCGGTAGGTTCTGTGGTTTTGTGTATGATATATAAATGCCTCGTTAGTCTAGCGGTACCGTGTTCAACCGCTGATATTGCAGTCTCGAGTTCAAATCCTAAGAATCGCTCAAATGTCTTGCTACTGGGATTTTTCTAGAATATATTCAAAAACCTTGATATTTTTTGTATACCTTCAAAAGGGTTACAAAACCCAAGGAATATTGGTGGAAAATATTTAAGGACGTTGTTATTACCGAAGGAAAACACAAAAGTTCGAAACAATTTTTGGTTTTGAAAGATTTCATTCATCATTTAATTGAGGTATCGTCCGTTTTCGAATTCAGATAAAAAGAAAACTTTATGTGAGATTATGCATTGTTGAAGTTTGTGTTTAAGTTTTTAGTGATACCCTCTTTTAGTGATATCTTGTTGTTTTCTGTTTTTGTTAAGTTTTTATTCATAATTAACGTCTTTGTTGACGTAAATTATCTTGGATTCTAAATATGAGTTAGCATGACCGGCTCTGAAAAATATAAGTAGGTAGGAATAGTAAGTACTCAATACCCAATCATATTTTATTATGTTCTAGAGGTGTTTATAATCTAGCGAATTAAATATTATATTAGAATTAAATATTTTAAATGTTTCTCATTTTCGTGCTCTCGGGTCATAAAGTGACCGGTCCTTGAGGGCTTGTAGTGGGGCTGAAGTCAACAGCACAGATGCACAGAGGCCCTCAAAGGCGAGGGTTATTATTATTATTATAATTGATGGAGCATTTCATTGTTATTTTATTAGGTATATTATACTCTTTTGCATATATCTTATCTCACGGAGAATAAAAGTGCACATCTTATTGCCTCACGTAGAGGTTTATAATGTCGCGCCATGTGTCGCTACGAAATGCGGTTTGTAGCAAGTGTATGAACTATTAGGGATGCCACAAAATTGTTGATTTAATCAAACGCAGCCTTTTTAGTTTAGAGTTTTGATAGCTTTCAAATCTTTCTCATTTTGAAATGGGGACAGTATAATAAAGCAGTATAAAAAAATATTATAAACAATGCTGGGCAATCCACACAGCATCATCTAGCCCCAACCTAAGCTAAGCTTGTGTTCTGGGTACTAGATGACTGATAGGTCATGACATGACTTAGAAACCATTCACTTGTTTATAAACCACTTATTTGAAATAATTGAATTAACTGAAAGCAGTGCAAATAAATAGCATTCAAGACAATATGGCACGGTGGGCGAAGATCCGCCTGCGACGCAGATATTTGTCTCCTGAGTTTTGTTCGTTTTCTATGTTTAATAAAAAGAAAATAAACATTATGTTATGTATTTTATTACGTACATCAGTCATATACAATTATACATAGTATCCATAACACAAGCTCTGCTTAACTTGAGGACATAATTAATATTTTCTGTGATATTAATACTGACAACCCTACGATCATACTTCGCTTTTATTGCGCCTTTACCGTGGAAGTACTTTTATAAATGGAAGTTAAGAAGGCTCGTTGTCTTCATTTACCACCGTTTGTCCCGCAGTGTACTTAGTTCTACCCGAAAGGCGATAGGGGGCGTAAATTGATTGCCTATAACCAAAACCCAAAGTCATTGAGAAGGTAGTGTTACTTTGTAAGTTGCTTCTTGCCCAAGTTCCTACTATGCAACTTACTTCACTTCATTTATTCATATTGGATGGACAACCTCAGGGGTTGTCCATCCAATATGAATAAATGAAGTGAAGTAATAAATAAGTTGGAAGTTGGATCTAGGGCCAGATCCAAAAGGCGGTACTCCTGGACTCGGCACGCATCTTCAGGAAGTTCCTCATGTCTCTCCTGCAGCCCTAATCACCGGCCGCTTGAGCCTTCTTTCGGTCAGCGGTCAGTGATCTACCGATTTGATATATTTTTACTGTAGAATAGTTTTTTAATGTTTTATTGTATTTTCTATAGTACAAACAACCTCGTTATGACCAAAAATGGAGAATTTGAACCTTTCTCTCAAGTTTTGCCAATCATTGGCTATATTTTAAGCGGTCAACAGCATTTAAAATCAACAACAAAGCTTGCATGCTGCAAGAAAAACAGACAAATAAACGCCTAAAAAATCGCAGACTACAAAGTCTGTCCCAAAGAGAAGCTTAAACATAGAGTAACTTTTTTATACGGAGACGCTTAAATCCTAACAATATTATAAACGCAAAAGTTTGTAAGTATGAATGGATGGATGTTTGTTACTCTTTCACGTAAAAACTTACATATCAGAATAACACATAGGCTAAAATTCATAAAGATAAATTGTATATTATCCAAAATATCTATCACCACGCAGGTGAAACCGCGGGGCGCAGCTAGTGCAGAAATAAAAAATCTATTTTAATTTTCAAAAAGTCTTATCGAGCGTGTGAAAGCTTCCAAGACGTAGCTTTAACTAATCCGTTGATTTATGGATTAATTTTCGCTTAATCCTTCAGCAAAACGGTGAAGTTTGAAATTCAGAATATCGACGGATCCAGATAGGGTCGTCACCCGAGCAAAGTGCAAAGGTTGCGAAGCTTAATTGAAATATTTTGGAGCAATCTGTTCATTATTTCTATTCATGCTCAGAAATAAAAAATATTTTGTATTTTGTGAATTCACCTACAGTTGACGGAGGGTTACTTAATGATCTGTTTTTAATTTTCTTTGTCATTGTTTTAAAATCATTCTATTCTCCTTGCTGGGGATTGAGATGAGACGAAAAAGGAGAGGGAGGCCTTTGCTCTGCAGTAGAACACTCTGGGCTAATATAATATAATAATTGTTTTATGGTCGCAAAAAATATGCCAATTGTTTCATACAATATGCCACAACTGTATTTCAAATTCTAATAAGTAAGTTCTTCGAAATTATCCCCAGTGTGAGCTTACGCTCTTCAATAGCAAAAAGCTTTTAATATTTTTTAAATAATTATTTCAAATAGATACATTTTTATAAGCTGGCGCGATTGTCATTTGCTTTTTCATGCAATTAACTAGGTACGCTTACGTCACAAACCTGTCTATACTGGAGGCCTACTCTAGTTTTCCTCTTCCTTATCCGCATGTGAGAAGTACAGCTGATACAAACAAAACAAACAAAACTCAACGTGCAGCTTACTTACAAATGGCCGTTTTCGAATGGCGAATTTTGTGACTAACATAGACTTCTTTTTATTTCATATTTGATTGTATAACTATATTGTGTTCTAACCTTAATCTAACTATATTTTAGATTAACAGTCTGTAATTAGTATAATTGGCCTATGGCCGTTCTGATTACGTAAATAAATAAATAAATAAATAAATAAATAAATAAATAAATCATTTCCATGGAATATAAATAACCACACAACGTTTAAATAGAAGAAAAAAATCGACAGAAGTGGGACACTGAAATCAAAGAAATTAAATATTAAACCAAACCTTTCGATTTCGACGGGACTTGAACTCACGACCTTCCAAGTGCGCGTTCAAGTCCCGTCGAAATCGAAAATTTTGGGATATTATTTTATTTCTTAGAGATAACCCCAAGTGCGAGAGCTTACGCACTATAATAACAAAAACATTAGCTCTGAATTCAAACTCAAATATTGACTGTAAAGTCTCCAAAAGGTAAACTATGAATGTCCATTGGTAGTCAAATAGTAAAGGGCTACAGTGTATTAATCTGTGGCACTGGGGCCAACTAGCGTCCAACTAGGCAGTAGAGCCATTGAAACTAGCCTCCAACTCTCTCAATGCACTCAATGTTGCTGGGGCAGTTGTATTAGCTTTTTATGACTAAAGTTATACTTCTGACTTCTATAAAGGACTTGCAGTGTGCATTTTCTAGTGTTCATGACACTGAAAAGTTCTCTTTGGAGTATTTCATAATTCCACCACGGTAGGTATTGAATTACAGTGTGAGTCTGCATTAGGTACGCAAACTAAAATCAGGGAAACTACGCCCTATTTTATCGACGGAAAATGTGAGAAAAATGTTTTCTTTGGTAATTTTTTATAGCGTTTTGAAACTTTGTTTTCGCCACGATGACCCACAGCTAAACAAATTGGTGTAACTTTTGAACTAACCGATCAATTACTATGACACAAACTCACTCACATTATGTAGGTTTATGTGGTGTATGTATTGTAAATTCTAAGGTCCGTATTATGAAAGCTTGGTCAGTCACATGTCTATGCTTGAGTGATGTTTATTCCATAGAAAATCGTTGCTCAAGCATACATTGATAGCAAGCTTAAATAATACGAGCCTAAGGGCGATTATGCACTACAAGGAATTTTACTGTCTGGCAGTCCGATTTTTTACGGTCCGATATGGCACGCCATATAATGTATATACTAGTTTGTGCACTATACGTAATTTTACCGTCCGATATTTTACTTTTCCCCATTCCGGAACGGTTTTTTGCGTGTAGTTTAACTGACGGAGAACTGAAAAGAGACTGAAAATACGGAGCTAAACTGAGGCGTATCATCCGAGTAAAGACGGACAAGTGCACAAGCCAATCATCCGTTTTTTTCATGCCACTTCGGACCGTAAAAAATCGGATGTTCGGACAGTAAAATTCATTGTAGTGCACAATCGCCCTAAATGTCAGAGGATTTTATGTGTCACAATCACATGTTACCTGAAAACGCTTGTAATTGTAATTGCTCACGACCTTAAACAGTTGTATGGATAAAGATAAATTTAGTTGGCCATAAACTGGTTACGTACAATAACACAAATAATAATATGTATTTAGTACACAATAACTAGACAGTAGCATAGTTTTGGCAGTTGTCGGGTGCGCCGAAACTTTATGGAAGATTCTGTGTCAATTCTGTTCAAGCCACTCTTGTCTGACCCAGGTTGTATTATTGTAGACGTAGATATTATCATCTTTACAATAGGTAATACTAATAACCTATTCTAAGGATGATTATTATCTGCTTCAAGAGAAATCATCATCATCATCATCAGCCTATAGCAGTCCACTGCTGGACATAGGCCTCCCCCAATGAGCGTCATAGCGCCCTGTCTTCAGCTTGCCGCATCCAGCATCTACCTACATTCTTTTGCAGGTCGTCATCTCACCTGGTCGGAGGGCCTACACTACGTTTACCGAGTCGTGGCGTATGAATGTGAAGTGATGTGTAGTTATCGCCATTTTTTGGGATAAAATTTGATTTCCTACAAAATAGCCTCTCTAATTAGTAATACCTACATATATGGTATGACACTAATTCACACTAGTTGGTAAATTATCGGTTTATTTAATAGCAAGGTAATTAATTTTTGGCAACGTTGTTAGTTTGGTAATAAATTAGCCTCTATCTATAATGTTGGAGGGTGAAATATTCGGTAATTTGGGTATATGTAAATCAGAATTTTGATGTAGCACAATTCTGAAAATTAGGTTTGTTACTAAGGATGGAGCTATATTTTATCTGTGTTTGCATTTTGTCTGTGACTTGTAAGTAAAATACATACAAAAACATAATTATACTTAATTTTTTTTGAAAAAAAACTAAAGATCGACTTTAAATTCCTTAGGATTTAAACAGTTAGTATTTTTTTGGGGACAAATGGTTATCCCATATAACAATAGTTCACTTGGGATACCTAGATATAACATTTAAACGGTTCGATGGGCACAGCGCATGCGAAGCCGCGGGCAAAAACTGGTTATAAAATAAGAAAGCAAAACACGATAACAACAAAACACTACTGGATCTGACGATGCATATAATAAGGCCTTCTAGAATATTCTAGAAATATCTGTAATTCCATCACTTTGATTAGCAAGCGAAAGATAACGTAACCTTGATTCGGCATTATACTTTGTTTTGCATTTAATAAGGGATCCCTTTTTACCTTGAGACGTTAGAATCATCTTACTGTAAGCACTTATGATTGGATTTCCTTTGAATTCCTTATCTTGGGCATGAAATAATTTTTCTACAGAACCATCTTTGATTAGCTAATGCGTAACGACTTCTAAGGAATACTGGTAAGGTCAGTCTGCTGGTAGACTTCACAAATCTGCGCGTCATTCGTATACAAAAAACAAAGGGTATCGCGTCAGGTTTAGTAATTTACCTATGTATATAACAAGTTGAAGATTTCCACTCACCCCAATATGCACTCCATCCACAAACAGCTGCGGCACCAGGATATCCTCGCTCTTCATCCGATCCCTGATCTCGTCCTGGTATTCGGTGCTCATGAAGACATCCCGCTCATCGTACTTCACCAGGAGATTCCTTAAGATCTTCTTGACGAGCACGCAGCGTTGGTAGGTGCTTCTGACTATGCCCATTGTGGTGGTGTAGAGGACGACCTTCCCGGCGTCTTTTTCTCTGTAGCTCTGAAAAAAAAAATGCTTTGGTTATTACGTGTTTTTATGAAAAGAAAACAAACTATGGTGCTAAAAGCTAAACACATACAATATGTCCAGCCGTGGACTGGTAAAGGTTATTGTTGATGATAGATTTTTGGAAATATTTTTTTGTTGAGACGCTAGCCCACGCTTGGTAAAGTAAAGAGATAAGTCACGTCAAAGGTGCCTATTTAGAACTAGCACTGACTGGTTTGAATCAATTCAGATCTCGCAAAAACTAATTAGACGGTGGCAACAATTTAAGACCTGTGTCATATTAGTGATTGTATAACAACATACTTTGCAGTTTTAGCAATATTTGAATTGACTCCAATTCAAATGTCTCGCATAAAAATTAATTTGATACAATTTGACAGTGAAAGTAGCTTACTGGTAGCGACATCTAGTGAAAAATTTAAGCAATAACTACCAAGCAAGCAAAGGTTATACTGTTGAGAAGGAGGGATGACGATAGTTCTCGCAATAAACGATAGATGGCGTAAAGTTTATACATTATATACCTAAATGAAGTAAGATTAAAAAAAATATGAGGCGTTTTCCAAAAAGAGCCCTTATCAAAGAATAAGTAATTGAAAGTAATCTATTAAATGAAAAGCCCATAGAGTTATTTTTGTACGTCCAATTATCAATAGAAGTAAGTAATCATTAATTTAATATTTTTTTTATATGTATTTAAAAATTATATTTAATTTAGTTGTTTTGTTAAATCCATGTATTTGTAGATAGATAGATAGATATAATATAGTTTATTGTACAAAAAGTTGTACATAGGCGAGCATAATGCCAGATAGCATTCTCCACCTGCTAACCTTTGGGTAGTGTGGACAACAGTTTGGTAGGTAGTGCTATATAATAGAGATAATAAAATATACTACCCACTCATAATGATACCAAGCTACTTATATTACACTTAAACAGTAATATATATACCTTTATAAATATCATGAATGCGTTAACCGCCTTTCCCTCAACGTATGTATTTCAAAACTATGTACAAAATGACCTACAAACACAGTCAAACAGACTTGCTGACCACAAATTCACATGTTTATGCCATCTCTATTTATGCAGACGTTTGTACTGTCCCGTAGAAAAGTGCTAATTGAATTGTTGACAAGCTATATAACAATGACAGAACCCCCTACCTTAAAATGTGTTTTATATTCATCATCATCATGAGCCTATGATAGTCCACTGCTGGACATAGGCCTCCCCCAATGAGCGCCACAGCGCCCTGTCTATATATGTCTATTGTCCCGTTCTATTTATGTTATATTAATATACTATGTTACAAATGTATTTATTTCGGTTCATCTGGTTTTTTCCTGTGTTGTTTGTGTATGAACCTAATCAATAGTCTATCAAGCGAAAACATCTCTAATGGATTTATGGTAGGGCATGTTTTAAATAATTATTTATGAGCAGAATAACTTTTTACAAATAATAACTTTTTTAGAAATTATTATCTCGTGGCCGAATTATGAAAAATGTTTTTAAAGATTTTCTAGTTGAGCCCTCTTATATTATATTAATGTAAAGCAAGTTATTATTACAGTTAAACACAAATATTTTATTTTATTTTAATAAACTAGAGGTCACCAACTATCTATTATTGAATTAATTGATTCCTAGCCTAGATCAAATTACAAATAATTCAAAATATATCAAATTGTTAGCTAATCGTAGTATGAACGAGCAAACAAGCCATTTGCGTACCGACTTAGGTACTTGACCAAGAGGTTCCTAATATTATAATTATTCGCTTTTCATATTTTTCATGGGTAAAAAAATCAGAATAAAATGGGTCGCCGAATCATCTACAACAAGTCGGTTAGGCCGCCGCCGCCGCGCCTCGGCCGCCCCTGGCGCTGATGCTGGTCTGTGAATGCATTAATGACTAAATGGACGCGACTGTACACTCGGAATCCTCTCGGTCTCGGTGCAATATTGTTTGCGTTATGCAATCGTACGCAAATGTTGACGTTGACATGAACTCAGAATTGAGGGATTGGTCAATATTATTGTACGGTGAAAGCTTGTATGGGTAATTTACCAATAATTAAACGAAAACACTTGTGACTGTATCAATAATTCGTTATGAAACTTGTAGTACTCTTCTGCGTGCCGCTGTGTTGGACGAATCGTCAAAATTAATTGACACCCAAAAAAATAAAAACAATTTTTTTATTTTTATTTATTTACCATACATGTCGGAGATTTTTCATCTAGTGCTAGATTTGTTAACAAAAAACTACTAGATCATGTCAAGGAAAGGATAGCTAAATAAAAGCATTATGTCTTGTTCTTACACCGCTGTGATTGGCTGATAAGGTAGTATGCTATTTTTTATTCTGAATTTTAATTTTGGAATGAAGACTGTGTTATCTTGCACCGCTGTGATTGGCTGAATAGGTAGTATTTTTAAATTTTTCGAAATAAAAAATATTATATGAAATATTTTTTTTATAGGTTTTATTAATTATTACCTATAAATTTTATTTTTCATATAATATTTTTTATTTCGAAAAATTTAAAATCGCGCGAGGAGCTTTGACATTAGTGTCAAAGCTCCTCGCGCGATTTTTTTAGTCTGGTTGATCTAGAATATTTTAGGTGACTAGTCTAGGGAAGGATGCGATATTACGACCACAGCGGCTGTCAATAGCCTAGTGTCACAATATCTTACAGTCTGAGGCAATGACTCAAGTAGGTGTTGCTACACCCATTCACAAAATACCCAGCTAGATGAGGTTTTAAGAGAATCATTGCAAAAGTTCTCACGCATGGTTTCGGCAAATATAAATTCTTAAATATTTACTAACGAGGTAAATATTTGAGGCTGTTCTTACACACCTATGACACGTAACAAAAGCATTTTCGAGAGGTGTGTTGCGTATATTAGAGGTATACCCAACACACCTCTGAAAAATGCTTTATTTATAATTAATGAAGAAAAAAAGGCGGAGTTGCTCAAAGGTTGAAATATAGACTGTCTAGAAACCGTTGAAGCCGACGTAGTCGAAATTTGGCTTGGAAGACATCATCAGCATTATGATATAGGCTTGTCACACTTTTTAAGCAAGAGAAGTGAAAAAATGTTTTTGTACTTATTTCTGATGGATTTGGAAATAAAAAATGTGCAATAAATCAAAATTTCGAGAAAATAAAACAAAGTTATTGAGGCCTTTCAAAGTCCATTTAGAGCATTTGGACTCAATTACGTGTTTGAAAGGTATGCAATTATTTACTTGATTTGAATGTCAAGATTAAATTGAAATGTTTTTAAACACTGTTGGCCTTGATAGTACCTTGAATTAGTTGAATAGGCAATTATGTCAAAATGCGTGTTATGATAATTTTTTTAGTTCCGTTTTATTATTTTTTTTATCTGTAAGACATTCACTAACTTACAAAACTTTATTGTATTTTATAGGTACTTTACCTTCATTATGTCATTGAAGAAAAACAATTACTCTTAAGTTTGTTTGTACACAAGAGGTTGCGGGTTTGATTCCCGCCGGAACAATTATTGTTTGTACGATCTGCAGATATTTCTTACGGGTGTTCTGGTCGTTTTCTATGTACCTATAATAAAAAATATCTATCTATGTAATGTATTGTATTATGTATATCAGTTATCTAGTACCCGTAACACAAGCTCTGCTTACCATGGGGTTAGGTAATGCTGTGTGAATTGTCCAGCATTATTTATTTATTTTATTTATGAAAGAAGGTTGTATAACGAACATTTTGTTTAGTTATATTCATTTCATTTGAATCATTATCATTTCGACGATTGTTAACTCAATTTTTTCTTCAATTCTGATTGCGTAGCGTATTTAATTTCACACTGTCATTTAGCAGTAAAATATTTAATTATGTATACAACTAGTTGTATACATAATTAAAAAACGCGTTAAGGTTATTTCTATACCATGGAAACTGATTTATAGGATAAAGTAGCTCATGGTTTATAACAGGCCTAGAACTACCTATATGACAAATTTCAAACCAATCTAAGTAGTTATGGCGTGAAGAAGAAAGTAAACGAACCAAATGAAGCAAAAAAAAAAAACATTGAGAAGGGGAAAAAAAATATTCCCACAAAACACAAGGATCGAGGGGTCGTCACCCCTCGAGTTGACGCCGGGGTAATGAGGCCAAGCCTCGAGGCCCCTCTCTGTGCCCCCACCAGGGCCGGAAATAAATTTATTGATTTGGCGTGAAGAGGTAAGAAACATCCTAACATTACCATTTATAATATTATTTTTTAATTGTGGTCCAAATCCGCAACCAAAACCATCCAGCCGAATTTAGAACATCCTATTTTTGTCAGTAGGTTGAAAATAAAGTAGCGATTAATACTATAATCAGTTTCCTAATAAATATAGATTAGAAGGTTGAGACCATTGAGAGCATTGCAGAATGTAGGCGTTGCTATCAATATCATAAATAAATGATTAGGTATGATTTCAATGCCTTCTAATAAATTTTTAATGCAACCTTCAAGCAAAAGTATAAAAAGAAACCTTATTAACAAATGGAACTACGATGAAACATTGCTTAATTTACTAATGTACCTCTATAGTACATTATTACTATTATTGGAATGTTTGCGGCTTTGCTTCATCCTCCGTAAAAAGACCGCATCCCTGATTCGCAGGGTACGCGACAGCCCCAACACCATCCTAAACACTATAGCAGGTAGAATCACCTCTCCCCTGTGGAAATGTTTCATGGGGAGAGTGATTTAATTTAATTTAGTTTTAATTTCTAGTATTAGGTATAACTAACCCTAGTAATAAGTTCTTAATGTTTAATTTTACTAACAAATTATGGATCATTTAAGTTATCTGAAATAAAATCTTTTTATTTATTTATTATTGATGAGGTCTGTAATGGGTTGCATATAAATTGAAAATATACCCAGAAAAACCGGACAGATTATTATAGAATCAGATATTTGCAGATCATTCAAAAAATTGTCCCAAGGCGGAAATAGAACCTGTCAGCGGCGGGCGAAGATCTGCCTCCTGAGACGCAGGCAGATCTTCGCGCCACAGAGGTCGATAATCACAAAACGAATTATTACATCAAACGTTAAGAACAAAATAGAACCCAGGAACTGAGAGTGTCCTTTGCAAAGAGCTTTAAAGCTAACTGTCTATTATTCCCTGGCTATCTCATAAAGCTAACTGTGCACTATTCCCTGGCTTTCTTATACCATTACGATCCAGCTAAGTGACCTTGCGAGGCGAACCAGTAGGTTCCGAGTTCTAGCCATTCATAGGCCGGTTCTACCATAGATAAGGTTAATAGAACAAGTAGAAGTAGTAAGGACTTCCAGATATGTCGTTTATATTTGGTATTTAAGTGGGGATGATATGTTTGTGATTGCATTTGAATTGCTAGTCAGACGGAATAAGGCTCACTACAGTTATTTGTTTTTAAGAATTAGTAAAATAAATGTTTCCAACACAGAATTTTAGATAATCAAAACAAATGCAAAGTTAAGTTTGTTCACGAACATTATTGTATTGTATAACAACTGCGCCCCGCGGCTTCGCCCGCGTGGAAATCGATGTGTCAAATTGTGTTTATGTTATCTAGCAACCCGTCCCGGCTTCGCACAGGTGTAATGTAGATATGTATTATTATGGGGCATATAAACCTTACTCTTGAATAACTCTATCTATTGCTGAAAACTGCATTAAAATCAGTTGAGTAGTTTAAAAGATCTAAGCGAACAGACAGCGGAAGCGACTTCATTTTATCCTATGTCATCATCATCAGCCTATAGCAGTCCACTGCTGGACATAGGCCTCCCCCAATGAGCTATTAAAATATTATGTAATAATATTAATTATACTATGTAAAGAAGATAAATTATTTTATTTAATTAGAACGGCATAATCACCAATTACGCGAATTATTTATAGATACGTAGGAGGGAAGTAAATAAGTACGTAGGTACATAATGTGTTTTTGAAACTATTCTTGCAAGAACAATATATTAGGCAGTAAAGTATTTCAACAGAAGCACACTAGAATTGCGTGTTAGTTTATCACGCATGCACTTGTGGGAAGGACAGAGGCAATTCTCCATTTGTGGAAATAATCATAATTCTAAGGTTCATTATACACATTCGTGATTTTGACGACCTTTGGCAGAACCTAATGGAGTTATGAGATTCCCATAACGTTCAATCGTTTAATAATAACATTATAAATAAATAAAAACATCCAAGCTAAGTTCTCCTCTATGAATTGGGTTTTGTTGTATTTTCTTCGTCATCATCATCATCAGCCTATATTAGTCCACTGCTGGAAATAGGCCTCCCCCAATGAGCGCCAATTAATAAATTTCTTTGGGGCACAGAGTGGGGCCTCGTGGCTTGGCCTCATTACCCCGGCGTCAACTCGAGGGGTGACGACCCCTCGGTCCTTGGGTTTTGAGGGAATATCTTTTTTTCCCCACTTCTTCTTTGGCTGCATTTAGTTTATATGTATATTTTTGTGTTTTTTTTTGTTTTTGTTTTTTTATGTTTTTTTTAATAAACCCAAGGAATCTATGGTGATTGCGCAGGGATCAGGTCCCGCGGAAGGGGTCGCCATGGGCGGTCGTCTTCCGGGGGCCGGGGCTGGGGCGGCGCGATGTTGTGGAGGTGCTCGTGGTGTCCTTTAATGAGCGCCATAGCGCCCTAACCCCTAAAGTCCTAATAATAACATTGTAAAATATAAATAAATAAAAAGAACCAAGCTAAGTTCCATTCTATTAATTTGGTTTAGGGTAATTATAAAAAAAAAACCTCTAAATTACCCAAAACATAATCTCACCATAATAGTCGTATTCGCATTTGATTCGGTTTATGAAAGCTTTGACAAAACTGCAACTGTTGATAGACGTTCGTTGATTGACGATTTCGTTGCTGACTGTACCTATAAGGTATCGCATATAAAGAAACTGGAAAAGGCGTTTTAAACCTAACCAGTCCAAATAAATTTGGTTTGGACGAATAAAAAAAAATATACATTATATTATCATATCATACTAATATTATAAATGCGAAATTTTGTAAGTATGTTTGTCGCTTGATGAATAATTTAAATTTTAATTCACAATAATATAGCTTACATATCAGAATAACACATAGGCTACAATTCATAAAGATATTTTGTATATTATCCAAAATATTTATCACCACGCGGGCGAAACCGCGGGGCGCAGCTAGTAATATATAAACTGTTAAACTTCCTAGTGTTTTTTAACCTGTTCAGAATGTTCTCGAACACAATAAAGCAATATATATACCAGTTAATTGATTAATCGGGCTGATATGCCACGATCAACTCACGCGTAATGCGCTATATTGATCAATAGCGTTTTTACTGACTTGATATATCCGTATTGCTTGCTCTATAAAATATAAAGATACTCAACACAAAAATCATCATCATCATCATCAGCCTATATTCATCCACTGCTGGACAATCTGGACATAGGTCTCCCCAATGAGCGCCATAGCGCCCTGTCTTCCAGCTTGACGCATCCACCATCTACCTGCAGTCTTTCGCAAGTCGTCATCCGACCTGGTCGGAGGGCGTCCGAGTAGTTTATTTATTTTATTTATTTATTTATAAACGTACCTCTATTTTTACGGGAACACCCAATGCAATAGAGTGCATATTTAAATTTAATATTAAAATTAGAAATAATTTTATAATACAGAAAAACAACACAAAAATCATAGAGTCAACCTTACTTTAAGTTTACATTACAAAATCATAAATTAAAAATCACAAATCATATCCATTTCCATATACAATAGAATTACCTTAAATAAGAATATTATCGATTATAAAAAATAAAAGTAGTGGTCTCCACTCACTCCACTCAAGAACACAAAAATCAGCGCCCACTTTACTTGATTTTTTCCCTGCACGCCGACTTAGTATATTTTTTTACTTACGTTATCAATAAATATATAGCTGGTATATTATATGTATGAAAGATAAGAAACAAATATTATTACAATCAAATAATAGAAATAAATTAGAATTAGTTTTGCTGCCAAGTTTAACTGTTTCAATTGTCAAAGTTAATGACACGTTGAAACAGTCGAGCATAAAGAAACAAGTACAGCCATAGGCAAACAATCTAGAGGTACCTATGTTAAATTAAAATTATAGGTACCTAACTAAAATTAATAACAACCCGTTATTAACCAATTGTATTTATCAATCAACATCAAAAAACAATTGCAATATTTAATGATTTATCAAGAATTCTATCAGTTTTGTTATTGAGAGCTTCTTTTTGAAAACTTCTTCTTCCAACTCATTTCTTTGTCATAACAATAAGTCAATTCTATTCTCCTGTCATATACCGTTTGACCATCTTATGTCTTTTATCAAAATCTATTTAAGCTTAGCACAAAGAATATCTTCATCAGGTTGATCACCTTCTATCTCAACAAATTATAACTCTAACCTCCTCTCTCGCCTTATTCGTTCATATATTTGTCTCTTTCATATAAATATTTTGACTATGATTGATTGCGCAGTTTTTCTGCAAGACCGCTATGTTTGTGATGTTAGGTACCGTAAGCTCGCGATTTATGACCGGGGTCTCGGTTATTGATCTGTGTCTTACTATTGAGGCGCTATATCATTTAGTGGTCTGAAGCTTGTAAAGTTTTACCTTAAGCCCGTCATATTTTTTTTTTATATCTTTATTTATTGATGGAGTTTTGTCACAAATTGACTATGTCACTATCATATGAGATCAATTCTTTATATTACAAACATGGCAAAATATGTACATACACTTAACAAAACAGAAACAACAGTAACGTTTGCCACATGACATTGCAGTCATCATTTTAAATACTAGAAATAAGATTGTACTATGTAAATATTATTTTATTTATTTATTTTATTTTAATAATATTCAGGAAATTAACAGCTAGCTTAATTAATAGGTACCTATCTGAATTAATACTGAAGGCTTTAAAATTTTTCTCAAAAAGCTACTGAAATTAATGCTAAACAAAGTTACAGGACGACTACTGATGGTAAAATTATTATACTTAATCTAAAAGTTTGTACAAATATAAATTTCTACCAATTTTGGTTTATTATACCTCTACGACTTAAGAAAGTAATCAAGAAGAGGATGTACCAAAAAATCCACCACTCACTATTATTTTTAGTTTAGTAGGAGGATCAATGAAAATATCCAATTCAAGCTCTCTGGACAGAATGTTAAAACATCCGCATGACCTTATCAAAAATGTGTTCTGCTTCTGCCTGAAACACAGGTTTTTACTAGTTCAGGAGCCTATGGACGTATTGCCTGTTTCACTGTCTATTTTGTCAATAAATAATATTTTTACTTTTACTTTTAATAAACATAATAAACTCGCTGTGCCCACAACTAGGCTACATAAGATAACTATAATCTTTGAAGGGGCAATATTAACGCTTCTACAACAAGACTCCACGTGAGTTGCAAAAATTATCAATAAATAAATTCAAACAAATTATCAAATATATCCTTTGTAAAAAAGGCTTACTACAAAATATCAGGCCAAAACTACTAAACGGATGAGGCTAAAATTTGCATAGTTATAGCTCTAAGCCTAGAATGAAACATTTATGGTTATCCCGGAATATAAATAACCTTTAAACGTGGAATCATTGAAATTTTATTTCTAACCCATTTTTATTCCATAGACACAATGCGTGTGAAATCACGGGCATAAACTAGTTTGGATACAAACAATGAAGATATTTTTACCATGGGTATCTACCTTATAATGAATAGCATACGTATATTATTTAATCCAAGAGGACGGTCACCAACCCGCTGGTCTGATCAAATTAAGGCTTTATCGGGACTCACTTTGCCTGCAGCCCTGAGACAGGCCGAAGACAGAGTGGTGTGGAAGCGGTTCATCAGCGTCACCGTGAAAGCGTTCCAGGACGGGCACGACCTTCAGCAATGAAGACAACGACAAAGAAGAAGAAGAGTCTTTAATCGTCTATCATTAATATCAATTACATTATAATAGTCAGGTAGTTTAAACAGAGATATACAATAACAGTAATGGAATGCCACTGGGCTTGTTACAATAAATTGTAATCAAGTGTAATAACATCAACGTAACATAAAGTAACAATTAGCGAACACGATTGCTGAGCTCATTTATAACAATAACAATTCAGATAATATTAAATGTGATTTACAAGGTGATTATATCAGGTTAAGTTGTAATGTATCATGTTTTAATGTAAATAGTGAAAATATGTATGTAGAGTTAGTCACAAATTTTAATTACGAACAATTTAGAACAGAGACACTGTTGTACCTGCCTAGAAGGTAGATGAAACTTAGAGCAGACTAGACTATTTTTAATTTGTATTTTCTCTATTTAATACTTAATTTTAGTTAACGGCCCTAAAGAACCAACCTAGATTATTACAATATATCTATACTAATATTAGAAAGAGGAAAGGTTTGTTTGTTTGTAATGAATAGGCTCTGGAACTAATGGACCGATTTGAAAAATTATTTCATCGTTGGGAAGCTACACTATCCCCGGTGAACATAGGCTATATTATATTTTCAAAAAAGTTAGGGATCCATACTAAAACCGTGCGAAGCCGGGAAGGTCCGCTAGTACTTAATAAACTCAATATAATACACCAAAATCATCGAAAATAAAACTCATTCGAATTCACTAGTAATATTATTTGAAAACAGAAACATATTGAACCTTCTTCGATTTTCTTCAGTAGGTATTAAAACCTCATCTGTCAACGTCACTTTCCCTAATTCCCTGACATGTTTTCCACGCATAGGTCTTGATCATGCATTTAGCGCGAGATACGGCAATCAGACCCCTATCACAAGAATTAGCATAGTCTTATCGTATATCAAGATTGTCCAGCCATGCGAGGTTTGAATGCTTAGCAAAAGCGGTCACCGTATTAAAGCGGTGAGATTGTGAAACCTTGAACATATTTTTTTAATATTCTGCAGCCATTTGAATGAGCAGAAAGTGCAAGTAAAATCCTTTTAAAATCTTTTAAGATTAAATAATAATAATGCTAGACAATACACACAGCACCATCTAGCCCCAAGTTAAGCTTGTGTTTTGGATGACTTGACTTCTAATTTTCGATATTCGTATTCGCATAAAAATGCAACAATACTTGTTTTAGGTACTTACTAGTACAAATAACATTGTTTTCTAAGTAAAAATAAAACACTGGCGATAAAAATAGGCCATCCTCAATGTTAGGCCCGTAGTATGTAAGCTTGCTCAATCATCGATTTATGCTTGAGTTACTCTTTTCTATAGCATACGTTTTCCTCATACATAGATCGATGACTGAGTAAGCGATTAATTTTTACCTTTAGAGCTCCGAAAGAACTCTAAAGTTACAAACTACGAACGCTATATGACGGTCACCGCATTTCAAGAGTCCTGAACAGAACCATGATATCATCTATGCGTTCCAACACGCCACTTTTAACTATGACGAGAAAATTGAATAATTGGAAGTATTTCATCGGTTTACTGGTATTCAATCGGTATTGCAGATTTTAATCTTTGTGAGAAGTGTTAATCTTTGTGTAGGCATACATAGAAAATAAAAACGTAATCGTATGCTAGGAGGATTGTATCAGAAGGTTAATTATAGTGCTTACGTCCTCACACTCACTCAGTGAAATTAAATAATATCCCAAATATTTTGATTACGGCGGGACTTGAACCCGCGACTAATAGTCAAGTTCCCTCGAAATCGAAAATTTTTGGAATATTATTTAATTTCTTCGGATCGTTTCAAGTAAATATGTAGAAATGGGAATAACACAAAATACAATACCTACTGATAATGTATGTACAATATTAATTTAGGCAAGACAGTTTTAAAAAAATATGTTTTTATTTATCATACATAAATCTAGCTACTAACTATACTTAAGTTTTCTTTTATATTTTGCTATACCTGTATGTATCACAATTAATGATAATCATGAAATCTGAATCTAAGAAACGTTTATAAAAGAAATGTTGAAAATGTGTCTCATTAATTTTTGTGATATAAATATATTAAATATATTGTCAATCTAAACGCACTTGTAATATTTTCTAACATCTATTAAGGAAATATCAACTAATCTATGTAACGTCTGATTGGCTGGGCAGTAGTAATGAACTATGCGAGGCACGCGGCTTGCCTTGAGCCCACGAACGCCCACGGGCTAAGAAGAGCCATAACTCGTACCAAAGGACATGGATGTTGGTCTGCGAGTACATTGGATGCGGTATTAATGGTGACAGAACGATTTTGCGACATATTTGGGGTTTCATTTTTATATCGACCAAGCTTGCGCCCGAAGGTTTACACATTTTTTTGATGCACCAGGATTTTATAAAATCGTAAGCCCTCGATAAAGATTTTACTTACAACCAAGTATCATATCATTAAAACTGCTTCATTGATTTTTTGACTACAGCTGAAACACAAAGTCCCCTTTCAAATGATGACAATATAAGGACAATTTCTTAGAAGGTGATATGTTTTTTATAAAAATAAGTTATAATTAGCCAATTCTATGTTTAGTTAGTAATGTCCTGAGACTAGTGCATTTAATTTTTAGTTAAAATGTATAATTTACTTATTTAATAAAAAACTTTTTAAATAAGCTGAATTTATATGCTAATTATAAAGAACCTTTAAAAAAGGTGAATGTATGTATACCTATGCTAAGTCAAGTACATAACACTGAACGCAATAGATCGACAATAAAACTGTTGCATTATAACGGTACAAAAATACCACATCCACGCTATTCTACCTCTACTAGTTCGAAACAGGTGGTGGAATCGAGTGATCTAGTTCAATGGCGGATTTTCCACCTGTAGTAATAGTGTTCTATCTGTATCTAACGATATTGTGATCTTTTATTCATTGAATGTGGTTTCTGAGTGTAATTTTATTAAGCTTTGAATGGAGGCCGTGAGGAAATCTTTGGCGCGTACTAAAGATTACTCAGTTATCGATATATGCTTGAGTTACACTTCTGCGAAAAGCATACTCAAGCATAGATAGATGATTGAGGAAGCATTTATACGGACAGTGTAGGTATTTCTATTAAATGATTCTCTTACTTAACCCTAGATCACTAAACATTAGTCTCACAGGCAACACGGTTCCCGCGCATTAGCTGTTTAGGTATGTTCCCGGCACTACCATACCCTGCCACGCTCAGTACCTTCCTAATTTAGTGTTTTAGTACCCTATGCTTACGCATTACTTCCGCAGTAAAATATTGGCGTTTAATTTTGTTAGTTAGAACGACTAATGTGTAGTGACTGTGTAACTCGAAAATATGTTTAGTGACCTAGGGTTAATCTAACTTCTCATTTTAGGGCTACATGATGCTGTGACAAAGTATATACAGATTTATTACAATCTGACGTAAAGTTAAATTGATGGTTCATCTTTGCTTTCAAATAATATAATATATACCTATAATATAATGCTGGACAATTCACACAGCATTATCTAGCCCCATGGTAAGCAAAGCTTGTGTTATGGGTACTAGATAACTGATATACATAATACAATACATTACATAGTTACCTAGATATTTTTTATTATACATAGAAAATGACCAGAATACCCGGAACAAATATCTGCAGATCGTACACAATAATTTGCTTGGAAAGTGACGTGTTAGCAATAACGCGTACCTATACATTTCAAGAAATTTCAAAGTAATAAATATGCTCTCTAAATATTATATTCTACAAAAAAATACTAGATTTTTCGTGGAAATAAACCGAAGTATTATTTTCTCAATCAAGTAGAATGCAAACAAGTTACGAAAAATAAACAACTCGAAGAAAGTTTGGAATGTCACCGACAAAACCGCAAGGCTCGGCGGGAAAGTTCAGATTACTTGGGTGTGCCAAAAGTGGATACCCGCAAAGTAAACGATAAATTAGATAAAACCTTTGTTATTGGCAGAGAGATGCGAAATACGACATCATTGCGAGATTCCAATGAACTGGTCTCGGCTGTAAACTTGGTAAAAGGAAATAATATCCGTAAAGAAACAAGCAGATATTAACACAGTTTTTGAGTTGCTGAGGAAGTTGCTCGTGCAATCTATAATATAAATACCAGGGAATCTCTACGTAATTCCAGGAAATAAACATAATGACAGTACCATGTATCTTCTATACTAATATTATAAAGAGGAAAGGTTTGATTTTTTGTTTGTTTGTAACGAATAGGCTCCGAAACTACTGGACCGATTTGAAAAATTATTTCACCGTTGGAAAGCTACACTATCCCCGGTGAACAAAGGCTCTATTATATTTTCAAAATAATTAGGGATCCTTACTAAAACTCCAATAATGTAGTCAAAGGTTCTAATACCCGTGCGAAGCCGGGACGGTCCGCTAGTATGAAATATTGTAGAACACTCATAAGAATATCAATCAGTTCCCTAAAAATAGCGATATAGGTACTTAGTTTCAATACTAGTTTTCATTTTGTTCGTAAATTAAGCCTACCTGAGTATATTCATCATTTATTCCTTAAATCGAGTATGATATGGGAGTCCGAGTCGTTTTCGAGACAGATACATTCAACAGAGATAAAATAAAACAGAACTGATAAAGAAGGTCAAGGAATTGGTAAAAGTTAGTCCGCTACCAAATCAAAACATTATTTCAGTGGTTGTAGAAAATTAGGTTGTCTCGTGGTAAATATTTATTTAGGAAACGTGATCGTACCGATTAGTTCTAACGGCTCTATGGTTTCGTTATTCCGTGGTCGAGTAGCACACATTTTATGAATAAATTATTATGATTTTCACGCTTTTGATTTCGACTATTAAACTTCTCGGTATAATTTGTCTCGTGTGGTTTCATTTCTTGATAAACCGTTAGGGCGCACACCTTACTGACCAAGTTTTTCATCTAGCCCTAAAGGTACTAAGCAGAGCTCATGTTATGGGTAGGATACCTAGTAGGGTAACTCTATGTTAACGAAGAAAGTTGCAATCAAATAATAGAAACAAATGGGAACTACTATTTATAATAGACAAAACTGAGCTAACTGCAGACAATCTACAGGTAGCTCAACTGATCCATACGAATACCAGTCGGAAGCGTCCCTAAAATGCGCTGGCTGTATTGCCCCGCTGTATGACAATGCTGATACTATAGAAGTCTCGACAGAGCCTATGCATTTGCTCCCATTGGAGTACCCTAGATCCGTGGGGTACAGAGGTTCTCCGGGTTTTCATTTAAACTATCTGAGTATCTGGTCGAGGAACGCGTGACCCGAGAGCTGGTGCGTATCTGGCACAACGCACATGCATTGTCATACAGCAGCGGCGCAATACAGCCGCCGTCTTGGGGACACTTTCGACTGGTTATTAATATGGACTAGGTAACTAATGATTAACTTAAACAGAGATTTTTATATATTTTATTTAACATAGTAAACACCCAGAACATCCGGAACAAATATCTACAAAAAAAAATTAGTCCCGATTCGATTCCCACTGCGTCGCAGGCGGACCTTCGCTATGCTCCAAAGATATCTTCATTGTAATAAATAGATAATATTATAAAGAGGAAAGGTTTGATTTTTTGTTTGTTTGTTTGAATAGGCTCCGAAAATACTGGACCGTTTTGAAAAATACTTTCACCGTTGGGAAGCTACACTATTCCCGGTGAACATAGGCTATAATTATATTTTCAAAAAAGTTAGGGATCCGTACTAAAACCGAGCGAAGCCGGGAAGGTCCGCTAGTAATAGATAAACTTTAGCAATTTGTTTTTCTGTGGCAGAAACTAAAGTGCTTTCAACCTGTTGACCCACAGAAAGGTATTTTCGAAAAGCTTTGTTATTATCTCAACCAATTACCATAAACCACGAGTCACCTTTCGAAAACCCATTTCCCTACATTTAGATTATCCAATTAGGCTTGACCTTGCTTGATGGTCAATGGTCACTTGACGACCTACTTCCATACCAAATTTTTTAACGTTAAAACTTTATGGTGTGTTCCACATGATACCTGCTTACCTTACATTTGGCTAGCTTCAGAAGCGACTATTTAGTTGTATTTCAAATAAATTACAGATTACTTACTCAAAACTTTTTGGTAAAATTTAATTTAAACCACTATTTTTTCGATTTCTTGTACCCAAGTTCAAAGTTTGAAAACATAAGTAAATTCGTGGCAAACCGTGTGAGATAACCGGCTTAGAATTTGCACCACCCCAACTCTTTCTGAGGGTGTGGTAAGAAGTGACGAGATATCCACCGGGGGGGCGGGCAGCAGCGCCAACTGATCCAACACTAAACTGCGATCCCCAACCCAAATGTCCAACGTGGGGAATGGAAAGAAATAACCCTCTAATGATAAGAGCCAATAAGTTGCTTAAGCCTATGTCGAGCAGTGAATTGATATTATGCTATTGATGCGTAAATTGAGAACAGAGTTTTTCCTGCTCACACATAAACATTTTGTAATATGTTTCATCTCACTTTCGCAATTATTATTATTTAAAGACCTCTTATCCTAGGTGAGCCATTCTCGGTCTACGTATTGATGCGAAGTAAACTCGCGGACTTCGTCTAACTGCTAGATATGTCAGCTACGCCAAGACACAATAACAAAAACATACGACTGCACGAACACGACAGAAGACGAGCGATTCATCGAACCAATCAGGAATCGATTATTTCCTTGCGACAATGAAGCTGTTGCTTCCGTTTATCAACATGTTAATTTATAATGGCTTTACTTTCTCCGAGCAGTTTCCGTAGGAAAGTGAGTGTGACAGGCTGAGCGGTGGACAAGGAAAAAATATGTAGAAGAGAACAACGAACTAATTTGAATAGTTATGTTATATAGGTTTTCGCGTACCTGCAGATGCCATGTATTCTAAATATGTTACACCCAATACTCCTGTCGATAGCGCCATGGGTATTGGGTATACATATTTCGAGCTTTTGTTTAAAAATATGTTGGAGAATCCACACAGCATCATCTAGCCCCAAGCTAAGCAAAACTTGTGTTATGCGAGATGCATGGTTCGCACTATCCCAGTTCCACGAAAGACGGCGAGACAATCAATATTCAACTTTAATTATAGAGAAATTAGAACGAAATCACGAAGGTGTTTTACATACCCGACGACGGTGGGCGACAAACGTGTAGCAATGCGGCTGTATGCAAATAGTTTTTTGTGGTTTTTTCTGCTCCAAATGAAAGTCAATTCTAAAAGTCAAGGCTGACGCTGTTCCGCTTAGATATATTCGTATTTTTGTCTTATTTTCGACCCTAACATCAGTCAATAGTGTCGAAATTTGAACGCGCTTTGATGCTATTTAAAAACGATAAAAAGCTGTTTTTTTTAAATAAAAATACGACATCACACAACAATGTTGTATAATAAAAAAATGGCGCTTAATCTTGTTTGTCGATCAGTATTATTCTTATTATATTTCTCATTTCTATGACCTCTGGCAGGGAATCCTTAATGTTATAAATTGAAAATCTGCTTGACTGTGTCTGTCAGTCTGTTTGCTACCTTTTCACTAAGCGACTCAACGGAACATAATGAAATATGCAGGGATATTCCGGAAAAGGACATAGGCTACTTTATATACCAGGAAAGTGCGTGTGAAGCCACAGGTAGTACTACCCTCGAGTCTGTAATCGGTCATCATCATCATCATCATCATCAGCCTATATTAGTCCACTGCTGGACATAGGCCTCCCCCAATGAGCGCCATAGCGCCCTGTCTTCAGCTTGACGCATCCAGCATCTACCTGCAGTCTTTCGCAGGTTGTCATCCCACCTGGTCGGAGGGCGTCCTACACTACGTTTACCGAGTCTTGGTCTCCACTCAAGAACACGTTTGCCCCAGCGGCCGTCGGTTCTTCGCGAGATATGGCCGGCCCACTGCCACTTCAGCAATCGCAAATTTGTAATCGGCAATTTTGTAATCGGTCCTTTATAAAATATTATATGTGAGGTCAAAACCAAAAGTATAGAGGCCCTTTGAGAAATAAAACGAGAGAACAAAACAACGCATATTTTTGGGCAGCGCATAACGTCCCGCTGAAAAGTCTAACAATAAATTTAAAAAAATATTAGTTTAGGTACACACCACATCATGAAATGCAATAATTGGCAACTTCAAATCACTTGCATAATGAATCGCATGTATCGTATATATTTCTAACAGCATCGTAGAAACTGGGCAATAAATAAACGAGCTGCCATTATCGTTTCACGAGAGCATAAACTGCATGCGCTTGCGTCGATTCTTGTATTTTTCCTGTAGATATGCAATGTCTACGCGAATTGTACAATATAGATAACTATATTGTACAATTCGCGTAGACATTGCAAAAAAAATATACATATTTATTTTTACGTTGAATTAGTTCTATAGTAATACGAATAATGTTGATTTGTAGAATTCAATTGTAAATAGTAAAACAAAAAAATATTTTTGAATAAAATTTTGTATAAATAGTATTTATTATGTTGACTTTTAGAATAAGAAGGTAAGTAAAGCTAGGCATACAATTGTAATGACGAACTTTGTGATATGCTAATTAAAAGGTTCCATAATTTTGCGAACTTCAAAAAAGAAGCTAATCTATCGCAAAACAGGTATTTTGAAGGATGTGACTAGGAGCATTTTTCTTGAAGAATTATTAGCTTTTATCTCCTCGTGGCCATGGGTTCGCTTGTGCTTTTCCTGGAGGGCTAATAAAACACCCTAAGGTATTACGAAAGTTTGAGTAAGTTCAGTTCGGTCCTCGGTTATATTTACATTTTTATTGCTATCACAAAACACACTTCCTATTGCCATGAAGGAGCAACAAGCATCCAAACTTTCGCATTTACAACAACGATAGTGCGGACATCTTCATTACACTTAATATCTTCGTTGATTATCAACAAAGCTAGCCTTATAATTATTGATTCTTCCGCTTTTCTCAACCGGTTTCAATTAAAATGTATTTCCTACACGTAAGGTCCCACGTCGACGGAAACGAGCTACACTCGCATTGTACAAGAAACGTGAAAGTGTAGAAATTCTGTTTGATTGATGTGAAAACTGTATCAATGTTTCGATCGATTCTGTATCAGTTTGAAATGGGAAAGTAAGCTTGATCGAAATGCTGTTAGCAAATTACACTAAAGGGACTTTATAGAATGGAGTTTGATCGGGAGTAATATACCTATTCTGCTAACTAATCATTTCACTATGACAGTGTCGCAGATTCGTCCATAGATGAAATAAACTCTAGATAGTGCGTGCGGTGCTATATGCACGAAGAGTTTGATAGGTTTCAATTTTTCAGCTGTAGTGTTATCATCAAAGGTAAAATGCCATAATCTGTCATTCTGAGATACAATACAATACAATACAAAAATTCTTTATTGTACACCATGATCAAATTAATCATTACAAAAATACATTATATGCGACAGGTACAATGGGCGGCCTTATCGCTTAGAAGCGAGGAAAGAAAAGACAGGGGGTGTACACACAGGTTATCTAAATAAGAATACTAAAAAACAAATAATAAATATTACAAATTCCAAAATAAATAATACACTACTTAAATACATAAATAAATAAATAGTAAGTACCAATATTCATTCTTTTCATTCTTGAAGAGATGTTGATGAAGAAAGATTGAAGCTATTAATTTAGTCGCATTAAAACCTGATGTGGTTTACATCCACATCATCTAACTGAATGCAAGAGCATGCAAAAATAAAATAAAGTGGTATATTTGTTTTTGTATGCGTTTGGCTCGTTGGCACCCAAAGGTGCACTTGAACACGGCTTTGCAAAAAAATGGATGTTTTCCCATCATTTATCCACCAAACGGGTTGTTTGGAAGGTTAGTATTAGCGATCGCAGTGAAGGTATTAAATACAAAGAAGAAAGCTGTTCCTTTTCTCACTTTAGTCGGCTCTTAAGAGATCCAAGGGCTTCCACTGAGTTAAGAAAATTGAGTGGTTAGCTGCGGGCAAACAAATCTATATCTATTATTTCTATTATACATATAAAAGAAAGTCGTGTTTGTTATAACACTTATAACTCAAGAACGGCTGAACCGATTTAGCTGAAAATTGGTGGAGAGGTAGCTTAGAACCAGGAGTCTAACATAGGATACTTTTTATCATTTTAACCATTTGACTTGACACATAGATTTAACGGGGGCGAAGCCGCGGGGCGCAGCTAGTAGTTGATAATACTTAGAGACCTAAGTTTGAGTTTAGTTTCTAAAGTGATCACTCAGTACCAGGCGGTCTGGCTGGCGTTTGCTAGCTTTGACAAAAAAAATATAGGTATACGCGTTTTTGAAATATTTAGTACAAAATGATAATAATCCTTTGTTATTGACGTGCTTTATTTGAGTTCATAATAACTGAAACTGACAAAACATTACCCAAGTTGAGTACTCACAATTTTAAGTTGCTTAGGACCGCTATTGGGGAAGCCGTATGGAAGAAACCTATGTCCAACATTAGAATCGTTCACAGCTGGAGCTGGCTTCTCCGTGATGAAATACAACAATGTTGTTTCATAAGTTAAAGGTAATTAAACCACTTATTCTTCAAAGGAATCTCGAACGAACAAAACCCATCGATCAAAGCAAAACTTCACATAAATCTTGGGGAAAAAAGCACCGTATTCAGTGTAGTAGAAAATCTAGTTAGTTTCATTGACTCGATTGCACTCTCGAAGCGATGATTGCAGCTAATAAATTGTTGAATCGCTTGAAGAACCATTGAATTCACTATTTTGTTCTTTATACATTTTGTATCGCTTTAATCAGTCTTATCCTGAATCAGTCTTTAACAGAGCCTGACTTTAACATGCTTAAACTGAACAAGGGATTCAAAATATATATATATAAATATATATATATATAAATATATAATGCTGGACAATTCACACAGCATTATCTAGCCCCATGGTAAGCAGAGCTTGTGTTATGGGTACTAGATAACTGATATACATAATACAATATATTACACACATAGATATTTTTTATTATACATAGAAAACGACCAGAACACCCGGAACAAATATCTGCAGATCGTACACACAATTGTTCCGAGGCGGGAATCGAACCCGCAACCTCCTGCGTCGCAGGCGGACCTTCGCCCACCGCGCCACATCGGTCGTCAAAATACCCAGTAGATATAATTCATAATTCATAATTTCATAATCTTTATTCAATCACAATAATAGAATTGTATCTGAAATTTTGTACATGCACATACAGACCTTATTGAATATAATATACAATGTCATACACAATGAATACTTAAGTCATTTATACAAAAAAAATACAATAATAACAACATATACAATTCAACAAAAAAAAAAAAATATGATGTCAAAAACACAATATTATTCTACAACAATATCAGTATTTAAGAATTCGTCTACCGAGTATTAACACCCCTTCAACAAAATATCTTTCAGTTTTAATTTAAATAAATTTGGATTGTCTATAGTTTTCAGGTCGGAAGGTAATGCATTGAACAATTTTACAGCTTGATATCTGCAGCAATGTTTAGAAACTTCAAGGGTTGGTTGATAGGGAGTGCTCATATCTTTTCTTCTAGTGGTAAGGCGTTCTGATTTTGCCTCTGCGGTCTCGTATCGGAGTGGGTGCTTGATAACATCGACTAGTGTTACCAGTATGTATAGGCAAGGTACGGTCAAAATATTTAGCTTTAACAAATGTTCTCTACAGGATTCCCATTGTGGTATTCTAACCATTGTATACACATTCTTACTCCAATAACGATGGAAGGGTTACGGAGTTTGTGTTTTGACTTTTCTAGAAAACGCTGTTTTGGCACACGCATTGGGAAAAGTTATCTAATGATAGCGCATCTATTAAGATGGGATACCACAAAAAACAATAAATCAGCATCATTTCGTGATCACAGCAGAACTCATAAATTTACTATGATTACACACACGAGGACACATAAATGATTATTAGTCATTTATTTATCTTTAACTACTCATGTTATGTTCATATTTATCCTATTTCTATCCTTACATCCAAATTTTTTCCTGGAAGAGATCGCTTCTAAGCGATAAGGCTGCCCATTGTACTTGTCACATGTAATGTCTTTCATGATGTTCTGTATATGGTGTATAATAAAGCATTTTTGTATTGTATTGTATTGTTATTATTTAAGTTTATCTGTCAAGTGTGTCAGACTGTTTCTCATCCGAATAAAGCAAAATAAGATAAAATATAATGAAGTACATAAGAGTATAAATTCAAGAGCCATTATCCATCGCTAATTGTGTATAAAAAGCTTGCCGGTTTCAATCTGCAGTTGTGGGATGTATGTATGTTAGTATGAATGTGTTTATTCGACTGTGACTGTTTTTGTTTAACAAATCGGTGTTTGCTTTTTAAAGAGGTTTTTACTTTAGTCTGAGCAAGATACGAACTGTGCTGAAGGCAAACACGTGTAGAATTATTGAAATCATCGCATTTTTTTATCAAATTATTCTATATTATTTTTGCCATGCGTATTAATTCTTATATATTCTGAACTATAAACTAAACAACTACTACTAAAAACGAACAGTTGCCTCGGAACAATTGTGTTTACGATCTGCAGATATTTGTTCCGGATGTTCTGGTTATTTTCTATGTATAATAAGAAATATCTATCTATGTAATGTATTGTATTATGTATATCAGTTATCTAGTACCCATAACACAAGCTCTGCTTACCATGGGGCTAGATAACGCTGTGTGAATTGTCCAGCATTATTTATTTTTATTATTTATTTATTAAAACTGTAATTATTCAACAGTCTCCAGTTTGGTTTTATCGATACAGGCTCAGCTTAGTGACGAAACCGACGAAAAACGCCTGTAAAATTAACTCAGCAAACTACAAAGTAAACAGACGTATTCTAGGTTATATTTCCTTCATTTCTTTAGTTTAGATGTATAAGCATAGTTTAAGTTAAAGTTTGTATTTGCTGCAAATGAATATTTTTTTGTAACCTTGCTTGCACAGTTATTTCGGACGAACAAGTCTCATGTAGTTACACTAATAGGTTTGTTGTTAGATTTTTACAAAGGTTTATCTACTCAACTTTCAATGAATGAATGTTTTTTCCGCTTTATTTAGCACTAACACCTGTTTTCCAGCTATTTAGCAAACAATGACAATCTTGGAAAACGCCATTGTTGGCAGAACTAAGACTTTTGTGTATTCTGTGACCTCAGACCGCAACACACGTCCGTTCATAATTCTGAATGTAATTACAAGTCGCGATTGTTCACCTGTTCCTAGTCCCCATTCTTCTCAACCCATGAAGGTTCAATTTTCAATAACACCGAGAAGCAGAATGTTAATTTTAATAAAGCGGACAACTGGCATAACACTTTCGAAACTGACCTCTAAACGCACTGTGTGTAAGAATATAAAGACTAGTAGCATTATAAAGTGTGACAATTACCTTGGTTGTAGACTGCATCTGGAGGAAGGTCGCAATGCCGGCACGCACGCGGTTTTTGACACCACGAATAGTGCCCTTCGAACTCCGGATAGTCGAAGGCACTTCCTCATTCTTGAAATCCTTAATTCCGGCGAAAAACTCCAATTCGGGAACCTCACTTTCACTCTTTACACTTACACTTTTCACTGATTCGTCAAATTGTTTCTCGTTTAGGTGGAAATCATAAAACTTGTCCGTGTCAAAGTAGTGACTACTGTAACACAATTCCTGTTTCATTTTGTCTTGTTTTCGTTCTTCGTACGTACTCTCGCTTATGATTGAAGTTTTCGACGTTGTTGAAGTTAATGAAGGTAATGAACAAGAATCGGAATCCGAGCTCCTTTGCTCACAATTTAGTTGCGACACTAAACGGAAAGAAGTCAGCTGCGCGCTTTCTTTTGATATATTAGTTTCATCATTAATATTCTGGCTCGATTCCTCATGCTGGTCGCTGGAATCGCTTTCGGTTTCGACGGTACTAAGTTTCGCCGTACGGTCTCTAATGTCTTGGAGCAAGCCTTGCGGTAGAAAGCCGTCGTTACTCGGTTTGATAGCAAAAGATGGCATCTCAGGCGCGACAGGTGGCTCGCTTTTTTCCTTTTTATACTCGCTGTGACTTTCATCCGCGTGCACGCTGTTCAACTCGCTACTGTTGAGAGAATCGCACGATATATTCGAGTCGTTATCTTCAAAATCTACCTCGCTCTGGCTGGTCTGGTTTCTCGAGCTTATCATAGTGACTGAGATTGCTTTCTTTGCGTTTGATTTCGATGTCTTCTTTTTGGGCAGCGGCGGCGGCGTCCCATCAAGGTCACTGCAAGTGCCGGAATCGAGCGTGTCACTCGGCGAGCATTGTCCACTCGACATAACCATATTCGTCATCGAGTTCATGTACGAATTGCAGTAAATGTACGGTGCTTTATCTGATTTCAATATGTCCTCATTTTCGATAATTTTTGGGCGGTCATCGACATTCAGCGTTACTAAACTGTTCTTCTTATAAATGTCGTTTATTTTGAAGCTGCCAAAATCGACATCACTCTTGAGATGGACGCTGGAGATTTTTGGTTTCGGCTTATCGGTTTCCGTGTTGATTCTGATTGTGACGACATGTGGACCGTTGAGAGCGTCTGTGCCAGGTGTGATCGCGGGTCGTTCTGGCTGCGTCGCCGCTATGAATACCGTTGCAGAAGAGCTCTTGGTATTAAGGACGTACGAGTGCATCGAACTGAGAGAATCCATGTTTCGTCCATCTTCGAAACCGTTACTTTTCGCATCATCGGCTGTGATTGTTGTGAATGTTGTGGCGCCTCGTTTTTTGGGTGGAAGTGGGGGGATGTATTCGATGGTCGGTCGGGAGGTAACGTCTTCCATGGTGGCTGGCTTGGCGGTTAATGTGTTAGCATAATTATCGGTATCCTGTTTAGAATGCTGGTCGCCGTCTGGTGGATGTATATGGCATAATGGTTCCGGTGTGGCCTCACTGGGTCAATGATCACCGCTCTCTATTTGCCGTGTACCTGTAAATAAAGAAGGGTACTTGAGCAATTTGCAACTTCTTTTATTCAATCAATAATCTATATTTCATAGGACCCAACGGTAGTGATGTAGTATTTGTCACACACGTTATTTATTGTAATTACATTTTTTAAAACTCTGACCGATTGACCTACATTATTATGTCTATTTACACGTAAAAGTCACGCACAAAAAGTACAGCGTTACAATTTCTTAAGATTACTTCATATCGTTTGCATAAAATAAAATATTTCATAGCAATGTGTCTCAATTTGAATAGATAGAGATGTGAATGTTAAGTAATTCACATATTTGGCTCGGTATTTTGTTCGTTATGTAAAAAATTTAGTAAAATATTAATAAGGTATTTTATTACTGCGAACCACTTGGGCACTGGGGCACTCGGGCAGAGCTATATACAGTTAATTTTAATTATCATATATATTTTAATTATAATATCTAATGCTTTTAAATTATATGATTTAAAAATGAGGTCTTTTTGTTCAATATAACTTAACACCTTGATGATTGCGACAGTTATATAGTAATAATAAATAATAGATAAATTCAGGTCTTATAACTTATATAAGGTGTTATGGGTATCATCTTAACTAACCACAAGACCTATGTCCAGCAGTGGACTGCTATAGGCTGATGATGATGATGATGATGATATCTCACTACTAATATTATATTGAAGCAGATTGAAGCATAGGAATAAATAGTTGCTTTCAGAAAATTGTAAACTTTCTACTAATAAGTAATCGATAATTACAAAAATACCTAACACCTTTTCTCGCGTTCTAAGTTAGACAGCTGATGAAGCAGAAAATTATGCGCAAAATTGCATTTAAAGACTGTTTCCAAGATGATTACTATCCGTGGAAACGACGGCTAATTTATTTCGCAATAGCAAATGACACAATTTCTGTTGATTCGAAGGTAATTTTTATGGTAGCATCATTATGCAATTTTGCTTCCGGAATACCTAATTCTGTAGCCGACCGTGCAATGGGGATAATTGTTATGACTAAAGAGATTAAACTAAGTCAAATAAAATATGATTAGAATTTTATTTCTCTACAGCTGGATTGCTTGAATTTTTAGGTTAATCGTAAGAATTTGTATTCAAATTCTTACGTTTAACCTAAAAGTGCCTTGGAGTTCAAAAATCTTACTTGGACGAAAACGCAAAACGCCTGTCAACGCAGGTTGTGTCCCTTCCGCTTACAGTGTTTTAATTTTTATATTATGTAAGTTCCTTCTTATAACTATGGCTGTAACATGTACCTAAATTATTGTGCTAAATTAATTAAATTGAAAACATGACTTCGTTTTTGTTTTACCATAACAAAGCTACAGAATATTTGACATGGCCCCAATTCAACTAACCAATCACTTTAATGTTATATTTGTATCGCCCAATATAGTGACGTACCTTAGATGAAAAAACTTTAGACATTGGTGCTATTTGCACGGAGATATTGATAAAATGGTTTCAACATAGGTAGATACTTTTGACGTGCGTCCATAGGGGGTCTATAGATGAAAGAAACTCTTTCATCTATCAATATATGTATATCTATCGGTAGAATACCAAAATATGTATGTATGTACTTCTATGACGATAACTTTGTTTCGACGACCGATGTGGCGCGGTGGGTTTCGTCTTGCGGGAAGTTTCATCAAAATCCATTCAGTAGTTTTTACGTGAAAGAGTAACAAACATCCATCCATACTTACAAACTTTCGCGTTTATAATATTAGTAGGATTATAAGAAAGTATGGATGGCAATGCTAATTAGGAACATTATCTCTACTAGTTTTTGCGTGAAAGAGCAACAAACATACAGACATCCTCACAAACTTTCGCGTTTATAATATTAGTAGGATAGTCAACAAAGGTCAGTTGACGACGACCGATGTGGCGCGGTGGGCGAAGGTCCGCCTGCGACGCAGGAGGTTGCGGGTTCGATTCCCGCCTCGGAACAATTGTGTGTACGATCTGCAGATATTTGTTCTGGGTGTTATGGTCGTTTTCTATGTATAATAAAAATATATATCTATGTAATGTATTTTATTATGTATATCAGTTATCTAGTACCCATAACACAAGCTCTGCTTACCATGGGGCTAGATAATGCTGTGTGGATTGTCCAGCATTATTTATTTATTTGTCATAATGAAGCGATTTCGATGATTTAACAGAATAGCTGCCCAGAAACGTAGGTACAATACAGTAGTAAATGATATCATAGACTTCCAATTTACTGGCTTTTATGGTTTAACTATTTTTTCTTGCGTGATCAAGGTTGCTGTTATTGCTGCAACGCTTCATTTTTTTGCCTTTCAAAACAATATTGTAGGCATTTGTCAATCACTTGACAACATGCAATTTGTATCGGATGTTGCTTCATACGAAATACACATTTATGGACGGAAAGAAGCAAAAGTAACTAACCAACCCTCTATATATCTTAAAAAATAATGGAGTTTTATTAATTGATTAAGAAACAGATAAAAATGATTTTAAAAACTTAAACTGAATTCGAATCTCCCTTAGTTTTATATGTTATTAAGTTTTGCGGGGTAAAAAGCAGCTGGCGTTCAAGCAGATCGTCGTAATCGCGCAAGAAAGTGACAGAATCATAAACAAATCTGTGTGTTAGAATAGAACAGGCAGTTTTGTCTCTGTTTACGTATTCTGCAACAGACAAGTCATAGCGAAACTGCTGCGGTTTCGCTATGCTCTCGCAGCGGAGGTTTTAGTAAGTGTAGCGACCTCAAGTCACTTTTTTTCAGGAAACAACTCGTAAGAAGCTGTAGGCAGAAGCTAGTTATGTATGAATAATGCATATTTTTATACAACTTCCGAAATGTCGTGACAATCCATCATCGTATAACAAACGGGTAAGTAAACGAATGTATAATTATACTAATGAATAATGAGGCGGTAAGTGGGCTTGTACGGAAAGGAATTGCATTCTTGACTCACTTTTGCTTGAATACTTTCGCATATGATGATATAAATCGAAAACAAGATTTATAATCGTCGTAAATTAATATAGTTTTAATTAAGGAATTGCATCATAAAAAAATACTGTAATCAAGATTATTGGTAATTAAAAAAAAACTTTAAAAAGTCATACCTCAGCAACCGGTAGCATTTTGGACGTGTAGAAAATTACCCTACCGACTCTTCAAAAAATTTAGTCCGTCCCAATACAAAACACTCAGTTTATTAGACTACTTTCTGCCCGTGGTTTTGCACCCGTGTTTCTATGGAAACGTTTAAAGCTTATTTCTATATGATTATGATTTATCTATGCGATAAAAAGTAACTCATGTTTGCTTCCAGGCCTAAAAGTACCTGCATGTAAAATTTCAGCGTGTTCCATTCAGTCGTTTTGGCATCATGAAGTAACAAACATCCAAACTTTTGCATTTATAATATTAGTGTGGTGATTTGACCTCAACACGAATAAAAACGTTCAAAAACATACTTTATCATGAAATTGCTCAAAGTTTTACAAACTATCTCACTAAATGCTGCAATAACATGTCACACCGTGAATAATTTTTAATATCCTTGACTTTCAAGATTTATTCGAGAAACTGGCATAAGCTGAGCGTTGAGCGAAGCGTTTTATGGAAAGTCATAGCGAAATTCACAGAATCATACCTATAAGCTAAATACGAACGTTTTTTTCAGAACTTAACAGCAAAGAAATAAATGCCATGTATCTCAATGAAATACTTTTAATTGATGTGATTTTTATGTTTGATTCTCTTGTAAAATGTTATTTGTGTACAATAAAAAAAAGCTTTCTGTAATTCTTTATTGTACAGAATAATACATAAAATCAACTTAACAAAATAACATACAAACATAGGCCAGCTTAACCCTGAATAATAGTTTTCTTCCTGCAACACTTAGGAGAGAACTTTCCTATTTCTTCTAATGAGGAAAAGTAGTAAAGTTCCCTCGCGGATTGGTTGAACAATGGTTCAACCAATCCGCTCCGCTTATGCCCCAACCATTGCTTCATCCAAACTTATAAAGGCATTACGTAGAAACGTGGACAGGTGCTATCTAGTGAAAGTATCAAGATATTTGTCAACAATATAATGATCTGTTGCGCAAGTCAAGTATTTGATTGTTGATTGACAATAATTTGATATCATTACTTGCGACGTGTATTGTTTGCTTTTCTGTTTGTTTGTTGTGCTGTAATTTGTTCTATTTATTTAATTCGTATATATTATGCTAATTAAATCATTTTTTTGTGCACAATAGACCTTCGTTTGTAGACAATCTCACGTGACCACGTTCTCACGGAAAGTGGAGATGCGGTCGACGATGCATCACGAAGGTCTAGTCTAGGGGATACCTTCATTGATTCCCTCATGTCTTGGAGAGACCCAGGTTGTAATTGACCACAAAAACAGTAACAGCTTGTTCCAAACCGCAGCGGTACGAATGATGAAGGTAGAGGAAAACTGCTTGGTGCAAGGGTGGCAATGTTAATTCTTTAACACCTTTCGAGTCGAGTGCTTTCTTGCACTTGATATTAGCAAATAACTTTTTATTTTAAAAAATTAAATGGGTCACTATTAAACTGCTAAATTTGTAAAGCTGTCCGTTTACAAATTGATCTGTCACCATTTACATTATATAATTATAAGCTTTTGTCCATTTGTTGTTATTTCATTTATTCGTGTTTGTCATTCCGTTTTCAATTATCGAAACAACCTTAATCTCTGTAACAAGTCTTGTGACAGGTTGTGTAATATTGGCAATTGTGTTTATTAAAATCAATTAATCAAAGGAAGTCATAAAACTTTCTCTTTGTAAGGACTGCAGCATCACTTCAACTGTTTGTGCTCATTTCAGTTTAGTTTTCGCAATGAATTACGTAATTGGTACTTGAGAGATGGATTAATTTATTGATGACCGATGTGGCGCGGTGGGCGAAGGGCCGCCTGCGATGCAGGAGGTTGCGGGTTCGATTCCCGCCTCGGAACAATTGTGCGTACGATCTGCAGATATTTGTTCCGGGTGTTCTGGTCGTTATCTATGTATAATAAAAAATATCTATCTATGTAATGTATTGTATTATGGATATCAGTTATGTGGATCCACAAACAATAAATGAATTATGAATTTAAAATTAGGTTTCATGATAGAAAAAAACCAATCCTACGCTAGGATCGCCGTCATCGAAATCGAT
This sequence comes from Eupithecia dodoneata, assembly GCA_947044415.1. NCBI lineage: Eukaryota > Metazoa > Arthropoda > Insecta > Lepidoptera > Geometridae > Eupithecia > Eupithecia dodoneata. The sequence goes on from OX345670.1 coordinate 7,846,120, forward strand.
GAGGAGACCTATTATTATGTAGGTTCAAAGACAGCAAACCAATCCTACGCTAGGATCGCCGTCATCGAGATCGATGAGGAGACCTATTATATGTAGGTTCAAAGACAGCAAACCAATCCTACGCTAGGATCGCCGTCATCGAGATCGATGAGGAGGCCTATTATGTGTAGGTTCAAAGACAGCAAACCAATCCTACGCTGTGTATTCTTATTAATAAGATACAAAACATTTAGCTAGTCCAAACATAATTGAATAAAGTTATCTAAGAAGCCATGGCTCGTTGGTCAGATATTTAATAACATTAGCGTCGGTAAAAATTACGTCAAGCAGAAGTCGTGACTCCTAGATTAGAACATGATCGCAGATTAAATAACAAAGCTATAAAAAGTTTAACTTACGCAAAATAATTTAATACTAACAAAAAAAAACTAAGATCATTCATGCGTACTCAAAAGTTTGTCGTTAACAAGTTTTTTTACCATTGCTCTAGTTAGATACTTGTTTTGTGAAGCAGTAAAAAAAATTGTCATACTTTTCTTTATTCCGTTACAAAGAGACACTAAAATATAAAATGTATTTATTTTTATCGTAGGTTGTGACTTTTATTCTGAACAATATTCAATTACCTCCTATTTAATTTACTTCTCTTTAAGTTCTTTCTTTCTTTTTGTGTTCTCGAGTGGAGACCACGACTCGGTAAACGTAGTGTAGGACGCCCTCGGACCAGTTGGGATGACGACCTGCGAAAGAGTGCAGGTAGATGCTGGATGCGGCAAGTTGAAGACAGGGCGCTTTGGCGCTCATTGGGGGAGGCCTATGTCCAGCAGTGGACTGCTTTAGGCTGATGATGATGATGATGAGAACAAGTATTTAAAATTGATACAATTGAGCTGACTGCAGACTGTTGCAAACAATCTACAGGTCAGTTCAACTAATCCATATCAATACCAGTCGGAAGCGTCTCGAAGAAGCTGACTGATGGCTCCGCTGTAAGTTTTAGTTTAGTTAAGTTTTTGGAACAAAATAAACTTAGTACCTTTATTACTGGTACCTTCAGTACGTATAGATTACTAGCTGTGCTCCGCGGCTTCGCCCACGTGGCTATCTATGTGCCAAATGGCTTTATAAACCTTCCTCTTGAATCACTCTATCTATTAAATAACCGCATAAAAATCCGTTGCGTAGTTTTAAAGATCTAAGCATACATAGGGAAAGACAGACGGGAAGCGACTTTGTTTTATACTATGTAGTCATACTGTCAAACCCGTAATTATAAAGAAACAAATATAGAAAAAAACCGTTGCGTAGTTTTAAAGATCTAAGCATACGTAATGGACAGACAGACAGCGGGAAGCGACTTTGTTTTATACTATCTAGTGATACTGTAAAAACCGTAGGTAATTGCGAAGAAAGAAATATACAAAATAAAAAAAAAACTAAATATCCACTCGATAAAACTGGTGTATATCGAGTCGCATAAATCGATAATTAAATCTGATTATGAGATAATCTTCTCATACGATTACTGTAACGATCCTGGCCTTTAGAAGACATTCAGATATCAAAAGTCACTCTGTCAAGGCCGAGGCTCGCACGCCGGTGTCAGGGTACCTAGTACCTACTCGCGAAAACATACCGAATGTATCTACGTAATTATATTCAAACCGAAATAAAAGCAGCAACCCAAAGTATGACGACCGATGTGGCGCGGTGGGCGAAGGTCCGCCTGCGACGCAGGAGGTCGCAGATTCGATTCCCGCCTCGGAACAATTGTGTGTACGATCTGCAGATATTTCTTCCGGGTGTTCTAGTCGTTTTCTATGTATAATAAAAAATATCTATCTATGTAATGTATTGTATTATGTATATTAATTATCTAGTACCCATAACACAAGCTCTGCTTACCAGGGGGCTAGATAATGCTGTGTGGATTGTCCAGCATTATAAAGTATCACGCACTGGTAACAATCATCATCAGCCTATAGGACTTAGTCCTGCTGGATATAGGCCTCCCCTAATGAGTGCCATAGCGCCCTGTCTTCAGCTCCAGCTTGCTGCTTCCAGCATCTGCCTGCAGTCCTTCACAGGTCGTCATCCCACCTGGCCGGAGGGCGTCCTACACTGTGTTTGCCGAGTCGCGATCTCCACTCAAGAACACGTTTACCACGGTTTGAAACTATATTTCATAAAGAAAAATATTTCTACTCAGCTATTCAACCGTCCGACAGGGCTGGTCCACCAGTTCAAAGTCGCTCAGCGAGCTATGGAAAGAGCTATGCTCGGAGTTTCTCTGAAGGATAGGATTCGTAACGAATACATCCGACAGAGAACCAAGGTTATCGACATAGCTCAAAGAATTAGCAAGCTGAAGTGGCAGTGGGCCGGCCATATTTCGCGAAGAACTGACGGCCGCTGGGGCAAACGTGTTCTTGAGTGGAGACCGCGACTCGGCAAACGTAGTGTAGGACGCCCTCCGACCAGGTGGGATGACGACTTGCGAAAGACTGCAGGTAGATGCTGGATGCGGCAAGCTGAAGACAGGGCGCTATGGCGCTCATTGGGGGAGGCCTATGTCCAGCAGTGGACTGATATAGGCTGATGATGATTCAACCGTCAGGCAGCAGGGCGTCAGACTACGGCGCTCATTGGGGGAGGCCTATGTCCAGCAGTGGACTGCTATAGGCTGATGATGATGATGATGATGATTCAACCGTTCTTAATCATTCTCTGGTCTACAGCAAAACAAAATACTAGTAGGTAATAAAATAATCTTATATTTACGTTTCAAGAAGAGACCAAGCACTTGTATAGTGCTTACTGACTCGTTATTACCCCAGACTTTGCCTGCTATCTGAAGTGTGTACTTAACCTTTGTAAAAAGGTCTTGATTGCGAGTCGTAAAATGTTATGGTACATGTGGATAGGGTAGAAAACATGTCGGTTGATATCCATTGGTGTTGTCATGGTCTTCATAAATTAAGTCTGTCATCGCGGTCGCGGTTTCACATGCAGGTTATGTCTTTTATAACATAACCTTTAAACGGTTCTATAGACACAATATATAGGATAGATCCCATGGGAAATGCCTATGTTTGATTTCTGGCCTCCTAGGATCGGGCTGAAATTTTGCATCCAGGTAGTTCTAGGTCTGGAATAAAACATAGACTACGCCTATTTTTATCGCATAAATCAGTTCAAATAGGATAAAAAAACATTAATCGTTTCCATGGAAACAACGCGTGCGCAGCTTCAGTTAGAATTAAACAGAAAATTAACGCCCAAGAAGATATTTATGTTTGTAAACATCTTACAAACTAATCCGACTCAACTTCTTTAATACATAACCAACAGTCTTTAGCTTTCCAACCGTGATCTAAATACCCATAAACAAGCTAGAACGGATGGACATAGCCTTACTTAGCACCTTGGTTTTCAACATGAGTAACCGATAGAAGGATTAAAATATGCGTAGTGTAGCCTACATTTAGTGAATATACTGGTCCAAAATATATACAAATTAATAAAAAAAAACAGAGGTACTTGACGTAGAAGTTTGCGGGTTTGATTCCGACATGCGGGGTTGGTCAAATTTGTTGTATGTATTTCACGTTGGTCTAGCGCCTGACGTCTCCCTCTTCTTTTCGGTATGATTTCGTATAGAATTACTAGTATCTGCCTGCAGCTTTGCACGCGTTGTTTCTATGGAATCGTTTTTTATTTATATCCCATGGGAACTGAATTATGGGATAAACACTAGCCTAGGTTTGATTCCAGGCTTAGGACTACAACTATGCAAAATTTCAGCCTGATCCATACAGTAGTTTAAGCGTGAATCAGTAACAAACATCCATACATAATAACATCTAAAATTTCGCATTAATAATATTAGTATACTGTAATATGTCCTGTGCACAGGGTTCGTACAGACTGCAGGTAGATGCTGGATGTGTCAAATTGAAGACAGGGCGCTATGCCGCTAATTAGGGAAGGCCTATGTCCAGCAATGGAGGTTGATGATGACGATGACAGGGTTAGCCTCCGTTGAGACTGACCGGCGCCACGGCTGAAATTCAGCTAAGAGGACTTCATCATCAGTATCATCCTGTATATACCTCTAAAATGCACCGACACAGACCTACCAGAAGCAACTGATAATCAAGCTGTGTTTAACACTTTCGCGCCGGCGGTGGTCGCCGTGACTTGTTTATTTGTTAATTTTTAGCACAACACTGTGATGTGACGATTTTTTTTTGTATTTTGCATGCAAATAGTTTTACACAATGTTTTTTACAGTGCCAAGTGAAATTTCTTAACTTGAGGTGTAGAAAAAATGAATTATACTAAAATCTAGGTAGTCTAACATAGGCAGGAAGATTTGTTTGTTCTTATGTACTGAATTATCTTTGTTTGATGAATTCGACCGATGTGGCGCGGTGGGCGAAGGTCCGCCTGCGACGCAGGAGGTTGCGGGTTCGATTCCCGCCTCGGAACAGTTGTGTGTACGATCTGCAGATATTTGTTCCGGGTGTTCTGGTCGTTTTCTATGTATAATAAAAATATCTATCTATGTAATATATTGTATTATGTTTATCAGTTGTCTAGTACCCATAACACAAGCTCTGCTTACCATGGGGCTAGATAATGCTGTGTGAATTGTCCAGCATTATTTATTTATTTATTTATTTAATTCAGTACGGATGTGAGTGGGTTTACTCCGAACCTTATTTGTATAGGAAGAATACCAACGTTTTAAGAAGGACTTCTTTAGGGTGACCAAGGCATTGATCGGAAGGATGTTTTTTTTTTGATTACGCGGGCGTCTGCAACTGAACTCTCCCTGTAGATGGGATGAAAGTTTGGTGTTCTTCCAACACAAATAGGGTCACATTATGTCTTTAAGTTCTATATACCTCCTATCTTTATTTCAACGCAAAAAGACAGCTGTTATGTTAGCCATTTAGCGCTCTGATAAAAGTACTTACCAGGTGAAATGTACTTTACTGCGTTGCTTCTAAAATCTAAAATGTATTTGTCCCAGGCTCAGAGAGAAAGGCCAGAAAAAGTAAAGTATTCTGGACATTACTAACATACGTTTTTTTTATAAAATTCACAGGATACTTTATCAGAACCTATCAATAGATGATATTGAAAGCATTCTCATAAAAAGTAGCATTAATAACACATTGAATTCCACACATAATAAAAGGAATAAAAACGAATCCTGCGCATCTGCTCAAATTCTTTAGAACCCGCTGTTTTTCTGTTTCCTGTAGCTACCTAGCTACCTGACCAACAAGGCCTCAACAGAAAAATAAACAAGCTATTTTTGAAAGAGTTCTTACATCATTTGGCGTGTTTTCAAAACTACACATAAACCGACTTCAAATTTCTAAATAATGATAATGGGTTTAAATATTCGTTTTCAAAAATATTATTCACGACCTTTGTGGCACGCTGGGCGAAGGTCCGCCTTCGACGCAGGAGGTTGCGGGTTCGATTCCCGCCTCGGGACATTTTATTGTGTGTACGATCTGCAGATAATTGTTCTGGGTGTTTTGGTCATTATATGTATATCTATTGTTTTTTTAATATATCAGTCATCTAGTATCCATAACACAAGCTCTGCTTAGCTTGAGCAGCTTGAGGCTAGATGATGCTGTGTGGATTGTCCAGCATTATTATTATTATATACGAACCTACTAAATGCAAATTCAAGACTTATATGGATTTCTCATGGATGCCATTGTCAGAACTAAACCAAATTGAAATGGGCCAACACGGTAAGCACCAGATTTCAAGTAAAAAAAGAAACATCAAAATCGGTACACCCAGTCGAAACTTATGAGGTAATAAACATAAAAAAATAGCCGAAATGAGAACCTCCTCCTTTTTTGAAGTCTGCTAATAAGTATGGAAGTTCTTGCCTCAAAGTCGGGGTCCTACCTGTTTTATCAGTGTGTTTTGTTTGTGAGCAATAAACCGGAAACGTTTGCTACCTGCGCTGACGCATAGCCATGCAATCAATGAATGCTTACTGCAAGGCAAGGCTTTGTCCTACCTGATGCAGGTATCTTTGTTGGTAAATAAATAAATAATATTAGACAATCCGCACAGCATCATCTAGGGCTTGTATTATGGGTGCTAGATGACTGATGGATGACTGATGCTGGATGCGTCAAGCTGAAGACAAGGCGTTGTGGCGCTCATTATGGGAGGCCAATGTCAAGTGGACTAACATAGGCTGATGATGAGATGACTGATACACTTAATATAATACATTACAGAGATAGATATATTTTTTTATTATTAAGAAGTATTTACTTTGCGTATAAACATTTCTCCTAGGGTGGAAATCAAACCCTTAACCTATGCCGCAGGCAGACCCTAGCTCGCCTCGCCACATTGGGCACATCTTTGTAACATTTAAAAACAAAAACACCTATTAAATTCACATTGAATTTACATAGACAGTAATGAATTAATATTGTGTTTTTTTTATATTGTGAGACCTAAATCAAGAATCGATTATATTGAAAATGAAAATGAAAAGTTTTTATTTCTTTAAGCTTACAAATAAGCACTTAGACACGTCATATTTTATAGTTCACTTAATTTTTTATCCACCAGTGGAAGAAGTGACAAGAAACCATCATAACTTATGTGTCTAGTACATTTGATTTGCTTATCTGTAAGTTGGTAGATTTTGAGTTGGAGCAAAACTCGTTCCAAGCTTTTTTATCTTCTAGGTAATCTGATATTTTGTAATAAGCTTAGCTATTATTTAGTTAGCTCAATTGTTTCAATTGTAAATATCAGTTCTAACCTAGCAAAAATACAGATAAACTAAACCAATGAAAATCAATAAAAAAATCGATCACCAAACCGTAATAGATTAACCATAACCGATTTACCATAACCTAATGTTCTAAGGTACTAAATCGCATGTCCAAAATCGATACAATAATCGATATCTCTGTACTGCGTACAGCTTACTTTCACTTCGTTATTTATCTCGGAAATCGATTATACAACTTGCTCATGCGCAAATGGTGCTAATTAATTGGTCTTTAACGGGTGTGTGCTGTTAGATCTGTGACGACCTTAATGGACCAGTAGTTGTCTGTGGTCTAGAACGTTCCTGGTTCTATTCCCACCTTAGGACAAATGTTTGCAAGATCTGTAGACTATTCTGTAGGTATAAGTGTAATAGATAACTGGTACCTTTAACAGAAGCTCTGGGGCCAGATGGAAATGTGTGGAAACGTCCAGTGTTTTTTAATTACTTGTATAAGACCACAAATTTTGAAATTTTCGTGATTTATTAAAATGTTTAAGAAATAGGGTAGTGTCCTGGGTAAAAATATATTTTTCTATTTAGTCCGTCAGTTAGATTATCAGAAGATATTGGACACGTATTTTTTATTTTGTCAATCAAACAAATACTTACAAAAATAAAGCGCGTCAAAGTTTAGGAGTGGGGGCTCGTGACGTCACAACTTGCTAAAAAGTGTAGCAAGACGTGACGTAACTTGGAATTTAACTGGTCTAATCTTCATATTTTTTTGTTTAATTGACAAAAGAAAAAACACGGGTCCAATATCTTCTAATAATCTAACTGACGGACTTAGTAGATTTTTTTAAGACACTGTTCTGATTCCCTCGCCTCGTGTCCACGACAGTTGTAACGTACGATTGTGTCTCGATGCTGTAAACTGTAAAGCGATAAAAAAGTTTATTTTATCGCAATTTTTTTCTAAAATAAAATAAAATAAATAAATCTTAAAATCGCGTGATTTTACGAGATAAATATTCAATAAATAATCTTTAATATGGATCAGAGTGTTCATGTATGGTCTCCATATCCCGTCACAACGAATATGAACGCACGATTTGCGGAGGTCAGCCATAATACTGAGAAACATCTCAATCATAATATTCATAATGTTTTTAATGATGCATATTGCATGTTTTTAATATCTCTGCATCTGGCAATCGAAAATCCTTCGTATCCACACATTTTTGTAGACAAAATCTACAAAAATCAGTGGATGTGAACGAAAAATATCAGCCTTAGGAAGTAATCAGAACACCCGAAAGAACATAGCAGGTTATTTTGTCCCGGGTGTTTTGATTATTTTCTATGTAGGTATAGTAAAAAATATACATAGGTCTATGTAATGTATTTTATGAAGTATATATGTAACCCATAACAAGCTTGGGGCTACATGATGTTGTGTGGATTGTCCAGCAAAATATTACTAATTCACCGGCTTAGAGGGTTTGACCATAAGGCAAAACCCTTCTTATTTTTGGTTGTTCTCCAGTGGTCGTGTGTGTGAAATAAGGGTGTATACTCTTCATCAGCATTATGAGGAACATAGACTTTCTTGCCTTATTTCACTCATTATTTATAAACGAAGCCACATCGTGTGACTTCACTAATTCCTACGCCTTATGAAACCGAACCTTACGCCACCATTTCATAACTTTCGAAAAGCATCTTTCCTCAATTACCCATTCAAAGCGACTTAAAAATTATACGATAGGTAATAAAGATGAAAGCTGCAATACCATATTGGACGAAAACTATCCACTTCATCAGGTCACAGGTGAGAGAGTGAGCAGCTGGGTTAGTTATGAGTCAAATTATTTAAAATAATTTTTGCTAGTATAAAGGAACCCTAAAAAATTATGCAATAGCTTGAATTGACTAGACTAGTAAGGTCCATCAAAGCAGATAAGGGAGATACTTAGGGAAGGTCACAGGTTCAAGTCCTGTAGAAATCGATTTTTTGGGATATTAGGTATTATTATTTAATTTCAACGTACGATAATTTTCGAGGTGGAGATGTTTTTCAGTTAAAATGTATCCATCCACCAAAGCTGTGCGCAGTCCACGACAGCTAGGGCATTTGTATGGGACCTTAGGATTATTACTAATGGTCACCCAATTCTGAGAACAATTGTCGTCTTGAAGATCTTTCATTGCCTCCCCTCATATTTCGTACCAAGGTATATCGTAATGATAAAGACTATCTTAAGCAAGTTTGCATGTAGTATGCGCACATGTATAGAATTTCGACTTAATCACTTCTGTATTATGTGTGACATGGTAAAGACAAGTCTACTTTAATTTATTAAATAAATCAACTCAATAATCGAAAAATTTGTAAATAAACCAACTGTTCTACCCTGGCTGTGTTCAGAAAGGCGGAAGGTCGTTCACACGATGATGAAACAAACATCTGAAACTGAGGATTTCTATGACTAAACGGAAATGCCTTAGCCAGAATATGACGTAGCTGATGACTAACGATCTTATCATATCCAAGAACAGCTTGATCATCTGCAGGAAAAAGGAGGCAACTTGCCCGCGGGCCATTTTTTAAGCTAGATGACCCCATAACCAACAAGAAAATTAACTGTTTGGTAGTATGTGCTACAGAATAATTGAAAGAGAAATAAAATAAAAACAATTGATAGAGCGGAAAAACAATTTAATCATTTATGTCGTCGCAAAAGGTTTATATACCTATGTGTTCTTTTTAATCTAGCCTAGGAGTATGTATCCCCAAAGTTTTGAAAAAATAATCGGTTAATTTTGCACATAAATTTTAAGAATCTCTTTGCTGATGACCATAGCTCCCAAAATCAAACTTATAACAACTTATACATTATACTCGTAATGACTGATTGATAATGACAAGCATTATTTGCATTCATAACGAAAATAGCAAATCCAAAGATATAAGACGCACCGGACATACAAAATATAATTGAATCGAAATCGCCGATCAGATCTCATATCGTTGAAAGATCAGTAAATCAGGTTCCATAATGATTCGAGTTTTTTAGAAGTGAAGTAATTGATATAATGCTAGACCAGTTTGGCTACCAAAATGCTTCGAATAACTGGCTTTCGAAATTTTGTAACAGTGAATTCCTTTAACATGATAAGAGAATACGAGCAAACAGTGTAGTGACAATAATTTTAACATTACACTATTTCAATTAACAATTCTGGTTCAAACTGCTGAGTATCTGGCGCAGCGCATTAGCATTGCCATACAGCGGGGCAATGCAGCCAGCGTCTTGGGGACGCTTCCGATTGGTATCCAAATCGATACATCAGTTAGGCACATTGTCACATTCACATTTTTGACAGCAGTCAGTAGTAAACTCGACTGTTTTAGTTGTAAATACTATTTATAATTAACTATTAGTATATAATTCAACTATTAATACTTAGTACCTGCTTATCATTATGTACGTTTTTTTTATATAACGTTCAAATTATAAGCAGCCTTACATTTATTTACTTATTAAACTTCCTGCTAATAAGACCTACTTCCGTAACAATAAAACCTGACAAAACATTTCTTAGTAAACAAGGCACGCTTGTAAAATGACCACCACTTTCACTAAAGAATGAATAATACCAGTGGCCATTTAAAAAAGTCCGACCAAGCGTAACGAAGCGACAACGATGGATGAACGAAATACATATGTAGTAGGGAAGAATCGTAGCGATGAATACATTTCAATATTCGAAAGACAGAGCTTCTATTGAATTAGTCATAGGTTTTGAATCTATATAAAAAGCACAATACTACATTTACAATACTACATACACAGTTCCCGAACGAACTGAATACACAGTACTGAACCCTGTCTAGCGGTTTTTAATTATTTAATAAAGTTTTAGCTGTTCTATTGACCTAAAAAGTGTATCAAATTGTGACCTAACCTTAAAGAAGTGTTTGCCGGCATTCTGACGAAAGTTTAACAGAATTAATCACATCAAAAGTGCACTTGAAAACTGGAAACCCATTTGTTTTGAATTTGTAACCGATAAACCACATTAGTCACCAAACTTTTTGAGAAAAACCTGTAAGTACAAAAATTCACAAAACTTACTACAACTTAGAACACTATAAAGACGAAAATTGTCTGAACAGCTGATCGTCAGCCGCTTGTCGGCCGTCCATGACAACTGACAGTGACATAGTGTCATAGAGTGCTTCGTTCGGAAAAATACATTAACGATCAATTCGATCGTTTAAAAAAGGCCATTCTCGATACAACCAGTAAACAAATGAAATACAGTGTTACCTGCTTTAAATAGAATACCACTATACTACCGTAAAAATAAGTATGAATAAAATAATGACTAGAAAAATGTCTAGCAAAATTGAAAATTCAATAGATCCTGATAATGTAAAATCTATCCAGGAGGACTTAAATAAATCGCTTAAGCTTAATCAACAGCTTCTTGATGAGCAAAGTGAAAGTGAAAATGATTTTAAAAAAATGCTAGATGCAAACACAAAATTGAAATATGACATGGTTGAGATGGTGGAACAAGTAGAAATATTAAAACAAGAATGTATAACAAAAGATAAAATGCTCTGTGAGCTTCAAAAAGACTATCCTGATTACGAGAATACACTACGAGAAAACAAAAAACTATCAAATATTGTACAAAAACTCACTGATGATATGAACAAATGCAAACAGGACGTAACAAATATGAATAAAGAAAATGAAAAACTAAAACAAAAGATAGGAAAGTTGGGATTAGAATATAAAAACTTGGACGAACAACTTAAAGCAAATACAGGAACTAAAAAAAATATGACAGACGTATCTAAGGAACTAGCTGCTATAAGACGTGAGCTTAAATTTAAAAACGCAGAACTTAGGGTTTTACGTAAGAAAAGAAATACCCTCACACGAGCAGATGAAAAAGACAAAAACACTAAAGTAGCATTGCTTGACGAAACACACAATGAAATAATAGAGCTACAAGAAAAATATGACAATCTTTTGACAGAAAACGATAGGACACTTCAATGTCTAAAAGATAATGAGCAAAAACTCATAGAACAAGTAAAAGCACTAGAAACTTCATGCTATACGATAAGAACTACTTACGATGACATGAGCATTAAATACTACAATACCGAGCGAGAAAACAACGGACTATTACAAACCATTGAACAACTTGAACATGTACTGAAAGAAGACAATGTTAGTAATATAGAAAGCACAATCGCCACGACAAGCAGGAGTAAACCAACCACAAGCAAAGATACGATTACATCGGCTCTAAATGAAAATAAGCCTGCTCATAATACTATACTAGTTATTGGAGATGAGAGCATCCGAGGGCTCGGAAGTGAACTCAGAAATCACCTACAGACAAAAATAGCCACATGTTGTCACGTGTTCCCATATGCACCGCCCAGCTACCTTGTGAATATTGCACGTGATATGGCAGAGTCACAAAAACCCTCAACCATCTTATTGATGACAAAGAAGATAGGCAAAGATTTAAATAGATACATTGATGACATTATTTGCTTAAATGAGACTCTCAAGAAAATTAATGTAAGACTTATATGTCCTAACTTACAATATAACACATTAAAGACTCCACAAGATGGTCAATTAAACACGATGGTGTACAAACACAATATGAAGTTACACAACTACAGTGCATACGACAAAAATATAGAAATAATAAACCAAAGTTCAATAAGCACCAAAGTAACTTCAAGACAACTGAAGTCCATTATAATAGAGTACATTGCGGCACATCTACAGAATTTTTTTCAGATGTAATCGACGTAGCACGCAACACGTGCCGTTATACTGGTGACATGCATGAAGATAGCAATTTCATAACTATATGTCATCAAAACGTCCAGGGATTGGAGAAAAAAACACTGGACCTTAGTATTTTCCTAGACAATAATAAAATAGACGTTTTTTGTGCTACTGAAACCTGGCTAACTAAGTACAACACTGATATATGTAACATAGAAAACTATAAAATTGTAAGCATTAGCAACCGTAAGAACTACGCTCGTGGTAGCGCTATTATTTATGTTAGAAACACCATAGGAGCAAAAAACAGACAGGACATAGTAAAGCTTTCTGTAGATAAGGAATTTGAAGTGAGCTGTGTGGAACTGAATGACATACTCATATTAGTTGTTTATAGATCTCCATCTGCAAGGGAGTGTGTTTTCATTGATAGATTAGAGGAATGCCTTTCAAAAATTAGTAACAAAAATAACAAAACAATAGTTGTTTGTGGGGACTTTAACATACGTTTTTCAATTAATGAAGTAAATGAAAATCCACTCAGTGATTTGATGAACAGCTACATGTTAAAACAGCAAATATTTGACTACACAAGAATAACAGAAACAACAAAATCTTGCATTGACAATATATTCACAGATGACAATACAATTGATGCTAAAGTAATAAATGGTATAAAATCGGACCATAAAGCCCAACTAATTAAACTAAAGATTAATGTTAAACCTAAAAATACAACTAAGATAATTAAACGTAGGAAAATAACAGACAAAAGAATAGATGACCTCAAACAATCACTTGACAAAATTCTGACACCAATAGACTACACCAATTTCAATTTTAATTACTTTTTCAAAGAAGTTATGGAACAAATAAATATAAACCTACCTATAGAAAACAAAAAAATACAATTAATCACAAAAAAAACACAAGACTGGATTACAAAAGGTATAATAATATCACGAAATAAATTATTTGCCATGTATGATCAATTACAAAGTAAAAAAGATGAAAAACTTAAAGAGCATGTAAGAATCTACAGTAAAGTTTTCAAGCAGGTGTCTATTGTTGCAAAAAGGAATGCTCTTAAAAAACGATTATTTAAATCGGAAAACATCATAAAAACCTCCTGGGCTATAATTAAGGAGAACACTGGAAAACAAATTGATCTGGAAACAGAAGATATCAAGTTGTGCCTATCAAACGGAGAACTAGTTCAAGATAACATAAAGGTTGCAAATTGTTTTAATAAATTTTTCGTTACTATAGCTGATCAATCTACTAATATGTTACACCCAGACTTGACACTCGCTATTAATTATGTTAATTTGTATATAACAAGTCAAAAACTAGAACCATCAAGTGGTAACGTATTTTACGAGGCTAGCTATATAGAGGTTAATAAAGTAGTAAAAGGTATAAAGTCTAAAACCTCGACTGATTATTGGCATCTATCTTCAAAAATGATTAGGGCAATTGCCGATGAAATAACAATCCCTTTAACAGATGTAATAAATACCTGTTTAGTTTCCGGTACTTTCCCTGACATACTTAAATTGGCCAAAGTCATTCCGCTCCACAAAAAGGGGGATAAACGTGACGCACAGAATTATCGACCAATATCACTCCTACCAATTTTTAGTAAAGTGTTCGAAAAAATTATGTTTGCAAGGCTTGAATTATTTTTAAATGAGAACAAGATACTAAGCAAAATGCAATTTGGTTTTCGGAAAACGCTGTCAACAACAGATGCTTTGTCTGAAATAATAAAAAGCATTCTCGGTGCTTTGGATTCTAAATCAAAATCCTATGGTATTTTCTGTGACCTTTCCAAGGCATTTGACTGTGTCAGACACGATATCCTCCTTGCCAAGCTCGAACAGTATGGTATCACGGGTACGGATCTTACTCTATGCCAATCTTATCTTACATCCCGAAAGCAAGTGGTACATGTAAACGGGACTACATCAAAGGAGGAAGATATCCGTATTGGTGTTCCACAAGGATCCATTTTGGGCCCACTACTATTTTTAATATATATAAATGACATAAGTGCATCCACTATTGAAGAGAATATTGACATTTACATGTTTGCTGATGACATTTCCCTATTAATTAACTGTAATAAAAATACTGACATTAAATCTAAAATAATCAATGCTATTGCAAACGTTAATAAGTGGTTTGAGTGTAACAATCTTCTGCTAAACACTTCTAAAACCAATTTGACAAATTTTTCTTTAGTTATAAACGTAGAGGATGCAAATGTGATCAACGATGTGAGTAATAATATTGGAATTAAAATCACAAATAAAATCAAATTCCTTGGCATTGAAGTAGATTCCAAATTAACATGGAAAGGTCATATTGACTGTCTGGCGGGTAGACTGAGTTCTGCCTTTTACGCCATCAAAAAAGTAAGAGAACTTTGTGGGATGGATGCTGCCAGGGCGGTATATTTTTCCTATTTTCATAGTCTTATGACATATGGATTACTGATTTGGGGTAATGCATCTGCTGTGATAAGAATTTTCCGACTTCAAAAACGAGCAGTCAGGTCAATCATAGGTCTGAAACCAAGAGATTCGTGTCGCAATCTTTTTTCAGAGTTAGGTATTTTAACCTTCACCGGAGAATATACGTTGCAGTGCCTTATTTATGTAAAAAAAAACAGGGGAAATTTGCCGACCTTGTCGGCTACACACAGTTACAATACGCGCCATGGTGGCAACATTCAGCACCCAACCTGCAGATTAGCCAAAGTCTCCAAAAGTTTTTTGTGTACAGGCATAAAAATGTTTAACAAAATTAAAGATAGCTTTAAAGACTTAAACCTAATAGTATTTAGAAAAAAAATGAAAGATATACTAATGAAAAAGAGCTATTACAGTCTTTGTGAAGCTTTGGAGGATAAACAGCTGATGTAATTGCCGGTATGTTTTTTTGTTATTTTATTATACATCATTTGATAGATTCTTTACAATTTGACATGCAATTTATACATAAAGACATTATTATTACTCCCATTTCCAAATTTATATTATTTTTTAATTGACTGTGTACCTATTTCATTGTATAATTGTATTTATGTTTAGTTCCTTGACAATGCCCCTATACAGCAGCATTAATTTAAATCTTCCTGACATTATTTCATTGTATTTTACTTGTATATTATCTACTTTTTTACAATATCATTAGTATAATTTGACAATGCCCTTATACAGCAGATTACTTTGACATTTTATCTAATTTATTATTCCATTTAACTGATACCATAATTTATTTTAATTTTTTAAAGAAGGCATGTCTGTCTGCTTTTTTTTTTTTTTTTTGCAGAATGTCCTATGGTGTTTCCTTTGTCAAAAGTTAGTGTGTGTTATAATAAAAATGTAATTTGTCTATTAAATTAGTATTTAACGACATCAAGTGTAACATTGTGTACCTACGGTGGAAATAAATAAACAAATAAACAAATTTAAAGGATGACTGGAAGCGCTGAACTACAAGTTTTATTAAATTCTATACGTAGGTTCAAACATTATTATTTATTTCTTAGCTTGATGGGTGAACAACACTGAGCCATAAACATAGTAGTCAACTTAATTTATCACTAGCATCGAATTTAACATATCAAATTTAGTTTTTTGTCGTTTCGCCAATGGCAAATCTTTAGAAGTTCAAAAACATATATTATTAATTGTTTTAAAGAAATAAAAAACCATCTTTGAAGCCTTTGTTTTTATTTTTAAACTATTTAAGTTTTCCGGAATAAATAATCCATCGGGAATAAAATTTGAATAAGATTACCTCGAGATTATTCTATCACATATAACTGCAATAGAATAGTTCAAATCGGTCCTTATGACGGAGAAATCTACAAACAAACATACAACCGAAAAAAAACCATAAGATAGACAATAACGCAGTATGTTATTGTATATTCTAATGATAGAACCTCCTTTTTTTGAAGTACGTTAAAAACTTCAAATACCACGAGAAGCCACAGACAATACAGACATATCTCGGCCCTATTTAGCGCAGGGTCATAGAAGTAGGTAGTCTTATTTTGTACTATCACCCTTTTGTGTCACTTACCCTGATAAATTCCTTTGTTTTCCATTTGTTTATTCTATGCCTTTTTTTGTACCTGTGTCCAAATAAATCAAGATGAATCTGCTAAAGCTAGAGCGCGGCCAAAGAGCAGTTCTCAAGGTAGCTCACAAAAACACTCAACTTTTTTTCCAAAACCAGAAGAGTTTGCAAACAGATTCTACATTCATAGCTTCTTCATATGGGCTATGATGAGACGGAGGCCATCTTATCATAATGTAGGTAAATAGATATAGAGAATAGGTATGGCAATTGTTAATTTTTTATTTTTTTTATTTTATTTGTATAGTACGTAACGGAACTGAAGTAACAAGTCAAAGCCATTCAAATATGTTCCGAACAATACTTTAGTATTAACTTTTTCACACTAAATTAGAACCAAACTCCTTTTTGGTCGACACAGGGTATCCTAGTGTAGAGATCAAAGTGAGATCACTATAATATTTAGTCCTAGTATAATTTGCAAAATATGAATAATCTTAAGTTGATGTGATTGTGTTACTATATATGCAAAAAGAAAAAATGTTTTTTCTATTCTATTCTAGACATTATCTATAGCGTTATAGCTCCAGCGATTAGTTCCGGCGGTCATCGAGGACTCATTGAAATGATACCCACGTGCATGCTAGTTACTTGACCGTTACATGCGCATACTGAATTAAATTTAATCAATGGGTTGGTTACTTAGCTTGCTTTCCTAGTTCATTCACAAGGCTAAATCCTTTCTTCAATTGTCTTTCATTTCGTCGATTAATTAATTAGTTATCTTGTTACCTTGAATAGACTTATTCATATGATCCGGTAAGATAGAAGATATGGTAAGACGCAGTTAATCTAATACTTGTGGATAAGACCCATTGTATAGCAATACAATACAATACAATACAAAAATACATTATATGCGACATGTACAATGGGGCGGCCTTATCGCTTAGAAGCGATCTCTTCCAGGCAACCTTTACCTTTTACCTTTACCTTTACTTTTTTTTATTTCTAATTTGTTTTAGCTTTCCACTTAGCTGACACCAAAAAGGAGTAGTTTCTATTTATATATGTTGTTTTTATGCATGTTTGTTATTTATATTTAACTAATTTAGAAAATTATTTAGCTTATGTATGGAGAATGATCCCAATGTGGTCAAAAATTGTTGGGAATTTGTCCCGAAAACCTTGAAAAACTGTGTAAATACTAAGGAATTTAAAGTCGGTTTTTAGACGTCTTCAAACAATCAAGTTAGATATTTTTAACTCCATAGTAATATTACTTAATTATTGTCAAAAATTAGTATTAACAATAATAATTATTATGTTTTAAAATTGTACCTAATGTCTGATATGATATGGAATAAATCTATTTTTATTTATTTTATTTATTTAACATGATTGTCAAAATTCGAAATAAGTATAATATCAAACTCTTCAGTGAACAAATTCAAGATAAAATAAGATAGCCGAAATAAATAAATGCTTTAAGCCCTAGGCGTACTTAAAAGTGATTTTCAATACCAGTACCGCAAGGTACCGTTTCAAACTTTTCATAGGCCTGTAAACATTAATGCAAACAACATGATTAACAAGATTATTGCCTATTATGCTAACTGTACTTTGCCCGAGATTCATACCAGTTATGGTATTTTATTTTGCATTTAGAAAGGGTTCACATTGACTGATAGCAGTAATAAATAACTATATTACTGTTACGGACTTGTAGAGCAATTTGAAGCCATTCGCTAATCGGATGGCTTTGATCCAGAATGTTAAATACTCAATGAAAAAAAAAATATACATGAAAAGTTTTTATTTCTTTAAGCTACAAATAAGCACTTAGACACTAGACAGGTCATATTATATAGTTCACTTCAATTTTTTGTCCACCAGTGGAAGAAGTGAGAAGAAACCACTAGTATGTTCATAACTTATGTGTCTAGTACATAGATTTGCTTATCTGTAAGTTGTTAGATTTTGAGTTGGAGCAAAACTCGTTCCAAGCTTTTTTATCTTCTAGATAATCTGATATTTTGTAATAAGCTTTTTTACAAAGAATATGTTTAACAATTTTTTTAAATTTATTTATTGATAATTTTTGCAACTCACTTGGAGTTTTAAAAATTATCAATACTCAATATATTTATTGTTGTCATCACATTGGCTTAGTTAGTAGGTTCTTATGTATATATTAGTATCACAATGTGAACCCTATTGGGCGTGAACAACATGTGGAAGGCAGACCTAGGTTGTTTTTGGTAAATATAAATATGTAGGTACCAAGGTAAGTATATGTACTTGTCTAGTAATTTTAGTAATTATTATATTTTAATAATGGGCTTATTTTTGACAGAGACAGTGACCAAAGTGTTTAAGTGTCCGGCGACCCTCGCTTGCAAAAGTCGCTCCGAATATCGCTGTCCCTGTTTAATCATTGCGCCGCGCCCCATGCGTGCGCGATAACAATATTAGCCGTTCAAAATTTGGTATGTTTCGTAATACCAAAAATTATGACTGAAAACTTTTTGTATTCTTCACAAAGTATTGTTATTCTGTAACAAGACAATATAATCTATGTTCCTTAATAAATAAAACGTAAGATATTGATGTTTTTAATAGGAAACAAATAGCAAGAAAACTTGTCCATTTTCGCATAAAAATGTGAAAAATGCGATTGGCTTTCATTTAATTTTAGATATGTATTTTGAAAAAAAAGCTTGTTAGGAACCTAGATAAATACTATTCTAATACAATATTATAGTGGAAATATGCTTGAATTGGAAATCATTTTGGTATTACGTTTTTATGAAGAATTCGTCCCTCCGGAGGCCCCTTAAGTTCTTTAATTATATAAAATCATGCTGGATAATCCTCATACGAGCATATAGTCCCAACATGAGCAGAGCTTGTGTCATGGGTACCAGATAAGATACTTACCTGCTAACATTATAAATATGCTTTTATGATACACAGAAAATACCCAAAACACTAAAAACATGTCTGCAGATCATGTAAACATTTGTGGGAATCGAACTCGTATACACCTGCGTCGCAGGCGGATCTTCGTCCGGTGTGCCACAGAGGTCGTCTATAACGTCCTGAGCTTTGTATACTACAAAAGAAGAATTAATGAACTTAGCTGCTAGCAATGCTCCTAATCCTCTAGGCTAAATTAAAGGCGAAAGTTTGGGACGTTGCAGCGTTGTGTCGTTATGAAGACGTTTGGCCGAAGAAAACGCCAACAGTACTGTATCATCATCATCATCAGCCTATAGCAGTCCACTGCTGGACATAGGCCTCCCCCAATGAGCGCCATAGCGCCCTGTCTTCAGCTTGCCGCATCCAGCATCTACCTGCAGTCTTTCGCAGGTCGTCATCCTACCTGGTCGGAGGGCGTCCTACACTACGTTTACCAAGTCGTGGTCTCCACTCAAGAACACGTTTGCCCCAGCAACAACGATTTTTTTACTTATCCTGGAATAACATAATTAGGCTTCTTTTTATTTCAAAAGCCGCGGGGAAAAACTAGTGAGAAACAATACAACAAAATAAAAGTCACGGCTGTACCAATTTTCATTTACTCTACTATTGCTTTTTTTAGGGACGTCGTCGGTAGGTAATATAATTAAATATACTGTAAATACAATTCATATTATTGCATTATAAAATGCAAATAATATAATTATATATATTTCATTATTATATTCTATTAAGTATATGCAAAACTTCCTTGAAGACTTCGTCTTGGGTTTTTAAGAAACCTATGTTTTAGCGCCTCAGAATCGTGGGAAGCTATAAATACATTTCACAGGCACTTTAAAGAAACTCAAGCCCACCGTCCTATGTGAAACCAATCATAATAACCTTCATCCATTGTAAGTAGGTAGCAACAGGTTCTGGGTGAATGACCGGGCACCCTTCAGGACTTTCTTAGTCCTTGGCTTTGGGGCTTTGGGATAAAAAATACCGAGACCCAACGGACCGGTTGGCCATGCAAGTTTCGTGAGTGGATCGGTCAGGGCAGTGCTGCAGTGGAATGATGTCATTGTTATTGTAGTTTTTAGAAAAATAGCGATTAAAGGTGGTTATGATGGTTATGTGGATGACTAATATGGCATGGCGGGCGAAGGTCCGCTGGCGAATTAGGAGGTTGCGGGTTCGATTTTCGCCAGATCAGATTTCTAGCACCCAATATACCCACCATATAAGCGCTGCTTAGCTTGTGGCTTGATTATACTGTGAGGAAGTCCAGAATTCTATATTCCTATGGTGACAATGGTGATGTGTCAGCTACTGCAAATCAATATCTTAGGAAAAGAAAATACAACCAATAACTTAGTGGTAGGTAATGTAGTATTTTGCGAAGATCTCAAATAAACCCAAGACATTACAAATCAACCTTTGAGCAACTTCAAAGGGCTTTTTCAAAATTAAACTTATAAGAGAGATAACGAGAAGACTGCGTTACAGAAGTGGAAAAGATGAGAGAAGCAGATTTTATTTATAGATAGTAGGTACAACGATATCGAGCCAATCACTACTAGATTCTAGACTAGATAATGTTTCTTGTTATAATAAACAAAAATATATCAGTTAGTTTAAATAATCGAGTAATTATAACAATTAATAACATTTATTCAAATAAACTTGTACATCGACAAAATATAAGTGCACTAACTAAATAAATATAGTTAGGTTAAGTTAGCCTCAACTAGGCAAATAAGTGTAGACAGCAAGATACTAAAACCGCAAGCAATAAAGATCAAAACCTAAGTAGAAGCGTGTTCTTAAGCCACACATACTATTATTTCAAAGAATTGCTATAGCTTTTATATTCCCAGGGTTCATACCTCATACCTACTTCCATAAAGTTTCCCTTTGTCTATTTTATTACTCGCTTTGTGTGGTTGGTATAGGCGGCAAGTCAAAGAGTCGAACAAAGAGCTTGAGGTGTCACGCAATACTCTTTTAAAATTTCTTTTCATACTTTTTGCAACTCTGTCGCCATGAAAAGGTATACGTTATGAGGCGGGTACATATATCTAACAGCAGTTTAATTCATTTTAGACGACCGATGTGGCGCGGTGGGCGAAGGTCCACCTGCGACACAGGAGGTTGCGGATTCGATTCCCGCCTCGGAACAATTGTGTGTACGATCTGCTGATATTTGTTCCGGGTGTTCTGGTTGTTTTCTATGTATAATAAAAAAATATCTATCTATGTAATGTATTGTATTATTTATATCAGTTATCTAGTACCCATAACACAAGCTCTGCTTACCATGGGGCTAGATAATGCTGTGTGAATTGTCCAGCATTATTTATTTATTTATTTTAAACTATTCCGATACGTCTGGAGCTAGTTCTTTAAGTGATATATTTGATAAATTAGCTGTAAGGAAAATCCTACTAATATTATAAACGCGAAAGTTAGTAAGTATGGATGTTTATCACGAGAAAACTACTGAACGGGTCGGGCTGATTGCATACCTACAGGTAGTCCAGGCTACTTTTTATTATTTTATAATTTTGAGAAAACTAACAGCTAGGTAACTAAATACTAAATATAGTGTGTAACTAATTTTTATCCCATAAATCCTTTCCCATGGGATAGAAATAACATTCAAACGTTACCATAGAAACAACGCGTACGAAACCGCGGGCAGAAACTAGTATTAAAAAACAATAAATGGAAATAAAAATATACATTTTTTTAATCAGAAAATTTGTAGTAAAAACACAGAATATTTCTATCACATTTACTAACCCACGTAACATTGTACTAAAGGAGTGGCCACTTCTGTCCTTACTCAACGCGTGTCGCAATGCAACAATGGAGGTGCGGTCAAAAGCCGAAAAATTGACAACAATCGTCTTCAGTCAGATGGAACCAGAGAAATGTGGATAAATACTGTTTATGTGGCTGGTTGGTCATTTACAATCAACTTTGAGGCAGAGTTAGATTTAGTTGACGGACTGATTAATAACGATGAAAAAGCCTTGGAGAAGTAAAGCCAAGAGCCAAAGCGAGTAGTAGTCAACTATAAGAAGCCAGGTTGTATAGAACGAGTACAATATAGTCGTCAGTCACTTAAGGATCTTAATTAAAACACAAGTTAAAAATAGATTTCAGGGAATGATTCGATAATTACAATTAGAAACAAAATAGAAGTAGTATTTACTATTGAAACAATTGAGCTAACTACAAAGTATTATATATAATATAATATATATATATATATTAATAAAATTATATACCATATTAATAAATTTGTAATATATAATTTGACTTGTCTAAGCTTACTTTGCTTTGCTTTAAGCTTCAAGAAATAAACGATGAAATCTGAAATGGCTAGTAGATGAACGTAGATCGTTCAAAAGTACGCATTGCCAAAAAAAATACAGATGAGACAGACAAGCTAGCAAGACTTACTTTGCTTTCAAACAACTTTCAAGCATAGTTAGACCAACTTGCAATTATTTAGCAGTGGAAATATCCATTAGAAATCGATGGCGTTACCACACCATGACCGAAGCGTCGTAAAATTCCAGTCAAACTCAATCATAACGAGAGCGGCAACTTTTACATCATCGAAACTGGTTCCGCAATTGGCAAAGTCGATAATTTCGGTTAATGGTTTAAATGTAATATTTTCCTTATATTCTGCATTATATATAGGCCTCCTCGTCGATTTCGATGACGGCGACCCTAGATAATCACGGATTTTTTCTATCATGAGCTCTAATATGGCTCGCTAGACCGATTTGGTCTTGAATATCCTACGGCACGCATGGCAGTAGAGTTGGCCCGATGACTTTTATGTATACGTGTAGGAGGGCTAAGGTCTCTGTTTTCGTATCTGGTGTCTTGCATCTATTGTCTGGATGCGATTTTCCTCAATTGCTTTTATTCTGGTGTAAATAGTAGATCGCTTTTAGAGTTTTTTTATTATATGAATGGACCGACTGTGGCTTAAGGTAAGCACTGTATGACCTACATAACACACCTATTATTTCATCAAAACCTACCTTCAGTGTTTATTTTCCTGTCTCCTTTGTCGCGATATCTCCTATGATTTTATTAAAAGCTATCGTAAGATTGAACTTACTTCTTTTATTCTTTTTGTCCTCCTGGGCCCTGCCCGCGATTGGTTGCAAAGCAATAACTCTCCGACGCCATTGAAGCATAAATACGTGTGGAGGTGAGATAATAATAAATAATAATATATAAATAAATAAATAATGCTGGACAATTCACACAGCATTATCTAGCCCCATGGTAAGCAGAGCTTGTGTTATGGGTACTAGATAACTGATATACATAATACAATATATTACATAGATAGATATTTTTTTTATTATACATAGAAAACGATAATTAGACGTAGCTAGAATAAAAGTTAATTATAACGGGATATTTACCATGATTTGATTTTAGTTTTCCAATATTTCGGCACAGTTTTCAGTTATTCCGTGATCATTGCGTATGAAACTGTGCCGAAATATTGGAAAACTCAAAAACCTAATCATGGTAAATATCCCGTTATAAGTGACTTCTGTGTTTATAACCTTGATAGTTTCCAAAGTTTTATTGTAGCTAGCATCTAGCTGTAGCTAGTTTATTTATTTAAATTTGAGCATTGCTGTATAGTCTTTTAGATTGAAAACTAGATGAAAGCTAAGCTGCTTTATGAGCGGAAAAATATTTCTTTATCATTTGGCATTTGGCCTTTGCCCAGCAGTGGGACAATAATGGCTCAAAATAAATAAATAATAAATATTTAGCATTATGTCTATTTGAAATACCTAGTGTAAAGTACACAACATAGTCCCAGAATCCTTTTTGCATACTCACACACATGTCTTGTTGCACTGTGGTGTAGTAATATGATGTGTTAGCACTAAGGACACGTACGTTAGTATACCTAGATTAAGACATAGTTATAGCGCTCTGTACCCACAGTGAATAAATGGTCTTCAACAGATATGGACGTTTCTATTATGTAGGGCTTAAACCCACACTACAACCAACATCCCTACAGCACCCTGTATAATTAAAAAAAAAATAGAGATTTTCTTACAACTAAACTACTAAAGTAGTAACTCTGTGGAGTATAATGTACTAGTTAATTTTACTCGTAGATTACCTAATAGTAAAATCACTGAAAGATTAAGAAAGGAGAAACAGCACAAAGCCATTACCTAAGGAGCAAGTAAGTAAACGCAAAATATTTTATTTTGTAGTCTTTTATTACGATAATAACTTCCAAGCGCAGGTGATAAAGATAAAAATCAGACAGTTAGCATTACGCCATTTACATAAAAGTAACAGATAGAAAGTGTTAACACTTCGACTGCGGCGATCTTTTTTCGACTGCAATCTACACAGCGGTTGTGTTGCGCCGCACATGCGTTTCGTTCGAAAAACATATTACGGCTGTGCTGAGTCACACAGATCTGTACTTTCTCAGCCGCTGCGCTAGTGAGAATTTACGCATATGTCACTTGTAGAAAACACATACGGTGTGATTTCAGCAATCGACGTGTTAAGAGTTTACAAGTGTAATTTTTAAAATGGCATGATTTTTTGAATCCAGTGTACAAAAACGGACGAAAACGAAAATTAAGATCAAAATAAAATATTCATATCAATTTGGTAATTAAATATTCATAGAAAGTTGACCGTGAAAAAAACCAGACAGCCCAGTTTTACGAATTGTTTTCTTAAATTCTCTAAATACTTGCTTTTTGACTAGAATAATCTTGATTTTTTATTATTTCCTTAATGTTTTCTCGAAATATAGTATTTATATTGATTTTTAAACTATTTTAGCAACTTGTGAAACTGTAACAACATCAAACTGTGGCGAATAACCACAAAGTATGTTTGTCAGTTGTGTTAAGCCAAAACTGACACCAATTTCACACATTGGGAATATAATAAATAAATATGTAAATACACTGTGCTTCTTAACCTAAATAAACATGTGGCTATTTTCATTTCAAACAGAGAAAACCAAAGCTGCAGTTGTAAAGGCAGATGTAAAGTGACGACCGATGTGGCGCGGTGGGTGAAGGTCCGCCTGCGACGCAGGAGGTTGCGGGTTCGATTCCCGCCTCGGAACAATTGTGTGTCGATCTGCAGATATTTGTTCCGGGTGTTCTGGTTGTTTTCTATGTATAATAAAAAATATCTATCTATGTAATGTATTGTATTATGTATATCAGTTATCTAGTACCCATAACACAAGCTCTGCTTACCATGGGACTAGATAATGCTGTGTGAATTGTCCAGCATTATTTATTTTATTAATATTATTAAAGTGATAATATATGCATACTATACATAAAAATATATATATACAAAATATTTGCGATATATGATTGCCATATCCAAATATTTCTGAACCAAAGGTCCTTCGTACCTCCAGCCATTAAACTTGGTTGAGTGAACCTGTTCATTTTGTTTTGTTTTCGAACAAGAAAGCCGTATACAGAGGCAGGAGCCTGGGAGAAAGATTGCTCGATAAACTTTAACACTTTGACTGCGATTTTTTTTCGACGACTGCGATATTTTTTTTAACCTAAAAAATTCGTACTGCCGCTCTACATAGCGGTTGTGTTGCGCCGCACATGCGTTTCGTTCGAAAAATATTACGGCTGTGCTGAGTCACAAAGATCTGTATTTTCTCAGCCGCTGCGATAGTGTGGATTTACGCATATTAGTCACTTGTAGAAAACACATACCGCGTGATTTCAGCACTCAAAGTGTTAAAAAACAATAAATTGTGGATTGACTTATTTCTTCAAGAGACGGCTAAATATAGTTTGTAGTGAGATTATAGGGTAGATCTTAACAATTACTTTTATCATTGTAGATATCGATATTGAAAGAAATTTAAAATAAATAAATAAATAAATAATGCTGGACAATTCACACAGCATTATCTAGCCCCATGGTAAGCAAAGCTTGTGTTATGGGTACTAGATAACTGATATACATAATACAATACATTACATAGATAGATATTTTTTATTATACATAGAAAACGACCAGAACACCTGGAACAAATATCTGCAGATCATACACACAATTGTTCCGAGGCGGGAATCGAACCCGCAACCTCCTGCGTCGCAGGCGGACCTTCGCCCACCGCGCCACATCGGTCGTCCGATAAAAATATTTTCATAATCAGAAAAGGTTCCACGTTAATAAATAATAATACTTAACATATTCACCAATATTGCTAAATATTGCTTGGTGCAACATATTACGAACTATACTACTCTAATAGCTACAAGATCTTATTATATTATATTATATCTTATTATATATATTATTTTATGTAATCGTTAGTTGTGTAAATCCGTATTATGACAGTTAGACTGAAATTTTATTTTTTTATTATCGATAATATTCTTATTTAAGGTAATTCTATTGTATATGGAAATGGATATGATTTGTGATTTTTAATTTATGATTTTGTAATGTAAACTTAAAGTAAGGTTGACTCTATGATTTTTGTGTTGTTTTTCTGTATTATAAAATTATTTCTAATTTAAATATTAAATTTAAATATGCACTCTATTGCATTGGGTGTTCCCGTAAAAATAGAGATACGTTTGTAAATAAATAAATAAATTATATATTTCTCGAATTACTTCTACATCTTTTGTGTTAAATCAATGTATATTATTAATTATTTCATTTTAATTCTTTTTAAGTCGTGTGCTTGTTACTATAGTTAGATAATTAAGTCTTAGCTATCAGAATAAATATATTTCATTTCATTTCATTTTTCATTTCATCACGTATATCTATGTCCGTCTGTCACGCAACAATTGAGAATTATATGGACCTCAATAAGTTAAAAACCTAATAAATTAAACAATAACTCAAAAGGAAGACGCATATCTTCATTTCGATTCAGCCCCATCCTGTTTTGCTTTCCCTTTTGCCAAGTGGATAGCTCATGTCCATTTTGAATAATTCATTGGTTCTGAGATGTTGGCACCATTGGCATTTGTTATCGCTAGCTCCAAGCGTTGTTCAATTATATTGAGATTACTAGTTTATAGATGCATGCTTTTTATAAATTATTTTTAGTTTATGTTGCAACAAAGTATCTCGATTTTATATTTATGCAAAGTGTTCTTCGGATATATTGCGACAAAGGGCTAAACTATGTTTGTAAAGGTATGTCGAAGTATTATAAAAAAAAATATATCGTATCAGGTATTCATATTGGATAGGATTCGTAACGAATACATCCGACAGAGAACCAAGGTTATCGACATAGCTCAAAAAATTAGCAAGCTGAAGTGGCAGTGGGCCGGCCATATCTTGCGAAGAACCGACGACGGCCGCTGGGGCAAACGTGTTCTTGAGTGGAGACCTCGACTCGGTAAACGTAGTGTAGGACGCCCTCCGACCAGGTGGAATGACGACCTGCGAAAGACTGCAGGTAGACGCTGGATGCGGCAAGCTGAAGACAGGGTGCTATGGCGCTCATCGGGGGAGGCCTATGTCCAGCAATAGACTGCTATAGGTTGATGATGATGACTTATTTAATTCTAAATCATAAATAATTCATACAATATTTAATTGCTTTTTAGGATTAAATATCTCTAAAGGAAAACAGGAACCTTTATTAGGATTCCTTTGTTTTTATTAATCCGCAAAGACTGTGCTGTAGCTTTTAAAACATTTTAAATTAATAAATAATAATAATCAATAAAATTATTATTATCTGTAGTACAGTACACCTCTGTTTGTACATAATTCTTGATCTTTATTTCCACAAGATCATCTGAGTTTATGTGATCATCACCGTTGAATAATAAAGCGCGACCTTAAACAAAACACGTGACCTCCATAATACATTCCTTTCAAAACACCTGTAGCTGTCTCCTCAAGTTCTTAAGTTGTTGATATTTTGATATCTTAGATAATTTCTTCCAATAAAATATTTTTTGACAAATATTTTTGAATTAATAATAGAAGCAAAATCATCATCATCATTATAATCAGCCTATAGTAGTCCACTTCTGGACATAGGCCTCTCCCAGTGAGCGCCATAGCGCCCTGTCTCCAGCGTCAGAAGAAAATTTGTAATTAGCAAATTTATTATTATAAGTACTATTTAACGGGTATTCAATATACCCGTTAAATTATTCAATATACCCGTTAAATAGTACTTATAATAATAAATTTGCTAATTATCAAGAAATATGGTCATAATACAAGGTCTTAAACATTAGAATAGGTAGTTTCACATACTTCACCAAAACACATTGGCATGCAAACAATTTCTAAAAACTAGGTTCCTACAGTGTAATTCAAAAATGATTTAAATGAATAAGTTATATAAATTATGAACATGCCAATAATGTGCTATTTAATTTTCAAATTGAGGTCCATGAGTTCCTTGACACTATAGAAAGCTTTTCCAATGAGCCATAATTTTAACTTTTTTATAAATATTGTTAAAGGTAAATCTTTGATGTCATTAGGGATTTTATTATATATACAACCACACATAGCATAAGAATTCTTTTTATTTCTCTATTTATTATCACAGTAACACTGACTTATACCATGACGACCGATGTGGCGCGGTGGGCGAAGGTCCACCTGCGACGCAGGAGGTTGCGTGTTCGATTCCCGCCTCGGAACAATTGTGTGTACGATCTGCAGATATTTGTTCCGGGTGTTCTGGTCGTTTTCTATGTATAATAAAAAATATCTACCTATGTAATGTATTGTATTATGTATATCAGTTATCTAGTACCCATAACACAAGCTCTGCTTACCATGGGGCTAGATAATGCAGTGTGAGTTGTCCAGCATTATTAAAAAAAAAAAAAAAAAATTACAGTAAGTTTGGGTACCATACCATTACAGTAACACTGGCTATTATATCATCACAGTAACTTTGCACTTTGCTGTATTTGTACGATGAAACGTATCTAAATGATTGGAAAAGAGTAAGCAAATGGCAAGATTTCGAAACTATCCCTGTGGTGGAACCTTATAATAAAAAGCCCTTATAATAAACTAGCGGACCGTCCCGGCTTCGCACGGGTATTGGAATTTTTAAGGTATTTTTTTTACACTTTGGGTTACATTATTGGAGTTTTAGTAAGGATCCCTATTTTTTTTAAAAATATTATACATAATTTATGTTCACCGGGGATAGTGTAGCTTCCCAACGGTGAAATAATTTTTCAAATCGGTCCAGTAATTTCGGAGCCTATTCAATATGAGTACCTGATACGATATATATATTTTTTATATTATTAGTATAGATGAAATAAGCTGACGTAAGACTCAGTTAAAAAGTTTATCTAAATGTGTTGATGAACTCAGTTTATTGTTTGTGTGCAAGCGCAGATCCGCCATCTTTTTATTTGATTTGAATCTCGAATGCTAATCAAGTTGGCAGTTTTGCTAAATTTGATTTTTGAAATGTCTATCTACGTCAGTATGCTCATGGTATTCTTTATATATAGTAATATATGTATAAGCTAAGCAGAGCAGTGACTTGATACTTATGTTTTTGACTCAATAATGAATTGACATAATGATTATAAGTATATAATGTATAACTAATAATGAAATTCAATTTTGTTTACTATATTGATGTATACATCATGCACCTGACGATCGTGACCTGACACGATCCCTCTGGTCTTCACTGAAAATCAGCGCTGGGTGGACACATTAGTGTACCTAGCAAAATGCCGAGTGAAGGCCATATTTGCCATGAACATTTGTTAAATAAAGTTATTGCACTGCAATACACAATATTCGAAGAAATGGAAGAAATTTTCATTTATAAGATTTTTGCGTAAATATGTCCACCTCGTACGACGGTTATGCTTGAACAGTGGTGGGGCAAAGTCTATTTCCTTCATTCGTTCGTTGGCAGGTCATTATCTCCAAACAGAGGGTAGGAGAAGTCGGATGTTTTTTTTGAGCAAAGATCGAACAACACTGCTACGCACAATAATTTGTAAGATATATAGTATTAATTTGCGTAGGTTTAAGTTTGTTGTGTTTTAAGGTACTTAAATAAAAATATTTTCTTCCTTTCTTTCTTAACTTAGTCGTGCTTTGTACTGTATATAATTATCTTTGTACTATGTATATCAGTTATCCATAACACAAGCTCTGCTTACCATGGGGCTAGATAATGCTGTGTGGATTGTCCAGCAATATATTATTACATATATGTATAAATATGTTTATAGTCGTTAAAGCAAGCTTAATTTTCACTCTGCTCAGACTTAAACCTATAGCTTTAGTTAGAAATCTTGCTTTTTTGCTGAGTAATCAAGATGGTTGCTAAGAAACCACTAGTTAGCGATGAAAGTAGAATACCTCATGGAAATGTGGGCTAATGTTAGAAGTATTAGTAACATACGACCGGTATCATTTAAATGGCTATCGAACTGTGGTGAAACTTTTTTTATTAGGAAAATGAGAACGCCATAGGAAAAGTGTAGAAGTAATTTTTTATATAGTGAAATGCGTAATTATTTATTTTTACTTTCAAAATAGCCTTTTTCTCAACTAATAGAATAACAACATATTTACATTACATTACACTATTTATTAATAGACAGGTACCTAATTTATATATGTCGCCAAAAATAAAGTAAACCCATAGTAGACCCTTTCCTAAAGATCGTAATAAAAATCATGACATCTTTGTCTGTGCAAAATTGTATCAAAAAACTTTGTATCAAATTAGTTTTTTTAACCTTGAGAGGCGTCCTTTTTTACAAAGAAAATTACCATCAAAGTAAATAGAAAAATAAAGTAGTATTTGCAATTGAAACAATTAAGCAACTGCAGACGGTTCCAAAATGCCGGATGAGTCAAGCTAATGACAGGGCGCTATGGCACTCATTGGATTAGGCCTGTATCCAGCAGTGGACTTACATAAGCTGATGATTTTGCATATATTTATATATCAAAGGCCCATTGAAGATGCCCAAGGATATACCGATTAGCTGTCCGAGAGTAGATGATTGTTAATAGTCATAATTATAATGTAGCCTGCCACTCTGTGGAGCCTCTTTGTTAGTTCCGACCCTTGGGTATAATTAGGAGGTAGAAGGTAACACAATTATAAAGCCCATGTATCTTTTGACGGACAAAAACCTATGGTAACACAGTAACAAACCAAGATCAGGAAAATGTAGCCAACAACTAAATAAAATAATGCTGGACAATTCACACAGCATTATCTAGCCCCATGGTAAGCAGAGCTTGTGTTATGGGTACTAGATAACTGATATACATAATACTATATATTACATAGATAGATATTTTTTATTATACATAGAAAACGACCAGAACACCCGGAACAAATATCTGCAGATCGTACACACAATTGTTCCAAGGCGGGAATCGAACCCGCAACCTGCGTCGCAGGCGGACCTTCGCCCACCGCGCCACATCGGTCGTCGTCAACTGACCTTTGTTGACTATCCTACTAATATTATAAACGCGAAAGTTTGTGAGGATGTCTGTATGTTTGTTGCTCTTTCACGCAAAAACTAGTAGAGATAATGTTCCTAATTAGCATTGCCATCCATACTTTCTTATAATCCTACTGATATTATAAACGTGAAAGTTTGTAAGTATGGATGGATGTTTGTTACTCTTTCACGTAAAAACTACTGAACGGATTTTGATGAAACTTACGAACGCAATAATATAGCTTACATATCAGAATAACACATAGGCTACAATTTATAAAGATTCATCTATCGCCACGCGGGTGAAACCGTGGGGCGCAGCTAGTATTTCTATATAGTCAACAAAAGTGGATTGTCCAGCATTATTTTTTTTTTTTTATTACATACAACAAAGTTGCTTCCAGCTGTCCGTCTGTCCCTATATTTGCTTAAATCTTTTAAAACTATGCAACGGATATTCATGCAGTTTTTTTAGTTGATAGACTGATCCATGAGGGAGGTTTATAAACCATTTGACTCATAGATTTCCACGCGGGCGAAGCCGCGGGGAGCAGCTAGTCGATTATATGTTTTTGTTATTTCTGTCAAGTGGCAATGAAGTTGTCAACTGTCGCCTTAGTGAACGTTCAGAAGTCGACTTCTGAATTGTTACTGTTAACGAGTTTAGAACTCTGTTCCCTTGTATTACGGTTCAAATTATGTTAAAAGCAAAATAAAACTTTTCAATTTTTGTTGTTGATATAAATACATTGGTTTAAATGAGCGATTATAATTAAAAATGGTGACGTTAATTACTATTATGAACACAAATAAAATTATACACTAGCCAAAATCGATGAAGAATGTTTGTAAACAAACCACAACACAAATAACAAAAACTCACTTGCTTGGCGTCGAGTTTCAGGTAAGCAATATTCATTGTAGTATCTCAAATCATCACGTCATATTAATTTCGTATAAGAAGACACATCAACGGCAGCAGAGTGAATTTTAGGTTAAATATGGTCGGTTTGTTTACTAACATTCCACATCGAGTTTGGCTAGTGTATAGGTAGCTATGTATTTAGTATGTAGTAGGTACATCACACATAAGTAGCTAGGTGAACTCTGTAGGTACCAATCTAGTATGTTTAGCCACATACACTTTCACAGGTAGATGCTAAATGACTAACGTCTCCGTCTTGAAAAATCTACAGGCTGTTCTTTTTATAACCAGTCATAAATAACATACTCTAAACATTTCCACTTGACAGTCAAGCTAGAACCCTATACAGGGTGCTTTAAATTCACCTGACTACAAACAAGTTCCTAGCAATATGTCAAGGTTTCGATTGATTGACTTTTAAAACATAAAAAACAAGTATTCCGCGTATTGCGTATACATTTGCTTTGCTAATAAGAACACTGCAACTATTTCGTTATTAATATAACGTAATATAGTAAAAACACACTATTTCTTAGGTCATTATGAGCAAGATGTAATTTCTAAGAAGAGATACCGGGCTTTTATGATAGAAAACCTGCAATCTCGCCATGAAAACGTATTTTATCGCTTGAGGATAAAGTCTTAAGTAACTTTCTATTTACTTATTTATTTAAAGAGAAATATAAAATATAATGACCACGCTTGTTTAATTCATAATAATAATTAGGTAATAATTATGGAAAGAAGACGGCATTTTTTTTAATCATGAAAAACAAACTGACATTTCGAAATTCATCATTAGGTACATTGGTTGGAGAACTAAAAACTTAAAATAAATTTAAAACCTGCGCGTAGGTGCAGTAATTTTAATCAAGACAGGTTTTGACACTTCTCGTTCTCGAATAAAGTTCAACTACCCACAAAATTTTAAACTGTCACATGGCAATGACCCTAAACGGGTCATTACATAAACTTTTTGTCATTCAAGTTTCAACACCTGTGTGAATTAAATTTCACATACCTAACACAATAATGCTACAATTAAAAGCTATCTCTAAATCTTACCAGAAACGTGAGAAAAGTATCCGACCTTACAACAGTCAATGTCAAAACACAACACAAAATGTAACACACTGTATGCAAAAAAGTGATCGCGAAAAAGAAATCAAACGGATCGAACGCGATTGGCCGGTTCGTACTGGACCAACGGAATCGAATTTGAACGGACCAATCCCAGGTCGAGCATCCACGCATGCGTCTGACAGCGACAAGTGCTTGACGCGAACTGAGGTAATTTCTCAAATGAACGGCAATCGAGACTTCTCCATTCACGTTGACTTGCATCGTTGGAACACAAGGTTATTTCAACGTTATCATCCAAGGGACAAGGTTCATTTTACTTTGTGTTGTGTCAGGCGATTAGGTTGTTTATATTTTCGATCTCATTACCACCTCGGTCGCCTTCACATGCGCATGGGCACATTTTTTTGCAACGTCTTGGGTTGGATATCAACTTCTTTGATCAATTTGTTTTTTTTAACGCAGACAATTTTTTTTCTAACGTATGTATTTACTTATATACGTTAGAAAAAAATACGAGTCCTACTGAAGATAATAATATTATTT
The DNA here is from genome assembly GCA_947044415.1 of Eupithecia dodoneata. Taxonomy (NCBI): domain Eukaryota; kingdom Metazoa; phylum Arthropoda; class Insecta; order Lepidoptera; family Geometridae; genus Eupithecia; species Eupithecia dodoneata. The sequence continues at coordinate 7,880,863 of OX345670.1, forward strand.
AATATTTTATTGTGACTTTCTGTAATAAAGAACATTGCTTACATAAAAAAAAAAAAAAAAAACAAGTAGGTATTTGTCCCGGGTGTTCTGGATATTTTCTATATATGTACTTATAATAAATAATATCTATTTATGTAATGTATTTTATTAATTATATCAGCCATCTTGTACAAGCTCTGCATAACTTGGGGCTACATGGTGCTGTGTGGACTGTCCAACATTATTTATTTATGTTATTATTAATGCTAATAAAAATGATCATGTAGCGCGTTTATGTCTTTTGTATGACGAATATCATACAAACAATTTATCCAAGGCAACTATAATACTATAAAATGTTATTTTGTAATCCTTTTTAGGGTTTGTAAGGTCTTTTATCCAAATTTAGTTATTAAAGGTTATCCTTGTTTAGATCATAATGTTTATTGTTTATTTTTGCTAAGTTTCTCAATTATATTAGCCTTAAACCTTATATTTTGTATAATTTATTTATGGATCAGTGACGACCGATGTGGCGCGGTGGGCAAAGGTCCGCCTGCGACGCAGGAGGTTCGATACCCACCTCGGAACAATTGTGTGTACGATCTGCAGATATTTGTTCCAGGTGTTCTGGTCGTTTTCTATGTATAATAAAAAATATCTATAATGTATTGTATTTTGTATCTCAGTTATCTAGTACCCATAACACAAGCTCTGCTTACCATAGGGCTAGATAATGCTGTGTGAATTGTCCAGCATTATTATTATTATTTATTTATATTTATCAGTTTACATATTATTTATGCATGACGATATTTCAAGATGTCGGTCATAGCTTAAATAATAGTACTTTTAATAAGCCAATGATATCATCAAATAAGCACGATGTTCTACCACCTGTAAACTGTAATTTAAAAAACAATATGATTGAAATGTTCAGTATACATCGATAACTATTCGACAACAACATTTTGTACTCGCCTTTGAAAACCCGCAATGTTCTTCAAAGTATCATAGATAGACGCGTCCGGACCGTTTTAAAAACAAAAAACAAATAGTCAAACCAACAACATCCACATGGAAAGATACACCTTTGATGAGTTTGGTTTTGTTTCTTGGTGTACGAAATATTAATATCTGCCTTCTTAAGACTGGTTCTTATTACCTACTAACGGGTTATTATGCCTACTGGCTTTTAAATATCGAAATTATTCTAGAAAATATAAATATAAAGGTTGTCGTAGATCAGATGCGAAATGCTACCACGGAGCACTAAAATGGGCATTCAAATATGGGCTTTATCTCGTAATAATTAGACGCATTTTATAATGACGGAATCAGATGCATCCCCAACCCGCATGCTCTCCATCGGAATAATGGCATTACCCCCTAATGGTAGTGCTTATCAGGTAGTGCCTACGTCCAGCTCATCATCATCAGCCTATAGCAGACCACTGCTGGACATAGGCCTCCCCCAATAAGCGCCATAGTGCCCTGTCTTCAGCTTGATGCATCTTCAACTTCATCTTGCAGCATCGCCCTGCAGTCTTTCGCAGGTCGTCATCCCACCTAGTTGCAGGGCGTCCTACACCACGTTTGCCGAGTCGTAGTCTCCATCCAAGAACACGTTTACCCCAGTGGCTGTCGGTTCTTCGCGAGATATGGCCAGCCCACTGCCACTTCAGCTTGCTAATTCTTAGAGCCATGTCGATAACTTTGGTTCTCCGTCGGATGTGTTCTACGTCCAGCTATGGAGTAGTAAAGACTAGATGATGAAGCAGCTAACATGATAATCTTGGACAGCTAACAATATTGCCAAGAATCACGGCTGTTTTTACACTAATCGTACAAGACGCGCTTCACACTCGCTTGGTACATAAAAATGCTATAATGATCAGTTTTCGATTTCTCCCGAGTTTCCGCGTCACAGATGAATAGGCGGCTAAAGTAGTACCAGGAAGTTCTCAGTGTATTGTGCCAGAGAGATGTAGATATTGGACGTTGATAGAGACGATGTTTGATAAATAAAAGCTTAGGTCAAACGAACATCATCAACACAGACCAGGCATGCCCTCGAAATTTCGGGTAATTTTTATTCTTGAGGCTGTTCTTGACTGCCTAACATAAAATTAAGTATGGTAACATACTAAGGTAAGCATTAAGTGCCTAACAGTAGTATCATTCAGTACTTTATTATTTTATTCTTCTTTTAAAATTCTAAGTCGTCACCAGAAGGCAGAGCCCAGAATAGCAGCATTGTCACTTTGAATAGCAATGCTAATTCGCTGACCGAAATAAAATCTAGCATTCCAATCACCTGTGGACCCTATAAGGAGATTTGTATATAAATTAAATATACAAATATCTTACGTGTACATTTATATTAACTCTTTATAATGTACCTCAGATGATCATATTGCTGACCTTTACTCTCGTCAATGAATTGGATTTGCATCGACGCAAATTAGCCAACATTTAAGGCGTGCTTTTTGGTGACGAATGAACTTCTTTTTATTGCAGCATGTTTTTTTAGTTAAAATCTAGTTACTGCAGTAGGTAATTTGTGCTTTTAAAGGGCAACATTAATACGTGTATTGCGTGTAGTCTTAAAGGGCGACATACATTATCCCCATATACATATTATCCCGAAAAAAAGGCAAGAATTTTCTAGTCACGTCTATGTAATGCAAGCACCCTCAGCTCTACACTCTATGAACATAGCACTCTATATCCTAGACTCTTCTAGTCTATTGTACGTTTCTCGGAAGTAAATAGAAAGGTATCATACTAATCGCTTTTTATCGATTTTTCACGCGTTTAAGTTGTTAATGGAATTTTCTACAACTTACTCATTTGACATGGAAGAATTTTTCTTACTTTTCAAATCAGATGCTGTGTTATTGGTATAATTACAGCTTCATATAAAAACAGAGTAGAATTCATCTTTAATTGGCATTAGGCACAGTAGCACAATAATGATGGATCCCACATAATTTCCCCCGAATTAACTCAATTTTAATTTCATTTACTATATATTTACAGTTAAAATGAAAACGACCAAGAATCAGGTGCTAAAGACGCAAAGCGTATGTATATTAACATTATTTCGAGAAGTCGTTACTGTATTACGTAAGTAGAATTTTAGTCAATGTGGACCCTACCATCATATCCTACCTGGTCCCCGTATAGTTCTATAGCTAAAAAGTGCTTCGAAATAGTTCGATAAAAGCGTTCCCGGTTTCGACAGTCTACTTTACTTGGTAGGGTCACTACCGCGGCCCTGATTTTGAGCCTTATGAATACAATTTTCAATACTTCTTCAATCACATTATTCCATCGCCTCTCCTGTAAACCTAAGGTTTGCTGGAAGAAAACTCTTACTCAGGGTTAAGTTCGGCTATGTAATATTTTTGTTTAATTAAGTTATTTTTAAGTTATGTGTGTGTTCCAGAAAGAATTACAGAATTAAGAATTACAGAATCAAAAACTGCTTGCCCCTACTATCTTGAGAAATAGAAGATGACACCTAAATTTAAAGTCAAAAGCAATCCAACTATCCGTGTTAGGCTAACGAGTGAACAGGACAGTAACAGTATAACTGTAACCCGTGTTTGCTGGCAACCGGTCTGTAATCTTACTTCAACTTGTTGACAAGGCCGTGCGGAACTTGGCCGAGTGCTGGGTCTGTTGACTTTTAATCTGACGATTACCTGACGGTGATCGGTTCTGGGATATAAAATTATATGAATACTAGCTTTCGCCCGCAGCTTCGCTCGCGTGGTACTACGATAAAAATCTATATGTTGTTCCAGTACACATACTTTTTATATATGTTCCATCCGTTTAGTAGTTTTTACGTGAAAGAGTAACAAATATCCATCCATACTTACAATCTTTCGCGTTTATTATATTCGTAGGACTGGATGAAAACCCGTAATAATATTTCACCAATTTTTTTTTTAAATGTAGGCCAGATGTAATATTTCGGCTAGGCATAGATCCGTATATCATTATTGTGTCTAATTATAATTAAAAGAAAACTGCAAAATTAAAAAAAAAATCTTTTCAAAATAATCCATTCCATAATATTTACCCAACGGGTATAATGTAGACTCATAATAATATTTCACCAATTTTTTTATAAAATGTAGGCCAGATATAATATTTCGGCGAGTCATAGATTCGTATATCGTATTGTATCTAATTATAATTTTAAAAAAAACTTAAAATTTTTAAAAAATAATCTTTTCAAAATAATCAATTCCATAATATTTACCCACAAATAACTATAATGTTTCTGTCTCACAACACAACCAAAGAAATTAGACCTTAGAGGTCACAATGGAAAATGGAATACGAACCTATGACATCTGTGACATGTCATGACATGACACCACCGCCACATTGATGTCATTGACATGTTTACTTTGCAACATCATTATATAGCAATTTATTCATTTTTAACTGATTTTTATGTTGAAAATACTCGATAATCCGAATTTTCCGCCTATAAGTTCTTTCGGAACTAACTCGGTTCGATTATACCGTTGAAACCTACTAATATTATAAACGCGAAAGTTTGTAAGTATGGATGGATGGATGGATGGATAGGTGTTTGTTGCTCTTTTACGTAGAAACTACTGAATGGATTTTAATGATTATCAATAATATAGATTATACGAGTACATCAGAATAACACATAGGCTACAATTTATAAAGATATAATGTATATTATCCAAAATATCTATCACCACGCGGGTGAAACCGCGGGGCGCAGCTAGTAGATAATAATACTAACGCTGGCTGTTACCACGATTATACTTATTTTTATGAATGATCTTGTCCAAGCCGATTTTTGTTAATAGCCCAGCGAAGTAGATCCATCACGGATCTTGACAATGGATCTAACGAGAACCACCTATTAACGGGTTAACTCATTGTATTATAAGGATTTCCGTTTTCTACCATGCTAATGGCATGCATACCAAGCTTATAATATTTATTATAACTATATATATATTATATTATATAGTTATTGATTTCAATAACTAACTATTGGTAAAATTACCAATGAAATTATAGAATTATTTATTATAAACTCCTGTACTTAGATTTCGAACTATTTTTTATTTTCCTTTATTACATTATGTATTTTCTTTATTTGCTATGTATTATTTATGTTTGACATATAAGAATATTTCTTATGAATAAAGAACTGAACTGAACTGAACTATTGAGTACGACCGGTCGTTAGGCAAACTGAGACAGATGGATTTTTTTTCTTATCTCAGATGGCAGACAGATTAAATCAGATAGAAAACATCTAAAGCCGCCGTCAAAAATGATTTGTTAATCTGCTGAAATCTTAATCAAATTTGATACGCTACATTATAACATTTCTTTTTTCAGGCGGCAGTCATCCTGACCTATAGAATCAGGTAGAACAATATCAGAAAGCGGCTAACAAAAAAAATTTGTAAAATTAGCTGAACTGTTGATCAGATTTGATACGCATTATAAAATTGATAAGCATTATCGTAGTTATAAAACACAATCTATATAACTACTAGCAGTATAACGTAAAACATCTCGTTGGCTCTCCACCTCTGGGGTTTTACACCTTTTTGCTGAACAGGTTTTAGCCAATCAGCATCGTTTCCACTAGAGCCTCAAAATCGAAGTCAGAACCGGTCGCGAGCTGGTCACCGAGGTCAGCCACATTCCGCTATTTTTAGGTATTCGCTAATTCAAGATGCGATGATGAAGGTGAGAACGTTTGATTGCTAGATACTTACTTTTGAACTGACTTCAAAAAAGTAGGAGGTTCTCAATTCCAAAGCTGGTGTTTCCCATGTGGTTCCATTTAAATTTGGTCCATTTCTGACAATGGCATCCATGAGAAAATCTTGTCTTAAATTTGCATTAAGTATTTGCGCGACAAATGGACGAATAACTCAATATCACGCCGACCGATTTCAAAGATTATTTTTTTACACTAAATTAAAAAGAAACTACATTTTAAAACCATTTTCTTTATTGAGTTTGAAGTTTTTAAAACACGCCAGATAAATTAGCTCTGTGGTACCAGTACCTTGCCTACTATGAATTCAATAATTTGTTTATCATATTGTATCCACAAAAAAGAAGAAGAAGGCTTAGAATGATAGACGCAAACGTGGTGTTGCCAAAAAATGTCGATGTTAGTCTCGATTTCCTACTCGTATAGGTGGCGTATATTAAAAAAAATAAAAACTATTGAATAAGAATTATTATACAATTGATGAAGCTTTGGCTGATAAAAACTATATTTTGTGATGCGGTAGGTTCTGAAGCTAATGTTGTTGTTATTTAGTTATTATTAGTTATAAATGTAATTATGACTTATCTAAGAACATGTTTATCGTGTCAAAAGATAAATAAATGAATTGAATTGAATCCTTTTGCTGTGACAGCAGAGGGTTTTTCCTATATGCTTACTTTTTTATTTGATAGATCCTTTGGACTGTATCACATTCGGAAAATACCTATACTTCGATTTAGAAACCAATATATTTTATATTTTATGTCAACATTTATGAATGAAAATATAACAAAAACTCATAACGAGAACAGAAACAACAATGTATTAGCAAGGTGATACTTAAAAACAAAACACGAACTTCAACAACGCATAATCTCACATGTGGACCGAAAAATGTTTAAATTATAATTCGAAAACGAACGAGATATCAATTAAATTATGTATGAAGCTTTCAAAACCAAAAATTGTTTTAAACTTCTGTGCTTTGCTTTGTTATTGTGTCGTTAAATATTTTTCACCAACATTCCTTAGGTTTTCTAACCCTCTTAAAATTTCCATACATCAAAAACTCAGGTTTTTAATCAGAGAATAAGTACCTAACAACAGGTTGTACTCATAACCGAGGTTTAAGAAAACACTGACCTGGGTAATATTCTTTTAAATAATTATTTCAGTTCATCCAACTCACGAAAATAATTAAAGCCTATTTGGTTTATATAATGGCAAAATTGTCTTATTATGTTACAAAAACTAGATCACGTTTTGTATTCACATACTTCTATTCAAGATGGTATGAACTTATTTGGCCATTTTTGTCTTTGAATTTTAACAAAAAGAGAATTCGATTTTGGAATATTTTTATTTCACATACATAGAAGGTACAATATTTATCACATTAAGAATATAGGTACTTTCAGTACTAATAGAGAAAACAAATAACAATTACCTAAATCATTCGTATAAATAGATATTCTACGGTAGGTAAGCCATGGTAATATGAAGAAATCACTGCTACACAAACACACAATTAACTACACAATCTAATATTAATTCTATTCTAATATTAGTTCGTTAAATATTTAAATAAAACGGGCTAAAAATGTATGACTAGATAGAATACTTTATAGTTGACAAAAATCTATGATAAATTATTTCTAAGTCTGTTTATACTTTTATATTCTATATAATTTAATAAATCGTGTGACTAAAATAAAAATCAGCAAGTGGTCGCTACTGATATTAAATAATAAATAAATAATGTAAGTAAAAATAGTGCCTAAGTAGAGGGGAGGGGTTAGTAGTTAGATATTTTAGGCCACCAGTATTATTTTAAAAGTACAACCCTAAGTAGGCCTTTTTATCATGATTTTCATGATATAACCAATCGTGTTTTCTGAGATATAATAGAACGATCAGCAGTTTCGTCTGTTAATATTATTATTGGGGGTTTTCATTTTCGCGTAAAGCTATTATAAGAATCTGTGACGATTAGTTCCAAGTATTTCGATAGATGGCATAGAATGGACCATGGCAGTAAGAAGGTTTAATTACTTATTGGGATAATCTAAAAAAAGTCAAACCTCTTTTGATAATAATAAGTAATTTTATTCGTCCATAGTCCATTAGAACTTCATGAAACTGATCTTGTTCATTGAACATAACATAGGTTTTTTGACGGAACGTAGTCTACTAGAATCTTTGGATATGGACATATTGACTGTCGCCATCTATCCGAGCTATTTAGAACTAATCGTTTTAGATAAATCGATATCGAGTGGTCGATTCGATTCGATTGGGATGTGAAAAGCACAAGACTGAAGAGGTCGGTCAAGCGAAATTAGTCCTGTATAGGGTTGATGGCGTACGTAGACCATAAAATCACCTAAGTATAAGACTATGATAGCTAGTTAGCTTTAAATATATACCTACTATGGTGACTCGCACAAGACAAAAGAGGTCCTAGGTTACCCTTGAATCCTTGGAGTACACACAAGGCATTTTGAAGGATGCGTTTTGGTAAAAACTCTCTTGACCGACTTTAACACGCGCTTCTAGGCTTCGAAAGGCGCGTTGTCAAAACGCATAATGTGTACCTACTCGTTCGCTCGTTCGTATGGTTGATATAAATTAGTATGATTCTAGAACGTTCTAATTCTTCTTCCTGGTCAGGAACCAAGTCTGCATTGGCTCCGCTTTGCCCTTCATGGAGACGTGGCCGCGGTAGGTCAGATCGAACTGGTCGTCGTGGTTGTCTTCGCGCATCAGCCAGCTGAGAAAGAGGAAAAATAATATGTATTTAAAACATGAAAAATTACATAAAATACTCAATGCTGATATAGAATATCGATTAAAATATAGAGAATGTCGATGCAGCTCTGGAATAAAGAAGCTTCTATTATCCCGGAGAAAGTACTAAATGGCATGCCAACATGGTAGCTACAACAAATGCTACATTAACCATCAACCGATCAATATTACGCTGTCATAACACGACTTAGGACACAAAGGAAGTAAATGGCTTCCCAACATGACCAAAGGTAAGTAGATTAACACTTGTAGGTCATCAAAGAGGGTGACCACCTGATTTCTAACTATTCATGTGCAGTTCGTATTGAATACTGGTCGTTCAGTGACAAAAAAAAAAAGAAAACTTACGTTTATCAAATTTCAAAATTCGAATAGTAACTCTCGAAACCAATAACAAACTTTTTGTTTATATTAGAATTGGTTCATAAAAAGTTTAGTGACAGTTATCAAAACTTTTTAAAACGTTTGACATGAAATAAAATCCCGCAAAAATACGTTGATAAACTTTAACTTCTTGTTTATGTTTCCATATTATTCCGGATTTATAATATATGTATATACAAAATGGAAAGTTACATGGATTATTATTTTGAAGAAATTTTTAATAACATGAACCGCGATTCCTTGAACCAGAGGAACAAACGGAAGGAGTTGGTTGAATATTTCTGCACTGTGATCGCGGGATGTGCTAAAGGTAAAGCTAAATATATAACGACGGAAGATTGCAGAGATGTGACACCTATGCGCAATGGCCATTTGAATATAATGCTGAGGTTGACGCCATTTCGTAGCATGTTTTCTAATATGAACCTAAATAAGTTGTTATATGTAGTTTTTATAGTGTAAGTTATTTTAAGTAATTTGCACTGTTTAATCTAAAAAGAAAGATTACTTTCTTTCTTCCTAAAAATTTACTCATAACCTGATTGAAGTTACCTATATTATACCAGGGACGAGGGTATTATCTCGTTCCTGTGTCATACCTTATTTTTATTTGATTTTTGCATAGACAACACGTGTTTACCTTTTCAGTTTAGATTTGTATTTATTACAAAAATCATCTTTTAAACGGGCATGTTCAGCAGATATAATAATGCTGACCTAGAAGAGATTACCTCAAACTATTTATTTGAGTAAAAAGTTTTAAAGTTTTTGTCAACTTTCAGGTCAAAACCTTTCCGACAATACCACATGCAAAAACTTCGTGGTCTCTGCCCTTCGGTACCACAACAACTGCAAGACCAACAATGGCGAAGTATGTCTCATGGGCAAATACCATAACTTGCTGTACATAGCTATGAAACTGGCTTACGATTGGAGCTTACAAGACAACGGGGTAGTGGCAGCACTTTTGGATGAGTTGTACGCGTGTGAAGGGACTTTTGAGCGCATATTTTTGGGTGAGTGTTATGGATATGATAGACAGCCATGGTTATTGTTTATAAGACGAGGATGTGGTAAGCTAAAGACAGGGTGTTAGCGCGCTCGTTATGGGAGTTCTATGTCCAGCCGTGGACTCAGAGTAAACTCTATGCGTGAACTAGATTCAGCTGATGATTCATTGACAAGTGCCTAAAAACTCTTTGCCTAAAACTTTATTTTTTTAAATGCTGTCAAATTTTTTCATTTTTACGTAGATATTGTATTCTTTTTGGTTGTCACATTCAATGTATTTTACAGCAAAATATATTTGTAATCTTTATAAGTTTTCGATATAATGATTCAAAGATGCGTTGCAAACTGTAATCTAACTGTACTTCCCGGGCAAAAATTAGAAATTACCCCAATCAAAGACATCCCACAACCCATTAAAAAAAAAGAAACAAAGCGCATAGTAAAACTATGAGTCTTTACACTCCTTTTTCTGAATTTCAGGAGCTATATTCGGAACATCAGCCCCATACTTTCTCGCCGGGTGGAAATCTGACTTCACGGACAAAGAAGAGAACGTACACGCCCTAGTTTTCTTCCTCGACCATGCAACCAATGCCAACCTCGAATACAAGGACGGGACCAACTCCTATAGATTCATAGACGTGCCTTTGGAAAGCTGCGGCAAAGCATCTCCAGTTAGAGTTGTTATCCAAACAGGATCGTCAGAAATGCTAATGATTCTCCTACGTTTCGGTGCTAGAATCACCTCTGATGATGCATCAACAAATCCAGCAGAGTCCATCCTAGACAGACTGAGCGAATACAACAGAAAATATCCCTACGAACTCGTCAGCTGTTTAAAACTGATCCTTCGCGCGGTTCCTCAAATCACCTTTTCCATTGACAAAGGTGTGTACAAACATTTGAAGCTGCCTGACGATTATAATTATCAGAGGAAAGTGGCGTTGGAGAAGTATGGGGATATATTGGATGACCATTTGATGCCGAGCACTAGGTGTGGACTGAAGCCGGTGGAGTTAAAGCATCTGTGTAGATGCAAGGTAAGACACATGCTTTGGGAGAACTTTGAGCTGCCTTTGGGGATTCAGAAGCTACCCGTGCCTGTTTACTTGAAGAGGTATTTGGATTTGTGTGAAGATTAAAAAGACCTAAAATGTGGTTTATTGGTTTTTGTGGAAAATAACAGTGGTATTTTTAAAATATGAAATTTATAAGTAATATTAAAATTGTTTGTAATGTTAATAAAATTGTGGTGTGTAGTAAAACGAAGGTTTATGATTAAGTATTCGTAGTACATTAACTAACTACATACTGTATATATAACTAACTTTTTTAGGCATCTGTCTTTATGAGGTCAGATCGGTAGGACAGTATTCACCTGTAAGTATCCTCACTAACGTTGATGGTGCCAGGCACGCCGGTGGTCTCACAGCGACTGGTCATGTTCACAGTGTTACCGAAGAGACAGTAGCGTGGCATGCGGTGGCCGATGACCCCTGTTACCACTTCGCCAGAGTGGATGCCGATGGTTATTCCCTGGAAAGGAGACATATAATTAATCAGTTTTTGTTCCCCAATATTTTTCGAGACCATAAAAACTCTTTGTTTTGAGTCATCAATCAACAAAATTTTTAGGGTAACCGCGCTAACATAATAACGGAACGAACTTAATGTCAATTAGTTTATAGTTACTCAATACTTTTCGAAACGGCCGAAAGATTTGAGTTTGAAAAATATTAGGTAACCGTGGACATAAGAACGGAACGATCAAGACATTTTTCAACCTATACCCTTAAAATATACCTATATGTAGTAGGTAAACGTATGACATCCATCTTTCTATAGCCTCAAACGTGGCAAGCTGTTTCTGTAAACAGTTTTTCACGCAGGTATTGGAGTAACTATGCAAAGAATTACTAATAATATAAATAAAAAAGTAAATTCATTTATATCAGGCACATATGCCTACTCAAATTACTATACTAATTATTATTTATTAGTTATTCTATCAATAACGAATAAATAGTAATTAGAATATCGCTCTCAGGGTTGAGTATTATGGTGTTTTGATGATGTTTCGTTGAAAGAAACAATCTGACGACATACTTTCATAGATTTTTAATTACACACAATAAAAAAAAAATGGTGTGGACAACACTTTCATCTACAAAAGCGTCAATTTGTGGAAGGGCGGGCTTAGCTCGCAGACTTCATTTTGTTTAATGCTATCAGAGAAGGTTTTGTGTGGAGTTGTTACTAAATAAACTGCGAGTATATTCATCCATACGCTTAAATCAGCACTACTTACCACAGGCTCTCCATCAACGGTCACAGTTTGCGACAGATCCATCATGTCCAAAGCAAGCAGCGAGATATGCTTGGCGTGTCCTACTTCGTATTCTGGCAGCCCAGATACCGCCATGTACTTGTCTCCCACTGTTTCCACCTGAAATAGTGAGAAATACGTTATTAATACAAGTAATGCTGGACAATCACATTATCATCTAGCTACAAGTAATCAGAGCATGGGTACTAGATAATTTATAAACTTGGGACGATACATACCTACACGTAGATAGATATTTTTATTATACATAGAAAATACCTAGCATGAACAAATACTTATTCACAGGCGGAAATCGAACCCACAACTTTCTGCGTCACATGCGCACAGAGAATTCCAAACTTGGAATTACTGACTAAGGTCATAGATGAGGTAAGTTCTAAGGTGTAGAACCTTTCAACTTAGTAACCAACCATATCATATCACAACGAGCTACACCAAACCACTCACCTTGTAAACATTAGCATTCCGTTTCGGATCAGTCAGGACATCGAACGCAGTATACAAATCGTTCAGCATCCGCACAATCTTCATAGCTCCCTTATGGTCGTTGTTCCTGGCGCAGTAGTTAGCGAAGCCGACGATACCGCTGAAGAGAAGAGTCACAGTGTCGTAGCGACGCGCTGGGACCGGTCGGCGGTGGCGGAGCTCAGTTGCTACGCTAATTGGCAACACTGAGTACAGGAGTCTGGGGAGAATAATGATGCTGGAGTCAACTCCTGAGAAAAATTGACTTGAAAATGTAGTGAGTCGTATCGTTTAGATTGCCTTGAAAATGTGTAATGAAATCTTTGTGAGTTGATGATATTCCTCATCATCATCATCATCAGCCTATAGCAGTCTACTGCTGGACATAGGCCTCCCCCAATGAGCGCCATAGCGCCCTGTCTTCAGCTTGCCGCATCCAGCATCTACCATGCAGTCTTTCGCAGGTCGTCATCCCACCTGGTCGGAGGGCGTCCTACACTACGTTTACCGAGTCGTTGTCGTGGTGGATGATATACCTACTCGTACCTATATCTCGGGTGAAAGATTGTTGCAATTTTTTTTAAATCTTTTTTGGGATGTTTTAAAAGTTTACCGTATCCTAAAGTCCTTCATTGTTAATATTCAAATGCCGGTTTCGTATTCCATAATATATATCTGACTTATGCCTATGAAGTATGACTCCTATCGAGTTGACCTTTATTCAATTGTCATGTCTAGCATCGACGTGAGAACGACAACCTCACTCACAGCATCATCATCAGCATAACACAGGTATAACAAATAAATAATAAAATATAAATAATGTTGGACAATCCACACAGCATCGTCTAGCCCCGAGCTAAGCAAAACTTGTGTTATGGGTACTAGATAATTGATATACTTAATACAATAGATAACATAGACAGATATTTTATAATACATAGATAACAACCAGAACACCCGGAACAAATATCTGCAGATAGCACACACAATTTTTCCGAGGCGGGAATTGAGCTCGCAACCTCCTGCGTCGCAGGCGGACTCTTTGCCCACCACCTCACAGAGGTGGTTAATATAACAAATAACTCTATTACCTGTCAGTTTTCTGCTTCTCAGAGTCCAGCTCCCTGAAAGTCTGCTGAAGCTTGTCAGTCAGGACTTCCAGGTTCTGCGTCAGCTTATAGTCAGCTTCGAACTGCTCCGACATGAGGACTAGATCACGTGTGGCATCGTGAAGAGGGATGTCGGAGATGCAGAGACCACGTCTGGAAATGTTAGGAACAGCTTTATTAACCCTAGACACCTAACCTTCGTCGAATCGACGAGTACAGAACAGAAATTTGCTGTCAAAAGAGAAAAGGCAATTTTGTGTTATTTTTTTTTAATTTTCATTAGTCTAAGTATATGTGTCATTTTATCTCAAAAAACTAGTGCCGAATAATATAAGGTATCAAATAAATATATGTATAGTTAAAACATAAATTGATTGTTTTATTTACTAAAACAATAATTGGTTTTTATATATACGTAATAAAAATAACGACAAAATCAAATAAAATATATAAAAATAAGCACTAAACATTGTTCATCGAATCGACGTATGGTTACGTTTAAAGGAGTATATTCGAAGGTTAGGTGTCTAGGGTTAAACTGTTCCGAGTATATTGTTGGCTATAGCCAACCCTTACTTTGTACCTATACTCTGTCTAGAGTTTAGATATTTTCATTGCATTTATTTATGTATGAAATATAACAAAATCTGATAACAAGTAAGGAACAGTTAAAAACAAAAACTTCAACAACGCAAAAAAAGTGCCAATTCGGGTTCATAAACGGACGAATTATGGATTAAATCTAGAAATTTTCGTAACCAAAAATTGTTTTAAATTTCTGCGATTTGCGTCGGTGATGTGTCCAATTGTACTACATTATGTGATGTATGGTGATGATTTCGTAAAATATCTATTTCGCAAAATATTTTCAAATTTATTTGGTGTCAAATTTGTTCACTCCACAAGAAATAACTAGGACTCTAATTATCGATTTGTGAGTTGGCAACAAACAGTGACAAACAAGTCGGTTTGTAAGTATTTTTTTGCAAATGAAATTGCTAGCAAGTTTAAACAACAGATCATTTCAGTTGCAATACCGTGAGGTCGTTGACATACCGAGTGAGGTCATCCAAATTGGTGACACTGGGGTAGCACTGAAAGACAACCACATCGGTCTCCGGAATGTACAGCATTTGACCCTGGAAATTTAAAAATGAACACTATAAAGCAAACTATAAATAAATAATGCTGGACAATTCACACAGCATTATCTAGCCCCAAGCTAACCAAAGCTTGTGTTATGGGTACCAGATAACTGATATACATAATAAAAGACCAGAACCCTCGAAACAAATATCTATAGATCTTACACACATTTGTCCCGAGGCGGGAATCGAACCCGCAAGCCTTCTGCGTCGCAGGCAGACCTTCGCCCACGACGCCCACCCCGTCACAAAAATCGTCTATAAAGTCCATGTTTTCTATGTTTAGCTAGCAGCACACCTTTCTGGGTCGTAACGCTGCACTGAAGCTGGGCTGCGAATGTGTTCAACAGATAAACACAAACCAAGAAGTAAGGAAAGACAAAGCTACATCTCGTTGGGGCTGAGAATTGGCAAAAGAAGCGTCAAGCGCCCATTTGCGAGGTGGTTCGTCACCTATAAGTTTCCAAGAGTCCTAAAAGTCTAAATAAAATAAAAAAATTGATATTCAAGGTACGTAGGATATTATATTACACAAACTTTTATCGATAAGGTCGCCGATTGTGCCACTAGATTTAGTTCATATTTTGTATTTGCTGGTGCAATCAAGCTATATTGTCAATAAAACGCTATAAGCTATATGACATGTGTTAACAACCCTGTGTGTAGTCGCCTTGTGTGAAGGAGCCTCTGTCGCCTCGTTAGGTTATGTCTGTGGGCCCGTGTGGAAAGTATCTGAGTACTGTCGGCTCGTGTGTCTGGTACAGTCGGCGGAGTGAGTCGCGGCGACGTCGGGGACGCGAGGGTGCGCGCGCAAAAAATATAGCTTTATTGCATCATCAAATTCAAAGAAAATAATAAAAAAGCCTTTAAAAGTTTAAATACAATTATTGTACTGTGTAAACTTTTAGAGGCATGTATGTATGTACCTAGCACAAATAGTGAACGTTGAAATAAATAAATAGCTTCATCTAGCCGAGCTATTGTTGTGGGAACTAGATAACTGATATACAAGTATAGATAAAATTTGTGTGGTATAATAAAGTGTTTTCTATCTGTCTACCTTCAAACGCAAAGAAGCAATATCCTCATGAGGATCAGTGACCGTCATCTCTTCAGGCTTGGTCTTCAGTACGTACACGGTGTTGATGTGAGCCAGCACGTTAGCGAATGTCATCTCTAGATGAGGACGCACCTGTGGCAGTGTGGACACAAATAGTTAAACTCAAAACTGTGCAAACAGAAACTACGCAAGCGGAACTCATTTTGGCATAACGAAGGAAGTTTCAATACTGTTTAACCTCCATCAAGAAGTATAGTTCATTCGTTCATGGCTTGAAAGAGGTTTAAAGCATTTGTAACCTCCTTGGTTGGTTAAACAAAACAAGTTTCTTGCCATTCGACCTCTTACTATGACGTCAACGATGCCTGAACATCTGATCTATACTATTTCTCTATTCTATTGTATACCTACTAATATTGTAAAGAATTGATTTTTTGTTTGTTCGTAATGAACAGGCTCCGAAACTATTGGACCGATTTGAAAAATTCTTTCACCGTTGGGAAGCTACGCTATCCCCGGCGAACATAGGCTATATTATATTTTCAAAAAGTTATGGATCCTCACTAAACCCGTGCGAAGCCGAGAAGGTCCGCTAGTATAGAATAAAGAGAAAGTCAGACCTTTACCTTATTCATTATGTGCCTTTACTTGCCTTTACATTTTAAATTGCGGCAGCATGACGTGACAATTTGTGTAATGCTCTGTATGGTGTTCAACGTGTCATGGCGGCTTTATTGCAATGCTTTATTTTCGTTTTATTTTCTGATAAAATATATAATAATAAATCTCAATCAAATTTTAAAACTAACGTCTTTTATAATCTATGGCTCAGGTAAATACAAAATATAATATATAATACGTCATAATTAGGTAAATACAAAATTTTAGTGATTTTTAGTTATTGTCATAATTTTTAATTAATTTAATTTATTAATTTAATTGATTAATTTAATTGATTAATTAATTATTAAAATCTAATAATTAATTTTTTTTTAATTAATTTAATTTATTAATTAAAATAATTAATAAATAAATAATGCTGGACAATTCACACAGCATTATCTAGCCCCATGGTAAGCAGAGCTTGTGTTATGGGTACTAGATAACTGATATACATAATACAATAGGTACATTACATAGATAGATCTTTTTTATTATACATAGAAAAAGCCTATAGTAGTCCACTGCTCACATAGGCCTCACCTAATGAGCGCCATGACGCCCTGTCTCCAGCTTGTCGCATCTAGCATCTGCCTGCAGTTCTTCGCAGGTCGTCATCCCACCTGGCCGTAGGGCGTCCAACAGTACGTTTGCCGAGTCGCGGTCTCCACTCAAGAACACGTTTACCCCAACAGTTGTCGGTTCTTCGCGAGATATGGCTGGCACACTGCCACTTCAGCTTGCTAATTCTTTGAGCTATGTCGATAACTTTGATTCTCTCTCGGATGTATTCGTTACGAATCCTATCCTTCAGAGAGACTCCGAGCATAGCTCTTTCCATAGCTCGCTGAGCCACTCTGAACTGGTGGATCAGCCTTATCGTGAGCGTCCACGTCTCATTCTGTAACTTACCGTGTCCAAAACATCAGTAATCTTGCAGCCTGGTTTAGTGACTCTTGGCAGGAGACGGGAGACAGTGCGTCCTGCTTGGATGATGTTCAGCTCTCGGTCGAACATCAGGTGAAAAGGGAACACTCGGCAAAAGGTTGCAGGGCTAACCTTCGGTTCTGTAAAAATAAGTATAAAAATTTGAAATACTTACTAATACTTATTATAAACGAGAAAGTTTGTTAGGATTTTTGTTGCTCTTTCACGCAAAAACTTCTGAACCGATAGGGTTGAAATTTTTCGGTAGTTTAGGTAGTTCCAGGCCCGGAATAAAACATAGGCTAGGCATAGGCCCAAAAATCAGTTTCCATAGGACAGAAAAAACCACAACAATCTTACCAAGAGACAAAGTTTCTATCTCTGCAATCTCCGGCGCAGACACCTTGCCAGTATTGGAGGTCTCCGTGATGAGGAACTGGACGTGGTCACACTCCTGCTTAGTTTTCAGGATTTCCACCTTCACCTCTGTGTTGTGCAGCTTGCTGGCTACGGTCTGGAAAATAAAAATAATACCTATAGCTTCAGCAATATATTGAAACCTTTCACACGTCTCATACGTCTATAGGTAGATAGATAAAAACACTTTAGTATACCACAATGCCATAACCAAAATACCATGCCAAGCTTAGAGCTTAGCTTGGAGCTACGCTTGTGTACAAGATACACAATATAAACACATACAAAACCGCAAATATCCAAAGCAACCATACGTGGTACCTTCCAGATTCCATTTTTCTTTGACTAAGTTCCATCCAATTATTTGGCCATCTATAGACACTTGTACACGTTATTTAAACGACGCTTTACGAATATATTGATTAATGTCTAGGTCGAAAAGATTACACAATAGGGATAAAATCCAATATCCTGTCCAAATTGTCCCTGCCTTAATAAAATTGTAGGCATTCCGTAAGGCTATAATATCCCTTAGAACAGACATACACGACCGCTCTTGCAGTCGTAGTAAACAGCTTGAAGCTGCTATTGATAACTTCAGGCTGTCCGTGTATGGCCAGCCTTAGAGTATTACCTTAACGATCCCAATAACAATATGCTCCAGCCCAGGTCTGTCAGAGTAGTAGTGGAGGATCAGCGCACCGTCTTCAGGCCGCTCGGTACAGCGGAAGGAAGGGGACCTCATGCCGGGGTACAGGGTGCCGAGGTGGTCGTGTAGGCCATCCAGGTTCTGGAATGTAAAATACAGTTTTTAATCCGACGAGACTTGATTTCCCGCCTAAATGGTTAGCAGATACAGTCTATTGACAAATGACCCTAGATAAACAATAATGGAGTTGACATTATGTTGATTTTCGTTAATCTTTAATAATTTCAAAGATTAGAAGTTGGTTTAGCATGTGTTCATAGCCAATGGCTTACAATGGTCGTAAAACAACTAATCTGCAGTCTTTTGCAGGAACCCACCTGGTCGAAGGGCGTCCTACACTACGTCTACTAAGACGTGGTCTACACTAAAGTACACATTGACACAATAGTACCTACATATAAACTGTCTATTGACTTACTCGGTATGACAAAATGAACGGTTAAACGATGGTGATTGTCACGGAGTTCCGTAAATTATGTGACAATGTGGAATACAATAAACAAATGAATATGAATATGAAAGATCTACCTGCAGAAAATCGCGGGGTGTGGCCCCCAGCACTTGCAATATCTTGTCATAACCCGAGTCCTGGCAAAACTCGAAGAACGTCTTCCCAAACAGTTCTAGAATAGCATCGGCAGGAATTTCTGGAATTAAGATAAGAAAATAATTATTTATTTATAGAATAGAATAGAAAATTCTTTATTGCACTTTAACTATAAACTATGTACAGTAAAAACTTAAAAATTAAGTACAATTGGCGGTCTTATCGCTCAAGAGCGATCTTATCGATCTCTACCAGACAACCATGGATATAATACGAAAAATATAATAAATTTACTTCCGCTACGTTGGGTATAACTTTTATTTAAGTTTTAACAACGCCGGTAAGTTTTTTTTTATTACATGCTGCAAGAATTTGAATTATTAATACTATCAGTACTGAATCCAGGATTACACCTTGGATTCAGTTGTTATTTGTTCAACGATGAAGAAAAGGTTATTTGCTTATGTTTGACCATGAGACATAGAATTTATCACTTCGACGAATGAGAGGTTGAATGGTAAGAAACTCATTTTGATCGAAAACGAAGGAGGTTCGCTACGAATGCTTTAAACCTCTTTCGAGCCAAAACTGTTAAAACCTCCTTCGTTATTTATCCTTCGTCTTTAGTAGGTAACGCTAGGGTTTGGAACAAAGCCTGCTTCTGTTTTTTTGTGTAATGTACCTACTAGTGGTTTCTTTTTCACTTCTTCCACTTTTGGACATAAAATTGAAGTGAACAGAAAATCAAAAGCACCGCATTTCTAAATAATGTATAGTAAAAAATTTGACTTGTCTTATTGCTGATTTGTGTAGCCTACAGAAATAAAGGATTTCGAATTATTCCTGGGCGCATCGGTCCAGCCGTCATTTTAGCGTTAGATAGGTACTTACGTAGAACTTCAACTGCTGCAGTAATGAGATTGTAGGTAATCTCATCTTCATACGTCTGCCTCACAAGGAAACTGCCTTCCATGGTAACCTCCGCCTTTTTTCTAGAAATATCATTTATTTAATTATAAATCACAGTAGTCTTAAGCTCTGCGCTCATAACACCGCTACCACACAGCAAAAACATACATTCAATTATTAGCATAAACTCGTTATCATTATACAGTGACAAAATGGCTTCCCACAAGCATCAAACGAGAGGTCCGCGAGCTGTCTGTCATCTGAAGTCGTAAATATTAAATTGATCTAAACGTTACGAGTTAAATCCCATATTTGAATGCAAATTTTTGAGCTGTGCGGCAGCGGTGCTTTTTGTGCACAAGCTTAACACTTTCATTGACCATGACCCATGATACAAAATACAAATGCATGATCTCTATCTTCGACCAGCGGGTCAACTCAGATGACCTACTAGTGAGTGTTTCACTCATGCTATTTTCACCAAACTAGGTTATTTTTTTTTATAATAGGTTTAAGATATTTATTTACTTCTCAAAAGATTAATAATCACTGGTGAGAAACAAAATAAGCTTATTATTATGTTAGTAGTTCGGTACGAGCTATATTATAAAAATTATGTGGGTAGTTAGCAAAAATACTATACAGAGCAGAGTAAAGGCGCGCACACACTATACACAATTTCTGAAATATTAAATAGCATATAGGTAATAATGTAAGCTTGACTATTTTTAGGGACAACTTTGTAAAATGTGGCACTTAAGGCGAACTTAATCAAAAAATTAATCTTTAATCAAAATGTAGCCGAAGGCGAAAATAGTTTCAGAAGTACACTTACAAAGTTATATACGACCTAGAGAAGGACAGTGAATGAAATAACCGATAACCAAGGTATATACGACCTAGAGAAGGACAGTGAATGAAATAACCGATAACCAAGGTAAATTATGGTTTCTTGCTAAATAAAAGTTAGGAAGGCGATGCTACACCTCAGTGCATAAGCCGTTGGTCCTGCGCCTGACCTCTCAACGGTCGGTTCGGTCAGCCCTCCTATCGGATTAGGTATAGGATTGTGGGAAAATAGTGCTCCTGTGTTTGCTCACACACTGGTGCACTATAATATGTCCAGCGCACAAGGTATCCATTAAGACTGAATGCCTCTACGCCGTGACCGGGCATAAGGCTAGGAAATCATCATTAGGGTCTCATCTTTATAATAAAAATACCAACTTGATGGTCTCCCATGTCTCTGCATCGAATGTCTTCATCACCAGCAGCTCAAGCGCGTAGTTTACGAAGCCGTACTGAAAAGTAAAGTATAAATCACCCTACATATAAAATTTGGATTGTTGGAGTAGTATGTTTGTTATTTCGTCACGACTTCTATAGCTTCTACTGCTCCAACTCAAAATCTACCAACTTACAAAATAAGCAAAACAAATGTACTAAAGTCATTTAAAACGGGATTTTTGATTTGATTTTTGAGTTTTCCAATATTTCGGCACAGTTTCATGCGCCATGATCACGGAATAACTTAAGGCACTGCGACTGCGAGTAAGTTTTTATGGGCGGACATACCGATCTACCCTCATTTTTTGTCTTTTGCTTACTCGCAGTCGCAGTGCCTTCAGTTATTCCGTGATCATGGTGCATGAAACTGTGCCGAAATATTGGAAAACTCAAAAATCAAATCATGGTAAATATCCTGTTTTAAATGACTTTAGTACATTTGTTTTGCTTATTTGTAAGTTGGTAGATTTTGAGTTGGAGCAATAGAAGCTATAGAAGTCGTAATGAATAGTATAAAATATGACCTGTCTAAATGCTTATTTGTAAGCCTAAAGAAATAAAAAACTTTTCATTTCATTTCATTTCTAAACGAATCGTGCTGATTGATGAATTCTCTTAATTTATAATGTTTGTAATGTAGGTATTATAGTATTTAGAGTAGTATTCGTTTTCTTTTTTTAATCCAATTATTTATTAAAGTGCCATAGTCTATATTGTTCCTTCATGCATGTCCAGTCCATCCTAAGTTTGTCTGGAAGAGATCTCTCTCGGTGGACACACAGCTTTGTTCCTTTTCCAAATATGTGTACGGACACAGAAAGAAAGCCAGACCGTATTTGATAACTCCGATAACTCAGATAATTTACAATAATTTCCATTTCTTGACACTGGGAGAAATGTGTCCGACCAGACACATTGCCATTACCAAATAATAATCATTATCATCACCGTCATACTAAAAGGCGGGAAAGAAAAGCCTATGAAATTCCTGCCCTTGTGTCAGTAGTACCATTGATGGTACAAGTGACACAACTTTGTATCATTAGTACCATTAAAGAAAAATGAGGATATTCCCCAGTGATACCTATGGAACTAGTGATACAACCTTGTATCTCAAGTACCATTAAATAAAAGTAAAGATATACCACGTAATTTCATTTTTGCATTAATTTTTATTGTCACATAGATGTAAAATGAAAAAACCTTTCTAACGCGTTAATTTTTATAAGAAAAATCGTCGTGATATTTTTTATTTTGTGAAATATCAAGCGGGAGTCGATACTCATAAATCCGCCCTAAGGTCCATGGTGAACTATGTGTGATTTCTATCTCGTGTATTTTTAAGGCTCTAAATACATCCGACAGAGAAACAAAGTTATCGACATAGCTCTTAGAATTAGCAAGCTGAAGTGGCAGTGGGCCGGCCATATCTCGCGAAGAACCGACGGCCGCCTGGGGCAAACGTGTTCTCTAGTGGAGACCACAACTTAACGTAAACGTAGTGTAGGACACTCTCCGACCAGGTGGGATGACAACCTGCGAAAGACGGTCTTTCGCATGGCGCTCATTGGGGGAGGCCTATGTCCAGCATCGGACTGCTATAGGCTGGTGATGAAATATCATCACTAAATCTAAGTCTCACCATTTTAGGTGCAGTTATGTTAACCTGAAACAAAAACACAACGGTTTTTAAATCAAAAAATCACCAACTAACGTTAAACAGGTGAATACAACAGGTACCTATAAACATAAAAGTAAAAAAAACACACAAAAAAGAAACCCATCTCATTTCCTCAAAAAGCTTTTCCCGCGCATAAGCACAGTGTAACAGATTTTATCTACAACTCATTCCATTTTCCTTTTATCAGACGATCGCATCGGAAGAGAATAATAGAAGTTTTATGGGGATTTTTATGTCTTAATTTTCTGTAAAGCCTCTGGTGCAATAAGGTTATATTGTTATTGTTATTGCGGGAAAATTAGAGGTGGCATAAAATAGCCTCTTTAAATGTCCAAAAGAATGATCCTTCAAGTAATAATCATTAAGAATTAACTTAGGTGCTTTTATTCAAAGCAGTAAACAGAAGGGCAGCATAAACCCTAAAACTTTTGAAACTATCATTATGATTAAGACGACACTGAAAACTTAACTACATAACTAACTTAAAGAAATTTTGAAAAATATTGGAAAACTCAAAAATCTAGTCATGGTAAATATACCATTATAAATGACTTTAGCGTTAACCTCTTACGTACCATCGACTCTTGATCTCAATTGCGTCCAATCTATTATTCATTTAAATGTAATATGAGCGCCATGCGTTGGTACGGAGGTACTTTGTATATTCATGATAATTTTTTAACTACCTACATAGCACAAGCGCAAATGATGAGATTGCCCCAGCAAAAGATTGAGTTTTGTATGTATTTTACCATTACATTGTGACATTATTGCAATCCACCACTAGAGGCAGCACTGTCACGGAAAACCATTTTCCGCGGGTTCTCCCAGTCCAAGATTAATTCCGCTACGCCCCGCTAGATGTCGCAGTTTGACGCATAACAAAAATAATTAATCATTTAAAATTATTTTTGGTTGAAAACTATATCTGCTTATATTATATTTTTTGATACATTTAAAATGTGTTACGTTACATATTTACTAGCATTTAAAATCCACAGTTACCTACCACACAAAGCTTACCTAGGTAAGTTAGGTAGGTACCTAAGTCAATTCAAAGGTACGTGAATAGAAATCATAAAATACAATCAAACAATTAGAGTTGTCAAAGCCTACAAACAAAGCAATAAATAAATCCAAAGCAATTAAAACTGTCATTTCTACAAAAACAGAAACAAACACAGCTATTGTTTACAAATCACTTTTTCAATTACTAGTGCCTACAAAATATCGAGCCTATCGACTTTGACTTAAAAAAACTTACCGATTTCCCAGAAATAACTTCAAAACAGTTCACAAAACCTTCGGCGACGAAGCCTTATAGTTCTATACGTGTTTGATTGTTATTTATTTAGACCGACATGGGAGCTCCAACATGACCGATCTAGCCCGCTGTCTGGCTCTCACTAAGACTCGCCACGATTGGTAGAGCGAGATACAAATACATTTTGCTGTTGGTAAAATAGTGGACGAACTCAAATGTCTTGGTTCGGGCGGAAATTCCTTTGCACAACTCTTTTACAAAAGCAGATATAAGTTGGTTTCGTAGATGTGAATAAAAGCACAGAGTGTTTTGATTTACAATTCTATAAATTATGATTCAAATCGTGAAAAAAAAATGTATTTTAATGTAAACAAAATCAGTATTTTGTTAGCTAGAGAGCGAAAATTAACTTGAAAATTAAAAATATGCGGCGCCACGAAGCGGAATTTTCACGAACTACCGCTTGTGCTATCAGATACTAGATGGCAGAACATGCATATACAAGTTACATGGCATAGTTTTATTTACTCACCATCCGAGATTCCGAGACAGCGTTAAGATTATGGTGCTTCATTTGCATTTGATGTATAACGAACTTAAATGTATACAAGTCGAAGGCGCGAATTCGTCGAAATGCTTATATACCTGCATGCAGCAGTGGTAGATATATGGTATACTAGCTGCGCCCCGCGGTTTCACCCGCGTGGTGATAGATATTTTGGCTAATATACAATTTATATCTTTATAAATTGTAGCCTATGTGTTATTCTGATATGTAAGCTGTATTATTATGAAGTTTAATTAAAATCAATTCAGTAGTTTTTGCGTGAATGAGCAATAAACATCCTCACCTCACAAACTTTCGCGTTTATAATATTAGTAGGATTCGCTTTAGAAAGGAAAATCTAAGGTAAGTAAATGTTTCTAATAGGGGTGGTTAGATCACCGATAACAACCCGCCCTTGTAGGGAGGGAGAGGGTTAGTCAGTTCCTAAAATTCAGTATGGAAACATATTAGTAAACACGGGTATCAATTAACTCACAAATAGCGGCCAAGCCCGTGCTAATCCATTTGTATAATGAGAACACACCTGCCGGTATATTAGTTTCATAAAACGAATGCTTACCTAATTGTCACAGTAAAGGTAACCCTGTGTTGTGTTTGTATTTTACTGAAATCGGCACGGTTATTGGTACCTTAAATGTACAAACTTGTAAGCAAGCGAAATCATTCCTTCGGTTGCAGGTTTGATTGGGGGCAATGGACGAAATCAGCGAGCTATGGAAAGAGCTATTCTCAAGTG
The DNA here is from genome assembly GCA_947044415.1 of Eupithecia dodoneata. Classification (NCBI taxonomy): domain Eukaryota; kingdom Metazoa; phylum Arthropoda; class Insecta; order Lepidoptera; family Geometridae; genus Eupithecia; species Eupithecia dodoneata. The sequence goes on from OX345670.1 coordinate 7,906,679, forward strand.
TAGGTATTTTTCGCATTCCCGAAAGATATTAGACAGTATCATAAGAGAAGGTTCCTTGTTCGTTTAAAGTTAGATTCTATTCAGGTCAGATTCTGCTTACGACAGATTCGTTTTATGACAGACTAGCTGTGCCCCGCGGTTTCACCCGCGTGGTGATAGATATTTTGTATAATATTCAATATATCTTTATGAATAGCCCATGTGTTATGTAAGCTATATTATTGTGAAGTTTCATCAAAATCCATTCCGTAGTTTTTACGGGAAAGAGTAACAAACATCCATCCATCCATCCATTCATCCATACTTACAAACTTTCGCGTTTATGTATATAATAACGAAGTAGCGCATGAAGCGCACTATCATAATATCATAAAGTAAGGTAAAGTCTAAAGAAAACATCACAACAAAAAGTTAAATCCAGCCTGGAAAGTATGACAAACTGAATTAGGTACATTCAGTCCATGAAGCTAGGCGGAAACCAATTTAGGTGCACAGCAAACCTAATTTACTTGGTGAATTTTACGAGATTGCTGGCAGAGGCATGAAATGGAACTGCTCGCGAATTACCTTCTAGGCTTCGACTGCAATACTTATTGGAATACTAACAGTTGAATGCACTACCAGAATCCATTAGAAAAACTATATCCTTGCCTGTTTTTAAAGCTCACCTCAAGGAGTTTTTCCTGCCAAAAGAATAAAAAGAATGAATATTGGTACTTACTATTTATTTATTTATGTATTTAAGTACTGTATTATTTATTTTGGAATTGTAATATTTATTATTTGTTTTTTAGTATTCTTATTTAGATAACCTGTGGTACAGAAAAGGCAGGGGGCCTTTTCTTAAATTCATATAATTCTTTCCATCCAAAGGTTGCCTGGAAGAGATCGCTTCTAAGCGATAAGGCCGCCCATTGTACCTGTTGCATATAATGTATTTTTGTAATGATTAATTTGATTATGGTGTACAATAAAGAATTTTTGTATTGTATTGTATTGTAACAGTTTGTATTTGAATTTGGATAAAACGTAGCTATCAGACGGATTGACAAGGCGATCACTACCCGCGAAGGTTACTTTGTGTGTGACAGGCCACAGAACAGAGATTTTTTAGTTCTGTGTACCCATTGAAGTTCGCCATCGTTTAAGCGACGGCGATTGTAGAAATCGAGCTTCATAGCGAATGGCTTTTGCTAAGGTCCCTGTTCGTCTATCTGACGACCTCTGTGGCGCGGTGGGCGAAGGTCCGCCTCTTACGCAGGAGGTTGCGGGTTCGATTCCCGCCTCGGAACTATTGTGTGTACGATCTGCAGATATTTGTTTCGGGTGTTCTGGTCGTTATCTATGTATAATAAAAAAATATCTATCTATATAATCTATTGTATTAAGTACATCGGTCATCTAGTACACATAACACAAGCTTTGCTCACCATGGGGCTAGATAATGCTGTGTGAATTGTCTAGCATTATTTATTTATCAGTGTAGGACGCCCTTCGACCAGGTGGGATGACGACTTGCGAAAGACTGCAGGTAGATGCTGGATGCGGCAAGCTGAAGACAGGGCGCTATGGCGCTCATTGGGGGAGGCCTATGTCCAGCAATGGACTGCTATAGGCAGATGATGATGATTTATTTATTTATCTATTCAGACCGCCGGTGTAGACACTCATCAATCTTATTCCATCTAGCCCAGCTCTATGCACCACTGTTTATTCTTTCTCTGCGGCCATCCAACCTAGCACCCAAGGCGTCTAGCAATAAAACCGTGTTTTGCATGCTAAACAGCCCATAAATGCGTTTTGTGCGCTTAGAACTGGACCTGAAATTGCACTCATTAATACTGTTTGTAGGCAAATTTATGCATAGAATTTGAAAATAATTTGAATTTTTAATATGTTATTATGAGCTATGCACTTTTAGTAGAAATTGCGCTGTAACATGAAGTAATTTACCGAGGGTATTAAGATTTTATTTTTATTTATTTATTTATTTATTGAGATACCTAATAACATAATATAAGATAAAAGGGGTCTGCTTATTTAATTATGTTTATGAATGAATGAATGAATGAATGAACTCTTTATTGTACTTAAAACTATAAAATAACACATAACACCTTATATCTAAACATTACATATTAAAAGTACAATGGGCGGCCTTATCGCTGACAGCGATTTCTCCCAGGCAACCTAGGGATGGAGAAAAAGATATAAGCAAATTAAGAGTTGGGACATCACAAACAAACAAAAAGTATACAAACTATATACATTGGAGCTACAAGACACATCTTAAGAGACAGTAACTGAATGAAGAAGAGAGAAGAATGAAGGAAAATTTTAGATAGCTAAAGATAGAAAGTGGGACTTCAGTTTAGATTTGAAGGAGTTAATGGAAGGTGCGAGTCTAATATCAACAGGCAGTTTGTTCCAGAGCCGTACAGCCTGAACACTAAAAGAATTAAAGAATTGAATTTTATTGAGTTTATAATAAGTAAGAAGCCAAAGAAGTTTTAAAAATAACTATCTTTAGAAGATTACTATCTTAAGAAGGTTTGCATGTCAATTTTACCAAAAGTGGTCGACAGATGGCGAAAGAAGTCAAGTCATACATAGCATTCATGAGTGGTCTTAAACGATAATAATAAATAGTCTTTAACATGTTAACAAATAGCGAAAGTTTGAAAAGTTGTATTATTAATCAAATCAAAAAAAATATCTTTATTTCTATAAATACATCATCATCATCAGCCTATAGCAGTCCACTGCTGGATATAGGCCTCCCCATATGAGTGCCATAGTGCCCTGTCTTCAGCTTGCCGCATCCAGCATCTACCTGCAGTCTTTCGCAGGTCGTCATCCCACCTGGTCGGAGGGCGTCCTACACTACGTTTACCGAGTCGTGGTCTCCACTCAAGAACACGTTTGCCCCAGCGGCCGTCGGTTCTTCGCGAGATATGGCCGGCCCACTGCCACTTCAGCTTGCTAATTCTTTGAGCTATGTCGATAACCTTGGTTCTCTGTCGGATGTATTCGTTACGAATTATTTCGATAAATAAAATAGTAATAAATGTAAACTAAGAAAAGGATCACCAAATTTTTAAAATTTAACACTGACACAGAAATAAATCGATATTTTTAATTTCTATCGCTTTGATATGTAAACTGTAAAGAAGCTACAAAGAAACCTTTACCCTGCTTTGTATTCTACAATACATTTTCTCCTACACAAGCACAAAGCGTATGAAGTAATCAACCGCCAACAGAACACAGCAAAGTACCTATTTAAAAATAAAGGGACCTTTTCAGCAAAACTTTTTTTAAAACAGCCTTATTTGTTCATCGCCACCTGTGCAGTGTAATTAGAGTCCCTTTCGTACAGTACACGAAAACTAGCATGGCACATTGCCGTCTTTATTATGTCAATGCCGAATCGCAATCTCCACTCGCGATGCCGAACATGATCACACGCCTTCTAAATCTAAACTATCCCTTCTATGTTTTCCCCTCTTTCGTGTTCTTTTTTATTTGGTTTAGGAATGCCTAGAAGTTTAAAATCATGTGCCATCATAGAACTATAAAATTTTTTGGAAAAAGTGAACACAATAATAATGATTATTATAATAATTAAGTTTTTTTTGTATCGAGTCAAGTTTAGTCGACCGTGTTTCGACTACCATAACTTACTAACTAAAATCCTAAACTTTTGATTTAAATTTTTTCAATTTCAAATTCTTTATTATCAGACAACAAAGGTCCATAAAAAACACATACACAAAATTACAAAAAGGAAAATACAATTACAACGAAGAAAATAAAACCAAAATAACTAAATCTAGAGTATAAGTAATTTCACCCAGTGGTGTCGTATTGGACAGTCATATTTACTAGATATTTCTTTCAGGATGCTGTTATTACTACCTGTCACTCTACTCATCAGAGATGCCACTCGCTTTCGCATAATTGCTTCGCTCTTCAAAAAATTATTAACAACCCTTGCCTTTTTATTTTATAATGTTTTCCGTATAGTCAAAACGTGGGTTTTGGGACTCACTTCACCTTAATGTTAGCGTAACTGCATCAGTTAAGCTTAGCTAAACAGACAAATTTATAAATCCCAAGCTCGGATAGCGCCAGTAAATAGTCGTGCACTGTATCTCTAATTCCGTTAAACGCAGTAGCGACTCTGTGTTTAATGTTGGTTTGTTAATGTGTCTTTCCATTTGCCGTTTAGTCCTGTTAAAATAAGGTCCGCCTGCGACGCAGGAGGTTGCGGGTCCGATTCCCGACTCGAGACAATTGTGTGTTCGATCTGCAGATATCTATTCGGGGTGTTCTGGTGTATGTAATCTATTGTAATAAATATATCAGTTATCTAGTACTCATAACACAAGCTCTGCTTAACTTGGGGCTAGATGATGCGGTCTAATTTGAGCAATATATTTTTTTCTAAAAGGGCTGTTTTTAAGTAAGTACTTTTCTATACCTAACATTATAAGTCAACTTTCTGCTACTAGGCACCTACAAAGTTTGCCAAGTCAAAGTAAAACAGGATATCGCGTGACAAGGACCGATATAGGTTACTGTTTACCATTCCCAACTAGATTGCCGATTTACTTGTATTTATGTTAGAACATTATCGTTTATACGTTGGGAAGTTATTTTGGTATGTGATATAATATGAACCGTGATTTTAATACTCGTTTACCTAGAGCTTTATATACCTCCTAAACAAATATCAAAGTGCTTTATTTCCTTCACATTTTACAGGACTTTTGGACACGTCACAAAATTCAAATTACAGAAGTAAAATAAGGAAATAAAGTGATCATTTTGAGTTTCAAAACGATTGTGAGCACCAATACAAACCAATGTTGGTTTAATGATTCAATATTGGCAAAAATATGTAAACTTACTTCTATAAACAAATATATTATTCTATTCTAACTCTGAGGTCCCAATAAAAAAAATACAATAACTACGAATAATCAAACGCCACTCGGGCTTAATCTGCTAATAAAATGACTACTACGATAGTCTGTCTATGATTCGTCGCCGCAGAACATTCTATAGATGAGAGAAACTCTATAGTGTAATAAATGCGATAACTATCATAAATTGACAGCGCTTACAACCAATACAACCATAGAGAACACTTAAATAAACCAGCTTAATATAACTGCCCGCTGTATAATTAAATTTTCCGTAAACTGCTATAAATCGTTTAAATTTATTCGTATCAGCTTGCGCATAAATTCAGCTTGCAATTCTCCCGATATATGTACGTATAATCTACAGGACAGAGAAATAACGTGTAGATTTCTATCTGAATAGGATGGAAATATTTCGAAACGGCCGCTGGGGCAAACGTGTTCTTGAGTGGAGACCACGACTCGGAAAACGTAGAGTAGGACGCCCTGCGACCAGGTGGGATGACGACCTGCGAAAGACTGAAGGTAGATGCTGGATGCGGCAAGTTGAAGACAGGACGCTATGGCGCTCATTGGGGGAGGCCTATATCCAGCAGTGGACTGCTGTGATGATAATGATGATTTCGAAACGCATTCAAATATGACTATAAATAGTGACCATATCAGCCTGCGCAGTCGCATTGTGAGTGGCAAGATTGGATGGTGCCTAAGTAAATGGTAGCGGGTTGCTACGATGATGCAAGCGTCAAAATTAGCTATAGGTAATTAAGTGCCAAATAAGTTGGTAATACAGAGGCCGAGTTCTGCAGAATTAATGGCTTCACTTTGACACGTCAAGGTTGAAACCAATCCATCTAGAGTTTCTTTCATCTATGGACGATTCTCCGACGTTATAGCAGAAAGCATTGAAATTTATCGATATTCTGTCGCTTTCCATGCAAACCTTAGATAGGTAATTTTGATTTTAATTTATTTAGGAACATGTCAGCATATATATTCCCTTTTTTGCATAGCAAAGCACAATAAGGGTTGTTAACACACGTTTTTCTTGCCGTAATAATCTACGGTTTCCATAGTGATAATTTTGTCATCTGTTTATAAATTGATAACAGAATTATCACTATTGAAACACGTAGATTTTCACGTCGAGAAAAACGTGTATTAACAAAGGCCCGCAGGAAAATGGCGAAGCAACGTGACCTCACATTTTAAACAACTTAAGTACATATGTACCCATATGTACCTGGTTCCGCATTCCGTAAAGTTGTAGTAAACTCGAAAATACCTGGCTCCCGACACAAAGATGCCAAGATAAACCCTCGTTCTTTATTCTATTCATATTTAAATCTTAAGCCGCTGAATTTAAAGTTGAAAACACAATGCCTTAAGAAGGTATCCTACTATGTAAAATAGAGAGGGTATTTTCCGCGCGCGATCAAAATCGTTTAGAACCATTTCGAACTGAAAACGATATATGGTTTAAGGAAACTTTATAATAATTACAATAATTCACTTAAGATGAGAACTTAGGGATAATTGCTTTCAAAGTATATACGATATTTGGGTGACGAGCGTACTTAAAATTAGCCAACTTTGTCATAATTGATAATTACAATAAAGTATAGTTTCAGTACTTTGGTAATGGTACAATGGTTTGGATATAGCTATCTTTACTTTGACGAGGTTCTATGCCATTTTGATAACATATTCTTAAGGGTACACAAGTCAGCGGCGCGAACTCTTCGGTAGGTGAGGCCTGAATGTATGCAATCTCACATAATGCTTATCATAGAGAGGCCTGTATCCAGTAGTGGACCAATATATGCTGTTGAGGATGAGGTTGGGGAATGTGCGAAAGGACGCGCTAGGATAAATATAATTCTTTATGAATCAGGCTGATGCCTATCCTTTGATAGGATTGCTTAGTCGGCTCTTGCGACGTTCATAGCTGAGTTGCACGGGTCGACTCTAACGCCACCCGCAACACAGCACGTTTGGCATACCTAGGAGTTATTTGGCATACACCCTTGGCTCCACTCCACTCAGCTTTCAATAAATACTGGAATAACGCTATGCCATCCTTAGTTCCCATAAAATAGTAACGATTTAAGTTCGAAAGTGATTCTAGGCATATTTTATGGCCTCGTAAAATATCTTCTTTCTACAAGGGCAATGAAAAAGTGTGCGACGTTGTATAAATCGTAAAAAGATAGTGCTTCCAAAAAGTTCATGGCATTTTTATGGTTCTGACGTATTGAATAATATTTGAGAAGGCTTCAAAAAGATGGACGTTTTTGGGTCTTATAAGTCACTCTGTATCTAGGCATGCTGAATTGGCAGTGGGTCGGCCGTATGCGAAGAAACGACAACCGCTGGTCCGCTGGGGTAAACGTGTTCTTGAGTGGAGACCACTACTCGGTAATAGTAGTGTAGGTCGTCCTCTGACCAGGTGGGGCGACGACCTACGAAAAACTGCATGGAGATGCTGGATGCGTCAAGCTGGAGACATAGACACAGACATATCATTTATTTGCCACTACATATACACACAATATAAATTAACAATTTTAAATTACAAACATAATACTTAATACAAGTTATACAATAAAAATACATTGAAAAAAACTTAATAATAAAAACAAGTAAGTAGGTGTACAATGTGTGCTGCAGTAGCAAAGAAGACAGGGCGCTATCGCGCTCATAGGGGAGGCCTATGTCCAGCAATGGACTAACATAGGCTGATGGTGATGATGATGATGACATAGTTTTAAAATGATGTCGTTTCTACTGTCTGTTCAATTAGATCTTTTAAACTACTCAACGGATATTAATGCAGTTTTCTGCAATAGATAGAGTGATTCAAGAGAAAGGTTTACGGTTCGCTAGTACACTATAACTTAGTTATAGTGTACCTTGTCCCGGCTTTTGAGTTAGTGTGGTGATCCCGAGCTCCGTGGGTGATCCACAGTAACTCAAAAGGATTAGTTCTTTTGAACCTTCGATACACAAAGAGACAATACATACAACAAGAGTATATATAAAAGGCGTATCAAAATAATACGCCAGGTCTAAGCATTTCGACAGCGAGTAAACAAACTTTCTAAGAAGGATCGTCTCGTGAAATGAACATAATCTAATTAGCAGTAAACATCAGCTCTTTGCAAGATACTTTCTTTGCTTAATGTAATTTTATACAGTAGGCCAAGCACATGGATTGTTCTAAACGGTACAATAGACAATAATGACATGGCATCGTCATACATTGCGTTCGTTATTGAAGTTGAAGGAATGAATTTCATAGGCAAGTGAAAATCACGCTATTCAAAGCCTACTGCCAATCGTTCTATACGGGCAGCCTTTGGGCTAGCTTTACTAAAAGATCGCTCAGCGCTCTGCGTGTACAGTATAATAACGCCTTCAGGATGTCCTCCATGTTTGCTGAAGCCCAGGTTGATGGCTTTCAGGCCATCATCCGCAAGAAAACAGCCTCGCTGCTGCGCAGAACATGGAGCAGTACCAACTCCATCCTGCAGGTTGTGGGCAGCAAGTTTGCCTCGCCCATCATGCAGACATTCAACAGGGTCCTCATTCACTAGACTCCATGGGTTGGGTGGGAGTCTGTTGAATGACTGCTGCAAATCTAATTTTAATTTAATTTTAATTTAATATAAGGTCTTATGTTTTATTTTTGTAATTTGTATGTATGTGGACAACCTGTCTGAATAAAGAAACTTTTATTTTTATTTTTATTTATTTTATTACAAATACTAGTTCTAATTTAGATTATTTTATTTACAATTTATTTCTATGTTTTGAATTAGGTATATACCAATAAGAATTGAACGTAGTTACAAAATTTACGAATGATATTGATTTTAATGTAAATAAACATTGTTAATTTTAAAATAACAACAATAAAAGATATTTTTATTCAGTGCTAGTTTCTGCCTGCAGCTTCGCACGCGTTACTTCTATGGAAACGCTTTAACGTTATTTATATCCCACGGGAACAAGTTACCGGATAAAATGTAGTCTATGTTTTATTCCAGGCCTGTGACTACCTATATGCAAATTTTAGCCCAATCCGTTCAGTAGTTTATGTTTGAAGATGTTTCAAACATCCATCCATACATCCATCTATCCATCCAAACATTCACATTTATAACATTGATATACCTCTAATAACATGCACGGGAAACAATGACATACCATCCACCCAAAGTGCAAACGGTAAATACAATGTTGAATGCGTAAACAGGGGTAAACAGTCGCATGGAAAACAAATAGATGAAATGTTTACACTAATTAATAGGGTATTTAGTTAGTTTACCCTTGTTTGTCGTAGGAAAGTGAGCTCATTTTTAGGGATCCGTAGCCAAAGGGTCAAACGGGGCCCTATTAGTAAGGCTCCGCTGTCCGTTTGTCTGCCTGCCCGTCTGTCACCAAGCTGTATCTCATGAACCGTGATAGTAAGACAGTTGAAATTTTCACAGATTATGTATTTCTGTTGCCGCTATAACAACATCATCATCATCAGCCTATAGCAGTCCACTGCTGGACATAGGCCTCCCCAATGAGCGCCATAGCGCCCTGTCTTCAGCTTGACGCATCCGGCATCTACCTGCAGTCTTTCGCAGGTCGTCATCCCACCTGGTCGAATACCATATACCATTAAATTAATCGCGAGCAAAGTGTTTTATATGTCATTCTGTGATGATAAACAATGGTGCATCATGACATATTTTGGTATTTTATATATTTAATGGAAGAAGCAATAGTCGCGTGTCAAAGAAGAAACCAATTTATCGATCTCCGTGCAAACAGCAAAGCATTATACATATATTTCATCTACATATAGACAATTCTGCAATGATACCATGGGCCTAAAAAGCAATTGATTACCAGAATTCAGCCCCCGGCCAGAACATCTGAATAAAAACCCTAACTTCAAACAGTAGTTGGTTATTGGGGCTTCTGGATCAGGATCATTCATGAATGAATGATCCAGAAGCCCCAATAACCAACCTGAATTTATAATATATTGATTGAATTATCATTTTCTAGCTCTATTCGTCATTATTTTCATCGATTCATATTGAAAAAATATAAGAAATGAGTCTGAAAAATATAATCATTATCCCTATTCACCTTAAATAAAAATTGATCATCTATTCATCATTCAGATTGAGTGAACTATCATCAACCACTACATAGTACCTATTAGTCGATTCATATTGAATAAGTAAACAAAATATATTGAATATTAAACCTACGTGAATATTCATTTGATTGCTTGTATATACATAGAAAATATTAGTAATTTCTCTGAGGTATTAGGTAATTTACCTACATATCTATTTTTTAAATTTATATAAGGAATGGTAGGTATTTATAAAGAAAACAAAAAAATAAGAATATGATATTTTATTCGGTAAGTTTTCTCAATGTTACTTTTCTAATAATGCTTGAATTTTAGTTATAATATCCTGAGTGGATATGTAAATATCATCAAAAAGCACGGTTTTAACTACATGTTGTGCACATAACTCAGCTTTACATTTACACAATGTGTCTTCAGTCGAGTCAAAATTTTTGGCATCATATATCTCAATACGTACAAGTTTATACCCTTGAGCTGGTTTTTTTACGAATGAATAATTGGTAGTAGGGACACCATCATTCAAAGTAGTTGGTCTACTACGACGGTCATCAGTTCGGCTCTTGTATGGTCCACATACATCTTCACCCGAAGGAATGAAGTTGAATAAGTGGTCGTGTGAATCCTGAAACATGAATAAGTTTTAGATAAGATTACTCAACATTGAATGAGCTAATGACGTGCTAATAATTATGCTAAGGTATGTAGGATAAGTATAGGTACTTACCGACATAATTGTTGATTAATTTCTGAGCTTTTGCTTTAGCAGATGAGCCTACTGGTATCGACGAGTGACGAATCGTTATGAGCATTTAATAAACACTTTCGAACGCTTTTATAGACCTTTGTTAAGTATATTAGGTTGAAATTGCACAGGTAAAATCTCAAATCAAATCCATAATGTACTTATAGTTATTATGATACAACTTAATAAGTTCGATACTTATCGATAGGTATCAATCATTTCCAACGTACGTACCTAACCTTAATTAACAAAATCCGTAAGCGTTAGCTATATAGGATCAATTTAGTGAAAAATCGGATAACCTTAATACCTAATCAAACCCTTGACCCTTAATTTGAATTATAGACCGCCAACCAACATGCCAAAACGGTCTTCGATATATTAGAATCATAATTATACAACTATAAGATCGGAATACAACACGTGTTACCATTTTAGGAGCCGTGCAGTGCTCAATTACATTCCTAAGATTCCAACATTGTACTTCTATTTTTGCTATTTGCACTACCTGTGTAGGTACCTACAAAAATAATGAAAAGCTGGACAATGCATACAGCGTCATCTAGCCCCAAGTTAAGCGAGCTTGTGTTATGGGTGGGTGTAGATGGCTGATATACTTAATAGGAATACATTACTAGATTTTTATAGAAAATACTTAGAATACCCGGAACAATTATTTATAGATCGTACAAACATTTTTTACCAAGGCGGGAATCGAACCAGCAACCTCCAACGTTGCAGGCGAGTTAACGTTAACCCTACAGTTTTATTGTTCCAAGTTATTGGAAAATAGAACTAGTGTTAACAATTGAAACAGTTGAGCAGACTGTTGGAAACAGTCTAGAGTCTGAGGCAGCTAAACTTCATCACTATTATTCTTTTACATAATACCAATGGTAAATTACTTGAATGTTATGTTATGATACTACCAATTTTATAGTAGATGTAACTTATTTCGCAAATAAGTAGATTATACAATTAGATCTGCGACAGGAATTGAACCCGCAACGTTTTGCTATGCACCACAAAGGTCTTAAGATAGAAGTTTAGGGCCCCTTCGCACACGTTTTTCTCAAATAAAAAATGTGCATTAAATTGTGAAAGTGAAATAAGTTAAAGCTCGCAGATTTACCTATTTCTTTACAATATACATAGTTATAATAGCGGTTTTTAAAATACGTTGTAAACTGTTAAGATAGGTACTTTCCTTATAAGATTTAGCAAGCTGATATCATAGAATCATGTTAGTGTGAAATTTCTGGTAAGCATTTTGTTTATGTGTGTATCATTAACGCTCCAAAAATGGGCAAGGGCTGTATAGAGTAGCATGATATAAAAGCCGCATGTCTGGATCAAAATTCAAACCACTTTCCTGAGGGATACAAGCAAGACGAGCTACAAATACAAGATTTTTAAATTTCAAAATGTAAGTACCTACCTATATAATGTACTTAATATCTTATTTATCAGCAGATAGATTGTTTATTCAATCATTCCTGAATCTATCCATTCATTCAATAATGATTATATTTTTTCATAAATTTTTAAGTTTCGATATTTTTTACGTAAATAGTAATTTTAATATTTTTTTATTTTGTTTGTTTCATAGGTCGAAGACTGCTGCTACTGCTGAGGAACTATTCGGAAGCATGTCCGATTCCAGTTCCGACGAGCGGGTGGAGAAGCCGAAGAAACTCACAGAAAAAACTACGAAGCGCCGGGCATCAAATATTGCACCCTCTCCAGTTGCAGCACCATCGGAACCGTTGGCGAAGAGATCGAAACCGACGAAAGTCCGGATCAATCCGGTGAATGTTGTCAAAGCAACGGCAGGCGACTTGTTCGGATCCGATTCAGAGGAGGAGGTGGTAGTGCCGGAGAGTAAACAAGGTAAAAAACCGCCGCCTATTTTCTCTTATTATACGAGACGGTTGGCGAATGGTTTTAGCCGGCAACTGACAGAAACAAGGAGGGGATCTCATTATGTAGAGGTTAAAATATTTAAAACCTCGGAAATTGAGAATGTCCTACCAGTTAACAGGTGGAGACATTCAATTATTACTATAAAAAATCAGATAGATGAAGGAGGTAATACGTGGCGGAAGCTACAAGAATTGGTAGGGACCGCAAAACAGGATTTTAAAGGGGTCCCATCAGTATTCCTCAGCCAGTACTACTAGCTTTACCTACATGCATTATACGCTGGCTCTTATGACTCACCTCATATTTTATTATTTTATAGATGTTTAACCCCCTATTATAATCATAGACTTAATTCTTGTAATCATTAGTGTAAGCATTGTTAAATAAATGACTATATTTATATTATAATATGATTTTTGTTTCTTTTTCAGTCCCGAACTTAAATGAAGTCACACACTGTAAACAGTGTAATATTGAATTACCAAGTTATAGATACAGATTTCATGTCAGAACTAATATTCACAAATCGAATTGTCTATTAAAGTCAGAGTATGAAAATGTTGATATTGTTGCCACGGCTTTTAAAAATAGAATTATGACATATCGTTTAAATGCCTCACAAGAAGTCGAGTACCTCACAGCTGAGGCGTTCTTGGAGGATAATAAACGAGTCATAAAAAAACTGATCGATGTATCCATAGAGAAAAATCAGTGTATTAAAATGAATTGTGAATTGTTTGCTTATTTTGTATTATGTAAATCAAATGAGAAACAATTAAAATCATTTAATACAAAATATGAAATTATTTACCATAGTACAGACTTTAATGAAATATATACGAATATCATAGAAAAATTCAGAGATAAATTAACAGAGTTCTCGCAGTGTGAGTCTGGATGGTCTTTTGTTGCAATAAGCCATTTGGAAATCAATATTAACAAATATTCTCCTATGAGGGGTGGTACCTATATTGAATTACCACCTAGGATAAAGAATACTAAAAGTTGCATAAATGTAAAAAATTCTGATAATAATTGTTTTTTATGGAGTATTGTGGCAGGTATGTTTCCCGCTAAAAATAATGTATGCAGGACTACCTCATATCCACACTACTCAACAGTTTTGAGAACCAAGGAATTATCTATACCGCCTTCTAACAAGGATATAGCGAAGTTTGAAAAGATTAATAGTAATATTAGTGTAAATGTTTATGGTTTGGATGATAGACAAATTGTGACTGGGCCTCTTTATAGAACACTCAATAAAAAGCCAAATCATTTTAATTTGCTATATTTCCAAAGAAACGGAAAGGCTCATTATTGTTTAATCAAAGACTTGGTACGATTAGTTCGTAGACAGGTGTCATTGCACAAAACTAAAATGTTCTTATGTGATACCTGTTTACAATTTTTCATAAGTGAATGTAAGCGCGATAAACATGATTGTTCTAATGTTTTAACCGTACTACCAGAAAAGGACAGTTACCTTAAATTTAAGAATTATGAGAGACAGCAAAAAATTAACTTTGTTATTTATGCCGATTTTGAATGCCTGTTATTGAATTATAATGATAAATTTAAAACCAAAAATACCGAAACAAATAAAATCCATGAACCATCATGTTTCGCGTATTACATATGTTGTTCTCATGACACGAGTTTGAACAAACTTGTATCTTACCGAGGAAGAGATTGTGTTCAAGTATTTATTAAAAGTTTAATCACAGAAGTTAATAACATCAATACAATTTTGAGTAATAAAAAATGTATGAGTTTATTAACTGAACAACAAGAAATAGAATATTGTTTCGCTAAAACATGTTACATATGTAACCAGATGTTATTCAATGACAAAGTTCGAGACCATGATCATGTTACCGGCGAGTATAGAGGACCGGCTCACTCTCACTGCAATTTGATGCATAGAGTATGTCCTTTCGTACCTGTCGTGTTTCATAATCTATCGGGCTATGATGCACATATTTTCATAACTGAATTGGCAAAATATGAAGGGGAAATTAAGGTTATACCAAAAACTAAAGAGAAATACTTATCTTTCACAAAATTTATCAAAGCAAATGAGTGTCCACAAACAATTCAAATAAAATTTATTGACTCATACCAATTTTTAAGTACAAATTTAGATGCTCTGAGTAAAAACTTATCCGATAAAGATTTCGTACATTTGAAATCAGAGTTTGATGATGAACTTAAATGCAATTTATTACAGCAAAAAGGTATCTATCCATATGAATACATGGATTCGTGGTCAAAGTATGATGAATCAAAGATTCCACTTAAAGAAAATTTTTACAGTAGTTTGAAATTGAGGCATATTTCCAATGAAGAGTACGATCATGCAAAAACTGTTTGGCAATATTTTGATATACAATCACTTGGAGAATATACGGACTTGTATGTTAAGTGCGATGTATTGTTATTATGTGATATTTTTGAAAATTTTCGATTACTATGTTTGAAATATTATCATCTTGATCCCGCGTACTATATTACATCACCAAGTTTAAGTTGGGATGCAATGTTGCTGTACACTGGTGTAGAACTTGAATTGATTCATGATTTAGAGATATATCAATTACTGGAAATGGGCATACGAGGAGGCTTAGCACAGTGTTCAATGCGACATGCTAAAGCCAATAATAAATACGTACCATCCTTTGACGACTCAAAACCGTTAAATTATTTGATTTATCTTGATTGCAATAATCTGTATGGTCATGCAATGACAAGAAAAATGCCAATTTCTGACTTTAGATTTATGACTCAGGAAGAAATGAATTTTTTTGATGTATTATGCATATCAGATGATGCTTATTATGGCTATATTTTAGAAGTTGACTTAGAATACCCTAATCACTTGCATGATTCACATAGTGATCTACCATTTGCTCCTCAAAAAATGATTCCTCCTGAAGGAAAAAACCCAAAATTGATTGCAAATTTGTATAACAAATATAATTACGTCATACATTATGTTCATTTAAAAGAATGCTTGAAAAATGGTCTCGTTTTGTTGAAAATACATCGAGTATTGATTTTCAGACAAGAAAATTTTTTAAAAAGTTATATCGACTTGAATACTTATTTACGTCAAAAGTCTACATCAGAATTCCAAAAAGATTTTTTCAAACTCTTAAATAATGCGATATTTGGAAAGACTATTGAAAACAGACGAAAGCAAGTAGATGTTAAATTGATTAATTGTTGGAATGACTCTAGAAACAGAACCAACAAACATGTTGGCGGTGAAAAATTAATAACAAAACCAAATTTGAAAAGTATATCCATTTTTAATGAAAATTTTGTTGCCATACAGCTTAGTCATGAAAAACTTGTTCTTGATAGACCGATATACATCGGTTTTACTGTATTGGAATATGCTAAACAACATTTGTATCAATTTCATTATGACTTGATACAAAAAAAGTACGGTGATAAAATAAAACTTTGTTACACGGATACTGATAGTTTGCTCTATTTAGTGCACACTGATGATTTTTATTCAGATATGAAAAATGATATTGCCATGTATGATACAAGTAATTTTATGAAAGATAATCCTTATGCGATGCCTTATGTAAATGCTAAAGTACCTGGTTTATTTAAAGACGAACTTGGTGGTGATGTAATTACTGAGTTCATTGGCTTACGAGCCAAGCTATACTGTATTAAATCCATTAAAACGAAACTAGTAAAAGCAAAAGGAGTATCTAAATCTGTTACATCAAGATTAAAATTGTCTCAATATACAAGAACATTGTACAATGATGAAAACTTAACATGTAAGATGAATTTGATTAAATCAATTAAACACAAATTGTATTCACAACAGTTAAATAAGCTAGTTCTAAATAGAAATGATGACAAAAGACATATCCTCGCAAATCAGATTGAAACATTGCCATGGGGTCACTATAGTATTATCTAGTGCATCAAAATATTATAATAAAGCAACATAAATTATAATACCTATTATATTAAGCAGAATGATGATATGAAATCATTGGATTGTAATTGGTATTACTATAAATATTTTTGTCATATTAGTATAGAATGTTTTCATGTACCTATAGTGTTATTAATAAATAAAATATGAACAGTACTGTATGGTTTTTATTTTAAGGTAATCATACGTCCATTATTTATTTCAAGTCTTAGACATCTTATCTAGTAAAGAGAAGATATAGACAAAAATAAAAGCTCTATGATACCAAACCTATTCATACATAATACATAATTTATAGGTTAGGTACTTATAAAAACCAAAGCATTTGTTTTTTCGAGACACTACTTAAGCATGAACGTTATAAGGCAAGCGGTATCTTTAGAAGTGGAGCAAATAGCTATAAAAGAAAATAATTCCAAAATAAAACACAGTATATTGTTGCCTAATAATATAAGATGCATAATATGTGGACCCTCTAACTGTGGCAAGACTAATGTTATGATCAGTTTGCTTATTCACAAAAATGGTCTGAAATACAAGAATGTGTATTTATATTCAAAAACAAGTTATCAGTCAAAATATTGTTTCTTAAAGGATGTATTGGAAAGAGTATCGGATGTGAAATTGTTTATTTTTGACTGCAATGAAGATGTTATTCATCCTAGTGATGCATTACCAAACTCGATAATTATTTTTGATGACGTCGTTAGTGAAAAGCAAATAAATATACGTAACTACTTTACTATGGGAAGACATAAAAATATTGATTGCTTTTATTTATCTCAAACTTACAGTAAAGTCCCGAAGCAGCTTTTACGTGATAACACAAATTTTTTGATTATTTACAAGCAAGATTATAAAAATTTGAAACATATTTACAATGAACATGTTTGTTCTGATATGGGATGGGATCAATTCAAGGACCTATGTTTTAAAATTTGGAAAGTTCCATACAATTTTGTAACTATAAGCAAAGATCATGAATTAAACAAAGGAAGATATAGAAAGTCATTACATGATTTTATTACATTTAAATAAATATCTATATAATGTTAATGCATTCATACTTTAGATCATTTTTGATCTCGTCATTGTGTACGTGGTACAATGGAGAAAAATATAAATATAAAAAAACAACTAATTAAATCTGTAAACGCAATCAAATTTAAAGTGAAACAAATTAAAGATGATGAATTTAATGCAAAAAACCATCTTAATTATTTTTTCAAACCAGTTGCTGGCCCTTTAAGTACATTGCTAGCTACAAATTCACCAATACCTCATGCAAGCTACAAAGATCTACCAATTTTCCAAAAGATTGAACCCTCAACAAGTCATATGAAAAAGTCTGATTCAGACAGTAAACTGAATACATCTGAACAGTTTTATTCAGATTATGATAGTATTAATGACGATGGTGATGATAACGAGGATGATGATGATTATGATGCAAGAAAAGAAGATGAAAAACCTAGTACTGAAGATAGATCACTAAGCAAGGAGGAAATTCTTGAAATATACGATGATATGAATATTCCTTTTGGTGTGCGTAATGTTAATAACAGGTTGATGATAGGAAATAAAGATGTTGAATTTTTTACATCTCAAGATAACTCAGATGATAAATGTTCTGTCATTAGCATTGATGATAAAAGATATGAGTTGACTCCTGGTTTGAAAGAATTATTGTTACGTAAAAGACCAAATTTAAACATTATTAGTAATCATGATAAACTTATTTACAAAAATATTATTGAATTAACAAATGTTCACAAAAGAGATTACCTTTCATCAGCACAAATCAAGGGTGATAAGGGAATTAAGTATCGTAAAATAATCAAGCCATTAATTGAATCATCTAGCATGCATGATCTAGAGAATGAAAATGATAAAATGCAGCAAGGAGCTGGTTTGCCAACTCTAAAAAAGTATTGTAAGAATACTGAACTAGTCTATTGGGATGATCCTAATGAGCTGGTTGAAAGGCTCAAACTTTTAATCAGATCTAAAACAGCTGGCAATACTAGTTTAGACAATGAAATAATATCTATTATTGAAGAGTTACAAGAAATTGGTATAGTAAAATTATAAAAAGCGTTAACACGAATATTTTTATTTAGTAAACAGTTTTTCGTTGTGAGAATGGTTTAACTTTTAAATAATGAGTGCATTAAAAAGACAAATCGTAAATGAAATACATAAAAATGCTATGAAGAACTTTCCAAGGAGGCATGTTATACAGAAAGATATCGATGATTTATGGCAAGCTGATTTAATAGACATGCAAAATATATCATCTTGTAATAAAAACTACAATTATATATTAGTTGTTATTGATACCTTTTCAAAATATGCATGGGCTGTACCCTTAAAAAATAAAGACAAAAATTCTGTATCCAATGCCTTTAATAAAATATTATATACTCAAAACCGATGCCCCAAAAATCTACAGACAGATTTAGGCACAGAATTTTATAATGATAAATTCAAAGATATTTGTAGACAGTATTCAATAAACCATTATTCCACATTCTCAACAAAAAAGGCTTCAATCGTTGAACGTTTCATCAGAACAATTAAAAGTTATCTGTATAAAGAGTTTAACTATAAAGGTAACTATCGATGGATTGATAGAACACTTGATGATGCAATTGAAATATATAATCATAAAAAGCACAGGACTATTGGAATGGCACCCAATGATGTTGATGCTACAAATAAATTAATGTTGTTGAAAAGGTATGGTGAAATGAATACCATTAATAAAAAAACAAAAATAAAATTGGAAAAAGGAGACTTTGTTCGTATAAGTAAACATAAAGGTTGTTTTGAAAAAGGATATACCCCAAACTGGTCTACAGAGTTGTTTCAGATTCAAACAATAAAGAAAACATGTCCAACCACTTACTTATTAATAGATTCAAAAAAACAACCTATATTAGGATCATTTTATGCTCAAGAGCTGCAAAAAACACGCCTGTCAGACATTTATTTGGTTGAAAAAGTTTTAAGACGTAAAGGAGATAAAATATTTGTTAAGTGGTTAGGTTTACCATCAAATGAAAATTCATGGATTCATAAAATGAATGTATTATAAAGCACGAACATTGTATTATGTCATCACTTATTGTTCATAAATGAGAGGAGGAGGACTTGTGAATACTTTAATTAATAATTTACCGTTTGAGCTTCATTTACCGGGATATAATTATTGCGGACCAGGAACAAAATTGTTTGAAAGACTTGCTCGAGGAGATAAGGGTATCAATCAATTGGATGAGTATTGTAAGGCTCACGATATTGCATACAACAAATCACACAGCTTAAAAGATCGTCATAAAGCAGATTTAATTCTTATGAAAATGGCGAGAACAAGATCTGTAGCTTCTAATTCAAGTAGAGGAGAAAAAATTGCAGCGAATTTGGTGAACAAGGTTATGTTAACAAAAGTTAGTTCTGGAGCTGGACTTAAAAAAGATTTTAAGAAAATAGTAGCTCACACAAAAAGAATTCTTAAAAATAATAAACCGAAATGTAAGAAAAAATTAATAGAGCTGGCTTATCATGTAGCCAAAGAGCTAAGCCCAGATTCATGTATGAAACTACCACGTATCATACCGATACCTAAATCAGGCGGTGTTTTACCCTTAATTCCTATATTCGCTGGTTTATCTGCAGTTGGTAGTTTAGCTGGAGGAATTTCTGGAATCTTCAAGACAATAAATGAATACAAACTTGCCAAAAAACGTATAAAAGAATTGGAACGACACAATCAGCAATTAGAGGGTGTGAATATAGGCAAAGGACTAACATTGGATCGATACAAAAATGGATTTGGTTTGTTTCTTAATAAGTGCAATGCAAAAAACTAAATCGTTGGCTACCTAACCGTGCTCTCACCAATATAGATATCATGAAGTTTGCTTCAAGAATACCACATTTTCGTGGAGTATATATGAGAGATAAATTACCAAGATATCCATTTTTGAAAGAGTGTGGAATTGTTAACTTGGATAGTTCTAAAAACCTTGGTACACATTGGGTAGCCTACATAAAATTAAATGAATATATTGAATACTTTGATAGTTATGGTAATTTGAAACCACCAATCGAACTTATACGTTACTTAGGTCCAGATATCAAATATAATATTTTCAACATACAAAAATCTAACCCATTCAAATGTGGCCATTTTTGTTTAAAATTTTTAATAAATTTTTGGAATAAGCATGGTAATTGCACTATAAAAAGAGAGGCGTAGTGATAAACATTGCGGTATTTGGTCTCTATTGAATAAGTGTGGTCGTTTGTAGATTGTCTTAGAATCAGAATGATACTCTATCATATAAAACAAAACACATACCGAGGTAAAACTATTTCTTCGCTGAGAAGCAAAAGGCAAAGACGTAAAAAAGTTGTAGCAAAGAAGCTTACCAAAGAAAATAAATTATTCTTACAAAGTTTGGGGCTAAGAGTAATATGAATTACCTCCACATTACTGATTCTCCTCGTTTTGATAACTCAATAGTCAGTTATGAAATACATACTTATAGTCCGTATAGCAGCAGTTTTAAAGAAAATGATGAAATAAGAATACCTATCCATCAACAAGATATTTATGTGTTACCGTCGGCCAGTTACATATACATCGAAGGTCGTGCTAGTGTATTTTCCAAAGATGCATTATCAGGAAAACAAATAAAGAAAAAAGTGAAGTTTAGCAACAATGCTATATCTTATCTTTTTCAAGATATTCGGTATGAAATCAATGGTGTTGAAATAGATCGAAATAAAAATGTGGGAATCACTACGACACTTAAATCTTATGTCTCTTTAAGTGATAGTGAAAATAAAACTGCTGCATTATGGGGTTGGAAATTGAATGGTTTTAAAAATGATGATGGTATTTTCAGTGCTCTCATACCTTTGAAAAACTTGTTAGGGTTTGCTGAGGACTATAAAAGGATAGTAATGAATTGTAAACATGAACTAATTCTTATAAGGAGTAATACCGTTACTAATAGCGTCATCAATGTCGATGATAATGATACAATCGATTTTCATATAGACAAACTACAATGGCGTGTTCCTCACCTAAAAGTTACAGATCGTGAAAGGCTAGCTTTGCTTAAACACTTAGAAAATGATCGCGCAATACAAATGGTTTTTAGAAATTGGGATTTATACGAATATCCCTTATTACCTCAAACCACTAAGCATTCTTGGGCCGTTAAAACTTCTTCACAGATAGAAAAACCCAGATACGTAATTTTTGGTTTGCAAACAAATAGAAAAAACAGTAGGAACAAAGATTCTTCAATTTTTGATCATTGTAAGTTGTCTAATGTGACCTTGTTTTTAAATTCTCAATACTACCCATATGACTCTGTAAATGCTAAATTTGTTGAAGACAAGTATCATATATTATACGAAATGTATAAAACATTTCGTCAGTCTTACTATGGTAGCGAGTCTGAACCCATGCTTGATTTGGAACAATTTAAAAATTACGCACCACTTTTTGTAATTGATTGTTCGAGACAAAACGAAGCTCTTAAGACCGGAGCTATCGATGTGAGATTAGAAATAGAGAGCTCTGAAGATATTCCACAAAATACTACTGCATATTGTCTTATTATCAACGATCGTTTGATTGAATATAAACCGTTGAGTAACATTGTAAAAAGAATTATATAATGTTTGCCGTTGTTGATCTGCAAGGATTTAAAACAGACAATAATGATTTTATTGTTAAAGAAATAGCTATTTTGTGCGAAAATAATCAAATGCTGGTGTTGCTCATAAAACCGCCATTCCCCTTTAATGAGTTATCGGAAACAGAAAAAACGCAGGTGCGATGGATAGAAAGAAATAGACAAATATACTGGAGGGAAGGCATAATTCCTTATTCAAATTTTGAACAATGTATTGGTGATTATCTTGAAGACAAGACTATTTATGTAAAAGGATACGAAAAAATATCATGGTTGAAAAAATTTATTAAAAATGATAAGATTTTTGATCTAGAAGATAGTCCTAGTTTAAGGCAATTGAATTTAGATTACGGTTTATTTCCTAGAGGTATATTTAAATGTATATATCATTCACGTGTCTGTGCTCTTAAAAATGTTACATGTTTAAAAAAATGGTTAGAGTATAAAGAGACTTTTATATAATAATTTTAGGCAATTGAATTTATCAAAATCTAACTTCACTTTTGGAGTCAAATTATAATCTTATTGTTTGACAGGGCTATAATAAAATGTTTATATTATCATTCTTATGTTAGTGTTAAAATGTAATATATTTGAAAAATGGTTAGAGAATAAAGTTTTTAAAAAAATCTACTTTGTTTTATTACATAAATATATAATTTGCAATCATAGATTGTGAGTGCAACAGAAAATGAAGATAGTGTTGTTTATCCCCACATATTGTTCAACATTCCACAATATGGAGGTCTGGAGCAAACTCATTCCTAAACAAGGATGAATAGAGCTAGATATGATAATTCAATCAATTTATGTAAATGTAATCCAATATTTATATTTTTTAATTCAATCAATATAAACGATGAATAATCTGACAAATTTATTTTATGTTTTCAATTTGAATCGAAGAATACAAGAATGAATAGAGCTTAATATAATAATTCAATCAATATAACTATGAATCTAAATATAAGTTCAGGTTGGGAATTGGGGCTTCTGGATCAGGATCATTCATGAATGATCCTGATCCAGAAGCCCCAATAACCAACTACTTCAAACAAAATTTGCAAGTTGCGTAATTGGCACACGACAAGAATAATTCGTTATTTACTAATTAAATGAACCTTTGATCAAAATATCACCTTGTAATTAGAAACAAGACAACTTGTAGTTAAGACGGCAAAGATATCAATTTAATTAGTTCGCAAGCGAAGAGGGTTCAAAAACTTGTGACTGATTTCTGCGAAAAGATAAATTGTTATTCGTCAAGTTTCAGTAGTTTGGTATAGTAGTAGAAGTATGTTTAGTTAAAGTCTCTTGTTCTTGTATTGGGCCATCTTTTCATACCATCTTTAAAAAGTTGAATTTGCTTGGGTTCAGAATATACCTAGGTATTTACTTTGATAGGCTTCTCTCCTAATCATTTTGATCGCGCGCGGAACCAAAAATAGTCTACTGAATAGCTTAACGTGTTCTTGAGTGGATACCACGACTCGGTAAGCATAGCGTAGGACGCCCTCCGACCAGGTGGGATGATGACCTGCGAAAGACTGCAGGTAGATGCTGGATGCGACAAGCTGAAGACAGGGCGCTATAGCGCTCATTGGGGGATGTCCAGCAATGGACTAATATAGGCTGATTATGATGAATCGTTTAGATTCAATTATAATAAATTAATGAACTGGTGGGTAGAAATGAAGCCACAATAAGTGGATTACTATAGGATCCATAATTAAACGACATTACTGCGCGCACTACCTTCCCTTGGTCTCATACCTCGTTCTAATGAAATTCTTCTGCTTGCCGCCGACCTCATACCTGGTTTAAATATATATAAGATTAATTAATTTTATTACTTCATTATGCTTTACGGAGAATGTAAGTATTAAATCGGATCGCAAGTTGAGTTTAAGTTTCTTGAGAGTTATGGAATTCCTTTTTGATTAAATTAAGGAACTAGGTACCTACTTTGTCTTGAGGCGGGAATCGAACCCGGAACCTCCTGCGTCGTAGGTGGACCTTCACCCGCCGCGAGAGGTCGTCATTTAAAATTATTAATTGCTAAGAGGCAGTTGAGATGGTTAAATCCAACCTTCCACTGAGCTCCATCACGAGGATTCGACTCGAAAGCGAAGGGCGCCTAGGCTGCCCCAATTTAGAATGTGACTAGGATATTGACAATTTCGATGCTCAATCACGGTCAATTTAACTACGATGCGCCAGAACACCAGTAGAGTAAAACCACCAATTTGGGTTAACTCCCCAAATTGGGGTAAACACGGATGCTGTGTGTAGGTAGTTATTGGCCGAGACCGCAGCCAAAGTGATTAATAGGTTCTGTGTTGGCAACAACGAACTTATTGCGAGCTAGGATACATGTGCAGGGGTGGAGCTAGGGAGGGTTCTTGGGGTGCAGTCATTTATTATTGTATTTCATATAGCGGGGTACTGCAGCCAACTTATTTATTTATTGTTATTCGGGCAACGCCAACGAATAATAATCAAACATTTTTAAAGAAACTTCTTGCGAACGCTTACCATTGGTATTGATATGGATCTGATAAGTTACCTCACGATTATTTGCAACAGTATGCAGTTAGCTCAACTGTTTTAAAAGTAGTACCTAATTATTTGATTTTTTATTTAAAATTTTCTAAAATCTAGTATTATGTACACAATTCTAAGTTGTCAGAAAATCTCTTAGTATTTTTCAATGTATTTTCAGATATCTGAAAATTTAATCAATAATAGGTTATTTGCTTTTTCACACTTATTTTACAAATGCCAAGAGACTCAGTGATTCAGTTCACAGACAAAGAAAGAAAATTATTTACCAATTTGTGACAACACTGTACTGAATGCAATTTTCAAATTTGACAGTTTTCAAGAAGTTTTTGCGACCTAATATTGAATAGGTTCCTACCGGAGACGTATTTATAATGTACCTTGCAAATGAATTACACAATCCCTTTACTCCTATCCTGAACACGACCCTGTGACTAATAACTGGGTTAGGCTTGTTACTTGTACCGTGCTTTTACTAAAGCTCGGATAGTAATCGATATATTGAATTAGCAACGGGTGAGTCTACTACGTTACTAGATCATCATCATCATCATCATCATCATCAGCCTATAGCAGTCCACTGCTGGACATAGGCCTCCCCCAATGAGCGCCATAATACCCTGTCTTTGGCTTGCCGCATCCAGCATCTACCTGCAGTCTTCCGCAGGTCGTCATCCTACCTGGTCGGAGGGCGTTCTACACTACGATTACCGAATCGTCTCCACTCAAGAACACTTTTGCCCCAGCGGCCGTCGGTTCTTCGCGAGATATGGCCGGCCCACTGCCACTTCAGCTTGCTAATTCGTACGTTACTAGATGTGATTTGTCAATTTACAGTCTATACACTAGCCAAACTGGATGTAGAATATTTCAATATTTGTAAACAAACCACGACACAAACAAATGAAACTCACTTGCGTGGAGTCGAGTTTTCGTTAAAATTGTAAGCAATATTTATTGAAGGACGTATCTCAAATCGATTATTAATGTAAATTGGGTAAAAAAGACGAAGAGAGAAAAAGTGAATTTACGGATAAGTATGAGTGGGTTGTTAGCAAACATTCTACTTCGAGTTAGGCTAGTGTACTGTACAGTAGGGCATGCCATGTGGTCGTAACTAAAAAGTTAATGTACCTATGGAACGCGATCAATATAAGATAAAATCAGTCCAGAAACGCTTTGAACGAGTTTAGCACACAGCGCACGTTGATCCGGTTCAAGCTGAACTTAGTTAAACGTACAGTAAAAATTGGAGCGAGTCTAATAAAAAAAAATTACACAGAAAAAGACAACTAGGTACTAGGTATCAGTGGCTTGTCATAATTGTACTGAATGCAACAAAATCACTCAAAATCATTCGAAAACAATAAACGAGTTTAAGTAAAACTATTGGACGGTTTGGAAAAACAAAAACCTCCTTTAAATTCCTTATTATATACCTACACAATTTTTTTTAGTTTTTCGAGACAGATTTGCAGAACATATTTTCACAATTAGCAACATTTATCCCAAGGCGAGAATCGAACCCTCAACCTCTTGCGCCGCAGGCGGATCATCATCCGCCGCGCCACAGAGGTCGTCTAAAACGTAAACTATGCATGTATGTAATATTACGTACTAAGTTTCCAGTTGACCGTTTGCTGATTCCGTTAAAACTAAAGTGGCCTGTCCGCAAGACCCAATCCCTACAACACCCGTTAATAGTGTAACAAACAGACCCGGATCGACCTATCCTAACGGCTCACCCGGATATAACCCTAACGCGATTAATTCCCGGCTTTACCCGGCTCCTGCTGAACGTAGATCGTTGTTTAGGTCATCATTGTCAGGAGTAGGTAGAAAATAGAGTTTGGTGACCACTAAGGGCAACTTCGTATCTCTGTGTAACTATCCTACTAATATTATAAACGTGAAAGTTTGTAAGTATGAATGGATGGATGTTTGTTACTCTTTCACGCAAAAACTACTGAATGGATTTTGATGAAACTTCACAATAAAAACGCTTATACATCAGAATAACACATAGGCTACAATTTATGTAGATATATCGACGACCGATGTGGCGCGGTGGAGGAAGGTCCGCCTGCGACGCAGGAGGTTGCGGGTTCGATTCCTGCCTCGGAACAATTGTGTGCACGATCTGCAGATATTTGTTCCGGGTGTTCTGGTCGTTACCTATGTATAATAAAAAATATCTATCTATGTAATGTATTGTATTATGTATATCCAGTTATCTAGTACCCATAACACAAGCTCTGCTTACCATGGGGTTAGATAATGCTGTGAATTGTCCAGCATTATAATAATAATAATAATATGGTATATTATTCAAAATATACCACCACGCGGGTGAAACCGCGAGGCGCAGCTAGTACAAACTAAAACTATTACAGAGACATTAAAAAAGCTTGTTATAGGTATCAGAAAATGTCCAATGAAGTTATTGATATTTCCTTTGTTCGACTTAATAATAAGCGCTAGTCAAATAATACAAATTGTGCCATTTTATATTGTATTGTGTTTGTATTTGCAGATGGATGTGGTGCTACTAGCCTGGGAAAGGTCCTGGACTCTTCTTATGCTGGACTATTCTATGACTGGAGTCATAGATCTGTTTATAGCAGGATAATTCCCGTTAGATCCATGATGGATCTATCGAAAACTTTTTTATAATTAGTAATACTCTTTGTAATTCGACCTCCCGCGATACAGGTTCTGAACCTAGTACGGGGACCACCAGTTAACTATATAAGCACTTTTTTTGTATTGGCAAATACATGAATTTTGCACGCTAATTTTGTATTTTTGTATTAGATCCATGGTAGTTCCATGATGGATCTACCGATAACTTTATTTCACTGTAGATCCATTATAGATCTTTGAGGGCTGGCTAGCTATAACTCGACCAACACGTGGGCGGACCTTTGCTAAACCAATTAACAAAAAGCCCCTTGCACACATTTTCTAAATAAAACCACTCATAAACCATTTAAAATTCTGTTTGACGAGGAAAATAGGCATGTAATAACGAAAAGAAAACAGTTCTTTTTAAAATCGTTTCATTCTGTAAAGTGGAAACGTGCGGAACGGCCGCGGAGTGGAGATACGTTATCATAGTGGCTCCAGTGGTGGGGAATAAGGACTCTGCTATTTTGTTTGTAAAAAAAAGTTTAAAAAAATATTTTGTCAGAGACTCTTATAAATTAAACTTAGATTAACAGAAGACAGAAACTGACAAAATCGGTCTCCACTCAGCATGTGTGTAAAGCAGATCGTACCATAGCGCTGGTCTTCCGTTTGTAGGACTTTTTGCGTCTAGTAGGTGGTTGTGTGTATGATTGTGTCATGAAGACTTCTTGGGTATATTATTTTGCGCTTTTATATAATTAAGAGTCACATAGAGGCTACAATTAAGCGTCAGCGTTAGGCAGTTGCCTCACCGGGAACGATGAACGAGTAGCGAGCAAAGCTAGAATGTAGAAACGAGTCGGCATGAAGCGGGCAGCGAGTACGTAGTTCCGATAGTTGTGTAGCTCGGCTATCACTCGCTCGCGGCGGCCGGGCCAAACGACAGTCCGCATTGTAGAGAAATGACCGCTCGGCATGAGCTTTTTGATCGCTGACCGAGTGTTATTTTCCTTGCTCTTGTCGCCCAGCGAAAAACTAGTGAAGCGAGTCCTCGCCGGCAGTGTGAACAGTCAGCGATCAACTATTTGTAGATGCATCTCTTTTATTTACACGGAATGTATATCGAACTGTACGTTTCTTGAGCGAGAAAATAGCCGATAGTTAGTAGTTCTCTCGCCGGCGGTGAGACAACTGCCTTATTACGCTATAATGCGTGAAAAAGGCGTTATTCGCGCTAAAATTAGCGTAATAACGCTAGTTACGTTAAGTGTTAAGTAGCGTGGTAGCCTTACTGGTGTTTATTAGGTAGGTACCTGTAGTGTGTATGATTTGTGTTGGAAAATAAGCTATCTGCTAATTTGTTTGTAGGACTTTTTGCATGTAGGACATTTTGCTTGACAAACGTTCTGCGTGTAGGATATCTGGCATCTAAATGAAACAACATGTCATTCTATTCTTGGGCTAGGCAGAAATAATAATAAAAAAAATAAAAAGCAAAAAACACTAGTCTAATTAATTATGCTTACTGTTAGCTACGTATAATAGTTGAGGTGTCGTCGCCGTCGAGTCGCGGAGTCCATATTTTTCTGTTACGTGAGATGGAAAATCCCGATTTAATGAAAGCGCCTTGCAAAATTGTACAGAACAAACACTAAAGCCTTTGTCATAACTGAATGCAGTTGCAATGGAACTGGTAGAGGATCTTTCTGGGAAATAATTAATTATGAAGTCTTATTTCAAGCTTATTTCTAAAGACTGTGGAGCTTTAGTTTGGAATGCTTATCTGAAGCTTATTCAAAATGACGATAGGTTTGTAGTTAGTTGGATTGAATAGTTCGGTCTAACGAGTCGCTCATATTTCCATCATCATTCATCATCAGCCTATAGCAGTCCACTGCTGGACATAGGCCTCCCCCAATAAGCGCCATAGCGCCCTGTCTTCAGCTTGCCGCATCCAGCATCTACTTGCAGTCTTTCGCAGGTCGTCATCCCACCTGGGGCGAGTCGTGGTTTCCACTCAAAAACACGTTTATCCTAGCAGTTGTTGCTTCTTTGCGAGATATGGCCAATAGAAATAGAAAATGTTAATTTTTGTTTCATATAAAATAATACAACTTAATAACTAATAATAATAATAAAGATAACAAATTAGGAACGAATAAAATAATTAAAATACGAGAACACAGAAAGCCTCAGCATTAAATGCTACAATGACATAAGCCAGTGCAGCGCTGGTTTTATTAGCTAGTAAACCTACATTATCTTGAAGCAAATAAATATAGCATTATCTTTCTGAAGCATAAATATTGTCTTTTTTTGTTCTTTATTATATTTAAGGGAATTTTATTCAATTTAAAGACTAACTTTTCATTTTAAAAAAATTGTTTAGAAGGTAAAAAACTGATTAAATATAGGTACGTAGGTAGGAATATTACCTGGTGGTATATTCAGTTTTCTAAAGAGGTATGTAGATAGACACAAGGAACAACCAAAAAGAATAACTCGACATAATCACGTTCTAAACGAAATTTTCCTCTTGAAAAACGAAAAAACTTTATAAAATATCGTCAAAACAAACGTTGAAACACAGAACAAACTTTTATAAAACAATCAAAAGCTGTGTTAAAACAACAATAGAATAAACCGAATTTGTTTTCTGAATGAAACTCAGTTTATGTACGGATATTTCCAAATATTCCAACTTTTTGGATACGTGACCGGGCTAGTACAAAAGGAACAAGATATGCAAATGGTGGCTTACGAAATATGTTCCACACGTGTGCTAGTTTTTTAGTAATATCCCTTATTGGCAAAAGGTGTTTCTCTCGTGAAACGTTGGGAAAACTATTCGTTATACGTTGAATCGTTCATTGTACGTCACGGTAGGGCTGATCCACCAGTTCAAAGTCGCTCAGCGAGCTATGGAAAGAGGTATGCTCGGAGTTTCTCTGAAGGATAGGATTCGTAACGAATACATCCGACACACAACCAAAGTTATCGGCAGTGGGGTGGCCATATCTCACAAATAATCGACAACCGCTGGGGTAAAAGTGTTCTTGAATGGAGACCGCGACTTGGCAAACGTAGAGTAGGACGCCTTCCGGCCAGGTGGGACGACGACCTGTAAAGGACTGCGGGCAGATGCTGGATGCGTCCAGCTGAAGACAAGGCGCTATGGCGCTTATTGGGGGAGACCTATGTCCAGCTGTGGACTAACCTAGACTGAAGATGATGATGATACGTTGAGAATACTTTCATGAGACGTTGGGATAGGCGCGTCTCATGCAAGACTTGACGATAACTCGCTTTGACGATAATTTTTTATGCTCTCATTTTAGTAGATATTGGAAGTGGGAATCCAAGTGGACTTTTCACAGCATTTGGTGGAGTGTTTGCCCTCCGGATGGTAGTCTCTTGAAAGCTGAGTGCCTAGTAAGTATGTGGTTTGCACAAAAAATACCGGAAAGGTTTTCGTACATAATGTTATCAATACGAGTAACAAAACAAAGTTGTACTTATATGCAACAAATCCCTCAAAATCATTTGAAGTTTTCGAATAATTTTGAGTAATATTCATATAATCGAGTTCTTAGGAAACTATTATAAATAAATAAATAATGCTGGACAATTCACACAGCATTATCTAGCCCCATGGTAAGCAGAGCTCGTGTTATGGGTACTAGATAACTGATATACATAATACAATACATTACATAGATAGATATTTTTTTATTATGCATAGAAAACGACCAGAACACCCGGAACAAATATCTGCAGATCGTACACACATTTGTCCCGAGGCGGGAATCAAACCCGCAACCTCCTGCGTCGCAGGCGGACCTTTGCCCACCACGCCACATCGGTCGTCCAAGTATTGAATCGTTATTTTACTATGAAAAGTAATTCCTCACACTAGGTATCCGGCAGGGTCGCTGCTAGGCGCGAAATGTATGAAAGGAAACGAAACCTACAATAAGTTTCGTTATCTATGCAAAACTCATGCATGAAGATTAGCATGCATTAGAGCCAGCTCGCACGTTTTGTTCATCAAACCTTTCAGAAACAAAATTGAAAGGACAATATAATACTGTAACGAGAAAACACTTCCTTAATCCTTACTACCCACATTTTATCCACGCAATCAAAACGCTGTCAAAACCGCGAGCAAAACCTATATTATTCATAAAACTCACTTAAATCCGAACCCACCACTGCTGCACACAATCGCATTAGCTCTAAAAATAATTGAGCCAAACTGAGCTCTATTGTTAACTAGAAAAGAGTTAACGATGCCATTAAGCACAGGGCCATTGTGTGCGTCTAGGTGTTGGAATTAAAACTAGCACAATGGCTTTGAGAGTTATTGTGCTTAGGGCACGAGATGGTACGGTATGGTAAACAGAGGTGTAGCTTTAACGTCACATTATTATTATTATGTCTCTCATTTACCATGATCTCGGGCCATAAAGTGACCCGGTCCTTTGGAAGGCTTGCGTGGGGCCGAAGCCAACAGCACAGAGGCCCTTTGAGAAGTTAATCTAAAGGCGATGGCTACACAT
Source organism: Eupithecia dodoneata (assembly GCA_947044415.1). Taxonomy (NCBI): domain Eukaryota; kingdom Metazoa; phylum Arthropoda; class Insecta; order Lepidoptera; family Geometridae; genus Eupithecia; species Eupithecia dodoneata. The sequence goes on from OX345670.1 coordinate 7,938,863, forward strand.
AGCGGGTATCATCCTCGGGTGCAATATGATACACCTAAAGGTGGTATCCGCCAGGTGTAGAGACTATTGCAAAGAAAAATGAAAGAAATAAAACCAGGCTATTGTGATGGATGGATGGACTGGGTAATCGGGCTATAGGGGAGATTGCGGACGTCTGCCGTAAACAAGTCAATCGTAATAATAATCATATTTATTGTTAAGGACTTTTACTTCGTAAAGTATGCCAGTCCTATCATAACCTAAACTTATAACTAACAAACAAAACAAAATAAACAGTAAAATAAAAACATACACATTGTGGCTATTTTTAAAAAGAGTCACTGAGGCATGAAATTTTGAATAATGAGACAGCCGCTGCTGAATCTGGTTCCGCTAGAATGTTAATGAAGGTACCTAAATCAAATCTATTTAAATTAAGTTCAGTCATCAGTGCCTCCCTTCGATCTTTGAACTTGATGCAATCCATCAAGATGTGGTGCACATCATCTAGGAGACGTCACATTATTTATGAGTACATCATTGTAATGTTAGACAGCTTTGGAAAACAGAAAAACTATATAATATTATTTACTAGCTGCGCCCCGCGGTTTCACCCGCATGGTGATAGATATTTTGGATAACATATAATATATCTTTATAAATTATAGCCTATGTGTTATTCTGATTTATAAGCTATATTATTGTAAAATTTCATTAAAATCCATTTAGTTGTTTTTACGTGAAAGAGTAACAAACATCAATCCATCCATCTATCCATACTTACAAACTTTCGCGCTTATAATATTAGTATATATAACAGAAAAACTATATAAACTAGATAATATTGTAATATCACTGATACATCCCAGAAAAACAATCGTGACACCAAAGTTACAATCTAGTGACACAGATCACATCAACAGCCGTTATCAGTCCACGGCTGGACATGGGCCTACCCTGATAAACACCTTAATGGCTCTTATCGTAAGCTATCGTAAGCGGCTGGTCTTATAATCTAGTTCAACAATATATTATTGTATCATTAAGTAGTATAAAACAAAGTTACTTCCCGCTGTCTGTCCGTCCCTATGTATGCTTAGATCTTTAAAACTACGCAATGGATTTTGATACGGTTTTTTAATAGAGTTATTCAAAAGGCAGGTTTATAAAATATTTGGCACATAGATAACCACGAGGACGCAGCTAGTTATTGTAAATACTATAGCTAAACTGGCCTCAATATATATAAAAAAGGGTTTCCGGTGCCGTCCGTCTACTTGATTTGCCAGAGCAACTACCGTGGTCCCTGATTTTTTGATTAAATAGTCCTTTGTAAGCTTATCCTCTGTATATTAACAGAAGCGCTAACGTGCTTCCAGATTCAATGAATAGTTTAAGTTTGAAAAAAACTTTGTCGCTTTCTTTTATACGAAAGACATTATGGAAATGAATTTTCTTAGCAGCAGAACCTTTTTAACGGATAAAATCTTGGGAGCGCTTTTATTAAATCTAGGTCTTTTCATAATGAGATGAGACTTGTTTCTCGAAAGTGATAGAGAAAGATTTTATTTCACTGTAGTATTTTAGTGATTTGGAAAGACGATACAATATTTTACACAATATTACGTCATTAACACTTTGATTGCTGAAATCACACCGTATGTGTTTTCTACAAGTGACTAATATGCGTAAATCCACACTAGCGCAGCGGCTGAGAAAATCTGTGTGACTCAGCACAGCCGTAATGTTTTTCAAACGAAACGCATGTGCGGTGCAACACAACCGCCGTGTAGAGCGGCAGCACGAATGGCTTAGGTTAAAAAAAATATCCCAGTCGTCGAAAAAAGTTCGCAGTCTTTTATAACCAATAATAGTCTTGATGCTAGATGATGATAATGAACTGTTTGGTTCTTCAATCACGTTGATAATGTATTTCAGAAGAATTTTAGCATTGTACCACAAACGTGGAAGTTACCCATTACAATTGTGAACATAATTATTAAGGCCTCCCCGATAAGATCATATCATGCATAAAGCTTTCAAATTTTACATTTAAAACATAGATTTAGTATAGACGGATTTTAATAATTTTCTTTAGACGCATGAACCGACAGCTGGTGAGTATTTGGCGCAGCGTTTCAGCATTGCCATACAGCGGGGCAATGGCGTCAGCATCTTGGGGACGCTTCCGACTGTCATCGATATGGGTCAGTTAAGCTACCTGTATATTGAATGCAACTGCCTGCTGTTAACTCAATCGTTTCAATTTTAAATAATAGTTGTAATTTGTTTCGATTACTTAATTCTATCTTCATTTGCCAGTAAAAAGTTACATTAAGTAATAAGGTACTTAATTGAAAACAACAAAATAACCTTCAAGATTAAAAACAACCCAACCTTGAAGGTATGTTAATTTAACCTAGTTTCGCTCCTATATTTTTCCATACCAAGTATAAGTAATAAATAAAAAAACAATGTTAAACTATTAAGTACACGACAATTCAGTTGCTATTTAACTGTGCGATATTTATGCCTGCTGTGTTGTAATTTTAGCCTAGTTAAAGTCGAATAAAAAATCGATTTTTCTCATAAATGTGCAAAGCTGTTATGACGAGCCTTTCTTAGTATTTCCGGTTCCAGCGAATCAAAAATTATTAGGAATCGTATTTTTTAATTTTTAATAATAATAAATGACAATTCACACAGCATCATCTAGCCCCAAGCTAAGCAGAGCTTGTGTTATGGGTACTAGATGACTGATATACATAATACAATACATTACATAGATATATATTTTTTATTATACATAGAAAACGACCAGAACACCCGGAACATCTGCAGATCGTACACACAATTGTTCCGAGGCGGGAATCAAACCCGCAACCTCCTGCGTCGCAGGCGGACCTTCGCCCTCCGCGCCACATCGGTCGTCCAAGTATCGAACAATAACATTAATAACTGCTTTATCAAAGAAAAATACAACTAATAAACAAACAAGTATTACAAATGAAACAGTTGAGCTATTTGCAAACAATCTAGAGGTACTCAGTTGATCCAAATCAAAACCAACAAGTAGCTTCCAAAAGACGCAATGCTGATGCAGGACACAACATAAAGATATTTCATTCTTGATTTCGTTTATCGAAATGTTTTCGTAATATTTTTGTTACTTTTTACTAGATCAAATCTCTTCAAAATATTCAACGAGTAAACGATAGCTGAAGAGTGAATACTTTAATGACTCAATACTAAAGTTGGAGCAAACTGTATAGAGCCCTTTTACACGAACCGACGAACCTGTAACCGACTTCATCGTCCCTTGGCAGAAGTAGGTTCTCGTTTCACTTGTTAGAGATTTATATGACCGCTATTTTCCTAGGGCAAATCGTTTTTTTTTTTTATATAATGCTGGACAATTCACACAGCATTATCTAGCCCCATGGTAAGCAGAGCTTGTGTTATGGGTACTAGATAACTGATATACATAGTACAATATATTACATAGATAGATATTTTATTATACAAAGAAAATGATCAGAACACCCGGAACAAATATCTGCAGTTCGTACACACAATTATTCTGAGGCAGGAATCGAACCCACCGCGCCACATCGGTCGTCAATAGATTTTCCAATAGGATTACTTGGCATAATCATCATAATTTGCCTATATTAATCTAATATAGGCAAGGACCTTCTTGTTTAAAACTTTTCCAACTGCCACCAAACATAGCCTTGGACGACAGCCTCTTGCAAAGCAACGCGCCCCTCCCCGGGTCACATCGCTATACCTTGGAAGGCAGTGAATGCGTCAAAGAAACACCTTTTTGCAATTTTGCAATACGCTACGTCGTAGCATCCGTAGCTTGCTACGTCGTAGCATCCGTAGCTTGCTACGTCGTAGCATCCGTAGCTTGCTATGTCGTAGCATCCGTAGCTCCAAAGATCGTAGTTTAAACGATCTCATCTCAACGAATTTTAATTCAATTTTCAACAATAGAGGATTCAAGTGGAAGATTTATATGTACTTATAGGTATATAAATCGAAAATCGTGCGAAGCCGGGGCGGATCGCTAGTAAAATATGAGATTAACATAATAAAAAACCTTTAATTGGTCGTGTCGTTTAATGTAAAAAGCACTCTTGCACTCGACCCCGAAGGAACAAGTACAATAGAAGTTTGAGTTGGAATTGAGTAAATGCTTTTAAAGTTTAAACTTGCAGTGTAGATATTTTACGGTATTTAACGACCTCTGTGGCGCGAGGGCGAAGATAAGCCTGCGACGCAGGAGGATGCGGGTTCGATTCCCGCCTTGGGATGAATGTTTGTACAATCTGCATTTTTTGTAATTTGTTACGGATGTTCTGGGTATTTCCTATGTATAATTAAAAGTAAAATAAAAATATATAAATAATGCTGGACAATTCACACAGCATTATCTAGCCCCATGGTAAGCAGAGCTTGTGTTATGGGTACTAGATATCTATTTATATAATCTATTATTTTAAGTATATCAGTCATCTAGTACCCATAACAAAAGCTCTGCTTAGCTGGGGGCTAGATGATGCTGTGTGGATTGTCCAGTATTATTTATTTATTATCAGCAATCGTATACCCTTGTGAGTAAAAATAAAGGTACATAAGTTAGCACAAAGAGATACATAAAAATATACAATCTACGTATACAACAACATGTTTTTGTTTTTGCTGTCTGTAACATCTAGTCTACCTCTGGCACCTTGCCAGGTTTCTCTGTTCAGTACCGCATTGGGTATTACTTACTGATGTTTGCAAGCTTTAAGTTTTTTTTTACTGATGTTTGCAAGCTTTACTAAGGTTTTTTTTTATTGTCGTATACACATTTTAAATACACAGTATAATTACAATCTAGCCATAGAATTGGCTAATGGGTAATTTAGTGTTCACTTATTTTTATATCAACATATTACTAAGTGCATTTACTAAGTCGCTTTTTTATCGTGTTCTTGAGTGGAGACCGCGACTCGGTAAACGTAGTGTAGGACGCCCTCCAACCAGGTGGGATGACGACCTGCGAAAGACTGCAGGTAGATGCTGGATGCGGCAGGCTGAAGACACCTACGGCCGCTGGGGCAAACGTGTTCTTGAGTGGAGACCACGACTCGGTAAACGTAGTGTAGGACGCCCTGGTGGGATGACGACCTGCGAAAGACTGCAGATAGATGCTGGATGCGGCAAGCTGAAGACAGGGCGCTATGGCTCTCATTGGGGGAGGCCTATGTCGAGCAGTGGACTGCTATAGGCTGATGATGATGATGATATTACTAAGAACGTGTACATTGACACTTTTTTTAATATCTCTATACTTAAGGTGAAGACACTTTATTCATGTGTTCTTTAAAAGAGCACTTCTGCACATACACTATTATTATCACTACACTAACTCAAAGTGTTGTATCCTTTTGAGCCTTCTCACTATGTCCGTGTTGTCGAGGAGCTGGATCGCCTCGACGTCCAGCTTTGCCTAGTAAGGTTAACATAACACAGCAGTAAGAATATAAAACATCAAAAAAGTGCTTTATTTCCATTAGACCTTACAGCACTATTGGAAAACGTCATACATTCCAAATTACATAAGTAAAACTAGGAAATAAAGACGATCACTTTGATTTTTTGATAACTTCAATATTTAAAGGTAAAGTAAGCGACCAAGAAACCCTTACTTTGTTAGATCGTTAGTTTTCGAGTTGGAGAAAAACTCATCCCAAGCTTTTTTATCGTCTAGATAATCTGATATTTTATAATAAGCCTTTTTACAACGGTTATGTTTGACAATTTGTTTGAAATGAATACAAACAAATTGTCAAACATATCCGTTTTGATAAATTTTGCAACTCCCTAAAAGCCCCCACACACAGAATCCGTGGCCGAGCCGGAGGCGAGATGTTTTTTGTTTACTAATTATCATTAGAAACTCTAAGCCATCCGATTTATTCTTAGTGGAAACAAGCCTATTGTCATAGTAAAGCGATTAGTGGATAGTTTGGTTAACACTTTAAGTGCTGAAATCACACGGTATGTGTTTTCTACAAGTGACTAATATGCGTAAATCCACACTAGCGCAGCGGCTGAGAAAATACAGATCTTTGTGACTCAGCACACCCGTAATATTTTTCGAACGAAACGCATGTGCGGCGCAACACAACCGCTGTGTAGAGCGGCAGCACGATTTTTTTAGGTTAAAAAAAGATCGCAGTCGTCGAAAAAAAATCGCAGTCAAAGTGTTAATGATCTGATCGGATTCTGTTTGCACTTTGTGTGCGGTACTCTAAAAGCAACGTGACAGCCTCGACCACAAGATTCATTCAAATATAATGATGCGGCCTGATTTCAAATGGATTCACACTATTCAAAGCGCTTGTTAGCAGCTAACGAGGGAATTTGAACTAGATCGCAATCACAGAAGGTTCATTATGTCTTATACGATTTGAGATATGTATCCAATTCTCAACTCTGGGGATCCGCCAGCAACTCTAATCTGGAGATACTACAGCGGTTTCAAAACATTACATTAAGAACCATCTCCAGCGCACATTGGTTTGTGAGAAACGCAGAGATCCACGAATACTTGAAAATGCCAACCATAAAAGAACAACTCAACAATTACAGCAAAAAATACAAGGAAAGACAGAGATAATCATAGCAACACACTAGCAAGACACCTGCTACAGAACAAAGACAATATAAAACGCCTTAAGAGATGGAATATTCTTGAGCTTGACCGAAGGAACTAAAGTATTCAAGTCTAGAGATGGTGCCTTTCACTGGAAATGGCACCTGAGTATCCAACCCGAGACCACGTCTAATTATGGCTGAACAGCCGATTGTAGACAAAAATGGAAGAAAAAAAAAATGTATCCAAATCATGTAAGACATGACGACGACCTCTATGACGCGGTGGGCGAAGGTCCGCCTGTGATGCAAGTGTTCGTTTCCCGTCTCGGGACAATTCTTCCGGATGTTCTGGTCGTTATCTATTATTATTATTATATTAGCCCGGAGTATCCCACTGCAGAACAAAAGCCTCCCTCCCCTTCTTCCACTCATCTCGGTACTCAGCAAGGAGAACCCACTCTTTGTTATATAGGTCGAGCTCATGGTATGGTATGGTATATTTGCTCATGGCATGGTATATTTGTATGGTCGTTATCTATTTAATATAACAAAAATATCGATCAATATAATGTATTGTATTAAATATATCAGTCATCTTACTAGATGACACACCCTCCTATAACAACTTTGCGTAGCTTGTGGCTAGATGATGCTGTGTCCAGCATTGTTTATTTAGATGAAATACTAAAACTACTTGAATATTAAATAAATACATTAAATAAATAACACTGGACAATCCACACCGCATTATCTAGCCCCATGGTAAGCAGAGCTTGTGTTATGGGTACTAGATAACTGATATACATAATACAATACATTATTACGATATTTTTTATTATACATAGAAAACGACCAGAACACCCGGAACAAATATCTGCAGATCGTACACACAGTTGTTCCGAGGCGGGAATCGAACCCGCCACCTCCTGCGTCGCAGGCGTACCTTCGCCCACCGCGCCACATCGGTCGTCGAATAATATATTTTGTAAAATAAAAAACAAACTTGCAAGAACTCAATCCAGTTTATTCAGTTGCAATAAACTAGCAAATAATTGCCAACAGTAAAACTGATAGCCGTCTTCAAAACAGGCCTATCGAACAAAGAAGTACTAAACGTTTGGTGTAGCATTTACAACTCTGTATTAACGATTTACTCACAACAAAGAGAACCAAAATAGCTATAGTTCTTGTTTTCCACTAGGATAAGAGAAAATAGGACCTATAGCTAAGAATTAGCCGAATTTTTGCTGATAATGTGGTGGACGACCCATGTGGCGCGGTGGGCGAAGGTCCGCCAGCGACGCAGGAGGTTGCGGGTTCGATTGCCGCCTCGGAACAATTGTGTGTACGATCTGCAGATATTTGTTCTGGGTGTTCTGGTTGTTTTTCTATGTATAATAAAAAATATCTATCTATGTAATATAATGTGTATATCAGTTATCTAGTACCCATAACACAAGCTTTGCTTACCATGGGGCTAGATAACGCTGTGTGAATTGTCCAGCATTATTTATAATAAATAATAATTAATAATGTAATCTACTGTGTACTGCATGTGTGTGTGTATATCTGTATTGATAAAAAGGAACATATTATCGCTCTATGAACTTGTACAATGAAAAATCATAACCTCAAACTCCGAATTTTATCCGAATTAATCGTACTGGTTTGTGAGGAGGGCGTTGTCATTCTGCGACACAGTGTTAAACTACTGCAGATGACATCGTTTTTCAAAACTGTTTCTGTTCCATATCATGTACCAATATACGATTTTATTATTTATTTATTATTATTATAATTAACTTTTCATTTTTAATAAATTACAATCATCTTCATCATCATCAGCCTATAGCAGTTCACTGCTGGACATAGGCCTCCCCCAGTGAGCGCCATAGCGCCCTGTCTTCAGCTTGCCGCATCCAGCATCTACGTCGTCATCCCACCTCGGAGGGCGTCCTACACAACAACTACAATAAATTAAAATAAGAGTCCATAATTTTAATTAGATATACATTTAATTAAGTGTATGTGTTTGTGTGTGCGTGTGTGTTTTTTTGATTAAGTGTATTTTTTAGAAACCAGATAGCGTAACTACGTGTCGGGTTCTAGGGGAAAAATTTAGGGCCAGTGACTTTATTAAAGTTTTCTGTAATAAGGAAGTAATAGACTAGAGTAATAGACAAGTTTTTTATTTTGTTGACAAAAGTGAACAACATTAATAAAACTTGCACCTCTTTGAGATTTATACTGTCATTCTCTCACTGTGAAATTCATCATTTTATTTGGTTTTTTTGGGTGGCTTTGAACTAAAGTAGTATAAAACCTTCTCGTGATATTAATCACGAGAGAGTTTTTTTTACTCTAGAATAATTTCTAGAGTTTCTAAGCTGCATTTGACAAAATCTTATTCCAAGTATCTGTCTATCTGAGAGTAATTCCTTATGCCGCCTAAATCCATGGACTTGAATTCTTTGATTTGTAATCATATACAAAGAAAATATACAAAGTACATATATTGGCAGGAGACTGGTGCTTCTAGTGATGTTAAAATATATCCTTTTTAACCTAATCTTTTTAACCAATTTATTTATTTGTTATTATTTAAAAAAGGAAGCTTTGCTGCGGTAGGTTATCTTCATCGGCTTATAAGGTATCCATTGGCGGCATTGAAGCGGTCTATTCTTACGCAGCGCGCCCACCACGGTAAATACAGCCATAGAATATTTTTTCGAGGGATTTTGATTTCAATACATTTATGTTTAATAAATATCTATCTATGTAATATATTGTATGAATATCAGTCATCTAGTACCCATAACACAAACTCTGCTTAGCTTGATGATCCTGTGTGGATTCTCTAGTATTATTTTTTTGTCTAAAGAAGCTTAGGCTGGAATACCGGCACAAGGCCTCAAATAGTTGGCAAGATGTATCTCTGAAACTGCCAGTTTCATTAGCACATTACGGCGGGTAACGAGCTGGCGGTAATTGGAGGGATTGCCTCAGTCATTAACTGGGGCGCTTACCTTGGTGCGTTGCAGACGGGCGGGAGATAAATATGAGGATTTCATTCGTCAATAACTGTTCTACAATAATAAAAAAAATCAATAACCATTTCTTCTGTTTCTGAGTTTAGCTTACCTTGGTGCGTTGCAGACGAGCGGGAGATAAATATTCGGATTTCATTCGTCAATAACTGATATAAAACAATACGTATAAACCTTTCAATCAACGGGAAAACACTTACAAAATAATAAAAAAAACGACCTCAGTAGCGCGGTGAGCGAAGGTCCGCTTGCGATGCAGGGGTGGCGGCCTCGGGAAAGTGTACGATCTGCAGATATTGGTTCCGGGTGTTCTGGTCGTTTTCTATGTATAATAAAATAATCAATCTATGTAATCTATTGTATTTAATATATCACTAATCTTGTACCCATAATACAAGCTCTACTAAGCTTGGGGCTAGATGATGCCGTGTGGATTGCCCAGCATTATTTATTTATTTATATAGAGGTATATAATATATACCAAAAACAAAATAGTTTCTGCTCCCTAGACGATAAAAAAACTGCTCGTCTGCACGACCTGTCATCCACTAAGCAAGCTGGAACTAATATGAAGCAAGAGCTGCCTAACTTCTACCCACCTTCAAGACACATGGGTGGAGCAGGTGTGACTTGTTACCTATTTAACTTTCAGCTAGGATGAGTTTATGTAGATCTAGCATCTCTCCGCAGTTTTGCACAAGCTATTTCTCCTCAAAAAGTACTTAACGTGCTTATATGAGCTTAGACACCTTCTGCAGTCGACGAATGGAGAGAGTAAGGTGCGTGAACAAAATGGAGGGAGTTTGCGGGCGAAAATAAATTCAAATTAAAGTGTTCATAATATTGAAAATGTCATACTAAAGTGGGCCATAAGCAGTGGGCGTGTAGAAATGGTTTAAACGGCGACTTGAAAAAACTAATTTGTATCAGATATTCAATACAATCATTAAAAAAATCTTACTATTACATATAAGGTTCTGTGTACGCTGCATGGTGTTTGCAACAATCTGCAATTTGCTTAATTGTTTCAATGTAAATACTCGTGCTAGTTCTGATTTGTTTTTATTATTTGATAACTCACATTTTGAAACTCACACAGAAATCATTAAAATACATTTTACAATAAATTAGAGATGATTAGTATCTTTAAAAATGTGTAATAGCTCATATACCTGCGAAAGACTGCAGGTAGATGCTGGATGCGGCAAGCTGAAGACAGGGCGCTATGGCGCTCATTGGGGGAGGCCTATGTCCAGCAGTGGACTGCTATAGGCTGATGATGATGATGATGAATAGCTCAAGGGAAGCCTATATTTACTAGCCTACAAGTCGTAGGCTAGTAAATATAGCTATTGATGTAAAAAATTGAGAACACCCAGTCATTACTGAATAATTAGTCCTTTTAAATCACCCTCCTACTTATCTAAAGAGCCATTAATCACCAACCCGTCATAATTACTGGAAAAAAGGCTGAATAACTCCGAGCACCGATTAATCTCTCAGCTTCGACTATCGCCTCAAAAGGTTTTTTTTATGAAAGCGAAGTAGATGCGAAGACAGTGAGGGGAAAATATGTTTTTGAAAGTCGATGAGAAATGACAAACGATGAAATTTTCCATTTATAGTTAAACATAGTAATTGTCGTCATCATAATCAACCTACTCGTATATAAATAGTCCACTGCTGGACATAGGCCTCCCCTAATGAACGCCATAGCGCACTGTCTTCAGCTTGCCGCATCCAGCCTGCAGTCTTTCGCAGGTCGTAAAATCAAACCCCTTGATACTGATAGATAGATGGAAAACACTACAGGAATAAACAATAGAAAAAAGGAAGTATAAAGGGCGGTCTTATCGCTGAGAGAGATCTCTTCCAGGCAACCTTAGGATGGACTGGACATGAAGGAACAAAATTATATAGATAAAAAAAGAAAAAAAATACCTACACTACATACCATAATACCTACATTACATTTTACAAACATCAACATAGACATAAGATGGAGCTATCAATGTTTTCATAAGGATAAATAATGCTGATGCAGTAGTTTTTTGAAGATAGGGAGTGATTTTGCACGTCTGATGTCCAGAGGGAGAGCTTTGATGTAGGTTCGATAAGAAGTACTTACTCTATATTTGATGTTATAAATGAAAATGAAAAGTTTTTATTTCTTTAAGCTTACAAATAAGCACTAAGACATATTTTATACTATGCATTATTATCAATTAAATTATTTTATAGTTCACTTCAATTGTTTGTCCACCAGTGGAAGAAGTGAGAAGAAACCACTAGTATGTTCATAACTTATGTGTCTAGTACATTTTATTTGCTTATCTGTAAGTTGGTAGATTTTGAGATGAAGCAAAACTCATAATATAATAATAACTCATATAGTGTCGAGTAGTTCCCTTGGAAGTTTATTAGTACATCCCTAATTTCTAGGCCATATTTTCTATATTAAAGTCTAACACAGTCGTTTATCCATCGCCTAGATAGATAGACAGACGAATGAATAACGAAAAAGCATTCGTCTTTGCGATAACGAACGTTTTTATTTTACACTTGTTTCTGCCTGTGGCTTTGGACGTGTTTTTCCGGAACATTGCCTCTGTAAGGCTAACATACTACATACATAAAGTTGTTTTAAATGGCTCTAACTAAGCATAATGTTGGCTAAGCTCCGCAAAAGACCTAGCCCACCTTGATCTTCCATTAGAGCCCGTATAGGTGACGTCATTAACAGGCCAACGCTATCAGATGAAAAAAATACTAAGTTAAAACACTTAAATTGCAGTTTACAAATAACAAAAACGATACATAATAGGTATTATTACTTGATTGCTTAGGTGCACATATAAGTACAATACAATACATCATCATCATCAGCCTCTAGCAGTCCACTGCTGGACATAGGCCTCCCCCAATGAGCGCCATGACTGGATGATAAAATGATCAGGTGTATTTATTGTAGGTTTTTCAATTTTTTTTTACTACGTAGATAGTACTTTTAGTTAAAATCCAATGCAACAAACATACAGACATACTTTCCTTTTTTATTTACCCACGATTTGAACTAGATTGATGAGAAAATCTAAATTGATTTTACCGTTGACGTGGAATTTCTTTCGTTATTACTTTTTACCGAATTTTTAAGCTTCATTTATTTTTATTAGTTCTACGTTGTCCTAAAATACAGCCAAAATTTACATTCTACCTAATAGAACTTTGACCTACGGATCTGAGACGTGGATTTATTTGTTTGTTTATTTTATTTCCACCGTAGATATACATGTTCCACTTGATGTCGTTAATATCTATAATTTTTTAATAGTTATAGTTAAGTTTTATTATCTATCACACAATAACTTTTGACATAGGAAATGATGCTAACTATAGGCCTCATTCATAAGCTCAGTGTCGTTCAGCGGGCTATGGAGAGAACTATGGTTGGAGTTTCTCTGTGTGATAGAATAATATATATATATAATAATAATAGAATCCTGAATACAGAAATCTAAGTACGTGTAAAAAATTAAGTAATTGTTATAGTTTTTACACTGGACCAAAAAAACATCAACATTTAAAGTTGAACGGGCACCTGTCTGCGCCGCAGGGGTCGCACTCGCCTCAGTTATCGCATTTCTTAATCTTTGTATGAAATAGTATGCAACATCGCGCACCTATCCGCGCCGAACGCGCCGCATTTCGTAAAATCATTTCAGTAAAATCGAATGCCGGACAAGTGCGCGTTTAGCTTAAGGAGGACGTGTGATTTTGATGATCGTCATGACGCTGCTCTTTGACTCACGAGAAACTTTTCGTGAGACGTTCGTGCGTGGAACGTAGGGAATAGGCGCATACGTGAGAGGTTAAGACCCCCCTTTACCTAAGTAGATTACGTTTGAATTGAAATCTTATACAGTACCTACGCCCCCTCTTCATAAAACAAAGTCAGAGTAATAAATAAAACGAGAGCACCTACTAGATATACTACATATTATAAATAATTCATTGCCTAAGCTGTCTAGAACAACAAACCCATCCAGTGTCTATCTTACGAAAGTAAAGCCTTATCTCACAGACAAGATGGAGGATATGTAGAACCTGAAGGTAACTGCAGAATGCGAAATTATTTTTAGAATTTTACTTGTAGAAATTTTGTTATGTTTGCATCAAGTTTTGTATGTATGAAATTAGTTACTATCGCCGATACAACCATTTTATATTTGAGGTAAGATATTACATTACTTAAGGAGCCTTAAGTTCATGTTGAAATTCAGCGACGCAAAACCATTTTCATTTTGATGTCGCAAGAGATAACAAAGTAAACAGTCTTTAATATCTGTTGAATACCTATAAAAATCTGGGGAGTTGTCGTTCAGACCACGTAGGGCTTTTATGTCGGCATCAAAAAGACAATTTACATTCTCTCTTTCTCTCATTGTATTTCACCACGGGTATGACGGAGTAATCATCGCAGACTCTGATAGCATAATTTTTGGCGGACAGCGGCAAAAGCACCGAATTTTAATAATTGAGTTTTCCTTATAGTCTTTATAGCGCCCAAAGCTGTGTGTTGGCATATAGCTTTATCTATGTATACCTAAAAAAAAGTAAATATGCAGTTATTGTTTTCTTACAAATCGAGTGCATGACTCCCACTCCCTTTCACGACTTTTCTCAAAATCTCGTGGTTTAGGACTTGGCCATCACCGCCCTTAAAAACCACCCTGTATAGTTATTCTGTATTTTAGCACCTTCCCAATGGTCTATATAAATTGCCCGCAGCGCCACCTTGACCATAGAGTAGAAGTTTATAACGCCGCGACGTTTATATAGAGATTTGTCTAAACATTGCCGTGTGAAGACATGCTCAAAAAGTGACGACAATACCTATCGTTATTAGGTAATTTCCCTGAAGGGTGTACCTTAAAATAAATGTAGTGTGCCTACGGATCATACAAAACAAATCGAGCTGAAAATAGACCCCTCTCTTAACATTTACGTGTGGGCGTATTGTTAGACTTTATCATGCCTGGTTTATGTGTTTATGGCTGGCCGTGCAAAGATTATTTTTGGCTTTGTGGAGCCTTTGTGCTTTTGAAAGCTATTCTATCTGATATTATTCAATATACGCTTTGTTTTCTTTCATTGCTTTCAGACTGAACAGTTGTCGGAACTTCTTTGTCGCTGGCCTATCCCAACAATGAGTCTAAAGGCCACTTATTATGTATGTAAAGCACTGTTCCTACACCGCTCCCCTATTTACCTACACATTTACTACGAGTACGAGAGTGAATAGGTGTCTTCGAAGAGATTGCGGTCAAACGAAGGTCTATTGGCGTCTATTTGGGGAGGCCTATGTCCAACAGTGGACATGATGATAATAAATAATAATAAATAATGCTGGACAATTCACACAGCATTATCTAGCCCCATGGTAAGCAGAGCTTGTGTTATGAGTACTAGATAACTGATGTACATAATAAAATACATTACATAGATAGATATTTTTTATTATACATAGAAAACAACCAGAACACCCGGAACAAATATCTGCAGATCGTACACACAATTGTTCCGAGGCGGGAATCGAACCTGCAACCTCTTGCGTCGCAAGCGGCCCTTCGCCCACCGCGCCACATCGGTCGTCGATGATGAAGGTCTATTGACTATAAAAAAATAATATAATATAGGAGACATTTTAGAAATAATAATAATAAATAATGCTGGACAATTCACACAGCATTATCTAGACCCAAGCTAAAAAAAAAAAAAAAAACCCTATTTCTCCTGGTCACGCTATAAATTGAGAACGGATTTACCGAATTCATTCATCTATTTTTAAAATGTTTTCTACAACTTCGGAGTAGTTTCTTACATTAAATTTTTTTTTATATAATTTCGAATGTCCACTGAGACGAAGCTGCTGACACAGCTAATAAAAAATAAATAGAAATATAGGGACATCTAACATCTAACACAAGCTCTGCTTACCATGGGGCATAATGCTGTGTGAATTGTTCAGCATTATTTATTTATTATCTAAACATTTTTATATATAGGTAGAATACAATACAACACAATTATTCTTTTTTGCACTAAATAAAAAACAGATAACACTGGACAGGAAAAAGAGAAATAAAGAATGTGTGGCCTTATCGCTTAAAGCAATATCTGCCAGGCAACCTAAGTAGGTAGTATTTATGTATCCGTATTCTGTAACTAACTAATATGTGTATATTACATTTTTTGAATATTAAGGTGACAAAATCAACAAGGAAAATCAACAAGCTAAAAGGTTCAAGTTTTCATGAAAA
Source organism: Eupithecia dodoneata (assembly GCA_947044415.1). NCBI lineage: Eukaryota > Metazoa > Arthropoda > Insecta > Lepidoptera > Geometridae > Eupithecia > Eupithecia dodoneata. The sequence goes on from OX345670.1 coordinate 7,954,863, forward strand.
TATTTCCCATTTCACATTAAAATTTCCATTGGTAATTTGGTATTCATTTTACCATTTACCATTGCGAGGGACTGAGTACGGCTTACCAGATTAGATTGTTTATTTTGCAGCATTACGAGATGTCACGAAAATTTTATTTTTTATATTATTTGTTCATGTTGTTGGGAGTTTTATTTTTATTTTATAATTCAAATGGGGGTAGATAAGGATATAGGTACATGATTATTATTATCGAGCTGTGTGATCGTGCGAAGTAGCTTGCCGCATCCAGTACCTGCAGTGTTTCGCAGGTCGTCATCCCACATGGTCGGAGGGCGTCCTACACTACGTTTACCGAGTCGTGGTCTCCACTCAAGAACACGTTTGCCCCAGCGGCCGTCGGTTCTTCGCGAGATATGGCCGGCCCACTGCCACTTCAGCTTGCTAATTCTTTGAGTTATATCAATAACTTTGGTTGTGTGTCGGATGTATTCGTTACGAATCCTATCCTTCAGAGAAACTCCGAGCATAGCTCTTTCCATAGCTCGCTGAGCGACTTTGAACTGGTGGACCAGCCCTATCGTGAGTGTCCACGTCTCAGCTCCGTAGGTCATAACGGGGAGGACGCACGGGTTGAAAACTTTCTACTACTGAGTGATATGATACATTTGCCTGAGTTCTCATGTTAGTCTGAGTTTTTTTTATATTTCATAAATTAAATGGGGCAGATAAGGATATACATTCTCATTACCCAGCGGGATAGTAATTATTCATTTCCGAACTGGGAAAATTCTCCAGAATAGTGTCACGAGCATAGCGAGTTGCTTTATTTTTGACTACTGAGTGGTATGAAACTAAACAATTATTCAATAGGAACGAAAAATTACAATTGAAACTTACCTACAACTTTTCACCTTGACGAAGGAGACAGATGCTGGTTGCGGCAAGCTGAAGACAAAGCGCTATGGTGCTCAGTAGGGGAGGCCTATGTCCAACAGTGGACTATTATAGGTTGATGATGATGATGAAGGGACATTTAAGAATTTTTCCTTGACAAAATTTAAGAAGTGGACTATAGATACCTACCTACTTCATTAAAGGACCTCAAACTTTATTTGCGTTGGGTTTCCTTGAATAATTCATATTAGCTTTGAATAACATGAATATTCACGTACGCCAGATAATGTGTGGTTCTTTGTGGCGCTAAAAGTAAATTCTAAACTCAAAGCTCATCTAATAGTGTAATTTAGATTTTAGATTAAGTTAACCTTTGAAGGTAAGCATAGCTTTTAAACGGAACACCGAAAATACTCCTAATTTTTATGTCTTCCATTTACCTATAAACCTTTTCCTTAGTAGAACCTTCAGCAAAGATAATATGTTAGTATAATAAATAATAATACTATAATAAATAATAATAGTATATATGTTTACTCAGTAAGCATGTAACTGAAAGACTACCTTAACAACACGAAAACTTTATAATAAAAAAAACTCTATGAAACTCTATCATAATTAACTTTTAAATAAAGCTTCTAACCATTTTCATTTAACCCTGTTTCTAGTTTACGGTTTAGCTTTAGAATCTGCATTTAATGTTGGTATCTAAATTAATTAAATAGGGCACAGAGGAAAGCCTAGTTAGTACAATGCGCGACTATTGGTAGCGACCAATAGTCGCGCATTGTACTAACTAGGCTTTCCTCTGTGCCAAAATGGCACGATAAGGCTTCTTCATAGCGATGAAGAAGCCTTTCTTTGTTGATCTGTACATCTTTTTATTTTTATTATTTTATTATACTAAAACTTTTATTAAATTTAATAGATACTTTGGTACATTGGGAGGAATTGGATAACGTTCTAAAATTTTATACGCCAGCGCGTCCTTATTCTAGCTACCGCATAATGAGAATGAATCTGCTATATGTTTGTCATAACACAAGTGAAATATTTTTATATAATGTCTTTCTCCATTACTATATATCAATCCTAATATAACAAACTGTATGAGCTTCAAAGCAGTGTGTCAAAGTAGAAAGGTATACCTATTGCCAAACGAAAGCACATAGCAGTGCAAGAGATCAAAAGTCTCGTTCGAATAAAAATCGAAAATTCTGAAAGCACAGCAGCGCGAATTATCGTCCATAGCTAATTATAGTCAGTCTAACCACATGCCATGGGTTATGTAACGGTAGTACACAGCTTGTAATAGGATTGAGTATTCGTTTGTACATTATCATCATCATTAGCTGACTGTTGGGCACGCGCGTCTTTATGTTTTTCTCTATGGTTCAGATACTGGTAGAAATCGTGGGCTAATGCCCATGATTTCTACTAGTAATCTATGTGCTTCATACAGCAGAAGAAAGGTGTATATGTCTTACGTTTGCATTTAAATAAAGTTTTTGGCTAAATTAACTAGCAAGCGACTAAAAGTCTCGTCCGTAAAAAGTTCTAAAGCTCTCAAAACCGGGTTAACACAGCGCGCGACGTGTCGTCATTAGCAAATGGAGTCCGACCACACGTCGCTTCTTCTATACATATAAACGGCTTGTAATTAGATTAAGAATTGGTTTGTGTGCGTTTCTTATTTGTAACATTAAACAAAAAGCTACCCTTTTTGTTTGTGGGTGCGGTTTTGGTAAGTATAGAGAAAGAGCTACTGAACGACCACAACCTACGTACAACTCGGTCACAATATCTGTGCACCTTGAGCCAAACATTTTGTATGGCTCAAGGTGCAAAGATATTGTGACCGAGTTGTATATATGTATACTTAACCTAAGAACCCTGTTCTCATATAAGCAACTCTATATAAAATGTCTTTATGAGATAAATAAATATTAAACTAAAAGAAAGAGTTTTTTTAAACCGATTTCTAAGAAAATAATGGTTGGCATGCCGATAGCAAATGTTTTTTTTCATTGTTTCGGCAGTATTTCTTCAGACAATAGGCTGCCTCTCTGTTATAAGTTTGGAATGTAATTAATTTTTTTTTTATTACTCAGCCTGATTTCCTTTACCAACAAAAGTTTGCTCCGGCCCAAAAAAAGTTACGACGTACCTCCCCAAGTGTTAAAAAAATGTAGAATATAAACATAAATTACAAGTGTGCTTACGTTACCGTATCAAAGAAGAAGATAGCAGCTTGTTTTAAAAGGGGGAGTTTGTTTATGAATTTGAAAAGTTTTTCTTTGTAGTGCCTGAAGCTTGAGGGTGTATTTTGTAACATCGTAATTTCCAGAACAACACGTCTTTGCTGTGCTTATTTTTAAAACAATAATGAAAATTGATAATTATTTATTTGTTAACAAAAAATAATATGGGCATCAACAATATAGCTAAAATATCTTTGTTGAACGAAGTGATACTATGATAGCCGAAAATAAAGAACGAAAAAAAACATCTTTATGTATCTTTTTCATCTTTATTCTGTTATTTAAGATTTACAACACTTCGACTATTAATTAAAAGAAAATATTTTGTATAAATACTAAACTAACACTTTCATAACCTAAAATTCAGATGTTGGTTAAGGTTGGGCAGTGGAGGAGTAAACAAATGTGCAAGCTTTCAAGTCTATAAAAAAAGAAGTTTTTCTTCCGATTTTTGTTTTGATAATACTGTTACTTTCGTAATAGGACCCACGCGTTTAGGGCGAACTTTTACATCAGGGCAAGTTAACAAAGAATTCCTCCCAAACCTAATTTCAATAACAAAAATGTTATCTCGAATAACAAACTTTTGCTTAAATGCCCACTACCAAGTATTCGAGTTTAGACCAATTTACGTTTCTTGATTGTAATTCTCTTTGTTGTCGATTGTGCAGCATTATTTATTTGTTAAGAGTCCTATAATATTAAAAATTATTACTTATTTAAAATATCGTGTGAAACATTTTTTACTATAGGAAATACAAGTAAAATATACTTGTATTTTCTAAAATAAGAAATGTTTTTTATCACGATATTTTGTAAAACTATTTTACAGACAAAAATTAATCAAAACGGTAGATAACCCGCCGCGAAGCTAGGCTCAAGCGGCCGGTGACTAGGGCTGCAGAGAGAGGAACTTCCTGACGATACGCCGCTGAGTACAGGAGTGGTTTGAATCTGGCCCTTGATCCAACTTCCTAGAGTCTCTTATTAATATTTTATGTGTAGATTCATATAAATAATAATTAAAATAAAATTACACAAAATATATGTAATATAATTTTATAAACAAATTAAATACCTATTTTTTGAAAAAAAAAAAACACAAATTACTAACACTCTTAAGTACTTTATTGTGAGGTTTACACGATTTTTTTATCAGGCTACTCTGTTTATTTTAGTTAAGCTCAACGGCACAACCACGGCAAAACAGATCTTAATAAAATTTTGCAAGGAGATACATTGTATCCTTGAAAATGACATTTATTCAGTAAAATTGCGCATAAGCGGACAGGTAATAAATAAAGGAACTTGAAACTTTCGTTTCATATTTCGCTAAAAAGGGAAAAGCAAAACCATTTCATTCTCTCTCTCTCTCACTAAATAAAAGCATTCTACAGTGATACCAAAACATTGTAAATCCCATGTCTCATGCAAATTAAATTATGAAAGCTTTGTAAAGGGCGAATGAAAAAAGGTAATTTTGCTCTCGCAATACATACAAATGATAATTGAATAAGTTCGAGTTTTGTAATTTTACACGCTAGCGGTAGAAAACTCAAGAACACGTTTATCCCAGCGGTCGTCGGTTCTTCGCGAGATATGGCTGGCCCACTTCAGCTAGCTAGTTCTTTGAGCTCTGTTGATAACTTTGGTTCTCCGTCTGATGTATTAATTACGGATCATATCCTTCAAAGTAAATCTGAGTAAAACTCTTCCCATAGTTCGTTGAGCGACTTCGATCTGTGGTCCACCATCTTTTGGTCAGTGTCCACGTCTCAGTCATAGGTACGATTGAACACTTCGTTATCAAGAATTGCTATGTGGATGACGAGGAGACTCGACGTAGAACAAGCGCTAGGGTAAAAGTATTCTTGAGTGGAGACCGCAACTTGGGAAATTAGTGTAGGACGCCCGGTGGAATGATGACCTGCGAAAGGTTTAAGCCTAAGGTTTTGCTGTAAGAAAACTCTTTGTTAGGGTTAAGCTCGCCTATGTACATATCTTTTTTAGTTAAGTTATTTTGTAAGTTTTTAGTGTACAATAAAGAATTACAAGAATTACAAGAAAGACTGCAGGCAGCAAGTCAAGCCCAGAGTTAGGACTTAACACTTTGACTCCGAACTTTTTTCGACGACTGTGATCTTTTTTTTAACCTAAGCCATTCGTGCTGCCGCTCTACACAGCGGTTGTGTTGCGCCGGACATGCGTTTCGTTCGAAAAACATTACAGCTGTGCTGAATCACACAGATCTGAATTTTCTCAGCCGCTGCGCTAGTGTGGATTTAAGCATATTAGTCACTTGTAGAAAACACATACGGTGTGATTTCAGCACTCGAAGAGTTAATAAGACGTAATTTGTTTCTATTATATGATTGTAATTTTCTTGATTATCCATTCAAAACTGAATTAAAATGGGTATCGAAATACAGTCCTATGATTGCCTTCACTTCAATATCCTAAGGGAAGATAAAAAGAAAAAAACCCATTGTTGTGTTAGTCTCACCGTTGTCAACCAATAATTGTGCGCTCCAGTGCGCTTATTTTACGTTCAAGCAAAGCTATAAAGCTTTTCATTTCTCCAGCAATTTGTGCTCTAAAAAGGCCCTCGGCATAAGGCGGTATAAGGCGGTTGAAGTCGCGGTTTCATAAAATGCAATATAGCGCCTGTGTGAAGTAATTTCTAAGGAAATTTATATTAGAGCAGTTTTCATAAAACGCTGCGTGTAATGTAAGAGCAACGCAGGCCACAGGTGAATTAGAAACTGGGGTTTGGTCTTAATCTTGAGGATTTATTCAGGGTAAGATGTTATGAGAAAAATAAGTTACGCATTTGTTAGCAGTTCGTCAAAAACACGATTCGTCCAAATGCAATCTAAACACGTTTCGTTCTTCACGTTTTTGTCTATCTTACTTTTCTCCCAGATCTACAACAATGACTGCTTCTGTAAAAAACTGACAGCAAATGTCAAAAAATTTATTGAATGTCGCAAAGGATAGCCATATCCATAAAAATATATTTATTTTTTAAGAATAAATAAACCTAAAAACCAATATATATAATATCACACTATTCCACTTGACACTTATTTTTTCAAGACAAAACTAAGAAACGGATTGGGTTGAAATTTTGCATTGATGTGAGTTGCATGAAGTTCTAGACCTGGATTAAAATATACCGGAAAAACGCGCGTTAAACCGCGGCCAGAAACTAGTTGTTAATATTGCTGAAAATCACAAGATAATAAAAATTCTGTTTCGCTAAGCAAATCTAGACCACGTATGGTTCGGTCGTAAAATTTTTGTGGGTATCCTAGCTTAAATTCGACGTCAGCAGCTAAAATAAACCTTAAATGTATGCCACACAGTCCATTTTACATGTTGGTAAAAACTACAGCTGACACATCGGTTGCGTTATTTATTCTAAACTAGCTGCGCCCCGCAACTTCGCTCGCGTGGATATCTATGTGACGCCATAGATATTCACGCGGGCGAAGTCGCGGGGCGCAGTCAAATGGTTTATAAACGTTTCTCTTGAACCACTCTATCTATTAAAAACAAACCGCATCAAAATCGCTTGCGTAGTTTTAAAGATCTAAGCATACATAGGGGACAGACAGCGGGAAGCGACTTTATTTTATAGTATGTAGTGAAGAAACTCTATGTATAATATTTAAGCTATGTAGTTTCAGGGGCGCGTTGGCCTTCTATCGTCGCTTGAGGCAACTGTCTGCCTAAATATTGAAATAGGTGTCAAATTTAATTACACCTAAAGTTATTCCGTCGATCTCTAGAGAGGAGTCAATGTTAGCAAACTACAATTTTGTAATTTATGAGAATCTACGTCCAATGGGTAAACTATTGAGAAACATAATATGACATAACTCGGTACCTGCAAGGCTACCACGCTATTTAGCACATAACTTAACGCATCACGCTATCAGCGTTATAACGCACGACGTTATCCGCGTTATAACGAACCACACTATCAGCGTTATAACGCACGACGTTATCCGCGTTATAACGAACCACGTTATCAGCGTTATAACGCACGACGTTATCTGCGTTATAACGCACCACGTTATCAGCGTTATAACGCACGACGTTATCTGCGTTATAACGCATCACGTTATCAGCGTTATAACGCACCACGTTATCAGCCTTATAGCTCACTACGTTATCAGCGGGTATAAAGCACCACGTTATCAGCGTTATAACGCGCAATTAGCGAATAGCGTTAATCGTTATCAACGCTAAAATGCGCCTTGTCACTAACGCTGAATAATGCGTCAAAGGGCGTTCCTTTTGACGCATTATTTATTAGCAGCGTTATTCGCGCTGGTATTACGTTATTACGATAACTTGCGCACAGCGTGTTCTACTTTAACTGATAATTTAATAATATTTGCGATTATCTGATTTAATTAATGACATCTCATTTAATTTTACTGATTTTTATATTCACGTGACTGCATTCGGGCGAGATATGCAACTCTACTATGTTATTCCACCAATGTATTATGTACCATGTCTTATGTGAATAAATATTACTGAATATCGAATTACGTTATGTGCTACATAGCGTAGCCTTGCTGGACAAAAATATGATGCAAAAATACATGTTTTTTTCATATTCATAATCCTACTAATATTATAAACGCGAAAGTTTTTATGTATGGATGTTTGTTAATCTTTCACGCAAAAACTACTGAACGGATCCGGCAGAAATTTTGCATACAAGTAGTTTTAGGCCTGGAATGAAACATAGGCTACATACATCCTACAAATTAGTTGCCTTGGGATAGAAATAGTTAATAAGTTATCTACATACTAGTGGTTTCTTGTCACTTCTTCCACTAGTGGTCAAAAAATTGATGTGAACTATAAAATATGACGTGTCTAAGTGCTTATTTGTAAGCTTAAAGAAATAAAAACTTTTCATTTTTCATTTTCATTTTAAATAACCTTAAAACGTTTCCATAGAAACAGCGCGTGTGAAGCCGCGGGCAGGAACGAGTTCTTCATATAAGTAATTTATCTAGAGATCATACAAATAGTTTTGCGAAATGGTGATCAAAATTTGCGAGAGCTAGTGAAAAGAAGTTAGTTTTAGAAATACGCACCTTATTTTTATGTCTGTATTGTTTTCTGTTTTGTGTGGTATAATATAGTGTTTTCTATCAATCTATCTATCCATTCTAATATTATAAAGAGGAAAGGTTTGATTTTTTGTTCGTTTGTAATGAATAGGCTCCGAAACTACGGGACCGATTTGAAAAATTCTTTCACAGTTGGGAAGCTACACTATCCCCGGTGAACATAGTCTATATTATATTTTCAAAAAAGTTAGGGATCCATAAAAAAACCGTGCGAAGCCGAGAAGGTCCGCTAGTCTTTTTATATAAAAGGTGTTCACAAATCGTTACATTACGCGTGAAACAAGATTATGCGTACAGGTAAAGGGTGATTCATAAATATGTCTAGAGAGGTGATTTATTTTGTTTACCGTACAAATATTTTTCCTCGATACCTAACCTAGGGATACGAGATTCGCTTATCGGAAAAGACAAATTGGTATATTTTTCTACGGTTAAGGTCAAAGGTGAAGGAATGAATGTGTTCTTGGCTACTGAAAACGAATTTAAAGTTATAAGTTTCGAAGTGTATCGCTTCTTAAGGTCAATAAGGTAATTTTATATATTTTTTGCTTCTTTCGTCACAATTATGATAGTTTTTAAAATAGGGACATCTGGGACATGCATGCAATAAATAAATTAATATTGGTTTTAATTTTCGGACAAGTACCTACTGACACGCTAATAGCAATAGCTGGCTTTATATATTGTGTAAAACCGTCCTAAGCGTGATCGAAAAGTGTGTAATGCGATTGTGTCTTTATTCCGCTTCCAGTTCAAATTGGAATAATTTAAATCGGCGGGGATTCTAGGGATTCCAGTCAACTGTGAAAAGGTCCCCGAGTTTAGGGTGTTTTTTAATTAGTTTGCTAAATAATTGGAAATGAAAATTGACGTGGAATTACTGCGGATGTCATTTCAGTATTAAATTGAACTATTTGGTTAAACCAATAACATTAATGATAGTATAATTACTTTTAAGAGTAACATTATTAAATAGTACACGGGAAGCTATCTATAATAATGGAAAAAAAATATAAACAAGGCATTTATTCATTCAGTATTTTTAACCCATTACGAAAAAGGAGGAGTCTATGTATGTTTTTGTATCTGTAGATCGAACAAACATTTGTCCCGAATCGGGAATTAAACCTCCTGCGTCGCAGGCGGACCTTCGCCCACCATATTAGTATTTATCGCTGTAAACTTTTAAAAAGTTTAATACTATGGTATTCGTAGTTGGGTTTTAGGATTTTTATGATAATCAAATTATTACAATTAATGAATCGTAAATAAACTCCCCGCCCCTTCCATTCCTATAGCTCATCCTTTACCGTACATGCCATAAAACTGTGGAATGCCCTACCCATTTCTATACGACAAGCTAAGTCTCTCACTATATTCAAACATATGGTCTATGAACACTTCCTTACCTCGACATCAAACTGTTAATTGATATATTTATATATGTATTTTTTTTATTTATATTATATATTTATGTATGTATTTATACTTATAGCTATGTATATCAGTAGGTATTTTATGTATGTCCCTATTAAATATTTTTCTGTATTACACGCCACCGTCTATACTTGTTCTAGCACTTCATGTCCATCCAAAGGTTGCCTGGCAGAGATCGCTCTTAGCAATAAGGCCACCCATTGTACAGCATATTTTGTATTTGTTTTTCTTTTCCTGTCTTGTGTATCCTTTATGTATTTGGTGTGCAATAAAGAGTTATTTTATTGCATTGTAATAGAACTTTTTAACTTTTAGCAAATCATAGCAACATCACTTAAAAAAACGAAAGTGTTTATGGCTGCTTATTAGCATATTTTATCTTGTTTACATAAGCAACGCCAAAATAAACAGACTGTCCAAAAACAAAGATATACCTACGATTTATCCCAAATATTGGTCCCAACTAGGTACAAACCCCACCCAACGACCAGAGTTCCCAACACAATTCAAAATCTTAGGATTAGCATATTTATTACAACTGGAGCGAACCATTACCCGTGACCTTTGGCACGGTAGAAATACTTGTTACAAACAGTTGAAGCATTCTCTTTTGGTTGTTCTTTTTTGGCAGAGGTCGGTTCATATCTGACGGAAAATGCGTCGCATATTATCGGTCGCGGTACGAGCATGCAAATATATAATAAAACATTCAACGATTGAACGAACGATACGTGTATTTTGTATGATGCATCAGACTAGGCGTAACATCGCGCCTAGCGGAGATTGTTTGTGTACAGGCCGTTCGAACTGACTAGACGCGTAATGTGGCAGGTCTAATTTGACCGAATAGACGCGACCGATGATACGCTCAACGCATTATCCGTCAGATATGTACCGACTCCAGTCGTGGGTAGTTATGATGGGGTACAAGCTCATCTAGCCCCAAGCTTGTAGAAACTAGCTACGTTCCCAACAGATACTTGAAGAGGAAAGTGCGCTTTGCCGCTCATTCGAGAAGTCTGTGTTAATAAAGTATTATTGATTAGTTAAATAGAGCACTCAAAAAATCGGCCAACTCAAAAAGTCTTTAAATGATAAAAAAATATTTTAGGATCCGCGCTTTTAGATCAAGGCGATTACTCCCTTCCTTTCTGTAGCAAGCACAAAATATAAAGCATACAAAATTCAATTATATTTGATACGGGTATGATTTTACAAATATTTTTCTTGTTTTTGTACGTATACATGAAATATCAAAACAAATATTTCACAGTTGTGCTAGGAAATATCAATTTTAGAGCAAAAAAAAACCTCAATCCAGGGTATAAAAAATGCAAATTGAAATGCAATCGAGCGTTCAATTTTAACATAGCGAAAAAAAGAATTCAATAAGTAATAGCAATTCTCTTTGTTTTCCTTCTGAAGCGTTATTTTATATTATGTTTATATGGAGGTATCAGTACGGACCTCCTGGGAAATATTCGTCTTACCGCCTAACTTAATGCGAGCAGGGGTCAATAAACAATCATGTATTATGCTCCTATCCTTGGTATTGGTTTTTGTATTATGTGCGTTCAGTATCAGCTGACCCCTCTTACGTTTGAAGTCAATTTCTATGAATACAGATTTTTTTTAGCTAGAATCGAAAGACTGCTGGCAGATGCTGGATGCGGCAAGATATGAAGACAGTGCGCTGTGTCACTTATTACGGGAGGCATATCATAAAAATTATATATTTAAATTGTTAATGATATTAAGGCAATCATCAGTGAAAACAATAACCAAACGAATTACATTGGAGTTCAACGAAGCGTGCTTGATTGAAAATGATTAATAAATCAATTTAATTTTGTATCTGGAGTATTTTTATTAGTTCTGGTTAATTAAGTTAATAATGATTTGACAGTATTTATGTCGAGAGGAGCCATTGATAAATAAATAAAAATAAAAAATGAATATTGGTGGACATTGGACAATTCACACAGCATCATCCCCTGCGATCAAAAATCTATCTAGATAGACTTGTGACAGTCTAACCCCAAGCTAAGCATAGCTTGTGTTATGGGTACTAGGTGACTGATATACATAATACAATACATAGGTACATCCATAATGCTGGACAATTCACACAGCATTATCTAGCCCCATGGTAAGCAGAGCTTGTGTTATGGGTACTAGATAACTGATATACATAATACAATACATTTCATAGATAGATATTTTTTATTATACCTCTACATACGTAACGACCAGAACACACGGAACAAATATCTGCAGATCGTGCACACAATTGTTCCGAGGCGGGAATCGAACCCGCAACCTCCTGCGTCGCAGGCGGACCTTCGTTCACCGCGCCACATCGGTCGTCATACAATACATAGGTACATCCATAGTTTTTTTTTATTATACATAGATAACGACCAGAACACCCGGAACAGATATCTGCAGATCGTTCGACAATTTGTTTTTATATCTTGAATTTAAGCTACGAATAAAAAATTATTCCATGAATTTCATACTCCAAATGATCACCCCTATAAGTAGAAAATTGTTCGTAATATATTTTTACAATTCAGTGCAAAATAAGGGCGCGTTCCCAACACAAAAGACACGCTCACGTTGACCTCGCTAACAAAACACTGTGAAACAATAGCGGCGACGCATTAGCAGTATCTTCTATTTTCTTGCCACTCAGTGTAATTGTCTGGAGCTTTATATTGTCTAGCTTTTTATAACTTTAGTGGTTGGAAAACGCGCTTTATTGGATGTTGGCGCTATTTTTAGTTGCAATAAAAACTTGATTACAATCTTCTGTCCGCCGCCCCCAATCATTTCTTTGTGTGATGGTTTTCTTCATTAGTTTTGAACTTAAGTTAAAATAAAGTAATAAATAAGTAGGTTATTTTGTTTGGTGGAATCTACATGAAACCTGTTACGGCGTCGCAACATTCTAAGATAGAGTTCTACTAATTAATAAGTAATGATTTACATTATTCATAAAAATTTTACATAAAAATAAATAATTTGTCACCTATATGTAAGTTTACGACCTTTGCTTTGTGATACGGTGGGCGTAAGGTACACCTGCGATGCAGGAGGTTGCGGGTTCGATTCCCGCCTTGAGACAATATTGTGTACGATCAGATATTTGTTCCGGGTGTTCTGGTGGTTATCTAATTTAATAAAAAATATAATGATGTATATCTATTTAATGTATTGTATTATGTATATCAGTCATCTAGTACCCACAACACAAGCTCTTCTTAGCTTGGGGCTAGATGATGCTGTGTGAATTGTCCAGCATTATTTATTATTTTATTTATTAATTTTTATCATATGTATTCTCATTATGTCAAAATTAAACACTGGTCAAAGAGTTATTATTACCTTTCTACATTATTCACGTAATGAAGAGTTAAGTAAACATCAGCGAGGTCATTGCGACCCTCCATACGTTTTGAACAGATTCTGTATTTTTAGTAATTTTCACTACATTTTTGAAAAAGGCACTATTATTTTGGTTGTGGTTGTCATGACGGCCGCGTCGACTCATCGTGACCTAAGAATCGAACCTGCAACTCGGCCCATGAATGCCAGAGGGTACTAAAGAGCCTCTGAGGCAAAAGGCAACAGCTTTTTTCACCACCACTGCGATCACCAATATGCATGCCAAAAGTGGTGATACTGACTTTACATCATCATCAGCCTATAGATATTAGTGCACTGCTGGACATACGCCTCCCCGGCTGTGTGGTGCCGGCCTAGAATAGCACCACCCCAACTTTTTCCGTGGGTGTCGTAGGAGGCGACTAAGGGACATACACCCGGGGGGCGGGCAACCAACGAACTGCGATCCCCAACCTGCATGCCCAGCGTGGGGATTATGAGCCCCATGTTGAGAACAGACTTTACATACAACCAAAAATAAAGCATAATTATATCTCAACATTTTAAACGCAGCTACATTCAAATTGTTAGCCATGTTCGTTCTGTACAAAGCTTTTTCTTCTGACATAATTCTGCGGAAAGGCGATGTTTTGTGAAAATGTCCAAAACACAAAAATAACACGTTTTTTCGTGAAATGAAAAAATAACGCAGTGGCCGTGAAGTTCCGTGTTTTTGGTAGATAAAACTTGGAATTTACATATTTTGAGGTGGGTAAGATTTTGTTTTACGCTGTAGTTAATTAAGGTTTTGACTGTTTAGATTGTTTTAATAGACAGCTTTATATACATATACTACCAGCAAGTTTCTGGTTGCCCACTGACTGAACTGAGCGTATTATGTTGACAACATACGTTTTTAGTCCACTAGCCAATGAAAATACAGCCCTAAAAAAATACACCGCATGTGTATTTTTTAGGTCTGTATTTTCATAAGTACCTAAATATTATTTACTTATTGCAAGTGCTGTGCAAATCTGTTATTATCACGCATTCTTCAATATAATATTTACACCATGTTTCTATAAAAATGTTTTATTATGTATTTTGTTAGCGTTGCCTTAGTAAAAATAAATATTGCTTCATTGCAGCATCTCATTATAATCAGCCTATAGTAGTCCACTGCTGGCTATTTGAAAATTGCAGCATCTTTTTTTTTTTTTTTTTTTTCGATGGGAAAATGCTATTGCGCATTGCCTCTAGCCGAATCATTTGTAGCTACCGGGAAATGCTACAGAATCGTAGAGCCTCTACGGGCATAGCTACGATTCGTAGCACCTGTACAATTCGCTACGACGTAGATCAAAGAGTTGCTACAAGCCGTTTGCTAATCATTTGGCGTTAGAATTATAACATGTTATGATACAAAAGTCATTTATAACAAGATATTTACCATAATTTGATTTAAGAGTTTTCCAATAATTCACTTAATGTTTTAATTGAAAATAAGTATAAATGATTTTAAGAAGATCGCGAAATGAGTGCATGGAATAACAGAATGCTTAAAATAAATAAGTAATAATAAAAAAGTGAGAGAATAACGTGTTTTTTGATAAGAGACGAATAAATAAATAATGCTGGACAATTCACACAGCATTATCTAGCCCCAAGCTTGTGTCGTGGTTACTAGATAACTGATATACATAATACAATACATTACATAGAGGATATTTTTTTATTATAAGTACATAGAAAATGACCAGAACACCAGGAACAAATATCTGCAGATCGTACAAATATTTGTCCCGAGGCGGGAATCGAAACCCTGCGTCGCAGGCGGACCTTCGAAATGAAATGAAATTAAAGTTTATTTCTTTATGCTTACAAATAAGCACTTAGACAAGTCATATTTTATACTATTCATTATTATATTGATGTTCACTTCAATTTTTTGTCCACCAGTGGAAGAAATGAGAAGAAACCACTAGTATGTTCATAACTTATGTGTCTAGTACATATGATTTGCTTATCTGTAAGTTGTTAGATTTTGAGTTGGAGAAAAACTCGTTCCAAGCTTTTTTATCTTCTAGATAATCAGGTATTTTGTAATAAGCCTATTTACAAAGAATATGCTTCACAATATTTTTAAATTTATTTATTGATAATTTTTGCAACTCACTTGGCGTTTTGTTGTAGAAGCGTATACTATATATAATTTTAAAATAATTACAATATTATCTTCTTTTCTACAGGAACTTAATAACATAGCTACGACCATTTAAGATATTGTATTTGACTGCAAGCCGTAAACCATAACACCGCAAGCCTGAAAGTAGCATTTTACGAATGAAGCCATTAAATGGAGTATTTAAACATCTATCGCTTCTTTGAAATGGCGTCAGTAAACTTTATGGAGGCTTTCAAGCCATTCAATCGGCAGCAGGCGACCGCATGACGTCACGTGGTACCGTGGAGTGCGCGTGCACTGGGCCAAAACAGAAACAATAATAATAAAAACAATCTATATCCTGGCGGATACCATCTTTGGGTGTATCATATTGTGCACCCAAGGATGATACCCGCTATGTGTAGCCATTGCTTTTAGATTAACTTCTCAAAGGGCCTCTGTGCTGTTGGCTTCGGCCCCACGCAAGCCTGCCATAGGACCGGGTCACTTTATGGCCCGAGATCATGGTAAATAAAAATAATAATAATATTGCTAGACAATTTACACAGCATTATCTAGCCCAAAGCTAAGCAGAGCTTGTGTTATGGGTACAAGATAACTGATATATATAATACAATATATTAAATAGATAGATATTTTTTATGATACATAGAAAACAACCAGAACACCCTGAAAAAATATCTGCAGATCGTACACACAATTTTTCCGAGGCGGGAATCGAACCGCAACCTCCTGCGTCGCAGGCGGACCTTCGCCCACCGCGCCACATCGGTCGTCAATCAGGCGTGGTTATTTTTAGCCAGTAACAGAAGACGACGCCCACGTAAATTTGAATAAAGTATCTCAGCTCTGATCTTATCTGAAAAAAATTACGTCTACCTGGTTGGTCAGTACAAATGAGTCTTGGAGAAGTATTCAAATACAGTACTAGAAGAAGACATTTTACGAAATGGTCACAGATGAAAGGGCGTGCATGTGTGCTATTTGCACGGAGAGACTGATATATTGGTTTCAAAAAATGCCCATAATACCTATATATTACAACAATAAATAAATAATAAATATAGTAAATAAATAATAAATATAGTAAATAAAAAAGTAAAATATAGTATTTATTTAAATTATTAGAAAAATTACACAGATTTTTAACGTTATTGATAGAGCCTTATCAATAACTTAAAAAAAAATAGGAGTGCTGGAAAGGGAGTAAAAACAGTAAAAAAGTACATAAGTTATTGGTATTCGGCCCCAACCTACTGTGCTACTATTTTATATAAAGTAAATCCTAAATTGGTCTTCTGTTTATTGATTTAGTATGTTAATTTTAGTTAAGGGCTGTGAATATTGTTTTTTAAATAAATAAATAAAACCAACGGTCCGTATGTCCATGTGCCACAGTGAGCGCGCACCTATAGGAGTACAAAGGCACTCGTAGACACATGAATGTGGAATACGTAGGTACTCCAATCTCTATTCAACGGGAAACGATCTCATGGGGAAGACTAGTTATTTGGTGTGGGAAGAGCAGTCCTGGCCATTTATTGACTGAGGAAATATAAATAGTAAATTACAATTAGGTATAATATATTATCTTGATTGCTAGGCCTATGTCCAGCAGTGGACTGCTATAGGCTGATGATGTGATATGATGTGAGGAAATATGCTTTTCGTGTCTAATGTTTCGTGTTAATCTAGAAACAAATGTACATGTATAGTGAAAAATGAATTTATGAATAAATAAATAAAAGGTAATGTATCATGTCTTTTTATTATGATAATATGATGTATGTAGTTTTGTACATATTGCATTATATGTGACCTGTAACCAAAAGTTATAAATAAATGAAAATGTCTATTATGCCTATAGATGGAACTTTAATAAGGCTGAGTTCCCACCAGAAAATATTTGTTCCGGTTGTTCTGCGTCTTTTAAATATCTAAAATTGTGAAACATATTCTTTGTATTTTTACAAATATCAGATTATCTAGAAGATAAAAAGCTTGGAACAAGTTTTGCTCCAACTCAAAATCTAACAACTTACAGATAAGCAAATCATATGTACTAGACACTTATGTTATGAACATACTAGTGGTTTCTTTTCACTTCTTCCACTGGTGGACAAAAATTTAAGTGAACTTCAAAATAATGTTATTATATAATAATGAATAGTATAAAATATGACCTGTCTAAGTGCTTATTTGTAAGCCTAGAGAAATAAACGTTCATTTCATTTCTTTTCTTTTCTATATATGTAGGTAATATTCTATCATTATCATTACGATGTATATTCATTTATAGAATATTAATATTCTATAAAGTTTATCAGTTATGTAGTACCCATAACACCAGCTCGTACTTAGGGCTAGATGATGCTGTGCGGCTTGATTATTTATTTATTTGACAAACGTACAAAATTTTTGAAAATCAACGAAACTGACAAAACACAAACATAAAATTTTACTGACAAAAGTTCCTCCATATTGGACGTTTAAGTGAGAAAACTATCCCTCCCTGATTATTAAAAGGGACACCTAAACCCGTTAACGTTGTAAAATAACCTCCACGTTGACCCACAACGTAACTTTGCTCATACCGGAAGCGCTGAGTTGTTTAACCCACATTGTGCCACTTCCGGTAATATGGCGGGATATTTTCCGATTGGATAGAAATAATAGCAGTTAAATTTATGTCGTGGTTTTAGCTCAAGTGAAATGCGGAACTAAAAATTGCGCGTTTGTGTCGTGACAAAGCTTTACATAGTCATGTACATATGTTAGTAGTAACTTTCTCAAAAGGCCTTCTCTATTATAGCTAAAGGAAGAGCTGCCGCTTCTTCAGATTGACTTTAACACTTTGAGTGCTGAAATCACACGGTATGTGTTTTCTACAAGTGACTAATATGCGTAAATCCACACTAGCGCAGCGGCTGAGAAAACACAGATCTTTGTGACTCAGCACAGCCGTAATCGTTTTCGAACCAAACGCATGTGCGGCGCAACACAACCACTGTGTAGAGCGGCAGCACGAATTTTTTAGGTTAAAAAAAAGATCGCAGTCGTCGAAAAAAATCGCAGTCAAAGTGTTAAAGAGATTCAGTTAATAACGAAGTGGTTTTAAATGGTTACTTTGCAATGACTAATAAGATTTCTTACGCTTTTTTGGCGATAAAATATACACAATGTATGTATGCGCTAAACATATAATCAAATTCATTATATTAATGGAAAAATAAACATTATTTATGAAGGCTAGACAATCACTTACCCGATAACATTAGAACTGTTTATCAATCCACATATTTTAAAGCCGTCTGAAATAATACATTTATGAAAAGATTTATTAAGTTTTAGTATTAGCAACCATTATTGTATGAATAAAGTAAATAAATAAATAATGCTGGACAATCCACACAGCATTATCTAGCCCCATGGTAAGCAGAGCTTGTGATATGGGTATTTAGATAACTGATATACATAATACAATACATTACATAGATAGATATTTTTTATTATACATAGAAAACGACCAGAACACCCGGAACAAATATCTGCAGATCGTACACACAATTGTTCCGAGGCGGGAATTGAGCTAGCAACCTCCTGCGTCGCAGGCGGACCTTCGCCCACCGCGCCACATCAACCACAACAAGCCAACTGCGGTAATTTTGTCTACACCGCCGTTAAGTTCCTTTTAATTACCTACACCAAAACAACTCAGGAGTATTTTAATTAATTTATTTCATCTCTCACCATCTCTCTCTATCAAGTTGAAGCCTCTAAGCTTGCAATTTTGCATTACACACTCGAAGCAGGAAGTGCTGAGCAAAGTTGTCTAACCTACATAATGCCTAGAGGCAGTTGAAATACAGGAAACCCGTGTAGTAATATATCGAAACATTTTCCGATCGAGTACACGATTCCAATCGAGTAGAAACGTTGTCGATACGAGCTTTGTTTCATATTGGACATTGCAATGAACTTGAATTCGATTTATATTGTTCTAATTGGAAATTAAATCGATTGTTATGGAGGTTTTTGGAAAGTTTCATAGCTAACATTTTTTTGGAAGTAGGTAAACACGACATGTACGTTTTTTTCCATCTTTAATTAAAAATACTTAACTTATTAAACTTTCGCGATTTAACATATTACAGATAAATCATTTAATCTTTAATATGTTATCAAATATTTTTTGATACATATTTAAGCAAATATTTAAGACGTATTACATCTTTAGTGTGCATGCCTTTAGTTTTATATACACCTACTTCTTCTTACTTCTAACACGTTACAGCGATTATGGTCACGGGGCGACTGACTGGATTTATGTAGGTACTTAGAGTTACTGCAGAAAATTGACGGCAGTATCCACGACTACCCTCAATTCGTCTTCAGAATCAGGAATGTCCAAGTTTACATAAGGACAAACTACACTGACCGTCATCATCATCATCATCAGCCTATAACAGTCCACTGCTGGACATAGGCCTCCCCCAATGAGCGCCATAGCGCCCTGTCTTCAGCTTGCCGCATCCAGCATCTGCCTGCAGCCTTTCGCAGGTTGTCATCCCACCTGGTCGGAGGACATCTACACTGACCGTCAAAAAGTAAAAATAAAACTAAAGTTACACGAATTTTAATAATTTAGTTGAATGTTTAGTTTCTGGAAGTCTGTTGGTCATGTCTTCAGGAACTAGGATTAAGCTGAAACTTTGCGGTCATGTCGGTTTAGACCTCTAATATTTATCTTACGAGCAAAGTCCTACTCAGAGCGTAAAGATCAACAAACAAGCAAACACACATTTGGCTGTATGATATATAGTAAAATGTTTAATGATGTAAATGTTTGAATTACGCAACCACTGCACGAATCTCATTACGCAGTCTCTAATTTTAATTTAACTTCAGCACATGACGTTGTTTGACCGGTATGGTGATTATGTAACTCGCGACCGGTTTGCGACAGGCGTAAATTAAGCGATCAGTGTCAAACGTTAATTTTGTATTAGTTTGACACCAGCTACAATGTCAAAATTGGTCAAAATTGGCGTTTGACAGCACTGATTGCTTAATTTACGCCTGAAGCAAACAAGTCGCGAGTTACATAATTATCCGGCGGAGCATTTGTACCATTAGTAGCAAAATTTTAATGATGTCAGCAGTTACTGTTGTGACCCTCGTTAGGTTAAAATGTTGATATTTGTAGGGTTAAATATGTACCTAAGATACTTTGCACGAGTTGGTTCTTTTTTTTCAAAACCTAATAAATTTAGAAATGACGCTTAATACCTTTATTTTAACCTTATTAAATAAATAAGTAATGCTGGACAATCCACATAAATAAAAAATAATCCATGTACATTATTATAACGTATTGTATTATGTTTATCAGTTATTTAGTACCAATTATTACACAAACTCTGCTTACATTGGGGCTAGATAAAGCTGTGTGAGTTGTCCATTTATTTATATATTAATTTTTATAGTAAGTTTTCAAATGTCAAATTTGAGAAGTAATTTAAAAATCTTCGGTATGCGGGGCTTACAAACTAAATAAAAATTAAATATATATAAACTCTTATATATATTTTTAGAACTGTTTATATATATTTTTTGAAATCTGTTTCAAATGGGTTACCTTCCTCTAGAATTACTCTACCAAAGCATACATAGGGACAGACAGACAGCGGGAAGCAACTTTGTTTTATTTAATGTCACCACATCGAGTGACCACCACTACCACGGTCTGCCAGGTTTCCGCTTACTTATACTGACTTATGTCAACAGAGAAAAACACACACACTGAAACAAACCTCCTAAGATTTTAGTCGTACATTAAAAATGTAATGTAGTGTATATTGTGATTGTTATTGTAATGAATAAATATCTTAAGCACGTGATTATTAGACTATTAGGTAAGACGATAAACAATGTGTTCTGAACAGTGTAGTAACTAAGAAACAGCTTAAAGGCCCGTCTCTAAACCTCAGCACAGTAAATAGTTACTCCAGCGGTGCAACTCGACTGTTCACTCTTATATATATTCTTTAATTTCAAAAAAAAATATATATAAACCTGTATTTCTTTGACTTGACCTATAAAAATCATCTCTGGCGTAAAATTAAACGACTGCATGAATTTTGTTTAATCTCCATTTTTACCAAAATTGTCTAACTGTGACACATTTAATTATGTATGGAGCAATTATCGCGCCCTGACTCTGGGGAAATAAACATAACTTAGTAACGAATATACTTTTTAGTTGAAACCTTGATTAGAGAGACAGACAGGTCAAATGAGTTAGTACATAGATTATACACCAAGGGGATAAACTGTCATGGTTTACGAAACGTAAGCAAAAAAACTAAAAAAACAGGACCTTTGTGCTACTTCAAGGGCTCACCTCACAGGATTTTTGTGGCTGTTTTCTTTCTTACCATCATCTGATCACGATTCGAAAGACAAGAGACTTAATAATCTAAACAACCATTGGGAATTGGTACAAAGCATATAGAACCAAGTACCAGTTGTAAATAATTTTATAAGCTTTCATTATTATGGCCTCTATAAATAAAATAAATAAAAAAAAGTATTCATTTCAAGCATTTACACTGATATTAAAAATAAACAATCTTAAAAACTAAACGGATTGCTGGTGGCGGTGGCGTTCACATCAGTGCCTGGTGTACGGGCAGTCCACCCTCCCAGCTATCATTGCGAGAATAGAATGAATCTACATATATATAACGAAATGAATCTATGGCGCGGAGGGCGAAGGTCCACCTGCGACGCAGGATCTTGCGAATTCGATTCCCGCCTTGGGACAATTGTGTTTACGATCTGTAGATATTTGTTCCGGGTGTTTTGGTCATAATAAAAAATATCTATCTATGTAATGTAAGGTATATTAGATATCAAGTACCCATAACACAAGCTCTAATTAGCTTGGGGCTTGATGCTGTGTGGATGGTTCAGCATTATTTATTTATTAAAAAAAACACGGTATATCATGAACTTACAGAGTTGAACATTTAAATTCATTGTATATTTATACCATGCCATCAAAACAAAGGCAGGGGACCGTCGGTACCATCAGACAGTGAAAAACCCATCCAATTATCTAGAGAATAAAGTTTTAATGAAATTGCAAAGAAATGTGGAGCATAGCGCGCGGCGAGCATGAAATCGACGTTATTCAGTTGAAGACTTCTTTATTGAAGAAAATATTGAATTGTGTTTGTAAAGGAATTATTTTTATCAGCGTAAGAACTTTTAACTTTTTTTGTTGCTAAAGTTTTGAAATTATCTTTGAATTAGAAATTACTATATCTATAAACCACTATATCTATAAAATAAACCACTATATCTATAAAATAAACCACTGTATCTATAAAATAAACCACTATATCTATAAAATAAACCACTATATCTATAAAATAAACCACTGTATCTATAAAATAAATCACTATATCTATAAAATAAACCACTATATCTATAAAATAAACCACTATATCTATAAAATAAACCACTATATCTATAAAATAAACCACTGTATCTATAAAATAAACCACTATATCTATAAAATAAACCACTATATCTATAAAATAAACCACTATATCTATAAAATAAACCACTATATCTATAAAATAAACCACTATATCTATAAAATAAACCACTATATCTATAAAATTAACCACTATATCTATAAAATAAACCACTATATCTATAAAATAAACCACTATATCTATAAAATAAATCACTATATCTATAAAATAAACCGCATCAAAAACCGTTGCGAAGTTTTAAAGATCTAAGCATACATAGGGACAGACAGACAGCGGAAAGCGACTTTGTTTTATACTATGTAGTGATAGCGATTAGTATAATTATCCTATCGTTAAAACCTCGATCAGATATTATGTAAACTGTATGTTGTTAATTTGAACTTTCTTGTTTCAGAGGTTGATTTAAAAAAAATCGTAATGAAAAAGAAAAAGTAGGGATTTTACTATGCCAATAGGGTAAATCCACAAAGCGGCGATCATCTTCACTGCATAGTATAAAACAAAATCGTTTGACGCTGTCTGTCTGTCCCTATGTATGCTTAGATCTTTAAAACTACGCAACGGATTTTGATGCTATTTGAATAGATAGAGTGATTCAAGAGGAAGGTTTATAAAGCATTTGACACATAGATTTCCTTACGGGCGAAGCCACGGGGCGCATCTAGTTATTACCTAAAATTCGCTTTTATCGCGTTGCTAAATACAAATCGGCTACATTTCAAAAACAATATTAGCTCTGTTCTATCGTTGTAAATGATCCTAATTTATCATTATGCAATTTCAATTCAAGCAATACACGGCAATATTAAACCAGCTGCGTCAGATAACGGTTGCATATTTATTTATTGCTTGCATTATTCAACACCATTTACCAAACGGCTCTATCGGAAGACCAGCGTTGGTTGTAACATGCTTACAATTAACTCATGCTGAGATAGAGTCCTTTTTGTGACTCAATTACAAAAATCTGTTTTGTCCTTTATTTTTTATAATCATGTTTGTTTTATATTTTTGTGCATTGAATTACAAATAAACTTATTCTATTCTATTCTATTCAACAGTGCCATTGCTATGCTATTGCTAGCGAATTTCTAAATCCAGTTTGCGCTTTTTGCGTAATACAATAATAAAAGAAAAATACAATAAGAACTCAAGAAATAAAACAATTTAAGTACAGAATTTTTTTCCTCAAAAAGGAATAATTTATTTTACTTATTTTGCTGATCTTTATATATCATGTTTCCAACAAAATAAAAAACATACTAAGCTCTCACGTTCTACACTACTTCATCATCATCAGCATAATATGATAGTCCACTGCTGGACATAGGCCTCCCCCAATGAGCGCCACCCGTCTTTAGCTTGACGCATCCAGCATCTACCTGCAGCCTTTCGCAGGTCGTCATGCCACCTGGTCGGAGGGCGTCCTACACTACGTTTACCGAGTCGTGGTCTCCACTCAAGAACACGTTTGCCCCAGCGGCCGTCGGCCCACTGTAACTTTAGCTTGCTAATTCTTAGAGCTATGTATGATAACTTTGGTTCTCTGTCGGATGTATTCGTTGCGAATCCTGTCCTTCAGAGAAACTCCGAGCATAGCTCTTTCCATAGCTCGCTGAGAGACTTTGAACTGGTGGATCAGCCCTATCGTGATCCTAAACTACTGAGGTAGTTTTTTTTTAAATCTTCTTTATTGTTAAGGCCTTTTACTTCGTAAAGTATGCCAGTCCTATCATAACCTAAACTTATAACTAACAAACAAAACAAAATAAACAGTAAAATAAAAACATACAAATTGTGGCTATTTTTAAAAAGAGTCACTATTGCATAAAAATTTTGAATAATGAGACAGCCGCTGCTGAATCTGGTTCCGCTAGAATGTTAATGATTGTACCTAAATCAAATCTATTTAAATTAAGTTCAGTCATCAGTTCCTCCCTTCGATCTTTGAACTTGACGCAATCCATCAAGATGTGGTGCACATCATCTAGGACTCCGCAAACATCACAGTTTGGGGAGTCCGTTTTTTTCATAAGGAACCCAGATTTCTTAGATGGATAATGGACCAGATCGTAACCTGTGAGCGATGACAATAACAACTTAGGTAGATGTTAAATTATGCTAAGCTCGGTAAATTGATACGAGCCAATTAAGAGTTCATCACAATACACTGCTCTAGTGAGTTGGTACAGTCAGACTCAGATATAAAAGTTAAAAAAGTCGAAAGTCAAATTTTTTATGTCTTTTAGACTGTACAGGACTCTTATGCCCAAATTCTTAAAAACAATTCACATTTTAATCCCGTCTTTTATGGTGTCACTTGGGGCGTGCCTAAATGTGACTTGCGTTCGAATATTCGGAGGTTAAACTGTATGAAACTTGGCATTAATCTACCTTGGTGTTTATGATTCTAGGTAACTTTGATATCTGCTATTTATATTTTAGTAGGCAGGATAGTAACAGGTGAGTTGATGGCCACTGGAGTAAAAACTTGGCTGTGTTCTTGATGCGTGTGACAAAAGCGCCTAGCTAGCTGCTAATCCTACTAATATTATATACGCGAAAGTTTGTTAGTATGGATGGATGTTTGTTTGTTTTTCTTTCACGTAAAAACTAGGTACTGAAATAATTTAAATGAAAATTTACAATAATATAGCTTATACATCAGAATAACACATAGGCTACGATTTATAAAGATATATATTGTACTAATTATCCAAAATATCTATCACCACGCGGGTGAAACCGCGGGGCGCATCTAGTTACAAATAAAGATGAACAAATAAGATATAATGAATGTTGCATGAATGAATTATATATTTTTATTGTTCAACTAGCCTTCAATCTTCTTCAGAGTTTATTTAAATAAATTGAGTAGATGATCGAATTGTAAGGTAAATTTACATCGTGACTTTTTGATTTGGTTGTATTCTTTTTTTAAATGTCAATTAACCAGCTCACTTCAAAAGTCCATAAGTGCTAGGAACTGCTTTAAAAAACATTGGATATAAAAACTTTTGTAAAATATTACATAGCGAGCGCAAAATGTGAAACACAAAACGTCCATTCACCAAATGTTACGTGATGTCAAATTAATTGGTAAATTTCAAATTTACGACCAAAATTCGAAATTTATCTGGTTCCTATTATGACGACTGTATTTCATTTTTTGTTTCGTTTTTCAGATCTCTGACATGGTTTCACATCCAATTAATTTTGACGTAGGCAAACACTTAAAAATATATTGTTTGATTTGAGTTTACGTTTTATTGCGTGAAATATTTTTGGTTACCTACTCCCTACGCTACCTCGAATATTACTCGTATGTATATTTTAGAAGTTTATTTCGAGAACTGCAGAAAGGACTATGCGTAGTTACGGACAACATTTAACATCCTACTAATATTATAAACGCGAAAGTTTGTAAGTATGGATGGATGGATGTTTGTTACTCTTTCACGTAAAAACTATGGATTTTAATGAAACTTTACAATAACATAGCTTATACATCAGAATAACACATAGGCTACAATTTATAAAGATATATTGTATATTATCCAAAATATCTATCACCACGCGGGTGAAAACGCGGGGCGCAGCTAGTAAATAATATTTAAAAAATAAATGTCAAGAATGGTTCTTCTTTTTGAGTTTTGTAAAAGAAACCTCCTAACGAATCACTCATTAATAGTGGAATTTCGAAGTTCATGATTAGCTATTATTTCAT
This sequence comes from Eupithecia dodoneata, assembly GCA_947044415.1. NCBI lineage: Eukaryota > Metazoa > Arthropoda > Insecta > Lepidoptera > Geometridae > Eupithecia > Eupithecia dodoneata. Next base: position 7,981,457 of record OX345670.1, read on the forward strand.
CTGTGTATACTAAATAAATAAATACATAATGCATTGAGAATTCACACAGCATCATCTAGCTAGCTATCCCCAAGCTAAGCAGAGTTTGTTTTATGATTTCTAGATTACTGATATACTAAATACTTATGTTTTATATGAATACGAATGTCAGACGATGTGTTTATTTATTTAATTATTCCATCAGACGAGTGGCACGGGTAAAGCCTTCGTGAGTCATAATAATTTATTCGGGAAACGAATTCAAATTTAATATGGGATTCCTCAACGAACTCTGGCATTATCGCAGAGTAGGGATTTGAAAGATGCTTAAATAGACATGAAATAAGGTAAGACATTCAAAATAAGGACATTTACGCAATTGAGTACCTAGTCTATCGGAGTTTCCCCGCAAGATCAAATCGGTAAGGTACGGATTTATTGATGAGATATTTGCCATAGTACTGCCGCCGAAGTTTGAGCTAACTTCATGAAATTTGGGCTTCTACATGTCCTTATGGATATAACTAAACAGACGTAGTTTTATGTGTTTACGTTAAAGATGTTTTGAGTTATAGAAGGGTCAAAAGTGGCACCAAGTGGTTCGTGTAATGATACACTCGGCGCGTTCCTTTGCTTGAACTTGGCTTGAACACGCTGCCGCGTGTTCTAATAATGATTGTTACTTAAATTTGCTTGTAATTTTGTAACATAGAATAAATACCTTTTTCATGACTTTAGTAGGTACCTTACATCAACCAAAAGAACTAAAGTTTGCCTATTCTATAACAGAGAAAATTTGCACAAGTCTATGTAAAAAATAAGCGACGTCTGTCGACCACTTTTGGTAAAATTGACATGCAATCTGACAGTCTTAGTTATTCACGGGATCCCCTTAACTACCGAAAATCGCAATCAAATTTTTTTGGTTATCTTTGTATTCTAGAAATTAGGTTTAAATAATAGTTTAATTTTACCTGCCAACCTATTAGTTGGATTGCGATTCAGAAGTAAGGATTTTTGGTCGATTTATCGATTTATCAGTCGATTTATCGCACTGAGGCGAGTCTCCGGACTTCACATAGCTGACAAATCACTATGCAATTTCAATCATCAATAAACTTCTTTCCGGCCCTGGTCGGGGCACAGAGAGGGGCCTCGAGGCTTGGCCTCATTACCCCGGCGTCAACTCGAGGGGTGACGACCCCTCGGTCCTTGGGTTTTGTGGGAATATCTTTTTTTTCCCCCTTCTCAATGTTTTCTTTTTTTTCTGGCTGGATTTGGTTTGTTTATATATTTTTTTTCTTTTTTTTTGTGTTTTTCTTCTTTCTTTTTTTTTGTAAACACTGTGCAATTTACAGAAGCTATACATTAGTCAGAACTTCATGTGCTGTTAGTATAACAGGGTTATCTATTGACAACCACGGACCGACAACGATCCAATAGAGATATTTCTAGCTCGATTAAAGTTTTCAAATGATTTTGAGTGAGTTGTTCCTTTTCAGGAAGTCAGCGGCAGAAAACGAAAACTTTTTACGTTTGGTATTGTGCCACTCAGCTTATAAGTATTAAATGGCTACAAACAACGTCAGTGACTAACTACCATTTTTCTCCCAGGTTATGTAAGTACAGTAATACGAAGTGGGCATTTTGATAGTTTAAGTACAAATAATATTATAAGTATTAATACAACGGGTATTTATCGCGTTTATTTACCTATTTTTCCCGACGTTTCAACAGGTTTACACACTGTCGTGGTCACGGGATGACTGGAGTACTAGAGTATTAATACTTATAATATTATGTGTTCAGATCGCGTAAGTTTAAAAATATTTATGTACAAATGTCTTGTTAAGAAACTAAAATCGTGGAAAACATTTGTCCACGCCTCTATACAAATTAAAAAAATTACATCGCGTGCTCAAAACAAATCTCATTGTAAATTTAAAAGCTGTGTGAAAGCTGTATGAATTTCGGCTTCAACAACACAGTTGAAAGCTGCGGTTTCGTGAACGGGTAAGCTTTTCAACAAAATGAGACAATGCGCGTTTATTTCGAACTAGGGATTATCACTAACTGAAACTGTATTTCTGTTTAAAAAGTACGTAAACTGGATTTGTTGGTTTCAAGCTAAGTCTAAGTAATAAGTTTGAAGCCAATACTTAACACTTACACAATCTATATCGTTCATTCATGTCCAGTCTATCCTAAGGTTGCCTCGAAGAGATCGCTCTCAGCGATAAGGCCGCCCTTTATACTTCTATCTATCTATCTTCACACGATCTCTTGCCTGCGAGGTTGTGAGTTCGTTACTAACTACTACTACTACCGGCATCGGGACTAATGTTCTGCATTTTTTTTGTTCCGGGTGTTCTGAGTGTTTTCGATGTATATTAAAAAACAAATATCTATGTAAAGTATTGTATTAAGTATAGCAGTTATCTGTTATTGTGAAATATGAAAAGCTCTTTGTCTCCGTCGAAACTTGGGCTGTTCTGGAATCCTGAATCGTGCAATGCCTAATGTCTAAAATTGTACAAACAAAATTAAGCTTTTTAAATTTCATCCATTTTACTAATCATAGTACTACAATAAAAACCAAACAAATAAATAATATCCTTTTTTTATTTTGATCGAAAATTTAACGAACAAACGGACGACCGATGTGGCGCGGTGGGCGAAGGTCCGCCTGCGACGACGCAGGAGGTTTTGCGGGTTCGATTCCCGCCTCGGAACAATTGTGTGTACGCTCTGCAGATATTTGTTCCGGGTGTTTTGGTCGTTTTCTATGTATAATAAAAAATATCTATCTATGTAATGTATTGTATTATGTATATCAGTTATCTAGTACCCATAACACAAGCTCTGCTTACCATGGGGCTAGATAATGCTGTGTGAATTGTCCAGCTTTATTTATTTATCTATAATATCTATGGTTCCAAAAAAAAAACGCCATCTAAGGGTAATCAAGAGCAAACCCTAGTAAAATAAATGAGTTTTAAAATATCATTTTCCATCGAAAAACTCCGTTCATTTACAGCCTTACAAAACATTTTAGCAGCAGGAATGATAAGGCCTAATGAGTTTTTAGAAGTCGTTACAATTATTTGAGTCGGCACGCAATTTTTTCATTAGAAAACTCGGGTTATTTTCACGGAATGTTGAGACTTTTCGCAAGAGAATTTTTTTGTTTATATTATGGCTTATTTTTGTTTATTGTTAGTGTAATAAAATAGTAATCTTCAAATATGTAAGTATACTCCGTTTAATTCCTTGACTGAACGACAGAATGCGAATAATCATGAGAATAGTTTCATGGGTACATAATTTGTCAACAGTATTCATTTCCTGCTGGACATAGGCCTCCCCCAATGAGCGCCATAGCGCCCTGTCTTCATCTTGCCGCATCCAGTATAATAATTAATAAAAATCAACAAAAAAAAATATAAATAAATAATATTATAATTCATTTATACGAAGACTGCTATAGGCTGATGATGATGATGATGATGATGATGATTCATTTCCTTCCAGTGAATAAATATAAGTTTAAACATTATGTAGATTAGATATCTTTGCATTTCTATGCAAAGATATCTAATACATATATGCAAGTCAAACGTAAAAACAGATACGTTTTTTGCGGTTGAAACTCCAGAAACGAAAGGTACTGAAATTATGAATTAATAAGTGTAATTAAAAAGTTTTCACATTAATGAAATTGCTTAGTGTCGATCCCCGTAGAGCGCCCCTGGAGTGACAAAGACATAGTAGAAAATATACAGTAGGCGAGTCATCTATATATATGAAACATAATGAATGCTTCATGTACAAGGAAAACACAATTATCATAATCACTTTATTGCATGAAAAATGGCATTAAAAAGGTCTTAGGTCTTAGGTCTTAGGTCTTCACTATTCTGGCCGAAAAATGTGCTGTTCCGGTGTTTTCGCAGACGATTAACGATCGCAGCACATATTGCGTCGCACACGTCGCCGACATTATGTGCTAGTAATATAGGTTTATTTTATTTTATGTTAGATTAAGGTATATATTTTATATGGGCCGTAGTTTTTCAGTAATTTCCATCCTATACTTTGTTGCCTGAAATAAATGGATTATTATTATTAAAAAAAAGTTCACATAATTCACCGGTTAATTAGGCATGCAAAATGACACAAAATATAAATAATATTATGCTACGGCTACGTACAGCTACGACAGAAGGGGCCATCTATATATTATAATATAAAGGCTAGACTGCAGATATTTTTTTTATTTTTATATCTTTATTTATTGATGGAATTTTGTCACAAAGTGACTATGTCACTCCCATATGAGATCAATTCTTTATATTACAAACATGGCAAAATATGTACATACACTTAACAAAAAAGAAACAACAGTAACGTTTGCCACATGACATTGCATGGCCACCTCCATAAGGAATGTGGATAACAGCTGCTTATCTATTTTAATTATTAATCTTGATGAGTTCAGCGAGCGAAGTTCCGCAGCATGAATTGCTTGCACCCAAAATGGTGGTTATTAGGATTTCAATTTAGTTGTTTTCAAGAGTTTTAGTAATATCCCAAATGAAAATAGGTTCTGCCCGCGGCTTCGCACGTTTTGTGTCTATGGAAACGATAAAAGGTTATTTCTATCCAATGCGAACTGAATAATAATAGAAAATGAGATTAAAAGTAGCCTATGTTTTATTCCAGGCCTAGAACTAAGAGTGTGCATAATTTCATACATGAACTAGACGGGACCTGAATCCGTAGTCTTCAACTGAGTGAGTACGAAAACGCCTACCCATTGCGCCACAATTTGTTGTTCTGTGTTTTCGGTATAGAAGTTGCACTACTGTTTTAAGCCCTTACTTTGCCTATAGTATTAATTCCAAACGTCGCGTTGTCTACGTACATTAATAATAGGTAGCGATAATATTGTGTAATTCATTTTGAGACAATTCCATCAGTTAAGATACAATTTCATAATTTGCAGATTGTTGTAGTGATTAGAATTCGTGATTAGACTGTTTTACTATATGCAAATGGTTTGGCTTAGATTCACACTGGTTGGGCAGTGAATGTGATATACTAACACTTTCCAGGCCCAAAACACATGTCCAATTGCAGGTCTTTGAAGTGGCAGCGCGGCGACACACCTCTCCGGGTAGCCGTTGGGCTAGGCATCAAATAGAGGACCGGTCTTGTTCACGATACGGACTTTTAATATACGGCATGCTATTCCTACGGTGAAGAAACCGTGCCGTGAACTAGAGGCTGACTGCGATACAACACTGATAAAAATCACGCCGTATGTAAACGCAGAGAGGGACAGACATGGCACTTACGGCGGCGGCAACACCGTGCCGTAACACCGTATGCGCCGTTTGTGGTGTATGGACGTGGCGCTCTACCGAGAGGGACAGACACCGGCGGCACGGCGCGGCGGCGATGCCGTGCCGTGTGTGGTGAGTGGACGCGGCGGGGCGGCGGGGCGGCGGGGCGGCGGCGCGCCGAGAGGAACAGATACGGCGCATACGGCGGCGGCACCTTGCCGTAGCAACTTATGCGCCGTTTGTGTATAAACGCGGCGCGCTGCCAAGAGGGACAGACACCGGTGACGCCCCGTGCCATAGCACCGTATGCGCATTGTGTGGTGTCTGGACTGGGCGCACCGAGAGGGACAGACACGGCGCATACGGCGGCGACGCTGTGCCGTTACACCATCATTACACTCACCGTCAGCACTTCCACAGTGATCCATACAACACTGACGACCTAACCTATACACAGTGAATTAACGATTCGATTTTGACATTTAAAAAACGTGTGCGTACAAGAGTCCTAGCGTTTAGGTTCCTATTAATCTATTTCAGTTCTAGAACGTTACCCTCAAACGTCAAAATCTCGGCGCATACGAATACGGCTCATTAACTAACGAAACTCAAGTTGATAGATATTTTGACAGTTTAAATGCTTTTCTGTTGTAATAAATCACAATTGTGACATCACTATGTTTGCATTACAGCTAACCCATTTGGATGCCTCAAAGATAAAGTTTCAGAGCTGTTCCGAAGCTTCAGAACTTACAAAGTTGCTGTTTTGACTCTGCTACGCTTCCATGTCGAAGAAAGTTTTGATGGAACTTCTGTTTAGAAACATAGTTGGATCTATTGATTAAGGGGTTGGTCCCGGGAATTTCCCGTTCTTAATTTCCCCTATCGCGTACGCTGCGTACGATTCCAAAGCGGATGCACAACTTTATTTGCTCCATCAAGATTTAAACCCTTTTGTTGGAATTGGAACGTTGAGATGTTATTGAGTGAACATTAACTGATAACACTCAACTAACTCAATGTACATACATATGTAACTAGTTGAGTAAACGGAAAGTTAATAGGCGAAAGTTGTATATGTGATGATAACTCACGTATATATGTAAGTTTGAACTGACCAGCCAGATGCGCTTTGTTAGGAATTAAAATTACCGAGAAAATGAAAACAAAAGACGACCTCAGCCAGCAAAAATGCAAAGCGCTAGCGAAGAAAAACTCCTTCCTACGTAATTTAGCAAGCTAACGGTCTAGCTTTGAATACAACAGCTTGATTAGTCTCATACCCGCCGGTGGGTGAAGCCAGTGGGTGCACGGGTCGCGGGTCCATCAAAAATGGGAACCTACACCTTCCAAACATAACGCGGCATAATTTTCAGCAATAGAATTCATGATGACTTTATAAACCATTTGACATATAGATTTCCACCCGCCGCGGGACGCAACTAGTCTATATCTATACTAATATTATAAAGAGGAAAGGTTTGATTTTTTGTTTGTTTGTTATGTTTGTTTGTTTGTAACGAATAGGCTCCGAAACTACTGGACCGATTTGAAAAATTCTATCACCGTTGGAAAGCTACATTATCATTTTCAAAAAAATTAGGGATCCTTACTAAAACTCCAATAATGTAACCCAAGGTGTAAAAAAATAACCTTAAAAATTCCAATACCCGTGCGAAGCCGGGACGGTCCGCTAGTTAGCTATAAAATAAATTATAGTTTTCCTGTGTTTCTTATATCAAAATCTTTTCTTTCACATTAGAAAAGTTTTATTTTTCTCTTAACATTAAAAAAGCGTTTGCCCAACAGTAGTTTACAAGTTGATAATGCCAATAACCCATTAAATGAACCAGCTGTTTCATCTATCTCCCTGGGAATCTGGTAAACGTTCACTGTCACCCCGGCAAGTATTCAGTAGCTCACCTTCGCGGTGAAATTGCGGCGGAACTGAATATGAAACCGGCCATTATTTATTACCCACGGTGTATTATAAAAATTGTAATATTAGAGGAGGTGACACTTCAATATTCGGTTAAGGTGCAAGGGACGTATTCTAGAATGAAAATGTAAAGAAAGCAAAAGGTGATTTTATGTAAAAGGCTAAGAACAAAACCATCAGTAGATATTTAGCTTCACTATTACTACATAGTATAAAACAAAGTCGCTTACCGCTGTCTGTCTGTCCGTATGAATGCTTGGATATTTAAAACTTCGCAACGGATTTCGATGCGGTTTTTTTAATAGATAGAATGATTCAAGAGGAAGCTTTATAAACCATTTGACACATAGATTTCCACGCGAGCGAAGCCGCGGGGTGCAGATAGTATCTTATAACTTATAAACCAGTAATGTAATCAAGGTTATCTAAAGTAACGTGATCTGAACACTTAATTATAAGTACTTACTAGAATGGCAACCAACCCTACTCTCATGAATGAATAAATGAACACTTTATTGTATCCAAAATAACACCCTATATCTAAACCTTACATAATAACAGTACAATAGGCGGCCTTATCGCTTAAAGCGATTTCTTCCAGGCAACCAGGGATGGAGAATATATATAATATACAAAGAGTAGGTAGAGCACAAACAAACAGTAAAAGAGAAGTAAAAAAACAAAGAATACAAACATAATACATTGCATGCAATACAAAACGACTTAAATTAAAACTAACATAAAAGAAAAAATACAAATAAGAATAACTGAATACAATAAGAAGGTAGATTATCTTCGTATTGTAAAGGCGGCATTCTAACATCACCCTGAAAATATTATTATACTATCACGTGTGGTCTCCAGCGATCGTTTTGTAGCTGACCCATAGGTTTCCGGTGTACAAGCTTTGTCAATAGGTTTAAAGAGAATTATAGTACAGAAGAAGTAAAAATTACTTCTGGGAAAAAACCCACGGATCAATTTTTTTTACTTATTAATTAAAAAATAAGCCCTACGCGCTCTTGCAATGTCAGCATTCTCCTTAACGTCGGTAATACATATAATGCCCAACATATTTAAAAAGACTTAATTTTCTGAATGTTTATACCGTTAAGGGTCATCTCTCAGAATTCTACGTGGTTCAGGTTCAGGTTCAGGTGGGGGTACTCCATTTTCCGCATTTGGACTCCAGTTGGTCCTTTATGCGTAGAGTTTGCTAGCATAGCCAGCCTAGCTCCGTCCAGAAGCGCAGAATCTTCCTGGGGTCTTCACAGGCTTCGCGGAGCGACCTCGGCAAGTTGAGGATTTCTATACGTTGTGCTAGTACTCCCTCGCATTCCAGGATTACGTGGGAGGCTGTTTCGTCGTTGCTGAGGCATCCTCTACAGAGAGGGCTATCCGTCGCTCCGATGGTGAATAAGTGTTTGTTTAGTGGACAGTGTCCTGTTAGTGTTCCCACAAGGACACGTAGGTCCGATCTATTCAGATTTAGTAGGCGTTTTGTTAGCTTTGGTGATGTTGATGGGAGTGCCGTCCTTGCTTGTCTGCAATTGATTTGGCTAGTCCATCGTTCGTTATGTGTATTTCTAGTTCTGAGCTTGGTCCATGTCTGGAGCAGAGAAAATGGCAGGGGTAGGAATGGCGGTGGTCCTTCTATGGTTGTCGCCGATCCTCTTCGTGCCAGTTCGTCCGCAGCATCATTTCCTAGCGATCCACTATGTCCTTTGATCCATTGTAGGATGATCCGGTTTTCAGTGGATATCCTTTCCAGAGCAGAGTGACATTCGTAAACGAGCTTGGAGCTACAGCTGTTTCCTTCCAAGGCTCTGAGTATGGCTGCGCTGTCAGAGAGGATGCGTACACGTTGGTCTTTGATTCCTCTCTTCTGTACGGCTGTCGCTGCCTGTGTTATTGCTACGCATTCGCATTGGAATATAGAGCTATGCGTTCCTAGCGTTATTGATATGTTAATGTTGAGGTCCAGTGAGTGAACCCCGGCACCCGTACCGGTTTCGGTTTTGGAGCCGTCTGTGTAAATTCTGACTTCGTGGGTACCTGATTCATCTTTTTGGTCCTCGTATAGTTGTATTTGGTAGTGTTTGTTTAGTATTGGCTTGTTGGCCATTCTGTCACAAGGGGCCTCTGTGAGTGGTTCATATGTTATGGCCCTGTCCATGATCTGCGCATGAGGACTACTTGTGACTCCCCAGAGGCCTGTGTTGTGTAGTCTTAGAGCCGACATCGTGGCTTCTTGTTGTATGTAGAGGTCTAAAGGTGCTACATCTAGAATTATATCTAGGGCAGCGCCTGGTGTGGATCTCATGCATCCTGTTATCACGGAGCATGCCATTCTTTGAAAGCGTTGTAGTTTAGTTACCACGGTGCTCAGTTCCGTTCTAGTCCACCAAACTATCGCTCCGTAGGTTAATGTTGGTCTGATGATAGCAGTGTAGAGCCACTTGGATATTTTCGGTGAAAGTCCCCAAGTTTTCCCTAGCATTCTGCTGCATTGGTAGAGAGTAGCGGTCGCACGCTGGAGTTTGTAGTCAAGATGTTTGTTCCATAGCAGTTTGCTATCTAGTATGACCCCTAGGTACTTGACTTCTGTTTTTAGCGTTATATTTGTGTTGAATAGTTTTGGGATTTTTATATTACCCAGTTGTCGTTTGTTTGTGAACATGATCAGTTCCGTTTTTGTTGGGTTTACTGTCAGTTCGTGATCGTTGCACCATGTTTCAATGGTTTTGAAGGCGATTTTCATCAGGTCGCATAGTGTGTGCTCAAAACAGCCGGTCGCGAGGATCGCGAGGTCATCCGCGTATCCTACCGTGACCAGACCATGACCGTTGAGCTTACGAATTAGCTCGTCTACAACTATGTTCCATAACAAGGGCGAAAGGACGCCTCCCTGGGGGCAGCCTCTGGCGACTACACCTCTTGTGGTTTCGTTGATTTTGACTTGTATGGCTCTGTGTTGGAGCATGTTGTTTATCCACTCGGCCAGCGTCGGCGCTACACCATATCTGGTAAGGGCTCTGTATATGCTGGTGAAGTTGGTCTTGTCAAAAGCTCCTTCAATGTCTATAAAGGCAGCCAGTGTAGGTTGTTTTGATGATAATCCACCTCCTATCCGTGAGACTACGCTATGTAAGGCGGATTCTGTTGATTTGCCTTTGCTGTAGGCATGTTGTTGAGAGTGTAGAGGGTTGTGGTAGAGTGTGGTGTCTCTTATTTCTCTGTCACAAAGCCTTTCTAGTGTTTTTAGGAGGAATGATGTCAGGCTTATAGGTCTGAAAGATTTCGGTTGGGTGTAGTCACTCCTTCCTGGTTTAGGTATGAATACTACCTTCACTTCCCTCCATATGTGAGGTATATATCTATGGGCAATGCATGCCCTGAATATCTTCACTAGGTGGTCTGCTAGTAAGCCACTGCACCAGCTGAGCATACCTGGAAAGATCCCGTCCAGTCCTGGTGCTTTGAAGGGAAGGAAGCTGTTAATTGCCCAGATTACCTTTTCACGGTTTATCATATTCTGGGCTGTTATCCAGTCTTGGTCGGTGGACGTGCGCTCTGATATCTCCTCCCATGTGTTGGTGTCTGTGACAAGACAGCCTGGGAAGTGTGTATTCAGAAGCACTTCGCTGGTTTCAGCGTCTGATTTGGTGTAGGTATTGTCAGGTTTGATGAGGCACCCAAGCGTGCTTTCTGGCACGTTTGCCAGTATAGTTCTTATACGGGAGGCCTGATTGTTGTTTTCAATGTTGGTGCAGAACCTTTCCCAACATTCGGTTTTTCTAAGGCGAATTTGTTTTTTGTAGGTTCTTTTCGCATTGTAGTAGTTCACCCATGCTTCGTCTTGTCTAGTGTTTATGGCTCTGTTGAACAGTTTCCTTACTTTGCGACGCAGTCTTTGCAGTTCAGGACCCCACCATCGTCTGTTTGTCCCCTGTTTAGGTATGACTAGAGGGCAGGATTGTTCATAGCTGTTGGTAAGAATATATGTTAGTTGATTTGTGTAGTGGTCTATTTCCGCTACTGTTATGTTATCAGGTATGTTAGGCTTGTCTGTAATTCCTAATTTGACTGATTGGAAGAATTTAGTCCTATCGGTTTTACGTGGGACACGCCTAGGTTGTGGGCTGGGTAGTGACAGTTCCAGAACATACCTTATCCATCTGTGATCTGAGCATGAGGCCTCGTTAGAGACATGCCAGTCTTTGATGAATTCGGAAATGTCTGGGGTCGTTAGTGTTAGGTCTATTATTGTTTGGGCTCTGGATGTTACAAAAGTGGGTTCAGAGCCCCTGTTTTGAAGGAGAAGGTTAGTAGAGATAAAATAGGTTACCAGTTCTTCTCCTCGGTCATTGCACCTGGCGCTATTCCATAGCGTGTGGTGTGCGTTGGAGTCGGTGCCGATGATGAGCTCGAGTTTCTCCCTCTCGCAGTACTCGATCAGGGACACCAGCTCTGGTGTGGGTGTTGTTTCGTCGATTGGTTGGTAGGCTGATGCTAGGACTATCTGTGTTAGCGACTTGTTGGTGGGAGATAGATATAGCCTAGCAGCTGTTAGGTCTCTGGAACAGAGTTCAGTTATTAGTAGTGTTTTCGCACTTCGCGGAACAACTATGCAGGTTCTGAGGTTGCTTACAGTTGTGTTTGCGAGGAGCTTGCTACCCGGTAGCTTTAGGCCGCAAATCTGGCCTTTCCTGATCCACGGTTCTTGGATAAGGGCCACGGTGTTGGGGTTTTCCTCCAGCATTCTGCGTATGGACGCGCTAGCTGTAAGGCTGTGCTGGAGGTTTGCTTGGATGAAAGGAGTGGCGGGGAGTGGTGGATCAGGAAGTGGTTTGTGTGTTGGTTTAGGAGCGCTTGATAGGAGAGGAGCCGGTGTCGCTCTCGCTAACATCGCTCCCCTCCGTATCGAGAAAGCGCTCCTCAGATAGTGGGGATGGTGGATCCTGGACATCCATCAGGTCCAGCCCTTGGGATGAATGCGGGGCTGGAGAAGAGTCCGCTGCGTACCCCGAACTGGGGCCAGGCTGCGGATCGTGGTCAGCCTTGGATCCTGTAGGGGAACCAGGCTCTGGACCAGGGTTGGGTCCAGGATTGTTTGCTGAGGCGTCCTTGTTCTCGTCCTTGGGTTCATCTTTTTGGATGATCTTTAGGTAGATATTCCCAAGGAGCCAGTACAGGCGCCGATCGTGTTGTCGTGCTTTTTCAACCTCAGACTCGGGAACGAGGAGAAGCAGGTATGTGCCGGGACCACCCTTATCATCCCGCCTCTCCGTTCGGATTGGGTTCCACGAGTCGATGTTGACGTGTGGGTTATAGCCCGCCAGAATCGTGCGGATCTGATCGGTTCTCATTGGCATGCTTGCTGGTGTCGGAACGAACAGACCACACATGATTCTTCGCTCGAGCTCAGACTGTTTCTTGACCACCAGCTTGGTCTCGGCGATGGGTGATTTGAGGTTTTCTACGTTTGTGCGGAGCCACGCTAGCGAGTTGTCGTCGAGGCACCAGAATTTAAGGACGCCATTGCTATAATGCGCACGGCCACGGAATCGGACCTTAGAGGTATCAGGTCGAGTGGCTGGATCCAGCATCTTCAGCGCGACCGTCACCTCTAGTTTTTCACGTATTTCCGTGGCCTGCTCCTCCGTTAAGTCCTGGCACGGCTCAACTGTTATGGCTACGCAGAGGTCGTGCGACCTGAAGGCTTCTGCGTAGCTCGTTGGTTCGGGCTTGTTTCCCATATCCGACCTTTGGCGCTTACTATCACCATAAGGTGTAGTAGTGTCGTCGGGTCTGGGACGTTTGACGCTCTGAGGTTGAGCCGGTGGGGGCTTGTTTTTGCGGGCCAAAGCAGCCAGCCTCCCTGCGCGTTTCCCTCTGGGTCTGGGTCGCTGAATAGGTGTCTGGCTTCCGTCGACAGGCACTGGCGCTGCGTTCGGCTGCGCCGGTGCGTGGACCTCTTCGGCGGGACGAGTCCCACCTACTTCGGTCGTGGACTTACCGGCTGCACTAAGCAGCTGTTTTCGTCCACCGTCGGTTACCGTTAGCCTTTTCTGCGCCCGCGCCTTTTGGGTCTCGCCCGGAGGGTGGCGGGGCTTGTTACTCTTCCTCCTGCACTTCCTGGAAGGAACAAGATCCCAGTTCGGCCCTGGGTCGGGCATAGCGGCCCTTAGTTCTGAGAGTTCTATGACCGTCTCATGCGAAGAAGCCCCGGGGGGCGCTTCGACTTTTGAGACGGTCCGTCGGACCGGTGTAGGTGCTTCTGAAGCATTGGCCCTTGACGTCGTTGGTAGGGGCGGCGCAGATGCAGCCGCGAAGATGTTAGGCTTAGGCGCCTCCGAAGATGCAGCCCTAGCTTGTTGGTTCGATCGTTTTTTGAGCTTATTGCTAAGCTTAGGCAGTTCTTTGCCCCCCCCAGAGTACGAGGGGCGGCCCGAGCTAGGCTCGGGGAGGGATTCTCCGGTAGAACCGGTACCCTCCTGGGGAACATATTGATTTTTAAGACTTGCCATATTTAATAATTTGAGGGTTATCATCCCCTTTTATCTTTTAACTATCGTCTGGTGGTTTTAGTTACGTCTATTTCTGAGGGAATTAGACCGATAACAGGGGACAACCGCGTGAAGGATTCCCCACCAGGCTTGCCTTAGGGATCGGCGACTGTTGCGCTACTCTCCCCTAAAACCATTTGCGCCTTACATTTCTTGAAGAGCTATGCAAGGCAGGTCTGTATCTATCCTAAGCAAGCAGGCAGCTAAACTAGGTGACTAGGGAAGCAAGCAAGCAGCTAGGCAGTGCAACTATTAAAGCATAGACACAACCCCCCCCCTTCTACGTGGTTATTTTACTCGGTAAACGACGAGGAAAATAGGTAGGTATAATAATATTTTTTCTTGTAGGACGCCCTCTGACCAGGTCACCCAAAGGTAATTCATGACGACCTGCGAAAGACTGCAGGTAGATGCTGGATGAGGCATGCTGAAGACAGGGCGCTGTGGCGCTCATTGGGGGAGGCCTGTGTCCAGCAGTGGACTGCTATAGGCTGATGATGATTTCACTCCAACCCATATGAGAGTGTTGGACGTCAATACTTTGGTGTCCGTACCAGTAGGGACTCTTTGAGGTTATTTCACACTAACGTGTCGGAAGGAGCATGAGACCTCTTGATAGTATTACTTTGGTGTCCGTGCCAGTATCTGAACATTTTCAACAAGTCCGCCGGTACACCCTTGTCCCTCAACTCTCTCCAGAACACGTTATACGAGACGAGATCGAATACCTTAGAGAGGTCGAGGAAACAGGAATAAACTAGCGTCCCACGACTTGTTGTTCAAATCCAAACAAATTTACCGTAGAAATTGTGTACACAAGATCTTAAAATCTAGGTTAAACAACAGTTTGTATATGAAATATGGTCGTACAATATTCAACTTACATAACTAGGTAATTTAATGATTATAATTTTTGTATGTCAAGTTCTTTATTGTCATAAAAACATTTTTCTATGAGCCATCTACGGAGTTTTGTCGACAACGGGCACCACGAGCACCTCCACAACATCGCCCCGCCCCAGCCCCGGCCCCAGGAAGACGACCGCCCATGGCGACCCCTTCCGCGGGACCTGATCCCTGCGGAACCACCATAGAGTCCTAGGGTTTATTAAAAAAAAAACACAATGGAAACACAAAAAAAAAAAAAAAAAAGATTATAACCGAATGCTGCCAAAAAAAACATTGATTTGAAAAAGATTCCCTCAAAACCCAAGGACCGAGGGGTCGTCACCCCTCGAGTTGACGCCGGGGTAATGAGGACAAGCCTCGAGGCCCCTCTCTATGCCCCCACCAGGGCCGGAAAGAAATCTATTGATTGGAGTTTTGTCTTAAATTTACAAGTAGGCAGTTTTCTTCTGCATACATGTTTGTAGAATTTTTCAATAGAGGTGTGTTTTGTTTTGACAATATATTATATAATAATTTATCTTTATCCAAATGCAATAATGTAATAGGTATAACTATAAGTTCAAAGCGAGTGTGAGCGCCAGTACAAACCAATGTTGATTTGATGGTGAAATATTGGCAAAAATATATAGTTAGGTTTACTTCGTCCTTAACACTTTGACTGCGATTTTTTTTCGACGACTGCGATCTTTTTTTTAACCTAAAAAATTCGTGCTGCCGCTCTACACAGCGGTTGTGTTGCGCCGCATATGCGTTTCGTTCGAAAAATATTACGGCTGTGCTGAGTCACAAGATCTGTATTTTCTCAGCCGCTGCGCTAGTGTGGATTTACGCATATTAGTCACTTGTAGAAAACACATACCGTGTGATTTCAGCACTCAAAGTGTTAAAGTCGTGTTCTCTTAATGTTGTATTTTCTGTCTCAGTTAATAAATGCGATCCATTATTAATTTCTTGCTAAATTTATCATCTCTACGAAATCTTCTGGAGAAGCTCATAAAGTGGGCAGACCACTCAATTAGCAACTTGGAATTAATCTTATTACCTTTAATTTTTTTTTAATTTGGTTCATAAACGATAAATAATGCTGCCAAATTTTCACGTTAAACGAATAATAATTATTATTTATTTATTTCAACATTAGTCTAGTACAGGATGGAAAATACATAAAAACTACGGCCCATATAAAATATATACCTTAATCTAACATATATAAAATAAACCTATATTACTAGCACATAATGTCGGCGACGACGTGTGCGATGCAATAGTGCTGCGACGGGTAATCGACCGCGAAAACGCCGGAACAGCACATTCTTCGGCCAGAATTCTTCGTTAGTTCGTTCATCATCATCATCATCATCAGCCTATAGCAGTCCACTTCTGGACATAGGCCTCCCCCAATGAGCGCCAGCTCTGTCTTCAGCTTGCCGCATCCAGCATCTACCTGCAGTCTTTCGCAAGTCGTCATCCCACCTGGTCGGAGGGCGTCCTACACTACGTTTACCGAGTCGTGGTCGAGTTCGTTCGTTAGTATTTAATTTCATACTATCATTTAGCCGAAGGCCATTTATTAGCTTCTCTGTTGTTAGGTTAATGTTACTTATTTTGTATGTAATTAAGCTGTAGGCCTTCCTTAAAATAAATAAGTTGGTGAAGGTCGAATAAAAATGGGGTTTATTACCGTCCAGGTAACCAGCAGCTGTATTTTTAATACAATCTGTGTAAAAACCTCTTGTTTATAATATTACTGTCATAAAGATAATCTCTCGAGTTTTATAACTGTTAAGTTTAATTAGAAGACCTTTTTGCTGACACGAAACAGGCCCGTCGTAAACTTGGAAGGAAAATTGAATTTAATTCGGACTAACTAAAATTTAAGTAAAATTTGAATTGGTTTCGAAGGGATACTTCTGCGTTGATACAATGCAAGTTATGATAAAAAGCAATAAATAAGACGCATTTAATTACTTTGTATATTTTACTAGCTTCTGCCCGCTGCTTCGTACTAACATAACATCGGCATAATAAATTGTCTATTATATTAAAGTTTGGCTATGTTCTGAATGTACGATAATTCGTGGACAGAAACAAGTAAAAAAATAAATATAAAACATATAGAATTATAGAACTTATAATAGAATATTTAACATATTTGCAGATTTATAAAGCAGCACCTAAGCGTTACAAGGTTTGTTTTGCCACAAATGTCGCAACATGGTGTAAAGACTGTGATGCTAACCAGCGTAGATTATGAATATAAATAATGTTACCACCGAAAGTTACACAAACACACTAGATACACAGCAATAAACCTTATTTAAATATTTATTTTGCTGACCGATACACTTGCGCTCCAATTTTTTCAAATTTCCGCTTTAAAACCATCAAAGTAAGTGCTTTTATAGGTCGTCACGTCAATCCACTCTAAAACAGATTAAAGCACCCCGTCATGAAACTTAATGGTACATGCCGGCACAAACCCATAAACCCAAACGACAATACCCAGTCACTTCCGTTGCGATGGCTTATGTCGCCACTAGCGTTTGTACGTGACTTTACTTGCGTGGTACTTAAGGTGAAATCACCACGTTTATTGTTATTAAACGTCAAATTCTTCTTCTTTCTAGCCTCCTTCAAACTATTTCCATAAATAATATTGGACAATCCACACAGTATCATCTAGCCCCAAGCTAAGCAGAGCTTGTGTTATGGGTGCTAGATGACTGATACATTTACATAGATGATATTTTTCATTATACATCGAAAATACCCAGAATACACGGGACAAATATTTGTGGATCGTACAGTACGGGAATCGAACCCGCAACCTCCTATGTCGCAGGCGTTTCTTCGCCCACCGCGCCACATCGGTCTCCAAACAATGTGAGTTTATTCGCTCGATACTACGTAGTATGTGCCTTTTCTTTAAGCTCAAGACAAATAATATTCATTCAGGATCTAAGTAAAACCCAGTTAAATGAAGTCTGTATATGCTTCAAAAGTAGGGAAATCATTTATGGGCAATAGCGTGCGCTTCTATAATAAGCTTCCATCTGAAGCAACTGAGCTCCCTAGTCGTAAATTGAAACATTACATATGTAAAACAAAATCTCATCAAGAAGGCTTTCTACTCCATAAATTATTACCTCAATGATGTTAACGCTCAGTTTCGCACCAATAATAGTAAGTAATTTAATGTTGTGCGTAGCTCTACTTAAATATTGACATGTATCGAATCATATTATATTTAGACTTACATAGGCAAATAACCATGTATTAGACATATAAGAGATGAACATACTAAAAAGGATAAAATAATTTATTTATAGCCACACACAATAATAAACAATTACAAAAAAAAGGAAAACACATCAAAAATACAAAACAACTTAAGTAGTAGGGTTTAAACTATACATAATGTAGCGTGGTAGTAGAGTCCCAAGTGTAAGAATAACTGGTCTTTCCCTATGTGCACGGCTAATAAGGTCCAATTTCAGCTTCTTTTCATTATCGACCGAGGACGATAGTGACACTGGACCTTAAATTGGGGTGACGTCGTGTCTCGAGTAACGGTCCACAGATTAAACATAACAAAGTTTTGCTAGTGGTTTTTTTACTAGTGGTTTCTTTTTCACTTCTTCCACTAGTGGACAAAAAATTGAAGTGATCAACCTCACTATTTCTATTATTTACTGTTCTAAGTAAATAATAGAAATAGTGAGGTTGATTTATTCAATACGAGTACAAGTAAGCTTAGACGCTTACTTAATGACCATTTTTTAAAAGTGTAAATGTTATCTGTTTAAATTAGTTTTGTTTTATAATTATTTTTCTATACTTATGTCTATTTATTATCTTTATAAAGTCGTTAACCTACTTAGCTTCATAACTTATTTTTTTTTTATTATCTATCAGCGGAAACTTTTATTTAGCCATCAGCAAACATACACTGGGTCTTTCCAGGCATGTTCTATATATGTACCTCATTTGTAAACCTAGCTGTAAGTTTCTCCAACATTTTATAAATAAATAAGTACTTACATTAATTTTATTTGTCAATAAGTTATAGTATAAGTTAAGTGCTTATTTTCCTCTCTATAGATGGCTCTGCGTCTGGATTGACGCAATTCCGCCAACTTACTTTGTAAGCCTAAAAAAATAAATGCTATTGACTTTGACATTGACAAAACAATCAAAAAATTACCGTGGCCTTTTAACAACACATTTCTGACATTCCCACTATCTTTCAAGCCTTCCAGAAATATCAAGCAGAAAGGCAGTTGCAGGCCGTTCCCGAAATACCCGTATTTATCGATCTCTCTACGTATTCTGCAAGAATCCACAAAGCTGCGGCTCTTCGCGTATTTGTACGTCTTTGGAACGTGGCTATGCTACATGGAAATGCATTTGCTGAATATACTAGATCTAGATATGTACATATGTTGAATCTCTCAATGCAGGTACCGACTTAATAACATTGGTATATTCAAGGCTGTTTGAATCTCTCGCAAATGTTCACTTGCTCTAAGTAAGATTGTGGTCAACCAAGGTTCATCTATACTAATATTATAAAGAGGAAATGTTTGATTTTTGTTTGTATGTATTGAATAGGCTCCGAAACTACTGGATCGATTTGAAATATTATTTCACCGTTGGGAAGCTACGCTATCCCCGGTGAACATAGGCTATATTACATTTTCAAAAAAGTTAGGGATCCTTACTAAAACACCAATAATGTAACCCAAGGTGTGAAAAATGTACCTATAAAATTCCTTGCATATCAATACGCCATTTTTTCTAAATAAACGTGGTTGCTAAGCAACGCTCTTTTGACAACAAAGGTTTGATAACAATTTACTGTATGGAAACTCTTTGTTAGGTTACGCCGTTTTTGATTATTTTGTAGTAAAGCGTTTACATTATCTTTGATTTTGTATCTGTAGACACGATAATAATTTGTTGTGGTTGTGTTTGTTCAGTGTTATTCTTTCAGATTATTTGCGAAAATTCGAACGTTCTCTATCATAATGGTTGAGACAGACTGGCGAGAAATATTGAGCTTCTCACAGCTCGGGCAGGCTGATAAAGAAACTTTGATATGTTCCCATTTTAAATACCCAAGTGACATCCTTTATCCTACTTAATATTATAAACGCGAAAGTTTGTAAGTATGGATGGTAAATAATAAAAATAAAAAATACCCGTGCGAAGCCGGGACGGTCCGCTAGTATCTTATATCTAAATATTAAAATAGGCGGCTTTATCGCTGATAGCGATTTCTCCCAGGCAACCTAACATATTGTGCTTAAGTGTGCGTGTAAACACAGAGCAGGTGCGTTCCTATTCCCTCACTCTCATTGATAATCCTATAGAAAGGCAGAATGATAGAAACAGAGAGGTTAGATGCAGGACTGACAACTTGTACATTTTAAAAATACAACAAAAAAAAAAAAAAATATACAAAGTATGGGATAATTAAGCGGTCTATACATATATTTTTTCTACCTATAGATAGGTATATTTTCTGTTATCTTAGATGTTATTCAACCTAATGGGTTAGCTCTGTAATTTTATTTCGCAAACATTACGAAGGATCGTGTATGGCTTCGGGCGAAACATGCAAAGAGTAATAATACCCTTTACTTCAGCTTTTACAGCAAAACATTTTATAAGGCTGTTCTTAAATATTTTTGGGAAAACGTGGGTAGGTAAGAAGCCATATTGAGACCGTTCCTTTATTAATTGTTGAGAAGCATAACAGTGATTCTTTAACATGTTCGCAGCAACAGTTCAAATAAATAATTATTAGATGATTTTGATTCCTTAATTTTTACATGGGTTTTTTAAGTTTTGCGGGACAGTAACCATGGGAGAGTGGCAGTGTTATGGGACCACCTAGGGAACAATTTCTATACGTATAATAGCGAAAGAATCATCGAATCGTATGACGGAGAAATCGACAAACATACATATAGCCGAACATAGAATTTCCTCTTTCTTTGAAGTCGGTTAATGAAATAAGGCCCTTGGTTAAATAAATTCCTTTATTAACAAATTTCACATCTAAATTCACTTTTTACTTATGTTACTTCAGTCTACGACAAGTGTTCTTCAAAGAGATGATCGGGCAATTACTTTGTAATTATCATTTTTCATCGTATATTAATCCTCAAAGTTACCTGACGAAACTACAAATAATTGGTGGTGGTATTCTTCGAAATATAACTGCACAACTTAGTAGCTATTCGGCCCCTAGGGATGGACAGCAATTACCTTCAATGTGTTTAAACACTTAAACTGTGATCACTAATCCGCCTACTTGGTGTGGTGATTATAACAAAGCCCCCTTTTTTGGGGGGTAGGTATACCTATGTGTGCTGAGATGTTCAAAGCGAAGTTTTACCTTGACAGCTGTTTCAAAAGTTCTCACCATAAGACCCATTCCCTGTTTAAATAAAATTAAAACTAGATTAGATCACCTTCGCGAATTTGTCCTTACAATTGTCGGCTAATCGACCGCTTAATGGCTGCTTAATTACATTTTGTAACTGAATTAACGGATTCAAGCGATACTCAACCCTATTTGCTCTTGGGTTTAACGGATCACATTAATTGGCTGGATCAGGGGACGGGACTGAATCAGAACTAATGAAAACTGAGCCTTGTGGACAAAGTTTCTGTTGAAAACTCATCGATTTTCGCGTGACTACGATCTTAGAATCTAAACATCCTAGTACATTATAATAAACAAAGACAATTGCTTTAAATGGTTTAGCAGGCCACTCTAACCATAACGGCTTGTAGGAATATACCCGGCCAGCTTGAAGCAGTGAGCTTGGGACTGCTTCAAGCTGCAACTGCATACTCTATACTAATATTATAAAGCGGAAAGGTTTGATTTTTTGTTTGTTTGTAATGAATAGGCTCCGTAACTACTAGACCGATTTGAAAAATGATTTCACCGTTGGGAAGCTATGTTCATCGGGGATAGTGTATCCCCGGTGAACATAGGCTATATTATATTTTCAAAAAAGTTAGGGATCCGTACTAAAACCGTGCGAAGCCAGGAAGGTCCGCTAGTCTGCTCGAGCAGTTTTTACACACTACACTATGTTAACATAGGTTCGCACACTCGTACTAAAATATATTTAAGTAGATACTTAAGTCGGTATTGTATAGGTAGGTAATAAGTAAAATAAAATAATAAGAATCTTTAAACCGAGTTGTATAGGTACTACCTAACCTATTCAACTGCTCGAGCGGTTCTGTGTAATAGAAAACTATAATGTAGGTCGCTATACGGTCACAGCTTGAAGCAATATGTAGGCCCTAACTAAAATGAGTAGTTTTTCTGTTAAAACTACTCATTTTAATTTTACTGTTTTATTGTTTAAAGGTTATATATAAAGAGTTGTGTGGTCATAAGTCATAACTGTTAGTGAATTTTGGTTATGATACATGAGCTTGTTGAATGTCTACAAAAGAATAATATTGTATGCCATAATTTTTTTAATAAAAAAACCTTTTAACGAATGTAAAAATAAAATTCTATATTACGCTAATTGTGACCAGAAATTCTTGAAGCTTCTGCCAAACGACTGATCAAAAGAATATAAATAAATAAATAATGCTGGACAATTCACACAGCATTATCTAGCCCCATGGTAAGCAGAGCTTGTGTTATGGGTACTAGATAACTGATACACATAATACAATACATTACATAGATAGATATTTTTTATTATATATAGAAAACGACCAGAACACTCGGAACAAATATCTGCAGATCGTACACACAATTGTTGCGATGCGGGAATCGAACCCGCAACCTCCTGCGTCGCAGGTGGACCTTCGCCCATCGCGCCACATCGGTCGTCAAATATGGAAGTGTATTTTCAATATCCTACAGTATTATTATATCTATACAAAAAAAAATCTTCTAGAGTGTACATTTACAAAGGCGTTGCCTAACGCCTTGACCCTGACCCACGTTACATGACTTGCATGCGAAGAAACTGAATAATAAACATGTGGAGCAATAAAAACATAATTAAAGTGACCTATTTTTGTCTTCATTTTTATTGCATTTTAGCCTCGGTTCAAGGTTATGACAAAAAGCCCTAACTGAGAGATCGCAACTTTTTGATCGAGTCTTTGAAATTGTTATTTGGTGATAGATTTGACAGCTTTTCAAGCCCAGCCAGTCAATTAAGTAATCACCCAAGAGCTCGTCACATCTTGTGATATGCGAGTTGCGAGCTGACGGTAGTTATAAAAATTACTGGCTACTCACAAAGTATTCTATCCTGCTAGGTGGGCGATTTTTTTTTTCTTTTATTTCCCTACATAAAACAAAGTCGCTTCCCGCTGTCTGTCTGTCCCTATGTATTTTTATTTTCTTTGGGTGGCTTGGATAACACACTATGATAGGCCTATTGTGATCGCCACTTACACGTTCAGCCCCGAAGCCGTAGCGTTCATAGTTCGCCACTAACCCTTACAGCTGCTAGGAACTGTAGGATTTTCTTCGGCCCTATGTATGCTTAGATCTTTAAAACTACCCAACGGATTTTGATGTGGTTTTTTTTAAAGATAGATTTATTTGATACAAACATTTCGACGCGAGTGAAGCCGCGGGGCGAATCTAGTTGACTTTAAAAAAAAACATGGTTCTAGAACAATGATATATTCTAGAACAACCTAGATATTATTGCTCTTAAAGAACTATTAAAGTGGCTAGATAAGATGTTTAAGTACCTTATGCAAGTCGCCCGAGGAGCTTCAGCGGAAACCCTCAAAGCGTAAGTCTTGAAAGTTAGTCTCACTTGTTAAAGACAGTAAAATTCAGGCGACATTCAGTGGTAAAGTAAAATACAAGTTTCAAATGAATTCATTCAAATTCATCGCCTATAAAGACGTTTTACGATTGTTTTCGGGTTTCAATGTAAAAGATGAACTTGTTTCAACGTAATTTATGCTTTACTTTCAAAGTTTCAGTATACTCAATTTACTTTGTAAGCTTTTTGTTTCGCACTTTATATTTGAAGTTAAAGCGATGTTTTATTATTTGTATCAGTTACCATGTTCAGCTGTCATGATTATAACTCGTATCAAAAAATACTTGTTCGTTACCGACCTAGTTGTAAATTTTTGGAAACAGATGTGTAGATTACACATGAAGAATGAAGAATGGTAGTTTTGAGAAATTATCCATATATTTTTTTCATTACCTATGTAGTCATAATCATCATCGTCATCAGCCTATCTTAGTCCACTGCTGGACATAGGCCTCCTCCAATGAGCGCCACAGCGCCCTGCCTTCAGCTTGACGCATCGAGCATCTACCTGCAGTATTTCGTAGGTAGATGCTGTCTTACCTATGTAATGATATCATGAAAATCAATTAAATTTTTTTTATTACTTTTTAAAACTTAGTATTTTTATACTATGATGTAATTTGTTATTCATGATTATGTAAAAGTGAGAAAGGAGCTAATATACGAGTACAAATAAAACAAATACATTAAAAAAGAAACGTTTTATTCATAGTTTCACTAACAGTGCATTCACAGTTAAAGTTTTTTGTAAAAACCACCCCAAAAATAATACATCGTACTTATATAGATAATAAAATTAAAAATAGCCTGAAATACAAATATACATATAGGATAGCTTGCATTTGTTCGTTGAGAGCTATATAGCTCTCAACGAACAAATGCAAGCTATCCTGAAATCTTGTACACAAAGAAAAATAAAGTTTAAAAAATACAATAGAGTTCTGGACCTTTGGGAATAAGCTAATAATACGTCAAGGATGAGAAGATAGTTATGAATTTTTTAATTGCGAGTTTCTTTTAAGTTTTAAATAAACCAGTCATGAATACGTACTTCCGGTTTGTGGATTGTGTACACCGAGTCTAGAGGTAAGTCATAATGCCTACTTTAAAAACATATTTAATTATTTATTTTGCTTTATTCAGAAGACAAACAGTTTTACACACTTAACAGATAACTTAAATCATAACTTATAACCATTTATGTGTCCTCGCGTGTAGAAGCTAAAGGATATAGAACATAAAATGTATTCGCTGGTTATTAAAAATGAAAATCATTAACTTATTTATACATATAAATAGATAGATAGAAAACACTTTATTATACCACACAAAACAGAACAGGAATACACAATAGAATGAAGGAAGTATAAAGGGCGGCCTTATCGCTGAGAGCGATCTCTTCCAGGCAACCTAAGTAATATAAGAATATACATTTTCAGGATAACCCTCTTTCCCCAAAATATATGAAACATTAGTTACAAGACTAGAAAGTTCAGTGATTATTCTAACATCTAAATAGAAGGCCGTGGACTTAGGCAAGTTATATACTACGCATTATATAATATTTTATTGAATACAGAATTATTACGTAACGCCACCTTAGCAAAACATGAAATGACCTACGCTGCTAAAAGTATCTACAGTTTGACATTATACTAAATGAGAAAATATTTACTTAAGTTTTAACTTTAGGGTATTTTGAAGTTTTAAGTTCTTATTTATTTGTATGTTTGGTCTGCCTGTTGAAAAATAGCACTTTACTATAAGAGTTTATAGTCCAATTACAATAGTATCTACTCTCTTGAAGAATTTAATAAAATTTTGATATCAATAGTAGCTATAAGAAGGGTTTCTAATTACTAATAAATTAGTGATATAGATTACGTTTTTAAAAAATAAAATAGTGTAACTGATTTAATTATCTATAGAAAACATCAGATATCTATAAACCAAGTTTATTTACATTGACCTATAATTACTATGAATAATATTACGATATTAACACTTTGACTGCGATTTTTTTTCGATGACTGCGATCTTTTTTATTCCCAAAAAAAATCGTGTTGCCGCTTTACACAGCGGTTGTGTTGCGCCGCACATGCGTTTCGTCCGAAAAATATTACGGCTGTGCTGAGTCACACAGATCTGTATTTTCTCAGCCGCTGCGCTAGTGTGGATTTACGCATATTAGTCACTTGTAGAAAACACATACCGTGTGATTTCAGCAATCAAAGTGTTAAAGAAAATACAAACAATATTAAACTGTTCTCTACACTAGTGACTAGATGAAAATGCAAACACTTACTCTAAGCGATATGTGCCCTATAATCAAGCTTAGCATTATGAACCTTGTATTAAAATACATTAACACTAAATTTGCTAAATCACAACACAGCATACAAAATAGCATTAAGAAAAACTACTGTCGATTATAAGAGACAAATATTATGTAGAGAAAATCAGTGAAAAGTAAAAACACAAATTGAGAAAAGAAACATAAAGTAATAACTAGATTATTTAAAATGTTCTTGTTAAATTAAACTTAAAGACATTATTGAATAAACAAGATTCGAAAAAGAATATTAAAACACCATTTCTTATATTACTTATAATTATATAATTACGAAGTGATGCAGTTAGCACATTATCTACTTTAGAACATACGCTTTGTCAGTTTTTGGTAAATAGTTCTATGTACAAGGCTTAGACCTAAGATACGATATTATCTAATGAAGCTGAAGTGATTAGTTGCCAATAACTAGTATATATAGTATAACTAGTATATATTGCACTTATACACAACAATATATATATATATATATATAATTTCATTTAATTTCATGTAAAACACATGCTTTTTCAACGAAATAAGCTAAATTTAACGTGGCATGAACTTTTAAACTTTAAACGTATTTAAAAAAAAATATAATATAACAGAAATATATACTTTAATTTATATTTTTATACAGAATATCTTTAACTCTATTTTCTCTCTCAAAGTCAAAAGCTTACAAATTTGATTCTAAACAATTTCGTTAACATATTATATACTTAACTACTTAATGATTTGAAACTACAAGCAAACATCTTCGTAATAATCATTACCTACATATACATACGCTTTATTAACTATGTAAGTCGTAGTTATCCCGGTTTTTTATGTACATTTCCTTACATAATATAATGATAGTAAAGCTTTACATAGATCACTATTTAGTTATTAGTCACATCTATAAAAATTCGATTAACTTTATTACATCTATTAGGATAATGAACTTTGGTATCATTATTTATATTGCCTTATAGAGATTCAAAAAAAATTACATAGTAATTATTACAAGCTACATATGTTCTACATCTATTTACAAATTTAAAGTACTCCACAGTTAATAAACAATCACAGCTATTGCAGACATAAATATGAATAAGAATAATTACTCTATTGTATAGGAATTAATCATTGGATATACCAATGATTAATTCCAAATCAGCTGTGCTTAAAATAATCCAAGACATTCATAGATCTATTTAGTAGAGAAAAGTGGGACCCGCGTACAATTAAGTCTAATAAACATTTAAATATAAACAGAATAACTTTATAACTAAGTAGGTTCTTCACTATCACTGGGTTTCGTTTGACCTATATCATACTCTTTTAACGCATCTTCTATATGTTTTACCTGTTGAAAGAAATTATTAATATTTTATTAACTGCATAGGATAGAGTGAAACTTTTCTCAATCATTTTAAAATCAATGAAATAGATCTACCTAGTTGTATAATAGACTTAAAAATGAAAGTCACAAAGTCGGACGACCGACCTTATATCAAATTAAACGGACGGATCAAAACAATAGCTCAACCAACTTTGTTAACAGAACGTGTCAAAATTACCCTTAACTAACCTCAAAGAATACAATACGGACCCTCTACAACTAGTGGTAAGGGTGAAATTCAAAATGATGATAAAGCTTACCTGTGTAGCCCCCGGGTCGGTCCCAGGATGGGAGTACTTGTGGAGAAAATGACATGTTCCTGGGATGTCTTTGGGGAACGAATTTGGAAGACACGAGGGGTCTCGAGGCTCCATCTCAAAGCCGGGGAATTTTATTAGCCACCTGCAAAAAGTTTTTGTTACTTCGGAACGAGTTGAGGCTAGGCGAAATTGGACACAGCTAAGTGATTTGCTTTTTTTCGGTAAACACCGTATAAAGCTTTCCTTTGAACTTGTCTTTGTTTTTCCTACATGGAAGGGTTTTTAGTTACCTTAACTATCTATTGTCGTTTTGAAACAAAAAGAGCATAGTAAATTTGGACGACCTCTGTGGCATTGGAGCAAATGTAAATAAATAATGATGCATAAAATTATAGTGAATTGATTAGATATGGTGGCGCTACTGAAAGTTTGTAGGTATTTACTGTCATGGTATTTACCTTCTGCGTAGAACTTTGTATTCCTGTTATGATTAATTACATAAACAAAATTGCATAGTAAGTAACGATACTCGTTAAGCACTTCGGGAAATATCACTTACTAAGTAAAATACCATTTGTTTACGGACTTACTTATTTATAAAAGGATATTTATGTGACTCAATATGTATTTTAGGTGGGAGAAGCCACTGACTCCTGAAATATAGTTTGTACTAGGTTCGCGAGTATATATTGATTGGTTTTTATATTTTACTTAACTTTTATGTTTGCTAATATAATCGTCTTCTTTGGCGACGAAACCTTGGTCGTTCAATTAATTATTATCAAGTAGGTATAGTTTCCCATAGTCATATTTAATGCCACAGCTTTTCTGCAGCGACTGGCTATTATTGGCTACTTTTTGTTTGAGTTCGTGATTCATTGTTTTCGCGACGGGTCGCAGAGTGCTGAAAGTTTTCAGGATTTATCTAACTTTGGAGTACGGCTGGGCTTTTGTGGGTGTCTATCAAATTAATCTTTGTTCGGATATTCTTTCGGACATTTTGCGAAAATTACCTAAGTTCGTAGTTTTGAAATTTTATGAAGAGCATTAGAAAGCTCAATCAAAGTGGGTATTTATTTACTCTTGTTAAAAAAAAAAATATATTCTGTCTGCCAATGCTTTATTCCTCTTTTACTAATAGCCTTACAAGTGTAGTGTGTGCTTTCTCATAGAAAGGCTATATCTTATTTGACGACCGATGTGGCGCGGTAGGCGAAGGTCCGCCTGCAACGCAGGAGGTTGCGGGTTCGATTCCCGCCTCGGAACAATTTATGTGTAAGATCTGCAGATATTTGTTCCGGGTGTTCTGGTCGTTTTCTATGTATAATAAAAAAAAAATATCTATGTAATATATTGTATTATGTATATCACTTATCTAGTACCCATAACACAAGCTCTGCTTACCATGGGGCTAGATAATGCTGTGTGAATTGTCCAGCATTATTTATTTATAAAAAAAGCAACCTTCATTTTCATACATTTGAGAATATCTGTACTTACAGAATAACTATACAGTATTACATTTCGTTTGAGTACGAAATGTACAACAGTTTACACAAAATTTCCCTTCACTAGTTTACATAAACCCACTAAAACCACCTCGCCTACATTTACCCCGAATCTTTAAAAATGCATGTCGGGTACACTGCAAAGAACACCCTTTCAGGGTTCGCGCTAATGGATCGCAAGTACCTATCATAACTTAAACTAACTTGGAATTTCGAGAAGCGATTTTTCCTCCGAGGCGTTGGGGCTTGGTGCTTGCCTCTCGTGCCCTATATTATCATTATGTACTTTATTAAGTGTGAGCAGATATCGGCATGAATTTTAAGCTATCAGACAAAAAATACACATTCACTTACATGAGAATGATTATTTAGCTTAGTGTGAAGTAAGTATAAGTTGTTGTTCGATCCGTAGGTAGTTTACCACAAAATTGAATAAGTTCTTTGGAAGATGGTATTTATGCGTGATCAAACTTGCCAAAAATGTACATAAAATGAAAGGTTTTTTTAGGAGCAAATGTTAAAGTAACTATTAACAGTAAATGTAACAATTTTTGTCTGCTTAGAGAAGAAAAGGTAATGTTAATGCAAGGCTAACGTGGTTAGGTACTTAACGGCAAAAAACCAGTATTAGACATTATAAGAGATGAACATGCTAGTGGATTATTTTTCACTTCTTCCACTAGTGGACAAAAAATTGAAGTGAACAGTAAAGTAAAATAATTTTATATGATAATAATTTAATGTATAAAATATTGTCTAAGTGCTTATTTTGTAAGCCTAAAGAAATAAATGATTTTTGATTTTTTAACGGAAGCGGTAACTTTAATACGTAGTTCGTCAATAGTTATAAATCAGACGGACGTTACGTTGGAAACACAAAACAAACGGTTAAAATATAAAGTACCAGTACCCATGTGGTCACTCAGTGACATAAGCCTTTGTTATATGGTGTGAAATAAAAATAAACTTACTCATAAGTGGTAGGACTGACGTTGATCTTCAAAGGCTCGGATCCAGACTCGAACTTGTTGGCGAGCGTACAGTTGTGTCCAAAGAGACAGTACTTTAGCATGGTTTTACCGACGACCCCGGCGAGGACTGTGCCGGTATGGAGGCCTATGCGCATCTAGGAGATATATAAAAAAGTTAGTTCAGGTTTGAAATCTCTGTCATCAGCTATCAGCAAGTTGAAATATAAAAATTACAGGACTTCAGAATAAAAAAATAATAATTAGACTGTTATAAATAATAATAGGCCGAGCAGTGGACTGGTAAAGGCTGTTGATGAAACTCAATATTTCCTAGAACTTTATTATTCAATACAATAATAGTCCTAGAAAATATTGAGTTAAAACAAAATCTAAAAGAATTACAAAGACAGATTCAAAATCATGATTTGCAGCTTTTAGTTAAGCTAGCCCAATTTAGAATTTGGTACTTTTTCACTATTTCTACTGCATCCAATATACATTCTCTTGAAGGTAGTCTAAATATTGAGCATGACTGGACGCGATTAGAATCAATTAAGGTTTTTTAGATTTATTTATTTAAACATATTTACAAGACAAACCACTTAAATCTTCACATCTTACTCAACTTGACTGCTGGCAGATGATGGTTGCGGCAAGCTGCAGCAGACAAAAGACTAGGCCTATTGAGCTTGTCCAGCAGTATATATATATAGTTGTATATGTATATACTAATGTTGATGTCATCATCATCATCATCAGCCTATAGCAGTCCACTGCTGGACATAGGCCTCCCCTAATGAGCGCCATAGCGCCCTGTCTTCAGCTTGCCGCATCCAGCATCTACCTGCAGTCTTTCGCAGGTCGTCATCCCACCTAGTCGGAGGGCGTCCTACACTACGTTTACCGAGTCGTGGTCTCCACTCAAGAACAAGTTTGCTCCAGCGGCCGTCGGTTCTTCGCGAGATATGGCCGGTCCACTGCCACTTCAGCTTGCAAATTCTTGGAGCTATATCGATAACTTTGGTTCTCTGATGCTGATGTACTAACCTTAATCGGGTCTCCTTCGTGCGTCAAGTGCTGTGCGCAGGTCTCCACCATGCGCAGTGCCATCCACGCGATCTGTGGCGCATGGGTGTCTATCTTACGGTGCAGGCCGCTGGCCACGCAGTATGCGTCGCCTATCGTCTCCACCTATGGTAAAGATGATCATCAGTGTTCGTCAGTTCCATTCACACAAGTATAGAACTCAAGTGAGCGTCTTCAGTTCTGTATTGGTAGGTCACTTTTTCTCTTTTTCTTATGTGATGTCTTAAATCGTTCGCCCTGTATTAGGTGTCTAGGGTACGTAGTCGATGAGACCCAAGCTAAGTCAAAGCTTGTGTTATGGGTACGAGATGACTGATATACATAATGCATTACATAGATATTTATTTTACATAGAAAATGACCAGAAAACACGGAACAAATATCTGCAGATCGTACAAATATTTGTCCCGAGGCGGGAATCGAACCCGCAACCTCCTGCGTCGCAGGCGGACCTTTGCCCACCGTGCCACTGAAGTCGTCGGTTTAGAATGGAGGGCAAGATGTCACTTGGTTGCTCGCCAGTTGGCAGTAGTTACATATGTAGATGGTCGGATCTCCGACCACCATGACTGCTCCCAAAGGGTAACCAATAGGAAGCGATGGTGGAGCATTACACCAACAGCGGTTCAGCCGTTCAGTGAAGTGAACAGTAAAACAGCAAAATAATCTAATATGATAATAATTTATAGTATAACATTTGACTTGTCTTAGTGCTTATTTTGTTAACCTACAGAAGTAATTATTTTAACTTTGACATCAGGACCCCATAACTACCATGAGAAGAGCCACCATGTCAAGAGTGAACGACTAAGATTAAAGAGAAGTACTAACAAAACCAAAAAACCTGATGCTGCTGCGAAAGACTGCAGGTAGATGCTGGATGCGGCAAGCTGAAGACAGGGCGCTATGGCGCTCATTGGGGGAGGCCTATGTCCAGTAGTGTACTGATATAGGCTAATGATGACGATGATGACTAACAAACCCAGATAGTTAGTCACCTTGTAAACATCCAGTTCTTCACAGAAGATGTCGAACACGCTGTACAGATCTTCCAGCATATCGATGACCATCATTGGCGTAGCGGTGGCACAGATGGACGTGAATCCGACAATGTCACTGAACAGCATGGTGACGTCGTCGTGGCTTTTTGCTTCTATCTTCTCGCCTGGTGGTAAAAACGAAATAATATTTGTATAACAAGCGGGTTGCAAAATCAACAAAGTACCTATTGATGGAAAATATTTTCTCCGCTAGTTAAATATTGTCCTGAGGCGGGAATTGAACTTTGCGTCGCAGGTGGACTGCACCACTGCACCACTGAGGTTATCGAGGGTTGCAAAATCAAAAATTATATTGGAAGAAAATATTATCTCCACCAAATAAAATATTATCCTGAGGCGGGAATCGAAACTTGCATCGCAGGTGGACCATCGCCCATTGCACCAGTGAGGTTATCGAGTAATTTTCACAAATAATTTCGAGGGTAGTAAACTTCTTTATACCGATTTATAAAGTGGCTTCAGTTAACATAACGTATAACTTAGTTTAAAAACTTCTATCATCAACGAACGCTATAATTTATGTTTCAACACAATCTTAGTTGAACTTCGTAACGAACGTGACTGTACTTTAATTCTTTACAGCTGTAGACTTGAAACATAAACGACATTGTTTGAAACATTTTTGGCGTACCTACCTAGTTTCGTTCGACCACAATTTCATTAGTGAAATTGGACCACTGTGCGTATTGCAGTGGGTATAATTTGTATTTGATACTAGGAATAGGAACGTGGGGCTAATATCGCGCTCACACCCACTGTGTTAACTCGAATGAAAATATTAAAGTTAGTAATTAAGTTTTAGACAGTCTATTTTTCTGTTTCTGGATTCAAAAAACCTGGATATTTTTTGTGTACAAAGGGGTTACGAAACCCAAGGAATGTTGGTGGAAATTATTGAACACCGTATCATCGAAGCAAAGCACGAAAGCTCGATACAATGTTTGGTTTCGAAAGCTTTGAATATTCAATTATTTTTTTAATTTCGCTACACATGAGATTAATGTGTTATTAAAGTTTTGTGTTTTACTTTCTATCTATCTGTCTATGTGTAGGTTGTATATAAGTATTAAGTAAATATACTAAATACTTATATACTCAGCTTAGCTTGAGGCCAGACGATTTGAATTGTCCAGGATGATTTCTTATTTCGTAACGTTTAAACATAACGTTTAAAGGTTATTTATATCCCATGGGAACTGTTTTATGGGGTAAAAAGTAGCCTATGTTTAATTCCAATAGCTTCTATCAGTAGCTATTACAGCCCAATCCCATCAGTAGTTTTGGGTGAAGAAGTAACAAACCATCCATCTATTCATCCAAACTTTCGCATGTATGTATAGAGTTAGTATGATAAGTTGATAACCCAAAATCCCTAGTTAGCGGACGAAACGTTGCTGTTCTTCGAACACAGCAAGGTTCATAGTTAACCCACTTACATTAGTTAAATATCATTTCAGTCACTCCAGTTTTCACCTCGAAATAATACCTACAGATGTATAATAGAGGTATAAAAGCCAATTCAGTCGTTCCAATACATTATTCACTTTAACATAATGGCCTCCATTTATATTATTCAGATCACAATGTGATTATAATCTCTAAGAACCACCGCATGAGACAGGTGTGCCTTTATTATTTCCATAAAGTTATATCACGCTTATGTCACGTTTATGTCACGCTTATAGCACGTTATATAATTGCGTGAGTAATGACTGGCTCTCATTTATCAATTAAATGTGCTGTGTTGAAGGTTTCCCGTATTATTTTGGTAGGTAGGGTCAGGTGGGGTCTGCTGAATATAGCCTTGACAATAGAAGTAGGAGCGGCGAAAGCAATTTTTTTGTAAATTTTATTTGAGCTGCTACTTACGTAATTTTTAATTTCTGACGTGTCTAAGACCCGAGTTCACCATCAGATGCATACATTTAAAAAAAAGGTTGTTTTGACGTTTTTGACACAAGTTTTCAGACATTAAACGTCAACATTAACCAACGAAGCTGCTTAATTGTACGATTACGTATTGGTGAACACCAGCGTAAGAGTCCTGTATGGAGGCGGCTTAGGACCGCTATTCGTGTTGTCGTTTGGGAACCTATGTTCAGCAGTGGACGTGTACGGACTATTGATTTAAGAGTCTTGTAAGGTCTAAAGGAAGATTACTTCCTTTAGACCTTACAAGACTGCTGCAAAATTCTCAAACGCAGAATGCTAATGCATTCTGCGTTTGAGAATTTTGCAGCTGTGCCTCGATTAAATAATTTTTTGTGAACATAATCTATATAAGCTGAGTAAAAGTCTAACTCTCGCATATTACTGTCCTACTATTATTGTTAAAAAGAGAAAGAAAATAATTTTATTTGGCCAAAGACAGGTTTCTATAAAATAATACATTAAAACAGTAAAAACACAGCAAACATAAAATTAAAATAATAATAAAATTAATAAACATGCTAACCTGCTGACCAAAAAGGGTCAAACTCAGCTATGTGCTGAACCACGCATGGCGCGGAACAGCGCTAATTTTCAGTTTGTCGGAACAGCGCTGATTTTTAGTTTGTTTTGTTCATATTAGAAAATGTTAGTAGTAGTTAATCTTTAGTTTCGATTTGATTTTGAGCAGAAACATTAGAGTAATAAACGCCCTTGTTCAAACTAGCAGCATTGGACCGGCGAATAGCGTAGTATAAGAGACTTAAGAGACTACTTAGATGTACGTTTTACATGGCTTACAAACCCCGGTGATGAATATGCAACTATGGCGTTTGGCCGGCAAAATATGAAATGTGATTCACGGCACATTACCTACGGTCGCTATTATAATTATAATAAATGTAATTGTATATATGTATGTATATATAAAAATAATAACCATAAACCTTCCTCTTCTTTTGTTATCTTAAAATAAACATTGACTAACAATTGTTAAAATACATTACTACATCAATCGATCTTCGTTTTAAAAGTTTTTGGTTATCATAGTGCGTATATAGTTATAGCCCTCGCAAAAAGTAAAAGATGTAGTAGTGATAGTGTTGTAAGTGTCCGTATTACTTTGAAAAGCCACCAAAAATAAACCAGACAACGGTTTTCCCAGCTGAAAATCGAAATATTTACCCACTTCTATATTTAGATAGTCCGGAATTACCCCATCGGGTAGATACACCGTGTGTGGGCCACACTCACTCATTAATCAATTAAGCTACGTGACGGTTGGCTGTAGGGAGGAGACAATAGGGTGTAGCCCTTTGTTGATACACGAGAAATGGTATGTAATCAAAACATTTGAAGGAAGCGATTTTTGTTCAAACTACGTATAGATTTTCATGCATTGAAGCTTGCGGATTAATTTAATAATGCACTCGTAGATATTGTGCGATATTATGGTTATAGGGAATAGATCAAATCCTCTAATGTTGTATAATGTGACTAATGTAAACAAAATTCTACATATGAAGCCATTCATTTAGAAAAGGCGATACATTTCATATTGAAAAAAAAAACACTTATTAAACCTTGTGGAAATATCTTAAACTTTTCAAAAGCATCTGTAGTCCAGTCACTAACCACGTACAATTTTTTGGTATCTTTAAGATTTTTCGTTAATATTCTGCAGCTTTAGTAACTATGGCTTCATCATTCAAGCAGCAATATCAAACTGATGAACCAATATGCTACAGAGCAATATCGCACGGTACTTCAGATCAGCACTATATTGCTACTGTTATTCGATCTCAGCGATCTGGGAGTCCATTATCCACTTCACCTATTATCTGCTGTATACAGACAATCAATTCTCACTAAATTGAAATACTTATAAGTGTACCATAGTGCTATGGAGAGAGCTATGCTCGGAGTTTCTCTGAAGGATAGGATTCGTAACGAATACATCCGACAGAGAACCAAAGTTATCGACATAGCTCTAAGAATTAGCAAGCTGAAGTGGCATTGGGCCGGCCATATCTCGCGAAGAACCGACGGCCGCTGGGGCAAACGTGTTCTCGAGTGAAGATCACGACTCGGTAAACGTAGTGTAGGACGCCCTCCGACCGGGTCGTCATGCTGGATGCGGCAAGCTGAAGATAGGGCGCTACAGCGCTCATTGGGAGATGCCTATGTCTAGCAGTGGACTGCTAGAGGCTGATGATGATAGGTGTACCATCGAGGCACTGAATACCAACAGACAATCAGTTCACAAAATGGAATATTGGTACTATGAGAAGATACCACATAAGCAAATTTGATCTACATAATTGTAACACCTGTGTAGACAGACAGCTGATATCATTATTATGTAGATCGAATTTGCTGCTATATCACTTGATAAAGGATTACCAACAAGACCTATGCTATAAGGCTGGTACATAATGGAGGAGGTATTTATACTTCAGAGTTTGTAGCTTACGTACGCTTATGTTAAATATAGATAGAGCAAGTTAATGGGATAATGTTTCCACTAATGGAAATAAAACGTTCAGTCCTCGCCTCGTTCTATAAACAATTTTTGTCAAAGCAAACTTTTTACTAAAATTTGGCGTGTTTTATAAAACTATAAACCGACTTAAAAATCATAAATAATGAAAATGGGTTTAAAACTTACCATGCTATTTAACACATAACGTAACGCGCGTTATTACGATTAACGGGTGTTAGTTAGGTAACCTTAGCATTATGACAAGAGCCCTAACTGGACACTGTCGCCTTAACAAGCACATGTTCAAACTAGGGCTAAGCGACACACAATCCTGCAGATTTTGTGAGGAGGCGAATGAAACGCCCCTCCATCTGCTAAGCGAGTGATGCACAAACGCAGCATCCATCTGGGCAAGCATCTGCATAGCCCAGACGAGCTGCGAGACATCACCCCGAAGAAAATCCTACAGTCCCTAGCAGCTGCGAGGGTTAGTGGCGAACTATGAACGCCACGGCTTCGGGGCTGAAACGTAAAAGTGGCGATCACAATAGGCCTATCATGGCCGTCGTGATACGAAAGCCACCCCAAGCTAATAAAAAAAAATTATTCAAACGGGTGTTAAGGTGAATCTTAACGCAAAAACCTT
Organism: Eupithecia dodoneata; assembly: GCA_947044415.1. NCBI lineage: Eukaryota > Metazoa > Arthropoda > Insecta > Lepidoptera > Geometridae > Eupithecia > Eupithecia dodoneata. Next base: position 8,018,694 of record OX345670.1, read on the forward strand.
TTCACGAGTTATTTGCGTTATAATGAGACTTAACACGCGTTAACCGCGCTAAGATCACCATAATAACGCTGATAACGCGCGTTACGTTATGTGTTAAATAGCATGGTAGCCCCCACAGGTCCATTTTTGCGCACATTATACTAAATGCAAATTTAATACTTATATGATTTTCTCATAGATATCATTGTCATAATTTGAGAAATGAGACCTTACGGAAAGCACCACCTTTTTAATAAAAACAGAATCATCGAAATCGGTTCACCCAGTCGGAAGCTCTGAGGTAACAAACATAAAAAACAGTAGAATTGAGAACCTCCCCCTTTGTTGAAGTCGGCTTAAAAGTCCGGATCATCTACCTACTACTACCCTTAAGTTTATACATAACTAAAATTAATTAATTAAAAGCAATTACGTTAAAAATATAAGGACAACGCAATGCGCCAGTAAAGCGAGCGTTTTGTCTGACCGCAGATATTTTTGCAGAGATGTAGGTTATCGTGTAATCGACTTAAGGCGTAAGTCGATAAAGTCGTATTTTCTTTATCTTTTGCCCTGTCTATAGTAAGCACCAAATAAGGTGGCAATACAGGTCACAATTTTATGGAGGGAGAGGTCCTCCTCTATAAAATCGCAAAATTCAGTAAAATTATCGCTATTCTGTAGCTTTCTATACAAATCCTAAAGGATACCGGTGTCACTCGAATACGTGGTACAACGTACTAGGAAGCAACACAACCAACAAAATATTATTATACGGATTTTTTTTTTTTTTAATTTATTATTATTATCACCGAGAGAGCAGTGATAATTTTATTAATTAATTAATAATATTACAAAAATTAGCATGACTGATAAAATATATGAATTGTGTGTAACATAAGAATTTATGTATCGAAAATGTTTATAAATTCAAAATAATAAATATATGTAATTTTCTGCGTAATGTTTCCAAATATTTGTATAACCCTAATAAAAAATTAAAAAGGATAATCAATTTCATGATAAATTAATAACATTACATTAATTTTACTTGTTTTTTTATTTCATGAGGTAAATGACCTGTATTGCAAAGCTATAAATAATCCTCCGCAATAATTGCAGTGTTTTGTTTGTTTCACTCACCCAACCAAAGCCGCTTCGCGATGTGAGGAGGGAATATTAGATGAAGAAGACTGACATTCTTCTCCCGTTCCTTGTCCACCGCTTTGCTGGCTTCTTCTATCGAGTTCTTCAGTTTGTCCATGCGTCTTCTAAGTCCATCCTGTAAGAAATCAGCGTGTTAATCGTTTTTATTCTTATTTTTTACTAAGATCAGTTTATTTTTTTTTGTCCTGATTTGATCAGCGACGGTCTACGTCGAGTATGTCCAGGTACTCGTACTGACAGTTAGTTACTTAGAGTATATTTTTTTAATTTTCTCTGTGTAAACATTTTGATTTTTGTGTTTTTTGTCTTTATAAGCAAAAAACCAGCGCACAGCGCCTCATCGTTAGTGGGTCTTTTTAGGGTTTTGCACCCAAAGTGTGATAATGGAACCCTATTACTAAGCATCCGCTGTCTGTCTGTCTTCGGTCTGTCAGAGCGCTGGTGTCTCATGAACAGTCTAAGTTTTTTTTTTTTTTCTCCTCCTCCTCCCTCACCTTTTTGACACTTGAAAATTTCATAAAAGGTGTATTTATTTTGTCGCTATAACAACAATTAATGGACAAGGAAGTTGAAACTATTAACCTGCGCTCGAGCCTGCTCCCCAACCAGGATGACGTCCCTGGTCGCGTCGTGAAGTGGAATGTCTGATATGAAGAGACCCCGACCAGTCAGACCCTCGAGTCCATCCAGGAACGGGGAGCCCACGAAGAGGAGGGAATCCGACTCGGGGCAGTGCACCATTTGGCCTTTTAGCTCCAGACCCTGAGGGAAGAATGTCATGTTAATCTTGACTTTTTACATCATAAAATATTGGTAAATGATGATTCTTTGTTATTGGCAATTGTGTCTGGTTGGACACTTTTCTGCTATATAGTTATAAAATGTATAGTTGTAAAATGTTGTTAATGTTTTCGATGCCTGTTGTGTCACCTATGTTAACCGTGTCAGTTATGCGACTACAAAACCAAATGTTTTATTCCTTACTAGTTTCTGCCCGCGGTTATTCACGCATTATTTTTATGGAAATGTTTTAAGGTTATTTCTATGCCATTAGAACTGATTTATGGGATATAATGTTTATGTTTAATTTCGGGCCTGGAACTTTACTACCTGTATACAAAATTTCAACTCGATCCGCTCAAGTAGTTTTTGCGTGAAAGAGGAACAAATGTCCATAAACACAAACTTTCGCGTTTATAATATTAGTAGGATGTGCTGTGTGCTATAAATAATGTCATCCAGATCGAGACAAGTAGATGGGATTAATCAATCCTCAAGGGAAGGGGATTTAATCAGTGTAAAATAATAACAAGTCGTTAACCCGTTCAACCGTTCATGCTGCAGTTACTAACTCAATAAATATAATACTCTAACTGGGTGAACTTTTAAACTGGCTCCAGTCTCCTAGCTCTCGTCTAGATAGTGCAAAATGATCGTAGCCTTAGAACTCGAGGCAAACTTTGCACTAAGTCGCTTTTTAATATCTAGTGAGACAAGTTTTCTTTTCACTTTGTCTTGGGAGTAGATTTATTCGTTTAAAAGGTTTTTATATAACTTAGCGACGACGGAAGGAAGAAATTGCTGTTGGCGGGTTTCTTTCGCTTTTGATCTTTTTCGAGTTTATATAAGATATATTTATTAATTTCGCGTGTTTTAAAAAACTTTAACTTGACTTCAAATGACTGAAGAAAGAAAATGGGCTTTAACTTTGTTTCAAAAAAAAAACATCAAAATCGGTTCATGCGGTCTAAAGTTCTGAGTACTATCAAATTGAGAACCTTGTTTCAAGTTGGTTAAAAAAGGTTTTCGATCGACCTAGTACTCGTACTCCTCGTACTCCTGATCGCCGCGAATCTACATTGTTTGGGGACATGCCAAGGGGGTTTTACCATAAAGATCAGGCGAATTAGTTTTCTCAGTTCAAAATACTCAGAAAGAAGCTGCTGCCTCTTTTCTGATAAGTTCCCTTCAGTCGGATCTTAGGGCATCCACGGGCTGATTTGGAAGGGTCGATTCTTACAGCGTAACTGCCACGGAAAGTGCTAATTACCGGTTTAAGTTAAATGCCAGGTAAGTGCCAAGGCTGCAATAGGATGCACTTTAGTACCGTGTCGCTTTTAGGTTAACCTTACATAAGCTTACTCGAAGACTGCTCAGTAAATAAGCGATCTGAGATACAAGTCACAAGACACATAAAGTCAGTTAAGCTTATTATAGAATTGGCAAATGCACTGAACATTTCATCGATACCTAGTATTCGTGTAACAAATTAACCAATTGTCTAGTAGGGTTAAACAAAGTCTAAGTTGCACTTCGGTGCGCGTGATTTTGGATCACGTTGTCCATAATTTCATTAGCTTGCATATAACTAGAAACCGACTTCGATTTTTTTGATATTGATACAGTTTTATAAGTTTTCGGAACAAATAGTTATCCCGCGGGAATTAAAATGTATGTAACCACCTCAACATCATTTTCCATGCAAAAGTAATTTCTAAATCGGTTTACAATTTAACGGAGAAATCGACGAACATACAAAAAAAATTGCCGAACATAATGCCTTACCACTTTGGTTTTATGTTTTGGCGGTTAAAAATATGTAGAGAGTCCGACGTAGCACTTGTCTAAGTGCTTATTTTATTAAGAAATAAAGTTATTAAAATCTTAAATCATACTAGACATACATAAACATAATATTACAATGCAAGAACACTAAGTTTTTTAATTTACAAAGTTATATTTCCAAGAATAATCTTGGAATTCTAAAGATTATTCACATAACTCCGTAAGTAGCTGAAAGCTCCTTAGCCTGGGCCACATTTACATAGAAAGCTTGTGGCCTGAATTACCTACTTCGGACCAGTATAGAGTTAGAATAGGGACAATCCAACAATATCGAAACTAAAATAGTATCTATGTTATATATACTTGCTCCTGGTTATTATAACGATCCATGGCAAATGCAGCTGTGCCACATTACTGGTAAATTCAAAAGTACACAAATCGTGGTAAATATCCATTTATTTATGATTTTAGGGTTGCAATACTACAATGTAACCTTATATGTAATCTCTAGATGAGTAGGTGTAGTAAGCTACAGAAACTGATTGCGAATAGAGCAGACTGGTATTAAGGTTGTCCAGATCAAATGCGCTGCTACCACACAGCACAAAAATAAACATTCAAATATGGACTTTAACTCGTAACATTTAGATGCATTTCATAAAGACGGTATTACATGACAGACAGCTTGCAAGCCACTCGTTTGAAGCTTGCTGGAAGGTATTTTGTCACTAAACTAGAGAGTAACTAACTAACTAAGCCTTGGCTATGGGCTACATTATTTTCGTATTATATGTGAGTGCACGGAATACAGGCGGTTGGATTAATGTGCGCAGAGATTGACACTCCACTCCTTTAGCTAGTTAACTCTTGCGGTACCTATGCAAGAGGCAAGTGTTGACATTTTTGCTGCGTGACGCGACTTGAAATCGTGGCAGCAGTTTGTATAGAAAATAATTATGTATAATACTGATTGCATGACCAAACTATAAAATTGCTAGAAAATTAGGTACTATACTTACCGTAGTACCTACTTATTTGTATTTACCAAAAACAACCTCGGTCTGCCTTCCACTTGTTGTTCACGCCCAATAGGGTTCACATGTGACACTTATCTATACATAATCACCTACTAATTAAGCCAATGTGATGACAACAATAAATATACTGAGTATTGAACTATGATAGTTTAGAACTTTAATCGTAAACCTGGTTCTTGCACAAACTGCGGCCATGTTTCCGGGTCACTCCACTCAGCAAACAACATCTTCACGCTCTTGCATGAGAACTTCTGAATAAAACATCTCATGCGGATATTTCTGTGCCGTTTGTCTGTTTTAGTTGCTAGTTTTGAGATTACCTGTTGTTTGTGTAAGGGATGATATAAAGGTCGCATAGCAAATCCCGTTGAATTATAAAATCCTAGTCACTTTATAATGATACGTATGAGCACCAATCACCTCCACCAATCAGAGGGCAGTTTATTATTTTGTGAATGAATTGATAGCCAGATAATTTCTGAAATAGTAAAACAAGGCGTTGATTGGTTAACAGGTTTAGTATAAATATTTTTCACAAATATCGTCAACTATATCCCAATAACAATACCGCCAACTTTTAAACCACTTATTTTGCTTATTAGCTGGCTATGCACAGCTCAGGTAATAATTTTAGCCTACATTTTTTAAACAACATCAAAAGATGTTTTAAGTTATTGTAAGTTATTATGTTACATCTTTGTCAAATTATTTATACAAACTAGTACTAATATTTACAATTGAAATAATTCAGCTACCTGCATGCTGTTGCAAACAATCTACAGTTAGTTCAACCAATCCATGTCAATACCGTCGGAAGCGTCCTAAAATTATTATACTCACAGGGCGCTATGGCACTCATTAGGATGTTCTATAGTATGTGGATGTCGTAGGATGTCCTGGACCAGTACACTAATATATGCTGATGACGATACCTTACCGTCTTATATTTTTCAAACTTGCTACAATAGTTTGTTTCTTCCAACTTGAAGACTGCGTTCATTAGCAAACTTCTTAACTCGGATACTTTTAAAACAAGATGCCTTTAAACAACTTTTTTACGCTAATTCCTATGATAATAATAATAATAATTTATTTGATCAAAAATACATGCATACATAGAAACACAATCAGATCAACTTAAGATTATTCATATTTTGCTAATTATACTAGGACTAAATATTATAGTGATCTCACTTTGATCTCTACACTAGGATACCCTGTGTCGTAGAGATGATTTGCTTTTACAAAGATTTGAAAATAATTAATCGCTTCCTTGTATAATCTTTTGATAAAGGGTGGGTTTTGTTTTCCCGGCGCATGCTTTCACATAATATAGTGAAGATCGTAAGAACGTAGATAAAATTTAAATAAGAACGGCAGTTTAAGCGATAAACTAAAAACATCTGTGTAGATACTTTTCAAAGTCAAAATACTAAAATCACACAGACATATATGTGGAATGTGTTCTGAATGGTAAGCTCCCGCCATCCCTTGATGACAATACTCTCCTCAGTGACCGTCACTACAGCATCCACCAAAACGGTCTAGAAAAACGGTCAGGAAATCTTCCTGCGCATGACACACACATTTGGTGCAAGGCTATCGAGAAGCAAGGTGAGGTCATCGCGGTTTCATTGGATGTCTTGAAAGCCTTCGACAGGGTCTGGCATGACAGCCTTATTGGCAAGCTTTCAACGATCAAACGATCCGCTGGCACCAGGTATTATTGGGTACGCAGACGACTGCACCGTGGTCGTCAGATATCTGCCTACGCCAGAACCAATTACAAAACACTTACATATAAAGGCGCACAGAGAAGATATACTGCAGCCCTTGACCTGAAGGCAGTCTTGGATTGGGCCGAGGTCATTTCATAGATTTTTCTGCATAATTTATTTTGTCCTTCTTAGCAAACGTCGGCTATTCTACCCAATTTTTTTTTCAAACCCTTTTCCAATTCCTAAAGGAGTAACTAAAGTCGGTCATGCCGAGTTGTCCTTATCGTTTGACTTTTCTTTGAAGGTTAAAAAAGATCCAAGTCAAATGAAAAGCAATATCGAAAATTTTGGGTCACACTATTTACGCAACGGGCTTAGTTTTAGTAGAACCACCATAGAAATAGTAGGTGAAACCAAAAATAAATACCAAAACGTTTTGGTTTTTTTTTTTTTTTTAGTCTCATTATTTACTGAATAGATAAATTAGTGCCTAGGCAAACTCAACGATAAAGCTTGCTGATCCTTTTTTTATATAGCCTATTTTAGACGACCGATGTGGCGCGGTGGGCGAAGGTCCGCTTGCACAGGACGTTGCGGGTTCGATTCCCGCCTCGGAACAATTGTGTGTACGATCTGCTGTTCCGGATGTTCTGGTCGTTTTCTATGTATAATAAAAAATATCTATCTATGTAATGTATTGTATTATGTATATCAGTTATCTAGTACCCATAACACAAGCTCTGCTTACCATGGGGCTAGATAATGCTGTGTGAATTGTCCAGCATTATTTATTAAACATAGATTGGCCAGCATCTCATCTCATATGTGATAATATGATGGACGAAGGTCTCGACTAGAAGAAATTTACATTATAGTCCTCAAAGATGACCTTCGTGAAGCAATTTATTCTCAACACCCCAAGTCAATGTTCAATTGAAGACGTCCAAAATATTTGCGAAAAGTCACTTCGAGTCTCCAAGAAAACGCCAATTACGAAAAGGCAGACATAAGCCGTCTTACACCTAGGTTCATCAGGTATTTAAAATAAAGTTCAGTCATCAAAAAATTAATAGAGCTCAAAAATCATAATAGAATGAATCCATGATCTCTAGACCCACTGTCATCGAAATCTAAGAGGAGGCCTATAGAGTATAAATGATTATTTGCCCTTCTAGTCGAAGCTTACTGTCCTTTGGGTCCAAAAATGTCACTGCGGCCTAGAAAATTAAAATTAAAATTAGGACCGATTTATCCAATTACCAATTTTCTAAATGCAGCACTTAAAACCCTGTTCAACAAATTTCGCCGTCGACTCTACCAATATTATGTACCTGTCACGAGCAATCTGTTATCAATCAATTTCGGCCGATTGCTTATCATACCTGCGGGTTGGGTGAGCAAATTAAATTGGTCTTGATAAGCGGGTTATGACAATACGTTTCGGCCCGACCTTTCAAAGTTAGGTGTGAAGGTGCCAAGATTATATGATAGGAGCTTTGGGCAAGTTTGTATGTATATATTACTTTGGACTTCGGTTACAGATTAAACTAGTTAGTTATCTACCAAAGTTAGGTAATGAACGAGTTTCTGTGTCACAGGAGACCAGCGCTGTAGTTAGTTTTTCAACGGTTTCCCAAAAACTAACTTAGATTTCGGATTATATTCATCCAACACATAAACGATATTTTCGTTTGACTGCGCAAAAAATGGTGTTGACCTTTCAATAAGCATTTTGTCACGCGGTTAACTCGTTCAACTCAGCCCGTGTATGTCGTAACTATAGACTAAGAGAACCCACCAGAGACAGAGAACAGTTTTAACACCTCCACTGGCCCCAAAACCCTCCTTGTTCGGGGGAGACAATATGTTAAGCTGTGGACGTATAATGTGATGGAGTTTTATGCATATTATAGCATAGCTTAAATAAGTAAAACATATATATATAACCAACATTATAAAAATATTGAATAAAAGTTCCTAGTTTTAAGGAATATGAATGTATTGTTCTTAATAATTCACTTGTTTTACTGGTTATAATTTTTTTTGTTTGCTTTTACCTAAATTATGTAATCACACTATAATTACTGACATATTCGTATTGTAAACAACTTAATAATAATTCCTTTTTTAACAAATGCTCTACTATTATGTCGTTTCAGGAGGTAGCCGAAAAACTACACCGCAATTTTTAACTTATGTAGGCTCTTCATTCAACATGTAACCTATTATACCTCTGTAGAACTTGTGCAAATAACTATATATTAATTTGTATATTATATATATATGTATTTGATCATTGAGTATTATCAATTATCCCCTGTTTTCTATTTGAACCACATGCATGAGTATCAATCTGATAATAATTCTTAGCGATGACGACGCCCTTTTTATATGACTTCACTGTTTTATGTGGTATAATAAAGTGTTTTCTATCTAGTGTTTTCTATACAAAAACATTGGGCCGAATGGAGCTAAAAACTAGGACGAACAAAGATTTTTTGAAATAAAATATATTATGGGCCGAATACGGCATATAATATGGGACGAAAGCAGATTTTTTGATGTGGGCCGAAATTCCTAGGGACGAATCTGGCATAAATCTTAGTAGCGGGATGGTAACGTCAAGAGTGACACAGTCCCGTTCTACTTCTGTCGAACGAGTCTAGCTTGCTATACGTATAAAGAATAATGTTTTATGTAGAACATTCGAGATAGAAAGTCACTTATTCCCAAGACGAAGCCAACCTGATACTCGTAGGTAGGTAGCATTCGAAATGGAGTTAGATCAGAGTTCAAGTCTCCGTGTTATTCCAAAATTATAACACGAAATTCTACGGAAAAGTGCTAACTTCAGTAAGTTAGCACTCTGCCGTAGAATTTGGATTCTACGTTTTACGTAAACGTAAAACGTATATCAAGAAAAACATATATACTGACGATTAAAACTCTGCTTTATTTATATAAAGAATTATATATAATATATAAACTAGATGTTATATAACATAAATATTGGCTTTATGTAAAAATTTCTGGAATATTCTAGAATTAGTATAGGTACCTTACTTTTGATGTTACAATATTAACACCAATTTCAGATGTAAGAAAATAGCTTCGAAAAGACGAAAAACAAGAACAAAAAGCTTTATGAAGACATTATGGTCGCCGAAACAAAACATTTTAATAGGATTTTCCTGTTTTGTACAAAAAGCTTGTCATTTTAATTTACTGGCCTATTATTAAAAGAAGAATTGCTTATTTGTTTAGTTGATTGTGAAATAATTTCATTTGGTACCTAGTAGAAAAGTAGGGATTTTATTTTGATTAGGTAACTATGCTTTTGTTTTAAGGGCCCATACAACCTCAACTTTGTGTGAAAAGGCTAGACATATGATTTTGCGTTCATAAGAGCGGGACAGGGCATTGCAACGCAAGTTCAAAAATCAAGTTTTAGCTTATTACCTATTAATTAGGACATTATTTGAAAAAACCGAAACATATAACATTTTTATTTATACTTAATTCTATTACCACGCTTATTGTCAAGATCTGAACTTCTGTATTTATTGAGAAATTTAGGTTTTAGTAAAAATTTAGAGGGAACTTTGCGTTTTTTTTCTGTCGAGAAAATTTTATGGAATCGTGTTTTCGAAACATATGATCAATAGATTAAGTCCTGAACTTTACCATCTATCTATTTCAAAGTTAAATATTCAGTAGTTTAGACGATATGGACATCCGGCGGAGTTGAAAATTAGCAGTTTGAGGTAGTATACACTCTTAAATGTTGTAAAATGAGGATTTTACTTGGACTTCTATAGCATTAATGCACTAGCGTAGGGATTTTATTTTGATAAGGTAACTATGCTTTTGTTATAATCGTTGTAAAATGAGAATTTTACTTGGGCTTCTATAGCATTAATGCACTCAAAAGACATTTCGATGCAGATCGAAATAATTATTTTATTACACTAATCTATAAATAAAGTCCTCTACTTTACCTTCCTAAGCCAATTCTAAATAATCAAAAAGTTTTATTTTCGATGTTATTTTGATTCGACTATCGTCGAATTCATTACAAACTACGATCGGGTTGTGTTGTATTTATATAACAAAAATAATAAAAAAACGGTTTTTAAAACACCAGTCGAATTCATATTTGCGTATCTGTTTCTGGTAACTAAAAATACTCGAAATAAAATCACCAAATAGAATCAACAGAACGTAACCTGATAAAACATGATATAAGTATACAATGCTTTGGTTTTCAGGCTATTCTCTGAATTAAACCAAAGGTTGCCTGGAAGAGATCGCTCTCAGCGATAAGGCCGCCCTTTATACTTCCTTTATTCTATTGTTTATTCCTGTATTATTTTCTGTTTTGTGTGTGGTATAATAAAGTGTTATCTGTCTATCTGTCTAAACCACACGGAAAATTTCCATACAACGTAACCTGTAACCTAGATCTAAAATCCGTTCTCCAAACTCAGCCGTGAGGGTTCTAGCAAACACTCTCAAACCAAATTGAGGCCGTCCAAAATATTTGCACATCTCAAACGACCTCAGGGCAAATAATTCCTCTGTCCGTTGTAATATTGTTATGTAAACAAGTAAAGTGGTTCACTACAAAGACAGTACTTGAACGTAGTGTTTGGCAGGCTACAAAGGAAGGGTGATACATGAGGAGATACGCCTACGGATGTGGGGATTCGCAAGATGTTATCTGTATAACCCTTATCAACCGGCTGGCTAGTTTTGTATAGCGTAGGTAGTTACTTTAAGTAGGTACTTCATCTAGGATCTTAGAATAGACAAAGTTTATTTCGAGCCCTGAACCTGTATTTTCTTTAGATAGATAGATAGATAATTCTTAATTGCACACTTAGTTACATCTCATCGTCTTTACATCATCATCAACCTATAATAGTCCACTGCTGGACAAAGGCCTACCTAAATGAGCGCCAGAGCGCCCTGTCTTCAGCTTGCTGCATCCAGCATCTGCCTGCAGTCTTTCGCAGGTCGTCCTTCCACCTGGCTAGAGGGTCTTAGGATACCCTACGTTTGCCGAGACCACGACTCGGTAAACGTAGGTAGTGTAGGACGCCCTCCGACCAGGTGGGATGACGACCTGCGAAAGACTGCAGGAAGATGCTGGATGCGGCAAGCTGAAGACAGGGCGCTATGGCGCTCATCGGGGGAGGCCTATGTCCAACAATGGACTGCTATAGGCAGATGATGATGATGATGACCCATACCAGTCCACGTATGATAGATGTATGAACTCATACCTCAGCCGGTGATGCTCCAGGTATCTTCAAGCAGAACATGAAAGGCGTGTTGACTCTCTTCAGGATCTCGTGGTAGTCCAGAGTGACTCCCCTCGGCCGGAGCAGCCTGAAGTAAGTTCCGAGCGCTGACCCGTTTGAAGCTAGGTGCGTGCCGAAGAGACGCATGAATCCGCCTCCTGGTTGGACGCATAAAAGTAGGGTCATTTTTGATGTTCAAAGAAACCTAATATATGCTAGAAGGTTAAGCTTTTTAATAGTGTAATGAATTACATAATAATAAATAATTTGCAGCTTGCTTCCGTGATAGTCCTCTAGAAGCGTATGCTATTAACCACCATTCGATTCTTTACTCTAGATAATGTTGTGAATTCAGATATTTACTTAGCTAAGTAGTACTTAGTTACCTACTGCAGTCAAATTAGGACTAAGAATAATGCTATCTTTTTTATTTCGATCGTTATGAAAGGAAAAATTTTGTTGACGACCGAAATGGCGCGGTGGGCGATTCCCGCCTCGGAACAATTGTGTCTACGATCTGCAGATATTTGTTCCGGGTGTTCTGGTCGTTTTCTATGTATAATAAAAAATATCTATATATGTAATGTATTGTATTATGTATATCAGTTATATAGTACCAATAACACAAGTTCTGCTTACCATGTGGCTAGATAATGCTGTGTGAATTGTCCAGCATTATTTATTTATTTTTAGTTCTGTAAATTTTATGTCTAGTTAAGCGACGACTTCTGAATAACCTTTAAATTACATTTTTAGCATGATAGTGAGTTTTGGATATCTTTGGCTAGTAATAAAATATGGAAAACAGAAGACAAACATAAAGGTCCATTTCGAGCTCCAGTCTCAACAACTCCCATTGGTCTCCTTTTCATAAAACCTAAAACACTGGTACCTACGTTTTTTTTTTGCAATTCCATTTACAAAAATAATACGATAACGACTTCCACAAATATACTATCTGCGTCTGTTCCATTATTCATGCATAGCTCCAGACTAATATTATAAATGTGAAAGTCTGTCTGTCTCGCTGTCTGTTAACTTTTTAAGACTAAACGGCTGCACGAACAGACACTAAATTTTTAAAGCACAGCAATTTTTGTCTGTGAAAGAACTGACAACAATTTACATACATCATTGAAAAAAAAAATTAGATATTATTTAAAACAATTCCGACTTGATTCTCTCTTAAACTTCTAAATGTGGGTTTTTTATTCAGGAAATATGCGAGCGAAACCGCGGGCGTTAACTACTAGAAATATATACACTTTACGTTATTACTCTGTGGCGAGGTTAGGGCCCTTCAAAGAAATTGGATTTCGAATCTAATTGCGAACCTTGAATTTTAATTTACATCTGAATAGGCAATGAGTGTTGAGTGTTTTGTGATGTAAACATTTTATCGTTTTCACAGGAATTAAATATTTTTGGATTCACCCCCACAACCTCACCCCAACAGCCTATATTGGTCCACTGCTGGACGCAGGCCCCCTATTTGATAAGCGGCTTTTCTCATATCTCTATATCTCAGTCTCAGATACTAACAGAGTCGTAGCAAAAAGCAATAAACGACATTTTACAATCCTATTAAAATTATAAACGTCAAAGTTTGTAAGTAAGTATGGATGGATGGATGGATGGATGTTTGTTACTCTTTCACGTAAAAACTACTTGATGGATTTTAATGAATCTTTACAATAATATAGCTTATACATGATAATAACACATAGGCTACAATTCATAAAGATATGTATATAGTATATTATCCAAAATATCTATCACCACGCGGGTGAAACCACGGGGCGCAGCTAGTTAGTAATAATTATGGCCTTAGAGCCTGCGACTACCAGACCTACGTCATTTTAAAAAAGCTGCGAATTTGTCAGCATATGCCCCTAACAAGGAACAATCACAGATTATTTTTAGTTCATAGTGGCTTTGGCAGATTTGGGCTTGCAACGATTAAATTTAAGATTTATACCAAGCTTAAGTAACTTAAGTTCCATTTGAAAGCAAAAAAAGCGTCTGGCATGGCAGAGTCACTAAGCAAAACGTCTGGCGTTCTAGAAAACCATTTGGTAGTTCCACAAGAAACATAAATAAAATTCAGCTTTTATACTATGGCGAAAGTTCAGCTTCATCTTATGAAACTTTAAGACGTCTGATACGCCAAAGCCACTATGGAAAACGGCTGGCAGTGGAAATATTTGATTTTCAATAGTATTCCAAACAAAATAACGAATGTTTTGGTGCCAATTCAGCAACTTTGTCAGCCAATATCTGCCTTCATAATTAGTGATCTTTTCTACCTGTGTTGGGGGGATACGCTGACAAACTCTCAGGTTTCATAAAATGACAAAGTTTTGGCGTTCGTAGGTTCTTAAGTCTAATAACCTAGACATCAAAGAGAGTAAAACCACTCCGTTACTATAATTTTATCGGATTTTATAGTCACAGAAACATTATCAATGTCACAGCCGATCTCTACATCCTTTCTTTGACATACTTTTATTTGATGTCGATGTCTAAAAGCAAAGCGTATTGCAATAGCTACTATAAAGCAGTAATAAAACAGCAATTTTACGGTCCGAATGTTTTCGTTGCGCTATCTGTTTGTTTTCTATTAGACAAGTTTGTGTTTGGGCTAATTTATCCTTTGTTTTGCCGATAAACATTAATGGGTCAATTTTGTTGAAAAAGGGAATTACAGCTTTATTCTGCTGGAGTTGTAAACATGCTTTGCTAATGTTTATTTTGCTTTTTATTTAATTGTTGCCGTCTCTTTGCTTTCTAATTAGAGGCTTGGAGTAAGTTTCTTGTTCCAGGTTGTTTATTTACAAATTCCGTGAACATTAAGCGAACGAATATACTTTTTGTTTCATTGCACAGCCCAGACATTTGAATAATGAGCGAATGAATAAAAATTTCAAAAGAGTGTGCTGAACGCAAAACTTCCGAGTTCATCGTGTATCTTAAGATAAGGGCTCGCACTCTTGTAACTTTGACCAGGAATTGGACCTACTAAAATAAATAAAAGCGCATTGAATCAGACAGTTAATTTGTATCACCTAGCTAATCTATACCTAGTATCGTTGCGTCAATAGTGACGTCTCGACGTAGGAGTTCCATATGTGTATTGATTCTTTGTCTAAACTGTCAAATGTGGCCTATTTGACAGAACTTAACCTTTTTCAATGTACCCTTTTTACCCACTCTAACTCGCATTCAGCTCACAACTTACCTAACTGCACCAGCTCCAAGCGTTTGTCGGTGACGAAATGCCACGGAAAGGCCTTGCAAAAACTGGCGACTCCAATCTTTAGGTCTGTCACTTTGCTCGAAGATGCTACTGAGACAGCCTCACTGACGACCTCGTTGTTCTCTTCTTTGGACTTCTGGTGTAGTGGTATTGCGTTTATTTCGTACCTGAAAATGGACTGGGGTTATTTCAAGCTTGATTTACTTTTCGATGCAAACTAAACACGGAGTATTGGGAGATCATCCACTCGACATAGAACGACGACATTATAGTGGTAAAAATGCAGTCAATCAGGGTCGAAAATAGTGGTCGCAGTCAGTCCATGAATGTTTATTCGTCATAAAAATGCAGTCAATGAGGGGCGAAAATAAATGCGTGATACACTCACAAATATCTGCATCTAAATCAGCTGTATACAAAGAGAGTAAGGTCATAGATCACATCTACGTCACCTACGAAAATAGACTCCCTAGACACGAGCAAAAAGCATACAAAGTTAGAAATGCGTGGGCCTACCAACCAACTTTGTTAAATTATTCGATCACAAACAGATCATGTTTACTATTCACTAGATATGTATTTGATCGGCTGAAAAGCACCGCTGGTTTAATTTCGTGAAAACCGGGCTGGTTGAAATCTGTTAATTTTACCGCAAATGCTTTTGAATTTCGCGTTATTATTTTCGATTGCCCAATATTGAAACAATAACCGTGGAATAAAGCTGATTTGGGTTAATCTGGTTATAATGATAAGACCCAATTAAATAAACAAACTTACCGTTTTTTGTTGAAATCTTGCTTTTGTTTACATTTTAAGCTTTTTCTATAATCTTTATATATAAAAATCTATTGCTGTTCGTTAGTCTCGCTAAAACTCGAGAACGGCTGAGCCGATTTAGCTGATTTTGGTTTTGTATTGTTTGTCGTAGTCCAGGGAAGGTTTAAACGGTGAGAAAACATGGTACAATTGCGCAGAAATTTCCACGCGGGTGAATCGCGGAGCGCATCTAGTCTTTTTATATAAAAATCTATTGCTGTTCGTTAGTCTCGCTAAAACTCGAGAATGGCTCCGCCGATTTTGCGGATTTTGGTTATGAAATCTTTTTCGGAGTCCAGGGAAAGTTTAAACGTTGAGAAAATATGGTAAATTGCTTTACACGCGGGCGAAGCCGCGGGGCGCAGCTAGTGTTAACTAATTTTTTTTTTAGAATGGTACGATATACGATAGCGCTGGCTTGGTCTCTTACAGAGCTAAGCCAGGATTAAGCTGAGTAGGAGCCTCTTTGTAACAACTCTAAGCTTGTACCAGTTCTATAAGTGTGTCTTTTGTATGTTGTTATAAATACATGTCTATATATTCACTCTATTAATTCCTATATGAGGAGGACATCTCATATCAAAATTATAAATAAATATATATATAGTTTCGTATAAATATTTAAAAAAATATAAAAATCAATTAACATAACCGTCAAAAGACTTTTCCATGATGCATCGAATTAGTAAAAATATTCATATTCACTTGTGCACGAGTCATCATCATCAGATGATGAGGCAGCTCCATAATATTAGTGTGAATTGTCATGGTATTGTTTTTTGTTAATGTATTAATATTAAAAAAATTATTATCATCTGCCTATAGCAGTCCAACAAAAAAATACCTTGGCTCAATCAAGGACATAAGTTAATGAACACCGTCAGTTTTCATAAACATATACACCTCGTATACTGACAACTAAAAACGCTTGTATAGAATTTAATAATAAATCAGATTTTGCCATCCCTGGTAGCACATTTACGCTACAACCAAGTTATTCAGTGTAGTAAGTGACTTATGCAACTAAGAGGATTAAACAGAATTTCATAGAAACCGCACGTTGCTTCAGATAATTTGTTATGTAACTATGCAGTCTTAGCAGAGTGGGATTAGTTATGCAGTTACTAGAATATTCTATGATACCAATAGAATATAGAACGGAAGGTTAGGTAAGGTATGTAGTATACAGTAACAGCACCTACATACAGCAGTCAATTTGACAGGATCGGTTTATCGTAAAGTATTTTGGGGATGGCTTTT
Source organism: Eupithecia dodoneata (assembly GCA_947044415.1). Classification (NCBI taxonomy): domain Eukaryota; kingdom Metazoa; phylum Arthropoda; class Insecta; order Lepidoptera; family Geometridae; genus Eupithecia; species Eupithecia dodoneata. Next base: position 8,035,795 of record OX345670.1, read on the forward strand.
GTAGTTGTAAGAGTGATTTCACACCCACGACAGTATTGATAATGTTTGTAAAAAATGTCAGTCCAGGTTTGATTTGTTTTGACAATAATAATTATCTTTATCCAAACGCAATGTATTAAAACTATATTGTGAGCGTCAATAGAAACCATTGTTGGATTAATACATATGTATTTTAGCCAATATTTCATCATTAAGAATATGAGAGTAGAATATTTTATTAATTTAAAGAAGAGAATATTTTTTTTATTTGTGAGTGTATTTGGCTATGTTTATGAAACAAATGTCCACCCGGGCGAAGCCGGGACGGGCCGCTAGTCGGTTATAAAATAAACAAATACATACAGCTAAACACAGAAACTCCTCTTTTCTTTTTCGTCGGTTAAAAACACTAAACATAAATAAACTAAATTAAACAAATCATGGCCTTTTTAATTCGATCAATATGAAAAGAACGGAACCGTTTTAGCACTAAGGTTTATGTTATTATAGTACGTAAACCCTCTCACTCATATTAATATTAATATTTGTTTGATTAGATTTTTGAGTTATCCAATATTTCGGCACAGTTTCATGCGCTATGATCACGGAATAACTGAAGGCACTGCGACTGCGACTAAGTTTTTATGGGCAGACATACCGATCTACCCTCATTTTTTGTCTTTTACGAACATTACCACTACCACCGGTTTCATTATTATCGAACGCAGCTCGATCACGACACACAACACTGACGGTAAATGACTTTAGTGTTAATAAACATGATTGTTTCAAAAGTTTTAATATTTGTTTGGTTGTGGCGACATCTAAATTGACGCCAATGTCTCGAGTAGTGAAGGATCCATTAAAACGGTACTGTAAATACGTATTGTCTGTATTATTTACCCGCGTATTTATTTTCCCAAGTCATGTAATACTGGTTGTTGTTCATATTTCCTGGTTTACGTTGTTCTATTTTTACATAGGACTTTTGTAAAAGGGTTCGATGCGGAGAATTTCTTAGAGAAACAGAACAAAGTGATTTTGCTTTTAACTTAGATATTGGAAGTTTGATAGAAGACTGCATGAGCCTTTATTAAATAGCTATGTTCGCTTTGCTTACTGACACAAGAATTGAAAGCGGAGCTATTGACGCAAGAATTGAAAGCGGAGCTATTGACGCAAGAATTGAAAGCGGAGCTATTGACGCAAGAATTGAAAGTGGAGCTATTGACGCAAGAAAGTTTTCCTTTATAACTCACTAAAATGCTTTTCCAAGATTTTTTCAGCTCTTAATTCTACTCTGAACTCCCTTCTCACCTCAACAGCTTATATTGATCCACGGCTGGACTTTAACCTCCCCCTGATGAGTACCTTAGCACCTTTTCTCTCATATGAGTTATGCCTATAATCCCCACGATAGGCATGCAGATTAGGGATCGCAGTTCGGTGGTAAATTGTTCTTCAAGAGGCACTGCTGCCCGCCTTTGCTAGATATCCCGTGATGATTTTCTGACAGGTTTTCATTGAAAACTGTCAATAAATTGCTACTCAAGACGTGCTTAAAACTGAAATGCGTTTGAGTGTTCGGGCGTTAGTCGCCTCTTATGACACCCGCGGGTAGTTGCGGTGTTGCAAATTCTCATCCGACACCACACGGCAAGCCTCTCCGCACCCACTGTTCACCAATAATAAAACAAAGATTGTTAATCAACTAATGACTCACCTAAATCTCCTAGGATCATTAGAATAGCTCATCAGTCTTATATCCGTCTGAGTGTCGTACAACCTCCGTGCAATGGCCTTCAAGCTGCCGACGAGGAGGTATGCGACTGGCTCACTCTCTGTTGTCAGATGCAGTTGGATCTTTCCTTCGTGGGACGTCGTGCAAATGAAGTTGGCTTCGTATTCCATTGATTCATCTTTGAGGTCGTCATCCTGTATGGAAAAACGAATGTCATTAATAGAAATACAGAATTCTTTATTATGCCATCTTATAAAAACCATGTACAACTTAAAACTATGAATGGACACAAAAACTAAACTTTCCAAGAAGGCTTAAAAAAACATTCCACCAATTTGTTGTCTTCGCCAATTTGTGGTAGCTTAGTTTTTTTAAGCAATGTTGCATCCATGATCGCAATTTAATCTAAAAACAGCTATTTCTATTTCAAATTTCTCCCACTAAGATACTACACCTAAGAACCTATTACCTGTATGCATACAATCACAGCAAATTAATAAATAAATAATGCTGGACAATTCACACAGCATTATCTAGCCCCATGGTAAGCAGAGCTTGTGTTATGGGTACTAGATAACTGATATACATAATACATTACATAGATAGATATTTTTTTTATTATACATAGAAAACGACCAGAACACCCGGAACAAATATCTGCAGATCGTACACACAATTGTTCCGAGGCGGGAATCGAATCCGCAACCTCCTGTGTCGCAGGTGGACCTTCGCCCACCGCGCTACATCGGTCGTCGAAATTATATGAATATGAAATCCAAAATTAACGAGGAACGTTTCCTGTAGATTGCAGAAGCATTTTCATCAGTTTCCAATTATAAAGCTTACTCTCCGAATTAAGATATCCTTTGAAAGCTACCAAGAATCCGCTTTGCTTCGAATCTGGCAACCAAAATGCACCCTTAAGTCTTTACAGACTGCCATTCATCAAAGACACTGCTCTGCGCAAACATTCGTAGCGGGAACGAACCCGCATCCCTTGCATTCCAGTTTAATCAGGCTTCAGAGATACTGAGTAACGAAATGCTATTCGAAGTTCCCAATGGTATTACACTAATGTACCTCGTATCAACATATCTCGTAAATCAGAGAAACACTGTTGTTTATGGTATTATTGTCCTGCTGTCACTAACGCATACCTGAGTCCCTATGTATAATATATAAATAGTATTATTATGTTTATATCTCTTTATGATACATTATGTATGTAGTATATTTCTATGTATAGATTATAAGTATTTTATTTATAATATCTCATAACCTACAAGCACACAGATCCCCTGGTACTGTCCACGATCCTATCCATCCATGGTTGTCTGGTAGAGAACGCTCTTGAGCGATAAGACCGCCAATTGTTATAAATTTTTAAGTTTTCTCTGTACGTAGTTTTCTATTTATAGTGCAATAAAGAATTTGCTCTCTATTTTCTATATATCTATTGTCAACTAGCTATTGCCCGCTGTTTCACTAGGATAGTGTAGCTTCCCAACGAAGAAAACATTTTTAATATCGGTAGTTTCGGAGCCTATTTAATGGAAACACAAACAAAAAATCTAATCTTTCTTCTTTATACCTATAATATTATACTGTCAATAAAGTGACGACAGATTTTCATTGTCAATGTAACCAAGCTATTTTTCTGGGTTTTATTTACGTTCCTTATTTATTTTATATAGTGATCATGTGTATGACCTGCTAGTTCTCCGATAAAGAGATTAAGAATAAAGTTATAATGTCTTGCTATTTCGCTCAGATCGGACTTTTTTCATTATATCTGAACAGGACAGCGTAAGAGATGACGTCACTGTCAAACTTATGAGTACGCTGGATATACTGTACCCACGATTTCGAGTTGAATTCAACTGAAATTACGAATATTTTATGCTGTCAATCCAGTCAGTACTAAAGCTAGAAAAAACTTTTTGACTATAGTTTGACCGAAACCGCTGTACCGCGCCTGAGGTATGCGAGCGGCGAGACGGGCGGGAAGTATCAGCCGCTCCGTTCCATCAGTCTGCCGTCAACGCGTATTCTTGCTGTTTTTTCCTCGCCCCCCACCTCGCCGCACTTTCTTAAGGAGCGGTACAGCGGTTTCGGTCAAACTATAGTCAAAAAGTTTTCTATCATGCACTTATATCTACCCTCAATTTTATTTAAATTACTACCTACACAACCACGTAAAGAATTTAGCTTCTTGAATTATTGCTGGCTCCGACAATTCCTTATCTAGAGGAGATGCGGCAAAAATTCTTAACATAGACACTTTGAAATTATGGCGAAGTAAAGCATTCTCGTAAATTTGAATCCGACTGTTGGAATTTCTTTTTATTAACCAGGAACCAAGATTGTACTCCTTGTACCACCAAAAACCAATTACGTTTTATCTATCAACTTTTTCGGTGTTGTATAATTTTTTTATGGCTGCTTTTTCTATGACCATTAACGTCATAGAAAACAACTGCTTTACACTATGTTAATGCACCAGATAGAACAACATTTATGGTAATATAATAGAAATATAATCTCCTAGCGATTAAGACACATTTTGCAATTCCGAACCCAATTTCCTAAAGCACAAGCTACAAATTCAACTAATTAAACCCAGCCAAAGACACTTTGTTCCTAAAGCTTTAAAAAATTTACTAGGTACTTTATACGACACTAAACTAAAATCCAAGTTAGTGATCGTAAGTTAGGGTACGAGGTAAGGTAGGAATGACAAAGCGTGACGTCAGCACAACCTTCGAAGCTGGATTACATTTTCGTACTCAAGGTTGCGTTCTACCAGGACTGAGTTGGCGTCTTTGTTAAGATGGATTATACCTTTAGTTTTATAACAATACTTATTTCTTCTGTATAAAAGTAAAAAAAAAAGTCTATAAGTATATATTTTAATCAACAAAAAATCCTACAACCGCTGGTGTAAACGTGTATTTGAGTGGAAACCGGCAAACCTAGTGTAGGACGCCTTCCGTCCAAGTGGGATGATGACTTTTCATCATCGTTAAGTTTGAACTTGCATACTTGAAGTAGGACTGGCATACTTTGCAAACTAAAAGTCATTAATAATAAAAATTATTAAAAATATATATCTATCAGACATATCTGATCATGTAACACATCATGAACGCTGTCCAACGTGGTGAGGAACTTGATCAGATTCGTGCCCAGGCATTTGAACGCGCGCTTCAGCCGGCAGTTGTGAGAAAAAGCTGTTGGTATTAGACATACCTGATCAAGTAACACATCATGAACGCTGTCCAACGCGGTGAGGAACTCGATCAGATTCGTTCCCAAGCATTCGAACGCGCACTCCAGCCGGCAGTTGTGAGAGAAAGCGGTTAGTATTAGACATACCTGATCATGTAACACATCATGAACGCTGTCCAACGTGGTGAGGAACTCGATCAGATTCGTGCCCAGGCATTTGAACGCGCGCTCCAGACGGCAGTTGTGAGAGAAAGCTGTTAGTATTAGATATTCCCCTAGTTTTGCCATGAAGTCTTTCGTGCTGACACCTGCAACAGAGATAAGATGTTAAAAAATATAACTTAAGGTATCTAAAGCCAAAAATCGTTGAAGCCTGTCAAGCGAACCCGTCCCGTTTCATCAAATAGACTATTTCTTCCATCGTCCAAGGTTGCAGTCTAACTTTATTTCGGACATGTTAGTAGGCTGGGATGTAGGTATCTACACCCCAGGCAAACTTGATGAAAAATGTTTGTAAACAAACCACGACACTATTAACTGAAACGCGCTTGCTTTGCGCCGAGTTTCAGATATAGTTGCAAGCAATATTTATTGAACGAAGTATCTTAAATCGATTAGTAATGTACATTGCGTACAAAAAGATGCAGCAACCGAATGAATTTCCGGCTAAGTATGTTTATAACATTCTTCATCGAGTTTGGCTCGTGGATAAATAATTATATCAAGAGAAACCTCTCAAAAGCAAAAACAATCTAGGTTACTTTTAAAATTTCCCGTAATTCATAAAGAAGCCAAGAAAATAAAATCAGAATTGCGAAGTTAATGAAAGACGAATCAAAATAAGAGTCCATTAGGGGGTTTTACCTGAAAAGGGTTCTGAAGGGGCACAGAGCCGTTCATAATCTAAATTAACTCTCATTGTTGACGCCCTTCATAACTGTCGGGAAAAATCTATTGTTATGCGAAGAAACACTAATGTCGGGAGACAGGTTTCAAAATAAGTGTATGTATCTTCACAGGAAGAGATTTAGGCCCGGTTTTAGAGATTAGGTGAGAAGTTTATTAGTCAATATTTAGCTTACTCAATCATTGCTTTCTCATATATATTTATTTTAATTATTATTTAAAATGGCTGTAAGCCAAACTTGACGACGACGTCAGACCTGTTGAACATTTAGAATAACTAAAAATACTATTTTACTATTTATAATATTAAACCTATTTTTCAGACCACAGTCATTGTTTGCGTTTTATTTATGGTCATCCAGCTCTGCGGTTACCAAGCACAATATTTAATAACTGGTTTCTGAACCGTTTTAAGTATTTTTTGTATCCCATTGGAACTGGGACTTTTATGAGATAAAAAGTAGCCGTATAATGTTTCATTTCAGGCTTAGAGCTCTTTGTTGTTTCATTTGTTAGTTTACGTCAAAGCTTCAACAGATCGGGCAGAAATTTTCATACCTGGAATAAAACAACTTTTTAACCCATAAAATATATGACTCCATGGAAAAAAAGTACATTTAACGTTTCTTCAAATATCGGTGTTGCTAGTAAAACATTTTTCAAAGGACCATCCTAACGTTTTCGAGATTGCATGCGATTTTTTTAAAGGAATAATAATATCTGATTCCTTTAGCACCCTCGGTACGTTTGTCTCGAAAAGACGCATTGAAGTTCCATTCTAGAACACCGCTATTAATCAACAAACTTTAAAACAGGAAGAGAAAGGACCTTATTAAAAACATCCTTTTTATAGAAGAAGTTAGCGACGCGTTCCAACTACCAACAAAGTTTCGTGTCCGCGTTATGAATTATTGAGGAGTTTCCTTAGGGTGCTCAGGACTGACTTTTGATAAATTTTAAAATAAATAATGCGCTCAGAGGAAAAAGGAAATCCGTTTCCGCTCTCACCTCGTTTAGGCAGCCATGACAATAGCTCGCAAGCAGTCAAAACTAGATACTCCCCGCGGATTTGCCCGCGTGGAAATCTGTGTCAAATGGTTTATAAACCTTCCTCATGAATCACTCTATCTACTAAAAAAACCGCATCAAAATCCTTTGTGTAGTTTTAAACATATAAGCAAACTAAGCATACATAGGGACAGACAGACAGCGTGAAGTGACTTTGTTTTATACTAAGTAAGTGATATAACTCACTGTCTGTGGCTCGGACCGCCTCGTAGATCTCTTGGAGGTACGCGTAGTTTCTGCAGGATTTCACATCGTCTGGTAGTCGGCGTCTGTAAGAAAATTCATCTAGTAAAGATAAGGTCCGCCATGTTGTTGCTGGGTCTATTAGTCCTGTTCACTATTGGACAATTTGGACATGGCAGGTTATTGGGTCTACTCATAAACAAAATGGCCGCAAAAAACGGGTAAATTAATTTTTATTTATTTTGCCCTATAGGCTTTTATTTTTATTTTTTATTTTTCTTAGGCTTCAAATTGAATTTATAGCAAATGCAGCTTGGTGATAGATAAAGCTTAGGAATTTGTTAATTTAAACAATATAAGTAAGTAGGTAGGTTAGAAATTGTTATTTGGGGAGTACAAAACCCTGGGAATTTATACATGAACAAATATACGATATTATACATATATGTGAAAGTTTGGATGGATGTTGGATGTCACTTCTTCACGCAAAACTGAACTTAAGGAATCGAGCAGACATTTTGCATACCTACAGCTAGTTCCAGGCCTGGAATTTAACATGGCTTTTTCAATCCCTTACACGCAGTTCCTCAGAAATAGACTTAAAACGTCTCAATATAAACAAAGCGTGCGAAGCCGCGGGCACAACAGTTAACAAATACCTACTTTTATTATGGGTTTAGGAACCGACTGTAAATAGGTATGAACTTCACGTACATACATCCTTCGTAGGTAATTCTTATTTGGGTAATAAAAAAGCCCAAAAAACTTGTTTGCTCCACAAAATTCAACGAAAACATTTAGCCAGAAGGCGAAAAGCATCGGCTACAAAAGTCAAAGGATTCAAAGAAACTCATAACAAACAAAACAAAACGTGCCGCTTTGAAGCTCATTACAAAACCGTTTGTTACGAACAAAGCATTTCACAAGATACTGTAATTTAAGCCTCTTCCACACGAAATCAGGACAAACACTCTTCAAATAGACTTCGCTGAATTAACTGATTAAAACATCTTCTCCATCCACGTAGAAACCTATAACGGAGTAGGTACCGTGGAAGCAAAGCAGTACTTCTGAAGAACTTTTTCCTTTTGCTAAATATCTAACTTGTCATTTCACACCTTTATTTTTTTTTAATTCTACTAAGTCAGGATTATATTGGAACCAATTCAGGCATAGTAAATGCCTATCATATTTTCCCGGGTGTTCAGTTACTAAGAAATATAAAAATTATCTATCTACTAGCGGACCTTCCCGGTTTCGCACGGTTTTAGTACGGATCCCTAACTTATTTGAAAATATAATATAGCCTATGTTCACCGGGGATAGTGTAGCTTCCCAACGGTGAAAGAATTTTTCAAATCGGTCCCGTAGTTTCGGAGCCTATTCATTATAAACAAACAAACAAACAAAAAATCAAACCTTTCCTCTTTATAATATTAGTATAGATGTAATAAATTATATTGTTCCTACCCATAAGCAGACATTGTTGCTTAGCTTGATGCTAGATGATGCTGTATAAATTCTCCAGCATTATTTATTTTTATTTTATTCATATAAAGGCACTATATACACTTATATATGCTTTGTATTATGTAAAAGCACTTTGGGATTGTGTATCCAATATTTTTAAAATAATACAATATGATGAACCACACGAAACCCACAAAAAACCCACAAGAAATTAGTTTAAACCCGAAAAGGATAAACAATCGAAGAAAATGGTCGAGAAATGAGAATTAATTTCCGGAAACAATGAAATAAACTGAAATAGAATAGAATTGTCATGTATCCCCTTGTGACGATATAGATCGATAAAGCCGGCTAGAGCAATAACGAGGAACGTTTGTCGAGGCTTAGGAAAGGACAATTTGGAGCAGATTGAATTCGATGTTTTCTGAACCTTTTAACCTTTAGCCAGAACAGGATTTACTGGGTAATGAGGGGCAAGGTTGCGAGTCAGGGAGATCGAAACAACCCAGCGGGCCTAAGGATCCCTGTTTCGGTACGACGACGGGTCGATGACGTCATAAGGCCGTGGGTAGTTTTGGCAAAAGATGGCGTTGAACCAAGGCGACTGTCATAACCTATAAACGGTTTATCTCAGGCGGTCGGAGTCCCGTCATAATGATTCTAAACCATTTGTGGTGTGTATTCCAACTGAGAATATTTCAAATGAGGGACAAGATCGGTCCCGAGTCAGGGAGAAAGTAACAACCCAGCGGGCCTAAGGATGCCTGTCTCGGAACGATGGGTCGATGGCGTCAAAAGACCGTGGGTAGTTTTAGCAAAACTGGCGTTGAACCAAGGCGCCTGCCATAACCATAAACGGTTTATCTCGAGCGGTCGGAGTCCCGTCATAATGATTCTAAATCATTTGTGGTGTGTATTCCAACTGAGAATATTTCAACCTTCAACTAAGGAAGAAATCTTGCCGAAGAATGTGCAGTTCCGGCGTTTTTGCGGACGAAACTGAAAAGAATATATAACTAAGAATAGAATTGTCATGTATCCCCCTTGTGACGATATAAAGCCTACGAGCGCAATAACGAGTTTGTTGAGGCTAAAGAAAGGACAATTTGGAGCAGATTGAATTCGATGTTTTCTAAACCTTTTAACCTTTGGCCAGACGACACTGGTTGTATTTGGTGGAAAAGGGAAGCACCTAGAAGTCAGAGACTTGTTAGAAATAACCTTTAGAGGTTTCCATTAAAACAACGCGTGCTAAACCGCGGCAGAAACAATTAGTAGGTATATAAAATGTACGTAAGAGTAAACGCAACCAATTTAGGGGGTTGTATTGCTATAACCCAACCAAGTAAGAAAGTAATTACAGAATTAAGCACGCCCTCTCAGTTTAACTGCTGCAAAATGGGCTTTATATGGATAAAGATAAGTAGACTGATCATTAACATTAGACGACAACATTTTCCGGGACATAAACTTTCAGTTCTTATCTTGAACTAGCGATCCGCCCCGGCTTCGCACGGGTGCAATATGGATACTAATATGGGACAGTGTGAAGTGATTAATAAATCAAATCCTTCCTGCTGCCACTAGATAGTTTGCAACAGATAGTAAAACTATTTCACGTATATTTTTGTAATTTTTATTTTTACTTATTTACCAACAAATGTTTGTGTAGATGTGTTATTAGCTGAGAGTCAGCTGAGTAAAATCTCATATGTTTAACAATAAAATTAATCAATTGGAATTATGTAAGTAAATTTATCAGTTCCTAACTGAATCAAATCGTACTTCTTATCGAACCTACATCATTATCAGGGGATAATGATGTAGGTTCGATAAGAAGTACGATACCCGATATACATAGTAACTAACGTTCTCTGTCTCAGCATGAATTAGTTGTATTATAGAACTTCATATCATGAGAATTAATTGAAGAACCTGCTAGCATTAGTTCTCACCAAGACTGTACAATTGTCACAATTCATTTGTTTAAATTTCATTTCCCAACAGATTTTATTTTATTTAGAAGGCTAATTCCAGTTTTCACCGCTGGAAACTGGTATGCATTCTCTTTCTTCACATTTCCCCCTTGGGGCGATTACAGCGGGGAAAAGTGGAATAAGACTTTTAGAGATGAGCTTGAGGATCCTCTTAAAGGGGAAAACCGGAATCAATCTACTATAAATTCCAGTTTTCCCCCTTTAGGAGGATTGGTCACGGGGGAAAACTTGAATAAGCCCTTTAGATGAAAACAAAATATTGTTTTTCATTAAACTAATCAATATCTATGTGTAAGTTGTACTTACAGGCAATTGTATTTATCATAGTGTTCCGCTTGGTTCTTCGTAAGCGACGAGACGGCCGCGTGTAGACATTCATTCTGCAAACAAAATAAAATATAAGATTATCTTAGCTTCGTTGGAGCTCACATTACATTATGGCCCGGCCACATGTTGGCCGTCTTGGCCGGGTAATCACAAACGAAGTTTGTTATGAAAGATTGAGGATTGATGTGTGAATTGTCCTTAGATGAGGTTTATATTGCGGCAAAGAGCAAGGTCTAGGTGGCATCATAAAGATAATTTATTTGCAAAAACACATGTAAATGGCTAGGCTAATATAATTATAATAATAAATAAGTTAACATATAAAAAGTATTTTGAACGCACACCCTCATCACAATTAATTGTATCATACAAGTCCTTCTTTAAAACATGTACGGCCTACTTTCACTTCTCTTAGGCTCTTTTTACCCGACTGAAAAAGGCGGTCTATGTTTTCTGAGAAATGTTTACCTAATCCGCCCTACAGTATTTACCTGTATATAAATTCTAAAGTCATTTAAAACGGGATATTTACCATGATTAGATTTTTGAGTTATCCAATATTTCGGCACAGTTACTCCGTGATGATGGCGAATGCAACTGTGCCGAAATATTGGATAACTCAAAAATCAAATCATGGTAAATATCCCGTTTTAAATGACTTTAGTATTAATAACCATGATAGTTCCAAAGTTTTATTGTATATAAATTGCTCGTTTTAATTGTAAATGTAATTGTACTTTTGTTTAATATTGTATATATCTCTATGTTATTATGTGTTAGTACCAAATAAATTTTATATCTATCTATCTACCCTATTTTACCTCCTGACACAATAAGTTCAGAATGTTAACCGGATATACAGTAACTACCAGTATATAGTAGCAAGTATAGATATATAATATGCGTATTGTTGAGGACATGAAGCCCTAGCGATGCTGGTAGCCTCGCAAGTCGATACGGCGATATTTTTAGAGATACCTACGGTATATTTGCTAGACTGAACTGCTCTTTTCAATTTGATCCGTTTTGTAGGGCAGTAGGCGAAGGTCTCGAAGGCTTGGGATTTATAATATTGCGAGATTGATGGATACATAGGTATAAGAAAATAGAAAGAAATAAAGAAAATAAACTTATTTGAAACCATACATAACCTTATTGATTATGTATGGCATATAACATAAATAGGTAAGTACATATACAAGAAACAAAACAATCATCATATCTTCATAAAGTCGTCAACCTACTTAGCTTCATAAATTAAAATTTTTAATTATCTACCAGCGGAACCTTTTAATTAGCCGTCAGCAAACATGCACTGGGTCTTTCCAGGCATGTTCTATATACTTACCTATGTACGTACCTCATTTGTAAACCTAGCTGTAAGTTTCTCCAAAATTTTGTAAATAAATAAATAAACATATTTATATGTTAATAATAATACATTTATTTCAGGCAACATTAGTATAGTACAGGATGGGAAATACTTAAAAACTACGGCCCATATAAAATATGTATATACCTAAATCTAACATACATAAAATAAACCTATTTCATTTCTCAGCATTATGATTACATAATTATCTGTAATCTGCAAATTTAATATTCTTCTCGGTCTGATTTTTCCATTTAATAGGAAGTACCTGTACCTACTAATATATTCACTGCCCAGCGTTACATACAAATACATAATAATATTATACCTAAAATAGGTAACAATAGGTACGTAAAAATCGAGTGAGAATCTCTTTAATTTTTTTTATATAATAAATAAATAATGTCATAACTAGTCCAACTCCCAGACCTTTTGTTATTCTGTTCTTAGAATGTAGAAAACCCTTTGCTAATGCGTTAAATTAACTCGCTCTTATTTAATTATACGACTGACAGTAAACAGGGTGTTTAAAGTGCTTAAGAGGCGCGAAATTAAGGGTCGGTGTTCACAGTACCCACTCGAGTTGACTGCGAAAGACACGCATATAACAAAAATTTGACAAATAAGTAATCTTTGAAAGTGTCTGCGTCATTTTTTTCGTTGGTTTACATAAATTACATAATAATAAATAATGTTATACAATTCACACGGCATCAACTAGCCCCAAGCTAAACAGAGCTTGTGTTGTGGGTACTATATGACTGATATACATAATACAATAGATTTCATAGATATATTTTCATTATACATACATAGATAACGACCAGAACACCCGGAACAAATGTCTGCAGATCGTACACACAATTGACCCGAGGCGGGAATCGGACCCGCAACCTCCTGCGTCGCAGGCGGACAGCAGCAGGAAGCGACTTTGTTATACACTATGTCATAGGTACGTTATTGTAATCCAAGAAAGACAACTTTTTATAACTAAATTAATAACACGAGTGATGACTGCAGTGGATTGGCAACAATTTGCCGTTCCATATTTATTTACCATAACAAAAGCATATCATTTAAACCATAACAACACAACACAAAAAGCGTCCCATATCCTTGTCACATAAAAACCCAAAAATATTAGCCAAAGTAAGAAATCATGTTTGATCTGGTTCCGCTTGATTCGAAAAGGACATCTTCAAACGGAGTTACTCTGACTACGACATCAGATGTCTCGCCTCGCCTCTCACATACTGACTCTCACCCTATTTCATGGTTGAAGGACCATGGCGCAGGAACTAATAATTTGCTGTAGAGAAGTGTAACTCGTTCGGGCTAGAATGATAAAATCACAAATTGTGGTTTGGCCATCGAAACGTGACGTAGTCCCAAACATAATATCCATTAAGTTTGATAATTCTTAACGCCAAATCTAAAGATGTTTTTTTTTCTTTTATAGGGTTATGGGTACAGGTACCCAATTGGTAAAACGGGGTCTGTCCGCCCCCTAATGGAAGTTAATACTTCAATTCGTTAAATCAACGTAATAAAGAAGACAAACCAAAAGAGAACATTTTCAGAAGGTAAATATGTTTGATGGTGAAACAATGTAAGTTAAGTTTCACTTCTATCCTATCCAGTTTACATTCTCAATGAAGATAGTACCTACCATTCTTCAAGTGACATGATGGACATTCAGGGCCAGCCTAAAGGCTCGCGAGGCCAAGTTTTTGTCCGTGACAAATGGAGGTGTCCATCGAAATTTATCAAAAGCTTTTATCACAAACTTCTTACAACTGTCAGAGCTAAGTAAACATATTCTAGTAAAGGTAAATAAATAGTGAAATTACTTAAATACTCGTACTTAAAGAAATTTTGTGTGTTTTTCAGGAAACTGAATATCAGATTCATCAGTCAAGAGACGCTTCCGACGGTATCGATATGGATCAGTTGAGCTATCTGTGGATTGTTTGGAACAGTCTACAGTTAGCTCAATTGTTTCTATTGTAAATACTAATTCTAATATTTTCTATTATTTGTTTGTAACTTTTTTTTAATATTCTGAGAATTCGTTCGTTTATATAATGAGAGATATTTATCAAATATATAATTTTTTTGTATAACCTCTAAATTCAGCTGGAAGTAGTAAATATTTTATGATTAAGCTCGTCTTCGTAATGAGTTACTGGAAATTTTTATCAAATCTATGATATCCCTTTTTGTTCCTAGGATATATATATCTGTATAATTTACCCCAACTTTAAAATCAGTTAAATTAGATTAAGTTTCCTGATCTTAAGCGTATAATGATGTGTAATTGTACGTGGGTGCATGAACACATATGTAAGTTTACTTATATATAGATTTAGGTACCTATCCGGTTTATTGTTTTTTTTTCTATTTCAAGCTTTTACTTTTACGTTTACTTTTACTTTTTTTTTACGTTTACTTTTTTTTTTAACTTTTACTTTTACTTTTACGTTTTGCTCTACACGTTATGTTATGATTCTCAGTATGCACATAATTTGTGAAATGATCAAGTTCTAAACCCTTTATTATTCAAATTCTGTATATTTTGTGATTATTTTATGTTTTGTGCGTTTAAATAAATTAAAAAAAAATCTAATCGAGAAAATTACGGGACAAATAATTGCAAATATCCACCAGATTGATGTTGAATTTGATAAAAAAAACTTATAGTCTCACATAGTTCTGTTCATTGGTTGTCTGGAAGAGATCGCTTCTAAGCTATAAGGCCGTTCATTGTACTTTTCCATTGTGTGTCTTTTGTAATGATCTGGATATGGTGTGCAATAAATAATAAAATAATAATAAATAACGCTGGACTGATAACTGATATACATAATACAATACATTACATAGATGGATATTTTTTATTATACATAGAAAAAAACCAGAACACCCGGAACAAATATCTGCAGATCGTACACACAATTGTTCCGAGGCGGGAATCGAACCCGCAACCTCCTGCATAAAGCATAAAGCATTTTTATTTTACATTATTGTCTCCCTACATGGTAAACGACACGTAAGGCATCCAGAGAGCTCGTACCAAACAAAATGAGAGGAAATTTATCTTTACACAAATATCACGAAAATATCCCCAAAAAGATCTTTGTACCCACTGTTGTCCCGTCACGTAACAGGACACTTTAAGTGCTGCTCCTAAGGGGCTAGTTGAGGAAAAATGGCGTCAACCAGCATGAAATTGCGTATCAGATTTCTAATGGATGGCTGTTTTGATTACACTTTAACAGACAATCCTCAAGATGGGTAATGAAATTGGGTCAATGTAAGATAATTTTGGGCCGAAATTGCTAGGGTAATGTCGTTTGGAATATTATAGCTTGAGGGTTTTGGGCCGTCACAAATCAAGTAGGTGTCGTAGGGTTATTAAATATTTGTCAATCTTGGTTTCGCCTAATTTGTGTTATTTTGTCATAATTTATTATGTGTTCGGTGTTTCTCGTCAATCAAATACATAAGTTTGATTCAATTAATTTATTTTGTACTGAATATGAGGGTCATTTTGATCTTTTAACACTTTCATTGCCCTCACACTTCAAGTTCTGCAAGTTCTTCTAGATGCGATGCGGGTCGATTCGCAGAGGCTGGGTGCGTTAGACTAGATTTTTTTTTAATATAAATAATCGTGCGTGGATTTAAAGGCCATTGATGATGATGATGATGCTAAAACATACGGATTGTACCAAGAATCTTCCTATTTCTTATTTTCTGCTTGTTAGTTATTACTATATACGCGATATTCACTGCATATTAAAAGAGTTTTATTATTATCTCGCTGTTCTATCATTATAACGCAATTAATAAGTTTGAAACCTAACACACAGTGAAAACACTTCTAAACTCAATTTTCTCCTAGATTATATAACATTTACTTAATAAATTTAGAACTAAAACATTAAACTCGAAAACAAAAAGCTTTAACATATTAAAGGTTAAATTCCCTTAGTAAATCGAAGGCTTCCCCGGGGAGCTTCTCTCGGCCCTGTCCTTTTCAGTGTCGCTTCTGACATAGTTTGAATACTGGGAAAGTTTTGCGTTCGTTTAATTAGAAGGCTTGCCCTTCGGTAACGCTGAATAAATAACAGGGGTTGTAATCTAACACCGCAATAATATGCCCAGAGGGCTGGCCTTTCTGCTGCCTCGCCTTCTAAAAAGGAAATATAGGCGGGTTATCCCTTGTTGAAATTTTTTGACCTATATTAGTAGAATAATTTTCGAATTCCTTGTGAGTGAAAAAACGTAGGCCGGATTGAATCACCGTAAAAACATAATTGGTAAAAATAGTAACTGACAATATTTGGTGGTCAAAAAAAGTTCTTCTTAATAGTTTTTTTGTATTGATGGTAAAATTAAGTACCATTCTATTATATTCTATTGATAGTACATTCGTTTAGAATTTACTTACTTTCAAACATGACTCATGCAAAATAAATTCTGAACTTTTTATGGTAACAAAAATATTCACAAACTTTCACCTTTAGGGCTTTTCTCCTGTCATGCGGATATCGATCCGCATGCGGCTCTACGCCACTCGAAAACTATAACTTCACATGTGTTTTCCTATTATGCGGGTAACCTGCACGCGAAAAACATTGATAGGTAACTGATGGCACGTGAATCAAATCCGCACGCGGACAGAAATCCGCATCAAAGGAAAAGATACCTTATGCTTATATGCCTCAATTCCATAGAGTAAACTCAGATCTTCAGACTCTACAATAGAGGCTATATAAAGAAGTATTGTCACTGTTTCGGCGATACACATTTTCATTTCCCTGAAGGCAAACTAATCTATTGTTGATCGTGAGTTGCCAATAGAACTCAAACAATTCCAATAGGAATTCTTTTGAATAGAATTCTCCGCTACCTACAAAACAATTTGTATTTCGCAAACCGTTTTCATAAAAGAGTTTCCCGTATAAACGTAAGGTAGGCTGTGAGTTTCGGCAATACGTTTGAACCACAGAACTTTGAACTGAGCAAGACCTGGTAAGATAAAGATTATTTAGATTTATGATTAAAATAAATAAATAATGCAGGTCTGAGACTGGGACTGAGCTAGATGTTGCTGTGTGTTGTGTATTACACATTAACATCTAGCCCCAAACTATGCAGAGCTTGTGTCATAGGTAACAGATAAATTTAATACACTTCATGATTAGATAATTTTTATTAGTCATAGAAAACATCCAGAACATCCCGAAATATTAACAGATATTTTATACATTTGTCCCGGAGCGAAAATCGAACCCACAATCTCCCAATAGTCGCAGGAAGACCTTCGCCGCGTCACATCGGTAGTATAAATCAGAAGCCTGCATGTAGGTAGGTATACATATTAGAAATACTAGTAATATTACTTCTTTAAATTGATTTGTTTATTTGGCCACCTGCGATCAGTAAAGCGGATAAAAGTTACATTATCTAGATACTAAGACCTACATTTGTAGGTCTTAGTATCTAGATAATGTATTTTTTTATGGGAAGGACGCTAACGCTGGTGTTGACCAATAGATAATCGGACAATTAGGCAGCTTCGTCGGTTAACTATGACGTTTAATGTATAAAAACTTGTGTCAAAAACGTCAAAACATCCGTTTAATATTTATCCATCAGATGGAGAACTCGGGATTTCACTTTGTCTTACACTAAGTGGCCTCCGAACTTAATCGGTTTAACTAAACTTAACTCAATCGGTTGAAGATAACTGGTCTAACATTCAGTTGCAAGATTTATCCCACACAAACTAACAGAGCAAGTAGAATAAAAGTTTGTAAAATACAAGTAACTACCCAAACAATATATACAATATATATTGTGTGTAAAGCCACTGGCAAAGAAAACTTATGTTACATTACTATTGTAACTTATAAAGTCTGAAACGTATCATGGTTATTAATACAAATGTTATTTAAAACGAGATTTCAGTTATTCCGTAATCATGGCGCATGAAACTGCCGAAATATTGGAAATCTGAAAAATAAAATCATGGTAAATATCCCGTTATAAATCACTTTTGTATTCATAAAATAAAACATGACTCACGTTTCAGTAAACACCGAAATTAGATATACATACCTACCCCCATAAATCGGTAAACGGAACAATCAATCAAATCATTCATAGCCGGCAATTTATCACATCTGACAGTAGGATTATTTGCCGATATTCGGCCTATTGTTCCGACATTTGCTTGTCGGATCCTGAGAGACAGCGGCCAGTTTCACACGTTGTAAACTAGCCTTTATCTGCTGCTTCGAATGCGTTGTTTCTATGGTAACGTTTTAAGGTTATTTCTAGGTAATTAGTTCTACATGGGAGCTGATTTATGGGCTTAAAGATCGAAACCTACTTATATGCTAAACTAGTTTCTGCTCGCGGTTTCGCACGCGTTGTGTCTATGGAACCGTTTAAAGGATTTTTTGTATGCCATGGGAACAGTTAATGGGATAAAAAGTTGACTGTGTTAGATTTCAGAATAAAAGCTACATCTGTACAAAATTTCAGCCTAAACTGTTTAGTAGTTCTGGCGTGAAGAACTAACAAACATCCATCTATGTATATACATATATTCAATTCAAATCAAATTCTTTATTTTCAGACAACAAAGGTCCATAAAAACACATACATAAAATTACAAAAAAGGATATACAATCGCAACGAAGAAAATAAAACCAAAATAACTAAATCTAGAGTATAAGTAATTTCACCCAGTGGTGTCGTACTGGACAGTCATATTTATTAGATACTAGCTGCGCCCCGCGGCTTCGCCCCCGTGGAAATCTATGTGTCAAATAGTTTAAATGATAAAAAGTATCCTATGTTAGACTCCTGGTTCTAAGCTACCTCTCCATCAATTTTCAGCTAAATCGGTCAAGCCGTTCTCGAGTTATAAGTGTTGTAACAAACACGACTTTCTTTTATATATATAGATTACTTTTAGTATATAATTTGAACCCGACCCGTTCAGTAATTTTGGCGTGAAGATAGAAATACAAATTATTTATTTGCGTTTCATATAAAATAATACAAAGATGTAAAATACATACATCTATCCATCAATGCCAACATTCAATTAAATTACATATTATTACGGTTGCACTTACTATCCAAGCAAGTAAAATATCACAGCTTTTGTACGACTAAAGCCTCTTTACCTTAACCGAAGCAATTTTCTTGTTCAACTTCCGACAACATTGTGATTTTTCTTTATTCCCTTTGAAGTTCAATTTTGGTAATTAAATTGAGGAAAATCATAAATTCTCTCTGTCTAATTCATCCGTATTCTTTTATTACTTTCCTCAGCCCGACAAAAGGAAATTTGAGTTAAGTCATACAATAACATGGCTTTTGTCATTATAAATTATGGTGGTTGTTACATTAATTCGTTAACTGATATTAATCATCAGGTTAGCAACGAAGTTCTCTGTTAGGTTTTTTATGGGATCTGTCAAATTGATATAGTTAACACTTTGACTGCGATTTTTTTCGACGACTGCGATCTTTTTTATAACCTAAAAAATTCGTGCTGCCGCTCTACACAGCGGTTGTTTTGCGCCGCACATGCGTTTCGTTCGAAAAATATTACGGCTGTGCCGAGTCACAAAGATCTGTATTTTCTCAGCCGCTGCGCTGTGGATTTACGCATATTAGTAACTTGTAGAAAACACATACCGTATGATTTCAGCAGTCAAAGTGTTTGGTTAATTAATAAAAAAATAATGCTAGACAATTCATTCAGAATTATATAGCCCCTAGCTAGCCAGAGCTTGTGTTAATGGTACTAGATAACTGTTATACAGAATACAATACATTACATAGATAGACTTTTTTATTATACATAGAAAACGACCACCCTGAAAAAATATCTGCAGATCGTGCAAACATTTGTCTCGAGGCGGGAATCGAACCCGCAAACTCCTGCACGTCTGTCGTCGATTTTTGCCTACCGCGCCACAGAGATTGCCAATAGTATATGAAGATCTACGAAAAACACTATAATATGGAAACTTATTAATTAAAACTAAGCTGAACAAAGTTACATGCATTATTCTATATTAGTCCACTGCTGGACATCATAAGCCTCCCCTTATAAGCGCCTTACTGGCTCTTATAAGTAGGTAATATCATAATTTCCACGCTGGGTTGGGCATGCGGGTTCGGGATCGCAGTCAAGGTGTTATAAATACACGTTAGGAAGCAGCTGCCCTTCCTCTGGTATATTTCCTAAGTCGCATTTACGACACCCATGATGAATAATATGAGAGGAAAATTAGATGGTGCTTGATAAAAAGGCGATCAAATAAAAAAACCTGCTGGACAATCCACACAACAGTCAATTAATTGACTGCATTTTGATTACGAATAAAAAAAGAAAAACAATCATAACGTGGCGAAATTAGTATGAGTGATACACTCACGCATATACCTGAATTGACCAGCTGCTAGGTGGGTTGATATACCTAAGCTGACCTAAGATAAGGCCGCCCTTTATACTGCCTCTATTCTAAGTATTTGTTTCTGTATTATTTTCTGTTTTGAGTGGTAAATAAGTGTTTTCTATCTGTCTGTCTCGATTGGTCTTATTATTATCAAAAACCCTACGAGGCTTAGATCCAGTAGTGGGCGTTTTTGATCATGATTATTCAGTTACTGTAAAGAAAAACACGACATAATATACTTCAATACAGTACGGAGTAAAAACCTTGTACGTAACCGAAAATTCTACAGTTTGAAAGCGTTTGTGTCAGTATATCCTAATTAAATTAGGAGGAATTGGGTGGAGGTCCCATTGAAGCGATTCATCTTTTGAGAGCAAGCCATCTTGGTCTTTTGAGGGTGTAATGGATCCCTCCAAATTGCGAATCATTGTATGTAATGGTGACCTTTGATAATGATAACATCAATTTCCGGACGGATTTTACCGGATTTTCCCGGAATTTTCCGGAACTTTCATCTTTTTGGCATCTTTTCAAAATGTGGAAATAGTTGAACATGTCCTTTTTATGCGAGCTTAAGGAATATTACTTATACATATTTTGATGGGTAACAATTTAAGGTGGTAAATTCAGTAGTGGTATGTTTTCTCCTCTAGATGAAATTCAAAAGAAAAATACATAGGTAGTTTCAAAATTGTGTCTTCCATTGCCTTCACAAAGATCACAATCCCTAGGTTGCCTGGAAGAAATTCGCTTTTAGCGATAAGGCCTATTGTACTGTTCATAAGATATAAGGATTTATTTTGTTATGTTTTTGTGCAATAAAGTGTATTCATTCATTCACAATAACTCATAAATTCACCAACAAAACAACTATTCAATAAAGTTCTGCCTTCCGCTAACTTTGTCATTCAAAACTAGGCTTTATTGCGACACTAATTAAAACTGGCTTCAAACAGATTTAAGTGCTTCCAACGTACCCAATGGAAAAGCTTTGAAAATACAACTGACAAAGTTAATTTAGCTGATGAGGCTGGAAAATAAGTGGGTTATCGAGACTCGAGGACGGTGGATTGTTTATTTTTAAAACACACTAGCTGACACTCCCCGCTTTGTTTGTGAGAGATGATAGAAGAAAGATACTTTTTATGGAGATAATATTGTATTCAATCATATATAGGACAGGATGATCTCTGTGGACATGATACATCTTATATTGTGGGTAGTTGTTTCATTAACTAACCAGGCCAACCAAACAGCAGTTTTATATAATTCATCATCATCAGCCTATAACAGTCCACTGCTGGACATAGGCCTCCCCCAATGAGCGCCATAGCGTCTTCTGTTTTATATAATTGGATTGTTTTAATTAAAATAAACTAAAAAACGACTTGAAATAGTTTTAAAAAAGACTACAGTGAATATGTAGGTACCTATCTTCTAGACCTTCTTGATACATCATCGTCCACATCTTCCCTTTCAATCAGGTGAGATTGTGGTCAAACACAGGTCTTATGACCATAAAAAGTTACAAAATTTAATAATTGAAAAGACATATATCTATAGTAGTTGTACCTACTATAGATATGTCTTTTATGGTCCTCAGAGAACGCAGATTGCAAAAGTAGACCTGCCTACCTGCTCAAAAAGGAAACGTAGTAGCCAGAGCCAGAGCCAGAACCTTCGTGATACATCATCGGCCACATTTTTACTCTCCTTCAGGTGAGATTGTGGTCGAACGAAGGTCATATGACTTAAAAAAAGTAACAGAATGTTATCTTTGAAAAGACATACATATGTATCTATAGTCTCAAACTCAAACTCAATAGCATTTATTTCTTTAGGGTTAAAAGACGAAATCGGCTGTTATAACTTAATTGAAAATCGGGGGCCTCCACGACGGGGGCGTCACACACCGGGGGCCTAACCCACGAACCCAAAAAAAGCACTTAGACATTACACAGTAGTAGTACCAACTATGATATATGTCAAGCTATGTCTTTTATGGTACTCAGAGAACGCAGATTGCAAAGTTAAACCTACCTGCTCGAAAAGGAAACGTAGTTAAGACTAATAAAATCAATTAAACGTACCGATAACGTAGTAATGATCCAATTGGTACCGCAATCACGTAGTGTAGCGATACAAATCGAAATTATTCGAAATAATGAAGCGATTGTTTTGTTGTAGAGATGGGAGATGAAGTCAACAATCATAAATACCTTCAAATAACACTTCAATCATCATCTTCTTGAATTAGCCTATAAATATTTGTTGCATTGGGTGTGCCCATCAAAACAGTGTACATGTATGTAGATAAATAAATAAAGAAATGTTGCCAATGGCTTCACGCGTGAGCTGGAAAGATAGATCTGGCAGCGTATGACAGCAAACTGTCAAGATCCCCTGTCCAACTCAGTCGTGAAGCCGACACAATTAACATCGCTCTGTAAATAAAGAAATTTCCCCTAATAACGCGAAAAATAAATTAGCCAGTGAAGTTCAATAGCTTTCATATGAATACTAGCTGCACCCTACGGCTTCGGCCGCGTGTAAATCTATGTGTCAAATGGTTATAAATCTTCCACTTCTATCTATTAAAAACCGTATCAAAATCCGTTGCGTAGTTTTATATATGGTACTTAGGGACAGACAGTGGGAAGCGATTTTGAGTTATACTGTGTAGTGAAGTTCCATTAGTACAACATAGAGAATTGCTACAGTAAATAGAATTCTGCTTGCGATGTAGGGCTGGGAAGTAATACCGGTTTTAATGTTGTGCATCGATTCAAATCGATTCTCTTATTTATTTTATTTTATTTAAAGCTAATCTTTTTTTAGGATGGTACGGAACTCTTTGTGCGCAAGTGCGACTTGTACTTGGCCGATTTTTATTTATATATATATATATAACCCACTTTTTAACCTTTCTTTCAATGGCAAGAAACTTTCTTTCAATCCACCAAAAAGAAAGTGACAATGTCTCCATATTTAATAAAAGATTAATTCCTCAAATGGAAACCCTTTTCATGATTTTCAGACACATGTCAGATTACTGATAAGCACTTTGAGCGATGAATCGAGTAGATGTCGTCCCGCCCTGTCGCAGGTTCCGTATCCGGCTATATCCGTATAGAAGTTTCGGACGACATCACAATGCAGTGGGCGAAGATCTGCCTGTGACGTAGAAGGCTGCGGGTTCAATTTTTGCGGCTAGACAATTCACACAACATCATCTAGAATAGAATAAGAATTATTTAGCACACACAAAAGACTGAAGGAAGTCATTATTCTATTCTATGTGGCCCAGTTTTTTCAAATTTGCCTTTACCGGACAACATTTATCAACTTTACCAACTGACCCGGTCGGTAGACTTTAGTACAATCGGGTACAAACTCGATACAATCTAATAGAATAAAAAAAATCATGAATATCACAAAGTCGGTTGCTAGGTTCACATAGCTACCCGGTAGATACAGTAGTCATTGGCTAGGAGCTACCAGTCAGCTGCCGAGACCTCGCGATTTTTGCATACATTTCCCTACCCGTCCTTTACCAAAATCGATAATTTCGTCACAAAATTTCGCCGTTATAACACCAGCACCCCTTGACAAAACGATCCTCTCTGTTTATGCATAAAATAACCCACATATCAGAATTTATTCACGCCCCCAGCTAGCATGGCGAATATTAAAGTCTCGGAATAAATGTGTTTGAATATAACATATAAATAACTATTGAATTCATATACCAACGGATATCCGGTGTTAAATATGATTCAGAGTCTCGAATTTGTTGAAATCTGTTTTACTGTCATCATTTTTACTTATTTTATCGAAAAACTATTAGGATTTTTAGTTTTTTGAGAATTTGCTTGAAAACTACTGTGGGTAGGGTTCGCAATGTAAGTCCTTTTTCGGTCATGCGGATTTCCGACCGCGTGCGGATCTGATCCGCGTGCGGGCCACCCTTAATTGCTCCAGCCAATCCACGTTTCACGCATGTGTGGCCTGTGTTATAGCAAAAACACAGATTGGTAAATAAAATTATAGCTTTGGGGTAACCCGCGCGCGGACTTAATCCGCATGACAGAAAAAGAGCCCGTATATTTGACAGCCTGCACTAACTTTCCATGATATTTATTGTTTTGAGTGTCAGGTAGAAACATAATTATATGTAATTATGTTTCTACTAGTCTCTACCTGCGGTTTCTAGACTTAAATTGTAGTGATATGAATGAACCAGTGGTTTATTTTTCACTGCTTCCACTAACGGTCCAAAAAATATAAGTGGAGAATAAATCAAAAACACTGTACTTATTGTTTATTTTTAGTTGGTTAATTTATAGTATATAATTTAACTTAACTCAGTGCTTATTTTGTAAGCCTAAAGAAATAAAATGTTGAACTTGATCCGTTCCAGTTGTTATTGCGTGAAGAAGTAACAAACATACATACATCCAACTATATTTCGCGTTTACCATATTAGGGTGATTTCATGACTCAGATCAAATGCATCCGAAACTAATATTAGACAATGTAAACAAATGACTTTCTATTTCAAGACCCAAGAAAACACACCAGTATTAATATTAACTTATTATTTTTAATTAACTCGGCGCGTATTAATTTAAGTTGTTTAATTTGTTCGTTCCATTGAACCAATTTTGAGAAACTCAACAAGGAAACTCAAACAGTTTATATTGGAGCTATTTTGTTTGAACTTATTACATAATTAACTACTTATAATTAAGGCTAGGACTTTAATATAGTAGCCATGCTTTTCTTAAGCAAATTAAGATAAAAATAATTTTTTTTTATTACCTAGAAGGTAATAAAAAAAAACTAATTAAAATATTTTTGAGAATGAAAAATAGTTTTCATTGGGCAGTTCAGTTGGTTGGAGTGGAAGGAAAGGTACTTTTATATGTATTAGGTATATGTATATTTTATTTACAATATTTATTTTATATGTGTATCTTGTGTTAAAATAAATTTTTTTTTTATTACCATTCTGCAACGGTGGCGTGGCGATTTACATAATTTCACATGAAGTAGGTAACTAAAATAATAACAAAATCAATAAATAAAATTACAATCAAATTAGAACTAGAATGTACGAACAACGGCGTCTATTTTTAAGGGCACTAGAGTTCGTAGGAAGTCCCAAAGATTTTTAACTCGTCGGTTACTGGATTTCGTGGCTTAATTGGTTAGATTAAAATGTCCCCTTATTTAGGGCGAACGTCGCGGGATCGACTCCCGCCGAAATCTTTTTTTTTTGATGTTATCTAATTTTGTTGTATCTACAATTTGCAACAATTGAGCCTACTGCAGACTATTGCAAACAATCAACAAGTAGGTTAACTAATCTACATCAATACCAGTCGATACCAATTTAAAGACAAACGCACCAGTCAAACTTAACAGGATAATGATTTTACGATATCCAATTCACAGTTTATCTCCACTTGAAATTCAATACGCGTTCCCTTAATGTTTTTACGACTCAATTCTAAATAGAAGATTGCTGTGCGATAGCTATGTTCGTGCTCGTGATCAGTGTATACTTTCGTTATCAGAAAAGTGAATCTTCATTCAATTTTAAAACCATAAGTATGCTCGTACCCGGCTAGATAAATCATATTTTCTCATTTGGCGTGGCACTTAGTTTATTTTCAAATTTAAATAAAATTTATTGTAGAAATAATTCCGGAACAAATGATATTTGGGCCGGGTGTTCTAGCCATTCTTCTATGATAGTAAAAAAATATCTATCTATAGCTATGTTCGTCTTCATGATCCATAATTATATAGATTCACCTTTCTGAAAAAAGAAAAGTGAATCTTCATTCAATTTTAAAACCATAAGTATGCTCGTACCCGGCTAGATAAATCATATTTTCTCATTTGGCGTGGCACTTAGTTAATTTTCAAATTTAAATAAAATTTATTGTAGAAATAATTCCGGAACAAATGATATTTGGGCCGGGTGTTCTAGCCATTCTTCTATGATAGTAAAAAAATATCTATCTATAGCTATGTTCGTCTTCATGATCCATAATTATATAGATTCACCTTTCTGAAAAAAGAAAAGTGAATCTTCATTCAATTTTAAAACCATAAGTATGCTCGTACCCGGCTAGATAAATCATATTTTCTCATTTGGCGTGGCACTTAGTTTATTTTCAAATTTAAATAAAATTTATTGTAGAAATAATTCCGGAACAAATGATATTTGGGCCGGGTGTTCTAGCCATTCTTCTATGATAATAAAAAAATATCTATCTATAGCTATGTTCGTCTTCATGATCAATAATTATATAGATTCACCTTTCTGAAAAAAGAAAAGTGAATCTTCATTCAATTTTAAAACCATAAGTTTGCTCGTACCCGGCTAGATAAATCATATTTTCTCATTTAGCGTGGCACTGAGTTTTTTTCAAATTCAAATTAAATTTATTGTAGAAACAATTCCGGAACAAATGATATTTGGGCCGGGTGTTCTAGCCATTCTTCTATGATAATAAAAAAATATCTATCTATAGCTATGTTCGTCTTCATGATCAATAATTATATAGATTCACTTTTCTGATAACTTTCGTTATCAGAAAAGTGAATCTTCAATTTTAAAACCATAAGTTTGCTCGTACCCGGCTAGAAAAATCATATTTTCTCATTTAGCGTAGCACTGAGTTTTTTTCAAATTCAAATTAAATTTATTGTGGAAACAATTCCGGAACAAATGATATTTGGGCCAGGTGCTCTAGCCATTCTTTTATGATAGTAAAAAAATATCTATCTATGTATGTAATGTATTCCGTATATCAGTTACATAGTACCCAAAACACAAGCTTTGCTTAGCTTGGGGCTAGATGATGATCTGTGGATTATCCAGCATTATTTATTTTACACCTAGGCGAGAAAGCGGGCAATTCCTATGGAGTGTTACATTTGAGGGGTCTTTAAAACACGAGGTAGGAATCTCGAGTGATACAAAGTGCTCATACGACGTAATTATTTGATGTAACTTTTGTTTAAAATTTGTATAATTTTAGTAGTAAATGATTTAATAAGTGTTAGTTATTATAAATAGTATTTTATCAAAAAACTTTTAAAGGCGTTTAGCCTGTCGAGTTATTAATTAATTGATTTTGTATCTAGTTAGGTTCAAAACAGTGTTTAGTTAATCTACGATTATAAAAATTTGTGGTAAATAAAGAACTTTGAAAAACAAAAACAAACAATGATATTAAAATCAGCATAACCACTCGAGTAAATTTAAATTGTAAACATAAATGTAGCAAAAAATATGGGACCGTGCGATTTTCATTTTTTTTTAAATTATTGTTCCGAATACGAAAGAGGCCGATATCATAGGGAGGATTCGGAATAAAAAGTTTTTGTTGTTTGACTTATTTTAAAAGTAAACCATAGCTACCGGCGGATATTTCAGGAAATTAAAAAAAATTGCACCTATTTCCATACACTTTTCTCTCCCGCTAAATACGTGAGAAATTAAGTTAGGTGTTCCGTCCCGCATATTAAAACGCCTGCAATGACTAAACGTTTAAAAAGTTTAAAAAGTAATAAGCAACTTTCTGAGCAGATGTATTACAATACATACAGCCGAACATAGAACCTCTTTTGTTATTTTCGTCTGTTAAAAATCGGCGAGCCGCCAAAAAGTTAACAAAACACTGTTGTTGGCTGCCTACAATATTCATACACTGAAAAGTCGTTATACGCGTACCTACATACATATGTACATGTCGCCGACTTTGTTGTACGACTCCATAACATAAACAAATGAATTCTAGTGTCACATTCACACTGCGATTACCCCCTTATTGCAGTTAGATAATATAATAACAATTTTGGACAATTTACACAGCATCATCTAGCCCCAAGTTAAGCAGAGCTTGTGTGCATTACATAGATATTATACATACAAAACGACCAGAACACCCGAAACAAATATCTGCAGACATTTGTGCCAGGCGGGAATCGAACCTTCAACCTCCTGCATCGCGGCCGGACCTTTATCCACCACGCCACAGAGCTCGTCGCAATATCCAGCAGAAAAACCTATTGGGTGCTCACCGAAGGTGCCGTAAGCATATGCAAAGCCTCGCTCAAGTTTTTCAGGGTAAGCGAACTCCTGCCTTCATCATCAGGCCCTGGCAGGTGGAATGGGGACTGCCTGGAGCGGAACTCAGCTCGCCATAATATCCAGCAGAGAAACTCTTTTGGCTACTTACCGAAGGCGCCGTAAGCAGTTGCAACGCCTCGCTCAAGTTTTTCAGGGTAAGCGTACTCCTGCCTTCATCATCAGGCCCTGGCAGATGGAAGGAGGACTGCCTGGAGCGGAACTCGGGCTTCTGGGCCGCTGCACCATTGGCGAACTGGTGTTGGGACGCCGCGCGGCGAAATGGACAGTCCATGGTGGCTCAGATCATAGCCAGGTCTGGAAAGATGGAGAAATATGTTAATACTTAATGGCTTTTGTTTATTGATTTTGTTAATAATGGACTCGGTAAACGTATTTTAGGACGCCATACGACCAGGTGGGATGACGACCTGCGAAAGACTGCAGGGAGTTCCTGGATGCGTTAAGATGAAGACAGGGCGCTATGGCGCTCATTGGGGGAGGCCTATGTCCAGCAGTGTACTAACATAGGTTGATAATGATGATGGTGAGGATTTAAAAAGATTGAGATTATAAAAAGAAATATTTTTAATAAAATGAAATGAAATAAAGAATTTAAACAAGCTTCTCTGTCCGCAGCTTCGCTGATATTGTGCTATAAATAACGTAAACAACTTGATATTTAACAACAAAATTTATCGAAAATGAAAGAGGAATCAAGAATAATAAAATAAATAATTTTTAAATCTCTGGGACTAGTGACTAAGGCGTATTTGGACATATCTATGGTCCGTGCCCATGTCAGGCCAAGCCTAGCTCAATTACTTGGCGACAGCCAGTGATAAGCAAAGGCTCGGCATGAGTCGACGACCTTCGCTAACTTGCAGACGGACCGGGGTGCACAAGGTTGCGTTTTCCGAAATCTGGGCTACCAGACTTAGAGAATACTAGGGCTTGATGAGCTAGTTTCATAAAAAAACTGCTAAAACTCGCTTCCGCCCTCGCTGTAGCATCTATCTCTTGTCTTTTCCGCATGCACCACAAACATACCGAAAACAATCTGGCGTTATCGACCCAAATGTACATTCGTGACAAGAATAGATCGAAATGGAACACGACCTTCTCGCTAAGCCAAGAAGGCTCTTTCTTCCGCAGCATCCCTATAACTAGACGTGGGACATTTCCTCTGCTATATGGATTCCAGGCATAGAGACCTCCCTAATGGAATTCCCATACATTTTAGTGCCCAATAACGGTAAAATTATACCGACTATAATAAAATGTACGTTCGGCCCGTTCTGGCCGTTCTGCCCGTATTAAGTTTATGGGATGCTTTACTGTGATAGTTTTTCGATAAATAAAATTAAATAATGATAGCCGTTATCATACCGCTATCCAATGCATTGCGATCTGAATTTAAATATTAAATTAAACTCGATTTCACAATCGAATTCAAGTCAACGATGTTTATGGACGTTATAATTTTTTTAAAACGTTCGCTTGGCACATTTTGTTTACGGATATTTTTTTTATCTTTGAGCGATTCTATAAAACTTTTTTTATAAATTGAGGCATTTCGAAAAATTATATTGAAAAGAACATTCGGGAACACAATTTGATGTTTTTGTGAGCCGTCTTCTAAATACCAGATGAATATAAGAAGTGCCGGTCACCTTTATTCCTCTTGTAAAACAAGTTCAATATTGATCAGAAGACACAAGAAAATAGGAATTTCCGTAGACCGATTGTTCCATCAAGTAAAGGGTTAACTCTGAAATGAAATATCGAATTCTTTCCGCGAATAGGGAAGATGAGCACGTACCTTGAACGTGCTTCAGCGGCGATGTAGAGGCGAGAATATGAAAGAACGAAGATTAAACTACTAAAATGTAAATGTCACTGGGAATTCGTATAGACAGGTTGGAAAATAGTGTTGTGAAGTTTGCCATGAGCGATTCTTAACCGTAAATATTTATCAAATATAATCCGAATGGTGGCCTAGGGATATGCGGCAGCGTCAAGGCAGACCACCTGCCCGATGGTCAGACGACATTGTGGGGGCTGTAGGGAAGCAGTGGATCCGACTGGCACAAGACCGCCAGAAGTGGCGAGATAAGGAAGAGGCCTATACTCAGCAGTGGGTGTTACCAGCTGATTAGATAGATAGAATAATAGCACTCTAGTTTTATTCTTTTGATCATACCTGTATGACTTTCGTATTCAGAATGTTATTATCGTACTAATTTAAAAAGAAGTAATAATAAAATGGATCGAGCATCGTTTGGCCAATAATACAAGGCCACTTATTAAAAGACATTTTTTAAATTGGTTTCCATTTTCCAATAGTACCAATTTCAGGGCCTGTGAATCTTGAAAGGGCCTAAGGGATACGTACCATCTATCAAAACGAGGAATCAAATCTCTTTTATTGTATGGAAGCCCTCTAAATATTTATTTTCTTCTGTTTTTAGTATTTGTGTTATAGCTGCAACAAGAATACAAATCTGTGAAAATTTCAACGGTCTAACTATCACGGTTTTTGAGATACAGCCTACTGACAGACGGACAGACAGTGGAGTCTTTGTAATAAGGTCCCGTTACTCTTTCGGTACGGAACCCTAAAAAATGGGTACTAAAATACGACTGATTACGAAATAAGGATCTTTCTAGAACCAGTAGCTTCTTCATCAACATTCATAAAGTTTATCGACTTAGGGATTCAGAATGTGCCTTCGCATAATGTAATGTCATACAATACATGTAATGGACATAATCCATAACGACATGCTGCAAGATTATATAGGACATTGGCAGAATTGCGTCAATCTAGACGCAGTGCCATCTAGCAAGAAGTTGAAGTTCGGTTGTACCTACCTATATCTAATAGTATATTTTTTTAACAAGGGACCAAACAAAACACCCTATTATAGACGAGGTTGTTATAAGGATGACTTGACGAGTCATAATCGGTGGTATTGGTCCGAGTGAAAAACACTACTTTTCACTTAGATTTCGAGAAAAAAAACAATCAATACTTACTAACCTTCATATTGCCCACTTTTTCACTTGCCTATTTCACGATTTTTTCGTAAGATTTTAAAATATTTCACGTGATTTCGACCGCTACTCACACGAGAAACATAATTAATTATTTTTCTGCTCCTCTATTCCATTTGGATATTAATTACTTATTTTTAGTTTAATGACATTTTCAATTAAATAAGCCACATAACCGTCGGTTCAATTTGAAGTAAATAACGTTCCAATGAAATCGCGCTACTAGAAACTTTTTTTGTGCATCCGTTACGCTCAACGTAAAGTGCCCATTCTACCACGTATCTACGCATTCTACCAAGGAGGAAGAATAACCCTTCATAAAAACGTCCAACAATCACCAAGGAAGCGGCGCAATCAGTTCCATTTTAAAAAAATAATTCAAATGAAATGACGTTGGTATGTTCTTTGTAAATGGAATACGAAAAAGTCGAGTCTTTATGTAAGAGGATCATAGGTACAAAAATGCTTCCTTTCAAACAACTATTTATAACAATGAGAAAAAGAAACCTCTTTGGTACAAGGAGTTAGTATGAAAACTTCTTATTCCACGGTGAGGTCGGTGTAACTATGTTTTGTAAATTATCTATGGTTTTATACTCTTTTCTTTCGGTAAATCCGCTATGTTGTGTAGCAAAGCGGCCTATAATATAGACGCATTTTTTTAGTTAGGGCGTATCCATAGACTCCTAGATCTTTGATTTATACCAACAGAAGTCAGTAGGTATTCATAGCAAAGATAAAAGTCGTTACAACGAAATACTCCTTCGTAAATCATGTCTGAACAATTTCCCGAAATATTCGAACGTCACGGAAGTGATTTGTGGTCTCAGAGAGGTCATTATTGTGAAGATACTTCGCGAGAGGAATGTTTATTGGTTGGATAAGAGATGTTTTATTTAGGGGTACCTTAAGGAATGTATACTCAAAGGGAGCTCCACCGGATAACTCCCTTTACCAGGACCTTTGCCTTTGCCAGGATTTCCCATGATATATACATAGATAGAAAACACATTATTATACCACACAAAACCGAAAACAACACAGAAATATATACTTACTTAAAATAGAGGATGTATAAAGGGTGTCCTTATCGCTGAAAGCGATATCTACCAGGCAACCTTAGGTGGTGGTAATGGACTGGACATGAAGGGACAATATAGACGGTGGCATTAGAATAGATTTTTAGATAAAAAAAGAAAATAAATAAATACTTATACTGTCAGAATACCTACATTCATCATCATGCCTATAGCAGTCCACTGCTGGACATAGGCCTCCCCCAATGAGCGCCATAGCACCCTGTCTTCATCTTGCCGCATCCAGCATCTACCTACAGTCTTTCGCAGGTCGTCATCCCACCTGGTCGGAGGGCGTCCTACACTACGTTTACCGAGTCGTGGTCTCCACTCAAGAACACGTTTGCCCCAGCGGCCTTCGGTACCGATACCTACATTATATTACACTTACATAGGCGAGAACCTTTAAGATTTTTTTCAATTATTTCGCTTTCTGCGAAACATTTATCACGTCTAATTACCGTGGTTTGGTACCTCCTTAAGGGTCTGCATTGCTTATTCATGGAGCCGCTCCTTCATTAATTACCGCGAGAAGTTAATGAATCAAGATTGGATCATTCATTTGTTATTAGTATTCACTCATCTTCTCCTTAAATTATGTTCCGACGTTCGTGGTAAGGGAAAGTTAAGTATAACCTTAATTTATTATCACTCCAGGAAAAAAATGGGAGATTCTTTCACGTGTCATCATATCACAGAACTGCTTTTCTTAGGTAAAATCTTAATAATATAATAATGTCCTACAAGCCCAATTTCGGCACAAGCTAAAATTTACTTCACTCGTATCATTAGAATGACAGATACAAAGGATGAGTGGTGCCATTTTGAATTTGAAATAAGTTTTCTAGACTTAAGCTAAATATAGAATACAAGCGGACCTTCCCGGCTAAGCACGGTTTTAGTACGGATCCCTAACTTTTTTGAAAATATAATATAGCCTATGTTCACCCGGGATAGTGTAGCTTCCCAAAGGTGAAAAAATTTTTCAAATCGGTCCAGTACTTTCGGAGCCTATTCATTACAAACAAACAAAAAATCAAACCTTTCCTCTTTATAATATTGGTATGGAAAACGGCGCTCTTGTACTCAGAGCTTAAAAAATAATATAGCATGTTAAACTACTGAAAGAAATTTTAAAAATCTAACACGATAAATTCGCAGTAGTTTCGTCGATGCCCCCCCCACGATGAACCGATGAACCCCACCTATAATTACCTACAACCAACCTTATAAATCTTGCCTGTATAAAATAAAAACATCAATAAAAATAAATATTACAAAAATTTGCGCCTGTTTAGTTTAAAACTGAAAATAAAATGTGCTATTTACACATAATATCAATATTTACTCTACATAAATTACATATATTACAGTATGTTTCGAGATAAAAACTAATGGATATTCTGTGGCTTCCCTCGTAAATTTGCGGTCTTGGACGGACCGGATGTAGCCCAGATTTGAATAAGCTTGATAGAGATAAATCACGTGGAGGAAGTTTACGGTTTTATTTATAAATGTTTGATATAAAATGTTTTGCCCATACTTAATTAAATATGTACTTAATATGAGGCCGCAAAATTGTGTCCCCATTAGATAATTATGTAATAGTTTTTTTTTTCTTTTATTCTTTTTTTTTATTCTTTATAATGTACTATAATAATTACTCACCTAGGGTCATCTGATCTGATACCCTTATGAGTACGGGGTGCCTGTGTTATCACAGGCTCTGCTTACCTTACCTTAATTGGCCCAGATGATGCTGAATGAAAATTATCAGTATTATTTATTTTTTAAAATAAGTAATATCTACCTCAGTATATTTATTATAATTAAAATAATGCCAACAACAATTCACACCAACAAAGCTATTGACTCAAAGAATTAAATTGAATTAATCAAGCTGAAGTGGCAGTCGTATATCACGAAGAACCGACAACCGCTTGGGCAAACGTGTTCTTGAGTAGAGACCGCGACTCGGCAAACATAGTGTATAAGTGTATTTGATATGAGTAAATAAATCTCAAAGCTTGGGCTTAGTTTTCAACATCACAAAACCCTTACGTGTTGTTTGTGCCAAAAACAGACGAAATATATAAAAATATCTACTAAATTCCAAGCTATAAGTTATATACATTCTTCGCAGTTTTCCTCTCCATCCCTTTGTTGGTCTACGTGCCACGTGCTAGCACAAATCACCAAGACTTGGGTTTTTCAGAAGTGACACTCGAAAAATTCAATAGACCTTTAGTTTTTCTATACTATTTATACTAATATTATAAAGAGGAAAGGTTTGTTTGTAATGAATAGGCGCCGAAACTATTAGACCGATATGAAAAATTCTTTCACCGTTGGGAAGCTCACATTCCCCGGTAAAAAAGTTAGGGACCCGTACTAAAACCGTACGAAGCCGGGAAGGTCCGCTAGTTAAAGATAAAAAGCAATAAAGACCTTACTAACGCATTCTCTTTGCAAAACCCAAAGAATCAATTGAATCTCGAATAAAAATCAAAAAAGAAATATTTGGGTTTTGTGTGCCGATATCAAGACAAAATCAAATCAAATAAAATCGGCAAAGATAATAAAACAAACATACATCCGAACATAGAACGCCCTCCTTTTTTCGAAGTCGGTTAAAACGTCCCATGTATTTCGCTTTGTGCATTTGATTTTAATAATTTCTGAGTGTCTCTTCTGCAGAATAAACCAGTGTGTTGCGGGGTTATTAATAAAAGTCACGCGAGGTGACGTCATAGACAATGGGTCATACAATGCGTACGTTTTTGCGCTATTCAAACAGACAATGATACGGATCGATTATTGTACGGAAATAGATTAAATTGTTATTGAAAATTATTGTTATTTAATTCACTTGTGTTATGTTATTCATTATTTTTAACAACAAACAATATATAGGTACCTACGAAGAGTTTTTCCAGACAAGAATGAATAGGTATTTTCTAGGTATCAAAAATATATAATAAAATACCCGATAAACTAAAAGACGAGGAATAATAATGACGAATGACAATTATTAAAATTATTAAAATATATATGTATATAAAAAAAAACTTATTATTTATATGTATATTATTGACTTAAATAAAACTATGTGATTGAATTTAAATTTTCCGCTCTCTCTTTCTCTCTTATCTATTAAAAAAAAAAAAAAAAAATATCATTTATATCAGACCGACACAGGTCTATAGAAAAACTCAATTATCAATTATTACACATATCTATGTGTAATAATTGATTAATATTATATTATTAATAATATAATATTGATTAAATGAAATGAAATTTATTAAATATATTAAACAGAGCTTTTTAGAAACCCGGCTCACTTCCATTCACAGTACATATTGCCACACCCTGCTTGGGTACCATTGTGTTTCTTATACATTACCTAGATACTAAGACCTACAAATGTACACAATGATGCAATAAAATAAATATGAAATAGACCTTCGTGATATCGCGAACGATTCGCCACATCTTCACTTTCCATCAGGTGAGGTTGTGGTCAAACGAAGGCCTATAAAGTACAAAACTATACTTTAGTACCTACTATCTAAGGGATGCTGGACAAGCCACACTGGGTCATCTAGCTCCAAGCTAAACAGAGCTTGTTTTATGGGTACTACACCATTAATATACTTAAAAGAATAAATTGAATTAAAAATGTCATTTGAAATAATCCGACGAAAAACATCTATCTATGACACTACATAGATAGATGTTTTTTATTATACATAGAAATAAAAAACATATATCTAGGACACTACATAGATAGTAGTTTTTTATTATACATAGAAAATACCCAGGACACCCGTAACACATATGTATCGTGCAGATCGAAAGATGACAAAAGCGTGTATTTTTCGTCGGATTATTTCACTACATGACATTTTGAATCCAATTTATTTTATTAATAAAAAACGAAATATTAGGCGGCAAAAATCTCTATATGAATTTTGCCGTAGGTTTTTACAAAATAATCTTAGGGATGATCCTCACATGAAAATACTCGCGTCACGCCATACATCAGGGCACGCCTGTTTCCTGTAGGGATAAGGGATAGGGAAACGTCGGCTGTTTTTTCACCCTTAGCATAAGATGCTGTTATGACATTTTCCTGTTTTTTTAGGCACCCTTAGGTTTAACACTTTGACTACGATTTTTTTCGACGACTGCGATTTTTTTTTAACCTAAAAAATTTGTGCTGCCGCTCTACACAGCGGTTGTGTTGCGCCGCACATACGTTTCGTTCGAAAAATATTACGGCTGTGCTGAGTCACAAAGATCTGTTCTTTTCTCAGCCGCTGCGCTAGTATGGATTTACGCATATTAGTCACTTGTAGAAAACACATACCGTGTGATTTCAGCAGTCAAAGTGTTAACACATGCTGCTTGTACTTGCATGGTGTGGCCAGCTTGACTCCTCGGTATATTCAGTTTCTGACGCGAAGGAATAATACTGTTTAGGTGCGCTAGTAAATGTATGAGTCAACTGCATCTACTTATCTAGGTAGATGCATATTAGTAATTTAATTTTATATCATAGAGACTAATGACATACAGACAAAGAAAATTACCGTAAATTAGGTTCTAGATTAAATATAAACTTGCTGTGAAACATAAATCAATGAAAAAACAAACTTAGCTGAATTTTCAATTTTCAAGTCGTGTTTAAAGTATGTGTGGTATTTAGTCGTTTAATTTTTTTTTATTAAATATCATTTGTCTTTAAATAAACTCATTTATATCATAATAGCATTTATGTAAAAGGTATTGTTTCAATTTGGTTTCAAATATTTTTTCTCTATTTCGTCTTATTGTATTTTTTTTTGCAGATTTTTAATTAGTCAACTTAGAAAACTAAACGCATGTTTAGTTTTGAGTCGGGAACGTCATTGGGCATTGGACAGAAGTGCTTACTGAATTTGGAATACTGTCGTGTTTGTGAACTCTTTGGACAATGTTCATAATTTGCAATCACCCACAAAAAACACACTACGAACGATAAACTGATGCTGTAAAAGACATAATATACGATAAACCGATACAGTTAAACAAAAAGCTGTTTGCGCCGTAACGACAATAATGGTTATTGGAACGACGTTTTTGTGATAACAGATTTTACAACCTTTAATGCTTTGGCCAAGGAATTAAATTATTAGAAACTCATTTGACTCGTAGGTACCGCGCGGAAAATGGCGGATGAAAATGGATCTTGATTACTTCCAGTTTTTAAATAAAGTTAAATTTCCATGCATATCGCGAAATCGCGCAACCCATATTGTATCTAAATGAAAAGGGGTCCTTTTTAAAACTATAAAAGAGGATGTAGGTTCCATATCAATCGGAATCTTACATGTTAATATTATAATCATCATCATCATCAGCCTATATTAGTTCACTGCTAGACTTTCCTCCAAAGGCCTCCCCCAATGAGCGCCATAGTGCCCTGTCTTCAGCTTGACGCATCCAGCATCTACCTGCAGTCTTTCGCAGATCGTCATCCCATCTGATCGGCGGGCGTCCTACACTATGTTTACCGAGTCGTGGTCACCACTCAAGAACACATCTAAACATGAACTTGTAATATCCGATATCGCTTCCTTTCGCGAATCCCATTAACCGACAAACTTCTACAGATGTTATCTATTCTGTGCCAAGATTTAGTGATGTAATACTGTCAGCATCAGCTTTTAGTTGCGACCTTGAAAGTGGGATTGGATTGGTCTTCCAGTCCAAGTTTATTGTCTACAAGCAGTTTTCTCGCTGATCTACAGTCTATTATTTTTTATCACACTATTATTTTAAATGCGAAAGTTTTATGGACGAATGCATATGAATTTATCTGTTATATCTATAACTACTGGCAGGTTTGTAATGATAGGTAAATTTAAATGAAATGACGAAAGTGGGTAAGTATCCTCATCAGCCTATTAGTTCAATGCTGGAAATAGGCCTCCCCCAATGAGCGCCATAGCGCCCTGTCTTCTAGTAGCTGTTTGTAGCCCGGGGCGCGCAGCTACAAACAGCTACTAACAAATAAAATTCATTCATTCATTATGAAAACGTTACGTAAAAACTGTGTATAAGTTACATTTATGTTAGTCAGGTAGGTAAGTAAGCAAATAGAGTTTGCCAAGTGTCAGCTCACAAATAACAAACCAGAGAGTACTTTACCCACACCTGTCGCCAAACCGACCCCCAAACGCAAATATAATGTAAATTCCACCAAAACTTTGTCTACATTTCGGTAAACGTCGCAACCTTGTACAAAATATCAAATTTCCTTATCTTTACTGTATTTTGTATAAAAATGGCGACGGGTATAAAATATAATGTAACGTTGCTGATGAGGTATTGCGACGCCCTCTAAAATATTTAACAGAAAACTGAATACAACAAATTCTTAAGGATCTTCCGGATGTTCGTCTTATCTTTCGAAAGCTTGCAACGATATTTGAAGTTTGAAGAAGAAAAAGGTTACTAGCGCGGTGTGAATAGATTTTTTAAATCACTGCTTTATATGTAAAAGAAGAAAATTCTGCGCAAGACGTCTTAGGTAAATGAATAAATAATGCTGAAAAATTAACTCAGTACCAAGCTAAGCAGAGCTTGTGTTATGGATGCTAGATAACTGATACACTTAATACAATACAATTTATGAAAATAAGTAGAACAACCGGACCAATACTTGCAGATAGTACAAATATTTGTACTAAGGCGGTAATCGAACCCACAACCTCCTAAGTCGCAAGCGGACCTTCGCCCGCTGTGCCACATCGGTCGTCAGCCATATACTGATATACTTATTACAATACATAAGAAAATATGCAAAACTTGCTCCTGGTAGCAAATAAAAACATGTTTTATCGTTCGAACCGTCTATTTTCAATGTTGTTATTCTTTCTTCTGAATGAAGTTTTGCGTAAAACTTATTTGTGTAGACATATTTTCGTGCTTATTCGTGAAATGAAAGGATTAAATACAGCGGCAAACCCGTTCCATTCCCCAACAAAGATAGGAGTTTGCCATTCAAATATGTATCTGTGCACACAAAGGAGGCGTCCTTCAAGAAAATATTTATCGCGAGGGTCGCAACTCACAACATTTGGGTTCGTAATCCGATTTAAGAAAAAATTTCACGGTCTGCCGGCGTTTTATACGAGTTTAAGGTCTATTTTCGCATAAATTCCAATATTAGGCTAAAACATATTGTGTGCGTGTAGATTTCAGTGGAAATTGGTGTTGACGGTATAATTTGCAATTCATTGGCTTGATCTAAACCAATTTGTGCCGGTTGCTTAGCCATATCACCGTATGACAATCTGCGAGTTCGCACAGTAAGTGGATTAGTTATGTCTTGGCGAACCAGAATTGAGGCTATTTTGCTTAGGATGGATGATAAGGATTGTATGGATGATTCAAGTTTTTAATCCTAGATGGAAAGTAAACTGGGTTAGCAACAACACAACAAGCATCAATACTTTTCAAAGCCAAATCCACAATGTGGCTGGAGGCTTCTCGAAGTTCTGGCATTACGTTTGCAAGCCTTGATTCTGGCTCGGGTCCAGGTTGCCAACGTTTTTCGGCAAATAAATTAAATTTTAACTTATGTTACTGCCTCAGGGTCGTCCCTATTTGGGTTATTGTGTTTCAATTATGACTTCGAGAGACAGAACGGAACACTCAATATTATAGAGGGAATAGTTTCGAAGACCGCATTGTTGAAATTTAGTAGTATTGACAATTTGTAATTGTTTGTAACCGAACTAGATGTAGAGATTGAAAAGTTCGAAGTTTTGAAACTTCCACTTACACGAGAAGTGTGTGGATGACAGTACTTTAGCTACTTTTCTGTAAAAAAAACATAAATAGGAACAAAATCAGCGTTAAATTTGAATCATGAATCCCATAAAAAGAAAAAAAAGGTTCAAAAGCGTGCCCAACGGTTCATATAAGTAAAGATATATGTACACTGCTATTGCGTCGCCCCTTTCAATCTGAACTGGGTTGACGGAGTAAAAAAAGAAGGGACCAAAAGCGTGCGCAATGGTTCATGTAAGTAAAGATACACACTGCTATTGCGTCGCTCGCTTCAATGCGAACTTGGTTAACGGACGCTCTATCACGCGTCTTGGTCATCATGGAAACTCCTCATTCAATTAAGAAGGTGACACTTGCCTATCAATGACTATCTGAGCTGACATCATCAGCGTAACTAACAATTTCAATAATAGGTAATAGAGGCAAATGGGTCAATCCGTGAGATCATGCGACTTCTACCGTTTAAATCGATATTGCAACTTCTAATAAAAAAAATTGACCGAGACGGCCGATTGTTGGGCGGTGCGTGTTCGATTTCCGCCTAGGGATAAATATTTGTACGATTTGCAAATGTTTTTGCCGGGTGTTTTTGGTCGTTTTCTATGTATAATAAAAATATCTATCGATTTAATGTATTGTATTCTGTATATCAGTTATCTAGTCATAACACAAGCTCTGCTAAGCTTGGGGCTAGATAATGCTGTGTTAATTTTCCAACATTATTTGTCATTTATTTTACTATTTATATTGATTTTACTAACGTGGCCGTACGTTATTGATGTAAGTGGGTAGGTGTCTGCCTACCGGCTTACACAAAGGTGCCAATCTCTAGCTCTTCTGTCCCGATGGACAGACATATTAACATATTAACACTTTGAGGTACGGGATCCTAAAAACTCGCTGCCAAATTTAGGTGAAACTACTGTACCTATAAGTAGCGTATATATAAATTCTATGATCCAATATGACCTAAGCGGAACAGCATGAAAGACGAGGTCAAATTCAATCCCAATTTATATCTACGCAACTTCTACCAAATTTTGTACAAAAAGGACAAAGTTAATGGCCAAACCACATTAAACAATATCGATTACTTTGGTGTTTTACGTTCTAGAGATATTTTATTGGGTTTGACATGAGAGTTGATGAATTCGTAAACAGTTTTCGGCGATAAGAGAGAAATATTTTCGCAAATAACATTATTGAGGTCGTCTCCGAAGTAAATACTTTATCTGTTCCTTTTTACGACTTCTTGTGAAAATATTATTATTGAGTTCTCTTTTTATGATCTGTTAGCTACTAAATATTCTTTTACAAGTAGAAGTGCCGTAAAATCATAACATGCGCCAATCCATACGATTAATAAAGCCAAGAGTACTATCTGTCTCATACCTATTTTCATCGAAAATGATTGGCCACAATGTCTCTCGATCTTAAATATTTGTTACTAGCGGACCTTCCCCTACTTCGCACGGTTTTAATACGGATCCCTAACTTTTTTGAAAATATAATATAGCCTATGTTCACCGCGGATATTGTAGCTTCCCAACGGTGCATGAAAAAATTTATCAAATAGGTCCAGTAGTTTCGGAACCCACACAAACTAAAAAAGTTGTAAAAAGATAACTTTCACGGCATGGATCTTAGGAAATTCAGAATTCTGTTCCACAAGACTTGCGATCTTATCCAGAAGAACACAGGTTTCTACTATTACTACTTCTATCAGCAAAAAACGTGGGTAAAACCTCGGGACGACGATAGTTTTCATTATAATCGTGAAACTGAAGACGGAAATATACAGGGCGTCTCAAGAATGCCACATGAAGGGAAAGTACCAACCTTAAATATTGTAGATATTTTGCTGAAAGGAGACTTTATTTTATTTTTAAAACTTAGTAATACTGCATTCAAAGATTTGCTAATAATTACTTCCTTCGTCTGGGAATTGAACTGACACAAATGTGGAAAAATCCCCGTATTTTATGATGCCAGTCGAAAGAATGGACAAAAAATTATAATTCCTATTAAGTAACATTGTATCTTAAAAGTCTTAAAGAGTGATTTTTTTTTCTTTATTTATTTATTGAGATAATAACATCATAACAGGTTTTTTTATTAAGCCCTAAGGCGATGTTATAACTACTTATACCTACTAAAAATTACATATTGTTAGTAGGTATTTATTGAAATTGAATCAATCATCATCTTTCTTCTTTGTCTTCTTCAGTTCTTCCATCTGTTTCTTCCTTAAATTATTTAGTTGTTCTCTCTTCTTATTATAGAAATACTCATCCTCGCGAGAAGCGCCAAACCGCCCCATTCCAACAAGAGGAACATCAATAACAAAGGAGTAACGAAAAATTAATTTGAACACCCTGTATAATAGTTAGAAGTAACCATACCCGGGTATTTAATCTGTGAGCTACTGAAGTTGGAATTGCAGTGGATCACTTTGCTTGTTCTTCATCAGCTGTTTGTAAGTATTCTCTGAATTGAATGTAGTGGAAATTCTGTCTAGCTGACATAAACTTGTATTACGGAATTGGCTTGATGAAAAACTTTTTTCATTCTAATACACACAATTCTAAATTAATAACGCCAAGTTAAACGCAATAAGGTAAGCATATACAGTATACATACAATATTGTCCTTATATGTTATAAAACATAGTATGTCATAAAAATAGAATTAATTTATGATAATTATTATTTAAAAAAATAGTAAAATAAGATATTTTATTGATTATTACATTAGAAATAGTAATAACATCTTACATTAATTATAACGTTAATTAAACGGGTTTATATCGCGTTTATTTGCTTATTTATCCCGACGTTTCAACAGGTTTACACACTTTCATGGTCACGGGATGACTAGGGCAGCATTACGTGTCAATACACAACCTGGTTTTCAAAACTTCGCATGTCCATCTGCACAATCAGGCGACACACAACACCAACAATGTCCGCGACGTACTAAGAACCGGTCTACGACGAGTAGGTTCACTTGGCTATAAATGGATTCCACGAGGCAGAGAGTTTGAAACCGTCTTGACGATTGAAGCTAAGATATTTCTTAATTTCAATCGCTTCCCGAACCATTCTCTTGTCTTTCATTACAGATGTATTACGGTTTTTTGTAACGTACATATCTATATGTTTGTATGACTTCTTTAAACCTATTTTGGCAATTTGAGCCACAGGGGTTTAACTAGTTAGTTGCTAGAAACAACTCTAACAGATAGTTTTTTCGTGACCAGCGTTTATATTTCCCGTTACGTAACTTAATACTTGGGTCCTTGCCCAAGCAATACCAGTAATGATCTAAATCATGAAGAGTTCAATAAAACGGCAATGAAACAGATTTACCTTGCCCAATAAATTCTATTGCCGAAGCTATAACCATTCTAGATAAACTATGGCGGCCATTTTTACTGGCGGTATATTTTTATGGCGAATCAAACTATTTAGAGCAAGTGTTTTGTTTATTTCTAATAGATTTGTTCGTTGATTATTTTATAAGATTGGTACTTCAAACGGAATCAAATTTTTATGGCACCACCTAGGGAGCATTCTTCGTAGAATAGCAAAATAATTTACAAAATCGATCCATAATTGACCGCGAAATCGACGAACATACAAAAAATAACCTAGCATGTTTAAAAAAACTATGAACTAGTGAAAATGGGTTTGAGAGGACTACTTCGATAGCGTGATCAAATTTTTTTAAGTGGCGACATCTACGTGAATTTCGAATCTAATTTAGTTAGATGTGATGAGCGATAAATAACAATAGATAAAATGAGGGATGAAAA
The DNA here is from genome assembly GCA_947044415.1 of Eupithecia dodoneata. Classification (NCBI taxonomy): domain Eukaryota; kingdom Metazoa; phylum Arthropoda; class Insecta; order Lepidoptera; family Geometridae; genus Eupithecia; species Eupithecia dodoneata. Next base: position 8,080,490 of record OX345670.1, read on the forward strand.
TACCTATAGTGTACGCCCGTTGCCATGGAAACCATTTTTATAAGTGACTGAAAATGATAATGTTATTTATTTATATACATTTTACAGCGCATATATCACGCGAAAAGAGCGCGGGTTGGAGCTTATAATTGGGGGAGGCATATATCCAGCAGTGGACTGATGAGGTTGTAGGTTGAGTTATGATAATGACTTAGATCTGAAATCTTGAATTGCATTGCCTAGAGACATTTATCACTAGTTTGATTATACGGAACTCTGGGTGCACAAGTCCGACACTTGGTTGGTTTATTTGTTCTTTGTAGAAGTAGATTAAAAAATCTGAAAAACCTTTAGGTCCTCAAAATATTTCTTTACATAAATTACTACCCCTAAAAGCTTACTACCCCCCACTGGGATGACTAATACGCCTATTCCAACATTAATAACACTTTATTCCAGGAAATTTTTTTAGTCTCGAAAATATAAATAATTCTGTTAGAAAGCCTTTTAGATATCTTTTCGGGAAAAAATGTAAATAAAATAAATTGGATATCCCTCTTATCGTGTTCTTTGATGAATAAAATTTGCTTCAGCTCTTTGGAAAGTAAAAAAGACGGCGACAAGACATTTTTACAAGCTTACTTAATAAGGTCAGTACTCAGTTAGAAATATTTTAACCGACTTTGAAAACGGAGGAGGTTTCATGTGTTTTTTTCTTTTTAACCTTTGTTCAACCGCTTTAAATGTATTTTTTTTTTATAGAGAATGATCATATTTTTACATATTTACAACGTTAAAAGTTAAACAAACGTTATTTTAATTGATTTCGAAGTCCATTTTATTTCTTTGTTAAGAATATCCAAATAATAGCTCAAATAAACAATCGTTATTACGTCATAATTGTTGATAGGTTTTTCAATACATACAAAAACAAAAACTTGGCCTTTACTTTTCTGTATGGCCATTATCTACAGGGTGTATCAAATAGTTAGATTTATTGATAGTTACACTTTGTAGTCCAAGTCATGACGAGGCGACCATAATAAGACTAGAACTGGATTATTTAGATCGAATTTCACTTAGATAATTTCTCAATAATACCTTTAACCTAATTAAGCGACTGCTGAACCGTTTTTTCAAAGTAAACAATACCTTCAGTATAAACGAATAAAGTTCACTCTGGGAGGCGCAATAAGCTGATTTTGCAGCAAATAAACGATTCCCGATGCAGTTCTGCTGACTGGTTTACAAACAACAGGAACTTTGTTTAATTTTTCTGTTTGCAGTTCATTTTCACTGCGAAATTGAAAATAAAATGGCGTTTATTTTACTCTTGCCGCAATTTTGTAAGGTTCATTAACAGTGTGGTAAATAGGATTTTCGCTGATCTTATTGGTCCAAAGGGATAGAAAAGAATGTAGCGTTTACTTCTTACTCATATGTCCACTGCTGAACGGGTCCTCCCCCAATAAGAAAGTTTTGTCATAATCACAACGCTTAGGAAGAAGATTGGCGATCGCAGTTAAGGTGTTAAAAAAACAGAAAGAAGCTCAAGCCCTTCCTGTGGTAAGTTCCTTTATGAGGCTCTTAAGACATCAACTGGTTGAGTTAAAAGGGTCGATTCTTACGCCACAGTTGCCACGGTCATACCTAAATTGTTATAGAACACCTAAATTCCCCATTTCCAATCCATTTTTGTTATATTTTTGTTTTTCTGACGTGATCATAAGTTTTTCTTTTTAACGAAAACCTTTTGCTGGATTATATTATTAAAACAATCCCTTTTACGATTATTTTAATTAAATAACATAATAGTAATTATCAAAACCTTTCCCTAATAAAGGTTTATTTTTCCCTCCCGGCTTAGAAAAGGTCTGCAAGGGAGATAGGTAACTTTTAATGATGTTTAGTCTAGTTATCAAAGTTAAGGGCTTTGTTAGGGTCTATGGCGATTCATAATTCCATATTAAGAGGAATGAGGGAAGGAAACTTAAAAGGGAAAAATGGGTGGCTACGAGGTTCTTTTAGATGTCTATGAGGGCAGGATAATTTGTCCCTCACTTAAAAATACGAAAAAAAAATCGTAAATAAACAGGATAAATGGAAGGATAAAAGCTTGCACATAGCTCTTGTTCATATTAGCCGTGCCATAATATCTATTTCTCGAAAACTCTTCGTAAAAAACTCTTTCATCTGTATCAAACTAGAGTTATTTGATTTAAATTATACTATTAACCTTTGAGAGTGGAGCTGGATTGGAGAGGCATCGTTAAACTTCGTTTAGTTTTAACGCGATTTTAAAATAGACCTCTGAATCACGGGACTTTTACGAGATGCTTGCTAGTTTTTGCTTGCGTTTCATTCGTTTAGAACCAGTATAAAAACTTGTACGATATCACACTAGAGACATGATCTAAATAAATTGGAGGTGCGGAATTTTGCAACACAACATTTACTTTTTATTTTTTGACTTTGTTTGTTCTTGAAATAGTTTTTGCATTTCTTGCATATGAACAAAATGTACGACATCACACCATAGACACGGCCTAAGTAAATTAGAGGTGAGGAATTTTGCAACACAATAATCATACTTTTTATTTTTTGATTTTGTTTGTTGTTGAAATAGTTTTTGCATTTCTTGCACATTTTCTAAACTTGTACAAAACCTTTGCGAATCTTAATTCAGCCGTACCTATCGAGCCCATAAATCTTAAACTACGTTCATCAAGTTTAACAATAAGAGAAACATTAATAAATCTTAAGAAACTATGGGGTTTCGTGATGAATATTTGTGAAACAACGACGCCATAACTCAAGGCCAATTTTCTTACGCAGAAATGAAAATTGGAAAACTTTTATGAATTGTACGACGAAATTTTATCTCGTGAAGGAATATATAAATAGGTCAATGTATTTAGCTGTCGCGACTTTATTGTTCCAAGGCTATGAATTGGCCTTGAGCTGGCAAAATTTATACAAAAATGTTCGTGTAATTTACAACTTTGTTACCGATGACTCAGCGTTACCGTTACGTCATGAACGTGGTAACGCCCTAAAGTTACCAAGTTATTGTGTTGTCAGCCCGTCCCTGTCAAAAACTTCTAAAATGTTCGGCGACAACTTTAGCGATGATTCATCGTTGTTATTACAAAATAACGTGAATTTCTTTCAAGAAATATTTGGAAGAGTTCCGTTTGTCATGCCAAAAATTATCCTAACAGAATATCGTTATCTGACGTAGGGACGTAGGACTGATTTTAAGTGTGATAATTTGGTACATCAGTTTTGATGTTACATTATAATTATAATAAAATCTAAATTCTTCACGACGGGTTAGTACAATTTAGATATTCTGTGACAACGGTACAAACTTTCGCGTTTATAACGTTTAAGGTTGTTTCTCTCGAGATGGGAACATTTATCGGATTAAAAATATATATGAAAAATATAAATATATTCATATATTTTATTCTAGGCTACGAACTACCTGTATGCAAAATTTCAGCTTGCATCGTTCATAATTTTTGGTATGAATAAGTAACTAACATTCATCCATCCAACCTTTAAATCTTTCCATAGAAACAACGCGTGGGAAGCTGCGGGCAGAAACTAGTATATTATACATATACTAACTAGTCTGTACGAAGACATATGGGCATCTAATTTACTGAATCAGCATATTTATAACTGCGACAATGACCGCGACGCGATAGAAACGTACATATGTATGTTCTTATCTATCTTTTTTTTTCTGTTTATTGATCGTTTACTTTGTTTTGGGTTGAAATAGGTTAGTACTATTTGGAAGCATAATTTTCTAAAACGTCTATTCTGCAAATTTCAGATTTAACTAACCTAGTTTTATTTTCACGTTTCGAATTTATTAACGTTAATTGAGTATTCCAGTGTTTCAAAGCAATATTGACCCTTTTCAGGCCCTTTTCAAGTACATTTCAAGTATGTTTCAGCTTCAAGTCGGCAATTAGTAATTAGAACGGTGATTAAGAAAGAGTGTTGAGTACACTTTCTTTGTTTGAGCACCTACCAATCAAGGTTTCACACGCGAGAATGTATCACGCCATGAATTTTACATTCAACGGTCACTTTTAAGTTTTTTTAATAAATCCTTGAGACCTAGTTCAAGCTTGATGTATAATAAAAAAAATACCTATCTATGTAACGACATGTCATTGTATTAATAAATAAACAATGCTGGACAATTCACACAGCATTATCTAGCCCCCATGGTAAGCAGAGCTTGTGTTATGGGTACTAGATAACTTATATACATAATACAATACATTACATAGATAGATATTTTTTTATTATACATAGAAAACGACCAGAACACCCGGAACAATTATCTGCAGATCGTACACACAATTGTTCCGAGGCGGGAATCGAACCCGCAACCTCCTGCGTCGCAGGCGTACCTTCGCCCACCGCGCCACAGAGGTCGTCAAATTAAGTATATCAGTCATCTAGTACCCATAACACAAGCTCTGCTTAGCTTGCGGCCAGATGATGCTGTGGGTATTGTCCAGCATTTTTTATATTCTACTATTTATGTCCGCGGCAAATGATTTCTTTTATATATTACAATTTAATTTGCGTTTTGGACAGATGTTAACAAACATTAAACGTCAAAGAAAAATATACAAAATTAACAAACCACACTGCTAATTGTGCCTCAGCTAGCCAGAACGCTGCCTATATTAAATCCATAGTAAGCCTGAGAATATCCATTTGTACGAAAATACTTTTCGTTTATTCCCATCGGCTTAGAATAGATAAAATTTGCTACATACAACAGTGCATAATGGATTTTTCCGCTTGAAAAAATATGTGCGCATTGGAAACGGTTAAAGAAAATTCGTATTTCGTTCGGCAGATGTGACTATTCAGAATATCCTATAAAATGTAAAGTAGAACATTTTGTAGAATGTGTGAAAAAGAGGCTTTACTTAGTACTACCTAATAGACTCAGGAGTTTCCTACTACCCTATAAACTCAGGTATTTCCTATTTTAAAGTGATTTGATGTCTATATGATGATTTATGTATTTTTGTTTTTATACTTCCTCAATTCTAAGTGTTTATTTCTGTATTGTTTTCTATTTTGTGTGCTTTAATAAAGTGTTTCTATCTATCTATGTATGTTCGATGTACTCGTATGTATATTCAAAATGAAAATAAAAACGAACTTACATTTTGTCCATTTGTGGAAGAAGTGAAAAAGAACCACTAGTACTCTATGTCTAAATCGCTTGTGTCTAATACGTGTAGAAATAACCTTTAAAAACGTCTCCATAAAAACAACGCTAGCTTTCTAAAATTTCCCTCTATTCTCCCCTCCTCCTCATTCAGATTCTGACGTCAGAATGAACTGTAGCTCCAGCAGTGATCAGATCTTATCGAAATTTATTTATCTCTATGGTACCTACCTATTGTATTCTATTATTTGTAGATTAACTTAGGTTAGTTTCTAATTTCTTACTTAAGTAGTTTTGTTCTGTAATGTACATATATAGTTTATAATTTTACTGCAATAAAGTGTACATTCATTCATTCATTCATTCAACGCGTGCGAAACTAGTAAACCATAATTCATGGACGTTTCAGACCACTGATGATGATAGAACTCTGAAGTCGGTTCTTGAGATTCTCGGAAATCTCCATTCAAATCACCGTCTCCGCTTACCAAATTAACTCACGTCCGTACTTAAATATTAAGTAAAGCTGAATTTCCTGGAGATTGGAATAACGCCTCCGATATGGATATCGGCACGGATTTTGAGCCCAGGTTGTCGATTCCGAAGTATTCGTGAGTCATATCATTTATTCCACCCCGTAGGTACATGTTGATACACTTAATGTCATCATAATCTTATTTACTATACATATTACTCAATTATTATTATTTATAACACCAGTTTTTTGGGTAGGTAGAAAACATCACAGGGGATTGTATGGAGAAGATAAAAAAAAACAGACAAAACAGTGACTCCTATTTAAGCTATTTCAGTACTAATCCTTGGGGGAGGCCTATGTCCAGCACTGGACTGATATAGACTGATGATGATGATGATTACTAATCCAAAAACAGCCAATACACGTAGAAAATGGTATGATGATAGTCTCACGAACAGGGCCATGATTCTGTATGACATAGGAGATTTCGTGCCCAAATCGTGTGAAGTCAAATCGCGTTCGAAACACAAACGTGCACGAAACAAGCCTTCATTTGCATTTCTGCAAATGAAACCGATCAATACCTAACTAATAATGAATAAATACAATGAATTGAAAACAAACACCCTAAATTAACCAAACTAAGGAATTGAATGATCAATGCCTTGTTACGAGAGTTTATTGTGATGAATTAATGAATTACATACCCTTTCGTCAATGTTTTTCAGCCTTTTATTATTTTTTATTCAAACAAAACAACACACATAACCTCGAAGGTACTCGATCGATGAAAACCAAAACAAACGAGCCATAGTAACTATGCGAAACCACACCAATCTGTGCCCAAAACACGCTAGAAGCTAGCGCGTTTCTTTGACAGTTCAAACCGTGGCCAAATCGCGTCGTGTCGCGGCGGGGAATGACTAAATGACATAGGGAATACGGTATTAACAGATTCCACGCCCGCGGGCTTGTCGTAGGTGTGTAACACGCTTCGAAAGTCAATAGAGAATAAAGCCCCAGATCTGAGTCGACTGCAGTTTTCGAAGGCTTGACATAGCTAGAAAATCGCTGCACCTTACTTCATGTTCTTTTGTTATTATAAAATTTAAAAAACCAGCCAGTGCACGGCGTAAATGATGCACTGAACAATACATCTGAATCGACTCGCGAAATTCGATTTAAAAAAAATTGGGCCTGCTTCGTCCCACAGCATGACAAAGGCCCCTCAAGTACCTTCAACCTTTGGTAATTATTATAACAGCTAAATTACCTCTTTTGATTCCATTAACTAGTCAATTATATGTAACTTAACTACCCCTGGAAGGATATACGTTCAGTAACTACTTTTCTAATGGTAATTAAGTTAATTGGTGTTAATAATGAAAAAAATTAGATAAAATTTTAATGGATTTTTGTGGGCGTTATTACATACTAGAAAAAATATCGAAGTAAATTTAAATTAGCTTAATTTAATTTACATGAGCTACATAATAATGCACACAGGTCTATCATCTTCAATTCAACGATCCAATCCATCCACGGTCGTCTGGTAGAGATCGCTCTAGAGCGATAAGACTGCCAAATTATCACATATTTTGTATATTTATATCTTTTTTGGTGTATTTTTAATTTTAAGTCTACAATAAAAGTATTGTCTATCTATTAAAGATAACCCTCCTTTGTTTGTAGTCGGGTTAAAATATAAATCATTCAAAATAGGAAATGGTGTTTTTTCTTATAATTACAATTATATTTTTAAAGCGCTTCAAAATTAAGTAAAGCCCATAAATCTTACACATTGGTACAAAAAATAATACAAAAGCAAAAAATACTAACACAAACAGAAAAAAATACGCTTACCAAATAAATCCTTCAAAAACCCACAAGTCACTTCACAGCACAAACTAAAACCACACGCGTACAGACCGAAAGGTTAAAAATTCGCGGCGTAGCGTTCCCGTAAACGCAGCGTAACACGTTCGCTCCTCAGCACGCCTACGTGCTACTGACTACGCCGCGACGTTGTGCGCAACGGCTGAACTATTGCTACGGAGTTGGCTTAGGAACTGTCCATTGTATTTATTTTTCATATCAAATATATTTATTGCGTCAAACATGGTATAGTAATAATAATAATCCTTTATTGCTGGTAACAGAGTTTAGGAACATTTCATAAATCTTAACTTACATATAAACTTAAACAGCTATTGATGCTCTCTGCGCTCAGTTTCCCTTCTTCTTTCCAGCTTGCCTTTCGACAAAGGCCTCCTCTAAGGCTCTCTACTCGTCCTTCTCATTTTGCTTAGATTTCGTTGATTGCTGTTTCTAATTTGATAAGGGCTCGAGTTTTTAATGTTTTTGTATGAAGTGCGTAGCGTTTTTCTATCCTTAGAGGGTGTTGGTCCACAATTAGTTATAAGTACCCTAATATTATTTTCATATGCTTGATTAGATAATAAGTGATATCCCAAATTATTATTTTATCAAGAATAAGCTTATTAGGTTACGAAACTTGAACAACTTACATAACCATAAAAATGCGCGCTTTCCAAAGTGCTCATACGACGTAATTATTTTATGTAAATTTCGTTTAAAATTTGTATAATTTTAGTAGTAAATGTTTTAATAAGTGTTAGTTATTATAAATAGTATTTTATCAAAAACCTTTTAAAGGCGTTCAGCCTGTCGAGTTATTAATTAATTGGTTTTGTATAATATCTAGTTAGGTTCTAAACAGTGTTTAGTTAATCTACGATTGTAAAAGATTGTGTTAAATAAAGAAATTTGAAAAACAAAAACGTTTTCCCCCACGATGACCAGTCGGCTTGGGGGAGGAACATGGTCTAAAAGTGGTTTAATTCTATGAATAATGTATTATAACGATGCAATGTGTATAATGATGCACTGATGTCTCACTATAAACTAGCATGCAATAATTATGACTAATAAAATTAGGCCTTAGGATCTAACATTTAAAAAATCATTGATATAATAAAAAATCCTGTCATTCAGCCATCTAAACAATTTGATTTGATCTATACATTTGAATTACGAATCACTTCTATTAAAACATTTATTAAATAATGATGGACAATCAACAGAATAATCTAGCCCCAAGCTAAGCAGATAGAGAGATATCTTATATAAAAAATAATAAAAACCTTTATTTCTCCTGGTCATGCTAGAAAACGGATTTACCAATTTCATTCATATTTTTTAAATGTTTTCTGATACTTCGTAGAAGGTACATTGAACAAAATACATTTAAAAAAATTAGTAAAATCGCTATTTTTCATATTTTTCCAATTTCCACGCGAACAATGCCGCAAGGCGGATACAATACATTACAAAGATAAATATTTTATTTTTAGAATTAGCAAGTAGCAAATACCCAGAAGACTCGGAACAAATATTTGCATTTCTCCCAAGGCGGGACTCGAATCCGCAACCTGCCGCGCAGCACCGATGATGCTGCGCGGAATCGCGTTGGAATCTTTTTGAAAACGCTCGGAATTAAACCTATGTAGTTTGCGTTCTCAGTGGACGGATTGTACAGAGATTTTTTAAAGACTTCCTTTGAAAATGTTTGCATTGGAATTCGGTTTCCGAGTCTAATACATTTTCTAATAACTTCTGTGTTCTACAGGGAATAAAACTAGAGGAGACGTAGTTTCCCGCATATTGTAAACTAGTTTTTGCCTGCGGTTTCGCAAGCATTATATTTATGAAAAAGTTTTAAGGTAATTTCTATTCCATGAGAATTCGAGTGGATGGCCTAGAATAAAATGCGATGGCGTGACGAGCTCGAGGCACATCTTCCATTATAGCCTGTTGCGGCTTTAGATGGAATGGAGTGGAAGGAGAAAAGGGAGGCTTTTGCGCACCAGTGGGACCACAATGGCTAAATACAACAATCTATATATATAAAAGAAAGTCGTGTTTGTTACAACACTTATAACTCGAGAACGGCTGGACCGATTTGACTTAAAATTGGTGAGAAGGTAGGTTAGAACCAGGAGTCTAACATAGGATATTAAAAAAAACCATTTGTCAAATCGATTTCTACGGGGGCGAAGCCGCGGAGCGCAGCTAGTAAATAAATAAAAATAGACCATCGTTTGACAGCATTACAAACATTTCCATAGAAACAATGAGTGCGAAACCGCGGAAACTAGTAGTAAATCAATGTATGTGGTATTTTTACCCAGCATTAAACTCTAATGTCTCTCTGTTTGCTGTTTACATGAACATTAAACAATTTAACATTCACAACGGCCAGTCATTACTCATTAACATTGCATGAGTCGATACTGCGTCGCATTCCGCTGATTACAGATCTGAGTGATAAGGCGTACGTGCATAATGAGGTTGTTAGGTACAGACAGCAGCATTAATTGGTAACCTCCCAAATAGCTAAAGTTTACATTGCAAATCACTGTACGATTTACAAATCTTTTACTCAAATACTAAGTAAGAAGCAAAAATTGTATCACCAAGTGGGAATCGAACCAGGCATACAATCGCTCACATAACAAGTAACAAACGCACCAAACATTTTTATATTCACGGGTTTGAACCTGCATGCTACTGAAAGACACTATTACATATTCTGTGAGGGGGTTACCAATTAATGCTTCTGTCTGTACTTGCAATTACCTACGTAGGTACTTCCTATGTGATTGTTACCTAATGTTGTTTGATTGTTTGTGGATCAGCTTCTTTTCTTCTGCTTCTATGTGGATTTGCTTAGGTATTCTAAGTACGTATACTAGTGTGTATTTTTTATAATAATAATAATATGTATTTTTTGTATGTTCAATTATTATACGATATCGTACGGAGAGTGATCCCGAGGTAGTCCCTATTATATATATATTTAAAAATTATATTTATACCCGAGAAATCAGTATTTGTCCCGAAAAATTTAATTAAATTATTGTTTTTTTTAAACAGTGTACTAAGTGTGTACTAAGGAACGTGAAATCAAATGATTAAACCAGCTTTTATGAGTCTACTTTTGAGAGCCCTCTGTCTTCAACCCTGAAAACATAGCCCTGAAGTATTTATATCCGAGGTTATTAAAATGTTTCATATGGAATTCCATTAATCTCCTATGAAGTCATGAATGCATATGCATTCCTATTTCTTTCATTAAAATGCAGCCTACACTGAACGTTTAAGGTTGACTCACATTCATTCATATTATAGAAAATTAAGGCTACTTTTTAAATACCACTAATAAACACCAACTGAACTAAACGCTGTTCTTGAGTGGAGACCACGACTCGGTAAACGTAGTATAATATTTTTTTCTAAAAAATGTAAATCGTCATCAGAAGGCAGAGTGCCCAGAATACTGGCAGGATTTCCACGTTGGATGGCAATGTTTCGCTGACCGAAATAAAAATATATTACAATCAAATATGGACTCTATTACAAGTTATGTAAGATACATTTTATTTATGTACATTGCGTGTAAACCCCAGAACCCCAAGGACCTAGGATTTCTACCCCAAATGACTCAAATAGATAACTTCTGCTAAGTATATCATATTTTCGCCGTTTGAGGGACTCCGCTGATGTTGCTATGGAGCCGGCCTTTATTGATGTCCACGGCCCCATGATCAAAAGGCGCTAGGGTATATAGGTTATATACACACACATAGCATCCCAAACTAAAGGCCGACCCATCTTCAAAGGAATCAGTGGCATACCGTCAAGGTCTGAATTCTGTGAACTAATCACTTCTCTATTACAATGAAATGCAATATAACCTAGATAGTGCGTGTGCTGATATTTGCAAGGACATATTATTCATCAAAGGGAAAATGCGAAAATTTGTAATTTTGAGACAGTTTTTTTGGTCGAGCGATTAATTTAGTACTTTTAGGGCCCTAGCCTTACAGGACACGTTGTACCCGAACAAGGCGTTCGAATGTTAAAAATTAAGATTACGTAGTAAGTAAGTGATTTTACAATCCACCACCATTATAGCACGATGCGTTTTTAGGAAATGCAACTGAACGAACACTACGTGCATTTACATTTTTTTTTTCTAAGCTGAGTCTGGGTCATGCTCAGAGAAAAGCAAAACAAAACTAAGTATCTCTAAGCATAACATTATTACGAAATAAACAGCTTCTTATCTATTTATGGAATATATTGTATTAAAGTCTATTAGTCATCTAGTAACCATAACACAAGCTCTGTTTAACTTGGAGCTAGATGGCGCTGTGTGAATTGTCCAGCGTTATTTATTTGTGGTTGTACCTCTAAATAACTCTCATTTAACTACCCTATTCTAATTAAAACTTCACCCATAAACAACAATTAGCTTAACTAATTACATTTATTCAAAACTAACACTTTAAACTCGTTAAAATTAATCCCTCAATCGCTTCGGGAAATTGATGTGCAGAACCTTTTGTTTCCTTTCAACCGTGCTGATGCAGCTGAAGGCTGTGCAGCTGGTTCAGTCACACTAATATTATAAATGAGAAAGTTTGGATGAATGGATGGATAGATGTATGCTGTGTACTTACGTGTATAAAACTTATAAAAATATAATTTATCGGGTATTTATCTAGTATGAAGGCGCCACGCCTTGGTTCGACTTTGTGGAGCACCTGCACCGAGGCGAACAGAGGGACGCTACCTCCTTCGCCTGTTGTTCTGGGAAAGTGACTTCATGTCACTTTTGGTAGAAATATGTGCTGCATTTTCTCCTTTCGCGGTTATCTCATTTACTTTCTGACATCAGTTAATACACAGTCTGTCTTGGACACCTGATCGCGAAGCCGTAAAATCGTTGTCATTAAAATAATGCAACTTAGAGTCCTGATTTCCTTGTACGGCATAAGGTAAATCAGGCTGATAATGTTATTGTCTAACCAGTTTCAGCTGTTTACTATCAGCTGCCAGCATACGGCAGATCCCTATAGAGAAGGCTTTGTACACTGCGAGGATAAATCTCCCAAACGTAGGCTTTGAGCACACATGTTTTTCAAGATACGAGGGTATTATGAGAACGTATTATCTCAGTGTTCTCAGGTGATTTTCAGTTTTATTGCGTCTACTTAGCGCTGGAATTTGGGTGCTGACACTTGATTTGTTTTAAAGACTGGAAAATTGTGATTTAAGTTGAATGTACTGCTTTGTAATGTAAATGTTGAAATTTAACTTGGATTAAGCAAAATATTCACGTAGAAGTGTCAACAAAGAGGACTGAACTGTCGTTTATCTTCGCTAGACAGGTTTAATTCTCAGGTATTTTCATTTTAGTTGTGGTTTTTAACTCATCGTATGCCTGTGAATGCCGAAGCTTCGAAATATGTGCAACTTGAAGCATTTTCGAAAAGATCTCCGAGATCTTCAATACAACGGTTGTTAAAGTCAAAGTCAAAAAATCATTTATTCTTACAAAATAAGCACTTAGACAAGTCATATTTTATACATTAAATTATTATCAAATAAAATTATTTTACTGTTCTACTAGTGCAACTTTTTGTCCACTAGTGGAAACTAGTGTCTAGTAGAGATCGCTGTTGAGCGATAAGATCACCAAATTGTCACATATCCTGTTTGTTTTATTTTTAAGTGTGTATATCTATCTACATATCTATAAAATAATAATAATTCCTATGTTCTGTAAAATTTCTTATATACATAGTTTGTCATTATATACCATCAAAACTAATCAGACATAATCTATGCCATCTGCTCAATACGCACAACAATAGCTCCATCTGGTGGCGTCTTTGAATAACGTTGCAAACCATGCCAGGGCTGTTACAATTATGTGGTTAATTGATTGACAACCCTAATGCACATGTTAAGTAACAGTAAACTCGAATTTGGATTACAGCTTGCATATAAATTGGTTTACTACGAATATTGAATTTGATGATAGTATGTACTTAGTATGATTGTTGATAATGTTGATTTAATAAATAATAAATAATGCTGGACAATTCACACAGCATTATCTAGCCCCATGGTAAGCAGAGCTTGTGTTATGGGTACTAGATAACTGATATACATAATACAATACATTACATAGATAGATATTTTTTATTATATATAGAAAACGACTAGAACACCCGGAACAAATATATGCAGATCGTACACACAATTGTTCCGAGGCGGGAATCGAACCCGCAACCTCCTGCGTCGCAAGCGGACCTCGCCCACCGCGCCACATCGGTCGTCTTGATTGATTGATGAATAATTGTAAGTATAGTCAGGCCAAGGTCAGGATGGAGGGAAAAAGACCAAGAGGACGGTCACCAACCCGCTGGTCTGATCAAATTAGGGCTATAACGGGACTCACTTTGCCTGCAGCCCTGAGACAGGCCGAAGACAGAGTGGCGTGGAAGCGGTTCATCAGCGTCACCGTGAAAGCCTCCCAGGACGGGCACGACCTTCAGCAATGAAGACAACTCAAAGAAGAAGAAGTCAGGCCAAAAATATGTTTACCTACATAAACTGATTTACAAAATGTAGTTCTACAGTTTCTGAGATTAGATGGTTCTTTATTACGATAATGCGAAGAAAATCTAGTGAGTCCCCTAATCACCGGGCCAGTTAAAACTTTTTTTTCCCATGTGGCCCGGCGCCGGGTCAAGTCACCGGGCCAGATGGGATACACTCATTTATAGTCATAACAAGTAATACATTTGAATCTATAAAAACTCGACTTGGTCTTCATTTATAATTTGTTTTAGAAAAAAATGTATCTAGACCTATACAGGGATCTAGGCGAGTTTTTTTTATCCATTTTTACCATAAGCGTTCATACTCTAAATAATATGTAGTTGATAACCTCGAATCATTCAAAGCTTAAGTGAATTTGGTGAATGAGGAATCAAAAACCCATTATGTTATATTTTGAGAATCTTTCTAAACATCAGAGACCTGACCCATAGATAGAAATATTCAAGAAACACAACTGGCCTCATAGTAAACCAAAATGGCCAGTTACTTGCCAACCTGCCAACAAATATTTTTAAACTTACGCGATCTGTACACATAATTATAAGTAATATTTAACGGGTATTTAACGCCTTTTTTCCCGACGTTTCAACCGGTTTACACAATGTCGTAGTCATGCCGTGACGTATATACTTATAATTACCTGCCAACAGAAAGAAATTCCATCCAACTAAGCAAATTTAAACTAAATTGTGCTGTATTAGTTTCATTGCTATTTTTAAATGAACACATCAGGTCATATTTTATACTATTCATTAGTATCAAATAACATTATTTTAAAGTTCACTTAATTTTTTTGTCTACTGTAAATACCTATAATAGTTCCCTTTTCTGCGAACACAAGCCTTAGGAGCTTCCTCTTCGTTGTTTGACGACGTGATTACGACAAATAATCAACATGTTTCGAAGTTGGTCAAAGAGTAGGAGTACTTTTGTTCGGCGTGTTCCGGTCAATCAGAAACTTTCCCCACTTTCCCCACTTTGCCCTCGGAACTAGACGATGAGGGTGATATGCCTGGTACTTTGCCACTGCTGCAACTAAAAGTTAGCCAGTAAATACCTTATTGTACCTTTTGCCTAGCTTTAGTACAAAGCTGCGTACTTGGAAAAAACTCATGCGAAGTTTCACATGACCTTTTTCATAAAAGAAATATGTCCACACCATATTATACCTGGTAAAATATATCATACGGTACTTTTCTCTTTTAAATCTGTCACACCCGAATGATAATGATTCTTTGTTGATGGCAATTATGTCTGGTTGGACATTTTTCTGCCAGTGTGTCAAGTAATGGTAAATAGTGGTAAAATACTTAAACGCAAATCTGAAAGTAAGATCTCAAGTAACTATTCCGTCAAATTTTCATTGAAAATGGCCAATAAATCGCGACTGGAAACGTGCTGGAATCAGAGATGTATTTGAGTATATGAGAGAGAGTTTTTAACTAACTACGCGGCTTTGAACGCGTTATTTCTATGAAAACGTCTCTTGGGGTTCGTGTTCTAGAGTGGAGACCGTGACTCGGCAAACGCAGTGTAGGACGTCATCTGGCTATGTGGGATGATGACCTGTGAAGGACTGCAGGATGTTGGATGCGGCAAGCTGAAGACTATGCGCTATGGCGCTCATTAGGGGAGGCCATAATTTCCAGGAGACTGCTATAGGCTGATGATGATGATGATGTCTCATGGGGTTTGATTTACGGTATAAAATTAGCTTATGTCTATTTCCATATCTAGACAATCCAGACTTCGGTCTATGCAATATTTCAGCCCGATCCGTTCAGTGGATTGGTCGTAAATAAATTAAAGTATTGTACATCATCCATCCATGCAAACTTTCGTATTTATAATATTAATAAGATTAAAGTGAAATAGCTTGTCTTCCACAAATTGAGCACAAATCATAGCCCAATACTAAATCTAAATTAATTACTATCGTGTGGGTAATCAGATGGAATCGGTCGAATAATTGAGCACACGATATTGGCCCCAAGCTGATTCCAATTTAGATGTCGATTAGAACTAAATTAGTCTGCACTGGCACAATTGGGCTGTAATAAACACGTTGGGGATTGGGGTATTTGAACTTTAAGCAGGATTTGCTTTAATAAGTACGTACTAGCACAAAAGCAGCAAAATTAATCATAAAAGGGTACGTAAAGGGTACAAAAAAGGGGGGGGGGGGGGGGAAAGTAAATTAAAATACCTACTACAAAAAACTTAAACAGTTTAAAAAACACTAGTTTCTGTCCGCGGCTACGCTTGCGTTCTGTATAAAAACGTTTAAAGTTTATCTTTATACCATGGTACTACTACTCTAGTACTACCACTATGTAAAATGTTTAGCCTAATCCGTCGATTTGGCGTTTATAGGTAACAATATCCAAACTTTCTCATTTATAATATACTAGCGGACCTTCCCGGCTTCGCACGGTTTTAGTACGGATCCCTAACTTTTTTGAAAATATAATATAGCCTATGTTCACCGCGGATAGTGTAGCTTCCCAACGAAAGAACTTTTCAAATCGGTCCAGTAGTTTCGGAGCCTATTCATTACAAACAATCAAACAAAAAATCAAACCTAGGAAAGGTTTGATTTTTTGTTTGTTTGTTTATAATATTAGTATAGACTAGCGACCTGCCCCGGCCTCGCACGGGTTCAATGTAGATACAAAATTATGTTGCAGTGTGGAGTGATTAATAATAATAAAAACCTTCCTCTTGAATCACTCTATCTATTGCTGAACTGCATTAAAATCCATTGATACGTAGTTTAAAAGATCTAAGCGAACAGACATCAGAAGCGTCTTCATTTTATACTGTGTAAAGAAGTGTGTTGCGAAATGTTGGTTTGACGTTTGTTTTTTACTTCTTTACGACAAAACTACCGAACAGATCCGTATGGTGATTGGTGATTATGTAACTCGCGACCGGTTTGCGACAGGCGTAAATTAAGCAATTAGTGCTGTCAAACGCCAATTTTGTATTAGTTTGACACCAGCTACAGTCAAAATTGACGTTTGACAGCACTGATTGCTTAATTTACGCCTGTCGCAAACCGGTCGCGACTTACATAATCACCATACGGGCTGAAGTTTCCATATATAATATAAAGTGTACTGTTTGTTTTTATTTCCACCGTAGGTACACACGTTACACTTGATGTCGTTAAGTTCTATAAATTTTAAAAGTTATATTAAAATGTATAAACACACACTAATTTTGACATAGATAATATACCTCAGTAGTATTTTTCTGTGTTCTTTAAAAACCAATAGGTTCAAAGAGTTCGCTATCTCAATCTATCCGTAGTAAAAAGAAGGTGAAAATGGAAAAATCCGCAGACACTACCATTTCCGAATACGACCAGAGCTCGGGGGAAAAACCCCAAAAATGCGCGACTTAATTCGAGAGTCCGTCGCGTTGGCGCTCGTTTTAATAAAATACAACACCGGCATATCTCTAGCGAGATAAGAACTGTTGGATCAGTTCTTTAATAGTATAACCCTTTGACTGCGTAAAAGACAAAATCAGGTTTTTCAACCCGCATCGGTTTTGGCGCGTAGTAGCAGTAAACAAACTATTGCTACACTGCTCTATCATATATCAATGGCTTCCTTGAAAAACAAAGACAGATAGTGAAGCATGATCGAATGAACTTTCTCTCTTTTCACTGATATATACGCGAAAATCTTTCAATCGACGGGAAACCACTTACAAAATAATAAAAAATTACGACATCTGGGGCGCGATGGGCGAAGGTCCACCTGCGACGCAGGAGGTTGCGGGTTCGATTCCCACCTCGGGACACTCGCATGACCCGAGTGCTGGTGAGTATCTGGCACAGCTTATCAGCATTGCCATACAGCGCGGGGCAATGTCTTGGAGACGCTTCCGACTGGTATTGATATAGATCAGCTGAGCTACCTGTAGATTGTTTGCATCAGTCTGGATTTAGCTCAATCGTAAACACTAGTTCTTATTTGTTTCTATTATTTAATTGTGATTTTCTTTGATAATAAAGATGTTTCAGTAGATATAGCAGAAAATTGGAGTAGTTTTAAACGATAAATATTGAGTTACCGAGATTGTTTATATATATATATAAATTCTAGTTTACTATTGTTTAATCACTACATAGTATAAAACAAAGTCGCTTCCAGCTGTCTGTCTGTCCTTATGTATGCTTAGATCTTTGAAACTACGCAACGGATTTCGATGCGGTTTTTTTAAATAGATTTAAGAGGAAGGTGTACAAACCATTTGATGCATATATTTCCTAGCGGGCGAAGCTAGTTGTAGATAAAGCTATATTAAACTGATCTAGCTATTATGCCCAAGCTACACCCCTATACAAAGTGACGGTTGACATATTAGGCGGTGGCCACACGGCCGACAAATTTCCAATTCAGATCGGTTTAGCCGTAACATGAACGGTTATTGGTCGTTTTGTTTATGTGACTGTGTAGGTATCATCGCTGTTGGCTGAACGGAGTATCAATAAAATAAATAATGCTTTTATTCCTCTCTCACAATATGTTGTTATAAAACTAAAAGGAACACTAAAGCCCGTAATATGAACGTCTGCTCAGTCATACATGTATGATTGAGTAACGGTTAACTTTGCCATCAACTACACTAAATCATAGAACTATGACTGAGGCCCATATTATGGGCCTCAGTATAGATTCTAAGAAGGTACACTACATATACATACATATAATGTAAGCTTGTCATATTGAACTTTAAAGTTATTATGTGGCCATACTTTCTATCGACTATAACTATATGTGAGAGAACTAGGACTGATTTCTGCTAACCAATCACTTAACTATGACAATGGTATCGTCACGGAATTATCCATAGATGTAAGAAAACTCTAGACGAGCGGTACTATTGGCACGGAAAGATTATGATATATTGAAAAAAACGGTTAAAAATGGTAAAATGGTTTCAACCTTGACACTTCTGATATACGTCCCTGCATCTGTAGATTGTTTCATCAAAAGTAAAATGCCAAAATGAGTAATTTTCAGAGTGCATTGTTATCTCGAAGCAATTAAATTAGTAGAATAAGGGCCCTGGGGCCTGTGATAAACTGAAAAAAATACCCGTGATATCTCTTAAATCGAACGTGGTATCATTTAAAACAAATGCTTTAAAATAATTGTTTTTTATGTCCCGCCGGGTGATTATGTAACTCGCGACCGGTTTGCGACAGGCGTAAATAAGCAATCAGTGCTGTCAAACGCCAATTTTGACGTTGTAGCTGGTGTCAAACTAATACAAAATTGACGTTTGACAGCACTGATTGCTTAATTTACGCCTGTCGCAAACCGGTCGCTAGTTACATAATCACCCGGCGAGGATATCTTTGGACGATCTTATGTCAACAAAAGGCGTGTTTACATTCTGAAGGCTGGAATTCTGAATTTTGGCTGTGTTACACCACCTTGCCTCGGAAAGCATATATTTAGCCTATTTTCAGCTTGCCGCATCCAGTATCTGCATGTAGTCTTTTGGAGGTAGTCACCCCACCTGGTCGAAGGGCGTCCTGCATTACGTTTGCCAAGTCGTGTTCTTCCGAATACGATTACTTCAACGGTTATCGTTTCTGCTTGAGATACGGCCGGCCCACTCCAACTTTAGCTTGCAATGTTAAAACATACAATAGCTTAAAACATACAACAAAACAATAGCTTAAAAGCTATGTTGATAACTTTGTCGGATCTGTCGGATATACCCATGTATTTGTTGCGAATTCTGCCCTTCAAAGAGACTTTGAACATAGTTCTTTCAACTCGATTTTCGCACTTTGAACTGGTGGACCAACCCTACCGTGAGTTTCCACGTCACCGCATACAAATTATGCATAGAAAACCAAGTAGAACTACTTTATAGTCGTTCCCCGTAAAACTTACAAGCCATTAACTGGATGCGTCATTTAAAATTCCAATTAGCTATACACATCTGTCTAAACACCAATAAAAAGTTTTCTAGTTAGTCGCTTCAACGAATTCCTACATAGTATGAAAATGTCCCTTGAAACTCTCACAATGCAAACCAAACTCTATGTTGTTTCTATAAAGTTTATTTTTATATTTCTGTTTTTAATCAGCAGAGCCTATCGAAAGCTTCCTGGGAAAATTGAGGTTTGAATTTAATAACCAGGAGAAATTATGAGGTTCTGATAGCGTAGGTCGTGAAGGTATTTTAGTAATGTTTAATTTGGTTGGGTTCTGGAATATTCAATTTATTGGATAGATAGGTTAATATTTCCGACCTTTATAATATAGGTCAGTAGAAATATTTTTGGTATGTTGGTTACATACCAAAAATATAGGTATTTTTTAATTTTTATATGAAAGGTTTATGTAAATAACGGTCTTCATTCTCCTCTCTTTCTTATTCAGATTCTTATTCCTGCTCCAACAGTGATCAGATTTTATCGAAATTTTATTTCTGTGGTTCCTTCTTATTGTATTTAGTTATTCTTATTTGTATTTTTTCTTTTAGGTTAGTTTTAATTTAAGTATTTTTGTATTGCATGCAATGTATTAAGTTTGTATTCTTTGTTTTTTTACTTCTCTATTACTGTTTGTTTGTGCTCTACCAACTCTTTGTATAATATATCTTTTTCTCCATCCCTGGTTGCCTGGAAGAAATCGCTTTAAGCGATAAGGCCGCCTATTGTACTGTTATTATGTAAGATTTAGATATTATTTTAAAGAAATGGCCTCTGGCGTTTGTCAATACGTATTAAAATCAATAAAGTATGAAGTCGCTGTCACATCGCACGCTGTGCACGGCCACGCTGCGCATTTCAGCTGTGTGGGTTCGTTTCTTTGACAACGTGAGTCTACGATAATACATAGCCGTAAACAGAGTGCGAGGCTTTGGGACAGCGACTTTGCCGGTTGACGTGTGCCGCGTGTACCGCGTGTATAGCATTGACAGCGTTGAGCTGGGTGCCATATTCGAGCAAGCCATGCGTTTAGCAATGACGTCATTAATCTCGTATTCGTGAGTAGTGTGTTTGTGGGTTGCAGTGGACGTTTTATATTAATGTGTTGATATGCTTTTTGTTTTTAAGTTTTATTTGATATTATTGTTTTTGCAAAGAGTAGGAAGACACGCTATTACGTCGCCTCTGTTTGCGTGGTGGTGGGAAAGCAGCTTAGATACTATAAGAAACAAAACAAATTAATAGAATGTGTAAGTCAGTGCCCCCTCAAAAGTCTAATAAAAGCATTTAATCCAAAAGTAATAAAGAAGCGAGATCTCGCATTCCTACGAGCACACTCTGACGAGGAACAATCTCTTTTATATCCATTTTCAGGAAAGCCAGTACTTATACATAACAATATCGTTGAGCTGAATGAGCGCCAGGACGAATAGAGCAAGAGCCAAGACCGGAAAATGTACAACATCAAGAGCTCAATAACTTCACTACATAGTATAAAACAAAGTCGCTTCCCGCTATCTGTCTGTCCTAATGTATGCTCAGAACGTTAAAACTACGCCACGGATTTTTAATGCGGTTTTTTTATAGATAGACTGTTTCAAGAGGAAGGTTCATAAACCATTTGACACATAGATTTTCACGGGGGCGAAGCCTCGAAGCGCAGCTAGTTAGTTCATAAATCTAAAAACGGAGGTACTGACTGGTGTTACGGGGCGTACTTGTACCATTAGCAGCGAGCATGATACATTACGCCGTGTGCTAAAATCTTTCTCATTGCTCGTTGCGATCGCATTTATTCCCTACACTGTTTGCACGAATGTTCGCTGTCTAGCGCGTAACGCCCCGTAACGCCGGTCAATATCCATCTTTAGACTTTAGCTTAAAAAACGCAACTAAAGCCCAAAATAGTGACTGTAGATATTAGGGAACATAATAAGTGTTAAAAAAAATATAATATGTTTTTTTTTTTGTAGACTTCGAATCAAGCTTGTTGTTCTTATAGACTCGTCTTGTTGTTTATCTTGATATTTTATTGCTGTGTGATGTTTATTTATTTATTTATATTTAGGGTTTGTATAGTTGTGGTCAATTTCCATTTAATATTTTTCCGCAATAATTATATCTGTGAAATTAGAATTGGTGAATGTTCCATTGCTTATTTAATTCTCGGAGATGAAATAAAACATCTCCTGGACTACAAGCTTTCTGCAAAATTCGACCGCTTTGCAAATGACGTCACGGGCATCGACTGCGAAGATGTCATTAAGACGGCCCCTCTTCAATCTCAACCTTGTTTCTTACTACATAAGGTTGATGTTGATGGCTTTTTGTGAAGGGGGGAGGTGGGTTTTTTTGCGTGGGTGTCATTGACGGATCTCTGACATTTCTCATCAAGTGCTATTATGAAATGTCAAGCGACACGCACTGGCGCTCATTTCGAGAAATAAATTATGCGATTACCTGTCCCTCAGGTATACGATATGATAATAAGGGTACTGGCTCTTTGAGTTTATTTTTAATTTAAAAAGGATGGCTTAGAATAGACTTAGATTAATTATTATATCCAATACAACCGAGTTACGAGTACATCTGAGTACCTAGTGCCAATAATTAACACGCGTATTAATTATCGCGTAGAGGCGCTGACTCGTAGAGGTTCTACGGCGTAGAGGCACTGACGCATAGTGGTGCTATGGCGTAGAGGTGCTACGGCGTAGAGGCACTGTCGCATAGTGGTGCTATGGCGTAGAGGTGCTACGGCGTAGAAGCACTGCCACGTAGACCGTATTCTACTTCCGACAAAAATATGAGTAGTGTGGGTTGATTTGTAGAGTTCGGTTCATTTATGCTGATCGCCACGACTATAGATAGCACCTCCTCTTTATTGCAGGTAAAAATAATATACTTCCCTTAACTACCCGATGCATAACGTCCCTACGGATAATATTGCTGAACGTATGCAAATGTATTCAATTATTGCAAATGAATATGGCACGAAACGAGTGCTCATTTTAATTAATTCCGCGCTCGATTGTAACTGACAGTTGTGACGTGCTGTTACTCAGTTATACCAATTAGCTGTGAAATATCAAATATGCATTATTTGTGCTATTCGCACATATGCATTTTTTTTACCATACAACTTCTATTTTGGGACCATTCTGTGCCTTTCAAAATCGTAAAGTATTAAAATGCTGTCAGACTGAGAGACGTCTCCTTACGAAAGTGCTCTTCTTTTGGCGACCTTTTTCTGAACTCAGCTTTCATCATTTAGTTTTATCAGCAAAGCTTGTATAGGCACTTTGCAGAAGATAAGAACGCCATGGACAATGAATACGCTATACATATATCATCATCATAATCATCATCAGCCTATTATTAGTCCACTGCTGGACATAGGCCTCCCCCAATGAGCGCCATAGCGCCCTGTCTTCGGCTTGACGCATCCAGCATCTACCTGCAGTCTTTCGCAGGTCGTCATCCCACCTAGTCGGAGGGCGTCCTACACTACGTTTACCGAGTCGTGGTCTCCACTCAAGAACACGTTTGCCCCAGTGGCCGTCGGTTCTTCGCGAGATATGGCCGGCCCACTGCACTGCCACTATATGGCCACACTATATAGCCTCTATAGTGATTAAACGGGTGCGTCAACGCAGCTTCCAAGAGATATAGCACATGCGTCATGGGCACTAAACCGTTAATAAATTTTATACAACTTAAAAATGGTGGTACAACACAAAAAACGTGTCTTGAAGTAAAAATTCAGTCAAGCTCCCTTTATCATGTGTGGCAACTAAGTACAGTCTATAAATTAAAAAGTTAAGTGGCCTATAAAGGAGGGCGATTGGGAACGACCGTTAAATCATTTTACTACCTAACTTGTGCCATTACTCGGGGAAGGTTCGAGGGAGGCACCTTGAGAATCCAGTGGTAAATTATTGGCGTGGATGGTGGGCTCTTGTTATGGTGTGCTGATTGAATTTCCTTATGAATTTAAAATATGATCTTGTTTGGCATGACACTGACTCGAGATATAGTCACTCCCCGACAGTGTGCCGTGGTGAGAAAAGGATAGAAAACATTTTATTATACCACACAAAACAGAAAGCAATACAGAAATAAAAACTTAGATTAAAGGTATAAAGGGCGGCCTTATCACTAAGAGCGACCTCTTTCAGGCAACCTTAGGATGGACTGGACATGAAGGAACCAATAGGAGAGAGAGAAGAGTCTTCGCAATTAGTATTCCTTCCGTCAGCAAAGTATACCCAATTCTAAACAACGTAAAGAAAATAAATAACAAATCATATCTTGCTTTAAATTGTTTAAATAAATTAGAAAGCATTTTGCTGTAATGCATATGCAAGCAGCGGTATTTTTCAATTTACTCCTCTTGCGTAGAACTACGAACCATATAATGAAACAAAATTTTCAAATATAAGCTCAACATATCATAAATTATAAGTCACTTCTTATTACGTGAACACATTAAATGAGCCAGCTATTGAATGACCACAACCTATGTATAACCTTAACCTAAGAACCCTGTTCTCATGTAAGTGACTTTAAATTGTCTTTTTGAGAATAAATGAATATTAAACATTGAAAATTTTATGTTTTTTTTTATATCTTTATTTGTCGCCTTAAAAAGAAATTTATTTCTATCCCCACATTTTTCAACTGTAGTAATAATTCAAGTTAATAAGCTAGGTGTCAATGAGCACGACTCGTAAACAAGCCCTCGGGTACTTAAGTGTCACTTTACTTCGAATATTGCGCTTTTACAGTTTGCTTGATGGTGTCTTCTCTTAAATTAAATGTTTAAGTGCCTATGTAGCTACCTAGATAGACAGAACTACTTTCTTGTACATTTAACAATGTAACCCCTGACATAGTGTGCGAAAGAGAAACTATTCTATACTGCTTGATTATTATCGCAAATAAAAACATGAATTTAGATGCATTTAAATAAAAAATAAAGTAGTGTGAATTAGCATTGCTATTCAACGTGGCAATGCTGCCAGTATTCTGGGCACTCTGCCGGTGACTAGTTGTAATTGTTTTATTCTGTTATTGTAATTTTCTTGATAAATAATCTTTATTAACACGGAAACTTACAATCAAAGAATATAAATAATTGAAGTAATATAAATAATTAATAATGCTTATCTTCGTGGCCCTTAGTGAGTTGTAAATATCTTAATGTAACCAAAGAAAATTCAAAAAGAATACATATATAAATTAACAGATAATAAATAAATGATAATAAATACTGTATAAGTTGATTCTATTCCAATTTATGGATTGGATGGAGTTGGATGAATTAAACTTTTTAAATTCACACACTTGCTTTATTGTTCGACTCATAGATTGGATCACAGAGAAAGGTAAGTGAGAGCTAGCCACAGACAACTTAATTAATGTTGCCAGCCCAATCAGTCAGGTATATCATAGACAATACATAAAGTAATTAATTTATATTAAAATGAATCGTACCTGACATAATATTAACCTGTTATCATATAATTAATTTTGAACCCAATTGAAAAGTATTGTATAGTATTTTAATTGAAAACGTTTAAAGGATTTAACTTTATATGTAGGTTCCCTTAGTTGGCTCTTACGACATCCACAGGTTATGTTCCAGGGGTTTATTCTTACGCCGTAACCGCCACGGCGCCATCACCAAGTATCTACAAAAAATTATGTGAATCCAGTATTATATTAATTCAATTACTAAGATGACTGTTTGTTGATTCAATTGATTGGACACCTATCAGAAAGTTCGGAGTTAAATTGTTTACTTGGCCAAGTTGCGATAGAAATGAGGCCAAGCTGAGGCCAAGACGACAGTAAATTGCCTGAGCAAGAGTTAGTTTCTTTATAACTTTTTTAGTACCTCGTTATTCTTACGGGCAACTACGATTTACAATATCAATGAGGAGATTCTATGTTATTTATTCTAATGTTTTTGTTATTCACTAAAACTTTAGGAACAAAGGTCAAGATAATCTTAATAAACACTAATATTAAAAATATGAAAGTTTTGATTGATGATTGTATGTTTGTTACTTCTTCACGCCAAAACTTTTGAACGGGTGGAGCTAAAATTTTGCAAATATGAAATTCTCGCCCTGAAATAAGCTGAAGGCCGTTGATCTCTAAATTTAGTTTCTACGGTTAATTCTATGAAAACTTTAAACGTTTTCATAGAGACAACATGTGCGAAACTGTGGACAAAACTAGAAATCAATGCTACTAATGCCCACTAGAACGCTAAAATAATCTGTTACAATACACTGTGTATCATTTTTGTTTTTTAAATAAATACCCTTATTTTATCATTATAACTTATATTTACAATTTAGAATATTTTTTATATAAAATTAAAATAAAATTGAATGCGTTTGAATTTAGTGGTAATTTTTCGTATTATTTGTTACCCAAAAATTGAACCCAGAACCTAAGCCTCAGGCAACCGTTCCGTTCCCAAGGTCGTTATTCAGACAGCTCCCATCTGCTAGGAAAATTGGCTTGTCAGAGCTAGGCATACAAACCTAAGAATTTATTGACTTGGCAAGTAAAGCCTACGCCATCTAGCAATATCTTGCCAAATCACTCAACAAGTTGGATTAATTACCTTGGTACTTACCCATTTGGTACTATTGCTAAATTAGAGCAAAGGATATGCTCTAATTTAGCAATAGTACCAACCCAATGCTATGGTGTTAGTACCTACATTTGTATCCACTTTTTTGTTTTGTCTGTGTTACGTGTTATCTAGTAATTAAAAGTAATTAATTAATAGTATTTTCGTGTAACTAAGTTTGTTTTTATGAGGTGTCTAATAAATAATTTTTCTTTTCTATTTATTTCTTCTTTCACTGTCATACGGCCACCAGTGGCCAGTAGTTGTCAAAATCGCCAATCTGCCATCAGTCTCAATAAACATTAGCCCATAAAAAAACATTAATTGTGGTCATCATTATTAGCAGACTGGAGCAATAATCGACTACTAGTGGGGATTGTAGACCGCATTCCAGATGGTAGATAACGCAACCAGGGGCCTAATTCGGCTAAACAATCGCTTTACTATTGTGTAGGTATTACTTGACAATGGTATAGTCACGGAACATCGAATACTTAGATAATATAAATAGTATCTGCGGTGCTATTTGTAGAGAGAAATTAATAGAATGGTTTCAACGTTATCAATTCTGACGCGTTCACAACTTTGGCACGGTGGGCGAAGTTCCGCCTGTGACGCAGCGGCGGTTCGATTCCCGCCTCGGGACACATGGTTGTAAGATCTTCAGCTATTTGTTCAGACCGTTTTCTGTGTACTTATAATAAAAAAAACTAAGTATTTAATATGTACAGTTATCTAGTACCTACCCATAACACAAGCTTTGCTTAGCTTAGGGCTAGATAATGCAGCGTGAATTATCCGGTATTATTATTATATCTACTTGGCGGTGACATAAAAACCACTTCAGTAATCAGCCATGAGATAAAACTTTTTCCTCGAATCCTTTTTACCAGTAACTCTGCAAAAACTTTTGGTGAGACTTCATTATCTATCGAAACGGAACCCAAATTAGATTACTACAAAGTTTAATTTGCACCGATCCTAAACAACCGGCAGTAATACCGCTTCATTCTCGTTACAAAACAAGAACAAGAACTAAGCTTCAACATTTCGAAGACGTAGCGAGTTTCAAGGGTGGAACTGTACTGTAGATTATGTATACAATAGAACACAATATCTTTGTTGACAACACTAAGTTATAGGTCAAGTACCAAGGTATACATTTATATAATGTTTCTTAAATAACGCTGAAGGTGTATATTTTTTATTATAATGTTTTTTTTATTTTAATTATGATTTACAAGTTTAGATAATGACGATCGATGTGGCGCGGTGGGCGAAGGTCCGCCTGCGACGCAGGAGGTTGCGGGTTCGATTCCCGCCTCGGAACAATTGTGTGTACGTATTATAATAATAAATAATGCTGGACAATTCACACAGCATTATCTAGCCCCCATGGTAAGCAGAGCTTGTGTTATGGATACTAGATAACTGATATACATAAAACAATACATTACATAGATATATATTTTTTATTATACATAGAAAACGACCAGAACACCCTGAACAAATATCTGCTGATCGTACATTTGTCCCAGGCAGGAATAGAATGGCAATGTGAGGTAATAGGGGTTTTGTGAAATGCGCACCCGCTGTCTAAGATTAATACCTACTATTACAAATAATTCCCATACCTACATCAAAAATAATGCTGAAACGTGCTCTCCGCTAAGAATTTCTTTATATTCTGTAGCTTGCTGTAGCTCAACTTAGGTGCTGTCTAAGAAAAATGCTACAAATCATTCCCATACATTGAAAATAATGCTGAAATGTGCTCTCAGCTAAACATTTCCTCATTATTCTGTAGTTCTCCGGTTCATTTCGTGTTTTCTACGCAACCGCCGTATTGTGGCTAAAGGCAACATTGATCAAATTGGCCAACTCGATGTCTCCGTCAATTTCATTAGGGCTTGGTTTTAGGGGTAATTTTCTTGGATAGCGCCGGTTAGGTTTAATCACGGGGAACCGAGATTTATTTGCGGTGTGTTTTGGTTCGGTCAGGTGAGTTTACGAGTTGGTGTTTTGGTATTTTGTGCAGGACGTAATTAAGCTGTGTAAACCTCGTGTAATTGGATTTTTTTCATTAAACGAAGTATTATATCAACTTAAATTTGCTTTTACATGAATTTGCAAGTATAGAAACATGAAAACGGTTAACGGCGGGAACCTTTATAAAAGAACCACCGTTTTATCCCAACATTTCTGTTATTTAAATCGCTTATACAGGGTGTCCGGCAAACCAAGAGCCGTAACGGGGGGTAAGTGCAATAGTACTTGGCGGTTTCTTAAACACTGGAAATCATCTCTGCTATTTTAAAGATTTTTCGATGTTTTCTGAAATTTGAACTTTTTAGATCTGTAACATTTTTGTATGACCTTACTTGTTTTAGAACTTACTTGATTCAATCTACCCCCAGTTACTATATGGTACACGGTCCGCTGAACACCCTATATAATAATTTACAGCTAGTAAATTACCATTTTCACCCGGAAATTTACATCTAATTCACAAATAAAAAAAATCTAATTCAGGAATTCTTAGATAATAATAGATACCTCCCCTAATAAGCGCCATAGCGCCCTGTCTTCAGCTTTCCGCATCCAGCATTTACCTGCAGTCTTTCACAGGTCGTCATCCCACCTGGCGCTCATTGGGAGAGGCCTATGTCCAGCAGTGGAGGATATGCTGATGATGGATCCAGGTGATAGACTGATGACGATGATGAATAGATACCTTCGAAGTTCGAACTTCTTGACACAGTAGTCGTCTCATTATACAAAAAAAAATACAAAAATCTTTATTCGAAACAAGAGACTTATAATATAGGGTACAATTGTGGGCTGACTGCCGCAAAAGTTAAAACTGTGTAGCGGTATTATTATTTTGTTTTTCCTACAAAATATTCTATGATCTGAAGAACCCATAAAGCTTTCATAAGCAGGATCAATACGGATGTTAGCGTGATCGACTCTGTTCCGTGGCTTAATATAAACCGATTTGGTTCCGTGTCTTTATTCTGGGGCGAAAAGTAGCTTACAATTTAATTCAAGGGAAATCAAATAAGTTATTCAAATATAGGTAATGAGTATTCATCAAAGTTTTATTATTATTATTTATGTCTCTAATTTACCATGATCTCGGGCCATAAAGTGACCCGGTCCTTTGGAAGGCTTGCGTGGGGCCGAAGCCAACAGCACAGAGGCCCTTTGAGAAGTTAATCTAAAGGCGATGGCTACACATAGCGGGTATCATCCTCGGGTGCACAATATGATACACCCAAAGATGGTATCCGCGAGGTATAGAGACTATTGCAAAGAAAAATGAAAGAAATAAAACCAGGCTATTGTGATGGATGGATGGACTGGGTAATCGGGTTATAGGGGAGATTGCGGACGTTTGCCATAAACAAGTCAATCATTTATGATTGATTTATTATTTATGATTATTATTATTTATTATTATTATTTAGAAACGCACATAGTTTTATTTTCATTTATTTATGTTTCAAAATAATCAATTAATCATAGTTATATTTTATTAAGAAGCTAACTTAAACGGTAACTGTTTGTTTAAACCCTAATTAGTCTCTCATATGAAATTACTAATATGTACCTGGTTAAGTAGGTAGATACAGTTGACTCATACATTTACTAGCATAACTAAACAATGTTGGTCGCGTCAGAAACGGATCTAGGTAGCATCTGGTAGTCAAGAAGTCCCCTGTAAGTACAAGCGGGGTACAATGAAGAACGAATAATAATAAGGCAGAATGAATGAAATACCAAGATAAGCTGAATCATAGGCACAAGCAATACACTCAATACAATACAAAGTTGGGATTCATGATATACCTATGTGACGATGAAACGAAAATATTTATCTTAGGTATGTTTTTTTTATTATTTATTAACCAACTTAAAATAATGTTACAAAACTTAATAATAACACTAATAAAACTACAAAGGTTTATATAGGAGTGTTATTAGCAAGTCAGCCGAGTAACTATCGCATACGTTTGACAATTCATCATTATCAACATCAGCCTCAAGCAGTCCACTGCTGGACATAGGCCTCCCTAATGAGCGCCATAGCGCTCTGTCTCAGCTTGCCGCATCCAGAATCTACCTGCAGTCCTTCGCAGGTCGTCATCCCACTATTACACAATATAGAAATAGAATAGAAATAGAAAATGTTTATTTGTGTTTAAAATAATAACTTAAGAACTAATAATAATAAAAGAATTAAAATACGAGAACACAGAAAGGCTACAGGCGCAGCATTAAATGCTACATTGACATAAGCCAGTGCAGCGCTGGTTTTCAGCGGCGCCAGGGTGCTGAGTGCAGCACACAACACAAATCACTAATGATAACAATTTGACACGTTCATCATCCCAATATTGACAATATTATGCTTAGCTTCTAGTTAGATAAAACACGTTCCGCTATAAGCTTTGAAAATATGCTCCCACACGGATAACGTTATAAGTAAATTCCACGTCCAATCCAAAAACCAGAGAGAGAACCTCGTTCCGCCTTAACAAGCCATACCGGATCATCCCCAGCACTGATAACCTCTAATCAAAGCTGATAACTAATGAGACAAAAGCCATCCTTTTTTGTCGCCATTAACAGAATAAGGCTGCCGCAGACGCGGCTAATTTGAGGCAATTACCAAGGAGTCCCGAAGGAGCCCGAAGGACGCAGTGATTGACGTAAGCTGGGATGGTATGTGACAGCCTTGAATGTCATCTGTGTCGAGCTTCGTGAATGAAATTCTCTGAGGATTGTTTTGGTAAGTGGCAAGATGAGGGATGTTACCTATTATTATAACTGGATTAGATTTAACTAATCTGCATTTGCTTCAGTTGGAGGGGCTTTCCGGTTTAAAAAACGCTCGAAGGGTTCCGTACAAAAATCTAAAAAAACTGCAAAAAATAATGTTGTAATGGATTAATATTTGTTATTGGGATAAATATTTGTTTTACTATAATTTAAGTATTCATTTATATTCTGTAAATATTTCAAGCGTCTGTTGCCGCTATCAATATCGAGCAAAAACATCACGTTTGTTGTAGGGGAGCCACCTTAAATACTAATTTTATTTTTTTATATTGTTTTAGCGGCAACAGCAATACATTATCTGTGAAAATTTCAACTGTCTTACTATCACGGTTCATGAGATACAGTCTAGTGACAGACAGACAAATAGATAGACAGTGGAGTCTTAGTAATAGGGTCCTGTTTTCCCCTTTGCGTACGGAATCATAAAAATTAGGTAAGCGCCTGGTCAAAGCGACGCGTGATCCGTGAGCTGATATCTAGCGCAGCGCATCAGCATTGCTAATTGCTATATAGCGGGACAATGCAGCCATCATCTTGGAGACGCTTCTGGTTGGTATTGATAATGGATCAGAGAGCTTGATTGTATGCAACAGTTTGCAATTAGCTAACTAACTGTCTCAATTGTGAAGTTTAGTTCTAATTTGTTTCTATTCGTCAAAAGTATTTTTCTTTGTAAATAAATTTCTAAAACACGTGCGAAGATCCGACGGCCGCTGGGGCAAACGTGTATTTGAGTGGAGACCACGACTCGGTAAACGTAGTGTAGGACGCCCTCCGACCAGGTGGGATGACGACCTGCGAAAGACTGCAGGTAGATGCTGGAAGCGTCAAGCTGAAGACAGGGCGCTATGGCGCTCATTGGGGAGGCCTATGTCCAGCAGTGGACTAATATAGGCTGATGATGATGATGAAGTCTGAACGCAAAGGTGCAATCTCAATTCCCTCACTCTCCTAATCCATAGGGATGGCAGACCGATACGACCCAGGAGAGGTCAGACGCAGAATTACAGGTTAACGTGCATTCTGAGGCACGAGGATGAAACACAGCCAACTTGTTACTATAAGATTTCTTGCTAGCAAAACCAGGTTGATCAGTCGATGCATACAATGATGTCTTTAGAATGTGACCCTTATACTAAGGACTATGATCTAGGTTCAAGTACCTTTTAAATAAACGTGTTTATTAGTAGTATAAAATATGACTTGTCTAAGTGCTTATTTTGTAAGCCTAAAGAATAAATGATTTTTGACTTTTGTAGAGACCATGACTCGGTAAAAGTAGTGTAGGACGCCCTCCGACCAGGTGGGATGACGACCTGTGAAAAACTGCAGGGAGATGCTGGATGCGTCAAGCTAAAAACAGGATGCTATGGCGTTCATTGGGGGAGGCCTATGTCCAGCACTGGATTAAGATTGGCTTGATGATGAAATAAATACGAAGGTAAGTAAGTTTGTTAATTCACTCATCACAGTCATCACAAAACAACACTACAGATTAGGATTAAAAACATCAGCCATCAATTTTTATCTTTCCGGAAACACTTACCATAATAAAATCTGGCAGAATAAGCTCATTACCGAATTCCCCACGATCTATTCATTATTCAATGCTCCCAACTATTTTAATTGAATGTAAGGGAAACGAAATAAATCCGATTATCTACTCGATTCCGCCCTAATTGAACGATAATTCTCGGAAGTGTGGAGAATTATCGGAAAAGGACTATGAGGCAAAGGTTTTAATCGAAGAGATACATAGGTGGACCTCTTTTTAACTTGGTTGATTTTTTTAACTGTTTTAGAAACAATGCCCCAATATTTAAGCTTGAAGCAGAGCGTCTATTTAGCAAAATAATATGGCTTGAGGCATTGATGGGGTAAAGATGCGTTTTCATAATTATTAAAAAATATTTAAAAAGGGCGCTATGATTTTGGGTCCCTTGAAGTTAAGATGGTGCATATTTGCGTTCAATGGAATCAAAATGTCAACGTCTGTTTTTCGGGAAAAATTTGCGCTATCTATTGAGTTCTAATGAAATGGGGAAATTTACTTTAAGAAAACGCCATTATCAAAAGCACATGAATGAAAACAATTTTCTTAATTTTATAACTAAAAAAGAATGTATCTGACGGGTTAGTACGCATATAACTTCAGTGCTTTGACAGACACAAGTGCACGAATAAGAAATTTATCGATTTTAATTAGCTAAAACCTCGTTTGTGACTACTATTATTCTAAGACTTCTTCTACTAGATATTATCAATTTATTTTTAAATTAAGTGAGAACTAGTGCTTAGACAAACCTAGCATAGGCTTTAAGGCACTAATAATTAAATTAACTATGGTCAGAGGGTTAAAACCAAACAAATTTTGAATAATTCGTTCAAATTTGAACCCTGTTGTAGATTTCCTACGTCGATTTCCTCGAAACACTCGTGACTATTTAAAACACCTGTTCGTACGGAAATGAGAAAATAACACCCGATGTCGCAGATTAGCATTTAAGGTGGAATTCCTAGAATTAAGAACAAAAACAACCTTACAAAATAAAACCAACAGGAACAAATTGAGCGAAATAACATTTTTAATTGCGCTGCGCTAAAATCTTCTCCAAGTAGCTCAGGAAAACAAAACAGTTGCTCCAGATGGTTTAAGGACGTAGCTCATCTGGGCAGCTCCGTTGACGTACGACTTAACAATCATCTCTTATTATAGACTTATCTCGTAATCATCGTGACCTCTTCACGCCAATACAACAAAACGAATCGGGCTGAATTTTTGCATACGGGTAGTTCTAAGGCTGAAATAAAACAGAGAAACTTTTTATTCCATAAAACAGTTTCTATGGGATAGGAATAACCATAAATAAAGCTTCAGAAGCCGCGAACAGAAACTAGTATTTACATACATTTGAAAGTGACAAAATGGCTTATCGCAAGCTTCAAGCGCGCGAGCCGTCTCTGTCGTCAAATACTCTCAATATGCATTGAAATATTGAAGCTCATATTTGCAAGCACATTTTATTGCTGTGCGTCAGTGGGGCGGTCTAGATGTGCGACAACCTTTAAAGCCATTTTGAAGAAGATTAATTTGCTTCTTCACATTCACGTATCTTTTGTCATTTCCGGGCCTTAATGGAAAAATACCCTTCTTTCGTTCGTCAGTGTAGCTACAAGGTTTTATGTACTGACTAGTTTTTTCTCGCGGCTTCGCACGCCTTGTTTTTATGACAAACACAAAAAATGGTTTTTAGGGTTACATGTGTTTTGATTGCGAACGAATTTTGTACGATGGTTTGGAACCCTCAGTGCGCGAGTGGACTAGCACTTTGCTGGTTTTATTTAGTAGTAGTTTGCATCATCATCATCATCATCATCATTAGCCTATGTCAGTCCACTTAGGCCTCCCTAACAAGTGTCATAACGCCCTGTCTTTTGCGTGCCGCATCTACCTGCAGTCTTTCGCGGTCATCCCACGTGGCCAAAAGGGCGTCCCACTCTACGATTTCCGAGTCGCGGTCTTCACTCAAGAACACGTATAATCCAGCGGTTGTCAGTTCTTCACGAGGTATTTAGTACTAGAACATCTCAAAATTTCCTCCACGCAAAATAAAATCTTTACCACTCTTTCCGTATTTCAATACGCTTTTACCGGCCATATTTTATTCCGTAGAACAACAATTTATCTTGCAAGTTGCAATTTTTGCTGCGAAATATTGCAGTGTAAGCTCATTGCCCATCACTGTGACACAGCCTTTTGTAAAATCGCTGGGTCACTCTCATATTTCAGACGCGATATTATGTGCTTTTTATAATAACTAGCTGCGCCCCGCGGCTTTGCCAGCATGGAAATCTACGTGTCAAGTAGTTTATACAACTTCCTCTTGAATCACTCTATCTATGAAAAAAAACCGCGTCAAAATCCGTTGCGTAGTTTTAAAGATCTAAGCATACATAGGGACAGCCATACAGCAGGAAGCAACTCTGTTTTATACTATGTAGCGACGTGTGAATTACGTGAAAACAACATATTTATGCATCACTAGCAAATAATATGTAAAAGCTGGTCTCTTGATTACCACGTTGCTTACTTTCACGCCGACTGTCAGTGCGTACTCTTGTACTTATCTCTGGACCAGTTTCCGCAACTAGGCCACAGATGGGCCAAAAATGCCAAAAATGTTTCGACTTCCACGGGAGTTGAACCCGCAATTTTCCTTCAGTAAAGGAGTGCGCTACGAGGTCAAATCTAGAAATTTACTTAAATATAAATAAATCATTTATTTCAGACCATAGAAAAGTAACAGATCTTATTTAACTTATTCTACGGTCCATAGTAATATATACCTTAAAACTAGCATACATAAAATATATAAAAACTAAATTAATAACACGCTTTTAATGATAACGCCGACAACGTGTAGTTTTCGTAAATAACTTAAGTGTTAGGGGTTACGCACAATAATAACAAAATATAATAAATAAATAATGCTGGACAATTCACACAGCATTATCTAGCCCCATGGTTAGCAGAGCTTGTGTTATGGGTACTAGATGACTGATATACATAATACAATACATTACATAGATAGATATTTTTTATTATACAAAGAAAACGACCAGAACACCCGGAACAAATATCTGCAGATCGTGCACACAATTGTTCCGAGGCGGGAATCGAACCCGCAACCTCCTGCGTCGCAGGCGGACCTTCGTCCACCGCGCCACATCGGTCGTCAAAATAAGGACATCAGGACCACTTTTTTGGAAAAAAGTGGTCTATTTATTCTCACTTAGCCTACGACTAAACCGCTCTGAACTAAAAACTGAAAAAGGACAGAATAAAGCGGCTCCAAGCTTAATCTTTCAGGCACTTTCAGTAAAAGCTCTTACAGATGACACTTAGCAGCTAACATCTAAAGGTAGCTGACAAAACTTTAAACATGTCATACTATAAGTATGTACCTAGCATAAGTTCCCTCACTCTCATAATCTGATGGGACGGTAGACCGAGATGACCGGGGAGGTGTCAAGCGCAGGACCAACGGCTTGTCGCGCTTTTCGAGGCTCGAGGGTGTAACACCGCCAACTTTCTGACTCTGGACTGCTGTTGTGAAATGTTCTTGCTAGCTAAAAAACCCCAATAACATGATACGAGATTTAAAACCAGACCAACGAGGCAGGGAATAATATATGTCCAGCGTATTTGGATAGTCTCCTTCAAAACTGGCCGTCGCGGTTGAAATATGGCTCAGATGACATGAACAGGATACGTTGCAACGTGTCGATGCAAAAAATACTACTAAAAAACTACTAATAGTACTAAGAAAGTGAGAAAGCGTTTTGGCTTTGGCCGCGCATAGAACCAGAATTTCGGGACTAGTTTCGTCATCATCATCATCATCATCATCAGCCTATAGCAGTCCACTGCTGGACATACGCCTCCCCCAATGAGCGCCATAGCGCCCTGTCTTCAGCTTGCCGCATCCAGCATCTACCTGCAGTCTTTCGCAGGTCGTCATCCCACCTGGTCGGAGGGCGAGTGTATCGTACACAGGTGATTATGTCAGCAGCAACCAAACAAAGAATTTAATGTCAGCAAAGTGTCTCGTCAGTATAATGCTTTAAAGTTTTATTTAATTGATACCCTTCTGCTAAGAAAGTGTAATCAAAATAAGCTGTAACCTACGGACGCCTAGATATGTTTAGAAAAAGATATTTATTGACGGGTGTAAAGGCGTTATTTACGCCCCCTTTGTGAGAAATAAAGGCCAGAACATAGAAATACAATACAAATACAAAATATTTTATTTAACATAACGATTACGGATGAATAAACGTTACAAATATGAGATATTTAATTATTATATAATATATGCGGTTTTAATTGAGAACATTGAAGATAATCTATTAATTATTCCTCCGAGGTCTTGGCGTAGTTTTCTAAAACTATAAAAGTTTACTCGTGCGTTTCCTTCCAAGCAACTAGTGTCTTACTAGGGGAACTACTTTTAGTAGTACCTACTTTCGTAGGCGATCAAATAGTTTCATACAAACTCGATTATAGTTTTCGAATTATATAGGGTGATTTGTTGCAATTGGTATTGGCAGTACGAGTGCCAATTTCAAACAGTCTCTCGAAAACATTTTCGTTTTGCAAAGTCATGCTAAACTCGGTTCTAGGATCAAATATATTTTTTGTAAACAAAGGGATATAAAATCTAATAAAATATTGGTGAATATATTGTTTTGACATTAGAACACCAATCCACCGATAACCATCGGATCAAATTGCAGAAGTTAGATTTTTTTTTAGTTTCGGTAGCTTTCATTCATAATTTCAATTTTCTGGCGTCGATTTTCAAACTGGAATTAAAACCATTATTGCTACTCAGTTCAATTACGTGTGTGCAATTATACACAAATACAAAGCTATTTATTTACCATTACAAAATGCTCGTACAGTTTATCGGTGGTCGCACTAGGAATTATAGAATTTTGTGAATGAATGAATTTTATGTGGTATAATATTTTTGATTATTTTACCAAATGCATTTAACACTTTGACGGCTGAAATCACACGGTATGTGTTTTCTACAAGTGACTAATATGCGTAAATCCACACTAGCGCAGCGGCTGAGAAAATACAGATCTTTGTGACTCAGCACAGCCGTAATATTTTTCGAACGAATCGCATGTGCGACGCAACACAACCGCTGTGTAGAGCGGCAGCACGAATTTTTTAGGTTAAAAACAAGATCGCAGTCGTCGAAAAAAAATCGCAGTCAAAGTGTTAAAAAAATTTATTTTACGTGTTAATTTTTTTTTTATGACTTGTTACCTATTTTTGTAACTAAATAAAGAACTTGAACTAAAACAGCCTTTGTTGACACAAAATACCTTACATTCTAGTACCTAATATAGACTTGCTGATAACTCAAAGCGCTGCAGAACCTTGCAGAACCTTGAAGCAGTCATTCGTCTACTTGTAGACACTGAAAAATAATTCCAAGGCGCGTCTGGCGGGAACCCAATCAATCTAATATTAATTACTGCAGTGCTGATTGCAATTCCAAATGGGTGCTACTGATGGGGATAAGAGTCTTCCACGGACTTACATATGTATATATCTCAAGAATTCGTACCAAAACTCTAGAATATCAGATCATTTTTAATTACTAAGATGTGTAAAAAAACTTGTACGGTCCACCAAATCAAAAATAGTTCTTAAATTTAGATACAAGATTATTTTTGCTTTTTTCATCTGTAGTACAACACACTATCACTACATAGCATGCAGATCTTTAAAACTACGCACAATTTGGAAGGATGGATGTCGATGCCGTTATTTTTTAAATAGATAAAGTGATTCAAGAGGAAGGTTTAAAAACCATTTGACACATAGATTTCCGCGCAGCTAGTTTTTCATTATTTACATTGTGAATAATTTTAACCACAATTCAAATCCTGGGTTTTTTTTTAATAGATAAAGTGATTCAAGAGGAAGGTTTAAAAACCATTTGACACATAGATTTCCGCG
Organism: Eupithecia dodoneata; assembly: GCA_947044415.1. NCBI lineage: Eukaryota > Metazoa > Arthropoda > Insecta > Lepidoptera > Geometridae > Eupithecia > Eupithecia dodoneata. The sequence continues at coordinate 8,119,654 of OX345670.1, forward strand.
CAGCTAGTTTTTCATTATTTACATTGTGAATAATTTTAACCACAATTCAAATCCTGGGTTTTTTTTTAATAGATAAAGTGATTCAAGAGGAAGGTTTAAAAACCATTTGACACATAGATTTCCGCGCAGCTAGTTTTTCATTATTTACATTGTGAATAATTTTAACCATAATTCAAATCCTGGGTTTTTTTTTAATAGATAAAGTGATTCAAGAGGAAGGTTTGAAAACAGTTTGACACATAGATTTCCGCGCAACTAGTTTTGTATTATTTACATTGTGAATAATTTTGACCACAATTAAAATCCTGGGTTTTTTTTAATAGGTAAAGTTATTCAAAAGGAAGGTTTTTAAACCATTTCCACGCGGGCGAAGCCGTGAGGTGCAACACGTACTTTACAAAAAGACATATTCAAATAACAAATAAAATTATATCTTGTGAAAAAATACAAATAAAACTTGGTATTTGCGTACAGTTATCTCAAATCATGAAAAACGATTAGAAAAGAATCTAGTTAGAATATTTTATCTTTTAGCGCGAAGAAAATGCTGATCTGACAAAATCTCTAAATCGAAATCGTTGTCTCAGTCTCATCCCATTTAGGTTACTACTAAATCACAGAGGAATGAAATTGCAGTCACCATTTAGGTAACTACTAAATCACAGAGGAATGAAATTGCAGTCACCATTTAGGTTACTACTAAATCACAGAGGAATGAAATTGCAGTCACCATTTAGGTTACTACTAAATCACAGAAGAATGAAATTGCAGTCACCATTTAGGTTACTACTAAATCACAGAGGAATGAAATTGCAGTCACCATTTAGGTTACTACTAAATCACAGAGGAATGAAATTGCAGTCACCATTTAGGTTACTACTAAATCACAGAGGAATGAAATTGCAGTCACCATTTAGGTTACTACTAAATCACAGAGGAATGAAATTGCAGTCACCATTTAGGTTACTACTAAATCACAGAGGAATGAAATTGCAGTCACCATTTAGGTTACTACTAAATCACAGAGGAATGAAATTGCAGTCACCATTTAGGTTACTACTAAATCACAGAGGAATGAAATTGCAGTCACCATTTAGGTTACTACTAAATCGTGACTGCAATTTCATTCCTCTGCGGTATCACAGAAACCCAATCTATGCTATTAGAAAACAACAATCATTGTATGAATGCATCTTTTAAAGGGCAATGTATACGCTTCTGCAACAAAACTCCAAGTGAGTTGCAAAAATTATCAATAAAATTCAAACAAATTGTCAAACATATCCTTTGTAAAAAAAAATTAATAATAATAATAATGCTGGACAATTCACACAGCATTATCTAGCCCCATGGTAAGCAAAGCTTGTGTAATGGGTACTAGATAACTGATATACATAATACAATACATTACATAGATATATATTTTTTATTATACATAGAAAACGACCAGAACACCTTTTGCCAACTTTTGCCACCGTTCTGGTCGCGGGTTCGATTCCCGCCTCGGAACAAATGTGTGTACGATCTGCAGATATTTGTTTCGGGTGTTAAAGTATAGTATTAAGTATATCAGTCATCTTCTACCAAATCTCTACTCAACTTGGGGTGCTGTGGTGATTGTCCAGCATTATTTATATGTAATTGGGTAAAAAATAGCTATTTTTCTGTCTTTCAAAAATTCCTCATGGATTTTATTGGATGAACAAACAGGATAGACCTGTCGCCTGTTTTCTTGCGGGTGCAGATCCATCTTGCTACTAATCCGTTGATAAATCGTCGAGAGGCCTGAAGCTAATCTTCAAGGCTGACAGCCAATTGCGACGCAGAAAGGATTTTTACTTGTACGATAATGGTTTGGGTATCATTATGGGTATAGCCCGTGCGCGATCGGAATGGGATGGGATCTTTTCAAAATAAACATTTAATATTTTTAAGTTTAAAAATATTATTATATTAAAATTACGCAATCTGAACACATAAATTATACTAAAGTCATTTAAAACGGGATATTTACCATGATTTGATTTTTGAGTTATCCAATATTTCGGCACAGTTGCATGCGCCATGATCACGTAGTAACTGAAGGCACTGCGAGTTTTTATGGGCAGACATACCAATCTACCCTCATTTTTTGTCTTTTGCTACGAACGTTGCCACTATAACGTTGCCAATATCCCGTTTTAAATGACTTTAGTATTAATAACCATGATAGTTTCAAAAACATAAATTATAAGCATTAATGCATGCGATCCCTTTATCTATTATTGTTTATAATTAAATCTCATTTCTTGTTGAAACATACAACGATTTGTTACCTTACATAACACATGTTTTGACAAATAAAAAATCTTTAACTTTAAACCGCGTTCGAAATAAAAATAATGGAATACTTTACACCTACCATTTATTTATACAAGCGCAGCGGAAATGTTTCCATTTCAAATGCAAAAACGGACAACAGACGAAAGAAATTATGAATGAACTAGCTGCGCCCTGCGGCTTCGCCCTCGTGGAAATCAATGTTTCAAATAGTTTATAAACCTTACTCTTGAACCACTATCTATTAAAAAAACCGCATCAAAATCCGTCGCGTAGTTATAAAGATCTAGGCATACATAAGGACAGACAGACAGCGGGAAACAATTTTGTTTCATACTTTGTAGTGATATCAAGGATCCTAGTACCGAGTATAGGTATATATTTACCGATAACCCTCAAGAAACCCTTGTTTCGAATCGTTTCACCTTGCACTGAAGAAGTTCAGGAGCTGGATATATAGGTCAACCTCAGTTACCACGCTAGGCACATATAACTTACTTCTTTAGCAATAAATAACTGTACGCTCAAGCAACGCAGTTTATCATGGCACAAAAAGCTGCCGTTTAGTTTTTTTAGATACGCAAACAATAATTTTACATCTTTACTCATGAAATTAGAAATGTGTAATTTTTGTTACAATCGTCAGGATCATCATGGGGGACATATAGTTGCGTATAGTTTCATGAAACGTAACATGTAATGCATAGTACAATTAAAGAATTTGCCGTAAACATTGCAATGTATCATTAAAGGTAACTTTGTAACAATTTATCATAGTTTGGAAGTGTTGTGCGCGCGAAATTTGCATTTCACGCGCTTGCTACGAGCATTACAAGCCGCGTGGAGCGATCCATGAGTTGTAGGTTCTTCGAACGAACACAAAGACGAACGTGGGTTTGTAGTGAATGCGCGGTAAGAGCTCGCTATGCTTCCGCTTGCAGCGAACATGCAATGAAAGGTAGAATTATAATATTGCATGTTACGTTTCACCAGTCTGTACGCACCTTAGCGAATAGCGCAAATAGTACCTGAGTATTCTGTATTCCTATGGATATAGAAAGCTCAGGTCAGTTTATAGCTTTTGCAAGGAGTATAATTATACTCCCTACGACAGTTGGGACTTTATTGGCCAGCAGATAAACAGCTGTCGTTTCATCAAGTAGATGTTCTCGCAAAACCCCGTTTCGCGTCGCATCGCGTTTCCTCTCATAAGGTCTTAAAAAATAAGCTGTTTTTGAATAAGAAATTCAGAACAACCGATTTTTTTATACCGATTCGTGCGTCAATTATTTTGGCTTGAATGAATAACAAACACCCATCCGCTTTTTTTATAGTATTACTTTTCCTTTTGAGCCAACTTTTATCTTTTCAAAAGTTGGCCAAGAAATTTGTTCAAATTCATTACGAATGTAAGTGGGTTAATTACGAAACTAATTTGTGTTGGAAGAACACAAATTAGTTTCGTAACGTTTTATATTTTAACTAGGAGTTCGGAGGGATGGATATAAGGAAATTTGAAATTTTTATTTATTGCATACAATTGACAAAGTAATTCCAAAAACAATTATTTATCTAAATTAAACAAATAGTGGTACTTATTAAATCTATGGATAGATACATTGATTTATTTGGCTAGGCATAAATATCTACGCTAGGCTTATAAAGCATGTGTTATAGACATACACATATCTCATTATAGTGACACTGATTTAAAGATCGGTATGGTGATTATGTAACTCGCGACCGGTTTGCGACAGGCGTAAATTAAGCAATCAATGCTGTCAAACGCCAATTTTGACCAATTTTGACGTTGTAGCTGGTGTCAAACTAATACAAAATTGACGTTTGACAGCACTGATTGCTTAATTTACGCCTGTCGCAAACCGGTCGCGAGTTACATAATCACCCGGCCGAAAGCACAATACATAAAAATTAGAAAGGAAGTTTGAAAGATAAAGCTTAAGCATAGATCGATGACGGTGCAAGCTTCCATAATACGGTCCTTATGCGTGACTGATGTTCATTATCCTGAGCGATAATCTTAATCTGGTTTAGTAGGTCTATTAATAACCGCTAAAGTAGATACGATGCTGTCACTGCAACTGACTTTGATGGATTGAAGATACGGGACGCGCTCGTTAGCTGAACAATACAGATTTCTTGTTTTATTAGGATTACTCGTCTGCTGACAGAATTAGGTGCAGTTGTAATGTACACTACTGTTGTCAGCAGAATGAGAGCGTGTGGTATGAAGGAAGACATTGGTATGACAAAACACGATCAAGGAAAATGCTACTGGGAAATAACAGCCAATGAAAATTTATTTTGAAACACTTTTACTAACCAACCCTATTAAAGTACCTATAAATATATGTAATAATATTTCGTCTCAACAAAAGAAATTATCGTGTTTATTTTTTGGTCGCAAGGTCCACCAACTAGCAAATTACCTTGCCATGGCTTTGATTCTAGGAAATATGTCTTTACTATTAACAAATAATAATCATTATCATCATCATTACCTGAACATGCTTTCTTTCTATTTCGCTAAAACGCCATTTTCAGTAAAAATTTTTCAAAACAAGACACAACCAAGTTCTCCAATACGGAACGTTGCGTTACCTACGTATTGCATCTCCTTTGACCATATTTTCGGATGCTGTGTCTAGGAATTGCGGTAAAACAGAATGTTATCCGGTCATTGTTTAGAAGCATAATATCCGGGTGAGCTGTGTGCTAGCTAGGCGGTGTGATAGCTTACAAATCTAATTCCGGACGTCGCGAGGTCACTGCTGCACACGAATGCGTAGGGATGGGCTGATTTATCGATAAAAACTTTTAAGCACTTATTTCGAAAAAATTTAATGTATTGCAAGAACTCCCATAACCAGGTTTTTATCTCGGAAAACCAGTGCAAAGCGGGTGGAAGATAGTTGTATCGCTTTAAAATATTTGGCTTTTATGCCACCCAATTTTTTTATAGTATCTGTCTCTCTTTACTGTATAGTTTGATGACGATGAATTCGATTTGCATTCATTTGTACCTAGTTAATTTTTATAGTTTTATGTTCTTATTTATTTTATAATATGTGGTTACAAGTTTTACCTACTAGTGAATCAATAAATATATTTTCTTCTTTCTTTCTATTTGTTCCGGGTATTTTCTATGTATAATAAAAATGTTTAGGTATTTATGTAATATGCATAATGTACCATTTAATGCCCAATACAAGTTTTTTTTATATTTTAGTGTGAATTGTCCTGCATTATAATTATTATTGATTTGATTTAAAAACGATAAAATGTGGAGTGAAGTGTGTTCGATGAAATAATAAAGTGTCGATAGTCTGTTTTCCCAACACTAATACTAACTTGTCACGTTTCTCGACACTGCAGTTGTCTGAAATGCGCCTCGAATCCCATCTACCGGGATTCAGAGTTTTAGTTTTGTTCGAATTTACTTTTTTACATTTCCAGCACACGACAGGTTAACTGACAGGGAATTGCACAGTTTGGGTTTGAATTGTGGTTAAAATTATTTACATTGCAAATTATACAAAGTAACCTTATACACATAAAATTTTATACCATAGATAATTATCAAATGTGTTATTAGATAGATTTTTTACATTCCCTTCAACATTTTAACAGCAGTTTTATCTCTTTGTTATAGTCAACAGACCTTCTTTTGACCAGAACCGCATTAATGTAAAGAGAAGATGTGGCCGACGATGTATTACGAAGGTCTCTAAATGATACCTATTAAGGGTCCGGCGACCCTCGCTTGCAAAAATCGCTCGGAATTACGCTGTCCCTGTTTAACTCTTGCGCCGCGCCACATGCTTGCGCGATAGCAATATAAGCCGTTCAAAATTTGGTTTGTTCCGTAATACCAAAAATTATGACTGAAAACTTTTTGTATTCTTCACAAAGTAGTTATTCTGTAACTATACAATATAAGCTATGTTCCTTAATAAATAAAACGTAAGATATTGATGTTTTTAATACGAAACAAATAGCAAGAAAACATGTCCATTTTCGCATAAAAATGTGCTAAATGAGATTGGCTTTCATTTCATTTTAGTTAAGTATTTTGAAGAAAAAACTATTTGGGAACCTAGATAAATACTATTTTAATACAAATAATGCAATATTATAGTGGAAATATGCTTGAATTAGAAATAATTTTGGTATTACGTTTGTATGAAGAATTCGTCCCTCCGGAGGCCCCTCAACTTTTGTCTTGAAGAGACCCAGGTTGTAATCGACCGGAAATACAGCAGCTGGGAGCTTGTTCCATTAAGTATTTAGGTAGGTCGTGTTCGTAAATATGGGTAATACTTACCAATGCATCTAAATATAATTATCTAATACAGCATACACATTCACTTTTTAAATTCTAGCTTTTAAAGTCTCGTACGTCATCATCACAATGGTACATGCTGAAAATCAGCGTTGTGGGGCTACTCGCAACATTCAGCTGAGCATGAACCTGTTCTGATAGCGCTGCAACACGGCACTGACCATCACACACGGCTTGATCTACACTACATTAATTTAGATATGTCTATTAATAATAAAATATATAAATTAATGCATATTATCAATTATATACTTTGTCTTTTTAAGTCGTGTGCTGTATTTCTTTACTATAGTTAGATAATTAAGTTTTTTGCTCTATCAGAATAAATATATTTTCACTTCATTTTTTTATTTTCATTTCATTTCATACATTACTGTGCACCTTAGTACGTAAAAATCTTTTCCCCTAGGTTTTTAATACGCGGCTTGGGTAGGACTAAAAAACTTGCTCTGCGAGTGTTTATTTCGCTCTGTTTGACCAATGAATTATAGTCGTTTGAAGGAATATTAACTATCTTCCCTCATACGATTGATAGATAAATCCATATATATGCTACCCAATTATACCTAAAGATCCTCAATTCAGAACGGTCAGACCAAAGCATTTGCTAATAAATCCCAAACGACTACTAAATAAGAAGCATACTTAGCAAGTCCAAATCCAAGAAATAACGGCTAATTTAGCTTCCACAGAAACAATAAAAAAAACAATTACGTGTTGCCGCTAAGCCACATAAAGAACATTCCCAATACAAAGAAAGTCATCAATAATTTATCTTGGCAGATATTTTCTTATTCGACCTTTTGGGCGGGGTAAGCACAAGTAAGCATAAACTTATCATCAAAAAATCCCGATTGTCTTTAGACAAGATAATTTTGATTCGGCTGTGCTACGGTTAGCGAAGCTCGTCAGCGCTGAGTGACATCTGGCCAAGCATTAACATCATTGAGATAATCATTTATGGAGTAGTAAGCCTTCTTGATGAGATTATGTTTTGAAAGTCTCAACCAGCAATACTGAGTGTCAACGTCAGAAACTCATGCTTACCGAAATGGATCCGATAAATATCTCAACAAAAAGGCTCCGATTGTTTTCATAAGAAAACTATTCTCTTATTTTTCTTATTACTACTTACCCAATTACAACTTCTTACCATATCTTTTCATTTTATTTGGTTCTTGTATGAAGATTAGATAGTATTAGTTAAGTTTAGTCAAAAGTATGTATGTATGTGACGACCGATATGGCGCGGTGGGCGAAGGTCCGCCTGCGACGCAGGAGGTTGCGGGTTCGATTCCCGCCTCGGAACAAATGTGTGTACGATCTGCAGATATTTGTTTCGGGTGTTCTGGTCGTTTTCTATGTATAATAAAAAATATCTATTTATGTAATGTATTGTATTATGTATATCAGTTATCTAGTACCCATAACACAAGCTCTGCTTACCATGGGGCTAGATAATGCTGTGTGAATTGTCCAGCATTATCATTATTATTATATTATGTATATGAGGACCAACGTCGCGTGGCGGGCGAACGTCCGACTGCGATGCAGATTGTGGGTTGATTCCTATGTATAATAAAAATATTAAGTATATCAGTCATCTATGTAGTTACCATAGGTAGGGTCAGATGATGATGTGTGGGTTGCCCAGCAATAAAAAAAAATTATAATGTATAATAACAACTTTCCACATAAACCAACGAAAATAGGTACCTAATAAAAATACATTATGTGGCCTTATTGCTTAGAAGCAGCTTATTAACACTTTGACTGCTGAAATCACACGGTATGTGTTTTCTACAAGTGACTAATATGCTTAAATCCACACTAGCGCAGCGGCTGAGAAAATACAGATCTTTGTGACTCAGCAGAGCTGTAATATTTTTCGAACGAAACGCATGTGCGGCGCAACACAACCGCTGTGTAGAGCGGCAGCACGAATTTTTTAGGTTAAAAAAAAGATCGCAGTCGTCGAAAGAAAACCGCAGTCAAAGTGTTAAATATTTGAAATTTACTTTGTACTTGTCTTATGCCAATCAATATAAATAAATAAATAATGCTGGACAATTCACACAGCATTACCCTAGCCCCAAGCTAAGAAGAGCTTGTGTTATGGGTACTAGATAACTGATATACATAATATAATACATTACTTAAATACATAGACATTTTTTATTACACTTAGAAAATGACCAAATCACCCCCAATAAATAAATAAATGATTATTATAATGATTTCTAGTCGAACCTTAAATAAACTAAAAGTACAATAGGCGTAACTTTTCTTATTTATTCTACGAAGCGGGGGCGAAACGACTAAGTGCTTAAAAATTGAGCTCGCTTCAGTGTTTACTTTTCACTTTGCCTTTAAAACATCTATTTTATTTTTGTTCACTTTACAGGTAAATGCTCAGAGTAGTAAATTAAAGGATAGCTTGAAGCTTAACACTTTTAATGCCTAGCCTCAATGAACCTGCAAGGGAGCGGAGACACGGCGTAGGGGTTATTCCAGGTTTTCCCTGAAATCCCCCCTAAGGGGGAAAATTGGAATGAAAAAATTGTAATTCCAGTTTCCCCCCGAAATCCCCCCTAGGGGGATGACTAGAATGCTGCACTACTGCAGTCAGTTGTCAAGTTCATCATGTCATGGTGTGCTTGTGGCCCTCAATGTGTGTTAGCCATTTTTTACCCACCCTCGTCGTAGGGTGTTTATATTAGTTTACAATACTTAAATAATAAACAATGAATGAATTAGCAAGCTGAAGTGGCAGTGGGCCGGCCATATCTCGCGAAGAACCGACGGCCGATGGGGCAAACGTGTTCTTGAGTGGAGACCACGACTCGGTAAACGTAGTGTAGGACGCCATCCGACCAGGTGGGATGACGACCTGCGAAAGACTGCAGGTAGATGCTGGATGCGTCAAGCCGAAGACAGGGCGCTATGGCGCTCATTGGGGGAGGCCTATGTCCAGCAGTGGACTAATATAGGCTGATGATGATGAAATAATAAACAGGGTGGCTTTTTCAGATGGGAGTGGAAGACCAGATCGAAAAACAAGACAAGTGTGCTCTTCCTTAAATACATTGAAGTTAACAAAAAATCAATGTAATCAATTTATTTCTTAGTTTTACTTTTTAAAATTTGAATTTTGTGACGTGTCCAAGAGTCATGTAATGTCTAAAGGAAACTTCGATACGAACTTCGAGGCACTTCGATATTTAGATTCAAAACTCTTGGTGCTTATTTTATGCGAACTGCTTACTTTTGTTTCACGTAATTTATCATTATAGTTGTATATTGATACTTTTCGCAACTCACATGGGTTTTTTTTGTAGAACCGTATACATTGCCCTTTTACATCGTACGACGCGGCTATGACAGAAACTAAACTCAGTGCGCATGTAACTAATTACGACTCTTCGAAAAACACTAGTTTCGTATTCTCTCAGATGAATAATTTAAGTTTGCTGTGAGTTTTCTCCGTTATTGAACCTGCTCGTGGTTTTAACAGCCTCTTCAAGGAATAAACATTTAAAGTTTGCTATAACAACCCTTTTAGTTGGAAGTGTCCTGTATTATTAACGGGATAGAAATGGATAGAAAAGGAAACGAAGACGTGCGAACGTAGTCCTGTACTATTAACGTGATAGGAACGGATAGAAAAGGAAACGAAGACGTACGAACGTAGTCCTGTACTATTAACGGGATAGAAATGGATAGAAAAGGAAACGAAGACATACGAACGTAGTTTTGTACTATTAACGGGATAGAAATGGATAGAAAAGGAAACGAAGATGTACAAACGTAGTCCTGTACTATTAACGTGATAGAAATGGATAGAAAAGGAAACGAAGACGTACGAACGTAGTTCTGTACTATTAACGGGATAGAAAAGGAAACGAAGACGTACGAACGTAGTCCTGTACTATTAACGGGATAGAAAAGGAAACGAAGACGTACGAACGTAGTCCTGTACTATTAACGGGATAGAAATGGATAGAAAAGGAAACGAAGGATTTCAAAGTTTTGTCTGTTATTATGATGTAAGCATACTCCACAAGGCTATTGTATTCTATTAATACATATATCTAATACTATTACACTGATATTATAAATGCAAAAGTTTGTATGTTTAGATTTCATGATTTTTATGATTATAAGAGGACTAAGACAACACTGTAACAAAATTCTTAAATGGCGAACAGAACTTGAAGACGGTCGCATTTGTGTGGTGGGCATTTGATGGATGGATGTTTGTTTATTCATCACGCCAATGGATACTCGAAGTTAAAGAAAATGGCGCTCATTAGGGGACACTTTTGTCCGACTGTGGACTAACCATAGGCTTATGATTTTATTTTATATTTTATATCAAATACATACCTAGTATATATTGTACTGACCTATTAATAAATAAATAATGCTGGACCATTCACACAGCATCATCTAGCCCCAAGCTAAGCAGAGGTTGTGTTATGGGTACTAGATGACTGATATACATAATACAATACAATACATAGATAGATTTTTTTTATTATACATAGAAAACGACCAGAAAACAAAATCTCTGCAGATCGTACACACAATTGTTCCGAGGCGGGAATCGAACCCGCAACCTCCTGCGTCGCAGGCGGACCTTCGCCTACCGCGCCACATCGGTCGTCAATTATAGTAACTTTGACCCGTATTATTCTACTTTTGTTTATTAGTATAAAATATTTTTCCCTTTGTTGTCACCGAATTGTCGTCCGTAACTTCAATTAGTATTTAACTTCTTTGGCTGAACAACAGCGCTGAATATAATAATGTTCAGCACACGCTGAGCCAACCCCTATTTCGGCGCAGGGTCTCATGGATGTAGTCTTAATTTCTCAATATCACCTATTTGTGTCACTTACCCCCATGATAAACTACTTTATTTGCCGTTTGTTATTCTATGCCAGGAGGATCCAGCTGGGCTGGGCAGCATTTGGGAAACTACGTCAAGTCTTCACGTCATCCATACCGCAATGCTTGAAAACGAAAGTTTTCAATCAGTGCGTCCTACCCGTTATGACCTACGGAGCTGAGACGTGGACACTCACGATAGGGCTGGTCCACCAGTTCAAAGTCGCTCAGCGAGCTATGGAAAGAGCTATGCTCGGAGTTTCTCTGAAGGATAGGATTCGTAACGAATACATCCGACAGAGAACCAAGGTTATCGACATAGCTCAAAGAATTAGCAAGCTGAAGTGGCAGTGGGCCGGCCATATCTCGCGAGGAACCGACGGCCGATGGGGCACGCTGTTCTTGAGTGGAGACGACGACTCGGCAAACGTAGTGTAGGACGCCCTCCGACCAGGTGGGATGACGACCTGCGAAAGACTGCAGGTAGATGCTGGATGCGGCAAGCTGAAGACAGGGCGCTATGGCGCTCATTGGGGGAGGCCTATGTCCAGCAGTGGACTGCTATAGGCTGATGATGATGATGATGATGATGATGATTCTATGCCAGTATTTTGTACCTGTGTTCAAATAATTGTTTCTATTCTATACTATGATGACAGCCGAATTGAGATGAAAATAACGTAACAGCTTCACTAAAAACCACAAGTTATTAATAATGTCCTGAGTGCTCGCAGTCTTGTACCTACTCAAGCAATAAGGTGGAAGTCAAATAACCACCACCAGCCCTCCCTATAGAGTATAACAAACAAACGTACAACCTCCTTTATTTAACCTAGGCTATGATCCCTTATAATTAAAAAGTTAATAAAGTTTGCTTCTTATAATATCGTGTAATGAGCGGAGGAATGATGTTTTACGCTTAGATACCTTTGTATTTTTTCTCATTTCGTCTGAAAAATTAATAACAGGGAACTCGTAAAAGCTACGTTTTGCTAAATTATTTTTTAAGTACCTTCATTTCGTTTTTCAGAGGAATTGAGTTTGATGAAAAATAATAAATACCCACGACAAGATTGTTCCGGCTGGACAGTCGTTGTAAAAACATAAAATAATTTGTCTTAAGATTACCATAGAATATTTTGATATTTTCTTATGTAAAGGTGCGTCCAAATTGTGTAAAATGTTGTTTAACAAGTCCACATTATCAAAAACGTTGTGACATGTTTTGTTATGTACAGTGCGCGTCAGATTTAAGTACCCCCTTGTCTACAAAATATTTTCAATAACTTCTATTCACTTGTAACTCGTGACCAATTTTAACATGCAAAAACTAACCACGCCGCTCAGGATCGATCCTCCCCACTCCACACACACAATATCTCTGAAGTCTCGAATTGTCGACACTAAACCGTACATCACAGTAACCGGCCTGCGCATTTCTCAGTTCCATATGCATAACAAAACAAAGTATTCAATAGTGTTCCTGATAGGACTTGAAGGTTAACTTTGAGTGAACGTTCTATTTATGAATGACGTTTAGTTTCACGCAAGCACGATTGAGACGCTATTCCAAATCTCATTCAAATATGGACACTAAGGGCACATAAATAAAGTTTACTGTACTGTGATAAGAGGCCAAATTTGAGTAAATCAATCACTTCACCATATCAATAGTATCGTGTCAGAATGATATGATTCAATTCTATGATTGTGAATGAATAAATATTATAAAAAAGCGGACCCGACAGACGCTGTCCTGTCTTAACTATGAATATTGATTTCGAATTGGTTACATCCTCTTTGACGATATCTGCAGCATGAATTCTGTCAATGTTATGTCAAACGCCATAAGGTTACCTACTTCAAAAAAGTTTGAATTGTAAAAGCGCTACGGTTACATTAGAAATAATTTAATTTATGGCGGTTAAGTATTCTTAAATTTTCTAATTTTCCGCGCAATTTTCTTAATTTTTTCTTTCATAAGAACCTTCTCCTAACAATAACAAACACAACAAAAAAGAATTATCGAAATCGGTCCAGCCATTCACGTGTGATGCCGTGACCAAGGGAAATAGGGATTCATTTTTATATATTATATAGATTATGACACATTTTACCCTTTATGAAAGAAACTGTAGACGGAGGGACGCCTGTCAAAAGTGTCAAGGTTGAAACGAATCTATCAATATATCCGTGCTAAAAGAACCGCACGTAGGTACTAACTAGAGTTCCAGGGCAGCTTCTAGATCTCTTGGTCTCGAAATGAATAATTCTAGAAGTTGTGGCTTTGAAACGAAATGTCAGCGTATAATTTAGAGCCTGTTGCGCAGCAGTGTGTTGGTGGCTTTAGGATGATTTCGGTAAGCGGATGTGAGAGAAGCCGGTGTAATTGCACCCTTACCGAGATGAAAAAAGAAATTGGCCTGAATTGCCGCTCACAATCTTGCGCGATTCACATTGTAGTGCAAGGTATGCGGTCTCTCTCTGACGTCATATCTCGCCCTTCAAATAATACTTATTAATCAAGCTTTTTGACAAGAATGACAAGCTAAATCGCGACTGTCATTTTAACAACTTCTCTGTCCAATGAGTCATATATGACTCACATGAACGTATTAGAATAAGTTCATGAGTCACATGTGCCTCATTTATCTTTACGATTTGAGGCACACTTTTCGTTATGAACGTGACATGATATTTTTGTAAATCATACGTGGACGTATGGCAAAAAACTTAATGTTTACAAAGATACATTTTTTTTTCGTGATAATGATGTTATTTAGCGTAACAATACAAAAAACCTGTGGACATGGGGCAATATCAAAATGAATTGTATGGGGACAGGGAAGTTGTTAAGCTTTAACATTCTCAAACGACTGTTAAATCACAATGGAAGAAAAACTTCGGTTCGTTCAGCAACGCTTTTAATTTGATTACAGTTCTTCAGTATATTCTCAGAATCGCGGAACAGATTTGATTTGATGTAAATAATATCTCTTGAACTCTTGTGCTACTTGATCGTGGCTTGAATAAGTAACATTAATCAAATTGGGCTGTATTGACAATTGGGATTTTCCGTATCCATATTTTGGAATTTTTATGATTTATGAGTGGAATAACGAGGCACAGAAATATCTTGGTTATATTAAAATATTGCCGTCTAAAAATATTTTCATTGTGAGGAATTAATTAATACTTATTGAAAAACATTGCAAGGTACTTATGCCAAGTATTTGGTAGTCATTTATTTGTTTGTTCCCAAAATAAGCAAAAACTCCATAAAATAATAACGGTGCTGTGGTAGGTATCTACACTTTGTTATCATTTTTACTTATTAAGTACCTATTTTATAAATTATCAAATCAATTTTGTAACTCTAAAGTCATTTAAAACGGGATATTTACTGATCTTTGAGTTATCCAATATTTCGGCACAGTTTCATGCGCCATGATCACGGAGTAACTGAAGGAACTGCGAGTTAGTTTTTATGGGCAGACATACCGATCTACCCTCATTTTTTATATTGGATAACTCAAAAATCAAATTATGGTAAATATCCCGTTTTAAATGACTTTAGTGTTAATAACCATGATAGTTTCAAAAGTTTTAATTTTGTAATTCTTTATAGCACACTCAATAATAAATAAAAATATCGTAACTAAATAGCATATTATCTACATAGGAGAGCTTAACTTCAATTTAAATTTCAAATTTCTTTATTCATCAGGTATTTATAGCATGGACTTATAAGCTAGTGTACATGTTAATCCTAGCCTTAGAAACAATGTTAGTAATAATGTGTAGTGTGTGACCCTGATAGTTTTCTTCCAGCAAACCATTAGGGTATCAACCTTAGGTTCAATCAATTTATCATAAAATACCAAAAGTAAATAACAATTATAATTAACAGTTCATACACGATTCGTCAATTCAAACCAAAATATCCTATTTTACTATTAAACCGAATATCTAGTGCACGTATTTCGCATATTTCACATATTTCGATGTCTATCAAACGTCAGACCCATCGCTTCGATTTTTTGAGAGATTTTGGTCGGAAAGCTATTTACATGACTGTGTTTACTATAGTACGTAAACATAGCCCCTGAAAACTGTGCAAAGTGCAAGTTTAGATATATAGGGATAGCCACAGTGATTGTACCCCTTCGACAAAGAAAAAGCCCTACCCATTTAACTTAAGCCAGGGATACACACACTATTTAATCTACAAATCCTCCAAAAATGATGGGTCTATCTCTTTTTATTGTATTTTATTAGCTAGGTAAACTATCTAGCTTTCAAATGAGACTACTTTGAATAAAATACACCGTTTACTCAAAAAGAAACGAAGAAAAAACCAGATTAATTAGTTTTAATTAAAAAAAATATATTAAATCGGCTTTATTTTTGAGATAGGTAACATATAATTTTTTATTTTTTGTTTTTTATCGATAAATATATGTCGTGTATCCGCAAATCTCGTTTAATCAAGGTTCGACAATACACATTGTATATACAAGCGTGCGTACTAGTTAGCGGCATGTAGAAGCAAATTGCATGCAAGTTAAACGACTTTGTCAGTCTATTCCAATTATTTCTTGAAAAAAAAATTAGACGATACCTCGATTTAATTTCAATTCGACTTCAGGACAAAAAAAAACCGTAAATCCATTAGACACATTTCGATTCAACACGCTGCCATAAACATACAATACGTCTAAAATCAGGGCCATTATCAGGGATCTGGCTACCCTCAAAATCTCTTTTCAATGCTACACAAATAAGGTTGCCAGATAAGCAGAAAGCTTTTTTAGGTAGATGTCGGGACATGTAGAAAGTTTTTTTTATATCGTATCGGGAAACAGTTCACCTAAATCAACAATCAGCTATATTTCATGCTATTTATAATTGACTAGCGGACCTTCCCGGCTTCGCACGGTTTTAGTACAGATCCCTAACTTTTTGAAAACATAATATAGCCTATGTTCTCCGGGGATAGTGTAGCCAACGGTGAGAAAAGTGAAGAATTTTTCAAATCGGTCTAGTAGTTTCGGAGCCTGTTCATTACAAACAAACAAACAAAAAATCAAACCTTTCTTCTTTATTATATTAGTATAGATGAAAGTATCTGTCTGTTTGTTGACAAAATCAAAAAATATAAATCGATAACTTTTATTTCGAACAAATTCATCAAAAGGTTAAATTAAAAAAAAATACATAATAATATAAATACTAAATTTGCAAAACAAAGTCTTATTGTAATTATAGAAGCGGTATTTATCAGTTTTCAAAGGAATGTATGCCTCCATTATAACTGTTTATTATAAGTTATACATAAACTTATTATGTTTCGTGAAGTTTTCGTGAAGGAAATCAAAAAGCAAACTCGACTTACAAAAACCACAGCGTCACCTTTCAGTAATAAACTAGAAACAACATGCTTATAACTGGGGTAAAGTAGCCCACAAAAACGATTCATCGTAGTACTTCGATGATTTAACATGTCAAGTCTCCCCATCGATCGAGAGTCATTCAAATGGATTTCATTCTGAGGAAATACAGATATAACGACGGGATAGTGTCTGTCTTTCATTACTACATCTCTGCAGGTCACAAATCGGCCGGGTGATTATGTAACTCGCGACCGGTTTGCGACAGGCGTAAATTAAGCAATCAGAGCTGTCAAACGCCAATTTTGTACTAGTTTGACACCAGCTACAACGTCAAAATTGGTGTTTGACAGCACTGATTGCTTAATTTACGCCTGTCGCAAACCGGTCGCGAGTTACATATCATCATACGGTAGCACAATAACTACAAAGTGCTAACGTTTTATCAGAATAATAAACTGTTAAAATAATGTATTACCCAAAAATCTCAATATAAAAAAAGTTTAGCTACTGTGATATTTTGCTTGGATGCGTAGCTTTTATATGCCCCGTCATATTTCAGTTATAAACTGGTAACAATATCCTAATTAGGGGAGCGTGAGGTGAAGTGGCCCATTCTATGCCAGTCACGCCAGTCACGGACCGTAATGCGGTTTTCGGCAGGAAAATGCAACGTAACGGTCAAAAACAACGTTCTCCCCTTGGTATAGTGAGGGGTTTGCTTTTTAATTGGGTGATTCTTGGGCTTTTGCCTTTATAATAATGTTCATTAAGTTATTAAACCATATTTTTTGGATATTTTTTACTCAAAACATAAAAGTACTCGTATAAATAAAAATAACGGTTAATCTGTTGCAAAAAAGCATTTAAACCATTTCTTAAACTTTATGAAGGCTGAATTTAAGCCAATGCTATTTGGCAGTCGTTTTTGGCAACCATTTGTTCTGCAAGCGGTGTATGCTTTACGGTTTCGCTTAAATAAAACATCAAAACTAAACATTTTACAGTCCAGAGCGCAAATTGTCATAACAAAAAATCGCTTTTCCGAAACAAAATTTAACCTTTCCATTTGGTATTCGAAGCCCAGACCTCTGTTTCAGAAGTCGACAAATTAACCACCTAACCATACTCATGTCAAGTCGCTTAAATTTAAAAAATTAAAAAATAATGCTTGACAATTCACACAGCATTATCTAGCCCCATGGTAAGTAGAGCTTGTGTTATGGGTACTAGATAACTGATATACATAATACTATAAGTATATTACATAGATCATCATCAACATCATCAGCCTATAGCAGTCCACTGCTGGACATAGGCCTCCACCAATGAGCGTCATAGCGCCCTGTCTTCAGCTTGCCGCATCCAGCATCTACCTCCAGTCTTTCGCAGGTCGTCATCCCACCTGGTCGGAGGGCATAGATAGATATTTTTTATTATACATAGAAAATGACCAGAACACCCGTATTTAATATCTGCAGATCGTTCACACAATTGTTCCGAGAAATCGAACCCGCAACCTCCTGCGTCGCAGGCGGACCTTCGCCCACCGCGCCAAATCGGTCGTCGAAAATTGAAAATTGTTTATTTGTTTACAAGTTTTAAACCTACTAGGCGGGATGACGACCTGCGAAAGACTGCAGGTAGATGCTGGATGCGGCAAGCTGAAGACAGGGCGCTATGGCGCTCATTGGGGGAGGCCTATGTCCAGCAGTGGACTGCTATAGGCTGATGATGATGATGATACAAGTTTTACATGCTAGACTAGAATTTTTGTTAAATGTGTGTTTGTGTGACAGCCGCCAGACACACAAAGATACATATGCAGTATCTTTGTGTGTCTGGCGGCTACTCCTGAGGACACCGGTCTCACAGCACCGTGCAACAGGAGCTGTCTATGTGTGCGTGTGTATATGGGACACCACCGGTCTCACAGCACCGTGCAACAGGAGCTGCCGTGTATGTGTGTGTGTGTGTGTGTGGTACCAGTTTGGTAGTTTTAAAGGTCTTCTGCCTAATTCCAGTTCTAAACTTTCATCCAGAGCTCTCAAAGGCTTAAGACTTTGTAAGGATTTTTCTTTGATAACTTATCGTGGCAGTGATAAGGGTAGAATTCCTCCGTCAAGTACAGTCAGCGTCAAATTGATATGAGCGTCTAGAGTAGTCAAAATAATTTGAAAAACATGGAAGCAATTTGATATAAGCAGTTCGAATCATCATATTGTTGTTAGCACCCAAGGTGTTCAAAATATGTTACTACTCATTGTTTCATATTTATATGAGCAGTCAGGGTGTTCAAAATAATCTAAGCAAATGAAGCTCTCAAGGGTAGAATGCAAACTCATAATTGCTAAGATGATTTTGGACTTCCTGACTGCACACATAAATATGAAACAATGAGTAGTAAGATATTTTGAACACCTGGGTGCTTAGAACAATATGATGATTCGAACTGCGTATATCAATTTGTTTCCATGTTCTCAGATCATTTTGACTACTCTAGACGCTCATATAAATTTGACGCTGACTGTACAGTGAGAATACTTTTTATTGTACTCTTCTTTGCATTGTCGACTTATAAGCTTTTTTGTATTTATTAAATTATGTTGAGTGAGTCCAATTGGTTAGGCTTCTGCCGCTTTTTTGGAAAAAAAAGTAGTTTTTATACCGTCCACCACGGACAACGAGGCAAGTACTAGAAATATTGGAGATAGGAATTTTTACTGAAAGAAAAGATGCTTTATCGAATACTCATCGTCATCATCAGCCTATATTAGTCCACAGCTGGACATAGGCCTCCCCCAATGAGCGCCATAGCGCCCTGTCTTCAGTTTGACGCATCCAGCATCTACCTTTCTTTTTTTGTCTTTCGCAGGTCGTCATCCCACCTGGTCGAAGGGCGTCCTACACTACGTTTACCGAGTCGTGGTCTCCACTCAAGAACACATTTGCCCCAGTGCCCGTTGGTTCTTCGCGAGATATGGCCGGTTCCGGTTATCGAATACTCAGCATAGTGCTTTTTTAAAGAAGTCAGCATTATGCTGAGTTAGAGCCTTTTTGTAACAGCTCTCTACATGTACCTATTCTATAAGTGTGTCTTTTTTTGTTATTTTAAGTTGTTATGAATAAATGTCTTTCTATTTGTATTTCTATTATCTCTCCATTATCTGGCTAAAATTAGCTTTCTTAGGCAAGATCCTTTATTTTTATTATTTTCTTTATATTTGATGGTGCAATAAAGGTATATTGTATTGTATTGTATTGTATTGTATTGTATTGTATTGTATTGTATTGTATTGTATTGTATTGTATTGTATTGTATTGTATTGTATTGTATTGTATTGTATTGTATTGTATTGTATTGTATTGTATTGTATTGTATTGTATTGTATTGTATTGTATTGTATTGTATTGTATTGTATTGTATTGTATTGTATTGTATTGTATTGTATTGTATTGTATTGTATTGTATTGTATTGTATTGTATTGTATTGTATTGTATTGTATTGTATTGTATTGTATTGTATTGTATTGTATTGTATTGTATTGTATTGTATTGTATTGTATTGTATTGTATTGTATTGTATTGTATTGTATTGTATTGTATTGTATTGTATTGTATTGTATTGTATTGTATTTTATTTTATTTTATTTTATTGTATTGTATTGTATTGTATTGTATTGTATTGTATTGTATTGTATTGTATTGTATTGTATTGTAACAAATAATTTTGTATCTATCTATCAAATAGTCGTCACCTACCCACCCATCGGTCGTCAATGGCTAAATCTACCGAATGTTAGTCAATATTGAAACTCCTATACGTAATGCTCTCTGTAGAACACAAAGGGAAGATTATGACAGGCGCTTCTTCATATAAAGCCGCGTTGACACGATCAAAGTCTACACGGACCGACCGAGTAGAGTGGACTCGGATACCAACTCGGATACAATTCGAATTGTGGCTGCCCCTAATCCGAGCGCACTTGGAACTACGAGTAAGTACCTACACTCGGACCGCGTTCTACATTTCCGAGCTTGCTCGTATAGAAAAACAAAATGGCGTCTAGGTGTCCGTTCATACAGACCGGCACATTTTTATCTAATCCGCTTGCTGCGCAGGAGGTTGCGGGTTCGATTCCCGCCTCGGATAAAATTTTTGTACTATTTGCAGATAGTTCCCGGTGTTCTGGTCAGTTTCTATGTATAGTAAAATATCTATCTATGTAATGTATTGAATATCAGTCATCTAGTACCCACAACACAAGCTCTGCTTAGCTTAGGACTAGATGATGCTGTGTGGATTGTCCAGCATTATTTATTTATTTTAATCCCAGTACACTCGTATGAAGCTACTCCAACGATTCCACTCGGTCTGCGCCTTGTCTGAGCAATCTCTAAGTGTGAACGCGGCTTTAGACCCGCCTACGTTAGATTGCTTTCTTTGTAAAACCTTCGCCTTCTGCTTCTAATCTTCTAAACTGTCATGTATTTTACAAAGACTTTGTTGTTCTTGGTAATTTAAAATCGTGTGTAAATAACGAAGCAGTACGAAATACGGTTTAAAATTAAGACCAACTACGAGACGAACTGTCGGTTCTTCGCGGGGCTTTATTTATTTACCTACTTATTATTTTTACTCACGAAGACCGACAACTACTGGGGTAAACGTCTTGATTGGAGACCACGATTCGGTAAACGTAATGTAGGACGCCCTCCACTGATTGTACGAATATAAATGTTCCGGTCAGTCTTCGGCCTAACTAAGCTATAATTACTAGGAAGTATATTAGGTATATTACATTTATTTATCTTTAAATATTCATGTTATGTTCATATTTATTCTAGCTCATCCTTGGTACACCGCCTGCCTTTCTTAAATTCACATAATTCGTTCCATCCAAAGGTTGCCTGGAAGAGATCGCTTCTAAGCGATAAGGCCGCCCATTGTTCTTGTATCCATGTGATGTCTTTTATAATAATCTGTAACTAGTGTACAATAAAGTATGTTTGTACTGTATTGTATTGTAACTATTCCTGAAACCAGACTATACCTTATACAGTATGTATGTATGTCTAGTCTAGTTATGTATAGTCTGGTTTAAGGAATAGTTTGATGTGTATATATATATATATTATCTTTCTATCCTTATAAAAGGATCTTTAAGACAAACTCAGTTAACTGTCCACTTTAAACGGGGCACCGGACACTACTAATGAAATTTCACAGGTTAATGGAACCTTATTGACGAACATTGTGGCGCGGTGGGCGATGGTCCGCCTGCAACGCAGGAGGTTGCGGGTTCGTTTCCCGCCTCTGAACAATTGTGTGTACGATCTGCAGATATTTGTTCCGGGTGTTCTGGTCGTTTTCTATGTATAATAAAAAATATCTATCTATGTAACGTTTTGTATTATGTATATCAGTTATCTAGTACCCATAACACAAGCTCTGCTCACCATGGGGCTAGATAATGCTGTGTGAATTGTCCAGCATTATTTATTTTATTTATTATTACGAGATAGACTCTACACTGAGGACAAAATATACGAAGGACAAAGTATCTCCGGCATGCTGCCTTTTGCGGGCATTTTCTAAAAGCCCTCACTTAAATTCAATTAGGCCCTTGGAATACTTATTAAACTTCTGAGCCCTTTTGCTTAAATAACCATTATTCGGTCTATACCTTTCAATAGAGTAAACAATATGTAGAACCGTCAGAGTTCCGACTTAAAAATAAAATTCGGTTTAACCGCAACTTTTTGTTTCGGTTTTCGACATTTATTTTTAACTAGCTGCGCTCCAAAACTTCGCCCGCGTGGAAATCTATGCATTAAATAGTTAAGAAACCTTCCTGTAGAATCGTTCTATCTATAAAAAAAAACCACATCAGAATCCGTTGCGTACTTTTAAAGATGTAAGCATACATAGGGACAGACAGACAACGAGAAGCGACTTTGTTTTGTACTATGTAGTGATCAAGGGCTTTTTTATGATGACTTTATAACTTTTTTGTCCGTCGCTGGGATAGTCAAAGATCTCTAAATTTTTAGAGTCTCAACATTTTTACAGGAATCACAGTGGTTTGCTGAATATGGTAAAAAGTCCTAAGTTTTTGTCTGTTTTCTCTATACAATGTGTATTGTCGAACCTTGATCAAACGAGATGTGCGAATACACGACATATATTTAACGATAAAAAATAAAAAATTATATGTTACCTATCTCAAAAATAAAGCCGATTTAATATTTTTTTTAATTAAAACTAATTCATCTGGTTTTTTCTTCGTTTCTTTTTGAGTAAACGGTGTATTTTATTCAAAGTAGTCTCATTTGTAAGCTAGATAGTTTACCTAGCTAATAAAATAAGAAAAAAATACAATGTTGTATTAAACTTCATAATTTAATCTACAAATCCTCCAAAAATTATGGGTCTATCTCTTTTCATTGTCATGTTATTCACCATTTAAAATAGGTACGGAGAAAAAACCAGATGAAGTAGTTTTCATTAAAAAAATAATTAAATCGGCTTTATTTTTGAGGTAGGTAACATATAAGTTTTATTTTTTGATTTTTATCGATAAATATATGTCGTGTATCCGCAAATCTCGTTTGATCAAGGTTCGACAAAACACATTGTATACTATATCATTAAAAAATATACAAAAAAGCAATCGAAAACAAATCGAATGCTTAAACAAATCGATTCTTTCAGTGTTAGCGATTCCACAAAAGACCGAAAATGTCCAGTGTACTCACCGACCTACAAAAAAAAATGTCCTTCATTTTACCGTAACATTGTGGCACTTCAAAGTGTCCCAGCTAAACAAGGTCACTCTGATGGCCACAAATTCACTATAGTGCGCGACTGAATACAAATTGGCTTATTAAAAAGGACACCTCTAGTTCTATTACGTATACATAGATGTCATCAGTTTCAAGTTGTAATAGACAAGATATTAAATATCCTATCCTACTTATATTATTAACTGCTACTGCCTACACTCAGCTGCAGCAGTCTTTGTTGCAGCCTCCTCGGTCTTCACTTCCTCTGCTGCAGCTGGAGGAAGTATAGACGGATGTGCGTTATGGGCTATGTAGGTGTTAAAGCACAAAATGGTGAAAATATAAAGTTGAGAGGTTGAGAAATTAATCTAAGGGCGAAGACACCAAAACTACTAAACGGACCAGGCTTATATTTTGTATAGACATCCTAGACTAGTTGTGCAGATGGCTAGACGATTTCGGCCGTGTAGAATTTTAAATTCTTGCTCGAATCCCAAAGTTATTATGCTACTCAAGACTGAGACAAATCCTACAAATCGTAGACCATAAAAATCGGCCCAGCCGGTCTTCTTTATGAAGTCGCTTCCGCTGTCTGTTCGCTTAGATCTTTTAAACTACTCAACGGATTTTAATACAATTTTCGGCAATAGATAAAGTGATTCAAGAAGACGGCTTATAAACTATTTGACACATAGATATCCACGCGGGCGAAGCTAAGGGTGGTAGATTCCTTTATTTTATTAAATTTGTAAATACAATACCTACTATATAGTTATACTGTGACATTACTTACTACTTAAAAGACGACTATTTAAAAATGAAATCGATAATTTAGAAATCACATAGAATATTTAACGGTACGGTGTTGTCGGTAAACGTAGTGTAGGACGCCCTCCGACCAGGTGGGATGACGATCTGCAAAATACTGCAGGTAGATGCTGGACGCGGCAAGCTGAAGACAGGGCGCTATAGCGCTCATTGGGGGAGGCCTATGTCCAGCAGTGGACTGCTATTAGGCTGATGATGATGATGATCGAATGTTAGGTTAGTTAGACACTTAGGCCGTAGATTATCAAAATACAATGAAAAACCAAGTTCTTACGAGACCCTAAGGTCTCGTTTCGATTGTAACTGTCTAAGGTCTCATAAGCCGTTAAATTTCCGATTGTAATTCAATAAAAGAAGGGTCGGCCATAAGTTCAAAGTTGCAAATTGCAATCCCGGACAATCGAAATCGGAACCAACTTCAAGTTTTCGAGTTACCAGAAGCGATTGGCATAACTTCAGTCTGTAACTGAATGAAACTGTCAAAACTGAAAGGGAACAATGTTACGTAATCCCCCCTCTGGTCTTGAATGGGTATATTTTTGGGGAGTTTTATTTACTCGGGACCGTTTATTTTTGTTGCGGATCTTTTGGTATCTTGATCGTCAGTAGGTAAGTTTATTATGATTAAAAAAAATGACGGTAGAGTAGCTCGTAAAATTATGCCGTTTGCAGCATTTTGCATCAAATGAAAAGTTTATGTTTATGAATAAATATATGTACTCTGATGAATGTTCGTTGAGGAGGCTTTCACCTCCTGGGCGGTCCTAGTGGTACATATAAACTTAGATTTAAATTTAGTTTAAAAGTATATTTTTTTTCACTTTATCCTACTAATATTATAAACGCGAAAGTTTGTAAGTATGGATGGATGGATGTTTGTTCCTCTTTCACGTAAAAACTACTGAATGGATTTTAATGAAACTTCACAATAATATAGCTTACATATCAGAATACATAGGCTACAATTCATAAAGATATATGGTATATTATCCAAAATATCTATCACCACACGCGGCTGAAACCGCAGGGCGCATATAGTAAAGAACAATTAAAAAATCCAAATGATGTAATTAATGTACGTACATGTGTCAGTCTCAGTTGATTATAATAATAGTAATAACCTAAAATTATTTTTTTGTCAACAATTCAACTTAATTTTAGAATTTTTGCTAACCAAAGTTTGGGCACATTTTCACGGGTCCGTCCGCAAATTGATTATTCATGTGAATGTAGGGACCTCATGCAATTGTTAGTAAAGTTTACCCACTTTTCATTATGCTGAAAGTGCTTTACCAGAATGAATAGAAGCTTGTGGAAAACAGTGAAAAAGTTATAGTAGTTTTTCAAATTCAATTTGTGTCAAATTTGACACAACACATAAACAAAATTTCAAAAAAGAAAATACAATTACAACGAAGAAAATAAAACCTAAATATCTAAATCTAGAGTATAAGTAATTTCACTCAGTGGTGTCGTATTGGACAGTCATATTTATTAGATACTAGCTGCGCCCCGCGGCTTCACCCGCGTGGTGATAGATATTTTGGATAATATACAATATATCTTTATAAACTGTAGCCTATGTGTTATTCTGATGTATAAGCTATATTATTGTAAAGTTTCATTAAAATCCGTTCAGTAGTTTTTACGTGAAAGAGTAACAAACATCCATTCATCCATCCATACTTACAAACTTTCGCGTTATAATAATCTACAATATTGAGAGAAATATTCAGCAGGTCTTTACTTACCTGCATTAAAGTGGAAGAAGAAATAGGGACCGAATCCCAGATGACAGTACTAGATGACTCATATACTTAAAATATGCATGACAATCCACACAGCATCATCTAGCCCCAAGTTAAGCATAGCTATAAAATAATACATTGATAGATATTTTTTATTATACATAGAAAACGACCAGAACACCCAGAACAAATGTCTGTAGATCGTACAAACATTTGTCCTGAGGCGGGAATCGAACCCGCAACCTCCTGCGTTGCAGGCGGGCGCCTGGGGCCCGCCGCCTACCGCGCCACAGAGGTCGTCACATAGACAGATATTTTTTATTATTCATAGATAACGCCCAGAACACCCAGAACAAATATCTGCAGATCGTATACACAAATGTCCCGAGGCAGGCAACGAACCCGCTACCTCCTGCGTCACAGACGGACCTTCCGGTCGCTTGTTTTTTCCGTTGTCAACCCTTTAAACACCCACATAATATGATACGCCACGGTTGTGCATCAGTTTAAGTCCAAAACAAGTAAAATTCAAGACCAAAAAATCCGTGATTATCTAGGGTCACCGTCATCGAAATCGATGAAGAGTACGAAGTCTCAGTATTTTTCCATGTCTAGGATATCAGAAAATAATGCATCTAAAGGGAAATTATTTTCATACGTGTATATTTTTTAGTTCTGGGCACTGCACATAGGAAACAAACTTACAAACATTCCTCTAAAATATTGCTTAAGATTAAAACCAGAACTCCGCGGGTGAATTTCTCTTCGCTATATCCGAATTTTGCCGGATTAAACCGAAAACGAAATTCAGCGCAAATAAATTCAAATCCATGTTGATGCAAATTTCGTCGGTGCAAATATCAGGTTTATGCGGTCAGCAGATGTTGTACAAAGGGGCTCAATATAATAACAATGACTGAGCCATATGAACGTCATCATCATCATCATCAGCCTATAGCAGTCCACTGCTGGACATAGGCCTCCCCCAATGAGCGCCATAGCGCCCTGTCTTCAGCTTGCCGCATCCAGCATCTACCTGCAGTCTTTCGCAGGTCGTCATCCCACCTGGTCGGAGGGCGTCCTACACTACGTTTACCGAGTCGTGGTCTCCACTCAAGAACACGTTTGCCCCATCGGCCGTCGGTTCTTCGCGAGATATGGCCGGCCCACTGCCACTTCAGCTTGCTAATTCTTTGACCTATGTCGATAACCTTGGTTCTCTGTCGGATGTATTCGTTACGAATCCTATCCTTCAGAGAAACTCCGAGCATAGCTCTTTCCATAGCTCGCTGAGCGACTTTGAACTGGTGGACCAGCCCTATCGTGAGTGCTCACGTCTCAGCTCCGTAGGTCATAACGGGTAGGACGCACTGGTTGAAAACTTTCGTTTTCAAGCATTGCGTATGAACATATGCATATGAACGTGGCATCGATAAAAACAATAGAAAACTTTCACAACATCAACCAAGATATAATCGTTACGCAGGCCATAATGGCGATCTAGTCCAAACGCTATCTTATCCTAACGCGATGTAGTCATATCGAGATTCAGTCACAAAGCAATCTAGTCATAACTGCTACTGTGTCAAATCAAGATATAGTCTTAAAGCTTCTAACCCATTTATTGAACTTATCACTACATACTCGTAGTATAAAACAAAGTCGCTTCCCGCTGTCTTAAAAGTACGCAACGGATTTTGATGCGGTTTTTAAATAGATAGAGTTATTCAAGAGGAAGGTTTATAAACCATTTAATACATAGATTTCCACGCTCGCGCGAGTGTTTCGTTCGGAGGAAGGCATCCGATGCAATGTGCGGTGCGCTGGTCGCTCCCCACTTGCACCTCGTGGACGCAGCTTCGTCTTGTACAAGCGTCGTCGCTGGGCTCGTGTCCCCGATCTTGGTACATGCCCCCCCAGCGTGATTTTTTTATGCCGCATCTCGCTTGCAATGGAGATTCTGAAAATAAGATTGATGGGAGTACACTTTGTGGATTTACCAATTAGGCCCTCGGCTGTGCCTTGGCGAAGCGTTATTTATGAAAATCTCTTGAATCAAGAAACCTGGAAACGACGGTCTAAATAAAAATGAAAAAGTTTTTATTTCTTTAGGCGTACAAACAAAACAGCATATTTTATAGTTTTCATTATTATATAATAACATTATTTTAATGTTCACTTCAATTTTTTGTCCACTAGTGGAAGAAGTGAGAAGAAACCACTAGTATGTTCGTAACTTATTCTTTAATTCTTTTTTTGGTACACATACAAAACTAAAAAATAACTTAATTAAAAAAGATATGTACATAGGCGAGTTCAACCCTGAGTTAGAGTTTTCTTCCAGCAAACCTTAGGTTTACAGGAGAGGTCACTTATGTGCCAAATAAAAAAATTATGTTTATAAAATCAAATGTTTTGCATTGGTGCTCTTAAATTCTCTAAAAAGAAGTTGAAATGACGATGTATAATCTATAAGTGTGTCTTTTGTTGTCATATTGATCTGAATAAATGTCTTAATATTCTAAGTATGGAAAGAAAATTCAAATCCCAATCACTGGTTCATTCTCATCATTGTAAACAAGTGAGTGAACAATTTTGTTAGCTTGACTGTGCAGCGCTTTGAGAAGTTAAGAGACAGCCGGTTATTAATAAATAAGCTATACCGAATAATACGCCCTTTATGAGCAAATAAAATGATAATAGAGCCGATCCAGCACCGACTAAACATGCTTAAACAGCTCCCTAAAATAATGGGTCGAAAACTTTATAATAAGCTTCCTCTAGAATTGAAATTAATTAAAAACGAAAATCGGTTTAATATAGAATTACGAAATCTCTTACTTGACAAAACGCTATATAGTATCAAAGAGTTTTAGAAAATGACTACAGTCAGTTTAATGTGAAAACCTCTAAGTTACCTGACGTCCTCGTGGAATCACCTTATCTAAATATAGTGTAGATAATGATAGATTTAAGAACCTTAGATTTAAGCATATTTATTATACTTTTTCTACTGCCCCTTTACAGCAAAATTGTTCTATATTACATATCACTTAGCAATCAAAGCCCTCGAAGGTATATATATGCCAACTCATAATTGCTTAGATAATTTTGAACACCCTGACTGCTCATATAAATATGAAACAATGAGTAATAAGATATTTTGAACACCTTGGGTGCTTACAACAATATTATGATTCGAACTGCGTATATCAAATTGCTTTCATATTTTTCAGATAATTTTGACTACTCTATTCGCTCATATCAATTTGACGCTGACTGTTCCTATCAAAACTATATCAGCAGGGTTTTGTAGATAAAGTTATGTTTTCGTAAAACACTGACAAATTATTATAATTCATGCAAAGCCCCTGTTAATCCGTTTAAATATTTATTATTAAGGATTGTGTGGGATTCTTTTGAAATGAATAAATTAAAATCTGGAATCATGAGGCTTTAAAACGAAATAAGCTGATGAATAAACGGAGAATTGGCGGCTGTATATTTTATTGGTTTAACACTTTGACTGCTGAAATCACACGGTATGTGTTTTCTACAAGTGACTAATATGCGTAAATCCACACTAGCGCAGCGGCTGAGAAAATACAGATCTTTGTGACTCAGCAGAGCTGTAATATTTTTCGAACGAAACGCATGTGCGGCGCAACACAACCGCTGTGTAGAGCGGCAGCACGAATTTTTAAGGTTAAAAAAAAGATCGCAGTCGTCGAAAAAAAATTGCAGTCAAAGTGTTAACTTGACGTGGACTTTTGGCAGTTGGCAGTGAGACAGGTGGTCAAAAAGCAAATGAGTTGGTCAGAAGCAGAGCGTTTTATGTACGATCATGAAAAAATTATAATTTAGTACTTAACGTGTTCTTGGGTGGAGACTCGGTAAACGTAGTGTAGGACGCCCTCCGACCAGGGATGACGACCTGCGAAAGACTGCAGGTAGATGCTGGATGCGGCAAGCTGAAAACAGGGCGCTATGGCGTCATTGGGAGAGGCCTGTGTCCAGCAGTGGACTGCTATAGGCTGATGATGATGACTTAATGATAAATATGATATGACGATGATGAAAAAAATCATATATCAGCCAACGCACGTCCACTGTTGGTCATAGGCCTACCTAAAACGGCTTTACGAATACCAGTTCAAAGCCGCGTCTATCCATCGACTACCTGCGACCGCGACAAAGACGTTGGGTCTATCGACGCGATGGTCCATGGTCTCGAAAAACGGCTTTTTTTCAAGATTTTATTAAATTTGTTTTAGTTAAAAATAAAGATAGCTTCATTGAATCAAATCTCGAAAAGCATTATCTGTACCACTGCCTCTCAACTTTTGACTTCAACAGTACGCGTCTATTTCGCGGACAAAGCTATGGGCATACTACATAGGTTTTTAAGGTTTCCTTAAGTTTTCTCCAATTAAATGCCTATGCATTTTCTTACTGTGGAGCACAAAGCTGTCTGTGTATTTCCTCCTTTAAATAAATTTTCTACAATTTATGAAATGAAATTGTAATTCTGCCTGAAAATATTGAAATATCAATTTCATCGAGACGGCAGCCTCGATATTAGAAGCAGATATTGCAAAGCGAAACTTAAATACATATTTCAAGCGAAAAGGGACCGGTTCCGCTGACTCAACACCGAACCCTAATTTTGTGGGAATAGAGTTGAGAATTTGACGTCATTTTTTTACAGATCATTGGGCAAAATCAGTAGGTTCTTCGCGCTCTAGTAAGCAGAATTCGGAGTCACTACGGATACAACACCCTGGGGTTAAAAAACTGTATAGAAAATTTATACCAAGTTTTCTTTCGTATCAAACTGATCTTGCTGAAGAATACGTTAGTTTCGTTTTATCTTGGTGTTAGATGATTAAGTGTGAATGGTCGTGCAAAGAAAATAAAAATAAAATGTCGTCAAAAAATTATAAAAATGCGAATCAAAAAGACCGGACTACAGGTAATCCTCCACAACTCTACCTCCGTTAAAGCAGGATCCATAGCAATGGGAAATCCTGATGGGACCCTGTGGAGTGGGCATCCATTCCTATTATTATAAATTCAGGCGACCCTACTTATTGAGATATTTATGTTTTGTGGTTTTGAACTACTGATTATTTGTAACGGTGCGTTTTGGTATTTGTTAAGGTGGGCTTTGTGCTATAAAATAAAGCTAAATAAATAAATCATACGGACAATCCACACAGCATCATCTAGCCCTAAGCTAAGCTGGCTAAGCTCCGTGAAAGATCTAGCCAGCACTGGTTTTTCGTTAGAACCCGTACAGGTCTACGGTATCAGATGAAAAGGAAAATAGAAAAATACTAAATTGACTAATTTTTAAGTGTTTTACACTTTAAAATGTAGTTTACACTTTAAAATGTAGTTTACACTTTAAAATGTAGTTTACACTTTAAAATGCAGTTTACAGTATACATACGGAATCGATTGTATCTAAACTTGTATAAATCGAAAAACTCGAAGAAAAAATGCGTTCTAGTCCTTTCAATGTATTGTCAGGTCCCAATACTGCAGCATGCCTCTATCTACATATTAGACTAGTTCCTTCTCGAAACTTTGCACGTGGATTTTCCTGGATAAGACGAAACCAACTACGTTCTTACAAGCTTACAATTTTATTATTATTCTATAGAAATGTTTTACGCTTATTTATATCATATGGAAACTAAGTTGGCGAACAAAAAGTAGGCAAATAAATTGTTTATGAGCCCCGCGTCCGATTGACGATAATATCGAGAAGTTATTATCAACATCAACCTATAATTGTCCACTGCTGGACATAGAATAATGAGCGCCATAGCTCCCTGTCTTAAGCTGGACGCCAGCATCTAGCTATAGTCTTTCGCAAGTTTCGTCATCCTACTCTTTTTTCTATGGGATTTGGTACAGCGCCTCTATCGTGCAGACACGGAACCAAGCACATCCAATCGAAACTTTTAAAACTTGATTTATTATTAATCGGGTATTGCGCACCTTTTTAAATTTATTTTCCCCTACATTTCCATCGCGTTACAGCGATCGTGGTCATGGAGCGACTGAACAAATAAAACAAAAAAGTACGTGATAAATACCCGATAAATAATCTTTAATATCTTTATTTTATTTTTTATATTTGTTTATTTATTTTATCCCGTACAAACATGAGACGTCACGCTCACGTCTCGATTATATCATCAACTGGACTGAGAGCTCAATTCTATTTACCTTCATTCTATTGTCATCGTCATCATCATCAGCCTATATCAGTCCACTGCTGGACATAGGCCAATGAGCGCCATAGCGCCCTGTCTTCAGCTTGCCGCATCCAGCATCTACCTGTCGTCTTTCGGCCGTCATCCCTCCACGTCATTCAGTTTTTATATATTGTATTCAGTTTTTTTTTTTATAGTTTATCTTTTAGGTTAGTTTCTAATTTAAGTAGCTTTGTATTTCATGCAATGTATATAGTTTGTATCCTTTTTTTATTTCTTGTTTTTGATACTTCTCCATCTGTTTATTTGTGATGTACCAACTCTCCATCCCTAGGTTGCCTGGGAGAAATCGCTGTCAGCGATAAGGACTATTGTACTTTTAATATGTAATGTTTAGATATAAGGCGTTATTTTATAGTTTTAAGTGCAATAAAGAGTTCATTCATTCATTCATTCTTCATCTATGCAAACAGACCGATCCGTTCAGAATTTTGTGTGTAGAAGTAACAAACGTACACCCAAACTTTCGCATTTCTATTACTACTGTGATAGGAGCCAGCTGCGACTCTGGGTCAAATTTATTCAGGCGTATGAAAATATTCCTGGGCAAATGTTAGGGTAAGTTTAAAATATTTTCGCACTTTGCCCGTCTTTGGCCTGCTATTCGGTCGGCTGTTTCGCCAGCTCGTAACTCAAGTCCAGCAAACATTTTCGGCTCTCAGAGAAAGGTCAGATAGAAGACCATAAAGCATGATCACTGTCGGTTTATTTTCCCTCCCAATATGATATACAAGCGGACCTTCCCGACTTCGCACGCTTTTAGTATGGATCCCTAACTTTTTTGAAAATATAATATAGCCTATGTTCACCAGGGATAGTGTAGCTTCCCAACCGTGAAAGAATTTTTCAAATAGGTCCAGTAGTTTCGGAGCCTATTCATTATAAACAAACAAACAAACAAAAAATCAAACCTTTCCTCTTTATAATATTATATGATGATATATGAACGCAGTTTTTTCGCAGTAAGTAAATTATGGAAACCTTTTTATGTTGAGTTTGAGTAAAATATGAACAACAAGTTATTCGAATCACTGAAATGCTTTTTACTTCTGGTAGGTATTATTCTTGTTATCTTATAGGTATATACTTGCTTGGTTCAAAAACTCTAAAAAACAATGTAAAGTAGGTAATTGGCAGGAAATAAAAGGCGTTTATTTTTATTTATTATTAATTTTAGTGGAAAGATTTGGGGGAGGTCTTTGCCCAGCAGTAGGACGAAGCAGGCTAAAAAAATATAATATATAAAATATAATATAAAAAAATATAATATATAAAATAAAAAATAAATTTATTATTTGCTCGTTTCAGTTAGCTCTTCTGGGAAAATATTATGTTTCACTTATAAATCTGTTTATAAGTGAAACACAACATTTCAGACACTGAAAACAGTTGCATTCCGAAAATGGACCAAAACCAATTTAATTTCCGCGCCGTTAAAATGCACGATTCGAAACATCAAATAAAATACCTATGAGGAAACGTATAAAAGCTTGAAAACTCAAAGCAAAAATTTTGTTCACAGTTGAAACTAAATAGCTAGTACACAACTCTAAAGGGCATAACACATACCGCACAACACAATAATAAACATTCATAAATTAGACTTAAAGTCGTATTCTTTAATTAGATAGGTACCAACATTTAAAAGTGACAAAATAACAGTTGTAGGGGAGTGGCCAGCAAGCAGTCTATTATTTGATACCGTCAATATAAAATAAATAAAATAAATAATGCTGGACAATTCACACAGCATTATCCAGCCCCATGGTAAGCAGAGCTTGTGTTATGGGTACTAGATAACTGATATACATAATACAATACATTACATAGATAGATAATTTTTTATTATACATAGAAAACGACCAGAACACCCGGAACAAATATCTGCAGATCGTACACACAATTGTTCCGAGGCGGGAATCGAACCCGCAACCTCCTGCGTTGCAGGCGGACCTTCGCCCACCGCGCCACATCGGTCGTCACAAATAAATACATCTTCTTCTTCTTTCTAATATATAAAAGAGAGTCGTGTTAGTTACACTATTTATAACTCAAGAACGGCTGAACCGTTTTGGCAGAAAATTGGTGGGGAGGTAGCTTAGAACCAGGAGACGGACATAGAATACTTTTTTGACACATAGATTTCCACAGGGGCAAAGCCGCGGGGCGCAGGCAGTTTCTTTTTCTGCTAAATAAAACTAGAATGACAAAAGGCAAAACCTTTTCTAGCATGAAATATGAACCAATTAGTTTTGTGTCATAAATTGTAGCCGAGTTTTCATTTGCTCCCTAAATGAAAACTACGTGAAATTGACTTTTTATTTATTTACAAACGTACCTCTATTTTTACGGGAACACCCAATGCAATAGAGTACATATTTAAATTTAATATTAAAATTAGAAACAATTTTATAATACAGAAAAACAACACAAAAATCATAGAGTCAACCTTACTTTAAGTTTCCATTACAAAATCACAAATCATATCCATTTCCATATACAATAGAATTACATTAAATAAGAATATTATCGATAATAATCTATATATATAAAAGAAAGTCGTGTTTGTTACAACACTTATAACTCGAGAACGGCTGGACCGATTTAGCTGAAAATTGATGGAGAGGTAGCTTAGAACCAGGAGTCTAACATAGGATATTTTTATCATTTGACACATAGATTTCCACGGGGGCGAAGCCGCGGGGAGCAGCTAGTAAAAAATAAAAATTTCAGTCTAACTGTCATAATACGGATTTACACAACTAACGATTACATAAAATAAACAATGTAGCTTTTTTTTTTTTACTATGACTCAAAACAAAATACAAAACCTCTCGAAGCGGACTGGAAGAGGTTGGAACGTTACAAAAAATACATACTTATAATAGAATAGAATAGAAAACTTTTATTAGCACACACAATAAAGACAAACGTACATTAAAAAAACACATTAAGCTAAATAAGATATACCTAACACTAAAACTAAAAATTAAAATATAACAATAGATAATAAGTATAAAACTAATACTAAAACTAAAAGATAAACAATAGAAAATAAGTAAAAATAACGTAGCCTGTCCTCAGTGCGCGCTAATTAGGTCCAGCCTCAGCTTAATGTCGCTACCGCCCGAGGACTGTAACGACGCTGGTTTTCAGGCTGAACCTATGGATGACGTCACATTACAAGTCTGTGGTTAACAATAGACAGACATTGACAGTCGTCCTAGCACTGTTTTTCTTAGTTCTGTGATACATTTTACATATAACTTGCGTACGTATAGAATGGGTTTGATAGTGATGTCATCTGTCATCCTGCTTAGTTCGAATCCGATCTGAGGGCAAGAGCATTAGAGTCAATCATTATTTAATTATGCAGGTTAATAATAATAATAATAATGCTGGACAATTCACACAGCATTATCTAGCCCCATGGTAAGCAGAGCTTGTGTTATGGGTACTAGATGACTGATATATATAATACAATACATTACATAGATAGATAATTTTTTATTATACATAGAAAACGACCAGAATACCCGGAACAAATATCTGCAGATCGTACACACAATTGTTCCGAGGCGGGAATCGAACCCGCAACATCCTGCGTCGCAGGCAGACCTTCGCCCATCACGCCACATCGGTCGTCAGTAGTGTGTAATAAGTAAGTAATTACAAATTCTCTAGCTACATACACACATATAATGTAAATAAAAACATTTTTTTTTATTATATGTTCTTTCATAAGCCCCTGCTAGATTTGTCAAAGATTGATCAATATTTTTCAATAATCGAAACGCAAACTAAACAAGCTATAACACTAAAAGCTTAGCTGTGGCATCATGCTTCCGCAGTCTTTCTCTTTGATTGTTAGCTTACACCAAACATTATTCCAGCTATGCCCTCCTAGCATTTTATGGAATACAAACTTTATTGTGGAATACAGCGGTTATTGCGCATTTACTGATCTTATATGCTCAGATTTATTGTGAATATTTGTTCTGATGATTGAAAACGAGCTTTTATTTGAAGAGATAGCCTTTGGTTTTGCTTGCGTTGGTCGTATCTTTGGTGGTTTTGACGTATTAACTTGGATTCATGTTTTTTGTCCTATTAATATAAGAAGGGCGCAAGTTTGTGCCCTTGTTGTGAAGATGGTTGTGATGTGATGAGCGAAGACAGCTCCAAAACAAGTGAATGGATCGAGCTGGAATTCTGGGCCTTGAATATCATACAAGCTACTTTTTATTGCGAAAAAACTCGTGCAAAGCAGTGGGCAAACGCAAGTAATCTTTAAATAATTATCAGAAAAGAAGAATTGTTGGTGAGACGATGGTTGTAAGTGGATAATATAAATTATTGAGCACGCCATCTGTTAGTCGATTCCGAGATTTATTCGTGTGTCAATACTATTTCCTACATCGGCCGGATGATCATGTAAATCGCGACCGGTTTCCGACAGGCGTAAATTAAGCAATCAGTGCTGACAAACGTCAATTTTGTATTAGTTTGACACCAGCTACAACGTCAAAATTGGCGCTTGACAGCACTGATTGCTTAATTTACGCCTGTCGCAAATGAAAATGAATGAAAATGAAAAGTTTTTTTATTTCTTTAAGCTACGCAAACCGGTCGCGAGTTACATAATCACCATACCGTTGGTAAATTTTTCTTTGTTTTTTATTCGTAATTAATGAGCATTATGTAGTCTACTTCCGTGCATTCCGCCAAAATTTTGTGTTAAACTCAGGGTTAATATACGAAAGTTCAGAAGTTTGTATTTTTTAAATGTATACATTTTTTACTGTTTTGTCTGTATACAGGGTTATTGGAATTTGACGTATTCCCGTTAGGAGGTGATAGGGGTGACTATTTGCGATAATTTTCATCCCCATGTGCTTCGTGCAAAAGTGCACCATTTTTAAGTTATCATGATTTTTAGCTTTTTTCAAAATAAGTCAAAAGTGCAACATCAAAAATGTATTTAAAAAAAACTGTCTATTTAAATCTATTTTTTTCTTCTGATTTATAAAAACGAATAAACACTGGTTATTTATCAATATTAAAACAACAATTATCGCTCCAAATTTAAAAATGCGAGATGAAAAACGATATTATTTCATTATTCATTGAGATTTTTTCCACTAAAATGCCTTAAAAACTAAAAAAAACGTTATGAAACTTGGCTTGCAGATTATTTTAAAAACATAACGGTTTTCTTAGCTCTCCAATGATGCATAACAACTATGAACTTATTTCAAAGAAACTGAAAAAAACATCGTTACAAAGGAAGCAGGCGGAAATTTGTATACGAACTAAACCTAAGGTCGTTCTATAAAATTTCTATAAAACTAACTTAAAATAATACCCAATGTAAATAAAACGAAAAACACATATTTAAAATAAAATTTTGCAATAGTTAAGTAGTAACAACAATAAACAAAATTAATAATAAGTAACAATCAAGACATTTTGTAATTTAGCCTAATAAAAGTTAAGTAAAGTAGAAAGATACATATTTAAAATAAAATTTGGAACAGTAAAGTAGTAACAACAATAAAAAAAATTAATAATAAGTAATAATCAAGACATTTTGTAATTTAGCCTAATTAAAGTTCTTGACTTCCCCTATTGCGTTCGCAAAGTAGCATTATATTATTTTTCTGAGTTGTGACTTAACTACCGAAGTAGTCAAATTTCGCATCGCATATGATGCGTTTATAATTCTTGTTTTGTGTTCTTCCGCGGAATAACTCAAAACAAGAATTATAAACGCCTATTGCGTTTCACTTCGAGCAAGAAACTTTTATTAGGCTAAATTACAAAATGTCTTGATTTTTACTTATTATTAATTTTGTTTATTGTTGTTACTACTTAACTATTGCTAAATTTTATTTTAAATATGAGTTTTTCGTTTTATTTACATTGGGTATTGTTTTAAGTTAGTTTTATAGAAATTTTATAGAACGACCTTAGGTTTAGTTCGTATACAAATTTCCGCCTGCTTCCTTTGTAACGATGTTTTTTTCAGTTTATTTGAAATAAGTTCATAGTTGTTATGCATCATTGGAGAGGTAAGAAAACCGTTATGTTTTTAAAATAATCTGCAAGCCAAGTTTCATAACGTTTTTTTTA
The DNA here is from genome assembly GCA_947044415.1 of Eupithecia dodoneata. NCBI lineage: Eukaryota > Metazoa > Arthropoda > Insecta > Lepidoptera > Geometridae > Eupithecia > Eupithecia dodoneata. The sequence continues at coordinate 8,158,395 of OX345670.1, forward strand.
GTTTTTAAGGCATTTCAGTGGAAAAAAATCTCAATGAATAATGAAATAATATCGTTTTTCATCTCGCATTTTTAAATTTGGAGCGATAATTGTTGTTTTAATATTGATAAATAACCAGTGTTTATTCGTTTTTATAAATCAGAAGAAAAAAAGAGATTTAAATAGACAGTTTTTTTTAAATACATTTTTGATGTTGCACTTTTGACTTATTTTGAAAAAAGCTAAAAATCATGATAACTTAAAAATGGTGCACTTTTGCACGAAGCACATGGGGATGAAAATTATCGCAAATAGTCACCCCTATCACCTCCTAACGGGAATACGTCAAATTACCAATAACCCTGTATAAACATAGATAAAGAAATCTTTTTTTTTTTTCAACGTTAATATGGAAAGATGACCGACTCGTTTAACCGAGTGACTTGCCCTTAAACACTTACGTGGCCTACGTAAACTCAATGTTTCTAAATTTATGGTATACTATTCTGCACATCCAATTTCTTGGATAAGTCTCTAAGAACCTATGAGATAGAGCTCCGCATCAGCAAAATCAATTTCTCAAAAGATTGAGCAAAGATTGCATTTTGCTTCTCGAATATAAAATTGACATCTCTCATGGATGCTCGACGTACAACAATCCGTTTTGTACCTAAATCTGTGAAGTATATACATAGATAGATAGATAGATAACACTTTATTACACCACACAAAACAGAAAATAATACAGAGATAAAAACTTAGAACAAAGGTATAAAGGGCGGCCTTATCGCTGAGAGCGATCTCTTCCAGGCAACCTTGGGATGGACTGGACATGAACGAACAATAAAGACGGTGGCACTTTAATAAATAATTGGTAACAAATACACTAAATACCTACATTACAAACATTATAATAAACTTACATAGACATAAGATAAGGCTATCAATATTTATATACATAACTCCTTTATAAAGTATATACATAACTCCTTTTGTGTATTTTTGTTTTAGTTTAGTCTTCTTTAGTTATTTTTCTTTATCTTTGATAGGCGCTTTATATTGTTTACTACTTTATTTTCTTTCGTTTTTTTATGGCACATATCAAATTTTATTTGTGGTAATGTTGTAATTGTTCAGTTATACTTACAAGGTAGTGGAAACTGTAGTTAGCTTTATTTACTCTACATAAGTCTGCGTTCTATTTATAACTAAATAAAAGCTTTTTGTTTCCCAAATAAAATAAAATAAAACCCAGCATACTATTAAATTTAAGTTGGGGCAGTGCTGCTAAAACAATTTTTTTTAATTTCAAATATGTGCTACATAATAATGTAATAATAGTAAATGTAAAATTACCAAATTTGTGAAGTGAATTGCGGTAAACTAGTTCTTGAGTGGAGACTGCGACTCGGCACACGTAGTATAGAGCGCCTCACGGTCACATGGAATGACGACCTGCGGAAGACTGTAGGCAGATGCTGAATGTAAGCTGAAGACTGGGGACTACTGGGGATGGTTAATAAATATCTAAACTTTTTGTTTAATTGGTTATGTATAATAATATGACAATCATTGGGGGAGGCCTATGTCCAGCAGTGAACTAACATAGGCAAAGGATGATGAAGTATAATAATAGTAATGTATATTTATCAACATCATCAGCCTATGTTAATCCACTGCTGGACATAGGCCTCCCCAATGTGCGCCTTAGCGCCCTGTCTTCAGCTTGACTCGGTAAACGTAGTGTAGGATGCCCTCCGACCCCGCGGGATGACGACCTGCAAAAGACTGCAGGTAGATGCTGGATGCGGCAAGCTGAAGACAGGGCGCCATGGCGCTCAATGGGGGAGGACTATGTCCAGCAGTGGACTGCTATAGGCTGATGATGATGATGAATCCTCGGAAGATAAGTCCAGAGATATTTACATACCTCAGGATTTAATATAGACAGCTTAATATGTCAAAATCATAATTCATGGTATACGGCCTGACTTACAGGTCAGGGGTAAATTTTCCTCATTTCTTAAATATCATTATGTTATTTTTGCATTGATTAAAAGCAGAGCAAAAGTTCACCTTTTTCTCTTCCATTCCTCTTATTCTTGGGCAACTGTAGGTAGAAGCAGCAAAATCTTGCTTTAAATATGTAGCCCAGTCCAGCGAGAATCTCGGAATACTTTGTAGCAAGTGACAATATTTCCACGTCAGCTGCCCGGTTAGGGTGACAATTTACGATACATTTTCCGCCACATCTTGAAAGATCCTGCTAATAATATAAACGCGAAAGTTTGTATGTATATTGTATGGATGTTTGTAACTTTTTCACGCAAAAACTACTAAACAGATCGGCCTGATATTTTCCATACAGGTAGTTCCAGGCCCGTAATAAAACCAAAGCTACTTTATATCCCATAAATCAGATGCCTTGGATAGAAATCATCTTAAACGTTGCCATAGAAACTACGCCGGCGAAGCCGAGGGCAGAAACTAGTGACAAATAAATATTTGTAAGAAATTAGCTACATCAATAAAGCAAAAGCAACTCACTCTCTAACAAAGCATGTGAAGGGTTGACAAAACAGGATATTTTGTCATCATAATCATTCACCAGCCTATAGCACTCCACTGCTGGACACAGGCCTCCCCCAATGAGTGCCATAGCGCCCTGTCTTCAGCTTGCCGCATCCAGCATCTACCTGCAGTCTTTCGCAGGTCGTCATCCCACCTGTTTGTCCCACCTATTTTGTCAACAAAGTCTCAAAGTCTGCAAATTTATAGTCAACCCACTAGGTGCATTCAATTGTAGTGTACAGTCCAACACAATTCCTTGTCTCATTCGAATGCAGGAAGTATCACATGCTCCACGAATTGCAGCAATACTTGTCCGGCACTGCAGATAAAATGAACTTTGTTTATATTGGCTGTAAATGGTTTTTGGAATTAAAATGGGTTCGTATCGGTCACACACGCACCACCGTGGTCACTGGTGTACAGTGAGTATGAAAATATGTAGGTATTTGTATTTTCAAACTATAAATACTCATACATAATATATATATATATGGCAGTGGGCCGGCCACATCTCGCGAAGAACCGACGGCCGCTGGGGAAAACGACTTCTTGAGATATGGCCGGCCCAGGACCGAGGGTTCAGGCTATTCATATGTAAACATGAATAGCCTGAAGTCGTACAAAATGTAGCAGTGTAAGCAAGTATGTCGGACTTTCACAACTCGTAACAAAACTTCGGTTGTCAAAATTTGGCAACAATGTCGAGTTACTGAGTCTCTGTTGAATATCTGAGTACTATAGGGATTAAATCAATGGCAGTGTGTTGAAACTGATCAAGGTTTCCCAAGTGATATGTGTGTCCCAAGTGGAGTGATGGGCCACGCGTTGGAAGCGTCTCAAGTATCCGCGAAAGTTGCTTACAAACCGACGAAACATTTATCCATTAAGTCCATAAAATATAGTAAACTAGTATCTCTCGCTTCGCACGCTTTGTTTCTATGTAAACGTTTTTTTAAGGTTATTTATATTCCATGGATACTGATTTATTAAATAAAAAGTATCCTAATGTCTCATTCCATGTCTTATTTCATGCCTAGGCTCAGAACTACTTCATAAAACTACCGCGTAAAATGTCAGCCCAATCCGTAGTTTTGACGTGAAGAGGCAACATCCAACATCTAAACATAAAAACTTTCGCATTTATAATATTATTGTGATGTGTGATCGATGACAAAAATAATAATATTAGTTTTATTCATATTGAATAAAAAAGGTCAGCATTTTGGACTATTTTACAACGTAGGCAATCGAAACTCATCTTCTGTGTAAGTAGATATGGCGTAGACCATCTACGGCGTAGACCATCTACGGCGTAGACCCTCTACGGCGTAGACCCTCTACGGCGTAGGCCCTCTATGAACATCTCTATTGAAAAGTTATACATCGTTTCAAAAATACATTCCTATTCCTTCAAATTCACAGAGAATCCATGACCTGAATGTCCTCCTTGTACTTAATGTCGATAAGGTCACAAGCCGCCTACTTTAACGTCAGGATATTAAGTTTCAGGAAAGTGTCGACTATGACATCCATTAGCGCCAGCCGTGGTGTTAGTTATTTACCTTTTTGCTTGTTGTACGAGTAAAAATTTAACCTTAACAAGTCACACGTGCCCTACGACGTTTCGTTATTTTCCGACTTTAAAAAAGGTGTTATGCTTTATAAGATTGTCATATAATGATGTTTACCGACTTCAATCTTTTTTATTTCATTGTAGACTGATTTTTATGATACATTTGGTTTTGCATAGAAAATTATCCCAAAGTAGTCATAAAGTTGTCTCAGTAAATAAGCTTAGCATCAAAAAAACCTCCCCTAAGAGAGATATTTGACCCGCAAACAGCGAAAGGATTATAAGTCAATCTTAAGTTTTTTCAGTTCATTCTGTGTTCAATCTTTTCTGATACCTCTAACAACATGATTGGATTTTCCACTGGACCAATAAAGCCGTATTTCTTTTCTCTTTGTCCTTACTCATCAATCACCAATACCTACCTCCCAAATTTTATTAACGATCCGAAGCTCATTTCATTTCTAGCTCAAGTGATAAGCAATAGTCGACTCGTCTGGCTCCGGCTAATGCCTGTTACACACTTGCTAGGACCCGCTGAAAGTCTCACTTTGAGCCCAGGGACAATATTACTCGGATGTATAATAAATCATCATCTCGCTGGTTAAAATGCGTGATGTGCAAATAAAAACATCGATTTAGATGTCGCCAAAGCTAAATTTTGCGGCAGAACTACAAGTGTGTGTTATCCCTTTCATTACGATCTAAATAAAAAGGAGGACATTATTTGTAAAGTTTTACATATTAGTTTAGTTTTTTGACGACAACTCAAATGACAGCCATAACTCATAAGTTATGTATGTACGTCTACATATATAAGGCATAATGACAAGGATACAATCAGGCAACTGCGTGTCGGTATTTAATGGGGCAAGGCGAGGCAAAGCTCATGTAGAACGGCTTTATAACTAATAGCCTAAGCCTATCCCGGTGAGATCGAAACTTCCAGAGGAAAAGTGTAAATTTATCTTGATCGCTTCGCTAGATCCCGCACACCTCAGCGTTCCTGCCTCAGCGTTGGGTAGAAAAGATGTTAGGCAGTAAAGCTAAGCCAATTTCGTTCTAAAGATTTATTTTCCTGATGTTTCTAAAGAAACCAGTGACTAATCACATTCTTAAATGTGGCTTGATGCAGTGGTTCAATGTCACCTGATGCAATTTTTGTACAATTGGATAAGAGACTCAGAAAATTACTACTAATTAATAAATATGTACTAATCATGTGAATAGTTGGCTATCTGCAGACTGGTGCAAACAATCTAAAAGTAGTAGTAAAGTCACCATTTATCCGAACTGATAACAATCGAATGCGTCACTATGACAACCGTGTTGTTATGAACATACTAGTGGTTTCTTCTCACTTCTTCCACTGGTGGACAAAAAATTGAAGTGAACTATAAAATAATTTAATTGATAATAATGAATAGTATAAGATATGACCTGTCTAAGTGCTTATTTGTAAGCTTAAAGAAATAAAAAACTTTTCATTTTCAACCCAATTTTGACCAGTGGCTCGCGGTGCTGAAAATGTTACCCGCCAGGTTGAAAGATATAATGTCGGTTGCAACGGAAAACTGTTTCTTTGACCAGTTTTGTTACTACAAAATGCTACCAAAAAATAGTTAGTAAAATAGTTTTGCCAAAAACAAAGAATACCTCTTGCATTGTCTATTGTCTAAAATAGGCCAGTGTAAGACCGCGTCGACACAGCCTACGTGTCGACGCGGTCTTACACTGGCCTATAATTTTTTATTTCTTTAAGCTTACAAATAAGCACTTAGACAGGTCATATTTTATACTATTCATTATTATCAATTAAATTATTTTATAGTTCACTTCAATTTTTTGACAAAATCTTAGGCCTACGCCTCGTCTTGTCAGCCAGTAAGAAATCGACAAAGCCTTCTTCATAGGTTTTTTGTTCGCTTCTTTACAAAGATTGAAGTGAAAAAAAAAACAAAACGAACACTTTATTTAGATAGATAAAGCATTTATTCGACACTGCAGCACATGATATAAGGTAACAATAGTAAAAGTAATAGTAAACAATAAGTAATAGTATAAAACAATTAAAAGTGGAGATTTAAAAAATTGTGTGCGTGCTGCAGCCTGTCAAAAAGGTAATAGCTCAGCGAAAAGCTTTGCTCTAAGAGCAAAACACTGATTTTCAATATTATTTTATAAATAATATAATTATATTTTTATATATTTCCTAGTTTTACTTACGTAATTTGAATTTTGTGACGTGTCTAAGAGTCTTGTAAGGTCTAACGGAAATAAAGCACTTTGATATTTGAGTGTCACTACTGTAATACTTCAATTTTCTGCACTGTGTCCTTATCGACTATAGACGACAAAATTACCATCGTGTAGAGATGATGTTTTTTGAATCCAGCAATCATTGGGGATCAGATACTGGATGGAGGAGGATTTTCTGCGTTTTACATGAACGAACTTTGTTGCGAATTGCGTCCGTCATTACATTTTGGAGTGTAATATTATTAATCACAATGAAGATTTGATAAAACGAGATATAAACGTATAAAGTATGACTTTTTATAAAAAGTTAAAAATTCACTCTTTGTGACAATCCCGTCATAACGTTGTTAGTTTAATATTATTATTATATTTAGCATCATCATCAGCCTATATTAGGCCTCCCCCAATGAGCGCCATAGCGCCCTGTCTTCAACTTGACGCATCCAGCATCTACCTGCAGTCTATCGCAGCAATGTCTGATAAATTAAATATTTCATAATTCCTATATTACCAGTGTGGGGTTAGATTGTCCGCATATACCTATACACCAGCGAAACTGGATGATAAATGTATAAAAACAACGCACAACTTCAAAAAAACAATACTCACTGGCGTCGCGTTGAGTTTCGGATACAGTTGTTAGGAATATTTACCGTAAATCTCAAATCAACAAGTAGTAGTGGTAATGTTCGTAGCAAAAGACAAAAAATGAGGGTAGATCGGTATGTCTGTCCATAAAAACTTACTCGCAGTCGCAGTGCCTTCAGTTATTCCGTGATCATGGCGCATGAAACTGTGCCGAAATATAGGATAACTCAAAAATCAAATCATGGTAAATATCCCGTTTTAAATGACTTTAGTAATAATAACCATGATAGTTTTAAAAGTTTTATTTCAAATCAACAAGTAATGTAAATTTCGCATTAAAAGAGGCGACAACAGAATGAATTTTAGATTAAGTATTGGTGGTTTGTTGACAGATATATTGCATCGATATTAGCTGGAATATAGTATTATCTACTTTTATACGATCCAGAAAAGTTCAACGACTTTCAGTACCGTTTCTTTTGAAGTTTTATAAAATGTATATAAGAAAAAAACACTAACTAAACTACCAAAGTAAACCAACAAGCTACCTGTTCATTCAAAGTTTGTTCTGCTCTGAAAGTTGTTACAATTTACTCCTGTATAATAAATTAATTTTGAGATTATCAAACACAATTTATCAATATTATCAAAAAACATTTTCTTGAAAATTTCTCTTCAAACAAACGTCCGATTTTTTAATAAATGATTAATGAAGATATTTGTAATCCTATGACTGCCGCTCGACATCCATAATGTAAATCGCTCAATCGGTCACCCCCTTGCCCCCTCCTACCCTATTACGCTACGCCATGGAAGAATGGTGACACATCCGTGACGTCATACCTTTGTCAAAATGTCCCTTGTTATCAGGGTTAGAATACGAACGCAGCTGAGGTTCTTTGAAAGTCTGAACAATCGAAATCCTTATACAGTAATATACAGGTGTCATTTTGAGATATGCGAGCTAAAAAAATGTTTTTTTTGTGTAGTTATATGTTTAATTAAGTTTTCAGATGAATATTGTAAAAAAATTACAAATAAAAAAAATACAAATACAAAAATTATTTATTTGCCATTTCACTTATATGTATATGTACGCATTTCTGGAGGCCCCCGCACGAGGCTTGTCGCGGGAAGCCTGTTTACAAAGGTAACGTTAACGATACAGATTTAAAGAAACTGATACTGATACAGGGCAAACAAACAAATACAATAAGAAAATAAAACTAATCAATTATATATGTAGGTGATACAAAAAATAATTAAACAAATCAAGAGCACGAAATCTGCAAAAATATGAGTTGCCTTTTACTTTCATTTTTAATAATGCGTTTCTTAGCAAACATTGATCCTTATCAGCAACTAAATCCGTTAGTGAAAAAAAACAGGGTCTCTTATTTATTTTTAAATCTTTCTGCTAAAGTAATATACAAATATAAAAAATCTACTTTTGTTTTCTCATAAATCGAGGTCATGACTCCTTTCCCGACTTTTTTCTAACTCTCATGGTTTTGGATAATGGCAATGCAATTCCATTCCTGTATACAACTTGACTAAACAGGGTTACGGGGCGTAATGTTACATAGCGAACGTTCGTGCAGTCAAATGCGGGGAAAGAAGGTCGCAACTAGCAACGAGATGGATTACAGCACACGACGTTACGTAACATGGTCGCTGAGAATAGATTACGCCCCGTAACACTGGTCAGAACCGGCATAACAGAGTATGAAGAGGCATGTATGCAAACCTAAAAATAACAACACTTTCAGTAGTGGGGTAAAAAAATACCCCCAGCCCGTAACAATATTGTTTTCTCATCTCTTTAACCATTCCTTCCATCTCGCCAATAAAACAGATTGCGCAAGACAAAATGTATTCTGTAAATGGGCTGGCAATGGCTAGTTTGCTGTACAATTGAAAGCATGACCCTTTCAGAATTCAGCCTTAGGAAAAAGAGCCAGATGTTATGACATCACGGCTCAAGGCCTACGTGTCACCTATCAGCATAGATTGGAGTAAAAATAGACATGACAGATTTAAGCTCGAAACAGACTGCCTACGCAACGCAACGTAACGAATTATTACTATAATGAAATGCAATCCTGATTACTATTTTTATGTCTTCATCACGCACCTGACGACCGAGACCTGACTCGATCCCTCTGGTCTTCAGTGAAAATCAGCGCTGGGTGGACGTAGCGCAATGCTGAGTGAAGGCTATATTTGCCATGAACACTGTTACACACAATAAAATAAAAATAAAAATAAATCTCATCAAGAAGGCTTTCTACTCCATAAATGATTATCTCAATGATGTTAATGCTTGGCCAGATGTCGCTCAGTTTCGCACCGACAATAGTATGTAAGAAATTTGTTATTGTGCGTAGCTTTACTTAAATATTGACATGTATCGAATCATACTATATTTAGACTTAAATAAGCAAATAACCGTATTAGACATATAAGAGATGAACATGCTAGTGGTTTCTTTTTTACTTCTTCCACTAGTGGACAAAAAATTTAAGTGAACAGTAAAATATTTTTTTTGATAATAATTTAATGTATAAAATATGACTTGTCTGAGTGCTTATTTTGTAAGCCTAAAGAAATAAATGATTTTTTACTTTACTTTACTTTTTTACAAAAAATTGTAACATACTCGTATGTAGTATTAATTAGCGTAGTTTTAAGTTTATTCCTTCTAATGTAGAAAACTTCTGATGGCGTGGTGTATCTACGATAAGTGCCTCTCTAGCTAGACCATCTCTTTTCATGCAATTCAAGCGTCCAGATCTCATTATGCGTCGCGTCGCGTACCTTGCGTGGTGGACTCATTCAATAGCTGAGTCATTTAATATGTTCACTTAATAAGAAGTGACTTATCATTTATGATATGAGCTAATATGACAAACATAATTAAAATTCGGAAACAAAGTGTACTCGTATAATTTGATTTTTTGTTCACTTTAACCTTAAAATTAGTAACTACCTTCAGCCTTTGCCAAGTAGTTGGCAAAGGCTGAAGTAGTGTGGTTAAAATATTTCAAACTCGTACTATCTCCGAAAAGACAGCTGAGGATAGTTATTATGAAAATAGTTTTCAATAAAACGTAAAAATTCATTTTTCATGCAATAGAATATATCGTTGTGCTTTTCAGATATAAATATAATTTGTCTTAATGATTTACTGGTTTTAATTCAGATGTCGTCATAACTAAGCATAGGTTTTTAGTTCGATAGGACTAAAAATGTTGCCGTCACGTTCATAACGGTTGAAATAAGAAGGATGGAGTCATTTTAGTGCTGCAAAAATAATCAATTTTATTTTTAAAGCCCTGTCTTTATCTTTATAAGTCTAGTTGAACTTCCAAATATATTGAAAAGGTCTGTTTGGTGAAATATCGCGCCGGCATACAAATAGTTCTGTCTAACAACCTTTCTCAGCCGACTTCGATCGACCCCGCTTATTGGGACGAATTGGAAAATATTCGAACTGATTTGTATACTTTTGAGTAGAATTCAACTTTGTTAGCAATATACGATTTTTGGGAATAGTGGATACGTAGGGAGCTCATAAACAAACAAAATTTAGCTGTATTACAATATTAGTACTTTGTATGGAGAAATTGAACATGCCTCACGTCGCGACACTAAAGAAACGATGTCACGTTTCAAGTTTGATACAAAATAACACGTCAACTTCATGTTTTTCTAGATTGCGCAGAATGCGCAAATAGCTAAATTTGAAGCATTTTTAGAATTCAGACATTTTGCGACATGCACAAGATGCTAACCACCTAAAATTCGTTGCGCTTACAACATTGTCGAGTATCGAATACGCTTCACTTTAACATGATTACCGATCACTTACAATGTCAGTTCTTGACAAACGTTCAAAAATAGTTCAAAACTCCTTTGTTATAGAGCCCAAAATAAAAGCCCCTCGTTCAATTACCACGAGACGCTGTAAAGCGATTTCACACTAGAAAAAGAAGCACAGAATAGCTCACAGGCCGGATATTGGGAATCTAAAGGCGATGTCCATCGGAAATTGGTCGTTATCGCGTCCACAGGTCTTTATACTAAGGTATTGGACATTGGAGGCATTAGACTGGTATAATAGGGCCTATATTGGCCTGCTTCTGTTGTGAATCTACGTTGAGAATTTATCCATATACCGATTGATAACTTTAGCTTTCTCTTTTAATATGTTTATTTATGAAAGCATGTTTGATTGTGAAAAATCTCTAGGTAAATAGCGTAGATTGGGACTAAAAAATTATCGCGTCTTTCATGCGCTTCCCGAAATGATATTATTTGAACAAACATGACCTAAGCGAGACAGCATGAGAGAGGCGTAATAGTTAACAAACTTTGAAAAAGGGCGGAGTTACTATGACCAGCTATATTTTTTTCTATTCCAGAAAAAAAACATTATGGGATTTTTTCCTACATTATTTCCGACCTGGGTTTAGAACCCGGTACCTCATTATAAGCGGTTGAACACGCGACGGCTAGACTACGAGGCAGTCAACAATTTTTTTTTTTTACTTCATAATAAGATCCTATACAAGTAAAAAACCCATATCTTTCTAAATAGAAAAAGCATTCATATTCCACGTCAAATATTCCTTACAAAGTTCTGTTAGCTCCTTTAAAATAGTCCTTATTACCAGAGATTTAAAGTATACTTTGCGAAATTTCCAGTCGATTTAACTGGAGATGCATTGCAATTTGAATGGCAAAGCTTAAATCAAATATTGTAATCTCCCTGTCCCATTCCTCTGGATATGAATTTAATGGAAATTGGTCGTTATAAAGAATAATATGGAGTAAAAGTAAGAAATTGAATTTTTATGTAAACTGCCCCTTCATCATCAGCCTATGTTAGTCCACAGCTGGACATAGGCTTCCCGTAATGAGCGACATAGCGCCGGGTCTTGTACTCTATGGTTCGAATGACGTTACCTTGATTTTCATTACCTCGATGTCTCTACCTCGACGGTACGTTTCGTCGATAGGTCGTTACCTCGAAAGATCAGTACCTCGAAGGGTTTCTACCTCGACAGGTCTATACTTCGACGGTACGTTTCGTCGATGGGTCGTTATCTCGAAAGATCAACAAAACCAAGTTAATTTAAAATATTATTGAATGGTGTTAATATAGTACTAATAATATTAATCGCATTTGATGGACGCGACGGCGCGAACTGGTCGATAGGAAAGGCCTAAATTTATGCTTTCTCACCTTATTAGGTGGGCCTCCACTTACTTCGTTGTATTTACACCATAACTTTAAAAATCGAAGGTATTTCAGGTAATTTCTTTTTTGTAAAACGCCTTATTCAAAGATAGCTGTGTATAGACATCCTGTCGGCGTGACACGCACACAACAAGGCAGCCCTTTTGCTACTTTAATTCAAATTGAAGCTAGTATTACAAATTAAAACCGAAGCCAGTAAATTACCCGGTTAGCAGGAGATCGCTCGGGGCGATCCATCACACCCACCCAGGGGAACACTTAAAGCTTTTAAACCTGCCCGTTACACTTGGACTAACAACTTTAGACTATAGACTTATATGCACGTACTTATAGTACTGCATTGCCGGCCGATGGGGCAAAGGTGTTCTTGAGTGGAGACCACGACTCGGTAAACGTAGTGTAGGACGGTGGGATTACGACCTGCGAAAGACTGCAGGTAGATGCTGGATGCGTCGAGCTGAAGACAGGGCGCTATGGCGCTCATTGGGGAGGCCTATGTCCAGCAGTGGACTAACATAGGTTGATGATGATACTACGCATTAGGTGGCCATGCAATGTCATGTGGCAAACGTTATTGGTATGTCTTCTGGTTGAGTTTGAGTGCTTTCCCATGTTTATAATTATAAAGAACGAGCTGCGCCCCGCGGTTTCACCCGCGTGGTGATAGATATTTTGGATAATATACAATATATCTTTATGAATTGTAGCCTATTTGTTATTCTGATATGTAAGCTATATTATTGTGAAGTTTCATCAAAATCCATTCAGCGTGAAAGAGCAACAAATATCCTGACAAACTTTCGCGTTTATAATATTATTAGAATTGATCTCTTACGGGTGTGACATGTGACTTTGTGAAAAAAAAAGAAAAACTCTATTATAATATTAATAAGTAAAGATTAAAAAAAACAATACTAAACATTCTTCAAGAAGGAAAGACAATATTTGTTTAATAATAATAATTTGTTTGTCATAAAAAGGTAACAGACAGGCAGCAAAAAGCACGCACTATCTAGACTTCTAGAAATTGTTTCATTTCAGGATCATTCGCGCTGATTCTGCGACATTGAAAATGAAAAAGTTTTTTATTTCTTTAGACTTACAAGTAAGCACTTAGACAGGTGTTATTTTATACTATTCATTATTATATAATAACATTATTTTAATGTTCACTTCAATTGTTTGTCCACCAGTGGAAGAAGTGAGAAGAAACCACTAGTATGTTCATAACTTATGTGTCTAGTACATTTGATTTGCTTATCTGTAAGTTGTTAAATTTTGAGTTGGAGCAAAACTCGTTCCAAGGTTATCTCATCATCATTATATCATTGTCATAGTAAAGCAGTTCAGTTCAGTTCAGTTGTTTATTAATAAGAAAGATTCTTATAAGTCAAACATAAATAATACATAGGAAACAAAGAAAATACATAACGAAATAACAAGTAAAATACAAAATAGTTCGAAATCTAAGTACAGGAATTTATAATAAATAATTCTGTAGTTTCTTTGGTAATTTTACCAATAGTGAGTTAAGTTCAAGTATTACAATAAGTAATCACTATGGGGGGGTGGGGGGTCTTTGTTTTGCTTATTTTGGATGACATGGGGGGTGGGGGAGTCTAGATGATGATTACGTCATCGGTAGTTATTTACTTTTACACGAATGGCAACCCTCATATTGTCGCAATTGAAAAATGTTTACGTAAGCATGGGGGGAGGGGGTAAGAGCTTTGCTTACTTTTGCTGACAAGGGGGATGGGGGAGTAAATAATTGTAATAAATCTGCTTGCGTAATATTTGAACGGCCCCTTATTCAAATCAAAGTTATAATAAATATTATAAGTGTGGATCAGCGACATTGGCGTCATCTAATTTGTCATTTAGAAACTCTTCTAAACTGGGTTTGGTTAGTAGAATTGAGCCCCTGAGAGATAAAGTTACATTATGTTATATATACCTAGCACATAAATCCACATTTATGATGTGGATTTATGTGCTAGGTATATATTTATTACTCCGGCTTGTTCACACTGCAGCTCAAGCAATAAATTCATTTGATGTCAATGAAATTAAAATGAAAAGCGCATTTACGGTTACCAACGGATTTTTATTTGTGTTTTTAAAACAGCCAATTCATATTATTATGGTATACAACAGGGTTTCTTTATTGAACTGGCAGCGAATGCAATCGAATATAACTTCAGTATCAAAAGTAACGAAATAAAATAAAAGGTTTTAAAACATCACCTGAATAAAAAAATAGTGATGTTAGTAAAAAGATAATAATAATAAAACATAATATCATTCTTTCCATACAAAGGTTGGCTGGAAAAAATTGCTTCTAAGCAATAATATATATATAGTAGACGACCGATGTGGCGCGGTGGGCGAAGGTCCGCCTGCGACGCAGGAGGTTGCGGGTTCGATTCCCGCCTCGGAACAATTGTGTGTACGATCTGCAGATATTTGTTCCGGGTGTTCTGGTTGTTTTCTATGTATAATAAAAAATATCTATCTATGTAATGTATTGTATTATGTACTCGTATATCAGTTATCTACATTCATGTAGTACCCATAACACAAGCACTGCTTACCATGGGGCTAGATAATGCTGTGTGAATTGTCCAGCATTATTATTATTATATTATTATTAATAAGGCCGCCATCTCTTCAATCTCAAAACCTTTTAGGGTTCAGTTTTATTTTAGTGGTCCTAAGGTGTAACCGACATGTTTTATTTATTTAGGTACTAGTTTTGTCCGAAACATTCGGGTTGAATAAAGTAGAATGGGCACGACATACTGACGTTAACGTTTTTTCACGGTCTTTGATAAAGGAGGCCTGTTTTATGTTTCTAAATACGTATATTATAAACTTTATGTTTATAATATACGTATTTAGAAACATAAAAAACAGTAATATTCGTTTTTTTTTTTTTGAATGTTACTAATAGTATAAAAAACACGAAAGTTTGTAAGTATGGATGGATGGATGTAATAAATAATATAATAATAAATATAGATGGATGTTTGTTACTCTTACACGTAAAAACTACTGAATGGATTTTAATGAAACCTTACAATAATATAACTTATACATCAAAATAACACATAGGCTACAATTTATAAAGATATATGTATATATTCAAAATATCTATCACCACGCGGGTGAAACCGCGGGGCGCGGCTAGTCGTAGAATAATTGGTTAAATATCTAACAAGCTGACTCGAAAGACGTGTCTTCCTATCTCAAAAACCTCATGAAAGAAAATAGTGACATTGATACTGTTTTCTATAAAATATTCTGTTATCGCTCTTTTGGTATGATACAAATGAACTTTCAACCAATCCCATCGTAAGAATAACCACCCACGCTACGACAACATTCTTAACACTTTGACTGCAGAAATCACACGGTATGTGTTTTCTACAAGTGACTAATATGCGTAAATCCACACTAGCGCAGCGGCTGAGAAAATACAGATCTTTGTGACTCAGCACAGCCGTAATATTTTTCGAACGAAACGCATGTGCGGCGCAACACAAACACAAACCTCAAAAATTCGTGCTGCCGCTCTACACAGCGATAGAGCGGCAGCACGAATTTTTGAGGTTAAAAAAAAGATCGAAGTCGTCGAAAAAAAATCGCAGTCAAAGTGTTAAATCTAAAATCAACTCCATCGAATGCTACAAATGTATTGGGTAACACATGCCTCAGCTCTGCGTCCTAAATCCCTGTCCTTTTCAGAGAACTGTAAGTACGAATTACCTGATGAATATAGAGCGGGTCTCATCAGGATGCTGGGACAAATGAAAGTGGAACCTTTTTATAAACTTTACTAGTACCTACAGTGTAGGTACAACATTGTATTTTCTTTTCGCTTTAGAAGATACCTAGGCTTAAAGGTTGTCGCAGATTAAGATCGCACCACACTGCTGCAAAGCACATAAAAATGCACCTTCAAATCTTTATTTGAAGGTACACACTGGTACACAGGTAAAAAAATGTATCTAAATACGAGTAAATGCCTATGCATTTAATACACCCATATCTCATCCAGATCATACAAAAAAACATAAATTATTAAATGATAATTAATGTTTGTTGAAGTTTAACCACTAAAACAAGCATAAAAACTAAAAAACTCGAAGGTTTCAACTCTGTTTTTAATTTAATAATACCCATGTTATTTTATAAATGCTTTGTCAATGTCTCAGCTATTTAAATCAGCATTAGGCTAGCCAAAGGTTATGATCCTTCTTTTACCCTATTTATCTATATTATGTTCGTTTCGCCTCCGACCAGGTGGGAGGACGACCTGCGAAAGACTGCAGGTAGATGCTGGATGTGGCAAGCTGAAGACAGGGCGCTATGACGCTCATTGGAGGAGGCCTATGTGTAGCAGTGGACTACTATAGGCTGATGATGATGTCAGTTTTTCGTTATGTTCGTTCGTGTTTCTCTACTACCTATTTTGTTTTTGTACAGCTTTAATTTTAAATTAAGTATGTACCTAACCGATAACTGAATAAAATAAATATTATTTTGTGTTTGGTCTCGAGCTCATTTGGAATTCGGTTCTGAATACGTAGGTAGCTTCAAACCAAAGCTGTAAAATCCTTCCTTTGTATACTTAGTGTTTCTGTTCTACATGTAGAAGTAATCTCAAAACTGCAGTATCGCCAAACGTAACTTTTGAGCATTCAATTATTCAGGTATTTTGCACAGGACCTCGTAAATTTTCCTGGAACTACATACCACAAAGGAATTTGAAGTGCTGCTGTTGTAATATTTACGTTTGATTCCGAATATAAAGTTTTTATGGCCTCTCTATGCTTCTTTATGCAGTTTCACGGTATCTGTAGGCCGCGTCAGAGTAAATAAACTAAACTTACTGTAGCAAGGAATAAGGTTGCATTTTTGATAAACAGCGGGTGTAGACGCTGGAGTAGATTTTCAGCAGCGTGCACACCTTACAGTTACAGTTGGTCTGGTCGTTATCTATGTATTATCCTACTAATATTATAAACGTCAAATTTGTAACTATGGATGGATGGATGTTTGTTACTCTTTTACGTAAAAACTACTGAATGGATTTTAATGAAACTTCACAATAATATAGCTTACATATCAGAATACAAAGGCTACAATTCATAAAGATATATATAGTTATCCAAAATATCAATCAACACGTGGGTGAAACAGCGGGGCGCAGCTAGTAAAAATATATATCTATGTAATGTATTGTGTTAAGTATATCACTCATCTAGTACCCATTACACAAGCTCTGCTTAGCTTGAGGCTAGATGATGCTGTGTGGATTGTCCAGCATTATTTATTTATTTAATTGTATGGCGAAGATCACAACGCAAATAAAACACGACAAACTGTTACAAAGTTTGGCGGAACCGATACAACTATAATATAGTTTTAGAAAAGGAAATAAATAAATAAAAATACAATACAAGAGGAACGTTTCATCGCCCCGTTGGCAGCTACCTCCAATTCAAACGTCTCATATTTTAAAAACCAAACCTGCATTCTAGTAACATGAAAACTCCATTCACTGTACACGGTAAATCACACACGTTTCGAATCGAAATCCAGTCGTCCGTGAAAATGAAACCTCTGCACGTTCTTTGCAACATAATCCTTTCAAATAGGGTAAAGACTGCAATCGCTGCCGAGGGATGAAATCGCGCCCCCTGGCGGGAAATCGGTGCATCGGAGGTAAGCGTCAATTTATTCTACACCTTGGTTTTGTTGTAGCTTTCAACGTAACAGTTGGTGCAGTTCAGCGAAATCTTGATTATACTAGAACAGTCTAGAAACAGTAGCAAACGTTACATAGAGTTAAAACTATACAGGTTTTATAACAGGTCAGTAATATCTATAGATCATAATGAATATAATGTACGCAAAATTTGTGAGTGAAAAATAAATATGCTATTTATATATTACTAGCTGCGCCCCGCGGCTTCGCCCCCGTGGAAATCTATGTGTCAAATGGTTTTTTTTAATATCCTATGTTGGACTCCTGGTTCTAAGCTACTTCTCCACCAATTTTCAGCTAAATCTGTTCAGCCGTTCTCGAGTTATAAGTGTTGTAACAAACACGACTTTCTTTTATATAATATAGATTATTATAGCTCGAAGTTTTTATACGCGGTAGCCCAGCAGGTTACGGCTGAAAGACAGTGTTTTTGCTTAAAAGCAAAAAAAAGCTATGCATATTTGTCAAATACATATATGATCTAAACAGAGAGACATATTCATTCCCAATCTTTATCTACACGATTTATACCTGTAGCAGGTACCGACCTATTCTTACTAAGACATTCAATGACAATCCAACACTATCGACGACGGTTGAAGACAGAAGAAAGAAACTAAGTTCGATTCTAACCGCATTTCGCTCGAAAGACGCAATGTTGAAGACCATTGAAAATTATATCGACTATCAATTGGTTATTTGTTCAAGATACGTCGATATACATCGATAAAGTTTGAAGTTGTCGACGCACAGGATGACAAGGATAAATGCTCTTCTGACCTAGTTATATGTAGAAGTAGAACGCGATAATGAAAGTTCAGCTTTATCGAGGTTTGACTTTGTGAATTGTTTGTAATCAAGAAAATGAGCGGTGGAGGTTGGTGTTTCTAGAGACGTAGGTAAACTAACTTGCTCTGGAAGAAAGATTGCTGTGACGTTGCTGAGTTATTACGGAATTAATTAACATATTACTCCAGCGATATACTTAGTTGTTGTCCTTTAGGGGCGAATGAGTAAAAGTTTTTATGATCATATTAATATTATTAATGTGTGATTGTGTATGGATGTTTGTTACTTCGTCACGCCAAAACTACTGAACGAATCGGTATGAATGCTCAGGCGAGAAATTTCAAATTCAGTCCAAGCGACATACTCCAAAGGACATACATAATAATCAATATTTTAAATAGATCATGGGTTCTTAGAAAATGGTTAATGGTGGTGGTATGCGCAAAAATTCTTATCTGTTCGCTATAATTATTGCTTATATAAATAAAAGTAATTTAATTTTGTCGTTCACGCTAATGAAATCACAATGAATAATTCGAAAAAAAGTTTCGCTCTATCGCCTCTTCCATGAGGCGCGTGTTGGAGCTCCGAAGGTCGCGCTGTACCATCTTCGCAATTCAGTTGTTCAGGTCTGACCTCTCTGACAATCTTGCTTGGGTGGTTTTCCGTCTTTTTGTGATCAGCCCAAGAGTCTCATCAGAGAGTTTGGACTTCTTGCCAGTACGCTGCTTTCGACAGAATTTGATGCCCGCGTCCCTCGGCGTTTCAACCAGATTGTGTAGGGTCTCGTCAGCGTCATCAGTGGGTTCCATGGCAACAAATCTATCCCCGAGAACCTGCTGATAACCAATTAGCAGTGTCAAGAATTTGTGGTGTAGGTATGGCAACATAAAAACGAATTTTGACATTAGCTAGTGTCAATTGTGGTCGACGACAGGGCGCTATGGCACTCATTGGGGGAGGCCTATGTCCAGCAGTGGACTGATATAGTCTGATGATGATGATGAATCGTGGAATATGAATAATAGTAATGATATAGGAATTAGGACTTATCTAATGTTTGAAACGTGTCGTGAAAACAACCAAAATGAATCAAAACAACGAAAGCACCCTCGATTCAATGCTGAAATCTTCTAGATGAATAATTCAGAGTTATTTCTGCGATCCGGATTTAATACGGAACCCACTGAATATTTATCTTGGATACATTGCTTTTCCGCAAAATATTTAATTAATGTATAACTGAGTTAACCTTATGTTATGAGAATTATCGGAAATTAATATCGTATATAGATATCAAGTTGTAATCAGATAAGTTAATTAATTAATTAAAATTGAAATATTAGCTTTAATCTTAAGGGTTATCTGGGCTTCTATGTTCTATGTAGGTGGTTTTAAGTGTAATTAGCAATGTTTTAGATAATCTTATACTATGTAGGTTTCGGCGTTCAATTTCCCAGATAAAAGGCCTTCTCAGATAATCTTCTTCTAAGTGCTTATTTTGTAAGCCTAAAGAAATAAATGATTTTTGACTTAACTTCACTTACGAAATTCTTTTTTTAGATATTAATTATGATATTAAATTTGAATTGTCTGTTTTGTTTATTATTAATTATGTACTTTTAACACTTTGACTGCTGAATTCACACGGTATGTGTTTCCTACAAGTGACTAATATGCGTAAATCCACACTAGCGCAGCGGCTGAGAAAATACTGATCTTGTGACTCAGCACAGCCGTAATATTTTTCGAACGAAACGCATGTGCGGCGCAACACAACCGCTGTGTAGAGCGGCAGCACGAATTTTTTAGGTTAAAAAAAAGATCGCAGTCGTCGAAAAAAAATCGCAGTCAAAGTGTTAATTCTTTTTAAGTCGTGTGCTGTATTTGTTTACTATAGTTAGATAAATAAGTCTTAGCTCTATCAGAATAAATAGGTATATTATGTATTTTCATTTCATTCAAATTGGGTTGATACCGGAGCTCTTTAGTTGACACAATAACTAACAACCTTTTTAATACATATACGATCTGAAAATATTTTTACGGGTGTAAAGTAATTGTTCTGGGCGTCGTTTTCTATGTATAATAAATAAATAAGGCTGGACAATTCGCACAGAATTATAGATAATTCTGTGCGAATTGTCCAGCCTTAACACAAGTCATAACAAGTATATAAGTATACAAGTATATAGTCATAAGTCATAACACAAGCTCTGCTTACCTTGGGGCTAGAGCCCCAAGGTAAGCAGAGCTTGTGTTATGACCAGAAAAAAGAACTGGCAGATAGCGAAAATACTAATGTACGTCTTTACATATTTCTTTTTGAGTTGCCAATACTAATTTGTGTCCCTCTTGCCGACCGCACAGGTAGAAATTGGCCTAGAATAGGCTATATGATAATTTTATGCTACATGTCTTAAAAAAATCTACTAAGTCCGTCAGTTAGATTATTAGAAGATATTGGACCCGTGTTTTTTCTTTTGTCAATTGAACAAAAAAATATGAAGATATAGCCAGTTAAAGTTCCACGTGACGTCACGTCTTGCTACACTTTTTAGCAAGTTGTGACGTCACGAGCCCCCTAACTTTGACGCGTTTTATTTTTTAAAGTATTTGTTTGATTGATAAAAGAAAAAATACGTGTCTAATATCTTCTGAAAATCTAACTGACGGACTAAATATAAAAATATATTTTTTACCCAGTAGTGTCCTGGGTAAAAAAATGCCGCCCTAGACCTTACTTACCATCTTTAACTATGAAATTCGAATTTAACGCGGGTGAAACCGCGGGGAACAACTAGTAAGTTAATAAAGCCTCTATTCGAATAGACAGGTCGTCTTCAACTCTTCAAAATGATCTACCATCGAAATGTGCCAGCCACACCTTTACACCAAAATGACCTTTATTCCCTATAGAATAGAGCACGTAAACGCTGAATTGCGTAATAATCCAATAATTGCAGGAATCTAAGGAGCTGGGTACCGCGCCGACCTTTTACCACGACGTGCACGGAAAACTTCACGATCACAACGTAAATAAATAAGAGTAACACAACTAAACCCTCCTGCCTTTTCTTAAATTCATATAATTATTTCCATCCTAAGGTTGCCTGGAAGAGATCGCTTCTAAGCGATAAGGCCGAACAATAGAAAATAAGTAAAAATAACGTAGCCTGTCCTCAGTGCGCGCTAATTAGGTCCAGCCTCAGCTTAATGTCGCTACCGCCCGAGGACTGTAACGACGCTGGTTTTCAGGCTGAACCTATGGATGACGTCACATTACAAGTCTATGGTAGATAAACTTGTCAACACGTTGCTAACTTCACGACGTTGACGGAGGGATTGTCGATGGTCTCACAAGGCTAACGTGTTCCTAATGCGCAGGAGACGCCATTTTCCAGTTGTTGACTTTCCTTGATATCGCCAGTTTAAAATTATCTTCAACGATTATATCAAATAGCATTATTTCCTTTAGACCTAGGTTGTGCTCTTGGACACGTCACAAAATTCAAATTACATAAGTAAAACTAGGAAATAAAGTGAGAACTTTGTTTTTGATTGATAATAAGATTGCATCATAAACAACACTGTGGGTATTTTAAACTTGCTCATCTGTCTCTACCCACCTTGTATTAAGATTCAAAGTCTCGCGCGGCGCGCCCTGTAGGTAACTAATAAATAAGTTCCAGAAACTTCGTCCGTCTGATTAAATTAAACGAGAATTAATCATTTATTGGTGTTAAATTATCCGAGCTTGATTAAGGATACAAACTTGGGTGTTAGGGAATCTTGATTAAGCAGAGGAATGTGTGAATACATGGTTTTCTGATTTAGAAAGTCACCAGAAAGAAAAGCAACGATACATAGTCCCTATTACTCGTAGAAAGTTTTCAGAATAGCTTAATTTTGTATTTTTAATTATTTAAATCAGTTCCCATGGAATAAAATAACCTTTAAACATTTCCATAGAAACAACGCATGTTAATCCGAGGGAAGAAATAACAAGTATTGTAATATCTTGCTTTCAAAAAACTCGTTTCTTCTATCCAATACTTTTTAATTGGGCCAAAAATGTCACTAAAATAGTTAGAACATAGAGTTACATATTTTTGAACGCCATTTTTGACCTTATACGAGTGGAGGGGGAATACGTACGTAGACACGTAGCAAGAGCCTCCGATATCGAAGGTAAAAGCACCGAAGCATGACCAAAGCCATAAAAGTCCAGACCAATAGACCCTTGTTCTATCTTTATGCTCGTAAATAAGCCTTTGCGTTTATAAATAACATAAATTAGACCCTGCGTTTATAAACAGACTGAAATGGCTATTTCGTGCCAAATAGAACGCAGAAGTAAAACTTGTGTAGGCTAAAAATTAATAACTCAGTTGGTAAAAGCAAGGCGCCGTAACACATTGTACAATTGCAGGGAATCAAAGCCAGCCAGCTATAACAGAAAGAAGTTTTATTCAGACAATGACGTTTGCGTATACAAGATTCGGTTTGGTATGGAGCGGAAAAGAGGCCCAGCGCCATTTTGTACCTTCTTATATAGGTCGTGCAACAGCGCCGCCTAGGCGATTGCCCGAACCACACAAGAAGCGATCGATCTAAGATGAGAACGTAGTGCCACACGAGCGTCTTTAGATGGCGCTGTGTTTAACACACATAAACCAATTTAAAACAAGGAAGAGGTTCTTTGTAAATAATAATACTGAGGTTCATAAACATATTCCCGAGGTAATAAAAATAGAATTGCATGAAAAGGACAACTAATTGTTTTGAAAATAATCAATACCGACTACGATTTTCTTTAAAATAATGTATTTTTAAGTTCTCCGGGACTAATAGCAATCCCTCGGGATATTTTTTATAGGGGCACCTTAGTATTATTCTTGAATATAGAACCTCTTCTACAATAGACTATTACCTCTGTGTCTATACTTTTACAAACAAAATTATAAATATTGATAAGCAAAAACAGAAAATAAAAGTGATTCAGTAGATGTTCTGAACTGAATCATATTATAGGGGGCCCTATATTATGATTTGGATTGGACCCCCTGCGGAACCATACAGGCGAACCCATGTTTCACCCAACATTATTATTATTATTTTTCTATACTTATGTATATTTATTATCTTCATAAAGTCGTTAACCTACTTAGCTTCGTAACTTAATTTTTTTTTATTATCTATCAGCGGAAATTTTTAATTAGCCGTCAGCAAACATGCACTGGGTCTTTCCAGGCATGTTCTATATATGTACCTCATTTGTAAACCTAGCTGTAAGTTTCTCCAAAATTTTGTAAATAAATGAATTATAAGGGTTATACAAAGTCATAATACACGCTATGGTGGCAACATTCAGCAAGCAACCTGCAATTATCCAAAGATTCCAAAAGTTACGAGTGTGGCATAAAAATGTTTAATAAATATTGTTAGACAATTAATTTTTTTTTTTAAAACTATCAATACTATCTTTATGCCGGCCATATTACGCGAAGAACCGACGGCCGCTGGGGCAAACGTGTTCTTGAGTGGAGACCGCGCGGTAAGTGTAGTGTAGGACTCCCTCCGACCAGGTGGGATGACGACTTGCGAAAGACTGCAGGTAGATGCTGGATGCGGCAAGCTGAAGACAGGGCGCTATGGCGCTCATTGGGGGAGGCCTATGTCCAGCTGTGGACTGATATAGGCTGATGATGATATATATATAACAAAGAACATACATTTTATTTAAATTATTTTTTGATAATGGAACTATAGGCGCCCTCTTTGTGATTGTTGGTTGTTTATAAGAAGGGTGGTTATTATCGCACAGTTACATTGTTGTCTCCGTGAAAGACAATTTACCACCGACGAGATAATACCCAACAAGTGGTGTTGGTGGAAACACATTTCCATCCATCAGGTAACTATTTATCTGGGTAGGTATATATACTCCGCGGAAAATTCTTTCCACGTAGACAACCAGTTAGTTGTCTAGTTTGGTTGTCTAGGCGCAACAAACCAGTAAACAGAGCTTTATAATTATCTTGAATCATGAATAACATTCGCAGGAGGTTGCGGGTTCGATTCCCGCCTCGGAACAATTGCGTGTACGATCTGCAGATTTTTGTTCCGGGTGTTCTGGTCGTTTTCTATGTATAATAAAAAATATCTATCTATGTAATGTATTGTATTATGTATATCATTTATCTAGTACCCATAACACAAGCTCTGCTTACCATGGGGCTAGATAATGCTGTGTGAATTTGTCCAGCATTATTTTAACAAAACCACCACGTCACCACGTACCCTATCCTTTACCCACCCTATTTGTCTATGTGTCTCAATTTAAGGATATGTAGTTACTTTATAACCCAGTTCGGCAGTTTGTCCAACTTGGCTTTGCTAAGACCGTGGAGACAAAACTTCGAAGATTTATGTGCAGTGACCCCGGATACTTAATATGGCTTTACGGCTTTGTATCCTAACTGGTGGCGTGAGTCGATGGATTCCGATGTGTTCTAAATATCCTAAATGTTTATTTAGGATATTTAGAACACATCGGAATCCATGTTACATAAATTTGATTAAAAAATGGACACCGTAAACCGACTCAATAAACACCAATGAACAAACATCTACTGCGTTGGGCTACCTCTAGATTTGACTACAAAACTTCCAACATAACACAAGATTAACTCAGGCATGTCCATTTTTTAAATCAAATTTATCTATACATATAAAATTAAACCCCTATTTATCCTGGTCACGCTTTAACTTGAGCATGGCTGTGCCGATTTCATTCATCTTTTATTAAAACGTGTACATATTCTTTACATAATATAAAATAAAGTCGCTTCCGCTGTTCGCTTAGATCTTTTAAACTACTCAACAGATTTTAATGCAGTTTTCAACATAGATGGAGTGATTCAATAGAAAGGTTTATATGTTTTATTAATCACTCCACACTGCCCCATATTAGCATCTACATTGCAACCGTGCGAATCTGGGCGGGTTGCTAGTTTAATAACATAACTATTATAGATCAGCTTACGTGAGCAGACTATGGCATACGAATATTGAAAGGACCTGCGAGATTGAATTCATAAGCTCTCTTTGAAACCTGATCAATTTCACTATACATTCAATGCAGTTTTAATGCATGGTTGCAAATCGGTTCAGTAACACATAGATTATCATGATCGTGAACATTTGGAAATGTAATGGATAACCGATATTACTAAAGGTCAGCTCACACCTAGACGCGAGGTTGCACACACTTTAATTAAAAATCATGTGTTATGTGCGCAAATGGACGATTAACTCAATATCGCGCCAACCGATTTCGATGTTTTTTTTTAAACTAAGTTTTAAACCCATTTCCGCGGCTTCGCTCGCGTGGTACCACGATAAAAAGTTGCCTATATGTTATTCCACATACTATGTATGTTCCAAGTTTCATCAAAATCCGTTCAGTAGTTTTTATAAGCTTTTCAGGACTAATACTTATACGTCGGACCAATCATTTTCCATACAACAGCTAAAAAAAAACAAATCGGTCTATTATATATACCAGCATTCACAAGGCAAGGCGTCACATGTCTCTTGACTTTTTTGGCGTCTATGTATAATAAAAAATATTTATCTATGTAATGTATTGTATTATGTATATCATTCATCTAGTACACAAGCTCCATAACACAAGCTCTGCTTAGCTTGGGGCTAGATGATGCTGTGTGAATTGTCCAGCATTATTTATTTATTTAAAGTCATTTAAAACGGGATATTTACCATGATTTGAACGAAATAACTCACAGAGTTACTCCGTGATCATGGCGCATGAAACTGTGCCGATATATTGGAAAACTCAAAAATCTAATCATGGTAAATATCCCGTTTTAAATGTCTTTAGTGTTTATTTAAAGTTTAAAATTATTATAGTCACAGTTAGTAACGCCGTCCATGCGTCCGCCGCACCACACTGGTCGTTATTTTCAGCCATTTAACAGACAACTCTGCAGAACTATACATACCTAATGACCAGCCAAAGTTGGGAGCACTCAGCGTAACGAGCGAGTGGCTCAGTGAAGATGTGGTCTGAATGCACGGTTATTTCGGACTTCGAGTGACCAGTGGCTGCCACGGTACTTCAGCTAGTGGCTATGGTTCAGTGGGGCTCGTTAATAGGTAACCCCCGGATATGTTCCGATTTTCGTAGTTACATTAGTTTTGGTTTTATAATACTCAATCTGTTATCTATATGTATAACGAAATACTAGCTTACGCCCGCGGCTTCGCTCGCGTGGTACCACGATAAAAAGTAGCCTATATGTTATTCCACATACTATGTATGTTCCAAGTTTCATCAAAATCCGTTCAGTAGTTTTTACGTGAAAGAGTAACAAACATCCATCCATCCATCCATACTTACAAACTTTCGCGTTTATAATATTAGTAGGACTATGAACCCCTACTTCTCCTTCACGCTATAACTTGAGAACGGCTTTACCGATAACATTCATATTTTTTTTTATTTTTTCTAATACTTTGTAAGGTCCTTACACTAAAAAAAATAAGAAAATTAAGCAGAAAGTTCCACGCGGGCAAAGCCATGGGGCGCAGCTAGTTTTTATATACAGATCTTCATTTTACCGAAAGATTCGATACTCCGATGATCCAAGAATTTTTTATGTCCACAAATTTATAAATCGAAAATTAACAACATCTTATAATAATAACAAGAAGATACAAGGTAACAGCAAGGTTATCAATAAAAACTTTTGTTATTTTTTAAATTAATCTAAGAATTTTTATGTCCACAAAGACACGATTATAACTCCCACCAAAACAAAGCAAGTATGTGCTCTAAATAATATATATGTATGTGCTCTAAATAACAAACAAAAACACAATTAGAAAAACTAATTTTAGAAATAGTATATATATATAATTATAAGGAATACCTATTTATTAGTCTTCCCATTGAATATCGCGAGGCATCCTCGATAAATGTCTTCAGATCTAGAGTCTATAACTATTTTCTTTCGCAAGAATAATTCGGTACGTAATTATAGTCAAAGTCAAAGTCAAAGTATATTTATTGCAATTACATGTGAAAAAGATCATACATAATATATCATATTCATCATTTTTATTTATATATACCTATATAAATAAATAATATATAATCATATATTAATTATTTATATAGGTATATATATTACTGTTTAAGTATAATATAAGTAGCTTAGTATCATTATGAGTAGTATATTTTATTATCTCTATTATATAGCACTACCTACCAAACTGTTGTCCACACTACCCAAAGGTTAGCAGGTAGAGAATGCTATCTAGCATTATGCTCGCCTATGTACAACTTTTTGTGCAATAAAGTATATTCTATCTATTTATTTAATTTTACTATGCATTAATAAAATAATTCAGATCACTTAGAAGTATTGCAATATCCTCTATTACTCAGTAACAACATTCCATTTTCATAGCAGAGGTAATAAAAGCGTAGATATTATGTTTCTAGTAAAGCAATAAACTTTGCATTGCAATAACACGGGTGATTCTGATTGTAGAAGGTTGATTGAAATCTAATAGAGAAGAACCTACTTTATTAATATTCATAAATATCGAGGCGTATATAACTTACTTATAACTTACAGATAAGCAAATCATATGTACTAGACACATAAGTTATGAACATACTAGTGGTTTCTTCTCACTTCTTCCACTGGTGGACAAAAAATTGAAGTGAACTTCAATATAATAATGAATAGTATAAAATATGACTTGTCTAAGTGCTTATTTGTAAGCATAAAGAAATAAACTTTCATTTCATATATTCTAAGCAAATATGACTGTTCTGGTAGACTAATACATAGAAACAAAATTATCGACATAGCTCTAAGAATTAGCAAGCTGAAGTGGCAGTGGGCCGGCCATTACTAGCGATGCACCGACAACCGCTAGGGTAGGTTAAGATGATTTTGAGTGGCGACGCGACTCGGCAAACGTAGTGAAGGATGCCCGGACAGGTGGCATGACGATAAAGGACAATGGCGACAGACTGCTGACAGTCCCATCTATCCATCCAAGGTCATTTATATATCCTACTAATATTATAAACGCGAAAGTTTGTAAGTATCGATGGATGTTTGTTACTCTTTCACGTAAAAACTACTGAATGGATTTTAATGAAACTTTACAATAATATAGCATCAGAAGAACACATAGGCTACAATTTATAAAGATATATTGTATATTATCCAAAATATCTATCACCACGTGGGTGAAACCGCGGGGTGCAGCTAGTATCGCTAAAAGTATATGCTGGATACGACTGAAAACAGAAATAATTGATACAAATTAATTTATTCAATATAATAGGTATAACTATTTGGAGATATCTGTAATGTTAAGTTAATTATAAATAAATAATTTCTCGACACCCCTCAATCGTTTGCGCCGATGTTGTTCCTCTCCGGTAATTTACTCCGGCTTTTTAAGGAGCCCATCCAGCATTCGGCAAGCCACCGTCTGCCACTCTTCTTAACATTATGATTGACTTGTATATGGCAGACGTCCGCAATCTCCCCTATAGCCCGATTACCCAGTCCATCCATCCATCACAATAGCCTGGTTTTATTTCTTTCATTTTTCTTTGCAATAGTCTCTACACCTCGCGGATACCATCTTTGGGTGTGTCATATTGTGCACCCGAGGATGATACCCGCTATGTGTAGCCATCGCCTTTAGATTAATTTCTCAAAGGGCCTCTGTGCTGTTGGCTTCGGCCCCACGCAAGCCTTCCAAAGGACCGGGTCACTCTATGGCCCGAGATCATGGTAAATGAGAGACATAATAAATAATTTAAATGTAATATAAACTTCAATCACGGGGCGCTTTGGCGTTCATAATGGAAGTATTATGTCCAGCAGTGGACTATTTTAGGCTGTTGGTGATGATACCTACCTGCCCCTATATTATATGAATAGCGGACCTTCCCGGCTTCGCACGGTTTCTGATCCCTAACTTTTTTGAAAATATAATATAGCCTTTGTTCACCGGGGATAGTGTAGCTTCCCAACGGTGAAAGAATTTTTCAAAACGGTGCGGTCCAGTAGTTTCGGAGCCTATTCATTACAAACAAACAAAAAATCAAACCTTTCCTCTTTATAATATTATATAGACTACGCCTGCAGAACTCCCACAAAGGAATTCTCATAACAAAGTTACAATCAGTGTAATCCATGTGGTATATCTGGAAACTTCGTTCATTTGCTGGAATCTGATATAATAACAGAATCTTACAAACTTACCTGCCTTTTGTTTTGTACGTGACTACAATTTTATATTAACACTAGTTTCTGCCCGCGGCTTCGCACGCGTTGTTTCTATGGAAACGTTTAAGATTATTTAAATCCTATGGGAACTGATTTATGGGATTATAAGGAACCTATGTTTTATTCTGGGCCCAGAACTACCTGTATGCAAAATTTCAGCCCGATCCGTTTAGTAGTTTTTGCGTGAAAGAGTAACAAATACATACAAACTTTCACGTTTATAATATTAGTAGGATATGCATTTCTTAGCATTATATTTATTTAGGTATGAAAGTACTAAATTTACCTCTGAGAAAATTAGGTTTTGCAGGTATTTTGCTTTTTGTTCGTATGCTAATAACTATTCCAACTTCAAATCTTTTGTCTAATAGTCCTTTCTTTCGCCAAATTAACTTAGACATAGTATTTGTTTAAGTAATAAATTATATTAGTTAACTAAAGAGATGAACAGGGTACGAAAAATTGGTTGAAACTTTTACTTTACAAATCTACTTAAAACAACCTTTGTTGCACATCACAGAATCTTCGATTCCCGCCGCGGGACAAACGGTTTTATGATCCACAAATATTTGGTGCGGTTCAGTGCTTTCTGTGTAAAATAAATATAGCATAATGTAACTTAAAGTGCTACGCCGT
This sequence comes from Eupithecia dodoneata, assembly GCA_947044415.1. Taxonomy (NCBI): domain Eukaryota; kingdom Metazoa; phylum Arthropoda; class Insecta; order Lepidoptera; family Geometridae; genus Eupithecia; species Eupithecia dodoneata. The sequence goes on from OX345670.1 coordinate 8,189,171, forward strand.
AGCACCATTGATGCTACGCCGTAGGCAGCTACGAGGCGTAGCACTAGTTGAATATTTAATAAGTAAATAAATATCGATTGTTCTTTTGTATTTCATTTATTATTTCGATTATTTTTATCAATTATAAAAAAATAATGCTGGTCAATTCACACAGCATCATCTAGCCCCAAGCTAAGCAGAGCTTGTGTTATGGATACTAGATGACTGATATACATAAAACAATACATTACATAGACAGATATTTTTTATTATACATAGAAAACGACCAGAACAGCCGGAACAAATATCTGCAGATCGTACACACAATAGTTCCGAGGCGGGAATCGAACCCGCAACCTCCCGCGTCGCAGGCGGACCTTCGCCCATCACGCCACATCAGTCGTCATATTAAATAAAGAGTGCAAGAATAATTGCCATTTAAAGAGAAACCATTGACGCTCGCCGTGAAATATTGAATACCTATGTATTAGCTACATAATATTACATGCAGATACCCATGTTCAATCCAACGATGATCGTATCCATCCACGATAGAGACCGCTTCTGTATTTGTCACATAGTTTGTAAATGTATGTATATCTTATTGTTTATTTTTAAGTGTTCAATAAAATAATTTTCTATCTATGTACATTGTCGAATCAAGGAGTACCTTCCTAAATTTTAAGATGGTAAGTGTAAAACTCAGAAAATGTCCCACCTTACAAAACCAAATTATAAGCAATTTTCTCTAGACAAACAACCGCAGAGAACAAAATAACCTAAATTAAATAATGTCAAAACAATCTCGAATGTTTATCATCTAATCTTGCTTCATTGCCTCCAGATTACTGCTGGGTGTCGGATTATGCCGACTTTGGGAATATGACGCGGCCGCAGATTCAATTTTACGTACCTACTCACAGAAGTATTAGGTTTATACAGTAAGCGAGTTTCTATAAAATCTCAATAAAGAAATGTTCAGACTGAACGTGGTCTCGCTATCCAATATAGTGGCGAAAGCCCACTGTATCTTACTCTCAAAATACTCGACGGAATGACGCAGACCGCGCGAAACCAAGCGCGAAATCCTTTATAATTAACCGCTACCTCGTTGGGAAGCGAATACCGCGTAGATCTGAACAGAACTATGAAAAAATAAAGCGGCTGTTCCACCGCAATGCACGGAGAGACTACGCACGTGTGTCTAGCTTCACTTTGCAAGAAAACCTATGTGACGTCCTCTGCAATCCATGAACACGCTACGCATTAAAGATTAATGACGTCATTGCTAGACGCATGGTGAGCTCATATAAGCTACGCTATGCACGTGGTACACGGAAACCGGTAACGTAGACCAAACGTAGGCAAATATACGAACCGACGTAACTAAAATGTGCCGCGTGGCCGTGCACAACTTGCGTGGTGGTTGGACAGCGGCTTGAAGTTAAGTTATCGTACGTGTTTAAGAGACAGAATTCTTGCGATCGTGATTGGTTAATATTGACAGTTCAATTTTTGATTCCGCACAAAGGTAGGAAAAGTTGTGGCTATCGAGTCGGTATCCGCTTCCTGTGTACAAGCGATAAAAATGTATCAGTAAAATAAATCGGGTGTTAAAATGGACCTCGATTTAAACAATTTCAATGGAAATTTCAATGGCCAACACTCAGTGAATGCTTTTTGTTGTAACTGTTATTGATTGGTTCTTATTTATATTGTTCGAATTGTGAAACAAAATTAACAATTGTTTTATACTTTTACAAAGATGCTGCACTGCGGTCATTTGTAATAATTACATAATTGAAGTGAAAACTTCTTTAGCCGCGTTTAGCCCTTTGAGTGAACAAAAATCATGGAACTCGCGTCATCGTCCCAGTATAAATAAAATATAAAATTACTTAGTGTTCACTTCTATCGGCTGTCGACTGCCCCGCATGTTTCTTTTTTGACCGTTCTTACTGCTTATGGTGTAGTTAAAAACTGTGTTGTTTCTAGTAAAGAGAGAGTAGGTTAGCTCCAGCGAGAGGCCCTTTGATAAATGTTTGCAAAGACTATTAGTAATTTGAGCGCGCTGTCTTGGAGGAAGAAACGTGAGATACCAAAGTACCTACCTATACCTTCTACGAAGTTTCCAGAAAAGTGAAGAAAAAATATCTAATGATGTAAGTATGCCAATGAAGCTTCAGCCAGTTTTAGAAAATACTTCTTTTCAGTAGTTCCATTTTACGAGCTGTGAATTTACCTTCTATATATAATAATCAATTGCTGTTCGTTTCTCGCAAAAATTCGAGGACGGCTGGGCCGATTTAACTGAGTTCGGAACAAAATTATCGATGGGTTTGAGAAAAGACAAACCCCTCACCCCACCACACCCTCTAGTGTGTAGTTCTTTTAATTTTGATTTCTTCGACTTTTACTGATAGACAGAAAGCGGCTAGAAACCCGTGCCGTTTAGAAATCGTGCCGTGAACGTCAGAGAATGCTTCCTAAGAACAGCCCAGACCAGTCGAGAAACCAATCCATCTACCGCCCGTGTTTCTGTGAAACGTAGTGTTTCGCAAATGGTTCATTCAGCCGTTACGGCGCAGACATCCATTGGGGCCTCGATAAATCAAGAATGTATGCCTCCCTTGGCTAGGAGTGAGCTTACACAGAACTCAGATTTTATTGTGAGACTGGAAAATAACGAAAGCAATTAATCGTGAGTCAGCAGACTCACGATTAATTGCTTTCATTATTTTAACTAACATATTTTGTTATCTTTATACTATATTTTAATATTATATATATGTAACTGTTTTTTAAAGACTCGCAATTATGGACGACCGAGGCAATCGATCGGTGAATCAGCCCGCTCGTTTTAGTAAACTCTTTGCAATAGTTGAGTTTCTACTCGTACGTATATCATATACCAATATACATAGGTATAGACTTAGCTAAAATTTAAGATTATAGGAATGTTTGTGTCGTTGGTGCACATTGCAGCAGTTGCACATTTGAACGAAATAACACAATTAATAGGTACTTTCAAACGTCTCATGGCACAAGCTTTCTATCAAAGGTGTTTAAAGTGCGGGGCTACGTCTAGGCTGCCTGCGTTCTATGTAAATGCGTCGCCGCCCGGAATATTCACTAATGCACGTGCAGTACATTTGCACGCGAGGTAGCCACAGTATGCCGTTTAGCCAAGATTACTGTCTTCCGGTCTTCCAGTAAGTTATTTTGAACCGTTACCGCTTATTTCACACTAGCTGCCCGTCTTTGCTTTGCCCGGGTGGACATTTGATTCCCCGACTTAATTTGCAAATCCGACTACCACGAAAAAATCTTTTAATTTTTCGGATACATATAGCCTATAACAATCACAAATGACGTGGCTTTATATTTAAAAGAATTTTCAAAATCGGTTCAGTTGGTCCAGAGATTACCCCCTACAAACTCACAAACTTTACCTCTTAATAATATTAGTATATTTATTTATTTATTTTATTTATTTATTTAACAAAATCCACAGCCCTTAATTAATATAACAAACATGCTTAAAATCTAAACTTATGGCCAAAAACGGACTTACTTTTTATAAGATATTTTCTATTAGCTAGACAGTCAGGTATAACATATGTACACTTATAATAAATAGTTCTCAGAATATAAACTTATTTCCTATACTTACATAACAAAAAATATAATAATATTAATATAATATAAATATAAAAAATAATTACCTACATATTAAGTTAAAACTAAGTACTAAATTAATATTAAATTATGTAACTATGTGTTTAACTGTATAGGTACACTAGCATCCTCCTCCATTATTTTAATTACTTCATTTCTAAACATTCTCTTGTCGCTGTGAAAAATATCTGCTTTGTTGAACTCTTTGTTATAATTATTCTGTAACCTATTCACTATAGAATACTGTGCATAGTTCGTAGATGATTGTGAGACAGCAAACAATTTAGCATCAGTATGCCTGGTGCGAAACTTTGGAGTACAAAAACGCAATACTCTACTGGTAAGTTCTGGACAGTCAAAATTCCCTTTGCACAGACCATGGAGAAATATTATATCTAACAAAGATCGTCGTTTTTGGAGGCTCATTAGATTGTGATATGTACAGGACTCAATATAGTCTTCAGAGTAATAGTGTTGTTTAAAATTAATGTATTTAATAAATTTACTTTGTATTTTTTCTAAATCGTGTATGTATGTTAAATAATGCGGGTTCCAAACAGTACTACTGTATTCCAAAATACTTCTTACAAAAGAAAAATAAAGTTGTTTAATACACTTTGTATCAGAAAATGGTTTAGTAACGCGCCTGATAAAACCAAGACTTTTATAAGATTTATTTATAATACTTTCGATATGTTCCGAAAATGATAACTTAACATCAAGTAGGATACCTAAATCACGTACTAAATTCACCTTATCAATGTTTATGCCACCTACTTGATATTGAAACTTAATAGGTTTTCTTTTTCGTGTAAATGATACTGTGCTACACTTGCTTGCGTTCATATCTATTCGATTTCTTTTATAATATTCTCCAAGTTCATCCAGGTCAGCCTGAAGTTTAATACAGTCGGAGATGTTATTAATTTTCATAAATACTTTAGTGTCATCCGCATACATAAGAAATCTAGAGTATTTGAAACATTTACCGACATCATAAAGGTAACAAGCATACAAGAGTGGCCCCAGAATAGATCCCTGTGGAACGCCAGATGTAATTTCAATATAGTCAGAGCAAAAGCCACCCACGACAACTGCCTGAGATCTTCTCAATAAATACGACTCTACCCATCTTAACAAATTACCCTGAATGCCCAGCTCATACAGTTTACGCAACAATATCATATGATCCACCCGATCGAAGGCCTTCTCAAAGTCATTATACACCACATCCACCTGGGAACCTCCATCCATGTTGGTTGCAACATAGTCAATAAAAACACCTAAATTGGTCGTGGTAGAGCGTCCCTTCATAAAACCATGCTGTTCAGATGGAATTGAGGATGATACAACGGGATATATATGTGTGTGGACTGTCCTTTCTATTAACTTGCTAAGCACATTAAGAATTGAAATCGGTCTATAATTTTCTATGGAAGTCTTCGAACCTTTTTTGTGAACCGGGACGACATGGGCATTTTTCCAACTTTTCGGGAATTGACCATCTGAAAACGATTTATTAAAAAGTAATGCGATAGGAATAGCCAACGATTTTGCGCATTTAAAGAAAAATATTGGTGGTAGACCATCATCACCCGAACCTTTGGTAATATCCAGATTTCGCATAAGCTTTAATGCTTCATTTGTAGTTATGCTAATGTTGGTTATCAAATTTAAATGCAAGCTATCCCGTGAGTTTGATTCAGAATTGAGACTAGTAGAGGCGGGTATACTAAAATTCCCTTTGAAAAATGTATTGAACGCTGTACATATGTCAACCGGGCTGTTTAGTTGGTTATCTCCATAGGTCATTTGTTGAGGGTAATTAGTCGTATTTTTCCGCTTAGCTTTAACATAACTCCAGAAAGCTCTAGGGTTTAACTTAATTTTCTGCTCAGCAAATTGTATATACGATCTATGGCATTCTTCTTGTAAAAACTTCTGTCTCTTTCTAAGCTCTGAAAAATCTATATAATCCTGAGGATTTCCATACTTCTTCCAGTTAGCGTGAATTTTACTTTTCTCTTTAATAAGATTAATAAGTGCCTTATTGTACCAAACCGGGTAAGAGTATGTGCCTCCACAACGAACTTTAGGTACATATAAATTTATTAAACCGTTGATAATTGTATAAAAACGATTAGTTACATCATCCAAGCTATTCGTGGTTGTAATAAAGGACCAGTCTTGTTCTGAAAGTGACTCATTGATTTTGTCAAAATCAGCACGCTTAAAGAGGTACTTAAGTCTGAATCGTGGTGTGATTAATGGAATTAATAAATCAGTTGCAGTGATATGTAGAGCTGGGTGATACAAGTCTTCAGGTACAACAGAGAAATTGGATTTTTTTATTTCTATAGGAAAAGCAGAAAAAATTAAGTCTAGTGTATTATTACTAGCATTTTTAATTAAATTATATTGCGAAAGGCCTATATAACTAAAATACGATAGTAGATCTGACGCGGCAGTCTGTACATCAACGGAGCCCCTCTTAATGATCTTAGGGTCATCGGAAGCCCAATCTATACAAGGTAAATTAAAATCTCCACCCACTATAAATATATCATTGGGGTGCATTTCATGTACATAATTAATTATTTCAATTAAGGAAGAAATCCTTGAGGGCAGTTTATCATTAGGGGGGATATAAGTTAGGGCAATATGAATGTCCTTACTACTACCAGTACCTCTGGCTGGTATAGTGACCCATACGCATTCCGGGTCATCACATTCCCATTCTGGCCTGTGTCGTGCCTGTAGTTCGGGTCGACACAAGACCATAACCCCACCACCCAATGTCTTACGATCGTTTCGAAAAATATTATATTTACTATCACACAATTCCGCGTCAAATATTCCATCGTGCAGCCATGATTCGGTTATCATTAATATGTCCGAGTCACTGACTAAAACATTATTATAAAATACATCAACTTTTGTCCGTAGGCCTCTAACATTCTGATAAAAAAGTTTAAGTTTTTTACGTTTGTTATCCATTGTTATAGTAAGAATTATAACAGAACTGTTTTATGTATTTATATAAATCAAAATAAGAACAAAGAGGAACAAATATATGAGTTATTAATAATGCATTAAATATACATGTATACATGTATATGTATTCATTTAAATATATATATGTATTATAGAAATAAAATATGAGGACGCAGGTAATAAGTAAGAACTTTCTAATTAAAATTAACATAGGAATAACTATTATAGAGATTAAGGAAATAGTACAAGTATCAGCTACCAGAGAGTATAAAGTATTTGCATTAACAGGAAAGCCCATTAAAACGTTATTTAAACAACTTTCGAGAGATCTGATGTGCACGTAATAGCTATAGGAGGAGATGCCTCGTTTCTTCGAACATATATGCGGCAGTTTTTTGTCCACACATATTTGAAGTTGTGCTCCTTAGCTTGTTGCTTACATGTGCTTAATAACATTTTATTTTCTCTAATGAGGTGCTCATTTATAAACACACGATGAGGCTCCTCACCCAGCCCCAACTCCTTAGCAGAAATATTGCGATGCTTACGACCAGCAGCTACGAGACGGTCCTTGAGAATACGTTGTTTAAGTCGGACAATGATTGAACGAGGAACTCGTTGAGTGCTTGATGCGTGCCGTGGTTGCACGCGGTGCGCGAACTCTACATCCGACGCTTCGATGGGAACGCCAATATGATGTGCAATTTTTAGCACAATAGCAGGTGTAATTTCATCCTTCATCTCTGGAATACCAGTAACCTCGATATTTTGCATTCTCGACCACTGGGCTTGCTTTATGCTCTCCTCCTCCAGCGCCTTGATCCTTGCCGATTGAGACATAATGGTATCTCTAAGGGTTTTATGCTCCTCTTTAGTACTTTTAGTATAGATGAACAGTTGGCTGCACTTAGATGTAGGGAGCTTATTTCGCTATACATATATAGTATAGATACCAGTTCTAACTTCTAACTTGTTTTTATTATTCGATTGTAACTTTCTTTGTCATTAAAGATATCGGAATTTTATTTTTATTTTATTTTATTTTATTTGGGAAATAAACAGTACATAAAACTTAATACTACGAAACTTAAGATATACAAAAACCAAAACAATTTCCTCTATTATGTAACACATATAAAGCTAAATGAACAGAGCAATAGAAAAAAAAACTTAACATGTTGAAAATACGTATACATTAAAAATAATAAATAATAATACCCATATAGATACCTATATTAATACAACTTGATACTTAATAATAATGAGTCCTTGGCAACGCATAGTTGAACTTCTTTACGGAACTTCGGCAACTTGTAAGTTAAATACATCTATATCCGACAGTTTTTTATTATGTAATTCACAAACTCTACTAAGAAACATATTCTTCCTAAATTTGTGTTTACATTAGGCAAGAAAAAGGTTTTTTTATTACGAGCAGATCGTCGGGGGCCATTCGGGGGCATTTAAAATTAATGTTTTCAAGCAAAAATGGTGAGTCTCCTTATCTTATATATAATAGTGGAATATCTTTAATAACAAAGAATTTTCTTTGTTATTATAGATAGGTAGAGATTCCTAGTTTTACGTACCTAATTTGAATTTAGTGATGTATCCAAGAGTCTTCTCAGGTCTAAAGGAAATAAAGCACTTTGATGTTCGATATTTGTTTAGAAACGTCACTAGACCATCGCCAATCCTGTATACTATTCGTAGTAGGAAGGTGCCGTTTCGTTAGTTACATTGAAGCTACCGTTTCGTTAGTGAAATGCAACATTCAAAAGGCAGATTTCGCCCCGTACAAAGGCCTTACACATTCATCAGATGGATTGAACTCGGACAGAGGGAGCCAAAAGCAATAGAATTCATTGGACAGTAACCTATGAGTCTAGTAAGTACTGCGGCCTTTTGCGTTGGACACAAACCGACTGATTTATTGGTTCAGATCTAACTTCAGGAAATTACAAGTATCTACTATTATAACGGGTTAAATCGCGTTTATTTACCAATTTTTCCCGACGTTTCAACAGGTTTACACACTGTCGTGGACACGGGATGACTGAACGTCGGGATAAATAGGTAAATAAACACAATAAATACCTGTTAAAATAGTAATTCTAATAATGTGTTCTGATCGCGTAACTTTAAAAACATTTATAACTTCAGGAAGGGGAGAACCATAAGATATAATAAGTTATAAAAATAAGGAGGGCGCTAAATTTACGGAATATTTCCCTTGTTCGTTTTAGTCAGATTCTGTTAATGTCAGATTCGGTTTATGACATGGTTTGTACAGTTGACTTTATAATTTTAGTGTGGCGGCTTCACAATAAAGGAGTATCACAACCAACACTACGTATCCGGTCGTAGTTTCACCTATTTAGAATAGAATAGAAAAAACATTTATTTAGACACAGGTACAAAATACAGGCATAGAATAAACAAACAAAAAAAGTTTATCATGGGGGTAAACGACACAAATAGGTGATATTAAGACTAAAATAAGACTACCTCCATGACCCTGCGCCGAAATAGGGGTTGGCTCAGCGTGTGCTGAACATTATTTTATTCAGCGCTGTTTTTCAGCCAAAGACCTTAATTTTTAGTTGAAGTCACGGACGACAATTAATACGACAATATTCTCAATTAATTTAGTACATTAATTGTATATTTTTTTTTTATTTATTAATTCTAATATCTAATACATTTGTAGGGGTTCTACCAAACTGCGTAACAGTTTGTCGTCAGTAGCTCTCCTGGACAAAATTGTATTGTAATGTTATACAAACCTGTGCTTTTACTTCAATTTTAGTAAAATTACGTAAAGATCCAAAACTTATCCTAATGATAAAATCAATGGAAAACCGTAGAAAAGTTTTTTCTTGCTAATTTTATGAAAAAAATTACATAGTTTCAACATAAACTTAAATGAGTAATGAGTTATTAATTAATTTAAATTAACTCATTATTACCTGTAGATTGATTACAGTCTGTAGTTAGCTCAATCGTCTCAACTGTTACTAGTTCTAATTTGTTTATATTATTTGATAATAACATTATTTATTAATAAACATATTAAATTCATTTAACTTAAGGTCGGCCTGTCCGTACAAGCCTTAACTAATCCTGATTGAACGGCCGGTTTTCTGTCCTCGACTGTTCATGCCTAACTCTGACTGTCAACTGGAATAACTCTCTGCGGGTAATACAGTTCCGAATGGTCACTAGGCACAGCTCATTGAAGCTTTTTTCTACTACAATGTGGTACAAAGGTGGTATAAGAATAATAAGAATAAGAATATGTTATTGCAAAAATTGTGTTTATCCTACTAATATTATAAAAACGCGAAAGTTTGTATGTATGGATTGATGTTTGTTGCTCTTTCACGTAAAAACTACTGAATGGATTTTAATGAAACTTCACAATAATATAGCTTACATATCAGAATAACACATAGGCTACAATTTATAAAGATATATTGTATATTATCCAAAATATCTATCACCATGCGGGTGAAACCGCGGGGCGCAGCTAGTCATATATAAGTAAAGGTCTTAAATCGAATTAAAGTAGCCAAAAATGTTATCCACTTCGGACATACAATAATATTTTAACAATTCAGTGGAATGGTAATAATAATTAATTTATTCATACCTAAGATTTCAGGTTCTTAAAATTTATGCGTAATAAAAAGCTGAAGACTCCAGCAGTGGACTGCTATAGGCTGATGACGATGTAATAGCTATCACGTTCTCAAAGACTTTTTCTGTTTCAGTATTTTGCAATCTCATACAATATAATAATAATTAGTTACAGAATTTTCGCCACCACTGCATTATATACTATTTACTACGTACTAGTGTCTGCCAGCGGCTTAGCACACGTTGTTTCTAAGATTCCACGATGAAACGTTCAAAGGTTAATTCTATCTAAGTTTATTCTATATAAGGTTATTCCCATGGGAACTGATTTATGGGAAAAGTAGCCAATTTTTTATGCCGAGTACCTACATTTTTTAAACCAACAACCGCTGTGGTAAACGTGTTTTTGAGTGTAGACCGCGACTCAGCAAACGTAGTGTAGGATGCCCTCCGGCCAGGTGGGATGACGACCTGCGAAGGACTTCAGGCAGATGCTGGATGCGGCAAGCTGAAAACAGGGCGCCCTGGCGCTCATTAGGGGCGACCTATGTCCAGCTGTGCACTACTATAGGTTTATTATGATGACCTTAATTTGACCACAATCTCACCTGATGTAAGTAAAGATGTGGCCCACGATTATTCACTCTTCTGTTGAAGAGACCCAGGTTGTAATTAACCGGAAAACAGCAGCAGGGAGCATGTGTCAAACCCCAGCGGTACGAATGATGAAGGTGGAGGAAAACCGCTCAGTGCGAGTGGACGGTATATTCACCAAGTAGGTGGTAATGTACCGTGTGTGAAATCTATGAGAAATTTCAACCCGATCTGTTCAGTAGTTTTGACTTGTAGAAGTAACAAATATGCATTAATTCATCTATGTATCCAAACTTTCGATTTATAACATAGTAGCTGCGCCCATGGCTTCGCCCGCGTTGAAATCTATGTGTCAAATGGTTTATAAATCTCCCTCTTAAATCATTATATATATTTAAAAAAACCGCATCAAAATCCGTTGCGTAGTTTTAAAGATCAAAGCATACATAGAGACAGACGGACAGCGTGAAGCGACTTTGTTTTATACTATGTAGTGTAACTTATGGAACCTTTGTTACTACTACTAGTTTGTATCTACGAATATTTCACAGCAAGGATATTGTGCCTTCAATGAAATAAGTAAACCGAAGATAGTCTTTATGTCGACACACAAAAGGTTCATTTTACCCAGTTAATTAGAATCCAATATCTTGGGACCTGTTGTCGGCCTAAACACGTTCACTGCTACTTTGTATGCAAGTGGTCAACGAGGCCCAGCAACTGTCAACAATTGGATCTACGGGGTGTTTCGCACCCGAATATCTCTGTCCCACTCACACCCCAAAAACCCCCGTTGGGGTTCGGGGTGATTGTCAATTGTGTGGGGCATTACAAGTCCGTGCACAACTTATAGATGGGTTGTGCAGGTGCGTTGTGTAAGTAAAATAAATAATGCTGGACACACAATTCACACAGCATTATCTAGCCCCATGGTAAGCAGAGCTTGTGTTATGGGTACTAGATAACTGATATACATAATAATAATATAATAACATTACATAGATAGATATTTTTTTATTATACATAGAAAACGACCAGAACACCCGGAACAATTATCTGCAGATCGTACACACAATTGTTCCGAGGCAGGATTCGAACCCGCGACCTCCTGCGTCGCAGGCGTACCTTCGCCCACCGCGCCACAGAGGTGTTGTGTAAGTGTGTCAAAACTGTGGAATGTTATATAATTCCTCAGGTTGAAACTATAACGCAACATGATGTAGTTCGCGTAGAAAAAAATGGGATTGAAAATGACCGCTACTGTCATGCTGTACCTACCATACAATTACGTAAATATGAAAACGCGCCATTTTCTCTCAGATCATCACCTTTGTGATCTTAAAAATATGTGGCGGCGGCGCTAGTGTGCCTCGGAGTACCGCCGCGCCTTTTCAAAACAATCAATTGACAGTTTTTAGCTTTTTCAAAACAATCAATTTATCTTAAATATGTCTTTATGAGAGCAAACAAAACGCATAGTAACTTAAGCTTGTACCCAAACGGCACTATAACTGAACGAAACACTTCCAAAGGTTCCACGAGTAGCAAATGATCTCGGCAATATAAGAACGTCCGACTGCGACCCAATTGAGTGGATTCCAGCACCTAACAAATTAGTGCCATTTGCTTTCAGGACGTCTTACAAGGGGTATGTTCGTCTTTGTAGCACTAGGTTACGTCGTTACTACGCTATGTCGTTACTACGCTACGTCGTTACTACGTTAGACGTTATTTGCTCTGGGCTCAAGGGAGTTTGCTGAGTATTGCCCCTATCACCTTACGAAAGTGTTTTTATGAAAAGAGTCGATCCTGTGTTTATCTACGAAAAAAGTAAAAGTAGGTTAATTTTATTTTATTTAATACAATTTATTTTTAAATTAAAATAAAAAGAGAAAGGTGTTTTTATGTTATTTTAATTCCATTTGAATACCTATTTTAACACTTTGACTGCGGTTTTTTTTCGACGACTGCGATCTTTTTTTTAACCTAAAAAAATCGTGCTGCCGCTCTACACAGCGGTTGTGTTGCGCCGCACATGCGTTTCGTTCGAAAAATATTACGGCTGTGCTGAGTCACAAAGATCTGTATTTTCTCAGCCGCTGCGCTAGTGTGGATTTACGCATATTAGTCACTTGTAGAAAACACATACCGTGTGATTTCAGCAGTCAAAGTGTTAACAAACATAACCCAGGTGCTCTGCAGATGCCACTGTTTTTTTTTTAAAGCTAATATACATAATACAATACAATGCAAAGATATTTTTTTTATCATTCATAGAAAACGACCACAACACCCTGAACAAAATATCTGCATCTGATAGTACAAACATTTGTCCCGAGGCGGGAATCAAACCGCAACCTAAAAAATCACAAACCACACCCTAAAGCTTTGACGCAGGAGGAGTAAAAGCTTTAATGCCAAGTTTTACAAACAGAATGCGTTAATTTCAGCAAATTTTATGATAGATATGTACCTACTAGAAGGCAGTGAAACAGGTTCAAAGAAAAATCGCCGTAGACGACAAACGACGTACCGCATAAGTGGTCAATCTACCTTTATCACTAAAGCTCAAATTCCTAGCAAAGCCGTTGCAAATGAAAGACTCTGTGGGCAGCCACCTTTAGGAATCCCACTCATTATGTTAGGGGTTCATAAATAATGGATTGTATTTGCTCAGGGAATTGCAAATTGCGCTGGTTAATGTAGCCTGTGGCCTTTAGATGATCCGGAACCTTTCGCGGCCTCCTTCGGTGTGGCCTTTTTATTTGGTTTTTGTTTTATTTATTTTTACTGGGGTAGAAAAAACGTTTCCGGAAAACGGTTTAAATCGTTTCAGTCTGATAAAGGTACATAATGAGCGGTTACAGGTTCGATTCCTGACTTGGGAAACATGTTTGTACCATCATTTATTATACGATACATTATTTATATCCCGGAAGAATGATATATGGGATACAAAGTAGCCTATTTTTTATTCCAGACTGAAGTGCTTCCTACACTACGTTTACCGAGTCGTGGTCTGCACTCAAGAACACGTTTACCTCAGCAGTTGTCGGTTTATCGCAAAAACTGTACCACAGTAATTTAATTCTAATTGTTGATCTCCTAATTGCTATATTGTCTCCAATTTGCATCGGACTAGAAGTAGATTACACTGGCTTATAGTACTCTGCAAGCCACAGTATAGATACAAACAATCAGTAGCTACAGTTGACATATTCGTAAATTTAAACATCACATAAAACATCAATAAGAACAATTTTATCAAGAAGGCTTTCTACTCCATAGATGATTACATCAATGATGTTAATGCTTGGCCAGATGCCGTTCGGTTCCGCACCGACAATAGTATGTAAGAAATTCAATGTTGTTCTTAGCTTTAAAAAAATATAGACATGTATCTAGAATCACATTATATTTAGATTTAGATAAGCAAATCAAATGTATTAGAAACCACTAGTATATTCACTTCTTCCGTCAAATGGACAAAATCGAAGTGAGCAGTAAAATAATCTTATTTGATTATAATTTATAGTATAAAAATTTTACTCGTCTAAGTGCTTATTTTGTAAGCCTAGAGAAATAAAACATTTTTTGAATATTGACGGACTTCGGTACAGTCGGAATCAAATCGATAACGCCGCAAACACCACAACAATAATTGTTAATTAGGTATTAAACTATTTGCTTGTATGCCGAATAATAATCTCCCAACCACAAAATAACCATCATCATCATCAGCCTATATTAGTCCACTGCTGGACATAGGCCTCCCCAATGAGCGCCATAGCGCCCTGTCTTCAGCTTGAGGCATCCAGCATCTACCTGCAGTCTTTCGCAGTTCGTCATCCCACCTAGTCGGAGGGCGTCCTACACTACGTTTACCGAGTCGTGGTCTCCACTCAAGAACACGTTTGCCCCAGCGGCCATCGGTTCAGCCAGCTAGTTAATTTTTTATCTGAAATATTATGAACAGAACTACGCATAACTAATGGAAATAAGCGATAAATTATGAGGATCGTGGCATAACCCCTAATATAACCCAAAATGTGCTTATTAGGGAGTCCTAGTCCAACAGTGGACTGTTCTAGGCTGTTGTTGTTGTTGAATCAACTTTTGCCTAATTCGCTCAATAGATTTACTACCACTTTTTTATTCTGGTTACATATAAATTTAACTCAATTTGTAATCTTTAATGGCACTTATATGTTACACAAAGTTATAATAATAGTATAAGTTAAAATAATAGTGTTAAAATTATTATTTTATGTCTAATATGTACCCAGGTCACTCACGCCAATATAGAATTTTCATGGTGGGTGACAGGCAGCCATTTTTATTTTATTTGCATGGGCAATATTTAATAACTAAGTAAGTAAGCTTGTTTCCTGTTGGGGCGACCGCAGCTTTTTTTAAATTTCATGGACAACATTAATTATTGACCGACTAAGTGAAAAAAGCAAGCTTTGTTTCTGTTGTTTTTATATAATTATTAATACCGTAATTTCATAGACAAGTTATTTGTTATTCATCCAAATAAGTGAAAAAAGCAAGCACTAAGTGAAAACATCGAGCTTGGTTTCTGTTGTTTCTACATATTGTTAGTACCGCCAGCACAATTTGCATTCGGCATTCGTTAATTGTTTTACTGAGCGGCCGACGGCTGCGAAATGAAACTCTTTCACAAGGAAAATAAAATAAAACTGTCCGCCATTCCCGAAATTATATTAAAGTGATGCGTGGAATTAAACTTTCGTTTCGGAAATGGAAACATATTTATCTGGTTGAATGAATTAATTAATTAATTAACGATTAATTCATTGTTATTTCTTGTGCAGATTTTTTTAATCAAGTAGCTATTTCTAGCTAAAATACACACAAAAATATGATCTATGTATCTATATAAATAATTCGATTGTTTTAAAAACACTAGAATAAAAAAAAAAAATTTAACTTTTAAAATTTAACGACATCAAGTGTAACATGTGTACCTACGGTGGAAATAATAAACTGATAAACTAAAATACACTTAAAATTCCATTTTATTCTCATTTTTTTTAAGTTTTTCGGGAAAAATACAAATTTCTCTAAAATAAAATGTTTATATGTGCAGTTCGGGATCATTCTTCATACAATAGTAATATTTCGAACCACAGATAAATAGAAAACACTTTATTATACCTCACAAAACAGAAAACAATACAGAAATAAATACTTCGAATAGAGGAAGTATAAAAGACGGGCTTATCGCTGAGAGCGATCATAATCTTCCATATAATAGCGAGAAGAATTTTCCAAATCGGTACATAATTGAAAAAAAGTAAAAGTAAAAAGATTTTTATTTTGTCAGAACTCTTATAAATTAAACTCTTAAAATTGACGGAATAATTGTTGTAAATATGTACACTAAAAACATACATGCAGCTGAGCATAGAAACTCCGCCTCTTTTGATTTTCGTCGATTTAAAATAAAAAAACTAAAATAAACATACAAACTTTTACGCCATCAGACGTAGCCAATCCTGTCTCATGAGCTTCAAATACATTACACAAAATTTTTCATGAAAACATATAAAATATCCTGCTTTGTGACGTCATAAAATCTATTTATGGGTAGAAACCTTTACAACCACAAGAAGACATAAACTGGCGCCATTGCCGGGCAGCTCACAATACCCCTGTGGTTTTGTTTTCTTTATGTGAAGATTGTGAATTCTAATGTGGCTTTGAAGTTTAAGGGTAACTTCATACTTGAGTTTTCAGAAAATAATAATGATATATTGTTATTTTGAAAGAGAAGGAGAGAGTCCTAGCCATAATTAGAACACGGCCAACGGAGGCTAGCACCTAACATATTATAGTACACAAGTGTGTGCGCAAACACAGGTGTACTACTACCGTCCTATCGGAATATCAGAGTGAGGAAATCCTCACTCAGATATTCCCACTTCGGACCCACTATACCCCTGGCCATACCCCTGGGGGTAGGGTGGGACGGAACGATACAAAAACCATATAAAAACGAATATGTCATTTACCTCGTATAAAGGCTAATTGGTCTGTATGACTAATATGAACTCATAGTTCAGCTTTGTCGCTCGCATCCTTAGTGTAAAGGCAGCCTAACAAAGCGCAGTGGAAAAGCTTTGTCATGGTAATCGTGCACCACAATAGCGTCATAGGAATGTTGTGGTAATGCAAAAATGCTCGTGAAAGTTCGGAATAAGATTTTTGAATTACCCTTTGTGTTGGTCGCGCGTCTTTTATTTCATTTCTAGTAGATATGTGAATATTGGCCAAAGTAAAAATG
Source organism: Eupithecia dodoneata (assembly GCA_947044415.1). Classification (NCBI taxonomy): domain Eukaryota; kingdom Metazoa; phylum Arthropoda; class Insecta; order Lepidoptera; family Geometridae; genus Eupithecia; species Eupithecia dodoneata. The sequence continues at coordinate 8,206,365 of OX345670.1, forward strand.
CTTCTGCCTCACAAGTTTGAATAATGAGTGTTTTGAACCTATTTTTTACCCCAAAATAGAAACGTTATATACTATCCTGTTAAAAGTCGGACGTGTCTGTGTGTTTGTGTTTCTGACTGTGGCATAGTAGCTCCCTAACGGATGAACCGATTTTGTCTGTTTGAAAGGTGAATTAGTTAGTCGGGAGTGGTCATACATGTGTAGCTATGTTCGATGAAAATCTGTTCAAGATGGCTGCCCCCACAAAATGGCGTGTCGCTGTTTTTTATTGAATCTTACGTAAAAGTTATCAGTGTGGGTATTAGTTTTCTTTTCGCACGAAACCTAGAAGTTGTAAATGAGTTAATAGGCTTACAGAATTAGGAGTAAAAGTTGGTTAAACTAAATCCTCCTGGCTCATTATCTTCGTGTTAATAATCCCAGTTCGGCGAGTCGAGATAAGTTATTAGTTTTCGTTACGAAAGGATGGATATTGTTCTGTACAGTAGAGTTATTCCTATTTTAACTATGTTACTCTTTTTCCTACTAATGTATTAAAAGTATCAAGCTGAAGACAGGGCGATATGGTGCTCATTGGGGGAGGCCTATGTCCTGCAGTATCATAGGCTGATGATGATTCAAAGTATATAAATGGAATAATTCCCTGTTTTAAGTAGTTATGGAAAGTTTTCTCAGGCTTCTGCATTCGCAGATAATATTTCATTATTTGACGACCTGTATGGCGTAATGGGTAGGTCAGTCTGTGACGCAGGAGCCTACATTAGACACAGATATCTAGTATCCATAACACAAGATCTATTTAGCTTGGGGTTAGATCATGCATGCATTGTACAATATTATCTATTATTATAATTCATACAGTGGTAACATCAGTCAAAATTCACATATGTATCTTCACATAAAGTCTAAACTTTTGTGTCTAAAATTTAAAACTGAAATTCCGACATTACCCGAGCTTACCGAAAAACAGTACCATTTTCGATTAAATATTTTTAAAAGTTCGTCCTCAATTATACTTTCAGTGCCCAGGGCGCACTCAGAGAAGCTCAGAACTTAGAAGCTGGGCAGCGAACGCCTTAACACCCGAAACTCAAGAACCGAACACGCCGAGCTCAGCATTAAGTTTCCTAATTTGAAAATAGTTCCCGGGTGATTTAGACTCGGCTATCTCTCGTAATGGGACGCGAAATACCATTTGGTACTATTATTTGTCTAGAGAAAGTTGTGGAGAGTGCTGAGGTGACTATTTCGGGTTATGCATTATGTTTACTTTAGGAATTTCTGCGACTAAGCAAGCAACATACACACACATTTGACACTGAACTGTAATTAACATATTTTTTTTATCGTCAACAGACCTTCGTTTAAACACAATCTCACCTGATGGTCTTGACGATGTAGGTCTAGAAGTGACCCATGTTGTAGTTGGCCGGGGGACCGATAAATGTAGATTAAAATAAAATGCTGAACATTTTACATAGCACTAAATTCATTTAACGGGATATTTACCATGAATTGATTTGTGAGTTGTCCTATATTTCGGCACAGTTTCATGCGCCATGATCACGGAATAACTGAAGGCACTGCGAGTTTTTGGGTAAATATCCCGTTTAAATGACTTAAGTGTTAATAACCACTATAGTTTCAAAGGTTTTATTTCACATAGCATAATCTAGTTCTTCGTATACTTATTAAAAAAAGAAAATACGTACCTACAAATATTTTCAGATCATTCAAAAATTCTAAAGTCATTTAAAACGAGATATTTACCAATGATTTGATTTTTGAGTTATCCAATATATAAATATCCCGTTTTAAATGACTTTAGTGTTATTAAACATGATAGTTGCAAAAGTTTAATAAAAAAATTGTCTAGCCTTGAAATGAACCTGCAACCTTTTACGTCTCAGACGAACTTTCTCCCACTGCGCATTTAAAAGAAAAAGTTTCCGAAACATTAGGTATTTTTATCTAAACTTTCCAATTCTAAGGAAGATTACGTTGAAAATATTCGCTGAACCTTTTGAAGCCTCTACGAAAAACCAGAGATACCAATCTTACAATATCAATAGAGTTTTCGGAAAGCACTTGATCTTCAACTTAGCCTCTTGAAAACCGACAACAGCTTTTTATCTAAGCCTCTCTGAAGCCTCCTTGACCCGCTCGATGCCTCATAAATCGTTGTAACTTTTATCTTATACTACTTCCAATAAAACAGACGCTTTTTGATATCTTTCGGATCATTATGGATCATATAATGTGGTGGACCCAACCCTAAGTTTTCATTATGGATCATATAATGTGGTGGACCCAACCCTAAGTTTTCATTCGTAAATATCTTTGTCGACATAAAATATCTTGGATTCTAAATCAGAATATAACTATATAGAAATAATAATAATTCGAACATAATTAATTATGACTTAGCATACCTAACGCCTATGTCCAGCAGTGGACTGATATAGGCTGATGATGATGATACCTAACGCAGAGCTCACCGACTGAGTTTTTCATGTTCTTATTCTATTACACGTATTCTATAAACAACCTTTTACTTTTTTTATGTTTTTATCAATTTTAATTACTCTTCCAGCGTTTGTTCACTTGAAAACATCATTAAATCTACAACAGCAAACAATATTAAACTAAACCTTATCATAAAAGCGCAAGTGCCTAATTAGATCGTAGCAAAGTAAACATAAATGGCAGCTCTGCTAACCGCTAAGTGCTGTGCTACCTCACAGTATGGAACTTAAACAAGGGCTGCAAACTATGGACATAGGACAGGGTAGATAGCTGGGACAGTAACATATAATCAAAAAGATAAATGTGGAAATCAGCATAGCTCTTTCTGATAGTGGCTTCACCGATAAAAGCTGAGTTTATAAAGAAAGATGCCATGTTTGTTTGATGTTTAGATGACAGACGCGGGTTCGATTCCCGCCTCGGGACTAAAGAAAGAAAGAAAGTAAAATATTTATTAAACACTAGCACAACACACAAACAAGTCTCATGGACTAATGTTTGTACGATCTATTATACATAGATACGACCAGTACCCCGGAACAATTATCTGCAGATCGTACACATAATTGTCCCGACGCGGGAATCGAACCCGCAATCTCCTGCGTCGCAGGCAGACCTTCGCCCACTTCGCCACAGAGGTCGTCAAATTATGTATTTTATTATGTATATAGTTGTGTAGGACGCCCTCTAACTAGGTGGTTTGACGACCTGCGCAAGACTGCAGAGAGATGCGGGATGCGACTCAAGCTGAAGACAGGGTGGGCAACTATGGCGCTCATTAGGGAAGGCCTATGTCCAGCAGTGGAGTAACATATGCTGATGATGTTGATATGAAGACTATACTAGTCCACTGCTGGTCATACCACCTTCATAAAATCTGTAAACCTTTGACCCAGCTGCCCACTCGTGGACTGTGGTCTTCACTGTGACCGAGTGCATTAAATTATTCATACCGCTTAATATGCCAAGAACATGCCAACAATGAGGGTACCTTCTTGTAAAGGCGCCTTCTGTAAACGTTCTCTGATATTACAGACCAAATCTAGATTGAGTTACCTCTATATTGTTTGCAACAGTCTGCATTTAGCGTAACTGTTTTAATTGTAAATGCTAAATCTGAGTTGTTTCTATTTTTCAGACAATTGACGACCGATGTGGCGCGGTGGGCGAAGGTCTGCCTGCGACGCAGGAGGTTGCGGTTCGATTCCCGCCTCGGAACAATTGTGTGTACGATCTGCAGATATTTGTTCCGGGTGTTCTGATCGTTTTCTATGTATAATAAAAAATATCTATCTATGTAATGTATTGTATTATGTATATCAGTTATCTATACTGTATCCATCCAGAATGTAGAATGTTTGTAAACAGAGCCACTGACATTTCAATCAGCTGATGTAGGGGTGAAAAACATTTTTTTATTTAGGTTATCTCGTGCGTGTGATGGTGTATTCGTTAGTAATGTTTATTTTCCCCAAGGGAGTAATGAGTTTGAATTTTGAACTTCAAAATTATGTATGGAAATGTTGACATAAGAGTCTCGCACTTACAGAAATGGAAAACTCCATGTTTATTGACATTAATAACACTCATTCTCAATTACCAAGCAAAAACAAGACCTCTTCAAACATTTTTTCACCTGTGACAACTCAATTAAATGTAAATAAGTGTTTGTTTAAACTATTTTCCTTGAAGCACTAAACATTATTGATCAAATTGGAAGAATTCATAACTTTCGTACAGATTGTCGCTAAGCAAATATGCAGCGTGAAATGAAACTTCAAATAATCCGGCTAAATTAAAATAATACTCTCTCTATGAAATATGTATGGTCATAGTGCTATCCTTGATTCGAAATAGTAGTTAAAAAGTAACCAACTGTTTGCAACACGTCAAAACTGAAATTCGTTAGGGATGGCACTGTTACAAAGACAAAAAATCTCTAGCGATTTTAATCTTTGTTTTTGACCACATAATGTCGATTTGTAAATTGAAATAATTAGATTTTACATATTATTGCCGTCAGGATTATAAAAAGTAATAAATCTAATAGAATGTATATGTGAAATCATTGGAATTCTATTAGGCCTGCATCATTTTGTGGTGATAACCCTAAAAATCAGCTGTTTTCTAATGTTTACAAACATTCTACATTCTAGATGGATACAGTTTAGTACCCATAACACAAGCTCTGCTTACCATGGGGCTAGATAATGCTGTGTGGATTGTCCAGCATTATTTATTTATTTAATTAAGTTATTAGCATTTAAGTCATTTAAAACGGGATATTTACCATGATTTGATTTTTGAGTTTTCAAATATTTCGGCACAGTTTCATGCGCCTATTTTAAATGACTTAGAATTATCCATGACCAAATGAAATTAATATACACTGTTCCATTCTTAGATAAGTAGAGCTGTTATAAATTCCATCAAGCATTCTTCAAACACTTTTTATACACGAATTAGGTAAAGCTAGGTAATTAACCTACGTAGTCTGGATGGTGTAGAATAATGTAATCAAATTGACGCTAAGTGTGAGTGAGAAACAGAATTAGATATACAAACGAAGGTAGAGTTTCAATTTCCACTATCCCGCTGATTAGATTTGATTCTATGCTGTCTTGTTTTCTTAATTTTGCTCATGAAACTAAGGGTTTAGGAAAGTAAGCAACTTGATTATTTTGCGATTAGTTTCCGCTCGCAGCTTCGCTCATTTGATTGCAAGCATAATTAGTAGCGTAGTAGAAGTACCTGGATAATAAGTACTGCACTTTAGCAATTAGGGTTTTTTTTTATCTAACCTAAAGGTTATATAAATGTATCAAATATATAGTTCTAGTCTATTATACAATTCCGATTTCCGATACAAAGTAGGTAATCATTGTTTATGAAATAAATAAATGAAATTAATCGCGATTTGTTAATACATCGGCCTATTCACCGATACATCGCCTTCTGAAGTTGACTACTCCATGTGTGTAACTAGATATACTAATAAATGAATATGCTTAAACCAAATACTTAATATATTTACCTATAGTAGTATGTACAAGTAATAAATTAATGCATCAACTCAGATTACACAACTAGTTGTTAAGATACTAAAGACATTTAAAACGAGATATTTACCATGATTTGATTTTTGAGTTATCCAATATTTCGGCACTGTTGCATGCGCCATGATCACGGAATAACTGAAGGCATTTAGTACACTGTGGCACTTTAATATTAATAACATGATAGTTTCAAAAGTTTTATAGTTGTTGACGACCGATGTGGCGCGGTGGGCGAAGGTCCGCCTGCGACGCAGGTGGTTGCGGGTTCGATTCCCGCCTTAGAACAAATGTGTGTACGATCTGCAGATATTTGTTCCGGGTGTTCTGGTCGTTTTCTATATATAATAAAAAAATATCTATCTATGTAATGTATTGTATTATTTATATCAGTTATCTAGTAACCCATAACACAAGCTCTGCTTACCACGGGGCTAGATAATGCTGTGTGAATTGTCCAGCATTATTTATTTAAAAAAAAAAAAAAATTATAATTTGTAAGGGTCACATAAATCCAGATTTATATTATTATGTGCACTTTCTACTCTATGCAACCTAGGGCAGGTTTGCATAAACATATATACACATAAAAACTACAATTCCTCTTGTTTATGTAACAGGCAGTCTCCGAGAATCATAACCGAAAGGCCAACTATTTGAATAACATTGCTTAGATATTGTTCCTCTTATAGCTCGGTCAATGGGCCGATACCGGAATAATGGGCCAAAATAGATCGGAAATATTTTGAGGCCACGCGATGTTGGATTGTATTTAGAAATTCCACAGTGTTACGTCCCTTTAGGGATGATAATATTTCCGGAGTTTAGTGGAATTTATGAACCTCTTGTGGTTCGGTTTGTCGAGGTAGATTTAGACCAAACAGCAATAGCTATAGCAATAGCTATTGACATAACCATAGCCTTGGCCATAACCATTGCCAAAGTGACAGCGACACCGACAGCCATCATATATTTAATTCTACTGGCTAAAACATTATTAATTTCGCCGATTAAACAGCTATTTATTTTCCGATCAATAATTACTGGTGGTTTTTATTTTACAGCCAACCAAACTTTAAATGCTTTCCAAATAATGTGAGTGTAATAAATAATTTTGGAGAATCCACACAGAATCTACCTCAAATTAAGCAGAGTGTATGTGTAAGTAAGGTACTAGATAACTGATATACATAATATCAGCATAGTATAACACATAGATGGATAAGTTTTATTATTATACATAGACAAAACCCAGAATCCCCAGAACAAATATTTGCTGATCGTATAAATATTTGTCGCAAGGTAGAAATCGAACCCACTATCTCCTGCGTCGCAGACGGCCCTTCAGACGCAGCGCCACATAGGTTGTCAAATATTTAAAATAAATACCAATAAATTGACTCTCTAATACAATTAGTAAAATTGGATTCTCCCGTTCGTTATACCATCTTCGAGTTAGAAAACCAAATTACTACTTTATTTCGCTTGAGAGCGATTCCAGTCGCTAGTGTTTCAATTTCATTTTATTGTTCTCTAACAAGTTAAATCTATGAGTCTGAAAACTTTCAGTTTACAAGAGTTTACGTGGTTAAAAATATTTCATCAATTTTCATAAGTTATAGATAGAAATGCTTTTGCGAGACTTAAATAAAGTCACTTTTTTAAGATTACTTGTAAAATATAGTTTTGTTTTAGTTGCTATTCATACTAATATTATAAAGAGGAAAGGTTTGTTTGTTTGTTTGTAATGAATAGGCTCCGAAACTACTGGACCGATTTGGAAAATTATTTCACCGTTGGGAAGCTACACTATCTCCGGTGAACATAGGCTATATTATATTTTCAAAAAAGTTATGGATCCGTTCTAAAACCGTGCGAAACCGGGAAGGTCCGCTAGTCTTTAATAGAAAGAATAAGTATCGCATCTCATCAGAAATATTATGTAACATCCGTCAGTCAAAAAGACTGCAGGGAGATGTTGGATGCGTCCAGCTAAAGACAGGGCGCTATGGCGCTCAGAGGCCTTTGTCCAGCAGATGACTAACATAGGCTCATAATAATGATGATGCATAAAAAATACCTATGTAATGTATTGTATGTCTCTGTAAACGTAGTGTAGGACGCCCTCCGACCAGGTGGGATGACGACGTGCGAAAGACTGCAGGTAGATGCTTGATGCGGCAAGCTGAAGAGAGGGGGCTATGGCGCTCATTGGGGGAGGCCTATGTCCAGCAGTGGACTACTATAGGCTGATGATGAATGTATTGTAGGTACTAAGTTTAGTTATCTAGTACTCCTAACACAAGCTCTGCTAAGCTTGAGACTAGGTAATGATGTGTGGATTGTCCAGCATTATTTATTAAATTTTTATTTTTAATTTTTTTAAATAATGCTGGACAATTCACACAGCATTATCTAGCCCCATGGTAAGCAGAGCTTGTGTTATGAGTACTAGATAACTGATATACATAATACAATACATTACATAGATAGATATTTTTTTATTATATATAGAAAACGACCATAACACCCGGAACAAATATCTGCAGATCGTACACACAATTGTTCCGAGGCGGGAATCGAACCCGCAACCTCCTGCGTCGCAAGCGGACCTTCGCCTACCGCGTCACATCGGTCGTCAAATTTTATCTATTTAGTTTTATTTAAAACTGGAGGTCAGCTGTTCCTGCTGCTGCCCAAATTTCTTGACTTTCTCCCTCTTGAAGTTACCAGATTTAAATCTGACGTTTCGTAATATCGTTCTTTAACCTCACCTCATCAATCAGGGGTATAAGCAACATCATTATCCCTATGGTAAACCGTTTTATCCCTAATGCGATCAAATATCCGCTTTAATATAATGAATGTAGGGACTGTTTTTCTTTGTTTTGATTGATTACTCCTACACCCCTGGTGTAAAAAGTCAAGCTGCATCACTACAATTATGGTTATAAGAAATAGAAAAAGAAAATATTTATTTGTGTTTCATATAAAATAATACAACTTAAGAACTAATATAAAATAATAAATTTAATATAATATAATATAATAAATAAATAAATAATATAAAATAATAATAATAAATAAAGATAACAAATTAGGAACGAATAAAATAATTAAAATACGAGAACATATAAAGGCTGGCTCAGCATTAAATGCTACATAGTTGTTCTTGAATACGGGTGTGACATAAACCAGTGAAGCGCTGGTTTTCAGCGGCGCCAGGGTGCTGAGTGCAGCACACAACACAAATCACTAATAATAACAATTTAACACGCAAATCACAAGTTAAGAAACGTTATCTAGCAGGGCGTACAACGTTCAGGTTAGGTTGGCTTGGGAGACGAGATGTTAGAGCCCCCTTACACCTCTCGGCGTAGGAATAGCTACGCTATCCCCTGTGAACAAAGGTTATGTAATATTTTAGAAATATGAAATTCGAATTTAACGCGGGTGAAACCGCGGGAAACAGCTAGTCTTTTATAAACTTGTATAGCATAAAATTTGTAACAAATTTTGTTTCCAACATTTCTTCATATTATGTTGAACTGTTTTTGAGATAGAGGGCGGAGAGTGCCCTGCGCTCAGCTAAAGGGCCTGGCCGTTGGAAGTAAACAAAGCTATTAACAAGACATGTGTTTCAATAAGCATAAACAGAATGAAAGCGGAAATATGTTTTCTTCTTTATTTTATTTCCAATGTTATTATATAAACGTAGTTTGGTTGCTCGAGAAAAGTGGTTATGGTTTTTACATCATCTTCATCAACATCATGAGCCTATAGCAGTCCATTGCTGGACATAGGCCTCCCCTAATGAGCGCCATAGCGCTCTGTCTTCAGCTTGCGGCATCCAGCATCTACCTGCAGGTACATGTACTGGTTTTTACATGCAGTTTATACATTCTTAATTGATGGAATTCCGATATTAAAGTGCCAGGAAGGTTAGCTAACGATGCACGACACTATATGTATATACTCATTGGATCTACAAAACCCAACTACCGAGAATCTAATGCATAGATAACATACATTTCAGAACTAATCTGAATCTCAAAGAGCCCGTTTGTATGCCAAAACCCAATTCATTATACATACCTACCACTAAACTAGATTAGGCGTGCTGGACCATGTTGGCTTAAATTATATTTGCTAGTGAACACTGTCGAGGTAATCAGAGGTAAATAACTTAACATCCGTCAATAACATCGTGTTAGCAAAAGGGTGGTTGTGAGACATACGGGCATTTTATATAGACAGTAATCTCGAAATAAAAGAGGAATAGATAGATGTATAATTCTTTATTGATAACCTCTGTGGCACGGTGGGTGAACGTCCGCCTGCGACGCAGGAGGTTGCGGGTTCGATTCCTGCCCTGGACATTTGTGTGTACCATCTGCATATTGTTCCGGGAGTTCTGGTCGTTATCTACATATGTATGTATAATAAAAATAAGCTGGACAATCCACACAGCATCATCGAATCCCATGCTAAGCTAAACATAATATGTTATGGGTACTAGATGCCTGACAATACATTACATACAATACCTACATGACTACCATCAATTATCCTAAGGCGGGAATCGAACCCGCAGCCTCGCAGGTGAACCTTCGCCCACCGCGGCACATCAGTCGTCAAAAGTATAATTATTCTTAAACAAAACATGTGATTGTAAATTTGTTTCGAATCTCACGAACCCTATACCTCACTGATGAGTAAGGCCATGGGCTCGGCTTACTATTCACTGTAGGCCGACCGTAATTACTCAGAGTGGTGCGGGTGACATGTGTTATACATTTGAATATACATCATCATCACCAAAAAATTTAATAGGATGCCTATGTTCTACAGCTAGACATAGGCATCCCTTATTGAGCGTCAAAACACCCTGTCTTTAGATTAGCTTAATACTTTGACTGCGATTTTTTTTCGACGACTACGATCTTTTTTTTAACCTAAAAAATTCGTGCTGCCGTACACAACCGCTGTGTAGAGCACACAGCGGTTGTGTTGCGCCGCACATGCGTTTCGTTCGAAAAATATTACGGCTGTGCTGAGTCATAAAGATCTGTATTTTCTCAGCCGCTGCGCTAGTGTGGAGTTACGCATATTAGTCACTTGTAGAAAACACATACCGTGTGATTTCAGCAGTCAAAGTGTTAAAACAAGATGTACGTATTTCAACCTAGAGCATAAGATCGTACTTTCATATTCTTTTTTTATAGAAGTATAAAACGGAGCGGGCAGCAGATAATATCCGTGTTTTACGCTGATTGGATCTCAAAGTATACTAATTGAATCTGACGCTAATATTAAGAAAGAAATAAAAAATATTTATTGATACACTATAGTAGGTACAACTTGTTACTATATATATATAATATAATGCTGGACAATTCACACCGCCTTTTCTAGCCCCATGGTAAGCAGAGCTTGTGTTATGGGTACTAGATAACTGATATACATAATACTATATATTACATAGATAGATATTTTTTATTATACAGACCAGAACACCCGGAACAAATATCTGTAGATCGTACACACAATTGTTCCGAGGCGGGAATCCAACCCGCAACCTCCTGCGTCGCAGGCGGACCTTCGCCCACCGCGCCACATCGGTCGTCTATAGATAATGTCCGTGTTTTACGCTGATTGGATCTCAAAGTATACTAATTGAATCTGACGCTAATATTAAGAAATAAAGAAAATATATTTATTGATACACTATAGTAGGTACAACTTGTTACTATTACTACATATTATAAAATAAATAAGAACATAAAACTATAACAATTAACTACGTATTATATCTATAAAAACAGCAACAAGCGACTCTACAAAGCGAACCAATAGGTCCTGTCTCAGCATAATATAATACCTATGCAGTAAAGAAACGTATTTTAGATTTATTTATTGGCTCACATGTACCTTCATTTTTTTTTGTTGCTAACTAGTAGGACTCATCAGACCACTGGATCTGTAAGTACGCTAGTTTGCGGTTACTCTTAAAATCAATAAAAAACTGTTGCTATAAACGCAACATCACAACATGTACCTACATTCTGCATGCATTAGGTCTATCAAGGAGATATCGAAGCCAATGTGATCAACATGTGACAAATGACAAATCATATTTTTCAAGGCTAGGCTAGGTAAGTTGTTTGTAGGAATTTACACCCATTTATATTTTAGAAACATGTTTCGTTTACTAGTGAACAAACCACGTGGAATTACCATAATCAGGTGTCTTACTGACGCCAAAAAACCAAGTGTCCCCAAATGTAGCCAGAGTAAGGACTCCGAAAAATCGTCACCTCCAAAGAATGCTGAAAACATTTGTAAAATTCAGTACCCCTGTGATCCCAATAGCACTAGGAAAAGTGAGTCCCAACCTATTTCTCCACATCCACCTCCAAAATATATTGTGGATGGTGATCCTTGTGCCCAAAAAGGCGCAAAGAAAAAGACTGATAAAATAGCCAAAGAAAGTGATACCAAGGAAACTACACCGCCGCCTCCACCGCCAAAGAAAACCGTCGATCCTCGGAGAGTCTTCAAAATCTACCGCTTCGGTGGAATTCAAACTGGTGAAATTCCAACGGTTGATAGCTATGAGCTCGACGTCAGCACATGTGGTAAAATGGTCCTAGACTCCCTAATGAAGTTAAAAGAAATGGACCCCTCGTTAAACTTCAGAAGATCGTGCAGAGAGGGTATTTGTGGCTCATGCGGAATTTGCTTGCAAGGACACAACTGCCTGGCATGCGTCACCATGCTTCCTGACGACAAAACGATTTCAATTTACCCCTTGCCGCACATGTACGTTATAAGAGACTTGGTGGTCGACATGAGTCACTTTTTTAACGCCTACGACAGCATAAGACCGTATTTAATTCGGAAGAATGTTTTAAAAGGTGCACAACAATCTTATGCTCAGAGTATACCGGACAGCTTAAAGATGGTAGGTCTTTACGAGTGCGTGTTGTGTGGCTGCTGTTCCACCTCGTGTCCTAGCTACTGGTGGAACGGACGCCGGTTCCTAGGACCCTGCGCACTGCTCCACGCATACCGCTGGATCATCGACTCAAGGGATGAAGGCCACCACCAACGATTGTTCGCTCTCCGCGATGATTTCCAAGCATACCGCTGCCATTCAATTTTTAACTGCAGTTTGGCTTGCCCGAAAGATCTGAATCCGGGTAAAGCTATAGCATTTTTAAAAAGAATGATCGCCGGCCTTGATGAAAAACCACGATCTGAAATTGATCCAATGAAGATGCCGAATAGCATTGACTTACAAAGTTGTTTGCCGAAATCAAAATCTAAAGAAAAAGAAGAGCCCAAACCAAAGAACCCCTGCAAAAAATAAGGTGTTTATTTGAAAGACAAATTCATCAATCATTAAACTATTTTGAACTTCGTACATTATGTCTGTTTATCGATGTAGAAAAATAGCATAACCATCACAAGGGGTAGTTTGCCAGTCTGGACAATTAGATATACATCATCATCATCATCATCATCAGCCCATATGTCCACTGCTGATATGGGCAGATATACATATATGTAGATAATACATTATTGCATTCATTTAAAAATTAAGTTACAATAGGTAATTAACTGGGTTCGTCGTCAACCAAGGCTAACTTAAACCGGTCTTTATACTTACTGCATAGCCAGGTACATTTACTCGAATAATAATTCTTTAGACCTTAAAAAAAATTATACAGTCAAAACGCGAAGAACCTACCTACGTAAGGAGGGAACTTCCTTCGATGAGTACGTCCTTTACATGTACATTTTTACCACATTCCGTTACGGTAGGTATATACTTCTTTTTTACCATTTCCGTAAAGCACCTCGCCACTTTCCAGTAAGTCAATATATTTCTATTTAGAGCAACTCTCAGAGAACGTTAGAAGGTCAATATTTTTTAGGTGGCGAATTAAGATCTTAACTTTTTCTTCTGTATAAGACGCATGAAATACAAACGAATTATACAATTATACGAAAATCACAATGTTCTAATATTCGGATATTAATCTAACCGATAAACTTCCGAATGACTCCCAATTTTCATAAAACATAACTTCCTATACTTTTGATGAACTTTATTGTAAATGTAATACAATGCACGCCCAATAAGATTTTTTGAATTTGACGACCGATGTGGCGCGGTGGGCGAAGGTCCGCCTGCGACGCAGGAGGTTGCGGGTTCGATTCCCGCCTCGGAACAATTGTGTGTACGATGTGCAGATATTTGTTCCGAGTGTTCTGGTTGTTTTCTATGTATAATAAAAAATATCTATCTATGTAATATATTGTATTATGTACATATATCAGTTATCTAGTACCCATAACACAAGCTCTGCTTACCATGGGGGCTAGATAATGCTGTGTGAATTGTCCAGCATTATTTATATTATTTATTTATATTTATATTAATAAGGCCGAATACATTGTGACATCTCATTACTTACTAATAAATGAATGAAAATATTGATGGGATATATATCCTTATTAATGTCATTAGGTTAGTAAGTTTTCATTTTGTATTTTATTATTATTTTTAATTTCCCTAAGTTATTTATATAATTCTAGTTTTATTTAATTTTATTTGATTTTATTGTGTGATTTTGTTTGGTGGCATTTATTTTTAATATTATATATATATAATTGTATGTGCATTATTATGGATTGTGAATCTGAAAATAAATGAGTTAATAATTACTTATAACAACTTTTATAACTTTATTTGATTAATTGATTTCAATATATATATATATATACATAAATTAATTTGATTTGACTTACAAGCAAAAAACTGAAGACTCAACCCATACCCATACACTGATATCCATCTTTGTTCCAAACAACTCATTCTGACAAACAATAAATTACAGGCCGAGGTCGTCAATACCTTATAATCCTGCGGCCTCGAAAATCCCCAAGTTAAATTAACCTCTGTGTAAATAAAACCCCGTTAAAAAGTCCAGTAAAAGCCACCGGGTAATTTATGGAATCCATTTGTAAATTACTCCAACTCTACAGAATTAAACCAATTGTAAGGTGAATTAAAATGTTTTATGTTAATAATGTTTTCAGGGGTCGAAATAAAATAAGAAAAACACTATCTATTTATGATCGAGGTCGGTTTTCTATACCACATATATCAGCCTAATATAACATGCGAAAGTTTGGATGTTTAGATGGGCGGATGTTTGTTACTTCTTTACGTTAAAACAACAGAACAGATAGGATTGAAATTTTGCAGTTTTTGATAGTCCTGGGCCTGGAATAAAACAAAGGCAATTTTTTTCCCCCGTGAATAATGATGTTTCCTTTGGGATAGATATAGCAGCAGCGGGGAGAAGCTCGGGTAGTCATAAGGTAGGTTAGATATCTAATTATGTTTTTACTGACAAATCTTTCTAAGCTAAGAACTAAAACAGTCATCAGGCAACTATAACACGCGAACAAACAATACAAAATCCTGAGTCAACCAAACATTGAAATAAGTTCGGGAGCAAATGAAAAGAAAATTACTTATAAGTTCCGCGAACAGAAATTTTGTAAAATTGAATCCATAAATTGTGATAACTTGTTTAAAACTGTAATTTGCGTTTAAAGTTTTTGTATAAATTCTGTATTTCCAAGAAAGTTTAGTATTCTAAAGAAAATTAAACCCAATGGTTTTCGTTTAGTGCCTACCAGCCTAACTCGGACAAAAGCGCGCGTTTCCAAAGATAATACGAAAGACCTGTTTCCTCCATGTTTACAAGCATAATGGAGTATTTTTACAAGATAAAACCTCTATGGATTGAAAAAGAACATATTATTCTGTCAATAGTTCAATCTGACAAGATAAATTTAAATATTTTTTATTTTAGCCAGTTTTAGATAGTTCAGCATTTCGAAATTAGCAAATCTTATATAATTTTTTTTAGCAAATGTACACACTTTATTTGTTACAAACATGTTTCGTATTCTCGCCAAGAAACCATATAGAGTAGCCATTCTAATAATAAGAAACCACGCCAAAAAAGCGCCAGCTGCGGAAGTAAAGCCGACTGACAGGAGAGTCATCAAAGTCTACCGCTTCGCAGGAATCAAGACCAGAGAAACTCCATTCGTCCAAACCTTTGAACTCGATGTCAACACGTGTGGAAAAATGGTGCTGGACGTGTTGCATAAGCTAAAAGAAATGGACCCCTCATTAACCTTCAGAAGATCATGCAGAGAAGGCATTTGTGGTTCGTGCGGCATCTGCTTACAAGGACACAACTGTCTGGCATGTATAACCAAGGTACCCGACGCTAAAACAATAGATATACATCCCTTGCCGCACATGTACGTAATCAGAGACTTGGTTGTTGACATGACTCACTTCTTAAACGCCTACGACAGCATCAGACCGTACCTGATTCGAAAGAGCGGATTCCCCAAGTTGGGCATGAATCAATACGCGCAGACCATACCGGACAGCTTGAAGATGGTAGGTCTTTACGAGTGCGTGTTGTGTGGCTGCTGTTCCACCTCGTGCCCCAGCTACTGGTGGAACGGACGCCGGTTCCTAGGACCCTGCGCACTGCTCCACGCATACCGCTGGATCGTCGACTCAAGAGACGAAGATCACACTGCGCGTATGTACGAACTCCGCGATGATTACCAAGCATTCCGCTGCCATACAATTTTAAACTGCAGTTTGGCATGCCCTAAAGATTTGCGCCCGGGTAAAGCCATTTCATTATTAAAACGACTGATTGTCGGCCTCGATAAGAAACCTCTTAGTGGAATGGATGCTATGAAATTTGCATCCGGAGGAGCGGGAAGTTGCCTACAAAGTATAACTAGCAGCGGAAGTAAGAGCAGCGGAAGTGCGAGCAGCAAATGCAAACCGCCGCCACCACCAGAGACCAAAACGGTCGACCCATGCAAAAAGAAATGATTATTATATTTTTTTTCTATTATTATTTTTATTACTTTGACTTTGTTGTCTATCTTTCATCCTACATTATCACTATCCTTTTCCGGTGATAACACAGTTTGGGTAGGTAGATTCTAGGTTCCCACTATATTCAAATAAATCAATTTCAAGTCATTGATCTTGGTTTATTATTCAATGTACTAGAAATCAAACTGAATTCCACCTATACGGACCTAGGCACACTAAAATGTAACCTTTTGTGTGATAGGTACCTACACCAAAAACTATAAGCAGAACAGATAGATTTGAGGGGCCCTGTTCCAGTGAAATACTAAAATACTGATCATTTGAGCATTTCCTGAGATTAAACTTATCCCTGGTGAAACTCTAATTAAACCATTTCCCTGCGAGTTATATATAGTTATATTTATTCATAATTTATTTATTGTTCAGTAATTTGGTAATTTATAATTCCGCGGTAATTTACAGTCAGTACATAAGACTTTTATTCCTGTGTGTAAGAAATATTTCCTGGAGCTATTGCCTCTAGTCACTGGAACAGGACCTCCAATAGATCCTTTGTTCGGTATAGGACAGATTCTAGATTAGACAGATTCGTAATTCGGCAGATTCGATACTCGACAGATCGTGAATTGGACAGATTCTTGGATTTGACAGATTAGCTACTCGACAGAAGTACAGTTGTAAATAAAATAGCAAGTGGAACCTGATCTGGACTGGTCTGTTTAGTTAGTGGATCTTAAGTGAAGTTACTCCAGCCAGAGGAACCAACACGGCAACGCAGTTAAGGGCAGACCAAGGGTTCACATTTGATAAGGGTCGCAGCACGCTCGTCCGCCCTGATTTGGATTTATTGATTGTCCACTGTCACGAAATTGGGTCTGTAGTGTCCATTGTGTTTGGGTTTTGACGCTTAGAATGTAAGGGTAATAAATTTTCCCGCTTTAGAATAGGATTTATGACCCGAGCGGTGAAAATGGGTAAAAATTCGGGATTTCAATTTGCGAGTCGTGTTTACTTTGTTTTTTGGAATCATGTTTGACCGACGAATGACAGGAGAGGCATTTCAGCCAAGGATAGGTAAATACTGGCTGTGGATGATGAAGTCCTATTGATTGCCAAAACACCTGTACGAGCACGTAGGTACATCGTGCGTTGCTATAATTAATACCAACTTTACATTTACGGAGTTCATCAATTTTAATTATTTATTTTAATACTTTTATTATATTCCGTTGACAATCACCTGTCAATCGACATACTTGTCATCTCATGAGTACCTAACTACAGTTTATCGTTAAAATAATTAAATTGGAGATGAATTTAATATTTCAACGATTTTACAATAACGACTTAATTACGACTGAAGCTTGAGTCCGGAGTTCTCGCATCACAAGACCTTGATAAGAATGTCCAGACGCTTAATTCGGCGATATTGACTCGTTTGAAATGCGTGTGGGCGTTTGTTATTAAATCCGATTCAATATCCGATTTTATATGACGCTGAATACAGACTCTGATGGCATAACTACCATCAATCGTTCATCCCGTGACCTCGAAAGTTTGTAAAACTGTCGAAACGTCGGAAAAAATAGGTATATGAACGCGATAAATACCCGTTGTACCTATAAGTGCTTAATTTAATATATACGTAGGTAGTTAATTTTGAACAGTAGTATCAGCTATGATTTTTTTATTAGCAAGAACCACTCAATCATCTTTCACATATTGCCACCTATATATTTATAAACCTACCTAAGTAAAAATAAGCCCTGTAAGCGCACATGTTGGTCCATTTCTCTCCGACCGCAAGAATCGCTAGCAATGGCTGCCGTGAAATGAAGACTGATGAGCGCGCGCGGGCAATCGATCAAATGTCTTTCTTTGTTCCGACTTGGGATTTCATTTAAGATGGCAATGCTGGAAACTTTTGCTAACTGTAGGAAAAGATTGGAGCGTTTTATTGGAGAGTAAGAACGTTTCTTGGGAATTTTTCGGGGAATATGCAAATTGTTTAAAAGAAAAGAGAAATCCTGAAAATGTCATATGTTTTAGCACTGCATAACTATAAAGTACCTACCTACAACGTTTTAGGCGGGTATGTTGGTACCTGCCTAGAGCGCGCATAGGTAGGTAGGTCTCTAAGAGGTAGGTATAGGTACATAGATATAGGTACATTGACGACCGATGTGGCGCGGTGGGCGAAGGTCCGTCTGCGACGCAGGAGGTTGCGGGTTCGATTCCCGCCTTGGAACAATTGTGTGTACGATCTGCAGATATTTGTTCCGGGTGTTCTGGTTGTTTTCTATGTATAATAAAAAATATCTATCTATGTAATGTATTGTATTATGTATAACAGTTATCTAGTACCCATAACACAAGCTCTGCTTAGCTTGGGGCTAGATAATGCTGTGTGAATTGTCCAGCATTATTTATTTATTTATAGGTACATTGGTCCACAGATATTTCCGATAGGGTAGATACCTTACCTATCTTAAATAGGTACCCATGCACCTATCTTCTGGTGTACATTTAATTTGGCGACATCGAAATTGACACTAGTGCAGGTACTACATACCTTCCTTAATACCTACTACCGCGAAAGATTATGTTTGCTTTTATTGCGGACCATAGCGTTTGGTTTGTGTGTTCGGACTCGTTCGATATCCCTAGTTACGGCCTGATCGTTACTATCATCATCTACCTACAGCTTTATAAGTTTATTCTAGGTACCTATAGGTTTATAAGTTTCTATAAATCTTATCTTAACTACTCGTAGCTCACACCCGCATCGTAAAGTCATCCTTAAAGTAATGCCTCTCACTCGCACGCGTATCACTGCGTAAAATCGTGGCGCGAATCACGGCAAAACTGCCAAGGCCACCACTTGCGTATCATTTTTCGCGGGATAAAAGCCAACAATTAACGGACCGGTGCGCGGACAAGACACGAAGCCGTGAAATATATGCGAATGGGCTCAACACTCATTGAAACGAACAACCTAAGGTAAAGGTTTCTTGTTCGCTTCTTTACTTTACCTAAAAAAGATTGAAGAGAAAATAAAATCAAAGTGATCACTTTATTTTCTAGTTTTACTTACGTAATTTGAATTTTGTGACGTGTCCAAGAGTCATATAAGGTCTAAAGTTAATAAAGCTCTGATATTTGAATTCCGGCTTCGCGCGTGATTCGCGCGCGGGTGTGGAGAGGCTTTAGGGCCGGTCAGCACTAGCACATGCCATCTAGGGCAATATTTAGCGCACGTGTGTCCATTCCTACGTGACCACGTAAACGGCAAAAGTATTTCCCTTATTTTATTCTAACATTGTATGCTATGTAACGTTAGAGTGAAATATACGTAGGTTAAGGGTAGGAAGTAGGGATTCACGAATTTAATAAGGGACCCCTTTTTACTTTTTTATCTACCCTCTTTACTTGTACCTAAAACCTGGACAACAATGCTATTTAATATTTTTAGTCTACGTACCTCTAACACAGGATTTGAAAACACTTTTGGCCCTTACATATTGACACAAGTTAAGAGGAGCTAAGCTTGCATGCTGGATGCGTCAAGCTGAAGACAGGGCGCTGTGACGCTCATTGGAGAGGCCTATGAAATGAAATGAAAATATTTATTGAAAAAGAAATACATAATAACAATGGTTAACTCTATGTTAAGCTAAGGTCAGGTGTTATCAGTTTCTCGTCAATTAAAATAATTACAATTACATAAGTTCGTTTGAATTAGGCATGTAGAGATCAGGAAAGGTTCGTCTTTGAGGAATAGCAAATTTTGTATAATCATTCTCAAGGAATTCGCTTACAGAGTATATGGTTTTATCTAATAGAAGAAGTTTCACATTACATAAAAATGATTTTTCACATGTTATAAGTCTAATACATAGCTTGTTAAAAAGTTTAGGGCCAATTACTTCTGGTTGCTTTTAGATATGTATCTGAGTCTATGAGCATTTGACTCTAGATACATTTGATGCCTATTACTGTAACTGCTTTGACTTCCTCTTACATTGAATTGAGATATTTTCTGTATTACAAACTTTAATACCTAATAGATGTATAATGCGGAAGAGGTAAGTATTTTGAGATTTTTAAAATGTTCTCTACAGGTGTCTTTGAATTTGGCGCTGACCAGCACTCTAATTGCACGTTTCTGCATCTTTAAGATTCTTTCACAATCTGTAGAGTTTCCCCATAATATGTTCATATGTCCAGCAATGGACTGACATAGGCTGATGATGGTGATAATGATGAAGCTTGTATACTTTTACAGTCTTTATCAAATTGTATGATCTCAGTAGATAAATACTTCTAAGGCAGTTAAGGAACGATGAACGAGTAGCGAGCGAGCTAGAATTTTTGTAGATACGAGTCGGCGTGAAGCGGGGAGCAAGTACGTAGTTCCGATATTTGTTTAGCTCAGCTATAAGCGAGTGTACGAGTTAGACGAGCGATTACTCGCATCACTCGCTCGCGGCGGCCAAACGACAGTCAGCATTGTAGAGGAATGACCGCTGGTTGCTCTCTCGGCGTGAGTTTTCTGATCGCTGAGCGAGTGTTATTTTCCTGGCTCTTGTCGCCCAGCAACAAAGTAGTAAAGTGAGTCCTCGCCGGCAGTGTGAACTGTCAGCGATCAACTATTTGTATATGCATCTCTTTTGTTAACACGGAATGTATATCTAACTGTACGTTTCTTGAGCGAGAAAATAGCCGATAGTTAGTAGTTTTCTCGCCGGCGGCGGCGGTGAGACAACTGCCTAAGGTAGAACGATGGGATGGGTCCCTTTATTTTAGTTATATTATAACTAAACCGATCAATCACGAATGCTTGTTCGAAAGAAGAAATGTTTTATGTTGTAGAAATTACTACCTCAATTTATGTAATACGTCATTCAACTTGGTATCGATTTTATTTGACATAACAAAGCGTTCTATATAAAAAAACACAGGATTTTTAAAACAAGAGATAGAAAACATTAAACATAATTTTTTTTACTTACAGAGATAAAAGTGTCTCTGTAAATAAGTAAAAAAAATGCTGCCTAACGTTTTCTAGAATTTTCAAACATTCCTGATACTATTTTATTTTCTTTTAACTGTATGTTTGAGTATGAATGAACCTAATAAAAATATATGTATCGATTTACCTTTTCCAGTTTTTGTTTCAACATAAAAAAAAATCAATTATTATCTTGTAGCAAACTACTATTTTAAAATAATTTTAGTTTAATTTAATTGAGACGCTTTGCGAGTTGGTTCCGAAAACCTTATTAAAGTATTCAATGCCGAGACTCGCGTAGTGGGCCATGAAAGTGTTAATACGTCTACCAGCTCATTAGAATGGGCTCGTCTACTTGCTGTTTCTGAGTGAGATTCAGGACTTTGGATATTATCATATCTATGGTTATTTGTTTCATAGTTATTGTATTCTATTTGATTTTTTCTGCCTCCCAAAAATCTACCAACCCTTTTAAGACAATAACTCATTTCTGGTGGCTACCTTTGGCAAAGAGAATACATACATTAACTATGTAAAGGCCTGTTTAGACGGCGTCAGTGACTGACTCCGAATTCGAGACAAGTCAGCGCTGACCCGAAAAAAAACCCAATAAATTGAATTGAAGTCAGTGTAGCGGACGGAAGTCAGTGCTGACTTGGAGATTCGCACACGAATATTTTGAAGTCAGTCGGCGCGGCTGGCACTGACGCCGCTAATGACTTGTGCACTGATCCTGTCTAAACCTGCTTTAAGATTGCATAGTTGCACACCATAGCCAGTGTGGTAAATTCTTTGATTTGTTAGATTAAAAAATCTGATGATTTTTTAATTCTATGCATAATTATAACAAGAGAATAAAAAATATTATAATTTCAAATCAGATTTATTCCTCGATTCTACACCTCCTTAGATCTTATCTAAACAATAATACAACTACACAAACTATAAATTAAGGTTAATGTTAATTATTCAGGTAGGTACAAAATACTCTATTACTTTCAAAAATACTTTCTTATGATACAATTCATGCTACGCCTTATTATAGAAATGCACTTTATGTTGTATGTAGTAGGTTTCGTATTTACTGTCCTTTTATCTTAAAAATAGCGAAAAATCTATTAAACAACTTAGGCAGAGGGCATCAATAATTATCATCATCATCACGTACACGTCCACTGCTGAACATAAGCCTCCCCCAAACTACGCTACAAATAGCGGTCTTGAGCGGCCTCCATCCATCGACTCGCTGCGACCAATCAATAAGTTTACATAAGCGTTAATTAACTACATATGACATGGGCGCCGCTTATTATTTACAAGTTAATGGCCGCAATTCAAAACAAAGTCCTTTTAAGTCTCTCCCTAACAGGCGCGGCCTGCGCTGGCCTTGAGAATGGAAAATTCGCGGAGGCCATAATTAGACAGCATTTTTTTTAAGTTTTAGGTATAAGTCGCAAAGGTAAAGATTGTGATTCTGATAGATCAGCGTTGTGATAGCTATGCACAATGGCTATCACAACATAATGCTGAGTCGGACGCCATTTTGTAGCATTTAGGTTTTCAAATTAGTTAGTAGTTATGTAGTATTTATGGTGCTGGGTAATTAAGGAACTAATTTAGTAAATTTGTTAATGCTATGGCATTAAGATTTCTCATTCTTATCCCGTTTAGATTATTAGTTTGCTAAAATATGTTCTAAGCGGAAGATCATGAGAGAGGCTGTAATTTTCAATCTTTACTAATACGACTTATACTGAACACTTTGACTGCGATTTTTTTCGACGACTGCGATCTTTTTTTTAACCTAAAAAATTCGTGCTGCCGCTCTACACAGCGGTTGTGTTGCGCCGCACATGCATTTCGTTCGAAAAATATTACGGCTTTGCTGAGTCACACAGATCTGTATTTTCTCATTATCTCAGCTAGTGTGGATTTACGCATATTAGTCACTTGTAGAAAACACATACCGTGTGATTTCAGCAATCAAAGTGTTAAGGCCAAATTCTGCTAACCAATCGCTTTACTGTGACAATGGTATCGTATCAGAATTGTCCATAGATGAAAGAAACTCTAGATCACTACAAATTGAAGCAATATGCAAACGCAGCTGGCATTAATTGCGGGGTCGTGCAATCGACCTGTGTGTATAGAAACATGAATATTACCCTGAAGAAGTCTATGGTTAAGCATGAAACTTGTTGTTCTCACAAACAAGGTTGTATTTCACCCTAAATAAAACTTTTGAAACCATCATGCTTATTAACGCTAAAGTCATTTAAAACGGGATATTTACCATGATTAGATTTTTGAGTTATCCAATATTTTGGCAAAGTTTCATGCGCCATGATCACGGAATAACTGAAGGCACTGCGAGTAAGTTTTTATGGGCAGACATACCGATCTACCCTCATTTTTTGTCTTTTAATACGAACGTTACCACTACCACCGGTTTCATTATCAAATCATGGTAAATATCCCATTTTAAATGACTTTAGTGTATTTCACCCTACTTACATTCATAATAAACATAAATATAGTTTTTACACTGTTTAGTTCTAATTTTTTTGCACTGTTTAGTTCTCGGGCACACATTTATTTTCACGGGCACTGCACGTGTTAACATTATTTACAACACTCCGTCACTGGTTCACTGGCTATCAAACAACGGGTTTTCGCCCGTTGAACTTTTCTCAAATGTTGTTCATATCGAACAGTACTTGCGCGATTGTGCGCGACGCTTCTACGCTGCTTATAGCGATTGAGGACAGGTGGGACTCGTACGAACGGAGTTGTCTGGAAACAGAACATATATAATTAGAAATCATCAATTAATAACTTAAAGCAACATTATAAGTGATGACTTCATTTTCACTACACACACACTTTTAGTAGCTAGGTACACATTGAATTGAAACTCGTTCTGCTTGCTCTCAAAAGGTGTGGCTGAAAATCAATTATTTTGGTTCTTTAAATAAATATTACGCTGAGCCCAGGCCTTTCACCATACTGCAGCACACACAGACATCTTACCCATATTTATTTTAATTTAATAATTGGATTTTTTTCTTATTTTAGTCAACTGTGTTTTATGTTTTTGTTTTACAGTGTAATGCATAATTGTTGTATTTTGTATGTGTGTGTCTGAAGTCGTTAATAAATTTTTTATCTGCTAAAGCATACAAAATAAGCTTTGAGACAAGTCGAAGGTGTTTGACTTTATTTCTAAATTGTATAAAGCTTACAAGATAAGCTGACAAGTCAAAGACTGGTCCTATAATCGGTTTACAACTGTATTTTTTACAAATTCGCGACGCACAATTTATTGTATATATATATTTGGATAGAGGACAAATAAAAATGATCATATTTGATCGTCATAATTTCCTAAAGCGTCAGATTTCTGAAATATTCACGTAGAAAAATAATTTAAATAACAATTATTAATATACATATGAGAATATCTAAGGAACCTAATTAAAACATTTGACTACCTAAATAAACATTTGACGACCGATGTGGCGCGGTGGGCGAAGGTCTGCCTGCGATGCAGAAGGTTGCGGGTTCGAGTCCCGCCTCGGAACAATTGTGTGTACGATCTGCAGATATTTGTTCCGGGTGCTCTGGTCGTTTTCTATGTATAAAAAAATCTATCTATGTAATGTATTGTATAATGTATATCTAGTTCCCATAACACAAGCTTTGCTTACCATGGGGCTAGATAATGCTGTGTGAGTGGTCCAGCATTATTATTATTATTATTACCTGATGTTTAGGGACGTATATTATATAAGAGTTTTCATTTGTTTATGTGTTCTCTATTTAAAAATATATATTTCATTATGCGCCGCGATTTTGAAAAATAAAACAAATGTTAGGGCCTGAGGTTAGTTTTGAAGATATTTGAATGGAGGGTTCCATACAAATATCTTTAACACATTGACTGCGATTTTTTTCGACGACTGCGATCTTTTTTTTAACCTAAAAAAATTCGTGCTGCCGCTCTACACAGCGGTTGTGTTGCGCCGCACATGCGTTTCGTTCGAAAAATATTACGGCTGTGCTGAGTCACACAGATCTGTATTTTCTCAGCCGCTGCGCTAGTGTGGATTTACGCATATTAGTCACTTGTAGAAAACACATACCGTGTGATTTCAGCAATCAAAGTGTTAAACCCCTATGGCAGGTAATGTTGTATTTTTACCTAGAGAAAACCTCTCTATCTCTCTTTTTCTATTTCGATCTCTCTCTCTCTCTCTTTTCTATTTCGATCTCTCTCTCTCTCTCTCTATTTCGATCTCTCTCTCTCTCTCTTTCTCTCTATATCTCTCTCTAGTAGGATAAATTATCTTACCGTCTGCCAGTATTGGAATAAATCACGATATTCCTTAAAATAAGCGCCGCCGTCAACCGTATGCTCTTAGTGACTGGACCTTCATTCTCATCCTGAAAAACAGACATTTCATCATTAGATATGATCCATCCAGATACAGCAATTGCACTGTCATGCGAGGGTTACAAACTAGCACACAAAGCATGGCAAAATCATTTGGATTGACGCGATTTGATTATGTTTTTTTTTAAACATTTCTCTCTCCAATAACTCCAATTTTTCGAGGCACATCTTCCATCATGGCATGTTGCAGCTTTGGATCGCGAGGAGTGGAAGGAGAAAAGGGACGCCTTTACCCAGCAGTGGGACAATAATGACTCAAAATAAATAATAATAATAATAATACTCCAATTTAGAGTCAAAGATATATTATGTCAAGAAAGATAATTGTGAATGAAAACTTAACAAAAACTGATAACGATAACAGAAAACAACGCATAATCTCACATGTGGAGCGAAAATAAGTTTACATTGTATGTCCTACTGATTATTTTCCAAAAAATTATGAAGCGACTAAGATTTTTATTAATTTACTGTCCTACGGTGACAGAATACCATAAGGCCAAAAACAGCACACACAAAAAATTAAGCTAAACAATCAAATGGTACTTATTCATATATTACAGTTGGTATATTAAAAGCATGACACACAACACAAACACATAAGACTGTGTATAATATCTCTACGCGCGGTGTGTGTCCGTTCTTTAGGCACATGAGGCAGCTAAATTATTTAGGCAGTGCGATAAAAAAAGCGGGCCTTACCTTCCTTTGAGGTATTAAAGTCGATATAAGTCAACATAAAATAAGACCCTAAAGTCAGGGTTCTTGCAACTAAAATTCCAACCAATAAAAAATGGTGCATAGTTCCAAAATCACACGCTAGATGTAGCGCTAAGTGTACTTGAACTCCGACTTCAGACTCCCATCTTTGTATCGTCGACAACCAGTATAGCTCAGTTACTGAAAGTTGAGTTTAGAGAACCGATCGAATGAAACGAAATTTCGAATGAGTAGGCTTCTAGCATACGTAAGACAATAAAATAAAAAAAAAATAAAAAAATCCCGGCAGCATTGAATAATTAAGCTAATATTCATAAATTTTGTAAATTAACATTAGTTCCATCATATCAGCCAATACACGTCCATTGCTGGACACAGGCCTCGTCATAGCACGCCACAAAGAGCGGTCCTGAGCTGCTTCTATCCATCGTCTCCCTGTGACCGCTACGATGACGTCAGTCCATCGAGTGGATGGCGGCCCTCCCACAATCTTTGCGCGTTGCATCGCGGCCGCCACTCGAGAACCTTAACTCCGCAACGGTTATCAGTTCTGCGAGCTATATGACATGCCCACTGCCACTTCAGCTTACTAATTATGAGAGCTAAGTCATGCAGTTTAAGCTGGCGGCGCTAGTGTTCCTCGGGGTACTCCCTAAAGCAGGGGTAATTTTGCATGCATGCATTTGTTCGTATTAGCCGCGCGCAGAGATATTTGGCACAGAGTATTTACCGGCTGCTCCAGATGAGTGCGGCTGAGTTCCGCCCGATGCTGCCGCGGACATAACAGTGTTAGTACAGTGAAACCATTACATTGCGGTGATCAAACTAAATCATTAAGGTGAAGCCAAATGAGCGAAGAATTTATGAGACCGAAAATACGCGGCTCACAACTCAAAAAATTACGCTCGTTTGGCTGCACCCTTTTAGTTTTCTATGTGGATTATAATGGATATAAAAAAAAAATTAAAATTGCGCACCTCATCAGGTAGTTTGTATCTGGATATATTTAAAATTAAGAATTGTTATACAAACATTCATGCAAATAAAGATTATGTATACTAAAATATATATATATATATAAATATCTACGTAAATAAATAAACATTGTTGGACAATCCACACAGCATCATCTAGCTGATTGATATGATGATTGATATAAATCAATTTCATATAATAATATAATATAAATCAATCAACATATTTTATTATACATAAGAAAATACCCAGAACACCCGAAACAAGTATTTGTAGATCGTACAAATATTTGACCCGATGCGGGAATTGAACCCGTACCATAAATGACATCCTGCTACGCAAGCGATGTCATTTTTTTTCTACCCTAGACAACGATATTGTTAAATAATGTGAAGTCTTACATTGTATTGTGTATTTTTATGTGTGTGTTAAATGCTTTTTTAAGTTTAAAGATGAAAAAATTAAGTCAACTGGGACAAAACAAATGATTAATGACAACAATGGCTATTGGCCTACTGAAAGTGACCCAGGTAGTAGTTGGCACATGTCGACGACCTTTTTAAAGTGACCCAGGTAGTAATCGGCACTTATTGTCGACGACCTTCTCCAAACAAATAAGTTGATATAATTATAAGCACTAATACAACGGGTATATATCGCGTTTCAACAGGTTTACACACTGTCTTGGTTACAGGATGTTAGATAGATAGAGAAATAAATATTTATCAAGCTCAGTTACATCACAGAACAAAACAAAACAATGTTGACTGACACGACAGTGTGTTAACCTTTTGAAACGCCGCGCCGGGAAATATAGGTAAATAAACGCGATAAATACCCGCTGTATTAGTGCTTATAATTATGTGTTCAGATCGCGTTAGTTTAAAATTATTTCTTAATAAGTAGATAATCTCACCATAAGCTCCCTAGGGTTGAACATATCAACGGCATGCTTGTTGAGCGCCGCCAGCGCCGCGTTGGGCGGGTATCCCAACGCGACGGGTTTGTTAGCTTCTGCCTCCGCCGCTGCGTGCTTGCGCGAGTTGTATATCGCTTTCAATGCCTGAATAAAGGGAAAATTTATTGTTGATTACGATTGATTACTCTCCACGGGGTGTACATTGTTAAATAAATTACAGAAAACAGCACTAACTCATTTCCTTTTTCAATCGAATATACTCATATGCAAGCAAGACTCCAAGCAAAGAAATTAGCGCGTCAGCCAGAAGTGACAATTCAGACACATTGGCAAATAAAAGCAGTCAAGTCAGTTCATTTTAATACGGTGGTACTAGCACCCAAACTTCAAACGTCTCTCTCTCTGCGTCTTGTTAATGTCAACTAGCTGTTACGTTCAGCGACTCGGGTGGTGATTTCTTTCGTCCAAGGACTTAATTATTTAGCTACCTCATTTTGTTATCTATTGTTTCTTTGATTTGATTGAATTGAAATGAATTGAATTGATTGTGTGAGACGTCATCCAGAGGTTTAGATTGAAAACCAGCGTCGTTACAGTTCTCGGGCAGCATTTTCGACTACATTCGACATTGGCAGGCTGCCTCCCATCTGCCTGTGGGCAGTGCCTGTCCTCTGTTAGACGGGAGAGTATATAGTAGGCTATACTACTAGTGTACTTACTTGCGGTGAGCAATGCTTGTCGGTGAGAGCCGCCTGCCTGTGAGCACACAACTAGTGGCTTTGGCGTGCAATGTTTTTATTTTATTGTTATAGTTTTGATTGTCTTGTGTCCGAGACGTCACCAGACGGCTCTATCGGAAGACCAGCGTTGGTTGTAACGTCCTTACAACTAACTCATGCTGAGACAGAGACCGTTTTGTGACTCAATTGAAAAAAATAGTTTTGTCTTTTATTTTAAAATCATGTTTTGTTTTGTTTTCGTTGCTAATAAAATATTCTTATTAAATGCGTGAGATAGCGCAGAGGCTATACTGCTAGTGTACTTATTTGCGGCGAGCAATGCTTGTCGGTGAGAGCTGCCTGTCTGTGAGCGATGCCTTACTGAAAGCAGGCACTGCCCACACTACTAGTGTACTTACTTGCGGCGAGCAATGCTTGTCGGTGAGATGGTTCAGCAGTGCGAAGGTGCGGCGCGGCACGCGGTCGCAGTCCGCCCACATGCAGGGCGCCTCGCCGCCCGCTGCGTCCGGGCAGTGCGTGCGCGCAGCGTGGTTGAATACCTCGCTTGAGCTCTCGAACGATCTGAAAATAAGTACATTTTGAATATAGGTGGGTCAACTACGAGCCTAGTGTGTGTAAGTTGCCAACCTTGCATGCTCGGATGAGCGAGCATGCCAGGTTTTGATAAAATTGCATACGTATGATAAAAAACGTAAGGTTACGGATGTATATTTTATACATAGAAAATACCCAGAACACCCGTCACGAATATTTGCAGATCGTACAAACATTGTCCCAAGGCGGGAATCGAACCTGCAACCTCCTGCGTCGCAGGCGGACGTTCGCCCGCCACGCCACATCGGTCGTCAGTTAGAAGAGATAGCTACTTACTTTCCACATCCTCTCCAGTGACAAATCCATGGTGTGTCATCTAAAGTTGGCGTCAGGGGTGGTGGGGTGGTTGCTGACACCGGCTTTACTACTGCAGGTTGCACTTTCTGAAATATATCATTTGTAAGAATGAATGAATGTATACTTTATTGCACTTAAAACATGACAAAATAACACCTTATATCTAAATTTTAAACACGAACTACCTACCCACATATATTTAATGGCCTCTATACACCAAACCCGCCGGCTAATAGGTATCACAAACTGCCCACCCATATAAATTAAAAAAAATCCTTTTTTCTACTTAATAATAAGATAAATAGGTGGCGACGCTTTTGTGCCTCGGGGTACCTTAACTACCTGTGTACATAATGTGTGTTGCTGAATCAAATAAATGTGTATCTATCATTTCCAATAAAAAAATATATCTACCTCATGAACTGGATGATTGACTATAGTCTCCTTTTCTCCAATTTTTGTAGAACCGACCATGATTGGCTGCCGCGTGATCACTTGCCTCACGATTGGCTGTTGTGCTTTCTGTAAGTAATAGAATCACTATCAAACTTGTTAACGCTCACATACGCTCGCAGAAAACAGTGTGTTGTGATATACGGCACACTGGCGTTACTTACAGCATTAGCAGTCTTAGTGTCATGCAGCACTGTCTGCCGCTGCGACTGTATCGCCGAGTACTTGTGGTTTCCCTTGTGCGGCGCGTTCATTATTATCTGCTGGTTGTTGGCCATGATGATCTGTTGAAAGCTGGTGTTACTTACAGCATTAGCAGTCTTAGTGTCATGCAGCACTGTCTGCCGCTGCGACTGTATCGCCGAGTACTTGTGGTTTCCCTTGTGCGGCGCGTTCATTATTATCTGCTGATTGTTGGACATGATGATTTGTTGAAAGCTGGCGTTACTTACAGCATTAGCAGTCTTAGTGTCATGCAGCACTGTCTGCCGTTGCGACTGTATCGCCGAGTACTTGTGGTTTCCCTTGTGCGGCGCGTTCATTATTATCTGCTGGTTGTTGGACATGATGATCTGTTGAAAGCTGGCGTTACTTACAGCATTAGCAGTCTTAGTGTCATGCAGCACTGTCTGCCGCTGCGACTGTATCGCCGAGTACTTGTGGTTTCCCTTGTGCGGCGCGTTCATTATTATCTGCTGGTTGTTAGACATGATGATCTGTTGGCCGGTTATCGCGTTGCCGGTGGATGTGCTTATGAGAGCAGGCGGGTTCTTTTGCGTTACTACTATCTGTGGGGTAGAAATCGGGTTCAAATATAGATATTTTATTTCACGAAGACGGTTTCGCCGACGACTTTTCTGCGTTTAGTTGCTTTGTGCTGACATTTTGCGTCGACCCTAAAACACTAGTGACTCGGACCGCGTCGCGATCGAGACTGAGTGATCGAGAGTGCTGCCGAGGTTACGCAAACTAATTCAATGCGCATGTGCACAGCTAACAACAGCCAACATCAAACCTTCTTCGTGAAATAGAATATCGTACACTAAGTTTAACATTTTTAATGTATTTACTTTTATAATAGACCTACATAATCAGAACATAATTAATATACACGTAGCGGTCTAACGAGTGGATTACCTTAAGCTGCGTTTTTTCATGCAGACTTATCATTTAGCAACGTTTAGTATAAGTTATATTACCTGTTGTTGCCCCTGGTTGATGATTTGACCTTGGTTGATAATTTGACCTTGTTGGTTGACAATCTGAGCCTTGTGAGGTTGCGGTTGCGTCGTTATTATCGGTTGCTGGCTTTGAGTTAATTGGGGGGCATTCTGTAGGTAAAAATAATATTATAGACGCTGATATATCTACAATTGACAGCAATTTACAGGTCAAATATATGCCATTGACCTTGAACAACTTTATGAAAGGAAACCCATTAGTGGGATAAAGAGGCCTAAATGGTAAGGGATCAAATCGGTTTAAAGAATATTTATTTTCTCAAAAGAAATTACATTTCACTTATTTGAGAAAACATCTTAAGCTAAGTATTTTAAGTAAACTTCGAAAAAATTAATTTCTGATCATAGTTAAAAAAAAAAAAAATCTGATCATAGTTTTTCCAGAACAATCACGCCTTCACCAAAAAATTACATAATATTCATCAAAAACTCTTCCCTTGGGTTAAAACACATACTAAAATTATCATGGTAAGCAAATAAAATAATGTAAAAGTACTAATTACAATTAAATAAATACACCGATTACCGATATATCATGCACCCGTATAAACTAAATACTTAACAAACATTTAAAGCTGCATCGACGACATTATGTAGATACTTCTAGCATGCTACGCTTAAAGCATTTTGTACTAATAATTACTAGGTCCTTATTCGCTAGTCTACAAGACATTCAAAACTAAGAACAAGATGACGTCATACATAGAATATAAAGGTGTGTTCCGATTTTTTTAAATCAGCGATTAAAGCGCTGATAGCGTACTCAAAATATTTTGCATTACAAGTTAGGTATCACGATATTGACAGTTGAGTGATCATTCATTCGCAACGGTCAGGGTCAACGGTCAATATCATTACAATTGTTTAATCTAGGACACTGGAAAAGTCGTAGGAAAAAGCAAGCGGCGCCATTAAAAAAGAAGTTGAAGTTGAATCCTTAACCTTTTCTATCTAGCCGATCTCTGTCTAATTATTTTAATTTGTTTCACTTTTTAATTACACCAACAATACAAATAATAACAAAAACAATGAATTATGGCAATTTTATAGTTCTGGTAGTAAGGCATTTTAAATTGAGTATATTGTCAATGGTTTAATATTGAATCTATTCTTTTACCCATTTACAGTAGATTTTGGAAAAAATTAAGTAAAAAAACCACGCCGTTTTGTCAACACAAAATCCAACTGCCCGAAAACGGAACCAAAGAATTGAGACATTATTGCATGCCTATTTTAGGTAGAATATAACTGTACTTATTTGAATTTTATTTGACTTAAATTGTCACGTATATTATGGCAAATAAATATATTCAATCTTTGAAATAGGTGAAAGCAGTGCCTGTGCAGAAACAAGACAGAGATCGTGCATTATACCGTCCCTAAACCAACAATACAGTTCTAAATCAACTTCTACGAGGAAAAGGTCATGGCCCTCCCGTGGGTATCTTATTTACCCTTTTGATCAAAAGTCACTGACACCCCTCTCTCTTCCCATCATTCGCAGACCATGACCTCTCAGGCTGGCACTCACACGTCCAACACCGCTGCCACACAACACAAAAATGAACATACAAATATGGTTATATAACTCGTCATATTTAGATGCATGTTATATTGAAGGCATCAGATAACAGACACGCGGGTCACTCGAAGCATGCGGTAAGTCATTTTGCCATTGTAAAATGTATCCAAATATTACAATTCGACCAAGCTAAGTTTGCACCTCGCGTCGTCGCGTAAGTTTGCAGCTAGGTGCAAACTTAGCTTGGTGGACTTGTACGTATTTAAGGCCATATTTGTATGCACATTTTTGTACGCGTGGGTAGATACGCCCTAGCGTGCAAGTAAGACAGTAGACCTGCGAGATTGCCTGCTTCACGACCGCTATGGTCTGAG
Source organism: Eupithecia dodoneata (assembly GCA_947044415.1). Taxonomy (NCBI): domain Eukaryota; kingdom Metazoa; phylum Arthropoda; class Insecta; order Lepidoptera; family Geometridae; genus Eupithecia; species Eupithecia dodoneata. Next base: position 8,240,200 of record OX345670.1, read on the forward strand.
TCGGCTGAGATGAGCTGACCAGCATCGGCTGAGACACTATCACACGCTGGCCGGTTTGCAACATCCCAGCGTTCTAGGAAATACACAGTTATTTACATGAGAATACAGTTCAGGGCCCTTGTTCCACTAACTAAAACGCTTCATTATAACAATGGCATCGCCTTAGAATGACAACAATGGTATCGTCTTAAAATGACAAAGTTTTATCTTTTTTTTTTAAACTTGGTTTCGTCTTAGAAAGCCACATTTTGGCATTTTACCTTTATGAAACTTACGCGATCTGAACACATAATTATAAGTAATATTTAACGAGTATTTATCGCGATAAATACCCGTTAAAGTTCTTATAATTATTTTACTTTTATTAAAAAAAAGTAGGAAAGAAACTACAGAAGGAGGGACGTTTCAAAAGTGTCAAGCTTGTACCCATTATATCAATATCTTCGTACAAACAGCACCGCATTACCTGGAGTTTCTTTCATCTATAGATGACGATACCAATGTCAGAGAAGTTATTGGAAGCAGAATTCGACCCCAGATCGCGAGTCTCCTAAGCATATAGCAGTAGTTTTTTTACAAAAAGTTATTGTGGTGTTAGTTCAGTATGTTATCCAATTATACTTTGTGGCTCGGTGTTGTCGTGTTAACTTATACTAAATAAGCTAATAGCTAGCCAAATCGCTTAGAAAACAAATTCTGATGCAAAAGTTATTTATAACGCTATATGTACAAAATGATTAGATTTTTGATTTTTCTATTATAATATTTCGGCACAGATTCATGCGCCTTGATCACGGAATAACTAAAGGCACTGCGAGTAAGTTTGATTGGCAGACACTGATCTACCCAATTTTTTGTCTTTTAGTACGTACGTTACCTGTGCCGAAATATTGGACAACCCAAAAATAAAATCATTAAAAATAACTTTTGTGTTAATAACCATGATGGTTTCAAATGTTTTAAATGGCAAAGTATGTTTTCTCAGCTTTCAATTTGATTAGTTTAGCTAGGTATTGGAAACTTACCGTCTCGTAATCAACTAAGAGCGTAAGATGCGTTCTCACTAAAGCTACGCAGAGCGGAGACGTGTTAAAATAAACCATTCACGGAACAGCGTAATGACGAGATGTGAATTTAAACGCATGTGATTGGTTAATTCGTTGACGCCTCCACTCTACGAAAACGGGGACTTATCCTCGATTACAGGGACGGGCGAGGTTGGTGGCGCTTTTATATCAAAGCGACCTTTAGAACAAGCTTTTATATGGTGACTTCACAATGAAAGCGGGAGAGAGAGCGATTCTATACAATTTTTTTATCGCCCCGCGCCCGCCTTTGTAATCTCTGAATTCACATTGAAATATAAACAGCCTATAACATATTCGCTATAAGCAAATACGAGTGTTCTAAATAATCTGTTAAAGCAACAACGAAAACTAATGTTTATGTGAGCTAATTATTAAACTAACAGTAATAGAAAAGTAGCCTTATATAAAAATTAGTGCCTGAATCGCAAAAAAAGAAAGGTAAGGAGTATGATCATCTGTCTCGCTCACATTAATTAAAATCTAATATCTTAAAAAGGATTGTACACCGAAAGCGAATCGATGTGATTTTTTTATGATTTAGTTGAATACCTACCTTGAACAAAGGTCCAGGAGAACACTTCTACTCGGGATTGTTAAAAACACAATTCAGTTCTCGATTTTTACTTTTTTCGTAAAATAAGGGAACAGGCCTTTACAACGAATTATATTGTAGCTAAAAACACTCCCGGTGTTCAAACGCATGTATTGATATCTCATTTAACAAGATCAGTTATGCTGTCTTGTTGCTCAGAGGTTATTAAAAGTCCCTGTGAACATAGATAGATACGACCACACAACTATTTATCGCGATCACTCGCGTATATTTTTTAACTACATAGAAATAGGTACTTTACGTTGTGGAGATAAGAGTCATTCCTAGATCGAGATCTTTAAAAGTTTGCTTCGTTCGCTTCAGTGTTCCTTAATCCTTAGAGTGAGCGAGACAGACACAGGTTAGAATGTTACACCCAATACAGAAGCAGTCTATGTAACCTGTATAATTTGCTGTTGGGTAATCGCCTCTGTTGCTTGCGCAATAAGGCTGTTTAGCGTCGCCTCGTCCAAACCGCCCGGATTGTTCACCTTATTGCAAAACATAAGGTTAATACCATTATATCCGTGAATAGCTTTTTCAGAGGCTTCGCATGCCTAGGATCTTATTTTTAAAACTTAAAACAAAGAAAGTATATCAAAATTTAGTTTTTGTAGTCGATTCTAAGATAATAAATAAATAAATAATGCTGGACAATTCACACAGCATTATCTAGCCCCATGGTAAGCAGAGCTTTTATTGGGTATGGGTACTAGATAACTGATATACATAATACAATACATTACATAGATAGATATTTTTTATTATACATAGAAACGACCAGAACACCCGGAACAAATATCTGCAGATCGTGCACACAATTGTTCCGAGGCGGGAATCGAACCCGCAACCTCCTGCGTTGCAGGCGGACCTTCGCCCACCGCGCCACATCGGTCGTCAAGTTAGATATTAGTATAGTTCTCTTATTTATAGAATTATCTCAACTTTAAAAAATCGATACTGGGATTTTCGTCCACAGATAAAATCAACTAATCTTAGCCATTTGCTTAAATTGAGTGTGAGTAAAAGCTCTTAATATTTTTTTCCTGGAAATGGCTATTTCTTGGAAATTCCATTTTCCGGGAAAAGATTTAGCCTGTACAAACTTCACATATAAAGCTCTCGACTTTAAGCAATAGCTAAGAGAAGCAACGTTTATTTAATTCTGTTTCAATAAGACAGAATGCGTAAAAATCTGCTTAGATTGACTCTGATTCTTTAAGAGGGTTTTAATTTCAAAATGCAATACAATTCTGATTTTGAATAGTTAATATTATTTTAGCATTTTCTAAGTAGATACGTACCGTTAATGTAAGTGGTCCGCCGGCCGTCGTGCCTTGAACGATAATGATCGTTTTTTGCATCATGTTACTCGGTATGTTCTGGGCAATGTAACTTATACCTCCTGGAAAATACAAAATAAAACATAAGTACAGAGACAGAGATCTTATAGTGGTTTTACACTGTTATCGCAGCAGATATCTTTCAGCAAGGCTACCATGGCATTCTACATATAAAGTAACGCGCGCTATCAGCGTTATTACGCTGATTTTAGCGCGATTAACGCGTGCTAAGGCGCATTTATATTTTATATTTTTCTAAGGCACTTTGACTGCAATTTTTTTTCGACGACTGCGATCTTTTTTTAACCTAAAAAATTCGTGCTGCCGCTCTACACAGCGGTTGTGTTGCGCCGCACATGCGTTTCGTTCGAAAAATATTACGGCTGTGCTGAGTCACAAAGATCTGTATTTTCTCAGCCGCTACGCTAGTGTGGATTTACGCATATTAGTCACTTGTAGAAAACACATACCGTGTGATTTCAGCAATCAAAATAGCGTAGTAGCCTTGCAGGTCTCGAGGAAATATAGATTTTAGCGCAACGCAATAAAGTTCAAACTTGTCGAACGCTTGTACCGGTTTAAGATAGATGGCTTGATGACTATACAAGTCATTTACAACGGAATATTTACCGTGCTTTGATTTTTGAGTTTAAAAATTAAATATCCCGTTCTAAATAATGTTGTATTAATAACCATGATAGTTTCAAAAGTTTGATAGAAAACATAAAGTTCGAATGATAGATACCTTGCGCATTGCTAGGCGTTGCTATAATCTGCATCGGTTGTTGCTGTATGAACTGCTGCTGTTGGCCCATCGACTTATCTGTAAAATACGAGTACATTCATTAGAAATAATCGCATTACATTGTCTAATTTACATTCCAGAAAATCCATAGTTACGGACGAGATGGCGCCGTGACGATCGACATCAGGATGTGGTTTAAACACCGTGCCTTCCGGACTCGCTTTCCGACGTCAAGCCGTAGGTCCTGCGCACGACTTTTTTCCGGTCGTGTTGGTCTATATCCCATCCGATTATGAGAGTAAAGAAATGGAGGCTAGCATCATCATCACCATCGTCATCCGCTCTCACGGCATGATGCGCGCCTTGACAAAATGTTCAACATACTGCGTGGATATCGTAAGAGCTTGAGTCCCCTCTAACTCAAGCTCTTACGACATCCACGCAGTATGGAGGATCAATTCTTACGCAGCGAAACCTACGGCATTTTTTTTATTGCCCCGTAACGAAACTAGTTTTTTTAAATTACCAAAAATAATACCAATTAAATCACAACTCAGTTGATACAAACCTTGAAGTATAAGCTGTCCAGACTGCGACTGTATAATATTTTGTACATCCATCGGCTGCACTTGCAGCATTGGTTGTTGAACTTGCATTGGTTGCTGTATCTGAAGATAACACAATGATAATATTAATGCGAATGTTTGGAAGAATGGACGATATATAGAGGGATGATGTCCGTTTGTTACTTATTGACACCAAAACTTCTGTAAGGATTGGCCAGAATTTGCTTAAATTTTGCATACAGGTAGAGGCTTGGAAGAACAAAAAGAATTGTATCCTATAATACAGCTCTCATGGGTTACATTTTTAACGTTTCAATATAATCATAGCGTCTAAAGCCGCGGGCAAAAACTAGTAAGTGGGTAAAAAGAAAAAAATATTAGCAGTAATTTTGCTCACAACCAAATTGACGTTAAACAAACGTTAATAACGTTAATTCTTGTCATAATCACCTGCATCGTATTGCCTTGCATTTGCAACGTGGGCTGTTGCACTTGCATCGTGGATTGCACCATTGTCGGTTGCTGGACCTGTAGCGTTGGTTGTTGCACCTAAAAAACATATACTCGGTCCTAGTATCCAAGACATGAATTTGTAAGGAAATGGGTTTTAAAACCAACTAAATATTAGTGGGAAATAATTTGCGATACACGTATTATTGGAGTAAATCTCAAAATTTCGTAACTAATGTTAGGTAGAATTGATTCTGTTCTGGCCAACTACCACCTCTTCAAGACAGAGTGAAATAGCTGAGCTTTATCAATAAATGTTTCTCTATCTCTATCTCTAATAGATGTCGTCGCCACGAATAAATAGGTGTCATTTAGACTAAGATGACTCGTGGCGACGATGTATCACGAAGTTTATATTCTAGACCGGTAGTAATAATTTGCGTAGTTTAAGTTTGTTGTGTATAGTAGTTTTAAGGTAAATAAAAATATTTTCTTTCTTTCTTTCTTTCTTTCTAACAAAAGACGACAGAAATCTGTCGACGGATCCTATTTAAAATAATACTTGATTAACGTAAATACCTGCATGATAGGCTCTTGAATAACCATAGGCTGGTTGTCATTAGACACAATAACGGTGGAATGCATTTCCTGTTCTTGCTTTACTAGCTGCATCTGTCAAAATATTAACAAAATGAATAAATATTGCAGGACACACAGGATTCCAGTACCAAATTAAGCAGAGCTTTGTGTACTAGATAGCTGATATACTTAATATTTTTTTTAAACTTGTTTGCACTAGCTGCGACCCGCTGCTTCGCCCGCGTGGCAATCTATGAGTCAAATGGTTTATAAACCTTCCTCCAGAATCACTGACTCTATTAAAAATAGGTTGCGTTGTTTTAAAGATCTAAGCATACATAGAAACAGACAGACAGCGGGAAGCGTCTTTGTTTTATACTATGTATTGATATTTGTATTTCTGTCTGTCACCAGTTTCTAATTAATACATACCAAATCCTCTTCATCTTCCAAAGCCGAAGCAGCGAGAGCCGCGTAGAGATTCGCCGCCGTCTTTGACGCTGTCTCCTGTGGTGGATTTAGCTGCGAATTAACCAAATATTACTTAATAGTTTTCAATTTTGAATAGATTGGCGATATGGCGCTATTTAGGGATCCCCTTAAAGAGTCTATAACGCCCTGTCTGTAGCTCGCTGCACTCCTCGCGTGTCTTGGCGACCGACACTACTCTCGCCGCGTCGTGGGCACAATTTAAGAACAGACTTATCGATACCCCCAAGGAATAACATGGTAACTCACTTTTTGTCGATGTGGAGTTAACATCATATACGTATTCCAAAAAAATATATCTACGCTATGGTTGTATCTCCAACCCTTTGTATTCAAAAGTTATGATTCATCAAAACATGGTAATAATAGCATAATTTTCAATTCTTCGCAGTGAATAAATTGGCATTTTGAGTTTCGTAACAATCAACAACAAGAAATCGTAAAAAAACATAAACTCCCCAGGACAAAGATTCCAATTAGAGTGATAATGTAGTGTAGGTACATACCTAATGTACCACGTCACTCAATGACCTACTTTAGAGATAAGGAAAAATAGAATTATATTTTATTAAATGTCAAACATATCGGATTACTTACGGAGAATCTTGAGATAAGAAAATAGAATATCAATATCATGTTACAAAAATAAGGAATTAATAAATTCAAATTAGAGGTAAATCTATAGTATAAAAAGGCATGTTTTAACTCAATAAATATTCAGTATTCAACCTACTACAGTCGTGTTAATTACTCCTCCTACCTACCAACATTAAAATAATATTACTTGTAGATTGCAGTAAAAAACCACTTGCATAATCGAACTACCTGAAGTAAGCAACAATAACACTAACTTCTCTGCTCACCTCAACTTTTTTCTTCTTAGCCGGCGGCTCCACATACGAGTGATCAGTAGCCACTTGCTCCACTATATCCTTTTCATTCTTGATCTGAACAACACCCTGAATCAGCTGCGGTACAGGTTCTGACTTGACCTGCATCGGTTCGTTTTTGAACTGGATCAGAGATGGAGGGAGCTGGTCGCTTTTGAGCTGGATTATTTGACCTTGGTCGTTCTTTAGTTGGATTAGTTGACCTGGAAAAATATATGTCAATAAGTAAAATTTTTGGGTTTTCACACTGATTAAAAAGAAAGTGTTTTATTTCTACGGCCCTAAGCAAAGCAAACACGACCGACCGACGACATGGCGGCGCGGCGGGCGTAAGTTCGCTTCTGAGGAGGTTGCTGTTTCTATTCCTGCCTTGGGACAAATATCTATGTATCTATTTAATGTATTGTATTTGCATTGCTTACCGGTCATGATGTTGGTATGTGGATTTTCCAGCATTTTTTTTATTAACATTCGATACCTCTCGAAAAGGGTAAACAGCCTGAGCGCACAAACAAAACATTCCCCTACTGGATAATACGTTTCACCCACCTTGATCATTCTTAATCTGGAAGAACTGCCCGCCAGAGACCAGGCCTCCCTCACTAATCTGTATCATAGGCGCGTCCTGCTTGACCTGTACAATCTGCCCCGTCTCTGTGATCTGGATTGTAGGCGCGCCCATCTGTGGCGTCATTTGGACCACTTGGACCGGTGGGTTAGATTTCTTCTCCAGTAGATCGGCTAGCATCTTGTTTTGGTTGGACTTCTGGGTGGAAATGATATGTTTGTGAATGGCATGTTTTGAAATGTTTTTTGAAAGCTATTCGTCAGAGCTACTCGGCAGAATGTGTCAAAACCCTTGTAAATTTACTTACTTGTTAATTATTTTCGGGCTAATAGATGTCTACTTTGAAAAACGAACAAAGTTGACGGATGACGTCGATCGCACGGATCAAAACATACCACCAAATGCCTTCGGGCGCGTCACTTACGAAAAACTTTCGTTCCGGTTCTTCAAAGTAAGGTCAATGAATGAACGGATCGGTCCTTCTTTTTTTGCCATCCGTCAACTTCAATGGTTTTATAAGGTAGACCTCCAACTCTTTTTATAATATATCTTTTTCTCCATCCTGGTTGCTTTAAGCGATAAGGCCGCCTATTGTACTGTTACTATGTAAGATTTAGATATAAGGTGTTATTTTGTTATTTTGGGTACAATAAAGTGTTCATTCATTCATTCATTCATTCCTCCAACATTTTTCCTGAACTAGGCCACAGATGGGCCCTTTTTCGTGTCATGCATAGGCTACGCTATAAATATCGTGAGCTAGGTACAGTCCGTCTAAAAGAGTAGAAATTAATGTTTGTGGAACTAACTATATTCTGTGGCTGGCAACATTTCATTAAAAGTCAATCTTGTCACTTGCTTGTCTTGTAATGTAAACATTGTTTGCTTTCGTTTGAATTCTTGCTTCAATTCTAGTTTTTATCCAAAAACTTATTATAAACATTTGAAAAATGAATAAAACAATCCGCAGCGGCACTCGTGAAGTGATATACAAAGTGTTTATGCGATGTTTAGCCGAATTCCAAGCCGGCAGATTGCTCACGCAGATGGAACACGTTTATAAACGAACAGCGGATCTGACTGGTAAGTTATGAATTAATGTAGTACTTTTAGTCACTTTACACTCCTTTAAATAACGGGTGTCCCAAAAAGGACGCAAGATTTAAATTTGCCGCCATTTTTGTATTTTATTGCTGGCAACCCTAAAAAAACTAAATTTGACAGCTGAATGTTTAGGGTTTGTAAAAATGGCGAAAATACGAAAGATCAACGCGTTTTTATTATTGAACAATATTTCAAAAGTAATGAAAGTTTAGCGGGTACGATTCGAAAATTCCGTACAAAATATGGTCGGAATATTGACTTGATGGCTTTGTTAATCGTCAGAATTGCCGCACTTGGGGCTCAGAGAACCCACATGTGATTGTTCAAAAACAAATGCATCCACAACGGGTCACTGTTTGGTGCGGATTTTGGGCTGGAGGCATTAGGACATAGGACCATATTTTTTTCAAAATGAGGCCGGTCATGCAGTTACTGTTAATGGAGCTCGATATCGCGACATGATAACAAGGTTTCTTCTAGCCAAATTAGAGGATATCGATGTGGAAGCAATGTGGTTTCAACAAGACGGGGCTACTTGCCACACAGCCAGAGAAACGATGCAATTACTGCATGAAACATTTCCTAGTCGTGTGATCTCTCGATTCGGTGATCAGAATTGGCCCCCTAGATCTTGCGACTTAACGCCTTTGGACTTCTTTTTATGGGGTTATTTAAAGTCTAAAGTCTATGCCAATAAGCCCACAACCACTCATGCTTTAAAAGAGGAAATTCGACGCTGCATTGGAGAAATTCAGCCGCATCTATGTAAAATGGTCATAGAAAATTTTGACAAAAGAGTGCGTATGTGCCAGCAAAGCCTAGGAGGACATTTGCCTGACGTATTATTCCACAAATAACCCTATTTTATGTATTTCAAGATTTTATATACAAATATATTATAACGAAAAAAAATTGTGTTTTTCATCAATTTCAAATCTTGCGTCCTTTTTGGGACACACGTTAGTAATGTCTTATCCAAGAGTGGTCTTATCATGAAATATTTACTTCTATATCTACAGTTGAGGTTATGAAAATAAAACACATATTTATAGTGCGTGTGACTGGTTTTGATACTTAACAATATAATTTATTATTTTCAGGTAAATCCGAGAGTACAGTGCGACGAATAGTTTCGGAAGGATCCAAAACTAAAGGAAAATTCAAAAATGTTGGATCCAGAGATATAAAACAATTAACCGAATAGGCATTTGCTTCTATAACTCCAGTAGATTGGAAATCATGTTGTGACCATGTCAAAAAAATTTAAATGGAGTACATGGAAAGAGGCCCCAGGCTATATCAAAATATACAAGAATTAATTATAAGAGTTGGTGAGGATAGCAGCAGCAGCAGTGAGTCTGAATCAGAATCAGAAGATTCCTGTCTGCCTAGTACTTCTCGGCAAGATACTCCTGAGGCAATAGATGACAACACGTCTGGTGTCGAATATTTAGATTTTGATATGTTGGACGACTAATTTTATGAATAAATATTTTATTAATAACACTTAACTCTTGTTTTATTATTTTACTAGCTATTAGTAGAATTGAACCACAACTTGTGATGTAAAGTGGTTATGTGAAGCTAACTTAGAATCATTACAAAATATTTATGCCAATAATAGAATAAATAATTAGCAAGTATCAAAATCAGTTATTATATAGTATGGGGTATACCAGTTAAACGACAGTGGCGCCCTCATTTTTTGTCTACTCTTTTTAGACGGACTGTACGTTGAGCTATGAAAATAGAGGAAATGCTCTCTATTTTCATAGCTAAGCGTAGCTTTTTTATTTTTTTTAATAATTGTTTATTGCGTAAAAAAAGTTCATGACGCTTTTGTATTACCAATGTAAAGCTATTCTGAAAATAACTTTTGGTTAGGTAGTGAGAGTGTGATTCGACACATTTTTCCGCTTAGATACGTGAGTTTGAGTTTTTTTGGGATAGCATATTTTATCATCATCATCATCATCATCAGTCTATATTAGTCCACTGCTGGACATAGGCCTCCACCAATGAGCGCCATAGCACCCTGTCTTCAGCTTGACGCATCCAGCATCTACCTGCAGTCTTTCGCAGGTCGTCATCCCACCTGGTCAGAGGGCGTCCTACACTACGTTTACTGATAGCATATTGACTATAGTTAAATTTCATAACATATAATATAAGAACGATACTTACAATAGTCAGCTGAGTTTGCTCGTCAATCTGAATTTGGACCGGTTCTTCTTTTGTCACTAAAATAAGACAAATAATAACATTGTAAATTAAATAAGGAAATATAATAATAATAATGCTATTTAAATCATTTGAACGAATATAATTACCAAGTTGTTCCTCGTTCACAGCCTGCTGCTATAATAAAGAAAACAGTAAAATTAAATAAATAAATAATGCTGGACAATTCACACATATTATCTAGCCCTATGGTAAGCAGAGCTTGTGTTATGGGTACTAGATAACTGATATACATAATACAATACATTACATAGATAGATATTTTTTATTATACATAGAAAACGACCAGAACACCCGGAACAAATATCTGCAGATCGTACACACAATTGTTCCGAGGCGGGAATCGAACCCGCAACCTCCTGCGTCGCAGCCGGACCTTCGCCCACCGCGCCACATCGGTCGTCAAATTACATATGTTATTATAGAATTTATGATTATATTTATTAGTAAAAGGATTTCTTTTCTTGTTATTTTGATCATTAGAGTATCTTTGAATATTTAGGGTAGATTCGGACAAATACGAGAGTAACTAACCCTAGTATAATTTTACTCTTTGGACTTACTCGCAGATAGCATAATTTGCGTTTTTCTATCGCAAGAGTCGAGTAGCCAACACTAAGTATTGTTACTCTATGGATTATGAATGAATTGTGAACGAATATGTCAGCCAACTAAAATCGAAATACAATTGTTCCAACACCGCGTAACAAGATTTTGTGTCTACCTAATTTCGCAGGGTTATAGTAGTCAATGTTGTTATTACAATTAATTGCAGCTGTTGTTCTAGCGGCCACCATTAAAATACTCTGATAACGTTTACTTCATGGATTTTAATAAATTAAATAAGTGTAGGTAGTGTGCGAGGGCTTACGTACTTTAATAACAAAAATCCATGGATTTTGGCGGTGTAAGAAATTACTCTCGGATAGACAGTTATTCTAGGAATAAGATTTGGTAAAAATCCAGTCTAGAAACTTTACAGTGTTATGCGATTTTATTATCAGGATAAAATGTGTACCACTTTGGCCGAATCCACCCTTAGTACATTCATTCTGTAAACGATGTTAGTTGGAAACTTATTTTTATTGAAGCCATAATGTAGTCCGTTATGACATAACATGAATTATCACTACTTGTCGATTAGTAAAATATACATATGACTTAAGTTCTAAAGGATTTTCTTAAGATTTCAAAACTTTTAACACCACAAGACAAATCTTACCTTAGGAACTTATTTTAACGGGTTTAAAATGCATGCAGAAACGGCTATTTACCTCATTGACCATAACCAACACACAACATGCATAACTAAAAAACTTTGAAAATATACAAGGTGCAACGAAACGGGTGTACTAAGATGATAATGGAGTAACTCCGGCCTTTTAAGGATACAATTAAAAAAAATATATATGTTATCGTCTTCCCTAGCATATTTTCCAGCAAAAAAGCCTTGGTACCTGTACATATGTACAGTGGTCGTGGTACAGTAACTTTGAGCATATATGTATTTCACCGGGTGTTGCCACCGGGTACCAAGAAATGTCTTGATACTCGATGGCAAAAACCCTCTCTTCAACAAACTACTTTTTTTTATTTCTATTCTGCTCGACAAGCCAACGTTTTAGTCTTATTTATAATGATTTGATTTCCCCCCCTTTATCTGCTTAGTACACCCATTTCAGTTGTACAAAACTTGCCTTATCATGCACCGCAGGATTAATGCTGGCAACACCGACCGGCGTGATCGCAGTACATTTGATCAGTTCCTCGGGATCCACTTCCATTGCCTGAGAGAGGGAATATTAATCTCACCTTTATCCTCCTTCTCTAATCGCCTCTTTACGCTATTGATGTTTGACGTGACTTCTTTATCAGCTAGTTTATGACTCATATAAATACTTTTAAGCCCATGCCCCACGGAGAGGCTACGCACGTGTGTCTGTCTTCGGTTTGCTCGAAAATTTATGTGATAACATCCACTGCTACCCCCAAACACGCTACGCACGAATTGAAGATTAATGACGACATTGCTACACGCTCAGCTCAACAGTGGGACATTGAAGCTGTGCAGCGCTAGCACGTGTACAAAGTCGTAGGTTTTTCATGTATAGTGTGTGCTGCAGTGGAAACGTAGACGTCAAACAAACGAACCCACGCAGCTAAAATGCGCCGCGTGGCCGTGCACAGCGTGGAGCGGCGGCTTTACTTTCTAGATGCAGGGGAAATTTCATTTTGGTGATATACTGCGATGGTCCTAGACCTTGAAACGCTACTTAGATACAGGCAACATCAACTAAAATCTGTCTTGAATCAAACCAATCAAACAGAGCGCTTGATTTACATAACCAAATGATCCTATTGGTGGGTTCTTATACCTTATAAATACGTGGCGCTGTTATGTCACTGCGAGTGACCTGATACGCCTTCTTCGGTATTTTGATTCAAATAGGAAGTAAAACTTGCACACGAGCCCCCAAAAATCCACCCCAAGATTCAAAACGACCTTATTGGTACAACAAAACTACCATGCCACCATGCTTGAACAAAACACTATAATTTGAATCAGGCATTAATCAAAATTTCATACATAAATATAACGGATATCTTCTAAAAGGAATAATTAGTGTCGATTCTGCTAAGTACAAACAACAGCTAAAGATATTGCCATCCCTTTCTTGACGATCAAAATAAAAAGGACAGCAAAATGTTTAGTGCCTAAAATTTTATAACGTCACAAAGTAGAGGTAATATAAAATATTAATTACCTGAGAAGGAGCTTGTACAACGACGTTTGCCCTTCCTTGTTGATTTTGCTGTCTTTGGGCGACCTAAACATAAATAATTATTGCATTACAAAATATACATAGCCATTTGAGGAAATCTTGAATATTTGCCAATGTTTTCATGAATTATTCGTATTTAAGAACTAAATTAAAATGTATACGTCCTGTTAAAATTATAAAATGAAATTAATAAGGATATAGAATTTATTCGTTAGCCCCATACAGCCATACATCTTTGTCATGCATAATTAAAGAAATTATCGACAGATACTCCATTCGACTTAAGTAACTTAAAAATTAAGAAAGTTTACAAAACCCTATGTAACTTTGAAAGAAAAACAGTTTGATTTAAGAAAGTTTGGATATATTCAATGGGGCTAGATAATGCTGTGTGAATTGTCCAGCATTATTTATTTATTTATTCAAAGTATTATGGCTACAAAAATAAAAACTTTTAACGCAGTATGAGCTTTAAAATGTTCAGTGGCATATATTCAGAATTCCTAAGTTTGTGGGGTTAAGGAGGCGGCACACAACTTATCATACAGTTAAGTTAAAAACTCTATACGTCATGCTTGTCAAAGCTCAAAACTCATGCCGATTCTTAAATAGTTAGTTCTACTGTTTTATGTCGACATGCCTTTGCGACTACTTACAAATTTCATTAAAATTGGTTTATTTTGTTTTTAAAACTACATGCTTGGTTAGATTTAAATCTGTGAATATGTGATACCTTGATGTTTTATAACTTTGTGCACTCATGTCGTTGTTTTCAGTTTTCGCTAAAATTAGAACTAGCTAGAATTGTTATTACAAATTGTATGTATATATTGTGTTTCACTTCATAAGGAAGACATTTTTATATTGTTAATTGAAAAAAAAAACTGCCGATCGGTAAATAAATTGTGTATAATAAAGTATTTCATTGAGTGCCTCTTTAAATGTAAGAGATTATTAAACTAGAAGAACGCGCACTACAAATACTCGATTCTATTCGAATGGAACTTAGTAGGTAGGGCAGCTGGCAGCTGGTAAATGGGTAGTCTAGGGCAGCGTATCAGTATTGCCATTGAGTGGGGCAATGCAGCCAGCGTCTTGGGGACGCTTCCGATTAGTACTGATTTACATCCGTTGATTCGCCTCTAAATTGTTTGCAAAAGTCTGTTAGCTAATTAAAACTGTAAATACAAATTCTATTTCTTTTTTGTTCTATAATTATAATTTTCTTTGTTTAATAAAAACCGAGACGAGCCTAAAGCACGTATTACAAAAGATTAGTCTGATCTCTGCTTAAGTAACGCTTTTTTTATAGCATAAACGTCACTCAAATATCCTACTAATTGTAATGGATGTTTGTTACTCTTTCACGTAAAAACTACTGAATGGATTTTAATGAAACTTTACAATAATATAGCTTATATATCAGAATAACACATAGGCTACAATTTATAAAGATATATTGTATATTATCCAAAATATCCATCACCACGCGGGTGAAACCGTGAGGCGCAGCTAGCAGTATAATATATAATAATCTATATACTATGTGTGTTTCATGTGACAAATAAATTATTTTCTTACTTATATTTTTTTTATTTTTTATTTAGCCTGTTTCGTCCGACTGCTGGGCAAAGGCCTCCCCCAAATCTTTCCACTCAGTGCGGTCACGTACTAAAAACATAAAAATAAATTGATGTTCGTTTGTCTCGCTAAAACTTGAGAAAGGCCGATTTAGCTGCCTTTGATTTTGAAATGTTTGTCGTAGTCCAAGGAAGGTTTAAACGATTTAAGAAAATATGCTAAAATTGCGCCGAAATTTCCACGCGGGCGAAGCCGCGGGGCGCAGCTAGTATCTTTGACTGAGCAAGCTTTTATAACACGGGCCTAAGAGCGTCATCAAAGTTGACGGTGACCTTTACGTCAACAAATATCGAAAGTTAAAAACGTGTTTGTACCCAGTACCCAAATCACACCCGTTAGTACTGTTAGTATGCACTTACTTGCACTTGCGGTTGCGCAGGGCTTACTTTATGCGCTAACAGGTGTTTTATTAGCGTTGTATTGGTCGGGTTGGATTCTAGCGGTGTCGTAGGGTGGGCTTGTTGTGGCTAGAAATACATCAAATAAATACTCAGTTACTCAAGTCCATAGCTGAACGTCCCTCCCCCAAGAGAGGGGGTTCTGCCTTAATCTCCACGTTTGGCAGGCGGATTGGAAGTAGAAGCGCAGTGGAAGTGTTAAAAATTAAAAATACACTACAACGTAGTAAAATTATCCATTTTAAGCAAAAAAAATTAAGTTGGAATAAAATTATATAACTCTGCTGTATTGGCAATTGTTTGTTGTTTTAGAAATTTGGCCTAAAATATAGCAGGATAATTTTTTTATATGCTGACCCGGTTTCTACCCGGTCAGCATATTATTGCTAAAATTAATAAACCAAAAATTAATAAATTAATGGAGTAGTGCTCTGGTAAGTGCTATATTTTAAATATATGTATATTTTAATTCGGATCCAAGTTTTGTAAGATAATTTTTTTAGCTCTTTTCCATACATTGTTAGTATAATGAAAGTAACGGCCTTTCTGTGTATTTTTAACACCTACACTGCGATCACCAATACGCCAAACGTGATGATTATAGCATAACCAACCTTATTTGGGAGATGCACATTCACTTGTGGACGTATTGCTGAACTGAGGATCTAGCTTTCCAGAAATAATAGAGTGTATATAGGTGTGTACAATATACATATATGTATGTATATACTAACCGGTTGTATGACTGGTGTTTTCACTTCTGGTCCTAATTTGATGGACAGTTGAGCTTTCAGTATAGGCGATGCTGGTCCCGCTGAAAACAATTAAAAGTTATTTACGGAGTTAATACTCTCCTATCTCTCTCTCACACTCTAGTTATCTGATACCCATAACACAAGCTCTGCTTAGCTTCGGCCCAGATAATGCTGTGTGAATTGTCCAGTATTATTTATTTATTACATCTTCATGACCAAACAACAAATCGGGGTTGATATTTTACATACAGGTAGTCCTAGGCCCGGATATACAGAACATATAGGCGACTTTTTACCTCGAAAGAACATGTGCGAAGTAGCGGTAGGAAGCTAGTAAAAATAAATATAATTACTAGTTTGTGGAGTTCTATTCTGGGCTCTCGATCGGATGCCGACGTAGACCTGTTGCGTCTCGCCAGATGCCAATGTCACTTGATTTGGCCCTACACTGCCGCCGAAAACGCTCCTGAAACAGAAGTTTATTTATTTATTATTATTTATTTTTACACATTATTTTCCCAATACTGAGCAAAGGCCTCCCTTTTCTCCTTTCACTCCTCGCGATCCAACGCTGCAACAGGCCACGATGGAAGATGTGCCTCGAGCTCGTCACAAACAGAAGTTTGTATGAATACAAATAATACGTTATTCAATTCGTTGCGTTTATACAAAGATGCATAGTTTAACCATCAATTAAATAATTGGGAAAAAATTAATGGGACACATAATATTCACAAGCGCATGGCACTATGTTCACGTGTCCAGTGCTTCATGAAATCGCAGTCCGTGTCCAGCCTTCCAGCTATGAGTTTCAGATAGCTACTGGTACCGCCCCTATTCCTTAGCTCTCGCCTCTTTTGAAACCCACGCATGGTTCATTGTTCAAAATTGTGCAATGCTAGGCATCATCACAGGTCACGGTGAACGGAACTATCATCTTTTCAAGACTGGAGCCACAGACAGTAGCCTGTGTCGTCTTCCACAGTCTCATGAAGCATAGCTGCTTGCTGTAAGAAGAGACTGTGGTACACTGCACTGCCACAGAGGCCAGACGAAAAAAGGGATTAAATATTCTCTTATAGGCATCAAACCCACACAAAGAAAAGCTGAAACGAAGCTGTCAATCGCCTAAAGTCCTGCGTCGTAATTCGCTGTCGTCATGTACCGGGGAATGCGGATCTCCAATGACATCTCGTCATTGGAGATCCGCATTCCCCCACACAGAATTAGAATAAAACGGAAGAATTCAAACAACCCCGTTGTTTGAATTCGTCTTAGAGATTTTCGATCTATTTAGCTAGACTTCCTAGCAAGGCCATAAATTTACCCGACGAGCCGTGGGAAATGCGCGGGGGTAATGACCCCGAGTTTGGTACAACTCGGGAGGTATAATTATTATACTTCTGTTGCGTCGCACGCGCTGTTGTACTGAGGTTGCAGTAGTTCGTAGGATTAGCGAAGCCAGCGCAGACAACCTGTGTAGTACAACTCACCTGACGAGTCTTGGGAAGTGCGCGGGAGCAATGACTCCCTTCCGACCGAGTTTAGTACAGCAATTGAGGTATAACTTGTATAGTTCATTCGCGTCGCACGCGCTGTTGTCCTGGGGTGGCAGTAGCTCGTAGGAAGAGCGAAGCCAGGCGAGCCCAAAGTGTTCGTTTTCCTGGAAATTAATACAATTTGCCAAAGGTTATTTTCTGATTTTAAATTGTAAATTGTGTTCGTTAAAATCAACCGTTGATAACCGATTTCATATGCTTACTAATGTGCAGTAGTCTACACATTAGTAACTAAGTTAGCCTTTTATTTCTAAAAGTCTTAGTTACATTTATGACACCAGCTAAATCTAAATTAGTATAGTATTTAATAACCTAATAATTCTAAATTTTTAATGTATTACGTATTATGTTTGTTGGTCGGAGACAAATTTTAGGGTGCCTGCGGTGGTAAGGTGAGCAAGGTACGAGTATATACACTTCTATATTGTACGATGGTGGGTGATGTGATGGAACAATATTATGATAGATCTCTACAAAATTCAATAAGTAAGAACTGTTAACACTTTGACTGCGATTTTTTTTCGACGACTGCGATCTTTTTTTTAACTTAAAAATTTCGTGCTGCCGCTCTACACAGCGGTTGTGTTGCGCCGCACATGCGTTTCGTTCGAAAAATATTACAGCTCTGCTGAGTCACAAAGATCTGTATTTTCTCAGCTGCTGCGCTAGTGTGGATTTACGCATATTAGTCACTTGTAGAAAACTCATACCGTGCGTTTTCAGCACTCAAAGTGTTAAATTTCATTATATACGAATGGTCGAGTGTTTAGTACCTACCGTCTTTTTCATGCACATGTAAATATTTAATAATCTATTATATTAACTCACTAGCGGACCTTCCTGGCTTCGCACGGTTTTAGTATGAATCCCTAATTTTTTTGAAAATATAATATATCCTATGTTCACCAGGGATAGTGTAGCTTCCCAACGGTGAAATATTTTTTCAAATCGGTCCAGTAGTTTCGGAGCCTATTCATTACAAACAAAAAACAAAAAATCAAACCTTTCCTCTTTATAATATTAATTTCACTATGTCATGCATTATTTATTACTGTCCATTATTTAAGGTACCTATCCACGGCCTCCTCCATCTATCAAAACTGTCTGTTTATCACAATAGGAATATCATGACCGCAGTGACAATCAACCCACGCCAAAGGAAGAAAAATATATCCACTGTCAGTGGCGTGTCGTGTCACATAGATTGCTCGATGCATACCTCCTATAATGAGTGCTTTAGCGCCCTGTCTACTAGTTGCTCGCTATGCTAGGTAGCCACATCCAAAAAGTCCACGAAAAGAGACCTAAGCCCTCCTAAAAGTACACATATAACTTATTGGGCCAATTCTGCCAAACGTGCCGTAGGGTTCTAGACCAAGATCGGTCTAGCTAGCCATATTAGGGCTATGATAGAAAAAAAAAACATAATATCAAGGGTCGCTGTTATCGAAATCGATGAGGTCTTTTTTGCCTAACTAATTATATAGCTGCATCTGCCTGCAGTCTTTTGCTGCCCATCATCCTATCAGGTCATCACTCAAGCACACATTTACACCGGTTGTCAGTTCTCCGAGACATATAGCCAGCCACTTTCAGCAGAGCTATGGCTATGGCGAGAAGTTCACCTCACATCTCTGCTGAGTTAATATAAGAATGCCATAGCCAGCCACTGTCAGCAGAGCTATGGCTATGGCGAGAACTTTGAATCGCTGCTGAGTTAATATAAAGAAGGCCAGTACTCTACTTCTCTAAATACATGCAATGATGTTATTTGTTGGTAATAACCTGTACAGCCCGTTGTTGCATGTGCGATTGCTGCAAGGTGTTGATTGGCGTCGTTATTTGACTTACAGGTGATTGCGCTTGCTCTTGTTGTACTGGTTTCTGAGGTGTCTAGAACAAATATAGATAAATAATGAATACCTTTTACTAAAGATGTGTTCCTATACCGCAAAATTGTATATGCGTGTTTTGACGAGTCAGCCTTAGCATAATTAAGGTACCTTTATATCGAACATTTTTAATATAAAAATGTTCGATATAAAGGTACCTTAATTATGCTAAGGCTGACTCGTTTGATTTATGACAATAAATAAATCTAAATCTGAATCTGACAGGTGTCGCTTACGTTGTGCTGGTTTTTGAAGTGTCTTAGAGTCGTTTTAAATATAGATAAATAAATACCTTTAACTAAAGAAAGCTGACGCTAAAGATTTTCTGTCTCGGGCAGAGAAAAAAACATGCGGTGCCCCGCATCGTCGTCTTTAGGGACTGCCGATAGAAGTGAAAACTAAGTCATTTTATATTTTACTAGCTGCGTCCACGGCTTCGCCTGCGTGGAAATCTATGTGTCAAATGATTTATAAACCTCTGCAATCACTCTTATCTATTAAAAAAACTGCATCAAAATCCGTTGCGTAGTTTTAAAGATCTAAGCATACATAGGGACAGACAGCGGGAAGCGACTTTGTTTTATACTATGCAGTGATATTAGCTGGAGAAACCACTGGTTCCTGGAACAACTAGTTCAAGAGCCTATGGACTCGTATTGCCTGTTACAATATTATGCCAATTAATAACATTTTTATGTAGTGTATGTATATAATACTATGTAGTGATGTCATCATCATCAGCTTATGTTAGTCTGGCTCGACATAGGCCTCCCTCAATGAGCGCCATAGCTCCCTATCTTCAGCTTGACGCAACCAGCATCTACCTGCAGTAATAGTGATGTAACCATGTATAAAGTTTACCTGCGGCTGGGACTGCGGTTGCTGCTGCGGTGTCGGCGGTGGCGCCTCCCGCTCTTGTACCGCGGCGAGCGCGGCCGGACCGCTCACCGTCTCCACCACTCGCATTAGGATACAGGCTTTAGGGCCGTAGCTTTGAGCCTAGGAACAAAATGAAAATAAAATTGTTAACAAAGGAGTCAACCTCTACGAAGCGGTAGGCGAAACTCTGCCTGCGACGCAGAAGGTCGCGGGTTCGCCTCGGGAAAATGTTTCTACCACAGATATTCGTTTCGGGTGTTCTGGTCGTTTTCTATGTATAATAACAAATTACACCCTGTGCCATTATTTGACAATTTTCAATGAATGATGTCAATTTAATTACATGAATTGAAACTCACCTCCACAGTAACCAACGACACCAACGTATGGACCAATCCGGGCACGCGCGCCACTGATTCGCTGGCGCGGTCGCCCAATGACGTCAATGCGTACACGCACTCCAGCGTGCAAACCAACACCATTATATCCCGGAGGGTGAGCAGCGCGCAAACATCCGAGTATACCTAAAAGTTTTTTTTTTAATCAATAAATTTATTTTATCACAAATACATGCATACATAATACCTCAATCACATCAACTTAAAGTTGAAGATGTTAGAATTAGTTCAATCGAACATGGGTTTAAGGCATATCAATCATAGCTCCTCTAGTGGCCCGCCTAAGCGTTCTTCCAAAAATTCATAGAGAGTATTATACAAGACGTCATCATCATTATCACTTATGTTAGTCCACTTACAGCCTATGTTAGTCCACTGCTGGACATAGGTGTCCCCTAATGAGCGACATAGCGCCCTGTCTTCAGCATGACGCATCCAGCATCTCCCTGCAGTCTTTCGCAGGTCATCATCTCACCTGGTCGAAGGGCATCCTACATTACGACTACGTTTACGTTTGTCGTGGTTTTCACTTAAGAATACGTTTATCCCAGCGATTTTCAGTTATTTGGGAGATATGGCCGGCCCACTGTCACTTCAGCTTGCTAATACAAAATGTGTAGATAGCTTTTCTACTACGACTGCGTTTCTGATACAGCCTAACCGCTTTGATTCCGACCTTTGCCTCCAAAGACTTGAGCAAGGCGTCCTCATTAAGCTCGTTCTGGGCCAGTTTGTTGAGTAACTCTAGAGCGGCGAGAAGGCGCGCGCGGTCCTCGGATACAAGCGCCGATTGGATGGTTGATAGCACGTGTCGGGAGAGAAGGCAGGTCGCGGGGTCCTGAAAAATAAAAATAAATTATATATAAATAATTTTATTCAAAACAACTTAGGACGAAATTGAGTTTTATAGAGGGCCTTTTCTGTATCTGGTAATTTTTCTAGTTGACCTTTTTTTATACTTGGATGTTTTTCCGATTGGAAGATTCCATAGTTGGGTTAAGCTTAAGCACCAGGACATTTTTCTTTTTTGACATTAGTCGTGCAAATCAATAGTTTTGCCTGAAATAGCCTCGTACCTTTATAATAAGTTCTGTTAATCCACACAGCCTCAAGATAAGCAGAACTTATACCGGCAAGATATATTATAGATGAAAGCCTCTTAACTTTATAATAAGTTCTGTTAATCCACACAGCCTCAAGATAAGCAGAATTCATACCGGCAAGATATACTACAGGTATAAATGAGTGCCTTACCTTTATAATAAGTTCTGTAGATACATTCCCAAGGGTATCAAGTCCCGACTGCCGTAGCGTACCGACCCAGCAGTTCGCGCAGAGAAGTAAAAACCTGAAATAGATAAAAACATTTCTTAAACTATTATTTTCATCTATTTTAATGAATCCTATGAGACTGACTAAGTCATTGTTAGAATCAATGTCCCTAATCAAATTAGAATTGAAAAAACTCTGGGTACCAAAGCCTTAAATCAGAAAATAGTATTATTTCAATGTTCATTAAAACTAAATGGTATTATTTAGTTTTGATTACCATTGAAATGATTTAGCTGACCTGGGAATAACTATTTGATACGAATTAATGGGGAAAAAAATCCCAGTAGTTCTGTCAACAGAACTACTCAACAGAACAGGTGGGAGTAAACGGTATCTATTCATTTAAACTTAATGTTTGCCATTTAATTAAATATTTTGTTGTGAGCAAAATAAATATGTAAATCTAAACCTGTTGCAGCGTTGGATCGCGAGGAGTGGAAGGAGAAAAGGGAGGCCTTTGCCCAGCAGTGGGACAATAATGGCTTAAAATAAATAAATAATAAATAAATCTAAACCTCATGATCAACCTATAATAGTCCACTGCTAGACATAGGCCTCCCCTTATGAGCGCCATAGCGCTGTGTCTTCAGCTTGCCGCATCCAGCATCTGCCTGCTTTCGAAAGTCGTCATCCCATATGGCCGGAGGGCGTCCTCACTACATTTGCCGAGTCGCGGTCTCCACTCAAGAACACGTACCCCAGATATGTGTGCGATCATGTATGGTATGGCCAAATCTAAACCTAAATTGTAAAAAAAAAACAAGTATACACACCTTATAAGAGTGTTGTTCTTCGCCAAGTATTGAACATTCTCATCGTGGAAGGACAGAGAGCGGACTATAGATGCGATTTGCAGCACCCTCTGTGTGTAGACGCAGTGAGCCCCACCACCCAGTGCAGACGCAAACAGCTGGGATTCTTCTGATGGTTCCGACACCCAGTCTTCTAGTATATCCTGTTGAAGATGATTGAAGATGATATTAGTATACTTAAAGATGTTTTTACAGCTGATCTAATTATGAATAAGATTTTTTTTTTAAATTTCAAATTTACAAGGTAGGTTAAAGTTCATTTAAATTTACTTTAGAGTGGCTCGATTATTTATATATTTTTTTTGCCATCGAAAAGCAAACTTTGTGTCAGTTTGTTATGCACAGCCATAGCTTAAACCATCAGCTCTGGTTGTTTTGCATCAATGTTTTTTTTTTCATCCGTTTTTTATTATATATTTTATCTACAATTGGCTGTTTAGCCATAATTAGATGTGGTCTTGGGTGGGATATTCAGGTGCCATTCCAGTGAAAAGCATCTTTAGATTTTAACGCTTTAGTTCCTTTGATTTAAGGCGTTTTTTGGTCGTTGTCCTGTAGTAGATTTTTTGCTATGATTATTCAGTGTTTCTTTCATCAATGTTCTGAGTAAACTTGCCAGTCACAAAATAAGGTTTACTAAAGTAAATACTTACGAAATCGCTA
Organism: Eupithecia dodoneata; assembly: GCA_947044415.1. NCBI lineage: Eukaryota > Metazoa > Arthropoda > Insecta > Lepidoptera > Geometridae > Eupithecia > Eupithecia dodoneata. The sequence continues at coordinate 8,263,967 of OX345670.1, forward strand.
ACAATCTTCTCCAGATCCTCAAAATTGTCCTTCATCGTCAGACAATCAGTCAGGTTGTTATGCGCTGCCATAGCTTGAACCATCAGTTCCGGTTGTTCTCCGTCTATGGTCTGAGTGAACTTGGTCTCATCTGCCAGCTCCCTGGCGCCTCCACCGCCGGCTCGGAGCTTCCAGAACTCGTCTGGATAGCGGCCACGGGCTTCGAAGTAGGAGCGGCCGATCGTTTCTCGAAGACTCGCTGAAAACCGTTGAATATGCTTATAGAATAACATACATGAAACAGAGAGCTAATAGGGCGGAACAAAGGTGAGCTCCACCCTAACAGTTCCCTTTTATAGCTGGGCTATGGCGTCTACGTGTAGGTATATAATTTTTTACTTTTTTATTGTCTAGTATACACATTTTAAGTAAATGTTAAATACACAGAGTATAAATTACATCTAGCCATGGAATTAGCTAATGGGTAATTTCGTTTTAACTTACTTTTATAACAACATATTACATATAAGGCATTTTACTTCCTAGGCATATTGGAAATTAAGACTTCCTGATCAGGATGCCCAAGAATGTGTCCATTGGCACTATTCTTATTGTCTCATTAAGGTGAAGACACTTTGTTCATGTGTTCTTTAAGATAGCACTTCTGCACATACACTAGTATGTATAATAACAAAAATGTTGAGAGGAGTTTTATTTGGATGCATAAAAACATGTTCGGAAAAAGATATCCTATATTTATTATTGTAGACGAGTAGCTGAGAGCTGATATACACAATTACACAGTGTGTATATCACAGTGCTTTCGTTTTTCACTATACTAGTTTGTCTCTTATAGTGGTCAGATTGTGTGTTTGTAAACAGTGGTCGAGTCTTTGAAGCTGTTCACAGAGGGATTTAATTGAGTAAAGTCTCTGCAATCTCCATTAATGAAATAGTGTCACTTAGGTAATTGGTTATCCCGGCGTGGTCGATCTCGATAGTCATTGAAAGTTTCGCCACTTACGATGATTATAAACCCCAGCATGTGCCAGCAGAAAGTCCAAGATATGCGGGGTGGCCGCCAACGGTAGCCGATTCGAATGGTCCGCCGCTAGTACCGTGCACACATTCACAGCAAAGTCTTGTTCATTCGGCATTGGCGAGAGCAGTGACAATGCCAGCCGTTCAGAGTGGGTCGCAGTTGGACGTTGCACTGTACGCAACGCTTCGCCAGACGCTGTAGATGGAATAATAATCAATTAGTTGTGATCTTGACTCATTAGTAGGAGTTCCACACCATCAAACCAATCAGTTTTTGCTGAAGGCCATAAAGCTTTTATAACAGTTTTTGTAACTCTTTGATTTATGATGACCTTTGTTTTAGGTTTAATGGAAATGAGCAGGTTTATAATGATAAGATGTTAATGTGGCCCATTGCAAAAATTACTACTTAATATATAAAAAATAGCAAAAATAATTTCATGCATACTCAAATTCAAGTAGCCCATTCTGACCTTATATTCATACAAGAATTCATGAAATAATGACATGCTTTGACGGTAAATCCCCTAGAATGACATTCACACATTCTCCGTGAAAAACTCATGATCACATATCAATAAACAAACACCATCACAAAAACAAAACCCCAATAACACATATTAGTTCTAGGTATCTACACTAAAAGTCTGTTTAATTACTTTCGAACACTTCATCAACAGTATTTGAAGTTGTTCTCTCAATAAAAAATGTACTCACAGTTTTAAAAGTGTATTACAGACAGTGATGAAACAGACTCTTAACGAATTTACCTGATATGTATGTACCACCACTGAACATGATTCGAGGCATATGGCTACCCCGACCGCGTCTCGTCAACTCTTCTTCAATATCAAGATCATCATCACGGCCTGGGGGTCCTTTGGTTCGCTCAAATCTAAACAAAACATTGGATTGCCTTAAACTCACTAGATAATAATAATAGGTCTTTATTTTAATAGATTTTATTATCTGAAATAAATACAATACAATTTATTTCAGATTTCCATAAATAGGAATTATCCATAATTTAAGTTAAAAATACTTATGTACTTAGCTAAATCTAGGTTAAGGTAGCAATATCCACCTGTCTTATAGTCGCTCTGCCAGACTTAATAATTTAATCATTATTATTCTTTTAACAATAATTGAAACAAACATTTCTGAATTGAGATGTAGTGGAAACATCAAAACTCGAAGTAAATACATACTTACAAAAATGTATTGGAAACTTACTTCTCCAAATGTATCCCATATATCCTGCGCAGTAATGTGGATCCATTTATACAAGGGTGAGGCAGCTGCAATGGGCGCAAAAACGTTTCCCAGACATCTGTCTGATTCACCTGAAAATAGATATTATTATGAAGTTGTGTACTATCTAGTTAGGCCCTATTAACTGAGATTTTATAAGATATAATTTTATACCTTCCCGATACCACCTCTTTGTTGGACTAAGGAGTAAAACAGATATAAATCCAATTCAATTCCGTTCACGATAGGGGGCTTCAAAGTGATGCTGAAATGCAGATTATAACGTTAGGTTTTACATCGTTTTATATTAGTCAAGACGATGGATTATAGTTTCCTCACTTTTTGCTCTCATTGAACTGCCGAAGCTCTTTCATAAAAGCTTCCTTATCCCTCATATAGCTGCTGGATTTAGTGTTTATTTGTAATTTAGACATTTTTCAGATTTGGAGCGGCGGCTTGAATGCCAACTTTTACCGCAGCAATAAGGTTCCGGCAACTGCTTTTTAGTGTAGATGAAGAGTGGAAGTCGAATAATGTAATAGATTATTACATTTCAGTCACAAAGTACTTAATTCACGAAATTTTTACAACAAATCACCGGAATTTCAAAGGATCCACATATTTTTTTGACAACACAAGCCAAGCAAACATGATCAATCAAGTTAATCAAGCACAAGCAGGGTGACCAACTAAAAACTGCAAGATCTGCCACACAATGGCATAAAATTCTGCCGAAATCTGGCAAATATAACGTCAAAATAAAAAATATGCCTTCATCATTCATATTTCATACTATCTCCTTCATGGAAACGGAAAAAATCTGATAAGTAACATTTAGTTGAAGTTGTTGTTGGTATCTTTAGATCGTTAATAACGGTGTGCAATGCAGCTCAAGTTACTCTAGCCAGAGAAACAACATGAGTAACTTGAACTGCACGCTGTAAACTTTACAGATATCGATATACATAGATCAGCTAACAGTCGTTTGCAGCATGTTGATTTTAATAATAATTGTGTACAATATACACAATTATTATTAAAATCAACATGCCAAATTTCAACCAAATATTTATTTATTTTTAAAAGTAAGCAAAACTGCATTCACGGATTTCTGAAAAATTACTGGTTTCAGGCAAAAAATTTCATGCAATCTTTCAAAATAATCTGAAATAATCGACCATTTTGCCATAGCTAAAATAAAGGAGACAAATGTGCCAAAATGGCAGAGATCTGCCACAAATAGTAACACTTCAAGCAAGCTTGCTTGAAACATGCTTGAATCCAACAAATGCCGCTAGCAAAAAAATCGAATCAATCAAATGTCGCCAACTACAACCTGCTAGCCATCTGCTATCTATAATCGATAGTCATCATGACACACGCCGACCAGCGGAGTTTGAGGTCGAGATCATCGACCTCCGACGACAACGACGGAAGTATTAGTTTCTTGTTATATCGACTGTCTAGCCTAACAGATACAGCAAAGTCCCTGGGCAACTGAGCATTTATAGATAAACGGAACAGAGACAAAGCTTCATAAGTACGTGCAAAATTGTTACCATCTCTTTTGGTAGGGCTGTCACAATAGGTGAAGACAAATTAAACAAAACATTTGTTAAATAGTTTTATTATTCAGTATGATATAATACTTTAAATTACTTACTCTAATAATTGAAGTGTTATTTTAAAATTTATATGAAATGCCACCGCGCCGCTAGAAAAGGCATTTTATTTGTCTTTTGGTATTAATCCTTATCAAAATAAATTACTTCCTAATCATGACTGTTTTAATAGGTACCTTTTTATAACCTTCAATTCGGACATTCTATTCGAAAGATATCACGAGTTCAAAAATGTAAGTATTAGAATAGGGTTGCCATAAATCCCCAAGGCCCCGTCGGTCGTCAGGACATTCACAATTTGGGGTCCTTTTTTTTAGGTTACAGCGGCAAAATTTTTGTTACTTTTCTCAAACTAATTAAGAAGAAAACGAAAAAAATAATAAAAAGGAGCGGAGCGAGCCCTGAAAATGAAAGAATATTTTTAATAAAAGCAAAATTATCTTAATGCGAGACTACTAGAAGAAATTATCGGCGAGCGGAGCGATATTTTATGGTTTTCGTTAGAATTTTGTCAGAAGGAACAATTGTTATCGGCTTGTCGCTCAATTGTTCCTTCTGGCTCTAATCGCGAAAAATCTGTTGTCTCCTTAGATTTTTTGTGCTCTTTGAATATCGGGACATTTTAGAGCTTGTCGGGAAGTCGTCGGGACACCACTGTTGATAACGGTGACATGTCCCGACGTAAAGAGACGAATGGAAACCCTATATTAGAAACTATTATAGCTGTTCCCCGCGTTTTCATTCGCGGTTAATTCGAATTTCACATCTCTAGGTCTAGAGTAATTTTTTCCCGTTCAGTATTTTTGGTGAATGGGAAGGGAACCGAACCTCCTCCTTTTTTGAAGTCGTAAGTATATTTGTAAAATCTCAAATATAATGCGAAAGTTATTCTGTCTGTCTACTATCTTTTAATTCACGTCTAATCGGCCTAAAGAGAATACAATACAATATGGAACTAAATCGGCTCGGGGCGGACGGCGGCGGCAGTGGCGATGGTGGATGAACGGGAGATTTGTTTCACGAGTGGCGATAATGTAATTTTCTCCTGTCCAAGCCGAATTTTGGCTATGGGGCGGCGCGTTGGCGGATAAACTTTGCCCATGCGCGGTACAGTACACATGATAGTGTACAAGTGGGTCCGCAAACACAGGTGCACTGTATTACGGTAGGGAATGATGTTATATATACGTAGATACGTTGTACCGAGGTCTCCCTTACAAGACGAAAATCAGGTACGTGCCTGAATTGAACTCAGTCCGTTCTGCTCCTGGCCGCGACGCGGACGTACGTTGAAGCGGGATTTTGGAGTATGAAAAATATTAAAATGCCATGTTGTGTTAAGAAAGTGCAATGCACACGAACGAGACAAGTACGTAATGCATGCGTTGCGTTTATGAGTGACAGACATAAGGACATATGCCGTGCGGCGTCTCGTCTGTTCGAACTAAAATCACTGCAGCGCTGTTGCCGCTTTGCCACCAACACGGACGAGACAAGCACTGCGTTACGTTTGAGTGACATAGATAATGCCATGCGGCGTTGTATGTTCGAACGACGACGCTAACGGGTAGCTTTAATAAAATATCGCCACGTTTTTATTTCTTTACAATAAGTATAACGTCTCTATTTGTAAAATCTCATTGCTAAGTTCATCCTTTAATCTTGAAAAAAATTGATGTAATTTTACTGTTTAGGGATGTTTGTTAGTTCAGTCTACGGTTAGTATATAGTTTCATAGCATAGTCTTTGGTTCATAGCATGTTCTTTGGTTGGTTCATTGTTATTTATTCATAAGGATAGGTATGTTACAGGTCACATTATCACATTATTATCACTTAGGTCTTAAGTATTTTCCATCTTTGTTATTCGTGGTAGGTATATTGCACAACATTAAATTGGTAATAGAATGTCTGCGTTTGGTTGTAGCACAACACAGGCCATTTGAGGAGTTAGCGCTGGGAGAATGTACCATATCTCCTCTTTTTTACTTTCATGGCCTTTTTACACATTAGGCCAACGTCAGAGACCTACTTCGCGTATGTTGATAGTTGGCCGACAAACCGACTAGGTAGTGTCGGTGGTTTTTCGTGCATACATGAAGACTTTAAGAGATCTAGGCGCGCTCCGAAAACAGTGTTCACACTGTTGGCGTGTTATTTTATTATCATAGGTACTAGTTTCTGCCTGCAGCTTCGCGCGCGTTGTTTCTATGAAAACGATTTAAAGCCATTTCTATCCTAAGGGGACTGATTTTTGGGATAAAAAGTAAGAAGCCTGCTTTTTTGCAAAATTTCAGCCTGGTCTGCTAAGTAGTAACTAACATCAGGCATTAAGAAGTAACTAACATCCATCTATCCATCCACAACTTTAGCATTTTTAATATTAGTAAAACGTAGGTAGGTACTGTAATTTGTACCTACAGTAAGTTAAATTTATATAAATTGCCGTGACTGCAATATACAGGTCCATCTTTGTCGAAGCGCCAATGTAGAATGAACAGTATGCCAATGTGCGAACGAATTCCTTTCAACTGTTTATAGGCCCAACATGTTGGCCCAGCGCATTGGCCCAGTGTGTACGGGCCGCTTAAAATTATGATGTAGGTCCCTAGGTACTTGTTTAGATTTATTCACAACAACATCGCACTGCACTACAATAATTTTTAGTGCTCCAAGTGTACATAATTAGCTGATTTTATTCAATTAAAACATTATCTCTTATTTACAAGAATACATTGAACTCAAAATTTATTGATATGTACATATAATTATAATTAATATATTATATAGGTATCCCAAAAAATTTCGAGTTCAATACTCTATTTCTTACATTTAAGCAGTTGTTAATGAATGATAGTACTTATATATATATATCTAATGGACAATGGACTTCCCAGAAAAATCTAAAAATTGAGACACTGAATTTATCAGAGAAAAAACAGATTTAAAAAGTAATGAGCTACAAAAGCTAACTTTATCAGAATATGGTAAATGGCAAAAATAGATCATTAATACATAATCCTACACTGGAGCTATTACTAGTCTTCCATCTTGACTGTGAGTGTCCTTTGAATTTTGATGCCCTTTGCGGCGCGACGGGCAAAGGTACGCCTGCGACGCAGTAGTTTGCGGGTTCGATTTCCGCCTCGGGACAGGAAAATAAGAGATACGAGATCACTTGTAAAACATATTTGTTACAAGTGATCTTGTTGTCTTGGATTAATAATAAAGAATATTTATATTATGTATTGTATAAAGTAATTCAGTTATCCAGTGCCCATAAGATAATGCTGATGCAGCAGATTGTTCAGCATTTTTTATTTATTTAGAAGATCTCTGCCATCTATTGAGTTCTAAGGTATACATTTTAACATTCTTTTTAAGAAAGGGCATCATTGCAAATGTATCTGTGCCTATAGGCTATATTATGACATTCAACTCTAAAAATGCTTTCTTAAAGTACTTTACTCAGGGTTACTTGTCTGACGGTTTGCAGGTTGACTCATCCTGCGTTGGTAACCATGTTCCTGATTCTGATTGACCCTATGTTTTCGATATACCATACGACGTTTCTTTTCTTTGGGAAAGATCTTGTCAATACCTTTTACTCGTGTAACAAAATCATTAAATGCATCATCTTCAAAAAGGTGAGTTTCAGAAGGTGGGATTTCATACAAAGCTTCCTTATGAATTTTGTTTCGTGGTTTGTAGAGTTTCCTTCGATCTTGTATGATTTCTTGTCGACGTCCACATGTATATTGAAGTAATCCATCAGAATTTTGTCTAAACTTCGATTCCTGGCCATGGAATAATTTAGACACTTTGTTTTGCATGTTTCTTGGCAAATCCTTTACTGTTTCACGGAAAATCATTGTGTTTTGTAGGAGGCCATTAACCATTGCACCACAAGTGAGATCAAATCTCTTGAGAAGTTCATTGTATTTGGAGTCAGGTGTAAGCTCTGCTAGCAAGTCATTAGGTTTAAGGGCACAAAAGCCCGGGGAAGCTTCGAACTGGTCTTGTACTCTAGCATACCTGACAGAAGTCCAACCAGGTACTCTAAACTTCTGGCATACCATGTAATGTGCAAGAGTGTCCGGATCAGCATCTGGCATTTTGGGCTTCTTGGTTATGGGGGTTGGTGGTTCCTGATATTGGATGGGGTCCTGCACAAATTCAATATTATGACCGAGATTAATATTTGGATTTATCAGTATTTGTCCAGGATTTTCAACAATGATTATAGCGGGATTATCCATAATTTGAGCAGGATTGTTCATCATTTGTGCAGGGTTGTTCATAATTTGTGCAGGGTTGTTCATTATTTGAGCACCATTTTCCATAATCTGTACAGGATTTTCCAAAATGTGAACAGCTCTTTCCATTATTTGGACAGGATGTTCCATTATTTGCACTGGATTTTCAATAAGTTGAACAGGATTTTCCATTATTTCGACAGGGTTTTCAATAATTTGAGCAGGATTTTGTATAATTTCAACTGGAGGAGGTTTTGCAGCCATTCTCATTTTTTTCATAAATGCGAAAAACTCTGATTTATCCCTTTCAGTTTCAGTTTCATTTGACGAAACACTCTCTTCGTCGGTAGGCTCAGACTCGCTCCATCCATCAGGGGTTGGGCTGTTGCTGAACAGATCTTCCATTTTCTAGTTGTGGTTCAATGTTGTAGAGAGCCTTAAATCTGGCTAATCTCTTAAAAATATAGTACCATCGTAGTCGAAAGTTTGTTGGGATCCTTGTCACTTTTAATTAAACTAAAATAACAAATAACTTGGATCACTTCGTGCTGTCTAAATAAAACAGTAGGCTCAAAAAGCTTCTTTACAATGGGCTATATGAATGAATAATAGAGCATAGACCAATTAGTATTTAAATGTAGTGCCGATTTATTGATTTTATTTTATGATTCGTTCGTAGTCTGGTCCCGTTTGATAATATTCATCTATGGTCTAGTCGTCAGTCAACTTCATAATGTCTTGCTCAGGTGGTCATCAACATTCGACTCAACGTTGTCTACGTTGTTGAATGCGGGCAGGAATCGAACTAAAGTTCTTTCTTCCGGTTTCTACGTCGAGGAAAGCTTTCCTCAAGTCATGTGCTGTCGCTATGAGAGCCTTGCAGGCTTCTCAAGAGCTGTTCATTAGCCTGTTGGCTATTCTGATCATCCTGGGTGATGGCTTCGGGCGACTCTAGGAGTTCCCGGGGCAGAGGTCGCCACGGAGTTTTTGCATCCGGGGGTCTCGAGTGCTGAGGAGCGAGTCCGTTGAGGTGTACGTGGCGAGAGTTGTCCGCACGATCGTACATTCTGCGCGCCAGCTGGACCACAAACTCCTTTATGGTGCTTATCTGCAGATCGCGCGCGATAACACTGTTTCGTACGTAACGCCCGGCGCCTGTACAGACTCTGAGAGCGATGTTCTGCTGGGCTTCGATTCTTTTTTGGTTAGTAGCAGAGCACAGGGAGTACCATGCTGGTGCTGCATATGTGAGCCTCGAGCGAATGTAAGTCTTGTAGACCCCAATCTTGGTTTTAAGTGGGAGTTTGGATGTCAAGACTGGTCTGAGCATGGCTCGGGCGGCGCGTGTTTGTGTTAACGCACGCTCTACCTGTGCGTTCATGGTCAGTGACCTGTCTATGTCGATTCCTAGGTATCGAACGGAGGTTTGCCATTCCAGGGCTTGTCCTCGTAGTTCTAGGACTGGTAAAACCGTGCGCCGACGAGTGACTAGCAGTGCTGCCGTCTTTCCAGCGTTGACTGCAATGCGCCATCTATCTAACCAGTTTGGTAGGAGGTTCAGCAAGCGTTGCATCTGGGTGGCTGCTGTGACAGCATTGGGCGCGGAGGCAAAGTAGGCGCTATCATCCGCGAAGAGCGCTAATGTGACGTCTGTTTCTCCAGGTGATAATTGGTCCTCCAGGGTAGGGATGTCGTTAGTGTATAGCGCATACAAAGCAGGAGAAAGACAGTTCCCCTGTGGCACCCCAGCTATAATGGGTCGTGGTCGAGATTGGGCTTCTTCGACCGCAACGTAGAAGCTCCGTCCTCGGAGGAAGGATGCGACCACCTGGATGATGGCTGCTGGTGTAGGGGAGGCAATCAACTTGAGGATCAGGCCTGCGTGCCACACTCGATCAAACGCCTTTTCTATGTCTAGGAAAATCCCAACTGTAGAGTGATTGCTATTCAGGTTGGAGGCGAGGTGGTGCAGGATCCGTGTAAGTTGGAGGGTCGTGGAGTGCTGGCTGCGAAAGCCAAACTGTTCTGGCCTAGGCTCTATATGTCCGACTAACCTACGAAGTAGCAAGCGCTCGAAGAGTTTGGCTGTTGTTGCCAGTAGTGATATTGGTCGGTAGCTGGAAGGTAACCGGCGGTCCTTTCCGGGTTTCGTGAGTACGATGACTCGACCTATCTTCCAGGTGTTCGGGAATGTCTTGCTTGTCGGCTCGCTTCGCTGTGACGTGCGTGAGTGATGTGCCGCTGGCTGGCGGCGGCGGCGGCGGCGCGGGGGCGCGTACTCTTTGTTTTTCACCGGATCCTGAAAACAAAACTCTGCCAGAGTCGCCTAGTCGGCCCGATTTCGATTCCCGCCTCGGAACAATTGTGTGTACAATCTGCAGATATTTGTTCCGGGTTTTCTGGTCGTTATCAACGTATAATAAAAAATATCTATCTATGTAAATGTACCTATTGATGAAATCTAGCAGTCATCTAGTACCCATAACACCAACGTTTGCTAACCTTGGGGCTAGATGATGCCAGATGCCGTGTGGATTGTCCAGCATTATTTATTAATTTAAGTTTCTCAAAATCAGTTAGCAATTAGCATGCCTAATTAATAGGATGATCGTTCTACGTTACGTAAGTAGTAATTGCTGCCTTCTGCACATCACTACTTACCTAAAAATGACGAAATGTGGCTTTATCAATGTCAAATCCACCTGACAAAAATGATCTGTCAAAATAAAGCATGCCGGACTTTGTTTTGGTTGGTGTTTTGTTTGAGTTATTTTGGTATTGAGATTTGAGGTTACCAAGAGGTTAGAATCAATGTGAAATAATTTGTAAAGTGTGAAAAATTATAACAAAATATCCTCAAAATGGTGAAAAAGAAGATAGACAACCGTATAAGAGTGATGATAGAGAATGGAGTAAAAATGGGACATCGTACGATGATTCTACTCGTTGGCGATAAAGGCAGGGATCAGGCAAGTTTATTTCCATTTCTGTTGCTAAATTTACGTTTGTTTTATAGATTTAGAATGAAGGTTGAAAAAGTAACACATCATAGCTTTAAAAGCTACTAGCTGGTCAGCTAAGTTATAGCATGTCTAGGAAATTTTGATGTTTAAATAATGTTGTGGCCGAACCCATCTTATACTCTGTGCTGCTTTTAAACATTTTAATGTATTTATTGCATTTCAGGTTCCAATCTTGTATGACATGCTGGTTAAATCAACTGTTAAAGCAAGACCAACTGTCCTTTGGTGCTACAAGAATAAAGATGAAGCCATTAGCAAGTAAGTATTTATTTATTTTAAACTTTAATGCACCACAAAGGGTACAAAGGGGCACCCTTTGTACCCTTAATGCTGAGACATTTTCTACCCGCCGACCAGCAAAACACATGTTTATACAGAGATGCTAACATTATAATAGTTTCAGCTATGTGTAAGTAATATATATAATAGTAATATGTTTTATGACTAATTTATATCTATATACCTAAATTACGAACTATAAATAAATACATAATTATAAATAGAGCATAAGTATCAACTACTAGGAGAACAAAAATAAAAACATTTTATGGAGAGCTAGAAGAGAGATAATGTTAGCACGCCAACGCTTTTATTTTAAACATGTATTTCCTGTTTAGCAGGTAGAAAATGCCTCGGTATTAAGCCCACCCTTTGTACCTTTAGTAGTGCAATAAAGTTTAAATAAATAAATAAAAAAGAGAGAACTACTACTGTTATAATGCCCTTTTCTTGCAGGGTGCATGTTGGTCTTTGTTATTTTATTTTAAGAGCTATTTGTATTAAATGTGTACAAATAGTTCTTAAATAAAATAATCAATAGAACATTGAGTATTGAGTAAATAATTAACAAAAATTTCTATACAATGTGAAGCTTTTATTTACTCACAAACAATATACTTAATGTGATAACATCTGTATTTCTAGACAATGATTATAAACAATGTGAAAAAAATAATAAACAAAAAAAATTATTCAAGTACTAAATGTGTTACATTAAGTAGTTGAATAATTGTTTTAGTGTGTGATATAGACACGTCTAGTAACAAATAAATACATATTTATGTAAATTTTATGCATGAATATTAACAGACTATTAGCAATAACAATTAAAATAAATAACGTAAACTCAATTGTAAAAGTTTCGTAAATATGTTATTTACGAATAAAAAAACTAGATCATCGTTTTTTGTTTTTTTTTCAGTCATGGGCGTAAAAGAGCCAAGAAGATAGCAGCGGGTAAGCTGGAAGTGTCCGAAGAGTCCCTGTTTGATTCTTTCCGAGTGGCGACGACTATTCACGGCCGGTACTACTCCGAGAGCCATGCTATGCTCGGTCAGACTTACGGAGTTTGTGTTTTACAGGTAATGTTTTAACTGTACTATAAACCTCTTATTTATTTATTTAATCAGGCTTGACTTACAGAAGGCTTACTAGACTTACGTTTTGGGAATATATACATTCCCAAAACGTCAAACATTATTTATAACCTTAAGTAGGTAGATAATTTTTTTTTACTTAATTGTTTAATACCTAGCTGTCGCTTGCGACTCATAATAAGAACATCAGCCTGTTATAGGCTGATGTTCTTATTATAAGTCGCGTCCATTGTTGGACCTTGGCCTCCCATAATAAACACCATATTGGTTCTTAATAGGGGGTAATGCTACAAGCTCCCCGCTGGGCACCAAATACTTAGTAGTCTTTCACTAAAACTAGGATAGTTGGTAAGGCATACTGTCTTGCCCTACCAACAATACTAGATTTGGTTAGGTATTCACTTAAAATTATATACATATTTTCCTTATCTCGTTCATGCCTCTCGAAGCACATGTCCGCCTGCAGCTGGGCTGGGCAGTGAATGCGTTAAATAGGTATTAACACTTTCAATGCCGATGCATGACGCACATGTACTTGGTCAACTGCGCCTCTTCAGGTGGTACCGTAAAGATTGAACAATCAATGCGTTCAGGTTCATTTAAATAAAATATTATTTTTCTTACTTTACAGGACTTTGAAGCCCTGACACCTAATTTAATGGCGCGTACCATAGAGACGGTAGAAGGAGGAGGTCTCATCATATTCCTGTTAAAATCTATGGATTCCCTACGGCAGCTGCATTCTATCACCATGGATGTTCATGCTAGGTATGTTTAATCTAAGTACCTACAGCTTTTTGTAAATTAATCACTGATTATTGTGAACAATAACTTCATGATTTAAAAAAAAACTAAAAAAGTACACAGGTAAAGTAGTAGTAAAAGTACAAAGTATACAGGTACATACCTTCTGTTTATCTACCTACTGCATTTGAAAGTATTTGTAGTAAATTTAAAGAAACCACATTTTTCTAAAAATCTGTCAATATGTTGGTATGTTTAATTGAGCTAATCTCTGACACGGCTGAACCAATTTTGACGGGACTTTCACTGGCAGATAGCCCTTTTATTTTAGAAAAATAATTAGTTTTCCGCGCATCGAAATTCGTCTAGGCGCGCAACGTAATTTGGCTATACGACGATTGGTTTCAAAATTCTAAACTATTATATTTTATCCTATCCACAGATTCAAGACTGAAGCCCACGACACAGTAGTGAACAGATTCAACGAGAGATTCCTGCTGTCGCTCGCTGACAACCCGAGATGCTTGGTGCTGGACGATGCTCTCACAGTACTCCCTATTTCCTCCAAGACCGCTCAAGTTGAACCTGTCAATGCAACTCCAGAGGTAATTCTAAAGTTTTCGAAAGCATGCAAAACACAATACCTTTTTTCTTTTTCCCTATTATTCCCACTAGTTTTGAACATGTAAAAACATAAAACTCTATTTTATTCCTAAGGAACTACTCTCTATTTTTTATAATTTTAATAACTCTTATCTTATAAATAGTGAAAATATAAAGGGTTTCGTTTTCTGTTTGTGAAACATCAAATTTCATAATTTCATTTCATAATAAATTTTTAATTCTAATAGAATTAAAAATGACATAAATAATGCCGCCGCTAACACAGCCTGAGCTAGCTCCAAGCTAAGCAGAGGTTGTGTTATGGGCACTAGATAACTGATATTCATAATTACATAGACATTATTATTTATTATCATATATCCTTGTTTTCAGACAGTAAATCCAAAGCTGACAGAAATAATCGCGTCTCTTTCTGACTCTCCGCCCGCCGGCCCACTGGTGGCATTGTGCAGAACTTACGAGCAGGCGACTGCGTTGATAGCTCTCATCAACACGCTGGCTGATAAACAATCAAGGTAATATACTGCAGCACACGCAGACAATTTACTGTATGTAATTTATGTCCTTAACCTAGTTTTATATTTAATATAGGATAGTGCGTGCTTTGGTTGTACTGTAAACTTCTATCTTCACTACATAGTATAAAACAAAGTCGTTTCCCGCTGTCTGTCCCTATGTATGCTTAGATCTTTAAAACTACGCAACGGAATTTGATGCGGTTTTTTTTAAATATGTAGACAGAGTGATTAAAGAGAAAGGTTTATGAACTATTTGAAACATAGATATCCACGAGAGCGAAGCCGCGGGGCGCAGCTAGTTTTTAATAAATAATTTTGTTTATATTTTCAGGCCACCACACTGTCTAACAGCCGCCAGAGGGCGCGGCAAGTCCGCCTGCTTGGGCCTCTCGATCGCCGCCGCGGTCGCTCTAGGCTACGTGAACATATACGTCACATCGCCCCACCCTGAGAACTTGATAACTCTCTTCGAATTCGTGCTGAAAGGACTCGACGCTTGCCTGTACCAAGAACATATAGACTACAATATTGTGAGGTCGACGAACCCGGATTTCAAAAAGGCGATTGTGAGGATCAATATTGTGAGGAACAATAGGCAGACTGTGCAGGTTTGTTTTTAATTTATCGGGGAAAATTAACACGGGATTATCAGCGTCTTTTGACATTTACTGCAGCGATTTCAATCCGACGAAAAACAAAGTAGGAGGAGTTTCTATGTTGGTATGCATTTTCGTTGATTTTTCCGTTAATTATAACATTATAAATGTTATAATTAACGGAAAAATCAACCCATTTGGAAAATAATTTCGCTATTGTACCACATGGCCACAGCTAAAGGTGCCTCCCCAAACAAGGTGGGGTTTGCCATATCACTGCGTTTGGTAGGCAGATTGGCAATTGCAATTTAGGTGTTAAAATACACAGTAGAAAGATGCTGCCCTTGGTCTGTTTATATTAATTAATTATGCATCTCAAAGCGTCTGATGCGCCTTTCATAATTTGACCTTTGCATCATGTGCTGCAGTGTCGAATAAATAAGTTATCTATCATCTAATCAACTCATTAAAATTTCCAGTACATAACCCCGGACGACCACTCGCTACTATCTGCTGCGGACTTGGTCTTAGTCGACGAAGCGGCCGCCATTCCTCTAGTTCACGTCTCCGCCGCGGCTCAGAAGGCGCCACTAGCGCTTCTATCATCTACTGTCTCTGGCTACGAAGGCACGGGACGAGCGTTGTCTTTGAAACTGTTCGCCCAGCTGCAGAATGATCATAAGGCACCACCGCCGGTAAATTATTCTGATCTTTATGATTTGCACATAAGACTTAACTTTCAGTTAATTCTATTCTATAAACGCAAACTGAGAAAATGACCCCGTAGTCGTGTCGGCCTGCTGTCCCATCAGGTTAAGAGAGTGAGGAGTTAATAGAGAGTTTAATAGTTTTATTAAGTGTCAGAATCGCAGTTGTCCATCAAACTTTTAGAAAAATAATACAGCAATACCCTATGGTTCTGTTTTTACGGTCTGTAATTGCTTAGTGGACCAATAGCTAACAGTTAGTTAGTCTAACTGTTTTATAACAGATGGTGGTAATTTGAGTGTTATAAAAAAAACCTCAATTCTGAACATTAGCCTTTCTCGGACCTATCAGGTTTTGCTTTTATACCCTCATAAATAGAACATTATTTATACATTTCAGATAAAACTAGAAGAACCGATCCGTTACCGCGCCGGCGACGCAATAGAAGCCTGGCTGAACTCACTCCTATGCCTCTCCCCCCCGACACCCTCCCCCGGGGCGGGCGCCCCTCCGCCCGCCGCCTGCGACCTCTACCGCGTGCAGCGAGACGCACTCTTCTGTTACCACAAGGCGGCCGAGGCCTTTCTGCAGCGACTGGTCGCTATCTACGTCTCTAGCCATTATAAGGTAGGCTCTAGAAATAATTGTAGATACATTTTTAAAGTTGCCGCGTTACCCTTGTGTTTTTCTGACGTCGAATATTTATACGAAATACGTCGAATATTTATGACGAATTTTGTTGTGACGTCAGCGTGGATAATTGTATTAAAAATAAAAGACAATCGGGCCAGGCTTTAAAACCCCACCCTCAACTCATAAATAAGTCAGGCTTCACATAACAATGCTATGTGTTCCAGAACAGCCCAAACGACCTGCAACTGCTGGCGGACGCGCCGGCGCACTGCCTCTTCGTGCTGTTGGCACCGACGCCGGCCAACAGCACCGCGCTGCCGGAGGTGCTGTGCGTTATACAGACCTGTCTCGAGGGCAGTATCTCCCACAAGTGAGTGTATAGACAGAACTAGATGCGCCCCGCGGCTTCGCCCACGTGGAAATCTATGTGAAATGATTTATAAACCTTCCTCTTGAATCACTCTCTCAGTAAAATCCGTTGCGTAGTTTAAAAGATCTAAGGACAGATAGACAGCGGGTAGCGACTTTGTTTTATTGTATGTAGTGATTTGTATACTTTAGTTAATATTCTTACAGGTCAGTTAGCGACAGCCTAGGCCGCGGTAGGAAGGCGGCTGGCGACCTCATTCCGTGGAACGTCTGTGAGCAATACGGCGACAAGGACTTTCCTCAGCTTGCTGGTGCGAGAATCGTGAGGATAGCCACGCATCCTTCTTATCAAAGAGTAAGTTTACTCATCGTGTTAGTTACTACCTTGTTCCTCAAGTAAGGTTTCTTGCTTGAGAAGTACAGACAGAAATTACAAATGATTTCAAATTTCTGTCTGTATTTCTTACATATTTGTAAATATGTAACTAAATTTAAAAAAAACATCAGTACCGCCATCATGTTGTGATGATATTGATGTGGCAATACTAGCAAATTGGTGACATCTAGGAAAGATAAAATCAAAAATGTCAGCAATTATACTATGAAAAAAAAATTTGTATAACTTTTTAGATATAATGTTAGTAACATAAAAAAAATAAAATCAAACATTACCGTACATATTAACGTCTTCCTGCCTTTCTAACAATAAATCTTTGCTATAAACAGATGGGCTACGGCAAACGCGCCTTACAACAACTAGCGGCATACTACAGCGGCGAGATACCGTGTTTGGACGAGGCAGTTGAAGATGTAGAACAACAGAGCAACGGGAAAGGAAGCTCGTTACACACTGAGTCTATCACACCTAGGTTTGTACACTTTATACGAAACAACACAATCATTAGTACCATCCTTATAGCTAATTGTTGCAAGCGAATTCACTTGCAACGATTAGCTATATGGAGTTTCAGTGGTTTATTAGACTGCTGGCCCTGTACTTGGACACTCATAGTGGCGGCTTCGTAGAGACATTTCAGCTCCTCGATATAACGATAGTCCACTTGGCATCGCTGTAAGGATTCCAACAGCCCAGGTCTCGACAGAGTCAAAGGCCTTCTCATAGTCCACAAAAGCCAGACACAGGGGCGGATTATACTCTTCGGACTTTTGTATAATCTGCCTCACTGTGTACCACATACATGTGGTCTACGCAAAAACTAATGAACGTAAATCAGTTCCCATGGTATAGAAATAACCTAAAAATGTTTCCATAAAAACAACGCGTGCGAAGTTGAAAATAACAACTAGCAACTTATTATGCGGTGAATTACCGAGGCAGTGGAAGATACAGACCAAAAGTTATTCAAATTTAAATGTTCTCAAAGATCTTATATACATATAATATCTTGAGGAGTTTTCCTTTTTCTGGCAAGATAACGTTTCCCTAAAACCGTCTAATAAATAAAGACCAGCTGGCTTTTTTGACTGAATGAATTGGTATTATGATAAACCATAAAAGGGCGTAATGCAAACGTTTTAGTATAGAAATATGATTGATTTCAGGTCGAAACCGCCAACTCTACTCAAACGACTAACAGAAGTGAGAGCGGAGGAGTTGGACTACCTCGGCACGAGCTTCGGCCTCACAGAAGATCTGCTCAAGTTCTGGAAATCACAGAAATATGTGCCTGTCTATCTAAGGTTAGTAATTACTAGATATGGAATATAATAATTCTAAATATGAGATTAACATGAACGAGCGAGACAACATAAATGTGTTTGTGTAATGTGTTTATTTAATTTAATTATAGTAATTTTGTATTTCTAGGGATCAACTGGTCTGAAATAAATTAGTCTATTATTATTTCAATAAAATAATAAATTTTCCAGTCAAAAAGCAAACGAGCTGACCGGCGAACACTCCTGCATAATGCTGCGTTCTCTCCGCGAGTGCACTTGGCTCGGCGCTTACTCCGGAGACTTCAGACGGAGGCTGTCAAGACTGCTGGCCAGGAGTCTGCGGAAATTACCCGCCAGCCTGGCCTTACAGACCTTGGTCAACGACCACGTGAAGTATGAGAAACCTGGTAAGTAATTTAGAATGTTCTACTAAACTATTAGACTTCATATAGAGGCTCTCAAGACTGTTTGGACTAACAGTTGTTGGTAAACTTGACTGTTCTTGACTAGACTTTTGACAGAATCTATCGAGGCTGCTTGCTCTTCGAAAAAACAGTTCAGTTTGTACCGATTTGTATCTTCATCGGGGGTCCAAGTAATAGATTTTTGTCGTTATTAGCCCCCTGAGTTTGTGAAGACGTAAGGTACCTACCTAAAAGGTAAAACAAGAAACTCAATTCACACAATAACTTATATGGACCAAATGGTTAACCTTGTCAAACATTTATACCAATTACCGAAACCTAAATTCGTACAGTAATATTTGATGAAAATTTTACTTGTTAAGTGCTTATTTTGTAAGCCAAAGCCAAAAAAATAAAGTTTAAAAAAATCTGAAATGTCTATAATGTATCTTCTTTTTTTCTAGCATTAACAAAACAGCTGATAGAGCAATATCTATCGGGCCACGACCTGGCGCGAGTGGAGGCCTACACTCGGCAGCAGGCCGACTACAGGCTCATCACAGACTTGTTGGAGCCTGTCGCGGAGATCGTGTTCCATAGCAAGGCCAAGTTTAAGTTGGATGCTATACAACAGGTAATACTTGTTCTTTAACACTTTGAGTGCTGAAATCACACGGTATGTGCTTTCTACAAGTGACTAATATGCGTAAATCCACACTAGCGCAGCGGCTGAGAAAATACAGATCTTTGTGACTCAGCACAGCCATAATATTTTTCGAACGAAACGCATGTGCGGCGCAACACAACCGCTGTGTGCACGAATTTTTTAGGTTAAAAAAAAGATCGCAGTCGTCGAAAAAAAATCGCAGTCAAAGTGTTAATCCCGTATTATGAAAGCTTGCTCAGTCATGTTATTAATTATTTTAAATAAAATCAGTGTCATTGTAATGAGGGATTTCATAGACGTCACAGGCTTTAGCCGTTGTTTGGGGGGGATCAAAGATTCGCCGCCTTATTTGAAGTATTTCTTGACGATAACTACCGATGTCCTTTGAAGGTACATACGATGCTATCTCTGTGTTTTTCAACGTAGTACTAGTTATTTTTTAAATTGGACGGGGTTAGCTTAGCTGCACAGATTATCACAAAGACATGACTATAAAAATTAAACTTAAAATATACCTTCTATTTTCATTACAGGTCGTCCTAATAGCAATGGGTTTCCAAATGAAGGACACAGACGACATAGCTAACGAGCTAGGCCTCCCCGGCTCGCAGATCCTAGCAAAATTCTTCGAGGCTTTCAAGAAAATCTACGGAACCTTAAACTCAGTGCTAGAAACCTCAGTCGCTAAGGAGATCGGCATTGAAGACAAGACGGCTGACGATTCGGCAGTGCCGGTGCAACAGAGCTTGAATGAGGAGTTGACTAAGGCTGCTAAGGTGGGTTTCGTTGTTTTTGTTATTGGATTTAGTTTATTGTGGTGTAATAAAAGGTTAAGATAGTTTTCGAGTTTTTTCTTTTACTCTTATTAGTATGATAAAATCAATAGATAGATACAATTAAAATTAGCCTGCTGTGTTGGGACACAGCAGGCTACTTTTAATTACCACCACCAGCTGGAGCCGGACCAGCTGGAAGGCCTTTCCCCGGCTGTGGGCAGCAGGGGAAAGGCCTCCAGCTGGTCCCTGCACAATAGATAGATAAAATATACAAAATTCTTATACACAACAATATTAATATTATCACACAAGAAAAATACAATACAGAAAATAAATAATAATGAATGCTGGCTAACTCATGTTGAAATCAAACAGCATAATCTAGCCCCAAGCCAAGTACCTTTTGGTATAGGTAGGTACTAGATGACTGATATACATAATATAATGCAATACATAGATAGATTATTTTCTATTTTGCATTGCGCTTTTGTGGAATGAATATAAGGATATTTCTAGGCCGGTCACAATAATTATATTAACCTTATCAAAACTGCTTTGCCTAAAATTGTTTCTAGTAATGCAAAATATGTCGAAACCTACTGATAGAAGGGTTATTTGCTTTTTTTATTCAGTCTCAGTTTTTTTTAATATATTATATAATTATATTTGTTTTCAGGATCTGGAACGTAAACAACGCAAAGAACTGTCGCGTCTGATGGGCGAGGACCTTGCTCAGTACCGGATCAAGGGCTCAGACCTCGACTGGGGCAAGGCGTTGGATGGACCCAAGCAGAAACAACTGGTCTCTGTCAAGATGTGAGTATAACTTAATAAACAACGCAAAGAACTGTCCCGTCTGATGGGCGAGGACCTTGCTCAGTACCGGATCAAGGGCTCAGACCTCGACTGGGGCAAGGCGTTGGATGGACCCAAGCAGAAACAACTGGTCTCTGTGCAGATGTGAGTTAACTTACTAACAGGTAACCCTTTGATCGGGAGTGAGGGAACGAAGAGTGCACCTGTGTGCGTGCACTATTATTTCCTGCGTCCGTAGTAGTGTCCGCTGAGGCTGTCCGCCGTGGCCGAAATTCGGCTAAGATGTTATCATCACTTAATCACTGTTCGAAAATACGGATGTTATACGTGTGATCTGTGTGGCGGCCTTTGGCATCATAGGAACTGGTAGCTTTCTTTTCTACTAAAGAAAGCTACCATTTGCTTTAGTTGGTTTCTTTAGTCGTCTGTAGGGCAATAGAGCAGTCTCCAAAATAATTTTATATGATAATAATTTATAGTATAACATTTGACTTGTCTAAGTGCTTATTTTGTAAGCCTAAAGAAATAAATATTTTGATTTTGTCTTTGACTACGGAGACTCGCCAGGTGCGCAGGACATATTATAGTGCACAAGTGCACTATAATATGTCTATAATATGTCCCGAGATCAGACACAGGACCAACGGCTCAAAGATAATAAGGTCTTGGGTTCAAATCCCGGGTCGGGCCAATAGTAGTTCATCATCATCAGCCTATAGCAGTCCACAGTTGGACATAGGCCTCCCCCAATGAGCGCCATAGCGCCCTGTCTTCAGCTTGCCGCATCCACCATCTACCTGCAGTCTATCGCGGGTCGTCATCCTACCTGACCGGAGGGTGTCCTACACTAAGTTTATTGAGTCGCAGTGTCCACTCAAGAACACGTTTGCCCTAGCGGCCGTCGGTTCTTCGGGAGATATGGCCGGCCCACTGCCACTTCAGCTTGCTAATTCTGAGACCTATGTCGATAACTTTGGTTCTCTGTCGGATGTATTCGTTACGAATCCTATCCTTCAGAGAAACTCCGAGCATAGCTCTTTCCATAGCTCGCTGAGCGACTTAAACAACATATATAAGTTAATGGTAGTTACTGGGGATTATCAGAACAATCCACAGGAGCTGCCTCGGAAAGTGTCATTAACACATCTACTGCGATCACCAATATGCAGCCAAACATGTTTGACTAAGATAAAACCCTCTTGTTTGGGGATGGTATGTTCACTAGTGGACGTTATGGGCTGATGGGTAATATTAGTTTAGTCTTGTGTTCAGTGTAAATTTTCTTTTATTATTCCAAAAGAGTAGGTGAGTATTGGGATAGCGTAAGAGTTTATGGCTTTAGTGCATTTTTTTGAGTAAAGTTGAGATTTTAAGATGGAGTTTAATCTGTGTTTAAAGTTTTGTTTAAGTTTAGCTTTAATTTCCTTAAAATCAATTTTCTTAGATTGGTGGTATCCCAAGTATTTAAACGCTTCATTTTAATTCAGATGATTAGTTATTTCGCCGGATGAATGGTGATACTGCTATCCCGATGTTATGGAGCATTTACCTATCTATTCCGAACTCCATTGAAATGTCGTTTGAAATTGTCCCGATAAGGCACCTCCGTAGAGTAATTATCTCAAGTTGTCATTTGCATATTAACCTTTAGTTTTCTTCATTCCAGCGGTGAGAAGCGGCTAGGCGATGATAGCAAGGAGATCGATGACCTCATAGACGCTCACGACAGCAAAAAGAAGAAGAAGAAGAAACATGTTCGGAATTAGATCAATATATCTGAACGAAAGATACGTTTTTGTTTTATTGATTGGTGTAAAACCTGGTTTTTATAATTGTTATTTTAAGTATGTAGAGTCCTAGTATCAATTAATCAATCAAATCGTTAATTTTCGAAAGTATTTTAGTACAATGTAGATTTTAAAAAATAATTAAGCTCTCATTCTTTTACTTATGTTACTTTACGTAGTAGTAGAAGTATAGTATTTTGCTGGATCGATGTCCGGGCCCCGCGCCGCGTCGTCGCGCTGCTGCGCGCCATTGCTTGTATTGCAGTGGCCGCCCGTAATAGTATGTTGCTATGCTAAAGAGGTGAACACAAGGTACGTTTGGCCTCTTGAAATTTATTTTTCATGACAAATAGGTACATGCAACAATCCGTTGTCTAGTCTATCCGGTCATTTAGTTTTTTATCATTATATTTCTAAGAAACTAGTATCATATTTTGTACA
Organism: Eupithecia dodoneata; assembly: GCA_947044415.1. NCBI lineage: Eukaryota > Metazoa > Arthropoda > Insecta > Lepidoptera > Geometridae > Eupithecia > Eupithecia dodoneata. The sequence goes on from OX345670.1 coordinate 8,287,277, forward strand.
TATGTAGTACAAAATATGATACTAGTTTCTTAGAATACTATGTAAAATCCAGAAGTAGGGTTAGAAAAAGAAAATTACAGGTTCAATAATAATTTCTATAATTATTGTATTATAAAAAAGTGTTGGTAGTTAAACCTCGGATTAGACAATAGATATTTCCTCTTAAACGTAACAAATATGGTGCCTGCAATCGTACAAACCGCGCTGAGGCCGCTGTAAAAAAATATCATTTTTTTAAATCGACCGCCGCCCTTCGCCTTTCTCGCGCCCGTACGACCGCTGGCCGCATATCATACTTTACTATTTATTACAATATATTGTGATCTAAGAAAAATAATATTTTCGTCTAGCGCCCAGAAACGGGCTTGGTAAACAATTTTATAACTATAATTTGTTTTTCCTTACAATACACGCTACTCGATACAAACGAAACTGCTTGAGCTGTATGTTACAGCAAAGGCCCGTTCATTTCACAACAAAGACTCCGACACAGGTCACCCCTCGCCTCTGGGATCATCGATTCAGCTCACAGCAACGGAACAAATCCATCGCCAGAGGGCAGTCACACCAATTCAATACTAACATAAAGACCAACTCCGTTATCTTATATCGAATAAACATCACTACAAAACGTAAATTAGAAAACGCTATTGTTAAAACATTTCGATAATTTTATTACTCACTTTATACGCGTGGGATACCTTCTTATAACATCCGATCACATACACAACAAACTAAAATCTAAAGATTTGTATGAAACGCATTCGACTAATAACAATAATAAATGAATCTAAAATATTCCTAGCTTTAACAAATGATTTAAAATTATCCCGCCACGCGATGAAAACTTTGACGAAGTGAAACGACAAAAGCTAGTCGGTGAAACGCGCTGATATAAAATAGTTTAATAGTATAATTGAGAATGAATTGCACTTGAGAGATTACGCAACTCTTGGCACTTTGTCTTAAGATAGTTTGAGGTAAATCAACGTAGGAAGGGAATGGGTACACATAACAACTAAATATTAACCAATCCACCCAAAGTTATATAAATCAAGGAAGAGTATATGTACAGAATGTATTTATACAAAAAGAAGTGGTCAAGAGCTCGGGAAGATAGAAGGCGTGCTACAAAAATAACGAGAACACCGATCCCACAATACTTAGTTTCGATAACTACGAACTAATTATATCCGAATTATAAAATATATATTAAAAACTTCAAGAATTTGAACTTATCAGTTAGTTGTAAGCAGTTTACAGCGGAATCGGAATCGGGTAGGTACTCTAAAAATACATCTTGATTCAAACACGAAAGCAAATGCACTAATTCTTATTGCCACACTTATGTTTATTGCTACGACATATACCTATCTACTCTATTAGAACCACAACATCAAAAACAAAATATCTTTATCATTATTGCATTTCATTCAGAAGGGTTCTTATACTGTTTGATCCGTGCAATATGTTATTACAGTGCAGGGGATATTGCGACGAAGACAATAGGTACTCTAATGCTTAAGGAATAACTCCTAACCGACTGTTAGAGATTCCCGAATGCTTAGAAATTCACTAAGGCACAATTTAATTTTTTGAACTTTATTTACTATAAATAAAACGAGTTCAATCCCTTCGAATAACCCGTTGGCGACGAGCGAACGATATTACTTACAATAGTTATCTATTGTTATATATATAATACATTTACATGATTACTTAATTTCACCTAAATCGGTAACATGCAATCGTCAAAAATATTTTATTTAAAATGTACAACTATAACAAGCGATTTCATTTAGAATTGAGTTTAGAATAAAGGCTAATTTATTACGACTTAAAGATATATATTCACAACACAAAAAAATCGTAGAAAATCAAGCATCTACGATGAAATATTATGTCAACAGTAAAGCTGTTTTGAATTTGCATGTATGATTTACATTCGTATTTATTGATAAATAGTAACTTCATGATTTAATGCGGAATTTCGTTCATAAAATGCAATAGCTACTAGAAACTATAAAAATGTATCAACTTAACATTAATATAGGTAATATAGTTGACAACGTATCTAATTAAGAATTGGAATAACTGAATATATCGGCATCCCTATCCGGAAACGTGGCTAGCATGAAACTTTAAACCAAATTATCCCAGACGTAGCAACGAATTTAGGTGCATAGGAATTTTACCTGAACAATAATAATTCGTTACAAAAATAGCTTTAAACTGAAGCAAAAAGGCAATTTTTGTTTCTGACGCTACGGTAATGATGTTAAATAGAGCATAATGTAGATAAATAATTTATATTCGTCATTATAAACTACATAAATATAATATTATTTGTATTTATAACTATATCGTATACCAAGCGCGCGAAAACTGGCTCTGTGGTTTGTAGGCACTATGAAATACTTCAGATTTGTTTCATTCTGTTTAAATGTTATTGCAAGTACACAACTATGTGACAGCTTTGAGTAAATAAGTGGTATTAATGAAATTATTAATAAATAAAATGTATTATTAATATTTTAATTTATTATTGATATAAAATGTATGTATGATGGATACTTAATAATTTTTTTTAATGATTATTCTTTGTTGGCACCGAGCGTTTTGTACCTATACTAAATACATTATGTACTTAAACGGTTACGACCTGGGTTTAGCGGCACTAGAGCTTAATAGTTAAATTACATAATATATTAGTTTAATCGGGCCCAGAATCAAACAGATATGCTTAGGCTCATTGTTTAGCTTGGTTTTAGCAATTATCAAATTATTTCTTTATGGTCGGTGTTGTACTTTAGCGTGTTGCAATTAATGACGGGCTATGTATCTATTCTATATCTTTGTCCCTACTGATATTAGTTTGTGGAGATAATTGTTATGAATACTGGCTAAAGTCAGGTTGTTTTCTGGTAGTTCCTTTCGTAACTGTTTCGCGTGTTTCTAGGCATCTATAAAACTTAAATAACCTGAGCTTGCAGCGAGACATAATAATGAACCTTACTGTATTTACCTAATATAATAATTGAAAGATTAAGTATGGATTCAGCACAGTTCGAATCGGAAATTTACTGTTAAATTGCTTTTCAATTATCAAAGGCACTATGCATACATTAACGAATTTATTACTAGGTACTTCATAACTCAAATTCTCTTCGATTTAAGATTTTCCTGAATGTCTCTCTCGAGTTCATCGAACTATGCTAAATGCGTAATGCGCCCTCAACTAAGAGCGTAGATAGATGCTTATGATAAAACTCAATGAATAAAGGCGTATTTTGACTGGTCCATGCTTTTAACCACATTCAATAACTATTGCTTAGGTACATCTAGCAAAAACCTTAGTCCGGAATCCTAATTTACTATTGCTTTAATCAGGTACAACTTAATAAATTTGTTTTTCCACCAGACCTCGCCCGATTTTTATAGCTGAGCAATACCGTTTGTGTCTGTGTTTGACACAATTCCTTTGAATGGCCGGAAAAGCGTTTTAGCCAGAGATAGTACTAAGTGATTGCCATTCCTGCAAAGATTTTAGCAAAATTGACTAAGGCAGTTGTATTATTGAATTGATCGTTTTCGCGCGACCTATAAACCTACTTTAACCTAATGATTAAGTTCACCTCAGACGAACTTCTGGCAAATTGACTGTATAATCTGTTTTAAGCTTATGTCGAAATGATTTTTCGAAATAATAGTTCTTAAAGCAATGTATAGAAATAACCTTACCCTCACAAAAAATCAAAAGGAACAAAAAAGAAAAACAAAAAATCATACATAAAAATGAATGTATTCTATAATCAATAACATAGGGTATACTTACACAAATAATAAAATTAAAGGAAAACAAATTTATACATAATCTTAACGCGAAATAATAATAAAAAACAAATTATCATACATATTATTATCAACACAAGATTCTAATAAAAATGAAAACAGAGTAATTACAATTTACTAGATTAATATAGCCTACAGTTCTTTTAACCAGCGTTCACTTGTTCTTAGTAAATATCAATTTGTCAATAATTTGGTCTCAATTTTAGGGCTCAATATAATTTGAGATTTTCGTAATTTCAATGACAGCTAAAATTTAAATTATTAGTAGGTACTACTTATTATGTGCGATGAATATATTTTTTCTAACTCATACTATATAAAAATTGATTCCATCCCTCGAAAATTAAGATTTCTTTAACATAAATTAGACTAAATTAGCTAAATGTTAATGTGAGTGATTCTAAATAGTCGAAAAGGTACCACTTAGGATTATGACACTTTAGGACGATTAAAACTCAATCTTAACAATAAAAGCAACAAAACAGAACCAAATTTAAAATAATTAAATGGAATTAAAGAAGGATAACATAATTTCAAAACGAATTTAGCGTATCCGCAAGAGATGCGTTTGTGATTGTTCGTAACTTAAATATAATTTAGGCATTTGTTTTGCAAGATTACTCTTGCACTTAACGTTGGCGATACCCTTTAGATTTTAGTTCGAGTATTCTTTGTAAAAGAGGAATCCTAGCAATAACGATTTAACGTTAAATTCCAAAACTACACAGAACACTAAAATGCCTAACAATGCAAAGTAGGTAATGCAAAAACCATAGTCCGTTTCTCAACAAATAATTTCAACAAACACAAACAAAAGTCAAATAATAAAATAATTAGGCTGAAAGACACGTTTTAGACCAGGTCTTTTAAAATGCGCAAACAATGCCCAGCCGAAAAAAGTTATAATCACAAATTTAAGTAAACTTCGCTCAAAGTTCAAATAAATACAAATTGCCATCAATAAATATTAAAAAAAAAACTAAAATAAAAATAAATATTTGTGCGGGTAAGTACCGATTCTTTGATGTCCGTGTTCTAAGGCAGTATTCAACTAGCTAAATCGACGATAATAATGATTACTACAAAAAAAAATATGGCGCTTTCGATCAAATTATATTATTTCTAGAACGCAATGAATTTTTATTGGTTGTTAAACGTAAGACATATCCAATAATGCCCCAATAACATAAGAATTAAATGGAATCGGACATATTTTATCCAGAAAAAAGTTATAGAACAAATGGAAAATTAGAAAGGACAAGGGAGACAAATTTAATAATTTGATCTAAAGGCCGTAACGCAAACGTCATGAAGAGTAGATTTGCTCAGGCTCGCCGCGCCTACGGGTAACTAGCGTGGGGTAAACCACCGGTCGAGTTCTCGCTAGACCATTCACTTACGAACTATATATTCCTAAACCAAACGCTGCAAGCTCTCTACTAACATTTACAATATTCAATTTATTAAAAATAATTGTCTTATTTAAAAAAACTCAACGTTTCTGTCACGCGAAATACGCCAGGCCTCGACCATGTACCCTTCGCTTAACCATTTATTATGTTATCTCCTTAAACGCTTAGCTATAAATATAGTTTACATATAAATTAAAATATAGAATGAAATCTACGCCTTTCTTATATTACTATGTATGTACAAGGCATCTCTTGTCGTTTCTCGACACGTCATCATTTCGCGTGATTTCCCTCCGTGTGATGCAACGTTTCATACAATAAATGTTCATACAAATCCTCTCTGGCACTAACATGTATATTCATTACAAAATGTATAATATGTATATACAATCACAACATAAATTTGATAAACAACCGAGAGGTAAGATATAATATTGGTGTTCCGGCGATCTTGTTGTTATACGTTCCATAGAAACTCATTTCGAATTGTACTCTTCAAAATTTTAATTTAAAAAATATTTGAACTTCATTTTCTCTTATGAAAATTAAATTGAACCGTCGATTTATTTGTTCTATTTTGATAAAACTGTATTTTTGTTTATATTTAGATAATTTATTTATTTATTTATGTTACATGCACAACGATTCTAGCGTTCTCCTACCAGTGCCTTATTGTCATCTCGAATTTATGTGTTCAGAGATCATTGAACGTCTTGATCGTGCAATACAATAATCTCTAGCAAAAACTATTATTGCGTTCAATTATTATTATCATTTTCCCCAACACAATTGATATGTTCAATTAAAATGTTCTGTTTTCTAAAAATGATTTTGCTCTATCATTGTTCTATTAAAAATTCACTTTAATTCGATAGGAACATTTCATCTGAACATTTTCAGATGTATAAAACTGTTCTTTCACAAACTTGATTTCCATTCATATTCTATACCACATGTATTATTTAAATCGATTACATCAAAACTAAATTAAAGTATTGTTTAACGATAGTAATTAATAAATCTCTCAAACACCCTCGAAGCAAATGAATATATGCGAATGAGTCGAAACAAGTGATTGCAACGTACTAATGTGATCCCATACATCTTGAGATTATTCTCTATTGGCCCACGTCTGATCAATGTTTTCGTCGTAATCATGTCCACACAAACATTCGTAGTGCACGCTCCGCTCTCGAATGTGAACGTAGAACCGACAGTAGACCGCTACTCGACAGTAAAAACGTTATACTCAAAAAGAGAAGATAACTACAACGAAAAACGCTTAAGATATGATTAATCTATCACTTAAATACATACAAGGTTCTTAACTGCCTCCCAGTACGAGCGAGACACTCTCACGTTAGAGCGAGACAGCTCAGTGAAAGGAAGTAGTTGTATTTGCGAATTCGTTGCTAAGCAACGAAGCTTATTTACAATTCATACATATTATACAATTGTTTTTGGTCATCGATTTTGGGAAGAATAAAATGCGACGGCAGTTCTGCTGTCGTCATCGGATGTGAAACTGGCGGCCATATTGGAAGCCATTTTAGTTTCTTTGCCTCGATAAGATGGCTCATGATGTAGTCATTTAAGGTTCCTTTTGCTGAACATAATGGACCTTAATTCGAGTTTCTATCATAAAAATGTACTGCGAATGTACTGGATGTCTTTACCCTGACCAACATAAATAAAACGGCACATAGTTGGCTGTCAAACAAGTTCATAAAATAATAGAAGACATTATTATGCATTATTTTGATTATGCACGGACAGGATTATTAAAAAAGTGTGGAACACAATACGATTGACTCGAGTACCAGCTGCTAGCTTGGTCATAAAACGTACAAAGTATAGTCAAAAATAAAAATATTGGAAATGCATATTGCGTTGATCGGTATTTAGAAATATCTTGATTCATCAGTAGGTAGTTGATTCGGTTCCTTGCAGGTTTCAAAGATATTTAGATCGCAATGTCAAAAATTCCCAAGATGTTTTTAAAAGCACTGACAATTTAAACATGATTCTAGATTTCCTACAACGTAAATTGAGTTTGTTCACGTGGAAGATTGCTTGATAACGTCGACAAACTTATTAGAACACTATAGGTTTCTGATTGCACTTTAACGTTTCGCACTCCGGTTAGTTGTATATTCGCCGTCACATTTGTGTGTATGCAAAGCCAGTGCATATTCCGTGCGCACTAGCGTTTAGCACTTAAATCAAGTTTAAGATCGTTCAAGTAGTCAGGACTCGCGTATAGATTAGGCGCAATGTTCACTAGGGGGGTGCGCATTATGGGGGCCTTTAGGGGGGCTTTTGGGGGGGCCTGACGTCACTCCCGGGGGGCCGTGGTCTTCAGCAGGGTGATTGCGTAGCGCACGTACTGCACCAGATGCCGGAATGTGGAGGACAGCGACAGAGGCCCGCATTTACGATCCACGGCGATGAACAGATCTGTCAAGAGAATAATTTTTTTAGTTATCTATAAAATGTATATATATTTATTTATATATTATTTATAAAATATTATCTATAGTGAATTACTATCAAAGCCTGAGAAATCCAACAGATAATTCATAATATTCGACTTTTTTCGTATGAGACTAGCTGTTTTTTATGTAGAAGTAGTCTTTTACCCTAACTGAATTACCATTATTTAACATATTTTAATGAATTGTAGCCTATGTGTAATTCTGATATGTAAGCTATGTATATTAATGTGAAGTTTCATCAAAATCCATTCAGTAGTTTTTGCGTGAAAGAGCAACAAACATACTATACGAAGTACAATGTAGATATTATCAGGAAAGAATCCTTGATGCGTCTGTATTCTTATGTTAAACAGTTCTTACACCTTTCACTGTTTTCCTTTTTTTTCTAGTGGCCAAGATGTACAAAGAACAATGAAATTAGGGCGAAAGTACGTGCGAGAGCTAGTTCACTTCCTACAGTTCTAGCTCAGCAATACCGTACGTGTAATACCTGCTCCTTATTATTATACGTGATTACTATGTTCCGTATCTTCATGTTAACCTAAATCAATGTAGTAAACCAGTTGCGAACTATCACCGTTAGAGTTATCATTTCCGGCATCTTGGTACCTCTTCTGACACATACAATACAATACAAAAAATATTTATAGTACACCATAATCAAATCATTATAAAAATACATTATGGCGTGGAGACATTATCGCTTAGAAGCGATCTCTTCCAGGCAACCTTTGGATGGAAAGAATTATATGAATTAGATGTACCACAGGTAATCTAAATATGAACATAACAAGAATACTAAAAAACAAATAATAAATATTACAAATACCAAACTACTTAAATACATAAATAGTAAGTACCAATATTCATTATTTTACACACACACTTAAATACATCCTCACAAACTTATATTTTTTTTAGATTACATCAAAACACTGACCTTGGTTAGCCCTCAGCCTGCAGAAGCTATCCGCCTGCTCCCACAGATCATGCGCGACGTACAGGAACGTGTAATACTTGGTGAGCAGCAGCAAGGCCTGGTGCGCGTGCGCGGGCACCGAGTGCACCAGCGAGCAGTACCCGGAGGAGGCGGACGCGCCCGAGCCCACCGAGCCCACCGATCCCGCGGGGGAGGGGGTCGGCGAGAGGGGGGACGCCGACTCGGCACACGCCGGCTGGGGAAGAGACAAAGGCTGTCAGTGGGGTTGTTCGGACACGAAGTTTTGGAAATGCCGGCATCGAATTAAAATTGATCGTGATATATTTATTTTCTTATATAAAAAAAAATATCATGATTTGCCTTAATGTATGTATTCTAGCTGCGCCCCGCGGCTTCGCCAGCGTGGAAGTCTACGTGTCAAATGGTTTATACGCCTTCCTCTTAAATCACTCAATCCATTAAAAAAACCACATCTAAATCCGTTGCGTAGTTTTAAAGATCTAAGCATACATAGGGACAGACAGACAAGACAGATGATACTGTATCGTGTAATGTAAATGCCATGTAGATTGTATAGTTACCTTCTGCTGGTACTCGTTGACGATCTTGTTGTATTCCTTCACTTCCCGGTTGTACATTTTGAACATTCGCAGGTACAGGAGCGCTTGCACTCGCAGGCTGGAACGAACAAATTGCATTTACATTTAAATTTAAAGTTAATTAGAAGATAAATTTATTAGAGAAGTATTGTGCTGTATCGTATTTCTATTTCTTATTTATAACACACTAAAAACCAGAGTAGGTTTGTCTGCGTTGCAGTGTGTGCCACATTTGGCATGAAGATTATTATTTATTTATTTTATTTTTAGCCATTGTTGTCCCAATGCTGGGCAAATGCCTCCCTTTTCTCCTTCCACTCATTTATTTTAGTTAAAAACTTAGCTGACAATTGGATTGTGTTATGAGCCGTTTAGGCGGCTGCGTTTTTAAACGTACTTTGTCCATGGTTAAGAGCCTTTATTCCTAAAATGCGCAGAAACAGTACTTTTCAAACACGTTTATATCATGAACCACTTATCTTATAGTATATGTTATTTACTAATAATTTTAGGAAATTTTAGTGTCCAACGAGTTTGACTATAAAATATTTCGATTAATATAGTATGTACGCGTTCTATCAAGATAACTTGTGAGAGGTTTTCATAATTTCCCTTTCAGCATCAGTTTCGAAGCTCAAAATAATAGAAAATACTGACATATCTAATTAAGAAAAAAATATAACCTACTGATGAAATCCTTGGCTAAAAAGTTACTTAGAAAGATGTTTGGTTTTGGTATCCTACTATGAGAAATTAAAATTCAAAAAATGTGAAATATTACGAATATTTCACATTTTTAAATGATGTTTTTACCGATATACCTTATTTAATTTAATATAATAATAGCCTACCAATAAAGTGGAGCATCTTTTTTAAAATCATACATTTAAAATTTTTATGATTTTGTTGCTATTATTTTTCTATAAATATTTAATGAGCGACGTGACCACACTCTAGAAAGCCTCGCGGCGGACTGATTTTCGCGCAGCGTTTTATAGTAGTTTTAAAATATTTATAGAAAAATAATAGCAACAAAATCATAAAAATTTTAAATGTATGATTTTAAAAAAGATGCTTCATTTTATTGGTAGGCTATTATTATATTGAATTAAATAAGGTATATCGGTAAAAACATCATTTAAAAATGTGAAATATTCGTAATATTTCACATTTTTTGAATTTTAATTTCTCATAGTAGGATACCAAAACCAAACATCTTTCTAAGTAACTTTTTAGCCAAGGATCTCATCAGTAGGTTATATTTTTTTCTTAATTAGATATGTCAGTATTTTCTATTATTTTGAGCTTCGAAACTGATGCTGAAAGGGAAATTATGAAAACCTCTCACAAGTTATCTTGATAGAACGCGTACATACTATATTAATCGAAATATTTTATAGTCAAACTCGTTGGACAATAAAATTTCCTAAAATTATTAGTAAATTACATATACTATAAGATAAGTGGTTCATGATATAAACGGGTTTGAAAAGTACTGTTTCTGCGCATTTTAGGAATAAAGGCTCTTAAAGTTACCTCAGTATATCCAGTTTGTTGAAGGTCCCGTGCGGGGAGGCCCTATAACGCTGCGGCATGGAGTGTATCAGCTTGATGTACTCTATAGTCTCGCGGTAGATAGTGAACGCGCCCTTGGTGTCCAACTCCAGCTCTAGCACTCGGCCGGTCAGCACGAAGCACAGCACCGACTCGTGGTAGAGCATCACGCGGGTCAGGGGCTCTTGTTCACGGTCGGCGGCGGTCCGCAAGCGGGTTGCTTCTTCTAGGTAGTATCTGAAAGGAAGATGGTATGTTATTGAACAAAGAGTTATTATTATTTAAATTTATGTATGTACGCTTGCTTTGCCCGCGTGGAAATCTATGGTCAAAAAGCTCTGTTTAGCGTGGGGCTAGTTGATGCTTTGTGGACTGTCCAGCACTATTTATTTATTTATTCAAGGTTGTATTGGATAATAACTTGAACCTTATTCCATGGGAATAATGTCGTCATCGCTGCCACTGCCCAACCCACCCACGGAGTGAGCAGCTGACGGTCACGAGTATTCATAATATTAATTCCTAATGCATTTTACGAATTTTCGCTCGGGAGGAAATAATTGACCAAATTTGTACCTGGCTCCCGGACCATTAGCTACGGTAAGAAGCTGTGGAGTTGATGGTGTTTATACTAATATTATAAAGAGGAAAGGTTTGATTTTTTGTTTGTTTGTTTGTAATGAATAGGCTCCGAAACTACTGGACCGATTTGAAAAATTCTTTCACCGTTGGAAAGCTACACTATCCCCGGTGAACATAGGCTATATTATATTTTTAAAAAAGTAAGGGATCCGTACTAAAACCGTGCGAAGCCGGGTAGTTCCGCTAGTATGTTATAAACTCACTTGTGATCTCTCTCTTCGTCGGAGAGTGCGTCTGCGGGCAGCCTCTCGAAGTAAGAGTAGTAGATGGGCGTCTGGCCGCTGCACGCGCCCGTCCGCTCGTGGTTCGTGGCCGCTACTTCTCCGCTCTGACAAACAAACGCTTATTTTATTGTACGTTTCTGATAAGATCGCCCATTGTACGATATATTCTGTATTTGTTTTTCCTGTCTTGTATATCTTGTCTTGTGTATTGTTCTACCCGCGTAGGTATTAGGTTTACCTATACCTACGGTAGAACAATACATGATACATTATACAGCCATGATACCTATCCAGTCTTCCATTGCAATACCCTAAATGGGTACATACATACATATAATATTATGTTAAATATTATGTTCATATTTATTCTAGCTTTATCCTTAGTACACGCCCTGCCTTTCTTAAATTCACATAATTATTTCCATCCAAAGGTTGCCTGGATGAGATCGCTTCTAAGCGATAAGGCCGCCCATTCTACTTGTCGCATGTGATGTCTTTTATAATGATCTGTATCTGGTGTACAATAAAGTATTTTTGTGTTGCATTGTATTATATAAACTCGCCTAATTACTAAGACCTGATAATTGACACTTATCGCTTTAACAAGCACATGTTCAAACTAGGGCTAAGCGCCACATAATCCTGCAGATTCTACGAAGAGGCGGATGATACGCCCCACCATCTGCTAGGTGAATGTGGAGCACTGATGCACAAACGCAGCATCCATCTGGGCAAACATCTGCATTACCCAGACGAGCTACGAGATATCACCTCGAAGAAAATCCTACAAATCACAGCAGCTGCAAGAGTTAGTGGAGAGTTGATTTAAAATTGTTAATTTATTTTGTGTGTATATGTAGTGGCAAATAAATGATATGTCTAGTAATGAACGCTGCGGCTTTAGTGCTGAACACGAACAAAGTGGCGACCACAACAGGCCTATCTCGAGTGATACTCAAGCCACTCCAAAGGAAAAAAGTCTTCTTCCAATGAATTATAATTATTTGGAATGATTGATGATGTCTATAGAAGGTTTCCATACCTGGTGAGGAGCGGGCGGCGCGGGGGGCGGCGGCGGGCGGCGGGGGCGCTGCAGGGAGCGGGCGGTGTGCGCGCGCAGGCGGGACAGCGGCACGCGGACCATGATGCGAGCACGACGACTTACTGCTAGAAGACATAAGGTTCCTTTTACAATAACAAGAAATAAGTTTCTAGCAGAACAGAAGCCGGTGGCGATTTATTGTGTCGGGGAGCAATACCCGCTTTACTTTGTCAAGATACAGAGTGTATGTTTTAATCAATCTTACTTAAACAAATCTTATACATAATCGATATATATATAATCTTAAAGGAGTTACTCGAGTGCTCAATTAACAGAAGAACAGTTTAAAAAATAACTTACCAATAGAAGTAGGATCTTCCAGCCTCTCAGAACCCCTGCCTGGTTTGATCCCCGACCCCACATCCGCTTCCGCCCGCACGTACGATCGATCGATCGACACGCGATCCACCAATGGCAGTTTGCTGTCCAACCGATCGATCGCCATCTTGGAATCCGACAGCTGATCGATCGACATCTTGGATTCCGTCAATCTATCGATCGACATTTTATTATCCGACAGTCTTCCGATGGAAAGTTTATCGATGGAGATTTTATTTTCAGGTAAAATAGACATTTTGGTATCCGTTATCCTATCAACCATTTTATCTGGGACCATATCAATTGCCATTTTGCTCTCTGACAATCTATCGATTGACATTTTGCTGTCATGGCGGTCGTGGACTTTAGAGTCAGACAGGCGTAGTTTGGTGTCTATCCGTTCGTGGGATAAGCGTTCTTGTGCCTTTTCCATGGCTATCCTCTCGTGTGATATTTTCTCTGTCGGTAGTCTGTCTAGGGAGGATTTGTCAGCGGATAGTCGTTCTGTGGAGCGTCGGTCAGTGGAGTGGCTGGATACAGACAGTCGGTCGCTGACGGAGCGGTCGCTGAGTGAGGAGCGGTCGGAGGAGGAGCGCTCGGTGGAGCGGCGCTGGCCGGGCGTCCGGTCCACGGACAGCCGGTCGCTGGGCGTGCGGTCGCGGGACCGCTCGCTCGACCGGCTCGCTATCCGGTCGTTGGAGGTTCGCTCGGTCGCTATCCGGTCGTTTGAGGTGCGTTCTGTGGAGAAACAGAATACTTATTTGTAACTTACTGTACGAGCTCGTACATTATGCATTGCCCTTATTAATGCCAACTTTGCATTTACGCCACTCATCAATTGTAGTAATACTTTTTATTATATTCAGTTCGCGATCACCTGTCAATCGACACACGCGTCTCACTATCTTTTCATGAGTAACTACAGTTTATCGTTAAATATATCTCTTGGTTATCCTGATACATATATCACGCTATTATACGTGTATAATAAAATAAGCGTGATATATCAGGAGTGTACGGACAGTCATTTTTTTTTAAATTAAATTATGTAACTGTGATAATTATGTACGGCCGCTGGGACAAACGTGTTCTTGAGTGGAGACCACGACTCGGTAAACGTAGTGTAGGACGCCCTCCGACCAGGTGGGATGACGACCTGCGAAAGACTGTAGGTAGATGCTGGATGCGGCAAGCTGAAGACATGGCGCTATGGCGCTCATTGGGGGAGGCCTATGTCCAGCAGTGGACTGCTATAGGCTGATGATGATGTACGGTAGGCTTGTTATATTAGTGTTTGCCGCTATATTTTCCATACTCGAAATACTTACTGAATAATACAATACTGAAATGTGTCTTCCAGCTCTATTGTTTATCTTCCACGAGTTGCGGGATCGATTCCCGCTTTGGGACCAATGTTTGTGCGATCTGCAAATATTTGTTCCGTGTGTTCTGGGTATTTTCAAAGTTACCTGTAGTAATCTTGTCGGTGTCAGTGTCGGCGCGAGGTCGCACAGGCGTTCGGTCGTGTCGGTCGTCGGAGCGGCGGTGCTCCGCGCGCTCGATCGACACGCGGTCTTGTGTCCTAAAGCAAATAAATTAATAATGAATAAATGAATGAATTCATTCAACACAACAATTATACCTACATCGGTTGCTGGTTCGATTCCCGCCTCGGAACAATTGTGTGTACGATCTATCTATGTAATGTATTGTATTATGTATATCAGTTATCTAGTACCTACCCATAACACAAGCTCTGCTTACCATGGGGCAAGATAATGCTGTGTGGATTGTCCAGCATTATTTATTTATCCATACAAATATCTATACCCACATACAAACTTTCGCGTTTACAGTATTAAGTAGAATTATGGTCCGAGGGTTCGAGGAGCTCAGGTAGGTAACTGTTCGCAAAAGCTCTGCTTAGTTGGTTGCAAAGAAATAAAAAAAAACCAGCGTTGCTCTACTTTTTGTGTAGAAGTAGAGCAACATGCTGAGACAGGACCTCTTGGCTCGCTTTGTGGAGTCACTTTGCTTTTATAAAGATAGTTAATTTTTATTTCGTTAAGTTCGTATTTATTCAATTGTAACACGTTGTAGGTACTTCATAATGAATTACGAGTAATACATTAATTTTCTTTCTTCCTTTCTGTATCGTCAATCCTTTGTCAACCATTGACCTTTGACCTTAACCTATTGTCCTCACCTCTCGTTAACCTCTCGCCTCCTATGTGTCGGCTCAGGTTCGGGCGGGGGCGACACCCTCGCCAGCGCCTCCTCATTCCTCCTCTCGGCCGTCCGACGCCTCTCATCATCATCAGGCTCCGGAGCAGTCACCTCGATGATGGTGACCTGACCTTTGCCCTTCCCTCCCTTCCCTTTACCGCCTTTGCCGCCCTTTCCGCCGCCTTCATCGCCCTTTTTAGGGGTGAAAACCTGAAAAAAGGTTTTTCTTATATGATTGGTTGCCGCAAAGGGGAACTTAAAATATTTTTGTGTAGAAACCAAATTAATCAACGGAATGTTAACGAAATGTTTTTTAATGCGGAAATAATGTTATATACATATATAAATAAAATCCTTTTTTTAACATTATAATTTTATGTTTCATTAATTTCTGGCTATTTTGAAAAGCCATTTTCATTGATTAAATTTACAAAACAAAAAAAAAATACATTGTGAATAGGGTAATAGAAAATTATAAAAACTTAAGGGTCCGGCGACCCTCGCTTGCAAAAATCGCTCCGAATATCGCTGTCCCTGTTTAACCCTTGCGCCGCGCCCCATGCGTGCGCGATAGCAATATTAGCCGTTCAAAATTTGGTTTGTTTCGTAATACCAAACATTATGACTGATAAGTTTTTGTATTCTTCACAAAGTATTGTTATTCTGTAACTAGACAATATAAGCTATGTTCCTTAATAAATAAAACGTAAGATATTGATGTTTTTAATACGAAACAAATAGCAAGAAAACTTGTCCATATTCGCATAAAAATTTGTAAAATGCTTTCATTTAATTTTAGGTAAGTATTTGGAAAAAAAAACTATTTAGGAATCTAGATAAATACTATTCAAATACAAATAATACAATATTATAGTGGAAATATGCTTGAATTGGAAATCATTTTGGTATTACGTTTGTATGAAGAATTCGTACCTCCGGAGGCCTCTTAAAATCTGTATCTTTTAAATACTTTTAGTGCGCATTTAGGCCTTTTGACTTATTACGCTGACATTTTTACATGGTTGCAACTGCGACTAACATAAACAGACGTTGGTATTTTATTGTTTACTTAGCGAATGATGGTGGAATTCATTCTGAGACACATGGATATGATATGATAAAACTGACGGCCATTGTAATATTACACCCGGTGATTCATTCTGCATTCACAGCCCAGACCTGACACCTTTGTACTTCAAGCTGTTCATGGTCAGCATATTTGTTGTAGACGCTCAATGTATCAACCATAAATTCATAAACAACTCAATCATTCACCCAGGCTGTTTTAAATGGTGCTGTGTGAATTGTCCAGCATTATTTATTATATGTGTTCTCATTTCCATGTTCTCAAATCATATAGTGATCCGGTCCATTGGGATGCCAGCGTGAGCCCGAAGCCAATAGCGCAGGGAATTCGTTATAATTATTATTTATTTAGGGTATGACAAATAGTAATTTTCTTAATGTTTTAAATGCAAGAACCGTCTACGAAGTATTAGAAAAAACAGGTGAATGAAATCGGTAAAGCCGTTCTCAAGTTATAGCTTATTGTTTTCATAGAAATCGAGGGCATAACTCTTTTCACGACTTTTCTCCAACTCTCGTGGTTTCACACTTGGCCCTCACCGCCTTTCTCGAAAAACCACCCCTGTAGATATCTAGATAATCATAGTAATAAAATCATCGCGTTTAAGCTACCGTCAGGACACTTACCTTCCTAAAGATATGTGTCTTCATATCCTGTAGCGGCGCGGGGAGCGGAGGCGCCACGCGTGGCGCCTCATCCTCGCTGTCGGGCGGGGGGGACGAGGCACGAGGCTTGGGGGGCCGGCCGCGTCGCTTCTTAGCTGGCCGCTCCTCGGACTTGCGGCTCTTGACGGGACGACCGCGTTTCGGGGCGGCAGATGGCACGCGCGGTGATGTCTGTTAATTGAGGAAATGTTATATTGTTGAGGATATATTATAGTTTGTTTACAAACGTTATATAAGAACTTTAGAGCGTATATGATTGATGAATAACTATTATCTTACCGTATGATGCGAAGGAGTATCATCATCACTGGAAGCGGTAGAGGTCCTGTGGTGGTTCCTCCTTCTTGTACCGGGGGACGGGGAGGACGCCTCCGAGTCAGAGAGCTCCGATATTGGACTCTGCTGGAAGGAAATAAGATTGGATTTAGAAATTATTGAATCTACATGAAATTTATACATTCTACTGATTATAAAAGCTTTTTTGTAAATATTGAAGTTGTGATATGTTTGGCCGCAAACAACGCCTAAGC
Source organism: Eupithecia dodoneata (assembly GCA_947044415.1). Taxonomy (NCBI): domain Eukaryota; kingdom Metazoa; phylum Arthropoda; class Insecta; order Lepidoptera; family Geometridae; genus Eupithecia; species Eupithecia dodoneata. The sequence continues at coordinate 8,304,923 of OX345670.1, forward strand.
TATTTACTCAACGGGTCGGGCTAAAGTTTTGCATCCCAGATCTAAAATAACAGGCTATTTCGACAGCATCAATACGCCTTTCATCTATGGCTGCCTTTTGTCTGTTTGAAAAAAAAACCACAGAATTACTTATGTAACATAACACAATATTAGGATTAGGGTATGTCACAAGCAATTCTAACCTGAATCCCACCAGACGCAGTGACCAAATTCCCGTGCATAGCGCCGACAACCTGCCATATCCAATCCTTCAGCCTATAGAAATCATCTATCACCTTCCTCCTATCCTCAGAATGGACACGACTCCTCAAAATATCTTCAAAATCAGACAAGCTACTTCGTAGATTAGATTTAAGTACAGCCAGGTTTATCCACTTCTGCATAACATCGTCCTCGCGATCCATTATTTGAGAAAGTGCGTTCAAAAACCCTAAAACTTTTTCCATTTGTCTGACACTGATATGATACCACTTGAGCGCAATTTGTGTTTTGATTAAACTTTACTCGTAAAAACTGTAATTGCAGAGTTAAACGTAACACGATTTGTTTTCCTTTGTTGCTAACAAACTATCGTTTTTGTAAAGTTACATTGAAATTATTTCTAAACACAAGATAAGCAAACACAAATGTGGCTAGCGTTCTTAAACGTACTTATTTCTACTTTTATTATCTTTCGAATTTATCAAACTGAAGTTAAATTTATATTGCACACAAGATATTTTTAATGCCAATAAAATCTAACGTTCAGCCACTGGCAAAGTGAATCAGCAATGACGAAAGGTGCAGTACAAAAATCGCTTACTAAGCTCAACAAGCCTTGTACAGAGGAAGCGTTATCGTTATGCGCAGTGTATTATGACACTTGGGAACGGGTGCCATTTCTGAATATGGTGGATATCGGATATCACTGCGCTTGCACATAGCGTCTGATGACGAAGTTTGTTTTTCTTGAAACGTTATATTTACTTTTCATTTGGTAGGTACCTAGTGTTCTTTTACAATCAAAACTAGACTTTATTCCTTGCGGATAACACATACTTTGACTTTTATAATAATCACAGATTATAAAAGTCAAAGTTATGGGCTGCAAGGTTGAATATTTGTTAGTTCTTACGACGAAACAATTGAAAACTTCTTGATATATTTGTATTTGTAATCTGTCGACTACCGCTGCTGATATCTGTGCAATACATGGACTATAAAGCCGCAAAAAAATATAAACCTAGTCACAGACATCAACAAAATTGTCTACGACATACGAAACAGGCGGTCATGACGTGTACGTAGCTGTGTAGGATACTTTTGATCCAGGTAAAATGCATTCGACACTACTCTCATTATAAAAACATCACACTTACGGGGTTTTCCGTTCAACATCAGCGAACGCATGCCGCAACTCCCTACCTCTTCCTTCCCCGAGTTAAGGTCGAGTCCAGCGGCTGCGACGGGGGCCCTAACAACGAGCGAGCCTTTTTAACCATAAAAATGCCGCGGGAGGCACTAAGACTCTTCATAAAAACAACACACTTACGGGCTTCCCCTTAACATCAGCGAGCGCATGCCCCAGCTCCTTCCCCGAATCATATGTAGACTCGAACGGCTGCGGCGGAGGGGGCGCGGAGTTCACGAGCCCCCACGATGAGCGAGCCTTTTTACCCATAAAAATAAGTAGTCCAAACATCACACTTACGGGTTTCCCCTTAACATCAGCGAGCGCATGCCGCAGCTCCTTCCCCGAGTCATAGGTGGACTCGAGCGGCTGCGGCGGAGGGGGCGCGAAGTTGACGAGCCCCCACGAGGAGCGCGCAGCCGGCTCCAGCGCGGGGGGCGCGGTCTGCGCGGGCGGGGGCGCGGCGGGCTGCGGGGCGGGGGGCGGCGCTGAGGACTCCGCCGAGGATGATTCAGACTCCGAGTCGGATGGGGAGGAACTGCCGGAGGATGGGCTGCCCGACCCGATTGGGGATAGTGGCCTGGAATCAAAGAGTTGATTTGATTATTATGTGCTGAATTAAAAATGATTTAGTGCTTCATTTCCTTTATAGACCATAGAAGCCATATACATCATCGTCATTATCAATCATTATTAGTCCACAGCTAGAAATAGGCTTTCCCTAATGAGCGCCATAGCGCAATGTGGCCATTGATCATGCATGAATAACTGACCTCAAGTTAATAATTAAAAAAGGATGAATGCATTATGCATACGGGTGTTAGTATATGTAGATATCTCTCTGATATAGCGATACTTTAAATGGACTCTACCACCCATTGACGGTCATTTAGGAGGAGACAGTTACGAAACCAAGTCGCTTGAAAAAATTAAACTTAGGCCAGCTTAAACGCCATGATAATACGTAACGCGTGCCTTTACGTATAATAATTCGTATTATCGTAATTCACGAAGTTGGCACCTGAACGCAGTAAGCGTTTAGTGACAGATAATAAGGAATTGATGAATTCCATTATTGGATCCACGCTACTGCAGACGAAGAATCACTAGGACCATTTTATGTGACAGTGAGTGACGGACTGTTATAGGCGAGAGCGTAAGTTCGAATACATTAGAAAGTCGTTAAATTACGAAGCTGGGCTCAATGGACTAATTGTAAATCATTATGAGGTATATGGAGGGATTTTTTATGGGCTAGGATGCAAGGGTTAGCAGCACTGCGAAAAGAAACCGCGAGATTTCTGCAACTCTGTAATATTTTGAACCTTATTGTACACAGCAGATGCCACACCGCTGGTCTTACGTAATTTATGGATGTTTACTATTTCGTAAGATATCTTGTGCTTACGTAGTTTTTTACAAAACTCTGCGCGTCTGTGGTCTGTCATCAAACGTCTTTGCCGCGTCAACGCATCACGCTTAGACAAAACACGTAATTAATATTCAAGATCTACTCACGGTCCTATCCTGTGCGCGGCCGCTGCCACCTCCTCATCGCTTTCCGACAGGCCAAGGTCCTTGTTTACTCTGTCACTGGAATTAAAACATAAAAATTTAGAAAGAGAAGAACTACTGAAACTAAGCAGCCGGGTCTTTCTATTCTGCTGATATTTTTAGGCAAAAGTTTGTACGAGTAATTATGTGTTTTGCGCAAGCATCGCCAAAACTACTGATTGGGCTGAAACTTTGCATTCATTTGGTTCTAGATCTGGACTGGAACAACATATGGCTATTTTTTTTCTTGGCTGCGATACATCCGGCAAAAGTTAGTGAGATAAAAAATCCAGGCAGTTCGATTTACGGAATCAAACTGACAATTACAACTTCATTCGCATCAGGCCCGTGCGGGGCTAATATCTACAATATTAGCCCCGCACGGGGCAATATTATGCGTTAAGTCATCATGGAAGATTAAGTCAAAAGTAGATCATCAGCGAAACTACTCAGTTGTCTTTAAAAATATTTTTCTATTTATTTTACCACGTGATACATACATAGAGAGAGCTTATAGTATGCTTGTATTAAATCGAATAATACTTGCAAGAGCCATGAATACAAAAGGTTACAGAAAAAAATAAGAATACTCACGGTGAGACAGAACTTCTGGAGTTTGATATCCGGTTGTCTAAACCTGCGAAGCAAACATAAATACTTGTTAGTTATCTGAAAACTTACTCGTAAAGGTAAAGTAATCAAAATAAAAAATAAATAAAATAAATAATGCTGGACAATTCACACAGCATTATCTAGCCCCATGGTAAGCAGAGATTGTGTTATGGGTACTAGATAACTGATATACATAATACAATACATTACATAGATAGATATTTTTTATTATACATAGAAAATGACCAGAACACCCGGAACAAATATCTGCAGATCGTACACACAATTGTTCCGAGGCGGGAATCGAACCCGCAACCTCCTGCGTCGCAGGCGGACCTTCGCCCACCGCGCCACATCGGCCGTCAACTCGGTGGCTTGTACGTAGATTTCAGTAAATTGTCTTTGATATTATGTTTTGGATTGTTGTGTTTATAGTCTAGCAACTGAGTTTTCAAATAGAGACGACCTAAAACAGTTTAGGTAGTACAAAATAGCCAATTAGCATCACAGCTGGCAGAGCCAGAACAATAGTAATAAGCTTCCCCTTAACTATGTTTACTACATAGCAGCGGCGTAAACCTCCTAGGTTAGCTATTGTAGAAGATATCTCCTTTGTGAAAGATAAGTCGTAACCTTACACAGTTGTATGTGATTTATAGCTTAGTCTAGACATAGGCGATGCCTAACGGACTTTGGAGATAAAAAGTGTTTTATCTAACATTTGCCTTACACGTAAACTCTCCCAAGTCTCAGTCCAGATGTTATATCACGTTTATGTAACGAAGAGATTTATAGTTTATTCGCACGTGCTTGCATGGTTTTATTATTTTATACGCAAAATCCTGCTGCAAAAGTGTTCTTGAGTGGAGACCACGACTCGGTAAACGTAGTGTAGGACGCCCTCCGACCAGGTGGGATGACGACCTGCGAAAGACTGCAGGTAGATGCTGGATGCGACAAGCTGAAGACAGGGCGCTATGGCGCTCATTGGGGGAGACCTATGTCCAGCAGTGGACTGCTATAGGCTGATGATGATGATGATGATGATGATGACGCAAAATCCCGAGCACGATAGGATGTATCTTCTGTCTAGCTATTCACAGTAGAGCTGCTAATAAAATCCAAATAACGCCTTATTGGGTGAACGAGACACTTACATCGTTATTTAGTTCTCTCCGCAGATCAACGAGAGTGAATTTACAGGCGATTGTTTGTTTATAAACCTCCACTCAGTGTTTACAGTCGGATATGAGAGAGAGACAACACACGGTCTCGATCCAAACAGCATTCGCGCACTAAATCCCAAGTCCGCATTCATTACTCGCGACACCGCTCGCAAATAACCCAATGCATAATAAACACTGGGTGGCCTTTTTAGAGCCTTTTTAGCGAGAATTTGTTGCGGAGTTTCGACTAGCACAATGTGTGCGAGACAATAGTAAACTGAAATAAAATTGTCACTGGTTTAACTGAATTATTTTTATGAGCTTATTTATGGGCTTTGTTCAACCAGTCGTGTTGGTGTAATTACAGGCTATATTGTAATAATAACACCCAAACTCCTCTTTTCCACATCTACCCCCCCCCCCCCCCCCCCTCTTCTCCTTGCCTCAATAACTCCGCTCTCCGCATACGTAATCAGTGAGTGACTCATATTTTTACAGATTTCGTGCTCTTGATTTGTTTAATTATTTTTTGTATCACCTACATATATAATTGATTAGTTTTATTTTCTTATTGTATTTGTTTGTTTGCCCTGTATCAGTATCAGTTTCTTTAAATCTGTATCGTTAAAGCTACCTTTGTAAACAGGCTTCCCGCGACACAGGCTTGCCTCGCGCGGGGGCCGCCAGAAATGTGTACATATACATAATAAGTGAAATGGGAAATAAATAATTTTGTAATTTTTTTTGTATTGTTGGTCTTTAAAAGTAGAATAAAATAATTGGATAAAATGATACGTTACGTAGCTGTATTCCTAATGCGTTTCTGAATTGATGTGTTAAACTAGGAACTGTGTTTGCTCTAGCGTGTAACAGCGAGGTTATCAAATTAGCTAGTTATTGAAACGGCCGCGAACAACTCTAGTTAGTGTACCTACGATACGACTGTAAATGAATGCCTGCGCGTAAACGTAATCTACTCGCTCCCGATTACATTGTTTTAGCCTTTTGTTGGAGTTAGCTTGCAAATCGCATTTACGCAGGCACGTGTGAAAATTGTAAAATTATTTAAACAGACTGTTTGCATTTTAAATTGTATGAATAAACTTACGACGTACAGAGTAATTTTGAGTGTTAGCTTTAGTAAACGCCGAAGCTTATAAAAGATTGATATTTCCTTGTCGACACAAGGTTTTCGGTTATTGTTAGTTTCCAGCGGTTTTTTTCCACAGCTTTATTATAATTAGAGAATTTGCCATTTAAATCCAGTATAATTTGTTTTACAACGTGAGAATTCCACGTATTTCATACATTTATCAGAAGGATCAAGATTCCTAGAACTAAGCGTTCTAGGAATCCTAAATTCAGAGAACTCGTTGCGTCAAAATCTTTTTTCCTAGAAGTTATTATTTGATTTCTTTCGTAAGCATGTACATTATAAGTTTATGTAGTGTAGATGGCTTTTTGGATAAATAAGTCACACTTTGGAGAAATTATGAGTAGCTTCCTAGAATTGTGAGAAATGACTCCTTTAGCCATGTCTCACAATTCTATGTGACCTAAAGATTCTTAGTACAAACAAAGAACTTTTACAACGTTATTCAACTGCTTGCTTCGAATGCGGAAGGGCAAGGTTAGGTTTGATGACATAAGTACGCTGCAGCGTAACCTTTTTATGCTGCTTTAACAATTCACTAGTTTTTTTTAGCAAGAAGACGCTTTACGAGTTTTTATCTTGTTCATAGTTTTCACAGATATCCCGATATGAGATTCTAAGGTAAGACCGCACTGAGCGGAACTGCACTCTGCAGCGGAACTGCGCGGCACAACGCGGCCACTTAGTCGTTGTATGTATAGAACGCACTACGCGAACTTCGCGGCTTTTTTGGTAAGTTAGTTTTTCCAGTGACGCTTAGTGCGTTTGCACTTTAACCGTTATTAAAGAGTTTAAACGCAGCACTAAACGCATTTCCCCCGAGTCGATACACGACGCTGGAGGGCCCATGTTTACTTAGGAGTGGTGAAATGTAAACAATTCTAGTACAGGCCAGCGCGTGAGCTTTCTCTCGAGTATTTCAGGCAAGTAATATTATTGCTGGGATTTAGGTAGGGCAAGGGACTAACTCACCAAGAGGGCTGTTCAAACATCTTTTAAGACGATGTCAATCCATAATTGCTTATTATGTTTACTCAAGTAGGGTCATAATACTGCTGCTCTATGCATTCTTTTGTTTGTCGTGTATTATAAGGTTCAACTAGATTTCAATTAATAATAAGTAGCTAAATATAGGAAGTAGGCTTTTGATATTGTATATTTTTATACAGCGGGTCAATGCTGTCAGCGTTTTGGGGACGCTTACAATTGGATTGGAATTGAAATGATCAGTTGAGCTACCTCTACATTGTGTGAAACAGTCTGCTGTTAGCTTAACTGCTTCAATTGTTTATACTAGTTCATTTTTTTTTAGTTATTTTATGCAATTTTGTTTGTGAATTAAGGTCTTCTTTTCCCATTGATAATTTGAGATCCATGTTTAAGCAATAATTTTGGCGAATAACAATAAAACAATACCTTAAAAACTTCTTAGATTTAGCAACCTGATATCCTCGAACACAAAACCAGAACTTTGATTACTTCAGTCAATAATTTCTCGAAAGTTTCTCCCCGACTGTACGCAACGACGGTAGCTCTAAAGCACCTATAAGAGCTTTGAACTTTACAGTATACATAATTATGTATAATGTAAACATGCGTATTCCCACAATAACCCCTAGAGAGTAATTCCGAGTCGTGAGTTACTGTTTGAGTGTCAAATTAGTAACATAACAAGTTAACGTTGAAAAGTGGAGTGTATCTGAGCCCCTGTGAATTACTGCTGTTGGTATTAGACAGATATTGTCAGTATTGACAATTAGCCGGCCGTACCTCGCGTAGAACCGACAACCGCGGGGGTAAACGTGTTCTTGCGTGGAGACCACAACTCAGTAAACGTAGTGTAGAACGCCCAGCGGCTAGGTGGGATGATAAACAGCGAAATGCTGTAGGCAGATGCTGGATGCGTCAAGCTGAAGACAGGGCGGTAGTGCGCTCATTAGGGTAGGTCTTTGTCCAGCAGTGAACTAACATAACGTAACTTTTCTGGTACCAGAAGAAAATAGGTACTTTACTTTTAAATGTGGATACCTAAAAAAACTAACCAAGAAATAACCATGGACTATGAACTTCTGGATATTCATAACATAATTATAACGAAGCACGCTTTACGAGCCCACATAACAATTCATCGTAAAACATTTAAAACTATAAAACAAGTAAAGCAATTAGAACAACAGTAAATTGTTGAGATGCATTAATGAATTAAATTCCATTTCGTTATAACTTTGCCACCAGCTAGGTAATTACAAGATTTAATTGAATCGAAAATTAATTATACCGAATTCAAACAATGCCCAATACTGCCAGATAGTAGAAAAAAATTAAATTACCTAGTCTGCTACTTTTTACAAATAAAATAAGTAACTAGTTACTGCCCCCGACTTCGCGCACGTTGTTTCTATGGAAACGTATAACGATTATTTCTATCATATGGGCACTGCTTTATGGGATAAAAGCAGCCTAGTTTTAATTCCAGGCTTATAGCTATATCTATGCAAAATTTCAGAGCAATCCGTTCAGTACTTTTGCCGTGAAAAAAAAAACAAACATCAATCCATCCATGCAACTAGACTTTCGCATTTATAAATCTTAGTTTGAATTTATTTAAATATACAATTCTGGAATACCTTGCAATAACCAAACAAAATACTACTTTGATTTGGTACTCTTTTCACTTAGCAGAATCACTAAAGGCTACTTCAATACTAATTTCACAAAGGTCCTCAAAGATTCAGTAATCTCTAAGGCAGAAGCCGTCAAAGTCAAAGCCTTATTGAAAGTGGCTAGATCTGTCGCGACGGGCTTAGCTTGCAGCACTGAACGCAGATGAGTGACGTAGTTACAATTGAAGACAGTGACCGAAGGCCCTTGGGGTTCAACGCACGGCCGCATTTATACACGACACGGGGTAGGACGTCGTAGGTCGACGGATACCTGACAAATGTACGCTAGGATTCGCTCGATTCTTCTACAACGGTTATTCAGTTGTTCCAGAAAGATTAACACCTTCTCAGACATAAGAATGTATAATAACCGAGCGAAGCGAGCAGTAAGCTATACTGCAAATAGTTACACAGACATGTTGATATACAGAATTGAATGTTCATTACGGATGTGAGCGGGTTAGGCACGAACCTTTTTTTATTTGTCTTTTGTAATGTTGGTGTTCTTTCAACATAAAAAAGGTTCGTAAATAACCTGCTTGCATCCGTAATGAATTCGTCAAACTATGATAGTTTTTATAGTCACATGACACTGATATTACAAAATGCGAAAGTTTTCTTTTTGACACCAAAACTACTGAACGGATCAGGCTGAAATTTTGCATAAATGTAGCTCTAATTCTGAAATGTAACATAAGCTTTTTTATTCCATCAAGCAGTTCCCATGGAATAGAATCATACCTTTAAAACGGTTCCATAGACAGAACGCGTACGAAGCCGCGGGCAGAAAGACTAGTAAAATATCGAAAATGTCGGATGTGTATCGAAACCTGTTCATGGTTAATAAATTTATATTAAAGATAAATGTATCTGCCATGAACAGAACATTTACTTATATGTATTAGTAAATGTTATCAGATCTAAAAACAATACATCAAAATACTAACTTCCTCCAGACACTTTGTCTTGTAAAGTGACTGATGTCTTTGGCCACCTTTAACGCTAATCCGCTTTTAATTACGGTAGAGAATGATTTACTAGGTCTGTTTGTGAGGGCGATGAACGCGACGGTCGATGAAGCTATGACTTTGGGTAGACTACGACGTAGTCCTTTGCTTACTCATTCGTGAGAAGTAGGTATCGGTTACTGTGAACCTAGCTTGTATATTTGCTTTTTATTATAATACTAGTTTCTAACCGCGACGTCGCACTCCTTGTCTCTATGGAAACGTTTAAAGGTTATTTCTATTTTGATATGAAGTTTTGTTCCAGACTTGGAACTACCTGTATGCAAAATTTCATCCCGATCCGATCAGACATTTTGGCGTGAAGGAGTAACAAACATCCATCCAATCATCCATCTAAACAAAGATCCCGCGGACGGATATTTGCTACTTAAAAAGTGCGTGCAAAGCCGCGAGCAGAAGCTAGTAATATTATAAAAACCAACACATTATATAAAAAATACATACAACAGAACATTTGGAAAATTCTAGATATTTCATCTATGTCTTCGCCAAACAAAAATTATGCTATTTATTTTTTGATTTCCTCATAAAATTAATAGTTCACCGTTACCAATACCTCTTTTCCCCCAGTTTTCATAAAAGTTATCAGGTGGCCACCCTTTTTATAATATATGAAGTACTTACAGTAACTATGCAAAACAAAGGTCAGGTAAGCGACATGGATCTACGGACTCTACGGCTAAGTGCAGTTTAAGGGCTAAGTTAAGCCATATAATTGTATTATACATAAATCTTTATCTGCACAACTAGACAGTTATAATCTTAACTAAAATTATAAATGCGAAAGTGTGTTTGTTTGCCTTTCGCTCATGCCCTAACGAAGCAACCAATCGACTTGATTTTTGGCATAGAGTTAGTTGAAAGGATGGAGAGTAACATAGGCTTAACTTTTTGTCCTGTCATATATGTCATGACATCCAATTCCCGTTAGAGATTTATGGGAATATTCGTATTTTTATACGAAAAGTCGTCCGTCGTTCAAGGCCTTAACAAAGCTACCAATCGACTTGATTTGACGTGAAGTAACATAGGCCTCCTGTAGGTCCTGGAATGTGAAATTTGAATGTAATGCGGTTTATAACCGCTGGGAACAGCTCGTAGTTTATATGTTGGACAAAGAAAATATAATAATTAAAAACTGCGGCGTAGTCTTTTCGCTCGCTTCCGGACACGACGTTAAAGTAGAGCATATGTTAAAACGTACTTTTTATTTAGACGTTTACTGTTCACAATACTCGTCCTATATGTATCCTAATACTTAAAATATTGACTTTATTGTGTTTTCCTGTAACATCATTCAAAGTGATTAAGTAGCTGTATGCACCTTCTGTGCGATAAACGATGATCGATAGGAACTTTCTATTGATCGGAAAAAATGGAACAAAAAGTGACTGACCAATTACAAGGTGTCAAGTTGATAATAGTGGAATATCACGCAAAGGAATATAAATATAGCCCGCACAGCATTATTAGATGTACATTATATGGTTAAGGAAGAAGCGTAGTAAATATAATTTGGAGTAAAATGTATTGCGTAACTTTTGTTCGTAGTTGTAGTGAAGAAGTTTTGTTTGTATTTGAGTATTATCATATATTTGTGATTTAATTATTAATTAGAACGGACAATAAAAAAAGCTATTTATGAAACATAAAACTAACATTATTTATTTATTTTACCAAAAGGTTAGGTAGAATTTGTTTTAAATTCTAGTAATTTAAACTATGCGATGCTGTTGATTTTACCAAAAGGGTTGTTGTTTGAAACAAATCCTAGGCGAGTCGCAAAGATTATAGAAGTTTAGATAAGACTTTTTGAAACGCCATAAATTCGGAAACTAAAAAGGGTAAGGATATTAAACACCCAATTAAACTGTGACCAAGTAAATTATTCAATTAAAGAATCAGAAGAACCGATGAACAAAACGAAGCTAATGCACTATTAGCTACAATTAATTATGCAGATCACGAAATAACTGTAGAAAGGTGCAGTACTAGTGCATTCAACCTAATAAACCTAGCTTTGCCAGTTGCCCCAACAAACGCATCAGTCCATTGTGTCGTGGTAGTACGTAATGACGTTGACCACCCACGATCTCAAGGCGTACACACATGACTTAGTTTCAAGGCGGAAACGGATGGAGTTCGACCTAATATATCCTGTACACATGGTAGTTCTATGGATAACTAAATATAATTCCGATAATATTTCAGATTGTCCTCAGTTGTTATGCAAAATCTAATTTCAAATTGTCTTTCAATAAACTTATCTTTTTTAATTGGCTTTTGATTTATAGTAAGTAAAGGCGAATATGTTTAAACTTTATATTATTATGTGTTTTTGCAACTGTATTTTGTTTCTATGAGTGGGATCTTATTAACCCTAGATCACTAAACATTAGTCTCACAGGCGAAACGGTTCCCGCGCATTCGCTGTTTAGGTATGTTCCCGACACTTACCCCACCCCGCCACGCTCAGTACCTTCCTAATTTAGTGTTTTAGCACCCTGTGCGTACGCATTACGTACGTCAAGTAAAATATTGGCGTTTTATTTTGTTAGTCAGAACGACTAATGTTTAGTGACTGAGTAACTCGAAAATATGTCTAGTGAGCTAGCCATTTTTAAACATTTCTAATATGTTTATTTGTGCTGATAAATAACGGCTAAGTTTGTGTATAGTTCCTATATTTGCAGGACAAGTGAATGTTCTGACACGTTGAAGTGTGTATTTATAACTAATGATTATATTTCACAAAGAATCATTTAGCTAGCCCCAAAGCAAGCAGAACTTGTGATTTTAACATACGAAAAGTATTAAGAAAATACAATTTTGTAGCGACGAGATCAGCTTTAACTTTCATACAGTTTAACTCAACGTGACATGGAAAGTAACTACTACTTTCCAAAAACAGGATAAACCACGTTCTTAAATTTCCCTGAAAACGACTAAAAGTAACGTGCCATAACGGAAAACGTGTAATTGTATTTAAGGTTTTTTTGCAGAAAATTTCTTAATTTACCAGAATCCGAGTTTGGAAACAACGCAAATTTCCAAGCTTCTCAAGAAAAAAAAGTTCTTGCTTAATAAGCTATTACGGCGGAAACCAAATGTTCTATAACGCAACATAAGCTCTGCTTATGAATGGATGAATGAACACTTTATTGTACAATATTAAAAAATACATAATCTTATCAATATCTACATAAAAAATAAAGAAGTACAAAAGGCGGTCTTATGAAAACGATTATCGCTTATGTTGGGGCTAAACGAGGCTGTGTGTAGCATGGAGCATTATTTTATCTAGTAACATTGAATCTTCTTTAAAAGCCACGACTCTGCGCGCTCCTCTATCCAATCAACAAATCCCTTTACAGTGTTGCATGAAAGCTGCGTTCGCTTCAACCGCATATGGCAATACAATAGAGTCCTATAAATTAGTGCCTACTTACAACAAATCATAGTACTCGTTTAGTTCCTTTGTTTAGTCTTTTACTTGGCTCACGCGTAACGGGTGTCCTCTGTTCTCTATTATTTACAAAAATTGTGACAATATAATCTGATGTATTTCTGAAAAACAAAGGCTAGTTGTATTAGTCTCTGGTCTGTCTTATTGAGGCCGTAAACAGGACATACACTTGGAGTAGCAGCGCCTCATTTGAAACGCGACATATTTAAAACCACCGTATATCTATCTACCCGCAAGCACGCACACCAAGAACACATTTGTAGCGGGTGCAGCTTGTATATTTGTTCTTTCGCTACTTTCGGCGGTAGATACTTAAAGTGGCTGGGTAAATGAAGCGTCGAGGTAAAAGTGGTGGCCTCGCTAAAAGTCAGCGCGACGGACAGTGTCACTGTTTTTTAATTCTGGATAGACCTTTGTTTGACCAGTGTCAAGTGTAATGCTTAGGCAAGGATAGGTTTGCCTAGACTCTGCTGCGTGCGAACATAACCCTAGATATCACTGCAGGTTATAATATACAATAAAAGGTTGTTAGTACCTTTTATTTATTTCCTTCTTTCCGTCGCCACACCACACGTTAATATTATTTTAGTTTCTGTACAGTCACAAAGAGTATAGGGTAAAGTATCTACAGAGTAAGCTCATTAGCGGCATGGGATGGCAAGTGCTCGCCCTTACCCCGGTAACTCGATGCACAATTCACACGCTGACGTGACTCCGGCATACCGTTGAACAAAACACTCGCGAGTTCGATTCAAACGAACCCATTAGGGATTCCGTTTAAGTTGGTGTTTGTTAGTCATCCTTCTTGGAGTTTAAATGCCAAGGACTTTAGGAAAGTTTTCTATTTAAATAATGCTATAACATGGTCATGGTTAAAAGTTTGAATGATTTTTAAGATCTGCTCGGAAACCTTTTTATTTAGCTGGACTTCAACAATCATCATTGTCTCAACTGAAACACGTCCACAGTTGGACATAGGCAAAAGCAAACATCGCCTCGCTTTTTATGTCATTGATCCGATCCTGACAGATTATAGATGGTTTATATTTATACCTACACAACTGTTAGAGTCTAACTGATTAATTATTGATCTCAATTGTCTACTCGATGTGTCCGTCTAACTCACTGCAAGACACACATCGACAGACCACAGAGATCAAAAAAGCCTGTTCTGCCAACCTTACCATTAATGTTAAAATATGCATCTTTGCTTACAACTTCTGTACTATTGTCATGTTAATCAGCAGCCGGGAGGTCCATCTTATTTCGAAATCTCGTTAATGCGTCAACATGTCCCGACCTTAATGATGGGAATCTCTAGCAGGAAATATGGAGCCCGAAAGGCTATAGCGCTAGCTTGTATGAACCGTAAGCAGAGGGCAAATAGTTTTATTGGGCTTTTACGTAAAGTAACCCGCTGATCATCATTTTCGAATTAGAAATGATATACACTGTAGAACAGAATCTTGGTAGTTGGAGAGTGCATCAAGAATAATAGAGATATATAGTAGAAAGAGATAGAAATATAGAGTAGAATAAATGCTGCGTAGAGAAGAACACAAGCTCTACTACCCCAAAACACAAAAAACTTTTGTAACAGTCTCTTTCCTCATCGACTGTGTATACAATAAAGCACCAATTGCGCAGTTCGTATGCAGAAGTGTTCTGGCACTACGTCTTATGATGGTACTGACATGACGGTTCACCTTACACCTTTCCGCGAACGTAGTGCATCGTTACGAATCACAAAGAGCCACGCATGACGGACGGCCAACGGGAAGGACCGGGCCTGACCGGTCACTGTAACACAATGCACTTGGCGAAGCTACAGAATAATTAAGATCAGGACGGAACTTTGTTAACGAGGAACTGCACAAGGAATCCACTTTGAAAATACCGCTAGACTTCACCAGCGTCTATGGAGTTTTGTTCAGTCAACAAAGCTCCCTTTTTAAAACAATAAAACTTGAATCAAAACAGCTAAACATATTGTGCATCTCGACAATAAGAGATTGTTTTGTTTGCTCTAAGAAAACGGTCGCAGCGCAAAAAGGGGTAAAAACACGTCTGCGTTTTTTCCTCTTCCTTTGTTTTCTTATAAAAATAATTTACTGCAAACGAGATGACAATTAAGACCATTGGCGGTGTTTCTTTATAGATACAATTGGCTCTATTTTGTCATTGCAACTGTTTTAGAGTAATAACAGTTATGCGTTTGTAATGGAGATCAATTTGCAACGGTTACGGCCACCATTCGTGGAAGAGCATTGTCTTCGAACATTGCCAGTGTTTTGTAATTGTTTTGTTTACCAGTAAATATTTGTTTATGTTTATTTTGGCTGGAATAGATACAATAGAAAAGAATTTACTAGTCCCATTCATTACTATCCGTGCATAATTCTTGTGAAGACTTTTTATATAGTTTTGTTTGACCACAATTTTTTGTATTGCGTAAATATGCACCATCTCTTTACTAATAACGATACACTTGACTGAATCTAATTTATTAATCATGTAATCAGTAAATAAGATTGATTTAAGTACAGATCGCAATTGCCCTATTTTCTAATGGTCCGTTCTTGTAGAAAACAAACCATCTAAAGCGACTATGGCCTAAAGTGGAATGCTTATCGACGGCCATGTTTCAACCTTACGCCTCAGAGTGCTAAGATTTACTGTTGTTTGGTTAATGTTAATGCAAGTTACAGTGCTTACGTACTGGAATAATTGTCGTTAGCCATTGTATTAGGTCAAATTTACGAATTCTGCCAGTACTGAGATGTAAAATCATATCAGTACGATCAGATGTCCAAGATCTACGTAGCATCAGTTCGGTCACCAGTATTTGTTTATCAAGAGGATGTTTATACCAAACAAAAAGGTTAAAACTTCATTGAAAGAATGTGAAAACTAACAGAACATTCTGAGCACAGAAGACATTGTGATTAGCAGAAAAATTGGCAGAAAGACTACAAATTCATTAGTGTCAGGAGACAAGACATTGCTAGTTAGTGAACGATTTCCGTGAAATGTAATAAGACTGTAATTGCAAATAACAAATTAAAATGCAAATTCTGAGTCAAAGAGCGATGCATTTTTAAATATAATATCCATAAACAATACGAAAATCTAATTAAACCAGCAAAATTCGCGAGAGCGACACAAGACAATGCGCCAATAAATAAGACACGATAAGATCGACGCGTGCGCATGTCGAACCGGAACCACAGATGATCCAACAGTACACTCACACATAACATTCATATGGAAACACTAAGGCCGACTTAACGAATAAAACTTGAAAGCACGTGAGAGTAATATCAATTAAAATACGCAACAGAGTCGTAATATCCTAGATATATTACCAACTGAATATGAACAAAATGACAAAACATCGAATATGTCATTTTTAAATAGCTAACGGCAATTTCGAACGCTAAGACAAAGCAGCAAAGGTTAAAATAATTTAATAATATGGTTTAAAGAGACACAAGTCTAAATCCGACGGTGCGCGCTGCATTAATAATGCTGTTTGACTTCCAATGAAATAAAATACATTGGGTACCTGTCGGTGGAGCGATTTCAGCGTAATTAGTGACGCCGTAATTAAATTCATTTACTTGCGAGCAGTGGCATGCCTTAGCCCGTACCTTTTATACCGTGCAAAATTATTGAACCATGTTTGTTTACTTTATTTAATTAATAGATTGTGAACTCTATATGCTACAATCGAATAATTTTGTAATTTTCTTAGTTCTACCGGTAGTACCTACCAGTTACTTAACTTACTTAAGTTTAACAAAATTTTTGTCTTGAAAACGTGTTCACTTATGTGTTTTGATAAATCCTAAATTTTGAATAAGGGGCCAACTCTCACATAAAGACTAGTAGCAAGTAGGTGATTAATTAATATTAAATCCTGATTTAAAAGTTCGGAATCCTAAGGGCGCGTAAGGAGAGCAAGGAAGTGGCAATCAACGGTTCAAGTGACCGTAAACGTTGATTAACCCAGTTCAACTATTACGACCATACGAGTACACTCAACAATTTGTACTAATACTAAGCTTTAGCATTAGTAATAAAAAGTAAGCCCTATAAGAACATACCATAGAGTTGATTTCCAAGTAGAACGTCACCGCAATCTATCAGCTGCTGAAGCAACGTCATCCGGTTGTTATATCCAAAATCAGCAGCTAGTAATCCCATCATTTTGGCAACACTTTCATTAACTGTTATTTCATCTCACAACACTTCAAAGTTTCTAGTTTCAGTCAACTGAAAACACACTTGCAAAAAGTCACCAAAAGTATCACTATAAAAGTCACAATAAAGTTTATATCGCAAAAACTCGAGTTCACTTACGCACTTTTGGGCCTAGCGTCTGGTGTCTAGTAAATCAAAGTTCAAATTTAGAATTAGAATTCAGAACGCATGTTTGCGTTTTGGCGGGAAGTGGCAGCAGATGCGCCCGCGCCGTCTGTTCCTTCGCAACTGTGCGTTTTCCGAAAGCTATTACAGACAGGTGGTGACAAAGGAGCGCGGCTCGTGCTCCCGCCTTCCCCCCGAGCCGAGAGAACTGATCGCGCGACTGGTCGATCGATCGATCGGGATACTTAGTGCTTTATTTTGTACGGAATGCTGTCTAGTTTAATTCCAGCATCAGAACAGCAGAGCTATTTGACCGTCTGCGTGATGCATAATATAAATAGCCTATACGATTATCGCTAATATCTCCGTAGGACCAAAATCTGGTGTCCAGGTATACACGATATCGGGACACCAGATTCCGTGAGCTTTCCCAGATATATAGTTATTCGTGGAAACACCTAATGAGCTTTTAGAGAGATTCGAGTAGCATTGAGTCCTAGTTCTTTGTATAAACTTGATGATTTGTGAATGTGAATTCTTTGTGTTCTGACCATGCCCAATTGGGCAACGACCAAGGTCTATTGGGGGCCCAATTAGGGACCATCGCAGGATAGAGCGATCGAACAACCAGTGTTTTTCAAGGGATAGTTAAATTTACTATTGTATTGAACCGCGCCGCAAGTGCAATGACCAATTTTAATAGTGGATTAGAATCAGTCATGGTCAGTGAGCGGGTTCATTGAATTTGGACTGAATTGAAGATGGGGTTAGCGGGAAATGCAATACGACCAGTGATCATGTAGCCTTAAAGTAAGCTTGTGTTACGTTCACTAATAATACCTCTATAAATGCCAATGTTTGGATGTTAAGATGGATGGATGTTTGTTACTTCTTCACTCCAAAACTACTAAAAGAATCAAAATGTTTATCCCATAAAACAGTTCTAATAAGATATAAATAACTTTACTATACGTTTCAGTAGACAGAGCGAAGCTGCAGGCAGAAACTAGTAGAGTATACAAGTTATCCAGAGGAAGTAAATACACAATCAAATATTTACACATGATTGTGTGGAATGAACATTTGTCCTGCGGCAGGAATCGAACCTGCAATCTTCTGCGTCTCAGGCAGATCTTACAGAGGTCGTTAAAGAGGTCAATGAAGATGAGGATAGCGGGAAATTCAATACGAACAGTTATTTTGAAGATAAGGCTTTATGATCCGAAGATTTGAATAAAAATCATAGACCACCGGGAGATGCATGAATTGATACCATTTAGATAAACATGTAGTTGATAATGAATATAAATTGATAGTTTTGTTGACACGAGTTGTCAATACGAATAACATTAAATAAATAATAATAAATAATGCTGGACAATTCACACAGCATTATCTAGCCCCATGGTAAGCAGAGCTTGTGTTATGGGTACTAGATAACTGATATACATAATACAATATATTACATAGATAGATATTTTTTATTATACATAGAAAACGACCAGAACACCCGGAACAAATATCTGCAGATCGTACACACTATCGTTCCGAGGCGGGAAACGAACCCGCAACCTTCTGCGTCGCAGGCGGACCTCCGCCCACCGCGCCACATCGGTCGTCAAACATTAGACGATGACTTTCACTTCTCTCGAAGTCTCTGGAACTACTAGAACGAATCCGTTTTTTTTCCAATATTTGATTGACAACGTGGGTCTACATTTCCACTGCAGCAGCACACCCTATAAATGCACGCTGTGCACGGCCACGCGGTAAATTTTAGCTGTGTGAGTTACGCTTTTGATATGTATATGAATCATTGGGGGAAGCCTATGTCCAGCAGTGGACTGCTATAGGCTGATGATGATGATGTAATTAATCTGTGTATTTATGTATTATTTATTTTTCGTTTATTAAGGCACAAACAGTTTACAATATTCTTAAAATTAACAGTAATATAGTTTTGTATAAACCAATCAAGATGCCACTAATAGAAACATTATATTAAAAAAAAGACAACAACGTTACAGACGCTAATTTGGAAAACGAATAAAACAACAAATCAAAATAGACAAATCATGCATGAATTATACAAATATATATATACATATACATATTATATAAAGCAAATTAACCTAAGAGAGAAACTTGTTTTTTAAAGTTATTCATAGAGAGCAAAAATATGTCACATTCAGAAAATTGTTCGTTGTGCAACCTACTTACTCTAGGAATAAAAGAATTGCCTGCATCATTAGTTTTATGACTATTTAACAGTATTAGTGCAGTGTAGTATATTGTACTATGTTAGATCCAATTTGTTATCATGTAATCTTTTATTGTTATGTTAATTTCATATTCTTGTCACATTTATATTATTTTGTATTCTTGTTCGGTTAGTAAGTACTTTTTATTTTTTTTATTTTTATCAAATTGTGTAGTATTTAAGTTAATCTCGTTTTACTGTGATATACATAGGTAATGTTGTATGGATTGTAAACGAGTTATTAATAATAATAATAAGTCTCTACACCTGGCGGATACCATCTTTGGGTGTATCATATTGTGCACCCGAGGATGATACCCGCTATGTGTAGCCATCGCCTATAGATTAACTTCTCATAGGGCCTCTGTGCTGTTGGCTTCGGCCCCACACAAGCCTTCCAAAGGACCGGGTCACTTTATGGCCTGAGATCATGGTAAATGAGACATAATAAAGAAAGAAAGAAAGAAAGAAAATATTTTTATTTACCTTAAAAACTAGCATACACAACAAACTTAAAACTACGCAAATTAATACAATATATCTTACAAATTATTGTGCGTAGCAGAGTTCATGGCAAATATGGCCTTCACTCAGCATTGTGCTGGATGCCCACTAATGTGTCCACCCAGCGCTGATTTTCAGTGATAATAATAATGTGTCTTTTTGACTTGACTAAGTGCTCCTTGTGAGCCCATGGTATTAATAAATAAATTTAATTGAATCTATAACCTATACAGATATTTATGTATTTCTTTGTGTATACATATTTTTTCTAATATTCGATAACATTGTTATTGATGTCATCGCTGTGTATAACACAGTATGTATTGGCTTTAGTCGCTTCGTGTCTACATTACAAACTACCGCTAAATTCCCCTCATTCAGGGAACTAACCGAATTGGAATCGACTAGCGTACAATCGCCGGCACAAGTGCTGAAATATATACGAGGAGCGACCTTATCGTCTCGTAATAAAGTTCTAGCGTACGGACCTGCCTGCGAGTTGTAGTATTGGTGTATTGGGTAGGGTTACCAATGTTACCATAGCTGTCCGAAAAGTTGGTAGAAAGGTTGAATATTCATTACGAAAATTCGATATGTGATAGGTGAAACTAAATTGAATGAAGATGGAGAGCAATACCAAAGATAGTTTAGTAGTATTAGTAACGTGAAAGACAATTAAATTATAAAAAATATATCTAAGTAATGAATGAAGTTTATTATCAGTTGTCCCATAACACAAGCTAGGCTAGGCTTGGGGCTAGATGATGCTGTGTAGATTGGTTCAGCATCTTTTTTTATTATCCTCAATAAGGACATGCTATCTTTTCTCAGCCACTTAAGCTTTTCTTGATGCTGATGTCCGACCGCACATTTGCGTCCTAGGTACGACAGATTTCTCCGGACAATTTCCGTATGTATGATAACCCTAAGCATGCAGCGGGACGTGATCGGGTGCACGCCACCCCCTCGCACTCAGCCGGCTATTATTACTCGCGCCGAATGAGGGGGGTTGAATCGGGGTTTGATAATTTCTCACTCACATCTACATGTTTGCGTTGCATCGATTATTTTGAATGCAAGAATCCAATACGTCTTCCCATACAATCCAAAGATTTACATTCACAGCACCACGGCACGGTATTGATACAAATAAAATATCAAGTCCATATGTGTTATTATTATAGTCTCGCTAAGTACAATAACGTCGGCGCGCGGCCGTGTCGTCGTCGCGTCGGCGGCGGCGGCAGCGTCTAGCACGCGATGCGTTTATTTATTTGTGCGCGGCACGTGCGTACAGTCGCGTAGTGCGGCGAGACGTCGCGACGCACCGGCGAGCGCGAGTGTACTGACCGCGACTCAGGCCTTTCGGACGGAGCGTCACTGCACTATGTGCATAGCGTTAGCGTTGTAATAGCGTGGATATACCGATGTTTATTAGATTATGATGTGCGATTTGGTAAACAGGATAATGCTATGTCGTCTTAACACCTATATCATAATGTGGCAATCGGGGAAATCCTTTACATATTTAAACTATCTAGATGGCGGAAAAATACATTCTAACACGAGGAAACCCCATTTCAACTACTCAATGTATATGCGTATAATGAAGTTTTGTGTAATAATAACTAATAGCCAGAGTTCCAAACAATCGAAAGAAACCAATGAAACTATTGTTTTGTAATTCCGATTCATACAAACAAAACAAGAACTCTATACAATTACGAGTACATGTGGTCGATATGAAAATACAATACACCCAACCTTCCTTAACGTCTGAGTATGTTGTATAATATAAATACATTTCAGAATAGTCGTTTTAAATACATACATACAGTCTAACTTACTAGGTAGATACTTGTAGGATGTAGGTGTAAACGCAACAAACTATTTCTGTATCAAGCATTCAGACAATGGCATAGTCTTCTAAATAGTCACTTTTCCGTCGCCACATCGCATAGTCACAGGCGTTACAGCTAATAAATGACTCTGAGTAATAGGACCCTTTGAAAAACATTTTCCACGACGCTTGATAAATATTCATAGAGCAGATTGATTTGCGATTGACTTGACGCCTTCGAAATTTCGATCAAAGGTCAAGTAAGTCCTTCGTGCTTGAAGGTCGAATCGTCGCTGTTTAGCACTGAAATTGTGGAACAGACATTCGTTTGCTAGCCGTTTTACTCAAATATCTAGTACTTACAACTTTTGCCTGCGTTTTCACGCGCAAAACTCAAAAAGAATTCCATCTATACTGTAGCTTTTGCCTGCGTTTTCACGCGATTTTTTTAGGTGTGAAATGGTAACTGACAGACTACATACCTTTCGCATTTACGAGTCTACATATTATTAGGATAAGATGAATTCGTAAAAATTTTAGTTCTCAATTTCTAAGGATTTTTACAGTCGTTAGGAGCAATTAAATCAACGGTTTAAGAGAATATTGCGTAATTTTTAGAGGTCGTTTTGTGTTCGAAATATGCGACAATGGAGCAGGGGGAAGCTTCCGAAGGGACAAAAGAATCACGAGCTCTCAGAAACAAGGCCAACGGACGATTTTCAATTACACCCTGATTCCTGAGGCCAAAAATGCTCGAGCAATTTCGCTTTTCTCCTCATTCTGAACTATGAGGTTTATGGTTTGAATTCTAGGGTTTATGATTTGTGTCATAACGACATATAATCATTAAAATGTAAGAGCCATTAAGTATAAACTACCAGTTATAATAAATTCCTGGCTACGGCAAAGCAAACAAATATCCAACCCTTTTATCGCAAAGAAAAACATCCATTTGAACGGATATCGAAACTCTAGTTTCGTTGATTACAAAACGTTACAAACTAACTGATATAATTTGTCTACGAAAACGAGAAGCTTAGTAGTTAATCTACAAAGGATTCTTCAACTTATTACAAAAAAGGGTTTATATTAAATCTACAGTTTTAGGTACGGTGGAGCTTGCATACCTAACGTTCAAAGTTTTGTGGCGGAGGAAATTATTTCTGCAACTCGTTGAGCAAACGCTTTAGGTTTTCCACTAACGATTTTATAATAATAAATCCATTAAAAGTCTCTTTAGCTTCTAGCACCTAGACTAATAGAAAAAGAAGAGGCATCTATCAGCTCCGCGCTCCGGTAAGGTAGATAGGTTTTTGTATACAAATATAAAACAACTATTTTCCAGAACTGAACTACTTCTTAGAGTTTTTCCTTCGACTTCTTTCTCTCGTCTACTTTTTCAGTTAAATCAAAAATACTATCTATGAAAATAATCATACATCGGACTGACGAGAACGAAGAATGCCTAAGCTATTTAATATTTTAAGATCCGGACGCGCACTCATCCTCAGCGTACAATAAATGGCTGCGCAGGCGGCCGCTGGACCATGTGACATCATTTTACTTCATAATTATTGGGTTGGCGTAACACATGAGCTCACACAATGGGCACAACAACTTCCGTTCACAAGGTGAGACAGAATGGCAACAATCGTCAAGAATGTCAATTGTTGGAGACTATTCCAGGTCCATGTTATTACCGTCGTAGATCTGGCGGAGGGCCCGCACCCTCCCGGTGAGGTTTTGCATGAGCGAAGCCGAATCGCAACCCTAAAATTAATAACACTCTGGGAAATTAAACGGGTCGGTTCTAACGTGTTCAGCCTTTAATTCATATGCATATCTAACTTCGCCACATTGGCGATGACCCTCACATTTCGGGTGTCAAATGAAAAAGCTCCTGTTTTGGAGATGGTGGGACGCATTAGCGAGCCATTGAATTCGGTCGGTTGCGGCTCCCCTTCTAATAGGTTATTGCGAAGCGAACAAGTAGCGATGGTAATTGTTTGTATACTGCCATTACACATTAAAGCGAATGGTATGTTATTGTGTTGCGTGCAAAATCACCTTGCGCCCCTCTTCCTGTATTCGGCAGGGGATAGAGCAAGGTCAATAGAAACTAGCTAGATTGGGTTACTGTTGTATAGAAATATAATTTATGGCCGCTTCATACTTCTCGGAGGGTTTAACGTGAGAAAAGGGGTTGTAAGTCAGCAATAGACGGCGACAGTACATCGATCTGAGTTAAAGTTGGAGACTTACAAGCCCCACCCGGAAAATAGGGCACGAGTAAATCAAGGGCTCCGGATTCCGAAACGTAATTCCGTTTTTAAACATGAAACAGAGAGGACCCGTAAATTCCAACCTGCAATAAATCACAGGAGCAATCAGTAAACAAACTGCGTGGTTTGATCCCATTCGAGCCTATAGTAAAAACACATTTGTTGTGCCAACACGAAAACTTCATTTGAATCTAGTAGTAAACAACTTTGCTGGTTGAGGGGTAATAAAACACTACGACTTTATTCACGGTACATTCATAAAGCGTTATCAAAATTCCGTTTAAAAGTCAAAGGAGTCTTTAGAGCAACCGTTAAGGGCTTGTCAAAAATCACCTAAAAAGCGGAAAAAAGCTGTGACAAACTCAACAAGAAAAAAAATTTGCTTTTAACCGGGAAACGGAAAGCGCGTCGCCTCGCCTTCAGCTTTCAGACGCCAGTTATTTCATCCGGTATTAACTAGAGGAATATTCCGCAAACCACGCCGTGGTCCTAATCGGAAATAAAACGTTGCCACAAAGCTGTAAAGTTCAAATTTGGACGTATTTCCTATGGCTTTACAGCCATTTAGGTTGTAGGCGGGAACGCGTGCGAGGGAAAAGACGCTCCTCGTGAGAAACAATAGAGTTTATATTGATTGCGCGATAAACATGCAGTTTAGACGTTTTGAGACGGATCGCTAGGACATAGGGCGATAGACGTCCTTGTGGATTGGAGTCATCTTTCATATTTAAGCTTAGAAATATCGAACAAAAGAAGTGCATGATACGAGATTGTTTATATACGTTTTAATTCCAGTGGGTTTATTTTGGAGTTTTGTTTAAAGAGTGAACATAAACAATACGATCGCGGACGTTTAAAGGACTCATTAACAGCCTCAAAGAGAGATATGAGCTGATTGATGTTACGGTTGTTTTTAGAACCGAACCTTTTCATAATGCTTTTGTGGATGATTGTATTGTGGAATATAAGTGTTCTACATTCTTTGTTGGATCGTAATGGTGCCGTATCTTCCAAAAAAAGTGAGATCACCCACAAAGATCGATACCGTAAATTATTGTGTAAGTAGATCCAATCAGACGCGTTCGAAATCTGAATCTATCGGCATTTGGTGCGCCTACGCAGCGTTACGCAATGTTCCGGGCGAATTGTGGGAACCGTTTGGTCATTATGACTCAATCCCATGGGAAATCTTATTGACAGCGTCTGAATCATTCATATTTTGGTATTAGGAAATAATATTGTATCGGCTATTGAAAGTTTAAAGTTGAATCGAATCAAGAAAGTCCGTACAAGGGAGCAATGGCTTCATTTCCTTATGATTATTAAATAAAGAAATACATAACATTTCTTACACATAGGGAAACATTCAAAGACTCTAATCGAAATACTCAGTACGTTCCAGGTTTTCCATAAACGTGAACAAAAGCAGCCAATCAACAGTTTCCGTCCCCCCTCCCCCCACAATAGGAGACCAGCTATAAAATCGGTAACGTGGAAACGTGTGGACATTGCGTAACGGAGCCTAGGGTTCACTTGGAGGCAGCTCGAAGGTGAAATGAGCTCTATTGCTTTCTGTTTGGTTCTGTTATGCTTTAGGAGGGGTAAGACAGGGTTCACTTGCAGTCAGGGTAAAGTGGGCTTTATTGCGTAGTGGGTGCTCTACTTTGAGCTTGTGTCCGATGAAAATGCACGGATTAAAGCGTAAATTCAGTTATATGAAATGGTCAGTCAGCTGGTCACAGGTTTTGATGGATGAATCGGTTTAGTAAGGTTAGCTTTAGCGATTTATTTTCTTGAATATAACCATCAAACCTATTATCCACTGTTTAGAAGAGTCTATCAGAATAAACGTATTTTATTTGTAGATGTTGCTGATTAAAATATTGTTATGACAAATTGAATAATTAAAAAACCTTCCTTTGTCTTTGAGCGGTGGCAGTAACATAGGGAAACGCAAAACGCCCAATGACTCAACTTATTAATTACTACGAGTAGTTTCTGTTCGCGGCGGGAACACATTGTGAATCGTTTAATGGTTATTTCAATACCATGGAAACTGTTTTATTGGATAAAGTAGCTTTGATTCCAGATTTATAGCTATATCAAATTCATCAATCATGCTAAAATTTTGTACGATCCGTTCAGTAGTTTTGGCGTAAAAAAGAAACAAATTTCATCGATATATCTATTTAGCATTTATAACATAAGAGTGATGAATATGATGGGGTTAACTCTGAAATGAACTCAGTTTGTTACGGAAATAGATTCAAATAATATGCTGTAATGTCAGCTCGTAGATGACATCTACGCTTAGATGATAGAAGTCCCATCTATCACAGAACTGTGTGAAGGAACGCGAAGGTCCCGAGAAAGCGCAAAGTACCTACGTGGTGGTATTATCCCTTCGGAGGGCAGAGCAGACGTGCTCAGCATTATAATGCGGTGTCCCGTATACTGCCAGCCCTACTACCGGTACTCGAATATAATCTTCACCAAGTTGGTAAAATTAAAAGTTTCAAAAATATAACGTCTTTTAGGTAATTAGCTGGTCATCTGTATCTTAATAGTTGTAAACCTATTTGTATCGAGCGTTATTAATATTACGTTTTCTTCACATGGTAGGGTACCTGGGGAAGGAGCGAATATTATTCATAACAAAAAAACAACGCTTATGCCTAGATTTAGCCAAAATAATAAATATTTGACTGGCATTCGAGATATTTATTTGAAATGTAAACTCTAATCGATAGTTGAGTTCACTCTAACAAGGCTAACAAAACAACAGTAATTAATATCGACAAACCGTAACTGAATTTATCAGTTAATTCAATTATTCAAGCCGAATAAAAAAGCCGCTATATTTCAAAGACTAAAAAGTCTATAATTTCTTCGCCGTTGTCCATCATTAAATATGTTTACGTTATTTCCAAGAATACTTTAACAAACTTTTTGTTTCGCGTTCATCAATTAATAGATGGCGCTAGTGGGGCGTGACTGTTTGATTGAATAGAGCGGTTATGCAAAAATAATAATATGGATTGAATACAGACGAATTCTGTTTTTCAGACAGCTCAAAGAAAAATGTAACACTAAATTTACATTTTTTTAGAGCATTACGTTTATCCTCGATTCGTTCTGCAGAAGGTAAATTTAGATTTTATTGTTAACTAAGAACAAGATGTTATGTAATGTTACATGTCATGAGTATCGTTAAAGTGACACTATAAAGTCGCAGGCGACTTACCCAATTCGAGAACCAAAAGTAACTCTCGCAAGCAGACATTACGATACACGGTTTATCACCGGCCGGCAGCACTTTAATATTCTGCGTATAACCCACAATTCTACATAACCGTGTAGGCAGTCCACATTATAACTGCATGTCTTATGGTTCACACACCGGACCAATGATACATGTTAAATGAAATGCATGTAGACATAGACATAGCATGTGCTACTTAATGTTACGTAGTGACCGGGAATTCGTGTTAAATTCTGAGTGATTATGTCACAAATATGTGCTTTATTTGTTTATTTATTTCCACCGTAGGTACACAATGTTACACTTGATGTCGTTAAATACTATTTTAAAAGACAAATTACATTTTTATTATAACACACACTAACTTTTGACAAAGGAAACACCATAGGACATTGTGCAAAAAAAAAGCAGACAGACATGCCTTCTTTAAAAAATTAAAATAAATTATGGTATAAATTAAATGGAATAATAAATTAGATAAAATGTCAAAGTAATCTGCTGTATAAGGGCATTGTCAAACTATACTAATGATATTGTACAAAAGTAGATAATATACAAGTAAAATACAATGAAATAATGTCAGGAAGAAGAATAATTTTAAATTTACATTTAAATCATGATTTAAATTAATGCTGCTGTATAGGGGCATTGTCAAGGAACTAAACATATGCTAGGAGTATACATAAAGCACAGTCATCATAATTGAAAATATTGTGAAGGATTAAAAAGAAATAAAAAGAGAAAACTAGATTCTATCGATATGAGGTTTAGGTTTCGTTTCGTGAATGCTTTATATCACATAAGAAACAAAATGTTAAGTAAAGCACACGATAGAGGGCTGGCAAAAGTCTTTAGTAGAATAAGAACTATACAGATGGGATATCGATAAAGTGGGTGATCCTAGGCAGGATGAAGGTAATGAAAGACTAGACAAAACTAATATTATTTGCGTCACTATCAAATTAAAGTGTCCAATTAATATCTCAAAATCCTTACCAAAAATATATATAAAGTAATGTGTCGTGTCAAATAAACTTTTTTCATTTCATTTCATTTGTTACATATGACTTTTCTGTTGGTAACCATGATAGTTTCAAAAGTTCTATTATGAAATCCCACGTATTTTTTTTAAAATGGTGAATTTGATGTATATTTGAATAGTATGGGACTAGGTTAAGCAATTCCTACCGGCTCCCGAGGTATAGCGTAGTAAGCTTAAGCATTATATTCAAGAACTTTTTATATCTCATTATACTTGAACATTTTACGATAAATAAACATCTTTAAACCGCAACCGAATTAACAACGAGAAAGAAGAGGAATGTTTTAATAGGAATACCAATCTTATGTTTTGGGTTTTATGTTCTACATTACTCAGCAGGCACCTAAGTCCTTCCGCCTTATTAGCTATATTTCTCTATTTCATTGCTTCAATAAACAACACAAACGTAGTAATCATTAACCGTCTGGTTCTATCAGTCGTCCGTATCATTTACACTTCAACAGGCCATCCACCGCATATCTAGCGGTAGTTAGCTCTTATCCCGAGTGGACAGAACTGCCAATAATCTAAATCGGTGCGCATCAATAGTCCTTTAGAGTCTATCTATATGCTAAGGTGGTCTCTTGGTATTGGTAGGAGGTATTCAAATTTCTACGCTACGTCAAAGGCTGAGTATACCAGTTCGAAGGGGAAGGCAAATAATTTATTTGAGGATGTGAGAAAGTAAATTATCAACTAGGACGACACGGTAAAGTTTGGGCAATAAGTGACCTTCCTGTAAGCTAACTACTACTACTGCACTTATCACAGGGTATTTACCTAGGGTAGAATATATTTTTATACGATTTTCAAATCTTTTTCATGGCATAATCATTTAGAATAATCTTCGTTACATACTATGTCGGATTGATAAAAACTCTCGTAAGTCCCTATATTTTTCGAGTCTACAGATTAGCTTCTCTATCTGTCAAAAGTAAGTCATCACTCTCTGTCATTCAGTTTTCATTCATCAACTTGTCAACAATTAGGGAACTTCATATTCGTGCATATACCAAATATTAAATACCAAATATTAAATATTAATTCGTGGAAAGTATAATGTAAGTCATTACATTATACTTTCCACGAATTTATTTATTAATGTCACGGTTTAATGTTTACAAGCCTTCAAGAATGTCAATTCTTGAAGGCTAATCCGATTCCGATATTGTCAAGGATATGAAGGAATAAATTGTCATCCCGATTCTAAACTTACTTAGATATCGTCGGCTAGAAATAGCCCTCGGAGCCGAGTGCAAGATTTAGCTGTGACCAATTGGCTGGCTGGATAATCCTGTATTGCGAGGATGCCATCAATTCAAGTTGCGGCGACTAGTGTGTTTGGACTGGACCAAAGAACGTCGTAAAGTACCAGGAAAATTGATATATTCTCGATATATTAAGATCATTTTCCTCAACCCGATTATATTATATCGAAAGCATTTGTCTGTTGCTGATTTATCGTTATCTCTGTTAGTATCTTATTGTTTTAAAATATTTTAAATCGATACAAAGTACATTTATTTTCTCAGTAATACAATCACTAATTTACACAGCCCTAGTCGTTTAGAACAAAGGAATGAAAGCAGTTTCAAGCTAAAATCATTCAGCTTAATCCGAACATTTGAAAACTTCATTCGAAATGCACGAGAAGTCGAGAACACAACAGTATACGATCGCAGACGATCCCTCAATCACTATATCCTACCTCAGCATAGCAAATGTGAAGCCGAACCCGTAGTATTGAAAGCAGCATATCGTACTACTATGTACTACGTAGTAAGCTCATGGGGTGGGGGCGTAGCGGGTGGGGTAAGCGTTGTATCACCCCGCCGCTAGATGGCGGCGTATCTGCCACAAACACGCGCGGAAAAAAGCAACTTGTCAAGAAATAGGTTCGGAATAGCGTCCTTTCTAGCTATGTGCAAGGAACGATCGTCGAACTGTGAGCGGAAACGGGGTCGTCCCGAGCAGAGTTCTTTAACTTCACAATTCCCGACCAGGCTTTCTACTCCAACTATTCCCAACTGCTTTTAATATGCAACTTATCGGTAAACGGATTCAATTTAAACGCTCTGGGACCAAAGGCTGTTTTTGATCGTCTTTATTTAGGAACATTGGCATCAGTAATTAAGTCCACGTCGTCGAGTACTTAAGTTGTGTTTCTTGTAGTGTCCTTTGAGTTTGTGAAGCCGGCCTAATTAAAACAAGTGTCTGTTTTAGTTGCGTTCGCAAGCCCGCCACAAAGGGACATAGAAGGAGCGTACTGCGTTTTTACGAGATCTTTATCCAGAACGTAATTAGTTGATTGCATTTCAAACATAGCTGTGCTCGGTGAACTTCTATTATTTCCGAAAAGGGAGAAATTGTTACAATGAACGACGCGGATAAAAGACTTATGAATATTTTATGCTTTCGCTACGACTTACTTATTATTTGAGTAAAACAATTCCGCAACTTTGTGGGTATAAGAATAGAGAAGCAATTAATTTTTGAGTTCAAGCTTATCTTGACAGAGCTTAAATGACAACAGTTTCAGGTGATGAATATTAAAATATTTAAAAACAAATATGGTTTATCCACACTTTTATAACAAAGAGTGAGCATTAATTAAAAGTTTAAGGATATAACAAAGTAAAACTTTATTATTGAATGTATAAATGTCCATTTAAAGCCAGGGGGAAATGAACAAACCTAGTTGGAATGGAATCACAGTCGTCTTTTTAACCGTTTCGAGTTGAACCGAGCCAAATGGAAGTTCGTCTGCCAATCCGCGGCAGTTTTCAAACTTATCGGAAATATTAATAACTAGCTCAAATCTCAGGGGAATTTATAGTTTATAACATTTTGTTGAATTTAAAAGCAGAGTAACCAGTAACAATGATGATTAAAAACAACGTAATAATTAAGGACACTTTACCTAGAGACGTATAGGTAGAATGATTCATCAATTTATAATAGTACTTATTGTTATAGACGTCAATAAGTGAGCCAAAAACATCGTAGGTTCAGTAACTTTAAAAATTTAAGAAAAAAAATGCTGGACAATTCACACAGCATTATCTAGCCCCAAGCAGAGCTTGTGTTATGGGTACTAGATAACTGATATACATAATACAATACATTACATAGATAGATATTTTTTATTATACATAGAAAACGACCAGAACACCCGGAACAAATATCTGCAGATCGTACACACAATTGTTCCGAGGCGGGAATCGAACCCGCAACCTCCTGCGTCGCAGGCGGACCTTCGCGCCACATCGGTCGTCAAACTAGTAGAATCATTGCTTTAACAGAGCTAATCTTCAAGCGAACGAGCGCTGGTTTTAATTAAAACTTCACTATAAAAAGCATCAACAAATTAAATGCGTACATGTGAAAAAATATTCAGTAGCGACATCCGAGCGCAATCACTGACACTGCCGGCCGACAATGAATCACTCAGTTTAATGTTAACTTTATTCTGAATTTTTTAACTACGCAAAGTTATATTAAACTGTTTGTTGTGAAAAACAAAAAGCTTCCAGACCAGGCTTGATTGAATATCTGAAATTTATTAAATACTTCTGGCTGGTTACCGTTATGATGCAATTAATAAAACTATAAATCTCGGTTTCGTGCAAGGGATTGACTGCCGGATATTTCGGCCGTAAAATATTTTTAAAACAACTGTACTACGTACGTTGATGGAATAGATCAAGCAGTCATATTTTACTGTTTTTTTATAGATTTACACAAGTTTCATGGTAAACAAAACACGGTACTTGCACTAAGAAGTCGCAGCTAAGAATTTCGTTCTAGTGCTTTCAATAAACCCACAGAATCGATCAAAGTAAGTAATTCAATGTGCCTACAGATTTGCGGAACAAGTTCTCTACAAACTCCATCAGAAACTTGAATTCAAAACATAATTTGAGAAGCAACGCGAGTCCGCGACCTCGCGATATGAAATATCGATAAAACGATTGAAAATTCTTAACTCGATACCTGAGTAAGGTAAGTTTCAAACTTCACATAATAAAACTTGCAAGTGGCGAATATGTATGCAATGCAAGCGTCGAAGAGAAGCATCCAGATTCCATTGAAGACGAAACGAAATAGCCTGATCTAAAACGTATTTCACGTCAAATGGTTCACGAGATTTGAGACATGAGGGAAAATTGAAGTTTGTGATTTCGAGCGCATACGTAGCCAATAATTCAATACAGTTCTAGCTGTAAAATAAACACATGTGTGTCACATAAAGGAATCAAAAGGAAAGAAAATTTGAGAAAGAATCAAAGTCCAAAAATGGCCACGGGAAATGAAACAGTTCAAAAGACATTTCGGCAATAATATACAGAGTGGCAAGGTGGCCATAGCCACTAAATCTAGCGGAGTTGGTCCGCCGAGGCTTATGAAGACAAATGTCCTAGTTAATGGACGAAGCAAATTATTCCAGAAAAGGAACTGTATTTGAATTGGATATATTCACTGAAACCGTAAATAGGAATTATTGCAGGCTTTTTGTTACCGGGGTTATTGTTTAAATTTAAGTTAAAGTCGAATTGAATTGGTATTGATGCAATTTTAGTTAAATTCAGATGCCGATAACAAAGTCTGGATGTTAACAAATTGCTTACATTATGCACATATAACGTAAGTTACTCAAATTAGTGTTAACTCTAGATATTACGAAACTAAATGAATAATTAATTTTCGATCATTCTCAGTCTTCGGTCAGAATAATAAACTAACTCTGAAACTTAATTGCACCGACTGAACTGCAAGTATTAAGTACATAATAAGGCGGCTACTGAGGCCACCTTTACTTTGGGTGTTTTCAATACTATTTACACTTATAACCTTTTTTCATGGATTAATTACGAAAGTTTGGACTCTTTGGACGTGAAGGTAAAATATAAACATTGGCTCTATTGAACTTTTCCAATTCAGAGGTAATAGTTCAAAAAGGGTATTGCATAAATCATCAGCACTTTAATATGACAGCTACTATATTAAAACTGACTTTAGAATGCTAGTATTTAATTAAGCCTGCTTCCAAGTTATCTAGTAATAAATATTCCAAGAACGTGTCTTGTAACGTGGTATAATGTACTTTACTAAGTGACATAACCTTAATAACACCTGCATCGATGTTCACGGGAAAATAACTATTCATTTCATAATGATATGCATGAGCACCTCAGACGATACCAGCCTTAATGCGAGAGTTTATGAGCTATTATCATATTAAACAAGGGGCCAATTTAATCGCATAATGGCTTTGTTATTTATTAGTATGTCATGCCTCAATACTACACCTTCGATGACCTAAATACTGATTTATTCAGGGTTATTTGTGATGCATCATGGACGATTTATATCAGGTAAATAGACAAAGCGCTATGGTACCAATGAGGGAGGCCTATGTCCAGCAGTGGACTAATATAGGTTGTTGTTGAGGCGGAGAATGAATAACAATGAGATTAACTACTGGATCTAAGCGAGATAAATCTGTTCCTTGTGTGTGACTTTTCGCGTTTAAAAGATTCTTTAACTCCTGCGTACCTAGACGTAGTTTAAATCAAGAAAAATATAATTTTCTGACGTTTAGATAAATGTATATATAGATAAATGCGAAGCGAAATAACGGTCGAAGTGTTTCTTGACTCGTATAATCAAAAACAAACAAAAACGGATTCCTAAATTTTAAGGGCATAAAATCCAATGTAAATGTCATTATTCAAAACAGGCTGTAAAACACTTGAACACGTAATAATAAACTACAAGGAGATACCGAGTTCGCTACACTGTGAAATAAGGGCGCAGTAACGGGGGTGGGTGAGGGCAACACTTTTACGATTCGGCAATCGTAAAACTTGAAAACAATTCCACCATGTGGCATTAGCAAGCAAGATATTTTCCTGATCTGGTTGAGGAATATTCCAATGTATTTTTGCGTTAATAAAGCAGATTATGAGGTTGTCTATTATTATAATGTTACAGGGTACCTAGTATTTTTATTAAATATGTAATTAATAATATAATAATAATTAAATTCATTTATTCAGATAATAATAATCCATGGTGTTAGTTTGCTTATAACTAGATGTTAGTACTTATAATTAACTACAGATTTTGTCCTTTGGACCAATTGGTGCATTACAGGACAGTTAAATTTTCCAGCAATCGCGGTTAGGATGCTGTCTTCATGTTAAATGCATCGATATGAGAGACTACTAGAATCATTTCTCGACCTGCGTAAAATGTCTAATATGAATAGTAAGGCTACTCATAACTAAGGAAATAACACTATCTATCAGTATAATATGGAGTGAGCATAAAATTAAAAGGGACTTAAGGATAAATCGTGAAATAAAAAGGCGATGGTCGCAAACTGTCAGAGACATCAAAGACCCTAAGCGCGAGATAACGGCAGGTCTCGCATCGTAAACTGTAGTACACTCGACGACGAAAGCTGTCCACTTCGCGTTATTCAAACTGAATTCTCATACTTCCCTGCCATTAACAACTTCACCAATATAGACTAGATAATATATTAAGAATATTTGTTTCTAATGGGTGTTTTAAGAACGGTTGCATGATTCCTGAGTGCTTTCTAGAACCTAAGTACCGGTGCGAGAAGGGACTTAATGAAAAAGGCGTTTTTTTTTTTTAATTATTTTACTTAGAACTAGTTGCGTCCCGCGGCTTCGCCCGCGTTGAAATCTATGTGACAAATGGTTTATAAACCTTCCTCGTGAATCACTCTATCTATTAAAAACCGTATCAAAATCCGTTGCATAGTTTTAAGGATCTAAGCATACATAGGACAGACAGACAACTGGAAGCTGATTTGTTTCACTTGTGGTAGATCCCTGAAGTATTTCACTATTTTACTTAGAATTAGGCGGGTATGGTAGGTACTATTATTAGAAAGACGCCCACGCATAATAGATTAACGTTGAATTCGATTCGGAGAAGAGATTCCTTGTACATACAAACATTTATTACGTGTATACGCGTTCTAGACCAATTTTGGCTACCTATATTTGGAAAAGGAGACGATCGAACAAATTGGTTTTAGTCAGCGCGTCGCGCGTCGCAAACACGATTCTTTTTTAACATTGCCTCTACTTTTAAACGTTTGTCGGTGATAGTACAACTATTATTGATCAGCAGAGCAGTAAAGCTTTGGAGTAAGAAAATAAAGCGCTATGTAGCGCTGTAAAGTTGTCGTCAATATCTCGAGTTATTTCGATAAAGTTGTTGCTAGTGGCTTGTTAAGTGTTAATATTGCATTTTAGGATTAGTGCTGTCGATATTGTAGTTTCTGGTTTATAACATTCTATAAGTGTTTTGTTACTTGTTGGGTTGTTCAAATCTACGCGACAACTCTATGGCTTGTTGTCGTAGGTGTAATGATATTAGCCCAATCACCAAAGGATATTTCACTGGTTTTTAACGGATAGGTAACAAACCATTCCTGAGTATTGTACATTTTTATCTAGGCACCGACAAGTGAAGCAGGATTAGCAAGCTGAAGTGGCAGTGGGCCGGCCAAATCTCGCGAAGAACCGACGGCCGCTGCTAGGGCAAACGTGTTCTTGAGTGGAGACCACGACTCGGTAAACGTAGTGTAGGATGCCCTCCGACTAGATGGGATGACGACCTGCGAAATACTGCAGGTAAAAGATGCTGGATGCGTCAAGCCGAAGACAGGCGCTATGGCGCTCATTGAGGGAGGCCTATGTCCAGCAGTGGACTAATATAGGCTGATGATGATGACAAGTGAAGCCGCGGGCAGGAGCTTGTATTCAAACATGTAATAGAGAAGACGAACGATGCGTATCGAAAATAGGAACGTGTAACGACAGGAGATTAATAGTTACGAAGCAGCTCAAAGGAATATGCGGTTCATAAATAAAATTATGTATAAAATTTCTGGTAGTGAAGCTTGCGTAACCGAGATTCAGGGTAAGCGTTTCAAGAGGTTTCAAGAGGAGGGAAGTTTTGACAGTTGTATTGTATGTTAAACGAGTTGATCTGTACTGTAATGAATAATTAATTAATGTACAGGTTTGTAATGAAGTCTCTGGAAGTCAGTAAATCAATTGATGATGATATCAGTCGCCCATAAGACAAGCTCTACTTAGTTAACACTTTGATTGCTGAAATCACACGGTATGTGTTTTCTACAAGTGACTAATATGCGTAAAACCACACTAGCGCAGCGGCTGAGAAAAAACAGATCTGTGTGACTCAGCACAGCCGTAATATTTTTCAAACGAAACGCATGTGCGGCGCAACACAACCGCTGTGTAGAGCGGCAGCACGAATTTTTTAGGTTAAAAAAAAGATCGCAGTCGTCGAAAAAAAATCGCAGTCAAAGTGTTAAGGCCTGAGTGCTGTGTGTATTGTCGAGCATTATTTATTTAACGCTTTACTAAGCTGAAAAGGTCTCGGACTGTGTCCTTCTGAAGGGACAAATAGATCAAAGACGCGGGCAGAACCTAGATTTGAATTAATACCTATTATCGTTATTTGTTTTCTTATATGTGATGCTGTATCACTATCTAAATGAGATAAGGCAAACGCATTCTTTAAAATATATTTATAAGCAGTAATAATTATAATTATTTTGATTATTATATTTTTTTGTATTAATGGTGCAATAAAGATGTATGTTGTAATACAACAGGTATTAATCGCGTTTATTTACTTATTTTGCCAGGTTGTTTGTGCTTATGTGTTTAGATCGCGTAAGTTTAAAATATTTTTTGTTAAATCTATCAAAACAATCGTTTGAACCAGTCCGTCCGTTCACACATGACAAAGGCAAGTAAGAGCCACGTCACAAAGCTCACAATGGCGTCTGTCTAACGGCGAAATGTGGAACTACGGCCAAACAAGTTTACCGAAAGCTTAACTAGATGTCGCTAGTAAAAGTGGACGAGCGATATCAGTGACTGAGACAATGAACGCCAAAGCAATTCTATTTCGGAATCCGGATTCAGACACAAAAAGTACAAGCATTCCCGCAGTTGGAAAACAAATCTAATCCGTGAGGCGCTCTGTCCGTGGCAGACCTATGCTCTGGATGTTACTCTACTCTCGCATCCGACTATCGAGATCTCTATGATATAGAATACATATATCGATAGGTTTATACCATCATATAAAGCTATCGATATCTCTGGGGATGGTAGGAAAAGTTATTAAGTTTTCGGTTTTCCGGTACTGTGAGTATTTTGTTTTAGGATTTATATCATCTGGTCATATTGGTTGAACGTAAATTTGTATTGTAAAGGTATCGTAAGACTCACCTGAAATCAGATCAGGTAGATATATATGTACATATGTAACTGAGAAATTGTAGTTATCAAATCAGATATTATTATTTCAAAAATCAGCCAGATTGCGGATTATATTAGAGAAGCGTTAAAAATAAGGTTACAAATTTTTATTATGACTATAGATTTTCTATTGATATCCCAATTTTTATATTTATGGTTGAAAATTTGAAACCGTCCTAACACTCAGAAATTCTCTTGGCTCCTCCTTGAATTCTCTAGTGACAAAACAACCACGCTAACCTTTCAGGAAATTATTAAAAACATTCATTTACCCGCACTCAAATCCGCATTAAAAATTCATGAAATTTTCAGCTAAAATCAGCAGTAACGCTAATTGGAGCATGTGGAATGCACATATAAAATCATTATCCGATTATTAATATATGTACGTTAAGCACTGTTATTCACAAATGGTCGTTATGACATAAGCCCTGTAAGGTTGTCGCACACTTATCACCACGTCAATGGATCATCACAGTCGCAACTCAACTAAAACAACCAACGTTCCGAAAATCGTCACAAAAATCAGCATCGTTATAGCATCGCAACATCGAGGCTAGAACTTTTCTGACTGCGAAGTGGGAAAGTAATATTTTTGCATGCATTTCTATGTCTGGGTTTGGATAGTGAATTCTGGATGACTGGGGCACAAACTGGCGGACTGCTTTGGACAAAAGATATAATATATACATAATATATTATTTATTCATAGAAAAAAGGTTAACAAGTAAGTAGTTACAGCTATTTTGCAGTTCAAGTATTCTATTATGAAGTACTTGATCTTAACCTTTCGAAGTCTAGGTGACTCCTCGCTCTAACTAAGTTTGCACTCGTGTTTAGATATGTCATTGGATTTGCTTCAAGAGTTCCGCACTTATACTTTACGCCAAATGTACTGAACGGATCGGCCTGCATTTTTACAAAGATAGATTATTGATTGATTAGATTTGAAAGATAGTTGTAGGTCTTATGCCGGAAAGACCTTGGTGAACCTGCGGTCAGAAGCTGCTAGACTTCACACTTATATTGTACATGCGAAAGTTTTGATGGATGTTTGTTACTTCTTCAAGTCAAAACTACTGAACAGATCAGACTGAAATTTTGCATACAGTTACTTCTGGACCTGGAATATAACACAGGCAACTTTTTATCCCATAAATAAGTTCCCATGAGATAAAGACAACATTAAAACGTGTGCGAAGCCGCGGGCAGAAACTAGCTGCTTATAAAATTTAATTGATTTTACTCTTTGCCTGGATAGCGAGGCATTACGAAGAGGTGATGCTAATCCATTCCCAGAGGTGAAACCGATCCATTCCTAAGTTGATGTGTACCTATACATATATGTGGGACAACCTTCCGCACGAGCTCGTCAGGGCGTTTTTATTTGCTCTCCGCTGGTAAAGGCAGGTGAGGTCGGGCACTGCTATAAACGACACTGAATTAACGAGCTACCGTTTTCGCTGTGGTTATATTTTTATTCAATTGATTGGAAGTCCCATGATTATTTTGTTAAGGTACTAATAAACTGGTGGAAAGTGGGAACATATAGGAGTAGTATTAAGGTTATGCAGTTCTTTAAAGATGCATATTGTATTAGAATACTTGTTAAAAAGTTATTGTAGCTTAAGGGGATCCCGTGAATAACTAAGACTGTCAGATTGCATGTCAATTTTACCAAAAGTGGTCGACAGACGGCGCTTATTTTTTACATAGACTTATGCAAATTTTGTCTGTTATAGAATAGGCAAACTTTAGTTCTTTTGGTTGATGTAATGTACCTACTAAAGTCATGAAAAAGGTATTTATTCTATGTTACAAAATTCCAAGCAAATTTAAGTTACAATCATTATTAATTTCTAATGTAATAATAATATTTGCCCGATATCCTAGGTACCTAAATTAAACCGTATGTAGCTTAATATTAGGTAGGTAGCTTATAAATGATCTTTTAAATATTCTTCGAAATGAGAAGCACATAAAATAGGTAATAATGTCATCTCCGGGTTTGTTTTAAACTGCATTCGATTCTATATGATTATAAAGAGTTAGATTTTGTTTCTACATTATTATTGGAAAAAATATTGCATTCTATAGGAATAAGACAATGCTTGATAATGTTTTTACCTGAACTGGCTAAAAACCTGTTTTTCATGTAAAGAAAGTGCATGCTAGCTGACAATAAACAAATTATCAAATCTATCTAAAGTAGGCTACTAATTGTAGCACCTTTATTATAAACACTGCTTTAGCGTACTTAGCATAAGTAAGTCTACATAAGTACGCTAAGTACGTAAGTAGTTTTTATAATAAAATTGCATACAATTAGTAGCCTTCTTTAGAATAGTCAGATAATTTTCTGTTTCATCGTATGACATACTACGATATATAAACAACAATTATCGCTCCAAATTTAAAAATGCGAGATAAAATACGATATTATTTCATTATTCATTGAGAATTTTTTCCTCTAAAATGCCTAAAAAACTAAAAAAAACGTTATGAAACTTGGCTTGCAGATTATTTTAAAAACATAACCGTTTTCTTAGCTCTCCAACAATGCATATCAACTATGAACTTATTTCAAAGAAACTGAAAAAAAAACATCATTACAAAGGAAGCAAGCGGAAATTCGTATACGTACTAAACCTAAGGTCGTTCTTTAAAATTTCTATAAAACTAACCTAAAACAATACCCAATGCAAATAAAATGAAAAATACATATTTAAAATAAAATTTTGCAATAGGTAAGTAGTAACATCAATAAACAAAATTAATAATAAGTAACAATCAAGACATTGCGACAATGGAAGAAAATATTATATAAAGATTAACTAAGTACCTACCTTAACGAAAAATAGACATTTTAAAAACTTTTAGATAGGGAGAGAATTTCTTAAGTAAATATTGTTAACTCCACATGTCAATTTATTTTTGTTTGAATTTGTTGACATCATTTACAGCTTTACTATAGGTAGGTAACTTCTAATTAATAAACTTTTATGAGTAACTCTACGTTCACTGACATTTGCAAAACAAATACAGTTGGCGCTCGTGCATGTCAAAACGAACTCTATTTCAATGGTATAAAGACTATAGGAACTGAAAAACAAAAATTGTCAAACATCGTAATTCGAACGACGACACCAGCTGTCAAATGCAAAAAAGTGACATGACCTTACGTCCGTCCGCGAAGGCATCCAGCCTCCGACCGACGTTATTTGAAGCGATTTTGAGTTATATAGGAAGGGATATTGTATCAATAAGGTTGAATTTGTTGTGGCAAAATATTTACTAGGATCGAATAATTACGCAAAACGCCTTACAAAAATGTGTTTTTTGGGTTTTATTCTTTTTGTATATAATTCTACAAAAATTACGAATATTTATAAGAAAGATATTATGATGAAGCAGTTATTGTAGTATTTTAAATCCAATTGAAGTTACTATATTTTCTGTAAAGTCTAAAACCCTGTGCTGTTTTAAAGTGTTATTCTCCAGTGTTTTATTACAAAACTACATAAACTATTGTAAAATGAAATATAAACTTTTGAAGATCAGTTATTTGTTTAGGTAATGTGATATTTTTAATCACTTATATTAGATGCACTTTAGAGAAATCTTATAGACGGTGCGCCATACATGGCACTCCGGAGTCCCCTTAACAGGTGTCATTCATTATCAAATATTGTTTAATCAAGCGTTGTCATAAAATGTTTTAATGGTTGAGTTTTTAAACCTTGTAAAGGTCTCAGAGACTTATCTAGACTAGACCATGATGTCCGATGGTATTGATGGTGGTGAAGTGGCTTCTCTAAGAGCGCCTTCAATTTAGAGGCGTGAGGACGCGCTGCAGTCGCACTACCAAAAAGAAGCGCTGCAGTGGTGCGTCTGTGTCGCAATAGAAGCGCGTCAGTAATGCTTCAGTAAATTCTAGTGATGTTTGTCAGTTACACAATGGATTCCGACGAAGAAGCACTCTTGTTAATTTTGTTAAAAAGAAAATATTAAAAAATAATATAACACATATTAGAAAACGTTCTTCACCTTTATTTTGTTTAAATTATAATAGTGAATATTACCAGATACGCCAATATGATGATCAAAAGTTCAAAAATTACTTTAGAATGAACATAAACTTTCACAACTACTATCCCATATCGCAGGGTGATTTTTAACTTCCTCAATAAACACTTCAAACTCACCGAATGATAACAATTTAAAGTAAATAATCTTAGGAAATGAATGTGACTTGAGCAGAGCTACAGTACCAGCAGACTCGTAAATACATACAATTATAATTTACTTAGCGAGCGCAAATATTTCAGTCGTAGCCTGTTTTATTTATATGTGCTTTGTGTTTGTGAGTAACCGCAAACGTTTTACACGGTGTATTCGGTCGGGTGAACCAACCACTGAACCACAGAATAGCAGTGCTAGAACGCAAAGCCTTCATGTTGGTATTTGTGCAAGATAATTATTGACAATGCACCACGTTAGCAAAGGAACCACTATGTTGATTAGGTTGGCATGCTGGTATATAGGGATAGGCTAGGCTAGATAGCCGGCGGCGGTGGTGTGGTGGTCGCATTTGGTCAGCTACTGTTAACATAGACATCGCTGAATTCTAAGGCATTTGGTGTGCGGTCTGAGCTTTTTGCAACAGTCTGGAGTTGTAAATAATTGTAGGAATGTCAAAACTTCAGAACTTATTGGTCTAAAATTTTGCATAGGTACCTGTGGTTCCAGTACCTACGTGTAGTTACTTTTTAGCAGATAGTTTACTATTATAAATACATTAAACATAGTCTCCGGTTTCCTTGTCTACAACAAAATACCGAAAGATTTTTACCGTGTATACTCATGCTGGTATAGCCTGGCGTGCACTCGACAGAGTATTTTTTCGACTTGCTGCTTTTTAGGACAGAAAAATTTGGGACACACTGTCCCATATATCACTTGTTGATTTTATTATTTTTGCTACTGTCTTTTCGGACACCATTAAAAATAGGTAAATTGTACAGTCAGTTAAAAAACGGTTTTTATCGAGGCGCGGCGACGGCACAGCAACATGACAAAATAGATGCATAGCAAGGTCGCACTCGCCCTGTCTCTTTATTTTCTATTTTATATATTTATATTTCGCTCTATTTTGCACGTAGGCCGAAGGACAACAATAAAACAATTTGTCTTGCCAGTAAGTGAAGGTCAGTGCAAACAAGGACATGTATTCAGAAAGTTAAAGAAATTATGTGGCAGTTTATATGGTTCTTCATGTTTTTTGGGGGTAAGTTAAATAATTCAACTTAATTTAATACTCATAATCAGTGATCGGAATAGGTGAAGTATATTTACCTAAAGTTTGAATGTGGAAGTAACACAGAGTTGATAATATTTCTTCTAAAATCCCTAGATTAATGTTTAAGTCCTGGAATTAAAATAAAATGAAATGGACTTTATCTGAGTTAAACTAGTAAGAAATTATTGATTTGAATAATCATATTAAATTTTGTGTATTCCAACGGAATTTCCTGGATTTGTTAAAATCTTGACTATTTTATTAAATTTGCCAATTACTTTTTGAACTTTGTGTATATTCGTTACCAATTATTATGTCCAGGAATCTGATTACCTTTTTAGGGTTTCTTACATTTAATTAAAAGGCTTTTTTCTTCTTATTAGGAAAATAAATTCTTGAAAAGTTTGCTGGTTATTGCGCATATTTTTTTAGTAAATAATAGGCCTTAGTGATGATGAATACTAATAAATAATAAATAGTAATTTTAAGTCTATGACTGAACATATTCACGCTTAGGATAATTAGTCTGTGATTTTATACATTCCTAAAATAATGCTTTTTTTAATACGTAAAGAAATATAATAATTTTAAGATATACGAAAGCTTTAGTTAACATTTTTTATTTTTA
This sequence comes from Eupithecia dodoneata, assembly GCA_947044415.1. NCBI lineage: Eukaryota > Metazoa > Arthropoda > Insecta > Lepidoptera > Geometridae > Eupithecia > Eupithecia dodoneata. The sequence goes on from OX345670.1 coordinate 8,348,784, forward strand.
TTTTGTTGATTTTAAAGTGTTCCATAGTTCAAATTTATGCCAAATGCTGTGTAAAATACTGTGATTATTGTAGGTTAAGTATTTTTTATTTGATCATAATATATGTACCTATGTATAGATACCTTAGTATACAAAATGTTGATTTGTACTAAATACACGCTATGGATGAGACTTTTTGTTTTTTTTTTACATAAATGTAAGTCACCACACGCTCGCAAAGCATTCATTAGCTTTATCAGATTATATTATATTGCTTAGGTACCTACTTGCTTAAATCTTTTTTACCTGACTGTACTCAACAACTGCAATAATTTGAAAGTGTCCGAAAAGACAGTATCAAAAATAATAAAATCAACAAGTGATAAATGGGACAGTGCGTCCCAAATTCTTCTGTCCCAAAAAGCAGCAAGTCATTTTTTCAATTTATTTACTCGCATCGCCGACAGGTGGCGCTGGCGGGCGATCTGTGCCCGCGATACGTGTAAACTGGCCCTTAATATTTCATTCCACATTTTATTCGTGTGCAGTGAACCTGAGCGGGTGGAATGGTTTTTTCAAATATTGTTTTAGGGCAAAGTTTTGCGAATTGCGGGCCATTTGGGTTGTTTATGAGCGATACGGTTGTCTTTGGAGAGCCGTTTGATAATGGCGCGGATTATACGATACGCGATAATAACGGAACTGGGTCGCTTCAATTATACTAGAAAAGCTGAAAACGTCCGTGCACTTTTTTTGCTGACCAACTATTGAATCTATGGTATCATTTAATTGAACGAATGAACAAACAATTAATTGCACAGAACTGAACATTATAATCGCAAAAGTAACTAAGGTAATCCCACGCGGCCTTGTCATGGTTACTTCCTACCTTAAAATTTAACTTGCGTCTCATTATTTAAGCAATTCATAAATAAATTAGCATACCTACATCCCATTCCAAATTAAATTGGGTGCGCAGCTTAACTACTAATAAACTTACTTAAAATTGAAACTAAAGTTAAAATCTTCATGCAGTTAGCGTTCTTAGCATGGCAGGCGTTGAAGTTTACTTTTTGCCGCCTTTTCATTGGTCAGCAAGAGAGTCGGCCGAGTTAAGAACCAATTAGTGGTGAGTAGCTCTTTATACTGAAGTGAGTTTTTGTACACGAGAACGCTTAGGCCGACATGGGAACTATCACTTGACTAAAATGGCAGAGATTAACACTTTCATTGCCCATGGCGTACATGGACATCTTCCGGCTCGTAAAGCAGTAAAGCGCCCCGGCAGTAAATGCGGCGCTGTTAAAATGTTTTTCCAAGCTCCGAATAATCATTCTCTCTATCTAATCTGTGCTGCTAAATATGTGGAAATAAATTGACTGTTCCCAATACAAAATTATTTATATCTTTTTTTTTATTTAGCCTGTTTCGTCCCACTGCTGGGCAAAGGCCTCCCCCAAATCTTTCCACTCAGTGCGGTCACGTGCGATCTCCCACCAATCTCCGAGGAAGGCGTTAAGGCCTCGGCCAAGAAAGCGCCAGCGCTTTCTTGGCCGACCTCGCCCGCTGCTTCCTGCCGGGACCCAGGGTGTTACAGCATTAGCCCACCTCTCGGGGTGCATTCGGCTAATGTGCCCCGCCCACTTCCACTTCTATTTATATCTTAACTGTAGAAAAAACTGTTGACCACTAAAAATACAGAAAATATCACTATTTTGCGTTCTAAACTAAATAAAATTCTGCTAAGGCTTCTGTACCTTCCTATTTATTTCGTTTATTTATGATATTTCGATCTCATAAGGCGTTTATAAGAACGAGGCCTGCGTCCAGCAGTGGACCAATAGGCTGCTAAGGTGAAGAAGAGTTGACCTCATAAGTTTCTCAAAACAATCAAAGACAATTTTACTTGATAACATTAAATTAAAGCCAATCAAAACAAAACCTAATCAAAAAAGATCTCATCAGAAAAATACATCTAATATGCATTCAACCGCAAAACATTTCTTATAAAGCCAAGTAAACAGGAAAATCTTATACTCAATCAAGAAGGTTTATAGTTTAATGAGGAGAGGTACAAACTACAAGTACAGTCGGCATCAGAAGAATGCGATGAAATGAAGAGTTTTCTTTTCAAAATATTGTTCGACCAGACTTTAAATAGGCCGCTATGGCGTGGGTCTGTATTTGACAAATCTATATAGCATAGACTCTAGTTTGACATGACATCCTCGCCTCTTCGCGAATGATCTCTGCCCTCTTCTGAGTTCTAAGGTAAATATGGGTTATTACTGTTTAGGAAAACGCCTCATTGTGATCTTAAAATTCCTGCCATAATAAAAAAAACTTGTCAGACCGTAGATTTATCGTGAATCAAGACTGGACAAGAATTGGTCTTTATTGTAAAATTATTGTTCCTGGATAAATTCAAAGCAAAAATATATATATATTTCTGTCGAAATCTGTGGCCGTTGCTGGTGCCCTAATTTGTTCTCGTACAAAGTGGCTGCTACGCTATAGATAGAATATCCGTGTTAGTTTTTTGTGGTCTGTCCATTTAATTGTAAAATGGTTTCTGAATAAATGAAATGTTTCTAAAAGCACAGACCCGAGACAATTTTAGGTTTAAAACTTTCATAACACATTATAAAATAGTTGCTTCTGATGCCGACTGTACAATGCTCGTAAACTTCTTTTCAAGGTGGAAGTTAAATGAAAATGTCTAAAGTATGACTATGACTTACCGACTTTAGGAAGAGTTGATTTGAGATCGTTGCTGCTCGCAAGTGGATTCTCCTGCACCTGTGGATATTACAAAGTTTTTAAACTACCCATCGATATCTATTAACCGTTGACGACCTCTGTGGCGCTGTGGGCGAAGGTCCGCCTTCGATGCAGGAGGTAGCGGGTACGATTCCCGCCTCGGGACAATTGTTTTTAATATCTGCAGATATTTGTTCTGGGTGATCTATCAATGTATTTTATTGTATAATGTATATCTAGTACCCATAATACAAGGTCTGCTTACCTTGGGGCTATAAAATCCTGTGTGAATTTTACGGAATTATTTATTTATGTATTGTATTGTAAAAGACGCTTGTCAGGGGGAGGCCTGCGTTCAATATTGGTCCAATATAGACTGTTGAGGTGAGGATGCAGGCGCTGTACCAAATTAGACGGCACGATAATGTCTCGATAATATCGCCAAACCTAACTCAGGGTTCTGATTCGACTTGTGCAGTATTAGTAAATCTGCATCGCCTTGTCCAACACGCGATCATGTGTGGTTTGATTGCAATAACATAATAATGCAAATGGAAATGTTTCAGTCAGCCTTCGCGAAGATTTATGACTTCCTCACAGAAGAAACAATAGTAGCATAGTTGCCACTCCACATATGTTACGCTGCATTTAATTGTTGTACAATACTAGATACAATTGGGGGTCGCGGGGTAAGAATATCGAACTGTCAATTTTTATTTACTAGAATGGTGTTGACCTCGGATGGACATGACAGCGTTACACCGGGCTTTTGGCGGGCGCTTGAAGACTCCTCCACTGTAAGATTACGATGGGGCAACACGCACAAGGGCCACTACTTAGGTGCGAGCCTTGGCTTGGGCTGTTACCGATGCTAGAAGAATAAAGGTAGGTTTAGCTTTGGTGCAAGAATGCATCTAAGGCCGGAAGCGGAGAATTCTTCGACCGCATCCGGCGGGGTCAGTTTTTGGTCGGATGAATAATGTGCGGAAGCTAAACTGTTGCCGTCATCTCCGGGTTAGCGTCGGTGATTGGGTCGACGGGGTCCCAAGAACGTGTCTCGGTCTACGGAGGAGATAACGCCTAAAATCTGCTAAATTTAAAGTTGTGTCCTATATTGATTTCACCTGTAATGTCAAGTTATCTGGAACCTAGTATAGTCTCTACTTACAAACTTTTTTTGTGCAACAGAAAAAAATAATTACAATTTTAAAATATGTTAAAACACCGAGGTATATAACAATGGTCATGCAAACAGATCTTCTACGAATCGAGCCCAAAGAAAAAACTCCAGTCATACCAGATACTAGAAATTGAATCCTATTAACAACAGTTACGGATCATTTTATATTACAAGCGATTGAGTTTGACACAGGCCGACGCCATAATGAAATTACCAATATTGTCGCGTCGCCACGCCATACATCAATGTGTCGCTCGATAACGTTTCTGCGCGATTAAATATTCTTTAGATTTATTTCACGTTGGATTTTACGTTAAATTAGATGTAAAAATTACCTACTTACGATTAGATAAAGTATTGTGTCAAATTTCAAGTGGACGCTGAAAAATATATGTTTGCCTAGTAGTAAGTAATAGCAATAGATAAAAATAATGAAATAATATGTAAACTACGATGATTTTGAGTCTGTCTATCTATTGCACTGTCTGTCTATTGCACTTCTTTATCTGTTCTCGTCAGTAAAGGTGAATGTTTCGCAGTTAGTACCTGCATCAAACCTAGATGGCGTTTGTGAAATGTTTCTTACCTTATTGGTAACGGGATTAAATATAAATTTATTTTCTAATTCTTTTCTTGGAGTTGCCGCGATCACTGATAGCGGCGTTGGAAGCGATTTCATTTCCTGTAAAAAAAAAATACCTTTTTGTAACATGGTTGTTTATAATAAATTAATAAAATCTAATATTGTTATAAAATTAATAAAACCTTGCCTCAAAATGTTAGATTATTTTTGGATTAGGGTGCGTTCCGGGTTGGTTTAAAAAAAAGAAGTTAATGTATTATACTATTTGCGATGAATTACTTTCCCGTTAGTTTTTATTCATTGTAGAACGCAGCAAATAATAAAAACACAAAAAAAGTCAATCTCGCGCCAACACGAGACAATCAACCTTAAAATCATAATCTTAATTTCTTACTTTCAAAATACTTTCTATTGGCGGTTTACTGCTTTCGGAGGCACTCTGTAACAAAAACACATTCATTTCAATTATTTTACATTTCAGATAATTTACTTTAAAAAATCGATTCCCGCCTCGGAACAATTGTGTGAATTGTCCAGCATTAATATGAATATAATAATATTCATCAAAGTAGCATATTATGGCTTGCCTTTTAACATAATAATAAATACTACAATTCACACAGCATCATCTAGCCCCATGGTAAGCAGAGCTTGTGTTATGGGTACTAGATAACTGATATACATAATACAATACATTACATAGATAGATATTTTTTATTATATATAGAAAACGACCAGAACACCCGGAACAAATATCTGCAGATCGTACACACAATTGTTCCGAGGCGGGAATCGAACCCGCAACCTCCTACGTCGCAAGCGGACCTTCGCCCACCGCGCCACATCGGTCGTCAAATATTAATTTAACACATAATTTACATATTGTTTCTTTAGTAACATTTAAAGTAAAGTCAAGTAAACTGGTTTTTGTTTGGCCAGAACAGAGACAAATAACTTAAATATAAAGAAACCTTATATTGATAGAAAAACTGCCTAAATCGGTCTCCGCTCGGCATGGTAATGGTAAAGCAGACCAATAACATGCCAAAATATGTAAATTCAATTAATTAAAACAATTAATAGTGCTGGTCTTCCGTGGGCAAGCTGAAGACAGGGCGCTATGGCGCTCATTGGGGGAGGCCTATGTCCAGCAGTGGACTGCTATAGGCTGGTGATGATGATAGTCTTCCGTGGAGAACGTGGTGTGTAAAACGGACTCATACACAAACAAAGAACAAAAATAGTATGTAAAATTCGTAATAATGTCATGAAATCCTATCAAATCAAATAAATACAAAAGCAAAAGCTTCTATTCGCAGAAGTTTACCCTATTAAAGATTTTATTTGAATATTGGAGTTATTTTGGGATAAAATAAAAAGCCCGAATGTAGTAGTAGAAAGGCGACCATTCGAATTCATTTGTACGCAAAAGTTTAGCCAGCCAAATTAACATTCATACACTTTTGTACCTTGTCACTTTTAATCTTCTTCTTTGGGCAGATTCTGCAGTTAGGTAAAAACAATTTCGAGAAGGAGGCCAAAAGGAGGATCCAGCTGGGCTGGGCAGCGTTTGGGAAACTACGTCGAGTCTCTCTTCATCCATACCGCAATTGCTTGAAAACGAAATTTTTCAACCAGTGCGTCCTACCCGTTATGACCTATGGAGCTGAGACGTGGGCACTCACGATAGGGCTGGTCCACCAGTTCAAAGTCGCTCAGCGAGGTATGGAAAGAGCTATGCTCGGAGTTTCTCTGAAGGATAGGATTCGCAACGAATACATCCGACAGAGAACCAAAGTTATCGACATAGCTCTGAGAATTAGCAAGCTGAAGTGGCAGTGGGCCGGCCATATCTCGCGAAGAACCGACGGCCGCTGGGGCAAACGTGTTCTTGAGTGGAGACCACGACTCGGTAAACGTAGTGTAGGACGCCCTCCGACTAGGTGGGATGACGACCTGCGAAAGACTGTAGGTAGATGCTGGATGCGGCAAGCTGAAGACAGGGCGCTATGGCGCTCATTGGGGGAGGCCTATGTCCAGCAGTAGACTAATATAGGCTGATGATGATGATGACTTTTAATCTTACTTACATACTCGACGATCACATTCCATCAGTAAGCACTAAGCGGACATTGTTATGACAAGGTACTTAACGTGTATATATTATTAATCCACATGACTCTAACACCCTTGCCGATTTCGATACCTAAAACCACAGAACAGAGAATACATAGAATTAGCATGATGCCATTTTACTAAGAGAACTAGTGTCTCTAAACTCACACATGTATAAACTAACACACATAGAAATAAAAATTCTTATTGGTTGAAAGAGTACGTTAAAAGGGCATAAAACCATAAAACGAATTTTATTGATATTAAACCTTATTTCGGTAGACACATGGTTCAAAACTCAATAAAATAAACAGCGATAAAAAATGAATATCTACTTTGTCTACTTGGCAAAAGATGGCGCTTTTGCCAAATATTTTTATAGTCTCTATTCCCAGCAAATAAGATTACTAATACAATGGCTGCCTTTCTTGATTATACACAACACAAAGCTACTTAACAAGAGATGGCGCTGGCGCTATTGCTATCGACTTTTATTATAGTCTCTAATAACGGGTCATAAGATCGATAATACAATGGCTGTTTATCGATTACCCAGAAAACACAGCTACTGCCTTAGTGATGTACCAATGAGAATACGAGACGAATCTATCGATATCGATTATTACCTACAGATGAATAACGAAATAGGTACGTCAGGTTATATTTGTGGTGGTCGAAATAAAAAGCTTACCTTTTCTTTTATTCTTTAATGACAATTAATGAAAATTTATTGTCCTTGAAATAGGACGTACTTGTTAAATAACTGTCTTTTCGTAAGTTTTACGTTTAATTTTAATAAATGATGGATACGCACATTTATGGCTTTTATCAAATCACTGACATGGTTTGATACGGGAAACTGTCCGACTTGATGAAAGTTTATATTTTCGAACAGTTTTTCTCCAACATAGGTACTTACGTAATATTTTCATTATTATAAATTATTTTTTTATTGCCCTTCCATAGTATAAAATACATCCAGATTAAATCATCACAAAAACAAAACAAAAATTAACGCCCTAAAACATACTTAAATGGGTAATGTTTACGAAATCATAACCATTAAAGTTATCGATAGCACATTTGTGTTTATTACGGCACATCCCTAATTGAGTAGCGAAAGTTGCGGTTTAAAAAAATAGACCTTAAGTGTTATGACTCACAGTCTATTTTTCTATGTCTGTTTTCTATTTTTGTTTGACGGTTTTGCATTTTGAACAAAACTAACAAAAAAACAATAAAATAATGCTGACAGTTGATATGATATGCCCCCTTTCGTTAAATATTTGGTTCGGCTTTCGTTTTTACACTCTAAAACGGCACAATACGGTATTTTTATATTTTATTTGTTTTTTTTTGAAGTATGTTTACTCTAGCTAAATTAAAACACGACTGATGTAAGCGGAGCTTGAAGTGCGCAGTACTGCGCCTACTAGGTGAGACGCGGGCCCCGCCTACTTACTATTTCTATGTATTCTCTGTTCTGTGCCTAAAACGACTCAAAACTAGTGCTTTATTTCCAATCGTACAAAACATTTAGGCCCGTATTGTGAAAGATTGCTGAGTCATAAATCTTTGCTTGAGTGACGTTTATACCATAGAAAAGCGTTACTCAAGCATAGATCAACGACTGAGCAAGTTTTCATAATACGGGCCTTAGATACCTAGATATATTGATACGCGCTTAGGGTAAGTAATATACATTGATTTTAATACCTACCTACTTATAAATAAGACATGACGTTGTACACCTGACATCTTTAAGAATAATAAATTTTTATTTGTATTTTATACGTCATATATTAAGTTTTAGAATTAAATTGAATTTAGAATTATGTCAGTTTTTGTTGTGTCATGTCCTGATATGGACCGCCTTCGGCGGTGTATGCTGATTTTATTTTTTATTTTATTTATTTATATTAAGTTTATTTTAAATATCTTTATTTAGTACTCGGTTTAAGATATTAATCCACGTGACTTCTATACATGCCGATTTCGATAGCCAAAATCGTACAGTTTAAGACTTATCATAATAATACCACACTACTGGCGATTTGCGACCGATTTCAAAGCGATGCGATTGCGCAGAAACCGCTGAAACAGGTTGTTTCGTGTTCGTTGTCGTTTGTTATAAAATTTGGCTAAGATATGATGGTATCGCGGGCAGAACATAGGCTACTTTTTATTCCGTAAAACGGCTACTTATCTAGTAATTTTAAAAGACGAACTGAGAAACTCCTCCATGTTTAATAGTCCGGTCAAAACACATCCACACAATATTTCAATATTCCCTTTTGCGCGACTCCCACTCTGTGGCAGTAGCTTACCATGTGGGCATATTGTGAATACGTAGACTATGGTGACCTTTTAATGCACGTGTATGGTGAATATCTTTGTATATAAGTACTAGTATACGTTGATTAGTGGCCACCTAGATGGCTTACTTAAAAGGGTTTTATGGTTGTAGTTGGTTCACGTTTATCGTTAAATTATTTGCAAGATGTATGTTACAACATGTAATACGCAAAAAAAAAAGAGAAGGACTGGGTTTTGATTTTCGAGAAAACATAAATCATTATCCTTCCCTTCGACCTTAGTGGCGCGGCGGGCAAAGGTTCGCCTGCGACGCAGGAGAGTGCGGCTTCGCCTTGGGACAAATGTTTGTACGATGTACAAATATTTATTCCGGGTGTTCTGGGTATTTTCTCGGTAGAATAAACAATATTTATAATTATGAAATGTATTGTGTTAAGTATATCAGTCAGTACTAGTCTACTACCCATAACACAAGGTATGGTTAGCTTGGGGCTAGATAATGCTGTGTGGATTATCCAGCATTATTTATTTATTTATTATAACCTCACTCGTTTCCGAAATGCATGCTTCACCTAGTGTCAAAGCTTTTGTTGTACAACAACAAAAGCTTTGACACTATACATTTATTTATATACTACTAGCTGCGCCCCGCGGCTTCGCCCCCGTGGAAATCGATTTGTCAAATGGTTTTTTTTTAATATCCTATGTTAGACTCCTGGTTCTAACCTACCTTCTCACCAATTTTCAGTCAAATCGGTTCAGCCGTTCTTGAGTTATAAGTGTTGTAACAAACACGACTTTCTTTTATATATATAGATTTACTTATACATTTATTCATAAATAATTATTTTTCCACTTTATTTTCATACTTGTAAATAAACCGAATATCGTATGAAAGCTGTAGCCAAACAAGTCCGTAAACAAAACATCATATGAACAAACCACAGCTCATTCCGTTCAATCAGTAAATTATTGTGGCTTAAAGCGTAATCAAGCAATTATTTAAATAATTTATGCAGTGATAATTTATAATAGCGTACAGTCAGCAACGAAAACAGCTATACAACCAATATACCTAAATAATTTTGTGATTAGTTTAGCCTATGTACATATCTTTTTTAATTAAGTTATTTTTAAGTTTTGTATGTGTACAATAAAGAATTAAAGAATTAGTCTTGCATTGTTACAGTAAAATCAGGAAGTGAACTAGATACTAGTTTCGGAAGAGATGCAGTAAATTTAGTGACGTCCAAGAGTCCTGTGAGGTCTCAAGGAAGTAAAGCACTTTGACTTTTCAATGCACTTACTGATGTTGGAGTATTGTCTGAACTGACCTGAGTTTGGAAGCCATTGGGTATCCGGATGGGTGGCGGGCGGTGCGCCGGCGCATTCGCAGAGCTGGCACCATCGCCCTGGACAAACAACATACACCATCACAAAGATCAACTTTCATTATCTGTATCATCTATAACGTATTTGTGATATTTGTTATGAATGGTTAACTGCGAAACTTTATTTGCGCATACAGAGAACGCGGAACGCGCACTATTCACACCACATCATCATCAGCCTATATATATTAGTCCCCTGCTGGACATAGGCCTCCCACAATGAGCGCCATAGCGCCCTGTCATCAGCTTGACGCATCCAGCATCCTACCTGCAGTCTTTTGCAGGTCGTCATCCCACCTGGTCGGAGGGGGTCCTACACTACGTTTACCGATTCGTGGTCTCCACTCAAGAACACGTTTGCCCCAGCGGCCGTCGGCCGTCTTCGCAAGATATGGCCGGCCCACCGCCACACTACGCTCACTCTGAATAAGTCCCTCGTTAATGGAAGAAACGTTGGTGTTCTTCCAACATAAATAAGGTTCATAGTTAACCCCCTTACATCCGTAATGAATTCGTCAAACTACTATAGTTTTTGTGATAAAGTATTTGGTTTTTTTAGTCTGTAGACGATAGTTCGTTTGACCACAATCCCAGATGATGGAAAGAGACGATGTGGCCGACGATGTATCACGAAGGTCTAGAAGATATCTATTGAAAACATTAATTGTGACGTGCTGAGACATAATGTAACTAAAGAATCAGAGGTCAGAATCATGTAAGCATCCAGAAGGTACATTTGACAAGACGTTTTGATAAGCTTTGAGACTTTTCCGTGTAATTGCTTAAAATAATAGGCTTTTTTTCTATAAATGAAAGTAAACTATTAAATAATGCTGTTTCTTTTGATCCCGAGCTAAATTGCTTTTGCAAAGAGGCAGAAATTCTGTGAAATAACAAGCCTTTGGGTGACTTTTAACAGCAGATAACTTTACTTATGTAAATACATCCAACATTCCCGATTACTGACGAGGAATTTAATCAAAGTACGAACTTCAGTCGGATGAATAATTTAGAAGGCCAAACTAGATCTGTGAGCTGCGACGCGGCATACATACTGAAATGTATCGTAAAAGGTCGATCACGACCATTAACATAGCCCCTCATTTAACTTTTGCCGTAAACGACTTTGCTAGACCGGAGTTGACTACGTTTGCAAACATAAAACCAAAACTCACAATGAACTTTTAAAAGCGTGGGTAAGGCACGTTTTCATTGGCGCATTTCTCAAGACTTCGCCGTTCTAGGCAAAAGAGTTTATTAGAGTTTAAAAAGTTCCATGAATACATAACACGCCGTCGTCAATATCGCCGGGAGCATACAGCGTAACAATAAACAGCATTGTGTGCCGATAAGAGCCGCATTTGTACCGAATTTTTTTCTCTATTCACAGCCTGGGTACAGAGCTCCTCTCGCTTTGCATGCGAGACACGTGTCGGTTATTATTTATCCCGGCATTCAGTGGAAATGAGGGCGAACATATTCTTGCGATTGCTTACCTTGTTTACGGCGTAGGGTCGGTGGTGTACGCGGCCGTTCGGCGCCGGTTTCTTGAACTCGCTCTCGCGGCGCGACTCCCGACCTGCGGACAAAGACAACTCTCGTCAAGTACCTCTCTAAACTGGGGTGACACCTGTCAAACTCGCACACGACCGTCAATGGAGTCGTGGAAGGCACGCGAGCGATGTCCACGATGATACATGCAAAAAACGCATAATACGAATGTGCCAGCACGCGCCACCACACCCGTCCGCCGCGGTCACGCCATTCCCTGGGAGGTCTTTATAATAATTCGGTGTCAACGTTTACAAGCTGAGATTTTTATGGATTAATAAAAGAGCGGGTTCACCTCAGCGGGGCAGAATTTCGAAATCATAAGGCACTTTAACTCCCGTATAACTGAAAGAGGCGGGAGGGAGGCAGCGGGCAGGGTGGCCGCCCCTGGGGGCCTCGTGAGGGGAATCTCGGCGAGGTGTTTAGCTGGTTTATGGAGATTGCGATCAGGACAAAGGAGTCCAAGTTACGGTGCCTAGATTGCAAGCTGATCCATATAGTCCCCTTAAATAGATAGCTGACCAGCTTTTTTTCTATCAAGAAAGTTTGAATTACTTTAGTTTTGTAATACTGCGAGACCGACATTTCTTTTTATAACAAAGCGTTGTTGTATAAAGTTTGATTGTTCATTCTATAACGTGACTCATATGGAACACCTGTGCGGTTTTTAAAACATAAACTGAAACCAGAGTAACGACATAAAATCAACTGTTTCTGATGAAAACCAAGCCTCAACCAACCAGGAAGCGAACCAAAAACGGTTGAATGGGCACTAAATAACTCAAGAGCGATTCTGATAACTGCCTCAATCGGTGAGAAAGATTCGATAGAGCCCATGGGACAAATGTTCAGGTAGTCTCGGATATAACATCAAACGTGTCTGACAGTCTTGCGACCGCTCGCGCGCGACGCTACCGAGAAGGAATCTCCGTGCAAAAAAAAGGATCGTTTCGAGCCTTCGAGACAACCTTGATTGGTATTTCAACTGGTTCCGATGTAACTTGAACGAGGTATAAATATTTGCAGTTTAAAATGAATGATTCCAATTCATTCTCTGTTCAATCCGAGTGAATTCCGTTTTAAATAGATTTGAAATTTTTTGAAACGCTTGCAATTTATTAACGCTGCGTCCAGTCAGGTATTGAATAGCTAGTGCAAGCTATTATGTATTTCGATCTCAACTTCAGTAAGTGCTATCTAACTTTATGTAAACTTTCATAGGGTTAAAGCTCAAGTCATCCGTGGATTTGACTACCGACTTGAATTGAGAAGTTAATACACATAATATCTAATTTTCTTCTGGTCCGGTTATCCTTTGAAATGTTTATACATATATATGATGATGAAAACTTTACTTATAATATACTTACAAAAATAAAGCGCGTCAAAGTTAAGGAGTGGGGGGGCTTGTGACGTCACAACTTGCTAAAAAGTGTAGCAAGACGTGACGTCACGCGGAACTTTAACTGGCTATATCTTCATATTTTTTTGTTTAATTGACAAAAGAAAAAACACGAGTGCAATATCTTCTAATAATCTAACTGACGGACTTAGTAGATTATTTAAGACACTAGCCTAATCCCCGTTTTACAATCGGCCTAGCCATTCCACAAACAGGCTGATACGATCCGGTGGTGACAGATGCATTACGAAGTATTTATGTTTCTTCGATATTATCTCCTTCGCATACATCAACCAAGGAGCAAAGATAACTATCGCGTGACAGCAATCTTCCCACGATCAGCCATCGCCTCGGTTTCCATAGCTACCATAGTTATTCAATACAAGATCAGGGCCGCATTATCGCACTGCAAGCCATGATCTCTCACAATCATGACTTCATTACACGCGATTGCCAATACAAACCGCATTAAATATACCATCTCTTCCTACATACTGTCAGTGGCGAGATAAGAGCAGCTGATTCAGTGTTTTTGAGGGGTTATTTGAAACTAGAAAACTTATAGCTATAATTTTACAATAAAGTCTTTGCTTACGATAACATGCAGGATATAATGTATGATATGATATGCTACTGAGGGCTAATTTAAGTTTTCATTTCATTTCATTTATTCAGTTCCACCGTAGGTACACATGTTACACATGATGTCGGTCAGTTGTACATAAAAATAATATAACAATTTTATTATAAAACACACATTAATTTTGATATAGGAAACACCATAAGGGATTGTGTTTTAGAAAAAGCAGACAGACATGCCTTCTTTAAAAATTTGATACAACATTTATAGATAATATTTATAACAGTAAAATAATAATAAATTAGTTAAATTGAATTGAAATAAAAAATACATTTCAAGATAATTTAATGCAGCTGTATAAGGGCATTGTTAATAATAAACTAAAATTTTACCGAACCAAGCCATTCGTAAATACTGGCAGTTGGTTTGTCTTTAAGGATGTCCTCATCATTATTGCTCCGAAGGCGTGTGACCATAGTTCGACTAGAAAACTGTATAAATACTAAGGAATTTGAACTCGGTTATTAGATTTTGCAAAGGAATCAAATACAAAAATACAAAGTACGATTTTTCGTGCTGTCAATGAGTTCAGTTTTGGCTACATGTGAACCTTGAACCAGTGATTCTACTTGGTGAACATGACACCAATGATTCTACTTATGATGCAAGTGACCCAGCTTCTCAAACTCGTCTGTAACATCCAGCCTGCATTCAATTACTACCACGCACGTACCCAGTAGCTCCATCTACGTAATATTTTCCGCGGTAGCGTGCGATTGGTCAATTTACTATTTTCCCATTATCTACTCTACCTTACAACAGGGGAAGGTAGTGGCAATATTCCAGAAGCTCACAAACTTGCCTGTCATTATTTTACGACACAGTTTATAGACGAGCACAAACATTTAGTAAGTATGGACGTGAAACTGGCCGTGTATGAAGCTGTGACCTCGGAGGACCGTAATGTTTTTATTTGGTTTTCCTGGTACCATACTCGTACATCTGCGTTTACATGTTTATGACGTTTGCTGGAGTACTTTAGAGCGATGAAAACTAGTGAATATCAATACATAGTATAAAACAAAGCCCGCTGTCTATCTGTCCCTATGTATGCTTACATCTTTAAAACTTCGCAACGGAATTTGATGAAGTTTTTTTTTATAGATATAGTGATTCAAGAGGAAGGTTTACAACATTTGACATGTAGATTTCCACGCGGGCGAAGCAGCGGGGAGCAGCTAGTACAATATAAATTAACATTAATTATCTTTTGCAGGAATCTAGAAAATACCTGACTTAAGAGCTCCCAGAAGCAGCTCTAGAGCGATCGAGATTACTTTACAAATCACAAAGTTTGGTATCCTTGAAAAACAATATTGTGAATTCATAGGAACGTCTTTGATTCGACCTTAATTACGAGGAATTCCAATACCTCAGATATCCGAAATACGCTAATAGCTTTTATCAAATCGACCAATAAAGTGCGACAAGGCCGCCGTCATAGCCACACACTGCTAATCGACCAATAAAATCTCGAATGCATGACGTGATAGTTATACTCTATGACGCTATATTGACACACCAATGTCAGGTGGTTTCTATTTCCATGCTATAATTAGGTGGATATCGGCCCTAATGTGGCAAAGAGCAGACTTTGGCGAAACGATGATGCAATAAAACAATAAAATCTTAAGACGGTTACTGACCGGGGTACCGTAATGTACCATTTGTAGCGAGCATGACACGACCAAAATCCATCTCGTTGCTCGTGCCTTCTATCCCCGAACTGACTGCACGAACGCTCGCTGTGTAACGCGTTACATTACGCCTCGTAACACCAATCAGAACCCGGCTTTTCTACTAGAGTACCTACTTTGAGTTACTATTCATCACTTGTAATTATGAAGACCTATTGAAATCTACGTGCGGAAAATAGTTGAATAAATACTTCTCGTAGTAAACCAGAGAAGCTTAGAGTCGCTTATTAGTGTTTAAGGGTTTCCTTTGAAGTGAAAAGTTAAAAGGCTTAATGGGAGACCGGGAAAGTACTTAATTGGCTTTTTGCTTAGCGATTCTGCTTAGAAAATTGATTTGTTAATTCATTGAATAACGCTTTTAAATGTAGACTTAAAGGCGTGATATGTATTTCATGTTAATTTTAATATGTACATACCTATGGGTAGATACCGTAGACAGTACCTACGTATCTGTCTAGGGTATACTCTGGGTTACCTGTTTTTTGATTATTTTTATGAATATAAAAATATCATACTGTCTGCAAAGTACGAAGCAAGGACGCGATCGCTTTCGTACTTATATTTTAAATAAAATTATACCTTACACCGAAATTACTTTTTCATTTCGAGAACCATTTACGAAGAAGGCAATTCACCTATTTCAAGGTATAGATAACGCTGATCGGCTTTCTTATCAATATTAAAATTAGATGCCTCAATGGAGTAAAGTCAGTGCGGCTTTATTTGTGTAGTATAGGGACGGATGGGTCGGAAGGGTTAGACGTTAGACCCTAAATCGTGGCGTAGCCCAAGATTGAGATCAGCAGTGCCGAGAAAATATGGGCCAGTTATTTATATGGACTGCCAAGTGTTGTGTGTGTGTAGGGAATATGTGAAATTTTGGTAACAGATTTCTAAGTTAAAAAGTACATGCCAGATTTGATTTTCAATTATTTTGTCTTTCCGAAGAACTCACAACTATGGTGGTTATGATGTATGATAGAATAGAGATTTGTTAAAATATTTATCAACATTAAAACTAGCTCATATAAAAACAAACCAACATGGAAGTTTTAGAATCAAATATAATTCTTTAACACATCGATTAAGTCATCGGAAGCAACCAACTCTTCAGGGTGGTTTAACAAATGGGCTGTTCGGGGCGGGGCGAAGATGGCGGTAGGAGGCGCAACCCCCAAACAATGGCGGCCGCTGGCCAATGACGCGCCCCCACGGCCGTTGACTCGTGCGCCCGCGCAGCGCCCACCACACTCGGCTCTCTAATTAGGCGACCAGACATGCGAGATGGACCGATCTAGAACGTTCGGCTCCAACACGAATAGTCATTTGTTTCGACCTAACAAGATAAAAAGAAAATTGAGCAACAAATGAACGACATCATGATAGTTGGTCATACTAAGTCGACAAAAAAACAAGAAGTATGCGAGAAACATTCATCACAAAGTTATTACTTATTTGTTTCAAAGTTTCAACGACAAAAAACACTGGACCAATGACGGAGAAAAGGGTGGTAATAGTTGAAAAAAGTTTCAAATAACCCATTCAAACGCCGCCGCCCCCAGAACAAAGGTCGAAGTAAGTGAAAAGTATCCATCACAAGTTCACAACGATATAACTTATCATATCAACGACACAAAAAAAAAAAGCAAACAAAACTATGGAGAAAATGGTAGTTCGTCATAGTTGATAGACAAACAAAGGATCCAAATAACCGATCCAAACGCTGCAAATATAGGTCGAAGTATGTGAAAAGCACCCCTCACAACGATATTACTCAACTCAATCCCAAACAATCGCTAAACTAGCGTTAACTCCTATCCCGACCATTCCATCTGATTAAATTGGGAGCACACGCGTGCGATGAAACGAAATATCATACCAATAACATCAGTCGATAGCCGAAGGGCCATCCGAGGTAAAAAACAAAATGATGAGCGAAATTCTCGGCACGTGTCTTCTTTGTCCTCAGACACGGCCGTGACCGAACCGCAAACGTGTTAGTAGATACGAACAATCGTGTAGGAAATACCCTGAATGCTATGCGACGTACTTCGTAATAGTGTGGAGAGTGGGCAAAAACTTGCAATGTTTTCATTGTAAACGTTAAAGGAACTACATTTCCTCAGTCCACTGGATGGAAATACGAAATCAGAATGGCTAGTAGTAGTAGACTCAATCTAAAACCACATGAATAGAGCTCAATTTACGCTAAAAGCATATCAAGTGGCAACGCCCGTAGGCAATCGGCGAAATGCATTGTGCGTTCGCAATTCTGTGAGAGCTGTATGCAATGTGCATCGACCGCTGTCAACGTAACGGTTAATAAAAACCAGGATTTTGGCTAAACTAAAATAACTTTTGTTCCGACCCATTCAGATTGCTATCTGCTTGCGTATTTTTCGACCTAACCAATATTTCGTGGCTAACTTACTTTTATGTCATCGCGTATGCATAGAATATCCAAAGCTTTTATTAGAGTACAAATAAAGCGTTTTAAAAAACCTCCTTGTACTTTAAAACTCACTAGATGGCGTTGGAATCTTTGCGGAGAGGATAAAGCATGGTCTATGAAGTGTCTATGCTACTTTTATAGACAGCCTCAAAAAATCCCTCTTAAGTTTAACATTTGCATATATTATGTGGTCGAACTATTTTTTAAAAGAAAATGCCTCATTATTAATTCTCAGGCGTCTGTATCCGTCTGTCTATACGTATATTCTTTTTGAAATGTTTTTTTTTTTCATTTTTATACCTACCTATGAGATTATATGAATAGGTGCAGAGTAAGACTGTGTGTTCTGCACATAAAACGGGTCAATGCGACACTCGAGGCTCTTACCTTCGCCATGAGGAAGTTAATAAGATTTATTCACATTGTACGGTGCATCTTACGTGCCCATTATCTCGGGACTCGTGATAGAAGGATCTTGATAGAGGCTTCATGTGAATTCTATACTTACATATACTTATTTAACTTAAAGGCACTTTGAGTGGCGTTTAAGTGGCTGATTTTTACTGTCAGTACCGGTGAATTTAATTAAGAAGATAGCTATATCCACGGTTGTCTGGTAGAGATCGCTCTTCAGCGATAAGACCGCCAAATTGTCACATATTTTGTATTTTATTCTGTCTTGTTTGTTTTTGTAATAAAATAATTATCTATCTATTTCTAGCTACAGCTACAAAAAATTACAATTAATGTATATAAACAAATTTGAACTATTAACGATCGAATAAGTTGAGCCAACTGCAGATTGTTTAGAAAATGTGAAGCCGGGTACTGAACGGGGTGTTACGAAGCGTATATCGCAGCGAGTACGATACGTTACGCAGTGTGCTAAACTTCGTCTCGTTGTTGCGAGCGCATCTATCATTTTCTTTCCCCGTAGGTACTGACTGCACGAACGCTCGCTGTGTAACACGTCACATTACGCCTCGTAACACCGGGCAGTACGCTTTAGTTTATAAGCTTTGACATCAGGAAGTGCCAGTGAAGTCATTAAAGACAGGTACAAAGAACTAGTTTCAGTGAAACATGTATACTCAAAGCTAATTGTGTTTGTTAACGCGATAGTGAGGCTCGAGCGCGCTTCCATACACGCTAGCTTCCGCAGCTTAAGGTGGATCGCCTCCCATACAAAGTGTTTTAATACTAGCATTTTAGAGAGCATATCTAGGACACAATGTAACAGCATGGAAATAAAACCACAAATAATAATAATTATAGCTCGACTGGTCATGACATGACTGACTAGTTTTATGACGTATTTCAGCGATAAGGCCGCCCTTTGTAGGTATTGATCATGTTTTAATTATTTTGACATTAATTTAATTCTTCTTTCACAGGACGTATTCAAAAAAAGCACCGCAATAAGTTACGTAACATGTTGTTATGTTAGCCAAAACAAAAAAATGGATATTGGCTAGTGGAACGTTTTTATCTGTTTGTATAGGAGGCGATCCACCCTAACAGCAGGCAATTGAATATTTAACCTGCTTGCTGACCTTTTACAGACAGACAAGCAGTAGTAGAGAGGTTATAACTTTTAGTTTAGTGGCTAGTTTATCTAAATAATATATAAATTGGTTGAATGTTTTTTTTTCTTATTTATAATAATTAGTAGGATGAAAATTTGTTGAATGATTACTAATAATTACTTTTGTGACCACACCGGATAGATTAGAAGGGGTTCTTTGCCCAGTAGTGGGAAAACACAGTGCTAATGCTATTAAAAATTGCTGATTTAGTTGTGTCGAAACTACTAAGGGTTCAAGGATGCTATCTAGTGAATGACAAAGAAATTAAAAGGTAAAGGAGCATTCATTACGAATTTTCGATGTTTGTAAATTGCACTTATTATGGCAGGTAATTCTTTTTTGTTTGAGTAATAAGAGTTAGTAATCATAAATAAGCATTTCAAGGTAAACCTGCTACGATGAAACAATTGTTTAAGTAAAGCAAATCGATAGGTTGAAAAAGCGAGCATCATCATCATCAGCCTATAGCAGTCCACTGCTGGACATAGGCCTCCCCCAATGAGCGCCATAGCGCTTGCCGCATTCAGCATCTACCTGCTGTCTTTCGCAGGTCGTTATCCCACCTGGTCGGAACGAATACATCCGACAGAGAACCAAAGTTATCGACATAGCTCAAAGAATTAGCAAGTTGAAGTGGCAGTGCGCCGGCCATATCTCGCGAAGAACCGACGGCCGCTGGGGCAAACGTGTTCTTGAGTGGAGACCACGACTCGGTAAACGTAGTGTAGGACGCCCTCCGACGAAAAAGCGATGCCAGGGTAAAAATATAGTAGCTAACTACACAATATTTTTAATCTGGCATCGCTTTTTTAAGTTTAAAATATAAAACTAAATGTCAAAAGTGACGTTGTTGGCCTTACAACGGCCAGTCCTCACGAAAAACGCTCACAAATTACGCCCAAGGGCATTGCGGTTTTGCTATTTCCCCACAAGCAACGTTATTCGCCAAGTATCGTATTGTCAGATAGAATAGAATACAACCAAGCAAAGTTTGGGCAACTTTTCATGAGCTGTCAACTGTCAAGTATAACTTTTGACCGCGGCTTGGCATTACCGAATTCTCCCACACACACAAGGGCATTCAATACCTACTTTAGAAGTTTACAGTTCGACGGATTGATACGTTTGACTGTCAAGGCAAAGGTACTTTACAATTTGTCTATATTAAAGATTATTCAGCGCGTACCTTTTGTGTTATTTTTCCCTAAGTTTACATCGACTTACAGGGATCGTGATCACGGGGCAACTGGATGTAGGTATTCGGAGTTACGGCCGAAATTGACGGCAGTATAACGACCCCTCAATTCGTCTTCAAAACCTTTCTATAGGTCATCATCATCCGCCTATAGTGGTCCAGTACTGGACATAGGCGTTCCCTTATGAGCGCCAAAACACCCTGTCTTCAGCTTGCCGCATCCAGCATCTGCCTGCAGTCCTTCGCAGGTCGTCATCCCACTGTGTATTCTATGTATATACATAGAATACACAGTGGGATGACGACCTGCGTATATATATGAATATACATAGAATGTATGTAACGATCGAAGACAACAGCAGGTCGGTAATATTGTATGCAGAATAGCAGACGACCGAATGCATAAGCAGAGTGGAATAAAACAGAACACTACATCTATGTATTGGATCCAGCATGATTCTACACAGGATTTGAACAAAGGAATACCCGATGTTTACATCCAAAGTTTCATATAGCGGATTTATTGAGTTAATCGAGACATAGAACGGCGAAACTTTACCCAGTCCGTGGTTTCATTAAGGCTAGCCTGTTTATCGCATAAGAATTACAAAGTTATTACAAAGAACAGTTTCATGTAGCAAGTTCCGCAATCATGGGGGTGAATCATGGCGAGTTCTAAGGTACTCTGATAACCGGTAAAGTCCCGGCCTCTCCCATCCGATAAATAAGTTTCTTTCACGTTGATCCTAGCCCTAACATATTTCATGCCCTTTAGGATTATGCGACGGAGAAAATATTTTCTTATTGGCCGTTTTTGTCGTAAAACGTAGATATCTCCTTTCATAATTTCGTAGGGCGATCGTTTCGGGGTCGCACCGAGCACGACCTAAATGATAAAAGTGTACTAATAAATGTGACATGAAATATAGCAAGATCGCGTTTAAAAACACCATAAAATTAGGGCAATAGTCTTGTACCATCTAGCTAGTGTGTGCTGTATCAATTTTTAACTCCATGCACGTGTGACAGTCGTCAGCATATTTGGGTCACCGCCAGCATGCGCCTATGTTCGGAATCATCTAAATAAACGGTTTACGAACGGAAATTCCGTCAAAAAATGGCCAGAGCTTTGCATATTTTTGCTGTCAATAATCGGCAAGCGAAACAATTTTATGTCAATAAGTGTCGCCGATCAATGCGTCAAGATGAAGACAGGGCGCTATGGCGCTCATTGGGGGGAGGCCTATGTCCAGCAGTGGACTAATATAGGCTGATGATGATGATGAAGTGTCGCCGACAACCGCTGGGGTAAGCGTGTTCTTGAGTGGAGACCACGACTGGATAAACGTAGTGTAGGACGCCCTACGACCAGGTGGAATAACAACCTACGGAAGACTAAATGGAGATGCTGGATGCGTCAAGCTGAAGACTGGGCGCTGTGGTGCTCATTAGGGGAGGCCTATGTCCAGCAGTGGACTAACATAGGCTGATGATGATGAAGAAGTGTCGCCGGTTAAAAAAGCTCTTCAAATGCGAGCATCATTGTTTTCGTCATACGTCTGGATTTTATTAACATCTTAGAATCCTCGGACAGCTCGGAAAGAGTCAAAATCCCCATTAAAGGTGGACATGAAGACCGTGGGGTCATTAGCCCGAACAATAAGCGTTAACCAGGACATGTGGCGCATTTGCATGCAGCGGCAACTTGGCCGACCGACTTGCAAGAGTCTGGTAATGACTCTTCCGTGGAGTACATAGGGACTAGATTTGATAGAGCAGCTCGCTCATTGCATACGAATTATTTTATTTAAGTGCAGAAGTATTTTAGAATTTGATATGAGTAACAAAGTGTATGGATTAAACAGATATGGAATCCAGACAAACACTAATATTATAAATGCGAAAGTGGATGTTTGGTTTAATGGATAGATGTTTGTTACTTCTTCAAGTTTACGGGTTGAAATTTCGCATAGATGTAGCCTAAAGCCAGGATCAAACATAGGCTATTTCATGCCATGAATCAGTTCCCATGGGATAGGAACAATAACTTTAAAACGTTTCCATAGAACGTGAAGCCATAGGTAGAAACTAGAAGGTAGATTTTACTTAATACATAGATTTGAATGGCAGGAAAATCAAATATCTAAGTATTTTATCTTTGCCTTCCATAAATTATGGAGAAAGGGCAAGTAGGCTTCGCCCTTTTCGGACAATGGGGGATTAAATTAATAAATAACAGTAATAAATCCTATGGCTTATTTTATTATGGTAAATCATTTCTTTCTATGGCAGCTTGTTCACATACAGGGCGGCGCGGCGGGGCTACGGCAACCGTGGGCTAATATGATGACGATTGAAGAGCACTGGAGGTTCTCACTGCACTGTGTGACTAGCGAACTAGTAGTAAGATACGTGCGATTTCCACAATTTGCATGTAATCAGCATCGAACATCCCGACTCTGTTTCGTAACAGCCCAGTAGGCGACGTTGAATGTGCTACGTTTTGTTCCACAGAAGATTCTTAGTGAGCATTTAAGATGAGACAGTTATATTTCCATGCTAAAAAAAAGGTTAAACACCGAAATATATTCATTTATTATAAGGTTTATGGACAAACGTCATCAAGCATCCGTTCTAAATTTTAAACTGCATTCGGGCTAGAAAAGCAAGCAATCTTATCTATACACAAACAGTGTTGTAACTTTAAGCTATAAGCATCTGAGCATAACAATTTATCCCCAACGGAAAAGATTCAATTTGTCCTACAACGACGTCAACATATCAAAGGGCGTGAAGCATTCGCAAACTACCTGATAGCACCCACAATATCACGGAATGGATCACGACGTGGGATCAATGGGGACTCAGAATAACTATTGGCAATGCCCTGTTCAAATAGCGTGAGGCATACCGGGACATCCGGGGAAATAAAAGATCCGGTACCATATCCGTTACGCTCAGGAAATTTATAAAACAAATGGACGCGTAGCAGACTATTTGCAGAAGGTTTTCGTTTTTTTTTCACGAATAGCCGTACTAACAAGAATTTGAATTGAATTGCAAAAAGCGCATGACTTTATGGCAACATTCATACCCCGTGCATCTTGCAAAGAGTTTAGTTTTAAACGTGAACACAGCTGCGCTGATGTCCAATAGTGAATTAACCAGCAGTTAATTCACGCATGGCGTTGACGAGGTAACGACGGCTTTTGTTAAGCGATGGCTTACCGCTGTCATGTCATAAAGTAAGCGATTCAAGCTGCCTGCCTCGTTCAGCCACTATAGTGGCATTAGTCTGACTTTACATGTCCTACAGGACACACGAGTTTATTAGTTGTACTCTGGAGAGTCTGGCGAAAGACGTTTTTGGAACTAATCCACTTAATAATTTATTATAATGTGGGAGAAACGAAGTAATAACAATTCTAGAGAAGTGTTGAATGAAGCTATAATGGAATAGGGCCAAAGTTAATAATGGTAATACGATAAGAGGCAAATAAGACCCCAATCGACAGGAGTTTCAAAAAACCGGTATATTTCCTAATACAAAGCAAATGACAAGGAAATCAATGAGCAATTTCATGAGGAAATGATCGCCAAAACGATCCCGAGCAACATGGAATAGTATCGCGTTTCGCGTAACTTGATATTTTCCAACACCAGAGGATCCCAGGATCAGATCCGACCGCCCTACGCGATACTTTACGGCACCTTCAGGGCACGAACACGGAATAATAATAGTATAACGTAATATGGCCCGAGTTATGTTTTATGTACCTATACATAAAGCAAGCTATGTACTCTATTGAGGAAAATTGTTTGTTGCCCTGATGAGAAATTGATTTGCAAACTTCCGGCAATTTAAGTAGAAGAATCCGTGTTCCATAGTCATATAAAGCTGTCAGTGTATTATTTGAAATAAGTTTAAATTATACACAAGAGTGGCATGTGCGATTAAATTCATTTACAGGTCATGTTACTTTTTGTACACAAATAACAACGACATTTTGCAATAAGGCCCGTAGCCTATCTCCGATAAGAGTACCTATGTATATGCAAAAAAGATTTTCATCATATCAAAGGGTTGTGATTGAGTCGCGCATGTTTTGTAAGCAATATTATCATCCATTGCTTGTATATTTTTCCCAAGAGCGCTTACGAATAGACTTCTTTCTAGTACAGTGTAGATTGTTTTTCCCTTGACCAGACCATTACATCGCGGAAGCCACTATGCTCTCCCATAGGGTTTGCAAGGCTTGAGTGTCCTCAATTCACCAGGACTCTAACTAAACCAAGGCTGTCATCCTCGTAAGTTCCAGTTATAACAGCACATAGTTCTTTGAGATACATTTCTCACGCACCCCAGGGGGCCATAGCTTATGTCCATGCCCGTGCTGTGCCAATATGTAGGTCTACAAGAAATAGGTCATGCCATTTTTAGAGTGATTGGCCATTTACACTTTGCAACATGCTGGATAAATACGCGAAAGTCAGCGGGAGCGCGAATATAAACGCGATAGTTGAATACGTACCTAAGGTAATAATCGTAGTAAAATGTAATTGTGTTAAGATGGATGCAGCTAGAAATTGAACGTTAAATTTAAAATGTGAGTAATCAGGGAAATAACTTGGCAAGTTTTGGCAATGCTCTTTGAGAGAATGTGAGTAGTAAACATTAAGGAATTTCGGTCGTAGACTATTGCAGAGAATACTGTTTTATCAAGAAAATATTACACATAGCTTTTGATGTCGCACTATTGAACAATGATATTAGTTTGATATATGGTGTGACATACACCTGAATTAACAATACAGCTATTCATTTAATGACGATTAATATAAAAGCATTCGTTTTACAAGCAAAGTCTTTAATTCAATGTACCTATGTGTAAGTTATAAGACTAAGCTATTTCTTCATTTTCATTTATCCTCTGCAAGCAAGCAATCCCTTAGATACTATATGCGAGAACACATAAACGGTTATCTGTTAAGTTATCTGTTAAGTTATCTGTTAAGTGTATAAAACTGTTTGTCTTCCGAATAAAGCAAAATAAAATAAAGTCGGAAACTACGAAATGTTACGTTAACGATCTGAATACTAAACTTTCAAAGCACAGGCATTACGTTATGGTAATGATAGTAAACTAGTGGAAACAATACCAGTCAACATTTCAGCATTCGGCGCGCTTTTAGCACCTCTAAAGAATTATCCTCATAAATGTTTCATTCTCACACCGCTACCAAAAGCCACAGAGCGTGAGCTCACATCAATAACAGCTGGTTTACTTCTACTCAAGGAGAAAAGTAAATAAAATATGTATTAAAATCAAGATGGTCGGAATCCTCGAATATCATGTGAGGCATAGAGGGAAAACACGCTGCTGTCACAGCAGAGGGATAGTGTCATTCAAACATTTTCACGATTTTGTAACCAAAAACCTACGTGTGAGTAGAAAAGCATAATACATAAATTCAGTGCTTTGACACACAAGTGCACGTTACGACGAATAGGAAATTGAGACTAATTTGTATCTACTATCATTTAAGCCTTCTTCTTCTATGATGTGAGGCTTATCCGCCACTGGACCAAAAGAAGTAGATGCTGATGATGTAGATGATGATAGCTTTAAAGTATTTGGCGAGTCAGCCACAGGGACTCTGAGAAAACGGTGCAGTTAATAGTTCAGCGTTCAATCTTAACTCGCCCCGGGCGTTTGGACCCGTGTGTTTAACATTAGCATACACAGCTGCTGATGCACACACAAGTCTTGCATACTTTATAAAACCGTTTCGTTCTTATGTTGCTTTAGTGAGGAAAGATGTAAAGAAATTTTGTCTTAGGTGAAATTGATAATTACACAAGTTTTATTAACCACAACCATTCTACAATTGCAAATGAAGTAAGTATCTTGTTCTGACTGTCTGTTTTTTTACAAAAACTCACACATTAAGACACGGAAATATATTGTATTCTGCTTGAGAAAGGACAAGCTTAACCGCTACTAAATTTTGCTATTTAAATGGAAACCAAAACCGAGAACTTCAATTTAAACTAGCTGAAACTAAATAGTCCCGTAACCACAGTAAAATTTCCATTGGACTTCACTAATGAGTCAATCAGGTACACGCTCCGGGTTATCCTCTTTATACGCCCCAGAAGCGCCTACCGCTAACTTATTAATGTAATCCCGACTCTATACACGGCAGTTTACGGCCTTATTCCATTAATCCCCAATATTACCCGAATTCCTACAACATTTAAACTGTTATAGCGGCCATTGCGAATGTTAATTATATTTGCTTTGCAATCTCTATTAATGTCAAGGGTGAGTAAGACACGTTTTGTAATATCCGCGTCCGATGAGTGGTATTTATTATCAGATAGGGTCGTGAGAATGTGAAAAAAAACTTTAAAGAAATATCTACCACCAGTATAAGTTTAGAACATAGTAAGTTAACGTTAAGTTTAGCTTTAAATGAATGTTTTAGCTATAATATAATAAAAGTTTATCATTTATTTATTTATATCTAAACGCAAAAATAATAATTAATATAGTAAAGGTTATATCGAATATTTCTCGCGTTAATTATCACTTTATTTCCCAACGTTCTCACAACGTTGCTGATATTGAAACAATTCTAATCAAAAATGTATGAGGTAAGTTTTAAGCCCAATTACAAAGAGAATGGTTAAACACATGTTCATCTTTGTCAGTGTAAATGATATATGATTGACGCGTAGCTGCAGAGGTTACGATTAGCAATGGTATTGAAGCAAGCCTTTGTGTAGATTAAAGCGAAATTAAAGTAAAGGTCATGTAATTATGGCCACGTAAGTTGAGCTTTGAAACGAGTTCGGTGTAATACCGGTTGTTTGTACGCTCGCGAGTCGCAATGACAGTAAGCGTATTTGCATGGACCAGAGCCAAGATTGAGCTCAGGAGAGCTTCGGGATGAAGACTTTGGTCCAATATTGAACAGACAGGTTTGATATTGATATTGTATCACAGACCATCAACACAAGGGTTGCTTATAAAAATATCTTTAAATTTAGTATTTGTATCCATAATACAATCTCTACTTAGCTTGGGGCGGGTAGTGTTGTGTGAATTGTCCAGCATTATTTATTTATTACCATAACTGGCAATTGATGTGCATGATGGATTGTATTTATACACCAACTAAACTAATACATAGTATTTGTAACATCACATAGTTAATCAAACACTGTCTGACATACAACTCGGTCACAATATCTGTGCACCTTGAGCCATACAAAATGTTTGGCTCAAGGTGCACAGATATTGTGTATACATCATGTGCCTAGAATACTTCCTTGATTGTGTCAAATATCCTTACCTAGTTCTTTATTGACAAAGTGGCTACAAAAGATATCATAAAAATGCTCTTTACAAATAGAATGACAAAGTGCATCAAGCTCATTCAAAATTACTTCAAGCGACTTACTCGCATCTCCTTTTACAGTGTAACAATTTGTAGCACCTGGAACTAGGTCAAGGGGCTGTGTCCATATTTAACTAGTATTTCGTAACAATACATTGTTCTGGGTCAAACGGTACCAAGCTCTCCAAATTGAACATTCATTCCATTTGATACGGCGCATTCGTTAGAAGGCTTTTTTATGCAGAAATCACGTGAAGTTTAGAAAAAGTATTAAACAAGAAATAATGAAATAAATTGGAAACTCAAAGAGATATTATGGTAGACCGAAAAAGAATGTTTTGTAATCAATAAGGTTGTGGAATGCACTACCAGAGTCCATTAGAAAAACTATATCCTTGCCTGTTTTTAAAGCTTGCGTCAAAGAATTTTTCCTGCCAAAAGAATGAAAAGAATGAATATTGTTACTTACTATTGATTTATTTATGTATTTAAGTAGTGTATTATTTATTTTGGAATTTGTAATATTTATTATTTGTTTTTTAGTATTCTTATTTAGATAACCTGTGGTACACCCCCTGCCTTTTCTTAAATTCATATAATTCTTTCCAACCAAAGGTTGCCTGGAAGAGATCGCTTCTATGCGATAAGGCCGCCCATTGTACCTGTCGCATATAATGTATTTTTGTAATGATTAATTTGATTATGGTGTACAATAAAGAAATTTTGTATTGTATACTAATAAGCTAAATAAAACACACCGTCATCAAGGCAAATAAAAAAGGACAAGACGACAGCGATTATCCTCGAATCACAATCATAATAATATAAAAAGCCACACAAAACAAGGAAGAAGAAACAGGAAATTGAATAAACAAATCATCAAAAGCATAAGATGAAATATAAATAAAGGGAAAACGACGGCGGAAAGGTAAGGCGAAATTCAACAATTACCCAACCTTAAGCCGAATCGCACATACATTTAAAGTCATAGTACGAAACGACCTCAAAGTTACGATCATGTTTGGCCGACCTTGGGTATCTGAAATGTCGTGTCTTGCGGTACGAAACCTACTAGTACAGAATTAAACGCACCCTTTTGTTTTACGAGAGCGTAATTTGAATAAGAGGCACATATATATATTGACCCCATAAATCTGCGGAGACATATAAGGCATGACGTATTTTAGACTCTGGTATAACGATCAAAGAACTCTCCAACTTTTAATTAAGAGTCGTGAAGGTATTGTAAATGGGATTCGAGTTGAATGGTCGGGTTTGTCGGGGAAATAAGTCGAGAACCAAAGCAAAGTGTCCTTAGCAGATATTACAATGGTAGCCATACTTAATATAATAATTAAAATTATAAATTCGAAAGTAATTCTGCCTATCTTTCAACTTTCCACGCTTGAACGTATCTCAATATATTTTGGCAGGGAGGTAGATGGTCTCTTGGGGACGGATATAGGTTACTTGTTTATACCGCACAAGCGCGTACGAAGCCGCGGACAGTAACTAGTAATTTATACCAAAAGTAAAAGCACCTACAATCCATTTAGCTATTAAAGATGATTGTTTAAAAAGGTTGAAGTATTCGAGTATTCAAGGGGATCCAAATTGCAAAAATTGGTATTTTTTAAAATCTTATCTTGCTCTTAAATTGGCACTGACGTCTAACCCCTTCCAACAAATTACGAAGCTACAATTACTATGAGTTCTCATGTTCTCAACAAAAAGGACGATATAAAGGAAGTAAAATGCAAGTAAGACAAACGCCGCTGCAAGGCTTCATAACCGCCAGAGTTTTTACTCCGCGTCGTAGCATTGCTTAGTATTTGCTTTGCAGTGCAGCACTTTTCAAATGAGCACGGGAATAAGTTAAGGCATTTACTTTTGTTATTTAGTAGCCAAGCTCTGGGATAAGTTTAAATACGTCCGGCTATTAGATCGTTGGGATGGAATTGTTTAAGGAAATTATATTACTGTTTTTATTGAAAACATAAAACGGGAAAGAGTAGAATTGCATCGCTGGATACTTCTTATTAATTCTGATAATTTCTGAGGATATACGAGTATTTAACATTAAACTGACTAAAGTTACCCGAGTTTGTGTCCGTATAACCCTTTCCTAATTGAAATTCCCGAAAGCAACTTATCAAAAGATTCATCAACTTCGTAAAATACGAAACAAATTCATAGGAAAGTTGTTTAATTGGTTAACTTATTCACGACACAGCTGAAGAGATATGATACTCTAATTCTGTAACAGAAAGTTTGGAGTGATTTCGGGAAGAAGCTTTGCAAAATAACCAAAGTGGACTAAAATGTTACTGGTTAGTGGACGATCATCTCTGGACGATCCTCGGACTGGCTTTTAAGCGGCAACTAGTCAAATTCAACATGACACGGTACTTTTGGAGGTCTATCCTTGAAATTCAATTTGTGACGAGAACGTCGAGATTAAATGGCAGTGATTTTGAATATTGGCTAAAGCGTTGGATAGAAAGTAAAGACAGCAACAATAAAAAATGTAATGATAATAAATCAAGACATTTTTATAAAGCGCAACGACTGAATTCTGCAAATTACATAAACTGTAGCAGATGATGGAATACCATGCAACAAAAACCACTACATACCACCAGAAGGCATCAATTACTTTCAGCACCAGCGACTAAAGCTATTACGGACAATAATGTAGTGACAAGTCAATTTGCGAGCGTCCCTCACAGCGCTGCATTCGCGGTTGTCAACACGCACTGACATGTCATTTAGTGATGGGGAAACTAGCTTCATGGATTTGTGAACGGAACAACCTAATCAGCTTGTAGGATACAGCAGAAGCTAAAATGTCACAGCGTGGAACTAACAACAACTGATGGCTGATCAGACAAAACCAATCAAATAAAACGAGACAGTAATGGTAACAAATGAGTTATCGAATTCCAAAAACCATGAAACTACCAAAGCTGTGTATGTTTTAGAAGTGTAGAGTGTATAATGACGTAGGTCTAGTAAGGCGGCGCTCTAGATCAAAGTGCGAGGTATAGCCAAACGGCTGAATTATGCATGCAGTTAAGAGCAATAAGGTCGCTGACCGAGTGCGATTCACGTTCCTCTAGTTTAGTTATTGATGCGGCCATTTATCGGAATTAAACTTCGTCTACAGTTACGTATGGTATGAATTATTGTATATACAAAATAAATGATATTTTGCAACCAAATATCAGAATGCCTTCTTTCTTTGTCCCATCCCTGTAAAAGCTATTTATCACGCCTTAGACCGAGATCCAATCAGCATCGGAATGTAATAGACATAGTCCATAGTAGCCTATGGTGAAGTCGTTAAATGAATTAAGTTAATGCGTGACCAACCCAGCCTTTTCAACAAAGGTATTGTGATTGCGTACGAAACTTGCATGAAAGCCGCACTCAACTTCAAGGCTCGAAGGATCAAGTTTCTATTTTGTGCAAATGTCTTTGAAAAAGCACTATGTACAACATACATACAACATAGTCAAAACTATGTTCTGTATTCCGTGGCTAAAATTTTATAAGATTTTATACAATATCTGCTTGTGCGGAATATTCGCCGAAGCATGCGAGCTGCAAACTCAATAAGTCATGGCAAGTCAGAATCGCATACTCGACGATTCGGAAGTTATAAGAGATGTAAGAGGTACAAGATTCGCTTACGCGAACTCCTGGTTATATCAATAATGTAAGTTTACAAATACCCTGAGATAAAGTAAAGTAGTGACTGAAGTAATAAACTTAAAGTTTCCTGTATCGGATGCAATTTTGAACATTTGGAGCAAAATGTCGGATAATTGAAACAATTTACATGAATTTCCTTAGCTAGTGATATTTCTTGATCTTTTAAGCTAAAATAATAAAATGCCAGCTTAGTCCTCTGACTAGGGCGCTAGGTGGAAATAAACAAAAGCCGCAAATAACGAGCACTGAACAAAAACAAAGACGCCCTGCACAAAGCTCCGGTATATCGGATCCATTGGAATTTCGCATTCGTATTTGTTGTACCTGCGGGAATAATTAAGGTCAACCGGCGATCACTCTATCCACCAATTAAACGTGGTTTCCCCGGAATTTGCAGAAACCGCTCGAAAAATATGAATATGCATGCATTTTCGTTCCAACTTAGTCACAGTAATTTGTCAGCTGAAGTGACCACTCAGCACAAATAAGTCGAGCGTGTGACATGACGTGACGGTGAGGTCAAGTAAACAAAACCATCAGTTCACGCGATAAGCCCACCGGCTTAGTTCCAGTTCGGCTATACAATTACAAAGAGAATTATGCTTTTAACGACCGGCACCATTGTTCTTCTGACGTTTATTGCGAAGGCGCAAATTGCATGCGAGGCAGTGACGGCGGTCCTACTCAAATCAATAGGTGAGGTAGTTTTAATTAAACCCGTTTCCAATATAATTGAATCATGATCATTGGTCAGATGACCACGGAAAGTGTCGTAAAGCAAGCGCCAACAATTTTACTTCCCCAGAGAAGGGTCCGGAAGGCAAAGGGTTAATTATCTCTATATTTTTAGGTTGCTTCGTAATCGAATTATGTATTTATATATACACAAGCAGTTGAGCATAGTAGTTGTGCCTTGTGTTCGGAAGGAATAAAACCGTACCAACACATTATTGTTTGATAATAATTTATATCAGCGTTGCTAAACCATCCTTGTTCTAGCTAGCACAGAGATGACATTGGGAAGAGCTGTTGGCTTTGTGCTTGCATTAGGATGCGAGTATGTGGAACTTCCTAGTCTCGTTGAAAACGAGCGCTTTATGCAGCTCGGCACGAATGTAGCGAGCGCTAGGGATGCCATTTGTAGCTCCTTTGTTTCTGCCGGGAATCGGGATGATGCATCCTGCCATCGCGATTTATTTGAAAAATCAAACGAGAAACGCGTTATTCCCCTTTCAGTGCTCATTATCAGAGAAAAGGGTGACAGGATGACAGTCTGACACGTCTAAGCATAACTCATCGTGAATGAAACTACGCGAGTCCCGCGCGATTTTTAAGTCATTTATCAAACTTGTGTGTTTACTCTGTTTTATCAGAGGCCGGTTTCCCGAACTAGGTCATAGGTTCTTGTACTTCATTACGGCCATAGCGACGCGAAGCTAAATTGATTGCTATAGTCGATCGCGCTTTTTGTATCGTTTTTTTTTAACAATCGCGTGATGGGGACTTGCGACATCGGCCATTGTCATTATCTTTGTTAATAGTAAGGCCAAATGTGTAAGTTTGTAACCAAGGATCCGATTCTTAAAAATATTACGCAGATAAAATTATGTAGATATTTAATATCCGTGATTCAAGTAAGTAAAACCGCATATATAAGGTGTTTTTACCGACTTCCAACAATTTGTAGGTTCTATGTCCGTATGCAATATCGTTTTTTATGCATGTTCGTCGATTTCACCGACATTTATAAACCGATTAGGATGATTCTTTTGCAGTCGTATAGAGTCTAATCCCGCGGAGGTCCCATAAACCTTTTTTTCCTGGCCGATTAGAACTTATCCCACAAAACTTAAAAAAAAATTTAACACTAAGGAATTCAAAGTCGTTTTTTAGTTTTTTCAATAGAATCAAATGATTTAGTGTCAGCTCATTGCAATAAACTATTGTGTAGATACATACTATGTACACACTAAACACATGTTGGTTGACAACTCGTTGACAATAAAGTGCTGTGCAAATATCTCACATATCGGTAGTAGGATCGGTCTGACGGATATGCACATTTAGTGAGTGGAGCAGGTGTTCTAAACCTAGTTATAAAACTGCGGAAGTTACGACAATTACATCAGATCATTCATTAATGCTTTAATAGATGTTTTCACACGAATGATGATCAAATATATCTACATTTTAATTTATAACAACTAGGTACGCACATATCATTAACCAATGAGATTTTACTCATTAAAATGATTGAGATATTGAAGTTGTTTTATTCAGTTTGAATATTCAATAAATTTTTCAATAATGTTTTGTTTTATCTTTAAAAGACCTTCGTGTGATCACAATTTCATCTGATGGTAAAGGACCGTGTTTTAAATAAATAAATAAAACCTTAATTCGGACGTATTCGAATTAAGGTTTTGCGGATTCGATAACACGTCCGAATTAAAGTTGCGACACGTGTTGCAACACGTGTTGTAATTGTAACTTGTGTTTTTATGTGCCACTAATAACACATAATAAACACAAGTGGTATAACCCTAGCTGTTCGTAGAAACTATTAAAATATAAGGCTTACATAGAACGATGAGGAACATACATATATCAGATAAAGTCCTCGGGATGCTGTTGCGACTGTCTCGTATTCTGCGGATCATGGAAGCAGTTTTTTTGCGGATGATTGCGTCAAAACCATCCAGTACACACTATACCAGTATAATTTATTCATTCGATTCATGATAAATATTCATACAATTTTAAAGATATCTGTGCATGGAACTATGTGGACCCCAGTAGTAATCATTCATCATGAATTTTAAATGTCAAAAACCTCTGCGAAACTTCCGTTCACTCCGCATCGTATTTTGGCAACTCTGACCTTAGAAAGCGCTTACATCACGAGCACGGGCGTGTTTCCACTCTCGAATTATTCCAAGCAGTATAATTAAGACCTCAGTACCTACCATCTACCGAATCGTAAAACGTGCCAGAAGCATCCGATACTCAAGGCGAAGAGACAATAGCATCGACCTACTCTTCAACACAATTCCCACGCAATATTGAAACTTGCAGACATCCGGTTACGTCTCATATTAGACTAGACAAAACTAACAGATAAGACGCCAGTTTCAATCCGTTTCGGCCGACAGATTCCGATACGTTTCGTTCGGCCTATTTTAACCTAAGTTCTGCCTAATCAAGTCTCAATTTCTCTTGATGTCTATTTCGAGATATACAAATAGAAACCGGGCCAAGTGTGCTATACTTTTACCTTGTCTTACAATTATTTTCTCCTGGCGTACCTAATATCATTATTACCGAGTTTTTATAGGGGTTACGTTTTACGAGCGCCCACCCATTTCAAAAGGATGAATCCGTAAGTTTGAATAAGATTGTCTCATAACCTGCCTTTTATGTTTATAAAGTTGCATTCTAGAGTTTATATCTGCTATCGTACTCTACCTGTGTGTTTACCGCGGTATAATGCGGAAACATAAAGCACATGCTCAACCAAAGCGGTTCCGCAGTCTTTAGTCACTCGGCCGGCAATCGCGGACGCGTGACGTTTCGCTGTCACGCGACGTCACACGGAGTGTCGTCACTGTCAGTGACAAAATGAGCGTACTCGCCTCGCCAGCGACAGAGAGAGAGCGGAACTTTCCTGAATCATTTATTATCTAGCTCGGGCCAAGCCCGCGCGGTGTCGTCAATCAAAACAAAAATTGGAGTAACAGCAGTAACCGCACGCAGCGAAACGCCATTTGCTAATTCACGATTCGCAGCCGGTACACCGGTAGTGATTGCGCAACGCCGCCGATAAAGCTGCAACGCTACAACAATGATATTAATGGGCGGAGAAAAAAACGTTGCATAAACATTGCTTGAAGGAAATTCGGTTCTCCCATACGTAGTATTTTGAAATAGATTGTTAACGTGTTTGCAAGCAAACGGTCGTGACTAACGAACAATAAATTATCTGTAGACAAGGCCGCTAACGGCACATAAAATGGCCTGATGTTTTAATTTCAACCGTTCAATTACTTAATCGTATTGTCGAAATGAAACAGGCAGGAACAATTGTCATCGAGCATGCACGAGCCGGGCCTGTATACAAATTGACCCAAATTAGCTATTATGTAAATCTATGGCGGAGGATGGAAAAATATCAGATATCCACTTCAGGGTTCACCTGAAAAATGGACGAATCCAAAGGTAGCTTCGGGAGAGCCGGCACAGCGGCGTATCAAATAACTTATCCGCTTTTGTTATGGTAATGCCTTCCCGAAATTATCTGTACCGCGTATAATCTGGAATAAAGAAAGTTTTCGCAGAATTTCTCTGGCTTCTTTGTTTACCTAAGGGACTGGATGGAATTCGTTGATTCCACGTAATTTGCTAATGTTCTTCACATCTGGTTTGATGGAAGATGGCATCGAAAATGTCTTTGATCACTTTTAATACGCGATTACTATTCTTTATCCTCAGAGGCCTTAGTAAACACTTACTACTTTATCCGTTATTGTTACCACAAAACGCCAACCCTCACATCTGAAACCGAGAGCGCAGTCTGGTTCGTTTCTGGCGCAATGTTTCATAAACTTTAATTCCGCGGATCCGCTCAGACATGGACAAATAGCGGCATATTCTCCGCGAGGGGCACCGGCATAATGTGTAGCCTTTTCTTGTATGTACACGTTTTTATGCGAGTCTCCGGTCCCGCCGGCTCAAGGAAATCTGCACGAAATTAAATGGAATTTCCACACGAACGAGTTGCGAGCTTGCGAGAATCATTTAAGTCCGCAGATGCGATACTAGTATTTAAATGCGATATATTTAGTGCAGGGATTCCACGCTCGTAGACGAATTACCCAGAATCGATTCAGAGA
Source organism: Eupithecia dodoneata (assembly GCA_947044415.1). NCBI lineage: Eukaryota > Metazoa > Arthropoda > Insecta > Lepidoptera > Geometridae > Eupithecia > Eupithecia dodoneata. The sequence continues at coordinate 8,385,638 of OX345670.1, forward strand.
TGAGTAAATTGCATTGTTCAAACACCGCTAACCGCAATAGGTAGGTAAAATAGGGTGTAAACAGGCTTAGACGTTTGAGACGTTTGGTCACTGTTGCAAAGCAATAACTAATACAAATTTGCTGGTCTTTTGCATGGATGGATATCCAAGCGATGATATGTATAACGATGTGGTATTTTCGAGCTATTGAATATGATTGACGTTATGCCAATGTGCTATACAGATATGGGCTTTCTATAGTTAGTCTTGGAGCACAGGAACAATGGCTTTGTTCGCAGATATGTGCCAATATGGCGTGGGAATATCTGTTCCGAATCGCAATCCATACAAAGCTTCTATTCAGAACCAACTAAATATGGAATAAATCATATTACTCCAGAACAAACGCATAATCTGAAGAATACATAAGCTTAAAGTCTTCTATTTCTGATAATAAGATTGTACTTACATGGAGCAGGACTTGGTGGTTCCGCGCAAATGCCAATCGACTTGCTAGGGTCGTCGATGAACGTCTGCGCGAGGTAGTAGTCTCCGAGCTTGTGCTGGATCTGCTGGCTGACTTTGTCTCGCTGGCCAGTCACCTGTGAACAAGGAGGATGTTATCAGTGACTGATAACAGGTATCAGTGAACATCAGGGTGCATCCTGATTTCATCAATGCTTGAGTAACGTTTTTCTGTGGGATAAGCATTGCTCAATCGGCGACTGAGTAAGCTGTATAATACAGGCCTTAGAATTGGACTTATGTGTGGCGTTTAGCTGAGGTATGCGCTTCTACTATTACATGGTCGAAGGGCTAACCTAGATGTCGTCAGTCGTCACTCGATGTCCAGCCCACTACTGGATATATCGACCGACATCTGTTATTACTAGCCGTAGATGAAGAAGGTGATGATATGGTACAAAGAAAGATGAGCAAGTTCATTAAATCTTATAGGGTGTATTCTCAATCCGAATAACCAACTACGTCTATTAAAATAAATAAAACAATCCCAAAACAAAGGTTATTCGGAAAAAGACTTAAGAAGATTTAAAAGTAAAATATCATACGCAAGAGCGAGTGGAAAGAGGGCGGACGATAAAAGAGTTATCAAACTCGGAAGCCAATGTTATTGGATAAGATAAAACCGGTGCAGAACATATAAGGAATGGAATTGCCAAGCTGGAGGTGAGACGTGAGGAATTACTTCCATTTGAACCTGATTGGCGACAAAGATCACAACAGGATTTATTCGAGTATAGTGCTGGCCTAGCCCAACGAATACACACACATCTAACAATAGCAAGCTCAAAAGGTAGACTTACATACATTATAAGGCGCCCTTGTGACATTGTCGTCTGAAAAATATCCCTGAAAGGGATAAAAACCGCCAATCGAAGGATAATGTCGTTAATTTTTAAGAACTTCATAAGACCAATTTCCTGTCATGCGGATTTCCACCCGCGTCCTGATCTGATCCGCGTGCGTGTGATAGTACGCCACTGTCCTCGTGCGTGCTGCTCGAGTAATAGGAAAAACATATACATATGTATGTAGTGATAGGTTTTAGGTGGACCGCACGCGGCCGGAAATCCGCATGAGACCTTTTAATATATTTAAGTCTTAACATAGTTTTATAGTTAATAGCATAGGAAAATGAGTTGTTGTGTGCTTTGGCTGTACTGTAAAATCTTCTTTAAAAAATAAATGTCAAAAAAGGGCCTTTACTGCACGTTACTGACGCCTAAACGACGTAATACAATAAAGGTTTTTTTATTTATTGTAAGCCTGGTATTTATTTTCCAACGATCCACGACCCATGCTCGGGTGTAGTAACGCAGAACTTTAAAATAATTTTACTCAAACATTTCGAATCCTAATCGTAGAACATACATACATATATAGGTATGTAGTTATATATCAAAAAGCAACCAGATCCCCTGGTACTGTCTACGATCCTATCCATCCATGGTTGTCTGGTAGAGATCGCTCTTGAGCGATAAGACCGCCAATTGTATCTAGTTTCTTAAGTTTACATTGTTCTAGTATCTAAGTATGCAATAAAGAATTATCTATCTATCATCCACATGAAATAGGACCAACTGGAGTCCAAATGCGGATAAAGGAGTACCCCCACCTGAACCTGAACCTCCACATGAAATTTGGTCTTGAAAGGCAGGTGACAAATACAGTTGCAGAAGTGGCCAGATCATGAGTGCATGAGTGTTGGAAAAACAAAGTGCACAAACACGAGGCGTATGACGGTGTCGTGCCGACTCACGCGTACTCGCGAGACGAGGTTGGGCAAAGAACTCTTCTGTAGCGGTAGCTCAACTTTTACAGACGTCCTAAGGACTTTTGGTAACTCAAAAAAAGTGTATTCATATTTGGTATTAAGCGGAGAGTTTCATGTAGACCTATATTTTTAACGAATAAGCTTCATATACACATTTCAAATACTATTTCATTTCATTTCATTGGGTCTTTGTTAGAGCGCACGTTTTTCTTTTCATTCAATTTTTAGTAGACTGATAAAAGTTGTACTAATAATTCATAGATTTCAAGGACGTACTCCTTGACGTATGTAAGTGAATTCATTTATGATTATTATTTTCATAGTGATATCTAAATTTTGAATAGGTACGCTTCGAGCTTGTGATGTACTTTATTCCATACTGGAAGTATTATTTAAGTTGGCATGACGTTAGTAATTAAATTACTTTATGGTACAAAAATAAACGAATTAACCGATCGCCATCCGTCGTCAATTTTCAAAAGAGCAATAATATGATATTGGTAAGCAGAGATGACAGACTGGCACACAGTACTATGTCACACGCACATGTGGCACGCATCCCGGCCACATGCCCCGAATAAACCGGATCAATGTCGACAGTCTTACTGATTCATGACACAATGTCGGATACAGACAACGACACTGCTTTTTGTTCACTACAAGTAAAGAGCGATGATATGCTGGTTCATAAAACAGTTTTGTCCAACTGCAGCAATTTTAAAATCAATAATAAAAATGGAAAGAGATTGAGGCCCGTTAGATAAAGATTTTGGCCTTAGCTTGCTCAGTCGTCGATATAGACTTGAGTAACGCTTTTATAAGGGAAAACCTCACTCACAGCACTCAGCAGATAACTGAGTATACAAGGTTTCATAACACCGTCATCAGTTAATATAGTTCATATCGACGAATGAGCAAACATTCGTAATACGGGCTTTAGGTTCCTGATCAGGGCACTAGTTTTTGTTTGTGTTGATAAGATTTTATCAAAAAAAAAGTAATAAAATCAGGGATTCATCCTATTTAAGAGTTTACGACACTCATTCCCTAATGAGAGTAGATATAGCTTTCTAGTTAGATTGATAATGAAAACCGACAATAGAGAGGTAAGAAGTAATATTCAGAAGCTACGACTTAGTTTTATTGAGAAGCATAAATAAAAGCTAAGTCTTCGCTGTACCAAGCGCTAGAGCTCCAACTTTATTTGTTATCTCATTGGCGAGTAACATCTGAGCACTTAGCTGTGTGGTGGGCGAAAGACGAGGACTTATTCATAGCCTATCCACGCTCCTTGCGTTTTACGGTGAAATGATCCCAGGTCAGAATAATATGCCATTTACGACGGAGCTGACTGACACTGAAAGCAGGCTGCTTGAAGAAACAGGAAAGACACTAGTAGTCATTACTCATTATCTAATAAGAGATGTTTCGAAGTAACCGTAACTGAAGAAACTTTCGGATATCCCAAATGATGGCTATTTCTAAACCCAAATTTACATAGTTATATTAGGACTTATGTCGAACTTGTACCTGTACAGGGACGTAAAGGGTACCAGGGTAGGGTAGAATAGAAAGCCAAGTCCAAATAACTACTCGTAAGACCCCAAATCTAAAGCGAACCTGTCCGAGCCGCAGGGACCACACTCGCCGCAGTCATCGCATTTTCTAAATCTTATATGATATAGTATGCAGCATCGCTCACCTTTCCGCGCCAAACACGCCGCATTTCAGTAAAATCGACAGATAAGTTCCCAGGTTTTCTGCTGTCAGTGCAATAGCATCCTTACGATGGATTTCGACTAAGCTTTATGGCGGCTTTCCATTAGACTATGCACTATGCAGCTTGGGCGAGAACTTATGCAAGGTCTTGCATTTATTGCATTAGCTCCATAGCAGCTCAATCTTTTATTGTCTATTGATACGTCTGTGACAGAAGATTGACAACAATATCGATTACCGGAGCGGCTCGGCGTTTTGTAGGGACCCTTACGAAGCGAACCAAGCGTGCAAAATTATTTGACTTACAAATAGCACCTGCTAGTTTGTAATTCAAATAATTTTGTGTGATCGACTATAAAGTGAAGGGGCTAGTTGCAGATCAAAACATTTGGATGCCGTTCAATCCGACGATCTCTCCCGGGTTTGCCTCGGGGCAAAATATGTTTGTACGATCTGCAGATTTGTTCCAGTACCCATAACACAAGCTTTGCTTAGCTTGAGGCTAGATGATACCGTATGGATTGTCCAGCATTTTTTTTAAAGTAGTCCCAGTATTTTTCAAACACTTTCTAAATTACAAGCTGAACGACATTGGCAGCTAGCAAAAGCCAAGTTTAGAGCATCAAAGATCGTTATAATTAGAGCAGGATCAACAGGATCAACTCCAAAGCATAACAAACTAAAGTATCGATCAATCCGAGGCATGAAAACAAAGCAAACCGGGCAGCTCGATACAGAGTCAATAATTTAGTAATCTTGACCGCGCAGAGAACGTCTCGAGCTTGTTTGCATAACTTTGCGAGAACAAGTACAGTCGCTTTTAACGGTGTTAGAAGAGCAATTTCGACTATATTCTTGTAAAGTTCATTTAGGTGAGTGAGATTTTAGTTAAGTAACCTATACTATAATAATATTATAAAGGAAAGGTTTGATTTTTTGTTTGTTTGTATTGAATAGGCTCCGAAAACACTGAACCGATTTTAAAAATTCTTTCACCGTTGGGAAGCTACTCTATGCCCAGCTAGTAAATAATAAAATTAAAAATGCTGGACAATCCATCATCTAGCCCAAAGCTAAGCAGAGCTTGTGTTATGGGTATTAGATGACTGATATATATGTATATAATAGGTACATTAAATAGATAGATATTTTTTATTATACATACAGAGAAAATGACTAGAATACCCGAATCAATCAATCAAAATAAATATCTGCGATCGTACAAATATTTTTCCCGAGGCGGGAATCGAACCCTTTGCCTTTGCCTACCGCACCACAAAGGTAGTCAGTTTTGGGTACGTAAATTTTTATAATATTCGTTACGCGAAACAAACGCAAGTCGAAATATTTTTCTTTCAATTATTCACGAAAATTCGAGCAAAATCTTTTCTTATAAAATACTGATCTGCTTCCGACTTATTCCGATAATATACTCAAATCCAGTATTTATTAACGAACACTACGATATAGTGTTACCTCTATATTTTACAAGTTTAGAACCACTTCTGTTAGCGACTGTATCTTCGCAAATAGTCATGCGCGAAACAAAAGGCTATAAATAAAGTCCAGTTTTAACAACAATGCACACGAACGTAGATATAATTTTACATACATACATAATTTCAAAGGAAAAAAATGATTTCTTTATTAGAAACTAATTTCTGCCCGCGGCTTCGTACACTGTGTTTTAGGTTATTTCTATTACATGGGAACTTATTTATGGGATAATATGTTTGTTTTTATGCCTATGTTTTTTCCAGGCCTATAACTTTCCGTATGCAAATTCAGCTTGATCCGTTCAGTAGTTTTGGCGTGAAGAGCTAACAACCATCCAAACTTTCGCATTTATAATATTAGTGTGCTGTACTTACCTAATCGTTTTTCAAAGGCAAAAGTAAATCAAAGTACATTATTAAATAGTTGTCGAGTAAAAAGCTATAAGTGCTTCGATTTTGAAGGTTTTTTTATTCAAGAGGACCATAATCCTTTTCATTATGTAAGTACGAAAAGAACCTATACTTCTGAATAAAATTAGCATACATCAACTCATGATTCTGACGAGTACTTGACACAACAAAGAAAAAACCCCATCGAATTAAGTTGAATGTCGTAAAATATACACAAAAACGAACACTTATCCCAAAAATTGGGAACCTCCTTTCGTTCCTTCAGCTTCAGCAATTTGATTGAAACGGCACATCATTTACCAAGGACCTGTTTCGCTGAAACATTTTCCGCATTGCGATTTACCTTTAGAACCCCCCTCCCCTCTCTACATTTTGGGTAGGTACCAAGCCTAAAGGGCGGAATGGAACCCTATTGTTGTGGAATTGTCTGCTACCTTTTTTTCAGTCTAGACTTAAGGGTCGAGGTTCACGTCAAAACAAACTGCGAAGACATGGGTTGCATAATTTATGTATTAGTCAGTTGTACGACGGAAGAATGGAAATATTTTGGACCAGAAGTAATCGTGCAATGACCTACCGGCCATGTCCAATATGTGGTGTGAAACTTGTCAGTTGTCTACGTTTTTTTACATTCCAGTTATTGAACTGAAATATTATATTTCAATAGCAATGCATGCATGCACAAAAGCATAAAAAGTTTCTGTCTATGGCCTAGCACTCAGTCTACCGGAATCAAAAGGTAATTTTAATTTTAATTTATTTACAAGAAACATAGTGCATACAAAGTAGGGCCATAATTTAGATATACAGTCATTATGTTCTACTATGTTAATGACACCATGCAACATCTATACTAATATTATAAAGAGGAAAGGTTTGATTTTTTGTTTGTTTGTAACGAATAGGCTCCGAAACTACTGGACCGATTTGAAAAATTCTAAAAAAGCTACAACGCGGGTGAAACCGCGGGGAACAGCTAGTTTTAAATAAAACACAATTAAACATTAATAAATAAAAACTGTGCAATTTTTGTAACTAGTTGTCATTATTTGTGTCGTGTTTCGTTTAAAAACATTCTTCGACATTGGCTGACGGTATAGGAAAGACTTGAAGATAGAAAGAGCTAACAAGTGCACCCCCGAGTGAAAGGATCTGTGTGTGCTTCAATTTATTTCCGTCTTTACGGCCGCTTTAGTCCCTGTCTGTTTTGTACATATACCCTGCCTTGCGTGGGAACTAAGAACGTTTACCTGCGTGGTTCTGAACGGTTTTTTAAATGATTTTTTATTATTTATCCGTCAGCTATTTTAACTGCCTGTGACTGTTGTTATTTGTATGTAATTCGGTGATCATGTCATTTAGTAAAATGATTATTCAATGTTCGTAACTCGTAATCGTAACTAAATAAATAATTTTATTTTCTTTGAATAATTTTGTTTATATTTTTTAAAATAAATAACGTTTTCAATCAAAGAGTTTTGTTTTTTAATTGTTTTGTTTATTTATTATAACTTAAAATACGTTTTCCCTTGACTGTACAGTATTTGACATGATATCTATATTTCTATAATCCTTTCATTAATTTCGAAGGCGGTCCCAGTAGCCAGAAGAAAAAATAATCAAATATATCGATCAAGTAACTGGGACCGCGGTCTTAGTCGACGAAAGCCTCACATGATAAGATTTTGGATTGTCTCTGTTATTATTTTCGAGGCAACAGTAAACTGCAACGCATAATTACACAAGCAAAGCGAAAAAGGTTGCCAATCGAGTTCAAAAATGGACGACAGACAAATAAGCCTTCAAAGTCTAAAGTTGTTTCGAATTTCTGCGATTTATTTAGATGATACCAGTATCATAAAATATTTAACAGCAATATTTCTTTGATTTTGTAATATATTTATTTACCTTTCTTTACAAATTATATTTACGATTCTATAGCTGAGTGTATGATATTTTTGAACATTATTTCGTTTAATTTAGTTACTTTTTCAGGCTAAGTAATATAAAATCGAATGCAATTCACAACAAACGATTTGTTAACCTTTGTAAACCGTGAAATGGGTTGACAAGTTTATTTTTGGATCTCGTATCGTACGGCAGTCCGAATGTTTGCAGTATTGCACAGTTTATTAAATATATTTTCTTGTATACATTACAATACATAACAACTTTATTGTACACCAGATACAGATCATTATAAAATACATAACATGCGACAAATACAATAGGCGGCCTTATCGCTTAGAAGCGATCTCTTCCAGGCACATACATAACGAGCGACCCGCCTCGGCTTCACACGGGTGCAAATGCGAATGCATAAATCTATTATATATGTATGTACATTTAAACCTTCCTCTTGAATCACTATCTATCAAAAATAACCGCATCAAAATCAGTTGCGTATTTTTAAAGATATAAGCATACATAGGGACAGACAGACAGCGGGAAGCGACTTTGTTTTATACTTCGTAGTGATAATAAAGGGATGGCATTGTTATAATACCGTTTGTTCTTAGCAAAGCGAACATAGACCAGGGAAACATGGACAATATACGAGTGTTTGTTTACTCTCTGCTTTTATTTCATTCGTTGGTTTCAGCTGAGGTGATGTAGGTCAGCAAACGCGAACTGTTCCCGGCCGCCATGAAAATTCATGACGCCATCGATTTACTAACGTTTGGGGGGTGTCGTTTATCTTTTTGCACAAATAAGTGATGCTGGGGACTTTCAAATTGGGGTTGTGGAAGACGCACAGATAATCCTGGGGGAGACAGGAATGTAATAGAGGAACAAAGGATAGCTTTGTTTATAAATGTGTGATCACTTAGGGCTCGATGATGCTACGTTTATAAGTTAAAAGTTAAAGTCCTCTTATTCCGTAAGATCGAAGTTTTTTGCTTATTTTGGTAGGATATTTTCTTCCTACTCCAGGGTAAAAGAATTGCCTATATGTTATTAAAAGACTTAACACTTCGACTGCGGCGATCTTTTTTCGACTGCGATCTTTTTTTTTTACCTAAGCCATTCGTGCTGCCGCTCTACACAGCGGTTGTGTTGCGCCGCACATGCGTTTCGATCGAAAAACATATTACGACTGTGCTGAGTCACACAGATCTGTATTTTCTCAGCCGCTGCGCTAGTGTGGATTTACGCATATACTTGTAGAAAACACATACGGTGTGATTTCAGCAATCGACGTGTTAAAAAATAACTTTTAGTGCACAGTTTCAGCGCCATCCATTCAGTACGCGTTTTTGGTATTTTCTTCGACACAAACCGTCTAACCTTATAATATTGGATATATGTAGTTATAGTATAGATATAGTAGGATATGTTTCAGCAACAAGTACCTATCAGCGCTTCTTGTCTTGTTCATTCCTGATAAGCATCATCGGAATGAACAATCCGACCAAAGCAGCTCTCCGATATAAATCTCCCCATTAAGGTGTACAAGTGAATTTCACCACATGTTATTCGTACAGTCCAATAAATCTAGGACGTGAGGGGAGGGTGCGAGTCAACGCCCGTACCGCCGCCGTAGCGCCCGGACGAAAGGACGTACTTAGGGAATGTATACATCGAACTCGCCGACATAACCGGGCGAGTGTCTTCGTTGTTATTACTAACAGTCTGCACACAACAAAGTTGAGAAAAAAGCTTAAAATTCACACAGCATTATCTTGCCCCAAGGATAACTGATATACATAATACAATACATTACATAGATAGATATTTTTTATTATACATATAAAACGACCCGAACACCCTGAACAGATATCTGCAGATCGAACAAACATTTGTCCCGAGGCGGGAATCGAACATGCAAAGTCCTGCGCCACAGAGGTCGTCAAAAAATATAGGCTGCTTATTACGGTGAGTGTTCATACACTGAATTGTCGCATCAATCCATCGGACTGTGTAGCTGACTTGACTCCTTATGACCTGGCGACTTGTTGCGAGATTCCGGTGTTATATTATATGAGATATGGCAGGCCACCGACAGTGTTTTCTCAACTTAGATGCCGTTTGTCAACATGCCACCGATTAAGGCGCCGGCTTGTGTCGGCGGGCGTGTGTGTATTTGAAATTTCTGACGTGTCCAAGAGGTTTAAACTCTAAAGGAAATAAAGCACTTGGAGGGTTGAGTTTTGTGTCAGCGGGCTCAGTCGGCGGCGGGTTATGTCAGCGGGCCGACATCTTTGGTGTGTAGACTCCATTATTTCCTAACTAACCAAGGCTCAACTTCTAAAGCAACCGCGCAATCTCTTTAATGTTACATCTCATCCCAATATGATATGGATATCGAATATGAACGACTTGTTAATAATCTGAAACTAAGCTATATCTTTCCGATACGTGTATGAATTTTAGTTTGGTTTGTAGGCCAATATAAATAATATAAGATAATTAAAAGCAAAACCACGTGTAAATAAAGGTTAATATATTTATGTTTGACCAATTTATATTGGTATGCTAAAGATATGTCCATCAATAGAAAGAAATCATACATTTAGACAAAGAGATTTTACATATAGAGACGTCATACTTATTGTAAAGAAATAAAAACATTGCGATATTTTACTATAGCTACATACCTAGCGTCGACGTTCGAACATACAACGCCGCATGGCATTATCTCTGTCACTCATAAACTTAACGCATTGCTTGTTTCGTTCGTGTTGGTGGCAAAGCGGCAACGCCGCGCGGCAATGATTGTTGAGTAAAATAAAATTCACCATTTTACATTTTAACATATTCAACAGTACTTACGTATGAAAAGATACACCCTTTCTGGTTTTTATAGTCCTTGTGTAGTTATTGCACTTTCGGAACACACAACTTGGCATTTTCGAGGTTTATTTAAGTATATTCCGTAAGTAACCTCGTGTTCAACGAACGTGCGCGTCGCGGCCAGGAGCAGGACGGACTGAGTTCAATTAGGATACGTACCTGATTTTCGTTTTGTAAGGCAGACCTCGATACAACGTATCTACGTATATATAACATCATTGCATTTAGATATTTAATTTACCTATACACTTACACACCTATAAAAAAGATTTAAAAAAAATGTTTGTATTATATATAGTACTTATAACAAACCTTACGAACGAAACAAACTAACAAATCTTTCAAAGGATCAATTGAATATATCGTTGATTTTATTTTTACTCTCCCGTTCTATATTGGGGCGATAAAAATAGATGAACCAAAATAGATTGAATGAGTCTATTGATTGTAAATTCTACTTTAACGAAAGAACAAATGTATAAATCCAGGAATCTATAAATAGCTATTCTTAGTTTCCGCCATTTCGCCGAAGAACACATCAATTTACTCGAGAAAGAAATGTAAGAAAGACACGCGAGATTCTCAATTTAGCATCAGTTAGTTCCAGGAAAATACAATACAATAAAAGGATTTTGAAAAGATTGCAAAACAATAACCGGGTAATCGGTTCATTCCAGGAAATCTAGAAAAGCACACATTGCAAAGAATCTATGTAAAAAGAAATAACACTATTTTTAAAAATGTTATGTTCGGTGCAGCGGCAAGTCAAAGGATGCTCACCGCTCCAGTTGTTCGATATTCCACGAAAACTTAGTAATACAGTTTATCATTTTAGAGAACCCTCGGGAAATCCGAATTTCATCATACTACAACAAAAGTACATATAGCTGTTAATAAATTTCTTGAACATGAACATGTGTTGGTGATATTTAATAATACATAATCAAAATTATCTCAGATGAACAACTTCCTAATTCAGATGACGCAAATCGGGTGTTTCAATATCCAACTAATACTATAGTCAAAATTAATGCACGCCACCCCAAGATCAAAGCACTCAATTACCAAATTCGAATTGAATCCAAGCAACCCCAGGTAGGGGGAATTAGCAAATAAATACGCCAAGATTCTGCGCCCGATAGATTCAAACTTCTGCGTGTCAATGCCCTAGAGTTCACACGAAGGGTGCCGAAGGAGTACAAAAAGGACGAACAGAGAAGGGTCGTATTATATTACTCGAGACAGATGGGGTAGGCAATATAAAAAATAATAACAGCTATAAACTGTTACCTATGCGGACACTAGTCATCAACAATACAGGTGCAATAAAACGCAAGTCATCGACCCAAATCGTTTGTGTCATTGACTCTGTCAACCAGGAGACCAAAGGCCTAGAATTTTGGACTTGGACTGGAATCATAAGCGTTCAAACGAGTTTTCAATCTTGACCTTACTTTACGCGACAGTTATTTATGCAGAAACAGTACACATATGCTAATATCCGGTTAGTGGATTGTGCTAACGATCAAGTTGAACAAGCTTATCGGCGTCAGAATCAGATCAAAGATCTAAAAGCCTCCATCAAAGCCATTCATAGTGTAAATTCCGCCATGAACGAAAACGGGCGGTTGGCATTCACGTTTAGATTAAAAAGGCATATTTTCATTAGGGTATTCGGTTGCGAGGGAGGCGGGCGGGGCCGTAATGAGGGCCGTCTAGACACGAGGCTTCAGTACATTGTATCTATTGTGGCTCCTATTGTGCACACTGTACAGTACAACTCTCAACTTATCGCTTACGCTAATGAATATCAAGCTAGATGTGTCGTTGTTGCTACTCTTCTCAAATACGTATATGTTCCCTACATTACGTGCCCCGTATAAAATACACACCTAACTTTAGAATTTCCCGAAAAATTAAAGCAAAGATGACTTAGAAACGCTTGAAATACTCTAGACTTTTGTAGCCCTTGAGGAGCACGTGGCAAAGTATAATTCCAAAACGTGGCTCAGATTTCATTGTAAACGTAAACTGAAAAAGAATTGTGAAACAATAGGTTTCATGAGGGCTTGACTGATTCGACTTGAAATCGTGCAGATTAATTACCTTCGCGTAATATACTCGTATCTAGAGGAGAATAGATATTGAAAGGTACATTTATTCTGAATTCCTGATGTTGCATCCATAATTTCAGAGAAAAATTAGGACCATTTTAAAATTTCTTGCTACGTCTATATTTGGATCAGGGTTAACCAACAGCAACAAAGCTCAAACCTAACAATGCGAAGATTAACAAACACCCACTCCCACCTGAAATACACCCGGTGATATAGTTTGCGTCACATAAAAATAGCTCGGTTGAAACTGAAATAGATATTACGAACCTTCGCGCTCAATTTCTTACGATATAGTGTAAGGGAGAAGATAACGGGAGACGCGACGGAACGGCAGCAGACAAAATATTGCTACACCGCACCACACACATGCATCGTGGAATTTATGCATGTGTAGCGCTCGTAGGCGTGGCCTTGGGAAGGTGACACACTGCCGCAAAGTGGCACACGATACGCGACATGATCAATTACTACAATAAATGACCCGTCAAAGCGAACAATAAGACTATTTAGTGGGTTTATCGTGGAAGTTTACACGAGAAAGCCTATATATGTATGTTGATGGGAGACTAAAGAAGCCTTGCGTGGTGACTACTGTCCCCTGTCGGCCGAGTCGTGGGAGGCAAGGCGGGTTTTAATCACGCCCGTCCGTACATGTGAGCATACTGCACTTGTGTGCATTAAAGCGAACTGGCTATTATACGAGTTGCAGGCAAAGTGGGTCGCGCGAGTGCACCAACTCGAGATAAGCCGAGCGCATTAAAAATGTTATTTTATCATCAACACGTTTCGGTAGCCGTTTTGTAATGTAATATCCAATTAAGCAATCGAGACTAGACGCATAAAGCAGGCGCAAGAAGCCGCAGGTGGGCTGCGGGGGCAAGAACGAGATTGGACGTCTCTCAGGTGTCCTTATAGTGATTAAGTAGGCATCCATCGGAATTAATTTACAAACAGCACCTGCACGTTCTAACAACGCAAAAAGAGAAGGTTAATTTGAAATGGGACCGGTACGACATAATCTCATTAACGTAAGGTAAATTTCATCATCAAAATGCTAAATAGCGAACATTTTCTGTAAATCACGATGGAATTGAATTACGAAATAAATCTCAAAAGCTTCGTGGAACAGGCTACGCCGTCACAGAAACTCATTACGTCAATTTAGTGGAGTACAATCATTCAGCAAGACAAGAGCAAGCTAGTGAATTAAAGAAACATTTTGGCAACAATTTACATGATGATCCAACTGGCGTAATTACTAGCCGACACGTAAACAAGCGCTAGCCTCGAACACGCTGACATTGGCGCGGCCAGATCAACTTGATCTTCCTCGTCGGCCGTCACCAGAGCTTTGTCACTCACAAATCAAATTCAGTGAAAAATGGCCTTCATTTTAGTTGTTTTATCAAAGGGCGGTGTTAAAGCTGTTTATTTAATGAGAATTTATTAATTGTCCTCAAGATAGAAGCCAAAAAGGTGACTATAATTAGTACTGGCACACCTAAAACTGGAGTTTGCCTTGTGTGCGATCAGTCAGAACAATAATACAACAAGAATGCGCACCAGATATTTTATCAGGTACCTCGTAGGTTTGTTTAAAAGATAGAAGATAAATTACGAGTTTATAGGTTTACCTAAGGTTGACGTATATTGCTGGTCTATTAACCAGTTGATGTTCAATAGCTTTATTCATAGCCCATTAGGTACATAACAATGTTTCAAATAGAGGTCTTTTTCTCAAACCAACTAGAGTGCTTTTGAAAAAGTCCCCATGCCTTCATCTCTCTCTCTCTCTCTCTTCAACTTTTCGTAAACTTGGTCTTGACTGATAAATGCAATACTATTGCCAAGAGTGCTTAATCAAATAAGAATAGCTTCGCCATTTCTAGGCATACTTCAGCTGCTTATTAAAGTTGATTAATTATATTTACAGTCTGGTCGGTTACATGTTTCTGATGGTTGCAAAACACCGTCAAGATCTGATCAATTCTCGTGCGGTTATCGCTTTTAATAAAGTTGAATTCCTCACTTTTACTGTGGACGGGCACGCGATACAAAACTCCGCAGTCAACTATTAAGTAATCTACGTCTCGTAGTTTATCTAGCTAAATGCCGCATGTAATGTTACAATGGATAGTTTCTTAGAAAGAGTTGTTTGCGCAACTTTAAATACTGAGGTTACGTGATATTGTAACTCTGCAGTGTGCGTTATCTATTCCTCGCATATTCTATCAGCTCCTTTTAGAATAATAATGGAAATGGATAAGAAAACCAGTCACCGTAATTTACAGGTTTCTTATCGTTACTGACTTTTCTATGACTGTTAAAGGAACAGAGAACGTTTGACTTGAAATGGAAACTAAGGTTTTGCATGCACTCAGTGACGCTATTAATTTTTTTGACGACCGATGTGGCGCGGTGGGTGAAGGTCCGCCTGCGACGCAGGAGGTTGCGGGTTCGATTCCCGCCTCGGAACAATTGTGTGTACGATCTGCAGATATTTGTTCCGGGTGTTCTGGTTGTTTTCTATGTATAATAAAAAAAATATCTATCTATGTAATGTATTGTATTATGTATATCAGTTATCTAGTACCCATAACACAAGCTCTGCTTACCATGGGGCTAGATAACGCTGCGTGAATTGTCCAGCATTATTTATATATTTATTTATTAATTTTTAAGCAGCTCTGCGAAAATTCTCTGGGCGAGCAGAGGTCTTGAGCGCGAAGTAGCGATAGCACTTCGCGATTGAAAGTATACTTAAAATGTGGATAGGTAGTAGGTTAGGTACTGACCGGTTGGCGTACGGGGCGTAATGTAACGTAAACAGCGAGCGTTCTCGCAGTCAGTACGGATAAAAGGACTCACTGCACTCACGGCACTCGCGAACGAACAACGAGACAGATTAGCACACGACGTAAGGGTATCATGCTCGTTGCGGATGCTAAATTACGCCCGTACACCAATCAGTACCCGGCTAAATAGGTACCTATTCCTCGAACGTACCCACCTGGAAATTATCTCCCTACTTTACTTTTTGAGGCTTACGATGTAACTTTACCAAATCCGAGGCCGAAATGGCCGGTTAGTTGTTGAAAGTTATGCCACAGTTATTTATAAAAAAAACATTTAAATATCATTGTATCTTGAGTGAGAACGCAGTTAGCGTTAATACGATGCCCCTGACCATCAATTACGACGACGGAATAAAACAACAAACTTCGAAGGCCAGAAGGAAAAAGGATGTAAGTTACGAAATGCATTTCGCAAGGTCACTAAGATACATACGTTGTATGTATTCAGAAACCGATTAACCACGAGTCTGGTTCGTGCCACGTGTAACATTTACCTGCAATGTCAGGTTCGATATGAAATGATATAAACACGTTCATGTATCTGAATGCACACGTGGATACAACCGCGTCACATGTCGCCGACAATAGAATAAGAGGATTGTTTAATGAAGTTCATTAACGGGGAGATTATTTGCGCAGCCAATAAGTTAAATCTGGGGTCAGTTATTGTTCGTATATGAAATAATGTTACTACTTATTGGGCTCCTACTCGGGGACATTACTTTTTAACAAAAGCCAATAAGGCGGTTATTTTGGAGGCCGACTTTTATATGCCCGCGACGTAGGAGGTTGCGGGTTCGATTCCCGCCTCGGGATTAATGTTTGAATGATCTTCAGATATTTGTTCCGGGTGTTCGGTTCGTTATCTATGTACATATGTATAATAAATATATGTTTTTTTTTAATTATGTTTAGGTATTATGAAGTACCTATAGCTCTACTTAGCTTGGGGCTAGATAACGCTGGGTATTGTCCAGCACCATTTATTTATTTATTATTATTATTTAATAACAGTGGCCAATTTCGAAAAATACCATAAGTACTTCAAAGAGATTAACAATACAAACAGGCAAAATACTTGTTATAAACAAGTTCAATAATAACAAAACAAACAGCCGAATTGATTCTAGATATTAACCTTAACTAAAACTGTCCTTACTGATCAGTAGAATTCAAACAAGGAGAATTGCGAGGTTAATCATATTGCTTCCACTCTGAACTCGGAACAAACGCAACTTTTGATGGCAAACATTCGTTTTGGCTTCTGCCACAGATGTTTTAATAGTTCTTAGTACTGAAATATCACTGAGGCAAAGCGATAACAGTAAAACGAATTCAAACTATGTATTTAAATTTTAATTGACCTTGTAAATTCATTAATGTTGACTTATAGAAATATAAATAGACGATAAATTTTAACGCTGCAGAACTCATTGGTTGTTGATTTAACAAAAAATATACACTCTGATTCTAATCTCATATCTTCCAAAGGATCCCACAGCTGGGAATGCTTTATAATTGTCTAAACCTTAGACTTTAGTGTTGGGCCCACCAACCAGTCTAAGGTTACGGCGGCGCCACCGATTCGAATTCTTGAAATAAAGTTAATATCCATGTTCTTCTATTCCTTTATCGCAAATCCTGAAGTGAAAGCTAATTGGACTAAGGTTTATTTTCCACTGAAAGCCTACCTAAGTGACACTGGTCTGATTTCACCGCACGCCTTCACAATGAACTTTTTTAATTATGAACCGACGGGACGGTTACGAAAGAGATAATCCGGAATGTTCCAATTTTATGGTTATTACCATTTTGTTTTCTGGGACGATGCGCATTCCTCGACTTTCTTTTAACCGCTATTTAAATACGAAGTTCCATTGTCTTGTCTCCTGATGCTTCTTTGGCTACTTACACTATCACCTCTTCTAACAGAAATATTTGTTCATAATGTAGTATTTTTTCCCAAATTGTTGAAATTGTTTTGGTTCTTATTGCCAAGCCACATCCTGCCACCTACACGTTTTCTGACTTTAAAACGTGTGTAAACTTTAATAGTTCCTATTGCGCACAATAAAGAATTGAGAAATTTTCTCGTTACGTGTTTTCCTTTCACAATATTTTCCTCCAACGTTTCCGAGCACGTGATATCATAGAAACTTTAGAAGTTGCAAATGAGATGACTATCGTGTTATTAAGCGGTGTTATCGTTTACCACCGCGTCAAAACGTGTTCAGACGGAGCTAATACGATGAATATTTAACGTGATTAAGGTTACATGCATGCAGTTGAATACTAATAAGAAAATACTAACGTTCAAGGCTGCAGAGCCATCACGGTCAGAACGCTTCGAATTTGAACAATGTCGGCGTCAAAATTAAAAAAAAAAGAAAGGTAAGTAACGTGGGACCTCCTTGACGGAATGTGAGATGACGTACGCGACTGGTATTTTCCCATTGAACGTAAGTACCTACCTACTGCCGAAAAGCATTGCTACCGCTCTTGTTTTACTGCATATCTGAGTGTGACCTTTTATAGAGGTTATTCGTAATTATTCCACATATAAGCTTCAAGGCTGACGTGACAGGACAACCTCAGACTATTATAGTCTATAATTATTGTATTGTAATTATTGGAAGTCTGCTGTTTGACATTCATCACGGTTTAGATCTAGGAATTATAATAACACGTTCGAAAAAACAATACTGCATGTGATGAATAGAGCACGTCATCTTGGGAATGCTAGAAGGTCAGCCTTGACTTTGAGCTAAGGGTGAACAAAGTTTCGTCTTTAGTTAAATTATACTTACATTCATTATCAATCACTTCAAAAGTGAAATTCAAATTACTTTTTTCCTTTACACTTTACAGTCAATTAATAAAATAACATACAAAATTATACATAATTTCTTGCATTTCTATCATACTTAAATTTTACATTTCGATAGAATGACTTTTCGTTTAACTTGTCTAAAGGCTTATTTTGTAGGACTAAAGAACAATAGGAATATGATTTTGAATTTTTTGCTTTACTTTTTCATGAAAAGACGTCTGATATAAGAGAATGATAAAACCTTGTGCTTAAAGACATGGGTATGATGATGGACAGTATTGCAGTTCCTACATATCGTCCTCGCTGCTATTGGCACTCGTGCTTTATGCTTTTGGGAAAAGCAGTAAAGCATAGGATGGGACCGATGAAGCTACGAAGAAGATTGACACCTGATTGATGATGAAACCTACGAAGAAAACGACTGACAACTGATAGAAAGAGCTATAAGACTTACCCTAACTGGCGCCGGGAATAGAGACGAGGCGTCAGGCTCGGCGGCGTGAGCGTGCGACATCTGGTGAGCGCGTGCCTGCCGCTCGCGCTCGCGGTCGCGCTCCCGGTCGCGGCTCGACCACGCGCCGCCCGCGCCCGAGCCGCCGCCGCCACTGCCGCCGCCTCCCCCGCCCCGGTCCCGGTCCCGGTCCCACTTGTCGTACCTGGAACAAGAGATTGACACATTAGAGCACTGAACTTGCTTTTGCGAGGGATTTTCGCCAGCGTCCTCTAGGCTGACAACGAAGATATCGAAGCAGATAATAATAATGTAGAACAGAAATGAATACAGACCAATTAGTACAGGAAATAAATTTAGTACACAATATAATAACGTGTTATTTCATAATTATGAATAATATCTATATATTCTTGTAATCAAGTGGGTGCAACTTGTCATCACAAGAGCCGTATAAAAGACCGTCTACTGACCTAGACCTAGACCAGAGGTGACCCTGCCGGAATGTTGAATATAGTCGCGTTAAATAGTAGGTAAACAATAACGTCAGTAAATGCGTCACGACGAGTCACTCACGACCAAGCCTTTGATACGACAAGCTCAAGATCATTGCGAACGGAATTACAAACATGTAGGAATATGTATTATAGGAGAAAGCGGATAACAGTCATAAAGAAATGACGTAAGCAAGTGTTTAGATGTTCTGGTAAGTGGCAGATGCTAGATAATAATCTTGTGCAAAAACTGTATAGTAAACAGCAGAAAATTATTCTTTAAAAACCATTGAAGGCAAGGATATTAATACTGTCGTAAAATACAAAATCCGAACGCATATAAATCACACGTTTTTATCTGGATTGAATAAAACGAGAATATTATACCAGTTATGAATTCGGAGATAGCCTTTAAAACATGATAATGCTTGTAAAATGTACTCAAAACGCGATAACAAACATAATCAATGATATACATCTGGGAAAGCATTTAATGGAAGCTGGAGCGTAGATACGTTACATAATTCAACAGCTATCGAATGGTACATCAAATGCGATAAAAATAGCGTCGATACATCAATAAATATTACATATCCACTTTACGTGGCAGTTATATCTTTGTCGCTCACGATCTGCGGTCACATATTGCATCCACAATGGATAACGAGAAGTTTTGCTTCGGAGATTATCTGTTTATATATCTTTTTTAAAGTGCTTTGGTTACTTTAAATATTAGTGGAATTCTAAGTTAGAATATTCCTTTTTATTATTTAGGTTTCATTTGAAGTTATATTGAAAATTACTCCAATTGATTCAAAAAATTTACATTCAGAACAAAGTCTAATGCCGAAGGTCAAAGATCCATATTGGATCGCCGAGCCACAGAAGTAGGTACCTAAGAAAATAGCTCCAGGTTACCAAGATAATCTCCACAGCAATTAACAGCATGGCACCAGCAGCTTATCGCTTAGAAGTCTTGAGCCCCTATGTAGCACTGGTCTATTAATAACAATGTCCTTTATCACTTCCGCTTCCTGACGTACCGCTCAGGAAGAAGAATTCATTACACAAGGGGACTTCATGTTTAAAATAGCTAAAGGTAGTCTTGCACATATTGTAGCTATAAACTTTTTCAAAAGGGCATTTCTTTTGTAGGGTTTTTTACGTATTTGTCCTTTGTGTTATTCTAAGACTGATTCTAAGTTAGTTTTATGTCTCGTCAAGAAAGAAATTGAATGTTAAAAGAATTAGTATATGTAAACTGGTTGATATAGAGTCATAAATAAAGGTAACAGGTTTTTAAATGATATGGAAAGCCTGTGGTGTTTGGTGATTCACGCTCAGCTCGAAATTGGGTAAATTCCGTAAAATATATAGAGGCCACTCGGAGAATCTTTCAGGGGAATCGGGTGAGTAATCCCTCACATACCTACATAAATAAGCTACTTTGTGGTTACAAATGAAATATTTCTTTGTTGTGGTTTACTGCTGAGGATCGAATAAATAAATGAGCAATCATTTTAACAGTTAACTCATATTGATAAACAGTAAAACTTTTTGTCGCCAGCATTTCTGTGACAATAAAATTAAAAACCATGGTCAGTGTCTGATAGTTTTAGCCATTAAATGGAGAATAAGGTCCTAACTTATTAGAACATAACATTAGAGAACGAAATGATCGAATACGTTTAGTCCGTAGTCGCCAAAACAAATAATTGAATGAAACTGAGCAACAAAGATAGCAATAATAAACACTATTCCATTTGCGAATAGTTATGGTTTTCGCATTCACCATCTTCCTTATTCAAACAATAGCAATGACAATGAAAGTGGTTATTTGCAATCGAGATAAGTTCGATAGTAGCGTTTATCGAACGATTGTGTTATCTTCCCTCCGTTTTATCAATAACACGATGTCTGTTATCCGATATCGTTAAATCAAATGCTTTTTATGTTAATACTAATCAATTGTAAGGACATTACTGTAATTGGCTGCGACGCAGGAGGTTCGTTTCCCGCCTCAAGGCAATTTTTTTAAAGATCTGCACATATTAAGCTTGTGTAGCTCTTACTTCTTGATATGATTTTCTATTCTTTACTTCATAAACTTCACTAGGGTTCATGCGATGCTAGTCTTTTAGTCTCGAGTACATATTTTTCAAACTCCCTTTCATAGTATAGTTCTAACCAGACGATGGAGTCTGCTTTTGTCCCTTTCTACTTCACCTTCTTATCTATATCTTATCTGGTCTGGTATAACATTATCTCCATTAAATTATTGTGTGTTAGATATTTGAGCCTCACCAGACTCTCAAGTCATTTTCATTGACCTCATCTAATCGCCACGACCTTGGCGTTCCGCATTTCACAAATTCAAATCGGATGAGAGTCGAATTCTTACCGGTCTAAAAGAATTCGTTTAATTAATACATTTCCCACACATATCAATAAGTGCTACTTTCGTAAAACTGCGGCAAATTACAGGTGTGTAAATTGTATATTCATGCATGTACATAATACGCTTGTGTGGCATAATTAACTCCGGGAGCTACTTTTGAAGAAAATGAAACGCGACTTTTTACATCGCGACTTAGGAACACAGTAAAATAGGTAGGGTTGATATAATTTAATTAGCTTGATTTAAATTGTTTTTTTCCATTGCAAAGACAACAGCAAGCAGTCAAAAATTTATAGAGAGCGCCCTAACTAAGCTTCGCGCAAATAGAAGCTAGTTCTCCTCGAGTGTCGAAAAGACATGTGGCGTTGCGTGTAGGGTCTCGAGTCTCGTCTGAGACAGTCTCAGTACGAATCGTCTGCGGTCGTCACACCGCGTATTCATAAATCTCACCTAACAGCTGGCAGACTGGTGAAAGTGGGATTGTTGACTCTAAACTTACAAAGATTCACCCGTTTGCTTCTACACTTCTGCCATGGCAATACTTCAACAATACTTCACTCATTTAAGATTTTTCTTTCTATTAAAGGTTCAAATATTTAGCACATTTGTTGTCGAAATTTGTGTCAATATTTGATAGGTATATGGCCTTTCAGACTGTGCTATGTTAGATCAGATAACGGCATAACGCTGGTACTCTCGGATGACCACAATTTAGTTTCGTTTCTCAAGGTATCTTAGGAATTACAAGAAGAATTTAAGTTCATCTGTTTTAACGATTCTATTGTCTGATTCATTTTATGGTCTAAGAGACATAGGGAGAGTTATTCAAGATCTTCAAGGTCTCTCTGGGCAGCCAGTAAGAACGCATCGGTACGAGCTCTTCGTGTACCTACTGACATATTTTATTAACCTCGACCTCATTCCAAGACATTATCGCGGTATTAATTCACGACGCGACTCGCTCTGATCATATTTTGCCTTTGTGATACCTTATACCACTTTACTAGGTATATCTGCAATATTCAAGACTAGCTTTTGTTCACGGTTTTGTATATGCTACCGTACAAGAAGTCTCGGTCTAGTCGGCTTAGACTACCTCCATCCAAAATTTCACGCGGTCTGTAGTTTTGTCGCAAAGAATTAACAAACATCCATTCATCCTTAGCCGATATCCAGAGGCTCTTTATCAGAGAATAGCGTTTGCGAACCTCGTCACCAGTCGCCACAATCGTACTTCAAAATACAACCACTAGCGTACAAAATGGTCGCTTTTGCGTTATGGTCACTTTCATGGGGACATTATTGTTGTTCACAGGTAAAACCAGGGGCCGCGGGTAATTCGTCACCGGTGCCGTGTCATAATCGTAATGAATCGAAGTGAAACTCGTTTAGGCCCGCGATCCATCAGCGTGAAACACCGCCGGCTTATTGGCGAGGCAATAAAGGAATGATGAGCATTGTTATGATGTTTATAAATCATCGGACACGCGAAATCATTATCATGTGCTTTTTATTTTACTTTTTAACGTGGTTTTTGGAAACTCACAAGAGCCTTCGTATAAATATCTTCGTGTACATGTATGCGAATCATGCTCTTTGCTGTTTGTTTTGTCATTGTCGAGTAGAGTCTAGTAATTCTTATTTCCGTAGTTATGCCATCAATATTTCCTTCCATATTTACGACACGCAATTATAATTTAATACGAAGAAGCGATCAAATAATTGGTAAGATGTGAAGTCCTTATCCGGTTTTGTATTAGAATGAGATTTCCCTTTTCTATGATTAAAGGAAAAGTATGGAAAACCCCGACAGGTGGTCCAAACAAACAACTTAGAACCGGTATATTCTACAAGAAGGCATTGTCAGTAATAATTGTGAGACAAAAACGCAGGGTGTTTAAGAGATGGGAGATACGGCGTAACGAGGTAACAATGCCGGTCTGACTTTCAAAGAACACAATTGATTGAGCTATTATGAACTCGAACCTGTCTTTAACAGAAAAGGCCCTTGGGAATAACAAACACTTGATAAAGATAAAAAAATATAAATATAATTGAAAAAGTGTAACACAATTTGGACCACAAATGAAATGGAAAGACGACGTCAAAAAGATAAAAAATTATATTATTGGGAGTATTCATTTAACAGAGTTCTTCATCATATGAGTTTGACGAAGGCCTACTAACAGCTCACGGTTCAAACGCTGAGAAGAAGTGAAAAGACAATTTACAAAGCAGTTTATCTTAAACCGACTAAGACCAGAGGGTACTAAATTTAACCCCCCACAAACATCTCAGTCTCAATCCTCCGGGGTACATCTAAGTAGTGAATCTGAGCAAGACTATCGCCAAACCGGCAAACTATCCGAATCAAATGCACAACTTCGTTTGCAATTTGAACTTTTATCTCTGTTAGAAGTTTCACAACTTTACTAGTCTGGAGTTGGGTAGATAAAGAGTAAACAGCTCGTTAGATGTCGCGTGTGGTTGTACCTACGAACACATGCCGGTTACAAAGTCTTGGAAGAATGGTTTGCTTCTCTCAGTAGCTAAAGCGACATGGAAGGATATTGACTAAATTTAGGTAAATTATTAGACATACAGAATAAAACTGGACGTAAAATGAAATGTAGAATTCTACAAACAAAGCTACGTAATTCCCTACGTTCTCTTCAAGTAATTAAGTGATTTTCTCAACTCAAGACGAACATAACGTCTATAGATAAGAATAATTATTTGGATCCAAGTGATTTAAGGTGAGTTACAAAGACAGCTTACTGATAATTCGTAAAGCTGTAACATTTACATTTAGTCACCTCACGATAAGGAGGACAAACACAACAACACTAATGCTTTTAACGCAACCGGCATACAAACAGCAATGGAAATAGTCAACGTTGCACAAAGATTTGAAGATAATGGTGGTATGTTGGTTGGTACATTGCCATCCACTTATCTCTTAAAACGACCGTGAATACCCTTAAGTAAATAGAATTTAGACAAAAATCTCTAATTACTAAACAATATAATAAAAATACATACAGGTTATAATAGAGGCAGATGTGTAATTGTAACTAAGGAAACGGACAAAAATTCCAAAAGCAATAATGGATCAGCTATGCCCACAAGCTTTGCCTTTATCAAAGAAGGACCGAAATGGCCATTAGCAACTCTGTAAAGAGAACATAAACCACTTATTAGTGTGTAAAATACATAAATACAGGTCTAAAATAGTTCCTTACATTCACTTCATAGAAGGCAATAGATAAAGAATTATTACAGGCTGAATCTATGTGGCGAATAGTAAAATGATCTCTAGGTTGAGGTGAAAGAGATGAGGATCCCTTTTACTAGTATTAGGGAATAATACAACGGAGCAAACTTTTGGGAAATGTTTTAATTTAAAATGCATGACACCAGTCGTAATACCGAATGGCGCGTTACGCAAACAGCCAGGAAGCAATCTAAGCTAATTAACAAAACAGCTAAATAGCTTAAGGTCGAGTATTGTCTTCGTTTCCACGTTTTTCCACTTTGTTGAGCATTTACTTTAGCGTGGCTCATTTTTACGTTTTTGTATCAATACCAATGGTAACGTTTTTGTCAATTAAGTCCTTGTTTGTCAAGTTGTATTGATGTCATTGATCGTTCTGTTAGGTTAAGTCATGTAATAAACGACTTGTCACATTCAAACTATGCTATGTCGTGTTCGTCTTCAATTTACATAATTTATTTTAAACTGCCTGCACTATCTAGATTTCATCTGTTTATTTAGGATTTACTGATTACTTTCGTTTCGTTTCGTTCTTTTTTTTTTTTAAGTTTTTGGATAAAGGCATCGCTTAATCTATACTGGATTAAGCGTTAATAATGTTCAAGTTAAAACCATCAAGCGCTATGCCACTTCCATGACGGCGAGTAAAAACACGAACTTTCAAAGCGGAATAACTTCGTGATTTCTTGAGTAATAGGATTAAGTTTGTGAAGTGAACATGGGGCTGGTGCAGATAGCAAGTTGACAGTAGTGGCTCTACTGCTGTTCATGGATAAAGAGAAAGCATCAATGAAATAACACGAAATTTGATAAGGTAATGATATATATTATTTATTTATTATTCCAATAAACAAACGATTCCAATAAATAACCTCCTATCGAAATCAGTTAAAAGGCGGAGTTATTGAACTTCTCTTTTTCAAATTCGGCTGGTTACACAAGGCTTTACCCTACCCTGAAGGTTCCCTAAACCCTTAAGGTTCAAATCATAGGTTGAGGGGTCAGCGACCGCAATATTTCTAGAGGACTTCTTTATCAGTGGGCGATAAGTCGACGCCATTGTTATTCTGATAACGCGCCATGATTTGTAATAATGCGAATATATTTTTATGGAACAAGGAAATATGTTTCAGGCTTATTCGGGTGCGGATTAACGCTGTACGGCCTCCCAAAACACTATTTTATAGCATCACTTCAACTTCATGTATTTATTAAGGTTTTTCGCATTGCGAAAATTCAGATTTTTATAGGCTTTTTGGTTATTATATTGTTTTATAACTTTGTTAAAGATATCTTTATTAAAACTTGGACAGCCAGAGATTTCAGAGTATACATTTGATAAACATTTTATAGGTTATCTGCGGTAAAATCTTAAAATTCCACCAAGAACGTAACATAAATGAAAATTGTCTGAAGAAATGATTCCATCATATTGAAAAGAAATTACAGCTCAAAATTCAAAGACTAATAATCTCTAAGCAGGTAAGTTGTAAGAACTTAGAAGTCTTACGGCCGTGGTCCGACTCCGAGGCAAAGATTTCGACGAATGAGATGGTTACCAGAAAAAAAGCCCCTATTTACCTTACAACTCAAGAGATGGGCCACATCTATTGCGGAATAGAGGTTATGATTGGGAGGTCATATCCAACGATTCCAACGTTGCCTGGAAGAGATCGTAGCGATAAGGCCGCCTTTGCACTTCTACTCTTAGCATATTTATGTCTGTACTGTTTTCTGTCTTTGTGTGGTACAATAAAGTATTAAGTATCTATCTATCGATGCACGGCCTATATCATTTTAATATGACATAAGTACCCAAAGCCTTACTAATTATGTAAAGCCCTATTTTAAACAAGTTGAAAAATAAACGGCTCATTTAGAGGACTTTCGTGTAACGAAACGTATTAAGTAAACCGCTTGTTGAGTTGGGCCTGAGATGAGGACGATATCCTCGTCGATATCTTCTCCTTGTAATATTTAATGTCAACGACTCGTCTACCGCCTCGTCAAAGTAGACGTGATACATTGTCTAGATTATTTGGGAGAATCTCTAGTTTTCTCAGTATCAATTATTATCATATTATGTAAATGTTTATGAAATTCGGCGAAACGAAATTGGCTATTAAGGCTGATGCGAGAGCGACCACGACTGCTGCAAAATATTTTTCATTTCAATAGTAAAATATGTAGGTAATATTATAAAGATGAAGTTTGTAAGGCTGCGAAGTTATGAGATATTTGGACGAAGAAAGAATACAAAAAGAAAAAATAAAATAATCTTATTCATCTAAAATCTACCACACAACACAATACCTAAGAACACCTATAACAAGACCATGCCAAAACTACTTATCTGATTGGCTAGAAATTTTCGACGAATGAAGTTCTTAATATTTGGAATAGCTTGAGGATTTTATCCTGAAAAAAGACTAGCTGTTTAAAAGTAGAAAACTAGTTTCCTCTGCGAGAATACAGAATTGGTAACCCGTTGCTGAATCCAGGTAAAATAAAGGGGTTTAATAAAAGGGGTTGTATGGTTTCACCCTACATTTTCTGTTTTGCGCACGCGGCGATTTAGGTACTCCGTGTCGCACGCGCGCGATGCAATTTACTCATAATATTTTAATATCAGTACGTAGTCATATGTAATAATATAATAATAACTATGATTTTATTGGTATGCCTAGTTATAAATATTTTTTTCTAATGTATATTCTTGATTGTAAATTGTAATTGTCTGATCTTGTGTGTTTCTGTATATGTGTGTGTGTGTGATTATTGAAAGTAATAATACCATTTACTAGTAAAATTCCTTGTATGATGTTAAAAATAATGTTGCATTTATAGCAACAGTTTTTTATGGATTTTAAGAGTAACCGCAAACTAGCGTACTTACAGATCCAGTGGTCTGATGAGTCCTACTAGTTCGCAACAAAAAAAAAATATCAGTACGTAACCTACTACCGCGAGAGTGACATTTAAGGAAAGATTTGCCACCTTTACCAAAGTCATTTGAACTTACTTAATAAACTTTATCTTTGTGAATCGTGTCTTTAGTTTACGTGCTCAACTAACTGAACTACTACGTTACCAACGGTGACAATACATAGTGAGGTGCTATAGGTAAACTGCCTACAACACCGCTACATGTAAGGATCTTCACTTAGGTCCTTAGAAGTAAAAAAAAAAATGAATGGTTGACCATTCTTTCAAACCCCTTTATTTAAGACGCTATGGTCTTCTTCGACTATTCTAGTTTTTTTTAGCATAAACTCTCCTAACAGAATCTATTCTCGTTAAGACAGTAGTTTACTTCAATTAAAAGCTATGCACTAGTGTGTAGGTACCTCTATGTTCTAGTTTGCATTGCCACTAGGTCAGGGCTGCGTAAGTGTTTCAAGGATGCCGTTGCATGGAAAAGCTATTAGTTGTAGTTCTAGAAGCTTCTCTGTTAATTGAAATTATTGACTAGTAAATAGGTACCCTCAAGGACTAAGGTCTCGAGGAACCGATGTGGCGATGTGGAAGAAGGTCCGCCTGCGACGCAAGAGGTTGCGGGTTCGATCTCCGCCTTGGGGCAATGTTTGTGCGACCAGCAAATATTTGTTCCAGGCTTTCTGGATATTTTTTATGTATAGTAAAAAAAATATCTACCTATATGGTTATCTTGAGGTATTATCAGGTACAATTTCACTGTTTGATAAACTAAGTTCAGCTCGAATCAACGTGTGATATGCACTGGTTAAGCTCTGATCTGAGTTTATGTTTTGTTGATCGCGTTCAATTGTTACGGTGTAATTGGACCATCATTGAGCCTGAAGAGTAAGTACTTAATTGAAAATCTCCTTAAACTTGGGACAACTATTCAATGGTTTAGTTAAGAAAAGTACTTACAATCTATTGTAATCGAATAACAATAAGCACGCGGAGGTGCCTAGGTAACTGGGGTTGCTTTGAACGAGTTCCATCAGCGTGTACGGACCTTATTGTATGATTTTTTTTGTTAAACCGCTCTCTAACGATATCAACTTATTTTACGCAACTTGAAGTTAGACTTAAATACTTCATTATTATTATGATTTATGGTATACTAGCTGCGCCCCGCGGTTCCACCCGCGTGGTAATAGATATTTTGGATAATATACAATATATCTTTATAAATTATAGCCTATGTGTTATTCTGATGTATAAGTATATTTGTACAGTTTCATTTAAATCCATTCAGTAGTTTTTACGTGAAAGAGTAACAAGCATCCATCCATCCATCCATCCATACTTACAAACTTTCGCGTTCATAATATTAGTAAGATAATAATACAATAATTAATAGGTATAAAATATAATTATTGTTCACTTTTCATCAGGTGAGATTGTGGTCAAACGAAGGTCTATAGACTATAAAAAATACTTACAGCCGAACATAGAACCTCCTCTGTTGTTCGCGTCGTCGGTTAAAAATAGCAAGCAACACAAGTTCAATCAGTCACAAGCAGGTACATACTACGTTTACAATTCGATATCGCTCTTGGAATAACAGGAAAAGTCACAGAAATGCGAAGACAATTCTCTATTTGCATACAGAAACGTGGACGATAAAAACTATCTAGAAAAATATGTTTGCAAACAAATATTTGCTATGCTACAAGGACTCGAGCTCTAACCTCTACACTTCTATAGTACCTTACCTAGAGACTCATCATTATCATCAGCCTATGTTAGTTCACTGCTGGACATAGGCCTCCCCCAATAAGCGCCATAGCTTGACGCATCCAGCATCTCCCTGCAGTATTCCGCAGGTCATCAGCCCACCTGGTCGCAGGGCGTCCTACACTACGTTTGCAGAGTCGTGGTCTCCCAAGAACACGTTACCCCCAGCCAGTTAGCTATTGTCGGTTCTTCGTGATAGCGCCAGCGCATTGCCACTTTAGCTTGCTAATTGAGGGACTCCTTCACGGTAACTGATACTCAGCACACAGATTACTGAATATTCTGTGACCCAACTACACCCGGCAACCTCAGTGGTTTCCGGGTGAGGTTGGGTGAGGGAGTCAGTGGCGAAGACGTTTAAAACTCTGACTGCAGGTCTCATGCATATCAGATGCGAGGACACTAGCCGAAATCAATGTAGAATATTTGTAAACAAACCACGACACACGATGCTTTTAGTTTCAGATAAGTAAGGAATATATTGAAGGAAGTATCTTCGACAAGTAATGTCAAGTGGTTTGATTCAATTACTGATCAATTTACTCGCCTAATTCCAATTTAGGAACTAACTTTCAGAATAAATTAAAATAATATCTTAAGGACCTAGCAATTAATCATCACACTATCACATAGAAAATAAGCTTAGCATATTATTGTCAAACTTATGTGATAGTTACTCAGCTAACTCGCTAATAACACTTCTATACAATATATCTATATTTTTAGTCAAAGTCAAAGTCAAAAATCATTTATTCTTTAGGCTTACAAAATAAGCACTCAGACAAGTCATATTTTATACATTAATTTATTATCAAATAAAATTATTTTACTGTTCATTTAAATTTTTTGATCACTAGTGGAAGAAGTGAAAAAGAAACCACTATTATGTCTCTTATATGTCTTATAAGTGTTATTATGAAGCTTTTATATGACTTTATTTTATTAAGTAAATAATTAATGTAAATTGCGTATAAAAAGACGCGCGAATACTCACACAACACAACTTTTTGGAGTTCCATTTACAACACACATTTTATTCGAATTTATGTTTGGAAATGGAATAAAAAAATGGAAAATGGCCTTCTTGGTGATTGTTGGATGTTTATAAGGGTGATTCTTTCTTCATGACAGAACCATTATCATATTAAACTTGCTGCAAATGCAACATAATGCCCCGTTACATCGGTCACTACCCTAGGCTTTAGCAACATTAATTCGTAGAAGCGGCAGACCTCTAAACTTTAACTGCCTTGATTCTATGTTTATGCTAGACTCATAAAAAACTATCTTAGCCTGTAAACATTTGCTTACATTTTCACAAAAGCAGTTTAATTGTATTACAAGCAATTAGCTAAAGCGCTAGAAAAATTAAGTTACGTATTAAGTTTAAGAAACAAAATACTAAGAAAATAGTAGGTAACTTTTGTAGATTGTCCGTTAACTTAAATCTAAACAGCAATAAAATAAGTAACCGAAACAAAACTATTCTTAAGTGGTAACGAGATTACCTTTTCGGCGAATAAATTGGATACTTAAGCTATCATCAGAGGTTTATTTTAAAAATTGATTGCGTTTCTGGCATCATAAAACTTTTATAGTAAAGTAATTTTATTTTTATAGTGACGTAGGCAACAATTAACTTTGGGTTCATCAGCTTATGTGGGTGTGTTTATTATGGTTAAATATTTAATAGACATTCTAAGAAAGATTTTCTGCCTATTCTAAGCCTTTTCTGAGTTACCGTGTTACGCCTTACCAATATACGTCTTTTGTAATGATCTGTATCTGGTGTACAATAAAGTATTTCTGTATCATCGTCATCATCAGCCTATAGCAGTCCACTGCTGGACATAGGCCTCCCCCAATGAGCGCCATAGCGACCTGTCTTCAGCTTGCTGCATCCAGGATCTACCTGCAGTCTTTCGCAGGTCGTCATCCCACCTGGTCGGAGGGCGTCCTACACTACGTTTACCGAGTCGTAGTCTCCACTCAAGAACACGTTTTCCCCAGTGGCCGTCGGTTCTTCGCGAGATGTGGCCGTCGGTTCTTCGCGAGATATGGCCGGCCCACTGCCACTTCAGCTTGCTAATTCTTTGAGCTATGTCGATAACCTTGGTTCTCTGTCGGATTCAGAGAAACTCCGAGCATAGCTCTTAATTATTCAATCTTATTTTCGTATTGTATATACTAATATACATGGTAGCTTTTTGAGAAGGGCGGTGATGGGCATGTCCGGATCCAAGAGAGTTAGAGAAAAATCGTGCAAGGAGTAATGCTCTCCATTTACAAGAAAACAATAACTGCATATTAAGTTTCTTTTGATTATTTTTTACTTTGGACGGAAATTGATCTGAATGATGTTTCCTTCACCTGTTTATTGATCCAAGGGATTCTGTTGCTGATAAGGCTTAATCACTGCTCAAAAAACTACACTGTACATATTATACATAAATTCTAAAGTAATATTATTAATTCTGTCAGCCTGTTTGCTTTTAACGGAACGGAATCACGGATGAACGGATCTCAATGAAATTTGACAAGGAGTACGTACATGCTATCCTGGTGATGTATATAGGATACTTTTATTTCCGAAAAAGCGCATGCGAAGCCGCGGGCAGAAGCTAGAAGCAAAAATGTTAATGGAATCGACACGAAATTATAGTTTTTATATTATGTTTATAAGCATGTCTCATCTCAATCCCACTTTTATCGCGCTCTACTAATGAGTTAAAACACAGAGTTACGTTTGCCAACAGCAGCACAGCGATAACATTCGTAATTACCTAGTATTTTCTGAGACCTAGATCTTAAAATGACTCAAAATTTAAATTTTGTTAGTCTAAACTTAAATATTTTGTCACTTTATAATGAGTAGCACTGATCTTCATTTGTCAACAGGAGCAAATCGATAACTTTCGTAATTACCTTGTATTTATTTTATCTAGTACTAGCTGCGCCCCGCGGCTTCGCCCCCGTGGAAATCGATTTGTCAAATGGTTTTTTTTAATATCCTATGTTAGACTCCTGGTTCTAACCTACCTTCTCACCAATTTTCAGTCAAATCGGTCCAGCCGTTCTCGAGTTATAAGTGTTGTAACAAACACGACTTTCTTTTATATATACATATAGATTTCCTGGGATCAAGTGTTCAAATGGAGACAAAATAAAAAATTTACTAGTATTTAGTTTATGTATAATTTACCAGTTTTCAAAATGAGTCATAATTTTGCTAATCTAAACCCCATTGTTATCACTTTATAATGAGTTACATAGGCATTTGTCAACAGCACTGCGATCGTATAATATTCTTAATTAACGTTCGGCGCGGGCTGCGTAACAACAAAGTACGTAATGCTGTAAACCGCAGATTGCAAGGCTGTTTCGGCTAAATGTGAGGGCTGTAAACGCCCAGTTGAATATACGAGATGCTTACATCCAGAAGAGTTATGCGTTCAGCTTAGGGAAGACACGAGTTGACGGACTAGACGTAATAACCGCTAATTATTAATCTTTTCATTTTAAATTGATGCTAAAGGCACACAGAGTATAATTTCAATCGAGCCATAGAGGAAGGGAGAGACCTGCATCCAGCATTGGACTGTTGAGGTTCCGCTGAAGTGGAAGCCACGTTGTAAGAAGACTGATGACCAACCATCTCATTAAAATGACTAGATTTAGTTCGAAGTCAGCACAAGAGCTGATACATTTTCTCTAGCAAGTTGGAAAATAGTCAAATTATAAAGAGCAATTTACGACACTAAGCAGCAGCCACAGCCCTTATGCCAGTCGTCTTGGAAGAATCACATGTAGCTAATCGTCATTCAAGCGGTTAGTGAAAGGGGTCATCATCGTGAATCGCCAAACAAGATGTTTGGCCTTTCCGTGAATAATAAGTAGCGTAGTTTTATCAAAGACCTCACAAAAAACCCTGATCTCCTCGTTTCCGTTTGCATATAATTATGAATAGATATAAGCGCCTTGGACACCGGGATTATTTGCGGACAGTCACATCCCGAGGCATTTAAATGTTAGTACAGTTAATTAAAAAAGTTTTAACGGAAATGGAACCAATTCGGGCTATTTGTATTGCAAATTTTCGAGCGGAGTTCGTGGAACGAATTAAATGAAATTTCATTTATGATGATTCGCTATATTTTCTTTTTAATTTTGAACAATGCATGATAAGAAGTAAAAAAAAATCCGAGGGACTTCGTCAAGTATAAGTACTACTTATACTTGACGAAGTCCCTCGGATTTTTTTGTTTACGGATAAAAAATTGGTGTCTTTCAAACACAAACTAGGTTCTTAGTTAACCCGCTTCCATTCATAATAAAGTGATAGTACATTATTATACCTACAAATATTAAGAAACAAGCACAACGTACAGACAGATTGCTAATTTTATTAAAACGGATAAATTAAATGTGTACTTCTAAATAATCAGTTCATCGGTTAATACAATTATAATATTAAAGATTTCTCATCGATAAGGTTAATCTAATTATTAAAATACCGAATAAAGGAAACATGCACTTGGTTTGATAACAAACTCCTCACAAACAAAAACAATAAACATTTACTTTTGGTCACAAAGCGGTCAAATTTCTTTTCTACACAAAATTAGTTTAGACATGCCAGTTTTGTTTAAATCAATGTTATAACTTTAAGTCTTTTTAAGTCGTGTGCTGTATTTGTTTACTATAGTTAGATAATTAAGTTTTGGCTCTATCAGAATAAATAAATTTTCATTTCATTTTATTTCTTTTTTTTATTGTCTAAATTAATTGCTTTGCTTTAACAATGTTATCATAGCAACGAGTCTATAACTATTTTCTTTCGCAAGAATAATTCGGTACGTTGTTATAA
This sequence comes from Eupithecia dodoneata, assembly GCA_947044415.1. Lineage (NCBI taxonomy): Eukaryota > Metazoa > Arthropoda > Insecta > Lepidoptera > Geometridae > Eupithecia > Eupithecia dodoneata. The sequence goes on from OX345670.1 coordinate 8,420,326, forward strand.
TTATATATTAATTATTTATATAGGTATATATATTACTGTTTAAGTATAATATAAGTAGCTTAGTATCATTATGAGTAGTATATTTTATTATCTCTATTATATAGCACTACCTACCAAACTGTTGTCCACACTACCCAAAGGTTAGCAGGTAGAGAATGCTATCTAGCATTATGCTCGCCTATGTACAACTTTTTGTGCAATAAAGTATATATTCTATCTATCTAACATTACACATAGATATTTAACATGTTTTATAATGAGGACGACCTGTTATAATTTTTTTAAAGTTGAACGTGTTATATAACATAATATGTAAGTTATAATGTAACTTAATCTGGACGCACCTTATAGCTTCAGAACGGTTTTTTCTGTGAAAAATTTTGTCAGTTGCAAGTTTATTACAGTAGACTAGACTCTATAAACGTTAATTCAAGACGGCACTCAGCTAACACAGCATATTGGATTATGCGCGAGACAACTAATGTAGTGCCAGACACCAACTACGCGTAGTATGAGTACCTACTTGTTACACTGCACAAACTTTGCTGTGACACAGCCTAAATTATTACAGCTTCTCATTCCACTGACTTCAATGCGCACATATTGTTAGGATGTAGGTACGGTACATTCGTCATGATATCAGCCTATACACGTCCACTATATAGCAGTCTTAACCGGCCTCTATCTATCGACTCCCTGCGACCGCTACGATGTCGTCGGTTGATCGAGTGGATGGTCTCCCACCCAACGCTCCGTTTCGCGTTGCACCGCGGTCGCCACTCGAGAACCGTACATTTGTGCCTTGTGATTTGTAAAGCGTAAATTTAATATAAAACGATTATAAAATCCATACTTATAATATTATGATTGGGTAGAACTTATTAGTTTACTTGTAATGTATCTCCGAAACTATAGCGGCAAGCTAGATTAAAGGTTTGTAAGCGAAGCCACGAGCAGGAGGTAGTTGGTTATCACTTTCATTGCCATGATGCGCCCTTACGGATCGCGCCGCAAAGGGTTGGGCCTTTGGGCAGTGACTGGGTTAACATTTATCACGATTACAGATCCATTAAATAATGGATCTGCAATATTTGAAGATAAGAGATAAATAAAAGTTTCGTTACGTACCTTAGTTTGTTATAATAAATAATAAATAAATTATGTTTTCCTACATTTTATAAATATTAGATATTACAAAACACAGACGCACATAAGTTATGGATGACTTTAACCAATATTATCATACATTTGAAGTGGTCATTCATAATTAACCTCAAATGCAAACTAATTAATGAAAGTTATTCTAAAGGGTAAGTCCCAATAGGTTTAATCAGGCTATCAGCAGATTAAACCAGCAGCTTATGGTTGCCGGTATAGCACATATGGAAGAGCAAACACTAAGTACCTGATATAATGGATAAACAATATAATATCAACGTGAATAATCGCACACAACCTCAAAGCCAGTCGAATAAGCTCCCGTCTGAAGTGGCGGAGCCAAGCGCTGTTTACGTAAGCTCTCAGACTAGACAATCTATGGACTACACGAGCAAATTGCAAACAAAGCAAAATATTATCTAAATAAGTCTTCTTTTATAAACACCTGTGCTAGTACTGGTGATCTATGATCTCATCTTCATCGTATGCTTTATGATACTGACAAATAACAATCAGATGGTTATGGTGCGATGCATCCATCCATACCGAAGTAACTCTTTGTTGAGTAACGATTTTCATTATGAAAAAACGTTCAAAAAGTAACTTCTACAAAGAAAGGTTTTCTGCTCATGATGGCACCTGATGGTACTTGTTATCTGACAGCAGAAGGAGTTAGTTATGCACATGTAAGAGTTGAACAGGCTTAGGGCAGGTTAATAGCAAGGTCAAACGGATTCAGATAGACAAAGGCACACACAGTGGTGTGGTGACTAAAGGACCACCACACAGATCACAAGCCAGTTGGTCGGACAACTTTCCAATGGGTAGTAAGAACTGAATAGATCCAAGACCGGAAATATAGTCTATCCTCGTTAATCGTTATCGTTCTGAATAATTCAGTAATACTGGGCACCACAAATTCCACAAACAAAGACATCCATACTCCATATTGCATAGCTATCAAAAGACATAGTTGACGATACGAGAACAGCAATAACTTACCGCATAATGCTATTCAGGTTAATTGATAATGCTAACCTGCAGGTTAGACGCGCCAATGCATGAGCAGCGCAATTAGATGAGGGTAATTGAAACCTACCCGCTTCACGATATTGAGTCTAATAAACATACACCGTTCAGAGTATTCGTTGGTCTCCACTAAATAATGTGTACTAACACTTTGGGGTAAATAAGAGGTACCTACCTCAAAAGTTACGACAAAACAATGGGTTTTACGAATAACGATAATAATTTGTACGAACACCCAATGCCATATTTGATTTTGGGAGGTTCAGTATACAGATTCTATATCTATTCTATTCTCGTATAAAGAAAGAATTATAAGGAAAGTAGATGAATGTAGAAGGAAAATAATAAAGTCTTGCTTACCCAGTTGATCCGTTCAGGCCGGTTACTAATCCAGGACGCTCATAGCACATATGCATACCAGAAGAATCTTTGGAGCACTTATCAACACTCAGTATGAAATCTTTGAATCACAGAATCCACAACTATTATTCTAAACTAACACTAAAGAGTTCCACAAGATGAGTCAATCAACACCTCGTGCGAACATTTTCGCTATCAACGGTGCATCGATCGATTCAGATCAGAACAGTTACTGCGAAACAAATTTAACATTAGCTACGGTTCGGCGAATGTAAATCGTTCTTAGCCAATGAAATTGGAGTTATATTGTAAATACTCATGACATGCTGCACTTGATTGCTTTAGTCTGTTAAAAGTCGCTTTTAGCTTGTTTATACTTCGTAAAGCAACAAATTAATTCCCGTTGATGGTATAGTAAAGTAATTCATCAAAAGTAAGACGTAAAATGAGCTAAGCGCCAGGATACTTTAATAATAATAAACCTAAGGGTACGGTCCTACCTACAATTTAACAGGAGAAATTCCCCCGTTTCCATCGTAAACACAGGACACCGGAACAACGTCATTTGTTTCCTACGTCCCAATGGGACGGCGAAAATCGTAAATGCATGATTTTATTCAAGCAAACGGGGATTCCGCGTACCATCAAGTAATATTATGAATTTAGGACCGTAAGAGCAGTTTCGCAAAATATTTACCCAAAGCGCTCTTGAACGTAACTTGAGACTTAAGTTGATCTTGTCTAAATAAATATACTCGATACACAATCGTTTATTGCACTATCATGTAAGAATTAAGTGTTTAGGACGTAAGAATTAGGTGTCGGATAAAATTCCAATTATTATATACCCCGCTGAAGTAAGTAGACTGGATGAGACTCGCTCAGAACCAATTAAGCTGGCGTGCAAAAGATGAGACAGTGGTTGCCAGCGGCTGAGATGATGATAATATGACTTCGCCGGATGAAGTATTTAGGACTATAGAAAAACATTTGCGGAACTTTTGCTGTGTTCGAACGTGAGAGGCGTTATCTTAAATTAAAAAGAGCATTGATTACGTGAGGGGTCCGAGGCATGATTAATTGGGAGGCAGCCTAGCGGATACTTTTTGCGTTATTGAGCTCGGACTCCGCTCCGGGTAAATAGGTTGTGGTGGGTTTTTCGCAAAGGGTCATAAGGAGTCATTACCCGGGTGTTTTGCCGTGTGATTGATCAACGTTAGGCGCTCAACCCGTGGAATGCACGATTACGTGAAAACGGGTGGGTTTCAGTAATGCTTGGAACAAAGGATAATCCGAAAGGTGTAATGTAACGTATTGACAATAGAACCTCATAAAGTACGGAAATGAAAGTCTTGTAGCGGTATCTAAAGAACTCCAAAAATTCTATATTGTACGCACGGCAACGTTTCGTAACAGACTTATTCTGATTTTAAGCGATATAGAACCGCGTCTGATTGGTGATTATCATAAAATTGGTTACGCGATCTCAGCTTATTGGGTTGGTTTACTCGTAGATCAAGGCGAAAATCTTTATAAATGAAAATCCTTTGTAAAAGGTTCAAGCAGACATTTTTATGATTACTTTTTACAGGATATTAAACATTATTATGTAGATGAGCTATTTCGCTACTGGTTTTTCGATAAACAACTGATCTGATAGAAACAGTTTTCGGACCGAAAATAAAAACGTAAGTAAATTCTGTTATGTAAATCGTAAATTCGTGACTATAATGAGATAATGCACCTTAATTACATACAAATTAAATAATCTTAACGCGGATGCATATTCATAAGCCTCTATGAATATCTGTCAAGGTTAAATCAACAAACGTTACGTCGTTTTAAACTGAGTTAATTTACTATACCATTCGAACAACTGTCCTACATCTCGGATACATTAACCTACTTAAAAGTCGAGGTCAAACTGTGAGTACTATCGGGGGAGATATTGTAAAACTAACGGCAGTTTTAGGTGAGGACAATGGATTTTAAAACGACTGTTTTATATTTTTTCATAGGCATGGGGATAAAAACGCCAGGTAGTCTGACGTGGGATCCTGTGTCCAAACTAATTGCAATAACAAGACGCACTGTTCCCTTAGAAAAGCCGATAACAAACGCCTGTCAAGTAATTTTATTCCTACTGACTTTTTCATTCAGTAAAAAAGCCCCTTCTCTAGAAACATTGTTTGCCACCCCGTCGATTGCTAGTGAACTATTTGGAAATAAAAAGAATAATTTGAGAAATAAAATTGTCCACCATATTCTTAGTAATTTTACAAGACTATTGTAGATAACCCTTGAGATGTTTAGGGGTTCAGAGCAGGACCCTCTCGGTCCCGTGGGAAGCACGTAATTCTGACTAAAGATAACGTCGGGACTGACCGCCAGAGTCGTTTAGACGTCGCTATTAACATTAAAGGTCTTGTTTCTCCACCTTTAGAAACTCTCAAATAGTCTCAATCTCTTGAACAGCCAAATGGCCACATTTGGAAAAACATTTTCAGAAGGGCCATTTTATGATCTGATTTAAGGTGTCGAGGGGTAATTTATTTCGGATTAATGTTTGTAAACTTTTAAATGTGCCTGACTCTTTCAATTTGAACCATTTATTTTTAGACTCTGACTTTGTTTTCGGATTTAGAATTTAAAACCCTCTTCAACTCTATTTATTTAAGTTGACAAAAGTATCGTTGTGGGCGGATAATAAACCGGACTATAAAGTTATACCCTGCAATACTAAATTTCCAATTCACGATTCACAAGTCGTTTGGTACTGGTTAGTGGTTATCAGTGTTGGCCTTGTGTTGACAACAGATAGCGAAATAGCAATAGCAGTGATTGTTGAGGCACATTATTATCTAAGTGTTACCACTTATTATTAGAGGTAAAATTTTCACTTACATTGAACAAGCGTTATAGATAAAACTTTAAAAATTTTCTCAATTAGCAACACTAATTGCATCAAAATATTCCAGTATACATCCCAGAATGGTGATAAAATTGTTATTGAGTTTGATAAAAGAGTGAATAGGTTGCTAAAGGAACGAAAAAGTATCAAATCATTAGGAATATATGTATGTATATCACATCATAAGTCCTGTGTACATTGTATATAGATTTTGATACAAAGAATATTAGGAAATTATAAGGACTAATCAAAATGGACCTAAATATAAAAACACTGTAATCAACACCTGATTTCGAATATCTAATCGAAAATTGCTCAATAATGATTTGATGAAGTTCACAAGAATCATTTTATCCTGTCTTTGACTTTCCTAATCCAGCATATCCCATGTGACTAACCATTATAGACGCCTGATTTACGCCTGAATAGTTTACCTTTTGCTTATGGGAAATTAACTTGTGACCAACATGACGCATAAGAGCATGAAATAACTGCTGTAACAGAGCTATGACTAATATGACAGCAGCGCCGCACAACGGAAGAACAAAGAACTATAACGTGAAACAAACAGCTGAAAATATTCACTGGAATATCCGCGAAAATGACATGTTTGTTTTTGCAATTTATGGTTCGACTTTGTTCTTTTGTCTCATGTTGAAAACCCAAAGTAGAAGACCAATGAGCATGAAGGATATTATATTCAAATCAAAATTTTAATTTTAATAATATTGTATCATGTATTTGTAGTAGAGGCAACAAATTAGTTTTAATTTGACCTCGTTTAATCATATTCAAGAGCAAAGATCACGTTGTTGTCTTTTAGAACATCTTTATAAATCGTTGATTCAACTCGTTTTGTTTCCATATCTAAATAATTATCATTTTTTTTTAATGAGTTTGGTACAGTTCAATGGCGCTAATCGCATAATTCCCCAGATCCAGCAGTCAAGTGCGTCACACATGAGTCAACATCAACATGATGGACATTACATCCGCCGAAGTGATTATTTCTTACAAAAACCGTGGAGTAGGTCCGCACAACGAACAATCCCACAATCCAAACACTGCAATCCAAGTGATCACTGTCGGCGGTCACAGATTTCGCTGTGACGTCGTCCGAATGCGAGAGTCATCACGTTCGAAAACCCGCCAAAAGCGAGTTCCCTGAGTACCTTTTATTGGGTGAGAGGCATGCGCTGTACGAGTACACGTGCAAACGGTATGGTAACAGGCGCGCGACTGAAGCTTGCCTCGCTCCGCTCGCTCGCGCCAGTCGGCCGGCAGGCGGGGCGCGCGGGTGCGACGACTCCACTCGCAGGTTATCGCGACTCGGCTACAGATAATGATGTCAAAAGTGGATTGGACTAATGCTCTCTATTATGTTATAATAATAGACGGAATAGCTTGAGTCGCTCGCTTCCCCGAATGCTGCACCGTCAGCATATTGTTGAAGAAGATTATTTATTGGAATTTCAAATCATCCACGAACGAAACGTTATTCTTATGCTAATGATATTTTCAATTATTTCCTCTTCTTTCAATTAAGATGATTGATATCTTTTCTACAGACCTTAGGCAAAGTTCGAGGTCTCCGAAACTGGTTTCTACAAAAACAATAACAATGTTATTATTGTGATATGAATCTATGTTTTAATAAACAACCAATGGGCAAAGCATATGTTTATTTAATAAATGTTTTACGCCTGAAAACCTCAGCAACAAAGAAAATCAGCCGAGTATCAGTCATTGGAGCCAGCAGCGCCCGACGCGCCGCGAAACACCGGCCGTAATTTTTATTGTCCCACGCTGTTTCCTGTGCCAAAGCAAATTGTTCCTTCATCCCAGGCGCCAAGAAATAAATTCACTCGACTCCAGCTATTTCAGCCGAAACGAATAATGTTGATATTTTGACGACCTTCCGAATGTGCACCGTATCGTGATTGTATTGGAGTGGTTAACGCATTGCCCACGTTAATGCGGAGGACACATTTCGTGCCGTTTCCTAAGTAGCTTCTAAAAGTGGCCCCAGTTCTTAGGGCGGTAGAGTTTGTTTCCGCGCGGGGAATCCGTGGCCAAGAATTTCCATTTATCAGGTCGTTGTGTGGGTCTATATATTTTGGTCGTATTAAGAAGCGAGCTTCGTTTGATGGATGTTTTAGTCGGTTGAGGTTTTTGCGGTGGATTTGCAAAGAGCCGTAACGTGGCGAGCGGAAAAGTGCGTTGTTTCCGCTCATTGAGCCCGCCGATAAACAGGCACCCGACACGTCGATATTAAATATAAGTTATCGACTCCTACGTAACCAATTTCGTGGTTCTAATCGACATCAAAGAATGTAATTAGCGCGGGGCGTTTGCTGCGTAATATCGGCTGCGAGTATGGTATAAAAATAAACATTGACACCAATTAGCACACGGTAGACTCTCCAGCAGACTATTCCACCGCGACCAATTATAGCGAGCGAGGTGTTAACTGAAAACTGGTTTCTTTGTATTAGCCATTGAGAGTATTGTGCAGAGATTACTTTGTTCTGACCCAAATTTGGCATGACAGGTGGAGCCTTGCGGGGCGGATCGGAAATAGGCGGATGATCATAAGGGAGGCGCGGGGGGTCCTTTAGGGCCGCTAGGGGAACATACCGGAGGAAACGCGAACTCTACGTGCTCCGTGTCCTAACAAGTGTTTGTTCTTATCAGTATCCAACCTTCATGCCGGCATTCTAATTATGACCTAAATACCTCTTATTGATTGACTTTTAAATGAACGTAAGTATCTCACGTATTCCCGTGTAACATATATGTAAATTGCCCTACATCTAATACAATTACGGATATCGTAATGCTTTGCCAATTTGAATCAGATTGCCGCGTCGCATGATTGAATTTAAATTAGGCTTGCACCATCCCGACCCTAATAATAAAAGTAGTTGGAATGCCCATTACATTTACTGATCTCCGTAGGTGCCCAGTGCTATTCACTGGGCCGTCTATCCCAACGGTTCTCCACCTAACCACTGACTATGCATTATTCTGTTTACAGGCAATTTCGTAGCATTCGATCATTACAGAGAAATAAAACAGAGCCGACAAAGTAATCGGGAAAGGAGACAAAGCTCTTATATTAGTTGGATCCATGCCAATTGGTTCAAAAAGAAAACATATCAATCTAATTTCAGAGAAACATGGATTTGTAGAACTATTGGGTTTCTACGAATCTTCTCGATACTAGGGAATCAATAAGTGTTTCAACACAGAAGAAATCAAACTTATTTCATATGGTACAACTATAAGGGTTCGACAAAACATCTGAAAAATAGAGAATTGATATAAGAAAAATAAATCGAGAGAAAGACGGATTGGTGTAGCAGAAACTTAGTGGGTTCCAAGAACCAGAACACTATGGAAACGATAAGCTTTTAAAAACAATCGAGTAATAATCCTAACTTGATAGACGAATACTTCGAAATCTTATACTTTTTAATATTTGTAATAGAATTTTTTGAGTTTCACAAAACATCTGATATATACAAAAGAGAAAGAAGACATTCGCATCGATGAAACTAATGGAATCTACCCAGAATCTTAAACTTTCCGAAAATTTTTAAAACAATATGAAATCAGAACTCCCAATCAATAGACAAAGAGCGGTATGTCGACCACACAAATTACACCGTGTGAGGGTAGTTGCAATTCCGTTTAGCATAGTAGCGAGCTCCTCGGAACCCCGGTTAAATATGCACATAAACGGCTCACCGCGCCGGGAATTGGCGACTGGTAAAGAAGGGAGGCTTCTTAATGTAATTACTATGAGCGTACACGCAATGTTTGTGGACACACGCTAACGGCCATTGGAAACTAACTACGGTTTAGTGTTTAACAAGGCAAGGACAAGATAGATAATATCATTATTGCGCCTTAAAAAATATTTTTGCAAACAGTAACTACTAATTAAATCTAAATCTAAAAATCGGGAGTCTAGTCTTTGACAAAAAAAGGTGTTATTGTCAATTTAAAGGGCGTAAACAAAGAACTGCTGCACCGATTTTCATCAAACAAACCCACTAGAATAAATAATATTCTCGGTGAAATTAGCTTTTGAACAAAATAGTTCCGACAATGATGATGCTGACAGATATTCAAACAGAACCATAAATAAAAAAAATACATTAATAATTTGAAAAACCACACAGCTTTATCTAGCCCCAAACTAAGCAGAGCTGGCTCACTGATATAGGTACAATAAAAAATGCTCCCGTAGAAAACACCAGAACATCCGAAACATCATCTACAAATCGTGAAAACATTTATCCCGAGGAGGGAATCGAAACCGCAACCTCTTCCGTCACAAGTGGACCTAAGCCCGCTGCGCCAAAGGGGTCGTTAAATGCCTTAGATGGACTTGGACCCACTTAAACTTGCAACACCCCTATTTTTGAAACGGGCTTTTAAAGAAACTCTTTAAAAACCGTTCATTTTCTGGGGTTTAATTTTTGACGTTAACCGTTGATAAATCGTCTAACCATCTTTTGGCATCCAGTTGCCTTATAATTGGATTGAAATTCCTGATACATTCAAAGCCCAGCCCTCATGAGGAATGCTGAAATCTCGAGTTGCGAAATGGTCAAGTTCTCGAGACGAGATAAGAGTTCGTTAATCTTTGAACTTGAAAGGGTATCTACTTTACAATCAGCTAAAATACCCGGCACGTTACTGAGATTGCATTGCCTTAACAAGATTAACTCAAGCTTAGAATTTATAGATTTAGCGCGGGTAAGAATCATAGGTTTTTATTTATATACTCTAAAACATACTTCGGCGGTTTTCAAGTCACACTTACACCTCACACAAAATGAATATAGACGAAAGTCTTGGTTGAAATAAATTACATAGAAAGTTTTGAAGTATGTTTGTCATTGTCACTCGTGAGTCACTCAACCGAACGGATTTGTATAAAACTGCGTACATTCTGAGTCTGGACTGGACTAAGGGCTACTTTATATCACTGGATAATAGAATGTGAAAAGCCGCGTCAGAAGTTTTTGAGGCTTTATGATCCTGTGTGAAATTTCCACCCTTGATAGGTCTGTTGTACGTTGTATTTTTATTTTATTTTCATATCAGTGGCTGTTTTATATATTTGATACCTAACCCCTAGTTCTTAACTTTAGGCGCTATGCAGACATACTCGTAGCAACTATCGCGGCATCAAGCTGTTTGAAATGAAATGAAAGTTTATTTCTTTAGGCTTACAAATAAGCACTTAGACAAGTCATATTTTATACTATTCATTATTATATTGATGTTCACTTCAATTTTTTGTCCACCAGTGGAAGAAGTGAGAAGAAACCACTAGTATGTTCATAACTTATGTGTCTAGTACATATGATTTGCTTATCTGTAAGTTGTTAGATTTTGAGTTGGAATAAAAAAATTGTTCCAAGCTTTTTTATCTTCTAGTTTACTTATAAAATCCTTCTTAAACTGTGATTTTAAGACATAGTTTAAGATTAGAAATTATATAATTAGAAATTATACAAAAAATATGTAATAGTTGACAGTTTCGTCAACTGAAGTTGCTCTGTCTGCATAAAGCCTTAACCACAACTAAATATTCTTCGAACAATAGAAGCTCGAAGACACGTGTACAATTGCGAGCAACGTCATTAGTTAGCGCGCTGAGTTCTGAACGTTGTCGCCTCTTATCTTGCACGTTATCTACGACGCGAATCATACTGAACGCTTCAAGGTATATCGTCGATTTACGGAAATCATCTTAGTTCTACTTGTGAGCAGATTATTAAATATGCAAATTTAAAGTGCATAATTAAATTTTAGTGAAATCATCAGGAATATTAGAGTTAGTTTGACTTCGGACCTAACTATTTTGGAATGCGCGTGTGGCTCAAATCCCACATTCTCATACGAAGAGATCACCTCTCTTGAATGCATGTAAAACCTGAAGTTAGATTTATCTCTAGTATTGATTTCCCAAAAATAATTGATACGAGTATCACAAACATCAAAACAAACCTTTTAAGACAACTAAGGAGCTGTTTCCAAACTTCGTACCGATACGAAGAAAAAATCCAGTCGACATTAATATTGGTTGTTTGGCTTAGAACGGATCAACGTTGCGAATTTGGGGTAAAATATTTACACATACGTCGAGTATTTGATGTCTTTTTGACATGTACAAAGAGTCTTTGAGCAGGAGGTATCTACGAATTTAACTGTTACATGAATCAGGACCAGAACACCTGGAACAAAATATCTGCAGATTGTACAAACATATGTCCCGAGGCGGGAATCGAAACCGCAACGTCCTGCGTCGCAGGTGGATGTTTTCGACATAACCTATATATTGTCTTTTTAAAAACATGGTTTTTTTCCACGGTTATATGACAAATTACAACTACTAATGAATATGATACTATCAAAGGTAATCAAATGGTTAAGTCCAATAATTTCAAATTGTGAGAATATCATGATAAGAATCTCTTTATTGTCACTGATTGTGACACACTGATTGTCACATCAGTCTTCAGTTAACTAAGCTAGTTCCTGACTTACTTTACTAGTTCACTTACTTTGACAAATTGTAATCATTTCATCATATAAAATTTTGTAATTGTTGATGTACCTTAATTTTAATTAATCGACTTGTAAATAATACTTGACCAATCAAATGACAATCTGACTTGGCAATAACTTGGACCTAAACTCAAAAAAATATGAATGAAACAGACAAGACTACTCATTTTTCAATTAAATTAAAAAATGTAGAACAAATATCGACCATACAGCTACAGCTCCGTTAATTGCATAATGAGATAACCTATGAACTCTCTTCTGGGACGCGGATTAAATGAATAATCGTTACAGTTGACCGCACAGCTGTGCACACGATAAACACAACTGTATTTCTATTCAACTACTGTACTCTGAAATCTGCAGACGGAAAAATACATTGTCGTTTCCTGACAGGAGTACGCAAAATGCAGGGTATGAAATAATTATGGCAGTGGGAGCGCGACGACCGACATGTCGCTATAGAAACCCCCCCCACTCTCCCCTCTCCCCACCACTAGTCTCGATCCCCCCTCCTCGCGCCGACAAAACGTCGCCACAAATGTGGTAAAAACGGAACTTGTTGCTTTATCAGTGTCATGTTTTTGGTGTGAAAATTTGTTGAATTATCCCGACACATTCTAGAATGTAGAGGCATATTTTTCGTCTGGATTTACGGAGAAATCTTGTTATGTAACGTTTTTGTGTAGAAACTTGGAAAGCTCTTGGACTAGAATAGGGAATTTTGGTGTAAACGTCAACACAGTTATGGTACTTTAAAAACAAAATTTGGTGATAAATAAGAAGTAATATACAATATCCACATGAAACAGTTGACCTACTTATTTGCAAACTATCCATAGATGACTCAACTGATTATGAAGTAAAATTATATTAATATCATCATAGTAAATACCACAATAATAAAGCTTAAGTTAAAACTAATTGGGAATATGTCATATATGTATATTCTGTTTTATTTATTAAATTGCTACCGTCTTTACAATAGACTCTATAGTATACTGTCTCGTCGCTCTCAGCTATAATAAGGCCGTCCTTTATGCTTCCTATATTCTAAGTATTTATTACTGTATTAATTTCTATTTTATGTGGTATAATAAGGTATTTTCTATCTATCTGGCTTCAGAACTTACAACCATAAAGTTTAATTAAAGAATAACGCATATATTACATGGTACTTAAATAAATTATGAACTGTCTAAAGTACTAAGTCTGAAATTAAAACCGGTCTAGACTAGACGCGGCAGATACAGAAATATGCGAAACAAAGAGAAGTCAATTCCTTTTCCCTAATCGATTCCACGTCGTATGCATCGAAGCAATGCACGAGTGGAGTAGGGTGTCAAGGGTGAGATTCGAAGAGGAATGTCCCACAATCGATTCTTTGGGGGTAACGGGCAACTATGAAAGCGGGCAGGCTTCGAGCTGTGGATAATTGAAATACCTGGCGACAGTGGAGCGGACAGGATTGGGTGATTTTGGACTGGCATCTAACGTAAACATTTTGATGAAATGTTTGTCGTTCGTCGTGATTCCGGATTGTTCATTACCTTACTTGCTTCTCGAAATATGCTTTTCCGAGTAATCAGACTTTGCATCACTTTTTATTAGACAGGTTTTTTAATCGCCCGGAGAGTTTAAATTTCAAACTGAAAATGCGTATCTTATTTTTAAATGAAAATGAATGAAAATGAAATGACAATCATATTTTATAGTTCACTTAAATTTTTTGTCCACCAGTGGAAGAAGTGACAAGAAACCACTAGTATGTTCATAACTAATGTGTCTAGTACATTTGATTTGCTTATCTGTAGGTTGGTAGATTTTGAGTTGGAGCAAAACTCGTTCCAAGCTTTTTTTTCTTCTAAGTAATCTGATATTTTGTAATAAGCTTTTTTACAAAGAATATGTTTAACAATTTTTTTAATTTATTTATTGATAATTTTTGCAACTCACTTGGAGTTTTGTTGTGGAAGCGTATACATTGCCCTTTAAAAGATACATTTATCTTGTGTAGCCTAGTTGTGGGCACAGCGAGTTTATTCTTATTTCTAGTATTTACATTATGTATATCACTTTTTTTAGTGAACCGATTGATATTTTTATGGGTGTACAAACAAGTTTTCATAAATATATTGACACGGTACTGTCATTATGTTTATTTCTTTGAATTTTTCACGTAGGGATTCTCTGGGACCCATACGAGTATTATAGATCGCACGAACAGCCCTTTTCTGCAACACAAATACGGTGTTTATATCTGCAGCGTTCCCCCACAGTAGTATGCCATAAGACATAATACTATGGAAGTAGCTGAAATAGACTAGTCTAAAGTTCTTGTAAGGGTTTCCGTAACAAATCCTTTTAAAGTAATTGTTGTGCTCGTAGGTGCCTCGAGATTGCTTGCGAGTCTCAGCTGTATCACGAACTGTAGACGCCAACAAACACAGACGTTTCGCTCGAGGACACATTGGATTTGCTTTAAGGACAAGATACAGGGTCGTTCCGATCCTCGTCACATAATGCCAACAACCTCAATCAGAGGTAGAGTTAAAGAATCAATACACAATACTTAGAAAAGTAATTTAAAAATATACATTTGGAGAATTTTATTTATTTATATTACGTATTTTGCAGCCAATTAAATAAAAAAATTGCCAGTGAACGCGGCTCTTGGAAAAGTTTGGGGGAGACTTTCCCGACCCGATCTACCCTCATTTGTTTTTGCTACAAACGCTACGTACATATAGTATTTATTTATTTTATAAGTCATAAACTCGGTTTCAAGCTAAAATATCAGCCCGCTCTGAATTTGAAATGGGCTACAGTCCTAATTATATAGACCTACTATAATTTAACGATGTATCTGGCTTTTGGAGCGACGACGTGGCGAGGACCGAACATTCCGTGTATATACTTTATATTTCAACCCCTACATTTTGTCGGTATTCAAACCGGCCAGTATTGTAATCCGATCCAGCCGCAAATGATAAAGCGATGTTTATAGTAAAGAACAGCGCGATGCTGAGCACAATTCATTCGCGTCTATTAAATCGCTCGAAAATGACACACAATGTGAAATTGGTAGGCCGACCGAAAACAGCTGAATTGAACCTTTATGTTAATACTAATGTTCATACCTACTTCGTTATTGTTGTTTAATATTGAACGCGGAATGCGTTAAGTGTATTGCATTAATAAATATCTAGGATTCTGTTTTATTTTATTACTCGTTTCAGCCCGCGACTTTGCACGCTTTATGTCTATATAACAGTTTAAGGTTATTTCTATCACTTGGGAACTGTTTTTTAGGATAAAAAGTAGCCTGTTTGATTCCAAGCTTATCTATGAACATCTATGCAAATTTCAGCCTGTTCCGCTAAGTTTTGGCGTGAAGAATTAACAAGAAAGTATGGAAGTTTACAATCCATGTAAAATTCCATACTTTCGCCTTCATAGTATTAGTGTGATATAAACCTTAAAATGTTGCATGCTTTGATAATAATTACGTTTTGATTTTACGTAGGTTTGTAATCAAAACATTGCATCAACAAGGTTTAACGTAGAAATCTCTTCCTAATATTATATAAACGCTCATAATCATAACAATATAACAAGAAGTCATAAAGTACATTCCAAGAACAACAATCACAACTCCTAAAGTTGAAACAATGAAGTATGAATACTAAACACGTAGGTAAGTAAAAATAACAGCACAGAATTTATAATTAACGTCTGCCAATGTCAAGGTTTCAAAAACATAGTTCAAGAAATGAACAGAGTAACATTGTTTTCAGACGCGACTTTTTCAGGTACGAATAATTTGGTTGTTTTAAAAAACTAGCAACCAACTTTAAATTACTTAATATATGTTTTTAAAGTTTAGTGGGACAAATACAAATATAACGGGAATATTTTTTTTATTCATTATTCTTCTCGGCCCTGAATGCATTCAGAACTTAAGCAGTTACAATTAAATATGACAAAGTAAGAGAAAAGAAGAGTAATTGCAAAATAAAACTAAATCAAACATTTTTGTAGAAAAATCAAGAGGGATATAGAAATACCCTTTCACATTGAATTGAGAAATTTTGATCAAATTCTAAGCAAAAAATAAACCGGTATCACACAATCATTACACAATTATTATAAATACAAAAGTTGGAATGTATGGATGTTTGTTGTTCCCATAAATCAGTCCCCATGGGATACAAATAACCTTAAAACATTTTGCGTTTCCGCGGGTAGAAGCTAGTTTCCAGTTAAGTAAGTCAAAGTCGCTTGAAAAAGTCGTGTCGCATGTAAACATTACTTTTAATACAAACCATAATAGTGTGTTGAACGAGTAAACTTGAAGGTTTACTTCGTCCATAAGTACATACAATGTACATAATACTAACGAAATGTTTCATGAAATATGCTATTTATTTTCATTACTGCCTTGGGAATTATAGTGACTAACTACCGTTGTAAACATACTCGTAATGGCCGTTTCAGTACTTTCGCTTTTTCAAGGGGCGTTAAATTGTTGCATTTCTACATTTCTTGGTAAAAATCTGATTATACAACTAACATTTTTCTGTTAACGTTACTATTATGAGTAGGTACAACAAGGTTTTTAATATTAAAGTGCGAAAGCCTTCGCACTCGGTAATCTCTAAGAAATAAAAGAATATCGATTTCGGCGGGACTTAAAAAGAAAAATTTTGAGATATTATTTAATATTTTAGGTACAACAAAATGGTCTGATTAAGTTTTTATAGTCGTATTTCATATATTGTGCTGATTCTATACTACTAATAATTTAATAAGACAAAATGTCATCATCGTTTCTTATTTATTAATGAGCAAGCTTCTGAAGTGATGAAAATGATCACGTGGTCATAGGATGGAAAACGATCATAGGATTTACAACATCCATACCGTCTAACATAAGCCGAAACCAAAATTCCGCACACTTCAATAAATGTTTCAATTACCCCCAAAGTGAAAGAGTAAACCATAAGTCCACAGCAAACGGTAGCAATTCGTTTGAAATCCGATCCACGAACATCCCAATAGACCACGTGAAGGAAGATTTCGGTCTCGAGCCAGCCGCAGCAGAGCCGGTGAAATTACAGGCACGTGCACCACTTCACGTCTCGGATGCCGAGCGCAATGCTACACCTTGCATAAACTAACTGGCAGGCTATATTATGTTAAAACGAAAGTCGATTGTTGAGGAGATAGTACTCTATTTATAGGTTTAAGTGTCCTATCGTGCTAATATTTTGATGGCGAAAGTTTCTGAGGATGGTTAGGATATGTTAAAACGAAAGTCGATTGTTGAGGAGATGGTACTTTACATAAAGGCCTAAGAGTCCTATAGTACTCTTATTTTAATAGCGAAAGTTTGTGAGGATGTTAAGATCTGTGTTTGTCAGAAGATAACGCCAAATCTACTGAACGGAACAGACTAAAATATTATTTATTTATATAATAATAAATAACTCTTATTCCGGTAAAATGTGTGTGAATCCGCAAGAAGAACCTAGCACAGTAATAATAAGTAGGTCTAGGGTGAGAAGTTGACGCACCTTATGGAACCTAAAACAAACTTTTAGACAGGGTTAATGACGCACCAAGTCTTACGATATTTGAAATAAAAGGAAAAACTAGCACGTGGTAAAGACGATCTACGGTTCTTTAAAAAGCTCTTCCTACACGACTCCCACAATTATTACGCTAACCTTTTTAAATATGAGTCACGAATATACAGAGGGTATAACTATACTGATAGTACCTATGAGGAAAGCGAGAGATCGTTCGAAACCAAACTTAATCCCATACTCCTTCAAAGTTATCTCATCCTTCCCACTAATATCATAAATGCGAAAGTTCACGTAGTTAGAACGTTCTGCTACTCAATCAAGCTTAAGGTTTTGAACAGAAATTTACAAATAATAAGACTGGGTCGCTAAATCCGGGTCGTCTATTTCATATTGTCAAAATCGCAGCAGGAAGTACCTACATTGCGAGAAGCAAAAGCCAGAGGAGGCTAGTAAAAGCGAAAGGAGTCGTTACACTCAGCAGTGGGTGATCAAGTCAAGCTGATTATCATGATGATAGGACATCACATTACAGACTTACTACTATTAAGTTAGCAAAGCGTGGATAGAAAGTCATATAGCTATATGAGTTTCTGTCAGAATGAGATGACCTTCTGTAACACAACAATATGACCAGTATTTCAATAGAAATTGCGCGAAATCAGCTCGTGATCGTCCATTAGAAATTCTACTCCAGATTTGGATTTTGGAGGTCGGTATTAACCGACCACCAAATCCGGAGAGCTAGCTTACACGATCAGCTCTAAAAATCGATTAAATCTTAAAACTTATTTTAAATACCCCGACCGATTTTATTAAAATAACTAAAAAAGGTATAAAATTGATGCATGATGCACATTTGATACACGCGAGGCACGCGGGCTGATGTTTACGCAAGACAACAAACAGAGGCAAGTGATATCATCGTTTTAAAATGCGATGGTACGTGAATTATGGATTTTAATAGCTGGAGCAATTTCAACGCTGGTGTGCTTCACGATTTATAAATAAACAGAGATGACACGAATGGATCGGTGTTAATATATCTGTTGTACAAGTGCAGCGTATAATATCTATGTCATTTTTGAATTGTAATGAAAGAAACCAGAAATTGTTTGAAGAAAATCTACAGATACTAACTATACAGAATACAAGATGGTTATAGAAAGAAAACATGAACTTGGTTGTGAATTATTACGGATTATTTCCCCGCATCATATATGTGACATGTTTCAACACAATACATTCAAGAGTTCAGTTAATACAATAACAAACTCACATCAAACGTTCGCATTCATGCCGTACGATTCACCGCAGACCAACCATTCATTTTTATAGCAAATATTCATTGACTTTCTATAATATTAACTCGAAATATATAACGGGTCGTAGGAACTCCTATAATTTTAAATACCGCGATCTATTGAGTCTGTTTTATCGCTAGTGACCAATAATAGATCATCTTCTGGTTACTAGCATAGCCAAGCGTGGGATGGACTTTGTTTATTTGTTATGCATTAACATTAAAGTGTGATGTTATGAGACAATGTTGCATTCATACAGCAAGTTTACTGCATTTTAAACACTATATTTTACCCTCTCCATTACGAAGTCTGTTACATTGCAGATACAGATCGTAAAATCCACTTGTAATTCTCTTGCGCCTCCTATTTATGATTACCCAATGAGTAGCGTCTGCGCCTGCGCATTCAGTTGAGATTGTGAAGAAATCTGAGACCTATGTGGCAGTGTCTGATTTCGAGCCGTTTCGGAGGTTTATCGTAGACTATAAGGAACAGATAACCATCAGCATCTAAACTGTGAGGGCTTACTTTTTAGAACCATTTACCTAGTTGCTGTTTTTGGTATTACGAATTTCTTTATGGTATTCGTCACCTAATGTTAAGTATAGTATACCCCCCTTCTAGTAAATATTACTCTAGTCTAGTTTCCTATTTATCACGCGCTGTTAGAAGCAAATTAGATTCTTCTAACATATTGATTTTGTTAGAAGATTTTATATGGAGAGTGAGCCAGACATGTAGAAATGCATTTCACTTAATTAATAACAACGTAGTAGTGACTCAAAACATGTGGCTTCAACACCGTTTTGTTCACGGTCGTTCATTAGTACAAGGATCCGGACCGTAGCCCTTTGTTTGTGCAATGATGACGCGAACATCATTGCACAAACAAAGGGCTACGGTGCGATGCAATCAAACGAATTATCCAGTGGAATCAATGTTTGCACAGGACCAAATGGCCATCGTTTACGATCACGGCAGTAAGCAATTTTCTAATAGAGCAGGGCCAGAGTACATTGGATTCAATAAACGCTCTTTTGTTTTTACAATGCATTGTATGGAGGTCGGATCGCATTCCGCAGGCAAATGCTTTGAGGACGGCAAGAATTAGTACGAGCAGATGGAATTTAGAAACTATGAACGGGTTCGAAGCCAAATATAAGCAAAATACATTACGTAGAAGACCAAGACTGTTTTTAAGAAGTATTCCACCATCATTCATTAATCACTAATTGTGTTCCAAATTAATAATCAGTCTTTTTCTAGAAAAACTATGCAATATAAATAATAATTAATTCCAATGTTACAAATATTATCTGTTGATTGTATGTAGCATTATTTATTTATTTATTATTAACCAACTATGTATGTATATGACATAATTTACAGCTCACATGTTGGTGTTTTTGCTTAATAAATCTTAATTGACCTAAGTGTTGCCAGCATCTGTCTTAATGATTGCCTTAATGATCCGACACGTGGCGTTCCTTGCACACGTGTTGTTAAAATATTCAATAATAGATAAAAGAGGAAAACCAACCATTTCATTAATGAAAGAACCCAATTAGAAATTCAAATAAATTGAAGATCCCAAAGCAGGATTCACAATAGCCAGCTGTAAAAAACCCGTAGAAAAATTCCTTCTCACGAAATCAACGGTATCGACGCACGCGCATCGCTAAGGTCACTTTTATTCTTTCCTTTTCTAACTAAAGAGGATGGGTAAGGGGGAAAGCGAGATAAAAGATATGCAAATGGGGTGGCCGGTAAAAAACAAGCGTTTAAATTTGAGTCACTGAATCGAGTCCGGTGATTGATTAGATGTAGCACTGGAGTCTTATTCACACACAATAACGCGGGGTTTTACGATTTCTACCGTCAAAATGATGACCACACGCGAAACCTATGTAGGTCATTTTAGCTTACACAAGTGGCATGGCACGTTGTAATTAATGAATTATACATACATCGCTTTAACGGTATAAAAAATAATGCTGGACAATCCATACAATAGGTATTATCTCTAGACCAAAGCCCGCAGACAGGCTGTGTTATGCGCCTTAGATAACCGAGATATAAGATTGATATTTTATTTTACAAAACACCCACAAAACTCCCTGAATATCTGCAGATCGTACAAATGTTTGTTCCGAGACCGAAATCGACACAGAAACCTCTTGCGGCGCAGGCGTCCCTCCCCCTACTGCGCCACTAAGGTCGTCATGTCTTGTAAATGGATACCTAATAGCGAATAACGGGCCTTGTTGGCCGTTTTAGTTATAAACAACTGGTCACTTCATTGTTCGTTTCAATGCCATCTCAATAGCTCTCGTGTCACAAGGTACCTACAATAAATATATCGTAAACCGACGACACGAGAATAAACGTTTCAGAATCGACTTCGAAGAAGGTACGTAATGTGTGACAATACGACCTCAAAATCTTCGCATCAAAAAAGCTCATTTATGTTCATCATTCATCAGCCATGTTAGTCCACAGCTGGACTTATGCCTCCCCCAATGAGCGCCATAGCGCCCTGTCTTCAGCTTGACGCATCCAGCATCAGCCTGCAGTATTTCGCAGGCCGTCATCCCACCTGATCGAAGAGCGTCCTACACTACGTTTACTGGTAGTAGACGTGGTCTCCACTCAAGAACACCCTTTTTTACTGTTTACCCCAGCGGTTGTCGCTTCGTCGCGAGATATGGCCGGCCCCCTGCCACTTCAGCTTGCTAATTCTTCTGATTTATGTTACAAATAATCAATTATGTTAATTTAGTACACTACAAGCATATTTTTGTTTTCAAAATACGATTACATAATAAGTTATAGTTATTGTTATACCAGAGAACTAAAACACTATTCAGATAGTTGGAATTGTTTCTTTATTTCTCCGCAAGCAAGCAGTCTTAGCTTCTATACGCGTATTTTTTTTTTATGTTGGTAGGTATAGTGAGAATGTACTTATTCGTATAAATGAGTTTAAAATGGCCGACGATGTTGACATTGGTCTAGATTATGTTTATTTGTTTTGCAAATTATCTCCCCACTGCGAGGCAATATCAAGTGTGTTTATATTTTATTGAATGTATCAACCTATCATTGGCAAATGAAACTCAGAACGACCCCGGAAAACGTGACAAGTAACTCCATCTACCGAGCAGCGGAAACACTTCCTTGCTATTGCGCTCGGTCACAACCACAACACAACTTATTTACGCTTCGCTGCTCTACATCATTTTCCTTTTAAACTTCCATTCAATTTGCATGCTTATTAAATAAACTGTTGTTGGTTCGATATATAAAATGCAATATTCTTTATTAGGTACCTACCTACCACTCTTAAATAAATGCGATATTATTTGGGGACATCAAGCAAGTGCATAAAAAGTATCGAAATTTAAAATAAAAAAAACGGCAGCGGAATTTCATAGCATGGAAAATAATATCAAATATTAGGTAGGTATACGAGGTCCCTTAGGTTAGATATCTGTGACCACAAAACACAGGTAATTAGCCATAACCATAACTAGTTAGTAAAAATACGATGCGATAATTAGTAAAATATTAACTACTTAAATAAAATTAAAGTCCATAATGCCCTGTTTACTTTCACAGTTCACGGCCGCATTTGAAAGCGGTAATCGCGTATTATCCTCCGTCTCTGTTACTCTTGCTATATTCCGATACAACGTGTGTTCCTGTCTCATTCTGCCAGTGATTTATAGCGTAAGGAGGTTTACATAACCGCACTGGCTACTTACTTCGTTAGTTGTTGTGCCAGTTCGTTTATCACGGTTACGATGCCACAAAGTAATTATTTTATCTTGCTTGTTCACATGCTGTGCACAGTTTTACATATTTTTAACGGAGAACAACAGTGATATATTCGTCATAATTATATCAGCAGAACAACGTCCACTTGTGGACATAGGCATCTAAAGATCGCCTCATTGATCCATCCCGCGTTGATTGGCGCTGATTTGATGAATATTTGGGTTTTTGGGTTTTATATGCCGTTTTCAGCTACATGACTAGATCCCATGGAATCAAGAATAGTTAAATCGGTTTATAGTAATACTGAATCCAAGATATTTAATGTCAACAAAGACTTTATGAATAAAAACTTCACAAGAACTAATAAAGATAACAGAAAACAACAAGGTATCAGCAAGGTTATCACTAAAAAGTAAAATACAATTTCAACAACGCATAATCTCACATATGGAGAGAAAAGTGTTTATATTTGAATTCGAAAAAGAGATCAAATAAATGATTTCAATATAAAAAATTGTTTCGAGCTTCTGTGCTTTGCTTCCAATGTCGTTAAACAGTACCCTTTTGTATACAAAAAATATCCAGGTTTTAGAAACGGAGTATAGTATTCATTAGTAACAACCATATCGCCTTATAGTTAACTTACTGGACGGACGTGTTCAGGCAGTCAATATGCGCCTCTTTAGAATGACAATGTACCTATTTACCTATTCAAATGTATAGATGTAAACAAGTAGGTAAGTAAAGTGTTAAGTCGACTGTATACAACCTGTAGTGTAAAGTGAGTATAGTTTCCGAGAACCGTTTATCTGTGCTGGTTAAATGATAACAGCATCAGTGTAAATGTGAAACACTAAGCACTTTAATATGTATGTCCTAGCAAAATTGTCAAAAGATATCAAAGATTTATAGAACGCGATCAATGAAGATAATCTCAAGAGTTTACAAAGTAAGATAACTTTCAACACCAATTTGTAAGAGATATTTTCAAAAGGGCTCGGCTGGCCATCAATTCCAGCATTACCTAAATTGACAGTGATTTGGGTTATGGAATAGTTGCTGATTGAAATTTGAATAACGATAGTAAACAAGCTAAATAACTGTAGAGTTATCTGATTTTAACTAGATCAGCAAAATATCAAAGATTCATAGATAACCTGTTCAAATAAAACTAAATCGCAATAACTGGTCGATAAAGTAATACAGAAGCTAAAAGAGCGGATCGCAATTAAAATAGAAATTAGAAAACGAAACACTTTCTAGTAATTGACGCTTGTATACCCAGAGGTCTGCAAACGCATCGACGCGAGTGAATAGGCGAAACTAATTACGAAGCCAGCCGGCACATGAGTCGCTGGTATGGGCCATCGGCAACTGCTAAATATACTGAGATATTAAACAATGATACAACGCGTGAAGCCAGGAAACTAATCATAATATTAAGACGAGGAACAAAAGCTTCCATATAAATTTGATAATATGTTCTTGACTCTTTCTTATTTATTATATTAGGTACTTACCGACTGGGCTCCACCATCATTTTGTGCGGCCTGAAAAGAAAAACATATTTATTAGATAATTAACTAAAAGATCAATCAAAAGATTTGACAAAAGATGCAACAAAAATCAATAGAGATACTGTATAAATTCTCAAAGTATATTCAAAACATGACCCAACACTCAGAAGTCGTTCTAAGGTCCCGTATAACAAGGCGCCGAGGCTAGGCAGTGAATGCGTTAAACTATGCACTCGGAAATAGATTAAAATGGCCGCGACATAGTTTTGCTGTCCCCTGCCATCTCGTCCACATAAAAAGGATGTGATTTATAACTTTGACGCGCTGTTTGGGTCTCTTTCGGTCCTACCATTATATCATCTGGCTGAGGGCATGCCATACACGGCGCTTTAGATTGAAGTTAACGAATTATATTGTATATTTATTAATCTACAAGCGTACCAGACACCTTTTAATATTTTAGTTAGTAAAAAATACTAGCTAAAAGCCAAAAGTTTTTATTACTTTATGCAATCGTGACAAGCAGAAATATTGACATTTAGCCGAACATTGTAACCGTGGTTAGTTATTGCTGTATTTTTAAACTTTCTATATTTTAGGTAATATGTGGCAATATGTATTAGGCTGCCCATTACATTACTTGTCGCATATTATGTCTTTTTGTAATGTAGTTTATCTGATGTACAATAAAGAATTTTTGTATTGTATACCGTATCAAATCTTGAAAAAAAAATTACTTTATTTTATATTGTGACAAATATATTTTAACAAAGTCAACATACATTTATATATTTGTATTTATTTATTTATTTAAAAATATGTAAGTACCTCTAACGCGTAATAGTTTCGATTCTATGCAATAGAGGTCTCGCTTATGCTCCGATATCAATTAATACATACGATATTGAATCTATGCCATTCAGAGCACGAGTAGTTAAAACAATGACGCTCATTAAGCAAAGTAAACCAAGACATTCCTGTGAATTTCCATACGGAGCGATGACGTTATATATACAAAATAGAAAAATCATTATTACAATCAGAACATAATTGTATAGGATATAATTGTTGGATCAGTACTTTGTATAGGATACATTTGTGGACTGACTACCGCAAAAGTTAAAAAATGTGCGGAGGAGGGCGCTGACTCCGCTGCAGAGTTTTTTATCAATCATATCAAGGTTAGGTTAGGTAACCTAATTATTTTGATGAGCGTCATCAAGGTTACCTAACCTTGTTATGAATTGATGATTATCAGGTGGTAATTTACAAATTATTTGCTTTTTTATATACGAATAGTCTATTCAGCTGTCTCCTCGTGTTTGCATGACGCATTTTTTTTAATCACTTTGTTTTGTTAATTAAATTTAAAATACAGCCGATGAGCGCCGAATCTAGCACAACTGATACACAGACAAATACATACATACATCTGAAATAATCTGAATTGAGCAGAGACCCACACAAAAATGTCACTAAACTTATAATTTTTCTTTAGGGATTAGGATTTAGGGATTGGCCATATTTTTTTTTTATAAATAATGCTGGACAATTAACACAGCATTATCTAGCCCCACGGTAAGCAGAGCTTGTGTTATGGGTACTAGATAACTGATATACAATACATTACATAGATAGATATTTTTTATTATACATAGAAAACGACCAGAACACTCGGAACAAAATATCTGCAGATCGTACACACAATTGTTCCGAGGCGGGAATCGAACCCGCAACCTCCTGCGTCGCAGGCGGACCTTCACCCACCGCGCTACATCGGTCGTTTATATAAATTGACAAGTTTTCATAACAGTTACATTCATGGTCAGATGATGCTAGGACGATGCACAAGTGCTAATTTGTTTACACTAATCACAATAATATTATTTAAAAGAAAATTTGGATATTTAGATGTTTGGATGGATTTTTGTTATTACTTCACGCCAAAACTACTGAAAGAATCAGGCTGATATTTTCCAGACATGTATATAGCCTGATAAATAAAACATATGCTAATTTTTATAGCACAAAATAGTTCCCATGGGATAGAAATAAACTTTAAACGTTATCAGAGACAACGTGTGCGAAGCAAGTCCCTAAAGCATGTCATGTAATACTGTATATTCATCGCACACAACCAAGGTAATAAATAAAAAGCAATGAATATAAGATGAATGAGTAAAAGAAATGGATTTGGGTAAGGGTGTCATGTCAATTTGAGCTCGATTTACACTTCACGACGTTGAACAACAAGCTTACTCGTATCATGATGTGTCTCTTACGCAGAAAAGACAGAAAAATATCATCACCAACCTATGCTAGTCCACTGCTGGACAAGTGGACATAGGCCTCACCCAATGAGCGACATAGCGCCCTGTCTTCAGCTTGACGCATCCAGCATCTATCTGCAGTCTTTCGCAGGTCGTCATCCCACCTGGTCGGAGGGCGTCCTACAGTACGTTTACCGAGTCGCGGTCTCCACTCAAGAATACGTTTGCCCCAGCTGTCGGTTCTTCGCGAGATATGGCCGGCCCACGAAAAATATGATTGAATGCAATTATAAAAGTAAAAAATAGAAAGCTCAATTGTTTATTTCGGTTGTTCATCATAATTCATATTACAAAATTATAAATGGACTCAAAAATTTAATATTCAATTATTTTGGAACAGTTATTTTTTTTAGTTTTTAAGTTCATTTATTTGCGCACTGTATAGATATTTGAAATAGATGTCTTCAGACCTTCGTGGTACACACCGTCGTCGTCGTCGGATCACTTTCCGTCAAGTATGATTATGGTGAAACGAAGGTACAATACAATACAAGAATACTTTATTATATACCAGATAAAGATCATTACGTGCGACAAGTACAAAAGGCGGCCTTATCACTAAAAAGCGATCTCTTCAAATATAAAAAAAATCTACACCAGCGGCTGGAGGCTGGCAGCCTAAACGAAATAATTTTTAGGGTGTCCATGCTACCGGTGTATATCTACACCGGTAGCATGGACACCTGAGACACTGAGACTTTGGTATCCCAAAGTCTATGTTTCTACTATAGACAGTCTCAGTAGTACGAACGACGACCTTACAAAGACCAATAGCGATAATCCCAAAAGGTTGTAGACGTTCAACTGTTCAGTAGAAACTGTAGGCGATCACGTCAGGGGTGACATTTTATTGCAGAGGTTGTTCGAGGAATTTAAGTTATGGTTTGAGTTTTTTTTAATCATGTCTCCGGTAAAGATTATTGAGGTTTCTTTATTTACCCGTTGGGATAGCTTAAGATATTGTCCGAGACCCCGCAATATCAACAAATTTAATATGTAATATTAATAGTAAGTATTAAGTCACAAAAACATTATATTTGAAATCTTAAAATTTAAAAATATCGTATCCTATTTTCTAAAAACCTTTAGAGCTACACCTATGCACAATTTCATCTCAATCTTTTCAGTAATGAAGAAGTAACAAATATCAACCTATAATCCAAACTTTCACATTTTTAATATTAGTCCGAGGACGTCGACGAAGGGGGTCGATTTTTACGCCGGGTGGTCGAGAATCGACCCCCTTCGTTTGGGGGATGCATGTTCAACAGTGGACGTATGCTAAATTCTGATGACGTAACCAATTTTGTCACATTTTTATTAATATTCTAAAGACGTAAAACTAATTAAAACTCTTGTACCTATCCAGTACCACGTGTTTATATTTTATAATCGATTAGTTTAATCACTAATTACCCCACACAAAATTAACAAACAAACAAATTCCGAGCTCACTCAAATTCCATTTAAAACTCTAGTAAGAAATACTTCCAAAGTCCCAAGTAAACCTTCTCGGAAATAATGGGCGATAACAATTTTACTTATGCCGAAACTGCCTGCACGCATCTACTAGTCTCTTCGCGCGTCTTCGCTCGTTTAGTACCTGGCTGTTGCTAAGTATTAGTGAAGAATGTTTAATCAACTTAGTGCACAGTCTTTCCGTTCGAAAATAGGAGGTTACCCGGAAAGTTTTACGGGAGTTTTTATAATGGGTAATTTATTGATTTCGACGTGCTATATCTGAATTTCAACTTTGCCACCTCATCATCATCTTTGCCGTTCGCGCCGCCATATTGGAAAAATGGCGCCTTTAATTAAAGTAGCTATTTCTTCTATTTCGAAATTTGGTCAAAAAAGTCGAAGTAAATAGCATTTATTTGTTTAGGATTACAAAATAAGCACTTAGACAAGTCATATTTTATACTACAAATTATAATCAAATAAAATTATTTTACTGTTCACTTAAATTTTTTGTCCACTTGTGGAAGAAATGAAAAATAAACCACTAGTATGTTCATCTCTTCGGAAAGAGCTTATCGAAATCCTCAAATAAAAAATAACTCGAGTGTACATTTATATGCACCTCTACATAGTACTACCGAAGTACCGACTACTGTGTATGGTATCTATCAAGTATGGATGAGTAAAAGAACAGTCATGTCCTGAGCAATGTTTTGATGGGCGGTAAATTCCACTTACCATAATTTGGCAAAGAGCTCGTCAAGGTCGTCGAGGTCATTGCTACGACTCCAGCGCTTGCTACGCCATCCCATGGTCGCCTCACGTCATTCTTATCGCACTATCAACTGTGTTGGCCAGCCAAACACAATTTTCGCAACCGCTTACTGATAACAAACCACAATCGTTCTACATTTACGTATTTATCGGTACAAGCTGTTCTTGTTACCATTATCAATTTGTTTTCAATTGATTGGTAATAGGAACTCATTAAATTAAAAGATAAAGAAATAGAATTGGCAGAATACTCTCGAAATAAAACATGAAATTTGGAAGGAAAAAGGTCAGAGGCCTCGTTTGAAATTCATCATTCGTATTACGCAAGTGTTTTCTCGAATCCAATAAGCGTCACGAGAAGGCGACAGGCACGTCAGTTATCAGTGGCGTGTATCTGATCCTAGGAAATACTGTTGGTTTAGGATCCCGATCACTTTTGACCGCATCCTGCCATGCCGCCTGTGGTCACAGCCCGATACAGGAGTCACGGGATATTCGTTTTACAGACGCTCCCACAACGAACATATTTCCCACTATAAAAACTTTATCGAAACTATTGCCACAAAACAGTAATAAAACTCACTATAGATGCATAAAATATAAACTCTACATACAATAGAGTCTATAACATCGGTAATTGGGTAATGCCGCGAATGTAAAGTAGTTTTATTGACACGTGCGATATCAAACTCCTCGGCTGACTGTAGTGTGGTCACGTTTGTGTAGGTTCCTTGGGTCTTTTCTTATCATTTCAAATATAGTTTTCCATTGCTTTTGAACGCCAATTGGATTTCGTTAATGTTTTTATACAGTAAATAAACATCTCCGTAAAATTGTCACACACAATCACATCACTTGTTATTTGCGGTTTGTTGTAAAATGATGTAATAAACAAGTTAATATAAATAACAAATTGTAATACACTCCAAGACCACCACCGGCTATCTGCCATCGCATCCCATGGAGCAGGTAAATTTGCAATTGCCCCAACTCTCTTCGGATAAGCTGTTCCGAGAAGAAAAAATATGCAAGCCATTTTGAACCTAAACAATGAACTTAGAATCGGATGAGTTGTGTGGAAGCTAATTTGTACTTTATATGCCGTATGAATAGAGTTAGTAATACTTTGATATATTCGGAATCCGTGAATAAGAATGTCGGAGATCTACAAAGACGATGCCGAAGAAAAAATACTTTAAAAGGCAAAATTAGGGAAACAAAAAAGATGAGATTCATCATTCTACACGATGTTGTTTCGCCTCCAATAATAATGGTTATAAAAAATGTTTCACGTATTTGTTTGAACGTAAGTTGTGTCAAAGGTATCATATTCACAATTATAATTAGGCATAACATTACAACCAGTAAAGCTATAAAAATATTGCAAAATGAAATAACAATAACGAATTGCAAATTAGCCATTTACAGCTCACTGGCTACGCGTTATAAAGCGAGCCTTCGGACACGTGAAATAGGCATCAATATTTATTCGTATTCTAAATGTCACCATATGAAATTATTATGATTGCTCCGCTTTGTGCGACTATGAGTATCTTGCAATAGCACGGCAAGCCAAGGCGCTTACAGTAATTGCATTTTAAAATGGCATTCTCAAAGGAACTTCTCTCCATTCACGAAATGGTTGCTCGACTTAACTCTTTTTAGTCAGTCTGGCGGCGCAACGCCCTGTAATTTAGTTTTGATGAATTAGCCAAAACGACGGGATACTAATAATTGAGGACGTTCGGACATACGAAACGTGAACCGTTTGAGCCCTTCAATTTAAACGGACGCATCGAAAGCTTTTTGCTAATAAAATATGTTTTCTGGTGAAGCAAGTTCATCGGCCGTCGGATCGTATAACCGACCTTGGTCAAACACGGTGCGCCAACCGTGGCGTCTATATTGATAATTGACGAATCGTTTCAACGAACACAAAATAATACAATGCACAATTCATAAAGATTTTGTGTCACGGTTCGATATTGTCTGGGAGATTACACCCATTCTGTCACAAAGAAACTAAACGCTTACAATGTATTCGTAAAATAAAAAACCTGGTTGAGTAGCGACGAGGGAATTAAAATGATAAACAAGTGAATGGTTTTACACATGAGAATGGCAATAGGAAGAATAACTGTAGTGTCTCATTAGCGGAAGAAGCGAAGCATGCGGTTGCACCGGCAGGGGCGCTATGGGCAGGCTTTGGAGAGCCTTATTAGTCGGCAGGTGGCTTTTTCTCTATTTTGTTAATTTCGAAATCCCTGAGAGATGCTAAAGTAGGTACTCAGCAACCCTAGCGTATTTATCAAGCACTACCTAAGATAGGAACATTTGAGTGGGAACCAATTAATTGACAATTTATTTGCACTACTTCAGAGTACAAATTCGGATACTTTGAAGTCATGAGAGATTTAGACATTGTTCAGAAAACCTTTTCAGGTAAAATATTTAAACAAAAACGCAAAGAGTATTTGCGGTTTTTACCTTTTCATTTTCTAGTTTTCGTTTGGTCGTTTAAAAACTGATCTTCTTCAGACAGTTCTCTGACCTTAGCTTATTTTCTTTGGAAAAGGGTCTATAAACGTTAAATTAGTCAGCCGAGATAGATAAAGGTAGTATTTAATTGCTCGGGATAATGAGACGTTTTATATTCAGTACAAAATATTTTTAGAAAATACTGTATCAGCAAAATGAATTGTATTTCGTTTAGTGTTTTATATTCAGACCATTTGGCAACTTAATTTCGTAATGTTAGTTAGAGACGCCAGAAAATACTTACATATCTGTAAAGCACATGTAAGTTGAAACTATACGCTTCATCTGTACCAAATTGAATTCGAGAATAATCGAGAAAGTTCCGAGACGGTATACCATGCTTCAAGCACGGATCTTGAAACTTCACACCCTGCGTGCGGTACACGGTAAAGCTCTCCACGACTTTATGATGAGCGAAGTGTGTAGAACTTGCTTAATTTCATATCCTATACTGTGGAAGGAAATAACCTAAGAAATTGTAAGGGTGTTGTCCCAGACCGCATATTGATGCATTATTTTTTAGTTAATTTCTTAGAGATTACCTCGAGTGCGAGGACTTACGCACTATAATAACAGAAACCTTGGTAAAATAAGTAATCGCATAACATTTTTGTAACCTTTAAGATTTATACAACAACGTACCTAGTATGAACAAAAATCACAAAGTTTATGAACGTTTCCAAACGATTACTTACAAAGTCACAAACGCACCAGCAGATAAGAAAACCGAGAAGGTAAACGTGGCGAACGAGCGCTGTTGTTTATCCAGACTGGATAACTTTATTCCAGCTTGTAATGAGTTAGACGGGATTATCGCCGGAGTTGATTTATTTAGATGTTATGAGGGTTAAGAGCACGCTTCGTTTAGATTCAAATGATCATGATACATGTTGAAGTAACGTTAACCTGAGCACTTTGCATTGAAGTGTCTCCCTTTGAGCGCAGGCGTGCGAGAGAATAGGGACAAAATATTGTTTGCTTTTATAATTTTAGATGCATAAGCTACTAAATGCTATGTTTACGTGGTATAGCGTGTTTCTTTCCGTCTAATTGTGCACATGTACCCGCTCTCTATATACCCCGTATGTCTCCCAATAAGCTATGCTAGAACAGACCCTTAACCCTAAGAGGAGCTTAACGCTTAAAACGCTGTTTCGTAAAATAAAAAGATCTAGGTATGTAATGTAATTCTAGTTTTGGGCTAGATGGCGCTGTGTGGATTGTCCACCATTATTTATTTATCTCACAATTAATGCAAACATTGATCCTAGTTATTGATAAAAAGTTATCTCATTTGTTGCCGAATCAGTAAATCTACGAGCATAATACCGGTATTAATATCGTAATGCACCGAAACACGGCTGATGTTTTAATGAATTGAACAAGTACAGACACGGCAGCGCGTGCGGGCATTTCAATATGGGGCCTACTCTGAAAGGAAAGTTTACTGGGTGGTTGCCGCATTGACGTCACTTTTTCATCGGGACGAAACCAATAGAATAAAATATTTTTTATTACGATATTGATAAAGTTTAGATGATAGGTTTGGTTATCATTACCACATTAATATTATAAATGCGAAAGATTGGATGTTTAGATGGATGGATGTTTGTAAATTTTTCACGCCAAAACTACTGAACGAATCGGGCTGAAATTATGCATACATGTAGTTGCCTGGAGAAAAAAATGGGCACTTTATACTATATCTCTTAAGACAGTTCCCATGGGATAACAATGCGTGCGAAGCCGCGGTCACGATCTAGTTATGAATAAGTAATGAAAACCATAGAGCTTAGTGATTTTCGTAGGTTTTCTTTACTTATTCACTGTGGCGCTGACAATACTACTAACATTTTGTTTTTCAAATTAAAGATTGATCAGAAATCACATTTGCTAAATATCGTATTTATTAAGCTGATTTGACTGATATCTTAGTTGTAAATATAATAAATACTTTGCTCCGTCATCCATCTGATAACTCATATCAAATCTACGATAAGTAAAATTTCCGTCGCCGAAATCAAAACCAAGTAGAAATCAAATTAGACTGCTTACAGAGTAGAACCCCCGCGAGCTTGCAGCGACCAATGGCCACCCAAACCGACCCGACTGGTTACCGACCTTGCGTTGCTTTCGATTCACAAGCCATGCGTTTTGCTACCATTCCGCTCAAACCATGATAGGCTGGCAAACTTTCACTGTCAGTGGAGCTATCAATCCCGTTATAATTATAGCTATATCGTTACGAGTTATTATAGTATATTATCGTGCTCGGTAACCGTATAGAGGACGCTAAAAACGCGAAACTCAAGGATGTTTGGGTGCGGTCAGATACCTCGGGTATGAACGGAGCTATTCCTAGTTCCTCGATATTTAGGGGACTCCGGCAGAAATATTTTCATAGATACAAAAACTTTCATAAAAATCGATGCAAATCTATGTATACTAATTTAACAAAGGGAGATCACCAGAGCTTAGAAGCTTAGACCTAGCAGTGGAAAATGTTAGTTTCATCATGCCAGCTATGCTTAGTTTTATGTATTTCTGTCCGGGCGTTTTTCATAAAGAAACGTTGCAAAGGTTATTTATATCCCATGGAAACTGATTTATAGGATAAATAATTATATATAAGCCTATGTTTGATTCAAAGCTCACGGCTACATCTATGAAAAAATTCTGTCCGATCCTTTCATTCGTTTTAGCGTGAAGAATTAACAAACCACTATCCAT
Organism: Eupithecia dodoneata; assembly: GCA_947044415.1. Lineage (NCBI taxonomy): Eukaryota > Metazoa > Arthropoda > Insecta > Lepidoptera > Geometridae > Eupithecia > Eupithecia dodoneata. Next base: position 8,454,388 of record OX345670.1, read on the forward strand.
AAAACCCTAACCATCCATCCATACATCCAAAATATCGCATATGTATAATATTAGAGTAATATCAGCAAAGCTGCTGGAAGAGAGAGTGCTAGATAACGTATAATGGAAAGGAGTACATTTGATAAGGTCTTACTTACTCTGACGACCGATGTGGCGCGGTGGGCGAAGGTCCGCCTTCGACGCAGGAGGTTGCGGGTTCGATTCCCACCTCGGAACAAATGTGTGTACGATCTGCAGATATTTGTTTCGGGTGTTCTGGTCGTTTTCTATGTATAATAAAAAATATTTATCTATGTAATGTATTGTATTATGTATATCAGTTATCTAGTACCCATAACACAAGCTCTGCTTACCATGGGGCTAGATAATGCTGTGTGAATTGTGTCCAGCATTATAAAAAAAAAAACCTTAGGAAACAAAACCAGCATATCCTGAGAAAGCGTTCTACACTTTTCCCGGACAGATATTTCACGTAAGAAATACACATCCTGTCTGAAATCGCTTTATAAGAGGCTTTTTAAAAGTATCGTTATCAAAAATACGTTTCATGATTTGCATATTAAACGTGGTATTCAGGTTAAATCTTATGGAGGTGTAATTAAAATGGGTTTATGTTTCCTTCCGGTTCGGACTTTTTGTTTACTTGCACATTTACTTCATCATCATCATCAGAATCGCGTTTACTGATATATATAGTCTTGCAAACTGTATAAAATATTATTACTTACTACGCAAATTCAGCTAGTTACCCAAAATGAGCCTTGACAGAGATGAATTATCGACATAGCTTAATGAATTAGCAAGCTGAAGTGGCAGTGGGCCGGCCATATATCGCGAAGAACCGACAACCGCTGGGGTAAACGTGTTCTTAAATGGATACCGCGACTTGGCAAACATGTAGGACACCCTCCGGCCAGGTGGGAAGACGACCTGCGAAAAACTGTAGGCAAATGCTGGATGCTGAAGCTGAAGACAGGGCGCTATGGCGCTCATTAGAGAAGGCATATGTCCAGCAGTGGTGTTTTATAGGTTGATAATGATTATGATGATGTTGAAATAAGCCATGATGGGCCAATCACGGCCAATGGACAAAGTCACCATTTAGTTCTGTCTGTCCTGATTCTGTCGTGTAAAAAGGTGTAAGCTATGCAGTCCGGTATGTTTTTTAGCAGAAAGGGGTTACAGCATCCGTCCCCAAGTGAATCAACTTTCCGACACGCGCCACGAACAATCGGTGCGAGGATTTCCAATCAAAATGCAAATCGCTGTTTTACATTCATACAGCTCGAATCTGGATGTCTGTCTATTGTTGTACCTATTATTTAAATATTGTTCTTGACAACTTTTAACTAGTTTATCGAGTTAGCGCGTGCAACAACACGCGACTTTTATAACTTTGGAAAAACAGGTGTTCATTCTAACTTCTGAATCGAATGGAGCACTTTATTACACCAAGCATTCATAAAAAAGGAGTAATTAACAGAATCACATCACACTTATATTATAAATGCGAGAGTGTGGATGTTTAGATGAATGGACGGATGTATGTATGTGGGATATAAGCTTGTTTCTTCTTCACACCAAAACGACTGAAATTTTGCATACAAGTAGTTCTAGGCCTCGAATAAAACATACTTTATATGCCATTAATCAGTTCCCATAGGATAGAAATAACCTTTAAACGTTTTCGTAGAAACAACTCGAACGAAACCGCGGGCAGAAACTACACTTCTACATATATACTATATTGATAAAATCCATACCAATATAAAAAAATCGAAAGTAACTCTGTCTATCTGTTACCTCTTCCTAACCAAAAGGGCTCAACGGACCACAATAAAATTTATCTGAGAGATAGATAACCTGGAAGAAGACGTAGGCGACTTTTTATCCCAGAAAAGTGCAAGCGAAGCCGCGGGCAGAAGCTAGAATATATATACCATATAAATATACCACCTACAATTAAATCGATAATACTGGACATGTTATAATTATAACAGCATCGTGTAAAGTAAAGGTCGAGCTTGTATTGTGGGTAGCCCTACAATACCAGTTGATGTTACCAACCTACTTAAATACTTGTACAAATATTTTTCCAATTACATAAACCACCGTTGTTAATTAAAGATAATCCTCGTCAACCTCAATTTCCAAGAAGATTAAAGAATATCTCAACAGCAATTTATCGCAAAGATCCCTGAGACCATTCACACTTTTACAGTCAATAAATTCTTATTTACAATGTAACAAAGTATAATGCCTCCAAATCCGAAATCACTGGCTGAAGTGCGCTCTTACATCTCTTACCCAAACTACACTTTTTAGTGGTACAGTAAGTAGTGAAGCGGCTATGTGTTGCCATAACAGAGGCAATTTGTCAAATTTATTACAGTACTGCTGCCCGGCAGTAACTTACAACCTATTTTAATGGCTCATACTATTTTTCATCCTTATTAAAAACTCATTCTCCGAAATATTGTATCTTGAAATATAAATTGGATTAGGAATTTATATGGGATATTGCTGCTTTTAACATTAACTCAAATGAATACTAAAATCAATTGACACACTATGAAGTTCTAAAGTAAATTTTGCTTTTACATATTTACTCCAAAACGAGAATATGACGCAATCGTTTTAACTTTACGACTTCTAACTATCTGTCCGTGACGCCTCAAAATATTTTCGGCCATAGATCAAAAGAGACATAAAACAAATCATCCTGAACGCGTCACCTCATTTTAATTAAACATTTAACTATCCCATGAACTCGCGAAAGACAACATAACTTGTACTACTTTATGCGCGTTTCATCGTCGGAAATTAGTTTGATCGCGTGGCGTAAATCAGAGCCGGTGGAGACATTTATACGACGCTATTGCAGACAGATACACCGGCGACAGTAACAGCTTCCTATATCATCACATCAGCATCACGCTACAAGCAAATAAACTCACGAGGATAGACCTGAGGACATTATTCAGAAGGGTAATAACTAGATTGTTATCTACGTTCCTGCTAATTTAGGTTCAGTTTCAGTTAGCGTCGCCGCGTCGCTAGAATGATAGTCTCTTCATTTGTTCGTAAGTATCTGGTGACTTCAAGGCTTTAGATGTAACTTGCCAAAATTTTCTTATTAATCCTAAGGAATGTATAAAATAAACTATTCAACTCATGATTGCGCTCTATCTCAAGATTTTGGTCTTGGCCTACATACTGCACGGCCACAAAAGGGGAAAAAATTAATACAGTGACATAAGTTACATACATTGCAAAACCATGTACCTGCGTTGCATAGGAATCTTGAGCAATACCAAAAAGGTTAAGACTTTAGTTCAGAGAATCCACGGCACCCAGCAACGTGACAAGTAAAATTACGACCTCACTTCCAAAATAACAGTGAATTTCAGCTATAAACCGCGAAGATTCGCGCGGGGTTTAGTACCGAGTTATCAGCACTTTGCAGTAAATTTGATTTTACACAATAAAGTATAAGGCACCTATCAATCACAGCGATCAGTGACCATTGGCAGTTTGCAATAACGCAATTTATTGTACACTAGTTACAGCCTGTGGTCTGCTGCATTGGGAGCACACCTTTATTATGTAGCGTCTAAATATCACTTCCCAGAGATGGATACATAGGACAGAATGACAGCGAAGTGTGCTGGGCATAGTAGACACTATATGCAACTTAACGAATTCGAATATAAGTAACAAAGAAACAAAAATTGAAAACCGAATCTTTATAATATCGGAGATAAAATGTAATAAATTCGCAACGTTTTCAAATTTGTACAGTACATCAGTACAGAGCGTAAGGCCACGATAGGGTAAAGTTGGCGGCGCGCCAATAGCCACTACCTACTTCAATGTTTAATGCATTCGAGACTATTTCATTATACTTTGCAACATCAAATCAGCTGCAATCATTTTGTTTTATTACTAGTAAGTACTACAAACTCGAAAGATGTTTGTGCGCGGAAATAGTTACAATATATAGAAAGACAGTTCACAGGATAGGCGATTTAAGAATTTCACGGCCATAATTCAATTAAAATAGCTGTGTCTGCCAAAGTTATAAAATGAATGAACAAATTCAATTATTTTAGAAAATACAACATAAGACAAGTTCAGTACCTATAGAGTATCGCCGTTAAAGGAGATGAACAAGAAACTTATCCAATTAAATTGTGTATCTTTTGTAGCCATGACGTCATCTCAATTCCCAGTAAATAGATCCAGCAGTTAAACCAACCGCAGGACAGAAAAGTCATGCTATTTAAATAATTACAATCCCGACTTCGGTTATTAAGGGCCGGGTCGGGCGAGTTCAGCAATATTACGCAAATGGTCTCCTGTACAAGTAATCAAGACATCTTGTTCTGACAAATATTACTCGATCTGAGAGCATTATGAAAAGTTAATGCTGATCTGTTGTCATAATTAAAAATTTGTCATGAAAGAACTTTCATTCCTCGGCGGTTAAATAAAATTAATGGTTATAAACGTTAACAATTTTCGACGGCGCGGGGCGGCGGCGGCGTGTTTCGAGGTACTCGCTCTGTCAGCGGCGATATTTCAAGATAAGCTACTTCGCTGAACCACTACGCTTCGCTCCTGTGTTCCGTTCCCACGCGCCGATCGCTAACAATACACGATTATCAAGCCATTCAATAATAAACCCTTCGAATTAAATATAACCAAAAGTAGCTCGACATTACAAGTTTTGGAGACATTAACATTTATTTAGCTAACTTTGTGTGGTGCTTACCGTCGTTATTGCTGGCCAACTTTGTAATTGCAAATTACTGGTCTAATTGCTGCGCAGTAGTCTACTAATTTATCAAGAATCACTGGCTTTAATTTAGTTATTTCTTGTTTGTATTGAAAGTTGTACCAGGGTGATATAGGTCGGGAGAAGTAACGGGACTTACCTGACGCGCGGGGAGTGATTTGCTGCGGTCCTCGACCTGTACCCAAGTCTCGGGGACGGAGACCGTCTTGACCTCTGGTTGACGACTCGAGTCAGCCGCCGATACCGCTCTGCTGTCCTGGTACTTGAACCCCGTCTTTGGTGGAGAATCGACCCTGAGCGGTATCTATACTTTGGTTGGCGATTTTCTAAATAGCCACTACACCAGCCTTTCCTACCATAGCCCATGTTGACGGTAAGCATAAAACTGATCGAAATAATGAAAAGCAATGACAAGTTAAGCAAATTCGACGTAAACATCGCGAAGTTCACGTTGCTAAATAAGCAATGGAACTGGCGTTTGCAATAAAATGAGCTGATCTCTCACAATTCAAAGTTACTTGATACATCGCTGCGCACGGGCAGAGCTTGTGAAACAATAGTCGTGCTCGCTACCGCTTTACGACCGACTTTAGACTTCGAATGATAAGCAGATGTTGAAACAAATTGTGGATTCATGACTGAGCTATTATTGAGATTATATATTTACACGTTTCGCGAACAAAGATTTGATTCGACTGATCCTATATACCTAATACCGCTTATTCCACAAGCATTATATTTTTAAAGTTGTTAATAAACGATCACCTGAGCTTGCGCGTATGAATTTGCGTCTTTCTTTTCTAACACTCTTACGCGGACCTCTCAAAATCATTACCAAATATGACAGCCGTTCCGATCTGCTATGTTTATAAACGGAAGATGTAAGTGTGACGTCACGAACCCGGTGTAATGTAGGTGAGGCGCGAGCGCCGGCGACGCACGCACGCAAAGGCATAACGGTACAGCTAGTCAACACGGCAGATCACGGACCGAACCGGATGCGACGCGCCATCCGGTCACATATCCATTGACTTTACTTTTGGCAATTGTATTGACAACTCCGCCATTTCTGTCTTTAACTTAACCGAATAAAAGCTTTCACCATAATTTATAAGACCCTGAATAATGTAGTCGAGATTAATGATTCTCACTTATCAAAGTTTTGAGATGCTAATCTGATAGCTTGTTCAAATCGTGTCGCAAGTTTCGCAAAGACAAATTGCTCAAACAAAAAAGCTTCTAATAAAAAGTAGTTGTTGATGATGAACGTCCCAGGTATTGACCGTTACTGAATGTCGTTCCGGACACGACCTTGGCTGTTGTACGTTGAACTCCATGACAAAAGAAAATCACGGAATATTCCCACATTTCTATTCCGTAGCTGAGAATACATTCACATTATGCTGGACAGCATGTCAATCAGCTCATTCAATTGGTCTCGCTCGGCGCCATCTGATAATTGACGGTTCCTTCCTTTTTCATTCGGTTCTTTTTTTGCAGTGCTTCTTCTTAACTTCACAATCAATTTGTTACGAGTTACAATCAATTATTTTCTTGAAACCAATATAACAGTAATCATGACTTGCAAAACAATGATACTACGAATTATTACATCAGGTAGGGTGGTCTCCGGTAAAGCGTAGTCATAATTAAAGTTTCAGGGAAATCCTAGTGTGAAACTTCATAAAATTTTATGGCATACTAAATTTCCCTTTATTCAGTGTTCAAGGATTGGGTTAAGGGCAGATCCCATATAAAGAAACCGCTTAAAACCAACTAAACGATTTCTAAATCTACATAATGTTATTTATACTAATAACGTATTACCTAATCAAATCAACGCAAAACAGCAGTCAATAAATCAATGAAACTCTTAAAAGTAATGACGATACGAAAAAGTGATAATTTATAATGATGATAGACCATTAGGCTAATGATTTATGACTAGACTATACCGAGCTGTGATGCGCCATGTTTGCTTACCGCATACCAGTAGGCACTTACTTGATTGATGCACCAAAGCAACTATTTAGATAAGCAGCAAAGTGGTACCTAGTAGATAATACCTTACATACTCAATAGGTGATAAACAAGGAAACTCACAGAGTAGGAATAACAAGGATAATAAACAATTTATCCAATAAAACAATTATAGAAACGCTGACAAAATCATATTCCACAAACCAATATATCAACTAGAAATTTCGAGATTATTTAACGTGCCCACAGAAAACGAATAAGCAAATAGAACGACGGCAACATTAAATAAGACACATGACACTGCCTTCGTATCGAATTATTTATTATTTTCCAAGGATGTAACTCATTGGAAGTGGAATCGAAGTAGTGATTTACCTTTTTATCGTAGATTGGGTGACTGGGATGAGATTTATTGTAACGTGATACGTCATGAGTACTGAACCAATTCTCCAAAACGGTTCCTTTCTGCTTAGTAGCTACATATGTAGCTCTTGTAATCAATTATCGTTTAATTTACTTTTCACTTTAGATGTTTTTTCATCGAACTCTAACACTCGAAATGTCGGAGAGAATGACAAGATTCGACTATGTGATAAAAATAAACGTCCATACAATTGATAGTCATAATTAAACTAACAGAAACTACCGAAATGCATGTGAGATCAGTTGGTTGTCCAAGTAGGATAATTTCAAAGTAAAGTAAGAGCAATCATTCCGTGCCATCCCTATCTTATAGAAGTGAACAAGTTTCTGGAGCCGCACTAGCGACAACCAGTGAAATGAAATCCTAGAGAGCACCTCAATAAATGGGTAAACATTTATCTAACGTTGAGCAGTTAATACCAGACCGGGCGTCGCCTTCTGCCCGGATTACGTAGGTACATTAAATATGTCCACTTATTTGTAACGCAAAACCTAACTATTTGGTACGCAATCACGCTTTTAATTGCCATTTGTGTCAGTGTAGTGTGCCTAGTAGGACCATATTTTGAAACTATTTTCTTGCAAAACTTTTTTGTCATTTATTATATAGTTATCATGAAATGATTTTTGTGTTTTCAAAAAAAAAACTTACTCGCATTGTCTTTAGTTTTTTAGTTATTCCGTGATCATGGCGCATGAAACTGAGCCGAAATATTGTAAAAATGAAAAATTCGATCATGGTAAACAACCCGTTATAACTGACTTTTGTATGTTCTTCTATTTTCGCTAACATATTTTTCGGTTAAGAAGTCTACCTACTCTTTGCAGCTCATTTTGCAGTATTGCAAGAAATCCTCGCGGGTAGCTTACCTTATGTTGCATGCCATTGGGCTCTATTCTAGTCTTTGTTCCGTTTATTCGTCCTCTACACAACAAAGCTACGTCCTACTTTTAGATAAAAACAGAAATAACTGTCCCCTTTCCTTTTGAAATTGCGAGCTGTTCTCTTATTTCGCTAAATTCGAGGACACTATGAAATCCTACGCACTCAATATGAAGCGTCCCACATAAATAATTTGTCTCATACCCTAAATCAGATTGAGAATATAAGGCTATCAGTTCAATCAACACGTGTTAAATTAATGGGGTCTTACGAACCTTATTCATACTTCAGTCTAGATTCTGATTCACTTTGTTTTTGGTTGGGTATTAAAGGGAGGTTTTAAGGACATTGTCAACTGTATAAGACAGCAAGACCAATATCTACATTAATTACTGAATGCTGAAGGCTGCTGTATATTCACGTGAAGCCGCGGGCGGACAGAAGGTCCAAATAAAGAGCAAGAGATCATATCAAAACTTTCGCCTTTGATAATTGTAGTAGGGTCATGAATGACAAGGCTGAGAATAGAAGGCGGGTCTATCACGAATATCGATAGAATATTAATTGACGTGTAGGTATCAGTCGAAGATGAGCCATCATCGAAGTCACGAGGCCGTGGGAGCCAAGTCAACGACCTAATTAACGTTCCTTAATAGACAAAGAACTCATTAAATGGAATTCAGTGAAAGTTATAGGTCGACAAACACTAAAAAGTAGTGTGTAGCTATAGTATGAACCTGTTATGGATCATATAGGTGTCAATTCAGATGTCGCCAGAAGGAAACTAATTCGAGAACACTAAAAAGTTGCATTCCCTTTAATAGTGATCGAAATAAAAACGATACCATGATATTTTGTTTTTGTTAATTAGTGTGGCTAAATTTTGGCTACATCTGTTTTATTGACGCCCTTGTTTGTTTTCTCTTAGAATCAGAACTGTAGTTCTAGAAGATTCACCTACACTTAACCTACCTTTGTTTGGTGTATATTTTTCGGTATCCGAAATTCGTAGAACCGCAAATCCCTATACTGTATTGTACACGCTATTAATCGCATGATCCCAAGCAATGGAACACCGATTCCACTGAAATTTACTGTGTTTAGTAACAGTACAATACGATTCAGATATTAAGCAAAGCGGCAGACTATAATCCAACCAATCAACTCTTGGAGATTGGATGCGAATTTTCACATGCCCTTGCTGATTGGTCAGCCATCGACATGGAATAAAGTGATAAAGAAATTTCTAAATGCAGACCTACACCGATAATGTCCAATTTACTTGTTCGTACATTCTCAAATCTCTCGTATATCGTCAAGTTGGAGTGGGACTCTAATGCGCAAGTTAAGCCTTTCCGAGAAACTTGGCAGACGTTGCCTTCTTTTTGTTTTAAACGCTATACCCCAGCTCTTGTCAAGTTTGCGAAGTATTCGAGCCATTATATTCAAATACGAGTTTAAAAAATGCCGTAGTTGTAGGGCAGATGTTCAAATCGGTTTAATATATGTTATATCATATTCATCTGATGTTTTACTTTCATTGAGGTTTATAAAAAAAGTACGTTGATAAAAAATAACAAGACGACCGATACAAACTCTATGATGAATACAATTTGTATAATAGTTGTAGATGAAAATACAGGACTTGTGAACAAAGAAGCAGATATAAATAAATAATTTGAGACAGTCCACACAGCTTTAACTAGACGCAAATGAAAGAGATTGTATTATTTACAAAAATACTTATTCGATCAAATCTATGTATAATCGACATGAGTTTCGTAGGCGTGCGTAGGCAGACACCGAGAAACGTGGAAGACGGTAACTTTGCTAAAACGTCGAAAAATATACGCATTGAGTTACGTGACGTAATGATAGAAATGTAGACGTGAAGTAGCATTTCTGACGCGTTATGGGGTAGGTCAGTCAACATACGTATAGAAAAGTATTGATTTAGTCTAGACAGGTTTAAGTGGTTAAAGAGACTAAACATCAAATTCAAATGAAAGTGAGTTTAAAAGAAAGGTAACTATTACGATGACTTTCATTATATTTATTGAATAACTATTAGATCTATGATAAATCAATCAATTATACCTAGCTCGAACTTCGAAGCTGCTAACGTAATTACTTCGCGTCGCGACCATGGCACTCATATATCATGACAGTAAAAAACACGTTAAAACAGTGATAAATACCAATACCGTTATCGAGTAGCCAATTAACAGGTTAAATATTCATGGAGCAGACGCCCCTCATGATATTGCGGGTGATATTATTTAAATGATAGGTTAGTAGGGAGTTAATCACTGAATGCATACCGACCCCCGCGCAACCACCCACTCCGTCACAGGAGGTGACGGAGTGGGTTGCTTTGCTTTACACTGGCGTAAATTCGAATGAATTGAAGGTAAATGCTAGTTGTCGCATGATTTAACACATATTCAAGAATGCTAATAACGCACATGTGAAGCTGAAGGCCCTGTAATTCATCAGTGGCGCGCTTTTTCAGGTCGCACCGGTGCGGTGGTGAAGCCTGGCAGTAAATGTGTTACCATCACGACGTTTGACGACCTCTGTAGCGCGGTGGGCGAAGGTCCGCCTGCGACACAGGAAGTTGCGGGTTTGATTCCCGCCTCGGGACAAATGTTTGTACGATCTGCAGATATTTGTTCAGGGTGTGTTCTGGTTGTTTTCTATGTATAATAAAAAATATCTATCTATGTAATGTATTGTATTAAGTATATCAGTTATCTAGTATCCATAACAGAAGCTCTGCTGAGTTTGGGGCTGGGTGTATTGTCCGGCATAATTTATTTATTTTATCAATGTTACAATCAAATAAAAAAAACAGACATTTTCTATAACATCTACAATGCAATAGACTAAAAAGATCTATGATCTCTGAACATAGGATAAACTTACTTAGGTACTACTTATATTGTAGATATTATTAAGAATTTACTAAGTGTACTTAAAATGCTTTGATCACAAATATACGATCCAACAATGAGTAATGTAATGAACGAAGCTTTGCATATGGTGACAGGAGCACCACGCTGCATTTGACATATCCCAGTAGAGATAGAGGTTATGGATATTTTGGTAGTTCGATCAGCTAAAGGACAAATTGGCTATTGTGTGTTGACGCGAGATGGGAAGATACTACGCATTTACGCTAATTGACCGATTATAGCAGTGAATGCGTATAAAAGATCGATATTTGTCTCATCGTCATCATCATCACCAGCCTATAGAAGACCACTGCTGGACATTGGCCTCCCGTTCTTCGCGTGTTATGGCCGGCCCACTGTCATTTCCGATATTTGTCAACTGCAAAATGATGGAAGAGAATATTGGAAAACTCAAAAATCAAATCATGGTAAATATCCCGTTTTAAATGACTTTAGTGATGGAAGAGAGTTATGTCAAGGGTAAGTCAAAAATCATCTTTGATAAAAATAAGATTTTTTTTAAATATTTTCTTTTCAAAAAAGTTTCACGATATTGAACATTCTAGGTCTATAATATTTAAGAACAGAGCTATTTAGTTTTAGTTTCTGTTGATTAATTTATATTTTTGTTTGGTTCCTCACTATATTAGACCTTGCGCACCACGGTCTCCACGGAAGATCAGCGCTATGGTATGATCTGCTCTACCATAGCACATGCTGAGTGGAGACCGATTTTTGTCAGTCTCTGTCGTCTGTTAATCTTAGTTTAGTTTACAAGAGTCTCTGTTCTATTCTGACAAAATAAAAATCTTTTTACTTACTTTTACTTTACTTTACTAATATAATATTTAAAAAGCTTTTCTAGCGCAAGGCAATGGATTATTAATTTAAACCTAGCACACAGGTATGTGTTATAAATGCAAATCTAAATGAATACCTTGTCAAGGATAACCTTGGCAGACAACAGAGTAGGTACAGAAGGCTAGCGAAACAAAGAAGTCAGCAAGGTCGCATTTCAATAATAAATAATGCACTCTAACTAAGTGGCATAAGGATCTTTTAGGAATAGCAGGATCTAGAACAGATGTTTCAAAGTAATTTGAATTCAAATGTGATAGATTGAAGGACAAAAGACAAACTCCAGAAATTGAAACTGTGGGACCCGAAACTATATAATCACGGTCCTTTATAGGCCTTATGTAAATGTGGTGATTTTCCATCTCGAAATACCTTATGCAATCAAGTTTAGGAAACCGCAAACTACATATATCAAAGGTATTGCGTTTTGTTTAAGCTGAAATGGTTCGTTGAAATTGCCGCTTTGAATTTTTTGCTAGCGTTAATTGAGATGATCAATGCTAGAAATCACAACACCCGGAATAAAAACCTGCAAGTCATGCAAACTTTTCATAACAGCAACTCCTGTGCATCTCCCTTTTAGAATTAATTAATAATGCTGGGTAATTCACAGCATCATCTAGCCCCGAACTCAGCGCAGGTTGTGTTATGTGGTTTTGTACTGTTTATTCCACCTCGTAGGTATATATATATGTTACACTTGATGTTGTTAAGTTCTATACATGATTTTTATATATATATCTAACAATAATTACTTTATCACACACAAACTTTTGTCATGGGGACACTATAAGGGATAGTACAAAAAAAAGCAGACAGACATGCCTCATCTAAACGAAATAAAAATAATAATCATATGAAACAGTAAAATAAATAATAAATAAATTAAAATATATGTCAAAGTATGCTGCTGTACTGTCTAACAATTCAGAAAATATTGTACAAATTACATATTAAACAATGAAAATAATTATGAAATAATATCAGGAATATATTTAATTTAAATTTACGTGTACAATAATGCTGCTGTATAGGGTCATAGATGGCTGATATAGAGGTATAAAAACCATTGAATATGATACAAGGATGATAATTGTTAGTAATCATAACAGAAAGACTGATCCAAGTTCACTAAAACCGAGCTTCACGTTGAAAAGCCATATAATCTGCTTAGCATCCAATTTAGCCCATTAGCTGTGACATGGATCTGTGAGTGTTGCCACTGAATATTGAAGTGTGTTCCGTGCACGTGATGTGTTTGCTCGTGTGAGTAGAGTATACCTTCTGTGCCTGCCTGAATCCCTACTAGGGTCGCAGAATAATCAAATATGGTCTCGAACTCATAACTCTTTAACTTACTTGCTTAACACTTTCATTGCTTCAAGGTTATTACTCTCCAGTCAAAGTTATTGACACTGTACACAAATATAGCCTCGTTGATGCTAATTCTTGATCCTAATGCATGTTTACAGCCTTATAGAGATAGAGAGTGAATAATAATAGAAGAGAAGGACTATTCATAGCTTTCAGCCTTCCCTAGTCCTTACTCTTCTATTCTTATTATTCGCAAAAAAATTAGTAAAACTTTCGAAACTATCATAGTTATTAACAGACAAACCATTTATAACGGGATATTTACCATGGTTTGATTTTTGAGAAAACATTTAACGTGACCAATGGTAGTGGTAACGGTCGTAGCAAAAGACAAAAATTCGGATAGATCAGTACCTATGCCTGCTAATAAAAACTTACTCACAGTGCCTTTAGTTATTCCGTGATCAAATGCTAAAAACCGAATAAAATAAATATGTAATATTCCCATACATACAACCAACATGTTTTTTTTTTTGCAGTTTTTATAGATAGTATGGAACCCTTCGTGCGAGTGCTACACGCACTTGGCCGGTTTTATTTTTGGATACTGTGATTGTGACAGCCCTGTACCGTGTTGTAGCTCCTGTCACTGCCAGAAAACAACGTGGAAAACTGGAATATTTAGAACAATGGATATTGGACTTTGATAGACCAAAAATAGAGCTAGCTTTGATTTGTTTAGTTCTAAAAATAAATCCAATTCTTTGTGCCAAAACATTCTTTATTTGCAGGTTGCGCTCATTGTAGTTGAATTTACAACATCGAGGTATGAATAAAAAAATACTGAATTTCAAAATATGTATGTAATTTATCTACCTAATGTATGCATTGAGTATATCAGTGATCTAGGACCCATAACAAAAGCTCTGCTTGGTTTGTAGATGCTGTGTGGATTGTTGAGCATTATTTATTTATTTTAGTAGATGCACAAGACATAATAATTATATCAATTTCAAGGCCAATGGTATCGTCATTGTTGATGAAGGAGGAAACTGTTGATAATCTAAGGCCCATATTATGAAAGCTTGCGCAGTCATAGATGCCTATATGCTTGGGAAACGTTTATGCATTAGAAGAGCGTTACTAAAGTAAATTTGTAAATTGGTTGCCAGTTGCCTGGAAGAGATCGCTTCTAAGCGATAAGGCCGCCCATTGTACTTATCGCGTGTAATGTCTTTTTTGTAATGATCTGCATCTGGTAGTATAATAAACGATTTTTGTATTGTATATGACTCAGCAAACTTTCAAAATACGGGCCTAAGAATTATTTCAATACCTACGCGTCTCCGGAACTCCGGATGTATGAATTAGGGAGAACAAATCTTGAAACCCCTTTTTTAAACAAATGCTTTTAAAAACTTGAGAGAGTACTTGAGGTACGACAAACTGTTTCACCAAAACACTTTTTGCACTAGCCCCTGATTATTTATTCCGGTTTGAAAATGCACTTGTGCACGAAACTTGCTCTCTATACATCCAGCCTCACCGGGAGATATTAAAGCGTGGGTGGGCAGGGTGGGTAGGGTGTACCACCCACCCCCTGGGCCTACGCGAGTTTGCATCGGCTTTAGTTGTAAAATAGGCTTTATAGTAGTGGTTTTACATTTAAAATCGAGTGGGTGACGAGACCGCACACTCGGAGGTACTGATAGCTTTTCTCATCTAGGTCCTGAAAAGAATGAGTGTTGCTGGTAGAAAATTGTTATAAAAATTAATGGACTACACTTTTGGTAACATTTTTTGAACCTAGATAAATACTATTTTAATACAAATAATGCAATATTATAGTGGAAATATGCTTGAATTAGAAATAATTTTGGTATTACGTTTGTATGAAGAATTCGTCCCTCCGGTGGCCCCTTAAGAGCCAAGCGACTCGACTTATCTTCCGACTGGCACCTAGCTAGGCGCGTCGCTCAGTATAGCCACTGCTATAGTATGGAATACGTCTATCGCTTAGGATCACTAAGTCGCTTGGCACTTAGCAGTAAGCGGGTCGCTTGACTCTTAGCAGTAAGCGAGTTGCTTAGATCTAAGCAGTAAGCTAAGTTCTTTGTAGTTCAGAATTAACCTTAGCGGTACAAATGATAAGCATACACGAGAACTTCAAGTAACATTACTGTAGGCGCACAAATTATTATCTCAACCACTTGCGACCTGAAGTAAAACGTCTACAAGTGAAGTTGCTGTAAGCGCAAACTGTAAGCTCATCTGCGTCCCCACTTGCAATCTGAAAACCTCCCGGCGACTAATTTCCGACAGACTAGTGCGCTTCTTCGTGCATTTATATTTTATTGACGACATTGTGGATTTGCGAAATGATTCGTTAAGATAATGTTCTACTATCTTTACTGTGATAAGAGGAATGAGTTAAGAGTATGACAGGTCTGAAGTTAAAAGAAAATAATCTATTGTATCCTTAGAAGCCAGTGACTATACTTCGATTTATAATCTAAGATAATATGAATTAAAACTTAACAAAACCTGATAATGATAACAAACATAAAACAACTAGGTAACAGCAAGGTCATTACTAAAAACTAAAACACAAACTTCAACAATGCATAATCTCACACGTGGAGCGAAAAATGTTTAAATTCTTCGAGTTCTCTCGTTCGAAAACGAACGAGAGGTCGATTACATGATTCATCATGCTAAAAAAAAGCAAAGCTTACATTCATGAAAGCTTTCATAACCAAAAATTATGGCGAGCTTCTGTGCTTTGCTTCGATGATACCAAAGTACCAATATTCCATGGGTAAACCCATTTGTATACATAAAATATCCAGATTTATGAATCGGAGTATAGGCTGCTGTGAACATAATTTAATCTCACCTAGTCACTAAGATTTGACATTGTATGCATGCAGAATACCTACAAATAATGCGTGTGGTGGACACATAATAAAGAATTATCCATCTATCTATTTATATGTGCTGATGAAGGATCCTGAAGATTTGAAAGCTTTTGTGAAGAACTGACAATTTTGATAATTGGTACTTACTATCATATAATTGGTGTGGTGCTTCTTTCTCGCTACACACCACAGTGTATGTTGTGACTTGTGACTTGAAAACTCGATGTCATTTTTTTCATCCCCGTATCGTGACGACTTGTATAGTTTGTTTACATACCTGAAATGATAACAGATAATATGAATAAGCCGCTCAAACACCAGCTGCTAAATTATAAGGATGTAAGTAGTTTTCCAGCGTAAGGCAATTTCAGATTATTTGAACAACATAGTAATTAGAACAAGTTTTTCTTGATTGTTATATCCATGATATGTTGTGGGTTTCGGGTCATATGAGACGATAAGTAGACTCAAAGATTTGTAATTTATTTTAAGGTAAACCAGAAGGAGATAAAAATGTCATAATAAATAAAAAATGCTGGACAATTCACAAGAAATTATCTAGCCCCAAGGTAAGCAGAGCTTGTGTTATAATTACAGACTAAACAAATGATTCTTTAACATTATATTTAGCTTAATAAAGGTTTAATTCTGGCAAGAGCGTGTCGGACCACGCACAGTAAGTACCCTAGTTAACACTCGTTTTTTTCGCCGTGAGAATCTACGGTTTCCATAGTGATCATTCTGTCTGTCATCTGTGAGTGAATCCAAACAACCACTCACAGATGACAGAATTATCGCTATGGAAACCGTAGGTTTTCACCGCGAGAAAAACGTCTGTTAACACTTTGATTTCTGAAATCACACGGTATGTGTTTTCTACGAGTGACTAATATGCGTAAATCCACACTAGCGCAGCGGCTGAGAAAATACAGATCTTTGTGACTCAGCACAGCCGTAATATTTTTCGAACCACTTTGAATGCGATTTTTTTTCGACGGCTGCGTTCTTTTTTTTAACCTAAGCCATTCGTGCTACCGCTCTACACAGCGGTTGTGTTGCGCCGCACATGCGTTTCGTTCGAAAAATATTACGGCTGTGCTGAGTCACACAGATCTGTATTTTCTCAGCCGCTGCGCTAGTGTGGATTTACGCATATTAGTCACTTGTAGAAAACACATACCGTGTGATTTCAGAAATCAAAGTGTTAACAAAGGCCCTAAGGGCTGCCCTTGCAATTTGATGTGTGCCCATGTTTTTATTCAACTAAATGCTTTTCCTAGTGTACGCTATACATAAAGTTCAGCATATATATTATAATGTTAGTAGTGCGTGATAGTAGAAATTCAAGCGATGTATTTAAGCTGTATTTGTCGAACGGAAGACAGAAGACGTTAGGATTTCTTTTCTTTAGGATACTCGTAGAATGATGACGATTCTTTGATAATGGCAACTGTGTCTGTGTTTTGGACACTTTTCTGTCAGTGACAAGTAATGGAAAATAATAGTAAAATCAATGAGTTGAGAGACAGTTCAGTTTTAAATGGCAGTAATTTACGAGTTTAGCTGCCGTTTTATCGCAATATCACTGTCTTCAGCTCGTACCAACCAGGGATAAGTTCCACCTCGGCCTTGTCTGTTTGACCTTTTTGTTTCGCGAGCTGGAGTCACAAATTACCGCGATGCAGGTTATGCTGAGCTGGTTCAATCCGTTCTTATGATGAAGTGAATTGGATAGTACGCCATTAAATCACATCACCCTAATATATAAAATACTATGATGTATGTATTATATAGTACATACAAACCTTCCTCTTGAATCACTCTATCTATTTAAAATAAAGAATCAAAATCCGTTGCGCAGTTTTTTACATAGGGACAGACAGACAGCGGGAAGCTACTTTGTTTTATACTATGTAGTGATAGTTCATAATCAAATTACTTTATCAAGTAGCTGCATCATTTATGACAAATTATTGTATTTCTTTTGTCATTTAGATTTATAGCTTACTTGTTTTTTTTTTTGTTGTAATATTTGGATGGATGGATAGATTGTTTGTAACTTCTTTACGCCAAAAATACTGAGCGGAACGGGCTGAAGGCTTTTTCTCTGCATAGAGAATATATTTAATAATACCAAGAATGAACTAGCTGTTCTTCTATACCTGGAGGTACCCATAAAGCTAGAAGTAGACTTAATTAAGCATTATGATTTTACATAAAACGTGCGCGTGAGCTGAATAACTAATAGTCTGGGACAAGCAGGTGGGCCGGCTGCGATTAGATGGACACCCTGTATAGTCGTCTGCAACACCAAGGTTTTACTACAACCTGTATAAGTAATGAGTGCTTCCTTTTATCATTGGCACATGAACACTTTAGTACCTTTTCATACCAAGGAACGCTAATTCGGGTGGTTGCGTAGACAAGTTAAGTTTAAAGCGACAAAATACCCAAGTGTACTTTGATTTCGTACATCCTAATGAAGCAGAATGTACTTTACTTGTAATGTACCTTATGTAGGCACTTATAGGGAACTGTCTAGGTTTGTCTTAGATGGTTGATAAGCCTAACCAAATAAGAAAATTTATTAGAATTATCAGAATTTTAGTATTCTTATTTATTGCAGTCATACCAATTAGATCTTAGTGACTGTACTCCGATTCAGAATCCAAGATATTTTCTGTCAACAAAGACATTTTTAAATGAAAAAACCTAATCTAACAAAGACGGATAACATAGCAGAAAACAACAAGATAACAAGCAAAGTTACACGCGCACAGATGTGCAGCGAAAAATGATTAAAGTTGAATTCGAAAACGAAAGAGAGATAAATTTAATGATGAATGAAAGCTTTACAAACCAAACATAGTTTCGAGCATCTGTGCTAAGCTTCGATGATATAAATGTCGTTAAATAGTTTACACTACACAATATTCCTTTGTAATACATACACATAATATCAAGGCACTACCTTCGCATTTATGATATTAATGTGCTTCATCATCATCATCATCAGCCTATAGCACTGCTGGACATAGGCCTCCCCCAATGAGCGCCATAGCGCCCTGTCATCAGCTTGCCGCATCCAGCATCTACCTGCAGTCTTTCGCAGGTCGACGCTGGATGCGGCAAGCTATTAATGTGCTTAAACACATGCAACCAGTCAGGGAACAGATAAAAGTAACCAGCAGTAAATTAAACCCCTCAAATGAATAAGAACGATCATAATTCTGTTAGCTTAACACTTTTAAAGGGCGACTAATTTCTCGGCCTGGGCGGGCGGGGGTGTGAAACACCCTACCTACATAATACTTTCAAACCAAAGGTCAACGGGTAAACTTTGCATCAACTCCTATTCCGATGAACAAAAACTCAAACAGAAATAAACTTATAAAGAGACCTTCCCATATTTTTTGTTTGCGGTAAGTCGCTTAGAATTTGGGACCCGATCTTTTCATAGAGGATGAACAGGCAATATCTCGGTTGAACAACATTGGTACTTCCAAATTTTGTTCAACCGATTTTGCCTGTTAAGTTTTAAACTCGGTTTGTATAATGATTAATGACCTTATAACCCAACCATTTTTGATGAGTTCTAAAAATAGTAAAAGTCCTAAAACCTAGTACGTAGAGTACGTACAGAGGACAAAGAAAAAAAAACATAGTGAAAAAAAATACGTAAGAGTTATTTGTGTAACACAAAATAAGAGAAATAAAATAACCATTATAATATACAATGATACCAATGCTTTTCTGAGTGAATTACAATCAAATAATATAAACATATTAGAATTAATGAAACCAATCTGCTAACTGCAGACTGTTACAACAATCTACAGGTAGCTCCACCGATCAATAACAATACGAATAGGAAGCGTCCCCAACACGCTGGCTGCATTGCCCCCTGCTTTTCTAAGTACATTACATACATTAACTTTAGTTTTATCAACTAGCGACATCTAGCGGCGCGTTGTTGAACAAATAACTACTAGCGAATGACTAGTGCAATTTATCTAAGTTTGTGAACTGAAACATTATGTACAAAACGAATATATTCATTAGGTACACATAAATCGCTTAATTTAGCATTCCATTAACTACTCATAATTTTCATTTTAATTCCCTGAAAACCATAAAATCCCTGTAAAACTATGTCAAGGAAACATCTACGCATAATATGTACTTTCTTTAGCAAATAACTATACAACTACCAGCAATCAATAAACTAATATATATAATAATCACCAAAAATCACCACAAATTATCAAAGTCATAAAATGTAAAAGTAACCAGAAGGAGAGACTCTAACTAATCGAATGAAAAACACAAAAAACAATACGTTGATTCGTATATTTTTTTCGGAAGAGCTTCATTCATGCTTGTTTAATATTCAAACGCTGGTGGCTCCGCCTGTAGGACTTTCAGGCGATTAAAAAGCCGGGTCTATGTTGAAAAAAACTGGACGTAATACTGTTGAAGGAAGTCAAAACTTCTTTAGGCGCGTTGAGCACTTTTTGGGTGAACAAAAATCACGGAACTCGCGTCATCGTCACCGACCGCTTACCTAACTGTATATAATATAAATGTATAGGTACTTTTTGGTTACACAAAAAATTTATACAATCGAATTGAGAACCTCCTTTTTTAAAGTCGGTTGAAAATACTGAAACTCAAAAAAATTACTTAGTTTTCACTTCTATCGTCAGTCCCCAAAGACTGCCCACATGTTTTTTTTTTCGAACTTTGAAACAATGATAATAATTTGTAGTAAGTAAAGTACTCTTCTTATTGTTGGTTGGGTGCGATATAAACTACCTATTAATTAATTAATTTATTTAGGCTCAGAGTTTCGGCAACTTTAGCCGGTAGAAGCCGGCTCGAAGGACCAACCGGCCGGGCATCTTTGCCCACCCAACCAATGCCGTGTGTTTAGCAAAACGACAATTCCACTCTACATATTTCAAACATTGGCCACATTTGGTATTCGGTAAAAAAAACCTAATGCATTAGAAATGTACCAGAATACGCTTTTGCTGGTGTGACTTGAATAAGAATGAAGTCAAATTGGATCAGGGTAAGATAAAATCTACAGGAGCTGCCATATTTTATGTGTGGGATTTAGATTTTGTAACAAATTTATTACTAGATCCTGCCCGCGGCTTCACACGCGTTGTTTCTATGGAAACGTTTTAAGGTTATTTTTATCCAATGGGAACTGATTTATGGGATATAAAGTAGCATGCCTGTATTCAATTACAGGCTTAGAACGTCGTCTGTTATCAAATTTTTTTGCCTAATTCGTTCATAAGTGTCGGCGTTATGATTATTTACGGTTTAACTAAGATAAATAAGAAGGTTCTATTTTTTATTTCACATTATTTTATGTTATCTCGACTTTCGTAGATATACTTATATACTACTGGGTACTGTGTACGTGTACTAATGTCGATGATGAAGTAAAATACGCCAAAAGAACATACACAATCCATTATATAATTACAGTTTTATCACACATATGAGATACAAAAAATAAATAGTAGCGTACAGTTCAGTACATACGTCTATTAATAACGTTAAAAGAATTAAACGTTTCACGAATCAATGACATATTATATCGTAGTACCGTATCCTTGTAGTGAAATATACACACAGACGCATTCCCTATTCGGCCGAATCAGCGCGGTCATTGGCATCGCAAGGAAGCCATTACCACAGATAAAATAATAATCAGATTGAACCCCACCATAACAATATGGTAATGTTTACTCTTGACCGAGGCGTAAAATATTGCTTTTTAAGTTACCCAATTAAGGAAATTCAGATGTCATAAAAAGTTAAATTAGATAAACCCAAGTAATTAAAATTGTTAGGAAGAATTAAGAATTCAATATCTTTAGTCTAATTGCTAAAGAATTTCCTAAGCGCCATCTACATCGCATTGCCTAATTAAAACGCAGACGGGCAGTGGCTGGCGGCGCGGCGGCGAATGGCTTGTCGTCGACCGTGCCTCTTGCCGCCGCCTGCGACATGGAACCAAAATAATAATGCACTAAATGTTTGTCTGTCTGCGAATCCAAAGTCAAGGCAACAAAAAATAATCACCGATTCCAAAGTATGGCAGAAATTTGTGCCGACACGCACGCCCAAGTGAGCAGCCCCTTTATTTGACAGCAAATTAATAATCACCTTAGTGACCGGAACGCCTTAACTAACAGCGGTCACTGGGCAACATCGACTTTATAATGTAAGCAATAAAGTCTAAGGTAAATATTTGTATTTGAATATAATGATTTTACACGATTCCAATCCTTGCGCTGGGAGTATTAAAGCTTAAATTGAGTGTTGGTGCAAAGTTAATAGGATGTAATTTATCCGGGTTGAAGCGCTACGTTGCCGCTCGGGGTGTCGCGCGAGTGAGACGATAGCGGATGATTTCTTAGGGACTGACGAGGACGGAGATATGTTTGTTGTTTCGCGCGGAGTCATTAGTCGAGCTCGCGGGCGCGCCACCGTCGCCGTATTGTGGAAACAAGGTGCGATCGCAAACGTCCTAAGCGGCGAACTCATTAATTTTCAGGAAGACGTGAAATTCCCTCTCATTGCTTGCCCTTCGGTAAATAGCTTCCAGCTTGTTTCAGCTCACTATGCTATTGTACCAGTAAGTGCTAATTGTGACAAGGCTACCTTATCATCGCATATGAATATTATCTGTAGCATCAGAAACCTATTAAAAGACCTTTAACCTAATAAACAATACACCAATGATTCTTAATCAAGTATTTGTAAGTAATTTACGTAACTAGGTCTTAAATACTTGCAACACGATGATTAATTTATAATTCAATACTAACCTCAATAAGCATTAAGAATTCAATAAACAGAGGTTGTTGAATAATTTCACTCAATAAAACATCCAGGGCAACAGCGATAACCCAAAATCGGTTCTAGTTGCTCCTCAGGGCGACGGTGAGGTCACGCTGATTTACGACGAGGTAAAACAAAACAATCCCAGCATTCCTTATGCTTACTACTCATACAAACAAGACACCCGACACCAGGAATGCAGTGATACCAATAACGGACATATCTTAAAACATTACGTCTATTATACTCGTACCTTTACTTTTATTATCTTATATGTATATATAAAAATCTATTGCTGTTCGTTAGTCTCGCTAAAATTCGAGAACGGCTGGGCCGATTTAGCTGATTTTGGTTTTGAAATATTTGTCGTAGTCCAGGGAAGGTTTAAACGGGTAAGAAAATATGGTAAAATTGCACAGCAATTTAACGCGGGCGAAGCCGCGGGGCGCAGCTAGTTTTCTTTTATATTAAAATGCATTATGTTTTTGTATTTGCCGGATGACTGATATATACTTAATACATTACCTACAGGGATATATATTTTATATTATACATAGAAAACGATCAGAGCACCCGAAACAAATATCTGCATCGTACGAACATTAGTTTCCAGGCGGGAATCGAATCCACGTCCCACCACGCCACAGAGGTCGTCAACATTGTTCATAAGTGGGTGTAATTTATTAAGTGATCGTGTTCCTGTTTCACTAATCCAGATTAGATATTATTCTAAGAATTAGGAGTAGGAATTGGATGCGAGTACAATAGAAGACAAGTGAGTACATGATATAGTGATGTCTACCGCTGGGCGTGGTAGCTTTGTCTATCTGTCACGTCCGTCCGTGACATCTGTTGTCTGCGTATCGTGCCTATCGGCAGTTTATCAGCTTATCTGCCTTAACTGTTCTGCCCGATAGCTTACTAGCGAATCATGTAATCAATTTGGTAAGTATGATTTGGAACATTGAATACGACATACAGTGCCGCCATCAATATTTGTTATCTGAGAAGGTTAATGTCAATTTTTGTTTGTCATTATTGATTAAAGATAATGATTATGTATAAATCAAGCAGTATAAATGAAAATACGTCAATTAGTATTAAGGTAAGGCTGAAAAACAGCGCTGATCATAAAATGTTCAGCACACGCTGAGCCAACCCCTATTTCGGCGCAGGGTCATGGAGGCAGCCTTATTTTTACTACCACCCTCCTATGTCACTTACCTCCATGTTAAATTGTTTTTGTTTTCCCTTTGTTTATTCTATACCTGTATTTTGTACTTATGTCCAAATAAATGTTTTTTCTATTCTATAAAATGAAGAATTAGCAAGCTGAAGTGGCAGTGGGTCGGCCATATCTCGCGAAGAACCGACAAACGCTGCTGGGGTAAACGTGTGCTTGAATGGAGACCGCGACTTGTTAAACGTAGTGTAAGACGCCCTCCGGTCAGGTGGGATGACGACCTATGAAAGACTGCTAGCAGATGCTGGATGCGGCAAGCTGAAAACAGGGCGCTATTGCGCTTATTAGGGGGGCCTATTTCCAGCAGTGGACTAATATAAGCTGATGATGATGAATAAACAAATGCGAAACGTAGCTCATACATATCAAGTACATAATTTAATTATAACAAAAGAACATCCCAGAAGATTTCGTTAAAACTTCGATAAAACCGGTAATATTAATGGCTTAACCAGAAGATTTCGTTGAAACTTGATAATAAACCGTTCGTTGAATTTAATATAGAGCAGAAAACCAAATTTACTCGCAATTGGCAAGTCACAGGATGATAGATCAAACCATTCTAAGAGAGAACTCTAGCCGTCTGCCAATAACCGGTAATATTAAAGGCTTAAATATAACAAAAGAACATCCCCAAAGATCTTGTTAAAACTTGATAATAAATAAAGATAGAGCAGAAAACCAAATTTACTCGCAATTGGCGTGTCACAGGATGATAGATCAAACCATGCTAAGAGAGAACTCTAGCCGTGCGTCGTATGCCAATAACCGGTAATATTAAAGGCTATTAAAATGCAATAATAAACCGAACGCAATCCGGTCACGTTCGTATTTGGCATTCACAATGGGAGGCGGGATGCACCGGGCGCTTCCGACAACCGGCAGGCGCGACCACGCAACAAGGTAAACGCAGTGCTTCTTTATGGATTCCGGATAGTTTCTTTCTGGTAAGGAATAAGGATAAACACAAGAAAACAAACGTAAGAAACCGGCCTAGTGCGAGTCGGACTCGTGCACAAAGGGTTATGTACCATTATCTATAAAAACGGCAACAAAATAATGTCTATTATATAAAAAAAATATTATATAAACCATGTCTGTTGTATCCCATTCAACAGACATGATTTTTTGCTCCCCTTAAATATTTGTTTCATTTTTATTTAATTATTTATTTTTAAAGTGAATATACTATATCTATAACTTAGTATTCAGTGAATATTTCAAGCGTCTACCTGTAGTCGTTATCAAAAAACGAGAAAACATTTTTTTTTCGCCTTTAATTTATTTTATTCTGTTTTTAAGTGTTTGTTGCTATAGCGTCCGGATCCAGAATAGGTAATGTCGGGTGTGTGAACTCGCTCCTAGAACTACATACGCCATCATGGAAAAATTACGGATCCTGTGTGAATGCGCTCTAAGAATGTTTTCAAGAAAGCACTGAAGACTAAGCTTAAGTCACGTAGGTAACGAAACGTGCCATAATTTAGATGACATATAACCAAACTTATCTACATATCACAGAGTTTCGTTTTTGAAGACACACACAATACATCACAAAAGATAAGAAACAACTTTGTTTTTTTTTAGGTCTTTCCATTATATCGCGTAAGATTCAGAATGAGTACGAGTTATTAAGAAATGTCCAAAAGTCGGAGTCGAACATTTATGGACATAATAAAACTTTGTATTTAAAATAAAATAAATAACTTAATAAAAACATTTTATTCGAAATAATATATTCATCGATAAGATCCATATTTTGTTATAAAAAATATTGAAGAAAATACTTATAAATTAAGTTTAGTAAGAACATAGGTACAGTTTTTTTGTCAGACAGCGTTTTTCAGTTTTAATTCCCATTATATTGTTAGCTCTATTTTATGTCCATGTAAGTTTATTATAATATTTGTATGTAGGTATGTAAGTCTGTTTTCTGTTTCTTTTTTTTTCTTTTCCAATTATTTATTAAAATGCCACCGTCTATATTGTACCTTCATGTCCAGTCCATCCTAAGCTTGCCTGGAAGAGATCGCTCTGTACCTTAATCTAATTTTTATCTCTGTATTGTTTTCTGTTTTGTGTGGTATAATAAAGTGTTTTCTATCTATCTATCTATATCTACATTATATACACACATATTTTCAACTCCCTAAAGTCAAGTAAGAGACCAAAAAGTAGGATACGTTCCCCTTGTATTTACATTTCTATTCGTAAGTTATCAGCGCCAATGCCAAACTTTTGGGTGTAACAAAATATGGGCTAAAAAGTTATTTGTCTGGCCTATTTGCTGCAGTGAACGAGTGGCTTACCTATGGCTTTCCATAATAATGTAGATAAATAAATAAATAATGTTGGGACTACCCTCACACACAGCATAATCTGCACCAGTAGAGCTTTTGATACACATATTCTTTGTAAAAAAGCTTATTACAAAATATCAGATTATCTAGATTCTAGATAATCTGATATTTTGTAATAAGATATCTTCTAGATTCTAGAAGATAAAAAAGCTTGGAACGAGTTTTGCTCCAACTCAAAATCTACCAACTTACAGATAAGCAAATCAAATGTACTAGACACATTAGTTATGAACATACTAGTGGTTTCTTGTCACTTCTTCCACTGGTGGACAAAAAATTGAAGTGAACTATAAAATAATTTAATTGATAATAATGAATAGTATAAAATATGACCTGTCTAAGTGCTTATTCGTAAGCTTAAAGAAATAAAAACTTTTCAATTTCATTTTCATTTGTTATGAGTACAAGATGACTGATATACTTAATACAATATATTACATAGATGGGTATGTTTTTATTATACACTAGCTGCGCCCCGCGGTTTCACCCGCGTGGTGATAGATATTTTGGATAATATACAATATATTTTATAAATTGTAGTCTATGTGTTATTCCGATATGTAAGCTATATTGTAAAGTTTCATCAAAATCCATTCAGTATTTTGCGTGAAAGAGCAACAAACATCCTCACAAACTTTCGCATTTATAATATTATTAGGATAGGATTTAAAATACCCAGAACACCCGGGACAAATATTTGCAGATTGAACATTCATTTGTCCCAAGGCGGGAATCGAAACAACTTAATAGGTATTCAATCTCACCGTCTATATTGTTCGTTCATGTCCAGTCCATCCCAAGGTTGCCTGGAAGAGATCGCTCTCAGCGATAAGGCCGCCCTTTATACCTTTATTCTAAGTTTTTATCTCTGTATTATTTTCTGTTTTTGTGTGTTGTAATAAAGTGTTATCTATCTATCTATCAATTTCTTTTATCCCTAATCATGGTATATCAAAAAATATAATTGATCACAATACAACAACACTGGTCCGTAATAATTACTCATCAGTTCATTGACTTGCCACAGGGTGACCAAGAATGACACGCGGAAATCAATACCATTTTAAAGAAACATCACTATTGTTTAATGGCTGCATATCAAAGTACAAAATAAGCAGGTAAGAGGTGGTAATTGCGGGCCCGGCGCGACATAGGACATCGTGGGAAAACGCCATCCGCTTGGGAAAGCATGGGAAATGAAGAATGAATGAACAGCTAAATCCATTTATCCTATCAATAATTTAATACTAAATGTCATTGGAAATGTCACGGTATGGATTAGAATGCTGTATTTTTATATACTTTTCTTTAATTCAATCTTTAACTAGTTTCTGCCCGCGGCTTCGCCCGCGTTGTATCTATGGAAATGTTTAAACGTTATTTCTATCACATTGATATGTCTTATGGCAAAAAAAGTACCTATGTTTGATTCAAGGATGAGAGCAACATCTATACAAAATTTCAGCCCGATCCGTTCTGTAGTCTTGGCATGAAGAGGTAACAAACATCCAAACTTTCGCATTTATAATATCAGTATATGATTTATTAATGCTCAAGAAAGTAGTGTGTCAATGTTTTTTTTTTTACTGAACGCTAAATGGCTTTTTATTAAATTTAGCAATACGATAGATTGTACCTATCCCGGAGAACAAATTGATAAAGGTGAGCGAAAGCGCGGGCAGCGGCTAGTCAAGTTATATTTCTTTACAAATCCACTCCAGACAAAACAATAAACATCAAATCACGATTAACAAATCAATAATGATATCTTTAGATATATCATACTGAAAATACTGAACAGCATAATAAATAATTCTGTAGAACGAATCAATGCATCTTTACAACTCTAAAAACTATGTTGTAATCTAAGAAGATCATAAATAAGACTCATCAATGATTTATTTGATAATGATCGCTCATTAGGCGCGTGCGCACACGCATATTCGAGCGTATTATTATTTGACAACGCTCGAATAAGCACGTAAGCAACGTGTTTTAAATTCCCATTACGAGATAAAGATACGTCTTCTCGTAATTATGGAGGTTTCGACAGAGCCTATGCATTTGATCCCCTTGGGAGTCGAGACCCTAGTCCATGGAGCACCTAAGTTCTCCGGTTTTTTTTTTATATCTGAGCAACTTGTCGAAGCGACGACGCGTGAACCGGGAGCCAGTGAGTATCTGGCGCAACGCATCAGCATTGCCTGCCATACAGCGGGGCTATGCAGCCAGCGTCTTGGGGACGCTTCCGACTGGTATTGATATGGAATAGTTGAGCTACCTGTAGATTGTTTGCAACAGTCTGCGGTTGGCTAGTTCTAAAATTAGAACTAGCCAACCACAGACTGTTGCAGTTTATTTCTATTCTTTGTTTTTAACTTTCTTTGTTAATAAAGAAATAAACTATCTTTATTAATAGCGAGAGAACTCTTTGCATCTAATAAAAGGACGGAAGTTGCAATAAATCAAAAACTGAACATTATGATTGCTTGAAATCCAATCAACATGCCCCCCAACACATTCGCAGAACACTTTCATTGCTCATTACTTTCAGCCTTTGATGTGAGGAACTCAAATGGTGCCTGTTACGCTCGCCGTGAGGTTTACAACGACAGATTCCTAGCTAGTTAGTATGTAAACTCTGTATTAGATGCTTTGTGTGGTCGTGATAAGGTTGCGAATGACGCGATGCGATTTCAAGTGGAGCCTGATTAGTTTATAATACCTAAATTAATTGACACCGATTCTTATCTCCAGCTACTACAGCCAAATATAATGTAAATATTTGTAAACAAATAGCCCATACTTAATCTAAAACTCCGTTTGTTGCTGTGTGTTTTTATACGAAATTTACATTCCTTGTCGATTTTTTATCCTTAATATATGTATATTGCTAACAATTATATCTGAAACTCGACGCCAGCGCCAAGTTCATAAATTTCATTTTTGTGGTTTGTTTACAAATATTTGACATCAATGAGGGAGGTTTAATCGGGGTATTAAGTAACAATATCAGTAGTAGAGTATGATCAGTTCGAGTCTATTCGATCGTAGTTTAGTCGAAAATTTGTATGTAACGCACTAACGTAGTAATCTTTATACCAGGAATGCAGCACCTGTATAGGTACCTAAAATACAGTATACTATAAGTCAATGTAGAGTACATCACCTGTATACCTGGAATTCAGCATTTAATTAGGTTGGATCAGTAACAGACAATTTTGAGGTAATATGTTTATGAGAGCGTTATGACTGTCTCTGCGTGAGATGAAAATTAACTGGTAATATGTGGATTCTGAGAACGGAATCAAGGTAGATTCTAATTTTAGAGATGAAATTTATGCGGAATTCAACATCAACTTCTTCCTAGATGGCTCTGGGCATCGATGGCTCTGGGTCTGGATTGACGCAATTCTGCCATCTCTATTTAGAAAACATCGCTTATAATAAGGGCGTTATTCTTTTTTGAATAAGGTTGTACTAAAGAGCTAAATAATAATATTTGACGACAGATGTGACGCGGAGGACGAAAGGTCCGACACAGGAGGTCGTTGGACAAATTTGTACGATCTGTAAAGATTAGTTTCATGTGTTCTGGGTATTTTCTATGTATGATAAAAATATCTATCTATTTAACGTTGTTGTATTATCTATATCAGTCATCTAGTACCATTAACATAACATTAGTACCTAAGCTCTGCTTAGTTTGGGGCTAGACAAGGCTGTGTGAATTGCCCAGCATTAGTTATTATTTTATATTAAAAGAAATTATCTGGAAAAAGAGGCAATAATGTACTTGTCGCATGTGATGTTTTTTTTTGTAACTATCTGCATCTGGTGTAACCTACGATAAAGTGTTTTTGTATTGTCTATACTAATATTATAAAGAGGAAAGGTTTGATTTTTTGTTTGTTTGTTTGTAATGAATAGGCTCCGAAACTACCGGACCGATTTGAAAAATTCTATCACCGTTGGGAAGTTACATTATCCCCGGTGAACATAGGCTATATTATATTTTCAAGAAGTTAGGGATTCTTACTAAAACTCCAATAACGTGGTAACCAAGGTGTAAAAATCCACCTAATAAAGTGAAATTCGAGTTTAACGCCGGTGAAACCGCGGGGAACAGCTAGTATTGTATATTTTAATAATAACTTGGGAGTCTGAAGTAAACGATGTTTACTTCAACATTTTAATGCTAGGATAAATAAATGATATTGAAATTTCGATTGACAGCAATCCGATGATTGCTGTCAATCGAAATTTCGATATAATTTAACATCGGTTAAACCTAAGTTACTGTTACCGGTAGTACCTCTATTATTATAACAGAGTTTAAAAATATTGTAAGCAAAGTGACCGACACAAAAGATACCGAAGCCCCCACAATTCATCCCCTACATAAAAAGTACGGACATATTTTGCAAACATTTCTGACAGTTCAGCAAAAGTCGTTAAGACTCCCAAGTTATCATCATAAAATTTAATAATTACCTATTCATTTGACCTTGCCGTGATTCATGTGAAATCGTGCCAAGCTAATATTTACTCAAAACACTTTATGCTTAAGGTTCTCTGTAATCGGCTGAAGTGTGCGATACTGATGCTCATAACAGCGATATCAATAATAAAACGTGCAAACATTCATAACTTACTAGCCTTCATCTACAATTATATTTATACTGGGCATATAGTTTCAAGTATCTTATCAAAGGCTTTGTTTTCTGATTAAAAGTATTACTAATCAAAATTATATCTTTTGAAAAAAATCGAATTACATAATTTCTTGTTATTTTTTTTTATTTTTCTTTCTTAGGGATAACAAACAGTATCACTTAAAAATTAACTATAAACTATTAAACTTAAATAAACGTAATTCTGGAAGTGAACCAGCCCCGTTATCCACTTATTACTATATTCCTGCCTTGATACCAGATCTTTCATCTGCAAATACTTGTTCCGGGTGTTATGGGTATTTTTTAGTACATACATATACTTAATAGAAAATACATAATATACAAAATAAAACACTTTTTGATTTTTAAGTATCAGTCATCTAGTACCCATAACACAAGCTCTGATTAGCTTGGGGATAGATGATACTGTAGTCACTACAGTGAAACAATTCCAAAATAATGAATCCCTATTCCTATACACTACAGTGTAGTGTATAGGAATAGGGATTCATTATTTTGGAATTGTTTCACTGTAGTGACCTTTGAAATTGATATGTGCTAAAACAGACATCGCTCTTTGAAGGCCATAGCAATACTTTCTTATAATTTTCAGACTCAGACGAATGAAGTATTTAGCTTCTTTTCAATATATGTACCTATAATATATTTAATATTTGCATGTAGGATTTTTTTGTGTTTATTTCTATACAACCAAAATCATAACATCTCATTTGAATGCTGGGTTGATGACGCTAATAATTTCTTGGATCTAGAACGGAGCGCAATGAAGCCAAAGAAAAAATTATAAAACACACATTTCATACGAGAAAAAGTAGCCGAGCGAAAAACTAACGAATAAAAAAAAATTAAAGCTAGCGGTTCACCAGGCGGCGGCGTGGCGTGGTTTATGAATTAGTTTTTAATCCATTTACACTGAGAGCGTTCTCAAAATAATACAGTTGTAGCAATAAATACATCGCGACCGACTACTGATGTAGATCAGTGAGATTATCTCGGATATTTTTGTAATTCTTGTTCGCTTGAAGCCAAATTTTTGACTAAGCATTCAACAGATATTTGCATTAATGTCTATGCCTATGGTGTCAACTATTGGGCAGTAAGTTATAAATAACCTAGTGTTGGAATTTTCAAAACCGAAATCAAATATATTTAGATTTCAATCTAAACTTATCAGGTTGAAGCGTAATCATAATGATAAGATACTCGTAAATGAAGCAAGGCCACGTCGGAAATTACATTTTGCGAATCAAATTTAAAAGAGAAAACGTAATCGTTAATACAATGGATGACAGATATGAAATACGACTCACATAATTCAAACATAATCAACTTAATTAATGAATTGCATCAATTCCACACATTCCAACTACTTTGTTCCTACTATATTATGAGTAACATGCGAGAGATAAGGCGTATAAATTATAAAGACGTCTGATCACAATAAAGTGTTACTGGAGAGATGAGCGTCTGTACTTTGCCGTGTTACCTGTTCAGAGGAAAGAGCACGACCTTTCACTTTCTCTGTTAAACTAGGTGGATAGGCAGACATGTGGCCGTGCAACTTTTTGCAATGCCTATATCCGTCTCGCTTTAGAAATGTAACTCTAGTCATCCACTAGCCCTGGAGAAAATCAGGGTAAAGACTGACCACGACTTGTATTTCTTACAGTACTTACAATGATACCTAATGCTTTGCGTTGAACTCATGGACAATGTTAAAAGGCACCACAAAGAAATATAAAACTAGAGCTCTTACATTACTACGCTTTGCATTGACTACTGCTCCATTCAAATGCTGAAGAGCCGGACATCCTGGCACAAGTGAAATGAAATAAAATTAATATAATATTTATTCTGATAGACCTAAAGGAAAATATATCAAAAAACCTATCTAACTTAGTAACAAACACAAGTATACTAACATACTTGAAAGGATGCTCTCACAACTGTCTAGCAGGTAGAAAAACATATTTTTATACAAATAAACAATCTTCAACGTTACCAATTGTTTTACTGCACTCAACACCCATCGAGGTACATAATACAACAATGAGTTCCGGTTGCGTTTCCGCTTCACCGAGTAAAGTCGCTGTCCCACCGCTACGCATGGAGAGGCTAAGCACGTGTGTCGAGCTTCGCTTTGCAAGAAAATCTATGTGATAACGGCCCACTCCAACCCGAGAACACGCTACGCTCGAATACGAGATCAATGACGTCATTGCTACACGCGTGGCTTTCTCGAATATGGCACCCACACAGATCAACCCTGTCAATGCTATGACGAAGTAAACGCTGTGCATGCGCTACACTTAAACCTGTAACGTAGATTCACGTTGTCAAACGCTAACCCACGCAGCTAAAATGCGCCGCAGTGCACAACGTGCGTGGCAGTGGAACAGCTGCCAAACGATGAGAGGTCATCGTCAGGTAAGGGCTACAGACTCGCGGCTTCATTCACGGCGGTTCAAACAAAACTTTAATAACACTTCGATAAAATCATTTCCCGTATTAAAACAGCTATAACTCGTCATAAACTGTCATCTAAAGTCTTGGTCACATAGAAAGCGGGAGATTCTATGGTTACATGCAACAAACTATGTATATGTTTTGGCGAATTGATTCGTACTTATTGGCATACGACGATGTGGTTCATCGTATTTTGGCATATAAGAAGAATACGCAAACAGCCCGAAAGTGTCCGTATCAGATGCTATGTACAAACTGCGACATAGAATGACAAAAGTTTTGGGTCAAATGTTTCTAATTTAGATAAATATTATACTAGACTGCATGGACAGAAAGAAAGAACTCTAGACAGACAACAAGTAGCAGCATCGGCTTACACAAACGTACATAGACAGACAGTGGTCATTTTGTAACTCAAGCATGTTTATTTTATCTTATGTCCCTAACTTTACTAACAAGAATAGTTTTGATTTAGTTAGGTACAAAGAAGGGGTTCTTATTCTATTTGTCTAGCGAGCCGCTGAAGCCACAATAAAGCCAAATAAAGAAGAGCTATTCATCAGGTACAAACGCGAGTGTGGCGAAGCAGGCAGATGTTTGACAAATTCTTGTTTATAGCCTATTTTAGGATGTGGTGTCATAGTAAACGCGTGGCGGAGCCCCATGGCTGCGGGCCACTTCCTGAAACTATTAATTCAGACTTGCAGCCATAAATCACGGCCGACGAGCGATGGAAATAATTTATTTACAAGCATGGAACAATTTATTAAGCGTTA
The DNA here is from genome assembly GCA_947044415.1 of Eupithecia dodoneata. Taxonomy (NCBI): domain Eukaryota; kingdom Metazoa; phylum Arthropoda; class Insecta; order Lepidoptera; family Geometridae; genus Eupithecia; species Eupithecia dodoneata. Next base: position 8,488,922 of record OX345670.1, read on the forward strand.
AGTGTTAACAGCTTCTTTCGCAGTATCTGCGACGCAGTTTACTTTGTACATTTCAGAAGTTTGAAAGCTTTAGGAGCTGGTAACATTAAAGTTTCTAGTAATCACTTCTTTACTTTTGCGAGTTTAAACATTGTCAAGGGTACTCAGTTTTATATATTGTACGAGGTATGTCTTTTGGTTTCATTAATTATACGTCACTTGAAATGTTAAAGGTAATCATCCGAGATTACAATAAATGTTATTTTAATGTAAACCCCATTTAAACTTAAGGTTTATTGAATTCGAAGTGCAATTAAATCTCTTTAAGTATGAACTTTAAACCTTACCATTCAATTTGTGTAACTGGACGTTAAAACGTGTTGTAAAATATGGAATAGGGATCCGACAATGCATTTCTCGGAATGAGCGGCGAAACACTTCTCTACAGACAGAGCCCACTAATAACCGGGCCGTAAAATTCGTAGACAAGCTCTAGAGCACAATAGCTCGTAAGACATCAAAATCTCGCCTTTGGGAATTCAAGTAAAAACTATTAAGAAAGAGTATAAAGTGTGAACACATTCCTTAAGGCACATTCCTGATGCGTTGCAAACCCAGTTCACACAAGTTTAGTTGCTGCTTAGTTTGAGACTGGGCTTGATTCGTTGAGATCTAAACTGTCCAGTATGGGCGAATTAAAGAACATTTAAAAAGTAGACGATTCTTTATAAGTAGTAATAACTAGGTAAGCGGAGCATATTGTTTCAAACATAAAATAAGTGGTAGCAGGAACAATGGATTACGTAGCGAATGGCGGCGGGCGAACACATCCGGCGTCTTGAATAAGGGCCAAAGGGCAAAGCTTACTTTATAGTCGCCGTGGACGTTTAAAACAATCTTGATTTAATCTGAGACTTTAGAATTTGTGATTTATTACTTTGTTCTCGCTTGATTTGGTTAGACAGACGGCGGCATTCATGTATAATGTCGTCAAACTTTCGTCTGTTTTTTGTCATTATTATACTTGTCCATACAATCCCTTATTGTGTTTCATATAAATAAGTAAGTAATATGTTTAAAAGTAAATAAGATTATAACGACACCAAGTGTATCAACATTGTACCTACAAAGGATAAATAAGTCAGTCATCTAGTACCTTACCATAACACAAGCTCTGCTTAGCTAGAATAGTTGGGGCTAGATGCTGTGTGGATTGTCCAGCAATTTATTATATTCGGCTAACGCTAAGAACCCGCTTACGAAATAACACAGAACTAACAATATTTGAATGGAGGACGAGAAAAAAATCACAATAGCGTTAGACGATCGAGGTCAAAACAAGAGTAAAGGAATGTACTTTCACTTGACTCAATACACGACTACCATCAAACGTAATGACAAAACAGGCGTGACCAAACACTCTTCTGGAAAATTATCCACCTAGAAAGAGTACAAAGGAAGATGGTGAGCTAAAAGCACCCTGTATCAGGTATCTGTCAGGCGTACAGTATGTGTGAAAGGTTTTCTACGTTCCTACAGGTCTTAGGAAATTTTGTTGAACCTCAACAGCTTATATTGGTCTACTGTTGGACGCAGGCCTCCCCTGGTAAGTGCCTTATCAGCTTTTATCTCTTATGGGTTAATGCCCATAACTACCCGTATGCAAAATTTCTCCCCGATCCGTTCTGAAGTTATAGCGTGAAGAAGGAGCAAACATCTATACATTCATCCATCCATATAAACCTTCGCATTTATAATATTCGTGTGATTTTAGTGAAAACAGGAATACGCGATCCTGACGCTCCAAATGGATCATAATTAGTATAATTGCTTGTATTTGTATAATCAATGAATATTGTAATTCATCGAAATCTCCAAGAAAATTTGTTTCGTTCAATCATTAGGTACCTATATATAAATGTAAATTCGATTCATCTTTGAACACAATAACAAACAAAAAAACTAAATATAAACAAACTAGCAGCGCCCTGCAGCTTCAAGGATATCTATGTGTCAAATGGTTTATAAACCTTCCTCTTGAATCACTCTATCTTTTACAGAAGTAGAGTAGTTTAAAAGATCTAAGCGACAGCGGAAGCGACTTCATTTTATACTATGTAAAGATGGTATTTGTATTTTAACTGCTTCTTATATTGCAGTTGCATACAATAATTTATAAAGCTACATAATAATGTAGCTGCGATAATTCTACTTATACCAAGTTGATTGATAACGCAGTGTTGACACCGCTCAAGGTTAACGTGCTATTTGAAGTATTTATTTACATATTATTAATCGAAGCTGTAAGAAACGTTGTTGAAAGATAGATAAAGACGCTTCTGTTGTTTTTTTTTTCAAAATAACTATTAAAGAAATAACAATAACTCGTGAAACGACCGGAAGGATGTCGAGTAGTTGATCAAAGAACACCTACAAGAGTTGCGTAGAAGGATTGGCACAAAATAATGTTTATCCTCTTCAAAAAATAAAGTTACATTTTAGTTCGTTTGAAAAGAGGAGTTGCCGTTGCTCAATTTATGGAATATTATTTAATTTCTTAAGTAAATAGTATTTATTACAGAAAAATACCGGTAATTACATCAGGTGCTCAAACAAGATAGGTATTTTAGGAAGAGTCACAATTCATACACAAATAAAGAGAAGAGCGTGGATGTCATAAAAGCCGACTAAGGGCTTAGAGGTTACCTGTCTAGACGACATCCTTCGTCTGGTGACCAGACGAAGGCCAACAGCATCCTTATTTTTTTTAACACGTGCAGTGTGATCACACTGATCACCAATTCGCCTACCAAGTGTGTTGATTGTTGTCTAGGGTAGAACAGACAATTACGTCACATAGTCATAGATTGCGTTGTGTTTAAAACATATTCCTTTAGGTAACTCCAATAATTTACGCAGTGTATGACGATGCTGCAATTTTTTTTATACCTACCCTAGACAACATTCGCCGTGCTAGGCCTATGATCAACAGTGAACATGATCATGATAATGATCTAAGTTTGTGTCATATCTTTAGCAAACTTCATTACCAATCGGATGTCTTCCCACAATTTATTGTGATTACGTATTACGCAATCCACAGATAAATTGAAACCCACATTAATTTGAGTTAAACTAATCAAACAAGACTAGTAAATTGAAATGGCGAGCTGGCAGATGGCCAGTTGTAATTGGAGACCTCAGTCCATTAGATCAAGGTTTATTTTGACAAAAACGCAACTTGATACACCTGGGAAGTTACGTGCCGTATGGTAACTAGCATTATTTACATAAATTTGGGTAGGTAGGTTACATTGCTAATTTTGTATGCTCGTTTGCAAAAGGGAGTGTTTTCATTATTTTAATTTCATTTTTCGACCGGTTTTAGAACTCCGTGTAGGTATTAGATTTCAAATCCTGATTACAAATATTGTTTACTAGTTCCTGCCCGCGGCTTCGCACGCTGCTTTTTGTTACTATGGAAATGTTAAAAAGATATTTCTATCCCATGGGAGCTGATTTATAGGATTAAACTTGGCCTATGTTTTATTCCAGGCCTAGAAGTACATCTAAACTGCAAAACTTCTAAGTTTTGGCGTGAAGAAGTAACAAACATCCAACCATACTCCCGTCAAAATCTTGACATTCTCAACATTTACGCTGCTCAAAGCTTAATGTCAACTTTCAATAAACATTTCCATCAATGGGGAGTAAACGTGGGGTCAGGCACTTCCCGTAAAGTACACCCAATGCGCGTAATGAATGTATTCAGACAAAATTCAATAAGTAAATATAGGGCACAGATTACAGAGGGCAAGCAAATTTGATTTAAAATTATACGTATTTTTATGGTCAAACCATTTGATTGCAATCGTTTAATAGGATGACCGCAGGGTCGTCGTAAGAATGGACTTAAACTCAACACTAACGTCTTATGTGTCGACTACCACAGGAAGGGCAGTAGCTTCTTTCTGTATATTTTTAACACCTCTACTGCGAAGCTTGCAAGAAGATGCTGGATGCGGCAAGCTGAAGACAAGAGTGCTCTGAGCCGACGTATAACTTGGTGTTATTAAATGAATTTGTATTGTATTTTAAGAGCCTTTATTCCTAAAATGCGCAGAAACAGTACTTTTCAAACCCGTTTATATCATGAACCACTTATCTTATAGTATATGTTATTTACTAATAATTTTAGGAAATTTTAGTGTCCAACGAGTTTGACTATAAAATATTTCGATTAATATAGTATGTACGCGTTCTATCAAGATAACTTGTGAGAGGTTTTCATAATTTCCCTTTCAGCATCAGTTTCGAAGCTCAAAATAATAGAAAATACTGACATATCTAATTAAGAAAAAAATATAACCTACTGATGAGATCCTTGGCTAAAAACTTACTTAGAAAGATGTTTGGTTTTGGTATCCTACTATGAGAAATTAAAATTCAAAAAATGTGAAATATTACGAATATTTCACATTTTTAAATGATGTTTTTGCCGATATACCTTATTTAATTTAATATAATAATAGCCTACCAATAAAGTGAAGCATCTTTTTTAAAATCATACATTTAAAATTTTTATGATTTTGTTGCTATTATTTTTCTATAAATATTTTAAAACTACTATAAAACGCTGCGCGAAAATCAGTCCGCCGCGAGGCTTTCTAGAGTGTGGTCACGTCGCTCATTAAATATTTATAAAAAAATAATAGCAACAAAATCATAAAAATTTTAAATGTATGATTTTAAAAAAGATGCTCCACTTTATTGGTAGGCTATTATTATATTAAATTAAATAAGGTATATCGGTAAAAACATCATTTAAAAATGTGAAATATTCGTAATATTTCACATTTTTTGAATTTTAATTTCTCATAGTAGGATACCAAAACCAAACATCTTTCTAAGTAAGTTTTTAGCCAAGGATCTCATCAGTAGGTTACATTTTTTTCTTAATTAGATATGTCAGTATTTTCTATTATTTTGAGCTTCGAAACTGATGCTGAAAGGGAAATTATGAAAACCTCTCACAAGTTATCTTGATAGAACGCGTACATACTATATTAATCGAAATATTTTATAGTCAAACTCGTTGGACACTAAAATTTCCTAAAATTATTAGTAAATAACATATACTATAAGATAAGTGGTTCAAGATATAAACGGGGTTGAAAAGTACTGTTTCTGCGCATTTTAGGAATAAAGGCTCTTAAGGCGCATCTTAGGAGAGACTGAGGTACTTAAGAAAGAAAGAAAAATATTTATTTTTACTTACCAGGTACATGGTAGGTACTACTACTTATGTCTTGTAGTAAAATATTAACATGGATACTAGTTTACGCCAACAAAAGCAATACGCCCAATAATCCTAAAAAGTAAATCATCAATCATAGATAGTGAGAATGAGAACCGAAATAGAATGTCGTTTCTCATCGAATAGAGATATAAATAGCATAGGATGCAGCGAGTAAAAATAGCTGTGTTCTATTTGCCGAGACGAGTAGGTAGCGTCGTGAAACAATAACTGAATTATTGGCCTGACCAGTACTCGGTCACTAGGCTACTCTTACCCTTTATTAGTACGACCTCGGTTCTAGAATCTGAGATTCTTTTTGTAAACAAAGACAACGCTAAGTGGCGACGTGGAAGGCCCAGGATGAGATGGCGCGACGAGCTCGAGGTACATCTTCCATCATGGCCTGTTGCAGCGTTGGATCGCGAGGAGTGGAAGGAGAAAAGGGAGGCCTTTTCCCAGCAGTGGGACAATAATAGCTTAAAATAAATAAATAAACAAAAACATAAGTATGTAATGTTTATGTAGTGCGAAAGCCCTCGCACTCAGGAAGGAGAAAAGGGAAGGAGGGAAGGTCGCGGGTTCAAGTCCCGCCGAAATATTTTTTTGGGATATTTTCCTTTTAAGTTCATCTTTCGGTGATAATCATTCCTCATACTTTTTGTTAACTATCAATTAATTATTGTAACTATCTCAAATATTACTGTGATAGCTCAAAGAATTAGCAAGCTGAAGTGACAGTAGCCCGACCATATATCGCGAAGAAACGATATCTGCTGGGGTAAACGTGTTCTTAAATGGAGACTGCGACTTCTTCTTAAATGTATTTTCATTTCATTTCATTTACTTCGCTAACGTATTGTAGGACGCCCTCTGGCCATGTGGGATTACAACCTACAAAAGAATGCAGGCATATGCGGCAATCTGAAGACTTACTGTGCTTATTAGAGGAGGCTTATATCCAGCAATGGATTATTATAGATTGATGATGATGATGTATTTATTATGGTTGCTTGTGATTTACTAATATTAGTGATATTTAGTAAACTAATAGTCAATTGACCAGACTAAACCAATCTTAACACTTCGATCTGCTGAAATCACACCGTATGTGTTTTCTACAAGTGACTAATATGCGTAAATCCACACTAGCGCAGCGGCTGAGAAAATACAGATCTTTGTGACTCAGCACAGCCGTAATGATTTTCGAACGAAACGCATGTGCGGCGCAACACAACCGCTGTGTAGAGCGGCAGCACCAATGGCTTAGGTTAAAAAAAAGATCGCAGTCGAAGTGTTAACTTTAAACTGGATATGAATAGCTTAGATTAGAAAATTGTATTACCACTTTTCAAACAGCCTGAAGCCTTCGGTAATCGAGCATTAATATTCACTCTGTACAAAGGTCAGCATTTTCATGTGGTAATAAGGATGATTGAGTATTAAAATGGCGGTAAAAGCCATACAACGCGGAAAGGATACAATTTCTACGAAAGCACGAATGTCAAGTCAACTAGGAAGGGTAAGTGAACTCTGGCATAGAATACAAAACAGTTACGGATCACTAACCATACACGGACATAACGATCCATTTCTCTTAGCGTCACCGATACAAAACTATAAAAAATAGTTCCCAATCGAACAAGAAATGATTGTGCCCTGGCATTTTGAATTTTGAATTTTGAATGAAAAACTAAACATTTACGACAATTTATGTCTGAATAAAGAAACTTTTTTTTCTCTTTTTAATTATATTTCCCAAAAAATCAGAAAAGAAAATAAGAAGAAACAAGAAAATAGTTAGTATCGATGATAAGCTGTGAATGTCAATTCAGTGGAAAGTTATGTGTAACTCCGAGTCTAATTTCATTTTATCTTCTTTGACTCTGGTTTTATGATTGGAGACTGACGTTTTCAAAGTTTATACTGTGTAATTTTGGATAACTTTGAATTATATTATGTAACTATTCGGAAACCGCGTACTCGCCGCGAGTCTGCTATATTAAAAGTATCAAACAAAGTAATCATCTTTTTCAAAAAGATGTCAGGGTGTGTGTGTGTGTGTGTGTACTGTATAGGGTGCATCTAGCTAGGGCAGCTGACTGCTTTGTAGCGTGGATAGGTGTGCTCAATGTGCTCATGTTTGGCTAGAGAGGACACATGAAGGAGGGTTCCTTGTCTACGCAGAGGTAACAAACAAACACCTGGATCGAGATTAGCGAGGTGATAACGTTTTAATAATGCTGTGACGTCACATCTATGCAAACGAACGGTTTGGTTGGGCTAGAGCGAACATGTATGGCTAGAGAGGCTAGATATAAAGGTTCCTTGTCTACGCAGGGGAAACAAACAAACACCTGGATCGAGATTGGCGAGGCGATAAAGTGACGTCGCACGTATGCAAATAAAGGTTGGGTTTGATTGGCATGGACCGGAGAGATCATGTATGGCTAGAGAGGCCAGATATGAAGGAGGGTCCCTTGTCTACGCACATACGCAGGGGTTACAAACAAACACCTGGATCGAGATTGGCGAAGCGATAGCGAGTTTTAATAATTGCTGTGACGTCATATCAACGCAATAAACAGCTGGCAGAGTTTGATCTTAGTGCTTTTGTTTTATTTAATGGTTTAATGTGACGGAAGTGAATTTGTTTTTCTGTATTCTTACATGTAATTTTTTTATTTCGCGGTATATAATGTTATACTTGAAAAAACAATAAATTTATTGGAATAAATATTTTTTATTTTTTCTAAAAACTAACCAAAAAATATCAAGTAACTAACTTATGTTCTAGGTAGGTACATAAATCTAGTTTGGTTACGTACAGCCGTTAAGTCGTATATTTGTAACATTTTTACGACATTTTTGCCTAAACATATACAATACCTCATACAATACAATATAACCTTTTATTTTAATAATTTTTTTATATTGATGGTTTGCACCATCAATACAAAAAATATATAAAAATAACAAAGGATCTTAATACTAACTATATAATGAAAGTTTAACCATTTTCGATTGGATAACTTTCATTATCGGCTTCATTTAACAAATTTAATATCACAAGCAACATTTAAGCTCTAGAGCCGGGTTATTAATAATTTTAGAATTCAATATCTTAACCAGGCGCTAGCCGGCTTGTTTACAGGGCTAAAAATGTAATTACTTCCACAACGAGCTGATTTTACGAGAATTATGCTGTGGTTTTGATTTATTTCAGTTGTTTATTATGGTGCACTGACTTATTGGTTATTTCTGGGATTTATGTACACTACAGTGGCAGTGGCAGTGGGCTGGCCATCCAAGAGCCGACAACCGCTGGGGTAAATGAGTTCTTGAGTGGAGACCACGACTCGGTAAATGTAGTGTAGGACGTCCTCTGACCAGGATGACGATTTGCGAAAGACGAGACGAAGAGGCAGATGCTGGATACGTTAAGCTGAAAACAGGGCGCTGTGGCGCTCATTAGGGTAGGCCTAAGTCCAGCTGTGGACTAACATAGGCTGATGATATATGTATACTACGAGAGTAGATCCTCCTGCGTCGCAGGCGGACCTTCGCCCACCGCGCCACATCGGTCGTCATAGAAGTCAAGTTAATCCAAAGATTTTGGTAGTAGTTAATTATTTCCCGTTGGCACCCTTTTGATACGTAACACTAAAAAACGTATTGCAATCGCCACGAAACTTCGACGTCCAAGTAAAAAATAGAGGCATTAAAAATGCAACGAAAGAATCCGGAAAATGTATCAGTTTATTTAGTGTATGCTCGTGAAATCCGCAAATAATTGCAATAAACAGACGCAGGGATCAGCTGGTCGGTTGGCAGAGCGCCCGCGACACGCTGCTGAAGATATAGCTTATAAACTAATCGATGCTTCTGGAAACTTCATGAACTGATATATGGGCACGGCGCGGCGTCTAGGTAAGCACGGAATATGAACCAATAAAGAAAGTATGATACTTTAACAAACCAAAGATCTAGGTATATCTCGAGAAGAAACGATAACCGCTGGGGTAAACGTGTGGAGACCGCGACTCGGAAAACGCAGTGTAGGACGCCCTCCAGACAGGTGCGATGATGATCTGCGAAAGACTACAGGCAGATACTGGATGCGGCAAACTGAAGACAGGGCGCTATGGCGCTCATTAGGGGAGGCTTATGTCCAGCAGTGGACTAATATAGGCTGATATGATGATGATGACTTTAGGAACTCCCTCATCAGCACATAATGTCTACTGCTAAACGTGCCTACCCCGAATAAGAGGGTTTAGCCATAATCACCACGTTTGGCGGATTCTTAATCACAGTGGATTTGTTTAAAATACACAGAAGAATACCTTAATACCGAGCAGGGTCTTAACCAAGCCACATAAGTCATTAAAATGTTCACTCTTCATTTAACACTTTGACTGCTGAAATCACACGGTATGTGTTTTCTACAAGTGACTAATATGCGTAAATCCACACTAGCGCAGCGGCTGAGAAAATACAGATCTTTGTGACTCAGCAGAGCTGTAATATTTTTCGAACGAAACGCATGTGCTGCGCTGCGCAACACAACCGCTGTGTAGAGCGGAAGCACGAATTTTTTAGGTTAAAAAAAAGATCGCAGTCAAAGTGTTAAGAAGAACCTATCTGTTCTACAAATTACCCCCATCACTCAATTACAACGCCCAAAAACACAAGCATCAATCAGTGTTCCAAAATAGTTCCAGTTAAAATTAGAACGGAGTTACTAAATAAAACTAATAATAGGAAAGCGAAACAAATTCATTAACCCCCTGGTAAAAGCTTGACTTAAGGTGCTAGTCGATTGCGGTCGTCGAAGTCACGAGCTTAGCGAGACATCCGAGAAGCATTAATGCACTCAGCGATCTATTACATTGAATAATTAGTCAACCGGAAATTGCCAGTGTGTTTTGTATCCACTCCACCAAGACCATGCCATTGTGTAATATTTATAGTGTTCAAAGAGAGTCAATTCTAATTACAGTACTTTTGCTTAAAAATAAGTGAGGCACATGTTTTTTTAAATATAATTATTACATTGCCGTTTATCAAAGTCCAATCAATCTAGAGAAGCGTAACGTCATTCTTAGCTCGCCTATGGACGTAGGCCGCAGTTGGTTCGCACCCTAATACTCTGTATCAAATAATTTGGCTTCCCTCTGCTAAGGGGGCCTTGGATTTTCTCCCCTTGCAAGTTCCTTTGCGTGTCGGACGTGTTTTTCCTCAGATAAAACGATGTTTAGGATGATGTTTGCAATTTAACGAATTCTCGTTTAATTTAACATAACCTAGACTTATTTTAAACGCGTTAAATAATATTTAGAGTGCGAGATGACGGGAATTAAAATTTGAAATCTGAAATATTAGAACCAATTTCCTTGTCCTTTGAAAAAGTGAAATACTTTAATCTGATAATCAAATCATCAAGTTTCCAGTTACAATAAGGCTTGAAATGATCGTTAAAATAACGAGATAAACAAAACAATTTTGTTCGAAAAGGTCAACGACCTGACCGTAATTGATCTAAGCAGTTTTCAATGAAAACGTCTCACTTAAAGGTTAATAATTTAAGCTACCGGGGTGGTAACGTAATCATAACAATTCGAGTTTAAACTTTACCCAATTTTAAGACGATGCATCTTGGTAAAAGATAAAAAATAATGCGTTAGATAGAAAAGTAAAAGAAATCAAGTACGGAGTAACCTATTTACTAGCTAGCGTACCGGACCTCGGCACAGAATAACTATGTATTACCTCCGTTTTATTCTGTTAGGAGCAAGGAAAGCTACTTTACGGTCGTAATGAAATAAGTAAACATCCTCGAAGGGATCATTTTTGAAGTGTCAAAAGCGACCAGCCCTATTGGAACCGCGAGTATGATCGATGTACCCCTCCAATGCCCTCAATCGTGGGGACTGCGGGGGGTGGAATATCTACAGACCAGTCTTTCAATAGTAAAGAAAACAAACAAAACTGGGTGGTCCGATGAGCTAAGTCACGAACTGTTATGCACTCTGCAAGAGCTAATTTCCCTTTTACGGCACAAATTGCTTGTAACTTCACTGTGACTGCAGTGAACCTACGTACCTAGTTAAATACGGTAATGAGCATAATTAAAGTTGCATTTTAAAGGAAGATTCAGTCCCAGTTGAATTACGAATTCCTTTCTAATACGCGGTAAGACGGTAGAATTAGGTAGTGTTCGTTGTATCATTACGATACTTCCTGTTAAGTTGGGATAGGCATTTCGCTTGCAAAGCAACTGTGCCGTACGTACGGAAGTAGACTCGTGATTATGGCAAGCCCTGCTAGCTAAGGGAGGAAAGAACAAAAATCTGATAGACTTCTTCATTAAGGAAGTAATAAATATTAACCTAATAATCTTTAATTGGTCACAAAAATATCTATCAGTCTGCGCGTAATTCGCCGTCTGGTGGCGTTTATAGGCCTTCTTTATCTGATCCACATCAGCCCACAGGTCTTTATCGACTCTCTGTGACCGCAACAATCTAGTAGGTACATCGAGTGGTAGATCTACCACCAATACGTTTATTTATTTTGGCTTAGAAAATATGTTCATAATCCATCGATACCTAAGTCAAATTATAAACTACAAATTATAATCAAACAAGAAATAAAGTTTATTTTCTCTTTACTTAATTTTTTAACAAGTTCATCATCTAATCGTTAGCGCGCCATCTCTTCGTATCATGTGAGATGCAATCGCAGATTCATCCATATAACCCGGAATGACTAAATAGGTAAATAGTTAAACATTGTTTTGTCGATTGAAACATTTACGTCGCAAGCTAGTAAAGATTTTTAGAAGAGAATTAGAGCGAGCCTATCGTGAACGCCGATAACGATGTTACTAGACGCGTACGCAAACTACCGCGATAAACTAATTGTTGGATATTCCGACTAGGTACATTTAGAAACAACTATGGTAAAAGGTAAGTTACATAACTAAGGCTGGTTTTCACCAAAATATAAATGGTCAAATTAGCAGCTTCGTCGGTTAACTTCGTCGTTTAGTGTACAAAAATTATGTCAAAAACGTCAATTAAAATTTAATAAAAAGTGCGATTTTATTTATGAAGAGCACGACTTAAGGTTTACTTTGTTTATGAACCCATATTTCGCATTTAGACTTAAAATTGGTAGGTTATATTGACACAATTACTACCTATATACTAGCTACAGTGGCAAAGGTGGTGTTCATCTGAAAGATAACTGGACTGCTAAATTGATGTAGATGTTTTGAGTCAATGTTAATGCTTAACTGCTACCTGCAAGATTTACTTAGACACTGCACATGTGAGCATAGGGTTGCATGCGAAACATTTCAGTACTTGGTAGGTGACACAATTGGTAAGTTACAGAGTGGCCAATGGTTGTGTTCATTGGATATGATAACTGGACTGCTAAATTGATTTAGATGTTTTGAGTCAATGTTAATGCTTAACTGCTACCTGCAAGATTTACTTAGACACTGCACATGTGAGCATAGGGTTGCATGCGAAACATTCAGTACTTGGTAGGTAATATTGACACAATTGGTACGTTACAGAGTAGCCAATGGTTGTGTTCATTTGATATGATAACTGGACTGCTAAATTGATGTAGATGTTTTGAGTCAATGTTAATGCTTAACTGGTACCTGCAAGATTTACTTAGACACTGCACATGTGAGCATAGGGTTGCATGCGAAACATTCAGTATTTGGTAGGTAATATTGATACAATTGGTATGTTACAGAGTAGCCAATGGTTGTGTTCATTTGTTATGATAACTGGACTGCTAAATTGATGTAGATGTTTTGAGTCAATGTTAATGCTTAACTGCTACCTGCAAGATTTACTTAGACACTGCATATGAGCATAGGGTTGCATGCGAAACATTTCAGTACTTGGTAGGTAATATTGACACAGTTGGAACGTTACAGAGTAGCCAATGGTTGTGTTCATTTGATATGATAACTGGACTGCTAAATTGATGTAGATGTTTTGAGTCAATGTTAATGCTTAACTGCTACCTGCAACATTTACTTAGAAACTGCTTTTGATTTGAGCATAGGGTTCCATGCTTAATATTTCTGTACTTAGGAAACTATCTTTTAAGCATTAGCCGACTGTCGATTGGGCCGTTATTTCTAGTTAACCTTCTTCATAGAGCAACCTTAAAAAAATCCATCAACCTAGTAGTCTTAGTTGGTAGTATCTTGTTTTAAGAAATAACATGGACTGCGAAGATTTTAGTTCTTGCATAATTTTCATGGGAAATAAGGGTTTTGTATGTTATGTCATATAGGTAAAGGAATAAATTTCATGATAGATATTGAATTAGGGGTTTCAAAAAAATTTAAATTATGTAGGTACATGACATACTTTTAGAATAGAATAGAATAGAATAGAATAGTTTATTTGTAACTCAATATACAAAAAATTAAACAAACATGATTAAAAAAAACAAAGGATAAACAGATTTTTGTAATTGAGTCACAAAACGGACTCTATCTCAGCATGGGTTAGTTGTAAGCATGTTACAACCAACGCTGGTCTTCCGGTAGAGCCGTTTGGTGACGTCACGGAAGATAACACAAGACAATATATAACAAAAAAATAAAAGACAAGACTAAAACAATAAAATATAAACGGACAGCGGTTCTACATACAATAAAAATTAGGCAGATAAGTATGTTTGCGTTTTAGTTCATATTAAAAATTAAAATACAAAAGATAAAAATTGAGAAATTGTAACAGGCGAAATCAAAAAGAAACACATAAAATTACACACGGATAACTACTTCAACAATTACATAACATCATTATATGATACTTGTATCGTTTCTATGACTTTCTTGCTTTTTCTGACCTTCAAAAATAAAATTGCGTAGTTTAAATTTAAAACCATGAAAACTTTGCAGGTTCCTTATTGGAGGGGGGATATTATTCCAGCACCGCGATGCAGCGTAGCGAAAACTGCCTCGAAAAGAGGCTGAGCTATGGCACTGCATCGCGAGCTGTTTGGCACTTTGTCGGGGTCCGCACGATCTGGTGCTACAGTTCCATGAAAGTTTCTCATAGAGATATATGGGTACACGGTGCTTGAGGACACCAAAGAGTAAACAAGCTAAATGAAGTTTTCTACGATGTCTCATCTTCATAATGCCATGTTGATTAAGAAAGGGTGTAACATGACCTCTCAACGGGATATCAAAGCAAAAACGAGCACAGGCATTCTGTACTCTCTGAATCAACTTTTTGGTTTTAGCAAGCAGTCTAGGACTAATGACTGTATCAGTGTAATTCAGCTTGGATAGTATGAGTGATTCCACAAGACGTATGCGTAGGTCCATTTGTATATGAGACCTCATTCTATACAAAACTTTTAGCCTGTAAAAACAGTTAGCTACGGTATCAGCTACATGTTTTTCGAAGCGAAGATTGCAATCCATATGTAAACCTAAGTTACGGGCTTCGTACACGCGCTCTACAGGCGCATCCATAATCTTCACATCGACACTTGGACTCAGATTAGCTAGTTGATGTTTGCTACCAAAGAGCATATATTTGGTTTTTGAGGGGTTGAGTAAGAGACTATTATTTTTAGACCACTGTGCTATATTACATAAATCACTGTTAAGTTTTCTTATAGCCTCATCAACATCTGAAGGCTTACATGATATATATAGCTGTGTGTCGTCTGCGTAAATATGGAACTGACAGTACTTTATATGCCACTGTATATCTGCCGAATACAGTATAAATAACAGCGGTCCTAAAATTGATCCTTGAGGAACACCTGACCTGACTGGTAATATGTCGGATAACAATGTCGAACCATCATCGCGAGAGAGCTTAGTATACTGATGGCGATTAGTGAGATAGCTGTGAAACCAGAGAATCGATTTATAATCAAAACCATAAAAATGTAACTTTGACAGAAGAAGACTAGTATTTATTGAATCGAACGCCCTAGAGAAATCTAATAGAACCAACAAGGTACACATGCCTTTATCTTGTGCGCAGAGAATATTGTCTGTTACATCAAACAGTGCAGTTACCGTACTGTGCCCTTTTCGAAATCCTGACTGTAGTTTGGGCAATATGCAATTACTTTCGAGATATTCAGTTACTTGACTACAGACCACTTTCTCTAATACTTTCGACAAGCAGGGCAAAATACTGATCGGTCGCAAATCTTTCAGTTCAATAGGGTTTGATATTTTAGGCAATGGCTGTACGCTTGCTAGCTTCCACATATCCGGGAAGGTGGACGTTTCTAGCGAGGTATTCACAATACATGTTATTAAATCAAGTGTTTCAGGCAGTGTCAACATGAGCATGTTTAGCGTTATATGGTCACTACCATTAGCATTTGATTTCATACTGCCGATGATTTTACCTATTCTATCCAGACTGACAGGCTGCAGTTGAAAGACCGCTTCACCAAAAGTGTGATACTCAAAATATGTAAGGTGCGAGATATTTATAACAGAGGTACCTGGTAAGTCCAAAAAGTGCGTGTTGATAACGTTAGGGTCATAATGTTGAGGAAGCTCAGAAGTATGTTTTGGAAAAATTGTGCTTTTGATATTTTTCCAAAGCAGTTTTGGATTATGTATTTTACTATTTATATTTTGATTAACATAAGCTGTTTTTTCATGAAAAAGGGCCTTATTCACTGTTGATTTAAGGCACTTATAATATTCTCTCTTTGAGTCAAGCTTAGTTTTATGATACTCCGCCAGAGCTTCGTCGCGTAGCCTCATCATTAGTTTGATGATGTCAGTGATCCAAGGGTAAGAATGAGGTTTAACAACGATTGATGTCATTGGTGAGTGCACATCAAAAAGAGTCACGACACTTTTTGTAAATACGTCAACCATTTCGTTAACGCTACCAAGCGTCGAAATCAAGTCCCATTTTATAGTTCGAAGGGTAATATTGAAATTTTCTAAATTAATATGCTTTATGGGTCTATAAAAAACAGTAAAGGGTTTGACTTTGGAGCGTCTCAGATTAAACTCGCAAAAAACAAGAAAGTGTCCATATAAAGAGCCTATTGGTTCTACCACAACGCTTTTGGCACTCAAATCCGTGCAGACTACATCAATCAAAGACTGAGAAGTCTGTGTAAAATGCGTCGGCGATGTAACCAATTGTGCTAAATTCAGACATGAGAGAAATGTTACAAGCTTAGTGGTTTTTAAATCACTTAAATTTAACCAGTTAATGTTGAAATCACCCAGTAAAATTACGCTATCACAGCTTGCAAGAGAATTTACTGAGTCCGTAACTGCATCAAAAAATAGATCTACGTCCAACCAAGGTGGCCTGTAAGCCGTTCCGATTGCTAGTTTCCTGCCGTTGAGGGTCATGGTGAGCCACATTTGTTCAACTGACCCATGTAGCGGGTCTACCGGGTGCCGCCAAGTGCGCACGGTTACGCCTTGCTTAACATAGAAACCCACTCCACCACCACGCGAGCGCACGCCGCGCGGCCGCGGGATGTGTCGCAACCGGTATCCCGCAACAACGGGGGCACGACTCTCCTCTCCCGCTCTGAGCCAGGTCTCGTTTATAGCTAGAACATCTAAGTCGTTTCTCAAAATTGAAGCTATAAGATTGTCATGATTGGTGCCTAAGGAACCTGCATTAAACAAACCGATCCTTAATCGACCAAAAACAAGTTTTTGAAAATCATAAAAACGAAACAGCCAACTACATCGACATAATAGCACGTAGCTAAAAATTCATACAATTTATAAATATTAATTTCCAAACCTGAACATATATATTGATGTATGGAATAAGTCGCACTGTAAAATAATTTATTTATAACAATAATGTATAATATCATGTGAAATGTACAAAATAAAATTAATGTAAAATTGGCAAAAAATAAAATCATGTTAATAGTGTCTTTAAAACAGGTTTGTATAGAAATAGTATAAAATAATAATAAAATGTTTGTTTCTCTGTATTTGAATTTTTTTGTCCCTGTACCATGAAACCGCCTGTAGTTTATTCGAACAAAGCTAAACTTAACTAAATCAAAACTAACATGATAAAACAACTTTAAAATAAGCCTAAAACATAACAACAAGAATAAGAGCGTAACCAAGGAAAGTTCAAACAGTATCGATCTTAAAAACCCTAATTAGATCAGCATCCGAGCGAATAGGGTATGCCGGCTTCCCGTCCGCCTCCCGAACATATATACGGCCCCTCTTCGTCCAGGAGTACCGCCACTGCTGCTTGCGGCACTCTTCACGCACTCGGTGGAAGAGCAAGCGGTTGTAGCGGGTCAGCCGCTCGTTGAGGTAAATCCGCTGAGGTGGCGCCACTAGGCCGAGGTGCGTGGTGGTGAGAGTGCGGCGCACTCGAGCCGCGCTCAACAAGTCATCCCGTAGCTGACGACGTGCCAGACGTACTACGACTCGGCGCTCGCGCTTGTCGTCTCCTACACGATCAGCACTGCCAACTCGCTCGGCGAAGACGATGTCGCGTTCGTCGAGAGTGACTCCCAGCTTTGCCGCCACATGGATCACAGTGTGTAGGACATTTTCACCCTTCATTTCAGGAAGATGTCCGATGTCCAGGTCTGAAGAAAGCGCCTCCTGATCTCTATCATTCAACTCGTTCTTAAGCTGAGCTACGGTTTTTTCGAGTTCAACCACCTCGATCCCTGCAGACAAGGGCTTCCTCTGCTCAATTGTTTCAAGGCGCCGATCAAAACCGTCGAGCCTCTCATTTATAGCCGCAACCGCGCTACGGAAATCCACCATCTCCTTACGATAAGCACGTAACTCCTCCATATATTCGGCGAGTTCGCGACGCATTTCCTGCGTCTCGTTGTCTAAAATCAAGGCCTGAGGCGTCACCTGCGGAAAAGTAGAGGGAGAACTCTCTGATACGCCCCTAACAGGGGTTTCGTTATTATCGCCTCTCTTCTGTTTCGCTTTGCAGCCTGGGCAAATCCACCCAGAAGGCACGGAGCCCTGAATCGACACGCAAGCTTTATGGTAAATAGCCGCGCAGATACTACAAGTGGCGCCCCCTATTGGTGATAAAAATTTGCCGCAAGCTGCACACGATGATTTGCCCATCCTTGGTTTAAGGTTCTTGTAATTAAGCCGATGATGTAGTACACCAAACTTGACACAGATGTCGGCTCTTCGGTTCCGCTACTCAGCAACAGATGGCGCTACTACGATCAATTATGGCTTCTTAGCTGATGATGTAGTACACCAAACTTGACACAGATGTCAGCACCTCGGTTCCGCTACTCAGCAATAGATGGCGCTACTGAGATCGATTATGGCTTCTTAGCTTTTGGCAAAGGGTCAAGTCTGCGTGTCTATGGCGTGAGTTTTTTACGACCACCCTCCAAATGTAAAAACGAGTACAAACAATTTGTGATAGTGTTCTCTAAAGTCTAGTTTTATAGTCGCATCCAGACACGAAAAGACAGGCGCACACTCACCCAGCGGGACTCGTAGGTGACGCACAACTTTATGTCACTTTCAGCTCAAACTCGCTTGTGTTTGAATAAATATTTCAATAAAATGCACTAGCGTATGTCAACGTATCAACGTCCGTGACGTCAGTCTTTTGTACTTAAGTAATCACCTTCTATATTATTAGAATGTTAACAAATATTAAAAGTTTAAACACATTAATTGGGTACTTAGCTTATTTATTAGGAACTTGTCTTTTTTGGAATCACAAAAATAAGCCATATTTTTTGTTTATTAAGATCAAGCTCATCATTGGGCTATACAACAACATAAACAAATACATATATATTTTGAGAGAGTTGCATTTTTCTCTCTATGTCATCAAGAATTGTTCACCTTTCTGTTATGTCACGAAAAACGAGTTGATCAAGCAAATGCCCATTTCAGTGAACCCTTGACATACTGACAGACAAAGGCCAAGGTTGCCAACTTGTTAAAAAACAGGTTTACAGCTTTCATGATTTAAGAGGGTGACGTTCCGTGGCGGTTTTTTTTAATAGAAATGTTATGTCATACATAATCATGTCATATGGTTGGGGAGTTCGTCCATTGTGAACAAGTAGGGCTGGTTGTTTTTGACTTGCATCGGTCAATGGCATTGGTATGATATCAATGAAAAAAATTCTAAATAGGGTAAAAATCATATCCGCAGAAAATTTCAAGGTTTTGCTGGTCGTACTAACAGCAGTATTGTCATCTGATATGATTAAATTAAATGTTGCTGACTCTTTCAAATGTATTTTATAATAATAATAAATCATGCTGGATAGTCCACAGCATCATCAAGCCCCAAGCTAAGCATAGAGGTAATAAAATGACTTCTATGCTTAGCTTGGGCATAAATTAATAAGTTTACCAGGCATGTTTATATAGATACTACTTGTATTTTATAAAAGGAACTAAAAAGTGGTCATCAAATATTATATGATCAAGAATGTAGAAAACCCAACATGCTAGCTATTTACTTTCCCTGTTGTAAAATTGATGGTGCTAGTACAAAAGACAAATAGTTTTAATAACTATTACAATGGCTAGGTCAGTTCATGCTTGTGGATATTCAGCATTGTAATCCTCCATTCAAAATACAATAAAACAAAAAACTATATAACTTTTTGTTCAATAAAAAGTCAGTAGTCTTAGTTAATTATATAGTGTACTATAGTATGATAATGTGGTAGGTATGTGTTTAAGCAGAAGTTTTGTAATAATGCAAAGTTACACATTACATTTCAATATAAAAAACAACAAACTGTAAAGTAATTTTATCAAATATAAGGTAATGGCAAAAGTTTTCATGTGTGAATTACCTAGCCACTAAACTTGTAGAGCGCTATCTCTTTCACACCTGATATGAATGCTGTATAGCCATCCCTGTTGCTCCCTTCACTCCATGGCAAGAGATACTTTCTCTTACACTACAAAAGAAAATTATGATCCCAACCTCAATAGACCGTGGTTTTCAAAGACAGATATTCTCTTGAAACAGTTCTTTAGATCCATACAGTACAAAACCATAAAATAACTATAGTTGTTTTGGCTGTTATTTACTTCTAACCTATACTTTAGCAGAGTTTATATGCTATAACTTTTACGTTTATTGCACTAGCGATAAAAATAGGTACTATACATACTGCAGAGAGTGTGTGATCAAGTTAAAAAGTAAACATAAACAGGTACACTAACCCTTTCTTCATGAGCCTGCTCTGTTGTCGCTCGTTGGTAAAAGAAGGCTTCCAAACTGAAGACACTCATCCATTTTACGAACACTTATCGGTAAACACAATTCATTTAGGTAATTTACGTTTGCACTACTTGTCACAATCAAAATAAAATTCCACTTTTTGCTGCGCTAAACGCAGACGTCATTGACAAACAACTGAAGTGACGAGTTATTGCATGGAATCACAGAGTGGATGAAAACACTGCTTATCTGAGGGGCCATAGTTATTGTGTATCACAATTGTTATCACTTTGAGTTATTACATCGTTAATTGCATCGTTTATTTGGGCAAAATATATAAATAAAAAGGTAAAAAGCAAAATTTACTCGTAGACAGCATTCACGACTTCGCACACTCACTCACGTAACGTGCGGATTTCATTTTCACACACACATGCATACAAACGTCACCTAAACTTCAAAAGTGACAGTTGAGCGCTAGTATCGCACAGTCCGAAACGTAGTAGCATGCTGGCTTTTATTGCCCTCTTGCTTAAAGAATAAACTATTCAAAGGCGTACCCACACCGTGAACCTATTGAAGAAAAATCTTGCCAACTGGGAGCTCGCCGCTTAGCCAAATTTTTACGAAAACAATGTTTTACGGAATTATTTCTCATAAAAGGATATTAAAAACTAGAGATATTTCCAAGAACCTTAATTATCTTACCCGTACCTCTACTTCTTTGCCCGTGCGAAGCCGTGGCGGGGTCTGAGAAGTCATCTTTTCAGCGTCATCAGTGTCAGCGACGACGACTCTAAAATGGCTAAGCATTAGGCTGGCTTGCGTAAAGCATGACGGGCGTTTCGTTAAAAGTGAAGAAAGATTTTAAGATTCTGAGCTTCGTACTTTCCCTTATCTGGCGAAGAAGGCCCTCCCCTATTTCTGGCCAATGCGGTGCCTGCCTGACATAATAGATAATCTACCCCAACCGTCCACCAGCCACCACTAGATATCGGTAGGTACCTATCAGCTCATAAGAAGGTAGTCCTACCTGGAACTACAAATTAGAGTCATGATACGGGTATCAATTTGGTTGGAGGGGGGCGTGGAAAGACAGCACAGCCGGAATGGTTTTGCCAGGTAGGTACTGGAGGAGAGGATCAGAGTACGGCTCGCTTTGCTCGCTATGCTTCTCCTAGGCACATTGCGGCTCACAACCAACTTTTAACGCATTCACTGCGCCTCAGTGATACATACGAGGTGTTCCTAAAGGTCAAGTGCGTCATGACCAGATTAAAATCTTTGCAGGACATGTTTGTTGTTGATATGATTATAAATTCTGGTTTTGCCAATTTTGTCCAGATTTTCAAAATCAAACTTTAACTTCTTAAAAACCAAGGCAGTACCTACTTCCGGGAAAACAGAAATGCGGAGCTCAGAATAACTAACTACATAGCTCTGCTTTATTTAATAACTCCATCGGGTTAATAAAACAACTTAATGTAAGTAAATACATAATTTTAATACAAACGGAAACAAACTCCTTTACCTACACTACCTAAATAAGGCACGACGCGACATATTCAAATACACAGTCAATGACTAAACTATTTACAAACAATTCAGTACATTATGAATGAGTACAGAACTTTTTTGTAAAATTTTGAGTGACTGTTAGATGGGCGAAATGAAACAGCGTAATAAACATCAGTAAACTTTTAAACATTTTATAGCAAAACTCAACTTTATAGACTTGTACAAACATATTTAATATAATAATAATAAATAATTATTTATGGCGCAGACAAGGTGCTATATATATATGTATGTACCTATTAGAGAGTTTGAGTTAAAATTTAAGGAAAACTGTTGTTTTGCCAGAAGACAAAAAATTATAAGAAGAAGCTAAGTACTCACAGTATTGATATGCAATTTTGAATCATATTTTCAAATCTGAAAGATCGAAGTCTGCTATATAAATACTATAGTATATACGTAGTATGTATATTGCAGACTAATTTATATTATTGTATAATAAATAACTATATAATATAAATTAGGCTACAAACTATACATGAAAAATTTGTGCGTTATTCCAAAACACTATATTTTGGTAAGTAATGAATTTAAGTATAATTTTCTTTGAAGTGCCGTTTTATAATAATATTATATTACAAAGTTAGTATACAAATAAATTTTATATCTAAATAGTAAATACAAATTAATTACAAGTCCCTAAACAAAAATGCAAAATCTTACAAATAAACACAGAAATAAATTACTAAGAACATAGTTTTAACCACTTTATGCTAATTTTGTAAACATTAGGAATCATATCTTAATTTGTTACATCTTTGTACCAACACATCATTATTTTGTGAACCCTACCAGGTTTGGAAGATCGGAACACTTATTATCATTTATTTATACATTTTGAACTGGCAGCCAATAAAAATAAGAGAGCAAGTCAAATCAAGCTACTTTCTAGCAAACATGATCACGTTACTAAGTAGCCTGGTTGGTAAAGGAGATAGAAATTTAGACTTTTCTTTTCACAAAAAGTCGATTTCACACATCCGATATAAAACATCAACAAAATTTTCTAAGGAAAACTTTGAATGCCAGTAAATATTTATTTATGGATGGTCTTCGTACAAAGTGTTATGACATATAACGAATTTTATATAATTAAAAAATCTCATTAGTTGATTATTTTCTACGCATAGTTTGAAATCAATATAAAAGTCTAATCAAAATTGGTCGTCATTAGTAAAAATACTACAGCTTAACATAATGTGCCAAACAGGTTGAGTATACAGTTCTTTGTATTTCATTATACATAATGTTCTAAATATTTGCTGTTTTTTATACACATTTTACTAATGTTGTATATTTTTTTACTAATTTTTGTGATTACGAGAAATTACCTGCTTTAAAATTTCCCGTTGTATACTCAATCAGCCAGCCAATCACAATATTATTCTGACAATTCCGTACACCGGCACCGTAGTGAAAAAAAACTTTTAAAAATGTATATAAGTCTTTGTCCCAATAGAAAACGATGACGCAATCATCGCAAGACCTTACAAAAGACATCATTCGAACATTTGAACAAAGAGTGTTGCCATGTTACGTAACCGCGTTCTACCAAGACAAAGGGTATAAACTGAAGACACTATGCACATTGTCAGTTTTCAGATCAGTCTGGTTGCAGTCACACGACGAATTTAGTTGGCCACACTTGCCCGCAGTCCTGTGTTACCCTACGTCCTAGCTAGCAAGATAATACACAAGATAATATCATTTCAGCATGAGCCTTGGTGTAAATCAACAGATATTCATATCTCCGATGATCAATAGATCATCGAAGAACATTGCAAGTAGGACGTTGCGCGAGATATTTACTACTAAAAACTTGTTACTTATAACAAGACATCTACCATGATTTACGAAATCAAAGTGTCCACTTTATTTCCTAGTTTAAATAACGTAAAGTTTGAATTTTCTAACGTGGAGTTTGAATTGTACGAGGTAAATATCCTGTTATAAGTTCTTTTAGTGTGAACAGCCGCGATAGTTTCAAAGGTTATTTAGTAGTTTTTAGTTGGCTACACCGGACCGCGGCCTAGTATGCGGGCACAGCAAGCTAAATGTCAGTAGTTGTCTGCATCGCCCGTTGGCGCCACTGAGTACACCGACGGTGGTCTGTAAAGGGAAAATATAGATAACATTATACAAAGTGTAATGTGCAAAAACTATATAAATAATTGATTTAGTCATCATCCATCATCATCCTGTATTAGTCCACAGCTGGCCTCCCCTAATGAGCGCCTCACCACGCTTGGCGATTACAGTGGAAGTGTTAACAATACATAGACGGCAGCTGCTGCGATTTCTCTGGTAGGTTTCTTTAGTCGGCTCTTACGTCACGGCCTGAGATGGCGGGGTCGATTCTTTCGCTGCGTCCGCCACGGCTACGGCGGCATGATATAGTGATGATAATAATGTAGTTCATAATATTTTTTAATGTAACCGTGTAAACCTTCGAGCCGTCTAAAAATGTTTTTTTTTATATTTCGATCCTTATTAAACGTTACGAAACGATCCTTATTATGCGCTAAAGTAAACTAATTTGACAGAAGTAAAAATGTTACCGCATTTTGACTTCTGTCAAATTAGTTTACTGTAGCGTACTATTCAGATGTAGGCAGGCAACACCTGAATTGACACCAATATAATTAGTAAATTATAATGACCGTAGGCCACGCCTTGGGGCGGGCAGTCTCGTGGGCCTGGGGAGCCCGGAATGGCGCGGCTCGTTGCTGGACGCAGGCCGCGCTTGTTCCAGCAAGTGATTTGCTGAAACGAACAATACAATTTGTATAACAATCGAACATAACATGTTATTGCATCATTTATTTCTTAAATATTTTAAATTACTTTTACAAACCGCATTCTAACCGTTTAGTATTAAATTATCACCGATATTTGGAGGATAGGTACTATTTTATGGAACAACCTCCCGCTAAGAGCTACTTCAACAAAAAGAGGAGGCTCTCAAAAAGATTGTATTTTTTTTAAAGCTGGTGCTTCCCGTGTGGTCCCATTTCAATGTGGTCCAGTTCTGACATCCATGAGAAAACCATAATAAGTATTAAATTTGCATCAAGTATGTGCGCGACAAGGGACGAATAATTCAATATCACGCCAACCGATTTCGATGTTTATTCTTTTTAAACTATGTTTTAATCCATTTTCATTATTTAGGAATTTGAAGTCGATTTATTAAAATTCTATGTGTTGTCATAGGGGTCAGCTCACACCGAGACGCGCACTTTTATTCAAAGTATAACTTTACTTACTACGAAAAATGATACCAATTGGCGCAAGCGCAGCTCCAAAGAAAATCCTACAGTGCCGATCACAATAGGCCTATCATGGCCAGTGACACCAAACCAAAGCCACCCCAAAGGAAAAAATAAAAAAAAGCGCGGCCCCGCGGGGAGTTTCTATATATTATGTCAATAAAATGTATACCTTTTTGCGTAGTAAATAAAGTTATATTTTGTATCAAAGTGTGCGCAGCGTCGCGTCTCCATTATGACAACACATAGTCAGCTAGGAGAACATCACTTGATAGTACGAGTCGAATTTTAAAAACTCTTCTTAGCGGGAGGTTGCTACATAAGCTTGCTTTTTCAGTCTATGGAATTGATACCTGACGCAGGCCTTAAGGTCTGTCCAGAAGCAGGCCTGGCGACATTGTTGACCCGCAACTGCGACGCCCCAGCTATCGAATACGGCCTTGTAGTCGGTGGCTGTAAGAAAAGTGATGTATTTAATAGTAAATAAAGAGCAGATTTATCTGGAGGAAAAGTTAGCAGAGCTTGTGTTATGTTTACACAAGCTCTGCTAACTTTTCCTTTTACTACTTTTTTATATACCTACATTAAATGCTGTACTATACTCGAGATCCGTTCTCAAGATCTAATATTTGTAAGTTACCTTACAAAAACACAAAAATAATCTTCTTGACGTCGATTTTGGAAATATTTGACAGCATTATGCATTGTATGAAAGAGCTTAAATCGACAAATTTTGATATCAACAGCGAGAACGTTTTTTTAGTTTAAGTATGGGGGAAATGTTTGCAACATTGTTTCATGAATTCATGAGTTTGGCCAGAGTATAGCTAGTGCTGTAATCTTAAGCCACTGTCCCACCGCAGCGCACGTTGTGCACGGCCACGCGACGCTTGGTCTGTTTGACAACGAGTGTCGTACGTGTGTTTAACTTGTTTTGTGTACCGCGTGCATAGCGTTGACAGCGTTGAGATGCGTGGGCACTATTATTAGAGCAAGCAATGCGTATAGCATTGTAGCGTTATCGTGGGTTGCAAGGGACGATATCACATACATTTCCTTGCAAAGCGAAGCTAGACACACGTGAGTAGCCCCTCCGTGCGTTGCGATGGGATAGCGAATTTACCTCCACGACGTAATGAGAATTAACAGGGTGGAACTAACTACCAAATAATGTCCCGATGAGTTTGTATTAATGCAATTATATTGTTTTAAATATTCAGATAAAATTAAAGCATTGGAAACAGCATGCATCTAACAAAAAAACAAACACAACAGGAAAACTCACAGAAAATTTAATCGCTACTACTACTCCGATAACCACTAAAAAAACTCCAAATCAAGCTATGCATGCATGAATCGTTTTGCCTATCAAAAGAAACGTCTATAAGTTTTTACAGACTTCAAAAATGAGGAGGTTCTATGTTCGCCAATTTTATGGTATTATATTATATATATATATATATATATATATATATTATATATTATATATATATATATATATATATATATATATATATATATATATATAAAGAAAGAAAGTTACTTGAATGAATCACTCTCAAATCAAAAATCTACAGCAGCGAAACGTCGCGTCCCGTCACGGCTTCTCGTCTATCTCGGTGTGAGCCGACCATTATTTCACAGTTTTTCTTATCATTCTCAAAATCTTAGATCCTCTATCAATAGGCAAAACGATTTCGTCTAAAGACCAATGATGGCCTACTTGTAAAACATGACTAGATTAACTCACGGGTATTTGGTGATTTCGCGACGACATCGGTCGCAGCTGGCTGCACGGCCGCTATACAATGTTACATGACATGAGCGTTAGACACAAACACAACACACCAACACCTATGTGAAAATTATTTATTAGACAATTGTCTAATAAATAATTTTCTTTCTTATGGGCACATAGTTCTACCAAGACATCCTTGTACGGGCCAACCCGTACCCCATAGTTGCAAACGAAAAGTAAATCATTGACATATTATTTATTTTTCGCACATAATCGTCAATACGGTAAAAAGCGACTAGGTGCTGTGATTACCTGATCCGGTAGGAATTAATGAATGAATGAATTAACACTTTATTGCACTTAAAAAAAACACCTTTTATCTAAATATTACATATTAAAAGTACAATAGGCGGCCTTATTGGTAGGTTGTTGTAGCACGGGTCTCAGCCCGTGCGTGAGTCATTTCGACTTAGCCAGTCTGTGTGATACCGTAGGTAGATAGTACACGGCAAGACCATCTATGATCTATGAATGGCCTACAATTACCATTTTAGAATTAACATTTCAGTAACCAGCAACCAATGCACGAATGGTCGTATGTAAACCGTTGAAGGTTAATCTATACTTCTATTATAAAGAGGTAAAGTTTGTGAGGTTGGAGTTGGGTTTAGGGGGTAATCTCTGGATCTACTGAGCCGATTTAGAAATTTTACAATAGAAAGCCACGTGATTTATGAGTGTCATAGGCTTTATTAACCCGAAACATATACTTTATCGTGCATAAATATAAATTTACTCTACGTTCGTGCAAAATTATGAAACAAATGTCCGCCCGGGCGAAACCGAGACGGGCCGCTAGTAAATAAATAGTACTATCGGAACTACGCGACGCTCTTGAATTTTAACATACAAGATGTCTTGGTAGTACTAAAAAATTTAATTCACTAAGCTTTTCTTAAACGTCTGTCACTGTCCACGGCGTTAGTGGTGATTAGAGCCGGAAACACACTATTGACACGCCACGCGACCCGATAAAACGATGCGTGTTGAGTTGAATACAATCGTATTAAATTTCTATGACCAGAATCATATTATTAACACCCGATGCAACCAAACGTCGGTCGTTTACAATGTGGTTTTTGGTGATAGAAAATTGGAACGATTAGATTTAAATCAACATGGACCACATTTCATCGGGTCGCGTGGCGTTTCAATAATTTGTCAATCACATATGTGTTTTAAAGTTACTATCTGAGTTCAATTTTCATGTATCGACACGGAAAAGCTAGGTGTACTATAAAACATACAGTACCTAAGCAATGGAAAAATGGTTGTTCTGGCGGTAGGTCGACCGGTGTTTCAATGTTTTTTTATTTGCTCTGTCAATGCTTCACTTTAGCCATACAAGCTACATACAAAACAAACCAAGCAATCACACACTGATATGTTTAAAAACAATATACATAAAGTTCAGCCCATACAAAAACATACAAATCAATAGGATATTACCTGCGTACTTATAGAATGTGATTGCTATGCTTAATTCAAATTCGATCTGAGCGGG
The DNA here is from genome assembly GCA_947044415.1 of Eupithecia dodoneata. Taxonomy (NCBI): domain Eukaryota; kingdom Metazoa; phylum Arthropoda; class Insecta; order Lepidoptera; family Geometridae; genus Eupithecia; species Eupithecia dodoneata. The sequence continues at coordinate 8,517,570 of OX345670.1, forward strand.
ACAGCATGAAAGATGACGTGATAATCAATCCCATTGTTCAAGTACGCAGTTTATACCTAAATATAAATTTATAGGTAGCAAGAAATGAGAGGCTGATCAACATATGTCATTGGAAAACAAAACGTAGCAATATGTACATAAATAAATATGTACAGTTGACGTATGCTGAATTATATGTATATATGTTATGTGAAAAAACTACTATTTCTCATACAAATTCAATTTCACATAAAATTTCATTAATTATATCTAGCTAGTCACACATTCAAAACCTGTTTTGATAGTGACTGAGAAGTGCAGTGTTCTAATCCTGTGAATAAAAATCAACAGTCTGAATCAGTCCTCATTTAAAACGTCCCATAAACTCAGTTAACAGCCGTTTACCTCTGACTGCGACTAACTATTGCAAACCTTAATGTCTACGTCATACGGGTGTAAATCCTTCGTATTCTTCAAAGCCAATCCCATGCGAAAAACTTAGTAACACTTTTGTTTCGTACAGACAAAGCTTTTTCTAGCGGGGCTAGAAAATACCCCAATTCATGCTAGGGGGCTAGATAAACTAACTCTTTCACAGCCCTTGACGCAAAATTCCGTTTTAGGGTCGGTTCATAGGTCGCGTCTTTTTATTTAGTCATATGAGACATTACGCGTCTACTCAACAAAAAAGATCTCCGCCATCATTAAAAAAAAAAACACGTGTTTCACACTGAACCGATGATGCGTTAGTGCGTCGACCGTACAGCGTCTCTTCCGTTTCCGTCAACAACGCATAGTCGGTCGACAGAACGTATCGCGCCACGTGTATTTTGATTAATGCATTCAAACTAGGCATCACATCAGCGGAGATCATTTGTGTACAGGCCGTTCAAACTGACTAGACGCGTAGTGTGGCAGGTCTGATAGAAGCGACCGATGATTAGCTGGACGTATTTTCAGATATGCACCGACCCTTAAGCCGTGTAATGATGTGGGGTAATGACTGTGGTGAGATTTTATTTAATATTAAAATAAGACTTACATCTTTAGGCGCGACGAGTTGGCTCTGCGGCCGTTCCCTCCGCAACGTCTCCGTGCCTTGCCTGACGAGCGGCGGGGGATTGGTGAGCACCGGCCGCGCTGGCTGCTCAGGCTGGAATATTTTGTTATTTTACTTATACAACATCATCATCATCATCATCATCAGGCTATAGCAGTGATAGGTCTCCCCCAATGAGCGCCATAGCGCCCTGTCTTCAGCTTGCCGCATCCAGCATCTACCTGCAGTCATTCGCAGGTCGTCATCCCACCTGGTCGGAGGGCGTCCTACACTACGTTTACCGAGTCGTGGTCTCCACTCAAGAACACGTTTGCCCCTGCGGCCGTCGGTTCTTCGCGAGATATGGCCGGCCCACTGCCACTTCAGCTTGCTAATTCTTTGAGCTATGTCGATAAATCTGGTTCTCTGACTACAACATCACAGGATTCCACGAGGCACAGAGGCGAAAAACAGCTTTACGTCATCGAGCGACAAACATGATTTGATTTAGATTTCTTGATTCGGCTGTTCCTTGATCTCTATCGCCTCTCGAACCACAAAAGATACGTAATATGAAGATGTTAACAAATCGCGTTTAAATACAAATACTATTGTTGTATTATACCTCATTTAACACCTGTGTCTCTGCAGCCAAGCCGTAACCATACACCGGTTTGGCCGAAGTGGGACTGAGAGCGGGATTGGACGCGTACACGCTGCGTCGCAGCATCGTACGGGAAGCTGCACCGCGTAAGGATTGAGATGGGGTGGTGACTGGAAACAAAACAATGTTTTTTATAATAGACTATTAACATAATGGGCCCAGAAGGAAGCTGCGGGCGAGGTCGGCCAAGAAAGCGCTGGTGAGACGACTTTAACGCCTTCCTCAGAGATTGGTGGGAGATCGCACTGAGTGGAAAGATTTGGGGGAGGCCTTTGCCCAGCAGCGGGACGAATCAGGCTAATATAAAAAAAAACATAATGGATCTTAGTACTATGGCTTCATCCTATATTCCGGCTAAACAATGTTTGATTTAATTATTGAGGAATAACAAACGACTAGGTACATTTAACTTATTATACTGTTATTACTTCACTATGTAAACATGAACGATATTCACAATGTAGCCCACAGCGCTATTCACATAATGAGATATATACATAGATAATAAAAACATGCCTAACTAACTAGGCAAGAACTAGGCTCGATTCTTAAAGAACTAAATTAAGTAATTAACTAAAGTTCTAAAAAAGCAAACTTCCAAACTGAGAATTAAACTGAAATTTTGAGTTTGGAAACATATCCCCCATACTTTACAATTCGTTAATGATTTTTTGACAGAATTTGCACCAGAAGTCGATTTGAGCTCTTTTCTACAAAGCATAACAACAAAGCACGCGATGTTGATTCATAATATAACATTATTTACTACGCAATAAGATACAAATTGCCACAAGCGCGACGCAGCGCGGCGCCGCTCGGAGTTCTTGTATTAAACCAATAAAATTTGTTCTTTTTGCGAAGTACATAAAGACGAATTTTGAATCAAAGTGAGCGCAGCGTCGCATCTCGACGTGAGCTAATCCTTATGGTAATAACAGCACACCGTCAGGAAAATGGAAAAAATGCTGTATTATAGAAGCGTCAGAATATCTCAGCGTGTTATTTACCGGGGGGTATCCTGTGGAGTTCCCTATGCGAGCTGTACTGCCTTAGCTTAGACGTCGGCAGGGCGGTCCGCCGCGGCACGCCGGCAGGTGGCGCCATGCTGCCGTAGGACGCTGCAAATATTAATTATTAGTAAGCAAAGGCATGTCTGTAAGTTTGTATTAGCAGAAAATAAGATTCGAGGCCTGTAGTACATCTCCGTCGCGAAGTCATAGCGGCAAAACCGCAGTAGTTTCGCCATGAATAGTTACTGTATTCTTTTTGTATTCTGTTATTTTCTAATGTTAATGTGAGTGATATTTTATTTCATTTTATAGTTTATTTTGCTCTTTGTCATATTATATGTTATAATAGGATAACTTTAACTATTCAAGTGAGTGTTAGATTGAGATTTATAGTTAGTTGCATTTGATATCTATGCACCTTTATGTAATAACTATAATGTAACTATCAGTGGATACCAGTAAATAGCCTGAAAATGTCGATCTTATTACCCATTTCAGTATATGGTTTCCATAAAATAAATAAGTAAAAACGACTTGTCCGTTATAAAAGTGAAACAGAGGCGAAACTGCCTGTTCTAACGCATTTGACAAATGAAATTGAAACTCGCTTTGCGGTTCCGTTAGGATTTCGCGGCGGAGAAGCTACGGACCTGACATATACACACGGTAACGTGCAAGCTCTCAATTAATCATCAGTAAAGAGTGGACACTGCTGAACATGCATAGGTACCCTTAACAATTATAAACAAGGGAGGTTTGGCATTAATGTCCATGCTATGCAAGCTGATTGGCCATCGCAGTAAATCGCTCTTTCTCTGGTTCCCTCAATTGACTCGTACGGGCTTAGTCGATTCTTATCATGAAATATGTACTGAAACGCAAATCAGATTTGAGCACGTCTAAAGTCTATATTTTTTGACAAGAATTACACACACAAAAGTCCAAACCAACAAACCTGAAGTAGAGAAATCATTCTGGTCTGCGAATATCATTATCTTTTAACCGTTTGCTTCATTATTGTCGCAGTTTTTATAACCGACGGCCGTGCGTGTTGTCCACATCGTACCAAATTCAGCTCTAAACTAAAAAGAATAAAGTCCAAACCTGAAGCAGTAGGAATCCTTCCGGGCGGCGACAGACTAGGCGGAGAGATAATTCTATTCGGGGGAGGAATTCTCCGATCCGGACTAAATCTCATCGCCAATATATCTCTCTTAGCCGTCCGCTTCACCATCGTCGCACTGTTTATAACCGTAGTACTGTGCATATCGTAAGTCCTTTCCATTTGGCAGTTGGAACTAGGAGCTTTAGTTAGCGTGTAAGATTTGTCGTCGATCATATCGTATATGGGTGATATAGTAGCGTGTACATTAAGGAGGTCATTTTTAGCGCTTTTTCGCAGGGCTGTTACGGGGGTTGATGATACTTGTGAAAATTGTGGATCTGTAAAAAAAAAAATCAAAAAATCTGTATGTGTGTAGGATTTGTGATGTTATTTGAATTAATCAGGCCCCCGGTTTAAGTTAACCGCTCACACGTCATGCCACACTGCGGCACAACACAAGTATGGGCATTCAAATAGCGGCTAAAACTTGTAACATTTAGATACATTATATAATTTGGCGCCATACTTAACCTAAAAATAACTTTCTTGCATATTTATTTTTTGATAGCTTGTTGATTTCTACTCGTTGATTGGAGCTTTTTCCTATAATATATAAATAAAAAAACTCTATATTTCGGATATGCATGAATCCATGTTTGGTTAGGTTACTATGCTTAATGCTGATAATTTTTTTCTAAACTGACACCAAAAAGAGAGTATTGGATTTTGTGTGGTGAGTTGTTTATAAACATTGTACCTTGACAACGGCTTGATATAAAACAAACACTCCGAAACTACTGGACCGATTTGAAAAATTCTTTCACCTTTGGGAAACTACACTATGTATTGATTCACTATGAATTAGTTACAAGCTGTTACTATTATAAAATACTAGTAGTTTCACGCGGTTTCACCCGAGCTATATTCGAATTTCACATTTCTAAAATATAATATGAACATCTATCTATCTATCCCCGGTGAACATAGGCTATGTTCACCGGGGATAGATAGATAGATCTTTCATATAAATAATGTTATATGATATTTACGTGAATCATGCTGCACAGCAGTATCAGGCACGCTGTCTGGTGGACTGGAGGAACTAAAGGTGCCTGTGTCCGTGCTCTCACAGGACCCGACCATCGCCCGTTCTTGGGAGCCCCATTCCTGGAAAAAACAGTATATTACAAGTGAGTAAGGTGCATATGTAGTAGGCGCCTTACAGCATTGTAAATAAGTTTTACCCGATTGCGCAAGAAGGGTTAGTAATGGGCTATTTTAAAAAGCTACACAACATTTTTTAATAAATTGAATTTGAATTTTACCAGAGAGGTGTGAAACGAAGCTTATCAGTGGTCTCTTAGCGAACTAAAAAGGCAGATGCTGGATGCAGCAAGCTGAAGACAGGGCCCTATGGCGCTCATAAGGATTGGGAAGGCCTATGTCCAGCAGTGGACTATTATAGATTGATGATGATGAATCCCATGGCTGTGTGACACATTAAGATTGCTTAACTATATGCCGCTTAGCTCGGGTAGAAAAGCACCTTTCAGCTTTATGTACCTATAAGAAAATTTAAAATAAATTATTACCTCTTGCTGAAGCGTCCTTTCCCCATCAATAAGGTTCAAAGTTGCAGAGTTAATATCAATGACATCATTCGCGTGTGGCTCACCCTGCATATACATCACCGTAGTGTCAATCGCGTTAGCTCTAGGCGATAACTTCTTAAACGTCGCGTTTCTCTTAGGAGTTTCTCGCGTTGGCGGTTCTTCTGCGTCTCTTTCCAACCCGTTTAATCTTCGCCTTGAGAGTAGTTCTGACGCGTTCTCCATGCTTTGCTTGGGCACCGTTATAGTCTGATTTGGAAGCAGGATGGTTTTAACTGTAGGGTCTTGGTTGTGTGGTTTATCAGGCTCGCCAGGTAGCGCTTTCCTTGCTAATGATAACTTCTGCCTAGCTTGGATGATCTCGTTCAGTTCTTGCTTTCCGAAAGTTACATTCAAACTGGTCTTTCCTTCTTCAGGGTTTGGGATATCCATGTCTTTGTAGAAGGTATCATCGCGTTTGAAGTTTTCTTTTTCCGCGTCGCTTCTGAATTTGTTGTTTGCGAAATGTAGAGTGATAGTTTCCGCCATGTTGGATGATTCCTTTTTATCGGCGTTTTCGTTTAAGATCTTCGTGGTGTCGATTTGACAAGCTTCCTCTCTGGATTTCGTGTAGCTTTCAGAGTTTTTGATTCCGGCTTCTCGTCGCATGCTGCCGAAGATGTGGCATCTTGGACGGGCTGATAGGAGCTTCTCGGATTGTTCTAGATGGGTGAAAGTAGCAGAGCTGAAGATGTTGGTTTCGTCAGATGGCTTGGAGTTGTTGACAAGATATGAAGAATTGACTGAGCTGACCAAGCTAGGGGGCAGAGAATCTATGAGGCTGTCGTTGTCAGGGTAAGTTGTTTGGGAAAGGAAGCTCGTGCTCATGTCCTTTTCGTCGAGGATTGAGAGCGTCATGCTGGTCATCATAGGGTCTATGCTGTCGCGACCTGTTGGTATGCCTGTAAAAAGAACATTCATATTATAAGGAATGGCCGTTAGCAGAAGCTGGGCGTGGACATGGTAAATTAGATCCAAAAGAGGGTGATCATGTTCAGCAGTAGAATTTAATGCGCCGGAAATATTGCTCTTTGTAGCGAATCTATTCTTATTTTTATTGTCCATGACAATTTACGCAGCAGTATCATCTAGCCCCAAGCTAAGCAGACCTTGTGTTGTGGTTACTAGACGACTGGTATAATTAATAGAAAACATTACTAATGCTATATATTTTTTATATATATCGAAAATACCCAGAACAACCGAACTGAGACATTCTCATCAGAGACTCACTGCTTAGGTATATTACTTAACCACTTCCAAATAACATACCAGATTCTCTATGAGTGGGTATAGACCGCCTTCCATCCAGCGACTCAGGGTTGAACTGCCCTGAGCTCTCCATGAGGAGCGAAGACACCAGGCTTGGGGGAGACATTCTCATCAGGGATTCACCACTCTGGTACATGTTGAGGCTGCCTCGCTCGTTCATTATGTTTGTTAGACCTCTGTGGATGAAACAGTTTCGAGTAAAGAATATGCAAATTGTTTACCGTTGTTCGGTCAAGCCTTATGCATTATGTTTAATTGGAATTGGGGTCATATGAAAAATTAACATGGTTAATAAATTATATCATGAACTTGTATTGGTAAAAATCTCATTTCTATTTATTGGCGTTTTACTTGGCATTCATTACTTTATAAAGTAACAGTAAATTCTTACTAAGTAAATACTTATATGTAAACATGTAAATATTATAATTTTAATATATTGTATACATTTAGAACCTGTCTTATTCATTTTCTACATCCTGGCGTAACAGGGTACATTATAAGGAATGTTAGAATAGTAAAATATTCATGTACCAATAATTACAAATGCAATACACTAAATATCATTACATTAATAAATATCCTAGGGAAGGGAAACAGTTAGAATTTGTCAGAAAGCCTCCCATCAGTTTTAAGGAAAGGTTAGGACTAGTTATTATTTTTATTTAGGTGTTTTTTAATGTTCAATAACATTTTACTATTACATATCACCTTACCCATCAAAAAATCCACAGCAAGATACAAGAAAATCACAAGAATTTACTTTGACAATCATTTTAAGATAGCAAATTTAGTTTTTTGCTTAAGAAATTAAATTAAAAAACACGTTCACGCTAGACGTGCGAACCTAGACTAGTGAAAGACATTCTCATCTAATTGTATAGAGAGCATTTAAATTCACTTAGATGTTACATTCAACTGTGATAAAATTAGCATTTTGAAAGTAAGTTACCGCTTTTATGTAATTTTGGGACGAAAAGAAAATAATTAATCATCTAAGCATCTAATCTTGTTTTGATTATACCTAGCTGTTATTTTTGAGCTAAGTCATCCTTGGTGATTATAGAAAGTCTAGCTTTGAAATAGAATGTTTATTAAGAGTCGCCAAAACATTGCAATTTGGTTGTTTTTATCAAAAATGGATACGAAAGTAAAGTTCTTGTTCTTATCGTAAAAAAAATATTTGGTTTCATCATCAAACTAATATAGTCCATAGCTGGACATAGGCCTCCCCTAATGAGCGCTATAGAACCCTGTCTTTAGTTTGCTATATTGGCTAAAATATGTACTTCTATGAATAAATAAATAAATTTTATATTCTACTTACTTGTTGAAGGTATTGTGTAAATTATGCGCTGGCTGCGACAGGTCTATACTGATGGGCTTGGAAGGCGTGTGGTCCGACAGTCGTCCGTCCATCGAGAATCGACCTGGCGAGTTTGTTAGATCCGAGTCTTCTAACTGTAACAATATAATATAATTTAATATAATTTACTAGCTGTTCCCCGCGGTTTCACCCGCGTTAAATTCGAATTTCACATTTCTAGGTGGATATAATAAAATATAATATAGGCTATGTCTGTCCAGGGATAGTGTAGCTTCCCAACGGTGAAATAATTTTTCAAATCGGTCTATTCGTTTTGGAGCCTATTCAACACAAATAAACAAAAAATCAAATCTTCCCTCTTTAGAAGTAATATTAGTAGTATAGAAAACAGTTCATCATCATCAGCCTTTTTTAGGCCATAGTTGGACATAGGCCTCCTCAATTTAAAACATTTAATTTTTACTCATATTGGCCGCTCACTTTATGCACTAAGTATGTTATTAAAGTTCGTCGTCGTTCGTGTTCGTCTTACCAGTTATTTATGGACCGTTGAAATGATTATTTTGCAGTTATAAAGGGGTTAATTCCTAGGTGATCCCATAGAAAAAATCTTTCCTAGGATTAGCATTTATCCCGCAAAAGTTAAAACGGTTTCAAACAAAGGAATTCTAAGTCCGTTTTTAGTTTTTTCAAAACAAATAAATTATAACACCCTCTGCTGGGGTAAACATGTTCTTGAGAGGACAAAAGTACATAGTGTAGGACGCCCCCGGAGGGCGTCCTATATCAGGTGGGATGACGATCTGCGAAAGACTGCAGACAGATGCTGGATGATGATGATGATTACTTCTCTGCCGCTTACACATTTCTAAAGCTAGAACTTGCAAAAATATCTCGACACGCACCTTAATTGCACAACCCACTACTTGACGCCCGCGGCACTCGTTGTTTCTATTAAGAGCGTGCCATACCTCAGCCAAAATTCGAATTTCGCTTCAGTTCAGAGCAGAATGACAAGATATGATTTTCTTGTGAGTGAGAAGCACAGAGCGATAGACGTGCTCCGTATTTTTTATCGACGTAAGCGCCAAAACTGTTATTTGCCTAATTACAAGTTATTTACACAACTAATCTAAAAATTAAAAAGACGAAAACAAAGAAATTCTACTACGTTTCTCGACAAAACAAAAATCCAACAAAAAAATTAGGTGGTTCCTGAGATAAATAGCAAAATGTGTGCAAAACATGTATTTTTCAAAAAATAAAAGTATCGAGAAAATTTTCACCAATCGTGTTTTCGAAAAGACGGAATCCAAGATAAAAGTTCGAATTATCATTTACCTAAATATGAAGGTGGTAGCTTTCACAGATTCTGAGATAAATAACGATTTCTAACTATAAAATTACATAAGGTACACTCTTAATGTTATTTCTATCCCATGGGAACATAGAGATAAAACATAGCCTTGTTTGACGCAGAGTAAGGGCTCTGCTAATTTTATTCCCGGCCTGGAACTACCTGTATGCATTTTAGCCCGATCCGTTCAGTAGTTTTGCGTGAAGAAGTAACAAACATCCAAATTTTCGCATTTATAATATTACTGTGATATCCATGAATCGAACACACGTTCGCTATCAGTTAGTTAGATCATCGTTGATGGTATCCGCTTATTACGTTACTTACCAATAACAGAGGAAGTTGTTTGCATATTCATATTATTATGTATCGTAAACTTTCTTCAATATACATGATAACTGATTTTGAGAAACGACTCTGAGATGTTTTAGACCATTAAATCTCGGGCCAAAACCACGCATTATTACTCGGGTCTTGTCATCCTCCCTCGTTGCTCGGGAGTATAACAACCTCGTATATAATGGGAAGGTTTAGTCCCTTGTAAAATAATCTACTTTTGTTGCTTTACAGCTACAAACAAAAACGATATTGCGATTTAAAGGCGCAATTTTGGGTTATTTTCTAAAAACCTTTATTATCTTACTCAGCAACCATCACAATTAGGATATTGGGTCTACCGGAGAAATGTATACCATGACTCCGCCAATTCCCCAAAAAATTATGTCGGTTCCAATACCAAACACCCCATATAGATACAAATGTTGTTTTTTTAATTCCTAGTATAATTTGCAAAATATAAATAATCTTAAGTTGATGTGATTGTGTTACTGGGTATGCATGTATTTTTGATCAAATAAATTATTATTATTATGATTACCAACTTAAAATAATGTTACGAAAAAAGCTTAATAAACCACAAAGGTTTGTATGGGATTGTTATTAGCGAGTCAGCTGAGTAACTATAATAACCAGATCATATTAATTTTTTTTGTGTTATTAAATAAAATAATGCTGGACAATTCACACAGCATTATCTAGCCCCATGGTAAGCAGAGCTTGTGTTATGGGTACTAGATAACTGATATACATAATACAATACATTACATAGATAGATATTTTTTATTATACATAGAAAACAACCAGAACACCCGGAAAAAATATCTGCAGATCGTACACACAATTGTTCCGAGGCAGGAATCGAACCCGCGACCTCTTGCGTCTATTCTATTATTGCTTGTCATGTGTTTTGTGTACCTAATAAAATAAAATAAATAAATAAACGATCACATAGGTTTGACAATATTATGCTAAGCTTATGTATTTTCTAAGTGTTAGTGTGATGATTACTTGCTAGGTCCTTTAGATATAATTATAATAAATATTTTTACACTTTCTAATTATGTATAAACAAATAAATCTCATACGTTTTCTTTAAGCCGAGGTCAAAGGCCGCCCACGATACTATCGGGGTGCCATATTTGGATTGCCTGCTCCAAATTTGAACAGCATCATTCTTACTTACCTACTTTCACCGAAAAATAAGTGTAATCAAAACGGAAAAAAACTTCTTACGACATATTTAAATATTATAATAAACGTGGAAAGGAATATACGTAGACTTCATACGACAAAATTGATTTATTTATTTTGGGGCAACGGTGGTCAACACGTCATACATGCGTCATACACATCGAATGCAAAAATCATAATTACTCTGCTTCTGTGAATGAGTTATTTTGGCGCACTGGTGGTCAACACAAACAAATATACATCGAATGCTAAAATCATAATTAACCTTCTGTTGGCATCGCCGATGGAAAATCTATACAATCCGTAAAAGAAACGCCTTTGTACCTACTCTCGGCACGTCGCGTCGTCGACGTCGTAAAATAATGTGTTGCCCAGAGTGGTATACTTCGTTCCTTTATGTAAAATCTTGTTTTGCCAACCTACACTATACATTTCTAAAGTACATGTTCACAAGTGACAGCTAAATACATTTAGTTGATACAGGAAGGAATAGAATAAAGATTCCCAATCACCGAATATGACCAACTAGTTACAAAACTTTCACTGAACATGATATTCATTACGTAACTTTCTCCTCATCTAAAATCATCAGTCATTCATCAGAAATGACTGGAAATGACAGACTCTTCAAACGCACAAAATATCTCCGGAACTAGCAGGTAGAGTAGGGTTTTCGCCTGAAAGAAATCGCACCCTAACGATAAGGCCGCCTTTGTTATTGTACTTCGGTGTGAATTTGAAAATGAGACCTTACTAGGAAGAGAGAAATGTTTTGTGAACAATAAATTGTTAATGTAATTTCGGGGTATTGACGACTATAAAAATCATCAATAAATAAATTCAAACAAATTGTCATATATATCGTTTGTTTATAAATAAATATGAGATTACCAAGACGATAAACAAGCTTGGGGCTTGTTTTGCCTAACCTAACCTGACAAGATAAAGGTTTCTTGTTTGCTTACTGATCAATTTTTTCCTAGTTTTACTTACTTATATAAATAGCTAAGTTATTTTATCCAGCAAAAACCGCAAGCAGAAACAATTTCCCATTTCATTATTCAAACTACACACTGTCCCATGTGTATAATACTCATAATATAAACGTACAAAACCATAACAGATACCATAAAAACGTTATTACGTCATCTGTTATGTTATGGTCTTGAAGTTCACAGTCATGGCTACTATGCTTATTGGATAATGGTATTTTAACCGGCTTCAAAGAACGGAGGAGTTAAGTTCTGTATGGACTAGGTATGTTCGGTTGCAAATGTTTTTTAAATGTATATTCGTCGATTACTCCTGTAATTGTGGATTGATTTGGATTATTCATTGATTATTATCAAAGAATAATATGTTCTCAGAGAAAATACATTCGTTATTATTGAATTCGGAGCCGTAGTGCCCAATGACGTGAACAAAGGTATCAAATTTTGTAATTAAGAAAAAACTATATAAATCCTTGACAGCTGCAGATAGATTTTTTTTCCTGATTGGCCGTGGTGCCCCCCACAAGTAACTCCGATATCCATTAATTATCGGACACTGTATATCCAGTTATTTGGTACCCATAACATAAGCTCTACTTAGCTTGGGGCTAGGTGATGCAGTGTGAATTGTCCAGCAATATTATTATTTTTATTAATATGGGATAGTAGACCCACCTGATGATTGTTTGCAACAGTCTGCTGTTATCGCAATTGTTTCAATTGTAAATTAGTATTTTTCAAAATAAATGTACGTAAAGATAATAATCTAACAATCATAGGTGCCCTTAATGACTGGAAGTGTTATCATTGCTTATAAACATTACCTATAAGTAAAGTACGTATGTACCTTACCTAGGTTGGTAGATTAATTGATTGCATAATCCAACCACAGGCAAGAAATGACGAACCATTCGTCATTAATTACATTAGAGAATGAACTAGTTTTTGCCCGTTGCTCGAGTGTTCTGGTGTGCACTGTGAACCATATTATGGGTGGGAAAAAGTAGCTTATCATTGCCGTGCATGATCCCTAAGAAATAATTATTGACGGCACTAAAAATGCTGCCCATAACACTAGCTCTGCTTAGCTTTGTGTCTAGATGATGCTGTGTGGATTGTCCAGCATTATTTATTTATTATAATATGTGACAAACAATATAATTAAGTTAGTAAAACAAAAATAACGTCTCTGGATTAAATGTTATGCAGCAAAAATACTTTATACAGCAACAATACAACAAAACACATTATGCAGCAAAATCTTTACCGTCCTTTTCATAGCGGAATTAAAAGCTTTTAATTCCGCTATGAAAAGGATCCGCTGTTTTGTTGTATTGTTGCTGTATAAAGTATTTTTGCTGCATAACATTTAATCCAGAGACGTTATTTTTGTTTTACTAACTTAATTATATTGTTTGTCACATATTATAATAAATAAATATATAACAATTACCGTCCTTTTCATAGCGGAATTAAAAGGATGTTTAATTCCGCTATGAAAAGGACGGTAAAGATTTTGCTGCATAATGTGTTTTGTTGTATTGTTGCTGTATAAAGTATTTTTGCTGCATAACATTTAATCCAGAGACGTTATTTTTGTTTTACTAACTTAATTATATTGTTTGTCACATATTATAATAAATAAATAATGCTGGACAATCCACACAGCATCATCTAGACACAAAGCTAAGCAGAGCTAGTGTTATGGGTAGTAGATGACTGAGACGTAATAGAATAAATTACTTAGATATATATTTTTTATTATACATACATGTCAACAAATATCTGCAGACACACAATTGTCCCGAGGCGGCAATCGAAACCGCGACCTCTTGCGTCACAGGTGAACCTTCGTCCACCGCGCCACAGATGTCGTTTGAGATCAGAGATTATTCTAATGAGGATGTAAGTATTTCGATATTACTATGGATATGGACCGTAGAATAAGTTAAACAAGATCTCTAACTTTTCTATCTGAAATAAATCATCATCATCATCCTATGTTAGTCCACTGCTGGACATAGCACCCTGAAATAAATGATTTATTAGATATTATTATTGCTATAAAATATATAAACTCTTACCTGAGGATCTTCATCTTGAATCAAGCTCCGTCGCTTCAGCGCGTAATCCTTCACCACAGCACTATTATCTGAATTAGTATCCACATTGAACGTCTTCAGCCGCATCAAAGGACTTATCGCACTTAGAGGATTGTTATACTTGTTATACGTCAAGTACTTGTTCCCAGAGAGCAACGAAGAATGATTAGACGGATTGGAAGACAGTGATGATGGACTGGACACTTCGACTATGGATTGGATGCTGGGACGTGTGACGCGTTTCTTCGGCCGCACGTATGTTCGCGAGTCGAATTTCTGCCGGTCTGGTAGCGATAGGTAGTCGTGATTATCTGGAACAGAGGTGGTTGTTGTAGTTTTTGTGGTCAGATTTTTATGTCTCCGAGAGTGGAAGAGTATCAGAACGAAATACATTTTAAGGATTTTTATACAGTCCTTCACTTGCTCGGGTTTCGTTTGCTTTCGCTCAGTAAACAGTAGGATTGGTTGACAGTAAATCGTCGTATACCCACTAGGATTTTGCTCTGGGGAGCGAATACCGCGTTGGTCTGAACAGGGCCCTTATTCCTAAATTAATCTCTTCACCATGGGTATCGTCTCAAAATGGCACATTTTGGCATTTTCAAGCAGATTGAGGAACGCGTATCAAAGGTATCAAGGTTGAAACCATTCTATCAATCTCCGTGTAAATAGCAACGCACGCACAATGTAGAGTTGCTTTCATCTATGCACGATTCTACGACGATACCACTGTCATAGTAAAGTGATAGGTAAGCGGAATTCGACCCCGGCCTTTAGGAAAGACAGAAGCTTTCGTTCTGCTGTCAATCGTAGACGCAGATTACAACATATATAGATCAATTAAGTGCAAAAGTTTCAAGAATGCATGGATGTTTGTTACAATTTCACCCCAAACCTGTGTACTAAATGGTTCGGGCTGGTTCGCTTGGGTAGTATTGAAACCCTCCGACGTAGTATTTAATACCTACGCAAAGTGCATCAAAAATATTTGATAAAATGATGTAAGAACGACCTAGCAGTAAACCATCGAATAAATCTCGCGGCAATTACCTAAACCGAGACGAATACCAGAAAATCCAGTTCAACGTACCCATACAAAATCGCATCATAAAATCTTCAGTGATAAGCGAAAGGAGCTTTACCTGACCGAAACAAGGTTTAGTTTATGTTAACATTAGAAACGTAGCACTGCCGGCATAGATGTGGGTTAATTTGTGCCAAAATCGGTTTTGCATTTGGTATGCAATGCAGCTGGGTTGGTAGCTGTAGGCAGGAAGCAGAGTGATAGTTGTAACAATGTTTGGTATGTTATGATGAGTAGACGTGATTGGACTGCTGAACTTGGCATACCATATATAAGAGCCCTACTGTTTTCTATGTTTTCTTTTTTGATCGATCAGATGTGAACTAGATACATCTCATTGATTGAATGACTGGATATTATAAAAAATACATATAATTAAGGTTTAGTTTAAACGGGTATTTTAGAATAGATGTTGCACAAATGTTGGGTAAGTATGTTATGTTATGGAAGACGTAATTGGACTGATGAACTTGGCATACCTTAATAAGAGCCTACTGTTTTTTATATTTTCTTTTTTGGTCGATCAGATTATGAACTAGATATTATCAAAAGATTTTGTATAATTAGCGGCTTTGTTAAAAGGTTATTTTAGAATAGTTATTCTAAAATACCCGTTACAATAAGCTCGCAACCTTTGCGTACGCGTTTTAATGGTACATCTAAGTACATCGGTTATCTAGATAAATGGGTACTAGTACCTACCTATAACATAAGCTCTGCTGAGCTTGGGGTGAGATGATGCTGTGTGAATTGTCCATCATTATTTATTTATCTATGTAAAATATCAGCTCAAATGTCTGTATTGTATCAAGTTGACATTAGCAAGGTGCAAATGTTTAAATAGAAACACGGCCAGCGGCCAGGTGGGTCGTAAACTAGGCGAATCTAAAGATAGCGCGGAGTCAATGTAATTGATTATGTGTTACACAAAGTGTTACGTGCTACACGAGACAAAAGCTTCGTGTTAAGGCGGTTCCCCGAGGCAAACTAGCGCCGCCACATATTTTACGTTGAACAATGGAAATATGAAAAATTTCATCGGGGTTTTGTGACCTATTATAAATTTTTTTGAATATCTCTGTAATAATTTCATTTTGTGTGTCAGTCAAACAACAAATTTACAAAGGGGCATCGAAAAGTATGTATTAACATTTTTAAACTAGAACTTTGTGACATAGTTGTAGCTGATTTCATATGATCAGAAACATGAGCGTAACTGGCACATATAGGTACCTACGCCTTGTAGGTTGCAATACAATGTAGGCGGGTTGTAAATAAACGACAATACAATACTGGTGCCATAAACAGGTAAGCACCTAGATAACCTACTTTGCGAAGCTTGGTTAAGAAACTTTGTTTATCACTGGGTTATAGAAAGATCAGCAGAGATTGGTTCACACTCACATTAGATAATCTGAATAAAAGCTCAATGTATATTTACATACGGACTATTACTGACATACGGAATAAGTGAAATTTATTTATTTTTTTCTTCAGAGTGAAATTTATTTATTTATTGAGATAATAACATCATAACAGGTTTTTTTATTAAGCCCTAAGGCGATGTTATAACTACTTATACCTACTAAAAATTACATATAAGTGGGCGATACGGAAATATACAAATTTACAGAGGGTATGAGATATAACTTAATCTACTTATATATTAAATTAATTTAGGTCATTTTAAGCCGAAATAGTCTTTTTAATGTGATAATTCTGGTAATAGATCGGATTCATGTTATCCATTGAGCTTATGCCTTTTATGAGCCGAGAACAGATAACTTTTATGAGAGAGAGAGAGTTTAGGCCACTACTAATTTGAAGATTACGAACAAATACAAACTGGAAAGGCATACCTACCTACAGTATCAGATCTCAGACTGTCTCTTGTCTAGTCCCGTGTACACTCTAGCTAGAAAGTGAAACGTTAGCCGTGGCCGCAAGTCTCGAATACTAACACAGTGTTTCAGTCGAGCCGCGGGTGTTGGTTGCAACAGATATTATGTTACGTCATTTGTAAGATACATTAAGGCGGTACCCCAAGGCGCACTAGCGCTGCCACCTATTTTATTTATTATTACACGAGCTGCGCCCGAGGCTTCGCCCGCGTTAATATCTATGTGTCAACCTTCCTCTTAAATCACTCTAAACCTTTTCAAAATCCGTGCGTAGTTTTAAAGATCTAAGCACATAATAGGAACAGACAGCGGAAAGCGACTTTGTTTTGTACTATTATTATTACATTGAATTGAACACATTTTTCAAAAATTTCATTGGTCAGTTTGTGATGAAAAATAATGCTTATAGTAGGTACTATAAGGTTATTTTTAATGCCTCTGTAATACTTGTATTTTGTAAAGTGTAGGCAGAGATGCGAAAATAGTGTTTGGTGACCACTAAGGGCATCTGCAAAAGCAAAAGGATCCTATCAATCGTTTAGAAATTTCTTTAGTGTCTCAAATTCAGTAGACAACTTGGCACCATGTAAGTCAAAATCTTGGCAATCTCTCAATAAGTGTCACATTTATGCTGTAATATATTTTCACGCAGTTCACGCGCAAAAAGATATCGATGATGAAGCAGATGCCAATTTCATTGAACAAGTAGTGACGTCATCGTATTGCTCGGCTTTATTTATGTAAACACCTCATCTTCGCGTCGTCAACGTGTATCAAAACGTTTGGTTTTGATACACGTTGACGCGAAGATTCGACTGTTTGTTTTGTAGGTGTGATGTTTTATCACACCTACAAAACAAACAGTCGAATGATCACTTCTAATGGCGCCTCTTCACTATCGCCGATTACTCGCGAGCACGGAAGAGTCGAGGGCATACTCGCGTGTAGTCGCCGAGCATCATCGTCTGTAATCGCCGCCGCGCCGCCGCCACTGTGATCGCGGCGATCGCCGAATTGATTCTAGATTCGTGATTTTTTATTCATGACTAGCTGACCCACGTGGTGATAGATATTTTGGATAATATACAATATATCTTTATGAATCATAGCCTATGCGTTTTTCTGATATGTAAGCTATATTATTGTGAAGTTTCATCAAAATCCAGTCAGTATTTTGTGCGTGAAAGAGCATCAAACATCCTCACAAACTTTCGCGTTTATAATATTAGTAGGATATTATGAAAGATATTTTTTATTATAAATAGGAAACGATCAGAACACCCGAAACAAATATCTACAGATCGTACAGACTTTACTAAATATAATGTTATTTTGCTGAGGAACTCATAACTTAATAAAATGTATGCCCGGGCCGTACGCGATTGTAGTTAATAATTAGTTTAGGTATCAGCCAACTCTCGCGATACTGAAAGCACTAACACTACTTTTATAAACCTAACTAATGTACTAGCAAAACCTAGTATGAATAGTCAGTATATATCGGTAGATAATATGATTCAGCCCACGTTCTGCTAATCTAGATTTTAAATCGATGTCAACTACAATCGACGAGAGAAGTGCTAATCACACTACATAATTCATTCAATCAAATAGAAATACATTAGAACTAGGCAGCTGACATCCAGACCATATTTGTTCTTCAAAAAAGGGCGGTACGCGCTATTTATAAATTAAAGCCACGAGATTCTTTGAGGGAATTATTTAAAAACATTAATATTCTGACTGTAATATCGCAATACATCTATGAAAATTTAATGTATACCCACAAAAATAAGGATAGCCTTATGAAAAAGTGTGATGTTCACAATAGAAATACAAGAAACAAGAACAAGTTACACATCCCATCATTTAGATTACACAAGGTAGGGAAATCATTTATGGGTAATAGCGTGCGCTTCTATAATAAGCTTCCATCGGAAGCAACTAAGCTCCCTATTGGTAAATTTAAAAATTACATAAAACTAAATCTCATCAAAAAGACTTTCTACTCCATAAATGATTATCTCAATGATGTTAATGCTTGGCCAGATGTCGCTCAGTTTCGCACCGACAATAGTATGTAAGTGAATTGTTTTTGTGCATAGCTTTACTTTAATATTGACATGTATCGAATCATATTATATTTAGACTTAAATAGGAAATAACCATGTATTAGACATATAAGAGATGAACATGCTAGTGGTTTCTTTTCACTTCTTCCACTAGTGGACAAAAAATTGAAGTGAACAGTAAAATAATTTTATTTGATAATAATTTATATATAAAATATGACTTGTCTAAGTGCTTATTTTATAAGTCTAAAGAAATAAATGATTTTTTACTTTTACTTTTTACTTTTAACTGCAGACTGTTGCAAACAATCTACATCATTAATACAACATTCATGCATCGATGCTTGACGAGCTCGAAGCTAATATCTGAGTATACAGCTCAGAACTGAGTTGCCTGCAGAAGTCTTGTATTATAGGCCAAGAAATCTTGTTCCAGGAGCAAGCAATCTATACAGATAAGAGATATGTATAAATTTTATAATAATAAATATCTATCTATCTATGTAATGCATTGTATTACGTATATCAGTTATCTTGGACCCATAAACAAAGCTCTGCTTAGCTTGGGGCTTGATAATGCTGTGTGAATTGTCCAGCTTTTATTTATATATTTATTTGTGTAATTGTTTGCTAGAAAGCTTATACTCCTGCGAATCATGACATGTCGTAGACGGATATAAGAGGCCAAGGCTTAGGTCCCTTCCTCGCCGGGTCGTACGCGAACGTAGAAAACGAATAGCCATCTAAATTCGGCAGAAAACTCCCTCTATGTGACTGTACCACATAGCTAGATAGCCACGACCCTAAAAGGACTGCAGATTAAACGGAAACGGCTATCCAGTTCTCGATTGCTTCCCGTACATTTATCAATTAGCTGGCAATTGCTTTTTACTGTCGGAAACTGATGTATCAGAAACTAGCGACAGACGACTTTTTCTTTCTCTGAGAACTTTTCTATGAATGGTGTATAGACGTAAAAGAAAATTACTGACTTTACTACTTGTATTTCTATCGATTGATAGACTCATAGACACTGTAACCTAAAACAGATACATACATTGGCTACAGTAAAAGGGAGTACCTAAAGAGATTTTATAAATTGATTTTATGAAAAGTGCTTGATCTACCCTCAAGCTAAGCAGAGCTTGGGTTATGGGTACTACATAACTTATGTAATACCTAATACAAATAATTATCATAGAGTCGTATGTATATTTTGTATGTACATTAAAACACCGAGAACACCCGGAACAGTTATCTGTAGATCGTAACATTTGTCCCGCGGCGGGAATCGCAACCTCCTTCATCGCAGGCGGACCTTCGCCAGCTGTGCGACAGAGGTCGTCTGAATGAAATCAACTGATATAAAACTTTTTTGTACGCGGAAATGAAGCCGTCTCTTAATTTAGATGTATTGTGACATTTCTACACCAGCGGCGGCGGCGCCTAGAGACGATAGGTGGCCCATTTTAGCGGATTGTTTATAGGTCTAATGTTCATCTGTTACCACGAAACTCTTGTAAACTCACCTTCCGTTCATTTTGACGTAAAAAAGTAACAAACATTCAAAAATTTGCAATTTAATTAATAAATTCATAATAATAATAATATTATAATAATGATGGACAATTCACACAGCATTATCTAGCCCCACCGTAAGCAGAGCTTGTGTTATGTTTACTAGATAACTGATATATGTGCATAATACAATACATTACATAGATAGATATTTTTTATTATACGTAGAAAACGACCAGAACACCCGGAACAATTATCTGCAGATCGTACACACAACTGTCCGGAGCGCCACATCGGTCATCTAGAATGAATTATATTATTGCTTAATTACTTATTACTATTTTGTACTTAATGACGTTATTTTGTTTTGTATTTTTTTACCTATGTAATTATGTTTGACATATAAGAAAACACATTCATTAGATAATTACTCATCAACAAAATCTCTTTAGCATGTACAATTCAATCACAGTAAAGTGCAGTTTATTTACTCAGTTTTTCCTGATCTCACGTAAATAACCAACCTTCACAGTCCATAAGGCACGTACGTATATCCTTTAGCAATAGATTATAGACATTATGTAGGTATGGCAAGTCTCTTTGTAATTGGATGATTGCTGACTGACATTGAATGAAGGTACATAGGTAAGTACAATTGTAGAACTTGCAGTGTGAAAAAGTATATGAACTCGGATGATCTTAGTTTTTCTGAAGTTTGATTTTCAGGTTTAGCAATTAATAGCACTTTATGTTCTTGTTATTTAGAACGAGATGTGTGGAAGGACTAGAGGCATTTGCACAGCAGTGTGAGACACACCAAGCTTATTGAAATTTCCTAATAAAAATAATTATAGATTTGATGTTTATACTTGTAATAAAAATAAATTAGTGTTCCGTGCGATCTTTTCAAAATAAGACATTTTAAGATTTGCGGGTTTT
The DNA here is from genome assembly GCA_947044415.1 of Eupithecia dodoneata. Taxonomy (NCBI): domain Eukaryota; kingdom Metazoa; phylum Arthropoda; class Insecta; order Lepidoptera; family Geometridae; genus Eupithecia; species Eupithecia dodoneata. The sequence continues at coordinate 8,539,110 of OX345670.1, forward strand.
TTATGTTTAACTGGTGGAAAAACGCGCCTCGTTTTTTGGTTTCTACGAGTAATTTATTTATTTTTAGCAATTATTGTCCCACTGCTGGGCAAAGGCCTCCCTTTTCTCCTTCCACTCCTCGCGATCTAACGCTGCAACAGGCCACAAGATATACGCGCAAATTAAAAGATTTGATTGCGCTTATCAACAAGGAATAATTGATAATAACGATTACAATTTAATTGCATAAAGCGAAAAGCGGATGAGATTAGCGCAGGACCGTGTGGAGTGGCAGAAGAGCTTGGAGGGCTATCCAGCAGTACCTAAGTGAAGTCAGGTTGTGGATGATGAAGCGAAAAAGGCGCATAGAGTACGTCAATACAATACCATCTGAATAAACTATATTATATGTAAATAAGACTTTAATAAGACTCAGTCTATGTTTGTTGTAAGAAACCATTATGATAAAGTATGAACAGCTGTTGATGCATCGTATTTACAGGCGGAAGAATGCTTCCTTCGTTATAGGAAATGGCGGCTTTGCAAGGCAGAGCTCTATTGGATATTTCCCATGGTACATTTAGCAGAGAATTATTGCCTAGGGCCAAGGGGATCAGAGCTATTTATGAAGAAATAAGGCAATCTCTACATTTTTATGTGCCGCATCAGTATTGCCACTGATACAGGGCCATGCAGCCAGCGCCTTGGGGACGTTTCCGATAGATTAGATAATGTTACCTCGGATTGTTTGCAACAGTCTCGTTGCTTGGAAGATATCGCCTTCAGCAATAAGGCCGCCCTTTACACTTCTTCTATTCTAAGTACGTATTTATCTGTATTGTTTCCAATTTTATGTGCTATAATAAAGTATTTTCTGTCTGTCAATATATCTCTGTGTTGTACGGACCCCACCTAGGGTGTAATGACGACCGATGTTGCGCGGTGGGCGAAGGTCCGCCTGCGACGCAGGAGGTTGCGGGTTCGATTCCCGCCTCGGGACAAATGTGTGTACGATCTGCAGATATTTGTTCCGGGTGTTCTGGTCGTTTTCTATGTATAATAAAAAATATCTATCTATGTAATGTATTGTATTATGTATATCAGTTATCTAGTACCCATAACACAAGCTCTGCTTATCATGGGGCTAGATAATGCTGTGTGAATTGTCCAGCATTATTTATTTATTTATTTAATGTGATAAGGTTCGTAAGATGATGATGATGACGACGAGGTCGTCATAGTTAGTGTGTGAGGTAGGTACCTAACACTGGAAGGATCTCGATTGATACAGTAATAGGATCTTTGTCCCGAGTTTATGAGGCGAGGCGCGTCGTTAGATCGGCTAGGGGCGATCGTGCACGACCCAACCTACCTTTGTTTTGATGACTAACGAATGATAGGTTAATTATGTTTCGTTAATACATTATAGTTGATGTCTTTATATCACGGTATTCGATCCGTATACGTAAATTTACAATTCATTCGGAACTGATCATTGACGGACTGGAATTAGATATTGAAGGACCGTTGACAGACCATCAAAAAACCAAACCTTTCTTTTTATAATATTAGTATAGAAAACAAGCGAAAAAATCACGTTGGTTGTATAGTTGCCCCTTAAAAATTTATTTTATTTTGTTTTTTAGTATTTGTTGTTGTAGCAGCAACAGAAATACATCATCTGTGAAAATTTCAACTGTCTAACTATTACGTTCATGAGATACAGCCTGGTGCCAGATAGACAGATTGATGGATGGACAGCGGAGTCAATTTACAAACATTCGTGCATTCGTTCATTGAAAGTTTCATTACACCATTACTACTAGGCACTTACATTTAATAATATTATCTAGAAGTTCATTCAAATCCTTTTCCGTCTGCATGTAGGCTTCATCCTCGTTCGACCAGTCGCATGACAGGTTCCAGTCCACTATGTCCACCTTCTGGCCGGAATCGTGAGGAACTTTGTATAACCTGGGACAGTAGAGAAAGGGATTCATATAAATTGGTTACTTGATCAGAATCTAAGATGCATGAAGGCTTTCAAATGTTAATTATAGGATAGGTGGTTTTTGCATAGTAGCAGGAATTTGACTTGATTGGCTCTTCTTTATTAGCCCATGTACAATATGTAGGGGGGTTTTGGTGGTCGCAGTGTGAGTGTTACGGCATCCACAGGTTGCTTTGGACAGGTCGATTCTTACGCCGCGGTCGGCGGTCGTCACCGCTTGTTGCTCATAATAATATTAATGTCAAAAGGTATCTGTGTTGGCTTCTGTCTGGACAGAGAAGTCTCTTGTATCCTGAGTCAGACTAAGATCCACTTTGATGTTGTTAGATGTAGCAAACTGTTACTGGTTCCTAAAGATTTGTATTTATGATGATGTTGGTAGATGAAAGGTTGACTGGAATATCACATCATAGGCAAATTGAGCCTAAATGGGTGAAAGAGAAGCAAGCATTGTGGACTATGAGAGTCTGCAACGGCCAGACCTTCCCCAATAAATAAAAGCTAAGAGTTGTTGTCAGTGCATGCTCCCAACACAGATAGGCATGATCACCAATTATAGGTGCTAGCCTACTAAGTTAAATAAAAAGATTGCATAAAGAATAACTAGAAAAATTAAGAGGTCCAATTATAAATATGATTTAAAGCATTTGTAGACTTCCCCCTGTCAATTGTCATCATGGTACAACACATGTTTATTTACAAGCAGAACAGTTATATATTTTGTTATATTAAACTACCTATCTTGAGGATTATTAAATTTAATGCATTTGTGTCAACATTATGTCTACAGATTAGATAGTGATATCTCTCTTATCAGTTAGTGCCCTTATTTTCATAATAATTGTTTGTTTAATTTCAAAGCTCTTCCTTAGGTGATTATGTTCTAATTATGGATTAATGTGGTTTCAGTTTTCCTTATTATTAAGTCTTATTATACTTCAATACAATATAGACATAAATTCAACCTAGATTTATTTGTAGTTTGTCAATTTCTTAGGCAGCTATTAAAGGTCAGGCTCTTTAGAGACATAAACAAGACCTTTTTCCTCTGGGTAAGGTTTAACTACATATTTCCATGGCAAGTTTTTGACTAAATGCTGCAGTAGAAAGGCACATAGCAACTATTAATATTTCAATAAGATAATTTTATTCTAAAAGATTTAAGTAGAAAATGTTTAGCACATTGACCTCTGAACTCCTTATATAGATAATATTCAACAGGTTTGCACATGATTATATTAAAACAGGTTCCTTTTTAAGGAAAATCTGTATGTTCCCGTATGTATCAGAGGAAGCAGGTTAAAAGTATCTTTTGAGCTTTATTTGTAAATAAAATAAAATTTAATATTTATAGCTAACTGTGAAAATCAACAAGGTATGTCAGTTGGTACTCAGATACTACATTCAATCACTTGCAGAGACATTTCATTAAAGGTATAGTCATGCCATGAAATAGTACCTATAATGTTTTGTAAATATAGAAAAAGGCATCATTATGTAGATAGGTATTTTTACCAAGTATTTTTGGCTAGCAAAATGCATAAGCTACCAGCTCACAGAGCTTGTGGCAGTGAGTCATTAGAGAGCATAACATCACCCACTTGCACAAACCCAGATTGTGTGCAGAAAATAACTGGTCAGACCTGAATCTGCAGAATTATTTACATGGTCTAAATTGGGATAGAAAAAACAGGTACTCTACCGACGGTAAATGGTTTTGGGCTGCAGGTTTGAGAAGCGCAACTTTCAGACTTTCGGGATATGCTTATTACAATTATATAAACTTACCATGTCTGATCATCTCCCAAATCCAACGAATCCACGTCGATTAGATCAGAATCAATCATATCTTTGTTTATATTTTCATCAATCTGATTCATAATACCAACACTAAGGAGACATTCATTTGGCACTTTGCACGAATCACATACAATTTTTCACACACCACAACTACATTTACCATAGAAAATATTGTAAATACTTTACGAAAAAACTAAACAAGAAAACCAACACGAAATATTCCCAGACAAGTTTAGTTTGGAATTTGACATTTCATCACCAACCAACTTAATGCCAAAAATGGATGAATTAAAACAACGGTAAATTCCATAGACTAGAGAAATGGCGAGATATTAGTCGATTCCATTTTATTACTTTTAGTCGATTGTTTTGGATGCACTCATTTCATTTTATTACTTTTGTACGATCTGCATAAATAATAATTAATTAATTAATGAATATTTATCTCAGCGCGGCGCCGGCGGCCGGCGTTCTGGGTATTTTCTATGAATGTGATCGGCAGGCATCGTTCGAGCCTCCCGAATAACGACGATCTTGATATGGCAACATAGTTTTAGTTTCTGACCGTCACTAATATCATGTGTCAGTGTCAAAGTCGGCCATAGACAACAATTTCATCTTTCTTTCGATTGCGAACACGTCGTGTGAGCACGTTGTTTGCCGTAGTTTTTCTAAGGAAAATACAAAAATGTCGTCCCATCTGAACTGGATGATCATCCGCAACAACAACGCTTTCTTAGTAAAGAAGCGTGACATCAAGAAGCCGTTCAGCAAGGAGCCTAACAATGTGACTAACCTCAACTCCTACAGATACAATGGCTTGGTTCACAAGAAGGCAATCAGCGTGGTGGAGAACCCTGACAAGAAAGGTTTCGCTGTTGTGGTAAAGAAAGCTAAGGCTACCAACAAGCCCGCGAAGAACTCAGTGCGCCGTTCCTTCAAGGCTGGCGCGAGGAGATCGCTCTTCAAGGTAAAGAAGCTGCTGAAAGCTAACCACTACCGCACTGACCTGACCAAGGCTACCCTCCGCCGTGCATCCGCCATCCTCCGTTCCCAGAGGCCCATCAAGGCGAAGAAACCTAAAGCTGCAGCGGTTAAGTCAGAATAAGTTTTCTATGTAATGTAAGGACAATAAAAAAGTGAAAACCTCCATATTTCTTTTACTTGGTTGTGCTTAGAATATCCATCATAGTTTGCAGATAGGATTTACTTCGAGTGAAATATTCCTATTATGTTCAAATTAAACCAAACAACATAGCAACATTCCAATTATCATCTTTGACAACCTTTGGAGGAGTGGACGGAGTTCCATCTGCCACACAGGAGGATATTTAAAAATTTATACAATTACTAAATTCAACACTAACATAGTCACATCAGCCACAGGCTGCTCGTCTTTTAATAAAAAAAACTAGGTCTGGATATTTTCTGTGTTAATTGTCCAGCATTATTTATAAGTAATATTATAATAATCAATTTTCTATGAACTTAGGTTGGAAAGCAAACAAATATTCACTTGAACCAATCATTTATTGAATAACAAACCATGATTATCATATCACAAATGAGGAATTTACATTAACAGCAAGTACTGATTCATTTTATAAATTATGTGCCATATAGTTACCACTGCACTGATTGCATTTGCATACTTAGGTTTGAACATCATTATATTTGTTTTTCCTTTGAAACACAGCGCTTGTCTAATAACCACTATCAGTGGAAGAATGGTAATGTTGCAATTAAAATGTCAGTATGAAACCTATTTTGACTGACAGTTTAATAGCGCACAATGCACATCAAGATCTGCAAGTACTGGTGGAGTGTGTGTAATCGTGATCAAAATGAATTTACTTAGTATCACAGCAGCACACTCCGCGCCGCGCATGCCATGCTCTTGCATCGCAGAGACTGGGCAGTCAATTATGCTAACTGTTATCCCAACAGTACTATTTGTTAGGATTCATCTATGAGTACTATAATGGGATTCTGACCATGCCTGAACAAGACAAAGTACCTATCACAGATATTGATGATGTCCAACCCCAACCAAATCAATTATTCTGATTGAATTAAGTAATCAAACAGTTTATGCATAGGTGCACTACAATATTTTATCCAATCATGTGTAAACACTCAATATATCTATTTACAAAACATATCACAAATATATAAAAGAAACTAGATATTAGAGCATAAGTTACATATAGCTTGTAGAATTTATTACATAGTTATTTGAAGGTAAGATGAAGAATGTTGGGACTACTACCTATAGGCGAGAGTAACGCTGGCGACAGCCTGTATTAAGCCAGCCACTAAATTATATTAAATAATTATTCAAACAAATAGCGGCGATTTATTTTATTGTCGCTGCAAGACGATTGCCTATGGTGGTAGTCCTTTATTAGTATCAAACAGACTTGATTAATAATGGGTTCCCTTAGTAAGCTCCTATAGTCATAAGTTCATTTTCATTAATATTATAATAAACTGAAGAGATGTTTCTTAAGATAAGGCTGTAAAATTGCCATCATAAACTCAGTTAAGTGCAGTGTTTCCAAAATTATCAAGAATTTCTGCTAAAGTTAAACTACACACATGATTATGCTAGACACACAAATCTTTGGGTTCTAATTCTATATTATAGGGTTTATACACTACAACATCTCACAATCTAAGTTTTGAAGATCAAAGCAGTTTTAGGACAAAGATGCTGCTTAGCATTTAATGACATTTAAGTATAGTTTATGTTCAAGTTCAAATACAAACTGTTACAGATTAAGTTTACTCTTAACATGTGGACAGACAGACACAATACTTAAAGCATCAGGTACAAAATACACAATAATACATGAAAACAAAAGGCACAACATTTATTCTATACTTAACAAAGGCACAGTACACCGAATATTTATATTAATGATAACAAGGTAGGAGGAGATCATCGAATTGTGATATTACATAGCCTATTGATCAGACTAAACTGGGGTTTTATAAACATACTGGCTTCGACGCGTAATGTCTTTATACTTAACACTTTAACTGCGGTCTCTCTTCAGTAAGTTCGACGACGACGCAAAGAGTGTTTTCACGACAGAAGTCCCGCGGCATTTATTTAAATATAGGTATTTGTGTTAGTGGAAAATTCACACAGCATCATCTAGCTCCACGCTAAGCAGAATACACAAAGTGTTATGGGTATTTGATACACATAATACAATACATAACATAGAAAGATATTTTTTATTATACAAAGAATATACCCAGAACACCCGAATCAAATATATGCAGAACGTACAAACATTTGTAACTGGAATAAGCGGTTTTTTTTTAATAACTCCAAATTCACTAAATTAATTCAGTCGCACTGCCTACATTGTCTTGGGGACATCTTGAAAAGCAGTCTATGACGTAGTAGTTGAACAATACAATACAGTAAGTAATCATTTTAGACATTTGTAAATTTAATAACTTACTCGTAATATGCAGTAAATTATGTCATTATTTAAAGATCTCAGAATCAATAATTAGAGAAATTAATATAATACAGAATGCATGGTTGAGCATTTCCTAAACATTAGAATATAATAATTTACGATTCTAATTACAATGGACATTTTCCAAATAAAGATTATTCGGAACATTTGGATAGAAATACAACAATTCAATTCACACATAACTACAAGAAGCTCATGTATTGACGCATTTATTTTTATATTTTTAATTATTTTACATTTTTTATTTATAAGTGTTTATTTCAATAGACACAATAACCTACAGTAGGCACACATTTATTTTAACCTAAATGATTAAATTCAAGTAGTTTAAAATGGGTTAAGGCAGTGGAGGACTTTTATAAGAGATTAAAACCCACAAAAGAGAACTATAAACCTCTTCCTTCTTGGCCTCTGTGGCTACATCGAAAAGAGTAAAAAAATAAAATTTACATATTAAAATATCCATAATTAAAATATCGTAGGGACGTTGTCATATCTTACAAACTTTAATTTCATCAAAAAGCAAAATGCTTTAGGACATAATAATAATACTGAATTTGTACATAATTTAAAATTTACACTGTGTGATCGAAATTCACTACTTTACGCATGTTAAGTATAAATTACATGTATAACTAACATCAATGTATATTAATATTCCATACACTATAACACATATTAATAATAATTTTATTATTAAGCTGCAAACACATTTAAGCATCGTAAAACCTAAAGGCTCTGTGCCCAAGGCACACACACAGGCTATGTTAAATTGTGCGCGAATTGTGACATGATTTTTAAACAATTAAGTACAACTTAGTATAAATAAAAATTTGACTAGTGCGATATTTCCTTACACTTAAAATATAGTTTGTACATTGTGAATTGGTAAGATATGGCTAGTGAATTTTTCAATACTTACACACCATAACCCTCACGCAGTCGGGTTATAAGAAATAAATTGTATAATAAGCATAATACCACTAATATTTATCTAGACCAATAATTTTCTAATTTTAAATATCGATACTGCACATAATTTCGTCGTTTTGTTTTATATTTAAAAAGATACTCTAACTTTTTTGCTAAGTATAGTTGTGCTAAATAAATATAATGCAAAAGGCTCGACACAACCAAAACATCACAACACAAGAAGCATCATACACAAAATCTATGTAGTTGACAGGTCTGATATAAAATGTGTGTAGAAGAATAAAATGATTAAATCAACCCCTAATAATTTTCACTGAGCAATTTCATTATAGTTTGACCGAAACCGCTGTACCGCGCCTGAGGTATGCGAGCGGCGAGACGGGGGGGAAATATCGGCCGCTCAGATCCATCAGTCTGCCGTCAACGCGTACTCTTGCTCTTTTTTCCTCGCCCCCCACCTAGCCGCACTTTCCCAAGGAGTTGTACAGCGGTTTCGGTCAAACTATAATACAGTTACTCAAGTCCTTGCTTATTAATGTATGGCTATCAGAATGGGACTGATAAGCTTTAAAACAGATTTCATCAAATCCATTTACATACCCTCACAATGTAAATAAATGCAACATGTCTTTACTTAATTAAGTTACGTCACTAAGATTGCTATATCGAGATATTGGCAAGCATACAGTATTTTATGATAGTCTTGTAACCAATTTAGCCAAACTTGTGTAAAAATTGGAGTTCAATATATATAAAACTTTTAAAACTGTCATGGTTATCAATTAAAACACGTTTAAGTTACCACAACTCGAGTTGTTATTGCTATACTTCTAAAGGGGTATGTACCACGGGAAATACCCTATTAGAAGTGCTTATAATATACCTCTTTACGCTCTGGATAATACGAACGTGAGTAGAGGTAATGTATATCATAAAAGTCTGTATACCAAGCTTTATCTCTAACATTTTATTCGCAAGCCAGCTTGCTATCAAACGAGCTCAAAGCTATACCAAAAGCCTGCAGCGCGCACAATGGATATCTGAAATCCATCGTAAAAATATCCTCTGCAACCCTGCCAAATTGCATGACCACATAATCAGGCTCCGAGTCGTGTACAATCTGGAAGTTCTTTACACTTGCCTGGGTTACCCTACCGTGGAAGTTTAGTACATAGGATTGCGTTTCGTCGTTCCATACAGGAGTTTTGTTGTGCAGAACGACGATATCGTCGTTGTTCTGAGCCTTCCACCGTTCTAGGAGCGTTTCGCTGTCGTCCTGGGGTGCTATGGTGACGCGGTCGCGGTCCGGAGTCATACCCGGGAGGATGACAGTCATTTTCCTGGGACCTTTGAAGCCGAGGACATTTGTGTCCTGGAATGAAGGAAATATGTTGTAATAGTGGAGTAGTACGTCATCATCAACCTATGTTAGTCGACTGCTGGACGTAGGCCTAATGAGCGCCATAGCGCCCTGTCTTCAGCTTGATGCATTCAGCATCTACCTGCAGTCTTTCGCAGGTCGTCATCCCACCTGATCGGAGGGCGTCCTACACCAATTTAACCGAGTCTTGGTCTCCACTCGAGAACACGTCCCAGCGGTTGTCGGTTCGGTTCTTCGTGAGATATGGCCAGCCCACTGCCATTTCAGCTTCCAAATTCTAAGAGCTATGTAGATCACTTTGGTTATCGACTATTAATATTCGTTGAAGAATCCTATCCTTTAGAGAAAGAGTAATAGATACGTAGGAATTATAAAATAGAGCCTCACATTTTAAATCCAGAATATTTGTAATGGGTCATAGAAAGCTAAACATATTTTGTTGTTGTTTGAGAATCTCCGAAAAACCACCACACCCTGTAAAGCATATTTATATTTATTGAGGTAAAGTATTAACCGCAATACCTAGGAAAATATGGAAAACCACTGCAAAAATCCCTTTAGAACTGTAGGTTTTTCTAACATCACGAGTATACCTAGACAGATAATTCAAACATCGAGTCCTTAAGTTGCTTTGCTCAGCGAACTTTCATTTCTAAGCTGAAATGTTTCCAATTTACAGAAAAGTCAGGGCTCATATTACGAGTCGATAACTTTCTATGGCTATGGAATATTATTTATTACTACAAATTATAGTATAAAAGTCGCTACCCGCTGTCTGTCTATCCCTATGTATGATTGCTTATATCTTTAAAACTGCAACGGATTTTTTTATTAGATAGAGTGATTCAAGAGGAATGTTTTAAACCATTTGACACAGATTTCCACGTGGGCGAAGCCGTGTGGCATCGAGTACACTTATAGGTTATAGTTATAGGTCTACTTATAGCTGACCTATAAGCACGTGTGGAAGCCTACGACTTCGATTGACCATGCGTATTGATCGGCCTTCGCTTATAGGGCGATTGACTCATGCTTGAACCAACTCAGATACCTACTTGTGTTTTCCATTGTTTACTAAATATAATGTTTTTTTACGACGGATCAATGAATTAGTCATTTCGTACGTGAATCAAGCCACGTAGGCGTAACAAGCTCAAGAAATAGGTGCAACGCAAATATGTTAACTTGCTAAATAGTTAGTATTTTGAGTTGTAGAGTTGAAATAGACATTTACTATTACTATTAATCGTACTAGTTTGTGTGGAGGGCGTTGTAATTCTGCGACACAGTGTTAAACTAATCCAGATGACATCGCTTTCAAAACTGTTTCTGTTCCATGCCATGTAATACTTACCAATAAAATATTTTTATTATTTTACTATTATACTTCAAACATCAAAGCGCTTTATTTCCTTTATACCTTACAGGACTTCAATCTTTATATATTATTTATCAACTTACATAAACAACAGCGGCCAGCTCATGCCGTGTCTTCGAGTGGTCGTGCTTCCGCCACGCCTTGCCGTTGTCGTACACAGTAAAGGCTGTCCCCAGCAGGTTAGACCGAAGCTTGCCCGCAAAGGAATCCGCCTGTCGAGTCAGCTCGGTCGGGTCGGTTGAGATCAGGTAGTTGGATGTCGCTGACTTCTTGCGTTTACGACCTGAGAACAAACAATTAAGTGATTTAATAATAACGGCTTCGTCTACGTGGAAATCGATGTTTCAAATGGTTTATAAACCTTCATCTTGAATCACTTTCTCTATTAAAAAAACCGCATTAAAATCCGTTGCGTAGTTTTAAAGATCTGAGCATACATAGAGACAGACAGACAGCGGGAAGCGACTTATACTATGTAGTGATATCCTAAAAATTTGTTTCGACTTCAAGGGGTCTTGAACCCGCAACATTTCCTTAGTACGGAATGCGTAACGAGGTCGAGTGACAAAGGATAGAAGTCTCTTTTTTAGGGATTTCTAAGCCTATAAAATCCCAAAAAAAGTCGACTACTAATAATATAAATATTAATCTATGAAATGTATTGTATTCTAAATTTTTCCCGAGCCGGCAATCGAATCCGCAACGTCCTCGTCGACAATAAGCACCAAGTGGAAACAGTTCCTTTCTTTCGCCTATAGTGAGATGACCATGATTCACTACATAAAAAATGCAAAACTTACCAGCCAACAAAAAATCTTTCTTCCCAATATCTTTTTCCAAATGCAGGAAGTACGTCGGATAGAATCCCCTATCCATCCCTTTCCGATCGCGTGCGATGCGACATTTATACAGCGTTCCGTGTCTAGCTGGCGTCACCACGAACGTTTCTACTGTGCCTTCGACTGTTCCTTCGATTTCTGCCGTCTGGAAGAAACATGTGTTTTAGAAAAATAAAATTATGATAAATATAAAAAGTACTTTCGAATAAGCATGATTTTATATTGATTAAACGTTCTGAGGCATCAACAGGGTGTTCCTAAAGTTTAGTCCTGTTTTCTGCAAATAAATGATTTGTATTGATTTAAGTTCTGAAGCAACAACAGGGTGCTTAGCTTAGTCATAGTTAAACTGAGATTTTTGTGTTTTTGGCTCCTTTTAGTTGTGACGTTAGATTGTCATTATAATGGGAACAGCTACGCCAGTCGTAAAATGACTTAAAGCTTACGATTCCCGACTTAAAATGTCGTCACGATCCAATAGTAGGTAAGCATCTAGCTAGATAGAATATAGAAATAGAGGCACGACACAATGATGAGAAACCGTCTTTATAATGGGAACACCTAGACGATAGTCGTCAATGGATAATTTACGGTCACGACACAGTGGGAACGCGCCCTTAGGCAGATGTTCCCTTATCACCATCACCTGCCGGTTAAACACACAGAGCACACGCTCACAATAACTCCGCTTCTGCCCAAAGCGGCGGAATTTCATTCCATTTATGTCCTTGACCAATTTAAGTTTCAGCGAGAAACCATCATCTCCTTTTAAGGGGTCATCCATTATACACATTAATTTATTTAACCCCACCTGCCACCAAACACCATGGTGATGGTTTAGACTTACCTTGATCCGAGCGATTTTAATAATGATTACTTTTGCTATTATAACGATAATACTAGCCAAATTCAATGATCAATTATTGTACCGATATAAGCTAGAGAATGATCCCGAGAATATAATTACCGAGGGATTATTAGTTTTTGTCCTGCTAAAACGAATTGCAAACTAATGGGGAACTAAGGGGGTTGTAGGTTTTTCAAATCAATCAAATTAATTATTTATTTCCCCTACCTCGCTAGGGGAGGTGTCCCGCTTTCGACCCGGGGCCAGCATAGGCGCCACGGCCGCATCAGCACAGATGTCATCCACACTGGCATCCCTGGCCATGCTGCTTACGGGCACGCTTTCATCATCCTCTTCTCCGCTATGGTCATCACCCACTGTTAGGACCTCTACCTGATTCCCTAGCTCTGTAAATTTTAAATGGATGAGTAAAATTAGATCTAACACAAAAAGTAGTGAGTATTGTCAATAGAAAGGAACCTATTGACAATACTCACGACCTCTAATACTACTACCGACAGTACATCTTTATATTATCTATGTACTGTCCGTCTTCCAAATAAACATTAATTTAAGGAAGGAAGAGAAGCATTTGATGTCAATTGACTATAAAAAATGCCTAGCTGCAGGATACTTCAGGACTGTGAATTTACTGCTTGCTACTTTATATGCTTGGAATGTTGTATTAATAATAATAGCTGTGAATTTACTGCTTGCTACTTCATATGCTTGGAAAGTTGTATTATTAATAATAACTGTGAATTTTCTGCTTCTCAAAGGTGTATAGTGAGTATTCTTCTTTATCTGTATTAAATGTACATACATATATTACAGATACATTGGCTATGTGCAAAAGGGAGACCCAGGATATATTTTAACTGTATCACTGTGAGAAGAAGTAGAAATCTAAACTTTACTGCATTAATTTGGAAAGTATCTAATGATTGTAATATGATGAAAAACTCTTAAATATGATGATGACTTAAAACTTTAAAGCTTACCATAGTATTTCATTTTGTAGAAATTAATTTAAAACTGTGCTTCACTAACATGTATGTGTATGTGTGTGGTTCTAAAGCAAACTATAATGTATGTAGGAATAATGCTTTGATGAGCATGAATCATACTACAAGGAAAAGGTCAAAAGATGATGAATTTAATATACAGATGACATGACTAACCCCCCTAAACCAAAACACAGATGTTTATGGTATACTTATTGTTATTTATGAAGGATTATAGGCCATATGTACGTTTGCAGAACAATCATTAACAAATGAAACTAATAGTCCTAAAAAATATTAAAATACTTTTGCACTACTGTCCATTGCAATAACGTAGGGTTACTACTCAGAATCTTCGATCAAAATACAATTAATTTGATTCTTGCTTCTGGCTTCATTCAAATTGGAACTATGATTTGTGAGATAATAAATAGTATGTCTGTTTTATTCTACATCTAAAACTACCAAAAATGCAGAATTTTAGTGTAGTTTTGGCTTGAAGATGCATCTTAACAGCCATTTTTAAGACAGTGCCAAGTTATTTACGTCAAAACTTTATATACCGGTTATTAAATTTCTTTAGTTCATATTTAGACAGTCGGTTTAGTCAGGTAGCTTGAGATTGCTGAATAACTGTTGGAATAAGACACACTTTTTTCCCATGTCTTGTGTAAATCTAATTGGCAACACAATTATCAGGGGTTGGCAATAATTTCCAAAGTGGGCAAGCTTACCATCATAGGTGGACATCTTGTTAGTCTGCAGGGGTATTACTTGGTCCGGATTGACTGGTGACATGAGAAATTGCATCGGGCCATCATAGCCTAACATGGAACGAAAAATTAGCGTAACTAAATATAAAAACATTCAAACCCATGCAAACAAGCTCATCGAGATAAATAAAGAAATGGATGAAGTGGTCATGGGAATGGGACCTTACCGTGGAGCTCTCGCGACCGGCTACCTGATATTGGACGTTTTGCAGAGCCAACCCTCAAATCGTTGGCTTGAACAAGCCCAGAGTTCTGGCGCTTTTGTTTCATCTTTTGCTCCATGAGTTGTCGCTAAAACATACAAAGTAAGTAATGAAAAGAAAGGTGTTACATTAACAAGTAACCCTAGACTAAGTTATTAGACCTACAATTACGCGATCTTATATGAATTATATTGGGGTAACTTTAGCTTACTTGCTGTTCAATTTTATGATCCCGAATGTGTGTCGAAGCCATGGTGCAGCGCTAGATTGTTGTCAAATATGTTGTTATGTGCGGCGTATATTATATCACCACCAAAACAACTCGTTTCTCAGATATTTTACCAGATTAATTCGCATTTCGTTCGATGGCTAGATTTTTGTTTACAAAATCATCTTGCCCGTTGCCCAGGAAAATAGTGTTGCCATGCCATGCCACTCTTCTTTCTTACGTACTAGTTATTGGTTATTGGAGTCAGGGTTGCCAGATGTCTAAACTTTTTTCTCGTACCGGGGATGCCAAAAATCTCGTACTTTTAGAACATAATCTCGTACAAATTTAAAGTTTAAAAATCTCATTAAATCTGTGTTCTAAACAATGTTACGGTTTGGATTCGGTTTATCCATTTCTTGAGGTTGAGGTTGTCAAATGAAACGAGTCCATATTATGCGTACGGTGTTCAAAAACCGTGTCACCTGCTTTTTTTGCAGTCTATCCTCCCTTTTTAGTTATTTTCCTAGGTAGCGGCGTGGATGAATCCTCACTGTCACTACTTATTATTTTAAATTTACTTTCTATTAATTAGGATGAAATATCGAAATGCACGGGAACTTGACAAACTTCAACTAATGAGAGTAATGAGTATAAAACATTCCCCTCCACGTTCAGTAAAAGATGTTAGAATGCGATGGTTACATGAGTGCAAGAAGGACAACAACAAACAAATACATTTAACGGGAATTCCCGTTCTAAGACATTTAGTGACAACTAGTGATGAGGTAATGAATCTAGTGATGTGCCTAGTCAATTGTTCTATGGCGGCGTGGACCTTATTATCCTTTTTATAATATTTTTGGTTGGGAAAATGGCACAGGCAGTCAACATTGTCAAAATCTCGTACAAAACTGTACGAGATTTTTATTTCTCTCGTTTCTCGTACAGGGACTGTAAATCTCGTACATGTACGAGATTTCTCGTACGTCTGGCAACCCTGATTGGAGTTATTCTATGCCTTTATTGTATGTATTATCTTTGGTTCCCACAGTTGCATTGTTGCCAGATCATCGTTTATTTGGGGACTGATCGACGACATACGAGGACGACGGACGACGCGACGATGAGACGACAACGAAATAAATTATGAAATAAGGTTGATCGTTTCGTGTTGGCGCTAGGTTGAATTCTCAAAGGCGCACACACATGCCTGCCAGTGCCAGCTATCCTGACCTAACTGAAGACCAACTCAACAAGCTTGAGCGTCTTCAGAACTACCTATTCCATTAGATTTATATTTGGCCTGCGTAAATTTGATCACATCTCTGTGTACCGTAATAGGCTCAAGTGGTTACCCATTCGTCTTCGTCGGAATGCTCATGTTCTCAATCTCCTTTACTCTGTCCTTTTCCTTCCATCATCACCGTCTTATCTAAAAGACCGTTTTGAATTTCTCCATATGTCCCACCCACGATCCCTTCGCTTGTCTGATACCCTTCTCTTAAAAATCCCATCACACACTTCGCAATTCTATGGTGGTCCTTGACGTTGCAGGCCGCCAGACTCTGGAACGCCCTTCCGTTTCTACCGTCAAGCGAAATCCCTTCCTATCTTCAAAAGTATGGTTCATCAACACTCTTGATAAGTTTTCTTGATTTTTATTTTCTATGTTATTATGTTAATTGTTCTTGTTTTTTGTGTATTTGTGCTCTATTTTTATATATGTACGTTCTTAATATAAATATGAATATCCTAAATAATTATGCCACCGTCAGCTTTACTACGTATCGATCCTATCCATCCAAAGGTTGCCTGGAAAAATTGCTTTTAGCGATAAGGCCGCCGATTGTGCCACTAGATTTAGTTAGTATTAAGATCTTTGATTTTTATTATTTTCTTTGTATTTGATGGTGCATTATAGCTATATTGTATTGTTTTGTGATATTAATATTATTTTTCTTAGAGATGAAGATGACCCCGAGTCTGCGAGTACTAACGAATAATGAAAAAAAACCTGTCAACCAAATCTTTGTAAGATTCTGTGCATGTCTGTGTCGATGACTCGGAGTATCTGAATAGTGAGTTGTTCACTGTTTGGAAAAACAAATCGAACTTTCATTCGAAAAATCGATTCACACATGTTGTGTAACGTTTTTTATATTTGGCTTTGAGAGCTCTCAATGTCATATTGTAATGTCATATGAATCTGTCTGTCAGTCATTTATTTTCCAAAATGGCTCCTACTCGGAGTATTCTTGGTTTTTTAAACCCAAAAACTTTAAGCACCGTATTTTCTAGTAATTTATCCAAAACACAGTACCGTTTCGCCCACAATAAGTGTAACAATTGTGATCAAATTTTGTCTGGTCCAATTCTTTCTGGAAGTCCACTAGTTAGTAAGAACCGTAAGTTTTACATGCTCTCATTACATCACCGGTATTAGGCTTATTTACAATTATTCTGTGTAACACGACGACACTACGTTCAATTAACTATACCGCAAACTCAGCTCCAAGTTTTCTGCAATGTCTAACAATGTCAATGACATCCTCAAAAAATAACCTAAATCTCTTATCTTCAGTCTTTTTAGGACCAACACACAGGTTTATCCATACAAGCAGCAGTCTACACGCTCGGGCGGACTATTACAAAGTTCTAGGAGTGTCCAAGAATGCTTCGGTCAAAGATATCAAAAAAGCCTACTATCAACTTGCAAAAAAGTATCACCCTGATGCTAATAAATCTGACCCTGAGGCATCCAAAAAATTTCAAGAAGTTTCAGAAGCCTATGAGGTAAGTTTCGACACTGTAAGAAATATAAAAATAGATCTCTACATCTAAATAAAATAAATTGCTCTAATTATCAGTATTAATACAATGTGTATTTATCGCGTTTATTTACCAATTTTTCCCGACGTTTCAACATATTTACACATAGTAAATACACGCGATAAATACCTGTTGTATTAAAACTTAAAATAATGTGATCAGATCGCGTACATTTAAAAATATAAATTGCTTTATGTTACCTATATGATGCCATCAAACCCTTTTCTCTTATAGATCCTATCCGATGATAGCAAACGTAAGCAATATGACACTTACGGCACCACATCAGAACAGATGGGCATGGGCGGTGGCCCCTCAGGCACTGATGGCTTCACCCACCAGTGGCAGTACAAGTCCACCATAGACCCTGAAGAACTATTCCGGAAGATATTTGGTGATGCGGGATTTAAAGCTGATACTTTTAGTGACTTTGCTGAGAGTCAGTTTGGGTTTGGAGCTGCTCAAGAGGTAAAAATCTAACCTTATGAAGCTTTATACACCAGCCAAACTTGATGTAGAAAGTTTGTAAACAAACAGCACTTGCTTAAGCATTCCACATCATGTTAGGATAGTGTATAGTTATTTGATGGTCCCTTTTGCCAATTGTCAAAATGCAGATCCAGCTTTCCTTTCTTGATGAGATTAACTTATGCACTAACAACTTTTGCAGTTATAAGGCATTATCGCTTAAACTTTTGATTCATAAATATCTGTGTGGGTGTGGGGGCAAAGGCCAATGATGATGATGCTTTTCACATTAATATCATTTTATCATAAAGTTTTAACTACTTGTAATGTATTTTTATTACTATTATCCAGAGGTCTAGTAATACTGTATATAGTATAATACTGGTCCTCTATGAGGTTTGTAGTGAAAGCAGGTGTAGATAGAAATATCTTAATTTTTAATATGAAAACCACTGCTATTAAATAAATAAATAATGCTGGACAACGCACACAGCATCATCTAGTCCCATACTGAAACCATTGCTTAGAATAAGATTTTTTTTTTCTTTGCATAGATAACTAAGCATAGAAATAAACATTATTTTATAGTAAAACTTTTGAAACTATCATGGTTATAAGCACAAAATTCCTACTTACTATATATCCTGGAGGTGTAATATTTAGATTAAGAAATAATTTTAAGATTTATTTTATTTCATTATAAGTGAACATTTATTTTGTTTTATGAGAAATAAACATCTTTAAACCGAAATTCACTTGTAATGGGATATTTACCATGATTTGAGCCAGTTATTCCGTAATCATGCTTATGGCATGACATTTGAATTATTTTCCAGGTAATAGTCAACCTTCGATTCACTGAGGCCGCCCGTGGTGTGAACAAGGATATAAATCTTAATGTAGTGGATACCTGTCTTAAATGTAAGGGCTCTCGCTGCGAACCAGGCACTAAAGCTATCAAGTGTACCTACTGTAACGGCTCTGGCATGGAGACCTTCTCTCGAGGTAATGTTATTGAAAATATATTTTATTGGACAGTCTTTTACAATCATCATCATCATCATCATCAGCCTATAGCAGTCCACTGCTGGACATAGGCCTCCCCCAATGAGCGCCATAGCGCCCTGTCTTCAGCTTCTTTTACAAATTGAATATTAATTACAAATCAAATATTATATTAATAATTTCAATTAAAATCAAATAACACAATCTCTGCTTAATTTAGGGCTTGATGACGCTGTGTGTATTGTCCAGCATTATTTATTGATTTATCATTTGACAGGTCCATTTGTGATGAGGTCGACGTGCCGGCACTGCCACGGTACTAAGATGCTGATAAAGTTCCCCTGCATCGAGTGTGAAGGGAAGGGACAGTCTGTAAGTACTTAGATAAAATAAATACTGTCATAACATAATATTTTTTTTCAGATTAGTTATCTAACCTAACAGCCTTATCACACTGGCGATCTCAATGATGTGAATGCGTAGCCATCACGCTGCGACGACGCAGTGATATTGAACACTGTCGACAGAGACGCTTATCGCTGCGTGTCGTCGTCGCGGCGTGATGACTGCGTCGTCGCACCTTAGTGTCTCACATCATTTAGGTAGTGGTAGTTGCGAAAATAACAATGAGGATGATACAAAATATCCCGTCGTATAATGTGTCTGAACGACGAACGACGACACCATAATGTCGTGGAAACAAGGCATCGCCTGACCGGATTAGGCTAGCTCCGCGTTGACAAATCTGGTTAGGAGTATAATTACCAGGAGTCGAACTCGCTCCATCCCTGGTGGACCATCGCCCACTGCGCCACAGAGTTCTTGAAATATATATAATTAATTTACAATAATAATAACTATTATTTCCAGGTCCAACGCAAGAAAGTGACCGTCCCGGTGCCAGCTGGAGTGGAGGACGGTCAGACAGTCCGCATGACGGTCGGGAACAACGAGATATTTGTCACGTTCAAGGTGGAGAAGTCCAATTACTTCCGTCGCGACGGTCCTGACGTGCACACTGACTGTACTGTATGTATCAGATCACATTTCACAATAGTACTTGTGCGAAAGTTTGCACGCTGCAAAGTGGCAAACCAGACACATATTGCCAAATAAAAAAAGTCAAGTCATCCCTAGGTTGCCTGGGAGAAATTCGCTGTTAGCGATAAGGCCGCCTATTGTACTTTTAATGTGTAATGTTTAGATATAAGGTGTTATTTTAATGTTTACAGTGCAATAAAGAGTTCATTAATTCAAGTCAAGTTTGGATAGATGGATGTTTGTTACTTCTTCATGCCAAATATTATTTCAAAAATTTTAAAAAAAAATATTTTTTTAAATTTTCCAATCAACTGAACAGATTGAACTGAGCCTTACTGATATACCTTAATACCCTTAATACGATCTTCCTGCTCACTTGCATAGCAGCTTGTCCCTGGATAAAGTGCAGTCCCAAAAAAGGGTGAAAGTAGATAAAAAAAAGTCGACAAAAAAAAAAGATTTTTTTGATGAATCCGAATTATGATTACTCACTTATGACGTTACGACTGAATCTAGTCGCAAACAATTCTTATAAAATATTGGGTCTATTTCATTAAAATAAAAACCATAATCATATCGAATTTGTGGCAGTGACGATAAAATAACGAATTACTCGCAATCGAGTGGCTATCGACCACTGCTGTGTTATTTTTATTTGTGTACTAGCGGCCCGTCCCAGCTTTACCCGGCTAGTCATTTTTCTCAGGCAATTAAAAAAAAAATCTCTTTTTTCTCTCCGTAAGAACCATCCTCGTTCTTCAAGGAATTTTCTAAAAAAAGAATTAGCGTAATCGGTTCAGCTGCTCTCGAGATTTGCGCTTAGCAACACATTCAGCGATTCATTATTATATTATAGAAGATATGTGCACTGCTGAACGAGCCTCCAAAACAAAGATGTTTCCATTTGGATCTTTCGCCATTCTCACGATTTGTTCAAGAATACTACGAAGCTTATGAACCTTTGAAGTTTCTGTTTGCTAATACAGATAATTTTTTAATTCCAGGTTTCTGTTGCACAAGCTTTGCTAGGAGGCTCGGTGAGAATACAAGGCTTGTATGAGGACCACACGTTGCAAGTAAGTAAATGAAGTACTGGAGATTCAATTGATATTTTGGCTCATTTAGTAGCGCGTATCCGTCCTGAGAGGAAGGTTGTTGGTTCAAGTCCCGTCAAGGTCGTAAATTATTTGGATATTATTTAGTTTTAAGATTTTTTACCATAAGTGTGGGTATGCTTTATAAAAACATGGAAAGTGCAAGTAGTTAAAAATTACGGAGTATCGTTTTACTTTTAACACCCAATCTTCCTTTTCACGACCTCTCTGGCGCGGTGGGCTATGGTCCGCTTGAGACGCAGGAGGTTGCGGGTTCGATTGCCGCCTTCGGACAAATGTTTGTAAGATCTGCAGAGATTTGTTCCGAATGTTCTGGTCCATATATATGTAAAATAAAAATATATATTATCTATGTAATGTATTGTATTGAGTATATCAGTTATCTAGTACCCATAACACAAGCTCTGCTTAGACTTTCTGGTAGATGATGCTGTGTGGATTATCCAGCATTATTTTAAATTCAATTTTTTCATATTCAGATAACTCCCGGCACGTCGTCGCACACTCTGATTCGCCTCTCGCGGAAAGGTATGAAGCGAGTCAGTCTGCAGGGTTACGGCGATCACTATGTTCACATCAAAATACAGGTATTTTGATGTTTATTAACTTGTACGTAAACTATACTCCGACGGACATTGGCAGAATTGCGTCAATCCAGACGCAGAGAAATCTAGCAAGAAGTTGAAGAGTACAACTTCAACTTCTTGCTAGATTTCTCTGCGTCTGGATTGACGCAATTCTGCCAATGTCCGTCGGAGTATAAATTATGTAATACTTAGATTCAAAAACCTGAATAATTTTTGTATACGAAGGGATTACAAAACACAAGGAATAAGTGGCAAATATTTACGGTATCATGGAAGCACAGAAACAAGAAACAACTTTTGGTTTTGAAAGCTTTCAATTTTATTATTACATAAATTGATATCTCGTTCATTTTCGAAATTAATTTAAACGTAAAACAAAAGACAATCGCGTCAGCTTCCAGTAACTGGCCATACCTGTGACGACCTCTGTGGCGCGGTGGGAGAAGGTCCGCCTGCAGGAGGTTGCCGGGTTTGATTCCCGCCTTGGAATAATTGTGTGTAAGATCTGCAGATATTTGTTCCGGGTGTTCTGGTCGTTATCTATGTATAATAAAAAATATTTCTTTATGTAATGTATTGTATTAAGTATATCAGTCATCTAGTACCCATAACACAAGCTCTGCCTAGCTTGAGGCTAGATGATGCTGTGTGGATTGCCCAACATTTTTAATTTTATTTCTCATACTTCCAGGTACCAAAGATACTATCACCGAAGCAGAAAGCCCTTATGTATGCCTACGCAGAGTTGGAGGAAGACACGCCGGGTCAGATCCACGGCGTATCCTACGACAGAGACGGTAAGGGAAACTAAAGACTAAATTAGGCTTTTACTACGCGGTATTCGGTACCCAGAGCGGTAGAGAAAAATTTGGCTGGGTTTTGCACGTAATACCGCTGGGCTTTATTTATGTACATAGGTATGTGTAAATAGGTGTTACCAAATTATTTTGATATCAATTACGATAATGGGGTGGAAAATTCCGTTCCGAAATTATTTGAACGACATTATGAAATCTGAATGTATATGTGCTTTTGGCTTACAATATAAAAAAAAAAACTTCGGCTTAAAATATAAAAAGCTATATTCGATTTTAAAGCTCTTCATCAATATCACGTTATCGTCATTTCTAAAATAGAGATTCAGGCCTTAATTTGCAAAGGAGTATAATTGTGCTAGAAGCTTAAGATCACTCACAGCTGGGATTACAAAGGATAAACACCAACATTTATTTTACAGAAAAGCAAAAAAGCACCTCTACCGATCCGAAATCGGAGACAAAAGACGCTAACCAAAAGATACACTCTTCAAATCGCGACACAGAGTATTCAGGCCCAAAATCCAAAGCGTGGAGTGTCCTAGAGAGCTTTGCGGAGTCATTTAACGATAACAGAAACACGTTTATGTTGGGTTTCGTTATGGCCGTAATTGGCATAGTTCTGGTTTTATACCGCGATCCTGATGACAAGTATGGGGTGGCTTCTTATATAGACCGGCCCTTAGAAACAAGGGAACCTGATGTTCCCTTGGGGTATCAGAATACTATTAAAAGAGAGAAGGAAAATAATCCTCATCTCTATGATGCTTGAGGGAAGAATGATTGGTTGTTATGTGGGTTTATTTATAATTAGGCTCGACCTTTGTATTAGGCTTCAGGATATAACCTTTTCGGCGTAGCACACACTAGGTAAATGATTTCTTAAGACCTGTTTCGAAAAACTAAACTATTAGATTAACAGATTTTGTTACCATATTGACTTGAAAGTTTCAGATAGAAAACGGGCCGCTTTCATCATTTACAGTAAAATACTATACATATTAATTTTAATAATATATATTATTATTCGATTTTCACTCTAATTAATATTGTGATGTAGAACTGTGTCGAATAATGCGTAACAAAAGATTAATTATTTCTATTGTTGCTATAGAACTGTTGCTGACCGAGTTTTTAAAAAGAAGTAAATATTTTCTCTATGGGATGCACTTAGAACATTTCTATTAGAACATATTACTTTAATTTGAAATTGTTTAGGGACACGATTTTAATATAGTCTTGATTAGATGATAGATAATTGTTTGCAAGATGAAGTATGATTCTGAAATAGGGATATAGTGTGATGGTAAAACACTGTAAATGTATTATGAATATATTCATTTAAATTTCAAAAGTTGTTTCATTTTCACCCTATGTCCTTACACCATCATGCTATATCCCTGCTTTACAGGACACTGAAAATAAATAAATTCAAAATTTTGTTAATAAATAAATAATGCTGGACAATTCGCACAGCAGCTCTAGCCTCAAGCTAAGCAGAGCCTGTGTTATGTGTACCAGATAACTGATATACATAATACAATTATAGACAGAAAAAACAAACAAATAAGAATAGGGTTGAAACCAAAACGTGGGTCTATTTTGCATGAAATAAACTTGATATTGATTTTGATGGTGTAAAATGTAGCCTAAGCAGCGATTATAAAAACAAATCGCCTTATGACAAAACGAAACGGCTCAGTATCTTTGTCGCTACAGTCATATATAATACAGTCGCTGCTGTGTGAATTGTCCAGCATTATTATTATAGATAAATTTTTACCAGCAAAGTCATGCTACTGGTTTAATATATTAGGCTACTCGCTCACACGTCCAACCCCATTGCCGCACAAACGAAAAAATTGCATTTAAATATGGGCATTACACTAACATTGAGATACATTTTGTATTGGTAACTACATTTGGAATGGTAACTACATACTAAAAATACAAGCTTCTTAACTTTCGTATTTAAACACAGATTTTAACCCAACTTCGGGTGAAAGTAAATAATATACGGAGAAAGAAAACTCAAACAAACTTCTATCTATCATATTCCTTTGCTCAAGTCTAAATAACCATGTCTATAGAATTAAAACTTCTGAAACTATCATGGTTATTAATAAGTCATTTAAAACGGGATATTTAAATTTCATGTCCATAGGTATTCTGAATCTTATTTCCATTATTTTAGGTGAAACGGCCTAAATGAGAAGTTACTTTTGTGAGTCGCACAAAAACATCCTTTTTAGTTTAGCATTTCACTGTCCCAAAACATGTTCGTTTTTCGAAAGGGGTGTTTTCCAAAGGTTATTTATTTACAATTTGAAACTCGTGAAATACAAAACGGAAGTTACATTTTGTTTTTCAGGGCAACAAATTGAATTAACGCCATTAAGGAAATATTTTGGCCACGTCTACCTCAAAACTCGGATCACTTCATGGAAAATTAAAAAAAGTATTGATTTATGGATCACACCAAAAAGTTCTGAGTCTTGGAATTTTCAAAAAACTGTAAAGTCTTGGAATATGCCAAAAAATATTGAGAGCTGGAAAATGCCAAAAAGTATTGAGTCGTCGAAAACGACGCAAGGTCGGACACAAAAGACACGAAATACGCCGTGGAAAATACGAAAAAGTATTAAATTACAAGACCTCCCAAAAAGGATTCAGTCGTGGAAAAAGTCAAAGGGCATAGAGTCCGCAAAAATAGCAAAAAGTATTGAGGCATGGGAAATTCCGAAAAGGATTCAATCATGGGAAATGCGTAAAAGTATTGAGGCATGGGAAATTCCGAAAAGGATTCAATCATGGGAAATGCGTAAAAGTATTGAGGCATGGGAAATTCCGAAAAGGATTCAATCATGGGAAATGCGTAAAAGTATTGAGGCATGGGAAGTTCCGAAAAGGATTCAATCATGGCAAATGCGTAAAAGTATTGAGGCATGGAAAGTTCCGAAAAGGATTCAATCATGGGAAATGCGTAAAAGTATTGAGGCATGGAAAGTTCCGAAAAGGATTCAATCATGGGAAATGCGTAAAAGTATTGAGGCATGGGAAGTTCCGAAAAGGATTCAATCATGGATTCATATTGAGGCATGGAAAAAGCCAATAGGTATCGAGTCCTCGAAAATAGTAATACGTATGAAGTCATGGGAAATTCCAAAAAGGATTGAAACATGGCAAATACAAAACAAGTCCTGGATAATGCAAATTAGTATTGTGTCGTGTCAAATACAAAAACAAATTGTATCTTGGAAAATACCTAACCGTTTTAAGTCATGGAATAAATCTACATTAACTTATATAACGCGTAGGTACATCAACTACTTACGATAGTTAAGCAGATCATCACATCCTTTATCCAAAATTCTAAAAGGTCGAACGAGTAATTGGAAGCCCCCTTTCGGAATAACGCACATATTTAGGGACTCTTATTTAGTTTGTTGAAGGTTGCTAGTTTGTCGTTGTAGATCGTAGAGCTAAAACGATATAGGCGTTCGATCATGAAATGTTAATTTACACGAGCGAATTCATGATATGTGACACGAGTAAATTTGCGTAGATATACCAAATTTTGATGTGACTACATAAGTGGATTCCTTTGTTTCCGCCTTGCACATGTTATAGCATCCACTGTACGATAATCATAATTATATAGATAGCTCTTAAAGTATTAATATTTTACGAGCCGTTGCTATAACAGATAAAATGTTGACCATTTAAACTAGAAGTGTTACTAGAAGTTCATGAGTTTGGAGGTAGTGTTTTTTTTCCTGGGTCAGTTGGGGGCACCCATAACCAGAGAAGTTACAGGTGCAGTTTCTTTTGAAACATCATAATATCCTTTTTGGACAACATTATTTTGGCATCAAAAATATTTTGGTCAACCGCGAGTATTAAAATGCGAGCCTTAAAATGAATCAAATCGTTTTTTCTTATGCCAATCGACTCAGTCTCAGTCTTGTAAGGATTCTTTTAATGTACGGCATGAAAAAAACTGAACAGCGGAAGTTATTCCTCTAGGTGCCCTAATTACTGCTAATTACCTCTGGGTGCCCTCGTACTGTCCCAGTTAAAAAAAAGACTGTATTGTGTTTCTGTACGCCTTACCACTTAAAATCCACATCTGCAATCCACAGGTAAAAAGATTGCGATAGCTGAACCTCATACGATCTTGGACTCGATCAGGGAGGCTCTTTCTGACAAGAAGTCTTTGGAGGGTACCGCTAAACCTTCTTCCGAGAAGTCATCTCCTGAAGACCCTACGGAACCACCAGAAGAGGCAGTCAAAAAGTCTAATAGAAGCAAGGCTTAGATCTTACAGTTTATGGCATAGGGTATTACTGCGATATATTAATATTCTGAGTCGGTACATATCTGACGGGAAATGTGTCCCGTATTATCGGTCGCGTAACGCCAGAACAGGCAAATATATGTATAATAAAATATTCAACCTTTCACACTCAACCGATGATGCGTTAGTGCGCCGAGCGTACAGCGTCTGTTACGTTTCTGTCAACTCATAGTCTGTCGACGTAACTTGTCGCGATATGTGTATTTATATTTCCGTCGAGATATGTACCGAACCTGAAGCTACCGATCGTAATTTAAGTTGTGTATGATATTTTACTATGAATTCATTATTTATGAGAGCGGTTTAACTACGAATGTTTTTCATGGAAGAACGTTAAAATGTCATCCCTTAAAACGTTTTCTGCCCAGCCTTGCGACGTCCGCTTGCGTCTTGGCCCATGAAAGTGTTAGCGAGATTCTTAGTTAACCCGTTTACATATTGTTTGAAGATTTTGTATAATGTTGTTATTGAGAAATTCATTCAATTTAAATCATCTGAGCACTCATAGTGTTATAAAATACTTTTAACGCCACTAAAATTACGCTCGTGTGACTTCAGCCTCAGACAGCTATAGATGTAGCAAATTAAACTTCTAAGTTTTTAGACCAAAAAGTAAAGTCGCACACTTAATTTTTATGATATAATTTATCGAATGTAGTTTCTTACTTATTTTATTTATAAATGGAATTCCCTTGAATAAGTTTGTTCTACTAATTTAAAAGTTGATGTTGCTACACCTAAATATATCCAAATATTATTCCAATTTATAGTTATAAAATTCGTTAGCCATCCGTAAAATATATTATTACCCACCCATCATTATTATCTATATTCAAAATAATTATGCATGTTTCTGTGATAATAATTATGCACCGTGACTTTGAGTTCCTTTCAATGAGAAGGCGTAAATTACAGTTCGTAATTCAACCGTAAATTACAGTTCGTAATTCAACCGCAAATTAATATGTTTGGCATAAATATCTTAAAAAGGTTATTGCATGTTTTACAATAATCGCTGTAAATAGCCGTTGACTAGTTTGTAGGAAATGGTAGGAAATAATATACCAAATTGAAGCCATGGTTTTATTTCTATTCCTACAGTATCCTATCTATATAGGTCTATATAGGTTTATTTCTAGTATCCTATCTATATAGGTTTATTTCTAGTATCCTATCATAGGTGACCTCAAGAAAGTTCGTCGTCGTCTAGCAATTATTAGGTTTAGGAATTATGATGTTTGCTTGTTCGCGCGCCCTGTGATGTGCATCAGCGACGCCGTTCTCTTGAAGTAAATAGTTTTTTTACCCTACAAAAGATTCGCAGCTGTTCGCTTCGACTGCTGGGCAGCGGAAGACCAGCAGTGGAAACAATTCTGCGGGTAACTGTCTGTCAAATTTGGAGAAGCCTATGTTTCTCCATGTCTGATAGTCCTGGAGTGGGCCGACCATATCTCGCGAAGAAACAACCGCTGGGGTAAACATGTTCTTGAGTGAAAACCGCGTCTCGGCGTAGCAACGTGTAGGACGCCTGCCAGTTGGGATGACGATTTGTGAAACACTACAGACAGATGCTGGATACGACATGCTTAAAACGGCGCTATGGCGCTCATTAGGAGGCCTATATCCAGCTGTGGACTAATATAGGCTGATGATGATTTTGAAGAGACTAGGCAGGTGATAAGGCGTTCCGACGTTTGTGAATAAAATATCACCGCTTTAAAAGGGTCAGTGCCTATAGATAATACAATTTAATGTTGAAAAGTTTACTCATTATACGGTATAAAAAAGCCTGTATTTCTGTGCGACCGAGTTGATGGGTGCGTTGGTGCGCCTGCGCAGGATCGCTAGTACAATCGCCAGCAGCGCCATAGCGCCTTCCACGTAGAAACCATAGATTACGCGAACGTGACTTGGCACCTGGAACGAGAAGAGCTTTAAACAAAACGAACTAACGGCCGAAAAAAATAGACTAAAAAAAAAATTTTGCTAACCAATGTTAGCGGAATTCGGCCTCTGTAATTCGGTAAGATGTTCAGTGTTTATAATATAATAGTAATTACAAATAGGAATATAATTACAAATACAAACAAAATACCTACATACTTATTAATTGCTCTCAAAAGTAGAATTATTCTATTATAATCTAACTGGGAAATTTATTACCTACCTATACTCAAGATTTGAAAACCTGATTTTTTTTGTATACAAAGTGGAAAGAATGTATTTGATATAAAGATTACAAACAGTTCACAGAAAGAAGGTACCAATACATCCTCTTAGTACGACCGTAGAGGTGGCCCCTTATACTGAGTCCTTACATTCTCCAAGCCGCCCGTAGTGGTGAACTCCAGAGGGAACATGGCCGTGTCTAGTGGAGTCTTATCTCGAAGCACCCCGAAGGCCAGGGCTCCGCAAGCGTAGTACGACAGTAGTGCGACTGGCATGCAGTGACAGGCGGCTAAGATTCTGAGGCATTGCTGAAGTAGAAGAGAATTAGGTTAATTTTTAAAATATTGGCTAGGCAATTATTCGGCTGTTGTTATCAGATATTGACACCATTTCCAAAATTGGGTCATTATTCGGCTATTTTTATCAGATTTTGACACCGTTGACAAAGTTGGGACAGGACAGGCACTTCATAGGTGTCTCCAAAAAAATTATATAAATCGGACAACGTACTTACTAAAGGCTTTCTTTTTATTCAAATGTCGTATTTAGGGCATATAATAAATCAAATGGATGGGACTCATCCTGCGTCCGCAAAGCTACTGCAACTGCTGCGAAGCTACGGCGCGGGCGCTACAAATTTCTGCTACGCCTAAGATTGCTACGAATCTACGAGGCATGGGGCGCTACAGATTGCTGGCACAACTACGATAACGCATATACGCTGCTACTTTACTACGAATCTAAACTACTACGACGAAAGTTTTACAGTCATACAAATTTACAGTACACTGCTACGAATGTACACTGCTACACATCTGTTTTGCTATGAGGCTATGAAGCTGCTACGAATTTTTCGTAGCCAAGTGCTCAAGGTGTATTCGTACTTTACGATAAAGTAGTAAGTGGTTGGAAAGGATGAAAGTTTGTTTTGTAAACTGTTCTCACTCATTAGGTAAGCAGTGAAAAACACTTCTCACTAATTAAACACTATTTACAAACTAAAAACTTCAAAATCAACTCTTCAACCTACTACATAAACAAACTAAACACTTTTAGAGTATTTTTAGTTACCATAATCTTCTTTCGGGTGCTATAACATTTAGACGTTTTCAATGCTTCTGAACTTTGATTGCTGTTGGGACTTCCTAAAACAAATAATGTACCTAATGATCTACTTTTTCTTTACTAGTTTCTGTCTGCGGGTTCACATGGGTTGTTTACATAAATAAATAAAATAAAATAAAATCTCTTTATTTCGGATATCCATGGATCCATATTTGGTTAGTAAACACACAAAAATATAATTATAGAGGGTTAGTAGAATCTTAAATTTACTTAATTATATTATAATTAATTAAATTATAATATAACATAAGCATGTCCCATTCCCAGAGTGATCCCTATAAGAAAGATATACTTGCCGGGATCACTCTGCGAACGAGACATGCCCACAGCGGGGTTGAATATCTGTCCGCTATGGTTTTCAGGATGCTGTTGTGGCTGTCCCGCACTGCGGATCAGGGATGCAGTTTTTTTGCGGAAGATGGCTTCAAAGCCATCTGTTTGATACTGTGCAAACATCCCCGATGCACTGCAGAAGCGGGGCTATATGGAAACGCTCAAAGATTATTTATATTCCATCCATGTTTACTATTTTATGAGATAAAAACGTAGCCTATGTTTGATTATTTTGCTTAAAGCTACATCTATGCAAAATTTCACATCAATTCGTTCATTGTTTCTGCATGAAGAAGTAACGAACATTCATCCATCCATTCACATTTATAATATAGTTAGTTAATAAGTGTGATACAATAAACTTACAAGTTTCAAACAACACATTGATCAAGGATGATAGGGGTGGGTAAACTTTTCTACGGGACCACCTACATGCGCGAGGTTATTGCGACTGCGTTAGTATAAATCGTTTTTTAGACTATAATAGAAGAATAATTATTTATTGCCTGAACTTATAACTATTTATAGATACTACAAAAATACTAAAACATAACTTACTCGTATATCTATAATTAATAAGTAGGCATTTAAAAAACATAACATACAATTCAATTTTTGACGACCGATGTGGCGCGGTGGGCGAAGGTCCGCCTGCGACGCAGGAGGTTGCGGGTTCGATTCCCGCCTCGGAACAATTGTGTGTACGATCTGCAGATATTTGTTCCGGGTGTTCTGGTCGTTTTCTATGTATAATAAAAAATACCTATCTATGTAATGTATTGTATTATGTATATCAGTTATCTGTACCTAGGAGCCGCATAAACCCGCATATAGGAGAGTTCATCTATGCTTTCATGGAAGCAGGTAGATATAGAATTTATTCATTTAATATCATCAATTCCTATTTCATAGCTGTTATACACCAACCGTGATTTTCCTGTTCAGTACCGAAGGCGCCTTTAAGTAACGAAATAGTTTCAGTAGATGTCCGGGTTCAGAACACCCTCGTAACCTATGGAAATGTAATCAACCGCTCCACTGCTATGATAAACGAAGACGGATACCCTAATCAGCCCCTACATTAGGGCTAATTCATCTTTGCAATGAATTGCCGACCCCTATCAAGAAGAAACTTAGATTAACCGAATAAGGGCGCCAGCATAGAGATTAGCTGTCTATCTAAACTTGCTAGATACTAGCGTAGAGACTACGGCACGTGTTCTTCGAAAATATAAACAAATAAATCAAATAAAATGTTGGACAATTCACAGCATTATCTTGTCTCTAGATAAGCCGAGATTGTATAAGGTAGTTTTTTTTTCTTTTTTATGTAGCCTGTTTCGTCCCACTGCTGGGCAAAGGCCTCCCCCAAATCTTTCCACTCAGTGCGGTCACGTGCGATCTCCCACCAATCTCCGAGGAAGGCGTTAAGTCGTCTCGCCAGCGCTTTCTTGGCCGACCTCGCCCGCGGCTTCCTTCCGGGACCCAGGGTGTTGCAGCATTAGCCCACCTCTCGGGGTACATTCGGCTAATGTGCCCCGCCCACTTCCATTTCAGTGTGGCGGTCTTAACTCCCACATCGACAATACCTGTCAAAGAGCGTAGCATCGTATTCCTAACGCGATCGATTCGCCGGAAGCCCAAGATACTACGCTCCATTGCCCTCTGGCAGATCTTGAGCTTGGATTTTTGTAATTCAGTCAGCGACCAAGTCTGCGCACCGTAGGTTAGGACGGGCAAGATGCACATATCGACGAGTTTGCGCTTCAGTGTCACAGGAAGTTTCCCCTTCATGTGCTCTTTTATGGACCAGTAGCTCTTCCAGGCGTTGTCGATTCTACGACCGATCTTTGTCCTGCCTGTTATCGAAGTATAAGGTAGTACTCAATAATAAATAATTTTGGATAATCCACACGTAGCCCCAAGTATCATAATCAATAATCTATCCCCAAGCTAATCAAAGTTTCTGTTATGTTTACTAGATGACTGATATACATACATAATACAATACATTACATGGATAGATATTTTTTAGTATAAATAAGACCAGAAAACCCGGAACAAATATCTGCAGATCTACAAATATTTGTCACGAGGTGGGAATCGAACCCGCAACCTTCTATGTCGCAGGTGGACCTTCGCCCACTGCGCCACAGATTTCGTCGAGTGTCTAATATGTCCTTTTTGTTATTTCAAGATATATTCATTTTCATAAGTTACCTACTCCTAAGGTGTTCAAAATATCTTACTACTCATTCTTTCATATTTAAATGAGCAGTCAATGAGATGTTCAAAATTATCTGAGCAAACAAAGCTCTTAAAGGTTACTACTAAAATATGAAACAATGAGACAATGAATAAAATGCCAACTCATAATTGCTAAGATAATTTTGAACATCCCGACTGCTCATTCATGTTTCATGTTTTTCAGTTCATTTTGACTACTCTAGACGCTCATATCAATTGGACGCTGACTGTACTTTCTTTACTAGCCTTCTGTATCTACGGTGGAATAAATGAAATGAAAAGACACAAGCCTTGAAAATGACAGAGACGTGTAGAAGGGGTGTTAAACATTTCGTAGTCGGTACCTTCGAAATAGCATTATAAGTTGTGGCAAACTAGGTCAAAGCAAAGCGAGTTATCTCTATGTTGGATGGAGTTCTAATCTGCACAGATTCGCGGAACACCGCCGGAAATAATGTTGACTGCGGTTTTGACACTGCTAAGGTTAGGTGTGTTTCTACTTTGTAAATTAATGTAAGTAAATGTTAATCAGTAGGGGGTTTAAACCGGTGTTTTGGCAAACAAGTAGAAGCAACCAAAACAGTCATCCCGTGACCACGACAGTGTGTAAATCTGTTGAAAGTGTTGATACGTGGGGAAAAATAGGTAAATTAACACGATAAATAATACCCGTTAAAATAGCTCTTGTAATTATGTGTTGTAATGCATAAGTTTAAAAATATTTGGTTTAAAGATGTTTATTTCTTATAAAACAAAAATGTTCACTTATAATGAGATACAATAAATCTTTAAAATTAATGCTTAATCTTAATATTACACCTCTATAATCTAGGCAATTCTCAAAACGTTAAGAGTGATAGTTCCCCTATCACTCTTAATGTTTTGAGAATTGCCACTCTTTAAACCAAATATTTTTAAACTTATGCACCTACCTAACCTAACTTAACATTGTACGCCTTGTGAGGTACTGGTTTGGTCGATATGATATATCTGTATCAGTTAGATATTATCTGGTGTGAAATCTGATTAGGTATTATTTTAAGTAGTAGTACAGTTAGCGACGTAAATCGCTAAGCACGAATTGTATTTAACCCCTGAATGACATCACAATACATAAATATCTGACGATGGAAAAGTCCAAATCAAAACAAGTTTTTAGTACAAAAGTCGCCAACGACTATTTTTCCATAAATTACTGAACACGCTACGTTGTTCGAAAGTTGGATTATTAAACTGTAGTTATAAAATATACTATTTTCATTTTCAATTCTTGGGAAAATAAACGACCTGCCTTAGATAAGAAAGAACTGCGATTCTTAAATCCATATTTTAAAGCCCAAAAAGTTTCTTACAGAAGTAACTCCGATAGACGACCGATAGATTCTAGTCTAACTTTGATAAAAGACTGGCGAACTTCCTAATTACTTGCCATCGCAATAAATTCGCAATTAGGAGCCCTACCAGAAAGGTCTTGCTTATTACTTGACGCTGTCAGAAGCCTCTGCTAAATCTTCACTACACGTGTCAATTTATTTGAAACCGCATCAAAATCCGTTGCGTAGTTTTAAAGATCTAAGCATACATAGGCACAGACAGACAGCGGGAAGCGACTTTGTTTTACACTATGTAGTGATAGTATTATGGCAGTCGATTTATTTGTGATTCATCAAAATATTTTATAATTCTGAGAACCTGAGTAAGTCTAATATAACTACGCAGCTTACATATCAGAATAACACATAGGCTATATTCATAAAGATATATGTATTGTATATTATCCAAAATATCTATCACCACGCACCACAACCGCGGGGTGCAGCTAGTTATTTATAATTTTTCATTGTTTCTCTACTGTTATCCTCGTATATTCGTCATTATGTACATATGTGTGTGTGTATTCAATTCACCTTCACTATTCTGTATGTGTGGGTAATAGACCAGTCTATTACCCATGGTGACAAGCTCTGCTTACTTAAATTGTTTAGCTTTATTTATTAAGATATATATTTTATTAATTCATTCTGAATATTGTCAGTATCCGTTCTGTTAATTCAGTAAGTGCGTACTTAGTGGATCGCAACATTCGCAACACGACATAAACGCGCTCATTATCGTTAGGGGGCGGCGTGAAGATAATTTTCTTGTGTTAAGGGTATGTTAATGTGTTATCGTTGGTTCTTATTAGCTTGAGTATTTAGGGATCCGTAAAAGTAAACGGAGAAAGAATCCCAAATTGTCAATATAGAAGGTCATTCAAGTCAATTTGACGACCTCTGGTGAAGCGGGGCAACGCAGGGGTGGCGGGTTCGATTACTGCTGATCGGGACAATTGTTTGTAAAGTCTGCAGATATTTGTTATGGGTGTTCTGGGTATTTTCTATGTACAATAATATCTATGTAATGTATTTAGTATAGTAGGTACTATTTATGTACCTAATGTATTAAGTAGGTATATTAAGTAATTTATTACAAGCTGTGCCTAGTTTGCTAGACACAGCTTGTGTATAACTGATAAATTACTTAATGTACCTACTTAATATAATATATTACAATATACATATATAATACATACATTCTAGCTCCAAAGAGCTAGATGATGCTGTGGGAAATGTCCAGCAATATTTATTTTGTACCTAATGGCTCATTCATTCATTAAAATGGTCCTCATGAAAGCTATGCTTATCGAAATACATACAACAATTTTGTGTTCCATTTTGCGGTTGACACGTCAAAAACAAAGTGTTCGGATAATGCCTACGTTCCATTCCATTCGCGTTTGGTGTCGACAAGTTTCACAGCAGCTGAGTAATATTAATAGGATATTACTTTAAACTAAGTTTAAGTGGTTGTTCGTTTCGTGTTGGCAGTAGATAATTGATTTTTGGTTTAGGTATGCGTTCTTTGTGTATTCTTTCGTGTATTTAGCTTTCTGAGGGATCATATTATGCGACCCCCTAGTGATCATGTTGCGCAAATCTCAATTTTTCACTCATAGTCACTTTAAATAACTTCTAATCGTTTAACCGGCGTAAAAACTCAAAATTGGACATATCTACAAGCAACAATACAAAAAATAACATTGATTTCCATTAACTACAAGAAAAGTAATCAAAGCTCAATACATACAACGTAATCGCTCACACTAAAGCTTACGTAGAATTTTAATAACCTTATTATCAACAAAGTTGCAGTTCATAGAATTCGTCACACTTCATTTAAATTATCTCCAATACCATAAGTTTTTGTGTCAAGTAAAATACTTACTAAACGTTTGTAATAACATTGTTTCTAAGGCTAGGATTAACATACCTGATGTTATAATAATAACATTTTAATTGAATTGAATCAAAGCTCAAAGTCACTGTTACTTACATCAAAAGCACGCAATTTTTATTTCTTTGTTTGTTTATGTATTTTCACCGTAGGTACACATTTCACACATTCACACGTACACGTTTCACTCCATACATGCCATGTACGAATAATAATAAATCTAAGAACCTACTTGAGTTATTCATGGTATTTCTGTTTTCTGCATAAGTCTTCTTTAACGGACATCGAAACTTGGTGCACCTTGCCACAAAACACGTGCTAGCGTTCACCACTGGAAATAAAAAAACCATAAGTAAAGACATCAGTTAGGTACCTACTATGATTTACATATTTTTTTAACCGCAGTAGTGGTTTACGTTTTTCACTTTCAAATATTTATTTCGAGCATAAATACACCAACAGAAGTGTTCTTGAGTGGAGACTACGACTCGGTTAACGTAGTGTAAGACACCCTCCGGCCAGGTGGGATGACGACCCGCGAAAGACTGCAGGCAGATGCTGGATGCGTCAAGCTGAAGACAGGGCCCTATGGCGCTCAAAAGGAGATTACAACGTAGTGCGTACGTAGTGTTAATGTAAATTCAGGGCAAGCAATAAAGCCTTAAAGTGATCTTGAAACATGAAGTATCAAAATACTCCTCTGGTCTCTTGTGGTGCATTATGTATGTAGGCTTTCAACGCTTAATGATAGGGCATTTGGCGCAAAAGTTTTTAAGTAATTACTTGTTTACAAAAATAAACAAGCTTTTCAAAACTTTCGGTTCGTAGGGAAGCAGTAGCCTAGTTAATAGAACGAGCATCTACCTGCTATGTGCAGAGGTGTGGGTTCAAATCCTGTTTTATTAATTAATTATTGTGTAGGTATGATGTTTACACTTACTGAGATAAAAATGACAGGGTACGGCGATGAACGCGTACAACAAAGCAGAGCTTCTTCCCCATATCGTTTGCGGAACGGGCGCACCGAAACCTGCAAAGTTGATTTCAATATGATACCTCGTATAGGCTGCGTAAATAAAGAATGCTGGACAATTCACAGAGCATTATCTAGCCCCAAGTTGACGACCACTGTGGCGCGGTGGGCAGAGGTCTGCCTGCGACGCAGGAGGTTGCATGTTCGATTTCCGCCTCCGGACAAATGTCTGTACCATCTGCAGATATTTGTTCAGGGTCGTTCTTTCTATATATAATAAAAAAATATCTATCTATGTTATGTAGGTATTGTATTATGTACATTAGTTATTTAGTTCCCATAAAACAAGCTCTGCTTAGCTTAGGACTAGATGATTCTATTTGGATTGTCCAGCATTATTTATTTTTTATTCGACCTCTGTGGCGCGGTGGGCGAAGGTCCGCCTGCGACACAGAAGGTTGCGGGTTCGATTCCCGCCTCGGAAAAATTGTGTGTACGATCTGCAGATATTTGTTCCGGGTGTTCTGGTCATTTTCTATTTATAATAAAATATATCT
Source organism: Eupithecia dodoneata (assembly GCA_947044415.1). NCBI lineage: Eukaryota > Metazoa > Arthropoda > Insecta > Lepidoptera > Geometridae > Eupithecia > Eupithecia dodoneata. The sequence continues at coordinate 8,576,860 of OX345670.1, forward strand.
ATCTATGTAATGTATTGTATTATGTATATCAGTCATCTAGTACCCATAACACAAGCTCTGCTTACCATGGGGCTATTTTTATTTTATTTAACCATCGTTCACCGTCCGGCCAGGTGGTATGACGACCTGCGAAGAACTGCAGGCAGATGCTGGATGCGTCAAGCTGAAGACAGGGCCCTATGGCGCTCATTAGGGGAGGCCTATGTCCAGTCGACTGCTATAGGCTGACGATGATGATCGTTCGTTCAAGGGGCCATGGATGAGATGAGATGTTACCTAAAGCGGTCATCACATAAACCGTGAAGAGAAAGGTTCCGGGTAGGTCCCAGAAGAACCCAGGGTGCAGTCGAACGCCGTGGCCAACCGCCAGGATCGTTAGCTGCCTCTCTTCTTGGATGCGCCTCTGTATCGCCTCTCGCCACTTGATGGAGAGGGGAGTTATCTGGAAGAAAAAACTTGTTGGTAGGGGAGGACTAGGATTTTATACATTGAGATGCGAAATTGTCATTTTTGATAGCTACTTGTTTGTAACATCTTATTTACACAATAAATGTTTATGCATATAAATGATTTTTATATTTGACTTTGTTTATCATTTTAATAATATCTAAAATATTATTTGACAAATTATTAGGGTGCGTGTGGTTCCTTTATTTTATTACTAGCTGCGCCCCGCGGTTTCACCCGCGTGGTGATAGATATTTTGGATAATATACAATATATCTTTATAAATTGTAGACTATGTGTTATTCTGATGTATAAGCTATATTATTGTAAAGTTTCATTAAAATCCATTCAGTAGTTTTTATGTGAAAGAGTAACAAACATCCATCCATACTTACAAACTTTCGCGTCTTTAATATTACTAGGATAAATTAGCAGTTAATTTAGTTATTATTAAAACAAAACACAAAAAACAAATTAGAACACTACCTAAATTATAAATAGGAAGGTAATAATTTACCCTGATAGTCAGAAAATTTGGATTCTAATTAAATATTTTAAGATTTTATAGTGCAAAGAAAAATTCTAGGAATTTATATATTCCTAAAACGGTATTGGATTAGTCTATTGGTGTAAAGATTACATTGTTTCTAATATTAAATATTTTTATTGTGATAGGACAAAGACAATTTTTAATTTAATTATCTCTATTTAAAAACAATTAACGCTCATAGCGTTAATTGGTTTTTTTCCTGCCTCGTGTAACTGTTTTTATTTGGTGTGCAATAAAGAGTAATTGTATTGTATTGTAAGGCAATAGTGAAAAGTGTCACTCAAAACTGCGGCGCTTATCCCTTCTTTACCTTAAGTGAAGTAAGGTAAGATATTCTATACTAATATTATAAAGAGGAAAGGTTTGATTTTTTGTTTGTTTGTTTGTAATGAATAGACTCCGAAACTACTGGACCGATTTGTAAAATTCTTTTACCGTTGGGAAGCTACACTATCCCCGGTGAACATAGAGTATATTATATTTTCAAAAAAGTTAGGGATCCGTACTAAAACCGTGCGAAGCCGGGAAGGTCCGCTAGTTATCTACATACACGAAGACGACATGTCTTGTGTACAGTTTGCGTATCGACCAGGCTAACCCAAATGTTTGTTTACGGCACAGATGACGTCATAAGGTCAAGTAGCCCTAGGGCTGCACTCGACAACACCTGCCTAATGGTGCGGCACAACTAGCTAGTTACACTTGCTGGCAAAACATTGCTGTTTTGTATAGTGTTTGTATATTTTTACATGGAATAGAAAGAGCAACAAACTGACGTGTCTAAAAAAATACAGCATTAAGCAGAGCTTGTGTTATGGATGCTCGCTGATTTAGTAATTACAATACATTCCATAAATACATATTATATTATATATTTATATTTTATAATAATAGTGTCGTTAGTAGTAATTATAACTGTAACAAATTAGATTATATCTTAGCTACAAGTAAAATTTTTCTTATTCTTTTAAAATACTACAAAAACAAAATGAAAACCTCCAGAACACCCTGAACTGCAGATCATACAAACAAAAGGAAAAAAAAGCACTTTGAGTTAAAGTTTTCTAAGACTAGATGTTAATTCAATTACTAAATTAAAATAAATAATGAAATAACTAAAATAAATAAAAAAATAACAGCATTCATAAATAATGTTATTAACTGCCACACAGGCATTATTATTTATAAAAAGTCCAAGGACTTCCTGACATATTTTCGATAGATGGTCGTAGGTAGTGTAACCAAAATACGTATTGCATTTTAATATGAAGTTTTATATTTTAGCTGTCTATTTGTAGATTGTTTAAATTTTAACCAACTAGTTCTGGTTATATTTTGCAATTTTCTTTGTTCATGCATAATTAAATATTTATTCATGCTTTTTTGTACAGAGGGCTTTCTGTACTATACACAATAATCTGAATTGACAACGACTAATGAGTTTGTCCGGCAGTGTACCTTACACTCAACCCCAGCTAATGGTCTAGAATGCGAATGCCTACGCTCCTCGAGCACGCTCCCACTTCCACATCACGACCCTCTTATTGGCCAGCTCGTTAGCCTATTTAGCCTATATTTACCTTAAATAGTGCAGTGGTGCGTATGGACTCTTATTAGTTACCCTTCGAAATTAATTATAAAATATTATCTGTTAGTATGTATCCTTAGATGTTTAAGTTGGTTGGTACTTGAATATTTAAGATAAGTCTCATTTATAAGTTACGACATAAGTGTATGTATTAATAAATTCATTTTTATTTTATTTATTTCATCATCATCATCATCAGCTCTGTCTTCATCTTGCCGCATCCAGCATCTACCTGCAGTCTTTCGCAGGTCGTCATCCCACCTGGTCAGTTTATTTATTTATGTACCTATATTTCCCTGCCTTTTATTATATCCGTTCAGCTGTTACAGTGAAAAGGTACCAAGTTGACAGAATGAATTCGCATTTACATTATAGGTACATAGTAGGCATAGACGGTTAAACCTGCATTCTAGTAAGAAATTATTAATTTTCTTGAGTGGGAAGGTATATTTGAGGTTAGGCTAATAAATTCAAATTAAAAAACCGTTTCTTTAAAGCTGATTTATGGAAGGCGTATGAATATTCATGGCATCGGTATTAAACCCATTTGCATTGATGGCTTTTTAAAACCACCATTTTTTTCCGTATATATTCACTTTGCAAATAAGAAATAAGGCTTTGTAAGGTAGGTTATTTGTTATTTGTTTTGATTTTGCTTATTTTCTGGCTCTTTATGTTGGTTCTTAAACATTTTCCGAATTTTGGCATCTATGTATATCCTGTATGATAGCATAAAAAAAACTTATTTATTTTGTGTTGAAAAACCGAAATACATTCGGCTTTGCGAACTTTGATCTTACTAATTATAACTCGGTCACGATATCTGTACACCTTGAGCCAAACATTTTGTATGGCTCAAGGTGCACAGATATTGTGACCGAGTTGTACTACTAAATAAGTAATAGAAAAATAAGTAATAAAGATACTAAAAACTTACTCATACAACACAAAACTCTAGTGTAATAATAATAATAAAATACTGCATCGATATTAATAGATGACACAGAGTACAATTGGCGGCCTTATTGCTTATTTACTTAGTTTTATGATACGAACGATTAAAAGCGTAGTACGTAACGTACGATTTAGATAAGGTAATAAAGCTGCAGCTAAAAAAATAAACGTTAAAGAAGATGCGATACTTTACCCTCAAAACATCATCTTCAAAAAACTGGTGCATTAGCATATTTCACCAGTTTTTGTGAGTGATGTTCTTAAACTTATTATTACTGAACTAGGCGTCTCGCAAGGATCAATATTAGGTCCTTTTTTATTTTTAGTATATGTAAATGATCTTCCGTTTTTAGCAAAAGATTTTTGTGATATAGTCTTATCTGCTGATGATACTTCATTGATTTACTTAAATATTGACATGTGTCGAATCATATTATATTTAGACTTAAATAGGCAAATAACCATGTATTAGACATACTATAAGAGAATTAAGAGATGAACATGCTAGTGGTTTCTTTTTCACTTCTTCCACTAGTGGACAAAAAATTTAAGTGAACAGTAAAATAATTTTATTTGATAATAATTTAATGTATAAAATATGACTTGTCTAAGTGCTTATTTTGTAAGCCTAAAGAAATAAATGATTTTTTACTTTACTTTTTTACTTTTAAACCTTATTAAAACATTGATAGAAAGAAAGAAAGAAAATTATTTATTAAACACTAACACAACACACAAACTAGGTTAATTATTTTTGATAGTCTTCACTGAAAATCAGCGCTGGGTGGACACATTAGTGGGCACCCAGCACAATGCTGAGTGAAGGCCATATTTGCCATGAACACTGCTACGCACAATAATTTGTAATATAGGTAGTAATAATTTGCGTAGTTTAAGTTTGTTGTGTATCGTAGTTTTAAGGTAAATAAAAATATTTTCTTTCTTTCTTTATCTATCTATCTAACATTTGAAAACAACATGCAATTTTCATTCAAACTGCGTATGAAAGTGCAGATATATCACAATGGGCTACAATTTTTCATCCAATTATTTAAATTCCGGTTGGTTTGCGATATTGTTTGGTATTCCGCGCACGGGCGCGTGTGATTTACGTGGTTGTTCCAATGAACTAGGTACTTGGTTATTTCTAGTAGTTAGGTACTTGGTTATTTCTAGTTCGACACAAACACCGAGGGAACTCTAAGAAAATGAAAATGTTTACTACTTTTTGTGGTTTAAAAAACCATAAAAAAAGGTGTTTTTTTGCAGTTTTTCTGTTAAGTAATAAAAACCGTGTTACAGAAGGCAATGACGTCACATTACGAGTCGATTATCTTTTTTAGTTTACAAAAAACAAAAGAAACAAAGTTTATACGGTAGTGACCAATTCCAAGAGGGAAAAATACGATTGCACCTGTCGCCCTTTCTCCAAGAAACCCCAAAATTAGGCAAAACAGGGAATCCGAACATATTTGCGAACACAAGATTTTTCCCACCGGGGCGCTACTAAATTCCTAACATTCCTCCGGAAGAATTTCAGAAATTCAGTCCATCCGAAGCCTGTGACAAGCCCCTTTGTCATGCAAAATTTTAGACGAGATTTTTCAGAAACCATATTTCCTGCTAAATTGAGTTTTGTTTGTGATAACATGCTATTTTGCATTTTTGCTTTGAACAACAAAGGACCTTTCTTCCTTACTTAAAAAGAAGTAGTTCAATCCAGTTACTTTTACGTGTAACTAGTTTCTGCCTGCGGTTTCCCACGCGTCGTTGAAGGTTAATTCTATCCCATGGGAACTGATTTATAGGATAAAAAGCTGAACTTCATCATTCCAGGCTTAGAACTACCTGTATACACAATTTCAACCTGATTCATCATCAGCCTATAGTAGTCCACTGCTGGACATAGGCCTCTCCCAATGAGTGCCATAGCGCCCTGTATTCAGCTTGCCGCATCCAGCATATACCTGCAGGCTTTCGCAGGTCGTCATCGCACCTGGTCGGAGGGCGTCCTACACTACGTTTACCGAGTCGTGTTCTCCACTCAAGAACACGTTTGCCCCAGAGGCCGTCGGTTCTTCGCGAGGTAATGGCCGGCCCACTGCCACTTCAGCTTGCTAATTCAACCTGAGTAGTTCAGTATTTTTGGCGTGAAGAGGTAAGAAACATGTAAATATCCAAACTTTCGCATTTATAATATTACTGTAGGTAATATGATTTTGTAGCTGAAATAAGTTTTTTCGAAAGCTTTTGTGAGAAATGAAATTAGTTTCGTGGAAAAGCTTTTAACTTCTATAAAAGCATGCTCACGTTTCAATTTTAAGTAACAATTTCGTAACTCATTGAACTTAATAATTTCTGATAAAGGTTATCTTCCTAATTAGTTTTGTACGGTTGAAGATAATGATAATGAACGTAAAATTAACTAAATGGCGAATATAATTTAAGCGATAAGTTTACAGAGAATTTCAGCTGAGTTAATTGTAGATGAAGCGATGAAATTCAAACGGCGTTTTGTTAACTCAAGTTTTAAAAAAATACCTATGTTTTGTTTTACTACAAAACAAACGGTCTAGAGAAGTAGCATTACATTTTTTTTGACAAAGGTGATACCTACTGGGATTTCCAGGTGCCATTCCAGCGAAAAGCACCTTTCTTTCGCTTTGAACACTTTAGTTCCTCTGGTCAAGGTTGAGTATTTGCCATCTTTTAAGGCGTTTTATGTGGCTTTGTCCTGTAGTAGGCTTCTTGCTAGAGTGTTGCTGTGGTTGTTCAGTCTTTCTTTGTACTTTTTGCTGTAGTTGTTGACTTCCTCTCTTATAGTTGGCATTTCCAGGTATTCATGTATTTCTGAGTTTCTCACAAACCAGTGTGCGCTGGAAACTGTCCGTAGAGCAATGTTTTGGAATCGCTGGAGTATCTCTAGGTTGGAGTTACTTGCTGATCCCCAGAGTTCTCTACCATATGTCCAGATCGATTTTATTATAGCCTTGTAGACAAGAAGCTTGTTGTAATGAGAGAGTCGTGATTTTCGGCCCAATAGCCAGGCTAAGTTCCTAAATTGTATGTTCGCTTCTGTTCTTTTGGCCTTAATGTGGTTTGCCCATGTCAGTCGTCTATCTAGGTGCAGGCCTACTGGAAGAAATTTTAAGAAAATAATTTTAGCAAGAACCCCCCATGGCTATAACGTGTATGGATGGATGTTTGATACTTGACCACAGATTACTGAATACTTCTGTACGCCAAAACTATTCAACGGATCAGGTTGGAATTTTGCACATATGTATAGCTCTAAGCATGTAAACAAACCTACTTTTTATCCCAGAACAGTTCCCATGGGATAGTAACCATTAATACAATATATTGAAAGAAATTACAATACGATAAGCAATAAATATTACACTAACATTTAAACGGTTCCTTATACACAACGCGTGCGAATCCGCGAGCTAAAACTATTAATAATATAATACCCATGATGTTGTTTGAATTGAAACAATCATAGTCTGATTGTGCGATATTAATTATTAGTTAACTAAACTAAGTAATGTAATTATTAATTCTGACGCCTCTGTCAGGGCGTATCCCGTGAATATTCATTAAATTTCGTAAATACCTACTCGACATAGGACAAAGCTATGCGACATTATGATTAGGTACATTATGTTCGCATAGTGTGAGGGCTAGACGTTACCTACATAAAACCCTCACAGCCTACGCTTTATTGGTTCCTATATTTAGATATTTATGGATTTATGTAAAAATAAAAAACACACGGTCGTTTCACTATAAATGGCCGATGCAGTGTTGCCAACTTTTATTTACATCTTTCTCCTACAAAAAGTGTTGCCGTATATAATACTACAATAAATCAAGTTTTCTGTCGTGCACACATAGCTTTGTCCAAGTTTAGCAAGGTATTTATTTACCTTACTAAACTTATGACGAGATCGTAGGTAAAGCTTAAACAGGAATTCGAATCACTTCTTCACTTAGTAGACTTATATCTTTTTCCCCATCCAAAGGGAGAAATCGCTATCAGCGATAAGCCTATTGTACTGGTAATATTTAGATATAAGATTTTTATTTTGTTCTTTTTTTAGTGCAATAAAGTTTAAATTCGTTCATTCATTCATTCGAAAACCTTGACGTGTTGATTAAAATAGTAGGCATGTGCTGTAAATTCCATTTCAATTTAAAAATTTCATGGTGCAAAGATGAATACTGTGGCTGATATTTTCACATAAAACACTCTCGATGAAAGCCTTCAGCAGCTTTTCATACATATGGAAAATAAATCAAAATCGGTTTATACATTTGCAAACTATGCAACAAAAAAAAAAAAAACAAGGTCATACATAACCCGTTATACAGCTACAGGAAAATGGACTGTCCATATTTTTTTAGATAAATCTTCACCACCATTCATAGGTAATAAAAAAATTAACAGTTAGCAAAAAAATTGCATTTTATATAAAGACTTTTTTAATGGTATTCTGTTTCACTGATCAAAAACTTGTATGGGATCAACTGAGGTTAGAGTACCAAAATGTCATAAATCGCAAAAAACTTTTACCATACAGTCTCCTAAAACTTTTTTCTGTAGCTACACCGATTCGTGCTGCCGCTCTACACAGCGGTTGTGTTGCGCCGCACATGCGTTTCGTTCGAAAAATATTACAGCTCTGCGGAGTCACAAAGATCTGTATTTTCTCAGCCGCTGCGCTAGTGTGGATTTACGCATATTAGTCACTTGTAGAAAACTCATACCGTGCGTTTTCAGCACTCAAAGTATTAAGGTCCTTTAGCCCTATCTAAAAAATCCATCCTGTACCTATAAGCTATACGTTCAATTTACCACACCCTTTATTGTGTCGTGTATAATATAACATTGTATTCCATTAGTACAGCAAAAATAAACCTTATTAGGATTACTTAAGTACGATCCATCAATCACTTAGCTTTTATGAAATTTAACCGTAGACAGAATCTTTTATCTGGGCCCGCGGGAAAATCACGGAGACTCGTTATTTGTAAAAGTTTTGACCTTAGCAGCCAAAGCAAATTATACCTCGGTAGATAATATACCTACAATCTACATAGGTAATAAATTATTATTCAATACAATATGATACAAAAATACTGCATTGTACACCAAATACATTACATTCGACAAGTACAATGAAGGACCTTATCGCTTAAAAGCGATCTCTTCCAAAGCGGCAACCTTTGGATGGAAATAATTTTGTGAATTTAAGAAAGGCAGGCAAGACCATTATATAAGCTTATTATCTTAAGTACATAAACATAAAGTCCTTATTTTAGAAACATAATTAAGGTGCTACACAACACGGTGCAATAACAAAATATGAAGCGATGCGACCTGCAGAAGTAAAATACTGTGTCGCAGGTCGCAACGGCCTCCGGGATTAGAGACACATGGGTTTCAACAAAGTGAAGATACATAACATAACAGAAGTAGGTATTATATACAAGTTAACATTAGATTTGTCTTATTTAACAAGTTATATAATTAATTAAAAGAAAGGTTTTAGGGGTATAGCAAAAAAAATTAAATTATTTATGAAATATTGCCGTCCATAAAAAGTTTTTTCACATTACAGTGAAACAGTTGAGCTTACTGCAGACTTCTGCAAAGAGTCCAGAGAGAGAGAGAGAGAGAGAGAGAGAGAGAGAGAGAGAGAGAGAGAGAGAGAGAGAGAGAGAGAGAGAGAGAGAGTTAGCCTATGTGTAAGTTATAAGACTGAGCTGTTTTTTCATGGTCATTTCTCATCTGCAAGATTTTTACATGCGAGCGAACACATAAATGGTTATAAGTTTGTATTTAAGTTCCACTGTTAAGTGTCTAAAACTGTTTGTCTATCATAAAGAGGAAAGGTTTGATTTTTTGTTTGTTTGTTTGTAATGAATAGGCTCCGAAACTACTGGACCGATTTGAAAAATTCTTTCACCATTGGGAAGCTACACTATCTGAAACACAGAACAAACAACCGTGAACATAGGCTATATTATATTTTCAAAAAAGTTAGGGATCCGTACTAAAACCGTGCGAAGCCGGGAAGGTCAAAGCAGAATAAAATAAAATAAATAAGTAAAACAAAAGCGTTAATACTTGTTATGTCAAATCCCTGACGAAAAAATATAACCCGAAGACGTTTAACATTATTTTCTTTACCTCAGCTGGGAAAAGAGCTGGCGTGATGAAATCCCCAGGATTGATGGTCCTAATGCTCTGTAATTTGTAAGACTTTGCATGTATGTGGTAATATGAACAGATTGCGAAGTTGAAGGATCGATGTTGGAGTATTGGACGTTGTTTACTTTGAAGAAGTTATACTAAATTGTTTTAGAGCTGAGGTTTTATGTGAAAAAGTTTAAAGATTTTTGTGTTTTTTTGTCAGGAATCTATGATATATATATATGTAGTATATGCATTGTTCCGCGCTACGCGTGGTTCAGCACATTTGACCCTTTTTGGCCAGCAGGCAGCACGGTAGCCATCTATTATTATTATTTTTGTTTCTCTGTTTTATTACTTTTCCCATATTTTATTTAAAAAAAATTGAGTACTGTGTTTTGGTGTGTTTTACTGCTTTAAATTTTACATATCATAATACCTACAGTACAAAACACCGTGTTTCAAATCAAAACGCAGTGTCCATTTGATGAAATGTTCGCTACTGTCCACTGTATTTGAAACCGGGCCTAAATACCCACCACAATAAGGACGAGATACCTTTGGCAACCGCAACAATTTGCAATATCGTCTCTCCAATCACGCCATAACTCAAAGGAATCAACATCACAATTGCAATTATGCAGCGAATTCCACGGTAAATGGACCATCGATGTAACGGACTGATAGGTACAGGGAAATTTCAGGCTTATTGTTAGGAAGTTGAAGTTAGATTTTCATTGGCAAAGGTAAGCTGAAAATCACTGTTTTGTGGCAAATGGTTAATGTTGAGAATGCTTTAATCAACGTTCCTTCGATGTATTTTCTGTGCCATGCCATCGTGTTTTAGTGAATTATGATAAGGTACTAGTTTCGACCCGCGGCTTCGCACGAGTTGCTTCTATGGAAACGTTCCTTTAGGTAGGTACAGAATGTTGAATTCTCAAAATGTTGAGCCCAAAATGTATAATTTCCCAGAACGTTGTTTTTATAATAGTAATTTTTTTACGACGACCTCTGTGGCGCGGTGGGCGATGGTCCGCCTGAGACGCAGAAGGTTGCGGGTTCGATTGCGTGTATGATCTGTAGATATTTGTTCCGGGTGTTCTGGTCGTTTTCTATGTATAATAAAAAAACTATCTATGTAATGTATTGCATTATGTATCTATATCAGTTATCTAGTATCACATGACACAAACTCTGCTTGGAGTTAGATGTTGATATCTAGCATTATTAATTTATTTGTACACACATAATCAAAATCTGATCACAACAGCACAGTCTACAAAGCCCCTGTTTAAATGCGTCCGTTCCCATTTATATATACAACTGCTATTACCCGACTTCCCTCGAGAGCTGATAAAGCTCTGGCGGGTTGCCAGGCGTGAACTGCCAAAATCGGTTAAATGTAAAACCCAGGATATTTTGCTATGTAAGATATCACGCCAAAAATACTTCGTAAGTTTTCAATTGAAATGTTTTCGTGCGAAAGCTACCAAATATAATATGAAATTTTAGTTTTTTGTAGGTATTTGTTTACTCAATTTGTTACTTTAATTGAGACAGAGAGAGAAAAGCCAATTAGCTATTTTAGATATCTCAATAAATCTAAAGGTTTATTACATTTACATATACATATTTCTTATATTTCGTATTTCACCTATACGCGTTATAACAGAGGTGTTCATAGAAATAAGGTAAGCGACCCACTTTATTTATATTTTTGCACTTTTTCTTTGTATTACACCACCTATACGGGTTCTAACGGAAATGAAATGAAATGAAATGAAATGAAATTAAATGAAAGTTTATTTCCTTAGGCTTACAAATAAGCACTTAGACAAGTCATATTTTATACTATTCATTATTATATTGATGTTCACTTCAATTTTTTGTCCACCAGTGGAAGAAGTGAGAAGAAACTACCAGTATGTTCATAACTTATGTGTCAAGTACATAGATTTGCTTATCTGTGAAGAGATTGTATTTGAACAAATAAAGTTACAATCAGATAAAAGAAACAAATGAGAACTACATAGTATTTACTATTGAAACAATTGAGCGAATTGCTGACTGCAAACAATCTATGATTATATCAATAACAGTCGGAAGCGTCCCCAAGACGCTGGTTGAATTGCCCCGCTGCATGGCAATGCTGATGCGTTACGCTAAAATAGTAAATAATAATTTATTGAAACTTAAATAATTTGGCGGTATTTTAGTTTATTTAGAGGAACCTGTTTATTAATTGATAATCCACGATTAAATTTACTTTATTTATTATTTTGTATATCGTTGAGATATACGAGAGCTGGTGAATACCAGATACTCACCAGCTCTCGGATCACGCGTCGCTTCTACAATACGCTTTGATTTTTTTTTTAAACCCGTAGAGCATCGGTAATCTATAGACCTCGTCTCGTCTCCAAGGGAAAAGCAAATTAAGCACTGTTGTAATCAAATCAATTTTTTTTTAAACTTTATATAACATTAGTCTGGTACAATACTAGTATAAATTTAATTCTAGAATGCACGCAACATAAAAAAACGTTTTAGAGGGAGTGCGCTTATCAAAACTTACGTAGGTAGTTTTAGACTTCGCGTTACATATCATAGTTACTTAAAAATAAGTAATTTTTTTTTATTATAAGGTTGAGATTCATTCTTATAAAACATACAAGCAGCATTATTAGCAGGGCGCTATGGCGGTCATTGGGGGAGGCCTATATCCAGCAGTGGACTTCTATAGGCTGATGATGATGATGATGCAAGCTTTTGAGGAGCAATTGCATTTAGTAACATAACCATTTTTCAACTGTTGTGATTAAACCGAATGATAAAGATATATAATATGTAGGTAGAGAAAATATGAAGATTAATCTCCAACGTTATTAGTTTTTCCAGCAATATTAAAAGGTTTCTGGGCAAACTTTGATTAATTTGAACGTAAACTTCTCAATCAAACTTGGGCCGGACTTTAATAAAAACTTTGTAATAGCCTTGATCCAAATGACAAATCGTATAAGTAAAAGCCCCTACCACGATGACTTAGAAAGTTTCAAGTACACAGTGAAGCTGGAAACATACTGGGCCCACACGCCACGCAACGTACGCGACGAAATATACGAAACTTCGGATGGCGGGAGGAATGGCTGGCCCCTTGTCACACAATGTCACACTTCGTCGACCTCCTCCCTGCCCCCCTGGTACGATGGCCCCTTATCGGCTTTATGGATGGCCCCTTAACGTACAGATTCCTGCCCCCCTGGTACGATGGCCCCTTATTGGCTTTATGGATGGTCCTTTATCGTACTGATAAGGTGCCATCGTACCAGGGGGGCAGGGAGGAGGTCGTTGATCAATCAATCAATAGGTTTCTTTCCGGCCTTGGTGGGGGCACAGAGAGGAGCCTCGAGGCTTGGCCTCATTACCCCGGCGTCAACTCGAGGGGTGACGACCCCTCGGTCCTTGGGTTGTGTGGGAGTTTTTTTTCCCTTATTCTCAATGTTTTTTTTTTATTTTGGCAGCATTCGGTTTATATTTTTTTTTGTGGTCGTTGAAGTGTGACATTGTGTGACAAGGGGAGGGGAGGGGTCCTAAATATTGGGATATCACATATCAAAATTCTTTGTTTGGATGATGACGGTGGGCGGGTCAAAAATCATGAAATTCGTGTAACATAATTTATGGTTCGCCCCTAAGTTGTCTCTAGGCCATCTGTTTTCAGATAAATTCAAGAATGCTTCGCGTGGCGTGGAGTCTCTATTTTTCTAAATTTTTAAATAGATATTTGCAAGGTTTTGACACCTGGATGCTAGGTATAAAATCTTAATTATTTTTTTGGAAAATTATAGAAAATATATCAAGCTGACCTGTTTGTTAATTTTGGTGGGATGTAGTTTTAAATTCGAATACATGTATTTTTGGTCCTCGTTATGTATTGTAGGTACCAATTAAACCAATAAGTTACGTATTAATACGATGATGAATGCTATATTTCATTAATGCAGTTTCCTACAGCTAATATTTACTTATCTGTGAATTTTAAAAGCGCATTTCCGAGCCAAAATAAATAATAAGCATCGAAAATATTGGTAGGGGCGGAAGTAAAGTACACTCAGCAACGTAATTACCTACATCTCAATCCGTAGGCAATTTCGAAATTTCATGGATCGTGTATTTGGGTTTCGGATCACTCATTCGGGACAAAATTAATGTGATCGTCAAATTTTTCTCTACATTTTTAGGGTGAAATCAGAGGAAATTAAGGAATGGCAAAAATGCGAGGCCCTTTAATATATTTAATCTTCTTTATGTTTCGACATGTTTGATTTAGATATCATATGGTGTATAGATTTTGCTGCAAATGTATATTTTTCACATAACCTATTTTTTACTACTCTCTTTCAAAATGATTACTTCGCTTCTCAGTAAAAATGTACGAAACGTTGGAGACGGGGATAGTTCTCTAGGGTAGATAAGACAAAATTTACATCGCATCTTCATACATTGCGTAAAATATTCAAGTAGAAGGAATTAACTTCTAATAATTTACGCGTTCGTTCACTAAAATTTTAGTTAAATAACGAAAAATTACGTCACTTTGACGTCATTTTTCTCCATTCTCCGTTAGACCATGATTCCCCTTGCTTTGCTGGTCAAGAAAACCGAATCCTGTCGACCCATAGAGACTGGGCGTTGAATGGGTCAAACGTGTTCTTGAGTGGAGACCACGACGCGGTAAGCGTAGTGTAGGACGCCCTCCGACCAGGTGGGATGACGACCTGCGAAAGACTGCGGGTAGATGCTGGATTCGGCAAGCTGAAGACGCCCTGTCTTCAGCTTGCCGAATCCAGCATCTACCCGCAGTCTTTCGCAGGTCGTCATCCAAAAATTACGTCACTTTGACGTCATTTTTCTCCATTCTCCGTTAGACCATGATTCCCCTTGCTTTGCTGGTCAAGAAAACCGAATCCTGTCGACCCATAGTGACTGGGCGTTGAATGGGTCAAACGTGTTCTTGAGTGGAGACCACGACGCGGTAAGCGTAGTGTAGGACGCCCTCCGACCAGGTGGGATGACGACCTCCGAAAGACTGCAGGTAGATGCTGGATTCGGCAAGCTGAAGACATGGCGCTATGGCGCTCATTGGGGGAGGCCTATGTCCAGCAGTGGACTGCTATAGGCTGATGATGATGATGATGATGGTGTTGTTTGGCTGCATGATAAGTTTATGTTATGTTATTGTTATATGTTATGCTGTACATGTTATGTTGGTGGACAGCGGATTTATATAGCAGTGGACTGCTATAGGCTGATGATGATGATGTTGAATGGGTTGTCCATCATGGATCAGGTCAATCAACCTAACGAGAGTAATCCTAAAATAAATTTAGTAACTTTATTACATTTATCTTTTCTATACTAATATTATAAAGAGGAAAGGTTTGATTTTTTGTTTGTATGTTTGTTTGTAATGAATAGGCTCCGAAACTACTGGACCGATTTGAAAACTTCTTTAACTGTTGGGAAGCTACACTATCCCCGGTGAACATATGCTATATTTTCAAAAAAGTTAGGGATCCGTACTAAAACCGTGCGAAGCCGGGAAGATCCGCTAGTTATCTATATACATATATATAAAACAAAGTCGGGGACTGGACCGATTCATGACTTTGGTTTGTTGTATTTGTTTCCGTCCGAATAGAATAAATATTAAAAACTTTAGAAAATTAAAAAAATAATATAAAATAAAAACCCTTTGAAAGTATGTAGTTTGACCAGTTACGAAATGAAAGTTAATGTTCATTTCGTAACTGGTCAAACATTGACTGCTAGGCGGTACGAATTTTGCCGAGTCAGTTGGTACTAGATAATAATTCTATCAACTTGCGGCTAAGACCATAAAACATCCGCTTCTATATCACTTCAGACCTAAAAACAAATGACGCTTGGCAGCCTTTTTCCACCAAAGTTTCCTCATAGAATTTGTAAAAAAACTTTACCAAGCTGTCATCTATATAAGTTCAACCCACTTTCCTAGGCCTCCCCCGAGACCCATCCAATACCTGGTCCCTACTAAGGATATTCAAATTTCATTTTCAGAATGTATGCAAATTGCCGTGCTGTACAAGTACGTATGTTTCGTAAACTGGTTTCGGTCTTTTGAGAGTTGTGGAGTTTTAACCGACAGGCAATAATTTGATCTTCACAGGCAAATTCCGAAGGTGTGTCTTAAGTGTAGGGACATTTAATAAAATTGTTATTTTATACCAGCTCATTGTTCAGTAGTTTTGGCGTAAAGAGGTTACACACATCAATTATATTTAATTCAGGCACCGACGATGCCATCTGGCGGAAGAAGTCAGCCTCACTACTCAGCAGAACCCGCGGGAGCATCAACAGCATCCTAGCCGCGAATACTTGATACTAACATCTAGTTATAAGCAAACTAACACTATGGATTATTAATTATCTGAATAAATGAATTTAATTATTATTATTGCGTTTATTTCAGACAACAATATCCATACAACGACATCTAATCATACATTTTTATTCATGGAAATATACATATATTTTTTAGTATTTCGCAGTATTAAAACAGTTTAAACATTAAGAAAATCGAAGTCGGTTTTTTTTTCTAAACAAATGGATTATATAGTTTTTAATTATTAGACGCTATGCAGTCAGAGCAACTTTAATTTAAGAAACTGGTAACATTTTTATATTATGCCAACAGCTATTTCGCAAATAGCTGTTTACATAATATAAAAATGTATTTGTTTGTCTGCATAGCGGCTTATCAATAAAAAAACACCTTCACAAGTACTTGTGAAAGTGGTTTTAACGGTGGAAGGTGTACACCTTCACTTGGCAAGTTAACTAGATGCAAACCTCATTAAAACCCGTATTTTTGCGCAGAACGAGTTTAAAATGCAATCCCCGGAGAGAGGTTATTCCCGGGTACCTTCAAAGTACATATTTACATGATAATACGGGCTCACTCTGAGATAACTAGCGCTGCATCATACGGGATCAGGTCATTGGAAAGTGTAGAAGGAGCGTTGTCGAGAATGCAATGCATGTTTTTTGGAGAGACGACCTCTGTAGCCCGGTGGGCGAAGGCCCGCCTGCGACGCACGAGGTTGCGGGTTCGATTCCCGCCTCAGAACAATTGTGTGTACGATCAGCAGTTATTTGTTCCGGGTGTTCTGGTCTGGTTATCTATGTATAATAAAAATATATCAGTCATCTAGTACCCATATTAGAAGCTCTGCTTACCATGGGGCTAGATAATGCTGTGTGGATTTTCCAGCATTATTTATTTATTTATAATAGGTATATACTGTAAAACCAATTTTGCAACTTTGAAAGACCTATGCCAAATTCGTAGTGCTCGAAAAACTTAGTCATTTTTAGTTTTTGGCTTATAACTTCTAAAAAATACATTCTCCGGCCAAGTCAAAATTTTTGAACACATTTTTAAAGATATTAGCTATAATTTTAGGACCTCTGTAATGTCTTATAGATGAAATGAATGAAATGAAATGAAAGTTTATTTCTTTAGGCTTACAAATAAGCACTTAGACAAGTCATATTTTATATTTAGATCTCGAGATACAACACGTTCGTTGAGCTACCCGTATAGATTGTTAGTCTGCAGTTACTTCAATTGCTTCAATCGTAAATACTAGTTCTAATTTTTACTATTTGATTGTAACTTTCTTTGTTAATAAAGAAAAAAAGTATTAATAACCTGTATTAAACTTCTATAATGGGCCTACAATCTACGGGAATGTTTACTCACAAAATTACTCTTCAATAATATTTTGTACTATAAATATAGAATAATTTCTAACAAAATCCCAAAAAATCTGAACCGTGCAATTTTTTGCGACTTATAACGTTTTTGATGTCTGGTTTAACACTTTGAGTGCTGAATTCACACGGTATGTGTTTTCTACAAGTGACTAATATGCGTAAATCCACACTAGCTGAGAAAATACAGATCTTTGTGATTCAGCACAGCCGTAATTTTTCGAACGAAACGTATGTGCGGTGCAACACAACCGCTGTGTAGAGCGGCAGCACGAATTTTTTAGGTTAAAAAAAGATCGCAGTCGTCGAAAAAAAAAATCGCAGTCAAATTGTTAATGTGGTGTCTATGCGTTACGAGTACGAGACAACTCGTGCAGAGAGTTGCGCGGAGTGCAGTGTGCAGATTATTAGTTTAGTTTTTGTAAATGAGATGCTTTTAGCTGACACCTACGGAAGTAACTGCTATAATTTATGATGAAAAAAACTTTTCAACTTTCGCAATTTGTTTACATATTAAAATAAGTACTTTGGGGAAAATAAAACCAAAGGTACCTACGTTATAAGTTGATAAATAATGTACGTATGTAAAGTGGACTTCAATGTAATGTAGATATCGATTTAACATTGATTAATTGACCACTCTGTGATAAGATTGTATCGGGGGGCCCGTAACTAATAAATAAATAATTAATTATTTCTCTAATTGTATCGTTTAACAGTTATTCAGTTGGATTTATGTACCCGGGTGACACGTACGAACGTACCTACTTCGAATAAATTCTTTAACTTTTTTGGTTCTCGTTTGCTTACATAACTTTACTGTACCTGTTTGCTGTAAAAAAATCGCTTTGATTTAATTTCTATAAGACTGTATGAGAGACGGTTTATTTTCAATCACAAACTTTATTTACGCGACTTATACAGGACTCATATAAAAAGTAAAATATGTCAAATTAGAACGAATGAAATAAGAAGAATCTTATATTGGCTCAATTTAATTTTATTTTCTATTCAATTATTTTATGGATTCACAGTGATATAAAAATAAATTAATGTAACAAACTATCAGGGCGTTCTATTTTCTCGAGTAGGGTATGGCATGTCAGCAACAAATGTGGGCAACATAATATTTTAAATGAGATCGAATAGTAAATGAACATTTTTGGCTTCGTTGGATCTATTGTTTGGGTCCACAATGACTCTATTGAAACGGAATACCCTGTAGACATATGATTGGCATGTTAATTAACCTTTTGATAAGTCGTGCACGAGGTCGTATTGCGGATAACGCTTGTTCGCCGTAAGAGCACAAGCCATACTCGGATACGTCAATCACTACATAGTATAAAACAAAGTCGCTTCTTGCCGTCTGTCTGTCCATATGTACGCTTAGATCTTTAAACCTACGCAACGATTTAAGATTTTCTTTAATAGATACATATTAATAGACACATAGATTTCCACGCGGGCGAAACGGCGGGGCGCAGCTAGTTTACAATGTAGGGTGCAAAACAAAGTGTAGGACGCCCCACCTGCGAAAGAATATAGGGAAATGCTGGATGCGTCAAGCTGAAGACAGGGTGCTGTGGTGCTCATTAGGGGAGGCCTATGTCCAGCAGTGAACTAACATAGGCTGATGAAGATGACGAGGAGATCCTAAAGGTAAATTGGGTTTTTTTCCTCATTGATGTATTCAATTGATTGGATTGGATTCGTATGTACAGGAAAATGTCAGTAAGCTCTACCTCTGACTTTACTAAACTTAATTTTAGAACTGACCTGCCTTAACTCCGTTGCAAGGTCGATAACGAGCTGGTTTTGTTCCTTATTAAAGTCCTCGGCCACTTTCCGTTCATACGGTTCTGAAACCGCACAAATTATATACATTACTTATATATACTATTCTAATGCCTATTCATATCATTTATTTTATTTAATGCATACAGGTAATGACCTACAGTAGATGCTGGATGCGGCAAGCTGAAGACAGGCGCTCATTGGGGGAGGCCTATGTCCAGCAGTGGACTGCTATAGGCTGATGATGATGATGATGATGATGATACAGGTAATTGTTCTTAGGTGTAGTATCTTAGTGAAATGAAATGAATTTATTTGTTATGAGACTTACACAGAACATAATAAACTTAAACTAAAAGTAAACGTGTTGGGAAGTGTGCAAGTCCAGTAACAAAATGGCTTTGCCTCAGCATGAGTTGGATGACTAGCATGCTAGCAACCAACGCTGGTCTTCCGGCAAAGCAACTTGTCGGCGTTACGGACCGACTACTCACTACAGCTATACAAACAAACAAAAACACGCTAATATAAAGAAAATCATCTAGAATACAAATAATAATAGTATTTTTGTATTGTATTGTATTATTTAAGCTGTAGGCCTTCCTTAAAATAAATAAATAAATAAATAATAGAATGTGAAAAATAAAAAATAATTTGTTGAGTGGGTACACAATGCATAAAAACCCTGTATGGTACCCATAACAATGTATGGGTTCGTTCTTTTTAGATTAGTAACTTTAATTTTATACTTCATATTTATAGAATAAATTAATATAGACATGTCATTTTTAAGTATTGGTAGTATACAAAGCTGAAGGGGCTCGTATTACGACAGCTTGTTCATTCATTGATCTATGCTTAAGTTATTTTATATTCTCATCAATTAATATCTTACCTTCAAAAGAATTTATTACGAACACCCATATAAGAGTCCAGAGTACGAGGACACTCATCAAGCCGATCTGACAGGCGATGCAGCGGAACACAGTGCATGCTATGGACTCGTCGTCTTTGTGAGGCAGTGGGTACACTCGCAGCCATGTGTCTGAAACCTGATAAAAAACTAAAAATAAAATAATGCTGGACAATTCACACAGCATTATCTAGCCCCATGGTGAGCAGAGCTTGTGTTATGGGTACTAGATAACTGATATACATAATACAATATATTGCATAGATAGATATTTTTTATTATACATAGAAAACGACCAGAACACCCGGAACAAATAGGTATCTGCAGATCGTACACACAATTGTACCGAGGCGGGAATCGAACCCGCAACCTCCTGCGTCGCAGGCGGACCTTCGCCCACCGCGCCACATGGGTCGTCTGATAGATGGTACAGTCAATGATAGAATCCCTGAAGACTGTCAATTTTCCAAAAGACTTCTTATTACAGCTTAAAACTACATACATATATCTAAAGTGTGGGAAAGAGTTTCCCTTTAAAAGCACAATGATTATTACTTTTATAAATAAACTAGGTGCGCCCTGCGGCTTCGTCCTCGTGGAAATCTATGTTTCAAATAGTTTATAAACCTTCCTCTTGAATCACTATCTATTAAAAACCGCATCTAAATCAGTTGCGTAGTTTTAAAGATCTAAGCATACATAGGGACGTACAGACAGCGGGAAGCGACTTTGTTTCATACTATGTAGTGATTATAATGTGAAAATTTGAATTAAAATTTGTTTAGAGTTGTTTATGGATGGATGTTTGTTACTTCTTCACGCCAAAACTGCTGAGCGGATCAGGCTGAAATTTTGTATAGATGAAGCGATAAAGCTGGACTCAAACATAGGTTACTTTTTATAACACATGGGATATAAATAACCTGAAAATGTTTCCATAAAAACAGCGCGTGCGAAGCCGCGGGCAGAAACTAGCAGTAATAAAACAGCAAATGTATAAACTTACGTTGTGTACAAACTCCTCTGATTGTACAAGTTTATCTTGTTTCCTGCCATTTCCACCGTTATAGTTAGAATTATCCATCATTTTCCTTCGCGCTTTATCTCTAAAATTATAAACATTACTAATCACAGCTTTAGGGCATAACACATCACAAGATCCAGGCAAAAAGGGATCCTGTTCTCTTCTACTAAAGTTTATATTCGCTGTCAAATCACTTATTTCACGGTTCACGTGGAAATCGTGGCCATTTAGATTGTAAGTCTGTGTTACTAGTACATGCCTCGAGTTTGGTTTCTTATACAAAGGTTTTACTAGGTTGCTCTTGAATTTGGTTTTTAGCAGTTTGTTTTTCATAGCTTGAGTGTATTGTCTAAGTTTTGGATTGTAACTGTTTCATATAACAGAAATTTGTTCAGTGTTCGCGTACATTTTCGGTAGCGTGTTCGAAGTTGAACAGCTGCGGGTACTTGAACTCGATTGCTCATCAACGGGGGAAGTTTGGACAAGTTTACGAAAGGGGATATCAGGAACTGGTGAAAAGTTTGGAAGTTGCTCGGTTTTGTTGGTGTTCGTGCAGATTCAATCATTGTTATAGCGGAAATATTCTTTATTGCGATTGGGATATGTTTTTGCACCCCGCTTTGCATTTGTGAGAGTACATGTCTATACATACATATATATATATAAAAAGAATAAAAAAAAAGAATAAAATAATGTATTTATAGCCACACACAATAATAAATAGTTACAAAAAAAGGAAAACACATAAAAAATACAAAACAACTTAAGTAGTAGGGGTTTAAACTTTACATAATGTAGCGTGGTAGTAGAGTCCCAAGTGTAAGAATAACTGGTGTTCCCTATGTGCGCGGCTAATAAGGTCCAATCTCAGCTTGTTGTCATTATCGACCGATGACGATAGTGGAGAAAGTACTTGCCGTCAAGATTTGGAATGTGACTTGTGATTGTGATTTGTGTGTGTGTGCGTGTGTGTTTGGTGTAGGGCTCTTCGTAAACGATAATAATTTCTTCTTTCATAGTTTCTTATAAATACCTACTAAAACGGTCTTAATTAGTACCTATCCAAAGAGGTTTTGTTAGGTACGGAAAGTCAACAAAATCGCGTCCGGCCGCGCTGGGACGCTGGGTTTCGTCGCCTTGCCTTTCTAAGCGTTAAGCGGTCATATTGGTATGAAATAAAGTTTATAAATTTTAGGATACCAGTTTGATACATCCTCGTCGTCGATGTCGATTATAGCCAATGAGTTTTATAGTATTTAATGTATATCTCACATATCTTTATATATGTATCTCTACCAAACATGACCCTAATAAAACAGATGATATGTAGATATAGATAGGATATCTGAGAAAATCCTAGCTAGCTATGTTAAGAATATATTTTTTGCCTTTGATTTTATAAACCTATGGGACTATTATTTGTACTACAACTACTATTTTTCTTAACTTTTTATATGTCCTATTGACTTAAACGAAGTTCAAAGTCTTCCTAAATTCTAGTGGGGTGACTATCCATATTCCCAGACTATGCAAATTATCAGGAATTTTCCAAGCAGGCCAGAAATGCGGTGATATCGATCTCGCTACTGCGCATGCCTGATCTGCCTGCGCGCGCAAGCCCGCTGTCAAAATAACATTTTTCGGCATGTAAATAAATACTTGTTTTCCTATTTTTAACAATCTCCTCAAAATTAATGTAAAATCTACGATAGATCCTCATTATTTGAGGTCTTAGTGAGTGCAACGTGAAAAATTCATGTGTGAGATGTGATTGGTTGTAATATGATGGCTTTGTTTTCTTGTGCAATGTTTGGGAAATCAAAGACACATACAGAGACTTGGAGTTGAATTCACACGAAATTCTGGTCAAGCACGATGAAAGACACGAACCATATTAGCTAAAGGTTGAATATCAGACGAGATGAACAAAATTGACAAATACCGTAAAGAATGAACTTTGAAAATGTCGATGTGCCTACGAATATGTGGTGCTTACTCATTCAGGTTGTCACGGAGGCACTCGACTCTGCTCCTCATCGCTTCCTTCATCACCACAGCCATTATCATCCTCCAGTTATACTCGTACAGGCATCGAGGGCACCCACACATCCAAACAAGGGTCGGTGACTTCGAATACCGGCCGGGCAGTTTCCTACGAGGTCGCGAGCCTGGAAATACAAACTACTGCGAATTCAACTACGGTCTACCTTTCGAACTTAAATGGGGGAATTTCACTATATTTTCCTCACCGGAGACGGGCAGCAAAGGTCCGTATAGAGTCGTATACAACGCTATAAGAGGCAAAGCTTTCGCAAACTTTAGCAAGTTCGATGCGGTGACATACGCTACCCAGGCGACCCCAGAGTTTCTGTACCACATTCTAGAAATCGCTAGGTTTTGGGACGGCCCTATCAGCCTAGCGGTTTTCGTTCCGGACTATGATTTGGATATAACCATGCAGATATTGACGCAACTTTGTCATTGCTATCCCGGAATGGCTAAAGTTTCCGTGCATTTATTCTACCCCAAAAAGTATCCGCCAATATTCGTAACGAAAGAAGACATAATTGCCACTACCGAGACTCCTACAACGACTGCTAACATTAGCGCGGAAGAAATCATGCAGAGGAAACTAGACAGATATAGAAACTTGAACAACAAAACGAGAGCCATATACATTCAATGGGCGAGACAGAGGAAGATAGAAGTTATGACAAGGCGAATGCCAAGAGATTATCTGCGGAACCCTCATTTGAAATTTTTGGATTGTTCCGGGTTAGAGTCACAAGGAGTTTCGACGTTCAGACGCGAAAAGCACATGATATATCCCGTAAATGTTGGAAGGAACATCGCAAGGAACGCGTCCAATACCAATTACTTCCTCGTGTCAGATATAGAGATGGTGCCAAGCGATGGCTTAGCTCCCAAGTTCCTGGCAATGGTCAGGAAACTCATGGGGGACAAGAAGAGAAATGAGGGCTGTGTGTTTGCTAAGACCGTGTTCGTTGTGCCGCTGTTTGAAGTGGAAAGGGGAGAGGAGATTCCAAGAGATAAGGAGACGTAAGTAATTACCAAACATTGTATTGGTTAATTGGAATTACTAATACTAATTGTCTGAAATGTTTTGATTAATTTAGAAATTTAATGATGAAGGTATTCGTTTTAAAACCGGGAATACACACACATGCCTGTACTTACATGAATCGGAACTGTAGCGTGCATATTAGTTACTGGTTAATACAGGCATGTGTATTCCCGGCTTAAAAGACCCGAAATAGGCACACAAATGAATTTAGATACTTAAGAAATACAAAGGAAGCACCTAGGTTCGGAAAAAATATCTGCAAATCGTTCAAAAAATTGTCCACAACAAATCCTTTGATGTCTTTGTATAGGTACTAGGTACGGGCTGGGCTGCACAGAATAAAAAATCCTTTGACGCAAAACTTCTTGCTTTGTTCGTTGAAGTGTAGGTGTATTCCTATGAATTCTGTGAGACTATTTTCGCAGCAGATATAGCACCTTTGTGTAGGACAATAAGAAATCTGGTCTTTGTGCTTTGAGAGCGACGACAGGTGTACACCATTCGTCCTCCTTTGTAGTTAGTTATTTTGCAACAATGCTAGAAACTTGTGTAAAATGACATTGAAATATTTTATTTTTCTATTCACAACTTATATCTTACTAATGTTTTAAATTTTCTTTTATTCTTTAAAGCTTTATTAATTTTTGTCCTATTAGGTAAAAATCTTACTGCTTTTCAAAATTTACCGCTCACATTATTATTGTAACTACGCCTCCGATCCATGACTATGAAATTTCCATGAACTGGATTGTGGCAGAAAAGTGGCAAACCAGACACCGTCATTTTACACGCAAAAATTACTTCAATACAATGATTATAGCATTTTGGGTCGAGTAACTTGTACTTACATACATATATATATATATATAGGTATGACTTAAATGTTTGTTGGGATTTTGCGAAATCGAAAAAGTCAAGTCGTAGTTGTATATATTTTTTAAACTTATCTGCTTGATGGTAAATGTTCTCGTAGCCTTTCGGCCATGGGAGCCATTTTCAAAGGAATCCCCGTTGAAGTTTACAAAATGCTACACGGCGTTAATAAAATCGATGATATAAAATACAGTTTAAAAGCAACCCCTTTCTCGACACATAAAACGAAATGGGGGACCGTCGTAAACTCAATTTTATAGTAAAGAATGTTCTTCAGGTACCTAGTGGGAAAGTACCAGCAGTTTTGATCGCTCGATTTGGTACAGAGATGGCGATATCGTGCAATCGACTGATAAAATTGGGATCGTATCAATTCTATTGCCTTGTTACCGAAATTTACTGCGAATATCTCGGTTTTTTAGAATAGAAAGTATCTAGGTTAAGGACTGGTTTTATTTGCATTTGCTTTCCCACTATTTGGCAAACAGTATCTCGGAGAATGTTCTCTTACGGCGGTACCCCGAGCCGTATTTCGTATCAAAAATTTCATTGGGGATTTTGTGATACCTATTGTAAGATTTTTTTACGTCTCTGAAACGGTTTTATTTTGTAAGGTTTAGGAGAGATGCGAAAATAGAGTTTGGTGGCCACCAAGGGCAACTTCGTATCTCTGCATAAACAATCTCACTTATGATTAAAAAAAACTAAAAAAAAATAATTTTGATATTTCCTTTGTTCAACCATAAGATAAAATAGATGGTGGCGCTAGTGTGCCTCGGGGAACCGCCATAATGGGTTTCAATACAACAAATTATAACTTTCTTATGTAGTTATGTGGTATTTTATGAGAGTGAATAAATAGAGAGTGCGCCTGTGTTTGTGCACACACTTGTGCAATATAACATGTCCTACGCACAAGTTAAGCGTCCGTTAAGACTGGCCACCGCGCACCGTGGCCGTAATTCGGTTAGGAGGTCATAATCATTATCATTTTCATTATCTTGTAGGTTGGTCAGCTTAGTTGCCGCCAATCGCGCAATGTACTTCCACCAGAAGCTCTGCTCGCATTGCCAGCGGTTCCCTGGTCTCCAATCTTGGCTTATGAGGACCTCTCCTGGAATTGTTGAGGTAAGTTTTACAGTTTGATTAACGCTAGTTTTATTTTAACTGGTATTTATCGCGTTCATATGTGTAAACCTGTTGAAACGTCGCCGCGTCGTCGCGAAAAATAGTTAAATAAACGCGATAAATACCAAATTATGTATGTGTTCTGATCACGTAAGTTTAAAAATATTTATCGCTAGTTTGTTCTCGCGAGTTCGCACGTATTGTATTATGTATGACCATCGCGTATTTTAATGTTTTGCCTACAAAGAAAAATCTAAAGCCACAATTATACTGCATAAGGAAATATAGTCGTGGGTTAAAGCTTCGTAGGTACTTATTTGAACGAAATTGCACGGTTAATTCGTGGTCAAAACTTTAAGCCAGGCTATATATGGCTATGAATACATAATAGCATGCATTTGTATTAGGGCTCTTTTCCTGTCATGCGTACTCGTATTCCCATCCGCGTGCGGATCTGTTTCGCGTGCGGCCTATAAAAAAACCTGTAATTTCTTAAAGGTCTTTCTATCACGCGGGCCACCCGCACGTGGAACGCAGATTGGCTGAAGCAATTATAGGTTTGCGCTTATAATTTACGGCCGGGCGGGAGAGAACCAGCTTGCCAGGAAAATAAAAAAAATAACTACGTCATAAACAGACTTAAAGTTAATACAGAATTGCGGCTTCACGCTGTTGGTATATGGATAATTTATCTTAATGCACTAATGGAACTATTAATAAAACTAAAAATATATAATTTAGTTTAGTTTAAGATTCCATTCTCAGTTTATAACAATAAATTACGACTGTTCAAAAAAAAAACTTATTCCGAAGATTACCGCGGATCGATCCCGACAATCGAAATATTAGCGAGCTGAGCAAGCCGCAATAAAAATTGTGACAAACGGTCCCTGTCCGTTTGGGTACCTACGTGGGCTTTGAGTTTTGGCACAAACCAGGTGGTAGCTCTCTTTTTCTAAAATTCCTAACTTATTAATTAAGCTGCGGACAGTAGGTACTACCCAGGCAAGAAAAACGCCAATTTTAGACTATATGGCCGGTCCGAGCCTGTACGTACAACATTCAAACGGGTTTGCGAACTTTACCTCGTTTTAATATTAGTACAGATACAGTCGCTGTGTAAGCAAGGTACTAAAGTTTTTACGTCAACTACGTGGAATTCCACTATCCTATTATCTTCGTTATTAGGTATTCTGAGAAGCGAATATTGGTAAATAGAGTACCTACTTTGTTTGTTCAAGTAAAAACGAGGATCTCGAGCTTTTTGCCCGCGAGGGTTGTGTTTTTCGAGTGTTTCTATGTGGTTATCTGGTACACTTTATTACTATTAATGCGGCTTCGTACTAATAATGCGGTTTCGTATATACCACACAACACAGAAAACATTACAGAAATAATATATATCCTATATTACTATAATATATATACATTATAGTACATTGTAAAGATTTTTTGTGTTGTATAAAGCAATAAGTAAGTCACGTATCTACGAAAACATCTCCAACTGTTAGATACATAAGTCCGCTCTGCATATTTACTTAAGATAATCCTATATTTCTCTATAAGTGAATGTATAAATAAATTTCTAAAACAGTAAATAAACAATAGAATAAACGAAGTATAAAGCGCGGCCTTATAGCCGCGGTTTCGTATAAATACCACATAGCCATATGGCCATATCTCGCGATAAACCGACACCGCTGGGGTAAACGTGTTCTAGAGTAGAGACCGCGACTCGGAAAATGTAGTGTAGGACGTCCTCCGGCCAGGTGGGATGACGACCTGCGAAGGTCTGCAGGTAGATGCTGGATGCGGCAAGCTGAAAACAGGCCGCTATGGCGCTCATTAGAGGAGGTCTATGGCCAACAGTGGACTGCTATAGGCTGATGATGACGATGATGATAAATACCACACAAAACAGAAAAAATACAGAAATAAACATTAGAATACAGAAAGTATAAATGGCGGCCTTATCCCTATTTATGTCATAACAATATATTAAGTACAACATTTATTCAATACCAATAACACAAGATCTGCTTAGCTTGGGGCTACATGATGCTGTGTGCATTATCCAGAATTATTTATTACTAGCCGTTTCCCGCGGTTTCACCCGCGTTAAATTCAAATTTCACATTTTTAAATTTTAATATATCCTATGTTCACCGCGGATAGTGTAGCTTTCCAAACGGTAAAATAATTTTTCAAATCGGTCCATTAGTTTCGGAGCCTATTCAATACAAACAAACAAACAAAAAACCAAACCTTTCCTCTTTATAATATTAGTATAGAAGATTAGTAAGTTTGTTTTGCTGAAAACGGCCTAGCTATGTCCTCTTAGGACCGTAATTCTGATAAGTTACATTAGTCGAGTTCTAGATTAGAAACCCGGTCACTTGGCTGGCTCTATAAATCCAATAAACTTCAACAATCTATACTAATATTATAAAGAGGAAAGGTTTGATTTTTTGTTTGTTTGTTTGTACTGAATAGGCTCCGAAACTACTGGACCGATTTGAAAAATTATTTCACCGTTGGGAAGCTACACTATCCCCGGTGAACATAGGCTATATTATATTTTCAAAAAGTAAGGAATCCTTACTAAAACTCCAATAATGTAACCCA
The DNA here is from genome assembly GCA_947044415.1 of Eupithecia dodoneata. Taxonomy (NCBI): domain Eukaryota; kingdom Metazoa; phylum Arthropoda; class Insecta; order Lepidoptera; family Geometridae; genus Eupithecia; species Eupithecia dodoneata. Next base: position 8,605,861 of record OX345670.1, read on the forward strand.
AGGTGTGAAAAATTTATCTATAAAATTCCTGAACATAGGCTGTATTATATTTTAGAAATCTGAAACTTTAATTTAACGCGGGTGAAACCGCGGGAAACAGCTAGTGTTGAATAAATAAACGGATGTTTGGAAAGGAACTAAAGTTTCTGACCCTCTGGTTAACATGCTTCGGTCACAGTGCCGCCTACAATATAAATATCTGTATTGTGAGTGGAAACCGCTGGGGCAAACGTGTTTTTGAGTGGAGACCACGACTCGGTAAATGTAGTATAAGACGCCCTCCGACTAGGTGGGATGACGACCTGCGAAAGACTGCAGGGAGATGCTGGATGCGTCTTGCTAAAACAGGGCGCCTATGGCTTTCATTCGTGGAGGCCTATGTCCAGCAGTGGACTAGCATAGGCTGATCACAACACTACAACCTATCTATACTTAACCTAAGAACCCTGTTCTCATGTAAGTGACTTTATATAATTTGTCTTTTTGAGAATAAATGAATATTAAACCTTTGATGATGATAAATTGTGGGTGGAGACGACGACGACGACGCTATACTATGTACCGACTACCGTGCCGACTACTTATGTATACTCATAAGTAGTCGGCACTGTAGTTCCACTCTACGTGACTAGGTCCCGGAAACTCAACAACTCGACAAAATGTCACGGAAACTAAACAACATTCGAGAAAAAGGAGGAAAGTTTGTGTTGGACCTCATTGGATCTCCTTAGTATTAAAATGATTATTTGACAGACTAATATTATAGAGGCGAAAGTTTAAAGAGGCTTGTAAAAAATGTGTGTTCTTGCGTAATCAAGAACTTCCACTACCTTCTACTACTTCATTTTTCATAGTTCATTCATAAAAAATAAAATTGTACTAAAATTAAAAGCATGACATGGATTGTACGGCGTGATCAAAAGACCCAGATTTATGAACTTATTTTTCCAAGTTTATCAAGGCTTCGCCCGCGTGGAATCTATGTATCAAATGGAAACACTCTTCTTTAACTCTATTAAAAAAGACCGCATCAAAATCCGTTCATCATCATCAGCCTATATTAGTACACTGCTGGACATAGGCCTCCCCCAATGAGCGCCATAGCGCCCTGTCTTCGGCTTGACGCATCCAGCATCTACCTGTCTTTCGCAGGTCGTCATCCCACCTGGTCGGAGGGCAAAATCCGTTGCGTAGTTTTAAAGATCAAACATACATAGGGACAGACAGACAGCGAGAGGCGACTTTGTTTTATACTATGTAGTGATTATATAATATTTATAGATACAATAACAGCAGTGGCACAAGTGCATGCAAACCAAGCGAATCATGTGTAAAACTACCTGACACACGTCAGGAAAACGTGCACGTTTTGCACCATGCATGTTGCGCGGTAGGCGACGGGCGTGACCTACTTGTGATGGGTGTTCTGTTGTTTGCTAGAGACTTGCGTGGGTTTCCGCAGCGCTTGGAATTTACCCGACGTCCATGTGCAAAGAATATCTGAACCTACTCAGGAATATGTGAATGTTTTTGTTATTATTGCGGTAACAAAAACGTTCATATATTACTCCTCTTGCAATCAGGGTTAACTCTAAGAAATATAATAATCTAACGCAGGTACAGCGCCTCTATCGTACTGAAAGGGAACTACGCAAATCGTTTTTACTACGCAAATTGTCCTGTTGGTTTGTGTGGGAAACATCTTACAACTGAATTTTAGGCCTAATATTATCTTCAACCGATTGACCTGAAATTTGGCATACTTATGTTTGATGACAATGTACCAACAACCTGGTTTCTGAAAGGACGTAACCCCGTTGACTTTCATTAAATGTTTTTAGGTTCGTTAGATTTGTCTTTTTTCACATACTAATCTGGTTCTGGGTGATAGAGCGTCAATACTGCAATCATCTGACCCTTTCGTCTGTGGTCAGAATATTGAATATAATTTAATAGAAATACATTTATATATAATAATATAAAAATAAATGGAATACCTATGGACCTTACGTTGTTATAAAAAATCCCTAACTCAGCATAACGTTGTCTAAGCTCCGTAAGAGACCTAGCTAACGCAGGTCTTCCGTTTGATATGGTTTTCTGTTATCAAATTTCAAAAAACCATGTCATACCAGTCTAGATGTCATCTAAATTAATATCGTCGATAGATGTCCTAGATAAACGAACATATAAATAGTTAATATCTTATACTGTTAATTACTCGACTTCCATGTCCCATCTGCATAGCATTCACGTCAGCAAGTCAATCAAACTGGGCTTCCGTCCCTTCCGTCGCTGGACTAGACAAGTGTTCACACAGGAAAACTAAACGTTTAGCTTCAACGAATAAGCAAGTCTCGTGGTTGTAGGCTTATAGCCGGCGGCCAGACTATCGTCATTTTATAACAGCTGAGAGCTTGTCAGCGTATGCCCCCAAACATATGTAAGAACGATCACCGATTATGTAGGTTTTGGCAGATATTGGCTTGCAAAGTTGCTTAATTTGCACCAAATATTCGTTATAATACCTATAAAGAATTTTTTGTATTTTGTTTGGGATAGTATTAGAAATCAAGAACTTCCACTACCTGACTTTAGACGCTCTTGTCATACATAGGCCAAAGTCATCGTGCCTTTGAAAACGTGCGTAAAGCGAAAATTATACTATTTAACTAATTTAAAAAGAGGGATCTTTAACACGTAATTAGAAATCTACACTGTTTGGAGTGATAATGTGGGATATAATTGGGTTAGTCGTGATAAACTGGGGCATATCCCTTTTCTCTCGCATATTTTAGGTCAGAAACGCCTACATTTTCAATGTAATCCACCTACCTAACCCAGTCACCATAACTATGGTCCTCGCCCCGTACATTTTGTATGGCACGAGGTCCACAGATTTTGTGACCGGGATATATACATATATATCCGAATGATTAATAATTAATGAGATACTGACGGGACCAATAGCGTGCCCAATGGTTCATATAAAGATACTCACAGCTATTGCGCCGCCAGTCTCTTTCTGAACTTGGTTATAAATAAATAAATAAATAATGATGGACAATCCACACAGTATTATCTAGGTAAGCAAAGCTTGTGTTATTATGGTTACTAGATAACTGATATACATAATACAATACATGACATAGATAGATATTTTTTTATTATACATAGAAAACGACCAGAACACCCGGAACAAATATCTGCAGATCGTACACACAATTGTTCCAAGGCGGGAATCGAACCCGCAACCTCTTGCGTCGCAGGCGGACCTTCGCCCACCGCGCCACAGAGGTCGTCAACGCAAGGTCGGACGCTCTACCGCGCGTTTCAATACTCCTATTAGTTTTTTCACTCCGCTAACTTTTATGTAAGCCACATGTTTACTCGTGCTAGATTGACGCGCCTTACCGCCGCCTCAATTCAGCCACGTAACCGTGAAAGCTGCTTCAATCAACTTGTACACTGACTCTCAACATTTTGTGAAGGCCTAGAATTCTAAACTTACAAAACTACAATCAAAGTATTGAAAAACTGGAACTAGTATTTACTATTTAAATAATTGACCCGACTGCTTTTTATTAATTAATATCATATATTTGATTAAACATAATCTTAGATACGACTTGTCTAAGAGCTTATTATGTAAGCCTAAGAAAGCAAAATTGATGATTTCTGATTTATCTTGAAGTGTGTTTATAAGAACCACGCTCAACTTGTCTTCTTGATACAATAAATCCTAATATGGCGTCTTGAATGACCCTTCTATCAAAGATCACAGCTTTACTAATTTGATTTGTTAAGTTATAAACTAAATTATATTATATACAAATATTATTATATTAAAGACATATCTCTTGTCACATAAATCTAACGAAATTATTAACACCTGATTTAATCTTTACTCAGGTATCTAAAGATAAATACGGGGGCAAAATTTAACCCTAATAAACTTAATCCTCCCTGGCCATTACAGCTCGTAATTTTAAGGGAAGATTGGATATCCCTGGTAGCTATTGCCACCCCCATCTCGTTTTAACGATGTGGTTCTCTGCTTATTGACAGGGTTAACGTAGAGTCTAATAATGAAACGTTTGGGAGAGACTAGAGACTCATAACCATTATGTCTTCTGTGTTACATATATTAAGGGGGTGTAAATTTGACTGCAACGCCTGTCTTTTATTTACACGTGTTCAAAGTGTCAACTAGCGTAACCAATATTTTTATGAAACGTAGATGTCAAAATTAACGGACTTCAATAAAATTTGGAGGTTGTATGTATGTATGTATTCTCGTCGATTTTTTTATCTCAATTATGGACCGAATATTAAAATTCTATCGCTATCGTATTGAGAATAATCCCGAAGTGGTTCCATATAAAATATATAAAGAAAAACAGTTGTACACACTTAACAGATCAGTTTAAAATAATAACAAGTAACCATTTATGCGTCCTCGCATTTAGATCTTGTAGTGCGCAAGCTATATCCACAAATTTTACTCATCATCAACCTATGTTAGTCCATTGCTGGACATAGTCCTCCCCCAATGAGCGCCATAGCGCCCTGTCTTCAGCTTGACGCATCCAGAATCTGCCAGCAGTCCTTCGCAGGTCGTCATCCCACTTAGCCGGAGGGCGTCCTACACTACGTTTGCTGAGTCGCAGTCTTCACTCAAGAACACTTTTACCCCAACGGTTGTCGGTTGTCGCGAGATATGGCCGACCCATTGCCACAAATTTTACTCAATTCAGACCTTTTAGTCATTCTGTTTTAGTTTAACTGCGTTGAACAGTTTGAGACTCGCAGCCGCGACAGCTTCTAATACACTTAGGTACTCTCTGGTTGCCGTAGTTGCTTCGCCTACACTTAATTGCCAACTAATTATTGCCGAGTAGGGTGCCGTCTGTGTTGCCAACTGTATAAAAGATGAAAAGCGAGGTAAACTTTATTCACGCTCTGCTAATTAACTTGGGTTTGCAATGCAATAAGTCAACGTGAGTTGTAATTATTTTGTTTCCTCTTCTGCAGAAATATGTTGAATAAAATAACACGTTGATCTTCTTTTTTTTTTTTTTTTTTTTCTTGACTGTTTTCCGCAACTTGGCCGCCGGTGGGCCTTTTTTGCGTGTCGGGTGGGGGGGCTGCTAGTCTAACCACCCGATGTCCTCCAGGAAGGCCAGCAGCTCGCTGATGCCGGTGCATGCCTCCCTAGGCGTCCTCGGTGTCCCAAGGTGATGCAGTCTTTGAGAAGCCACGCTGTCGCAATCTACAAGCACATGCGCTGCCGTCTCCTCTGCATTCATGCACCCTCTGCAAAGGGGGCTGTCCGTGATACCCAAATTAAAAAGGAGTTTGTTTAGCATGCAGTGTCACGTTTGAGATTGAGGAGTTTTCGGGAGTACCGTGGGTTTAAAACTGGGAATGCCTCCTTAGACTGCCTGCAATCTGGAATACTTGCCCAGTGCTCTTCGTGTCGTTTGGCTAAAGTTTTAGAAAATATGAGTATGTGATTTAAGGTGAACATTACAATACAATACAATACAAAAATACTTTATAATACACCAGCTACAGAACATTATGAAAGATATTACATGTGACAAGTACAATGGGCGGCCTTATCGCTTAGAAGCGATAAAGATAAGCGAGATTACCCTCATTACAGAATACTATTTAAAGAATACTGTAACAAATCCTATAGAGAGGCTACTGTAATTAATGACCAACTATAGTTCGCCAACCTGTAACTAGATGTTGCTACTAGACAAATTAGCAGGCGCTAACCTAGCTTTCCGGATTCGGACGCTTCCACTCCAAAAACCCATAATAAATCCAGTATAACTATCTAGTTATACTGGACTTTGACCTATGGTAGCATCTGCCATCATAGGTCAAATTACAGAACTTACAAAGCGTCTGCAGACTTCGGTGACTTACGAACCTAAGTTATTGTAAAGGTAGATCTCATATGCCTACGTCTCTCAGCGTTGGAAAGCTGTCTCATTCCACCTTGTTGTCACCCTCATAAATAAATAATGCGGGACAATCCACACAGCATCATCGAGCCCCAAGCTAAGCAGAGCTTGTGTTATGGGTACTAGATGACTGATATACTTAATATAATAGATTATATAGATATATTTTTTTATTATATATAAATAACGACCAGAATACTCGGAACAATTATCTGCATATCGTACACACAATTGTCTCGAGGCGGGAATCGAACCCGCGCCACAGAGGTCGTCAACAAATTAGTAGGTACTTGTTAGTACCACGCTCCTCCGGTACAATACATAATAATATGGAATTTGTGAATTAATAATAACACTCAGATGATATCATATCAATAAAAATAACCATTTACCTTGGAGCTTGATGATGTTGTGTGAATTTTTAAGTACGACAATACCTACAAAACCTAATACGGAAATACCTAAAAAAACGTACGGCAATACCTAAAAACTGTCAACTAATAATTCGGCCGAAATGTAGTAAAAAACAAGACGCTGGCAACACTGGCGCCGACCTTACTAGGACACTTTACCCTATTATTACATTGACACCGCTAGCTCTGACGCCACTTAATTTGCATCTGAATAAGATTACGTAGGAAATTGTCTAGGAAAATAATTAGAGCGGATACACTTCACATTATTATTGAACTACTAGATCCATCCGCGACTTCGCACGCGTTGTTTCTACGAAAACGTTCTCTAATCGAACGAAAACGCATAATTTCGTACGAGCTTAAATGCTTTTTCACTTTGAAATGATGATAGCAGGTACCTAGTATTTTAACTCTACTTGGCACTGAAATCTTGTTTCTCACATGGTTTATACGTGATATACTATATTATCCATCCACGGTTGTCTGGTGGAGATCGCTCTTGAGCGATAGCACCGCCAAATTGTCACTTATTTTGTATTTTTTTAACTTGTTCATTATCATTACAAAAATACATTATATGCGATAAGTACAATGGGCGGCCTTATCGCTTAGAAGCGCTCTCTTCCAGGCAACCTTTGGATGGAAAGAATTATATGAATTTAAGAAAAGGCAGGGGGTGTACCACAGGTTATCTAAAAAAGAACATAACAAGAATACTAAAATACTAATTCGTCCGAAAACGGCTTTTTGTAGGTAAGTGTGCGTGATACGTCGAGTTGATGAAAGATGAAAAAAACTAAAGCAGGACTCCAGTTTCGACAAATTTGTAACAGCATCGTGGTTAATTGTATGTAAAACAAAAAACAAACTCACGCCAGCTTTCAAAAACTTACCTATACATTATGAAAAATGAACCAGCAGTTTCAATATCATTTTCATTTTCTTTAAATATATTCCCTTCATAACCGTTAAATAAACCGTTTAAATAATGTCGCTTCAGCGCCTAATCTATTCAAGCCAAGAAGCTCGAACAAAATCGCCCTCTACAATCCCTAATGCTTTCATCGACGTAACTCAAAGAAAAAGTGGATAATAAATCTTGTGAGTTATGACAGTTTTCAGAATAGTTTGATGTATGTTGGGAAGTTGACGGTTTCTTTGGGAATTGCGAACGAAACTACGTCCGCAAGTGCGGGGTTAATGTGATCAGCGAACTTGAAGACTCGAGGCGAAGTTGTGTGTACTTGTGGCCCGAATTCGTATAACGTTTTGTCCCACCAATGTTTTTTGTCTTAGAAAGGAAGATAGGGATAGGATCTATTCGTGTATTCCCGTTGTCCCCGTACGGCATGTCCCCGTCTAACGGGGACAGCGGTACCTTCATTAAATATTTAAAATTACTTCCCGTTGTCCCCGTACCCTGTCCCCGTAGATCTATTTGTTGCTATCTCAGAACGTGAACTCGTCATTTTTAATATTTTTGATTTAGATGGAAACAAACAGGTTGTGAGACACCCTTGTTTCTACTAATTAAAGTTTTACTAAAGCGGACTTCGTCATCAGTCTATGTACTGGAATTGCATTATGTGCTGTATTTATATCAAAATATAAGACAAATTAAGTGGCAGACGGCCGGCCATATATCGCGAAGAACCGACGGCCGCTGGGGCAAACGTGTTCTTGAGTGGAGACCACGACTCGGCAAACGTAGTGTAGGACGCCCTCCGACCAGGTGGAATGACGACCTGGGAAAGACTGCAGGTAGATGCGGGATGCGTCAATCTGAAGACAGGGCGCTATAGCGCTTATTGGGGGAGGCCTATGTCCAGCAGTGGACTAATATAGGCTGATTAATCTTCATAATTTATGGTACCCTAAAATATTCCAATCTCCGCAGCCGATGCTGATTGCCAGACGGGAGTACCCGTACCACAGATGGGAGCCGCTCTACTTCGGCACGCATAAAGAGCCCTGGTACAGCGAAACACTGTCCTGGGAGGGACGACAGGACAAAATGACACAGGTGAGATAATAACGCCCAAATAATCAAACGCATCTCAGATTAAAGCACGTCACAAGCCATTTTTTGACAGTTTTCACAGGCTTAAATCTAAGTTGCGTTTGAGTATTCGGGTGTTATTGCTGTAACGAATTTATGACGACATCGCAGGTCCGTCAGAAACGCAGTAGGTCACGATATACATTTCCATTGCAAATGTTTGTAATACCTGCGTAGGTATTTAAAGAATCAAAGTCAAAGTCAATAGCATTTATTTCTTTAGGCTTACAAAATAAGCACTTAGGCAAGTAAAATTTTATACGATTAAATTATTAAATAACATTTTTACCTACTTAAGTTTGCCCCTATGTCACTCGCTATATATTTACTCAATGTTCCGTCCAAAAACAGCGTAGACATATTTTACGAAAACCTGCCGAAAACCATGAAAAAGGCACAAAATGTTATTGAAACAAAATTATAAAATATTTAGTATTGTGTGTAAGTAAAAAAATGTGTAATTTTTAGTATAAGTAGTTATAACATCGCCTTAGGGCTTAATAAAAAAACCTGTTATGATGTTATTATCTCAATAAATAAATAAAAAAATACCACAAGATAGAGAGAAGTGGACATCGTTGGAGGAGGCCTTTACCCAACCTGGGGACCCTGCTATCAACCAAACGTAGTGTTATAAATAACGCACTAACAGTACCTAAATCAATGTAGCAGGATCAAATAAAGGCTTTTTTATTTTAATTTTATTTTATAAGTAAAAATGTTATTTATTGACAAAATAGACAATGACTCAGGCAATACGAGTCTATAGGCTCCTGAACTAGTATAAAACTGTGTTTCAGGAACCAATGGCTTCTCCAACTAATATTAACATACAATTATGTCTAATCAACTAATCTTATACATAACTAATTTTAAATGTAGTTACATAGTAATCCGGCCAAATAAAAACATAACATAAATATGTAGAGCAGTAATCTCGGACAATATAATATAATATCAGTGCCTTCATTTAATTAAATTAATCGCTTTACCGTAACAGTGGTATCCTCTCTGGATGACACATTTTGCAGACGTATTTTCTAAAATTACGTACAAAGTAAATATTACCTACAAGAGATTTAGTGTTACCATTGCCAGGCACCATGGGCCTTTTTTTATTATCTTTGGGTGGCTTGGGTGTCCCAGCGGCCATTGGCTATTGTGATCGCCACTTGTACGTTCAGCCCCGAAGCCGTAGCGTTCATAGTTCGCCACTAACCCTTGCAGCTGCTAGGAACTGTAGGATTTTCTTCGGGGTGATGTCTTGCAGCTCGTCTGGGCTATGCAGAGGCTTGCCCAGATGGATGCTGCGTTTGTACATCAGTGCTTCATGGACCTTGGGCCTTGGTTTTGTAAAAAAATAAAAAGTTATTCAGAAGTTTTTTATGATTAATAAAACTTTGGAAACTATCATGGCTATCAACACTAAAGTCATTTAAAACGGGATATTTACCATGATTTGATTTTTGAGTTATCCAATATTTCGGCACAGTTTCATGCGCCATGATCACGGAGTAACTGAAGGCACTACGACTAAGTGGTAGTGGTAACGTTCGTAGTTAACGACAAAAAATGAGGGTAGATCGGTATGTCTGCCCATAAAAACTTACTCGCAGTCGTAGTGCTTTTTTTATTATTATTTTAATTTATTCTTTTTTTTCATAGATGCTGGACATGTGTTTACAGAACTACAAGTTTATGATACTTGACGGCGGTTTCCTCTGTCATGCTAATGAAAAGCCTAACCTAGCCTGGACTTACGATGATATCGAACTTGTTTTTCGTGCTTTAAAAAGAGGTTATTTTGGCCATCGCGTGTTGACTTGGTATATAAGTTACAGATATGGGAAACAGAATGACAGAGATTGGTTTGTGTGCAATCAGTATAATAAAAAATATAAAGGAATTGATTTGCAATACAATAGTTCAAATTCTATTTGAATTCTATTTTTTGCTTCTGGAGAGTTAAAAACCTATGATTTACTTTAGTCTTAATGTTAGTTTTTGATGTCATGAATCAATTTACCATGCGTGTTATTTGTTTTTAATAGTTCAAATTCTATTTGAATTCGATTTATTGCTTCTGAAGAGTTAAAAACCTATGATTTACTTTATTCTTAATGTTAGTTTTTGATGTCACCCATGAATAAATTTACCATGCGTGTTTTTTGACAAAAATAATGTACATGAAGTGTTGATGATTTTTGAAACACGTTTTTATGTTTGATGTTTTTTTTATTATATCTGTTTTAATTTTGTCGAAAATATAATATAGAAGTTTAAAGAGATTTTTAAAAACACGTAGTATTTTTTATTTGTTTATTAAATCATATTTACTTTTGTTTTCTTCATTATTTCTCGCATCATGTTTGAAAATATTATGTAGGATATCAAAATTAAATTGGAATTTAAACTAAAACGTTTTGTAGGGCTTAAAATAATCACCGTTTAGTAGATATCCTTATCTTGATACCAGAAGAAAATAAAGATATCCTGTAGGTAGAAAGTCAGGCGAAATGGGCAGTTGTCCTTTATTGAAATGGCTCTAGACTGGCAAAAAGCTCAAGGGAGCCAAAGGGACGAAGTATTTGATGAAAATTGGCTTTTTATTAAAATTATATTGCAAAGCCTTCGCCTAAAATAAATATAAGCCCAGGACAGTTTGATATTTTATAACCTTACCTTACCTTTAAGTTAGATAAATGTTTAAAAGTTGGCACAAGAGACTGTCTCTTGTTTTTCATAACCGAACCATGTCCATAGATACATTTACTTACATTTTCCTTTCACTGTAGTTCTGTCCTTAAGCGAATCATTTATAAAAAGATTCTGGCGTAACCAGAATCTGACAAAACTGGCGTAACCAGAATCTGACGAAACAAGGGCAATTCACGTTGACGTCACAAATACAGGGGATGCAATCTTAAGGTTGAACGAGTCGCTCATCTTCCTATACAAATGTGGAAGGGTAAACTACTACCCATCTAAAAATTGTATGTATGGTCCTTTGTAAATGGTATACCAAAAAGTCGAGCCTTTATGTAGGAGGACGAATGTCCTGTACTAGCTGATGATATCAGATAACAGTTTAGGGAATCCGCCCTTACCATATATCCTGATGAAGTCCGTCATAAAGGAATAAAACGTTAGTATTTTTTCAACCCAAACTAGGTTCATAGTTAACCCGCTTCACTACATACTATAAAACAAAGTCGCTTTCCGCTGTCTGTCTGTCCCTATGTATTCTTAAAAACAGCTTAAAAATCGAAATAAAGATTTTGAAGCGGTTTTTGTTACATCGAGTGATTCAAGCGGAAGGTTTATAAACCATATGACACATAGATTTCCATGCGGGCGAAGCCGCGGGGCGCAGCTAGTACATAATATATGTACATAATATCTGAGCATATGTATGTATATATGTATATTTCTTACCAGAGTAGACGACCTGTATGAATTGGATATGACCGTACCAAAGCAGACGATTTGAAAGACTGACTATTTGAAAATCTGACCATTTGAAACGCTGACCATTTGAAAGTCTGACCTTATGAAAATAAAGGAATAAATTGAGCATACAGGTTTAATAAGTAAAGTACATAAGTTACTGATGACTCATCAGTAGATTATGAAAATAAAGGAATAAATTGAGCATACAGGTTTAATAAGTAAAGTACATAAGTTACTGATGACTCATCAGTAGATTAGTATCAGTGTACAGAATGAGTCAAATGTGTTGTACTGTACAATGATTTTATCTTCTGTTTTTGTGGTAACCATTTTAGTCTGAATATGAACCAGAGATAAATGTAGCGGATAAACTACCCACAGCTACATTAAGGTGGTCGCATATATGTACATATATCTTCTCGTAATCGGATAATCAAATTCGAGTAATATAGTCTGATGATGATGATGCTGATATAAGTTTTTAGTTTTTTTTTTAACAATCAAATACATAATATATAATGTAATGGCTAAGATAAATTTCTCTTGCCGACAAGGTGAGGCCGATCCGTTTCCGAGTTGTCCTTATGTGCGACAACCTTTAGCTTGCTCTACATTCTAAAATATTTAGCCACTATTTCAGGCTGTAGAGCGCTTTAGCGATCCATAAATTTAGCGCGACTATTTTGGAAATGGTACAGCATTTCCCGAATTGAAATGCTTCTCAGACCAGCCGGGAATACTGACCTTTACCAAATGAAGAATGAAAATAGATGAAACTTCATCATCACCATCATCATCAGCCTATAGCAGTCCACTGCTGGACATAGGCCTCCCCCAATGAGCGCCATAGCGCCCTGTCGTTAGCTTCCCGCATCCAGCATCTACCTGCAGTCTTTCGCAGGTCGTCATCCCACCTGGTCGGAGGGCGTCCTACACTACGTTTACCGAGTCGTGGTCTCCACTCAAGAACACGTTTGCCCCAGCGGCCGTTGGTTCTTCGCGAGATATGGCCGGCCCACTGCCACTTCAGCTAGCTAATTCTTTGAGCTATGTCGATAACCTTGGTTCTCTGTCGGATGTATTCGTTACGAATCCTATCCTTCAGAGAAACTCCGAGCATAGCTCTTTCCATAGCTCGCTGAGCGACTTTGAAACTTAAATAGCGCCTATTGATTAACTGCAGGATAAATATTTGTAAGAAAATGTTTGACACCGAAAATCTAACTAATATTATAAATGTGAAAGTTTGCTTGGATGGATGTTTGTTACTTCTTCACGCCAAAACTACTCAACGGATCGGGGTGAAATTGTACAAAGATGTAGTTATAGGCCTGGTTTAAGACATGGGTTACGTTTTATCCCATAAATCAGTTCCCATGGGAAATAAAGAATAGACTAGAAAACACTTTATTATACCACACAAAACAGAATTAAAAACTTAAAAACTTTTTATAAATAACTTTTAAACATTCCTATAGAAACAACACGTGTGAAACCGCGGACAGAAACGAGTTGAACCACAACATAATAACCTTAAATATCATTCATTTCATATGATGATTCGAACTGCGTATATCAAATTATACGCAGCTGCTTATATAAGACTAGCGGACCTTCCCGGCTTCGCACGGTTTTAGTACGGATCCCTAACTTTTATGAAAACATAATATAGCCTATGTTCACCGGGGATAGTGTAGCTTCTCAACGGTGAAAGAATTTTTTAAATCGGTCCAGTAGTTTCGGAGCCTATTCAGTACAAACAAAGAAACAAACAAATAATCAAATCTTTCCTCTTTATAATATTAGTATAGATAATATAAGCCCATATCAATTTGACGCTGACTGTACATAGCAATTCAACATAACATATACATATTTTCCTTGTAGATGCTAGAACTCTGCCTCCAAGAGTACCGAATGGTGGTGCTGGATGGTGGATTCCTCTGCCACGCTGCGGGGGCCAAGAGTGCCACCCGGCACTCCAGAGCTGAAAGAATCAACGCACAACGCTACATGAAGATCATAGGCGCTTTTAAGAAGAAGTACCCTGAGAGGCCGCTATGTAAAGTCAATTGGAAGTGCTAACTGACTAACGCCACAGAGCTTTGAGTTCGCTGTATCAATCGAACGATGTTGAATCGCGGCTATCTCTTCCCGGGAAGCTGATGTAAAAGTCGAGTATAGGAACAATAGCTATATTGTATATAATACTAATATGATGTTAGTGAGTGTGGTTTGAATGGCTGCTAGCGATGTACTGACCTGTGTAGGCGCCCGGTACGAGCTTGCAGCACAGGTAACCTATTTAGGTCCAACTGCTGATGCTGCTAAAATACCTACGTGAATGATGTATGGAAAAGGTGACGACGACGAAATATTAAATTTTTGTAAAATCGGGTTCTGATCGGTGTTACGAGACGTAATGTTCCATTCGCAGTGAGCATGATACGTTGCGCCGTGTGCTAAATTTATGTGACTGATTGTAACAAATAATGGTTGTTGCGTTGTGACCAATTAGAAAACTTTTTTGGAGTCATGAATTTTTTCGTAAATCCTAAAATCCGTCTTTGTTGCTTGTTATGTTCGCCTTCTTTCCCCGTACTGACGAACGCTCGCTGTGTAACACGTAACATTACGCTTCGTAACGCTGGTCTGTACGCACGTTAAGGTATTCATCTACAGTGCTGATATGTAACAAGGTATTCCAAACGAATGGTGTTGAAGAGCGTGCGTTGAAGAAACGTCGCGCAAAGCTATAGCGGGCTGCTCCACGAGCGTGACTAAACAGTACATTCTCATGATTATTCTAGGTCAAGTCCCTAGAACCTATCTTTTTTAGAAACAGGTCTTTGAAATTTAACAGGCTAATCTTAAGGCCGTACCCGAGGCACCTACTTATCAAATTATTACGTTGAACGAAGGATATATCAAAAATTTAATTTCAAGCTATAGTCACCACATAATGCCCAATGAAATCCTTTGTTCGGTATAGGACAGATTCTAGATTAGACAAATTCGTAATTCGGCAGATTCGCTACTCGGCAGATCGTGAATTGGGCAGATTCTTGGATTTGACAGATTAGCTATACGGCAGAAAATGCGTAATGTGCGCAGAGATTGTTGTCTAGGGTAGAATGGAAAAAAAAAATCTATCGCATCGTCAAACATTGCGTAAACTGTTGAGGTTGAAGGAATTACTTTCAAAAGTTTTACGCATTTGAAAATGATGTGACGTTAGTCTACCCTAGACAACAATGCCTGTGCGTGGCTTACAGTATATATATATATGAATATATATTATATATACAAATATATAGATATATATATATATTTAGAATAGAAATAGAAAATATTAAATAATACAACTTATGAACTAATAATAATAAAGAAAACAAATTAGGAACTAATAAAATAATTAAAATACGAGAACACAGAATGGCTACCGGCTCAGCATTAAATGCTACATTGACATAGGCCAGAGCAGCGCTGGTTTTCAGCGGCGCGCGGCGCCAGGGCGTACATTGTACATATAATACAAAATATAATTAAAATATACAAAAACCTTTTCCTTTAAATATAATAAGGAATAGTTGTAAGCAAAGGTTCATGTAGTCTTTGGTCTAAGGTAGGGTCAGGTTGTGCAAAGAATAAATATAAAAACCCGTAAATGAATTAATTAGGTAATAGTTTGTTCACAGATAGTATAAGAAATATATAGTTTTATTATAATCACTATACATCTGCGCTATAATGCAAAGGGTGCCTGGAATAAATTGCTTCTAGACAATAAGGCCGCCCAATGCCCATTGTACTTTTATGTTTCATGTTAATAAGATTTTTGTTTAATTTCGTGGTGTACAATAATGTGCTATGTATTGTATGATAACGTCCTGCTCGTCATGCGTCCTCAGTTGGGATTGGCCACCGTGGCCGAAATTCGGCTAGAGCTACATCATAATTAGGATAATCAACGTTAAGATCACCGAATAATAGTAAGACACTGAGAAACCCCTATTCAAAGACGCTCGACCAGTTTAAATCAATAGACTATTCAACGCCAGAAGTCCTTTGAACCAATTTAATTAAGTGTTAATCAATAGTTTAAACCTTCGAGCTATTGACAGTCCCTATTTGTACATCATAAAGCTACTTAGAAATTGACGACCGATGTGGCGCGGTGGGCGAAGATCCGCCTGCGACGCAGGAGGTTGCGGGTTCGATTCCCGCCTCGGAACAATTGTGTGCACGATCTGCAGATGTTTGTTCCGGGTGTTCTGGTCGTTTTCTATGTATAATAAATATCTATCTATGTAATGTATTGTATTATATTTAAACGATTATGTCCTTTTTTTTCTATCGTTATGAAGAGACGACATCATTTTTAAATAATAATAAATTAAATAAAAATAAACAGTGTTTATTTCAAGCATTTACACTCATATTAGAAAATAAACAAGAGAAACTTAAAAACTAAAAGGTTTGCTGGTGGCGGTGGCGTTCACAACAGTGCCTGGTGTACGGGCAGTCCTCCCAGCTATCATTGCGAGAACGGTATTGGAGCTGGCCCGCAACCTGCGCACCAGGGAGGCGGCGCGCTTGCGCATTGGTGGTATGAAAACAGTCGACTCGCGCCGCCGCAAACATCCCCGAGGCGCTGCAGTAGTTTAGTCTTATCAAAATTGTTTAGTTAAGTTCATATTAAGGGTCCGGCGACCCTCGCTTGCAAAAATCGCTCCGAATATCGCTGTCCCTGTTTAACCCTTGCGCCGCGCCACATGCGTGCGCGATAGCGTAGCAATATTAACCGTTCAAAATTTGATTTGTTCCGTAATACCAAAAATTATGACTGAAAACTTTTTGTATTCTTCACAAAGTATTGTTATTCTGTAACTAGACAATATAAGCTATGTTCCGTAATAAATAAAACGTAAGATATTGATGTTTTTAATACGAAACAAATAGCAAGAAAACTTGTCCATATTTTAAAATATTTCATGAATTGACAAATGATTGAATACCTTTATTTTAAAATGATTTCAAATCATTCGCGATAGCTAACCAGGCCTAAGAAAACTGCTAAAATTGTATATTTTTGTAAGATTATGTTTTAAGAAGTGTCAACGCCATTTAACTTTGGTTAAACCTTACTTATTTCGGGTTTATTTATAACAATACTTAGATTGAAGAGGCTTCAAATTATTCACTCAGGATGTATGTTGCTGTATACGGACGGGTAAAGGGACTTAATTGATTTCTAGATAAGTCGTATATAGCTTTTGAATACTTGTAATGTACTTTATGCCTCGTTTCTGCAGTGCATCGGGGATGTTTGCCGAGTATCAGACGGATGGCTTTGCCGCCATCCTTCGGAAAAAGACGGCGTCCCTGATGCGTAGAGTGCGGGACAGCCCCCAACAGCATCCTACAAACTGTAGCGGGCAGGATTGATTCGCCAATATGGCGGAAATTAATTTAATTTTTTATTGATGATATAATTTGATTTGTTTTAACTTATTTTTATTTTTTCTAATTTATTCTAATTTATTACTATTCATTCATTTTAATTTTAATTTCAATTTAATTTAATTTTAGCTCGTAAGAATTACTAACATTTATTATAAGATCATTACTAACAAATTATGGATCTGTCAAATTACTAACAACTTATGTATTATGTCCGAAATAAAAGTTTATTTTTTATTTTTTTCATTGGTTGTAATAAATATATTAAATAAGTATATAACTCGTAATAAATCGTTCACTAGCACAAATTGTCATCCTACTTAATATTATAAACGCGAAAGATTGTTAGTATGGATGGATGGATGTTTGTTACTCTTTCACGTAAAAACTACAGAATGGATTTTAATGAAACTTTACAATAATATAGCTTATACATCAAAATAACACATAGGCTACAATTTATAAAGATATATTGTATATTATTCAAAATATCTATCACCACGCGGGTGAACCCGCGGAGCGCAGCTAGTTGTTTATAATAACAAGACACGGGTTATCGAAAAAAAAAATTTATTTTCAAGAATTGCTTTCCAATTTTATTATTAAGAGTTTGTTACAACATTCTTACAACAAAATGTCTGTCACAACATAACATCGATTAAGTTACTTACCATTCGTTACTTAAGTTACTTACCATTCGTTACTTAAGTTACTTACCATTCGTTACATAAGTTACTTACCATTCGTTACTTAAGTTACTTACCATTCGTTACTTAAGTTCCTACAGTAAGATAGTAAAAATGAGAGAAATAATGTCTAACTATAAAATATTTCATGTTATAAATTGAAAGACACTACAGGGTGGCACGAAACCTGTATATTAAGCCGAAAACGGGTGATTTTGGACCCCGCGGGGGTCAATTGTTCTACAATAAAGAAAAATAATTAATGTTCATTTTTGTGTAATAAAAAATATCGTTATTAGCAATCGATCCCATCGGGGTTCACAATCACCACCTTTCGGCTTAGTACACATGTTACGTGGTACCCTGTATATCACACATTATATTTTTGAGTTGCATCGGTATAGCTTTGTTTTACTATTTTTAAGATTTTAAATGTTATTTCATTGTAAATTTCATGTAAAAATCGACCTTATCCGTCGTGTGTCCTAATAAAATTTTTACAAAAAAAGACTTAATGTTTCAATTTTTATCTCAAATCCACCATCTACTGCGTCGAGCCGCTATAAGTGTAGACCGTCTACGGCGTAGGGCATCTACGCGTGTAGACCAGCTACGGCGTAGAGTCTCTAAGAGTGTAGACTAGCTACGGCGCGGTGTAGAGCCTCTACTAGTGTAGACCAGCTACGGCGTAGGGCCTCTACGAGTGTATACTATCTACGCCGTATAGCCTAAACAAGACGTGTAGACCACCTATGGCGTAGAGCCTCTACGACTGTAGATCACCTCGGCGTAGAGCCTCTACGAGTGTAGACCATCTACGACTAGAGCCTCTACGAGTGTAGACCATCTACGACTAGAGCCGCTACGAGTGAATACCATCTACGGCTAGAGCCTCTACGCGTGTAAACTAGCTACGGCGTAGACTCTACGCGTGTAAACTAGCTACGGCGTAGAGTCTACGCCGTAGAGCCTCTACGAGTGTAAACTAGCTATGGCGTAGACTCTACGCCGTAGAGCCTCTACGAGTGTAAACTAGCTATGGCGTAGACTCTACGCCGTAGAGCCTCTACGAGTGTAGCTGGCACACAGTAAATACATTTGCAAGTTAAACTGAGATAACCTTATACTCGATGCCATTCTTTATGTACGTAGGTTATATATAGTAAGCTACGTACAAAGGGACCTTATTGAAGTCAAACAGTCCCTTATTGGACTGCGCACAAACACGTGAACTATAAATAATGAGAATTGAGTGCATTGTTCACTGAAACATGCCTGTTCAGTGAAAACTATATAACTATAACTGACCCCACGACCTTCCACACTGCTTAAATTTAATTAAATTCGTTTATTGATTCAGAAAATTACATCCATATTACGACCCACGTGGCGCGGTGGCCGATGGTCCGCCTGCAACGCAGGAGGTTGCGGGTTCGATTCCCGCCTCGGAACAATTGTGTGTACGATCTGCATATATTTGTTCCGGGTGTTCTGGTCGTTTTCTATGTATAATAAAAATTATCTATCTATGTAATGTATTGTATTATGTCTATCAGTTATTTAGTACCCATAACACAAGCTCTGCTTACCATGGGGCTAGATAATGCTGTGTGGATTGTCCAGCATTATTTATTTTATTTTTTTGGTATAGGTAGTTAAAAATCACGGTCAAATTACTATTTTCACATTAGCACTTACAATTTTATTTATATAATAAATTTTTTTAGCATAAGAGTTGATTAGACTTGACAGCCAGTGTCTTTGCAGGCTATTGCAATGTCTGTCCACTAGAACCCTTAGCAAGCTATTGGTGCTGCCCAGCATCCTGTTTCTGGCGGATGTTAGAAGTAGAAGTCCTTAGTGTGTGCATCAGCAAAGATGCCTGTCGAACTACAGTGCCTGGGCAGCCTCACCTAAACCATACATGGCCATACAGTCATACGTCTTAACAGTCAAGTGTGACAGTTAACTGCGGCGTTCATAATTCGCCACTAACCTTCGCAGCTGCTAGGAACTGTAGGGTTTTTTTCGGGGTGATGAGTCTTCGCTCGTCTGGACCGTGCAGATTCTTGCGCAGGTGAATTCTCGATATCTGACAAACGACGACCTTTGTAGCGCGGTGGGCGAAGGTCCGCCTGCGACGCAGGAGATTGGGGGTCAATTCCCTCGGAATAATTGTGTGTACGATCTGCAGATATTTGTTCCGGGTGTTCTGGTCGTTAACTATGTATAATACAAAAATATCTATCTATGTAATCTATCGTATTAAGTATATCGGTCATCTAGTACCCATAACACAAGCTAGATGATGCTGTGTGGATTGTCCAGCATTATTTATTTATCTGTCTTATTGTCATTAGAAATTGGTACCTACCACGCTATTTCCTTTTTTAGCTTGAAGCTTTAGTTTCTATTAAAATGTTTCGTTCCTAACTTACGGTTTAGTGGACTGCCTTCTTAGTTGTTTTACAGCTTGTTTGAACTATTCGTGGGTGGAGGTTTGTGACGGTTCTTTTGTATTGTTTACTAGCTTCCGGCCCCGGTTCGGTTCAGTTTCTATAAGCATGTTTGTTGGTTAATGTTTTGGTGGCTGTGTGAATTTTTTTTACGGAATCGCCAACAAAACACATAATAAAACATTTGTATAGAAACACGATGAAAATATTATACTATGGAATGTGTACTAATAACAGGTTTGCACAACATTCGCGATAAGTTATTATGTTTATTGCTACTTACGATTGAATTCAAATGAAAAAGATAGGATTCTTACTAGGTACAATCAATTATAACAGAGTAGGTAAGTAGTTATTATTTAGGGACTCAAATGACAGCGATTCCTCTAGGCTGGCTCTGTATCATGGAAACTAACATTATTAACAGGTTATGAGTCATCATCATCAGCCTATAGTTGTCCACAGCTGGACATAGGCCTCTGTAGTGTAGGTTCATACCTAATGTACCACGTCACTCAATGATAAGGAAAAATAGAATTATATACAATTAAATGACAAACATATCGGATTACATACGGAGAATCTTCAGATAAGAAAATAGATAACAATTTTATGTTAAAACAATAAGCATATCGAATTACAAAGATAAGGAATTAATAAATTCAAATTAGAGGTAAATCTATAGTATAAAAAGGCATGTTTAAATTCAATAAACATTCAGTATTCAACCTACTACAGTCGTGTTAATTACTCCTCCTAAAAATACCTACCACCATTACACCTCTCCAATAAGCATTTGACAGTGGCGGTCGCGCGGTAAGACTCTTATTATAAATAAATAAATAATGCTGGACAATTCACACAGCATCATCTAGCCCCAAGCTAAGCAGAGCTTGTGTTATGGGTACTAGATGACTGATATACATAATACAATTCATTACATAGATAGATTTTTTTATTATACATAAAAACGACCAGAACACCCGGAACAAATATCTCCAGATCGTACACACAATTGTTCAGAGGCGGGAATCGAACCCGCAACCTCCTGCATCGCAGGCGGACCTTCGCCCACCGCGCCACATCGGTCGTCAATTATATAGAGTTAGCAATATCAACATGTAATAGTTGCGCCGCGTATGTGAACAAGCTTCGATAGTGATCCATATAATATGGAATATCGTGCATGTTCACTACGAATAATAAGTTTAGCTTATTACCTTCTACCACGATATCTGCTTCTCGGCACCGCGTCTACGTCTGAAACGCGCCGTACGTTTTCCGGTGGCAAATAGGTATACTCAAATATAGAAAAAGGCCCGTTGACTCGTCCGGTGATTTCGCCGTATCATTATCAAGCTTCCACGGTTTCTTAACCGTACGGCGCGGCGTGCTAACAGGCGGGCTAGGGTTCCTTATTTACGACACGTTTTCTTAACGTCACGGCGACCTCACCATGCCGTGTCGTGAATAAGAGCTATTATATATATAGGCCTCCTCCGATGACGGCGATCCTAGATAACCACGGATTTTTTCTATCATGAGCTCTATATATAATATGGCTCGCTAGACCAAACTTGGTCTAGCGTAGCCCTCCTATAAATATAACTCTTCGGAACAACTCTACTTCCATGCGTGCCGTAGGATATTCAAGAGCTATTATGCAAGTAATCAAACTACAAAACCTTTGTTCTCATTATATCGTAATTGTTCAGAGCCTACTATTATAGCTTAGGGCTCTGTTTGCCAACTACCAAACGTATAAAGGGCAAATTTAATATTGGAACCGATACATAAGGGTTTTATTTGAATTGCTCAGAACAAAAGGATATCCGCTTGGGAAATATTACGTGCCCACTGGCTTATTGATACAGAAGGAAGGTAATACTATAGGAATAATAGATTATCATACTGGTCTAGGCAGAATAACAGCGCCTTCCGTTCATAACAGTTGGCATGCTGAGCCTGGACCGTGCTTCGAACCAAATAGGCTTTAAAGAAAGATCGGAACAAATTTTATTTAATATTTTGTGTGATCACCTTGGGATCATTCCTATACAATATCGATAGATTTTCTAAATCGGTCTATAAACGACAGACAAAAAGACTCTTAAACCTATTTGGTTTGGGTTACGCTTTCAGCACACATTGTTCACCTACTTGCTTGTTTTTTTTAATTAGTTTCTTTCAATGTATTTATTATTGTATAACTAATATTAAGTATGTTTTTAATCTCTTGCCGCATCCAGCATCTACCTGCAGTCTTTCGCAAGTCGTCATCCCACCTGGTCGGAGGGCGTCCTACACTACGTTTACCGAGTCGTGGTCTCCACTCAAGAACACGTTTGCCCCAGCGGCCGTGTATATGCAGTGGCAAATAAATGATATATCTGTGTCTATGTCTAAGGCCACAGAAGATGAAGAGCAGGATTTTTAGGCGATACGTTCATTAATGTATCATTTTTATTTTCATTTTATTATTTACTAGCTGCATCCCGCGGCTTTCGCGTCGGCGTGGAAATTTGAAAAATAGCAATTTTATTTAAAAGAAATTGATGTAAGAATATTCTACGAATAATTAGAAAACACTAAAAAAAATATGATTGAAATCGGTAAGTTCTCAAGTTATAGCGTGACGTTGTAAGTAATATGGATGGATGTTTGTTACTCTTTCACGTAAAAACTACTGAATGGATTTTAATGAAACTTTACAATAATATAGCTTTATACATCAGAATAAAACATAATGTGTTGCTAAGCGCAAATCTCAAGAGCAGCTGAACCGATTTCGATAATTATTTTTTAGAATATTCCTTGAAGTACGAGGATTGTTTTTCCGGAGATAAAAAAGAGAAAAATATTCAAAATTTACCACCCGGGCGAAGGCGGGACGGGCCGCGGAGTACATATATAGATAAATTTGTTAAGTTTGGTGTACACTTAAGAGGTTGTTCGCTAAATAGTACCTACTTACACCGCCGGTATTTGCAAACTTACTTTAGTTTTTCCTCCACCTTCATCAGTCGTACCGCTGGGGTTCGGAACACGCTCCCTGCTGCTGTTTTTCCGGTCAATAACAACTTGGGTCTCTTCAAGACAAGAGTGAATAGGTCTTCTAGACCTTCGTGATACATCGGCCACAACTTCACTTTCTATCAGGTCAGATTGCGGTCAAACGAAGGTCTACTGTAAAATAATTTATGTTTTGCTCTGTTTCTGTAGTGCTGTTTAGGTGTGCGTCAAGACGCGGTAGGCGAAGGTCTGCCTGCGACGCAAGAGGTTGCGGGTTCGATTCCCGCCTCGGGACAAATGTTTGTATGATCTACAGATATTTGTTCAGGGCGTTCTGGTCGTTTTCTATGTATAATAAAAAATATCTATCTATGTATTGTATTGTATTATGTATATCAGTTATCTGGTACCCATAACACAAGCTTAGCTTAGCTCTGCTTAGCGTGGGGCTAGATAATACTATGTGAAATGTCGAGCATTATTTATTTATTTATTTATGTTTGTAGTTAGTACCTATCTAGCAGTTAAGCACAGTTTCCATGAAAATAGAAAGTTCCTACCAGAGTTCATGTGCATTGCCTTTTAATGAGGGAACCAAGCAGACGACAGCTTCCTACTGTAGGTATATAATATATAATACACCTATAGTAGAGTATATAATTTGAGGAAAGAGAAGACAAAATATTCATAGATTTTTTATTAATAAAGGTTATTAAAAGTCAAAAATCGCGATTACAAAAATCATTACGCTTTAGTACTGGTGGTGCCTTATTTCTTGCGGTAAGCTGAAACAAATAAACATTGTTTTACTTATTTACTAGGAGCGAAAAACAAGAGAGATAAAAATAATAACTATATATAAATGCGAAAGTTTGGATGATGATGGATGAATGTATGGATGGATGTTTGTTACTTCTTCACGCCAAAACTAATGAACGGGCTTGGCTTGGGCTGAATTTGTATATAGGTCGTTGTAGGCCTGATATAAAATAACATAGGCTACTTTTTACCCCATAAATCAGTTCCCATGGGATAGAAATAGCCTTGTAAACGTTTCCATAGAAACAGCGTGCGAAGTCTCGGGCAGGAACTAGTACACAATAATTATTTTACCCTCGTAAATAATGACCCGATTCTTATAATAATTTCGTTATTAGACAAGCAACGGTCATCCAGGTATTACAAACAATGCAGTGGCATTTGCGACGTAAGAATCGACCCCTACAACGCAGTTCGTGGATTTCGTAACAGCGTCCTTCTATTTTTAACACTTTTACTGCCATCACCAATCTGCCTGCCAAGCGTGGTGATTATGGCAAAATCTCCGCGTTTATGAAAAGTGCGTCCAGCGGTCGACATACTATGAGTGCTGATATGCGCAAAGCCGCGGTTAGAGGCTAGTATATCAATAAAAAGGCGATCTAATTGAAAGTTATAAAGTTTACTGATGCATACTAAAGGCCTTCGATACAGCCTCGCTTATAAAATATGTCAGGTAGTTCACGACCAATCTGCATATTATCAAGCTCGGGTCTAACTTTATGGACGGAGGTTCTCAACATTTCACGCGATTATTTACGAACTTCGAGGCACGTGGCGTCTGCGTAGGCGAAACAAAGAGACTGTATACGACGTCCTGAACTACTTATTGCACCATATTATAATTTCCTGTTTACGATTATTTTACGTTAATACTTTGACTGCGGTTTTTTTTCGACGACTGCGATCTTTTTTTTTACCTAAAAAATTCGTGCTGCCACTCTACCCAGCGGTTGTGTTGCGCCGCACATGCGTTTCGTTCGAAAAATATTACAGCTCTGCTGAGTCACAAAGATCTGTATTTTCTCAGCCGCTGCGCTAGTGTGGATTTACGCATATTAGTCACTTGTAGAAAACACATACCGTGCGTTTTCAGCACTCAAAGTGTTAAGCGACGTAGAATCACACTACGAGTAATATTGTTGAATTAGAAATATTGGAAAAAAATTACTCCATCCAAACGGAATATTGCTTCCCATTTTCTTAATGTCAAAACGACTGAGGTTTGTAATTTTGCATAGATATAGATATAGGCCCATTTTTTAACCGAAAAAAATGTGTTGAGCTAGTGGGAAACAAATTGGAGCTAGTATTTACAATTGAAACGATTGAGCTAACTACAGTTTTTTGTAACAGGCAAACAATTTACAGTTAGCTCAACTGATCTATTCTATACCGAAAATTGCATTTTCTTTGCTTTATCTTTGAAAAAACTTAAGATAGTTTTTTGTGTTCTTGAAAAGTTGCTAAATGTAGCTACGTCCCTATGGAATGACGACGTCCATATAATGTAATTCAAATATACACAATGTTGCTAAATGGGACGTACCGTGAAATGACGGCCTCGATATAATTTAGTTCAAATATACACCCTTTGAGAAACGCTGACCTACTTGGTTAAACCTATTTGAAAGTCTCACAATTTCTGTAACGGGTGAGTTTCAAGACTTGTTATTAAATTACGGTGACAAGAATCAAGACGGGTCTCAGACGGGTAGACGTTTATTATATGAACGGTGTAATGTTATTCGATTTTTCTTTGAAAAGAAAGATCAGTGGTGTGCTGAGAGTGGTAAAGATTGCTACATATATGGAACTTGTAGGTTTTATTACGATAAATATAACACAAATTACTTGTTTTTGTCTGCGGCTTCGCTTCATAATATTGTTTACCATTTGCGGTAAATTATTTTTCCGTTTGTTGTATTCTTTAGAAATACATACAAATACAATACAGGAACAAAGACAAATTGAAAATCTCAAAACAACTGAATCTTACAATCAACCTTAACATGAGTTGGTCACATTATTTTTTTTTGTTTCATTTTCTATTCAAATTGCAGCTGTGGAAATATCGAGATGCTAACTGAATGTCTTCTTCTTTTTTGCTAACTGAATGTCTTCTTCTTTTTCCATCACACTTTCTAACTATATAGTTAGTCAGCAGGGGAACAACTGACTTGTTCGCTAAACGCAGTATAAAAAAACCCACAAACTTACTTGGGCTGTATCAAATGAAAGGGCATCTTCCTAACCGCCTCCTCTGCGATATCCAGTGGAAAGGCGAACTCCACCATGTTCTCGTTCAAGCAGTCATTGTAGGTCGATGCCAGTTGGCACCGGTCTGACATCCCATCAATGCTGTCGACGCAGAGACGAGATACGCTGTTCAGTTTTCTGACGACTCGGGAATTCTTGCCATTTACCAAGCTGGAGAGGTGGACGAGAAGTTCTCGGTTTATCTGAAGAGAAAAATAGTATTATAATTTCTAGGGTTCTTAACCAAAGTGTGCTAATGACTTACTGACTGGTTAGGGAGACCCTAAATCTAACAGCCCTGCCTCATTAAGAGGCCATGGCGTCGTCGCCGGCTACGTATCCAAGCAGTTAATATTGAAATGTATGTTACCTAACTCACTTGGCGACGGTGTGGCAACGTCGCCAATTTGGAAGCGTAGCCACAAGTGACAGCTCCCTACGTGGCTTCTGGCTACTCTGGCGGCCTGGCGACGTTGCAACTATAATGTACACGTGTAAACTGCACCTCCCTCACTCAGTCGCCAGTCAGCCGCCATTTTGGACGCTCGCTTAAATATTTATTTGTGCGGCTTCGATCGGATATAAAGGGATGCATATAGTTTCCTTTTTTCTTCTTTTCTTTTTCCATTTTTCTGCGACGTACATAACAAAGAAGTTGAATTTCTTCTAAGTCCATTCCTGACGACGTAAACGAACTGACTATCGAGACGCCATGGCCACTCGACATGGCGACCTTCGGTTGCCAGAAGTAGCCAGACTTGCGCTGCCGGCGACATCGCCATGGCGGCCTAATGAGGCAGAGCTCTAAGGCTCTGGGTCGAATGATTTCCACTAAATTATACGCTTAATCACGACAATGAAGAACTTTCTCTGTAATGATAATAATGTATCAAATCTGAATGAATCCTACTAATATTATAAACGTCTAAGTTTGTAAGTAGAAGTCTTAGAAGCTTGTAATAAAATAATAATGCGAGATTACAAACTGCTTCAATAAATACGAGAGGGTATATGAGAGGCCATTTCAGATAACGTAATTGCTATACCAGGAAATCTTTCTACTACACATGTTCCGTGATTCTGAGGAAAATTACATAAATATAAATCAATTTTTAAAAGCTGGCGCGATCTCCTTTTGTTTTTCGTATACTGGAGGTTTAGATTTTTGACGTCAGCGTGGATAATTCTAATAACGTGGATATACTTTAAAGACTTCTGTGGCGCGGTAGGCGAAGGTCCGCTTGCGACACAGGAGGTAGTTAGGGATCGATTCCTGCCTCGGGGAAAAGGTTGTACGATTTGTAGATAATTGTTCCGGATGTTCTGCTCGTTTTTCTATGTATAATAAATATATATATATCAATGTAATGTATTGTATTATGTATATCAGTAATTATCTAGTACCCAAACACAAGCTCTGCTTAGGTTAGGACTAGATAATGCTGTGTCCAGCATTATTTATTTATTTAAATTTATTAGTTTTATAAAAAAACGGAAGATAATCGTGCCAACTTTTAAAAATGTATCGGTATCCATGGAAATACGTACCACGTAAGGTAATAAATTAATTAAAAAGATCAGACATGGCAAAATTAACTTGTAAATGAAATTAACGTTCTTTAATTAATATTGTTTGTGGATGTTTTGAAACTATGTATGTTTGTATTGTATTATGTATATCTGTCATCTAGTACCCATAACACAAGCTCTGCTTAGCTTGGGGCTAGATGATGGTGTGTGGATTGTCCAGCATTATTTATTTTGTACAGTTCCGGACATATTGTTTTATATAGAAGTGTGTTGTTTTATATTATACTTATTGCGCGCTAAATTTCAGCCCCATCTGTTCAGTAGTTTTGGCTGTGTCAAAAGCTCGAATCGTCACACCTTTGCAAACTTTCGCCATTTTAATTCATCATCATCATCAGCCTATAGTCCACTGCTGTACATAGGCCTCCCCCAATGAGCGTCATAGCGCCCTGTCTTCAGCTTTACGCATCCAGCATCTGCCTGCAGTCTTTCGCAGGTCGTCATCCCACCTGGTCGGGGGGCGTCTTACGCTACGTTTACCGAGTCGTGGTCTCACTCAAGAACACGAAAGCTCCAGCGGCCGCGACCGCGAGATATGGCAGGCCCACTGCCACTTCAGCGTGCTAAGTCTCAGAGCTATGTCGATAACCTTCTCTGTCGGATGTATTCGTTACGAATCCTATCTTTCAGAGACACTCCGAGCATAGCTCTTTCCATAGTTCATTGAGCGACTTTGAACTGATGGACCAGCCCTATCGTGAGTGTCCACGTCTCAGCTCCGTAGGCCATTACCAATAATTTATAGTAGGCTAAATATAAAGGCGAATCCTTCAAAAAGCTTCCTCCATTTTTTCTAACATCCAATACTTTTCACTGCAATATTGTCGAGAACACGAGCAATTGCACCCACAAGAGCATAGAAAATTGCTTTCTATTTGCAGTACTGCGAGGTCATATCCATCATAGGAAGGGGCTTTCAAATATTTACTGTGATTTGTTTGATTTTCTCTGACCTTTTGCCGAGTGATATCACCTGATGACGGTTTTATTTGAACAGAACCTAGACGTTTTGTTCAAATAAATCGTCTTTAATGGGTAACGTTGTAACGAAAATTGCTTTGAGTTATATAAAACTCGTTTGGCAGAGTGTTTGTTGTGATTTCTTATTATTTACTTGGGCTGGTGACGTAATTGAGGACAGTTGTAAGCTATCAAGAAAGTTTGGCTGACGCAGTTATTTCGAGTTCTAGTATTTTTAACTAAAAAAAAAACAAAAGAGGAGGTAGTTATATGTTGGGCTGTTGGTATTTTTTTTATGATATGGGAAACGTCCCATATCTCCGAAAATACCGCTCCATTTTGGTGACGGAATTTGAAAGCAGGCAATAGAATAAGAAACAAATGTAGAAGTGGGAGGATTTTTGACGTAACTACTGGGGTAGGTGAAGTACTTACTGCCCTTAGCTAGAATTCCGACAACAGCATTAACGTTTCGAACACTCTGTTAGGAGGTAAGTTCAAAAGCACCGTACCTTTCCATGGTTAATGATATCGCTCTGCTCCAACATGCAAGCAGCGAAGCATTGTCCAGTACGAGCGGTGGGCGAGGAGTTAGTGAAGTAAGCTCGCACGTCTTTGGGCGTGGCACGGACTTTGATGACGCAGGACTGGGCCATGCGAACGAGCGCGTCCAGGTGGCCTTGGACCTAGGGGGGCATTTATAAGAATAAGGTATAAATAAATAATAAATAATGCTCGACAATTCGAACAGCATTATCTAGCCACATGGTAAGCAGAGCTTGTGGTATGGTTACTAGATAACTGATATACATAGTACAATATATTACATATATATATATTTTATCAAAACTGTGTTTTAGAAAGTGGCTCCTACCTAAAACACAGTTTGTTCTGAGGCCTACGGACTCATTACTGCCTGTTAAACTATAAAACAATTGAATGAAGGTAGATCGGTATGTCTGCCAGTGAAAACTTACTCGCAGTGCCTTCAGTTATTCCGTGATCATGGCGCATGCAACTGTGCCGAAATATTGGAAAACTCAAAATCAAATCATGGTAAATATCCCGTTATAAAAGACTTTTGTGTTAAAGACCATGATCATTCCAGAAGTTTTATTATGAATTTTTTTTTATTGTTTTACCATATTTGTAGCAAAAATACACTGAAAATAGAGTTGAATTTAAGAATATATGATACAACATATACTGTTCTGGATACTGATTTACCTTAGGATCGCTGAAGTCGACCAAGGTGCCTGTATGGGTTCTTCCGGCAGTGTTGGCGGCGGCGGTGGCCAGACTCGGTAATAGCACAAACACGAGGAACATCTTTCTGAAAACGTAAGCAACATGTATAAATAAATTAATAATGGTGTGTGGATTGTCTGCTTGTTTTATGGGTATATATAACTGATATACACAGTACAATATATTACATAGATATATATTTTATTATGTATAGAAAACTACCAGAACACCCGGACCAAATATCTGCAGATCGTACACACAATGGGTCCGTGGCGGGAATCGAATCCGCAACCTCCTGCGTCGCAGGCGGACCTTCGCGCACCGCGGCACATCTGTCGTAAACGAAAGAATATCATATAGTATAAAACAAAGTCACTTACTGCTGTCTGTCTGTCCCTATGTATACTTAGATCTTCCTTGAACGGATTTTGATGCGGTTTGTAATAGAGTGATTCAAGAGGAAGGTTTATACGTATATATATCGAAAATCGTGCGAAGTCGGGGCGGGTAGCTAGTTGACAATAATTCAATGAACTCTGTGGCGCAGCCGGGAAGGTCCGCCCACGACGCAAGTGGGTGCGGGTTCGATCCCCGCTTTGCGAACAATATTTGTACGATCTGCAGGTATATAATTTGTTTCGGGGTTTCTGGTGTATTATAAAAAATATCTATATATGATCCTGATTCAACAAGTTTGGTCCGAAGCCAGTGGGATGAATGCGGAGTAACTCAACTTCAACTTCAACTTCTTGCTAGATGGCTCTGCATCTGGATTGACGCAATTATGTCAATGTCCGTCTCATAGAATAATAAAATTATACCTCTTTACACTTGTCAGTTCATTTTAATAAGGTGGTACTACTAGCGCACAAACTTCAAACGCCTATCTAAGTCTTGTTAATGTCAACTAGCTTTCACGTTTTCGACTGCGACTCGGCTGGTAATTTCTTTCGTCCAAGGACTTAATTATTTAGCTACCACATTTTAATGTTTAGCCCTGAGTTTATTTATTGTGTCCTTGATTGCGTGTATGTGACGTCATCATAGGTTCAGGACGTTTACTTTGACAAGGTTGCGTCCCTTTCTGTTAGCGCGCGAATCATTATTTTGTAAGCTTCGGGAAATGAAACAAAATTACGCGATAAAACCCCGTTTTAATCTCGACCATTGCCAATATTGACATTAAAAATATTGGAAAAAAATCGCGTAAAATGCCAATGTAAAGCGTACATACTTTTGTACTGTGGGCGGTAATTAAATGCCACAGGGACAGCCAATATATTTGCGGTTGGAAAATGGTGCCACATTTTTTTCAACAATACTCATTAATTTCCTTTCCCCAATGGGTTTTTACCAATAATTTTATTGCGATGGAATGTGAAAACCATAAAACATGACTTTTTTGTACGACAGAGGCATACCATACAAGCATATATTAAAACAGTTTCAACAACGGTATGGTGTTGTTGAAACTCCGAGCAAGTGGGATGACGACCTGCGAAAGACTGCAGGTAGATGCTGGATGCGGCAAGCTGAAGACAGGGCGCTATGGCGCTCATTGGGGGAGGCCTATGTCCAGCAGTGGACTGCTATAGGCTGATGATGATGATGATGGTGGTGTTGTTTGGCTGCATGATAAGTTTATGTTATGTTATTGTTATATGTTATGCTGTACATGTTATGTTGGTGGACAGCGGATTTATGTAAGCATTTTAAAAGAAAGACCACGTCAAACAACACGCTCATTTATTATTTTATTTGATTTGAAAAAAAAAAAACTTTCTGATCTCATAAATTATCCTCGACATCATACCGAAAGAATTTTCCAAATAGGTCCGTAATTAAAAAAAAATACATACCTACAGCTGAACATGGAACCTCCTTTTGTTATTCGTCGGATAAAGTGTCAAAAATCAAGCCAAGTGCGGTTTCAATCCATAGCTGAAGCAACACACATAGCTACATAGCTCGCATAGCTGAAGCAATTTTTCATACTACATAGCTTAGCTAAGGTTATTTGCATTTGTAGTTGAAACAAACACAATAATGAAAAACTTCGTTTACTATGTGAGTTCAGCCAAATCTATGCTCGTTTCTAGAATCCAAGATATTTTATGTCAACAAAGGCAATATCAAATAATAAAAACTTCACAAAAACTGATAATGACAAAGAATAAGGCAATAGCAAGGTAATCATTAAGAACATAAACACAAACTTCAATTCGAGCTAGAAAACGAACGATAGAGGAATGTAGTGATAAATGAAAGCTTTTAAAACCAATTTTTTTTAAACTTCTGCAATATTATGGTCTAGTGTAATGAAATATGTTCAGTTCTTTGATTTTGTAATCTCTTGGTTTACAAAAAATAACTATTGATTCTAGAGTCATGATTTGCTTCAAGCTGCAACTGCATCATCAGCTAAGCTGACAGACTGACGAGTTAGCTTGTTGCTTCAAGCTGCCCGTGTGTATCTTGACCCTTAGATGGGATATCCATCGCTCAAGTAAATAGCAATATACATACAAAAAAACTACGTACAGTTCTGTCCGTTTATCCATTTTCCAAGCGCCAACACAAACTACACGAAAACAAATCAACCGTATTTTCCGTTACCACGGTAAATTAACTGAGACGTAAACTTTTCACTATCAACTCTAAACTAAAGGACGAATCGAAGTAACTTTCAATTTCTACTTGTAGGAACTCTATGGGTCAGGCTTCTTTCGGAACTAGGACGGTAAGAGGTGGTAAGAGGTTTTTTAAAAGGTAAAATGCATTGTCGACTACAATAGTCTTTGTTGCGTCAGAATGTTCTTTTGTTGTGTCTCAGTGCCAGGTGCAAAATGGGGGAGCTACTATGGTTTCTAGTCGATAGCGAGTGCATAAAGTGATACTGAGAAAATAGAGTCTTTTTAGGATTCAAGCGCTATACAGCAAAAAAGAACACTCGATTAGTATGTGACGGTTGTTCTTAGAACAAAAATTACGAAAAGGAAATGAAATTTTTATTTATTGTATAGAAACATGGACAAAGTAATTCCATAAACAATAGTATTTTCTAAATTAAACAAAAGTAGTAGTACTTATTAAATCTATGGATACATTTATTTATTGATAAAATATATACAATGCCTTTGTAGTTGGACACCAAAGCGTCAAAGAAATAATAAAAAAAACTTACATAAAATACACCAACTAAAAACTAACATTCATAAGATGCGCCAATACGCTACTAACTACCACTTAATATTAAACTTAAAATAAACCTATGTACATATTTCTATGTGACCTATTCAAAAATTTTACAACCGCATCCCTGAATTTTGGCAAGGACATATGTATAGATAGATAGATAGATATATTTATTTATTGATACAAATTTGTTACATTTTGTTTATAGTATCTAAAATCCTAACATAGGTTTATCTAGACACTAGAGTTCTCTAAACAATAATCAGCTTAAAAATTAAAATTAAAGTAATTCGCACGGTAGGCAGTCACGCAACAAGCACAGTGACTTCGCTGTCCGCTGCATGGCTTGGCAGCCGCACACAGGCGATCCACCAATCACGAGCGAGCAGCGACTCCACTGCGCCTGAGTTCAGCTACAGGATGCTCCTATATGTAGAATATGTCAACATCCTCCTCTGCACTTAAAGTATTACATTGATTGATTTGGCTAGGCTAGCTACATATCTACGCTAGGCTTATAAAGCCTATGTTATAGACATCTATGCCATTACTCATTACAGTGGCACTGGTTTTATTAAAGGTATTGAAACATTTAGAATTCCTGCATTACAAATAGTTTCTTATTTTACAATACAATACAATACATAAATTCTTTATTGTACACCAGATACAGATCATTAAAAAAGACATTACGTGCGACAAGTACAATGGGCGGCCGTATCGTTTAGAAGCGATCTCTTTCAGGCAACCTTTCGATGGAAAGAATTATGTGAATTTAAGAAAGGCAGGGGGTGTACCTTGTGCTACCTGTATTTACATACATTTGAAATTTATATTTAAAATCATTATATTGATAGGTTATGTGTCATCATCATTAGAATAACTAGTCCAATGCTGGACATACGCCACTCCATAATAAACCGGATTGCAGCATCTGTCTGCAGTCTTTCGCAGGTAGTCATCCCTTTTGGCCGGAGAGCGTCCTACCCTACAATACGCTACGTTTGAAGAGTCGCGGTCTACTCCCACTGGTTGAACGAGTCGATATTGTTTGAAAAAAAAAAAAAAGATTCCTCTGATTCTTGAGGCAAAGGGGCAACTCAACCGAAACATTTCCTAATGAACTTCTTGATTATTTTTTAGTTACTGTTTTACCAATAAACTTAAATTAAAGAAATTACGCATTTTATAGCTCAACAATATTATTATCACAACACATCGAGTTGCTATCGAGTTGATTTGAATTATGATATTCAAATGGTACTGATGTGTTGCGCAATATTCGTAAGAAGCACAAATTCAATGGTGAATATTTTCAGTTCTGGCGACTGAAGGTAAAGGTATATGTACAATAATACCGGTACGACAAAGTCAAATGCGTGAAATAAAAAAGCGAAAATCTGTAATAACTACGGTGAATTTTCCCTCCGGTTACCGAAAGTTGAATTTATAAAATGTTAAATCAGAAAAAAGTTGAATTTGCAGCATGTAGAATCCTTAAATACTGAACTTGCAGAAGGTTGACTTCCTTTAATGTTGGGTTTGCAAAAAGTTCAATTCGCAGAAGGTTGAATTCCTTAAATCTTGTCATGTTGAATGTTGTAGTAGACTTTCACTTCAAAAGCAAAACTTGTAGCAAAGATCGCGAAGTCCTCTTAAAACTTTATTTCTTTCACTAACTCATGTTACTATAGAACTCATATTACAGAAGAAAATAAATGTTTTCAAAAACTCGTAGCAATAACTCGTAACTTCTAAAGATAACATTTATATCACAGATTCCTTTCCAACCCGCAATTTCACTCGAGATTGAACATCCATTCGCAATCCTCCAAAGAAATTAATCAAAGTGCAATTTCATAGAAATGCGATTGATCCAAGTCCTACGGGAGATGTTACATGCACGGAATAGATATTGTGCGCAGTAGAGAAAAATACTAAATAGCAGCACGGAGTCAGGTAGATGGACTTATTACCGTTTCCCCCCTTAACAAATCCCCCTTGATGGGGAAAACCGGAATCCAATAAAAATCAATACCAGTTTTCCTGTTCGTCGTTTTTTCTAATTTTATTTTCCCCCTTAGGGAAGATTTTAGAGGGGATAACTGTAATGATTATTTTTCTATTCCAGTTTTCCCCCTTAGGCGGGATTTCACTGGGCATGACTGGATTTTTTGCATTACACTTTCCCCCCTTAGGCGAGATTTCTGGGGGGAAAACTGGAATCACCCGGAAGATGGAGATGCTACGCCCCGTGCCTCGGAAAGCAGGTTACGCCGAGGGTGAGCCTGACCCCTCCCCAGTCGTGTCAGTTGGCCGTCCCATCAGATTTGACTGAGAGTGAGCGAATAGAGAGTGCACTGGTTGATCACACACTTGTGCAATTATGTGTAATTATGTTCTGTGCATATGGCTTGTCGCCTCTCCGTCGAGACTGGCCGCCTGTAAGGAACCACGTTCACAGGTGAATATCGCGAAGAGTTTATGATAAGTCTTGTAGTCTCCTCAGCTAGTACCTACATTTGTGTTCACTTGTTTTTTATTTGTTTGTCTGTGTAACGTATTTTCTAGTAGGTACTAAGTATTATTCAGTTTATTGTAGTATAGTAAAGTGTTTTCTATATATCTATGCGACTGTCTATTCTGATGGTTACGGTACCTATAGATTCTAAACATTTTCACCTTACCTTCTGCGTAAATAATCCGTAATGTGAAAAACGACGATAATTTCTTAGAACTTTTGTTTTCTTAACTCTAAGGGTGCGTTTTAGTTTGGAGACAGGAGCGGACGCTAAAGCGGCTAATGCAGAAATGTAGGAGCGGATATAAGACAAGTTTTAAAGGATATCGCGCATGTCAGATAAAAGTTTTTACTAAAGTTCAGTGGCGTAGCTAGGTGGACAAGGGCCCCGGTGCATAGAGAAGGAATCGGGCCCTCACCGTCCATCTTTACAGTTTCCACGTAGTAATGAACATGGCCCCTTGAGCTCCAGGGCCCTGGTGCACTGCACCGCCCAGCCCTACAATAGCTACGCCACTGCTAAAGTTTGAGAAAATCTCTCGCCCGCTACCGCCGTTTATCTAAAACACACCTTTATTTGAAGTATTTTAGTGCAATATGGAACTTTAGAGTCAGCCATTTGTAAAATGAGTTTAGACCAATTGGTGAAGTAACTTAAGTGCTCAATAACGGGCACCAGGCGTTGCGAACTTTGCAATAAGCACTTTACAAGATTATTCTACTGCAAAATACTTTCTGTGCCACTTAAATAATGTGCAATCAACTTTTGAACAGGCTAGCACCGTCCCTAGGTGTCGTAGGTTAAAATTAAATGGATGCCTTGTTTGGCCCTGGAGGTTGCGCCCATTGTACAGCATATTTTGTATTTGTTTTTCTTTTCCTGTCTTGTGTATCTTTTATGTATTTGCTGTGCAATAAAGAGTTATTGTATTGTATTGTTGCGGGTTCAATTCCTGTCTCAGATCACATTTTGGTACGATCGCATCTAGAGTTTCTTTGTGGTTTCTATCACTACATAGTATAAAATAAAATCGCTTCCTGTCTGTATATCCCTATTTTTGCTTAGAACTTTTAAGAAATAAGAAATAATTTATTATGCCATTTTATAAAAACCTTACAAAAACTTTACAGATTTACAGAAACAGAAACATTTCAACACATTTGTTGTTTATGCAAATTGCCGGTAGTTATGTTTAAGCATACAAGTTAAAAAATTCTCTACCACCCGTGCTAGTGTAACACTGTGTTCAACTACGCAATGGATTTTGATGCGGTTTTTTTAAATAGTGGATTTGATTAAAGAGGAAGGTTTATAAACTATTTGACACAGATTTCCACGCGGACGAAGCTACGGGGCGCAGTTAGTATTTAATAAAATATATATTTCTCGGTATGAATTGTATCGACTCGGTAAACGCTCTCCGACCAAAGTGGGATGACGACCTGCGAAAGACTGCAGGTAGATCCAGGATTCGTCAAGCAGAAGTGTTCCAAGGCAACCTCCTGCGTCGAAGGCGGACCTTCGCTCGCTACGCCATATCGGTTTGTATAATATCAGCTGAATATCTAATTCAATTTCATTCTCTGTTTACTTCTAAAAATAGTTATGCAAGTAGCTCCATATTGCTAGCAAACTACTACGCATAAAGGACCAACTGGAGTCCAAATGCGGAAAAAGGAGTACCCCCACCTGAACCTGAACCTGAGCTCCATATTTCTATGAAATTTGCATCCTTTCATTTAGTCAAAACAAATAAACGCGTAGACGTGGCGTAGACTGTATAAATGACACACCATTCCGCATATGTTATGTAGCTTTGAAGGTTTTCATTATGAAAAAGGTTCGTTAGAGGTAGTGAAGTCTAGTTTATCATTTTATTTGAAACCTTTTTGAAATAACTACTTCCTGCTTCGTGAGTAAAATTTACTTCATCATCATCATAAGCCTATAGCAGTCCAATGCTGGACATAGGCCTCCCCCAATGAGCGCTATTGCGCCTTGTCTTCAGCTTGCCGCATCCAGCATCTACCTGCAGTCTTTCTTTATTAAAATTTACTTACATATGTATATCCGAATGACTAATTATTTGATTCTATCTTTGACACTTTGTGGGTTGCCATTTTTTGGTGAAAAATAATCGAACTAATGTTATAAATGCGAAAGTTTGGATGTTAGATTTTTGAAGCGCGTAAGCAGTAAAATCCTTACAAAACATAAATACCAAATTAATTCTTCTAAATAAACCCCCAGGGAAATAAACCTTGGCTTTTAAAGACCCTAAAACGCCTTCAATTCCGCTTAATTTGTTTGAGTTTTATCCGCGGCGTTGCTTGTAAATAACGAAAACACTAAGCTGCGACGTTACTGCTCGTTAATGAAGGCCAGTTTAAGATAAGCTGTCACTCGATTGCTTGTTTAATACGAGACCAACGATAAGAAGTAGGATTTTTCCTTCTTGACCAGAAATATGAAAAATTTCCAGTGCACCAGAAATTCAGTTTTTTTTATGAAATTTAATTATTTATCTATAAAAAAATTAAGGAAAACTGAGGTATCTTTCAAGCTTTACTCTAATATTTAACAAAAAAGGAGCATCCTGTAGCTGACCTCATGCGCAGCGGAATCGCTGCTCACTCGTGATTGGCAACAAATCGAAGTATCGTACATGCTAGTTTATTTTTGTGTTCTTGAAAGATCATCATCATATTCATAATCAGCCTATGTATAGTCCACTGCTGGACATAGGCCTCCCCCAATGAGCGCCATAGCGCTCTGTCTTCAGCTTCACGCATCCCGCATCTACCTGCAGTCTTTCGCATGTCGTCATCCCATGTGGTCGGAGGGCGTCCAAAACTACGTTTACCTATTTTTGGTGACTGAACCGCTACGTTACGACCTCAACCACCTTTACAAGTAAAACGACGTGGCGGCACTTACATTCTAACGATTAGAGAAAACACGCTACAAATTCCCCAAACCCGGAAAAGGTTATATAAAACCAGCTTTTTTCCCTTATGAAAAATATCAAAGGTCTCGTTATCTTGGATCCACCGGTAATGGCTGTTTATTACATCCCGTATTCCCCGTGTGGTTTAGGCAAATTTTTATAAAATTTCGGGTCCCCTGCAAATGTTATGCTTTCTTTCTTATGTTGGCAATAAAATTTGGGAAGATTTATTATAC
Organism: Eupithecia dodoneata; assembly: GCA_947044415.1. NCBI lineage: Eukaryota > Metazoa > Arthropoda > Insecta > Lepidoptera > Geometridae > Eupithecia > Eupithecia dodoneata. The sequence continues at coordinate 8,645,157 of OX345670.1, forward strand.
AAGATGATTTTGGGAAGGTAATCATAAGCAATGTAGCCAGCGTCTTTGGGACGCTTCCGATTGGAATTGATATAAACCAGTTGAGCTACCTGTGCATTATTTGCAACAATCTGCAGTTAGCTAAATTGTTTCAATTGTAAATACTAGTTATCATTTGTTTTGATAATTTGATGGGAACGTTATATGGCGGGAACGAGTAAAAACGCGATGCTCAATTATTAACTATCGAAAAAAATCTTTTCTGGTAAATGCTTTATATATTTATATATTATCAGTTTGCTTTTACCGAGGGTCTATTTAAAAAAGTGGTTGGTTCTGTTTCACGATGCCTGTAGGTAAATGTCCGGAGGAGACCGTGATAACTTTGAATTACGAATGACAAAGGACTAAAATAAATGGCCAAAAATTATATTGGCCAAAGACCGTGAAAAATAAACAGGGAATATAGACGCCTTTGCCCTAAAATTATCATGATGAATGACAGTTTTTTTTAACTTAAACTTATTTTTGTCTCCCCACTTTGACTGCGATCTTTTTTTTAACCTAAAAAATTCGTGCTGCCGCTCTACACAGCGGTTGTGTTGCGCCGCACATGCGTTTCGTTCGAAAAATATTACGGCTGTGCTGAGTCACAAAGATCGGTATTTTCTCAGCCGCTGCGCTAGTGTGGATTTACGCATATTAGTCACTTGTAGAAAACACATACCGTGTGATTTCAGCACTCAAAGTGTTAACGATTGCTGTATGTATATTTAATGATAATGTAGAACGGGGTTCTCAAACACAAGTAGCTTATTCGTAATCTTGTTTACGTACTTATATGTAAACAAGTGTTCTTCGTGTTTACGTACTTATGCGTTACCAAGAACAGAAGTAAATACGATTTTGATAGCGGAAAGATTCGTTCGAATATGACACCAAATGTGTAATTTTATACTTTATTTTATTTATTTATTTTCGCCTGAATGAATGAATGAATGAATGAACACTTTATTGTACCCAAAATAACAAAATAACACCTTATATCTAAATCTTACATAATAACAGTACAGCCTATACCAGTAGGTACCTGAATGTAGGTACAGATCAACCAGCGGTGGGATGACGACCTGCGAATAATAATAATAATTTATAATAATTAAATTCATTTATTCAGATAATAATAATCCATGGTGTTAGTTTGCTTATAACTAGATGTTAGTACTTATAATTAACTACAGATTTTGTCCTTTGGACCAATTGGTGGAATGACTGCATCGAGTTGAAGACAGGGCGCTATGGCGGTCATAGGGGAGGCCTATGTCCAGCAGTCGACTCACATTATGATGATTATGATAATGAGAAATTTGTTTATAATTTAACCAATTTACTCAAAATAACTATGACCTTCATAACCGATTGCAATCAAGAGATCAAAATCATACAAATCGTGCTCATTGTATACCTACCTTCCATTTCCCATTCGTATTTCCATCAGACACAAACAAACACGTCGAAATGATTTGGAAAATACTGCTTCGGTTGATAATAGTGCTGTCCATCTCTTCTCTTCTATTCTCTATGGTGTTCTGCCAAGAGGAGACGACCGCTGCGCCGACGACGCCTCAAGAAGAAGAAGAGGAGGAGGAGAAAAAAGGCTGTTCCATCTGGTGTTGGATACAGAAGATCGCAATGTTTGTTATATCTCAGCTTTTGAGTGGTTAATATGTTTCTTAATTACCGCTACTAAAGAATCCTATTTAAGTGATAATGACAGTTTTGTTAAGGAATTACGCTGGTTAAAATTTATTTCTTAATTCTTATACAGGTAGATGGGATAAAGATGTTTATACCAGTTCAAACATTGTGTTTTTTATTTAATCTAATAAAGTTCTATTCGACGAAGGTTATGGACGTTATAAAGTAGAAAAAAAGAGGTTGGTTAATAAATAGGGCAACCTCTTTTGTTTAAATTCGTGACGTTCAGTTGACGTCTTTTTGACGTGATGATGATAATGTTGATGATTTTATCGCCCTCACTACATGTGCTGGTATTTATCGGCATATTCTAAGTAAATAACGTTTTAAAGATCAAGCTGAAAGTTTTTCCAGAAATTTAATGAAATAATTAGGCAGGAAATCACCAAATCACCCTCATAGGTAGGTACCTAACAAAGCTCTAGTCTAGGATTTATACTTTTAAAGTACCTATGTATAAGCATTATAAGTATTTTTTGTTTTTACGAACAGGCTTTACAAAACCGTTATTTTTACTTTTTATGTCTACCGTTTTTTTATTAATATAAAATAATATAATAAAACAGCATCGCTTTACCTAAATACGTTGTTACTCTGAACATTTCAGAATTCAATAAACGCGTAACATTATCCAAAATACAGTAATTTGTTCGTTCAATAAAGTAATTTTGTCACATCTTTTCATCTCAGCTTGAATTATCGTTATACGAAAATCAACAAAGCAAAATTGTGCTTTCTAATCAGGTATATATTACGAGTAAGTACGTTTTGTTTACTCGTTGTACTTATAGACTATGCAAACTAGATGTAGACTAATTAAAAACAAACCGCCCATACTATGCCTTAAATTCACTCTGTAGCCGCGTCATTCTATACAATATTTACAATGTAGATTTGGGATTTTACCTTATGATATTACTTACAATTATATCAGAAGCTTGACGCCACGCGATTGAGTTTTGGTTATTTGTGTCGTAGTTTTTTTACAAACATTCTTCATCGAGTTTGGCTAGTGTAAAGGTCTCGGCAAGGTTTTAGATCCCTCACTTGTGAATGCACTAGGTTGTACCTACCTCATTTATATACGAGTATAACTATATGTTATTTTAAAACATCAGTTTGTTTAAAGTTCAGTTCTCCTGTCTATAAATAATGTAAATAAATTATTTCTGAAGACTACTGAAAACTCGTTTTGAACTGATAAAATATTTCGAGAGTTTCTTCTTAAGTAAACTAGTGGGAGCACGTTTCTTAAATATCTTCGGAGTTTTGTTTGTTTTATTTGGTTGTTTACGTAACCTTACCATGCTACAGCGAAAGTAATTTCACTTGTAATTAGTGATATTACTCTCGCGTGTAATTGTAAAAAAAAATTATAAAACATCCGACGCTCGCCTCTAATCTAGCCACCGTACGCATATCCGCACAGGATCGTTCGACGCTAGCTGAAAAACATCTCTTCTCGTCTCCGCTTACATCTCCACACATCTACGCTTTAGTGGACTCTAGGCCTATGTCCCACAAAAAACCCTCGCGGAATAACTTCTCCATCACAAAAAAGACAAAAAAACTTGTGAATTTCATAAAGAAAAGACAAAGGGCATATTGTGACAGGCTTTGCCATTCCACTATATCCTGTTCGAGTGACAACCCGGGACACTCACAATGGTCTAGGACCTTACGTAGGTAGACACAAACCGGTGTATTTCGGACAAGTCAACACTGCCGTATTCACAAGTGAATCTTGCATGACGGGTCTATTGTGCACAGAACAATGCTGTACCTGCGTTGCGAGTATATACGGATCATGTAATAAGGCTTTGTTGTTGGTGGGTCGAATTTTCAGTTGACATAGACTTTGATTTTTGTGATGCCTTGCAAAATTTTCTTGGTTTCAGTTCTTCTTCTTCGGCCCGACAGGAGTTTTTGTTTTTAATCAGTATTAGAGATCGATTTAGACCAAAAAAGTTTTGTTGTAAAATGTTCATTTATTTGCTAACGAATTTCTGGTAATATTCTGTGAATTGGACCGAAAATGTCTCAAAACTCAAGTCAACTTTGCTTGTTTGTCTCAGACATTGATTTGTTTTCTTGACTACATATTCTCTTCCATTCTATCTACTAAACTTTGAATATTATTACATTACAAAATGTGGTTAACATTTCACTACACAGAGTTATCTAAATCTAGGTATATCGGCAAGGTTAACCAACCACATTATTAAGATAAATGATACATAACCTCAAAGGTACGACACGTAGGTAATAATCTGATTATTACGCCAGACGAGACACAGAGATAATAACTAAGCTCTGGGTTAATCATCCTTAATACCTATTAATGTATTTTAAAGGAAATTGGACGACCTGTGTGGCGTAGCGAGCGAAGATCACGAGGAGGCGGGTTTAATTTCGCCCCATGATAGATGATTGTACGATCTGCAGATATTTGTTCCGGGTGTTCTAAGGGTTTTCCAAGTTTAATAAAAATATATATTCAAAATACGCAGAAAGCAGGGTTTTTAATCAGAACCGACGACAGTCTAATGATTCAGCCATCGATCCTACCTTAGCAAACACAAAAACCTACTCTGCCTATTGAAATTGATGAGCTCGCTTGATTTAACGTTTCTAGCCTGGGTTTGAAGATTTTTACATATTTTTTAACATCAGCTTCATCGCAGCACATAATGAAAGTTATATATTTGGATAGAGATCACTTATACAAATAAAAATGGCCCATAGAATATTGTCATAAAGCGTCAGGTTTTTGAGATATTCATAGATTGAAAATTTGTTTTGCTCTAATGTTTTTTTTCATAAGCGAATATCTAAGAAACCTGACAGCTGTTACAGGACGTTTTTTTATTTGCTTACGGGGCTTCTAATAAATACATACACAATTATATAATAAATTCCATAGTGCGCCGCGATTTTAAATAACTGTGTCGACTCGTAGCCGATATTAGGGCCAAATAAAAACTCTTTATTAAAAAAAAATACAAATAACTTTTCCGCTAATTTTATTCCTTGTAGATCGCAAAAAAACATAAAATAATTTGAATCTCGCGACAACACGAAACGATCGACCTTTAGGTTAGAATTAAGGTTAAAATTAAAACCAGACCTTTACCTTACAAGAACCTTTAAAGAATTTCCTAGAATAGAAGAACTGCGAGCAAAACCACGGCCATGAACTGGATAATATATTTTATCCGATTAATGGAGGGATCAAAGTAAGAATTAATTACGCTGAATATTAATTACGAGGTTGTGAATAAATATGATCTAATTTTGTCTCTTTCAAATAAGGTATTAGGATAATTTAATATGATTTTCGGGTTGCTTTCATAAATAATTATACAGATAATTTCTAACTTTGCCCGTGTTATTGGCGGGTAACGCGAGCGGGGACGGATTTTATACAGTTTTTAACGAATAACGGAGTGGGTCGTTGTCAGAGCAAAATGTTATCTGTAGAAAAACGTTCATAACGTGATTAGTCGTGAGAGCAAAACGTCCTCAATTGAAAAAATGCTTTCTTTACAAATCGAAACTACATTTCTCCACCCTGAGGTGAAGTGTTACTGAAATGATACTAAAGTATGTCAAATCGTAAGAATTGACCCTCCAACTCAGCCCATAGATGTTATGTGAATGTCGTAAGAGTCGAATAAGTTAACTTACCAAAGGGAGGGCACCAATATAGAAGGTACAAAAATTAAAATGGATATGCCTGTTATTTTATAATAGTTATCTTTTTGAACCCTTGATTTCAGACTTACATCATCATCATCAGCCTATAGCAGTCCACTGCTGGACATAGGCCTCCCCCCAATGAACGCCATAGCGCCCTGTCTTCAGCGTGCCGCATCCAGCATCTTCCTGCAGTCTTTCGCAGGTCGTCATCCCACCTGGTCGGAGGGCCTCCTACACTCCGTTTACCGAGTCCTGGTCTCCACTCAAGAACACGTTTGCCCCATCGGCCGTCGGTTCTTCGCGAGATATGGCCGGCCCACTGCCACTTCAGCTTGCTAATTCTTAGATCTTTGTCGATAACTTTGGTTCTCTGTCGTAATCGTTTGGATCATTCGCTAAGATTAAAATAACTCTTTAACTTGCTTTAAGAATGTCTTGGTTAAAAATACATACTTGTAAACAGTGCCTAATGATGCGGTTACAATATGGATGGGTACGAATAAAACACCTATATCTTTGTGATCACTTTAATTTAATATTGTCTATATTTCAATCATCCAGCATTTGCCAATTTGTTAAATAAACTGGCAAATGCTGGAACTCGCCTAAAAATTTAAATAGAGAGTTTTTATTCACAGAAAAAAATTACTTGTTTAAATATCTGAACTCGGATATATTACTCCTCAAGCCTTTTTTGTACTTGTAGATTATGAAGTTTTTTTCACTATTTTATTTTTACATTGTTTTAAAGAACTTTTCTGACAGCACTGTTAGCTTTATATTGACTCATCAGTTTGATGTTAACAATACAAAAAATCTTTATTGTACACCATAATCAAATCAATCATTATAAAAATACATTATATGCGATGAGTACAATGGGCGGCCTTATCGCTTAGAAGCGATCTCTTCCAGGCAACCTTTGGATGGAAATAATTATATGAATGAAAAGGCAGGGGGTGTGTGTTAACAGTTAAATTAGAAGTTTACAAGTATTTTGCAGGCACTGTAAAAGTTAAATTCGCAGTTAAATATCATAATAATATCATCTACATAATATCTTGAAGTTTCTTACTACTTTTTCTTTCTCAACAGTATTCTATACAGATGCGTACAGTCGTTGAAAACCTTAGCCTTTTTGCAGACATCTTGTTTGTGCTGAGTGGCCTCCGCGCTTTCAATGCAGGTGCCTCCGAAGTCGCTGCCAATGGTTCGCACCTCGTTCTGACGTGCTATCAGGACTCTTTTTCTGGAAGTTACGAGAAAAAATATCATCCTACTAATATTATAAACGTGAAAGTTTGTGATGATGTATGTAAGTATGTTTGTTGCTCTTTCACGCAAAAACTTCTTGCGTGAAAGAGCAACAAAAACTATTACGTTTTATGGTAATTATGTTATTCTATATTTCCACCTCTTCTAAATTATCCCAAACTAATTGAATTGTAGATTTTACCCAACTTTGTATATTGTTAGAGAATCAACAAAATTCCATTACAAAATGGTTTCAAACTTAATGAAGGAGATAATTTAATTCTGATCCTTGAATTAGGAGGTGGTAATCCGTTCACATTAATTTTATTCCTGCTTGAAAGCTGGGACGAAGGTTGTGAGGCTTTTGTGGTTTGCGAAAATACTCGGTTAATGTAAAATTTTTAGAGTAGGCTCTGTTAAGACGATGTGAGCTCGCTTTTGCGAGACAAGAACGAGCGAACGCTAGGGCGGCGGTAAGGCGAGAAGGGGCATGAACCGCGAAATGGCCGGCCCGCGCGCAATTTCATTGGTTTTTATTTATAAATTGTTTATATGCTCTAAAATAATACTTTTTCGCAATAAAATAAAACCATAATCGTCTAAAATATTTATTAAACAACTAGCAAACGAAAATGCTTTTTCCGAAGAAGAAACTCTGTAAACATGAAGATTTAGAGAGGAAACTCTGTGATTTTTTTCTATCGATTTTCGACTTCCATATGTAACCTAAACTTAAATTCAGTTTTCTTTTGTCTTAAAATAGATATTCCGTGCTGAAAAATTGGGTTTAGAAACTTACTTCACCTTAAATACGTGCGTTAAAGGTTGTCGCAGATTAGAGGCGCACTGCTACCACGCAGCAAAAAATGGGCATTTGAATATGGGCTCTATAGGCTCTCAATATACTCGTAAAGAATGAATGCATTTCATATTGATAGCATTAGATGATATACAGCTCATTGACCACTAGTTTGAAGCTTGTGGGATACAAGCAGCCAAGCAGATACATTTTACATGTAAGAATCCATTTGACAAAATGGCTTCGCGGTTATTTTGTTAAGTATTCTTTCTTGCACTTCAGACCAGTTTGAGTGAAGGATTAGTTTAAGAATTGTCTAAAGATGTGAAGATAAGTTGTAATGAACGTTGTAATGGGTAAGAAACGGGTACCTATAAGCTTCCAAATTGATGACACCATTCGAGTTCATGATCCCGAACTTCTTGAGCACACAGAAGATGATGCAGCTCTCGTCTGACTCCTGTATCTCTATGTGTTTGACCCTGGGGAACATCTCGTTGAGGCACTGCTCTGCGACCATGTCGCTCGACTTGTCGTGGGCGTACATTACTGAGATCCGGGCTTGGCTGCTGGCTACTATGAGAAGAAGGACGCCGAGAGCTGGAAAATAATGTAAATAAATAAATAAATAATACTGGATAATCTACACAGTATCATCTAGTCTTAGGCTTAGCAGGGCTAGTGTAATAGGTACTGGATGATATTCTTATAGACAGATATGATTTATTATTCATAGAACCCGGGCCACCCGGAACAAATATTTGCAAATCGTACAAACATTTGTTCCATGAACGTGGCAACCAAACCTGAAAAGCTTGTATATTGTAAATACTATTATAATTAGTACTTATTACTTGAATAATGTTTTTTTATAAGTTTTTTTAAATTACAATACAATACTAAAATACGTTATTGTGACCAGATCATTATAAAAAAAGACATTACATGTAATTTTTTTTTGGCGGCCATATCGCTTAGACTCGATGTCTTCCCATGTCTCCTCCCATCTACTCCCAATGATTAAAACCACTGATGTCCCAAGAATAAATTAGAAAAAAGACGCAAGGTAAAAATTATACTACGCTGAGAGCAGAAAATATTTCCTTATTGGGTCATAATTTAATAGAAAAAATATTCTGCATGAAATTAAAAAATGCCTTCTCAAGTTCTTTTTTAATAAATCTAAGAATTGTCTTATAAAATCTTATGAATAGCTATTTTTAACAGGTGTGTACTGTGCGTACAATATAATGTGCCGGTCGGTGGATATCGAACCCTGGAAAACTAATAGCTAAAGCTCTTTTCAGGGTGAACGATTTTCTTATACAGATGATTTCAATTCGATTTGCTTTTAGGTTGACCTCAGACATCCATATGCGGGAAACGGTTTATTATAATGTATCAGAAAACGTAGTGTTTGTATGCAATAAAATGGTTGACTTTTTTTAAACAAACTGTTAGTTAAAGACCTAACTTGTAAACCTTTTTTATTGAACATTGTATTAAATAAATAAATAATGCTGGACAATTCACACAGCATTATCTATCCCCATGCTAAGCAGAGCTTGTGTTATGGGTACTAGATAACTGATATACATAATACAATATATTACATAGATAGTTTTTTTTTTATATACATATAAAACGACCAGAACTCCCGAAACAAATATCTGCAGATCGTACACACAATTGTTCAGAGGCGGGAATCGTACTCGCAACCTCCTGCGTCGCACGCGGACCTTCGCCCACCGCGCCACATCGATCATCGGTCGTTGTATTAAATCCGCGGAGTGGATCCAACTTCCTAGCCAGAGTCTCTTAACACTTTGACTGCTGAAATCACACGGTATGTGTTTTCTACAAGTGACTATTATGCGTAAATCCACACTAGCGCAGCGGCTGAGAAAATACAGATCTTTGTGACTCAGCACAGCCGTAATATTTTTCGAACGAAACGCATGTGCGGCGCAACACAACCGCTGTGTAGAGCGGCAGCACGAATTTTTTAGGTTAAAAAAATGATCGCAGTCGTCGAAAAAAAATCGCAGTCAAAGTGTTAAGATGTTGATCGAGGCTCTTCGCTATTAACCACTATCGGGACGATTATGATGATTCCTCGTTAATAGCAACTGTACAAATACAAAATACAAATACAAAAATCGTTTATTTGACCAAGTAAACAGTTTTATCAGATTACATATTGAACGAGGAGACCACAAAAGTTAAAAACTGCGGAGTAGTCTCATCGCCCGCCTCCTGACATGACATTATTGTAGAGCTTAGGTAATAAAGTACATGTTATAGTTATTATTATTAGAGTGTTTACAATAGTAATGAGTAGGTAGTTATATAATATAATTAACATGCAAAATAAAGAGTAAGAAGAATAAATATCATAGAGTGATTACATAGACATATTTTAAATTTAAAAATAGGTGTTTATAAGTTAGTGCTAGAATGAATTTATAGGTACTAGGCAAATTTTGTACACAGTGTATCTTAGAGTGTGTGTTATGTTTTAGTCTGTGTGCACGAGTGTTGTGTATTGTGTGTGGGATTGTGTAGAGTACATATGTGTGTGTGTGTGTGAGGGTGTATGTGTGTGTTTGTGTGTGTTAGGTGAGAAGCTTCCGAGGACACCGGTCTCTAGAGAGTCCGGGCAACGGGGCTACCAGAGTGTGATTGTTTAGTGTAAGTGAGTGTGTGAGAGAGATCTACCTTATGTGTAAACCTCCTGAGGACACCAGTCTCTTAAGAGTCTAGGCAACATGAGGTCCCCAGCATTGGTAGATTTTTATGGATGGGAGGCTATCTAACTTGGATTTCGTAGAATAGTTTCGGTATCTTCATACGAGAGTGTCAAAAGCCATTGAAGACACTTTAGTTTCATTTTATATCGGGGTAGGGGGTAGATGTTGAGTATTTTATTAACTCTATTGTAGAGTGAGGGGCTCGAATAGTAATATTGACGTCTTGCAACTTCAGTATGGTGAGATTCTATTTTACATACTATATCAGAACGACGTTTTTTTTGAGCGAAATACGGGTCATAGGTGAGCTCAGACTGCTTTCGTTGTAGAGTTGAAAGAATGTATAGCTGCCTAACTGTCAGAACCTCACACTGTGCGTATAACAGGTTAGTTGGAAATCGTCGAGGTTTGGACAACATTACCTTGAGCACCGCTCTCTGTGCTCTCTCGACTCTGAGCATTTGAGTTTTTATGGCTCCGCCCCAAGAAGTGTTACAATAAGAGATGATGGATTGTGCTAAGGAGAAATAAACAGTTCTAAGGCAGTCTATGTCTGCAACACCTCTCAGTTGTTTAAAAACAAACATCAATTTACGCACTCTTGAGACAGTGCACTGAATATGAGGGAGCCAAGAGAGGGTGCTATCTAAGTAGACGCCAAGGTACTTGATGTTGTGTGTCAGTTCAAGGTCCTGGCAGGAGCAGGATGAAGGGGCATTGAAGGATGGGGAGTTGCATGTGTGGGCTCGAATAGAAAACGAAGAGGAAGATAATGGCTGGGATCTAGAGGAAGAGGAGAATGTAATACATTTTGTTTTATTGATGTTACATTTTGTTTAACTGTGTCTGCTTGGACACTTTTCTGCCAGTGTCAAGTTATGGAAAATAATTGTAAAATTAATGTAATGACTAATGAGTTATCATATTATGAAGATGGTTTGATATTTTCACCAGAGCCTAGTTCGTTATCTAGCAGGTTAGGTTGGCTTGGGAGACGAGATGTTGGAGTACCTATTCCTTACCTCCTATCGGGACGATGACGGTCGCTAAGTCTATATGACAGCCTCTGTGTTAAACATTTGCTGTTGTATGTTTTGTTTGCTGTAAATGTTTATCTTTCTCAGCTCTTACGAGGTTAGCATCATGCAGACATGTGACATCAGCGAACACCGCCTTTCATTCTAACATTAAAATAAGCGCTTAGCAATAAGGCTGTTGAGATCCTCCTGCTAGACGCTTTTAACCTTGTTATAAAGGTTGTGGAAGTACTAGATTTCTAGTACTATTCTGAATAAAACTGGCCTATGACCAGCAGTGGACTAACATAGGCTGATGATGAACGTAAGTTGACAAGAGTTTTGTCATAGTAACAACTAAAATGATGTGTGTAAATGTTCCAAAAGGTGTTTTCTTGAACGCCAGATACTTTTGATAGCTCTTACGCCATCCTACACTTTGAAATTCTACAGTAGGTGCGAGGTAGGGTACACTTTATGTAAAGCTCTTTTGTATTTTCTTAGGAATAGTACCAGAAATCTAGTACTTCCATTGCTAGACTTTTTGCATAGTGGTTTTCCCTTGCCAGGCACTTGTATCCTTGATAAAAAGTAAGTGCACTTTCATCATAGTATAAAAGCTGAATTTATTAAATGTCAATTGAAAAAGTTATTAAAGGTGTTTTCTAGAACTCCAGACACTTTCGATAGTTCCTACGCCCTGCCTCCTTAAAATCCATAGTCCACATCCATCTGCCATAGGTGCGGGGATTCAAGTGTTAATCTCCTTTTTGTATTTTCTTCGGAATAGTACCAGAAATCTAGTCATTCCGTTGCCAGAGATTGCGCATAGTGGCTCTCCCCTGCCAGGCGCTTTTGATCAAAAGTTGGCGAACTATGGTCATATTAGAAAAACCGAATTTTGTATATGTATATAGTTATGTAGCAATCGTAATTTATTTTTAAGTTTTTCCTGTACATAGTTTTCTATTTAAAGTGCAATTAAGAATTTTCTATCTTTCTATCTAGCTTGGGGAAGTACCAAAAAGGGTTTTCTAGAAGGCCAGTTCCTACGCCTAAAGCAGTTCAAAATAAGCAGAGTTTGTTTCTTACATACCTAATACTCATTCGGAGCTCTGTAAGGCTATTACGGAACTCACCAGAAACCTATTTCACGCTTGTTTCACTAAGTTCTAAAGCTTATGAAGCCTTCTTATAAGATACAAAAAGCAAAGCAAAATCATTCAATTTGTCGTCTTATTCTTAGCAAGCTATGGCCTGAGGCAACTCGGTTTTTGGAATGAAAAGTAGCTTTTGTTATTCCAAGTCCGTATGTGCAATATTTCAGCCCGAAATTTTGGCTCTTCTCCGGCCAAATATCTTCACAACTTTAACTTTTGTCTGTATACTCGTAGGTATAGATGTATTGTTATAAGGACAACGTGGAAGACTTAGGTTGCAATAACATTTTGTTAACTTGCGTGAATGACATATTGTAATATTTAGTTTATTAGCCTAATTTTTCGTACATTTCACCAGGTTTCCCACTCGAAAATAGTCATCCCGGGGACCATCAGGTTCAGACACTGCTGAAACGTCGGATGAAAAGTAGCTAAATAAACGCGATAAGCACCAGTGAATTTGGCGATAAGCACCAGTGAAGGTTGTAAATTACTCTTTCGCTTCTGCTGCCCGGCGAAAACACTCAAGTACACCTAAATATTTATCCTAACGAAAAAACACCTGTCTATCTCACTAGTATAATAAATGCGAAAGGTTGGATAGATGGATGGATTGGATACCTATGTATAGGCCTCCTCATCGATATCGATGACGGCGACCCTAGACATCACTGATTTTACTACACATATACTATAACTCCTCGTATACCTATACACACACACAGATATGTAACATAATGTTTGTTCCTCTTTCACGCCAAACTACTGAACGGATTGGACTAAAAAATTTTATAGATGGAATGAATCATGTGAATTCCATATACATTCCAGGCTAGATCTGGAATATATAGACTACTTTTGTCCCATAAATCAGTTCCCATGTTAAAGAAAAATTAACCTTAAAACCTTTCCATTATCATCCATATAACAATAATAATCATTGATATTAAAAATCTATAAATTTATTTAAATCCCGATAACATAGCGTGTAAAGCCACGGACAAAAACTAGTTAAAACTTAGAATAAACATAACAAGTTAAGCTACCGGGAAATGAGAGGAAGTCATTTTTGTTCTTGAAATTTAGATGTGATCATAAACAACAGCGGCCACCGTAACAACAAACCTTTGTTGCTCTACCGTTATCCGGAATAACCTCCCAACTAAAATAATAGGAAAATCCTTTTTGCTTTGATATGCAGAGTAGGCATACGTGCTCATTATACCTTAATCCTTTTACGTAAGCTTATTCGCTTTTGATAAAAATGCTGACAGGGTTTCTAAAGGGATCAATGCCTAATAATGAAAGATAATACGGAGGATATTGATTTTATTGCGTACAAAGGTAAAAAATTGTAAGCCCTGATACACGCCTGTGTTAATTAACAAATAGCTCAGGATTTCACTGATATTTACCATAATTCACATTTCCCATTTTAACTATTAACCTAGCTTGTCAAATAAATGTGTTATCTATCTAGCTTCATTATCGTTGGATAGCGGAGGCGAGAGAGGAGACTTCACGTCCGTCGTCAAACGTTCCAAACCGTAAATAAACAGCTTCCGCTATAGCCACCGACAACGTATTCTAGAATCAAAAGCTCGCAAGTGTAATAATTAATTATGACCACTCTTCAGGTTCCGAGTAAGAGATCGCGTACAACTGCGTGCAGTCATTGAACACCTTCGCCTTCCGACAAACGTCGTGGTCCAAATTCATGTCGTTGATATTCGAAGCGCAGGTTTCCCCCACATCAGAGATCAAGATCCTAGGGTCGTATCTGTGAATTGCTTGGACCCTCTTGTAGTAGTTCTTTATATTTATGTATCCTTCGTTCGTCATGATACCGAACTTTTTCAGCACGCAGTGTATGATGCAAGGGATGTCGTTACGGTCTATGCGTAGTGGATATTTGTACAGGTTTCGAGGGTACATTTCTGTAAGACACTCGTTCTTGACCTTGTCGCTGTTCTGGTCGCGTGCGTAGAGTATGGATATTGAAGGCTCGGAGTCCATTGTATTCGAAAAGAAGTTTGATCGGTAACTGCTCACTGTCAGCAAAAGTGTCGAGAGGATGACTATCTCTGAAATTGTCCATAAAAAGATATTGGCGATTTGCAAAATATTGAGCCACTAACTTTGAATGGATCGTTTGGTATTTCAAAGCTCAACATTTATTTTAGAGCTTTCAATATTAATCGAATCGGTTTTATTATTTTCGTTAAAGTTACAATGCTGTAAATGATAAATGTCCCAGAAAATATGAATCACTATGAAAAATAGCAGATCAATTTCACCCATTTATTACAAAGAGAACTCCACTTTTATCATGTAGATCCAAATCGCATTAAGGCATACAATCATCTCTCATAAATTCCCTTTACTTTCCTGCTTTGAATCAACCTCCGAAAATGTTATACAAGATTATTTCAACCGGAAATTCTGGCTAAAGAATTATGAATTATGTCGTAATTTCTTTTAACTGTTCGTACATTTACAATGAAAATAATCAAACATGAAACTGTGCAAAATATTGGAAAACTAAAAATCAAATCATGGTAAATATCCTGTTTTAAGTCACTTTTGCTATAATCTAACAAATGAATACCAACATATCAGTACTGCTATGTAAGTATTCATTTGTTTGATTATTAATCTTCGATTTTTTCTAGTGAATTAAAATGGAGTTAAAACCCATTCCAGCCATTTTCGTGCACGGCCACGTGGCGCATTTTAGCTGCGTGGGTTCGTTTGTTTGACAATCCCGTATTCGTGCGTAGCGTGTGCATGGGTTGCAGTGGACGTTATCTCATATATATTCTAGGAAAGTGTAGACGCACGGTTGTGGTGGGAAATAAGCAATATCGAAAAAGTGTCAGAAATACCGCAAAAATGAATTTATTTAGAAAACATGAATCGTCACTATTTGTACCTGACATATTTGATGGATGATCAAGTCAGATAAAATAATATGAATTGTCTGTCAGTTTCTTTTTCGCGGGTATGCTAGAATTTTTCTTATCTTTGAAACTGAGTTCATAAATATAGAACCAAAATGTTGCGTTTGTTTTAATATTTATCTGATAGTCATTCATTATTTGCAGCTTAATTAGGTAGAAAACTTAAAATTGATAGTTTTTTTTTACGGTTTGCCTCCCTGATTAATTTAGCTATTCTCCATAAGACTAAACCGACTTCTAATTTTTTAGTTATCACAATAATTCTTAGCAAATTCTCAATTTCTGTAATGAATGTGCAAAGAAAAAGTATATTTTAATGAGTTAATCCTATTAACTTTAGTTAGTTAGCGATTTAGTCTTAAAATGATAAAAAAATATATATGGTAGGCGATCCACCTTAAGCTAATGCTGAATTCAGTAGGTAAATTATTTAAGTATTTTTATCCCTTTTCTGAAGTCTTAACGAAGTGATGTTTTGTTACTGTTCGGGGCTTAAGTGCCTCCATATAAACAACATTTGATGTCGCTATTTAATATATTACTAGTTGCGCCCCGCGGCTTCGCTCGCGTGGAAATACGCGCAATTTTACCATGTTTTCTCACTGTTTGGACTACGACACAAACATTTAAAAACCAAAATCAGCTAAATCGGCCCAGCCGTTCTCGAGTTTTAGCGAGACTAACGAACAGCAATAGATTTTTATATAAAAAGATTACGTGAATTTGAAAAAAGGCGGAGGTTCTATGTTGGACTGTATGTTTTTTGGTATTTTAAGGTTAATTGGTACTTACTTTCCATTTTCACCCTATTAAGATTTACACCGATATTTTCAAAAAAGTCCTGAATTAGGACATCGTTTCGTACCCCGCGAGAGTTGGGAATTTACTAAAGCTTTGTTGAAGTTTTCGGCTATGTTGTTAGTAGGATTTGACTGCTGTTTATATAGTAAGGAAAAACAATCGGCTATTGTGGCAGCGATAAGAAAAAGGTTTATTTTTGGCCACAAACTCGAATACCACAAGTCAGTAATTTGCTCCGGAAGTTGCCAGCTATTGTGTAGTCAGGTGTTGCTATTACATGGCACTTTATTGCGTAAACCTCTTATGCAACCAAACTAGTTGCAGTTTTGTGTCCATTTTACTTAGCTGTCGTACACTAGAGAGCATACACGCCTCGCACATAGTTAACACTTTTAGGTTAGGGCGTGTTCCCACTGTGTCCAGTCGAAACGACAGAAAGTCGTGCAGCTTAAAGAACTTAACCATCGGGAATAACATGGGATTTTATGGGAACACCTTACTCAGTATATACGAGTATCTATACAATAGCTTTATCATTCAAACAAAACACTTATACAGAAAAATCCACGATCATACGTACATATCAAAAACGTACATACCTACAGCCGAACATAGAACCTCCTCCTCTTTTCAAAGTCGGGAGTAAAGGTACCAGGTTTCAGGTTTCAGGTGGGGGTACTCCATTTTCCGCATTTGGACTCCACTTGGTCCTTTATGCGTAGAGCGTAGAGTAAAGGTACCGTCAACAACATTAATTGATCAACAGCGTAAATTTCCATGAACTGCAAGGCTACCACGCTATTTAGCACATAACGTAACTCTCGTTATAAGCGTTATTACGCCCATTTTAGCGTGAATAACGCCTTTTCACGCTAATTTTAGCATGAATAACGAGGCCTTCTTGTGAGTGGAAAATAAATGTGTTTTTTTATTTATTTAACATAGAACTTCCTCCTTTTTTTAAAGTCGGAAAAAAGGTACCGTCAACAACATTAAAAACAGCCTGCGGGGACAATCATAATTAGAGGAATTAGTGGTATTGCTCTAAATCCCTTTTCATTGAAGTCAGAGTCCCTTTAGGTCGTCGCTTCTGGCTATTCCGGCTGTCAAAGGCTTAAAGGACTAAATAAGATCGATGAAGTATGAGTGTGTCTTGCTATAGGTACAGAGACTCTCATTCTTAGCTGACTCCCTGTATAATATGAGCTCAATTTAATATTATTATATTACAGAACTATTTTAAAACTAATAGGTATAGATGTTATTACGGTAAGATCAAAAGTGCAAGCTGCTTTGTATATAAACACCAATTTTAATAATCAAGTCTCGTAGACTTGTAACTTGCCAGGGGTCAGTTTACTATGAACTGTACCAGCCAGAGACTTCGCCTCATCATCAGCATATATTAGTCCACAGCTGGGCTGAAGCCTCCCCTAATTCGTAGGTAGTAAAAATCAAGACAAAACACAGTCTTATGCAGGCATAGGACTGTGTTTTCATCTGTGTTTTTCTTGATGACTTGAAACCACTGCCTACTAAAGCCAGTTGCTGTAGACTTGAAAATCTGTACAGTGTGTTAACAATTCTTTATTAACTCAGAAAATAACAGCCAAATAACTGAAACAAATTATAACTAGGATTAACAGTTGAAAAACTTGAGCTTATTGAAAACAATCTAGTGATAGCTCGACTAATCCGTATCCAATCGGAAGCGTCTCCAAGACGCTGACGACGACGCTGAAAACCTATACTTGCAATGCTGATGCACTGCGTCTGATACTCACTAGCTCCCGTCGCGTCTACCAGACGCTGAAGAGGCCTGGTACCCCACGGACCGGTGTGATTACTTATTTCGTTTCAATCATCATCTTTAAGTAACTCTTGCACGATAAATAGTCCTACTTTTCTGATCCAACACCAAATATTACAAGTCTTCGGGGTCATTTCAGTGGTCGTTTTGGTCTTAGGAGTCGTAGTGTTTATAGATTTAGTAGTCAAATGAGTCACTATATTTGTTCCTTTTGTTGTTATTTGCATGTGCATATCGTAATAATAATCGTAGCTAGGTATATAACATGCTGCGCCGCTCGCGTTTTCGATAGAACAGCGTAGAAGCCAAATCAAAAACACGATTTTCACTGTCATAAGTTTCATTGCCGCTTTGTGTTTTTTTTGCTGTATCTATTTGGATCCGACCATGGAACGATCTTAGTTTCACATAAGAATGTTCTCTTTTGAAAACATCCGAACCTTAAATCCATCATAATGTTGAGCAGAACATCATAATTCCTGGGATTCTCACCTGAAAAATACAACAGTTATTCTCAAGTGAATACAATCCCATAAAAATAAAAAGGCCTTGCGCTTAAGGCCTTTTTTTGGGATTGTGTGACAGGGCTGTGTGTGTAACAAAATGATTAAATTATTAGTATGAAATTTACTTGACCGTGTACATTGTAAGCAATAGTAAAGTTTTTGTAATCAGAAATCTTTAATATTTTTATGCTAAGCTATTCCAAAAACACGAAGCATAGGCTACAAAAGGAACATCACAGAATGGGTATTTTTGTTCGGAACTTTACTATTTATTATACCTATATATTTTATTTTTTTATATATATACACGCTGCGTCCCTTAAGTGTTCAAATACGTAGTTCAAAATACGCTGTAGTAGATATACTATTTAGCTTTAATGTGATTTTCACGTAAGATGCCATTCAAATGTATAAATAACTGTATTAAAATTGTGAAACACATTTCTATAACAAAATATACTCACAATGTGCTTTAATAAAAATATTTCTTGTTCACGGTCCGAGGAGCCCTCACTGTTTTTATTGAATGAAATGTAAATTAACTGTCCGCCCACGTCGGACGAACTGCGTTATTCATAAAATATATTTTGTAGAGTTATAAAGTCGAATAGCTAGTCATAGGCTATCTGATTTTTATTCTAGATGCAGGAAACTGCCGCCAAGTTCTTTAAAGAATACAAACAAGGGCTTCTTGCAAGTAACAAGTACTTTTAACTTTCCTTCTAGTTTATTCAGTCATACATTTGCTATAAAATGAAAGAAGAAGGTATTGAAGGCTATAAAAGATGAAGGAGAATTAGGGTTTTGGACAGCTGTCAGAGATTCGGCCTATTCCGGTCAATTACGTCACTTTGTCATTGAATGCGTACATATATTATTTGAAAATGATGTACGCAATAAATGACGATGCGATGTAATTATTGTCTATTCTATCGTACAGAACAATCCCCGTGCTTGCCAACCTGCATACAGTATGTGTGTATTCGGTCGTTTTCCATTTTTGACAACGATTTTAGAACATTGGCCATTCAATCTGGCAAAAATCCGTTTCGATTGCCCAGAACAACGCAGATAAACCTAGGATTATTTTGTGTCTTAAGTTATGGTGTGGTGTAGTAGATTTAAGGTAAACAAAATGTATTTCCTTTCACTAAAGAGACATAAGTAAAATAATTTACGAGTTAAAATAATCACAAAAGGGTCACTTAGATAATGTCTCTTCCTGGTTACAAATAAATATATATTCTTATTCATAAAGTTAGTAAGAAGTAGTTATTAGTTTTGAGTACTCTGTTAACCGGTAAAAAACATTTTTGGAAATAAATACTTTTTTTTGTTATAAAAAAACCCACCCTATTTTGATCCACATCTCAAGCAGTGTTCATTACCGTGAAGTTAAAGGCCATCTCAATCAACTTTAGTCTTGGTTAAAAGTTTATTCATAACCGTGCGAGTCATTGCAATTATTTTTGTTTGCAAGACTGAAAATTCAATCTGTACGTTGGATTCCCTTAGATATTACTTATCACAGTGATCACTGAGTTCTTGGTTTATTTTTAAAAATCCTATTTCAATTTTCAATCAAGCTTGTGGTCTTGTGGAAGACTTGTCAACTTGTTTTGCTTTTATATTTTGCGATTGAATCGGATGTTTTTAGTGTACAAGGTTCATAATTATTGAAGGTTATTTTGTTTTGTTATTTTTAGATACATATCACAGCGACCGGAAATAGTAATGATTGGGACAAAATAAATTATAATAGTCTTAATAGTTATCACAAAATATGTCTATCAAGGTTAGTATGACCTCTGTGGCGCAGTTGGCGAAGGTCCGCCTGCGATGCAATAGTTTGGGGGTTCGATTCCCGCTTCGGGACAAATATTTGTACGTCGTTTAGTATAAAAAAATTGCTATCTATGTAATGTATTGTATTATGTATATCAGTTATCTAGTATCCATAACACAGGCTCTGCTTAGCTTGGGGCTAAATAATTCTGTGTGAATTGTCCAGCATTATTTAATAGAAAGTGGATGCTGTATTTTTTACTAGTAGAATACATCTACTGTACTTAGTTTTCTTGTCTACACTTAAATTAAAAACTAAACTAAAATGCAGGTCTCGTCTTTGAAACAATTTAGTGTTGTTTAACTAATTAGCCAGCGAAGTATTGTTCTCCTCATACAAATTAGTTACTTAAGTTAAAAGAAACTTAATGTTCAAAGTGTTTTACGTTTTGCGCATTTTTTCTCTATTTTGTAATAAGTTAAAGTTTAATCACATGGTACAAAACAAAGTCGCTTCCCGCTGTCTGTATGTCCCTATGTATGCTTAGATCTTTAAAACTACGCAACGGATTTTGATGCGGTTTTTTTTATTACATAGAGTGATTCAAGAGAAAAGTTTATAAAGCATTCGACACATAGATTTCCACTTGGGTGAAGCCACAGGGCGCAGCTAGTATAATCATGAGTAGAAAATGTTTGTTGCACTAACCTTTTTTATGTTTTACTTAACACTTTGACTGCTGAAATCACACGGTATGTGTTTTCTACAAGTGACTAATATGCGTAGATCCACACTAGCGCAGCGGCTGAGAAAATACAGATCTTTGTGACTCAGCACAGCCGTAATATTTTTCGAACGAAACGCATGTGCGGCGCAACACAACCGCTGTGTAGAGTGGCAGCACGAATTTTTTAGGTTAAAAAAAAGATCGCAGTCGTCGAAAAAAAATCTCAGTCAAAGTGTTAATAATGTATATTGTTAGGAACATATTACCACAATAACCATATTTCGAAAGATCTGTATGGTCTCTTTATGTGTATATATAGATAATATTAAAACTGTTAAGGGGGTATTCTAGTGTAGAATTTCAAAAAAATGTTTTTTTTTTTTTAATATTTTCAAAGTTTAACTATTTAAGAATATGTCTACGAGAGGATTTTTGAAAATTTAAATTATTTTCGGAGCTATAGACATTTTACTGACCCGGCCTCCAAACTGGTTCGGTTGGGTCTAGTCGGACAAAAGACATTAGGGAATCCGTCTACCTGAATCTATATTTCTCAGTTTAACCTAGAAGAGAGAAACGCAGAAAATAGTTTTTTTGAAGTAGAAGAAGGTCTGATGTATGAAGCAGGAATGGCAGATTGAATAAAAGTAAGTATAATATATCATTTCATGACTTTGACAGCGAAAAACTTTAGGCGAAACTTTAAATGCGTTTTTCTCAGAACAGACTTTTTAAATATATTTGTCACGATTTCTCGAGTTCTACTGGACCGATTCACTTGAAATTTTCAGGGAATCTTCTTTATAGACCTCTCAAGAATTGGAACTAGCCTCATCCCCAAATTTCAATTTTGACTATTTTTAAAAAATTCGAGAAACTCAAAAAAATGGTAAAAAAAATCGTCTTTTTTTTCAAACAGTCGCCATTTTGTCAAAAAAAATTTTTTTCACTCATCGCTAGTTCTGATTCTTGCGACATCATTGCAGATTAATAATCTTTTTTATTTTTTCATTTCAGATGACTAGGAGGGTAGAAATCATGTCAAAACTCATCTGCCAATTTTTTGACGCCCCCCACTTCATCGGCTGCCAAATTTTTAAATTTTTGACTTTTTATTTTTTTTTATTTTTTTCTGTACTCTTGAAACGTTAATAAATAACTGATAAAAAAATGTATGGTAAAAATATTGATTGCTTTTTTTTTACGACACTTTCAAAATGACCTAAAATTCATGTCTCTACACTAGAATACCCCCTTAATCTGAAAACAAAATAAATAAATACGTTTTTAACCGACATCGAAAAAAAGGAGGTGTGTGAATGTTCCATTCTATGGTGTATATCCCGGGGTGGTCCCATAGTTTTTTTTTATCCAAAAGCTGCCAGATTTTCAATTCAGGTCCTCAATAGTTTGTTCGTTCAATAACTACTTAAACTTTCCGTTATGATAACCTTTACGAAATTACTAAAAAAAAATTATGTCATTGCGTATGCCTGTTCGTAACGTCACGTCACCTGAACGGGCTCTAAAGGAAGATCAGAGCTGGCTAAGTCTCTTACGGAGCTTAGCCAGCATTATGCTGAGTTAGAGCCTTTTTGTAACAACTCTCTACATCTGTAACAAAAGAGACACCTATTCTATAAGTGTGTCTTTTGTTAATTTAAGTTGTCATGAATACATATGTCATAGAATAGTAGTCGTCGGTAGTTGTCTAGTAGTAGTCAACCAGTCATCAAGAAGTAGAACCAGCAAATCGGCGCCAAGAGCCTTTCAAGAATAAACGCCTAGTAATACAGTCCACCAGTCTTTTAATCAAGGAACGTGGAGGAGAACCCTGCCGTAGGAACGACACAGTAGGAGCTAGGACCCCCACAATTGTAGTCTTTCTATTATATTCTATAACAACTTAGCGCATGGGCTTTGTCGGCGCAAACAAACAGGGATATTTGCTTTACTCAGCCCCAATAAACCGTTATAAAGGTTATAATTACACAGCGTCAGTTATTGTAATGTATATGGTAAATACCACAAATTCCCGCAAAGGGCCCTGAGCCTTTGAACTTCGGTTGCGGCACGTGCGTAGGCCCTAATGCTGTATGGGATTAATTTCCATTTTACTGTGAGTATTACATTTTTCCGGGTAATTATTGTTTGTAGATATAATTCACGAAGGCTGCTATTCCAGTGGATCATCATATGAGAGTGGAGGAATATACATCTATGGTTGCTCCTATTTTTACTAAGGCGCAGTGTGGGGGATTTTTATCGTCATCATCAGATGATGATGATGACGATGGAAGGGGTTGGGACGAGTTTTGCTCGAACTCAAAAACTAACAATCTAACAAGGTATAGATTTCTTGTTCTTTACTATACCTCAAAAAGATTGAAGCGAACAAATAATCAAAGTGATATTTTTTTCCTAGTTTTACTTATGTTATTTGAAATTTGTGACGTGTGCAACAGTCCTGTAAGGTCTATAGGAAATAAATCATTTTGATGCAAGCATCAAAAGGAAGTTTGCGCACACTTGTGCACTTCATGTCCTGCGCACACAACTAGTCTACGTCTAGACTGGCCGCCGTGGCCAAAAATTCGCCTACGCGGACATTATACGTGTAGGATGTTGTAACGACCACCAGAGCGGTGCGGCCTAGTATGCTGCAACCTTTAGGCACCTGCCTACTCTACCCTGCAGTCTTCTAAATATACCTCACTATTATAGCAAATTAACAGAGTTATCAAACGCGTACATTCTCAAAATTTCATCATCATCAGCCTATATTAGTCAACTGCTGGACATAGGCCTCCCCCAAAGCCGCGAGCGCCATAGCGCCCTGTTTTCAGCTTGACGCATCCAGCATCTACCTGCAGTCTTTCGCAGGTCGTCATCCCACCTGGTCGGAGGGCGTCCTACACTACGTTTACCGAGTCGTGGTCTCCACTCAAAAATACGTTTGCCCAGCGGCCGTCGCTCAAAATGTAACTAAAGCAAATAACCTTATAGAACGTTTCCGTAGAAACAATGCGTGCAAAGCTGTGGGCAGAAACTAGTTGAAATAAATTGAGTTCCAAACAATCCAGAATTCCTAGAATAGCCCAAAAGCTACAGTTAAAACTTTATAGTTAACGGAATGCCAAAGTTACTTCATGAGTTCGTCTGAATACTTAAAATTTCTACGAATCAAGTTTCGGATCGAATTCGATTAAAAATCAAGGGATTTTAATTGATTTCCAAAAGACGGTTTTATTTCTATGGACCAATTATATCCAAATGATTGTTATCTTGCTTTTGTATAGATAATAAATAAATAATGCTGGACAATCCACACAGCATCAAGCTTAGCAAAGCTTGTGTTATGCGTACTAGATGTACAACTTATGCTTATATACCTCTATATATTATATACTTAATACGTTACATAGATATGTACATTACGTAGATATGTAGACGAGAGAAACCCATAAAATAATTTATTCTCGATTTTACTATTAACTAAACGATCAAATGTAATTGAAGGAATGTGGAAAACGAAATGGAAATGCCGTTGAAGAAGAGCTACTACATGTAGCTCTTCTTCAACTTTATTGTCTTGCCTGTGATAAGGTCTAGGTGTGAGCGAGGTAAATTATATTCTTTATTTTTGTAACAATGATGAATAACAGAGGACTGGCGTAAGTACATTCTTTCGTCGTGCACGTTTGACCTACATTTCGATGACATCGATGGTCATCGAAATGTTGTCCCTACAACAAATATTTGTAAAATCTGCTAATATTTGTTCTGGGTATAGAAGCGGTTTTTTTTATTTTCACACCGCAATTGATAGCGTGTCGACGACGACGACGACGACAACGCTACGCTGTGCGTAGTATCCGCTCCCCACTTCGCATTGCTTGCCCTTGAACGAAAAAACCACTCAATACGTTTTTCGTACGATGTGTCTGGCACCGCATACCGCAGCGTATTGCGTTGTGATCAAGAGACCAAGGCATAATAAAGCTTCTGAAGTTGATACATTCCTAAATTTATTTTGTAATATTGTGTTTTTTATGGACCTTTTTTGTCCGGAAAGAAAGAATCAAATTCTTTCTTTCCGGACAAAAAAGGTCCATAAAAAACACAGAGAGAGAATTGAATTAATGCATTTACGTTTTGAAAAGAAGAAACTGTCTTGTTGTGCCACTGTCTCGAGAAAATAATATTTCACATTCCATAAATTGCAAATTCCATTTGAAGTTGATCGTCGTGATTGGAATTCCAAAGTCGATAATCTGATGCCACAGAGTGTTGGAAAAGTTTTCGGCGGCATACTTTATGAAATACTAAGCCAAATTATTTGTATACCTTAAGCTTGTCGCACACCTGAGAAGCAGCGCTGCGGCACAGCACAAAAATGAGCTCTAACTCGTAACATTTAGATGTATTTTATATTGACGCCATCAGATGACAGAAGACGCGCGGACCACTCGTTGAAGCTTATAAGAAGCCATTTTGTCACGGTAAAATTTGTTTAAGTTCATTTACGAGTACGAGTTTTTAAGCCCATATTTTTGAATGCACTTTTTGTACCTATATATGAAAATCGGTCCAGCCGTTCTCGAGTTATAAATATTCGAACAAACCCGATTTTGTTTTATATGTGGTGGGAGTTTTTCAAACTGAGATTCTTCCCAAGAAAAACGGAATAAATTCTAACCACTCCTTCGCACACTGAAATAAATAAATAAGCGTAGCTACTGAGGGAGGTTTCATGATATTAATAAATTATTCATGGCGCATCTCGAAGGTACAATTATAGGGGAGATAGAATGATGGCGCTCAAATTAAGTTAGAGGTATGATTCTATTAATGCGATCATTGTGGTGGCTGCTTTGCTTTGTCAGACTTCATCATCATCAACAAAATCTTGATACAAAGAAGGCTGGTAATACCTAAGCAACCATGCAAAAGTACTTTCAGACTCCTTTGCTTGCATACTTGGATAATAAATAATTGTTTGCAGTCTTTTGTGAACATAATCATTAAAAGAGAGCGAAAATAATTTGCAAAATGTACATCTCATTTGTTCATTAAATATATCTCAATATTTATATTGCAAACATGTTGTACTTAAAGATAGGTGAAATCGAATACAATAATCCTCGGCAAAAAGCAACTTAGGTCTCGTTCCATACGTGTTACGTAATTTACGTCGCGTCGCGTCGAATCAAAATAATAAATGAGTCTGATCAATCATTCGAATGCCTCGGTGTCTTCTCGAGAGATCTGAGAACCGAATAGTCTAGCCAAAAGATAAATTACCGCAATATTTTGTACAACATCCCCCATTTAATTTGTTCTTGTAATTTGCTCTCAGTTATAAAGTGACATAATGTCTAAATAAACCTGCGGGCGGAAGCTCTTCGAAATTTATTGTATATTGTGAATATAATTGAGAAATAGGTTTATTATGTTTCTCATTCTCATGATAGCTACACAGCCGCAGTGGGGCAGAGGGATAAAATGTTTGTACTCTCTGCACATATTTGTTCCGGGTCGCTCGTCATCGGTTCTTCGTCAGATATGGCCGGCCCACTGCCACTCCCGCTTGCTAACTCTTTGAGCTATGTCGACAACTTTGGTTCTCTGTCGTATGTATTCGTTATGAATCATATCCTTCAGAAAAACTCCGAGCATAGCTATTTCCAACACGCTGAGCGATTTTCTAGGACGACCGATGTAGCGCAGTGGGCGAAGGTCCGGCTGCGACGCAGGTGGTTGCGGGTTCGATTCCCGCCTCGAAACAATTGTGTGTACAATCTGCAAATATTTGTTCTGGTAATTTTCTATGTATAATAAAAAAAATATCTATCTATGTAATATATTGTATTATGTACCTATATCAGTTATCAAGTACACATAATACAAGATAATGCTGTGTGAATTGTCCAGCATTATATATTTATTATTTATTTTCAACTGGTGGACCAGCCCATACTGTAGTCTAGGCAGTGTAAGCCATAATAGAATATTTTTGGCGGAAACAAGTTGATTGATAGCTTAAAACCAACACAACCATTTTTCCTGATAAGAAATGAGTTCATTTATCAACCCATCAACAGTTTATCACGCTCTTACAAACCTTATGACGTCATAATATGAAATGAGTTAATATCGAACACATGCTCTAGTAGTAAACGCACTTTATGCTGTCGAGTGATGCCAATAAGGTTTAGGATTGGGATCTCTCACCTCAAATAAACGAGACTTCTAGCAAAGCACACGTGCCTTTACTACTGTGCGTCGGAGAACAAAAAAAGACTCAAGTCCTATACTTTTTACTTCTATCGGCAGTCTCCAAAAAATGGAACAGAATAGAACAGAATAGAACAGGATAGAACAAGATAGAACAGGATAGAACAGGATAGAACAGAAAAGAACAGAATAGAACAGAACAGAATAGTACAGAATAGAACAGAATAGAACAGAATAGAACAGAATAGAACAGAATAGAACAGAATAGAACAGAATAGAACAGAATAGAACAGAATAGAACAGAATAGAACAGAATAGAACAGAATAGAACAGAATAGAACAGAATAGAACAGAATAGAACAGAATAGAACAGAATAGAACAGAATAGAACAGAATAGAACAGAATAGAACAGAATAGAACAGAATAGAACAGAATAGAACAGAATAGAACAGAATAGAACAGAATAGAACAGAATAGAACAGAATAGAACAGAATAGAACAGAATAGAACATAATAGAATAGAACAGAATAGAATAAGTTTATTTGTCTCAATACACAAAAACATGATTAAAAAATAAAGGACAAAACAGATTTTTGTAATTGAGTCACAAGGCCAGTTAGCAATGACTTGTTCAATGATTTATAAAATACTACAAAAAATATTCTACTAAATAAAAAACGACCAATTTTGCCAGTCCATTCCTTTATTTACGAAACTTACCAGTCTTACCACACTACAGTAGGTTTGAAAGTAGATATTTTATTCAGGTGTTTGTTGTTTCTGTATCGGTAAATCCTTTTTAGGGTCGTAGTTCGAAAACACTTACTTATTCAGTGTCTAATGTTGTTTCATGATGATTTATAGTTTGTTTTATTTGAGACAAGGATCTGCCACACACGCGTGTTAAAGAATAAAAAATTGAATGAACGAATTGAATGAATGACTTGAATGAACTGATCGAATGAATGACTTGAATGAACTAATTGAATGAATGAACTTTATTTGTTTTAAGAATTACACAGATTATAATAAACTTAAACTAAGAGGAACTATGTAAGTGTTTAAGTCCAGTAACAAAATGGCTCTGCCTCAGCATGAGTTTGATGACTGGCAAGTTAGCAACCAAGCGCTGGTTTTCCGTCAAAGCAACTTGTTGGCTTTCCGGACTGACTACCCACTACCGCTATAAAAACAACTGTACTTGAATCAAAGTATGCCTATAAATAATTCTATTTTCGTTATGTCTCGATGCTTTTTTTTTTTTTTTTTAATCATATTTATTGTAAGGACCTTTATAATTAATTACATGGCGGTCCTATTGGATTAACAAGATACTAATTTTAAAAAACATACTAACTTATCTAATACACAGTAAACAATAAACAGTAAACAAAAATAAGGTAGCAGATAATTCAGAATATATGTAGATGTATAGGTATCACTTAAAATGACTCACCGCTGTGAACAGCTGTTTCGCTGCTTCGGATGTCGGCTCTGCTAGAATTTTATTAAATAGTCCTACATCATAGTGATGTAGGCTCAAGGAACTGACTAAAATTTTTCTTTCTTGTTGGAAACGAATACATGATGTTAATAAATGGTAGACATCCTCCACAACTCCACAGGTGTCACAGTTAGGCGAGTCAACCTTTTTCATTAAAAATGCAAACTTTTTTAAAGGCATGTGGCCTGTTCTTAACCTATGTGCTATAACTATAATTTTACGCGATATCTTTGTGCAACCAAACCAAGGTACATGCGGAGGCTCACACTGAATACACTTATACCATATACCCCTTTCAATTGACCTCTGATCGAAATACTCTTTCCAATTTATGTAGCACTTTAATCTAAATTTAGGTAGGGTTTCCGAATAATTTGGTAAAATATTGTAATCTGTTCCTTCTGTAACCGCCTTTCTTGCCAATGTGTCTGCCTCTTCATTGCCTTTCAAACCAATGTGTGATGGAACCCATTGAAGTTTAATTTTTATACCCCGTGCATTCAAATCGATCAGCTGCGATAAGATATTATATGCAATCGAGACGCCTCTCCTGCCAGAGGCGCATCGAGAGATATGTTGAAGGGCGCTTTTACTATCACTACAAATAACAAACTTATCTCTTGGAACTCTGATAACATACGCGAGGGCTTCCGAGATTGCGATGAGTTCCACTGACATTATCGAGATATGAGTATTAATTTTAAACTGATTATTTACGTTATTAGCACCAGCCCTCAAATTTGGATCGTAAAATGCTGCCCCCCGTCCAAATTCACTCTTTGAACCGTCCGTATATATGGCATAATAATCAAAATAATTTTCGTTGAGCTCTTTTAATATTTCGTTTTTAAATAGATTTACTTCCTGATGTTTTTTAGAGTTCTGCATACAATCCAAATTAGTTTTAATTGAATCTTCGGTATCAACATTAGTTACCCATGTTTCCAAACTAAACATATCTAAATGAGCAGAGGCATATATATCATCATTTTGAACAAAATCTAAACAAGTAACAAGTAACGGTTTTTCTTTAGAGTCCCAATAAGTGCTAGATATACAATGCGATGATAGGTTCTTTATACATTTTATTGATTCGTTATCGGTCCACGCTTGAGTTTTGGAACAGTATTTGTAGGCTAGGTATTGTCTCCTAATATGAAGAGGAGGTATACATAGCTCAGCTTCCATTGTATGAACCGGTGTACTTCTAATAAACCCGCCAATTACTCTCATAGCTTGGTTTTGTACCACATCTAGTTTGTACGAATGTACCTTTGCACAGTTATCAAACAGATAGGAACCATAATCGAGTCTGCTCCTAATTAAAGATATATATAGTCGACGTAGATGTAGGGGATGCGTTCCCCATCCGGATCCAGTTAAAACTTTAAAAATATTTAAAAACTTTTGTGTTTTAGCCACGGTTTCATTGACGTGTTTTCCCCATCGTAATGAATTGTCTAACCACATACCTAGATATTTATATGCATACACACGCTCGATCGCACATTCATTAATCCTTATACTCAGTGGCCGTTTTCTGCGACCCCTACTAAAAACACAAAATTTAGTTTTTGGGATAGACAATTCTAAACCTATCTCACTCAAAATATTAACTAATATGCATAAAGCGCTTTGTACAGTATAAGCACAATCAACTAAGTTTCTGTCACTCTTATATATCACAAAATCATCTGCGTATTGACATATATAAACAAAATTGATTTCTTTACAAATTTTGGCAGTAGTAATGTTAAACAGAAGGGGTGAAATCGGATCCCCCTGTGACAAGCCCTTACTAGTGTACCTATACGTAATATTATGAACTGCATCATCATCATAAATCTGCAAACATCTATAGCTCAAAAACTTCCATAGATATAGACATATTGATTTTCCTATTCCGATATCATCAAGTATTTTTGTAGTTTTTTCAATCAAAATATTATTGTAGGCATTTTCTACATCAAGGAAACACGCTATCGTAGGTATGTTGTTTGTAATACCTAGCTGAATGAATGTAATAATTCGCACTAAGCAGTCTAAGGACGACTGGCCGCTTCGAAATCCCGTTGTTAATGGAGATAACAGGTTATTTTTTTCGACAAACCATTCAACTCTTTTGTTTAACATGTTGTGAAATATTTTGCATATGCAAGACATTAGAGATATGGGTCTGAGTTTTACGACCGAGTGTGATAAGTTAGGTTTAGGTATAGGTACTATTGTAATATCCCGCCATTGTGACGGAATGTCACCGTAGTTAATTAATCTATTAAATAAGCAGATAAGATAAAGTTTAGCTTTCTTTGGTAAATGGTAGATCATAGAATAACTTATTCCATCATTACCAGGAGCTGTGTCTTTTTTTTTAATGCAACGGCACATCTCATGCAACGTAAATCTAGCTTCTAAAGTCTCATTAGATGAGGTAAATGTTGGTTCACAAGGAGTTACGTAATCGGGCGCTAGGCCACATAATAGTCGATCCTTATCTTCTATAGAAACTTGTACCTTTTTTGTCCTATAACCTTTCATCCATCGTAGCCGTCTCCACATGTTGGTAGCCGAAGTAGATTCATCCATACTATTACACATTTTTTGCCAACTCAGTGCCTTTGCCTGTCTTATTTCTAGTTTAGATTTAGATGTTTTTTCTTCCAATGTCTGTAAATTACGTGGGGTGGGATTTTTCCTAAAATTAACTAATGCTAATCTACGTTCTGCAATTAATTTAGATAGTGTAGGGCTCCAGTATGGTTTGGGTTTAAATTTATTTGTAGGACTGAGACATGTTTTTTTCATAGGGATGGATTTATCAGCAGCTTTTAAAATATTATCAATAAAAAAGTCATATGATCTTTGAATATCGACTTCATTTGAAGGATAATCAATACTTTCTAAATAGTTCGCATATTCGTCCCAATTGGCTAAGATAAAATTTCTTTTCTTCAAAAATTTTAAAGTCTCGTTGTGTTTAAATCTTATTTTAATAATACAATGATCACTACCAAGATTCTCATTTAATACTTGCCACTCAAAATCTGTTGCTAAGTCGGACGTTGTAAAAGAAATATCCGGGGAGGAGCTTTGAACAATAATATTATTAACTAGTTTTATTCTTGTTGACTGACCGTTGTTTAATGACACAAAGTTAAATTCTAAAGCGGAGTCATAAATTCTACTGCCCCTAGCATCATTTCGGCTAGACCAATCCGTGTGATGCGCGTTAAAGTCCCCAACAATTAAACAATTACTAGAGAACTTACCAAAAATTATATCCCAGTCAGCCTGCGTGGTTGTAACTGATGGTGAGCAGTAAGTAGACACTATATATTTCAAACTACCACAATTCATTAATTTAATGCATAGGACTTCTATACCTGTATTTGGGTGAGCTATGTCAAGAATCTGTGCCTTAATAGATCTATGTACTATTACAGCAATACCTCCATATCCGTCACTTCTGTCTTTTCTATAGGTGTCATAACCAGAGAAGTTTAACTGGTTTTCGGAATCTAACCAAGTTTCTGAAACGAAAGCTAAATGGATTTTCTCTTGTGTTAGAAGAAGTTCAAAAACAGCAGCTTTAGGCTTTAAACTACGTGCGTTCCATTGGACTAAGTTCAAAGAGTGTACTTTTGTTACGGGTTGGACCGGATCCACCTATGAATACGAGTCACCACTTATGAAAGTGATGACTTGGCTAAGTAGTTTCTCTTTCTTTACCAAACTGAGAACGTATCGCACAACATCATGTAAAACTAAGCTACAAACACTTTTTATCTTGTCCTCGAAACTATCATCTGAGTCAAAAATTTTCTTCACTTGCGTTACTAACCGTCCCAGTCCACTCATTATACTGCTATAGTTGTCCTCTTCATTTTTCTTATCTACTAAATTAACGCTATCATTTTCTGTTTCGTTTTCCGAATGGTCCATCATTTCCTCAGTTTGTAATTTTTTTTTCGAATTTCTTTTCTTCTTTTTCTTTCCTATCTTCTTCCAATCATGTTCGAAGTCAACTTTTTCACTTTCGTCTACAGCGATGTCTGATTCTGTATCTTCTCTATGAACAACAGCTTTAGTTATAAGTACACTCTTATATGACGGCTTATTTCCACTATTCTCCCTTGCCTGTGATGTTTGCGCCTCAACTTCTGTATTCTTTGTTTGTTTTTTGTATTGTATTGTAACTTTTTCTTCAAAATTATTTTCTTTTTTACTCTTATAGATTGTAAGGGCTTTTCTATAGGTACAATTATCTTTAGACATTATATTTCTTAGATCTTTTTCTTTGAGAAATACTGGGCATTGTTTGTACAAAGCCATATGCGAACCTTTGCAATTAACACATCTTAGATTGTCAGTATCACAATTTTTGTGATTTTCACTGCACTTGGGACACACTGGTTTTTTGGCAGGGCACGCACGTGATAAATGCCCGAATTTCCAGCAGCTTGAGCATTGGCTTACCGGAAATGTATAGGGTTCCACTTTAAACCGACACCCGTACCCGAAAACGTACGGGGGCAAAGTGGAGCCTTTTATGCTCAGCCGAATCGTCTCACTGTCAACCCATTTTCCTTCTTCCGCTAATCGTTTCAGTCTTTTAATTGATAAAATTTCATAGTCACAGGACAGATTCTCCAGTGCCTGTTTTTCGTCTATGTCTAAGTCAACCTGTCTGACCAAACCGTAGGATAAAGTTACCTCATCAAACATCTGGCATCTGTAGCCTAATGATTCCATTTTCGTGCAATTCACCAGTTTTTCACACTCCGTTCGACTATCAAACGCAACAAATACTCTATATGGGCTTCTATATGATATCTTCATTATGTTTTGTATTTTTTCTGATCTTAGTAGTTTGGCCATTCCAAATTGTTTCGGCAAAACTTCCCTCGACGTTATTGAAACTACATACTCCTCAGATAAATCACTTATTTCCATCACATCTTCTCCTTCGCTTTCTTTGTTGTCATTTTCATTGGGACGTTTTTTTTTATTCCTTGTTTTTCTGACAATTGTGGTGAACGAATCGAATTCACCAACTTCGTCGCTCTCACTTCTTGTTCTCTTCTCTTTTGTAGTCTCCTGCATTTCCTCGGTATTCAAAACCACTTGTTGATTATCGCTCTGCACTAAACTTTCGTCAACATCAATTCCGCCCGTGTCACAATACGAAGCGTTCTCGGTCATTGTTACAAACCACACAAGACCTGTGGGTATGTAATAAGCAACTTCTAACTAGCTACGTAAGCGCTTACTAGGTTTTATTCGAGATTCGAATAAAGCACGGCCTGTATCACAAGACGCGTGCGCTTGCATCCACGACTAGCGCGCCACTCGATGTCTCGATGCTCCTACTTAGTGTTTCACAATTTGCAGTAGGAGCATCAAGTCATGGGTGTCCCGGTGCTCCTGTCAGTATTTCATCATCATCATCATCAGCCTATAGCAGTCCCCAGCTGGACATAGGCCTCCCCCAATGAGCGCCTATTATTATCAGTATTTACCTAGGAGTAGGTATTTAGGAGGAGCACGAGGAGGAAACGGATTTAAAACATAAGATTGGATTTAATATCACCAAATACTTCACATTAACGCATTCACTGCTCAACCTTCGCAAGCTTTGAACATGTTAATGCCAGCAGTCACTGAAGTTTTTGATGAAATCTGCTCTGAGTGCATCATCATGATGTATCGTTCCTTTTAGCTGTCATCAGCATGTAACCCCACAGGTAATCTATCAACGTCCTAATGGAGTTCGCGGAACTTTGACTTTTAGGGGCCCGCAGTTAATTTACATAAACCTCAAAAATATGCTATTACTCTTTTAATGAATTTATGACCGATAAATTGTAGATATGACATTTATTTTTTCTGTATTTTTTTTTAATTGATTTTTTTTATTATTATTTGTCTGTGAATTTTTTGTATTATTTTTTTTATAAATTTATAGTAGCTAATTATTGTAAATTTTATAACATTGCACGCCCAATAGGGCAGAATACATTGTGACCCATTACATTATAAGAACTTTATAACATGTATTTCACGCAATAAACGAATTTTGATTTTGATTTTAATATTGTTGAAATAACGACAAAAATTACATATGGTTTTAGGGAATTTTGATAGTTTTCAATGACAAGAGAGCTTTTTACTCGCGATGGGCCTACAGAAATAAAGAAATACAATTTATTTTTAAAATGGTAAAAAAACGGTAAAAAAATTACAAGCCAACGTTTTGACCTGACTTTGAAGCAATGTAGACTGCCATCAGCTGTGACGGAGTCTGGTAGTTTATTGTACACTGCAGTACCCATCTTCGTGAGGAAGCGGACGATAGTGGCGATAGTAGCGAGCCTTCTTAGTTATTTTATTTATTTAATAAATTTTCTCACATTTAATGTATATCATACATTTGGAAAATAGATGAAACTAACCGAACTCTGTTCCAGAGACCTAACAGCTGCTAGACTATATCTATCTCCCACCAACAAGTCGTTAACACAGATAGTCCTAGCATCAGCATACCAACCAATCGACGAAACAACACCCACACCAGAGCTGGTGTCCCTGATCGAGTACTGTGAAAGGGAGAAACTCGAGCTCATCATCGGCACCGACTCCAACGCACACCACACGCTATGGAATAGCGCCAGGTGCAATGACCGAGGAGAAGAACTGGTAACCTATTTTATCTCTACTAACCTTCTCCTTAAAAACAGGGGCTCTGAACCCACTTTTGTAACATCCAGAGCCCAAACAATAATAGACCTAACACTAACGACCCCAGACATCTCCGAATCCATCAAAGACTGGCATGTCTCTAAGGAGGCCTCATGCTCAGATCACAGATGGATAAGATATGTTCTGGAACTGTCACTACCCAGCCCACAACCTAGGCGTGTCCCACGTAAAACCGATAGGACTAAATTCTTCCAATCAGTCAAATTAGGAATTACAGACAAGCCTGACATACCTGATAACATAACAGTAGCGGAAATAGACCACTACACAAACCAACTAACATATATTCTTACCAACAGCTATGAACAATCCTGCCCTCTAGTCATACCTAAACAGGGGACAAACAGACGATGGTGGGGTCCTGAACTGCAAAGACTGCGTCGCAAAGTAAGGAAACTGTTCAACAGAGCCATAAACACTAGACAAGACGAAGCATGGGTGAACTACTACAATGCGAAGAGAACCTACAAAAAGCAAATTCGCCTCAGAAAAACCGAATGTTGGGAAAGGTTCTGCACCAACATTGAAAACAACAATCAGGCCTCCCGTATAAGAACTATACTGGCAAACGTGCCAGAAAGCACGCTTGGGTGCCTCATCAAACCTGACAATACCTACACCAAATCAGACGCTGAAACCAGCGAAGTGCTTATGAATACACACTTCCCAGGCTGTCTTGTCACAGACACCAATACATGGGAGGAAATATCAGAGCGCACGCCCACCGACCAAGATTGGATAACAGCCCAGAATATGATAAACCGTGAAAAGGTAATCTGGGCAATCAACAGCTTCCTTCCCTTCAAAGCACCAGGACTGGACGGGATCTTTCCAGGTATGCTCAGCTGGTGCAGTGGCTTACTAGCAGACCACCTAGTGAAGTTATTCAGGGCATGCATTGCCCATAGATATATACCTCACATATGGAGGGAAGTGAAGGTAGTATTCATACCTAAACCAGGAAGGAGTGACTACACCCAACCGAAATCTTTCAGACCTATAAGCCTGACATCATTCCTTCTAAAAACACTAGAAAGGCTTTGTGACAGAGAAATAAGAGACACCACACTCTACCACAACCCTTTACACTCTCAACAACATGCCTACAGTAAAGGCAAATCAACAGAATCCGCCTTACATAGCGTAGTCTCACGAATAGGAGGTGGATTATCATCAAAACAACCTACACTAGCTGCCTTTATAGATATTGAAGGAGCTTTTGACAAGACCAACTTCACCAGCATACACAGAGCCCTTACCAGATATGGTGTAGCGCCGACGCTGGCCGAGTGGATAAACAACATGCTCCAACACAGAGCCATACAAGTCAAAATCAACGAAACCACAAGAGGTGTAGTCGCCAGGGGCTGCCCCCAGGGGGGCGTCCTTTCGCCCTTATTATGGAACATAGTTGTTGACGAGCTAATTCGCAAACTCAACGGTCATGGTCTGGTCACGGTAGGATACGCGGATGACCTCGCGATCCTGGCGACCGGCTGTTTTGAGCACACACTATGTGACCTGATGAAACTCGCCTTCAAAACCATTGAAACATGGTGCAACGATCACGAACTGACAGTAAACCCAACAAAAACGGAACTGATCAAGTTCACAAACAAACGACAACTGGGTAATATAAAAATCCCAAAACTTCTCAACACAGAGATAACGCTAAAAACAGACGTCAAGTACCTAGGGGTCATACTAGATAGCAAACTGCTATGGAACAAACATCTTGACTACAAACTCCAGCGTGCGACCGCTACTCTCTACCAATGCAGCAGAATGCTAGGGAAAACTTGGGGACTTTCACCGAAAATATCCAAGTGGCTCTACACTGCTATCATCAGACCAACATTAACCTACGGAGCGATAGTTTGGTGGACTAGAACGGAACTGAGCACCGTGGTAACTAAACTACAACGCTTTCAAAGAATGGCATGCTCTGCGATAACAGGATGCATGCGATCCACACCAGGCGCTGCCCTAGATATAATTCTAGATGTAGCACCTTTAGACCTCTACATACAACAAGAAGCCACGATGTCGGCTCTAAGACTACACAACACAGGCCTCTGGGGAGTCACAAGAAGTCCACATGCGCAGATCATGGACAAGGCCATAACATATGAACCACTCACAGCGGCCCCTTGTGACAGAATGGCCAACAAACCAATACTAAACAAACACTACCAAATACAACTATACGAGGACCAAAAAGATGAATCAGGTACCCACGAAGTCAGAATTTACACAGATGGCTCCAAAACCGAAACCGGTACGGGTGCCGGAGTTCACTCACTGGACCTCAACATTAACATATCAATAACGCTAGGAACGCATAGCTCCATATTCCAATGCGAATGTGTAGCAATAACACAGGCAGCTACAGCCGTACAAAAGAGAGGAATCAAAGACCAACGTGTACGCATCCTCTCTGACAGCGCAGCCATACTCAGAGCCTTGGAAGGAAACAACTGTAGCTCCAAGCTCGTTTACGAATGTCACTCTGCTCTGGAAAGGATATCCACTGAAAACCGGATCATCCTACAATGGATCAAAGGACATAGTGGTTCGCTAGGAAATGATGCTGCGGACGAACTGGCACGGAGAGGATCGGCGACAACCATAGAAGGACCACCGCCATTCCTACCCCTGCCATTCTCTCTGCTTCAGACATGGACCAAGCTCAGAACTAGAGATACACATAACGAACGATGGACTAGCCAAATCAATTGCAGACAAGCAAGGACGGCACTCCCATCAACATCACCGAAGCTAACAAAACGCTTACTAAATCTGAACAGATTGGACCTACGTGTCTTTGTGGGAACACTAACAGGACACTGTCCACTAAACAAACACTTATTCACCATCGGAGCGACGGATAGCCCTCTCTGTAGAGGATGCCTCAGCAACGACGAAACAGCTTCCCACGTAATCCTGGAATGCGAGGGAGTTTTAACACAACGTATAGATATCCTCAACTTGCCGAGGTCGCTCCGCGAAGCCTGTGAAGACCCCAGGAAGATTCTGCGCTTCTGGACGGAGCTAGGCTGGCTATGCTAGCAAACTACTACGCATAAAGGACCAACTGGAGTCCAAATGCGGAAAAAGGAGTACCCCCACCTGAACCTGAACCTGAATAGATGAAACTATGATACATATCTAGTACTTTTTTACCATCTGTGCATCGACGTCAGCTGATTACGTCATCTACACGCTGTTGCCGTAATTATAAAAAGCGTGTTATTAATTTAGTATTATTTATATATTATGTATTATTGATATAGCTTTAAAGTGTATATTACTACGGACTATAGAATAAGTAAGATCTCCTACTTTTCTATGGTCTGAAACAAATTATTTTATTTTCAATTTCAATTTATTTATTAAAAATGAACAAAGAATTATCTCTAAGATACAACGGAACACTGGAAAGCGCATAAGTATAAAACTGTGTCGCACCTCCCAGCGCTCGAACTCAGGATACGGTTAAGGCCGATCTCACCAAACAGAAAGCATGGTTTAATTTTGTACTGTAAATCTTGATTAACCAATTAGTTAGTAATTTTATTTCTATAGGTAAAAAGTTTTGTGACCACAATGTCCATTCGACAATCAATGTACGGTATTCCGTCTCTAGCGAGATTGAACTCGCACTTAAGCTCTGTTCATTATAATATCATTATAATATTATATACATACTTATTAAGTGCTCTTACGTTAAGGATTTTTATCTAAAATACATTCGAGAGCATAGAAATCGCACACCCCCTACACCCCCTTTTATTTCGACCCTATTTTTGTTTGATTAAAGTTTAATTTTAAATATAACTTCAATTAAATTAAAGTACAAACTGTTAGCTTCCTAAAGACCCATAATGTCTAGCCTTGACCTTCGAAACCTTTACAGTAGCAACATAACAATAGAATGACCCTAATTAGCTCGTTTCAGGTAAATCGGCTTGTGGGATTTCGAGCAGGTATAAAAGGGTGTATTACAACATTTTTCAAGGTTTGCTGCGCTCGAGGATTAAATTATTGTAGTTCTTGGCAGAGGCCAGACTTTGATTCCATTAGAAATCACCTTACGCATCACTGCAAAAAAAACATAAACAATCTAACACAACACAACATTTTCAAGGTCATATTTATTACTTCTGGCAGGGACCAGCTTCTGGCTATCGAGAGCTTGACCCGGTTAGACCCCTTTGCCCACCGCGTTAAAATACCAACAATTTTCGCCAATAGAATTTCAAACATCTGAAAATGATGGAAGAAATTGCTCGTAGCGATAAGGCCGCCCATTGTGCATCTGTACCTTTGTTTGTTTGTTTTTTTCTGTGTTTGATGTGCAATAAAGCGTATTTGTATTGTATTGTATGATGATATAGCAAAACTAAAACAAAAACTGTCCGAAGTGCCTGGAGTGTATTGAAATATTGGAGGCCTTTATCTCGTCTTTTTGTGCAGTCCGGGCTGCGCTGCAGAAAATGAATAACATTTTAAAGTGAATCTGGATGAGGCATGAGGCTGAATAGCTCGGGGAAATGGGGAAATCAATTTAGATTTCAGTATATTCTACTTGCGTGCCATCTCGTCTATTGTAAGCCTTCCGAAGTAATTTATTGGTTTTGTGCAGTCCGGGCTGCGCTACAGAAAATGAATAACATTTTAAAGTGAATCTTGATGAGGCATGAGGCTGAATAGCTCGGGGAAATGGGGAAATCAATTTAGATTTCAGTATATTCTACTTGCGTGCCATCTCGTCTATTGTAAGCCTTCCGAAGTAATTTATTGGTTTTGTGCAGTCCGGGCTGCGCTACAGAAAATGAATAACATTTTAAAGTGAATCTTGATGAGGCATGAGGCTGAATAGCTCGAGGAAATGGGGAAATCAATTTAGATTTCAGTATATTCTACTTGCGTGCCATCTCGTCTATTGTAAGCCTTCCGAAGTAATTTATTGGTTTTGTGCAGTCCGGGCTGCGCTACAGAAAATGAATAACATTTTAAAGTGAATCTTGATGAGGCATGAGGCTGAATAGCTCGGGGAAATGGGGAAATCAATTTAGATTTCAGTATATTCTACTTGCGTGCTATCTCGTCTATTGTAAGCCTTCAGAAGTAATTTATTGGTTTGGGGCTGCGCTGCAGAAAATGAGTGACATTTTAAAGTGAATCTTGATGAGGCATGAAGCCTCATGCCTCATCAAGATTCACTTTAAAATGCTGCTGAATAGCTCGGGGAAATGGGGAAATCAATTTAGATTTCAGTTTATTCTACTTGCGTGCCAAGAATAGACTATTGTATCAACGAAGTGAACTTACATAAACTTTGGAACACTTGTGAACTGTAATATGTTCCACATGGCCTGTCGGCCGCTGTGGCCGAAATTCGGCTAGCAGGACAATAATTTACGAATGATAATTTACAATAATTAACGATTTGGAGTTATCTGTAATCTTATGGTCTGTAAATAAATAATTTGAATTTGAATAATTTACTGCCATTTTTTCTGGATGGACTTTTTGTCAATAAACCTCCTTTGCATTTATTCAAAGCCGGCAAGGGAAATCTGGGCAAAAAGAAACAAGCACTGACCGATCTTATATGTGACGCGGATACAGACTCTGATGCCATAACTACCTTCATAAGTACGACATATCTTAGGGACAATTCACACGTACCACAACCACACCACATCGCAGCGTCAAAATGTAGTCAAGCAGTGGCAAGTGTGAATAGTCTCGCTGCAGCTTTTTGTAGTTGCGTTGTGTTGTCCGACAATGTCAATGTGGTTGCGTTGTCGCCAGTAATTGCGATGTGGTTACGTCGTGTGCAGACACAGTTCAAAGTTCAACACCTGCGAGGAAACACGCGTTGACTGAACAAACTCATGGAATTCGAAGAGGAAACATTGTTATTGCTATCCTTGCTATGGCTTTTATTCACGCGACCTAATGACAGTGCGTCGACGCACTGTTATTGCGTCGCTGGTGGTTGCGATGTCGTCGGTATCATACAAGCGGTCGATAACGACTGCAAAATGTGTCACGTGTGAATAGTCCTAGTTATTCCGCCTCGGAACAAATGTGTGTATGATCTGCAGATATTTGTTCCGGGTGTTCTGGTCGTTTTCTATGTATGATAAAAAAATCTATCTATGTAATGTATTGTATTATGTATATCAGTTATCTAGTACCCTTAACACAAGCTCTGCTTACCATGGGGCTAGATGGCTGTGTGAATTGTCCAGCATTATTTTTTTATTTTCAATTCAAAATACGCCCGACCACCTGGTGTGGTTGTGGTCGTGGTGGTGTGGTTTTAACTGTCCCTTAAGGTAGGTAGGTAGGTACTGACCGGTGTCACGGGGCGTGATGTAATGTACCATTTGCAGCGAGCATAATAACGTCGTGTGCTAAAATCCGTCTCGCAGCTCGTTGCGCGTGCTTTCTTTCCCCGTGTACGTACTAATTGCTGGAAGGCTCGCTGTGTAACACGTAACATTACGCCCACTTGGTTCGCCCCGTAACAACGGTCGAGATTAGACAAGAAATCCCCTTCGCAGAGGGAACCGACACAGGATTATTGCAATAATCCTACCCAAGTAGGTACAGAGTGGGCGAAGCAGCAAAATTTGTTACTTTCTTTTGAAAAATTGAATTATGTGAAGTCAGTTTTTCAAAATAAAATAACAAATTGTATTTCTACTTGCGCATTTATTAGGTTTGCTTCAATATTGTGCACCACATTGCTACCACTTACAAGTAAGAAAAATAAAATAAAACTCCAGACGAAGACGGGAATGTTGATGTCCTACGTAAACATTAGCTGTGCTCCAAGCTACATCGCTGAACATTAAAAAAAATATGGACAAGTCACACAGCATGATCTAGTCCCAAACTTGTCTTATAATAATTCATTGGGTCTAAACTTTAATAACAAAGAAGATTCAAATAAATATTAGAAAGAAATTAGAAAAAGTATTTACAATTAAATAAATAAATAATGCTGGACAATTCACACAGCATTATCTAGCCCCATGGTAAGCAGAGCTTGTGTTATGGGATATACATAATACAATATATTACATAGATAGATATTTTTATTATATATAGAAAACAACCAGAACACCCGGAACAAATATCTGCAGATCGTACACACAATTGTTCCGAGGCGGGAATCGGACCCGCAACCTCCTGCGTCGCAGGCGGACCTTCGCCCACCGCGCCACATCGGTCGTTAAAATTGAAATATAACTGCAGATGTGCAAACAATCTTGAGGTAGGTACTTCAATTGATTCATATCAACACCAATCGGTGGACGCTGGCTGCATTGCCCCGCGCTGTATGGCAATGCTGATGCGCTGCGCCAGGATTTGATATTCAAATCATCGGTCCCTTCATTTCATCTTACTATTGCTACTTACTAGTGGCATTTTGAAAAAAAAAAGATTAAGAAAAACCACGTTAGTTTCAAAAGTTCTAATCAAATTATGTTATCTCATCGCTTTCGCCTACACCGTATAACGTAGAACGCGTAGCTGTCGTAGCTCCTTGCTACGTGAGTGCTACGAACTACGAAGTAATTTACTACGTGTCTTTTACGAAAGTCTCTTTGACATTGAGTGGTTGGCTTAAAGTTTAAAAGTAAATTTGTACGTTTTCTTGTTTTTCTCTTGCCCTTCGTTATTGATGGGATTTTCGTAAGGAAAAGTTTATGCTTGAAGTGTTTTGCTCTGAATTATAAAATAATTACCATAAAATTCTTACTTAAAAATGCTAGAACGGCTACAACTAAGAATTTTACTAAGTTTCCATCATCATCATCATCAGCCTATAGCAGTCCACTGCTGGACATAGACCTCTCCCAATGAGCGCCATAGCGCTCTGTCTTCAGCTTGCCGTATCCAGCATCTACCTGCAGTCTATCGCAGGTCAGACCTGGTCGGAGGGCGTCCTACACTACGTTTACCGAGTCGTGGTCTCCAATCAAGAACACGTTTGCCCCAGCGGCCGTCGTTTCTTCGAAAATGGTACAAAAAAGAAACATTGTTCAAAATTTAAGATGGAATTTATGCAACGATTGTTTGAATCCGCAATACAGTGGGAGAGAGGTTCCATAGAAAGACTGACTGAGAGATGATGGAACCCCAGGTATAATATATACATATATACCTTGACATGTGCGCGCGGGTTTTATTGCATCCTAAACACTACTTACATTGGTATTTTATGCTGTGTTGAAATTTTTGTTTAGTAACCGACTTCGAAAGAGTAAGTTATATTTTCGGCTTCATGTAC
Organism: Eupithecia dodoneata; assembly: GCA_947044415.1. Classification (NCBI taxonomy): domain Eukaryota; kingdom Metazoa; phylum Arthropoda; class Insecta; order Lepidoptera; family Geometridae; genus Eupithecia; species Eupithecia dodoneata. The sequence continues at coordinate 8,688,978 of OX345670.1, forward strand.
GAGTACGTATAAGTACCTACGTATGTTTTTGTATGTTCTTCGTTTTCTCCGTCAAGTAAGGACCGATGGGACCGAAAAAATATATGTACTAAATAAGGGTCCCGAGGTCTAACAATGAGATAAGAGTTTGTCCCGCAAAACATAAAAAAGTGTAAATTTGTTTACTATTTTCAGGTACATTATTATTACTTTTTGTATTATTAAGTTTTCTTACATAAAAGCTTTAATTGACATAAAATATCTTGAAATTTAGTCCGAGTTACATAAGTATATTATGCTAATCGTTCCATGAATTTAAATGAACCTTATATTCTTCCGAATAAAGCTCATAATTCAACTTATCAATGACGCAGTCTCAAATGTCTTACGGTATTCACTTTATTTGTTTTTCGCTCAAAGAGGAAGAAACGAGGATGCTTCTCGACACGTTCCTAAATTCTTTTATTAGATTCCTTGCTCCTTGTCACCGCGCAAACGTTAGCATGGAATCTAAAGGTCAAAGCATATACCTACATATAACATTATGGTCTATGAACACTTTCTTTCTTCGATTTCAAATATTTAATATATTATATTAACGTATATACAAGTATTTATAATTTCGTATATGTTTTGTATGGTATATAAAACATTGCCTACTCTATAATACGCCACCTTCTATATCTATACAATAGCTACGTGTCTATCCAAAATCCTAAGGTTGCCTGGAAGAAATCGCTCATAGCAATCTTTGTCTGGTGTATCTTTGTCTGTTTGTTCTTTACTGTTTGTTTTCTCTGTCTTTATGTTCAATAAAAGGTAGGTATTTGTATTGTATTGGGACGAGTTCCCATTCCATATAGGGATATGACGTGTATTAACAGGACAAGAATTATTAAATTATTATTGACCACGTAACTTGTTTTTATCCTGCTGATTAAAAATTAGTACTAGCTGTGCCCGTGACTTCGCGTAGATTGCATTTTTTTTTTAATATTCCATCTCTTTTTTTGTAAATAAAACTAGTCTAAGTTGCCGCTATAATAACAGTGAAGTCCGACGAAATCGGCCCAGCCATTCGGTAATTAACTGATACAAAACGACGCGACATACAGATGGACATAGAATTAGCCACGGAGGTATCTGTACCTCCGTGGAAATAGCCGTAATTTTTCCTTGCTCCAACTGTTGGAGTGGTAAACATTAACCTTAAGTCAACGTCTAAGTCAGTTTGAGAACTGTCACATGTCAGTGACATTAGCTTAGGCTACTGTTGTCCCGCCCCCTGATTATGTAACTGCGACCAGTTTGCGACAGGCGTAAATTAAGCAATCAGTGCTGTCAAAAGCCAATTTTGTATTAGATGACACCAGGTACTACGTCAACCAACAATCGAGCACTAGGATTCCCTCTGCTGGACAATCGGTGAACTAAAAATTGCTTACTTATCAAGTACTTTTCATATATCTTGGTTCAAATTGGTATTACGTAAAAGCAACACGACAGCAGTAGCGACTCGATTTCAAAGAGAATATAAAGTATGACAGCGATTTGAACTGTCAATATAGCAACAACCTCAGCTAGTGGCGGATTTACCAGCAGGCTGAGTAGGTTGGAGCCATATTTTAGGGGGCGGCAAATTTGCCATAAACATATTTCTTATCTAACAAAAAAAAAACAATATTATGTTCTGAATGTTATTAGATCCACACACACATAATTAAATCAACGCGTATAATGTTTCACCAATTACTCACTTAAATATTTTATGTATTTATTAAGTATTTGCTTGCATAGTCATAATGGGGCGCGGGAACGAATGTTTTTGACCCAGGGGCGGCTTAGCGGGTGCGTGGTGTGCTCTCATGGTGACGGTAGGACGAATCGGCGCCCCCCCCCCAATTCAATCACAAAAACAAATAGCGCAAAATCAGATTTTTGTGCCTTGAAGCTTTGTGCTTTGTGCTAGAGGGCACAAAAAAATCTAAGTAGACAACAAATTTTTCGCGATTAGTTCCACAAGCCAATAAAAATTTTTCCTTCTAGGTATACAAAAAAGCGAAACCGCACAAAATTCTAACGAAACCCACAAAAAAATTAACCGCTCCGCTTTTTATTAATTTTTTCATTCTTTGAAAAAACTAACAAAAATTTCGATATATCTTTTGCATACTAGCATTTCTTTTGTATAGCCATAAAAATCTCGAAATGATGCGGCTATCTCCGTCATTTTCGCGCACCGCCACAAGCCGATAGCAATTGCTCCTTCTGGCTATAAAAAAAAGCCAAACCCACTTTAAAAAATAACGAAAAAATCTACCGAAAACCACAAAATTTTCGCGGCTCTCTCGCTGAAAATACTATAAATTTTGAGAGGTCAGTAGGGGCGGCAAAATTTGAAAAGCCTACTGGCGGCAAATGTGTAAATCCGCCACTGCTCAGCATCTGTTTATTTGGCGATTGCGACTGAGAAGTTATTCAGAATTTTATGAAGAATATGCCTGTGTGACCCCAAGTTATAAATAAAAACCGTGAAACGCTTAGATTTTTCATTGGAACGATAAAAATAACTATAGGTAAGTTGTAGTTTCAATAAATTATACCTTCCTTCAGAATCTAAAAATCATTACTTTGATAGAAATTGTCCTGTAATGTGTACCTTTAATACAATAAATAAATGTTTGTTGTAATTTCAAAGATATGGCACGTACTGTCCTTCTCGTAGAGGCTCTTGATAGCGAAGATGGGAGAGTTCAACTTGAGAGCGCTCGTTTGCGGCGAAATCTTAGAGATCAAGCTAATCCTTCGACATTTTCAGATATCTACGAGTCTACGAGTTTGGAGCCTTAGGGAGCCATAGGCTCTCTAAAGAGTTATTCTCACGACACTGCCATAAACTTAAACCACATACCTATGCCTGCAAAGCGAAGACGAACAAAAGTGAGCTTGGAATTAAGAACCACATAGGGATCAAGTTGAGGACCAGAATCAATCCCAGATGCTACAAAACGAACGTCGACAAGTTTCTATTCTACCATTGTGGAATAACAGAACATAGCCTGCACTGCATCACTACATATCTATTATGATATGTGATATATAAATGAGTAGCTTTGAGCTGATTTGTCTATATCAGTGTTTTTAAAGTTTATTTCATTTTTGTTTGCCTTTTGTAAGTAGGTAGTTCAATTGTATAGGTACTGTTGAGTTCTGTGTGATTTTTAGTAAATAAATGTGTCTGTTAAATGTTTAGGTACACCTATTGTACAGTGACATCCTATTTAATATATATCTTTCTATTAGACTTAAATAAAGAAGGGAAGTAATATACAAGTTTATTATTTTTGACAATATGTCCAATAATTTATTGAGCATTATAGTGAGAGAGGCCTTTCCCCAACCTGGGGACCCTGCTAATAATCAAACATAATGTTTTACATATAATAACAGTACCTAAATTAGGAATCAATGTAGTAGGATCAAAAAAAGGCTTTTTTATTTTATTTGTTTATATATTATAGTGAGAGATGCCCCCGCCTGCTGGCGCGCGGCATCGGCTTGCGTTCGCGTTGCCTCTGCTATTATAACGGCGGCACCAGCCAGCTTGCCCTCTGCATTTACTCGTCTCTGCTCCAATTCAACGATGATCAGTCCACGATGATCCAACTCTTTGACCTATAAAATATTTGAATAAATTAGGTCAGCTGTTTATCGCAATTGTCATTTTCCTGAGAAAATATGATATAAGACTTAACAGCCTCAATCGCTGCCCTCGTGACTCCTCATGCTGTTTGGTTTTCTTACACCTTTTGCACCGCTGCTGGCCAGTTTTTGTTGCACCTCCCCGCCGCCGTGACCGTTTAAGCCTCGTAGCAAGATCATTTCATTCACGACCTATGGTCTCCTTTGACCTCTCTCCCAAGCCAAAGCCTTTGGCAAGGCTCGAGTGCGTCATGAGGTGCTGCAGCAACTAGTCTAGCTGGTCGTCTGAAGCTCGATGTTCCACTTAAATTACAAGAAGATTATAGAGACAAGAAACAAAACTACGCATTATAATTGATTGATAACTTACTTTTAGATCCAATATCCAAGGGAGTTTACGAAATCTTCTAAAATTAATTGAAAACTATGAAAAAAATAGCAAAAAACAACAACAAACAAATCAACAAAGACGCACAGAATAAAAATTTTACCATAGATAACGTTAAAACTAGAAATAATTGTTTCCACCTATTGCTACTCTGTTGCTAGTGGCGCTAATGAACGTTAAAACTACAAATAATTGTTTCCACCTATTGCTACTCTGTCGCTGGTGGCGCTAGTGTCCATGGGCAATGAGCAATCAGCAACAACTTAGCGATCGGTACGCGACAGGCTTCCGTAATACGGTTTCTAGTGACACTTTGCAACCGGTCGCGGAGCGGTCGCGGTCGCGTCGCTGTTGCTGTTGCTTTTACATAATCAGCCTACCGGTCTGTATAGGCTCTCACTATTGCTCTATATTGGCCGTTCTGTGTACAATACAATAAACTTTATCCGATTTCATCTAATAAACTCTTTGATTTCGTTCATAACCCTCCACCAACACACGACAAGCGTTAGGCACCTGTCTTGCTTTTACATGAACGCATTACAATAGGTCAAAGCAAGGCAGATAAAATATACACGTAATCTTGCGTGAATTGAGAGACCACCGGCCCAAAAAGTGCCTAAGAACAGTTGAGGGAGATTTGATGGCGGTGATAAAACGGCTCCTGCAATATTGAGTAGTGTACTTTATTGCACACTAGCTGCCCCTCGCAGCTTTGCCCGCGTGAAAATCTATGTGTCAAATAGTTTATAAACCTTCCTCTTGAATCACTCTATCTATTAAAAAAACCGCATCAATTCATTCAGTACTTTTAAAGATCTACGAGTAAGCATACATAGGGACAGACAGACAGCGGGAATCGACTTTGTTTTATACTATGTAGTGATTACATTATAAACAGGAAAGGTTTGATTTTTTGTTTGTTTGTAATGAATAGGCTCCGAAACTACTGGACCGATTTGAAAAATTCTTTCACCGTTGGGAAGCTACACTATCCCCGGTGAACATAGGCTATTATATTTTCAAAAAAGTTAGGGATCCGTACTAAAACCGTGCGAAGCCAGGAAGGTCCGCTAGTCATTAGTAAACATGGTGTCCATTTATGCCTAGACTTTGATATTAGTAATGTTTTCCTTGTCGGTTATATGCAAAATGTCACTTGAAGTCATCTTGAAGACATCATTTGAAAAACAAAGTTTAAGTGAATATGTTTAAATTGTTTATAATTATATTGTCTTTCGAGCCGACATGGAGTAAGTAAAAATGTCTTACTAAAATAATAACCGAATCATTGTATAAATAGTATATATGAATGTACTAGTGGTTACTTTTTAATTTCATCCACTAGAAGCCCAAAAATAAAAAAAAACAACTTATTTGATAATAATTTATCTGCTGGTTGATGTAATAACTACCTTTTTATTTAGGTCATTTGAGTATTGTCTTCGGTAATAAAAATACTATACATTACCTATCTTCACGCAATGACAGTAACTTAAAAAACGTGTCATATTTTGAGGGCGAGCTAATATACGCTAGTTGTGTGGTGAATGTGGAGTTTGATAATCCGATTTTCCGGTTTAAAAAACATGGTGAGAATTTAATTTTTGTTTTAAATTTATTTATTTATAATATATTTTATGTAAAGTGTGAACCGCAAGTTTCAGATAAACTGATTTATGAATCCAAAGTGACAAATTACCAATTATATAAAAGTGAAAATAGTGTTGTAATGCAAATAAAAATGTTACCCGAATACGATAATTCTGTTCTGGAATGTACTGACGGGCTGAACAAGATGTCAGTTCTAATACTTCTGGATGATTCAACACCGGGTAAGTCATACTGAGAATCGGGAACCGCAGGGGTAAACGTATCTCGAGTGGAGACCATGACTAGGAAACCGTGCACTACCTGCAGTGTTTCGCAGGTCGTCATTCCACCTGGTTGGGGGGCGTCCTACACTTCGTTTACCGAGTCGTGGTCTTCACTCAAGAACTCGTTTGCCCCATCTGTTGTCGGTTCTTCGCGAGATATGGCCGCCCACTGCCATTTCAGCTTGCTAATTCTTAGAGCAAGCTATTATTCCATTTTTAATAGTTCTGTTTCGACAACTCACTTGTATATGTTTTATAGATTTCGTTCTAAATGTCAATGGAATTTGGTTCCCTAAGCTTCCATATAATTTGAGTGGACATATTTATTATAAGAATTCCAACAATGAGGATGTTATAATAAGGGTTCGCACGAAGGACATCATAACGGAGGACGTGGAAAAAAGAGGTACCTATCAAAATTTCGACATTTGTGGCGCAGTGGGCTAAGGTCCGCCTGCGACCTCCTGCGTCGCTGCGGGTTCGTTTCCCGCTTTGGGACAAATGTTTGTATAATATGCAGATATTTGTTCTGGTCATTTTTCTTTCTATTTAATCAGCCGGTAACACCCACTGCTGAGTATAGGCCTCTTCCTTATCTCTGTACCCCTGGCGGTCCTGTGCCAGTCAGATCCACAGCTTCCCTACAGCCCCCACAATGTCGTCTGACCATCGGGCAGGTGGTCTGCCTCCGCCGCCGCATATCCCTAGGCCACCATTCGGTGACTGCTTTGGTCGTTTTTCTATGTAAAATAAAAAATATATATCTATGTAATATATTGTATTTATGTATATCAGTAATCTATTACCCTCTAGTAGCTTTTAGACAGGCCGAAGACAGAGTGGTGTGGAAGCGGTTCATCAGCGTCACCGTGAAAGCCTTCCAGGACGGGCACGACCTTCAGCAATGAAGACAACGACAAAGAAGAAGAACAAGAATCCAGTACCCATAACAGAAGCTCTGCTTAGCTTGGGGCTACATAATGCTTTGTGAATTATCCAGCATAATGCTGGACTGATATTTATTTGATTTATATTTTCAGTAGATTCTTTCAAACAAGTTTTTTCGGATGATGACATAACTAGAGAAATATTGTCGAGACGATACGCAAATACTTTAGGACGTTTTTTTGGAAAAAAACAAGTACATACAAAATTGACAAGGATAACAATTGATTGTGGAACATTATGTTTTGGTAAGTTACATGTTTTTTTAAGTAAAGAAAGAAATAATATTATTATTTGTAAGATATAATATTAACTGCATAAATGATGCAAATAATTTAAATAAACCTACATCATGCAACTACATAAATGGAACCTAGGATTCTTCCCTGATAATAATATCTACACTTACTCTCATTAACATCATCATCAGCATATATCAGTCCACTGCTGGACATAGGCCTCCCCCATGAGCGCCCTGTCTTCAGCTTGCCGCATCCAGCATCTACCTGCAGTCTTTCGCAGGGCGTCATCCCACCTGGTCGGAAGGCGTCCTACACTACGTTTACCGAGTCGTGGACTCCACTCAAGAACACGTTTGCCCCAGCGGCCGTCGGTTCTTTTCGAGATATGGCCAGCCCACTGCCACTTCAGCTTGCTAATTCTTTCTACACTTACTATTTTACTATTTTTTTCAGATCCGTATTTTGTCAACCTAGATCCTAGTAAGGTATTGGCCAAGTATATTTCGAGCACAGCTCGGAACACCAGTGTTGTAACATACGAGTTGGACTTCGAAGAAGTGGCGTGGATTGGTTGCACTTCTGCTTCGGGAAAAGGGAATATATCCTTTGTTGAAGGCAAAGAAATCTTATTAACACATAATAAAACAAGCGGTAAGCAGTAACATACATACATTTTATTTATAACTAGCTGCGCCCCGCGGCTTCGCCCCCGTGGAAATCCAGGTGTCACATGGTTTAAATGATAAAAAGTCCTGTGTACGTCTCCTGGTTCTAAGCTACCCCACCGATTTTCAGCAAAATCGGTTCAGCCATTCACTAACACGACTTTCTTTTATATATATACTTTCTTTTATGTATATAAGATATATTTTTTGAGACGTAGATACACCAATGTTTTGGACTTGATAATCGGTATACCAACCGAATCCTAGCGCTAAGCAGTGGCAACCTTCGCATCATGACAAGAGCCTTAACTGGACACTGTCGCCTTAACAACCACATGTTCAAACTAGGGCTAAGCGACACACAATCCTGCAGATTATGCGAGGAGGTGGATGAAACGACCCTCCATCTGCTAGGTGAGTGTGGAGCAGTGATGCACAAACTGGGCAAGCATTTGCATAGCCCAGACCAGTGGGTATCAACTAGCTAAGCATGAAATGAATGCCAACAGCACAAGTACCATGGGACTAATAACATTTATCAGAGGATTTGTCTTCACTACATAGTAAAGTAAAGTAAAGTACATTAAAAAATCATTTATTTCTTTAGGCTTACAAAATAAGCACTTAGACAAGTCATATTTTATATATTAAATTATTATCTAATAAAATTATTTTACTGTTCACTTCAATTTTTTGTCCACTAGTGGAAAAAGTGAAAAAGAAACCACTAGCATGTTCATCTCTTATATGTCTAATACATGGTTATTTGCCTATTTAAGTCTAAATATAGTATGATTCGATACATGTCAATATTTAAGTAAAGCTATGCACAATAACAAATTTCTTACATACTATTGTCGGTGCGAAACTGAGCGACATCTGGCCAAGCATTAACATCATTGAGATAATCATTTATGGAGTAGAAAGCCTTCTTGATGAGATTTAGTTTTATGTAATTTTTAAATTTACCAATAGGGAGCTTAGTTGCTTCCGATGGAAGCTTATTATAGAAGCGCACGCTATTGCCCATAAATGATTTCCCTACCTTGTGTAATCTAAATGATGGGATGTGTAACTTGTTCTTGTTTCTTGTATTTCTATTGTGAACATCACACTTTTTCATAAGGCTATCCTTATTTTTGTGGGTATACATTAAATTTTCATAGATGTATTGCGATATTACAGTCAGAATATTAATGTTTTTAAATAATTCCCTCAAAGAATCTCGTGGCTTTAATTTATAAATAGCGCGTACCGCCCTTTTTTGAAGAACAAATATGGTCTGGATGTCACCTGCCTGTCCCCAAAGCAAAATACCATAAGACATAATACTATGGAAGTAACTGAAATAGTATAATACAAAGATAATATAGAATAGAGTATAAAACAAAGTCGCTTCCCGCTTTCCCTATGTATGCTTAGATCTTTAAAACTATGCAACGGATTTTGATGCGGTTTTTTAAATAATTATAGTGATTCAAGAGGAAGCTTAGGTTTATGAACCATTTGACACATACATCTCCACGCGGGCGAAGCCGCGGGGCACAGCTAGTCTCATATTATATACAATATTTTATTTCAAAAATCAAAAACATAAAATAATGATTAACTATTTATCCATTTTAGCTGTGGTAAAAGTAGATACCAGCGGAAGATTTCGTTGTGAGTCATCAGAAGATGGACGAGTTACTACAACTATTTTAGATGTCACCAGAAACAATAGAAATAAGACGACGATCAAAAACCATCATGGAAGGGTCAAAGGTACGATAAAAGAAACTATTGTGTCCAATAAGATGACCGGTGGAATGACGACCTGCGAAGGACTGCTGGCAGATGCTGGATGCGTCAAGCTGAAGACAGGGCGCTGAGGCGCTCATTGGGGGAGGCCTATGTCCAACAGTGGACTAACATAGGTTGATGATGAAGACGACGTCAGTAGTGCAGATGGTGGGCGAAGGTCCTAACCCAATTGAAAGGTCCCGGAACCACCTGCTACGCAGGAGGTTGCGGGTTCAATTGCCGCCTCGGAACAATTTGTGCTTGGAAAATATCAGCAAATCGTACGATCTGCAGTTCTTTGTTCTGGGTGTTCCGTTATCTATGTACAATAAAAAAAATCTATCTATGTAATGTATTGTATTAAGTATATCAGTAATCTAGTATCCATAACACTGCTCTGCTTAGCTTGGGGCTCCATGAAGCTGTGTAGATTGTCTATAATTATAAAAAAAAATATAAGATACAGTAGGTACCGATATCTTTCCAAATCGTTACTAATGAATGATTCTTTTTACCTATATTCTAGCCTCCTAAAATTATAACAAATAACCGCTGGGGGTAAACATGTTCTTGGGTGGAGACCACGACTCGGTAAACGTAGTGTAGGACGCCCTCAGGCCAAATGGGATGACAACCTGTGAAAGAGCAGGGAAATGCTGGATGAGTCAAGCTGAAGACGCTATGACGCTCATTAGGTATATCCAGCAAATGGACTAAAATAGGGTGATGATGGTGATGATGATGCGTGTTCCTGGGTGCCTACTTATCATATCCTGATTTGTTTTCAGATAAGACCACAAGTATATCCACGGACAAGAGGCTAAAATTATCAAAGGGTCGAAGTAAAACACTTGGCCGATACACGTACGGTAGGTCTTCATTTTCCTATGTTTTGGCAAATCTAACTAAATCTATACCTACATATAGAAATGAACCCCTATTTCTTCTGGCCACGGTATAACTTGAGAATGGCTTTATCAATTTCATTCGTCTATTTTATGAATGTTTTCTAATACCTACATCGTGAAGGTTCTTAAATATAAAAAATTGCTATTTTTCAAATTTCCACGCGGACGAAGCCGCGGGGCGCTGCTAGTTTTCTATAAAATGTGATATTAATTACATATCTACTTTAAGTTGAGAAATAAATACAGAAATACAATTTATTGGTGAAACCACTTTTTTTCGTATACAATACATTTTGGCGGGCGAAGCCGCGGGGTACAGCTAGATGAAAATCAAAAATATATCATATTTGAATAAAGTCAAGTTATCAATTGTAATAGTTCGTTCACAGAATAGAAATTCTTATTATGTAAGTATCTAAATTAACTTACTTACGTATCTTAGCTTAAAATAAATATCTTGTTCTTTTACTATATACTCGATATTGAAACCAGTAGTAGTGGTAATTTATGTACCCAATGCGGGTAGATCGGTATATCTGAGAATAAAAACACAGTCGCTGTGACTCCAGTTATTCCGTGATCGGTGGCGTAACTACAGAGTGGCAGGTCGGCAAAATCACTCGGGGTAATTAATCTTTAACTTTATTATTATACCTTATTTATACGACACGACACGACACGACACGACACGACACGACACGACACGACACGACACGACACGACACGACACACATAAGCTGTTCCTCGCGGTTTCAGCGTTAAATAAACTAGAATTTTACTTTAAACATTTCCTCTTTATAAAATTTGTACATATCTTTACTTGCAGATTTGAAAGATATTTTGATCGCCGTATTTGCGACCATGATAACAACCTCAGTTGTGACTACCATCATATACACGGGTAAGTCATCAATTCCCATTTTTGGAGGGATTTTGGAAAGATTTTGAGTGATTTTCAAAAAACTTTAAAACTGTATATCTCGGAACCTGTACACTTAAAGACAATAAGTGTACCAGATAAATGCAGCTATAACTCCCTCGACTCGGCGAAAAATTAATCAGTCCCAATACCACACTATCACACTTTCAATTGGGTTAGAAGTTTTAAGACTACATCTTAAGGGTCCGGCGACCCTCGCTTGTAAAAATCGCTCGAATATCGCTGTCCCTGTTTAACCCTTGCGCCGCGCCACATGCGTGCGCGATAGCAATATAAGCCGTTCAAAATTTGGTTTGTTCCGTAATACCAAAAATTATGACTGAAAACTTTTTGTATTCTTCACAAAGTATTGTTATTCTGTAACTAGACAATATAAGCTATGTTCCTTAATAAATAAAACGTAAGATATTAATGTTTTTAATACGAAACAAATAGTAAGAAAACTTGTCCATTTTCGCATAAAAATGTGCAAAATGCGATTGGCTTTCATTTAATTTTAGGTAAGTATTTTGAAAAAAAAACTATTTAGGAACCTAGATAAATACTATTCAAATACAAATAATACAATATTATAGTGGAAATATGCTTGAATTGGAAATCATTTTGGTATTACGTTTGTATGAAAAATTCGTCCCTCTGGAGGCCTCTTAATTTGACTAGATAGCAGTTATTATCTAGCACCCATAACACAAGCTCTGCTTAGCTTGCGGGTAGATAATGCTGTGTGAATTGTCCAGTATTATTTTTAATTGTTTTATTATTTTCTTTGTATTTTTCCAGTCTGTTTGAAGCGTCGGCGGTCGAACAAACCAACGGTGGACGAAACTCATACAACTCCTTCCAACATCGATCCTGTCTACGAAACGGTCGGCTACGGCACTGTTAATGAACCTGGTAAATGTCTTATAACTGTGAAGTAGTCACATTACACTTCACTACATAGTATAAAACAAAGTCGCTTCCCAGCTGTCTGTCTGTCCCTATGTATGCTTAGGTCTTTAAAACTACGCAACGGTTTTGATGTGGTTTTCTTTAATAGATAGAGAGATTCAAGAGAAAGGTTTATGTTTACAAATAGATTTCCACGCGGGTGAAGCCGCGGGGCGCACCTAGTATATTATAAACTATCATTTGCTTCTGATTTCACAGACTTTGTTTCTATGAAAATTCTTGTCTTTGACTGTCACTTTCCAAAGGTCGATGTGCAAAATTTTTCACCGGAAACTGTAAGTCGTATCTACCTATCACAGCGGCCATGATAGGCTTATTGTTACCACCAGCAAGTATTCTATTAGTGTGAGGCCAAACGAGCGTTAATTTTTGAGTTGTAAGATGCGTAATTTCGGTCGCGTAATTTCTGCTGCATTTGGTTTCATAGAAAAGTCCCGTTTGATCCACACGGCGACGCAAAATGAGTTATCTGCTGACTCACACGCATAGTTCCAACCGAATTGTGTTCGCTTGGTGAGGGGAGCGAGGAATGCGTCAGTCAGGTACAGGTTGTGTGAGAGTCGAAACGAATAAAGCAACTGAATAAATTGCACCCATCTAGCAGCCCAACAGATTTTTTGCTGGGCAGAATTTATGCGACCGAAAATACGTGACACACAACTCAAAAAATTACACTCGTTTGACTGCACCCTACTTATTTAACTGGTGGAGTCATTTAGCGCCCGGCAAGCACCATCATATCAAATTTTGAAGCGTAATGTCTAAATCCTTTTTGTCTAATTTCAGGTGAAGTCGATAGAGCTCAGAGGGAGCCATATCCGTTGCCGCCGGAAGAATGCGAAGGTAACTCAGATCTAAACAACTAAATTAATATGAAATGCATCTAAATTTTACGAGTTAAAGCCGAAATTTTAATGCACATGTTTGTACTGTGTGGTAGCGGTGCACCTCTGATCTGCGACAACATTTTTATCTTATCGTCTTATCATCATCATCATCATCAGCCTATATTAGTCCACTGCTGGACATAGGCCTCCCTCCCCCAATGAGCGCCATAGCGCCCTGTCTTAAGCTTGGCGCATCCAGCATCTACCTGCAGTATTTCGCAGGTCGTCATCCCACCTGGTCGGAGGGCTATCGTCTTATAGCGTTACGAATTATACAATAAATAAATAAATAATGCTGGACAATCCACACAGCATCATCTAACCCCAAGCTAAGCAGAGCTTGTGTTATGGGTACCACATAGTAAGATAACTGATAGTACTTAATATAATACATTACGTAGATTGATATTTTTTATTATACATAGATAACGACCAGAACACCCGGAACAAATATCTGCAGATCGTACACACAATTGTACCGAGGTGGGAATTGAGCCCGCAACCTCCTGCGTCGCAGGAGGCCCTTCGCCCACCGCGCCACAGAGGTCGTCAATGTATTTGTATTTTTATTTTTCAGAAAACAAGAAATACGTGCATTATGATACGCCGTACGAGTGGCGGATATTCAGAAGTCCATTCCGACGAGTGTAACGTAAGATTCGTAATAAATAAATAATGCTGGACAATTCACACAGCATCATCTAGCCCCAAGCTAAGCAGAGCTTGTGTTATGGGTACTAGATGACTGATATATATATAAAATACAATACATTACATAGATAGATATTTTTTATTATACATAGAAAACGACCAGAACACCCGGAACAAATATCTGCAGATCGTACACACAATTGTTCCGAGGCGGGAATCGAACCCGCAACCTCCTGCGTCGCAGGCGGGCCTTCGCCCACCGCGCCACGTCGCGTCGGTCGTCAAAATAATACTGCAATGTAGTCTAAAAGTAAATAACAGTAAAATTGTAAAATATAAAACTAACAAAAAACAGGCTAAGAGTTTACCCCCTAGGGTCTAGTAGAGTCACTTCCTTTTAGATTAGTACATTTAGTACATTTCAAATTAGTACACCTTTATATATATAGATATGTTTCATCAGCTCAATATATTTTATTTTTTCTTTTCAGCGACGCGAAATGTGAGATTTAGTAAAACTCAAAATTAATGAAAACATTACTATACGGAACCCTAAGTTGTACCAATATGCAGACGATAATTTAACATGTTGAAATAATCATTGAACATTTTAGTTAATGGAAATGTTAATTTGTTTGTTAAAGCGGAATCCCGAAAACTACATAAAATTGCGAATTTTAAATTGTCCAATTTACTATAATATATTAAATATAATATATATTACTACAAACTGTTATAAGTGTGCCTCATTATAAATGAACTGTTCGTAAGAGAAAATAAAGTTCTTTATACCTAATTACAAATTTTAATGTCTTTTATGTCGGAAATTCTAGTTACGCGAAAATGGAACGAATACCCAAAAAAGTACAGAATTATAAATTGTATTCTCGTCACCTTGATGTTATTTGAAAAGTTTTGTATTTTGATCAAAACACCTTTTGATGTGTTCTCGTTTTGATATGTAGATTATTTAAAAAAATACTCTAGGGCTCGTATATTAAATTCATGGGAGTCGTTTGGGTCGCTCACTTTACTCTGTATAACTGAACGATGCCCGAATGCACAAGGGATGAGATAGATAGATATAAAACATGCTTAGAACAGAGGAGAGAATAAATAATATACAGAGATAGAAAGTTGTACTGATATGCGAAAAATAATCATAAAAACATATACATACAAACATGGTATGAGATCATTGTCGAGTTGTCTCTTGCTACAATCATTAAGGGAGCCGGTGCACTCTCCTGTGCACCTGTGTTTGCGTACTCACTTGGGCACTATAGTGTCCTGCACATCTGGCTCCCGTGGCTGAAGGTTCGGCTACCTTCGGCTAGATTGGACATCATGGGCGCAAGGAAAGAAAATAAAACAATAAATCACTTTGTTTTAGGTATCTTTTTTGACTATCGTGCGCTTTGAAAATGTAAACATTTTTGGTACCCAGGTAATCTATGTATACCATCTAGGTACGTGTACATCTTAGGGTTATGGTTTTCTGAGCAGCGTGTAGTAGCTGTAGGCTCCCTTGATTATCTGAAACAATAAATAGAAGCTGAAAGTAAATGATATTGATGATGATGGCTTTTGTGATATGCCCTAGATAGACTATAGTCTTAAAGGCATTTGTATTGTGCTTTACCACTTCACACTAAACGTATAGGACTGGACTTTAGATCCAGATCATTTATTAAATACAATACAATTATGTTACATAACTTAATTAAGATTGTCTTAAAGGCTATGCTAGGTTTATCTAAGCACTTTAGTACATTGCATGCTCTAAATGATACATATCAGCTGAATCATTGGGTCCTCAACTCTCTTTTGTTTTTATCATGGTACTGAAATAAAGGCACATAATACGACAACCAAGTGAAGTGTCGAGTGCTAGGCGCGCAGAGGCACACATGACACAGGTGAAGGAGACAGCGGGGTGGGAGTCTCCAGTACTAGGCATGCAGAGGCACAAATACAGGTGAAAAAGACAGGCAGTGGTAGACCGGCAGAAAAGCAGTAAAGATAAGCCAGATATTTGGAGAAAAGCAGGAGGTAAGGAGACAGGCAGCGGAGTTGTAAAGACAGGGACTGGCTCGTAGAGAAAACGTTCTATACCTACGACGAGTTCTTAAATTATGCGTAATCTAAAATGTTATTTTTATGTTATAAATAATGATAATAATTTATGATATACACTGTATAATGAATAAAATGTTTATCTGCTAAGTTTATCTGTTTATCTGGACCAGACAATGGTAGAGGCGGACGGTACTGACGTTGATGAATGTGGGCAGAGTGAGCTTTGCAAAGGGCCCGGCGGAGAAGACGCAATGGGGCTGCATCTGTCCGGCCAGTAGCAGCACGTCACCACCGCCTGCTGCGCACCACCACGAGCTCTCGTACGGACCCAGGCTCACGCTCATGCTCTGCACAGAGAAATATCACAACTCAATCTGTTTCCCCGGCTATGTGTAGAAACAGACGATAAAACAAACACATCAAGCTAACTCAGCACTAATGCGAAAAAGTGTTGTTAGTGTGGCTTCTAAAATTTCAAAAATAATACCTAATCAGTTGAAAGAGCTATATGTTATACTCCTTTGACATAAATTAATTCATTTGTATGTGTAACTATAATATTGACGATTTTTTCAATGAGTAATTTTCATGTAATTTTAGTACATGTTAAATTAATTCACGTCATTCTCTCACAATACTTTTGCAAACCGACTAATGGTCAAGCATGTTGATTAAAAAAATGTATTTTTACAACAATGTTTAGGTACTTTTTCGATAATGTAACAGCAAGAACTATTTATAGATTTAATTTAAATTGCATGATCCGTTCACATCTACGAAGGTTCACATGTTGCCCAAGTCATCTCTAAAGTTTTATGTTGAACAGGTCTGACAGTTTGTAGGTCCAATGCCCTAGCCTTGTGTCTCGCCAGGGCTCGGCCAACATATGGACCATGAAATGTTTTTCAACCTGGTCTGGTTGGGTGTTACCTTGTGCAGTACATCGTTGCTGTGCCAGCAGAACACGAAGAGCTGCGCCACACCGAAGATCAGGTACTCTGCCATGAGTACCTTCTCCGTAGTGTCCGTTGCCGACTGACAACAGCACAAGAAATTAATAATAGTATAATACAAAGTCGCTTCCCGCTGTCTGATTAGATCTTTAAAACTACGCAACGGATTTTGATGCGGTAGTTTTTAATGATAGAGTGATTCAAGAGGAAGGTTTATATGTATATAATACATGCATTTGCACCCGTGCGAAGCCGGTGCTGGTCGCTAGTTTGGAATATAACAATCTGATTCAGATGCTTCTCGAACACTCCGAAGACAAGTAGTGTTTGGTGCATTATACGTAACCGAGCTGTGGCATCGGGTGCAGGGTGGAAGCGCGAGCGACACTCACGGTGAGCTTGTATGCGCTGGTGCACAGCATGAGCGAGCACATCACCACGTACAGGAACATCACGGGTGACAGCAGCGAGTCGAACAGCCGCAGATGCCTGCCACAGACAACAAACGGTTACATGCTGGCTGGCTGGTGCTGGCTTCGAGGGCGGGCGGATCTTGGACTTACTCGATGAGGTCCACGTGCGTGCGATGCAGATGTGCCAGAGCGCCGCGGCGCGCGGGCGGCGGTGGCAGGTCACGCGCGCGCAGCCGCAGCATATCCATCTGCCCGCCGAAGAATACCATCACGACGACTACGGTGGCGTCGTAGGCGGCCATCACTGAGGCACCATACATGCACAGCAGCGTGTGCCACAGAACAGTGACCCAGCAGCCGGGCGCGCGCTCCTTGTCCCACGGTACCCACGAGCTGAAGATGTGCGGGAAGGGCATCGTGTGCGTGCGCACGCCCTCGCGCAACTCCGCCGAAGAGCCCCACAGCACGAGTGGCTGCGCCTCCGTCGTCAGTACTGTGAGGAACACCAGCGCCCAGTAGAAGTAGGTGAGCCGGCGGCAGTAGGTGGTGTAGGCGTCGATGACGGCGCCACAGGGTGCGTCTCCTGTTCCTCGCTGGCGGCGGTCTGCTGCGCTCACGTAGTCCAGTACGCGGCGCCAGCGGGCCTGCCACACCATGAACGTGTTGGCCTTGAAGATGCACACGACGCTGAGCATGGAGATCTTCAGGTTGGTGAGCACCAGGTCCAGGTCCTCGCGGATGACGTACAGCTCCATGTACTGTGTTACCACGAAGAACGTGCCAACCTCGTGGACGGCGATGCAAGCTGCGCGAGCTGGGCCCCCTGCCGGCATCAGGAATCCCACCTTGCGCATGATCCAGTAGTTGGGGCCCACCAGCGGCCGCTCCGGGTCCTCGAGGCTGTTCAGAAACGCCCCTAACATGGTGCCGGGTACGAAGGTAATGGAACATATTTTTCTTGGCTAAGTTTTTATACCGCACCTCGACAGGTGGTAACACCCCTAACGTAATCACAGCCGACTAACGGAGTTTAAAATTTATTTAATGGCTATTTGTAAGCCTACTTCAATTTAGAGTCTTCCCTATTTTGGAGTGTAAATTGAAATCAGGGGTTAATTTTAAGTTATTAGAAAATTATAATACCTTTGCCTAGATAGAAGTGACACGGACTAAAGAGATCCAAGATTATCATCGTTTTTTTCTGTTTTTGTCATCCAACTTACAGGTAATTTAGAACAAGTAGCAAACTGGTTTTGCTTATTGTTTTATCATGAAATGATTACCAAAATCATGTGTAAATCCTTTGAAATTTCAAAACAATAAAAACAATGTATAAGAATACACGTAAATTAACACGAAACGCTAGAAATAACTCTATATAAAAGAAAAATTAATATTTTTCATATAATATTGTTTCATTTTAATCATAGAACAGAAGTAGATCCGCTCTGGGATTCCTGAAATTTCAACATTTTTAATTTTAAATTATCATTGTTTTTTTTTATTATGAAATAAAATAAAAATGGTTGTTCGACGAATGATTTTTATAAAATCCGCTTTCCCATCCCTCAGATAGAATTGTCACGGTATGACATGATGACCCCTAATTTGAGCGTCAACGGCAGCGACAGGGGGCGGATCGCCGCGCTATCTCTTCGGGTTTATAAAAAAAACCGGTTAAGTACGAGTCGGACTCGCGCACGAAGGGTTCCGTACCAATATCTATAGGTAAAAACGGCAAAAAAAAATTATGTCTGTTGTATGAAACCCATAAATTTTTATATTAATTTAATTATTTTTAAAGTGAATATATAACCTAATAATCTGTGAATATTTCAAGCGTCTACCTGTTCCCGTTATCAATATCCAACAAAAACGAGCAAAAAAGTCACGTTTGTTGTATGGAAGCCCCCTTAAATATTTATTTTCTTCTGTTTTTTAGTATTTGTTGTTATAGCGGCAACAGAAATACATGATCTGTGAAAATTTCAACTGTCTATCACGATTCATAAGATACAGCCTGGTGACAGATGGACAGACAGACAGACTGACGGATGGACATCGGAGTCTTAGTACTAGGGTCCCGTTTACCCTTTGGGTACGGCCTACGGAACCCTAAAAAGTAATAAAGCCGACAAACAGACACCCGCTGAGGTAACGTGTCGTGTCCCCTGTCGATACACTAGTAATTACCTGTGTAGGATTCCCTAGCGAGTTAAGAAACCCTTTGAGCTAAATAATAAATTATGAACCCAGTTTGAACAATGGATGATTCTTCTTCTTCTTAAAAGGAGAAAAGCGTCATCACTTTGAAAAAAATTACTTCCATAACTGAATGGTGAATTGATGCTTGCTTTTGTCAATCGACGAATCGACGATCTCTGTGGCGCGGTGCGCGAAGGTCCGCCTGCGACGCAGAAGGTTGCGGGTTCGATCGTTCCTCGGGACAATTGTGTGTTCGATCGGCAGATATTTGTCCGGTTGTTCTGTACTGGAAATTATTTTAAACGAAAATTCATAGTAAGACTAGCACTGCTATAATAACGGATTTTTACCGTTGAAATTACTTCAAATCGTACTTTTACTCCAATTTTTCTTCTGTTGAGGTAATAGCATGTTTACATAAAATATCCCCGTGCGACACTGGGGATAGGCATCTAGGTAGGAGACACGGGGCTAATAAACTTACTCTTGCTTGACACAGAACGAACATAATTGATAAAATCTATTGCATTGCCTCCCTCTATTCTGTTATGAACAAAACATGGTGTATTTGATTTCTGTTGTACTAAGAAAGAAAAAAAATATTGTAAAAAAATTGAATAATGATCCAAGAAATTTTTGTATTTGACGTGACTTGAACCCGCAACAATAGCGCATCCCAATTATTAAATTTCTTAGAAAATAATACTTCAAAGTATACCGGAAAACACGATAGCATTTTGTTTTGTTTATATTTATGTATGTATTTTAATTTTAAATTGAAAAAAAGGACAATTCACACTATCTCAGCTTGTGTTATAGGATAACTAATTAATATACGTTACTAAGATTATAATAAATGTTAAAAAAAATTTGAGAACCCAACGCGTTATCAAACAATTTTTCAGTTTACTAATTTGTAACTATACAGTATACATGTTGACTTTAATAGCCAGTTTATGGAACCAACCATCGGTTTAAAATAAGTGTGAGGGTTTATGTTCGGCTGTGTTTTTTATTCGTTCGTCAATTACCTCGTTAATTGTGGACCTATTTTGATGATTATTTTGCTGTTAATCAGATCCGACTAAATTATCCTGAGATGGTCCTTATTAAATGTATTCTCGAGGGAATTTGTAGGTATTTGTCCCGCAAAACTTTTAAAAAATCCCCAAAAAGCTTAAATTATGATGAAAGTCCAGCGGCTATTGTATTGTTAATTAAACGTCTAATTGTCGATTTTTTAATTTTTAATCGAAATAATTACTCGCAATTTTTTATTGAAATTAGATTTTTATTTACTAAAAACCGATGTGGCGCGGTGGGCGAAGGTCCGCCTGCGACGC
This sequence comes from Eupithecia dodoneata, assembly GCA_947044415.1. Taxonomy (NCBI): domain Eukaryota; kingdom Metazoa; phylum Arthropoda; class Insecta; order Lepidoptera; family Geometridae; genus Eupithecia; species Eupithecia dodoneata. Next base: position 8,709,888 of record OX345670.1, read on the forward strand.
TGAAGGTTGCGGGTTCGATTCCCGCCTCGGAACAATTGTGTGTACGATCTGCAGATATTTGTTCCGGGTGCTCTGGTCGTTTTCTATGTATAATAAAAAATATCTATCTATGTAATATATAGTATTATGTATATCAGTTATCTAGTACCCATAACACAAGCTCTGCTTACCATGGGGCTAGATAATGCTGTGTGAATTGTCCAGCATTATTTATTTTATTTTTATTTTTTATTTTTAATTGTTTAAGGAAGGACTGGGAAATTCGTATAGCATAGCAGCACTTTTTGTTAGGTATTTAAAATCCGAGCATAGCGGAAATCGAGCATAGCGAAACTAACCGGCACTAGTGTCCAGTCTTCATTGTTATGAATGCAGTACGTAAGATGCAAACAAACAACCCTTACCAGGTCAGGTAAATAAATCTAATCGCAGGTAGGTACACACTAGATTGCAGATTACACACACTACCCTAGATTGTATGTGTAACATTAGTGGACTTTGTTGTTTTAAGGGTAGACTAGAAAATCACAGGCTATTTGAATGAGTTGTGTTTGTGTGTACAGCCAATTCTCTCCAGGTATGTAAATAATGTATGTTGGCAAAACGATTCGTTGTTCATCATAAAAATCTAATAAACAACAGAAAACAGAAAAACAACTCTTTTTTGTTTCAACTTGGGCAGACGGCATTAAGGTGAAATGAGTCCCAAAACGCACGTTTTGACTAAACGGAAAATCAATTTTAAGGGATCAAAACACATATTTTTAGAATATATTTTGATGAGGATCAAAAGTTTAGGATATTAGTTAGTATGTTATGGGAGTCGAAACACGATTGACTAAACTTAACTCGATAGAAAAAAATGGCAAAGTTACCTCTAAATCTTCATTTTTACAGAGATATCCCTACGGAAAAACCAATTTTATTTGCTAGTTATTTAATATTATTGTAATGAAATTTCTTCTACGTGTTCCCTAATAAATACTTTAGACAATTATGGTTTTAGTTTTTTGAGAAACAGAGCAATAACAAATTAAAAAATAAAAAGCAGTTAAATTGCGCACGGGCCGATCATTCGGCCACTCTTGCCTCCCTTTCTCGCCTTCCCCGCGCGGCGTTCGTTCGTCCTTGTCTTGAAAAGACGAACTCATTTCGCCTTAAGGTCCGGTCCAGACACGTGCCTTGGCAGACAAAATAGAATAGAATAGTTTTTATTTGTAACTCAATACACAAAAAATAAATCAAATATGATTAAAAAATAAAGGACAAAACAGATTTTTGTAATTAAGTCACAAAACGGACTCTATCTCAGCATGAGTTAATTATAAGCATGTTAATAATCCTACTAATATTATAAACGCGAAAGTTTGTAAGTATGGATGGATGTTTGTTACTCTTTCACGTAAAAACTACTGAATGGATTTTAATGAAACTTTACAATAATATAGCTTACATCAGAATAACACATAGGCTACAATTTATAAATATATATTGTATATTACCCAAAATATCTATCAACACGCGGGTGAAACCGCGGGGCACAGCTAGTATTATATAAAATTATGATGTTATTATAATGTTATATATCATAAATATAATACTGAGTGTACAGTATGTACAAACGTATTCGAGGAAAAGGATAAAACATTTCAAATAAAATTGAAACAATATCTTATTAATAAATGCTATTATGACTTAAATGAATTTTTTAATGACAAATGACAATTATTAAAATACATTATATAAAAAAAACTTAATACTTATATTATTGACTTAAATAAAACTATGTGATTGAATTTAAATTTTCCGCTCTCTCTTTCTCTCTTATCTATTAAACAGAGCTTTTTAGAAACCCGTCTCACTTCCATTCACTGTATATATTGCCACACCCTGCTTGGGTACCATTGTGTTTCTTATACATTACCTAGATACTAAGAACTACAAATGTACACAATGATGCAATAAAAATAAATATGAAAATATGAAATATGAAAAATATTTATATGTACAGTGCATACGCCAACAGACTGGCGCATGGAGGAATAAATATTTAGTAATTAATACGTATAATATTTATAAAACAATATCATGAAAGTGCACAGTTTCGCACAATGGTCTAGATCCCAGGAACCCCGCGATCGCTGACGTAGATTGCTGTACTTTATAGTTTTATGTTACCAAGGTTATCGACATAGCTCAAAGAATTAGCAAGCTGAAGTGGCAGTGGGCCGGCCATATCTCGCGAAGAACCGACGGCCGCACTGGGGCAAACGTGTTCTTGAGTGGAGACCACGACGGTAAACGTAGTGTAGGACGCCCTCCGACCAGGTGGGATGACGACCTGCGAAAGAATGCAGGTAGATGCTGGATGCGGCAAGCTGAAGACAGGGCGCTATGGCGCTCATTGGGGGACGCCTATGTCCAGCAGTGGACTGCTATAGGCTGATGATGATGATGATAGTTTTATGTTATTAAAATAATAATTAATCTAAATATGTGATTGATATAAATAAAAAATAATACGTGTTTTGTAATATGTATTTAACTCCGGCATAATTAGGTTAAGACATCATTTTGACTATTTTTAGTTCTTATCATTATACCTTTTCTGACCATTTTGCCCGACTCTGAGTAGACAAAGTGGACTAGCATAAATTCACTCAACGAAGTCTATAACTCGATTATTCTATGCGCTTTCCTCTTCACATTTTTAGAAACTAGGAAAATATTACTAAGGCGTCAGAAACACTATGTAGAAGAAGAAATATCGCCCGAGAACGAAGTCTCGTGCAAGTTTTAATTGTTTTACAGGGATTGCACAAGATATTTTTCTGGATGGCAAAGATGTCGACTAATTTTGTTTGCAAGTCTCTTCTGTACGACGGAGATAGCGCGAGTTTATTATAAAGAGATGATAATACCCTCTCGTGCTTCTATGCAATTCTATGTATTTATTATTATGTCCGTTACTTGCCAAGTTGTTAATTATATTTGAGTGGATTTTTATAGCTAAAGTAAAAGCTCAAACAGGTTGTTCAGTCTAATAGAATAACAACATATTGCCATGCTTAAAGCATCCTTTAACAACCATGTTGTGAACACAAAATCTTGTTTTTTAAGACATAATGTCTATATCAATTGAAACAGTTGAGCTAACTGCAGACTGCTTCAAACAATCTAGGGGTAACACAACTGATCCATATCAATACCTATCGGAAGCGTCTCCAAGACGCTGGCTGCATACCCAGCTGTATGGCAATGATGATTCACTGCGCCAGATAGATACCAGCTCCCGTGTCCTGTGTCGCTTCAACTCTGTCCATTACTTAATTATAATAACTTTAGAAACTCGAAATTTAAGTGCAAAACAAACAGACATGTGTTCTCATGAACCAGAGATAAACCAGAGGCCTTACCAACCGGCATTCGCTATGCGCATGCCGGTTGGTAAGGCTGATGAAGCGATTCGATTTCTACTATCGCTTTCGCTTGTCAAAAGTGTAATTTGTGCACCCAATAATCTTGACGTTGAAAACAGATTACGTCACATATCTAAGGCATATGTCAAATGCATGCATTTTTTGATTTTTCTACTAGCGCTTTCGCTAATCGCTTGGTACGTTGTCTAGAGCCCCAAGACCAGACGGCTCTATCGGAAGACCAGCGTTCGTTGTAACATGCTTACATCATAACTCATGCTGAGATAGAGTCCGTTTTGTGACTCAATTACAAAAATCTGTTTTGGCCTTTATTTTTATAATCATGTTTGTTTTATGCTTTTGTGTATTGAGTTGCAAATAAACTTTTCTATTCTATTCAAAACGGTATTCTAAGAATTACCAACTGCAATGCTTTACACCCACGTTATTCCAGTCCCTTTATCATTGTACCAGGAACGTATCAGCTCTATAGAATCCCGCCCACCGCGTGACGTCGCACCGTCCGTATAAGGGCGGAATTCGTACCCCGACCCTCATTCGCGTCGGAGCAGCCGCCCTGCCGGCTTCCACATAATTCGCGACTTACCACCGCGCGCGTATGTATTCAAAACATTCCTTTTACTTAATTATATTTAATATAACGTAGACGTTATTGGAAAATTATGTAATTTTTTGGCGAAGAGCGGTGATTTTTGCGGTTTTCTTTGGATTTTTATAGGAGAAAATTTATGTAAAATGGGTAGAGCAAGATTCGTGTGTTTAATTTTACATCTGTAACTTTTATTGCTAACATTAGAGGGAATGCGTTTGTCAGGTTATTTTTAAAACGACTAGGAAAATAATAAGGCTCTGGTATAAAAAAAGGTGCGTATAAGTGGTGCTTTTCTGTTTTCAAGAGAAAATAAGGTGAGTGGATTTTGTTTTCAGAGATTTTCGGAGATTGACTCGAGGAGATTGTATTTTTTTCTGTATTTTTCTGATTATTCGACGTCGTTGGCTAATTTTGGTGTAAATATTCTCTCAGAATTTACTTTTGTGATTTTTTGTAAAGGCGGTTATTGTAGAATATATCAGGAATCGTGGAAAAAGTTATTAAAAAAATTTAACATGTATATTCGTAACAGGTGGTTATTTCCGGTGCTGCGGTCCTTATTAAGGTTCTATGATTTTATAAAGGTAACAGTTTTGAAGTAGGCTATATCTATGTTATTTCATGTTAACTTAAAATTAAACAATAAAACAAATTAACTAAATTCGCGAGAGGAAAAGGGTCATGACGAAAAAACATAAAAAACAAAAGTTGGCACCCGATGTACTTTTTCTTTGACTGTATTTTGTTGAATAAATTAACAACTTAAATTATATTTCTGGTTTGTGTTTATTTGATATGTATTTTTTTCATTACATTAATAAAATGATAACGGCCAAAAGCCATAATAGCCCGAATTTATAGCATTTGCCACTCTTGCTAGAATTTCTCCCGCGTTCCTGGTGGATATTCTCTTTGAGGTTTCAAGAGTCTGAGGCTTGTTGAGATAGACCCGTGACTTTAGAAACCCCATAGTAAGAAGTCTAGAACGTTTAAATCGGGCGATCCAGCCAGTGCAAATCAGAAAAACGAGAGATTTTAATAATTATTTCGCGCTCTGGATGACAATAGCGATTCAGGTCTCATTGACGTGTATTTTGCATCGGTTTACTTCAGAAATGTCAAAGCAGATCTGACATTTACGATATGCTAAAATTATAGCATCTTCCGTTAGGGTGATGTCTTTAGCGCCTTGTACTATCGTATACAAGAACAAGACAAAAGCCTTCTTTGTTCTTATCAAATATTTGATATCTCTGATGGATAGCTTCGGTAGCTACCTATAGCTACTAAAGGAAACGTGTCTTCGCATACCTTTCGCGTTTATTCGTCAAATAAAATACCAATTTGCCTCTTTTTTAAAAAGTTGAGTGTTTTTAACCGACTTTGGAAAAAGGAGGATTTTCTATATTCGGCTATAAGTTCGCTATATTTTATATTTATAGTATGCTCGTCGATTTCTCCATTGTTTATGGACCCATTGTGATGTTCCTTTTCAGTCGTATGGAACATGATCCCAGGGTGATCCCAATTTTTTTTTACCGCGGGATAAGTAGCTATTTATCCTGCAAAAACATAAAAACAGTTTAAAACAAAGGAAGTCGGTTTAAAATTTATCCAAACAATGAAATTACATAAAACAAAATTCTTTACATTGTTTTTAACAGAACGGAAAGTTCAATATTCCTTTAAACACTTTGAAACGAAGGTTCGTTGACTCAAGTCGGGACAAACAAAACTAAATTAATATAAAATGCATACAGTGTCGCAGCTGTCCTTGCAACTGAAAGGAGCTTTTCCCCATTTATGTGGTTAGTAAACTAGGGTTACGACCCGTTCATATACGTCCCATACATTTCACGACCGAGTACCTTATAAATGTGCTCTTAGCTGTATAAAACTGCGTAGTTATATATAGCACACAGTTTTATAGGTTTACTTACTTTGTAATATACTAGGACAGTAAAAAGGGCTTTCATTGGGTAGTTATTTTTACGGTTATTGTAGGGTTTTTTCAATGATTCTCTCTCTTACTTACACAAACATCGAAACCTACATCTTCTCAAAAGAACTTAAAAGATGATGTCAGGCAATTCATATACTTTGACTTTGACACACATAATTATAAGTATTGATACAACGGGTATTTATCGCGTTGATTTTTTTGTCATCCCGTGACCACGACAGAGTGTAAACCTGTTGAAACGTCGGGATAAAAGGTAAATAAACGCGATAAATACCCGTTCTATCAATACTTATAATTATGTGTTTAGATCGCGTAAGTTTAAAAATATTTAGGCTGAATTTCAGTCAAGATGTTTTTGTATCTTGGCTTTTACTCCCTAAATATTCCTTTTAATTGGTATTACAAAAAAATAACCAATGTTTTGATCTTTTACGGGCTATGCACAAATAATTATTAGGTATTATAAATTTATCTTCGTTTCTTTTAAATTGCTGATTGTTAGTCTCGCTAAAAGTAAGGAATGGCTTGACCGAAATGACCGAAGTGAATATTTTATTATTGCTTTGTTATCTCTAAAACAGAGGTAATTTAAAAGAAATAAATAGGGGAAAATATTGTAGACACGAGGTTCACGAAGTCTTAGAATTATCTGTAAAAAATCTACTTTTGCTATCAAAAACTCTGAAAAAAGATGCGTATACTATGTATGTATGTTTTAATTTTTTGGGGTAATTCTTATCGCACCATGTTTTTTTTTACCTTTGGGTGGCTTGGGTGGCACTGCGGTCATGATAGGCCTATTGTTATCACTAGAACACAACGGGTTCATAGACATGCACATCAACGATAGTGATATCCTATAGATTTACTTCGGTTACGGCGCGGCCACATTCAACAGATACTAGCCATGAACGCAGGACACATTGTAGTGCACAAGTGTGCGCAAACCATGTTCACTCTCTATTCCTGTAAAGTATCAGGGCATACCGAAACAACTAGGGAGAGTTCAGGCGTTCAGGATCAAAGGCTTAACGTGCTTTCCGAGGCACGAGGGTGGAACACCGCCAACTTATTGTCTCCGGGCTGCTATTATGAATCCACGTATAATATACATAATGCTGGACAATTCACACGACATTATCTAGTCTCAAGCTAAGCAGAGCTTGTGTAATGGGTACCAGATTAATGATACATTATACATTTCTTAGAAAGATATTTTTTAAACTACCAGAACACTCGAAAAAAACATCTGTAGATCGTATAAACATTTGTCCCGAGGCGGGACTCGAACCCACAACCCCTTCGGAGACGGACCTTCGCCCACCGCGCCACAGCGGTCGTCAAGAGAGATTTAGTAACAATAAAATATATTTATTTCGTCAATAGACATATTTTTTCATTGACATTCGTTCTTCGCTACATTATGGTGCCATATTTTTATGAAGATACTTTAAACTATAAATCTGACATGAATTTCTATTATATTTGACATTGTAGGTTTACATTTAATTAATACAAACAATTTTTTTATATGAATGATTAATCAATGTTATTTAAGGTTATGGAATAAAAAGCTTTTTATTATTATTTTATTTATTTATTTGTTTTTATGAAGTTTTTATTCGATGTGCAAATTAAAAGTTTGTGGAAACTGAACTGTCTGATTAGTCGCCGATTCCAATTGCTATCAGATAAAGCTTTCCGATTGGGGTTATCACAGTAATACAATACTTTATCTAACGATTATGATATAAAACAGGCTCGTGGAGTTGTAGATTATTAGATGAAACGATTTATGGCTTGGAAAAGAAACAGCTGTGTTTTGCAACAAGTGTTTTCTAAAACTGTTGTTCTAGAAAGTTTTACTAAGGTGTAACAAGCAATGTGTCAATGCCATCATTACATTGTACTGTACATGCTAGTAAAAATATTTTCTTATACTTTGTTAAAGGTACGTTAAAAAAAATGAAGAAAATTGCTATTTTTAATATTTTCACGCGAAGCTGCGCTGCTGGTCGCTGCTGGTTAATAATATTTATTGAATTAAACACAAAAAGCGTCCACTTGCTTAAATCAAGTTATATAATTTCTTTGCATTCTTTTGACATTAAATTGAGACACTTCATACCTGGTAATCATATTGGTTCCCACGATACAGGCACAGCCTAGAGTGGGAATCATCATTAGTACTTTTGTAAATTAAGTATCTCTACATAAAGGTTGCCTGGAAGAGATCGCTTCTAAGCGATAAGGCCGCCCATTGTACTTGTATCATGTGATGTCTTTTATAATGATCTGTATCAACAAAGTATTTTTGTATTGTTTTGTAAACCATACCGTATTGACTTTAGTTCTGTTTATATGTAGTAATAAACATATTTTTCACTTTCATTTCATTTGCTGACCTGGCGTGGTTAGCGAGCTTGCTACCTGTCGTTGACAGCGTGCGGTCAGCACAATTTGAGGAGGCGTGTGGGGGATGTGCGTTGCGGCTTAGGCTATTTGTGCATACCTTTAGCGGTACGAATGATACAGGTCGGTATCAGATCCTTTCTGTGACGTCATAGGATGATGATTCTTTGATCATGGCAACTGTGTCTAGTTGGACACTTTTCTGCCAGTGTCAAGTAATACAAATTAATTGTAAAATTTCTTACATGCACTGCTACCTGAAATACCACAATGCATGGGAGGGTAAGTATCGCAGGTAAATTATTATGGGAGGGTAAAGCTCTTTGAAGTAAGGTTTAGCGGAGACGTCCTGTGGTAACCTCACCATTGCACGTGATTCTTTGTTATTGGCAATGTGTGTCTGGTTGGACACTTTTGCCAGTGTTTGTAATTCATTGTAAATTATCTGTTAAGTATCAAATTATGAAGATTGTTTGATACTTTCACCCGAGCCTAGTTCGTTATCTAACAGGGTGTACCACGTGCAGTTAGTTTGGCTTGGGAGACGAGATGTTAGAGTCCCCGTTACACCGCACGTCATAAGATCAATTCGGAGGTGGTTTGACAGATAGATACTTTCTGTGACGTCATTTTATCACGTTGGAGGTGGTTTGACAGATACTTTCTGTGATGTCATAAGATCACGTTGGAGGTCGTTTGACAGATACTTTCTGTGATGTCATAAGATCACGTTGGAGGTCGTTTGACAGATACTTTCTGTGATGTCATAAGATCACGTTGGAGGTGGTTTGACAGATACTTTCTGTGATGTCATAAGATCACGTTGGAGGTCGTTTGACAGATACTTTCTGTGATGTCATAAGATCACGTTGGAGGTGGTTTGACAGATACTTTCTGTGACGTCATAAGATCACGTTGTAGGTCGTTTGACAGATACTTTCTATGCCGTCATAAGATCACGGAAGTCCTATAACAGATACTTTCTGTGACGTCATAAGATCACGTTGTATGTCGTTTGACAGATACTTTCTGTGACCTCATAAGATCACGTTGTAGGTCGTTTGACAGATACTTTCTGTGACGTCATAAGATCACGTTAGAAGTCGTTGGATCACGTTGTTGGTGTGATTAAGTTAGCTATGCCGATGTTGCCACGCCAACAAACACATTTGCAATTCCCACGCGGGTGTGCCATCACGTATTGCACGAGGACAAAATTAAGGCCAATTTGTTGCCATAGATTTCATTCATTTCAGAAAGTTTACTTTTAGGGTTTTATGGCCTGGGAGAATTCGCTCTCAGCGATAAGGTAGCCAATTTGAACGGCTTTATATTATAATAATAATAATAATAAATAATAATACTGGACAATTCACACAGCATTATCTAGCCCCATGGTAAGCAGAGCTTGTGTTATGGGTACTAAATAACTGATATACATAATACAATACATTACATAGATAGATATTTTTATTATATATAGAAAACGACCAGAACACCCGGAACAAATATCTGCAGATCGTACACACAATTGTTCCGAGGCGGGAATCGAACCCGCAACCTCCTGCGTCGCAAGCGGACCTTCACCCACCGCGCCACATCGGTCGTCATATTGTACTGATTATGTATTAAATTGAGATATAAGGTTTGTTTATGTTTTTGTATTCATTAATTTCATTCTTGCTCGATTATATACGAGTATAGTCCAAGATTTTGTTGATTATTTGCCAAAAACATTATCGTATGAATCTTTACTCAACTGATAACAATAACAGATAACAACAAGTTAACAGCAATAGAACCACTATTAACAAACTACATCAACGCCAATGCATCAACGCACAGTTTCACGCGCGAGCAAACGAATAAATAATAAAAATGTATTTAACCCTAGACACCTAACCTTCGTCGAATCGACGAGTACAGAACAGAAATTTTGCTGTCAAAAGAGAAAAGGCAATTTTGTGTTCTTTTTTTTTAATTTTCATTAGTCTAAGTATATGTGTCATTTTATCTCAAAAAACTAGTGCCGAATAATATTAGGTATCAAATAAATATATGTATAGTTAAAACATAAATTGATTGTTTTATTTACTAAAACAATAATTGGTTTTTATATATACGTAATAAAAATAACGACAAAATCAAATAAAATATATAAAAATAAGCGCTAAACATTGTTCATCGAATCGACGTATGGTTAGGTTTAAAGGAGTATATTCGAAGGTTAGGTGTCTAGGGTTAAATAAATTCGAATAAAAATATACAGGACAATGGCTCAACTTCTGATATCTGTGTGCTTAACGCTTTTCAAAATATCACCTTTACATTACTGTGGGCTCAAACAACGGGATTGTAGGTAGGGTTTTGGATAGCGGTTGACATTTCCCTTCCCTTATCAACGTAAACTACGTGCCTAACTTCTAAAAGTGTCAACGTATTAAGTTGATAATGTGCTTTATTTACATAGAATAGAATAGAAAATTCTTTATTGCACTTTATCTGTAAACTATGTACAGTAAAAACTTTTTTTTTTACATTCGAGATAGATATATATATAGGCCTCCTCATCGATTTCGATGACGGCGACCCTAAGTAATCACGGATTTTTTCTATCATGAGCTCTAATATGGCTCGCTAGACCGAACTTGGTCTTGAATATCCTACGGCACGAATGGCAGTAGAGTTGGCCCGATGAGTTATATGTATACGTGTAGGAGGGCTTAGGTCTCTGTTTACGTATCTGGCGTCTTGCGTCCATTGCCTCGATGCGATTTTCCTCAAACGCTTTGACTCTGTTGTAAATAGTAAATCGCCAAGATGACCTACGAGAAGCAAGCTTCTCCCAACACCCCGGGTCAATATCGCAAGCGGTGAGGTGTCGTTTGAACACATCCTTGTAGCGCAGATGCTGACCGCCGTGTCTTCGATTACCCTCTGCCATCTCCGAATAAAATACAGCTTTTGGTAAACGACGATCTTCCATGCGGAGGACATGTCCACACCACCTAAGTTGTCACTGCATCAGAAGCGCTTCCATGCCGTACATCCCGGAGCGACGCAAAACCTCAGAGTTAGGAATACGGTCCTGCCACTTGATCTTTAAGATGGATCTTAGACATCTAAGGTGGTAAGTGTCAAGCTTTTTTATGTCTGGCTTGTTGCACCATGTCTCTGCGCCGTATAACAGGACAGGGATGATAAGCGCCTTATAGACACTTATTTTCGTCTCCAGCTTCAGATCATGGGACTTCCATACACGATCAGTGAGTCGCCCGAAGTTGGCAGCGGCGTTTGCAATGCGGGATGGTATCTCCGAAGCCAAAGTGTTATCGCTTCGAATAGTGCTTCCAAGATACTCGTATTTAAAGTGTGAAACCTCTTGCAGTGGTTTCCCATCTAGATTTAGTGTACTTGTATCAGCGTGGCTGCCTCTTGGTGGCTGTTTGAGGATTTGAGTTTTGGAAGTACTAATAACAAGTCCAAATCGTTGACAGGATAGATGAAGTGCGTCAACGTAGCTTTGGAGATGTGCCATACTGTCGGACATAAGGCAGACATCGTCAGCGTAAAGTATCTCCAGTAAGGAGATTCTTTCGATTCTAGATTTGGCTCTGAACCTTGTAATGTCAAACACTCCCTTTTCAGTTCGAGATAGAACCAAAGCTATCGACATAGCTCTAAGAATTAGTAAGCTGAAGTGGCAGTGAGCCGGCCATATTTATGTATCTTTAACCCTAGATCACTAACCATTCGTGTATTAGACTACGCGTACCCCGCGCATTTGTTGTTGTGGAAAGTTCCCGGCCCCTGCCGTCCTGCCCATTTCTAGTACCTTCCTTATTCGCATAATTAGTGACCCGCAAACACTCATTGCGGATGCACGCTGCTCTGATTGGGATACAATCGTCGCCTCACAGACTTGATTGATTTTTATTGAAGTTTTATTTCGTAGTCTGAGAAACGAATGGTTTGTGACAACGTTACTAGAAAATATGGTTAGTGAGCTAGGGTTAAATATTCATGTTATATTTATATTTATTCTAGCTCTATCCTTGGTACACCCCCTGCCTTTCTTTAATTTACACAATTCTTTCCATCCAAAGGTTGCCTGGAAGATCGCTTCTAAGCGATAAGGCCGCCCATTGTACTTGTCACATGTAATATCTTTCATAATGTTCTGTATCTGGTGTACAATAAAGTATTTTTTGTATTGTGTTGTATTACGCGAAGAACCGTCGACCGCTGAGGTAAACGTGTTCTTGAGTGGAGACCACGCTTCGGTAAATGTAGTCTAGGATCATCATCTTCAGCCCGTACACGTCCACTGCTGAACATAGGCCTCCCCCAAAAGACAATAACAACAGCATGGATAAAAAGAGCTATAAATATTAACAACATAATGTACTACTACGTGTAGGTATTATGGTATGTAGTGTAAGTATTTGTTTTATTTTTTATCTATATATTTATTAAACTGCCACCGTCTGTATTGTTCCTTCATCTCCAGTCCATCCTAAGGTTGCCTGGAAGACATCGCTCTCAGCGATAAGGCTGCCCTTTATACTTCCTTTATTCTACTGTTTATTTCTGTATGGTTTTCTGTTTTGTGTTGTATAATAAAGTGTTTTCTATCTTTTTATCTATCTATCTACATATAACTATAGATTATAGGTATAGCTTAGCTATACATAATAAACGACATACCTACGCAAAAGTACAGACCTTTATAACCAAGGCCACATTTCACCGAACCCTTATTTATAGCTGATCGGCGTAAGACAGGCAATACAACAATTAGATTAAACCGATAGCCGTCCGTTATCGACGCTGAGGCTGATACCAACAAAGTGGATTAACCGCATACATTAGTCATTCTCCGGATCCAAAGCTAGTTTTAACTTCACGATACGACGCCGAGCGAATCGTCTGTAATCATCATCTTAATCAACCTATATTAGTCCACTGCTGGACATATTTCTTTCGAAGTCTGAATTTATTTATTTCAATTAATTAAGTTGCTTTCCAATTCCTTTAGTACCGGATCCAACCGGATTGAACCAGCGCGGCGCTGTTCTTTCAGCTCTGAAAGGCCCAACGTTATTTACAGCAGATAAAATCTGATGCTATTGCGTCGCTTGTTTGTTTCTGAATTTGGCTCTATCGCGCTTCGTAATAAATATTACTCGCTTCCGAGAAATCCTTATTCGTTTCACATTAATTGAATATCGACACTCACGGCAGGGCTGATTCACCACTTCAAAGTAGCTCAGTGAGTTATGGAAAGAGCTATGCTCAGAGTTCCTCTAAAGGATGGATTCGTAACGAATACATCCGACAGAGAATCAAAGTTAATGACATACCTCATTAGCAAGCTGAAGTGGCAGTGGTCCAGCTATATCTCACGAAGTATCGACAACCACTGGGGTAAACGTGGTCTTGAGTGGAGACCACGAGAAGGCGGCGGTCGCGGCGTAAGAATAGACCCCACCACTTCCATCAATCCGCCTTCCAATTGTGACGATTACGGCAAAAATTTCCTTTAAAAAGTATTGAAACGACTCACCACTTTTCTATTTATTACCATCAACATCGTCAGCTAAAATGCCATTCAACCTTCAGCCGTCGCAAAGCGTCATTCTAATCAAATTTTAAATTTGAATTGGTAATTTTAATCACCACTGAGAGTTTCAGAGGAGCTTCTAAACTTTTTCTAGGATATTTGGTTACCCTCTGAAGATTATGAATTTATTTATAGTGGATTAAAATTCTGTTACGGGTATTTGTTTTTCGCTTTTAAGTAATATCGTTTCTACCCGCGGCTTCCCTTGTTGCTTTAAAGTTATAAGTGTGGATAACCCAGCATTATTTATCACACTTTTTATAAATTCGTATGTTTGGATATTTACATGAATAGATGGATGGATGTTTGTTACAATACAATATATTTTTATTGCACTATCAATACAAAATAATAATAATAAAGGATCCTAATACTAACTAAATCTAGTGGCACAATCGGCGGCCTTACTACTTAATTACTTTTCTACTTAATTCTTCACGTCAAAAATACTAAACGGATTGAAATTTTACATAGAATACACGCCTGGAATCAAACAGGCTACTTTTTATCTTATAAATAGGTTTTCCTGGGATAAAACTAACTTTAAAACATTTTCATAAAAAACAACGCGTGCGAAGCCGCGGACAGAACCTAGTTTATAATATTAGTGTAATGTGGTAACGGGCCCTTCCTTACTCATAACGGAAAGTGAACAGCCTCGGGGAAGTGCAAAATATCAAGTACACGTGACCTAAATAGCAAACGTAAGATCTTGCGGTTGGAATGTGGCCAAATCGATCGGATTTAATTAATCCTCCACAGCTGATTTAGGTATAAGCCTTTAAAACTATACTCGTGAGGTCTCTGAGACCTTAGAATGAGGTTTGCATAGTTTGCGAAACTATAAAAAGTTTTCGTTCCGGCCATGCAATGTCATGTGGCAAACATTATTGTTATTTCTTTTTTACAAATACAAATACAAAAATTCTTTATTGTAGGTACACCATAATGAAATCAATCATTATAAAAATACATTATATGCGATGAGCACAATGGGCAGCCTTATTGCTTAGAAGCGATCTCTTCCAGGCAACCTTTGGATGGAAATAATTATATGAATGAAAAGGCAGGGGGTGTACCACAGGTTATCTAAATAAGAACATAACAAGAATACTAAAAAACAAATAATAAATATTACAAATACCAAACTTAATAATATACTACTTAAATACATAAATAAATAAATAGTAAGTACCAATATTCATTCTTTTGGTAGGAAAAACTACTCCGACTCCTTTTATATATAAAGAATTGATCTCTTACGGGTGTGACATAGTCACTTTGTGACTAAACTCCATTTATAAATAAAGATTTAAAAAAAAGTAAAACCTTTAGATGAAAAAATTGCACCTTAGTTTCCATTCTTACATTTAGTGCCTTGTACCGGATCAATATCCGGTTAAACTCATTAGTTTAACTAACTTAACTTTCAATAGTATGACAGCGATCTAATAGTTTCATACAAACTCAATATACAGGGTGAGTCGAAACGAGGGGATTATCCTTTATGTACGGGTAGGGAGGAAAAAAAAACTGACCGCTCAAAATGCATAAGTGGTAGCCATTTGGATCATAACAAGGGAATTTGTAGAAATTTGTCTAGATAAAAGATTATAAGCGTGGACTCTTTTAATTTTGGTATTGTGCAAACCCATACTAGCCACTCAGATCACTAGACACCCTGTTTGGTTTGACGGGGTGATAAATGACGTCACAAGTCATCTTCCTACCCTCCCCTCCCCCCGCCTGCAGTAGTTTGCATGGGAAATGAAGTGTCAAGGAAGGATAGATTGCCTTCTGCTAGAAGCATTTTGGGCTACAAGTGTCGCATAACTTTATAATATACTAGCTGCACCCCGCGTCTTCGCCCGCGTGGAAATCTAGGATTCAAATGGTTTATTAACCTTTCTCTTGAATCACTCTATCTATTTAAAAAAACCGCATCAAAATCCGTTGCGTAGTTTTAAAGCATACATATGGACAAACAATAGCGGGAAGCGACTTAATTATAAAACGTAGTCGCTTCCCGCTTTCTGCACGCTATACACAGCATCTACCCGCAAATTCGCATGCGCTTTACGTGATATAAAGTAGTGTACCATTCAGCATATTATGTATCCACTGATGAACGTGCATCACCCAAAGTCAAACAAATGGAGTTCCACATTTGGCAGGCGGATCCAAGATAGCAGTAGAAGTTTTAAGAAACAAGGAAGGAATCTTTGCATCCGCGGATTGGAGAGATTCTTAAGCTCAGCACGGCAGTAAGGGGTCATCCATTAATCACGTGATGTTTTTAGCAACTTTTGTTCCGAGGCGGGAATCGAACCCACAACCTCCTTTGTCGCAGACGGACCTTTGCTCACCATACCACAGATGTCGTCATGGTTATAGCGACGGTTTTATAAAATATACATAGTTATGAAATCAAACTCATAATATATTTTTTCCTCGGCTACAATAATATCACGAAAATGTTCGATTTCCCCCTTTGCATTCCCATACATTTTTCCTATTACTGAAAAAGCCCTGCAAAAGAACATACACGTATAAGAGCCACCATATTATTTTTATGGTAAACCATAAAATATTACGAGACCCAGAATTTAGATATGAAACCGAAGAAATATGAGCGATATTCCAAGTGGGATATATAAACGGAATTTGGAAAATATCAAGAAAATATTGTTTCGTTTACGATCAGGTGTTTCTTTTGTTTGTTCTGGACAAAATCGGCCTTGTTTTAGTCTATTGTTGAATATTTGATTTATAGATAAATTTAGATGAGAAAAACAAGACCTGCATTGTCATTCAACGTGGCAATGCTGTCAGCATTCTGGAGACGGCTTAGATTTTTAGGAAATTGCACTTACTCGTACATCAGGCGCCGCGCCGCTTAAAAACAGCAGCGCTGCATTGGCACCCGTGTCAATGGAGCATTTAATGCTGAGCCGGTAGCCTATTTGTGTTCTTGCGGTTAATTTCGTGAGCTTTGTACTTGTCGTGTAGTTTTTATAAGTACCTACTTTGTATTGTTTTATATTGTGAAACGCAAGAAACATTTCCTATTCTTCTATTCTATTATTTGATCTACATACATATATAGGTGTACCTTAATACTAGGTAATTTATCGATTTGATGTTTGAATAAAGAAACAGACAGGTGAGATAATCATCATCATCATCATCATCAGCCTATAGCAATCCACTGCTGGACATAGGCCTCCCCAATGAGCGCCATAGCGCCCTGTCTTCAGCTTGCCGCATCCAGCATCTACCTGCAGTCTTTCGCAGGTTGTCATCCCACCTGGTCCTCCACTACGTTTACCGAGTCGTAGTCTCCACTCAAGAACACGAGCGGCCGTCGGTTCTTCGCGAGATATGGCCAGCCCACTGCCACTTCAGCTTGCTAATACTTAGAGCTATATCGATAACTTGTGGTTCTCTGTCGGATGTATTCGTTACGAATCCTATACTTCAGAGAAACTGATCATAGCTCTTCCCATAGCTCGCTGAGCGACTTTGAACTGGTGGACCAGCCCTATCGTGAGAGTCCACGTCTCAGCTCCGTAGGTAATAACGGGTAGGATAGGTTAGTTAGAATGTTCAAATTCGAATCTTGTTGGATGGATTTCTTTCTTTCTATTGAGCTCATCAATCATGGAGTAACTGTAACTCACAAACGAATAGTAGAATGTTACATTACGGGGACAACTGCTCGCGGAAAGAGATCGCCTTAGCATAAATATTGAAAAAGATTCTGTTGATGTTTAGGTATTACCAAAACAAGTGATGTAAAACCCGATCCCCGATATCTTTTATCCCAAACAAACAAGCTTTTCATCAAAGCAAGGTTCAGTTCGGCAGAGGAAAGTATTGAATATCAAAAAGGTCGGTGGAAAGCTTTTTACCCGTGTAAGAAAAAGTTGGTACAAGCTTCTCGTAGATTTCTTACTTGATAGGTCTCGGTAGATCTTTAGAGAAACACAATATGCTAGAGAAATAGACAAGTGTTGGTATTTTATTTTCCTGTCACTTACGATGGCCAGAATCGAGAATGTGGGTTAAGAATTTCCGTCAAATTTGGCTTAAGGGTACACAAGTCGACGGCACGAACTCGTCCGTAGGCAAGGCCTAAATGTATGCTATCTCGTCTGACATATTGGGCGGTCTAGGATGAAATGCACACCGATTCATTCCTAAAACGACCGCGTAAAAAAATGTGAAGAAACCTTTAGCACAACAGTTATTATTGAAAACTATTGAGTGTATTTTTTCATAATAAATTTATTTCAACTTTTGAATAACTAAACTTTGTCGGAACGGGTTTTTTAGATTGTTATTTTTTCGTACATATAAGTTTTTAGCCCAAAGTTGGACTAAAATCAGTGTTGAATAAAAAAGTTTAGAAGCTTGTAATTTGCAAATTTATACTTTTTTTACAGTTTTGGGTACAAATATATGTAGATAATGAGATATATGTAGATAATGAGGAGATAAATATTGATTGAATTGGTCTAACAGACCTCTTGGTCTGCAGACTATTGCAAACAATCTACAGGTATCGCAGCTGGTCTATGCATTTGTAGTGTGTTCTACAGTTATAGGTAAAGTTACTAAAGTCATTTAAAACGGGATATTTACCATGATTTGATTTTTGAGTTATCTAATATTTCGGTACAGTTGCATGCGCCATGATCACGGAGTAACTGAAGGCATTGCGAGTTTTTATCGGCAGACATACCGATCTACCCTCATCTACTCTAAAATCAAATCATGGTAAATATCCCGTTTTAAATGACTTTAGTAATAATAACCATGATAGTTTCAATAGTTTTATAAGTAAAGTTAGTTTAAAATGTAGAGGGAAGGATCAAGAATGAATCAAACCCGCGAGTGATCGTTTGACACTGATTTAATTCATTGCAAATAAGTAATAATTTACAATAAAACGTAAGCATTTATACATGTATTAGTAAGTGAATCTGCTGAGCTAGATGACCTAGTTTATTGACTCTACCTATCGTGCGGTATTCCGTGCATTCTGCCGGCCAAAAAGGTAACAAAACTATCAAAAGTTATCCTAAATACTAATGCTACTATAAAACGTAAGTAAGTAAAGTAATAAGAATGTGTTGTAATTAATTCTATTGACATTCGTATGCCCGAAAACCACAATATGGTGACACATTGTATCTTACGATTAACTGTGTAGGTAATCCTTATTTCCTTCCCTTGTTCTAAGCTAATAAATCATTTGAAAGGATACCACAAGTGGGCCTCAACTGTACTATTGAAGTGGGATTAAGGCAAGATTTATAACTAGAGCCAAGTGTTACCAGAACATTAATCTTGGTTCAACATTACCCAGTAAATTAGCATTGAATTCAGAGCATTTAAGTCAAATTAGTTTGTCAGAGACCAGTGGATTTACGCCTCCGACCACTGGTGTTTTCAATTTAGAGTCGGAGGCCTCTTAGGTCGTTCAGATACATTTTGAACGTGTTCGATCGGGTAACAGGGTAAGTGGAACAAAGTCAAAAACATGGTGGCATTTTTAACTCTATCGGTTAGATGGAGACCACGACTCGGTAAACGTAGTGTAGGACGTAGCGTAGGACGCCCTCCGACCAGGTAGGATGACGACCTGCGAAAGACTGCAGGTAGATGCTGGATGCGTCAAGCTGAAGACAGGGCGCTATGGCGCTCATTGGGGGAGGCCTATGTCCAGCAGTGGACTAATATAGGCTGATGATGATGATGGGTTAGGTATATAAGTCTTTCTGGATTTGTCGCTTTAACAGTATAGTCCGCGCGCAATCAGATTGGGATAGTACCGTGTCAAAGTAAATATTTTTCGTTATACTTCTCAAACACTCCGTGCGTTATTAAAATGGTATCTAGAGTTTGAAATTTTACTTGTCTATTTTGTAAGTCGAAAGAAATAAAATATATTAATTTCTGATATTTATTAGTGTACATAAACTTGTGCACCTGCGCACTTGGCTAGTCTCTGAAATGGGACTAGTTTATAATATGGGCATCATGTAAATAAGTAAAAACAAACCACTTCACTATTTCAATGCTCTTAAGAAACACTGTTTTGGTTTTCCGAAGCCGCCAGTAGTAGCTAGTTAATCCAACGCCTCGCAGAAAACAAAAGAAGAAAGGCATTGTTAAAACGACCTAATTGGATAGAATGTGAACTACTTTCAGAGCATTTAAAAGTTAAAAGAAAGAGAACAACCTCTTGGGTGTTTAACATCATTTGAGAGATAAAATGTCTCCTTTAACCAGCGTAAAGCGGATGGCTCAGCATCGCGTCGCTCAGCGAGCTATGGAAAGAGCTATGCTCGGAGTTTCTCTGAAGGATAGGATTCGCAACGAATACATCCGACAGAGAACCAAGGTTATCGACATAGCTCAAATAATTAGCAAACTGAAGTGGCAGTGGGACGGCCATATCTTGCGAAGAACCGAAGGCCGCTGGGGCAAACGTGTTCTTGAGTGGAGACCACGACTCGGTAAACGTAGTGTAGGACGCCCTCCGACCAGGTGGGATGACGACATGCGAAAGACTGCAGGTAGATGCTGGATGCGGTAAGCTGAAGACAGGGCGCTATAGCACTCATTGGGGGAGGCCTATGTCCAGCAGTGGACTGCTATAGGCTGATGATGATGATGAAAGCGGATGGCATTTCCAAGAGATATTATTGTACGGATAGAAATAAAGAGAATTTTCTTTACCTTTGACAGTCGATGGCTTTTAATTAGGTTGTGAATGTTAATAGCGAGTATCTTGAACGAATAGGGGATATCTTCTCGGAAAAGCTTTCCTCGATTCGTTAAGTGAAAGATAATAATGATCTTGCCGCGTGTAAGTTAACATTAACCGTATTTTTTTTCATTCATTCATGTTAAAGCTTCTAGACGTATGGTGGCAACATTGTGATAATACAAAAACGGTCCAACCATTAGTGCGGTTGTATCACGGATTGTGTCATGCATTCAAAGACTTGGATTAAATTTGAATAATATATATATATTTAGCCTGTTTCGTCCCACTGCTGGGCAAAGGCCTCCCCCAAATCTTTCCACTCAGTGCGGTCACCTGCGATCTCCCACCAATCTCCGAGGAAGGCGTTAAGGTCGTCTCGCCAGCGCTTTCTTGGCCGACCTCGCCCGCGGCTTCCTTCCGGGACCCAGGGTGTTGCAGCGTTAGCCCAACTCTCGGGGTGCATTCGGCTAATGTGCCCCGCCCACTTCCATTTCAGTGTGGCGGTCTTAACTCCCACATCGACAATACCTGTCAAAGAGCGTAGCATCGTATTCCTAACGCGATCGATTCGCCGGAAGCCCAAGATACTACGCTCCATTGCCCTCTGGCGTATATATATATATATATATATATAATAGGTATACGAAAACTTTAAAAAAAATGTGTTTCTCTAAGCATTTAGATAAGGCAATGCCCTATGGGATGAGACATTTTATTTATTTCTTGCAGGCTGTCTTCACCTATAATAATAATATTGGCACTTGGCATGTTTTTAATAAGTTAACTCTGAGTCAGGTGGCTCTGAGTCTGTGGCGAGGTGGGCGAAGACCCACTTGCGACGCAGGAGGTTCCGTGTTCGATTCCCGCCTCAGGACAAATGATTGAACGATCTGTAGATATGTTCCGGGTGTTCTGGTCGTTTTATATGTATTGTAAAAATATCTATCTACGTAATGTATGTAGTATTATAATGTAGTATTATATATAATAAATAAATAAATAATGCTGGACAATTCACACAGCATTATCTAGCCCCATGGTAAGCAGAGCTTGTGTTATGGGTACTAGATAACTGATATACATAATACAATATATTACATAGATAGATATTTTTTATTATACATAGAAAACGACCAGAACACCCGGAACAAATATCTGCAGATCGTACACACAATTGTTCCGAGGCGGGAATCGAACCCGCAACCTCCTGCGTCGCAGGCAGACCTTCGCCCACCGCGCCACATCGGTCGTCATACTCTATATCAGTTATCTAGTACCCATAACTCAAGTTCTACTTAGCTTGGGGCTAGGTGATGTTGTATGGATTGTCCAGCAGTATTTATTTATTTATAGACAGCGATTCAATGTTTGCATATGAACTCGATTATAGTTTTTGGATGAATTTCGATTTAATAGTATTTTTTTTTAAATTCGGCCAACTTTTACAAGTTGACGGTACTAAACGAAATCTGTTTTCATTTCAGTGTTGTGCTAAATCATGTTAAGTGAGTACCTAACTACAACCTACTATTTAACCTACTTACTGAGTAGTAAGTCCAGTTCAACAACACATAGTTAGGTTTTTTTTTAAATTAAACAGAACTTCAAGGCAGACGGAGTTAGTTTGTCGTTTCTATATTAAATTATTCGTGAATTCGAATACGCAAAAAGCTATTTTCTTGTCGTAAAACAAACTAAACACATAAGTCAAAGTATGGTCCCAAAGGGTTCTACTAATCCCACAAATATTGAAAGTTTGTTATTCAACCCTCGAAGTTGTTTGAAAGTAGGTCCAGTATAGTATATAATTTGATTGTTCTGAAAAAACTGACTTTTAATGCCTTAGTTGTAAATAGTTTTGATATTTTGCTTTACAAATCTTTCGAGAATAAAAATATTGTAGGGCTACCTCAGGATTATTATCCTCTATACAACTGCAAAAGAATTATCCAAATCGGTCCATGAATGACGAAAAACTCGACGGAAATCCAGTTAGATTGTCTAAGGCGGACATTCATTAACAAAACATACATACAGATAAACGGTTATACTCGTATACTGCGTAAAGATTTTATATTTGCGTCTAAAAGATCTTAAATATTAAAATTCCCGACGTCGTCTTCTTAAAACTTTGACTGCGATTTTTTTTCGACGACTGCGATCTTTTTTTTAACCTAAAAAATTCATGCTGTCGCTCTACACAGCGGTTGTGTTGCGCCGCACATGCGTTTCGTTAGAAAAATATTACGGCTGTGCTGAGTCACACAGATTTGTATTTTCTCAGCCGCTGCGCTAGTGTGGATTTACGCATATTAGTCACTTGTAGAAAACACATACCGTGTGATTTCAGCACTCAAAGTGTTAAGTGAGCCCTGTTCATTGCGTCTCACGCATAGCTATTCCCAACGTTTCACTAGAGCCGCGGCTATTCAACGTCTTGCGAGAGTAAGTGCATTAAATTATCAAATATCAAAGTGCTTTATTTCCTTTACAGCTAACGGGACCCTTGGACGCGTCACAAAATTCATATTACATAAGTAACACTATTTTTTATTTTTTTATTTTATTTTGTTTGGGAAATAAACAGTACATAAAACTTAATACTACGAGACTTAAGATATACAAAAACCAAAATAATTTCCTCTATTATGTAACACATATAAAGCTAAATGAACAGAGCAATAGAAAAAAAAATCTAATAAAACTATGAAATAAAGTGATCACTTTGATGTTATGTTTACTTCAATTAAGGTAAAGTAAGAAGCGAGCAAGAAACCTTTAGTCTGTTAGTTTTCGAGTTGTAGCAAAACTCATTGTGATTTACAATCTAATTTTTTTTTTATGTAACACTACAAAATATAAAATAAAAATACTTCTTTTATAGAATATTCTGGAAGATATTATCTTGAGGAAGCGAAACTCTCCCATTGCCATCACCGACCTAAATTATCTGACCTAAGTAAACCCTGTAATTTCATTATGTGGTCACTAATATAAAAAGATTCCCACGGGAGACGACCCAAGTCACGGACAGCGTTCTAGTCACACTAATAATTATAATTGAGACAGTTTGGATGGATGGATGTTTGTTACTTGTTCACGCAAAAACTACTGAAAATTGCATAGAAGTAGATGTCTACAACTCTCTCAGTTCAAAGTCGTTCAGTGAGCTATGGAAAGAGCTATGCTCGGAGTTCCTCTGAAGATAGGATTCGTAACGAACATATCCGACAGAGAACCAAAGTCATCGACATAGCTCTAAGAATAAGCAAGCTGAAGTGACAATGGGCTGGCCATATCTCGCGAAGAACCGACAACCACTGGGGTAAACGGGTTCTTGAACGGAGACCACGACTCGGTAAACGTAGTGTAGGACACCCTCCGACAGGTAGAATTGTCTTGCGAAAGACTGGGTGCTAAGGCGCTCATGTGTAGACCTGAAATAAAACATAGCCTGCTTTTTATTCCATAAATCAGTGCCCATGGGATATAAATAACCTTTAAACGTTATCATACAAACCACGCGTGCAAATCCGAGGGCAGAAACTAGTGTAAATAAACTTTCTTACCACAAAAAGAGGGTCAGGAAACTTTGGCTACATTTTTCTGGTTACATCAAAAAGGTTAAGTCCCATGGAACCTATTACTGAACGAGTATTTTCGGGATTGTAAGGTCGAAAGTTATTTGGCAAAAGTAATCCGCGGAATTACCACGTATAACGTTACTTTGGGGGCGTGGGACGAACAAAAATCGACTTTCAGAAAATGGGTTTGACATAGGTTGAGATGGGCAGAAATGAAGGGCAAAGCTTGTCACAGAGCCTAATAAGGTTTTTAGATTTGGGAGGCTGGTTAGCAGACCTTTATGATTCATTTCTGTGTTTCCTATCATTTATTATGATTATACAGGGCGTAACAATTAGTAAGGACCTTACTTTCAGGGGGCCTGTATGTATGGAGTATGAATATATGTATGTATGAAGATGATCACCACGCTGTATAATAAAAATATCTTTCTATGTTATATATTGTATCATACATCAGTCATCTAGTACCCATAACACAAGCTGTAGGTACTTAGCTTGGGACTCGATGAAACTGTGTTGATCGTCCAGTATTATTTATAAGATGAATATATAAATAGAAAACACTTTATTTTACCACATAAAACAGAAAACAAACCTAGAATGAAAGAAGTATGAAGGACCGCCTTATAGCTGAGAGCAATCTCTTCCAGGCAACTTTAGGATGGACTGGACATGAAGGAACAATTATAGGTATAATTTTTATTACATTTTTACGACGAAACGCCTCAACGGATCTTGATCTGATATCAATAGATAGATAATATCCCACAGAAGGACAAACATTGTGTCCCGGAGTGAGTGCAAACCCTCGGCCAAAAGCTATATTTTAAAGAACCAGAGTAATTGTTTACTTCAAGTCCGCAGACGGTATTATTTACGGCCTGTAAATTAAGTAATTAACCAACCCCTAAGGAGCAATTAACTACTGGACTGCGAAAAGAACCAGAAAAATGTCCTCAAATAAATTTATATTGTGTTTATCCAGCGCTGTAGCGTACTTTGACGTCGCTGACTACATAAACCAATCTAATAAGTAGTACTAAAATACAATAATTACACTGCACACCCAGAAAATTCAAAAATACAGAAAATAATGATAACAGACTTGCACAAACGGCGGCCATATCGCGAGCGATCTCTTCCAGAAAACCTTTCCGATGGGTTGACGTATGACGGTTTTGGGTGAACTTAGCTTTGTTAGATAAAAATCCGGACAGCCTTTCATAGAAAACAAGCTTACAATTCTTTAAAATCCTGCAGTGCATCAGATATGTTCACTAATCCATTCACAGATGGCTTCGCGGCAATTATGCAAAAGCGAGTGGCATCTTTGATGAGTAGAGTGACAGGTAGTAACAACAGCATCCTGAAAGTAATCATCATCAGCCTATAGCAGTCCACTGCTGGACATAGGCCTCCCCCAATGAGCGCCATAGCGCTGTCTTCAGCTTGCCGCATCCAGCATCTACCTCCAGTCTTTCGCAGGTCGTCATCCCACCTGGTCGAAGGGCGTCCTACACTACGTTTACCGAGTCGTGGTCTCCACTCAAGAACACGTTTGCCCCAGCGGCCGTCGGTTCTTCGCGAGATATCGCCGGCCCACTGCCACTTCAGCTTACTAATTCTTTGAGCTATGTCGATAACCTTGGTTCTCTGTCGGATGCATTCGTTTCGTATCCTATCCTTCAGAGAAACTCCGAGCATAGCTCTTAGCTCTTAGGCTAATAAATATGACTAATAAATATGACTGTCCAATACGACGCCACTCTGGTTGAAATTACATATACTCTAGATTTAGTTATTTTGGTTTTATTTTCTTCTTTGTAATTGTATTTTCTTATTTTGTGTATGTGTTTTTTATGGATCTTTGTTGTCTGATAATAAAGAATTTGAATTGAATTGAATTAATACCTCAAAAGTTTTGCACCTCAATCAAGTGGTCTAGCTCCCTTAAAGCAATTCAAAGTTATTCCCCACTCTACTCCATTAATCATTGAGTTGCAAATCTAGTAATCCCGTACAGACAGCCATGATGTATGGAAAGTGGAGCGTGAACAAAAGGCAACTTGTTTCAAACAGCGCCAGTGTTGCCACTGCAGGTTTTAATTTACGATTGTATTGCCAGCTTCAATGAGACTGCGAGGGACAGTAGATATTTATTATTTAAACGAGTTCCGGAATTATGAAATGAAATTAAAATATTTATTTAAATGAAATACTCAATAACCATGGTTAACTCGATGTTAAGCTTAGTAAGGTGTTATCCGTTTCTCGTCAATTAGTACAAATTACATAAGTTCGTTCGAATTAGGCATTTATAGATCGGCCGGGTGATTATGTAACTCGCGACCGGTTTGCGACAGGCGTAAATTAAGCAATCAGTGCTGTCAAACGTCAATTTTGTATTAGTTTGACACCAGCTACAACGTCAAATTTGGTCAAAATTGGCGTTTGACAGCACTGATTGCTTAATTTACTCCTGTCGCAAACCGGCCGCGAGTTACATAATCACCATACAGGAAAGGTTTGTCTTTAACACTTTGACTGCGATATTTTAAAAAAAATTCGTGCTGCCGCTCTACACAGCGGTTGTGTTGCGCCGCACATGCGTTTCGTTCGAAAAATATTACGGCTGTGCTGAGTCACAAAGATCTGTATTTTCTCAGCCGCTGCGCTAGTGTGGATTTACGCATATTAGTCACTTGTAGAAAACACATACCGTGTGATTTCAGCACTTAAAATGTTAAG
This sequence comes from Eupithecia dodoneata, assembly GCA_947044415.1. Classification (NCBI taxonomy): domain Eukaryota; kingdom Metazoa; phylum Arthropoda; class Insecta; order Lepidoptera; family Geometridae; genus Eupithecia; species Eupithecia dodoneata. Next base: position 8,737,031 of record OX345670.1, read on the forward strand.
GGATTACAAATTGTTTATAGTCGTTGTCAAGAAATTCGCTTACAGAGTAGGTATCTATATGGTTTTATGTAACAAAAGATGTTACATTCAAATGATTTTTCACATGTAATAAGCCTAATAAACAATGGAAGTTTGTTAAAAAGTTTAGGGCAAATTACATGTAACTGAGTCTATGAGCAGTTGACTCTAGATACATTTGAAGCCTATTACTGTATTTGCTTTGACTTCCTCTTACCTTAAATTGAGATAATTATATTCTGAATTACAAATACCTCATATTAATTTATGAGGTATTAAAGTTTGTAATACAGAAAGACATCCCTGAAATGTCCATAAACGTAATCGTTATGGATGTTTCAGGGATGTTTTTTTGTATCTCATAAATAGTGATGCGTTTTACGAAAAAAACCTCTTAATTACCTACCTTATACCTACATCGAGAACCGATTCAATTCAATTCATTTATTAAATTCTGTCTGATTTCTTAAGCAGAGAAAGCTCAGGCAAATTAAAAAAATAGGATGTACTTTTTCGACTGAATTCAACAGACGAATTCAGGCATTTCACCAAGGAGATCAGGAGATACAGGAACAGTTTTCATGAGGTTAGAGGAGAGGAGAGTATCAAAAAAGTAATCATGGTTATGTACAAAAAAGGAATTCACTACTAGAAGTTCTGATAATACCTTGCTATAATTTCCTGGTTTCAATTTCCCCCTTGATAATTCTGGCTGCCCATTGTACTTTTCGCATGTAATGTATTTTTGTATTGTATTGTATTCTGAAGGTAACCTAAACCCCATTTTTGTATTAAGCGGGTCGGTATTTAGGCTGTTACAAAACGTTAATAAACAATCGAAACCTCTACATATTTAGTAGGCATTAGCGTTCTATTGGAATTGTAAATAGATCGTTTCATTATTTCACATGGAAATTCAATATGTAAGTCCTTCTCCAGTTGTATTAGCTTTGTCAATTTGCATGATACATTTCGAGTAAATAAAAAAATAAGCCTTTTTTCTTTAGTTATCAAGGGAATACTTAAACTAAATGGATTGACGAAGAGTTTTAAATTAAAAATAGAACTTAAACGGTTGGTTAGCTTTTGTATCCCAGAATAAAGATATTATCGTAAACTTCCATTTTATTAGAGTAAAGTTTCATTGCCCAGAAACATGGATAAGAGACAGGGATTTTGTTTTTTTGGGTAAGGACAGTACGACAATCAAACCACTAGTAGGAAACTATTAATACTGAATCAAATGAAGGTGTCTTCATCTTCATGTTACCGCTGGAGTAAACGTGTTCTTGTTGGCGACCGCGATTCGGCAAACGTAGTATAGGACGCACTCCAGCCAAGTGGGATGTCGACCTAAGAAAGACTACAGGCAGATGCTGGATCTGGCATACTGAAGACAGGGCGCTATGGCGCTCATTAGGGGAGCCTATGTCTTAGCAGTGGTTTATTTTGGAAGAGCGAGATTCCCTAACACAGGTATTTCTTTTACTTAAAAGGGAATCTCAAACACTGTTATATTTATTGTACATTAAGTTAAAGAAATAAATATTTTTGTATTTTGTAGTGGAATAACATAGGCTGATGCTAATGAGATGTCTCCATCGTTAGTGTGCCGATGAGGACAGTCCACTACTTTTAAAAAACATACTAAGTCGAGGGTTTACTGCGAAAACCAGCTAAATGCACTGACATGAGTTTTGAAATACCTATTTGATTTCTAAAGTTTGAGCCTTTGTCTCTTGATAATCCATCAATTGATTTGCTATCGTATAATTTATAAGTAACAATATATCTATTGGTTTTAAGTTTTGTATAGTTTCAGGAAAAAATATCAGCCAGAATTATTTATGTATTCTCAGAACAAAACATTACATACAAGATACCTTTAAATTATATTAATAACGCCCGCATAAGGGTGGAGTTCGAACGTTCGTTATCGGATCGAAGGGAACATCGTCGGTAATTTTACTGAGGGTACTAGAAAATACACCTACGCTCACTTTGTTCTCGTAAAGAGAGAGCATACAAGGTTGATTACAGGAGCTAGGCCTTGTTTGACAAAGTCGATCGACAACTTTCGAATACGATGAACATACTAGTGGTTTCTTCTCACTTCTTCCACTGGTGGACAAAAAATTGAAGTGAACATCAAAATAATGTTATTATAAAAATGAATAGTATAAAATATGACCTGTCTAAGTGCTTATTTGTAAGTCTAAAGAATAATATCTTTGAAGACGGTATTTGCAAGGCTTTTACCTCTATATTTGTTTATAAAGTAACTAACTTTTACAAACCACTAACACTAGTTACTTCAGATTAAAAACGTCATCATGCATGTAAAAATTATTGTAAAAAAAGTTTCACAAAATAAATTTGTACAGAATTAATAGCATTAAAAACGAAATAGTTTTTAATCAATGCTTTTATAATTCTGAAGTCGTGAAATTTAGTATATTTTGACTGCGACCGACCAATACGACGACATAGTATGTCGTATTACGACGTACGACAGATTCTTGCACAACGACGCGATTAGTAGTGAATGCTTAAATGTTGCTTCGAACTGTCGCGTCGCTTCGTAACCATCGCTTCAAGTACGCTTAAAAAATGTTTTTTGAGCAAATTGGCGTTTGGCCCAGGAAGCAATGATTTTAAGAACTTCGAACTCGACACATTAATAAATAATTTGATTATTTAAAATAATGTTAACCGTTTACAAATCCGACTGTGCCGAAATATAGGAAAACTCAAAAATCAAATCATATTAGGTAAATATCCTCTTATAAGTGACTTTTGTCTTAATAACCATGGTAGTTTCAAATGTATTATCGATTACAAATCCCCAAATTTAACATAGTCTTGCGGGATAAAACCTACTTTGGATTTTTTTTTAATGTCGAAATCTTTCTCGATACAATAACGAAAAAAAATCGGTGTATAATTGACGGAGAAATAGAGGAACATACATACAGCCAAACATAGAGGACCTTTTCGAAGTCGGTTAATAAAAAAAAATAAACTTTCGATAGCTTTTTTTTTTATTAATTTGCTGCGATGCACGCTACTGGGTACCTTACTTTGTGCACTCAAGGTCTTACCTCACAAAAGATCCAAGTCGGCGTATAAAAGGAATTCCCTTGAATAAACTTTATTGTTCAAGGCTTCTCGGGTCAAGTCCTTCGAATTGAAGAATAATTAATTAAAAACACTGAAATAAAAGGGCCTCTTCAACCGGAATTTCTCGTTTTTGTTTACCCTTTTCAGGCTTCAAGAAAATTGGACACCTGATAACTTCCTGTTTAGTAAAAAGCAAAAGTCTTATTATCCCGCGTTTTGAGACTACATATTTTGGAGTACCCTCTTTAAAAAAGCCGCAATATAATTGTTTTCTATCATAAGAATACACTTATGTCATCTAGTACCCATAACACAAACTCTGCTTAGCTTGGGGCTAGATGATGCAGTGTGAATTGTCCAGCATAATTTATTTATTTATGTAGATAGAAAATACTTTATCATACCACACAAAACAGTGTTTTCAAATGTTTGTCGTAGTCCAGGGAAGGTTTAAACGTTGAGAAAACATGGTAAAATTGCGCAGAAATTTCATCGCGGATGAAGCCGCGGGGTGCAGCTAGTAAAACATAAAAATGACCACAGAGTGGAGCCCACCCAGCGCTAAGAGGCGACGACGCGGAAGGCCCAGGATGACGTGACGAGCTCGAGGCACATCTTCCATCATGGCCTGTTGCAGCGTTGGATCGCGAGGAATGGAAGGAGAAAAGGGAGTCCTTTGCTCAGCAGTTGGACAATAATGGCTAAAAATAAATAAATAAATAATAATAACATAAAACATCAAGAGATCTCGCTTAAGCGCTCAAAGACTTACGATTAAAACATATGTATATCAACCAGCTTACAAACCAACATGCGTTAAATTATCCTGAAAAGATAGCAATAGCAATTTACAAACGAATAACGCAACCTCTGGTGAGGAAAAGAGTGAAAATGCTAAAAAACAAGATAAAGTTAAGTAGGTACTCATGTAACCATGAAACGCGTGTGGTAATCTCGGCTTGCACTCGTAAACCGGGGGTTTATTAGCTGTAAACCCACTTCCGAGTCTTCATTTAATAAGCATAAATAAATATTGTAATAAACGACCTTAACGCCTTCCTCGGAGATTGGTGGGAGATCGCACGTGACCGCACTGAGTGGAAAGATTTGGGGGAGGCCTTTGCCCAGCAGTGGGACAAAACAGGCTAAATAAAAAATAAAAAAACAGCACATCTATAAAATAATGTAAAAAAAACTTGTATTGTACTACGACTTTTTCGTCTATAAATCCCCTCTCTTAAGAGGATATGTAATTCATAGATCATGAGAGGATGTAGATATGTATTTCCTAATGTATTTTAGTCTAGCGACCCGCCCTGGCTTCGCTCATGTGCTTAGTATTTAATTTAATTTAATGATAATGTGTGTATTATAAACATATAAATTCCTTCCTCTTGAATCACTCCATCTTTTAAAAAAACTGCATCAAAATCCGTTGCGTAGTTTTAAAGATCTAAGCATACATACATAGGGACAACATTGAAGTGAACAGTAAAATAACAATACAAAAAAAAAAAAACTTTATTGTACACCATAATCAAATTAATCATTACAAAAATACATTATATGCGATAGGTACATTGGGCGGCCTTATCGCTTAGAAGCGATCTCTTCCAGGCAACCTTTGGATGGAAATAATTATATGAATTTAAGAAAAGGCAGGGGGTATACCGCAGGTTATCTAAATAAGAATACTAAAAAACAAATAATAAATATTACAAATTCCAAAATAAATAATACACTACTTAAATACATAAATAAATAAATAGTAAGTACCAATATTCATTCTTTTCATTCTTTTGGCAGGAAAAACTCCTTGACGTACCTCCTTGATACCCTTTTTTGATAATAATTTATAGTATAAATAAAGTATGACTTGTCTAAGTGCTCTACCTATACATACATTAACATTGAACATTAGTTACATCAGTGAGCAACCTTTGTCGAGAGCACACAAGCTATTTTGACATCGCTATTTCAGGCGCTTCCGACTACCGTTCCCGTTTTGGAAATGACCCAAATGGCTTTTGAATACAATTTAATATGAATCAATGCCTAAACTGGTTTGAATGTTGTTAAGTTGGTACAGCAGGGCTTATTGGAATGGTTTTTTGATACTTATCTATAACAATTAATTAGTAGAAGCAAATTAGAACCATTGTAGTATTGACAATTAAAATAATTGATCTAACTACGCCGTAGCATATTCGTAGCACATCATTATAGTAGCATTATAGTAGCATTATAGTAGCTTTATAGTAGCATTATAGTAGCATTATAGTAGCATTATAGTAGCATTATAGTAGCATTATAATAGTATTACAAAACAAAAGTATTATTTGTTTGTCACGATATAACGAGGAGACGGTTAATATAAATCCTTCAGAACACAAAAAGTGTAGAAATTTCGAGACCCGCAAAGTTGTTACATTACCTGCATACCCTTGGCACAAAATAGATCTCAACATCATCATCATCAGCCTATAGCAGTCCACTGCTGGTATAGGCTTCCCCCAATGAGCGCCATAGCGCCCTGTCTTCAGCTTGCCGCATCCAGCATCTACCTGCATTCTTTCGCAGGTCGTCATCCCACCTGGTCGGAGGGCGTCCGTTTAGCGAGTCGTGGTCTCCAAGAACACGTTTGCCCCCAGCGGCCGTCGGTTCTTCGCGAGATATGGCCGGCCCACTGCCACTTCAGCTTGCTAAGTCTTAGATCTCAGTGAGAAGCATCTCAGCCAAATAAAACAAGAAATAAAAGTTTTCTATCAACAAAATATCGTAGCTTAGACGCACTTTTCTCTCGTCACCACGTCATCACGTTGTCGTCGTCTCGTCTCGTTAATTCGCGCTCCACCGCGATAAAATAAGCACGATTTTCTTTTATAATTTTCAGCTTCTCGTAATTGAAGATGAAAGAAGACTTCTTACTTTTGTATATTTCTTTACTTTTGGGTATCTCTTCGCTTTAGCTTAGACTAGCGGACCTTCCCGGCTTCGCGAGGTTTTAGTACGGATCCCTAACTTTTTTGAAAATATAATATAGCCTATGTTCACAGGGGATAGTGTAGCTTCCCAACGGTGAAAGAATTTTTCAAATCGGTCCCGTAGTTTCGGAGCCTATTCATTACAAACAAACAAACAATCAAACCTTTCCTCTTTATAATATTAGTATAGATAAAATATTGTGATATTTATGTGGTGGACTGGTAGAAGAAAAATTCCGTTATGTTACGTTGTTTTCTAGATTTTAATGATGTGGTGATTCCTTGTGCGTAGAATATTCTTTGTAAAAAGGCTTATTACAAAATATCAGATTATCTAGAAGATAAAAAAGCTTGGAACGAGTTTTGCTCCAACTCAAAATATAACAACTAACAGATAAGCAAATCATATTTACTAGACACATAATAATAATTCTTCTCACATCTTCCACTGGTGGAAAAAATTTAAGTGAACATCAATATAATAATGAATATTATAAAATATGACTTGTCTAAGTGCTTATTAGTAAGCCTAAAGAAATAAACTTTCATTTCATTTCTTGTAGTCTAGGTTCTAATAAATAAATTCCTTTGAAAAAATATCATAGCTGATGATCTTCAAAGCGCAGCTAATTATAAAATCTTCGCTGTCCTTGGAAGTCTAGAACTCCTTTTAATATACTTTTTTCTATCTATATCTATACTAATATTATAAAGGTTTGATTTTTTGTTTGTTTGTAATGAATAGGCTCCGAAACTACTGGACCGATTTGAAAAATTCTTTCATCACCGTTGGGAAGCGACACTATCACCGATGAACGTAGGCTATATTATATTTTCAAAAAATTAGGGATCCTTCCTAGAAGCATGCGAAGCCGGGAAGGTCCGCTAGTCCCTAATAAAACTAGAAGATGAGATGTAAAGTTTTTCCATTATCATTTTTATTCAATTCAGCTGAAGATCTCAACATTAATTATTTCAGTTAAATATGTATAAATACGAAGACCTTCCTGGCTCTGGCAGCAAAGTGGGCAATCATTCTCTCTCATCAAAGTTGTATTAACGGAAGAATGAAATGTTTTATTACGGGACTTTTGGGTCCCGAAACTTGAATTAAAAATGCCTTTTACTTTACACTTTTCCCGTTGAAAAGTAATATCCCATTTTATTGTAAAAGTTACGATATTTCGCATCTTTTTTATTAATTTTTAATACACCGAATTTTGATCGCGTTGTCTTTTTGCCTTGAGATTATACGTTACGTAGCCATTTGATATTTTTATTAACAAGGAAAATTCGTTAAATGTAATGAAAAGTTTTACCTTATTATTGGGTACAAAGTTTTTATAATCCCAGTGAAGACCCCATGGGAAATAAATCGATTCTCTTAGTCCCGTTTTATCCAACTTCGATAAAAGTGTCGAGTTTTTTACTATCAGTGGTTTATTGGGGGAAGAAGGGAAGTTAAGTTGTCAGCACTGATAATGAGACACCATGGGATTAGGGAAAACGGTCTTTATATGTATGGAGAGAGGGTTCAATTTTCTAGTAGACACGTTTTTGTCCTGATAGCGAAAAAAATTTTGACGACCGATGTGGCGCTGTGGGCGATGGTCCGCCTGCGACGCAGGAGGTTGCGGGTTCGATTCCCGCCTCGGAACAAATGTGTGTACGATCTGCAGATATTTGTTCCGGGTGTTCTGGTCGTTTTCTATGTATAGTAAAGTACCCATAACACAAGCTTTGTTTACCATGGGGCTAGATAATGCTGTGTGGATTGTCCAGCATTATTTATTTATTTATTTATAATAACACTATTCTGTAATATTAAACGCCACATACGCTATTCGGGGAGCCTATGTAGTAGTAGAAGTTTAGGATAGGCTGTAGATATGATAAATGAAAACCTGATTTATTTATCGATTGATGTCATAATTGCCAGAATTGCGTCAATCCAGACGCAGAGCCATCTAAAATGCATTACAAGTACAGTTGTGAAAACCAAGTAAACACTTTCGATTTAAGGGTTGTCGCAGTTCTGGACCAGAAGACTGGCACTACACAGCATAAAAATGAACATTAAAATATGGACTTTGACTTGTTAGCTTTAGATGCATTATATATTTGGCATCAGATAATAGACGCGGGATAGATAATAGAAATAAAGTAAATAAAGCTTATTATAATATTCTATATAATAGACGCGGGCCACTCGTTGAAAACTTGCGATAAGCCATTTTGTCTGCACTTTAAGTCCGTATTTGAAGGCTCTTTTTTGTGACGTGCGGCAGTGGTGTTGGAAATGTGAGTGTCAAACGTAATCGCACTGTTTATCAGTGTTGCCAAATTTAACTGCATAAAGCAGTGGTATTATGATCGAATTCATCAGTAAAAAATTCGAAAAATGGCGACCACGGCAGTTTCCAATGTTACAACCGCTAGTGCGACCTGATTGTAAAGAGATCCCCTTCGTAAAACCTCGTACTAATCTTCAACTCCTGACAGGGCAGTTTGGCTTGAATTTGCACACATCAATCAGCGACCGCCACCATAGGGGTCCCTCATCATCAGTCCTTGAGCCGTGAAATGGACCTGTCTTGCCAAAATCAAAGATACGTTCGGTGTTTTTCGTTTGTTTCATTGTATGTAATCGCGTTTTCATAAAAAAATATGTTGAATTCTATGTACCTCATTTAAGTTGTTAACCTCGGGGCTCACATGAGTAGTGAGAATTAGGTATTTTTTATGCTAGTGACATTTTCATTTTGATTGATTTCGAAAACGAAAAAACATAACCCACGCCTCGCAGGTAAAAATTATTAAATTTTAAAATGATAAATGTTAGTTTTTACTTAAAGACGCGTACAAATATTGCAAGATGCTTTAAGTAGCATTCTTAAAGAGGACGTTAACGGTCCCTATTTAAATGATAAGGATTGTTATGCACCTAGGTTCTTATCCATCTAATAACTATGAGTTTTTAATCAGAAATCCCTAAACCTACGCACACCACTTAAACCGCTATTTCAATGAATCGTCAATTGTCTTACCAATGAGTTTCCGCTCGGAAATTACTACAAAGCCCTGGGGGAAATCCGATTATCTATCCTCTCTCTATTTTAATTCATGATTAGTTGAATGTTGAGTTCCAATTTCACTGTCAAAATATTCGGCCCTTTGTAGTTTGTTATTTTATGAAATACAGAAACTTGGAAGCAAGATTCCAATTTGAAAACGCAATCCAAATATGGCCGACCCTTGTCTCTAACTATTTGAAGCCAACGAACCCAAAACAATTGAAATTGTAAATAATTTTTTTCATATAATCCGCAATCCTACTAATATTATACACGCGAAAGTTTGTATGTATGTATGTACGGATGTTTGTTACTCTTTTACGAAACAATTCCGAACGGATCGGGCTTTAATATTGCAACAGTCCTGGAATGAAACATATGACACTTTTTATCGCATAAATCAGTTCCCATGGAACGTCTTCATTAGAAACAACGAGTGCGAAGCCGCGGGCAGAAACCAGTAACATTATAAACGTGAATGTGATAAAGATTCTTCGTCGTCAGGGCGTGCAAAATTAACAAAAAAAATTTTTTTATAAATATTCTTCATCAAAAGTTTTCGAAAACGAAACGAACGACGCGGCGACGAGATCAATTAAATCATGAATGAAAGCTTACAAATCCTACTTTTTTCGAGCTTCTGTGCTTTGTTTTGATGATTCCAATGTTGTTATATACTTTTCACCAATATTCCTTGGGTGAATTATATGTTACCCGGTAAATAAAAAATATACAGGTTTTCGAAACGGAGTATAGTAAATATAATTATGCTAGCATACACCAAATTGGAAATCGCAAACGCAAATCCAACATAGCCGATGCTCGTGCCTAACAAGTGGAAAGTAAATTCACACAACGTGTCAACAGCTGGCATGGCCTCTAATTGGAGACCCTATTCAGACATGCCGCCGTCAAGATGTACGATGTATGCAGCCACATTAACGTGCAAACATGAATGGCGTAATTGATGATGAACTGGTTGCTGCCATGTTGTTGTATTTGTTTGTTTTGTGTTACCATTTTATCATAATAATATGCCAATACAATATTAGGGCCTGTGCAAAAAACACGATTAAACATATAATTTTTATTCTTAAAAATGCATAAGTGAACATCTACAAGTGTTTTATGATTATGAGTCAACTTATCCGACGTTTACGTTGACACTTTTCATGCAGGCAAAAATAACGTTAGGTAGATTAAAAAAATACCTAGAACACATTAGACGATACATTACAAAATAGATACCTACATGAACTACATTCCTATGTAAAATAATATAACGTGAAAGACTGCAGGAAAATGCTGGATGCGGCAAACTGAAGACAGGGCGCTAAAGCGCTCATTAGGGGAGGCTAATTTCCAACAGTGGACTAAATGTAGGCTGATAATGATGAATAAAATAACGATAAAAACAGAAACAATCAGACTATGTGTTAACACTTTGAGTGCTGAAATTACACGGTATGTGTTTTCTACAAGTGACTAATATGCGTAAATCCACACTAGCGCAGCGGCTGAGAAAATACAGATCTTTGTGACTCAGCACAGCCGTAATATTTTTCGAACGAAACGCATGTGCGGCGCAACACAACCGCTGTGTAGAGCGGCAGCACGAATTTTTTAGGTTAAAAAAAAATCGCAGTCGTCGAAAAAAAATCGCAGTCAAAGTGTTAAATGGCCCCGAAAAGGTAAAAATTTACCTGCTGTTGTTTCTGTAAGTCCGAGTAATATTCTCTTTTAACATCATTAAGTAACATTGAATTTCAAATGACGGACAAACCTTTGTTAGCGCTACCTAATCCCGCACCTCCACAACAAGCAATTTAATATAACAAAATACTCGCCCCAACAATATAAACAAAAGAAAAGCCCGAAAAGGCTGCCAGCTGTTTTTCCAAGATAAAACTGGGTTATACAATATGTACATAAAGCTCTCATAACATTGCGGTAAGCTAATGTTAATTATAAGAGATTTTTGTGCGCCAAATGAGGTGGGTAAGTAATGAAAACAGAAGTTTAGCCGTTATATCAAAACTCCTGAATTGTTCAGGTTAACTTGCTTAGACGGTAATTTAATGACTGGTGTTGTTTACTTTCTTGATTTATTGAATAACAGTTTTTGACGAGACTTTTCAGCTGTTTTAACTGACGAAAAAAATATATATATATGAAAAAATTTAAGAATTTAAAGTCTATTTTTAGTTTTTTCAAAAGAGTTTTTCAGTTTTTCAAAACACGACATATTATTTCATTTCTGCACTAACAAGAACCATACTACTACCACCAGCAAATTATCTATAGATTTTTAGTATCTTACGCTACCACAAGACCTTTATAGGTACTTCAATTTTCATAATATGACCTTACCAACTAGAAAACCGAGTTATTACCCGATAGAAATATACAATCATAAAACATGATGAAATAAGTACCTACAGAGTCTCTGTTATTTCAATCTTGTTATATTTTTTCATCAACTTCAAAAGAGTCGTAATGATGTTATTCCGAGCCTCGCGCAGTGTTGATTGGATAAAAGGAAAACGTTGAAGTATTTATCGGGACTAGCATACCTGTAAGCTTTCCACTTTAATTGGTTTTTTTGTAGATGTTTTCTCTTTGAAAATGTTTCTTTGTTTTCTTATTATTATTTCGTTTGAATGGTTTAACCTACGCTACAAATTAAGACTTAAACACAACACGTGATTGTTGTAAGAGCAAAAAAAAACTAAGGGAACCTATTATCGTTCCATAGTTTAACGGAGTAATATAAAAAAACATACATACAACCGAACATAGCACCCTGTTTTGAAGTTGGTTAAAAATATAAACCATGCTATTTCTTTAAAAAATATTACAATTGCTTTTACAACTTTTGAAACTAACGTGGTTATTACATTCGAATGTACGAATATACGAATAATGGTATCTGAACATCATTATTCGTATATTCATGGCCCATGAAACTGTGCCAAAATATTTAAAAACTCAAAAATCTAATCATGGTAAATTGCTATATAGTCCAAGTTTCGGCAAGTCATCCAAACATAGTGAAATAATTCTTTAAATTGGTACATACATTCTTTAAATGAGTGCACTTGGTTCAACCATATAATAATGTTCAGCACACGCTGAGCCAACCCCTATTTCGGCGCAGGGTCATGGAGGTAGTCTTGTTTTCTTCATCATCATCATTATTATCATCAGCCTATATTAGTCCACTGCTGGACAGGCCTCCAATGAGCGCCATAGCGCCATGTCTTCAGCTTGACGCATCCAGCATTTACCTGCAGTCTTTCGCAGGTCGTCATCCCACCTGGTCGGAGGGCGTCCTACACTACGTTTACCGTACCGTTAGTCGTGGTCTCCACTCAAGAACACGTTTGCCCCAGCGGCCGTCGTCGGTTCTTCGCGAGATATGGCCGGCCCATCTTACCACTTCAGCTTGCTAATTCTCAGAGCTATGTCGATAACTTTGGTTCTCTGTCGGATGTATTCGTTGCGAATCCTATCCTTCAGAAAAACTCCGAGCATAGATCTTTGCACAGCTCGCTGAGCGACTTTGAACTGGTGGACCATCCCTATCGTGAGTGTCCACGTCTCAGCTCCGTAGGTCATAACGGGTAGGACTTGTTTTCTTAATATTACCTATTTGTGTCACTTACCCCCATGATAAACTATACTTTATTTGCTGTTTGTTATTATATGTATTTTGTACCTGTGTCGAAATAAATATTTTTCTATTCTATTCTATTCTTTCTATAACTTATCCCATGTTATATTTTGGCACACGTTCTGCCTACATCCTCTATAATGAATAGTGATCCGAACTAGGGAGAGAGGTGCAAACGTTATTTGCACTACAAAGTGGGTATCACGTATCCTGTAAGCTGATATCCGTAATTAAAGCTGCTTGTTAGCCCCAGATAATTAATAGCATTGTTAGTGCGAGCAAATTCCTCCGGTTATTATAAAATCGCCTTTAAGTTTCACAAAATAAGAAAGACTAGCTGCGCCCCGCGGTTTCACCCGCGTGGTGATAGATATTTTGGATAATATACAATATATCTTTATGAATTTTGACCTATGTGTTATTCTGATATGTAAGCTATGTTATTGTGAAGTTTCATCAACATCCATTCAGTAGTTTGTGCGTGAAAGAGCAACAAACATCCTCACAAACTTTCGCGTTTATAATATTAGTAGGATAAATAAAAAGTCAGTGATTCTGGAGCCAATAATTTCTTTGAAAATATTTTGTACCTATTTTATTCCTATTTCTATTGTTTTCAGTTTGTCTTTTTTTTTGCTTCAGTAATGGATAAAGTTTTCCTGAAACCGATAGGTGTATGAAGCATTTTCATTTCTATTTGTGCCCAAAAGTTTTGGGACAATAAAAACAATAAACTGCCAATTTCACCATTTCGGTGCGAAATGTGGTCCTAAACACGAACACTATAAAAAAACATCCTCCTATAGATAAACTAAGTACCTATCTATGCACCAATTCTTGTTTACAAAGATAAAAAAAACAATAATATTTATTAACACTTCGACTGCGGCGATCTTTTTTCGACTGCGATCTTTTTTTTAACCTAAGCTGTGCTGCCGCACATGCGTTTCGTTCGAAAAACATATTACGGTTGTGCTGAGTCACACAGATCTGTATTTTCTCAGCCGCTGCGCTAGTGTGGATTTACGCATATTAGTTGTAAAAAACACATACCGTGTGATTTCAGCAAGCGACGTGTTAAGAAGTTTAAGATTAAAATTTTATCAAAATTCTCAACTGATTTATTTAAATTAATCAGATGAGCTGCGATCGTGTTAGTTTTTTGCAATTGTCTGGACTCAGCTCAGTTGTAAATGCTAGTTTAAAGTTTCTATTTGATTGTAACTTTCTTTGTTGATAAAGATTTTCTTTATTAATTTCTATTGAAGTTTGAAGTATGATAAGCTGTGGTGGGAATGAATGAATGAATGAACACTTTATTGCACTAAAAAATTAACAAAAAAATCCTTAAATATTAACATTACAATATAAGGGGTTTCATCTATTCCGCAGTCGAACCTGTTTTAAATTATTATACTTACTTTATTTCTTTTAAAAATGATTTTTCTGACAGGGTAGGAACAGAAAAATACTCAATACTAACAGAAAGAAGCATAATATCAAAATCTTGTTCAATTAAATGTTTTCCCTCGTCGTATTCAGAGGAGAATTCTTAAAAAACTGATCACGAACAATCGCCTGGTTCGTTTCAGTGAATAGGTACTAGATCATAACCCGAGCCAGGTATTATTAGAATTCTCGCTCGCAAGTCATAAATCGAATAAAAAATGCAAACTCTTGCACTGGATTCTTTGGAATTCATTGGAGCGGAATGAAAAACATGAATTCTTTGCGTTATTTTCATGTACGGAAGACTTCTAACGGGCAAAAATAATTCACAATACGTGGGCCCACGTAGGTATCTACGTGGGCCACGTATTTCATATAATAACAGGCGTGTTGATTGTATAAATATAACTAAATAAAATAATAAATAAATAATGCTGGACAATCCACACAGCAACTTTGCAGCATATTTATTTTAAGGTCCCATTTAAATTTGGCCCCACCATATAAAGTTTTCTCATGGATGTCATTGTCAGAACTGGACCAAATTAAAATGTGCATAAGTAAAAAAAAAAATACAGTCGAATGGAAAACATCCTTCTTTTTTTGTTTAAAGTTGGTTAAAAACCAAGTTGCATATATCCAAACATTCGTATTTATATTATTAGTGGGTTTATCGCTGCATGTTTGTTATCTCTTAACCCGTTCACTATCGAACATATTTCACCTCCCACCCATACCACCCACGCTCACTCGCAGTTAATGAACTATGCAATTTCGTACATATTTGTTACCTTTTGTAGCTGGATTATATAAAGCTTTCGCAGTGGGAAAATGGACGGAAAAACCGGCGAAGTGCGAGTCGGACTCGCGAACGAAGGGTTCCGTACCATTATATCTATAAAAACGGCAAAAAATATGTCTGTTGTATGGGAGGGAGGAGGTAGGGGTTAAATATTTATTTTATTCTGTTGTTTAATATTTGTTGTTATAGTGGCGACATAAATAGTAAAAAGTAAAAGCAAAAAGATTTTTATTTTGTCAGAACAGACTCTTATGAATTAAACTTATATTAATAGAATACAGAAACTGACAAAATCGGTCTCCACTCAGCATGTGCTATGGTAGAGCAGATCGTACCATAGTGCTGGTCTTCCGTGTGAAAATTTCAATTGTCTAACTATCACGGTTCATGTGATACAGCCTGGTGACAGACTAGACCGTCTAGACGGACAGACAGCGGACTCTTAGTATTACCCCGGTCCCGTTTTACCCATTGGGTATGGAACCCTAAAAATGAACTTTAATTTTTCATATAAATTTTTATACGAAGCGATAATCCCATGCACGTGTTCAACCTTGTCTGTAACAAAGGTTGGACAGTATGGGATAACTGGAGGTATTATGTAGCCCATTTAAATCGTTGTTTTAAAATGGCAATGACCTTTAACAGTGCGATTAAAGTTCAGAAATGGAAAGTTTACGAAAAATATAAAAGATATTGTTTCTTTCCATACATATAGAAACTTGCAGCGCCCCTGCCGGATAGATAGGAACAACTTTTTGAATATAACGGCGATCCAATAGGTTCTTACGAACTTAATTTTAGCTTTCGATTTGTGTGTGAATGATTTTGACTGGATTTATGCATTTTGTCAGTAATACTTTGATAGCTTTAACAAATCAGCGGTAGTGAAGGGTCTTTCATTGTTTTTCATTGTTTCTAGCAATTGAAAAACCAAGGGGGTTAAAAAATTTGCTTTGCTATATGGCGGTGATGAGGTGCTTTACAAATAACATTCTGATTCAGAATTCAGAAGCTTAAATAGCAATGGGCAGGCCGTCGTTTGGGGGAAGCCTGTGTTCTAGAAATACTTTTTATGACGTAGCAGAACTCTACGAATTACCAATTATTTAATTTAATTAATTAATATATAAAATACTATTGCTATTAATAATCTATACATACATCCTACTAATATTATAAACGCGAAAGTTTGTAAGTATGGATGGATGGATGTTTGTTACTCTTTCACGTAAAAACTACTGAATGGATTTTAATGAAACTTTACAATAATATAGCTTATACATCAGAATAACTCATAGGCGACAATTTATAAAGATATATTGTATATTATCCAAAATACCTATCATCACGCGGGTGAAACCGCGGGGCGCAGCTAGTTCTAAATATTATATTAGGCAATATGTTATTTTTTATATTGAATACCCTTTTTGACATGTAACTTGGTTATCAATAAATGATTTGTGAAGCAGTGGACTTATATGAGCTGATGATAATGACGATGATGATGAACAAAATATAATGAACCAGAAAAGAGTACGAGTTATTATACTCACCAATAAGTACGTATTAATTGACCTGCTGCTGGAAACCTGATAAGTAAGGATGACAAGCTTCGTATCGTATTATTGTACCCATTACCCAAAAGTCTACCTACATATCGGGTAAAACCTGCTGAATCAACGTCACAACTTATGTTGTTTACCTGTGTTACCAACCTGACATTTTAAGGTAAGAGTTTTCCCCGGTTGTTTTTCAAACATTTCCAACCCAAACAAGCATTAGAGTGTCGAGTTATATTAAAAGAGAAACTAAGAGCAACTGTTTTGGTATTCTCTTTAAATTGAACTCTGTTTTTGGTTCGTTGAGTTGGTTTTTAGGAATAAATGATTGAACACTTTATTGCACTTAACACCTTATATCTTTAGGGTGCATTTTAAATCGGCGTATGTAATTGGAGATTAAGGATCCCACTCTTGGTCAGGTATATAATAATAATAATAATAATAGATTCAAAAGGCGGTACTCCTTGATTCGGTACGCAGGAGGAGTTCGGAAGTTCCTCACTCTGCAGCCTTAGTCACCGGCCGCTTGAGCCTAGCATCGTGGTCGGGGATCTACCGTTTTGATATATTTTTTACTGCAGAATACTATATATTTTATTGTATTTTCTATGGTAAAATTTTATTTAACAACGATTATTACGATAAATTTTAATAAATGAAGCGTAATAATCATTATTTTGAATTTTAGATTGAATTAATCATTTATTTTAGGCAACATTAGTCTAGTATACAGAATGTAAAATGCTTAAATACTACGGCCGTTATAAAATATATCTATAAGTGCCTTAGTCTTACATACCTACATAAAATAAACCTATGTACGAGTACTAGCATGTAGTGTCGGCGACGTATGACACGCAATACTCGTATGTGCTGAGAATGGTAATCGTCCGCGAAAACGCCGGAACAGCACATAATTCGGCCAGAATTCTTTCTCGAAATATTCTGTGCTGAAATTTTGCATACGGGTAATGCCAGGCCCGGAATAAAAATTAGGCTACTTTTTGTCTCATATATCAGTTCCCATGGGATAGCCTTACAACTTTTCTAGAGAAACAACGTTTGCGAGGCGCGGGGAGAAACTAATTATGATATAACATTATTACTTCATCACTGCTGGGCAAATACCCCCCTCTTTTTCCATTCACTCTTCACTATAAACTAATAACCGTGGGGAAGCGTTGACCTCGTCCCAAGCGCGTATAAAATACCTAGTATCTGATATCATGGAGTATTAATCCCAACCATCTAGCAGAAAATAATAAATTTAAAATAAAAACGACACGATGTTGGAAGCACCGATTTAAAAAGTCATTCCTTCCAGCTTCCGGGAGAAAATAATATTTGCTTCCTCCGCGACAACGTGGCGGAACAACACAGATTTGCATCAGTAAAGCAGCTCATTGAAAGTTTTAACATTTGTCGACCTTATTGCTGGGGATATAAGAGTGTTTATGTTGGTGACAATGTTCTGAGAAACAGGGTGCCGACCACTGAACCAACACTCGCGTCACTAGTAACCTAATAGCTGTTGTCCTTATAAATTCATCAATTACTACATAGTATAACACAAAGTCGCATCCCGCTGTCTGTCTGCCCCTATGTATGCTGAGGTCTTTAAAACTACGAAACGGATTTTGATGCGGTTCTTTTTAATAGATTGAAGTTATTCAAGAGTGGTTTATAAACCATTGGACACATAGATATCCACACGGGCGAAGACGTGGGGCGCATCTAGTAAATAATATTGTCTTGACATCATACATAATTGAGATTATTATTGTTATTTATTAATTGTTTTGTAATTTTACTAAGCATTTATTTAAGTTTCAATATCAATTAACTCTTCTAGGTACCAACTCTTTTGTTGGTCGGATGTAAATGTTTGAGATTTTTTCTGGTGTACGAATTGTAGTTCAAGATGGGTCTTACCTTCCTCTGTTCAGCATTTGAACGTGGTAGCCACTCGAGTCTTTACTCCCGGAAGGAATGGTTTAGTCTAAGATCCGGCTGCAGAATCAGTGCATGCATCAGTATTCGCTTAAAACCTAATTTTTACGAATATTTATGATTAGGAATATACATAATACCAGGTTGCCTTTCAGAATGTTTATTATTGAATTTTTTGTTTATTGGATTTTGGAAACAGGTGGGACGACGACCTGCGAAAGACTGCAGGTAGATGCTGGATGCGGCAAGCTAAAGACAGGGCGCTATGGCGCTAATTGGGGGAGGCCTATGTCCTATGTCCAGCAGTGGACTGCTGCTGATGATGATGATGTACCGACCGTTAAGACCAAGTAGCCCTACTGCGAGAGTACACTCCGTGCCACTGTAACTGAACTGGAAATCGGATATATTGTTTCGAGTGTGTCGAAGGGAATTATCGTGACTTTCTGCGCAATAAACCCTTTGCCAGCTGCGTGTCGGTCGCTTCGATAGTTCGCGGCGTGATAAGGGAAGGAATTTATGTATTGGGGTGCGATTTGCGGAATTGGTTTCGTAGCATAAAAAGTAGGATAGTTTTCAAACATTTTTTTTTTTGTAGGATGGTTATGGTAAATGTAAACAATTTTTTTTTAAGTTTGATAATATTTTAGATAGTTTATTATTTTGTTATATTTCGTTAACTTTCCTCCAAGAACCTGTGATGGGCAAGCAGGGGTAAGCACGGTATTGCATTCAGTTTTCTAAATAGACTACAATTCGTAATAGACACTTTTTCGAATGATCTTAATTCAGCGCCTTAAAAACTACACAACAGATAGATATATATTTTTTATTGCACTCTTATTATACTCGTATCAGAAACTAGTACAGTTAAAATTTAAAATTGAGTTAACACATGGAAGTCTTATCGCTATCTTATCGCAAGAGTGGATCTCTACTAGGCAACCATGGATGGATAGGATCGTGGACAATACTTGGTCAAAAATCAAAAAATCTAAATCAAAAAAGTTTTATTCTTTAGGCTTACAAATAAGCACTTAGAAAAGTCGTATTTTATACTATTATAACAATATTTTAACTAATGTTCACTTTAATTTTTTGTCCACCAGTGGAAGAAGTGAAAAATCGGTCGAGGGATACATCCGGCTGATTTTTAAAAACCAAAGCACGTTCATCACAAAGAACCCTTACCAAAAAGACCTTAAAAGCCTCCCAAAGCCACAATAAAAACTACTTTGTAATAATGACATTCCTGTCCAAAATCGGGAATATAACTAACCCAACTGTAATTTTGGTCCCCCAAAAGAACTTTCTGCGCACCCGTCCTAATGCGGCTATAAGAAAACGTGCCCGGAGTGCAGAGTGCCTTATCAACGGTTCTATCTATATTTCCGTCATTTTTGGAGTCAAATGCACACAGGATTGAGACATTTCGACAATAAAGCCGAGGGTAAAGGTATAAATCAGAGATAAAGTCATACTATATCTATATATATCTATCTCTATTCTATATTCAGCTGTATGGATGTTTGTTTTGTTAATGTTGTGGTTGTGTAATGAGTTAATTTATTACTTATTTGTTAAATTGTTGGGTTGACTTAAGGGGCGAACCCAAAGGGTTGGGTTGTCAAACTAGGCGGGGTCCCCGTGGTAAAAAACTCTAATTATATAAAATTCATCAATTTTTCTTTGGATTCTCGAAGGTGAAATCAGAATTGAGAAAAAAAAGATAAAAAAATCATGAAAGAACAATATTAAAATGGCAATTAATTTGATTCGTAGATTTATCACTAATTATTGGGTTCCTTGAACCAGATTCATCATAGGCTGCATAGTTTTCTTAAAAAATACTTGATTTTTGCGCATACAATCATAAAACGTATAGCTTTTAAGAAGGTAAAATCCATTGCCTATCCGTTATACAAAATAGCGCGCATTTTGCCCTTTTAAGCTACCATGACAAAAATAAAATATTCGAAACTATCATGGTTATTAACACTAAAGTCATTTAAAACGGGATATTTACCATGATTTGCGCCATAATCACGGCACAGTTTCATGCGCCATGATTACAGCGCATGAAACTGTGCCGAAATATTGGATAAATCAAAAGTCAAATCATAGTAAATATCCCGTTTTAAATGACTTTACCTAGTACCATGACAAAGTTTACTAAAATATAAAGTTAAATATAAATTCACATCATCTATCGAAAAAAGCTCGAAAATCAGGTCCAAAATCATCTCCCTCCGTTTACTTCAAATTTTTGTGGCTTTTTGTATACGTCGATGCCTCCCAAATTAAGTAAGCAGGTCCCAAGCATCTTCATAGTCTTTTACGAGCTTCAAAAATTAGTATTGTCCTTATTACAGTCCATAGAGACCCATCAAACTGACCTAAAAGCATCAACGTCTAAAAGAAAAACGCTGACAAAGAACAATACCTAACCTACGGAACCCTTATAAAGAGCGAAATGCAATAACGGCGGGAGATAAAAGCGTAGTATCAGTAGCTACGTGACGTAGACCTACGTATTTCCGGATTAGGGAAGTTTCCATCGCCTTGAGCAGGATTTAGAGAATCATCATTCTCCTGAACTTATTCTGCTTTATATCTCAGAGGAGATTAGATTTTATACCATCGTGAACGTTAATGCATACAATAAATTGGTAGGACATATAAATCAATTTCAATAAAATCCAAAAATAAATGCTGGACAACCAACACAGCATCATCTAGCCTCAAGCTAAGCAGAGCTTGGTACTAGATGACTGATATACATAATACAATACATTACATACATAGTTTTTACTAAACATAGAAAACAACCAGAATTTCTCCGCTACACAGTTTCTTAACTTTTGTGGTAGTCAGCCCACAGTTGTACCCTATACTATACTATAAGTGGTTTTTAATAAAGATTTTTGTATTTTTAGAACACCCTGAAAAAATACACTAAAGTCATTTGAAACGGGATATTTACCATGATTTGATTTTTGAGTTTTCCAATATTTCGGCACAGTTTCATGCGCCATGAAAAATATCCCGTTAAATTACTTTAGTGTTAACCATGTTGATTTCAAAAGTTTAACCCTGAACAAATATCTACAGATCGTATAAACATTTGTCCCGAGGTGGGAATTGACATCCTGCAACCTCCTGTTTCGCAGGCGGACCTTCACCCACCGCGCCACAGAAGTCGTCTAAATAGCTACTCACTTTCTTTTTTGATCGGCAATGTTTTTGATCGACTAATTTACCCTAGGTTTTCTATTCGTAGAGCAGTATACCTACTCATGTTCACCGAATAACCCTCACCAAAGTTCATTATAGGTGACAAAGGCGCCGGCCTCTCACTCGGAGTGGGGTAATTCTTGACATGATTAGACCCTATCGATTTTATCCATTGCGTGGAATTCATTTTAGCTTCATATTTTTACGAAAATATTTATTCTGCATTATGCTAACAGTAGCACTATGAGTAAAATGAATGTATTATTTTTTATTTTGTAGAGTAAATTTACGAAATCTGTGACGAGGCGGGCGAAGGTCCGCCTGCGATGCAGGAGGTTTCGATTCCTGCCTTGGGACAAATGGTAGTACGATTGCAAATATTTGTCACGGGCTTTCAGGGTATTTTTGTTTTAAAAAAATTATGTACCTATATGTAATATATTGTACTCAGTCTTCAAGTACCCATAACATGGGGATAGATAATGCTATGTATCAAATATCATAAAATTTAGTATTTTAAACTCAAAACTATCAGAACAACAATATTATCCTTATTTACATAATAGTAAAGTTCAAATTCTTATAATTGTATAGTGCCATCATTGTACATTAGTACAGTATGTACTTAGTAAACGTAGTACCAGTGTACTAAGGTGTACTAAGTGTACATCCATGCGAGACATCGATAAAGCATTCCCTTGTAATTTAGATAGTTGAAAAGAAATTTCAATATTAGATTCCCTACTATCTACGAAACCAGACTCTTAGGTATTGTAAAAATTCTTAGTTATACAAGTATTGGTATTTATTTGTACCAACCATTTATAATATAGTAGGTCGTTATAAAGGCAAGATAGAATTTATATAATTATAAAATATAAAATATTAATTTATAATTATTATGTATTCACTAATAAATGATTTCAAATTGTAAATAAATGCGAAATTTTAATGAATACCATTTTATAAAATTCAATGTCATATTTTAAGTCTACTTTTAAAGGTCTTTTAATGCATGTTCCAAACTTTATTTTGTCTGTATAGATTTGACATTAAATTGAAGCACTTCGTACCTGGTAAATCATATTGGTTCCTACGATACAGCCAGTGTAGGAATCATTAGCACTTTGTAAATTAATTCTCTCGACTTACCATACCAATTCTGTATTTACTTTAGTTCTGTTTAAATGTAGTAATAAACATATTTTTCATTAACACTTCTTTTCATTATTATCCATAAAAAGGATTGCATTAGTACTCATAAATTCAACACGTACAATTGTTAAGCATTAAGAACTTTTACTGAACTTACTAACTTTAATTTGTTTGAAGATCGAATTGTTGGGGAATTTCATGAAGTCGAAATAGTCTGGTTATTGATTTGAATTTGCGGTGTGAAATCCTGCTATTTGAATTATACTTAGCTATATGTATTTTTGACCGGGTGGGATGACGACCTGCGAAAGACTGCTGGTAGATGCTGGATGCGGCTAGCTGAAGACAGGGCGCTATGGCGCTCATTGGGGGAGGCCTATGTCCAGCAGTGGGCTGCTATAGGCTGATGATGATGATATTTATTTATTTAGTGCACTCATGTTTTATCCAGCTACGAGTTTTTATGAATAAATTTAATTCAATTTATTTTCTATTTGATTATAACTCTATAATGCCTAGGTTATTTTTTTTTCAAAACTTGCTCTATCCAAAATAAGTAGGTTTGTACAATTCGTAGGTATATTTAGAAGTCTCATGTTTGATTTGAACTTCAGACGTCCGTGATCACTCTTGGTTGGTCCTACAAGGTTATATCCAAGCGTAAATTTGTAATGTTTGTTTCTTCAGGCAAGCAGCGGGCTCCCCTTAGAGCAGCATGCCGCGCGCCGGCGCACTCCTGCTGGCGGCAGCGGCCGTCATGCTGGCCTCTGATTGGGCACGCGCCTCCTACATAGATCCAGGTCAGTAACCTCCATGAACCTAGGTAGGTACATTATGGCTGAACTCATAATCAAAATCAGTACTTTACCGTTTTTCCATGTCTGTCTCATGTAACGAGGGGGCTAGACGGGGTAGTAGTAAAACACAACTCTTCGTGGAGACGCGGTTTATTTAGATAAGGAACGCGGTTACAGGGGTTTGTCCCGAGTGGACGGGATGGCCACTTTAGCCAAACGGATCGGTTGCCGAGTAATCCGAGTCTCACCTCTCCGTTAGCTAAAGTTACCCAAAAACTACCAATACCAACAGCCGAGTGATCCGGAATAATTGGTATGGAGGCCCTAAGATTGATCCAGTCATCTCCATCCAAAAGCCATATTGTTAACTGAAAAATACAAGCGCACATTCTCACAGAATGTGCGCTTGGATAAATATTGTCTCTGGACAATCCACAAAGCATCATCATCATCATCAGCCTATAGCAGTCCACTGCTGGACATAGGCTTCCCCCAATGAGCGCTACAGCGCCCTGTACTCAGCTTGCCGCATCCAGCATCCACCTGCACTCCTTCGCAGGTCGTCATCCCACCTGGTCGGAGGGTGTCCTACACTACGTTTACCGAGTCGTGGTCTCCACTCAAGAACCCGTTTGCCCCAGCGGCCGTCGCGTCGGTTCTTCGCGAGATATGGCCGGCCCACTGCCACTTCAGCTTGCTAATTCTTAGAGCTATGTCGATAACTTTGGTTCACAAAGCACCATCTAGCAACAAAGTAAGCACCAGGCCAGCCAAAATTCTGATAACCAATCACTTTACTATTAATATGGTATCGTCGCAGAATCGTCCATAAATATAAAAAACTATAATAGTGGGTGCAAATAGCTCTGGTTTCACTTTTAACGCGCGCCCCTCCATCTGTAGTTTCATTCATCAAAGGCAAAATACCGTAATATGTTATTTTAAGACGGTTTCGTACAATAAATGATTCGCTTCTCCATGTTACGATAAAACGAATAATTTAGTGGAATTAAGGCCTCGAGCCTTTCCGGGATAGCAAACCACTGTTAAAAATTAAATGTCAATAACACAGCAACCGCAACGCTTGACCGCTAGAGCCAGCAACTGGCATAATTCAAATACACCATCAATAAAATCACTGCCATAATACTTATGATAAATGGTCGCCAATAGCACTTCAAACGCATCCATTAACGTCGCTTCGCTTCAAATTTTGAAGCTGTGCCAAACTGCCAGCATATATTTTAAGTCTCACATTTCATGTCAGTGAGATGACAGCTGCTTTTAGGTTGAAGGGTAATTTTCAGCTGTAGAGTACTTTTGTACAGTGGTGCGATCACAAATACTATCTAGATTTCAGGTCACATACAAAATCAAAGCTAAAAGCCGTCTCCGTAAATAAGAGCGCACTTGAGGTAAGTAAATGTAGAATAAGGCATATTTTTAGCTTTAAACTAACAAATAATATATTGTTTTTATTTTTGCAACTTTTGAATATACCTTGCGGCATTGTGACACGTGTTTACGTTGGCTGTGTTTCAATCGAATGAAACAAAATAAGAGCTCACATTACAAGTGCGCTCTTATTTACGGAGACGGATTTTTGCGCCGACCCGACATCTATATAGTATTTATTTTGTGATCGCAGGAACAGTGCAAAGGACTTTTTGTTACGGACTACCTACGCGTTGTACGGACTTACCCAGCTTGTCCTCGGTTACGTGCCAGACCTACAGTTTGTTTGAAACAATTACCCGTCAAGGCAGGTTATGTTTTCGAGTGTTTCTATGCGGTAACCTGAAACTTTTAATACCTCGAAGCAGCCAAACGTCTTAACTTTGTATATTTATATGAATTAATAAAGCGGCTCAAGCGATTTTGATAAATGAGGTATCACAATACGGAATATTTTTGTTTGGCCTCTCATTTTGTAAAAAAAATTAGGGGTTTTTTAAGTTAAGTAAGTTTTCCTGGTACCTGCTTGTTTCTTGAATTTTTTGTGATGGGTTTTGAAATCTAGCTTGATTATATTTCATCCATTTCTTGTTTCGTTTTGTATTCATTCTTTATGTTGGCAACCCTAAATTGCACAAATATCAATTCGGTACGATATGAATCACTATGAAAATATAGCAACACTGGCGGTAATCAAATTGAAACCGAACAAAACGAATATTTGTTTTAGAAATAAATCTCAACATCAATTCGTCTATTCAATTCAATCAATCAATCAATTGCGTGTTTATTTGATTCGTACAAAATGAACCATAGTTTTTTGTATTTTGTATATAGTTGTAATTTGTTTGTTTGTTTAATGTTAGACTGTTGGTATTTTGTTAGTTTAGTTTGTATAGTGTAAATCTTTTATTGGCCGTAAATTAGATTATGAGGGTTAAAATTATTTAGATAAGGACTGTTGATTTTGTTGAAACAATAAAAAATAAAAAATAGCTAGTCATTCCTTTTTCTTTAACTCCCTCATCATAAATACTGATGAACGTGCTTCCCCACTTCAACACTTCCCTTTTTGCCAAAATCTGGTGATTATGGCAAATCCCATCTTGCTATTGCTCTACGATCACCAATACCACCCGCCAAGCGACCACGTCTGGCAGGCAGATTAGTGAGTTAATCAAAATTAGGGTGTGTTATATAATAAAATTGTAATATATGTACTTTTAAAGTTTATACCTAGAACTTTACGATATCAAGTTTAACATGTGTACCTACGATGGAAATAAATAAACTATAAACTAACATAGGCTGATGATGATTTTTCTATTTTTCTCTTTAAGGTTGAAAGCGAACCAGCCCCATTATCCACATCTAACTATGCAAAGGGGTGGTGTTAGTGAGCATTTCACTATATAGGTAATGGTTTTATAGTCAGAGTTTGTAACAAAAAATTTCACATAAAGAATATTGAGTTGAGTTATATAATATCAGATAAAAAAAAACATTTATTGCCAATCTAAACTAATATTAAATACAAAAAAGAAATTTCTTGTAATAAGCAAATGGAGTATATTCAGCATTGTGCTGCATGCCAAGACATGCGGCGCTGGTTTTCAATATACTCCCGTCGGATAGGTGGTCACCAGACCGGTGGTGGTCAGTGGTGGTTATCAGATGAGAAGATAAGGTTGATGGCTGTCTTATAAAAAGCAGGTGAAGCAGCAAATGGATTAGTTTCAGAAATCTACTAATTATTTAATGATGAATGGAGATGTTAAATACACGGATGGAAGCTGCTGTCCTTCCTCTAGTAGGTAGGTTTCTTTAGCTAGCTCTTATGACATCCTCAGGTTTGATCAATCAGTAGTTATTGATGTTTCATTGTTTTGTATGATAATATAACATACGGTGAATACCTAATCTTAGGTAACTTTAACTCTGTAAAGGTAAAGGAAACCTTTAGGTAACCACAATTTGTAGGAATAACTCACTCTGACAAAATAATCACGTTTTTTAAAGGATGGGACGATAAATAAATCACAGATCTTTGGGTTTTGGGAAGTAATAAATTACAATTTTCATAAAATTCATTTTGTAAAAGGTTTTACTGACGACAGAAGCGTTTTGTGGTGGAATCTACATTAAAATAACATCGGTATTGTAAGAAAGTTGAGGAAAAATCAATGTTTATCGTGATACCTTTATAATTTTTTTATTTACCCGCCACAGTTTACGCAAAAAGACAGTTTTTTTGTAATTTCTATTGTAATTTGGTGATTTCTACATTTCGCAAAGTGAAAGAGCATGCAGATTATAGTTTAAAAAAAATGTCGTCTCACGTTCTTCTTTATAAAAATAAAATGAAAATGTTGCACAGCATCACCTAGTCGCAACATAAGCAGCGCTCGTGTCACAAGTAAAAGCTTGCAAGGTTTCTTTAGAGAAAGCTTCGTACCGAAGGAAACTGCAAAGGTTCCGTATTAGATGTACATTCAAATTTACATACACCTTAGTAAAATCACTCGCTTTGATGCAACTCTGGTACAGACACTGTTAACTCTGAAGGGTAACGAAACTAGACTCCAGAGCGAAAAGTTTACTACGAATTTTTCTGTAGAGGTTTAGTTCGGTTGAGATCATCATCATCAACCTATGTTAGTCCACTGCTGGACATAGGCCACCCCCAATGAGTGCTATAGCGCCCTGTCTTCAGCTTAACGCATCCAGCAACTACATGCAGTCTTTCGCAGGTCGTCATCCCACCTGGTCGGATGGCGTCCTACACTACGTTTACCGTATATTTTTTTTTTTTTTACGTTTTTATGTTACTCGATGTTTGCTTATTGCTGCTTGATTTTGATATATAGATAGATAGATGGTTTATTTGGTTCACAGACATAGACAGAACAAAACAAAATCATAGACTTAAAGTACATATATAGGTAGGTATTGGTAGAAATACAATAACATATTTCTTATGTACACAAACAATTAAAAAAATCATAAATTAAAACCAAATATTTTAAAAATAATGAAAAATAAGTTATAAGGAGCAAATACAAATAGATAAAATAATTATTTCGCTTTTGTGTAGGAATGATAACAAGATCGTTGGAATGGTCCCAAACATATTATTTTTATTTATTTATTTTATTTATACTTTTTGCACGAAAAACATAACACAAAACTTATTGTAGTAAAACTTACGGTAGCATTTATACTCAGAAAGTTGTTTTTTATGAAAGTAAAAACATAAATAAATTTGAGAAATAAAAGTATTACATGTTCCATTATACAAAATAACAAAAAAAGATGACATCATGTTCTATTCAACTTAATATGGAAACTCAGATTTCAGCGGCTCTCAAGTTGCAGTAGTATTTTCTATGATTCTATTTACGTCTCAGTAATGACGGAAAAGTGCAGTCCCTGAAGATATTTGAGATCTAAAGAACGGAACGGTTTCTTTCCGGAAGTTTCCTTGTGAATAAAGCAGGCCGCCTCTATCCGAGCCGAACGAAGGAAACCAAAGTATTCTGACACTACCTGCGCCTCGCGGCTTCGCTCTCGTGGAAATCTATGTTCCAAATAGTTTATAAACCTTCCTCTTGAATCACACTATCTACTAAAAGAACCGCATCATAATCCGTTGCGTAGTTTTCTAAAGATCTAACCCTACATACAGACAGCGGGAAGCGACTTTTTTTATACTACATATGTAGTGATTTTGTCCGCCTTGACGCGTTGTATCCGATAACCAACGAATTCTAAAATTGGATCCTTTCGGCGCCCATTGGGCGTCTGACTAGGATAGGTTTGTACTTAAAGGACATAGCACATACATCCAGCACCACTATCGCCCAGCACCAAAATAAGCCTTCAACTATGAGCTAATTTCGTAATTTTTTGTATACATTTTACAATGATAAAATGGGTTACCGCAAGCTGCAAGCGAGTAACCCTCGAGCTGTCTGTTTTCTGAGGTCCCGATGATCCATGTATATTAATAATGAATAAAAAATGTTGTTTATTTCGAGCTCAATCGATGACATACAATAAAATTAAAATATATGGACACAGACAAAATATGCGGACACGAGAGACCATCAGTGACCGGACCGGGGCACCAATAAATAATGCAATATAAAATGCATCTAAATATTACGAGATAAAGCCCATATTTGAATGCACATTTATATGTGGTGTGTCAATGGCGGGGCCTGGATCTATGACAACCTTTAGACCGACGTTTCCTTGTGAATAATAAAGTATGAAACTTTGTCAACAGGAGACGACGATGTCGAAGTAAACCTATCGGACTACGGCGACGACCCGGCCGATCTACAGCTGCTTCAGGACGTTGGAAAGTGAGTATTATTTCAACACAGCAAGGTTTAAAATCCACCTCGATGTTTATCGAGCTGGATTTTAAATATGTTTATATTATTCATAATATGTCAAATTATACGTGACAATTTATGAATCATTATCATTATTTCTAATAGACAGGGAGCTATGGCGCTCATTGGGGGAGGCCTATGTCCAGCAGTGGACTGCTATAGGTTGATGATGATGATGATAATTATTATTATTTCTAATATATTAATGATAATAAAAATTTATACATAAAAATAATCTAGATCACGCTTAATTTAAGAACTCGTGGTAGGTATACGTACGTCTAGCAAGCACGTTTTTCGTAGTCTCAAAACTCGTCGACAATTTGTCCAGAAACCAGGCTTATAAAACATCGAAATGTTACGATGATCCATTATCCGTGACCCGATGGGGAAAATGTCAGGAATATTAAGATTTACGGTCCATTTTGTGGGACGTTAAGATACAAAGTATCTTGCTATAAAAATATTTCCTGTTAAATTCCCTTTGTTTAAAGGCTGTGAATATCTAAGCCCCTATACAAATGTACTCTTACTTGCTAATTCATTTGCAAACTGAATCCCCGATTTCAATGAAATTTTTCATACTTAATCGGATAAGAAATAACTATGTATGTTAGCAGCCTTTTAGCTTGTTAAAAAAACATAATTCTTACTAAATGAGAGCGAATGAGCGTGAATAATTTGCTATTTTATTTTCACCACAAACTGTAGTCATTTTCAAGCGATTTTTTTTATTTAAAAACAAAATCCACAGCCCTTAAAAACTAAAATTAACATTTGATTTTGTTATACATGATAAAGTAAACAGCTTTATATAAAACCTATTGTGCTGAAAACATTGGAAATATATTCAACATTATACGTAGAAATGAACCCAAAGTATTTCAGAAAACAATCGTGTATTCAAAATAAATCGTAAAGTACGAAAAAATATGAAAAAGTAGTAAAACTCCTCCTCCAAAATAGATAATAATATCGAAATTCGACGTGAAATAACAATAATACGCATATTTCGGCTGCTGAGATTTGGGAGAAGTTCGTACCCACTTTAAAACACGCAATACTCGTTTGGATACGCTGTATTGTAGGTAGGCCGCTGAGATTGGAGAGATGTTCGTACACCTTAACATATAAGACTGCGAGTCACCACGGCGGCGGAGAGGCAAATACTATTTTTTTTAATTAAAAAAAGCCTCTCTTCTAATAACATATAATATGACAACACTGATACTAACAACTATGGCCGAGGTCTTATACTTTATATTTATAAATAAAGATAATATATTTTAACCTCTATTTACTCAGCGACTGTTTAAATAAACAGTCGCTTCAGAAAGTTTCAACGAAGTACATTATTTATGTTTATTTTCCACCTGGTTTATTTTGAGTTCAGAGAAGGGCCTTGGGCGAATCTGGGTTAATATACTTTAATTACTTTGATAGGTTAATTTCATATTAATATTAAACCCACTCCAGAACTTAATCGACCACTTTAGTTCAAAGAAAGTTATCATATCTTTTGTTACGAGCAATTTGTTCTATGAATAATAGAAATAAATTTAAATATAGTTTTTTTGTGATGAATAAGGTAGCGGAATGGAAACGAGGCCTATACTACACTTACTAGCAGAGGGCCTAACAATAAACCAACAAACAGGATGAATAGAAATAGATAATAGATCCTTAATAGACGTCTTTTGATCAACATATCATCATACGTAAGAAGCTCTTGCTCGATTTAGGTCACATTCTGGTAACATCAGATTTGTTGGAGGTGAAGGCTCGTGCGTTTTACCAAGCACGGAAACTTAGGTTAGTTTTAAACAATGTGGTTTCAGACGAGCGTCGCTGGTGTACGTTTTCAGGCGTGCGTGCATCCCTCGCGGCGGGAACTGCGACCACCGGCCCGGTGACTGCTGCCACTCCTCCTCCTGCCGATGCAACCTGTGGGGCTCCAACTGCCGCTGCCAGCGCATAGGCCTCTTCCAGAAATGGGGGTAGGCCTGGAGAGT
This sequence comes from Eupithecia dodoneata, assembly GCA_947044415.1. NCBI lineage: Eukaryota > Metazoa > Arthropoda > Insecta > Lepidoptera > Geometridae > Eupithecia > Eupithecia dodoneata. The sequence goes on from OX345670.1 coordinate 8,768,719, forward strand.
CCCGCCCCGCGCCCTGAAGCGGCGACCAGCTCACGCCAGCCGACCTGACCGCCGCTCCATCGCCCGCGACAACCCTAGCATGCCCACGGAACCATTTTTTTCCTTTCCACCTTCCTAGATTCGACAAAACAGGGACCTAGTTGATTTCGGAAATATTTTTGGATTGTTTACACTTGGTTTGTTCTTTGCCTGGGCGGGCGGGTGTCCGCTTGTTCGGTTGGGCAATCACCCAGCCTTATTGCTCAATCAGCAAGCCTGACGCTCAGCCCGCCCGCCTCGGCACCACTCTCTGCCCATGGGCGGCGACTCCGAGCAACCTTCTGTTTCCCTTTTATTTCTGCATCGGTTTCGTCGCTCCGGCAGCTCTTCTTAATGTATGTATGTAGAGTTAAGTAAGCTAAAGTAGTTCATTAAAAAGTAGTTAATCTTGGTGGTAAACTTATGTCATTAGGTAGTAGAGAAATAGTCAAATGTAACTTTAAATGTTGTAGTCATTAAGGAAGTAACGGTAACAAAAACTTGGTGAAAGACGCTATAATAAGCCTTTATGTGGAACGGAAGCTAGACTTGCGATTGACAACTTAGAATTTTAAAATACATATTTATATGTCATATATATTTCATAATGTTTAATACTATACAACTCTCGGACAGGGGGTGTTATGGTATCAAAACTAGTAGTTTTCTCTGAACGTAGCTTCTTTATAAAAATTCACATACGATAATTGTATTGTTAATCTTAATGGACTATGAAAATGACGAAGGAATTATGATTAATACTATTTAACAATAAATGTTTAACAAAGTAAATGTTGTTTTTATTATGACCCCTCACCCCACTAGGTATCGAATCAAACGTCCTTGCAAAAGAATGAAAACTAGAAGCATCATCTACAATATCAAGTGTCTGCAAATTCAAGATATTTGTCGCAGGTTAGAAAAGCGAGATTCGATTTTATATCCAAGCAGAGCGAAACTAAATAAAGTTGAGAGAGCATATAACTATTATACCGTAGTCTGGGATTGTTCACTTAATGGTGAGACTTTTAACTGTTATACAAGATGAACTTCTGTTCAAGCAAAGATAGTTGGGATGAGAAATTTTGAAATTAAAATTTTGAAGACAAATTCGGAATCAAACAGAGATATTTAAGAGAGCTGGAATTCCGATGGATAATGAAATGCTTACATACGCCTGGATTCAAATTCAATAATAATAGTCATTTTTGTCTTTCTCACTCCACACAGCATCACTTACTATCATTATTTTATTATACATAGATAACGACCAGAATAAAAAAAAATGCTGGACAATTCACACAGCATCATCTAGCCACAAGCTAAGCAGAGCTTGTGTTATGGGTACCTACTATATGACTGATATACATAATACAATACTTTACATAGATAGATATTTTTTATTATACATAGAAAACGACCAGAACACCCGGAACAAATATCTGCAGATCGTACACACAATTGTCCCGAAACGGGAATATAACCCGCAAACTCCTGCATCGCAAGCGGACCATAGCCCACCGCGCCACAGAGGTCGTCAATTTAAATTCAATGTTTATACACTAAATCGTTTTTATAAACAAGTAAGGTTAGTAAGTAGGAAGGTTAAGATTAGGTGAAACGTGACCCGCTGAGAGCAGAGCTGGTGAGTTTCTGGCGCAGCGCATGAGCATTTCCATACAGAGGGTCAATGAAGCCAGAGCGTCTTGGGGTCGCTTCCGATTCGATACCAGTGGGTGATTTATATATGAGCTACCTCTACATTGATTGAAACTTTGGAGTTAACGTGTTCATGAGTGGAGACAACGACCTGGTAAACATAGTGAAGGACGCCCTTTGACTAGGTAGGATGACGCCCTGCGTCAGACTGCAGGGAGATGCTGGATGCACCAAGCTGTAGACAAGGCGCTATAGCAGCGCTAATTGGGGAGGCCTATTTCCAGCTGTGGACTAACATAGGTAGATGATGATGACTTTTATCATGTTAAAAAAGCATGCGAAGCTTGGGGCAGTCGTTCCTAATAAATAACGCCGCATCAGGATCCTGATTTTGATGACGTAAATTACGTCATCAAAATCAGGTTTCGGCACGTTGCCAAGGTTTTATGAGGATACATTATGAGAAAGGAAATGACAGCCATTTATATCACATTTTCATCAGAAGCTAATAACCGTCCGCTGGCACATTCACAATCGCTGTAGCGCGGTCGAAACGTCGAGAAATAACTATAGATTGTACTGAGCCCTATTATGTTTATCTAATCGCTTCACTATGACAATGGTATCGAAGAAACGTCACGTGGAATGGTTACATTAAAGAAACTTCATGTAGTGCGTGCGCTGCTATTTACACGAAGAGATTGATAGAATGAATTCAAACAAGACTTTTTTAACGTACAGGGCGTACGTTTCAGTTCACTATACCCTGCTGGACATAGGCTTCCCCCAATGAGCGCCATAGCGCCCTGTCTTAAGCTTGCCGCATTCAGCATCTACCTGCAGTCTTTCGCAGGTCGTCATCCCACCTGGTCGGAGGGCATTGCCACTTCAGCTTGCTAATTCTCAGAGCTATGTCGATAACTTTGGTTCTCTGTCGGATGCTCTGTTTCGTATCCTATCCTTCAGAGAAACTCCGAGCATAGCTCTTTCCATAGCTCGGTGAGCGACTTTGAACTGGTGACGCTGCGCATACTTTTATTCAAACTATAACTTTATTTACAACGCAAAAAGGTACATATTTTATTGACATAATAAAAATAGAAACTAAAGTTAAGATGCTTGTATTTTTCAAATATATACTTTTTTACGGTTTTAGGTGAATACAAACATAAATAATAAAAAGAGAAATGGGTATTTTTTGTCGACCTCTGTGGTGCGGAGGACCATGTACGGAGAGGCTACGTAAGAGTATCTAGCTTCAGCAAGAAACTACTAACATTGCAAGAAAATGTATATGATAATATCCACTGCAACACACGGACACACTATGCACGAATACGAGATTAATGACGTCATTGCTACACATATAGCTTGGTCTATATGGTATCCACGCGGTACACGTAAACCGGTAACATAGACCCACGTTGTCAAACAACCGAACCACGCAGCTAAGGCTGTGCATAGCGTGCATTCTTGTGCTATGCGGTCGCAGTGTGAAATATACCTATATGCTTTGTCAAAGTCAAAGTCAAAATAATGTATTTCTAGGCTTACAAAATAAGCACTTAGACAAATCAAATGTGTATACTATGTACTATAAATTATTATCAAATAAGATTATAACACTGTTTTACTGTTCACTTAATTTTTTTGTCCACCAGTGGAAGAAGTGAAAAAGAAACCACTAGTATGGAACAGAAAAGAACAAACAACAATGAGCGGCCTTATCGCTAAGAGCGATTTCTTCCAGGCAACCTTTGGATGGACGTAGCTTTAGTATAGGTATAGACGGTGGCGTATTATAGACTAATGCGACGTACTGCGGGCAGAAGCTGGATGCGTCACAGGCTGAAGACTGCTATGGCGCTCATTGGGGAGGCCTTTGTCCAGCTGTGGACTAACATAGGCTGATGATGATGATGAAACTACTAAAAGCTCAACGTAGGTATCGACTCTGGTTTTAATCCCGAAACGTAGATTCATCCCAAGTTTTCTAATACTTTACTTTAAGCTCGCCGTTTATCACCTCTGTTGATCTTTTCTCTTTGAAGTTACTCCGCCAAGTTGGATTATTTACCATCTCGCTAATCAAGATCTCTCAGCTGAAACTCGTTTACAAAAGTACTAAGGTAAATAGGAAAACAAAATGAATAAAATAAGGGACAGCTTTATCAGTAAGTATGGAATTGATTTTATTTCGTTATGAAATTGGAATCTAGTCAAATGAGATTAGGATAAATGTCATGAAATGCAAGCGTTCTATATGGGATAAAAGTAGCTTCTTAGATAGCTAAGGACAATGTAGGTAGGAGTATTTTAATACCTTATTTATTTATTTATGTATTTCATTTAATAATATTTTGGAAAACTTACAACTATGATTTACAATAAGGTCTTTGCTTAAGATAACTGTTATATGCAAGATATGCTACTGAAGGCTAATTACAAATTTCCACATATATTTACAAAATAAACTTAAAATCAATAGACGATATATTTTTGTAGTTACATTATTTCTAATTATTATGTGCACAATAACGAATTAAAGAAAAATTGCTTTAGCCGTTTGGATGTTCGAGGTAATAAAGAGTATCAGATAACCAAATAGAAATATTCGAAAAACATAACTCTACTAGTACATAGTGTCGTGTGCCCTCGCGTTATAAAAACTACAGAGCAACGGTAACTGAAACAAACCAAAACAATAAATTCTCCGGCATTCTGCCAGTTGCTGCCAATAGAACTCTTGGGAGCGAGTCGGTCAGACGCACGTGTTGGAAAAACCGGTCGTTTGGGATTTCACGAGGGCTGAGGCACACTGAGCGTTATAATAAAAAAACATAAAATACTTTTTCCCATACTGAAAGCACGTGGCTTTCAGTATGGGAAGAAATATTTTATGATGATTGTGTCAGTTTTAAATTTCATTATCGGATTCATAATCCTGAGACAGGACTTATTGGTTAGTGAACCAATAAACGAATTATCTTTCTTTCTCGTGTCTAATCGAATCTAAAGATAACGTTTGTTGGTAACTTAGTTGGTGGAACACGAGTTACATTGTACTATCTCAAAATGCCAATGCAAAATTATCAAACTACGCTAGAAGTACGGGCAGAAGACGGGATTGAATAGGTTTTCCTTCTGTAGGTATTTTCTTTTTGACTGCATAATAAAATGCACTCAGTGTGTTTCAACACTAAATACGTACAACTTGCCGACTGCCGTCAGTAAGCAATATTTAATTATGTCCGTTCTTTTGACAAGGGCGGGCAAGGCGGGCGGGGCAGTCCCTTCGTGGCCCGAATGGTGATTTTCCTTGTTTCTTTCAACATTCACTTATTTTTCTGAGTATTAGGGGCAGCGGTCATATTTCTGCTTATGTTTTCGATACCATTTGGCTTTTGGCTGTACTTACATTATATTGGTTTACTGAGAATCGAAAAATCCAAGTGTAACTTTTACTGGATCTGATAAAAAATAGGAATCTTAAACTCTGAATATCTCAACAGATCAATCATGGATGTAGCTAGTCAATGGATCTAACGAGACACTACCGAGAACGGCTACTAAATGGATTATAATCAAACTTTACAATAATATAGCTTATACATCAGAATAACACATAGGCTATAATTATAAAGATATATAGTATATTATCCATAAGCACGCAGGTGAAACCGCGGGGCGCAGCTAGTAAATTATAAATAAATAATCATAATAATCTTGGACAATCCCCACATCATCACAACATAACAACTTACAGATAAGCAAATCAAATGTACTATCTAGCCGCATGGTAAGCAGAGCTTGTGTTATGGGTACTAGATAACTGATATACATAATACAATACATTACATAGATAGATATTTTTTTATTATACATAGAAAACGACCAGAACACCCGGAACAAATATCTGCAGATCGTACACACATTTGTTCCGAGGCGGGAATCGAACCCGCAACCTCCTGCGTCGCAGGCGGACCTTCGCCCACCGCGCCACATCGGTTGGTCGTCGGTCATAATAATGAATAGTATAAAATATGACTTGTCTAAGTGCTTATTTGTAAGCCTAAAGAAATAAACTTTCATTTCATCATCCAGCTACAAGCAAAGCAGAGCTTGTGTTATGGGTACTAGATGACTTATAAACAAAATACAATACATTACATAGATATGTATTTTTATTACATAGAAATACTCAGAACATCCGGAACAGATATTTGCAGATTATACAGACATTTATCCCAAGAATCGAACCCGCAACATCCTGCGTCGCAGGCGGACTTTCACCCACGCGCCACATCTGTCGGCAATTAGAGCATGTCGTATGTGTATAAATATAGTGTGCGTCGAATCGTAATACCTCCTGAAAAAGGTCCCTTTTAACGTCGTTAAATCTTGTTCAACTTTACACATGTCAGACACAAACTTCAAATGATGAGTGGTTATGAAAACAAAAGGACCTCTCGAGGAGTCATATTTCATGTGACTTGAGCGTCACAAGTCATGAATGAACACGCCGATTTTTCGGTTTTATTTCAAGTTTTTATAAGCTTCAGAGCAAGCTGAAGTGGCAATAAGTCGACCATATCTCGCAAAGAACCGATGGCCGCTGCTGGGGCAAACGTGTTCTTGTGTCGTGACTCGGTAATCGTAGTGTAGGACGCCCTCCGACCAGGTGGGATGACGACCTGCAAAAGACTGCAGGTAGATGCTGCTGGATGCGGCAAGCTGAAGACACGAGCGCTATGGCGCTCATTGGGGAGGCCTATGTCCAGCAGTGGACTGCTATAGGCTGCTGACGATAAGCTTCAGAAGCATGAACAGAACACCACCGATTTTTAGGTTGTATTTGAATAAGCTTTAGTCTACGCTTTAGTCCGATTTATTACACACCTATATTTTCTGTTGCTAAACTACGCCCGTAGCTTGTGACGACTTAGATCTCTTTGCTACGTCGTAGCTCTTTTTCCTACGGCGTAGCCCTTTTTGCTACGGCGTAGCTCTTTTTGCTACGGCGTAGCTCTCTAATTAAGATGTTAAACCGTAAGTAGTAAAAGTAAGTTAGTTTCGATTCGGACTGCGTAATTTAGGATATGGTGATACAACGTACGAAAACTTTATTCAATTCATCATCATCATCATCATCATCATCAGCCTATAGCAGTCCACTGCTGGACATAGTGGACATGACATCTTTATTCAATTGCATTGTCCTAATCAAAAAAACATTATAGACAATCCACACAGCATCATCTAGACCTAAGTACCTGAGGCAAAGAAGTCGAGAGTAAATTTTAGCGGATGCAAAATTAAAAACTGATGCGGAGTCATAAATTATCCCTCCAAGTAGACCTTATTAATAGTCGGGTGGTTGCGGACGACCCCTTTGAGGCCGCCCAGTATTACAGTCGCTATGATTCCTCAACAATAACGCGCGGAATCATATCGCACTTGGTTTACTTCACGAGCGCAATAGGAAATTGTAGGGTTCGATTTAAAGGAGTTTCCACCCCTTGTATTAGGATCTATTTTGTTGTTTCGAGTATTTTATTATTTTACCTTCTGTCATTGAATTTAAATTTCAACTTCAACTTCAACTTCTTTTTTGTTTTGGCGCCGCTTGCTTTTCGCTACGACTCTGCCAGTGTCTGTTTCAGAGTGTCGTAAACTTCTTATATAGAATATGATCAGTTGCGAAAAATTAAGAACTTATAAACTTTGCATCAAGATGATTTTGCTAATATAAAAGGAGGAAGGGCTTTGAGAAAACAAGGGACAGAGAGATGTCATTCTGATCGGGGCAAGACGAAAGTGAAGAAGAGTACCGAATTTCTCTCCAATTTTTCTTTCATTTTATTCCTGGTAATGCATCGTTACTTTTGCTTCTACTTTTTCCTTTTCTCCTGGCTAGGTAGGTTCACTTTAACTTATTATTCATTCTGTGTTCTATTTATTTCTACTGTATATATTTTTGTATAATATAGAAACGTGGTTGACATTATACACCCGTTTAACTATTACCGTTATTCATTACATTACAAAATCTGACTTATAAACAACTCGGAAATATGTTGAGTTTACACGTTATTCATAATCATATTACTCTTTGTGATTTTATGCATACAGGAAATTGTTCTTAGGTTCATTATCTAAGTAGGTACACAATGCATAAAAACCCTGTCAGGGCGTAACAGTTTTTGGTTTCCTCCTTGTTAGATTGGTAACTTTACTTTTATACGTCATATTAAAAGAATTAATTAATATAGGAATGTCATGTTTCAATAAGTATTGGGTTAATACGGCAGGAATAATTGAATTGAATTAGATTATTTTAATAAAACGATATGTATGAGATAAATATTTTTGAATGTATCAGATAATATTTTTTGAATGCATTGGGTACTTCCTATACCTACGAAGACGACCTCCCTTAATTTACACCCATTTTATATGAACTTATTTCTCATGTAAGTGACATTGAGTCTTTTTGAGAAAAAATGTATTTGAACCGATTGCAATTTAATATTAGATCAGGAATAGTCAGATTATGTCCGTTTTAGTATTATCTACGCTCCTATGCCGCGATCTTTGGGAGAACAGAAGTGAGCATGTTAGTTCTTTTTAGGCATCATCATCATCATCAGCCTGTACACGTCCACCGCTGAATATAGGCCTACGATGAACGACGCCACAAATGGCGGTCTTGAGCCGCCTCCATACATTGACTCCTTGCAACCGCTACGACATAGTCGGTTGAATTCAAATTCAAAAAATTTTATTTCTTTAGGCTTACAAAAAAAGCTCTTAGACTAGTCAAATTTTATACAATAAATTATTATCAAATAAGGTTATTTTAACGTTCACTTAAATTTTATGTGTGTTTACTAGTGGAAGAAGTGAAAAAGAAAACCTACATTATATATTTATTCATATGTTACTTAAGTGTCTAATACATTCGATATGCTTAACTTAATCTAAATATAATGCGATTTAAGATACATGTCAATATTTATTTAAACCTAAGCACTACATTGAATTTCTTACATACTATTGTCGTTGCGGAACTGAGCGGCACCTGGCCAACGATGTTAAGCATTAACATCAATGATGTTAATGCTTAACATCGTTGATGTTATTATGCATTAACATCAATGATGTTAATGCTTAACATCGTTGATGTTATTATGCATTAACATCAACGATGTTAATGCTTAACATCGTTGATGTAAATGCTTAACATAGTTGATGTTATTATGCATTAACATCAATGATGTTAATGCTTAACATCGTTGATGTAAATGCTTAACATCGTTGATGTTATTATGCATTAACATCAATGATGTTAATGCTTAACATCGTTGATGTAAATGCTTAACATCGTTGATGTTATTATGCATTAACATCAATGATGTTAATGCTTAACATCGTTGATGTTAATGCTTAACATCGTTGATGTTAATGCTTAACATCGTTGATGTTAATGCTTAACATCGTTGATGTTATTATGCATTAACATCAACGATGTTAATGCTTAACATCGTTGATGTTATTAAGCATTAACATCAATGATGTTAATGCTTAACATCGTTGATGTTATTATGCATTAACATCAATGATGTTAATGCTTAACATCGTTGATGTAAATGCTTAACATCGTTGATGTTAATGCTTAACGTCATTGATATTAATGCTTGTCCATCAAGTGGGAGGCTTATTAGGCATATGATAGCGAATAAGGACTTACCTTTTTACTGCCTAGCTCTATCGCATTATTTACCACGCGTACCATTATGAATACATCTTTATGATGGGTTTGACAAATACGTGAGGGGAATGTGAACGCTTGTTTACGTCGCTCCAGGGAATGACGTGGGCCAAATGAAGGTAACAATAATTGACGTTGCTGTTTTCTTTGTATAATGGGTATTTGTTTTTGTTATTTTAAATATTGCAGAACATAAAATCGGTCATAAAATGTTGGCCGACTCGGAAAGTACTTTAATACTTTTGGAGCAAAATTAGCTCAATAGAAAAATTACCATTGAATTTTTATTTTATTTTAGATGACAAAAATATTCATTTATCTTCATATTATCCAAATATCTGTATGACGCGGTTGTCGAAGGTACGCCTGCGAAGCAAGAAGTTGCGGGTTCAATTCCCGTCTTGGGACAATTGCGTGTACGATCTGCAGATATTTGTTCAGGGTGTTCTGGCCATTATCTGTGTATAATAAAAAAATATGTTATCTATTGTATTAAGTATATCAGTCATCTAGTACCCATAACACAAGTTCTACTTAGCTTGGGGCTATTTGCTGTGTGGATTGTCCAGCATTATTTATTTATTTATCAAAGATCTTCAAAACTATGTGTTTAGTATGAACTCTTGATCTGTTTAGTAGTTTTGAAGATCCTTGCAAAAGTAAACTTGCTTTACTTACAAACTTTAAAAAATAAGAGCAGCATAGTATAATAACGGTACCTACAGTGTTTAAAAGACATAAAGTATGAAGCTTACCACCCTTTCCCGTCCGAGGGTAAACTCCTAAGTCATGCTCGATTTTAATAACAGCAAAAAAGATAGCTAGTCTATAGAAATTTACAGTTCTTATAACAAATGCACTTTTATTCGAAGACCAATGTGGCGCGGCAGGTGAAGGCCCACCTGCGATGCAGGAGGTTGTGGGTTCAATTCCCACCTCGGGACAAATATGTGTACGATCTGGAAATCCTTAAAATAATTGAGCCTACTTATCTACTTCATGATGTGAGTCATCGATAAATATTGAGAACAAATAAATCTTTATGCCTGGAAGAGATTGCTTCTAAGCGATAAGGCCGCCCATTCTACTTGTGTCATGTCTTTTTTGTATTGATCTGCATCTGTTGTACAATAAAGAGAGCCAATTGAGGGCTCATAATAGAAGAATCCGTAAAGAATCCTAAATCGATGTTGCCTATTTACATATTATATCCTACTAATATTATAAACGCGAAAGTTTGTGAGGATGCAAAAACTAATGAATGGATTTTGATGAAACTTCACAATAATATAGCTTACATATCAGAATAACACATAGGCTACAATTTCATAAAGATATATTTATTTTATTTTCGAAATTTTGGGAAAACTTACAGTTAGGTCTTAAAAATAGTTATTTCCTTAGTACATGCCGGTAAATACCAGCGCATGTGTGCTGATGGCCAATTAAAAAGTTTCCGCAGATATGTACTTAAATAGACTAACAAATGACGAACAGTAAAAGTAGACGACTTAAATAAAATTAAAAGAAAAATGAAATACACACAACATATTGTACGAGTATAATAAAATATAGATAGATAGATAGAAAATTCTTTATTGCACCTTAACTATAAACTATGTACAGTAAAAACTTAAAAATTAAGTACAATTGGCGGTCTTATCGCTCAAGATCTCTACCAGACAACCATGGATGGATAGGATCGTGGACAGTACCAGGGGATCTGTGTGCTTGTAAGTTGTTGGATATTATAAATAAAATACTTATAGTACTTACATAGAAATATACTACATATATATCATAAAACATACATATACTACTTATAAACATAGGATCTCAGTTATGCGCTTAGTGACAGCAGGACAAATAGTGCTCTTTTAAAACTTTGACTGCTGCAATCACACGGTATGTGTTTTCTACAAGTGACTAATATTCGTAAATACACACTAGCGCAGCGGCTGAGAAAATACAGATCTGTGTGACTCAGCACAGCCGTAATATTTTTCGAACGAAACGCATGTGCCGCGCAACACAACCGCTATGTAGAGCGGCAGCACGAATTTTTTAGGTTAAAAAAAAGATCGCAGTCGTCGAAAAAAAATCGCAGTCAAAGTGTTAACAGTGTTTTAAAGGTTCGTAATGACTATGATATATATCACCACGCGGGTGAAACCGCGGGGCAAGTATACAATAAAGGATTTTGTATTGTATATTTATTGATTTTTTATTGACCCCAAGCATGTGAATGTCAGTTTCTGTTATTCAGTTTTGTTGACCTAATTTTCAACTTACTAACATATACCATGAGTCGGTACATTCAACAAGAAACACAACTGGGCAACGTGAAAGAATGTCGGCTAATTGTTTTTCGTTCCCGTGGGCGCCGCCCTGGCCGTTATTCCACGAAATTAATCGCTTCTCCATAACAATGGTAATGGTAATGATATCGTTTCAGAATAACACATTTTAGCATTTTACGTTTCATGAAAGTAACTACAGATGGAGGGAAGGTTTCAAAAATGTCAAGGTTGAAAACATTGTATCAATCAAACTTTTCAACATTCACCACGGAATAACTATAGTTGTACTACTTCGTACACAGATACTTTCACGAATTAATAACATATTAACCATTAATTAAACTAGGGTAAAAAAAAATTGCTAGGTGTTAAACACCTGATAAATAATCTTTAATATTATATCAATCTCTCTGTGCAAATAACACCACACGAAAATATCTATATTCTACATATAATCTTAAGTTTCTTTCGTGTATGGACTATTGTCATAGTAATGCGATTGGTTAGCGGAATCGCCCCTGTTGCAGGGCGTAACAATGTTGGTTTTGTACAAGGTTGTGCTGATTGCAAGCTCGTTAATCTTTTGCTGGAGGATCTTTGTTTTTATGGGCATACGTGTATCAGCATACATACATATATATATATATATCAATACCTCTTCAGCACACGATACGTCTACTGATACGAGTATATACAAGCACGGGATTCGTTGTCTAGGGTAGAATAGAGACAAATTACGATACTTTGTCATGCGTAAATTATTCGAGATTCATTCCTTCAACTTCAATAATCACTACATAGTATAAAACGAAGTCGCTTCTCGCTGTCTGTCTGTCCCTATGTGTGCTTAGATATTTAAAACTACGCAACGGATTTCGATGCTGTTTTTTTTATAGATTCAAGCGGAAGGTTTATTTATATAATACATGCATTTGCACCCGTGCGAAGCCGGGGGGGGGGGGGGGGTCGCCAGTATTATTATTATTATACACAGTCTTATTATGTTCAGTCTTTTATCAAAAGAAATAAAAATAAAAAAGCCTTTATTCACTGACCAAAGTATGATAATGATAAATAAAGTATTATTAAAAAGTAAGTATCTTATTGATCCTATCATCTATGACCTAACTGAATTCTTCAGCAACCAGTTTGTTGGTCAGGTTGTCCTTCGACATAGGCCTCCCCTAGCTTCTTCCAATCATCTCTGTCACGAGCTAGTCTTCTCCATCCTTTTGGTAGGTCACCGTCCCATCTCTTGATTTGACGTCCCTTTCTTCTTTTTCCATTCCTAGGATACCATTCCATCACATCTTTCGTCCATTTTCCTTTATTTGTTCTGATAGTGTGGCCGGTCCAATTCCATTTGAGATTTTTAATTTTTTGTAGAACATCGGTAACTTTTGTTTTTTTCTCGATTCTTTTGATATATGTATTTTATTTATATTTAGAAGTCACTGAGAAATCGAAGCAAATATTGTATGTACATATTTGCTTCGATTTCTCAGTCACTTTATTTAAATACACACTATTAAAATATTGCAGGAAGACAGAGTGCCTAGAATGCTGGCAACATTCCCACGTTCCAAACATGAGCAATTCTAGTGCTAATGAAACACGCTCATTAAATTCTAATTGTACTTAATCAAAATCGATTTTCTCGATTTTCCGGTTGTTAGATTTGAATTCAAGTCAAGTGGCTTAGTAATAAAGTTCAACGGGCGGAGAGTAAGAGACAGCAGTTAAACATTATTACTCCCAATCAAGTATTAAAGTTACCTTTAATTTTATTGTACTTACTGATATTGAAGAATAGAATAGAATAGAATAGAAAATTATTTATTGCCTATAAATTACTTAACCTAAACCAATATTAAATACAAAAATAAATTACTGATAACAGGCAAAGAGAGTGTATTCAGCATTGTGCTGCATGCCAAGACATGCAGCGCTGGTTTTCAATAGACTCCCGTCGGGTAGGTGGTCACCGAGGGGAGCGGGCTAACAGTATGTTTCTATACTTATTCATATATAACAATATGGTACAATTACAAAATTTGAAAAATTCCGTCTGTAAGGTTCATTCGTATTGTACTTACAGTGAGAAATCAAAAAACCTTGGGTAGGTGCTTCTGGCTTTTTGGATTTCTCACTGATCAGCAATGGGACATATATGATAGCGGAAATATATGATAGCGGTTTGAGATCACTTATATACGTATATAATAGCCAATAATTGTATTCTGAAGTACAATTTTTCTTCTTCTTCGTGCTCATAACACACTCCGTAATAGAAACGATATTAGAAATAGTATTTACAATTGAAACAATTTACTTGATCGCTGACTGTTATAAACCATCTACAGGTAGCTCAACTGATCCATATCACATATCAATACCAGTCGGAAGCGTCCTCAAGATGGTGGCCGACTAATTAGCTAATTAGACATAAAATCAGCGTGACAACAACCTACGGCTATAACACCCTCAAAAAGACTCATCGAACTTTCTAGGCGCGACCACAAATTTACAGTAGATGTCTGAAAATTTGGCATCCCTGTTCAATTAACTACAGTGAGCTCGCTACTCTGTCTTTGTTTTACAAGAGAGCTGGTAACCCCGTCATTTGAATTTAGAATAGTTAATTTATGAAGGTGCCAAAATAATTGCGCACGTCTGCTTTACTTCATCAAATAAGGAAAAACCGTAAACGGACTGCTATTTTACAAAAATAGGCGTTAAAAAGGAAGACATAGAGTTAAAAATAAACAGGCTCGTTTGAAGAACTAGGGCGAACTAATTACACGTCTTCGCGGACACTTTCACGACGGAGGCCCTTGAAACAATAGCAGCGTTCACAGACTCATGGACGACAGAAGGAAAACCCCAACGTATGATTTCTTCTATGCATAATATTAATAATAAAAAAAAAGCCCTCAGTTTATTCGTGATCATGCAACTGAGCCGAAATATTAAATTAAATTAAATAATGCTGGACAATCCACACAACATTATCTAGCTCCATGGTAAGCAGACCTTGTGTTATGGGTACTAGATACCTAACTGATATACATAATACAATACATTACATAGATAGATATTTTTATTATACATAGAAAACGACCAGAACACTCGGAACAAATATCTGCAGATCGTACACACAATTGTTCCGAGGCGGGAATCGAACCCGCAAACTCCTGCATCGCAGGCGGACCTTCGCCCACCGCGCCACATCGGTCGTCTTGGAAAACAACAAAAATCAAATCATGGTTAATATCCCGTTATAAGTTACTTTTGTTATAATACAATTTTATTCTCTTCACACAGTGAGCTTAGATTTAAAACTACAATAGTACGATAGTGCCTGTGTTTAGTTCGTAAAAAAAACCTGTTTTACAAGTCACTAATTAAGTAAATAAAAAAATATGTATATTTTGGTGAATAGCATTATGCTAAGAGTACAGCTGAAGATAACTATGTATAACTCTATGGTATAACATAATATAAAACAAAGTCGCTACTCGCTGTCTGTCTGTCCCTATGTATGCTTAGATCTTTAAAAATACGCAACGGATTTTGATGCGGTTTAGAAAGGTTTATAAGCCATTTAACACATAGATTTCCACGCGGGCGAAACCGCGGGTTGCAGCTAGTTTCAGATAAAAACAGAACGGACAACATCTAACTTAAATTCCTGTAAATTATCCACACTGTGCGCTACAGCTGTAACAAACGAGGGGCCTCCGCTTTGTGTGGCAACGCAATACGCTCCAGCCTCTAGCTGCTTTTAATCAGGGAGCCAGTGGGGCAATGACCAGGGATTCAACTTCAACTTCTTTTTTGTGGCTCTGCGTCGAATGGCCAGGTAATAGTAAAAACTTGATTAACACTGATGATATTAACACTATGATGGTAGGTACTTTTTAAATTCATGTACATTTTCAGTACCTACCATCATTGATTATTCGTAGGTACGGGGCTAATAGACTACATTATATTCGAATCATTTTGACAAATCACAATACAAAATTTCATCATCATCATCCATCAGCCTAGAGCAGTCCACTGCTGGACATAGGCCTCTCCCAATGAGTGCTATAGCGCCCTGTCTTCAGCTTGCCGCATCCAGCATCTACCTGCAGTCTTTCGCAGGTCGTCATCCCACCTGGTCGGAGGGCGTCCTACACGTTTACCGAGTCGTGGTCTCCACTCAAGAACACGTTTGCCCCAGCGGCCGTCGGTTCTTCGCGAGATATGGCCGGCCCACTGCCACTTCAGCTTGCTAATTCTTTGAGCTATGTCGATAACCTTGGTTCTCTGTCGGATGTATTCGTTACGAATCCTATCCTTCAGAGAAACTCCGAGTATAGCTCTTTCCATAGCTCGCTGAGCGACTTTGAACTGGTGGACCAGCCCTATCGTGAGTGTCCACGTCTCAGCTCCTTAGGTCGGGTAGGACGCACTGGTTTAAAACTTTCATATAAATACATACATATAATTAAGCTGGTCCACCAGTCCTAATGGTCCTAATGGTGGCTGGTCCTAATGGTGATTTTTAAAAATTGTTCACTAACTATGGTCGAGAGAAACTTGTGCAATTATAACATAAATTTAGATTCCGTTCTCTTGATTTTTCATTGATAACGACATTAAAAAAACACTTCTTTAAGTAAATACACTAGGTATTTACTTAAAGTAATGTCTCCCAGCAACTAAGCTCGTTTCCTCGCTTAAAGTATAATTAAGTGTTTATTTATTTATAAAACAAGTTGTTCGTAAAGCTTGCCAGAAATAAATACATTTCTAACAGTCTCTGCCATTTTTCTTATTCAAAATCAGCAATTCAAATAGTATCTGCCCTCGCATAATGAATACCACTTCCATAAAAGCCTGTTAAGTGGGCACTTATCTTTATCTAGTGTAGGTACTCGAGTGGCAGTTATTTGAACTTGAAATTTCTGTCGCCATGAGGAAAATGGACAAGATTTTTGTGTATAATAATAATATAATAATAATGCTGGACACAATTCACACAGCATTATCTAGCCCCATGGTAAGCAGAGCTTGTGTTATGGGTACTAGATAACTGATATACATAATACAATACATTACATAGATAGATATTTTTTATTATACATAGAAAACGACCAGAACACCCGGAACAAATATCTGCAGATCGTACACACAATTGTTCCGAGGCGGGAATCGAACCCGCAACCTCCTGCGTCGCAGGTGGACCTTCGCCCACCGCGCCACATCGGTCGTCTTGTGTGTAACTGTGAAACTTCATCGAACTATAAAATGAAATCAAAATATATTTATTCTAATAGATACACTGGTACAGCCATAGGAAAATGAATAGGACATTATTTATGGTGGAACGGGACTCTGGTTCAAAAAACGATCCAGATTTTTGAGTTTTCGTTTGTGTTGATGACGCTTATATTATACTCGTAAATACGAAAGATTGGATATTTGGATTGATGTATGGATGGATGTTTGTTACCTTTTCACGACAAAACTTCTGAAGGAATCGGGCTGAAATTGGATATTTCCAGACTTGGAATAAAACTTAGACACTTTTAATCCTATAAATCATTCCCATGGAATAGAAATAACCTTAAAAAGTTTCCATAGAAACGCGTGCGAAGCCGCGGGCAGAAACCAGTTTATTAATAAATCTCTCATATGTCAATACTCAAACTATAACAATATGGATTCAAAGTTGGTTTTAGCATGAGTGAATACTAAATAGTGAACAATGTGTGCAAAACTTCTCATCAGCTAAATTACTTGTACCTAGATCCTTAGAATACGTATAGCAAATAATTAGATTAGTCAATACCTAAAAGACTTACCTTTTAAATAAGTGCCCCTACAGGGTTCATGTACAATTTTAACCCTAGAAAACATGTACGTAATAAACGCTTGGGACTATTAAAATCTCGATATTTTATTAGAAGCGCGTCTTTTGGTACCCTTATTAGAATTATTATTATAGAATGTATGGAGTATTTTTTCAAATCTGAACGAACACTATATTTTATGAAATCAGTTGTGTTTCAAAATTCAAAGGAGGAATCTAATGATTTAAGAAATCCAACAACGGGATCACATTAAAAACAAGTGTAAAAATAAGTTGGTCTTAAAATATACTACAACGCAATACAAATTCTCATAACAACAAGGCCTTAACTAACATTACCTAATCTGGGACATAAAATTGTTCTCAAATTTTACAACGAACAAGGGACTTCACGATAGCAGTTAAGTGGCCACTCAGGAGACCCAAGGCCTCCCCACTTAGAACGAAACCCCGAAATATGCAACTAAGTAAATATAAAAATATAAGAAACATGATTCTGCTCTCCCCACAGTAAAGTGCCAGTAAAACTCTTATCAGTGTCCACTCTTCGGGACTTTCCATATAAGCTTTATAGATGGCTACCCTATTTGGTCCACATTAGACCCTCGCTGCCCCTTGTGTCAAGCAATTTACTTTTTCTACAAGAATTGAGCACGATTCTAAATTAAATTTATTGCGCTTAAAGACTTTCTTGGGGCGTTTATCTTAGGCCCGTTGTAATGGAGAATTTGTGGAACTTTATGGAGACGCCATCAACATCTTATCCTCAGTTCGAGTTCAGTTTTTGAATGAATGCATTTTTATTTGTTATCAGACTTACACAGAACACAATAAACATAAACTCAGAGGAAACTTGTAAGTGTGTTAGTCCAGTAAAAAAATGGATCTGCCTCAGCATAAGTTGGATGACTAGCATGCTAGCAACCAACGCTGGTCTTCTGGGGGGGTGTTAATGCCTATGTTGCAGCGCTGGGCATGCGGGTCGCAGTTCGGTAAAACAGCAAAATATCCATCCAAACAAAACGAATACCCTCATCCATTCGAAGTCAGTTAAAACAGATTTAAGGAGTGCGCACATTAATCCAATACCACGACCACCAAGCACAAAAATGTGGATTCAAATACTTGACATTAACATTTTACATTGATAAAATGGTTTCTCAGAAGCTTCAAACGAGTGGCCCGCGAGTCTGCCTGTCATCTGATGCCGCCTGATGCGTATTAAAATGCATATTTTTTGTGATCTGCGACAATCTTTATACAAGTTACAACAAGCCAACCACAACAACGTTCATACTTTCGTTTCATACTTCTTGTGGCAACATAAGAAGATCAAATATTAGTGTTATAATTATTTCCAGCTAAAGTGGGAAAGTTGTAACATATCCAATTATCATAATTTAATTTACACCTACAACTAAAATTACTCCTAAAACTGAAAATATTATTATAACTTCATTTTAGGCGTCTTGAAAGCCAATTCCCTTCAAAAACATTTGGGATGAAAGGACATTTTCTTAAAATATTTCATCATGCACGAATAAGCATATTGGATTAGGTATTCGCTTTCATAAAATTTCGTCACGTCTCCTCATAATTTGCGGGTTTGAATGAAATTTATCGAGACTGGGTTTTATTTTGGGTCACCAAGCTGTGACACATTTGTTCTACATTTTCTAGCAAAGATTTTAGGCTAAACTCTGGCGATATAATCTAGGCATTTCTTTCAGTCCAAAGTAATTTACTAGCTGTTCTATAGTAAATTGGACAACATTTTTAAAAATACCCACATAGGTAGTTTCGCTGCCAAATAATTTGTGAAATCATGTATCGGAGACTCAGAGTTAACCAGAAGCTTTTAGAAATTACCTAAATTAGAGCGATTAAAGTAAAACTGTGTAAGTTTAACTTCATTAGGTCTGGTCAAAATCATTTCCAAATAGCTACGTAGGTTATCGTAATTTTCAATTTCGTGTTACCATCAATATATGAGTATCTATAAGGTTCACAACATTAAAAGGTAATGGGCCAATTTAGAGCAGCTAGTGCCAAATAAAATGCCCTGGCTTTATCTTACTAACACAGTTTGACCACTGAAAACAAGGACAAACGAGCCTTTACGACCAAAGAAAGATTTTTCGTAATTTATCTTAGGAACGGGGATTTTCCACGTTATTGCCTTGGTCTCTGGTGTATTTTTATGGCGACCTCATGGTGTGTAAGCGTCATTTAGATGGGAGTGAGTGATGTCGAATGAAGCTAGAGTAAAATCGGTCAAGTGCAAACCAGACTCGCGGACTAAGGATCCAGCTATAAGACTAATTGACAAGGAGATCACTACGTGAAGGTTACTTTGTGTTTGACAGACCACAGGACAGAGTTTTTGCAGTTCTGTGGTGTGTACCAATTCATGTTCGCCATCGTTTAAGCGACGGCGATTGTAGAAATCGAATCGCTTCATTAGCGAATGGCTTTTGGCTAAGGCTCCAGATATGTTCAGCTTCTTTACATAGTATAAAATGAAGTCGCTTCCGCTGTCTCTTAGACCTTTTGAAGTAAACTCAACGGGTTTTAATGCAGTTCTCAGCAATAGATAGAATTATTCATGAGGAAGGTTTACAAACTTTTGGCAAATAGATTTGCGCGGGCGAAGACGCTGGGCGCAGCTAGTAAATAATAATTATAAAACAAACTACATTTACCTACCCAACCTGTATGTACCAGTTTATGGCCAAATAAACGTATCTTTAAATATTGTCAGTAAAATCTTTTCCATACCAATAATATACCTAAGTTGTTCAGTAAACTGTAAGTCACGCAATAAATACAATCTCTTTTTTCTTGAAACTATTTTTAATTGACGGCTGATTTTAGTTCAGATCTCCTTGGTGAAAAACATTGGCCACCTATGTGTAGTTCTTTTTTTAAATATTAAAAGGTTATCTGTCACTCTTCTTTTGTTTGCAACAACGGACGTCTTGCGGAAAACTTTTCGTGCTAATAGTTTACCTATATCTATATATACAATGTGTTTTGTCGAACCTTGATCAAACGATATTTGCGGATACACGACATATATTTATCGATAAAAATAAAAAAAATAAAAATTATATGTTACCTATCTCAAAAATAAAGCCGATTTAATTATTTTTTTAATGAAAACTACTTCATCTGGTTTTTTCTCCGTTTCTTTTTGAGTAAACGATGTATTTTATTCAAAGTAGTCTCATTTGAAAGCTAGATAGTTTACCTAGCTAAAAAAATAAGAAAAAAATACACCTCAATAACCCAGTTTTAAAGTTACAGATCAAAAATAAAATAAATATCGTATTTTTTTGCAAATTTCTAAAAAAATATTGATTTTACTAGGCTTATGTACCGAAATTGTATTTTTTTCTTATTTTATTAGCTAGGTAAACTATCTAGCTTTCAAATGAGACTACTTTGAATAAAATACACCGTTTACTCAAAAAGAAACGAAGAAAAAACCAGATGAATTCGTTTTCATTAAAAAATATATTAAATCGGCTTTATTTTTGAGATAGGTAACATATAATTTTTTATTTTTTGTTTTTAATCGATAAATATATGTCGTGTATCCGCACATCTCGTTTGATCAAGGTTCGACAATACACATTGTATAAAAGAAAGTCGTGTTTGTTACAACACTTATAACTCAAGAACGGCTGAACCGATTTGACTGAAAATTGGTGAGAAGGTAGGTTAGAACCAGGAGTCTAACATAGGATATTAAAAAAAAACATTTGACAAATCGATTTCCACGGGGGCGAAGCCGCGGGGCGCAGCTAGTTATGATTATAAACGAGGTAATCTCACAAAAGCTTACGAGTTGCATTTAGGGAGTTATGTTCTTGAGTAAGCGACAATTTTTTATTGGTTTTGTGAACTTTAAAGGCGTTGAGAGAACCTAAACGACGACGGTTGGACCCGGCAGGCCTACAATTGCAGTAACTTATGAAAATTTCATCAGGCTAGAGTGGGTGGCTAATGGCTATTGCGGGAGAATAGATACATTATACCTGCATGAACACTATAGAGTTGGGAAGCTTCTCGGTGGATACCTCATGATCTTCTAAGAATCCCTTGTTTTGCGACCTCTCGCAGGATATTTTTTTTAATGTTTTGAAAGATAGTTCCCGAATAAACCTCTGAGTGAAAATATTTCTTTAAAGCTTTTAGAAATAGTTTTCATTTTACTACACATTTTTGGAACCGCCCACGTAAAATGTGAAAGTTGTATTTGTTGTATTTTCTTAAAGGCTACCGTTACTAGTTGCCGAGGATAAACGATGGAGAAGCTGGCTGCAGAAACTAGTTAAGAAGTCAAACAAAAACCTACTGAATCAAATACAGATTTATGGATTTATTGTACATAAACAAAAAACATAAAATTACTTCGAATTCCTGCAAATTCACATTGTTCTATAAAATTTTGCTGTAGGTATAAATAGGTCCCTTCGGAATTAAATTTATATAGGAAAAATTTCGGTTTTTAAACCGAATTTTTTTTTGTACAAAACTTCATCAAACATAATCATCAAAATAGTGAAGTAATTACCGGAGAAATTGTTGAAAAAATGTTGATTGTTGATAAGTCTATACTAATATTATAAAGAGGAAAGGTTTGATTTTTTGTTTGTTTGTTTGTAATGAATAGGCTCCGAAACTACTGGACCGATTTGAAAAATTCATTCACCGTTGGGAAGCTACACTATCCGCGGTGAATATAGGCTATATTATATTTTCGAAAAAGTTCTGTACTAAAACCGTGCGAAGCCAGGAAGGTCCGCTAGTAAATAATACAAATATAACAAACATACCTACAGCCGAACAAAGAACCTCAAAAATCGTCCTCCAAAAACTCCTCTAAAATCGTCGACAATGGAATAAACTTTACCTAATTTTACTAACTTAACCACCTTTATTTTCCAAGAAATCACATTATTCCTCAGACCCAGACAGACACCTCTAATACGAAAATACTGTCGTAGAGGATACGAACAAACTTTGTGATTCAAATCGTGGCCGCCGTCCTAAAGATAACATATTCGATAATATTCTCGAAGAAGGTTAGGATTTAGTGCCGGTAGAAGCGATTCCCGGGCATAAAGGAGGAATATCGGGAGTTACACTTTACCTTTTAACTCTTCGGATAACATGCTCAAGTTATTAACCTTCGCAGGTTAAGGTGTCATGGCGGTGATTTTATAAAAAACTAGCAGCGCCTACGCGTGGAAATCTATGTCTCAAATAGTCTACAAAACGTCCTCTTGAATCAGTCTATTTATTAAAAAAAACCGCATCAAAATCCGTTGCGTAGTTTTGAAGATAATACATAATACATTATGCACCCTATGCATACATAGGGACAGACAGACAGCGGGAAGCGACTCTGTTTTATAATAAATAGGTAGTGACAAAGTACATAGTGTGAGCGAGTCATTAATGGACGTAATAAATAAAAAAATAAAAATAAAAAAAATAATGCTGGACAATCCACACAGCATTATCTAGCCCCATGGTAAGCAGAGCTTGTGTTATGGGTACTAGATAACTGATATACATAATACAATACATTACATATATAATATTTTTTACTATACATAGAAAACGACCAGAACACCCGGAACAAATATCTGCAGATCGTACACACAATTGTTCCGAGGCGAGAATCAAACCCGCAACCTCCTGCGTCGCAGGCGGACCTTCGCCCACCGCGCCACATCGGTCGGTCGTAATGGACGCATATACTGAATAGCAGGAAGGAATCTGCCAAGACCGTCGAAAAATTACTATATCCTATTTATTTCCTGAGTGGCCAAGGTGTCCCCTACAAGTACCTGCGGTGTTATTAATTAATTACCCTGTTTATCTACCTTACCTGCCAAACTAATGCATCACTTTACTTCACTTTAGAAGTAATAAAGTATATATATGGCTTATTCGCTGTTCTTTATAACTAAGTCACGGCCGTGACCACGCCACGTGCCCAATATCCCTTTCAGGATATCCCTATCACCCGCCATGTCGGTCGCTTAGAGCTTGCACACGACGTCGAGAAAACTTACACCCTTCTAATGGCATTTAACTTTACAGCTCAGATGACATTTTAGGGCTACAAGCACGGTGTAAGCCTTGATTTTTGCACTGACGCCGTTTCAAAAACCTATACTCTGTCTCGCTCCATTGACCGCAAAATCCTACGCATATCCTTTTCATAAAAATGGCGCACGATGCGCCTTCTTAAAACTATTGTAGATGTCATTCGAATAAAGGATAAAATCTTACTTTGCGACCCTCAAAATCAATGATTCACGTAAATTAAGTGAGAACCAAGTGCTTAGACAAAGCTAGCATATTCTTTATGGCACTCTTAAGGTGGCTATTATGCCGAAGACGTTGCTTGTCTCGTCCCGCACTGAATTGTAGACCCGCAGAGAGAAGCTCACTCGATGAACGAGTACCGAATACGTAAATAATTAAAAATTATTAAGACATTAATTTGCAAAAATAAGCTTATGGTATCCCTGGTATTCTTTTATTTAATACTAGCTGCGCCCCGCGGTTTCATCCGCGTGGTGATAGATATTTTGGATAATATACAATATCTTTATAAATTGTAGCCTATGTGTTATTCTGATGTATAAGATATATTATTGTATAGTTTCATTAAAATCCATTCAGTAGTTTTTACGTGAAAGAGTAACAAACATCCATCCATCCACCCATCCATACATACAAACTTTCACGTTTATAATATAAGTAAGATGGTGATGACAATAAAAAAATTGATAGTTTAGGAGAAAAAGGTTACAACTAAGAAAACAGACGGTACTTTGCACAATTATTTCAAATATACAGAAAACATATATTTTTTTTTATAAAATGGTGTTCTAACTTGTATGGCATAGATTATTTTTTCGAAAGTCTTTCGATAAAGATAACGGAAAAAACGGTTACAATGTAACCCAAATAACGCTCAATTCACATAGGTACATATATCCACGCCTTAAGTAATTTATATAACCTTCTTGTAATGAATAAATGATCTATCTATCTAATGCAGCACACCCCGGCACTCGTGGCATCGTGTACAAACCTAAACCGTTTGAACACCTCGCTCTGGGTCCTTATAAAGATGTTGACTTAGGATAGTGAGAACCAAAGGATTTGCTAGTATGCCCAATGATTCAGCAATTCTAGGTATTTATTTTGTTTGAACATCTTAGCAATAGCTATTAAATACTACCTATTTTGCAGCACAATTTGCTGACTACGCTGTTCAAGTTGTTACCTCCCAACTTGAATGGCATCAGCAAAATGTATTGTATCAGCGATTGTGGGAAGTTAAAACAGCTAATGCTGTGTTTACTTAACAATACAAATTATAACTTAACTTTGTACCGCTGTAGTCGTATATACATACATCCTATTAATATTATAAACGCGAAAGTTGGTGAGGATGTATCTAAGTATGTTTGTTGCTCTTTCTAATAATATAGCTTACATATCAGAATAACACATAGGCTACAAGTCATAAAGATATACTGTATATTATCCAAAATATCTTTCACGGGGGTGAAGCCGCGGGGCGCAGCTAGTAGGTTATATATGGGGTCTAATTCCTCTAAATTATTCGCTTCACCATAATGGTATCGACTCAGAATGACAGATATTAGAATGATGGGGCAGTACATTTTCGTGGGTATGCTTAGAACGAAGCAGACCCATTGTATTAACACCAAGGAAAGACCTATGGTGGACGAAACCAGTGCGTCGCAGGAGGTTGCGGTTTCGATTCTGGCCTCGAGACAAATATTTTTATTACTGGGTTTTTTCTATGTATTATAAAAAATATCGATGTATGTATTGTATTAAGTATATTAGTAACCTAGTACCCATTGAGGCGATCACAATAGGCCTATCATGGCCGCCGTGATACCAAAACCACCCAAAGCAAATAAAAAAATACCTAGTACCCATAACACAAGCTCTGCTTAGCTCGGGGTTAGATGCTGTGTGGATTGTCCAGCATTATTTATTTCATTTAAAGCCAGTGAAACACCATTCCTTTTGAAACAACTTTACATTTATTCCTTCCTTACAGAAATCGGTACGAAGCTTGAAGCAATGAACAAAGTCACAGTCGAAACCTCGTAATTACAGAAGTAAATTCCAGCTTTAAATCAAGGCAATAAGATTTAAGGTGAAGCGATGCTGCCAGCATTCCAGCTTCGCTCTACAGCACAAATACCTACTCAAAGCATTCTCTAGAGTCGCATAGCTTCTATTAACATTGTAGGTTAATTACCGCCCCTACCCCGAATAAGGATGTTATATTTAAAATTTCATCATCATCATCATCTTCATCATCATCATCAGCCTATAGCAGTCCACTGCTGGACATAATGCCTGCTGGACATGAGCGCCATAGCGCCCTGTCTTTAGCTTGACGCATCCAGCATCTACCTGCAGTCTTTCGCAGGTCGTCATCCCACCTGGTCGGAGGGCGTCCTACACTACGTTTACCGAGTCGTGGTCTCCACTCAACACGTTTGCCCCAGCGACCGTCGGTTCTTCGCGAGATATGGCCGACCCACTGCCACAAATAAAACCAGCACACATCGCTGCACATTTAAAATTTACAATAAGTTAATTTATAGCTATTTATAGCACTAAATTAACTAACTTTAAGGTTATCTAGACACATTATGTAGATATACATACATTATAGGACGCCCTCCGAGCAGGTGGGATGACGACCTGCGAAAGACTGCAGGTAGATGCTGGATGCGGCAAGCTGAAGACAGGGCGCTATGGCGCTCATGTCCAGCAGGCATATGTCCAGCTGTGGACTAACATAGGCTGATGATGATGAAAGTATATATGGTTTTAAAATTTCTCCTAGAATCTTCAAATAGGTAGCTAATGCTAGTTTTAAATGTTTTGTAGCCGACGCGGGTGTCGGGTAAATGGTCCGTAAGTGCCATCCCACAGTGACCCTAGATAATAAAAGTTTGTAGTTCATTTAACAAGGTAATATCCAGAAAATAATATTCAGCTTAGTTGTAGGCTTAGGGTAGCGATCATTATCATGACCAGGCTATTTTAGTCCACTGCTGGACGTAGGCCTCCCCAAATGAGCGCCATAGCGCCCTGTCTTGAGCTTGACGCATCCAGCATCTGCCAGCAATAGACCCGCCTATTGCGAATGTGTTTAAAAAGTATTTTTTCAATGTATTTTTGTTTGTGTACTAACAATAAAGTATATTACTATTGTATTTTAGTTGGCAACATTCGCAATTCGCCGCCATAACAACAACTTCTTGCGTACAACATAATTTAACTGTAGGCTGTGAAAATGAACAAAATTCCGCCCGCGTCTTCGCAAAATGACAGACATTTAGCACTTACTAAAATGTTACTAAATGTAATTACTAAAACATGACAAACAAAATTGTATTATATTTACCTACATAAACTTGGTTCTAGAATCCGAGATATTTTATATCAACAAAGGCATGAAAACTTAATCAGAACCGATACCTATCAATAACTAATAATAACACCAATAACGCCACATACCTATATAATAATATTCGTCCTTTCTCTGCAGCCCTAGTCACCGGCCGCTTGAGCCTAGCTTCGCGGTCGGTGATCTACCGTTTTGATATATTTTTTACTGTAGAATAGTTTAATATATATTTTATTGTATTATCTATAGTAAAAAATGTATTTTATACGAGAATTTAATTAAATGAGTGGAATAATAATATAATAGATAATAAGACAGTAACAGCAAAGTTATCACTACAAAACCAGAAACACAAACTTGCGTAATAACACAAGCGCAACGAAAAAGGTCCAAAATCTAGTATATAGCTCAAAATTGTTCCGAACTTCTGCGATTTGCCGTACTTATGATGTCTATGATGTAAATTTTCCCAAATGTAGACGACGGAGGGCTCTTTATTTACAACTAGATGATACCAGTGTTGTAAAATATTTTCCATCTTTGTTTTTATAATTCCTTTGTTTACAAAAATTATCTGGGATTCTATAACCGAATACAAAGCAGTCTTGGGCGACTAAAATCACAATACAATAATGATTTCGTTAATACCTTTGTTTACAAATATTATCTGGGATTTTATAACCGAATACAAAGCACTCGTGGGCGACTAAAATCACTATACATAATGATTCGCTATTCATGAAATAGCGGACAATAGCCAAAATTAAATTGATGCCGAATGAAAACTAAAACTGAAATAGGTGAAAGCTAAAGGTCAGACAGACAGTTTTGGTATAGGTCAGCTTGAATAGGAATAGTGCATTGTGAATTCGTGACCTTTACGTCAAATCTAGGCGTCTAGGTATTCTAAAATAATAATATTGCTTATGATATGGTTTGAACTTTGAACTGAACCTGTTACTATAGTGCCTATATTCTATTAGATGTATTCTATTAGAGTCTATAACTATTTTCTTTCGCAAGAATAATTCGGTACGTTATTATAATCATATATTAATTATTTATATAGGTATATATATTACTGTTTAAGTATAATATAAGTAGCTTAGTATCATTATGAGTAGTATATTTTATTATCTCTATTATCACTACCTACCAAACTGTTGTCCACACTACCCAAAGGTTAGCAGGTAGAGAATGCTATCTAGCATTATGCTCGCCTATGTACAACTTTTTGTGCAATAAAGTATATTATATTCTATCTATCTATCTATCTATATTCGATTTCTAATTAGGTACAAATAAGATAAACAACCTCGTTTTACTTATACGAAATTATCTTTTTTATTATTGATTTTAAACACACGAAAGAGCACTTGTCGATTTGAAATCCTTTCGTTCTTTTTCTTGTATAAATTATTGCTATAACTCGTTATTGTCAACCACAGAATTAAAACGATAATATACGAGTATGTATATGTATCTATATCTTGACTCCAAGTACCTATGATGGGACGAATCTGGACAAATATTATCTTGCGGGACGAACAAAGACTTTTTAATTAAGTGGACCGAACATTAGGGACGATTCTGGAATAAATCCATGTGAGTTATGATTTTTTGTTTGGGTTTGTTGGCATAATTTGCAGCGAATTCCAAGCTCGACCATAGAATCGGATCTACCTTGATCAGTAACTCCAGGCGTTAACGTTAAGTTGAGTAGGACAGTTTCACGCTCAATAACCTCTTAAAGGTTCCAAGGGAATATTGCTCTTACTAAGAACGTTTAGGTTCCCAATTGTTGTAAAGGTTGACCTATTAATATTTCTCAGAATTCCAATTCTTCGCATTCCATGAATCCAAACAATGTTTGCATAAGCCTGCTTCAGCAAAATTGGAAGGTATTTTACGCGAAACACTCAATTTTCCGATACAAGAAGCACCTCTCAATTTAGATGTAATTTTGTTAAAATTTATTTATGATTTGTTTGTATTTTCGATTGCGATTGTAATTGGGAACGCCTTTGTTTAAATTATTTGCGGAACGTGAACTCAGTCTTGCTGTTACGGGTTTGGATGACATGATAAATAAAACTCCTTCACATTGGGTAAGCATGGAGAGATGTCCTAGGAGTCTTTTGTCCTAGGATTGGAAGTTGGGTTTTTTGCCAGTGGCCACTGCCAAAAAACCCAAATACGCTAAGGGTCTGCACACATTTTTTGCGCAAACGTTTTAGAAATAATTTAGCATTTAGCACATTCTTCATCCTCATCCTCAACAGCCTTTTGGTCCACTGCTGGAAGTAGACCTCCCGTGATTAGCATAATGTCTGATGCGATAGCATACATTTAGGCCTCGCTTACCGACTAATTAGCGCCGTCGTCGTCGTCGCGTAGGTCGTCGACTTGAATACCTTTATGGTAGGTTCTTATCTACATAAATCATCCCCCGTTTCCAAAAATACAAAAAAAAAATAACTCAAACTTCACAACTTTACGCCAATAATAAATAAATAATAAATAAATAATGCTGGACAATTCTCACAGCATTATCTAGGCCCCATGGTAAGCAGAGCTTGTGTTATGGGTACTAGATAACTGATATACATAATACAATACATTACATAGATATATATTTTTATTATACATAGAAAACGACCAGAACACCCGAAACAAATATCTGCAGATCGTACACACATTTGTTCCGAGGCGGGAAACGAACCCGCAACCTCCTGCGTCGCAGGCGGACCTTCGCCCACCGCGCCACATCGGTCGTCAATAATAAAAAGTAAATACATATATATGTCCACCGTCGAACCCAAAATACAGAAGGCAAATAGAAAAATTTTAAATTGTTTATTTGTATAAAAATATGTTACTTTACTTGCTAGACAGTTGTTAGTACAATCTTTTAAATATGTAATGTAAGTATACTTCTGTCCTCTTCCTTCAAATATATCGATTTAACAAACAAACTATTTTTTTTTATATTAGCCTGATTCGTCCCACTGCTGGGCTAAATTAATTACCTATAATTTTTAAATACGAAACAGCTGACTTTTCCATCATCATCCCCGGGCTGAGTTATAGGGGTCGATTCTTACGCCACGACCGCTTGCTCCCATACGGCGGTTCTCATATTCCCCCATAACATTATCAAATCAGCGCCAACCTTCCTCAAACTCAAAGCAAGCAGCAAATATTATTAAAATCATATTAAGAACGGTGTTCTACAAACACCTAAATAATAAATTAATGGTTGCTCATTAATTTATGGAAGATCACGTTTCGGTACATTGTGTAATTTTGTTCCACGTTGTAAGTTAAATGTTGGAAACTCTAGATGAGTTTGTATTTTGTGGGGTTTAATAAGCCTTGTTAAGATAAAGACATTTAATTATCTTTACAAGAACAAACTAATAATAATTTGAAGAACTAAAAACCGTCTTCAAAGTCCTTAGTGCTTACACAGTTTTAGAGGCCTCTAAAAATTCATTCTAGCACTAACTTTTAAACACCTATTTTTAAATTTAAAATATGTCTATGTAATCACTCTTTGATATTTGTTCTTTTTACTCTTTATTTTGCATGTTAACTATATTATATAACTACCTACTCATTACTATTGTAAACACCCTAATAATAATAACTATGACATGTACTTTATTACCTAAGCTCTACAATAATGTCATGTCAGGAGGCGGGCGATGAGACTACGCCGCAGTTTTTAACTTTTGTGGTCTCCTCGTTCAACATGTAACCTGATAAAACTGTTTACTTGTTCAAATAAACGATTTTTGTATTTGTATAAGAGAATAGAATAGAAAACACTTTATTATACTACACAAAACAAAACAATACAGAATTAGAAACTTAGGGGTTAGAAGCTTTAAGACTACACATATTCATTTGACTAGATACATGGACTAAATCGCTTTCTGACTAAATCTCGATCTCGACCTGTTATCAGATTGACTTGGATTTAAGGTATAAAGGGCGGCCTTATCGCTGAGAGCGATCTCTTTCAGGTAACCTTAGATAAGAGTTTCGGGACAAATACTTTTCAGTGAGTTTTTTTTAATATTAAGGGACCACGTCGTTATTGACCTTCAGTAGGTAATGCACTGTTCGAACATACTTCACGGATTTCACGCTATGGCTCGCACATACTTAAGAAGCGAATACAGAATCAAGTCATACAAACGTACTTTCCGATTCATTTTGAAACGCGGTTTTCAATGAAATATTGCTTATATTATCGGATAGTAAATTAATATTTCAACAGCCTTTTAACCTTAAAAAACATAATAATATAAATTAAAAAATAATGCTGGACAATTCACACAGCATTATCTAGCTCCATGGTAAGCAGAGCTTCTGTTATGGGTAAGTACTAGATAACTGATATACATAATACAATACATTACATAGATAGATTTTTTTATTATACATAGAAAACGACCAGAAATCTCGGAACAAATATCTTCAGATCGTACACTCAATTGTTCCGAGGCGGGAATCGAACCCGCAACCTCCTGCGTCGCAGGCGGACCTTCGCCCACCGCGCCACATCGGTCGTCATTTAAATGATCAGATAGTACGAAAAACTATGATAATAAATGGTAAAATTCGTTCTAGTACCGAGTACATAGGCTTCACTACTCTCTCTTAAAGCGCTCCATTTCATTCCACGTGAAACAGCAACAAAAACGGATGGTTCGGCCGCTGAGATTTTGGAGATGTTAGTACCACCTCAAGTCGATAAGGTCCTTAATTTTAATAAGACCATCGTCTCGCTATAAATCTTATTTAGGGCAAGTAGGCTGGTCAAGTTCGGTCACACAACATAATGACGATACCTACTTTATGCCCGATAGATGCTTTTACGAACCTTTTACGATATTTTTACAACTTTTATGAGTATACTCTTGACTTTTACTGTAATTTTCACTTACTTGATTAGTTGTTTATCGGGAAAGTACACACTTTAATGGAGGCGAAAAGAAAATGGGCAAATGAAATGAATATCAATCACGCATGGGTGAAAAAAAATTAAATGAAAAGTTTCAAGGACTACTCACCATTTATATTCCACGCTGAGCCAACCCCTATTTTGGCGCAGGGTCATGGAGGTAGTCTTAGTTTTCTTAATATAACCTATTTGTGTCGCTTACCCCCATGCTCAACTACTTTATTTGCCGTTTGTTATTCTATGCCTGTATTTTGTACCTGTGTCCAAATAAATGTTTTTCTATTCTATAATATTCTATCCTATTCTATTCTATCCTATTCTATCCTATTCTATCCTATTCTATCCTATTCTATCCTATTCTATCCTGTTCTATCCTATTCTATCCTATTCTATCCTATTCTATCCTATTCTATCCTATTCTATCCTATCCTATCCTATCCTATCCTATCCTATCCTATCGTATTCTAACCTATTATATTCTATTCCACATATTATAAATGTCCTTTCGTCTTCGTCAAGTGCATTTATTTGTCCACTGCTGCCTTGGGCTTGGGTCACACCTGATAAGTGCTTTATTGGCTGTTATGGCAAGCTGAAGACAGGGCGCTATGGTGATCATTAGAGGCCTATCTCCAGCTGTGGACTAATATCGGCTGATGATGATCATATTGAGGTAGGTATGCGGTTTGGGGATGGCAGTTTGAGGGTGGATCTATTCGTCAGAAGACCACCCCCAGGGAATATTCCTAAGTCACCTCTTACGACACCCGCAGGAAGAGTGCAACGTATGTAATAAGTAACCACACGTTTTTTTTGTCTTATTTCGTCATAATGCATTATTTGTATTATTCTTTTTCCCATTGACAAGTCGTCTTCATTTCTTCTCAATAAATCTAAGTTCAAACGTGTTTTCTTTTAATTCCGCCAATTCCGCTTACAATACAATACAAAAACACTTTATTGTACACCAGATACAATCATTACAAAAAGATATTACATGCGACAGGTACTATGGGCGGCCTTATCGCTCAGAAGCGGTCTCTGCCAGGTAACCTTTGACTTACTTATTTACCTACATTTTCAAGACAAAGTAATTCTAATAATGTGAAGCTCACTTCGCTGTTTCATCAACGTTAAGAGCATGCCAAGACACTAGCAAGCCACAAGCATCCGTTTGTCAAAGTGTCTAGAACTTAGTTACCGCCTCTATTGTTACAGCGATAAGGTTCAAAGTAAGCAAGTAGGTATATGAAGGTGGCGTTAATGTGGTCTCAAACTACATATTATGTGCAGCTAACTATTCCCGACGCGTGCTTAGCTCTGACATAGCAGAGATTCCATCGCTCATTATTAATAATTAGTTATTGTCTACTAGTTTCTGCCCGCAGCTTCGCATGCGTTGTTTCCATAGAAACGTTTAAAAGTTAGGTATTTCTGCGTAAATCAATTTATCATATATCAGTAATAAGTATATCAATTATATATCTGGACTGACATGGTCATTAAAATAAAACACAACAAACAAACAAAGTCCATAAAATATAATAAAGAACAAATTATATGTATCTGCAGAAATATATTTTAGAATATAGTAGCCCAAATTACAATTCTATATTTTTTTTGTAATAATAGGTATCTACATACAATATTATTTAGCAGGAAACACGTGCGAAGGCGCGGACGGGAGCAAGTACACCTAAAACCGAATTGTTTTCCAGTTTTCACAGTAAATATTTATTTGAGCGCTCTTTGAAAGTTTCGAAGTTCGCTACAATTACAATGGCTCCAGGAAGAGGGTGGTTTCAAGGTCGCCTCCCTGTTAGCTTCAACGAAAACATGGGTAAGATCAGAAGCCTTGAGTTCGGTTTGATGAAAGTATTAATATAAAAGACAAAGATAACGTGTGCTACGAATGCCTCATCAATTTGGCAATAAACAGGGAGCAAAATAATCTTCTTCTTGAATCCTACTTCCTCATCATCATCATCAGCCTATAGTAGTCCACTGCTGGACATATGCCTCCCCCAATGAGCGCCATAGCGCCCTGTCTTCAGCTTGCCGCATCCAGCATCTACCTAATTTAGTATTTTAAAGCCAATGAAGCCAATGAAAGCCTACCTACTCCGATTTCTCTCTCAGCAAAAAACATGTTTGCACATCGTTCGGAAACATACACTACGTATATATTCAAAGCAAACACATTGGAATTCCAGTTTGTAATTAAATAACAGGAATCCTTGCTTTGACTTATATTTTCTGTAGCAGAAAGAATTTAAAAAGAAACCAGGGGAAAATATTACAACTTACACTAGAATATCTAAATCTCCAAGGAAAACTGCTTTATATTTCCAAAATAATTTAATGAAATGTTTTATTATTTAATTTTATAATGTGTTGTTTTTAATATCTTTAGAGTTAGCATATTTGTACTAATAGTAACTCTATGTTTATATCTCTCTAGTTCATTTTCCCTAGTCCCTGCACTCACATAGCTTAAACTTCAACTTCTTTTGAATGACAGCACTTATTGTCTTCTTTTTTATAAGATTATTTGAATTGTCTATGTCAACAAATATTTTTTTTATAATTTCAAAATGGCGAAAATAAAGCTGCTGTGTTATTTTTGTTTTGTTAATTCCAGAAGTGGTTGTTTTGTTAATTTAAGTTTCTTCACTGTTACTAAGTCAACCGACATAAACATTGTTAAAAGGTAGTAAAATCTGAATAAAAATAAAAAAAAAGCTTCTTATTATGATGATAATAACATTCGCAAATAAAGCATTCCAAACGACATACCTTAAAATCCGCGCCCGACGAAAATATAAAGCTAACATAATTACAAAAGTTTCTCGGAACATTTAAATTACTTTTAGGAACAATCTGACTGAATTGCTGCATGTTGCCTGAAAGCGGTTGCAATGAAATTGTGCGAACTTGAAAACCCATTCGAAGTTAAATTGAACGAATTCGCCTAGAATTCGCATGTAACTATGCAACTTGGTTCTTTGTCAACGTAAAGAACTCATTTTAACTAAAGCCAACGAGTAGGATCGGTCGAAAACATAGCGTATAAAGCCTCATGTTGTATATGAAGACTAGCTACCCGCCCCGGCTTCGCACGGGTGCAAATGCATGTATTATACACATATAAATTACGCATTATCTAGCCCCATGGTAAGCAGAGCTTGTGTTATGGGTACTAGATAACTGATATACATAATACAATACATTACATAGATAGATATTTTTTATTATACATAGAAACGACCAGAACACCCGGAACAAATATCGGCAGATCGTACACACAATTGTTCCGAGGCGGGAATCGAACCCTCCTGTATCGCAGGCGGACCTTCGCCCACCGCGCCACATCGGTAATCGGTGAATCATTTTATCTATTAAAAACCGCATCAAAATTTTGTTTCCTTTCTGCAAAATACTTATAAATAGTTAAACTCTTCTCATTTTCATTTTAAATGCCTGAAAGACATCCAGGCCAAGGAAATCGGAAGCGATAAGGCCGCCAATTGCATTATCCTATCATTATTTAGACCCATGTTCGCAGATAAATTACTTTCGGACTTTGAACTTCATAACTATCTAGAACGACCATGGGGATAAAGAAAAACCTTACCAGTTTTTCACGTTTAAGTAGGCGGAAGAGACATGGTATGAAAACATCGAAATCTTTCAGGAAGACAGGTGGAAAAGGGGATGGGGAGACATTTGCCCAGCAGTGGGTGGGACACATCATATATTTTATTATTTTTTTAGATTAAACAAAGGGAAAATATATATTAATTTATCAATTTAAACGGGTTAACTACAAACCTCGTTTTTGCTGTAAGAACACCAACATTTCATAATTAATGTCATGAAAAGTATTTTAATAAATCGTCAACTGCGATAGTTTTTTAATGTATAGTGTTCGATAATATATTATCTTGAATAATCTATATTAATATTATAATATCGGTTTTAACAAATGATCTAGATGTACCTACAACACTTTATAAAACCGTAAATCTTAAGGAACTAAAGAACAGATTCAGAAGGCTAACAAGACTCGACATCAAGCCACAACAAAAAGGTACAAGAAAATCGAGATAACACGAAACTAGTGATGTGAATTTTATACTTATTGTTCAGTTCAATTGCGGGAGACGAAGATAATTTCGAATGAAATCCACAGTGCGGTATTCCAGGAACCATGTAATAGCTTTAAGTAATTTGAGTTGTTTGTTCGCTGACTAACGTTGAATCTAGATACTAGTTAGGTATAATCACTGCACACTGGTGGAATGAAATGAAAAAAAAAAGAAACACTAATTTCAAGACCTTGCTTTACCTAAAGCCGGTACTGGCCGGTGTGGTGTTACGTGGCGTAATATGCCATTAGCAGCGACCAAGATACGTTGCTCTTTCCAATTTCACTATACTGACTGACTGCACGAGCGCCTCTGTATAACACTACATCATTACTAAATAGTACGTATATAAAACAAAGTCGCTTCCCGCTGTCTGCCTGTTCCTATGTATACTTAGATCTTAAAAACTACGCAACGGATTTTGACGCGATTTTTTTTAATACGAGTAGATAGAGTGTTTCAAGAGAAAGCTGGCGAAGCCATTATATTACTACCTACTATGTTTGTGTGAAATAAATATTTTATTTATTTATGTATTATATTTCTGCCTTTCCCCTGCTCTGCTTACTAGATCTTAGAGCCAAGAAGCATGTACAAATCTTGCCTGGCTACAACAATGGCGCATCACTTAGCGTTTTGACGTCCCGAGGGACTCAATTGTCCCTCGTCGTTTACTCCGGAAAGCGGGACTGTTGGTGGCGGGAATCTAAGATAATGCATGGAAATGGCTTTTTGTTTACAATTTTATTGTTGAAGTTTGCTGAGAAATAGGTCACAGTGATCCAATATCAATGTGACCAGTCTCAGTCGACGTTACATGGAATAGTTTTTTTTCTCGGAATAGTTTTCTCAGGCAGGTATCAAATCATTTATTTGCTGAACACATTATTACAGGTACATGTCAGGTCTTATAACTAGAGTAGAGTCAAATGTATTCAATCCGCAAGCAGGTGCGCAAATATTAAATCGCAGTGATTCATGGTCGATAAATTAATTAATAGGTACTGCAGTTAGGTAAAAACTACATATTTCGAGAAGGAAAACAAGAGGACGATCCATCTTGGCCCATTCAAAGAGATTTTACATATAGAGACGTCATACTCATTGTAAAGAAATAAAAACATTGCGATATTTTACTATAGCTACATACCTAGCGTCGACGTTCGAACATACAACGCCGCATGGCATTATCTCTGTCACTCATAAACGTAACGCATTGCTTGTTTCGTTCGTGTTGGTGGCAAAGCGGCAACAGCGCGGCAGTAATTTTAGTTCGAACAGACGAGACGGCATATGTCCTTATCTCTGCTACTCATAAACGCAACGCACGCATTACTTGTCTCGTTCGTGTAGGTGGCAAAGCGGCAACCGCGCGGCATTGATTTTTGAGTAAAATTACATTTATTTTATGATTTTCCATTTTAAACAGTACAAAACGAATAGAAGACATAAAAATACACATCCTTCTTGCTTTTCACAACCATCCCATAGTAATATTGCACTTTCTAAACGCACAACATGGCATTTTAATATTTTCATACTCCAAAATCCCGCTTCAACGTACGTCCGCGTCGCGGCCAGGAGCAAGACGGACTGAGTTCAATTCGGACACGTACCTGATTTTCATCTTGTTAGGCAGACCTCGGTACAACGTATCTACGTATATATAACATCATTGGGCCCATTAGGCTTATCACACCATCCTGCAGGTTGTGGGCAGCAAGTTTGCCTCGTCCATCATGCAGTCTTTCAACAGAGTCCTCACTCTTTAGACTCCATGGGTATTCCGTTGAATGACTGCTCCAAATAATTGTGACATGCTAATTTTAATTTAATTTTTTGTTTTATGCTTGGTTTTCTTTTTTTAAATATTTATGTGTGGGCACAGGACGAGTGTGAAAAAAAAAGAATAAAATAATTTATTTATCATCATCATCATCATCATCAGCCTATAGCAGTCCACTGCTATAGGCTGTGCAATTTATTTATAGCCACGCACAATAATAAATAGTTACAAAAAAAAAGGAAAACACATAAAAAATACAAGACAACTTAAGTAGTAGGGATTTAAACCTTACATAATGTAGCGTGGTAGTAGAGTCCCAAGTATAAGAATAACTGGTGTGCCCTATGTGCGCGGCTAATAAGGTCCAATCTCAGCTTGTTGTCATTATCGACCGAGTTCGATAGTGACACTGGTTTTCAGGCAAAAAATTTTTGGTGTGGACAATGTTACGTCAGGAAAACAAAAATATTTTTATTATATTTATTTTATTGGACTAACTGATGATGATGCTGAAGAAATAGGTCAGTGGCTTGTCCAGCAGTGGACACCCAAACAAGGGTTGACGGATACCTATCCGTCTACCAAGCCTGTTGATTATACGATCACCTGATCGTAGCACAAGGAAGGTCAGTGCCAGTGTTCAAGTAAGTTTTTCTATACGTACGTACGAGTATTAATATAATAAGGTCTCCTTTGTCTTGCGCCAGAGTTTAATAGCATTCATCGGGTTTGAGTAAAGTTGGTAAATCGTTTTCCTAACTATTCCTAAGATCAAGACAGGATTATAGAAAGACTAGCTGCGCCCCGCGTCTTCGCCCGCGTGGAAATCTATGTCTCAAATAGTTTATAAACCTTCCTCTTGAATCACTCTATTAAAAAATCTATCATCTATTAAAAAAAACGCATTAAAATCCGTTGCGTAGTTTTAACTTCGAGTGCTGAAATCACACCGTATGTGTTTCCTACAAGTGACTAATATGCGTAAATCCACACTAGCGCAGCGGCTGAGAAAATACAGATCTGTGTCACTCAGCACAGCCGTAATGTTTTTCGAACGAAACGCATGTGCGGCGCAACACAACCGCTGTGTAGAGCGGCAGCACGAATGGCTTAGGTTAAAAAAAGATCGCAGTCGTCGAAAAAAGTTCACAGTCAAAGTGTTAAAGATCTAAGCATATGTACATAGTGACAGGCAGACAGCGGGAAGCGACTTTGTCTTATACGAGTACTATGTAGTGATAATAATATAGTCTTAGAACAATTATTTGAGGTCCTGATGATTCAATCTAAATCCAATTTGGGTGTTTGCTGGCCACCGATCCCTCGGGCTTAAGCGTGATTGGAATTAAGGCTAAGATTTAGTATACGTGCCTCTAGCAATCAAATACACCGTAAAGATATAATTTATACAATGTGTATTGTCGAACCTTGATCAAACGAGATGTGCGAATACACGACATATATTTATCGACAAAAAACAATAAATAAAAAATTATATGTTACCTATCTCAAAAATAAAGCCGATTTTATATTTTTTTTAATGAAAACTAATTCATCTGGTTTTTTCTTCGTTTCTTTTTGAGTAAACGGTTTATCGATAAATATATGTCATGTATCCGCAAATCTCGTTTGATCAAGGTTCAACAAAACACATTGTATAATAATACACATTGTTTGCAGTGTTGTGCAGTGGTGATCGCGTCGTAAGAATCGACCCCCCTTACCTAAGGGGGTCGATTCTTACGACGCGATCACCATAATCTATGTTTGATAAAATATGATCTATGTGGAACAGCTTGAGAGAGGGGGTCATTTTCAATCCCATTCTTTATCTACTCGCTTAAAAACAATTAAATTACATTTTGGTTTCCATTCAGAGTAGACAACCTCTGCGGCGCCGTGGGCGAAGGTCCAGCTGCGACGCAGGAGTTTGAGGGATCGATTCCCGCCTCGGGATAAATGTCTGTAGGATCTACAGATATTTGTTTCGACCGTGTTCTGGTCGTTTTCTATGTATAATAAAAAATAAATATCTATATAATGTATTGTATTATGTATATCAGTCATCTAGGACCCATAACACAAGCTTAGTATGGGGCTAGTTTGTCTAGCGTTATTTATTTATTAGTTAAGAAATGTTATGAATCTCGCTAATTCGATGTAATGGCCGCGACCAAAACGCTTCCTACCTCTTTAATCAAATAGCTGCGCCCTGCGGTTCCCGCGTATAAATCTATGTGTCAAATGGTTTATAAACCTTCCTCTTAAATAACTCTATCTATTAAAACAACCGCATCAAAATCCGTTGCGTAGTTTTAAAGATTTAAGCATACATAGGGACAGACAGACAGCAAGAAGCGACTTTGTATTATACCATTTAGTGATAGACCTTCATTCAACCACAATCTCACCAGATGGAGTGACGTCGTTGCGATTTAATAAATAAATAATAAATAAATAAATAATGCTGGACAATTCACACAGCATTATCTAGCCCCATGGTAAGCAGAGCTTGTGTTATGGGTACTAGATAACTGATCAGGGCACGCGGCAGCGTGACCAAGCCAAGTTCAAGCAAAGGAACGCGCCGAGTGTATCATTACACGAACCACTTGGTGCCACTTTTGACCCTTCTATAACTCAAAACCTCTTTAACGTAAACACATAAAACTACGTGTGTTGAATTATATCCATAAGGACATGTAGAAGCCCAAATTTCATGAAGCTAGCTCAAACGGTTACAAAGATATGAAGGTCGAAAAGTCGTAAAAATTCACATTGACTGACTGACATACATATAGTACCTAATTCTAATCTACTTCCAGATGACCTAGAAGGATGAAATTTGGAATCCAGCTCGGTAATTGTGTGTAAGCGTAGGAAAAAATCAAAAAATAAAAAAAGTCAAAAAATAAGTGATGTTAGCGACGACGACCTTATGTCAATGAAATAAGGTTTAAATTCGAATAGAATCTGCATTGCATAGAATAAGCAATAGTACTATCGTCTCCGATTGCGCAATAGAATACAGTGTAGTTGTTAGGGACCGGCAAATAATAGATTCTGTTTTCGAAGTAACTACATATTTTTACTACCTCACACTAGATGTCACTAGTGTAGGGGACGTACTAAGAATTATTTTATTCACAAAATTCATTTTCCAGCAAAAATAACTGTTTTGGTTAATCGTTGTCGGTTGGTTGCCCTATCATTTTCTATGGTTGCAAAATGCTTAAAACGAATACCTATATATTTTTCAGCTATTAATTTAATCAGAAGAATAATATGATTATCAGTATTATCAGCAAGAACAAATATTCGTATATTTCGTCGGAGTCCAGTCTTGTCTATTAATTTTTGTGATCCATTGCTGTCTTACATTATCTTGAGATGGAAATCTAGAACATACACAATTTAAAATTGCATTAATAGGTGGGCTTCAATTTCATTAAATTTACTAAACAACTACTATTATAGTAGTTGTCTCACGGAGGGAAAGTACTTTCAATATAGAATATTTATTATAAAACATTCCATAGGTGCATTCCATACATGCTATGTTTCAACATAGCCGTGGGACATTCAGTAAAATAATTGGATTCTAAATACGGCCCTGGCCCTGTTTTTCTTTATAAGTTAATGGTTGACGATAGATGGCGGCTTGTTTAAAAATGACTATAAAAACTAAAAAATTAAAATTTTGGCGACTAAAAAGTCTTTAGGAACTTAAGTTGAAGTAATTTCAGTACATATGATTATTAAAATATATTAACACTGAGCCTATAAATGTTTATTTCCCATGATACAAAGTATCGCCATCTATTGTCAAGTAAAATTATATTTGGAAACGCCGAGTCGCAATGGAAATGTTCGAGAACTTTTAAAATATGATGCGGTATTCAGAAAAATCCAAAAAGAATTATATTGGTCAGTTGTGTAGTTGAACAAATTTCAGTACATTTGATTATTAAAATATATTATTACTGAGCCCTACGTAGGTTTATTTCCCATGATACAAAGTGTCGCCATCTATTGTCAAGTAGAATTATATTTGGAAACGCCGAGTCAATACCTGCCTAGTTTTCTTTACAAAAAGTAATGATATCCCACCAAAAACATAAATGTAAAATAGGAGAGCCAAGTTCAATGCAAAAATTATGATTGGCTGTGGGCTTCGCGGCAAAAAGAATTGATATCTGAATGAGTGCCAAGTCAAATCTACTATGTAGGTTAGATTTGACTTGGCCAGTTTTTATCAGAATTAAAACGTTGAATAACTTTATAAAATGACTGATGTAATGAAAACTGGCCAAGTCAAATCTAACCTACATAGTAGATTTGACTTGGCACTCATTCAGATATCAATTCTTTTTGCCGCGAAGCCCACAGCCAATCATAATTTTTGCATTGAACTTGGCTCTCCTATTTTACATTTATGTTTTTGGTGGGATATACATAATACAATATATAACATAGATAGATATTTTTTATTATACATAGAAAACGACCAGAACACCCGGAACAAATATCTGCAGATCATACACACAATTGTCTAGAATCGTCCCGAGTATTGATTCGTGATAGAGGCACCGGACCCTGGAATATAGTTACTTACGCGTCAGCTTAGCTTATTGTAACAAACGGCGACCAACAACATACAATCTACGAGCGCGGTATACGTTGCCCTTCGTCTACATTACAATTACAATTAGCCTGTAACGTCCCACAGTCCCACTGTTGGCCAAATATCTGTCTTTCTTTTTACTTTCTGGGTCTCAACCATTGCACGACAGACAGAGCCTGTGGTTTGGTTCCGCTGTCTGTCTGGCTGTCTATTTGGACCAAGACCCTTATAAGGGCTTTTTTTCCTTAGGAGTGGCTTTGGTAACTGCGGCCATGATAGGCCTATTGTGATCGCTACTTTGCTCGTGTTCAGCTCCGGAGCCGAAGCGTTCATAATTCACCACTAACCCTTGCTGCTAGGAACTGTAGGATTTTATTCGGGGAGATGTCTCGTAGTTCGCTTTTAAGGGCTTGAATCGCCTAGCTCTCTCCCACCCCTGGATCCGCCATTGGACAGAGCTAGATAGCTGCTGGATGGTATGATGCCATTGCATTGTCATCGACCTTACATAAGTATGCCCAATTGTCCCGTAGTTCGTTTTTAAGGGCTTGAATCGCCTAGCTCTCTCCCACCCCTGGATCCGCCATTGGACAGAGCTAGATAGCTGCTGGATGGTATGATGCCATTGCATTGTCATCGACCTTACATAAGTATGCCCAATTGTCCCGTAGTTCGTTTTTAAGGGCTTGAATCGCCTAGCTCTCTCCCACCCCTGGATCCGCCATTGGACAGAGCTAGATAGCTGCTGGATGGTATGATGCCATTGCATTGTCATCGACCTTACATAAGTATGCCCAATTGTCCCGTAGTTCGTTTTTAAGGGCTTGAATCGCCTAGCTCTCTCCCACCCTTGGATCCGCCATTGGACAGAGCTAGATAGCTGCTGGATGGTATGATGACATCGCCTTACATAGGTATGCCAAATTTCAGCTCAACATGTTGACGATAAATTGGTCTAAAATTCAGTTGCAAGATACGAATATGTCCCACACATTATTTATTTTATTATTTATTATTCTTGCACGATAAAACATAAACAACCCAAAAAAATTTTAGGGTTAAGTTCGCATATACATATTCTAGAAACTGTATAACAAAGGCGAACTTAACTCTAAAAGGAGTCATTGAGGGAGCCATTAACAGGACAAAAAATCAAGTAAATAAGTAGGTAGGTCAAAATATAATAAAAAACAGCGAACAAAAATAATGTTCTCTTCTGGCTCGCCATTAAAATGGATTAAAAATGTAGTAACCCATTACATTATTTACCTACATAAAAGTACTTGCTGCTGAAAACTTTCGTCCTTGCGAAGTCTTTGCTGAATTTTTTTTTTTTTAAACTTTCATGTACTCGTAATACATTTCAATATGATTAGATAAATAATGCCGGACAATTCACACAGCATTATCTAGCCCCAAGCTAAGCAGAGCTTGCGTGTACTAGAAAACTGATATACATAATAGAATACATACATAGATAGATATTTTTTATTATACATAGAAAATGACCAGAACACCCGGAACAAATATCTGCAGATCGTGCAAACATTTGTCCCGAGACGCGAATCGAACGTAGAATCGCTGTGC
Organism: Eupithecia dodoneata; assembly: GCA_947044415.1. NCBI lineage: Eukaryota > Metazoa > Arthropoda > Insecta > Lepidoptera > Geometridae > Eupithecia > Eupithecia dodoneata. The sequence continues at coordinate 8,812,943 of OX345670.1, forward strand.
CACACGGGTTGTCGAAAAAATTGTCCACTTTGCTTTTTATTATGTCAATTTTCAATTATGTACTAATTCTAATTTGTTTATACACTTTGACTGTAATTTTCTTTGGTGATTCTTACTTTTTCATCATCATCATCATCAGCCTATGTTGGTCCACTGCTGGTCATAGGCCTCCCCCAATGAGCGCCATAGCGCCCTGTCTTCAACTTGACGCATCCAGCATCTACCTGCAGTCTTTCGCAGGTCGTCATCCCACCTGGTCGGAGGGCGTCCTACACTACGTTTACCGAGTCTTCTTACTTTTTATTAAAGCAAAATTTTTTTGTAAGCTTATTTTTACTGAATCAGTCAGGTAGAATTCATTATTTTAAAGAATCAGAAAATGGATACTTAACGACATAGAATAAAACAAAGTCGCTTCCCACTGTATGTCTGTCCCTATGTATGCTTAGATCTTTAAAACTACACAACGGATTTTGATACGGTTTTTAAAATAGATAGAGTGATTCAAGAGGAAGGTTTATAAACCATTTGACACATAGATATCCACGCGGGCGAAGCCGCGGGGCGCAGCTAGTATTTAAATAAAAGGCATCAAACAAGAGACCATCTTGTCTGCCGTCGGCTAATTAAAACTTTTATCATAGAAACTTTACTCTCAATTAAATTACACAGAATTAATTTTTAATCACAATGTTACTTTGGAACTAGTCGGCTCCAATATTACAAGTTTATGGACTACATTACACTAATTGGATAGAATTCAATTACACTTTTAGTTTTATTAGTCTGAAATTGAAGTCTGAAATTTGTAGGTAACTGCGTAAGTCCCCCCTTATTATGTGAAATAATTATCTGAGGCGTTTGGGGGGAGGGGGTCAAGCCAAATCTCACCCAACCTCACGTGAGAATCTGTTTTTTTTCACGAATTTCAGCTGTTCTTACTTAAAGTTATTAATTTCGTGTTGGAGCGAAGTTCATATTTGTAATAGACCGCCATAGCGCCCTGTCTTCAGCTTGCCGCATCCAGCTTCTGCCTGCAATCTTTTGCAAGTCATCATCCCACCTGGCCGGAGGGCATCCTATACTACGATTGCCGAGTCGCGGTCTCCATTCAAGAACACGTTTACTCCAGCGGTTGTCGGTTCTTCGCGATATATGGTCGACCCACTGCATACATCATTAGATAGATAGATATTCTTTTGCACACTTAAAATAAAACAAACAAGACAATAAAATACAAAATATGTATGTGACAATTTGGCGTTACATTAAATAAATAAAATAATAATGCTGGACAATTCACACAGCATTATCTAGCTCCATGGTAAGCAGAGCTTGTGTTATGGGTACTAGATAACTGATGTACATAATACAATACATTGCATAGATAGATATTTTTTATCATACATAGAAAACGACCAGAACACCCGGAACAAATATCTACAGATCGTACACACAATTGTTCCGAGGCGGGAATCGAACCCGCGACCTCCTGCGTCGCAGGCGGACCTTCGCCCACCGCGCCACAGAGGTCGTCATTAGGTTTATCGAGCTATTTTTATTTTTATTTATATATGTATATTATAATCTCATCCCATAATGTATTATACTATTCGTCTAATTTGTTTCTTTGTACACTTCCTCTATCTGTTCTATTCCTTCTGTTTTGCTGTAAGAAAACTCTTTGTTAAGGTTAAGCTCGCCTATGTACATATATTTTTTTAGTTAAGTTATTTTTTAAGTTTTTTGTGTACTATAAAGAATTACAAGAATTACATTCATAACTACCTATTAACATACATTTAAGTGGAGGTACTATTAGTTATTTATTGAAACAAACAATAAAATTACAAAAGTGCATTGAAAATAAAATAGCGACATATCTTCAAATAAAATCGGTCATAAAATAAATTATCTGCCATTGTCTGAGCTAATTCTTATAACTAGGCTCGACATAACGACAGAAAAGGTATTAGATCTCCAATCACTCATTCTACGTGAAAAATTGTTTCAAAATGACATCCGACATCTAAAAAGATTTTGAATCTTATCTCCTTCTGTTAAGGCTGAATAAAGTTTATCGAATAATTTCAGGGTGTGCTCGGATTTTCTCGAATCGCGATAATGGATGGATTTCCCGACATGCGGAAAGATTGGACGAGGATTTAAAGTATCTACTTCTTGTAAAGAAATAGAAATATTTTTTGCAAATGAACTTTGTAGTACTGATTATTTACATAGTACGAAATAATTAAGTAATAACCTACTTATCTACTAATGCTTGTAAAAAGAAATTAATTATAATGTGGGTAACGATCAAGGTACGACTCGACGATACTATCGATTCGACGTAGCCAGAAACTCGATGGAACTATCGACTTGCCTTGACGATACTATAAACTCGACAAAACTATCGAGTTAACTCGATAACACTATCGACTCCACGACACTATTCATCAACAAAACTCGACAATGATCTTGTAATAAAACGCTACGAATGTATTCTTAACCGACTTAAAAAAAATAAGGAATTTATTTCTACAATCAAAGCTTTTTGATCTACTTTAGCATTTAACGTTACCCCCAAAATATTTCAGCAGATTATCCTAATAAAAACAAAAACGACTCTTTATTTCATGACTTTTGTAATTTTATTTATTCAAATATTGGTTCTAATTTAACGATTACTGTAAACTGAAAAACCAGCGTTGGTTGCTAGCATGCTAGTCATCCAACTCATGCTGAGGAAGAGCCATTTTGTTACTGGACTTACACACTTACCAACAGTGGCGTATCTAGGTGGACAAGGGCCCCGGTGCATAGAGAAGGAATCGGGCCTTCACCTCCACCCTCTTTACAGTTTCCACGTAGCAATGAACATCATACATTAGAATAGATGCAAAGTAAGAGCGAATTTGACGAGTGGAATAGTCGAATTGATCTCACGACCGTCAAGGGCGTCAGGCTCGTGAGCTTATTGCTGATACAATGTGCTACGGACGTACTCAACCAAACTACCAAATAACAATAACAAAAAAATAAAGAATTCTGTGATTGTTGATGTTCATTTAAAATCATTAAAAAAACACTTGTGAGCAAGCTTGAAAAGATAGGGTCAGCCAGTTTCCGAAGCTAGTTCGGAAGCTGGCTGACCCTATCTTTTCAAAGCTTAGATTAGAGAGATGGCCCCTTGAGCTCCAGGGCCCTGGTGCACTGCACCGCCCAGCCCTACAATAGCTACGCCACTGTAAGTAGTGGCGTAGCTATCGTAGGGCTGGGCGGTGTAAAATAAGAGGAAACGTAACAACACGTTTCCTCTTATTTTAAGTTTATTATGTTCTGTGTAAGTCTTAGAATAAATAAAAATACATTCATTCAAAGAAATACAAGGTGGGCGGTAAATTGTGCCGGTGAGTGTATATTCAGGCTTAATGCATATCAAACCAATGAACAACATTACAATAAAACGAGTTTGTTTTCATATATCCAACCGACTGCCAACAGCGCTGGGCGGGTGAATTGGACTGTGTAATGAAAAACAAAACAACCTTTCAACACAGGAAAAGAAACAAAGGGTATTTCAGAACCTGACATCGACCGTTGCAATCAACATCACTTTTATACCAACTTCTAAAAAGGTGTTCTATATTTTATATGCATGTTTTTAGGGTGCCGTTTCTCGAAGGGTGAAAACGGGACCCGATTGATTTTATAAGTGATTTGTAATACAGGTTTTATTAACCTACCTGACCCATGTACATATGCTTAGATCTTTAAAACTACGCAAGGGATTTTGATGCGTTTTTTTTTTAAATAGAATAGTGATTCAAGAGGATGCAAAGCATATTTCTACAGTGTTTTTAAACACCTTCACTGCGAATCCGCTTACCAAGTTAGGTGAAGGTAAAACTCCCCTCGTTTGGGAAGGCATGATCAGACATACCATTATGTGTCAAATGGGTTTAATTAAATTTTTATTTCAGGCAACAATAGTGGTCCATATGAGTATAAGTGTATCTTCTAGGGCAATGTATACGCTTCTACAACAAAACTCCAAGTGAGTTGCAAAAATTATCAATAAATAAATTTAAAAAAATGTGAAACACATTTATTGTAAAAAGGCTTATTACAAAATATCAGATTATCTAGAAGATAAAAAAGCTTAGAACGCGTTTTGCTCCAACTCAAAATCTAACAACTTACAGATAAGCAAATCATACGTACTAGACACATAAGTTATGAACATACTAGTGGTTTCTTCTCACTTCTTCCACTAGTGGACAAGAAATTGAAGTGAACATCAAAATACGAGTAATGTAATTATGTAATAATGAATAGTATAAAATATGACCTGTCTAAGTGCTTATTTGTGAGCCTAAAGAAATAAACTTACATTTCATTAAAAACTACACAGTTCATTAATTAGTATTTCAAGAGTAAAAAAATAATTTATCGGGTATTTATTGGGTATCTTTTGTTTACACAAGTAAATTGAACCCTGTAGACATATTTATTTTAAAGCCAGTGTTTAGTTACAAATATCTGGATCACGTCACAGGCAAGCCTAGAATATAATATTTATATTAAGGCATCTCCTAGAATCTATTTGCGAAACTAGGTGAGGCGATGATATATCTGCCAGCGCTGCATCGTATTCTAGCTGGATGGATATACCTGTATAGTTTGACCGAAACCGCTGTACCGCGCCTGAGGTATGCGAGCGGCGAGACGGGGGAAATATCGGCCGCTCCGATTCATCAGTCTGCCGTCAACGCGTACTCTTGCTCTTTTTTCCCACCTCGCCGCACTTTCCTAAGGAAGTATCCTAGGCAGCTAATCAATACCACTCTGAACAGAAGCGTCCCCAAGACGCTGGCAGCATTGCCCTGCTGTATGGCAATGTTGATGAGCCGCCGTTTGTTATTTTTTATAAAAACTTACAATTTAATGTGTTTTTTATTTCGTTTTTCTGATAAAAATATTTGTAAAAACAAATACGAATAATTTTGTGTTGTAGCAACAGTTCCAGAATTCAATCGGAAATTTCGCGCGCGGCGAGCAAAATCTCCTTTGCGAAATGTCCGCCATCGTCGCCCACCCACCGGAAAGGTTTTCAGTAAATACGCAAGCTTTTACGTGGAGGCATTAGATGGATCCATGGTTATTCGAAATATAGATATTTTATATATTTATTAAAGATAGCACATGTAAACATAATCCCACCCCGTTTCAGTCCAGCACAAAAATGGGTATTTAAATACAATTACAGCGAAGAAAATAAATCTAGAGTATGTACATATAAGTAATTTCACCTAGTGGTATTGGTACAGTCATATTTATCAGATACTAGCTGGGCCCTACGGCTTCGCCCGCGTGGAAATCTATATGTCAAATGGTTTATAAACATCCTCTTGAATGATTCTGAATGATCTATAAAAAAATCTAAGCATAGTAATTTTAAAGATCTAAGCATACATAGGGCACTCCCTATGTATGTATCTGTCTGTCCCTACAGACAGACAGCGGGAAGCTACTTTGGTTTTTTTTATACTATGTAGTGATTACTTTCAGGATGCTTGTTACTACCTGTCACTCTACTCATCAGAGATGCCACTCACTTTCGCATAATTACCGCGAAGCCATCTGTGCACGTATTAGTGAACATCTCTGATGCACTGCAGTAGCGAGGCAGGCCCAACAGCTTCCTGAAAATGTTATATTGAACGAGACTTTTGCGTGCGTACATACGAGTACTTAACCCATAAGGTGTTCGTATAGGTAGAAAGTAAGAAGCATTGACAGAAGGCCTTAATTAATATGCGACAATCTTTCAGCACAAGAAAACTGGCGGGCAAAAACATGTGTAGCTCGTTAACGTTCTCAGTTATAATTTCTCTTTCACGGTAAAAATATTCTAATTTGAACTGAATTTACTTTGCATTCCAAGTGGTATATTTGCTTAAGCTTTCTCTGGAGGTCTTTCTTTCTTGTTTTGCTAGTACGAATGCATTAAGGCTTATTTTCCTTTGCTGCAAACAGTCTCAATAATTAAATGATAGAAGTAATTTGTTTGTTAAAATTTCTACATCAATTTGAAACTGATATTAGAGTTAAAAACTTTTAAACCCGAATGTTTGGATGTTTGTTACCTCTTCACGCTGAAACTACTGAACGAATCGGGCTGGAATTTTTCAGACAAGTAGTCCCAGGCCTGGAATAAAACATAGCCTATTCACTGATTGGTGGAACTAATTATCTCAACATTCAGTTCCCATGTGATTAACCATAAAACGTTCCCATAGAAACAAGGCGTGCGAAGATACTACTCCCTTGGGAATATTTGTTATGGGCCCGCCTCGAGATCATATTTATTGTATAGAACGAACAAAATATATCGAACATACATTAAAAAATTGTATACAGCTGAACATAGTCCTCAACATAGTCCTCAACAAATTTGGTTAAAAATCGTTTATTTTTTAACCCAAAATACAGTGATCAGTGTATTGCGTTAGTCATTAATTTATTTATCTGTGTTGATATGAGGCGTTGACGATAAAACATAACTCACTCGCATGAAAAGCTGCGGAAAGCGAGCTGGCTTCAGACAATGAGCACCCTTCATCCATCACCTTCAAGGACGTACCGAAATCATATATCATTCAATACTTCCAGTCTGTGGGTTGCCTGCTTTGTTATCTCATGGGTGAAGGCTCGGTACATATCTGACGGAAAATGCGTCGAGCTTATCATCGGTCGCGTCTATTTGGTCAAATCCGACCTGCCCCATTACGCGTCTAGTCAGTTCGAACGCCCTGTACACAAACGATCTCCACCGATGTTAAGCCTAGTCTGAATCCATCAATCAAAATACACGTGCGCGGTACGTTTTGTCGACCGAAAATACGTTGATATAACGGAAAAGACGATGTTCAGTGTGAAAGGTTGAATGTTTTCGTTATCGCAATTTTGTCTGTTCTGGCGTTACGTGACCGATAAATACGCGACGTATTCTCCGTCAGTTATGTACCGATCCTGAATACCTTTTTTTGTTTTCGAGGGGAAAACTCTGCAAAGAAATAATTGCATATAAGGTACTGTAAGGCTCTGTGTGGGATGTTGATGAGAAGCTTCAACGATCCACTAAACAGCCCTCCGGATGCCAGCCTCTATGTGTTATTAGTAATATAGGCCGGGGAACTCCGATGGACCGCGCCAGGTTACCTACTTTAAGTTAGGAAGTGATGTGTAGGAATTTATTAAAGTTATTTAAAACTGTGCTTTAGATCAATATGGCGTTTTCAATAACTGTTATTTGTTTTAATGCGCATCAACTGATCAAGCCGCATTTAAGCGCAGCGGGCGAGAGTCCGCCTGCGACGCAGGAGGTTGCGGGTTCGATTCTGCTGATATTTGTTCGGTAGCTACCTTCTATGTATAATAAAATATACATATAAACTATGCAATGTATTTTATTTAGTATATCAGTTATCTTGTAGGTATATAACACAAACTCTGCTTAATTTGGCGCTAGATTATTCTATGTGTGGTTGTCCAGCATTATTTACATTTATTTATAATGTGTATGATCTCAATTTAAGGGGATTTTTAATGTGAACTACTTTTTTCACGCTTGGTATGTTCTTGTAATTATAGTGCGTAAGCCTTGGGATATTATTTAATATCTTTGATTTTCGTGATAATGATAAACCACCATAATAAATCAATAATCATTTATTTCGTAACTTTCATGAAATACACGTCACATTAGTTTCGGCTACAGATACGTAGCCATTTATCATTACCTTACCTTTGACATCACCTAGTCTGCATGAATGGGTTTCGTTCGCAGCGCGCTTAACCAAGGCTTCACCGCTACGGTGCCACTCACAGTGTCAAAGGCAGTCAAAGGCTTTTTCGAGAGCCAGTCATTCTCTCGAAAAATAATATAGCTAAAAAAAAAAAAAAAAAAGAGCTAGGATCTATTGTTAGCCCTTAGTTATTATTTATTTGGCTATTTAACTCTTTAAGTCAGAGTCAAAAATTATTTATTTCTTTAGGCTTACAAAATAAGCACTTAGTACTATTTGTAGCGGCGATCTTGCGTCGTGATCGCGAAATTTTTCCAGTTTGAAAGTCAATTTACGATGTTGTAGGCAAATCTAAGGACATATTATATTTGAAAAAATCTTCACGAATAGCTCGAACGCTAATAGCTCTATTCAAAAGCTGTTGCTAGAGAGCTCTAGAAATCGGTGCTGTAGCTACAGTACCTATCTGTTTGAGTTGGACCTTCCTGTTAAGTCTATGTGGGTGGGAAGTTGGGGGCTAAGTTAAAATGTGTAAATTTATGAAATACAATACAATACAAAAATACTTTATTGTACACCAGATACAGAACATTATGAAAGATATTACATGTGACAAGTACAATGGGGTGGCCTTATCGCTTAGAAGCGATCACTTCCAGGCAACCTTTGGATGGAAAGAATTATGTGAATTAAAGAAAGGTAAATACGTAATATTCTAGAAGAGATTCCATGTCAAATAATTATACGGATATTATAAATGCGGAAATTTGGAAGTTTAGATGGATGTTTTGTATAATAATACTAACTCATAGGTAGCCACATTATCCCTATTAGTTATAAACTACTTATTATTTAGACAGTTACTACGCGCGTAACCTAAACCACGGGCGCAAGCTAGTCTCTTATAAAATAACGTCCTCACAATATTTTTCCCTGAAACTCGCTCCCATCAAATGCAGAGCGATATTTTTAAACCGGAGGTAGACAAAAGTTCATCGTAACATAATGGCTCGTTGTATGAACTCAGTAAAATTGCAGCACATGGGTAGTTAGGGCTGCTACGCGGTAAACGAAGCTATACCTATAAGGTTCAGCTATACCAATAAGTTATGGGTATTGCTGTTTTACTGGCAGGTCTAAAGGCAGGTTTAGAAAGGTCAGTCACTGACTCTGAATTTGACGACCCATGTGGCGCGGTGGGCGACGGTCCACCTGCGACGCAGGAGGTTGCGGGTTCGATTCCCGCCTCGGAACAATTGTGTGTACGATCGGCAGATATTTGTTCCGGGTGTTCTGGTGGTTTTCTATGTATAATAAAAAATATCTATCTATGTAATGTATTGTATTATGTATATCAGTTATCTAGTACCCATAACACAAGCTCTGCTTACCATGGGGCTAGATAATGCTGTGTGAATTGTCCAGCATTATTTATTTAATTTGAGACAATTCAGCGCTGACCCGAAAAAACCCAATAAATAAAATTTAAATAAAAAGTATTTATTTCAAGCATATTCTCAATTTAAATATATTATTAAAAACTAATAGGATTGCTGGTTAGGTGGCGTTCACAACAGTGCCTGGTGTACGGGCAGTCCCAGCTATCATTGCCAGGACTTGGACTGTATGGATTGTCTACCATTATTTATTATTATTATTAAAAAGTATATTTTAAAGGGTAACCCTAGATGTTACTGTTCACGCTCTTCCGCCGGTGGTGCCTTTGTTGCCATCCACTATACCGTGGACAATTTGAATAACTCAAGTATTATCGAACTTTGCTATAATTAGGTGCTGTATTTTAATTTTGCCATCGAATATTTTAAGGGTAATTCATCGCAGGGGACACTCGGATCATATTTTTCATGTTTCATATTTACTTATTCCTCAATAACAATAATACATTGTGTGCGGGAACTTAAAAATAAAATATATTACACTAGCACAAAACAGAGGAGGCTGTAAAAACTGAAAGGAGCCCTATTTCATCTTTCGTGATACTAGATGACCCCAGGCAGTTAATAATGAAGTCGAAAAATAATTCGTTACTAATATAATAACAATATTAACTAATGTTTTTTTCCGCTGTATGTCTCACACCTTTGTAAATTTACATATATACATGTACATAATACTATATTTATATATAAAAGAAAGTCGTGTTAGTTACACTATTTATAACTCAAGAACGGCTGAACCGATTTAGCTGAAAATTGGTGGAGAGGTAGCTTAGAACCAGGAGTCTAACATAGGATACTTTTTATCATTTAAACCATTTGACACATAGATTTCCACGGGGGCGAAGCCGCGGGGCGCAGCTAGTATATAATAAAAATGAACCCCTATTTCTCCTGGTAACGCTATAGCTTGAGAATAGCTTTATCGATTTAATTCATATTTTTAAATGGTGTCTAACACTTCGTAGAAGGTTCTGTTCCTATGTATGCATAGATCTTTAAAACTACGCAACGGATTTAATGCGGTTGTTTGTATAGAATTCAAGAGGAAGGTTTATATGTATATAATACTTGCTTTTGACCCCCTGCGAAGCCTGGGCGGCTCGCTAGTTCGGAATAAGCCAAAAGACGACCTATGAACCTGACGCTTCACATCCTACGAGCTATCAGCAGTTGGTTTGCTAATGGCACTCTATGTCGCCTCTCGACTAATGGAGACACGTTGTCGAGTCGAGACTACTTTTATAAAGCTTAGAAGTCTACCCGGCGCCTATCAGGAAACGTAAACGTTAACGTTTCAAATGGCTTACTATTTATTTTCCAGATAGCGTCCTGATAAAAAATATCACCCCTTGCACGTGGATATTTCTTCCACTCGTACTAAGCGGTTCTCTTCTACCTTTATTCATTCTAAAACCTAGGCATTCAATTGTTTTATTTAATTTAATTAAGGCTTCTACTAACCCTCTATAATTATACATATTTTAGTGTGCTTACTAATCAAATATGGATCCATGGATATCCGAAATAAAGAGATTTTATTTCCTTTCATATATGATTCATGCATGCTAATATTTGGAACTCGCTTCCTGCTTCTGTTTTTCCGGCTAACTACATCACGTGTCGAGTGTCTTCTAAGCCTTAATGATACGTCGTCGGGCACATCGACATGAGATTGCAGTCAAACGAACGAATCATCTATTTACGATTTAATAAATGTAAATGATTGTTCCCGACCTAACCAAAGAGATGTTGCATGTAAGTTGGTAACTAAAAAGGAAGTTCCTGTTGGAAATCGTGTGATTATTTTTCAGTTTTCCGGAATTTTTACTTATTTGAATGAATTAGATCTTCCTGTCGACTACCATCCCAGTGAGAGTGTGGTCGAAAAAACGTTTTTTTACGATAAAAAAATCACTAAATTAATGTACATATGTAACTCTCGATAACAAACTACAGAACAGAACAGGCTGTAATTTTGCATAGATATAGCTCTAAGCCTCGATACGTAGGCTACTTTTTAGCCTATAAAACACTTCCATAGAGATAGAAATAACTATATAACTGATTATCTGCTTCTTATATATAAAAATCAATTGCTGTTCGTTAGTCTCGCTAAAACTTGAACGGCTGGCTGGGCCCATTAAGCAGATATTGGTTTTGAAATGTTTTTCGTAGTCTAGGGAAGGTTTAAACGGTGAGAAACATGGTAAAATTGCGCAGAAATTTCCACGCGGGCGAAGCCGCGGGGCGTAGCTGGTTGATTATAGAAATCAGTTTATAAATGTTACATAAAAGCATTTTTTCCTACTACGGTCTCAGCTGTTACTTACCTATCACTTGCAAGGCTTTGCCTTTCATCTAGAAATAGAATCCAACATCCGACACTAGCCACTGGAAAAGGTGTATGAAACTTTATAATAAATAAATACATAATGCTGGACAATTCACACAGCATTATCTAGCCCCATGGTAAGCAGAGCTTGTGTTATGGGTACTAAATAACTGATATACATAATACAATACATTACATAGATAGATATTTTTTATTATACATAGAAAAAAACCAGAACACCCGGAACAAATATCTGCAGATCGTACACACAATTGTTCCGAGGCGGGAATCGAACTCGCAAACTCCTGCGTCGCAGGCGGACCTTCGCCCACCACGCCACATCGGTCGTCACTTTCAATTAAATGGACAACCATTTTATTGCATAACACCTACCATAACACGAATGCATGGTTTTTTATTCGCTGTCAAAGAGTTTAAGCCTGAATGCACATTTAACTCTCGTTTGGCTGTACTTTTTTACTGATAACAAACAAATATAATATCAGTGACGAAATTTCCAACGAAAAAATAAACAAATAACGAAACTTTTAAACAGTTTGCATGCTCATAGCGGCTTTATTTACACAAATCTCATAAATATTGTATTTTAATAGTATTAATTAATATGATAGTGGTATTATTATTATTACACACAAAAAAGTTACAGTAAAATGAACAGGTAGAATTTCGGAAAAATCTTGAAAATAGTTGAGCAATAAGCATTTCAGGCAGTCCACTGCTGGACATAGGCCTCCCCCATTGAGGGCCATAGCGCCCTGTCTTCAGCATGACGCAACCAGCATCTACCTGCAGTCTTTCGCAGGTCGTCATCCCACCGGGCGTTGTGATCTCCACTCAAGAACACGTTTGCCCCAGCGGCCGTCGGTTCTTCGCGAGATATCACTATATATGTATTTTGAATTTATTATGTAAACGAAACTATTTCATAAACTTTGCAAATCTCATCCTACTGCCTCTGTTTCATCTTTTCACTTGTCATGTGACAAAACAAGACAAACACCCGGGTAAGAACGACCGATGTGGCCCGGTGGGCGAAGGTCCGCCTGCGACGAAGGAGGTTGCGGGTTCGATTCCCGCCTCGGAACAATTGTGTGTACGATCTGCAGATATTTGTTCCGGGTGTTCTCGTCGTTTTCTTTGTATAGTAAAAATATATATCCATGCAATGTATTGTATTATGTATATCAGTTATCCTATATCCATAACACAAGCTCTGCTTAGCTTGGGGCTAGATAATGCTGTGTGAATTGTCCAGCATTCTTTATTTATTATTTGATTTAAGAAGGCAAAGACACAATATTGTAAGAATCAAACACATACGTTGAACGTATGTGTTTGATTCTTACAATATTGTGTCTAAGAGAAAGAATGCCAATTTGAACGTATTACGTTCAAATTGGCATTCTTTCTTTTAGTTTCAGTGCGGAGCAGCTCCCACAAAGTTTGGGTCAAACTTGTTATTTCTATATTATTCCGGAAAGTCGTAACTCTTCTGCCATATCAATGAGGTTCCCTTCCGGAAGCTTGATGGCTAGGGGCGGTTCTTACAAAAAAACTACTTTCGTTATATCGATCAAGGGATATGGGTCATAACTTCGGAAGGAGGACATTCTATACATGAATAAAACCTACCAATTTGTCAAAACTGTGCGCGGAGCTGAAGAATATCTCGGGTCTATTTTTAGACATATAAGATTGATGGTATCTAATTAAACAATAATGCGTTGCTCTGAAAAACAAAGTTTTATTTTGTAACAAATTAAAACCAACTTAGGTACAATACAAGTAATTCTTATAATCTAATTAGGTATCTATCTTACCTGAAAAACAAAGAAACGACAATTAAAGTTAATATTTACAATTTAAACCAATAATTTTCACTTTATTAGATCGGACACCCGAGGTTTTTTTTATCAGCATTCGAATTTTTGACATGACATCTGTCTGTCTATGATGTACTGTCACTGTCAATGTGTCCGATCAATCACTTTCACAATGCGCACCAGAATTCAAAATTAAGTACTATTTCTTTACAAACATACAAAGATTCCTCATTTTTTCTCACTATGTACATTATTTTATGGAAAAATTCATACCAAAAATATCAAATACTAGCGGACCTTCCCGGCTTCGCACGGTTTTATTACGGATTTTTAACTTTTTTGAAAATATTATTAAGCCTATGTTCACCTAACCTAACAATGTTTCACGGGGATAGTGTAGCTTCCCAACGGTGAAAGCATATTTCAAATCGGTCCAGTAGTTTCGGAGCCTATTCATTACAAACAAACAAACAAAATCGCTTCCCACTGTCTGTCTGTCCCCATGTGTGCTAAAACTACGCAACGGATATTGATGCGTTTTTTTTAATATATACAGTGATTAAAAACTAATGTTTATAAATCATTTGACACATAGATTTCCACGCGGGCGAGCTAGTAATAATTATACAAAATACACGTGTGAGCAAAGCACACGCCAGTTGTTTTCATAAGCTTATTTAGATAAATATCTTCGATAACGCCACTCTCGCAACCGTCGCATCAGCTAACGTTCCGTGAAGTTTCCTCGTGCGAATAAACTCGCCAAACACATTTGCACTAGCGCCTTTTGGAGTTCCCTTGGCACTGATGTAAACCGCCAAAACCAATTTATCTGTAAACCTGCCGAATATATTCATTCACGGTATTACACAGTGAAATGTAGCTAGATTTACTAAATCATAATAATTGACTAGCTTCCCCCGGCTTCGCACGCGTTTTTCCGAGATATAAAGTAGCCTATGTTCTTTCTTGAGATACCATCTGTACCCTTGCCAAATTTCATTTAGATACGTTTAGCCGTTACTTACGAATTTATATTGTTAAAATATGGACTGACTGATTGTCCGCTCTCAATTAGAATGGGATGAAATCATTTAGAACTGAAAAGACGGTCGGACATTTCGCTTCTACAAGGTTGCGTAACGTGTTTTCAACGCACGGATTGTACGAAAAATCTGACGTACCTTACTTTGATATGGTTTAGTTTTTAGTTTCTTTTTTATTTGTTTAAGTTCTGATTATAAGTAGGTTTTATAAATAGTGGATTTAACAAATCTACTAAACTGAGACGTGAACAGATGCGAACTCAGTTCATTACGAATGTAACTTTACCTGTTTGTGTAAGAAGAAATATTTTTTTTTATTTGAAAGTGGCGTCTTGGGTTACCTGCTAAAAGGATTTAAAAAAAGTTCCAGACAAAATCATTGGAATTTTCGCACGATCACGATGACGTCTCGACACTATCGTCAAACCTAACTCAGGGCTCCGTTGGCGAAATATCGTAGGACCCTACGGAACCCATCGTTCGTCGCACAGCATTTGGAAACAACTACACAACACCAATGAAGCTGAAATAATCGCATGCGTGGGCGTGTCAAGCGATGGAAATGCCGATAAACATTTAGGGAAATGGCGATTCCGGATAGTTTTTGGAATTTTGACGATATTTTCGCTTACCATTTGTTGGACTCGCATTTACTTCCCTGCTTTTAAACCGAATTCGAAAATAGGAAAATTAACCATGTATGGCTTTACCTTATGCTGGTACATGTGTACTTTTTCTTGTTATACATAGAAGAAAGATAGAAAACACTTTATTATACCACAAAAAACAGAAAACAATACAGAAATAAAAACTTAGAATAAAGGTATAAAGGGCGGCCTTATCGCTGAGAGCGATCTCTTACTACCTGTAAGAGATCACCTTGGGATGGACTGGACATGAAGGAACAATATAGACGGTGGCACTTCGAGTGCTGAAATCACACCGTATGTGTTTTCTACAAGTGACTAATATGCGTAAATCCACTCTAGCGCCGCGGCTGAGAAAATACAGATCTGTGTGACTCAGCACACCTGTAATGTTTTTCGAACGAAACGCATGTGCGGCGCAACACAACCGCTGTGTAGAGCGGCAGCACGAATGGCTTAGGTTAAAAAAAAGATCGCAGTGGTCGAAAAAAGTTCGCAGTCAAAGTGTTAATAAATAATTAGTTACAAAAAATAAAACAAATAGACAACATTACATTAGGTACATTACATACCTACGTGATGTTATGTATGTTTCATCCGATTTCTTCGTTAATTTTGCACCGATTTTGATGTTTTTGTTTGTTCTGTCAGTGATCAATCATGAGGTAGTCCGTTATAGATATATTATATATTAAAGGATGGCTGCTATTTGTCCTGCAAAACTTAAAAAAAAAATATCAAAACAAACACATCAAAGCGCTTTATTTCCATTAGATACAGGACTCTTGGACACGTCACAAATTGACGACCGATGTGGCGCGGTGGACGAAGGTCCGCCTGCAACGCAGGAGGTTGCGGGTTCGATTCCCGCCTCGGAACAATTGTGTGTACGATCTGCAGATATTTGATCCGGGTATTCTGGTCGTTCTCTATGTATAATAAAAAATATCTATATATCTAATGTATTGTATTATGTATATCAGTTATCTAGTACCCATAACACAAGCTCTGCTTACCATAGGGCTAGATAATGCTGTGGAAATTGTCCAGCATAAAAAAAAAATTGTGACGAAATTTGTGACGTGTCCAAGAGTCCTGACGCTGACTGTACGCAACGTAACGTAACTATACTATACATATCTTACGCACAAATAAACTACGTCAAACACGGCATTTTATGCTCCTTTGGATCGGGATCATCTTGAATTTAAGACGCCTTTGTCGAGTTTGTAAGCAAGCGCTCTGCCGTAGAATTTGATTAAAATCCTTTGAGGCGATTTATTCGATTGAGCTTCTAGTTTGCCTGAACCGAAATGGATTTAAATTCTTTCGTTTATTTAGTGCTGAACGCGCCGAGGGGAGCGTGACTGGTGACGTTTCACAGTAGCGCCGACACCTATTTATCTTATTCATCATCATCATCATCATCATCAGCCTATATTAGTCCACTGCTGGAGATAGGCCTCCCTCAATGAGCGCCATAGCGCCCTGTCTTCAGCTTGACGCATCCAGCATCTACCTGCAGTCTTTCACAGGTCGTCATCCCACCTGGTCGGAGGGCGTCCTACACTACGTTTACCGAGTCGTGGTCTCCACTCAAGAACACGTTTGCCCCAGCAGCCGTCGGTTCTTCGCGAGATATGGCCGGCCCACTGCCACTTCAGCTGCTAATGCTAATTCTCAGAGCTATGTCGATAACTTTGGTTCTCTGTCGGATGTATTCGTTGCGAATCCTATCCTTCAGATAAACTCCGAGCATAGCCATAGCTCGCTGAGCGACTTTGAACTGGTGGACCAGCCCTATCGTGAGTGTCCACGTCTCAGCTCCGTAGGTCATAACGGGTAGGACGCACTGGTTGAAAACTTGCGTTTTCAAGCATTGCGGTATGGATGAAGAGAAGACTCGACGTCGTTTCCCAAACGCTGCCCAGCCCAGCTGGATCCTCCTTTATGGCCTCCATCTCGAAATTGTTTTTACCTAACTGCAGAATCTGAATAATAATCAGAATACGATAGATGGAAACGATTTCGAGTCGAGATCCTATTATTACGTTGAATAAATCCAATTTCAAAATTTCATTGGGCAGTTTTTTTTAATGCCTCTGTATGTAATAGTTTTATTTTATACAGTTCACAGTTCAGGCAGAGATACGAAGTTGCCCTTGGAGGCCACCAAACTCTATTTTCGCATGGATCTGCATCTGGCGTAGAATAAAGTATTTTTGTATTATTATATAAAACGAAAAAACCTATTAACACTTTGACTGCGATTTTTTTCGACGACTGCGATCTTTTTTTAACCTAAAAAATTCGTGCTGCCGCTCTATATAGCGGTTGTGTTGCGCCGCACATGCGTTTCGTTCGAAAAATATTACGGCTGTGCTGAGTCACAAAGATCTGTATTTTCTCAGCCGCTGCGCTAGTGTGGATTTACGCATATTAGCCACTTGTAGAAAACACATACCGTGTGATTTCAGCAATCAAAGTGTTAATACGATTTCAGACGATATCGAACAAATTTTAGAAGGTTTTTTGATAAATAATCAACGATGGCGACTATCCCTATTTTACCCAGGTTTCGACATCCGTGCCGCTAACGTAAGCCGGGTCTATTGTTATTAAGACGAAGTTTTTCAACTGCGCGGAATATCTAAGTTGATTTGGCGTGTTCTGGGATCACGTAGTTACGTTTGAGAACTTTGGATCACTAACTTGGCGAATAATATTAGCAACATTTACTTTGCAAAGGTTAAATAAACGTTATAATGAAGCATATACTACTACCTTGTAATAATATCACGATATGAGAATTTACTAGGTAAAAGAAGGAAAGAAAGAAAATAATTTTTAACTTAAATGCACAGAGTTTAGGTAGGTTCTGCTTATAGACAAAGTTTTAAGATAATTATCACTACATAAATAATGCTGGACAACCACACAGCATTACCTAGCCCCATGGAAAGCAGAGCTTGTATTATGGGTACCAGATAACTCATATACATAATACGATACATTACATAGATAGATATTTTTTATTATACATAGAAAACGACCAGAGCACCCGGAACAAATATCTGCAGATCGTACACACAATTGTTCCGAGGCGGGAATCGAACCCTCAACCTTAAGCGTCGCAGGCGGACCTTCGCCCACCGCGCCACATCGGTCGTCAATACTATGGATTTTATTATCTGAAATAAATAAATACAATACAATAGTCACAGATGACCTCTGACCTTAAAAACAAGTAGATTAGATAAGATTATATTCGATTGAAGTTAGGAATTGGGAGCATAAATGCTACGTGCACTGGTGAACAGAATACACTAACCGCTGTTCTTGCCAATACTCACACACACTCAGTATACTGCTCACATAAATATGAAACAATGAGTAGTAAGATATTTTGAAAACTTTGAGTGCTTACAACAATATGATGATTCGAACTGCGTAAATCAATTTGTTTCCATGTTTTTCAGATCATTTTGACTACTCTAGACGCTCATATCAATTTGACGCTGACTGTACTTATAAGTCGCGTGGATAAAGATTGTGATTGAAATGTCAGCCTCCTACATGCTGTCCCGCTGATCATCTGATGTTCATCCATTGGATTTTAACATATTTTTGTATATATCCAACCATCAAACCGCGATCCCCAACACGCATGCCCAGCGTGGGGATTATGGGTATTAGCCCCCGAATGAATACGGAGCTGAGACGTGTCTATGTAGAGCCTACTCAAGGTAGGGCTGGTCCACCAGTTCAAGGTCGCTCAGCAATCCAAAGAATTAGCAAGCTGAAGTGGCAGTGGGCCGGCCATATTTAGCGAAAAATCGAGAAACGGTGGGGTAAACGTGTTCTTGAGTGGAAGCCGCGACTCAGCAAAGGTAGTGTAGGATGCACTCCGGCCAGTTAGAATGACGATAGGCAGGTACTGGATGCGGCAAGGTGAACACAGGGCGCTATGGCGCACATTACGGGAGACCTACGAGTATGTCCAGCAGTGGGCTAATATAGGCTGATGAGGATGTTGATGATTGTAAACCAAAAAAGAAATGTTATTTTTATTTTCCTACTAGGTTTGTTCATATATTTTTATCGCACTACCTGCTGCGTTGAAGGTTTTTTATGGTATATTTTATTTATTTTACGATTTCGGTTAGTAAGGCACAGCCTTCTAGTTTTTACGGGCCAGGAGAATGTTTAGTGCCTACGTGCTACATTACCCATCTACAGAATTGGTGAATTGTAAGCACCTGCTGCGTAGAGTAAAGTATTTTATGTTTTGTTGACATTTTCCGATCCTGGAGCTCTGAAATGACTATGAGGATTAGTTACTTTACTTTTACTCAACATCAAATGCTCAGCTTTTTGTTTTTTTTTTGTTTCATCATCAGCCTATAGCAGTCCACTCCTAGACGTGGACCTAGGCCTCCCCTAATGAGCGCCATAGCGCCCTGTCTTTAGCTTGCCGCATCCAGCATCTACCTGTCTTTCGTAGGTCGTCAACCCACCTGGTCGGAGGGTGTCCTACACTATGTTTACCGAGTCGTGGTCTCCACTCAAGAACACGTTTGCCGCAGCGGCCGTCGCGTCGGTTCTTCGCGAGATATGGCCGGCCCACTGTCACTTCAGCTTGCTAATTCTTAGAGCTCTGTCGATAACTTTGGTTCATAGAATTTATTTGTTTACTGTTCATCATCTAAAAGAAATTACCAAAAAATATACCCAAATGGAAAATGAAAAATTTCCTTCGTAAACACGTCGTAAACTATTTATCAACCGGATCGATTGGTTTTTTCCGTTTTCTTTCAATTTGCTCGAGGAAAATATGTTTTATTATGTTGCAGGGAAGGGAAAAAATAAAATGGCAGTGTCTGGGAATATTTACTCTCTTCCGTAAATATCGTAGAGTAAATATAATGGAGAGCTCATAAACTTCACGCTTTCAACAAGAATTTTCTACCGTAAATATATTCGACGAAACTAAAATGTTCTCTCGTTCCATTGAAAAAGATTTTTATCAAAGCCATTGAGTTACAGATGAGAAATTGGTATCCTATTTTGATAATCCTTTTGCTTTTATTTAGAAAATCATCAAGAGGTAGGCCAATCAATGTTTTATTTTCGATATTTGCCCAAACATCAAATTATTGGAGACTATGGTACGTCAAAATAAGCATACCTAGCGTAGGTAGGAGAGTAATGCCACTATTAATTTTATTGACCCGTTTTTAGCCGAAGTTTCTAATTTTTTTCAAAGATGGCGTTAACAAAAAACACAATACTTTATTTCCTATTCTTTATTCTGTAACTCGACATTTCTGACGTGTCCCGTAATAACACATCAGGTAGCTAACTGGGTTTTAGCCTCGCTCAATCTATGTACATAATATAGAAAAAGATGCCCTTTACGACTTTATGTCTCGACACAGAAAGACAACCGTTAGCCAGTTAACTCTCTGACGGCGAAGTACTTATGGTCCGAGAGCCATATGGCTCTCGGACCATAAGTACTTCGCCGTCAGAAATAATTGACCATATATATATATATATGGTCAATTATTTCCTCCCGAGCGAAAATTCGTAAAATGCATTAGGGATTAATATTTATAATATTAATTCCTATATAACGAACTTTTGCTTGGGAGGGACTTGGTCATGAAAATGTATCACTGGCTCCCGGACCATTACAAGCTGAAATTATTATTTTTTTTTTTTTTTTTAATATTATTTTTCCAAGGCCCACAAAGACAGCCCAGGAAGATCAGTGTACGAGAGGCCATAAGGTCTCAATAAAAAATAGCATTTTGGGTTTTGAGTTTGTTTGATGTTTTAGTTCTTTTATATGTATTCTGTGGCGCTGCGTAAAATATTATCTCTAGCACGGAAGACTTTCGTATTCTTTTTGCGCTCTGACTGATGACGGAACGGAATGATGTCGCATTAAATGAATTGATGGCTTATGAGGATAAATACCGGGAATCTTATCTTGGAGTGTGTACTCAAGTTCCTTGAGGGGTTCTTTTTAGGGTTCCGTACCTGAAGGGTAAAACCCTATCACTAAGAAAAACTTAACTCTAAAGGTTGCCTGGAAGAAATCGCTATTCGCGATAAGGCCGCCTATTGTGCATCTGTATCTTTATTTGTTTGATCTTTACTAGTTTTTTCTGTGTTTGATGTGCAATAAAGCGTATTTGTATTGTATTGTATTGTAAGACTCCACCGTCCGTCCGTCTGTCTGTCTGTCCGTCTGTCAACGAACCGTGATAGTTAAACAGTTGAAATTTTCACAGATGATGTATTTCTGTGGCCGTTATTACAAGAAATACTTAAAAACAGAATAAAATAAATAATTAAGGGGGCTCCCATACAACAAACGTAATATTTTTGCTCATTTTTATAGATAATGGTACGGAACCCTTCGTGCGCGAGTCCGACTCGCACTTGGCTGGTTTTTTATTTTATGTAGTGTTGGGGTGAAGATAGATTAGCCGAAGGCGGCTGACATACTTCCGGTATGTCAGCCGCCTTTGGCACTTTTCTCTACAGGTTTTGTGAAGATAATAAGGGGTAGCTTTTTAACATTGCAATTTGACATATTGACCAGTAGATATCACTCTCAGCGTTAAGGCCGCTCTTTATGTATTTTCTGTATTTTTTCCAGATTTGCGTGGTAAGTATATTTTAATTGTTTATTATATTTTATATATTTATATTTAAATTGTTTTTATCTATATATTGACTTTCGTAGTATAAAATCAAAATTATTCACAGGTAAATAGAACATCAAGTCAACCAAACTTAATGTACTACTTAACATACTGGCAGTGGGCCGGCCATATCTCGCGAAGAACCGACGGCCGCTGGGGCAAACGTGTTCTTGAGTGGAGACCACGACTCGGTAAACGTAGTGTAGGACGCCCTCCGACCAGGTGAGATGACGACCTGCGAAAGACTGCAGGTAGATGCTGGATGTGGCAATTTGAATACAGTGCGCTATGGCGCTCATTGGGGGAGGCCTATGTCCAGCAGTGGACTGCTATATAGGCTGATGACGATGATGATGATGATAACATACTAAGAACATAACTTATATCTATATATAATGTAACATAAAATACAAATTAAATATTTCAATTAAAATACCGTAACCGTCCGTTTTCACAAAGGAAGTTTTTTTTTTTAATATCTCTACACTGAAAATCCCAAGAAAATCCTCTTTCCCACTAACGATCTCAATATAAGCACATCCTAAGATCTTCGTCTATGGTTACTATAAATTAGCGTCTTCGAGTCGGGTTCCATGATTTACGAGCTTGGGGAGGCTCGGTGACGTCACAACCGCGTCACTAAAACCTTCTTAGATATTCTCTATAGGTTTGGTTGATACCAACCTCATTATGGCATAGACTAGATAGATATCAAACTATAGAAAAGCGATGGCAATTCCAATTTCAAAGGCCGTAGATAATGGTCGGATAGGGGTTCCTTCTTTGAATGAAATCTAGTAAAAACTTGATTTGGTAAATAAGTTTAATTTAACTTCATCCAATTTAATTATATATTGAGCTACCTATAGATTGTTTGACCAGTCAGTTGCCCCAATTTTAATGTGATTTGAATGTTATTTTCTATGTTAATAAAGATTATTTCGTATTTAACTCCCAACCAACGAGACAGACATATTTTTTGAAAATTGATTCTGAAATGTATATATTACAAAAGCTATGGAACCAGATACCTACATAAAAATTTAATTAACTACGCCTTCATAAATATAGGTCAAGGATCTCGATATAACAGTTATGGGTACTAAATAATTGATATATATAATACAATACATAACATAGATAGATATTTTTACTATATATGTAAAAAAGACGATTAAAACACCCATACAAATATCGGCAAAAAGTACACACTTTGTCCCGAGGCGTAAAACGAACGCGCTACCTCCTGTATTCCAGGTGGACCTTCACCCACCGCGCCACAGAGGTCGTCCTAATACGAGGGATGGGGTAAACAAGCTCCAAAACTTTAAAATTACTCGCTTGTGTACAAACCGCCGCCGCCGCGTTAATTTCGCGCTTCGTCGATCAGAGGCCTTAGTATGGGTTGTGTGATAGTTAACGAAAACTAAATAAGGTTTTGATGCTCTTGATAATACATTTAGCCAGGTGAGATGACGACCTGCGAAACACTGCAGGTAGATGCTGGATGCGGCAAGCTGAAGACAGGGCGCTATGGCGCTCATTGGGGGAGACCTTTGTCCAGCAGTGGACTGATATAGGATGATGATGATGATATATTTAGCGACTTGCAGCCGGATAGAGAGGAACTTTTCGTAGTATGACAACGACCGAATACAGTATAAAAAAAATATAACTATTTAACTATATCGAAGGGTGTCAAGTTTCGAAGGTTCACTGGCCGCCTGCAAGGGGACACCGCTGCACCGCCGTGCACTGTCGTCAGCTGACACCCTGATTACGTCATCTACACGTGCTGTCGTCGGCGTAATCGGTAAAAAGTGTCTTATTAATTTAATCTTTTTTATATTTTATGTATGCTAGTTTTAAGGTATATATTACTATGGACCATAGAATAAGTTCATTAGATCTCTTACTTTTCTATGGTCTGAAATAAATTATTTATTATTATTTATAATATATACTTTATAATTTATACAAGCTTTGGCTTAGCTTGGGGCTAGATGATGCTGTGTGGATTGTCCAGCATTATTTATTTATTATACTTTAAACTGCTCTCCTTTACAATTTGGTTTTTATTACCTGTCAACCGTCGATACAAACTCTTCTTCTTTGTTCACAACTCCATTGTAGTTTTCGAATTATATTTAGTGAATCGTTGCTATTTAGCTGTACAACTTTGACTGGTCAACAATAATTCAGTTCAGTATATTGCTAAGAATTTTCTTATATGTTAAACATAATATACATTGATCAAAAAATACATAAACGAAAACTTTTTAGTTTTGTTCAAACCCATACTTTGTACTCATAGGTATCTTTAGAGGTCACAGTAAGAGCTATAGAAGTGGTAGTACAACTACATAACTCAAAATAACAGATGACACAGAATCTACAAAAAGCAGTTATTTGAGTTTTAGAAATCACTACTTACATAGTAGGTATAAAACTAAGTCGCTTCCCGCTGTCTGCCAGTCCCTATCTACGTCCCTATGTATGCTTAGATATTTAAAACTACGCAACGGATTTTGATGCGGTTTTTTATAATAGTTAGAGTAATTCAAGAGGAAGGTTTATAAACAATTTGACACATAGATTTCCACGCGGGAGAAGCCGCGGGGCGCTGCCTAGTGTCTAATATTAAATAAGGGACTTTCATTGCTGACTGTACCTACGTGCCTCTGCGGCCGAAAGAAGCGCGTAGATCCATGAACGAGAACACAATGCATTTTGATTATTTGAATTTATATATTAGGTAGGTACATAAGTAATTTTGAATTTAATATTAATTTGTTTTTATTTTTATATAATATGGACACTTTAATTGTTTTTGTATCATAACTCGAGGACGCGATTACGCGAGGATTCGAAAACTTACTCTACATCAAGACCTCTGTATCAATTAATACATAAAATTATAAATGTAAGTTATTTATATTAAATATCTTTATTTTGTGAATAAATACTTTTTTTTGGTTTAACTTTATTGATGTCTAAAATAAACGTATTGAATTGAATTGAATGTGGATCACAGACAATTTGTTTTTTTTTTCAAATTGTTAAGTCTCTGTCACATCCAGTAAAGCCGCTGTTAATACTGATGACAGCTTTGAGTAGCTTTAGCATGACAGCTAGGCTTGCCGTACAGTGCTAAATCGGATATCCAATCTCGAGTTGAAAAGCCCTTTGATCAGCGGAGCATCGCGTCGCCTACATGCTAATAAGCTAAAGACTGAGTGTTTTCGGTTAGGAGCGGAAGCGGCAGCGGATTTTCAGCTTCTGACAAGTCATCCACGATATGAGATGATGATGATGATGATTCTTTATTAAGTCATCATCATCCTATGTTAGTCCACAGCTGGACATAGGCCTAGATGATGTCGTGCGGATTTTTCAGATATTTTATTTATTGTTATAATTATGACAATATATGTGTGTATATGCAATACATATGAATATACATTATATGCTATATGGAATGCTAGGTACTATTTATTTTTAATTTCATGTTTATTCCGCATTTGGACCATACTATTTAATTACAAACGTTACAATCAATTCTAAGCCCTGCTGGACAAATATCTCAAGGGCACACTTTACACACAATCTTTAAGTAAGTTTATATACAGGGTGTGGTTTGAGTACTAGAAATTGCAAAAAACTTTTCCAATACAAAATAGCAATCTCCGTGTAGAGTACTCAAACCTCAGACGGTCCAGTAGAGACTTTTGATCCTTATAAGAAACAGGATCGATTGGCATCAAAAAACAGTTTTTGTGTAAAATGACCATTTTCTTGCTGACTGTAATTTTTTTCCAAAATCTGTAAATGCACTTCAGAATATCTTAAAAATTTATGGATAGTCTCCTAAAAGCGTTTTCCTGTAACTATAACGGTTAAGGTACCTGCCCTTACTGTCCCGTCTCAAAAATTCACCCTGTATAGGCAAAAATTCAGTATTTTTCTAATCCCAGAGAATGTGTCAGAACAATGTACCTAACCATCAACCGTGAGATAATATAACGAAAATTTTATACGCCCCCAAAATATCTCGCGAAAATCAAGGCAACTCATAACGGTTGTGAATTTTCGAGTGATATTCTACCTATTTGGTAGGTTAGATGTAATCTGGTAACATTTAACCTCCAGGTTGTAAAGTCGCGCCAACAATGTGTGTCAACGCGTCCCCTGTCAGGACGCTTGACGCACTGCGGACATGTGAGAAGAAAAGTGTGTTGTTTTTCAGATAGAAACCAAAATGATATTGGTACTTTACTTACACACTTTTACTTAACAATATTTTTTGTTTTTTTTGTTAAAAGATACATTTTTGAATGTTTTGGCTGTAGTTATATATTTTATTTTATTTTTATTTAGATGGAAAACACAGCTTGTGAAACTTACATACAAATTAGAAACAATGGCGGTCTAACTGCTTCACAGTTTTCACTTATAGTACTTAAATATGCTTAAACTAAAATTTATATCTATTATACTATACCTAGTAAGTATAAGTAGTTTATTATTGATATACGACTCTTTTGACATGGACACTGGCAGACTTGTGGTAGCACAGATAGTGATCCATGAAATAGTAGCAAAAGTAGTATAAAACCTACTACATGTTCTGCTTTAATTCTTGATTGCCTGGAAGAAATTATATCGTCGACCGCCAAACGAGTTGCTTTGTTACTATACTATCAAGTTTTATTTATGTGAATGTCAAATTTGATCTATACAGCATTTTAAAACAAGTTCCTATCCTAAATAAGTGCCTACTTAAAAAAATCATGAAAGATTAAGACACCAAAACGGCTACCACTCAGCTTTTAATCGAATTATTATTTCAGCTTTCATCCCAAATCACAAACAAAATGGCGACAAAACCCTTCTCCACTCGGCAGTACGGTTCGGGCGCTCATTTTCCGATGACGTCACCCGTCCCTCACTTTTCAATTAGCCGCGTCGCGGCGTTCCTTGTTCGCAAAAAGCGGAAACAGGGCCTTCTGTTACGGACTAACCAACTGTGGTGATAAATGAATCCAGTTAACCTACTTAGTGCAATCCGATGATAGAACTAAGTTACTTAATATTATTTATTAATGCGAAAGTTTGGATGTTTGTAACGAGTGAGGTACTCGTTACAAACATCCAAACTTTCGCATTCACCCTAAAACGACTTAACGGATCGGGGTGATATTTTGCATAGGTGTGGCTCTTGATCTGGATTAACGTCGGCTTTTTATCATATAAAAATATAAATTGATAATTTCAGACATCTCGTCAATTATAAATCAATTCCTATGGGATAGAAATAACCTTTTAACGTTTTCATACAACGCACGCGAAGACGCGGGCAGAAACTAGTAGATAAATTTATCTTTGGTTTGTTTTAATTTAATTATTGTTGATTTTTTTTGTTTCTGCTGATGCGCAAAAGTTTAGTCCTGACTTAGACAAGTAAATACGTCTCTTTGTTTAAATAGTGTTATGATTTCTCCCCGTCCTATACGTCTGGGGTAAGGCCTGGGGTGGGAGCGTGGGTCCCCAGTGTTATTCCTTTTTCATAAGTAAATTGGCTGTCAAATCCACAAAAATCCCTCAGTCCGTACAGGCCCACTAATAGACCCTTCGCCGAGAGATACCTGTCAGTCAACTCTGTCTGTCACCCGCGAGGAATTCCATTGAGGTTTTAATGGCATTCTGAAACTTTCAGAAGCGAGGTGAGGTTTCGCCGTTAATTGTTTAAGGTATATGGTTTCACCCTACATTTTCCGATTTGCGCACGCGGCGATTTAAGTACTCTGTGTCGCACGCGCGCGATGCAATTTACTTACAGTATTATTATGACGACCGATGTGGCGCGCCTGCGACGCAGGAGGTTGCGGGTTCGATTCCCGGAACAATTGTGTGTACGATCTGCAGATATTTGTTCCGGGTGTTCTGATCGTTTTCTATATATAATAAAAATATCTATCTATGTAATTTATTGTATTATGTATATCAGTTATCTAGTACCCATAACACAAGCTCTGCTTACCATGGGGCTAGATATTGCTGTGTGAATTGTCCAGCAATATTTATTATTTATTTATATTTTAACATCAGTACGTGACCTACTACCGCGAGAGTGACATTTGCCAGCTTTACCAAACTCTGTCATTTGAACTTACTTAATACACTTTAACTTCGTAAGTCGTGTTTAGTTTACGTGCTCAAACTAACTGTACTACTACGTTACCAACGGTGACACTTCAAAGTGAGGTGCTATAGGTAAACTGCCTACAACTACACCTCTACACATGTAAAGGCCTTCACTTAGGTCCTTACAGTTCTTGTGGATAATTTAAGTATCTTTCTTTTGACATACAATAAATACAATTACTCTTTATTGTACACCAAATAAAACAAATACAGAACATGTTGTACAATGGGTGGCTTTCGCTGTGAGTAAGGCCTCGCCTGGCCTATCTGCCAGGCAACCTTTGGATAGACATGAAGTGTGACAATAAGTGTAGACGATGGCAGAATAATATTTCATTGGACAAAACACAAAATACAAATAGGTACCAACACAAGTGGCATTGGGTTAGTACTAAGTAGCGCTCACAACAAGAAGATTTTTGTTATATATAATAAAATAAAATAAGTGTATTTATATTTAAAATTGTTTATTCATTGTTCATCATTCAATACTAACTGCTAACAAATCCACATTGGGTCTAATGTATAGACTAGGTCCGACATAGGAATTTAAATTTTCGAAGTCGTAACTTTATAAATTTGAATATGCAAATTTAGAGCAGTTTTGGTCAAAGGGCTGAAGTTAATATAAAAATATATTATTTTAATTTAGAATCCATTTTACTAATGCCAACAGAATGAACCCCAATTATGGTCATTTACAAAATGCACGCCGTTAATCAAACATCCTGTATAACTCATTCAATCAATTCCAACCCAATCCATAACGGAGGCTCTAGTATGAGTTTCCCAAATACCTAAATGGAAAGGGTTTTTGAGAACGTGCTTGATTATTACCGCTTACTGAAATTTAAGTGAACAGTAAAATAATTTTATTTGATAATAATTTAATGTATAAAATATGACTTGTCTAAGCGCTTATATTGTAAGCCTAAAGAATAAATGATTTTTGACTTTTTGACTTTGACTAGTCAATATGTAAATATGGGCGTAAATTCGTAGCATTTGGATATATTATCTACGGCTAAATGTAGGGGACATAGATATGTATATGGAGGCCTATGTCCAGCAGTGGATAGCAGTCCACTGCTGGACATAGGCCTCCATATACAGGCTGATCATGATGATGATGAAAGGTAGGAGTGAACATAAACTTTAGATTAGCTAGCTGAAGTTATATTAATCTTCGAGGAGATGTAAATGACTCTTAAATTTAGCCGAATAAAGCGTTTCGGCTGTTTATAACTACTATCTTTATCCGGCTAAATTTAAGAGTAACAATACAATACAATACAAATACGCTTTGTTGCACATCAAATACAGAAAAACAAAAACATTAACGAACAAAGATACAGATGTACAATGGGCGGCCTTATCGCTAAGAGCGATTTCTTCCAGGAAACCTTTGGATGGACACGTGGCCTGCATTTCTAACCCTTTGGTTAAAAATGCAGAAGAAAATTAAAAAGAAAACAATTCAATAAAAATGTGTTAGAATTTTCTTAAACTATGCTAAACTCATACTAAGGCAACAAAATGGAATAGACAAACGGAATGACAAATGGAATAGACCACCTGAAATGGACCACTGGGAATGGATCCGTTCGCCTCGCTTCCACGTCGCCGCTCCTCGGGACATGCTATTCCTCGGCTCTAGTGGACTTTCACACTGATAACGAGTTATATACTTCATCATTTTTTCATTCAGGTATCACAAAATCTCCAATGAAATTTTTGATACTTTCTTTGTTATAATAAATAATAATAATAATGCTGGACAATTCACACAGCATTATCTAGCCCCATGGTAAGTAGAGCTTGTGTTATGGGTAGTTCAGTTCAGTTCATTTATTTATTCCTTTGATACAATCACGTACAATCGGAAAAGTGGTATACATTAATAGGTACTTAGGTATATTTATTAAGAAAGAATTACAAACAAAAACAAAGAACAGAAACGCTAACTGCAGACTGTTGCAAACAATCTCAAGTAGCTTAATTGATCCATATCAATATCAGTCGCAAGCGTCGTCTTATTAAATTCATCAGCAATAGCTTCGTCAATATTATAAAAAGATTTACACATTAAAAAACTTCTGATTTGACAAAAAATCTACGTACAGGTACTTGATAACTGATATATATAATACAATACATTACATAGATATATAATTTTTATTATACATAGAAAACAACCAGAACACCCGGAACAAATATCTGCAGATCGTACATACAATTTTTCCGAGGTTTGTTCAACGTAATACAACGATAAAATACGTGGCGGCGGCGCTAGTGTACCTCGGGGTACCGCCTTAACAAATAAATTATCAACATAACGATTCGGCAAGAAAAATTATGAGACAAGAGATTTGATCTTTGATTCGTTAATCAGCTTGTGAACCGTGCGGCTCACTCAGACAGTTTAAATAATCATTAGAAATAGTAATCATATTGTCTTCCTAGGTTTAACGACTACTAAGTTCTTCTTATATTACTTCCTAGGTTAGGAGTTTTCAGTTAAGGTAACAACACATTTTACAGTCAGGCGAGCAAAATATATGGAATTATACGTAATATTTTATTGCATTTACCGTAAATTATACAAAAACAATATTTTTCGTCAAATGAATATTCCGAACCACCCCATGGGCTTTATAATACCAAAGTTAGACTTCTGAAAGATCAATTTTAGAGTAACTTAACGCATATTTTTTTTTAAACTATCGTTTTTAGCCAAGCCTATAGTCTCCTTTATTGACATATCGGTTACCATCGTCGGCGTAGTCGCGCGTCGGTTCGTTCGTAAAACAAATGGATTTTCACAGACTAGAAAATGTTGTACACACTCGTAGCATCCCGCTACAGCTACGGCGTAGCAATTCGTAGCATTCGACTACGGCGTAGAGCTTCGTAGCAACGTGCTACGGCGTAGCTCTTCCTAGCTGCTACATATACTAATAAAACTATTTCGGACACACACTAAATACAAACAAAAATACTTTTTATTTTAGAATAATATACGGGTCTATCCATCTGTCTCTCATAGGCCACACTGCAAAACCACTAAACATTTTCTCAGAATACCGCAAAATACATATACCACTCGGTACTAAGGCTACATAGCAATGAATGAAAACAAAAATTTTGTTCGGATGATAGAGACAGTCGCTGTCGCCAGAGTTCCAAAGTGAAATTGAAAAACGGAAACATCGACGGAACCTTGTTTGATTACATCGATGTCTGCCCACTCACCGAGCACCGGTGGACGGGACGTCGACGCTTTCGAATCGGAAATAGCGAAAATATTGGACGTTGACAGCTAAATTAAAATGTAAAAAGAAATGGAATCTAAAGTAGTGAAAACTTTACTCGCAAAGCGAGAAAAAGATTCAATTCATACTCATAGGAATCTGAGCGTTTCACTAAGAGAATATTATACAGAAAAACTAGGTGCGCCCCGCGGCTTCACCCGCGTGGAAATCTATCTGTCAAATGGTTTATAAGCCTTTCTTTTGAATCACTCTATTTATTTAAAAAAATCCATCAAAATCCGTTACGTAGTTTTAAAGATAGGGACAGACAGACAGCGGGAAGCGACTTTGTTTTATACTATGTAGTGTAAGAGAGCTATATATTTTGTGTTATCATAAAACTAGCTGCGACTTGCGGCTTCACCCGCATGTGTCAAATGGTTATAAACCTTCCTCTTGAATTACTTTATCTATTAAAAAAAACACATCAAAATCCGTTGCGTAGTTTAAAAATGTAATCAAATATAGGAACAGACAGACAGCGGGAAGCGACTTTGTTTTATACTATGTAGTGAATGACCTAGGCACTTCACTTCACTAAGCGGTTCATCAGCGTTACCGTGAAAGCTTTCCAGGACGGGCACGACCTTCACCAATGAAGGCTACGACAAAGAAAAAGAGGAAGGCACTTCAGTATTCTATTGTTTCATTCGATTTCGTTTCGTTCCGCTAATTTTATTTGGATAAATCAGCAGTCAATGCTCGTACACGCGACATGTCACCTCCACGTAATAAGGGACCCACGTGCTAAATCGCGTTAGACAGGAGTAATATGTAGCAAATAGAAAACCTTACGTTTGGCTTAAGGCGCTGCCTCACTGCGAGCGGTCGCCGTAACATATCTAACATTGCAAGATTTTACAACAAATGTACAATACAAAATACTGTCTCCCTGATTAGCAAGCGTTATTTATGCTACTTAATACACTCTATCGTAAAACGTACTTTCTACGGTATTTATAAATTCTTTCAACATTAATAAATAGATACATGATATTATATATTTTAGGACGCCCTCCGACCAGGTGGGATGACGACCTGCGAAAGACTGTAGGTAGATGCTGGATGCGGCAAGCTGAAGACAGGGCGCTATGGCGCTCATTGGGGGAGGCCTATCTCCAGCAGTGGACTGATATAGGCTGATGATGATTATATATTTTATCTAAAGAGGTAGTAGTTTGTCTAAACTATTTTTCTTTATTTTTCTTAAGTGTCATGTAGACAATTTTGGAATCCTGTTATTGACTGTAAGTGATATTTTTAGATAAACTTACTTTTACTTAAGAGAGCTGTATAGAGGTATTTTGTGTAATCATAAAACTAGCAGCGACGCGGGGTTTCGCCCGCGTGGAAATCTATGTGTCAAATGGTTTATAAACCTTCCTCTTGAATCACTCTATTTATTAAAAAAGCTCCATCAATATCCGTTGCGTAGTTTTAAAGATCTAAGCATATATAGGGACAGTCAGACAGCGGGAAGCGACTTTGTTTTATACGTAGTGATAAAAAACAATGTACCTACCTACATCCGGATTAACATATAGGCTACTTTTGAGCCCGGAAAAACGCGTGCGAAACCGCAGGCAGAAGATGGTGTGAATGCTCTGTGAGAGACCGCCTTTACGTGCGGGGACACGTTTGTTTTGAAATTGTATCTTCCCGTGTTTTGACACGCGTCTGTGTATTTGGCATCAGCACAGAATAACAATATAGGTTAACATACATAAGATTGGCTGTCAAGTAACTAGATCAGATAGCTATTAGTACCTAGCGAATAGGTACTATGAATTAGATATTCCCAATAATTCAGCGTTAGTTTTGCAATCGGCCTAGCCATTCTACATTCGGGCTGATCCTACGATCAGCACACATCTCTAATTTCAAGGTCTTGTTAGGTTACTACGCAGCGTTCGCAAATGGATTCTCAATTAGCAACGGCAATAGGAGCGCTGAAAGCTTTGGAAATTGGAATTTCTGCGTTGATAAAATCGATGCACCGCGCAGTTAGGCATGTACAACGATGTATATTCAGTGGGCGAATCAGAGATCGGCTGTCCAATTTTAAAGAATAGTATGGCGAATTCCAAATTTTACAGGTAGGTATAAAAGTACAGAATAAATAATTCGCAGCACTGATGTCGTGCCAATAATAAATTATCATATTCATCTACCTACGGTGTAAATGAGTACTCTAAGTAAGTCTGGAACTCTTGTCCACAAATCCCCTATGCGTCCTCTTTATGCACCAGCACGGGACACCTACGTAAAACTTGCCTTACCTACCTAGTACCTACCTACATACCTACCCCATAATTTTTTACTAATTTGTCTAGGTTTCTTGCAGAAGCAGCATTTTAATTACTACCTAGTTATTATACATACCTAGATATTTTGTTTTTTTTTAGGTTTACTTAACTTGAATGCCGAATACCTACGTACCTACCTAAGTGTAGTTTAAAACGTTCACGAATAAGTCTCTAGTACGTACGTAAATTTTCGTGTAGGTAAGGTGCATGGAAACTTATTCGTAAACTTTATTCAGTGCCAAACTACGCTGAAACTTCCGTGCCAAATAGAATTTGCAAACTTGTTGACAAGACCGAAACTAGCTAAGTAGACCTAACCGTGTTGCGACCGGGTTCAAAGTGCATAACTAACGTGTTTGAATTTGAACCAACTGGCAAACTTCTATTGCCGACGTGGCCAACTAGGCTAGTTAAAGTTACCTACCAAAGTTACGTCGGAACATTTGAGAACCTAAGTTTAAGGACCTAGGTAGTAAGTAGGTCCTGAATATATTTTTTTATAATCAAATAGTTTTTGGCCACGGCTTCGCACTTTTGTTTCTATGAAAATGTTTTAAGGTTATTCCTATCCCATGGGAACTAGTTAATGGGATAAAAGTAACCTATGTTTTATTTCAGGCCTAGAGCTGCTTGGTAGGTAACTGTGATTAACACTTGTGAAATGACTAATCCCATAAAAATGGCTATGCTTATGCTTACACACAGCAATGGATAGATGATAGGTTGATTATACGTATAATAAAAGTAGCAATAAGTAGATAATATCAATCATTTTATTCATAAATACACAGAGATCATTGGGTACAGAAAATAGTAGACTCAAAATACTACGCCTACTCAATTACTCTACGAATATCCACACGTGAATCTACATAAATACCTATACGTACGTATACCTATTATTTTTAACTATCATAGTGGCAGTTTTACACAAAACCTTGAGGTTAAAGCACATATATACAACACCGCTCTTACACAGCACCACCGCTTCCTGACCCAACCGCACTGCACTGGAAGAAAACGCTGTTAATTCACGACGACCAAAAAGCTAGCGGTCCACGCACAATCCGCAGAAGCACAACATAATTATTGTATCTCGCTTGAAGCTTGGGGTACGCAAGGCGTAAACCAACGAATGGTTAAATTATGGCAAGCTTGCTTACCGCACGCTGTCTGCTAATATTATAATACTTGCAGTTTTTAACTGCAGGTATTTACAAGTTTCATCCGATTTAGAACTTATCTTTTTGCCATCCAGCAATAATGGTCCAGTTTCCTAGCAGGGTGCATGCTTGATGCCATTACTTTCAAATATGCACAGCATGTCTCGCAATAAATAATCTTGAATGCAAATTTTTGTTGCGTACGGTGTGGTATGAATCTGCTTTAACCTTAGTTTTACAAAAGTGCTGTTACTTATTTTCAAATTCACACGTGCGTATTCAACGTCAGCGATGCAAACAGGACCGAAATCTATTTCTAATTTACAAAACTATGTGTAGGCAGATCTATGCAAAATAGAATATTTTAAAGTGTAATCTACAGATTCTAAACCTCGATATATCTAAATGGTTACAAGGCTTTTTATTTAGAATAGGTTCTAATTTGTTTTTATTATTTGAGTGTTCTTTTCTTTATTATTTGAGTGATTTTAGAACTTAATACTAAGTAGTAAATGCAGAAAATAATAATTAGACAATCCTAGTCTATTTGTTACGTCTGAATATATTATTTGTATCCTAGAGTCTACAAAATTAGTATATTTTAATATTATTGTGTGAGAAATATAACTAAAAATCAGTCAACTACCCTTTAACTTGATCAGAGTAAGCAAGTCATTCTCGACCTCACATTGCATTATACAAATATTTTATTATCCATTCATGTTTCCTAAACAGTTCATTCCAAATACAGGAGCGTATCTGTCATTTCGGCGCAAATTCTGTATGATTTGGCTTGTGGCATAGAAGACGTTATTATGAAAGTCGTCTTATAATAACAAAGGCTTAGTTTGAGCAGCCTACAGATCAGTTTCGAACAGAGCGAAAAACAGTTCAAAACATAATTCTAAGTGTTTTAACATCATTAAGATTACATAGGTACTCACTGATGTAAATGCTGGAATCTGAATGGTTCATTACAGACTAATTCTCGCGGTGTTAATGTCATAACTTTACATAAAGTTTTTTAAACTCTTAAGCATAAATGTGCATTTTATCCATTTTATACTAAGCTTAATCCTGCTATGCATTCCTCCCCCTCTCTCTCTCTTTATATCAACATTAAATCACAGCTGTACAACTAAAATAATTCTTTGGCTTGCTAAATTCTACATTTTTATGCAAAATTGCATCTATAAACTACAGAGGCATATAGAACAGTACTCTTTATGACATCACTTATCACAATCTACAATAGAATAATCGAATAAGATGATATACAAATACAATAAATACAAGTACATTTTAAAAGTTAATATGTAAATGCTAGTTACTTTAAGTCAGGAGGTACTTTCCAATAATTTGTTACAGGATGTAAGATAAAAATATCAAATACTAACATTGATTAATATTAATAAAATAAATAAATAATGCTGGACAAATTCACACAGCATTATCTAGCCCCATGGTAAGCGGAGCTTACACATAGACGTAATTACCTCTAATTACGTCTATGTGTGTGTTTTGTTAGTCTATGCCAGTAATTACAAAACAAAGTAGCTAGAATTTGTTGTACTTAAAATTCTAGCAAGGTTCTATTTCATCAGAGGGCAGAAGTCAATTTATCACATAACACTAAGGCTCCGCGCAAACGAGCCACCGACCACAGCCACTGGTGGCCAGCGACAGCCACTTAACATACTTTTTCATATATTTTGTATAGACGCGCCGCATACGTGTAGCCGGTGGCGGCCACTCGCTACAGCAGTGTCCGCGACGCGTGGTAGCGCGCGACAGCCACCGGTGGCTGTGGTCGGTGGCCCATTTGCGAAGGAATTTGCACAAACATGTTAGACTAGTAAATACATTCTATATCATATTTTACAGTGATTAAATACCAAATCAAGCGTATTATTACTTAATGTATTTCACCTTTTAGTGGTTCAAATAAATGAATACCAGCAACTCAATACTCCACATAATCCCATGGGAGAACTAGAGTCTATGCGAGATTATATGTTTACCTAATCCCATAATAAGTTATTATGACAGTGGCATTGTAAGTGGGCAAGTTGGGCATATCATAGTGATGCTCAACTATGGCCTTCTCCTAAAGAAACCTCACATGCCATAGTATCTAGCTTCCAAAAGAAGCTTTATAAACAAGTGCACAAAATACACATTAGAACCCTCACCAGGCAACAACTATGCCCAAATCTGGCACAACAATAGCGCAGGGGTCATCCGGATTTGGTGGCTTATACACCTGCTTAAGTTCTAGTTTCTCGATGTCCACTGGAACACCCTTTTTCTGCGACATTTCTACAATGCACTTCTTAAGCTTCATGTCACTGGAAATAACAGAAAATTCGAATTTAACATCTTGACTAAGGCTTTGTATCTGTTTTTATACATGGCAACAATTCTGACAGCGTCGGTTTGAAGTCAGCATTAAATTAGCTTTCATCCCAGGATTGCTTGCACAACCACGAGATCACAAGCACAAATGTGTAATTGGTGTGCTTGTCCAGCCTCCGGGATGCCCATAGGCTCTCCATGTTATATGAAGGAGTGCCCAGGGCTCAGGAGGAGTATGGACAAGTGTGGAATGCCAGCATCACATGGTGTGAATTTAAGCAGTTGTTGATGATAAATTATAGATTATTTTCCATTACTTGACACTGGTAGAAAAGTGTCCAACCAGATACAGTTGCCATTAACAAAGAATGATCAAACTTTTTTGAACCTTCTATTTTACGAATATCATCATATGATGATATTATTAGCAACTGGATTTTACCCATTGCTGGGTGTAAAGGAGACTTCCTGTTTACCATGAATGCTTACCTTAATTTAATAGAAACACAGCATAAACAGCTGATTATAGCCATTGTGAGTAGAACAGCAACAGTAACAATGACTGTATCGAGGAGGCTCAGGTCTAGCATGGACATTGTCAGTAGTACTTTTATCAATACAATCTGTAAGCAAAGACCAAAAAAAATTACTAGGGCTACTGATAATTTTCAATAGGTGCAATAACCATGAATATTTCACATAAATATTATCAGAGGAACCGATGAAAAGTTCCTATTTCACTCAGAGTAATAAGACAAGCCTAGCTATTCTAAGCTATTTCATTTGTTTATTTTTTTGTTATTGTTTTGTTTTATGTTTACTGTTTGAGCAAAAACTTACCCTCAAGATTCAGGCTGTATCTTTACAGGTTGGTATGATATCACTTTTTTCGTGGTGAATCGATTGTTTTGTGTTTACGTTACAAGTTTTCATTCGAATGAAAATTTACATGTCAATCTATTCAATGCTTCGTACCTACCTTCGCATAAGCAGTGCAGCTAACATCACAGCTGTGATTTATTCACAGAACTCGACTTCGTAATGTGTTTATTATTGATTGTTGTTATTTTTCAAGCTTTCACTAAATAAGATTTTCCTATTTTCTGATTGAATGAATTGTTTGGAAAGCAATGAATGAAATGAACGAGTGGAAAAAAAGGAAGAAAATTATGAATGGCCTATCGTGAACGAACGAAAGCGAATAGTGAATGACAGTTGTGGATGTCAGGGATATGTTAACATCAAATCAAAGCAATCAACGTCCATTTTATTCATTTTAACAAAATTTATTTCACACGCACGTTTCAATCAAGTCTATGACAAAATTCTTCACAAGTTTCTGACCAAGCACACAAAAAAATAATTTGAAAATAAATATGTGCGAAACACATATATTTTCAAATTATTATTTTAATTTAAGACATAGATGTTCATATAAGCTCAAATATGAAATAACATAATATTATCTCCATTGGTTTAGATTAGACACACATTATATTAGCATCTTCCACTATAACGTTACAGCTTTCCTCTTTTGGATCGCGAGGCTTTTTTTTCATTGATTGTTTTTTATGGAATTCCACATTCATCTTGTCAGCTAAAGCTTTAACCTCATTTTTAAGTTTTTCATCGCTGAAATAATAAATAATTACCTATAAATTAAAATTAAAAATGACAAAGGTGTATGTAGGTACCTATGTATGTAGGTAGGCACATAAATTTACAATAATTAAAAGTTACCTACTTAGGTACTTATTAGGAGCACCACACTTACAGGCAGGCAGGACTAAACCAATGCTACCAAAGAATAAGTAATAATAAGTTAATAAATTTAAATAGGTGCCTAGGTAGTAGGTACTAGGTAACTAACAAGTAGGTAGGTCGGTCTATGATTAATTGTACTATGATTTGATCCAATCTTTAGTTCAGTGCCTATTTATCAAAGATACTTACGAAATATGAATTTTGTAGCAGAATATACAGACAGATATAACGCAAATACTTGCGCAGACCAAAATGAATAATGCACAGTACAAGATTCCCATAAATACGCGATCATTCCTCTCACGAATCCTTTCTGAAAAAAAACCAAACAATTAAACCTCTTGCTGGAAACCTGTGTGAACTGCAGTTTAAGATTAATTAATATTTATAAACGTGAAATAGGTATAAGAACTTTAAAAAATATATATTATTTATGTAATAATTGATAAGCTATAACTATTACTAATAGCGACATTCATGTTTATATGAACTAATCCCTACCAGTTGAACTACCTGTATATTGTTTGTTGCAGGAAGCTCTATTGTTTCAATAATTGTAAATGCTTTGTACTTTTATTTTGTTATTAGATTGTAATTTTTTGTTAAAAATACTAATCCTTACCTTTATTCAAGTAGGTACCTGGATAGGCACTTCATTTTGTTGTTAAAAGGGTTAGTCTGAATAGAAAAGTTAGGATATAAAAAAGAAGTTATTTATTTATTTATAAATAAAGCCTAATAAGCTGTTAAAGAGTTTTTACAAAGAGTCCGTTATGCTTTTGAAATAGAAAAAAATTACATTCTCGAATTAGTTTTATTTAT
Organism: Eupithecia dodoneata; assembly: GCA_947044415.1. Lineage (NCBI taxonomy): Eukaryota > Metazoa > Arthropoda > Insecta > Lepidoptera > Geometridae > Eupithecia > Eupithecia dodoneata. The sequence goes on from OX345670.1 coordinate 8,852,724, forward strand.
TTCGACGTACTTGCCAATCCATCATCATCATCCATATAAAGCTGAATTTCTTCGTCTGTAAAATATTATTTAGATAGGATATTTCAGGGATTTTTGGATAAATTATTATAGGTATTTTTTAATCTGATGAAATGAGTAGATAGATGTTAAGGCGGTACCCCGAATACGCTAGTGTACCTCTGGGTACCGCCCTAAGGAAAACTATCGTAAAATTGCAACGTCACTGACCTGTATGCATTTGATTAGTAGTTTTCGTCCTTTCTCTTAAATATTCATAGTCTAACGTACATTCTCCTGTAGCTTCGTCTACTTTAAATATTCTGAAAAATAAAAATTATGAGGGACTTTTGCAATATCAGGAGTAATTAGTAAGTAGGTAGGTACCTACGTATTGGTATGTAGGTGCCTACCTACTTACCTAATTGCATTATTTTGCTTAGTTACTAACCGCTTAGATTATATATCTAATATTATTTACACTTTAGACTAGGTAGTACCAGTTGTATAAACAGTATTTTTTATTGAAGGTAAATCATTTTTACTAACCGATCACAACCACACGTTCTATTGCATTCTTCAACTTCTGAATAAATTTCGTTTGAGTTGGTATAATTTGCATTGGCTAAGTTCTGAAATGTGAGTAAATATTTTAGCAGTGGAAGTAAACATACATTTTTAGTTATCTCTACTGAAACAAATGCAAATTTCACTTTACACTAAGTAGACTTAATAAGATACATCTTCTGATTATTTGGGCAAGGTTCGGTACCATATATCTATTATACCTACTTCACTTTCTGTGGTAGATTCGGCATCTAAAATAAAGAATAAACATCTTGTATATGTATCATAAATATATTAGGTAAGTTAAACTATATATAGCAATGAAACTCTATTTAGTGTTTTGTTCTATTTTAATAATTAATGCACATGTAGGTACCCACTTCTATAATTTTGTCTCTCTCTCCCAATAAGGTTTGCTGGAAGAGAACTCTTGAGGGTTAAGCTCGCCTTTGTTATAAATTTTCTACTATAATATTTTGTATATGTTTTATCGTGTAAGATGAATAAACAAATAAATCAATATAAACTCTGTTTGCCTCAATATTACGAACTTAAAAAAATTATGAACTAGGTAAAATAACTTACAAGAAGACGCAATTAATATGCAGAAGAAAGTTAAGCTAAAAGCGCAAACTTTTTTGAATTTCTTCATTTCTGTTGATAAGAAAAATCACTTTTAAAACAGCACAACCCGTATTTTTAAGTGTGTATCTCAAAAATGCTAGACATACACAATAAATGGGTTGCAATTACGCTCGATGTTTGGACGGAATTCGTGTAGGTAGGTACGGAAATAGACCGGGGCGACCTCGGAATCTTTTGTATTCAACATTATGACAAGTATTTATTTAAGAGTCTTTTGTGTTCTAAAACTTAATTATTTTTATTTACTTTATATAATTAATATGCTATTTATTTGATATTCTAGACCCGGGTCCAGGTAGATATTTTTTTAAATTCCTACTTAATGTTCATGTCGGTAAAGGAACGTAATATTTCGTTCATAAACGAGCTCACGAGCTCGCTGCTTTCCACACTGAGCACATTTAATAATTAATGATTGATTGTTTTAAATTCATAATAAAAGGATAAGAGATGAAACATTTTTATTGAACACCAATTTTAAGAAAATATATAAATTATTATTAATCATGTCTTAGCCTGGGCATTGTTTTTGTTCATTGTTTGGCTTTTTACAAAAGTTGTAAATGAAAACAGACTTCGGTCTTGTGACCTCTCTTTCTACGGCACGCGGCGGCGTAGGTGTTTTTGTATGTCTATCTTTATCCAATACCTTTCATTTGCAAGAGTCGGAAGGAGATAGCAATAAGTCTAGCAACTGCCACTTGTGCTGTCAACTTGTGTGCCGTGTGTCGCCGCCGCCGCCGTTCCGTTGCCAAGAAATCAAAAAACCAGTTTATTTACCGAACACGGGTGAGAAAGTTCTCTCTACGGCGCGCTTGGTGGTTTTCTGAAAAAAATTGTTAGTTGACGTCTGCACCGTAAATAGAGCTAATAATGTGCCTGAGTGAATTAAAATACGATTAATATTAATGTGTCTTAACAAAACAAATAAGTACGTCGATAGACCAAGTGCTTGTGCTGGAGGTGTGTCGTGATTCGAATTTTGAAAGTACAATAAGGAAGGAATTCTTGTTTGAAAAGTTGCCAAAGCTAAAGTTATTATCCTGTACATAGGAAAATAAAAAAAATTGTTTGTTGTAATTTTATCTACAGAATAAATAATCAGTCCGAGTACGTAGGTAATCGATTGTTGCATAGTTGAGTGAACACCGTGTGACTTCCTTGGGACGAGTTCGCACAACCAACGTGAGTAAAAGTTAAAATAAAATAACTGTTTTTTAGCTTACTACATGGTTAAATTAACGTAGAGTAAAGAAATGTTCGCACTTTACCATTTTCTAGTGAGATTACAATTAGAAATTCCACACATTTCTTATAAGAATTCTCTCAGTACAAATTTCGCACACAAAGTACCTACGTTTTCTACCTCGGCTGTTTTGTTTTTGAATTTTGCTGTGCAATATACATGCATTGCACGCCACAACCGGTTTATAAATAATTTGTTTATGACGCCAAATTCCAGCTAAAAACTTGTTCTGTATCGCAAATTACTTTTGAAAGTTGTGATGTGCAAAGTCATGGTTTTTATATGACTAGCAGCTGAACAGATTCATACTTTCAAGGCCCATATCTCACATACCTATCTGGTGGTCCTAGAAGTGGCGAAGGCTTGGCATAGAAATGTTTGTGCGAGCTTTATTTATTTAAACTATCATGCTAGAATCCAATATGAAAGATTAATAGTATAATCAGTAATGGAGAAAAATCATGAAACAAGGATGTACTTATTCCAAAAAGTAAAACCCCAATTCACCTTTTTACATGTTAATAGATGACATGTATCTTTTGGTGGGAAAAGAGAGGTTGCTAAAAAAATAAAATAAATAATGCACGATAATTCACACTGCATTATCTAGCTAACAGCTAAGCAGCAGTAACGATTTGACAGTCCCAAGTAGAAGGCACACTCTTTTCTGTCAGGTTGTATTTTTTATTAATATTTACCTCCTAATTACCTAGATTGTAAAACTTTGTATTATTGTCGCAGATGTCACAACAACCTCACAGGACTACAGCAAGCTGATGTCTAGAACCTTCCGGGAGTTTGGCTGAGTCATGCAGCCATGGCCAGTGGCAAGGCTCTGTATTCAATAACGGTGGTCGTTCTCGGCTTCATTTGTTTTGTCGTGGGGGCCATTGCCGTTGGACTGCCGTCATGGGGATATTTTTATAGCTGTAAGTATTATCCAAAAATACTAGTCCTGATGTTATATAAAATTATATTTGTGTGTGTAATAATCATTAATACTTACTAAAAGGGATTTGAAGATTTTTGTATGGAGAGTGGCCCTCACATTCTCTTCAAAATTTCAGTACACATTGAATTTGTTTATTTAGCTTAAGACACATACCAAAAATATTCTACCTCATAATTTCCTAAACTGTCAGCTTTCTGAGTTATGTATTCATAGGAAGGTAACTAATGGTCTAATAATTTTTTTTTATATGTTCAAACCTCAGAAACCTGAAGCTTTAGGACATTATGTTATAGGACATTTTTTATTTCTATAATTATCCTATATCTAAATATATAACATAACAGTGAGCAGCGAATAAAAAAAAATGAATGGGTAATTCATGTTATAGACATCATCAAACCCCTTTGGTGACAAATCATTAATCAAAATTATTTGTTTCTGTTTTAAAATCAGAATACTAGTTTTTTTTTTTCAGCTTCTGGTTTTTGTACATGTTGTAAATAGTTAACCATCCTTTTATTTTGGTACACTTGATTTTTTTTTTTAATTTGTGCCAAAATGAAGTCCACTTTACCAATTAATAGCTATAGTTGTAGCTCTAACAAGAAAAGGGCAATAACACCCAAAAAGGTTAACAATTCACATTTCAAAAACACCTGTACAAGTATAGTTGTGGAACTTTAATGCTTCTAAACAAATAGTAATCAGTAAATATAGTAGACATACCTTACACTTACTTTAAATTTACCGACTATTTTGTTATTTATGTTTGTACCTGTATAACATGACCACAGTTTTGAAGATACTCAAACTAAAAAAAAAATTTAGATTACAATTTAATTTGAAATACATAGTCACATCATATCAGAAGACCAATCACCAACAAGTTAAGACAGCTAAAATTGTGATTTGCACCTGATTTAATTGTACTTGTATGTATATGCATTTTTTTATATTATATATCAAGTAAATCCACTCTACTCACACAGAATCGAAGATATCATTTGTATTAGGAACCTATACACTAGCCAAACTGGATGTAGAATGTTTGTAAACAAACTGCCCATACTTAACCTAGAATTCACTTTATTGCCGCGTCTTTTTATACGCAATTTACATAGCTTGTCGATTTGAGATCCTTCTTTCAGTAAATCTTGCTTCAAATTATATCTGAAACTTGACGCCAAGCAAATGAGTTGTAGTTTTTGTTTTGTTGTTTGTTTACAAACATTCCACATCGAGTTTGGCTGCTGTATAGTTACAATTCTGTTTAAGTAGCAAGAAACATATTACTCATTTACATTTATATCATTTTCATCCATCCAAGTATGGAATGTATGGATAATAATAACTAAACTAAAACAACCAACACACGAGTTGTGCTTTATTTATTTAACAAAATCAGTCCTTTTTTAAAACAATCTTTAAATAGGTACTATGTTTTTCTTACAACCAATAATGGATTTACATTTTATAGATGGGTATTTTTAAACAGACAATCAAATAGCAAGTTTAAATTAATGTTAATTGTATTAGAGTAATCATTGCTGTCAGGGTCACAGTCATTTGGTACATGATTGATTGTAAAGCAAACATGTGCTGTATTTACTAAAATTTCCTGTTCTTGAAGTGGATTTACAAAATTCTCATATAAGTTAACTGGGGTTCAGAATCTCCCCCTACAGCTTAGTTATAACCTGCGCACCTATAGAATGGGATTGAGAATTACGTATCTCTTAGCTGTCCTGCTCAGTTCGCATCCAATTTGAGTGGGACAGCATGATAGATGACGTCATTGTTAATCCCATTCTTTGAGTAGGTACGCAGGTTATACACATTTCGTGGCACTATACTTTTTTTTTTGCCGATTTTCACGGAAGGCTTATACTGCTCAGAAAAAGCTTTAAACATACGACTTATCGTGCTATATGGTCATAAAAATTATCGGCCGGTCAATACATACGAGTATACATATGTCACCTGTACTTCTAATGTTGAAATAAATGTACATATTATTATTATAAATGACGTCACACGGATAGGCTAGGCTCAGACGTTACGTGAGAACTCACACCCATTTTAGTAAACTTACAGCTTTTTCTGACTCTCCACTGACCGGTTTAAGCCGATTCTGTAAGGCTACCATGCTATTTAAGACATAACGTAACGCGTTTATCGTTATTTATACGTTATCAGCGTTATTACGGTAATTTTAGCGCAAATAACGCGTGTTAAGGCGCATTTTAAAGCAAACAACTAGTGAAAAGGCGTTATTTGCTTTAAATAGCGCCTTAACAAAAGTTAATCGCGATAAAAATCGTAAAATTAGCGTAATAACGCTGATAACGCGCGTTACGTTATGTGTTAAATAGGTATGTAGCCCCACTGACTCGATAAATGTGGTGAGACCTTAACCAAGTAACAAAAGACGACGCGACTGTCTTCTTTTGTTCTTGTTGACTAATATGTTTTTATTTTTAATAACACTTTGTATAATTTAGCTTGTGCACCTGTACCAATAGCAACTAATTATTTCAGATGACTCTGACATACACCTCTTCCCGCAGTCTTATATCTGTAAGTACCTTTTCTGTAATGGGTTTTCTTTGGACGCATTTACGTAGGAAGCATGTCGCTGGCATGGCGTCTGCGCCGATATTCTGTGTAACTGAAGCTCTGACTGAGAAATCAATTTTTATATAATAATTGTACTTAGCGTAAAAACCCTTTTAAAAAACAAGATTATTGGCACGAAAAGTGTGTGGACGACGTTAGTTTAAAAATGATCGAAAGAGAAGGAGGAAATTCCGTGTTCGGACTAGCTTACGGCCAAAGCGACTGGGACGAAGGCGGAATTAATAATGGAAGGCAATCATGATGGTTGTATCTTGACTTTAACTTCAAATTCGCCTGTAATGTATGTGTTGAATAGTTTCCAATGTAAAGAAATCAACTAAAGTCAGGGCCTCAGTGTGGGCGTGTATTCATGCCTCCAAGTATGTATGACTAGATATTAAATTCTGCTAGCGACACATTATGTACCTGCATATCTACGTAAATGCGTTCGGTTATGGTGTTGGTTTTAGTTACTTAAGATACATAACTGTAATATATAAGTTAACTAATTGACTTTAAGGGCTCGACTGTAAAATAGTACTGTTTTTATGAGTTTAGTAGAGCAAAATCTTAAAGGTTATTAAAGTGCGTAAGCCCTCGGAGTCCCCTGTTGGTGGAACTAATGGTGATAGAGTCCGAAGGAACTCTCAAAGTTTTTGGACTCCTAAGTTACTCGTGCCGTAATTAATTACAAATCCCGGACTAAGGGTTCAAGTCACGTAAAAGTAGATTTTTTCGGAATATTATTAAATTTGTTAGTACTTAGTAATATGTGCAAAAGTTTACCACACAAAAAGACAATTTCCCGAATTGACCTTTGAAGAGAACTAAACAATCTCCGACTTTACCTTCTATGCCCATTCTGTAAAGGCGTTAATATTTTACGTTTACATTTAACTACCAAAGTCATAATCCTTTAAAGTCGTGATGAAGAAGTTTTCGCAAGTATTCGCTCACGTTTACGACTTCACCGGTAATGCACAAAAAATACCAAGCCTTGTTCCTGCCGTTAAAGAAGTAGTTAGGGTTTCCATGAAAGCATACAGCATGTTGTTTTTTTGCCGCGAAGTGCGAATGTGGCATCAAACAGCTTTCGAACCCCATCGCATTCTTGAGATCGAATCTGCCGTAAGATAACAAAAGGCGGTCAAAGGCTCATTTCCACGCCCTCAATTATGTAGTGTTAAATTACCATACAATCTGAAATCCTCTGTTTATATCTCGTGAGACGCGAGAAAACAACTAATTATTAAATGAAATTAGGTCCGACGTCTACGGTTTTAAACGTTTTAAAACTAGTAAACGTAGGTTAATCTGTTTTCTAATGAAATTCTTGCTTTTTACTACAAACCTGACTCGACGGATGTTGCTCCCTTGCGCTGGGCTAGCAAAGTGGGCCAAACCGCGATGTACTTCGTACCTTTGTATACTGTTACCTTCAGCACTGCTATTTATTCTGTGCAGTTGATACAATTGCCTTTCTAAGCCCTAGCCTGTTTATTTCATGATGAGATCAAAGATTAGTTTTATACCGTTAGTGTTTTATTTAGTCTCGATCGTGTCTTCCATAGTTTGTTTGATTCGTTTCACAATTGGGTTTTGTCCGCTTTCTGAGATCTGCCTGTCGGATTATTTATCCAAGTTAAACGTTTAATTATTATGGCTTATATCGGTATTGTATGCATCGAATCAAGCTATGTTTTGTAGTCCCTATAATAACTGCAATGTCCAAAAAGGTGAAATAAGATAATAAATGTTCAAATTTGAAAAGCTCCCCCATATTTTATGTAGGATAATAATAAAATAAAAATATTCCATAATAAACAGCTATTATAAAAACATAACATTCACAATATTAAACGTATAAAAACCTCTCATCTAAGGCTCCGTTTTTACGGGGCCATGCTCATGCATTAAAAAATGCGGCACGCCCGCCAATCGGGTCATCGACCCTCGAGGCCTTTGTGACAAGCTTGTGGGAGATGTCCCAGGTTGCTCGAGCTTAGGGTCCAACTACATAAGCGAATGATTTTCGCATTAAATATAATGCGATAAAAGAAAATAACTACCTAGGTTACACGAAAGTGAGCACCAAAAATAAAACTTAACTTTAGCAACGCATAATTGCATAATGTGCAGCGAAAAATGTTAAAAATTCGAGTCCAAACAGACGATTCTATTTTTTTAATAATGTTGGACAATCCACTCCGCGTCATCTAGCCCCAAGCTGTGTTATGGGTACTATGTGCTTGATATGCATAATACAAAAGGTACATTACATAGATAGATATTTTTATTATACATAGAAAACGACCAGACCACCCGGAACAAATATCTGCAGATCGTTCGTACAAACATTTGTCCCTGGGATTCGAACCCGCGACTTCCTGCGTCGTAGGCGGACCTTCGCCCAACGCACCACAGAGGTCGTCAAAAATTAAATGATGTATGAAAGCTGTCAAAACCAAAAAGCGCACCTAAGGTTTGTTCGTAGTTTATTGGTAGAGATTCAAAAACTTTTCCCTTCGTGCGTGTATATATCACAAGGTGAATATATCGCCGACGATGCGCTCGCCCATAATAGTGGTCTATAATGCACTCATATTCTTATTCCCAAATCATTCTACCAGAATATTAATTTCATCAGTATTCGTCACGTACCGGCTACCGAATTAATTTCGTATTGAAATCACGGATAACAGTTTTTGCCGTAGGTAACTGATTCTATAATAAATCTTTGTCGTGGATTTACGGTTTCTGGAGATGGCATTTTAACAGGTGGTCTATTTTGCCAAACCAATTGCTTAACTATGACGACATGTACGATACATTTTGGAATTCCTCCTAGATACAAAAACTACAGATGACGCGCGTCAAAAGTGTCTAGGTGGTCAAAGAATGGCTGAATTCTATCAACTCAATTAAAATATTTTATCAAATAAATAAATAAACTCCGAGCAAATAGCATTTCATGCACTATAGAGTTTCTTTCATCTAGGAATTCTATGTGACGTTTTTTACGACGATACCATTGTTAAGGCGATTGGGCTTCGACCGGTTTTGTACCATATCAGCACACATGCCAATCAACAGTGTCCCCTAATGAAATTGATGTTTTACCATAATCCCCACGTTCTGGGCAGGTGGATTGGTCAACGTGAAAAATGGCTGAACAATGACAACGTTCCAAAACCGTCGACTTCTCTGTTGTTTCAGGTGCAAAAGAGTTAATAGACGTCTCGTGCCATTTAGACGATGGTGTATATACTTTACAACCAGACTCCTGTGTGGTATAAATTCAAAAAGAAATGCACTCCGCTGCATAAAAAAAACGTCATATTATCCAAAGCTTCACCAAAAACTTCTTTCATACATCTCTAACCTGCACAAAAACCTGTCTCAAGTCCGCCAAATCTCCGGATCTGACCTTTCAAAGTCAAGCCCATTACGGCTTAGGGTCGGCACATATCTGACGGAAGATGTTTCGCGTAACGCCAGAACAGGCATATATAAAATAAAACATTCAACCTTTCACACTCAATCGATGATGCGTTAATGCGTCGAGCGTACAGCGGTTGTTACGTTTCCGTCAACGCATAGTCGGTTGACGTACCGTGTATTTTGTATGATGCAGTCAGACATCAGTGATGATCGTTTGTGTAGAGGCCGTTCGAACTGACTAGAGGCGTAATGTGGCAGGTCTAATTTGACCGAATAGACGCGACAAATGATACGGTCGACGTCGACGGTTTTCCGTCAGATATGTACAAATAGTTATTCTGTGCCATGGCATTAATATCCGTAATAAATTCTGTGCTCAGCTCAGTATGTTATGTCATTGGATCTGAAATGAATTGAAACTGATCTGTAAGATTATTGCTATGCGTATTCTACATGCTATACCTATACATTACATACATACATAGCTTGACAGAGAAAACTATATGTGTGAAGAGCAAGAGAGATTCACAGTATCAGAGGCAGTTAGTTAACTATTACCAGCTAAGCTAACTGAAAACAAATTAATATTAAAAACATAAATGTAAAACAAAATAAAGAATTCAAAAAGTTGGTATTCTAAAAAGAAAACACAATGTTTGTTATTCATGCATAAGTACTAGATAACTTTAACTGTACATGACAAAATCGTGATGATGTAACGCTCTGTGATCATCATCGTCTAAATTACAAATTACAGTTGCCCTTCTGTTTAATAGCCGTAGTGTTTTTAACTTGAGACGTAACCTGTGATAGTCACACCTCTATAACGGTATCCTCTAAACAGGCTTAATCCGAAACAGTATCACATAATGGACACTTATGATTGATACGCTTCTAATTTGGAGTTTGGATTGGATGAGATAATTTTTAATGGTATAAGAAGTAACGAAATTTACAATCATAATAATATTATAAATGCGAAAGTTTGGATGTTTAGAAGGATGGATTGGATAGATAGATGTTTGTTACTTCTTCACGCCAAAACTACTGAACGGAAAAGGCTGAAATTCCCATTTTACAAACAATGCATGTAAAGCCGCGGGCAGTAACTAGTTTAAGAATAAAACATATTACAACAAGTGATTATCATATCCAAAATAAATTATCATATATTGAACGAGTAATCTAGGCTGAACATATCATTCGGCATAAAAAAGTAACCTTCCCCGGGCGGGATACAACAAATCTATCTCGTTGCCAAATTTCTTTATGATTTGTTAAGCCTAGATTACTCGTAAAAAGTAAAATATCAATCATAATTTAGACCAAATAAGTTAAAAGAAACGAAGAAAAGCCATTATTTTGTGCGTAAAAAATTATTATACTCAGCAATATAGCTTACTTCATTCGTAGTAATTGCTATTTTATCTGCAGCGTAACGCACAATAGAGTAACTGTTCCTCAGTCACAGAATTATAGCAGTAACTAGCTGTATTTACACAGAAAACAGGTTCAAAGTTTTAAACTTTAAATCAAACTGTAGTATCTACATATTTCTTAATATTTTTTGTATCTCAGAATCCCAATGTCGTCGACTCTAGTATCTCACATCTAATTTTTGTGTAAATAAGCGTTTTGAATAAAAACTTTAGAAGGGTTATAATATAAATAATCCTACGGTTGTTTACACTTCACAAAAAAAACATGTAGGGCAGGCAGTCTTTGGGGACTGCCGATAGAAGTGAAAACTAAGTAATTTTATGTTTTATTTATACTGGGAAGCGTGCAGTGACGATAACGCGAGTTTCACGCTTTTTGGTCACCCAAAAAATTCTCAACGCTCCGAAAGAAGTTTCAGTTCAAAAATTGTGAGACTTTTGTGTGATGTGTACTGGAAGCCTCCCACTATACCTACGACTGTACCTATGCTCCAGCCTTTAAGCATTTTGTGAGAATAAATTCGTAGAATCAAAATTTGAACACTTTTAAGCCAAAGCAAAGCACGCTTGGTTTCTAAATGCTGTCTCCGGTTCGCCATCGTATCACAACATCAATGGGCAACATGACGAGCGGATTTCGTCTGACAGCCAACGACCTCGCGTTTGTAAAACCCGTGAAGGTCTAAAGAATATTTTTTTCTATTTGAGCCATTAGTCTTCAGTGGTCTTCAGTCTTTGTCCATGACATTGATGCTAAATGAAGTGTCACGTCTGTATAACTGTTAGACGCGTGCTATTTCTTTTATATAAGCTCTAATAGATGGAATTGAAACTTGGGCATGTTGATTTATGAGCATGGTTAATAGATTCAGAGCAAATACAATTTTGCAAATAGTAATCTTATGGTATTGCTCTACCTATATTTATATATATATATATATCCTCTGGATTATGCTTTCCACATACTGAATCAGATTAATAAATATTGGCTTTATTTTGTGGCCAAATCGCTGAACGTCATGTGTAAGCGGTTTAATATTCTTTCATATAGCCCTACGAAGTAGAGAAAATTCTCACATGCAATCTAGGTTATCAGCTTACTGGGGTTTGCCGTAAAACTTATCGGTTCGCTTTACAGCCTATTGTTCTGCGCATTTTCTGTTATGATCGATGAAACCTTTGCACTGTGAAATTAGTTTTGCGGTTGTCCAGATGAAAATGTATTAAACTAGATAAAGATGGTTCACATTGTTTAAACTTGATTTGTTTAAAGTCTGTTAAAGCAAGATATGGCTTGAAGAATTAGCGAACAACCAGTAAAATTATATCTAAAATCATCAGAAAGTTAAATCAACGACAACGACGAAAGCGTCGCTTTCGTCTCGCTTCGCTTTGAATCAACTCGTCTTAGTCTTCAAATTACTTTTTCTACCCTTGTGCTAAATTTTGTTCACGTTTTAGGAATTAATCAAAGTGAATTTTATCATAGCGCGCCTTTTAGAAAATTAGGTATGGTGAGATGGCATACATTTACCTAGCCTACCGATGATTTGGCGCCGTTGACTAGTTAAACCTTAAAGGGTTTACTCGGTGGTTAGGGTAAGCTCGTTTTTACGAGACTGCGCAAGGAGGTTTATTTCAACTTACCAATGCGATTAGAAATTCCTTATACAAACATCAATCAAAACTCGCAGCAACAGAACTGGAGGAATAACTAATATAAAGCTTTTTGCTACAAAACAGAGCCGTGTAGCCTCTGTAATCCATATCAAATCTGAAATGGTTTTCTTGCTGTGCGGCGCGCAGAGTGTCTTAGATGCTGTAATCGACAAATACCGTTGTCTTCTAGTCTATTTGACCATTATAAATACATATTGTACCGCGCCTGACTCGTGTAAGGGAACTTCTAGGGGAGGGTTTTTCTAGACGTTGGTGACGGCATTTACCTTATGGTATGTAAAAGTATATGTATGTACGGCTGTGTGGAAGAGATCGCTTCTAAGCGATAAGGCCGCCCATAGTTCTTGTCTTATGTAATGGATCTTTGTAGTTTTTGTGGTGTGTTTACAATAAAGTATTTCTTTATTGTGTTGTGTATGTCGCAAATACTAAGTAGTTAAATTAACTTCTGAATTAGTTTGGGACTAGATAATTCTGTGTGAATTGTTCAGAGTTATTTATTTATTTAATAAAGCTAAGTTCACATTTTTTCGAAATTAAAAACGCTGTCGTCACCCAGCTCAACTTAGACGAAACATCAGCATTCATTTAACTCGGATAGGCTTTATTATCAAAGAAACCAAATCGTTTGTGAAATATGCCTAATATTTTACCCCATTTGGAAGGAAAATTTATACAAATCTCGTAAGGTGCAACGACGCAATGCAAAAGTCCGTCATAGTTGCATAAAAGACATCATTAGTACCTAAGTACCTATCTATCTAATCTACCCACGTATTCCTAATTGACATGACACGTGTCAAGACTCATGACTCACTAGCTCATCAATTAGTCCATGTGTTGCGAAACGTCAGGATTGCCTCCTTGATGTGCCAGTCTGAGCCCGAGACAACTTTCGTTACAACTTGTTCAATGAATGCAGCAAGGTTTTCTCCTATTTTGTATCATTGTTGCCATACAAATCAGACGTGCTTTTCGATTTAAAAAAAACATATTTTATATAGCTAAACATATCACTACATACTTAGTATAAAACAAAGTCGCTTCCCGCTGTCTGTCTGTCCCTATGTACGAGGGGCGTTCAATGTATTCTCGGGTGATTCTCACAAAAGATAAATCCTTCAAAAATCTTTAATTTTACAATTTCGTTTCCATGATATCAATACATTTATTCGATCGTGAAATAAGTTTATGTATTCCCTTCATCTTCAACTACGCAACAGATTTTGATGCGGTTGTTTATAATAGATAGTGATTCAAGAAGGTTTAGAAACCATTTGGCACATAGATTTCCACGCGGGCGAAGCCGCGGGTCTCAGCTAGTAATTTTATAACGTTAAGAAAACTGCGAGCATACGCAGTTTTTTTAGGATTCAATATTTATTCCATGTTCTGTCTCTGGCATGTTGTTTTACCAGAAACCGTTAAAACCGTGTGTGTTAAAAAGTGTTAAAACATTCGAGATCCGCATAAGGCTTGACATTAGCAATTAGCATACATGAAAACATTAAAACTGCAGTTAGTTATTCTTGGACCGAAACCGCGAACGTAGTGTAGGGCGTCCTCCGGCTAGGTAGGATGGCGATCTGCAAAAGACTGCAGGCAGATGCTGAATACGGCAAACTGACTGAAGTCAGGGCGCTATGGTGTTCATTAGGGGAGGCCTATGTATACGAAGGACTCGAAAACTCTACAAGTATTCGTAAGATAATACACACAACCCATACTAAGCACTTAGATAGCTATAGCTATATATGTAGATAAGGAAAAGCGAGAGCTAAGCATTAGTACTAGTATCTCACCCAATTCGCAACACAGTACAAATTCAATTAGTATGCACCACGGAAATTTTGATGCGGTTTTCTTGCAAAATACGTCACCCTGGCACTTGTTTTTGACGTATATAATAGCCCATCATCCCCACGTTGGGCATCAGTAGTGCCAAGTTTTTAACTTGTCTGTGGTGTTGTTTTTGTTTGTACGTTTACTTTTCCCTGCCGACATAGAATGTGTCATCGAACGTCAATTTCTTTGTTCAGTCGACACACAGTGCGGTATCACAGAATATCCTCAGTGATACCGCAGTGATAAACCCATAACCCGGATCTACTCCGGAAAACGATATCGACGTGTCCACTGAACAAAGAAAGTGACGTTCGATGACACATCCCATGTCGGCAGGGAAATATATACATACAAACAAGATATGAAGATATTCTATTAAGCTTACGTAGAGCTTAAGAGAACATCTTCAGTGTATACGTGATTAATTAAAAATCGACTCGGTCCTCACTTTCTCTCTTTATCGTTAAATGAGAGGGTGAAGGCCTATACACTTAAGAACCCTATAGAAGACCAGACGTGTATTTCGGTACCTCATTATCTTATCAAAATCGCTATAGCCGATTGGTTCTTGGTGGTAATAAAGAGTGTCGCCAACCACATAAACATAAGAAACGCAAAACATAACCCACGCCCCGTGGGCAAAAGCAATCTATACTTTGTCTACTTCCACCTTCTTTGTTCTTCGCGGCCTTCATCTATACATCAACAATGAACTACACCATAGCTTCCCGTCCGTAGTCACAGTGCCTTCCTTTATCCGGACAGCCTTGGCATCTTATCTATTATCTACTCCCTAAGGTAGCCTATGCATGTATTCAAAAACCCGTTACATAATACATGCTGCGCTTCATGTAGCGCAGCGTAGATCCCCCTTCCGGAAATGTAATTGTGCTAATTTAATCGTCTTAAGACGTGTTGTGGAATTATAATTACTCATTATTTGTTCTCTGCAGTAAATCTTCTAATTTTATTCTCTGTATTGTTTCTGGTAGTTTTTCCTGCTCTACAATAATCTACGTTTCCTTTATTAGTTTGAACCCACTGCTGGGTATAGGCCTCCTCTCTTTTCCTTTTCGGTCTGGCCCTATATTCCATAGACCGGCACCGCTGTGTTGGCAATCGGCGGTCAGAAACATTGTTGGCCTTTCATTTAATTTAAAAGTCTGGCCCAATGCTCTACAATTGACGAAGTTGTCTATCCAAAGGGCCACTGGCCTACCTCTTCATCGTCGATGGACTCTACACTTTTCATGCTTAATATAGTCAATGTTTTTTATTGACCTACGCGTATTTACAAAACCCTCCTGTATAAAACATAGAAAGCACGTAGTAGCACGTACTGATTGAGTATGCTTAGAACGAAGAGTTAACTTAATCAATGTCTATTGAAAACTTGTTTTGTTAAGCCTGTTACGCATGTGGGTAGACCGAAGGTCTTATTTGACGAACCAAATATACAAATATTTCTTGAGTTATGTCACACGCGTTTCTACGCGTTTCCTCACTAACATGTAAAGTTGTAACATATTCACGTAGAGTTCATAATCTATAACTTTCCCATGCCTTAGTCACTGTTATGCATTCACTTTCCGGGAGTTTTTGTAAACAAATATCGCGTGTATATGCTCCGTCAGACTAATAACTCAGCTTATGTTTTAGGACCGATGCCAACACCAAACGTAAAACTCAACATCTCTTTTGATTTATGGGTTTTAAATTCACGAAAGATAGTTTATATTATGAAGTGCTCGTTTGACACAAAGTGCAGCGTAAACCAGGGTCTAATTACTAATTTACTACTACTTGACCTGCGCAGCTGTTGGTTAAACGCTTTAACTAAACTCAGGTAGTAATCGCGTGAAAAACGATTTGAGTAAAAACGGGATCACTTAAATAACTGGAACTAGACTGCTGTCTCTGTCAGTACGTAACGGTTGTTGCCATATGCAACGAATTTATTCTACCTGTCTATGCGGCGGCATCAAGACATAAGTCAGAGCTGTATTTATGCAGAAAAGTTACAACCGCCATGGAAGTAATAATGATCTACATGCAGGTTTTTATTGACTTGTTACGTCCATGGTTCGTTTCACTAACAGGAAGCGGAGATGCAATGGTGGAAAATTAGCGTCAGATCAACGCGATTTCAGATTCTATTGGTAGATTTTACACACCTCCCATCCTTTTTGGAAACGACCGATGTGGCGCGGTGGGCGAAGGTCCGCCTGTCCGACGCAGGAGGTTGCGGGTTCGATTCCCGCCTCGGAACAATTGTGTGTACGATCTGCAGATATTTGTTCCGGGTGTTCTCGTCGTTTTCTATGTATAATAAAAATATCTATCTATGTAATATATTGTATTATGTATATCAGTCATCTAGTACCCATAACACAAGCTCTGCTTACCATGGGGCTAGATAATGCTGTGTGAATTGTCCAGCATTATTATTATTATATTATATTTGGAGGAAATAGTATCTCTTTTATGTACGAGATTGCTTGTCGTGATTGTAATTATTATTGCTCACATTCCCACGCGTAAATTTCTACGCATAAATAGTATGTATTTATTGAAAAACATGACAATCAGGATAGTAAATGTTACTGAATACCCTGCCCCCGCTGTCTTCTTGGACGTCTCCATACAAATGCATGCGTTTTACAATTACTTTTCTGCCGATGAGGAGTTCACATAGTTGCAAAATATTTATTGGTTGTTTATTTGTCCACAGTAGAGAATCCAAACTTCGACCAAGGATACTTCGGGCCATGGCGGGTTTGCAAACGATTGCTGTACAACAGGGAGAAATGTGGCAACGACGTCTCCAAGTTCCGGCCGTCCAGTGAGTTGATTAATTTTATTGGGGTAAAATTTGAACCATGGCACCAGCCACAATTCAGACCAGATTTAGTGTACGAAAGGCTGTGGATTTGGCTCACACCCACACAGGACTTAGTTGTGTATCAAAGCCTTAAGCCTAACTGGGCGTGAAATGGCGGCTGAGATGATGGTACTGAAAAATTTATTGTTTTTGTTATGCTTGGTGTTAAGACGACAATGTGCAGGTATAGTGTCAGGGAATGTAGCTTAAAAAAGACCGCCACGGGGTCGTGTGACAAAGAAAAGGCTTACATTCAGCAGTAGGTGTTACTAGCTTGTTAGACTGCTGTTAGCTTGAACAAGCTAGGTATATTAGATGCTATCTGGATTGTCCAGCATTATTTATTATTATTATGGCAATATGGATATTTTAGTCAATATTCACATCGTGCTATTGATGCTGGTCGCTGATAGAGTTGTATTACTATTGAATTCAATAGTAATACAACTCTATCAGCGACCAGCATATCTCCGATATCATCGCGGTGATAGTTTCTATAGCTTTGCCCATAAAGCTGTTTTCTAAAGCAACCCGTTTCCAATTTATAAGTCAGGTGAATGAAATAGCTGTTCTTGTGTGAGAGTATTTCTGACTCAGTGTACGATGACGACTATTATGAAACTATTGGTTAATAAAGTTACCATAGTTTATGGATACCACATACTAAGTTTGTTGATCAGACTCATATCAAAGGGATTGAGTGAATTCCTATCCATCATTCTATTTAAAACAACGCCCTTGAGCCCATTCCTCACTTCAAAGACGTCTGTTTTGTATCGCGGTATCTTATCCACAATAATCCAAATCCATTATAAGTCGATGGTTCCATTACATGATCCAGGGGCATTAGGCGACGTGACCTATTTTCTATCGCCCCCATTCCCCTGTCACTATTAAAAGCTTTTAATGAATGGGGTGTATGGGTAATACCCAGCGTACCTTCGAATGAAAACAGACTTTTATAAACACACACACCTAATACACCCCTTGACTTATTGCGTGTACAAAAAACCGACCGTACTGCAACCTGAACAAATGAACAGGTGGAATATGAATATGACTTGTAACAGTGACGCGAGTGAGTCATTTCACTTTCTATATTTTCTGGTTTTTTTATGGATTTAATCAAGGAGCTTTTTAAATACGGTTTGTCTTGATAGGTATAACTACTATAAGAACGATTTTCAAGAATTGAAACAGTCAGTGCCCTCCATTGCCTTTGAATGCGTTTGTAAACCCGTAGTAGTAAAATTAGTCATAGTAATTATAATGTATACTTCAAATTCGCATTTTATTCAACTATGCATCAACTATGTAATATAATTATATCTGTGGAAACTTATAATTAGCCGTTAGTTACACACTGTGTTTAGTATTTAGTTACCTAGCTGTTAGTTTTCCCAAAATTATAAAATAAAATAAAATAAATAAATCAGGAATTCCTTGAGTTACTAAACCTTAACAATCAAAATTGCTAAATATACGGCGTGCCGCTGTAACATTGTCTGGATTTTCGAGCTCTTAGGCATCGTGACGAATAAAATTAGTTTCTCTTTTATCGTCCAACTTTTCCCCCATATAATTTTGCATGACGGTTAGTGTCACGTTCCCTAATTAAACTTTTTACTTGGGGCTCAAAGTTTGTGCCCTCAGTCTTGTGTAAATCGATTTAGGCCTTTAAGGCGCCAACGTATTATATTACCATTTCCTGAGCAGTATTAGCTGTAGCATTATCATCATCAATGGCCTTTGCATCCACGATGGATGGTTTAGTATGTAGGGTTTGTTTTTCGGCTCTAACGTAGGTATCTGATAATCGAGTACTGCGTCAGCTTTAAGTTTTTATTTTTATTTTCGATAGACTTTAGTATACTCGTAAATACAATCTCAGATGGAACGTGAAGCTGTGGCCGACGGTGTATCACGAAGGTCTAGACTAGAAACCTATTCACTCTTGTCTTGAAGAAACCTATGTTGTAACTGATTATTATAACTGTTCACAATTTCCTCCGCTTATAAAACATTTATCGTGTGCTTT
The DNA here is from genome assembly GCA_947044415.1 of Eupithecia dodoneata. Lineage (NCBI taxonomy): Eukaryota > Metazoa > Arthropoda > Insecta > Lepidoptera > Geometridae > Eupithecia > Eupithecia dodoneata. Next base: position 8,872,071 of record OX345670.1, read on the forward strand.
TATTACCGTAGATATTTAAAGTATAGATCAACAATTCCATTAGGCGATACCTCACTTAAAAATTAAGCTCTTAGAATGCACATTTCTTAATTTAATCGACTTGGCACATTTTTGGAATCGACCACACCTTTGTTGAACATTCCACAGTTGCGTAAACCATCAATGTTGCTGTTTGTTTACAATGTGTAGTCTGCTTCATCCACATGTTCACGGAGTCATCGAAAACGTCCTTTCTTTTGTAATGAATGACAGATTATACAGACTATATGCTGTCATATTCTATTCTATTAGTCTATTAGAATCTCAAAGCGCCTCCATAGGTAAGTCTAGTCTAGTAGATAATGAAGTAAGCAATCGTTGTAAAGACCTAGGTAATACCAACAAAAGCACATGCTCATTATCATTTACTAACCTAGACTTAAATTTGACCCAAATTCCATAATAATAACGGGACAAGTACGAGTCACCTCCGTACGGATGGTTCCGTACAGTACCTAACAGTACATAACCTAATAGTACATAACCATTTCGCAAACGGCACCCTAGAAATAGAAAAATATAATATAAAATAAAAAAAACATAACAGCAAACAGCCATCATGACGCGGTCGTGTGCGTCAGCATTACATATTATGTCAAAATCTTCTCCGCAATGACAGACAGCGGAGGCTTAGTAATAGGGTCACGTTAACCTTTGGCTTCGGAACCCTAAAAAACTACCAACCAATCTGTGCAATGTACCTAAACTTTCGACTTATCAATAAATAATCTGACATTATAACTGGAGAAAGCGGCCACGAAGACGATTTGTGCGCTACTGTTGTTAATGCTATAGTTCACGACCATTGACCTTAATGCATCCAGAACGTTTGGTTTGGAAGTCATAGCATACAGTCATGGGATGATATGGTTTTAGTAAGAGGACTTCGGTTTGCATGCATAGCCTACTCAAGTATACCTAAATATTTCGTGTTATCGAGGTTGTTAGAGGTCATCAACAAGTCAAAAGTTTGATTTGACAGACAAATTGCAGTTAATATACGGTTCGTACGGTTAGATGAGACGAGGCCTGTTGTTTTTCTGGGAAACACAATATAGAAATGTAGACAGTAATTTAAATTTGTTATTTACTTAAGGCACTAAATACAAGCATTTAAATTTTAATTTAATTATAATCGTTTTTTCTACGTACTTAAATTGTTATATACCGAAATAAGATGAGACTAAATAACTGAAAATTAATTGTATATAAAAAAATTCCGAACAAGGTATTCTCACAAGTATAGAGATATTATATTATTATATATTGCCATATTAGGTCGGCTTGGTATGTCTAGCTTTACGCCGATTTAGAATCCAAGTGAAAAGTTTATGTGAAAAAACACATATGAATAAAAAACTTAACAATAATATAATGCTGGACAACGAACCCGCAACCTCCTGCGTCGCAGGCGGACATTCGCCCACCGCGCCACATCGGTCGTCAAAGACAATAACAGAAAACAACAAAGTAACAGCTAGGTTTAGGACTAAAAATAAAACGGAAACTTCAACAACGCGAAAACGAACAAGAGATCAATTAAATGATGAATGAAAGCTTTCGAAACGATGATACCAATATCCACCATATTCTTTGTGTTTTGTAACCCCTTTCAATATAAAAAAATATCCAATTTATGAATCGTCTTATTGAATTTTCAAAGATCAATAAAGCTTTTGAAACTATCATGGTTATTAACGCAAAAGTCATTCGTAACGGGATATCCATGATTTGATTTTGTGTTCATTCGTAACGGGATATCCATGATTTGATTTTGTGTTCATTCGTAACGGGATATCCATGATTTGCTTTTGTGTTCATTCGTAACGGGAAATCCATGATTTGATTTTGTGTTCATTTCAAAAATCATCATACTGAAAAATGCTTTGAATTAATAGTAAACGTTAGTGGTTGTGCAGTTAAGGCAATTTAAGACTGTAATGATTGTATAAAGTAGCTTTAACAGGTAAAATTGCAGGAATTACCCTCAGGGTCGAATCGAACCAATGATACTAGTTTTACCTTTGAATAGTTCATACATACATAGATTGGCTATAAATGAAGGACAACTGTTTGTCGTTATAGGTAATCTGTGGTTCATAGGTGAACTGTTAGACCTTCAATGCGCATCTATTGCCGTTGGCTTTACCTTTAGTAAATGAATGAAATGAAAATATGTTTATTTATTCTGATAGAGCAAAAAAGTTAATTATCTAACTATAGTAACCAAATGCAGCACACGACTTAAAAAGACTTAAAGTAAATAGTTCATATTAATTTTGTGTAGATCAAGCCGTGTGTGATGGTCAGTGCCGTGTTCCTGCGCTATCAGAACATGTATCAGAACAGGTTCATGCTCAGCTGAATGTAGCGAGTAACCCCACAACGCTGATTTTCAGCGTGTACCATTGTGACGATGACGTACTACGTAGTAATAGATATACCATCAAATAATATAACCGTTTACTTATTAACCTTCAGTTGATTGAAGTCAGACTGAGAAAAAGCAGTTGTGTCATACATACGAGTATATCTCATAACTTTAAAGCAGTGATCGCAATAGAATATTTCGTAATTATAGTATTCGTATAATAGTCCATTTCATCATTTTAAATCCCGGGATTTAAACATCGTTATCATCATCTCGGGATTGTAGAGAAGGTATTATTAACTCTGTGTTACTTTCACACTTGAACTTAAGGTAAATATACTCTTCCTTTCAGATCACTGCTTATAAGTTGTAGTAATGCTAGTAAGGGAAATAAATACTACCTCATCACAAGTGAAACCATCTTCCGGATTCCCGCCTTCTAGCTCATAAATATGGGTCATGTTAGCTCAATCCCAACCAAACCGGTATCTTATCTTCCCACGGCGCATCCCGCGGGATTCCTATCTCAGTTTATCGGGACGCAGCATCTTCGCTGGACTACTTCACTTTTTACGCTCCATAAACAGTTTTAAACGCTTTAGCTTCAAGACTTTCAAATAACAGTGGTTGTAGTGATGTGTAAGTGTTTTTTTTTAATAAACACTTCTGGTGTTACCATTAGCTTAAGATCTAGTAAGCTCAGCGTCTCAACACACTAGTTCGTATTTATAACTGTGATCTAGTGAAAGTTATGGGAAAGGGTTCCATGAAACTCGTTCACTGGTGATGGAAATTGCTTGACTCAAAGGCACTTAAAAGTACTTGAAATATTGAAGATAATGTATACTTAGAATGAGAATGTACATATATTGAATAAGAATGTATCTTAAAATAGGAAATTACGAATCACGCCACGTTGCAAATCTAACCAGATTTGCTAAGTAATTAGTTTATAGATTTACCAGTTAATTACCTACATACTACATATTAATACCGTGTTACTCCTAAAAACATATATGCATATCTATGTCAAGTATTCTATTAATTAGACGCCTAAATCAGTCATCTAGTACCCATAAACGTGTGTTTGGTCCAGCATTTTTCATTGAGTACCAATCAATGAAAAATGCTGGACAAAACACACGTTTAAACTACGTAAAGAAAAGCATTGTATCCATGTTAGTTACAAGAACCCAGTTACCTTTCAAAGTATTTTGCGATAGCTAATGGTTTTATGAAGACTTTATGCGTGAGAAACAAAAACGGCGCAGTGTTAAGCCCTGCGATACTCCTTGCATTATAGTGGAGTAATTTCCGCGTCGTTATCTCAGTTTTTACAGAATATCCAAGTCCAGTCACTTCTAATGTGTTAAGTAATTTGTAAACTTACCTTGTTATCTTATATCGTAATCGATTCCGTCGTTAGATCGGAATATTTTACAGTTCATAGTCCTGCCAGCACATGTAATAGGCAACTTATGTGTTTACGAGATACCAATGTTGATTCATGACACCCAAAGTGATGTCGGTATGCATTTTATGGTTCTTTCATATTATAGCATAGTGTTATCAGTTATCTTATCACACCATAACCATAACTTTCAACTGTGTACCTACGGTGGAAATAAATAAACAAACAAACAATGTGAGTAACAAAATTGCCCTGACGGTTGCGGTCATCGACATCTTTAGGGTAAGATGTCGATTGTTGCAGTCGTAAGAATCGACCTTCCAACTCAGACCGTAGACGTATTTTGTGTATTTTAACACCTCCATTGCGATAAGCGCTTCGCCTGCCAAGGGTGTTGATTATGGCTTACTCATTTGGGGAGGCATGTTTAGCTATACTATAGACGTACAATATTTGTCAAAATGATTACTGCAATCTTGCCAAAACACATACTGAATTTCAAATCCTCTGCATTTGCATCTGAGATCTTTAGGTATAGTTAGTAAATACAGAATAGTAGTATACCTTAGTATCATCACAAGCTGATGGACCAAACACGATGATAAACAAACTCATTGTGCATGTGATTTGAGCTTGTGTATTGTTTTCATTGTTAACAAAGCAAGCATCCTATACTGCATTCGCTACGCAAGCAGTTATAGACTACAAGACAGTAGTACTTGAGCGTTCGATCTTTAGTGATCGAAGACTTGCGCAGTTATGCGTGTAATGCATTCACCTGACTACACTACCTATAACACTCCTCATACTAATACTATACTATTCGCAGACTTACTTCCGGTTCTTTCGACCTAAGGCAGGTTTAATAATTCTTTACCTGAGCGATAGACCAATTAAATCAAATCAGTAATAGTATACATAATAATAGCAACTAAAGTAATATCACAGTCACTATTTTCAACAACGGTATTTTAAACTGTGGCATAGTTAACATGAAGGCTATTCAAAACAAAATTGGAGCCATTACTCAATAGCCCTTTCAGCTGATTTCAAAAGGTATCCAATGACACAAATATAGAACAACAGAGCCTGTCGGCTGCATACCAAACAATGCTTGCACAGGTGTTCAGCTCAGGCCTAGATTAGGATTCAGCAAGCGACCTGCCATATTGGTACTGAACCCTTTGTTGATATTTCAATTAAGATTCGAAGCAGTTTTAATAGTTCGCCATATTCAGACGATTTCTAAACGAGGTACTCAATTCATCGGGTTTAGCGTTAATAGTTCGACAGGTTAGATTTCAATTGTTATTTGATAACAGGACTTTATTTACCTCAACTTGAGTTGCATATTTAAAGGTGAAATGGATAATGAGATCCATATCTTGCAGTTTTTAAAATTAATAGCGGATTTCTTAAGGGGATTTTTATAGATGCTGTGATTTGTATTAAATGATCTATATTTACTTAAATAAAAAGGTAGGCTTAATAGATCCAGGCGTTGCTTTGTAAAAATATTTATCAAAATTAAAAGATGTAAATAAAAATATTTAGTAGCAATGCAACGCCGCGTTAAAATTTACATTTGTTTTTGTATTTCGCGGAATTGTTACTTACTATTTTTACGTCCTAATATGTTGATCTCCATTTAAACTCGGTTTAGAATGCGGCCTAAAATATGATTAGTGATTTGCGAACTACTAGCAGCTCGTTAGGCTGACAAAAATAATAACATTTAACATGAAAAACAAGAATCCAATCCAAGAACCCTAGTTTCATATGTACTTGTAGAAATAACACTGTAATCATTTTATTGTCCTTTGTCGACTAGCTAATTTCAAGTACCTAGGTTCTTGTAAGGCCTTGGAGTTAATCTTGTCTTTTCATTGTCCACTTTAATATCTACGAGCAAGCAAACTTTACATGATGTGCAGAAATAGACTTCCAGATAAAGGTATTTCACACGCAAAATTCCTTTAATAAACCTTGAGTCCTGCTGATGTTCTTTCAACTATATATGTAGTAGAATTTATATATTATGTACTGGTGTTTGCACAGTCGTGATATGCATGTGATTAGTGAATGACTCATTGTTGTGGTTGAATATCAAAAAGCCCAGGAAAATACAGTGCACTATTGAACAGGAAAAAAGTTGAATAAAGCCACATAACTCTGACTACCACTTCTTGAACTCGTGTTATAGTTCGCGTTCCCACTGTGTCGTAAACGTAAATTATCGTTGGACGTCTATCGTCTCCAACTGTTCCCATTATGACAACAAACATTGATGACATTTTACAGTTCACGGTAGTCGCCTAGTCGTTTGCACATCACAACAACGACGCAATATTTGTGACGTTTTTTTTATCGTTTTACGACTTGTACTAGACACGACTCGACTCGTGCTAGCTATTGGCATTCTATCGTAGCCCCGGATCTATTGGGGGCAAACCGGGGCACTTGCCCCGGGCGGGAGTTTCATGGAGTGCCAAATCCTTGAGACAAGAAGCCTCTTTTCCTACAATCTCATAGGTTTAAAAAACATTCTTTTCGATTTCCATACGCCCAGTTAGTTTTTGAACACACACTAAGTTGGTAAGAATAGAATCCACCAAAGGTTGATTTAGAATAGAATCGTTTAAATTTGTTCGTCTATGACACAACTAACAAAAACGAATTCAGCATACATAAACCTTTTGAATTTGATCAGCCTATAACCATCGTCAGTCATGCGTTTCAAAAATGTGACGAGTAGCTCCCATACCAAATCAAGTATGATGTTTACGATTATTGTTGATTTGGTAAACGTGCTATAGCGACTGATTTAGTTCGTAGGTGGTTTTGTTTATTTCGATCGTACAAATTTAGAAATTCGAGAGAATCCTAAAGACGGCTAAATGTTCTATTTACTTAGCCTGTGAATACGCAATTCAAGCATGTAGGTGCACGGCTGGACGCAGGCCTCCCCGTGATAAACGCCTATGGGTTTTTATTATAACCCATAGGCGTTTATCACGGGGAGGCCTTTTTATCATAACTCGATATTTGTTGACAAATAAAATTGTTGTAATTATCGTGAACACGAAATGTATACATACATACCTGTCCACTGCTGGACGCAGACCTCCCCGTGCTAAGCGCCACCCCTCCAACGCCAACTCGGAAAAACTTAAAATCAGTGTAAATACTAACGGTTTTGTCGGTTTTTAACCGACTTTAACAAAGGAGTAGGTTCTCAATTCGGCTGTTTTTTTATGTTTGATACCTCAGTACTGTCGACTGGGTGAACCGATTTTGGTGATTCTCTTTTATTTGAAATCTGGTACCTCCCGTGTGGTATCAAATTATTGTCATACTTTTTGGTGCATCCATATTGTCAATGACTCCCAACAGACAGATTTGACAGGCATGATCTACATGATCTGCAATAGCTACGTGCATATTTGCTCAAGTCAAACACGATGACTTGAATTCGTGATCAAATTATCGTGAGTCACGAATTGAACGCGCTCAAGACGTGCACAAATGTCATCTTGGCTGATCTTGACTGTATATTCGTACTTATATTTGTGCAAATACAAGCTACTTCGTGATGCTGCTCTTTTTAGATTAGTCTCTCACATCACATCTAAATTTCGGTCAGACTTCGATACTAATTTAATGATAAAGCTTTGATTTTAATATTATCATTATAGGTTACTTCATAATGCTGTTTCTTTTTAGTTTCAGTCAGACATACTATCTAATTTAATGATTAAGCTTATAACCTTAATCATTAAATTAGAGTTATAGAAGTTACGTTTATTTTGAACGAAATCCCGATTAGTCTTGATATTATCGATCAGTATATTATTATATATAAATTATTATTTAAATCAAGTTACAAGTAAAATGGGGGAAAGCGAAAAAACATTAGTTGATATTGCTTAACGTTATAGCTTATTGCTAATATAACTAACAACTTTATGAAACCATTAGCGCTAAATACAGCGAGGACAGACATGCAAATGACTAGAAATAGAAAGCTCTTTCATTTCCATCATGTCTATCAATCACCTTACATACAACACATTAGTTACAGTGTCACTTTAGGCTAATGCCACACTACAAAGAGCCTCGCTTACTGCTAAGAGCCAAGTGCCTAGCTTACTGACTGATCCAGGTATTGCTAGGCGGTCCTCCTACAGGCACCTGCCTGATCGCCTACTAGACAAACATTGTAAATCTAGTTTGGCTAGCCAAACTCGATGTACAATGTTTGTAAATAAATCGCCCATACTGAATCTAAAATTCACTCTATTGCTACGTCTCTTTATACGCAATTTACATGACTTGTCGATTTGAGATGCTTCCTTCAAAAATATTCCTTATTATATGAAACTCGACAGCAAGCAAGTGAGTTATTTGTGTTGTGTTTTTTACAAACATTCTACAAGGAGTTTAGGTAGGTGGATAGGCGAGTCGTGGTTACTGCCATGCCAATACGTCTGTTTGCTAGGATAAGCGAGTCATTTGGTTCGGAGTGCTAAGCGAACCTCTTTGTAGTGTGGCATTAGCCTTAGTCTTCAACTACTCTCTATACTCTATCATCAACATCATTCTAGCCAGGGATCACTTAATAAATTATCTATCTATGCAATATATGGAATGAGTGAATTATATCAGTAATCTAGTAAGTATCTAATAAGATCATAACACAAGCTCTACTTAGCTTGGTGCAAGATGAGGCTGTGTGAATTGCAAAGTTTTTATTTATTTAGTTTACTTTCTGTTTTTCCCTTTCTGCCAATGAAGTAGGAGTTTCTCGCGCGATGACTATAGGATATCTAAACCATGTGAGGATTCCGAGTCAAACAAAGGAGTCGTCTCTTTTGAACCGTACTTGTTGAATAGAGATTAGCACGAAAGCTCACACACTGTGACGATATGGACGAAACGAACAATACGTTAAACTCTGCTCTACATTTCGAATTTTCACTTTCACTTAAATAGGTGTGTTTTTGTAACGGTGACAAATGAGATGTGTGTGACGGTTAGCGAGTTCTGTGAACTATATTTACTGACTAAATAAATAAAAAAATGCTTGATGAATGATGAGTTAAGCATATCTTGTGTTAAGGATACTTGATGATTGAGTAAGGTCCGTAATACAATACATAGATAGATAGATATATTTTTATTATACATAGATAACGGCCAGAACACCTGAAACAAATATCTGCTGATCGTACACACATTTGTCCCAAGGCGAGAATGGAACCCTCCTGCGTCGTAGGCGGACCTTCACCCCCCGCGCCACAGAGGTCACGCCACTAAAGTTAAATGCATATGATATTGTGGTACCAAAGATGTGATTATTTAAGTGGTTGTAGGTTTTGTGGTTTCTTTTGGTTTTATTAGTCACACGAATATTGACGTTCGTTAGTGAGTGACAGTTGATTACATTATTTCCATACACTCTTGAATGAGTCAATCCTATAGAATACCTATCAGAGCAAATAGACTTCAATAACTGTGTATTCTGACATATGCCTCTGTGTAAAATCGGCTATATACTATTAATAAAAGAATAGCAGGACCTTAATAAACTCCCAACTTACTATTACAAAGAATATTTGCTACATCCTCGTAGCTTTGAATGATGTAAGCACAGTTAACAAACCCATCAAAGTGACCCCAAAGTTGTTTGTGTTATGGGTTCCGAACCTTGTGAAAAACCGGTTCCACTGATTTCCAAAGCTTGTTTACTGGTGACGTCATTTTTGAAGGTGCGCACTGCAGTGTACCTTCGAAGATAAGGGAAATAACTTGACTGTAGAACTATGTCACCAAACTTCTAGAGATTTCGATGCGTTACAACAATAACAAAGGTATTCCTCTGTTTTTTATATGGCCATCGCCCGCCTCGCTCGTGGTACCTGGATAAAACGTAGCACTCATGTCCCTATGATGAAACTACTAGTATCTGCCCGCGGATTCGCACGCGTTGTTTCTATGGTAACGTGTTAATGTTATTTCTATCCCATAGGAACTGATTTATAGGATAAAAAGTGGTTGACGTTTTTATAAAAAGTACTTCACTAAACTACCAATTAAAGCTCTGTTTAATACAACACAAACTGTATTTGTAGACCAGCAGAGTGGTTGTCATGTTTTCTTTTATTCCAACAGTAATCCCACAAAAGATCCCAGATTTCCATGCCACAATGAATCAGCTCAGTTACAACGCTATCTCTGAAACAATGGACATTTTATTCAATTTTCCTGTTGCATCTTGCACGAGTGGCTGCATTGTCAATGTCATAGCATTGTCACGCGATCGGGTGCTATTACGAGGCTTGTTATCTGACTTTACATCTGTATAACACCTTGTTTTATTCAAACACATATAAACACACTCACACTCATTGTTAGTTACTAAATGCCCTTGTATCCGCCAATTTGTTTTACAGCACTGACTTATCACTATCACGGCGCGTACTCTATGTAGTACGCGAACTAGGAAACTTATTTTAGGCCCGTATTCTGAGACCTTGTTCAGTCATAGATCTATGCTTAAGTGACGTTTATGCCATAGAAAATCATTTAAACTTAAGCATATATCCAAGACTGGGCAATTATTTATATTAATACGAGCCTTAGAAATTTATAGGAAACTGAAAAAAATCAGACATCTATGCAAGCATTAAAGATAGGTTCGCTATCTAGTTCTTCTTCCTGGCGAGTAATAGCCTTGATCGAAGTTATAAGTCCAAAATTTTTTCATAACCGTAGTTCTACCTACCTACCAAAAAGGTAATGTATTAAACTATAAGAGATCTTACCTAATAACAATGTAAATTCTTACACCTATAAGAGACGTGGAAATGTGACATTTTTTAGTTCCGTCGCATCCAGTAGACTAAATTAAAGAAGCGACGAAGAAACCTGGTGTTATTTTTTAGGAATAGTGGAACGATCCCCTCTGTACTCAGGAAGAGAACACGTTCTTGGTTGATTGCTTAGCAGCGCCCTAAGTCTAGCGTTTATCTAGATTGTTTTTCCTATTATCTCCACTAAAACCAGTCCTTACAATCTAAATAACGGAATTTCTTCATTAGAACGATAGAGGATAGCTTACGTTAGCGATATAGTAGCAAAACTAGTTTTATTATCAAAGGTATGCCTCACCGTTGGTTGAATTGCTTTTAAATTGCTTGCATCATAGTAAATATGGACTCTACGTACGATACCTTTCTTATTTTTAAAGTTTATTTTGACCGGCATGGTCAAAATAAACATAAACAGCTGAATTATGACATTCACATTCACATATCAGTACACTAATATTATAAATACGAAAGTCAGGATTACGCCGCAGCGTGTAGATGACTACATAAAGCTCTCTGCTGTCTTGTGGAAAATGTTCATTAAAATGAATGGAACCCACAACCAACTGTTGTAACTAGAACTACATACATATGTGTAACGGAACTTGGCTTGACATCCCTTTACTTTTTTGTACGACTTGCCCATGGTTCGGATGTTGGTTTCGTATTTCGGTACCTTTGTTTTTTATTTTCGGAGCGGTGTAGGTCTTCACCGTCCATTGTATGTTCTGTCTAGTCTTTTTAATTAAGTACCTACTATGTACTTTGTAGATCATTTTTTGACATTATTTTCTTGTTAAATGTTTTATTATTGTATATTTTACCGTGATTTACAGAATAAATAATCAATTTTATTAATTGATCATGGAACGTATTTTATCCATCAGTGGTCTAGCCTAGGTAACTCAATACAAGTTGTCGTGCCGGTCTGGACTGAACCAATACTATCGTTACGATTGGCAGACCAGGTAGGTACATTGTTATGCATATGCACTCGATTGCACATTCCATGATGCAATGATACGTGTGTGAAAGTACAATGAATATGCTGCGAAAATGCCTCCTTGACCGGTTTTTAATTCTCATAATAAAATAAACTAGCCTCCGAATACTCAAACGTATCTCAGATTCCGCGTTCGTCCCACTGGCTTCGGCCCAGAGTAGTATGAACACGGAAAACCAAATTTTGTTCTGGTTTCATTCCTGTCCCATTTGAGTCAACGACGGGCTGGAATAAAATCTGTCAAGAATTTGTGTCTACAGATTTTCTAAAAACTGTCAAAAAATCGCTTCTTGAGATGGTCTTAAATTTAAGTTGAGTTAAAGTATTCGGGGATTAGTGTAGCTAAGCACGTGATTAATACTAAAGGTTATAGCTAACATGGGCCGCACCGTATTTAGCTCGTAATATTTAGTTGTTTTACAGCGACAGCATAAAATAGTTGACAGCGCTCGGTAACCTAGCCACTATTTGCTTTTCGCTTTGCTTGAGTGAAACCGTCTCGATCGCTTGCTCAAAGCAAGTTGTACGATCTCGTAAGGCTCTTTGCCCACCGTGCGTGGATTGCGAGTCTGTTACTATGTAGATGTCACCGCGTAGACAACGTGCGATTTGAAGCGTGTGACCGTGTTGTTGCGTTGCTTTACAGATTTGCTTTGACCTTTATGTACCTAACCCACGGGGGTTAGGTTGGAATTAGGTCATAAATACAACGCATTAATATAACGTGTAACTAACTAGACAGGCATTAGTTAACATGACAGTGACCGGCTACGTCATTGGCCTTGGAACCCGACCCGAATGTGAAACACATAGGCACCTACCTACCTTCCTAATTACTCACGGCAAATAAACTGTGAACTTGAGAAACATTCGCGCCTTTGTTTGTTGAGGCAGGTGCCTTCAGCAGTTCCATGGAAAGCACTTTACCCTTGTAGTAATCTTGGGTCTGAATTGCTGACTCGGTAATAAAAATCTTGTAGAAAACTTGAAGAAAAAGAGACCCCGGATATAAATAATCACGTTAGAGAGAGAGAGAGAGAGAGAGACCCAATATCAAGCATAATAGGCAGAATCTAATATATATATTTTTTGTTTTGTGTAATTTTGATTAAAACATTGGTCAACATTATGAGTTTGGGGCATACGACTATTTTATGCATTCATTCGATTCTTTCTTAGGTACATTTTCATTATCTTTAAAATTATATTTGTCTACGTGGCCTATAATACCTAGGTAGGTATGATAAAATTCAAAGTATCGAAGTTTCAAAAAAAGATTGTTTTTTAATAGATAAGACATGGTTTTTATATAGCCGGACGTTATTCTAAGTAAAAAAAAGCGTTTGAAATCTAATCCAATGCACAATGTACCTACCTATTTCTAAAGATTGAAATCTGACACACATGAAAAAGGTGAGTAATGTCTACGTTTACTACAGCTTACGGTCATCTGTGCGAATTGCCTTCACAAGGTCGTCGTCAGATGATTGAGGCGATGACTCAAAATTATGATAAATACACGTGTTTGTTTAACTTTAAGGTTTACTTTTGTTTGAATGTCTTCAAGTCGAAATTCCTTTTAAAGATAGGACGTCCACATTTATGCTACATCATTTGATATTTATTCAAAAAATCTGTATATTTATACCGTTCTTAAAGTTTTACGGGACAAATAGTACCTTATACCTTGGGAGTAAAACTTATATAGGACCACTTCAAAGTCTGTACAAAAGCGAAAGTCGCAAAAAGATTTTTTGCAATCCTTTGTTTTCGTCGGTTAAAATGTATGATGCCCAGAGTAAATTTTGTCCCTAATTAACCAGTTCCAGTGGTCGATAAGTACCTCTAATGTCCCCTAGTTTACGTGTTCGATAACTTTATAGCTAAAAGAGGAAAGTTATTCGTATGAGTCAGGTCATTCAATGTCCTTTTAGGTCAGTCGGTGTTTGGTTGTCGTAAAAGACGGTCAGTTGACAACTATCGATTTCTAGATAATTTCTTCGTAAAAACTTAAGGTAAAAGTGAAAGATTTTAATGTAAAAGTGTTGTAGTTTAGTTTTATTTTGAGTGGTATCATGTCAAAACAGTGATACAAAGTTGGAAACTCGAAGATCAGGTTACTCTCGTTTAAGCTCAAGCCATTCTCAAGGCACAATGTTATTAAACCACTCACAACAGAATAAAAACAATATTCTTTTATTTTTTGGCGTATTAGTTTTTTAAATAAAATTGTTAATATGTAAGCTCAACCGTCTACCTCCCTGCCAAATTTCAATAGGATCCGTTCAGCCGTTTAGATATGAAAAGGAAAGAAAGACAGATACACAGAATTTCTTTCAAATTAATATTAGTAGTATGGATTATAGCCCTCCGACCAGGTGGGATGATGACCTGCGAAAGATTGCAGGATGCGGCAAGCTGAAGACAGGGCGCTCATTGGGGGAGGCCTATGTCCAGCAGTGGACTGCTATAGGCTGATGATGATGTATGGATGAAAATGTATCTTAATATAACTAATTACTAACTTTTCCTTTGTCTATTCCAGCTGCGGTGTACTTCGCCGGAGTTGTAGGCGCAATAGGCGTGGCCGTGCTCGGGATATTCTGTATCCTGTCCATCCTGCAGTTAGCCATGGTCTCCTCGAAAGAGCGCGTTGCCATCAAGTACACCAGCCTTGTCATACTGAAGCTGGCGTTGGCGCTGCTAGCCAGTAAGTATACTATTGTTCAAGAATATCTACTACCTATATACTGTTGTACATTTTGGCAGAAACTACCTATAATGTAATTTTAATTTGGAAATAAACAAATTAAAAAAATAAACTGAACGATACAGAACCGTCACGCTCGGGTTAGTAACGCTGAACCAGTCGTCACGCTCGTGTCGGTGACGCTGAATTGGGTTAACTCTACTCCTGTCGGTCGTCGCGCTCAGTCCCATGACGCTGAATCGGGAACAATCTGCTGCTATTGTTCATCACGCTCTGGACGATGACGCTGAATCGCGTCACCAACCCCAGCGCGACGCGTGTTTAGCATCACTTCGTCTTCGTCATTTCGTCTTAGAAGGACTGCATCGTGAATTTAACTAAGTTATTATAATTCTTATGTTTAGTCATTTTTGAATAAATAATTATATTTATTTATATCTATTAGACCATTCTTTAGCCAGTATTCAACTGGTGTCTATTTCGCCGGATTGGTAGTTGCCACAAGCGTGTCCGTGCAAAACAATGGTGCAAAACAAATCATTCTCTACTCGACTTTTATCTAACTCCTATGGTTTCGGCCATCCACTCCCATCTCATAAAGCCACCCTGTATAACCAATGTGATGTATTGTGTTAAGTACATATATCAGTCATTTAGAACTATCTATAACACAAACTTTGCTTAGATGTTGTGTGAATGATAATATTTTTAAAGTTGACCGATCACGGGATACTTTTTAATTTCAAAGTCATAAACAAATGTGTAACCCTAATAATTTAGTGTAGATATTGACCGTTATCTTTTCCTTCCAGCATTGCTGTCCATAGCTGCAGCGGGGCTGTTCGCTGTGCAGGGCGATGACCGAGGTTTCTACCTGACGAGAGGAGAAGCTTTCTACGTTCAGGTAACTTGCCTTCCTTCCTCAACTCACATTTTGTCAGATTTTATCGAAATTTATTTCTTTGGTACCTTCCTATTGTATTCAGTTATTCGTATTTGTAGTTTATCTTTTAGGTTAGTTTTAATTTAAGTAATTTTGTATTGCAATGTATTTCGTTTGTAATTTTTGTTACTTCTTGTAAGGTAAGAATTAGGTTTTATTTTACTTTGACGCTATTTATAGTAATATTTAAAATGATTGTGCGTTCGTTCAGCAGTTCGGCTTCGACCGAGCTACTTCTCAATTACTGTTTGTTTGTGCTCTACCAACTCCTATTATACTTATGTACGATAAAAAAAAAACCACAAACATCGATTGAAATAACCGCACAGTTTGTAAAGCTTCGGTAGTATCATCGTTTCAATATGTATCTATGATCCTCTATGTATACATGTTCTAAATAAAGATTTTTATTATTTATTATTATGTTAATTATTTCCAGATCGTGTGTATAGTGATAAACTCCGTGCTGTTCATAATGTCTGTATACGACGCGTTGTTCGCGCGACGCGCCGGCGGCGACCCGACCAACCCGCTCGGCGCGCCGGAGGGCACCGCCATCAACAACCCCGGCTTTAAAGAAGGGCGAGGTATGTACTGTGCGTCCTACGTTATGACTTACGAAGCTGAGACGTGGACACTCACATTAGGGCTGGTTCACCAGTTCAGTCGCTCAGCGAGCTATGCTCGGAGTTTCTCTGAAGGATAGGATTCGTAACGAATACATCCGACAGCGAACCAAAGTTATCGACATAGCTCTAAGAATTAGCAAGCTGAAGTGGCAGTGGGCCGGCCATAACTCGCGAAGAACCGACAACAGCTGGGGTAAACGTGTTCTTGAGTGGAGACCGCGACTCTGCAAACGTAGTGTAGGACGGCATGTGACCAGGTGGAATGATGACCTGCGAAGGACTGCAGATGCTGTATGCGTTAAGCTGAAAGCTGAAGACAGGCCGCTATGGCGCTCATTAGGGGAGGCCTGTGTCCAGCTGTGGACTACTATAGGCTGATGATGATGAAGTTAGAACAATTTATTATAAGGCTAGTTAGACATACGACCTAAACTAGTTCTTTTTCGATCGGTTGGGAAGCAATATGTAACCAACATTGTACTACAACTTCAGAGTCAGAATTGATAGAATCTTTGAAAACAAAGCTTCACTAATAATTTTAAAAAATCTGCTAGATGGCGCTATATGACTATTTATTATATAGAAAAATCTAACATCAACTGTCAGTCGAAAAAAACCCATTGACGACTTAGAACTTTTAAATCTATCATGTTTACTAACACTTAAGTAATTTAAAGGTTAGTTTTTATTAATTTGTTTTATTTTCATTTTGTTTCTTTGCGAATTTTTTACATTTTTCACAAAATGAAAACTCATTAGACTGTAAAACCTTAACCAACAAGCAGATTTCCTGTGTATCAACAAAACTTAGTTTTATTAGTTGTTAACATGATGTTTGCAGGTATATCGATGACCGATGCTTCAGGCAAGCCTTACAGTACGAATGGGCACGGCAGCGTAGCATCAATGAATACCACAGCCACTACTTTAACAGGTATGTTCCTTTCCACTCCTGGACAAACAGACGGACGACACGCAATACCATCCTAAGCGTAGATCCTACTAATATTATAAACGCGAAAGTTTGTAAGTATGGATGGATGGATGATTGTTACTCTTTCACAAAAAAACTACGGAATGGATTTGAACTTTACAATAATATAGCTTGCACATCAGAATAAGACATAGGCTACAATTTATAAAGATATATTGTATATTATCCAAAATATCTATCACCACGCGGGTGAAACCGCGGGGCGCAGCTAGTATAAAATAAATAATGCTGGACAATCCACACAGCATCATCTAGCCCCAAGCTAAGCAGAGCTTGTGTTATGGGTACTGATGACTGATATACTTAACACAATACATTACATAGATAGATATTTTTTATTTTACATTGATAACGACCAGAACATCCGGAACAAATATCTGCAGATCGTAAGAGATCGCTTCTAAGCGATAAGACCACCTATTGTACTTGTCGCATGTAATGTCTTTTGTAATGATCTGTATCTGGTGTACAATAAAGTATTTTTTTTTATTGTAATGTAAAATAAAAGTCAATTACACTTGAGCGATAAGACCGCCAATTGTAATAAATTTTTAAGATTTTACTGTACATAGTTTTCTATTTAAAGTGCAATAAAGAATTTTCTATCTAATATTTTTATTGTACATTCCAGGTCTATCAGACGCCAGCACAATAACGCGGTCTCCCCTTCGCTCTTCTCTCAAAAAGCCGAAGCCCAAAGGTGACCCGAGCCTCGGCATCCAAAACCCAGGCTACTCCGGCCATTCTCCGCCTCTTAACAGGAATGGAAGCCAAAAGAAAGTGCGCATACAGACACATAGTACTGAGGTGTAGGTCGTCTGAAACTAGGTGGCAGCACTAATAAGGACAATTTGCGGTTACATAGGGGTGGACGGTACCTATATAGATGAAGTTTTTAAAGATAAGAAGTTAAGAACACATTATAAAAAGTATTCCTGACCACGTCGACAGTGTGTAAAACTATTTAATCGTTGGCAAACAATCGCGATAAGTACCCGTGCCCAGTTATTGTGATGTAACTAGATGGCAGGACAATTCTTAACGTTCTGGCTTTTTATCTACCATCTTATCAATCATAAAAATAGAATCCTAAAAGTTTCGTGTAACTGTAAGTAACATGCATATCAGGACAAGACCAAATTAAAGTTTTTATAAAGCGATTTTTATGTATGTGGTTGTTAAACCTTATTTATAAATCGACTTATTCGAAAATTATGAGTTGTAATGTTAGCTTTCCGGACATCTGAGTGTTTTATCTGAAGTTGACTATAAAAACCTATGATAGAAAAGGTACTGAATTCTACAAAAATACTATGTAAGATAGAAATCTCAAATCAAGACTGCTGGAATGGTTTGTTGGAGTTAAGTCTGTCAATGTGGCCTTGTAATTATGCGACCAAGTTTGATAAAAGACGCGACAAGCGTTTTGCAATGTATAGCCCAATTAAAATCAGTTATACAAGAAATTTTACATGATTTATGCTAATTTGAGTTTCCCTAATTCCGGCAAAGTTGCTTAAGCTTTGATCACGGAAGTCAATAATCCAAAAGTGATTTTAGTTGTATTTGTGTTGATTGTAGTCCTTGCTAGTTTCAGAAGTTGTACGGCTATTTTTGAAACTATAAAAAGTATTACAAGTTTACTAAAAGAAAATCGATGTAGTTTGACGAATTAATTACAGCATTGTCAACAATAGGTTCGCAATATTGCGCTAATTATCGTTAGCCTTCGTAAAATCTTTCAACAATGGTTTTCAGTTTTCTTGCATTCGCACTACAACAATCGACTCTTAGCTAATGCGTAAAGACTCAGTTAAAGTTGAGAGAGTTTTACAAGGATGAGGGCAGGGCTAGAGCTTGAAATTTATTATATTAGGTACCCGTAGAAATCAGTCTTTTAGTTAAGATTTAATGATTAAGTGCTAAGCGCACAACGAAGGTGCGCTAACTGACACAATACCACGCGTAACGTGTATTATATTTATTTGTTGTCTAATAGGGACTTTATTTCGATCACAAAGAAAAAACTTATTAAGCTATTTGTACTTTATGCCACGGTGATAACATCGCTTTAGCAATGTTTTGTGTGCATCTAGAGCCAATAATGTCCCAATGCTCGACGCAGGTTTCCCCCTAACAAGCAAGTTATTGGCTTTTATCATATTAGGGGCTTATAGGCCCATAGGAATATAATATAGCCTATATTATATTCCTTATCCATATATTATCCCCACGCTCGGTATTCGAGTTGGGGATCGCAGCTCGGTTGTTGTGTGTATCATCGATTTAATTTTAATATATCGTTTTGGGCACCTATCGTACTATTTAACACCGAATATACTTAAGCAAGTTTACTGTTGTAAGATTTGCGGGTATCGCATTTTATTCACTAGAGTCTAAGTTCAACTGAACATCTATTTATTTTCTTTCGAACATTATTGTTAAGTCTACATTGCATTGGTTCCAAAATTCATGTATTCTAAATTTTATGGAATATTTAATATAAGTAGTAAACAGAGACACGGGTAGTGATTTTAGTGGCATAAAAATCTAAACAAAAGTGGAAAATTTGTTGTTACATCTTTTTTCGACCCTAAAAAAGGGGCGGCAATATTTTTACGCTTTATAACGCCAATAAAAATCACTATCTTTGTTTGTATTTATATTGTGTGTAGTTTACTGCCTGTAAATAGCCATATCGCTTTTAATATTAATTCAGTGTATGGTAGAACTAATATTCGTAATATGCGAGTCAACTTATATTGATTAAAAACAATTTTTGTAAATAATAGATCTACTTGTAACTGTTATCTCGTAATTAGTAATTAAACACTACTATAATTATAAAATAATGAAAGCACATAGCAATAAAAAACATATCTTAACAGAATTATGTTAAAAAATATTGTATCACAATAAAATTATTTACATTTTATGTATATTTTAGCTTGAACAAAGTTCTTTTGTATAAAATCGACACGTTGTATATAAACTTCCAGCACATAGTGTTGTATAAAATTTATTAATGTTTTTATTGTTAGTTGGTTTGCTTTGTTGTACATTTTCAGCAAATTTTATAATATAGATTTACTTTATTATGGTTATAGGTTGTGTGAATATGTCACGTTTTGTAAAATTTATATATTGACTAGACTAGCCCATTATTAATGTTACAGCTACGTGGGAGTTTTTTTATAATATTATATCCTTCACTTATAAACATCTTTAAGCAATAGCCAAGAGTTATTTTGTGGTTTTCTTCTGTTGTTAGGTCAACACAAAACGAATGAAAATCAAGAATAAATAAAAATATTACCATTGCTTAGATTTACAGATTTTTATAAGGTACCCTACTGTATTCAGATTGCTAAAGAAACACATAAATACAATATCCTATTCATAGTACTTATTTCTCGCACAAATCACGTTATCCTGAAAATGCATGTATGTTTTGTATTGTATTATGAATAATTATCAACTGATAATTATGTATAAAACTGAGTTTGTGTTATGGGTAATAAGATTGTTATCCATAACACAAGCTTTGCTTAGCTTGGAGCTAGATGATGTTGATTGTCCAGCATTATTTTTCAACTATTTATTTAGAGCTATACAGTTCAATACTTACCTAAATGTATATCAAAACTAAGAAACAGTGCCTTGCCCTTACACAGTTTGAATGTGCCTTAATGTGTCCATCTTTATTTGTTAATAAATAAAATATTGTTTGATTTTATCCGTCCAATTGTAAATGGTCCAAAAATCGTAATTTTTTTTTTATTCTACTTATAAAAAAACCTAGGTAGGTTATTATACCTTATTAGTTTTAAACTATTTGCATGTACCTATTATACATATAAGCAAATGATTTAAAATAAATAACTAGCCTATTAAGATGTAGCTACCGTACGTTTCAGGCTTTATTTGTATTTATGACTTAATATTACCTAATTTTATTTGTTAATTACCACGGTACTGCCGTGGGTGTTGCCGGTTTCCGTCCAATAGATGATGATCTGATTTAATTACTAAACCTAGTTGAATAAAGAGTCTTAGAAGTAATCAAGTTGTTTTATTAAAATGTCTACAGAGAAAGAAAACCCATCTAATTTTAAGAATCCTACTAATATTACTAACGCGAAAGTTTGTATGTATGGATGTTTGTTATTCTTTCACGCAAAAACCGATGAACGGATCGGGCTGAAATTTTGTATACAAGTAGTTCCAGGCCCGGAGTACTTATAACATAAGTATATAGCGTAAGTGGGCGTAAGATATTCTTTTTATCCTATAAAGTTCCCGTGGGATATAAATAATAATACACAAAAAACATCCAAAACATTTGTCCCGAGGAGGGAATCGAAACCATAATTTCCTGCCTCGCTCGCTGGACCTCAAAATCGTAATCATCGGCAGGCAGGTATCTAAGGAGATTTAGGTAATAGATTTAAATGAAATAAAATTGTATTACAACATTTTTTATTTTATTTTCATGTTTTATAAATAGGTCGGTACCTAATTAGTAATTACATAGTAATTTTTCTAATTTTCAATTTTTTTACAACCCTAAGTATGTCTTTTTTGCTCGCTGTTACCAAATGTCTCATCGATTTGTTACATCAACATTGGCTTGGTACCTATTGGTACTGTTTGCTAGGTGAGTGTGTAAAATACAAACAGACCCATCAAGGCGTATGAAAACTTTCGAAACAGCCTTCTAAACATAGAGGCACATCACATGATTTACATTTGTACACAGTTTTCTTTGTTTTTTGTTTATTTATTTGACACCACAAGCAGCCTACTCTACCAGCAGACGAGCGTGAAGAACCGACCGTTCGAGCTCCGTCAACTTCCGAGCGAATTATAAAATGTTGGTTTCCAGAAAACCTCAGAGGCAAAATAGCAGTTTTTCGAGTCACTTGATGCCGACGTGGCTTAGGTACATAAGGCAAGTGTTGGTTGATGATAGAGTTGACGAGCTCAAGACGATACGCTAGCTGTTTAACGCCCCCAGCCGATGATGATTGGTCGACAAGAATGCGACTGTTAAAAATAGACGCATAGAGCAGCTGCCTAAACATTTTCTTATACCATTTTCTGTTACGTTTACGCTCTAGTAAATATGGTTCCAGCATCTGATCTTTACAGTCTACACCTCTCATGGAGCAGTTGTAGTCGGCAATGACTGCAGGTTTCTTGTGTGACCGCCGACCAGGCTTACTCGGCAATTGCACTGACTCGGTACCATGACACGTGGATATCGTGTAAACGGTTTTCTTATCCTGGTACGCCATCACTACCACATCTCCAGAATGCCACGCTATGCATGCGCCCTCTGAAGGTGTCGCTAGTTTGATCAAAGGTGGAAGATGTTTTCGTGATTTCTGTAAGGTGCCCACGCAATCAGTCTTGTTCCTCTTCAAATACCTCGCTAGCAAAGGGGAGGTAAACGAGCTGTTTAAGAATAATGTATGCCCCTTGTTTAACAAAGGTTTCATGAGCTGCACTACAAGATCTGTTGCTTTCAGCGAGCGAGGTTTGTCTTCCGAGATATATTCTTTGCCTGTAGTGATAATAAATGCCCAAAGGTAACCCGTATTAGATTCACACAGATCAAAAGATTTAATACCAAACTGAACAGGATTTCGTTTCATATACAGGTTCCCCTTTGACAAAGTCAACGATTCATCTACGATTATGTTTTGGTGCAAATTGTAAGCCTGCTGGAATTTAAAGTTGAGATGCTCGACCAAAGGCCCTAGAGGGAACAATTTAGAAGAGTTGGGCGTCCGGGTCTCGTTATTCACAAAGTGTAATGCCCTGTTCAAGTTCCAATATCGCGCCTCAGTTAACAGCGATCTAAATATCCCAGTTTTTAGAAGGGGATTGGTCGAAAAACATGATTTAACTGTTGGCATTTTGATGACCCCGGTCATCATCCAAAATGCAAATAAGATTAATATTTCATGTGTGTTTGTATCAACCCAATCCCTGGCGAATACTTCTGAAGTTGACGACAATTCCACAGCATATCGGTTAGTTTCCTGCACTATATGTTGAAGAATGTCATCATCCCAGTAGATGCGGAAGGCTTCGTAAGCGCTCTTGACTGGGACGGTGGGGCCAGAATCTTTCGGCTGGAATTCCTCCGCACAACCTTTAAAGGAATCCATAGACACCCAATTGAATACAGTGGCATCAAGGTCTTCGTTTAACAATTCCTTCGCTTCGAATTCTCCATCCTGATGATCTTCAATATCACTCTCTGCTTTCACTCTGGCGTTCTGCAATCTGTCTTTTGTGCCTTGCATTAGTCTCGAACGAGCGTTACCTATACCATTCATTATTTGTGAGCCAGGTGGAACATCTTGGTCCTCAGAGTGTACTTCTAGACGTTTCTGCCCGCGCCGGCATCCACTTACGCCGAGCGCAACCCTTGTGGCCCCACGCGTGGGAGTAGAGTGCGCTGTGCCCTTACGCGAAGCGCCTCTCTTCTTCTCCTTCGCAATAAGTCTACGTGGCCTGGCACGGCTGCCCCTGATGCTTCGAGTATTCACAGTACTCAGGCTTGGTTGAAAGTCCATGGTATCGCTGAAAAATATACGTTACTGTTATTGGTATGCGAACTTTAAAGCGAGTTACTGTGACCTCGCTACACAGAGACCGAATGTTCACAGCGAAGCGAAGTCTCACGAAACGGACGAATGCAGATTTCTGTCCCTCGATTTAGCAAAGGACAGAAATTAGCATTTGTCTAGGTGAAATAGATAGATAAATTATTTATTTTTTAATGTAGGTAGCCTGGGAGAAATCGCTGTCAGCGTTAAGGCCGCCTATTGTACTGTTAATATTTAGATATAAGGTTGTATTTTGTTATGTTTTTAAGTGCAATAAAGTTTTCATTCATTTATTCTGCTAAGACAACAATAATAATTGAGGTAGACTTCATCATGACGGACAGCACGCACATCTTATAAGCCCCGCAAGTTGATATTGCGATGGAACCTTGTCACAATAACAGCTGCGTGACGTCATCCGTCGCAAAAAAGTACAGATAGCAAAAAAATTTTATAAAAAGTAAATAAGCTAGGGTTATGGGATATTTGAAAAATATTCAAAATGTCTATTACTAGTTGCTTCGACATTAAAATGTCCTCAGTAGTGTTCGAAGCACTTTTTAAGGCACAGTTTATATTTTGGATAACTAACTTAGAGTCTTCTTTCTCTTTTAAAAAATAATTGTCCACTTTAATTATCATTTCACGAGCACGACTGTTAATTCATTTCTTACTCATTTTAACGGGTGACAGGTAACAAAACTAAACAACAAAACTCAATAAAACAGGATAACAAAAACAAAAAGCTATAACAAGTACTCGATGCGCGTAAGCACGTAAGCGCGGGCTGACCTTGCGAACGGTACTGACGGTGCGACGTCGACTACGTCACCAAGATGGCCGCCAATCACAATATGAACTTGCGGGGATAATAAGAGAGTTCTCAATGACCAACAGGTTCAATACCGGATCTGATCACCGACTCTTCCGAGGCTCTCTGAATATCAACCTGAAGTTTGAAAGAAACCATCTGGTGAAACCGCGTGTTCTAGATGTTTTTATGTATTATGGAAAATTCATGTAATGAATCGAGAGGGCGTAATATATCGTGGAGGATTTTCTCGAAAGAAAATTATGATTTTTTGTTGTGAATAATTTTATTATTTTATTAGTAATTGTATCGCGTGTTATAATTGTACTGAAAATTTAATTTAATTAATGTTCCATATTAAGTACCTACTTGCCTTGACAAATAAAATTGTTATTATTTTAATATTTAAAATTTTATTCAATTGTAAGTAAGTATACATTGGTTTTTATTATTCGACTTGTTAATATTATACGTCGTCGGTACATTAATAAAAAACACAAAAGACAGAAAACAAAAAAAAAATTGTACCAATAGTGAAAAACAGAATTAACACATATAAATTATACACAGAAAAATCTGAACAAAGAAAGGGAATGAAATAAAATCACATATAATAAACAAAATAATAATACCTAAAATTAAAATTAACTGGCTCAAAATAAGAAATAATGTGAAAAAAACTAAAAATATGGTTTAACAACGTGTTCTTGAGTGAAGACCACGACTCGGTAAACGTAGTGTAGGGCGCCCTCCGACCAGGTGGGATGACGACCTGCGAAAGACTGCAGGTAGATGCTGGATGCGGCAAGCTGAAGACAGGGCGCTATGGCGCTCATTGGGGGGGAGGCCTATGTCCAGCTGTGGACTGCTATAGGCTGATGATGATGATGATATGTTTGAGGAATCATATTTAGCAATGGGTAGGGTGGCAGTAGTATATTATGTACTCAAAAGGCTGGTTGGTACCTACTCACATTGGGTTTATAGGATCATTATCAGCCAAAGTTCTCATATTCGTTGGGCTGTGGTGTGTGTCAGTCCCTCCTAAGGTGACGGTCAGTATCTCCCTGAAAATATACAATGAGATTCAGTAAAATTCTTTTATTTACATGTTATTTCTATTAAATGACGAAAATTTTCTGTGTCTGTCTGTATGTCATGCGATTCTAGAATAATCAGAATAATCAATTTTGGTAAAAAAAAAATACATGGCATAGACCTGGTATAGGTTGACATGACTACTTTGCTACTTTTTTACTACGTAGACAAACTACCACAAGTCCACATAATCATCATCAGCTTATGTTAGTCCATGGCTAGACATAGGCCTCCCCTAATGAGCGCCATAGCGCCCTGTTCAGCTTGACAAGTCAGGCGGAGCCATTTCTCCGCCACATGTTTAGTTGTACGAGTATTTTTTTCCTTTTTCTTACGTTAAAAAATCATTTATTATTATAAATAAAATAAATAAATAAATAATGCTGAACAATTCACACAGCATTATCTAGCCCCATGGTAAGCAGAGCTTGTGTTATGGGTACTAGATAACTGATATACATAATACAATACATTACATAGATAGATATTTTTTATTATATATATAGAAAACGACCAGAACACCCGAAACAAATATCTGCAGATCGTACACACATTTCTTCCGAGGCGGGAATCGAACCCGCAACTTCATGCGTCGCAGGCGGACCTTCGCCCACCGCGCCACATCGGTCGTATTATATCCCACCGTTTCATTCTTTTAGACCTAATTATGTCAACGAACGAAGATGAACGATGTGGCGCGGCGAAGGAAGGTCCACTAGGCAGGAGGTTGCAAGTTCGATTCCCCCCTAGTACGATCTGCAGATAGATCAGGGTGTTTTATATGTATAATAAAAAAAAACTCTATGTCGTGTATTTTACTAAGTATACTTAGTATCAGTCATCAAGTACCTATAACACAAGTTCTGCTTAGCTTGAGGCTAGATATGATACTATAATGCTGTGAGAATTGTCCACCATTATTTATTAATTTTAATGTAGTATTTTATACTAAAGTTTACAATTAGGTCATTATATTTGTTTACTGTTTCATTCTTTTAGACCTAATAGTGTAGTGTAAAGTAGTTTACAATTATAGGTATGTTTCATTTTATGTTTTCTATCTTTTGCAGTCAGCCCATAACCTGCACCTATCTATACAATAAGTTTTTTGTTTTGAAGAAATATTTTGTATTTTTTTTTGTATGTCGCCAGTCACTGAATAATCTTATAGCCTCAACAACCATTACTTGTTATGAGTTGTGACTGCAATATTTTATTGTTAGGTAAGATACTTACAATGGGTTGATAGTCTCAGTTTCAGTCATAGTCCTCAAATCCGTTGGGCTGTGGTGTGTTTCTGTCTCTCCTAAGGTGGTTGTCAGTATCTCTCTGAAAATTAACATTATGGTCATATTTTGTGATTTGTTTCTTTACATATATTACATTTGTTTCAGAGATTTAAAACAATGAGGGCAATTTTAAGCATTTTAGATTTTTTTAATGCAATGTGTTATGTATAGCACATGTGCTTTATGTAGTAAAAAGCATAATATTAACTTTAATTTGTAATATGGTATAAAAGTGCCACAAAAAATACAGTCAGATTTCCTGGCCTTACTAGAAATTAATATACCTTGGGCTACATTATCCTGTGTAAATTGTCCAAAATTATTATTTTATTTATGGGTTTTATTTGAATCCAGAGACAAGTCCCAGCAATGTGCAGGTACATACATATATACAAATTAACAGGGTTCAACTCTTATTTAATGAAGTAAAATATAATAAAGTACAAAATCTGTATGATTTAGGTAAGTAACTCATACTCACAATGGGTCAATAGTTCCATTGGGTATTATCGTCCTGTAGCATAGAACCGAGACATTGTTGACTGCATCCTCATTATCCTCGTCGTAATCAGATTCAGGATCAATGAGAGCCTCCAAGATTCCATTGGGCATGTTTCTATAAGTATTTTGAGACATCTACTAAAAATATAGAAATACACAAATACAATTTATTAAATATCAAACCATTTAAATAAAAATGTATAAAACCTATTTAAAAATCAAATGTTCTATTAGTATTTCGGAACATCTACTAAAAGTATAGTTTTAAAAATATTGTTTATTCAGAGATACTTACAATTTATTAAATAAAACCTATTTACAAGTCAAACTTTCTTTCAGAATAAAATTTTGTTGAAAATAATGTGTGAAATCATATTTTTTTTTGTTCAGAGTGTGAATGTGAATCTACCAGGTGTCTAACAGGTCGCTGGTTGGATGTTCTACAGGTACTTGACCCCAGACCAATCTATCTAGACGCTAATGTAGGTATACAGTATTAATTATTAAGTTTGTTGTGTATGGTAGTTTTTAAGGTAAATAAAAATATATTTCTTTCTTTCTAATGTCACATCGCTCCTATCTCATTTTTCCCTGACTAACTGATAGCGGTATAATGCAGCTTATGATTGGACAGCATTAATCCCTTGGCAGTTGATGGGCAGCAGTGTCGGTAGTGGGAAAACTGTGGCCTTCACTTCAGCATAGCGATTATGACATCACCCATTTAAATGAATCAATAAGGCACTTAGTAGAGGAGACTTATTAGAAGTCCAGCAGTGGAGTGCTTCATACCTAAACGCTGAAGTTGTTATTGTAGTTCTGCCATTGACCATAACAACCCATCACCAGACGCTACACTTAAACAATAACAAGGAAGGTGGGCTGGGCACCTAGGGGAAGTCCCTATTTCTCTTTCTACGTCCAGCACGGTAGTTATTATTTTTCAAATCATGGAAAATTTATTGAAAAAAACAGTTATATGTACCTACTAAAAATCATTGCGAAGACGCTGTCGAGAGCGTTTCTATGCATTCCGGTTAGATTGGTGGAACCTTGCCAACGAACGCGATTCCTGGACACCTTTGCCCAGCGGTGGGACCATATCTCCAATATAAAAGTTACTCTATGGATGGGACAACATGGGTTAGATAAAAATACTTACATTTTTGTCGTTGTTTTAAACACAAAAAATCACAGTTCGTTTTGATTTCACAAAAATGAGATAGGGCTCAACTCATATAATAATTATATTTTTTGTATTGTAAAATACTTTACTCTTCGGAGAAGTCTTAGGCCTTCCTTTCTTTTTTTTTCGTTCGCAGACCAATTTGTTTACGTTTTGTTAGGTAGGTATGGTAAATGTTTTGTTTTTTGTTTCGTTCGTCGATCGATAATTTTGTTCTATATAATTCAACTCAATTCAACTTCTTGTAGAATACATTCTGAGGTAGTGTTGCCGATCAATATTCAAATATCGATAGTCTATCGATAGCCTATCGATAGTCACGAGAAATAAATAGTATCGATAGGCCTATCGATACTATAAATAGTATCGATACTATCGATAGTATGAAATGCAGCAATAACTTTGAATTTGACAAATACTATCGATATTGTCGATAGTATTGCACATCTAATGTGACTAAACTATCGATAGTATCGATACTATCGATAGTATTCCATGAAAACCACCAATCTAATCGATACTATCGATAGTTTGGTACTATCGATAGTGGCTTATATTTCGATAGTATCGTTAGTTTTTTCGAGTGTAAGTGGGTACGTGTACTACTTAGTAATAACTAGTGATCAAAAGTACATAATTGTGAAAAAAAGTTAAGAAGTGTGTGTCAAAAAATGGAAATCAAACGAAAATCTTAAATGTGGGATTTTTTTGAGCGAAATGTGGAGGCTAGTAAAGTAAAATGTAAAACTTGTGGTGCAGACTTTAAGTACAGTAATAACACTACAAATATGAAAAAGACCATTTACAAAGAAAGCATCCTGAATTATTGGTTGCTACTAATTCTCAAAATATCGGACCACAAGAGAACATTGAAAATATTCAAATAAATGTGGCAACCTACAATAGTAACTCACTTAAATAATAGTAATTACGCATGTTACCTTCACCTTCACAGTGTCTTGATATTATTGAAATATATGCTACTATCAATAGTATAATAATGTCAACATAATGATAGTATCGATTGTATCGATAGCTTTTATATAATACTATCGATATTGTCGATGTTATCGATAATTTTGTAACTTTGTAATTAGATACTATCGATATTATCGATTTTATTACAAAAGGTAAATATGATTACCGTATTTCATCCTATCGATAGTATCGATACTATCGAAAGTATCGATACTATCGAAAGTATCGATACTATCGAAAGTATCGATACTATCGATAGTATCAATACTATCGATAGAGTTACTGAATTTCAAGGTCAACTATCGATAGCCAAACTATCGATATTTCGGCAACACTACTCTGAGGAGAATGACTTAGCTTAGGCCAACCAAGGGTTTCCCGCTGTAGTCATAAAATAACCTGATAAAATAAGACTGCCTGCACGCATGAATGAAAAAAATACTTCTATGGTTCTGTGCTACTCTACTGAACTCTATGTCTGAACGAACGAAGCGTGTCGTCGCTCGTCGTCGTTATTTACATCATGATAAATTTAACACTAAAAAGAATAGGAATGGATGAACCATGAATTTCTTCATTCGATGTTTCGGTAGGTTTCGGTGTTCTGTTCTGTCTGATTTATTTATAGGATGTTTGTGTTGTGTTGTGTCACTAACTCATCAGTACATGCGTTTTCAGTAAGCGTAAAAGATTACCTTGTATAAATAATCTATGCACATGGTTTGGTTCATACATAATAATAGTCTGGTAAATTTTACTTCGTCTACAAACTAACCTTCAATAAGCTACCGTATCAAATACCACATTTCAAATTCTGGAATCTGTGATTCCTGGGTATTGTGTTGTGTTCTTCCGCTGAATGTGTTGTGATTTTACATCCGTCATTATATTTAAACTGTTATTTCGTTATAAAATACATTTTTATTATTACTATTGTTTTGAGGTTGTGCTTATGTTCATTAATTCATTATCACATCTCTAAAGGAATACTACACTTCTTTTCACTAGTGTTGTTTAACTCCATTTTGTATCATTCCAGTTTATAATAATAAATGTGTCGGTGGATATCAAAAATGGTAAACTCCTAGCTAACACATCTTTCAGGGTGAATGTTTTTCTTATTCAGATCATTGCAATTACATTTTCATAAGAGAGAAAAATGTTTAGTAGATGTATCAGAGATAATAAGGAGATTTTGCATACTTTAAAATGATTGAAAAGACCTAACTTTTGTGAAAAATATAAAATGTGTATGGATTTAGCCCCGTTTGAAAATTAGGTAGTGGATTTTACGTGTTTTGAAAAAATCTATGTGTGGATTTAGCTAGTTTTGATTAACGTTATGTTACGTTTGGATCACAGGGATAGGGATGTCAGCCTCAATAAAATGTATCGACACTATCATCATGATCAAGAATACAGTTAGCTTAACTATTTCAATATTTTGAATACTAGGAATTCTAATTAATTTCTTTTTTAATTGTAATTGAGAGTTTGCTTGTTAATAAAGTATCTACCAAAAATAAAACTGGGTTATGAATGAAATAACTTTATGCTCCTAAGGACCAAGCTAAAAATCCCTATACTAAATCACCACCCACTGTTCTCATCTGAGTACATAAACTTTATGAGACCTACCGCCCACAGATATTTACAGTAGGGCCTCGCTAATCCGGATGGGCAAAAAATCGGCCCTTGCTGGATTATCAAGGTGTCCGGATTATAGTCTGCAAAATTAGGTTGAGGTTTATCATATATAAATACATACAAATATGTACATAACACATTAAATAAAATACCTACTAATTTATGTGACATAAGACTTTTATTATACATAGAAAAATACACACATGCTTTTAGTAAAAAAAGAGTTTATGTTGATGTGAAAAAATCTGTAATACTCTTCTGCTTGAGATTTTCGTTCTTCATTTCGAAAGCGCGGTCTCTCAGTCGACGAAGTAACATAATTTCGTGGCTTTCTAAATTATTATCTTCAGCCCATTTCAAAGCTGTGTTTAAAGCTCCCATAGCTTCTGCAGGTGTTACATGTTTGGAAGTGGAGACTTCAACAGTGTTGAAGTTCTGTGTCTTTACAGCTTTGCCACAAAAATACAAGAGGCTTTAATAAAAAATAAAATTCGTTTTCGAAAGCAAATGCCAAAATTTTAAAGTAAAAAAGATTTTAAAGTTATTTAAATATTTTCTTTTTTTATTTTCTCGAAACAAATGTCAAATTATCCCATTGAAATATAATTTCTTGTCTTAAAACTATGTTTTTTTAATAAACATATTTGTATTGCCTTTTAAGTCACGAAAAAGAATAGACCAAACAATTAACAAAAAAAATTAAAATTTCCGTTTTTTGAAGTCGATGCGCGGGTAGAAGGAGACTATTTAGAAAGTTCTTTTTTGCTTTTTATTTCATTATTGGAGGTGGGTCACGTTTTTATTACTATTAGAAAACAAACAGAAGAAATAAAAAATTTCCCATACAAGAGCGACCCACCCTATTCAACACATTCGTCGCCATCTTGCTCGTCATCTTCACACATAGCCGACTGCACGATCTCCTCGTCAGTTAACACCTCACATCTTTGCAATTCTTCATCGGCGCCACCAGAAGCCCACGCTTGGGCTTCTGCCTCAGTTATTTGCGGATAAGTGCTTCCTCTTAATTTGTTGATCAGCTTGGCCAGGGGAATATCATCCTCTGGTTCGAAGTTTTCATTTGCGTGAAGTTGAGGACACAAATTCTTCTACGATTTCTTTATAAGGGACTCTTTAACAGCCGCCCAGCAGTTTGCTAAATTAAAAACTGTGTCCTTTAAAGTTATGCATTTTAATGAATCAGCGAGATTTTCATTACTCAATGGATTGGCGAGACAATCAATTAACAGTGATTTGCGATAATTTTGTATAACATTCTGATCCATGGGTTGTATACACGCAGTGGTATTAGGTGGCAGGAACATTGCAAAAATGTTGCCATCTTCAGTTATGAGTTCTTCAGCTGATGGATGACCGGGACGATTATCCAGCAGTAACAATGCCCGTGTTGGTAAGTTCACCGATAAAAGGTGGCGTCGGACTGCAGGTACTATTCCATCTTGAACCATTCAAGGAACAAGTCTTTAGTAACCCAAGCATTTTTCTGTGCTCGATAACATATTGGGAGATTTGTTGATTTAAAAGTACGCGGGTATTTCGCTTTTCCTACAACTAGCAATTGAAGCTTGTGAGTGCCAGCTGCATTAGCACACGGCATGAATGTGATCCTCATCTTCATCATTTTTCTCCCGGAAGCGGACTGCTCATCACCAGAAGCTAAAGTATGATCAGGCAACAATCGCCAGTATAAACCAGACTCATCTGCATTGTAAATCTGTTCTGCTGTTAGGTTTTTTTCTCTAATAACTTTCTGAAGCTCTTGCTGAAATGGTCCGATAGCAGCTTCATCGCTTGATAGTTTTTCACCGACCATTTTCAAGCATCTTATTCCATGGCGTTTTTTAAAATTATCTAACCATCCCCTACTTGCATTAAAGCTGGTACTCGAGTTAGTGATCTGGCGATGGAAAATACGGGCTTTCTCGCAAATCATATCACCACTTATTGGAACATGTAATCGCCTTTGTTGCAAAAACCATGTAAACAAAGCATAATCTAAAATGGGATTCTCAGGTTTCTTGAGTGTTCTTTTCGTACACCGGGACCACGTTCTGTGTGGCTTACAAACTTTAAAATCTTGTCTTTGTTCTTCTTTATATCGCCCACAGTTGACCTGCCTATATCGAACTTCCGAGCAATGCAAGGGTAGCTGTCGCCTTTGTCAATCATCTCTATAATTTGTACTTTATCTTTTATAGTTAATGTCGAA
Source organism: Eupithecia dodoneata (assembly GCA_947044415.1). NCBI lineage: Eukaryota > Metazoa > Arthropoda > Insecta > Lepidoptera > Geometridae > Eupithecia > Eupithecia dodoneata. The sequence continues at coordinate 8,905,400 of OX345670.1, forward strand.
TGTTTACGCCGGGGCGGCGCCATTTTGTGAAACGCGATCACGAGAGCGAGAATAACACAGTAGGTACGTACGAACAAGCAAATCGACTGATGACGAACAACACACTAACTCGACGAGGGCGCGGGTGGCGTGATGTGAAAATCCCCCCGCTTCCCCGTGCACAAACCTCCTGCGTCCGGATTACAGCGATCACCGAGCTAGTGGGGGTCCGGATTTGCGATCTTAGTGGTTGTTACCTTAAATCAGTGGTTCTCAACCTTTTAGTCATGAGGGACCATTTTACCAAATGTTTGTCTTGCCGCGGACCACCCAGTTGGTTTTCCTAAATTAAGGATTGTTTGATAAAGAAAACAAGCACAATTTCATAATTAGCACTCATTTATTTATTATTTAGCAAAAATTTTTAATTTACTTAATGTGATTTTTGTGACTGCATACTCTTTACTAACTTCTGAATTCTTGGTTCAGTGCTACTCAAAGCTAAACGCATGTCGGCAGTGGCATCCAACCGATTTCGCTGCTTGTTTTTAATCATCAGAAGCGTCGAAAACCCCTGCTCGCATAGATACGTCGATGAAAATAAAGTTAGGTAACGCATAGCAATGTCTCGAAGCTTTGGAAAAGAAATTGCTTTTTGGCTCCAAAATTCCTCAAGATTTATTCCTGATTCGAATGTATCTTTTAAGTTCGTGTTGTGTTGCATTTCAATCACTTCTTCTTGAATTTCATCAGAGACTTCGGAAACATTGAGAATGAAAGGATTCCGGATCAGTTTCTGAATAATTTTGTCCCCGCAGTCAGGAAAATAGCGATTGAATTCACTTTTTAATTTTGTCAAATGAGCCATAATGTTTTTCTGAATTTCTTCTTGAATATCTGCACCTTGTCCGTAAATAATTTGGTTGAGCGTATCGAATGCAGAAAAGTTTTTTCTTTCGACCTTATTAATCCATAGCTCGATTTTAGCAATAAACGCCCTGATTTTATCTTCATATGCAAATATGTTGCTCATGCCTTGCAACTTCAAATTTCCCGATCCTTGCAGTTGAAGGTTCAATTTATTTATTTGCGCAAAAAAGTCGACCAAATAAGCAAAACTTATTTTATATTCGGGCTCACAGAACTGATCTAGCAACTCTTTGTTTTCCTTGTAAGTTAAGAATATTTGTACTTCCTCTCTTAGTTCGTACAACCTCGACAGCATGTTTCCTCTCGAAAGCCAACGAACTTCTGTGTGGAAAAGCAGAGTTTCGTGTTCAGAGTTCATGTCAGAACACAACTGTTTGAATAGACGAGTATTGAGTGCGCTCTTTTTAATAAAGTTGACTACTTTTATAGCTGTTTTCAGAGCTATAGTAAAGCATTCCGGGAGCGTTTTGGCAGCCAATGCTTGACGGTGAATAACGCAGTGCGTCGTTATTGCGGATGGATTTTTGATTTTACATTTACCCCTACATAGTTATTCTATAAATATTATTTGAATAACAATTACGATACCTAAAAATCTATATATTATTATTAGGGGGTAAAAAGAAACAAACTAAGATGTCCCTAGTAACACTTTGTGATGCCGAGGTAAATGTAAATGGTTTACATATAATGAGGTAATTGTAAACTGGATGCTAGTTTTGTTACAACATTCATCATAATATAGGGGGTAAAATAAAACAAAAATTGTACTAATAAATCAAACTTATATTTATTTGTTCTCAAGGTTTCTCATAGATGTCGATTGGTTTAGTGAATTTATAAAATATTCTTTCGCCTTTGAGAGATATAATTGGTTCTGGTAAAACACCAATTATATCCCCAATGGACACACAGCATAAATCTTTCTCGTTTAGTGTTGTTTCGAAGAGTCAACACTTTTTAATGAGGTAACTACAATTTCGTTGTTGTCTTCATCAATATTATCTACCATACATTGGTATCTAAAAGTAGTTGCAAGTCTTTTTCCTCCCATAAACTTTGTTATAACATAATTTCCTTTTAGTAGATTGTCAGTTGGCATTGCCTCTAAAAAGTCACATTCCTTTGCAGTTTCAAATTCACATTCTACATTGTAATCACTATTGTCACTATCTGCATATGATACTAAAGTTTGCTCTTCCTCAGACTCACTGGTTTCACTGACGCTTCTTTTCTTTGTGGTTCGCTTCTTTGGACCTTTATCCGTCTTTTCAACTACTTCTTCCTTAGACTCACTGTCAGTTTTGGCAAGCCTTGGTTTTTTTGGGTCATTATTTACCTTGACATCATCATTTTTATTCATGCATTTTGTCCGCTTGCCTTGACCCTTATTCTTTTCTAGCTTAATTGTTTTCTTAGGTCCTTTATTCTTCTTGTCTTCTTCCGCTTTTTTTAGTCGCTCTTTCACACCATCACTAGTAAGAACTTCACCATAAGTTGCGACCTTGAGCCTTGGTATCACAATTTTTTTTTTGTTTTTCTGGGGTATTTTTCTGTATCTTTGAATAGTTAATGGCTGATAGTCATATATAAACAATTTAATTAGCAAATTATTTAAAACCCCACATGTTACACAGACCATTTTTTTCAGTAGACAATAAAAACGGAATAAATGCCTAAATATCTGCTAAACTTTAGATTTTTAGTTTTTATGTATTAGTTTATGATTATGCAAGTTATTTAATAGCAATATATTTTTTATATTATAGAATACTTGAGGCCAGAGGGGGGTCCTCTGGCCTTAAGTATTCTATAATATATGGTACACAAAAGTGTATAAGTCTGATTGTACCAGGGTTAAATTGCACCTTCGTCAAAATATACAGCGGATATGGGTCAAAATATTCAAACGGCCTTAATGATTCTATGACAGAATATTTGAATGCCAAAATGTGCAATCGACATAAAGAGAAAGTGGCAATACATCCATTGCTTGAAAATAATCCTGTGACAAAATTTGCAACCGAGTAATAGTGCAAGTGGTTATACGCTCACATTCCCGTGATATCCCGTTTTTGCCCCGAACACCCGTCTGCAATAAGTCGAACTTGATTGCATTCAGGTGAAAAATCTGTATTGTAATTGTAAAGCCGATGGTAAACTGAAGATACTATGAGATTTGCATCTTTTGCAAATTTATCCTCAGTCCAGCAATAACTGAACACATTTTCTTTTGTTAATGCTGATTTGGAGTTACCTTCCACAATTGTAAAATTGTACCTTTGCCAAAATGTACAACGGACATGAGTCAAAATATTCAAACGGCCTTAATGATTCTATGACAGAATATTTGAATGTCAAAATGTGCAATCGACATAAAGAGAAAGTGGCAATACATCCATTGCTTGAAAATAATCCTATGGCAAAATTTGCAACCGAGTAATAGTGCAAGTGGTTATACGCTCACATTCCCGTGATATCCCGTTTGTCTCAGCAATCGTCATTGATGCATCGATGACGTTTGTTGGGTCAAACGGGATATCAAATAATTTAAAACATTCGTAATACCATTCGTCCCACCATTACCTTTAGCCACTTCGTCACCATTATGTAGGTACTTGAAAGTGACAGCAAATGTCAAAAATTACAGAAAACTTCAAAAACGACAGAAAACGTCAAAACATAAAATCACAAAAGCTATAGCTTTTTTTTTGCTATTTTTGACGTTTTCCGTCATTTTTAGCAAACCACGCATCCCTATTTTTATATACAGGAAGTAGATTAATACACTTGGGTGCAAAAAATTCGCACATTGATAAATTGTCATCAAAATTTGAAAATTCAAAAAAAAAATGTTTTTTTTTGTCTTTTAGTATCCAAAGTTAAAGTCTATTTCAAAACCTATCCAGAGGTACCTTATTTTTCCTTATACCCTGTCTACTTATTGATTTTTGGGGTAACGTCATAAATAACTGTTTTAAATTACTAAAATTAACATTAAAATTAGGAGTTTAAATTGAATTGAAACATGAAAATCAGCATAAAACATTTTTATTAATAAGGTGTTTTCCCTCCCCTAGCCTGAATGACTGCTTCCATGCGATTTTTCATAGAAATAACTACAGTTTTTATGAAATCTTGCGGGATGGCCTCCCATTCCTCTGCGATCGCCTGTAGCTGCAGCTCCTGGAGATTCATTGGAGCAGAGTCTCTGGCCCGGACTCTTCTTTTTAGCTCGTCCCATAAATGTTCGATCGGATTAAGGTCCGGGCTGCGAGCTGGCCACTCCATGACAGGCACAGCAACCTTATCTTATAAAATCTTTTAATAGGTAACAAAAATAATGTGGAGATGAATTAGTTTAATGTTGGTAATTACTAATCAGTTCTGTAGGTAAGTATAGATAATCAACAATCAAATACGAAATAGGATTTTAAATAACAACTAATAAATAACACACACCAAACAGTGTCGCTGATGTGGTACGTTGCGTCGCTGTCTGTAGCAAATGAAAAATTTTGAATGTAAAATTCCCACCAAAAGTTTCAATACGTTTGGTGTGGGTCAGCTTTTAATTTCGTCTGTAAAAAGATCATTATATATGGAAGCATCCGAATTTTCACTCAAATTAGATACAGATGAGATTGCTGGAATTTCGTCTGATGTAGACTGATGCTGATTATTAGATGTCTGTGTTTGAGATTCTGGAGATGTATTCGTAAAGTATAAAGAATCTAAGTAATAATAATCTCGAGTATACGATTGTGGCGTCGCGTATTTTCAGATAATTCCAATAATATCGTATTTGGCAACCATCTTACGACTTTCCGGGATCCTCTTAAAGTCGTTTAATAAAGACAATAAAAAATATCTATCTCCATCTTCGGAATCATCTTCTATTGCATTTTTTTTATTTTGTAATCTTTCTGCGATTATTTTTAAATTGTGTTAGTGTCATTGTTATCGTCGGCAGGTGAACTTTTAGTTTTACCTTTCACTGTTGACACAGTAGGATTATCACAAAGCTGTTGATTTTTTTCTTTTGAATCTGGTTTTATTTCATACAGTTCCGACAAAAACTGTAGCCGATCAAAATAAAAGAATAAGAATAAGAATAAAGAATATTTATTTCAAAAATTTACAAGTTAGCCTTATTATCTATGAACTTTTTACCCATTTATTTTTATAAGTAGTTACTTATACCAAAACTATAAAAAAAAAAAAATCTTAATACTATGCAATTAAGTAGGTATGTATACGAACTTGTTAAGGCTTCCATTTGTTGTATGAATCATAACTTCCGTGTTAGTAATAATACTGTGTTACGGCAAGTTAGAGCTCAGTACCTCGCATGGCGCTATTATGATAAATATTTGGTTACAATAAAAGAACGTATTAACGTTAATGTATACTAAAATTTTAAATTTAAAAAAAATAACTGTAGGTTAAGGAAAGAAAAACAGTATAAGAAATTGTGGCTATTAATGGCAAAAACTAGTATTAAATCTAACTGTTACATACAAATATACAAATTAAAATTAATTCGTTATTTAAAAAATAAGTAAGTACCTTATTTGGATTACTTAATTTCTATTATACATAAAAAATAAATCTAGTTTATCATATTATACATAAAAATAAATCCTATTCATACATAAAATTTAACTTAAAACGAGATTGGTTATTGTTAGGGTATAAAGTATGCGACTTTTGAAGCGAAAATAACTTAATTAACGAGCAACAGTAAGAAGATGTTCAGTGTCTTCATAGCTTAGTGGTTGAAGAAATGCATGCAGAATCTTACTACATACAAATCTGGTCTTTCCGATTAAATTTTCTTTAGTCACCTTGGATAAGCGATTATAAAGAAAAGGTCCACTAATATTAGTACTACGACGGGCAAACTGGGTTTTACACGTAGGTACTCTGAATACCTCGTGAGACCTTCTTGTGCAGCGATTGTCCGTTCGATATGGTAGTGAGTGTTGTCTTAATAGCGTGGTTTTAATGTACAGTTGCCTGACAGTTAACATCCCAGTCTCTCTGTATAGCTTTACTGTTGGGTATCTGTATCTCTTAAAATTTAGTACTTTTAGAATAGAGCGCTGTGCTCTTTCAATTTTAATAAGGTTAGTTTTAACTGCAGATCCCCAAGCGGTAATACCGTAACTTATGACGGATTGACATAGAGTTTGGTAGACAGTTTTGTTCGTGTAATCGTCTCTTAAGTTCCTAATTTTCTTAAATACGTGTATAAGCTTACGAACTCTCGCTTTTAAGTGATCTATATGAGGTTTCCAATTTAAATTTTTGTCTATTATTATTCCCAGATATTTTATACTTTTAACAGCACTTAAATGAGTGCAGTCGCAAACAGTACTGTTGAAGGGACATGTGTGAGCTTTTAGGGTGAAATTAATATTTGGCTGGTTATTATTATATATAGAAAAGGTAATATACTTTGTTTTTGCTAAATTTAGTGTGAGAAGGTTGTTATCTAGCCAGGAATTTATTATGCGCAACCCAGATTCGGCAGAGAGCTTTGTATCTTCCCACGTTTTGCCTACAAAAGTTAAAACTGTGTCATCAGCAAAGGTTATGATTGAAGCATTGTCTAGCTGAGTTAAACATAAGGAGTTTATGTAAATTAAGAAGAGTGTTGGGCCCAGTACGGATCCCTGTGGGACACCGTAGTGAATCATGGACTTATTACTGCACATCTCCCCGATTTTCACAGTCTGGGACCGACTACTCAAATAGTCCGTCATCAATTTCAATGGGAGTCCCCTTATGCCAATGGACTCTAGCTTGTAAAGGAGCAATGGTACCGACACTGTATCAAAAGCCTTGGCCAAATCGAGAAAAACACTAATACATTTATTACGGTTGTCTAAACTATTCGTGATTTGATTAATAAGGCTTTCGACAGCGTCAATAGTTGACCTCTTACTTCTAAACCCATACTGATTATCCGCAAGAACTTTGTTATTTTCAAGGTATTTAACTAATCTAGTATTTATAAGTTTTTCTATAATTTTTCCTAGTGTTGGTAACAAAGATATAGGTCGGTAGTTCGATACATTGTGTTTTTCTCCTGACTTAAATATTGGAACTACAATGGACTCTTTTAGCATTGTAGGAAAGACCCCAGTAGTAAAACAAAGATTACACAAACGAGTAATAGGCTTGCATAGAATCGTAGAGAACTTTTTGATAAAAGAAGACGGTATCCCATCCCAGCCACACGATGAAGTTGTCTTAAGTGTACCTATTATATTACCGACTTCTACTTCATCAGTCTCTAGAATCACGAAAGAGTTAAGCGAGGTATTTGTGGGCTTATAATCGTTGATTAATTTGTCATGAGTAAGGTCCAGCTTATGGAGAATGTTGTCCGCTAAATTCCGACCAACGTTAGCAAAGTAGTCATTAACTGCATTAACGGAGTCTTCCGGAGAGGATTCAAGTTTTAGTAGATGGCTTGGGTCATTAATATTTTTATTTTGTGGATAACAAATACGCTTGATGACATTCCATGTTTGCTTAATGTCATTCTTAGCCTCGTATAATTTCGTTTTATCATAACAGTTTTTGAGGTTGTGAAGTAAGTTATTGCAGTGGTTTCTGTATCTTTTAAAGGTCAGTTCTAGGGCCTTGTCATAAGGCGTTCTTTTATGCCGCCTGCTTAGTATGTCCCGAAATCTCATGCATCGCAACAGACCTGGAGTGATCCAAGGTTGCAGGATGCGTTTTCTGCTTGGAGCTTTGTGAACTCGCGTACTGTTTTTTATAGTGTTAGTCACGGTTGCAATGAAGAATTCTGTAAGTTGGTTTGCATCATTGATTTGGTCACAGTCATTCCAATTTATCTCAGACAATAATTTAGAAGCTACATTGTAGTCTATTTTATGTACATATTTATCATGTCTCTTAGGGCGCTGGGCTAGAGGTAGGATCAAGAATAATGAACTGTGATCGGTGGTCGAGGTAGGACATATGGCGGTCGTTACCTTAGTTTTAGTCTTAACCATGCAATGATCTATACATTTGTCAAGGCGTGTGGGAAATGTGTGGCCTGGTATTAAATGATGCATGGCTAGTAAATCAAGGTATTCATCAGCTTTCGCATCATTTGTGTTGTTACTTATGTCTATATTTATGTCACCGAGAATGATTATATTACTTGTATGCTTAAGGTCGTTTAGCAGGTTGTCTAAGGATTCTAGGAACCTATCGGCAGAGTGGAATGACGGAGATCTATAGATACAAATAAAAGTAGTGTTATCAATCCTTACAACCAAACAATCAGCCTCCAGAAGGCTGGGCTCATGAACAGATACATTAGATAGGTTAGTACGAACATATGCAATTACACCACTATTCTGGTTGATATGTTCCTGAGTATAATAAGTAGAGTAGCCATCAAGTTCGGGAACAGCATCACAACCTTTTAACCAGCACTCAGAGAGGACAATGAGATCAAAATCCAAATTACTCCTATTTAGGGTTACTTTAAAGTCAATGATATTTTTGTTTACACTTCTTATATTCTGTGATATGACAGTAAGGCAGCTTTCGTTTTTAATAAAATCAGAAATAATATTTGGTTCATCTATGACATAGGAGCATCCTGCACTTATGACGTCATCAACATCATTAGTGACAGTTTCAAGATCATTTATCATTTTAATTTAGACTTTATGCTATGATTTATTCTTAGGTAATATTACACCCAAAGGATTTATAGGTTAGCTACACATATTTTTAGTTTGCAAGTGGCGATTGTAAAGTATCCACACTAATGTGCGTGTAATGACGGCGAAGGAAATTTAACCAATTTAAGAAGGGCTTAGCAGATTAACCTTCGGTTACAGTTAAATACGATTTACAGTCAAATTTGAAGTGATTACAATGGTTGAAAATTTACATACATTTACCTACTGCTCGTGGTAACATAATTTTCAAATTAAAATCAAATATAGGTATAATTAAAACTAACAGAAAGGATCTAAGTATAGTATGATGTAATTGTAAAGTAATTAAACTAAGATTAATGTTAGGTATATTAGGATATAGTCTTTAGTTTGGCTTAAGGTTTGCCAAGTCACTCTCGCATCTTATGCGAATGGGAGCGCTGCCTTCACTTTGCCGAAGGAAAATCCTTGTGAAGGAGACCCAGCAAAACGCGTACCCGTTAAGCTTAGCAAATTCACGTGCTTGGAAATATAGACGCCTGTCTCTACTTGTGAGATTTTCAGAAACATACACCGGTATGACTTGTCCAGCGATGCCCAGGCACGAAGTATTAAGCTTGGTAGCCCGGTTTTCCTTGTTGTATTTTTTTGTAGATGTCAGCAATCTGTCTCTTGTGAAAACCGTGGTGAAGTCTGCTATAATGGGCTTAATATTAGCCTTCGTGTTAATGCGGTACACGTCCTTAATCTCCGAGGAGCTTATTTTGTTACCTAGTACTTGTGCTGTTTTCAGTACTACTTTAAGAAGGTCCTCTTTTGATTCTTTTTCAAGCTGCGGGATGTTGCGAATTTCCACACTTGTGCCCCGAGCTTGTCGTTCCAAGAAATCTATCCTGGATTCAAGTTGCTGGACCTTAATACTGCTCAGTGCTCTGTCCTGTTCCAAGAACTCCAGCCTTTGTAAAGCCTGATCGTGCTTTTGGTTTAGTTGATCGAGGGATGTCTTAACTTCGTTTAGTGAGTGCAAAACTGCATCAAATTTATTGTCTTGCTCTGTTTTCCACTGTGAAAACAGTTCTAGTATTTCATCATCACGCTTTCGCTTGATTCCTCCCGGAATATTGCTAGACGACAGGGTTTTAGTGGCTAATATCGAGTTATCAGGGGTTGATAGGGTGATGTTAGGGTCAGATGTATAGTGCTGCAAGGGTGACTTGAAGTTAGACGTCGCCGGCGACTCGTGTTTCGGTGGCGTACGTATTGGAGGCATCACTCACTATGTAGCAGCAGCCAGAGACTCAAGCAGAAAATAATTAGAGATTATCAGCGAGAGAAAAAAATCGTGAACATAGAGTAAAGCAAAGCAAGTCACGTAGCCGACGCGCGATGGCTGCAAGCAAGCGTGCAAGTTCGTAGCCGTTTCGTAGCACTAAGTTCGTAGCAGGCCTCGTAGCGCCGAGCTCGTATCTCGTAGCAGTGGTAAGCGCGTAGTAGTATGTTTGAGTCTTTATTTTCGAAGCGGCAGCTCACTGCTCCTGTAGCTCAGTTGGTCCAAGTCCCGCTTTGAGCGCACGCAGGCCGCTATCGACGCGCGTTCGAGCCCACAAGGTACTATGGTTTGGTGTCAGGTATATCACTCACCAAGTACCAAACGACGCGAAGTTCGGGGGCTCCACAGGACACGGTCCGCAGCACCAAGGCGGAGGCTCCAAGTCCAATATGAAAGGGCGAAGTCACCAGATGTCCAAATGTATGATCGATCGCAGACCACAACACGTCCGTTCAGTACAAGAGCCGAGAGGCAAGAGGCCGAGAGGCAAAATAGACGTATTTTCGTTGTCTTTTTGCTTCGGATCCACTTTTTGATTCTCGCTGTTCTTTTCAAGTCTATTGCAATATGCATCTCTTATATGTCTCCATTTCTTTTGAAGTAGCATTGCTGAAATATAAAAAATATTAATATTATTGCAGGTACTTATCCGCTGGTTGCAGTATGACAGAATTGCATCATTCTTATCAACACGGAATCTCAACCATTTCTGGAATTGTGAAAGATACGTGTCAACAGATTTACGAAACCCTAAGAGAAATTTGTTTACCACAACTGAAAAAAGAAGATTGGTTAAGAATCGCACAAGGTTTTGCAACTAATGCAAACTTCCCTAATTGTTTGGGCGCTATAGATGGGAAACATATAAGAATAATTAAGCCCCCTAAAAGCGGTTCGCTTTATTACAACTATAAAAAGTTTTTCTCGATTGTACTATTGGCCATTTGTGATTCAAATTACAAATTCATTTTCATTGATGTTGGTTCATATTAGGGTTGCAAGATTTTTTTTGATCCTGTAAGGGACACATGCTCATTATGGCAAAAAAACAAGGGATTTTAATTTTTTCCCCGGGACAAATGAAAAACAAATGTATTTTACGTTGTTTTTATTGCTAGTTAATAGTTAGGTATATTTTAAAGAAGATCGTGCAAGCTTTAACGATTACGCAGACAGTCGTCAAATACTTGTTTGTCCATATCCTTAACAAGTCATAAGCTTAATTTGTCAATTTCGCAATTCGTCAAATCCTTTATTTATCAAACTAGAGACTGATCCAAACCGAAATTTGTCAAATACATGATTCGTTAAGTTCTTAAATATACTAATACTTGGTTCGTCAAATGAGCTATTAGTCAAGCACGCCTAGGACAGTCAAGATGAAAATAAAATCATAGAAAATAACATTACGGTTTTAGAAATTTATTTTTCTCAAAAGAATATACATTCACTTATAGAGAAATAAAGGATTATCTTAAGTAAATATGCAGAGCGGACTTTTAATATTCCTAGGTAAGCTTTCATTTCTTCTGCCGATACTGGTGTATAATGATTGCTGTTACGCTGAATTGCATACCTATTAGTTTGTTCTACTACACTCAGCGGCACAATTAACCGCCAACCTTGATTTTTTACGATTTAGGTAAAAAAAAAAATTGTGGCAATACTTTTGAATGTTATTTTATAACGTAGGTATTTTGAAGTAAAATGATAGATAATATTGTTTTTAAATATTACGTTTATTTATAAAAAAGTCTGAAAAACACTTTGACCGTAAATTAACAAATGTGATGAAATGGCTAATAAAAATAAAAAATCTGCTGAATAAATGAATTGTAATAGTGCGTATTTCCACCTCTAGCCCTCATGACTTCTATCAATCGGTTTGGCATGCTGTCGATGACATCTTTGATCTGTTGTTGTGGAATGTTCTGCCACTCCTCAATCACGGATTGTTTTAATTCATCTATGGTGGTTGGAGCTGGTATGCGGCTTCGAACACGTCTTTTTAAATTGTCCCATATGTGTTCAATAGGATTTAAATCTGGACTCCGGGATGGCCATGGTAATTTTCGAATGCCGACGGTATCCAGGTACGCGGTAACAACTCTAGCAAAGTGGGGGCGAGCGTTGTCCTGCATTAATAAAAAATCTTCGCCAATAAATGGAGCAAATGGCATTACATGAGGTTCCAACACTTCTGTTACATACCTCTGAGCATTTATTCCACCTCTTTCGAAGATAACCAAGTCGGTGCGTGCTTCGTAAGTAATGCCGCCCCATATCACCCATATAGCCATATCTGGTCACTGAATCGTCAAAGCAGTAACAAGTCATAGTTGTGTCGTAACCTTTACGGCATATTGAGACTGTGTCGGATTGTGGTTTCTAAGTGTGGAAACAGTTCACAAACAAAATAACCAAATTTTTTTTAGTAACTGTGTGTCGTCTTCGTGTCCACGCATTTTGGTTACATTTGTGTCTACTCATTTGCATACACTCTGCGTTCACTTTGTAACTAGTGTACAATACTAGGAATAATGTGTTGTAACCATGTGGTAACTTTGTAACCAAATTATAGCAGCATACACAAAGTGTGGTAATGTTACGTAATTGTTTTCGAACTTTGTAACGGCAACTGAATAGAATAGAATCCTCTTGAAATAACAAGATTCTCAAAGTTTACTCGAGTTTGCCAATGCCTTGTGGTAATTTTTCTTTTCTGTACAAGTAAACATGACCGAACCTAATAGTAAAAGATCAAAACCATTCCGACTCTCATCGAACTTCTACAGAAAAGTTGCAAAATTAAAAAATGCGGACAACAGAATCACAAGTAAGTACTTTTTTAGATTATCATTACTGTTAGAAATATGGAACCTCATAATAGGTCACATGAAGTTATTGTATTGCTAAATTAATTTCACTTGCATATATTCGCGGGCGTTGTTTATATGGAAACCTTTAAAGGTTATTTCTATCCCATGGGAACTGATTTATGGGTAAAACGTAGCCTATGTTTTATTCCAGACCTAGAACTACATCTTTGCCAAATTTCAGCACGATCCGTTCAGTAATTTGGCGTGAAGAAGTAAAAAACATCCATCCATCCAAACATCCAAAATCCCATCATTATAACATTGATTTAAAAAAATTCCAACATTGTCAATTTAAGAAACCGCATATTCATATTTAAATCATTTTTTCAGGACAAACTGCATCGTCTTCTACATCATACAATCGGGGAAATAACACAGAGGATTCTAGTAATGCTCACCGTAGTGCTACCTTACCTAGTGTCGAAGCACCTCATTCCGAAATGCCGAATAACAATATAACAATATCATGGAGATGAAATTTGCTAATTTTGTTGAGGGGAAAATAAAAATCTTAGGTAGAAACATAAAAAAACAAATGTAATTTTTTTGACCGACCATTCAGATCATCATATATCAATATATATGCAACGCCCCTGGCTTACGAAGCTGAAGAATTAAAAGAATGCGATTTACAAAATGTCAAATGTAAACTTATTTCTATGGTTTGCGGCACCCAAATGGTATTTATTCCAATATTAACAACACTGGGTATTGTAAAAAGTAGTTAAACATCTTAAAAATGGGCGTTGTTGGATAAATATAAACATCATAAACATTAAAAAATAACAAACTGGGTGTTGTTAAATCAAGTTAAACATCATAGACATTTCAAAAACAAACCGGGCGTTGTTAGATAAAGTTAAACATCATAAACATTTCAAAATAACAATCCGGGCGTTGTCAGATAAAGTTAATGATCTGAAACATTAAAAAATAACAAACTAGGCGTTGTACGATAAAATTTAACATCTTAAACATAAAAAAATAACAAACTGGGCGTTACTAGATAAAGTTAAACATCTTAAACATTAAAAAATAACAAACTGGGTTGTTAGATAAAGTTAATGATCTGAAACATTAAAAAATAACAAACTAGGCGTTGCAGAATAAAGTTCAACATCTTAATAAAAAAAAATAACAAACTGGGCGTTACTAGATAAAGTTAAACATCTTTAACATTAAAAAATAACAAACTGGGCGTTGTTAAATAAAGTTAAACATCATAGACATTTCAAAAAACCAACCGGGCGTTGTTAGATAAAGTTAAACATCATAAACATTTCAAAATAACAAACCGGGCGTTGTCAGATAAAGTTAATGATCTGAAACATTAAAAAATAACAAACTAGGCGTTGTACGATAAAGTTTAACATCTTAATAAAAAAAAATAACATACTGGGCGTTACTAGATAAAGTTAAACATCTTTAACATTAAAAAATAACAAACTGGGCGTTGTTAAATAAAGTTAAACATCATAGACATTTCAAAAAACCAACCGGGCGTTGTTAGATAAAGTTAAACATCATAAACATTTCAAAATAACAAACCGGGCATTGTCAGATAAAGTTAATGATCTGAAACATTAAAAAATAACAAACTAGGCGTTGTACGATAAAGTTTAACATCTTAAACATAAAAAAATAACAAACTGGGCGTTACTAGATAAAGTTAAACATCTTAAACATTAAAAAATAACAAACTAGGCGTTGTAGGATAAAATTTAACATCTTAATAAAAAAAAAAAATAACAAACTGGGCGTTACTAGATAAAGTTAAACATCTTTAACATTAAAAAATAACAAACTGGGAGTTGTTAGATAAAGTTATACATCTGAAACATTAAAAAATAGCAAACTGGGTGTCATTTATTAAAGTTAAACATTAAAAAATATCAAAATTATATGTTAGATAAATATCCGTCTGTGTGTATGTCGGTCTTTGATCTATAACATAGTTTTAAATCACTTTTAAGCAAATTGACTTCCAATAGTCTTAATTTTAATTTATTCTGTGTCTGAACTATTGCTGTGCATGTCTATTTGCTTAAAAAGTTGAGAGTTTTGCAAGTTATCGGAGCTTATATTTGCCATCTTAGTCTTGTTTGTTAAATCCTTAGTTTTGTCTGTAATTTTGACGTCAGCAAGGACCGTCACTTTTCTTGACTCTGGCGTATTTTCGGTTAAATTAGCAAACATTGAAATTCATTTTAGTTTTATTTGTAAAAAAAAATGTAATAAATTCTATTGTATATTTAAATAAATTTGTATATTATTACGTACCAACTGTTTCATTTTCTGCATCTTTAGCAGAACAATTGTTGTCTGCTAGACGTACGATTTTATAAAATAAGTCCCTTATTTTGATGAAACGTGACAAGGGCACTTTTGTGCACCCTTTTATTCCTTTCCACGTTAAATTGTTTAAGAGCTCGTCAGTGACCATTGATTTTACCAATGGGAGCCCTATTTTGGCAAGTTTTTGCTTCCCACTTGTGCCACATGACTTCGAAAAATATTTGATCTGCAAGAAACATCAAATGAGAATTATTAAGACAGATATTCTACTTTCAACCTTCGTTTTATGTCTTTTAAGTTATTATATTATATAAAGTGCTAAATACGTTGTTACTCATTCACTGTGATATAAAGTAATCAACGAACTTTTGACCATTAGCAGTATCTGGGTATAAGGGATTGAACACTTAGCCATCCCTCCGGAATAAGTTGTCGGGGTAGTTGTGCCAATGCCTTACACAGAGTAACAAATTTATGTTTCTTTAATTTTAATTTTTTCGCATTTCTTTTAATGACTTCTGAATAGTGAAAAGAGCACCCGCTTATCTTGGCATCGGGAAATATTGCCTTGATAGCATTGTACATAGCCATTTCGAAATCTATTTTAAAAAAAGTAGGGTTCCATAAAGGTATCTCTGTTAGATAATAGCGTGCCTGTGCAGTACGTTTTACGAGTCAATAAAGTTTCTGCTAGGTCCACACTATTATAAAAAATACCCATATACACTGAGTGACCAGCGTCCAAATAATCATCGAGAAGTTTTAGGACTACTTTTTTTACGTGGCCTTGTCCACCAACCTCTGAATCGGCTGACCCCTTGTACATATGTACTCGGTGTACGAGACCTTTAGGGTCAGCCAATACATAAAGTTTGATGCCAAACTTATGGCGCTTGTTTTTAATATATTGCCGGATTAAAAGTCGTCCTCTGAAAAGCACCATAGACTCGTCTATGGTAATCTCTTTTTCGGGGTATACAATTTCTTTCATTTTCGAATTAAAATAATTTATAATTCCTTCCACTTTGGCATAAATATTTCCGGGAGCGTTGCGGTGTTGAAAATACAACATTCTTAAAATTAATAGGAAACGGTTTCGGCTCATATACTGGGTCAAGTTGAATTTAAATAAATGCGATTTAGTCCAGTAATCATTTATTTTGTTGAGTCGAACCGTTCCCATAAAAAATAGAACCCCCAAGAAGGTGAGGAGTTCTTTATCATCGGTATCCTTCCACCGTTTTAAAGATGATTCGCTTAGATTCGAAAGTATTTCGAACCAGTTTGTTCATGGTCATATGAACAAACTGGTTCGAAATACTTTCATCAAAAAATACTGCAACTTCTCTGACACACTCCGGGTACTTAAAAGTTGTTTTCACATTATCTGGATTACAGCGTACAATATTTGCGGATGAAACGTTAGCTTGACAACCGTCAAATGTAAGAGCAACTACGCGTGAGCGGTAGGCTTCTGTCATTTGTAGGCGACAAAAAGGGGCAATAGGTACATTACATTACACGCTCACGACAACCACGACACAGAAGATGTCCGCACGGTCAGGAACAGGCAGCCTTGTACATGCACTCCAGTTACCGATTCGAGCGCTGCCCGAAGTGCAGGCTCGAAATCAGTGATGATGTATTCTGGGTGTGGATGACCCGCCGCCTGCCAAATACAATTATTTATGATTTTACATAAATATAGAGAGATGTTCTGTTTGGTTGTTAAATTGTATCATAAGTATATATGTATTTATTTTAAAATTATGTCACTATTCTATCAGTCAGATGATTGATTAATTGTGTGACAAGTAAAAATCACAGTAGGTGAATTATAATCAGTCTTCTGATTTGAACCTAACACAATCAAATTTTTAAATTAAAATAACATATATGTATATAACAAAAAAAATTGCTCATACAATCACAGCTTCTCATGTTATCATCACAGTAATCAACTTAAATAAACTTGTGGGCCTACTACGGGGATTTGCTGGATTGAAACCGCAGATAAGGATATAAACTGAGCTCCGTCGTGCCTCCGCCCTCCGCGCCTCGTGTTTCACCCCCGGCCGGCGGCTTGGGTTGCGGGCGCGCAGCGTGGCTCTGTGGTATGCGCCACACCACCCCCCTTGGAGATTCCATGGTTAGGAGATCTGCAAAAAATCAGGGAATTTAACTTGACGGCCCGAACGTGTAGTGCGGGGGACGTCTTTCTCTACACGACTCAGTGCCGTCTCCTTAACATTTTCTGCCAGCGTATAGGCTGGCTTAGCTCTGTCTACTGAAATAGTAACAGGTCCTCGTTTAGGTAGGTCTATGGTTATCGTTTTATCTGTTCTGCTTATGACTTTGTGTGGGCCTGTGTAAGGAGGTTCCAACGATCCTCGTAATGCGTCTTTGCGTAAAAATATGTGTGAACATGTGTTGAGATCTTCGTGCACGAACACCGACTTACTTCCGTGTCTTGAAATTAGACTGGGCTTTAATCGTGTCATATGTTCTTTGAGTAGCGTGACGAAATTTGCTTCCGTGGTGTGTGTGTTTATATGAGTGTTAAAAAACTCACCAGGTATCTTGACCGTCTCACCGTACACCATTTCAGCCGCCGAACTCTGTATGTCCGGCTTCCATGCCTACCACATGCCAAGAAGTACCAATGGCAGGGCGTCTGTCCATATTTCGCCTTCGTGCGCCATGATTGCTGCTTTCAACGTCCTGTGCAGGCGCTCGATCATCCCGTTGGATGCTGGATTATAGGCGGTAGTATGACGCAACTGGACTCCACACAAATCTGTCAAAGATTTAAAAAGGCGGGAATTAAATTGACGGCCTTGGTCTGTCGTCACTGACAGTGGGCAGCCAAATCTCGCTATCCAAGTCTCGAAGAATGCTCTTGCGACTGTCTCCGCTGTGATATCCTGCAAGGGTGTAACTTCCGGCCAGCGAGTAAATCTGTTTATTGCTGTCAAACAGTAACGAAAATCTGAAGATGATGGTAGCGGGCCAATCAGGTCGATGTGCACAAAACAAAATCGGGCAGCTGGTAACTTGAAATTACTGAGAGGTGCAGACGTGTGTCTGTGTACTTTGCTTCGCTGACAGGTTTCGCAGGTTTTGGTCCAAAGTCGACAGTCTTTGCGAACTGAGGGCCATACAAATCTCTCAGTGACGAGCTTGATCGATGCAGCTGCTCGGGGATGGCTCAAACCATGCAGCGCTTTGAATATCTGCTGGCGCATCTCCGATGACACGAAAGGACGGGGCGTCGGTAATGTTGTGTCGCAGTATAAAATCAAATTTGTACCTGGGACCGGAACTTTGCTTAGCTTTAGCGATGTCGTAGCATTCTGAAGTACCTCCTGTAGATCCGTGTCGGTCTGTTGAGCTTGTGCGAGGCTCTCGAACTCGGGTGGTTTCGTTATGCTTTCCAATCGTGACATGAAATCAGCTGAAACATTAAT
Source organism: Eupithecia dodoneata (assembly GCA_947044415.1). Taxonomy (NCBI): domain Eukaryota; kingdom Metazoa; phylum Arthropoda; class Insecta; order Lepidoptera; family Geometridae; genus Eupithecia; species Eupithecia dodoneata. The sequence continues at coordinate 8,923,974 of OX345670.1, forward strand.
TTTGCCTTCGATAAACCTTATATCTGTGGTAAACTGTGAAACAAAATCTAAATGATTAAATTGCCTTGGCGAGCACTGTCGATCTGCGTGACCAAAGGCAAAAGTCAGTGGCTTGTGATCTGTGTAAATCACCTTGATCTTGGCTTCTATAGGACGTGTTCCCTGCTCTGTTAAGGTATATCCAAGGAAATCTACCTCTGCCGCGCCCAGGATGCACTTCGACTCGTTGAGGAGTAGACCATAGTCCTCGAGCCTCAGAAAAACTTGGCGTAGATGATCCAGGTGCTCATCTCGGCTTCTGGAAAAGACTAAAATATCATCGATATAGGCGTAGGTAAAGTCCAGCCCTCGTAGCACCTCGTCAACGAACCGCTGGAAGGTCTGTGCGGCATTGCGAAGGCCGAATCCCATGAATTTTTGCTCATATTGCCCAAACGGCGTAGTTATGGCTGATTTAGGTATGTCGTCTTCGAAAATGGGTCGCGCGAAGTGCGAGACGTAATTACCAACCCGCCGAAGACAGATAAGTACGAGAAGTTAAAAAAAGAGCTTGTCAGGCGCTTGTCGACATCGCGCGATCATCAGATACGTCAACTTTTGACCCACGAGGAGCTGGGAGACCGAAAGCCTTCCCAGTTTCTACGGCACTTGAGGACTTTGGCGAGTGACGGCATGCCTGATGATTTTCTACAAAGCCTGTGGGCAAAACGTTTGCCCGCGCACGTGCAAGCCATAATAGCCTCGCACTTCGCGCGCGATCTTGTGATCCAATTGTTGCACAACCATATAAAATTTGGTAGAATCGGCGGCTGTACCTGACACCGCAAACTGGGCTTCGATCTGGGCAAACCAAATTTCAGGATCTTCGGGCCAAAATGGCGGCAAACGCACGGAAACGCGTTCAACCGACGTACCGGGCATCGCGTGCGTCACCGTCGTCGTGTCGGTGTTACCGGACACCTCCATAGCGTAGCAGCGTTCTTTCTTCGTTGATCACGTCGGGGTCACCAATTTATGTGGGCCTACTACGGGGATTTGCTGGATTGAAACCGCAGATAAGGATATAAATATTGTATTGAAGAGAAAGTTAAGGTTTGGACTTTGCGCGGGAAATGTATGAGAGAATGACAGAGGTCCAGCGCGGGGCACGTGATAGCGGTCACTGGCTGGTCGCGGCGCGACTGAGCTCCGTCGTGCCTCCGCCCTCCGCGCCTCGTGTTTCACCCCCGGCCGGCGGCTTGGGTTGCGGGCGCGTAGCGTGGCTCTGTGGTATGCGCCACAAACTAAAGATTGGTAAACGATCTCAACTCGACTAATATTATAATCAATTTTAAATCAACAAAAACACAGTAACTATAATCAACAAGATTCACATTAAAAAGTCCCTGAATCGGCCCTTATTTATTATACACAATTTTTTTATTATACAACTATTATTTCCCTTATTACTATCACGATCAAAAAAATCACAGTAAAGTATAAATCACAGCAGGTTATCTACATAATTGTAATAATTCTTCTGATTAGACAACCTAATTAAAAATTATAATTACTTATATTACAATAATAAATAACTAAATATTTGCTTAAAATTCAATCACAGCTTCTCATTTTAAAGGGCCAAATTACAGCAAATTTTGTGATTTAAATGATGCCCCTTAATTATGCCTGCTAATTTCCCATAAAATTAAGGCAGCAACATATTTTCAACATGGTACGGCCCATAGCAGCTTATACATAACGCTAAATTACAATCTGGGCAGAACATGCCAACATCTTTTCTCTTTTTATTTACATTCCAACACCTAGAACACTTTCTCCGCTTAAGAACGCCATTGCTATTACGCTCTAATTCCTTAGGCATATGGGTGGGGAGTTGTGGAGGTAGTGTCCTAGGTTTTGGGGGAAGCAGGCCGGACAAAACTTTATCTCTAAAAGATTCCAATGATAAAGTGTTGCCCGTGCCTGCTTTGTACAAAAAAAATGCGTTGAGCATCATCATTTGAAACATATGAATTCCAATTTTTTTATACCACCGAATGGATTTGTGGGCGCAGGGGTAATATGATAGCATTTGGTCGTGCCGGTCTACTCCTTTCATAAATTTATTATATTGTATTATTATATTAGGCTTCAAAGCAGCACGACCACGCCTGTTAATTGTCTCTTTAAGCTCAGGTGTATGCTCTGTAGAAAGAGTTAAGACGTCTCGTTTATCTTTCCACTTCATGACACATACACCCTTACCGTTTTTGCGGTACAGTATACCACCCCTGGCCAATTTTTTACTGGTCACTACGATCGGATTTCCTTTCCTGTTAGATAATAGCGTGCCTGTGCAGTACGTTTTACGAGTCAATAAAGTTTCTGCTAGGTCCACACTATTATAAAAATTACCCATATACACTGATTGACCAGCGTCCAAATAATCATCGAGAAGTTTTAGGACTACTTTTTTTACGTGGCCTTGTCCACCAACCTCTGTATCGGCTGACCCCTTGTACATATGTACTCGGTGTACGAGACCTGAGAGGTCAGCCAATACATAAAGTTTGATGCCAAACTTATGGCGCTTGTTTTTAATATATTCCTCTGAAAAGCACCATAGACTTGTCTATGGTAATCTCTTTTTCGGGGTATACAATTTCTTTCATTTTCGAATTAAAATAATTTATAATTCCTTCCACCTTGGCATAAATATTTCCGGGAGCGTTGCGGTGTTGAAAATACAACATTCTTAAAATTAATAGGAAACGGTTTCGGCTCATATACTGGGTCAGGTTGAATTTAAATAAATGCGTTTAGTCCAGTAATCATTTATTTTGTTGAGCCGAACCGTTCCCATAAAAAATAGAACCCCCAAGAAGGTGAGGAGTTCTTTATCATCGGTATCCTTCCACCGTTTTAAAGATGATTCGCTTAGATTCGAAAGTATTTCGAACCAGTTTGTTCATGGTCATATGAACAAACTGGTTCGAAATACTTTCATCAAAAAATACTGCAACTTCTCTGTCACACTCCGGGTACTTAAAAGTTGTTTTCACATTATCTGGATTACAGCGTACAATATTTGCGGATGAAACGTTAGCTTGACAACCGTCAAATGTAAGAGCAACTACGCGTGAGCGGTAGGCTTCTGTCATTTGTAGGCGACAAAAAGGGGCAATAGGTACATTACATTACACGCTTACAACAACCACGACACAGAAGGTGTCCGCACGGTCAGGAACAGGCAGCCTTGTACATGCACTCCAGTTACCGATTCGAGCGCTGCCCGAAGTGCAGGCTCGAAATCAGTGATGATGTATTCTGGGTGTGGATGACCCGCTGCCTTCCAAATACGATGTAAAACAGCTTCGTACAGAACACGTCTCCTATTTTCAAGTTCATCATATGCTTTGTTTCTCATATTCCTGTTGCTGTAGTCATTACTTTTATCTTCCACAGACATGGATGTTCACGGAACAAACGAATGAACTCCCTAATAGCTTCCACGCTCCAAACCGATATGTTTTTTTGCGTTCACTAATGGGCGCTCCAAACTGTGAGACATGTGCTCGCGTCGACATGCCAGATCGAACTGTCAACCCCGCGCATTTACATATCGGAGCGAGCGATGGAACGGCGCGTGCTGTTTCCCGCGGTCCGAACTTTACGTGTGAAGGCCGCTATTACAATATTGTATATCAGTTTGAAGCTAATACTAGCAGCTTTAAGATTTTACTAAGAAAAAAATATTTTTGCGTTTTTTTGCCAGTAACTTGCGACTGCAGGTGTGTCGCCTGAGTCTATTTTTTTTCCTCACGAGTGTAGATTTAGTTTGTTTCTTTTTTGCCTTTTTGATTGTTTTTTCAAGTCGGGATTGTTTTTATACGCAAAATGAAGACGGACGTTAACGTATTTCTCTATTATTGTTTTTATTAAATGTAACTGATGATTAAATGAAGGTTGGCTGGGTATCATAGCATGATCATGGAGATTACTAAAAACATTTGAATTAATAAAAGTCTTCAAAATGCAATTTTTAGCAACATCTACTTCTTTGTTTGTGGTAAAGTATACTCCTTTTAGCATAAGCTTTTATGATGTTTTCCGACTTCATACAAATAATGAACAAGTTTTCGGTCGAGTAACATAAATCACCTACGTCTCTGATTGCAATCAATCTGTGGAACCACAACTTTTTAGAGGAAAATAAAGTGTTAATACAAATCTTACGACATTACTTAATCTTGCTATCCAACCTGAAATGTAGCCCACTATCTGTTTTATAGAATCGGTTGAGTGTTCATCGTTAAGAATTTTGGCAAATAGATCAACATTGTCCTGTGCAGTGGCATCGCTTTTAATTAATTTGGATTCGTCTGAAAAATCGGATTCATCGTCATTTATTGCACGTTTACCGGAGGACCAGTTAATATTCGAGATAGCAGACGAGCAATTTAAAATAGGTAGACTTTCTAGTGGAATGCAATTGCCGCTAAAAGCATTACGCAGCTCTAAATGATTTAAAATCTTATATGTATATGCTCTTAAATTGAATAACATTGGGGTTATTATTGTATCTTCCGTGCTTCCGGATGACGCCAAATAGAATCTCTATGTGATCCTGACTGAGTCTATATGTAGATACATATGTATTCTAGTGTTGACGTACTTTCAATGGGTGAAGCATAAAGGTATTTTACACTCTCAATGCAAACCAGAATTCCTAGGAAACCAGCTTTACATTTGCATTCCACTAACCGTTTCTTGGTGATTGTGAATGTTTTTCGACGTCTTATTATACGTCTCGTTTTATTGTAAATTTTCAGTGACAGGATATACTGTTTTACTTTGTCCAGGAATTCTAAGATTTCGTTAGCATCGGCAAATAGGTTTTTTATATCCAAAAATGTAAAGTGAACGCGAATTGAATATATCGAACACGTCATTAAAATTCTTGATAAATTCCACTGTTGCTGACTGTTGTCCAGCTGTTCACAGAGCTCTAATGCATTAGCAACGCTTTTGCTGAGTATCTGAGTCGCCAATTTAACTTTCATTATTTCATTTCTAAAATTGTTATATAATTTTTATGAAGAACTTAACACTTTGACTGCGATTATTTTTCGACGACTGCGATCTTTTTTTTAACCTAAAAAATTCGTGCTGCCGCTCTACACAGCGCGGTTGTGTTGCGCCGCACATGCGTTTCGTTCGAAAAATATTACGGCTGTGCTGAGTCACACAGATCTGTATTTTCTCAGCCGCTGCGCTAGTGTAGATTTACGCATATTAGTCACTTGTAAAAAACACATACCGTGTGATTTCAGCAGTCAAAGTGTTAACGACATAAAGTGTAACATGTGTACCTACGGTGGAACTGAAATGAAATGAAATGAAGTAAATGTCACTTAGACAATTTGTTTGCAAAATTTAATCCTTCATTGGCTTGAAGCTTGTTTAAATTAACCAACAAATGCCATTCAATTTCTTTGTCGCACTCATTAAAGATGATTGATGATTCATGATGACCCTTGTCATATGAACAAACTGGTTCGAAATACTTTCATCAAAAAATACTGCAACTTCTCTGTCACACTCCGGGTACTTAAAAGTTGTTTTCACATTATCTGGATTACAGCGTACAATATTTGCGGATGAAACGTTAGCTTGACAACCGTCAAATGTAAGAGCAACTACATCTACCCCAGCGTGAGCGGTAGGCTTCTGTCATTTGTAGGCGACAAAAAGGGGCAATAGGTACATTACACGCTCACGACAACCACGACACAGAAGGTGTCCGCACGGTCAGGAACAGGCAGCCTTGTACATGCACTCCAGTTACCTATTCGAGCGCTGCCCGAAGTGCAGGCTCGAAATCAGTGATGATGTATTCTGGGTGTGGATGACCCGCCGCCTGCCAAATACGATTGAAAACAGCTTCGTACAGAACACGTCTCCTATTTTGCATCAAAGCTATATAGGGTGGTAATTATAGCCTTTACATAAGTGGTAGGTAAAAAAACAAATATATTGTACCGGTATATACTTACACCAGCTGTTTTTCCTCCAAAGCCTCGGTAGGGGTGTGGTAATTATTTTTCATAATAATTTCTTTTAGTTTTCTCTTATAAAACACAATGACACTGATATTCTGCAGTACATATCCACTAACCATTCTTCGGATAGCCTGCCTAATTGTGAAAATCGTGACTATGACAAAAGTAAACACCGAACATATTTTACTTGTGATAATTTATGTTAATTATTATCTTATTGTAGGCGACAAAAAGGGCAATAGGTACATTACACGCTCACGACAACCACGACACAGAAGGTGTCCGCACGGTCAGGAACAGGCAGCCTTGTACATGCACTCCAGTTACCGATTCGAGCGCTGCCCGAAGTGCAGGCTCGAAATCAGTGATGATGTATTCTGGGTGTGGATGACCCGCCGCCTGCCAAATACGATTGAAAACAGCTTCGTACAGAACACGTCTCCTATTTTGCATCAAAGCTATATAGGGTGGTAATTATAGCCTTTAGATAAGTGGTAGGTAAAAAAACAAATATATTGTACCGGTATATACTTACACCAGCTGTTTTTCCTCCAAAGCCTCGGTAGGGGTGTGGTAATTATTTTTCATAATAATTTCTTTTAGTTTTCTCTTATAAAACACAATGACACTGATATTCTGCAGTACATATCCACTAACCATTCTTCGGATAGCCTGCCTAATTGTGAAAATCGTGACTATGACAAAAGTAAACACCGAACATATTTTACTTGTGATAATTTATGTTAATTATTATCTTATTGTAGGCGACAAAAAGGGCAATAAGTACATTACACGCTCACGACAACCACGACACAGAAGGTGTCCGCACGGTCAGGAACAGGCAGCCTTGTACATGCACTCCAGTTACCTATTCGAGCGCTGCCCGAAGTGCAGGCTCGAAATCAGTGATGATGTATTCTGGGTGTGGATGACCCGCCGCCTGCCAAATACGATTAAAAACAGCTTCGTACAGAACACGTCTCCTATTTTGCATCAAAGCTATATAGGGTGGTAATTATAGCCTTTACATAAGTGGTAGGTAAAAAAACAAATATATTGTACCGGTATATACTTACACCAGCTGTTTTTCCTCCAAAGCCTCGGTAGGGGTGTGGTAATTATTTTTCATAATAATTTCTTTTAGTTTTCTCTTATAAAACACAATGACACTGATATTCTGCAGTACATATCCACTAACCATTCTTCGGATAGCCTGCCTAATTGTGAAAATCGTGACTATGACAAAAGTAAACACCGAACATATTTTACTTGTGATAATTTATGTTAATTATTATCTTATTGTAGGCGACAAAAAGGGCAATAGGTACATCACACGCTCACGACAACCTAGAGACAGGTGTCTGCATGGTCAGGAACAGGCAGCCTTGTACATGCACTCCAGATACCGATTCGAGCGCTGCTTGAAGTTCAGGCTCGAAATCAGTGATGATGTATTCTGGGTGTGGATGACCCGCCGCCTGCCAAATACGATTGAAAACAGCTTCCTACAGAACACACCTCCTATTTTGCATCAAAGCTATATAGGGTGGAAATTATAGCCTTTACATAAGTGGTAGGTAAATAAACACATGTACGACTATTGTACCGGTATATACTTACACCAGCTGTTTTTCCTCCAAAGCCTCGATTAGGGTGTAGTAACTATTTTTCATAATAATTTCTTTAAGTTTTCTCTTATAAAACACAATGACACTAATATTTTGCAGTTATCCACTAACTATTCTTCGGATAGCCTGCCTAATTGTGAAAATCGTGACTGTGACAAAAGTAAACACCGAACATATTTTACTTGTGACAATTTATGTTGATTATTATCTAATTTGTTTGGTACCAACCTACATTGCATTCGGGATAAAGAAGTGGATATTGAAAGCTTTCATAAGATGGATGCATTATACCATGCAGTGTGTGGTTTCTTAACCCCACTTTTCACACGACTATGCAACGCGGTATAAAAAGCCTCTGTTTCGATACTAATTCTAGCGGCAACTTCCTTACCAGGACTCCTATGTTGGGGTAAAAGGTTACCTTCAGTAGGGTTAGAAATCGGTTGAATTGTTATGTGAGCCTGGTCGGATGTGTGTTTGCTTAATTTTTTAGTGGTTGTAGTTTAGTACTTGCATGGTGGTGATGATCATGGTTGGCACTGGTCGGATAGGCTTTTGACGCAAAGATTTTCGTCTAATTTCATCTGATAAATAGGTTGATGTAAAGTACGTAGATGAGAGTCCTTATCTAACTCTACACAAATATGTACGTCTCTTTCTGTGATTGGTACATACGAGTCCTTTTGCATATTTATAGCTCCATATTCTGATATCGGAACTAAGCTCGTTATTGTTTTTCCAAACTGCTGTGGGATAGGTATAAGCTCATAAAGTTCGAAGTTGTCTCTGGCGACTAAAGGAATTTTGAGTTCAAATAATATAAACTTATTGGAAACTCTAGCTCTGACGGAGAGTAGATGATACATTTTCACTATATCTGATTGAAGATTCCAAGGCAATGATACGTCCTTGGTTAACAGTCCAGTGATGGTCTTCATCTCGTCGCGAAGCTGCTCAGGGGTAACAAGGTGAATGTTGAATCTTCCAGCGTAGACATTCGTTAAGGCATCGATGACGGTTTCTTGTATATTCTGTAGACTGACTAAGATACCTTGTGCGAAAGTATGATTGCTGGCAGGCTGTGCTTCCTCCAACGCGAGGAGCTAGCTAAATTAGACGAATGTCGCATTCTTTGACATTGACTAGTCTAGGATGGTTGGCATGTTAAATTGATGTCTGCGTTTAATCATTTTCATAAAACTTACATAATATTCCATGTTATCATTGCGATTATGAAGAATTTTACACGTTTTTTGCATGACATTTTGGAGTACCGGTAGGAAGGGAATGTCTACACTCCAAAACACAGTTTTATGATATGAATAAAAGTTTATTGAACACAATCACACGAACACATACATAGGTATCGGTAAGCACTGTAGAATATTTTTTTTTTGTTTATTACACTAATTTGCAAGTAAACATAGATATTAGTTAGGATAAGTACACGAGGACACAGAATAACGGTGCGTTCGTTCATAGGAAACCGAGAATGATCTATTTTTAAGTATATAATTAAACACATGCTTCAAACACGTGTTTAAGGTATGTATGTGGGCAGATTAAAATCTGAAATAAAACATATTAGTAGTAAAACTTACTTCGGTGTTTTAGCTGGTGATGGTGAAGTACTGCGTACGTAATACGTAATTTTCCCATCACCATGTGAACGTCTCGAGCTTTTCTTACCGTTTTTGAGTTGGACGTAATCGAAGTCCATTTCACTATCCGACCTGAAATAAAAAATTATGGTTTTAGAATAAAGATTAACTTTGTCTTTTAATCTTTCATGCAAAATAAATCGATTTACATTAAGTTTAACTTACATGATTTGATTGTTGCTAAACTTTATTTTTAAGTATCTATGCAACGTGTGGGAGCTTGCAATAGTGGGCTCTCTATGATGATCGGCTCCAACCGCTAGCTGAGCAGATTGTTGATGAACAGCACCAGTTTGCTTAGCTCCAGCTGCGTCAGCGTGGTTTGATGTAGAGCACCTCACGTTGGTGCAGCAGGACTGGATACAGAGCTGGTACTGGATTGCTGCAGCAGGACTGGTTCAACAGGTCTGGTGCAGGATGCAGAGTTGGTCCTGGATTGATGCAGCTGGGCAGGGCTGGTACTGGCTGGAGCTGGCTTGATAGCGCTGGTACTAGATTTATGCAGCAGTGCTGGTGTAGCAGGTCAGGTACAGCAGGGCTGGTGCAGGATGCAGTGCCGGTACTGGATTGGTGCAGCAGGGCAGGGCTGGCTGGAGCTGGCTTGATAGCGCTGGTACTGGGGTCGGTACTGGATGCTGCCTGGCTGGATTGCTCGATCTTCTGCTTGGGGGTCGGTACTGGATGCTGCCTGGCTGGATTGCTCGATCTTCTGCTTGGTGGTTTCCTTTTCTCAGTGTTGTCTCTTCACTTGGCTTGTGCTTCTGTGATTTGATCGTCGAAAATACCATGTTATGTACACGAACATGAAACACATAAGCAAAAAAAAAAAAATTTCATAAATTGAATCTAATCAACATTAAAACATAAACCCTAAATCGAAAACAAAGATACTTACGCTGTATTAAATATGGAAATATAATTTAGTAAGTAATCAAAAAAAAGATTCGTTCAACTTAAGTCAGTAGCCCACTACTAGCATTGCTTTAAATATTCTTGATCAAAGCTATACTTCCTAATCAATAAAATGCATGCTTGGATGTTGGCGGAACATAAGCATTCATTTATATCGTAGGTAACTAGCATACATTTTTTGAATCAGCAACGTTACACGTTCTAGCCATATCACCATTAACCTAATTTGTCCAAAACCGGCTTATAAGTTAAAATCATTCAATTTCCTGTTTTAAATGTCAGGTTATTTAAAATCTTAAGTAATTGATTTAAGGTTTACTATGTCATATCTATACGATATCTATACGGTCTTGAACGAGTTTATATCTGTGCCCAACTGATCACGCATCCCCGAGATCTCCGCGCGCATGTCATCCCGAAGAGTACGCATGTGCAACTGCTCCACCTCCGTAGACTCAGCCACTTTTGGTTCATACGGCGCCGCGAAGTTCTGCGGGGCAAGGCGCACAGGTGTCGAAGTATCCCGGCCCTTGGGCGCGCTGGCCTGACAGGATCCGCAGCGCCAGGTTTCGGCCACCTTGGCGCCCCGTGATAGGTTCACACATTCAAAGTGACTTGAGCTTTTACATAAGGGGCAGACGGCACAGACGGCACCTCCCTTGAGGAATTTACCACACGTCACACACTGCGCCATGGTTGTAAACAAAACAAGAGAGATTCCGCTACTCGGTGGCAGGCGGCGCGGCACGGCACGCTATTACGCAGAGAGGCGCGACACTTCTCAGTAACTTTAAAGCCAGTAATTTGGTTATTTGTTCAACGATTCATAGATGGCACTGTCCGCTTAGAAGATTTCAAGGATTTTAACAAGATGTCGCTGTCCTCTGTGACTCGCTCCGTCAAAATAAATGTTCAGCTACTCGATAAGAGATGGCGCTATTGGTGGAAGGAGGTTGATTTATTTATAATCGATTTAATTAATTGGCGCTTGATAACCTGGTTGTTCACAGCACTAGACTGCACTTATTTCTGCACTCCAGTACGCGTAGAAGTTACACTGCACTTAGTAATAGGACAATTAAGAGCCAGAGGGATTATATGTACGGTTTCACTTTTCAGGGTAGGAAAAAAATATTGCCGTTCCACTGATCTGTTAAATATGGAATATCTCGGTTATCACTGAGAATATTTCTGAGCGTAAGGTCACCAATTATTCACAACACTGCAATCCATAAGTTGGTTACGGAGATAGGTAGCAACTCGAAGAAAAACCACTTGTTTCGTAAAAAAGTCCGCAAGAGCAAAACTCTCTCGTCCGTCGCCGTGACGTCACTGTACGACGTCTTGCGTCACGAGTACGTATTTTATATGTATGCACTGTTCCTCACTCAAACTAAGCTTCTGTTCATTGGATTCCGATTGATCTCCATCTTTTTCCTTATTGCCTGATTTTGTAATAAGAAAACATTCCTCTATTTCTTTTTGGATGGAGTCTAATTGAGCACACCTAATTTTAAATTTACCTGCGTCTTCCTTGTTATTTATGTCTAAATTTTGGGCAGCAATGTACAAATGATTCACCTTTTCACATAAGAAATCGTATCTCAAAGATAATAACTGGCTTTTCGACATGATGAATATCGATTTCTATCGATCCACTTTCACACGGCAACAATGGCGGAGATTTTACGTAAATCAGTCTCTGTCTTATCGGGTCGAAGGATCAAAATGTATTGTGCACTGGTACTTACGTGGAAGGGCTGGAAATCTGGACACTAGGACTCACACCAATTGTTGATTTTGAATGAGTTTTAATTATTTTGCAATATTGCGGCTGAGTCGTTTCGTGAACTTTTTCTGAGAGTGCCGTGAGGGGAGAGGGGCGGGGGGGGGGGGAGGGGGGGGTCAAGGTATAGAGAGGTACCCGTGCAATCATAATGACAGCTTCGACCGATTTGACGTTGACATATACCAGATACAATACGAAACAATCCAAAAATGCCTTGAACTGGCGATGATTAAGCGCGCGGGATCGAATAAAATTGATGGTCTTTACTACCAGACCCATAACGTTCTGTAATCTGATGGACTTGGAACACAAGTTTTGTTGGTGGATAATGCAATGCAAGACTATCAAATCATCTTTTTGGACATTCAATTCAATTCAGTTGTAATTTTTCATTCAAAATTCCGATGAAGCCCTTTCGCGAACCGACCATTGAAGGCGCACCATCTGTGCACACCCCTACTAATTGGCTCCACTGCAGCCCGTAATTTTCGAAAACACTTTGGACTTCACCAAAAATATCTTCTCCAGTAGTGGTCCCTTTTAGCGACTGTAAAGCAAGCAATTCCTCAGTAACAGTAAATTCTTTATCAACACCACGAATAAAAATTGCCGGTTGGGCTGTATCAGACAAATCGGTGCTCTCGTCCAAAGCAATTGAAAATGCTTGAAACTCAGCCACACGATCAGTCAATTTTTTCTTAATATCACCAGCCATCATTTCTATACGCCGAACTACAGTACGTCTTGATAGGCTAACTTTTTCAAAATCTTTTTTCTTTTCTGGACATAGTACTTCTGCAACTTCTAACAAGCACTCTTTGATAAATTCTCCTTCCCCGAATAGTTTCGATGACTTGGCTATTTTTGAACTCACTATGAAGCTAGCTTTCACAACATTGTCAAGTTGTGTCCTTTGTTTATGAAACATTCCTTGCTGTTTGTTCAAATTGGTGATTAATTTTTGAATTTTATCTTTTCGAAACTGTCCTGTGAGTGTGTGTTGAGTAATATGCTTGGTGGAATAATGCCGCTTGATATTGAATTCTTTCAAAACTGATATAGATTCGTTACACATCAAACAAACAGGCTTACCGTTTTGCATAATAAAAAAGTAATCGTCAGTCCACTTTTCTTGAAATTGGCGACATTCTGTATCTACTTTCCGTTTTTTACCACCAGATAACATCTTTTCATTTATTGTTCACACTGGGTACGTACCTACACTAAATCCCCAAATTATTAGTCTGTGTACTAAGAAAGCGAACACAAATTAACACAGTGTAACTATTAAACAAGTAATAAACTCAACAACATGACTTCAATTCAAACATCGAACGAAAACAAAATGCACAAGTTGCTCATTTGGCAAATTTAATTTGATTGGCGGTCGAATTGAGTAATTATGCTACACTTCTTACGTACTAGATTTCGGTTAAGTGTGAAAGGGATGACAAGTAATCTTGTGAGGCTACAAGCGATTCTGCGATGCCATTGCGTCTTTCGTTATGTTACCTATTCATTCAAAATTTGTACATAGAAACAAAATCTAAAGTGTAAGTGTGCGACAGTAGTCTAGTACAGAAGTAAGTTGGATAGTTAGCCCAAAAGGTAACATTTAAAATGTCTATGCAAGTGGGCTTTAATATATTGACAAATCATCAACTTCAATCTCAATCATCTTCTGCTTCACTATCATGTTCATCAAGTGCATGATCTACAGAATTAAAATAAATAACCATTATTTTTTCTATATTCTCCGGTTTTAGTCTATTTTTTTTTGATACTTAAAATCCACTTGTATAGAGAAAATGATCTCTCAACGTCCACTGAAGTGAGTGGGGTGAATTTGTAGGGTAAAATGTCGTCATCGATATCTACTTCACCTGACAGTCTCTCACAATATAGTCTCAAAACATCTATGTCCGGATTCCTTGACATGACATTCTCAATGTTTTGTTTCACGGATTCGATTGAACTCCAATGGATTATAGTCCTTATCTCATCAAATATTTCGAATGATTCCACTATCGATAAGTCCGACTTCTCTAACTTTAGTATTGCAAACTCAATTGATCCAAAATATTCATCGATGTATCGCAAATCATTTTCGATATTTGTTTTTTCACACATTTGTTTAGCGACTCGTATTGACAATGCTTCTGAAGCTCTCAAACGTGACAAAACAGTTTTTATTTCATTAAAATATTTTACGTAATATGAAACAGCATGCAACCAAGTTCCCCACCTTGCAATTACGGGTTCTGGAGGTAAGGGCATATCAGGGTAAAGCTCTTTAAGTATCTTAACTCTACTAGGAGCCTTTAAAAGAACTTTTTTTACATTAGAAATTAGGCAATCGATGTCAGGCTATTCGGAACGAATTGTTTCTGAAACTCTATGCAGAGCGTGAGCGAAACATGTCACATGCTTCATATTTGGTAAAAAACTTTTTAAGAATCGCCCTGCTAAGAGCATGTACGCCACACTGTCTGTGCATAATACTAATACATTTCCAACATTAGTGCCACACGATTCGCCCCACATATTTTCTAAACACTCTATCACAAAATTTGATATCGTCTTACCGTTAACTTTCTCTAACATTTTACATGCAATTAAGTAAGGTTTTTTTAATATATACTGAATTTAGTGGCTTTACTAAAAAAATTACAACATATCTGCCTAGGAAGTCAGTGGTTTCATCAAGTGAGATCCACAATTTTTCATGAAAAATCATTTTTCTTATAATTGTTTCGGATGGTAGTGTAGGACGATTAGCGCAGTGACAGCACAAATATTTCGTAAAAAACAATTTAAAGGCCGGGTTATTCAATTGCGACCAAGGAATATTGCACAATATGAGAAACCTGATCAGATCAAAGTAAAAACTTTTATCGGGTTTTTTGAATGTCCCTTGATGTACGGATCCTTCGATGTGCCTTTTCACACTACTTTTTTTGCATCCGATATTAGTTTCACATTTTGTGCAATATATTGAATTATTGGTAAATTCGTAAAATAAATCAGGATGATCCTCAATCCATGTGAGTACTGTTCTTTCCTTCACTTGTCGTGCCATCTTGTATTAATGAAATACAACAAATAATTTTAATTATTTGGTGTATGGGTTAGCACGTTGGATCTCCAAAACGGCAGGGCTGAATCAACCTAAACAACGAAAAGAGAATAATGCATTAAAACTCTATAATTTATCTCAAAACATCAAAAGTAAAAATCCAGCTTACCTATGAAGAATACAGATCCCAGCGAAAAGTCCAATCAGTATCAAGTTGTAGTCCGGTAAATAGCAAGCCAAAGTATCGATGACGCAACAGATCTTCAGAAGGCAGGAATTGAACAATCGTCACCTAAATAACCGGACTACGATTTGACACTGTGATTCTGTTTGACTTGTCGCTGGGAATTGTATTATACTTTAACGATAAGGTAAGCTGAATTTTTAGAACCGGACTACGATTTGACACTGTGATTCTGTTGGACTT
Organism: Eupithecia dodoneata; assembly: GCA_947044415.1. Taxonomy (NCBI): domain Eukaryota; kingdom Metazoa; phylum Arthropoda; class Insecta; order Lepidoptera; family Geometridae; genus Eupithecia; species Eupithecia dodoneata. The sequence continues at coordinate 8,939,511 of OX345670.1, forward strand.
GTCGCTGGGATCTGTATTCTACTTTAACGATAAGGTAAGCTGAATTTTTAGAAATGAAATAGACAACTGTCGAATGAATACTTCCGTAAGGGTTTGTAAGCTAAGTGGGTTGCATTGCAGCCAGTTGTCTAGTAAAAAAGATTCATACTTTAAAGTATTCCGAAAACTTTAAGCGAACCTGCTCCATTCTTCATCTTCACTTAATGCGTCTCCTACAGCCAATTGCAGCGTATGGGCTGCATATCTAACAGATGTTACTGAATACGTTACGTCGTCGCCGTCGTTAGCATTGACTTCGTCTTGCAGACTAAGATTTTCAATAAAACCCGTAGGCAATACTTGTTCTAAGTCGCTACTGTCTTCTTCTTCTTCGCGGCTTGCTTCTTCGAGTTCTTCATTTATTAACTTAGATACTTTTATATAATTTGCCCCATTATCGGTCGTAATTGTTAATATTTGTTTTATGGATATGTAATACTTTCTCAGCACATATAGCAACATTTCTTTCAGATATTCAGTTGTGCTTCTTGTATGGAGTTCTATGACTCCTAAGTGTTTAATATGTATTTTACTATGTTCTACGTATTGGGTATTTACACCCAAAAATGCCCGATCTTGGCGAGTAGCTCCATCAATTTTAATTGAAATTAATTTGTCCTTTAATTTCATTGACACATCTCGCCTTATATCATCAGCTTTCTTGATAAGCATTTCACGAACTGACCGGCTGTGTAGGGTCGCTAACTCTCCTGGGTCGATTGGGATCAGAGCGAGTATATTTCTAAACGATTCATCATTGATCAAAGAAAATGGTCTTCCGTGAATGGTTACCAAATTTATACATTGTTCTCACGGGCGCTGCTAGTTGTAACAACGTAAAACCGTACCTCTCGCGAATTTAATAATAATAAACCAGCCAAGTGCGAGTCAGACTCGCGCACGAAGGGTTCCGTACCATTATCAAGCGTCTACCTGTTGCCGTTATCAAAAAAGGGGTAAAAAATCACGTTTGTTGTATGGGAGCCCCCTTCAATATTTTATTCTGTTTTTAATATTTGTTTTTATAGCGGCAACAGAAATACATCATCTGTGAAAATTTCAACTGTCTAGCTATCACGGTTCATGAGATAGGTAGGAACAGACAGCCTGGTGAGATACGGAACCCTAAAAACCAGTCTAAAGTCGCTAAACAGCCCCGAAAAAGTTCAACAACTGTAACCTAACCTACAATTTGGAATACTTACGGAGCAAAAACACAATCAAGAATACGTCAGAAAGTGAGCTGAAAGTATCCTGAGAAACTGATCAGTAACCGAATTTTTTTGAAACACAGGGATGAATCACTTGTGTGATATTGATTTGTATTTCCGTCACCTTATCGAGACAATGTAGGTACCTACCTACCTATAATTTACAAAATTAACTCCCCGTTTGGCAGAATTATCCGACTTACTCCGCCTACATCTAGGTACCTATACCTATTAACATTATAAAGAGGAAAAAAAAATGTTGTGCTTTTGTCTGTGATAAACTCAAAAACAACAGAAACGATTTATATTCTTTCACTGCTTTCACTATTGAAATGAAAACTACGGCTCTGAAAAACTAGGCTTCTTTTTATCCCTATACTAGCACAGGATCGGGGCTTATGCGGGTCAAACCGCGGCCGCGGGTTACAGATAGTAGATTAGGTACCTACCTATTAAATAATTAGGATGACTTGGACTAAACTTACCTTTACTTTCATCAGACACCCTTGTATTGTACACGTCGACTCGTTGCACGTTTTGTTATAAGTAAAATAGGAATGAACCGCATTAGTTCGCTTTCTTCCCATGATTCCAATTAAACTGTTCGCTTTTTCGTTATTGCGTCATACGCCAGCGCAGCCGGGGTGAAAACCACAAACAAAACTATCATTTGAGTGAGTGAACATTTTGATTTGAACTTGGACTTGTCGCAACGTGCAGTGCATGCTCCCCGCACCCCGCTCCTATCCCTTTCCGTAGAGCGCGCCCCGCGCGCGCTGCCGCCGCCTGCTCGCTCCGTGTACAGAAATAAAATATCGGTTAAAATCATTATTGTACTGAAAACAACTCAACAAAAATTATTTCTGTATAAACGTCTAAGTACTGATATATTTCTAGTCATTTTTTAATATCTTGTACCGTCATTCGCTTCAAGGGTCTGTTTAACTAATAAGAGTACTGATATTTTACTGGTACTATTTAAATATTTTATACCGATATGCAGTCGCTGCTCTAAAGCCGTTATTTTTGCCAACTTTGCAATTAATGTTTCTGCTTGGGCTTGTATTGTGGATACTGATGCGTCATCTTCTTCGTTAATGAGCTCGTACTTTTTCCCAGACTCTTCCAGGAAGTGAAAAAGGCGCTGTGGTAAATTCAATACCATGCTAGCGTCCTGGATGAAGTCAACGCCCAATAGGGTCCGGTTATCCCGAGACTCCGAAAGAACTATAAAGTTGGTAGGGATTATCCGTCCACACTACTCAACAGGAACGACCATTCGTTGAATTTGTTGCTTCCTTCTTAGTCCATCTACCAGAATAACGTTAGCGCTCTCGCTCTTAAATGTTGCTCCCTTTTTCTTCATGACGTTGAACAGTGACGTGGAGGCAACGCTTAACTTTGCTCCTGTATCCAGATGAGCGTATCCCTTAGCACCGTTTATTTTTATGCTCACCGTGGGTCGAAGCCGGGACACTGAAGATAGGCTCGCATTGAGCGAGTAAAACTCCACGTCTACAGCGCTAATCCTGTTCGGATTGCATTTCGGGCATTTACTCCTCACAACTCCAGGTTCTTTGCAACCATAGCAGGCGATTTTACTCGTACTTGGCGGAAGATGAGATGAGGCAGGTACCGGTGGTGCAGGAGTGTCAGGTACAGCCTTGTTCTGATTCGTCTTTCTTCTCTCTTCTTTTGCCTTCTTTTTCCTACACTCATTTTCTGCGTGGCCTAAAGCGCGACAAAAGGTGCAACGCACTGTTTTCTTCTCTTCTTCTTCATTCTGTCCCAAGAAATTTTCGATCTGTTGAACCTTCTCTAAAAACTCTTCAAAAGTCCGGACAGTATCCCTAGGGATTCTGTCTCGAACCATCGGGTGAAGCGACGTATACAGGATGTCCATATTCTGGGTTTCCGTCAGCTGCGGTTTAGGAAGCTCCGCCATTAGAGCGCGTTTCTTGGCGACAAAAAGCTCAACTCCTTGAGGTGATACTTGTTTCTGCGTAACAAGTTCGTCGTAAATTTTATATGCAGGTTTTTTCGGCGCGTAAGTTAGTCTAAGAACCTTGAGGGTGTCATCCCAAGTGTTTATACCATCTCTGACTCCTAGCCACCATATAGCCGCATCTCCAACCAAGAGCAGCGTTAGACCCTCGATAGCATCCTCGTCCGTGACTTTTTCTATTTTTTTTAAAGTTGTGATTGTTGATAGGAAAGCTTCCAACTTAAGCCGGGTCCGCAGCGCCAATTTTCTAACAAAACATGTTAACATAACATGTTAAGCAAAACATGTTTTTAAAACAGCCCGTCTGGTGTGTTCTGATTTGTTTATTGTTTTTGTTTCATTCCAATTCATTTCAAAAATGGGTTCCGACGAAGAGGACGTAGAAGCTGTAATAGCTATAGTGGATTTAGTTCTACAAAGACGTAACCGAAATAGATTCCGGGTCCGACCCTACCTGCTACCTCGTTCCTTCAATATTTATCAAGAACTGAAAATCGATGATAGATTCGGAATACAAAATTTTTTTAGATGTTCGGAGAGTGATTTTGAAGAGCTGGTATCATTAATTTCACCAGATATAGAGAAAAAAACAACATGGAGGTACGATGTGATACCTCCTGACATGAGATTAGGTGCTACTTTACGCTTTTTAGCGACCGGAGACAGTTACACCAGCCTAATGTATCACTTAAGAATCTCTAAATAAATACTGTCGGAACTGATTCCAGAAGTCTGTTTAGCTCTCTTCAATAGACTGAAAAATGAGCATCTAAAGGTAAGAACTTATATTTTTCTTAATAAACTAATCTTATCTAATAACATAAATGCCAAAGTTTGTGAGGATGCATTTTTGTTCCTCTTTCATGATTCAACAGCTTGACGGATTAGGGTGAAATTTGGTATGCAGGTAGACTATAAGCTGGATTAACACCTAGTTTTTTCTAGCTACTTTTTATCTCGGAAAATTTAACGCGAGTAAAGTAGCGGGCAAAAGCTAGTCACTAAATAAATAGGTGGGTATTAAATGAATACTCCTTTATATATGAATTTAATCTTTATTCTTATAATTAAACAGTATTTAATACATCGAGTTAAAGTCTAATTAAATTTTAAGAGGTGTTCGATTGCTTCTTTTGTTTGTCGTGTAGATTCAGTTTGAGATGTGTCTGCCGCAGAAATTATTTAGTTTTTTTCAGTTTGAGATATGTCTGCCGCAGAAATTATTTCGTTTTTTAATATCAGGACCTGTGAATCTTATAGTGAATCTTGTAGATTATCAGTAACTGCTTTTATTGAACCATCATTTGAAATAACTAAATAGCTATTTGATTGAATCGCAAGTGGATTAGATGATTGTATGTCTGGTAGTCTATAGGCAGAGGTGCTAGCAGTTGGACCTGTGCTGGCTGTGGATGCCATAATTTGTATGTAGTCGGGCTGTTTGTAAGTAGAGGTATTGACAATCGGACCTGAGATAGGCATAATTTGTGTGCTCAGCTGTCTGTAGATATTGGTGCTGGTAGTCAGACTTGTGGTTGGCATAATTTGTGTGTCGAGTTGTCTGTAGGTAGAAGAACTTTCAGTGGGACTGGATGGACTGGCGTGTAATGTTTGTAATTAGGAGGAGTAATTAACACGACTGTAGTAGGTTGAATACTGAATATTTATTGAGTTAAAACACGCCTTTTTATACTATAGATTTACCTCTAATTTGAATTTATTAATTCCTTATTTTTGTAACATGATATTGATATTCTATTTTCTTATCTAAAGATTCTCCGTAAGTAATCCGATATGTTTGACATTTAATAAAATATAATTCTATTTTTCCTTATCTCTAAAGTTGGTCATTGAGTGACGTGGTACATTAGGTATGTACCTACACTACAGGCGGAATAGGATACATCATTTAAATTATTAATCTCCGAATTATCACTCATACTATATTCAGATCTAGTTGTATACTCCATGTTCTCTATTTCATATTTACAGAGCAGATTTTGAATCTCTAATTTAAGTTTTGTCTGTAAAATCGGTTGAAATTTGCGCATTTGAGCAGCAATGTAGAGTCCGTATGTGGTAATTTCATCTTCTAGTTCCGTTTTACTTTTTCTTTCTTTATATAAACCAGAATTTCGCTTTTTTTTATTGAGTCCGATCCCTTGACTCTCAGCGGCGGTGGTGTCGGCGTAGTCGGTGGTGGTGTCGGCGTAGTCGGCGGCGGTGTCGGCGTAGATGGTGGTGGTGTCGGTATAGCTGGCGGTGGTGGTGGTGACATCTGAAATAAAACAATTTTTTTTATTACTTACAGACACCTTCAACTGCTGAAGAATGGAGAAGAATATCAAGAGGATTTGACACTAAGTGGAATTTCCCTCATGCCTTAGGAGCTTTAGATGGTAAACATGTGGTTATGGAGGCCCCAGCAAATACAGGAAGTCTGTAACTACAAAAAAACATTCAGTATTGTACTTCTGGGCATGGCAGACTATGATTACAATTTTACCTATATAGATGTTGGCTGCCAAGGCCGAATCTTTGATGGAGGGGTTTTTCGGAATTCTACATTGTTCAGAAGTATAAATAAATAATACTTTAAATTTACCCGAAGATGAGCCTTTACCTAGTGGAGACTTGAATTTACCATATGTTATAGTAGGCGATGATGCTTTTCCACTAACACATTACTTAATGAAACCCTATAGTGGAGAACATCAACAAGAATCGTCGAAGAGAGTGTTTAACTATATATTATGCCGTGCACGACGAATAATTGAAAACGTATTTGGAATTTTAAAACTTCAGTGTTTCGAGTGTGAGAGATCACCTATAGATAGTCGGCAGATTCGTGACAGTTTTGCTTCGTATTTTGTCAGCGACAGGGGAATGCTACCATGGCAAAACTTTGTTTAAAAAATTGTATTTGAATGAAACCTATGTATTATATAGTAATTATAAAGTACTATTAAAATTGATAAAAAGCACAAAATATATTTTATTGTAGTAAAATGGACAAATAACCTCTATTTCAACTTATATAAGTATTTATTACACTGTTAAATTCCCACCACATAGGTAATAGGTCCAGTTAGCACCCTTTGGATAAGGAACCCTAAAAATAACTAGCATGTAGGTAATATTTTTTAAAATATTTTTCCTTACGCTTTACTCCTTCCACTCTTCTCCTTAGATCCAGTCACTAATATTACAGCCGCTTTAAAATATTTAGATTAGGGAGCTATATCCTATCAAACCATATTTTATTTATTTCAAAAAGAACTTCAACTTACCGTATAATTCGATATGGAGTCTTGCGGAATGTTGCAAGACAACAGTTCAGCTTTTCTTGGTACGCAAACCATTTTGAAACGTATATATCATCTGCTCCGCTGCCCGTTTTGAGTTCAGTCACTTTTCTTTTTTCCCTATTGTATTGCCCCTTTAGGCTTAACCATTTAGAATTAATTTCTTCTTTTGTTACATTGAAAATCTTTCCTATTTCTGATAGGGCATCCAGTCTCTTATGTTTGTGTTTGAGCTCCTCCAGACTCGCATCCCATATCACAGGTCTTTCTCTTATTAGTTGTAATAAAAACAAAGTATTTTTTTTTTCCACTCCATGGTAAATAACTTATCACATACAAAAGATTTAAATACTCAAAATTATTCAAAACATAACTTCAACGAGTGAACGAACGAATGACGTCTTGCTTCAATGAGCGCGAACATAAAATGCGACGTTTCCCCTCCCCACAGGCGAACGTGGGTGATGTTATCCATTTTTCTCGGCAAACATGTTTTTGTGTTTTTGCTAACAAAACTGTTAAGCCACGCCCCTATTATATATTATTATATATTCTGTTTTTTAAACATGTTATGATGTTAGAAAACACGGCGCTGCGGACCCGGCTTTAATTGCGTCCCGAGACCCATCGAATCTTGCCGTGCATGAGGCGAAACTACCGACCTTACTATGAGGGGGGCTAGTATTCCTACTCGCCAAGACCTCTAAAAAATCGCGGAACTGATCGTTAGTGAAGCTAACGTTGGCCATATTTACTCCCGTTCGTTTACTACGTCTAGGTAAGATTTTATATAAATCTATTTTGCCTAATTCTATAGAAAACGATACCAAGTTATCGAAATTGATATGAGAGTATACAAAAAAATGAGGGTAGTTACAATGTTTCAATAAAGATAATAATAATGTTGTCTAACTTAAGATCAGTCAACTATTGAACTATTGAGGGTACTTTGAAAAAAGTATCACACAATAATTGTACCTAAGTACGTAATTCAACAATTGACTGATATTTTACTTGAAACAATACCTTAAGGGGAATAAGAGCTCCGTGGGCGCCAATTGTAAAGGGGGAATCCTACGGGAAACCAAGTAAAAACCCTCAATACAAATTCAAAAACTTTACAACAAACAAAACAATATAACTCTTTTATCTAACTAATCTAGTAACTACCTAACAACGAACCGGGGAGGAACGTAAATATAATATATGTGTCTACAGTCCCTATATCAGCCGGAGACCGAAACAACTCAAACACAAAGAAACCGACCTAGGTTGTTTCTTGGTAGTGCATCGAGGAGTGTCGACCGCCAACTGCCTGCTGGTTTTTTTTTTTTTTTCGAATGGACTATTATGCTGTTGACCTCAGATGGCCATGACAGCGTTACCGGACTTTTGGCGGGCGCAGAGGGCGCCTCGCCGGTAAAAATTAGGTTGGGGCAACACGCACAAGGGCCACCACTTAGGTGCGAGCCTCGGCTTGGGCTGTTGCCAGATGCTACAAGAGGGTAGGGAGGTAACGCGGCGAGGGCGGAAACGGGGAATTCTTCGACCCCGCATCCGGCGGGGTCGGTTATTGGTCGGGTGTGTAGTGTGCGGAAGCTGAGTTGTTGCCGTCACTTCCGGGTTAGCGTCAGTGAGTGGGTCAACGGGGTCACCAAGAACGTGTCTCGGTCTACGGAGGAGAGAACTCGTGGGAGGGTCGTCTATACAATAATCGGGTATGGAGGATATAAGAGGATTGGAGTGTTCAGAGGCCGTTTCATAATGACGCTGGGAAGCAGTCTTTATGAAGTGGACGATGGACTCGAGGTTGAGATCGCGATGGAGATCTTTGTTGCGCATGTACCAGGGCGAGCCCGTGGCTTTACGCAGAAACTTGTTTTGGACAATCTGGAGATGACGGACGTCAGCCGAGTGGCCAAATACCACAGAGGCGTATGTCATGACAGGGCGTATGATCGATTTGTAAAGTGTCACCTTATTTCTAAGGGACATTTTACTTTTCTTTCTAAGGAGGGCGTTCAACCGGCTAAGTATGAACTTGGCACGATTGATTACGGTACGAATGTGGGGTTTGAAACTAAGGCGGCGGTCTAGTACCACCCCTAAGTATTTGGCTGACTTTACCCAGGGAATGGGTTTGCCGAATAGGGTAAGTGTTTTGGGCTTAGAGAAGGTCCGCGTAAAGTACACTGCTGCACTTTTCGTCGGATTCACCTCTATGCGCCATTTCTGGAACCAGGCACCTAGTGTGTCTAGTGCGGCTTGCAGTCTCATGCCAACTCGACGTGCGTTCGAGTTGGATGCATACAGAGCTGTATCATCCGCGAAGAGGGCAAGTTCAACTTGCGGGTATCGGGGGATATCGCTGGTATAGAGCGTGAAGAGGAGCGGGGCGAGGACGGAGCCCTGGGGGACTCCTGCTCGGACGGGTCGGGGGTCGGAGAGGGTGCCCTCCACGCGGTAGCGAAAGCTACGGTTCGACAAGTAGTCTCGTAAGATAAGTACGAGCCTGTCTGGCACACCAAGGTTGGAAAGCTTGTAAATCAAGCCGTTGTGCCAGACTTTGTCGAAAGCTTTCGCCACGTCGAGGAAGACAGCTCCCGTACTGGCAGGCCAGGTGTGATGCCACATGGTCAGGATGTGCTCCGTGATGCGGAGCACCTGTTGGGGACATGATTGGTGAGCTCGAAAGCCGAACTGCTCATCGGGTAGGAGCTTATGCTCGTTTACATGGGACCAGAGGCGCCTCAGAAGGAGTCGCTCGTAGATCTTCCCCAGGGCACTGAGGAGGCTAATAGGACGGTAGGAGGAGGGCTCATTCGCCTGTTTGCCCGGTTTGTGGATTCCAATAACATTGGCTTACTTCCAGACATCAGGGAAAGAGCAGGTGGACATGGCTGCATTGAAGATTCTTACAACGAGGTAGATGAGGGCGACAGGGAACCGTTTAAGGACTCGGTTGCTGATGCCGTCCGAGCCGGGGGACTTTTTCGGTCTGAGATCTTTAATGATCGCGGCGACCTCCGCCGCCCTGAAGTGATCAAGGGTGGCGGTGGGGGGTAGGGTAACTAAACGTTCGACTTCACTATTCACCGTATCGAGGTGAACAGGGTCGACTGGCTCAAGACTGGGGGAGCACTGGGCTTCCAGACTTTCAGCCAGAGCATCAGCTTTGTCCTTATCTTCAAACGCCGGCGTTTGATGATTCGGACGTAAGAGAGGAGGCATGATGGTGACTCCATCTGCTTTCATAGATCGAGCCAGGCTCCAGTAAGCCAGGTGGCCTGGTTTGATCGTTGAAAGCAGTGTGTCCCAGGAGGAGTTTCGGTGCTCTTGAATGGCTCGCTTAACCTTACGGCGAAGTGAGTTCATTCTAAAGCGATTTAGGTGGGAGGGATAGAGGCTGAAGCGACGAGTCGCCGCGTTCTTCTCAGTGATCAGCCGTCTGATATCATCTGGCAGGTCCCAGCGGCGATCTTTCGTCGCTGGCACCTGTTTTGATGAGTCGCTAATAGCGGATTGGACGTGACTAGTCAGAGAGTCGACCGCAATTGCGATGTCGTCTAGGGAGCTAATATCGTCGGGGATTTTTTCCAAGGCGGGCGAGTGGATATTCTTGAGAGCGCTCTCAAGCTTATACCACTGTACCACTGTCTTGGTGGGAGGACTGTCATTGAGAGGAGAACCGAGCCTCATTATGACGGGACGATGGTCTGAGTCTAGTTCCTGCATCACTGATATGGATTGCATCCGTAGGGATACATTCCGTAGCAGTGCCAGGTCCAAATACTCGGCGCTTTGACCGGGGATGGGAGAGTATCGCGTGGGACACATGGGGACGATCAAGTCTAGGTCAAGGGGTTCAAGACATTGGGTAAGGAGGCGACCGTTTCGATTGCGACAACGGCAGTTCCACATCGGGTCTTTGGAGTTGAAGTCACCAGCCAGAATGACTGAGCTTCCTAGACTAAGGATTGACTCTAAATCGCTTTGAAGAAGCTTTTTATTTGGACTGAGATAGCAGGATGCGATGATGACCGATTGATGACCGGTCATCGCAAGCCTGCAGACTGAGACTTCTAAGTCTTGTAGGGGGGGTCGAGAGGTATGCAGTGCAGGGACCTCTTGAAGTAAATGGCAGTACCGCCTTTAGGGCCGTACGTTCTGTCATTTCTGACCATGTGATAGTTGGCTATCCTGGGATCTTTGGTGCCTTGCTTCAGGAATGTCTCCTGCACTAGCATGATATCTATTTGGTGATTTACCAAGAAGTGGTGGACGAGTTCTCTCTGGGATTTGAGGCCGTTAGCGTTAAAGAACGCTAACGAGATGGAGCGGGGCTTAAGTCTCGCAGGTTGTACAACCATTATTGAGACTTAAAAGAGAGGGAGTCAAGGAATGCCATGACGTCCTGATGATCGGAGATGATCATCAGTTTTTCGATGGCGGTTTCGGCTTTGTTTATTTTCTGCAGGAGTGCAGACACTTTACCGAAATCTGTGGTTGGGGTGGGCCCAGGCGAACCAGCCTTCGCAGAGGTGAGTGCTGGTTGGGTGGGGCGAGGTAGGGGAGGGGCGGGGCCGCGAGTTGGCTCCTGTGAGCGGGGGAGGGGCGCAGGCCAAGCTTTCGCCTGAGGGGCTAGGCTCGTGTAGCTGAGGGGCTTTGCCCATGCTGAGGTAGCAGGGGGGCGGGGAGGGGGGGCCATAGACACCTTAGAGGTTGTCTTGGTATATTGAGGGACCGGGGCAAAGCGCTCCGGGGCCCTTGAGCGGACCTTGTTGTTTGCTTTGGGCGCCTTAGGGCATCCGCGATAATTCGCGGTGTGTCCCTCAGCGTTGCAGAGCACGCAACTAGGTGGGGTCGGGTCATCGCGGGTGCGCTTGCAGTCAGCGGTGCCGTGGTCACCCAGGCACTTGACGCAGCGCGGACGTGCGTTGCAGTTGCGCGCAGAGTGGCCATGAAGCTGGCATCTGTGGCACTGCCCAGGGGGACCAAATTTGTAGGGGGCCTCTACGGATAGGCCGGAGAGGCGACATAAAGATTTCAGGCCAAAGATAGCCTTTCCTTCCGGGGAAAGGTCGAGAATGACCAGGATAATGTCGAAAGGACGCTTATCCCGGCCGCTGTACATCCGGTGGACTTCCCTGATGGGAAAGCCCTGGGATTGGAGGTCGGACTTTAACATCCGAGTTGAACTCCGCGGGTATACCGCGGATAACTACCCGGAGAGATTTTTCGCTCTCGAGGGCATAGGTATGAAAACCTATGTTCTCGGAGCGGAGGAGGGAGGTGAGACGTCGGTGATCGTCCGACGTCTGGAGTTGCGAGCTTGATGGACTCCTTGACGGATTGGGCTTTTGTGAAATGAATGCCTTTTAAGGCGAGAAGCTTTTCAACGTTAGGCCATTTGCCTTTTTCGCGGAGAAAGATCGGAGGGGCTGCCTGCTGGTTCGGTGGCTCGGGCGCCTTTTATTTGAATGATGGGCCTCGGCGGCGCGTGTGGCGGGGTTGGGGGGCGTCGCTGGAGCACTCGACCGGTTCTGTAGTGCGGGCGCGCGGGGATCGGTGTCGACCGGAGCGCGCGGAATTGTGTTGCATTGTTACAATTGAAATTTTATGGAGTTTACAGATTCTGATGATTCATGTTAGAATAATTAACATGAATCATCAGAATCTGTAAACTCCTTGTTTCGCAACTTCCTTTTGCGGGGAGTACGGCACACAACTGCCCAGTTCTCGGACGTCGGCAAACGAAACACCAGGGAGTCCAAAGAACTGGGCGAGTTAGGCACCGTATCCGCATCAGGTGTACCAGCACTGCCATCGGATTCGTCAAAATCTGTAACAATATAATTATTAAATTATATAGATAAATAATGCCTATTTATGATGTAATAATAATAAATAAATAAAATGATTTTATTTCAGATGACTTAAATGATCCATAATTTGTTAGTAAAATTAAACACTAAGAACTTATTACTAGGGTTAGTTATACCTAATACTAGAAATTAAAACTAAATTGTTGTACTGTAATGTTTGACACCTCAAGACACACAAGTTATATTTACCACAATCAACCGCCGCAGATGTAGAAGGGAGCGGCGAGGCCACCATCGGCGCTCGGTCAGGTGATTGTGTAACTGTAACAACGTAATAATGTAAATACTTATTTGTATTAATGTAACTTTTGACATCTCAAGACACACATGTTATAATTACCACAATCAACCGACGCAGATGTGGAGGGAAGCGGCGAGGCCACCATCGGCGCTTGGTCAGGTGATTGTGTAACTGTAAAAACGTAATAATGTAAATAATAGTTCGTTTAAAAGTAACGTTTGACATCTCAAGACACATAAGTGATATTTACCACAATCAACCGCCGCAGACGTGGAGGCAAGCGGCTGGGCCACCATTTGAAGTAGGTCCCGGTCAGGCGATTCTTTTCTAAAAAAAGTAAAAAAAATAACGGTGAACATGGAACAAATAGGCAGATAGACAGAGTTACTTTCGAATTTATAATATTATAACTTTAAAAATATATGAAATGTATGTAATATGAATAATATGCCGAAAAAGAGACATTGAGAAGGTAAAAAGAATGCATGGCGAATCCTTTTTAGGATTTCGAAAAGAGGAAGATAAGTGGATTCAAGATATTGAAAGATGTAAAAGAGAGATGGGACCGCGGTGTACATCAGATGCATGCTTAAAAGGAGGACTTAACTGCCGGAATATAACAGAAGAAGATAGGAAGAAAAATTTTGATAGTTTTTGGACTGAAATGGATTGGACCAGCTAAAAGTATTTATCAAATCTATGGTTGATGTCAAGTCACCAAAACGGAGACAAGGGGATAATTCTTCCACAAACTCAAGAAAAAATGTGACTAAGACATACCACTTGAAGGTAAAAAGGGTCAACGCATTCGAGTCTGTCGCATTTTTTTCCTCAATTCTTTGGGGATAAAGGTATGGACGGTGCGTTATGGCTTGATCCAAATGCCAATAAAAATAATAAGGACTTACCTGCTCTATCTGCTAGTGACAATAACGCCACTAATGATTGTAACGTTGTACGTACATGTATATTTAATTATTAAACTTCTATTTTCTCCTTATTCATTTATATTATTTTTACGTTTCAATTTCTAAGTTTATCTATGTATAATTAACCTAAACTTAAATTTAACTAAACGATAATAAAAACCTACCTAAAATTTCGTAACGCAACAGAGTTCACACTTCTTACGCTCACTGTACCGGTCGCGCGTTGGAACACGTAAGCCGCTCTGATTGGCGTTCACATTCCATTGTTCGGAAATCACCTCATCGACGCGTGAGCGGCTTCGCGAGGCATGCCCCTCGGACACGACGGACGACAGTCAAGTCGATCAAGTGCGTTCACCAGCTACCTACGTATTAGGTACGCTAAGTGTCTTCTCACGCATTAGCTCGATACAGTTATTGCATTTACCTTGGTACCACTTCTTCCAACGTATTTGGGAGGTTTTATAAATAGTAAAATCTAAGTGTCGCTCTGCACCCCGATAGGGTAAGTGTTGAACATTGTTATATGCTTCATGTCATGTAGGTAGGCAATCGTTAACTTTTAAATGCATTCATCTTCTATGAATGGATTCATCTTTCTTTTATAACGTATTATTTATCATGGTAAATGATACGTTATAAACATTACATATCATTCATCCCATCTTTTGTCGCGGGTTGATCACTTCATGATCAACCCGCTAATATAATATCACCCATTGTATTTAGTTCTTTCATAATGCTTGTTTGTAACTCCGTTCTGATAGTGAATCGAACCACCTCTGCACCAACTACATACCTACATCTCGGCTTCTCCTCATAGGCACATTGGTACAGGGTGTTCACTATCAGCGGAAAGCGAGGAAAGAACAATACGTAACTGTGGACGTTCCTTCACAGGGTCCGACGCTAGGGTTGATTCCCTAGGAACATTTAATTCCCGGCGCATTTCACGGCTGACCAACCATCTTCGACGGCGGACGTCACAGGCCCTTTCTCCTTCCTGCCGTCGGTGTCCACCCACCTGAGCGGCCTTCAGGAAAGCCAGGATAGTACCGGACCACAAAGCTAAATCAGACCGGCAAACTTACCTACGACCTTCTTTTATTTAATATATTTTTATTCTTTTGTTGCTGACGTTTTTGTTTCATTTGTAATTTTAATTTCCACCCAAAAACATTAACGCCACAAAAGCGGAAAGCGGTCCTCCTTCTAAAAGACATCGTGCTTCTGCAAAACGACAAACTGTGATAGATTTCATTGATCTCATGCCAAAAGTACCATCGCACTATTGACGAAAAACTACCTCGAAGTTGTACCTAGAGCCGATAATACACAGCCTCAATCATCTTTATGAACTATACAAAGACTATTATTATAAGTAAAACGAACAAAATACAGAAATTGCAAGTAAAAGGACGTTTGATAGAGTTTTCGGAGAAATGAACATTGGAATATTTCAGCCAAAAAAAGATATGTGCGATACTTGTAGTAAATACAAAGTCGACAATTTAACCAAAGAAGCTTATGAAAAACATATTAAAGAAAAAGAAAAAGCCCGTGAGATGAAGACCAACGACAAAGATAGAGCAATAAAAGGAGAATGTTACGTATTCACTGTAGATTTGCAATCGGTTAAACTAGCACCGAATCTCCAAACCAGTAGCATGTACTACAAAACAAAATTGTGTGTTTACAATTACACAGTGTACAACTTAGCTGACAACATTTGAATGATGGGGATACGATCTGGAATTGATCCTATTTAATTTTTGGTGGTTTTGAACTAAACCGTTTCTATAAATATATCTATAAAAAACAAAAAAAAATATTCTCAATTATTATTTCAGCACGGAGTCAGCAGAGGCCCCATCTCCCCTCATGCCTAGGAAGCAGACGGCGCCGGAACCTGAGACAGTGCAGCCTCCGTCTCAGGCATGCCCAGAGCCGCCCTCTCAGGCAATCCCGGAGCCGCCATCTCACGCACGCCCGGAGCCGCCGTCTCAGGGACGCCCAGAGCCACCGTCGTCTAGTCCAAGGAGTTGGACAGTTGGGGCCAGGCGGCTGCAGCCGCAGGGAAGGAGATTCAGGCCATCGACTGTTGGGGCCAGGCGGCTGCAGCCGACAGCGAGGCACGTGTTGGGCCCAAGTGCCTCGCTGTCGTCGATGCGCGTGTTGGGCCGTAGGATAATTGATTTACGGCCCAACACATGCAGTTGCCCGCGTTGTGTAAAGACGCCTATTTACATCGTTACCCACGAACAGCTGGAGTCATGGCGCAAAGAGTGGGTCTGTGACTTCCAGCAGTTCGTGGATAGGCAACGCCTCATGGAAGTCACCGCCGGCCCAGGCACGTATGTTTAGTTTACGGGTCATTACCCGTAAACTACAAAAAAATACGCCCTATATTTTTCAACGTGGCAATACTAACTTAAAGCGTCAAAAATATCAGCCATTTTGTATACCGTTACGAGAAGCCAAAGAGTGAGATTGTTAGTTTGGTGCAGTCGAACAAGTTCCACTGATTTACGGCATAATTCAAGGAAAATTCAAGGTAAGAAATTTTTTTAGATAAAGTAATGCAAGAAATGAATTCATGGAATGTACCTTAAAGGCCACGTACGCTAAATGTCAATCACAAAAGGAAAAGAAAGTGTTAAAAAAAATTGTAGTAAGTGTAAAATTGCAGAGTACAAGCTGCTAAAAAGAAAACTTACGTGGCTAATATATTGGGACTTGAAAGGGAAAATACGATTAACTCAGAGAAGGCAAAAAGATGACAGTATTAAGAAAAAAATTGAAAAATTTTACGTAAGAGATGATATAACTCGAATGACAGCGGGAAAAGGGAATGTCGGACACTGGGCAAAATTACAAAACAAATACGTTATTTAACTGATACGTTACTAAACTTATTTAAAAATACAAAGAAGAAGGAGGAAAACAAAGTTTTTCTACATTTTACAAATATAAACCATTTTATGTTATCACCCCAAACATTCAAAATAGGGAAACCTGTTTATGTGCAAAACACAATAACATTGAAATGTTGTTCTTTGCATAAAAGAAAAACAAAATCTTTACTTATCTCAGTATGAGTGATATCTTGAAAGAATTGTGTTGTCAGAGCTTGTGTTATGGGTACTAGATAACTGATATACATAATACAATATATTACATAGATAGATATTTTTATTATTTTTAATTAAAGTCAAATCTAACCTACATAGATTTGACTTGGCACTCATTTATGTCTCCATTCTTTTTGCGGGGAAGCCCACAGCCAATCATAATTTTTGTATTGAACTTGGCTCTCCTTTTTTACATTTATGTTTTGATGGGATTTATAATACAAACCTTCCTTGCATTCATTTTGGAGAATGTTTGTCTGGACCGCAGGCTGATTATGTAAAAGCAACAGCAACAGCGACGCGACCGCGACCGCTCCGCGACCGGTTGCAAAGTGTCACTAGAAACCGTATTACGGAAGCCTGTCACGCACCGGTCGCAAAGTTGTTGCTGATTGCTCATTGCCCATGGACACTAGCGCCACTAGCGACAGAGTAGCAATAGGTGGAAACAATTATTTGTAGTTTTAACATTCACTAGCGCCACTAGCAACAGAGTAGCAATAGGTGGAAACAATTATTTCTAGTTTTAACGTTATCTATGGTACAGTTTTTATTCTGTGCGTCTTTCTTGATTTGTTTGTTGTTGTTGTTTGCAATTTTTTTCTTAGTTTTCAATTAATTTTACAAGATTTCGTAAACTCCCTTGGATATTGGATCTAAAAGTAAGTTATCAATCAATTATAATGCGTAGTTTTGTTTCCATTCTCTATAATCTTCTTGTAATTTAAGTGGAACATCGAACTTCAGACAACCAGCTAGACTAGTTGCTGCAGCACCTCATGACGCACTCGAGCCTTGCCAAAGGCTTTGGCTTGGGAGAGAGGTCAAAGGAGACCATAGGTCGTGAGTGAAATGATCTTGCTACGAGGCTTAAACGGTCACGGCGGCGGCGGGGAAGTGCAACAAAAACTGGCCAGCAGCGGTGCAAAAGATGTAAGAATCCAAACAGCATGAGGAGTCACGAGGGCAGCGGTTGAGGCTGTTAAGTCTTATATCATATTTTCTCAGGAAAATGACAATTGCGATAAAGAGCTGACCGAATTTATTTAAATATTTTATAGGTCAAAGAGTTGGATCATCGTGGACTGTTGAATTGGAGCAGAGGCGAGTAAATGCAGAGGGCAAGCTGGCTGATGCCGCCGTTATAATAGCAGAGGCGACGCGAACGCAAGCCAATGCCGCGCGCCAGCAGGCACATTTATTTACTAAAAATCACACAAGAACTAAACAGTACCTATACAATTGAATTACCTACTTACAAAAGGCAAACAAAAAATGTACTGAAAACTTTAAAAAGAGAGAGACGAGATTTGCGGATACACGACATATATTTATCGATAAAAATAAAAATATAAAAAATTATATGTTACCTATCTCAAAAATAAAGCCGATTTAATTATTTTTTTAACCCTATACTTGGCGTTGTGCACATATGGATACGCTCACTTTAGAAAATTCCTACCAGTTTCTTAAAAAAAATATTTAAAAACTTCTTTTGTAAATAGTGCAATATTTTTGGTATCTTTTGGTAGAAAAATATTGTGTGTTGCTGGCAACCCCAATTTCTCAGTAGTGCACAAAATGGTGGACCGGGCGCAGGCGTCTTCTTCTCGCAAGGTAAGAAAAAATATTTTTATTCGAAATATCGATTTTTTGTGTATAAAAAAGTAGTGGACATAACAGATTATGAATTTGTCTGTATATCTTAGCTGTTTTTTACCTGAAAAAACAACAAGTTTTCTTGCTATAGACACGTTCATATGATAGTATCCATATGGATACACTGCTAGCTTGCCTACATAATTGTTTATTTTTGTTATGTATCCATATGGATACACTGCCACATATGTATGAAAATTGAAGTAGTGATTTTTATGGATAATTATTGACATTTATTTTATTTTTTCTGTAACATTTTATTTTTACCGTGTTCGTGTGTTTGATCATCGATGTGGCACAGCGGGTGATTTTTATGGTTTTTAATTTCCGCCAAGAAACACATTACATAATTGTTTTCCTGGTGTTGTCCATGTATTTATTGATTACTAACGGAAAAACCATAATAATAATAGAAAACATTTCTTACTAATGTTGTATTTTTTGACTAGGTGCAGGCACCATCACTAAAACAACAACAGCAGAATAGAGCTCGCCGATCGCTCTTGTCCCGAGGGTGGGTGCCAAATCTGATTTAGATGATGGCGATTCATCAGCTGATGAGCTACAACATTACCACGATGATCGCGCGTTTCGAACAAACGAACAAACAAACAATTTGATCAGATTGGTCATATGCCGGTTTGCTCACCCAAAGGGAGATGCAAATTTTGTAGTAAAGGACAGACAAGGATATCTTGCCAGAAATGTAAACTCCGACTGTGTTTGGTGCCAGAGCGTAACTGCTACCTTCTTTATCATTCTAAATGATATGAAGAACTAATTGCTCAAACCCCTCGAAAATAGACTGAAGCGAAGAAGAGATTCCATATAATTTAATTAGGAATTTTCTATAAAATACAAGGCTGTGTTACTAAGTAGAGTTTTATGAGCAAGGTTTTAAATTTTGTAACAATTTTAGTATTTTAATTGGAAAAATGTGATCTCGTATAATTTTTATATTAAAAAAATGTATGTTACTACGCATGGTTGTAATATTAGGTAGAATTCCAAGTGTAATTTAGTTTTAGTAATAATTTTTACCAAATATGTGATCTCTATTAATGTATAAGACTTGGCAGTGTATCCTTCTGGATACATGATTTTAAAAACTAAGTTGCAGGTAAACCTGGCAGTGTATCCATTTGGATACTACTCATAATTAAATAATTAAAACAAAAGGATTTTTTTTTATTACCTGAAACAGTTTCTATAGAGCCCTAGGAACGTACTTAGTTAAAAAAAAATTACATATCAAGATTTTTATTGCCTGCCAAGTATAGGGTTAATGAAAACTACTTCATCTGGTTTTTTCTCCGTTTCTTTTTGAGTAAACGGTGTATTTTATTCAAAGTAGTCTCATTTGAAAGCTAGATAGTCTACCTAGCCTAGCCTATGAAAATAAGAAAAAAATACAATTTCGGTACATAAGCCTAGTAGAATCAATATTATTTTAGAAATTTGCAAAAAAAAAACATATTTTATTTTATTTTTGATCTGTAACTTTAAAACTGGGTTATTGAGGCGTACTTTTTTGCATGTTGTATTAAACTTCATAATTTAATCTACAAATTCTCCAAAAAATATGGGTCTATCTCTTTTCGTTGTCATGTTATTCACCATTTAAAATAGGTACTTTCTGTTTTCATAGCTAGGTAGACTATCTAGCTTTCAAATGATTTTGAAGAAAATACACCGTTTACTCAAAAAGAAACGAAGAAAAAACCAGATGAAGTAGTTTTCATTAAAAAAATTATTAAATCTGCTTTATTTTTGAGATAGGTAACATATAATTTTTTATTTTTTGTTTTTATCGATAAATATATCTCGTGTATTCGCACATCTCGTTTGATCAAGGTTCGACAATACACGTTGTATATGGCTCTAAAACGAGATCTAATCATGATCTTTTTTGGGAATGGAGTTTGTATAATCTCTCTAGTGGACCAATATGAATCGAAACTTTCTTTCTGAACAAGCGTCATGTGGATTATGATGGCCAAAAAGTTCTTCATTTCACGCAGTGTAACAGGTTTCCAATTGTACAACATGCATCCTGGCTTTAGCACACCCTGTCTAGCTTGCTTTGCCCTCATTTGACTTGCATAGCGATTGGTTTCTTCTTTGAGAAGTTTCCAAAAAGAATCTGGGAAAAAGATTGAAAAGCAGTCGAATTCCGATAACTGTTCATCAACTGGAGGCATAACCATACATATATCTTGAAAGACAGGATTTTCAGGTAGATTTTCTACTGGTTTATATGACCATCCATTGGCTTCATCAATTTGTTGGACATTTTGTACTGTACATCTGCCGCGGCTGCGAGTGGAACGCGAACGCACTGACGAACGAACACGACTTCGACCTGTTCTTCTAAACCTTGACCGTCCCCTTGTCCTTATCGGTGCTTGACCCCGCTCTGGTATGTCCTCATCACTAAGGTCTAATTGTTCTTGACCTTGGCTATAAACTCGTCAATTCCCTCTGAACAACAAAACATGTGGGTACTTACTCAAAACCAAAAGCTATTACAATCTTACAAAAACACAAGTAAATCGATAGCTTACCTTCAGTTTCTACTGTCGTGGTGTCCTCCTCAATATCCGAAATGTAATTTTGGACTCTCAAAATCAAAATTGTCAAAGAAAATAAACATAGTAATAATTGCGTCCCAAGTTTTTCAAAAAATGAAGTGTCCCTAGCCATGAGCAAGTGCAAACAGGAAATAGCTACGAATTTCACGTCGGTACAGAAAACTTTTGAAAAACACATGAGCAGCTTAAAAGATAAGGGCTATCAACTGAGAGGAAACATTACCGACTACAAATCGGTCAAAACAATGTTGTACAGACACAGAAATAAAATATAAGTAATCGATCAATGTTCCAAAAACTCAATTTAACAATCCAGCTGATATCATTATACCCGAAGAATTTCACAAATATCTATAGGCCGAGTATTGCAGCGAAGACGGGTACAGAATAATTTGCTGGAATGGTGTCCATCAAAGTGTACATTTGATTTCGAAATCGGAGCATTCAACGCAGCTACAGCGGTTTTTCATGGTGTTGAAGTAAATGGATGCAATTTTCATTTTCAAAAGAAAGTAATAAAAAAAGCGACGTCTTTACATCTTATGGATCATGAACAAACTGTCAAACATATCAAGATGTGCATGAGCTTGGCGTTTCTGCCTAAAGAAGATATTGAAGATGGATGGCTATTCATAATGGAAAATAGGTAGGTATGTATTCTTCATCTATTAGACCGATATCTAACACATGATATATTTTTTTAGTTTTGATGACGAAGCAGTCACACAGTTTAACGACTATTTCGTAACGCAATGGATGGAATTTCCGAACTTAATCTGGTGTTGCCATGATGAGCGCCATAGAACGACAAACTTGGCAGAAGCTAGGAATGGTAGATTCAACAAATTCATTGGCATAAACTCTATTTTGTTATTATATTTTTGCAAACAATTGCCGAAGACACTTGCCACGATGACATTAAATAAGCCAAGTAAGTTTCATTTTTAAATTAAATAGTTAAAGTATACTGTAAGTTTCAATTACGGCAGTTGTTTAATTTGCTTTGCCTATTTTTTGTTACAGCTTCAAACTAAAAAAAAAAACATTAACTACAAAAAAAAAGTATTTACACCGACAGCCAGATACAACTCCATACAAGAAGCCTATACCAAAAAAAGCATCACTCTTGGTGATATTTTATTAACAAAGAATAAGAGGTAAGTTACTGATTACATTATTACCTGCCGGCTGACCTTATGAAGACCGTAGTGGTACCGATTTTGAAGAACAGGACAGGAGACATATCGGACAGGGGGAACTACCGGCCTATTTCTCTTGCCACAACCATAGCAAAAGTGCTGGACAGTATGCTTGAATCTATGCTACAAAAATACCTTAACCTACATGACGCACAGTTCCTGTTTAGACCCGGACTATCCACAAAAAGCGCAATTTTGGCACTCAAGCATACTGTCCAATACTACACAAGTCACAGGACGCCGGTGTACGCCTGCTTTCTCGACCTATCCAAGGCATTTGATCTTGTCAGTTATGACGTGCTTTGGAAGAAGTTGAGGGACAGGGTCGTACCACCGGATATGCTTAAAATATTCCAGTATTGGTACGGGCACCAAAGTAATGTCGTCAAGTGGTCCAATGCCTTCTCTGATGCATAAGGGTTGGAGTGTGGGGTAAGGCAGGGGGGGGTAAGCTCTCCCTCGCTCTTCAACCTGTACGTTAATGACCTCATTGTTGGGCTCAGCGGCATGCGTGTCGGCTGTCGTGTTGATGGTGTTTCTATAAACAACATCAGCTACGCGGACGACATGGTGCTTTTGGGCCCGACGGCGAGATCAGTCGAAGAGATGCTGAAGGTATGTGCTGACTACGCTGCTTCCCATGATCTCCGCTATAATATCAAAAAGTGTGAATGCATTGTCTTTAAGGCCGCTGGAAATAATCTCAAAGACTTCCCAGAAATAACCCTAAATGGCATGAACATAAATAAAGTCACATCTTTCAAATATCTTGGGCATTATATCACCGATGACCTTAAGGACAATGTAGACATTGAACGTGAACGTAGGGCTCTAGCGGTGAGAGGTAATATGTTGATACGTAGGTTTTTCCGGTGTTCAGAGGAAGTAAAGGTAACGCTTTTTAAAGCCTACTGCCAGGGTTTCTACACTGGGAACCTATGGATCAGCTACACCAAACAGGCACTGGAGACCCTACGTGTACAGTACAACAATGTGTTTAGGATGATGTTGGGACTGCCTCGATTTTGCAGTGCATCGGGAATGTTTGCGGAATATTAGACGGATGGCTTTGCTGCCATCCTCCGTAAAAAGACCGCATCCCTGATGCGCAGGGTACGCGACAGCCCCAACACTATAGCAGGTAGAATCACCTCTCTGGAAATGTTTCATGGGGAGAGTGATTTAATTTAATTTAGTTTTAATTTCTATATTAGGTATAACTAACCCTAGTAATAAGTTCTTAGTGTTTAATTTTACTAACAAATTATGGATCATTTAAGTCATCTGAAATAAAATCATTTTATTTTTATTTATTATTATTATAAGATTTGTTGATTCAAGTGTTGTATTGAACCTAAAATCGAATAAGTTTGTCGCCATCTACTTAGGCGGTGTTACAAGTATCTTACTATTGCATCGAGTATGACTTATGCGGTGTTACAAACGTTATTTCTTGCAGGGTAAAGTTGTAATATAGACCATGGATGAAGATTATGAGTCATCGAGCGATCAGAGTACAGATGAAGAATTATGTCAACAATTGCGAGACGCTGGACTAAAATTGGGCAGTAAGCGGCGTAAGCAGAGCTTTTATGGCAGTTGAAAAGAAGATTACCAAGAATCCTGAATCAAAGAGAACTGAAAGCCGCACTTATATTCTTACGATTGATAACAAACGTTGCCACGTATGTAAGCGAATGTTCTTGGATACCCTTGGAATAAAAGACTGGTTCGTGAAATATTGGTTGAAAAAAACTGACTGTTCGATGCCGCCAGATAGGGCCACATCATCAGTCAATCGAAATGTGCCAACAAAAACTGGTGGACACGAACATGTCAAGAAATTCTTAGCTGTTCTTCCAAAGATGCCGTCACATGACTGCCGTGCTTCAACATCACGAGAATATCTGGAACCAGTTTTCCAGAACATGACAGATTTGTATAACAAATACAAAGAAGATTGCGAGTTCGCGTCTAAAGAATGTGTTGGCCGAAGACTATTCGATGAAATATTAATGAAACTCAATCTGAGTCTGTTTCAGCATAAAAAGGATCAATGTGATGTTTGCTGTACCCATAAGACTGGAAACTTAACAGACGAAAAGTATGCTAAACATATAATGATGAAGAATCGTGCTAGAAACGAAAAAGAGATTGACAAATTGAATGCACAATCAGGGTCTTGTCATGTATTCACACAGGATGTTCAGGCCGTAAAATTGGCTCCATATCTGCAAGCTAGTGCTATTTACTACAAAACCAAGCTGTGTGTACACAATTTCACTCTGTACAACCTAGCAACCAAGGAAGTAATGTGCTATTGGTTTGATGAATCGAATTGCACGCTTGAGGCCTCGGCTTTTGCTTCGTGTATAATTGATCACTTGCAAAAGGTTTTGAATGAGCAATTGTTGCCAGTCATTTTATATTCTGATAGATGCTGTGCTCAGAATCGAAACGCCACTTTAAGTAATGCCTTATTACGCTTATCAATAGAGAAAAATACTATAATTACCCAAAAGTATCTGGAGAAAGGTCACACTCACATGGAGTGCGATTCAGTGCACAGCGCTATCGAATGCAAACTAAAGCGTAATTTTTTGGATTACACCTTCTTTACTGATTTTAGTAAAGATTTGGTGTACAAATCTATACGCCCAGGAAAAAAGTCAGGTGATCCAGTTGTGACAGATATACGTGTCTTACAATACAGACCTAAAGGTACGATATGGTACAAAACTGATTTCGATCATGAACTACAGCCTTTACCACAACGTCCTACACCACTGTATCGCATCAAAAAATAAATCAACTGATGAAATTAAATAAAGCTAGAGTACCAATAACCAGGCGTAAGTATCAAGACTTGCAAGATCTGAAAAGCGTCTTACCGCAATTGTAAAACAAAATAAGCATAATAAAACATTTTATGTATATATTAAAGCACATGTTAATAACTACAGCCTTAGAACTTTTAAATTGAATAAAATACACCGTTTTTAGTCTCTCCTGAAAAGTGAGTAAAAATTACTTGAGCGGTGTTGTTAGATAAACGACGAAATGTGACCTTCTGTATTGGTAAAGATAAGAGTGTTTTGAAGTAATCAGGCACACAATTCAACCATTCAAATCCTTATAGGTAGTTTGTTAACATTCCTACGTATATTTCGTATTTGAAGTTTTGGTGCATGTAAAATTAACCATTTAAACATTTATGTGTGAGATATAGCGACATAGAAAATTTGCCAGATTAAAGGTTTAGGCCAGCCTGTATAGCTTCATCAATTGTTTTTGCATAAATGTGAGAACTTACAAATGTGACCTTCTGTATTGGTAAAGATAAGAGTGTTTTGAAGTAGTCAGGCACACAATTCAAACATTCAAATCCTTATAGGTAGTTTGTTAACATTCCTACGTATATTTCGTATTTGAAGTTTTGGTGCCTGTAAAATTAACCATTTAAACATTTATGTGTAAGATATAGCGACATAGAAAATTTGCCAGATTAAAGGTTTAGGCCAGCCTGTATAGCTTCATCAATTGTTTTTGCATAAATGTGAGAACTTACAAATGTGACCTTCTGTATTGGTAAAGATAAGAGTGTTTTGAAGTAGTCAGGCACACAATTCAACCATTCAAATCCTTATCGGTAGTTTTTAACATTCCTACGTATATTACGTATTTGATGTTTTGGTGCCTGTAAAATTAACCATTTAAACATTTATTTGTAAGATATAGCGACGTAGATAATTTGCCAGATTAAAGGTTATGGTTGACTCTTTTTAAATTGTGTCGATAAATCGTGACAAAAGTAAGTAAATCTTTGTTTATTCTGTATCTAGGATCAGTGTTTTATAGTATTCAATTAAAATATTACTAAAAAGTACGTACAACTTTTTGATAAATCGGTAAAAACTTTGATACTGACCGTTGGTCCCAACAAGTGTTCATTTGAATAATTTATATCTTGTTATTATATTTTTAAAAGGTATTCAAGATAAATTTACTAGTTTTCAAGATCTTTATCTAGTTCAAGACGAGAAAATTATTATTAGCTTTATTGAAAAGTATCGATAAGTATACATAAAATTGATATTAGGTTTATAAAAATACATATAATTTGTTTAAGGCTATCAAACAATGGTGGTTTACCTAGACGTTGGTGATTATCTAAACAAAGAAAGCCACCGCTTGTGCATTCATGATATGAAATGGCCATGGAAAGAAACGCACTTCGTGAAACGAAATGACTGTTTCATGTGTCACTTGCCTACTGACCCAAGACTGCCTTTTCATTTCTTTTGTCGCACTGATATAAATATTACTTTTCAAATGCTATGTAATGCCTAAATTGTGCGTTTGCTATTTACGAGCATTACCCGAGTGATGTGTGCGAATTTTGTTCTGTATAGACAGTTGCTTCAAACATATTGAATAAATATGTTGTTTTCAAAAAATCTAACAATTTGTTTCAATAAACAGTAAATAAATACATATAATGGGATATCTCACACAAGATCATCTGATCTCAAACTAGGCAGAGCCAGTATTATGGGTACGAGACTGAATAACATACATAAATACTTATAAAACACTCAAGACACAGAATAAACATCTACTATGTTAATCAGACAAATGTTTGTCCTGGGCGGGTATCGAACCCGCAGCCTCTAGCGGATAAGCTAGAGCTAATACCAACTGATATACGAGGCCTGTAAATGCTTCAATACTCAATACTTCAAGCTTATAAGAATGGTTTTGGATTTTTTTATGGTACTTTGGTTATGGGACATGAGATAACTTAGCTAATGCTACATTTCGCACTAAAAACTCTTCTGCATTGCTTGCTTGTTTTATTGTGCATGTAGATGGGGTCAAAAGCAAACGATTCTGGACGGTCGGAAACACCACCCCCTCCAGCAAACTTCCGGTAACGGCCTTTCCGGTGCAATTATCCCCACATGGAACTCTACGAGTTCTATCAAATGAACGCGTTCTCTTACGTAGAACGAATGCTGGATGTCTTGAGGTAAAATTTTAATTGTATTTATAAAACTGTTGTTACTTTTCTGTCTGTCATATCAAATGGAATAATTATATATTTAAGGTCACTGTGGTGAAGTCCGTCTAGGCCCTAAGTCCGTCTAGTGGCAATAACTTCCATGTTTCAATAGCTGGAGCCCTCTTACTCGGTCGGTAAAACAGTATCATGGAGCTAGTACGAACTGCGGATCATAGATGTCGCTAATATCTTTATGTTGAAAGAAACTTTACAGCCATTTTTTGTCGCGTGTTTTACATGAAGGTGAAGAGTGACGTCTCGTCGAAAAATATAAATAAAAGTGGAAAATCTAAGAAGTTTTTCGTGTGTCTGTGATTACGTAAGTCATTTATAGTTCTATGAATTGATTTCTCGTGTTAGATTCATTATTAATGCATTAATTTCGTAATTATAAACGATAGAAAAAATCTAACCTTAAAATGTAATAGTTGGGAAGACCGTCTACCATGGATAAGGCAAGTCCGTCATATGCCGGTCTTGCCTTAATATCAGATATAGTCAACCTTTTCAGTAGTTCATATTCTTTGAATAATGTATTAAGTATAGCTAGTATAATTCAAACAAAGTAGGTACCTATGTTATTCGCCTGTCTACAAAGTGATTGAAAAGATATGCACTGGAATGTTTGTAGTAGGACTAGCATTACATATAATTTAAGCTTTTGCCATGGGGCTAGATAATGCTGTGTGAATTGTCCAGTATTATTTATTTATTACTTTAAGCGCTTAAAAATTGTGATGTTTTTTTATACACGAACATAATTATCCATCCTATTTTCTTTTTTTCAGATAATTTACCGTCATGTTTTGTCGTCATGCCAGACTTCATAGATGTTGATCGTTTTTTACAAAGGTCTGATTTTGAATGTTTAGACACACAAAAGTGGCCTTGGCTTATAACCCACTTCATACTTGTAAAAACTTGTCATCATTGTAACTACAGACCTTATATTTGTTTACCACGCCATTTCAAGATCCATGCATCAAATGTACAAGCTTTACTAGGATTGAATTTCTTTTGGTGTCAAGGATGTTTTAATTACACCATTTACGACCATTATCCTGACGACGGTGAATGTCAACATTGCTAACTTAAACCTACCCTTATTAGTTGTCCTTATAATAATGGTCAGCAACTACAAAAGAAAAACGGACAAAGCGTCCTATTCAAAGGAAACGCTAAAAGAAGCAGTAAGATCTGTCAGAAATGGTGTCCTGAGTGGCTATAAGGCTGCACAAACATATAAGATTCCTAGAATGACTATTATGGATCACGTCAAAAATAAGAGGACTAAATCAGAGTCATTAGGAAGAAACACGGCATTGTCATTAGAAGTAGAAAAGAAGTTAGCTTCAAATCTTCACCAAATGGAAAAACATGGCTTTGGATTAAGTAAAGCAGAAACATTAGAAATGGTGGCAGAATTTGTTCAAAGAAATGGAATACAGACGCCATTTAAAAATGGAAAACCAGGTGATGCGTGGTTCTCTGCGTTCAAAAAGCGACATAATTTGTCAGTAAAAAAACCTCAAGCGGTTGAATACGCCCGAAAGAAGATCCTTTTATTGTTTACCCGTACTTCGATTTACTCGAAAAAACATTGAATGATTTGAATCTATCGGGAAAGCCTTTTGCGATTTGGAATCTGGATGAGACAAGTTTCTCTAAAGATCCAGAAAAAACTAAGATTGTTGGACTAAGAGGACACGCGGCTACTAGAGTCATTTCCTCGCCAGGAAAAGATAATACCACAGTTTTACTTGGAATTAACGCGCTTGGAGAAAAACTACCTCCGCTGATCATTTTGAAAGGCAAACATATGTGGGACGAGTGGACATCTCCAGAAGCTTATCCAGGTACAACTTATGCCGCGACAAAGAATGGATGGATGGAAAGCGACGTATTTGAGATGTACTTCAAAAAAGTTTTTCTGCCAGCTGTTGGGAATGAACGTCCAGTTCTGCTTATATATGATGGCCACGCGACCCACGTGGGGCTTAATATAATAGAAGAAGCTCGCAATTCAGATATTACAATATTAAAATTACCAGCACATACCAGTCACGTTCTGCAACCGCTTGACGTAGCAGTTATGAAATCATTTAAAGATCGTTGGGATCAACTATTGGTAAAATGGCAGCGCTTGATTGTTGGAGTTGCATTGTCAAAAAAAAGAGTTTGCGAGGCTAATCGGAGTTTGGACACAAATCGACAGTCAGGTTGTAAGGAATGGCTTTCGCAAAACAGGAATTTATCCTGTCAATCCTAAAGCTGTTGAAGAAAAGCTATTCGACTCGTTGAAGCTTGAACACTGGAAAAATCTTAAAGTTGAGTCACAAGACAAGTCCAAACAATCTACGCTCAGTCTTTCAGAAGAGTTTCCTATTTGTGATGACGAAATTGACAACTCTTCGACTAAAAGCAACCCAAAAACTCTGTTTTCATTAGCACTTAATTGCATTATAAAAGTAGCGCACATAGGAACTTATAATGAGCGGGAATACCCACAGCACTTAGATAAATGTAGAACGGAATATACCTTTTTGAGTGATAACAATGTTACACAGAACACCCCTTCTAGTAGTTTTCTTTCAGTGAGTAATGTTCATAGCCCAAACAAACAGAATGAAACTGAAATTAAAAATAAAAATCTTGTAAAACTTCCGGTACATGAGGGTAAGAAGATTCAAGTGCTTGAGGACAAAATTGTCACTTTTGAAGAACTTCTCATGAAAGTAAAAGCTGGCAACAATAAAAAAGTTAAGCGACAAAGAATGGGACCAGGAGCGGAAGTCATAACTCATGACGATGTTCTTATACGTAAAATGGAAGAAGATAAGAAAAAACCTAAGGGTATTAAGACAAAGACACAAAAAAGTAAAAAATCTATGGAACCAACTCCGTCAACTTCAGTACAGAAGCCTGCTGGCAAACAACAAGAACATCAGACAAGAAAATCTCAAAAGCAAAATCGAACATATGTGGTTTCAGATGACTCGACAAGTGTTTCGGATTGCATAAGTGAATACAGTGATTATACTTGTGACAGTGAACATGATTTTGAAGAAAACATGTTCACCCCAGATAAAAAATTTACAACGCAAAATGACACTAGTAAATCGAAAACAGTACAAGTGAAATCTGAGAGAGTTTTCAGCAAACTAGTCAAAGAGCACTCTCTTTGACTAGTTTGCTGAAAACTCTCTCAAAAGAAAATTTTAATGGAAAAGAAAACAATAAGAATGGAACCAATTCAAATAACGTTACTTCAGAAAAAAATAAACTACATGATTATAACGTTAACGACACTGTACTCGTACGATACTTTATCCGGAAAAATTGGACATATTATGTAGGTTATGTAGAAGAAGTGAAATCTGGTGAAGATGAAATATATTATGCGATAAGCTTTTATAAGACTGTCAAAAAACCTTTAAAGTTTATATTAACAAAAAAAAAGACAGTGACATGCTTATCTATTGTAAAAAATATTAGTTTGAGTCAAAATCCAAGCAATCCCAAAGAATTAGTATTGTCTAACGATGCAGACTCTATCTATTTTTGATTTAGAAATTATTTTAATTTGATATAAATGTGTATTTTTAATTGCATCCCTACTCATCTCAACAATAATTTATGACGTATGTGGCCTTAGCTGATTGTTTGTAAAAAAAAACACTTACCTTGATTATTTTTGTATCTTTGTAATTTTTAATAAGTTATAAAATAGATTTTGATATAATTTTTCGTGATTTTCTATTACAAAACTTACAAAGACTTACGGCCAGGGACTGGTGTAGTTTGCCTACGGGCTACCTACGGTTACTTAGAACCCACATTAATTTTTATCAAAATCTATTTTACTCAAAATTACAACATATTTTATGTAGTTTTTTAAGCTATTTTGTTGTAGATTAGGCCAATGTTTTTATGTTGTTGCTAGTAGCATAAATATAAACAATAACAAGGTAGTATCGAAACTCCCGCTCCGAACGGCCTCAAGGTCAAGATATTAGTCTACATGATCTACGTGATATATATATATTTATATATAGAAAAGCTTTTATTTTAGCGATATTATATTTAGATTAAAGCAATATTTAACAGTAAGCAACCCTGGCAACACGCCTGGACGGCAGAAGGGCGTAACGACGTGAAGGGGGAAGTAGGTATATAAATGGCGGCATTTGGGACCCGGTCAAAGAAGATTCGATACTACCCTGTTATTGTTTATACTTATGCTAGTATTAGTGGCTAGTATTAGTACACATTTTGTCAAATGAGTAGTCATTTGACAAA
The DNA here is from genome assembly GCA_947044415.1 of Eupithecia dodoneata. Lineage (NCBI taxonomy): Eukaryota > Metazoa > Arthropoda > Insecta > Lepidoptera > Geometridae > Eupithecia > Eupithecia dodoneata. The sequence goes on from OX345670.1 coordinate 8,971,067, forward strand.
ATGTGTAGGTACCTAATATAATTCTAAGTTTTACATTTGTCATACTTACTAAAAATGTGGGTATTATGTTATAAGATTTGAAAATACACAAAATGACAAAAAGCCACAATTTTGCAGATAATTTTAAGAAGAAAAGTAGATATAGTTAGATGAGCGATCGTATAGTATTTGATTACGTAATAAAAATAATACTATCATCAAAGACCAAATATTCAACTAATTAGACTGATCTTTTTCTTATACTAATTATTTAAGCTAATGTCTGCAGCAATACAGATTTTAATTTATTAAGACTAAGTCACACGGTGCCATTAAACTTACATAAGTATAAATATAGTACATTCATTTACTTATAGAATTAACGCAAAATAATTAGAGTGATCTCTTTTCTTATGATTATTTTAATAGTTTAAGCTAATTCCTGCTCCAATACGGGTTCGAAAAAATTAACATAAAATACAAATAAAGATTCTTGTTAATTAATTTGTGTTTTATTTACAAAAAAATACTTCGGTACTTCGTAAAAATGTTTACAACCCCTAAAAGTACGTCGTCACAAAAGATATGCCGATCTTGCCCTTATTGGAAGTAATTTTATTTTTCTTAAAATACTGGAATTACAAGAAAATGGAAACCACACCAATAGAAGCCGCTCAAATCGTCACCCTAATCCAGCAAGGGTTCTCTCAGCGTACTATCGCTCGACAGCTTCTTCTGAGCCAGTCCTGTGTCTCCAAAGTATACAAGAGGTTTAGAGAGACTGGAAACTTAGTCCGAAGACCAGGATCTGGACGACAGCGATGCACTTCGGCGAGAGATGACCGATTTATTGTCAGCACTTCTCTCCGAAATCGACATCTAACCGGCGTTGACGTCCAGCGGGAGCTCGGAGAAGTTCGAGGGAGAACTGTCAGCGAGTGGACAGTGAGGCGAAGACTCAAAGAAGCTAACTTGACCCCAAAAAGGCCAGCAACGGGACCCAAATTGTCTACAGCCCACCGACAAGCCCGACTTCAGTTTGCTCGTGATCACTTAGATTGGGACATATACAGCAATGGAGCCGAGTTTTGTTCGCGGACGAGACTAGGATGTGCCTGCATGGCAGCGACCGTCGACGGAGAGTCTACAGGAGACCGGGAGAGCGATACGCACAATGCTGTATAGCGGAAACAGTGGCATATGGGGGTGGGTCTTGTATGATGTGGGCGGGGATTTCAATTGAAGCTAAAACGGAGCTGGTATTCGTACCCGGTGGAGGTCGGGGAGGAGGACTAACCGCAGAAAGGTATATCAACGACATTCTGCTGGGCCATGTACTCCCTTACGCCGGGTTTATTGGCGAAAATTTCCTGCTAATGCAAGACAATGCCCGCTGCTACACCGCTCGTGCGACTAGACAGTACCTGGAAGAAGTCGGGATTCCCACAATAGACTGGCCAGCCGTCAGCCCTGACATGAACCCTATCGAACACCTGAGGGACGAGCTGAAAAGGCGGGTACGAGGAAGATCTCCAGCTCCGGCGTCAATAGAAGACCTAAAAACTGCTCTTATCGAAGAGTGGCAGGAAATTCCACAGGATTCCATCAGGAAACTCATTAGGTCAATGAAAAACCGTTTACAAGCAGTCATTAGGGCCAGGGGGGGGGGGCAATACAAAATATTAAGCGGGAAATAACAAAGATTTTAAATAAAAATTTGATATTTTCATATTACTTCTTATTAATTTAAACATCCACAACTTCGACCTATTGTAATAATTCACTAAATGAAGGTAGGAAACTTAATTAAATTTAAATAATTTTTATACCATTCGAAAGCTAACAAAATTTCTTTTCAAATGGTATACACCAATCTGCAGTTTATTCCATGGAAACTGTAAAATATGGTCTGCAGAAACCAGCGATGAAGTGATTCCAGTTTATAGCTCGCAAGTGTAGAATCGTGAGGATGAGTATTTACTGCCTCCGTTGGTCGAGTCCTTAGCGGTCGACTCCGGTAGTGAAATCGACGAATGGGAAAACTACGACGAAGACGACCTTCTTCGGATTTTAGAAGGGGATGAAGAAGTTAATTTATTAGAAGAAGAAATTGTCGCTGAAGATGTTGAAATGATCCAAGCAGATCAAAATATGCCAGAAAATGAATTTACTTGGTCTGAAAATTTTGAGGGGTTTACTGGTGTCCAAGAGACATATCGAGAACAATCTGGGCCAATTATCGGGGAAACTTCTCCAATAGATATATTCAAATCAATTTGTGACCGGCAAATTATGGAAGTTATAGTAGAACAGACCAATAAATATGCTTGGGAAATTATTGCCCGTGCAAGTGGAACCGAAAATGGCATCACCAGGGGGTCGCGTCTTAATGATTGGTATGAAACTACAGTGGATGAGTTATATCAATTCTTCTCCATATTTATTTTGATGTCATTATGTAACAGAGGCAGGTTGGATGAATATTGGTCGACAGGAGTATTAGGTATGCCATGCTTCAGAAAAATTATGGGTAAAAATAGTTTCCTTTTATTATTGCGATTCCTACATTTCGTCGATAATGATGATTTGACAGACTTCATTCGCGGGTATGAGCGAAAGGTATATAAAATAGCTCCTATAGTCGAACACTGCAACAAAAAATTCGCAGAAATATATATTCCTCGCAGAGCTCTAAGTATTGATGAGTCGCTTTTGTTATGGAAGGGGCACCTTTCATGGATCCAATGCATACGAACAAAAGCCGCGAGATTTGGCATCAAAACTTATGAACTTTGCGAGGCAGAAACGGGCTACCTCTTAAAACCTATGATCTATGCGGGAAAAAATCAAGATTCAGGGCAAGCTATAGATGGCTTCACCAACGCAACATCAAAAGTTGTTTTAAAACTGTCTGAGGATTATCTTGGAAAAGGTCATTGCATTTACATGGATAACTTCTATAACTCCGTTGGGTTAGCACGTTTTTTAAAACAGAAACGAACGGATGTGGTAGGGACTCTGAATCGTCTGAAAATTGGATCTCCAATCATACTACCCAGAAATCTCAACTCCCCAAAACTATGTAATGGAACGAGGATGATCGTAAAACAGCTATCGAATAATATCATTGAAGCTGAACTTATTTCTGGAAAGAATAAAGGACACACAGTATTTATACCTAGAATACCCCTGATCTCTTCTGAATTGCCATTTCAATTTAAAAGATTGCAGTTTCCAATTAAATTAGCCTTTAGTTTTACAATTAACAAAGCGCAAGGGCAAACTTAAAAATATTGTGGTATCAACCTCAAAGAATCCTGCTTATCTCACGGTCAGCTATATGTAGCTTGCTCAAGAGTAGGAAATTCGAAAAATTTATATATATATACCCCGGACAATAAAATGAAAAAATGTTGTTTATAAACATGTAGTGTAAATAATGAGAAAATGTTTTCAATCTTTTTTTTTACTTTTTACGTCATAGTTTATTTTTTTATTTCAACTACCACGTAATCTTATATCAACTCCCTTATATCAGCCGGGTAGCATAGCTAGTATGTTTATAAACCGTAAAAAATAATATAAATAGGTATTTTTAAATAACTTTTATGTAATGGTAATTCACGCTAGTTTAGTTGACGCCTGATAGACACCACATCAGTAGAATGTTAACATTATTTTCACTTCAGCTGCAGAGGGTTAAGACAACACCCCATGACTGTTTTGTCTGTGATGTGCGCGCCCGCATACATACAACAGGGAAGCCGACAATCGTTAGTCAGACTTGTCGCCGTGCAGTTCTTGTAGGACAATTTTGTCTATGAGACGCTTTGTTTGAAGTTTGCGTATCTTCATAAATTTTGTCAAGCAATAGCCTGTCTTAAAACTATCGAGACTCAAGTCTGCGCTCAGCCTTAATCCAATTTTCATGGAAAAAGTTATGGCCTACAATGAATGATGTATCAGAAACAGAAGAAACAAATGAATGGGATCCTAAAGATACCATATCACGATATCAGTCGTGTTCAGTAAAACCTGCTCATCCTCCAGATTCTGACACCGAAAGACCTTCGACAAGTGGCAGTAATATAAAGTCAGACAGCGAAGAAATGGCTATAGTTGCGACATTTATTGAAATTGAATCAACCATAAAACTAAACACAGATCCAGGCTTATGGGAAATAAACGATTTAACGAGAGATATTATTACAATGGTTTCGAACAAATTAAATCCTGTGATTTCACAATTTTTTCCGATCATCGCCGTTATTTACCAAAAAATATATTTTACAGGAAAATGAAGAATAATGAAGTTAAAGAAAGCAACGCCTTTTCGGAAAGCAAAGACTCCGTATTCTGTGTTTGGCCTTTGGATCTATTGAGAACAGGACACAGTTTGACGAGGAAGGATTCAATGATTGGAAGAATGCAGAAGTTCGAGTAGCTCATCACGAAAACTTTCTAAATCATAAATCCTGCATTCTTGCTTTAAGAGCCAGGGGCAATTCACGGCAATATCCAATGGTCCACTGCCCATCTTAACGAAGAAATTTCTTACTGGAAGAACATTTTAAAAAGGGTTGTTGCTGTAATAAAAGGATTAGCTTCTAGAGGTCTCGCTTTTAGAGGAAGTAATGAAAAATTTGGTGACCAGCACAGTGGAAATTACATTATGCTTTTAGAATTAATAGCAGAGTTTGACCCGTTACTAAACAAACACATTGACAGATATGCAAACCAGGGATCAGGAACAACTAGCTACCTTTCGAAAACTGTCTGTGACAAATTCATTTATTTAATGGCTGAAAAAGTACTGAAATACAGAGATATGATAATGAATATAGAATACTGAGATAAAAAAAGCAAAGTAGGTACTTTTCTCGGATTGTGGATTCTACACCGGATGCAGCACATATAGATCAGCTAACAATTGTGATTCGATATGTTTTAGATAATGGAGAACCATGTGAGAGATTTATTAAATGTTTGCCTTCTGTAGGACACAAGGCTCAAGAAATTTTTGATGCCATTACTATAGAGCTGGAAAAGTTAAAAATTAATCTCGAAGATTGCCGTGGTCAGTCTTATGATAATGCCTCTAACATATCAGGGATTTACAATGGTTTACAAGCCAAAATTCAAGAACAAGCACCATTTGCTATGTTTGTTCCTTCATTGAAAAATTGCTCATTCATTGAATTTGGTGGGAACCTAGGCTGCTGAGTCTTGTATAGAAGCCTGCCACTTTTTTATGTTACTAGAAGAGGTATATACTTCGTAAAGTCAACTGAACGTTAGAAAAAAATTACAAATGAGATAGGAAAAGAAAAAACACTCAAGAGAGTGAACCTCAATCGTTGGTCGGCTAGAGCAGATGCCTATAAAAGTCTAAGAGATTCCTGGGATGAAGTAATTACAGTTTTAAAAATGATTGAAAATGACAGTACAGAGTAACCGATCCCGCGAAATGAGGCAAAGGGGATTCGCATCTTGTATATTACTTTAGATAGACTCTAAATACACGAATAAAAATTTTACGACTTACATTTGCGTCGTTGTTGTCCTAGGATATGTATATTTAGACAGATATGTCAAGTTATACGTGAAAAAAAAACTAACTTTCACTTAGAGCTCGTTCAGACACGCGGGAACCGCGCGATTTGTAACCGCAAAATTGTGTTATGTATTCAGACAGCGGCGGTTAGTATGCGATTGGCGGCGGGCACCACGTCCGTCAGTTGTATCATAACTACTTTGAGCCTGCGCAGGCGACCAGCGGAAGATCGAAAATCAATTCTTTCGAGTGACACCGTACGGTGTACCTGTGCGTGTGTGCGTGTACTCCGGTTGCCTGCGCAGGTCGCGTCAGTTGTTTTCTAGTGTTTCTTTCGGACGGTTGTCTCGTTGCTCGCATCGTATTGCCACGAATGCCACGTAATACAGCAATTGAAAATGGCGCCACCAGATTAAACTAAAAAAATCCTTGAAGATTTTATCGAAATTTATAGAAGTAATCCATGTTTTTGATCCGGCACATCACTAATAACTATGTATTTAGAACTGCCTACTCCGTGAACAACTTCCCTGTCCCCATACAATTCATTTTGATATTGCCCCACCTCCACAGGTTTTTTGTATTGTTACGATAAAATTAAATAACATCATTATCACGAAAAAAAAATGTATCATTGTAAACAATAAGTTTTTTCCGTCCACGTATGATTTACAAAAATATCATGTCACGTTCATAGCGAAAAGTGTGCCTCAAATCGTATAGATATGAGTCACATGTGACTCATGAACTTATTTCAAAACGTTCCTATGAGTCATATATGACTCATTGAACAGGGAAGTTGTTAAGCCTATTTTTTTATTTACATGATCGTTTTCCATGGTACCCTTCCCTCCTGATTGAAATAATTCATAAAATTGTTTCGGACTATCTTCGCGTTGTTCAAAGTATTTCCTGGGTTTCTTCTTTCCAAGTTTTCCATGGTACTATTTTGTGTACAGTAATTATAGTTACCTTCAGAAATTATAGTACCGTTTTCAGAGTTTTCTCGATAAAAAACATTTTTGAGGTGTATAAGACTTTTTTGAGTGTTCAATTAAAAAGTTATGTAATACACAAGATGCTTTCACTACTTTATCGATATTTTCGGGTTCTAAATTTATATGAGTATAAAATATCCGAAATCGTGATGCCGTTATCCCGAAAGCGTTTTCAACAGTGCGCCTCGCGCGATATAATCTGTAATTCAGGATTTTTCTTTCTCGCGATGATAAATCTGCCTGCCGAAACGGTTTTATCATATCGGGGCCGGGGCGTAATGGGGACGCGTCATCTGCCACAAATACATATGGTAAATTTCGGTTACTTCCTGTTAACAATTCACTGCTTGGAATATGTAAATCACTAATTTCATTTTATTTAAAAAAGTTTAGTGTTTTGTAGAGTTCCATTGGATATTCTACCATTCATGCTAAAATTGTCGATATAATCAACGCATAATAATTCGTTTTTAGGCTGAAACAAACGGGTCAAAACGAAAAACATTGACTTGAAACAACGAAATTGGTAAAAAGTTGCCAAACATGCCTTTGCTCAAAAATGGATTACTTTTAAAACTTGTGCGAATTAAGAACAAAAATATAATTGTCCGCAATACGTGCCGATTTGATTCGATTTCTCAAACTTTACTTACAGCTTATAGAGACTGGACGTCATTTGGAGAATACGTAGCTTCATTGACCAATAATGAATTTGTGAAATTCATTAAACGCCTCTATAAATCTGGTTGCACGGTTGCTGAAGAGTTACGTCAAAGAATTTTTTATATGGAAGTCCTGAACAATCAGGAGCTAGCTGGGCTTTGTAGGGTAAGGAGATATATGTTGGTGATATAAGTAATTTGGTGATAGTTTTTTACCAGATTACCACTGTAACGTAATAGGTTACATACCTACCTACTTTAAATTCTAACGTCAACTCGATTCCTTCTGATCGATTAAACTCGTGGCTAGTCTAGTTAGTCATTCGTTAGCGCACTAACTAGACGCAAGTAAACTCGCCAACACGCTTGATCACATCACTACGGACGGAGATTGTTTGTGGTCTCGCAAGGCTGACGTTTGCCTGTTCCGGTTGCGCGTGAGACGTCAGACACGCCATTTTTACGTTGCTGGTCGTTCGATCAAGACAATACCACTGTGCACGTAAAATCCTAATCAATCTACGATTGAATAATATTTATTTTAATTAACATAAATAGTGTGTGTAGTTTAAACCCCTGTTGGGTAAGTTTTGCACTGATTTTTATTGTAGGCTGTAGACGCTCATACCATTGCTCAATGAATGACATGGGCTTTGTTCATTTTTACCATGTCATCTCATTCCCTACACGGGCTTAGGTTTTTCATACATCTTACATTCTATTCTGTTGCATTTCTTTCCATTTCACTATATATATTTCATGTTAAATTTAGTAAATTCTCTTTTTGTTTCTTTCGCACCTGTTGTATTCATTTTCACCTCACGTTCTGATTGTGACTTCCACGGCATCATAAACATTTAGTGCTTTCGCTTTTGTGCTGCCGTGGGGGTCCATCACCCTACGAAGACCTGGCTTTAATGCCGTGCTTTATGCGCATTCCAGGGTTCAAAGTCCACCCTAAGGGCAGTCTCGTCTCCGGCCGGACTTTCCACGAGCTGCGTTACCCTTTTGGACCTGTAACTCCAGCCAGCGCTTACATCTTTCGTCGAGGGTCTCTGCTACACCCGCGGCGCAATAAAGGAAGTACTGAGGAAGAAGGAAAATAAAGTGCAGACCTTTTTTTAATCAAGTAGAATCAGCCATGTGTAGGATTTAACGGACCCCCTTTTAAGCCCCTCTGGCAGAGTTACATAACTTTAAATCATATATATAACATTCGTACAACATATATTATTAACTTCAGGCTCCCTATTGTTATCTTTAATTGTAATAAATTTTTAATCCATTTTTAATTGTTTCACTTAGAACCTTAATTTAACCCTGAGTTGCTGCTCGAAAACCGGAAAGTAACTCAGCGGACTTTCCGATCCGAGAAGTAACTCAGCGGCCAATATTCTAAGCCGGGACACTGGCGCCCTTTATCGTGGTTAATACAGCTGATTCTGCTTGATTCTTCCTTTATTTTTTTTCTTTCGTTTATGCATGTTGGTGGTAGTATTATGTAAAACGTATTTTTTTGGTTTTCAATCATAAACTACTGAGGTGTACGTAAGTACTTATTTATTTTCTTTTATTTGTATACACTTTCTTTAAAAATTGTATAACAATTTTTTTTTGGTACCCTCACCGGCTCGTTTTTTTTTTTTCAAATATTTTTCCTTAGTTTTCACAACGTTTTTGTTAATTGTTTCTTGTACAATACTGAGCAGTACACACCAGTAGTTTCTTATCTTTTTTTTCACACGATTTTTTTTTTCTTCACTGTCATCTCATAAAACCATACGTTCATTCATTTATTTTGTAACAGAACGTCGAGTTAGCTTTATCCAGTGCATAACTTATTCAACAGGTCAGTTTTTATACTGCCATAACTATGTTGCCCGTTAAGTTCTTGTCCCTCCAGAAATCGGAGTTGGAATACGAGGTTCGCCTAAGAGGTGCTACTCCAGCATCTTCTGTAGAGGAATTGAGGAAACAGATAATTAAATTAGGAAATGAATACCCATCTGAGGATATTTTAGAATCTCCTCTCGATATTAGGCTGGACCTTAAAGGCTGTTTGGATGTTCTGATTAAAATAAAATCAAATTTAGATGTAGATGATCCCAGTGTTTCCTCACTTATGAGAACACAAAATATGCTCAATCATTTATACAATCGTATTGAAAGGATTGACCGTGGTGACGACTACAAGAAAGAGTTCGAGGACATAGTCGCAGCTTATAAGGGTTACGCGGTCAAATGCTCTTCTCTTCAAAGCAAACCATTTGCGCCAATGTAAGGAACCACATGATATCGTGTGCTTTAAATGTGGGAAGAAGGACGTCAAAACTCCTGATTGCCGTAGGAAAAAGCCTACTACGCCAAAAAACTAGCAGGCCAGAATTGTAGCAATTTTGAAAAGCAAGACTGGGAATCTTGGCTTTCTTTTATACGAACCTTTAGCTCTTCATATAAAATTTCTACAATTCTGAACTCTAAACCAACAAATGATCCTCGTCCTTATGTAAACATCAAAATCAATAATATTGACGCCTGTGGCTTACTCGATTCTGGTGCTGCAGTCACTGTTTTAGGAAATAATTTCCATAAGCACCTTACTGACTGTACTCTGCACACTAATGATCGCATTAATATGGTTGCAGCTGGTGGTCAATCTCTAAATAGTATTGGTTATATCAATGTTTCAATTTCGTTCCAGGATCAATTGCATATTCTCCAAGCTTATGTTGTTCCAGAGGTTGAAACTCCTGTTATTCTAGGTGTAGACTTTTGGCGCGCTTTTGAAATTTGTCCGAAGTACTTAAGCTCGATTATAATGTCCACAACTTCGTTAGCAGATTTGAATTGTGTTACTGAGGCGACATTTATTCAGTCTTACGACAATTTGATTGCTTCTCAAAAATCTGTAGCTGACAATATAATCGCTCAGTTTAAATCAATTTCGACGGAAGAGAAAGGCTTAGGTAGGACGGATTTGATTTCCCATCGCATCGATACTGGTGATTCGCTGCCAATACGACAACGCTACTACAGGATGTCCCCTGAGAAACAGCGCATTCTAGTGGAGCAGGTTGATGAAATGTTGTCTCTTGATGTCATAGAACCTTGTGAGAGTGCGTGGTCGTCTCCCGTTATCATCGTCAACAAGAAGGATGGTAGTCCTAGGTTCTGCCTCGATAGTCGCAAGCTTAACGCGGTTACGAAACGAGACTCCTATAATCTGCCCTATGTTTCAGAAATTTTAGACAGTCTTCGTGATGCTAAATACTTGTCCAGCATTGATTTGTCTAAGGCATTCTGGCAAGTCCCTATCGTACCTGAAGATCGAGATAAGACTGCTTTCTACGTACAAGGCAGAGGCTTATACCGTTTCAAGACCACAGCTTTCGGTCTAACCAATGCTCCAGCGACTCAGCAGCGTCTTGTGGATTCGCTTTTCACAGACAGAGAGTTTAAAACTTTCGCTTACTTAGACGACATCGTCATTGTTAGTTCGACTTTCGAAGAGCACGTATCTCGTTTGTTGCGTCTTTTGGATAGGTTGAAACAGGCTAATCTAACCGTGAACCTCGATAAATGCAAATTCTTTCGCAGCGAACTTAAATACCTGGGATATGTTATCGATGCCCATGGTTTGCGTACAGATCCTAATAAGGTAGAGGCTATTCTGAACTTTCCAACTCCTACTAACAGAAAAGAACTAAAGCGCTTTCTCGGTACTGCCACTTGGTACAGACGTTTTGTTCCCAATTTTAGTACTGTAGCTGGTCCACTTAATAAACTTACTGCAAGTGGTAAAAAAGCACCTCCTTTTCAATGGACACCTGAAGCTGACATAGCATTTAACGCACTGAAGGAATCTCTAATTTCTGCGCCGGTACTTTCCTGCCCAGATTATTCCAGACCTTTTGAGGTCCATGCGGATGCTAGCAATTACGGTGTTGGAGCTATGTTAACGCAGACAATAGAAGGTAAAGAACATCCCGTGGCTTATATGAGTAGATCGTTTAACAACGCTGAGAAAAACTATAGCATCACAGAGAGGGAAACCCTCGCTGTGCTGACTGCTATAGAACATTGGCGTTGTTACCTTGAAAACGGTCATACTTTTACGGTGTACACTGACCATTCCGCGTTGAAGTGGTTTTTATCATTGGAAAATCCAACTGGTCGTTTAGCTCGTTGGGGAGTACGCTTATCATCGTTCAATTTTGAAATAAAACATCGTCGTGGAGTTGATCACGTTATTCCTGATGCCCTATCGCGATCTTTCCCTACTGCTGCCATTTGTCTTGCCAATTCTTTTACCAATACCAACGATGATTGGTACAAAAACATTTACAATGGTTGTCTTAACGCCCCAAGTCAGTATCCAAATTTTTGCATTAAGAATAATTCTTTATTCAGGCTGTCTAAAACTAAATCTAATTTAACTTCAGAATTTGCTTGGAAAGAAGTAGTTCCTAGTGAATTGCGCGATTGTATCATTACAGAGAACCATACAGAACCTACAGCCGGACATCTTGGCATCTTTAAAACATACCGGCGGTTGTCACTGACACACTACTGGCCAGGCATGCATAAGGACGTTGTCAAGTTTGTTAGTGCTTGTTCTGTTTGTTCCTCTTATAAACCGCAAAATCACACTACTCTTGGCCAAATGGGACGACCCAAACAATGTTCAAGACCATTTCAAATGATCTCTATTGACTTTGTTGGTCCTCTACCCGCCACTCGCAAGCAAAACACTTTTATGCTAGTTGTAACATGTTGTTTTTCTAAATTTTGTCACATTTTCCCCTTACGTCGTGCTACATCTGATGCCGTCGTAAAAGTTTTAGAGGAATCCATCTTCCTTGTACATGGTGTCCCTCAAACAGTTTTTCTTGATAATGGAAGTCAGTTCATTAGTTCTACAACTGATTCCTTGTTTAAAAAATATAAAATTCCAAATATTTACTTCACTCCAAAATATACACCACAGATTAACACCGTCGAACGTTATAATAAAACTATCGTTACTAGTCTGTCCTCATTTGTAGAAAATGACCATAGGACATGGGACACTTATATCCCAAAGGTTCAGTTTGCGATTAACAGCTCCGTAAACGAAGCCACTGGTTACACTCCAGCTTTTCTGGTTTATGGTAGGGAGCTTGTTTTGTGTGGATCGCACTATACTGACAATGACTTAGGTGATGAGGTTCTCTTCCTTCCACGCGATATCTACGCTGAAAATCGAGGTTGTCTTTCATCTGTATTTGATGATGTGCAGGCATCATTGTGGCAGGCACATGTAAAAAATACAGCACATTACAACTTACGTAGGAAGCATGCGGAGTTTAACGTCGGTGATGTTGTGTATAAACGTACTTTTATTTTGAGCGATAAAGATAAATACTTTAGTAAAAAGTTAGCTCCTAAATTTATAAAATGCCGTATTACTGAGAAACGGTCCCCTTTAGTGTATGTTTTAGAAGATATGTCTGGCAAGGACATTGGAGCTTGGCATATCAAAGATTTTAAATTGTAGTCATATTTAATTAATGTTACGTAATCTGTAGGTTTTTTCGTCAATATTACGTCCTCTTTGTTTATAACTTCTTAGCTGCTAGCATTGGTCATCCTAGTTAACTAAAGGATGCCCTGTTTTATGTAAGGAAGCGCCAAAACTTTTCGTTGTCTTGGTGTAGTTTGAAAGGTAAGAATGTATGTGTTATGTAAGGTAGTATGTGTGGTTAGATGAATGTGTAGTGTTAGTGGTTAATAGTCGGATTTTGCAACTCTAGAGCAAAATCCTTGCCCACAAGAGGGGGTAATGTAACGTAATAGGTTACATACCTACCTACTTTAAATTCTAACGTCAACTCGATTCCTTCTGATCGATTAAACTCGTGGCTAGTCTAGTTAGTCATTCGTTAGCGCACTAACTAGACGCAAGTAAACTCGCCAACACGCTTGATCACATCACTACGGACGGAGATTGTTTGTGGTCTCGCAAGGCTGACGTTTGCCTGTTCCGGTTGCGCGTGAGACGTCAGACACGCCATTTTTACGTTGCTGGTCGTTCGATCAAGACAATACCACTGTGCACGTAAAATCCTAATCAATCTACGATTGAATAATATTTATTTTAAATAACATAAATAGTGTGTGTAGTTTAAACCCCTGTTGGGTAAGTTTTGCACTGATTTTTATTGTAGGCTGTAGACGCTCATACCATTGCTCAATGAATGACATGGGCTTTGTTCATTTTTACCATGTCATCTCATTCCCTACACGGGCTTAGGTTTTTCATACATCTTACATTCTATTCTGTTGCATTTCTTTCCATTTCACTATATATATTTCATGTTAAATTTAGTAAATTCTCTTTTTGTTTCTTTCGCACCTGTTGTATTCATTTTCACCTCACGTTCTGATTGTGACTTCCACGGCATCATAAACATTTAGTGCTTTCGCTTTTGTGCTGCCGTGGGGGTCCATCACCCTACGAAGACCTGGCTTTAATGCCGTGCTTTATGCGCATTCCAGGGTTCAAAGTCCACCCTAAGGGCAGTCTCGTCTCCGGCCGGACTTTCCACGAGCTGCGTTACCCTTTTGGACCTGTAACTCCAGCCAGCGCTTACATCTTTCGTCGAGGGTCTCTGCTACACCCGCGGCGCAATAAAGGAAGTACTGAGGAAGAAGGAAAATAAAGTGCAGACCTTTTTTTAATCAAGTAGAATCAGCCATGTGTAGGATTTAACGGACCCCCTTTTAAGCCCCTCTGGCAGAGTTACATAACTTTAAATCATATATATAACATAGCCCTTCAGGCTCCCTATTGTTATCTTTAATTGTAATAAATTTTTAATCCATTTTTAATTGTTTCACTTAGAACCTTAATTTAACCCTGAGTTGCTGCTCGAAAACCGGAAAGTAACTCAGCGGACTTTCCGATCCGAGAAGTAACTCAGCGGCCAATATTCTAAGCCGGGACACCACAACGATGATCATGTTCAAAAATCAATCCAAATCGCAAAGATGTATACCAGAAGATGAAGCACTGGCACTTGTAAATGCTCTTAAACTTACAAAATGGCAATATTTAACGTTAAGAAAATCTTTGTCAGAAGATAAAATAGTGCCTTTGCCGAGTTATCAAAAAGTAATCGAAGCTAAAAAATCGTGCTATCCTGAAGATATTTCGATTACAGAAACAGGTATCCGGATTAAGCTTCAATCGATACTGGATTTGACGGTGACAAAAATATTTAAAGTGATCGGTCATCATCACTTTGATTCCGGTTCCATCAAATTAATAAGCAAGTGGGGCTGTGATGGGTCTTCATCGCACAGCACTTATAAACAAAAAGTTAACACGGAATTTTTAGACTCAGTATTTATGACAAGCTTTGTGCCTTTGCGCCTTATGTGCGATGATGTGGTAATTTGGCAAAATCCACGTCCATCATCAACGAATTACTGCAGGCCGGTTATGTTCGAATTTGTCAAGGAAACAAAAGAATACATACAGAAAAACACAGCAGATATGGATGAAGAAATAGCTAACCTCGCACCAACTAAAATATGTAAGTCATAGTTATTATTTGTCATGTAGGCGACAAAAAAATTACCGTAAAAACTGTTAAGTCCTAAACTCTTATCATAAGCGTACTTTAAATCGTACCAAAATAAGTATTATTTTATTTGTGAACATACATACCTACATTATTCTAATTATTTTTTCATTTCCTTGCAGATGACATGCGAGGTTTTTCATGATCTACACATGACGATGATCGATGGAAAAGTTAGCACAGCTTTGTCAGAAACCTCATCCCATGCAAATTGCAATATTTGCCATGCAAAACCAAAAGAGATGAACAATTTAAGCTTGGTTATGAACAAACCAGTCGCTGAAAATATGTATAAATATGGTTTATCTTCATTGCATATGTGGTTGAGGTCTATGGAATGTATACTGCACATATCATCTTACAACATGGACTTCAAAATATGGGCTGCAAGGGGTGAAGACAATCTACTACAAAAGACCAAAAAAGAATTAACTCAGCAAGAATTTTTTCAGCGCACTGGATTGTTAGTGGTCATTGTCAAACAAGGCTTCGGCACCACTAATGATGGCAACACAGCTCGAAGATTTTTCAGGGACTATGAGAAAACTGCAGAAATAACGGGAGTGGATATTAATTTAATTATACGATTTGCAGTAATCCTACAGTCATGTGGTAAAAATATAAATATACTGAATTTTAAAAAATACTGCCAAGAGACAGCTGATTTATATGTACAATTGTATCCGTGGTATTGTATGCCATCAAGTATACATAAGCTGTTAATACATGGAGCAGAAATATGTCAGCATTTCAGTTTCATACCTGTAGGAATGCTGTCGGAAGAAGCATCTGAAGCTCGCAATAAGGATTTCAGAAACATCAGGGAAAGACATTCCCGCAAAATAGGGCGGAAAGAGACAAATACCGATATCATCCATCAGTTCCTCATCAGTTCCGATCCTTATACAGGGTTATAGGTGACTAATCAATAACCTCTTAAAGGTGACTTGGGTACATCCAAACTAACAACTTTTGTTCTATTACTTTATCTAATTCAATGATTTTTTTTCCTTAAATTTTTTTTTAAAGTAAATTTCAAGTTCTAATCTTCTATGTACGCTCTCTGTAGGCGGTCAGTGATTAAAGCACGCGGCGCGCGTTTGTGTGTGTGTCGGCTGTACAGAGAAAGAGGTTGCGGGGTTGCGGAGGTGAGGCGCGCGGAGGCGGGCACTTGCCCTTGACCTAGTTTACGCAACGCACGACAGTTGCAATTTTGGCTGCGCGTGAGCCGCTGCCCGCCCTGTATTGTCTATGCGATTATTATGTGACGCGATCGTTTCACAATGGCGTATCGATACAGTAACATTGAGTACACTGAAATGGTGCGTGTGTATGCTAGGTGTGGTGATAATGTGTCTGAAGCTTGCCGTGAGTTCGCGGGACTATTCCCGAATGCGCAGAGACCGAGCCCCAGTACTATGCTGGGCGCAACACAGCGTTTACGCGACTACGGTCAGTTCAGACCAAGAAGGGCATTCGGTGGTCCGACACCGAGGCACAGTGTCGCTACTCACAACGCCATACTGGACTTAGCACCAATGACGCAGCTCGACGCTTCAATGTGTCGCAATGGTTCGCATGGACAGTGATACATAACGAAGGAAAGCATCCGTTCGTTCCACCTTCATCGAGTCCAGGAACTGACAGACAACGACAAACAAGCGCGGGTTACATTTCGTAACTGGCTGCTGGACGGGGATTGTGGGCAATGTCTTGCTCGGCCCAGTGATATTAGACCGTTTGAATGGTGTTTCTTACCTAGAATTTTTGAGGAACACTTTGCCGGATTTACTGGGAGATGTACCGCTCACCTCACTAAGAGGCATATACTTCCAGCAGGACGGGGCGCCGGCGCATTTCTCTCGTCAAGTGCGTGAATTCCTGGACAATGAATACCCGGGCCGATGGATAGGCCGCGGCGGGCCTGTCGCCTGGCCTCCTCGCTCGCCGGATATTACGCCACTGGATTTTTATTTGTGGGGGCACATTAAAGCCATTGTGTACACAGGTGGTGCATTAGAAAGCCGGGAAGCACTAGTTTCCAAAATAACCTGAGCATTCGACCAAATAAAAATGAACCCCCAGGTACTATCCAGGGTTCAAGAACAATTAGCATTCAGATGTGGACTGTGTGTGGGTTGTGGCGGTGATTATTTTGAACGATTTGTACGTGATAGTCATCGTCACCCCCGTGACTTGAGTTTGAGAGGTGATAATTTGTAAAAAGGTTTGTGAATTTTGTAAATAGTTAAATTATTGTAAATAGACTAATTCCACTTTTTAAAAACGCCTACATTAAAAAATAACTTACAATTTATTTATCTTCAAAGCGCGCTTGCGACATACCTACCGACCTACGAGGCTACGAATATTGTAGGTACTCGGTACATCTACGCGATCGGTAGACATAGTAAATGTTCGACCGCGCGCTTCTTTTGATGCGATTGATTACGGATTATGTTCATAAAGGGTGTCTCATAATGTTTTTCGTTTTTGGTTTGGCTGTTACGCGCCAAATACAGGTAGCGGGGGGCGGGGAGTGGTCTCAAATGCTTGGCGGGCTTGTCTAGTTTAGTAACGATGGATCGCTACACGGGACGGCAGCGCGCATTTTGCGTGCGAGCTTTTTATAAAAATAACGATTCTTACACTATCGTTCGACGTCTCTACCGGACATATTTTGATTTACCGGATATGAGAAATGTGCCAAGTGCGAATTTAATCAAGCATTGGGTGCGCAAGTTTGAAGAGACTGGGAATACAATGCCAGATAAACCAACTGGGCGCAAAAGGACGTCGAGAACGAGCGTCAATGCCGACCGCGTTCGCCAGTCTGTTATGACGGCAGTCACTACGATTGCGCGCAGCTTCTCTGAATATGATGAAATCGACGGTTCATCGCATTATTCGATTCGCAGAAATGCGAAATCAGATTGGATACAACCGCAGCACATTTTTCCAACAAGATGGAGCCACCTCCCATGTTACAAATGACTCCCTAGCTGCTCTTCACGAATTATTCCCTGGAAGAGTAATAAGTCGCCGAGGAGACATCAACTGGCCACCGAGGAGTCCAGATTTAACGCCTGCTGGTTTTTTCTTATGGGGCTACCTCAAAACTAAAGTTTACGACCCATTGCCAACCAACCTGACTGTTTTAAAGCAAAAAAATCACAGAAGAAATCAACGCTATTTCAAGAGCGATGCTCCAGCGAGTAATTGAAAATTTTAGTGCCAGGCTAAATGAGTGTGAAGAAGTGGATGGTGCGCACTTGCGAAAGATTGTTTTTCATAAATAAACTTTTTGAACTGTTCTTTAATTTAACAGTAAATAAAACGAGTTTGAACGAATTCTGGTTTTTTTTTTTCAAGTATCAAAAACGAAAAACATTATGAGACACCCTTTATTATTTTATTTACTTTTTTATTTTTTAATGTAGCCAGTCCTAAGCCTGGATAAGTATGAAGGAATTGTGGATTCAAGGCACAAACATGTAAAGATCCTAATACCTTTGAAACACTTAACTTATGTAGGAGGGTTGTGATATTCTTTCTGCTACGCGGTTCTAAACGCTTTGTAGCACGTCGGCCGGGCGATTGCGTAGCAGTCGTAGCACTCAGCTGACTGCGCACACATACGCTATGCCGGAATCGAATAAATGAAAAGTAGGTATTTACGAGACATAGACCTACCAATTGATAGAAATTCCCAAAAACACTAAAATATAAAAAAAACTTGTGATGTATTCCGTTTTGGCAAAAGTCATAGAACAAAAGTTGTTAGTTTGGATGTACCCAAGTCGCCTTTAAGAGATAATTGATTAGTTACCTATAACCCTGTATAAATAGCATTAGACCAAAATCCATGGCGAGGAACAAATTGGAACATTTCCCTGATGTTGCTGATCTCATAATAGATGATGAGCCAATTCTGCAAGAAGAATCATCTGAGCATGAAGGAAATATAAATGTAGAAACTAGCTTAGCTGACCCATTACAATAAGTTAACATATATATAATAACTATTTACATACATTAAACTATAAGAATTACCTAAATATGTGTAGGTACTTTATTATTATTGTATAATGGGCATTTTTATATGTTTATATGTAAATATCATTGAATAAAATTGTTTTAAACTTGTTTTTAACATTTCAGTTTCAAATTTTATTAATTTTACATTGAAAACATTTTTTATTGTTAATATCTAAGTCATCATCATCATCATCATCATTGTTGTGTATTATACTTTTTGTAAAAAAAAAAAATGAAATAAATAGAACTTAAAATTATTTGAATATATTTTCCTCTTTTAGAATCGAACCATGTTATAACAATAGATAGCTAGAAACACTATTATAAAGGTTCAGGCAGGTAAAAAAATCCTAATACTTCAACTAATTAATTAGAGATCTAGATAAAAGATACCCCATTATTAAGGTTCAGGCAGGTAAAAAATTCCTAATACTTAAACTAATGAATTTAAAACAATACTCAGGTAGAAAGTAAGACGAAGTATATATACAGGTACCTGAGCTATTGTGTTATTATTATTATTCCATTTTTTACCGATGGAATGAAGTGACATTATTACAATTTCACTATTTACGTATCAATCAAGAGTCTTTAACCAATTAAATCACGTAATATTTTTTTTTTTTTGAACGCCTGCTGTTTTTAAACGGGCAGAGATATGAAGTAGATGTGTTTGGAGATAATGCAAGGTATTATGCCTTCTATAATCCATACAAGGTTTGGTTTTAACATCACTGGCCGTTTACGAAATAAATAAAAAAAATCATTTTTCTCCATACAAAAAAAAAATAACATTTTTTTTCTTGGAAACGGGCATGTATATCAAAAAACCGTATTCTATAAAAGAGGTTTAGAATCACCCAAAGACCTTAATTTAAAAAAATCAGATCAAAATTCGGACTTCGACCTCTATGTCCCAGATTTCATTAATCGGTACCAGTGTGTGGCGTCGCGTGTTGTTAATGTACAGGGTGCACATCGGGTGTCGACACGTTGGGTCGCGTCACGTGTTAATAGTATGTTTCCGCCGTCTTAGTTATGAAATATGTACCGTACATGTATTGCCTTAGTCTAGGGCATGCAACATTTTTACGGTAGGCTATGGTCGCAAAACATTTAGAAGTAGGTTGACACAACAGAAAAATAAAATCAATCTCTTATTAAAATAGTCATTACAAATAGAACATAATAATTGTTGTTTCTTACATTACTGCTAAGTTAATTTATAATGTTCTTATAATTAATATTTAGTCAACTTTAATGTCAATATTTATATTGTTTTTTAGTCAATTTTAATGTCCTTATCTAATAAGAATTCGTTTACATCATAATAGCATTTTGATATTAAATTTTTTATAAAGTTTGTTTTTGAACATGGTCAATGGAAGCAGTTTTACATTGTTAGGCAATTTATTGAAAAGTTTTGGTGCCATGCCACAAAAACTTTTTTTTAATAATGCTGTATTAGCACTCGTCGAACACAGGCGATGCTGGTCTCGTCTACTGCGTGTGTTAAATGGCTTGTACAAATTGTTATTGAATTTTACAAACACCGCCATTTCATAAATGTAGAGTGATGGAACTGTTAATACATTTGTGGTTAAAAAGTAGGGCTTGCAACTATCGGTGGTCTTCAGTCCATACATGGCTCTTATACAACGTTTTTGCGACTTGAAGATTTTTTCTCTTTCCGTGCAGTTTCCCCAAAATATAATGCCGTATTATGGCGAGCATATAAAAACAAATGGTGCATATGTAGTGCAAGTATGTAGAGGAAATTATGCCAATCTGTTTCCAGATGACTCGTGGCTATTACGTGCCAAAATTTAATCGCGTCATTCGGGAAAGCGTACGTATTTTGTGTATATTTTAATAAATAACTTCATGGAGGGCAGAGAAAAAGTCGCGGGATGGTATTGCTCGTACGTAGTGGGGAAAAGAACCCTGGGCTGTTGTTCCCATATTATGTGTGTAATATGGTTCATAGCATGGGCTCGACACCAGGAAACATTGCCTTCGTCACCAACGGCATTTTTTGATTCAATAATTGTCAGACATGATACAGAGAATGAAGCGAATGACGAATTTTAAAACAAAAAAAGCCGCTGGTGGCAAACCAATCGTTGTAGATACCAATGTAAATTATGTACATACCTACTGCTATAATAATAAAAATGTGTTCAAGAAAAAGGTTGGATTTTATTTCCCATACCCTACCTACCTATTAAATAAACATCATGTTAGAAAATAGCTCAGGAACAGATTTAGATCCAAATATCTCAGAAACCATATCACTTAGGAGATTTGATCATAGAACACTTTTTGTTTGTAATCATTTACTCTGTCGATTGACATGCGTTCATCATTGGCCGCCGAACCACGTTTTTTTTCAAAATGGCTGACGAGTAGGTATGCCAACGATGTTCGATTATGATAGACACTACCCTAATAATAAATAAGAGAAAATAATAAGAAATGTGAATAGAGGCATATAAAATCAAACCCGGCAATCTCCACAATTTGTCAAAATTGAACTGTGAATGCAGGATTTTTTATCTGTGATTTACAATTCTTATGAAAACACAATATCACAACAAAGCCGGCTATGTCCAATATAAATAATCAGTTACAAATAAGATTCCGATACAAACACGGCAATCTCCAATGTCATGTGTTTCAATGTTGGCAATCTCCAAGACAGCCAATCAGAGCACGGCATGTAGACGTCATTTTAGTACAGTCAATTTGGGTAAATTTGATTGATTAGGGCAACATTGAGATAAGGAGCCTCAAGTATTTTTATTTTTATTCTGTGAAAACCAGCTATTTTTTATCTATGAATATTTTTGATTTGTGATAGTAACTCACTTCGTAAACACACCTTTAGAAAAAGAAAGTGATTTATCAAACAAACTTGAACAAAAAGTTTTTCAAAGTTTGTGCGCGTATTTTGTGTTTCCAACCGGTGAATAACTTTTGTGATTGTGGTTCAAAAAGGCTGTAAAAAGGTATGAGTGATGCTTATTGTGGTAATTGATAAATATATTTTCAAATTTGCAAAAAATATGTATTATCTTACTCTTAGTTTTTCCGATATTAGCTCTAAATTTAGAATTGTTATTTTCTAAGCATTTTCTGTGTAACTTTGACGGTGTCAAAGTTACCCTGATAATTAAAAGATGACTGAATTTTCTGCTGGGTAACTTTGACACAGTTTTCTTGTGTTTATAGAGGCTTAAGGTCTCGTTTCCTGTTATCTCAATCAGCTGACATTCTCCTTGTGATAGGAACATAGACATTATTTTATAATCTGAAAGGAATTATTAATTAAAATTTAGTACGTATAATTTGTCTGTAGGTCATTGACGATCAACCATGGGCAGAAAGAAGAAGGTTCCAACGCCGGGTACCCGCAAGTATGGAAAAAAATCCAATTACACACCAGAATTACTAGAAAAATGTATAGAGAAGGTTAAGTCTGGAGAGTTAAGCGCTTATGCTGCAAGCAAAAATTTTAAAATACCAATCAACACACTCAAAAACAAAATCAAAAACGAACATAAAAACAAAGTTGGGCGGCCCACAGCATTAAATGATCTCGAGGAAAACATAATCAAAGAACATGTCAAGGCATTGGCCGATAATGGAATGCCTGTAGGAATTGATGATATCACACTTATTATACAACGATACTTGAATTCCATCAAAAAAACCGTAAAAGTTTTTAAAGATAATCGTCCTGGATGGGAATGGGGTCAGCTATTTCTTAGCAGACACCCTGATATAAAACTTACAAATGGTAAAAACATAAGTCGAAGCAGGGCCCAGGTAAATGAAGAGATAATCAACGAGTTCTTTGATAATCTTGAAATTGAATTAAATGGTGTGCCCGCGGAGAACATCTTCAATTTTGATGAAAGCGGCTTTCACGATGACCCTAAAAAGAAGAAAATGATCTTTCGGCGAAAATGTCGAAATCCAGAAGTTATTCGTAACTAAACAAAATCATGTTACACAGCAGTCTTCTGTGGGTGTGCCGCCGGGGAGATGATTCCTCCCTATTTCATCTTCAAAGCCAAAAAAACTTGGTCCGATTGGCTAATCGGAGCTGCACCTGGCTCGCGGATGACTGTTACCAAGAGTGGTTGGATAGACCTAGAGAGTTTTGATGACTGGTTTAAAACACACTTTCTTCCAATAGCATTAAAGAAAGAAGGGAAAAAAGTTCTTCTCTGTGATAACTTGAGCTCTCACATTTCTGTGAACACCTTAAAGCTGTGTGCGGAAAACAACTGTTTTTTTGAACTGTTTTTTGTGAGTTTTATTTATAATAGGCGTATGAAAATCATATTATGGAGCAGACAGCATCTCCTTGTACCACAAAACATACAAGAAAACGCAAGGCTGACCCAGAAAACTGGAAGAAAAATTTGGCGAAAACAGCCCGGTAAGTACGCATTAAACAAACCATTTTGATACTTACTTTTTTTATTTTAATGAAGGTTTTTGATGAAGTCATTATCTC
Source organism: Eupithecia dodoneata (assembly GCA_947044415.1). Lineage (NCBI taxonomy): Eukaryota > Metazoa > Arthropoda > Insecta > Lepidoptera > Geometridae > Eupithecia > Eupithecia dodoneata. The sequence continues at coordinate 8,994,448 of OX345670.1, forward strand.
AATTTGTTTCAGTTACACTCCTCGGACTTTACCAATGAAACCAAAATGTAAACATAATAAAAACGTATATCAGTGCGAGGCATTGACATTGCGTGATGGCAACTAGACAGGAAGAGTATCCAGAACTGTCACGCAAAGCGGTGAATTTCCTTTTACCCTTTGCTACAACATACTTATGTGAGAGTGGGTTTTCACACTTGGTCATGATAAAAACTAAATACAGAAATCGACTTGATGCCGAGTCAGAATTAAGGTTAAAATTGTCCAAAATTACTCCTAAAATTGACTTCATTTGTGACAAGAAACAAGCACACCCATCACATTAATAGTAATATATTTCTTTTGGCACTTTATTTGTTACCATTTATTGAAATAAAAACCTTATTTTCTTCAAGGGGGGAATTAATTAGTGGGTTCGCTGTCACCTGGAAACTTTAACAGGGGTACGTGGAGCCGAAAGTTTGAAGAAACCCTGGATTAGATGGACCAAAACGGTAACAAACTGGTACCCACTCGATAAAAAGCGCAGACCAGGCGGACCACCATCAAAACGTTGGAGTGACGATATAGTCAAAGTAGCCAAGTAACTCCATTACTTGGAGCAGATTGGTTTTGGATAGAGAAGCATGGATGGACCGGAACCTGGAGGAAGCTTTCACTACTCGTACTGCCACAGAGCTATTACACAATTTAAATTCAGTGTATAGATAAAAAATTAATGAATTGTGGTAGTAAATAAAGCTTATATTATTTCATTTATTTTATATTGACTTTATTCATAGCCTATTTATTTATTTTTATAACTCATGTTGATTTATTTTATTAGTATTGGTAAATGATAAATACTTTCTGGAAATTTCCATCCAGGCCCGTCCAAAACGATCGTGCACGATGAGCCGAGACCCTCTCCATACGATCGTGCATGAACTACGCGTTGTTGATAATAATAAATTTCGCGCGGTTTGTCAGTCGGTTGGCTTCAGTGAGGCGAGTAAGATGGCGGCGTTTTTCGACGGTGGAGGCGGTGCACGTAAGTACTGATAATTTGTGTAAATTTTAACTAAAACATCAAGTATTTGTAGTTATTTTGTAGCTGTAATCATGATTCATTCATTTAACAGTTTTTAGTCGTAAAAAATACATTTTTTTTTAACAAAATTGCACTTTGAAAACTTCACGATGTGACGTTTAGGCCTATCTTTACTTTAGACAGATTTAGGTATGGACTGTCGTAACGAAATTCCAACGGCACCATCCCCAATACCGCCCCAGCCTTCGAGTCAACGTAGAAATGTGGGGCCAAAGGCGCTTAGAAGTAAGAAAAAGAATCTGGAGACAGGTACCATTTTAACAAAAAATACATAACTACCTACCACGCGTTCATCCAGGTACAATCAGAGCATCCACGGAATATTTTAATGACTAATTCAATGACGAGATTTTTGAACAATGTGCGATCTGTACTAACAACTACTACATACGTCGCTCTGGCCGGATCCTCCTTTCGGTGACAGATCTTTGGGGGATGGGGCCTCGGTGATTTTGCTTCTCTCCAAGTCAATTCCAAGAGGCAGCTGTATTTACTTTGACCGATATTTCTCGTCGATACCTTTGCTTGAAAAGCTGAACACCATTGGACTACACGGCACAGCGACGCTAATGATGAACCGTTTACCAGAACGAAAGAACATAGATTTCAAACCTGATCGCCGAATCGCAACAGTTCGTGTGACGAACTGTTGCGATTCGGCGAACAGTTAATGTGACGATGTTGTTGTTGTCAAGTGGATGGATAAAAGTCCGTGCTAGTTGCATCTAACTGCACATCTGCAGACGAAACAACGTTTGTAAAGCGCTGGGATAAAAATTTCTCAGCATTCACAGATGTTACTGCACCAAGAACCATTGCTAACTACAACAAGCACATGAGAGTCGTTGATATCCTTGACCAGTCGATGGAGTATTACCGCACCTTGAAGACAAGAAAGTGGACTCTGAAGGTGCATGGTGCTTGGTTGATTCCAAGCAACAAAGTGATGGATTTGTTAGAGTTTCGAATGCAAGTCGTGGATTCAAAAGAAGGCATTGATAGTCCTCGCGCATCTAGAATGGATAAATGCAAGAGTCGATCAAAGATTAGATTCCAAAAATGCGATGTGTTGTGTATCTGTGCCTCACAAGGAAACAAAACTGCTTTATGGCCTAGATTTAGAAAAAAAACAAATAACAGCATGTAATACTAGTTTTAAGTCTGATTGAAGCAACTATCGAGGCTGATTTAGAAAAAAAAATGTTTGTTCTCAATTAATGTACAATAGCGTGATTAGATAATAGATACTGTTCTTATAGTTATATATAAGTATTTTTTTTCTCAATCGTGTTTTCACATTTAAACAACAATAGATGACAAACAATCATGAACTTTATTTTATTCGGGGATCGTGTGAGTAGGTACGGCCTAAAGGTCTTATCAGTACGGCCGCCCTTTATACCTTAATCTAAGTTTTATCTCTGTATTGTTTTCTGTTTTGTGTGGTATAATAAAGTGTTTTCTATCTATCTATCTAGGCCTAGTTTGACACCCAATCCCGTTAGGTCAGTCCCTAACTAATTGTGGTTGTCAGCCCCTTAACTACTTGTGGTTTTCGATTAAAGATGCTCTACCTACACTGCACTCGTTATTTAATTGCAGCTTTGCATTGTTTTTTTTATATTTACCCTTGAGTGGGCGCGCTATGTCAATTTTGCCGCCTTTGGTGAACAAACGTTATTATTTTAACAACTATACACGTTTCAAGGTCAAGCTTTCTAGTAGCTGCCCTTACCCAAACATACATTATGGATAGACAAGACGCCCAAATATTTTCATGGTTGACCGAACAACCTGGTGGTTACCAGAAGATCTTGCCTGATAATTGACCCTAAATACTATGAATGTTTTATAGAGGCAGTTAAAGAAATGGGTGGCTTTAATGAAGAAACTGGCTTTATTAAAATAATAAACATACCTGCAAGAGTTCGCCGGGAAATATTGGGTTTGGGTTGCATTGATATCTTGTTCACCAATACAATTATGGATGGTGGCAAATCAACAGCGCTAAATGACCAAATAAAAAACAAATTGAGCGAGTTTAAACTTTTTCTCGAAGCAAATTGGCAATGGGAAAGTTCGTCGAATGGCGAAAAAAGACGAAAGCGTAACCTCATGACTAAATCACAACTTATGCCACTTGAGGAAGATATCGAGAAAGAAATAATAAAAATACACGACTACGAAGAAAAACACTACTATACAATTCTAAAAAAAGATACCACTAACATTAGTTACGTAAATCTTTGTGAGGTCACAATTGCACATATACTTTTGGATCGCAAGTGAAGTGGCCACGTCGCAGAAGCAGAGCTGCAATATTATCTCAACAGAAAGACAGATGAGATTCCACATGAAGTTCTGGAAACGCTTGATGAAAAACAAAAACAAGCTATTGCAGATTTGGGCATTTTCCATATTCCAGAGATGTAAGATGCCAACGACAGTGAGGTGGAGGATTACGTTGAAATACAAAAACAAAGAACGAGTACTGAGCACGATAGTGGAGAGCGGGAGTGTAAACCCGGTTTTCAGTTATTCTGAAAACCGGACTAAGTTTTCAAAACCATTTTTCAAAACCGGTCTCTAGAGACGTTAACTTTTGATTTAAATCCTCCTGCGCCGTGATGAAACTCTTCACACAGCTGATACGACCTGATTGATGATAATGCATCAACTGTTCATGAAACAATACCCAAGAACTAAACTAAGCTTCCAGTCATATTATGACATATGTATTTTGTACAAATTTTAAGTTGAGATTTAGGCAGCCACAAGTGGACACATGCTGCACATGCGAAGAATTGAAGGTAAAGCTCAAGAACCCACATCTCAATGAAGTAGCCAAAAGAGGTGCACACGCAGAGTTACAGGTTCATGAAAAGAAAAGCAAGAAGTTTTATAGGTACCAAAATCAAACAAGAAAGAGAAGATTACCAGAATAGTGAGCATACTAATGTATTAGCTCTTTGCTTTGATTTTATGCAAAATTTGCAACTACCTAACATACCCATCCAAGAGATCCAAGAGACAGCTTTCGGTTAGTGTCTTTAATATGTATACACACACAATATTAAGTCCAACCGAGGCAAAATTTATCTATATCATGAGGGTGTCGCTAAGAAATCACCGGATGAAGTGGCAAACTTTTTACTGGATTATATCCGTAATGATGTTCCCCCACATGTTGATGAAATTCACATCTACTCTGATAACTGTGGAGGGCAAAATAAACATCACACATTATCACGTGTGCTGCTGGCATTGGCAACAGACATGGGCCAATTTAAGAAAATTTACCACTATTTCCCAATAAGGGGCCTGTTCGGGTAAACCGACCACGCAGCAGATATGCATTTAGCTGCGCCTGCAGTTGAATGCGTATTCGCTCGCGGTTGCCTAAATGTACTCAGTTCGCGATCGGCCGCCTTCGTCGCGGGTTCAAACTACATACCATTATACCATTTACCATAACATAATTCGGCAGTAGTATAAAACCAGTAGTGTATAGTTGTCTTGTGAATACAGTCCATACCATAAACCAGTGACTTTCCTTGACCACTAACCTACACCATACTACCTACCAACCTCAAAGGGCTGTTTGGGGATCCACCAGTACCATCTACCACAACCCCCAACCACAACCCTTTTCATGGTCCTTCGACAAACCTACCAGCTCCCTATCAAGTGATACAGTGAAATACCATACCATTGGATTACGGTGATTATTGAGGACAGAAGCAGGTTGCAGTAAATAAGGTCAGACCAAACCATTTTATATTATTTTATTGCATAAGACTCGTAGCTTTCTATTCCGCGCCATGGATAACCTTTTCATCAAACAAACTGAAATTTACGAAGCAATAAAACAGCTGCTGGCTAATTTAAAAAAAGCAAGAGCGGAAAGAAAGACGTATGACTATTGTAAGAGTAAAAATGGCCTTTTGGAGACTTATTGGGCAACATACCTTGATAATCATGCTAAAGCAAGTCAGTTAGCGGAACCAGACCATGTTCATAACACAAAAGGCTGTTATGAAACAGCTGAAGAAGTTTATTTGGCCGCTAAAATCTTAATTAATAAAACCATTGACCAGTTAGAGAAAAAAACATAATTTTCTCAACAAGGTAGCCTACGCGTACCAGAAGCTGAGGCGACCCGACCAGGTACGTCAACTCGACCAACGACTCCTCGGCCAAGCACTCCCCAACCAGTAGGGAGATCCTTGGCTACAACAGGGAACACCAGCCAGCTGGAAGAGTTGATTAAGAAGCAAAAGATAAATATAAGGGCCTTCATGAGGACCCTAAGCGGAATAAAAACTGACGAGTTAGAGAAAAATACCGAGTAACGAAACTAACCAAGAATGGAGCCTAAACTCATCCTTGAAGAGTTTAGGAGAGTCCATCGAAAAACTAAAAAAAGTGACCAGGATGTTGAAGAGATATCTTACCATAACATCCACCACTACGCCATCAGCTATATAACTTTAGCGGGCGTGGTGAGCGCTGCAGCAGCATGGATGTGGAGGAGCGGACGTTGCTGCCGACGAGGACCTGCTGCGGAGCAACGCGATACCGAGTCGGCGAACCCGCCGCCCTCTAGACCTCGGCGTCGACGCGGATGTCAACGTTAACAGGAGTTTGCTGGAACTTCCGCTCCGCCGAGGCCCACCAGTGCACCAATACCACCAGTTGAAGTGATCAGTGCTAGTGCGTTTAATAGGCACCCAGAGAGCTCAGAGGTGATCATTGGTAATCGGTGGAATAAAAGAAGTAAAATCGTGTTTCAGCTCAATAGTTACACCAACCGTTGGCCGGACAGAGAAGCTAGGCGGGGTAGAACGGACAGGGGGCTGAACAATAACGGTTTTGAGGAAGAGACAATATTTTAGTTTATTTACAGTTTATACCACGTGTTTATTCTTTAAGTTTTCTTATTTTACCATTTATTAGTTAACTTTAACCATATTTGTAAGAATAATTAGATTTAAGACACAATGTGCTTTGATATTTTGCTTTTATACCTATTATTATATTATCAACCATGTTTTATTATATAAAATGACATATTATAAGATGTAGGTGTTATGTATCACCATCATTCACCAAACCACAGCATCTTCATCTTGTCGTCGGGAGTATGTTCGGGTAAACCGACCACGCAGCAGATATGCATTAGCTGCGCTTGCAGTTGAATGCGTATTCGCTCGCGGTTGGCTAAATGTACTTAGTAAAGAAAAAGCTGCTATTCTTTAACGCGCAGATGCTAAACATGGCTTTTGGATCGTATGGCCTTGGATTCTTTTTCATATGATTTATAATTCAAGTTGTTTCTTCTCTCTAAAGTGTTTTTACTCATAATTAACCTGATCCCTATTTAATATTATAGACTAGTTAAATACAAGTAATTACTTACGATATGTCTTTATCTAATTCAAGTTAGTATTAAGTGAGACGAGCGGGGGCGGGCACATGCCTTGACCTAGTTCACGTCACGATACGCACGACAGTTGCAATGTTCGCTGCGCGCGAGTCACCGCGCTGCGCCGCGCCGCCCAGTATTGTCTATGTGATTATGTGACGCGATCGATTCACAATGGCGTATCGATACACTAACATTGAATACACTGAAATGCTGCGTGTTTATGTTAGGTGTGGTGATAATGTAGCTTGCCGTGAGTTCGCGAGACAAAGTGCGTGAATACCTCAACCATGAATACCTGGGCCGATGCAAAGTGATTCGTCTAGATTCTAGACGAATCACTGTGCATCGGCCCGGGTTGGATTAAATTTTGTCCAGCTAGCATGTTCTAGAGTCTAGAACATGCTAGCTGGACAAAATTTAATCCACAAAATTCAATCTCGCATTTCCCGGAAATTTGTTGCTAATCCCGTAGGTAAAACCCACGAACCTCGGATTCCAAGAATTTTATTGCACCTGGGCGCCCAAAAGATAAGGATGGTAGGTATAAATATAAGAAAAGGGTTAAGTGATTTAAACTTCATTAGCAATTTTGCTTCCGACGCGAATACTTGTAATAGTGATTTTAAAAGTGATTTAAATATTTCTTAGTGATGGATTATGAAGTTAAAGGTATGTACTACTTTATTTAAAAACAATTCAAATTGTAATATAGCTAGTTTTTTTTATTTTTATACCGATCAAACCATTTTTTTATAATTTTCAATATATTTTGGACCCGGATATACTTGCCAAAGCGTGCCAAAGGTCTACAATTTATATATATTATAGCTTAGACTGATTTCTTTCAAATATATAAAATTTGGCCTGTGGAAAGCTGTGGAAGTAATTTTTTTGATTTTTTTTCTAGAGCACGTCTTCGCCATTTCAAGACTGAGGAGTGGGTTACTCTTGACAAAGAAAATAGGAATAGCGGATTGTTTAGCTTTTTGCTAACAAAATTAAACATTTTCGGCATCACCGAAGATTCTTCGAGAAGTCTGAAAAAGACAATCAGTGGATTTACTTCCATTTTAGAAAAAAAATGGTACTTAAACAAGAAGTGCCGAGATGTCTTTTTGGCAAAAAATGAAGAGTGGATGTCAAAAGATTTTACGTTTAAGGTGTCCTTGCGTCACTTCTCGCATGGCTGTGTGCCATCGACATCTACTGCACCTTCAACTGCTGGACGTCCAAGCAAGGAATTTGAAGAATCCAGTGACAAAACAAAAAGGAGAGAGTCGAGAATCTACTCGGTGAACGCGATACAAATCAGTTAGTGGCTGCATAAGCTCCGATATTACAGGGATAGATGTGACCCTTATTAAAAAATTTGACACTGTTCTCCGAGCTTTAGCTTCCGGTTACGATAAGGGGGGAGCCTGCTTTAGAAGCTTCAAAAAATCGATTTTTTCGAGGATTTTTTTGGGAAGGAAAGAAATATTTGATTGAAACGAAACTTTCAGGTTTTATTGTTATATATTTCAAGAGTCTTCTCAAATTTTTTCATCAAAATATATGTCATATTATGCGTGGTACAAGCATTTCGCCGAGGCGCCTCGAGTATGCAGGTGTCGTGCGGCGGGAAAGATGTAGGTCGCAATTTTCACTTGAAACTAAAAAACCAAAAAAAAATTAAATTTTCAATAGTATAGCTTCTAGTTAAACCAAGAAAATTAAAAAAAAGTGAAAAATTCAATTATATTTCGCAAATTAAAAAAAAAATCATTTTTTTGGAAAAAAATATTCACTAATATTGTTTAAAAAAATGGTTAATCACAACTTTTTCAAGTTTTTTTAGGTTCAACTAGAAGAGAATTTTATCCCGAACACAACCAATTTTGTCTCGTTTCGATAGGACGTTTAGTTTTTTTTCTATCTTTCCCGCCAACTCGGGAAAATCGTAAAAATGAAAAACCGAGAAATCGCGCGTCAAAGTTTTCGCGCGGGCACTTCGAGCGATCTGACCGCTCGTATACTTGTTTGACGCTTGCTCACTATTTCTTCTGTAACTCCGAAAATAATTTGAATTTGCTTTTGAAATTTTAGGGGCACATTCTTGGATAGTTTGGGAAGACATTTATGCAAAAAAAAAAAAAACTATTTTTTGAAGCCTCTAAAGCAGGCTCCCCCTTAATACAACTAAATTTAAATCATTAGCACAAGAAACTAGGCGTTTGTATATAAGTATTTATCCGTGGTATTACATGCCTGCTACAGTACACAAAATTCTTGTGCACAGTGCAGAAGTAATAGAATCGGCTCTGTTACCAATTTGACAGCTTTCTGAGGAAGCTCAGGAAGCTCGCAATAAAGATTGCAAAAGGTTCCGAGAGCATAACACAAGAAAACGATCACGTATAACCACGAATAAAGACTATTATCGCTTTCGAAGAAACCACACTGCTTACTTATCATTCTACAATACCACCCATTCTGTCCACTGATACTTGTCGTGATACAAAAGTACGTCGTTGCCTGTCACTTATTTGAGTCCACTCCTTTTTGGATTGTATGAGTCTTGAAAAATCTGAGCTTTGAAGAGTCGTATTATATTACGAATCACTGTAGCTTAGCCCTTGAGCGTTCCTTATTTTTTTGTGCATGGTCATCAATTCTACGAACACTTATTTAACGAGAGATCTCTAAACGAAGTTACTATCGTGGTTATATAGTTTTCTGTAACATATACCTCACGCAAACAACGCACGATACATACAAACCGTAATTATGGCTCTTGAATACGTGAACAGTGAGAAGGGAAAACCACAACTATTCACTTTATCTTTGTAGAAGAGGAATCCATTCCTCTTCTACAAAGATAAAGTGAATGAAAATAATGGAAACTCCTACTGGAAATGCATTTTCAATGACAAAAAACAAAAAAATTGCACAGCCAGAGTCATAATTTCTCGAGAGGAGGAAATTTTGAAAGAAACTAACCACAATCACGGTGGTAATGCTGCTCAAGTCGAATCAAATATGGTGAGGAATCAATTAAAAGAACGTGCTTTAAATAACAACGATAGTCCTCATGTTCTGATCGCTACTGCATCCGCCGGTATCCATGATAGCGTATCTGCTTATCTATCATCGACTAGTTCTTTGAAAAGGACCACTCGTAAAATTCGAAACGCAGCAGAGGATAATGTACCCCATCCTCTTACTTTGAAAGAAATTGAACTCCCGGTTCAATTTTGCGTTACAGAGAAAAATGTTTTTTTTTAAATTTATGACAACGGCCCGGTAGAAGATCGAATCCTTATTTTTGGTACGGCAGAAAATCTTAGATTATTGGCACAAGCTAAACACTGGCTGGTCGATGGAACTATTGGTGCTTTCGCTTCACTTTTCTCCCAGCTTTATTTAATCCACGCTATGGTGGATACAGCAGTCGTGCCGCTTGTTTTCGCTTTACTACCTGGGAAAAACGCAGTTATTTACGAAGATATGTTCAAGAAATTGACCGAGATCAATCCAGAATTGAATCCAGAGTCCGTCATGCTTGATCTAGAACAAGCAGCTGTAAAGGCTATAACTAATGTATTCCCGAATGCCCGTATCCGTTTCTGCAATTTTCATTTTAATCAGGCGCTTTATCGGCAGGTTGTTGCTTACCACTTGAAAACTGAGTATGACACCCAAATAGAATTTTCGCAGAAAGTTAAACTTTTAGGTGCTCTTGCTTATCTCAAGCCCGATGATGTAGAAGGTACATTCGTGCGGATCACTGAAGAAGTTTTTGCCACGGAGGATGCAAACATCGACGATTTTTTTATTTCGGGGAATTAACGTTCGAAGAATTGTTTTTCGACGAATTATTTTTTCGATGAACTGTGTTCGAAGAATTGTAATTCGATGAATTGTTTTCGATCAATTTTCCGGTGACCGCGAGCAATAGGTCTTAATGTGGTCATGATAACACAACACAAGGATACGAAGAACACCACTCACGGACAGAACGTGGGATTATATTGTAAATGAGGGGTCTAAAAGCAAATCCGCCACTGTCCATTTTGAACGAAAACTTAAGTATGAATGCCATCTAGTAGAGCTCGTTAAAACTAATTTAGTACATATAACAATTTAAATGCAATGTTCCCACTGTCCCATAGAAAATAGTGTATAAAAATTGAGGTGAGAAGCAAAAACACCACTGTCCCAAGCAAATCAGGTGCAAACGCGCCATTGTCCATTTTAGCCAATCACAGACCGCTAAAATCGGCATGTTCAAGATGGCCGCAGATGGCCGTCGTTGTGTTTTCGTAGTGAGACTGTGTTTGACTATTTTGCGTTTTAAAATAGCATTTCGTAATAAAACCATTAAAAAATGGAAGAAAATTTAGTGGAGGTGACTCCAGAACGTGCTCGCAAAAAGAAGAGAGCACCAGAAACGTGGAAACGAGCTAGATCAAAGGTTGAAAGGTAAGCATTTTTTCCTTACAATTTGTATGTACAATCAGCGCGATATGTGAATCATATTTTGGGATAGTGACTTCTGAATATTGTTTAAGTTTTTATTGGTTTCTAGCTGAGCCCGATACTGTTTAGTGTAAATCGGATATAAATAATCCGATACCTTAGTTTCTGAACTTAATAGGTAGGTATCTTATTATTGTTTCTAGGGATCCAGTGCTGAACGGCAAAAACGAAACGTTTTTTTATCTTTGTTCTGCCTGTCTGTCTGTGGATCCGTTACCCCGGCCATCATCGTGTGGGTACCGTTTGTTACTTATTTTTAAATTACTTATTTTATTCATAATTATTTTTACAGGTACTCTGCAAAAATACCACCAGGTATGCCACGCTGTAATCATGATGCTGAAAATAAACAGTTTAAATGTTGTACTCTGACGATGCTCGATATACAAAAGAACAATGGCATAATTTTGTCTGGATTTATTTTAGCGTCCATAGATTTCACATATGTATGTATATGTATAAAACAAATTGAAATAATTTTCAAAGATTTTTTTTATTATTGACTCATTCTTGTAATAGCCGCAGTTATTTTCTGTTTAAAAAAAGCATATCAAATGATCTGCATTCGAAATGTTACTATAAAATAGTGATTGAACCTTTTGAAATATGAATCGATAACTAAGCGAATGATCTATAAAATCAATCGGTCGATCGACCCGGCAAGGGTTAGTTTTGTTTGCAATAGTTATTATAATGCACGGTTCTTTTATCTTTAAGTAACCTGATATTAAAGCCAAATTTAAAGCAATGCAACTTGCAATCCAATTAAGGTTCGTTATAATATTGATCGATTCTAAATAAAATCGAATCGATACCGCACTACATTTTGTTTTTGACAATGACAGATTGATAGACGCTGGCTCTGGCTGGCTACAGAATACTTCTGCGTTTTTCGTTTCGGTTGTGTTTTGTGTGCTCTTTCGGTTTTCTATCTATTTTTACGCGACCCGGACTGTTTATGGACTGATTGATATTGCCCCGTGTGACTACTGCGTGCCCTTGGACTCCGATATTGCTTTTGCTTGACATCGTGCTATTTCTTTCTGGACTTTGATTTTGCCGTGAATCTGATTTTGTTGTGAACTTGGACAATGGCAGATCTCGGTAGAGATCGTCGGCGCACGCGCTTTTTATGTGTAAATTGTAATATATGTTGCTGGATTACTTTGCAGCTGGGTATACCCACGAGTCGTAAGTACCTATCTGGAAGATACAAAAAAATCGCGCTAGGCTAACGAAGCAGTAACTACAATATAATTTATATTAACAGGTTTTAGAAGATGTTGTATGCGAAGCTTGCAGAGACCTGGCAATATTCGCAGTAAATGAGAATTTGCAACAAGATGTTTCTGGCAATGCAGATCAACAAGCTGGGCTGCTTTTGCTTGACATCGTGCTATTTCTTTCTGGACTTTGATTTTGCCGTGAATCTGATTTTGTTGTGAACTTGGACAATGGCAGATCTCGGTAGAGATCGTCGGCGCACGCGCTTTTTATGTGTAAATTGTAATATATGTTGCTGGATTACTTTGCAGCTGGGTATACCCACGAGTCGTAAGTACCTATCTGGAAGATAGGTCAGATCAACAAGCTGGACCAAGTCACCATGGCCACACTAATGTGTGTCTATTGTGTGGATTATCCATTTTGAGAAGACGAAGTGACAGAATATTACGAAGTAATCCATCTGAGCTGCAACAGCTATCATAGAAAGCAGAGTAGCACCACGAGAGGTATGAATTATTTCAATGAAGTGTGTTAATTTAAAGGAATTTAAGAGCTGATAATCACTAAATATAAATGAAAACAAAGGCATATTGATAATTAATACCAATTTAATTTAATTTCAGATAACCGAACATGATTTTGTATGCCATTCTTGCTGGCTGCGGGTACAAAGAGAAGTTAGACGCAGTGCTACTGTTGATGCATCCCAGCCAAGCGCTTTACCATCGCTCCAAGTGTTAGAGGAGCCCCAAGACTCTTGGGGTTCCCCAAGAGTCACAAGCAACACATTCAATTAATGAAGTGACATTACCAGATTATAGAAGAGCAGCCAACACTAATCATCACTGTGTATTCCCAAACTGTGAAAGCACATCATTGCATGGTGTTTCTGATAAATTAAGAGCTATAATACTGAGTCATAACAAATATTATCTGCCCAAAGAAGCCCGGGTTTGTAATGACCGCCAATATGTGGGATACATTATTTGACTCTCAAAACAGTTATTCAACGTTTACTGTTCAGCAAATCCAGCATGTTTTTTCCTTTGTGAATTCTTTCAATCCATCAGTAGATTTTGAGAATATAGAAGAAATGGATGATAGAGTATTTGAATACTAGATAGGGCGAACGAAGCACAACTTCAATGAGTTACTGGACGAAGTACCTCGAATTAAGGATATTCGTAGAGGAACTTTCGGCCTCGCAGTTTTTTTATTAAAACTTAGAACAGGGGATTCTGACGAAAGAATTGCAACATTAGTGAATGTTCCATGTAGAACATTAGAAGTTTTAATGGGCAAAGTAAGGGAGATACTTCTCCAAGATTTTGTCCCAACAAATCTAGGGTTTAATCATTTACCTAGGGAAGAATTACTTAACCATAATTTATTAATCCCTAATGCGCTGTATGGAAATGGAACGAATGCAATTGTAATATGTGATGGAACATATATTTACATAAATAAAAGCTCGAATTACTGCTTTCAAAAAGAAACATATTCACTACATAAGTACAGAAATCTTTTGAAACCATTTATGATTGTTGCTTGTGATGGATATATTCTTGATTGTTTTGGCCCATATAAAGCAACAACTTCAGATGCTGAAATCATGAACAATTTGTTTTGTGATGGTTCTGCCTTAAGGGAATATTTTCAACGCGATGATGTTTTTATTTTAGATAGAGGCTTCAGGGATAGCATAAGTCTGTTAGAGGGATGTGGCTATCGAACATGTATGCCAGAATCACTATTAGAAGGCGAACACCAATTGACTACTGCTCAAGCAAACAGAAGTCGCTGCGTTACAATCTGCAGGTGGGTGGTAGAGGCCGTTAATGGTCATTTCAAATTATTAAGACAAGAATACTTTCACGGTCTCTACCACACATAATGCAGAATTTTCAAATAGCCTGCAGCTTTATTAAATAGATTTGGTGTTCGTTTTGAGAACAATGTGTATGCTTCAGAAATATTTAAAATTACGAAATAATTAATGAAAGAATGCAATTAGAAAATAATCTGTCAAACATGGTGGATGCCCTGATTATGAATAGACGTTCAAGTCAATTCCAAAATATATGTGCTGACGAAAATTATCTTTCACATTTTCCAATATTGGAATATCGCGACTTAATTCTGTTCGCCTTGGGGACGTACCAAATAAGACAAGCTCGGTCATATTACGGCGAACATATACGTTTCCGAGGCGAATACAGAATTGAGGTAAATATGGGTGAAGCGATTAGTGAAAACCATTTATGGTCTTAGAGGAGGTAGTAGTGCAAAGATTCTAATAAGAGGGAAAATAAAATCCCGTCACATATCGCGGAAGCAATACTATGTTTATTTATTAATTGAAAATAATATTCCTGGCAGAACCGGCATAGTCGAATACTGTTGCAACTGTTTAGTGGGCCGGCGCACTGTAGGCTGCTGCGCTTACACTATGACCTTAGTTTGGTATTTGGGATGGGCCAGACATCAAGGAAATATCGCAGCACCAGCAGCTTTTCTTGATGAAATAATTATACAGGACGATGAATAAAAATAAATAATGATTATAAAAAAGTGTTTTTATTTGTTCATTATCCTTAGTTTTTATACGCTTTTTTAAAGTATACATAACGTAACGTTATGTATACTTTAAAACGTACCCTATACTTGGCGTTGTGCACATATGGATACGCTCACTTTAGAAAATTCCTACCAGTTTCTTAAAAAAAATATTTAAAAACTTCTTTTGTAAATAGTGCAATATTTTTGGTATCTTTTGGTAGAAAAATATTGTGTGTTGCTGGCAACCCCAATTTCTCAGTAGTGCACAAAATTGTGGACCGGGCGCAGGCGTCTTCTTCTCGCAAGGTAAGAAAAAATATTTTTATTCGAAATATCGATTTTTTTTGTATAAAAAAGTAGTGGACATAACAGATTATGAATTTGTCTGTATATCTTAGCTGTTTTTTACCTGAAAAAACAACAAGTTTTCTTGCTATAGACACGTTCATATGATAGTATCCATATGGATACACTGCTAGCTTGCCTACATAATTGTTTATTTTTGTTATGTATCCATATGGATACACTGCCACATATGTATGAAAATTGAAGTAGTGATTTTTATGGATAATTATTGACATTTATTTTATTTTTTCTGTAACATTTTATTTTTACCGTGTTCGTGTGTTTGATCATCGATGTGGCACAGCGGGTGATTTTTATGGTTTTTAATTTCCGCCAAGAAACACATTACATAATTGTTTTCCTGGTGTTGTCCATGTATTTATTGATTACTAACGGAAAAACCATAATAATAATAGAAAAAAATTCTTACTAATGTTGTATTTTTTGACTAGGTGCAGGCACCATCAGTAAAACAACAACAGCAGAATAGAGCTCGCCGAATTATCGCTCTTGTCCCGAGGGTGGGTGCCAAATCTGATTTAGATGATGGCGATTCATCAGCTGATGAGCTACAACATTACCACGATGATCGCGCGTTTCGAACAAACGCATCGGATAGCAGTTCTCCGCTACCATCATTGCCATCATCGCTGATAAATCTTGTAGTAAAGGACAGACAAGGATATCTTGCCAGAAATGTAAACTCCGACTGTGTTTGGTGCCAGAGCGTAACTGCTACCTTCTTTATCATTCTAAATGATATGAAGAACTAATTGCTCAAACCCCTCGAAAATAGACTGAAGCGAAGAAGAGATTCCATATAATTTAATTAGGAATTTTCTATAAAATACAAGGCTGTGTTACTAAGTAGAGTTTTATGAGCAAGGTTTTAAATTTTGTAACAATTTTAGTATTTTAATTGGAAAAATGTGATCTCGTATAATTTTTATATTAAAAAAATGTATGTTACTACGCATGGTTGTAATATTAGGTAGAATTCCAAGTGTAATTTCATTAGTTTTAGTAATAATTTTTACCAAATATGTGATCTCTATTAATGTATAAGACTTGGCAGTGTATCCTTCTGGATACATGATTTTAAAAACTAAGTTGCAGGTAAACCTGGCAGTGTATCCATTTGGATACTACTCATAATTAAATAATTAAAACAAAAGGATTTTTTTTATTACCTGAAACAGTTTCTATAGAGCCCTAGGAACGTACTTAGTTAAAAAAAAATTACATATCAAGAATTTTATTGCCTGCCAAGTATAGGGTTAAAAAACGCTAAACGTAGTGATTAGGTACATTCTCTTTGAAAAACGCACCCATCTTTCATGTAGGTAAAGACAATTGATTTAAGTATGTCGTGGTTTAGGATTTGAGTTTTTCCAAGTAGGTATTATCCATAAATGCTTCTAATAATAGGTACCAATCAGTTTCAGTTTGCTTTAATTTTAATCTAAGGTAAGTAATCAATAATTGTACCTACCCACCTAATTGTTCATTTAGGTATACATAACCTAAAAATCAAAACGCCAACATCTTTTTTTTGCGGCTTTTACAAATGAAAATAGTTTTATTTATACTCTAGAAGTAATGCCGATTCTGTAGATATATTTTTCCTTGCGGGACGCTTCAATTTAATCCCAGACATTTTTTAGTATGGAGACCTGCCATTGTTCTTTCCACGAAGCATTTTATAGGACAAGAAATAAAAAGGACCAAGATGCATTTTTATTGAAGCACTGCAGAGTGTCTAGAGTGAAAAGACGCCGGCCCAGAGTTGGTCAGCGCCAGCCAACACAAAACACAACAAAATTATTTGTTCGAAAGAGAAATACAGTGAAATTAATACGAGTTTGCCAAAAAACTTTCATAAATATTTTGGGGATTACTGAGCACAGAATAAGAAAAGTATCTTGAACATTTATATCATAACCATTTCAGCAATGTTTTAGTATGATTTTAGATTGTAGTAAGTTAACGTTAAGTTTAGCGTTAAATTAATGTTTTAGCTATAAGCAACTCTTTGGAACAATAAAAAGTTTTATTTATTATTATTTATTTGCCAGCACAGGATCCGTAGTTCAAGAAAACAGGGGTGGTGATCATACGTCGGCTAAAAATATGCATAAATTGAGGGATGTCAAAAGATTTATAGAAACTTTTAAGTGCCTAGAGTCACATTATTGTCGAGCTACCGTTATGAGAAAATATTTGCCATCTACTCTAAACATTCGGAAAATGTGGACTAGGTATCTATACAGGGTTATTGGTAATTTGACGTATTCCCGTTAGGAGGTGATAGGGGTGACTATTTGCGATAATTTTCATCCCCATGTGCTTCGTGCAAAAGTGAACCATTTTTAAGTTATCATGATTTTTAGGTTTTTTCAAAATAAGTCAAAAGTGCAACATCAAAAATGTATTTAAAAAAAACTGTCTATTTAAATCTATTTTTTTCTTCTGATTTATAAAAACGAATAAACACTGGTTATTTATCAATATTAAAACAACAATTATCGCTCCAAATTTAAAAATGCGAGATGAAAAACGATATTATTTCATTATACATTGAGATTTTTTTCCACTAAAATGCCTTAAAAACTAAAAAAAAGTTATGAAACTTGGCTTGCAGATTATTTTAAAAACAACGGTTTTCTTAGCTCTCCAATAATGCATAACAACTATGAACTTATTTCAAAGAAACTGAAAAAAACATCGTTACAAAGGAAGCAGGCGGAAATTCGTATACGAACTAAACCTAAGGTCATTCTATAAAATTTCTATAAAACTAACTTAAAACAATACCCAATGTTAATAAAGCTAAAAATACATATTTAAAATAAAATTTAGCAATAGTTAAGTAGTAACAACATTAAACAAAATTAATAATAAGTAACAAATAGGACATTTTGTATTTTAGCCTAATAAAAGTTAAGTAAAGTAGAAAGATACATATTTAAAATAAAATTTAGCAATAGTTAAGTAGTAACAACAATTAACAAAATTAATAATAAGTAATAATCAAGACATTTTGTAATTTAGCTAATAATTAAAGTTCTTGACTTCCCCTATTGCGTTCGCAAAGTAGCATTATATTATTTTTCTGAGTTGTGACTTATCTACCGAAGTAGTCAAATTTCGCATCGCATATCGTCGCCTAGCAAACAACACCGCGCGAGTCGAAATTTTGCGGTTTCGACATTTTAATGCCATTGGATGCAGTTTTTACACGCGCTTCGATCTACCTATTAGATTCAAGCATATTGACCAATTAGAAGCCGTTATTCAAAAAATTGTAACACTGCGTATGTCGGTTTTCTGTGAAACACCGCAAAAGTCGTAATTTCGTCATACTTTTTTATCCTGTTCAGAAGCTGTCAAGTTAAGTTTGTTTTACTTAATAAAATCAGTGCAAAAGTGATAAAAGTTAACAGAAGACGCAGATAAAAGGGTAAGTTATAGATTATGCGTACAATTGTATCAATTTATGTAGGTATTAATCTCCTAGATCATCTAAAACCTCTGCTTCTGTCTTGAGCGGTGTTTTAATGTTTGTGTTTGCTATTTGAGCGGTGTTGCCCTTGCCTTACCTTGCCTAATTGCATTACAGAGTTCTTTTTAACAATTTGTTACGAAGATACATCAGATGAAGACGTCAATTTTATTGAGCAGTTGACGAATGCCAGTCTTAAAATCACTAACAAACGAAAATGCATAATTACCAACATGAAAAATGATAAAAAAAATATTAAACTTGGTAAGAATAATTGATTAAATTTGAGTTTTTAATTTATTACATACTCTGTATGACAATGCTGATTGCTGTCTTGGATCACAAATAAATTAATTGATTGAGTATGGTTTAATTTGTTGATAATTTAGTTGATTGCTTAATTTTAACAAGATGTAATTAACCATACGAAGACAAAAGTCCCAGTTCCACCTTTGTGTACCTCACAAGCACCTGCTGATGACCAGTTTAAGGTTCAGCCAGTTACCGAAATTAAACTTGGTATGAATTTCATGATTACTTAATAAATTCAGTAGGTACTTGTAGATGTCAATGATATTTTTTATATTATTTTGTCCTATTCCCATAATATAAAGGTTTTTTTTTCAGATCCATGTGAGTTTTTTCGCATCTTGTGTAGTGGACCATTCCAATACCTTAAACAAGAAATGTGTACAAGTAATTTTATATTCAGATGGATGTTGTGCATAGAATCGCAATGCCATCCTGAGTGATGCTATTTTACGTTTCGCGATTAAAAGGAAGGTAGTCACAAATCAAAAATACCTAGAAAAGGGACTGTGCTCAGAATGCAAAGCGAAAGAAAAGGAAATCTACTTACCAGATCAATATGTGGACATATCAAACTAAGCCAGGATAAATCTAATGCCTTATGATGGCAAACTTTTGGATTTCAGTTTTTCACAGATTTTGGTAAAAATTTGGTATATAAATCTATTCACACGGGAAAAAAACTGGTAATCCCGTCGTAACGGACATAAGGTTGTCGGAGTATAGTCCAGATGGCATAATAAAGTACAAAACATATTTTGACGAAGAGCTAAAGCCTTTACCGTTAAGGCCTACACCTCTTCATCATATAAATCCAATAAATGAGCTCCCGAAATTGTACATTGGAAAATTGCCAATAGCGCAAGTATCAAGATTTACAGGATTTAAAACCTGTAATACCTGCAAGGAATCATAGTTTCTATGACCAACTACCTCATAGTTGAACCATCTTTTTGTAGTAATAAGATTATCTACACTTATGTACGAGTATAATACTGTTTTTTTTAATAAATAAATTTAATAAAATCTTTGAAAGTTGTTTGCTTTTGCCTTGTCAATGCATTATGTAGGTACACAACACAGCCTATGTCATTTATATTTCAGCAAACACCGCACAAGTATCTGGTAACACAGCCTAAGTAATCTGTAACACCGCACAAATCAAATACAAGTAATAGGAAAAGTATTACCGAAGATTTTGATGATTGAGATGATTGATAGGACTTAGTTAATGACATAGAGCAATATTCAGCTTATTTACTTTTAAAATGATAACATAAAACAGTTTTTTGTCTCTCCTGTAAAGTAGTAGAATATTACTTGCGCGGTGTTGTTTGCTAGCCGACGATATGCTGCGTTTATAATTCTTGTTTTGTGTTCTTCCGCGGAATAACTCAAAACAAGAATTATAAACGCCCCCTATTGCGTTTCACTTCGAGCAAGAAACTTTAATTAGGCTAAAATACAAAATGTCCTATTTGTTACTTATTATTAATTTTGTTTAATGTTGTTACTACTTAACTGTTCTAAATTTTATTTTAAATATGTATTTTTCGTTTTTTTCACATTGGGTATTGTTTTAAGTTAGTTTTATAGAAATTTTATAGAACGACCTTAGGTTTAGTTCGTATACGAATTTCCACCTGCTTCCTTTGTAACGATGTTTTTTTCAGTTTCTTTGAAATAAGTTCATAGTTGTTATGCATTATTGGAGAGCTAAAAAAACCGTTATGTTTTTAAAATAATCTGCAAGCCAAGTTTCATAACGTTTTTTTTAGTTTTTAAGGCATTTTAGTGGAAAAAAATCTCAATGAATAATGAAATAATATCGTTTTTCTTCTCGCATTTTTACATTTGGAGCGATAATTGTTGTTTTAATATTGATAAATAACCAGTGTTTATCCGTTTTTATAAATCAGAAGAAAAAAATTGATTTAAATAGACAGTTTTTTTAAAATAAATTTTTGATGTTGCACTTTTGCCTTTTTTTACAAAAAGCTAAAAATCATGATAACTTAAAAATGGTTCTCTTTTGCACGAAACACATGGGGATGAAAATTATCGCAAATAGTCACCCCTATCACCTCCTGACGGGAATACGTCAAATTACCAATAACCCTGTATATAATGGTCTCAAATCTATATATAACTATATATATGGTATATATATATAATCAGAACAATGAACTACAAGTACGCGAATGTTACTTCAGATCCATTTTTAACACATGCTTCAATCTAGGTTTTGGAAACCAATGCACAGACACTTGTTCCAAGTGCAGTGAACTACTTGAACGCATAAAAAAAGCTACAGATCCAACCGAAAAAGTAAAATAAAATTAATGATAGAGAAAAGGGTGCATATGCTGAAGGCTAGAGCATTTTATCAACTGCTAAAAGAAAAAAGGGATGATTTAAGTAGCTGCTTGATGCGAGCGATTGTCTTAATGTGGTCATGATAACACAACACAAGGATACGAAGAACACCCCTCACGGACAGAACGAAGGATTATTTCGTTAATGCAGGTAGTTAATCCATAGAAAATATATATATATATATAATAGGTCTTAATGTGGTCATGATAACACAACACAAGGATACGAAGAACACCCCTCACGGACAGAACGTGGGATTATTTTGTAAATTCAGGTAGTTAATCAATAAAAAATCGTGGAACACTCAGATTCAAATTAACTCGTAGATTAACTGAAGTAACCTGCTTGATGCGAGCAATAGTCTTAATGTGGTCATGATAACATAACACAAGGATACGAAGAACACCACTCACGGACAGAACGTGGGATTATTTTGTAAATTCGGGTAGTTAATCAATAAAAAAACGTGGAACACTCAGGTTCAAGTTAACTCGTAGATGAACTAAAGTAGCTGCTTGATGCGAGCAATAGGTCTTAATGTGGTTATGATAACACAACACAAGGATACGAAGAACACCACTCACGGACAGAACGTGGGATTATTTTGTAAATTCAGGTAGTTAATCAATAAAAAAACGTGGAACACTCAGATTCAAGTTAACTCGTAGATTAACTGAAGTAACCTGCTTGATGCGAGCAATAGTCTTAATGTGGTCATGATAACACAACACAAGGATACGAAGAATACCACATTGATAAATAAAAAAACAAGTAACACTCAGGTTCAAGTAGTCTCGTAGATGAACTAAACTGAACTTGGTCCGAACAATAGTCATAAAGAATATCACGAAATATTTATTTAGTAACGCTGATTGCGTTTACGCTTAGTTTTTACTTCACTTTCTTTCACAAAAATGTTCTGCGGCGGACGTGAAGCTTGCTTGTGTTAAGCAATATTACAGAACGACGTCTGCTGAGGCAATCGCAATTTTTAGGCAGGCGATTAATATTTTTATGACTACAAGTTTTTATAAATATATTGTCATTATGTTTCTTATAGATGTGCGATATGATCATCAATCAATTTATTAATTTTATTCTCCAAGAATAACTTGGTTAACAAACATTTTAAAATACTTTTATATTTTGTAAGATAACTTTTAACTAGCTAAAATTGATTAGGGTCAGTGCCCTACACCGTACATACACCACTGCGGACATCATTCAGGTAAGTCCTAATAATCACAATAATCTACCATTATTTACATATAATTTCTGTAGTAAGACGACGTCGAGAATCGGAAGTTTCTGGGCCTAATGGAGATTAAATTTATAATTTTATTATAATACTAGCTGCGCCCCGCGGCTTCGCCCCCGTGGAAATCGATTTGTCAAATGGTTTTTTTTTAATATCCTATGTTAGACTCCTGGTTCTAACCTACCTTCTCACCAATTTTCAGTCAAATCGGTTCAGCCGTTCTTGAGTTATAAGTGTTGTAACAAACACGACTTTCTTTTATATATATAGATAGATATCTGAGCATTATACTTGTATATTTATAGATAGATATTAGCTTATACATACTTCGTACATGCACTCTATCACAGCACTGCAAATGATTTCTAAGATTACATTCATCAATCATGATCATATGTCAGGCCTTCTGGGATTCTAAATCGGAGTATAGTATTATGTACACTGTTTTTTAAGTTTTACGAAAAAAATACTTATTCGGTATTAAATTTCTTCAACTTTTATACAAATATCTCAATAAAAAAATTCACTATTCTACCTTAGACAACAATCCCTGTTAGGTCTACAAGATTAGCTGTGTTTGAGACATCTTACAATTCAGTTTAAATTAGTCAGAGTTACTTTAAACTGAATTGTAAGGTATGGTTCTATAGATGTATGTATAGGGTAGACGGTGTCAGACTGTGTCGTTTCTCACGACGTTCTCTGTGGCAAGTACGTCGCGTGCTGAGAGCCGCTTGGTGCTTGGAGGCCTAGACCCAAGTAGAGGAGACTCCGCCCCGCTTCATTGACCTGCAAATAAATGTATACTAAGTTAAATATCGTTTTTATCAACATCATTTCAGTCGTAAAAAGTCGTGGGTTTCCCAAACATAGCTGCCTGTAATATGGTTGCAGCTCGGTGAAATTTTCCTTTCTCTTGATTTTATTTATTTAAAACTGTGATACACGTTTAAAGGTTTTTTTTATTCTTATGTAATGATGAGCAAGGCGAGTGCGTGACTGTGCTATTGTTTACATCAGCTCTGTGAAGAATAATCTTTTAAAATTAAATCAGTGAATAAATATGTCAGTTTCGAACACAAAAGTGTGAATTGAATATGGATCGAGACGGTGCATTATTATTTAGCCCAGAAATCCAGGAACACGAAAGAAAAATGGTAAAACAACCGCCAACAAAAGTCAGTACGAAACAAGCTGATTATTAAATCTAGAAGATTATACAAAACTAAACGGAAACTAGAAGGTAAGTCTCTTTAAAAATACAGTGGTATAAAAGTGATGACAAGCAGATTTCAAGAAATCAGTTCACTGAGAAGAGGTATTGAATTTTCCTTGGAAGTAGTGACGGACCCCGTACATTAAAATACAGTGGTATAAAAGTGATGACAAGCAGATTTCAAGAAATCAGTTCACTGAGAAGAGGTATTAAATTTTCCTTGGAAGTAGTGACGGACCCCGTACATTAAAATACAGTGGTATAAAAGTGATGACAAGCAGATTTCAAGAAATCAGTTCACTGAGAAGAGGTATTGAATTTTCCTTGGAAGTAGTGACGGACCCCGTACATTAAAATTTTCAAAAATTGGCATGTGTAGCTGCTGTTTAACACGGAATGGAGCACGAAAGGCAAGCACTTCAACAGCAACAAAAAATTAATATCCTTGCGGTTTGTTCGTCGACAAAACTTCTATTTATTGGAGCATCTCCTGACGGTTTAGTAGGCGATGATATGCTAGTGGAAATCAAATGCTGTTTAACTGCAGCAAAAAATGGACTAACATTTGTAATACAATAAAACAAATATTCAAATACGACAAAAACACTGCACCAGCACAATAAATAAAAAATCTAATTGGTTCTATCAAATACAGGGGCAGCTTCACGTCACTGAAAGACGACGCTGTCTGCTTGGAATCTAGGCTGGAGAAAATGAAGCCTTACTTACAAAACGAATCGAAAGGGAAGATAATTTCTGAGAAAAGCATAATATGGAGCCAAAGTTGACCAAATTTTACATGAAATGTATAGTGCCAGAAATTGTAGACAGTAGACACGCACGTGTAAAGTCAATATGAACGTTGTCCTTACAATGATGACAAGGAAAATGAAAATGATGTAGCCTTATCACAAATGGAAAATGTTAAATCTGTGGAGTCCATATACTTATCATCTCATGAGCCACAATCAGATTCGCAACCGGCACACGAGAAAGACATTTTGAAGAGTTTTGAGATTATATAATAAATTGATTTTAAATGTAATAAATTTGTTTTATATGATGGGTAACTTGCTGGTTCAGTCTCCGATTATCCATGTTGTATTAAAATAATAATAATTAAACAAACAAAACAAAAAGAGGAGAGGTTACTTTATTTATTTACTAAACTTTAATTTGCTTTTACTATGAACAATGCTTGATCATAAAAAATGCATTGCCAAAGAAAAATAAAATAATCCAACTACTTATTTCTATACTATGTCGCTGGCAAGGTTTTGCGAGGTCACCGCCGCTGAGTCCACGCTAAGTATTTCGCACGTGGCCCAGGATCGCGCTAAATGCCTACTGCTGTAGGAAGACGTGGCCTTAATATATATATCACAGCCGCTCGTAAATCGGATCAACTAACAGAAATTCGAAACAAATATTGATTATAAAAGCTTTCATTCGAATGCCGTACGTTTTCTAACTCAACAAATAATGGTACCAAATCTAAGCAAATCAAATCTATTTTATCCTATTTCGCCACGCATATTTAGGTAAGTATTGTGTTGCTGAAATTTGTATCTCTGCTTTGAGTGATTACCTAGCTTTTACGTTATCAGTTTAAGTTTTAATTCTATCAGTGTTGACATGTAATATCTTGGATTCTAGAACCAAGTATAGCTGTGGCAGTTTGTCTGGCCGGCCGTCTCATTATCATCATCAGCCTTATGTTAGTCCACTGCTTGACATAGGCCTCCCCTAATGAGCGTCATAGCACCGTGTCTTCAGCTAGCTAGACGCATCCAAAATCTACCGCAGGTCGTCATCCCACCTGGTTGGAGGGAGTCCTAAACAATGTTTAGTGAGTCATGGTCTTGCTAATAATTATAATTGTACCTGCGTTGCATGGTGCCTGTGTTCACAGTGATCCGCCTTCGGATGCTCAGGTATAGGCGGCACGGGCCGGTTGAAGAGTGTCCTGAAATACAATTATAACAATTTCCTATTAGACATTACAATGTTTATAGTTTTTAATTTAAAGTCTGTTCACAACTTGATACATGCTTAAAACAGAGTGAAGGTTGAGATTACAGGGTTTAATTATTCATGTTATGGATTGTTTAGACATTGTAAATAGAGTTGGCAAATCGGTCAGTCACAATCTCAGGTCGAGTTGTAGCAGTCGAACCGAACTACACCAATTTTTGGAGGCTGGATAACGCTCGGGTGACAGGCGTGCAGAGGACAAGCCGACATAATAACCGTCGGCACCGACTTCTCACTCACGGCAACGTCTCGGTGACGACGGTATTGGAAAAACGGCTTATAGGTAGTAAAGCGATTGGTAAGGAGAATTGGGCTCGTTCAAATAATGTCTCACCTGTACATGCCCCTTCTGTCCTGCTGAGTGTCGCCTATACCTGTTCATCCAAAGGACAATTGATACCATACCATATCAGCTTATATACATCCACTGCTGAACAAAGGCATCATTCGGTTTTTTTTACAGTGGTAAGAAGAATAAAGCTCGCTCAAATAATGTCTCACCTGTACATTTCCCCTCCTTTCCCGCTGCCCAGCCACTGGTTTCCGCGGCACATTCTTCATCCCTCCAGGATCTTTATAAGCATGTTCAGAAGAAGCTCCTCCACCTTCACCTTCTAGCACCCTGCACTCCAGGCATTGCAGCTTCTTGTGGGATTCTACCATCACCTGTAATAGATAACAAGTCAACTTGGAAAAGTCATAGTATGATGTATGCTTTGAGATTAGGTTAAAAAGTTCTACGTTAACATAGGTTTGTTTTTTAAGTATGTCTGGTGATTTCTCTGTTAATTGTGGTGTAGTTTTAACGATTCTTTAAGTATTGTATAGAACTAGTTTCTGCCCCATGTTTCTAAAACAAGTATTAAGTAATCCATTAATAAGTTCCCATAAGATAAAAATTACTTTCAAATGATTCAATAGAAACAATGCATGTGAAACTATAGTTATAGATAGGTACTTAATAAAGAATAAATTGTATTATGAATCAATTTAACCCATTATACTTGATTGTCACCTATCTATCATGGCTTAGACCCATAAACTCGCACACTCTCATGGCGGCGAGACCTAATATTAGCCGACTTTTACAAGAATGATGATAATTCTGAAACTACTCAGAATTTTTATTTGAAACATAAACTATTTTATGATAATACAGCTCTAAATTTCAATAGAAATTCCGTATGATGTATTTATTGCCGCATAGACTTCCAATTCTATCTATGCACAAATTGACCAAAAAATAAGACCATGTTCATGTAAACTAAATATTTTTAGGAATATCAGGCAACTTTGGAAAGATTTGGTATGTCTATTTTAATCTTGAATATATATCTAAAAACCTAGTTTTAGACTTGTAAACAATATTATGTAGGTACCCTAAATTGCTTCGAAAAAACAGGCCCTCCCTATACCGAGCGAGAGTTACATAGTTATTTATTATTCACATTTTGTTATAACAAGTAGTCTATGATCTTATGTCCATTAGAAAAACAAAGTAGTTGGATTTGAAGGAAATGTACCTATATATTTTAATGAAACACATGGTGATTTATAAAAATATTCAACAGAAAAGAATAAATGAGGTGATGAATGATGTGTAAAGCAATTAATTATTAAGAAAATCATCTTCGAGACGGAATCAACAAAGATGGTGGCCCAAAGAGAAAATTTACGAAAATGTAAACGTTTTCGAACTAATATAATATGCAAAACTGGAAAAAACCATTTTTCTCTGGAGTATTCGTTAACATGCTCGACTATCAGACAGCTATCAGATGTTTCTTGTGATCAAAATATACTTGTAATAACCTTTCAAAATATACAGAACGCAGAAAAGTTATGTAGAAAATTAAAAAATAACGTAATTATTGCATGTACTGTTAAATTAATGGTAAAATCAATCACGTAAGTAAAATATCGATATCTATTTCTAACATACAATTATAACAAAGTTCACTCACCTTTCTCGCGAAAACTTTTATTTTTGTAAACACCAGAACCAACAACATCACGCTCGCAATCGCAAATAATTGATGTGAGTGATGTGATGTGATGTAGTGGTGGACGATATACATCGATGTATTAAAAACACCTGATGTATAGTAACGATGCATCGAATCGAACCGATGATGTATTGTTAATTTTTCAACATCGAATATACATCGATGTTTTTTTACTCGATGCATCGAATATTTTTTAATTATTATTTTCAATTAATTATTTAAGTATTTATTTCATTAATAAGCACTCGAACGGTATTTCGGTCTAAAAGAACTTAAATTATTCTTTTGGAGTTGGCAACATCGGCCACAGACAAGACTGACAACTACAAGTAAGCCAACCTATAATATAGACAACCTATACATAAGACAACTGTCAAAAATAACTTCTTACAGCGGCTGTACTATACTATAATTATATCTTAACTAGTTTTTTCAAAGAAATATGTTCAGCCATTTAGAAGATGGTAGGTGAGTCAGGTCAAAGACACTCGGATGAGCTCGGGTTTTGGGCAATTGTGTATCCTTTGAACACATTACTCTCCTCTTTTGCGCAGTCGTGTAAAACCAATCGATGTTTGGATAGCATCGATGTATTTTTTTATATATCGATATTAAATCGATACCACTATCCGATGCATTACATCGAAAAAAACATCGATGGTATTTTTTTATGTCCATCACTAATGTGATGTGATGATTGAGATTGAGAGAAAAAAGGGGTGCCAAGCTTTTACGGCCAATCAAGGAACAACCATGGATGTTACAGCCCAGTGATATCAGTCTGTACATGGATGGCATCATATTCCAAGGCTGTAAGTTCTGAGAATGTAAAGTACGGGCTGAACATTAATAGCACGGCCTCGTCACTTACAGGCATGGAAAGTTCTGCCAACTGTTTGTGTTTCGTTTCCTTTCAATCTAAATCAAAATGGCATGGCAGTATTGGCTTGGCAGTCGGCCGGCAGTGCTTGATGCCAAAGACAACAAATCATAATCATGAACGAAATAATACTCGGACGGAGACTCAGACTGATGCACCGTTTTTTTTAAATTTTTTGATAAATAGTGCTGGACAATTCACACAGCATTATCTAGCCCCATGGTAAGCAGAGCTTGTGTTATGGGTACTGTATAACTGATATACATAATACAATACATGACATAGATAGATATTTTTTATTTTACATAGAAAACGACCAGAACACCTGAAACAAATATCTGCAGATCGTACACACATTTGTTCCGAGGCGGGAATCGAATCCGCAACCTCCTGCGTCGCAGGCGGACCTTCGCCCACCGCGCCACATCGGTCGTCAAACGAATTTTCTACACGTACGCATGCTCTCCCGCCGGCGCCGCTCGTCAAAACATAGTCAGATCGGCTCATATTTATAATAAATTAAATAAAGTACTAAACATCTATTCAATGACTAAATTTGAATGTAAAACTAGCATAACTAAATATTTACATAATCTTAGTTATGATGAAACTGAATGCATTCTAGAAATAGATAGATAAATATATATTTAAATATGTTATGATATATATAACTTATGTTATGTACCTATATATAATATTCCGTAATAATATTCAGTAAAACTTTAATTCATATAGTTACAAAATGTTACCTACTTACCAAATACCAACCTTACAGCAATAACTGCACATAACACACCTACACTATAACGTCAACAAACATATAAATGCACTACACAATCACACACAACTCATACACTTAGTAGGTAGCTTTTGTTGCCCGGACTCTCATGAGACCAGTGTCCTCAAGCGCCTAACAAACACGCACTCACTACTCATTACTCAACTCACACCCACTTGTACTTGTACCACACAACATCTTGAACTTACGATATAATAAAGTCAACCAAATGTTACCTTATCCTCAACACATTTTGTGAAAATTGTTGTTATATCTAATTAAATTACTCTAGCGAAATGTTTTTGTAATAATAATATAAACTCATAATGTATGTTAAGGAAGAGACCTCCTAATACAGGTATCCCTACTTAAAAGGATGTCTCGAACAATGTAAATTTACCATAAGAGAATGACAATAAACATTTTTGTATTTGTATTTTGTTGTAACTTAGATCGAAAAATGAAAGATATCTTCTTGCGTGGTCAGATGTTGCCGAAATCACACTAATTTAGTACCTAAATAAAAACCACGGAATCGGTGCCGAAATATTGGATAATTGGAACTTTGCGATAATAGGTTTGATAAAATATTTATTTCTTATTCCACTCAATCGTCCCAGCAAGCAACATTTGTTACGAGAAAAATTTTCCGTTTGAAGTTGAATATCCCAGCAACATTTGTTGCGTGTTGCCCTTTGTTGTAAATTTCTCCGGCCAGAGCAAAACTCGGTTTGTGGCTAACTTCTCCCTAATAGCTGTGGCTCTGTGGTCATGAATTGTGTCACTCTAATACCCCCTATTTAGTTTGTGCCTGCTCCGTTGTTGGTAGAATGACAAAAAAGCAAGGTGCCAATACAAAAGTTTCCATAGACGAATTCAAAAAAAATAAAAATGAACACGGTTTTTTTTTTATTTCAATTTACCGTTACGATCAAATTCCCCTATGTAGAAAAGTACTTTGTGGTTACGATTACGACGGACGGAGCACGAGCGAGCGAGCGTGGATGGATATCTTTCTTTTCGGAAATGTCAGTATTTTAGTGTTTTATTATTAGTGTCGTATATCAAATTAATCCTTATGAATAATGTCCGAATATCGTAGAACCTTAGTTCGATGCGACGACTAATGATTATCAAGTTACTATGTCAAGTTTAGGCATTTACCTATTTGAGACCACTTGATTATTTCTAAGACTATATCTATAACTTTATTGATTCCGTATAGTTTTCGCTTTTTTATGGTATATAAGGTAGGTCTCTACTTGTGGGCCCAACGTGTACAGCCGCAAAACATAATGCAATTATTAACACACTGGTGAAATCTATTGGTGAAATACTGGTGTTGAAGCGTTTTTCGGATAAATACTCCACAGAAGTTGAAAAAACAGCAAGTGAAAATATGTTTATATTATATTTTCTATAAAGAAAATGAATGAATAATATGTAACGAAGTACCTATATAATGTAATGTAAGTAAAATCCATCCATCTCAGTCCAATAATATCCTTAATGCTAACCTAGTACATATTTAGTCTTCTACGTATCGATTACATGTAACATTGACTTTGCCGAGTGAGATCCTTCCATGAGAACATAACCAATTAGCCAGCATGAATCATCCAAAATTTCACATCACAATAACCAAAACTGAACAGAGTGTGCTGAAATTTTCCTTACTAGACCTGGAATAAAACAGGCTACCTTTTTATTCCATAAATCAGTTCTCACGGGACGGAAAAACGCGAAAGTAGTCCTCTATGCAATAGTAAAATAAACATTTAATCATCAGACAATTCTGTGAACATGTCAATGTGCCAATGTGTTGCACAGAGAAGTCCCTTTTTGTTTGAAAAAGGTTAATAAAAATGTTATGCTATTGCTATCAAAAGTGTAAAATTAAAAATACAGACTGGTTATCATAGAAAAGCACTAGAAAAATCAGGCGCAGTTAGGAAAGCCATTAAATGTCAAGAAAAAAAAAGGTAATTACCAAATTATAAAATGACTGCAGTGCTAAAGTCATAAACAGATGGGACTTCCTGAAGATAGCTACTGATTTTGAGAAAAGGCCAAGAACCATGTAAAATAGTTTGTTAATTGGTTATATTTATATGGTTTCAGTGCCTATGTTGATACACATAGATTATAGATAGAAGTAGATGATAAAGACAGCAAAAAGTCCCAGGCCAGACATGACAGCAAACAAAATGCAGGCAGGAAACCAATAATTATATCTTAGTATATTTTATTTCTGAAACAGCAGCCTTGCTCGAATGTTGTGTATTAGTAATGAAATCTAAAAATGATAGCAAACAATACCCGGACCCAATTAGCCACACTTCTTGTGTTTAAAAAGTATTCTCAGCTCTATTAAGCTGCATCACCAAGATCTTGAATAAATATCAACCAGTAGAGCAAGAAGGCTTTATGCATACTTTTCATCTGTTGGTCATATTTTCACTCTAAAAATGGTCACAGAAAGGTACAGAGAATATAAAGAAGCATTATACTTATGTTTTATAAATAACAGCAAAGTTTGCGACTCAATTCTTATGAATCTCTATAGGATGCCCTATCACAATGAGGCGTTAATATGGAATATATTGATATAGTAAAAGAAATATATACTCACGGTACATGATAAAAAGTAATAGTGCATAATACAACCGGGACAAAACAAAACTTATGACCAATACAGATATGTTTACAGAGACACTTTTAAATATGAATTTTGAATTATTATAATAATGAATTTGTGTACCTAGGACACCAAATCTCATTCCTTGCGTGCACAGAAAAATAGATAGACTGAAGAAGAAAAAGCATCTGGAACAAAAGCTGGGATATTAAAAAACAATTTCTCTATAAACCTCAAAACAACAGCAATGCCTGCTCCCATGTATGCATGCCTGACTTGGTCCCTAACTGCTCAGTACCTCAATAGGTTAAAGACATGCTAACAATGGTAAGAAAGAAATTTGGGCTTTAAATTAAATTAAAACATAAAATAAATAATTCACAAATGAGGCCATATTATATATATTTTATTATTTAAAAGTAAAAAAATAAAAGGTAAAGTAAAAAATCATTTATTTCTTTAGGCTTACAAAATAAGCACTTAGACAAGTCATATTTGATATATAAATTATTATCAAATAAAATTATTTTACTGTTTACTTAAATTTTTGGCCACTAGTGGAAGAAGTGAAAAGAAACCACTAAAAAGCCTAACTGTAAAAAACCTATTAAAAAAATGGTTATAAAAGTTATATTGTCATCGCATCTTTTACAGGTGATAAGGGAAGCTGCAATGCCGGAGTGCAGAGTAATAGTAGAGGTGACGGTGGAGGAGCTTCTAAACATGCTACTCATTAGGATCCTGGAGGGATGAAAGAAAACACTGGAATCCGGTGGCCGGGCAGCGGGCTAGAATGGTGCATCTACCTACATGGGAAACAACTAATGAAACATGCCTAATTCTGCTAGTAAATCGCTTTACTACGATAATGGTAAGTATATTGTATATTGCAGCATTGTCACATATAATCCTAGAACAATAGAAATTATAAATAGTGCTTGCTGATACATTTTAGTGATAGTGAAGCGATTAGTACACTGTTCTACTAAATTATCCTTATTCTGTAATAAGGCTGCTGGTTCAGTCATCTGGTGATTATGGCAAAACACAACACAATACACTTTGTTCTGATGAGGCACTTCCAGCTGTTGACTTGAATCTGCTGATGAGGAGTCATATCAGCTGAAAAATGACCACTGCTGGTCATAGACCTGTTATGAAGACCGCCACACCTCAAAGATCGCCATGATGCTGAGACTTTCTAACCAATCTATCAAATTATATCAATAAAATAGAACTTGAATCCCCAATACAGATAGGAATGTTTTAACATGTTAACCCTAGGACAGCTATAGATCAGACCTGAAAAACGTGTAATCAGTAATGTTCTCGAATTAATTATACCATTACTTAGCTTCCCCAGGATATTGTTCATCGCCCTGCAAAATTTCATTAAGATCCATTCAGCTGAAAGTGAAGTGACAGACAGACAGAGTAACTTTAGCTTACTTATTTTATTATATAATATATTAGTATAGTAAATAAATGTAATACACACGGAAAACACTGACTCAAGGATTAATTGTTTGTTCACAGAGAACGCCCCGTTAATAGACATTGTTGGAATAACCATTTGCGGCTGCACATACTAGCATAAAAGTAGTTGTTGGCACCACTACCAGGTAAGAATACTAAGGTCCGTATTAGAAAAGCTTGCTCAGTCATAGATCTATGCTTGATCACAGATAATACATTTAATTGAGTGATGAGTATGCCATAGAAAACGTTACAAGCGTTAAATAATATTTAATTATTTATTACTTCGTTGTCAGTATTTCAGTCGTAAACACCTGGAGTTTTTACGACTGAAATGATTTCGATAAGAATGACAGGTGACTTAACTCAGTATATATTTTTTCTCAGGTTGATCTAGCGGTCCGGATTCCTTCATCAACTTGGCACAGAGAACATCGTGAGAAACGACACATTCAGACACCGTCTACCCATCTAAAGAAACTTACTTGTCAGGGTGTTTGTTAAGTTTTTAAAGGAATATAAATGTATTTGTTTACAAAACATATCTTGGATTCTAGAAACGGCTATATAAAAGTAGGTACCTTAATCAACGCTATTAGTGGTGTCGTATGGGGGAGACCCCCCCCCCTAGAAATTGAGTAGGTACCTTGTGAATTTACATAGATCGAGGGGTGCTATGTTCGTTTTGCACATCAATCACAAATATTATGGTATCATCGAATCAGAAAAACAAAGCTCTTAACAATATTTTGTTTTGAAAGCCGTCATTTATAATTTAATTGAACACTCGTTAAATTCAAATTGAAACATTTTTCAGTCAGTTTCAGTGTGGGGTTATGCATTGTTGAATTTGAGTTTTAGTTGATGATAATGATAACCTTGCTATTGCTCTCGGTTTTTTTGAGGTTTTCTTGGCCATGATTTCTTAGTTGACCTAACATATCTTGGATGATTAATTAGGGCATAGCTAGCTATCTCTTCGCCGATATCGTTTTTTGATAAAAATGCACTAAAGTAAAAATGCACAAAATTAAAGCCTAAATTAGGTCTGTCATCATCATCAGCATATAGCAGTCCACTGCTGGACATAGGCCTCCCCCAATGAGCGCCATAGTGCACTGTCTTCAGCTTGCCGCATCCAGCATCTACCCGCAGTCTTTCGCATCATCCTGGTGGGAGGGCTTCCTACACTACGTTTACCGAGTCGTGGTTTGCCCCAGCGGCCGTCGGTCTGCAATTGCCTAACATAAGCAAGCTTCACGTCCGCCGCATAACCATTTTTGTGTAAGAAAGTGAAGTATAAAGTTAGCGTTAACGCGATCAGCTGAGTTTGACTTTTGCCTGCATCAAGTTCAGTTCAGTTCATCTACGAGTTAACTTGAACCTGAGTGTTCCACGTTTTTTTTTATTAATGTGGTGTTCTTCGTATCCTTGTATTGTGTTATCATGACCACATTAAGACTGGTTGCTCGCATCCAGCAGCTACTTCAGTTCATCTACGGAGTTAACTTGAACCTGAGTGATCCACGTTTTTTATTATTGATTACACAGGCCTACAACCATTTTGGTGCCGGGGATTTTAGACCTGATTTTAAGTATAACTTACACGGGGATATCAAAAATGTTACCAGTTTCTTTCTGTCAGCTCTAGTTCCCGAGATATGAAAAAAAGTCACTTTTTACAAAAAAACCTAATTTTTTTGGTATAAAAAGTAAAAAAATAAATTATGAGTGATTATTTTGGAATGAAACTGCCTTGGGCAATCTCGCATGATTCCCCAGCAATAACCGGCCATCATGTGAGTATCCCCACCTGACTTGGTATCTATTCTCCATCATTTTAATGTCTTGGTGAAAACGTTTTTCTTGTTCTTCGCGTAGATCTCCTATATGGTCTTGGAATTGATTTATATGACTATTGAGATAGTGTAATTTAATACTTATATTAAAGCCTAAATCTTTGAATCGAATCAGCATTTCCTCTACTAATTCTATATAGTTGTCAGCCTTATGATTTTCGAGGAAATTTTATGCAACTGCTACAAAAGATTTCCACGCAAGTTTTTCCACATCAATCATAAGTCTCAAAATTATTGGTGTCTTTCGTTAACTGACGTATTTCAGGTCCATCAAAGATACCTGTTTTAAGTTTTTCAGTACTTGTACCAGCAAAATTTCCGTGAAAAAAACTGAAAACATTGACCATTTCGGTCGAGAGCCTTCACAAATTGCTTAATTAGGCCTAATTTTATATACAAAGGCAGAAAAATGATTTTTTCTCTTGAAACAAAGGGTAAATTTATAACATGTCTTTGCCCAACAACAAAATCATCTCTCATAGGCCAATTTTTTTGAGTCTAATAACGTCATTCTTTTTGAGTCTAATGATGCGAAAAATAAATACGACCTAATATTTTTTTTGTTTTCGCCATATTATAGGCTCCCGCATTTTAATTATACTATGAGGCACCTACACTTAATCTTGGTGTCGAATTTCAATTTAGAAGTAAGCAAAATACATATGAATCACAGCGTTTTTAATCGATTTACGCTGATTTTTCGGTATTTATTCAACACAAACATAACAAAATGTATCAGGATCGTTAACTCAATATCTGGACATACTAGCCATTATTAAAATACATTAATTTATTTATAGGTTTTTATGTAACATTGACAGTTTACGAACAAAACTTTAAAAAAATCAAAATGAGGGTATTAGCTAAACCAGAGCTGATGACTTAAAATTATATATGTCAATATACTGTCCGTTACCTATTTTATCAGCCCAAGTCACTAAATCAGCTGCACCAAAAAAAAAATTTTTTTTTGTAGGCCTGTGTAGATGATACTACCTGATTTTACAAAATAATCCCACGTTCTGTCCGTGAGGGGTGTTTTTCGTATCCTTGTGTTGTGTTATCATGACCACATTAAGACCTATTGCTCGCATCAAGCAGCTACTTCAGTTCATCTACGAGTTAACTTGAACCTGAGTGTTCAACATTTTTTTTTATTAACTACCTGAAATAACGAAATAATCCCACGTTCTGTCCGTGAGGGGTGTTCTTCGTATCCTTGTGTTGTGTTCTTATGACCACATTAAGACCTATTGCTCGCATCAAGCAGCTACTTCAGTTCATCTACGAGTTAACTTGAACCTGAGTGTTCCACGTTTTTTTTATTGATTAACTACCTGAATTAACGAAATAATCCCACGTTCTGTCCGTAAGGAGTGTTCTTCGTATCCTTGTGTTGTGTTATCATGACCACATTACGACCTATTGCTCGCATCAAGCAGCTACTTCTGTATATCTACGAGTTTACTTGAACCTGAGTATTCCACGTTCATTTATTGATTACGTGTTTAAATAAAATAATCCCACGTTCTGTCCGTGTTTTGCATATGCTTGTATGACGTCCGTTTTCATGACCCTTTACGCGGTATTTTATTTTTTCATCGGTAATTAATTCCAACCATATCGCAGTGGGTACACGGGTAAACAGGAATTACCCCTACACCCACCGGTGGGTGAAGCCAGTGGGTGCACGGGTCGCGGGTCATTTTTTTTCTACTGTTCCAAATATCATTCTTCATTAGGGATATTTGGAAATTAGGGGAATTGCCATTAAAAAATTGTGAATAAAACCTTCGAGGTGATATTTGTAACTATTTACCAATAAAAACATTCACACTTTTGGCTATTTGAAATGACGGAATATAACTTTTTTGTATTTTTTGGGAGCAAATAAAAATTCCAGAGTAATTTTATCTCCACATTTTAGTTTATTCATATAAACTGTTACAAGTAATCAACAATTAATCAATGCTATCTTAAAAAGTTCTTATCATAATCAGGCTTTACTCTGTTACTATGATATTGAGTCATTTTAATGACACAATTATTCAGACTTTTTGTGTCTTATATTATAAAATTCGTCGATTCGTCAACAGTGCTTCTAATCAACAATTTGTATCAACTTTATGTTAACAAGTTCTTATCATAATCAGACTTTACTTTCGGTTCTATAATATAATTGACTCTTTTTAACATCACTTTTCAGGTGCCTTAAATATAAACATGGTCAGATTCCTTAACTGACTAATAGTGCTTCTAATTAACAATTATAAATCAACTTTTTCTTAGCAAGTTCGTATCTTAATCAGACTTTACGTTATCCTTTTATAACAACAGTAATAATAACAATTTATTTAGAGTTAATATCAGGC
Source organism: Eupithecia dodoneata (assembly GCA_947044415.1). Taxonomy (NCBI): domain Eukaryota; kingdom Metazoa; phylum Arthropoda; class Insecta; order Lepidoptera; family Geometridae; genus Eupithecia; species Eupithecia dodoneata. The sequence continues at coordinate 9,032,319 of OX345670.1, forward strand.
TTTAAAAATTTTAAAAATACACTTCGTCAGATTAATTTGCCAGTTTGTACTCTTTCGACCGTTCACTATTTTGAACAATACTAATTTGTTTTACAATAGATATGGCAGGCACAATGTCTCGATCAACTTTCTTCGTGACAATAAACTTTAAATCAGGCTTTTTAACAGTGCATAGAAAGTAAATTGTGTAATTATCCAAGTCTTGGTTCTGTATTATACCAATATAATACTTCCAGGTTCTTCTTTGGTAATATCTGACCAAAACCGTATCATTCTTATCATACTTCCAATTATCTTTAATCATGTCTTCCATGGGTTGATTATATTCGAGGTTTTTATTGTTGCCAGTCATCATTTCTTCTGGTAAGTCTGATTTCTTATTGCCTGCTTCACCTTGAACAGCTGTTTCAAAGGTGTTCATCATTTCTACAGTTGAAATTGTGGCATTCATTTCAAGAGCAGGTTCAATGGTATTCATCACTTTCACAGTTGGAACCGAGGTTTCAGGAGCTGGTTGCATCTTCGACTGTGGAATCGACCACTTCAGCAATAGGTCTTAAATCTTTATCGTCTTTCTTATTCTGCACACTCATGCTTTCATCAATTGCAATATTATCGCAAACTTGTTTCTTATCTTTATTATCTATAAAGCTATAACCTCTGTGTTGCTCTTGGTTTTATTTTTCGACAGTTTTTTTACCTTTTCCTTTACCTTTCCATCGCTTGTTTGTTGGTCTCTCAGGGCTTTTAGGGAATGATATGTCTGAGAAATCATCACTCATTGCCTCAATAATATCCGAATCAGAATGATCACTCATTTCATCTGATACGCTGGTTGTAGAATCTTTTCTGAGTAAACGCAAATGTTTTTTCTTTCTCTTTCTTTGAAGTTTGACTTCAGCTTCCCACACCCTGCGCAATGCATCTGCATCTATGTCGATCTCTTTTCTTTTAACTTTAAGTTTTTTAGTGGTCTGTTTTTCTTTGTACATTTTTTCGTAATTTCTTGTAGCAGAGGTATTGGTTGTAAATCAGTTATTTCCGATAAGTCAATGACATCTGATAAACGCGGTAACCTGTCAATGTCACTCATTGCTATAGTGATATCGGAATCACTGTTTTCGGCCATCACGTCTGAGACTTTTCCTTTTCTTTGTTTGTTCTTTAACCCGCCAGTACTCGCGCCTCAAGAAATTACATCAGCACTCTCGTGTAGAGCATTTTGCTCACGTTTATGAATGTCAATAAATGCAGGTTTTACCAAAAAATATGAATAAAAAAATATTTTATTAAATAAAATACACATTATTTATTCAACAAAATATATACAGAGTAATTTTTTTAAATGGGACAGTATGGGGAAATCCGAATCTAAAGGAGATAGAGGAAAAGTGTCTAAGAAGACATTAGGTGTTTTTTTATGTAAACAAATTTGGCTCGTTCAAATTTGTGGTCAAGCGTGAGTTGTTCTTAAAAAATGATAAAGTTGGTCAATTTTTTTTTTGACGTGGATCGACTCTGTTGCATGTAAGGATTATTTCATTGTTCGGAAAGAAAAAAATCTGAACAGCAGAAGTTGGTCAAATTTAATGAAAACTAATCTTCATACAGTTGCAGTATTCGCCTTTTAATATTGTTACAAGTGCCTAGGCGTGTAAAAAAATATTTAAAATTATTCCATTTTTAAATTTTGATAATCGATAAGAGCTCCAGATGATTCAAGAGAAGAACATTTTTTTTAATCTTCGTAAACATCATGGCAACCGATAGTCTTGAAATTATAAAAAAAAGAATTCAAATTTGGAACGTAAGTTATTTCTGCAGCTGTGATTTTGTTTCCAATCAGTTCATGCTTGTAATTTTATTCATCATGGCGTTAACTAATTCACATAAAGTTGATTTGATTGAGGCGTATTTTCTTAATTATCGCAGTAGAGATAATGCACTTAAGTGGTATCAAGAACGCTATCCTGACCGTGTAGTACCGAATCGCTTGTAGTAAAAATATGTTTATAATAATAAGATGATACAGGTAATGCTCCGTTCTCTTCACAATAGTTGATGTAGTCTTGATACAAGCGGTTTTCTGTCAGCCCAGATGGCAGATATTTTCGCTTAGATGAACTTCTGCAGTAGTGAGAGTCTACAACAGGTAAGGACTTGATGTGATCACGAACAATATTCTTTTTTTCTTCAGAAATTTTATTTGGTGCAGGGTTCAACCCACGTTTGTCATGCTTAGTAACACCACTATCCATTTTCTTTTTGAGAGCAGTTTCAACTTTTTTAGCTGATATGTCTAAAGTACCAAGAAAAAACATCTTGCATACTTGATGAACTTTGTTATTTAATGTCAAAGTGTAAACATGAGTATAATTTCTCTTATCAGGAACATCAACTGCCATTGAACTAGAGTTTTTCGACTTGTACCTTCTTTTTGGTAGCTCTTTACTAACTGAACTGTTAATAAAAGCCCATTTGGCTCTATCTTCTTTCAAAGTCAAAAAGTCTGAAAAAAAATTCTGTCTATCATTCATAGTAAATGTATCATTACATTTATAATGACACTTACAGGGTAATTCTTTAACTGCTTTTGCTCTCACTTTTTTACCTGACTGAGAAATATGTTCTTTACCTTCAAGTCTCAGTTTTTTATTTTTATTTCTCTTCCATGTTTGAGGTTCACATTTCCTTTTTCGTGTCAGGGTATTATTTTCTGTGATGTTTATGTTTTCCACTGTTTCACTATTACTATTTTCAACCTCTTGAAGATCTTGGCGACTATTTCTTAAATACTCTTGTTCTCTTTGTACTATTTCAGGTTCACTATCACTGTAGTGTGAAGTTTCTGATTCTGGTATATAGCATGGATCATGTTCTGAACAATCTGATTGAGCGAAAGGGTCAAAGTCTGATAATATTTGTTCAGGATCTCCAAAAGAGTCAGCTGGAGTATTGTTACGTCTGTTTGAGCTTTTTGTTTCTGGATCAACTGAATCCACATCAATCTTTGAAGCTAGAACAAAACAATATCAAATAAAATGATGAATGAAGTATTTATTTACAAAATTTTATACATATAATATACATACATAAACTCATGACTGTAATCCCTTGTCAGAAACATTGGTACGACAACCAACTCAATGTTTAAGAATGGAAATTTCAGGATGGAATGACATGTCCAGTGGAGATAAGTAGTTAGCTGTTCGCCCACAAGAACACTACATAAGAAATCTTTTTTGTCTTAGTCACCTCATACAATACTCATGAGAAGATTTGGGGTGGTCCATAATAAGCTGGAACCACACCGCTCTTTCCAAAATCATCATCATAACTAAATAATAACTGAATAATCACTCGGAGAGTATAGGTAACAATCTCACCAGAAGTAATTACATCCAGATCCATGTAGACAGGAGTTTCAATGTCAGGTTCTTGGTACTGACCGAGTTGCAGGCACAAATTTGAGTCATGTGTGGAGTCTTGATCACATACTTGAACATGGTCACTTGATTTTTTTGTATAAGGACATTCATAAGTAGCTGCTTCACTTTCTAAAAACAGAAAAAAACAATTTGATACCTATTTAAATTTAATTATATTAAGTACTTATATTTGATTTTTGATGGCATGAAGATACTAGTAGGAATGAGATGGTGCAGTGAAAATAATATTCTTGAATTATTTGTGGTTTACTTTGAAATTATAAAACTACTAAGTGAATTAAGAGAGTGGTAAATTTTGAAAAAAAAGGATGTACCTAAGTAGCTACTAGAAAGGTATTATAAATACTATCTATATAAATGTCTACATAACTCACCAATTGTGTTAACATCCAGATCCATGTAGACAGGGGTTCAATGTAAGGTTCTTGGTACTGACCGAGCTGCAGGCACAAATTTGAGTGATGTGTGGGGTCTTGATCGCATACTTCATCAAATCATCACAATCACTCGAGTTCTTGAAATTGTTTACCATGTTCAATATTAACTTTGAGCGATAATTATTATAGTTGGACATTTTGCCGTCTCGTATTTTGTTCAATAGATTAATACAAATGCAAGAAACTTTACAAGCAAATTAAATAGACAAAACACCACAAAACACTAAATTCACACGTTCACGTTCATAGCACATACAATAAAATACAACGAACGCCGGCGCGCGAAAACGAGGTCTGTCTGTCTGACAGATCATGACAGATGCCAAGCCATACAAAATGGCGCTTTAAATGCAGAGTTCGTTCAAAAACTAATGATTTATGCGGCATGACTTTCTTCACTACTGATTACAACCACTGATCTATTTCAAGAAGTTAACTAAGCTATGCGGATTGTATTCCTTTTTATACTTTAAAGTAATGTATAGTAGTTCTGTTAACATCTTTTCACCTTTTTGATTATTTTTGTAACTATACTACTGTATGTAGTATAGTTACAAAAATAATCAGTTAGCTCCTTTCACCACCGTAAAAATCACATTATTTTGATTCTATTAATATACTTCTTTCAATTTGAACAAAGTTGTGGCTTGGCTCTCTTCACCACCAAAGCGACGATTTATTGGTTTCTGTTAATATATCAATTTTCTTTTACCTGAGCAATGGATTTATCGGTATCTGTATAGATCATTTAACTTTAAGCGCATTTTTCTACTGGATTCATCGGCCTTAGAACAGATTCAATAAGCTCACCATGTAAAATTATACAAATACTTCGAATTTACAAAAAAAAAAAACAGCATGTCGTTTATCGGTTTTTGTTCCTCCTCTCATTCATTATCATTACAATTAAAATTATAATATTATCTTATTGAATGTTCAGTACCTACACTAAAAGTATACAAGAATATTAAACAAATCACAGCAATAGCCACTTCGCATGATTTAAAATGATTCTACTTATTAACAACGATTGCCTGCAGATGTACAGAGGTGAACAACTCTAAACATTTCCAGGTAGATGTATATTTATTATTATTATTATTGCTTAACAATAGAAAAAATATGTTTTATGAGATAAGCTCTGAAATAACTATATTTTTCGCGTACGGTTTGCCATTTATAATTCGTTCCGGATGCATTTAAATTTTAATATTCTGTTTTGCCGTTACTCTACCTAAAGCTACGTAAAGCTGCCCGTGGCTAAACATGTCCGATCTTAGATCTAAACCGACGCGAGCTATCGTCTGACCCTGACTTTTATGAATTTTCATCGCGTAGCACAATTGTAACGGAAACTGACGTTGTAACATTTCAAAAGGACTGTTTGTACTAATTGGGCCTTTAAATCATATTCGTGGAATTAAATGGTCCTCTGTATCATTAAATTTTCTAACTCTAATTAAAAGACGCGAAGTTCCTGTCACTATTACTTTGGTACCATTTACAAGCCCGTCATTAAAACTGAGACTTCGTATGATCATGCATATGCATCCTATTTTTAATTTGATGTCGTGATCTGGAATACCTTTCGGATTCAAATTATTTAATGTATCATAACCAAAAAACAATTCATCAGCACCATCGTTATCTATTTTATCTATTGAGTAAAAGTGCTCTACCTCCCCTTCTAATTTATCTAATATTAAATTGTTTATATCTTTAACAGCCTCGTTGCGTTGCGAGTGCATAAAATAGCTCGGCGAATACATTCACTGGGCTCTTCTAATGATGGAAATACAAAGTCTACTAATTCTTCAATTGTTTCTACTATATCTATATTACTGAGATCAACTACATTTTTAAGATTAGCCTCTACTATATTTTCAGTGGGTACGAGGTTAGAGCCAATATTTAATATAAATTCATTGTAATCTCTATCGTGACATCTGTGAAAAGTTATCAATGAAAAAGATTTTATTTTCTGCCAAAGAGGAGACGTTTTAACGGATGCGTTTAAAATATCTGAATTTGTTTTTGCGTTCGGAACTTCGGGAGGAATTTGTCTAAAGTCTCCAGCAAAAACAATAATTTTACCTCCAAAAATTTTGTCGCTTTTCATGAGATCTCGCAAGGTTCTATCTAATATATGTATTAAATATTTATGAGCCATCGGGGCTTCATCAGAAATAATAACGTCCGCGTGCGCTATCAATTCGGCTCTTTGACTACCTTTCGTAATAGACCAGTAGCTGAGGTCGTCTACGATTTCTAACAGGAATTTAAACATACTATGCGCCGTTGACCCCCCTGTGTAGTTCTGAGCGGCAAACCCTTGCAAATTGCCGCGTACGTGAGACGTCACCGTATTTAATAGATACGTTTTACCGGTACCAGCAGGATCATCAATGAAAATCGCGGTATCGTTTGCGTCACGGAAGTTAGGGTCACTGCACAAATTCGCAACGTAATCTAAAATCGCACGTTGATCTGCGGACAAGCTAGGTAAATGTTCGACGACTTCATTTACCAATAAATCGCGATTGTACTCGACGCGTTCCCTACCTAACTCGGTCGTATTGTCAACGACTTCTGGCAAACCGTGTTGTGTAAGCGTCGTGCCGTGCTTCCGAAGCATTCTATTAATTTGAATGAGACACAAAGTGTGTACTCTTTCCTCATCAGCTTTGTTTCCTAATCTGTGCGAGATATCTTCGCTCAATTGTTGTTTAAAAGTGTCCCAGAGTGAAGCTACTGCGACGCCGTTGACAGCCAAAAGAACAAAAAAGCTACGAAGTCGCGGTCCCGAGAAAAAAGTAGATGCTTCTAACATAGCTCTTTCGTATTCGACCTCGTCATCGGCCAAACCAACAAATTTGGCCGATTCTGGAATGTTTGACAACCGAAACCACCAAGTTTAATGAGATCTGCAAAACTGCGACAGGGATGTGATTTTAAAAGGACTCTGAGAAAGAATTGTTCACCTCTGTTTGGTGCGACCCAAAACAAACGCGCGACGATCTCACCCCTTTGTCTTGTCGTGACGAATTTTCCGTTTTCCATTTGTAATATTGTCGTATTTTTTATGGAGGGACGCTGCGGATGGAAAATGTAACGTTCGTAAAAATCTAAGTAAGTTAGACCGTCAAATTCGTCACCAACAACGGGGCGGTTAAAATATGTTAATAGGTATGAGGAGGCACGTTGCGCCGATTCCACCTCAGTGCCTGGTTTAAAAAATACCGAGAGATGAACGGCTAACATTTTAACGGTTTCATTATTTTTAATGCTCTGCTCTTATTTTTAAAATTCTGCTTCGGGCACTAAAGTCACACGCGATTCGTCCTGACCTTTATTAATATATTTAAACAAATATTTAACTACTTTACTACTACGTTGAGTGGACACTTCCAAGTTAATATGAGCATCGTATTTAAGAAGAAGAGCCGCGTTATACGGAACAACCCAGGTGTCATTTACAGTTACTTCCCGATTGAAATGTTTAATTACCCCTGTATTTTTACTGTCTCTACGCAAGTTAATAAATCCTTTATCTGTTTTAAAAGTGATGGCTGTTTCAGGTTTTGGGAAAAATTTATTACATTTTTGTTTCTCACTATCCCAGCAAGGCAAATCGGTCCGATGCGGAGGACCACACGGACTGTGGATTATATTATTTAAAACTATTTTTCGCAAATTCCCGTCAGCTTCTGACTCTTTGGGAATATCGGCCCTAACGAATTTATCTATATCTATATTTTGGACAGGGCCGCCACCTTCCACCTTCACCCTGAAGCAAATATGAGCATGAGGTAAACCTCTTTTCTGAAATTCTATTACATGTATTAAATAAAGGCATTTGCCAAACCAACGGCCAGATCTTAAATCTCTTAATAATTCAGCTAATCTTAAATTAAATGCTCTTGCACAAATAAGGGTTGTTTTTTTTGATGTTATGGACTGTTGAAATTCCGGCCATTTAGATTGCATGTAAATGTCAAGAAATATGATGGATTTCCCAACCTATTCACTAATGCAGTCGAATCACAATATTTAGTTTTCATATATCGCGGCCCCCCCGTAAAAGAGTTTGGCAAGTAAATTCGCCCTGGAACAAACCCCCCTCTGCCTGAATTGTTTCATCAAAACGAATCTCATTCCTGGCTGCGATACTCATTTCAACTTCTTGAAGCGCAGCGGTTCTAAGTTCGTTACGCGAGTTGTGAGTCTGTAAGCTCTTAAAAAATCGTAAACGCTCTTCTATTATTCTGCAATACATATCAACTATTCCTCTGACAATCTACCTAATTCAGAAAAACGAGGCTGGGACAAAAGTAAACATCTGACATATTTATTTTGAGTTAATTTCTTTTGATTATTATCTAATTTATTTGGACACCATCCGGGGTTGCCTTTGGGATATAGTAAGGGATATTGAAAACTTTCATATGACGGATGCATAATGTCAACAGTGTGTGGTTTCCGATCGCCTATTTTCCACACAGCTATGCATTTAGGTTGATAATCTTGCCTATCCGTATTAATGATAGCCGCTATTTAATTACCTACAGGATCACCGAGAATTTTACCGTGAGTCGCGCGTGAAGTAAATTGAAATTGAATAAAGGCTTCATCTGATGGATGTCGGCTTAATTGTACGAAACAATCTATATATGGATTTACCTCTTCTAAATAAGCATGTATGCATTGAACTACCTGATTATCAAGGTTTCGACCTTTAGCTAATTCTTCACGTTTGCTTGCATCGTGAATATACAAGCCTAAATTATTAACGCTATTCGTATATGCTAAATCAAATACTCTATGATAAACACGACCTTGAATTTTTATAAACGACAGACCTGCGGGTTGCACGAAACCGGAAGTAGTACCTAAAGCACTAAACGCGAAAAGGTTGTTAAACGCCCGAGGTCTAGACAGAAATGAGGGATGATAATAAAAATCCTCGACAAGCGGTTCAAAGGATTGGACGTTGTATGCGCCAACACCGCAACATCATTGTTTACGTGATTTTTCTTCATTAAAGAGTTGCGCCTGACATTTAGGACATATAAGTCTCCGGAGACAATAGAGACGGGTTCTTAAGCGAAAATGACCTAACCGCGTCGAGATCAGCGTCCCTCATTGCTCCGAATAGCATTGTTAAACCGCGTAATTGTTCGTCAACATTGCGATTTTGTTCGTTATATGTGGCATATTGTACAGGAAAACGTTAAGCGCCTTGTTATTAAAGATTTCGGTTCTAGACGCTATGGTAAGATCGTTTTTGATTCACTTTAGAGATAAGTATCGATCTAACTGTCTGAATGCGATTGCACAACTCTTGATAGCTTTCCCCTTGTTTCATTTTTAAGGTGTCTAACTCTATAGCTAAGCATTTTTCACTTCTAGGATCACCAAAATGCTACACCAATAGTTTTTACAGTTTCTTATAAGTGTTGACATCGTTACGCTCACTTACTAAAGGAGCGGCTTCATCAGTCAACCTAGTCGTTAGCGAATGCAAAACGTAAGTGTTTTGCTCTTGTTCACCTTGAAATTTACTGACCATATAATCACCTTTTTTTAAATATAAATTAAGGTGCCATTAATTATTGGTATTATACACAATAATTCCTTTGGAATCGGCTTTCAAGTGCTCATTTTCTAATCTCTTTTATTCTATTTTATTTTTAACGAACTATTTCACAAAAAATATCTGTCTAAATTTTAAAGAGCAGTTTACTTATTCTAAAATCCCTACAACAGGAACCAGTAATCGTTATAGTGGAATTTGTGGATTCCAAGAATAACAAAACACAATGGGTAGGGAAGGATGGCGAAAATTCTACTCACCAGCTAGTCACCAACATGCTTGTTCGCCTCCCAGGATCTTCAGAAATTTATTTGGTTCGAACAGATCCGATCCGTCGGAATATTCGCGAAAACTCGCGGAAAATCACGCAGAAAACTCGGAAAATCTGCCCCGGCTGCACTGGACACCTTTAAATGATATAAATGTTACGAAGAGATTGATAAAAACTCTTATATTGATATTATAAATTGATTGATATTTGAGCACGCGCCTACTATGATAAGGTGAAAACATGAACTAATGCAATAAGCTAAGTGGAAGGCGCGTGTAACATAGGACCTAGAAGATAATATAGATGATTTGACAATAATTATGATTATACCTAAATGCACCGATTAGCTCACGGTCGTGAGTCTCCGCGACCTCACATACCTCCCTGAGGTAGTGGTATATTTGTATCGCTTTTTTCCGGTCCACCCCTACGTCCCTTGATGCTAGCGACACCATATCTCTTCGAAAAAAATGAAAAATGATGCGCATAGTTTGCAGCATTGTTAAGTGGGACCTTTCAAATAATGTGTTTTTCGTTGCCAACTGATTTATGTCTACGAAGTCAGCAGTCTTCATTTCTATGTAAATATTATCAAAGGCAAAAACTTTTCGACATCAATCGTTGGTCTTTCATTGTATTTGTATATTGAAATTGAAATCGAATATGAATTGTCAACGTCGTGCAATCTTTGGCTCAGGCAGCACTAAAAGTACGTCGTCTAAATATTTAATAACGCATGTTTTTGTTAATACTTGAGTTAATTTTATTAATAGCCAAGCTCAAAAGACTTGGTACTTCTTTGTCAGGTGATTCAAGATCAAAAAGGTCAGACTCTTCGTCGTTGAAACTTTCAATGAAGGAATTAGGAAAAGCGGCATTAAACTGTTCTGATTCATTGTAATAATGTTTGACTTTTTAGGGCTAGAGACTTCCTCTATTTTCGCTATTTCAAATTTAAATGACTTGGAAGCAGTTCCAAGGTCTAGTTTGTGAAATCATTACGATGCTTAATAGAAGCATTTGTTATAGCCAAGTTTTTGGCTGTTGTTTTAAAATAGTAGGATAGCACAATTGCTATCAGTCTTTTATAATAATTGGGTAGGTAGTATTTACATTCAGTCGAATCATATTTTTACTAATAATACTATTAGTATTAATCACATGTACATTATTGAGGCATGCAATAATGTGCAACGTAATATTTAGCTTATATCTAAGGTTATTTTCCGATTGTGGCAAGCAGTCGCTGTAGGGAAATGTGAACATCACAATTTGTTTTTAGTTTAATGAGCATAGTTTGTCCAAATATTGAATTAAGTCATATTTGTTCTCATTTCCCCTATTTCCAAGGCATATTACTAAGTTTGAATTAGTCTTAAATGAATCATTGCCAATTTTTTGCATAATATTATGCCGGTTGGAATGTGGAAAACAATTATTTATTATAGGATGTTCCATACTAGTATTTAAGAACTGGCCCATATTTTTTCCAATTTCATCACAGTACATTATTGTTTTTTTAACTAAGCATGAAGCGCTGGGATGCAGCTAACACAGTACTGTCCGGACCTGAGTGGTCATTATATTTTATTCATCACATTGAACGAAATTGCTCACCTGTGGGCTAAGAGAGCGCCAGCGAGTTTTAAGAACGCCATTACACCGTTCTTTCACATTTCGGGTGCGTACATATGTTTTTGTGTAATGTTCTTCTGGCGAGTTTGGAGCAGCACTTAGGATGGGCGTCATCATCCACGGCCTCTGTGCGTACCCCGAATCGCCAATAATTTTAAATGGTTGAGTGGTTGTTAGTAAAATAAAAACATAATTAAAAATAACCAATAGGTAAAAAAATAGATGGCGTGGTGGCTCCATGATTGGAGTTTAATAGGTATACATATGACAGACTGACTGACTTATACTGCTAGGTATACCTATTTTGTTGCGAAAAATTGTTTTACCTACCCAAAAGCCAACACATCATTTATGTCCTGCACGAGCGCTTTAACAGGGCTGTTGTTCCATATGTGGGAGTCATGACTCTGACCCCCAAAGGATGCATCTACATGCAGGATGCGTAGGCCTACATCACATATCTAAAGAAATAAACAATCATATAGTTTCGTTTACTGTTACCATAGGTACTTAGATAAATAAACAAACATAGATTAGGTTAAATTGGTAGATTATAACTTACAAGTAAAACATTAAGCGAATGGTAATGCTTCCTATTAAAATATGCTTCATTCATTATAATGTGGCAAAATGATGGCCACATTTGTGCCGTCTATGCACCCCACTACCCCAGGAAATCAAAATTTCTGCAAAATCTGCAACGCTTCCGCAAGACTCTGCGGTCTAAACGAAGATATTTTTTATCTCTTCCGCCGCTGCTGCGCGCCGTGCTCTAGGTTCTTGAGATACATTCGTTACATTTTCAGAAGTCATGTTTTCTTTTTGTTTCGCTTTTCTTACTATGCTTTCTGCTGGAATTCTTTGCAGCGTACACTGGCATTCCGCAGAATAGTTTTGAAAAAATCTGACATTCAGGGAATGTGAAGGTTTCATCCGATTTGTGAATAATGGCAAAAAAAGCTAATGTAGCATGCGAGCGGCAGCCCACTGCGTTTCCTACCGGATAGGAGCTCTGGCCGAACGTACCTAAACTGCGGTGTGACACACCTCTGCTCACCCCTGTACTACCTGTGAACATTTCTCTACCAAAATATTAAGTGACTGTTGTGGGATCTCTACGTAATTGCGTGCCTTTTTTGCAACGTTGTTAGTGTAGTTGTCATCGGTCTCAAAATCTTTGCTCATTATATCTATTTCATTGATCCCATCTCAGAATTAAACTGTTGCCAATTTTCATCTGGTTGGCTTTTTTCATCCCGTTGCAACTTGTAGTGTTGTTTTCGGGGCCAATATAAAGTTCTATCTCGCTCCCATTGTTGTGGGACGCAAGACAATAAACTGTTGCCTTTTTCCGCACAATTTTAAAAGGCATCTCTGTTTTCTTTTTCAAACGACAAAACGACAGCAACGTAACATAATGCTACGTTGCTGACGAAGGTTTTCCAAAACTCCTACCCAGCAAGGTCGATAAATGTATTCAGCATTGTAATATCTAAAACAATAATGAAACCAAGTCACTACACTACTAATAATTACAGGTAAAGCTACAACTAGTCAGGGGCCGAATTCTTCTAACCAATGACATAACTATGACAGTGAGATAGTCGCAGAATTGTCCATAGAATAAAGAAACTAAGAGAACGAGAAAACTTCCAGAGTTCTTTATTCTATGGACAATTCTGCGGAGAGATTGATGGAACGGTTTCAACCTTGACACTTTTGACACGCGTACCTCCGCGAACGGGAGGCTTACGCGTAGTATCTGTAGTTTCTTCCATCAAAGGTAAAATGACAAAATGTGTCATTTTGAGACGATAATATTGTTATTGAGCGGCGAATAATTTAGTAGAATTAGGGCCCTGAACTTTTTCCAGCTTATAATAGTTATAAAAATAACAACTCTCCATACCTGACATGGTTGCATATTTTCTATGACAATCACAGCAGCTCATTCTATTTGAGCACCAATCAATATATTAACGTGGTGCTCAAATGGGAACAAGAAATAAAATTTGATTCTATTCCCCATTGAGCACCAGCTTCTAGTGATGGGGTGTATAATAAAACATATCGATAAAAATTGGCAGTACTTTTATTATCATATCAATTTTAGAAAATTAAGTAATTATTATTAATATCACAATCAGCCTTATGTTATTTTCTAGGTACCTCACTTACATAAGACAAATAAAATAAATCACATTCCTCGTAACAACAGTAGTATTTACGCTTATTTTTTAAATTAAATATTTTTTCTTATACTTAGGTACTTACAAATCCCACACTAATCAAAACACCAATTTACTATTTTAAAATCGCAGCTTTTCTAAGCAGTGGCCGATTGTAATAAGCCCACTTTTGTACTCTTCAACTATTGAAATGATCAGTTGATTCCTTCTTTTCGCATCTTTTTGGCATTTTGATTGTCCCATTTTTTGGCGAATTTCACTGTAATTGTTACAGTTCTGTTGTAAAACACCTAAAATCTTTGCAAATTTTTTATAGTTTTTTTAGTGACCTTGTTAAGAGTCGAGTAGAGAGCTCTCAAGAAAATTAGGATTTGACCATAACAATTCCATTTGTTTGACCATAGCCTGTGCTCTATCCACTGTGTTATCATATAATCATTAAACTTTGTGATGTTATCGCCTTGTGGACTCTCACTCATTATGTATAGCCATGCATCATCTATAGCTTCCGGTGGCAGATGGGGTAGCATGGTACATAAAGCAACGTGCTTTCGATATATACTGTTTTCATTCAGACCTAATTCTTTCCCCTTCCTTTTCAAGGCTTTTTTAAAATGAAAGTAGCATCCATATACTAATACATTGGGGAACACAGCCTCAACGCCCCTGACTGCAGCTTCTTCGAAGTCACTGGTGAAAATATTCACACATATGTCTGGTACTGTCGATTTTAATAACTGGAATAATCTTATATATGTAGTCTTTTTTTTGTCTAAAAGCAAAGCATATGCTAATGGCTTTACAACACCATCAATCTCACCATGCAGGCGCAATAACGAATGTTTTGTATGTTAACGTTTTAGTAAATTAGAAGTAAAAAAAGTTACCCACTTGTACGAGGGGAGTTCAATGTATTCTCGGTATTGGTATGAAAGAATAAGCAAAAAATTCTGAATAAAATTTATTTTTCAATGTAGTCTCCTAGAATCTCAATACACTTATTTGTTCGGGAAAGTAACTTTTCAATTCCCTCTAAAAAATATTTTTCTTCCTTGCCTGAAAAATGTTCATTTATCGCTGCCTTCAACTCTTCATCGTCGGAAAAATGCTTTCCACGAAGGACTTTTTTAAGATTAGGGAATAGAAAGTAATCACTAGGGGCTATGTCCGGGCTGTAGGGTGGATGATTGATTTCTTCAAATCCGCACTCCCGCACAGCAGCCTTGGCAATACGCGCCTTGTGAACCGGCGCGTTGTCGTGAAGCAGCAAGACACCTGCAGTCAATTTTCCACGTCTTTTTTCTTTTATTGCCTCCTTTAAATTACGCAGGGTGTTTGCGTAAGATGCACCAGTAATACTTTGACCTTTTTTTGTGTACTCGATTAGCAAGATTCCCTTAGAATCCCAAAACACTGTGGCCATGAGCTTTCCTGCGGACGGGGTGACTTTGAACTTCTTCGGTGGGTCTGTTCCTTTTCTATGCCACTGCATAGACTCTTGCTTGCTCTTAGGGTCATAGTGATGAACCCACGTTTCATCACCAGTAACAAGCCGGTCGAAAATACTTTGCGGATTTTCACCACAGAGCTCCAAAAACTCCTTGCAACAGTCAACTCGCACTTGTTTCTGAAGCGCTGTGAGCATTCGCGGCACCCATCTTGCACTGACCTTTGATAAATTCAGACTCTCATGAAGGATAGTGTGAATAGTACCCACGGATAGCTTAGTTCTTTCTGCTAATATTTTCACTCTTACACGGGTATCTTCAAGTACAAGTTTCTCGACGAATTTGACGTTTTCTTCAGTAGAGGCAGTAACCGGCCCACCGGCACGGGGATCGTCTTCAATGCTCTCTCTACCCCGTTTGAATTCACTTGACCACTTCTGAATTTTATATTTTGGAAATTAGGCAAATCGGTGATTAAATCAAGTCCTCGATCTTTCAAGATATTAGCTTTGTTTTTGTAAATTGTTGGAATAGGCTCATCGGTAGATGCAGCTTCTTTGCAAAGGTCCTTTATAGCTTCATTTACTTGTAAATCGCCGCTGTTTAGGGTTTGACAGCTGTGTTCTGTTATTTTTAGTATATCTTCATTTCCATTGATAGTCAAGAACCCGTGACAAGGTTTATCCATGCACCGCCATAATACACTTCCTCCTTTGTAATTTTTGAACTTTCTGAACTGTTTATTTTCGTATATTATTATTGGTCCGCCTCTTTTACTTGTAGTGTAGCTTATGGCTGCATTTTTATTACTTGGACCAGGTTTGGGCTCCATTGTTTACATTAATTTGTCAGTCAAAGTGACAATATCAAAACTATAGAAGTTTTATCTATGCGCGTACTCTACGTTAAGTACCGGCCAGTATTATCTTCTTAGATAATAATTAAGAAGGTGAGGTGACTTATCGCTATGTAGACCAACTGAGACTTAGTCAAATATCGATATAGTCACTTTGCTATTTAATTGAATCAAGATTTAGGCCAACTACGACTTAGTCCAATCGAGACCTAGTCCATTCAATACCTAGTCTTATCAAGGTGTCGTCATAAAGCTTCTAACCCGTAAGAATGCACCACTGTTAGATAATAATAGAAAATATTTGCAAATTGTTTTTTATATATACAAACCCCTTCACTAGAAGCTACCGCACTGTAGGTGCTCAATGGGGAATAGAATCAAATTTTATTTCTTGTTCCCATTTCAGCACCACGTTAATATATTGATTGGTGCTCAAATGGGAATACCTTTGGTGCTCAATGCATAGGTGCTCAAACGGGAATACTTCTACAATAGGTATCACAAAATTCTTAATGAAATTTTTGATATTTCCTGTGTTCAACATAATAATAAGATAAATAGGTGGCGGCGCTAGTGTGCCTAGCTATGGGGTATCGCCTTAATACGTGACTTTGTTTGTACTACTCACTTTGGCTTCAGCTTAGCTTCCAAAAACGAGTACAAAGGTTCGGTAGCCAACGGCGCGTCCCTCGGTTGGTACCTCTTGTTCATCGGATCTTCTTGTTCATTCATCATCATTGCGGTGCTTGCATTCATCATAAAATTATTTTCCGAGCCCGAGCCTTGGGCACTTGAGCAATACAATACAATACAAATTCTTTATTATCAGACAACAAAGGTCCATAAAAAAACCCACACAAAATTACAAAAAGGAAAATACAATTACAACGAAGAAAATAAAACCAAAATAACTAAATCTAGAGTATAAGTAATTTCACCCAGTGGGGTCGTATTGGACAGTCATATTTACTAGATATTACTTTCAGGATGCTGTTGTTACTACCTGTCACTCTACTCATCAGAGATGCCACTCGCCTTCGCATAATTGCCGCGAAGCCATCTGTGAATGTATTAGTGAACATCTCAGATGCACTGCAGTAACGAGGCAGGCCCAACAACATCCTGAAAATGTTATTATATAATAATGATATCGGCCTCTTCCGTCGTATTCGAAACAATAATTCAAAAAAGAACCAAGTGAAAATCGCGGAGCGCGTATTTATTGCCATTTGAGTTTGCATGGATAAACAATTTTGATTTACTCGAGTCATTTTCTTTTTCGTCTTTCCGTCGTACAACTTTCTTGATAAGACCCTCCATATACATTTTATCTATTTGCGGCATATATTTTTACATGCCCCTGATGTCGTCAACTTTCGTTTGCGTTCATGTACTTAAATAGTGAATTTGTGTTTTCTTAGGTCGATTGTTTCTTGTCGTCCGGAAAATGAAGTTTGATATTGAATATTATGCCACATTTCTTTTAAATAAGTTATAGACTTAACTTGTTTGTAAGGTATCTGATGAAAACCAAATTTTCTAGTTTCTAATTGAAATGACAAGAAATCTGTATCATGCATTTGTATGGAAAATAGTTTTAGAAAATTTTATTTTTAGTAGGGCTTGTACAGGGTGGGTCTTAACTGTATACCTAGTTTGAAAAGTAAATAAAAAAATATCGACATAAGTTTGGACATTTTTATTTATACCAATAAAAACTACATGAAATGGAAATTTAAAAGAGATCTAATTTTTAAAAATTATATTGTCCAAATGTCCACCACCAACTCGTTGACATTCTTCAAAACGTTTATGCAGATTTTCAACGACACGTTGACAAGTGGCTCTCGGAACGGCATTCATTTCCCGTACAATGTTTTCTTTTAACTCTTGAATTGTTGTCGGGTTGTTTTCGTACACTTTAGATTTTAAATATCCCCATAAAAAATAATCACATGGTGTGAGATCTGGGCTTCTGGGCGGCCACTGAATGTCTCCTCGTCGTGAGATGAGTTTTTCATGGAACATCTGTTTCACCATGTCAATGGACACCGTGGCAGTATGGCAGGTGGCCCCATCCTGCTGAAACCAGGTCCTGGAGTTGTGGCCTTCAAAATCTTGAAGGGCTGGAACTAAGAATTCCTGCAGCATCTGGCAATATTTCTCAGCATTTACCGTTACAGCAACTCCTCTTTCATTTTCGAAGAAATACGGCCCTATAATTCCTCTACCTGATATTGCAGCCCACACAACGACTTTAGGGCTGTGCAGAGGATGTTGATGCATCTGTCGGGGATTAGTCTCCGCCCAAAACCTACAATTTTGTTTGTTGACGTGGCCATTGAGGTGGAAGTTGGCCTCGTCACTAAACAATATGTTAGAGAAATTGTTAAAACGTTCCAGCATTACATTGACAAAATTTAGTCGAAGATTAGCATCATTTGGCTTTAATTCTTGCGTTAACTGAATTTTATAAGCTTTAAGATGCAAATCATGATGCAAAATCCTCCTCAAAGTGGTCCTCTGGATATTCAAAGATTGGCTTCTTTTGCGCGTCGATTGCTGTGGATTTTGTTTTATTGATTCACTAACTTGTTGAATTGTCTCTGGCGTCCGTGCTGACTTTGGGCGGCCTTCATTTTTTATTCTCACTGTAGATCCGGTTTCCTCAAACATTTTGACCCATTTACGAATGGATTTGGCACTTGGTGCTTCACCAACATCTCGTAAACCAAAATGAGCACGGTACACGCGCCTCGCAATTGTCACAGAATTATTGTTCGCATAATATGCGCGAACGCACACCGCACGCTGAGCTCCAGTGAATGGCTCCATTGCGACTAAAATTTCCACGAAATGGCGCGTCTTACCACACCCCCCGCGTCTCCGCCCGCCCGCTGGATTTTGAGATATAGACGAAACAAACCGGGAACACAGTTAAGGCACACCCTGTATGTAGTGTAGGTACATACCTAATGTACCACGTCACTCAATGACCTACTTTAGAGATAAGGAAAAATAGAATTATATTTTATTAAATGTCAAACATATCGGATTACTTACGGAGAATCTTGAGATGAGAAAATAGAATATCATTTTATGTTACAAAAATAAGGAATTAATAAATACTCCTCCTTCCTAATTACCGCCATTACATGGCGACCCTGCCAGTCCACTGCTTTAAGGCAGTGCTGGGCACTTTGGATTTCAAGTGGTAGTCCTGAACGGCAGCGACACCAAGGCGGAGCGATGTGAGCTCAACGCACACCATCCGGCCATGGACCAAGAGGCCGAATCCAACCTCTGACGCTGACCAACGAGACGACGGACCAACGCACACCATCTGGCCATGGACCAAGAGGCCGAATCCAACCTCTGACGCTGATCAACGAGACGTCGGACCAACGCACATCAAGACATGGATAGACAATCATCAAAAAACGAGGACAAAAAAGAAGAGATCATCATAGCTCAAAACGGAGCAGGAAGGCAACTCAAGAAGACCCAGTGCAAAAAGAACTGACAATGACATACTTGGTAACAGCTTTGGTAGTAATGGTAACTATCATTTACCTATAAATGGCATGGAAAAAAGTCAACAAAAGAAACGAATAGAAGAGCAAAAGCAGGTAAATAAATCAATTCATAAGGATTCCCATGACTGGCCTGTACACCCAATCATGGTAGAAATTTCTAAAAAACCGAAAAATTTGCTTGAATTAAGTTTAAAAACGAAAGACTATTACGAAACGTTAAAACAAACGGACTGTATTACCAGTCAAAATGATTTTATAATATACTCACCATCTTTATTAACATTGTGTGTCAAACCTAGTTCTCGATCGTGTACGAAACGAGATTTCCTCGCGAGAGAATTAGATACGTTTTGCATCACACAAAATATAAAGGAGATTTGCATACTCCATAATGATGACACCGCTAGTATCATAACAGAACTAGCTCAATATATAAATAAATATAGCACAGGGTCCGGACCCCGATTGTGCATAATAAAAGGTGTCAAAAAGATAAATAATAAAGATGATCAACGAGTAATATTAAATGACTTCCATTTATTGCCAACTAGTGGCCATGCAGGCATTCGGAGAATGACCAACAGCTTAAAGCGTTACTACTATTGGACAGGTATGGATAGCGACATAATAAAATTTGTCAAAAATTGTGATAAATGCCAAAAACAAAAGTTCCATAGAAATATTAAGCAGCCACTATGTATTACTAGTACAGCAACAACTGCGTTGGACAAAATATTTTTGGATTTAGTAGGTCCATTAACTAAGGATACAAATGGATACTGTTACATACTAACATTACAGTGTGAACTTACTAAGTATGTAGAAGCATACCCACTCCTAAATAAGGAAACGGATACGGTAGCGCGATCGTTTGTCGATAATTTTATATTACGTTATGGCATTCCTACCGAAATCGCAACACATAGGGGAACCGAATTCCTTTCATCAACCATGCGAGAAGTATGTAATATTTTAAAAATAAACCAACTGCAATCTACTGCGTACCACCATGAAAGTCTTGGTTCCTTAGAAAATTCACATAAAGCTTTAGGAGCATTTTTAAGAATACAGACAGACAATCATGCTTGTCAGTGGTCAGATTGGTTACAGTATTGGTGTTTTTCTTATAATACAACAGTGCATACAGCAACTGAATATACACCGTACGAATTAGTGTTTGGTAAATTATGTAATATACCAAGTAACATTATAAGTAAAGTAGATCCAGTTTATAATTTTAATTCATATGCTATAGAGCTTAAGTATAGATTACAGAAATCCCAAGAGGATGCTAGAAATAATTTAATTAAAACAAAAATTGATAGAAAATTTAAATATGATTTAACTACCAATTCGATTAATTATAAAATAGGAGATTTAGTGTTAATTAAAAAGGAAGATAGAGATAAAATGGATCCAGTATATTCAGGACCATATACAGTAATTGAAGATCAAGGTGTAAATGTCAAAATATTAATCTCGGGAAAAGAAAAAATTGTACACAAAAATAGGTCAAAACCATTTAATTATAGCAAATAGAAAAAAAAACACACACACACACACACACAAAACACATCACAGCATGTCCAGGGCCGCATCCAGGACGGACAGGTCGACACACCGCCAGGTGACATGCCAGAACAAGCGGCTTGTCGAAAGCCGCCAGTCTAGGACAAACACCTCCCCCGCGTACAGGACCGCCAACTCAGTATACAGGACCTCCAAGAGGTCCGGGGCTGGGCAGTCAGGGCACAACAAGGGGTGCCCCACAGGCGCGTCAAAACACGCCAAATAGTAGGCCTCCCCAACCAGGTTGTCCTGCATGACGCAGCAATAGAACAGTTGGACCTCGTGCCCAAGTGAAAATAGCACGCACCGAGCGCGTATTTCTTGAAGGATGTGCTCGGACATGTCTCTCAAATTATAATGAATAATTGATTAGTGAAATAAGACAATTTAAAGGCACAGAAAGTAATAGGAAACCATCATAGTCAGCAAATACCGAATTCCTAATAAGGATCTCCATCTTCCGAACATTAAGATTATATTATGCTTACTTACTAGCAAAGCAAAAATTGTAAGATCAGATAACATAGATCATTTATTTGTAAACATAAAAATTGTACTTGCAAATATTATTTCAATATTTAGATTTGAATTGTATAACCTTAAGTAAAAAAAAAAAAAAAAAAAAACGGGAAAGGTGTAGTGTAGGTACATACCTAATGTACCACGTCACTCAATGACCTACTTTAGAGATAAGGAAAAATAGAATTATATTTTATTAAATGTCAAACATATCGGATTACTTACGGAGAATCTTGAGATGAGAAAATAGAATATCATTTTATGTTACAAAAATAAGGAATTAATAAATTCAAATTAGAGATAGAATTTTAGTATAAAAAGGCATGTTTTAACTCAATAAATATTCAGTATTCAACCTACTACAGTCGTGTTAATTACCCCTCATGGTCATGCGCTAGTTTTCCCCGGTAGACCCTATGTCCTAAGTGTCACGGTAGTCTAAATAAGTACGTAAGTAGTTGTTACCTTGAACAGGAGTGTAATGGAATGCGTGCCTTCCATCTGCCCGAAGAACGGACCAGACTTTCCAAACTGATAAGTTAAGTCCGTAAGCAATAACTCGAATGCTTGTTGTAGGATCGTCATCAAAAGCTTGAAGGATTCTCTCATCAACTCCAACATTATGTTGCCTCACATTCACTCGGGGCTCCCGAAAATTTAAGTTTCCGGTCTCCCTCAGACGTCGATAGGTAGTTGAGAAGGTCTCGTGGTGAGGTAATTGTCGATCAGGATATCGTTCTTGATAAACTCTTTGCGCTTCATGCGAATTGCAATTTGCTCTACCATACGCCAACAACATGTCAGCATACTCCTCGTTACTGAAGTTGGGCATTGTAACGAATACGCAAAGATAAACACAACAAAAACAATTCAACAACAGATTTAACAAAAAAACAATAACAAGATTCTAATTTGACAACGATAGAACAACGGTAAGCGTACGGGCACTTTGAATAGCAGAGTAATCTCGACTGATTCCGAGCTAGTGACCTTCACCAACTTCCAACTCGATAGACAAAGACAACAATTACTGTACATACTAGTAAGAGAGAGACAAACTTTTTACCTGCTGCTTGTTAATCCTCGATCCGCGTTGACTGGTTGTTAGTATTGTATTGTTCATACAGGTTACATTGTTAGAGTGCGTGTTCAGCCCTCCTGGGTCCTGACAAACGAATCCTAATTTGACCACCTTAGGAACGATTTCTTATGTCATGTACTCGTAGCATATCGTTGGAAAGGGTAATAACTAGAGAACTTTTTAAAAGAAAGCTACATTCTAAATGACTTTTTTTTTTAATACTGAATTTAGAAGTTGTCACTTCTCATAACATTTACCCAGATTTACCACTTTCAAAGCTCATAAGTTTTTTTTGTTGATATGAATTGTAACAAGTAATAATTTATTTAGAATGGGAATACATCGCAGAATACAAGCATAATTTATTTTGTGGTAATACAACAACAAACTAAAAAGTTATAACGATTTAAAGGTAAGATTTCGGGTATTTTTAAAAAAAACTAAAAAATAACATATCTAGACTACCGTGACACTTAGGACATAGGGTCTACCGGGGAAAACTAGCGCATGACCCCCCTAACCCCCCAAAAAATCATGTCGGTCCATGTGCCAAACACCCTGTATAATCTGGTAAGGCCTTTACTATTTATTTTAAAATTTTAACAAATGCAATGGCTCTATAAATCGCTTCAGCTAGATAATATCGCGTCTATATTATCTCTTGGATAATATCACTAAGTCAGAATGAGACACACTTACACCCATATTCTTAGTCGTTTCCTCCAGATGTCTTCGACTCATCCTTACTCCAACATAATCGTATTCTCAGTTGACAGAAACGTGCTTCACTTGAGTTTTTTTTGGTGCCTCATAACCAACCTTGAAACTCCCTCAAGACCACTCACGACGATAAACAATTGTTTTTTTGGTGTTGATTTTGATAAAAAGAGTGAAATTTCGGATTTTGAAGAGTTTATGAATTATTTCGATGACAATCCATAAGCTTATCCTGCCCGAAGATACATATTATCTTTGTACACCCCCTGCCTTTCTTAAATTCACATAATTCTTTCCATCCAAAGGTTGCCTGGAAGAGATCGCTTCTAAGCGATAAGGCCGTCTATTGTACTTGTCGCATGTAATATATTTTTTATGATGATCTTTATCTGGTATACTTTTAATGTTGTATTGTATTGTATTGTCCAACAGTTTTACATAAATTGCATGGTGGTTGATTATAGTCAAAGATGTTGTTTTTTACCTAGTTTTATTATGAGTTTAAATTATGAAAACACTATTAGTACCTATTATATAATACTATACTTAATTCATACATGATGAGATGATACACCTCCATAGTCCGACAGACTAGAGCTTGTTCTTACCGACCTTCTGCTTTGACCTTAAAATAATAAAAAAGCGATTAACATTCAAAAAAATTGTGAAACATATTCTTTGTAAAAAAGCTTATTACAAAATATCAGATTACCTAGAAGATAAAAAAGCTTGGAACGAGTTTTGCTCCAACTCAAAATCTACCAACTTACAGATAAGCAAATCAAATGTACTAGACACATAAGTTATGAACATACTAGTGGTTTCTTCTCACTTCTTCCACTGGTGGACAAAAAATTGAAGTGAACTATAAAATAATTTAATTGATAATAATGAATAGTATAAATATTACCTGTCTAAGTGCTTATTTGTAAGCTTAAAGAAATAAAAACTTTTCATTTTCATTTTTCTAGAATAACATATACATACTATGCTACTTTTTATCCGACATTAGCTTTTATTTAGATGAGTAGGGTTTATCCAGCCCCTCACGGATTGATACAGTCATCACAACGTTGGCAGTCGCAGAAGTGAGGAGAGCGTGGGATCCCAACGTTGTTAAAGCTTGAGACTTTACAGTCGTTGGAGCCTCGGCAATGCCATGCCTGATACCGCATTGAGAGAAATAGATCTTGGTTGAATCATGTCGTATCTTGATGTATTCGGAGAAGCTATCACCATCGCTGTATCGGTAAGGGAAGGCCGGGAAAGCCACTCCTCCTGAGGAGTGGAAAAGCGTTTTCAGCATGCAGTCATCGCATGTTGAAGACTCAATCCAGGCTACGATGGTGACGGCACTTGAGTGTATTTTGAGAGCATCACCGTCCTTAATGGCGCGTAGTAACCAGGAGATAGCAAATAGCAGGCTCTTCAGACCAATTCCCTCGGAGTGACGACGACGTACTCGATTGATGATTGCTCCCAAAAACCACTGCCCCAAGGTATTCGGGGTCATGTGAGTATTCGACAGCTTGGGGATAGTAATGGAGGCGAATAAAGAGACAGAGTTGAGTTGCTCATCGAAAACGTGAAGTGGAGGGGCGAAGGAGGGCATCCAACGCCCGCGAACTGAGTCGTTACGTTGCATTTTTTGTATAAGCTGGGCAACGAGAACGCTCTCGAAACGCTCTATGAAACCAGACTCCAGGCATAACTAGTGTTTATTTATTCTATGCCTTAAGAACTCCCCACATATCTATTACAGGCCGTTCTTCTCCAGACATAGGGTTGTTTATTTCGCCCAATGTTTCTGTAAAAATAAATAACATTTGTAACAGAGGAGCGCGGGGAGGGAGGTGTCGAAGTGAAACAACAGCGGTACGGATGTAAAGTGTATTAAATAACTGCTATCTACGACATTAGGAGATCGAAGGCTTTCAGAAAACTATCCCAACAAGGGTGGAAGTAGTGCTCATGCCACGTCGAGGGTTGTAGCAGATGAGTTTCAATATGTTCTATCTACTACAAGGGAGGTCGAACGCTTCCAGAACACTATCCCAACAAGGGTGGAAGTAGTGCTCATACCACGTCGAGAATTGTAGCAGTTGAGACTGACAGGATTGATGATACAAATTATGAGTTCACAAGTCACTAAAAACGTGAAACGATAGCGCCTTCTAATTTGACCTGTGGCAACATCTAGTTATAATTTTACGAACTAACTTGGATACACTTTTATATGGTTTGTTACACATTGGAATTTGCAAGCAGATATAATCATATATTATTTTCTATCCATGGATTGAACTTGAATAGGATATTCATGAAACTAATATTTTATACATTATACAATACCTGTAAATGGTGCTTCAGAAGTCTCTTGTTGGGGCACCACCACAACATACTCTTACCACTGTCATCGGGTACAGGAGCAATTGGGAGTATCACTATCGATTGTGTGGATCATCTCTATGTCCGTGAGCTCGGCCAGTACATGTGTATCGATTAACATTGAATCCTGGCTAGTAGAAGCACCAGGTTCTGGACTTTTTTGGTGGGGTCCACCTCCAGTACGCATACGGTCCTTTTTTCTGTGTAAACAATTCTGTCTTCCTCCTTGTTTTCATATTATCGAAGTATTTTTTCACCTGAGCTTCATTCTCTAAAAAGATGGTCGGTATTTTACAAATCGCACATAAGTATATTCTACTCTAGCATTTATTATCAGAAAATGGGTAGGACTCGGCGCTGTTTTTTTACTTTCATAGTATCTTGGCATTTGTTTGTCTCAAACGTTGTCGTACTAGTAGGTACTTATCATGATAAATAAATAACAAATGCTGTAAGCAATGAAACTTACCTTGTTATTCGTCTCAATTGAGTTGAATTCGTTGGTAAGCTTCGCCCATGCTGTTCTTTTTACTACAGGATTTCCTGCGGTAATAGTGGCCGTAGAATTTAATTTGTATTGTATTATTAACTCCTGCAAACATATTTTCTCCTCCGGGGAGAAAAATTGACGAGACATCTTATATAGGTAGCTGAACACTGAATTCTGAAACCTGAATGAAACAAACAACACAAGACGCGATGCGATGATTCAACTTCAACTCTTTGGAGAATGGCTCTGCGTGTGGTAATGTAGACAATGTCAATGTCAATAGTTTGACGAAACAATCCGACATTTCATTGAGGTAGCACAGCCATGAATAAGAAGTTGAAGTTCCTTGTTGGCCAACATAAAAGCAATACATTTCCTCGAAACAATGACGTCACACCTTTCCTCATCTAAAGTGTACCTTAGTAAGGATGATTCGAGGGACCATTCAAAAACATTTGCGTTTTGTCTAAGAATACCATTTTCAAGGCAACTCTCGAGGAAACCTCCCAAATGTCCTTAATTGAGATTGATTGGAGGAACATTATAAGGAAACGACTAAGAATATGGGTGTTAGTATTTTATACTTGGAATAAATGATGCCCAAAAATGTATGGACCAAACACCCGGAATCGATTAAAACGATTTATGTTGGGCAAGGTAGAGTAAACATACTATATCCCAAATCCAATATTTTTTTTTGATTTAACAATCGCCAAGTACTAAAAAAAAATCGTAACAAATTGAGAATAGTATTATAAATCCATGATATTTAGAGCAATATTGTGACTAATTGTGAGTAATATGGAGAGATATTTGAGAGTAAAGTACATTATACATGTATACTGATTATAATTATATATCAGTTTTATATACACTGTTTATATCATAATATAAATATATATCAATTTTCACTGGCATTATTATTATAAGGCTATTAACCTAATAATGAAAAAAACTTAAAATGTTACAGTTCATTTATTGATAAAATGGTAAAAATGCTACATATTATTTTCTTAATCTAGGAGAACGCTATCAAAAAATCCTGCTGGTTTTTGAAGCCCCTCGTGTCTTGCAAATGCAAGGTAGTATAGCATGCTTATTATATGTGCACAACTGCCTAAAGTTCGACGAACATGAATGCATGAACAAACATGTTCAACAATTGCGTCCCTGCTGTTATTGTGACCCGGTGTATACATGATATATGTGTAGTAAGTTCTGGATCGAACATGCCGTGACTTTATGCGACCTCTCAATAAAGTTTTGTCACCTAAGCCACCAATATTAATATGATGAGGATGTCTGAACACTTCTATTTCGTAGGTACCGTTCTCTCTAACATGCTCCCAACAGTAAGAACGTGCTATCTTTAAGTGATAGGTGCCTACAGCGAACAAAAGTAATTCAGAGTATGGTAACCTTGGAAAATCTTGTAGGTTTGGGACGTTTGCTTGTAATCTTTCAAACGCTACTCTTTGACGATTCATATTATTTCGATCCACATAATCTGCCAGCACCTTGGAAAATCTTGTAGGTTTGGGACGTTTGCTTGTAATCTTTCAAACGCTACTCTTTGACGATTCATATTATTTCGATCCACATAATCTGCCAGCAGGTTCGGTTTATGCATGTTAGTATTTATTATGTTAATGAACGCGTCAGAGTATTGACTATCAGCATATGGTTCTTGGAAAGCGTTTATGATAGCTGCGGCAATTCTAAAATCGGTCATTGCGTATGACGCTGATTTATTAAAATATGTATTTCGAAATATTTTGAAGTCTCTTTTGAAGCGACCGTTAATGGTCTCGACTACCCATCGGACCATCGTTATGAGTCTTGATTTGTTGGCATCCTCTGTGCTGAATTGGGTTTTATGTTGCTTTTTAGATGGCGGCATGTGCGGTTCGAAACCACATTCTTGTAAATCAGGAATAGCGTCTCGGAATCCTCGATCCAAAATTAGTGCATCGCCTGCGTTTTTTCTCCAATGCAGCGTCGAATTTCCTCTTTTAAAACATGAGTGGTTGTGGGCTTATTGGCATATACTTTAGACTTTAAATAACCCCATAAAAAGAAGTTCAAAGGCGTTAAGTCGCAAGATCTAGGGGGCCAATTCTGATCACCAAAAAATATGGTCCAATAATGCCTCCAGCCCAAAATCCGCACAAAACAGTGACCCGTTGTGGATGCATTTGTTTTTGAACAATCACATGTGGGTTCTCTGAGCCCCAAATGCGGCAATTCTGACGATTAACAAAGCCATCGAGATGAAAATGTGCTTCGTCGCTAAAGATGATTTTGTTTGAAAAATCTGCATCCCTGTTTTGGCGGTCGATAATCCATTCAACGAACTCTCTTCGCTGTCCATGATCATGAGGCTTCAGTTCTTGTGTTATTTGAACTTTGTAAGCATGGAGATGCAGATCTTTAGTGAGTATACGCTGGAGAGAGCTTCTTGAAATTTGCAATTCTTGTCCACGATGCCTAATGGATGTTTCTGGATGTTCACGGACATTCTGACGCACTAAGTCGATATTGCCATTTGAACGGCTTGTTTTTGAAGTCAAGTCAATATTCCGACCATATTTTGTACGGAATTTTCGAACCGTACCCGCTAAACTTTCATTACTTTTGAAATATTGTTCAATAATAAAAACGCGTTGATCTTTCGTATAACCCGCCATTTTTACAAACCCTAAACATTCAGCTGTCAAATTTAGTTTTTTTAGGGTTGCCAGCAATAAAATACAAAAATGGCGGCAAGTTTAAATCTTGCGTCCTTTTTGGGACACCCGATAGTTCGGTATGCGTCTGTTTCTTCTCACAACTTCTTCTCGTGTTATATGATCAAACCCCAAATGAACAGATACAAAATCTCGATCCAAGCATTCCCTTGTCAAATGTATTTTTCGCTCAAGATTCTGTCTTGACATACTGAAAACTGTTGCCAATAGCACACCGGGCTCGCCTGTCCGTATTTTACTTAAATACGCTGCTAGGTCGGTATTGAGTGTTTTAGAGATTTCTCGAAGAGATGGAACCTCGTTGAGCATACTGTTGAATTGCATATGGTTCAGTCCAGTCCAAAAATGTAGGGTGTCTTCGTCAATTTCATTTAAATTCTCAAAGTTAAGCGACGATTTCTGTTCAAGAGCTTTTGTATAGATTTTAATGATATCTTTCATATACTCAGCGTTAAAGTCATTTAAGCGGCGGGATACGTGTGTCGCAAAATCTTCCCATGTGGTGTTGCTTAAATGGTTTTGGCCCTGCACTAACATAATCACAAAAACAAAAAACTTTTGTTTACGAACGCGCTCCGGGGTGGCTTTTAAAAAAAGACTTATTTTAATTAACCCTAATTTATTATAAAAAAATACAATGTAGAGACTCGTTCGAAGTATGAATCGAGAATGCCAAGTTCCTTATAATCTAGGTAAAAGAAGACATCGCGATTGACGTCATTTACACGAGCCGTCGTCGACTCAGCTGAATGCTCCAAGTCCGTGCTATTGAGGTCGGTGCTAATGCAGCAGTTTCCATACATCAGCCTTGCGTAACACCTCCCCCCGAAGAACAGCGACTATAGAAGCTTGTCGTAAATTGAGCTGGTGACAGGGACGGTGTAGAGTCCTTGTAGTTCAGCTTGGCTATCTCCAGAAACTTCGTGTGAGTTGATTGTCTTTACTCTGTAGCGCCGGTAGAGTAGAGCTGCGAGTGCGCATGCACCGAATAGAGTGATGACGTACATGGGTATTGTAGTATGATATAGACTGTGACCGGGGTCCTGTTCAAGATCCAATGGCAATTGATGTAGAACTTTCTGGTTTGTTTCGTGAAGATAATTCAAATTTATTGTGTTTAATTTGAATGCTGGAGCTGAAGATGATGTTCTGAAGTCGAAGTTTTCAGGCACGTCCATTTTCAGTGCTTGTCCCTTCAGACGACCCTTAGTGTTGGAGATCATGAATTCGGCGGTTTTCATGAAGCAGTTTTGTGGTAGTATAGTGAGTTAACTTCCTTGAAGTGTCTTTTAGAGATCTTGTCCACAGGAGAGATGTACTTTCGTAAAAGTCGGGAAGCTGATACTGTAATGTTTCTCGTCGAGTTATTCGTATGCTAGTTTTTCTAAGGTGATAGTGGTAGATGTGCAGTTTCGGCTTCGCTGCTGCGTAGATATAAGATGCTGGATGCAGTCATCTGATGATCGGCTCTGCAGATTTCTTTTCTCCTCGCAGAGGTACCAGTTACTTGTCTTCGGGCATTCTGCCTCTATGCAGTTTAAATCTTTCTCATGGATGGCTAGGTACGGGAAAGGAGGAGTAAGGATTTCGTGGTTTTTATTAGGAACAATGGATAGCTAACTTCGACGACCGATGTGGCGCGGTGGGCGAAGGTCCGCCTGCGACGCAGGAAGTTGCGGGTTCGATTCCCGCCTCGGAACAATTGTGTGTACGATCTGCAGATATTTGTTCCGGGTGTTCTGGTCGTTTTCTATGTATAATAAAAAATATCTATCTATGCTATATATTGTATTATGTATACCAGTTATCTAGTACCCATAACACAAGCTCTGCTTACCATGGGGCTAGATAATGCTGTGTGAATTGTCCAGCATTATTTATTTAGCTTATACATGTCGTAAGTGGATGGGAACACGACGGGAAATTTATATACTATAACTATCTGATTACCTACGTAGTAAGAACCTAACCTAATTATATCGAAATATTCTCTAAAATCTAAATCTAACACTTTCGAACTGCTATATAGTATATTAAATCTACGAATAATCTCGCGAATTGTAAACAAATTAAGGACCGAATGATGCATAGTAAAAATATTTTCAAATAGATTAAATGAGGCTCGAATAAAAAGTTAGTTTTATTGTGTAGCTGAGGGCTAAAGTTATCGATTTGATTTTCAACTGCAATAATTTTGCTTTGTAATGCGTTAAGGTCCACGTATTGTAGAAAGGAATGGTGTTCGGTATAGTGAACAAACTTTATAAATAAAAGTAGATTTTGCTTGAATTGGGTGTATTAAGGTGGGTCTACGCTAGACGAACCGAGCACGAGCGGAGCCATTCAGGTTTCGTCGTTCACGGTGTCAAGTGTGGACGTACAACGAACCTACAACGATCACTGTCCTCGAACGCAGTTTTCCACAGTGTGCTCGCGGCTCTTGGCGAATATGGACGATATTAATAATATTGCAGCAGCCGCTGCTGTTGCAGCGATTATTATAGCGGTGGTCAGCAAAAATAGAAAAAGGCGAAGACGATGGGGATCTACAAATATATATAAAATGAGATCCAATCAACAAAATTTAGATTTGTTAACTATTTTGAGAGGTCAAGAAGCAACTGGCCAATTTAAGAACTTTCTTCGAATGACATCGACAAACTTTGAGAATCTACTACGCTCAATTGGACCGCACATTGCGAAAAAAAATACCAAATTTCAAGAGGCTATATCCATTCAACAGAGGTTGGCGGTAACGTTGCGTTTTCTGGCAAGTGGCGATTCATTCACCAGTCTCCAATATACTTTTAAAATGTCCAAACAAGTAATAAGCAACATTATTCCGGAAGTCTGTACAGCACTATGTATTGAATTAAAAAACTACGTAAAGGTAAGTAATGTTTTACTTTAATAGAAACAATATGGTTAAAAAAGTTAATTTATATAAACTCAGAAAAACCTTCCATGGTATCTGATATAGTGGATTGTGTATCGACGGAGGATGGCTGCTGATAAGAGGAGTCAATCTGATTTAGATTGGTAGACTGACGAGAGGTTGACGGTGATGCTGAATATTCATTGGACGAATAACCTGTTTGGTAACCAGTGCGATAAGTTGCTTGAGGATGTGAAAATTCATAATGGCCCATGTCAGCTTTCATAATAATGTCAAAGATTGCATGCTGCATTGCTATCTTTGTTTGAGCACTATAAGTGTCCATTTTTGAAGCCAAAAAATCCGTAAACGCTTTTGTGTTCTTATCAACGCAATTAACTTCTGTTGGTGCTCCAAGTTTCTTTTGTACATTGTTTAATACATCTACAGCGCTTTTAAGCAATTCGTTTCCCGGTTGATTGAATCTGCGGGGTTTTTTAGATGGAATAGTCGGTTCTGTGTGTGTGTGTGTTCCTCTTCCGGATTATTACTCTGTTCCTCTGCCGGATTATTATTCAATTCCTCTCCCAGAGTATTACTCGATTCCTGTAAAAATAATAATAACAATTATTTATTTTTCAGCTACCTAAGACTTCTGATGATTGGCTAAAAATCAGCAAACACTTTCAAGATACATGGAATCTGCCACACTGTGTTGGAGCTATTGATGGCAAGCACATAGTCTTGCAAGCACCAATTCATAGTGGAACTGAATTTTACAATTATAAATCATTCTTCAGTAATGTTCTTTTTGCATTGGTTGACGGTAATTGCAATTTCCTATTCGTTGACGTGGGGTGCCAAGGTAGAATATCAGATGGTGGCATTTTTAAAAGTTCCCAATTATGGACAATGATTCGAAATGCTTCTTTGAATTAACCACCATCGGAAACATTACCTAACCGGCAAATAAATATACCATATTTCTTTGTTGGTGATAGTGCTTTTGCCCTACATGAAAATGTGATGGTACCCTACCGTGGAAACCATGTCATGGGTTCTAAAGAGAGAATTTTTAATTATAGATTAAGCAGGGCTCGGCGAAACGTTGAAAATGCTTTTGGCATAATATCTGCAGTGTTTCGAGTACTAAGGAAACCAATGCTTCTAGAACCTAAAAAAGCTGAGTTAATTGTATTGACCACTGTTTATCTACACAATTACTTACGTTCTAACAGTACTGATTATATCGTTCAAACATTGAATAATACAGAAGAAACTACACCTTTTACTTCTTTTTTGCCTCTCAGGCAAATTCCAATACGATCAGCATCTCATGTCAAAAAGTTTAGAGATGAAATAGCAGATTACTGTATTAAAGAAGGCAAAGTTGAATGGCAGCAAGAATATGCTTAGATATGTGTGATAATAACTTTTACGCCACCCTTGGCCGTTAAGTAGGAATTACAATATTAAAAATATTATATATAATACTAAAAACTTACCGTATTCAATCTTTTACGAGGGTTATCACGGTCATCCAAAAATTTGAGATTATTATATGCGAACCACCTACTCACATACACTTGCGATGCACCTGTAATAATAGATAGTCAATTGTATACTGATTATAACACAAAGTTCAAATAAAATAGAAATGATTATAACATAAAGTACAACTATAACAATAGAAATGACTTTTTATTACCTTTGCCCGTGCCCTTAGATTTATCCTCCTTTTTTTTCTCTCTGCGATATGAAGCCAATAAACTAAGAATTTTATTTTTGCACAATTCTACATCCTTACCCAATTCTTGGGATATACGAGACCATGCATCACTCTTCTTATTTTTTTTAAAGTAATCCTCATGTTTTGGGTCCCATATCAAAGAATTATTTTGATATAATTCAATTAATTGCACGGAAGCATCTTCGGTCCACGTTTCCATGATGTTCGATTCGAGCGAACGACGTCTGTCACTAAACACGTCCACGAGCGCACTGCGAGCGCGAAGCAAAACCCTTTGTGTTCGTCAAAAAACCGACAACAGGCGGAACGCAGCCGAGCACGAACGAAATGTTCGCAGCGCGCTCGTTCGAGGCTTGTAGGTCGGTCCACACTATACGAATTGTGTTCGGCTCGTGCTCCGCTCGTGCTCGGTTCGTCTAGCGTAGACCCACCTTTAGGCTTTACAATTGAATTACAATAGGTTTTTGGTAGATAGAATTAGTCGACACGCTTTTTCGTTCTTGTCTTGTCCTTATGTCAAAAGGCGGCGGGCGCGCGTCTCTTTGCGTGGCTTTAGGGATTGGTGCCTTTTGAATAGCCGCGCCATGGCGTCGGCTCTCCATAGGCCGGTTCTAGTGCGACGTGTGGTGGGATGATTGGCCCTTTCTTCTTCGTTCAAAAACTGACAGGAAGGTTGACGCGTTCGGAAACAGTTCGGCGTAAACAAATGGTAATGAGTAATGATTTTAGCGGGGCCAAGTTTAAAGGGTAAAATACCAGGTCCATCATCGAGGCTTTCAAGTTTTATCTCCTGCATTAGAGCTGGGGCCAGCAGCAGGAGGAATATCAGGACAGTCGTGTAACAATCGGGCGCTTAGGGAGACGCTTTAGCCTAGATTTGGCTATGGGACCTCGCTTTTTCTTAGTTTAAATATGAATAGGGAGGTCTGCCATGACGACGTCATGAGTAAAACGGGGAGCTAATTTCTGTCGGGAAGCGAACGGATTTTTCACGAAAATCTGTTGTTCAGGAGAGTATTCAGCCTCTGGTTGTGTTGTCGTACACATGTCATGAATCGCGTTATAGGCTTTATTCATCTTGTCCTTGTGGCTAGTCATGTACTGTTGTAACAAATGTGCGGTAAGGTCTACGTCAAAAGGATCTCGAGGGTCGTAATGTCCTGTAACTAGGTACTTCTATCGGTTTAAACCTATTAAAACTATGAATACTACTACTATAGGCCAAAAGGGCGTAGGGCATTAAATTAATTACAGATTCGGATTTTTCCCTATCTGTCCTAATTTTAAGATGTTCTAATATCGTAGAGTGAAATCTTTCAACAATCGCATTTTCGTTAGGCGTATGGGGAGCTACTCTATGATGCTGGATTTTATGCATCTTAACGAATTCCGCAACAAGTTGGTTTGTGAATTCGCTACCGTTATCTGTAACCATAGTTGTTGGAATACCTTGATGAGTACAAAAGTTCAATAAGGCCTGTACTACACTTACAGCTGTGCCATCTCGTAGATAATAAGCCTGTGCGTATTGGGGCTTACTAGCGGGCGGTACTACTTGGAACTGTTGTTAAATCGGTGACCGGTCATATTTCGCTTGGCCACAGATAGTGCATTCATTAAGACACTTAACTTATTTTCCAAAACCAGAAGAGGTTGCAAACAGATCCTATATTCATGGCTTCTTGATATGGACTATGATGAGACGGAGGCCATCTTATCATACTGTAAGTAAACAGATATAGAGAATAGGTATGGCAATTGTTAATTTTTTATTTGATTGTATTTGTATAGTGGTACGTAACGGAATTGAAGTAAGAAGTCAAAGTCATTCAAGTATGTTCCGAACAATACTTGAGTATTAACTTTGTCACACTAAATTAAAACCAAACTCCTTTTTGGTCTCTACGACACAGGGTATCCTAGTGTAGAGATCAAAGTGAGATCACTATAATATTTAGTCCTAGTATAATTAGCAAAATATGAATAATTTTAAGTTGATGTGATTGTGTTGTTACTATGTATGCATGTATTTTTGATCAAATAAATTATTATTATTATACACTCATTTATTTAAATTCTCGTATAAAAAACATTTTTTACTATAGAAAATACAATAAAATATTATAAAACTATTCTAAAGTAAAAAATATATCAAAACGGTAGATCACCGACCGCGAAGCTAGGCTCAAGCGGCCGGTGACTAGGGCTGCAGAGAAAGGAACTTCCTGACGATACGTGCTGAGTCCAAGAGTACCGCCTTCTGGATCTGGCCCTTGATCCAACTTCCTAACAAGAGTCTCTTCAGGTGTTGATCGAGGCTCTTCGCTATTACGCCGTTAACCGAAACGACTATCGGGACTATGGTCGCTGAATCTACATCCCACATGCTGACAACCTCGTTAGCCAAGTCAAGATATTTGCTAAGTTTATCTTTCTCAGCTCTAACGAGGATAGCATCATGCGGTATGGTGACATCAGCGAGCACCGCCCTCCGTTCTAACTAACCGATCTATCAGTACAATATCAGGCTTTTTCGCAAGAATAGTCCTGTCCGTAATGATAGATCGGTCCCAATAGAGCGTGGCACGGCCATTATCAAGAACTGGCGCCGGTGTGTACTTATACTACGGAACTTCAGGACAAGTAAGGCCGTATCGGAGAGTAAGTTGCTGGTGTATAATTTTGTTATTATTATTGTAAAATTTCAAAACCAAGATTATTCTACATTAAGTATAGTTTAAAAACTCGTCGTAGGTATAGAACGCCTTCTCTATGAGCCAGTTTTTTGTTTTAGTTTGAAATTATCTAAACTCGGTGCGTCCCTAAACTTGTCTGGGAGCTTATTGTAGGTAGCTGCCGGCCAACTCTTGAGACTCGATTCCAATCGTAATTTGAAATTATGATCGAAATCGTGCCATTTGGTACTCTTGACCGCGCAACTAGCGCACGATTGGAATCGAAATTGGTGGAATTTTATGGAACTAAATGAAATCGACTCTTCTCGAAACTATCAACTTTTTTGGCACTCTTGACGCGATTTTGACGTTTCGTATTGAGAACGGAATCGAGTTTGCGATAGAAATTTCACAGTTGCCAAAAGTTAACTTTTTAGCGATTGTGCGAGGATATTAGTGATTTACAGAGTGATTTTAAACGAGAAAATGGCACATTTGGCTCTTATAAGTGATATTTTAACCAATGCTCATCGAGAAGACATAAGGCAAAGGCGAAATACAAGAAGAATAGCCCGGTATTCAGAAAATGCTTTTGCCATGACCGACGACGAATTCAAAAAGTGCTACAGGGTCAGCAAAAGCCTTTTTAACGTTATAAGTACCGATTTAGTGCCTTTGATGCCTAAGCCTTCGCGTCGTAGTGATATAACCTCAAGATACAAGGTTTGTAAACACAAAGTTGAACTCTCATGCGTGGTATTTTGTAGTGGGACTCACTCTCCAGGCCTAAATGTTTCAGTCATGTATGCTTGCTAGCTTGGTTATGTTTACAGCTACTAGAAAACCATCTATTTCAGAAAAACTTCATGAAAATTGTAGGGTAAATAAATATTTGTTAAAATCTAGACTGTTTTATTTCTAGATTTTGGTGGCTCTTTCTTTTTACGCTACGGGAAGTTACCAACGATTAGTGGGTGGAACACATGGCACCATGATGTCCCAACAATCAGTTTCAAGAGCAATAAAAGAAGTTACAGCGGCACTCAACAATGAAGGAATTCTCAACAAATGGCTAAAATTCCCCCAGACAAGACAACAACGGGATTCCATCAAAAGAAGGTACCTACCTAGTTATATTTTAGTAAGTTTCTCTTATTTAAGCATACCTAGTAGAGTATTGTATTTGTGAACTTAGTAAATACATACAATTCCTTTACCCTATTTAATACTTATTATAATTGATGAACACATTATTTTGATGTGTGATAGTTATAGGCACTATTTATGAATAGTCTAATAAGCATAACATCAAATCCTGTTTCAGATTTTATGAAAAGTTTAAAATTCCAGCAGTTGAAGGCTGCATCGATGGTACCCACATTGCCATAATAAAACCAGCACAAAATGAAGAACGATTTTATAATCGCAAAGGCTTCCATTCAAGAAATGTTCTTATTGTGAGTATTAAAAATGAAACCCATAGCGGATCTCTTTGCCATAAATCATTCTGTTAAAAGTAAACTATGGTCTTTCTTGCAGATTTGTGATGCAGACCTCAACATACTTAGTGTTGATGCTTCGTTTGGAGGAGCTACACATGATAGCTTTGTCTGGAATCAACATCCCGTCAAGAATCAGCTGATAACTTTGAACAATGCTGGGGAAAGAGTGTTCTTACTAGGTAAATTTTTGTTAAAATTGACATGAAACAATTAATTTTGAGTTATTTATTACAATTGCAATAGTGTAATTGTATTTTTCTGTTTTTATAGGTGATTCAGGTTATGCTCAAAGGGAATACCTAATGACCCCTATAGTGAATGCTCCTGAAGGCTCAGCTGAAGAATACTATACTAAACTGCACTGCACAGCCCGCAATACTGTCGAGCGCACTATAGGACTGCTGAAAAATAGATGGAGGTGTACTTTGGGACACAGAGTTCTTCACTATGATCCTGACACCGCTGCTAAAATAATTAATGCTTGCTGTGTATTGCACAATATATGCAACAAAGCACGTTTGTGTCAGGATGACATTGTTATACCTGTAGCATCCATGGGAGGAGTGCAAGACCCACAGGAGGCACTGATAGATAACCCACAAGGGCCTGCCTCTGCTGAGCTGAGGAGGGGAGTTGAAGCTCGTGCACACCTAGTTCAAGAACTGTGGGCAGCTCGGCATCTTCATCCCATTTAACATAATTTTTTTACCAATAATAAACTTTTAAATTATAATGTTTATTTTAATGTTATAATCAGTCCAGAAAAATAATAATAATACTACTATGGCTGAAGAGCAGCAGCAATCCTATTTAGAGCATCAGCCACAGCCTGGCAACCTTCTCTTGTTGCTGCAGATAAACCCTCTATGGCTGTTGATACGTTTGTCAGCTGCTCCACAGCTTGAGATAAAGCTCTCGCCGTGAGGGTTTCAGCCTCAACCCTCTTTGCTTCTATCTCTGCAAATTTCTCCCTGTCTTGGTCCAGCACGGTTCTCCCAGCCCGAGTACGCTGTCTCTGGTTGCTGCGAGGAGACCTCCGCAATGGACTTCTCTGTTGTTGTGGTGATGGAGGACGTGTGACAACTGATGAAAAAATTTAAAAGAATAAATATTTTAACTGAAAAATAAACTAATCATTAAATACCACCTATCTACATATTTCATGCACGCACATGTAGCAGTCTCTGCAACCTGCATAGGAGAAGCAAGGGGCACCATGTCCCCTTGTGTTAACACCTCTATCTCCACATCCTGGCTTGGCACGTCCTGGATTTGAGACTGCAATAATAATAAAATATTTATTGAATATGTACCTAAGTAGGATAAGCAATCTTTACCACTAAGACGATGGACTGCATTTTCAAATGAACTACTTACTGTTGACGGAAAAGGATTGACAGCGACGTGGCTGTCTCCTGCAGCAAATTGAGGGCCACCCATCACTGCCACCAAGCGCTGGTCGATTGGTGTTAAACTGGGGATTTCGTCCGCGACCCCGCCCCCTGTCCGGTTCAACGACTGCGCGTGCTGGGCACACGTCTTCTTCAAAGTATTTCTTTTTTATAGGTACCTACAGATTCAGTCACAACACAATGTTTTTTGAAAAATTAAGAAATTTACTATCCTACTTAATAGTTAATTTCTTTTTATCTTTGTCACAGTGGGGGGTAATCAATAGAGGGCGTTGACTGCACATATTAAACTAAAGGTAAATATTAATAACTAATTTAAAAAAAATTAATGATGTACTTATTTACCTTTGCCCAACCTTTTCCATCTTTTTGGGCACCGCCTAGCGCATTGAGGATTGCCGACAGCTCGTCCCACTTCCTCTTTGTATCAAATTTCCCATGCGCTGAGCGGAGGAGACCCTTAGCAATCCCTGGGTTTTCCCCCAGAAAATCTGCAAGAGCCTCAAGTTGATGGTAGGTAGGCCTACTATTCATTGTTCCCTGAATGGACGAAATTTATTAAAGTAGTATTTTATCATTTTACTTGGATTCTCGTACAATAAAAAAGATTACAGCTTACCTTGATAATTGATAAAAAACTGAATGTATTAAATTACTTTCAACTTTGCTGCACTCTTCAAGTCTCGGAGCAAACTAGTTGAAGATTAATTAGGCTGAAAAGCTTGTGTAAACATCGAGAAGCACTTGAAAAAGTGGGACACTTGTTTGTAATTCCCCGCCGTTTTTTTTTTTAAGCCGGTACGCATCGTGATATTTCATTCTACCACTGTTATTTACAATGCGGAGTCGATCTCATACTCGATTCTAATTTCAATCTCGATTTTGTTCCAGAGTGCCAATTTTACGTTTGGTGAGATTGGAACTGATTCGG
This sequence comes from Eupithecia dodoneata, assembly GCA_947044415.1. Lineage (NCBI taxonomy): Eukaryota > Metazoa > Arthropoda > Insecta > Lepidoptera > Geometridae > Eupithecia > Eupithecia dodoneata. The sequence continues at coordinate 9,072,389 of OX345670.1, forward strand.
ATTAGAATTGGATTGAGATTGAGATTGGATTCAAGGGTAAGCCTGCTGGTCCCATTACGAGCGTCAATCTGTCCGATTTTGCCAGTCTTGCCGCAGGCACCAGCCAGCCGACCGCGGCATTGCGATTGTTGTAGTTGTAGCAGTGCATCTCCGCTTGTTTCGAAAACGAAGAGGTATTTTGACGGACATGCACTGCCACCTGGTAAATGACCATCGATGGGAAGGTCATGATGTGTAGTTGAGCAAAGTATGGTCTCACAGATGTTCTCTGCGACACACGTACTATAGTCCGTACAGCCCTTTTTACATTCTGAAGACGCGTTCCCTTTCGGCAGCGCGTCCGAAGAGCTCGGCGCCGTACTGCATTCATAGATCGCAGTGTAGCGATTGTGATTAACACGCGTATTGTGATTTGAAATTACTTCTGATAATTGATGAGAAAATAAAGATGTCTCTATGCGTTGTTTATCGAAATTACAAAATGTAATTACTGCATTCATGTGAATTTTGATGTCTTTTAATCAATGATGATTTAAATAACTTATCTGGTGCCAGATAAGTTATTTAAATCATCATAACCGTACCGACGTATTCCAAACTGTTTTCTCGTTAGAAAAAAATATGCAACTCCAGCAATACAATTTATTGGATTGTCTGTTATTTATTAAATTGTCTTTTATGAGACTTACTTGTTTGCGAAATACACAAAACCGGTGTAGGTTTTGCCGAAGCTATCAGGTCTTTTTTCTCCGTGAAAGATAAAGATTTCACCCTCTCCTCGCCTATTAAAACTTTCACACACTTCAAATCCTCACAAGGAACAATATCATCTGTATCTACACTCATTTTAAACTCTTAAATCATACAAAAATCTCGAAAGTTAGAACGATAATGCAAATTGTACCAGCTCACTCAATAAACAAAAGTGATTCGAATGAATACGAAAATTTACTTCATTTCTTGTACGAACTTCGTGACCCTAGTTTGTAAAGAACTTCACAGTGAAAGCCCAGCTTAATCTTTCATACAAATTGCTATATAAACCTATAGTAGTTATATCTATAGACGTAGCACTTTGTCATAGGATAAAACGAGACAGATATAGGCGCCCACGAAGCCCCATTGCAAGCCCATGAGTGTGAGCGAGATGCATAGCCCGCGCTCGGTATGTGCCGGCCGGTGCGTTCGGATACTTACTAGATAGTAAAGCTAGATAGTCATAGATAAAAAAGAAACAAATGAATGCATTGGCGCGCGATAATTTTAAGTTAGTAAATGTTTTCGGTCGGTGTGGAATTTGAAGTAGGGCGAACCCGGCTTTTGGGCTTGTATGAAGCTACCGCCACTGAGTCATACCTGCTGTAGACAGCAGGTATGACTCAGTGGCGGTAGCTAGTCGTATTGAGATTTAGTCCTTAAGCTTCTGACCCATTCAACCACTTTTGTTGGAACAAAATTATAAAGGTAAGTGTTTAGGCACTACGTACCCAAATGAAACTCCCGAAATGAGTAGATTACTTGTATTAATAAATTTACAGTGTTTTTTAGGTATGGGGTTTGGGAGGAACAATGATTTGCTTGCGGCTTGAGCTTCGACAACGAACTGTCAAACAACTGGCATCATGCTGGCTTGTTGCTCCTATGTTCTGTCAGGCGTTAACATCCTGCCCCCATTGAAAATCTTGGGTTTTCAAGTTTCTAGTTCTTCGGCAGTTGGAAGTGGGCACAGGCGAACCAAGGGACGGCGCATGTATCCTCCTCTTGTAGTTACATCAGCAGCTCGTGCTATATTGTCAGCAGGACCGTATAATAACTTGGAGATGCGACCGAGTTTCCAGCAGAGCGGTGGGGCGTCATCTTCTTGAATGAGCACCAAGTCTTTAATCTTTGGGTTTAAGGAATTGGTCTTCCATTTATGATGTTGCTGCAATTCAGCAATATATTCTCGCTGCCATCGGCGCCAAAAATATTGGTGAATTTGCTGCAGCCTCTCGTAACGGTTAAGATTGTTAGGGTTGCAGTCCTCCAAAGTAGGCGAAGGCAGCGTGGGGAGCGCCCGGCCAATGAGAAAGTTCCCAGAATTAAGGCATAGGAAATCATCGGGAGAGGACGATAATGGACAGAGTGGACGGCTGTTCAATACGGCCTCGATAAATTCTTGCAGAATATCCTCTTCGTTATTAATATCATGGACTGGAGGTCTTCCGGCATTAATTTGTCGTCTCTGAACACTACCAGTTTCTCGGATTCGCCTATACACTCCATTAAAAACTGATACATGGGGTAACCGGCGATCAGGAAACCGACGTGCATAATCCTGACGAGCAGCTTCACTGTTACCATTGCAAGCGCCGTAACAAAACATAATATCGGCGTATTCTTCATTTGTATAGGACCACACGCTGTTCATTTTGATCAAGCTCTTCGATATTTCAATTGAAATTAAAAATTAAACTACAATCGTGAGTGTAATTACTTCAGAAAACTTGGCGCCAATTTGTAAAACAAAACCAATAAACGCGTGAAAAGATTTAAAAAAACTATTTGAAAACTTTGTTTTTTATTTCTTAACCTGCCAGTTTGCTTCCTGCAGTTAGGTATGCATTAAACCTATTTGCAAGATATTCAAAACAGCGATTTTAAGTTTAGTTCGCATACGAATTTCCGCCTGCTTCCTTTTGTGGTCATTTTTTTTCAGTTTCTCTGAAATAAGTTCATAGTTGTGATGCATTGTTGGAGAGCTAAGAAAACGGTTATTTTTTTAAAATAATCTGCAAGCCAAGTTTCATAGCGTTTTTTTTTTGCTTTTAAGGCATTTTAGTGGAAAAAAATCACAAAAAATATTGAACAATATCGTTTTTCATCTCGCATTTTTTAATTTGGACCGATAATTGTTGTTTTAATATTCATAAATAACCAGTGTTTATTCCTTTTTATAAATCAGAAGAAAAAATTAGATTTAAATAGATAGCTTTTTTAAAATCAATGTTTGATGTTGCATTTTTGACTTATTTTAAAAAAAGCTAAAAATCACGATAACTTAAAAATGTTTCACTTTTGCATGATGCACATGGGGATGAAAATTATCGCAAATAGTCACCCCTATCACCTCCTAACGGGAATACGTCAAATTACCAATAACCCTGTATAAATGCAGCTGCGGGCCATACCAAGAAATCAAAAGATTTTTTCATAGATCTTTTTATTAGGTTTTAAACAATTTCTTTACGTGTAACGTAAAGAAATTGTTGGTTAATGTGATATATGTGTTTGAACTTCAGAAACAAGTTTATTAATATCTGGACAAATTCCACTTGTGCAGAGGCGTAACGAGTTTTCCAGATTTTCATCTGTGAGTCTCGTACGACATTTTGACTTATTTATTAGTCTTAATCATCGAGAAAAATTGTTCGCATTTGTATGTACTTCCAAAAACACAAATGATTCTTCTCGCGAACGCTCTCAGTTGTTTCTATTTCTCTTCAATCACAATCGTGATATGTTATATGTATAACATATCGCACCTCCAGAATAGAAGTGACTCAATTCAAAAAACATGTTTTTTGGGAAATGCGATAAAATGATTTTACGTTTGCGTTATTTTTACATATTTGTATCCTGGCACAACCATATTACGAATTTTCCATATTATTTACATATCATAGGATAGATTGGTATTTTATCTATATTTTGAACTTATTACTTATTGAAAATTTAATTTAATTATACAAGTAATTACCATTTCAAAAAACCTTCCGTAATTGAGTCAGTTTTGTACTAAAACTAAATCAATACTAATGACTTATTTAAAAATAGGTTTCTTTAATGCGGAACGGTCGGTAAAATATTTGGTTTAAAATTAACTTTCGCTTTTTATTACGATGGGATTAATACATTTATAAGAAAAACACTATAATTAAGAAAAGTTAACATCAATAACTTTCTACTAAATCTTTATAAAAAATCGGTAACTAACACAACAACATTATTGAACATTTGAAGTTTACCAATAATTAGAGTCTTTAACAATGGACCCATTATAATTAAAGAAAATCTAAGAAAAAAACATCCAAATTCTCGGTGTAGTCATCAGCTATAAGTATGACATTTTCTTTAGCATATCTTGTTTGACCTTCTTACTGTGTTTTTTTTTCAGATCGAAGATAACTGTTCCTGTTATCATTTTAGCACATATCAGATCAGAATCGATACTATTAAACGATTTTAAGGCTCGTATTATGAAATGAAAGCTTACTCGGTTATATATTTATGTTTGGGTGACGTTTAGTCGTTAGAAAAGCCAAACTCAGGTATAGGTAGGTGACTGAGAAAGCTTTGTATAACACGGGCCTAATACAACAATAAAATAATCGAAATAGAATGTTATCAAACTTAAAAAAACCTCTTAAAAATAATCAAACAAAAACAGTCTTTTTACTGACGCAATCTGAACACATAATTATAAGTTTTGATACAACGGGTATTTATCGCGTTTATTTACCTATTTTTCCCGATGTTTCAATAGGTTGACATACTGTCGTGGTCACGGGATGACTGACTGAAGTGACCACGGCAGTGTGTACACATCCTGTTGTAATCAACAAACAAATGTAATCAACGCTATAAATACCCGTTGTATTATTACTTATAATTAATAAAACAGTATCTTAGCAAATGTAGTCTTCTCTTCCCTACTTTTAATTATTAAATTATCAGTAACTTTATCACTAAATTAACATCATAATGGTAAAACAGGAACTCTAAAGAGGAATTCAATATACCTAGACTTAATCTTAATATTCTAATCATATCACTTTAAAATCACAGTCTGCATCAGAATAGCAACATCTTTTATCATAGTGGAATGTGCTAAACTAAGCCTCATTTTCAACAATACTATAATTTTAAATTAATTCTTAAAACCAAACATCTACAAAGTAGAATTGCAATAGTTTTGCGTAGTAAAGTAGGTATGAGATTTTGCCTGACTAAATCTTTGAGTTAAATTTTCGTTTTACATCACTTTCTTCAAACGTTATAATTTGGCTTAGCCTTTTTTCGAGAACGTGACTCACTAGGAACCGAGCTTGTTGAACTAGAACTCGACGAAGAAGCACTAGATGAACTGCTTGATGAGCTCGATCGTCTGATAAATTGAGTTCTTTGGCCAGGCGTAGTAGGTTCATCTATTCTGATCAATTCATCTTCAGATCTCGGGATATCCATGGCCAACTATGTAGATGGACTAGAAGGTTCCTGATCATTGTCAAAATTCTTTTGTAAAAATAATAATTTAAAGCACTGCACAAATATTTTAAGAAAACTGAGTATGTACAGTCAGCTGCACAAATATGTATACACTCCCAAAATTTCATATTTATGTATACGTGAACCTTTCAAATTAAAGTATATGCCACAATTTTTCAAATTGATGTAGTCATGGTACTTGTCAAAACGTGGTATACAGTTTATCATAATAATGTATACACTATTAAGTCAAATAATTGTATACCATCGAATAACAAATTAATGTAGTCAAGACCACGCCTTAACAATCTATGCAAAAAAGAATCTCACAAAAATTTATTCAGTATTTGGTCTTAAATATGTTATTAAAAAGGCTTTTTTACTTAAAATCCTGCTAGTCGTCATAATACGACCTTAATTATGTATCCATAATGAAGGGCCAGAAAAATGTATACAGCAATTTGTACGATGTTTTTCATTGACATGTATACAAAATGTCCCATTTTACAAAAACGCCTTTTACTAAAATTCCTACAAATTATCATAAATATGTATCCACGGCAAGGCCAAAATTATGTATACATAACTGATAGTCATAAAAATGTACGTAAATGTGCATTTTACGTAGCTCCTCATTAGTGACGAAGTGAGTGAACTCACGCATGGGGATAAAAAAACAACAATTACATAAATCAACTTTTTTATTAATCTTATTAACTCTTTTCACACTAATCACATTTTATGCTATAATAATAATCATTATGGATACATAATAATAATAATAATAATCAGAATAATAATCATAATCAGAATAATAATAATAATCAGAATCAGAATAATAACAATAATCATCATTTAGTATTTTGTGTAGCCCCCTCCAGCATCAATCACTGCCTGTAGCCTGTCGCGCATGGAGGAAACCATGTTTATGCACACTTGGGTTCCGCGAAAGCTTTCCCAAATGTCATAAACATGGTTGATTAGGGCTTCCTTTGTCCTACACTCATTTGTATCCCATTGCTGGACCATCAACCCCCAAAGGTTTTCGATGGGGTTTAGATCGGGACTTTTTGGAGGCCAGGGCAACTTGTTGACCAGTCTGTGGTTCCGTTCAAACCATGCTCGACACACTCGGGCGTTATGAATGGCCGAGTTGTCTTGCACGAACGGAACAGGCTCAGCACCAGGAAAGTAAATTTCTACACTTGGCCTTAACACGTCCTCCAATACTTCAATATACTGAAGGCCGTTCATCCGACCCTCAATTTGGGTCAACTCCCCGGGACCACTGGCATGCATCCAGCCCCATACACCAAAACTGATTCGTCCGCTTCTTCTGGACGGCAAAACATTTTTTTCGACATATCTAGTATTGTCCGAACGCCAAAGAGACAACCGACCATCAGCAGACGAAACAAACACTTTTTCGTCAGAAAAAATGGTGCTGCTGAAGTCGTAGTCCAGGTGGCGCTCAGCAAACTGCAGCCGAAGCTGTTTGTGAGTAGCAGTCAAAGCTGGTTTTCGGGCCGGAATCCTACTATGTAGGCCAGCTGCATGTAAGCGACGGCGTATTGTGGACGACGATACCTGATAATCTACTGATAAATCAGGTATTCGGACAAAGCCACTAGCTCGGACCCTTCTGGTGAGCTCAGTATCCTGGTCGGGAGAAGTTTTTCGATGCCGTCCTTTGTTTTTATGGCAGTTTACGTTGCCTTCTTCTTCCCACCGTTTAAGCCACAAATATATTGTTTTCCTCTGAAAGACAAAGAAATCACAACAATTTATGATGATGATGACACTAAAAACAATAGTTATTATTGTAAATAAAAAATGATATTGCTAGGTAAGTGATTATCTACCTACTACAATAGTAGGTAAACTATCTTATTATGAAATATACCTAACAAGGTAAATTTCATAATAATTAATTTAATAATAATAATTATATAATTGATTTATGTTTAGGTAGTAGTACTTAAATTGAAACTTACCGTGATTCCCAATTCAGTTGCGATATCTGTTACTGATCGTCCTTGTTCTTTTAAAACAACAATTTTGTGCTTATCATGACTCCCGAGTCGATAGGAGATGCTATCGCTCATATTTACTGCAGCCTTCTGTGTTATTAACCTATGAATTTTACTACACCAAGATCGAATACAAAGTAATCGGCAAACACTGGGGTTTGCGAAATCCCGTTCTCTTATCATCAATTTGTGAGGGTAAGCAAAAAATGTAAAACAATTACAAAGCAATATATTCTATTTCACTCTATCCAACTAAGATTTTATATAGATAGACCGAGATAGCTACATAACAGCACAGTTTGCCTCTAATGCAATAACAATGGTTTTGTAATCGGAATGCATTTTTAAATGAAAAATGAACGGTAGCCGAACATCACCACGCATGTCATTGACACTGACAGTGCTAAAGATCATTTAGAGTCTGTCAAAACAAAATTTTAATAACATGTATAGTAAAAAGATTTCCGTATACATGTTATTGGAACTATATTGAAGATTTGATTAAGAAATTATCATGATAACATGTACGTACAAACAAAGGTACACATGCCTAATAAGTTGACATTAAGTGGACTCCGGACTAGAAGGTTCCTGATCATTGTCACAATTCACCTGTAAAAATAATAATTAAAAGCTTTGCACAAATATCGCGTGAGTCTTCAGAATTTTTCTTCGAAAATTTTTCCTGTAATTTTTATCTGCAATTTTTTTTTATTCATTTTGTAAATGAAACTATGAGTAGGTATTACGTGCGTTCACGTATCTCATAAGTAAATAAAATTAAGCAATCATACCTTGATCTGAATATTATCAGGTGGCTCTTCACAAGTTCTCTACCAGAAAATAATTAAAACACAAGTACAATGTTAATATGTAATAAATAAACAAAGTCACAAATACGGCAATAATATTATATCATAATATTTTCCTATCTTTAAGATCTAAACTGACTTTATATTTATTTCTCGAAAATATTTGGCAAGTTAATAATATACATAAGACAACAACGTTACTCTTAGTTTAAGATCTAAACTGACCTTAACTTTAAACGGTCATTAGAATAAGAATAATTTAAGTAATAAACATGATATAATTCGATTAAGGTCATATAAATTAACTGGGCTCAATGTAATAAAATGACACAAAACAACAAAGAGGTAACTTTATTACTAAAAATTCATAACAATCTTACCGGATATTTGCGTACTAAGTTGTTGAATTCGGCTTTAGGTCCTTCCAATACTAAACGCGTAACGACTTGGCTGATGCAATACTGAACAGGATCACTATTCCACGGGGGAGGGATGCGAAAACCCTCGGAATGAAAGAGACGCACATATGATGTTTTGGGCATTCTAACCAACAAGTGGCACTTTTGGAATCACTAGCCGATGCAGTTTTTTTTTCTGAGTCTTTCTCTATATTTAACTCATTTTCCCTAATTTTTGAGATGAGTCACTTTTATTCTGGAGGTGCGATATCACAATTGTGACACTTATTGGTAATAATAAAATGTGTTTCATCCCATGGCCACTCCAATCCATAGTAATAATACTGCAGTAGATTCTCCTTTGTTAAATTTTTGTCGATATCCACAACAATTACCATTTTTATGGTGTTTACTAGAGATGGGCCGAACATGGGTTTCACCGAATACGAACATTCGGCCGAATATTCGGTAAATTCGGCCGAACATTTGATTCCGTTCCGTCGCACAAATGCAAGTCTAAACTTGTTTACGCCAAGCGACAAAACACTTTTATGTAAGTCAATGAAGATGTGAATTGTGATTTTTTAGGAATAATGTTCCTATCATGAATGAAAAAAATACTCGGATGGAGTCTCAGTCAACCGAAGAACGAAGTACTCACTGTAGTACAGATTTTGACATTGTCGGTTTATAGACTACTCGTCCGCCATTACCTCTTTAGACACCAACAGAGTGACATAGATCGAAAAATGAAAAATGTCTTCTTATGTGGTCAGATGTTGCCAAAATCACACTAATTTAGTAAATAATAAACACAGAATCACATTTCACACGTAAATTTCGAATTACATCCACTTATTTCTTCGATTGAACACAAATAACTATCAACAGAAAAATGACAACAAAAACGCAAATCCTGCCGGAGTTACCAGCACGTAAACTTCTAAATTTCCGAATAATGTGGGAGTTTATTAAAAATGTTTGAATCTTTGTATATTATATACATATAATGCTTAAAATTGGAATGAGGTAGGTAGCCTACCTAACATAAATAAGAATTTAAATAGATATTTCTTAAATATTTTATTATATAAAGCTAAATTAACACAGACTGACTTGACTTGCTGATTGACATAACTGTTTTCCTTGATGGACGTATGTTTTTTTTACGGAATCGTATAGAGGGGGTTGAGGTGACCCAAGAAAAATTAAAACTTTGCCGAACATTAGGTGATTCAGCCGAATATTCGGCCGAATATGAATATTCGGTAAAGCTGCCGAATATGCCGAATACCGAATATAAAACGAATATTCGGCCCATCTCTAGTGTTTACTGCTCTTCTTCTTCTTTCTTCTTCAAAGAAGAAGAAGAGCAGTAAACACCAAAATAGTTTAGTTATATGTAACGTATAAGAAAAATTATTAAAAATTATGAAAAAATTATACGTATATTTTATAAAGCAAGCCTAACTACCTTCATCGCTGTCTCTCAAGCACTTATCACACAAATAATCAATAATTATAGGCCCACCAACGCAGTTATGGCAGTATAATTTTTTGCAGGCCATACATTTTGCCTTTTAGTCGAGTATAGAGCAAGTACAAGCACTGCAATTTAGGAATTTGATATTCTTTGTTGATACGATTGCATTGCTCTTTGTACTTTTCTTTGGTACACGTTTGTTCTCCTTTTTGCAATTGAATTTATTAGAACTTGGTCCTGGATGATATGATTTATTGGTATTATCTGGCAAAACATTTGCAATCTTTATCGATGTACTTTTCTGTTTGTTCTCATATTCAACACAACTTGATGCTGGAGTATTTGGTTCTGCATCAGGTAAAATATTTTGTTTTTTATGTTTGATTTTTCGTGATTTCCCACACAAAATCAATGGATAATGGTACTGCTGAAACAAATTAAGGCCCTCCTTGACTACCTCGACTACCACCGATATTTGGCGCTAGGGCATTAATCTAGAATGCCTTATCTTATCCTAGAGCTATCTCGAATGAAGTGGAACGATCTCATAAAGAAATGGTATTAGCTCAGACTCGCCATCAAAAACGGGAGACGAGTGGAGATTGGTAAGAAATGCAACTACTAATCTATTCTATATGAACCTGTACTTAATACCTACTCCATTTTTTATCGCAAACAAGTACAGAGAGCCCATAATACCATGTAGTTGCTTAGATAGTTTCACACTTTTACAAGCATAAACTAGTACCTACTAATTTTTATTATTATTGTTATATTAGCCCGCAGTGTCCCACTGCAGAGCAAAGGCCTCCCCCCCCCCTTCTTCCACTCATCTCGGTCCTCAGTAAGGAGAACCCACTCTTTGTTGTATAGGTCTACCTACTAATACCTAATAATAATCTACCGTTCTTTTTCAGTACTACAATGAAAACAAAATATGAAAATGTATGCTGTCGTCGCTTCATTGTTGCAACTACAAAGATTTACATGGTCTGCGGAGCATTATTTTTCCCACTCAATCTTTGTGTCTTTCGAAAAAATAACACAATTATAACCTACCTATGTAAAACAATTAGACAAGTGTTTAGCTTAGAGCGCTTTTGATTAGTTTAAGTGTTGTTTTAAGGGCTTACATACAGTTAGAAGGCTTTAAAAAGACGGATTTCCAAGAATTTTTTTCGCGCAGACTATTCAATTTATTAATTTGAAAATTGGTGTACATATTATAAAAACCTTATAATATATTAACATATTTTTTATTTGTAAAAATAATCATCGCGAATGTTGCTATCGCCGATCTCCTAGAGCTCCGCAAAAAAAACCAATTTTGCGGTGATCACGATATCTCTGGACCGGATTATCTGAAATGAAAAAACCAAATAAATTTCGTTAATATAATACATTATCTAGTATTTAATCGAAGGAATTAGCGAAAAAATAATTTTTGACAAAATGGCGACTTCTCAAAATAAAAGACTCGATTTTGAACGAAAATTTAAGCCTTAAATTGTTTATAAAATGGAAAATATTTATCGGAGAAAAAAAATCTTCGATTAATTACTAAAAAATCTAGTTAAAAAGGTTGTGTTAAAATTTGAGACTGATCGATTCAGCCGTTTTCGAGAAATCTTGATCACCGATTTTGAAAACATAGTTTTGAGAAAAACGCGTTTAAAGTTTCAAAAGCGTATTACATGTGGTACATTTTGTTTTTTTTCAACTTACATTGTCATCTATTCCAGGGCCATATAATAATCCGTTCGCATCGTTGGCAGCTTCTAATAATTCGATTTGATGCTGTCTGCGAGCCATTCTTCCCTCTCTGGTGCTCTCGTGTGATCTCAGGTCGGAGATCTTGATGCGCTGCGGTCCCCGACTGTGAGACGCGCCTCCCTAATGCGCCTTCATAAATGTGTCTATAACTTCGAAAATATTCGTCTGATTGACATAAAATTTTGAGTGTGTATGCTCAAATATATGTATATTCAGAAAATAAAAAAATAAAAAAAACGATTTTTTGAAAATTACAAGTGTATGTAAGCCCTTAATTAGCATAAGTGTACATACGTTATTATATTTATGAATAAAAAATGTGTATAAAAAAATGGTATTTATTTTTACTCTAAACTTGCGGATTCTTGGATACTCAGTAGAATACAAGATTTTTTATGCCAACATAGACATTTTTGAATGAAAAGTTATAATAACTGATAGCAATAACAGAAAACAATGTGGTAACAGCTTATCTTTAAAAACTAAAACACAAACTACAACAATGAATAATCTCACATGTGGAGTTAAGTGTTTAAATGAATTTATTAATACTATTTACATTATCATCATGACAGCCATTATCTTGTCGACATGGCTGATTCCATGCCTTGCCACTATTTGCCAACGACAGGTTGCTGCATTGCTCGACCGGCTAGAAGTTTTGGTTTGACTCTACAACAACAGCTTTCAGCGCTGGCTTTCAATTCTTCTGCAATCTGTAGAAAATTATAACACTGAATGTTTATGTATAATTAGGGTTTAGGTACAAAATGTGAGGGGTACTAAACAGCTAAGCTAGCTTCTGTTTTAATCATGACGATATGGTAAGTAAAAGGTCTCGAGTTTAAGGGAGACAGACACTTATCTGATTTCGACAGTTTCTAATCTTTATATAGGTATCATATTCATGAACTCACTTGCTCTTTAATTTGTTGCTTTGATCTCTTCGTGTTGGCAAAGGAACATATATGGGATAGACCAAAATAAGTGCCACCAACACCTCCCTCACAGCTCTGGAAACAGCGGGCTATGAGCGACAAATGCCAGTGCAGTCAATATCTGCAAAATAAATTGTTTTAAATAGTAGGTACTATCTAGTTACATAAAATAAACATTATAAAGCTTAGGCAAGAGGGAATTTAATCAACAAAGATAGTTTGTTTTACTTACATTGGTCATTGTGGAAATGCCATCAGATCAGTACGGCCGGCGTTCCTTACGAATATGAGGATTGAGATCTTCCGCTTATGTTTTGACTGTCCCCTTGATAAGACGATAGGTTTTTGTAAATTCCTTGTCCTGCAATGCAAGGGGTCCAGCGTCTTTCGCAGAAGAGCTCTAGATCGTCGCCGGTTTTGACGCTCTAACAGCCGGCGAGAGTTTATAATGAGTTGCAGACGCGCTCGAATTAGGAAACTCATTGAACTTTTTATTATTTCACTATTATTTCACAAGCACGAGAGCTACCTTTGTTCAATCGTCCATTATCTCGTCAAAATCTCTAACCATAGACTAAATTAGCCGTCAAAATAACAATAGAATTCCATGTTTGCTTGCTATTGCAAGCGATACAAGAGACTGTGATTATTAGAATGCGACAACTTGTCACAATTGTAAGTTTCATAGATACGACCACGATACAACTGAGACTGAGAAAGATTGTGCTTGTAGGATACCAATAGGTGTCAATAGTGGCGATTTAGACGCGATACTACTGTCATTGTGAGGAGATTGTGTTAGTGGAATTAGGCCCCAGGTAGGATGTATACCGCAGCATCAGCCTCTATTATCTTTATAGCGCTGTTCTGAAAAGTACCCCATTTTTCAAATAGCATTGAATTTTTGTTGGGATATAAATAGGCAAAGTGAATTTTAATCTGAAAAAGTAGTAATTTCTATTATGCGTACCATTATGTAAACCAATATAAAATTATTACACTACTATTATAAATGCGAAAGTTTGTTAGTCTGTGTGTGGGTGTTTGTAAGCCCTATACGTTGAAACGGTTGAACGGATTTGAATGAAATTTGGTACATAGATAGTTTATGACCTGGATAAACAAATAAATAAATAATGTTGGACAATCCACACAGCATTATACATATAGCCCCAAGCTAAGCAGAGCTTGTGTTATGGGTACCTACTAGATAACTGATACTGGTTACCTCCGGCGACGCAATCTCCCACCGTTGATGACTGCACCACAGCTAGTTTTCCGATCTCGATGTTCCAGTTTCCTCCTTGTTTTTCTGATTATTGGTGTTCGATTGCCTCCAACTGCATGGCTGCTCGCAGGATCTGGCTCGTGCTCTCCAACGGTAGTGGTACTTGCATAACCAGTTGTTGCTGGTTTCATCTGTCCTGTTTTCTCTGCTCCGGGATCTGTTATTTCTCCATCCGTTATTCGGTCTGCCGCGTCCTCTCCAACGTCCTCTTGAACGTCCTCTTATTTCCAAAATATGATTTTTCATACCACGAAGTTCCATAGTTAATTTCGCTAGCTGCTCCGTAATATCTGGTTCCGGCTGAATCGCTAATGTTGACACTTCTCCATGGATTATGCTCTCCATGATTTTGTCTGCCATTTGAGCCTGATCACTTAGTTTGGCATCTGGAGTTTAGAACCGTTCGTACAGAGGCAGGTAATTTGGAAATCCATAACCTGCGTAACGAATCTTCCGAAACTTGCGTATTTGAAGCCAAACTAGACATTTCTCTTAATAACGAATCCGCTAAATGTAGTACACCCGATGGAGTTTTGGTCGAAACAATCTTAGGTGCCTATAAGATTAAAGAGACGTTCGCAATCAAAAGAGGTTTGTAGTACCTACATTTTATGTGAATAAAATTATATATGCTTTAAATTAATAGTTTTCGATTAATTTATCTTTTTACTTGCAGGTAAACTGTTGGAAGAATCTGTCATGAAAGAAGTATCTAAGATCAAAAATATTAAATTCAGAAGAGTTGGTCTTATTCTTTCTAGATTACCCAGTTCTAGGCGCTTCTCCAGACGGCATTGCCGAAGAATGCATATTAGAAATAAAGTGTCCATTATCTAATAGAAATATCGAAAAATATGTTAAAGATGGAGTTGTGTTACAAAAATATAATGCACAAATACAACTGCAAATGTTTTTTGCACGTAAAGAGAAGTGCTTTTTTTGTATTGCACACGAGGATTTTGTATTGCACAAAAATAGTGGACATATGTTAGCGATTTATATTCGCTAACGGTATTCACTTTACAAGTAACGTTACTTTATGGTTGCAAAGGGTCTTAAAGCTAAAATAATAAGAAGGTAATACTCACAGTTTTATAATCAGCGGTATACTTCACAAAACTTGGTTTACTTATTTTAGACTGTACTGGACTTGTAGTGTAGGTACATACCTAATGTACCACGTCACTCAATGACCTACTTTAGAGATAAGGAAAAATAGAATTATATTTTATTAAACGTCAAACATATCGGATTACTTACGGAGAATCTTTAGATAAGAAAATAGAATATCAATATCATGTTACAAAAATAAGGAATTAATAAATTCAAATTAGAGGTAAATCTATAGTATGAAAAGGCATGTTTAAACTCAATAAAGGTGCAGTATTCAACCTACTACAGTCGTGTTAATTACCCCTCCTACCCACCAACATTACATGGCGACCCTGCCAGATTTCTCAAGTAATAACAGGTTTACTTTACACACGGATGCATAAGGAATAGCTATAGGATGTGTTTTATCAAATCAAAACAGAAACGGTAGCGCGATCGTTTATCGATAATTTTATATTACGGTATGGAATACCTACAGAAATCGCAACTGATAGGGGGACCGAATTCCTCAGGCCAACCATGGTAGAAATTTCTAAAAAACCTAAAAATTTGCCTGAATTAAGTTTAAATACGAAAGACTATTACAAAACGTTGAAACAAAAGGACTGTATTACCAGTCAAACATATCGGATTACTTACGGAGAATCTTTAGATAATGCTCGGTTTACATTATTCCAGTCCAGTGATCTAGCGAGATTCCAGTCCAGTGCTGGACTGGATCTGTAACGTCTACATTATTCCAGTTATTTAGAGGCCGTTGAAGTGTGAACACTACAATGACAATGATTTCAAGAAGAGATCAGTTTCGAAAATGTTTCAAACGTGCTCAATCACTCTTGCTACAAGAAGTTATTAATGAGGTTGATAAGGAACTTAAAAAAAAGGAACGGATTTGGGTGAGAAATTGGATCAGCGAAAGAGATCAAAAAGGAGGGTCAGTAATGCTTTTGCAACAACTGAAGGTAGAAGATCCCAATTAATATGACTGGCACTGAGAATGACAGCAGAAAACTTTGAAGAACTGATATCATTAGTTTTTATTTTTTTATTAAGTATCATATCTATGACAATTAAGCATTATTGAAAGCATTCATGATCATATTAATGTATTCTGGGTCATCGCTTACTACATTTAACGAGTCCTCAGTGGTTTGTGTATCTACAGACGCTGGACTATTCAATGGCATATAAGTACTACTACTCGTACTTGGTCTTGACGCATAATTGTTACTTGGTCTTGACGAATTGTCACTAGCATGTGTGTTTGCAGAATATAGAATTGTCATATTTCCGTATTTCCTACTCGTACTTGGTCTTGACGCATAATTATTACTTGGTCTTGACGAATTGTCACTAGCATGTGTGTTTGCAGAATATAGAATTGTTATATTTCTGTATTTCAAATCGTGTAGTCGAAATTTTGTTATCACACTCTGAATTTCTTGTTGGCCTAGGATAGCCTGTTCTGTAGAAAGGGTTCTTAATTGCTTCGCAATGTGTTTCCCGAAGATGTCGAATTCATCTTCCACTGTTTCTGATTTGGATAAATCGTATTGCATATCTTTCATGCTACTGACTATTGTAGACAGCTGTGAAATTTTACTTCTTTTCTTTCGCGGTTCTGATAGACTTGGTTCTGGGTTTGTATGGGTAGGGTTCCCACATTGGTCACTAGGTTGAGTATTGTCAGTATTTTCTTTATTTTGAGCATCATCAGTATTTTCCTGAATTAAAATATTTTTACTTTATTTTTGCAGATGCCCACTGCGGAACAATGGAAACAAGTCGAGAAAAGCTTTCGGAATAAGTGGAACTTTCCTTTGTGCTACGGAGCGTTAGACGGAAAACATATAAAAATTACTGGCTCCTATGAATATGGAAGTACGAACTTTAATTATAAAAAAGAAAACAGCATAGTATTGATGGCTCTTATTGACCTTGATTACTGTTTTACGTGTATCAATGTGGGCGCAAACGGAAGCGCTTCGGATGGTGGCATTTTCAAAAACTGTTCCATTTTTACTGAATTAGAAAATGGCAGTTTTATTCCAGAAGATGGAGTGATTGTGGCTGATGCAGCATTTCCACTAAAAACATACTTAATGAAACCATATCCTGGGGCTAATTTAACTTTTGAACAAAAAATATATAATTACTAGCACCGTGCTAGACGCATTGTAGAAAACGCTTTTGGAATATTAGTAAGTCGATTCAGAACGTTCGAAAAAGCTATTTCAACTAAGTTAGATACTGTGGATCACATTGTGTGTGCAGCTTGCTCTCTACACCATTGGTTGAGAAAAAAGTCAAGCAATTATATGACTACTACCTGTGTAGACCATGAAGATCACAACGACCATCATTTGATTAATGGAACGTGGAGATCCGAAATAACCTCTTTAGATAGTATCATACAGCAGGGCAGTAACAACTCAGCAACACATGCCAGGGAAAAAAGAACTCAATTTTCTAATTATTTTGTGAACGAAGGAAAAGTACCATGGCAAAATCATATGATACATTGATAAATTTGTGTTATTTACACAATTTGTTTACAAATAATATGCTACTAAAATAAAAATCTTAAAATACATACGTGTGTTTTACGCTACACTATAACATTTTTAATAAATGAATTGAATTCGGCGAACCATTTCACTTTGGGTTGGTAATCATTGCCACTAGCACCAGATGTGGATGACTTCTTAATCTTGTCTAGTTCAAGGTAGTATGTCGAACGAATACTTTTTATTTTGTTTTTCACATCTTCCAATAAGAATCCTTCAATTTCCATACCAATGCACAGATTTTGCAAAGCAGTTTGGCGCATAGCTTTGTTTTTATAATGTTCTGATGTTATATCCCATAAACACGGATTTTCTCTGTATATAGTGACAAACTTTAAAGTTTCGTCTTCAGATAACTTCTTCACCATTATTAAATCTTTTTTCTTCGCAAAAAAAGTCCGCAAAAACAACCAACACGTGTGTACTTCGTCAGCACTGGAATGGCACTGGATTGGCCGTCTACATTATTCCAGTTGCACTGGATTGATCGCACTGGATTCAAAAGTAGACCGCGAATCCAGTTACTGGACTGGAATGCTTACTGGATTCAGTTCATTCCAGTGCCGGTTTACATTTTTCCAGTAAGCAATCCAGTACTGGACTGGATCGCTGGACTGGAATAATGTAAACCGGCCATAAGAAAATAGAATATCAATATCATGTTACAAAAATAAGGAATCAATAAATTCAAATTAGAGGTAAATCTTTAGTACAAAAAGGCATGTTTAAACTCAATAAAGGTGCAGTATTTAACCTACTACAGTCGTGTTAATTACCCCTCCTACCCACCAACATTACATGGCGACCCTGCCAGTCCACTGCTTTAAGGCAGTGCTGGGCCCTTTGGATTCCAAATCGTAGTCCTGAACAGCAGCGACACCAAGGCGGATCGACGTGAGCTAAACGCACACCATCCGGCCATGGACCAAGAGGCCGAATCCAACCTCTGACGCTGACCAACGAGACGCCGCCGGACCAACGCGCATCCAAGACGGACAGGTCAACACACCTCCAGGTGACATGCCAGAACAAGCGGCTTGTCGAAAGCCGCCAGTCTATGATAAACACCTCCCCCGCGTACAGAACCGCCAACTCAGTATAAAGGACCTCCAAGAGGTCCGGGGCTGGGCAGTCAGGACACAACAAGGGGTGCCTCACGGGCGCGTCAAAACACGCCAAATAATAAGCCTCCCCAACCAGGTTGTCCTGCATGATGCAGCAGTAAAACATCTGGACCTCGTGGCCAAGTGAAAATTACACGCACCGAGCGCGTATTTCTTGAAGTATGTGCTCGGACATGTCTCTCAATTATAATGAATAATTGATTAGTGAAATAAGACAATTTAAAGGCACAGCAAGTAATAGGAAACCATCATAGGCAGCACATACTGTATTCCTAATAAGGATCTCCATCTTACTAACATTAAGATAATATTATGCTTACTTGCTAGAAGCAAAAATTGTAAGATTAGATAACAATGATCATTTTATTTGTAAACATATTGTATTCACAAATGTAATCTGTAGAGTAAGTAATTAGTAATCCTAAATAAAAAAAATAAAAAAGTGTAAAGGTGTAGTGTAGGTACATACCTAATGTACCACGTCACTCAATGACCTACTTTAGAGATAAGGAAAAATAGAATTATATTTTATTAAATGTCAAACATATCGGATTACTTACGGAGAATCTTTAGATAAGAAAATAGAATATCAATATCATGTTACAAAAATAAGGAATTAATAAATTCAAATTAGAGGTAAATCTATAGTATAAAAAGGCATGTTTAAACTCAATAAAGGTGCAGTATTCAACCTACTACAGTCGTGTTAATTACCCCTCCTACCCACCAATATTACAGACTCTGAGTGACGAGGCTCGACTGGCTGCGCTCGCTCCGCCACTCTTACCCGACCGAGATCGGTAACGGTCGGTGACTGTCGGAAACAGTCGTGCCGGTCCCTGATTGGTTGCGGCAAAACGCGTAGGCAAGAGTGGCGCGCGAGTCAAAACACTGTTTCCGTACAAAATTATGAAACAGTGTTTTGAATAATTTTACAATAATAATTTTACAAAAATAATATGTACTAAATTAAAAGTTACAAAAATAGATTTAATTGACAACATTCGGCCGTCCTTCGTGTAAGCACGGCCTCGTGCTGTCAACTTTACAAAAGTAAATAATATCAATATAAAAAAAAACCTTCATTCAACTTTCAAAATTAAATCTTCATCACCTTCGGTCTCAAAAATCTTCAATTAACCTTATGCGACTTAAAATTTAATTAAAAATAATAACAACAAGTACTGGACATTATAATCCAGAAAGTAAGCTTAGTTATTATATTTACATTCGTATATTTATGAATAGATTGAATTAGTTTACAAATAAATAGGGGAAGATGGGCATCATTCGTACACTTTTTACTATAAGCCTTGTAAAAAAAAAAGTAATTGCAATTTCAAAATAAATTTAATGTTTTTGAGTAAGCTACATATCTGACTATAGTAATAAGGTACATCCATAATGATATAATGCAATCTAACCGAGCAATGGCGGTTTTACCAAAAGATGGAAATTGTACGAAAGCACCCCAAGCGTGGGGTAGATTCGTACATAGTGTGGGGCACATTCATACATAAGTAATAAAAGCGCCATTTATACTTAAAAAATGTTTTATTCATTATAACAAGTTTCTCAAAAACTTAACCTAGGTATTTATAAAAAGTCTTTGTCATAGAGATCAAACTACACAAATAATAAAAACTCTAGGTACTATTAAATGTTTAACATTAAATTCTTAAAAAATACTAACATGCTAAAAAATCTTTTTTATCAAAAAGGGAGTATTCATATTTAATGTCCTTAGAGGAATCACAATTTAATATAATCAACTATTAGGAACTCACGAAACAAGAATTAATCTACCCAGGTATCTACTACTGCACATTGTACTTCGACAAATCCTTTACGAAGCTAAATATGTTAGCTGTTCTTGCTGTCAAAGCAGACTTAGGTTGTGGCAAAATCATCACCACGTCGGAGACGTTAACAGATCCTTCATCTTTGGTGTTAGGGAAAACAAATTTCCATGTTCCCGGTTTCTTTCTGAGAAATGAAACTTTATATTCAATAGCACTGTATTTTGCTACCACTTGCCCAATATAGTGTAGAACGGTTTTCTTCTGCTCAAACTTCACCAATACAAAGGATTCTTCTTTTATATTTTCCGTCAAAACTGGGAGTTCATCTTCATGATCAGACATCTCTTCTATAGGAGAACAAGAACTTTCTCTTAAACTTATGTCAGTCTCATCATCACTATCTGTCTCTATTGTCTTCTTCTGCCTCTTTGGTTTAGATTTTGTCTGTGTCTCTACCAATAATAAAGCGCGTTTCATCTCCTTTACTTTTTGTTTTCTCTCTTGTTCCTGCTTCTTTAACTCTTTGGCTGTTTCTAATTCTTCCAGTCTTTGTTTTTCAGGAGTATCTGTGTAAATCCTGGATTTACCTGGCAATTTTCCCTTCCTTGGTTTGTTGAGCTTATTTCTATCTACCTTAGGATAGGGTCGAACTATTTCTGGCGTTATAATTCCTACAGCAGATGTCGATGGCGAATCAATAGTAAAGTTCTGAAAGTCCTGCAGCTGCGACAGCAAAGAGGGTGACGCACACGCTGATCTCGTTGGTAGATCATTATGGGAAAGACTTATTTCTTGTACAATTTCTTCTACGTTGACTGGACCTGCTGAAGAACCTGAATGGTTAGCGATTTCTTCTACGTTGACTAAATCTGCTTTAGAACCTGAATGGTAAACTTGCGCAGGTGCAAAATCGTCTTCACTAAAAGCCAGTTTGTTGAATGGCCATATTCCTACTTTTTCAAAAGCACTTGTGATGTTTTTCGCATTGAATGACTCAAAATACGCAAGTTTAGCCAGTTTGGGAATGTTGTAAATGCTCAGGGTTTTCCCTGGATTACTCACATGCCAATCATTAAACGCGGTCTTCAGTTTGGCCTTGAATGGTCCAAATATTCCTACGTCTAATAGTTGGAGACGGTGAGTGGTGTGGGGTGGGAACGACATATAAACAATACCGTTATCCCTAGCATAGTCAACTGCTTCTATTGTGACATGGCTTTCATGGTTGTCAACCAGAAGCAGAATAGGGTTATTTTGAGAGCTTGCTGTCTTCTTTTGGATATGTTTGAGCAGCTCCGAAAATATATCTGAATTAATCCAGCCACTTCTTTTTGCAACTCCCAAGCTGCCTTCTGGAGCACCTTCCATAAAATGATCCTTAAAATGGACCCTGGGAAAGATAAATAGCGGTGGGATTGTGTTTCCACTCGCTGAAACAATTCCTCCGAAAGTGACAAGCTCGCCTCTTTCTGCCGAAACAAGTTGACCAATTTGTTTTTGGGTTTTCTCAGCCAATACTTTGGGCGTACTCAGCACTGTTGAGATCCCGGACTCCTCAAAATTGAAAATTCGATCTGCAGTGAAATTATATTTGATGAAAACCTTTTCTAAGTTTTGATAGAAGTCATTTACTGCGGTCTTGTTGAATCCGTAAGATCTTGCTGCACTGGTATTTTCAGGTTTTCTCAACCTTAAATTGGAGTTACGTCTACGATAACCGTCCAGCCAATCTTTCCCAGCCATTTTGCTATGTTCCCAACTTGGTGGATAGCGCATTTTATTCGCTTTAGCAAATTCGTATGCCAGTTTCCTCACCTGTACAATCGTTAATCCATAGTGCATTTTGGAGCAGTCTGAGATGTATTTGTTCAAAAGCTTCTCTTCTTCCGTATTAAACACTTGGAACGACGTATATTTGGAAGTGAAAACACGTGCTACTGGGATGCCTTCAGCTTCCAAAGCAACATTTTTATGGTACTTTGCTAAACGACTTTCAAGTGTTGAAGGTTTGACGCCGTATTGTTCTGCGGACTTCCGAATGGATAAAGTTTTATCCAAAACTTTCTTCATCGCAGAATCCATTGCGTCTTCGTCTACCTCTCCCGATCTAGTCCCCTTTTTTTTGTATTTCCGCGGCATGGTTCTGAAATAAATAAATTAATATATTGGTAAATAAACACTCATGAAATATCACTCACAACCCATGAGGGGTACATTCGCACAGTACGAATCTACCCCAGTTACTACTGTATGAAGGTACCCCAAACCCAAACATTTAACAAATTAATTCAAAATAAAAAAACGGTTAACTTTATACTGAAATAAATACGACAACCATAAATTAAGGCATCTGTACATAATTTACAATAACTTACTTTTACGATTTGAGTAAATCTTACTAGAACTAAACACTTTCAAAGGTGAATCCAAATATTACTTACGAGAAGCGAAAACACGTATCGACTTGTTGCACGTAAGTCGTCGGCCGCACTGCCCCGCCTCGTCGCGCGGTTACCTAGCCGCGGTAGAGGGGAGGCACACACACAAGTATGGACGCGCTGACGTTTGTAATCGCGGAGATATAATGAATGTATGAATGCTCCCGCTTTACGAATGGTGGCGGTTTTCCCCTACAAATAATTTATTCAAACTACAGGTGGTGACATGACAGGTAGGATTAATTAAAATGTTTACAATATAAGCATGCATAATTAAGAGTAATTTCTAATCTCAATATAATGGCCTATTCGCCTTCACTAGAGGAGGCACGTGGCCTAAAATTAAGCCATGGTTTTATTTTATTTACCGCCACAACTGTAGAGTATGATCGATTCCCTCATTTCGTAAAAGGAGTGTCTTCGATCTCATACCTATCGCAGTCAAAAACTTTTATTATTCTATAAGGGCCGTGGTACTTGGGAACAAGTTTCCTACTGCTGCCTGTATTAGGGATTTGTCGCTCGACTCTTACTAAGTCTCCTACATTATATTTGGGGCATTGTAAACGCTTTTCGTCATATGCAATTTTCTGGTCCTCTTGATATGACTTTACGTGGTCGTTTATTTGTTCCCTCAACTCAGCCAAGCTCTGATTGGACGCTGTGACGTCAGCAGATAATTCTGCTCTAATCCTACAATCGTTGGTACCAAATGGCCTAGTTCCAAACAAAGCTTCGGATGGGGTGCAATTTATACCTTTGTTATAAGTGTTGTTCAACCCCCATTGCACATCGGGCAAGTGTTCATCCCATTTGTTCTCAGCTGAACCTATACATTTAGCTGTTAAGGATTCAACGAGAGTTCGGTTATAACGTTCCACTTGCCCGTTTGCTCTAGGGGTCGCAACAGCATTAAGAACATGTTTAATATTGCGTTCAGTAACAAACCTTGTAAATGATTCACTTGTAAAGGATGTACCACGATCTGTGATGACTCTACGAGGGACGCCAAATGCCTTTTGTTTTTAACTTTAAGAGCGTTTATTGGTAAAATGCGCTGAAACAGTACTTTTCAAACCCGTGTATATCATGAACCACTTATCTTATAGTATATGTTATTTACTAATAATTTTAGGAAATTTTAGTGTCCAAATAGTTTGACTATAAAATATTTCGATTAATATAGTATGTACGCGTTCTATCAAGATAACTTGTGAGAGGTTTTCATAATTTCCCTTTCAGCATCAGTTTCGAAGCTCAAAATAATAGAAAATACTGACATATCTAATTAAGAAAAAAATATAACCTACTGATGAGATCCTTGGCTAAAAAATTAATGAGATAGATGTTTGGTTTTGGTATCCTACTATGAGAAATTAAAATTCAAAAAATGTAAAATATTACGAATATTTCACATTTTTAAATGATGTTTTTACCGATATACCTTATTTAATTTAATATAATAATAGCCTACCAATAAAGTGGAGCATCTTTTTTAAAATCATACATTTAAAATTTTTATGATTTTGTTGCTATTATTTTTCTATAAATATTTAACCACCGGGCGACGCGAGGAATCATGTCTCTCTTCTGGAAGGTAGCGCGTAAAGAATTGCATTCTGTAATAACCTTGAATGGAACCCCAATCAAATACACATGAAATTTCTGCAGAGACATCACAACGGCGAGGGTTTCGAGATCATAAGACGTATAATTCTGTTCTTCAGGCGTAGTTTGCCGACTGAAATAGGCTATTGGTTTTAGAGCCCCGTAATCACTGTTCTGCAATAAAATGCCTGCGACTCCGACCTTACAATCGTCAGTGTGAAGCTCTGTATACGCTTTTGGGTTGTAAAGTGCTAATATAGGTTTGGGAAAGAGATCTTTGTAGTTGGCGGAACGAACTCTCCTTTTCAGACCCCCAAACCCACTTCGAATCCTTTTTGAGTAGTTGTGTTAGAGGTCGAGCGACAACCGAAATGGGGTACAAATCTCCGAAAAAAAACTCGCTAGCCCAAGGAACTGGCGGATGTTATGTTGGTTTTGCGGGACTGGAAACGTTCAACAGCCTCAACCTTCCGTGAACCTGGTCGAATACGTTCAGAAGACACTTCGATCCCCAAACACTCAACAGAAGTACCGAAGAAAACACATTTCGACAATTTTAGTTTTAGGTTAGCTTGCGACAGCAGATTGAGGACTACTTCCAACCTCTTTATTCCTTCATCAAACGACTTACTGGGAATAATTATGTCGTATAAGTATGCCAAACCTTCCCTGTGAAAGAGAGAACAAGAACCTGATTCATTATTCTTTGGAAGGTTACTGGCGCATTTGCAAGACCAAATGGCATGCGATTAAACTCGTAGTGGCCGTCTGGTGTCACGAATCCAGTCTTATGCTTGTCGGGTTCGTTGATTGGTCTTTGATAATAACCTGAAGCTAAGCCCAGGGTTATATAGAATTTATTTCCAGACAGAACATCCAACTGGTCGTCTATTAGTGGCATTGGGTAGTTTTCTTTCTAACGACAACAATAGGGCTTGCATAGGCGGACGTAGAAGGCCTAATAACGTCATTGTCAAGCAATTCAGTTATCCTCTCGAGCGTCGCGGCCATTTTTCGCAATTATGCGCATCTGTCACGGTGGCGTACTCCGTCGTGGCGAAAAATCGGCGCGTCATATTAAAATAGCGATATTTCAAAAATTTGTTATAATAGCTATTTATTAAAAATATGTCGTTGTAATTGTATTGAATTATACTAACCGATGGCATACCAATAAGTTAAGATTTTACATAAAATATATTGTTAAATCTGAATTGAAATTAGGATGAGTGAAATTTTCACACTTTATTCTGTAAAAGTCATGATAATTCACTAATAATACAATGATTTGAAGGAAAACAATTTTTATTTATTTCTACATACATTTTACAATCGTAATAACTAAAAAAAATACAACTCTCAATACATTTTTTTACATGACAAGCTATTGAAAACACATGTATATTTTCGGCTACCTAAAAATACGAAAAAATACGTTAGGGTTAATACTCCGATACTGCAACCACTTAACCCTTTTTGGCTTAGAATAATAACAAAAATAAAACTTAAGTTCACTTACACAATAAAAAAACTAATGTTTATCTGGGTTTAATGATAATTTTGGAAGAATTGACTATCTAAACATGTATCTAAAAATAAGCACTAAAAGCATCAACTCGGATCTATCGATCACAGAATAAACTCGGCGGATTTAGTACAAATATTGTTAGTAATTCGACTAGCTATTGATATTTTCGAACTAAAAAAACACACTAGTTACTTTACAAAAACATTTTAGAAATTCAGATCTAAAACAGCAAAAATCAGTCCAAAGAGTCCAGATATGGTCAGGTAGATGGTAAGTTAGTATGGATATGACCACCAGTGATAAATTTCAAAATCTTTATTGCATGCTTGAGTGATTTAGATGTTTGATTTAGTGATTCAGTTGAGCTACCTGTAGATTGTTTGCAACAGTCTGTAGTTGGCTCAATTGTATCAATTGTAAATACTAGTTCTAATTTGTTTCTATTATTTGATTGTAATTTTCTTTGTTAATTTAAATATTTGAAAATAGGATATTCAACTATTGTTGTTTAAACGTGTTGTTGGTACTGAATTTAATTTATTTCCAATCAAGATGACAACAAGCAAACCATAACAAGGTTTGGTTTTGTAATAAATTATGTATGTACGCGCCAGGCCAGAATCTGATACAAAAATAATATTATATTATATTTAAATTATGAATAAATAAAGAATAAAATAAATAAATAAAACAAAAATATAATACATATACATATAATAATAAGATAAATTATGAATGCATAGCAACAAAACAGGGTTTTATGCATACAGTTTTGCTGCAACCAGTACAGAATGTATGCACCCGTTTTTTGCACACCTTGCACAGCCGCCGCTGGTGTTGGCGATGGATTAGCGGATACTCGTCCAAGCGGTGGGAGATGTCAATTTGCCTGTTTTGTGTGATTGCAGGCGGTATATGAGCGACAGAAGAATATTTACATAGCAAAGATTTTATAAGACACATACGGAAATTGCGGTGGGAGAGAGGAGAAGTAGCATTATGTTTATGAATTACATATGAATTTAGTACAGAAACATTAATTAATCTTTTAAATAGTTTTTTGTACCAGATTCTGGTCCGTTTTCTCTCTATAGGGTACATAGCTAGCATTTGATCTTTTTTATCCACCCCACCCATCATGATATTGTAATCCAATATCATGATGGGTTTAGTGGATCCTCGGATGGACTGGACGCCGTTGCCATGGTACGTAGAGATCATAGCAACTCTGTTGTTATCTCTCCATACCGTGACATCGACGTCACCGGAGGTCAGACCAGTTATCTGGCCCGGGCGCATGTTCTTCTTAGTCAGATTGTGCAGGGCTTCTGGAACAAATATCCTGTTTGTCCGGAGAGTTCCCACACAATCGAGACCCAAGACCTTGAGGCGTCGCACAGAGGCGAAAAACGCGAAAAACGTGGCAAAAACCTATTTCATAAAAAACATTACCCCATAACTCGAGAACTACTTATCGGATTTCGATTCGGTTTTCAGTGTTGTATTGGTAGGTCTTGTAAGAAGGTTTATAGCTATTAATTATTAAAATACGATCAGCAGTTTAGACAATATAGTCAAATTAGTGAATATACAAATTAGTGAATGTACAAAAAAATCACACCTTCCACTGGAAACTCTGGCTTGAAGTCCTTAAAGTCGATTTTATATTTATTTACATGAAAAAAACAGAAGGAAATAAAAAAATAAAAAGTAGTTGTGTAGTAGATGAAATTAAAACACCACGTACAATTTAAAGTTTATTCCCGGTTTTACAAAAACAAGTCAAAGTAACACACTAACACAAATGAGAGAGTTCGTAGGTACGTTCCCGGCAAGTACGTCCGTAGCAAGTACGCGACGTTACAAGTGAGGGATGCGTCACCCGCGAGAGGGGAGGGGGAAGGCGTCTAGGCTAGTGCGGCTCTTCCGATGCGCGGATGGAGCGGAGCGCCAGCGAAGACTGACGGTTGCAGCGGTGCTTGTTCGCCTTTTATATGCGAGCAGTGGTGGGGCGGCCGGCGCGGCGCGCGCGGGTCGTAGTGTGCGTCCGTGTAATCACGAGTTGGGAGGAGCGCGGTGACTCACACGCTGCTGGCGCGCGCGTCGTAATGTTACAGTCTCCCCCTCTGGATACGAAGTCGCCCCGACGAGTATCCAGCTGATTGGATTGCTCTATTGGGTGAGAGCGGTTCTCCGCGGACGCCCTCGTCCACGGGTAACAGGTTGCAGGGTTGCCTTGTTGGTAGGCTTAAGCTTGGGTGGTCGTCCACGTTTCTTCAACGGGCGCACGGGTGGAGGTAGTGGGCTCGTTGAGTGGCCTTGGAAAGGGGACAAGGCTGACGTGTGGTACACACCGAGAGGTTTATCAGGTGAGTTGGGATCTGAAATCAGATAAGAAGAAGTTCCATGGCGACCTAGGATTAAGTAGGGGCCATCTCGTCGTGGGCAAAACTTTGCACTGATCCCGCGAGTAGCATTGCTGACTGGATGTGCAGCGGCTAAGACTAAGTCTCCAGTGGAGTCTCCAGTGAGACAATTTGCAGTATTCATTGCAAATCGTATGCTGGGTAGTTTATCATCCCAGCTCTTATGATCTTCTTCTACTAAGATCGCTAGCTGTGTCTTCATGTCTCGATTCTTCCTCTCTACTGGATTTGCTGCAGGGTGGTATACAGGAGTGAAGGTGTGCTTGATGCGTAGGCAGTAAGTCATTTGCTGCATCACAGCACTCACAAATTGTGGTCCATTATCACTTATCAACCGTCTGGGTATCCCATAACGAAGGAAAACTTCGTCTATCAAGATTTTTGCGCAATTCTCAGCGCTAGCAGTTTCCAGGGAAAACAATTCAACCCAACCCGTAGCAATATCTTCAGCGATCAGTATCCATGTGTTACCGCTGTTAGTAGGAGGCAAGGGTCCAAATAAATCGAAGGCAACAGTTTCAAATCGTTGGTTGGCGGGTGTCGTCTGTAGTTGTCCTGCTGGCTTCAAATTGGATGGCTTATACCTTTGGCATGCTAAGCAATTCTTTACATAGGCTTCTATGTACTTCCTCATGCCCTTCCAATGATATCGCCTTGAGATGCGCTGGTAAGTCTTGTCTGCGCCGTAGTGTCCAGCCAAGGGGTCGTCGTGATACACCGAGAGAACGTTGGCCCATTCATGTTGGGGAACAACGAGCTGGGCATCATCATTTTCGTCCGTAGGATAGTAACGGTACAACAATCCGTTGTTCATGACGTAGCCTTTGTTACTCCAATATACGGCGTTCTCTTTACGGTCCGCGTCTTCTAAAGCCGTCACTATACTGGATATGTTTTCATCCTTCATTTGTTCCGCTCTTATTTCAGACGAGGATCTTTGAGGCATATCTACAGCTACACTGCATACTCCGCAGGTGCTTTCAGTATTTTCATTGCAAGTGGGCCTTGATAAGGTGTCTGCGACCACATTCGTTCTACCAGGCGTATATTTAATTGTGATGTCATATGCCTGTAGTTGAAGGGCCCATCTTGCTAACCGACCAGTTGGAGATCGTAGCGACATTAACCACTTCAATGCTTGATGATCCGTAAGAACCGTCACCGGGAGGCCTTCGATGTATCCTCGGAATTTACCAATAGCCCAGACTACTGCCAGTGCCTCTCTTTCAGTCGTAGAGTAATTCCGTTCTGCTGGAGTCAACAGCCTACTGGCGTATTCGACTGGATGTTCATCCTCTCTCTCCCCCTGCACTAAAACAGCTCCAAGTGCATAATTACTGGCGTCTGTTTTAATGACGTAAGGCTTGGTTTCATCGGCTTGTCGAAGTATAGGTGCCGTTGTAAGACACGATCTTAAATTCTGAAATGCTTCTTCTTGTTCAGAATTCCAAGTCCACTGAGTATTCTTCCTCGTCAGACGAGTGAGTGGTTCACTTATCTCTGCAAATTTCGGTATAAAACGTCGAAACCAGGAACATGTCTGAAGAAAAGTCATGAGATGCTTGAGGTTCTTTGGTGCTTGGAACTCATGGACTGCCGCCACCTTTTCAGGGTCTACCTTCAATCCTTCAGGGGTGATCAAATGGCCTAGATACTTTATAGTTGAACAGCAGAACCGGCACTTTTTGAAGTTTACTCGCAGGTTGTTTTCTGCCAACCGGGTAAACACTCTGCTCAGATCTGACATGTGTTCGTCAAACGTTGTTGAAAATATTATAAGGTCATCCAGATATGCCAATATTTTCACGCCTTCCAGGCTTATCCTCACCCTATCGATCAGTCGTTGAAAGGTCGAGGGCGCGTTGCGAAGTCCGAATGGCATACGTTTGCATCTGTATACACCGAAAGGGGTTATAAATGCAGTCTTATCTTGGTCCTCTTCCTTGACCTTAACTTGCCAATAGCCAGCGCGCAAGTCAAGCGTTGTCATATAAGGAGTTGGCTTGGCAGCATGGAGCAAGTCGTCAATTCGTGGGATTGGGTACTTATCAGGTACTGTTATGGCATTAAGTCTGCGGTAGTCCACACAGACTCGTACTGAACCATCTTTTTTGGGTATCATGATAGCTGGTGCCGACCAGGGCGATGAGCATGGTTCAACTATTCCATTGTCCAACATTTTCTGCACCTCATCTTTTAACAACGTCAGACGTGGAGGTGATAGGCGGTATGGAGGTACCGATATCGGATTGTGCTCACCTGTATCTATGCAATGTTCCGCGAGGGGTGTTGGCTCATTGCTTTCTCCAAAAACTTCTTGGTGCTCCCATAGAACTTCCATTAATTGAATCCTCTGACCAGCGTCGAGTGTGTCGGATGTGACCTCGTCCACGGTAATTGATCCAATTGCCACATCATCTCTGCTGTCAGTGTCATGTTCAGGGGTCGAAAATAGTGCCATTGAGTGGGGAGACAGCTCACATATCGCGTCTTGAACTTGCGTGTTTGCGTCTTGTATCATGAACTCGGCCCTAGGCGAGTAACCATCAAACATATACCGTGTTCGTTTATTCGGAGGTGATGAAAGATCTATCGGTACCACACGATACGGCATCATGGTTAGGCAAGACGTTGTCTCGGGTAGCGCAGGTTCCTTTATGATTGAACCTCCAGTAGCTACGGCGGCGTACGCGCTTGTTTGAGGTAGCAGGCCTTCTAGGTGTGTCGGGGATGGGGTAGCTGGCATAGGCGAGACGAACTCTTCAAGTCTGACCCTTTTAAGCATATCTCGTAAGCGAGGGGTATAATACGCTGGTGTTGCCTCTATTTGTACCAACGACACTTCCTCGTAGTCCTCATTTTGAAGCTCAAATACATTTTCAGGATTATCCAAGAAGTGCCACGTCATTTGGGAAACGTCCAGCACTATCCTCGCATCCTGGATAAATCCAACGCCCAATAACGTTCTCGCTTCTCGGGCTTCCGGGAAAACGATAAACGTCGTCTCTACACATCGGTAACAAATACTAACCGGTACTCGTACGGTCAGCACTTCGCGTTGGGTCTTCACACCATCAGCCAGTGTGACCAGCATTTGCTGTTTTCCGAACTCATATCCCATTTGGCATAAACATTTGTACAGCGCGTACGATGCTACGCTGGTTTTCGCACACGTGTCGATGTATGCGTTTCCGACAATCCTACCGATTCCGAACGCAACAGTTGGTCTAGCTCGCACATCGGCTTTTACATTTAGAGAACAAAATCCAATGTCCGGTTGTTCTTCCTTCGCTGGTACTTTTGTACAAGTACCACATTTTGATCGCACCACACCCGGGGTACCGCAACCATAACACGCAAACTTTGGTCGCGAAGGCGAGGGTACTTGAGTACCTGTGTTTGTTGGAGCTGGCTTGTTAGCAGAAATTGCATCCTTCTTCTCCTTCTTTTTACAAGTCTCGATGGTGTGACCAGGGAACCTACAATAAGTACATCGCTTCTTTTTGAAGGAACCCTTTTCTGACTCTCTTTGAATCCCCTTCTCTGTTTCAGTCGCTGGTTCCTGAGTAGCATGCTTTTCCGTGATAAGTTGCTCTACTGCCCTAGCCGTCCTGAGGAGATCATCAAAGGTTCCGATCATCTCTCTGGGCATCTTGACCCTTACCTTGTATCTCAACTGACCAAAGATCATGTCGATCTGTTGAGATTCCGTGTGGGCTTCTGGTAGTTGGGAGAAGAGAGCTCTCTTTTTCGCTACGAAAACTTCTGTCAATTCATCTTCGCCTTGTTTAATGCACACGATGTTTTGGTACAGTTGGTACGCAGGTCTCTTCGGCGCAAAAGCGTGTCTAACTCTTGCTTCAAAGTCTGCCCATGTATTTACCTGGGGTTTGATACCGTTCCACCATACAGCTGCTGCATCTTTGAGTATAAGCGGGATGCTCCTGATTGCGTCATCATCAGAGATCTGTTCAACGTCCTTGAAAACTGTGGTCGCTGCGAGAAAAGTTTCTACTGTCTCGGTGTCCCTTGTACCATCAAACATCAACTTACAGTTGGCGAACGAACCACGTTTCTGGTTTCCAACCATAGTGAGAAGTCTCTCAAACTGTTCTACGGACAAACTCATGTTATCTGTGTCACGTTCTTTTTTTACTCTTCTTGTTCTTGGGCTAGCTTTCCGGGCCTTCACGTTGAGCGCCAGTTTGTAGTAGATGAAATTAAAACACCACGTACAATTTAAAGTTTATTCCCGGTTTTACAAAAACAAGTCAAAGTAACACACTAACACAAATGAGAGAGTTCGTAGGTACGTTCCCGGCAAGTACGTCCGTAGCAAGTACGCGACGTTACAAGTGAGGGATGCGTCACCCGCGAGAGGGGAGGGGGAAGGCGTCTAGGCTAGTGCGGCTCTTCCGATGCGCGGATGGAGCGGAGCGCCAGCGAAGACTGACGGTTGCAGCGGTGCTTGTTCGCCTTTTATATGCGAGCAGTGGTGGGGCGGCCGGCGCGGCGCGCGCGGGTCGTAGTGTGCGTCCGTGTAATCACGAGTTGGGAGGAGCGCGGTGACTCACACGCTGCTGGCGCGCGCGTCGTAATGTTACAGTTGTGATTTTTTACTAATTATATATTTAGATAAATGTCACTTTTATACATATTTGTGTGTCTGCAATACTAAAAAGTTTAATATGTTGTTTAAGGTTCCAAAGGAATTAAATTAAAATATATGTACCTATATATTTATCAAAAATACTATATATCTAAATTTTCATCTAACAGACTAGTTTCTATCGTATTCAAGGTTAATGGTTTCCTTGGAACCAATTTCCTCAGACCAGTAATGTATGGGTCCGAAGAAACCATTAGCCTTTGAAATGTATCGGTCATTGCCAATTTTCTCGAAAACTTCCTTGAGAACTGCTCTCGATAATTCCTCACATCTTTATTTCTGCTCTCTTGAGCATCTTCACTGAGGAGACCAATGGCAATTCCCATATTTTCCACAATAACAGAGCCATGGATCAAAATTTTGTGGAGTGTCGTTGGCATTGGGTACCATGGGTAATATAAAACAAACATAGATGCTGTTTTTTGGCAGTATTGGTTAAACTTTTGTGTATCTATTTTATATCCACTAGATAATAGTTTAAGGATAGAATGAAATCGTTTTATGATGTTTAGGTGAACCCCAGTGATCTCAGCAGTTTCTTCTGCATTGTTAAAAAATTCCCGTGCAGTGTTTCCGTCCGTTGATGTGCCTCCTCCTTGACGTGGTTTGTCCACATGTAGCCCCAGTTTTTCCCAAAATTCCTGCTGGATTCGCTTCTTTTCAGATGAAACATTTTTTTTATCATTTTCTGTTCTCGCCTGCCATTTACCAGTTTTCAATTTATATGCTAAATGCAATATACACTCAGCTAGTCGAATCCACGCATGGAGGGAGGAGATGCCATATTCCAAATGATCTCTATTGATGGGTTTATTGATACAGAGCTTCAGTTTGTTAAAGTCTCTTGAAGTCAGACCACAAAGGTAGCACCGCATCGCAGAACTGGTATGTGTGAGGGCATTTACCATTTTACCATCCACCATTGTTAGCTTTAAATCATGGGATATACACCAGTCTTCACCTTTAGTTGGTATTAATACCGAAATTTGATCTCTTATTAGACCAGCCTCCGTTATGGACAATTCTGTTGTTTCGTGTACCATCTGCAATTTCAGAGGTCGACAATATCGAGGTGACGAGGGACGTGGGTTTTGCCAAATAATTTCAACTTTGTCACCGTCTTTATATATTAGGCGAATAGGTACAATCGATGTTATGAACATATATTCGTCTGTGCAGTCAGCGTCTTGGAACTTTTGTTTATATTGTGAATGGCTTCCAGAACCGTCACATCCCCATTTTGATACTAAGAAAAGGTGTTGCTTTTTTTGGTCGTCAAGACTACTTATTAATTCATTTAGTGATAACAATAACCTTTCAGCGGTATGGTTTAATAAATTTTGTAGGGGGACTTCGGCTGTTGTTTCCGTGCATGAAATTCCTGAAGGATAACACATTTTCTTCGCATTCGTTACTCTCTCATAATTAGGGTATAATGTGCAATTTTCACCTAACGCAGTAGTTCTTATTATGTTATATTGATGTTTGGTAAGTTTTCCTTCAATGACAATTGATAGGGCTCTATCGGCAGAAAGCGTTTTATGTTCTTTCGGTAGTATCTTTTGAACATTATCCTCGCAAATATCTTTCATTTGTTTTGATTTTTCCAAATCACCACATGCCCTGAACCTCATTTGTGCAGCGTAAGATAGTTCTGCTGGCGTAAATTTGCTTCGCAAATCTTCAGTCTTTTGTCGTTTAGATCTTTCCGAGCATTCATCAAAGTCTTTTGTTGGTCGACCACTCGATCCACTTCTTTTTTTAGAACTTGGGGCTGGGATAGCAAATGAAATATATGCATCAAACCAATCTTTGTGTCCGCTCATGCATCTTTCAAAATTCCTATGGCATTTTTCAAGCTTTCCTTTATAATTGTTAATAAGCTTGCTCAACAAGCTCTTTATATCACTTGATATTGTCGTCATATGAAGAGCATTTGCCACTTTGTTGTACAGAAACTGCATTCTATCAGAATCCTTGCGTGAGCTACATTCTCTGTAGAAGTTTACTAGAGTCCTTCTGCTTATGCAAATCTCTTCACTCGTAGACGCTAAAAAAAACACTATTGTTATTCATAAAGGAAGTGTTATATTAGAGGGCTCTAAGTAGAAAAGGAGGGAGGCAAAATTAATACTTGGCATCCATTATTAATTCTATTATGATAATGATATAAATATAAGTAGTGTATATAGTATGTTTGAATAATTTTTTTTATTTTATAATTATGTCTGACTCATGCGCTTATAAAAGACTTAATACACATACATACACACACGGATAGACAGACCTTCACTGACATCTAGTATGATAGACAACAAAATTCCAATTCTACCTCCTATCAAAAATGTCGTTACTTTGTTCTAGCGTATCGTTCGGTCGCATCTCTCAATACTTAAATTTACTTCATAGATGTATAACGCTTCTATAAATACTACATTTAACACTGGATGTGGCAGGAAATGCTACTTTTACTCCAAATGAGTAACTAAATCATACAAAAAAATAGGCAATATTTCATTAAAATCGAGAAAAAATTTTATACTAAATTTTCACTACTACTAGATGCATAAAAATATTAACACTTACCTCCTGGAGTAGAATCCATCACTGAACAGACAGATAAAGCAGTAGAAAACGTATTAAAAAATTTTGAACTTCGCGTTGAAATCGTTAATTACACATCCGCCGCTCAACAAGTCAAACTTTGGACTGCGAGCCTGCGCACGGGGGGCACCCGAGGGGCGCGCCGCGTACGCAGGTAGCAAGCCTAGTTCAGTGTGATACCAGCATAAACAATTAAATTCTGTTAGAAAACGATTTGTACTTTTTAGTTTTTGCCACGTTTTTCGGGTTTTTCGCCTCTGTGCGTCGCGCAAGGCAGGGCGAATTGTAAAAATTGTCCATCCATAGGGTATGACCCCTGTTTTCGAGACCATGTATAAGTCTCAGAACTATAGAGGGCGTGGATGCTATTAATGGATCTTGCGACGAAGACTGCTGCGGTGAAGATTTTTTAAAAGCGTGAACCTCAAACCGCCATAAATAGCCAGTTTGAGATTCACAAATCTCGTAAGTTTTAATCCCCACCGTAGCAGATTTGTTGGGAATTAGTTGATTAATATCTAACCAACCTTTCCACTGTAGAAGAGACTCGTCAAAGGCGATGTTTTGATGCAGATTATAAAGCTTTTGAAATTTATCATTTAGGTGGTCCAAAACAGGCTGTATCTTAAAAAGTTTTGCTTCTGAGGCTTCCAGATTTAGCGCACACATGTCTTCATTGTTATTAAAATGTAGGTATTTATTCAAAAGAATAAACCTATTAATCGACATGTGTGCGCTAAATCCTGGTGTATAGAATATGTCCGGTGTAGAGCTCCAGTACTCTTCCATTCTGGACTTAACTACAACCCCCATCGCAAGGATGATCCCAAAATAAACATATAGCTCATCAGCCGTGGTGTCGCGCCATTGGTTGATGCGACTATTGGGATGGAGGTTGTTGCTATTGAACAACTGGGTTCCTACCTGCTGGGCATATCTATTTGTCTCAGATGCCATTTGCTCCATACATTGCCGATCCCATATGGCAATGAAAATGTCAGAGGGATCGACAAGTGGAGTTGTCGGACCAACATTAGTATGAGAGAACGTTTCTCGCCTCAATTCTGGTGGAATTGGAGGATTCGGAAACGCTCTCCAGTCAAAATCATTTACGCTCCAAGGCTGGTCCGTCGCCGTTGGAGGTACATCGGGGATGACGCTGGGCGAGTCTTCGTTCCGGCTGGACGGTTCCACAGCTTCCACGAGTTCCACAGGTTCTACAGGTTCCTCGGGTTCGACAGGTTCTTCGTCCATTGGTGTCTCCAAAAGACTCCTAAACACCCGAGGAATCAATGGACACACCACTTCCTCATCGTCGCTCTCACCTGAGCTTGGTTCGCTTCCTGCAAAAAATTGTTAATTAGACAATCTGTATGGGCAAAAAATAACTTCTAGCTTTTTTATGCTAATTTTAGTTAGTACCGTAATTCAATAGAACGTCTATATGTTCGTCACGAAGTCTCTGGCGAGAGCAAGGAATTTGTGGACCCTGAGGTATCGGTGAGCTGGGCTCTGTAACTTCTATGAACCTGGAACAAAATGATCTCTTTAGTACCTATCACTTAAAAATATCTGGATAGGAAAAGTTCCTAGGCTACTTACGAGGGCGAGGGCACCGAAAATGCCGGTGACAATGATGGAACCCTAGGAGGGCTTGGTGCGGCCTCGTCAGCCACAGAGCTCACATGATGAAGTCTATGGTGAGAGCCAGAAATTGATGCACCCGGAGGCATTGGTGAGCTGGGCTCTGTAATTTCTATAAACCTGGAACAAAATGATCTCTTTAGTACCTATCACTTAAAAATATCTGGATAGGAAAAGTTCCTAGGCTACTTACAACGAGGGCGAGGGCACCGAAAATGACGGTGACATTGATGGAGCCCTGGGAGAGCTTGGTGCCGCCTCGTCAGCCACATAGCTCACGGATGGTCCATCAACCTCCATTTCCACGGGTGACGTTGGTGGTGGTGGAGCGGTAGCCGTGACAGATCTAGATATCAAATATGGACGCAGTGTTAGATATGTAAAAAGAAGGAATAGAACTGAAACAATTTGTATAATTAAACAATATTCGAATAACTTACGGTTGCCAGCTGCGCCTTCGATATGGATGCAAAGGCATCTCCAGACCATGGTCTTCCGGCATATCATTGACGTCGTACATCGTAAGTCTGAAATGGTAGTTTCATTATTGAAAAGTGAATCATCATCCTGCCAAAAAATAAATAACAGGAAAGTGAAAAAAAAAATACTAACTCGTCAATAGTGCGAGGCCCAGGTCGCCTATTTGGGCCTTGGATCAACGCGCGACCACGACGACCACGACGACCACCGCGACTACCTCTTCCACGTGCAAGCACCGCCACCTCCTCCATAACTACAGGTGCTGGTGTAGCCATCGCACCACCACCTCGCACACGCACACCACGGCGCCGCCCACGTGTTCGAGGACGCCTTATCGCACTATATTGTTAAAGCGCGTTAGTTAGTTAGAAAGCGATTGCATAAAAAGTTATAAAGTATGTAAAAAAAAACATTACGCTATAAATCCAGGTGACTCTTCTTTTACAACTTGTAAATTCATTATGTCAAGTTTTTTTTACATGCCGTATAAATAATAAAACAAAAGAACCAAAATCAATTAAATTTAAAAAATCTAACAAAAACATGCACCAAAAATAGAAAAGTTGATGATGATGATGATCCGTATTTCAAATCCATACTAATCCAAACTACAGAAAAAATGGCCGACTTGGCCTTGAAACAAAATGCGAGTCTGTTGGTCGACCTGCAAAAGGCCGACTTGCGTTGCGTATGTTTTTATTTCAATGTTCCACAAAATATAATCAAACTTAGACAAATTGAATAGTTAATATGAATAAAACAATGTTTTTTTTAGTTATTCCAAACACTAAATAACTACCACCAGTATATTTTTTAAACAGAACCTTTGAAAATGTTTAGCATTGACGGCCAACACGAGTAACCATGCATGACAAACTTAATCATTTTTTCAATACTAAGTACTAAATACTTATTAGAAACTTTTAATCACTTACCCATCCATATTATCTTATAGTATTTATAACAATTTCACGTTCTTTCACACAAAAAGCTTTGAATAAAACTCAATAACATTACAAACTTTTCACCGCGGCGCACGCCACACATAAAATGAACAATAACAAGTTTTTTCCTTCTAGACTGCGGTTTTTAAAGTTGAAACGTGATTATATATTCATCCTTGTCATTGTTACTACACTTTATTAGAGTTAGAGCGAGATAAAAGTGTCACAGAATTCAATTTACAATGTGCAAAGCCGGACGCCTTCTAAAGGCTGCTAAACAGATGCGCGTTTTTTGAATCGACCTTTTAAAGGTACGTCAACAGTCGAGAGGTTAACATGTCACGCACTTTCTCCTTTTGACAAAGGGCGAGTCGATAAGGCCTATAGACAACGGGTTCATTATCGTGAAGATCAATTGACATCCTTCCTTCGGTTGTACTTCCAAGTTCCGATAGTGAGAATGCAAAGCAGTTCCGAAACCCGTGAAGCAGGTTGAGAAGTTGGGTCTTCTGGTCGAAGTTAGGGTCTTCTCCGAATCTCACATTAGACTCTGACAAGCTCTCTATCGGACTATTATCGTGGACGGTGTTCCCACTAATCGACATGACTTGGAGAGAGCATTCTTCATGAGCAGTCCGACCGCGTGCAATGAGAAAGTCTTTAGGCAATATCAACGGCGTTGATGAAAAGTTGTTTTCAGCATTTTGTTCAATCAGATTTTGCACAGTCCTTTCACCACACTTGCACCTAATCCAACTTCCGTGGTGTCGTCTTTTTTACCTGTGTATATTTCGAACTGGTAAAGATAACCCGTCAAACAGTCGCAGCGCGCCCAAACCTTGAAACCTCGCTTGATGGGCTTTTTTGGCATGTATTGTTTGAGCGTGCTGCGACCCTTAAATTTTATCATGCATTCATCAATGCATTGTGAGGAAGAGCATGCTGCACTATTTTGAAAAGCCTCATTCATGCTGTCGATCAAAGGTCTGATTTTGTACAGCTTATCAAACCCTTGTTCATTTCTATTAGGCATTTTACTATTGTCATCTATATGTAAATTAGACAGAATTTTTTGAATCGCTTCACTGGCATGACGTCTCTTCGCACAATATCTTTGACGCAAAACAGTGGATCAGAAGACTAGTATAGTGCCACATTAGGAAGTACATGAAGTCCCATGAATATCAGAATTCCAAAAAAGGCTTTCAGTTCAGCTATGGTGACAGGTTCCCAATCTTTTTGGCAGTTTTGTGTTGCATATAAATTAGTTTGGTCAACAATGATAGCTAAGACTTCATCTGTGAAAAAAGCTGTAAAATATACAGCAGGACTACTTCTGTTCGGGATAAACTTTTTCGGTTTCAATACTCTATCATCGAATTTATCAATTGGCGAATTGTGGGAAAACTGATTTTTTTTCCAATGTTCGTCATCACTGTCGGAGCTATCGTCTGATGATTCTGTACCTGCATCAGCAGGAGTTGTAATATTTCGTGGTATTGGAGATGCAGAAGCAGTTGTTAGAGCAGGAGACAATCTAGAAGTTCCAGGAGAAGGATGTGGCTGCGTGGAGCTAGTATGTGAAACAACTGTACCTGCAGAAGATGACTCTATCCCCAGGTTTGAAACTGTTGCAGCTCTAAGAGGCAAGATTGGATCCAAAATTTCTTGAAGTTGAACTTGGAGGTATGAAAATAGTTTCGGTGTCGTTCTCGTCACTTTCGTTACCATCTTCAGAGTTCACCATTCGACAATGCGAACAGGTCTTCGAGAACATCTACTAGTTTATCTAATGGAATCGTCTAAAATAGAAACAGTTACATACTTAGTTACATAGAAACCAAAAATTATAAATCTGATTCTAAGGCATGAAAATAACCATGACCTACGCAGGCAGTGTCCAAAATATGGACGTCATAGTTTTTCGTTTCTGACAAGAAATGTGAACCACAATCTCAAAAATCAGAGCTTTTACCTCATATTTACAACATTTGGAACAATACATAAAAGAAAACTTACCTTTCTGTTCATTGCTTTTGAAGATTTTCTTAGATTTCTAAACAACCATCAAAAATCATAAAATTTTGACATACGATCGATCACCTGATAAAAGTCGGCCATGCTTGTTTTTTTTTTTACGTTATGTTGTCAGTATCTAATTGCTCAACCAGAGTGCCAAAAGTGACATTTGTCTGACGTTTAGTTTAGCCGCGAAAATTTAAAATGTATGGTGTCCAATATATGGACAGAGCCCCAAAAAGGGTTAATTGACAACACATACATGAAGTAACGTATGATAAAGATTATTGTGCGGAATTAATCAGAAAGTGTGAATATTCTGGAAGGAAAATATATTCATACAACTGCTCTAGAATATCCGAATAGTTAAAATAGTTTCATTAGTACTGAGAGAAAAATAAATATTATACAATAACAGTGAAGTTTTTTGTATTTTATTCTAGTTATCATTATCACATATAAAATAAAGATTAACTTAAACTAATTTGCTTTGTAAGTTTACTAATCCACAAGATATTATAACGACGTCATCTAACATGTCCATGGCGAATGCTACACGCTCGATATTTCATATTTCATATTTATTTTTATTGCATCATTGTGTACATTTGTAGGTCCTAGTATCTAGGTAATGTATAAGAAACACAATGGTACCCAAGCAGGGTGTGGCAATATATACTGTGAATGGAAGTGAGACGGGTTTCTAAAAAGCTCTGTTTAATAGATAAGAGAGAAAGAGAGAGCGGAAAATTTAAATTCAATCACATAGTTTTATTTAAGTCAATAATATAAGTATTAAGTTTTTTTTTATATAATGTATTTTAATAATTGTCATTTGTCATTAAAAAATTCATTTAAGTCATAATAGCATTTATTAATAAGATATTGTTTCAATTTTATTTGAAATGTTTTATCCTTTTCCTCGTCTTTTAGTTCATCGGGTATTTTATTATATATTTTTGATGCCATTGCATTTGGCCCACAACTTCGCATTTTTAGTTTTGAGTCAGGAAGTGTGATTTTGTGTTTGTATCTAATCGGGTAACGTCGCGGTAGGTCAGCACTTTTTTGGAAATATTGGGGGTATTTACGGGTGAATTTGCAACATTCAAATATGTAGATACTTGAAAGTGTTAGGATTTTAAGTTGGCGGAAGTGTTCTATGCAGCTCTCGGGGCACTTTATATTGACTATGATTCGTATACACGACTTTTGGAGAATGAAAAGGTTTTGGACATCAGTACTATTTCCCCAAAGTAGGATTCCGTAC
The DNA here is from genome assembly GCA_947044415.1 of Eupithecia dodoneata. Taxonomy (NCBI): domain Eukaryota; kingdom Metazoa; phylum Arthropoda; class Insecta; order Lepidoptera; family Geometridae; genus Eupithecia; species Eupithecia dodoneata. The sequence continues at coordinate 9,114,594 of OX345670.1, forward strand.
CATAGCCAGGCAAATGCATAGGCGTAATATGCTGAGATAGCAGTTTTCTGATCAGTTGCCTTTCTTAGTTCCCTCAGAGCGTAAGTGAAACTGGAGAGCTTTGTCTTTATTTTTTGTATATGTTCTTTCCAATTTACATGTGTGTCAATATTTATTCCTAATAGCGAAAATGAATTTACACATTCCAATTTGATGTCGTGGTATAAGAAGTTTATGTCAAGAGGGTTTTTTTGAAACGGTCTAAATTGCATAATTTTTGTCTTTGTATAATTAATGTCAAGGTTGTGGTCGTTCATCCATTGTTCTACGGAGGTAAGTATGTTAGTTAGTTTATTTTTAAAATTTATGTCATTATTAATGGTAGATGTCAAAATTGAAATATCGTCTGCGAAAAGAATAGATGGTTCATTCATTATTTTAGGAAGATCATTGATGTATAATAAAAATAATATACATCCTAATACGCTTCCTTGGGGAATGGAAGCCTTTACTATTATGGGAGCTGATTTTATTTTGCTAAGGGAGCCGGTTTTACAGTCAAAATGTTCAATTTCTACATACTGAATGCGATTGGTTAAGTATGATTTAAACCAGTCATGCGTTATTCCTCGTATACCAATACCATTTAATTTGTCTAGTAATATATTGTACTGAACTTTATCATTTGCTTTAGTCATGTCAAGGAGTATACCTATAGCGTACTTTTTGAGATTAATAGTTTTTAATATTTCTTCAATATATTTATAAACAGCGAGTGTAGTTGAGCGATTTTTCCTAAATCCGTTTTGTGCATCATCGTATATGCCATATTTTTCACAAAAGGAATTTAGTTTTCGTTGCATAATTAGTTCAAAAATTTTTGATGCGGTAGGTAGCAGCGCTATTGGTCTGTAGTTGTTAGGGTCATTTTTTGACGCTTTTTTGTGTATAGGTTTTATATATTTATCGTGATATTTGACGTGATATTTATCGAGTAATATTTTGGTATACTACACATACGATACGAATCGCGTCAGTACGACGATAAATTTCATTGAGTACACTTGTGCGTTTCATATTGTTCGTTTCGTATTTGGTCCAAATATTATAAACTATGAGTGATAATATTAATAAAGCTTGCGTTGCTATTATATTAGCGACAGCATTGAAAAAACGTTCAAAGGGAAAAAAATGGACGAAGCATTAGTTTACACAGAGAGAAAAATACACATCTGAATTTATTAAATCAGATTTGGGAATACCAAGAAATGGATGACTACGAAAATTATTTTCGCATGCCCGATGCTCGGTTTGAACATCTGCTGGAGTTGATTACTCCGTACTTGATTAAAAAAGATACAATAATGAGAAAGGCTATTACTGTGCGAGAAAAGCTAGCTCTGACTTTACATTATCTGTCAACAGGGAGATATTTTAAAAATATGAGATTTGCAGGAATAATGTCATCTGAATCTGTGAGTCAAGCAATCATAAGTACTTGTGAAGCACTTACATATGTCCTACGGGAATATATAAAGGTAAGAAAAACTTCATGATATAATTTTAATGTTTTTAATTATTTATTGGTACGAATCACAATATGTAAACAAACTACCTACAACGAATTTTAGATTTATTCACCTTGGTAAGAAGAGAAAAGCGTCCCTACAGTATAATCCGACTCAGTGCTTGATGTAGACGGAATATGCAATATTATAATATATTGCATATTCCCTCTACATCAAGCACTGAGTCGGATTATGCCTCACTGTGTTTACGTACATTGTTGTTCGTATTTGTTATGATCAAATTAGAAGGCACGCCCGAAGTGATTATTACATTGCTGTCATACATTTGAGTAAAACTTGGAACGTCATTTGTTTGGGGGGAGGCTGCAACACAATTTTCCGGAGATGTAACAAACTGTAAACTCGAATAAACCGGTGACGGCGTGGGCGGAGGTACACTATTCGGTGATGGCGATATCGATGTCGTAGATACAAACCGTTTAAATAATGGCGTCCAGTGTTAATTTTTACTGAGTCCCTGTTTAGCGTCCCAAGTTCAGCCTCGAAAAGAATTTCATTTATTGCCTTTTTGGCGAGCAGTCTTTGAGTTGAATTCAATTTATTTAGCTTCTGAGTCCAATAAAGAGCAGTAGGATCTATATTTGGGAATGGCACTTCGAAACATTGCATGGTTTTTACAACTGTCTTGGCGCGCTTGATGGAAAGCGTATAAAAATTCAACATCCACCCAATTCTGGATCTCTTTATTACAATTATAAAGGTTACTATAGTATTGTTCTTATGGCACTGGTTAATGTGCAGAAATAATTTATTCTCTTTAGTCCTTTATTATACCAAATTTTGGGATTCCTATCAAACAGGAAAATTGAATTTGCCGGAGGCGGCTCCACTGCCAAATACTACAGAAACATTTCCATTTGTATTCACAGCAGACGAGGCTTTTGCACTTGGGCCTAATTTGATGAAACCATATGCGTTAAAAAATGCTACAAAAGAGGAACTAACATTTAATTACCGTTTATCAAAAGCTAGAGGTGTGGTTGAGTGTGCATTTGGCATATTAGCTGCTTAGTTCGGTATTTTTCAAAAAGCTATATGGCTAACACCTGCAAAGGCTGCAAAGGTGACAACTGCATGTTGTTATTTACATAATTATTTACTTAAAACAGAACCACACTTTTATCTTTCGTCAAGTGGAGATAGCCAAAATATTAATGTATTAGAAGGCATGCAACGTACGACATACAGAAATACTTTAAACAGTGCTAAGATACTGAGAGACAGATTCTGTAACTATTATAACGCCAATTGAAATGTAATTTTTAGATTATGTAGATATAATAAAAAACTTACCACATCAATGGGCTTTTCATTTTTATTCAAAAATTTCAGCATATGAAATACCCAAGGCTTGTAAACATTTTCCGCTGCAGCACCAGATCGCTTCAAATCTGTTATTTTTTTAAATTCTTTTCTGTAGTTAGATTTCAATGATAATCTTTGCAATTAGTTGTTGCGCCTGGTTTAATTTTCTTAAAAATTTCAAGCAGCTGCTCATAGGCATTCGCCCTTTTCACTTTATTAAGACTGTATTCATTTGAGCTGCCCCATACCTCAGGTAGTGTTTCTAACACAAGTATGAATTCTTTCAAGTGTTTTTGATCGTTCGTTTGAGGTACGGCGGGCCCCGCCGCGCGCCGCCGCAATATGCGCGGCGCGCGGCGGATAATATCCTCTTCCATCGCTGACAGAATGAATACTGACGCGATAAATATCGACTAGAGACTAGACGCTCGATATCTATCGACGATACTTGATACAGATCGTGGATTTCTGGATTTCTAGAAATTTTACTATCTTCAAAGATGTCTATGTCAGTAGCTCTACCACCATAACCGTCCGACACAAAGTTGATCAATCCATCTGGAGTTATTGATATCAAATACTTAATAGTATTGCAGTCTTTATACTGCGACCACGTCAAAGATTAGTGTAGAGAGTTGGAGGGCTTTTCTATTCTAATTTCGAAGCAGTCAATAATACTAACTGTCTTATTATATCTCCTTCGAAATGGAAGAGGTAACTTTTCTTTCATAGCGTCATTTTTTGGGAAATAAATTAATTGTTTTAAGCAGTTAGCTAGTGACACCACAGTTTTTCTAAAAATTCGACTTATGTTTTTGGTATTGAAATCTACTTCTAAACGTTCATAGGAATCATTCAGTAAAATTTTTTTGAGTGTGATCAATATATGGAGTAATGGACACTTAGTATGTTCTTCCAAGAGACTAATAACAAAATATGTATGGTCGTTTTGGTATACCCAAATAAAGTTTTGAATGATGTTCAATTTTCGAACAAGTGTTTGTACGACTATCCGTATACACTTCAAAAGTTTCAATCCAATCAGTGTACGATGATGAATCGGAAGTACAGTTCATTTTGTCACAGTCAAAACTGTCGTCTAACTCTAGCGAGAGTGCTTCTTCAACGTTTTTCCTGTTTTTTATGGTTTGAGTCTGTACGTCTTTCTTTTGCTGTTCTACTTGAATCTTCTTATCTCTGGTTTTCTTTATTTCTGTTGCAGGTATTACCTCTATTTGAAGAGTATTGTCGATTGATAGTGGATTATTGTTTAATGGGTTTTCATTGAGTTCCACAGGTGGATTGTCTAAAGAAATAAATTCTATTTTCTGCTGGGCTGCCGACGGCCTCACTACTTTTGTAAGCAGAGTTTCGAAAAAGTCTATTCTTAACCATAAAAAACAGGAAAAACGTTGAAGAAGCACTCTTTCTTCAACGTTTTTCCTGTTTTTTATGGTTTGAGTCTGTACGTCTTTCTTTTGCTGTTCTACTTGAATCTTCTTATCTCTGGTTTTCTTTATTTCTGTTGCAGGTATTACCTCTATTTGAAGAGTATTGTCGATTGATAGTGGATTATTGTTTAATGGGTTTTCATTGAGTTCCACAGGTGGATTGTCTAAAGAAATAAATTCTATTTCCTGCTGGGCTGCCGACGGCCTCACTACTTTTGTAAGCAGAGTTTCGAAAAAGTCTATTCTTTGTCGTTTGTCATATCCAGGGCGGGTGACCGTAGCCGTTCTCTTCATTTTTTGACATTCAAATTTTGTTGGTACTGCACCTTGTTTTAGTTTCAAAGTTCCGCCGCACAGTTGCCATTTCATATGATTTTCCGTGTCTGATTCAATCTGAAATAAAAAAGGGTTTATATTATTTCTACTATGAACAATTTCGTAAAGGGAGTACATTTCGTAGGTATACAAAAAAAGAACATAACTTGTGACGTACTAAAGTATAATGTAAAGTATAAAAAGAATGTCATAGATTGACTCTATGACATTCTTTTTCGTAAAGATTTTTGTCGTTAACTCAAACAAGTGACAACACTATCACCATAAAACAGTAGCAACAAGGGAAAAAGTAGGTAGGGAGTTTTTGTATTGTCTTTTTGTCTTTTAAGTTTCAATGAACTTTTTTAGTAACACATCTGTGTGCCTAGTGTTTTGTTCCTCTGTGCCCACTGTTTAAAATAAATTGTCACTAAAATACTTAATTCATTTTTGGTATATTCTATAAACTAAACATTTAGTAATGTAAAAAAATATATCGGTAGGTATTTCGTATTTAGGTACTCACATTAAAATGATCTTCGCAACAATGTCGACTGGTTTTTGTAGATAACACTTTCTCCCTTCTCATCAGTTTACACCACTCATTTCTCAGCTTTTTGTCGTACGGCACATGAAAAAAGTATTTTTCTGGAGTGCTAACCGTTGTATTCGTATACATAAAGGGTACTATACAATATCTGTATGGTATTTTTTTCTCCATAATTACAAAAATATCAATGAAATCTCAAGATTACTGCACGAGTTTGTTAGCGCGCGATCGAACGAGAAATGACCTCTCGGCCCAGCGGCGGACATAACCGGCGATGTGACGTCACGCGTTGAGCGGTCGAGTCCGCGCGGATTTTAATAACATCCAACTTTGAATATTCATAGAAAATTCAGTTTTTAAGATATCGAAAAAATTCTTTCACTTATATTTTTTAGATTTTATGTTTGATTTTTATACATTATAAAATAATCACACTCATCTAGCTCATTGCGAAGGTCTTTGTGATCCCAGGTCCATTTAACCAACCAATTTATTAAATTGTTTTTCGGCGCTTTCTCCGTAAACGGCTTGTAATCTTTCCTTTAAGGTGGAGAATTATTTTATAATTATTCTTAACCGAGAGGAACAAGCGTCAAACTGCGCGAACCACAATCGCGGCATGTCCATCCAGAAATCTGGAATTTTGGATGTCACTGTTATCGCTGCAAGATCTGATATCGAATTGTCTGACGATTTTCCCGCTGGGCATTCAGTAAACTTGTCTTGCGACATTTTTAAAAGTTTTTTTGAACACTGAATTTATATTTTTAATTTTATTTTAGAAAACCCTTGCTCACTTTTTTAAAATTTAATCACTTCGGAGTCACAAATGGGGGATTATTTAGAGTTGCCCTAATTAAAACTGTATTGTCCTGCCTATAATTAAGTCCACAAGTGAGCAAGGTAAATGAATAAACTCTCAAGGGACTGGCTCAAGTACATTGCTTCGCCGTACACGTTTGACCTACTTATGCCTTGATCACACGTACCGAGCAAACCGGCGAGACAGTAAAATGTTTATCGGCCGAGACAGTGTAGTAGGCGAGTGTAGTAGGCGAGCTGTTCAACACACGTTTTGAAATAAGCACAGTCAGTTCAGTTCTATTGAGACTACAATTCGGATATGATGGATCGTAAAAAGATAATTAGAAAATATACAAAGTTACTTATTACACTATTAGTAGAAGAATTAAATGAACTGCTGGAAAAGAAGCAACGCCGCATTTGGACAAGGCCATGGATGTTGAGAAGATCTAGTTTTGGCGCCACAAACACTGTTTTTAATGAATTAGAGGTAGAAGATCCTGATGAATTCAGAATGCTTTTAAGAATGGATGTACAACATTTTGACACATTGTTAGGAAATATTACTCCATTGATACAAAGGGAAGATACAGTCATGAGAGAAGCTATAACAGCAAAGACTAAACTACAAATAGCGTTATGCTATTTGGTAACTGGCGCGAGCTACCGTTATTTGCAGGCTTTTTACAGAGTATCTCGGGCTGCAATATCATCACTCATACCGGAAGTCATGGATGCAATATTTACTTATTTGGAAAATTATTTAAAGGTACGTACTTTTTTCTTACATACTAAAAATAAAACTTGAGTGAATTTATTACTTTTTTATTTTGAAAAAAAGTTGTCAAGTCCTTATTGGAAAACCCTTTATAAGCACTAATGACATTGTAGCAGCTGCGATGTTTGCAGCTATGGAAACAGATGGAAGACAACAAGTTTGATTTTTATTTTTGTCTTTTTTCTACCCTTTGTTTGAAACAAAGGGTAATAAGGACTTGACAACTTTTTTTCAAAATAAAATAAAAACCATTTGAGATATTTCAAAAACTTTATTATCGGGTTAAAGTACATTTAAAACATTTATGAATGGAACTCGACTTCGCTCATATGGCCACCGCGGGCACGTTTGCAGCGGTCGATTCGTTGGACCCAATTTTCCATGACTCGGCCACACATTTCGGCCGAAACGGCTGCTATTTCGCGTTCAATGTTGGCTTTGAGCTCTTCCAACGTCGTCGGCTTATTAGCATAGACCAATGACTTGACGTAGCCCCAAAGAAAAAAATCTAGAGGCGTTAAATCGCACGAACGAGGCGGCCAATCGACTGGTCCATTTCTTGAGATAACACGCTCATCAAACTTGTTCTTCAATAAATCGATTGTAACGTGTGCTGTGTGGCTTGTGGCGCCGTCCTGTTGAAACCACATGCTGTCGAAGTCCATATATTCCAATTCGGGCCAATAATAATCGATAATCATGGCGCGATATCTATCACCATTCACAGTAACGTGGCGACCACTATCGTCCACGAAAAAATATGGCCCTATGACGCCGGAATTGTGGTGTTAAACTCCCTTCTCGTTTAATTATTATGTTGGCCTCCACGGCCTCGGCCTCTTGACCTTCTGGCGCCTCCACGGCTGCCACGCCCACGGCGGGTACTCCCTTGAGGTCCTTCATGAATCTCGGTATGATCGTCTGCCACCTTGTAGCGACCTCTGTTATTACCTCTATAGTAGTATCCTCTATTCGATGGTCTGTAGTAACCACGCGGTTGGAAATATCTGCCTCTATAAGAACCTCGCTGAGCAGGCATGGACCTGCCTCTAGACTGTACGTTATTACTTCTATACGGTGAAAAATTTCCACGGTGCTGAAAGTAGTTACCATGGTATTGAGTTGTCTGTCCGCGGTTGTAATAACCACGTCCTCGACGATGAGGTCTACCTCGTGTATATGAGAACACGGCATCGTCACCTGAAGTTCCGGGGAGTGTCTGCTCCTCGTCTTCAGCAGCGCGCACAGCATCCTTTAGATGAGCGTAGTTCCGGGCTGCCAATATGGTACTTAGTCTACGATTTTTCAAGCCATCTGAAAATCTTTTGACCACTAACCTTTCGTTTATCGGGCTCAATATTACAGCTGCTGCTTAATTCACGTCAGCTTGCGCTATGGTAAGGGAAGTAAACAAATCCCCCAACTTCTCTCCATATTCTCCTTCTGTCATATTAGTTTGACTCATATTATTAATCTGTGCCATAATTGACGTAGCAGATTTTTTGTTCATAGGTACGACTCTTTATCTTGTATAAAACTAGAAACATTTACGTAATTTTCTTTTAGCTTCAATCTGGCTAATTTGGATAAGCGTGTCCTTATGACAAATGAAATCAACATTTTCTTACAACCTTCTTCTTTCAAACAACTGTCATACATCTCTATACCTTCAATTATTTTTTCTATAAACGTCTCTTGGATCCTAATTTTCTAATGTTAACACATAAAGGAGATCACCCAGGTTGGGCTAATATACATTTTGCCGGCCACCAAAAAAAAAGCTATTTTTAAATAAAACTCAGCATTACAAACATCTTTTATTATGATACCAAAGTTCTAAGTTAATTCCCTGAGATTATATTTAGGTTTGAATATTTAACCTGAAAGTATCACTCAGCGTAGATGTAAAGCAGTTTTTTTCGTAAAAAGTTTTGTACAAAGTTGTGTAATGAATGGTAGTCAATAGCATATAATGTCTCATGTTTATTATAAAAAGGCTCAGGGAAAAAAACAAAAATAAAAAATAATCGTTTATTAAATATTTAATGATTTTCCTCTATATTTCTCCTTCTCTTACAAAAATAAATACATCTTCTAAGCCTTCAGCAGGAATGTTTATGACAGGCAGGTGCCTTGCATACCCCATGTACCATACTATACACATCACATGGAAGCAGCAGCCGATAGTTCTTTTACCATTATGGCACGAGTAATAATAATGCGCAACAGCTTGTCTGCCTGTGAGAGCTGTGTCTATTCCTATATAGAGGTACACATTATATGTTCGTAAACGGACATGGCGGGACTGGATTCGCCCTCGAAGTATGTAGAGATCCCTTCCTTCAAGCTCTTGCAGATGTTCAGCAGGTATTTGTCCTCCGATTTCAATGAAGAACCTACCAGTTGCCTGTATGTGTTCTGCATAATAACTACGTGCCTGTTTGAGTTGATATATACCAAGGGCAAATAGAATAAGTTCTTCTTCCGTTAACATAGGGAATGGACTTTCAAACATATACGTATCTATTGGCTGAAACTGTACACGTCTTCGGTTATAATTGAATCTGATTACCAGATCGGCCAATGTATTTGGAATATTAATTCTTTCTTGAATGATTTCTAGAAATCTTGGGGCCAGAACATTGTCCACAATATCTTGATGATAGGCGTTTAATATTGCTGCTGCTATCCGAAAATAATCAAACATGTGCGGTAGGGCGCGATTGCAATGAACGATTCGTAGTATACGAAAATCCCTTTTAAATCTTCCATTGACGACTTCCACCACCCAGCGGCATAAGGTGACGAGGCGCGACTTGTTCGCCTGTACCGTAGTCAATTGGGCTTCATTAGCATCTTTTGTTTGGGGCATATGTACTGAATATCCATGAGATTGTACAGGTAATTCTGCGTCTCTAAAGCCGCGATCCAAGATAAATACGTCTCCTGGTCTATAAAACCAGTGAAATATACTTTCTTCGTCCTCAAGAATAGAATTCATTATGTGGGCGTCAGAAGTTGTCGCAGCATGTGGTCCAGAGACTTCTATAATATGGCCGTCACAGCACACAAATAAAAAAGGCTTCGTCAGATTTCTATATTTATGATGACTGTACGTGAGTCTTTGAAACAAGAAGTTAGAGCTTTTTTGATTGTATATATATGTACCGTCGCATATAATAACAGCATTTCTTTGTTCTAGAGGGCTTCCTGGATTTCCAAATAACGTTTCTGGTAATTATAAGTTCCTTTGTGCAACATCTTGACGATTTAAATGGTCAAACCCTAAGTGTGTAGGAACAAAATCACGCATTAACGCTTCACGACCTAATGCCAATAGTCGTTGCAAACGGGATTCGCTTGTTCTAAAAATCAAAGCGAGTCTCGCATTAGAATCTCCTGTTCGAAGTTTCGCTAATATTGCAGCCAGTATAGTTTTTTTGTGTCTGTTACTATTTAAACTGGATGTATTATCAAGTAAATTGGAAAACTGTTGATGAGTAAGGCCAATCCAAGTGTGGAATTCTTTTTCATTTATAAGTTCATACTGTTCAAAGTTGAGTATATCTGTTGTTATATTATTTCGCATAATAGTTAGAGCGCTTACTATTTCAGAGGCCGTAAAATCTTCTACGAGATTATCCTGTAGAGGAAGTGTATGCCACAGGTCTTGCTGCAGATGTTCTTGACACACGATAGCATTTTCTGGTATCAATAGATTGTAACGTCCAATCAGAAGAAGAACCACACTATTCGGAATTCTAAGTCGGGTCACATTCTGGCAATATTGAAAAACACAATTCACAGTTGTGTTTGGAGTACGAACAAATCCCGGTAATGTTAGTGTTGGATGGACCCGGCCTATTTGTGCGGCAGGTTCATCCGGCAGAGCATCGATGTCTTGATTTTCCTCGCGAACTCGTCGTTGAAAAGTCCTTTCAGCTCTTTGCCAACACGGTCGACAAATGAAATCAGTTGGAACTTCCTGAAAATAATAATAAATTAAAAATGTTTGAAAACACTACTTTGTGTTGAGAAAACAATGCCAAATAGTGGTAGATACGTTACTTCAATTGGAAAGAGATTTGCATGGCATGGATTGTTATTAAAAAATATTAAATATTACCTGTCTCGCAATCAGTTCCTGGATAACGATCTGCGCCGTGTCGATATGGTGTTCCTCTCGTGAACTCCACGTATAAATCCTTCGACCTTCACATGGTTCACGACAGTTTATACACAACATTTGTGCCATTTTAATAACACGATAACAAAAACAGCAATAACAAAAACGATAAAATAAAACTGGGAGCACAGTTGAAGTAGCCGTCCGATGTAACAGTAGTTCCATGGAGAACTAAAGGCAAGCCGCAGGCCGCGCGCGCGCACGCGGGCCCCGCGGGCTGAGTGCAAGCGAGATAGCACGTGTTGCAGGCGCAGGTAAGAACCTGTTGCGATGCCTACTACCTTTTTTAAATATAACTTGCACATTATTACGAGAAATATAATAATAATTAGGTTTTACTCCACTAATAGATTAGATGTTTTGAGTTAGAATATTATCTAACAGACTTGACTTAGAACTTTAGTCTAGTAATAAAAAGTGTTGATCTTCTTAATATATATGTATTTTTTCCGATCTTCATAATATTTTATTTCTCTTCTATAATTGTTTCTTCTTACTTCTATTTTTTTTTCTTTTTCTTCAATTTTCGTTTTGTTGACGGCAAGTACAGGATATGCGTGCAGGCTCTTCGATAGATCGTCTGGTCACGCGACGGAAGGACCTTCTCAAATTTTATGTTAATACTTCATTCGAGAAACACTTCGTCTTTTTCTATTTGAGAACGACACATTTTTATTTATTTATTTTTTAACTGCCCAATTTCACTATTTTTTATTTTATTTTATTTCGTTTTTTCACGGTCGCGTTCCCATCCTGGCAGGGTCGCCATGTAGGGATGTTGGTTGTAGTGTAATATTTGTACTACAGCTTTTCCCAGTTCTTCCACATGATCAATGTCTTCATTTTCATTTAGATGAAAATCGATGTCAGCAAAAAGCTTGTGTGTCTGAAGCAAAGCACAAACTTGGGGAAGCAGCAAATCTGTAGTGTACTCTTTTTTGAGTTTGTTCTGCTCATCAACTCCTTTTCGTAGTTCAGTTTCACAATACCTACAAAAGTTTATTACATCGCTCGAAGGATGTATTAACTTTCCTTTGTCTTTTTGACTAATGAGGCTCGATTGGTTGCCACTGTTTTGAGGTAAGAGTGCGGATATGCATGTGTCACATTTCACATTTTTGATAAGTTTGTGGGTGACAAATCCAGCAACATATTCAACTACTTTTTCACCAAATGGTGAAAGAGCAGTAGTATGCGTACTACCCAGGGTAGTTTCATCTTCAAAGTCAGACGCTTCAATGTTGTTACGGTCACTGTTTTGTCGCGCGGTGGTCTTATTTATTCTGTCCACATGCGACTTCGAGGAGCAGGTCAAGATGGTTATTTTTTACAACGGAATGCAGTTACCGGAGTCTACGTCAATCAGCTCTAAATGAATCATTTTTTTTTTATAAATCGATTCAAAAAGCCGAACTGTTGGTTTGTCATTGGTTCCACCATGGCTCCTAATGTTACCAAAAAATATTTCTATGTGGTCTTGAGAAATTTTATGTAGTGGCAGATATTTCACCGTCTCATTTACAGGCAAAACCAAATCTTTAAAAAGCCCTTTTGCGCTCTCTGCGCACACGCAGAATCCGAGGAATCCAGTGAAGCGGAATGAATCCATAATACTGGCTCCATTATTTGTGGAATCGCTCCAGAATATCACTTCATCAAATTCACGAGTCAGCGAACTGCGAATCTTATCGTAGTCTAGCTCCTAACAGCGCACAACAAAGTTCTAGCCTAGGTATGCTAACTGATTTTATTGGGGCGAATTTACCTTTAGAAATCAATCACTTTACTGTCACCTGACTATAACACATAGTACGCACGTACGCGCTGGCACCGTATGCAGTTTGCGACGCGTCTGTGAAAATGTGTAGTTCGGATCGTTGCACTGCAAAGCATGGCGCGGAACCCTAATTGTGTGAAGATAGGACAGGCTGTTAGTAAACCGGTTCCAAGTACGTTCAACGTCGATGGGCAGCGCATCATCCCATCCTAATTTTAATAACCAAAGCCTTTGTAACAAAACATTGCCTATTGTGACAAGCGGACTTAGCAATCCTAACGGGTCAAATATCTGAGATATTATCGATAACACACAACGCACATTGCGTTATAGGACTTTTTAAGTTGAGTTCGATTTGTGTGCTAAAATTAAATTCATCAGCGACGTTATACCAACTAAAACCTAAGGTTCTAACCTGGCTATGATCTCCTAGGTCTCGGAAAGTATTCTCTAGCGGTGCCGATGACTCATCGTTAAGGTCAAAGTTAAAACCCCACTTTCGTAATGGAAAGCACCCTGATTGAAGCATAAAAGAATACCTAGTAAGTCTCCTTGAATAGGAGGCCCTATCAGCTGAATATCGTTAGACGATTTTCCACGACTAGTTGCTGCGCTGGCGTCGAACACAACGCGAAGCTTCGTAGTAGTGCTGTGTTCGCGAAACACGCCGTGGTGCGGCATGAAGTAGTGAGAGTCCGTGTAAGAACTAACCGTAGTCATATGACCTAGATTAATATATTCGTGTATGAAATCACATATATACAGGGTGATTTTGAATTCGTTGGCATCCTTTTAAACCAAGACACCACTAATGATACCTAACGCATTGGAGCTAATATTACGCCAATTAAAAATATAATTTATGGTAGTATAGAAAACGCACAAAATAGGATTTCTTATCTACACTTGCGAGCTATAAACTGGAATCACTTCATCGCTGGTTTTGGCAGACAATATTTTACAGTTTTCATGCAATAAACTGTAGGTTGTGGTATATTATTTTAAAGATAATTTTATTAGCTTTCAAACTCTTTCGATATCATAGCGAAAAAAATGTTCATCATATGTCATGGAACGTGAAAACAATAGACATAAATTTTTTCAAACTCCTGAATCCCTATAAAGACTGGGAATTTATACAATTTTGTCATCAGTCCAATATATCACGTCACTCAAAATACTGGAATTACAAGAAAATGGAAACCACACCAATAGAAGCCGCTCAAATCGTCACCCTAATCCAGCAAGGGTTCTCTCAGCGTACTATCGCTCGACAGCTTCATCTGAGCCAGTCCTGTGTCTCCGAAGTATACAAGAGGTTTAGAGAGACTGGAAACTTAGTCCGAAGACCAGGATCTGGACGACAGCGATGCACTTCGGCGAGAGATGACCGATTTATTGTCAGCACTTCTCTCCGAAATCGACATCTAACCGGCGTTGACGTCCAGCGGGAGCTCGGAGAAGTTCGAGGGAGAACTGTCAGCGAGTGGACAGTGAGGCGAAGACTCAAAGAAGCTAACTTGACCCCAAAAAGGCCAGCAACGGGACCCAAATTGTCTACAGCCCACCGACAAGCCCGACTTCAGTTTGCTCGTGATCACTTAGATTGGGATATACAGCAATGGAGCCGAGTTTTGTTCGCGGACGAGACTAGGATGTGCCTGCATGGCAGCGACCGTCGACGGAGAGTCTACAGGAGACCGGGAGAGCGATACGCACAATGCTGTATAGCGGAAACAGTGGCATATGGGGGTGGGTCTTGTATGATGTGGGCAGGGATTTCAATTGAAGCTAAAACGGAGCTGGTATTCGTACCCGGTGGAGGTCGGGGAGGAGGACTAACCGCAGAAAGGTATATCAACGACATTCTGCTGGGCCATGTACTCCCTTACGCCGGGTTTATTGGCGAAAATCTCCTGCTAATGCACGACAATGCCCGCTGCCACACCGCTTGTGCGACTAGACAGTACCTGGAAGAAGTCGGGATTCCCACAATAGACTGGCCAGCCCTGACATGAACCCTATCGAACACCTGTGGGACGAGCTGAAAAGGCGGGTACGAGGAAGATCTCCAGCTCCGGCGTCAATAGAAGACCTAAAAACTGCTCTTATCGAAGAGTGCAGGAAATTCCACAGGATTCCATCAGGAAACTCATTAGGTCAATGAAAAACCGTTTACAAGCAGTCATTAGGGCCAATACAAAATATTAAGCGAGAAATAACAAAGATTTTAAATAAAAATTTGATATTTTCATATTACTTCTTATTAATTTAAACATCCACAACTTCGACCTATTGTAATAATTCACTAAATGAAGGTAGGAAACTTAATTAAATTTAAATAATTTTTATACCATTCGAAAGCTAACAAAATTTCTTTTCAAATGGTATACACCAATCTGCAGTTTATTCCATGGAAACTGTAAAATATGGTCTGCAGAAACCAGCGATGAAGTGATTCCAGTTTATAGCTCGCAAGTGTATTATTTCAAGTAAACACAAAAAATTATAAAAACGAAATATTTAAAAAAAACGATATTTTTAAAGTATCAAAAGAATGGCGGCGCGCTTAATACAAAATACCTGCCTACGTACTTCGGCTACATCAATAACTAGTAGGTCGCCGACCCCACACCGGCCCCATCATGTGACATGAGTAGTAGGGAATTGGGCTTTCTAGATCAAAGAAGATCTAGACGCCCAATTCCAATAGTCATTTATTCATTTTACTTTTATAAAACTAATAAAATGACTTTTCAGCAGATGCCCTATTCATTATTTACTTTTATAAAACTAAAGGAAGGACTTTTCAATAGGTGCCCTATTCATTTTTTACTTTTATAAAATTAATAGACGGACTTTTCATTAGGTACTCTACTCATTTTTTACTTTTATAAAACTCAAAAAAGACTTCTCATAATATCTCTATTCTATTCTATAGATTTATACTTTTCTATAGATCTAGACGCACAATTCTAATAGTCGTCTATTTATTTTACTTTTATAAAACAAATAAAATGACTTTTTAACAGGTGTCCTATTCATTTTTTACTTTTATAAAACTATAGGAAGGACTTTTCAATAGGTGCCCTATTCATTTTTTACTTTTATAAAATTAATAGACGGACTTTTCATTAGGTGGTCTATTCAAGTTTACTTTTATGAAACGAATAAAAGGACTTTTCTTTAGATGCTCTATTCATTTTACTTTTATAAAAATAAAAAGACTTCTTATAAATGCTCTATTCATTTACTTATGTAAAACTAATAATAAAGGACTTTAGATGCTATATTCATTTTTACTTTCAGTCAAATAAAAGTACTTTTTTAAGGATGCTCTATTGATTATATTTTTATAATACTTAAAAGCGTCATCATGTTTAATTTTTATGAAACTGAATGCTCAAATGTATTTTTAAATAAATTAAAGTAAGGATGATTTTCAATAAAAGAAAGAAAGAATTATTACATTATTTTATTTTCTAAACTCCATTTCATTATACAGTTAACATTTTTAAGTGCACAATAATTGGAATGATAAATACAGTTATATATTTCAGGACATTCCTTATAACTTTTACACAATGTCTGCAAATTAGGACAACCAAAATCTTCTATATTAATAACGTCTAAATTTTCATTTCCTACATCTAAAACGGATTGCAACATAACTCTTACCCAATTTGTCTTTTCTAGACCCTTAACAAATATTATACGTTTATTTTTAAAAAAATTAACAATATGATTTTTATAATTAGAGTAAGGTATAAAACCATCATTCCAAAAAACATTTCTATTCCTTTCAACCCAAGCTACTTGTCTTCTTTCAGTTTTAGTTAAACTATAAAATGGGTAGGGGGGCTTTATAAGAAGAACGATAACATGATTACCACACTGCATAGCTAATTCTTTTAAAATGAATTCATTGGAATCTGTCTTGAATCCTTGTACATCAACAATTGCCTTCATGATAGTTTGCGTACAATGTTGCTAAGTGGTTTATATTCAACTATGCGATCGTTTATAATCAGGCAGTAGGCACTGGTATTTTCCGGAATGTCTTGTGAACTTTCAATTTCTAATCTCACATCTATAGGACCCGTTTTTAAATTTTCGTTTTGTCTTGAACAATCAATAACAAATAGAGGAGATTTTATTTTAAAGTCTTCTAAGCTTAGCAATGGGTCAGCAGGAACATTATAATACGACTGACGAAATTTCATATACATCTCGTATAATATACCATACTTATTTTCATTGAATTTTAAGTTTAGTGAATCATATGGATAATACTGGGAATTCAAATATAACCTAACGTTTGTTATTTGACAGTGATCAAACAAGGAGCAATCTTCAGTTTTATTATTTTTTTTATTCGTTTGTAGCCCAAATATTACAAACCTAGGTTTTTCCAACTGAGAAGCAGTTTTCACTGACCATGAGTGTTTAGATGATTTTGGTAGAAGTGGATATTCATATAAATCCCAATTTCGAAAAGCTATATGTATTGGTTTATCTTTTTCAAGAACTTTTAATAGTGATAAACGTTCACGATCAGAAACCTTTATATGTGGAACTCGCCATTGTATTCTCTGTATAGTTATGTCTACTCGATCATTCTTAGTCATCTTAACACTATTCAAATTTGTGCTACTTCTATTCAAAATAAGTTCATGCTTGCTGTTTAAAATAACTTTCTTATAATCTTCTGCAAATCCTAATATTCTATTTAAAGGAATAATGACGCTAAAGGTGCCATCGCTATTCTTTGATCCATTAATTTTCCAATTCCATAAAGCTCCTAATTTACTATCTCCTTCGTTCATTGATATGTATGATTTTATTGTTGATGTGATTCCAACGTTTTTAATGCGGTCTATTTCCACACCATTCATTTCATACCGAATATCTTGAAATAAAAATGATATTGCATTGTTTGTAAAATCCACGCTTTTTTTGACAGGTTTTGCTGGATCATCTTTGTTAGTCACGGTTGCAATTCCTTCAATATAAATAGTACTAGCAGATGGTAAAACGTAAACATCTTGTTGATGAATAGGAATTCGAATTTCATCGTTTTCTTTAAAGCTATTATTGTAGGGATTGTAGGAATGGATTTCATAACTTTCAATTGAGTTGTCAAAATGTGGTAAATTGGTTATGTCAAGAATACTCATACTTTAAATCCAACGGCCTGTAGAAATGCTTTATTATTTTTTGTTAATTTCTTTAGTGGAATGGCGCGTCTTGATTTCTTGAATGAACGTTTAACAATAAGTTTTTCTTTCTTAGTAGTTGGAGTTTTATAGAAAATAATCATTTTGTATGACGTATATGAAGACCAAGTTGAATGTTCTCGTTTCTAAAGTCGATAGGTTTTCCGTTATTATCTATAATTTTTATAGTTATTGATGTTATACTCCTCTGAACCAATGGTAGGTAAATAATATTTTTTGGTATTTCAACAAGTTGGTGACCAGGGGGTACGTTCGGAATAAACTCATAAATTGTATGACAGGGTGAAGAGTTGTTGTATGAGCCAAGAACTAGATCACAATCTATCTTGATGACGGACACGGGAAGAATGTTGATTGAATTTATGGACTCATGCCATTTATTTGCTTCTAACTTTGCTTTAGGAAATCCTAGAAGTTCACCTATACTATTTTCTGATTGAAAATTTACAGTTTGAGTACAAAATAATGTGCATTTTAGAGTATTATTGTTAGGTAGAATCTGTAAGTCACAGTTCTTCATTTTGTTTGACAAATATTCGTTTATATCATGTAAATCATATGTTCCTGTGGGGATTTTGATTTCCGAGCCATTTTCACCATATGAAAATACATTATTATTATCATTTACATTGGGGATGGAGTTAAACGTTGAAAAATACAACAATCCGCATTCATATTTTCCATCAAGAAGCAACGGTGGATTGAAATTCGTTTCTATTAAAGATTTATTTCCTGTGATCGATATTGTAGTCGACATTGCTATTCACTGACAAATGACAAACAGTCATGCTAATCCTTGCTATTTATTTGATTTCTGCCAAAAGTTTTTTAAGAAACGTATACAGAGATGTCCGCAGTTATAAGAATTGTCTAACTGAATATTGTCATAGTTATAAAAAATATTGTAATTTGTCATATATTTCAAAAATTCTTTACATGGTTTCAAGTTGCCGTAACTATCAAAGTATTCGATATAATTACCAGATTTTGCATAGGCTACCCAATGAGTTCCAAGATTTTTAGAGCTATCTAAATTGAAAATTGCGCATTCTTTATGAAAGGGAAAAGCTGGCAAATTATCTCTCATGTACACCCCCCGAAAATGGGGAATGTCTTTTGTATATTTAATTATATCAATATTAGAAAGTGCTCTCTTGGGTAACCGCTGAATTAGTTTTTTGATCTACGCGCTAATGAGGTGTATATACCTAAGCCATCTTTATATGGCTTAATGCATAGTCCTCTACCAATAGACAAGTCCTCCATTTTTTGATTATGCCTTTTCAATTCTACTAAACGTTTCTTAGCAGATCTGTATTCGTTAATAGCTTTAGTTATTCCTGATACACCACCAGCCAAACTACCGACTGCTGACAATCCCGCAAATATTGGTATCAAAGGTAAAAAACCACCAGTTTTCGGAATTGGTATGATACGCGGCAACTTAAGAGACTCGTCTGAAGAAAGCATTTCTTTGGCAGCTGCATAGGCAAGTTCTAATGCTGCTTTTTTGCATTTTGGTTTTAATTTATGCATATGTTTCTTGGTATGTGAAACTAGTTTCTTAAAACTTTTTTTAAGTCCTGCACCGGAACTTACTTTTGCGATCATAGTTTTATTTACCAAATCAGCAGCCATCTTTTCTCCGATATTAGAATCTAATGCTGTGGCACGTTTCTTAGCCATTTTTAATAAGACGATATCAGCTTTGTGACGTTCTTTTAAATTTGATGATTTGTTATAGGCAATATCGTGCTCTTTACAATACTCGTCTAATTGATTGATCCCTTTATCACCACGAGCTAATCTTTGTTTTAGTTTTGTACCTGGCCCACAGTAATTATATCCGGGCAAATGTAATTCAAATGGTAATTTATTAATTAATTTGTTAACTAGTCCGTCTTCTACCATAACAAGCTATAAACTAAGCGCTTAGATGAGCAAACCTATTGATATAATAAACTTGAAATCTTATAAAGCATTTGATTTATCTATCCAGGAATTTTCACTATCAGGAAATCCTAACCATTTAACAAATACTTTGCTGCCTTTTCTCTTCAAAACTTTTTCAACAAGGTAAACATCAGGGTGTTTAGTTGCTAGAAGTTCTTCTGCGTAAAATGCTCCTAGTATAGGATGATGATTGCTGTCTTCTAACAAATAAGTAACAGGGTTAGTATTTTGAACTTTTATTATTTTAAATATCTCCGTAGACCAATTTGGCGTGTACCCTTTTTCAAAAGTTCCTTTATATTTACTAATACGAACAAAATCATTAATTTTATTCGATTTTGATTTGCATGTTAGCGAAAGAGCTTTCTCTAAATGGTTGTATCTTTGTAATATTACGTGCTTATTTTTATGATTTACTTCAATTGGCTTCATGCCAATCGTTCTATGTGTAGAATAATTATATTTCTTCATAACTGCATCAAGAACCCCATTACTCCATTTATAGTTCCCTTTTAAACTAAACTGTTTATATAACATGTTTTTTAAAGTTCTTATAAAACGTTCCACAATTGATGCTTTTTTTGTTGAATATGTAGAATAATGATTTATATTGTTCTTCAACATGACCTTTTTGAAATCGTTGTTGTAAAATTCTTTACCTAAATCGGTTTGTAAGTTTTTAGGACAACGCCCCTTGTCTAATATCATCCTAAAACTTTGAGAGACATGTGCTTTATTTTTCTGCTTGAGTGGATATGACCAGGCATACTTAGAAAAGACATCAATAACAACTAAAATATAGTTATTGCCAGAATTATCTTTAGAATGAGCTTGCATGTCGACTAAATCGGCTTGCCATAAATCATCGATATCTTTCATGATCACTCTTCTTCGCTGAAAATTCACCCTTGCGTTCTTATGGATTTCGTTTACCACACTTTCTTTGCTCATTTTCAAGTGGTTTAATGTTTGGGATATGATTCTTAGTAACGTTTAATTGAGAACTTAATTGTGTTAGTATTTGATTAAGCTCGGTAATTTTTTTTTGAATATTTTTTTCTAATTCATCAACATATTTTTTTGTTACAGAGTCATTTAAATCAACAGGGTTCCCACAATTTTTTATTACTTTATTTCCTGCATCCAAATGATCTTTGTGTATGTGTAACACGCACAAAGGTTTTATTGTGTCCATATTCCGTTTTTTATAAACATGGTGACCAAATTTGTCTATGTTCATGTTCACAACTAGTACGATACTGAATAATTTTAGAATAGTAATAACCTTTTATTCTTTTATTATACCAGCTTCTTTTAATTCTTCAATGATTGATATGATTTCATTACTATGGTTACCGTTTCCCGCATCTTTCGAGGCTATCAATAGTTTTAATCTCTCGACTAATTCATTAGGATCGTCCCAATATATAAAATCTGTATTTTTCTTGTATTTTTTTAAAAAAGTCATTTTCCCCCCACGCTTTACTACCTCATTATTTTTGCCTTCAAGAAGAAACAACGGTCTTATAATCTGAGTATACTTTTTTCCTTTATCTCCTTTTATTTGCCCTCCAGGATGATAATCTCTTTTATGAACATTTGTCATATTTAAAATTTCTTTATACATTAATTTATCAGATTCCGAAACTAAGTTTAGTTTAGGATTTTTTTTCAATAATAACTCACTAAGACCCGGTGTTAGCTCGTAATCTTTATTTGTCAATTTAAGTACTTTAACTGTTTTCAAACGGTCTTCATCATAAAAAGTAGAAAGGGATACAGGTATACTTCCAATCATTAAATTATTATTTTCATTTCTGATTCCGAAAGGAATACTTATTTCTTCGAGATTATCATCATTTTCTAAACAGTCTTGAAAATCGTTATCCAACACGTCATCTTGTTTATTTAAAATTGACGGATAAGTCGTATTTTTGATTTTAACTTTACTGTCATCGTTTTCTTCATCTATTGAATATTGATTGTTAGATTTTACTTCTGTTTGTAATTTCGCGTTATTAGCGGTCAAAGCTTGTAAAGGATCAATAATAGGCTTAAATATTTTATGTTGTCTTAATTCCAACTCATTGTCATAGTCTTTCATTTCTTTAAGTTTATTTTTTATTGCACTCACAGATTTAATTAATTCTCCTTTAATATTACCATTCAATATTAAGTTTTCTACTGACACAGCCATTATGACATGTAATACAAATATGAATGAGTTATTTTATTCATTACACTAGTTTTATAATGTAACTATACTAAAACGTTACAAAAACATCGAAATATTTTCTATATCTACCCTTGTTTAGCGCACAGTCTTTATTTATAATCAAAAAACTATATGGCTCTTTCCAAATGTCTGAGCACAATTTTTTGAATTGAACATAATTCATGTCTGTATTTACATGTTCATTGTAAATATGTTTTAAATTGATATCATCTTGCCTAAATATTATCAATAAATTAGCATTGTCTCTTATAAGCTGTTTAGGAATCTTAGAATATGTTTGCGATAAGTAAAAACAGTCAATTTGTTTATGTCTGCCCATGGAAAAATAATTCCTTATATTCACTTGATTTTCGCAAGCAACATCATCAAATATGAATACTGAATTCTTCAAGGCATGACTAGGTGAAATCACATCTTTATCCTCTTTAAAAATAAAAAACTTGACTCCGGGTACACATTTAAATACATTGCTTAGAAAACAATATTTTGGTTGAAAAGTAGTTTTAGAGTAAAGGTAAACATTTTTAAATTTAAGACCATTTTTATGTAACAGTAAACTAAGCATTATATTCGTTTTACCGCAATTTGATGGACCACATACAATACAACGAATAGTATTCGGCAATAATACGCTATGTTTTATATGGTTTTTATGTATGCCTTCAACATTTAAATTATTTATTTCTAACGTCACGGGTTGCTTTACCAACCTCATTTTTATTTCTGGCTAAGTTATAAATTTATCTGAATATTTAAAGCATTCACATATACCTACCTAAATAAATAACAAATATATAATGCTGGACAATTCAACTAGCCTAGATGACTTAATACAATGTATAACATAGTTACCATAATATTATTATTGTAAATAGAAAAACACCCAGAATCCTGGAACAAATATCTGCACATCTTACAAACATGTTTTTCGAGGAAACATGTAATCGAACCCCGCAACCTGCTCCGCATCGCTACGCCACATCGATGATGGTGATGATGTATTAATTTCTTTAAAATAAGGTTAAATAATAAAACAAATAATTGTCTTTCATTTCTTTATTTATAATTAAATTAATGATATTAATCCATTGAACTTAACTTTTGAACGATCTTACTAATTAACCTGTCCGCGTCATTCTTAATTTCATCATAGTGTTCCTTAACTAAGTATTGAACACATATTTCCTTTTTAATAAGGTTGGAGTTAGGTAAATGAAAATCCGATAAATCTTCTATGCTTATTTTTATGAGATGTTTTGCTTTCTCTGTTTCGCTGCGAATAACATATGACGTAGATGCTGCTGAAGTAGAAGCAGTAGGCTTGCAAATAGTTCTTTTTAGTGATAATTTAGATTTATGTTTGCCTTTTTCTGGTAATTCTTTGCTTTGCTTAATTACGTCTTTATCGTTTATCATTTGGTCCTCCTTCATTTCGTTTTGAATTTTCTTAATTTCTGCCTCATAAAAAGCATCCATATTCTGAGCATAGTAGTATGGGTTGGTAATGGGGTCAGGATCATCTTCAAAGTTAATGCAACTCATTTTCTGTAAAAATATAGACAGGTAATGTAAGATAAATATTGTTAATAATAATTCAACAAATAAGCAGACGATAGACTTTAAACTTACCACTTCGGGATGTCGCTACGCTAAGTATTATTAGGTATGCACTTCAATAAATCTGAAACGAGAATGACGAATTTTTATGTGTACTTAGTATTCAAATATTAAATAAATTCACAAGCTATCTAGGTAGATATACATTTACACATCATGTAAGTACTTTTCTTTATATGGGGCATTCCATCACTCCTTAAATAGGATGTCCTCACCTAATGCGTCTTGTTTTGAATGTTTTAATTTACTCGACTGCTGTTGTAAGTCAAAATAAAAGAGGATATTTATTTTATTATCCTTTTAACACACCAAGCAGCCTTTAACTTAGATAAAGTACTAAAACCAACATCTGTACCTATCTGAGTATATGCACTGTGTAGTATAAATACAACAAGTCGTTTTAATCTAATGTGCATTCATTTCATAGGTACAAGAATAGTAGTTATCCTAAAGGTATGTTATTAATCAAGTTTATAATATACTAGTTGCGCCCCGCGGTTTCACCCGCGTGGTGATAGATATTTTGGATAATATACTATATATCTTTATGAATTCTAGCCTATGTGTTATTCTAATAAGTAAGCTACATTATTGCGAAGTTTCATTAAAATCCATTCAGTACTTTTTACTCGAAAGAGTAACAAACATCCATCAATCCATCCATATTTACAAACTTTGACGTTTATAATATTAGTAGGATAGTATTAATCCAAGTCTAGGACAACAAAAATTTCAACTTACTTATTTGTTTGCTAGTTTCAGTAAAGTCGTCGGACAAACATAGCATGATAATATTATTTAGTTAGAGCATGTCAGAGGTAGCTACTTTTATGAGTGAGGCTCCTGCGGGGCAACTGCGTATCGTGTAGCTTTCTGTATAAGGAACATTCCAACATTCCTCTGACTTGGGTGTACCTAACTACCAATTCATGGTGCATGTTTCAATGATTTAATTTACCCGACTACCGCTATAGAAAAGAATGAGATGTTATAATGCACCAAGCTGTACTTAAACATAGTTGGTGTATTAAACCAACAAACTAAGTATGTAAATCAAAATAATAATTGGTAGGTACTAATGTATATATTCATAGCATCGAACCGATTAAGTTGAACTTAATTTTATGATATTATTGTTATCACGTAATAATGGAAAAGTAAATCAAGTTGTTTTCAATCTATTGTATTTTCATTTTATAGGTTTTACTCGATTGGGTACTCGTCAATACCTCGGCTTCTCTCCTTTTTGAATAAACAGTAACTTATGTATATGGCGGGTCTAGAATCAAATCTATGAAAATTTTACCCCTATTTGTTAAGTAGTTTGCATAACATTTTTGGTAGGGGTCTGTATTATCAAGTGGTAATATAAAATAAATATGTGCTAGGTATGTGTCTACCAATTTTTTGGGCATGTTGAATCTGTTTGTATGAGTGAGGCTCGTGCACGTCAACTACGTATCATGTATCTAGTATAAGGAGGCTGTCTGTATAAGGAGCAATTCAACATTCCATTGATTCGAATGTACCTACCTACCTTATGCATCTTATTTTGAATGCTCTAATTTACTCCAATTCTGCTATAAAAAGAGTTAAAAAAATCATGTATAAAGCCACATAAAATGGTACGAATGCATTCAACAGCAGTGTTACTTTTACATCTTTATATTGTATAAAATAATCACATTCCGTGTCTGTCTATCTGCAAACTCATCCTGAATATTATGCAACTAGGGAAGCCGCAAACAGAAGTTAGTAAGTAATGACAATTATATTCTATCTCTTAAAAATTATACAATATTTTTATTTAGTTTAGTAATAAGTAAAGTCATGCGCAATCATTAGTCATTGCTCGCTTCATATAAGGAAGTGAAATCATATTGTGTCTAGAGAACAAATATTATCACTCTTATGATCTCATTGATTAGAACACAAATTAGTTTATCAAAGCTAAACTAAGACACCAGATTTTAATTCGATTTTTGCTGATTTTACTTTTTAACACTAATGAAATGTATATCCAGACTTCACACAGATGAAGATGATTTGCATAAAAGGATCCTTCCAGTCCAGGAGTGCTCTCATTCATTCGTCAAATTTCTAGTGAAGAACACCCCTGTTGTGACGTGTCCAGCTTACTGACTGTGCTACTGACTTCCGTGCAGTTTACTCATCAACCAACATGTAAGTTTTCAAAAATTATTTTATAAAAGTAACACACCGAATACTGACCTAATTTACATTTCAGCATTCGAACAATATTTTCATTTTAACATTCGAATAGAACATAATTTAAACCCTTTCTTATTCAAAAAGTGAATTACGTATTAATTATTAGTTTTTAAATATAACTTTTAAAAGGTATCAGATATCAATGGAAATGAAATCTTGTAAAGAGATTACTCTCAAAAACATCCTTTATTATTTTACCTGTATTCTGGTTTTAGTTTGATCACTTAATTTGCTACAAATTAGATCGTTTTTAATCTTATTACTTTTCTCTAGTAGGTAGATATTTTTTTATGTATAATATAATATATACATATTACATTTATATTTTCAATAAACGATAATCTACTTAAGAACCCACTATTTAAACACAGACAGGTAATTAAAGCCTTTTTCAATACTTAATCATGTTTTTATTATTTTCAGGCCTAAGAATGCAGATCTAGTTTTCCCTTCAGAAGATGAGGCTTCGGCGGTAGAAGAGGTTGAAATATCGTGCGCTCAACCAGAGAAACCTAAAAAAAGATCAAAGTCGTTATCGTCACCCTCGTCATCTTCGAAAACTCGGGAGCAAGCCAAGAAGCCCAAAACTACGGACACTTCATCGAAATGTCGCCCGACATTGAAGGATTTATTCGGAGATGACGACAGCGACGATGAAGAATCCGCTCCATCGGGTATGCAACCTCCTCGTCTGCCATGTTATATAACTCGTAGGGTGGCGAATGGGTATGCCCGACAATATAATGATAAAAAGAAAGGCACTTATTATATTGATCTAAAAATATATGATAGTGCAGAGGTTGAAAAAATTACTCCTATGAACCGATGGCGTCAAGCCATTATTAGTATAAAAACTCGTGCTGATAACACCTCGGAGGCTTGGCGCCATCTTTCTAAATATGTGAAAGAGACTCGTGCAGAGTATAAACCATTCACCCCCTCTTTTAATTACAACACACCAATGTAAGGTGTAATTATAATGAGAAATAAATAAAATGCTACTCACTTTGATATTTGTTTTCTTTTTTTACAGTTCATTCAACAACATCACTATTAACCGAATCAGATACAGAAATTATGAATGATGAACTATTTAGTATAATGATTTGTGAGACATGTAATTTAAAAATGGATAAGTCAAAATATAGGTATCATTTGAGAACTAACATTCATAAAGCTAATTGTTTGTTGAAGTCAGAGTTTGAAAATATAGATATTATTGGCACAGCTTTTAAGGACAGAATTAGGTCGTATAGAGTAAATCCACCCCCCGATCTACAGTATACCACCCCCGAGGAGTTTTTAATTCAACACCAGAGTGATGTAATTAAACTCCTAGAATTATCTATACAGAAGCACACTTGCATAAAGGTAAACTTTGAGCTATTTGCTACATTTGTATTACATAAAATAGAAGGATTATCGACACAGTTAAAGTCGTTTAGTAATAAGTACTGTATTTTATATGAGAGTACCGATTTGATTGAATTTTATTCAAATGCGTTAGAAACTGTAAAAAATAAAATGACTGAATTTGAGCATTGCGAATCAGGCTGGTCTTTTGAATCAATAAGTCACTTAGAAATTAATATTAATAAATACAGTCCTTTGAGAGGTGGAGCGTTTATTGACTTACCATCTCGCATAAAAAACACAAAAAGTTGTATAAACATAAAAACAGTTGATGACTATTGTTTTGCCTGGAGCATTGTTGCAGCATTGTACCCATGCAAATCAAATGTAAATCGAACAAGCTCATATCCTCACTTTTCTAGTGTTCTCAGTATTCAAGGAATAAAATTTCCACCCACAGCTAATGATATAAAGTTATTTGAACATTCAAATCCTGATATAAGCGTAAATGTTTATGGATTAGACGATAAAAATTATGTTACTGGACCTTTATATACTTCAAACACTCGAAAAATTAATCATGTCAACTTATTATATTTTGAAAAGTTGGGTAAACGTCATTACTGTTTGATAAAAGATTTAGCAAAATTAGTTAGACGACAAGTGACTCATCATAATGGTAAGTCATTGTTATGTGAAGCTTTTCTTCAATTTTTTGCTAGTCAGAATAAATACGAATCCCATAACTGTTCCAAGGTTTTAACAGTTTTACCGAGGAATAAAGTTTTAGAGTTTGAGCATTTTGAAAGACAACAAAAAATTAATTTTGTTATATACGCAGATTTTGAAAGTCTTTTAATAAATCATACAGATACTAGCAATACAAACACACGAAAATACAAAGTACATGAGCCGTCATGCTTTGCTTATTATATTTGTTGTTCGCATAATCGTTCTTTAAACAAATATAGAACGTATCGTGGTCCTGATTGTGTCAAATATTTTATGGAATATTTAATAAATGACATAGAACACATTTATGAAATATTGGATACCATAAAACCCATGGAGCCATTAACAGACAGAGAAAAAATTGAATATGAAAAAGCTACTATTTGTCACATTTGTAAACATTTGTTGTTAGACGACAAAGTAAGGGATCACGATCATGTAACAAAAAAATACAGAGGGCCTGCTCACATGCATTGCAACGCTAATTATCGTATTTGTTCATTTGTACCTGTAATAATGCATAACTTGTCTGGTTACGATTCTCATCTTTTTATAAGTGAACTATCAAAATACCCTGGTGATATAAAAATTATACCGAAAACTAAAGAAAAATATATCAGCATAACAAAATACATCCCAAATCATAGAAATAATAAAACCAAATGTATGCAAATAAAGTTTATAGACTCTTTTCAATTTTTAAACACAAGTTTGGATAATTTGAGTAAAACATTAAATAAAAATGATTTTATTCATTTGTCGCAAATTGTAAGAAATTCAAAACAGTTTGAATTAATAAAAGAGAAAGGAAATTATCCTTATGATTACGTAGATTCATGGTCTAGATATAGTGAATTAAATCTGCCACCTAAAAAGTGCTTTTACAATAGCTTAAAACAAGAACATATTACCGATGCAGAATACCGTAGAGCACAGAACATATGGGAAGAGTTCAACATCAATTCATTGGGTGAATTCACTGATTTATACTTAAAAACCGATGTTTTAATTTTATGTGATGTATTTGAATATTTCAGGGACACTAGTTTAAAACATTATAAACTTGATCCTGCTTACTATGTTAGCTCACCTGGTTTGAGTTGGGATGCGATGTTACTTTACACTAGAGTTCAACTTGAATTAATTCAAGATTTGGAAATATATGAATTAATAGAAAAGGGCATACGAGGTGGCTTAGCTCAATGTTCTCTTCGACATGCTGTAGCAAACAACAAATATTTGCCTGATTACGATGCCACTAAAGATTCACAGTTTTTAGTATATCTTGATTGTAATAATTTGTATGGGTACGCAATGATGAAAAAATTCCCAATCTCAGAATTCAGATTTCTGTCTGTAAAAGAAATTGATAAGTTTGACATTACACAGTGCACTAATGAAGATGAGTACGGCTATATTATGGAGGTTGATTTAGGTTACCCTGAACATATTCATAATTCACATAGTGAATTACCATTTGCACCAGAAAAATTTGTTCCCCCAGGTGGTAAAACAACAAAACTGATAGCAAATTTATACGATAAGTATAATTATGTAATACATTATGTACATCTTCAGGAATGCCTAAAACAAGGTCTCAAACTGAACAAAATTCATAGGATTATATGTTTTAGACAGCAAGATTTTTTGAGAAAATATATCGAGTTGAATACCGAATTGCGTCAAAAAGCTACATCAGCTTTCCAAAAAGATTTTTTCAAATTATTAAATAATGCTATTTTTGGCAAAACCATTCAAAATAAGCGTAAACAAGTAGATGTTAAATTAGTTACATGCTGGAGTGACAATTTTAATACTACTAATAAGTGTTTGGGTGCTGAAAACCTAATTGCTAAACCAAATTTAAAAAGTGTGGCTATATTTACAGATGATTTTGTAGCGATTCAATTAAAACCAGAAAAAATTGTCTTAGATAGACCAATTTATATAGGTTTTGTTGTTTTAGAGTATGCAAAAACACATTTATATCAATTCCATTATAACTTCATTAAACAGAAATATGCTGACAAAGCTAAACTCTGCTATACAGATACAGATAGTCTTCTGTATTTGATTAGAACTAGGGATTTTTATAAAGACATGAAAAAAAGTATAGAAATGTTCGATACTAGCAATTACTCCCCCCAAAATGCTTATAACATACCCCTACTCAATGCCAAGATACCAGGTCTATTTAAAGATGAGCTAGGTGGTGACGTTATAAGCGAGTTTATCGGATTGAGAGCAAAGCTTTATTGCATTAAAAGTTTAAGTATTCAAATTAATAAAGCTAAAGGGGCAACAAAATCGGTAACAAAACATTTAACTCCATCGAATTATAAGGATGCATTATGTAAAAATGAGAATTTAAAATGCAAAATGAATATGATCAAGTCTATTCGTCATGCTCTATACTCTCAAGAAGTAAATAAGCTTGTCCTGAACGCTAATGATGATAAAAGACAAATCATCAATAAAATAGATACTGTGCCTTGGGGGCATTATAGTAACATATTGTAGTTGTTAGTTTTTTAGGCTAAGTACTATCTGTTAGTTTGTACATAATCATATACATACCACTAAGTTGTAGTCATTAAGTTTGCTCCATCAATATTGTCAGTAAGTTTGGCAAATAAAATGTTGTAACAAATTGTTATTCTTTTATTGAGAATCACCCATATCTATCTGATATCCAAACCGCAAACAGTACCTAAATATGAATGCAGCTAAACAGATGTCGAAACAAGTCGACTTCAAACCAGTTCCCCTGATTATTTACCCGTTCCACTCCTGATTAGCTTGTTAAACTGATCTTTTACGCATAAAACAATAGAGAGGCTATCTGTGTAAGTAAGACAATAGGTAGGTATTTGGTTTCATAAACGTAAACCTGATTACAAAAGCTTCTAAGAAGTTAATTTTCGTTTTATAAAAGTAAAATTGAATAGAACACTTAATGAAAAGTAATTTGATTAGTTATAGAAAAGTATAAATGAATAGAACATATTATGAGAAGTCTTTTTGAGTTTTATAAAAGTAAAAAATGATTAGAGCACCTAATGAAAGTCCATCTATTAGTTTTATAAAAGTAAATAATGAATAGGGCATCTGCTGAAAAGTCATTTTATTAGTTTTATAAAAGTAAAATGAATAGATGACTATTGGAATTGGGCGTCTAGATCTTCTTTGATCTAGAAAGCCCAATTCCCTACTACTGACATGACACGCGCTTCAAACAAATGCACCGCCTACTAACCCCGCGGCCGGGCCGCCGCCGCCGCCACCCACGGGCCGCGGGCCGTGCGCAAACTAATATCGCCCGTTGATTGACGTCGTCGTCAGTGTCGTAATAATTGCGTGAGAGTGCAGACATGCTAATTTATACCCAATTGTTGCGCGCGACCGCTCTCTGTCCTTTGGATTTCAGTGCCGCCGGGTGGAAATTTCAGTGTGAAATTTTGGTGACACAATGCCTCGACCGCGTAGAGTGCAAGTGTAGTGCAAGTGTGGTGCAAACTAGATTCACAAATGCCCAATACCTTACTTACCTTCGCGGGACCTGATAGAACGACGCAGAACTTTCTGGTCTGTTCATCCTTTCACGTTCCAGCAAACGCACAAGCGCGTGGAAGAGCGTCCATTCACCCACTATCTTTGTACAGGCAAATAAGGTAGGTATTTGTACCTATCTGTAGGCATCATCTAAACATTTCCTTTTAAACTTTTTTTAACTGACGTAATTTTGACCGGCCTAAGCTGGCCAAGCATGAAGGGAAAGTTGGAAATAATCAAATAAAATAAATACCAAGTTAGGAACCTACTTCTCGGACGACGACGGGTTCATATCTACCTACTTAGCACAGTATACATATTATGAATACTGTGTACCTAGGGCGGTCACGCGCGGTAGGTCCCATTTGTTCTATGGAACATGACGTAATATAACGATTTGAGAAAATATTGTCCCTATTTGTACTATAGAACTACATACTAGCTTTTGCTCCTGTTTTTATTTGTCTGTGAATGCACAGAACTAAATGGGAATCACTTTTCCCAAATTCTTCCATGATGAGACGTGAATGACATTAATCACTGACGTTAATACCAGGTACAGTTCAATATCAAAAAAATGAAACTACTCGCTACATAAAATTTTTATTTTGCAAAATAAAAGCAATGTTTCTTTAACTACAAACTTAAAACAATTTTTCTTACCGCTAATTCTTATATTAAACAGTCCGCGATAAAAAGAAACTAAAACCATTCCTTCCTTTTACTAAAACATTCTTACATTAAATAGTCCCCGGAAACTACTTATTTTGTAGAAAGAGTTCTTCAGCACAAAATTTACAATAAATGTTGATGGGTTCATATGTAGTCATTATGCATCGGGTACCGAAGATGTAGGCAGTCCTGGCAACGGCCCGTGGATGACATACCCTCTTCACTCATAATTACACTGTAATTTTGCAGAGAGTAAAAAAATAAATTTATCAAGATTGTTTTTGGTAACTGCAACTGTTTTAACATAAAATACATATTTTCAATATTTGCTAATATTGACGCCGCACATAGGGGTATTTGACCCAAAAATGTGGACAAAAATATTTTTCTATCTTATCGTACATATAAGTCCACAACAGTAATAAGTACAACAATCTTTTTTTTACTTATCTTACTTTGGGAAATAGTTAAGTGTGAGACGTACAGAATCTACTTTTTAGGAAAATGTGTAAAAAATGTTGTTAACTTCAGAAAAATTATTTAATTACATTATAATTAATTATAATGCTTCCATTACTCAGAGGAGGAGTCCCACCCGTCTTCATTATTTGAATTATTTGTTTCGTCCATATCTTCAGTAATTTCAACATCTTCGTATGAAACGTCAACTTCACCCGGTAATAACATTTCCATAGCTGCTGCACTAAATGGCTTTGATCTTTTTGGCGGTTTTGGCCGTATACTGCTCATGTATGGATCTGACGATAAAAGCAACCTGTTTAAAACGTCTTGGTTACATTGCTCTCGAGAAAACTTTCGCTAGAAGTTTTGGCGAAATTGCCGGAAGTGTTTGTTCCTCGCCTCACCTGCTTCTTCTGTCAAGGTTCCGATAGGTAATAGGGAATGTTGAACTACAAGGGGTCCGTGAATCAGTACCTTGTGTACCGTGGGCGTCATGGGGTACCAGGAGTATAACTCTACATACAATAACGCTGTATCTGTGCAATTTTTTTTGAATTTTTCAATATTATATATATAGACTTTTGCGGCATCCTTATTACCACTCGCTCTAAGTTTCATCTGGGTAGCATAAACTAGCTTATTCACTTCACTTTCGTCTCTCAGAGTTTCAATTTTGCGCCTCTTGCTGCGGTCACTCGAGTCATCGAATGTCTTTGATGGACGACCCGGCTTTTTTGTACATTGGGAAGGAATTTCCACTGTGCCTTGCAACCAATCATGATTATTCTTTACGAAAACAAGTTCAGTCCTGTTGGAAGCAAGCCACCTGGTCTTCATTTCTGCCTTAATATAAGAAAATTGGCGGCGAAACACTTGTACTTCTTCAACGGGAAATAATAATAATAATAATAAAGCCTTTTTATTTCCTTAATACATAGAATTTACAAAATTTCATAATGAATAGAATAATATTATATGACACTTAATTATATAAAAGATTAGATTTAAATTAAATTAAAAATTAATGATTCGTATTAAGGACCTCTCATCGAGTGAAGGCCTCCTCCATTTTACTCCATGCTTTTCTTTCTTGAGCTTTGATTAACCAGTCTATGCCAGCTGATTTGTTAATTTCATCCATCCATCTCTCTTTTGGTCTGCCTCTGGTTCTTTTGTTCTGTGGTCCTGTCCATGTTGTTATTTTTTTGATCCATTTGTTATCATCCATGCGCGCAATATGGCCAGCCCATTTCCATTTTAATTTTTTACAGTGTTTCAAAGCATCGATGACATTTGTGGTTTGTCTTATAACTGTATTTCTTTTTCTGTCTCTTCTCTTTATATTTAGTATACTTCTTTCCATAGCTCTTTGGCATACCTGTATTTAATTTCTTGTGTAGTTATTGTAGATCCAAGTTTGGCAGCCATAAGATAGACAAGGTAGTATGCATGAATCTAGTATTTTCTTCTTAAGCTTTAATGGAAGTTTAGATTTGAGAAGTTCTTTGTTACTCCAGAATTTGTTCCATGATATTCGTCTATCGATTTCGTCAGTGTTTCGAGATTTCTTAAATGATATTTCCTTTCCCAAATAAATGTAACTTGGTACGTATTCCAGTATAATATTATTGACTTTTATGGGTATGTGTATGTTGTTTGTCATTATTTTCGTTTTTGTTGTGTTAAGTTCTAAGCCAATTTGACGACTTATTGTATCTAGTTCATTTATCATTTTCTCTAGTTGTTTCGGTGTTTCTGAAAAGAGCACTATGTCATCGGCGAACCTCAAATTGCTAAGAAATTTACCTCTGACATTTATGCCCGGGAAATGATGGTCTGTTAATTATCGCGTTCTCTACAAATTTCCACTTTTTTGCTAATTCTCTTTCTGTGCTCTTTTTCGCCATATTATACAAATATTCTCGAGTCCAAACCAGGACACCGGATCCACCTAAACAAGAAAAAAAGACGATATTAGAATATAAAGTGTAAATAATTAATTTGGTTTTGTAAAATGAGCTCATCGAAGAAAAGAGAAATAAAATACAATAGGCAAATTTAGGCACCCAATTTTAACTTATTCTAAGAGAAGGATAGTTATATCAACCTAGGAAAAAACAACATGTACCGGAAAACTCCCGGAAATATAACAAAAACTCTATTATGTCTAATTATAACACAAAATCTCACGAGTGAGTTTTAAGGTTCATAAAAACCACTACACCTT
Organism: Eupithecia dodoneata; assembly: GCA_947044415.1. Classification (NCBI taxonomy): domain Eukaryota; kingdom Metazoa; phylum Arthropoda; class Insecta; order Lepidoptera; family Geometridae; genus Eupithecia; species Eupithecia dodoneata. Next base: position 9,149,601 of record OX345670.1, read on the forward strand.
CTAATATCCTCGCATTATTTTAATAAAATTAAGTAATATCGATAGTACATACCTGGCTCAACAGTATTCATTAGGAGAATAATCACTTTTAAATACACCACTTCCTTAAAAGAGTTCCGAATGTGACTTCAAAATCGTTCACTTATTATTTTATTTCCGTGTTCGCTGTAAGATGCTAAGATAACGACTAACAGCAACTAATACAAGCCAGTTAAAATTATAATGACGGTCGGCTTTTGTTCTCCATGCATTGCGGTACTCCCAGGTAGCAACCGTTTCCAGGATCTGTTTACTTTGTGTTCTTGGACTTTTGACCGCTTTTATGGGCCGAATACCCCTTAGTGCGCCGGGTTATTGAGACAACAATCGATATTTGATTTCATGTACTCCCGTGTCCAATTTCTATATTTTTCCACAATCCTTTTTAGTTGTATGTTTTTCCCGAGGTGTTTCATTTCTTCAGCGGTAACTTTTACATCTGAAGTTATTATAACTTTAGATTTCGATGTTTTATTTGCTGTCAATTTTTTACTGCTTGCTTTAGCTTTAGTAGTGGTGTCTTTGGTTGTAAACACTTTGGCAAATCATTTTTATTCATGGCCATAAAAGACCGATTCTGTTCGTCATTTTTGAACAACGTACATACATACGAGGGTGGTCCGATAAGTACTTAGCCTACAAAAAAAAACTAATATTTTGGAAAAGTGGCAATTTTATTCTCAACATAGTCCCCTTTTAGCTCGATACACTTGAACCAGCGATTCTCCAACTTCTTGAACCCGTCTGAAAAATAAGTTTTCGGGAGATCTGCAAAGTAGGCCTCCGTGGCGGCGATAACCTCTTTCGGATTGCGCTTAAACAGCGTCAAACACTGCTCTGAAATGGTCTCACGGTTGCGCTTGTTGTCCGGAGTGAGCAAACGCGGCATCCATCGCGCTGACAGCTTTCTCATGCCCAATATTTCATGCAGGATATGACCCACACGGTCTTTTGAAATGCCTACTGTCTCAGCTATCTCGCGCACCTTCAATCGGCGCACAGAGGCGAAAATGACGAAAAACGTGGCATAAACCTATTTTATACATACGTTACCCCATAACTCGAGAATTACTTTTTACTTTTTACATTTCAATTCGGTTTTCAGTGTTGTAATGGTGGATTTTGTAAGAAGATTTATAGCTATAAAACATCAAATCTGATCAGCAGTTTAGAGAATATAACCAAAATGAAAATACAACCGAATTCAAAGATTTTGAAAAACTTACTCTCTCTAACTCCGGCATCAAAAGTTCTTGAAGCAGGTTTTTTATTTAAAATTTAATAATAATAATATATTAAATAGTAATCTTTAAATTAAAAAAAAAAATACTATTTATACAATGTGTATTGTCGAACCTTGATCAAACGAGATGTGCGAATACACGACATATATTTATCGATAAAAAACAAAAAATAAAAAATTATATGTTACTTATTTCAAAAACAAAGCCGATTTAATTATTATTTAAATGATCATCTGGTTTTTTATTCGTTTCTTTTTGAGTAAACGGTGTATATTATTCAAAGTAGTCTCATTTGAAAGCTAGATAGTCTACCTAGCTAAGAAAATATAAAAAAATACAATTTCGGTACATAAGCCTAGTAAAATAAATATTTTTATAGAAATTTGCAAAAACAAAACGATTTTTATTTTATTTTTAATCTGTCACTTTAAAACTGGGTTATTGAGGTGTACTTTTTTGCATGTTGTATTAAACTCCACAATTTAGTCTATAAATCCTCTTAAAATTATGGGTCCTATCTCTTTTCGTTGTTATGTTATTCACCATTTAATATAGGTACTTTCTAACATATCATTTTTAAGTTCCTTCCATACCACTTTTTGAGCATTATCCTCGGAAATATCTTTCATTTGTTTAGATTTTTCCAAATCACCACATGCCCTGAACGTCATTTGTGCAGCGTAACGGCCCGTTCACACATGGGAGTCCGTTTTACTGGTAAGTTATTAACGGATACTTCATAAATTTATGCTCTGTTCACACATAGGCACCGTATAACGTTCAACGGATCCGTCATTACTGGATGCGATGTGTGAACAGAAAACTCGCAGTATACCGCCGTTATTCTACAAGGATGGACACTGTCTACTATTGTCGGAGAAGGAAGATTCGATTTTATTGGCAGCATCCACTTATGGCCCAAAGATCTAGAGAGAGTGCTTACAGTTTACTTATGAGTCAGATACGAGGTGATGAATCGAAATTTTTCAATTACTTTCGTATGTCAATGTCTACTTTTGATGAACTTCTTAAACTATTGGAAAAGCATTTAAAAAAGCAAGATACTCGTTGGAGGAAAAGTATCTGCCCAGAAGAAAAACTAGCGATATTTTTAAAGTACGTACTTTTATTTTTAAAACTCAGACAGATCTAACGTAGCATCACTGTATACAGATTCTACTGGCGATAGTGCACTATCAGTAGGTTGTGGTCTGCTAGCATCACTGTATACAGATTGTACTGGCGATAATTGGCGACGATCAGTGACAGAACCTAGTGCAAATTAATTATCAAATATTGTTGGAAAATTAACAACTTTACATAAATAATAGATATAATAAATCTCGAAGAAGGTTGGAATTTACAATCAAGCATCAAGCATCAATCCCTCAATCAAGCCACGCTGCGACGCATTGTATTTGACTGTCAAACTCAAACTTGTCAAGCAAATGGAAATCAAAGAACGCATGTAATATTTCCCTCCCTTTCAATTTCGTATTTTTCGGCCGCATCGTGTTGTAATTGTTTTATCATTTCTCCTCGATCACATTACAACAAATTGTCTACTATCTATTCATGTCGGGGGCAGAGCCGGATGAATCAGTAAAAGATATTGAAATTGTCGAATTGGTAAAGACTAGAAAGAGGTCCTACATCTATAAATGCACTAAACCACAGTTGAAACAAATATTGGAAAAGGAAAATATTCAATATTCTCAAGATGCAAGCATAGACACGTTACGTAAATTGTTGAGTGACTTTTACAAAAACAAAACAGTATTATCAACAGCGGCACTAAAAATGTCTATTTGTGGTGACATAAAACCATTTGATGGCGACCGGTGGCAAGTTTTCCTACAACAATTGGAATGCTTCATCATAATCAATGATATAGCAGATGAAAAACAGACTCCTCTTTTAATTACAAGACTATCGCCCAAGGTATTTGAATGTCTAACATGCCTGTGTTCGCCAGATAAACCACCCAACTAGGAAAAACTAGGCTTACAACAATCTCAAGACTACTGTTTTTTTGCTCTTATATCACTCCTATATAATCGTATAAGCCTGGGTTTGGGCACCAATTATAAACATAATTAGTTTAATATCCTTTTAATATCAGTCTAATTTAATGCTGTTTGAGCTTACAGAAATCTAGCCAAAATTAATATAAGCCGACTTAGGCTAATATTGCTTTTACATAAGTATCTTGTAAGCCTGCATACGCTTATATTTGCCTAAGGTCAGAATCTTTTGAGGCAATACAAGCTGAAAGTTGTATGGGTGTTGGTTTCAAAGTTACACGGAAGAAAAAAAATTAATAAATGAAAACAAATAAAGTTGCTGTGAAGTTGTTTATACTAAAGTGCCGTTATTATCAAGTGCGTGTATTTAAGTTTTACGGTAAGTATTCGTATTGGAATATATTATTTACTGTAAAGTAGACCTCGTTTTACGATTCAAAATTCATGCGCCTTATTAAATATGGTATTTCCTGTTCTCGTTTTGTTATATTATTTGTTATTTTGTATTGATAGTGTCGCCATAGGTATAGCTGCATTTTACAAGCGCACTTTATGACTATTGTAAGATTGTTTACTCTAATTTTAGTATTCGGAATACTTAAGCTAACTCCATATTTAAACAAATTAGGGATCCTCGCAATTTTACATAAAACCTTAAATCGACAGGGAAAAAAAAACGAACTTAACCAATGATATTATAATAATAAAGAGGTAGATGTCGTACTAGCGCGTGGAAACTGCTGCGGCCAAATTAAGGCAATTGTCGTAATTTTGATTTAGTCGAACAATAGCAGCGAGCGAGACCGCGTGTGTCATGATTGTGATATAAATGCCGAGATGTGTGTTCCGAAAATGCAAAAACTATGGTACAAAGGTTGGATGAAGGAGTTACGTACCACACGTAAGTACATAAAAACACCTAGTAATTTAGGTTTTATTTCGAAATTACAGCAAATTATCGGTAAATTATCAAATATTTTAAATGATGCTAAAAAGGGATAGCGAATAATGACGACGACCGCAGCGCGATAGGGACAGACAGTGTGCGCCGGGCGTGCGTCATAGAGTAGTCAATCAGAAGTATTCAGAAGCGATTTCGTAGGCACAAATGTACCTACAAATTCTAATAGTTCAGTAATTTTTTTAAACATGGTAACTGCTTCTTTTATTTATCATCAGTCCATCATAAGCTTCTATGCTAATATTATATTTTACAGATTCCCGAGTACGGGCAGAAAGAAGAGAGCATGACTGGATGCCAACAAAAAGTAGCACGATATGTTCTGCCCATTTTGTAGACCAATACAAATATAATACGCCAAAAGGATACGTGCGTTTACGAAATATGTGTTTTTTCGAAATTATATTTTAATAACCAAACAAACAAATTGTTTCAATAAATGTCCCTTCTGTATCAATATTTCTCCTAATCTATGGTAGTGCTCGCGTATTTCAAGCGCAAGTCTAAACAGATAGCTATCCTTTTCTATATCATTTTTACTGAATTATCTGTCGCATTTATTGTTGTAACCTATGGATACGCCAGAGGTAAGTATGTATATGTCGTAAAGGAACTAAATCAGAGCACCGCGCAGTATGAATATACGTCATCTTTAGTTATATATAATATCATTGAACTTAACCATAAGGTTATACAGACACAAAGTCAGCGGGCGCGGCGACGCGGTGGCGTGGGGAGCGGCGCGTTTCAATGCATAGATTTTTATATTGAACTGGCCTCGAAGGCAGAGGCGGGGAGCGGCGGCGCCGCCGCGCCAGGCGCCCGCGCCAGTCAATTCAGTCTAGCGGTGTCCGTGCGTCTGCATTGAGGTAGCGTAGGGTTGTGCATTTTATTTTTTGCTTTTTTAACGACCGACGTTTCAATGTGTGTGATGTGGTATCAAAAAGATGTTGTTGTCGTTGTTTAGACATTTCGTTCGCGAACAAATACACTAATTTCTCATAACACAACTCTACGCCGCATAAAGTTCATTCAAAGTTAATTTGACAGTTTCGGGTAGCTTGATGTGCTGACGTCTGTACATTTCGTTTTGCCACTGTTACGTATGTCCGACATTATTTCGTGGTTTTCGCACCCTTGATCAAATAATTACACCGCATTTATTAAGATTTTGAGGTCGTTGAAACACTTAGCTACAAATAATACTTAGGTATTTTAGAATTTTTTTCTTATATACCTACATTTTTACGATTTTGTTACAAATTTTGTACTTTTGATTATTGAAGATTTACAACATGCCATTCAAGATTGTGCAGACCATTGAGTGAGGAACGCATAGTCTAACAACAGTACCTGAGCAGTGGGAGCAAAATGGCGTGCTATTTTGGCCTAAAAACAACAAACAAGAGAAACTAAGAAAAAATGAAAGTTCTGTTGCGGATCATAATCAATGGTCAAAAATTAACTGCATAGTCAAAAGGAAAAATATTCCGACACGCTGAGGCTGAAATCGACATGATGAGTAACAATTCAGAAACGGAGACGGATAACGAGATTCAAGCACCACTGAAAAAAAAACGACTACCCATTAAGTCTTTTAATAATATGGTAGAGGTTAGTAATTAAAGTCGATTTAAACCAGTTCCTTTAGCCAAAACCGTAAAAAAAAAGAATTTCGAGGGCTTGCTGACGCATCCCGTCAGCTAGCCCGCGAAATTCTATTTTTTTACCTCCTTGTTATTTCTGGCCTCTACAGTATAATGGCAAAACGTGTCTAGTAATTGGTCTAGATTATATTAATTTATAATAAGTATTATTTTCAGGATATCTATCAGGCTGCATCAACTTCCATTCAGGTAGTTTCACCACAAACCAAAACCTATACCACTAATGATACTCCAAGGATAACACGTCCCGCATACCCTAATTTACAGGTGTGTTATATTATTTAACATTATTTTATCAGCTCTCCGGAACCCGTGCTATGCTCTGCCATGTTTGCAAGTCGGATGGCCGCGCATGAGAATATTGTTTTATTCTACATGATATTGTTATAAGGTAATTGTATTGATGATGGTTGTACTATTTTTGTAGAACATCAGTCAAGACGCTGTAGCCTCAGTAACTGTTGGTACTGAAATAACAAAAAAAAGTAATCTTCCAATGATACATATAAATGAAGAAAGTTGCATTTTTCAAACAGTTTCACTAGAGGAAGAAACAGGAATATGTGAAAATGAGAATCTTGGAACAGTACCGTTACCAGTTACAGAAATACAATCTGAAGAAAAATCAATTCTGGAGGAGATTAAAACTATTAAAAATGATTACTGTAAACCAAAGTGTATTGTGTGAAAATCAAAATCTCATTATTGCGCAACTGTCTGAACATTCGATAAAACTTGAAGAATTTATCAAGCAATTCCTTAGCACCAAAAAATACACAAATAATGGCGAAACTGGCACCCTAAAAATTTGCAATCTGAAAGAGATGGAAGAATTTTAAAGAAAACTTGACCAACCCGATTCAAGAGATGAACTGTATAGACAATTTTCTATTATTTTAAACCAAGGTGTAGGAAAGGGGACAACTAATGCGTACTCCCTTATCGATGCTATCTTTGATAGGAATTTTTTCACAAAATGTTCATGGAGTCTCAAAGGGAGATGCTACGAAAATTTGCTTTAAAGGGTTTACAAAGACAATAAACTTTTTTTTTAATATCGTTCACGAATCCGATAAAACTTTCACTAAAGCACAGTTGACAAAGTTTTTCAAGATAATTTTGCGCAATGCTCGCTACCGGTCTGAAAACGAGCAGGGGTGGATGTCTTCTCAAAGACAAAAGCAAAAAGAGAAATCAAAGACGAAAAATGGTCTCCCGAATTCATCGCAAAATAATTTGCAGAATCACCCATCAGATCAAAATGAAAAGGATTTGCCAGACCTGGAACGCGAGACAAACTAACTACCTAATGTGTCCTTACTCCAAGATGATCACCGAAACGCAAACGCCTCGATCAAGCCTGATGGAGGTAGACGAGATCTATATATTTTGATTTTTTTGTTGATTGATTGAGATTCCAAAGAATAAGTTCAAATTTTATTACTAATTACTTTATTTGTGTGACTAATAGTAACTTAATTATAAGATTTGTATTTTTTTAAAACTAAATACTTATGAAGCAACTACTTGTATGCTGATAATTAAAACGATACAAAATCATGATTTTTTATTTCAAAGTATGTAACAGCGGTACAAAATACAAGTTTTGACCATATAAGACACTCACTAGTTTGCATTTTATGTTAGAAATTTTATAAACATTTTTCGTCTTGCTAATACTTTTATATTCACACTGGTATGTGTTTAAAAATGAAGACTTCAAAGGCTCTTCAAAAGCATCGTGCGTGTTTTCAATGCGATAGCCATGTATTTCAATTTCTTCTTCAATATCATTTTTCACAGATTCCAATTCTACTACATGATTTTCGTCGCTGAGAAACCATTTGTCTTGCTGTTTAGAAGACAAAATAAATGTTTTCAAATGCAGAACCACTCCCGACTCGCCCCGTCGACGTTTCTTTAAATACGGATATTCTGTTTCATCTTCCATCAATTTTCCTATTTCACATAGCTGCTTCTCATTTATTCGTCTGGCTACTTGATGAAGTTTTTTGTTGCCTTGTCTTATCATGCTTTTAATACTATAAAGTTTATTTTCAAATGGGTATGCGTTGAAACTTTGGAGTATCCCAAATTTTCTTACCTCGTCTACTAAGTGCGTTAAGTTGTGTATGTTGCTGGTTACATAGTCTTTACCATAAATTATTTTAAAATGTTCAGTAAAATATTGCAACATTCCTTCAGCGACTTCTAAAAGCGCAAAGAGCAAGAACGTCGACTGCTCTGACTGATCGATGTATTTCTTTCGGAATTTTACGATTCACCAAGAAGCTATTGATTTTTTCTATATCTTGAGCCCGCCATTTCGTTAGATAGGTTCCAAAGTTCCCATCTCTCCATCCAATTAATAGTCTCTTCATGACACCGAGATCAATGAGATGAAGAGAATCAGAAACGGGAAAATCTTCAACCATGTCGATATTCAACTTCATTAATGGTGAATCCTGCTTATGGTGTCCTCCATATTTTTTGTTACGAAAGTCTTCGTTATTTCTTTTAGGGCAATCAAATTTAGGAAATGTCACTGTATTGGATTTATGAGAATATTCACCAACCACTGTGCATTTCAGACACCCATGTTTGCCATTAAAGTTGCAAACACCTGAAATAGAAGACGTTAGTTATTGTATTTCGTTGAATTTACTACATACCTACATGAAACACTGATAAATATCAATATCAAAATAAAGTAGCACCTTTGATAAATTGATTTTATTACTGTGATGTAATCAATCAAATTATCTTTTATCATTGCTCGTGCTGGAGAATCACATATAAAAGCTCTAATTGTGACTTTCACAGTTTTTTCAGTTCCTGTGTTAGAAGTAATCGTTAATCCTTCTTCAAGCTGCTTCATTTCGTTTACAAAGGGGCCCAAATAAGCATCTAAATCAGATGGCTTCGCATCTCCTGCGTAAATTCCTATAAAAGAAGATGTTAGATAATTCGTTAACTATAAAATCAATATATTTGGTTGTCATGACTACACAGAAAAAATGCATATACCTAATCAAGAAAATACTTCAAGTCAAGACACATTTCTTTTGACTTTAGAAGTACCTTTTTCCTGTTATTAACAACTCTTTTATACCCATATCACAAATCTTCCGTCCACATATTATATCAAATTATGCTATTTAATGTAAAAATAACAATATATTTACCTATTGCAAACGGCGATACGTTAGGCAATTCAAAAACATTACATAATATGGGCCATAGTTGTTGTCTTGAACTATTAGATACTGGCAATCCGTCTATATTTATATTTAAATGAATAATATCTGGAGTGCACGATAAACGTCCTAAAATATCAATGAGTCTTGTATTCAAGCCACTGTGCCAATACATTCCTGGAGCCGAATGAGTAATGGGTACTTTATCTTTGTTTGTTTCAAGTAGTGTTCGCGAGTCTCTGGGTAGAACATCTTTTAGACTCTTGTTTAAAATAAATAACAATTCATTTAGTGCTGCATGTGATATGTTAAATTTTAATGCCCATTTCCTGACATCATTTTTTAACACGAAAGTTTTTTCATAGTTGGTTTCGTCCTCGCTCGGAGATTCATCTTCACTGTTATCATTAATGGAACAAACTAAATTTCCATCGTTACTATCGACCTCTTGTACAAAAGCAAAACCTGCAGAACCCTCACTGATATTTTTCTCTACACTACCTTGTCCTGGCAGTGGTATATTTGTTTTTCTTTTTAACATTTCATTGTACTTCTTAACAACTTTCCTCCTGTAGCCACCAGTTTTCTTAAATCTATTCCAGGTTTTGTAATCCATTATTTACTACTATTAAAATTTTAAATAACATATATGTTGGCCAGCAAAATTTTACTCTTCAAATGATTAAAATTAGTATTCCCAAAATCGATCTAAGATCAAACGCTCTTATATCCATCTTGTCTTTTGTATTGTAAATATGTTAATCCAATATCACTCTAATAGTATACTCATCCAGCGCTATTGATCTGATAATAGTTTCAAATAAGAACAGAAATGCACGTACTCTTTGTGCTCTTATGCAATGCTTATATTAGTCTGACATTCTCACAATAGCATTTAGCAAGTCTATTATAAAATCAAACGAGCTTATAAAATACGCATTTAAGAGCAAGGTTTCTCAAGTGCAATTAGTCTTAGTAAATCCTCTTATAGGAGTAAGTGGCTTACAATAGCATAGTAATATACTCTTATATAAATATATGAGACTTGGTTATGAGACTGAGCGTTCTTGAGGCCATATCGGCTTGTCTAAAAGTAATATAGGATCGAGGGCATGTTCCAAAACAATTATAAGAGCGCTTAAAGCCTACCACTCTTATAAAGTGCGTGTTCTGAGACTGTTTTGCTGGTTGGGCAGTAAACATGCCATTAATTTAACCCGGCTAGGTAATTGGCAATTGATTCGTTTTCGTTTTGGTTTCGTATACAAAACTTGTGTTGTTAAGCGACCTCTCCAGGTTCTGGTGCTATGTGATCGCTGAGAACTTTTATCAGCTCACTGTAAGATTTTGATTCTGGCGTTTCGGGGGCGGTAATATTTTTTAAAACTTGATAATATTTTGGCCCAATGCAGTTCAGAAATATTTGCGATTGCATTGTCACATCCGTCACCCCTTTTAAGGTTATGTAATTTTGTAATCTCTGTATGTAACTTGAAAAAGATTCATTGATCTCATCGTATGGTTGAAGCGATATGCCGCTTATTTTATTTGTACCTTGGTTTAGTAATGCGTTTTGTAAGCTGGCCTGCTGTAATTGCATGCCCCGCATGGTCTCCATCATCTGAGCAAGCACTTGTGTAATTTGAGACTCCATTTATGTCGGTTCTTCGTTCGTCCTCGTCGCCAAGTTGTTGTGTTTGGATTCTCATAACATGAATATAAAGTCCGTGTATATTTAACTGGGTTTTATTTCACTAAACATTATTTATTACATAGCGATACATGCGTAGTACGTTTGACAGACGCAGTGATGGTTGCCCGCCATCATTCCCTAGAGATGTCCATTATCGGTCAATCCGAGTACTCGAGAACTAGAGTTGTGCCTAACAATCGCATACCTAGGTAAGTATGTTTTTTTACCTAGGTTTTCTCTACTTACTAAGTACCAACCTAATAATAAGATCCTAAACCAGTCCTGCCAGGATAGGCTAGTTACCTATATATACTTTGTTTGTATCATCTACCTAATCTGTGCTAGTTAACTAGGTAACCCTTATAAAAAATAAAACAATTTTTTCATGAGTGTTTTTTTTATTTATAACTATTCATAGGTACTTATTATATTACCTAGGTACTTAATTTACTAGTTGGTAGGTAGTAAGTATAATCATTACTTATTTATTACTAACTTTTATTCCTACTAATTGCTATGTACAGTCAGCGACAAAAGTAAACATAAGATACTTGGCTCTAGCGGTAGAGTTACAATATTTTGAATATTTTCATGATATATTTTATTCATGGAGTTAGTGTTCGACAACTTTTAGTGCTGACTCTGAATGGTACAGTGGAGGTCGGCGGCGCGGAGCGTAGTGGTGGGACGACTCCGCGTTCGTTGACCTTTAGCGCCACAGCTCAGCATGTTTTGGTACTTCTACTACGGCTGTAGTGGTAGTACCAAAACATGCTACTAGGTATTACCTAGGTACTTTGTACTTGAGACATTCTAAAACAATATAATGCAGATATTGATATACCTATAATTATAATGTATTTATATATGTAATTCATCGAAACGTAGCTTAGTTAGGTATGTACATACCAACATCACTTAGGTATGTATAGGTAGGTACTGGAAACAATTCGGTTTAGATAGGTACTTTCTGCAGCTGTTTTATTTCAAAAATACAAAAATATAAGTCAAAAAAATACCTACCAAAAGGCCAAGAGTCGTTCGTCAACTCACACCGAAAATTTTGGTACGAGTTGAGGAATCGTAAAATAAAATAAGTAAAAGAATTAAGAACATTAAAATTTCACTGGCAACACTTTTGACATTAGCTGTCATTCTTGACATTTTATTTATTTGGTTATTATGGCTGAGGATATTGTCTTTATATAGCATTGAACATACTTTAAAAAATGTCGTACCTTCTATCTATATAAATAAAAATGAAGTTCGTTAGTCTGATTAAAACTCGAGAACGGCTGGGCCGATTGAGCTGATTTTGGTTTTAAAATGTTTGTCGTAGTCCAGGGTAGGTCTAAACGGTGAGCAAATAAGGAAAAATTGCGAGTAAGATAGAGTATGACGACAATTCCATTTTCCAATATAAAAGTTGACCACTTACTTTCTGTCAAAAATTTTTTTGACATGTTTGATGGGTGCCAAACTTACAGTGTTACCAACTCTCAAAAATATTTTTATTATAATAATAATAAGTGTATCCGAACGTTCCATTGTTTTGTCATCTCATGTAAAAAAAACCCGTGTATCCGAACGTTCCATTGTTTTGTCCATAGATTTAGAGACTTTTTGCTGCGCTCTTACTTTAACATCCTTGGTTTTGTCATCTCATGTTAAAAAAAAGAAACATTTAATTGGAGAAATACTGAAATACTGTTAAAAGTGATTTTCTTCTCGCTGCTTACAATGCCGAGGAAAAGAAAACGACCTGACATAGGTCGTCGAAGTCGTGTAAATGTGCAACGAGCTACTTTACGCTCCAACCGCACTAATGACCAGCGAGAGGCTGATAATGCTAACAGTCGTACAAGTATGGGAGAATTACGTTCAAGAGTAAATAACTATGAAGTGGATAGGCAGAGAATGGAACGAGTTCGTGCACATCGATCACAACAGCAGCGAGCACGGGATAATGAATTTAATCGATTCCGCAGACGCAATGCTCCTGTAAACCTCGAACGAGGAGCATTTTCCTACGATCCGGAAATTGATTATAGTGCCGACAAATCTGTGACGATTGGAGAAATGTCAATCATTTGTCAACATTGTAAAGCATTAAAATACAGTAGTGAACCTGCAGGATTATGTTGTGCTGGTGGCAAAGTACAATTGCCACAATTGGTTCCACCACCTGAACCGTTACACTCATTAGTTAATGGGATGGAAAGTGAGTCTAAACACTTCTTGGCTAACATCCAAAAATATAATAATTGCTTCCAAATGACATCGTTTGGTGCAACGCATATAGTACAAGACGGGTTCATGCCCACTTTCAAGGTAGTATACCATAATTGTTTTAGTGAAATTCTAATTTGTATTTGTATCACAATTAAATTAACCAGTTCTTAAACAATTACAGATACAAGGACAAATTCATCACCTACTGGGGGCAATGCTGCCAGTGCCAGATGCAGATCATAAATTTTTGCAAATTTATTTTATGGGCAATCAAGATGCGGAAGTTGATACACGTTGTGGTCATAATCCAACCGTCAAGCGAACCATTGTCCAACAACTGCAAACATTTCTTCATGAGAATAATGAATTAGTGAAGGTGTTCAAAATGGCACTGGATCGGATGCCATCAGACAGCCATAATATTGTAATAAGAGCCGACAAAACGCCTGCTGGAGAGCATGCAAGGAGGTTTAATTCACCGACAATAGATGAAGTGGCTATTGTCGTTGTTGGAGAGAATTTGCAATCAAGAGATATTGTACTTCATCGCCAGAACAATGAATTGAAACGTGTATATGAAACGCATAGAGCTTATGATGCTTTACAATACCCATTAATTTTCTGGCAGGGAGAAGATGGGTACCATTTTAATATCAAAATGGTTAATCCAACAACAGGTAATTAGATTATACAAAATAAAATATTTTATAAATTCAATATATAAATGTATTTTTTTATCATTTGTACTTCCAGGTGCTGATACACACAAAAAAGTCAGTGCCATGAATTATTATGCATACAGACTCATGATCCGTGAAGGTGAAGTAAATCACATTTTGATGTGTCAACGGCTCTTTCATCAGTATGCAGTGGACATGTACGTCAAAATTGAGACTGAACGATTGACATACATTCGTCTAAACCAACAGCAGCTTCGATCTGAAGAGTACATTCATCTTCGCGATGCAATCAATGCTGACGGCAATGTAAATAATGTAGGAAGAATGACAATTTTACCGGCCACTTACATCGGAAGCCCGCGCCACATGCACGAGTACGCTCAAGATGCGATGTCTTATGTTCGAAAGTATGGCCGTCCAGACCTGTTCATTACATTCACCTGTAACCCACAATGGATTGAAATAAAAAAAGAACTGCTACACAACCAAACACCACTTGATAGGCATGACATCACAGCCAGAGCTTACAAGCAAAAATTAAAATCTTTAATGAATTTCATTACAAAGCATCGTGTGTATGGCCAAGTACGTTATTGGATGTACTCTGTTGAGTGGCAAAAGCGTGGTTTGCCACATGCTCATATATTAGTCTGGTTGGTTGACAAAATAAGGCCAGAAGAAATTGATTCCATTATTTCAGCCGAAATTCCTGATGAAACGGTTGACCCAAAATTGCATACAATAGTAACTAAACACATGATACATGGACCTTGCGGAGTTATCAACAACAGCTCACCCTGTATGATCGACGGCAAGTGCTCCAAACGGTACCCGAGAAACTTGGTTGCTGAAACCATCTCGGGAATCGATGGTTACCCATTGTATCGTCGGCGATCAGTTGAGGACGGTGGACGATCTGTAGATGTCAAGATAAAAGGACAAGATTTTCATGTAGACAATCGTTGGATTGTGCCGTTCTCGCCCATATTGTCCAAAACTTTTGAAGCTCACATCAATGTGGAATTTTGTAACTCTGTGAAATCCATAAAGTACATATGTAAATATGTTAACAAAGGTAGCGACATGGCCATCTTCGCAGTAACAAACACAAATGATGAAGTGTCTCACTATCAGATGGGTCGCTATGTAAGCAGCAATGAGGCTATTTGGCGCATATTTTCGTTTGCAATTCATGAAAGACATCCCACTGTATTCCATTTGGCAGTTCATTTGGAAAATGGACAACGAGTGTATTTCAACCCAAACAACGCTGTGGATAGAGCGGCACGTCCACCTGTGACCACATTGACAGGTTTCTTCTCAATTTGTGAAACTGATCAATTCGCTCGCACTTTGCTGTATGCTGATATGCCGCGCTACTACACATGGAACGCATCATCAAAGTCTTTTCAGCGTCGTAAACAAGGAACACCACTTGAAGGATATGAAAATGTATTTGCCACAGATGCTATAGGCCGTTTATATACAGTACATCCTAATAACGATGAATGTTATTATCTTAGATTGTTATTGGTGAATGTTTCTGGTCCGACATCTTTTCAACAATTGAGAACAGTTGATGGACATCTGTGTGCGACTTACCGTGAGGCGTGCCAATTATTACGGTTGCTTGAAAACGATTCGCATTGGGATGATACGCTCAAGGATTCCGTGATATCTTCATCGCCGCATCAAATTCGCACACTGTTTGCGATTATAATATCGACATGTTTCCCCTCAAATCCGAAAGATTTGTGGATGAAATATAGGGATGACATGTCTGAGGATGTGTTGCATCGCGTGCGTTGTGAAACTTTGAATCCTACATTGGAAATTACGGCAGAGATTTACAATGACACATTGATCATAATAGAAGATATGTGTTTATTGATGGCAAATAAAGTATTGTCGTGTTTGGGCCTGACAGCACCCAATCGTGCTATGCAAGATGCATTAAACCATGAGTTGCAAAGAGAACTCCAGTACGATACTCAAGCTATGACCGAAGCAGTTCGCACAACTGTTCCGCAATTGAACGAAGAACAAAGGATTGCGTACGATCGTTTGATACAAGCTGTAAACAGTGGGTCTGGGGGGATTTACTTCTTGATTCTCCTGGGGGTACTGGGAAAACGTTCCTAATTACATTGCTATTAGCAAAGATCCGATCGCAAAATGAGGTAGCCCTAGCGTTGGCTTCATCTGGAATAGCAGCAACTTTATTAGAAGGCGGACGAACTGCACATTCAGCCTTAAAATTACCATTAAACATGCATATCAACGAAACGCCAGTTTGCAACATCGCCAAAAATAGCGCTATGGCGAAGACTCTCCAAGTATGCAAATTGATAATTTGGGACGAATGCACAATGGCCCACAAGAGGTCGCTGGAGGCACTAGATAGGACGTTAAAAGATTTACGTGATAACCAAAACATTTTTGGTGGAGCCATGATACTGTTGTCAGGTGATTTTCGTCAGACTCTTCCAGTAATTCCTCGATCGACTGTTGCTGACGAAATAAACGCATGTCTAAAATCATCAAATTTGTGGCGGCACGTAAAGACACTACAATTAACTACTAACATGCGAGTGTTTTTGCAACAAGATCAAACTGCGACTGTGTTTTCGAAGCAGTTGCTGGATATTGGCAATGGTAAGGTCGCAGTTGACAGCTCGACCGGATTAATGACTTTTCCCACAGATATCTGTCACTTCACAGAATCGAAAGAGGAACTTATTCAGCGTGTTTTTCCGGACATTAAACAACTATATAATAACCACGATTGGCTAAGTGAACGTGCAATATTGGCAGCAAAAAACAAAGATGTCGATGATCTCAACGCTACCATTCAGAATTTCCTTCCAGGAGAGTTGTTTACGTACAAATCAGTTGACACGGCTACAAACCAGGATGACGTAGTCAACTATCCTACAGAATTTTTAAATTCATTGGACTTGCCTGGACTACCACCACATAATTTGAAATTAAAAGTAGGGTCAGTTGTCATCATGCTGCGTAATATTAATCAACCTCGACTTTGCAATGGAACAAGATTGGTTGTGAAGAAACTCATGAATAACATCATCGAAGCTAAAATAATCAAAGGAAAATACAAAGGAGAGGATGTCTTAATCCCACGAATACCTATGATTCCAACGGATTTGCCATTTGATTTTAAAAGGTTGCAATTTCCCGTGCGTCTAGCTTTTGCGATGACCATAAATAAATCGCAAGGCCAATCGTTGCAAGTTTGCGGAATAAACTTAGAGTTTCCCTGTTTCGCACATGGACAATTATACGTTGCGTGTTCGCGTGTCGGAAAACCAACATCCTTATTTATTTACGCACCGCAAAAAAAAACTAAAAATATTGTCTACCAGAAAGCACTATATTAATTAACTGTATATATGTACAGCAGTGGACATTTATTGGGCGATATCATGATGATGATGATAACTGTGTTGTATTTAATTTAAGCAAAGATTTGTTTATCATGTTCACAGTCCAGAAACGAGCACATTTAAAATTTTTGTATATGGAGTGTATAAATATAAATAAATGACTTAATATGTATATAATATGTGCATTTGGATCCTTACAATTATATAATAATATGTTGTATATATCTAAAATAAAACTCAATTTGATACATTTTTTTTATTTCAAAATATATTAATCACTCTTCTTCTTTTTCTTTTCAAATTATGCCTTCCATCTTTGCTTGACGATTATTTTGCCAATGTCAACGTGTCTTAGTAACTCTTTATTTCCATCAACTTGGCTCCATCTACTTGGGAACCACTTGGCTCGCCAGGACATGATAATATGGCGGAAGTACTAGGCGACTCGGACAAATCTGATTCGATCAGAACATTATCAATGTTGAGCTGCTGGCTGTCTTCAATAACATCAATATCTACCAGAACATTCTTGATGTTGGGCTTTTGACTGTCTTCAATAACTTGAATGTCCTGTATGTCTTCGGCCGCTAAATTTAATTCACAGAATGTCTCCTCAGATGATGAAGATGGCATTGTAGAAACGTGTTTTGGTTTAGATAGCAGCTTTTGCTTTAATATATTTTTTTGTACTTTTGCCCTGTTCACGCGTATTATTCGTTCTACATTCTTACCACACTTGGTACAAAATCTGAAGGTGTCAGCGATTATGTTGTAGCATTCGTCGCATCTTAATAATAATTTAATACAACCTGGACAGTTATTATTTTTGTTCTGCCGTTCCATCCACTTTTTACAAAAGGGACAATGCATTTTAAGGAGTTGAGGGATATATAGCTTCACTATAACTTCTGGAAAATAGTTTTAAAATATCAACAATTTAAATATTATAGTTGTTTGAATTCTTTATTTTCTCGATGACAGATGTAGTTCTTTTTCTTTTCCTAACCATGGCCACCGTAAAAAAAAAAACGACAGATGTAGTTTGATAGTTATAGTGTAAATATTTGTCAGTATTCACTCAAAAAAAAAAAAAAAAAAATTAAAAATTGTCAATATCACTTGAAATGTAAACGTCTCTTTGCTGTGCATCTATACTATAATTCTTTAATATTCCTAAAAATCTAAAAGCAACAAATTTCAATAAAATTAAAAAAGTATTGTGTCGTGTGTTAGTGTGTCTTACTAAATATGCCTCCAATAATTAGGCGGTACGAAGTTCGCCGGGTCAGCTAGTATAATATAATATTTTTAAAATTCGCTTAGGTGTAATTGCCGTTCATGCAATACCTTTCTTTTCTTTTCTGGAGCATCATCATCATCATCGCTTAGTTAGTCGAAAGATTGGATTGTGATTTTTGGAAAGTTTGTTGAATAATAAAACTCCATACTTTTTTCATTTATGAACAGATCTGTGTTTTCATTTAGATTTATATACACATTTTTTGTTCCATCAGATATTTTTTCAGTGTGTATTAACCTTGTAACGCCCAGGGTGAATATCGCATGTGAGAAAATACCACCCAATGTCATCATCTGAGAACTAAATATGTATAGTGCTTACCGCCCAGGGCAAAATTAACTGATTTAAAAGTGTTCTAATAAACACATAGCAAAATCCTTTTTTTCCTTATGTTATGACACCATCGCGAACTAGTTTTTGCTATTACAAATACGATATTTTTTGTTCTCCTGTGATGACATTGGGTTGTTGTTACAATATTATGTACATTTTATTTGTTGTCATATGATGACATTGGCCTTAAAAAAATACATAAAATCCAACGTTTTATTTTACCATAAATCTTATAAAAAAAATATGAAAAACTCTTCTGAAAAGTTACAAAACCTCTTTAAACTTAAAAATCCAACTTCTGGATATAACAAAAAGCTTAATGAAGTATTAAAAAAATATCTTATTTGAATTATAATCAGCCTTAGTTAGGAACCAACAATTGAGATCAAAATACTTCTTAGTCATAATCTAACTAGCTACTCATGGAATTCTTTGTAACAATTCCTGTGCTTTGTTAGACAAGCTAACATTGCACGAGCTACATTTGGTTCTGGATTTATTGTAATGACAGTGGCGGCATCTTGCTTGCTTTTCTTCATACAGAGGCATATGTTTTGCGCCCTGTTGACGTTTTTCCTTCGATGGTAATAAAGTGGTGGGTTTACCTCTTTTACGTTTAGCAGGGACACTTTCTTCCGGTTCTGACCCAGATGATACAGTCTCTTTGGTATGCATTAGTATTAGCTTCTCGCCCAGATCCATTTTGAAGAAACGCAACTGTTGAATTTTTTTTTTTGGTACCCCCTTTTTCATTTCATCTTTTTTAAACTGCAGCCATGAATTGGACACAGCCAAGTCGAGCATATGTGAGACAAATCTTTGTGTCCACTTTTTCGTGCGGTACCTATTTGGACATACTGCTAGCATTCTGTCGGCGAGATCAACACCACCCATATGCTCATTATAATTCCTTACAACCCTCGGTCGATCAACAGACACATAACGCTTTTGCCGTTTACACCACCTTTGGCAGATATCTATGGTTTCTTTTGCTTCAACTGTTGACAGTAAAATGACTGGCTTATTATCGTACCATTTGGTTACAGCAATCTGGTTGTCATTCCTCACAATAGTGTGAACACTTCCCCTTCCACTTCTCTGCAGCTCTTTGTCGTCTTTCAACACAGGTCGTGCAGCAGCAGGGACCCTGTTTTTCATAATGGTGCCCGTGCAGCCAATTCCTCTGTTTAGAAGTTCGTTTGCCAGTTTTTCGGAGGTAAAGTATCTGTCAAAGTAAAGGGTGTGACCTGGTACAAGTGATTCAACTAGAGTCAAAACTGCTTTCTCACCTAATCCAAAGTTTGAATCTTCTAAATCTTTGTAAGTTGTTGATCCCTGATAGATATGAAAATCTATTACTAGTCCGTTGGGATTAGCTAAAACAAAGGCTTTCATACCTACTGGGTTTGGCTTTCCGGGGCAGTATTGTTTTATGCCACAAGACCCAGTGAATGGCACAATCATCTCGTCAATGGACATGTTTTTCTCTTTTTGTTGTACCCTACAGCCTTCTTGAATTTTTGTTATTAATGGCCTCACTTTCCATAACTTATCTTCTGCTCTTTGCTCTTGACTGATTTCGTCATCAAACACAACTTTGACAGAGTTTCTGATTTGCAAAAACCTGTTGCGTGACATGAGATCGGCAATAATTGCCACTCTCCACCTACTCTCCCAGTACATTCGCAGCCATGGATAGTTTACAGAAGCCATTATAAACGTAATCCCGATGTACACGTACAATTCATGTACATCTAAATTCATACTTCTCCCATGTAATTTCACAGAAGTCTGATTTGTTTTTTCCACTACTAACATCATGAACTTATCATCTATATATTGAGCAAAATATGCAATTCTTTCGAAATTTTCAGAGTTATTGGGCAGATAAGTAGGCTCTGTTAATTGCAATTCTTTCGGTGGGAATTCTTTTTGAGACCAAATTGGAGCTACATTTGTAGAGGGGAGGATATTCCTACTACGGCGACCACGAATACCTCTTCCTCTAGATGCTACGCGTGTGCCACTTGAAGGAAGACGCTGAATTCCACTACTTACTTGTGGAGTTATTTCGTCATCCGATGTATCAGAACAGATTGGAGCTTCATTTATAGAGGGTAGTATATTCCTACAACGGCGACCAGAAATACCTCTTCCACCAGACGCTCTACGAGTAATAGTTGAAGGAGGTTGCTGTAATCCGCCATCTTGGGCTATTTTCTCATCGGATGTTTTAGAATCACTGGAAGATGACTGAAGTGTATAAGGTGGATCACGGTCATCCAAATCTTCATCGCTGGGTATAAATGCTTCTGCTTCGGAATCGTTGAGGACTTCAAAAACGTCGTCGTCTCGTAAAGCTGTAAAACAAAATAAATAGTAACGTAACTTGGAAATTTCATTTTACCAAACCCCCGACAAATTGGAGCTAATAACCATCTGGATCACGTTAGCTTTCAAGTAAAAACAAGCAAAATACCTAATTAATGCAAACAAAATCCGTCTGTTAGAATTACTTAGCAAATTACAAATACTCTGTAAAAGGATATATAACAAACGCCCAATGGTCTCACATGATACCAAATAAAAAATAGCTACAAATGCTATTGGCGCCCGATGTGATCGCTTGATCTCATATTTCTTGGCCTAGATATATTTTTTAAAATCCAACAGTATTCTCGAAAATAATATGGTGTATACACAAAATAACATCATATTATCATCATAGTAAATGATTCGTTGTTAAAAATAAGGGATTTATAAGATTTTTAAAGATTTTCAAACTCACCCCGTCGACGTGTGCGCTCCATGGCCGCTCATTCCACTCGCAAAAGAGACTGATCTGTGGTTGGTGGGTTACTTGCTTGTTGTGTCAAATGTCAATAGCAAATCGACCAATCACTGACGAGTAGAAACAAAGCCGAAACGCGCGAAGTTTTTATTTGTTCTCGGTGGATGACAGTGGGTCGTAATTATGATGACCTGATTTTTGTTACTAGGTCGGAGCGCATATTAGTATTTTGGCCTTAGGTGGTCACAACGGGCCTTACGAGGTTGGACTGTCATCAATTAGATGAATATCAGTGTTAACATCAGTAACTAGTGGATTAGTATGGGCATCTTCCCTTTTTTCTTGGTCATTGTTTTTCGCTTTCCTTTTTTTTATAGTGGTATTTTTCTGTGTTTTTGCTATTATAGCTTGTTCAATATACAAAGGGTCCCGAATAGGCATTTTCCTTGTAAAGCGAGGATCGATCAGTTCTGGTAAAAGACAATCCATATAAAATTTTGATAATTTTGGTTCCATTTTATCCCAGAACAAGTCATCTTTTTCGATTAAATCTGTTTTTATAAGAATGTCTTCACCCAGCCATAGACAAAAAAGGCATTTTTCGGTTTTTGTTACATGTAGTTGTCCTTGAATTTGATAATACCAGTTATGATTTTTGTTTATCTCGACAGAATCGTCGTTCTTAATTTTATAAAATGGGATTTTCTTTTTTTCTATTGCATCTTCAAACTTCAATCTGTAAGCGGAAACCGGGCATTCTATTTCTATAATAATTTGCTCATCTTTGCAGATCCCATCAGGGCTGGCGCCAAAATAGGGAATTTTCTCATCTATAAATAAACCACAGGGTTCTACTTTAATGTTTATTTCTTTCTCTAGTTGCTGTATCGCATTTTTTTCATTGTCATGTGTTTAATTGATCTTATGTGGCTGATGCATTCTTTATAGAGCAGATCTTTTACTAGATTGCTACAACTGACATCTTCTCTTTTAACAATTCGTCCAAAATTTGATGCCGTCAATAAATTTCTTCTCAACTCAAGCCACTCACTTGATGCGCTTTGTAAAATAGTTTCCCTTTCAATGTGATCTCTTTCTTCTTTATTTTTTTTTAAATTGTCCAGAAATGACTTCTTTTTTTTCCCCATCATCTCTGGACTGATGTCTTCTCGGGCACAGTGTTCTCCGTAGTTGGTATCTTCTCCTCTACACATTAGTAATCTGTTTTTTTTTTCTAAATAGCTTTCGTGTATTTTTTCTTACCATTCTCCTTCGTTACAGTTGCTTCATTTTCCCCCTTGGACTTCCACCTGTTGCCTGCTTATACGTAGTTGATAATAAAGCACGGGTATTATACGCAATTACTGCACCTTTGCATCTGTTTTCATACGAGCCTTTGAGACTAAAGTTAATGCATTTGCCTCCAACTAATTTTGCTATGATACTATTATAATTTTCTGATTGATTACTTTCTACATTATGAATCAGGCTTGGTGCATGACCCGCGACGTTTGCCATTATTTGGCATATTTTACTCCATTAGGAGCTGGTTTTAAAATCATGGTCGGCTGTACATTCCTCTTCGCCTTTTTTACAAAAATATTCCTTGCATCGACTGTGGTCTCCAAACGCATGACAGTGAGCAAGCATTATGTCATTATACATATAGTAACTCGACATGAGCTCTTTTCTCTTCATCTGATTCAGATGTGTATTTTTGCATAGCCTTTTTAATAGTTTTTCGTATTTCTATTATAATTTTATCAGTTATGTATTTACGAAAGCGTATCGGGTGTTTAGTGTCACTTTTAAGTTGTAAAATTTTGTTACATAGATTTCACATTATATGATTTTTACATTCGATTTTTTTGGATTGTGTGTGTTAAGTTTGGTCGAGTTTCTATTAATTTTGAATATGTTGTGGAATCACCATCACTTATCATAGATAAGTCCATGCATTTCTATGGAGCATTTGAAACCTTCGACCAGAATTGTTGATTCCATACCAGTCGATGGACCAGCATAATTTTTAAAACACGTATGTTCCCGGGGAGCTTTATTTTTGTACACTGCTAGAGCGCAAATGCAGCAATATTTGTTTTTAACTCCAACATATAGCACTTTACCGGTTCTTTTACCTATGATGGCGGCTGCTCCTGATAGTGCAGAATAGTTTTTTTTTGTTGTTGTTGCTGCAACAACAGGAATTACAGCTGCTGGTATTGGAATTTCACAATTCGAAGAAATACTTTCTGCTATGGATGTGCCTGTTTTTTCCCAAAAATATTACTCACGTTTACAAGACGTTGTTTATGAAAATTGGGAGAAAGTTGCAGCCAATTCTATGGAAGAATCTGCTAAACGTGAAAAAGAAGCGGCTATTGCTGAAGGCCGAGT
Organism: Eupithecia dodoneata; assembly: GCA_947044415.1. Classification (NCBI taxonomy): domain Eukaryota; kingdom Metazoa; phylum Arthropoda; class Insecta; order Lepidoptera; family Geometridae; genus Eupithecia; species Eupithecia dodoneata. The sequence goes on from OX345670.1 coordinate 9,173,563, forward strand.
TAAACAAAGAATGGCTCTCGTAGATGTGTATGTTGATGGTGCTTGGAGTTCAAGATCTTATGGCAACAACTACAGAGCTATGTCAGGGACAGCAGCAATCATAGGCAAACGATTTGGAGAGGTATTGTACATTGGAGTCAAAAATAAATACTGTCTTGTTTGTGCCCGAGCCAAAAAACAAGAGTTTGCTCCCAAAAGTCACATATGTTTTAAAAATTATAATGGAGCGTCTAGTAACATGGAACCTGATATCATTTCAGAAGGGTTTAAATTATCGGTTGAAATGTACACCATAATTTATGCTAGAATGATTGGAGATGGGGACTCATCAACATACAATAAAGTATTGGAAGCAAAACCATATGACCATCTTAACCATACTGTAGAAAAAATTTAATGTAGAAACCATATCTTACGCAATTTTTGTAATAAATTGCGAGCATCAGTAAAGGAAACAAAATATCTTATACAACATAGAAAAACGCTAACGAATGAAAAAGTAATGAGTATGCGAAAATTCATGTCAAATCAATTAAATTTCACAAGAGCGCAGACGTTTCTAAAAATGTATCCATAAATTTGCTCCACAAAGACATCACCAATTCGCTAGCGCATTCTTATGGGGATCATACACTTTGTTATGACTACAACTGCTCTAAAGTAAAAAACCCTAATGATAGTAAAATTAATGAAATACAGAATTCTACTTTCTTGTTTCGGATAAATGCTATTATTTCTACTGTAGCAAGTAAAGCTCGCAGTCTCATAGAAGATGTGGACACAAATACAGTCGAACGTTTCAATAGCGTCATTGCTAAATTTATTGGTGGCAAAAGAGTAAATTTTTCACTCAGACGGGGCTATCAAGCAAGATGTTCTGCTGCTGTTGTTTCATTTAACCGGGAATCTGCGGTATTGTCTGTCCAGAAAGCTATTTTGGGGACAAGTCCAAGAGGAAGAAACTGTCCAAAAGCACAGCAACAACAGTAAAAAATTTACTATATAAAAAGAATATAGGCCACGTAATGTCTGTAGCTCATGGCGTAGAAAATGAAAAGCAAGCACTACAGCAAATGGAGGTACAAGAAAATATTAAAATCGAGCCGTGTGGACTTTTCATAGATAAACAATACCCATTTATTGGAGCTACACCCGACGGTTTAGTAGACAGTGATAAAATTATTGAAGTCAAGTGTCCAATAACGGCATTTAAGACCGGAATAGAAGCTGCTATAAAGGAAAACAAAATCCAAATATATAAATATGACAAAAAAAACAGTACGCGAATCATTAATAAAAGGAGCAAATGGTATTACCAAGTGCAGGGTCAACTTCATGTAACTGAGAGAAACAATTGCATTTTTGGAATTTGGTCCGGCGAAAATCAACCACTTATAATCGAACACATTTCTAGAGATGATGAATTTTGGAAGGTGGAAATTTAAAAAAAAATTATTGATTTCTACATGAAATGCCTCTTGCCAGAGATTGTAGACCCGCGACAAATTCGCGGTAAGAAATTTACGAAAATAATGACTTACCTATCCAGCCAGGTCCAAGTAAACAAATGGATCAAAGTCCAATCCAACCTCGTATCCAGTTTGGCCCATGCAAACCTAGGCAGCTACAATTTCATGACTTTTAGTAACTATCCTTAAAAGATGCACTTGATAGAAACTAAGTGCATCTATTATGGGTAGTAACTAAAAGTCATGAAAATATGACCATCTTACCAATACTATTAAAAAAAAAAAATTAATAAGAAACCAAAGTATTTTTTTATAAATTTTATATAAATAACATTTTAACAGCATGTAGAAGTGGATAATTATAATTTGTTAATAAAAATTAATATAATTGTCATTTATACAATTTGTTTTTTTTTACTTCTATGTTCTACCTCATTTAAAAGTTGTACCTCCATAATTATGTGCCACACGAAACCAACGTATTTTTAATTTTTCATGTTGACTAATTTTAATTACCTAGCTTTGTACCTAGATCTACACATAATAAGTAATACTGCTAGTAATGTTATCAATATTACCTACCTTTAATAAGAACATAACATACGTACAGTACCTACTGCTTGTTTTTCTATACTGTGGCACTAACATATCGTCCGCGTCAAGTGGCGCGCGGCCTAGCGGCCTTCCCCGCCGGACGCGTAAATAAATACGTCGCGCGCTCAATGGGCGGGGCTAAAAAGCCCAAAGTTCCGAACTACCTCGCCTTAAATATTCCTATTGACATGGTGAACCAATTTATTGTTGCCGATTCACTTCATTTGATCGACTTGGGTGTTATGAAGAGATTACTGATTGATTGGCGTGACGGCAACTTTGGCAAATATATTACTAAAATGCGTGCAAGTGATATTGTACTGGTTTCAAATTTTCTATGCAACTGCAAATTGCCTTCAGAAGTGCATCGAGCAGTGCGAGGTTTAGATTCATTAGCACATTGGAAAGCGTCAGAATTTAGAGCGTTTTTGCATTATTTAAGTATTGTAATTTTGCCTGATGTTATGAACAATGAGGCTTATAATCATTTCTTAGCACTATATTGTAGTATAACAATTTGCTCAACAGAAACATACCGAACTTTGTTGCCATTAGCAAAGGAACTTCTGGAACATTTTGTAAAATTTTACAAAGACTTATGGTTCAGGCTACGTTACAAGCAACATACACAACTTACTACACCTGACGAATGAAATTGAAATGTTTGGCCCTTTGATGACGTTCAACGCATATCCCTTCGAGAATATGTTATTTATGATCAAAAGTATGCTGAGATCAGGAAAAACACCACTGTCTCAAGTCGCCAAACGATTGGCTGAAAATATGTATGATATTAATTTTCAAACACATAAAGACAAGAAATACCCCTTTGTTAACACAATTAAAAACTTTTATATATTAAATTTTGAAGATTTTAAACTTTCCAGCAAAGAAAAAGACAGTTATTTAATTACCAGATGCAATGAGGTTGTTAAAATTAAATGCGTAGAAGTCGACCATCATAAGATTTTAATTAAAGGAAATAAAATCAAAAACACAGAAGACGTTTTTTAATATCCAATTAAATCGTCTCATCTTGCGATATACAAATCAAGATGTCAGCAGAATAGTACCCATACTTTGATAGTTTTAGAACCAAAGAGATTAAATGTAAATTAGTATGTATTGAACACATAGGATTTAAATTCTTTATCCCTTTGTTACACACATATAAATAAAATACTGTATTTTTGGCTTTTACCTTTTTTTTCACACAGTGGTTGCACTGAACACTCATACAATTAACATAAATTGTTAATAGTTTGCGCTCCGGCGTACGTTGCAATATTACTTCGTTTTACCACGCAATCTAAAATGTCCCAATTCGGACTTGGAAAAGAGTTTTCGTCTTTTGCGAGTCGTGCTCGGTTTTTAACTTTTTCTGTAGGCCAGAATAGTTTTCCACCGTCCTCCCAAACAGCGGTACTATACTTAATCTGGGTCGTTCTTTTTCCACAGTTTGTACAATCTTAAACGGCATTGTCTGAAAGAAAATAATTGGGTTAATACCTACTAGTACATTCATCATCATCAAAAATAATAATAATATCTGTTTTAAATAATTAAAATTAAATATGAGACACACATTAACACATACACAACGAAGCATTACCCTTGATCCAAAATCCATACGAATTTGAAGAAGCGATTAGGGTAAAGAAGGGTATTCCCGGTCAGGCGACAATACCGGTCACCACACTATCTTCCGAATTGCAGTGTTTATGCACACCCACACATTGATAGAGGCGTGAGTTGAGTGTACCCCGCGCCGACGCACCCGCCCCCGCTCAGTTCCGAGCAGGCGTCAGGGAGAAAAGCACGTGTGTTTGTTTCGTGCCATTTTGTTGTAACTTTTTAGCCGCGGAACATAGAGGTGAGTGCATTAATTTTCATGTTTTATTCTTTGCCGTTGATGATTATTGTCGTGTAGTTAGTTGTCTATCCATTTGCTTACAGATTTCAATCAATTTGCGACAGGTTTTTGTAAAAATTTTGATAAACCAAAAAAGTATGTATATGGGTGGGCAATACCAGTCAGGTTGACCGGTATTACCCGCACGTTATGTTTGCAAGTAAATGTTATTTATAGTATTTATTTTCTTTTTTAGGATGTCGGGAACTCGAAGTAGGAGCAAAGAAGTGAAAGTAAAATGGAGCCAAGAAGATTTAAATAGAGCATTTAAACTTGTGGAAAAGGGAACTACAATAAGAGAGGCAGCTCGCTCTAATGGCATCCCGTTTTCAACTCTCCAAGAGAGACTAAAAAAGAAGAACTCAGAGTTTCCAGAAATGGGAAGAAAACCAGTCTTCACAAAAGATCAAGAAGCGGAAATGGCAGACCAGGTAAAATTTCTTGGGAACATATTTTATGGATGCACTTTAAGACAGATAAGAAAGATGGCGTATGAATTCGCAGTTAAAAACAACGTAAAGCATGACTTTAATGAAAGTCTTGGAATGGCGGGAAAAGACTGGCTTAAAGGATTTATGAAAAGAAATAAATTATCTGTTCGAAAAGCTGAAGGCACGAGTCTGAATAGAGCTACAGCTTTTAACAGGAAGGAAGTCGACATATTTTTCAAGTTGCTTGAAGAATTAATGGAGAAATATAAGTGTCGCGGCGTATCCGAACGGTTATCGGGACAGTGCGGTGTATCCGAACGGTTTTTTAATTGTATAACTTCAATATTGCGACCATTCAAAATCATCTACTCGATTTCGCCTCATCACCCTAATTCAACATTGTAAATTTTATTTGAATACAATATCAAAAGTCCCGGAATCTTTAATTTGGCACCACCCAACCAGTAGCCGAAACATTTGGACCTTCAGAGCCGACTACAACTGACCTACGCACGCACAACCTTTGTCGGTGCCAAAGGTCATTTCGAAGACAAAGAAGATTCCATGAGGCGGAAGGAGTGCTGTCCTGAGGCACACAACCGATCACTACGAAGACGGTACGGCCAGCCCTCTATCCTATCCAGAAACGCCTATCCCTACTTGTACTAATTTCCGTGGTAAACTGTTTCAGTGTTTGAGCCGCAGTGAGTTTCATCGTTTGCAAGTGTCAGCAGTGTGTGCCGTTGCCAGCATCAGCTGCCGCTTACAAAACTTGAGTACCCACCTTTCACTAAACCTCCAGGATGACAGATAGGGAAAAGTCTCTTTCTCCATGCAAAATAACCGTGACGAGTGATGACGTTACAAACATACTTTTACGCGAGCTTGTTAAAAACGCTCGGTTATCAAAAGCCGTCTTACACGCTTCTCTAATTATCTGAATGCAATAAGTACTGACGAAATTTTGCCCGAAAGAACCCGCATAGAACTTAAAATACGTGTCAAAGCAGTGGACAGTTTGTTCAGCGAATTCAACAGTATTCAGTCTCAACTAGAGGAAAATTTAACAGCTATAGATTTAGATGAACAATTAAATCAGCGCGATATGTTTGAGAATACATATTACGCGACACTGGCTAGGGCAGAATGTATGCTTACTAGTAGAGAGGTTACCGTAGGTTCTAAGAATGTACCCAGTGAGATGTGTAATGTAAAATTGCCAGCAATCACCTTCGATGGTTCATACGAGCAGTGGTTAGAGTTTAGGGACACGTTTCAGTCACTTATACACAACACAGATCACATCACCGCAAACCAAAAGTATCACTATCTTAAATCATCATTGAAAGGCAGTGCAGCGTTGGTGATCGAGTCGATTCAGTTTTCAGCTGCAAACTACAATGTAGCATGGGAACTACTCCTCACTAGGTACGATAATAGCAGGCTGTTAGTTCATAACCACGTCAAATCGCTGTTCAACATTTCATCGTTGACTAAAGAGGCACCAGATTCATTGCGAACACTGATTGACACAGTTTTAAAAAATTTACGAGCTTTAAAACTGTTAGGTGAACCCGTGGACTACTGGGACACTCTTATTGTATATTATTGTCAATAAATTAGAACTACTGAACGCGAGTGGGAACAGCATAAATCCCTATTTCTAAAACAATCTGGTGACTCAAAGTCAGCGATGAAGGTTGAAGTGTTACTAAACTTCTTGAGGGACAGGGCGGACATGTTAGAAACGTTACTAGTGTCACACACAAGCACTATTCATCAAAATAAAAACACAAATATACGCAGTAGCAAAGTGCATTGTAACGTTTCTACCAACAATCCGTCCGGTCAATCAAATAAGTCACTGTGTTCACTCACTAAATCGAAGCATCCACTTTACGCATGTCAAACCTTCCTAGGTTTAGATATAAAAGCCAGGCTAAAACACATAAAAAACAAACATCTGTGTGAGAACTGCTTGCGCGCTGGGCACGCATTGACTGACTGTCGGTTCGGTCCGTGTAGGAAGTGCACTCAAAAGCACAATTCGCTAATTTGCGACAGTGAAGTTAGTGCAGGTGTCACTCCTCTGGCCTCAACTGACAACGTGAAGTCTGTCTCGGCGCACGCGTCCCTCCCCGCGCCGCAGTTCATCCCCGCACAGCCTGAGCATTCAATCAAATCATTAGGTGCACACACTGAAGTTCTATGCGCTAATTATCAGTGTGTGCAACCAGTTTTGTTATCTACGGCCGTAGTGGAGATTAAAGATAGTCATAACAATTATCACACTGCACGCTCCTTGATTCGGGTTCAGAGCGCTGTACAATAACGCAATCACTGTGCGATAAATTAAAAATTAAACTAATACAGTCCACTCAAGAGATACGAGGGGTAGGAAACTCGATCTCACAATCAACAAAAATATGCGACGTTGATGTTAGGTCGTGTACTAACTCCTACAGTATGCGATTAAAATGTTTTGTTCTAAAAAACATAGCATCATCATTGCCAGCGATACCCGACAATATGCGAAGTTCGGTATCCCTGGTAATATTGAACTTGCTGATCCCGAAGTTTATATATCGCGAACAATCGATATCCTAATAGGCGCGGATATATTTTGGGATTTGTTATGCGAGGGAAAGATGCGACTACCTAAAGGCCCCTTCCTACAAAACACACAATTAGGGTGGGTCGTATCGGGCCCGCTAAATATTATGCAAAAAAAGAGTTACATGCGATGTAATTTCACCCAATCGGCCGATGAACAATTACGTAAGTTCTGGGAGCTTGAGGAGGTACCTACGCTTGTTGACGCGCGGTCTGAGGACGAAAAGGCGTGCGAAGAACATTTCGTCAAAACTACGACGCGCAATAGTGACGGAAGGTTCTGCGTCAACATACCCTTTAAATCCTCACCACAAAGCCTAGGCGAAACTTACCTTCAAGCCCTAAATCGGTTTCTAGCATTGGAAAAACGATTACAGCGCGATCCAGAGTACAAAAGGCTATACAGCGACTTCATACACGAGTACGTAGCTTTAGGTCACATGACGCGCATTAACTCTTACAATGTACCTAACTTTTTCATGCCGCATCACGGCGTATTACGCGAGCACAGCACAACCACTAAGCTAAGGGTGGTATTCAATGCCAGTGCCGCTTCGAGTACAGGAGTCTCACTAAATGAGCTACAGCTAGCTAGCCCTGCCATACAAGGCGACTTGTTCAGCATCTTATTACGCTTACGACTACGTAAATACGTTGCGTGCGCGGATGTTGAAAAAATTTACCGTCAGGTGGAGCTAGCCGAAAATCAACGGGATCTTCAATTGATTGTGTGGCGAGATCATCCTTCGCACGAAATAGGTATTTACCGGCATGATAGGTTTGGTCATTCTATTTATTAAATGCATTTTCACAACAAGTTTAGAAACAAAGAAATAATTATTAAAAACTCCTTTTATAATAAACTAGTTGACCCGCTCGCGATTTCATTCGCGTGGACTTTTGGAATACCCCATCGAATGTTTATGAAAATGACCTTTGACCCCATTTTAAATACCTACCTTAGAAAACGAATTTCCAAAATTCCGTTCTTAGCAGGTGCCTACGTTCTAAAAGGAACCTTCATGCAAAATTTCAGCTTCGTAGCCCTTGCAGTTTCAGAGATCTTTTGATGAGTCACCCACTTTTCTCTTTTATTTAAAATAAATTTATAAAGAGCTAATTCTGAAATAAGTTTATTTACCTACAGAACTCAGGGCTCTGAAAGTGAGGAGTCAGAGGAAGAGAATGCTAGAGCATCTTCGTCCAATAATGATTGGGTCGATGAACCTTTGGAGCCAACGTCTCTGCCACTGTTGGGGAATCCAGGCCTTCGTATCCCGAATGCAGCACGGATGTGATTGAAATACTTTAAGGTATTTTTTAACATCATTTTCTTGAGTATGCTGGCTGAAATGACAAACCAGCATACCAGTGAGATAATCAGCCGAGGCATCAGCGCTCAGAGCCAACAACAAAACTGAAAGGGTTAGGGCCCTTCTAGATTCCGCGAGTCAGTCTTCTTTCATCACTAACGATTTAAAGCTAAGGCTTCAACTGACTTCGCAACTACAAAACTCAATTAGCATCTTAGGAATAGGAGATTGCAAGCTAAATATACAGCCCCAGCGTTGCTTGGCAGAAATAAAAAAACACAATATATTTGCTCGAAACATGCAATTTTTAGTCTTGCCACAGATAACCTAATCTCTGCCTGACTATCCTTCGTTTAGTTTTACTCCTTTCGCTGCTTGTGATGTTAAGAAGAGCATTCTGTCCATCTCCTCTAGTGCCATGGGAGGTGACAATATCGGTCGTAACATGATCACTCCTATTATCGAGGAGTTATTGCCTATTATAAGTCACCTCCTTAACTTTTCTATTATCTCCGAAACCGTACCGGCCTTGTGGAAGGAAGCTTATATTATTCCTCTTCCTAAAAAACCTAAGCCTACTTCATTTTCAGACTTTCGGCCCATCTCTATTCTTCCTTTCCTTTCGAAGGTCCTTGAACGCCTCGTTCACGGCCAACTCAGTAATTTCCTCTCTTCTCATAAACTCCTCAACTCTTTCCAGTCCGGTTTCCGTCCCGGTCACAGTACTGTCACTGCTCTTGTCAAGATCACTGATGATATCAGATCGGGAATGGAAAACGGACTTCTAACTATCCTTACACTACTCGACTTCAGCAATGCCTTCAATACTGTTGATTTCGAAATCCTCATTGGACTATTGCGCTCTATTAACATATCTCCATCGGCGATTGGATGGTTTCGCAGCTATCTGCAGGGGCGCCGGCAGCGGATTCGTACTGATGACTCCTTATCGTCTTGGTGCGACACCTCTGCTGGTGTACCACAAGGCGGCGTATTATCTCCGCTTTTATTTGCATTGTTTATTAATTCTATCTCTCTTAATTTAACTTCTTCTTACCATCTCTATGCAGACGATCTCCAAATCTACACCAAAGCCCCACTGCAAGACCTGGCCAGCGCGATTCACCGCACAAATGCGGATCTTATACGTGTTCGCGATTGGAGCATGGCCTACGGTCTCCAGGTCAACCCCAGCAAAACACAGGCCATAATTATTGGCAGCTCTCGCACTTCTGCTAAAATAGACTGGTCCACTCTCCCTACAATTGAATTCAATAACGTTATAGTTCCTTTTAGCAGAAGTGTTAAAAATCTCGGCATCTACATGGATTGTGACATGTCCTGGGTCCCTCAAATGGATGCGGTGAGTCGCAAGATATTCGCCTGCGCTGCTTCATTGAGAAGACTCCGTAACTTCTTGCCTACTGCCACTAAAATTGTGCTCGCTCAATCTCTCTTACTTCCCATCCTTGATTATGCTGATGTTTGCTACCTCGACCTAACTGAGGAGCAGCTAAATAAGGTTGAACGGCTCCAAAATGTATGTATACGTTTTGTGTTTGGACTACGTAAATTTGATCACATTTCGGAGTTCCGCACAAAACTAAAATGGCTTCCTGTCCGTCTTCGCCGGAATTCCCATATCCTTTCTCTTCTTCATAACATTCTCTTTAACCCTGTCACTCCCTTCTATTTAAAGGAGCGTTTTAAATTCCTCCACAATTCTCATTCGCAGCCTTCCCGTGTCCTCCGGTCGTCAGAAAATCTGGTTTTGAATATGCCACCTCATAAAACCAGTTTCTACGACAAATCCTTCTCCATCCAGGCCATAAGGTTGTGGAATGCACTACCAGAGTCCATTAGAAAAACTATATCCTTGCCTGTTTTTAAAGCTCACGTCAAGGAGTTTTTCCTGCCAAAAGAATGAATATTGGTACTTACTTTTATTTATTTATGTATTTAAGTAGTGTATTATTTATTTTGGAATTTGTAATATTTATGATTTGTTTTTTTAGTATTCTTATTTAGATAACCTGTGGTACACCCCCTGCCTTTTCTTAAATTCATATAATTCTTTCCATCCAAAGGTTGCCTGGAAGAGATCGCTTCTAAGCGATAAGGCCGCCCATTGTACCTGTCGCATTTAATGTATTTTTGTAATGATTAATTTGATTATGGTGTACAATAAAGAATTTTTGTATTGTATTGTATTGTATTGTAAATATCCTTCCAATTTGAGAATTAAAAATCACAACTCAAAGAATTTTGGCTATTCAAAAAGTCATTTGCGCATCCATGAGTGAACACAGTGGTAAGGACACAGACTTTGACACAAAAGTAAATAACCTATTCACAGATATAAATAATTCTTATAATCATGCATTCGGACACCACGAAAACTGTCAGTCATATTACTGCACTAGCCAAAACAATAGCGAAGATGTCACCTTGATTTTGAAGACGTGTGCAAAATGGCATAGAATAAAGTTCATAGTGAACACTGTAGCAGCTAAAACCCGAAGTTTGATGCATAATTCCGATAGCAATAAGGTTGAATCATTCAATAGCATCATAGCAAAATTTGTCGGCGGAAAACGCATTAACTTTTCGATGCGTCAGGGCTACGAATTAAGATGCCACGCTGCTGTTGTATCATTTAACACAAAGCACCCTCTATCCACCTTACACCGCGCTATTTCAGGAAAAAGTCCTAGGAAACTTAAAAATTTGGTAAAGAAATTAGAGGAGAAACGACTGAAACGACGAGAAAATTCCTCAAAATATTTAAGAAAAGGTAGATTGTTCCTAGCTAAAGGGAAATAAGTTAAAGATTATGGTGAAAATTGCCTGACGCCCGACATTCCCGAGTTCTTATTATGCAAAGAATTTTTTTTGAGAGATTTGCCATGTACTGATGATGAACGCAAACAAATAGAAAAAACGACTATTCTCCAACGAGATTCTAGCCAGTGGCTAGAATTAAGAAGAAAGCTTCTAACAGCGTCTAACTTTGCAAAGGTGGTTAATAGGCGTACTAATACAAATGTAGCAAATTTATTGAGGACCTTGATTTACCCAAAACAAATAAGCAATGTGCCATCTATAAAACATGGCATTGAAAACGAGGCACGAGCTGCTGCTAAAATTGAAAACACCTTGAAGACAAAAGAAGTCTTAACTTCTCCATCAGAATACGTTGCTGTGTTGGAAGATAATGGATCATGCGTAGACCTTGCATCTAGTCCTGTCTATGATTGGAAGCTACCATTATTAAACCGACGACAACCTGGCACTTCGCATTCATGAAAGCTAAGCGCTTTTTTATAACTCGCACCAAAACTGAAAATGTTTTAGTGCAGGGTGAAGAAGCCTATCGTATGGAGATAAATGCGTGACTAAAAAGAACAAAAAGATTACAATGATTTCTTCGCAAGTCATTCAGCCTAACACAATCTTACCAAAAGCAACGAAGCCGAAAGACGTTTTTGACCTCCTTCAAAAACATTTTGGAAGGGAATGGCAAAATTTGGAAGGTTTGCAGTATTATAAAGATTTGGAAGCGAATGTGAGTAATGATCATGAAGGGCCGATCGCTGAAGATAATGATCATCATGATGAAGAATCTAACAATTTGTGTGAGCCAGGCAGGAAAAAATCATAATAACGCCTTACAACAATCCATGTATTGACGAAAGCATAGTTACTTTTAAAGGTCGCCTAATAATAAAACAATATTTACCAAACACAAGGAACCGATTCGGAATAAAATTATTTATTTTATGTGACGTAGCGACCGGTTTAATTGTCGATTTTATTGTTTGTTGTGGCGCAACTACAGAAATAACTGATCCATGCAATTTAGGTGTTGGAGGGGCTGTTGTTGCTACTTTGATGAAAGATTGTTTTGTAATCGAAAATGTAATAAAAAATCTACATTTATATGTTGATAACTGCCGCCCAGCGTTATTCAAATATCTGCATGAAAACAAAATGTATGCTTGTGGTACTGTTAAAAAAACCGAATAGGTATGCCTAGCTTAAACCAGAACCTTCAGTCAGGCGAAGTAGTGGCTCGTTATTCTCCTCCATTGACGGCTTTGAAATGGAAAGATAAAAAAGACATATTCATGTTATCTACCATACATGACAATACTATGGAACCGTCAATGAGGGAGAATAGAGCTACGGGACTACCTATTCAGTCTGCCGCTCTCAGCCGTACAGTGCGCGCGCGTTGCCCGTCTCCCGCCGTCCGCCCCCCGCCTCACGTCCCCGCGGACCTCTGACACCGGCCTAACAGCCGGTTAGTCATCGAGACCGCGACCTGCGTTTGAGGCTAATACGAATAACATCGTATTATTGTGTGTTCAGTGCAGTGAGATAGTGACTCGTAGTGCAGTGTATAGTGAGCCCCATACAGACGCGCAGGCAACTCGGATCGCAGCGTTAGGACATACCTATCGCTAGCGGTGAGTACCTAGTGCGCGGGACCGTTATCACTCACGTCCCCCCGCTCGGTGCGAGTTACTGATTGGTGTTTTATGATAAAACATCCAATTCAGTAACGAACATTACCCCCCCCCCCCCCCCCCCCCCACCAGTTGAGCGTGCCCAACTTCTTCACGTACCGCCGAGACGAGGTGTCGCCCACATCGGGGCAGGCCTACCGTGGTACAGCCGCCCTGGTCAGACGCGACCTCGTCCACGAGGAGTTGGCGCTCGCTCCGTTCAAGGAGCTGAGGTCCACCGGGGTGTTGGTGAGAGCGGCGGGCGAGGAACTTCGCATCTTCGCCGGCTACCGCCCGCCGACACCCCGCTACGCTGCCGCCGATACTGCAGCGATCTTCAACTCACACACCCCAACGCTACTCGCTGGCGACCTAAACGCCAAGCACCCAGCGTGGGGGTCACGAGTGATCAACCCTGCCGGTCGCAAGCTGCTGGACGACAGCGATGCGACCGGCCTGACTCCCCCACACATATCCCCACCGCCACCACACACGCTGCCGACGTCCTGGACATAGTGCTCCATAAGTTCGTGCGCTGCCCCGTCCTGGTTGAGGTGCTGAATGACCTGGACACACAGCACCTCCCTCTCCTCATAACGCTCGACCTGGCCGCGGACTTTACAGCGCCGCGGCCCCTGGGCGTGAGGACTGACTGGGCGGCGTACGTCAAGGCATTAGAGTCCGTGGACGTCGGCCCCATCCTGACGCCGGCCGAAGTGGAGGCCGAGGCATCCGCCCTGATGACACGCATCCGGGAGGCTAAAGAAGCTGCCTCCTCGCCCATCATCAGGCGCCAAGGCCGCCGCCGCGACCTCCCACCTCACCTCAAAAGGGGCATCGCGGAGAAACGCGAGCTCCGGCGCGAGTGGGCGCGCTCCCGATGCCCACGACTGTAAGCTCGCCTCAACCGGCTCACCGCCGAGCTCTCGACCGCCGTGCAGGCTTGGCGTGGGGAGACCTGGGATTGTGCAATCGACCGGGCCTCTGAGCACGACACCAACCTGCATGCGCTGAACCGGGCGCTCACGCGCCAGCCGGCCCCCACCTACCCGCTGCTGGACCGAGACGGGGTCCGGCGCTTCGCTCCTGCCGACCGCGCCGAGATACTGGCCGAGCATCTGGCGGAGCAGTTCACGCCACACCCTGTTCCAGCAGATGCCGCTTTCGAGATTCTCATCCATCACCACCAGATCGAGGAGGCGGTTGAGGACTTCCTGTCTGGCCCGACACCGCCCCTAGGCGGGGAGTACTTCTTCTCCCCTGCTGAGGTGCGGAAGGCCGTCCTCCGCCTACCCAGGCGGAAGGCGCCAGGCTATGACGGAGTCCCCAACATGGCACTCGCCCAGCTGCCCCGCCGTGGAGTCGCCGCACTCGCCCGGCTCCTCAACGGAATCCTCCGGACGTGCCACTTCCCGGACACATGGAAGACCGGGCGGGTCATCGCCCTGCCGAAGCCAGGTAAGGACCACCGCCATCCGGCCAGCTACCGCCCCATCACCCTGCTACCAACAGTGGCCAAACTCCTGGAGCGTCTGCTCTTGGGCCGCCTGGCCCCAACGATCGAGCCACGCCCAAAGCAATTTGGCTTCAGGTCCGGCCATTCCACCACGCTGCAGCTCACCAGGGTGATGCACCACCTCGCAGTCGAGCACAACGCCGGGCGATCCACCGTCGGGGTCTTTCTAGACGTGGAGAAGGCCTTCGACCGTGTATGGCACCCCGGCCTCCTGTACAAGCTCCTGCAGACTCCTACACCACCAGCCCTCACCAGGCTCGTGGCATCCTTCCTCGCCAACCGGCGGTTCTTCGTCGCAGTCGAGGATGCCACCTCTTCCACCCGGACCATCTTAGCTGGTGTACCGCAGGGTAGTTGCCTGTCGCCCGCCCTATACGCGCTGTACACAGACGACATCCCTACACTGGAGGGCCACCTACGCCCCGGGGAGAGGGATGTATCGTTGGCGCTGTTCGCGGACGACAGCGCCTACTTCTCGTCATCCACCAGCCCGACCATCGCAGCCAGCAGGATGCAGCAGCTGCTAGACGTCCTGCCGCCATGGCTGGACAAATGGCGCATGGCCGTCAATGTGGGTAAGACGGCCGCGCTGTTTGTCTCCCGCCGCCGCCGCCACCCACCTCAACTCCAGCTTCGGGGCCAGGACGTGGCTTGGAGCTCGCACACGAGGTACCTCGGCATCGAGATTGACAGGTCGTTGAGGATGCAGCCGCAGGTTGACCGCGCGCTACAACAAGCGCGCGTCGCCCGAGCGCTCCTCCGACCTGTCCTGGGATCTCGGCTGCCGCTGAGGACTAAAGTGCGGGTCTACAAGTCCTACGTCCGGTCCCGACTAACCTATGCGGCGCCGAGCTGGTACGCCCTGGTCTCCCAGACCAACAAGGACCGGCTCCAGCGCTGCAGAACGTGGCTCTCAGGATCTGCACGGGCGCGGGCCGCTACGTCAGGAACGACGTCATAGCCCGCGACCTGCAGATCCAATCCGTGGAGGAATTCGTCGTGCAGACGGCGCGTCGAATGTACGATCGCGCCGACAACGGGCACCACGAGCACCTCCACAACATCGCCCCGCCCCAGCCCCGGCCCCAGGAAGACGACCGCCCATGGCGACCCCTTCCGCGGGACCTGATCCCTGCGGAACCACCATAGAGTCCTTGGGTTTATTTAAAAAAAAAAAGATTACAAACGGAATGATGCCAAAAGAAACATTGAGAGTAAGGGAAAGAAAAGATTCCCACAAAACCCAAGGACCGAGGGGTCGTCACTCCTCGAGTTGACGCCGGGGTAATGAGGCGAAGCCTCGAGGCCCCTCTCTGCGCCCCCACCAGGGCCGGAAAGAAATCTATTGATATTGATTGACTACCTATAATGAAACCAAAAGCCGTATTTGATTATTCTAAAAATATGGGGAGCGTTGATACTGCAGACATGTTATTGTCTTCGCTGCAGTGCATACGAAAGTCGGTAAAATGGTACAAAACGTTATTTTTTCATATACGAGATATGCACCTGAATTAATTTTTTTGTTACAAACAAATAAAAAACATGCCTAGTCTACATTTTCAGAAGTTTCAGCTGTGCGTAATTCGCCACATGTTAGAAAAATATCAAAGTCATAGTGTTTTAGCTCGACCAATATCAAATCAAAGTAGCAACAACCCCCTTCGAATATTGCCAGGAAACGCAAATAAACATTATGTCTACACAAATGGGAAAGTTAGTCGACGTATACCTCATGCATTTGTTTTTGAGATCTAAATGTTGACTCAACATACAGCTTATTGGAACTTGCTCGGCAATAATGACTAGGTACTTTTGGGACCAAGTCAATCCACGTCTTTACTGTCTTCGTTAGAGGAGTGGTATACTGCGATAAAGGGGCTCGATTACGAGTGACTGAACCAGAGTTTGATGTGCTCAATGGGTCTTCTGTACTTGGATCACGAATAGGTGAGTCGCTACAGACAACATCACTAACCATGTCTGATTCATTAGTCCAGCACCTAAAACTATCCTCACCAATAGCAAGTGTATTCAGAAAAAATAATCTACATACTCTCACCTTAGTAGATGTTTCATCGCTTCTGTTAAAATAAATATCGTGACCACTTTTTTTTGCAGATGAAATCGACTCCTGCCGACGACGACGTCTTATTTCCCTGCGAACTGCTGCAGCCTTCACAAATGCTTTTTTTTCAGCCCAGGTCTTAAGATTCCAGAAGTAGGAATGAATAATACTTCGTTCTTCTTCAGTAATTGTATTGCACATGAACGAGTGCTTAGATCTCGAAACCAACTTAGTGTGAGAACAGCGAGCTTTCTTCATTCTTTCAGGCTTCTCAACATACTGTTTATACCGGTTATTTACTTTTTTATAGCCTAAATAAGCTTCTCCTAATGCTCTAGCTTTTTTTATTTATCAGTCGATTGTTTTCCTTTTTCTTATCAGACTTACGCGGTTTGACCTGATGCTCGTTTTCGTCGTTCGGGGGAAATGGAATGTCTTCCAGAAACTTTGTGTTTGTCCTCAATGATAATAATGGTACATCCTCCTCACTTTCAGATAAGGACATCTGTCTAGGTAGAGCCCAGTTTGGGTCTTCTACGCTATCATCGCTACAGTATGGCTGAATCGCATCTAGATCTAGCAGCGATGGCCTGTACGGTGGTGATTTCGTTGACTCATCTAGTTATTCATATACTACCTATCCTTTACCTGATAGGGATCATCCGGAGATGCACGCAAGCTAGCTTCTGTGGATAACGCTAGAGAAGTTCTTTCAGTATTTTCTGGTAAATTAGCCGATGCAGGTAGTGGAAACTGAGGCAATGGTGAAAACTGTTCGAAACGGTTAGACAAGGTGGTATGTAAAGGGTGTCTCATAATGTTTTTCGTTTTTGGTTTGGCTGTTACGCGCCAAATACAGGTAGCGGGGGGCGGGGAGTGGTCTCAAATGCTTGGCGGGCTTGTCTAGTTTAGTAACGATGGATCGCTACACGGGACGGCAGCGCGCATTTTGCGTGCGAGCTTTTTATAATAATAACGATTCTTACACTATCGTTCGACGTCTCTACCGGACACATTTTGATTTACCGGATATGAGAAATGTGCCAAGTGCGAATTTAATCAAGCATTGGGTACGCAAGTTTGAAGAGACTGGGAATACAATGCCAGATAAACCAACTGGGCGCAAAAGGACGTCGAGAACGAGCGTCAATGCCGACCGCGTTCGCCAGTCTGTTATGACGGCAGTCACTACGATTGCGCGCAGCTTCTCTGAATATGATGAAATCGACGGTTCATCGCATTATTCGATTCGCAGAAATGCGAAATCAGATTGGATACAACCGCAGCATATTTTTCCAACAAGATGGAGCCACCTCCCATGTTACAAATGACTCCCTAGCTGCTCTTCACGAATTATTCCCTGGAAGAGTAATAAGTCGCCGAGGAGACATCAACTGGTCACCGAGGAGTCCAGATTTAACGCCTGCTGATTTTTTCTTATGGGGCTACCTCAAAAGTAAAGTTTACGACCCATTGCCACCCAACCTGACTGTTTTAAAGCAAAAAAATCACAGAAGAAATCAACGCTATTTCAAGAGCGATGCTCCAGCGAGTAATTGAAAATTTTAGTGCCAGGCTAAATGAGTGTGAAGAAGTGGATGGTGCGCACTTGCGAAAGATTGTTTTTCATAAATAAACTTTTTGAACTGTTCTTTAATTTAACAGTAAATAAAACGAGTTTGAACGAATTCTGGTATTTTTTTTTCAAGTATCAAAAACGAAAAACATTATGAGACACCCTTTATCATAGCTGATGTAAATATCTCCGAGGGTATTTCAACATTATCGCTAGTCTGGTTCTACGGCTATTGCGCGTGGTGGTGTTAAAAGTGAGGGTGACAACAATACCAAATTATCTGTCTCAATCTCAAACCCTAGATCTTCAGGCGTAATTAGGGAATGGTTTAGCTCTGAAGAATGTGAATACGTCGACGTTAAATTGACATTTTCAGTGGGAGATACAGGTCCAGGTATAAAAACATCAGGTTGCGAGATAGGTGAATTCCTTGAAATTTCATCGTCGTATGTATTGACAGTAGATCCAGGTTTTACCACTGAAACACCAGGCTGCGGGTAAAGCGAATTTTTCGGAAAAATAATCTCTGTTTTGGCAGTACACTCAGGTTTTAGCACTAAATTCAACAGCCGGTATCCCCGGCTACTTTTTAGGTTCATATTAATTTTTGTAGGTCATTACGCGAAATTACGCGCAAAACTAGATCAAACTTGTCAGGGATGCTCTCCACATAAGAGTTTTTGCTTTACAATTATTTAAAAACAAAGACCTCTTATGTGTATACAGCGCACATGAGAGATTTTGATGGACAATAAAATGTAAGGTGACACTTGGGATGAATTAACTTAATAGCATATCTCACTCAAACAATAAGATATTCACATAAGAGTATTTGCAGACGGTGGCTTATTTAAGTAGCCAACCAAAAAAACGAAAAAGTGATTTTCACCAAAAATATCACATGAGAGATTTTGAATTTGCAACGACGATTTGTTGCGTTCTGAAGTTCCGTTCCATAATGTTACTCATTTTAACCGCTGATTTCGCCCGCTTTATTCAGTATCAAAAAAGGCGTACAACCTAACAAAAGAGTTTCCATACAGTAAATTGTTATCAAACCTTTGTTATCAAAAGAGCGTTGCTAGGCAACCACGTTTATTTAGAAAAAATGGCGTATTCATATGCAAGGAATTTTATAGGTACATTTTTCACACCTTGGGTTAAGTTATTGGAGTTTTAGTAAGGATCCCTTACTTTTTTGAAAATAAAATATAGCCTATGTTCACCACGGATATTTAGGCTTCCTAACGGTGATAGAATTTTTCAAATCGGTCCAGTAGTTTCGGAGCCTATTCGTTACAAACAAACATACAAACAAACAAGAAATCAAACCTTTCCTCTTTATAATATTAGTATAGATATAGAAAAGTGATGATGAAATCCTGATCACCCCAAAGTGGGAGTGATCAGGGATATGATTGTTTATGCACTTTATCAGAACACAATATAATGTTTTTGATAAAAATATTTCATCTATCTCAAGACCAAATAAAGATCCAAGTTTTGACTTTCGTCCCTATTCCTCCCATTTTACGGTAATCAATAAAAGATCGTAGAACACTCGTGCGAGCAACATTAATGTAAGTACCTAGTCATGATAACACAACACAAGTAATGCAAACCATCCTCCACGGTATTATTTTATTTACCACATTATAAGTAAACACAACACAAGGATAATATGCAAACCTCCTCCACGGACAGAACGTAGTATTATTGTATTTAGATATTCACGTAATCAATAAAATAAGGTAGAACACTCAAGTTCAAGTTAACTAAGTAGATGAACTGACGTAGCTGCTTAGCGTGAGCAACAGTCATAATGTGGTTATGAAAACACACGACATAACACAGAGATAATATACAAAACATCACGGACGCAACATGGGAATTTATTCACCAACAAAAGAAAATGGACCACCCAGGTTCAAGTTAACTCGTAGATAATGATTTAGGTGCTTTGCAATGCGAGTAGCATAACTTTGATTAACACTTGACTTTTTTTCACAGATGAGGTTAATCGACGGACGTGAAGCTCGCTCGAACGGTACGAATGTTATGGCGGGTGGCAGCGGCTAGGCGCGGGGCGCGGTGCGGTCGGGCTGGCTGGGTGACGACGATCATCGTCGTCACCGCGCGGCAGGCGGCCATTTACCCAGCGTGACATCGTCAGACGATGTCACGCTGGGTAAATGGCCGCCTGCCGCGCCCGCGCGCAGTTTCCTTCCCCCTCTCTTCCCCGATCCCTTCAAACAATGACGACCAATCGTGACGTTTCTGACGTTGTGTTTTTCTGCGTAACTATAACTACATGCTACTGTCTAAAGTTCAATACGAAAGATCGTAGCAAATAAAATATCAATAACATGAAAGCAGTAGGTAGGTATCGTAGCACATACGTAGACGACTTTAAGGCTACCAAGGTCACCTGTAGAACCGTAATGTCTAGATTAAATGAAACAGGGTCGGCCATATCTCGCGAAGAA
The DNA here is from genome assembly GCA_947044415.1 of Eupithecia dodoneata. NCBI lineage: Eukaryota > Metazoa > Arthropoda > Insecta > Lepidoptera > Geometridae > Eupithecia > Eupithecia dodoneata. Next base: position 9,194,049 of record OX345670.1, read on the forward strand.
CAACTTCTGTTACCCTATAACTGACCTCTTAACACTTTGATTGCTAAAATCACACGGTATGTGTTTTCTACAAGTGACTAATATGCGTAAATCCACACTAGCGCAGCGGCTGAGAAAATACAGATCTGTGTGACTCAGCACAGCCGTAATATTTTTCGAACGTAACGCATGTGCGGCGCAACACAACCGCTATGTAGAGCGACAGCACGAATTTTATAGTTTAAAAAAAAGATCGCAGTCGCCGTCAAAGTGTTAACTTGTTAAGTAATTCCCCTTCACCCTACATAAACCACCACTGACGTCATCCAATTAAGTACTAATAATTATAATAATCAAACTTTATTAACATATCATTTCTGTAGTAAGACGTCAAGAATAACTAGTTTCTGCTCCTGAAAGATAATATTTAAAATTTTATTCATATGCTCTTAGCATGTGCAGTACTCTTACCTAAGCTAAAATTATAAGATCTAAGTTATATACTTAGATAAATCTTATAATTTCAGCTTTAAGTAGGTACAATCACTCTGGCATAGCAATGAGATCTGTATTCAAGGTTACATTCATCATCAACACCTCACAATGGTAAGCACATGCTGAAAATCAGCGTTGTAGGGTTACTCGCAACATTCAGCTAAGCATGTTTCTCACGATGTTCTCTGTGGCGAGGCAAGTCGCGTGCTGTGGGCGAGTGCACCGCTCGAGGCCTCTCAAGCCTAGATCGAAGTTTAGGGAATCCGCCCCGCTTCACTGACCTGCGAATAAATGTAAACTGAGTTAATAAACCGTTTTTATCAAAACCATTTCAGTCGTAAAATATCCATAGCTAGAGGTTTTAAGTCGAAGATTGTAACCATATGCTGATGTGGCTTGGTGAAGTGAAATGTTCATAAACAGGTTGGAATTTTTGGATGGGGCAAGATTAAAAAAAGTTTTTATGAAGAACGCTAATCTAGCCCCATGGTAAGCAGAGCTTGTGATATGGGTACTAGATAACTGATATACATAATACAATATATTACATATACATAATAACAATACATTATAATACATAGATAGATATTTTTTATGATACATAGAAAACAACCAGAATACCCGAAACAAATATCTGCAGATCGTACACACAATTGTTCCGAGGCGGGAATCGAACCCGCAACCTCCTGCGTCGCAGGCGGACCTTCGCTCACCGCGCCACATCGGTCGTCGAAAAATAAATGGGTAGGTAGTTTCCAAAGACCATTTTATTTATTTATTTTTTTACATAATTTTGGAGAAACTTACATCTAGGTTCACAAATGAGGTACATATATAGAACATGCCTGGAAAGACCCAATGTATTGTGCATTGTGCAGTGAGTTTCATGTAGCTTCAACGGTTAATGTACTTGCCCTTGCTACCTCATCCAAAAATTCCGTCCTTCCTTCATTTCCACTTTTTAATGTTTGATTTTTCTAACGTAATGATGGGCAGACAAGAGTTCAATGGGTATTTGAGATGATGCCACCTAAATCATATTTTTCAGATCGAAATAGAGTGAGGGACAATGTACTTTAGATTGAGGCTACAATTTTGTAAGTTATTTCAGAAAAATACTTTACTTAAATATTGACATGTATAGAATCATATTATATTTAGACTTAAATAGGCAAATAACCATGTATTAGACATATAAGAGATGAACATGCTAGTGGTTTCTTTTCACTTCTTCCACTAGTGGACAAAAAATTTAGGTGAACAGTAAAATAATTTTATTTGATAATAATTTATATATAAAATATGACTTGTCTAAGTGCTTATTTTGTAAGCCTAAAGAAATAAATGATTTTTTACTTTTTACTTTTACTTTTTAATATACACCTACGCTAAAAAGATAGAATAGACATACTTTTTGACGTTGCTCCTCTTGCTTCTGCGCCACAACGCTCTCCGCGTTCCATTCTTTTATTAATTATTCAATCAATAACGCACTCTCCGCCGGCTGCGGTGGCAACATTTCAGAATGTCGCGCTGTCGAACTTTCATTCAAACTTTGTACTAGTTCACCGATATAATTTTATTTACGGAATCTTCGTTTACTTCTTCGGTAGGATTTTGAGTCGTAAAATTAGTAAAGTTTACAGGTTCCGTGCGAACGTTCTGATGTATATCGTCTCTACTTTATGTACTAGGGTGCAAAGTTATACTCTCATTTGACGCTTCAGTTTATCTCTGAACTCTCGCCTAATCTCATAAGGAATTGGGCGGCGGTCTTGCCCATTGCGAAGTGGAAGTGGTGGTGGTCTACAGTATTGTGTCTCGACAATGTTGCGCTGTAACATTGTCGCGGGGGCTATTGATGTGGTGATGCCGCCTTGTGACGTCACTTGGGTGACTGGGAGGATTTGTTCCAGAGTTTAGTTTGGGTGCGATAGGCTCAAGGTGGGCATGTTTTGATAGTATGGCATTGCGGTGGATATTGGCTGGTACCGTTGTAGACGCTGAAAAAGATAAAAGTGATATAATATTAAATGATTGTCTTTTGAAAAAGCCCGCTTGGCGGTCTGCTACTTGGATGGTGGGTTGAAAACTAGTTCTTGTACAACTCGGTCACAATATCTGTGCACCTTGAGCCATACAAAATGTTTGGCTCAAGGTGCACAGATATTGTGACCGAGTTGTAGATAAGCTAACGGGTTTTCTATATCAACTACTTTCATACAAAGTTACAAGTCTATTTAACTTGAGAATAAATATATATACAGTGGTGGTCATCTAATTAGAAACACCTAGTTACTTATCATTTTTATAAAGTAACTAACATTATTATAGCATTTAATAGTAGCTATATTTTTTTTACACTACTTCACAGTGTACATTTATATCTATAGTTTATAATTAGTATGTAGTAACTAGTTTTTTATAATTATAATTATGTATAACAATGCAATATAATATCCAATACATCGATTTTAATACGTAGGAACACTTAATGATACATTTAAAATTAGTGAGAAAGGGAATTTGCAATAAAAATATAAACCCATGTGGGTGTTTCTAATTAGATGACCACCACTGTATATAATGTTTATATAAGAGAAGGTCGTGTTAGTAACACTAGGCTGAAAATTGGTTGGGTACCTTAAGTTAAGACAAAGAAAAGAGCTAACTCTATAATGTTCATTACAAAGAAAGCTCACATATGAATAACAGAACGGAATGGGAACTTTTTCTAAAAATGTACCTATAACTTGCAATTAAGATAAACAATAAACAGATTTTTTCTGAAACCCGGCTTACTTCTACTCTCAATACCTATTGCTACACCCTTCTTGGGTATCATTGTGTCTCATATACATTACCTAGATAATAAGACCTACAAATGTATACAATGATGCAATAAATAAATAAATATGAATATGAACAAGATGATGGTCTACCTCTAGGAGTATCTGTGTAGATTCTGGACTGTCTTTCTATAAGGATTCCACATGAAGATTTGTCATAGTATAAATAATGTGTTTGGTAATAATATAAGTAAAATAATAAAGATCCTTTGTATTATATCCAGGATAACAATTAAAACACATTGTTGTGATTTAGACTTGTATTGCAGCAAGAGAGGTGAATAGCAGAAGTGAGGGTAACTTGTAAAATAATGTCAACCCGATATACAACTACCTACATAAATCCACTTTATGTAATCAACAAAGTAGAATAGATGGCAGAGATAATAACATGATTATTTGTATTTTCTCACCTGCCATTGCTTGATGCCTGGCTACCAGTTTCCGTGGCACATACTTCATCGCCTCCTGGATCCTCATGAGGAGCATTTTCGGAGGAAGCTCCTTCACCTCCACCAGCACCCTGCACTCCAAGCTTCGCAGCTCCTTCTGGAATTCTACTATCACCTGTAATAAATAACAATAAAAAAAATGGTTGCCACCAAGCATGGAAAACATATATAATATAATAAAAAACCATTAACCAGCTCCATAAAAAAACTTCCATGATCGGCAGTATGTATATTTTTTTATGTATCGCTGCTGACTTCTCCGTCAGTTGTAGTGTGATTTTAATGATTTCTGTACAATTATATAAAGAGCTTTTTGCATGCATTGTTCCTGGTACTATTAACTCACTTAAACCTTGTCATAGTATATAAACCATATATTTTATACAATTATAGTATTGTCAACAAAGCAACTAGTTTTTGTATAAAAGAGTTGTGTGTCTGTTTTCCCTTTTGTTAAAATATCTGCTACATTTTCATTTGTGCTCACATATTTCACAACAACTTCAACAAAGTCTTCAATAAAGTGGTATTAACATCAATATGTTTTGTTCCCTTCTTTTTCTCAAGTTATTTATTATATCAAGTTAGGTCCATGATTACTGTATTCTCTATGCTTTTCTTTTTCTACACTCTGCAATTTCTAAATTCTTACGTACGTGACTCGATTGAATAGCCTACTATAAAAAAAACAAAGGATTTCCCAAAGCGCTACTTATAAGAAAGTGGTAACCAACTGATCGAGACTTAAAATAGAAAGTAGACAAGAATGCTGGGAGAACGGGAAACGAACGTCTCTTTCACAATAATGGAATTCGTTCCAAGCTAACCTCAGCCTCGAGTTACTCACAGTTATTTGCTCATTTGACTTCCTCGTCGGAAAACTTGAATGTATCAATCAAGATAGTAGTTTTGAAAATTATGCATTCTAAAAATCTCAACATTTTAAGACCTTTGATCGTATTAAGCCAACTGAATTTAATTTAATTAAATTACACCTGCTGCCTAGCTAGCAAACGTTTTCAACTTCTTTTTTGTTTGGGCGCCGCTCGCTTGCTTGCTTTTCGCTACTACGACTCTGCCCTGCCAGCCAGTGTCTGTTTCAGAGTGTCATAAACTTAGAATATGACCGGTTACGAATCATTGCAATGGGAGTAAATAACAAGGTTGTCAATGTCCAATTCTGTACCTTGGATTGTACTTTGGACGAACATAATCATAGGTGGGTCTGAACTCTATGATCGTAGCCAAGGCTACCGTAGCCTCTGAACTCTATGATCGTAGCCAAGGCTACCGTAGCCTTGGCTACGATCATAGAGTTCAGACCCACCTATGATTGGCTACCCCAAGGAAAATAAATCAAAGACACAGTATACATGCACAGTCCATCGAGACACATTTTACAACATACACATAAAAATCACATACAGAAAACATTGCACAAAAATATGAACATTCGTCTAATGCTATAAGAGGGAGGCTGTGTCCAGCCTTCCTGCTATGACCTTCCATATCCGGCCGGCGGCGCATGAGAACGGCGCGCCCCGCCGCCGCCGCCGCCACCCCGTTCTCATGCGCAGGATCGCAGCGAACCCGTCGAAACCCGATTCCGCGACTCCGCGTACGTGTCTAATACGCTACAGAAAATAAAACTACTCCCCTACAATAACTATATACGTAGAAAAAGTACTCAGGTGGCGGCGGCGTGGATAACGCGTGTTAAGGCGCATTTTAACGCGAATAACTCGTGAAAATACGCATAATGCGCTTTAACACGCGTTAATCGCACTAAAATTACCATAATAACACTGACTGACGTTATTTAACAGATAACGTAACGCGCGTTGCGTTACGTTATCTGTTAAATAACGTGGTAGCCTCACAGATTCCATGGAAAATGGCGCATTCAGCGCATTTTATTCCATAGATACAGACAGATTGCAGAAAATATTAAAACCAACGAAAGAAAACTTGATTAAGTTTGAGGTTAGATTAAAATTAATGCTGTTGGTGAGCGCTGTATTTTAATGTTAGATTTAACCACATTAAAATACAGCGCTCACCAATGAGAATACAATTCATATTAGTACTATAACCGTGGCGATGATAGAACATGAATAAAACCATACAGAGATAATTTCTATTTGTATTGGTACACCCAGGGAGAGACGAAGTAAAGTTTTATTTTAATTTTATTCTTCATCGATTGGTAAGTTCAGTATTTTTTCGAGATGGTATTTTTCCGAAAATTTATCTGTCTTAACTCGTCACACTTTCTTGCTGACCTCTTTTTATTTTATATGTTGCGGTCGACACTTTTTTTTTTTGACTCGCTAGTTTTTCGTTTGCCATTGCCATTTCTAATTTGTGATCTAATTTAAAAAAAAAAAAATATTATTTTCCATTTGTTTTCATTGTTTTGGTAATAATAATAATCCTTATGTGAATGTGGGATAGATGAAAGCCACGTGGATCATATGTTTTTCTGCTGCCCTATTGTTTCTCTCTTTTTATATGATTCCCTTCCTCCTGATGTCCCTCTTCCAACTTCTATAAAATGTATTTTATCTCTTTGCTTCTCCTCTAAAATTAACTATGCCTTATGTAAATTTGTATATAATCATCATCAGCCTATAACAGTTGTATATAATAATGATATAAAATTGTAATTAGTATACCTTTTTCCTTAATGCTTTTATACAGGGTGAATTTTTGAGACGGGACAGTAAGGGCAGGTTAACCCTTATAGTTACAGTTAGGGGCCTTAACCGTTATAGTTACAGGAAAACGCTTTTAGAAGATTATCCATACATTTTAAAGATATTCTGAACTGCATTTACAGATTTTGGAAAAAGGTACAGTCAGCAAGAAAATGGTCATTTTAAACAAACACTTTTTTGATGCCAATCGATCCTGTTTCTTATAAGGATCAAAAGTCTCTATTGGACCGACTGAGGTTCGAGTACCAGAAATGTCGAAAATCTCAAAAAACTTTTCCTATACATTACGGTAAAAGAATCAAACCTCTCAATCAGCCATACTTTTGCGACAAGTACCATCAAGAAAGGTAATTACAAGCCTTTTGAAGAATCTCGAAGAAAATGGTTCATTCAAAAGAAGTTAGTGCGGCAGTCTCGTGTACTGGACATAGACACGGAGATTGCTATTTGATATCGTCCAGATATGTTGCTCTTGACTCTACAAAAGAAAAGTTGGGAAAAGTTTTTTGAGATTTCTGACATTTCTTGTACTCAAACCTCAGTCGGTCCAGTAGAGTCTTTTGATCCTTATAAGAAACAGGATCAATTGGCATCAAAAAAGTTTTTTTATAAAATTACCATTTTCTTGCTGACTGTAAATTTTTTCAGACGCAGAGCTATCTAGGAAGAAGTTGAAGTTGGTAATAATAATTAATTTAATTTATGGTTGTTGTTTGATTCGGTTGTGTTGTATGTTATGGTTGTGTAAAAAATACTATAAATCTACTCAAGTTCTTTCAGCGAAGCCGAGTGTTGGCTGTAATGGATATGACATGTAACCCAAGAATCAGCAAGTCAACTTTTTGAGTCCGTAGGTATGTGTTTTCCTCGTTGAGTATTCTCACGGCTTGGATCAAATTATCTCCCTATTATTTTTGGTGGATATATCTTAACACTGACCAGCTTCATTAATCTGTAGGTTTTCAAACGTTGTTATTGTCATTATTGCCGCTGGCATGGCATCATTTTCATCATGATAGTTTTGTTGCATACAGAGTGTGTGAGAATAAAATCTCAAGTCAATCACATTTTGAGTTTTCCAATCTACACCATAATGTTTGGATAGTAGGGAATTGACATCTCGCAACTTTAATGTTTTACCTTGACAACTTTTTGTATAATGTGGCGGTCAATTGGCAGCATGCTTATGGTCTTATTCGGCTTACAGATATTTTCAAAGCCTTTTGTCCCTGGTTTTGTAAAACAGTATTGACAAGAACGTTACCCACTCGTTTCGAACGCTTTATAAACTCCTGCATGAAGATTTTTTTGATGTTGTTCCATTCAACACGATCACCCATCATTATTAACACTTAAGCATTTGCACCCTGTTTTGATACCCACCTGTGTCCACCGGACCCAGTTTAATATTGCTGGATTTTTCTAGAACTGCTGAATTTAATGTTATTGTGTTATTGCCTAACAGTAATAATATTCTAAAATAAAATAACAAATCATTTGTATTTATTACTTTTATTCATAAAAAAAACGCTATAAAAATATACTAAAATTCAACTGACTTTAACTACACATTTTAACTTTTATCTTATATCTTATCAAATAAAGATAATAACATTAAGTTTCTTTATTTTTCTCATAATGTACTTATTCAAAATCTTTGGAACCTATAAGTCGGTACTATTTTGTCACTTTGCAAGTCAAATATTATCATTGCAGTTCACACATAATGCTTTGGTGTGTTCTCCACAAATAGGATATTGCATTTAATGCAAAAAATGTTAGGTTTTCTGTCTTTTTTCCAATTTCAAAGACCACAACGCACTGTTTGTTCACTAACTGGAGGGCTTGATGCAGGAGGTGGCTGGACATCGGGTATTATGTTTCGGATGCGGGATTTTATGTGATGTTTATAATCAGTACTCTTTCATGAAGGTGTTAGCATATGTCTATAAATTATTCAATGTTGTAACTTTTTGACTGGCTCGCCACTCCTGTCAGACTTTATGTCGCGACCTGTCAGAGGCCGGCATGACTGTCACCGATGATTGACGATGTGCGGAGTGGCTTCGCATTGCCGTCTCGACACTCAACCAGTGAGGTCGATCAAGGGAGGTGTTGGGTTTGTGGTGAATTTAGAGGTGTGAGTATTACCTTGTTAGTATTTAGGCTTTAAACCCTTTGCCATGAGAAGGTAACGTAATTTTGAGATGGACCGATAGTAGATAGGTGAGTCACTAACAGATCAGAAGTGGAACGTATCCATAACCACGTGATTTATTTTAATTTTTTTTATTTTATTCATTATTTTTCTGTTCGTTGTGCAATCATTTTCATATGACCGGCAAAAGGTTAGTCGGACATGTGAAACTGTTCAAACAAAGAAATGGGTTAAATCCATAAAACCACGAACCAAACCATCTTTGAACTTCAAAGGTTAGTCAGACTAGATTGTGGAACCGATCAAACAAAGAAATTGGTAGAATCCATAAAACCACGTATTATTTTGTATTTCGCATTCTCTGTCCGATCATGCAATATTTTTATTAATATATGGCCGGCAAAAGCCTACTTCAACATTTTTTATTTTATTATATAACCTTCGATTCGACACTTTGTCCATAATTGGTTGGAAGAGATCGCTAAACAAACTCTGTACCAAATCATGTTTTGCTTATCTACCCTAACTATAGACTAAAAGAGAGTTTTTTGCAATTATCTCGTAAACGGTAAGAGATACGTCAAAAATAACCAAATTTTTACCCCCTTTATAAAACCCCACTCATAGAATTACCAATTATTCTGAACCACTTTGGATGACGTCATCACCAAGTTTCTTGATGGTGCAATGTATAATTATCTATGTTATTGTTGTATTGTTACTGGGATTTGTTAACATGGGTTTGCAGCTAAATGTTGAATAGAACATAATAGGGACATCATTCCTTACAAAATGCGTTGCTTGGTTTAAATGTCATTCCAGCGGGAAGCACATGCGCGGGCTGCCGCGCCCGGAGCGCGAGGGCACTGTTGCTACGCTGTCCAAGGCAGGGTGTCCACACTGTCCGGGGTGCTGCTGCAACAGTCCAGGGCGCTGCTGCCACGTTGTTTGGGGCGCTGCTGCCACGCTGTTTAGGGTTGTGCTGCCGCAATGCCCAGGGTGCGGCTGCTGCGCTGTCCGGGTTGATCCTGCCACGCTTTCCACGGCACTGGTGCCACGCTGTCCAGGGTGCAGCTGTCTCAGTTATGATGGAGGACGCTATCGGTTTTGTATTATCGTTTATAGAAAACGGTAAAGAGGGATAACGGTTTGTAGGCGTTGTTGGCAGCGACCAGGTGCGGCTTAGATATTCCCATTGGACCCAGCCGGTGCCGAGCCTGTGCTGGAGCCGAATCGGAGGTGGCCACCCCAGCTGCTTGAGATTGGGTGTTTCAAAAGATGGCTACATGGTATTTCATGGGCAGGTACTTGGTACATACAACATATCAATGGTAAGATAAAAAAAAAAAGGGGATGTTAGTAGGTAGGTACTATAACTCACAGTTCTCTAATTTATCTGTGTTATTTTATGATGTGCCTTTCCTATTGTGGCATGTGCTGCAGTTGTCACATAAATGTGTTACCTATCTATGTTGGACCAGACTGAAAATAATGAATTAAAGGAGCAAGAGGCTCTATAGATAAACGCATTCTGCCTATAATTGATCTTTGTTGTCTGGAAATAAAGAATTTGAATTGAATTAAATAATACAAACGTCTTTATCAGACATAGTTTGGCTAATTATTATCGCCGTAGAACTTGTTATACACACAATGAGAACAAAAAAATAAATAGCTATGTAAGTGCGTTGGCTGAAAGTATGATTCGGTATAACGTAAGAGGAATGTATTATTTGAGTTTTGGATTATTTCTATCTAGGCAGTCGATGACTTGGCCTTGAGAGTTGTTAATTCCTTTTTTGTAAGCCAAGGGATTGAAACATTTAGTTGGGGAAATGATGCCATCGCCAGAATGGTCATGTTTATTTGGTTTTGTTCTTGACATAATATTATGAGATCAATTCTGTTTGTCAGAGAGAGGTCCCAAATCCTGTGGAAGACCACATTCTTCTAATTTTGTCCAAATTGATCTCACAATGTAAAGTGTTTGCTAAGTGACTTGATAGTCCGCATAGTCAATGATGAACAGCGCTAACGGGCGTCTATCGAGAATGTTATGTTTTTCATGAAAGCGTAAATATTTTGTATAAATATGTTTTTTCAAATGTCTTTGTAAAAATTTGAACAACAGCGATGGCATATCACTATCTTGGCCTTTGTCTCTAAAGATGCGATGGTGATATATCTACCTATGGGATACCCACGCTGGTTGTTTACGATTAATTTAATTGATTTTTGACAGTCTGAAACTTTGCGTTTCATATTCTTATATTACCTATCATTTTGTACATAAAAAAATGGGGTGCTCTAGCGTCGCCTTTTGTACCTCCAAATATGTGATGATATCTGCCTATGAGATATTCACACTGGTTGTTGGGAGTCAATTATCCTTGATAGTCGAAAAGGTATGAGTTTTATATTCTTGTATATTTGGGAAACAGAGGGTGCTCTAGTGTCGCCTTTTATACTTCCAAAGATGCCATGATAATATCATCGCCTAAAAGATATCAAAACTGGTTATTAACGAGTCATTGGTTTTTGACGGCCATACAAGTTGTAAAGGGGTCTTTGTAAAGTTGATCGTAGGTATATACCTCGGTTTCGAACCAAATTGTGAATCAGACATTCTATGCGAGCATTTAATGTAGATGATCTCTAAATTAAAATCTCATTGGTTACATTGGATCTCAAACTTATTCCAAACTTTATTCGAGAAATTCCAAAAACAGTTGGGGCAACTTTTTGAAATTGTCGCTGTTGGCAGTATCGTGCTGAAGCCAATTCACAAGAGGTTTAAAGAGAAGTCAAGTCGGAGTCTTCTAGAGACTATTAATTCGTGCTCCTCGGGAAAAGGAACATAGGCGAATGTCTTGATGCGATTCAAGAACTTTTAATTAAGTACAATGTTTTTGAGAATGCCATTCCTTGGTATAATAGTGGTATATTGGTATTGGTGTCACGGGCTGTGGCTGAGATGATTTAAGATAGCGGCAAGGGCCGTCGTAGCGTGGCCAGCGATGCAATTGTTGCAGGCTTGTATAGTGTTTTGCTCAAATAATGAGATTCTTTTGAATACATTAAGTTTTGTTTTGAATATCACGAAAATTTATGTAGAGTAATATGGAGCTCTATAATAATGTACGTTGCTGGTCCAGCATTGTCTACTTTGCCGGTGCCTGTTCGAATAAGGTGACGTCCCTGTGAGATGTTTGATAAGCCGGAAAGTTGTAATTTGCTCAGGAAAGGTTGTTCAAATGATAGACGGGTTAACAACGAAATGTAGTTGGAAAACCCCGGCCCTTGAATCAGAAATATATCTGATGTTGTTATCTGATTCAAGATCAGAAATATAGAATGTTGTTATTGAAATTATAACTAAAGGATATCATTAATTCTTTTAGTCATACATTCAGGATATCCCGGGTCCTCGCAAGCATTACTATGGAATGTGTCTGGTGTATTTAGTAGTTTGTCAAGAATACCCCTGGTTCTTGTGAACATAACAGAGGATACCCCTGGTCCCTGTAGTCATGTGTCAAAGATACCCATTGCTATTGCAATCATGACTAAAGGATACCTCTAGTTATCTTAGTCATAAATTCAGGATACCCTTGTAATCTAGTTAATTTAGTCGTATGTTAAGGATACCCCTGGTCCTTAAAGTTAGGCTAAGGATACCCCTGGTCCTTGTAATTGTATGTCAAGGATACCCCTGGTCCTTGGAGTCTTAAGCCAAGGATACCCCTGGTCCTTGGAGTCTTAAGCCAAGGATACCCCTGGTCCTTGGAGTCTTAAGCCAAGGATACCCCTGGTCCTTGGAGTCTTAAGCCAAGGATACCCCTGGTCCTTGTAATTGTAAGCCAAGGATACCCCTGGTCCTTGGAGTCTTAAGCCAAGGATACCCCTGGTCCTTGGAGTCTTAAGCCAAGGATACCCCTGGTCCTTGGAGTCTTAAGCCAAGGATACCCCTGGTCCTTGTAATTGTATGTCAAGGATACCCCTGGTCCTTGGAGTCTTAAGCCAAGGATACCCCTGGTGACGCTGATCTACCGCTGCAGGAAGAGTGAGTCCCGTTATTGCCTTAATTTCAGGCCAGCGGGTTGGTGACTGACTTATCAAGTAAATTAAAAAAAAAAAAAAAAAAACTTACATTTGAGAAATTTTGATTCGCAGAACATTTTATGAATAATACTATTGTACTGCTGATGCTATGCCCATTGTACTTGTATCATGTGATGTCTTTTTAATGATCTGTAACTGGTGTATAATAAAGTATTTTTTGTGTTTTATTGTACTAATGCTTCATACTCTTATAATTTAATTGGTAGTACACATGTAAAGTAAGTTTGCAATGCCCGTACGAGGGCGTACGCTATAATTGGATGGCCGAGTGTTAGCATATGTCTATAAATTATTCAATGTTGTAACTTTTTGACTGGCTCGCCACTCCTGTCAGACTTTATGTCGCGACCTGTCAGAGGCCGGCATGACTGTCACCGATGATTGACGATGTGCGGAGTGGCTTCGCATTGCCGTCTCGACACTCAACCAGTGAGGTCGATCAAGGGAGGTGTTGGGTTTGTGGTGAATTTAGAGGTGTGAGTATTACCTTGTTAGTATTTAGGCTTTAAACCCTTTGCCATGAGAAGGTAACGTAATTTTGAGATGGACCGATAGTAGATAGGTGAGTCACTAACAGGTCGTCTCCAGATTTAACTCCTGGATGGAGAGTGGCTTTTATTAGATCTTGGACTTTATCCATAGTCTTAGCACCTTCAGTTTTGCGCTTGGTGTCCATGCGTGCGCTTTGGAACCCTTGACGGGACCGTGTCTGACCGCGTCCTCTGCGTGGTGGACGAGGTGCTCCTCGCGTCGCTGGTGGAAACAAATTTCCATAGGATTCGAATGTGTTGTAACGTTGGCGTTGACCGCCGGTAGGATTAAACTCAATTGGCTCCATCGTAATGTTGCCGATTTCGTCGGGACTGGAATCAGCACCCCTTAAATATGGTTTAATCATCGAAATAGTCAGCATCTTGATAAAATCTCTTTGAGTCAAGTTATCGGAAGGTGATTTGTTTTTGTGAATGACATAGGCGTTCAATGCAATGTTCAAAAAACCAAAAAATATGCAAAGTGGCCATCGTTGGGTTCGTCTAGATACTGAATATGTACCTGTCATTTGGTCTACAATGACGACCCCACATTTGGTGGAGTTATAGTCCGTTATCATTTCGCGTTTCTTCTTTCCACCAGTTTCAATGTCAATTTTGGCATCATGATGCATAGTGGATGCTACTTGATGCTTCATAACAAGGCCCAGGAGTTTCACGTATGATATTGTGGCTCCGTGTTCTAACATTTTGCGAAGGTTCTTGAATATTCCATTTAGTGAACTTATCTTTGCCGATAAAGAAACCTTGTCGTAAAATCGACAAAGGGACACAATCCAAATCTGGACGTCACTGGTCGGGTGCGAGTCGACGAACGCCCTGTATAGGCTGTGAGATTGGTTCAGCTGAATTTTCAATTTGCTGCACAACTTGACTCCTACCTAGCGGAGGTAGTATCTTCAGGTTCCTCAGCATTACGCATTTCTTCGTCGCCGTCTTGTTCGGAATCAGTTTCGTGGTCATTTATTTCTAAAAAGTCTTCTGTTTCTGAGCAGTCTTCATTCTCTATTTCTTCATTCAAGCATTCTTCAATATCCCATAAGTTCAAGGACCTATTGGTTGCCATTTTCTATAATAAAAACAAATTTTAAATAATTAATTACAGTTATAAAGTTATGGAAAATCACTTAAGTACATATTTCTTCGCTACCGGGTCCAAAGAACCCATACGCACCTTTTATGCTATGTTCACATGCACGCCGTCCCAGGCCGGCGAAAATTCAAGCTGTTCACACGCACGCCGTCGTGTCAGTCAGTGCCAGCATGGCAGGCAGCGAGGATCTCGGTGTTGTTGCTGCCATATCCTTTGGCTTAACTTATTTTTTTGGAAAAAGAAACAATTTTTTTTCTTATCCTTATGGAATTTATGTTCGGGGTTCCATAATATTTCTTCAATATTCCAGGAACGTCAAAATTGTCTCGTTTGACCATTCGACCATGTTGTAATCTCTGATCGTAGCGACTTTTTTAGCAACGTTGAAGATCCACTCGTCACGAAAGCGCGAGTGAGACTGACTGCCCGCGCGCCGCGCGCCGCGCGCGTGAAAACAGTCACCGCACACTCATCCTTTGAACTTTGCCAAAAAACCGACACTCGCCCGATTCGCGGCATTCACGTTCACAGGCGCGTTTACGGGCTCGGGCGTACCGTTTACACGCTCGGAAATGTGAATGTGCACGTTGAATGTCGAGCTGAACGCGCGCATGTGAACATAGCATTACGTCCTTCGCACTCAAGCCAGTGTGACCAGATTTGAATTGACAAATCTACTGTAACATAGGGTGAAAAATTACCGAAATCTACTTATAATAAGCTGGAGTCTACTAAAAATCTACTATAAAATTAACTGGGTTATCAATCAATTTAACATCAGGAATTCAGTCACAATAGGTAGGTTTTATTCTCAATGAAGGTTCATTTATCACAATTACACAAATCAAACAAAAAAATCAAATAAATTAAACATCAGAGTTTCATCATAACCACACAAATCAAATAAATTTATCTTCAGGAATTCGTCAGTCACTATCACTTAGGAATCTTCATTTATATTATCATACAGATTTTTAGCTTCCATTAATTTTAGCATATCTTTGTCTGGGACAAAATTTGCGCAACCATCTTCAATTTGTCGAAGACCTTCTTTCCCATGCATGATTGCAGCTACATTTTTATTGTGAAAACGGTTCCTGTCACGAGTTTTAATTCTATTAATATCAGAAAATATTCGTTCTACTTTAGCGTTTGACACAGGCAGGATTGTCATCTGTTTTGCAAATCGGGACAAATTTTCATACTTCGGTTTATTATTCGAATCACACATCTTGCCAACTTCACTCCAAAACTTATCAACGTTAAATGTTGCAGTTGATGAACTTGAAGAAGACAACAAGTTAGAAACTGATTGATCTAATTTTAATTCTCTATATTCATTGTCAACTACCTGTAACTTTCCAGTTGGTACCAAGTTAGGGAACCGTTGGAGTACTCCAATCAAGCTTCGAAAGTCGTCATACACAGCCTTTTGAGGATCAAGGAATGATAGATCTTGGTACAGGTCATCTTGAACAGGCATTCTTTTTATAAATTGATTGCTCAATTCAATCAAAAACGTTTGACACCTTTCAAGGCATTCATCAATTTTAGGTCTCATTGAAACATCATCTTTTAATGAATTTATTATCATAGCCACGTTTAAACCTATGTACATATTTTTTAGTGGCACATAATGCATCCTAGCGTTTGGATCTATCGAATGAAGCGGGGTAGTTCTGACATAATTTATTTTCATATAGTAACTCAGAATTGACGACATCATGTTTTGCATAACGGTGTGAAGATTGTGAACAACTGTTTGTTCACTTTGGAATATGATATTAAATTTATTGGTTATTGGCAATATGAAATCCAAAAAATTTATGTAAAGTTTTGTCTCATTGCTATTTAGGTGGTCAAATAGGAACTCACAAGTAGCATTTGCATTTCTTGTTCCAAAACGCTCGCTGTGAAAAAAAAGTTTCAATGCTTCCCATTGCTCTACAATTCTGTGTATGCATTCATAAAGGGAAAGCCACCTGATGTCATAATGTCGAAGCATGCGGTGAGTCGGAGTGTCAACAAACTTTTGAAATTCTGCAAGTTCTCTCTGTCTTTGGCTGCTATGTGAAAAATAGGTATACACTTCTTTGACGAATAACTCTATAGTACGAGGCAGCTTCTTGCATGCATAACTAACTGAAAGATTTGTTGAGTGACACTTACTTTTGAAAAAGATGCAGTTCGGATTTACTTCCCTGAGTTTGGATACCACGCTATTCCTTTCTCCAAACATTACGTTAGTAGTATCGGCAGCAAACCCTATTAAATTGGTTAGATTAAGGTTTCGTTCCGTTAAGGCATTGTTTAAACTATCAAATAAATCTTGCGCAGTTTCTCCTTTCAGGTCAATCATACATAAAAATTTTGTTTGTGGGCACTGAAATTTCTCTGAATAATATTTAGTTGCTGCTGCAAGAACTTTAGTAGTGCTCACGTCAGTGCTCTCGTCAATAATTATAGAAAATACTGGTCTTATCGGAGTTTCAGTTTCAGTTTCAACTTCTCGGTCCAAACGTAAGTCTGCAAGCATTTTCTCTTCAAAGCTTTTTCCTAGGACGTTGTAGGCAATTGCAGCAGACTTAGTTCTCTTGCATGAAAACTTTTTGGCAATTTCAGAGTCATGAAATGCTTTTGGAATAACTTCACTCACGTGATCCATAACACGAAAGGGTATGTTATGTTCTACGAGGGCCGCAACGATACTTATTTCAGCTTTCTTTACTTCTTCAGTAATAGTTGTTGTTTTAAAAATAGTATCAATCTACAACAAAGAAAGATTATAAGTTTTAATTTTGGTCCAATATGATATGCCTGGCGGGCAACCAAATTCAAAAGATTTTGCTATTATCTCTGGGAAAAAAACATAAGCAGTTAGAATAAGTAAGTTTAGAACCTCAGTAGACGCGCGCGAACGAAGTGAAGCCTAAGGATTTTTGTATTGTATTGTATTCTTTAGTTTCATGATTTTACTTTTGTCATACTTACTACCCGACTTAACCTGTAACCCTGTCTGTAAACGTCCATAGAGTACGTAATATTAACACAGGACAGAATTCTGAACGTGCCATTGATAATAAATGAAATTAATAAAAAATTATCAAACAGAAAAATTATTATCACTTACTCCTTACAAAATGTTACAATTTCCCTAATTTATAGGGAAAATGTTAATAACTTGCAACATTATTTGTGCGCTTGTGTGCGTGTCGGCTAATGTAATCACGCACGAGCCGCTTACGCACACATTGGTTATTTTTTGGCTTCAACGTGGAGCGGAATGTTTTGTGAAATTATCTTCAAATTATCGTCTTATTATTATTACTCTAAGCATAAACACATAGTAAGGTAATGCCCAGTTATGCCTTGTGCGCGTACCTAATTAAGCTGCCTATTTCATCATCATCATCATCAACATATATTAGTCCACTG
The DNA here is from genome assembly GCA_947044415.1 of Eupithecia dodoneata. NCBI lineage: Eukaryota > Metazoa > Arthropoda > Insecta > Lepidoptera > Geometridae > Eupithecia > Eupithecia dodoneata. The sequence continues at coordinate 9,211,900 of OX345670.1, forward strand.
CTGGACATAGGCCTCCCCTAATGAGCGCCATAGCGCCCTGTCTTCGGCTTGACGCATCCAGCATCTGCCTGCCTGCAGTCTTTCGCAAGTCGTCATCCCACCTGGCCGGAGGCCGTCCTACACTACGTTTACCGAGTCGCGGTCTCCACTCAAGAACACACACTGCCTATTTGGTAGCATTTATTACGAGACGAATGAATAAAATATCTGATACATAGTAATATATTTTATAAACAAATCTAAATGCGCTGTAAGACAGTATTCAGATGCTGCTTACCTGTGAGGTTCCAGAAAATCCTTTCATATTTTTTAGATGCTTAGATGTAGCCATGTGTTCCTTCAGAGAAGCCACTCTACTGAGCATGTCGCAATTACAGACTTTACAGTGTGCATTCGCTTCATTAGTTTTTGATTTATTCAACCATTGCTTGAATAAGGGATCTTGCTCCCACTCCGCGCGATACCCTTGAATATATCTACGTTTCATCACGAAGTCAAACAACACCAGAAACAGATGATGCTATGATAGCGAATGAACAACAGAAATAAATTTATAATGAATGAAAATAGATTGAACAATTATTTACCTTCGGGGGAAGCCCCGGCTAGGCTTTGAGTGTTTGTTCTTTGAGTACGTGTGTTTAGAAAGAGATAGACTGATTCCGATTCACATAATGGGGGAATTCCCATAAAAGAATAGATTATAGAAGAGAGTTGCCATCTTCTTTCGAAAAAATACTACCAATATACCAAAAAATTGCAAATTCTACCAAAATATACTGATATTTTTTTTCCTACTAGCAGCTGTTGCAAGTTCCTCAAAATCTACCGAAAAAGTAGAAATCTACTAACTTTGGTCACACTGACTCAAGCGCCGCGCGCCAACTGACTGACTGCGGCGAGTGGCGACCGTTATTCGCTGTCTCACTCTATCGTCGAGAGGTACTAAGAACAGCAACGTCGCAATACTTAAGATTCAATAGTTACCATGCAAACAATGGACGACTGGGACTGATAGACCCATTAGCGACTGCTTAAGTGTTAACAGTGAAGTTTTTACCAAACTGTGTTACTAGGTCTTTTAACCTTCCATATACTGGTGACTAAATATCACTTGCCATACTAGAGGTGGGGTCTGAGAAACCACCAAAATAAAAATTGATCAACATGAGCAGATATATTCTTTATGATAGATTTTGACACTAAATCTATAAAGGTAAACACCTAATGCTAAACACTTTAAGAACAACACAAATTTCAATATTAAAATGCCAATATATCGCCGTCCCCGGAGAATATAATGGTAACTGCAAAAACACAACTTTTCAGGAAAAATAAAAAACATGTTTTTATTGATTACTTCATAAATACTGGACGTAGACTGTTGGTTGTCAGCTTTACGAAAAGCTTATTTTTTATGTGTTTGGAATGTTATAATAGAACACGCGTAGGATATGCCAAAAACGAGATATTTCAAAATTAAGAAATTACTGAAAATCAATCGCCATCCAAGATGTATAATGTCGATTACCATTTTATTCATAGTATTTGCTAGCCAAAATCGAATATTGCACCAGTGACTTACCATTTTATTCCAGGTTTTTGTACACTAAAAGTGATAATGATAATGCTTGAAAATCATCCTTTTCTCGTCAATATAGTCTAACTTTTTTCTGTTAATGGCTTTATTTGGTTTTCCAATAAAACTATAACAATGGTAATCAACTTTTTCTTTACATGAATAATTGCTTTAAATTGACGAAATTACCTCAAAATCTTCATGAAAGCTAGGCTCAGACTTAACATAACACAGTCATGATCATCATCATCATCAGGCTACACTAGTCCACTGCTGGACATAGCTTAATGAGCACCATAACGCCCTGTCTTCAACTGCCGCATCTAGCATCTGCCTGCAGTCTTTGCAGATCATCATCCCACCTGGTCGGAGGGCGTCCTACACTACGCTTGTCGAGTAACACAGTAACCATCAGTATCTTGATTATTATAACGCTTCTCTCAAATGAAACAACGAAAAAAACAGAAATCAAAAGGAAAAATAGTAGTAACAAAAACAATAGTATTTTTTGTAATGTACCCTAATAGTCTTACTAACATTTCGGTATCCATTTAAATCCCTAATTCTGCATTGTGCACAAACAACTTATAGCAGAGGGTATGAACACAGGCGAGCTTAACCCTATAGATAGTTTTCTGCCAGCAAACCTTCTAAATCAGAGAAAAGCTATTGCAAGGGACCGGTAGAGAACCTACTTCCCTAAGGAAGTAGGTTCTCTACCGGTCCTTGGACCTTGTTTTTGTGTACCTAAGTACACAAAAACAAAACGGGCTTAGATGTAATATAATTTTAATCAGTCATATTAGGAACATGATCACTTAATAATTAGCTAGGGTACTTAAAATACAGGAGCGACATCTCAATCATCATCAGTGTCGGCATCATTGCTTCCAGAGCCAATACTAGCATACGTCAGGGACTAATAAAAAGCATGATAGTAGCTTGGAATATCTCTTGCTTTACATAGGCTCATAAAATCGTCATATATAGAGCCTTGCTTATTGGAAGCGGCTCAGTGTATAACACTTGTAATTCGGGCACATAGCGGGGACTTGGGCTTGTTACCTGTCTGGTACCCCGCTTGCTTCGTGTCTTTTTGACAGGTTCTGTATTTAATCTATACTAATATTATAAAGAGGAAAGGTTTGATTTTTGGTTTGTTTGTTTGTAACGAATAGGCTCCGAAACGACTGGACCGATTTGAAAAATTCTATCACCGTTAGGAAGCCTAAATATCCGTGGTGAACATAGGCTATTATTATATTTTCAAAAAAATTAGGGATCCTTACTAAAACTCCAATAATGTAACCAAAGGTTCTAATACCCGTGCGAAGCCGGGAAGGTCCGCTAGTTGGGAATATTCAGCATCGAAGATATATTTGTATTTTAATATTGATGACTGTGAATGGGAGACACTTCCATTATTTGTGTCCATAATACTTTTTGAGTCTCCTCATCTTTATCTATATAGTATAGCGTATATCATTATTGAGTTGAATAATTTTCACGAGAACATAATTGTATTATTGTTTAACATACTTCAATATGATAATATTACAGTACAACTTTATTCTTGTAATTTCAGGCATGGGTAGAATCGTCGAATAGTATTGTAATTTTTTGTAACTCCGCGAATAATGGTAATAGAGTTACGAAAAAAATTGAGCAGATGTATTAGCACCCACAGATCTCAAAAATGACAAAACACTAAAACTAAGGTAGTGGCGATTACCATTTTATTCTCCGGGGACGGCGATATTTTATTACCAAATTACAGTAACAATTTTTTTAATCTACCAAAGAAATACGTAGAACTATTATTTCATAGAAAACATTTTAATTATAAACATATTTTAATTATAAATTTGTACTTTTTTAACTTTGCTATAGGAACTAGTAGATGACATCTCAAAAAATCGTTACCACTAATAATAGACAGCACTAAGCACTAATGCTAGACATTGCTTTATATCACAATTAATGTAGGTTTTCTTACCAAATACTAAGGAAATACTCTGTTTTTAAACAGAATCTATCTTTGGTCTATCTATCTATATATATCGCCTATTTTAATTAATCAGACTTTTGTTATGATATGATGAGGACTACAGCTAAAATATTTGATATTAGGCAAGCCTGTCAAGTTGAAGTTAATAATAGTTATTTCTATCTAGTTATCCATCACCTGTAATGCAAAATCAAATTTGTACTTAATTCTATCACCTGCAATTATCATTTTCGGTGTGTCAACGACTTCAACGATTAGATCTTCTCGTATTATACTAACATCTTTATCATTTTCCTTGAAAGTAGTCTTGGTAGGTTACCATTGCCATAACTTCGATTTCACCATCTTGGGTAATATTTCGGACAATAAAGAGAAACCTATGATACAGGGTGGCGCAATAGAACGTGCATATTAAAAAAAATTATAAAAAAATAAATATAATAGGTATAGTTAAAATAAAACTGTGGTGTTGTAAAGTAATAACTAAAGTTATTTTTTTTTTAAATAACATCATCTAAATGATGACCCTCTCTATGACGGCACTCCTCTAACCGTAAACGGAAATTATTGAAAACTTTCTTCAGTAATGCTGGTGTAATTGCTGCCATTTCACCACGGATATTCTCCTTGAGCTGATCGATGTTTCTCGGATTATTGCTGTAGACTTTGTGTTTGAGGTATCCCCACAAAAAAAAGTCAGGAGGCGTCAAGTCTACGTGGGGGCCATGGGATATCACCTCTTTTCGAAATCAGTCTGCCTGGGAACATCTGCTTCACAACCGCCATGGAGTCATTTGATGTGTGACTGGTAGCTCCGTCTTGTTGAAACCAAGTCCTAGAATTCACTATTCTTGAATTTTCAAGTTCTGGAGCCAAAAAATCTTCCAACATCGCAACATAGCGTTCGGTATTAACAGTGACGTTTTGCCCCCGCGCATTTTCAAAGAAAAAAGGACCAATTATTCCTCTGCTAGAGATTGCTGCCCATACTGTCACTTTAGGACTATGCAGTGGTTTCTGGTGTTTGAGTTTGGGATTCTCACTGTTCCAGTAATGACAATTTTGACGATTTACGAACCCATTGATGTGGAAATGGGCTTCATCAGAGAACAGGATATTGTCAAAATTGGAAAATCGATTAAGCATTTCATTAGCAAATGAAAACCTTGCGCTGAAGTCAGACTGTTTTAATTCTTGTGTTAATTGCAGCTTGTATGGATGCAGTTTAAGATCCAAGCTTAAAATTCGTTGCAAACTTCGTCGCGATAAGTGTTAGACAGACGATCTCTTGCGAGTAGACATTTGTGGATCTCCTCGTACCGACTGCATAATTTTCTCAATATTGTCTTCAGTCCTAGCTATTCTTGGACGACCTTTTGCTTGTGGTTTAAACGTTGATCCGGTCTCTTCAAAACGCTGTACCCATATTTTAATTAAATTAGCACTCGGAGCTTCACTAATTCGCCGTAGTCCATATTCAGAACAATATAGTCGCCTAGTAACGAGAGTATGAACGAGAGTTCTCGTAAAATGCGCGCACGCAAAATGCGCGACACTTCCCGTCGAAGTGACTCATGGTGACTAAAACTCCACGAGCCCGCCTACCCAACGATGTACGCTCCCCCCGCCCGCACGCATTCTACCCCGCAAAAAAAGATGATGCAATATGCACGTTCTATTGCGCCACCCTCCCAAGCAGCAACCAAGCGTAATGAACACCTAAAAAGCAGCCAATATAACACTTAACGCTGTTTTACAGCTGTATAAGAACGTTGAAAAGACATTGTAGTGTTATAATGTCGGTTTAGGAGTAAGTATTCAGCTCTAACTGTATTAAGTCTGTATTAAGGAGTCAAAGTACACTTAAAGTTCTAAATTAGTGTATGATAACTGTCATGTACAGCTTTAAGTTTCCTGTAACGCTTTAATCTCATTTTAGTATTAAAGCTGTACAATAGCTGCATTTTGCATACTGTCACTTACTTAATACAGCTTAGAGCTGTATTATGGTGGTCCTCAAATCTTATTTCTATATTATGAAGTAGGCAAACTCTCTTCTACAGGTTCTTTTTATGGTGTAATTGTACACCCTTTTACAGACGATAGCTGTCTTATTTCTGTCTTTGAGAGTAATAACCAGCAATAAAAATAAATATCGCCTATAGTACAGCCTTAATCTGTATAAGTGACAGAGTCGCCATTTTGAATTATTGTGCTTTTGTATGCTGTATTTTGTGATTGTTTTATAAATATGTGGAAAAAGCGAAAAAGATTTGGTGCTATTAGAAAAAAGATTGAACAGGAATATTTAAATATTACAAATTATCAACAAAATGAAATTACTGCCGAGGAACATGGAGATATTGCAACAGATCAGATCACCTACAGTCAAGAGTCAATACCGTCGACATCTAATGAAAGTGGTTCCGTAGAAAATATTGAGAATGATCATAGATATATCAGGTGTAACTTATTAGTTTTACCTTCTGCAACTGATGACGACATTTTATCATGCAGCAGTTCAAGTGACGGCGAAAGTGAATATGAAAAAAAAAATATTATTTCGCCAACAAATACAGAATTGGGCCAGAGAAAGAAACATAGCTCAAAGAAACAAGAACAAAAAGAAACAAGAAACATAGCTTTAAAATAAAATATCTAATTGTTTTAGTTTTGTTGTACCTAGTATGTTTGTGCACAAATATGATACCGCGAGCGAAAATCTAAAAACGGCACGCGGCGTGCGCTCTTGACCGCTACTAAACGAAACAAAATATTATACACACACATAAGAGTACTCTGTGTACCTACCTCAGCCACTTGCAACTCAGCAATACATATCCATACCTTACGTGGGCAGAGTGAAACGTAAAATATTTTATTTTATGAAAAAAAGAGATACCGATAATACTGTAAGGACTTCGCTTTTGTTTACTTTAAAGAGTCAAATAAAACGATATGATTTCAATGTGTGTGTGTGTGCACTGAAAGATAGCATCGCAGATTCGTAAACAAAGATTTTAGGGTTTTGTAGAAGACTCTGTTTAATGTTTCATAGTGGATTCGTGTTATTATATTATAATAGTGCATTGTGAGAATTGATGAATTGCATATGTTTTGGACTGCATCACTTTATTTATTTCTTTACAAATTCTAGGACGCAAATCTACAATAATTGCTTTGAAATTTCTAAAAAATAACTTTAATACTTACTTTATTTTCGAAAACGTGATGTGATCTCTCAGTGCATTTTGGTTTTTCACTTAATATTACGTATGCCTAAAAAGAGTTACAGGTTATGTTCGAAACACTGCTATGCAACATTAATAGTAAATTTATTCGTTTATACAGCCCATCAACCGCTAAAAGCTGAATACTAGTATCCATTACCTACATAGTACAGCTATTAATGCTGTAAGACCATCATAATAGAATTTAGGCTGCTTAGCAAATTGTCGCCATTTTATCAATTACAAATCGAAGATTACGAACATGATTACATAAAAATTAGACTAATGTTTTTATGTTTATCAATATTTTTGTTTGACCAATAACCTACTATGCACCAATGAGGCTCTACGTCCATTAATTCAAAAAAAATTAAATTCTAACCTATAAAAACCATATTTACTTTCCTTATTTAATATCTGTTCCCTGGTTATTTTGCGGGCGCGTTTATTTTTTATTAAAAAACATATATATGTCCACAATAAATTTATTTTTGCACGATAATGCACTGTATCCTGCGCCTATCCAATCTCCAAATCTTTAAACACAAAGCGTTTATAATAAAATGTCACTTGATCAATATACCTGTTATAATTGAACGCCATCATTAAAATATATCTTCTGTTTCGTTTTAATTCTTTTGTAACTCTGTTCAACAGACTTTTTACAACGTAAAGCTTAACAAGTGAGTTACAATGTAGTAATTGGAGTGTATTGGTTTCCTCTTACACCATAGTACAGCCGCAAAACAGCTATTATGCAACCTATTTTATGCTTATACAGCTACTGTACAGCTAATATAACGCAAAACGCTGTATAATTTGTGCCCATTTCAGGGGTATAAGGGCTGTATAAGCGCTTATACAGCCTTTATGCGGCCAAGAAATACAGCATTAAGCGTATAAACGAACTTTAATAGAGCTGTTATACAGCTTGTGATGCTGCTTGGGCTGTATTTCTTTTTACCAGGAAAATTGACAATCACTTAGTCCTTGCTTGATCTTGCTTTTCTCAAAGTTATTTTATTCTGCATTACCCATTTCTAAGTCATCGTTTTTAAGTTCGTTAGATATAATCTAAACTATCTCCAGAATCTTGCCACTCTTCTTCAGAACTTGAGTCGCTACTATAATCATCAGTCATACATAACAGTTTTCTTTTTTACAGTTTTCATAAGGAGATAGGGCGATGCTGGAAAAAATAAAATTCATCGACCCTAAAGAGTACCTCTTTAGGATCGCTCATCGTCATATCTCCTTCGAAAGGGAATCGCTGCAGCAATTGTTTTACCGATTCAATATAAAATTCCAAACATCGCAACTTGAAGTTTTTCACACTTTCAGGATCAATCGTAGTTGTTGCTAGCGTCGATGCCACTTTCGCTCCCAAGTACCATTCATCAATTTGCATGTATTTCTTTGGATTTTTGTAGTCAATATTTTTGTGGTCTCTCTTCGATGTTTTTCCTTTACATAACAGTCTACAATAGTATAAATCACTGACACAACTTTATCTTGAATGACGTGAGTGTTCAAATTTTCTGATTGCATCATTTTATTTAAAATATTGAATATCTCCAAGGTGTACTCCAGGAACTGGAGATATAATTTATTTACTAGGTTTTCAAGCATACCCAACATATTTTCAGCTGCTTTAATGCGGTCAGTAAATACAGCATCTATAAAATATAATTTTAAGGCTTCGTACTGCTCTAATAATCTCTTAACAACAGCTTTTTTCATTGGAAGTACTCTTTGTGGGCAAACTATCTTCTAGCGCTATAGCGCGCTTCTCAAGGAATGACAAGAAATCTGCTATGGAAGGCATTTTATCTATATTCCTATCTAATTGATAAGCCCTGTTCGTTATTGGATCAAATTTTCTGGTTAGAATAGAAATAAGCAACATGTCCCATGTATGGATGGGTTGCTCGAGGTTTTCCAATGCGTGCAATTGTTGCTGCACTTGTGACACAAGAGACCTTATAGAGGTCGCAGTACCTTTTTGCATTGTTGGATAATCTAAGAGCAAGCTAATATAATTTCCTATTAACCGTGCTTTGTTGTCAATACGTCTCTCCAATAACTGTAATGCTTCCCTGTACGACTGATTTACCAATGGCAGATTAACAATGACTGCTAAAGCATCGTCTGTAACATATTTTCTTAAATAAAATAATTTTTGAACATCAGACAAAGTGTTATTGTGGTCAATTATTGCCATAAATAACTCGTAAAAAGGTTTGAATTTCGTAAAATCCTTACCATCAAAAGGTTCTATGTCTATATTAGGCAACTTGCAAATGGAGACATTGTGGCACTCCGAGACAGTCTTTTTCCCTATCTGTCTTAAAGACGCATTGATTTTAGCGAGGATGGTATAATACTTCTCTTCAATCACGCCGACTTGTTCATTATCATGTTCGTCTATGCTGAGAACGTCTAAATGCGCTGCCTCAAATGCTTTGAGGGCGTCAACAAGTTTCTCCTTTCGCGCTTGTAAAATGTCCACCGTTGCAGATGCAAAGCTAATGGGATCATTGACAAATGATTCAATGCGCGTAATGGTTGCCTTACACTGACCCCGCAAGAGTTTGTGTTTCCGTAAAACTTCTTTGCACTCAGACATTATAACTACGTAAAAAACACTCCCGCACCACGCAATGTAAACAAATAGACGTCACTCGCTTTTACAGTTCACGGTTTGATGATAGGCTTGACAGGCTCGACGTTTGACAGGTGGCGTACGTGTCGCGTGACGTATGCGCCAACCACCGACAATGACGCGATGAAGCCAACTTCATGAACTTGAACTATTGTCGTCTCACTCACTCAGTTGACCTTTTCTTTCTCCTTTAGGGTTATTAAAATTACACGATGCCCAAAATATCGTTTATTGAACGATACCTCGATTTTCTTGCTTGTTTTTCTTGATGGTGCTCCTATGTTCTCGTGCTAATAAAGCATAGAACGAACTCCCGGGCCTTCGACAAAAGACCAAAAATGGCGTCGTGGACGACAACACACGGCACCAGTTCCACGAGATTTTCGCGAGAAATAGACTGCACTGGACACTTTTTATTACTTTTCGAAGGACCACAACACGCATGTTTGAGAAATAAAACATGCGTGGAGGTTTTAAAGATGTATTAGATGAAAAAATATAATGTTACAGTGAAATGGCTTGTGGTCTTGGATTTTATCACACAGGAAGAGAGTTGACAATCAAAATTGTTGCCAGTTCATAAAAACAGTATAATGTTACCACAATAACTAACTTAAGGCTAATTACACACAATCATACCGAGTTAGGCTTGGTACAGACGATTTATGTTGTGATGGTTCTCAACACGTCGAATTACCAATAACCCTGTATATTGATGTAATATTTGTAAATCCGGACAAGGTGTAACATATTTTCCTCGTGTTTTTGGCTGACCGATTCAATCTTTTTTGCAAGGCCACGCCAATCTTCTTTCTCATTCAGAAATGGCATTGCTAATTGGTCGGCCTCGGACCAAATATCATCCACTAAATTCATTTGATCTTGTTCAGCGTTATCTTCACATTCACGTTTACGCGGACCTTCAGTATCTATTAGTTTTTGGTAAGGTTTACTTCCTCGCTCTCGTTTCAAATTGTCTTGCGTCAATGTAACAGTTAGAGAGTCTGCAACTTGTGGCGTCGAATTGCTATTACGTTTGGTTGTGGTTTTTTAATTTTATTTGTGTGTGCATTCAACAAGATAGTGGTGCCTGCCAGGTTCCTCAGATGGATAACGAGGAACTTGTCCATCCTAATCGATTTTTCTTTTTTTAACACCAGATGTTTAACTTCTCGAAAATATTCTTCGCTGCGAGCTGAACTTGAAACAAGTCGAACGTCATTGTCACTGGAGAGCTCCACAAGAGTTGATTAATCCGGATCATCAACAATCATAATAGCAGTCCACAAAACAAAATGTTTTACTAGTTTTATCAGTCGCGATCCGAACGCACAGCATTGATAAGTATTCAATCGCACGTGTTTAAGGTGACTTCTGCTATGGCACTCGTTTTTTGATACTATGGATTCTATAGCAGTACTTGAATCTAGTTCCATCTCTTCATCAAAGTCGTCGTCAGACTTTTGTAGCATACTTTCCTCTGCGTCTTCTTTGTCGGTATCGTTATCGGGAAGACTGTATGATTGTAAGCGCTCGAAAACCCAGCTTTGTGCTGCGAAACAATGACTGTCTTTATCCTCGATGTCTTCATGAGTAGCAAATGCAATAGTAAGGACGTCTGTACACAAGTGAATAAAATCTTCGATTTGTGTACTTCGATTTGTGAACTTCCCAACAGAGACTGGAAACGTATTACATTGATGGAGGAACTTGAATGCCTTGCTAAAAAACATCCAACTACACCAGCCGTTGACTCATCAAATAAGCCACCAAGCATCAACGCCACAAAACCGCAGGCGACATCGGGATCGAGTCACCAAGCGGCAGGAATCAGGAATCAGGCAAAATAAAAAAATTAAATCTTCTGACTTATGAAAATTCTTATATATTTTTTATTGATTCGTATAGAGATAATCGTTTGTAGTTGTTTGTAGTGAAATTATTTTCGTTTGTAGTAGTTCCAAAAAAATGTTAGGCAACTTTCAAAAATAAAAATTTGAAATCTTCTGTTGTAGACACGTGTATTGTCTTTGACAACAATGGAATGGTGCGGGTAAACCCACCACGTTGTAGAATACGACTGGACATTTCCCACTTCGTAAACATGGTTGGAGCTGTTTCAGCCGCGAGAGCCCCGAAAAGAAGGACTTTTATCTTCGATGTGTGGGTCTTCTAACAACATCAGGAAATCTTGTTTTCGTTCAGATGTAGAAACGGCCAAACAAAGAGGATGAAACTTCTTAGTTTTATCCGTAGTACCGACTAATAGTACAGGAAAACCTTGCCAAATTAGTTTATATGTAGCATCTGCGTGAATATTTGTGGCCAATGTAGGTAACTTTAGCAGAGACTTTGTGGAGATTGCAAATCGAAAAGTTGGGAGTTTCGCTCTCGTACACATGGTAGCAAATGACATAGGGTTTATGTTCATCATCAGGTACCTCGGAATTTTCTATTAACCAAGCCTGCAGCTCTCCGAGACTGATTGTAGGTGATCCGTAAACTGCTCGACGGCGGTCAACAAATAATTGTTCAGTTGTTTCTTTGAGGGCACTGTGATCCCTTGAATTTTTCTCAAACTGTTTAATATAGCCTTAGGTTTCAAATGTAGAGCAAAAAGTTTATTAATCTCTTCTTTTGTCTCTTGACATATTCCGTGCCGTGTTTGTGTAGCAATCAATTCATGGTCATGGTCAGAGTCGGTTCGATAAAGTAACACTTCACGAGAGTCTGCTTCAAAAAGCAAATAAATACTTGCTGCACACTGAGGTCCTCGAAATTTGACTGAGTTCAGGTGATTTCGCGCAAATTGTACTCTTGCTTGTCGATGAGCTGCGGTCAGTTGTGGTCCCGTTGCTGGCTTGTGAGGTCTTAAATCTTGTTCACGGAGTCTCCTTCTCACTGTACTGTCACTTATAGCCACACCCCGCACTTCTTGTAAGCGTCGCTGAAGATCAACCCCAGAAAGGTGCCGATTTCTTAAAGCTGAAGTCACAATAAAGCGGTCATCTCGTTCAGATGTGACCCTTTGTCTTCCAGATCCTGATCTTCTTCGATACTCTCCAGTCTCCAGAAACCTCTGATAAACTCTTGTAACCGCAGATCGACTGAGATTCAATCTTCGCGCCACAACACGTTGACTGAAGCCTTGTTGCAGCAAGGCTACAACTTGGGCTGCCTCTGCCTCAGTAGTGTCCATAATTTCAGATGAAATCTTGCAAAACTACAGCCTTAGTGAATAAAGATAGCGTTAATTATCGAGCGCACTGTTTAAATGTTCCGTTTCACAAAGGGAATTGGGTTCAACTGAATCTCGACGTAAACAATGAAATCGACACTAATCAGTGTAAGCGTTAAAAAGTTTGTTAAGTACCCTCAAGTAGGCCGTAATTTATGGTAGACAGATGTCAAACATCATAACAAACCCTTGTAATAAAAAAAACAATTCAAAACCACTCATCTCCGAAGTTATAAAAAAAAATAGTGAAAAAAGAGGGTGGGCCGATTTTTTTGATGACCAGTGTATAATAATGAACGTGTGTGCTTTACTGAGAGTGTGTTTGATTAAGCTTATGAATAGAGACTTGGCCGTGGTTACACAGCAATTACAATTTTTTTTGCATACATACATGCAGATATTATTTATATAGGTAGAGAAATAATAATCACATCGTTGGTACGACGAGATCGGCTTCGCTGACCACCCGCACCAAGGAACCATTTTCCCTTTTCCGAAGAAAAATCTTGCCATGGGAGACCCAGCAAAACTTATAATCATTTTCCTTTGCAAATTCCCGGGCAAGGAAAAAAAGTTTTTTCAATTTACCTGTAAGATTTTCCGATATGTAAATAGGTGCAACGGGGCCTTTCAGATGTATGTGCTCTGTAGTAAATCTTGATGGGTACTTGTTGAATTGACGGAACATAGAGATGACTCTGTCCTTTTGGAGCACACTGGCAAGCTCCACGATGATAGTCTTATTTGTCTTATTCTTCGCGCTAATTCTGAAAATGTCCTTTACGTCATATTGTTTCAAGGGCGCCTCGAGGACCTTTGCCGTCTCAAGAAATGTATTTAGCAGAGTCTGTTTGTTTTCTGTAGCTGAGGGCGGTATGTTTCTTACTTCTAAGCAAGTAGACCTTGCATTGCGCTCCAAACTATCTATCCTATCTTCTAGAGTCTTGATGTACTGTAGGGCACCATGTCGTGAAATCTTGAGTTTCTCTAGTCTCGTCTGAAAAGTCTCGCATTTTTCAGCCATGAAGTCTACAGTTGAACAGATGTTTTCGACCGTGGAGCAAAGTTTATCGTATTGCTTTTCCTGTTCAGTTCTAAATGTCGAAAACATTTCTTTAATCTCCGTCATGAACGCGTTGAGTGCGTCATCATCTCCATCCAGACGTCGACGCTTGGCACCACTAAAGTTCGATTCCGATAAGTTAGGGTCGGAGCCGCAGCTAAGTAAATTCGGGTTTGATGGCAGTCTTAAAGAATCCTTTGTAATAGAAAGGGATCGAGCAAGTGTTCGAATCGGTGGCTGTGGTGCCAAAGGTGCCGCGCCGCTGTCAACGGTGGCGGGAGCGGAAGAGGCAGTCTCCGTTTCGCTAGGAGTACTCACGGGAGCAGGTGAAGTCGGGGGGGCGTCCGGTTCAGCGTCATAGTGTAATGGACTCTATTGTACCAGGAAATCAGCAAATGCAAGGAGTGTGTTGGCTCTAACGATCGGCAACAGTGATGATTCAAGCTACTATATGCGGGTCAGCTTATGTGGGGTGCAAGCGAGGATTCAGTACAAAAACTGTTTCTGTCCAGTATAGCAAGATCCCTACGGCTTTCGACCTGCCGAGTATTGTAGTAGAAGCGTGTCTGTATTGCTATTGTAGTGCTTATAATTCTTGTTCTCTGCGCGCGTATAAAGAGATTTTATTTATTTACACTCACTTGTGGTTGTGGTGTGAGAATTCGTGCAGGCGGGGCGGGGCGGCGGTACGTGAGTGTGCGTGCGCAGCGTGCAGCCAAGCGTAGACTCCTTTCGATTTATGCGCTCCTATTTTTTCGCGACGAATTAAAGTAGTTTGTTTTATTTATTTTTATGAAATTAACAAACGCGGAGCAAATTAGTTAACACGTCTGATCAGCTCAGGGGTCCGGAGGGAAGGGGGCTGTTACTTGTCCATTAAAACGTGAAAGGTATAGGTAATACTAATACACTAAAACAACGCACAAAAATAATAGTTCAACAATTACTTAATTTGCACTTAGTGGTGTGCCGATTCGATTATTTATCTAATCGATTAATCGATAATGCAAAGAAAGGTTATCGATTATTAATCGATTTGTACCTATTATTATTCCTTTAAAAAGAGTTACAGATTATAAAAATTAAACAAAAAAAAACAGAATTGTATCTCTCATTTATTTAAAAAAACAACACAAAAAATCAAAGAAATGAATTAATTTCCAAACAGTGTCCAGTAAGCATTTAAAAAAATTATGTAATCGAGATGCTTCGCCAGCAAGCTGTTCCTCCTTAAATTTGTCAACTGACCTGCTTTGGAGAAGATTCTCTCTGAGGGAACGGAGGTCGCTGGGATGCAGGAATATTTTACATGTAATTTGTACAGATGTGGGTTATTTGTTTTCATGCTCTTCCAGTATAGTAGAGGATTGCTTGTCCTTGCAAGTAGAGGCAATTCTAAGTATTGTTGAAATGTTATTATATTCTCAGTTGAAGATGTAGATGTGGTGATAAAATTGGATTTCTTCTGCTCAAAATGATCCCAGATAGCTGGTTTTGCAGTTACTTGCTCAAGTAGCTGTGGCTGTGTAATTACAGGCTCACTTGCCCCTGGATTGCTGTTGCTGAGATATGTAAGTTCTTCCAGACAACGTTGTTGGGCATTTGCTGCATTACTGTCTGTACCAAACGCAAGTTTTTTAAAACGTGGATCCAGCAGACAAGCTATTGCCACATGTTTGTTGCTTTCTAGTGTGCCAAGTCGTCTTTGTAGGACTTCTAATAGTGTTTCTTTCACTTGGCCTCCAGTTAGTGTTTCGGTGTTAGTTGCATTAAAATTGTACTGCAGTCCTCGTATTAATGGAATTACCATTCCCATGGTTGGATATTTTTCTCCCGATAGTTGTTCTGTAATTTCTTCAATATTTTTCAGAAGTGCCACACAGTCCACTAATACTTTCCACTCATTATTATCAAGTGATTCCAGTGCATGATCTATTTCTGCTAAAGCAATCGTAAGTGAGATTTTAACTTCTCACAGTCTCGCAAACATAATACTTATACTGTTCCATCTAGTTTCTATGTCTTGTTTTAATTTTAATATTGGCATATTCATTTGCTTTTGTTTTGCAGATAGAATTTCAGTACTTTTGGCGCTGTGTCGGAAATGGGCAACTATACGTTTGCATTTCTGAATTATATTTTGCAGAGTTGGATTTCCATTAAGTGTTTCTTTAACACTCAGATTAAGAGTGTGTGCGATACATGGATGGTGGTGTTTTTGAAGATTCTGATATATTGCTTTTTTCATATTTTGTGCATTGTCTGAAACTATTGTAACTATTTTCTGTAGAACTCCAAATTCTTCAAATATTTGACACGAATGTTCTGCTATATGTTCTCCGGTATGAGGACTTGGAAGTTCTCTAGTCGCAAGAACTAATGATTGCAATTCATCCTCGTAAAAACAGTGGCCAATGACGGTGATATACGACTTATTAGAGTCAGATGTCCATATATCTGTGGTAGCAGCCATGTATTCTACATCGTTCAAAATAACTTTCAAACGCGCACTTGCTTTTTCATAGTGTTTGCATAAAATAGATTGTGTCAACACTTTTCTGCTCGGAGGTATGTAGACAGCAAGTTGCTTCCTGGTCAGTTTTATCAAAATGAGTCCACACATAAAAAATACTTTCACGGCGTTTCATTTTAAAATTCAAGAAAATATCCACTCACAACTTGAAGTCGAAAGAAAACTATTTTATTCGTCTAAGATCGTACGAGACGTACAGCTCGTGCACTAATGAACTTATGAACCTAAATCCGTAAGACAATGCTAAATACATAACCCGGGATTTCCCCTATAATAGAGCACTTCACTACCCATCACTACACTTTTTAGTAGTAACGGGATTCCCGTTATATGTAGGGTTACCATAACTTGAACGGGTTTCTCTCAATAATCGATGATTGTCATCGATTATATAAACGATAATCGATTGCAAATGATCATCTTGATAATCGATTAATCGATTATTCATAATCGATTCCGCACACCACTAGTTATTAGTGGAGAAATTTTGTATGCTTAAATTTCTAAATAGAGGTGCAGTTTAAAATTCCCCATTTTATATTAGCGTACATCTTTAATCCGAAGATTCTGAATTTGTGTCTTGGCTACTGCCTATGTTTAACTCTTCATAAAAACGGTGGTATTGTGATGGTATTATACCTTGTCCACAAAGGCACTCCCGTCAGCCCTGTCGTCCCGAAGGCAGGTGAAAACCGAAATCCTGAAACTAGATTCAGGCTTCAGCCATGTCTCTGAGACGGCAATGACTGACGGGCGGAATTTATTGATTAACATATACAGTCTTGGAATAGGAATGCCTGGGTTGGGATTGGAGGACTTGTTTGCGTGGAGGCTGGGATACTGGAGGTTGGGAAAATAGTTCTTGAGCAACATCTGTGTAGGAGCGACTGACTTCCTCATATGGCTTCCTCATATGACACATTATTTTGGGTCATTACTGCCTTTATTGATCGCTGTCTATTTTGCTCGGGACAGTTTTTGCTAGTAGCAAAGTGACTTCCATTGCAGTGTAGACAGAGAGCGTGAGATGTTCTGACACATCACAGCTGTCTCCTGGATGTTCAGCAGAACAGCGGAAGCATCTGGGCTTGGAGCGACATTAGATTTTGGTGTGTCCATAGCGGCAGCAGGATTGACATTGGATCGTAGGGATTTGGTATATTTCCACAGGCAAAGAGTTATAATACAAAAATATCTTTGGTGGAAGAGTTTGCCCTTGGAAGTTCACTACCACAGACTGGGTAGGAACCCATGAAACCTTACCTTCTTCAATAAATTTTCGGTTTAGTCTTCTGCCCTTTATTATTTTTCCACATGAAGGAGGAAGGATGACATCCTTTGCGAAATCGTTCAAA
Source organism: Eupithecia dodoneata (assembly GCA_947044415.1). NCBI lineage: Eukaryota > Metazoa > Arthropoda > Insecta > Lepidoptera > Geometridae > Eupithecia > Eupithecia dodoneata. Next base: position 9,229,568 of record OX345670.1, read on the forward strand.
GATAAGTCAGTGGGGACTTGCCTCACAAGACCCATCCTCGTAACGTTATAAGTGGGTATGGTGGCAATATACTACTTACACATATTGTGATAGGAGAAATAATGAAATTGTTGGCTGCTTGAGATGACTGGAACTCTACAGATATCTTGCTGCGACCTACTCGTTTTACCCCATCAGGGCAAATGTTCTCGAATTTATTTCTGGTAAGGAACTGTCCTAATTTAATTGATTTTATTGGAGCGCCTATGGGGGCGGCGGTTTCGGGTGGGGAAACATGGACCACGAACGTCCGCAAATAGTATCGCGCGACTCGCCGTGTTGGTCGCTTGTGCGTCGCGTTTCTTGCTTTATCACAGGAAAATGAAGAATAAGTAATAATTATAAAGTACAAACTAAAATTTAATAAACATTTGATTACATATGTAACAATGGAGTATTTTTTACCTTAGGGTTATCAGAATCCTTTCTTCCGCACCAACACATTCTCTAAATATAGTATTTCGTTGATGTTTTATAGCAGGCTTTAACAATGTAACAAGATGCAGGTAGGTCTCTAGACATTCGGTAGAAAGACAAAAATGTCTTATCATCATGTTGTAGTTCTTGTACGACTACAAAAACTCTACAATTTATGTTTCTTTCAATATATGGATGAATCCAGTATTTTCTACAAGTATTGTAATGGGAGAAGGGGCTAAGAGATCCGTCAACGGCCTAAGCGCGGATCAGGAACACTATACAGGTTGTTTATTTTGGAAACAGTCAATCAAAAAATATCGTATTTTACATTATTATGATATTTTAAAACTAATTTAAAAAACTTCGTGTTATTCTACAAACATACGTTTTAAAAATCTTAAAAATATTTACAAATTATGTATTACAATCCAAAATAAAAGCTATAAAACAATCAACAGGGCAACTTAGTCCTGTCATAATTATTATATAAAATGGAGCCTTGGGACGAGTTTTGCTCCATCTCGAAAACTTTCATCAACATTCTAACAAGGTACAGGTTTCTTGTACGCTTCTTTACTTCGCTCCGTAGCAACTGGACAGATTCGCAACTGGACGGTTTCTCAGCTGGACAGATGAGCAACTGGACAGAGTACAGTCGTAAATATTTTTTAAACTAAACTTTAACTAGGTAGAATAGAATAATGATTTATTGCCTGAACATATAACTACTTATAGATACTACATCATAAACCAGAAACATAACTTATATCTATAATTAATAAGTAGGTACTTACATAACATACAATTCACATTTTTATTAACTAAGTACATTCTCAGGCAATGGGAGTAAGCTCAGCTTAATGCCGACAAGCTTACAAAGCACGTTCGGCGCTGTTTTTCAGCGTACCCCTTACCGACTGGTGATCGTCGGCTTTTATAGTCGTTTTTTTTTTTTTTTTTTGCGGGTTTGTCCATTAATTGCTCTATATTGTAGGTTATACCCAGAATTTGTTTACGTGTGATTGTGTGCGTGTTCTCCTGAGGCACCGGGTACTGACGTTTTAATTTAATCACTAGTTCTGTTTTAAAAGAACCTGAAAATAATGGAACTAATGTAAAATTATCACTATTTCCACATAATTTTAGGCACTTGTGAATTTTTTTGGGTCTTTAGTTGTTTCGCACCACAGAATTGAAGTGCATAGGAAAAGACTGACAGCTGTCAAATCGACACTTATTGTCAAAATGACAATTACTGTCACATGTGACAGAAACTGTCACAAATCAAAGATGAAAACAGACAGTTTCGGTCAAAATTGACAATGAATGTCAAATTGACGGTAGATGTCAAAATTAAAACTGTCATATCATGAAAGGCGAGAACAGGATGTACATTTTTGATGACAGCTGTCAAGTTGACACTAGAAACACTCTGTTCAATATCAAAACGGCAGCAATTTCGAAACAACTCGTGCTAGACCAGGGGTGGGGAAACTTTTTCCTTCGCGTGCCAATATTTACTAACGAAATATATGGCGGGCCAAGTTGTTGCATTTTTGGCTATATTATTTACTGAAATAAAAATATTAAAAATTATGTATTTTCTGAAACACTAATTTATTGTGCAAAGTAATAAATTAACCATTGAAGTAAGAAATAAATTACAATTTGCAATTAAATACTCTTTGACTGCTGAAATCAAACCGTATACAGTCTAAAAATCTAAGATCTCACACGCCAATTGAGTGCCGCCGCACAGACGTTTGGTTCGAAAATACGCGTTACGGCTGTGCTGAGTCACACACACGAGTGTGTTTTCTTAGTCGCTGCGCAAGTACGGATTCACGCATAAGTGTGTTTCAGATCGGGTGTGCGGTCTCATAGTAGCAACACAGTCGTATGTGTTTTTTTGGTTTTCGTAGTTTCTTTCAGAATTTATAGGTAAATCTTGATTTATCATACAGTTACGTATTTATTTGTAACGTGGATTTCAAATAAATAGCTATATTTGCGGCTAAGCGGTTGGTATTATGGAATAAAATAAAAAATAGCCATAGAACAGTAACTAACCAATCCAGTTTATAATAAGTACCTAAGTAGGTAGGTACCTACTTATATGTTACCTATATTATGAACTGTACTAGATATTTTTGCCGTTGCGTCGGTTCCGATCTAACTAGGTGTATTATAGTCAGGTACCGACCACGCGTACCTACCTATTTATTTTACTGCCGAGTAATAAAAAAAATAATAGTAATAAGTATTTATTTATAAAAAAGAGACACGGTAAACTTACATTCTAACGTTAATATATCTAAATAATTATACAAACCAATGATCTTGTGAGTAAACAACATAAAGGAGATATCTAGGTAGGTAATTTAAATAATAATAGCAAATCGTTTCATTAATCCCACAATGTAGATAGGAGTCTACTTTGTTTGTACGACTACTTTTACCGCCTATTGTTTTAGGATTAGCAACTTGCAAAAGTTCTTAGAATTATCGGCTTAGGAGCTGTTTACTCTCAGAGCGGTAAAACACAAAGATATTCTAACTCCTCAATCAAAATAACTAGTGTTTTATTGCATGACTGAAATATAAACAAAAATATATACATTTCTACGTACCTACCTAGGTACCTATTAGAATTATACGTAGGTACCCACCCACTACAAGTCTGCAGTACCTAAAGTAATAATAGGTACTTATATTACTATCTTCACTTTTTAATTTATCTTAGTTTATAAGCCTAGGTACCTACCTATTTCCATGGACGTTCTTGATGAACATTGAACATACATTTCACATCCGGCTTAGGTACCTGTATATAGATTGGCATTGGTGCTATATTTAGGTAGGTATATAGATACCTACTTGTATTACACACATACATACACAATTATAGTGTTCTGTGGTTCATCTATTCAGGAGCTAGGTGGCACATACCTACATACACAGCAGCACACAAAGATATACATAATACCTAGATACACTTATCTTTTTCGTCAGTGTCGTCGGGCTTACTCTACCTACTTCTTGCTTGAATTGATTGAAATTATTTTTCTTTGCTTGAAATAAAAGTAACCAAATGTATTTATTAGAAGGGGCATCCTTGTCTAACACACGGCCCCGCGTGCCCTCCTAAGGCCCTCCTATAACGGAATTTAGTAGGTACGCACTAGAAATTTTAACATGTCTGTTTCACTGTCAGAGTCAACTAACCAATCTACTACAGTGTCCTCAAATATAGAGGCGTTCAAACCTGAGAAAAGAAAATACAAAAACTATTTTATTACGATTACATTTCCAAATGTAGAGAAACAGACAAGAGTAACATTTGTTGATTATTTGGGCTTACCAATAGCCGACCGTCGTCGTGCGCGGGTGTTTTTGTCCTGTTCTATTATTATTTCCATCCCAACGTGTGGTACTTTAATATTTTATAGTTATAAAAAAAAAACAAAAAAAAATTATAATATATTTATTTTTTAATTGAAATTTTATGGAGTTTACAGATTCTGATGATTCATGTTAGAATATTTAACATGAATCTGTAAACTCTTGTTTCGTAACTTCCTTTTGCGGGGAGTACGGCACACAACTGCCCAGTTCTCGGACGTCGGCAAACGAAACACCAGGGAGTCCAAAGAACTGGGCGAGTTAGGCACCGTATCCGCATCAGGTGTACCAGCACTGCCATCGGATTCGTCAAAATCTGTAACAATATAATTATTAAATTATATAGATAAATAATGCTTATTTATGATGTAATGTTTGACACCTCAAGACACAATTTCATACTTACTAAATTCAAAAGCAGTGATTGTGAAACTGTAACAACGTAATAATGTAAATGTTACGGCTAATACCCGAAGTGCGGCCTAGTTTTAGCCGGTTAGAACTAGGTGTAGCCACTTACTCTTGGTTAAACCTAGTACGAGCCGATTGTTTTCGGGTAAAACTAGGTCTAGCCTTCATCATGCCGGCTACAACTAGGTCCAGCCATTCCCTGTTGGATAAAACTTAGATGCGTGTCCCGCCAAGCCTTCCGCCCCGCGTCACACTCATGACTCACAGCATCTGCAGCAGCGGCGTGGGGTGGAGGGCATAGCGAGGCACGTGCCTCTGCAGGTTGTGAGCGCCAGGTGCTGCTGATCTACTGCAGGTCTACTAGCGAGTGTGACTCTCAGCGTCTGCAGCAGCAGCGCGTGTCTTAGTTTTATCTAACAGGGATTGGCTGTACATAGTTGTAGCCGGCATGCTATCGGCAGAGCTTTTTTAGATATTAAAAAAACATCCAATAAAAAGAAACGTACAGAGTTTTTTTTATTCTTATAAATCACATTGTAATAATTAACACAAATTATTAGGAGTGCAATTTTTAATATAATAGGAACAATCAGGAACATTTTTTTAACAACAGACAATAAGTAGTTGCATATTATAATTTAAAGAATGTTATTATAATTATAAATCACACTTTTATAAAGTAACATAAACTATTTATTAGAACAACTTAAACTTGAGTGACATTTTGAGTTGCACAAAATACCAGCAGCTTTGCAGAGGCACTTTTTGTTGCCACATTTGGTTTTGCAGTGGCATCTTTTATAGCCTTGCCCACCATAGGTCGATTGTGCATTGGCTATTTGGCGTAGTGATTTCTTTTCGGGTGAAACCATGTCAATATCTAAAAATTTTGAGTCACACACAGTGAACTGATTTCTTGAAAATAGTTCTGTTATAGTGCCGTATTTGTTTCCTAATTTGTATAACCCCGTTACATTCAAGTACAACCATTAACACACTGGGAAAGTCGCCTCTACCTCTGTCCACGTCAGGAATTTTTACTCGGACTGTATCACCGACTTTACATGGGGGAAACTTTTCAATTGATGAAGCCGTCATTTTTATAGCTTGTTTTACCAAACCTTCCTGTGCGCCTTTCCTGTTAGTGTCAATTTTTAGTTTCTTTTCACACAGCTTACATTTTTTCTCCTCATTCTGGTCACAGAGCCCGCAATATGTCATTTCGATTTCTTTCTGGCAACTTCCTGATGTTGATGGCTCATTCTCTTTTGATGGCTCATTCTCTTTAGTAGCTTCGTCACTCTCATCATCAACTAACTCTCTAAGAATTTTCTCAAGATCTTCCTCACTTTCTATATTTGCAAGGACTTCAGATGGTAGATCAGATGATTTCAGCCCGACCTTTACATCAGAACCGAACATTGCCTGGTACGGCGATCTTTTAATTCCGTGATGGTAAGCTCTATTTTTCATTAGCTGAATAAATCGTAAGCCTTCTGACCGTTTTTGGCAGTTCTCGTCAGCCATCCAAGTCATAAGCATTTTTTCGATGTCTTGATTGGCACGTTCAACACTACCTTGTGACTGGCTGTGTCGTGGTTTCCCATGCACAATCTTCAAACCTGGCCACATCTGCGTCAAACTTTCCACAACTCGATTCGCGAACTCTCTGCCATTGTCGGATTGAAGTATTGAGGGTGATCCAAAGATACAAAATACAGAGTAATTTTTTTAAATGGGACAGTATGGGGAAATCCGAATCTAAAGGAGATAGAGGAAAAGTGTCTAAGAAGACATTAGGTGTTTTTTTATGTAAACAAATTTGGCTCGTTCAAATTTGTGGTCAAGCGTGAGTTGTTCTTAAAAAATGATAAAGTTGGTCAATTTTTTTTTTGACGTGGATCGACTCTCGAAGTTGGTCAAATTTAATGAAAACTAATCTTCATACAGTTGGTTTATTACTTGAGTAAATGTTCGATGTGGCCGCCGTCTTGTCTTATGCAGGTACGAGCACGCTTCAAGACACTTCTAGTTGCATTTAACAGAGACTTATGGTGAATTGTGTTTAAAGTGTTGTAAACAGCATCTTTTAATTCTTGTACGGAGTTGTATCGGGATACATAAATTCGACCCTTAAGGTAACCCCATAAGAAAAAATCTAATGGCGTTAAGTCGGGCGATCGTGGGGGCCACTTTATCGGCCCATATGTACCCATCCAACGGTTTGGAAACTGCTCGTCCAAACATAGTTTACTTGCCCTACTGTTGTGGGCTGGTGCACCATCTTGTTGGTAGATTATCTTACCAAAGTTCCTTAAGCTAATAGTCTCATCCACTAAATCTGCAGCCATGTTCAATATTTCCTGATATTTTTCACTATTTAGCGTTCCTTGGTAAATTTTGATAGCAAAAATTCTGTTATGTAATATCGCACACCAACAATTAAAAGAATTTTTTAATTTTTTTAAGAACAACTCACGCTTGACCACAAATTTGAACGAGCCAAATTTGTTTACATAAAAAAACACCTAATGTCTCCTTAGACACTTTTCCTCTATCTCCTTTAGATTCGGATTTCCCCATACTGTCCCATTTAAAAAAATCACTCTGTATATCAAGTAATTTCTTTGATACTTCTTCCGCAGTCTTACTTTGTAACGGATGAAGTTGTACGAATTTCGTGAGGTGGTCCTGATAAACTAGTATAAAATTGTAGTCACCATCTGGGTTTGTCTGCATGTCTATCAAATCTACTTGGCAACGGCTGTTTAGCTCGCTGGATAAAATAGGCTTTACAACAAGGCCTTTTTTGGTAGATTTTTGTTTCATTTGACATGGCTTACATAAACGAAGATACAAAAGAATCGCCTCCTGAGTAATATTTGCATACTTCTTTTTAGCTTCTGCAACCATTCTGTTTCTTCCGCCGTGCCCAACACACAGATATATTTCATGAAGAACATCAAACAAGTCTTCGTTCTTGACAAAATATTTGATATTTTCGGAATTTTCGGTGCTCGACACAGGAGAAATTAACTTTTCGATGTCGCCAATACAACAAACATCGAAGCGCTTCAAACGGCGATATTGTAACGTAGAACGTTTCGTGGATATTTTGGCAGTTTTAACGTCTTCTATAAACTTGGAATACTGCACATAATTCATATAGCTTTGATTTTCACCATGTTTTGTGGCTAATAAACACTGAAACTGTTCCAAAAAACTTGACTTCATAGTCTGTAGGTCTTCATTCATAGCCATTCTGAGTTCGAACGTATAAGTGCGCAAAAACAAGAAAGTACGTCTGTTTTGTACAACGGCACAACGCGTACTAAACTCAAAGCGCAAGGGCAAACGCGTGTGTACGGGAGGCGGGGCGGCAGGGGCGCTTGGTCAGGTGATTGTGTAACTGTAACAACGTAATAATGTAAATACTAGTTCGTTTAAAAGTAACGTTTGACATCTCAAGACACATAAGTGATATTTACCACAATCAACCGCCGCAGACGTGGAGGCAAGCGGCTGGGCCACCATTTGAAGTAGGTCCCGGTCAGGCGATTCTTTTCTAAAAAAAGTAAAAAAATAACGGTAAACATCAACAAACAGACAGATAGACAGAGTTACTTTCGAATTTATAATATTAGTATGGATTATATGATGGAGCTCCTTTTTTTGTTGCGCCAGCAGCGTGTCACTGCAACAATATACTTCACAGTTCCAAAACATATCAACCAGTATTACAAATTAACTTAAGTTGCCTGAAAGTGTTATTATTACGTTTGCCGGTCGGAAAGTTATGAAAAATCACTTACTCTTCCACCGATTTTACCCCCCTTCCTCTCCCTCTTCCTCTGCCTCTCCCACGCCCTCGGCCGTGTTCGTTTCTTTCATTTTCTTGTGATCTAAAATACATCCGTATTATTACTTGCATGTCCCTACATATATTAATTTTATCGAAAAAACGTGCATACAAATTTAAGGCAAACTTCACAATCCATAAGTTTCACAAATTACCAATTACCAACATTAATGTAAATTACAAGTTGCAAAGATTTCTCTCACGTCTACACAACAAAAGAACTTTAAAAATATATATGTAACATTAAATGGTGCTCTGCTGAAGCCAGGGTGCTATGGTGCTCATTAGGGGAGGCCTTTGTCCAGCAGTGGACTAATATAGGCTGATGATGATGATGAAATGGTGCTCAAATTTACGCATAGGTATAACATATCTGAAGCATTAAGTTAGCTGCGAAGTAAAAGGTTGAGGAGCACTGGTTTTTGTGAGGATATGTGACCTGTGGAACTGTTTTTGTTTCTGCATTATTTCATCATAGGCCGGCTCCATTTGTGATGAAATTTTTAGCAGTGAAAAAAGGTGATTATCTGAAAGACTATTACGAAGAATTTTTTTTCTTAGCTTCGTTTGTTCGCACAAATAGCTTGTACCGAACATAGCCATTTTTTGGGCGTGGGCAACTATATTTGGGTATTGTGTCCTAGATATGGACTTATAAAATTCCAATTTGCTGGTGTTAGCGTTGGTTGCTAGCATGCTAGTCATCCAACTCATGCTGAGGCAGAGCCATTTTGTTACTGGACTTACACACTTACCAACACGTTTCCTCTTAGTTTAAGTTTATAATGTTCTGTGTAAGTCTTTTATCAAATAAATTCATTGCATTTCATCAAGAAATAGTTGCTTCAAATGTGTATCGCATTGCATCTCAATTAGTTCAAGTTGGTGGTTAGCGGGTGTTTCATTGACGTTGACATTAAAAGGCATCGAAAAAATATTTAGAGACGGCTCAATTTTTTAAAATCATGAAATCTCTTCTCGAATTCCTCGTGCAGATTCCTAAGTTGTAGAGCGAACTTATTTAAGTTGTCGTCTGAGACAGGTGATATACTGCTCAGTTTTTTTTTCGGAAAATGGGTAAGTTCATTTTTCTCTACACAACGGCAAAACAATTTGAGCTGCAATTTGAAGACTTTTAAATGTCCCCAAAGCTCATCTAAGAATAGATTCGTGCCCTGAAGCTTTGTATTTAATTTATTTAGGTGTGATAGCAAATCTGTGAAAAATGCTAATTCAGGTAGCCAATTTTCGTCACACATGATCGTAAAGTCGTCCCATTTGCCTTGCACCATCAGAAAGTCTTGAATCTCCTTTCTTAAGTTCCACACTCTCTCAAATGCATTACCACAGCTTAACTATCTCACTTTAGTATGGTAAAGGAGAACAGAGAACTTACTTTCGGTGGATTTTAGAAATTCTTGGAATTGTCTATGCATCAAACCCCGTGAACGTATTGTGTTGATAAGTTTAACAACCACACGCAAAACGGGTTGTATGTCAATAGCTGCTATACACAACACATCCTGGTTTATTAAACAGTGTAGAAATAATACATTACTATTGGGGTTTTCTTTGCAAAATATACCCATAAACCCCAAATTGCTGCCCACCATATTGGGTGCTCCGTCCGTGGTTATGTTACATAATTTGTTCATAAGTAAGTTACACTTTGAAATACCCTCAAAACAAGAATCATAAATAATTTTTCCAGTGGTTTTTCCTTTCAATGATTGCATGCTAATTCTTCGGTTATGTTGAACTCTGAATCAATTCCTCTAAACAAAATCAACAATTGGGCAGTATCGCTGAGTTTATCCCATCTGGCCCGGTGACTTAACCCGGCGCCGGGCCACATAGGAAAAAAAGTTTTAACTGGCCCGGTGATCTGTTTACCGGGCTAAATGACACAAATCAAGTGCCATCGTCCCCGGTAAGGTGAGAAAAGAGGATACGCCTCGTAATTTATGAAATACTAAATACATGCATCTACCTATGAAAGGGACTGAACTTATAAATCAAACTGCTTGGTAAACAATAATCAGTTTTTATTGTGAATGATATACCAAAATCAGAAAAATAACTAACCTCTTATCGACCATACTACAATATTCACAGATTGTAATGTGTATAATCAATATCAACAACAATTATTAAACTTTCTTTTAAAATCACATCTTCGAACATTGAAAAGTCTTGTATAGTCTTATCAATAATTTCAGAATGCTCTAACGCATTTTTTCTAAAATATGACCGATAAATATTTTACCGGTCACTAGCTCCATTGTTGCCTCCTGAATAAAGTCTTCTCGAAGCATAGCCTCCTTTGAATGGCGTCGAGTACTTGGTATCTTATTTTCAATTTGTACTGATCTTGTTTTGTAATAAGAGGCGTCAGTATAAAGCGCTTTTAACATCTCGATTATATTGGGATACTTTTTTTTAATTGTCTTGTTAAGCTTGCTTCTTCCACGCTTCCAGTGCATTTGTCGTACGGTGGCGTTATCCGAAAACGCACCACACGTTTATAAACTCGTCACGCAACTACTGCTTTAACATGTAATCATGAAATATCTTGCTATTTTTATCATCGGGACTTTGAGCAGCTACATACCTCCAGCCATTAAAAATTCGTTTTGCGGCAGAAGTGGTAGTACAGCACTGAGGGCTACTTGTCTGCGGGTTGTTTTTAACTTGGTGAGTTGTAACTCCTTTCCTTTCTTCCACACCGCTTGCGAATAATGAAAGTAGCAACCTTTTGTGATTACATCAGGGAATACTGATACAATAGCGTTCATGACGGCCATCTCAAAATCAGTTTTAAAAGTTTCTGGGATCCAGTCTGGTACTTGAGCTTTCAATAAATGAAAAAGAACCTCATATGTGTTCGTACTTTTGTCACTTAATAATGCGTACGCCACTGGCACAATATTTGTGTCTTCTTCACCAATAGCACAATGTATACTGTAAAGCTGTTTAACCCGGCGCCAATGACGCTGGGTCATATTGACCCGAGGTGATTTTAAACCTTCGTAAAAAAGTTTCAATACTCGTGATGTAATTGATCTTTCGTGTAGCTGGAGATACACCCTCCCTCTACCGGTAGCTGTGTGGTTCTCAATGCGATGCCACCTGCGCAGCGAGATACACGTGTGTTACGGCAATACGGGTCAGTATGACCCAGCGTCATCGCTGACGCGGTGTTTTCGTAACATATTTTATTTTTTTTATTTTAAGTTTTTGTTAATGTTTCCTACGTTTTTTTAATTTTTTGTGAAAAATGGCGTTGTGGGATCATCCAGAGAAAATATTGGCAATGTTAAAAAAAATGTTTAAAAAAAGATTTTAAAACAAAAATTCAAATATAATATATCGGGCTAACAATGATAACACACACATAAAACAGCGACATTTCATTAAAAAACTTGACACTCAGGACCATTTACAAATCCGAAGAGCACATGTGAATTTGCTTCGACAGTTATGCAAAACATCTCAGATTTCACCGGCGAACCTTCCATAGAACCACCTCAGACAATTCCAGGAGAACGTAAAAGATGTCAGATATACCCATCTAAAAAGGATTTAAAAAAACAACGCATATTTGTCATGCTTGCCACATTTATATCTAACCAGAACATTCAATTTTGTACTGCGAAAATTGCAGCAACTCCATGTCCATAAATGAGGAATCGGAAGACTGATTTTATAGTCTTATTTTGATAAGTACTTTTTGTGATCTCTGTATTTGCATATAAAATTGCTAATTCTTTATAATGCTAAGGTTTAATCATAAAAAATAACATAAATATGCAAGTTATGTTGTTCAGGTTGATTTTGCATGCGTTTTTTTAAAAGTCATTATATATTTAATTCATTAACTTTAATAAAAATTTTATTATATCGTTATTTACCCAAAAAACCCTAATTTCTAAAATGGTTACTAAAAAATTTCAGTTCATTTAAAGATACTGAAAATTTTCCGTCTAAAGTTCGGGTCATCATGACCCGACGTCATTGCCCGCGTAATATTTTTCACGTCATTGGCGCCGGGTTAAAAGGCTGTGGGCAACTCTTGAATGTGCCATCTCCAAAGAAAAGCTTACCCTCAGACAAAAGTTATCTGCCCTTTTCAGTGGCAAATATCAAAATTCTCTTTCCTTCATGTGAGTAGTCTGCTATCAAAAAATCTAAATATTTTTCGGGTACCTTCACTTCGGTCAGATTTTTGTAGGCAATTTTTTCCAACCCAACGGAAGCATTTCTCGATCTATATAACGTACTCTTAACTTGCTGTGGTTCTGGAATATGTTTTATTAAATCGAGACCCGAGTTTTGGTATGAAGCTACTGTAGCATTATATACCGAAGTAACGGTCGGAAATTCTGGTGCTGATAATTCAATTTTGCATTTGTATAACCTCTCGTCTATTTCATTTTTAGCAAAATCTGTAATAAACAGTTCGAATATCTCGGCGGCAGATTTAGTTCCAATGTCGTCAGACATACATAGTTTCTGGAAATGATTCCAAAAATGGCTCCAGCTTCCCATCAATCCATGTCCTCGCTGTTCTACCATTGAGGTCATCAAAACGACGTGTTCCGTCAGGCGCCTGGTTTTGAAAACGTACCTCTGCATCGGCAAGCAGCTGTTCGAGCATTCAAATTCTCTGCCCTTCCTCCACAATCTTCGTCACCAGAGTCTTCATCCGTCAAAACGCCCGGATCTGGCGGGGCAATGAAAATTGATTCTGGTATTGGATCTTCGTCATCTTCATCCTCACATAAAATGTCGAGGACGTCATTCTCGTTGCAGCTTCCCATAAACTGGTCACAATCAAAGCGTCTGAAAGCAAAACCATCACCCATAATAAAGCTATGGCAAGTGCTCAGCGTGCGTATATGGCCACAGCAAGTTTAGAGCTAAATAAACAAGCTAAATGAAAGTTGATCAGTGTTTTACTGTAACCAAGTCTTAGCTGAATGTTTTTTGAGTAATATGAAATGAAAACAAGGTTGCTATGTACATTTGTTTCGATAAAATGTGACTTACTCTCTCCTGGGATCCATTTTTTCACGATTATGAAAATGATTGATGTAAAACCGTCAAAAACAACCTAAAATATTGACGTAACACTGACATTTTCTAAAAGTTTGAAGTTTTGACATTGCAGTTTGAACAGTTTTTCAGAAAGAGAACGAGTAAATGTTGCCATAACAGGCATTTGAATTTACCCATATTCTCGTGTCCATATGCGCACGCTGGGTATTACTGGGTTAAATACTTATTTTTTAGAGCTTTTCGCACAACTTACTAATTTAAAATCTTTCTTAAAAACTTCATACACCTCATCACAATTATAACTGAAATTAAAATAAATGAGGAGCTCATTTTTTATTAAATTAATAGATGCTCTATTTCTATCCTTCCGCCACTTAGCATTCATTATTGAAAAAACTCTTTCAGTGAATGCTGAGGTGGCGGGAACAGAAAAATATGTACATTGTCTTTATTTGACTGGTCAATAACAGACTGCAAGGAGTGTGGGCCAAGAACTTCGGTCACTAATGTCTCCATTTTTATCCTAGCCAATCGTAGGCTGGTAAGAGAAGCGACAGGTTCATTATTATTTCCCTTCAAAACCTTTCTTGACATGATGAGGTCTCAGTTGTCTTGACCGATGAGTACAGCCGGGCGTTCGCTGCCGTAGAGCAGCTCCTTTCTAATGCTTCTCAGGTGGCTGCATTTCTCAATGATCTCTTCGTCCACGTGCTGCGCTGACAAATTCAAATTTTCCACCTTGCGAGCGCCGCGCAGAGAGCACTTGTTTCTTCTGTGTGCCCCTTTTAGCTGCAGGTCCAGTTTCTGTAATTTAATCTTATGCCTAACCTCCAACCGTCTGCTGGACCAGCTTTTCTTATTTTCCTGTAACACCGATCTTCTTCGCTACACCAGCTTCCAGAAGGGTGACCGTTGATCCCTCGTCCAGTAGGGCGAGGACTTGTGTTCCGTGACCCATCTTCAGGTAGGCTCTTGTTCCGATGGTCGCTGCGTAAGGCCTCGGTCTCGAATTTTGCGGGCAGCGGGGCGGCGGCGGCGGCGGCGCGGGAGCGGCAGGATCTTATGCGTATCGTCAAATGGACCGGGTCTCGAAAACAGCGGCGCGGGGGCGGGCAACGAGCGGTGCACTCCAGTCGAGCGGTGACCGTCCCGCGTTGCGCGTCTGCATTGTAGTATAGTGTTGTACTTTTTTTTTGTGACGTATCAAAATGTCCTCGGACGTGCAAGAGCAAATTATTTCGGCAATCTTTGAGAGGAGACCCATATGGAACAGCAAAGATGTGAACCATAAAAATAGAAGAATAATTAATCAATTATGGGAAGAAATAAAAAACGAACTGAATATTGAAGGTAGGTGAATATAAAAATTATTTATTATGTTATATACAATGCTTATTATGGTTTACAAATTAATTAGTAGCTAATGGGATTATTTACAAAATATTCTTTGAATTTTTCACGTATATATTGTGCTTGATAAGACGCCCGGGCGTTGGTTTGTAATCGTGTTTGTAATGTTTGTTGATTCGTATTGACAGTAATATAGGCAATGTCATTATCACCGTCCTTATCTCGGATAATGTTATGCAACAAACAGCAAGTTTTGATGAGTAATCTTGCATGACATTTGTTTGTCTCTATGGGCGATCTGAAAATATGCCACTTGGATCTTAAAATTCCGAAAGCACACTCAATAGTCTTTCGAGCCCGCGATAATCGCTTATTAAATAACTCATTTTGTGCATTAAGTACGCTTTGTGGATAAGGTCGCATCAAATATGTTTTGAGTGGATATCCTTCATCTCCAATAAAAACCATTGGTAGAACGATATCTGATGTGGGTAGATATTGTGGACCTGGTATATTGTAGTTATTACTTTGAAGTAAACGGTTCAAATTAGAGTAATGGAATGTCCCTGCATCGCTTTGTTTCCCTCTTCCTCCAACTTCTATACAAATGAATCTTTTGTCAGCATCCGCGACCGCTTGCAAGTGCATCGAAAAGAAATGTTTATAATTATAATGCGAAGATCCAGCGAACTTAGGATTTTTTATTCGACAGTGCTTGCCATCAATAGCACCAACGCAATTAGGAAATTGCCATTTTTCATAGTATTTTTCCGTTATATTTTTCAATAATTCTTCTGTCGGTTTTGGCATATGTAAATGTACCAAATTTTTCCATATAGCTTTACAAGTGCCATAAACTATGTTGGCTACCGTTGTTTTTCCCATTCTGAATGACAACGACAGTCTTTTGAAAGGCTGCCCACTCGCCAAAAACCTGAAAATTAAAGCATGTATATGTTAAAGTTATGTATGTAATAAATAGTCTGTTCGTTCTTTGTTTCAGTGACCGATTTAAAGAAGAAATGGAAAAATTTAAAAGATCACTATAGAAAGGAATTAAAAAAAAAATCCTGCCCCTACATCAGGAGATGCCGGAAATGTTAATCAACCCCAAATTGGCAATATTTTTCTCAATTGAGGTTTTTGCAAGATGAAGTTGTACCAAATGTTACTGAGGGTAATTTAAGCAGTACTGAAGTAAGTAATCAGACAAGTAATGATTCTTTTGAGATAGAAGACATATCTGGAGAAAACTCTCAAGAAGATACAACCGGTCATAATGAAGAATCTTCTATTTATCCACAACAACCTTCTACATCCTCACGACAGGCTCCTGTTTCTTCTCAAGAAGCTTCTACATCATCGCAAGAAATTTCTACGCCTCCAAGAGAAGCTTCTGCGTCACAACGATCAAGAAAAAAGAGAACAGCGAATGACATAAGAACTGAATTTTTAGAATTGGAAAGGAAAAGGATAAGACTGCTGGAAAATGATTTATCAAATCAAAGTAGAAACGAGGCTTCTAGAAATGAGAATAAGTCTGATGACTACTACTTTTTTATGAGTTTGCTTCCACAAATGGAAAAATTCACGCCTGTTCAAAAGTTTAGAGTAAGACAAAAAATTAATCAAGCTCTTCTAGATGAGTTAAGTGTAAATGAAAGCACGTACCCTTCTAATGAATCATATATGTATGGGTATAGTACTCAACAATAGAGGTATATCAATCTTATAATGAAAATACTG
The DNA here is from genome assembly GCA_947044415.1 of Eupithecia dodoneata. Lineage (NCBI taxonomy): Eukaryota > Metazoa > Arthropoda > Insecta > Lepidoptera > Geometridae > Eupithecia > Eupithecia dodoneata. The sequence continues at coordinate 9,245,853 of OX345670.1, forward strand.
TCAATAAATAACAAAACTGTGATTTAAATAGTTAACTAATCGTCGTACAAATGAGAACTTTAATTTTAGAGAGAAGATTTAGTTTTAAGATTAGAATAAGCGTGGAATTATTATACTGACCACTAAGTATATCGACCTTGTAATAAAAATACTGTAAATGAGTGAGAAAACTGTGATTGTAGAAATAATTAATCGTCGTACAAACGAAAACTGTGATTTTAAAAATAAATGACAAACTGTTATGTTACTTATTTCATACGAAACGTTTTTATATTATATTTTTCGTCAAAGATAAATAATTAAGGCTGATTAGTGTGTAGTAGGTATTTAATTAAAATTATTGTATCTGGGAACTTAATACCGATGCCAAACTATTTACTAAATTAGTAGGTACAACACTTCCTTTTTGAAACTATCAATAAATACAATTACAAATTACAATTTCGTTGTTTTACTTACCCAAGCGTTATGTATAATTTTTCTGCTGGAGATATACCTCTAAAACTTTTTGGATTAATTCCAGACTCTAAATCCCCTGTACCACATATCCCTACTGCTCTATTTCTACTGGTAGGGAAGAAAGGATTTTTTTTCCACATTTAGCTACTAGGGGGGATACAATGATATTTCACTTCCACATATTTCTACTAAGAAAAAGTACAATCAGATGGAAAATTCATTTATTGTAGGTAGTAAGGTACTAACCTTAAAAAAACATTCTTATATTATATCGGTACTAAATTTAACAATTAAACTTCTTTGAAATCAACAAATAAATAATAATTATCTTAGCATATCTAAAAAATGACCCACCGTTATATCTCCTGTGATTAAATGCAGTTGTGCATTTTGAATGACGCGGTCACGGATCACATATATTTGCGCCCTCTTTTTTGGCGGATTCTTGATGGACTTCATCCGATTTTTCATAACCGTTGATTGGTTGTATAATAATTTTAATAAAGCATACAAACTGTTTTTTCTGTTACTCTTGTTATTAATTTTAAAATGCCAGGCTTCTGCGAAATTGTTAGTTCTGTGCCTCTTTCCAAACACGCACCACTGTTCCTGAAATTGTTTATTTTTTAGCCATGTTCTTACAAAATATTTACTAAATGCATCCATTTTAAACTCGTCTAAAATCTGACTCTCAATGAATGACCATCCTTCTTGTATTTTATCCAATGGCAACAAAGGTAACGTTGCGATTAATGCTAGTATTCTTCTCGTGTCTCTGTTTTTCGTTAGCTTCAGTTGTCTCCCTTTTTTCCATATCGCTTTATGGAAGTGATAGTAACACCCTCCCTTTTCAGTTTTTGGTAATACGATTCTCATAGCTTTAGCAATGGCTGCCTCAAAATCAGCCATAATGTAATCGGGATCCCACTTTTTATGAGCGCTCTGTTTTATTTGTGATTTAATGAGTCGGAACAATGTAACGTAAGTTTCAGTCTTTTTGTCTGGGAGAAGTGCGTAAAGCACTGGGATTATATTCGTACACTCTATGGTACTTCCAATGTCGCAATGAATTGTAACTAGCTGAGTGAAAGGTTTTGGACAAATGTTAAAAGTACCATCTATAAATAAAACTTTCCCATCGATTAACATATTTTTGGACCATTCATCACCAAATATTAAAATACGACCACCATTATATCTATAGTCAGCGAAAAGAAATTTCTGATAATTCGATGGCACCTCCACCTGTTCAAAATCTGTGTAAAACATTTTACTCGTTCCTGCCTCTTTGTTTCTTGAGTTGTATAAGGCAGTCTTAACATTTCTAAAATTTGGTGTTGCTGCTACGAGTTTGCATAGTTTTAAAATAGAATGATTACAATAAACACTTATAGAAGCACTTAAACATTTTGATTGTGAAGATACCACTTTCCTGAATTATTTTATCAGTAGAGATAAGCGGAAAAGTAGTCCCCCCTAGTAGCTAAATGTGGAAAAAAAATCCTTTCTTCCCTACCAGTAGAATATATAGTAGTATAAATAATATAATAATAGTAGATAGTTTCTAGAATATAGTCAAAAGTTTCTACACTCATTCTGGTGTAGTCGTAGAATTTATCGGGATTTTGTCTCTGTTCTTCATAATTTCGATAAAACTCGCCATTTATTTTCCTTGCCCTATAGTAGGGATCCACTTCTTCTTTTGCCCACAATAAATCGAGCGTTAGGAATACATTTGAATCAAAAAGATGTTGTCGCCGATTTTCAGACATTTCGTTTGCGAATGTCGACAACACAACCACGAACACAACACTACACCGCTACAGTGCCGCGCGATCTGCCCGCTGGTTTCGAGAACAGGTATGCGTTGCCCGCCCCTCTCCCGCGCCGCCGCCGCCGCCGCCCCGCTGCCCGCAAAATTCGAGACCGAGGCCTAAACGTTGGTCACCAGGTCCTTTTTCGCAGGCTCCGTCTTCTCTTAGGCTTCTGTCTTCTGCTGCTGCATGGCTTGCCTCTCTTGATGAAGCAGCACGTGATGCGGTCGTTTGCACATGGGGCATGGGCGCGCTCTACAAGTAAATCCCGCATGCTTACCTCTCAAGCACTTGAAGCATAGCTTCTTCTCTTTCGCCACTACCCAGCGTGCGTCGACCGTTACTCTCTTGAATTTCTCGCATTCCTTCGTGTAGTGCGCTCCGTCGCACATGTGGCAGCTTGGCACGGTAGTGTTGGCAGCTTGTTCTTATTTTCATCTTCTTCCTGGCTGGCGCTGACGATCTGCGTTCCCGTTTTATTCTGGGGCTTCTATGGGCCTACCGCAGACCCGCAGATATCAGCTTCTCTGTTCAAGAACCTATCCAGTTTCGTCAGGATCGGCTCCTCCTCGGGGATGGTCACGTTGTAGTCGAAACACCTGAATCTCATAAGTGCGTAAAACTTCTCGATTACTGTCTTACCCACTTCCGGAGAGTGCAGCAGGTACGGCCGAATCTTCTCTCGAGTGTCTCCATGATGAGACCTGGATCATCTGCTGCGTAGAGAAGGCTTCGGACTGACTCTCTGGCGATTCCTTCCAGTTTTTACTATGCCGGACTCGGTTTTCTGCCTATATCTTATGTGTTTCTAGGCCTATTCTCATAATTTTTATACTAGTCTAATCTCTAGAGTCTCTCTCTCGAGGCTAGGCTACCTATTACAATAGTTCTCTTAAAACTTAGTCTTATATTCTCATATATAAACTCAGTGTGATTTGTTTGTGGCTGCGCTACACTGAGCAGTCAGCGCCCTCTTACTAAATAAAAACAAATTTGTGTGAAAAAGTATAATTCAGTGAAAAACAGTACAATACTGTTTAAAACAGTATAGTTGGCAACCCTAGTAGGTACCTTATATGTTACCTATATTATGAACTGTACTACGATATTTTTGCCGTCCGCGTCGTGTCGGTTCCGATCTAACTACGTGTGTTATAGTCAGGTACCTACCACGCGTACCTACATACATACCTATTTATTTTACTGCCGAGTAAACAACATAAAGGAGATATCTAGGTAGGTAATTTAAATAATAGCAAATCGTTTCATTGAGATGATACAAAATCATGGTCCCACAATGTAGGTAGGAGTCTACTTTATTTGTACGACTACTTTTACCGCCTATTGTTTTAGGATTAGCAACTTGCAAAAGTTCTTAGAATTATCGGCTTAGGAGTTGTTGTGATACAATACAACAATACAAATACGCTTTATTGCACATCAAACACAGAAAAAAACAGTAAGAAGTGTGCGTCCCGGCGAAGACGGATTGGTAACCATTTTAGCTTATTGTGGTACTCTGTGACGTCATCATACTTGCGCAGACCGAATATGAAGCGTATGCAAGTCTTACGGCTAACTTCCGGCAGTTGCGGTCCCCAGTTCAGCTGGTTGTCGATAAGAATCCCAAGGTTTTTAACAGTTTTACTTATCTCGATTTGAACATTGTCAAAAAGAACATGAGGAAGATGATCCCAATCAATCCTTGACACCATTCGTGAACTACCAATTAGGAAAACCTGGGTTTCCGCTGGGTTGACTTTCAACCCGTGAGCATTACTCCAATCGAGAATTTTATTTAAGTCGCTATTGATTACCCGGATGGCTTCACCTAATCGCTCTACTGGAGCCTGGGTATAAATTTGTAAGACATCTGCATAAAGGTGGTAGAAAGAAGAGAGTTGATTAGAGATTGAATTAATAAATATAGCGAAAGGAAGAGATAGAACGCCGCCCTGAGGTACACCGGCACTTAGTTGACACCAAGAGGAGATGTTATTGTCAACGCTGATACGCTGCCGGCGACCGAACAGGTAACTACGAAGCCAGTGAATTACGTTTGAAGATATGTTAAGAGATCGAAGGATGCCTAAAAGAATGTCGAAATCTACGTTGTTAAAGGCATTACCAAAGTCCAGGAGTGAGAGGACGGTTGCTTCACCGTTCCAGATGCCATCTCTAATATCTATCGTCGGTAATTTTGACTAGAGCAGATGTGGTACTATGGCCTGGACGGAAACCAGATTGGAGGGGATTAAGAAGGTCATATATATTGAGAAAGAAACTAAGTTGTTGGTGCACAAGTCGCTCCAGGACTTTGGATAGGAAAGGCAGGATGGAAATAGGGCGGAAATCGGAGAAGGAGGAGAAGGAAGATGGTTTAGCTTTCTTAGGTAGTGGAGTAACTTGAGCTTCTTTCCACGTGCTGGGAAAAGTTCCACTATTTATGGAGAAGTTCAGTAGGTGTGCTATAAGATGGACAATGTCATGAAGGATGGGAATAATCATTTTCTTACTAATGCCATCTGTACCGACCGCATTAGAAAAAATGCTCTTTATGACCTCGGAATCGGTAAAGTCCTGAAGTAAGAAAGGAGGTAAGTCAGGAGTGGGTAAAGAGGATAGAGAATTTAGGGTTTGGGTTTTAATAATACCGTCAAACTTGGAACAAGAGGAAAAGTGAAGGTTCAAGGCGTTGATGTCCAGATCTTTCGAGCTGTTACCAAGCCGCGATTTACTAATACCTAATGATCTAAAGAATTTCCATACCTTAGCGGGGTCATTATTTTCAACGGATTTATGGATATGTCGGCGTTGTGCATCCCTACATACCTTATTGCAGTGATTACGGACCTTGGTAAATAGCTCTTTATTCTCGGCAGTCGGTTTTCGCTTGTACGTACGGCCTTGGCTGCAAGTTTTTTACTGAATTCAGTTTTATTTCGCTGGTAAGCCAAGGAGCAGGAAGATGCTTTATCTTAACAGCTCTAACAGGGGCATGAACGTCGTACAAGTTAATTAAAATGCGATTAAAATTAGCGAGTTTGCCGTCGATGTCAACTGCATCCAAAACTTCGGACCAGTCAGCGTCTCAAGCGTCCTTACGTAGTGTCTCGACATTTATGTCACCAAAATTGCGCTAAAGAAGAATTTGAGGCTTGGCTTTGGGGGGACGAATTTTGTATGAGAGAAAGAGCAGATCATGATAGGATAGGAGAAGGCATCCGCTGAGCACTGACCGTGCTTTGCGACGTGAGAGAAGGAGGAAACCAAAATAAGGTCAAGAAGAGAAGGGTTGCAGTTGGGAAAATTATGAGATTTGAAGGAAGAATTGACAAGTTATTGGACTGGACCAAACTCTCTAATGAGCGTGCTCGAGAGTTACGTTTTAACAAACACGTGTTGAAAACGCCCATGATAATGGTATGGTCATACAGAGGAGTAACCTCATCTAGAATTAACCCTTAAATGCATGATTTTTCTTTACACCTTGAAAAAAATATATCTTATAGCAATGTGCATTCTAATGCAGGGAAACATAAAGAAATATTTTTTTAAAATTTTTGTTTATACTATTTTATTAAAAACCCTATGTTGCAGATATACAGCATTATGCATTTACTAGACAATAATTACATATGAAAATCTTTGAAACAATGCTTGGATTTAGTAAGGCAAAGGGCTACTCCACACTTCTCACACTTTGTTTGTGTGTATCCCTTACACCCAGGCATTTTGCACCTGCTACGAACACAGTCATCGGGCCAGTGACCAACTTTATCTGTCCTTGGGTGGAACATGCTGAACAGGCCCTCGCCTTTTTTTGGCTTGAATTTCCATTTCAATGCTGTTACTGGTGCTGGGCCTTCCTCGTCTGTTACAGAGTGCAGCTGCATCGTTGATATTGGCTAACACCTCGGCTAGTTCCAGTCTATAGTGACACAAATTTGGAATTTGATGATGGAGCTTCATTTCTTTTCAAATCTTTATAAACAAGCCATGAATTTATTACTGTCATGTCCAATAAGTTATAGAAGATACGTAGGTACCACTTTCGACTTCTTATTGCTATGCGATATCTACCAATGAAGCTGTCCATGAGGTCCACTCCGCCCATATGGGCATTTTATTCCTTTATTATATGTGGGCAAGAAATCTTTACCCTAGTCTTATTTGCTTTGTCAAACCTTTCTACTTGGGAGACAGGTTCTGCTCCAACATATGAAGATAGGAAAGTGACAGCTTTATTGTCTTTCCAAGTTACAGCTGTCAAATCAACACCATCAAAGCTAGTCATTTGCTCTTCATAAGTTCCACGGGAAACTGATTTCTTCATCAGCGTTTTTTTGTCAGGTAGTTTGCAGTTTACAAGTCTGTTGTACTGTACAGTGCCCAGGCTGTAGATTCCTTGTTTAGGAAGATGGGTTACTAGTGGCACTGAGGTGTAAAAATTGTCAAAATATATAATATGGTTTATATGCCTTGGGACACCTCTGACTAGCCGGTTCAAAACCCACAGTTTTAGACCAGTAAAGCCGAACGTTGGGATATTTTATAACGGACATGTATAACAATATTGCAATAAACTTTCTTAGTTCAGCTTCAGTCAAATTCAACGGTGTTGTCACATTTTTTTGAACTGAGTAGAGATTAGATTCTTCCACGATCCTTTCAAGTATTTCTGATGTTACAAAATGTGAAAAAATACTATAGATGTTGGGGACTGTAGGTAGGTAGGTATGACTAAAAACAACTATTTACTGAGAAGTGTGTGAGGAGAGGCAGACCAAACGACGGACGTGCGCGCGCGCGGTGTCTGAAAAAGCTACTGCTTGCATGTGCGGGCGGCGCGGCGCGGCGCATCCCCCCGCAACCCCCAGCGCACCCCGTTGCCCTGCGTCTCCCGCGAGCAACACGCGTTTATTTACTAATCAATTATAATACTAACAAATTCAATCAAAAACCAAAAGGAAACTATCGCTATTCTTATAATTAACATTAAATCCTACGCGTCGCTTACAAATACTATAAACAGTACCCGTAGCAACTTGGTCCCTCAGTTCTGGTGGGTATGTGGTGCTACCAAGAAAAGCAGTCTGGTCAGAGTTCAAAACAAACTTTTTTACCTTCCATACAAGACCTCTCATAGTCGCTCTGCGACTGGCTTGACTTGTGGAGGGAAATGGAACCTGAGGCACTTGTATATCTGCAGGGGTGTCATTTATCAATGGTGGGTCTTCTGCCACGAGCTGATCATCATCACACTCAACGTTTTCCTCCTCTGCTGGACTCTCAAGGTCGGGAAGTAAATCATCTGGATTTTCACAAAAATGTTCATGGTCTTCTGTATCAGACTCCTCAAGATCATCTTCAGACCTTTCTCTGTCATTAATTTGGGCTAAATAATCTTCGATATCCTTTGAATTCAAGGGTCGCATCTGTAAAACCATAAAATATATCAGACCACAAACAAGGGCATTGTCTCTAATAAATGCATAGTGTTGTAGATTTACAACATAAAAATAGAAGCAATTTGTACAAAATCCAAAAATCTATTCTACAAACCAATTACTGTACCGAAAAGAACATGAATTTTTACATAAAATAACTAATTTTGCACATAATTTTCAAAAATCATTGATTTACACTACAAAATACTTTTACAATTATCACCTGCTACAAATTTCCGACAGTCAATGCTTTGTCAATGTCAACCGCGAAAGAAAAAAGGTGTTGCCACTCGATAAAAAATATTAGCATGATAGTAGTAATTGTACAACAATATGCGTTGCGCATACTGATGATTTTGAGTTTTAGCGGTACGTTGCAGTTTTACGTCATTATGCATTAAAGGGTTAACGAAAGAAATCGTCTAACCGATTCTTTGCCAGGTATATTATTTTTTAACTGCTTAACTATTCTACCACGTGCTGATAAGTAATCTTTAATAATTTTGAGATCGAATTCTGTTACTGGAAATTTGAACTCGGCAAGTGCTGTAATATGGGCGACAAATGCTTGTTCTTCTTCTGTTGTAAATATGGTTGGATGGCCCGGTTTTTTACTGTTTATTCTTTAGTTTGTTTTTTATAGTGCTACGAGGAATATTATACTTTACTGCAACATCCCGCTGAGTTAGAATCTCTGTTCTTACATCGTTAAGACCAACTGTTCTAAGTATAGTCAACGTAACGACGACTTCCTGCTTTTCTTTTATATGTAGTAGGCATCTTAATTAGGTTATAAAAAAGAAACAACAATTTAAAATAAAGTAACCTGAAATAGAGGACCAAAGTATACTTCCATTTTAATCATGAGTCATGATAGAAATGAGCAACTCGGTTAAAAACGCAACTCAGTTAACTCGGTTTGAAAAAATAGGCAAATCGGTTTGAAACCGATTCAAACCGATTTGCATCCAAATCGAATAACAGCTTACAATACAAATAGCAGATGGCACCGAAATCATATTGATCGATGTAATTTAGATACAATGTTTTGGTAGTTGGTTTATTCGTATTAAAAATTTAAAAAAAAACAGTTTTTCATGAATATGTCACAATTCAACATGAATGACAATAGGTACTAAAATTGACATGCAATCAAAATATCAACTACTTATCTAATTTTCGCTTTCTCATGCTGTTTAGAAAAAGAATTTGGTCCAGTTTTTTTGGTTTTAGTCTATTTCGTCTATCATTGCAAACTAATCCTGCTTTAGAGAATAATCTCTCTGATGGAACTGAGGTGGCGGGAATGCACAAATATTTGTGTGCTAGTTTGTAGAGTTCTGGGAAAAGAGTTTTCTTTTCTTTCCACCACAACAACGGGTCCTCTTGTCTTTTGATGTAAGCTACATCGACATATTGCTTAATTGACGTAACTGCAGAGCTCAGTGGGGTCTGTCTGCTAACAATTTCTTTTATTTTTGAATCTAATGCATTCCATATTTCATCAGTGTCTAGCAAAGCCTCTCTTTCTTCATGTGTTTCTTCCGCATGATGCATACCTGAAGAATAGAGACGTTCCTGCAGTTCTTCTGTTACCTATTTCTGGGCATTTTCGGCATTGGCATCGACACCAAACGCTTTTTTCTTAAATCGTGGGTCAAGGAATATAGTTCGACTTGATTCGACCCGAAAACACGACACGATGCGGCGCGTCGGCGGCAAGCGGTCAAACCCCTGAATCGGGTTGACTCGATTCACGCATGCGCTGTGGTCCTTAAAAAATCTTTACCGACAGAACTATATCGCCATCTATCGATTATAATGCGAACTACTTCGATAGCAATCGCTATAACGGCGTGGCGGGAAGTCTAAACTTTTTCACAGTTTGGGCCTAAGTAACTCACTTGGGCCAATGTACCGACTAAAACTCTAAAAACTCTCGTAGTTGGTTCAATGCTGGCAATTCATCGTCAAGTACTTATCTTAAGGTGGGTACAGATTGGTGCAATGCAACATGTAATGCAACATGCAATGCAAGAATTTGAGGTCCACATTGCTGCAATGTATCATGTAATGTAACAGAATTCCCATAGTGTGGACGCCTCGCGCGCACGAACTGCGCCTGGGTCGCGCACGCTCCGAGCGTTACAACTCGTGCGCGGCTCGATCCGAGATTTGTCGGTTTTTAGTACGAACACAAAGAGGCGCGCAGTGTGCGCAGGACTCAGCCGTGGACGGTCGTTCGTTTCGTTCGCAAGTAGAGTGATGTGGGCAAAGAAAAGAACACGTGTGACGAGGGCTAGTGTTTGTAACGAAATGCGGGAACAGGATGTTCTCGTTCTGATTCGTAGTCAATGCGCGTACCGCGCGCGCCACACGTCCAAGGCAGCAGGGAACATGCAATGTAAGGCAGAATATTACATTACATGTTGCATTGCACCAATCTGTACCCACCTTTATATTCCCATTCCTTAAATGACTCTGAATCCAGCTTTGAACAAACTACTTATATCACGATAGCATCCCAGGTACTTACATACCCAAATTCTTCAGACCATTCAGAGTATCATTTGTGATGTGATGTACAACAAATGATGTACCTTGACTGCGCCGCACGATTCAGATGGGGTCTTGGGTTGGTTCATAAAACGCTTCAATAAACAGTTTGCCAGGTACCTTTTATTATTAAACCGATCATTCAGTGCCGACCAAGCTTCTTGGTAGTTGGAAGCTGTGATGGGCACATGGTTAACAGCTGTTCAGCTTCTCCCGACAATTGTCCCTTCAAATAATGCATCTTTTGCACATCGTCGATTGAGGCGTTATTATGCACCAACGAGGTATATAAATCTTTAAAAGTTGTCCATTCTGCATTAGAACCCGAAAAAGTAGTTATGGATATTTTAGGTAATTTTACATTTAATTCACAACCTTAAAGCCTCCCGCAACTCAGACTTATGAATCATAAGTCTGAGTTGCGGGAGACGACTTAATATTTAATTGACCTTTGATTGCGGACGACATATTGACTGACATTAAAAACCACAAGTACAAAACAAACAAACTTTAAAACCAATAAAAATTCCTAAAAATTTTACAAATGTTTGAAGTTCGGACCAAAAATCGGGCATACATAGGTACCCGTCGTCGGTTACGTTTTCGCTAAATTATTCTAAGTCTTAACTACCATGCATTAAATTTTCCAAGTCTAATATTTACGTTACGTTCAAAATAATCTTAGTCAAATTTTCTTAGTCTAAAATATTTTCGAATTCTTCCAAGTTAAATTTCTTCAAAACCGAACCAAGATTTGGTATCGGTTGCACTGCTCAGTGGAATCGCCACTACGCGCTAGTGCTGCTAACTAATCAAAAAACTATCCAGCAGAAGGACCATGAAACACACAGTACCTAATTAAAGGGATAGGTAACGTAATAAAACGTCCAACTCAGTAGAAGTTATTTATTAGAAAAATCAGACCGGAGGCTATTCAAACCCGTGCGTTCTCGTCAGCGCGATTTAGCCATCGTACCACTTTATTAGCGACATCTACGTAGTTATAAAATAACGCACTTCTTAACTTAGTCTTACATTGAACAAAAATTTGAATTTTTAATATTATTAGTGAAAGTGTCAGACCCCGAGTCTACAACGTGGATGACGAAGATGAAATAAGACGACATTTCATAGAAGACCCACGTCAACAAATGTTGTTACGAATCGTCTAGACATATCGCAGTGGAAAGTGTGCACTCCAGTACAAGCAGTAGAAGAAGGAGATCCTTTAAGAAGATTGTATTTTTGCCGGTTCATATTGAACGCAGACTCCGAAAACTCGCGATTCCTGAAAATGATTTTGTGGACTGATGAATCGAAAGGATGGCATAACAAATTATCACAACGCAAACTTCTGGGCACCGAAGATGGTAATCCATATGAAAAGGGTCAAAGGCTTGTAACGCCGATTCAACCGGAACGTATGAATGGGCATCATCGACAATTCGATTGTCCCTAAGTACACTATCGAATCTGAAAATGGCCACTTTACAGGACGGCCGCTTGAAGTATGTATTACAAAGATGGGAATAACAATTTGAGTCATAAAATATATGTTATCAACTAAAAAAATGTTATAAAGCCTGAAAATTACTATAATCAACATAAAATCAAAGAATTCAGACAAAAATTAACTTCTTAACAAAATGAACATAGTGTAATGTTGGTAGCAGGAGGAGTAATTAACACGACTGTAGTAGGTTGAATACTGAATATTTATTGAGTTAAGACATGCCTTTTTATACTAAAATTCTATCTCTAATTTGAATTTATTAATTCCTTATTATTGTAACATAAAATGATATTCTATTTTCTCATCTCAAGATTCTCCGTAAGTAATCCGATATGTTTGACATTTAATAAAAAATAATTCTATTTTTCCTTATCTCTAAAGTAGGTCATTGAGTGACGTGGTACATTAGGTATGTACCTACACTACACCTTTCCCGTTTTTTTTTTTTTTTTTTTTTTTTTTTTTTTTAATCTTAAGGTTATACAATTCAAATCTAAATATTGAAATAATATTTGCAAGTACAATTCTATGTTTACAAATAAATGATCATTGTTATCTGATCTTACAATTTTCGCTTTTAGTAAGTAAGCATAATATTATCTTAATGTTCGGAAGATGGAGATCCTTATTAGGAATTCGGTATTTGCTGACTATTTGTTATAATTAAATGGTTTTGACCTATTTTTGTGTAAAATTTTTTCTTTTCCCGAGATTAATATTTTGACATTTACACCTTGATCTTCAATTACTGTATATGGTCCTGAATATACTGGATCCATTTTATCTCTATCTTCCTTTTTAATTAACACTAAATCTCCTATTTTATAATTAATCGAATTGGTAGTTAAATCATATTTTAATTTTCTATCAATTTTTGTTTTAATTAAATTATTTCTAGCATCCTCTTGGGATTTCTGTAATCTATACTTAAGTTCTATAGCATATGAATTAAAATTATAAACTGGATCTACTTTACTTATAATGTTACTTGGTATATTACATAATTTACCAAACACTAATTCGTACGGTGTATATTCAGTTGCTGTATGCACTGTTGTATTATAAGAAAAACACCAATACTGTAACCAATCTGACCACTGACAAGCATGATTGTCTGTCTGTATTCTTAAAAATGCTCCTAAAGCTTTATGTGAATTTTCTAAGGAACCAAGACTTTCATGGTGGTACGCAGTAGATTGCAGTTGGTTTATTTTTAAAATATTACATACTTCTCGCATGGTTGATGAAAGGAATTCGGTTCCCTATCTGTTGCGATTTCGGTAGGAATGCCATAACGTAATATAAAATTATCGACAAACGATCGCGCTACCGTATCCGTTTCCTTATTTAGGAGTGGGTATGCTTCTACATACTTAGTAAGTTCACACTGTAATGTTAGTATGTAACAGTATCCATTTGTATCCTTAGTTAATGGACCTACTAAATCCAAAAATATTTTGTCCAACGCAGTTGTTGCTGTACTAGTAATACATAGTGGCTGCTTAATATTTCTATGGAACTTTTGTTTTTGGCATTTATCACAATTTTTGACAAATTTTATTATGTCGCTATCCATACCTGTCCAATAGTAGTAACGCTTTAAGCTGTTGGTCATTCTCCGAATGCCTGCATGGCCACTAGTTGGCAATAAATGGAAGTCATTTAATATTACTCGTTGATCATCTTTATTATTTATCTTTTTGACACCTTTTATTATGCACAATCGGGGTCCGGACCCTGTGCCATATTTATTTATATATTGAGCTAGTTCTATTATGATACTAGCGGTGTCATCATTATGGAGTATGCAAATCTCCTTTATATCTTGTGTGATGCAAAACGTATCTAATTCTCTCGCGAGGAAATCTCGTTTCGTACACGATCGAGAACTAGGTTTGACACACAATTTTAATAAAGATGGTGAGTATATTATAAAATCATTGATTCATTTACCTGCTTTTGCTCTTCTATTCGTTTTCTTTGTGCTCTTGTCATTACTACCAAAGCTGTTACCAAGTATGTCAATGTTAGTTATTTTTGCACTGGGTCTTCTTGAGTTTCCTTCCTGCTCTGTTTTGAGCTATGATGATCTCTTCTTTTTTGTCCTCGTTTTTCGATGATTGTCTATCCATGTCTTGATGTGCGTTGGTCCGACGTCTCGTTGGTCAGCGTCAGAGGTTGGATTCGGCTTTTTGGTCCATGGCCGGATGGTGTGCGTTGGTCTCACATCGCTCCGCCTTGGTGTCGCTGCCGTTCAGGACTACGACTTGGAATCCAAAGTGCCCAGCACTGCCTTAAAGCAGTGGACTGGCAGGGTCGCCATGTAATGGCGGTAATTAGGAAGGAGGAGTATTTAACACGACTGTAGTAGGTTGAATACTGAATATTTATTGAGTTAAGACATGCCTTTTTATACTAAAATTCTATCTCTAATTTGAATTTATTAATTCCTTATTATTGTAACATAAAATGATATTCTATTTTCTCATCTCAAGATTCTCCGTAAGTAATCCGATATGTTTGACATTTAATAAAATATAATTCTATTTTTCCTTATCTCTAAAGTAGGTCATTGAGTGACGTGGTACATTAGGTATGTACCTACACTACAATAGATATTTGAGATCAAATCACTATTCAGATAAGGAACAAAATGAGATCTTATTATTAAAACTTAGTTTGAATCATCATTTTCGTCAGGTAAATTTTCTCCGTGTTTAAGGTTTTGGAAAAACCTGTGATATTCTTTAGGTATCACCCCAGAATTACACAAAGACATCAAGTCTTTTTATTTTGCTTCGGGCAAAGGCAGTAAATCACTGTACAGATTCTTTATTACAACACTTCTTGTCTCTTTCCCCTCCTTGTAACGTTTTCAAACAGTGACTGTCACCATTTAAATTATATTTTAAATACAAGCAGATTGGGTCTTCTTTATTAATCTTTATATCTTTCAAACTGTTTCAGGATACATTTAGATTAGCGGTATACTTTTTCCATTGCTTGTCCTGTAATAATACCTTCATGTCAAAAATATCCTCCTGTGTAATCTCAATAACGTTGGGATTACCAACAATTTTAGCCCACCTCACCAATGCATACCACTGATCCGGGGTGTAAATAAGTTTTCCTTGAGCCTCCCGTTCAATACGGGCGTGCACACTGTCACCCTCATTTTGTGTATGGCCTTGTTCAAGGAATCTGTGTGTTATATCCACATTGTCTTTTTGTGACTTTAACATGTACATTGAGTAAACAACTCTGTTCCTGTTCTGGCTCGAGCAGTTATCCGACCAAAATAAAAATGTTTTAGCACCCTTTTCGACTTTACATTTTATGAAGTGCATTAGGCAGCTTGACACTTCATTGGCTCCTCTTTTTTGCCAAATCGAATATAGTGAAGTGTTAAATGGATAATGTAAGGACCTAAGTGAAGACCCTTACATGTGTAGAGATGTAGTTGTAGGCAGTTTACCTATAGCACCTCACTTTGTATTGTTACCGTTGGTAACGTAGTAGTTCAGTTAGTTGAGCACGTAAACTAAACACACGAGTCACAAAGATAAAGTTTATTAAGTAAGTTAAATGACAGAGTTCGGTAAAGGTGGCAAATCTTCCCTTCAATGTCACTCTCGCGGTAGTAGGTCACGTACTGATGTTAAAATATTATGAATGTAAGTAAATTGCATCGCGCGCGTGCGACACGGAGTACCTAAATCGCCGCGTGCGCAAAACAGCAAATGTAGGGTGAAACCATACATATTGGCAAACCCAAAAGAAAGTTAACTAAAGTTAGGAGTAAATGACTATTAAGAGAAGATCTGCCAGTACAAAGCAAATAAAACATTATTCATCGAAATCATCGTCGCCGTGGCTATATAAGCAGTTTTTACATAAATGTAATTTTGAAACAGTATTGTTTCGCTGAGTTTTGTCCATTTCAATGAACCTTGGACATTGCATTAGTACATGCATTCCTTCACAGTGCGGGCATTGACCGAAAGAAGTATGTAAAGTTTTAGTTTGATGTTTTTTATGTTCGTAGTTATGTTTGTTATGCGGTTGTTTGCTGTCCGATGTAGATGATTGTTTCGGCATTTCCTTTTTTGCATTTTTTATTCCTTCGTAGGCCATGAATATGCCTTCCAGGAAGAAAAGAAATTGATCTAGACGTGGTAGCTCTCTATGATCTTGTTGTTCATTCATGTAGTCGGTGTAAGTATTGACGTCTAGTTTTTGTGACATCAGATGGACGATAAGTGGGTCCCAAGTAGTTGTATGCACTCCGATGTTTGTCAATCCGTTCATACATTCCGTGATGACATCATGCAGCTTCTTCAGAGACTGGCTATCGGGTTGGTTGATAACCGGCGAGTTAAGCATAGTGTTGACGAAAGAGGTAAACTGAAGACGATGGTTATCGTAGCGTTGAGACAGTATGTCCCAGCACGAGTTGTAGTTTTCAGCACTGATGCTGAGATGTTGTACTAGTCGCTCAGCCTCCGCGCAATCTTGTCTTGAGATGTTGCATTTTTTGTGCCTTGTTGATCATCGGATTGTTGTGAATAGTTTCCAAGAATAGATCCTTGAAAGAAATTCACTTTGTGTAGTTGCCGGAAAACTCAGGAACCTCAATCCTTGGCGCCGATTGTTGGTAGTGCACTGTAGACCAAATTTTAGCGTTGATGTTTCTCTTCAGTTCATCATACTTGTCTTCTAACGACACGAACATGTTGTAGTAGGTGATGTCGGAGCCTTTGATTAGAGCCTCCAGCTCCCAGTGATGTTTATCTATGACATCCCACTTCGACTTCAAAATGGAAAGGTGATCTTCCAGCTCCCATTTCTCCGTCACAGTTTTCAAGTCTATCTTAGACATGGCACGGTCAAGAGCTTTAAAGTTACATTCTTGCCGCGTAAATAGTAGTTTTAGTTTTTCATCAGCATCTTCATCCATAGTACCACTCAGATCAAATGATACAGAAGGACGTTCGCGTAGTTGTAGTAACAAACCATCCATATCCTTTTTAGTTTTAAGATATAGCTGCATCGTTTTGGTAAAAACGTCGTCGGTGAAGTAAGTATGCGTCTTTTCTTCAATAGTTTCGATAAGAGTCGCATGACGTCTCTCAAAATCCCGCCATTGTTATTCGAGGGTCTGGAGACGTACAGTTAAGTATTCTTCCGTTTTTCTCGACTTACTATCTTTCGCGTAGTTAGAACATAGAGACTTGATGTTGTTAAAGCATTCTTCTTGTATTTTCAATATCTCCATGTTGACGAAAGGCGTAGTTTAGTTGAAAGAAACAAGTTAAGTTAGTTAGTAGCAAGATAGGTACTTGCGTAGGAGTTAAAGTAAGTTCTTAGCCCTGACACGTAGTTGACAGTGGCAGAGATAAGTAAAGTTAGCTTCTGGCTCTGGCACGTAGTAGACGGTAGCAGAGGTGAGCAGCGTTGGTTCACGACGCGAAGGCGACAGAGTTCTCGTAGACTTCTAGTCGTTGTAGGTAATAGGCTTTTTGTATCTAAATGACAATATTGTACGCCTTCTCAATCTAACTGGTGATTCCCGCTGGTGGGAGGCCAATCAAACCGATTCGCTATCGTCAAAAAATACAAAAAGCATAAATACCTTGTTTCCTCGAAGGACCAAAATGTAAGGACCTAAGTGAAGACCCTTACATGTGTAGAGATGTAGTTGTAGGCAGTTTACCTATAGCACCTCACTTTGTATTGTTACCGTTGGTAACGTAGTAGTTCAGTTAGTTGAGCACGTAAACTAAACACACGAGTCACAAAGATAAAGTTTATTAAGTAAGTTAAATGACAGAGTTCGGTAAAGGTGGCAAATCTTCCCTTCAATGTCACTCTCGCGGTAGTAGGTCACGTACTGATGTTAAAATATTATGAATGTAAGTAAATTGCATCGCGCGCGTGCGACACGGAGTACCTAAATCGCCGCGTGCGCAAAACAGCAAATGTAGGGTGAAACCATACAGATAATGTTCTCTTGTAGTAAAACAAACCTACATCCCCATGAGGAGAAGTTTTTGTAAATGAGCAATTAATGTTCAGGCTGTATGCAATGCCAGACTTATAATCTGCAATCTTGTAGCTAGATGGCCAGGTAGTACCCACGATGAGCGCATTTTTAGTGCATCCCGTAGAAATGCAATGTTTGAGTTAGGCACATATAGTGACGCAGTTCTGGTGGCTGATAGTGGATATATGAATAGAGGCTACTTGATGATGCCCCTTCAACATGGCTTCATAGGAAAAGGCCTGAGACTTCTTTGCAGGATAAAGTCCTGCAAACTAAGTTGGAGATATTAGAAATAATGAAAAAAAACGTAGAAACAGAAGGAAAAATAAAGGAAGAGCAGTTACTTTAAGAAAAAATTAAAACTGCCAAGTTACAAGCAGAGTTAGATATAATTAAGGCTTAGAAGTAATCCAAATTTTAGTAGTAAGGTACAATATGAGTCGTATAGAATCAATGTTGGCCATCTTACTTTTAAACATTTTTGGTACATCGAAAAAAACTGTCAAAATTACAAAGCTATTTCATTGTACTCCTTGAGATATGTCAATAATTGCAGTAAATTTTAAAGAATCGATTAATAGCACTTAAATTTAAACAAAACTTAATATACAGATATAATTTAAATAAATTTTATCAATATGGCTGACTTTGATACCAACAAATTAAAATTGCCATTTTTGATCCCAAGATAGGTGAAGATGGCCGTTTCTGTCACAAAGTAACGAAAAGATTGCCGCTTTTGCTCCTAAACGATTCTACAAGAAATTAAGGTTAAGTGCGTCTAACTGAAATAAAAATCAATCAAATTTTAGCATTCTTATATTAAAGTTATTAAACCACTAAAACTAATTATTTTTAACGTTAGATTAAACTTAAACGCGTAAATCGTTTCCTTCCTCAAGTGGTCCTTGGCAGTAATCTACACCTTCAGGAGGAGTAGTAAACTGTAGAGACTCCTGAGTCCATAATAAATCTTTGTAAAATTTTAGAGATGGAGAAGAGAGCCAGTCATTTCCAAAATGTTTGGTTATAAGATTTTTTATATCTTTTACTTTATTTTTATTCAATGCAACGGTTTTACTAAGTTGTTTTGGATGTAACATATTAATTATTTTCTGCCGTTTGCAGATGTTAGAGGCAGTTGCTATGTCACTTTTGTAAAAACTTTCGCCTCTCACAAGTACATTTCCCGGCTTTTTAGAACGCACCAATATGAATCTCTTGCATTCTTTAAATCTGACGTTCCAGGAAGTCGTTGGTGCTAGAATCTTCTTAGCTGTTTCTCTCCAATCATTGACTGGACAGTCATCTCCAAATCGCACAATTGTTGAAGTTTGAGATATAATCTCTTTTATCTCATCAGGGTGCACGATGACTTCTTGTCTCTTCAGTTTTTTTTCTATTACACCAAACGATCGATCTGGGGGCATATACGAGTGACCTGTGATCGGGAAGACCACTTCAATGTTTTTGATGGTTGGGTTTGACAGCAACCATTTACAACATGTTGCAATGACTACCGAATTTTTATTCTGACCCCCACAACCGTCAGCTACCAGGCGTATTCTGTTTATTCCGGTTTTGTCAGTTTCAGTAAGTCTATGGTAGATAGCGGATGAAATCAAATTCGAATCCTTATAAAACTCATCTTCGGTGCAGCAGTACGCAAACACGTTTTCCTTGGTCATAGGCTGTGTAGAAGCCCCTTCTACCATTGTCAAGTTGTAGTGGTAAAGTTGTCGGGAATAGTAGCAAATCTGATCAGGTAATTTTGGCAGCGGGAGGTTTTATGGCAGTCAAATGAAATTCTTTTTAATCCATCTGATTGCTCACGTAATTTGTCAAAGAAGGCTTTTGCTCTCAGTTTATGCACTCCCTTTTGAGTAATCAGTAAACTTTTCTTTGATGTGTCTAATTCCGTTTTAATTTTCTCCTCTAGCTCGAGACATGTTGAGCACACATCAGTGCGCGGTGAACCAAACCCAAGGTTGTAGAAATTATTGAAAATATACCTGAAGTACGACAGTTTTACTTCACGATTGACCCACTCGCATGTTTTGTACATATTGTACAATTTAGTGATATTTAACTCAGCAGCTAAATATTTTCTTTCGGCGAATTTAGATTTGCGGCAGTAGTGCGACTCCACACACTTCAAACTTTGAATAAATTCGTGCACAGAATTCCTTTGCTCGTTGTATTTTTGTGTCTTCCGAAATCCACTACGAGTTTCATGAGCTATATCACCATTGTAAAAAATCTTTTCATTACATAGCTCACTCTGTGTTTTGTGACACCAAAAATGCTCAGAAATTGCTTTTGGCATATTGGCATCTTTTCTTTATTGACGAATACTGCATATTTTATCGATGTTTGTTTGCAAACTCTTGGTGTTGTTCTTTTAGTGATATACTTGATAGAACATAGTTTTAAAAGCATTGCGTCTTGACTTTTTTTATCTTTATGGGCATAAAATTTCTCGTGCAGTTTTCTAATATTTGTTAAGCTTAGTTTGGAGCACTGGAATGCTGGTTGGTCGTGCTCGCACATGCGCGAGATGAGTATCTGAAAAAAAAGGTAATTCAAAATCAGCAAAATGCAGTAAGTAAGACCTAGGGGTCGTCTATTCCAGGCTCGACATGGTTCGGAAAAAATCACGACATTATTATCTCAAGTGTTTGTGTTGTGTTTTATTATACGTAGAAAACATCCAGATAACCCAGGAAAAAAATCTGCAAATATTTGTCCTGAGGCGGGAATTGAACCCACCCAGGTTTGCTACAGAGATCCTCCTGCAACTTTAATGTCAGACAGATATTTTTACCACGTTGTTTACTTTCCAGGAATAAATATTGGATTATACCTGATGGGGCCGCTACCATAAGACCACAAGTGCTCTAAATATCTATATTTAGTTAGCCTAGTTCTAATTTGATATAAATTAAACAACATTGTAGTGGTAGTCATTTGCCTCTAACCGCTGTAACTCCAACCTTGCGATTAATATTCAAAATAGGACCTACTTAAACCTTTTTAGTTTTTCATAGAATCATTGAATTACACATAGGTACGGTTCGGTTTCAATTTTCTACCTTAAATGGATAAACACTTAAATTAAAGTGTATCTATGTTCAACCAACAACGGTTTGATTACAAAAAAAAAAAAAACGGTTTGATTCAACATTTTAATTTTTTCTGCATGTCTAACTCAAATGTGATAAAAAGTGAGATTGCCGTCTTTGATTCTATATGACTCATATATATTATATTTTTTTAGGAGAAATAAAATAAAATTTCATATTTTTGTTTGGTTTATTTGCTTTATAAAAATAATTGTCTTATTTCAGTAATGACAATAATTAGGTATTTTGCGATGCACTCATATGCAAACTCTTAAAATAATTGTTTATTAGCTGTCTTCGCACAGGATTGATGTCTCTTGTGATTTCAACATTACTTCTTTGTTCCCTGACCATATGACCTTGAGTTAGCAATTGTTCCCATGGTGCTCGAAGGTCAGGTTCAGGATCATCTGCAGGTAATTCTTCCTTCGCCTTTATTAAAAGGTTATGTAATACTGCTGTAGCAATGATAACAGGCAGACAGCTATTTAACTGTATTTGCATACCCAAAGCCAGTACAGGGAATCGACGTTTCCATACCCCAAACAGGCGTTCAATAGGATTCCTGCTTCTTATTTGAGATAAGTACAGGGAATCGACGTTTCCATACCCAAAACAGGCGTTCAATAGGATTCCTGCTTCTTATTTGAGATACATTGTAGAGTACCTCCTCTGGTGTTGTTGGATTATTTAGTGGCATCATGATATAGGGCTGATTCATGTATCCGCTATCAGCTAACAATACTGCATCACCATACCGGTCACTTTCAAAAACAGCATCTCTGTATGAGGCATTCCAAATAGTCTGATCTTGACTACTACCGGGCCATCTCGCTACCAAATCAAAAATTTCCAGGTCTGCAATGCCAATTGCTTGTACATTTATGGACATATATACTTTCCGATTTCTAAAATACTCAGCATTTTCTCCACCAGGTGAACGAATGCGTACATGTGTGCAATCTAGAGCACCCAAAGCCTTTGGAAAGCGTGCTATTTTATAAAAACTCAACTGCGCTAATTTTAGTTCTTCCACTGTATCAGGGAATTTGATAAAGTTTAGGCTGAGTGACGCTATTGCAGCAGTGACTTTGTGTATGATCCTGTGAGATGTAGACTTGCTTAGTCCACAATAGTCTCCTACAGTTATTTGTTGCGCACCAGTTGCGTAGTATCTTAACGTCAAAAGGAGTTGATTAATGGGTGATGTTTGAGAAATAAAACATGCGTGGAGGTTTTAAAGATGTATTAGATAAGAAAATATAATATTACAGTGAAATGGCTTGTGTTCTTGGATTTTATCACACAGGAAGAGAGCTTGACAATCAAAATTTGTTGCCAGTTCATAAAAATAGTATAATGTTACCATAATGACTAACTTAAGGCTAATTACACACAATCATACCTAGTTAGGCTTGGTACATACGATTTATGTTGTGATGGTTCTCAACATAATTGGGGCCGGGAGGAATTTACATTTAAGCTTTCTTTATTTTTAAGTTTAGTTACATGCATACTTATATATATACACTTTTATTTATATCTTTATTCTATTTCTATTGGTAATTTACAGAGTTGTTTAATTGACCTTCTATAAATCTTATTTTTCATTTTTATATCAGCCGCCCTTACTCTACCATCATTGCCTGGATATGTCTTTACAATACGAGCCATATTATATTCTAATGGAGCAGTGTTCATATGTTTAACAATAACCAAGTCCCCTTCTTTGAGGTTTGGCTCTGGGTATTTCCATTTAGGACGGCTTTGAAGCTGAGTTAAATAATCATTAGACCATGATTTCCAAAAGTCTTGTTTAAGTTTGGTACAAATATTCCATAATTTTAAGCTACTAACTGAAGTATCAGTTAAATCTAATTCAGGATAGCTAGTTAGAGCTGTTCCAATAAGAAAGTGAGCTGGAGTCAAGTAATTACAATCTGTAGAGTTTGCAGAGAGTAGCGGTCTTGAGTTTAAAATTCCTTCAATTTGAATGATAACTGTATTAAATTCTTCATAAGTTAAACATAAGTTCCCTACCACTCTTTTTAAATGATACTTTACACTTTTTACTCCTGCTTCCCACAATCCTCCAAATTCAGGGGAGTAGCTAGGAATAAACCTGAATTTTATATAATTTTGAGAACAAAATCCTACTACTTGATCCCTATGATTTTTTGAAGACTGTAGGTTATATAAATCTTTCATTACATTAGATGCTCCTTTGAAGGTTTTAGCATTATCACAAAATATATTTGTGGGCATGCCACGCCGAGAAATAAACCGCTTGAGACATGCTAAGAAGGCTTCAGTTGTCAAATCTGAAACTAGTTCTACATGAATCGCTTTTGTGGCAAAGCACACAAAAAGTGCAACATAACCCTTTGTAATAATAGGCTTTCTGACTCTAGCAACCTTTAAGTCAAAATGTCCACAGAAGTCAACGCCGACATGCTGATATGGTCTGGATACACTTATCCTTTGTTCTGGCAGAGAACCCATCAATTGCTTAGAAGCTTGTGCTTTAATTTTGAAGCACTTGACACATTTACGGACTATCTTTTTAACTTCCCTAATACCACTAATAATAGAGTACCTCTGGGAAAGAGAACTCAGAACTAGTCTGGGTCCCGCATGTAAGAGCCTAAGGTGTTCCCTTTCAATAATCAAATTAGTTATATGTGCATGCTTTGGAAGAATAGCAGGATGTTTTTTGCTATATGATAATTCCGTGGCGTTATGGAGCCTACCTCCTACTCTTAGAATACCTATTTTGTCAAGGAAAGGATATAAACTACCTATCCCTGTTTTTATATTTTTTCCCGAAGAAAGAGAATCAATCTCTTTTTTAAAATGTTGCCCTTGAGTACAACGCACAATGATTGACATAGAGTCGCGAAGCTCTTGAGGGGTTAAGGTACTGTCCGTTATTTTATTTTTTAAACAGTTATTATAAAATCTATAAATAAATCCTATAACTTTTTGTAATTTCAGAATACTAGAATATTCTTCAAATAATTTTGCTGAAAATGATGGCTCTACTTGTGTCACATTGCACTGTAGTTCTTGCTCATCATTCTGTTTTGCATCATATGTGACATATTCAGACATTTTACAATCAAAGCTAGTATGAGCGTGATTTTTATCAGACAAGAATTGTGGTCCATTAAACCACAATTTATTTTGCTGCAATTTATGCGGCAAGACACCCCGGGATAATAAATCAGCAGGATTATCACCAGTCCTAACAAATCCCCACTCAGATTTATCTGTTAACTCTAAGATTTTCTTGACTCTATTAGTAGCATAAACATTACCTTTCACATTGCCCATTTTTATCCATGATAAAACTATCTGAGAGTCACTGAACAAATGTTTGCTTAATTGTGGAAATTTACTTTCTAAAATGCTACCAACCCTTCTTGCTAGATGTGCCAAGAGAAGCGTCCCATTGAGTTCAAGCTGAGGAATTGTCAAGTTTTTACTTAGGGGTGCAACCCGTGATTTTGAACAGAGCAAGTTTGTTCTTACTGAACCATCTGTTTTTATTATTCTGAGGTACAGACAGCAGCCAAAAGCTTTAATTGAGGCATCCGAGTATCCTACTAACTCTACAGAGGAGTTATCCTTAGTATTTACACACCTATTTATGGTTATTTTGTCCATTATCTTTAAAAAGTTTATGAATTTGTCCCAGTATGAAAACTGGTCATTGGGTATAATAATATCCCATCCTATTTGCAAAGACCATAGCTCTTGCATAAACATCTTAGCTACCACTATTACTGGACCGATTAAGCCAAGAGGGTCAAAAATTTTGCCAATGAAGCTAAGAATTTTTCTTTTTGTATTTATGTTATGCTCCTCCTCAATCTTGGGGGGAGAAAATGTGAATTGATCTGAAGTTATGTCATACATCAAACCTAGAGTCTTTACTAAATTGTCTCTGCTCATGTCAATATTTTCAAATTGTTTTTGATCATTTGGAATGTCATTTAAGACCTCAGGCAAGTTTGAGCACCATTTGTGCAAAGAGAAGCTACCTAACTTGAGGAGCCCTATTAACTGAGCTTTAAGCTCATGCAATTGGTTCACATTGTCCGATCCACATAAAACATCATCTACATATGTACTTTTCAACATTGTTTCAGCAGCAAGTGGAAAATCATCTTTATAGTTATGAGCTAACTCTACCAGGCATCTAGTTGTTAAGAAGGTACTTGCTTTTAGTCCATATGAGACTGTTAAAAGCTTTAAACAGCTGATGGGTTTTCTTGGTTCATCTCTCCATAATATGTTTTGTAGGCAAGTATGGTGTTCATTGATTAAAACATTGCGAAATGCCTTTTGAATGTCACAAATCAATGTGAAAATGAACGTTCTGAACGTAATCAAAATGTCAAAAAGCTCACTCTGTACCACAGGGCCATTCAGCATGATGTCATTGAGGGATACTTGCTTGCAGGATTTCATACTTCCATCAAACACTACACGGAGTCGAGTCGTCTTACTAGCCTCATTTATTACTGCATGATGTGCTAAAAAATAAACAGGACCTTTATCAATATCATATTCTGCAATGTCCACCTCTTTAGCATGTCCTAATTCAACATATTGATCTATGAATTGTTTATACTGCTCTAGTAACAATGGATTTGTTTTGAATCTTTTTTCTAACATAAGAAATCTTTGATAAGCCACTGAAAATGAGTCACCAATCTTTAACTCATGCAAAGGAGCGATGAGAGGCATGTCCACATAAAAGCGATTATCTTCCAGTTTCATAGACCTTTGAAAACTTTCTTCAGCCTTTTGAAACTCATCACAACTCTTTTGTATGGGTTCTGGTAATTTTTCAGTGAGCCAAAAATTTTCCATTACATTTTCCAATTTTTTATGATCATGAATAGCAAAGTTTGAGACTAATTTACAATTTAGATTACTTACTTCACAAGATTCAGACTCTTTAACAGGAATGTTGCCACCAACTACATATCCAAATAGAGTGTTTTGCAAAACAACCCCGTTCTGAAGTTTTAAACACCCATCCAGTAACACATTGAAATAAATGTCAGCACCTAGCAGTAAAGAAATCTCAGCTGGGTTGTTGAACTCATAATCAGCTAGTATTACATTTTTTGGAAACTTCCAATCAGATGTGTTTATGTATTGTTGGGGCAGCTTAGTAGTTATATTGTCTACTACATAACATTTCAAGTTTAATTTAATTTTGTTGTGGCATGGAAGCACACTCAAGTTTACAATATTTTTTATTTGTGTAGTTTTATTACCTATGCCAACTATATTTTGGTGTTGATTTATAGGAGTCAACCCAAGTTGGTTTACTAGGCTTGTTGTAATAAAAGATGCTTGAGAGCCAGTGTCAAGTAAAGCGCGAACAGAGTTGATCTCACCGTGCTGATTTAACAAATTCACCTTTACTGTTGGAAGCAATATAGTATTGGAGACAGGTCCAGACAATAAGCTAACTGCAGGCTCTGCTTGCTGCTCACAAGGAGTAACCTGATCTTCATGCAGCAATGTATTGTGCGCTTTTTTACAGGTTTTACATTTCAAAATCAACTTACATTTCCCGCTGTGCTTCTTAAGATAAATTTTACATAGCTCTTGGTTCCGTACAAATGATTGCCGGACCTCTAATGCTGCTATTTTGAACTCTGGACAGCTGTGAAGAGGATGCTCACCTTTATTACAATGGTTACACAATTTTTTATCATGTGACGCAACATTAGTCACCTTTGTTGTTGCAGATTTATAGAATCGGCTTGTACTTTCATTGGAAGTACTCTTTGTGGGCAAACTATCTTCTAGCGCTATAGCACGCTTCTCAAGGAATGACAAGAAATCTGCTATGGAAGGCATTTTATCTATATTCCTATCTAATTGATAAGCCCTGTTCGTTATTGGGTCTAACTTTCTGGTTAGAATAGAAATTAGCAACATGTCCCATGTATGGATGGGTTGCTCGAGGTTTTCCAATGCGTGCAATTGTTGCTGCACTTGTGACACAAGAGACCTTATAGAGGCCGCAGTGCCTTTTTGCATTGTTGGATAATCTAAGAGCAAGCTAATTATGATTTCCTATTAACCGTGCTTTGTTGTCAAAACGTCTCTCCAATAACTGTAATGCTTCCCTGTATGACTGATTTACCAATGGCAGATTAACAATGACTGCTAAAGCATCGTCTGTAACATATTTTCTTAAATAAAATAATTTTTGAACATCAGACAAAGTGTTATTGTGGTCAATTATTGCCATAAATAACTCGTAAAAAGGTTTAAATTTCGTAAAATCCTTACCATCAAAAGGTTCTATGTCTATATTAGGCAACTTGCAAGTGGAGACATTGTGGCACTCTGAGACAGTCTTTTTCCCTATTTGTCTTAAAGACGCATTGATTTTAGCGAGGATGGTATAATACTTCTCTTCAATCACGCCGACTTGTTCATTATCATTTTCGTCTATGCTGAGAACGTCTAAATGCGCTGCCTCAAATCCTTTGAGGGCGTCAACAAGTTTCTCCTTTCGCGCTTGTAAAATGTCCACCGTTGCAGATGCAAAGCTAATGGGATCATTGACAAATGATTCAATGCGCGTAATAGTTGCCTTACACTGACCCCGCAAGAGTTTGTGTTTACGTAAAACTTCTTTGCACTCGGACATTATAACTACGTAAAAAACACTCTCGCACTACGCACGCGATGTAAACAAATAGACGTCACTAATTCACGGTTTGATGAGAGGCTTGACAGCCAAACTTGACAGGCTCGACGTTTGATAGCCGACAATGACGCGATGACGCAGACGCCAACTTGATGAACTTGAACTATTGTCGTCTCACTCACACAGTTGACCTTTTCTTTCTCCTTGAAATTACACGATGCCCAAAATATCGTTTATTGAACGATACCTCGATGTTCCTGCTTGTTTTTCTTGATGATGCTCCTATGTTCTCGTGCTAATAAAGCATAGAACGAACTCCCGGGCCTTCGACAAAAGACCAACAATGGCGTCCTGCCTTTTGGACGACAACACGCGGCACCAGATTCACGAGATTTTCGCGAGAAATAGACTGCACTGGACACTTTTTATAACTTTTCGAAGGACCACAACACGCATGTTTGAGAAATAAAACATGCGTGGAGGTTTTAAAGATGTATTAGATAAGAAAATATAATATTACAGTGAAATGGCTTGTGTTCTTGGATTTTATCACACAGGAAGAGAGCTTGACAATCAAAATTTGTTGCCAGTTCATAAAAATAGTATAATGTTACCATAATGACTAACTTAAGGCTAATTACACACAATCATACCTAGTTAGGCTTGGTACATACGATTTATGTTGTGATGGTTCTCAACAGGTGAAATAGATTTATTTCTGTAACTAAGTTGAGTTTAGGTTAGAATGCTTATTAACCTACGTTGATATTTTATTTACAGTAATATACATAGGTACCATAGGAAAGGCATATAGAATAAAATTTTCTTGGAGCTTGAAAGCTATTCACTCACCTATCTGATGGAAATTCAAATTTGTGTTCGATTAATTCCAAAACACCCAAGATTGACACCCGTATTCAAGAACAATACTTATGTAAGGTGGCAAGCAACACTGTGCGAAGTAAGGCATTTCTCACAGGGTCAGTCCACTCGAGAAATACGGGGGGTTGGAAATTCAATAACACAATCAACACAAATATGTGAAATTCAAGTAAAATCAAGAACCAACTCATTCTCTATACAAATACAATGTTTTGTATTACCAAGTAATACTTCTACTCAGCTGGCAGTACCTAGACAACACGCTCAGTTTAGGATGCCTGCACACATACATCTAGCGGATCCAGTGCTGACGCATTTTGGGATTTATTGAGTGATGGTAAAATACGATTACCTAATGGACCGTTCTTACAAAATACACAATTAGGCTGGATAATTTCGGGTCCCGTACATATCAATGCGCGCAGTACTGGCCATATCCAGTGTAATTTTACACAAGCGATTGACAATCAATTGCGAAAGTTTTGGGAACTTGAGGAACTACCCAAGCCGTCTCATACGCGAACTGAGGAGGAGAAGGCATGCGATGATCATTTCATCACCACAACTAGACGCAATGGTGATGGAAGATTCATTGTCAACATTCCATTCAAATCCTCACCAGACGACTTGGGCGAGACACTTTCCCAAGCCAAAACTAGATTCTATTCTTTAGAAAAACGGCTGAACCGTGTGCCGGAATATAAAAAAAATTATAGTGAGTTCATTCACGAGTATGAAAGTTTAGGTCACATGACGCGTATTGATACGTACGGAACTCCAAATTATTTCATGCCGCACCATGGGGTCTTTCGCGAACACAGCATTACGACTAAGCTGCGTGTTGTATTCGACGCAAACGCATGATCAAGTTCTGGTAAATCACTAAACGACCTACAACGTGTGGGCTCCGCTATACAGGGCGATTTGTTAGGTATTTTACTTCGGATGCGGCACTATAGGTACATAGCATGCGCTGACATCGAAAAAATGTATAGGCAAGTACTAGTGTCCGAAGGACAAAGGGACCTACAGTTGATCGTCAGGCGGGATCAATCATCTGAACCGTTAGGTATTTTCAAGTTAAATACGGTCGTGTACGGAACCGCAGCGGCTCCGTACCTCGCAGTGCGAGCTCTGAAAGAGCTTGGTATTCAGTGTACAGACCCAAATGTCAGTAGAGTCATCGCCGAAGATTTTTATGTCGACGACATGATCACGGGCTCTGATGATAAAACTCTATTGTTACAAACATGTCAAAATACTTTCGACGTGTTAAAAACTGGCTGTTTTACACTGCGAAAGTGGATATTTAACTTTGAATGTGATCTGTTGTCGGCGGAAATGTTATCCGGAGATAAACAATTAAACTTCGACGAAAATAGCCGTTGTAAAACTTTAGGTATTTGTTGGGATTACGCTAAAGATACATTCTACTATAAAACGCAATTCAAAACTGACACACGAATAACTAAGCGCTCGATTCTTTCTCACGTGTCACAAATATTCGATCCTTTTGGTTTATTGAGCCCTTGTACAACTATAGCGAAGGTATTATTACAGAAGCTATGGCTTCTCAAAATAGATTGGGACAGTGAGCTACCTAGCGATGTTGCCACTGCCTGGAACCGGTTTACCGGTTACAGCCTATCAGCACTCGAACGTTTTTGTGTGCCACGGTACGTCATAGGAATCGATCCCATGCTAACCGAGTTGCATATATTTTGCGACGCCTCTCGAACCGCTTACGGCGCTTGCGCATACATTCGTACAGTTAACAAAATGGAAGATGTGACAATTAGGCTTTTTTCAGCTAAGGGTTAGACAGCCCCACTGAAGCCTATAAGTATACCTAAACTTGAATTTTGTGGAGGGTTACTCGCTGCGCGATTATATGCAAGGATTTGCGAGTCGAGTCATCTTAGGTTTGACAACGTGATGTTTTGGACCGACACAACGATAGTCTTAGGGTGGTTACGCATGGCGCCCAATCTTTTAAAGACTTTTGTCCAGAATAGAGTAGCTGAAATTCACGAGATCACTAGAGACTGTCCGTGGCGTCATATAAAGGGAAAGGAAAATCCAGCCGACATGGTATCACGCGGAGTACCTTTGCATGATCTTGCCGCGGACGATCTTTGGTGGACCGGACCATCATTTCTTCCCGAATTCAAAGGTAGCTGCACAGAGTTATCTTCAGATACGAAAGCTTTAACTTCATGAAGTTAAATCGACCAGTGTTCACACATTTCATGCATACACTGATAATTTATTCAATTTCGCAAGGTTCTCTCAGTTCAACCGCATGAGAAGCGCATTCGCTTATGTACAACGATTTATACACAATACACGCAATAATAGAACAAATCGTCGACAAGGCGAGCTCACGGCGGATGAGTTAAGAGTGTCAAAGCTAGACCTAGCTCTGACACTCTCAACTCATCCGCCTAGGTTAGCGCAGGCAGAATCCTTCTCTGATGAATATAACTTAATTCTAAAAAATCTGTCGCTAAAATCAAAAGGTAGTTTATTGAAACTTAATCTATTTATCGACAAAGATAAATTAATACGCATAGGTGGTAGAATTCAGAATTCTCCTCACTTCAATTACGATGTTAAGCATCCGATACTTCTGTGCGCACGTCACCAGTT
The DNA here is from genome assembly GCA_947044415.1 of Eupithecia dodoneata. Lineage (NCBI taxonomy): Eukaryota > Metazoa > Arthropoda > Insecta > Lepidoptera > Geometridae > Eupithecia > Eupithecia dodoneata. The sequence goes on from OX345670.1 coordinate 9,277,026, forward strand.
CACGGTCCTGCTTCTTCGGCACGAGCATCGACGCCTGTTCCACGCAGCACCGCAAGCACTCCTCTACGACGTGCGACAGCAATGGTGGCCGACTGGAGGAAGAAACCTCGCCCGCAAGATCGTGCACGAATGCATCACGTGCAAAAGGTTCAAAGGCAAAACACTAAACCCTTTAATGGGAAACTTGCCTTCACAAAGGTTAGATCATACAACCTATCCGTTTTTACGTTGTGGATGCGACTATTTCGGACCAATGCCCATGTTAAATTGTAAAGGTAGGGGCGCTAGAACTGTTAAGGTATACGTTGCTTTATTTATATGTTTCGTAACGCGCGCTGTGCACTTAGAACTTGTCAGTGATCTCTCATCGGAAGCTTACATTTTAGCCCTTAAGCGTTTTATTTCACGAAGGGGAAAACCAATCGATATTTTCTCCGACAATGTTAGGAACTTTGTAGGAGCTATGAACGAGTTCTCAAGATATCTTAGTAGGTGCTCAGCAGACATAACTGAGTATGCAGCTAGTCAATCTATTAAGTTTCATTTTATACCAGCATACAGTCCTCATTTTGGTGGTTTATGGGAGACAGGAGTAAAGTCAAGCAAGCATCACTTGCTACGCACTGTCGGTAACTCACATCTCACTTTTGAAGAATTTGCCACGGTGTTATCACAGGTGGAAGCCATACTCAACTCCCGACCCCTCTCTCCTCTCTCATCCAATCCAGACGACCTGCTACCCCTCAGTCCAGGCCATTTCCTGGTTGGCCGACCGCTGACGGCACCTGTGTACCAAGACTTTCGGGACAACGACGGCGGCGCCGGGACGAGGCTGACAAACCGTTACCAGAGGGTGGAACAGCTTCGCCATCACTTCTGGAGGCGATGGGTGAAGGAGTATGTCTCTGAACTCCAAACTCGGACCAAGTGGAGGGACAACTGCGATGCCTTGAAATCAGACATGATGGTGGTCATCAAGGACGACAACCTACCTCCCCTGAAGTGGCTCCTTGGACGCGTTGTCAAGATCTTGACAGGCAAAGATGGCATCACTCGTGTTGCAGACATTCGGACGACATCAGGCATCATCAGGCGAGCTGTCGCAAAGATCTGCCCTTTGCTAGAAGAAGCATGAACTTCACCGTTGAAACCCGGAGAGTTTCCAAGGCCCGGGGCATGTTCCAGCCTTCCAAGAAGTCTAGAAATTTATAATTGTCAATGTCAAATTGATTAGTGCTCACACTTGACCCTTTTTGAGACTTCTTGTAATTATTGCTTCTTGACTTGACCGACGCCCAACTCCTACGTCTATCCACGATTGTAACGTAAAACTGAATAAACTCCTGAATACAACGAAGATTTATCATTAAAAAACATCCTACAAGGCAGCTACAAACTCCCAGGCAATTACAACTAGTAATTGATAAACAGGAGGCACTGGAAGGCCTCTTCCCGTAAGTTTTGTCAGATCTTCATCAACAAGTGGCAAAAGTATGGAAAGTACAATCTCCTTTGCAAATCTATACCGTCTTCTAAATTCTTCTTCACTATAATAATCGAAAGGATTTGTAAAATCCCGCACCACTTTTCGTGTAGTAATTGACCTTCGTTCGTTTAAAACATTGTTGACATAATTATCAAACTCCTCTTCACTGCTATAATCCATTGCTTTTGAAATAAAATACCTATTGCAAAATATAAAGGAAGGAATACAAACAAAATAACAAAGCAAAGCAAAATAAAATTTACCACAGAATGACAGAACATTACCTGATATTTGTGACATAGCTACACTATGCGTTGGCTAAAATAGCTGTCGAGCTACTTTACGTAAGGGTCATCCCAGTGAGCGCATAGCGTCGCGCATCACTCAAGTATTGTCTATGAATCGAATTTACCGACCCTATGCGTTCGTGTGCACTGTGAGACCTCACAGTATTGTTCTTGAATACGGGTGTGATTCTTTCGATAAACGTCCCAAGTGCAAAAATCGACATCATCGTACTCTTCGAAATAGTTATGTACGTGTACGTTTATGTTATCAGTGATGCTTGTGTTAGTGATAGTGCAAGTGTCGAGCAAAGTGATCGGTTAGATAAGGCGTCGTTGCGTATTTTTCGCGCGATCGATATCAGTGATACCAAGATGTAGAACTTGTATAGGTTACTTTTCTTTTACTTAGCTGTAGGCCTACTAACAAAATATTGTTCTATCATAATGTATAATAAGCATTTAATATCATTAGCTTTATATCATTTCTTATACTCGTATCATTACTAATTATTATGTTTATATCAATTTAGCATCCATCTCATCTCGCTGTCGGGAATATGTACGGTGAACCCGCACCATCCTCGCGCGTCAGCATTTTTACCTCATTGTCGCAGTATCAACGCGCGCGCTCGCATCAGTTCATATTAGCCATTCATACCGGGCGCGTGGCTCATTATCATTTTATTATTATCATTAGCTCAAAGTAGTTTGGAATAAATCCATTTACCTATCAACAACATCTATCATTTTAAAGGTATAAGACCTTACATGTTTGATGTGTGAATTACGACAATTATGTATGAACCTACACCTACAAATATGTATGCTGTTATACGCTGAAGTTTGTTAATGTTTGAGTATTTGTGTATAAAAGATGTATCTAATGATGAATCATGTTTGTTAATTGTGTGACATTGTTCTTTGAATTCAGGTAATTCACTTTCCTGTATTATCTAATAAATCTAGAACCTGTATCTGCAGGGTTAACAGAAGTAGGTAGGTACGTAGGTAATGCCACTATGATCGGTGGTTTCCACTATTTCATGAATTCTGTGCATAATTAATGTTTAATTGATCTGTGTGAGGAGATCCAGCTTAGGCCGATTATGGAATCACACCAATAATAGTATCTACCTTCGCTGTAAATCTAAACGATTCTAAACCTTTTTTGCCAACCGTGTAGTTTTTGTGGTTAAACTGGTTTCACGTAAAACTCCGTGGTGTGGGAAATAGTTCTGATTAGTGTCTGTTTGTAGCGATGTATTTTCGGACATGTGTCCGAGATCAATGTATTCTTGAATAAATTCTGTGTATAATTTTTTGAACTTCAGGTCCCTCTTGAATATACGTTTAAGTGACAGGAACCTAGAAGAAGCTTGCTCGTAAGAATCAACTAAGTCAGTAGGTGACTGTTTGAGTAGGATTGTAACCACGAATCGATCATCTGGTTGTCGAGTTGTGGTTTTGGTGAAAATATCCTCACAGGTTTGTTGTTCTTTGGACATGGTGTTACCTGGTATAACTGCGTCATGTTCGAAGAGCCTGGTGAGATCGTTTTCAATATCTGTTTGAACGTGGTGACAGTGGACTGTAGAACTGTATAATGTATTTGTATGAATTTTGTATAGATTTCACCTGAACCCAACAAACATTTCATAAGTCGCCACAACGTGCCGATTCTAACTTTTGGTTTTATACTTTGGTAGTAAATACGTCGCTATCACGTTAACACGACCCAAAAAGGGCCCATTTTATACAAGTTAGTGTCATAATAGAGTCGTGTATCAGTCGTATTAATCGCATTATGGTCGTGTAGTGGCCGTATAGATGTCGTGTGATGCACTTTTAATCGAGTTAAGATGTTTTATTACCACTGCTTTACGGCATTTTATCGATTATGTAGTGTTAATTACGACTTTTTTTACGGGTTTTTATTGTGAAGTGGATATCGTGAATGACACAATTTATTTTTACTGTGATAGAATTAATCTTGTAAGGAAGCCATTTTATTTTATCATTACGTATTACGTACATCATCGAAATTCATGTTCAAATAAATTGTTCAATTGGGAAATTAATTTTATCGAGTAATATGCGCTAGTAACCTCGATATAATGAACGCGCCTTATAAATTATTAAGATTTAAGCAGTAATTCTACTCTAATTTGACGAATGTGTAAACAGTTACCTTTGTACGACTTAAGAGTTTTTGACACGACCGTAATACAATTTCTTAACGACTTTTCACTATGTGCGCTTCTCTTGTGTCAGCCATATTAATGAAATTTGGGTTCAGTTCAGTTGGTAAATTCCATGCGAAAAACCATTTTAAATTTACATAAGTAATTAAACTAGTGATTTGTGTGTATAGTGGTCTCGGTTACAATAAAAAATGATCAGTGATTTAATGGACATCAATAAGTTTTTAACCAAATCTGATTTTATCATGTTGATACATATGAATTTGAGATGGCCATGGATATTTACACACTTTATACGCGCAGATTATTGTTTCGGTTGCAGATTTCCGATCATTAGCGATGAAACCAAACCTACACATTTTATAGTGGCTGAAGAAAATGTTAAATATATGATAAATTTAGATTTTTTCTGGTGTCCACGCTGCGCTTCCTTTGCCATATACGATCATTACCCGGAGGATGAATGTGAATATTGTAACTAATATTCTTATGCATCATATTTTTTTTTAATTTGAACGTGGATTATGGCGTAATGTTTTACTAATTATGTACCTACCTACCGCTACCTAACTAAAAGTTTATATTGGAGTGAAAATTACTGCTACTATAGATTGTGTGCTTCGGATTCATTCTCGTCATTTAAAACTATAGTTTGTAACTCCCTCATCTGTCCCAACTCGGTGACATTGACATTCAGCCGTTCAGCCGGCCGTCGCCGCCCCGCGCGCCTGCGGCGCGTGTCGTCGCTCGCTCGCCGCTTGCTCAGTTTGTCAAGTTTTGAAAAAAATAGCCGAAGTGAGTGTTGTGTTGTAACTGTTTCAAGAAAAATGCCTTATAAAATCATAGAAACCATCGAACGCGGAAGACGATTAATTGCAACAGTTCCCTCATTATGGGAAAGTGATGGAAATTTATATTGGCCAAGAAAAAATGTAAATACCTTGAAAAAAAACGAAAAATCCACACCTCAATCAGACTGGAAGTGTTTACCTTGCATACTATTACGGAAAAATATCTTGGATTATAAAACAGCAGAACAAGAGATGGCTCTGATGTCTGACACCACAGACACAGACAACAAGGAAAATGAGCATCCACGAAAAAATACTCCAGTTGAATTAAATTTGAATAATCTGGTTATGGAATGTTTAAAGGTAAGAGGTTTATCCTGATAAAGGAATTCATACTTAATTGTTCGTCATCATCAGCAGCCTATAGCAGTTCAATGCTGGACATAGGCCTCCCCCAACGAGCACCATTGCAATGCCTCTGCCTTCGGCTAGTCTTATCTAGCTCCTGCTGGCGACCTTTTGCACATCATCACTTCACCTAGCCGTCCTACACTACGCTTGCCGAGTAACTTAATTGTTAAATCTATCAAGTCAACAGAAAGGGCTTATTATCATTTCAAATACGATTATTTTCTCACAAATACGACCCTAAGCTTTAGAACAACTAAAAGTATTGTCAAAAATTGGTATTGTAAAATGAAAAATGTTTTTATGCCGCCTTAATTGTTGTTTGTGTATGTTATAGACAAGTAAAGTGGCTGAAGAAGCATCCCCATCGTTGGCGGCTGAAGACGCATCTACAGTCATAGTAGTTAAAGACTCATCTTCAACGATAGCGACAGATGATGCATCCTCAACTACGGTGGCGAGAAACTCATATTCAATAGCAGAAGCAGAAGAGGCACCCTCAGTTGTCATGGTAGTTGAGTCTGAGAATGCACACATATCGTTAGATGAAAATAACATCTTAACACAAGACCCCCAGGTTAGTTCAGTCAGTAGCATAATTTTTACAGTCACCAAAAGATAATGTAGCTCAACCTAAGGTTCACATTTGCTTTTGGTAAGATTGAATATAAACACATATGCTTAGGCTTATACTTAAATATTGACACTTTGCGTTAGATCAGTAATATCACTTTGTACATACTGTTTCAAAGAATTCTATGTCAAAAGTCGGCAACACATTTTGTTGATCTGCCTATACACCACAAGGGTGATTTTTCTGTGAAGTGACCGGTTGCCACCCCCAGCTTACTCAATTTCCTTTGTTTTTAAAAGAACATTACAAATGCAAGGGAAAATAGTTTCAACCTGGAAAGGCAGATCTTGCGGCCATGGTACCTACCTTCCTATTTTTTATTTGCACAAGAGTCTTCTTTTATACATGAATTTGTATTCATGATGTTATTGCTATGTTGCATTGCATTTGTTGGTATAGCTTTGATTTTACCGAACTTTTTTTATTTCATGAAATTGATCAACTTAATGATCCCCAATTTCCAGAGCCCCAAACTGCCACCACTAACGAAACTATTCAGCTTCCTCCAGAAATTGGATTTTTCGTAGAAATTATGTCAAATATTCAAGAAAACCAAAAAGTTCTGTTTGAAAATCAACAAAGAATGCTTAAGAGCCTTGCTTTAGTAAATATTAAACTAGAAGAATTCTTCACGCGGTCACAGAGACAATTTAAACAGGAACATCATGAACAGTCATCTTGTTTCAAAATGATCACAAATATAGAGGAATTTACTGCCTTTGAAGAACAATTGAATGATCCCTTGATGGAATCAAAATATTTTAAAGAATTTTCTATAATTTGTAGTGATAAAAAAACTGGACATAATAATGCCTACGCATTAGTAGATATAATGTTTGACCGTAAATTTATGACGCGATGTTCTTGGGGAGGTGGTACAAAAGGAGAACCTAAACATTGTTTTAAAGCATTTTCAAAAACATTCGACTTATTTTTAAAAGTAGTGCACCAATACGATAAATCATTTAGTAAGCCAATTTGTGAGGACTTTTTCAAAAATGTCATGCGTCATTCTGCGAAAAGAAACACTGCTAAACGTGTACGCATTTCTACAACCAAGAAGAAGATTACTAAAAGTGTAACTGAAAACAAATTGCAAGATAAAAATAGTCCGGAACGTTCTAGTGTTAGTCATCCGAATCAATAAGTAAAAATAACTAGCTTTAGTCACCTAAGCAAAATTTAACACATATCACAGAAAAATCTACTTTTTTTAAATCTATTTAGAAAACTTAAATTTAACTATTATTCTATCATACTTAAGAACTATGACATCAGTTTTATAAAAACACATGGGACGAAGACTATATTTGTGAATTATATCTTTAAAATAACTGACCGGTATTGTCAACCTGCTGACCGGCATTGCCCGCCATGTCCGGCAATACCGGTCAAAGCTATATTTTCTATTAAAAGTAATTTTTTTTAATAAAATTTAAATTTTAGTAAAAAATATAGCTTTGACCGGTATTGCCGGTCATGGCGGGCAATGCCGGTCAGCAGGTTCCACAAATATAGTCTTCGTGAGACTCGTATCCCAAGCATTTGACGTGACTCCAATGCCTAATGTAGGTACTCAATTAAGTTTGTAAGTATTTTGGTAACATACCGTGTTTTCAATGATTATGTTAGTAAAAATAACTAGTTTGCCTTATTTTACACCGACAACCCACTTCGGATAATAATTATGTAAAGAGAGTTGTTAAAATTTTATGATTGTTATACTTTTTTAAGTCTTAACCCAAGTCTCAAAGATAATCTAGGTAGGTAATTAATTAAGTTTGTAAGTATTTTGGTTACTTACCGTGTTTACAATGATTATGATAGTAAAAATAACTATTTTGCCTTATTTTACACAGACAACCCACTTCGGATAATAATGATGTAAAGAGAGTTGTTAAAATTTTATGATTGTTATACTTTTTTAAGTCTTAACCCAAGTCTCAAAGATAATCTAGGTAGGTAATTAATTAAGTTTGTAAGTATTTTGGTTACTTACCGTGTTTTCAATGATTATGATAGTAAAAATAACTATTTTGCCTTATTTTACACCGACAACCCACTTCGGATAATAATTATGTAAAGAGAGTTGTTTAAATTTTATGATTGTTATACTTTTTTAAGTCTTAACCCAAGTCTCAAAGATAATCTAGGTAGGTAATTAATTAAGTTTGTAAGTATTTTGGTTACTTACCGTGTTTTCAATGATTATGATAGTAAAAATAACTATTTTGCCTTATTTTACACAGACAACCCACTTCGGATAATAATTATGTAAAGAGAGTTGTTAAAATTTTATGATTGTTATACTTTAATTAGTTGTAACCCTTGGTTCTGAGAGAATCTAGGTAGGTACTTAATTAAGTTTGTAAGTATTTTGGTTACATACCGTGTTTTCAATGATTATTATAGTAAAAATAACAAGTTTGTAAGTATTTTGGTTACTTACCGTGTTTTCAATGATTATGATAGTAAAAATAACTATTTTGCCTTATTTTACACAGACAACCCACTTCGGATAATAATTATGTAAAGAGAGTTGTTAAAATTTTATAATTGTTATACTTTTCTAAATCTTAACCCAAGTCTCAAAGATAATCTAGGTAGGTACTTAATTAAGTTTGTAAGTATTTTGGTTACTTACCGTGTTTTCAATGTTTATGATTTTAAAAATAACTAGTTTGACTTATTTTACACAGACAACCCATTTCGGATAATAATTATGTAAAGAGAGTTGTTATAATTTTATGATTGTTATACTTTTCTAAGTCTTAACCCAAGTCCCAAAGATAATCTAGGTAGGTACTTAATTAAGTTTGTAAGTATTTTGGTTACTTACCGTGTTTTCAATTATTATGATAGTAAAAATAACTAGTTTGCCTTATTTTACACAGACAACCCACTTCGGATAATAATTATGTAAAGAGAGTTGTTAAAATTTTATGATTGTTATACTTTAATTAGTTGTAACCCTTGGTTCTGAGAGAATCTACCTACCTTTTTAAGTAAATACTGCTAATGATTATATGTGATTAAATTTTGATTGGTTAATAATAAATAAAACCACCCATAGCGATTTTTTCTTTTATTTCAGAGTATGAATGAGTGGTACAAAATAAATATTTGAACCATATTCTGTAGTTACTAACTTACATTTTATGTCACTTATATTAACCGTCGCTTCCAATCGTCTAATACTGTTACACTTTATCTTATAAATATTAATAAATGAAGACCTAATCGGTGTATCAAAAACATCGTTGACATTTTGAATAATATTCCCAATCAAACTTATACACGTCTCGTTGTCTACAATAGATATTAGTTCGAAAATATCACAATTATTAGTCAAAACCCACTTATTTTGATTAGCTGTGGAGAGAATAAATGATTCCAGACGAATTACTTTTATAGCAGTATTTTTATACATATATGTTTTAACGACAGGCCTGTTATCATTGTTGCTATTAATACTTAATTCTTCTATTTCTATTACATTTCTTTCCATTAGTCGGTTTGCAATTTGCTCTAGAGGTTTGTTTCCTTTTCTTATCATTCGTTTAATAGAACTTAATTTATTTTCGAAGGGATAAGCATTGAATGTTTGCAATTTACCAAATCTCTTAACTTCATTAACAAGATGAATCAGGTTATGGACGTTACTTGTGATATATTCTCTACCATAATAGTCTCCGTAATGCTCAACGAAATGTACCAACATCGTTTGTGCAACTGGTAATAACTGAAAATGATGTTGACTTGAACAAATGGTTACAGCACAAAAGAAATTCAAGAAATGGTGGTATGGACCATCAGCTAAAACATCCTTTAGTATTATGAAACTAACATAGAAAAGAAATGTGCGATATTCGGTAGCCTTCCAGTTAGATAAATCATGTAGACCTCTCAAATTCCTATGAATTTCCTTTGGCATATGACAGCTCAGTATAAATTGCGTCACTTTTGCTATCTCTCTTGTCGACCATTTGGTGATAAGTTTTCCCAGATTCCCATCCCTCCATCCAAACAATAATCGCTTCATAATGCCTAAATCAATCAAGTGAAGGGAATCTCCAACCGGGAAATCTTCAATCATGTCTATAGGCAATTGAAGAAAAGGTGAATCGCGTTTGTGGTGGTCGCCATATTTATTACAACGAAAATCTGCGTCGTTTCTTAATGCGCCATCAGTTCCTTGAAATGTGACAGTATGAGATGCATGAGAGTATTCACCAACAACATTACATTTAAGACATCCATGTTTTGCGTTAAAATTACATACTCCTGAAAAATAAAAAGAGAAATTAATAATAAAAAGTACATTATAAATAGCAATTCAACTAATCTCAATAAAGACGTAAAAACGTCGAAATATAGTAGGTAAATTAAAGTGAAATGGATTTAAAATGCTGTACCTTTAATTAATGCTCTTGCAGGAGAATCGCATATAACAGCCCTCAGTTTTACCGTGGTTGTTGCATGAGTTCTCTGCTGTGTAGTGAATTTTAAATTGTTGCGGTAAAGCACTAGCATTTCATCAATAAACGGTTGTAAGAATAAGCTTAAATCTATTGGTTTACTTGTGCCCTCGTATACACCCACGACCAATGGTGGAATGTTGGGGTATTCGTGAATGTTGCACAATATTGGCCAAACTTGGTGTTTAGAACTTTTGAATAATGGTAAACCGTCAATATTTACATTAAGCGATATGCACTTTGGAACACTATCTAAGTGTAATAAAACCGTTTTCAACATAGATATAAGGCCATTATGCCAATAATGACCGGAATCAACTGGAATTATGGATACTTCTTTTTTTTGGCTGTTCAAAAGTGTTCGTGGATCTTTTGGAACTGAACCGGGAATCCTTTTATTCAGAATTTTGTTTAGCTCTCTCAGCGCTTCTTGTGTTATATTGAAATTAATTGCCCATTTATTTAAATCATCACGAAGTATATAATTTTTACTGGCTTCGCTTTCACTGTTATAATCGGAACTATCACTAAGACATAATTTATCAAAATTTTCATCTACTTCATCTTCTTCTGACTCTACTATTATAGAACCACTGGATCTCATTTCTGTGCGTTGAGCAACATCATAACTTATAGACCCACTTTGCACCGAACTCAAATCTCCTGAGTTCAAAATTAAACCTTGTACGGAACCAATTTCAGTTTTTTTACAGTTCACTTGTCGTGTAGAAATATTTGACGTAGTAAAATTGGAACTAAGAAGCGAAATATAGTTTTTTTTACTTTTCTCTTAAAAGCACCACTTTTTTTTTACATTTGACCAGCTTTTTCTGTTCATTTTAAAGAGAGAAGTGTTGTTCTATATTACAAAAATATGGTAGTACCTAGTCGTTAAAGAGTAGGACAAAAGTGTTCAAATTTAGTTAAAATAGTATAAGAGTGAAAATTACCACTCTTACACAATCGTCACATAAAAGTAGTTCTAGCGACTCTAATACGATTGAAATTATAGTCGTATAAGAGTACGATTGATCACTTTTACACGAACGTCACGTAAAAGTAGTTCTCGCAACTCTAACACGAGTAATGCTGGTGAAAAGTCGTATAGACGTTACTAAGATCTCAGCATTGGTTATACTACTGAAAGTAGTATAATTGTCATTAAATCAGTCATATAGAAGTTTATACGATGTCTATATACGACTAGAAGTTGTATAAACATAAAGAGGCTTAACGTCATATTACACGCAAAAATTACTTCAATACGATGTTTATAGCATATTGAGCCGCGTAACTTGAACTTATATGACTGAAATGTTTGTTGGGTAACTAACCTAATCGTGTTTCACTTAGAGTTGGTTTTGCCTTGCCTAATGACATGCGCTCGCTACCGAGTAGGTACATCCCAGAAAATATCTGCGCCTAATAACATGTCTACCTGTGACGGTATGTTAAAAGTAGGGTCAGCTAATTGTATGTGGCTAGGTATGTTGAGTGTGATGCAACTGAATTGAGATGAGGGTAATGATTGTGCTATCTGAGGCACAACAAAACAATCAACAACTGTTTTTATGTATTGTCGTATTTGGATTGAATCGTAACCTTGCAACGGTTCGAAATGTGTGATAATTGGCTGTTGAACCCTTCAACGGTCGTGCGCGTTGAGAAGGTATTTAAATTGAGTTGTTTCGTCAATCTTTCGGAGATAAAACTCGTGGTGCTACCACTATCGAGAAGCACGCGTATAGATTGAGCGTGTTTGGTTTCAGGATTAGAAACTTGAATAACTGCTTTTGAAAGCAAAACCAAATCATTGGTTGTGTTTGATTGTTGGCGCGCAGGAACGCGCCTTGCTTCACGGACGCAGCTGCGGTATGCAGCGGGGCGCGGGGCGCCACGCCGGCACTTAAATAGGAACGCGCGTCTCTCCGCGGCCTCTTGCGACACGCGTCGCCCGACCATACGCACGCCTAACTCAAGGCATCATTCCATTTCTATTCTGTACAAACGAAGTTTAATTAAATACTCTGATATCTATAAATTCTCTCATTTATGTCCTGTAGCAGACATACATTTTTTTGGCGCCCCCGGATGGGCACGATCCACCAACGTTTCGGTTAACAGCCGAACCTCACACGTGGTGAACAGAAGATCTGGACGTCTGGCGCAACAGCCGAGCCTCACACGTGGAGAACAAGGAAGATCTGGACGTCTGCTCGCAGCGCATCGAGCATCAACCTAACAAGGAGAGTGCCGTGAGCTTATCCCTATTTCCTACCTATTTTCAACCTTCATTTGTGCGGATAGGGTTTGATGACCTCAGACTTAGTGCGTGTTTCATCATCTTTTATCATCATCTTTATTGACCATCACTATTCAGCATCACTTTTATTCTTAATATTGATAATTTGTCGAGGCATTATCGCCGATATTTTGTCGATTCAACAAAAAACGTGTCTCGCACGTAACCACATTCCTTATCTCTCATCATCTTTTTATACCTACGTGCGCTAGATTGCCACAGGTATCGACCATCTCTTTAATATTAAATAAAGCTTAATATTTTTCACCATAATTTATGAAATATTGCCTAATATTTCTCATCATCTTTGTTTGTACCTGCCTAGTCACATGGTACCTATCTAGGTTAGGTACAGACCCTCAAACCCTACCACATACATTACTTACTTGATTGCATTTAATCACATTTGCACCATCATTTATGAAATATTGCCTAATATTTCTCATCATCTCTATCCATCATCTTTTTTGAACAATTAGCATAAGGCTATATTGTCACTTTCACTGCACCACACTGCCACGTGTTCGCAGATTGAAGGATAGCTACAAACATACCTAACGTGTACCTTTATTACAGCTATCCTACACAACACTAAGCATACTTTGCTTTACAATCAATTCCTGTTTTTGATAATTTGCATTTCTACCTACCCATATACAAGTGCCTACCTACTCTCTTCTCTCTTCTTACCTACTATGCGCTGATTCCCATCTGCAATATTCTAATTTTATTAAGCCTGCTCTGCAATATATTTTCAAATTTGCACCTTTGATACTGCGTCATACCTACCTACCTACTACAGTTACAATCCCATTCAACTTAAAGCCACTTGCTCCTATCACTGTTTGCTTACGCATGTACTGAGGCTTGTGTCTTCGGCCGCATTTCAGGTTATCCGTCGCCGCAGAGCCGGGCTACATCTGCTCGTTTTGAGCTACCGCGTGGCCACGCGTGCGCCACTCACGCCCGCCCGTGCCAGAAATCACTGACCGGGCGAGCCTCAGCACTTCGCCGACAAAATAAGGAGCGTAAGCCGTAAACCGATTATTATTTTAAATTCTAACCATTTTGTTTCACTTTGAACTTTTTCAACTGCTTACTATTGATTATTTCATTGATTGTTTCGCGTTCAAATCATGTCTAAATCACCCGTACCCATGCTTGGCGATAGCTTAGCATCGCTTGATGAGCTCGCTGAGCTCAAGGTCAAGCGTAGCTCGGTTAAAGGACAAGTAACTAAGTACACTAATTACCTAGCTCAAATTGATAAAAATGAGACTTTATCCGAACTTAAAATCTATGAATTAACTGTAAGATTGAACAAGTTTTTGGATCTTCAATCAAACTTTGATAGGATGCAGACTCGCATTGAAGTTTTAAATAGATTAAATCTTGAAAGTGAATTGACGGAGCGAGACATCATCATCATCATCATCATCAGCCTATATTAGTCCACTGCTGGACATAGGCCTCCCCCAATGAGCGCCATAGCGCCCTGTCTTCGGCTTGACGCATCCAGCATCTACCTGCAGTCTTTCGGAGACTTTTATTTTATTTGTATTTTGTATTTTCCTCTATACTTTCTTACGGAGCGAGACAGTATAGAGGATAATATTTTCTCTTGTATAGCTCTCACTCAAGTCTTACTAAAGTCAGATTCTCCCCGTAACCCTGATCACTCCTCGCACTCCTGCTGTAATCATGATGAGTGTCCTCAATCATATCATGCGGCCAGTTTCAAACTTCCCTTTATTCAAATTCACAAATTTGACGGGTCATTTTATAAGTGGTTAGAGTTTCGCGACGCATATGAGTCACTCATTCATAACAATGATAGAATCCAACCCGTGCACAAGTTTCACTATTTGTGTTCCTATCTCGAAGGAGAAGCCGCCCGAATTATTTCCAATTTAGCAATATCAGAAGATAATTACGATAAGGAGTGGGATCTTCTCGGGGAAAGATATAACAACAAACGACAACTTGTCACTAACCATTTAAATTCTCTTTTTAAAATTGAACAGGTGCGAAACGAGTCTGATAAGTCACTTAGATACTTAGGGGATCAGGTAACTAAGAATTTAAATAAATAAATAAAAAGAGCTTTATTGTTCCAAAACACTAATTTTAACAGTATTAATATAAGAACTTAAGTATAACTACTTCCTATAGAAAGTTTGTTTATGTAACTATTCCTTGTTACATAAACAAACTTTCTAAATTACTTATATACGCAGTGCAGGACCTAAATCATTTGCAGGTCAATTGGTAAAGCATTAGAGACTTGCGATACGCTGCCGTTGGCCCAATTTGAGAAGATAGAAGGTGAACTACCTCCACAAACATCAACAGATCTCAGTACAGACCAGAAATATTTACAAGAAATTACTACTGCTGTCATTAATGGATCCTGCCCTCCCGATTTGTTACACAGAAGCCCTGGTAAGCTATCCCATGCCCGCTGGTTGACAAGAGCTAATCGCATACTGCGTTTATATATTTCTACGGAAAATCCACAACAAAATCTAGTGATGTTAGCAACGTTTATCGTAAAATCATACGCCCCTGTCTGGTTTGCCATCAAAACACATTCATCCTGCAAAGAGGGCTCAAAACATTTATGGAAGCTCATTAATACCACTAGATATTTATCCGACGAGTTGTTAGCGATAGTGGACCCTGTTTTGATTCGAAACAGCTATTTTGCTCATCCAGAAAACTTGTTGTTGAGTATGATAACCAGTGATCGGAATTAGGTGGGCTAAAATACCTAAAGTTCAAAGAACAGAGGCAAAAAAAAATGGAGACTTCCTTACTACAATAATTTTATTGGACCCAATTGGGACGAAAATGGAATACTTCTCGCAGTTAGCATGTATATTTAATATTAATGTTTTTATAATATTACGAACTAATTCAAATCATTTTTAACCATCCAACCCAACCAACCATCTTTTTAACCAACTGCAAGAAGTTTAATATTTTATAACTTACATTTCTAATTGTTATTAGCTCAGGTAAAAAACTGATTCACCTCATTGTTTTCTTTTCCCAGAATAGCCGAAGCTTGTTGTCTCTTTCTAGATTTTGCTATCTTTTGTTTGTCACTGGTTTGCAGTGTAAGTACTTATTCAATAAACAATGACAAAAAGGTTGATGGATAGGGTTGAGGGCGTGTTTCGCATTCCTAGAGTCGTCATGCGTGCTTCACTCACTCCTGTAGCTACCCCCGTTGTGTACGCATCTCTGACTCGTGAACTTTTATTTGACCAGTGTTTGTTTTATCGTTTATTGGATCTGCTTCACATGACTACCTTGGCTTGAATTTACGGACTTCGATTTACTGCTACTGCAACTACATCACAGCCTTCACTGATACCTACTTGTTTTGGCAATCAAACTACTTGGTAAGTCTTTGATTTTAACTCAAATTTTAATACATTCTAACGATTAAACTATTTTCGATACATTAACCAAATTCAAACAATTTTATTCAACAACTTGTGGATCATATTTTAAACAATTGCTTTATCTACTTACTCGCAATTGTACCTATCATTAAACCATTTTTTTACGCTAAGAAGACACCCCGGGATAAAGATACTTACCGTATATTTTTTCTCGTTATTTACAGTAATTGTGCAATCAAATGGCGACCAAACCTACCGAAGGGATTGTACTGTCGTGGATTAAAGATCACCCTGAATTGTACTACGACCCCGCTAGCAGTACGATATATTGTTCTAAATGTGAGAATACTATTCTATGCAAGAAAAGTAATATCAAGAGGCATATTGACGGGCCGAAACACCAAGGTACTGCTGGCCGCCGAAATCAATTATTTTATCTTGATTTAATACAGTTTCTTATATTGTGTAACATACCCTGGTCACGAGTAAATCGACCAGAGTTTAAAGCTTTTTTACTTAAATATATGTGTTGTAAATGTACAAAAGTTAAAACGATTCCCGATGAATCGTTATTGAGAAAAGTTTACTTAGATATTGTTTTTAAAAAAAAAATTGCTTCAATTTATGACCATGTTCATAATCAAAAACTTTGGATTTCTCTAGATGAAACTACCGATTATTTAGGTCGTTATATTGTAAATTTTCTAGTAAAACCTGTAAATGTGGTAACAAACAAACCATTTTTAATAGCTTGCAAAATGTTAGAAAAGGTGAATGGCGAGACAGTAGCTCAATTTGTGATTGGATGTTTAGAAAATATGTGGGGAGACTCCTATGAAGCCAAAGTAGGAGATGTCTTAGTATTATGTTCTGATAGCGTAGCATATAATATGTTAAAAGCAGGAAGAATTTTAAAAAACTATTTGCCGAATATGATGCATGTAACCTGTTTAGCACACGCTCTTAATCTCGTTGCAGAACAGATAAGGGCAGAATATGTAGATGTTGATAGGTTAATTTCAAATGTAAAAAAGATATTTTTAAAGGCTCCCAATAGAGTAAAAATATTAAAGGAAAGGTTTCCGAACATGCCATTACCACCAGAACCTGTCATAGCCAGGTGGGGTACATGGCTAGAAGCAGTCTCGTATTATGCCAAATATTACGAACAAATTAAAACGATTGTAAGACTTCTTAGAAGCTCTGAAGCTTTATCCATCAGGCACGCTAAAGCTGTGCTAGAAAAAAAAACTTTAAATACCGATTTAGATTATATTGACGAATATTTTAAAATCATTCAAATTTCATTAAAACGATTACAAAAGTCTAATTTATTGTTAACAGAATCTTTCCAGATATTTGACGAAACCAGAATAATTTTAAGCTGGTATTCATCTGAAAGAGTCAAAATAAAACTAGAAAAGGTTATGGACAGAAATCCCGATCTAGATGCATTAAGAGATATTTGTGAGAATTTAGAAAAAGAATCGGAGAATGAAAATGAATCTTTGTCATACTATAAATATGTACCTATAACTTCAGTTGATGTTGAAAGGTCCTTTTCTACCTATAAATGGATCTTAAGTACAAAAAGAAATCGTTTAAAGATTGAAAATATGGAAAAACTCATGATAATTTATTTTAATACTTCAGACGAAAATACATCTGATGATGACAAAGAAAACTCCATTCCTGATGGTGATGATACATTTAGCTATTCAGATTAACTGACTAATTTCTACATCAACTGAAATAATAATCTCCTGTGTCTCTTAACATTTGGTTACTTTCATAATTTTTACGTTGATTCCAATGATTGTACAACATGAATAAATGGTGGGAAAACTATAAAATTGTTTTTTTAACCTTTACCTACTTTGTTAGTCACACTAATATTATAAATGTGAAAGTTTGGATGGATGTTTGTTACTTCTGGGACAAAAAAATAAACGGACGAAAAATTGGGACGTTAAAATATTTAGTCCTAAGGCGTCTCCATTTGGTCTCTGTTATTTTTCGAACTTTAGGTATTTTAGCCCGCCTAATTCCGATCACTGATGATAACCGATTCACAAAAGCACATAAGAGAACTCGCTGCAAGACGCATTTTAAAAGCTCGTCAAGTGAAGAATAATTCTGTTTTGCGCATGTTTGATTTGACATAGACTTGATTGATTGGCAACAAAATATATACGAACCCCCAATACTGATAAATATTTCCGATGAGCAGTTACAAGATCTAATTGAAAATGGAGGAGATGCAGTTTTGGAATTTATGAGATTGCCCTGCCACACCCAGGCTGTGGAGAGATCAGTAAAAGTTGTAACAGAAGCATCTCTAAGTGTATGCGACAAGCCAAAAAGAGAGGGATTCATAAAGTCTAAATTAGCATCTCGAAAGCTCATGCCAAAGTTTGAGACGAAAAAGGACTTTTGCCATAAAAAATGACGTTTTTCATACCATGTAATTTGCTGAACCTGTGGTTACTTTTAAAATAAATGATTATATTAATTAAAACATACTTTTATTTCAACATTGACATGCATAACATATTATATATAATTATTATTTAGTTTATAGGGTGTACTTTACAAAACGTCTAAAAAACTTCTTAAATGAAATTTCAAGTCTATGGCGGGAGCTCAAAGTGTCGAGCTAGAACTTTCAAATTAAGAGGTGTTTTTTATCATTATATAAGGCAACTTTTCCCTGGTATTCCAAATACAAGTTTAAAAAAAAAAAATTTTTCATACAAAAGTGTTCCGTCCTAGTGGTCATACTCCCCCACGGTGACCTGCCGGATTGGGGGAGGTGGAGAGGCTGGGCGCTTGCTAGTTTTTTGAACATTTTCTACGTTTCCTTGCGATGAGGTTCGATTAAGATTTAGTTGCGACGAGCGAAGATAGCTAGTAATTTCTCGTGACCTATTTTTCTTGGATAGATGTTTTGAGCTTTCTCCTGTATTTTTCTTTGCGTTCGCATTCTCTTTCTCTTCCGGTGATGATGAAGATGACGCAGACATAAATCTTTTCTGGGTGTTTCTTTCTGCAGGTACCAATGATGATGATGATGATGATAATAGGTCTCTTGATTGTGGGGTCACAATTTTGTCGTACCGTAGCACTACCCTTTTCCCCGCTTCTCGTTCTTTTTTCAAGGTTTCTTGAAGTTCTTTCATTTTTTGTAGAACGCTAGGAAAGAAGTCCTCTTTTATGTAAATACCTGTATTTTCTAGAAATTTTCTCTTCTTCAGAATTTCTATTTTTTGGCCTGTAGTTGTTGTTGTGATCACTACAGGTCGTATTTTTCCCGTATATTTTCCCATTCTATGTACATTTTCAAATTCAGATTTCTGGCAAGAAATTTCCATGTTTTTATTTATAAACTGCAAGATTTTAGATTGTAGGTTTTCATACCATGTTTGATTTTCTTCTACTCCAAAAAATATGACATTTTTGCTTCTCAGCTTTTTATCGAATATGTCAATAAGTTTTTGTTGCTGTTCTAATTTTATTTCTAGTTGCTTTGTTTTTTCTTCCAAGATAATGAATTTTGTGTCGATATTGCTATTAATTGATTCCTTAATATTTTGCTCCATCTCTTTCATATCTTGTTTTTGTTGAGATAAGTCTTCTTGAATCTTTTGTAACAATTTTATAATATCTTCCATTATTTCGTTGAGTTGAATTTTGCCCCCTCTGTTGGTATTATTATATCAGTGGATCTAACTGCAGGGTGGTCGTTTCTTGGTTTTTATGTAATTTGACTTCGACGCTAGATGGCGCTGTCAGTAATTTCTATGCAGAGAGATGAGTAATTACTTGCAAGTTTCTGTTGAATTTTTAGGTTAATATTCTGATTTCGTGAAATATGCTTTCCATCACTTTTATACCACTGTATTTTTAAAGAGACTGACCTTCTCGTTTCCGTTTAGTTTTGTATAATCTTCTAGATTTATTAATAAGCTTGTTTCGTATAGACTTTTGTCGGCGGTTGTTTTACGTTTTTTCTTTTGTGTTCCTGGATTTCTGGGCCAGATAACAATGCACCGTCTCGATCCGTATTCAATTCACACTTTTGTATTTGAAACTGACTTATTTATTCACTGATTTAATTTTAAGAGATTATTTTTCACGGAGCTGATGTAAACAAAAGCACAGTAGCGCCCTCTCCGAAACTAAGAATTTACGAGCATTAAATTCATTAGGTCAACCGACCGAACATTGGGACACTAATTGTGCATATGATCAGTAGCAAACTAGACTAGAATAGTTTCACTAAATGGGAGGAGTACAAAAGTGACCTTCATGATCTACCTTCATTTAACGATTTCAAACAATTCCTTAACTCGCGTGCTGATGTTTTAGAATCCTTGAATAGATCCAAAAGGGATCAATCAAAAAATAACTAAAGATCAGTCTCTAATACAAAATCATTTGCAATTTCAGCTGATAATGCAGAGCGGTCTTGCGTCGTTTGCAAAGGTGACCATCGCCTCACTGATTGCAAGGTCTATAAGGCGCTGTCTACCGACGAGCGATGGAAACAAGTAACAAAGCTCAAGCTGTGCCACAACTGCTTGGGATCAGGGCATACCACAAATCGCTGCCGCTTGGGTGGCTGTCGGGTATGTAAGAGGCAACACAACACAACATTACACAAACACAACACAGACACTTCTAAACCATCTGAGCCTTCTTCGGGTCAAGTAAATATCAAGGAAGATATCATAGAAAAGGAGTCCACATCAGTCGCTTTGTCAGCAGTTTCTTCCAATGAAATATTGCTAATTTTATTTTATGTAACTAGATAGTACCTACTATTTAAAACAATTTATTTTGCAGATATTGACTGCACTGGCATTTGTCGCTCATAGCCCGCTGTTTCCAGAGCTGTGAGGGAGGTGTTGGTGGCACTTATTTTGGTCTATCCCATATATGTTCCTTGGCCAACACGAAGAGATCAAAGCAACAAATTAAAGAGCAAGTGAGTTCATGAATATGATACCTATACAGGGTGGAATTTTGTAATGCCACCTGGAGGGAAAGTACTCTTAATACTGTTTATAGAAAATTGTACTCAAAGAAAACATTCCTTTAATTTTGAAAAGAAAGAAAACTGCATTCAAAGATTTTCGAAAATTCGCTTGCCACACCCGGGAATCGAACCGACTAAAATCTGTAAAAATTACACCCTGTACTTTTGACTGACTGTCACTGTCAAGTATCTTGAAATACTGGATCTCTTAAGAAATGAGTTAAATGGTTTCCCCGAGGCAGAGCGAAACCAAATAATTCTACAGCAAGATGGTGCTCCAGCCCATAACAGCAGAATCACTACTGCCTACATTAATAACCATTTTAATACCTGGATTGGTACCAACGGCAAAATCCAGAGATGGCCTGAGAGATCACCAGATCTCACCCCTTTAGATTTTTTTTGTGGGAATATGTAAAAAATCTAATTTACATGAAATCTTATGCGAATGTAAACGAGTTGAGAGTTGAAGTTCAGAATACGATTTAAAATATTCACCACAACACGTTATTAAAAGTTACTAGAAATGAATTCGTTAGAAGAATACATTTGTGTATCCAAGAAAATGGAGCCCATTTCGAGCAACTAATTAGTTAGTTTTTATTGTAAATAATAAAAATATTTCCTTTCATTTAATTCATTAAGTTTGTTAGAGAGATTTCATCCTTATTATTGACCCTAACGATCTATGCAATAAAAGTACAGGGTCGAATTTTTACAGATTTTAGTCGGTTCGATTCCCGGGTGTGGCAAGCGAATTTTCGAAAATCTTTGAATGCAGTTTTCTTTCTTTTTAAAATTAAAGGAATGTTTTTTTACAGTATTAAGAGTACTTTCCCTCCAGGTGGCATTACAAAATTCCACCCTGTATATAGATTAGAAACTGTCGAAATCAGATAAGTGTCTGTCTCCCTTAAACTCCGACCTTTTACTTACCATATCGTCATGATTAAAATAGAAGCTAGCTAAGCTGTTTAGTACCACACACAGTGTTTAGTACACTTTGTACCTAAACCCTAATTATACATAATGTATATACATTCATTGTTATAATTTTCTACAGATTGCAGAAGAATTGAAAGCCAGCGCTGAAAGCTGTTGTTGTAGAGTCAAACCAAAACTTCTAGCCGGTCGAGCATTGCAGCAAGCTGTCGTTGGCAAATAGTGGCAAGGCATGGAATCAGCCATGTCGACAAGATAATGACTGTCATGATGATAATGTAAATAGTATTAATAAATTCATTTAAACACTTTTAACTCCACATGTGAGATTATGCATTGTTGTAGTTTTTAAACATAGCAATAACAGAAAACATTGTTTTCTGTTATTGCTATCAGTTATTATTTAGTTATTATAACTTTTCATTCAAAAATGTCTATGTTGGCATAAAATATCTTGTATTCTACTGAGTATCCAAGAATCTGCAGGTTTAGAGTAAAAATAAATACCATTTTTTATATACACATTTTTTATTCATTAATATAATCATGTATGTACACTTATGCTAATTAAAACATTAAAACAACACTTAAACTAATCAAAAGCGCTCTAAGCTAAACTTGCTAAACTTGTCTAATTGTTTTACATAGGTAGGTTATATTTGTGTTATGTTTTCGAAAGACACAAAGATTGAGTGGGAAAAATAATGCTCCGCAGACCATGTAAATCTTTGTTGTTGCAACAGTGAAGCGACGACAGCATACATTTTCATATTTTGTATTCATTGTAGTACTGAAAAAGAACGGTAGATTATTATTAGGTATTAGTAGGTAGACCTATACAACAAAGAGTGGGTTCTCCTTACTGAGGACCGAGATGAGTGGAAGAAGGGGGGGGGAGGCCTTTGCTCTGCAGTGAGACACTGCGGGCTAATATAATAATAATAATTAGTAGGTACTAGTTTATGCTTGTAAAAGTGTGAAACTATCTAAGCAACTACATGGTATTATGGCCTCTCTGTACTTGTTTGCGATAAAAAATG
Organism: Eupithecia dodoneata; assembly: GCA_947044415.1. Taxonomy (NCBI): domain Eukaryota; kingdom Metazoa; phylum Arthropoda; class Insecta; order Lepidoptera; family Geometridae; genus Eupithecia; species Eupithecia dodoneata. The sequence goes on from OX345670.1 coordinate 9,300,043, forward strand.
GAGTAAGTATTGAGTACAGGTTCATATAGAATAGTATTATAGTAGTTGCATTTCTTACCAATCTCCACTCGTCTCCCGTTTTTGACGGCGAGTCTGAGCTAATACCATTTCTTTATGAGATCGTACCACTTCCTTCGAGATAGCTCTAGGATAAGATAAGGCATTCTAGAATAATGCCCTAGCGCCAAATATCGGTGGCAGTCGAGGTAGTCAAGGAGGGCCTTAATTTGTTTCAGCAGTATCATTATCCATTGATTTTGTGTGAGAAATCACGAAAAATCAAACATAAATAACAAAGTGTTTTCTTTCTTGAATACGAGTAACTTTGACATGAGTTGCTATATGACGTTTACATTGACAACTTGAAACTCTTTTATCTATGTCATTCAAGCGTAGCACTCAAATTTTGTTGCGTTGTAAGTATTTTAGAGCGATGTAAATAGACTTTTACGCAATTGCAGTAATAATTTTAATTGTTCCATTACTAAAAACCCTTAACTATGAGTGCACGGATTTATAAATATTTGGTCCGCCATTTCATATTTATTTTATGATGTATACGGCAACAACTACCATACTACTCAATAGAGATACAATAGTAAGCGATTGAGACAGCTATGACAATTTAGTAGGATACCATTTATACGTAAGACACAATAGCTATGACAATTATATGGAGCCATAGTCGTCTTTGTTTTAAAATTAGTGGAATTGGGCCCCAGTTAGTCAGTACAGTTGTAGTGTAATTTCTGACTACCTCCTAATGGGATTATAGTGGTGAGTCTATGTATGTAGATACAACATTGTTAATAAGTTAGTGTACGTTAAACATCGATAAATATTATGAAACTATCGATAGATTATTCATTCAACTCAACCATCTCCACAAATTTACATCACGGGGAAATACCGAAACATGTGGGTGACGTACGAGGTCTATAAAACAATTACAATTTTGCTTAGCGGGTGAATTACCGAAACTAATACCAACTTAACGCGTAGAGCAAGTTTGTTTGAGAGAAGAGAAGCTACGTATTGTTTGTTTACGGGAAGTACCGAAAATTCAAACAAACAGGTACTTTTTTCGGTTGTGGCAACCCTAACAAGCAACAGCTGATCGCAAATGTTCCCTACGAATTTATTATAAAATAATTGTTTTTACGTAGTTATAAAGAGCCCTTTCCGATTTGATCGCATATTTACAACATAAACCAGTGTAGAAATAGATAAATAAGCGTTTACGTCGTGTCATTAGTGTGTTTTGGCCAACGGAAAATCATCGTTTTGTTTATACCTAACCTTTTGCTGGCTTGTGTTTTGAAGGTGTTTTGTGCTTACTAGTGCCGTTTTTTCATGTAAAGGAATACTATTTCCAACAAAGTTTTATATCTATAGCGTCACGTAAGTACATACAATCTTTTTCAAAATATAACCTAGACATTGTGCATTCTGCCTTTCGGTATTACCTCTAAGTAATATTTACAAGACCCTCACTAACCATCATAATGATGATGACTCGTAAAACCGAGAAGTTGAACCTGGCTCTACAGGAATTGAAGGTATCTAAGAGGCAGATTGGACAGTTAGAAGCAGAAATAGCTGAAAACGAAAATATCCTTCTAGAAGCCCTATCAAATAACAAAAAACTAAAAAGCGAAATGTCTGAGTTGCATTCCCAGAATGCTTCTCTTTCTGAGGAACGGGATAGGCTTCAATTGATAATAGATAGGTTTGATAAAAAATGTGGCATTGAGTTTGAGTCCCTCCTGCATAAAACTTCAGTCCTGGAGAAGCAACTGTGTGACGCCCACCTCCGTATCACCCAGCTGGAGGAAGACGCCGATAACTCTGCCACCGCGAAAACACAAAGTCTATTTGATGAATTAATGTCCGCTGAATCGACCTCAGGCCAAGTTTTTGTTGCCGGCAGCAACTTACATACATTGCAAACAATTGATTTAACTAAAGATGACTCAGTGTGTAATGTGGAGGCTAGCAGCAAAAACAACAAACACAATCTTAGCAAAAATAAGTTTAAAAAATATGTTAAAATAAGTAAGTTCATTAAAAAAACTCAAACTTTGTTAAAAAATCAAAAAAATGTAGTATCTAAACTAAAATGTAAAAGAAAAGTTCTTGATAAATTAGAGCTCTGTACATTACAGCTAAATTATAATCAGACCCAGTATGAGGCTGAAATGCAAGATCTGAGAAGCAAACTTGGCCAGGCTGAGCACTCCCTGGGGCATTACATCAGCCTTTATGAACGCACTACCACACAGACAAGGGAACTCAATCTGGCCATGGATGCACTCCTTAGAAGCCAGGTGAGTCTGGAGGACAGGGTTCTGGATGGCTGTGGCTGCTGTAATCCAGGCCCAGTCAGTGACCAATCAGGTCCGGACAGTACTGTGTCAGCTACATCCCATCTGGATCCCAGCGCTTCATGCTTGGTTACAAAAACAATAATGTACTGCGATGAAATTGGAAAAAATATGGGTCAGTTCTTAAATATGAGTATGGAACATCCTATAATAAATAATTGTTTACCTAACTCTAACCTGCATAATATTATGCACATAATTCAGAATAAAAAAATGAATAGTAACTCAAATTTAATAATATGCCTTGGAAATAGGGGTAATGTGAACAAATCTGACTTGATTAGTTATGTAGACATACTATTAAAATTAAATTTAAAACAAATTGTGATGTTCACATTCCCCTACAGCGACAGCTTGCCACAATCAGAGAACAACCTTAGATATAAGCTTAATATGACGTTGCACACTATTTCATGCAACAGCAATGTACATGTGATTGATACTAACAATATTGTTAGTAAAAAGTTATATTTGACTCAAGGTAATTACTACCTTTCCAATTTTTATAAGAGAGAGATAGCAATTTCGCTATCCTATTATTTTAAAACTACAGCCAAAAACTTGGCTATCAAAAATGCTCCTTTTGAGCTTTGTAATGATTTTAAAAACAAATCTTTGGAAGTTATTCCAAGTCATTTAAATTAGAAATAACGACAATAGAGGAAGTCTCTAGCCCTAAACAATCAAATAATAATATTATTATTATTAATCACAATAAAAAACAAAGAAATCAAAGTTGTAAAATCAATGCAAAGTTTACCAACTTGGTGCATCAAAATATTCAAGGATTGAGAAGTAAATTATTAGAATTGGAATTGTACATGAACTCATTTGATATTGACATCATCTGCTTAACAGAACACTGGCTGAAAAGCTATGAGCTTATCAGATTAATATAGAAAATTGTGGTAAAGAAATATGAAAAGTATCTCTTAAATCGTTTTCAGATTTTAGATTACCTATTTCATTGGTATTTTAATGTATATAAAATCATTAGCATATAACTTTCATAAGTGGCGCGGCGCCGATAATTTATTAATTATTAAAATGTATTATATTTAAAATAAGTGGAATATTAATTGTACAATTTTAAATATCATTGATTTGGTCTGAAAGTATTATTCAGTATTAAGAAACATAAAAATTGTTGTATCGACTGTTCGCGCCAAAGACAGTGTGAGCCATCGCTCAGGCTGCATTTTCTTACGATGTCAGAGCCTATATATACGACCCAAAAGGGAGAGAATACCCACTTTTGGATCGGCAGCCTAACCAGACAGAAGCTAAGTATTGTTCATATTTTGTGACTAGCAATTTGTGTAACATAACCTTAAAATGTTAATAATTGTCTGTAATAATTGATGTCCAACCAGATTGTATTATTGAATATAAGAGTATTAATGTTCTAAGTAACGCTTCTTTTCTTTAATAACCACAATGGAACCCTATTAGGAGATCTAGTAACTATATTGCTTCCTCGTCATAATTTGTGTTATAACCAGATTGTTTATTGAATATAAAAGTATTCATGTTCTAAGTTGTTCTTCTTTCCTTGAATACCCACATAGCTACCCTATTAGGATTTCTAGTAAAGTTTTAATGAAAGTAGATACCTAGGTAGTTCCAATTAGTTTATCATATGGTATCTTATAGCCTCTTTTAATCAGTAAAACCATCAAAATCTATCATCAGAAGTGGGATATAGAACAGCATGTGCCTTACTAATACGAATTTATTTTCAGATGGATGTGTCTGCACCAAAAACCTTCGAGCCATCTTTTCAACCAGCCGTCGAAAAGATGATTACATCGATCTGCCGATCTACAACTCGACTACGTGTGGCCATCGTCATCCATCTGATGTGTCTGCGCTAAAAACCTACGAGCCATCTGCACCACCAGTTGCCGGAGAGATGATGATACCGACCTGCATTTACAACTAGACTACGTGTGGCCTGGATGCCGAGGGATATGGTTCAACTATAACCTCAAGATTTTACGCATCCTCTGGCAGGTAAGGCTCTGAAAAGGGTCTGATCACTTTATTCAAGACATGGGATTCTGCACAGTGTATTTCAAGACAACATAGCTTTGTACCCTCGATTTTTGCAGATTAACATTCTAAATAAGAAAGCAGTATTCGTTTTCTTTTACGTAGGTAAAACAGAAGTTGTTTTTAGTAGCGGCACTAAGTCGAATTAGTATGTGGCAGTATAACGTACCTAATGTTATATTCAAATGGCATCCTTCAATAGCAGTGTAAAACCACTTGGAAATATGTTTGCCTTTTTATGTTTTACATAGGTAAATATTAAATAACGTCATTTGGAGCAAAGCGGTAGGGACTTTAAGTGCCTTTATAATGCAGAAGTGCTAAAAAAAAACACTTTTTTCACAGACAAACATTAGAAAATAACACTGAACTACAATCACCTCAAACTTACTGTGTAAATTAACGACGGACATATTACTTTACTTATAGGCACAGAGGCCAAATTATAGTATAAACAATTACTAAGTATGTAGTCTATAACAAAACTCCTCTGTTGCAACTTTACTCCGCACTATTTCTTTGTTGTATTTCTGTATTCACCAAAAACTGGTACTTTTCTTATTTGAAAGACACTATGAAACCAGAAAAGGTTGTCTGGTGTCAGTGGTCACAGTGCGGAGCCACACATTTGACTAGAAGTTATAAATAAACGGATTTATCGAAGCGATAGTCTCGTTTATGTATCTGTGTATATCATTGTTAGTGGTTGAATCGAATCATGTAGGTATCGATACATAGTTTAATCAGTGACATAAGTTTATGATGTTTTAGAACCTACCCACATACAGCTCATCCGAACATGACGACCAGAGGTCGTTGTCTGAAAAAAAATATGAAGGTAGTTTGTAGGTACTTTCTAACTTCAAGCAAGTAGGGAGCTACATAATATTGTTGTATGTAGGAATTATCTCTCATTATTTATTGTTTTGTACGTGACAAAAACGATGCGATAATAGGGCCTTAAAAATATATATAACTAGCTGCGCCCCGCGGTTTCACCCGCGTGGTGACAGATATTTTTGATAATATACAATATATCTTTCTAAATTGTAGCCTATGTGATATTCTGATGTATAAGCTATATTATTGTAAAGTTTCATTAAAATCCATTCCGTAGTTTTTACGCTAAGAGTAACAAACATCCATCCATACTTAAAAACGTTCGCGTTTATAATATTAGTAGTTAGCTGCTATCTCTCTCTCAGAAGATTAATCTCGTGAGTCATTCTAAATTTAATTTATCTATCTACCTTGAGTTTTTTTTCTCTTGATTGTTTTCTATGCAACGAAAAACACCACATTTTATCTAGAATAATTTTATTTTTTAAATTTCATTATTATTTGATATTATATTTTTATATTAGAAATGATTTATATATTGCGACGTATAATTTGACATATTACGAATAAAATGTTTCTGTTTATCTGAAGTAAAACAAAAAAAAAGGCTTGTGTTTAGTAGGTACCTTGTAACTGACAATAATACTTGCGAATACAAAGCGAGAATGAAAAAAAAAACCTTTCGCTAGCGACCGTAGACTTTGTGAGTTTGTACTTACTTTGGATATTTGCAGCATTTATAGCGAGTAGGTACACAATGAGGAGGTAGGTACCTACCTACATTGGTCAGAGGAAAACGGACTTTTTGACTATTACATCGACTATTACTGTACGGACAAAGTAATTAGAGTCGAGGCGATTTAATACTAAAATAAATGTGTTTCATGATGTTGCTTAGCCATATAAAGAGGTATAGTATAACGTATAACTGAAAGTCCTAGCTCATCAAACCATAAAATTTAGATAAGTTATTTTTGTATTAGTTAGTAGAAGGATAGGTACGTGTTTAGCTGACTCGTACAATTCACCACCAATTTATATAGCTGTAGGTACACGATGTTTTGATTCAATTTAATAGGTACTATTGGAAAAGATTTTGACTATTTTAAAAACAAAATTTATTTTAAACTTAATCAAAAAAAAAAAAGTATATTACGAGTCATCGATGTGAGAGTATGTGTGAGGCCAAAATGATTCTGCTTTTATAGCTTTATTTGACTCCGTTGGTGGTACCTACCTACCCACCCAACATTTTTAGGGTTTTCCAGTTCTTGTCTCAACTTTGTGCCCTTTACTTCTGGAACTAAGATCATCAAAACAAATAAAAATAATTAGGTAGCACTTCGTTGTTTATTTTGTCAAGCCAGTTGACAAAGTTTCTTGTCGGGAAAATTACATTCAACTTTGAGGTCAATTAGTCGTCGCATCGAAAATTAATGTTCTACGATATTTAGATTATAGTTAGAAAGCATTATTCATAAGGATTAATTTGATATACGACACTAATAATAATACAATAAAATAATTAAAGATCCACTGCTCGTAATAAAAACCGAACAACGGTGTCAGCAGTAATTATTTTTATTTTATTTTTAAAAATTCGTCTATGAAACTTTTGTATTGGCACCTTGCTTTTTGTCATTCTACCAACAGAGCAGGTAATAAAGTGACAATTCATAACCACAGAGCCAAGCTATTAGGGAGAAGTTAGCCACAAAACGAGTTTAATAAGAACCTATTGAATGTTATAAGTACTAAAACAAAGGTAAATAGGTATGTAATGTATGTAAAATGTATACTTTCCTACAGTTGGTAAATGTAATAAATGATTCTAAAATCTCAATGGGCAGAAGACCCGGGGCCAGTGTATGGCAAAAACAAAGTACCTACATACATTTTATTTATATTTATATATCGCTGTGTGGCCTCTTGCTGGGTGCTGATCAGCCCATCGACAGCGGATGTGAGGTGAGAAAGCACATTTGGTAGTTGGCTAACGCTGTGGGCTTCGTGGCTCGGCTTGATTATGCCATCGGCAGCGGGTGGTTACGGTCAAGTGGGAATAGTCGTTGCCCGTGCTGCTCTAGCCTCCAATTCCGGGTGCTGACGCTCCATTGGCAGCAGGTGGAGAGTAAACGTCAGTACTATACAGAGTAATTGGCCAGATAATTAAAATAAACCAGCGAGAAACAAAATTAGATAATTAGACATCATATAATACATAATAAGAAACGTTTAAAACGGTTTCAAAATGCTACATAAATACATACATACTTATTATACCTATGTAACTTATTTAGACACAGTTAAAGTTTTTGTGTATGATCTTGTTTCTGTGTCATTTAATAAAGTGAAATAAAAATATACCTTTGGTACATGTTAAACATCTATCTTATAAAGTAAGTAAGTACCTAACAATGTACTTTTAGTACCTAAATAGTATAATTTATTAAAAAGTCGTTAGAAGTACTTATAAGATACCTACTAAGTTACTTATATATGTACCAATTATTATATTATTTAAATTGTACTATCTAGTAAGTCGAAATGTAAAATAGACTATCTACCTAAGCTAAGTATCTATATGTAGAGATATAAGAGTTACTTCGGGACGAAGTATAGGTCAAGATTGGCCGTATCAGATTAATATAGAAAATTGTGGTAAAGAAATATGAAAAGTATCTCTTAAATCGTTTTCAGATTTTAGATTACCTATTTCATTGGTATTTTAATGTATATAAAATCATTAGCATATAACTTTCATAAGTGGCGCGGCGCCGATAATTTATTAATTATTAAAATGTATTATATTTAAAATAAGTGGAATATTAATTGTACAATTTTAAATATCATTGATTTGGTCTGAAAGTATTATTCAGTATTAAGAAACATAAAAATTGTTGTATCGACTGTTCGCGCCAAAGACAGTGTGAGCCATCGCTCAGGCTGCATTTTCTTACGATGTCAGAGCCTATATATACGACCCAAAAGGGAGAGAATACCCACTTTTGGATCGGCAGCCTAACCAGACAGAAGCTAAGTATTGTTCATATTTTGTGACTAGCAATTTGTGTAACATAACCTTAAAATGTTAATAATTGTCTGTAATAATTGATGTCCAACCAGATTGTATTATTGAATATAAGAGTATTAATGTTCTAAGTAACGCTTCTTTTCTTTAATAACCACAATGGAACCCTATTAGGAGATCTAGTAACTATATTGCTTCCTCGTCATAATTTGTGTTATAACCAGATTGTTTATTGAATATAAAAGTATTCATGTTCTAAGTTGTTCTTCTTTCCTTGAATACCCACATAGCTACCCTATTAGGATTTCTAGTAAAGTTTTAATGAAAGTAGATACCTAGGTAGTTCCAATTAGTTTATCATATGGTATCTTATAGCCTCTTTTAATCAGTAAAACCATCAAAATCTATCAAGCTCATGTTTAACTTCAGTAACCACCAGGTTGGTAGTTCTTTTTGCAGATCACATGCTATTCGTGGAGGCTCTTTAATATTACTAAATAAACTCATAAAATTCAAAGAACGTAAGGACATAGTATGCTTATCCGTTGAAAGCCACATTGAAGTAGCATGTGTTGAGTTGGAGCATACTATTGTAGCAAGCGTATACAGCCCACCATCAGCTTCTAAATATAAAAAAACTGCAGATCTCTGGGGCATTTCCGTTAGAATTATTAAACCTTTAATTGATACCATAGCACCAGATCTAGCTTTTATATTTAATGAATCTATTGATTGTGGCGTATTTCCTGATCTAATGAAACATAGTAAAATAATCCCATTGTTTAAATCGGATAGTAGCTCTGACCCCACTAACTTTAGACCAATATCAGTACTGCCTACATTCAGTAAAGTTTTTGAAAAACTTATTTTACACCAATTGCTTAGACATTTTAATGGCAATGACCTGCTACATTGTAAGCAATTTGGGTTTACTCGTGGCAGGTCAACTACTGATGCCGGTGTAGAGTTGGTATCGCATATTTTTGATGCTTGGGAGAAGTCGCAAGATGCTTTAGGCGTTTTTTGCGACTTGTCAAAAGCATTCGATTGCGTTCATCACGAAACATTAATCAGGAAACTACATCATTATGGAATTAGGGACAGCTCTTTGGATCTTCTTACATCTTACTTGAGTGATAGGATACAAAGAGTTGACATTAATGGGAAACGATCTAAAGGGTCTGTTGTTACAATGGGTGTACCGCAGGGCTCTATCTTGGGTCCTTTCCTATTTTTAGTTTATATTAATGACCTGCCTCATCTTGTAAAGAATGATCATGAGATTGTATTGTTTGCTGATGATACTTCATTAATTTTTAAAATGAAACGACAAAACACAAATTTCGACGATGTAAATACTGCAATCTCAAAGGTAGTCCATTGGTTTAGTATTAATAATCTTTTGCTTAATGAAACCAAAACAAAATGTATAAGATTTATTCTACCTAATGTAAAACAAGTTAAGGCTGATATAAACGTAAAAGGAAAAACGTTAGAAATTGTAGACAATACCGTATTTTTAGGAATAACCTTAGATAGTAAACTTCAATGGGGCCCACACATAGATAAGCTATCGAAGAGACTTAGTTCTGCAGCATATGCAGTTAAAAAAATCCGTCACCTTACAGACGTTGATACTTCTAGACTTGTCTATTTCAGCTACTTCCATAGTATTATGTCTTATGGCTTACTACTGTGGGGGAACGCTGCAGATATAAACACTGTATTTGTGTTGCAGAAAAGGGCTGTTCGTGCGATCTATAATATGGGTCCCAGAGAATCCCTACGTGAAAAATTCAAAGAAATAAATATAATGACAGTACCGTGTCAATATATTTATGAAAACTTGTTGTACACTCATAAAAATATCAATCGGTTCACTAAAAAAAGTGATATACATAATATAAATACTAGAAATAAGAATAAACTCGCTGTGCCCACAACTAGGCTACACAAGATAAATGTATCTTTTAAAGGGCAATGTATACGCTTCTACAACAAAACTCCAAATGAGTTGCAAAAATTATCAATAAACAAATTTAAAAAAATTGTGAAACATATTCTTTGTAAAAAAGCTTATTACAAAATATCAGATTACCTAGAAGATAAAAAAGCTTGGAACGAGTTTTGCTCCAACTCAAAATCTACCAACTTACAGATAAGCAAATCAAATGTACTAGACACATAAGTTATGAACATACTAGTGGTTTCTTCTCACTTCTTCCACTGGTGGACAAAAAATTGAAGTGAACTATAAAATAATTAAATTGATAATAATGAATAGTATAAATATGACCTGTGTGCTTATTTGTAAGCTTAAAGAAATAAAACTTTTTCATTCATTTTCATTTTCATTTCTTCACTCTCTTAACTTCACTGCCTGCATTGCATTTCTGCTCATTTGTGTTGTGATTGTTGTGCGTGTAATAGGAAAATATGAGTAAATCACGCGTTTGGGACTATTTTAAAAAGACTAATAATGAGAAGTTCGTCAAGTGTTCACTGTGCCTCAGAGAATTTAAATTTAGTGGAAATACTACTAATCTAAAAGATCACCTGGAACGTAAGCATTCTGAGAAATAGTCATCTGTATCAGCAACTGGTACTGTGATAAGTGTTAATGTGACCGTAGATAACCGTGAACAAGAAAATGGCCCATCAATTCCAAAAAAAAGGAATACTTTAAAAAACTATCTGGACCGAATCAACGTTTATCCGGATAAATCCAAAACAAAGAAAAATATAGACAAAATGTATGTGCGTATGATAGCTCTTGATATGGAGCCCTTGCGCAAAGGAGAGCACCAAGGATTTCAAGATTTTGTGAAATTGCTGGATGAGAAATATGAAATTCCCAACACATCCACCTTAAAAAATAAACTTTTACCCGAATACGTGAGTTTGACGACGGATATGCGGACATCAATATCCAATGACGGAATTCTAGCTGTTACCTGTAATTTTTTTTATAAAGATAAATTTATAGCGCCCCTTATGGAAGCTGTGAAGGTAAAAGGGAGCCATAACGCAGAAAAAATATCAAGTGTAAATACTTTCTACTACTTACTCATATTCCTTATCTATTTACTTACTGACACAATTATTAAATATAATTATGTATTACCTACATACATAAGCACTTGTCACCTTTTACAGGATGAGTACTTTAGCTAATGATAAATTGCGAGAGAAGCAACGCCAATTAAATAAAACAGAACTGAAGTTAATTCAAGAAGTTCCCACCCGGTGGAACAGCGCTTACTACATGCTCCAGCGAATCATAGATGTAAAAGAAGAACTGTCACTTGCACTTTGTGAATGCAAACGTTCTCCACCTGGACTAAGTGCCTACGAGTATGTGGTAATTCAAGAAATCGTTCAAATACTGGAACCATTTGATTCAGCGACGACAAAAATCTCAGGAGATACTTATGTGACACTGTCGCTAATCTTGCCATTAATTCGTGGCATCAAAAGTAGATTGGCAGAGATTGAAAACAACCTACATACCTACGAGAGTAAGTCAATATTATCACGATTGAAGGAATCGGTCGAAACCAGTCTTAAACCATATGAAAAGAGAACGCCAACGGTACTCGCTACGATCCTAGATCCTCGGTTCAAGAAAAAGGTTTTTAGAACAAATGATGATGAAAGCAGGGGAGTTCAATAGCTGGAAAAGGCTTACGCTAGTCACTTGGCCTCAAACCCAAAGGTTCCAAAATAAACCCCCGAAGTTGAAACACGGCCACACCATCAACGTCAAGTGGAAAAAAACAGGTCGACCTACTGGGGTTCCAGATATTCCAGAAAGGGCTACACCGTTGAGCGACTCTATCATCGATATTCGTCAATATTTAGAAAAGCCTGTCATCGATAAGAATGAGTGTCCATTTCTTTTTTGGAAGTAAACACACAACCGATTAAAAGAAATCGCAGAAGTTTGCATTTCGTCAACATCTGTTCCTTCAGAACGTATATTTTTTAAAGCTGGTCAGATATTAACTGAGCGCCGAAATAGGCTTAAGGACAAAAATGTTGACATGTTGTTATTCTTGAAACAAAACATACAATATTTTGATTAAAATGTGTGCCAATGTTGATTAAAATTATTCGTTTTATTAAATTTTATGATTTTTAACCTTAAACACGAAACTATCGATAGTATCGATACTATCGATAGTTTTTAGTCTGACTATCGATAACTATCGGAAATCAAAACTATCGATGTTTAACGTACACTAAACAGTAGCAGTAACAGACGTTACCAAAAGCTTGCATCAGATCCAACCCTATATCCTATCTCTTTTATTGAAAGACACGGACAGCAGTCATCACATTGGGAGCTTGAAAGTTGGCAAAGAAGAGAGCGATCCCTGTGTCATGATATTCTGTGTGTGTTATTATCTAATCTGGAACCATCTCATGATCTAGAAGAGGAAATGATAAATATTTTAAAAAGAAAGAGAACAAAATTGTGAAAGCGGAATTCTAAAAACATATATAAGTACAGAAAATATAGATGAACCGAGCACTTCTAACAGGGAAGCGGTATTGGAGATTAGTGAATCGGAGGAGGAGCCTGATTTTATGCCGGATGATGAATATTCAGATGATGAGTATGATCCTGAGAAAGAATTGTTGATTGTTTCTAGAGTAAACAATTATCGTTATATTGTGCTAGAAGGTATTTCAACGGCGGCGTCAGAAATTCAGACTTATTTTGTGAGAAAATGGGGGATGCTGGGTGTAAATAAAACCTTTGATATTATAGACACAAAAGAAAGAAAGATGATAGAATTAAAGGAGGTGCTGGGTCAGATAACCTCCTCGTGAGCCCGTACTACTACTTGTCCCCAGGGATCCGTCCCTGGGGAACGGTAGTAGGTGGCGGCCCTGGTGCACCTTGGTTCCCGTCACTAAGAATATCCTTCCACGGGGGGATATTGTTAGTGGCGGGTAATAATCTGACAATAAGGGAAGGTAACCCGACAAATCCAAAAGATGGAAGCAAATCAAAATAGGATACTACCCCAGGAAGGTACCGGAGGAAAAACCTCCGGAGAATCCTTCCCCGAGCCATCCGGCTTGGGCCGCCCCTCGTACTCTGGGGGGAGCAATGAATTGCTGAAAATCAAACCCAAGAATTAACCGAAAAAACCCCAAACACAGGGTAAGGCTGCGTCACAACACGCGCTATTTTCATCCACAGCTGCTGCGTCAATAGATGCGCACTCAACGTCTTCAACCGCATCCTCGGATGCGGCTAGACCACACCACTCCCGCGATGTCTCGAAGGTCGGAGCGCCCCTCGGGGCTTCTTCGAAAGAGACGGTCATAGACCTGTCAGCTTTATCAGCTGCCATACCAACACCCGGACCAAACTGGAACCTGGTCCCTTCTAAAAAGAAGGCCAGGAAGGGTTGGAAACCCCACCTAAAAAGCCACCAGCCAAATCAGCCTCCCAGCAGGACCCAAAAGGCGGAGACACCGACGAGGGTGACGACCACTGACGGTGGGCAGCAGCTTGTACCCAAAGCGCTGCCCACGGCTGCAGTAGGAGGGACTCGCTCGGCTCCCACCGAAAAAGCCCTGGCACCAGCTGCGACCACGGTCGCGCTGACGTCTAGCGAAAGCAGTCAGACCCCCCGCCGATCGTTAAAACCTACAGGGAATCGCGCGGGTAGGCGAGTACAGGCCCGGCTTACCCCACCAGCTCGTCCCGAAAGCTCCAAACGAAGTCGACCCGAAGACAGCACTACGCCCACGGGCGATAGTAAACGTCAAAGGTCGGAACATACCCACAGATTAGAACCTGTCAGTTACGCGGCGGCCTTTAGGTCGCATGACCTTTGCGAAGCTGTAATGCTCGAACCCTACGAAGACATGACGGAAGAGCAAGCTTTGGTAGTGCGGTAGTGCACAGAAGCCAAAGAAAGAGAAAGAAAAAACCAAAGAGTTAAAAATAAGCAATAATTTAAAGAAGAAACTAAAATGTGCAAATAATTCACTAATAAAGTCTGAAAAACGCGAAGAACGTCTAAAGTTGATAGTAGGACGATTAAGGAAAAGTTTACAAAGAACCAAATCAGCTTTAGAAGCCAAAGAACAACATATTGAAATAGTAGAAAATAAAGTTCAAGACATAGAAGAAGATAGGGAAAAGTTGGAAAAATCTATTCAAGAAACATATAAAAACAATTGTAAAACTCAAGAAAGCAAAAGACTATTAAAGAAGATTGTGCAAAACTACACACAGAAAACTAACAAAAAATATCCTACTCATAAAATATTGGGGCTCAAAAAAAGGATTCGATTTGCCTATAAACCACGAAAGGTTAACACAAAAGTGCAAGAAGAAATTCAATCCTTTTATCTTCGGGACGATGTGACAAGGTGCACCGCAGGAAAAAGAGAGTGCAGAACAAAAGAAAAAAAGGAAATGCAAATAAGGTACATGGTTGACACATTGTATAATCTTTACCAAATTTACAGAAAAGACGGTGGCAGACATAGTTTTTCAAAGTTTTACAGATGTAAACCATTTTATGTTTTATCTCCAACTATCGGTGCCAGAGATACCTGTATGTGTATTAAGCACAGCAACATAGATTTCATCTTAAGAGCTTTGAAATCAAATAAAATTGTTTCATACAAAAACATTGAGGAGATGGTTCATGTATTTTCTTGTGATATGAAATCATTTGATTGTATGCATGGAAAGTGCATAAATTGTAAAACTCCACACGTTGAGTACAACAAAGAAAGGTCAGGCGAAGAAATTAAATGGTTGAAATGGGTACGAACAGACCACAAATATGAGAAAGCGAGCCGGGAAATAACTACAAAGAAAACTATAAGAGAGGAGCAGAATGGGACCATCGGTAATTTAATAACTGAATTGGAGACCGCGTTAGTACCATTCAAAGTCCATTATTTTAATTGGAAGGAACAACAGAGACAGTACCGTAAGTGCGTTAATAATTTAAAGGAAGACGAGATAATGATATTGTGTGACTTTTCTGAAAATTTCGATTGTAAATATTCAAATGAGATACAATCAATGCACTTTGGTGCTTCAAAGACCTCTATAACGATACACACTGGAATTATTATTTTTAAAGAAAAAACGTCAAACATTTGCTACAGTGTCCGATAGTAACTGCCACGAACCTGATGCCATTTGGGCACATTTACTACCCGTTATTAAATACGCGAAAGAAAAAAACCCAATTAATGTCATCCATTTCTTTTCCGATGGTCCTACCAGCCAGTACCGACAAAAAAAGAATTTTTATTTATTGAACTTATTTACCGACAAACTGAAATTGAAATTCTCCACGTGGTCTTTTTCCGAAAGCGGGAAAAGCATTGCTGAAGGTGTTGGTGGGTCGGTTAAAAGACAGCTTGACACTAGAGTACGTTACGATGAACATAATCTGCATGAAATTGGTGATAAATCTATAGATTAATAAATAAATTTACTAAATTGAATAAAATTTATATAGATATATGAAAATAAGCTCAATAAACATCAATCTTTTTACAAAAGTTATCAACAATTCGTTCCACTAAGTAATTTTTTAACTTGGCATTTAGACAAATAAAACGATTTCTTTATAATTACTTATATGTTTTATTCAACTTATAGCATATTAATATTAAAAAAACAGAACCATGAACTAAAGATTAATCTATAAATTAACAAATATTTTCCGAAAAACATCCATTACGTCACTTTTGCGCCGAAACAGCATACAAAATATCTTTTATTTAACATAACAGTAAGTGTACAAAGTTTTTGGGTACACAAAATGAAATTTGGAGAAGTAAAACAATATTTGTTACTCTAAAATAGTTCTTAACTAAATACAATTTAAAGAAATCTCAAAATTTATATCACATTTTAATAGGACTGTTACTTAAGTGGAACACAAAGTTACTAATAGGAATAATTAGGCTACGTGTACAATGTACATAATAATAATTAGAATTCTAGTCAGTCATTCATTAGTCTTGGTTATTCATTTACTTAGGTACTTTTAAAATCCCTAATCAGAATCAAGGCATATTGGGCAAATGTAATCAAAAGAATCTGTGCCACTACATTTGAGACAAAACCAATGTTTACACACCATACATTTAACCATCTCCTTTAGACATAAAGAATCACTTTTACAAAGGTGGCAGACATAGCAACGAATGTTTCTCTTCGTATTTGGTAATAATACTTTCATTTTACGCTTATTTTCTTTCTCGCTTATATTCTCCTTACTTTTCTTGGTCACCGTCAGTGGTGGTCCAGAATGACCAGGCATCAATATGCGGACTCTTTCTAGGATCTGGAAACTGTTGAGCATTCTGTGAAACCATTTTTGGTGTACATGTCAGGTCAATTACAGGTTCATTTGCTGCTACTCTGAGACTGAGACGAGAACTATGGAAATCCTCTGTTTTGGTTTCCACCAAAGTTGCATTTTCTGCCGCAACAATTGATGCTTGCTCATTATTATGAGATTGCTCTAAAAGTATTTCATCATCAATTATAAAGTTTATGTCTTTTAACCACGAATCTGGAATATTTAAATCATCAACGCCGCTGGCAGTAATTGAGGGAAGTAATGAATCATCACCAAGGATATTTTTTGTGCTGCTGGTCATTACTGCATTGTCAATTATAACGGCATTATCCGTGATGTTCTCATGGAGCATATGAAATGAACCATCGCCTAGGATATTCTGTGTGCTGCTGGCCAAAACAGCATTGTCAGCTTTTACTGTATCAACCGCAATGTGCTCATGGACAATGTGATTGCCTGCAGTTTTAACTTCCCTTGTGTTCTCAGTCATTAATATAGAGTCATCATCACAATAAGCTCCAACTGGCATCAGAATATGGGTTTCCGGATAATGGCAATTGCATAACCCTTCTTTATCACCACAAAAGCAACTAAGTAGCCTGTAATTAATCATATATTTTTGTTTCGATATTATTTGATGTAATTTCATCGTCCCAGGGACAGCCTTGATATTCTGTGGAATAAGCTTGCGAATGCTTTCAATGTCTTTTGCGTTGATATAAAAACATTTTACAGATTTCATAAACCCATTCAAAACATTGTAGGCATCTGTCGCATTAGTCACGTCTTTTTATCGATAAATATATGTCGTGTATTCGCACATCTCGTTTGATCAAGGTTCGACAATACACATTGTATACACGGTGTAACATGAGGGGTGGATCATCGGTAAATGGGGGGTGGGGGACCTCAGTACCTATCGATTTAACCCCCCTGTATGTTCAGCGATATTCACTGGTTCAAAAGTTATTTGTACTTTAGTAAAATTTTAGTTAAAATCAGATTCATCCTTAATTTCGCAATTGCAGCCAAAATATTGGGTGTGCGACCCTGTATTTTATTTTGAAACAAGTTAAATAGTGGGCCTTTGGTACCCCTATACCAATTTGAATCTTAGATTTATAAAAAACCAAATATAAAAATTATAGCAAAATTTCTTTTCAAAATCTCATTTTTACATTACTCCGCTCGCCGACAATATCATCTGTTTCTTGAGTAGTCAAGTGCTCACATCAAAATAATTTTGCCAAACACGAGCAAAAATATGTCTTGCATTTTCAGGGCTCACTCCGCTCCTTTTTATAAATTTTTCGTACTGTTCTTAACTAGTTTAAGAAAAGTAACAAAAATATCGTGGCTCGCTCCTCTCGCCGTTATATATTTCTTTTCTATGGCCTAAAAAATCTCAAAAATGTTGCGGCTATCGCCGTCGTTGCACCGCCGTTGTAGCTTCCTCGTCTTTCTTGCTAAATCGACCTTGGTGAGGTCCAAAATGAACGCGGCTCGCCCGCCGCCTATTATCTGTCAATACAAAGTCATTACATCCTATATTTTCCGGGTTCGCTTTATTCGCTGTTCTTTCTTTTGTCATAGTAGTCAGGTACCTAGTATCGAAATTTTGCTTCCTGACCAAGTGACCCCCCCCCCCCTCAAAGATAAAAAAAATATTTATTAATATATATAAGAAATATTAATTTTTAGTATATGTAAATGATCTTTCGTTTTTAGCAAAAGATCTTTGTGATATAGGTAGTCTTATTTGCTGATGATACTTCATTGATTTTTGAAGTTGATAGAAATAAATATAACTATGACGATGTAAATAATTCGCTTTCACAAATACTAGATTGGTTCACCGCCAATAACCTACTACTCAATGCTAAAAAGACTAAATGTATAAAATTCATGCTACCGAATGTAAGAGTGTCCCAACAAAAATAATGCTGAAGGATGAGATTGTTCACCTTGTAGACTCTACTGTATTCCTAGGTTTACATATTGATTCTTCTCTTCAATGGAGGTCGCAAATAGAGGCTCTGACTTAGTTCAGCAGCTTATGCAGTTCGAACAATTAGATATATTACCAATGAAGACACAGCTAGGTTAGTTTATTTCAGTTACTTCCATAGTATTATGTCTTATGGTATTTTGCTTTGGGGACAAGCAGCTGACATCCAGACCATATTTGTTCTTCAAAAAAGGGCGGTACGCGCTATTTATAAATTAAAGCCACGAAATTCTTTGAGGGAATTATTTAAAAACATTAATATTCTGACTGTAATATCGCAATACATCTATGAAAATCTAATGTACATATACCCACAAAAATAAGGATAGCCTTATGAAAAAGTGTGATGTTCACAATAGAAATACAAGAAACAAGAACAAGTTAAACATCCCATCATTTAGATTACACAAGGTAGGAAAATCATTTATGGGCAATAGCGTGCGCTTCTATAATAAGCTTCCATCTGAAGCAACTGAGCTACCTATCCGTAAATTTAAAAATTACATAAAAATAAATCTCTTCAAGAAGGCTTTCTACTCCATAAATGATTATCTCAATAATGTTAATGCTTGGCCAGATGTCGCTCAGTTTCACACCGACAATAGTATGTAAGTAATTTGGTATTGTGCATAGCTTTACTTAAATATTGACATGTACCGAATCATATTATATTAAGACTTAAATAGGCAAATAACCATGTATTAGACATAAGAGATAAACATGTTAGTGGTTTCTTTTTCACTAGTGGACAAAAAATTGAAGTGAACAGTAAAATAATGTTATTTGATAATAATTTAATGTATAAAATATGACTTGTCTAAGTGCTTATTTTGTAAGCCTAAAGAAATAAATGATTGTTTACTTTAAAGATTTAATATAAATTATTTGAATTTCGCGCGGGCCTTGATATAACTATAAAAGATTGTCGCGGGCAGAGCTACGACAATGCATCAAATATGTCTGGAAAGTACTCACAAGAATAAAAGAAGTTTGAGAATTTGCGATTTACGTTCCATGTGCGGCACATTCGCTAAATTTAGTTGGTGTTCAGGCTGTTGAGTGTGTTACTGCAGCAGTAACAATCTTTCAATTTGTACAAAAATTGTTAAATTTTTTCTCGGCTTTGACAAAACTATGGAACATTTTGACAGAGCATTTAGTTGCAAATAGAGTCCTGAAGTCTCTTACGGAAACTAGATGGTCTGCACGCGCCAATGCTATTAATGCTTTGCAAAATGATAATTTAAATATTGCTGAAGCATTGTCTTCAATCGCAAGTGACATCAATCATCCAGGAGACCCTAGAAAGGAAGCCTAGCAAAAAAATGGGATAATTTGAGACTGCTCTTCTAACGGAAATATGGAATGATCTTTTGGGAGTTATGAATAAAACAAGTCTAAGTTTACAGAATAGCACTATGACCATAGATGTTGTAACGAAACTTTACGATTCTCTGATCAGTTACGTCAATACCGCACACAATCATTTTGATCACTACGAAACGGCTGCTAAAGAAAAAAATCGATTTGCAGACTACAAAGATACATTCGAAAGAAAAAGATTTCGCAGCACACGCATCACTTTTTTTGAAGGATCATCAGAGATTGCACAGTTGAGAGGCAAGGAAAAGTTTCGTTTAGATACTTTCATTCCCATAATTGACACATTAAATACACATTTAAAAAAACGTTCGGCAGCATACCAAGAAATTGATAATCGATTCAGTTTTCTTTGTCAGTTAACAATAATCGAATCTGGTGAGTTGACCAAAAAATGCAAACAATTTGCAGAATTTTATCATGAAGACATTAGTAAAGATGAGCTCAAAACAGAATTTTTTCATTTAAGTAAATATTTAAAAAACATAGCAATGCAATCAGCAGATTTAAATATCTCAACCTTACATAAACTAATAAAATCAAATAAATTGGAAGAAACTTTTCCAAACGTAGAAATTGCTACAAGAATATTCCTTTGCCTAATGGTTACCAATATTGTAGTAGAAAGCGGTCATTTTCGCAGCTTAAGAGAATGAGAAATGAATTGCGAACAACAATGTTACATGAAAGACTGAGTAATTTGTCAATTATGTGCATAGAAAGTGATATCCTTCAAAATACTTTAAGGATATAAAAGAACATTTTACTAAACAGAAATCCCGAAAGAGACCGTTATTGTAACGCCACCCAATACTCGCACACCACGAAACCTACTGAGCGCCCAGCAACACTGCACGCGCACACAGAGGACACCATCGAGCAACCACCGTGCTATACCCCCCAACTCCGCCGCTCACGCCGCCGAGCCCTGGAACGCGTATAAATACGGATCCATGCAGTACAGCTAGCAGTCTGCGCTCGGTCCGCCTCGAGTACACAGCTAGTGCATTAACCTAGGTTGGTCCTAACTTGTCTTTGGGTTGTATCGGTCACAGGCTGCTTCTCGACGTACAGTCCCTGGCCAAATTTATTTGAGTTTATGTGCAGTAATATATATTTAAACATCGGTTTTTATTCAAGAAAATTTATTTATTTGTACCTATTTGTATTTATTTTTAACGTATGGCAATACAATGCTAACCAATCGATACACAAACGTGAACAAGTATAATCCTGTTTCAGTCGCGTTCGCCGTTGTGTCAGTTCTGAACGTGTTTCGATGACTTTATGCGCTGTGTTTATTTTTTTTCCAGTTTTATGCTACGCTGTTATTTGTTTTTTGTGTGTCCATTGTTAAAATAATATATTGGAACATTTCATCATGGGTAAAAAAAGTGATCTTTCACCACGTAAAAAAGCTGAAGTTAAGTCCCTCTTGAATGCTAAAATATTATCAAACCGCGAAATATCACGAAGATTGGAGGTTTCTGAAGCTAGTGTACGACGCATAAAGAAGATAATTGAGTCAGGGGATGATTTGAGTTCGAAACGAAAGAAAAAATGCGGCAGAAAGCCGATTATCACTCCAAGATCAGAAAGGTATTTAAAAAAAATTTGCCTGGAAAACAGATTTGCTACCACAAAACTGATAAAATCGCGACTCCAAGATGCTAACGTGAACGATTCTGAGCGTACTGTGCGAAGAAAATTAAAAGAATTAGGTTTTAAAGCCTGCCGCCCCGCCAGGAAGCCCAAGTTAACAGCTGCAATGAAAACAAAGCGTCTGAACTGGGCGAAACATTGGCGCGATAAAGATGTGGACTTCTGGAGATCGGTAAATTTTATTTATAATTTAATTTTAATATACAATTTCATCAACAATTAAACTAAATAGCCAGATCAGCGCAGCTTTTTCTAACTTTTAATCCTACTTTTGGCAGGTCTGCTTCAGTGATGAAAGCACATTCGAAATTTTGCAGAATAAAGCTTTGTTTGTGCGTCGTCGTCATGGAGAAAAGTTTCATCCTGACTGTATCGTTCCGACTGTTAAACATCCTACAAAAGTGATGATTTGGTCAGTCATCAGTGGAAAGGGTACTGGACGTCTGTACGTGGTAAAAGGAATGATGAAACAAGATCAGTACAAAGAAGTCTTACGAAATCAGTTGATTCCCCAGATCAGAGAATGGTTTCCAAATGGGGAACCATTCATTTTTATGCAAGATGGAGCTCCCTGCCACACAGCACGATCTGTTAAATCTTTTTTGGAAGAGCAAAATATCCCTCTGTTGGATTGGCCGGGTAATAGCCCCGATATGAACCCAATCGAAAATGTGTGGGAGCTGATGAAAAGAGAAGTGGCTAAAGATGTGATCACAAACAAACAACAGCTATTAGAAAAGATCATCCATGTGTGGAATCATCATCCTCAAATGCAGGAAACAGTACAGTCTTGCATTGATAGCATGCCGCGTAGAATTAAAGCTCTCATAGAGGCTAAAGGGGGCTCTACAAAATATTAATATTTAATTACAATATTGTCATTTCCTTTTCAAGAGTTAATAAATACATTTTTTTTTCATGATAACGATGTTTTTTTTTGTGTTAAATAATAGATAATTAATTATATAATAAAAAAAATACACAGTATCTAGTAAAAAACAATATAGCAGTACACTATCACCTGATAATTAACATTTTACAGAAAATCTTATAGTGCGTCTAATAATTTGGCCAGGGACTGTATATGGTTAGAGTCCCATATCGATCGTTAGCGATCCGTATGTACTCGAATCCTTATACTTTGAGTTAGGAACTGTTAGGCATCACCACAGATTATTTGTAAATTAGTATTGTTAAACTTTGTTAAGTACCTAGTATTTTTTATATCTTTGAACGTAATAAACACATTGTTAAACTTTGTAGTGATGAATTTACTCAGAATTCCCAGTAGGATCCCCGTTACAATTGGCACCCACTTTGGAGCTCGTAAATGCGCACTTAAATATTGTGCTAATATTTTTTAGTTAAAAAAATATTAGCGCAACCGTTGCACCCGCAATTTTTTTTCTGTTCTTCTTAAATTTTTTATTAATCGTTTATTTTTCAATCTACCCTCAGATTTTACTTTTCTTGTTTTACTGTTTAGTTAAAATTGAGGGTTATAAAATACTTCTTAGACGTAGCAAGCGCAAAGGAAAAAGTATGGCGAACGTTAGTTTTACGGATAATCAGTTCCGAGACTTGATAGATGCTCTTGCAAGTAGGAATAATATACCCCCTTCGGAGAGTAAGCCCGGTAGTTTTGCCCCATGTACGGCAAGGTTCAATGGGTCTCGGGACACTACAAAAGTAGAAGCATTCCTGTCAATTATTATAACCTACAAAAAAAATTAAAAAATCGCTAATGAAGATGCCATTGAAGGGTTAACGCTGTTGTTAAGTGGAGAGGCGTCGATATGGTGGATAGGTATCAGAGATGAAATAAATATTTGGGATGAAGCATTAAAGACCCTAAGAACAACATTTGCGCCAAAAAGACCAGTATACAAGACAGTATATACGACGAACTGATAACACACAAACAACAATCACCAAAGGGTGTGGAACTATTTGTTGCAAAGAAACGGGCATTGATGGCGGAGCTGCCTAAGCCGTCTCTAACAGAATCCCAATGCCTCGACATCCTGTACACATCGCTTCACGCAGCCGTGCGAGACAAGGTTCCCAGAGATACCATACGAAGCTTCGAGGATTTCCTTAAGAAGGCCCGACAAATAGAAGACACTCTGGTGGACACAGACAGGACAGATACTACCAGAGCAAGAGTCAGATGCAATTTCTGCCGCGCGTTTGGCCACTCTGAAACTGAATGTCGGAAAAAGAAAGAAACTTCAAGAAGTACTGTTAAACCCAGTGTACCCACCTCTACATCAGTGGTACCTTAGCAATTCCCGAACAAAATCACTTGTTATGGATGTGGAGAGCCAGGCGTAGTGCGAAGCAAATGCCAGAAGTGCAACCAGAGTAAACTTGGCGCAGTTGACGTTGAGTTTTACTCACTTAACGCAAGCCTATCTGCCGTATCACGACTTCGACCTACCGTCAATATAACTATTAAAGGCGTCAATGGCTATGCACACATTAACACTGGAGCTAACTTGAGTGTTGCCTGTACTTCATTGTACAAGGTTATGCAACAGAAAGGAGTAAAGTTTGCCAAAGAAACGGCAAACGTCATCCTCGCAGACGGCCTACGGCGTAAACAACAAATACAGAGGGCGGTTATCCCAGTTGAGTTGTGTGGACGGATTATTCCCACCAATTTCATCGTGCTCCCTGAATCACAGAACAACCGAACTCTTATTGGCGTAGATTTCTTACAAGATGCTAATATAGCTCTAAATCTGCCGCAGCTTCTATTCCACTTTTTGGATCCAGGCAGGAAGTATGACCTAATGAACGAGGATGACGCCACCGTGTCCACTGTGCAAGCTCAACCGGACGAAACAGTCATCGCCAAGTTGGCAAAAAATAACGGCATTAGAGCCAATGGTCAGCCCGATATGGATGACCCCATCACCACCTACCATTGACCTTGAAGTAGAAGAGATAGAAAGCGCATATGGCCCACCATCTACGATAGACTTGGAGTCGCCCTCATCCACACCTCCGCACCAGACTACCTACTCAGGGTATTCACCGAGGTTTGTCGGAACACTTTACAGGGACGCACAGATGCACATAAATACTGACAAAGTCATTCTGTCACCAAGAAGCAGATCCCTTTTCAACGACGAATCGGATATTCACATCGCCATTGTCGCGATGTCTAAAACTAAAGATGAGACAAATACTATTGAAGTCCAACTGGAAAAATTAGATCAGGTACTAAACGAGAATGCTGCCGTTTTTGTTGATCATGGAAAACCGGCAGACTTAGTGGAGCACTCCATCGATTTGCTAAATAATAAACCCAGTGCAGTACCCCTCTATCGGATGTCTCCCCAACGCCGAGAAGTCTTGCGAGAACAGGTAACGACAATGTTGCGCGAGGGTGTTATTGTGCCGTCGAAATCTCCATGGGCTGCTCCAGTCGTTATGGTCCCAAAGAAGAATGGCGAGGTAAGAGTTTGCATAGATTACCGCCAACTTAATGCCGTAACCGTAGCAGATGCTTACCCTCTACCGCGGATTGACGACCTGCTTCATGAAGCCAAGCCGACCCCGTACATCTCGTCTTTGGATTTACGTGATTTACGTGCGGGTTACTGGCAAATAAAAATAAGAGATGAAGATCAGGAGAAGACTGCCTTTGTCACACCATTTGGTTTATACCAATTTCAAAGAATGCCTTTCGGTCTGCGAAACGCCCCAGCTACCTTCCAGAGGTTTGTGGACAGACTTAAGGTTCAGCTGGAGAGAATGAATATACTGGCCTACTTGGACGACATTATACTCCTATCTCCAACGTTCGAACAGCATCTAGAGGATTTGAATAGTCTTCTCCGCCTACTAAGACAAAACAACATAGTTGTAAATAAAGAAAAGTGCCGGTTCTGCCAAGAAGAGATATACCCCATACCTATCTCGGGCACGTCATCACAAAAGAAGGTATATCCAAGGATCCTAGCAAAGTAGCAGCGATCGTAAACATGCCAGCACCAAGTAATATACGTCAACTTCTGTCGTTTTTACAGACCTGTTCATGGTATCGTAGATTTGTCGAAGGATTCGCCAAGATTGCTGAACCTCTTACCAGGTTAACAAAAAAAGATACTAAATGGCAGTGGGAACATGAGCAAATACGAGCCTCTTCAGAGTTGAAAAGATGCTTAACCAGCGCTCCTGTGTTACGACAAGCGGACGTGGATAAAACCTACATAATAAAGACCGATGCGAGCGACTACGCTATAGGAGCTGTTTTGGTCCAGGGGGAGGGTCACGACGAACATCCCGTGGAGTACGCGAGTCGCCTACTGACCAAACCAGAGAGAAATTATTTCACAACAAGCTCGCCAACCTAGTGGAAGACAATCATCGTACCTGGGCGGAGAAACTTCCAAGCATAAGATATGCAATGAACACCTCGCGTTGCCTTAGTACGAGTTACACTCCGGCTTTCCTGACCTTCGGAAGAGAACTGAGAACATTTGACGATGTTAACCACGATCTTCGTCAAATAGCACTCTCTGAGAATTTCATTCCCGAAATCACCCCTAAACTAATTCGTTTAGCAGATACATGGAAGCGAGCGCGAGAAATACAAGAAGACAAAGAAGAATCAAGAAAGAAATGGGTCGATGAGCGCCGACGCCCCTCGCCTGCCTACCAGCCGGGTGACCTGGTTCTGGTGACAGCCAATGTCCCCAGCAATCCGCCCTCTACCAGACAGCGAAGTTTGCTCCACGTCGCGACGGCCCCTACACTATACTACGACAACATGGGCCCTGCTCCTATGCGGTGGCAAATCCAGCTGATCTTGAGCAGCGTCCTATGGGTATTTATCACTCCTCAGCGCCGAGCCCTTACAAAGGCTTAGCCGCCACTGTACCTAATCCTGAAAGTCCTTTGCGCAGACGCGGAAGACCAAGAAAACAGACGACAGCACCCGGAACAGCACCTGGACTCCTCGCCGGGACGACTTCAGGTCCAGAGGGGGGACTGTAACGCCACCCAATACTCCCGAGCACACGCACACCACGAAACCCACTGAGCGCCCAGCAACACTGCACGCGCACACAGAGGACACCATCGAGCAACCACCGCGCTATACCCCCCAACTCCGCCGCTCACACCGCCGAGCCCCGGAACGCATATAAATACGGATCCATGCAGTACAGCCAGCAGTCTGCGCTCGGTCCGCCTCGAGTACACAGCTAGTGCATTAACCTAGGTTGGTCCTAACTTGTCTTTGGGTTGTATCGGTCACAGGCTGCTTCTCGACATATATGGTTAGAGTCCCATATCGATCATATGATCGGAGATCATCTGCCTATCTCCGTACTACCCTACCGACTCACCCCAGCTATCATCACCCCGGCCATCATTGAAACTCAAATCAACAAAATGCTAAGTGATGGAGTCATAGAGGAGTGTGAGTCAGCGTTGGCCTCTCCGGCTCTTTTGGTACCCAAAAAAGATGGAACCTTCAGATTAGCGCTTTAAGCCTAAAGAAATCAATGCTATTGACTTAGACTTTGATTGGAATTTAATAAAAAAAATTATAGGTTCCCTCGGACTAATTTATGAAAAGAATGGCGTTCTTCTGAAGTATCAAATAATTTATTATTATTGCTCTATTACCGTCATTGTTTATAAACTTCGTTGTTTTTAAAACAGACTACTACCGCATGTGAGACCTAAGATTTATAACTATGACCACTCAAAGTTCTTATAAGTCACTTCAAAATGACAATGTTGAAAATTTTCCCTGAGTAATACCCATTCAATGGAAAATAATTGTCCGATTTTATTGTTTAGCTGTATCATTTAGTCGTTTTCGTAGAAGTTTTCGTAATGGAAGTAAGTGATGGTGAAGATGGAGATGTTAGAATCATAGAAAGTCAGAAGGGTAAAAACATTATTTTATCAAGGGGTTACAAATATTCTTTAGCAAAAAAGAATATAAATGGATCCAGTAACTGGCGATGTCGATCGGAAGCAATGCAACGCTTTCATCACACTAGATGCTAAGTTTAATATAATAAGAAGAAGTGAGCATAGAGCGTGTTTGTCAAATAAAACGGCAAATCAAATACGTCAAACTTTAAGTGAATGCAAAAAATCAGTTAGAGAGAGCATGGAACCTGTACCGAAAATCTATGAAGAAAATTTTTGCAAGAAATTGCTGTTGCAAGTTGATTCTGTTTTAGCATCTGTACCGCCGTTATCATCCGTACAAAATACTTTATATAGGTCATGGTAAAAGTATTTAAACTGTACAAAAGGCCAGGAGATGTTATGATTCCTGAAAAACTGTGCCAGAACTGTGTCGGCGCAAGCTGGATATCTTTGAAAAAGATATTGCAAGACAAGAATTTATTAATTTTCCAATTCTTGAATATAAAAAGGAGAACTCTGAAGAAGACATTGCAGTGTTTGTGAAATTTCTGGTCGATCTTAGGAACGAATTTGCTATAAGTTTCCAAGACTTTGCAGAGGTGGGCAAGCTATCTCCGTTTCTTAAATCGCCATTTGAAGTTGATCCAGCGGCAGAATGGACAGATGTGGCTGCCAAGTTGTTTAATCTGTCAAAGCCATCACTTCAAATGGAGATAATTGATTTGCAAGAAGATGTATCTTTGCAAATGTATAAAACGGTATCCACTGAAGAATTTTGGAACAAACATCCCAGAAAAATAGGAACAAACTACAAAACTAGCTATCAATTTAGCCACTATGTTTGGCTTGACATACGTATGTGAAACATCTTTCTCGAAGATGAATTTAAAAAAAAAACAAATATCGTTCGAGATTAACGGATGCCCACCTAGAAGACGCACTTCGAATTTGCTGTTCCTCTCGAGAACCAAAGTATAAAAAACTGGCTCAAGACCGTCAGTGTAGTTTCTCACATTAATCTTCTTGTGTTTTACAATTCAGAATTTGATTTGAAGCAAAAATAATAAATAAATACTTAATTATTATCTGTTTTCTTTCTGGACCTCGTTAATATTTTCCCACATTAACCGGACCCCACCTAAAAATACTTGCCGACCCCTGGCCTATACAATATTTGACAGGTTTTATAACTACTGCACAAAGGTGTTTACTACGAGCCACAGGCGGTGCACGGGCACATCCCCGGTAGTTTTTAAATCTAAGGTTTATCATGATAGTGTTATAGACTTGGCTTAGGTTTAATTTTACTAACAATCAATTCATCATCTTTGTATCATTTTAACAATTAATGTTTTAGGATTTTGATTGTTTTTTTTGTTCATTGCTATTTTCACTTGTCTATTGGAATAATTTTGCTGACGTGTGCGAATTTATTTCATAAAATTCCGTCTTTTTTCCACAAAAACGTATCGCTATTATTGGTGCTCACACATCAACGAATACCTACATGGACAATGCCGAATCTTAGCGTGTCGCTCAGGTTTCCAAAGCTGTTACTTTAATTGAAAAAGGTCACAGTTATAATATATTATATATTACGCAGCCTGCTACGTGTCAGTATTTAAGTGCTTAAAAAGTGGATGGCAGAATTTTTTATTTGATTATAAAAAAACCGGTAATAGACACATAACACGCGCTGCATTTGCACTACTCCTTTCAAAGGTTTTTGAAGAAAAAGAGACGCCTGAAATAATTACAAATGGATTTAAGAGATGCTGTATCTACCCTTTTGACCCTTCAGCTGTAGATTATACCAAATGTATGGATCACGAAGGGCGTAAAACTATACCAATGCCTATACAGCCTGGAGTGGAAGTAGTATTGCTGTTGGAGTCTTTAATGAGGAAAGGTCGAACGGAAGAGTTCAGAGAAGCCGAGAATAGCGAAGAGTAGAAAGGAGACGAATACGCTAAGGAACTCTTTTACGTCTGGAAAATTTTTCGCAAACGTAGCCGAATAGCGATTTCTCCATGTGAAGAACCCATTCTAGACTTCGCCTGCTAATAGTGACAGATCTAGGACAATTAGCGATGTGCCGAGTACGGTTTGACTCGAGTCAGACTCGATTCCTGCTTAGAACTCGCGTACTCGAATACATACATTATGATGCGACTACGCCGGACTCGATTCGGGTACTCGAGTCAGGGAGAATGGATTTGTACTCGCGCCGACTCGATTCTATTTTGCGAGTTCAACTGCGAGTCAGTTGGACTCGCAAAATAGAATCGAGTCTTGTAGTCTTGTATTCGAGTAAGGTTGACTCGTTCCTATACCTAACAGTTATCCGCGAAGGCTGACTGTTTTAACTTCATTTAGCTAGAACTACAACTTGAATTTTTTGTTGTAGGTCAATCGACGAATATAGGTAGTGGAAAGCTATGACAAGCAGCTGTCGGATGAAGGTTGTTTGTTTGGCAGTGATTATGCAGATAAAGATCCTACTTACGTGCCAGATTCTTGCTCGTAACTCTCCTAAACGTACACATGCTGAGTAACAACATGTGTCTGTGATTTTAGTTCGCAATTGCGTTTATCTGATTTTCTTTGCACTGCGACTCTACTTAGCGATCATCCGAATATCGCGTCATATGATGTACTTCAAGGAGCTACTTAAGCAACATTTCAGTGATCTTCGATCAAAAGAGTGCATAGCTATCGAACTTGAACAATTAAAAATCAAGCAAGGGGTAACGTACATACAGTTTTGTCATAGAATTCAGAATGTGCATAGTTCTTTATTTGCGAAAGTGTAAAGCAAGGGGAAACGTACATACAGTTTTGCCATAGAATTCAGAATGTGCGTAGTTCTTTATTTGCGAAAGTGTATAAACTTACCGATGAAGGAATCAAAAAACTGTGTTTTGTACCATAATTGGATTGTTCTATTTTTTTTCGTTGTTGTTCTGAGATTTGTGACACACCACGTACCACACATAAATATTTAGGGTCTAGCCTAGAACGATACAGCAACCCTGTTTTCATAATTTCGCGCGCTACACCATGTGACGTCAGAGATCGAACCATACAACTCAATGACGGACAGCAGGCGACGCCAGCGCCACTTCGACACTTCCGTTCGGACAGAAAAAATGTCTGCGTCGCTCCTCGACCAAATTACAATTTTAAAGTGAAAATTCAGTGTATTTTGTGACTAAACCGTGTAAGCCCAAACTGACCACGAAACTACTTATTGTGTTAAGACTGCGCCTGAACTAGATAGAAGCCTTGATCCTCCTTCTCATCGGTGAACCTACGAGCGCGCTGGCCGGCGAGGTGAAATACAGGTTAGCTCATAGATTTAGACGTAGACAACTGTGCAAATGATTGTGTATAACGTAATATGTAAATATGATTCGTATTGTGAGGTTAAAAGCTGATTATTCTCAAAGACGATCTTATCAAGCAAGATGCTCGGCCGCTGTAATTTCTTTCAATACAGGCAAACTGCTATCGACTGTACATCGAAATATATGTGCACATAGTTCCAAACAATCTATAAAAAACATGAATAAACAATTAACGATAAAAGGGTTAATACCAAAAAATATAAGAAAAAATAATCGCTTGTTGGACTAAAGACGCTTAATTTGGATTATGGTGAAATAGTAGAAAAACCAGATTTAGAAGAAACTTAGAAAAAGGCAAATGCTACCTTTGTTCAAAATTTGATGATATATCAGTTACCTAGTACCCATAACACAAGCTCTGCTTACCTTGGGGCTAGATAATGATGTGTGGATTGACGGGGTTTATGCCATGGAATAAACATGTGTAAATGAAATATGGGGAATCCGAAGGAACGACCAGGAAGCAGGACACTGGACAGGCGAGTGGTACAACATACTGTGATGGTCTCCGGTTTTTGTGTTAACTTTAACTTTTTAATAATTATTTATATCATTTTATTTTGTAGCCACCCTGACATACCACCAACTTACGCAGAGTTACACAATGTGTTGCCGACATCTGAGGATTCAGAAAAAACGGTAAACTTAAACTTTTTTTAATTATCACGGTTATAGTGTTGTCTTTTTACCGACTTCAAAAAAGAGGAAGTTGTCGATGAGGTTATTTTTTTCCTCTTTTAAATAATTGAAATTAAAATTACTCTCACTGCTTCATCACAAAGATTTTCAGGGTATTTAGTACCCATCTCTCCGCCACTAATTTCTTTAATAGTAATGTAAGTAATTTTATTTCAGTTAAAAAAACCAAACCCTGAAAATGAAGAATTACAAAACGTGTTGCCCACATCTGATGATCCGGAGGAAACGGTAAACTTAAGTACTTTTTAAAACTATCGCGATTATTGTATTGTGTTTTTCAAAAAAATAGGAAGTTGTCGATTTGGTTATATTTTTAAAATGTCGTTTTTTACTTCGTCCGCAAGCTGAACTCGCTTAAATAAACGAAATTCAAATTACTGTGACTGCTTTATCACAAATATTTTTTAGGTATGTAATGAGTAATTTGTCGGCTTCCGCTTTGGAAATACTCATGCCTTCGCAACTGTACTCCAGTCATATGGTAGTTTTTTAATTTATGTAATAGTAATGTAAGTAATTTTGTTTCAGTTAAAGGAACCAAATCCTGAAAATGAAGAGCTTTCATACATAGTCGAAAGTACCTCTGAAACTGCAGTAAGCATTTTGTTATAGCTAAATAATATTTACATAACAAGAAATTCAAGCTTAATAAATACTAAAATATGTGCTTAAATTTCAGATTCAAACAGAAACATCCGACTTGGGGCATCGAGTAATAGATGTTAATCATTTTACATCACAACTAGTACAACTCTCTCAACATGAATCTCTGTTTAACTGCGGATTAGCCTCAATGAAATTAGTTTCTGAACATCGAATTGGTTTACAATCGGAATTTACATTTGTCTGCTCTATGTGTAATTACAAAAACAAAATAAAATCATCTTTGGCTGATGTAAATAAAGATGCTGTTGCAGGAATAATGGCAGCAGGTTGTGGTCACGTGCAACTGAAGCAGTTTTCCGCAGCAGTAGGATTACCCATTATGTCTGAACACACTTACAATAAAATGCAGGACGATGTTTGTGACGATTGGGAAGAAACTGCCTGGGCGGAAATGAAAATAGCCGGAGAAAAAGAGAAAGAAGCAGCTATTATTGAAGGCAGAGTTACAAAAGATGGCATTCCCATGATTGATGTTATTGTAGATGGGTGTTGGAGCAAGCGCTCATACAGAACAAACTATGCAGCATTATCGGGCGCTGCAGCCATAATTGGCAGACGTTTTGGCCAAGTTTTGTACATGTGTGTCAAAAATAAATATTGCTGTATTTGTGCCCGAGCTCAAAATAAAAAAGAAAATCCCAAAGAACATGTCTGTTACAAAAACTTTGATGGGGCTTCCACTGCTATGGAATCACAAATAATAACTGAGGGGTTCAAACGATCCATTGAAATGCACAGTATAATATACGCGCGACTTATTGCTGATGGCGACAGTAGCACCTATGCCAAAATAATAAATGCCCGGCCATACCCAGGCTTAACAGTGTCAAAAATTTTCTGTCGGAATCATTTACTGAGGAATTATTGCAATAAGTTACAACAACTTACTTCAGACACACACTTCAACGTAACAGACAGGAAATATTTGACACAAGGGAAAATAATGCGCTCCGGGAAATATATTTGCGACGCTATAAAACTTCACAAAGAAAGCCAAAATACAGATGGTTTATATAAAGATATAAATGCATCTATTGGCCATGCGTTTAACTCTCATGAAAGTTGCAACCAGGTATTATGCAAAAATTATATGCAAGTAGACGCTCCTAATCCGTTTTTTGGGAGTTTGCTTTGGCAAAAAATAAAAACACATGTCGCACGATTGGCTGAAAAAGCCCATAGTTTGATTGAAGATGTCGACAGTAATGTAGTGGAAAGATTTAATGGAGTCATTGCCAAACTTGTTGGTGGAAAAAGGGTAAATTATTCTCAAAGAAGAGCTTACCAAGCAAGATGCTCCGGTGCAGTAATATCTTTTAACACCGGCAACTTGCTGTCGACTGTCCACCGTAATGTTTATGGAAATAGCCCAAAAAAAACTATTACAAAATACGATAGAGCAGTAAACGAAAAAAGGGATAAAACAAAACAAAACTGTAAAAGGAAAAAAAATCGTACCTTGGTGCCGCGTACATTAAACCTGGATTATGGGGAAATTGTGGATAAGCCAGACTTGGATGACGACACTTTAAAAAAGGCCAAAGACACCTTCATCCAGAATTTAACGAAAACCGAAGAACAGCGAAAAGACGTAGAAAAACGAACCATACTACAAAGCGAATCTGGAGAATGGTTGGAGTTAAGGCGTAGCATGTTAACTGCATCAAACTTCGGTAAAATCGTAAAAATAAAAGAGTCAAATACATGTCGAAATGTAGTAAAAAATTTACTATACAAGCCAAATATTGACAACGTGTCATCTATAACTCACGGAAAAAAGCACGAAAAAATTGCAATCGAACAATTATCGGTTATGGAAGACATAAAAATTGAAAAGTGCGGTTTATATATAGATGAGCAATATCCATTTTTGGGGGCAACACCTGATGGGATTACCGATGACAACAAAATAGTCGAAATAAAATGTCCCATAGCACCATTTAAAATGGGTATAGACGAGGCGATTGAACAGAACAAGATGCATTTTTATAAAAAAAATAAAGACGGCGAAATAGTGGTCAATAAAAAATCAGACTGGTATTTTCAAGTCCAAGGCCAGTTACATATTTGCAGAAAACAGGAGGCCTTACTTGGAATATGGTATGGTGACAAAAAAATTAAAATAGAAATCATAGAAAAAGACGATAAATTTTGGTCAGATATAATGGAGCCAAAACTGCTGAAATTTTACTATGATTGTCTTCTTCCTGAGCTGGTTGACCCTAGACATATAAGAAATAGGCCAATTCGTGACCCAGACTACGTGATTGAAAAAGGGAAAGAAAATGATACAGCTACCGTTTTAATAGAAAAAAATACTGGTGACTTTGACGATGGTTCTGTCGGAGGTACCATAGATTATGTGATGCCATTTTCAGAATATTAATATTGAGTATGTTATTTTCATAGAAAGCGTTAGTTTTAAGAGTACACGCGTGGCATACTATAGTAGACCAGGGTATATTATTGGCCATATTTTTTAAGTTTTTCGGGTTAGAGAGTTGAAATTTCAGGAAAGCTTCCTTCTTGAAATTTGTCAACAGATTAGTAACTGATATGACGTATGTGAGTACTCAGATTTGTATAATTTGACGCCAAAACCGCGGGCTTACCATAGTAGTCCGCGCGTGTATTGGTGTACTAAAAGTAGTCCAGCAAGTTTTTGTTTATTTTTTGTTAATTAGGTATTACTACCATATTTAATATTGTTTTGTTGTATAAATAGAAAGTATAAAAGATTTATTTCATTTTTTGTGTATATTTTTCACCACTTTCACTATTTATGAATCTAGGATAGCACTATTGAAAAGATGGCTGACGGAAATGAATGATGATGATAATACTACTAATACTACTATAGTAGGCCACGCGTGCTCTGGTGTAAAAAACGTGGGCGCGTATACTCTAGTGTTAACATTAAGATTTACAAAAAACAATATTCATTTGTGTATTGTATGAAAAATAACAAACATTAAATGGTTCAAAAGAATTTTTGCCTTTTTTTAATTGTTGAATAAGGACAAGGCGACTCCATGATATCTATGCTCTAGCTAGGCAAATCAAGTTGACGCGTGCCGCCGCCGCGCTGTTAGCAGCGCCACGTACGCTAGACCAGCGCTGCCGCCCGCCGCTCTGGCGTGATCCTGTCGAGCGCGACCGCATAAAATTTGTTTGAGTGAAGCGGCGCGGTGCTCGATTTTGAAACAATAGTTTATCAGTGCGCCACCTTAATGGTCATTTGAAAGAAAACATCTTTATGCACTTGCCAGAAGGTTTTCCTGTTAAAGAGTCTAATAAAGCATTAACATTAAAAAAGGCTGTTTATGGCTTGAAACAATCATCCTTGGCTTGGTACCAAAGAGTAAATGAAACATTGTGTAATTTAGGGTACAGTAGATGTAAACTTGAACCTTGTGTTTTTATAAAAGGTCATAATCACCTACTTATAGAACAGTACTTTCGTCCAGATATCCAACTACCTAAAAGCCACACTATAATTACTAGAAGTATAACAGAAAAAAGCTAACTACACCAAAATTTAATAATTTTTACGGCAAACGGACCTCTTCTTACTTAATTCCTTATTTAATTAATAACCTACCAATAGAAATTAAAAATAAAATTAAACAAACCAATATTAAAAACGTATTAATAAAATATTATTTATCTTAACATTCATTTCATTATTTTCATATTTCAAGCTGGCATATCTTTACTTAAACTTATATTTAACCATCAAGGAGCATCCTGTAGCTGAACTCAGGCGCAGTGGAGTCGCTGCTCGCTCGTGATTGGTGGATCGCCTGTGTGCGGCTGCCAAGCCATGCAGCGGACAGCGAAGTCACTGTGCTTGTTGCGTGACTGCCTACCGCGCGAATTACTTTAATTTTAATTTTTAACCTTATTATTAGATAAACCTATGTTAGGATTTAAGATACTATAAACAAAATGTAACAAATTTGTATCAATAAATAAATATATCTATCTATCTATCTAATAACAATAAGAAAACTACTGTTGGTATTTATGTTGATGATTTTATATTTTTTTCGAATAATGAGATAGAAACTAAATCCCTGATAGAAGTCAAAAATTTAAGATTAAAAATTTGGGACAAATTAAACAGTATTTGGGCATGAGAATGAATATAAGTAAAAATGTTATTTCAATAGATCAGGAGAATTATATTGAACAGTTAGCAAATAAGTTTAATATGATTGATTGTAATTTGAATGTTGAGAAATCCAATGAGTGTAATAATAACTTACCTTATCAGAGACTAATAGGTACCTTGATGTATTTAGTGGTCTTGACACGACCAGATATTACATATGCAGTAAGTTACCTTAGTCAATAATAATTGTTATTCAGAGTTGCATTGGCATTATGCCAAAAGAATTTTGAAATATCTGTTAAAAACAAAAAATTATTGCTTGAGATATTCCAAAGAGGAAGCAGATATACATAGTTGGTTTTGTAGATGCAGATTGGGCAAGTGATGCCATTGATAGACGTTCATATACAGGATTTTGTTTCATGAAGTCAGGATCTGCTATTTCTTGGGAAAGTAAAAAGCAAAGGAGGTAGCTCTCAGTAGTTGTGAGGCAGAGTACATGGCTTTGTCAGAAGCATGCAGAGAAGCCTTATATTTACAGAATCTAGAGTGTGAATTGATAGGTTGTTGCAATAAGATTGTTCTGTATAATGATAATCAGAGTGCATTAAAGATGGGAAGCAACCATTCTTCTCATAAGCGTTCCAAACATATCGATGTCCGATACCATTTCATCAAATATGTAATTGATAATGATAAGGTTGAGACGAAATACTTGGCAACTTCTAGTATGCCTGCGGATTTGTTAACTAAGGGATTGTCAGGAATAAAACACTATGAGTTTATGCAAACACTTGGTATTGTTAAAAAATAAGTTAATTAGGTATAATTTTCTTGTTTGTTATTTTGATATAGTGGGGGTGTTGTAAAGAGATATCCAAATAATGTATACCATAGATTGTAGTTTACTCTGTCAATGTCAATCTTCCGTCAATTGAAATAAAGTCAGTCGATAACCTGCAACCAACGCGTTTTATTATAAATTCAATCAGCATAACTTTAATTACCATGTAAAATTTCCAGATTAATCATTAATCTGTGATTTTGAAGCACTAAGAACAAATAATAAATAAAAAAATACTAATAATAAATACTATTAAATCACAGATATATTATATACATAATATATCTGTGATTTAATAGTATTTTTAGTAATCATTTCAGTGTGTTTTTTGGAATGACTGCTAAATATCTCCGAGTAGTAGCATTTGAGTACGCTGAGAAAAATAATATGCCACATAGATTTAACTCTGAAAGCAAAATGGCTGGTAAAGAATGGCTACGCGGCTTTACGAAGAGGCATGAGGACGTGTCACAGAGACAACCAACTTCTACAAATGTTGCTCGCGCCATAGGATTTAACAGACCTCAATGTGAAAGATTTTATATCAATCTCAATGCATTAATTAATGGATAAGTATAACTTCCATCCAAATCACATCTACAACATGGATGAAACTGGAATTTCTTCTGTTCCAAACAATCCCCCGAAAGTTATTTCTACTAAAGGCAAACGTGCAGTCGTTTAGTACCTATTAAGTTAGTTTCTGGGGACAACATCTTTTGGGAAAATGATTCACCAAACTCTCCTTACATGTGTCGACCGCTATTTTTTAAATTCATAAAAGAAAATAAGTCCACTATAACGCAAGAAATGAATGCAATTGAGTCTGAAATCAGTAAAATGCTGGAGACAAAAGAAGGCGACACCAAAATTTCACACTCATTATTGCTTACCATGATAGATGGTAAAGCAACAGCTATTTTGAGTGAAACTTCAACGCAACGATGCGATATATGTAAAGCATCTCCCAAAGAAATGAATGAATTTGATATATTATCAAAAAAAACAATCGAGACGGATTTATATAAATATGGCCTATCGTCATTACATATGTGGATACGTATGATGGAGTGCATTCTGCACATTGCGTATAGGTTTGATTTGAAAACATGGGTTGTAAAGGGAGAAGACAAAATGATTATGGAAAGTAAGAAGAAAATTATTCAGGATGCTTTCAAAGCGGAGATGGGATTGTTGGTTGATACGAGTATAGTCAAACAGGGTCACGGTACTACCAATGATGGTAACACGGCTAGGAGATTTTTTGCAGATCCCAAAAAAACAGCTTCGATAACCGGTGTTAATGAAGATTTAATACAACGATTTGAAACCATATTGCAAGCTTTTTCCTCTGGGCAAAATATAAATACGGATAAGTTCAGAAAACATTGTGAGGCCACTATGAAGTTGTACATAGATTTGTATAAATGGTACTATATGCCATCAAGCGTGCATAAAGTTCTTGCTCATGGAGCAGATATAATTGCCAATTTCGGACTGATTCCAATTGGGAAGCTATCTGAAGAAGCTTCTGAATCTAGAAATAAAGATTTCAGACGATTTCGCTTAGATCATTCAAGAAAATTTAGTAGAAAAGCCACTAACCAAGACATTCTAAATAACTTATTAATTAGTTCAGACCATTGCATTTCAATGAAACGTCCCAAATTCCAGCGAACTTTTGTAACGGTTGGTACTTTTGTAGCCCGATGACAGGCTCGCCGAGGGGCTCATTCGCCAGCTGAAGGGTAGCCCGGATTTCCGCAAAATCCTGAGCGACGCAATTCGGGGAGAGGATCTGCCGGCAGGGAATTCCCGAGATTCTTCAATGGAGGCTTCCCCGGCGATTCCCAGAGCGGGACCAGCGTCCATTTCTTGAGTAAACTAAACTTTTGAGAAAATATTATCATACAAAGGTGGTCCATTCAATTTAATTCGACATAAAAAGCGTACATATGCTCGCATACAGTGCTACATATTTGCGAAAACGGGGAGGCTTCGATATCCACAACTGCTTCTTCCATGCCCAGCATGGCTACTACCTCCGCTTTACCTCAACCTGTGGCCTTTCTGGTTTCTTCAGCACGTAGTACAAAAATATTACAATACCTAACCAAACCTGTGTCTGCTAAAAAAACTGCAAACCTAAATGACATGGTCATCAAGTTGATGCCAAGAACTACCTGTCATTCCATCTGGTTGAATCACCTAAATTTATAAACCTGATTGCTGAACTAAATCTAAACTATCAGTTGCCGAGTAAGTAGTGACAAATACATATAATGTCATTAAAATGTCCGTCAGGACAGACCTAGAAAAAGCTGCTTACGTGAGCCTGACCACAGATGGATGAACCTCGAAGCCGAACGATTTATTTATCAGTTACGGTCCATTTTATAGATGAAAACGCAGACTTGAAGACGTACTTGCTTACATGTGTCCAGTAGGTATTCTAAACCGACACACAGCAGGCAATCTGGCAACGGAATTAAAAAAAGTAACTGACGATTGGGACCTGACCAAGGTTGTGGCGGCTACTTGCGATAATGCCCCGAATATTAAATCTGATGTTCGCAAAAACCATTGGCAGGTGGTTCCATGCTTCGCTCACACTATAAATCTGGTAGTACAGGTTGCTCTTAAAGAAATAAGAGCCACAACTAATAAAGTAAAGAGTATTGTCAAGGTGTTCCGCCGCAGCCCTCTTGCCACAGAAAAACTGCGGAATTTGCAAAAAAAACTAGGAGAGCCGAATCTCAAAATAAACGTTGCGGCCGTTACATTGCGAATTGAATTGTTGGTGCATTAAAACTGGACCCTTCACCTTCCTATTGGTGGCCTGCAAAGAACTCGAAAAGACAAATCATTCTACGATCGCTAGATTTATGAATGAGGGTATTGTCTAGTTAAGTTCCAAACTTTTGAGGGTGAAGCTTAACTAGATGTCGCTGCTAATAGTGGACGAGCGCTAGATCGCGCTACTAAAATTAGCGTTAAAATTACTGTTAAAGATGGATTAGCATTACAGCGAAGCATGAACGAGGTACTGAACAAGGCAGGTTTCCAATTACAGAAATGGGTAAGTAGCTGTGATGAGTTAGACAAGCAAATTTCAAGCAAAGAAATAAAAGTAAATGAGAGTGAGGATCTAGGACATGGCAGTAAAGATATAAGTGAAAATGAAATTGTGAAGATTCTAGGGATAAGCTGGGATCGTGATAGCGATGAGTTTAAGTATTCAGTAATACTTCCCCCTCAGCAGACTCCAATCACAAAGAGACGGGTGATCTCGGATATCGCTCACCTGTTCGATCCGTTGGGTCGGGCAGCTCCTTGTGTGGTTGTATCCAAAATGTTTATCCAAAAGCTCTGGCTTTCCGGACTAGAGTGGGACGATGAGCTCACACCAGCAGCCCTATTGTCTAACTTCAAGACCATTACCAGTGAACTTTAAGCCCATTACCAGTTGTCAAACCTGTCATAATGTTTTCAGTATTGTCAGTACCGGCGTTAGGGTAGGGCGCGGTTGGGCGACCGCCCAGGGGCGCCGGACTTTAAGGGGCGCCGTTAAGCGGCGCCCCTTTATATTCCCATCTCTGTAAGCGAAAAAAAAAACGATGTGTTGGCAACACTAGAATGGAACGCAGTGCTCAATCCGTTCGGTCGGAGCACTACATACATACAGTTCATTTTACTGGGAATCCCCGACCACAGAGAAACACATTATCTATCTCTTTTTAACATTTTAGTTCAAAAGAGTTGGCGTTATTTTTGATGGAGCGGAACACAGCTCATTCTTATTCATTCAATCGGTGCACGCACTTAAAAACAGTTATCGCAATTACATATTTTAAAACAAACAGACGCAGTAATCAGGCGGTCCACGCTAAGTTACGAAGTGCATGTTTTTTACTTTTTGTCGCCGACTACAGAGTGACATAGGTTTTATCCAAAAAGTTGAAATACAAATAGTGTTTAAGTAGGTATTTGTTTTATGACGGATTATTTCACTAATTAGGTAAGTACAATTTTATTTTAACTATCTTTACTTATTATACTAAAGAGGTAACATTTGTTTGTTTGTTTATGTTATGTTTGGAGTGGGGTAATCTATTTAAAGTAAATTATATATTATAAAATATCTCTGGAACTGACTATATAATGTTGATGAAATTTTAACACGGAGATAATAAATGAATGTCGAGGAGGTACGGTCAAGTGTAAAAGTGGATGAACACTGTTCATTCGTAAGCCTTTGTGTTAAAGGTGAAAAGTGTCCACCGACTTTTGCATCTGACTGTACATAGAAGTCATTTTTTCGGGAACGAGTGGATAATCGTGATTTTTTTCATACAAATCTAAGCACTATCACGTAACACAAGCTTTTAAATATAACATTTCACAATTATTCCGCTGCCATGACAATATTACCTTACCTAGATTTTTCGATCGTAGTTCACGTGTATGCTAACGCTATCCTGAATATAAAGCGTTTTTGGTCGTCCTCACTCAATAGCGTTATATTTAATTAATTTATAGAAATGATCGGACTTACGCAGATTTAATTTGTTGCAGATTTGATTAGTACAAAATGTCTGAACACGTTGATCCTTTCAAAAGAAAACCATCTGGGTCAAAATATAGAAAACGAAAAGCAGAAAAAGAGAAGGAATTTGAAAAAACAAAAAAGTTTATGAATATAGGCAAATATATCACAACAAAAAATCAAGACCTTAATGTGGCATCTACATCTGAAATACAAGCGAATGCATCGGTAGTGGAGTCTCTGTCTGACAAGTCAGATCAGTTAGCTGTTGAAGAGATTGTGGACGAAGTTTCCCGAAGTGAGGAGACAAGTTGTGTTACAATTACAGATGCTGCTCAGGATGACACTATTGGTGATGTACAACAAATACAAATTCTAGATGACGTTAGTTCTCTTGTTCCAAATATATCGGATCCAGCCACTTGGCCACTCACTCGAAATAGCAAAATTATTGATCATATAATAACTAATGGCCCAGTGCAAACTCACATTGATAATTATCCAAAGAATGATACAGGGCGACATTTCTCAAATTCTCATTTTACCAAAAAACTTGCAAACAATGAAATAATTCAGCGTCGTTGGTTAATATACTCAGTTTCTAAAAATCGAGTTTACTGTTTTTGTTGCCGGCTATTTGATAGCAGCTCAACGTCGAATTTAGCATCTGAAGGATATAACGACTGGAAACACTTATCAGAAATGTTATAAGTTCATGAAAGTAGCACTTTTCATAAGAAGTTTTACCTCTCATGGATTGAGGCTGAACTAAGATTAAAAACGGGAAAAACAATAGATTGTCAAGAGCAACATTTGATTAGAAAGGAAACTACAAGGTGGAATAATATTTTGTCTAGATTAATGCATATTACACTGTATTTAGCTGAAAACAAAATGGCGTTTAGAGGTACTTCCGACAAACTATATACGCCAAATAATGGAAAGTTCTTGGGTTTAGTACAACTACTAGCCAAATTTGATCCAGTTATGGAGGAGCACTTGCGATTAGCTGTAAAGGGTGATGTTTCTGACCACTACTGCGGAAAAGACATTCAAAATGAATTAATAGAGCTGATGGGTGAAAAAGTGAAGTCAGAAATCATATCACGTGCAAAGAAATCGAAATATTATTCTATTATAGCTGACTGTACTCCGGACATTAGTCATATAGAACAGCTTTCACTGACAATACGATTTGTTGATTTATCATCAGATGTCTATAAAATATCAGTAAAAGAGCATTTCATAGAATTTATACCTGTTAATGAGTCGACTGGTGAAAGGCTGACTGAAGTTATTATTGATATTTTAAATAAATACGGACTGGAATTGAACGATTGTAGAGGTCAGGGCTATGACAACGGAGCAAACATGAAAGGAAAAAATATTGGAGTTCAAAGGAGAATTCTGGACATAAATCCTTTAGCTGTATATGTACCGTGTGGTTGTCATAGCTACAATCTCGTACTATGCGATGCCGCTAAGTCATCTGTAAAATCTGTCACTTTGTTTGGAGTACTTCAGAGGTTGTTTACGTTGTTTTCAGCTTCTGTTCATCGATGGAAAATTCTGACCGATCACTTGGGATTGTACACTATAAAAAAACTCAGTGACACGCGTTGGGAAGCAAGAATAGGCAGTGTTAAAGCAGTCCGTTATCAAATTAGCGCCGTCCATGACGCTTTAATCACTTTGGCTATTGAAACTCAGCAAACTGATGTTCAAGTCTCTCATGAGGCTACTACTCTAGCCGAACAGCTAAAAGATTTCGGCTTCTTAGTTTCATTGGTTGTCTGGTATGACATACTTTTTCAAATTAATGTCGTTAGTAAATCTCTACAATCAACAGACATGGATCTCGGTAAATGCACAGACATGTTGAAAAAATGCTGCAATTTCTTGGAAGAATATAGAAATACAGGCTTTAAAAGCGCCATTTTAACTGCGAAGGAATTGGCTGAAGAGTTAGAAATAGAACCTGTGTTTAGAGCGACAACAAGAATTCGACGTGTTAAGCGCCAAGCTGGTGAAACTGCCCAAGATGAGCCTATAACTTCTCCAGAAAAAAAATTTGAGGTTGAATTTTTCAACTGTCTTTTGGACACGACGTTAACTTCACTCAACGAAAGATTTGAACAGTTATGTGAGTACTCGGAATCTTGGTCTTTTTTGTACAATTTAAAACAGATTCCAGAAAAACACGACCTTATCAAACTCTGTAGTGATCTTCAATTGAAATTAAATGTAAATTCCAAATCAGATATAGATGGATGTATGTTGTGCGATGAACTCGTAAGTCTGAAATCGTTTTTGCCTGATCAGAAAGTGGTTACTCCTGTTTTTGTTTTAAATTTTATCAAAGACCGCAACTTACAAGAACTATATCCAAATGTTTGGATAGCATTACGAATATTATTAACTATTCCCGTAACGGTTGCTAGTGGAGAGAGGAGTTTTTCTAAGCTTAAGCTGATAAAAACCTATCTGCGATCGACAATAT
Organism: Eupithecia dodoneata; assembly: GCA_947044415.1. NCBI lineage: Eukaryota > Metazoa > Arthropoda > Insecta > Lepidoptera > Geometridae > Eupithecia > Eupithecia dodoneata. The sequence goes on from OX345670.1 coordinate 9,344,437, forward strand.
CTCAATCTAGATTGACAAACTTGGCAACTTTGTCAATCGAAAATGAAATTGCTGAAAACATCGACTTTGATAACTTAATAAAAGAGTTCGCTGATAGAAAGGCTAGAAAAGTAAAATTTTATTAGTTTTTTTAATAAATGTTTATTTCTTTTCATAAATGGTTATTTCATTATTATCCTTCGCCTTTTTTCGTATGGGTTTGAATTGCAGTTAGGGGGCGCCGTAGAAATCTCGCCCAGGGCGCTGGTAGTACTAAAACCGGCACTGAGTATTGTCTAAGGATTTCAACTGGACATGAGCTTGGGAATGAATGATTCAGGTGAATCCAATTCTCAAGTTTTCGATCTTTCTTGCGTTCCGTTAATGCATCTGGGACAACCAGTAGATCCACTGGTACTACTGGCGATTTAGCTGTTTTTATAGTTGCAAAAATGGTAATTATATTTGTTATGCTGTAAAAACAAAGCTTGTGCATTATTTTTGTTATTATTTGCAATACAATCACGTATTTTTGTCAGTAAGTATACTAAAAAATGTCACTCACTATAGCAGTTGTCAAAAGTTTGAGGTTAGTTTTGTTTGTATTTGTAAATTTGGTTGGTGTCTGTGCGAAAAAACTTTGCGTGTTCTTTGCTAAAAATATTAGTTTCAAAGTGTATTTGAAGATCGGGGCTTACAAAACCTACATCCTTAAATATGTAGCGCCGCGCTGGCGGCGTGGTATGCCCTGTGTTCCAGAACCAAGCAGAGGAGGATTCATGCCAAACATAACATCGCTCTCAGAGTCTGTACTGGCGCGAGTCGATACGTACGAAACACGGTCATCGCACGTGACCTGCAAATACCCTCGATAAATGAGTTTGTGGTAAAGCTGACAATTCCCGCCATGCTCACCTCAACGCTCTCACTCCCCTACAAGCAAGACCACCAGATGCAAAACCCTCCTGGCGACCTCTTCCCCCGGTGTTCAATCTCAAGAAGACCATCGCGGCTACTAAACAAACAAACTCTTGAGAGGCCTGGCAGGACTCTCAAAGCAATAACCCATAAGAGCCTGAGTTCGATTCTTACCACATTTCACTCAAAATGTTTAAGACCATTGATAATTAGAAATACAAATTTATTTACCTACCTCTGTACATTCGTAGTAAAATTATAAATGTGGATTGTTTTTAAAATTGTTGTATTTATTTATGTTCGAGTCCTCCACAATTTGTTGAATATTTCTTTAGGCTAACAAAATAAGCACTTAGACAAGTAAAATGTTATACCTACTATAAATTATTATCAAATAAGATTATTTGACTATTCACTTCAACTTTTTGTCGAAAGAAATGAAAAAGATACCACTAGTACATTCATATACATATATCACTTATGTGTCTAATACATTTGAATTGCTTATCTAAATATAATGTGATTTTAGATACATGTCAATATTTATTTAAAGCTATGCACAATATTTATGTGTAACAGGACTATACTCCGATTTAGAATCCAAGATATTTTATGTCAACATAGACATTTTTGAATTTGTTAATTGTTAACTAACAATAACAAAAAACAACGAGGTAACAACAAGGTTATCTTTAAAAACTGAAACAAAAACTTCGATCATGCATAATCTCACATGTGGAGTAAAAAATGTTTAAATGAATTCGAAAAATAAATATTATATGAATAAAACGATGAAGGAAAGCTTTCAAAAACAAAAATGGTTTCGACAAAATGGTTTCTATGCTTAGCTTGGATGACACCAATGTCGTTAAATATTTTCCACCAATATTCCTTTGTATACAAAACATATCAAGGTTTTTGAATCGGAGTATAGTATATTGTGCTCTCAATATATAAGTACAGACAAGACATGTAATATTAGGTGAAATATCTGGAGGCATGACTGTTGTGAAGTTAGGAAGGTGAAATTTTATTTAGAGAATCAGTATTATGCACTAACATCATTGGAGAGAATGCTTTGTATTTTCTGTGACGAAATGAATTTATCTACTCATGTTTGGATGTTCAGATAATAATGATTACTTACTTTCTTCCTTTATTAGGTCTATTAGGTCCTTATTTATTAGGTACCTATCCTTTAAACACAATGTTAACCACAATCTTCTTATTTGGATAGAGATTTGATCAAAATATTTTCAAACAAGGCACGAATGAGCTCCCTGCTAGATTTGACGTTTCACATGGTAATGAGATGGCTACTGATATTCATTTCGGCGTTACACAATACCAAAATCTGTCAAAACACAAAGTTCCATTCATTCACTGGGCTTCAATCTCGCTGGTAATGGTATTACTTGTGTCAGCTACTTACACAATACCTGTATGGTTTCACCCTACATTTGCTGTTTTGCGCACGCGGCGATTTAGGTACTCCGTGTCGCACGCGCGCGATGCAATTTACTTACATTTATAATATTTTAACATCAGTACGTGACCTACTACCGCGAGAGTGACATTTAAGGAAAGATTTGCCACCTTTACCGAACTCTGTCATTTAACTTACTTAATAAACTTTATCTTTGTGAATCGTGTGTTTAGTTTACGTGCTCAACTAACTGAACTACTACGTTACCAACGGTAACAATACAAAGTGAGGTGCTATAGGTAAACTGCCTACAACTACATCTCTACACATGTAAGGGTCTTCACTTAGGTCCTTACAATACCAATGTGACAGTCGAAGACCAGACTGGGCTTGAAATGTCGAAAGTGATGTTCAGTGAGAGTTAGTACAATAAGGCTGCAGATCTGCCGACGAAATGGCAGACATACAGGGAGAACCTACTTGAGAAGAGTAAGTTCACAATACCGCGAGTAAGTCAGCTCTTGTGTTCACCGTATTGTGAATACGGTGAACACAAGAGCTGACAATCAACTGGACTTACAAGGATATTGTGATGCGTCGTTAGCTGCTTACGCTGCGGTGGTTTACCTAAGGGTTGTGGACTTTCAGGGAAATATCAAGATTAGTCTTGTCACGTCTCGAACAAGGGTGTCTCCAGTGAAACAGTAAACGGTTCCCAGATTAGACTTGATGGGAGCGGTGTTGCTGTCAGAGTTACTTGTAGAAGTTGCCAAGGTCATGAATATTCCCGGAACTAATGTCCATGCCTGGACCGATTCAACAGTGGTTTTGGCGTGGCTCAGCAGCCACCACAGCCGCTGGTCTATATTCAATGGAAACAAAGTCTCAACAATCCTCTCTCAACTCGACAACTCACACTGGGCTCACGTCCAAACACATCATAATCCCGCAGATATGATATTATACCTGCGAATATAAAAACGCTCGAAACTCATGGATTCATTCAACTGCATTGAATGAATCTATTCAGCTCATGAAGAAAATTCGTCTTATGAACTCTTCGTTGCCAGAGTCATTCCCGAGTAAACTCAGTAGAAGAAAAGTTTCAAAAAATATTGAACAACAACCCAGGGTTTGAAAGTTTGAACCCTTGTACCAAATTGATAGCTTCATCAACGAAGCGGGTGAAAATTTACTTTTCCAATAATATAATAGATATTATATTATTTATTAATAATATAATATTAATATATATAATAATCCAAACATTGCACTCAAATTTAAATTATTTCCAGTCACCTCAGTAGACGAACAACGGTCCTTTTCCGCTTACAAAAATTTATTAAGCGATCGTAGACACAATTTGTCTACAGAACATTTGGGACAGTACTTAGTCGTACATATCTTAAGGGTAAGTTAAAAATTTCATTGTTACCTAAGTAGGTATATTTTGTACCTAATAGATGATTTCGCAAATATGATGATTGTTATCGTTGACAGCTGTTTAATATAAAAAAACATTTAAAAATACCTATGACGTTTTATTTTTTCCTGTTATATTGTATTCATATTTTGGCCCTCTTTATGGATTTTCGTGCATATTTTAGCTGTTTTACTTGCAAATTTGCATGCATATTTTGGGCCTTTTATGTTGCTTATAATCCGGTCTTTAGTAATTAGGATTATAAAACCTACTGCAAGTAATAAGGATTAAAATAATTATTTTATTACTACTAAATAGTTCTAGCTTCTCGTAACTTCAATTATTTTCAAGATAAAAAAGTTCTATGTACAAATGGAACCATTTTAGATCAATATATTACAACTTGGTGTAGGTAAAAAAGTGATATCTTCTTTTGTATTTATTTTTCTCAGAAACAGCTTCAGTGTTTTTAGACATTTAGACGACTTATTCTTCAGAAGCAGGGTTTATATTATATTACAATGAAACATTTCGCCTTAAAACAAAAACAAAAATTATGAGTTGAACTTTTGAGCCTTGATTTCTCAGGATATACGTTTTCATACATAGAACTATTTCATTCCAAGATCACGTCTGATTCACACTTAAGAGGTATCTTTCTCCGGAGTTATCAGTATCAAAGATGTAATCCCTTTATAAAGAAAAAAACATTAATGTAGGCAAACAGCCAGTTCGAGAACAAATCTACAGAAAAGTGTTTAATACTGAATTCAATCTAGTATTCTATAAACTACGCAGTGATTCGTGTAATACCTATGATAGGCTAGAAAATCATTACCATAGTGAAGAAAATGCAGAAAAAAGCAAGATATTAAAAAAGAAAAAGCCATAAACCATGAACCACACAAAAATTTGTTTTTTTTTTTAAACAATCCATTCTTTTTTTAAATCCATACCAAACTGACAGAACGTGAGAATCCATTTAGTTATATTTCGTTAACGCATTAACAAAAACGCGATGTCGATGAACACTCTGGTTCAAATATATTTCTTTGTAAGTTGACAGTTTTAGTTAGACAATTTATAAAGACAACACACGGGCAGAACGTGCTTATTATATTAAAGTTTTATATTAAAAGTAAATGAACACTAACGTACATCCCGCATCTTTAGATAAATTTAAAATCACAAAATGGCGTAGCGCAAGATTCAAGCGCCCGGGCCCGCGACCTGTCTGTTATGTGATGCCGTCAAAATAAAATGCATCTCAACATTACGAGTTACTATGTGTTGTGCGGCAGAGGTGCCATATCTGCGCCACCTTTAGTATATATATTAACATATTAACTTGACTTTACCTAATTACGAAACGGCATTATTTGCGCCAGCTGAGAGTTTTATAGTCACAACACTATTTTACAAAAGAGCAGTTGTGTTCTTTTGTAAAATATAATGTCGTTGCAGACTGTGCTTGCTTTCTAGACTTTATCATTATCTTAGCGGACCACTCTTTAATAAAATTAATCGTATAGAGATCTACCCGCTCACTCTACAAATGCAAGCTGGTAACTGCACCCTGGCTCCAATTACCTACTCTCCTACGCTCAAACAGAGGACCTACTAACCACTCTTAGGTAATTTAAATACACCCTGTCCTTTATTTATTTTCGCTATACTTTTAAAACTTTTCTTTTTTTTTTATTATATAAGTATATTAAATAACTTAAACCTAATGTTAACTTGTATGTATTAGATATATATTTCGATTATGTACCTTCAATTCGTTGAAACTCATTATAACTCTGATTCCGGAGGAGGACGTTTGCTACCAGCGACATAGTATTTGGCAGGTCGCATCGCTTCATATTTTGTAATTAGCACCTAAGTATGTTTCAAATAAAGACTTTTTACTTTTACTTACTGTACATACGAGCAGAACGTACGAATTTGCTTTTATTTAGACGGATGTTGACTAGCATTTTGGTTCAAATTATATTATTTTTGCAAACCATCTGTTATACGATGACGGCATAGTCGTGAAGACAGACGTGATAACAACACAAGGATAGGTACGCAAAACACCCCTCACGGACAGAACGTGGAATTATTTTATTTATTAACTGACATCAAAAAAGGTGGAGGTTCTCAATTCGACTGTATTTTTTTATGTTTGTTACCCAAGAACTTTCGACTGGATGAATCGACTTTAATTTCCTATTTGAAAGCTGGTGCTTCCTGTGTGGTCCCATTTCAATTTGGTCCAGTTCAGACAATGGGCATCCATTTTGAAAAAACGTAGTGTAGGACGCCTTCCGATCAGGTGGGATAACTACCTGCGAAAGACTGCAGGTAGATGCTGGATGCTCCAAGCTGAAGACTATGGTGCTCGTAAGGGGAGCCCTATGTCCAGCAGTGGACTAACATAGGCTGATGATGATGCATTACTGATGCTGAAGCGAGCAATTATTGACTCGTTGAATAAATGAATGTGGAACACTTAGGTTCAAGTTAACTTGTAAAAAACTGAAGTGGTTGCTTGATGCCAGAAACCAGTCTTGATTTGGTTGTGATAACAAAACACAAAGATAATATGTAAAACATCCTCCACCGACAGAACGGGATTATTTTATTTATACACGTGATCAATAAATTAACGTGGAACACTTAGGTTCAAGTTACCTCGTAGATGAATTGATTAACTCAGGCAAGTCATGAAAAATGTCACAAAACGGTTAGTCGGACGTGAGCTTGCTCGAGCGGTACGAATGGAGAGATAAATAAATAACGCGAAACAATCCACACAGCATCATCTAGCCCCAAGCTAAAGGAATCAAATCCCGCGCCCACCGCGCCATAGAGGCTGTCATTTACATTATGGTACCTATTTAACTTTACTGTAGCCGTTTCAAGAAACCAAGATATTTTATGTAAACTTTATGGTCCTTTAAAAACTTAACAAACATTCTGACTGGTATGGTTCTGTAGATGTAGAGGGTTGACGGTGGTGACACCTCGCAACAGAGAACATCGAGAAACGACATAGTCAGTCGATTTTCGACATTCACTGTGGCGAGGCAAGTACGTCGCGTGGTGAGAGCCGCTTGGCGCTTGGAGGCCTAGACCCAAGTAGAGGAGACTCCGCCCCACTTCATTGACCTGCAAATAAATGTATACTAAGTTAAATAACCGTTTTTATCAACATCATTTGAGTCGTAAGATGCAGATAGACATAGGCCTATCCAAAGATCGGAATTGCCTGCGACGCAGGAGGTTGTGGGTTACATTCCCACCTCGGGACAATTTAAATTTTTTTTAATTCTTTCTCATCTGAAATCTGAAGGGAATTTTTCTATAATCACCACTCTTAGCAGGAAAAAATAACTAAACACCCAACAACCCTATTCTGTCATACTAATCGCTTCACTAAGTTCACTATGACAAGGGTGGGCCAAAATATGTCAGCAAAGACTATTTAGATTTTCTTTCAGCCAAGGATTCTACATGACAATTCTGTGATGATACGAATCATTGTCTTAGTAAAGTTATTTGCAGAATTAGGCCTATTAAAAAATAAGTGTTTCCTGTGCATGCCCCAATTTAGCCTGCTGTCAATTTCCGCAGCCCATTCTTCATCACCTCCAGGATTCTCATGATGAGCATAATTGAAATCTCCTCCACCTTCACATCCTCTGCACTCCGGGCATCGCAGCTCCTTATGGGATTCTACTATCACCTGTAATAGATTACAATACAACTATTTAAAGTCGTGTTCTTTTGCGCTTTTAGATAGCAGTGGAACAAAAACTTAAAAAAATGGAACAAAATTAAATGTACATGTTCACAGATTTCTCAGATGATTGATGATTGTAGACTGATTTAAATGATTCTTTTACCATTTTATAGAGAACTAGTTTCTGCCCACGGCTTCGCTTATTCTATAAAAACATTAAAAGGTTCCCGTGCAAGGAAAAAACATTACCTGTAGCCCAACAAAACATTCCACAAAACCACAAACAAGAAAAAAGGTAACAGTGCTAAAATAAATTATAACTAGGATAATTACATTTATAACTCAAGAACGGCTGAACCGATCTCGCTGAAAATTGGTGGAGAGGTAGCTTAGAAGTAGGAGGCGGACATAGGAGTTTTTATAATTTAAACTATTTGACACAAAGATTTCGACGGGGGCGACGCCGCGGGGCACAGCTAGTTTTCTAGAAATAAACACATACGAGGAAAAGGACCTTTATTTTAACAATATTATATCATTATTATATACAAATTTAAATAAGGCATAGCAAAATTTTAAGGGGAAAACAGTAAGATAAAATACATAGAGGTTGGATGAGGGACATCATAAGGCTCTAAGTAAAACAATACTACCTCTATAACTAAATTGAAACAATTATTTATTAACAAACTAGCTGCGCCCCGTGGCTTCACCCCTGTCCAAATCTATGTGTCAAATGATTTAAATTATAAAAATCCTATGTTAGACTCCTGGTTCTAAGCTACCTCTCCACCAATTTTCAGCTAAATCGGTTCAGCCGTTCTCGAGTTATAAGTGTTGTAACAAACACGACTTTCTTTTATATATATAGATGTACTTATATTATAATATTAACAATTTTATGACAGATAAATATTGACATTACCTTATTTTAATATTAAGCAGGGCTTGTGTTATGGGTGCTAGATGACTGATAAAGGTAGGTAGTTAATGGAATACATTACTACATAGTTATTCAAATGTATTTAATTATACATGCCTATCATATAAAATACCCAGAACACCCAGAACAAATACTTACAGATTGAGTTTACTCACAGTTTGATTCTTTCTGTTGGTAGAAAATAGCGTATTTATCATGTATTTCTTGTCCTCTGGATAATTCACACGGCAATATCTAGCCCCAAGCTAAGCAGGGCTTGTGTTATGGATGCTAGATGACTGATAAAGTTAGGTAGGTAGTTAATTAATGGAATACATTACTACATAGTTATTCAGATATATTTAACTATACATACCTATCATATAAAATACCCAGAACACCCTGAACAACAGCTCGAGTTTACTCACAGTTTGATTCTTTCTGTTGGTAGAAAATAGCGTATTTATCAATGTAACATGTGCGAATTAGAATTACTTGAAAGCAAGCATCAGTTTTTGTCTAATTTTTCACATTCGTCGGTGTACATTTTGTCACTTCCTGTTTTCTCAATTTCTGTGTAATATTTATTCGAGAAAACATTTGAACAACAGAATTTCAGATTTTTCTTTTTGTCTCACTGTGTGTTAGTCAGTTTCACGAATCACTAGGTCATTTTATTCCAAATTTATAAGCACAGAAGAATAATGCCTGCGTAGACTTTGCAATATTTATTTTCTTCTGTTTTCTTTCAATCCAATTCCAAATTTTATCACATTTTTTCTCTGTCTGACAGTCAAATGTTTCATTTTCTGCGATGTCAGTTGTCAGTTTCAACTTCTTGCTGGTTTCTGCGTCTGGATTGTAAGTGTTATCTCAATAAATGCTTGAACGAACAAAAAAAAACATTTTTTTTTTCTATTCTTGTTTGTGAAGTCATGATCATAGATTTAGTTCCAGATGGAGTCCTACGGAATCACAAGTCAACAACAGCAATGGCGGACTTGTCATAAGTGAGAGATGCCAACTGATGAAAAAAAATGCAGATAATTTTCATAAAAGTTTCTACAAATCACAGATCACAAATCAAATAGGTAGCTATTATTTAAAAAAATAGTAGCGTAATGCTTTAATCACAAAAATTTTATAGTTTTAATAAGAGCTACCTACTACGTAACATACCAACCTATGATTATAATTATTTTCCTTCCGAACGACTGGCTGGTTTTTCTAGTCGGCATCTGGTAGCACACTCAAAAGAGGAGTTCTCAGAGGGCAGGGGGGAGCAAAATTTAGTTTGCATTTAACATCACTGGTCTCCTCTATACACCCCCAATATTATTTTTATGCAATATGGCTCCGCGTAGGGGCCAGGAGGGAGGGGGGGGGGGGGTCTGGGGGAGTAAATGTCAAAAAGTTGGAATTTTTCTTAGGTCACCTCAACCCCCTCTATACGATTCCGTAAAAAAAACATGCGTCCATCAAGGAAAACAATTATTTCAATCAGTAAGTCAAGTCAGTCTGTGTTAATTTAGCTTTATATAATAAAATATTTAAGAAATATCTATTTAAATTCTTATTTCTGTTAGGTAGGCTACCTACCTCATTCAAATTTTAAGCATTATATGTATATAATATACAAAGATTCAAACACGATTATTAATTTATAACTTAACGATTATTTCTGACCTATTATACAATCTTATTTAGTTTAAATGGCAAAACAAGTTATTGTGACCGATTAGTGATGGTCCTGTCCTTTAGACTGTCTCTTTCAGATCTATTTCTATTTACCGGAAATTCTAATCGTGGAAAATATATCTGTAGGTACCTACAGAAGATACCATTTGGATTAGTGATGTGAGGATCAATTTTTTGGTCCTCCTTCAGATGTATTCCTGTTGTCCGGGAATTCTAATCGAAGTTCCCCACTGCTGTATGATTAGTGATGAGAATTTTCTCCGTCAGATCTATTTCTTTAGCCACTCAAACGTCCAAGCTACAATTGTTGCGAGATTTTCCGGTTGAACGCCCAAGCAAAATTTATTGCAAATTTCTCCGGCCGGAGTAAAACTCGTTAACTGGCTAACTTCTCCCTAATAGCTGGGCTCTATGGTAATAAATTGTCACTAAGGTCACTCTAATACTTCCGTTGGTAGAATGACAAAAAAGCAAGGTGCCAATCATGTAGGTACTGTCAATTTAAGTAACCTGTTAACGTACCTAACCTATACTCTATATTGACTGTGCCTATACCCCTATACAGTGCGTCTAAACTAAAATGTCTTTCTTTTTGTTGTACAAAGTAGTAGTATAATAGTTTTTGTACACGATTGCTTTTTCTTACGACTATTACCTAAGGTAAATATGTAAGTTTTTTATACTCTTTGATTGATCCCATCCAAATAAAACTCCTCAAACGCAATGAAATCAGTGAACGGGGACGTTCACTGAATGAAATTACTATTTAATGGAATAATTAATGTTCAAAGAGAACAATACTACATATTGAGACTCATTATTGAACATGTGAAGGCTTAATTTATACAAATGGATCAAGAAATGCCAAAAACCATAACAGACAGGTTCCAGTGACTTATTTCCATGGGCCTAAAGATGTAGTTATTGTATTCTCTTTGCCTAATGATACAATTGAGGAACATAAAGGTAACATTTTGAAGGGATTTCAGACAAAAAGTACTAAAAAGGAGGAAATAAATATGGGGCTTCTCATAACCTTTTATAACCATTCATCAAAGAGCTAGGTGAAAATATAGCTCTTATCTTAATATACTTATAATAAGCAACAGTTTGATGCAAAATTTACATACATATGTATGTAGTTATATATAAATAACAGTAAGAAAACCAAACTTCTCCAGGGAAAGAGCCAGCACAAAACAAAAAAAAGTGCTGCATTATATATCTAAAGAGTATAGAAAACAAGCTTATATTATATCCTCTATGAAATTAAGATATATTTCACATACATTTTATTTAAATTATTATGTTAAATTCATATTTATCCATAACTGGTTTCTGCATCCGCTGTTTCTATGGAGTAATTTACAAGTAATTTCTATCCCATGGGAACATGTTTGATTAGAAGTACATCTTTGCAATATTTCAGCCCATCTATTCTGAAGTTGTGGTTTGTAACTATTATCTAAACATCCATCAAATCTTTCTTATTTTATCTTACATTTCTTTTATCCTACATCATTATCATGAAATTTATTTAGGTGCTTATTTTCATATAATAATAAAATTCTGTCTCGCAATATAATTGGTGCCTGAGGGAGAGAAAGACCTAATACTCTTCATCAGACAAAACTGACAAAAATTATAAAAAAGTGAAGAAAATGAAGTTGATTTCCTAATAAAAATAAAACATCTGTATCTGGTTTAAAACATAGGCATCAACTTATTATGCTCGAGACAAAGTCCCATGAAACAGAAATAACCTTAAAAATTTCATAGAAACTCACTTGACGGATAAATCGATGAGTGTACTTAAAAATCATAAGTACCTTCAGGTATTATTTAAAATAAAAGACCCTATTTTTAGTATTTTAAGTTGGTCAAAAAGTTTTTAATCTCAATTTTATTTATTTATTTATTCATTTATTTACATTTGACTTACAGTTATATACATACTAAAACGTCAAACATTATATTTTATAAACTAACTCAAAGAGCATAACGGAATATGTATCTATTTGGTATGCTTGGTCGGAATCATGTGTTATTAAAGTGGTATTGTTATCTATTACAGGTGATAGTAGAATCAAGTAGCTGCAATGCCCAGAGTGCAGGGTGCTGGTGGGTGAAAGTGGAGGAGCTTCCTCCAAACGTGGTTCTCATGAGGATCCTGAAGGAGATGAAGAACGCGTCGCGGGAACCAGTGGCCAGGCTGCGGGCAAGGATGGGGCATGTGAAACAATAAGCACAGGTGAGACAATAATTGAAATTGAGCCTTATTCTGGTTACCAATCGCTTTAATACCTTCAACCCGTTTGTCCAACGCCACCGTCAACGGGCCGTCGTCACCGAAAACGAGATTACACATTTTCTATGGCCGCTTATCCACTACACTCCCGTCACCCAAGTGCCGTTATCCGGACGCCAAATATAGTAGTTCTGTGTGACCGCTACAACGAGATTGTGACGGACCAATCTACAAATTATATAATACAACTTCTAAAAAAAAAGTCAAAAGTCATTATCATTTATTTCCATAAGCTTAATTATTATCAAATAAATGAAATAAGGTGATTTAAAGCTTTTGTTCGCATCAATTTTTCGTCCACTATTGGAAGAAGCGAAAAAGAAACCACTAGTACATTCATAATTATATCTCATGTGTCTAATACATGATTGTCTGCCTATTTAAGTCTAAAATAATTTGATAACATTTATAATTATATCTCATGTGTCTAATACATGGTTGTTTGCCTATTTAAGTCTAAATATAATTTGATTACATTCATAATTATATCTCATGTGTCTAATACATGGTTGTTTGCCTATTTAAGTCTAAATATAATTTGATTACATTCATAATTATATCTCATGTGTCTAATACATGGTTGTTTGACTATTTAAGTCTAAATATAATTTGATTAGGTATATGTAGGATACATGTCAGTATTTATGTAAGCTACGCACAATATTAAATTACGTGCATACTATTGTCGGTGCGAAGCTGAGCGACATACTGCTCATTTCGCGGATTGTTTCATATCTCGTTATCGATGACGTCCCGGCGACGCGACGTCATCGACGTAGTGGTGGACTCTTGCTATGACAATGTTTTCGACGCAAAATAGACATTTTGGAATCCTTAGATGAAAGAAACTCTTGATGGGGCGTGCAGTGCAAGTATATGCACTGGGAAATTCATTGGTTTCAACCATGACACTTGATCTAAGGTAGAAATGCCAAAATGTGTTATTCTGTGACAATACCATATCATAGAGTAGTTAGATATAACCACTAAACTAGGCATACATACCTACTATTTATCTATCACTCATCATCAGCTTGACGCATTCAGGCACTCTACAGTGTATCGCAGGTCCTCATCCCGCGTGGTCGGAGACCGTCAAACACTATGTTTACTGAGTCGTGGTCTCCACCCAAGAACATGTTTACCCCAGCGGTTGTCGGTTTTTCGCGAGATATGGCGGGCCCACTTCCACTTTAGCTGCAGCTCAATAGGGATGATGACAGTAACAATAAAACACCAAAATTATGTAGGTATTTACAGAATTATATCAGAGCCGTAGATCTGACTTTCTGCAATCAATAACTTTTTTGTTTCTCGACAGTATTATAAATACTGGTTCCAATTTGTTTCTTTTATTTAATTATAATTTTCTTTGTTAATAAAGAGATTCTTTGGAATTAAAATATTATGTTCAATCTGTATCGTCAGATGTTCGTGAATCGGTGACGTCATAGACAGACGCCAGGAGTATTGTAGCATTTTAGAGCGAAATTAAAATTTATTTTATAAAAGCTTAATGTTTCCTTCAGAATACATTGTTTTGCAGAAATATTATTTCTTTTGTATTCAGTGGATGTCTAAAAACATATTGGAGTAGAATTTCAAATGTTTTAAATAAAAATAATGTTATTTGATAATAATGAATGGTATAAAATTTGAATTTATTTTGTAAGCCTAAAGAAATAAATACTATTGAGTTTGGTATCAAAACTGTTTGTAATGACATTAAATTGTTATTAATATATTTCAGGACACTCAACGGGCCCGTGCCGCCCATACCTGACCATTCGAAGGCCTGACACTCCGTCCACAGGCACCATGCGACGCCGCGACCACAGCCACCATGCGACGCAGGTAAAACTTTCAATTATTAAACAAGCTAGACGGCCGGACAAACCGCCACAGCATCCAAGATATTGTACGTCAACATATATGAACGAAAACTTACAAAAACTGACGACCACTGTGGCGTGGTGGGCGAAGGTCTGCCTGCGACGCAGGAGGTTGCGGGTTCCATTCCCGCCTCGAGACAAATGTTTGTACGATCTGCACATATTTGTTTCGGGTGTTCTGGTCGTTTTTCTATGTATAATAAAAATATCTGTCTATGTAATGTATTGTATATTGTATACAAGCTCTGCTCAGCTTGGTGCTAGATAATGCTGTGTGGCATCGTTATTTATTTATTTATTTAATTTACAATAATAGAAAACATCAAGGTAATAAAATTATACCCGCGATGGTCTCAATCTAAAGCACCATGTGCCTGTTTATGCCTTAACTGTCACTCTATTTCGATCGGAATAATATGATTTGGGCACCATCTCTAATACCACTTGAACTCTTGTCTGCCCATTAATAAGAAAAAAAACTTTAGGGGTTAAAGTGCGGGCTAGTTAGGAGTGTGGGCTGATTAGGTACTTGCAGGAAGATCACTAATGATAGACTTCTTAGTACTGATTTTATATTTCCATTTTTCATCTTATTTTAGTCACTGCTGGACATACACCTTCCTTAATGAGCGCCACAGCGCCCTGCCTTCAGCTTGACGCAGTCTACAATAGGTTACCAGATAGTATTCGAAAAGCAGTGCACAATGCATTTGCAGTGTTTATGGGTCGTTTGAGAGGGTTTTCTACAGCATGGGTGAATTCCTCGAATTACCCAAAATGAAATGAAATGAAAAGTTTTATTTCTTTAGGCTTACAAATAAGCACTTATTATCATATTTTATACTATTCATTATTATCAATTAAAATTATTTTAAAGTTCACTTCAATTTTTTGTCCACCAGTGAAAGAAGTGAAAAACAAACCACTAGTATGTTCATAACTTATGTGTCTAGTACATTTGATTTGCTTATCTGTAAGTTGGTAGATTTTGAGTTGGAGCAAAACTCGTTTCATGCTTTTTTATCTTCTAGGTAATCAGATATAGTAATATATAGTAATGATCATTTTTACAAAGAATATGCTTCACAATTTTTTATAAATTTATTTATTGATAATTTTTGCAACTCACTTGGAGTTTTGTTGTAGAAGCGTATACACATTGCCCTATAAAAGATACATTTATCATGTGTAGCCTAGTCGTGGGCACAGCGAGTTTATTCTTATTTCTAGTATTTACATTATGTATATCGCTTTTTTTAGTGAACCAATTGATATTTCTATGAATGTACAACAAGTCTTCATAAATATATTGACATGGTACTGTCATTTGTCATCAAACTTTAGAAGACCTGCCTCTAACCAACTAATTAGCTATTTGTATTTAAATAGTGTATCACTAAATTATCAGAAATATTAATAATTTATTAATTATAATGAAAGATAATTATGGTTTATAATTATAGTGGACGTGTAAAATGCTATTTTTATTAATAAATTATTTTATTCTTGACGTATCCAGCCATCCATCTGCCTGCAGTCTTTCACTGGTCACTTATAATACTAATAACAATATTTGTCTGAAACTAAAGAGTGGGGAGAAACGACTGGCGACGCGTCACACCGAAGTCCTATGTTAGTATACAGTGCTTGAGGCTTTATGTTTGTGATGCATACCTTTAAAAAGTGTATGCATTACATTTTTTATTATATAAAATACAGAAAAGGAAAAATTCACCGAGTTACATCAGTATAAGGTTACAATCTGTAGGGAGCCTATATCTAACTGTGGACTCGTCCGATATATAATACATATGTGCACGCGACTGATATGTTGTTGATACAAACGGTTATTTAATTCAGTATAAATTTATTTTCAGGTCGATCGAGCGGGCCGGATTCCCTCTACTTCAGCCTAGGCCTAAGCGGTGCTCTCGCCCTCTCAGCACGCGACTTAGTTGAGTTCGAAAAAACGAGGAGTTGATGAAAATTTGGAGTCTTTGGTGAACGTCACCGAACGATTAATTTCCTGGAGGGCTGTAATTTTATAAGTCAACATTATTTAATTCCATAATTGTTTTCAAAGCATACGGCATTTTATGCTGTATTTAGCAAGCAAATTAATAATGATAAAGCACCGACTAAGAGATATGTATCAAAAATGGTTGTATTTTTCTTTTTTTCTTTGGGGGCCTGAGTGTCACTGCGACCATGGTATGGCCTATAGTGATCGCCACTTTATTTGTTCAGCCCTGAAGCTGTAGCGTTCATAGTTCACAACTTACCCTTGCTTGAACTGTAGGATTTTCTTCTGGTGATGTCTCGTAGCTCGTCTGGGATAAGCAGGTGCTTGCCCAGGTGGATAAAAATGATTGTGTTTAACCCTTAACCAGGCCTACGAAAACCGCTGGAGCTGAAGTAGTTTTTATGCATTTGATACACAATTTGGATATTGAATGACATGTAATCAGGAGAACTTGGAAAAGTGTCTGAAAAAGCCCTGACAATAAAGTGGGAAAACAAACTCTTTGCCTGTTAAGAGATCGAATAATTTTAGTGCAACTGCTGATTATTTGAACCTACATTTTTCATCAAATATATCTATACTAATATTATAAAGAGGAAATATTTGATTATTTATTTGTTTGCATTGAATAGGCTCTGAAACTAATAGACCGATTTTAAAAAAATCTTCCATCATTGGGAAGCTACACAATCCCAGGGTGACATACGCTATATTCTATCCCCTTATTTCTTTACCGGAGTAAATATCACACTGGTAAAAATAAAGATACAGATACCCAGTCTTCGCGTCACATCTGCACCAAGCTTGCAAGGAAACACAAACAGAGGAGGAACTGTATTTCCATATGCAGATACAGCAGTTACTACTGTAACGTTAGTCCCTCGTTCCCCAGAAGTCATGGCGCCGATGTTACGCTTACCCTTGGCAGCTACAATTTTATTTGGCTTCAGTACAGTGGACACTCCTGTCTCATCAACATTCCAAATGTCTGACGCAGTAAATCCATGTCTATCCATTAGTTCCGCCAGTTTCTCAAAGAATACTTTGACATTCTGTGCATTAAATGATGTTGCTCTACCAAGGCTGGTGGGTTCTGGCTTTCGGATGGATAGCTCTGGATTTCGTTTTAGAAACTTCGTAAGCCATTCTTTTCCGGCCATCTTATTTGCAGTCCAGGAGGATGGAATTTTAATGCCAAATGTAGCAGCACACTCGTAGGCAAGGCGACGAACGTCTTTTGTGGAATATCCATAGAAGATTGATGCCATTTGTAACAAATATTTTTTTAAAGAGTCCTCTTGTGTGGGTGAAAATACTTGCCTTGGTGTTGCATAACCCATGGATGAATCACCACCTTCATTTAATTTCTTCAAATATCTTGTTAAAGTCATCCGTTTGATTCCAAATTATTTTGCAGCAGCATTAACACTTGTTTCCTCATCATTGACAGCCTTTGCAGCATTATTTAAGTCTTGAGTAGTGTAAGAACCTCTTTTAGTCTTTCTTTTATAAGTCCGCATCCTTAAAAAACAAGATAAAAACATACATTACTTTTGTTCTTAGCCGTGGGGCTAGTTGAGCAACTGTAGCTCAACTTATCCCAACACGAAATTTCAAAACAAAAGCGAGGTTATGAAAAAACGGTAAGAATTATACCGAGAACCTTTATACATAAGTATTAAAATTACAGTAAATTTATGAAACATTAACACTTACCTGATTAAAAATAGATAACATTTGACTAATACAGACGAAAGCTTGCGGTGGACGAATATTTTACTTTTTGGTATCAAAATAAACAATGCGCGCGTACGCTTCACTCGCTCGTTGAGCCACCATCGTGGCGGTCGCGCGATGACTACCCCTCCCGCAACCCCTTCTTTCCGCTATATGATGCCTACGCGGCGGTGAATAGTTTTCGAGATATTTCGATTGCCCAACTTGCCCCTATGCTCAACTACACTCGTGAGCAGCTGAATCGACTCACCGATACAAAAAGTACAAAGTGTAACTTTTTTCAAAAGTTACTTGAGTAATGCATTTAATTTTTTTTATATATTATAGCTTGATCTTTAGGCTTTGTAATAACACCAATCATTAAATGTTGTACAGTTCTTTTTTTTTTTAATATCGTTATATTCGTGAATGCATCAAAAATGTGCTCGACGCGGTAGCTGCACGGGCGCGTTGCAACCTCCTTTAAAACACCCTGCAAGCAGTGTATGCTTATTAGCTGCTTACCAAACGTGAACCTAAACCACCTACACAAATTACGGTCGCTAATTTACAATCACTATGGATACAACATCAGAAGAAGCCGCTCAAGTTGTTGCTTTGCTGCAACAGAACCTTAGCCAGCGAGAAGTCGCTCGTCGACTAAACCTGAGCCAATCTGCTGTGTCGAGGGTGCACAGAAGATTCCAAGAGACTGGTTCTTACTCTAGGAGGCCAGATACCAGTCGGCGCAGGCTTACTTCGGAGAGAGACGACCGTTTTATCGTTTCGACAAGTCTCAGAAATCGTCATCTCACCGGTGTTTCTGTCCAGCAGCAACTGAGAGAGGTTCGAGGAGTATCTGTTAGTCAATGGACGGTAAGAAGACGAATGAGAGAAGCGAACCTCATTCCAAGACGGCCTGCCAGAGGCCCAAAATTGACCACAGCTCACCGCCAAGCGCGCCTTGAATTTGCTCGCGAACACATTAATTGGAGTGATGAGCAATGGCGGTCAGTCCTGTTCACTGACGAGTGCAGAGTGTGTCTATATGGCAGAGACAGGAGAGCTCGGGTCTACAGGCGTCCAGGCGAGCGGTTCGCGCAGTGCTGTTTTGCTGAAACAGTGTCCTATGGCGGTGGTTCGTGTATGATGTGGGCGGGCATTTCGTCGGAAGGGAAAACGGAGCTCGTTTTCGTCCCTGGTGGAGGCCGAGGAGGCGGTCTGACTGCTGCGCGATATGTGGAAAATATTCTTCTGGACCATGTCTTGCCTTATGAAGGTTTCATCGAGAACGGCTTCCTGTTAATGCATGACAATGCCCGGTGTCATACAGCACGAATCACTCGTCAGTTCTTGGATGAAGTTGGTATACGGACCATGGACTGGCCAGCACTAAGTCCTGACCTCAATCCCATAGAGCATCTATGGGATGAACTCAAACGGAGGGTACGAGCCAGAAATCCAGCGCCTACAAGCATCGAGGACCTGAAGATAGCGCTGGAAGAGGACTGGGAAAGGCTTCCTCAAGAACTGATCAAAAATCTTATCCGTTCAATGAGAAACCGCCTCCGAGCTGTTATCAAAGCTAGGGGAGGCAACACCAAGTATTGAGATCATGAATCTTGAATATTAAACATACATTTTCCGTTTTAATTTAATTTTGATCAACCCTATATGGACTCAAATTAACTTCACTTTCATTGCTATTCCATTAAAGCCTGATTAATTTAACAAGTAGTGGGTAGATTTTAACAATAATGGTATCATTTTGAACCATAAGAATTAAACTTTTAAAAATAATATGTTTTATGCACAATTTTCGAGCCATTTTTGAAAAAAATACCACTTTGTACATTTTGAAGTCTTGAGTCGATTCAGCTGCTCGCGAGTGTAGACCCGCCTTACCCTAATATAGTTACATTACACTTCATTGCCTCCTAAATTTGGTTTCATAATTTCTAAGACAAGTTCTCGGTATTCCCCGCCCGGAAACAACCAACATACACGAATAGTGTGGCCATCATTTATTAATATAGCATACATACCTTAGGGTGACTATGATTTATATTAAAAGCAGTTCATTTGCGATTCGACTAATTTAAATTATGTCCTGAAGTAGCCTAATAGGCGACCAGTCGCCTTTCAGATTTTTTCATCGCCGATCCTAGTCCTAGGTAGCCTAAATGGCGATAAATCGCCTACTTTGACCACACTGAACCCAATTAATGCACACAACAGCACCTCACTCGTCGCGTGCACGGAACCCACTGACATGTACCGATGTAGAAACGAATTCCTTGTTGTAAGAAGAGGGAGCTAGAACGGTTCGTGCCGTTTCTTTCCTTCATACTTCTTCTTCAAGGTCAATTTTGGCGCTAGAAATATCCCGTTTTTGTAGCAAGTATTTTGTGATACTTGGCTTCTACAAATTTTTTCAGATTTTCGCCTCCGACTTCATTACCACGGCCACTTTCCGTATAATTAAGTAAAATTTTGCACATTTGGAAATCTTTTTGGTATTTTCGTCGCCATAATGTAAAACATGGTTTTATTTCTGTATTGCTATTGAGCTACGATTATTATTTAGTTCAAGCAAGCCATCACAAATCGAAGGTTCTTCTAATAGCATCACTTCATGACATGTCAAATCCAAGGCTATGTTTTCTGTATTTACCGTTGAATCATAAGCAATCTGTTTCGTTGAAGTTGGCTTTGGTACGGCTTGTTTTTAAGGAAAAGTTTCATTTAAAATGTTTGTCGTATTCTCTAAATTAGACGAGTGATGCGAATTGTATGTAACTTGCGTTTCACAAAAAGAATCAAAAACACTTGTGGTCAAAGAATACGGCCTAGTATAAATACCGGTCACGTAATCGAGCCCAGAAGGCTTTCGATTGTCAAAAACCGGCTCCGATGGTATTTGTTCAGTTTTATTATTTTCTTCCTGACTGGTGATCATTCTTAACCCTCTCAGTCCGGAAAGGGGGAACACCAAAAAGACTGCACATACAAAAAATTAATTCCTTGTGTATTTTGTTTGAAATTGGTTTAACTGATTACTAAAACTATATATACTGGGTTATTGGTAATTCGACGTATTCCCGTTAGGAGGTGATAGGGGTGACTATTTGCAATAATTTTCACCCCCATATGCATCATACAAAAGTGAACTATTTTTAAGTTATGATTTTTAGCTTTTTTCAATAAAGTCAAAAGTGCAACATCAAAAATTTATTTACAAAAAACTGTCTATTTAAATCTATTTTTTTCGTCTGATTTTCAAAAAGGAATAAATACTGATTATTTATCAATATTAAAACAACAATTCTCGCTCCAAATTTAAAAATGCGAGATGAAAAACGATATTATTTCATTATTCATTGAGATTTTTTTCCACTAAAAGGCCTTAAAAACTAAAAAAAAACGTTATGAAACTTGTTTTGCGGATTATTTTAAAAACATAAACGTTTTCTTAGCTCTCCAACAATGCATAACAACTATGAACTTTTTTCAAAGAAACTGAAAAAAACATCATTACAAAGGAAGCAGGCGGAAATTCGTATACGAACTAAACCTAAGGTCGTTCTTGTAAATTTCTATAAAACTAACTTAAAACAATACCGTAAATAAAACGAAAAATACATATTTAAAATAAAATTTAGAACAGTTGAGTAGTAACAATAATAAACAAAATTAATAATAAGTAACAATCAAGACATTTTATAATTTAGCCTAATTAAAGTTCCACTTGACCAGATAATCCATGCAAGTCTTATACATATGTCTTGCTTGAAAGTTTCTTGGTTTTCCGCATTGCACTTAGCCAGCAATTCTCGCACTTTCAGTGACATGAAATTTGCATTAGCTCTTGCAACTAAAATTTCGTGCGTGGATTCGAGGATTCTTGTGATATCCAGAACAGAATTGCATGCTTTTTCGACATCTTCAATTCTCGCTTGAAAAATTGACATCAGTGAGTGAGCGAGAAATAAATAAACTTCGCTGAGTTCATTTTCGAAGAAGTTCTTCAATGTTATTGGTACACCAGGGGTACACAGAAAGTACTGTTTCAACGGCTGATACATCTTCAAATTCTTTCGATCGCCGGGAAGAGGCTGAGACATCTTGTTTTGCTATGATAGAGAAGTTTTTGATAATGAACATCTATGTACTCGCTGACTTCCTTCAGCGCTTCCGTGCGTACGGTAAATAAATAAATAAAATAATGCTGGACAATTCACACAACATTATCTAGCCCCATGGTAAGCAGAGCTTGTGTTATGGGTACTAGATAACTGATATACATAATACAATACATTACATAGATAGATATTTTTTATTATAAATAGAAAACGACCAGAACACCCGGAACGAATATCTGCTGATCGTACACACAATTGTTCCGAGGCGGGAATCGAACCCGCAACCTCCTGCGTCGGTACGCACCTGTACGGTGTAAACGGAAAAGTAATTGAACAGCTTCAGTACTACAGACTCTATATCAATATGGAGATTATCAGTCCCGTGTTGGATGCAATTATGCAGAATGTGCGCAGGGCATCCAACTCCTACAATATCTTTTTCTAATATGTTTTTCAAATTTGTCCAAAAATTTTGGCCTGCTGACGGTTGACGCCGCCAAAATTAACGTTGGCATTGTCAGCCGTGAAGGAAACACATTTTGAGAGCAAGTCATACTTCTCAAGGCTTGTTTTTATAACCTCCGTTATTGTGGCCGCAGTTTTATTCGAAACACTTCGTAGGCCGCATCTAGAGGCTGTTCTTGAAATTGGATCGGGCCGCATTCAAAAGCGTGGAGGGCCGCATGTTTGACATGTCTGATTTACTCGTATATTATTGCTATTTGAAAAAAAGTTATATAAGTGGGTTATTTATACAAAAAAACGTACATAACCTTCATTCACAAACATGTTAGTCTTGTAAATAAAACAAGAATAGTGTATGAAGGTGTTTTATACACTAAAAGTTAACTTAAAATTAAATATAATATTTTTTTTGTATATCTTCCTAGAAATAACGATATTCCGCCTTCACAAATTTCAGTTGTTCCTTAACACGATAAACGCCGATTCAAATTTAGTGTTTGTTCCGTTTGGGCCGTGGGGCTCACCGGTGAGCGACAGCAATACTACCCGTTCAGGCCGTGGGGCTCACCGGTGACCGCGCGACGGGCTCGTGTTTGAACTCAATTTTCTCGCCGGAGGACACAGTGCCGATACAAAACTATATAGAGCGTGCCCGGCGCGGCCCTGGAGAACAGTTTACGCATACTAGCTCATTTCGACACTGTATAAAAAACGACCTAAACTACTTTTTTGCCTAAGTACAAAAGATGTGGTTTTAAAATGAAAGAAGGTTTACAAAATATATGTTTTATTAAAAAATATTTGAAAACGTTTTATTATACGTATGCATATCATTTTTTCTTGAATATTTGGTTCATAAATGAAACCAGTCATAACTAAAAATATGTTAGTGATGAACCACGTTGAAGCAAGATATGCAAAGAAAAGGCTTCTCCGGGCATTGTGGACAAAACGTTGTCACTTTTTTAGTCTTGTTTTTAGCCAACTGTCTGCCGTAAGTAGCTACGTTAATTTTGTAGCAATTCACGCATGTTCGCCGGCTTGTTCTGGCTTGTCCTTCTTTTTGTTGCAGTCTGTGTGCCATTCTTCTAGGTCTTGCAACTGGAACATTTTGTTGGCTGCAAAACGTCTTCAGTAATGCCAGCCGGAAGTCTGCCATTTGTATTTTCTTGCCAGTGACGCTTTGATACAAGACCAGTGCATTGACCACTGCTGTGTTCAGGAGAAGGTTGATCGCATACTTCTTATACCATTTTATAGATTTTCTCAGTGGAGTTGAGTAAGCAGCCATTTGATCGGACAGATCGACAGCCCCTTTAGCGCCGTTATAATCAATGACTATTTTTGGTTTGGAAATAACTTTACCACGCTTTCGTACATTTTGGAACCGCACTGAGTGTTTTGTGGACAGCAATAGCACATCTCTTTTATCCTTCCACTTCATTACAGTTATGCCCTCACTGCTTTCCTTAGCCACGAATTGGCCTCGCTTCAGTTTAGCATTTACTACATCCTTTGGCAGATGCTTCCGGTTCTTCCGAATCGTGCCTACAAGATGTGTCTCTGCATCAAGAAGTTTTTTGGCAAGATCCATACTGGTGTACCAGTTATCGGTCACTAGTGTATGTCCCTTGTATAAAAGATCGCTGCATAGAGACATAACGACGTTCAACGGTGTTGTATTGGTATCATCGTTGTTCTTTCCTGCGTATACATTTATTTTGTATGTATAGCCCGGAATGGTGCATAATTTGAACTCTTTTATACCATATTTATGCCTTTTTTGTTTATTATATTGCCGAAAAATTATTCGTCCGCGAAAAGGCACCACGCTCTCATCTATGCAGATCTCTTCGGAAGGAGTGTAGTTTATTTGGAAGTTTCTGTTTACTACTTCGAGTAATTTTTCAATCCTGTGTAATCTATTAGATTTATTTTCTTCATCTTTTTTTCAGCATTTGCAACAGCAGCTCAAATCGGTTTCGACTCATTATTGTTCGAGGAAAATTCTGTACAAGTACAGGATCTTTGGACCAGTAGTCGGATATTTTGGGTAATCTTACTACTCCCATGAAAATAATCAAACCGAAAAATCGTTTCATTTCTGCTGCAGATGTAGGGGTCCACTGGCGAATCCGTGCAGATTTAGATGCTGAGTCAGACCCCGTGATTTTTTTGATAGCAAAGCTATTTGTATGTTCGGCCACCATTTCAAATACTTCGTCTGGTACTAAAAGATGATAGAAATCTGCCGGGGTCTTATCGACCATTTCTCTTGCAACTCGTGGATCTAATCCTGGGAATTCAGTATACGGGATAATCCGACGTTGATTACCTTTTGGTTGGTGCCACACGGTAGATGGTGCAGGAAGCAACGCGGAAGCATTTTCGGGTTCAATGTCGCTCGTGTCACTAATGGACAGAACTCGTCGACGGCGTATTCGTGAAGGTGGTTGTAAGTCATACTCTTCCTCAGACTCTGAACATAACTGAAAACTACTATTGAGCAAGGAAATTTCGATATTTTCAATCTGCGTCAAATCGTCATTTGTTATTTCAAAGTCCTCAAAATTATCCATGATTTACACCACACCACTTTACAGTTAGGCAGGACACAGTTTATTTCACTTTAGAGGTAAACCACGGTAAGACTTTCACATACATAAACGTAATATGAAGATGAACAATGTGCATAACCTTGCGTGCGATTACTTACTGGCGCGTGTCAAGCGAAGTGCTTCCGGGGAAGTACCGCAAAGGTCCGGAGGTGTGGCCGGCGCCGTGACCCCCGCGGCCCCGCGGGGAGGAAATGCAGATTTCCAACGGCGTGCGCCGTGGTAGTCACCGGTGAGCGATAAGGAAAGTATAGTGGTGGTCACTGGTGACCACCATGGCGTTCAAGGTGTTAATATTATATTTTTTCTCCGTTTTTATCGTGCCATAGTTATCTGTTACCCGTTCTATAATAAAATCATCTGGTCTAGAGTTTATTTTTAGTATATCCACTTTTTTAAAGAGTGTCATCATATCATACGTCTCTTTATATAGATACGAACCAAAATCTTCCATACCTACCCAACGAATACCATCTCTGAAATTGACTTTGGCCTTATTCAAATCTTTTTTCCTATTTCCCAGATTCAGTTTTTCTTGCAAACAGCTGATTTTCCTGAAATGCCCAGCCATGTTAATAACTTGATTTAATCTTGACGCCTTACAAATTATTTCACGATACTGATCGGGTACAAACACTGTTTCGTGTTTTCGGAGTACTTTTTCTATTCTCCCAAAATCTCGGTCTGAGTGTCCCAACTTCTGGAAACTTATGGTCTATTGTCTTGAAGTAACCTTTCAATATCAGGGACTGGTACAATAAAATCATGTTAAAGTTTTTATTTTCACACAGTCCAGCACATGAATCTCACCATATGACAAGGTTATCTTTTCTTTGGTTACCAATGCTGCATTCTGTCTCAACAAACCGTAACAAAGAACCGGCAATCTCGCAACCTTCGGCGATTACGATCAGCAGTATCTTCTGTCCATGTAAAAGAAAATGCTCCTTCTTTGGATTTGGTGACAACGTGAATTCCAAAATTATAGAACCATATTTGTCAGCTTTTGACGTGGGGATTTTCGGTAGAGGCATTGTTTGTTGTAAATCTATGGTGATAAAAACAACTTTGTTATATTTATTGCTTGGCGTTTTCTCTATCCCATCTCATAGCTTCAACAACAGCGTAATGATTTTCTTTATGTTCTTCTGAAGGCTCTCCTGTAGAATAAGCCGTAAGTACCTGAATATTTGCTAGGAATAAAAGAAAATTTGTGTTGATTAATGTTTTTCATTTATTAATAAAATCATAAGGTAAAAACCAAAAGCAGGATTATAATCAGGCAGAATATAAGATATATTCTGCCTGATATAAGTAGATGCTAATTATTATAACTAAAATACAGTTTTATAATATCCCCAAGGCAATGTAGTACAATTATCTTCTAATATTTGATGCTTATCATCATCTCTACAAAGCACAAGTTTATTAATTCTCTGAGTGAAAATATTATGATTTTTTGATCTCATAATACACATATTCTCTCTTAAGGTTTCATTGTATCGTAAAGCTCTTTTGTATTTTTCTATATCTAGTGTTTTCGTTACAGATTTTTTATACCTTTTGCTTTTGCTATTAATAGAATCTATACAACTTTAAGCCTACAAATTCAGATATAACATCCAAGAAACCTGGTATTTTACAATTCAATTTAGGTATATTATATTGATTTCCAATTTCAAAGTTACTTGTGTCAGTGCTTTGTATTTTTTTTCATGTCTTCGTAAAATTTTCGGTGTGTATTATATATAAAAGACTGTCAGTATCAGTATAACAAAGCTCAAGATCGTTTTTTTTATACATACGTTTCATTACAGAATAATGAAAACGATATAAATGACTCTTAGCCAACTCTAAAATTGAAAAACCAATGTACTCGTATATTGGTCGATCAAGAATAATTTTTGTTTGTTGTAACTGAATAGCAACTAAAGATTCGGATATTACAGACAAATTTTTGAAATTGGGAGCGCTTATATATTTTTCTGCACCACACATTTTATTTGTTTTATTTGAAACATCTTTCCAAATATGAACAAGCCTAACATCAACTTGTTTCCTCTTATTTTTCAAAATATTGAATATTTTTGCTTTTTAAAAAAGTCCCTTTCAAAATCAGAAGTAGATTTTTGTCTCAGTTTTGTATTTAATAAGATGTATGGCGCCAAAAATGCGTTTT
Source organism: Eupithecia dodoneata (assembly GCA_947044415.1). Taxonomy (NCBI): domain Eukaryota; kingdom Metazoa; phylum Arthropoda; class Insecta; order Lepidoptera; family Geometridae; genus Eupithecia; species Eupithecia dodoneata. Next base: position 9,371,873 of record OX345670.1, read on the forward strand.
GTTCAAATACTAGAATTCTACAAATTTTAAGTAAAACAAGACCTTTTTCCAAACACTCCTTCAGGTGAACATACTGAATAATATATTTACGTTTATCATACAAATTTTCAATTAACTTCGCATTTTTACTACCTGGTGGTGTAAATTACAAAATGTCTTGATTGTTACTTATTATTAATTTTGTTTATTGTTGTTACTACTTAACTTTTGCTAAATTTTATTTTAAATATGTATTTTTCGTTTTATTTACATTGCGTATTGTTTTAAGTTAGTTTTATAGAAATTTTAAAAAACTACCTTAGGTTTAGTTCGTATACGAATTTCCGCCTGCTTCCTTTGTAATGATGTTTATTTTCAGTTTCTTTGAAATAAGTTCATAGTTGTTATGCATTGTTGGAGAGCTAAGAAAACGGTTATGTTTTTAAAATAATCTGCAAGCCAAGTTTCATAACGATTTTTTTAGTTTTTAAGGCATTTTAGAGGAAAAAAATCTCAATGAATATATATATCTATAATGAAAAAATATAGTTTTTTATCTCGCATTTTTAAATTTAGAGCGATAATTGTTGTTTTTATATTGATAAATAACCAGTGTTTATTCGTTTTTATAAATCAGAAGAAAAAAATAGATTTAAATAGACAGTTTTTTTTAAATCAATTTTCGATGTTGCACTTTTGACTTATTTTGAAAAAAGCAAAAAATCATGATAACCTAAAAATGGTTCACTTTTGCATGATGCACATTGGGATGAAAATTATCGCAAATAGTCACCCCCATCAACCCTGTATAAATCTACTTCAAGAATAAAACCTGTATTACTATCATTTGAAATTTTCATAACATCAATTTCAATTATATTTTGGTCATTTAAAAATCTAAATTTCCTATAGGTAGCATTTGCATCATGGCATTACCATACTAAAATTACACAATCAAGATAAATTAAATAACTGTCAGGTTCCTCGTCATCATAATTGGACAGGTATTTGTTATTAGCCTTTGCATACCTTAAAGAACATTGGGCAAGGCCTCCTCGCACACCTTTTTCTAGCATTTATCAATGTCAGAAATCAAATCCAAATTAATGATGGTATATATAGAAGATAAAAAAGCTTGGAACGAGTTTTGCTCCAACTCAAAATCTACCATCTTACAGATAAGCAAATCAAATGTACTATACACATAAGTTATGAACATACTAGTGTTTTCTTTTTCAATTTTCCCCTGGTGGACAAAAAATTTAAGTCAACTATAAAATAATTTAAATTGATAATAATGAATAGAATAAATTATGACCTGTCTAAGTGCTTATTTGTAAGCTTAAAGAAATAAAAAACTTTCTATTCATATAAAATAAAAAATAAAATATTTCGATTAATATAGTATGTACGCGTTCTATCAAGATAACTTGTGAGAGGTTTTCATAATTTCCCTTTCAGCATCAGTTTCGAAGCTCAAAATAATAGAAAATACTGACATATCTAATTAGGAAAAAAATATAACCTACTGATGAGATCCTTGGCTAAAAATCTAATTAGAAAGATGTTTGGTAACCGACAACCAACGCTATCAAAACGCCGCGCAACTTCACCGATAAAAACGTTTGCCAAAACAAAAGTATTAAAGTTATTCCTAAACGAGAAATTACATTGTTTGCGTTAATATCTGTAGAATAAACTTGAATTATCATCTTATCATTAAACCTACACCTTGATCGTTAAAAATAATGTTAAAAAATAAAAGTAGACATTTTCGACCGGTTTTTCTGCAACTTTATTTTTTCATGATCAACCTATGATATCTGTAACAGTAATGAAATGTTCTAAATAAAGTTAGTTTTATTTCCTTTAAAATGACGCCAATGGCTTTATACTAGACTCATTAGAAGTATATCAAAAAAATTTATAAAAACAGGACTTCTCGGCCCACTTGTACTCGCGTGAGTGCATATTACCTTTGATATTTTCGTTGAATCTAAATCAAAAAAGGGCGTAAATAGTTTATTCTATGTACTATATTATTCTAGATAGATTATTTTATGCTACTATAGTAATATTTTTGAAGAAACCATATTGATTACTACATAAACAAATAAAATACCGGCCATGTTGATACACAAACGGTACTCGGCGATAGTTTTTACAAATTTTATAAACTTTAGAGGAATAATAAGTATGATGTTCATATACCATTAAAACCAGTGTTTTATCTAGAAAAAATACATATACAACAATCTTAGAAATATACAATACAACAAAGGTACTGACGACATGATTGATCAAAGCACACTTCATGTTCACAGCACAAATCACACCTGTTTTATTTTGTTGACTGACAAAAGTTTTTCTAGGAATCTCATTTGACAAGTGGTTCAGTTCGTTCGATGAATGATTTCTGCTTCGGTTATACCATAGATTAGGCCCACAAGAGCCACAGAAAAAAACTAAAATCATTTTTTCGCTAGGGTGACCCTCTGGGTACTATAGTACCCGGGGCGTATGTTTCCGAAAGTTTTTAGGGAACTGCAGTACCCGTGGGCGTTCAAGTGGCTATGTTGCATTACAAATATCGCAACGCATGGGAGATTTTGTGTCAGTTAGGGCATTTATCATCTTCCCGTCAACCATGGTCATTACTAACTAGTGCTTAACTACACAGTTTTTCTCCGTTACAACTTTTGTTGGTAGTAAAACGTCAATTTCGGCTTGAACATTTTGAGCTACCGATTTGAGCGACCGACTTGATAGTTCTGCAGTTTCGTGAGCCATCTGTAACTTCAACGCACAGCAATATCTTGGAGATGAGGGGCGAGGATTTTGCCAGATGAGCACAGTTTGGTTAAGGTCACATACGAGTTGGATTCGCACAATAGAAGTAATCAGCATATTTGCGTCAGACTGCCTGATATTTTCAAATCTCTGTTTGTATTCGGAATGGCAGCCCGATCCGTCACATCCCCATTTTGATATCATGCGAAGATTTTGTTACTGATTTGTCGTAAGCAATTGCAGGACTTCATTAAGAGACCAAAACAATCTTTGTGCAGCCAAACACTGCGCAAAGATTGTTTTTACGTTAAAACTCCTTATTTTGACTTCATTTAATTTTAAAACAAAAGGAATTCACAGCTTGAACATTGTATCATGCTTTCTTTTCGCGTTTCAAGACATACTTTACAAAACCAACTTTCATCTAGTTTTGTAACGGTCGCATGGCCATAAGCCACAAGATTCAAAACCATACATAGCAGTGTCCACACAGACAGATCGAGGATATGCGATTCCCAGAATTTCGGACATATTTGTTTGCTTTATAAGACTTCCAGGGTGAGACCGCATCCAATTTGCACTCGCCGTATTAAAGTTTTGTTTTAGGGACTTGAAAAATGATTTGTGCAACGGTTGGAGTTTGTGTGAAGTGTGAGCAGGCAGAGAAAGCATTATAATCCCGTACTCTCGTGCAAGACAAATGGCATCATTATTTCTCGTGTGGGTCGAATGTCCATCGAGGATGAGAAGATTCCTAAATCGTACCGGTACGATTTAGCTCATACCCTGGGGTACGAATTAGGCGCACACGCGAGTTCAAGTTTGAATTTACCGCATTTTTAGATGTCGCTCTCTATGGCTAATTTTTAACGTAAAATCAATTGACAAATAATCATAGTTTTACTCAAAAATATCACTCGTCCACACACATAAACAAGGACTGCAGTAAGTAGTTACGTAAAACAACAATATAATACTGAAAAGTGATCAAAAAACTTACATTTTTAATTTTTCGCGTGAAATCCGTTTGACAGCGCACCAATTGTGTTAATCAACTCGACCGACTAAAAGCTTACACTTTTTACCACAAAAGGCGCTTGAAAGTGTATCATAGGACTTAAAACACCTACGGTACGATTTAGGAACAAGTACGATTTAGGCACGTTTACCTTACCTGCAAAAGATGATTATTATGATTCAGGATTGAAAGCTACCAAATTTTTTAAGATGGTATAAAACATTAAATATTCATCATAAATACCACTTGAACTTTCATAGAATGCTGGCCTTTTCTGTTAATGTAAAACTCTTCATTAATAGCTGGCTTTTTAAATAATACATGTGTGCCATCAACATCGCCAAGCAAACCTGGTAATTTAAGATTTCTGTAGTTGCTGGCAAAACATTATAATAAAAAAAACACTTTTTTAAAGTTATTTATTCAAAAAAGTTAGTTAGCTTATGCGACGAATTAATAAATATAACCAAAATGTTTAGTTATATTTATAATTGAGGAACAAATTTGCTTTAATATAGCTAGTGATGATTTTAAGTAAGAATGAAACTCTTGGCAAGTTTTTTTTATGTTCACCTTAGTTATCAACATCGACTTTAGAACCGAAATTTGTAACTGGGTTTTCTCGGATGTCCACAATTTGTTCATCAAAGAAAATACTCTTTCTACTGGAGCATTTGTAGCAGGCAAACATAAAATATACGATATTTTATGTTTGCCTGCTATATATTTTTGTTGTTATTCCGTCTGAATAATAATCTCCCTTTTGATAGTTGCATAAGAGGTTAATAACTTGTTCACATTTAGGACCTATTTTAGTGTGTGTTAATTTCATCCCATAAAGGTATATTTGCCTGGTCTGTGCGAAGTACCATGTTCTTAATATCTATCTTACAATTCAGGGGGCCTAGGAAGTCTAGTCCTAATAGTCCTACGAAATCTGAATCGAAGCTAAAGATTAAGAATGTATGTATGATATCGTCGTTGAAAAGCTTTTTTGGTAGCTTTATATGTGCTACCTGCTTATGTTTGGAGGTGGCGTGAGCTGTTTTGATGAAATGCGTTTCATTTTTGATTTTGATCCTACTTTTCTCTATGTTCTTTAAAACTTTTGGACTTATCAGGGATTGTGACGCGCCAGTGTCTATTAAAAATCTACCTCCTAACTCGCTTATATATAAGTATAAGCGAGTTAGTGAGTAGAGTGAGTTCAGGCGACTGAAATTTTGGATGTTATTTATAAATACTACGTTTTAAGTTGTTTTTCTATGTCCAAGAGAAAATTTTCATCTAGGTTCTCCTCTGAAGTATCTTCCTCGAAGTCTTCCTAGTGGGATTGTTGGTTTTCCTCATTATCATCTTCGTTATCGGAGTCGTGGAAATACAGTTTATGTTTATTTTGTTCGTTTTTTCCGAAAGGTTTTTTATTAAGGTTGTCTTTATTTACAAAATTTCCCGGCTTTTGGCATTTGTTGTTTGTGTTTGTGGAATTTTTAGGAGTTTTATTTTGTTGCGCACGCCTAAATCTAAGTTTAGCTTCCTCTTGTTTTGCCACCGTAATGGCTTGTTCTAAGTTTTCCACGTTCTTGAGCCTGATTAGAATGGCCGTGATTGGGTTTAATTTTTCCAAGAATGTGTCTAAAGCCATTTCTTTGTAATACGTTCTTTTTGTTGGCGCTAATGAAATTAGAGTACTCATTAGGTTCCTAATTTTATCAGCAAAAGCTTCTAGGGAGTTATTTACTCTATTCGTTTGTATTAGTTCTTGGACAAGTTGTAGTTCGGTCCTGAATTCACCGAATTTACGCTGTAATGCGTTTTTTTATGTCTTGCCATGTTGTGGCTCGCAGGCTTTGCGATAAAGCCTCAACAGCTCTATCCGTCAATTTGTTTCTTATCAAGCAAGTTATATAGGGATCATCCTTACTGTTTACTATTAGATTAAGTGCATTTTCTACACCTTCAATATAGAACGCTAAGGTTCTTCTGTTCCCATCGTAGGTGGGTAACAGCTTGGAGAACGTAGATACGAGACTCGTAGATCAGCACTCACGGGTGGCTTCTCTTCTACTAAGGACCCTTCACCCTTAGCCTTATTATCAATAGACATTTTAACCTATTAATTACAAAGCCAACAAGTGAAGTAATCAACACAGTTTGTGTGTGAAAATATTCACAGCACCAAATTAATACCTCGACACTCGAAACACCACAAAGTTGCGTAACGCGTGACAGCAAGAGTTAGGGAGTCTCGGGAGTAATAGAGTTTATGCTTACCCCACGAGCATTGCCAAGGTGGAGGCGTGTAGATGGAGGTGAGTCTGCTGCTCTCGAGCTGCTGCCTTCTGTTGTCTTTGTTGCCTGCTGCTGCTTCCGCCCACTGTAGGTTCTTTTTCGCAAACGGAAACGAGGATTCGAGTCGATATTTCGAAAACCGAGTAACGGAACGCGCTTGCCGCCTGCGCCAGTTAGGTAGTGGGTCAGGAAAAAAGACTATTTAAAAAGACAATTTAAGACGTGGGATCAGCTTGAAGAGCAGATCAGGACTGTCGTTTATTTTATAATTCTTAATAACAAAGGTTTGTACTTATCGCTAATGCTTCCTGTTATCTACCAGGAAGCTATATCAAACTTGTTATCTACCAGGAAGCTATATCGTCCATGCTAGTCACCATCCACCGCAGACCTGTGTGTGAACGAGCATATTAGTGTAGTGGGCTTCTGGTATGATCAGCTGCAGGGAGGCACAGGCACCATTAGCCATAGTTGTTGGGGATTACCAGGGAGGGTCCCTTTAAAGCCACCCAATATTTCCACTGTTTGGAGTTCTCCGATGCGGGATCCTGTTTGCAATGATACAGCATCCCTATAGTAGCGCACAAACAATTTGGGGTCAATTACAGAGGGTCCGCAGAATCCCTGTGTAACAAGCTTATGCTATGAATGATGTAGTCAGCGTCTTGCGCTTCGTCTCCGTAGAATAATATTCATTTTGTTCTTGCTTCACTCTGAATTGATATTTTTTATTTAGAAAATATGATAGAATTTTAGGTTACGGTTATCAACAAACGTCAAGCAATGACAATGAAAACTACGTTCCGAAACTTACAAGTCATGCGTGATTTTTGCTGACACAAATTATTATTTTTGGTCTCTTAATTTTCGAATCACACTCAAATAATTGTAAGATAAAGTTATGCAAGCAAAAAATTAGAGATATTTATTACTTGAGTTGTTTCTTGTAGTTTGTGTTAAGTTTTTAGTAGAACCGGTATTTTCCGATTGGACTGGGGTTTTGAGTGAAATAGGTTTTGAACGCATCATGTGTAACACAAATCACGGGGCATAGACAACTCGTCTTGTGGCAAACAGAATACTATTTTTCGATTCCGCGCCAAGGCTTGTTTCGATCACGTTTGTGTTTCGAACGCGATTTGACTTCACACTATTTGGGCAAGAAATCTCCTATGTCATACAGAATCATGGCCCTGAACAGCTTTTATTGCTTCTTGTAAATTTTCATAAGAATACCTTAGATATGGTGGATGAGATTTTCCCTTGCGTGAGTTGGTATACTTCCGTTGATATGTTCGGCACCATGATTTTATAGCTGTGGACATAATAATACGTAATTTTAACTTATTTAATTGTAGCTTGTTTTATTGTTACATTGTGTTGTTTAATTTTAGCATAGGTATTTTCTTTATTGTAGCATTGTTATCGGAAACTTTGTCCATCCCTTAGAGGAATCTAATCATGATGTTTATATGTACATACACAATATGTTAATTGTATGTTTGTTCTTATAATGTTAGTTTAATCAAAAGAGAAGTTTCCTGATGTTAAAATTACCACATTAGACAAAACAGAATTAAAAACAAGTCCAGAACTAAGTATTTGTCGCAGCCGGAATGTAAAATTAGCCCGTTTGTAAAATGGCTAAGCCGTTTATAAAACGGCGAAGTTCAGCTAAATACCTAGGCCGATTATAAACTTCTCCTACGTATTTAATCACTGAGCGCTGACTTACCCTTAAGTAAAGTTTATTGCACTCTTGGGGCTATTTGAAACTAACCTTAATCTATGGTATATACTAAAGAACAGAAAACCGTAGAAGGGACTATTTGGAATATTGTTCCAAATAACCCCAAAATCAATTCCAAAAAGCCCCAATCACAAAACATAGAAACAGTTTGAAGCTCTTTAGAGATAGAAAACAGCACCTAACACCACTGAAATCAGCGGAGAACACATGTACGAGGGGTGATCCAAAAGTAATGATAATCAATAAGAAAAAAGGGAATTGTAGGTAAAAAAAAAATTTATTTCTCTACATAGTCTCCTTGTAAGTTAATACATTTAGTCCATCTTTTTTCTAAACCAAAAATTCCCTTTGAAAAAAAATATTTTCCTTGACCCTCCAAAAACGCCTCTACAGCAGTCATCACCTCGCTATTGTCGTCAAACTTTTTGCCTCGGAGGTGTTCCTTGAGCCGAGGAAAGAGGTAGAAGTCACTGGGAGCCAGGTCTGGCGAATAGGGTGGGTGTTCGAGCAATTCGAATCCCGTTTCATGAATGGCAGCTATCGCGACGGCGGCTTTGTGAGCTGGTGCGTTGTCTTGGTGAAACAACACTCCAGCTCGCAGTTTGCCCCGTCTTTTTTCCTTGATGGCCTCCCGCAATCTTCTTATTTGGTCTGCGTAGTAAGAACCCGTAATAGTGGCTCCCTTTTCCAAATATTCCACCATAACAATTCCTTCAGCGTCCCAAAAAACGGACGCCATAACCTTTCCTGCTGAACTTGACACCTTGAATTTCTTCGGCGTCGGGGAAGAGGCTCGTTTCCAAGTCATTGACTGCTGTTTGGTTTCCGGATCAAAATGATGGATCCAGGTCTCATCCATGGTCACGAAACGAGACAAAAAATTCTCCTGATCCGCTTGGAACTTTTCGAGATTCACCCTCGAAATGTCGACTCGTTTTTTCTTTTGCTCGTCGGTTAACATTCTCGGCACCCAACGCGCAGAAACCTTTTTCATATGCAGTTCGTTCGCAAAGATTCTTTGAATACTGCCATATGAGATCCCTGTGACCTCAGCTACATGCCTGATGGTCACTCTTCGATCTGCCAACACGACATCTTCGACTTTTTTCACGTTGTCTGCAGTGAGGGACGTGGTTGGGCGTCCTTCGCGATGTTCATCTTCTGTGGATATTCTACCCAGGTTAAACTCCTTTGCCCAGCGCGCAACTGTGGAATATGGAGGAGCAGAGTCCCCCAATGTTTCCACTAGGTCGCTGTGTATGTCTTTGGTAGACAATTTTTTCAAGCAGAGGTACTTGATGACTGCTCTGATTCCGTTTTTCTGCATTTTGATGTTTTCTCTCCGACTGTTCGTATTCAAATGAATGTACCTCCCGGGAATCGTGGTCTATTCATATGATTTTTTTATGCTGACCTAGTAGATATATAAGAAAACAAAAAAAAAATATTTCATGTCTCTATGTGCTCTACAAATATCCGATTATCATTACTTTTGGATCACCCCTCGTATACACAGTTTAATTGGCGTAGTACATACCCTTCTGGATTTTTTGGTGCAGGTGAAAGTTATACACGCACATTTTACAGCGGAAATTCGATGTTTTAAAAATTTTTACAGCTCCAAGTGAAATGATCAACTAACCCACAAACTATATAAGGATACTACGTATCAGACGGACATCTCCCTCAATAATTGGTCGAGCCGCAGAAGTCGCTTCTGATGTGCTAGGTGAAAAAGATGAGTGACATTGCTTTTTTTTTTATATTGATCATAGTTCTGGCTACTGGCTTCATTCTATTCTACCAAAATACTGATCTACATTACGTACCCCTTATCATCATTTATTCCAATAGTTATTTTAAGAGAAATAAATAAGTCAATTTTGTCTACTCAAAACAAAATAGGGCCCACCCAATAAAATATGATTGAAATTAAAATAATAAAAAATACGTACAATTTATTTCAAGTTTAATTTTAGGAATAGGTTAACACATTCAAAATCATTAAAAAAAACATTACAGTACCTTATTATTGCCAAAAAAGGTCCTTCCCTATTGCGCGCGCAGTCGGTTTGGAACACTCTCTATGAGGTGGATGACGTTTTCATCTGGAATTTGCTCCCAACACACTTTTAAAGCAGTTATCAACTCCTGTCGGCTATGAATTTCAGTGTGGTTGTCTTTAAGGCTTCTTTTCAACTGGTCCCAGATATGCTCAATCGGATTCAGGTCCGGACTCATGGCAGGCCAGGGTAGAACTGCGATACCAGCTTCGGAGATTGCACTTTGGGTCACTCTGGCAGTATGAGGGCGAGCGTTGTCTTGCATCAAAATAAAGTTAGGGCCTACTCGCTGTAATATGGGATCACATGAGGTCGGATGACATGCTGAACATAGCTGGCGGCCGTTACATTGCCCTCATCCAAAATCACTAGCTCGGTTTTGCCCATTATGCTAATCCCACCCCATACCATAATACTGGGTCCACCAAAGCGGTCAGTTTCACGAATACATGGTTCTGTAAAACGTTCTCCAGGTCGTCGCCAAACTCGTACGCGTCTGTCATCATTAAAAAACTTTACTTTAGATTCATCTGTAAAGAGCACTGTCCTCCAATTACCCATGGTCCATTCGAGGTGATCACGTGCAAACCTTAATCGCGCTGCACGGTGGGCTCTGGTCAATTTGAGCCGAACAACTGGCATTCTGGAACGTTGTTGATCTTCCTGAAGTCTGTTCCGAATAGTTTGGACGTAAGCGGTTTCTCAATATGCGTGCAGTTACAGTTCGCTCGCGACGTGCAGAGAGTCGGATGTATCGGTCTTCTTGGGAGGTTGTGGCTCGGGTTCTACCTGAACCGCGCCTCCTACTCACACTGCCTGTCTCTTGATAGCGTTCCCACACATTTCGAATAGCTCGTCTAGACACACCTGAGCTTGAAGCTACCGATCTTTGCGAATTTCCCTGCTGAAGCAAAACAATGGCTCTTGTTGCGGATTCTGTGTCCATGTGACGTCGAGAACCGGGCATTGTTTATGCAAACACTAATTTAATCGATAATTAAAGGTAAGGTTCAACTCAACTTCAACTTCTTTTTGCTTTGGCGAAAGGTAAGGTTACGATAACTTCTTCGTTAGACACAACAAACACCTCTGAGCAACAAAATGTAATGGCACTCATAAGTTCTGCGGTATATCGTAGATTTTTGTTTTTTTATCTACCCACTTAAGAACCACCCTAAACTTGGCGTTTAAGTGTTAATTATCATCAATATATATGCCTACTTAACATACCCATACTTCAGTTTGCCAACAACTCACAAAAAAAAATGTGTCGGGCAAAATATCGAAATATTTCAAGTGGGCCCTATTTTGTTTTGAGTAGACGTTTATTTCTTTTTCAATAGTTTCTTAAACTTAATAAGAGCCTTTTTCTGCAAAGGTGGCAAGTTACATCTTGTCTCTAATCGGACAACATCTGTTCCTCTTAATATTTTATTTATAATATTCGTCCATGTTATGTACAGCCAATTTTACAGAAATTTGGAGGAAAGCGTTTCGGACCGAGCATTTATGAATTTCACATCCTATATTATCCAATTCATCTTTTTCTGAAATTACTTTTTCAATTTCTTTTGAAATATTCGGTTTGTGAGGTTGGGTTCCTAAGAAATTAGTTGTCTCTTCAATTATTTTTCTGAACTTTCTCACTACACACTCAGCTGGGTAAGTCAGTTTTCTTCGTCGTAAAGAACTGTACTTCCTTTGTGTTATCCACTTATGGGTATCATTTTCTTCACTTACAGTGAGGTTGGAAATACAGTTTTTACACTTGCTAAGGTTATGTATTTTTCGAATGACCCACCCAGCAGTATATGCTCGCGCATGAACGCTCAGTCTTTCGCGCCTTGCCTCCGTTACCGTGTTTTCTAATAAGCCTGTATGGTCCAGGGTTTAACTAAACTCCAACTCATTTTGAGGTTTGAGGGTTGCCGGTTTAGCCAGTGTCAATGACCTAAATAAAGATTTGATTTTCACCAACAACTGTTTACTATTATCCTCCTCACAGTTAAATGTCGCCGAGTGGAATTTAATGAATCCCGTGACCAAGAGTGATTTGAAAGTGTTTGCAAATGTATGGCAATCTGGATTTACATTTCTAAAGCCCTAACCTGGCCAAAGTAATTTTCAATTTCGTCAGAATTAAAATATCGCGGCCGCACTATTTTAATTTCCTTATCTTTAAAAAAATTCCACAGGCCTCTGGAAACTTTTGATTGTTGTGACCCAATTTTTGATGCTTGGCACAGTAACTTCATGTCCTCGTTCATTTATGAACTTGAGTCGATTAAGGCTTTTAAGGGCCTCTCTCCAAAAGCGATGATGTTCTGATGATGCAGTAACAGCTGTACGTAGTTGTTTTCCTTTTCTTTTAGTATTTAGGATGCTGGCACCATTTACACTGTCGAACAAGTCGTCCAGGAACGACACCACCACTGCTGTATTCGCCAATGTGCTGCTCACTGTCCTTCCATCAGCATAATGAGCTAAAACAAATATAAATTTATGAAATTAATTACCTATACATAGTATCTTCCCTTAGACAATCTATTCTTCACAATAAAAATAGAATAATGTTGTATATACTCACAAAATTCAGAAGTGTAGTTAAGGGCACCGGCCATGGTTTTACTGAACACTCGCACACAATTTTTCACCTGCAAATCAATAAAGTACTGTAAATTAAACTATCTTATCTACATATACAAAACTCATACAGACGAGCTATCAAAAAAACTGAGCTCCGCAAAGTATGCGATTAAAAAAATTAAATAAATAGGCGGAGAGAAAGCAGCAAGGGATGTTTACTTTGCTTATTTTCATTTTCTTGAGTTATGGACTAATGTTTTGGGGCACTGCAGCTGATTGCAATCGAATATTTGTTCTGCAAAAGCGATGCATTCGATACATACTAGGCTTAAAATATAGAGACTCCTGTAGAGGTAAATTCAAAGAACTTAATATTATGACCATGGCTAGTGAGTTGATTTATCAAAATATAGTCTATATGCTAGAAAATATTGAATTGAATGTTGTAACAAATGCAGAGGTTCATCATCATAACACTAGAAATAAGACAAATGTAGTGGTTCCTCGGACCAGACTAAGTAAAATTTTGAAAAATTTCAAATGTATATCTAAAAAATGTACAACAAAATACCAATTATTATTAGACAAAAACCTAACACTGTATTATTAAAATATGTCAAAAACCATTTAATTAAAAAATGTTACTATACAATTGACGAAGCTATGGCTGACACATCTTTATTTTGTGAAGAAAATTCTGATACTTAATAATAAGTGAGATCTGGGTACATTGTACAAATTTTATGTAATGTTTCGACATGTCTAAGTGCTTTAAATAAGTTTAAGGATGAAATAAATGACTTTTATGACTTTTATAACATAGGTCGCATTGCAAATGTGGCTAAGACACAAAAAGCAAAAAAAATGAGATCTGAATTGACTAACATGTTATTAAATACATACCTTCATTTTCTTGACTTTTGTTGGTATCACATGTTCATCATCATTATATTATACAGCTTACCTTGAAAATAAGAACACAACACGCACAAAACTGATTTTATTGAACACAAAACAATGCACCGTGAGCGCCAAACAAACCCAACTTCATACACGTTAGGCTAGTTTATTCTGAATAGTTTGTCGATGACGTAATTTTTAAAATATACCTCAATTCAAAATGATATATGCGTCATAATCTTCTCATAACAAAATAAACCTTAACTTCTTGAAAATAAAAATCAAAGTCGACACTACTCATGGACCGGATCCGATCCACGTGATGCTTGAAGGGTTAAGTGTAAGGAAAACCCTTCGTGCATCTGTGAACCTGATACAGAAGAAACCGTGCCATATATCCTTTTCCACTGTCCTGTTTTCGGCCGCGAAAGATTCGACATAGAAAACGAACTAGACATGCAAATAAATAGCAACAACTTACATCTAGTAATTAATGACAAGTATCTACGCCATAAGTATCTAAAATATTGTGTAAGAATAGTGAAGCAAGTAAATTTTTAGAAATAATTAGATAAGATATGATGTATAATATATATATTAATATATATATTAAAATATATAATATAGCATACATATAATAGATAAATAGTTAGATAAGAATAAGTAGATATAAACAATATACCTAAGTAAAATATAATAATTTTAATTTAAAACTACACTTGCGAGCTATAAACTGGAATCACTTCATCGCTGGTTTCTGCAGACCATATTTTACAATTTCCATGGAATAAACTGCAGATTGGTGTATACTATTTGAAAAGAAATTTTGTTAGCTTTCGAATGGTATAAAAATTATTTAAATTTAATTAAGTTTCCTACCTTCATTTAGTGAATTATTACAATAGGTCGAAGTTGTGGATGTTTAAATTAATAAGAAGTAATATGAAAATATAAAATTTTTATTTAAAATCTTTGTTATTTCCCGCTTAATATTTTGTATTGCCCCCCCTGGCCCTAATGACTGCTTGTAAACGGTTTTTCATTGACCTAATGAGTTTCCTGATAGAATCCTGTGGAATTTCCTGCCACTCTTCGATAAGAGCAGTTTTTAGGTCTTCTATTGACGCCGGATCTGGAGATTTTCCTCGTACCCGCCTTTTCAGCTCGTCCCACAGGTGTTCGATAGGGTTCATGACAGGGCTGACGGCTGGCCAGTCTATTGTGGGAATCCCGACTTCTTCCAGGTACTGTCTAGTCGCACGAGCGGTGTGGCAGCGGGCATTGTCGTGCATTAGCAGGAAATTTTCGCCAATAAACCCGGCGTAAGGCAGTACATGGCCCAGCAGAATGTTGTTGATATACCTTTCTGCGGTTAGTCCTCCTCCCCGACCTCCACCGGGTACAAATACCAGCTCCGTTTTAGCTTCAATTGAAATCCCCGCCCACATCATACAAGACCCACCCCCATATGCTACTGTTTCCGCTATACAGCATTGTGCGTATCGCTCTCCCGGTCTCCTGTAGACTCTCCGTCGACGGTCGCTGCCATGCAGGCACATCCTAGTCTCGTCCGCGAACAAAACTCGGCTCCATTGCTGTATATCCCAATCTAAGTGATCACGAGCAAACTGAAGTCGGGCTTGTCAGTGGGCTGTAGACAATTTGGGTCCCGTTGCTGGCCTTTTTGGGGTCAAGTTAGCTTCTTTGAGTCTTCGCCTCACTGTCCACTCGCTGACAGTTCTCCCTCGAACTTCTCCGAGCTCTCGCTGGACGTCAACGCCGGTTAGATGTCGATTTCGGAGAGAAGTGCTGAAAATAAATCGGTCATCTCTCGCCGAAGTGCATCGCTGTCGTCCAGATCCTGGTCTTCGGATTAAGTTTCCAGTCTCTCTAAACCTCTTGTATACTTTGGAGACACAGGACTGGCTCAGATGAAGCTGTCGAGCGATAGTACGCTGAGAGAACCCTTGCTGGATTAGGGTGACGATTTGAGCGGCTTCTATTGGTGTGGTTTCCATTTTCTTGTAATTCCAGTATTTTGAGTAACGTGATATATTGGACTGATGACAAAATTGTATAAATTCCCAGTTTTTATAGGGATTCAGGAGTTTGAAAAAATTGATGTTTCGTTCCAAAAATTTATGTCTATTGTTTTCACGTTCCATGACATATGATGAACATTTTTTTCGCTATGATATCGAAAGAGTTTGAAAGCTAATAAAATTATCTTTAAAATAATATACCACAACCTACAGTTTATTGCATGAAAACTGTAAAATATTGTCTGCCAAAACCAGCGATGAAGTGATTCCAGTATATAGCTCGCAAGTGTAGATACATAAAGTCTCTGATAATGTTAGAGGTATAAGTACAATAAATAAAAAATAAAAAAAAACAGGTACTAATTATAACAGCAAACGAATAAAAGCTTGAGTAAAATCAATTAAACATAAGGGTCTTCTATATCTGATTCAGGTAACATGTCTTTGACATTCGCGTCGCGTGGAATGTTTTTATACTCATGATAATGTTTTTATACTCATGATCGAAACAATCTGGAATAATGTGGTCAATACATAGTTTATGAAGATCGTCGTATTTCTTTATAGAAATGGATAGTAACGACTTATAGCAGGACATCAGTGGAACCCTCGTTTGACTTCAACATTAAACGATTTGGCAGCAGATAGAAGATCGTCGTATTTCTTTTTAGAAATGGATAGTAACGACTTATAGCAGGACATAAGTGGAACCCTCGTTTGACTTCAACATTAAACGATTTGGCAGCAGATAGAAGATCGTCGTATTTCTTTTTAGAAATGGATAGTAACGACTTATAGCAGGACATCAGTGGAACCCTCGTTTGACTTCAACATTAAACGATTTGGCAGGAGATAGAAGATCGTCGTATTTCTTTTTAGAAATGGATAGTAACGACTTATAGCAGGACATCAGTGGAACCCTCGTTTGACTTCAACATTAAACGATTTGGCAGCAGCATTCATAGACGTTTTTAGTGACACAAATTGTTTGCCTCTCTTGAAAGTTGCGATTCCGTCCTTATTTATTTTCAAAAAGAAGAAACCCCCTTTGAAATATTTGTCTCCAATATTATCCCATTTTTTGAACTGCTCATAACACATTCGCTCAACATTAAATGGTGATGGATTCTTTCTAGTAGTTGTGTGTTTAAGATGATTTTCAATAACGGCGTAGAACTATCTAATGGCATATAAGTATGCCCAGTCAAGAGGAAATACAACCGAATTGTTTCAATATTGTCATATTGTTGTTCGCTGTATCTTACTATCATTTAATGATAAAGGTAAGATACAGGGAACAAAACATTCAAAATATTATAGTAAGCACAACGCACTAGGAAAGTAAAGCGCGCCGTAATACTTACCTTGGCAATCGGATTGGTGTTTCGATTGCCTTGCCAAGAATTGAATGGACGGGGTTAACAGTTGTGAATTTGATAATTTAATAAATTTGAATTGGGATAATTAAATAAAAAAGACTGTAATGGTAGAGCGCGGGGAGGGCGGTGTCGAAGTGAAACAATAGCGGCACGGATATACAGTGTATTAAATAACTGCTATCTACTACAATGGGAGGTTGAACGCTATCAGACCACTACCGTCCGGGGACATAGGTCTTTAAGTCAAATTACCGACCTGCACTTACGACTTTATGTTAAAATAGCAACATACCATATCATCTGAAAGTCAAAATGCCTTAGGCCCTAAAATGCCTGAAATCTATTATGCCTGAATGTTTATAAGACTGATTAAGAAAATGAACATCAATGCACAGAAAAAAAAACTTTATTTTCTTATTTAACTACAATATACTTAACATAAATTATTTATCTGTATCGTTTTCTTTATTATATAACATTTTCCAAAAATTAAATTGGTGTAATATTTTCCTCTCTTAGCTCCCTCAATTGTTTTTTTATAATTGTAGTTAAAGCTTATTTCATTTCGCTTACGACGGGCACCTAAAAAAAACGCATTTCTTATACGGGTGTCTTGGTATTTCGCCTCTCTCTTCAAGATATACACAAAACGAATGAGTGTAGGCTTGTGTGGCATTCTAACATTCAGCCGCCTGTTCCACCCTTCCAAAGCATTATTGCTGCGGCGAAGCTTATCGTTTCCGCAGCTGATGATTGCGGAGTCCATATTCATCCATTGTCTTTTAAAATATTTTTTAAATTTATTCATTTCCGTGTTATTCTCCATTTTTTCAACTATCTTCAACCAACTGGTATGTATATGCTGTTCAGGCAACAACGGGAGACTTGCACATAAACGAGTAATATGGCGTCCAGCTTTGTTTTCGCATATTCCTAAACTTTTAGCCTTTTTCTATACCGCCCTGTTGTAATGAAAATAACAGCCATTTAGATTTACGTCAGGGAAAGTTGTCTTTACAGCGTTGATCTGTGCTTTTTCAAAATCACATTTAAAAATATTAATATTAATACCGAGTTGGTTAACAATTCTGCTGTTTTTTTTTGTATGCGAATTACCACTTACCTCTCAGATCATAAGCTGCTTCCCGGCGACACATCAACAAACGGAACTATATGAGTGCGGCTGGCCGATGGATGTGGTCACAATCGCAGCACTCTAAAGTCACAGGTGGTCAATAGAACGTCTATTTAGCACATATCTTGTCCTGCACAGTATCGATAAATTCCCGAAGAAAGTAACCTCTTTCCTCGGCGGTGGTCAAGGCGCGAGTGTGACGTGTGCGCGCTGTGGTCTACGAGCTTAGATCGTTGAGACAATGGCAAACTCGCAAAACAGGTTATCAGCAGAATTGCACATACTACATACTACCAAAATCAATATGATTGATTTCCATAGAAATGATAAAAAATATAACATAATGTGGATAAAATAAAAGAGAAATTATAGCTAACGAAGCTATAGTTAAAATTATAAATAAGTGAAAGTTACAAGTTATAGATAGGAACTCATATGGTACGAATGCATAAGAATTAAATTACATTTTTAATCTTAAAACTAGGATTAAATGCGAACATTTGTTTTTTTAATTTGCATAGGGTAACGGACAAACTTTGTTAGTAGGCCTCTGAATCAAGCTATTTTTCGTTTGTTAAGTTAAAACGCGATTAATTTTGTCAACGCCACTGTGCACTTTTTCACTGCGAGCTAAATTCCATTGAAGCGGTTTTGTTAGATTAGATTTTAAAAGAACTAACTCTCCAACCTTCAGGTTAGGAGGTGATGAAAACCACTTTTCTCGCTGTTGGAGAGTATGTAGGCAGTCATCCGACCACCGCTTCTAAATTCTGCGAAATATTTTGAATTGATTGCCTACGTGACAATCTTCTTTGAGAAACGTTCTCAAGATCATATTCCGGAACCGATAAGAAAATGACCTGCAGTCAAAACTTCGAACTCGTTTGGATTATCTGATTAGGAACACAATGGACGCGAATACGGCTTAAACTCTGCAAAAAACAGTATTTAGCTCTTCAAATGTGAGAGAGCGATCACCTACAACACGGTACAGATGATACTTGGCGGACTTAATTCCGGCTTCCCAGAGCCCACCCATGCTCGCGGCATTCGGAGGGTTTTGACGCCACTCAATTTGACGAATAGTAAGTCCGTCGGTTATCCTATCTTGATTAACTTTATTATTCAAGAAGGTTGCGACTTCTTTCAATTGTTTAGCTGCCGCTATGAAATTAGTACCGCAATCGGAATATAAATAACTGCAAAGTCCGCGGCGAGCCACAAACCGATCAAGTGCAGCCAAAAAACATTCGCAACTTAGATCCGTAACTAACTCTAAGTGCCTTTGTTGCAAAACAAACAAAGAGACACAAGTACGACTTATAGATCTTTGCGTTTCGTCTTGTGCTTTCCTTCACGAAGAACGGACCGCCCAGGTCACATCCAACGTGGTTGAATACCTTCCCATTTCCTGGGTCTATCCTTGCTTTGGGTAACATGCCAAGCACAGGTTGAATTGTGCTTGGCCGACAACGGAAGCAAACTTTGCATTTAAATAGGACTGACCTAATGAGGCTACCAGGCTACTGGACGTGAACTACCCAGTATTTCTGGCATAAGATGCCCTGTAATGATCTCGGACCTACATGTAGGTATAATTTGTGTAAATAATCTATGATTAAGCGGACTGTATGACATTTAGGTAAAAGTACAGGGTGTTTAGTTTCATATGGTAAGTCAGAATGTACGATACGACCCCCCACCCTGACATATTTATAACTATCTACAAATGGAGATAATTTACGCAGAGAAGCCACGAATTTATTCTTTTCTAGTAAGGAAATTTCATTGGAAAAATGATTTGTTTGTATCACGTGAATGATTGAATCATGAGCAATCTTCAGCTCTGAAGATGTGAGAGACCCAAGTGATCTCTCAGATTTTTTAGATTTTAAATTATGGATGAACCGATGGCAATAGGCCATTACTCGTTGCAATCGACTGAACGATGAGAATTTATTGAAAGTCGATTCTAGGTCATTCTGTAAAATCATATCTTTATCATTGATAGCATTTAAAATAAAAGTATCGCAGTTGGATTTCATATCAGGAATTTTAGAACCATCTTTCACAAAATAAGCTTTTATTGGCCAATTCATTTGATCAAGATATAACCAATCTGGGCCTTGAACCCACTCCTTCGCATTCTCAACAAAGCGAGCACGCATCGCGCCACGCGAGCCTACATCGGCTGCATTGTTTTCACTCCTCACGTGAAACCAACAATTCGGCGGGACTACAGAAGTGATTTGACTAACACGGTTAGCCACAAAAGTCTTTAATTTGTAGGGTGGTGTTTGAAGCCACGCTAGAACATTATTTGAATCTCCCAATGCGATTATCGGAAGATTTAAATCTTAAATCTTTTAAGTTTTGTACGACAAAACTAACAAGCTTAGAAAGCAACATGGCTGATTCCAACTCAAATTTGGAAATCGTTAAAAGAGGATTTCACGATGAGATTCTTGATTTACTGGTCAACAATCTCACCTTCACGTGACTATGTTCGTTAACGCTGCATAGGGGTATATGCAGGCTGCATATCCACGCGATGACGCATCACAGAACGCTATGAGTTGAACCGCAGTGAAGTCAGTAATTAAAACTTGCCGCTCAATCCGCAATGTACCTAATGTACCTCTCCACAGAACCGTGCTCTCATCTAACGACAGCTCTTTGCCAGGATAATACAGCCACGAGCAAAAGTATTAGGTAACCTATTGTACAAGCTATTTTAAGGAGACTTATAATAAATAAGACATGTACAAAAACAACTTAATATGATTAAATTACTTTATTTTACTTTATTAAATTAATATTTTGTAGGGCCCCCTTTTGCTTTAATGACAGCAGCCACTCTTTTTGGCATCGACTCTACCAGCCTTAACACGATAAACGCCGATTCAAATTTAGTGTTTGTTCCGTTTGGGCCGTGGGGCTCACCGGTGAGCGACAGCAATACTACCCGTTCAGGCCGTGGGGCTCACCGGTGACCGCGCGACGGGCTCGTGTTTGAACTCAATTTTCTCGCCGGAGGACACAGTGCCGATACAAAACTATATAGAGCGTGCCCGGCGCGGCCCTGGAGAACAGTTTACGCATACTAGCTCATTTCGACACTGTATAAAAAACGACCTAAACTACTTTTTTGCCTAAGTACAAAAGATGTGGTTTTAAAATGAAAGAAGGTTTACAAAATATATGTTTTATTAAAAAATATTTGAAAACGTTTTATTATACGTATGCATATCATTTTTTCTTGAATATTTGGTTCATAAATGAAACCAGTCATAACTAAAAATATGTTAGTGATGAACCACGTTGAAGCAAGATATGCAAAGAAAAGGCTTCTCCGGGCATTGTGGACAAAACGTTGTCACTTTTTTAGTCTTGTTTTTAGCCAACTGTCTGCCGTAAGTAGCTACGTTAATTTTGTAGCAATTCACGCATGTTCGCCGGCTTGTTCTGGCTTGTCCTTCTTTTTGTTGCAGTCTGTGTGCCATTCTTCTAGGTCTTGCAACTGGAACATTTTGTTGGCTGCAAAACGTCTTCAGTAATGCCAGCCGGAAGTCTGCCATTTGTATTTTCTTGCCAGTGACGCTTTGATACAAGACCAGTGGATTGACCACTGCTGTGTTCAGGAGAAGGTTGATCGCATACTTCTTATACCATTTTATAGATTTTCTCAGTGGAGTTGAGTAAGCAGCCATTTGATCGGACAGATCGACAGCCCCTTTAGCGCCGTTATAATCAATGACTATTTTTGGTTTGGAAATAACTTTACCACGCTTTCGTACATTTTGGAACCGCACTGAGTGTTTTGTGGACAGCAATAGCACATCTCTTTTATCCTTCCACTTCATTACAGTTATGCCCTCACTGCTTTCCTTAGCCACGAATTGGCCTCGCTTCAGTTTAGCATTTACTACATCCTTTGGCAGATGCTTCCGGTTCTTCCGAATCGTGCCTACAAGATGTGTCTCTGCATCAAGAAGTTTTTTGGCAAGATCCATACTGGTGTACCAGTTATCGGTCACTAGTGTATGTCCCTTGTATAAAAGATCGCTGCATAGAGACATAACGACGTTCAACGGTGTTGTATTGGTATCATCGTTGTTCTTTCACTATTGTTGTTTTTTTTATTGTTGTTTTGTTGTTTTTTTTCGTTGTTTTTTCGTTTTTTTTGTAACGCCAACAAATTGCTTTGCCGGAAGACCAGCGTTGGTTGCTAGCTTGCTAGTCATCCAACTCATGCTGAGGCAGAGCCATTTTGTTACTGGACTTACATGATTACCAACACGTTTAGTTTACATTTAAGTTTAAGTTTATTATCTATCTGTCTGTGTAAGTCTTTTAACAAATAAATTCATTTCATTTTCATTTTTTTTTTTTTTTTTTTTTCTTTCCTGCGTATACATTTATTTTGTATGTATAGCCCGGAATGGTGCATAATTTGAACTCTTTTATACCATATTTATGCCTTTTTTGTTTATTATATTGCCGAAAAATTATTCGTCCGCGAAAAGGCACCACGCTCTCATCTATGCAGATCTCTAAGGAAGGAGTGTAGTTTATTTGGAAGTTTCTGTTTACTACTTCGAGTAATTTTTCAATCCTGTGTAATCTATTAGATTGATTTTCTTCATCTTGCTCAGAAAAGTGCAGCATTTGCAACAGCAGCTCAAATCGGTTTCGACTCATTATTGTTCGAGGAAAATTCTGTACAAGTACAGGATCTTTGGACCAGTAGTCGGATATTTTGGGTAATCTTACTACTCCCATGAAAATAATCAAACCGAAAAATCGTTTCATTTCTGCTGCAGATGTAGGGGTCCACTGGCGAATCCGTGCAGATTTAGATGCTGAGTCAGACCCCGTGATTTTTTTGATAGCAAAGCTATTTGTATGTTCGGCCACCATTTCAAATACTTCGTCTGGTACTAAAAGATGATAGAAATCTGCCGGGGTCTTATCGACCATTTCTCTTGCAACTCGTGGATCTAATCCTGGGAATTCAGTATACGGGATAATCCGACGTTGATTACCTTTTGGTTGGTGCCACACGGTAGATGGTGCAGGAAGCAACGCGGAAGCATTTTCGGGTTCAATGTCGCTCGTTTCACTAATGGACAGAACTCGTCGACGTCGTATTCGTGAAGGTGGTTGTAAGTCATACTCTTCCTCAGACTCTGAACATAACTGAAAACTACTATTGAGCAAGGAAATTTCGATATTTTCAATCTGCGTCAAATCGTCATTTGTTATTTCAAAGTCCTCAAAATTATCCATGATTTACACCACACCACTTTACAGTTAGGCAGGACACAGTTTATTTCACTTTAGAGGTAAACCACGGTAAGACTTTCACATACATAAACGTAATATGAAGATGAACAATGTGCATAACCTTGCGTGCGATTACTTACTGGCGCGTGTCAAGCGAAGTGCTTCCGGGGAAGTACCGCAAAGGTCCGGAGGTGTGGCCGGCGCCGTGACCCCCGCGGCCCCGCGGGGAGGAAATGCAGATTTCCAACGGCGTGCGCCGTGGTGGTCACCGGTGAGCGACAGCGATTATTTTGATAATTATTTTGATAATAATAAGAAATAATAATTTAGATCGGGGTTTTTGACTATTTTGAATCATATGAGCCACTAAAATATAATTTGTAAAATTTGCCGAAATTGTGAATCGACGTCGGCCGATAAGGAAAGTATAGTGGTGGTCACTGGTGACCACCATGGCGTTCAATGTGTTAAACAATCCTCTTGAGAAATGCGTTGCCACTCATGCTTTAACGCAGTGTAGGGTTCGGTGTTAGGAGGTTTGAGTGAAACGACTGTGGTTTAAATGTTTTGGATTTATTCCCTTCTTCAAACTAACGCATTAAAATATCAAAATGAAACCAAAAAAATCTTATAAAGTATTATTTATTGAAAATTACAATGAAATTAAAGGAAAAATTAAATAGCGTAATCATCGTCCATCGTTTTGCCGCCGTCTCATTCATCATCAGTTGTCTCAGTAGAAGTGGTTGGCCACGTTAGTATATTCAAGTAAAACTCCTTCTTATCTTATCTACTCCTTCTATCCCGAATTTGTTGTAAAAACTGTGTATTTTCTACTTTCTGGACTCAAATTACTTTGAAAATAAGCTTGTGATAAATCTAACTCTGAAAAATACATAGCGCCTGACAATGAATCTAGAATATCTGTTATGTTCGGAAGAGGGAATTTATCAACTAAAATTCTGTCATTTAATTTTCGAAAATCGATAACCAATCTCCATTGCTTTATCTCATTGTTTGCCTTTTTAGATACCAGTAGTACTGGGCTAGACCACTCGCTTTTAGCTGGTTCAATAATGCCATTGAAAAGCATTTTCTTAACTTGCTTTTCTACCTCGTTTCTTTGTGAATAAGGTAACCTATATTGTTTTACATATAATGGATCTACATTTGGTTTTAATTGTATCGTTTGGTCGTATAAATTGGTGGTAGTAAGTTTATCATTTGGTAAGTGAAAAACATCTGAAAACTTCGCACATATACTCTCTATAGCTGTCCGTTCTTCGTTGTTTAAATGCTTCAAATCTAAGTGAGAAAACATCGTACGCACTCTTTCTCCATCCACACTTGCACATTTTTCAAAATTACATATCGCATAATCATTTAAGCTATGAATTTCCGGTCTAAAATAAGAAAGATTTACTTCTGACTCTCTTGTATTCATTACTTGCATGACAATTTTCCCATTTTTCGGTTTGCAAATACTTCCTGCAATGAAAACTCCCTTACTCACTTCACATGGTAATACTACACATTCTTCACTAGTTCTATTGTCTATAACAAATAATTTTTCGCACCTTGGTGGAATTGTCAAATAAATATCATTGCATGACGAACTTTTATTCATGGATAAAGTTATGCAATAATTATCATTACTAATTGAAATCGTATTATTTTCAAAATCTAAAATTGCTTTATATCTTTTCATAAAATCTCTACCTAAAATTCCATGTTGCATACAAGGTAAGTTTTTGATAGCATAAAACTTGTGACAAAATTCCTTACCATTTATGTTGTGTGTAACATAAACATATCCAATTGTTTGTACTTTACCCCCTATGCCTTTTATGGGAATGCATTCTGATTGGATCGGAATGTTCCACAGCTGCGCTGTTTCATATTTCACTGCAGATAAAGATGCTCCGGAATGTACTAGAAAACTATGTCTTGAATTTCTACTCATCTGTTGACCAAAAATAGGTATTGAAAAAAGCCGGTTCTTTTTCCAGTAATCTTGTAGACGGGGCATCTGAATTGAACCCATGTGGAAAAGTAAACCCAGGAATATTTTCAGTCCACGTCCTTCCAATTAGATATTCTTGATGATTCCAAAACACCGACACTGAGAAATAACTTTTCAGCTTGGGCATTAGTTTTTTCGCAAATCATTGCAAGAAAATCATCTTCAAAGAAGAAATTGAAAAATCCTATTGGAGTTGGGTCAGGCGCGCCAAAGAACTCATTTTGTTTAGTGAAATCAATTTCATTTAGCTCGCATGTCCTTGTCCATGAAGCAGATGCTTCTTCAGATGGTGGTGGTGGTGCTGGTGATCTTACTGGTGCTTGTAATGATTCCAATGATGAACTTCTACGAGTACGTTGCGTTGCGACGCCAATTTTACATCCATAGCCGCAATATGCGTAATAACCTGCCAATCGATTTCTTCTTCATCATTATCTGATGACGTGTCCTCAAACTGGAAGTCATGATCAGAGTCGTTTTCCAAAAGCTGCTCTTCAATATCACTCTCAGTAATGCCATAAACTCGCGCCATTTTCGTTCGTTTAGGCCGTGAGGGTCCTGGTTGATCATTATGATCATATATCATAATTAAAAGCTAATATCATCAAAATAAAACTCAATTTTCAAGAACCACAAATTGCATAAAAATTTTGAAATATTTGAGCGTAGTGCCGACCTATAAAC
Source organism: Eupithecia dodoneata (assembly GCA_947044415.1). Lineage (NCBI taxonomy): Eukaryota > Metazoa > Arthropoda > Insecta > Lepidoptera > Geometridae > Eupithecia > Eupithecia dodoneata. Next base: position 9,397,800 of record OX345670.1, read on the forward strand.
GTGTTGCCAAGCGCGGTGCCGGGCGCGTACTGAAGCATACAAACTGAGCGGCGCTACTCCGCTAATTTGCGGAGCTGGCACCCCGCGCTTAGCCCGCGCCCCGCGAATATGCGGAGTCGGCATTCAAGTTGTTAACACCTGCTTGGGCAACTATCTTGGGTGCATTAGTGACCGTCGTGCACCCAGTTTCATCTAAGTTCCATATCATATTTGGAGCGAAATTATGTTTTAAGTACCTAACATTTCTCCAAATTATCTAAAAAGTTTTGAACATTGTGTTTATTAAAGCTCGTAGTTCTTGCTAGTGAAGTATTCTCAAGTTTTCTTACGCTCAGCGAATCATGCCTTTTTAAAAAGCCCTTAAGCCAATCTAGGCTAGCTGTTTTATTTGCTTCCCAAAATGATGGTATGGTAAGATTTAAACGAACAGCATACTGATATGCTGACTTGTTTAGTTGTCAAACCATGGCACATTTGTGTGCATCGACACGCGTTCTCTTCGTACGAGGCATTTTAATCTGAAAAAGAAGTAAAACAATTATTAGAAACCTAGTGAAAAATAGTAGTAAAAAAATAATAGTAATAGTTCACGTATCTGTGGATGTCCAACCTATCTTAAACAGTAATTCACACTTAAATAATTAACACGCAGCACTCGATAAAACGTTACACAACTGTAACAGAAAAAATACAATTCAATCCCATTATCAACACACGCACAAATCCACCATATTTGAAATGACAGGAGTATGAAGTTAGCTGCGAACGAACTTGCGTCAAGGTTGCCATACGACAAAAATAGTGTTGTCTCGAAATTGTTTTTATTTTACCTGTTATTTTGCATTGTCCCTTTCAATACGTGTCCCTTTCATGGCACCCCTCCGGGATATTTACGGGTAAATTAAAATATTCAGATATGTAGATACCTGTAAGTGTTAGTATTTTAAGTTGACGAAAGTATTCTTTGCAGCTCTCAGGGCACTTTATATTGACATGATTGAAGATTCGAATACACGATTTTTGGAGTACTTAAAGATTTTGGACGTCAGTACTATTTCCCCAAATTAGGACTCCGTAAGGGTTACAGCAGGTGAGAGTCAATATCTTCTATACGGATGCTATTCCTGTATCAAATAGCGTAGACGGATAAGAAGAGGGATCATAGTCTCTCAGGGCCTCTCTGGCATCTTCATATAAGGCGTCCAGGATAGAGGAGTAGCCATCGAATAACGCGGTACTCACCTTTTTGTAAGGTGGTGTGGGGATGTCAATCCTTTGGGGAGGTCCATACGGTTGCTTAGAGGCTTTTGGTACCCTTTCGACGGTTTGTCTAGTCTGTCTCGGAGTTCGCGGTGGGTTGATTGATACTGTTGAACATGCCGCGACGTCGAAGCTGATGAAACTTTCCTCAAACATTTCTTGTTCCTGGCTTGCCTCTTCCAGGAAGTGCCAGGTGAATTGCGGGAGATTAAGAACCATGTCGGTATCCTGAATAAACTCAACGCCAAGGAGGGTTCGGTTTCCTTGCGTCTCTGGTATTTCAAAGAACGTAGTTACGAAGGTGCGGCCGCTTCGCTGGAGACTACGTGATGAGTACAGTTTCGTCGCGTTGAACTCCATCGGCAACAGTCATTGTTACTTCTCGTTCCTGGAAGAAATGAAATAAAAAGGTTTATTTGACACGACACATTACAAATGGTACATTTTAGAAGAATTTGAATCATTGAAGAGGTATCCCTTGTGGCACAGTTTACAGTAGAGGTCGAAGGACGTAATAATAGATTTTGCGCAGCAATCTATGTAAGCGGCTTTTTCATCGCCGTCTACCTCTACGAAGATCACCGGACGGTCTCTCGCGTCTGTGGGGTGACCGATGGCGTCGACATTTTTTCTAGACACCGGAGCATGTGATCTAGACTTGTGGCAGGTGGGACAGTTGCTCCGTACTACGCCAGGTGCACCACAACCGTAGCAGCTGAACTTTGGACTCGATGGGCATAGTTCTAGGCTGTACGGGTCCAGCATTTGTAGACTTTCTCCGTTTGAGACATTGGTCCACGGTGTGACCAATGTTCTTCCAGTATCTGCATTTCATCCTTTTCGAGTCGGTAGCAGGTGGATCTCTGGAGGACTGCGGTTTCTCCTGAGCGTGTTTCGGCAACCAGCTCTTCAAAATGGAATATTTTGGCTCTCGGTACCTTCTCTCTGATCTCCATTTTGAGAAGAAAGTAGATCATATCGAGTTGTTGAGCTCGAGATGTGCAGGTGGAGGCAGGGAGTTGGGAGAATAGCAGGCGCTTGATGCGTATGAAGTCCTCGGTACTATCATCGGCTCTCTGTTTGCCTTGAAGTATCTCGGCGTAGACGAGATACGGTCCTCTTCGAGGGGCAAAACTATATCGGAGGCGTCTCTCGAACTGTTCCCAAGATGTCACCTCATTTTTTACACCTAACCACCAGATGCCAGCATCTTCCTTGAGTAGAACTGGAAGTTCTTCCAGGGCGGTTCCGTCGCTTATATTTTCCGCACGCTTGAAAATACGTATAATTATAGCAGACAGGAATGCTTCCACTTCCTCAGTTCCTTCGCCCATAGAGCTTTTATTTTTGTTTACTTATACCTTCTTCACTGGATAAGGTGTCTAAGACTTGAAATAAAAATCAAAACTTACAACGCACGCGTTCAGGTACACCAACGTGTTCCTACCGCATCGCAGAGGCTCACCGCTCACTAAATATCGTAAGGCTATACCTACCTACTTACCTACTTCAATGATCTATGCATGTGTGTGGATGTGAAAAGAAAATATGATCAAATTTTTAGTATTTATCTATTTTATCATATTATTACATATCGTATTCTATTTCTTATCATTATAAAGCCTAGGCTCTTCTTTAAAGACTTCATCAGCATGATTGATTAAGTGTTGGAGCGACCTCCATTGATCAGTATTTTCGGATGTTTGAAGTTTTATGCGAACAAGCGCCTTTTTCCAAGCTTCGAGTAAGTCCAGCTCCTTGACATCTGATGTGCGATAGACCTTAAGATCCACCACATATTCACCTTGCAAGTCCGCCACTCGTCGTTCATTGCCGTTGGCAATTCGAAGCACGAAGGTAGAAGTTATTCCTCTTGACTCGTTCGGCTCATCTTGATGGGCACCCCTATGATTTAGCCCGAATATATTGTCACATAACAACTTCGAGGTGGATGGGGTAGATGATTGAGATTTTCTTTTTCTGCAACAAATATGATTTATTAAGTAAAGATTAAAATAATATACACATAACTAAACACATGCTTCAAACACGTGTTTAACGTATGTATGGAGGCAGATTAAAATCTGAAATAAAACATATTAGTAGTAAAACTTACTTCGGTGTTTTAACTGGTGATGGTGAAATACTGCGTACAATTTTCTCATCACCATGTGAACGTCTCGAGTCTTTCTTGCCGCTTTTGAGTTGGACGTAATCGAAATCCATTTCACTATCCGACCTGAAATAAAAAAGAAAGGTTTTAGAATAAAGATTAACTTTTTCCTTGGTGAATGTAGAAAACATATTAATCTATCATACAAATTAAATCGATTTACATTAAGTTTAACTTACATGATTTGTTTGTTGCTACACTTTATTTTGAAGTATCTATGCAGCGTGTGATGATCGGCTCCAACCAATAGCTGAGCAGATTGTTGCTGAACAGCACCAGTGAGGTTAGCTCCAGCTGCGTCGGCGTGGTTTGATGTAGAGCACTTCGCGTTGGTGCAGAAGGACTGGTTCAACAGGGCTGGTACTGGATTGATGCAGCAGGGCTGGTGCAACGGGGTAGGTACAGCAGGGGTGGTGCAGGATGCAGAGCCGGTACTGGATTTATACAGCAGTGCTGGTGTAGCAGGTCAGGTACATCAAGGCTGGTACCGGTTGGAGCTGGCTTGGTGGCGCTGGTACAGCAAGGCTGGTGCAGATTGTAGACCCAGTACTGGATTTATGTAGAAGTGCTGGTGTAGCAGATCAGGTACAGCAGGGCTGGTGTAGGATGCAACGTTGGTACTGGATTGGTGCAGCAGGGCAGGGCTGGTGCAGCAAGGCTGGATGCAGAGCTGGAGCTGGCTTGGTGGCGCTGGTACTGGGGCCGGTACTGGATGCTGCCTGGCTGGATTTCTCGATCTTCTCCTCGGTGGTTTCCTTTTCTCAATGTTGTCTCTTCACTTGGCTTGTGCTTCTGTGATTTGATTGTCGAAAATACCACGTTATATACACGAACACGAAACACATCAGCAAAAATAATTTATTTCATAAATTGAATCTAATCGACATTAAAACATAAACCCTAAATCGAAAACAAAGATACTTACGCTGTATTAAATATTGAAATATAATTTAGTAAGTAATCAAAAAGAAGGTTCGTTCAACTTAAGCCGGTAGCTCACTACTAGCATTGCTTTAAATATTTTTGATCAAAGCTATACTTCCTAATCAATAAAATGCATGCTTGGATTTTGGTGGAACACAAGCATTAATTTATATCGTAGGTAACTAGCTTACATTTTTGAATCAGCAACGTTACACGTTCTAGTCATGTCATCATTAGCCTAATTTAACCAAAACCTGCTAATGTGTAAAATAATTCAATTTTGTGTTTTAAGTGTCAGGTTAATTAAAATCTTAAGTAATTGATTTAAGGTTCACTATGACATATCCATATGTATTATTTGTAACTAGTTAACTTACGACACACACAAAAAATAGAAGTCTCAGTATTCCCCCATCTCTTAATACAATTGCAAGCACCAAGTTGAATTAAAAGTAAATTTATTCGAGGTCAAGTTGTTTTCCATAAGCTTCAGTGATTGTGTAAAATACTCTCGTAAGTAGGGTGTTATTGGGCATTCTACACCATTACATTCCGTTGAATGCCCAAAAACACGTCCTAGCACGTGTTCCCAGAGCTTGCATCTCAGAGAGCAATGAAACATGATGTACAAACATCAGTTAAACCAGCATGTTCCTACTATGCGATCCTACAGCTCACATCGCAGAGGCTAGGTGATGAACGGGATTACAATCACTTACATCGTTAGTAACACATGCGTCCAGGTAAACCAACGTGTCCTTAACACGTGCGTCTGCAACACGCATCGCAGAAGCTAGGTGATGAACGCTATTGTCAAAACTTACAACGCATGTGTTCAGGTAAACCAACGTGTCCTTAACACGTGCGTCTACAACACACATCGCAGAAGCTAGGTGATGAACGCTATTGTCAAAACTTACAACGCATGCGTTCAGGTAAACCAACGTGTTCCTACCAGCTCGCATCGCAGAGGCTAGGTAGTGAACAGGATATACAAACACTTATGTACCTACCTACATTGTTTTCAACGCACATGTTCAGGTACACCCACGTACTCCTATGACACAAACCACCGTTTTCATAAGCTTTTGCTCACTAAATATCGTAAGGCAATGTAATCGAAATATATCGGAACCTGTGAAGATAAACTTTACTTACCTAGATACCTACCTACTTACCTACTTCAATGATCTATGCATGTGTGTATAATACCTGTGAGGATGTGAAAATAAAATTTGATGTATTTTTAAGTCTTTATCTGTTTTATCATACCATTACATATCGTATTCTATTTCTTATCCTTATAAAACCTAGGCTCTTCTTCAAAGGCTTCATCGGCATGCTTGATTAAGCGTTGGAGCGATTTCCATTGATCACTATTTTGCGATGTTTGGAGTTTTATGCGAACAAGCGCCTTTTTCCAAGCTTCGAGCGAGTCCAGCTCCTTGACGTCTGATGTGCGATAGACCTTCAGATCCACTACATATTCACCTTGTAACTCCGCCACTCGTCGTTCATTGCCGTTTGCAATTCGAAGCACGAAGGTAGAAGTTATTCCTCTTGACTCGTTCGGCTCATCTTGATGGGCACCCCTATGATTTAGCTCGAATATATTGTCACATAACAACTTCGAGGTGGATGGGGTAGATGATTGAGATTTTCTTTTTCTGCAACAAATATGATTTATTAAGTAAAGATTAAAATAATATACACATAACTAAACACATGCTTCAAACACGTGTTTAAGGTATGTATGGAGGCAGATTAAAATCTGAAAACATATTAGTAGTAAAACTTACTTCGGTGTTTTAACTGGTGATGGTGAAGTACTGCGTACAATTTTCTCATCACCATGTGAACGTCTCGAGTCTTTCTTGCCGCTTTTGAGTTGGACGTAATCGAAATCCATTTCACTATCCGACCTGAAATAAAAAAGAAAGGTTTTAGAATAAAGATTAACTTTTTCCTTGGTGAATGTAGAAAACATATTAATCTTTCATACAAATTAAACCGATTTACATTAAGTTTAACTTACATGATTTGTTTGTTGCTACACTTTATTTTGAAGTGAAGATCTATGCAGCGTGTGATGATCGGCTCCAACCAATAGCTGAGCAGATTGTTGCTGAACAGCACCAGTGAGGTTAGCTCCAACTGCGTTGGTGTGGTTTGATGTAGAGCACTTCGCGTTGGTGCAGGAGGACTGGTTCAACAGAGCTGGTACTGGATTGATGCAGCAGGGCTGGTGCAACGGGGTAGGTACAGCAGGGGTGGTGCAGGATGCAGAGCCGGTACTGGATTTATACAGCAGTGCTGGTGTAGCAGGTCAGGTACATCAAGGCTGGTACCGGTTGGAGCTGGCTTGGTGGCGCTGGTACAGCAAGGCTGGTGCAGATTGTAGAGCCAGATCAGGTACAGCAGGGCTGGTGTAGGATGCAACGTTGGTACTGGATTGGTGCAGCAGGGCAGGGCTGGTGCAGCAAGGCTGGATGCAGAGCTGGAGCTGGCTTGGTGGCGCTGGTACTGGGGCCGGTACTGGATGCTGGCTGGCTGGATTTCTCGATCTTCTCCTCAGTGGTTTCCTTTTCCCAATGTTGTCTCTTCACTTGGTTTGTGCTTCTGTGATTTGATTGTCGAAAATACCATGTTATATACACGAACACGAAACACATCAGCAAAAATAATTTATTTCATAAATTGAATCTAATCGACATTAAAACATAAACCCTAAATCGAAAACAAAGATACTTACGCTGTATTAAATATTGAAATATAATTTAGTAAGTAATCAAAAAGAAGGTTCGTTGAACTTAAGCCGGTAGCTCACTACTAGCATTGCTTTAAATATTTTTGATCAAAGCTATACTTCCTAATCAATAAAATGCATGCTTGGATGTTGGTGGAACACAAGCATTAATTTATATCGTAGGTAACTAGCTTACATTTTTGAATCAGCAACGTTACACGTTCTAGTCATGTCATCATTAGCCTAATTTAACGAAAACCTGCTAATGTGTAAAATAATTCAATTTCGTGTTTCAAGTGTCAGGTTAATTAAAATCTTAAGTAATTGATTTAAGGTTCACTATGTCATATCCATATGTATTATTTGTAACTAGTTAACTTACGACACACACAAAAAATAGAAGTCTCAGTATTCCCTCATCTCTTAATACAATTGCAAGCACCAAGTTGAATTAAAAGTAAATTTATTCGATGTGAAGTTGATTTCCATAAGCTTCAGTGATTGTGTAAAATACTCTCGTATAATCAAACAAAAAGTGGTAAGTTAAATCTTAAATCAAACAAGTACCTACCTATATGTTTAATTTTTACGATTTCAAGTCAGTGACGACCGTTGTGGTCTGGTGGGACAAAGGTCCGATGTAGAGGGTTGTGGGTTCGATTCCCACCTCGAAACAAATGTGTGTAAATATTTACCCCCTGGTGTTCTAGGTATATTCTATAGCATATTTATTAATTAATATTATTTAGATATTGTAATAAGTATTTCATATCACTCATACACAAGTTCTGCTTAGCTTGATTCTAGATGATGCTGTGTGAATTGTTCAGCATTATATTCACACATTTATACTATTTTCGTTTTTACAGCTGATTCATAGAACAAGGAATCTGGACACATACCTACACACTATATTATATTTGAATTGCGAGTTTAAAAAGGAAGTAAAGTTTACGAGATTAAGATTTTGGTAAGTGTTATAGTGATTTTTGAATAGGTCAATAATGAAACAATTTACTATGATAAAAAATGTTGTAGAGGTTTATATTTAATATTTTTTATTTATTGTTATAGTTGCTGTGCTTGAATCTGGAAAAAGTCATTTCCAAACTCGGCTGCCAATCACACATCTCTAAGTACCCATTTGATGACATTCGAAGAATTTCCTTAACAAAACTGTCTGTTGTACTGGTTTTTGGAGGGGTGCTGAATCAAAGTAAGTATAGATACTAACATTTATAATATCTGTGTTATTATGTTTTTTCAGGTTAACCTACTCTATCTTTCTTTTTAGATTTTTTCATATAACCTATGACGTGCTCCCACTGCTATATAATATTTGATTGATTTTTTTAAAACAATCATGAAAACATTATATTTTCTTTTTCAGCTAAATCCAATTAAAGGAAACTGTCTGCTGCGTTGGTCTTTGTAGTCAAAGTGAGTCTTCAGTTTATAATTAATTTTAATTTATTAGTTAGGTAGGGTATTAAAATTTTCGAGGTTCGTTATTTATAAGTCCTGTGTTACCTTGCTAAATTATTTTGTAATTAAGTTTAACTACTTGGTTGTTGTATTATAAACTTTAACTAAAATGCCTTTTTGCTCTATTTGCAATAAACAAATAGAAAGTAGAGCGTGGGTAGGTCATCTTAGGTCTAATTTCCATAAGAATAGAAGCACTACTCCGTTGTCTGATAACATAGAAATAATAAAATCAGCTTTTAAAGGTCGAGTGGCAAGCTATAGGATTCTTGCTAAAAATGATGAGGTTCATAGTTCAGCATTATATTTCTTAAATAACGTGCACGATGCAGTTAAATCGTTGATAAATCGATCTTTATTTAAATTTACTGCTGTTAAAGTTAATTTTGAATTATTTTCTACATTCCTTACGTTTAAAAATGATGGAGAGGAAATGAAATCTTTTTCCACCAAAAACTTCATATTACATTTCAATTATGATTTTCCTTCTATTTACGGTCAAGTTTCTAGTATTTTAACGAATAAAATTGAAGAGTTCGAAGAGAGGGATAGCGGTTGGACCTTTCTAGATAATTCATACTTGGAAATAAACATAAACAGGTATCAACCTCTTAGCGGGTCTAGTTATATAAAATTACCGCTTCATATTACAAAAAAGAAGGCTTGTCTAAACATTCAGAATAAAGATAATTATTGTTTTGTTTGGTGTATAACAGCAGTTTTGTACCCAACTTCTCAACACCCTGAGCGAGTTTCATCATATCCTCATTTCCAACATGTGTTGGATATATCTGAAGTTTCGTTTCCAATGAATTTTTCAGACATATCAACTTTTGAAAAAAATAATCCTCTTTTGAGTATAAACGTGTATGGAACAAATGGTAAAACAATAATCGGTCCTCTATATAAATCAGAGTGTAGGGATAGCAATGCGAAGCATATTAACTTGTTGTTCATTGAAAATGATAAAACAACACATTATTGTTTAATAAAAGATTTACCGCGCTTAGTAAGAAGCCAGATTAGTAAACACCATAGTAGACTATATTTTTGTGAAACATGTTTACAATTTTTTCCAGATGTACAAAAATTGAATAGTCATTCATGTGGGGGTGTTGCTACTATTTTACCAGAAAAAGGATCTGTAATTCAGTTCGTTAATTATAAACGGAAACAGGATATGCCATTCGTAATTTATGCAGATTTCGAAACATTATTAGAACCTATTCAGAACGATCATGTAAAATGTGCTAGCACAAGCTCGACCCAATTATTAACTCGACATGTGCCTGCTGGTTATTGTTATAAAATCGTATCATCGGAAGGTATAAGTTACGATAGATTTAGAATATATCGCGGAAAAGATTGTGTTTCACATTTTATTGACATGCTATTTAAGGATGCCAAAGAAATATACAATTTACTAAACCAAAATAAACCAATGATTTTTACGGAGAGCAATGCCATTGATTTTAAAAATGCTAGTCACTGTCATATATGCTCTAATTTGTTATGTAAAAATAAAGTAAGAGATCATTGTCACTTGACAGGATGTTATAGGGGTGCAGCACATCGATACTGTAATTTATTATACAAAGTACCAAATTTTATTCCTATATTTTTCCACAATTTGTCTGGTTATGATTGTCATTTATTTATTAAAGAACTGGGGGAACGTGTAGGAAAAATTGATGTGATTCCGAAAACTAAGGAAAAATATACATCATTTACAAAATTTGTACCCATAAATGACCACGACTTCATCCAATTACGATTTCTCGATTCTTTTAATTTCATGGCAGGAAGTTTAGATCATCTTGCACGAACTATGAACACAATCGATTTTAAATTAATGAAGAAACATTTCCCTAGAGTAGATGAATTTAATTTATTGACGCGAAAAGGAGTTTATCCTTATAACTACATAACGAATTGGACACGATATCAAGAAACTATGCTTCCTTCTAAAGAATGCTTTCACAATATCTTAACTAATGAAAGTGTATCTGATTATGACTATCACCATGCGCAATCAGTTTGGGAAAAATTCGGTATAGGTAATTTAGGCGAATACACTGATTTATATTTGAAAACTGATGTTCTTTTATTAGCAGATATATTTGAAAAATTCAGAGTTACATGTAAAAAACATTATAAGCTAGACCCAGCATTCTACATCATCTATATGATATCTGCACCTAGTTTATCATTTGATGCAATGTTATTAATAACTAAAATTCAACTCGAGCTCGTGAGTGATCTAGAAATAGTAAAAATGATACAGTCGGGTATTCGAGGAGGTTTATGCATGTGTTCGCACCGTCATGCTAAAGCGAATCATAAGTACATGGATTCGTACGATGATTCTCAACCCGAAAAACACATTGTTTATCTTGATTGTAATAATCTTTATGGGTTTAGTATGTGTCAATATTTACCTTTTTCAGACTTCAGATTCTTAAGTTCAGATGAAATTAATAAATTAGACATATGTAATACAATAGACACTTCTACATGGGGTTATATTTTGGAAGTCGATTTGTTATACCCTAAAAATCTTCACTCAGAACACAATGACCTCCCATTCTGTCCTGAAAAATGCGTCCCACCTGGAGGAAAAACCAACAAACTTATACCTAACTTATATAACAAGTATAACTATGTTATTCATTATGTTTATTTGAAGAAATGCTTAGAACATGGTTTAATTTTGCGTAAAATTCATAGAGTCATAACGTTTAGACAAGAACCTTACTTAAAAAAATATATTGATCTTAATACCGATTTACGAAAGAAAGCCAATAATACCTTTGAACAAGATTTTTTTAAGCTTTTAAATAACAGTGTGTTCGGAAAAACGTTAGAAAATACAGAAAAAAGGGTAAATGTTCGATTAGTTAATCAGTGGTATGATAACACCAACAAAACTAAAAAATCGCAATACGCAGAGAGACTGATTGCCGACCCTTATTTCCACAGTGTTTCGATTTTTAGTGAAAACTTGGTTGCAATCCAAATGAAACCAAACAGTTTGACATTAGATAAACCAATTTATATAGGTTTTACCGTGTTAGAACTTTCGAAAGCTCACATGTACAATTTTCATTATAATGTTATAAAACCGTATTATAAAAATCGTGTAACACTATGTTACACGGATACCGATTCTTTTATTTACCTTTTATCCACTGATGACTTTTATCTAGACCTAAAAAATGATTTTATGAATTATTTTGATACCAGTAGTTACAATGCTAAAAATGTTTATCAGATCTCACCACAAAATGAAAAAATTCCAAGACTTTTCAAAGACGAAATGGGTGGTAAAATTATTTTAGAATTTGTCGGTTTGAGATCAAAACTGTATTGTATTAAAACCCAAGAATTTACTATAAAAAAAGCTAAGGGTATACAATCACGAGTAACGCAAAATTTGAATTTATCTGATTACCAAAATGTTCTTTTCAATAATAAAATCATCCGTAAAAAAAATATCTTATTTAAGTCCATAAAACATGAGATATTTACTCAAAGCATAAATAAAGTTGCTTTATCAAATAATGATGACAAGCGTTCTATATCTACTTGCAATGTTGCAACAAGAGCATGGGGCAATGTTTCTATTTTTAATGGTTAGAAAAATACCTAAAGTTTAGTTAGCTAGATACATTAGGAATAAAATTTAATAATGATGTTGGATAATTCACACAGCACAATATAGATCTAAGCTAAGCAGAGCTCGTGTTATAGGTACTAGATAACGAATATACTTAATGCAATACACTAAATAGGTTGATTTTTTTATTATACATAGAAAACACCCAGAACACCCTGAACAAATATTATAGATCGTACAAACATTTGTCTCGAGGTGGGAATCGAACCCACAACCTCCTACGTTGCAGGTGGACCTTCACTCGTCATGCTACCTATGAAATTGTTAGATTTGTATATATAGTATAAGTTGTTGAAGAATGTATTATTCAGTTTAATTTTTATGTACTAATAAATTTGTAATTATAATTTTAATAAAGACATGTACATTTTTTTATACGTATTTTATTTTATTCTTACCAGATTCTACCTACGGCTTTGCACACGTTATTTTGATAACGTTTCAATGTTGTTTTGTACAGGAAATGTTTAGTCTATGTGTTATTCTAGGTTTACTAGGATCTATATTTAAACAAAAATTTCACCTCAATCCGTTCACTAGTAAGAAAAACAAAGAGTAACAATCGTCAATCCATAAAATATCTATCTATCCTTTCACCCATCTAATCATTTATAACATTAGTGTGTGTGTCCGTGATCCAACTTTAAAACATACACATATTTAGATAGGCTTCAAAACATGTTATTTGATTCCAGCCGCATCAAATAGGTAGGTAGAGTAGGTTTACGTCTTTAGGTACCAAGATAATAGAGCGTCATATGCAAAATGTAATACTTACTTAATTTATTCTGTGAATGAGGTGGTTACAGTTCAACACAGGTCATTCACACGACCTACTTTTATTACATTTCTATAAAACTAGAGATTCAATAAGGTTTTTGGTTTTTACTTCTATGAAATAATTTTTTCATTCATTTTAGGTAATGGATTCTTCTCCTGATGATTTTTTTCAATGTGCTCAAGACCCTCTGGCTGGCTTTGATGAGCTTTACCCAGAGATAGCAAATAATCAACACTGTCTCGAAAGACAGGTAAAGAAGAAACGGGAATGTTCAAAAAAAACTATTTTGAGTAGATCTCATATCATCAGTAAAAAGTCTAAGAGAGGACAGAAACTAATTCAAATAAAAATAATAGACATATCGAACCCAGAAGAAAGTAATGACAACATCATTGTGAATACACAATATGTTGTGACTGAAGTAATAGATGATATTTTGGACCATACAGAAGCTGTAGTAAGGAAAATTTCGAAAAAAATTTGTGATGAAATCTTGTAAATCATCTTATATTTTTTTCGTTCTTATTTGTCTTTACTCTTAAATTGTGATTTATCTTTGTTCATAAACCTATTTTAATAAAACATCTATCTATAATAATATTTTCTTTTATTTTTATTACTAGTTTACACAAATAAAAAGATAAGATAAAAAGTATGCCATGTTTTATTCCAAGCATAGAACTATCTGTATGCAAAATTTCAACCCGATCGGTTCAGTAGTTTTGATGTGAAGAAGTAACAAGCATCCATACAAACTTTTGCTTTTATGATATTAGTGTGATAGGATACCTACCAACCCAAATTAGCATCGCAGGTGTATGCATGCATTTTTATATCCTCACCGACACGCGAAATGTTAGGGTAGGTAGCAAATAACAAATCAAGTAGTATTAGCTCAGAACATGTATATTCAAGAAAACACTATTATCATTACACCACTTTTTAACACATAATGCATTTGATAATGCACATTGTTTCTTATGAACAAAACAATTATAAGTATGACTATTTACATAATATTTTGTTTTTAGCATATATAGGCTAGGACAACCTTTGATCTCAACATTTACTATGTTACATTCTTGACATAGATCTTTTACCCATATAGTTTTTTCTAGCCCTTTTACAATAACAAGCTTATGTGATAAGATAGGTTTTATTACACGTTTAAATTCTCTATAGTCAATATGACCTTGATTCCAATAAAATCCTTGATTATATTCAACCCATTTAACAAGTTTCTTTTCTTCATTATTTAATTTAGAGAACATGTAAGGTGGTTTAATTAAAAATACTTGGGTATAATTAAACGTGCAGTAAGCAAATTCTTTTATGATAAACTCATTTTTCGTATTTTTGAATCCTTGTACATCAACTACTATAATATTAGAATTCATGATATCTTTCTAACAATATTACTAAGTGGTTTGTATTCTATGATACAATCGTTTAGAATAAGACAATAAGCAGAGGTTTGATCTGGTATTTCAGTGTTGGTTTCTAGTTCTACCACAACACTAACTACACCCCCAGATTTTAGATTATCGTTTTGTCTTGAACAATCAATCACAAATAATGGTGCAATTTCTTCAAAATATTTTGAACTCAGCAATGGTTCGGTTCTACGTCCGTAATAAGACTGTTGAAATCTAGCATATTGTTCATATAATAAAGCATATTGGTTATGTGAAAAATTAACGTTCAGGTTCTCATAGGGAAAATATGTTGAATTAAGGTACACACGAACATTACGAAGGTTACAATGGTCGAAACGTGACAAATCACTATCTCCCTTATTTTTTCTATTTGTTTGTAAACCAATTACAACATACCTTGGTTTTTCAATCTGTGAAGATGTTTTAATCGACCAAGTATGCTTAGTAGTTTTAGGAAGCAATGGGTATTCATAAAGATCCCAGTTTCGAAATGCGAACTGTATAGGACGATCTTTTTCTAAGACCTTTAGTAAATTAATTTTTTCTCTATCTGACACTTTAACATGTGGAACACGCCATACTATTTTTTGTATTTCAATATCTTCCAGTACTTCGTTTGTATTTAATTTTAAAGCATTATGATTAGTATTACTACGCAAAAGTATCAATTCATGTTTACAGTTCATTATAACTTTCTTATAATCTTCTGCAAAACCAAGTATATTGGAAAGTGGTATTGAGACGGAAAAGTTACCAGCATGTGTATTTTTAGTCCCATCAATATCCCAACACCATGCTTTAGACATTTTAGATTCACTTTCGTTCATAGAAAGATATGATTTCATTGTTGTAGTGATTCCTGCATTTTTTACTTTATCGATTTCAATACCGTTAAGCTCATAACGAATGTCTTGAAATAGAAATAGCCAAGGGTTATTAGTAAGTTGAATACTTGATACCAGACTTGATACCTTCTCTGTCAAATCCCTTTTAGTTACTTTCACTACTCCTTCTAAGTAAAGAGTACTTGCAGATGGTAATACGTAGAGATCTTGTTGGTTGATTGGTATTCTAATTTCATCATTCCTA
Source organism: Eupithecia dodoneata (assembly GCA_947044415.1). Classification (NCBI taxonomy): domain Eukaryota; kingdom Metazoa; phylum Arthropoda; class Insecta; order Lepidoptera; family Geometridae; genus Eupithecia; species Eupithecia dodoneata. The sequence goes on from OX345670.1 coordinate 9,413,370, forward strand.
TTAAAACTGGTGACGTATGGTTTATATGAATGTACTTCTATGCCGTCAATACTGCTATCGTAGGCTGGTGTATGTAAGATATCTAGTATACTCATTTTAACAAACCAATATTTTTAAGAAATTTTTTGTTTTCTTTTGTTAACTTTTTTTTTGTTTTTAAAGATGTGTCTTTGTGGGTTGCTCTTTTAGTTATGACGGATACAACGTTAGCAGGCATATATTTATTGTAATCAATCATTTTTTCCGGATGTGTAAGTAAAGTTGAATTTCTTCTCCTCGAAAATTAACCAATTTATTATTATTATCAATCAATCGAATATTTATTGATAATATATTTTTTTGATTGATTGGGAAATATATAACGTTTTTTGGAATTTCTATTATTCTGTACCCAGGAGGTATATTCGGGGCAAATTCGTGAATAATATGACTAGATTTACCGTTGATATATGATCCACTCACTATATCACATTCAATCCTCACGATGGTTGTAGATAGAATGTTGATAGGGAGAGCAGATTCATGTAATTTATTTGCTTTAAGTATTTGTTCTCTAAACCCCAACAGTTTTCCTAGATTTCCACTTCTTTTGAAGTTTATATCTTTAGTGCTAAATATTGAAGTTTTCAGAGTGTTATTATTCGATTTCAGCATTAAAGTAGCATTTTGTATTCTGCTTTTTAAATAATCAGCTATATCTTGTAGTTCATATGTACCTTCTGGTATTTCAATTTTTTCATTATCACCGTAATAAAACTTATTGTTTGTGTCATCAATATTTGGGATTGAATTAAATGTGGATAAATATAATAAAGCACATTCATAAGCTTTCAAGTTGAAGAGGGGGGGGAAAATTAGATGATAAAACTGAGGTGTTGCCTGATATAGATACCGTGAAAGACATGATGATAATGGAATAAATACAAGTGCTACATCATGTTTTATTGATTTTATTCCAAAAATTTTGTAAATATCTCAAACACAAATGTCCGCAGACTATAGAATTAAACTTTTGATCTCTCTTATAGTTGTAAAATATCAAGCATTTGTCGAAATATTTTATCATCTGTATGGGAGGTCTCAAGTTTCCAAAACTATCATAGTATTCACAATAATTATTTATTTTAACATAGGCTACCCAATGTGTTCCAGAATTATTTGAATCATCCAGATTAACAATTCCACACTCAACACGATTCTGCTTTATTGGTAGTTGATCTTTCATAAAAACACCACGAAAATATGGTAAACTCTTTGCATGTTTTTCTAGATCAACATTTGTTAGTGGACGATTAGGTAGCCTCACACTTAGTTTTTTAAACTTTTAATAAATAGACCTCGGCCTTTTCTATATGGTTTAATGTGTAATCCTTTCCCAATTGCTATAGATTCCATAGTCTTATTGTGACGTTCGGATTCATGCAGGTTATCTTTGGACGACTTGTACTCGTTTATAGTTTTTGCAATACCTGCTGCGCCACCAGCTAAAGTACCCAATGCAGAAAGTCCTGCAAATATGGGTATCAAAGGTAGTATTCCTCCGGTTTTAGGTAATGGAATAACACGGGGTACCTTTATAGTTTTATGTTTAGGTACTAACTTTCTTGCTGCCGAATATGCCATTTTTATCATACTCGGTATAGTTTTAGGAGTTTTCTTTTTTATTTTATTTCGTATTTTATATATTATATTTTTAAAAGTCTTTATACCTGATCCACTGTTTATTTTAGCTTTCATTGCTTTGTTAACAATCCAAGATGCTATTTTCTCACCTCTACCTACATCTTTCGATTTAAGTCTTTGTTTAGCCATATTCATTAAAATTAAATCAGCTTTTCGACGGTTTTCGGTATCAGTATTAGTGTAAACTATATCATGAACCTTACAAGCTTCATCTAATTTGTTGATACCTTTGTCTCCTCTCAATAACCTTTTTTGTAGCTTGGTTCCAGGTCCACAGTAATTGTACCCAGGTAAATGTAGTTCAAACGGTAAATGGTTAATGATATTGTTAACAAGTCCACCTCCTTGCATAGTTTGCTCGTGAATGTAATAAATTAAAAAACTAATGCTTTTTTATCAATCCAACTATTGTCTTTCTCACTATGACCTAACCATTTTACAAATAGTCTAGCCCCATTTCTTTTTAATATTTTTTCTATCAAAAAGGTATCTGGATATTTGGTTTTTTGAAGTTCGTAACCATAAAACGAACCTAATATTGGTTGCTTTTTCAAGTCTTCAATTGCATAAGTGAGTGGTTTAGTATTTTTGATATTGTTTATTTTAAACAATTCTGTTGACCAATTAGGAGTATAACCTTTTTCAAAAATACTTTTATATTTACTAATTCTAACAACATCACCTACATTAAGTTTCTTTTTTTCATATTTAAATGTTTTAACATTATAAGCTTTGTTAATATTTTTTAATATTTGCTTCTCATTGGAAATATTAATATTACTGGGTTTGAATTTCGTAATTCGATGTTTAGTATTATTATATGAAACAGTTACAGATTTTAAAGGTTTCCCTACCCATTGATAATTACCATTTAGACTGAAAAGTTTAAATAATTTACTTTTTATAGTTCTGATTAACCTCTCAACAAGTGATGCCTTCATTATAGAGTAAGATGAATAATGATTTATACCGTATTTGTTAACAATATTTTGAAACAACTTATTGTAAAACTCATTACCATGATCAGTTTGCAGATTTATTGGATGTCTATGGGATGTAGATATAATACTGTTAAAAGCATTCGCAATTTCTGACATTGTTTTATTTTTAACAGGTAAGGTCCATGCAAATTTTGATAAACAATCCATGACTATAAGTATAAAGGTATAACCACGATTCATTTTTTTTAATCTTTTTAGATCAATTAAATCTGCTTGCCATAAGTCATCAATTCCTTTTAAAACAACACTACGTCTATTAAAATGTTTTCTAGCGGCTTTATGAATTTCGTTAACAATTTGCTGTTTGATCATTATGATTACTTATACACCTTTTTTTTCTTCTGATTCTGATAGTTTCTTTTCAATGTCTTGTTTAGTAACAAACTGCTCATTTATATGCTTAAAAATTTGAATGATTTTAGCATTAATGTCTTGTTTTAAAGATTTAATAACATCATCTAAATAATCTTTATTAACTGCTTCATCTGCAAACTGTGGACGTTTAACACCTCTTAATGTAGATGATTGTAAATCATATTCACCACTGTCTTTTTTCAATAATGCACTATCTTGAAAATCAATTATTTCGGAAACTCGTAATCTTTTATGTATATGATGACCAAATTTATCGATATTCATGTCCGTGAAGAGATCTTCTTCATTCAAAGGAAGGATGTTAAATGAAAATATTAAGTATATAAATCGAATTTATTTAGCTAATTTAAAATTCCACTTTCCCGCAACTCTTCAATGACAGAAATTATCTCATTACTTAACCCACTATTTCCTGCTGCTCTAGAAGCAATTAATAATTTTAATCTTTCAACCAATTCATTAGGATCATCCCAATATATGTAATCAACATTTGGTTTCCATTTCTTTAGCAATGGTAAACCTACACCTTTTCCTTGTACTTTACTTTGTTCTTTTGCTTGAAATAGAGGTTTTATAACACGTAAGTATTTTAAACCTTTGTTGCTTTTGATTGGTTTTGATGGATCATTATCTCGACGATGTGCATTTGTATCTAAAAGTATTTGTTTATAATTATGCACATCATCTTGGTTAACACAGGTTAGATCAGGGACCTTTTTCATAATCAATTCATCTAAACCTAAAGTTCTTTTATATTTTTGATTACCGACTATTACAAAATTTTCATTTAATTTTACATCAGATGAACCCATTTTTAGTTTTCCATTTTCACTACGAATTCCGAATGGTATCTCATTCTTTACATGAGAAGAAAGAGACCATGATGAAATATTTTTAAGAGGGCTTGGTTCAGACTCAAGTGTTTTAAATGACTCATCACTTATACTGTTTTTATTTTCTTCATCTTCAACTTCTTCATCATCAGATTCATCCATTTCATCTTCTTCATTTTTCATATCGTATTCATCCTCGCATTCTTTATTAGACATATTTTTAACAATATCTGATTGAGGAGCATGATGAACGAAGGTGTTTTTCACGTTAGGATATTCAATATCAATTTTTGTATCTAAATTCGCTAATTGGTTTAGAGGGTCGGTTAAAGGCTTAAATACATTTTTTAAAATTTGATCGTTATCAATTTCAACATCTCGCATTTTACGAACTTTACGTTTTACAGCTTCAACAGCATTTACTATTTGGGTTTTGCGATCTGTTTCCATTTTAATAATTATCCTTATCACGTCAATAACAAGATCCTAAAATACTAAATAATTAAAAATCACTGTGTGTTCTCACCAACGAGCAAATTATGTCTGACATAGATAGACTAATGTTATAGATAAAAATCTGTGGTGGTTATTAAAAATAAAAAAGGTGTTATCTATGTTTTGTTTTGAATGATTTTTATTGGATAATGATTGAAAAATATTTAATTAAAAACAACAAATGTGACACATTTGTTGTTTTTAATTAAATATTTTTCTAATTAAATTTTTTCCTATAACATCCATTATTTTTTTCACAGTCCTTGTTAATAACTAAATAACTGTATGCATCACTCCAAACTTTGCTACACATATCACGAAATTCGTTCCAAGACATATCAGTATTCACATGTTTGGTAAACATGTCTTAAGTTAATATCATCTTGTTTGAAAAGAATTATTAGATTTGCATTGTCTCGTATAAGTTATGACTGATTGCGGATGTTGACCATACTTCTTCATTAAAACACCAGAGACTTTGTTTAAAACATTTCTAAAAATAAATATTTAGGTTGTTGAAGTGTCTTTGAATAAACATAAACGTTCTGAAACCTAACCCCATTTTCATGCAAAAGAAGACCAATCACAAGATTCGTTTTCCCACAGTTTGATGGACCACAAACTAAACATCTGATTGTATTTGGTAAAAGGTTACCGTGACGCAAATAAGAACTTTTATTTTCATCACAAATTTTATCAACTTCCAGTGAATACGGTTGCTTAGCGAATTTCATTTCTCTTTATTATATAATGAGTGTTGAAAGTCAAATGGTAAGTAAATGAGAAATAAAGTCTTTATATATGTAGTTGCATATAAAAAACTTATAGTACCCGCAGAATAATTAAAATGAAATAACGTTGGTTTACCAGCTTCAAACCAACACCCTACTACAGTACAGTGACTACACTTTGGTTTACCTGAACACATGTGTTGTAAGTTTTGACAATAGCGTTCATCACCTAGCTTCTGCGATGTGTGTTGCAGACGCACATGTTAAGGACACGTGGGTTTACCTGAACACATGCGTTGTAAGTTTTGACGCATTAAAACTCTAGGAACACGTGCTAGGACGTGTTTTTGGGCATTCAACGGAATGTAATGGAGTAGAATGCCCAATAACACCCTACTCTCGTATAATCAAACAAAAAGTGGTAAGTTAAATCTAAAATCTTATGGCCTCCATACCAATTATTCCGGATCACTCGGCTATTCGTATTGGTAGTTTTTGGGTAACTTTAGCTAACGGAGAGGTGAGACTCGGATTACTCGGCAACCGATCCGTTTGGCTAAAGTGGCCATCCCGTCCACTCGCGACAAACCCCTGTAACCGCGTTCCTTGTTTAAATAAACCGCGTCTCGACGAAGAGTTGTGTTTTACTGCTACCCCGTCTAGCCCCCTCGTTACATTGGCGCCCAACGTGAGCCCGGGAGTTCATGGAAGACGACACGCGAACCCCACACGGACCTACTCTCCGAACGAGGCCTAGACGAGTAGTAAAAACAACATCATCATCATCGAGGACGGCCAAACAAAGAATGGCTTCTGGCGGATATATGTTTTCGCCGGAGCAGCTACAGGGACTGCTAACATCCATAACGACGGTGGCAACCCAGGCAGCGACAGCAGCGGCTACTTAGGCTGCTACACAGGCTCCAACGTCAGCTATACCGCCCAAGGCATCAACGGCCAGTGGAGACGGATTAGCAATGATGGGATCGTTTTCGGATCGGACCGCTAGCTTCGGCGGTGAACGGAGTTCGACCAAGGTGGAGGAATTCTTGGCAGCGGCGACGATATTCAAGAAAATTCACCATATCAGCGACACGGATGCTATCATGAGTCTGCCACTTATACTAAAAGAGGAAGCGAGTACCTGGTGGCAGAGCGCGAAGAACCAAGTCCGGACATGGGAAGAATTTGAGGAAAGTTTACGCCACGCCTTTGCTCCGAAGAAACCAGCCCACATGCTTTATCAGGAGCTGTTCGCGACAAAGCAGGCAGCCAATCAGCTAACAGAGGTATTTATAGCGATACAAAGGGCACGAATGGCTCAATTGCCACCTCCGGCCCTGACCGAGGAACAGCAATTGGACATGATCTATGGCATCCTACACGTGAACATACGGGAACGGATATCGCGTGAGTTGGTGACCACATTTGATGAGATGTTGTCTGCTGCGAGAGGAGTAGAACAACTACTAAGGGAGAAGGCTGGGATGACAGACACTGAACCTAGCCTTAAAAAGAAAGGCCGTTGTGAGGTCTGTAGGCGTTTTGGTCACGCAACAGAGAATTGTCGCAAAATTAAAAAGGCTGAGTCAGCTACTGCAGCAACACAGGCTCCTTCCCCTTCGCAACCCACTTATTCCTGCTATGGCTGTGGTACGCCAGGGGTTGTACGTAGCAAGTGCCCGAATTGCGCAGCAGCTAAAGCTAACCAAATGAAAGAAAAGGACAAAGTCGACTTTTGCGCTCTCAGTCTAAGCACAGATGTCCGACCTAGACCGCTCATTGGCATAGGGATTCTAGATATAGTAGGTAATGCTTACCTGGACACATGTGCGAAGTCCAGCGTCGCCTCATATGAGCTATACCAGTGCCTGAAGAAAAGGGGTCTGTCCTTCGCAACGCAGATGGTAACCGTCACCCTCGCCGATGGGGTGAAGAAGAAGCAGGAAGTACTGGCTACTCGAGTACAAGTGAAGGTATGTCAACGTGTTATCACAACCACCTTCATCGTATTTCCGAACGCCCGTGACAACAAAACCTTGCTAGGAGTTGGTTTTATACAAGATGCGGAAATGGTGATCAACCTAGCCCAAGAAACGTGGAATTTCGCCTCAGATATGACGCAAAGGTATGAGCTCCTCATGGAAGATAGCACCGGAGGCCCGATCACCGGCGTTTTCGCTATAGAAGAAAACCCGTACGTGAAGGTGGCACCAACAGTGGAGAAAGAACCAGCGGCGGGACCGAGTACAGAAGAGGAGTCACCACGTCATGCCGATAAGAAATATAAGCCCACGATCTCAGAATACAGAAAGTCCAGAAACCGCGTTCAACTGTAATTGCAAGCTGTGTCCAAAAACAAAACAACGTCCCCCCGCCCGCCTCACCTCCCACCCGCGTAATGTTGTTAGCTCAGGCATTATTTGCCCGTTTTTGGGGTAAATTTTGGGAGTATTGGAATTAAGATAATAATAGAATAAAAATTGTCCTTTTCTATATAACTATGTACCTACCTGATTATCTCAAGAAAAAGATAGGTTCATCAAATAAAACACGGTTAAGATTTAAAAAAAAATATTTAATTTCCTTTTTGCTGGGTAGGCTTTCTAAAATATTGTCTCTTGTAGTTTGAACTAATTAACAAAGATTTACATTTAGATAAATTATATTTCTTTATTATACAAGTAGGGTAAGATTGGGGATTCTGCGTCAAGTGATACATGACGCAGAAGCCCCAATGCCTAACGCATTAAGGCTTCTGATTCAGATTAAAACAAACGGCATCGTATTATGATCGCTCGATCGGGACGCCGCCGCTTAGAATGTCGAGCATCATCTATCAAATTCTAAACTCGTCTTTGTTTTTCATTGAGCTAATTTTATTCTCGAATCATTTTACCAGCAGAATGTAATATAATGGATAATAAATATTATTATCCGACGTAAAAAAAAACCTTAAATCGGGTGCGCTGCAAATTCTATTGATATTATTAGAACAAAAATAATGTAGATACCGACTACAGTTAAGAGAGAACTCATTTTGTCTATAAAGTTCGCGATAGGTATAAGCACCATAATGTTCCAACTATTATAGGTAGTTAATCACTATAACTACACATTTTATGTTAAAAAGTTATAAAAAATGTCAGTAGAAACTAGAGGTAGAGCACGTTATTCATGTCTTAATATTTTATTATTCTTATCCAAATAAATGTTAACTTTATATTGAAGACTGCTTCATAGGCGTCTGTAGATTAATTTTTTGAATTATTAAAATTGGACATTGGCGTACAAGATATCACGGACTTAAAAATAGCTTTATGTACAAAGAAAATAACAATCAAAATAGAAACAAATATGTAGTAGGGCGCTAGAAGCGTTGTATGCAGCTCGCTATGCATCACGGTGGGTAGGTAGTAGGTAGATTGTATGACCTCGATAACGCATGGCACATCGAGTAAAAGTCTTGGAGAGAATGAAGAAGGTAGCAGGTTCGATTCCCTCATAAACAAATTGAATGTTTGTGTTGCTTTATGATGTCTATAGGTACTTAATTTTTTCGGTTTTGCGTTTTATCAAAATTTACCCATACCAATATTTTTATTTAGGTACCTACGTGCAAGAAGTCATGACCAGCTGCTAGTATTTTATAACATAATTTAGTTTCCCTACCAATCAAATACTTATAACATTAAGTACTTGCCTATATTTGTGTAGCACGATTTTTTATCAATAAGCAATCACAGTTAAGTTTGATTTAACCTAACATACCCCGGTTTTAAAGTTATAATTAATTTAGACCTAGCAAGTAGATAGTAATAATTAGTTTAAATTGAGGCGCTGAAATTATGCGATATTCATTGAAGTACATTCGACTACCATATAAAAATTTCTTCTCTTATTACCGCGACAGTGCGGCGCCTGTACTTATTTGGGAGGACAGCTGCATACTATCTAATGTCATCACTATGATATTTGTAAAGCAAAATTAGTGTAGCCCTTATTTACTCGACAATAAGTTTCACTATAAAGAAAATAATACAATATTTTAAGAGCTAGAATTAATTGAAAATTAATATGACACAGTCAAGGTTCAAGTAGTAATTTGGAGTTGAGGCTCTCATTCTATCAATTGCATTTGGGAAGATTGCTCACCTAGTAATCCCCCCAAAAAATATTTAAGTGTTTGTGATTGCCAGCATCATCGTTGAAAATACCTATGTACGTACCTACTTATTTATTATGTTCTTTTAGCGATAAGACCAACCATTTTATTTTTCTTTGTTCGTACGAGTAGTTAATGTTTTGTTTGATGTAATTTTACTATAGATAAAGAATTTTCTATCCATTTATCTTAATCTAAACATTATCGTACTGGGAAAAACATCATGTTTAATCATTGTTATTATGAACTATACTTATTTAATTATTTATTTCAGGTATTCTCACAATCCGTTTGATTCTGATTCGGAATTGCCCCTTACACAGCCCATCAAGAAAAAAGTGACAAAACCGAAAACAAAGGCCGTCAAATCAAAAGCCAAAAAATGTTTTCCAATAGGAAGTGACTCTGAGGCTGAAGTTGAGGTTGTGCCAATGATGCCGACAACGTCATCTGGTCAGTCTAAGAAAAAACGTAAAATATTACCGGAATCTGAGGTAAGTTTTATTTGGATTTTGAAATATGTAGGCGCTAGTAGTCCTTTTTTGAGATAGTCTATCTATGGTTTACATTTTTTATTTATCTAGGTATTAGCAGTTGCCCCGCGCCTTCGACTGTATTTTTATTGTTTCTCTTTCATACTGCGGCTTCAAGATGTTGGTTTATTTTTTGAAAAATAAATTAGTCTATGCTCTTCGTTCCCCATGATATAAACTTATTTCCTTATCGAATTTCATTAGGATCCGCTCAGCCGTTAGGCATGAAGAGGTTACAAACAGACATAAGCTCGCCGCAGACAGCTACTTTCCAATTTATAATATTAGCATGCATGTATGCATATATTTTTTAATTTCTTTTTCCAGGATGATGAGCATGTTGAGGAACCCGTTGTAGCAGGAAAATTAAAAACATATTTTTCTCGCCGAGTGGCTTCCGGAGTTACGCAGCAGAGCGATCCTTCGAAACAAGGAGAATACTACGTGGAGGTTCGCGTTTCCCTATGTAAGGAGTTGGAGGCAACCTCACCGGACGAGCGTTGGAAACACTCACTCGTGAGTCTAAAGACTGCTGTTAATAATAACAGCACAACTTGAAGGCGGTTACGCATTTGATAAACGCTGTTAAAGAAGATTTTCAGGGTGTTCGCCCAGTACTGTACCCGCATGAGAAATAATAAGATTTTAGTTTTGTATCCACGTATAGAATCGATTATCATCAACTTACTACCTATTTTTATCACCATTTGTATCGAGGTATTAGGTACTTAATCAATTTTTTTAATTTTTAATCATATATCGTCTTTTTATTTCAACAGAACTAAATAAAAATTTAAACAGAAATTAAAATTGAAAAACCAATTGAACACAAAATAGATAATTTTATATTTTAATTATCTATTGCCTTTTTATTTCAGCAGAACTAAATAAAATTGAAATAGAAATTAAAATTGAAACAGAAATTAAAATTGAAATTAAAACAGAAATTAAAATTGAAACAGAAATGAAACAAAAATTGAGAAATGTATATTTTAATAATATATTGCCTTTTATTTCAGCAGAACTAAACAAAAATTGAATCAGAAATTAAAATTGAAATTAAAAACAGAAATTAAAATTTACTCAGAAATAAAAACAAAATTCAGAATTTTGTATTTTAATTATCTATTGTCTTTTTATTTCAGCAGAACTAAATAAAAGTGAAATAGAAATTAAAATTAAAATCTAATCAGAAATAAAAAAGAAAATTGAGATTTTAAATTTAATAATATATTGTCTTTTTATTTCAGCAGAACTAAATAAAACTGAAATAGAAATTAAAATTGAAACAGAAATTAAAATTTAATCAGAAATAAAATCGAAAATTGAGATTTTAAATTTTAATAATATATTGCCTTTTATTTCAGCAGAACTAAATAAAAATTGAAACAGAAATTAAAATTGAAATTAAAACAGAAATTAAAATTTAATCAGAAATAAAAACGCAAATTGAGATTTTAAATTTTAATAATATATTGTCTTTTTTATTTCAGCAGAACTAAATAAAATTGAAATAGAAATTAAAATTGAAACAGAAATTAAAATTGAAATTAAAAACAGAAATTAAAATTGAATCAGAAATAAAATCGAAAATTGAGATTTTAAATTTTAATAATATATTGCCTTTTATTTCAGCAGAACTAAAAGAAAAGTGTTTGCAAAATTATTTTAAACAGCTTGATTACGTTATTAATTTTATTTTTCTCAGCAGAATTTGATAAAAATTTAAAGAGAAATAAATCTAAAAAGAGTACAAATTTGAATACATTTTAATTTGAACTTGATTATAATATTGTAATACACAATTTTATGACGACTGAAAGTAAACAGTAGGTAATAAAATATCTATTTTTGTCAAGCTTGTAACGTTAACGTTCAAAAATATTCATCACACAAAAGGTCAAATATTCACAAGACAAACTGTTTATTGCAAACCTTATTCGATAATGTCCGGATTATATCTTGTGCATTTAAAAATAGAATAGTGAGTTATAAAATTAGTCCGGAGAGTTTTATTATTTCACCTGAACTTTTTTTAATCCAAGTTGCAGACACATCTTGTACTCTTATTAAAGAGCTATTAAAACAACATACTGCAGTGAAAGTAAATTTTGAACTCTTTGTTTTATACACTTTGCCTAAAAATGATGAAAGTAGCTTAAAGTCTTTCAACACAAGATACGAAATAATAGTTCAAAGCACTGATTTACCGGCAATTTATAAAAGTTTTGTAGAAAAAATGATGAACAAATGTTCAGAGTTCGAACTTTGTGAGTCGGGTTGGACAATCGAATCGATTAGTCATTTGGAACTAAATATTGTGAAGTACAACCCTCTGAGAACAGGTTCATATGTACCATTACCAGCAAAAATTACCAATACAAAATCGTGTTTAAATATAGTTAACCGCGATAATCATTGTTTTCTATGGAGTATTGTAGCTCATTTGTATCCAACTAAAAACAATCCCAATAGAATCAAGTCATATCCGCATTATTCAAAAGTCTTAAAAACAGATAACATGTCATTTCCTGTTAATATAAATGATATCAAGATATTTGAACATATAAATCCAAACGTGAGCGTAAATATTTACGGCTTGGATGAAAACAATCAAGTGACTGGACCATTGTACAAAACGTTAAAACGTAAATTAACGCATGTTAACTTATTATACATCAGTAAAAATGAAAAAACCACTTTTGTTTAATCCGCAATTTTGATAAACTTATGCGCAAACAGTTAACTAAGAATAGGTCAAAAATACACTTATGTGATGAATGTTTTTTGTACTTTAACACGCTGGAAAAATTAGTAAACCATGAATGTGCAAGAGTACAAACTGTACTTCCTGAAGAGAACACAAAACTTAAATTTATGAACTATGAAAGAACTCAACGAATACCAATTGTTATTTATGGTGATTTTGAAAGCTTGCTTCACGAATATTCAGATAAAAATAAGTCTTCTTTTGTTGAAAATATTCAAATTCATGAGGCAAGTTGTTTTGCATATTATATTTTCTGCGAATCACGGGCTGAACTAAATAAACTAGTATCATATAGAGGACCAGATTGTTCAAAAGAATTTATAAAACAAATTAGTCAAGATGTTAAAAGATTATACGCAATACTGTCAGAAAAAAAACCTCTTATTTTAAACAACGATGATCATTCTTTTAAAAATGCTACTCAATGCCATATATGCAACCAATCATTTTCTGATAATGATACAATTGTTTTAGATCATGATCATTTTACAGGGAAATTTAGAGGACATGCACACAATAATTGTAATTTGAATGCAAGAACTTGCTCTTTTATACCGATTATATTTCACAATCTTTCTGGGTACGATTGTCATTTGTTTATAAAAGAACTTTCAGCAATATATAATGTGGCCGTATAAATCTGATTCCGAAAAATAAAGAAAAATATATTTCTTTCACGAAATACATTCCGATTGATAAACAAAATGTAGCACAGTTAAAATTTATAGATTCTTTTAACTTTTTGTGTTCAAGTCTTGATAACTTAGTAAAAACTATGAAACCAGAAGACTTTAAAAATTTACAAATGTTTTTTAAAGATAAACACTTATTCGATTTAGTACAGAAAAAAGGTGTATACTGTTACGATTACATCGATTCTTGGGAGCGCTATGAAGATAAAACTTTACCAGATTATAGCAAATTTTATAACAAACTTACGTCTCAAACTGTTTCTGAAGAAGATTATAGGCATGCTTTAAAAGTTTGGAACGCATTCAATATTTCTAATTTAGGAGAATATACAGACTTGTATTTAAAATGCGACGTCTTTCTCTTATGCGATGTTTTTGAAAAATTTAGGACCATGAGCTTAAAGTATTATAACCTAGATCCATGCTATTATGTTTCATCTCCTTCATTGAGTTGGGATGCTATGTTGCTATATACCAACATTAATTTGGATTTGAAAAAAAACATTTTGAGTAGATCTCATATCATCAGTAAAAAGTCTAAGAGAGGACAGAAACTAATTCAAATAAAAATAATAGACATATCGAACCCAGAAGAAAGTACTGACAACATCATTGTGAATACACAATATGTTGTGACTGAAGTAATAGATTATATTTTAGACCATACGGAAGCTGTGATAAGGAAAATTTAATCGACCAAGTATGCTTAGTAGTTTTAGGAAGCATAGGGTATTCCTAAAGATCCCAGTTTCGAAATACGAACTGTATAGGACGATCTTTTTCTAAGACCTTTAAGTAAATTTTTTTTTTCTATATCTGACACTTTAACATTTGGAACACGCCACACTATTTTTTCAGTATCTTCCAGTACTTCGTTTGTATTTAATTTTAAAGCATTATGATTAGTATTACTACGCAAAAGTATCACTTCATGTTTACAGTTCATTATAACTTTCTTACAATCTTCTGCAAAACCAAGTAAAGTGGTATTGACACAGAAAAGTTACCGGCATGCGTATTTTTAGTCCCATCAATATCCCAACACCATGCTTTAGATTAGACATTTTAGATTCGCTTTCGTTCATAGAAAGATATCATTTCGTTGTTGTAGTGATTCCTGCATTTTTTACTTTATCAATTTCAACACCGTTAAGCTCATAACGAATGTCTTGAAATAGAAATAGAAATAGCCAAGGGTTATTAATAAGTTGAATACTTGATACCAGACTTTATACCTTCTCTTCCGAATCCCTTTTAGTTACTTTCACTACACCCTCTAATGAAAGAGTACTTGCAGATGGTAACACGTAGAGATCTTATTGGTTGATGGGTATTCTAATTTCATCATTCCTATTAAAACTGGTGACGTATGGCTTATATGAATGTACTTCTATGCCGTCAATACTGCTATCATAGGCTGGTGTATGTAAAATATCTAGTATATTCATTTTAGCAGACCAATGTTTTTTAGAAAATTTTTGTTTTCTTTTATTTACTTTTTTTTTTCTTTAAAGATGTGTTTTTGAGGGTTGCTCTTTTAGTTATGACGGATATAGTGTTAGCAGGCATATATTTATTGTAATCAATCATTTTTTACTGATGTGTAACATTGTATTGTAAAAATCGAATGCACTTTATTTTTGCATTCAATCAAATCAGATAAGTGCTTGTTCAATATGTGCGACAAGGTTATGAATAAGTACGTACATACAATGACTTGTCCAGCCTACTGACTTCCTTCCATTCGTGCAGTTTACTCATTCAATCAACGTGTAAATTTTCAAAAATTATTGTAACACAACGAAATACTGACCTAATTTACATTTCAAAATTCGAACAATATTTTCATTTCAAGATTCGAATAGAACATAATTCAAAACTTTTCTTATTCAAAAAGTGAATTACCTAGTTACTAGTATCATTAACTTTTAAAATATAATAAAAAAGAGAACTTAAAACCTTTCTTATTCAAAAGTGAATTACCTAGTTACTAGTATCATATACACTTTTAAAATATAATAAAGGTATCAGATATCAATGGAAATAAAATCTTGTAAAGATTACTCTCAAAAACTTCCTTTATTATTTTACTCATTACTTGTATTATTCTGGTTTTAGTAAGATCACTTAATTTGCTCCAAATTAGATGAAGTTTTTAATTTTTTACTTTTAGCTAGTAGCTAGATATTTTTTTATGTATGTAAAGTATATACATATTAAATTTATCTTTTCAAAATAACGATAATCTACTTAAGAAACTATTTAAACACAGATGGGTAATTAAATCCTTTTTCAATTATTAATCATGTTATTTTCAGTCCTAAGAATGCAGATCTAGTTTTACCTTCAGACGATGAGGCTTCGGCGGTAGAAGAGGGTGAAATAACATGCGCTCAACCAGAGAAACAAAAAAAAGCCCAAAGTCGTCATCATCACCATCGTCGTCTTCGAAAAGGGTCGTCGTCCTCGGGAGCAAGGCAAAAAGCCCAAAACTACGGACACTTCATCGAAATGTCGCCCGACAATGAAGGATTTATTTGGAGATGACGACAGCGACGATGATGCATCCGGCCCATCGGGTATGCAACCTCCTCGTCTGCCATGTTATATAACTCGTAGGGTGGCGAATGGGTGTCAATATAATGATAAAAAGAAAGGCAGTTATTATATTGATCTAAAAATATATGATAGTGCAGAGGTTAAAAAAATTACTCCATTGAACCGATGGCGTCATGCCATTACACAGACACTATCGCAATACATCTATGAAAATTTAATGTATACCCACAAAAATAAGGATAGCCTTATGAAAAAGTGTGATGTTCACAATAGAAATACAAGAAACAAGAACAAGTTACACATCCCATCATTTAGATTACACAAGGTAGGTCATTTAAATGTAAATCATTTATGGGCAATAGCGTGCGCTTCTATAATAAGCTTCCATCTGAAGCAACTGAGCTACCTATTCGTAAATTTAAAAATTACATAAAAATAAATCTCATCAAGAAGGCTTTCTACTCCATAAATGATTATCTCAATGATGTTAATGCTTGGCCAGATGTCGCTCAGTTTCGCACCGACAATAGTATGTAAGTTTTTGTGTTGTGCATAGCTTTACTTAAATATTGTCAATGTATCGAATCATATTATATTTAGACTTAAATAGGCAAATAACCATGTATAAGACATATAAGAGATGAACATGCTAGTGGTTTCTTTTCACTTCTTCCACTAGTGGACAAAAAATTGAAGTGAACAGTAAAATAATTTTATTAGATAATAATTTATATATAAAATATGACTTGTCTAAGTGCTTATTTTGTAAGCCTAAAGAAATAAATGATTTTTTACTTTACTTTACTTTATTATTAGTATATAAACTCGTGCCGATAACACCTCCACCACCATCAAAATATGTGAAAGAGACTCGTGCAGAGTACAAACCATTGACCCCCTTTTTTAATTACAACACACCTATGTATGTGAAGGTCGACATCATCCCCACTATATCAAATTCTTTTAGTGTAAACAGGCGTTGAGTATTCTTTCGTTGTTCTTAGGGCGTTCGCAAGATTCTATGGAATATTCTAAGAATGCTGGCTCGCTGGATGTAAACGGCGCTAGAGCGCGCTAACAGTTGCTTAGAGCGTTCTTGCGTGTTCGGACGTGCTCGCGCCTCTGAGCGGTCTTTTCAAAGCGTTCTTGTGTTCTAGCGATTGTATACATATCTTATCGATTAAAATATGGATTGGTCTAAAGAAAAATGTTTATTACCCTACAAATAGAGTTAATATTTTTACTCAAAATATTCGTGATTTCTTGGATCAAAAATGTTATCTAGGATTCCGATTCCAAAAAACAAATACTTGATATGAAAGAAAAAGGATTACGACAGGAAAAGGAAGATATGATGCGGAATCGTTGCATAACATTTATATTCAGTCTGATTGAAGAAATAAAAAACTCGAGAATGTGACATTGATGAAAAAAATTCCCGAATAAGTGTTGAACAAGCACTTATTCACAACAAAGACAATCTAATTGACATAATGACTCAATTCAATAAAAGTGCAGAATTTATTGCAAAAGTTGATGATCAATGGGAACAAATTCAGTTGTTGAAATGGAAGGAGACCAAAGATACAAAAAAATGTTGTAACGAATGGAAAATGTTGTAACGAATATACAATTCCAATTGACAGAGGAGTATTCGACCTCAAAATCCGGTTATAAGTTCAAAACAAAAAACATGGCATTGGTCACTTAATTTATGCCGTTTGCATACCTCAGTAACCGGGCTAACTAAAACTGGTTTCAAACAATAGCTGCAAACACCCTGCTCGCGAAGCAGGTAGTCGACTCTAGTCGTTATCAAATGCTCACGCGTCTTTTGTTTCGATGACGTTCTTAACGTCAACTTTGTAATTTGTTTTCTAAGTAATGATTGGTGATTTGTGGAAAAAAACAATGGATACCGAAGCTCAAGGTATGTACTTAATTATAATGTTAAAATATAGTATATTTAATTTATAATTGAGATGACAAACACGTTTAGTAAAGTATGAGTAATTATGTATATTTTTTGACGAAAAGTGTTTTTGTTGCAGTTCCGGGTCCGATCGGGCGAATTATATTTTTTTAAAAGTTAACTATATATCTTAGTCATATAATGTACATAGAAAAAGTCACCCATCTTGTCACCATTTTTTTTAGTAAGCTTATAAATAGTGTAGCTATTTTTTTGTCTCTTTATTCTTGTAATAAAAAAAATGGTTTTCATTTCAGGTTTCGTTTCAAATGACATTCAAATGTCTAGAAGATCATTGTACATGCTCTTCAAAGATAGCAGCAAACGAAAATTGGATGAAAAATAGTCGGATGTGGAAATAAAACTACGGGAGATCACGAAATGTCCCGAAAATCAGTTTCGAACATTAACTAAGGATCTGAGACACTTTAAATCAGATTTTAAGTCAAGATGGACTACAGCCAATAACACAGAATCATGATTTATATTAAAACAATAAAATTGGTTAGACGGTGCTATAACAATACACAGTTGGTCAACAATATCTACATCAAAACAAGGACGCCCAAAGAAGTCCTTTCAAGAAATAACTGATCGTAGTAAGAGACGACGAACAAAAGAACTTAGAGAGCACGTGGCTGTTGAAAAATTAACATAATATGCTGCTAGTGTTAGTCAAAGAACATCCGGAAATGTAGAAGCTTCGAAGTTGATAAAAGAAATCACTGCCATCACATACATCCCCAACACGGGCGAAAGTCAAAGAGAGTCTGTAAAAAAAAGTTTTTTGTTAGTGGTTTTCTGGTGGTTTTAGAGGTTGAATCTGGTGGAGAGCTAGTTAAACTGTTGGCAAAACTGAGTTCAGCTAAGAACAGACAACCTCTCGGTAATGGCTATACTAGTCATAGCCTCTGGAAGTCCAGTCCCTTAGTGTAGCGCAGCCGGATGGTCCTAATACTTAGGTTCTCAGCCACTGCCTATATCCTTGGGATAAGTTTTTCTATACCTTAGCCAGGCTCGACCACGAGTACCTACCTATTTAAAGACGATCGTACCTACTTTGTATTGTGAAAAGTCATCGTATCTACTTTGTATCTTAACGGGGTTTGTGTTTTATCTCGGTAATTTCCTAATTTTGTGAGCAGAAATAAAACTTCATACGTTGTAGAATTGTCTTGATTTTATTAAGAGTGATCATTTCAACTTCTTTTTTATGACTAACATTAACAGTGTCTCCACTTGACATTTATCTGACTTATAGGCACATATTGCCCGAAGGAATTTAGATGAAAACTACGAAATAGCGCTAACATATCGCCCACCAAAGAACGACAGTTCTTTCCTAAGGTAAACAAACAAATTACATTGATGTGAAATTGGTATCAAAACAACAAATTTAACTTAACCAAATACATGAGGTATTTGCATGAAACTGTAAGGTAAACTTAAACAAATGTTGGTTATTGTAAATAACAACATGATCTACCTTTCTCTCTCTCTCACAAGCATAGAAATCAACAATAAACTTTAATTGTTAGGGAAGCTAGCAGGTTTTGAACAATAAGTGGATTGAAATCCTTACACACCTATTTAGCTGAGGGCTTTGAACTATGCTTAAGTGAAAACTTTACATCAAAATCTTACTGTCTACAACACATTAAAATATCTTACATTAACTTACAAATAATACTACAGAGTAGGTGCTAGTCCTACCTAGTTGTAGGCTGATGATGATAGAAACAATTATACATAATCTTAAGTAAATCACTTAGAAGTGATTTATATAAACACTGATTTATATAAACAAATATTTTAGCTTACTCGCTGAAAATCACAATTAGTTATTTACACTTTAATCAGGTTTGTCAATGGGTAGTTTACATAACCGAGTAATGGTGCGTTTTATAACGTCACCGCAACATTTAAGGCTATACACGAGTCTTGCCATCAGGACCGACATGTTTTTGAGTTGTTCGAATCCAATTCTTAGTGTATACCATTCTCTTTCTATAGATTCATTGACAGAGTCATCCCATTTAAGTTTCAGTAGCCAAAGCTTCTGAATTAGCATCTTTGCCAGCACGATCACAGGACTGATCCATCCGAGGGGATCAAAAAATCTTTGTATCTCCGCCAAAATTAATATAAATAAAAATAAATTTCTTAAATCATTTTGCAGTAGTGGTCTAACTAAAAGTTCATCATTTAATGAGTTTCCTATTTATATTTTACAAGAACTATCCAAAACATCTCTAACCTTCGTTGTCTCCTTATCTTCACTCACAACTGCATGATGTGGAAGATATACAGCGGCTTTAGACATTTCTTCCCTTGGTACCTCTTCCATGTGGTTGAGTTGTAAATATTCATCTATCTCCTTAGCATAATCTTCTTTCAATTTTGGATTGCCTTCTACCCTTATCTCAAGTTGATAAAATATCTTCAGTACAGTATGTCGAGGACAACCGGTTCTCATCCCCACCATCAGAGCCGCAGACGCCAGCCGCCCGACGACGCTGCGAACGACAAGACCAACTCGCGCCTACATTCATTCACATCGGGCCACCGACCAACATACACGTTTTCTCTCAATCAATACAGCAATCCATACAGTCCACTCATCTTTTATTTACACATAATATACCAAAGTATCGAAGATAACACAACAAGTATCTCTCGTTGTACCAATTGTATTTACTGGTTGTGCACTTTTGAGTGGTACCTTCACTACATAACGGCCATCAGGTGCCCTGGAATGAGTAGCTGTGTATGTTTCTTCACATAACCTTTCATCAGCAATCATACTTCTCTCATCCGTTTCTTCGATGTGCCACATATTCTTCAACATGTTGTGTGTGTGTGTGAGAGATTTCCAGGTGATGGTGAACAAAAATTCTGTCATTGTGTGATTTGTCACTGACCTCGCCAAATAGAATCCACCCCAGGCTGGTTTCTTGAGCACATAGAGAACCTGTGGGACCCTTAATTACCTTTCCCTAGACGATGTCAGCATACACCTTGGCTCCGAGTATCATGTCAATCTTGCCTGAAATATTATACTTAGGATCAGCCAGTGTTAGTCTGTCTAAGTATGGCCATAATATGGGCGCAATTTGTCTTACTAGGTAACTATTTAGTCAGCTGCGTCGATACAATGTATAGTTCAACATTGAGGTTGAAAGAGGATTCATTATCTAGATAAAACCTCAAGTTGAGTGGAATGACTGACCTGTGTTTCTGAGGAACCTATTCCTGTTATCCTAGCATATATATTTTGTACCTGTCTGAAATAATCCTAGAAATGTTGTTGTTTTATAGCAGTATACATATTACTAGCGTTCCGTATATCATACACCATTTTCCAGCATTTCCACGACACTTATTTTTTTTTTCTTATTTTGCTTTCATAAAAAGCTTATAACTAAACATAATACAAAAAATTATTAAAATCTATCGATAAAAGGGATATCCGTAACAAGTGGGTTAAAAGCTTTTCGAAATTGTACATCGAGTTGAATTACCAATAAAACTACCTTGCTGACGATTGCACATTTTTAATCTCCACCTACCCTTCATTTGGCGCCCAGCGTAAATATCTTGGAACACTAGAAAATAAACCACTCAGGCGCCGAAAGGGAAGAGACGAAAATCAAAACAATTTCAGAAGACAAAGAGTAAAGATAGTGATTGACCAACAATGGGGGTATATTTGACACAAGAACAATTTGATGAGTTACTAAAGCGAATAAATGATCCAGGCCCGGCACCAACGCCTATAATTTACCATAAATGCTTTACCAAATGTACTCTTCGCTTCAACGGAGCGAAGTCACAGTAAAGTGGAAGAATTTGTCACAGAAATATCAATATACAAACAAATTGAAAAAATACCAGATGACGACGCACTGATTGGTCTCCCTTTGTTGCTAACTGATAACGCAAACGCATGGTGGACAGGCGTCCGTTCTGAGATATAGACGTGGACTGCGGCGCTTGCCAGTATCCGCGCAGCCTTTGCGCCGAGAAGACCACCGCACGAGTTATATATCGATTTCTTTTCTGATTCTCAAGGAGAAACAGAAACTATCGACACATTCGTAACGCGCAAACGCCTACTATTCGGGATGCTTCCAGCAAAAAGACACTTTAGCACTACACGCATACTTACAGAGCGCAGCAAAAGTGCCTACCATCGAAATAAGCTACAAGGGAATATCTGGCTTTGCACACATGGATACAGCAGCACGTACAAGCATTGCAGGTTCCCGACTGTATAAAATATTAAAAGAATGGAGTAATCTTTGTTGAGAATGCAACCGAAATACAGTTGGCAGACGGTACCAAAAGCACTGTTAAAATTAACCTAAAATGAACTAACCACACAAATTTACATCGAAATCGGGAGAAGAAAGTACCGATAACAATGTCAGTTCTACCCGACGCAGAGGATATCCGCACCCTACTAGGCATCGACTTTCTCGAAGCAAATGCCATCATCCTAGACCCAGAAAATTATAAGTATTAATACAACGCGTATTTATCGCGTTTATTTACCTATTTTCACAAGTGATCTGTAATGAAAGGCATTACTACAAGAGAATGTTTCGGGAAGCGATTGAAATTAGGAAATCATGAAGACGGGTTCAAACTCTCTGGCCTCGTGGAATCCAGTTATAGCCAAGTGTACTCGTCGTAAACCGGTCTCTCAGTGCTTCGCGGATACTGTTAGTGTAGTATGTCGTCCAAGTGTGCAGCTGGACATGCCTACTAGTATCCAAAACCAAGTGAGGGTAGTTTCAAATAAACTAGCCCCCGTTTCGCTGAGGCGGTAACTCCTGTACTCCAGTCATCCCGTGACCACGACAGTGTGTAAATCTGTTGAAACGTCGGGAAAAATAGGTAAATAAACGCGATAAATACCCATTCTATTAATACTTATAATTATGTGTTCAGATCGCGTAAGTTTAAAAATATTGACCCAGAAAAACCTATCGAAAACCCATTGTGGATTATTCATGAACGTCATTGTGTGTGGACGCTATACCATCAGTACCACGTCCTACAAGTAGTGCTATTATGGATCACACTGACCCAAGGGTACAAAAGTCACCAATAAATAAACTTGAAATGTACACATTGAATTTTACTAAAGATTCCCGAAACCTGAAACCCTTACTGATTTAGAGATTAATGAATTAACTAAATTATTGAATGAATTTGAGGACACGAACCTATGAACGAAGTTAAACCCGCAAATAATACTGCCCTGAAGGAAATAAAAACCATTTTTAGATGCAGATTAAGCTGCAAATGAAAGTACCTTTAAAGAATCGGAACAAGTACAGATGGTCAGAAAATAATTAAAGAAAGGACCAATTTTAGATGAACTTAAACCTCCGAACACAACTTTCCGAGATTCAAGGGAAACCAGAAAAGATAAGAAGATAAAGTTAAAGAAAACAGTTTGAGACCAATGATGATGACAGATGAAGAATTGTTAAAAATGTTGGAAGAAGATGATTAGGCGAGATTATTAATGGACCTAGCACGTATGTCTCAATTTCTTACCACACACACAGGAAGTTTAGAATGGATTAATCCAGATACTAATTTCAATGTTTCGGATACATCTGATATTGGTTTTATATTAGAAGTCGATTTAGAATATCCTGATCATCTTCATGATTTTCATTCAGATTTGCCATTGTGTCCTGAAAATGTTTGCGTAGGAAATACCAAAGAAAACAAATTGGTACCAAATTTAAACAATAAATGGGCATTTTCACTAAAAAGTACACCCCCACTTCTACGCTGTCCCACGTTTTTAAAGTTGAACTTTGGGTTTACATGAATGCGTAAATATATTTATTTAAATAAATCGGTCATATTTATATTTTTAAATTTGTTTTTTAATCAACTATTATTGTATAAATAAGCTTAATTATTTAATTATGGACAATGTAGATAGTAGAAGAAGCCATTTTTTATTTGTCCCAGTGCAGTCCCAGTATTAGCTTCGAACATAGTGAAATTACCGTAAATATTTCCTACAAAAACGTTGTCAAAAACCGTTTTATTTATTAAAAATGGCAATACTGTCCACAAGGATCGTAGTCGCCATTTTAGAATCAGTGCGTTTGGTGAATTCCTACAGTGAACACGGTGTTTTCCTGGTGTCGGAGGATGGTGCTCATTCCATACGTCAGTTTATAAGACTTTTTTCTCATTACATATTTGTACCCCAGTATTGAACTAATTGTAATCGTTTTCTGGTATTATTTGAGGAATATTTTTAACCGTTAATTTAAACAAAGGTCCTCTTGTTTGGTTCGAATGTGTTTTTTCTCATCTCATTTGGATAATGTGACGCCCGTTCAGTGACGTTTTGAGCCGTCACATACATTTCAAAAATTGGATGTGGCAAAACAAACCGCTTTTTGGTATTTTTTATGATAAAATGAAAGAGAGCAGAAAATTCTTTAAAAGTAAACTTAGGTGGTGCCAAAACAATAAAGAACAAATTAAAATGGACATTATAGCCGAGCATCGGTCAGCAAATAATTTCAGTGATTTTTGGAAATCAACCAATAAATTGAATGTGCAGCCTGGTCGGCCTGTAAGTATTGAAGGTGTGAGTGACAGTAAGGGCATTGCTAACTTGTTTAAAAACCATTTCAGAGTAAGCTCGGTGCTAGGTTCATCTTCAGGATCAGGTTTTGCCGAGGCTGGCATGACCAAGGAGACCTACCAAGTTACTCCTGAGCAGGTTGGTACAATCATAAATAAAATGTCAAGAGGTAAATCACCTGGTCATGACGGCCTCAGCATTGAGCACCTGAAGTATGCAGGTCCCCGGCTACCTCATCTTCTCTCAGTTTTGTTCGGTATGTTCTTCACTCACGCCTATCTACCTGAGGACCTAATGAAAACGACTGTTGTGCCCATTGTAAAGAACAAGACTGGTGACCTATCTGATAAATGTAACTATAGACCAATATCATTGGCTACCGTACTGGCGAAGGTGTTGGACAGTGTGATGGACTCAGAACTAGACAAATATTTAGACCTTCATGCTGCACAGTTTGGTTTCCGAAAGGGCCTCTCAACTGAAAGTGCTATTCTGAGTCTCAAGCACACTGTTCAATATTACACACAGAGGCGCACACCTGTGTATGCATGCTTCCTCGACCTTTCGAAGGCTTTTGACCTGGTGTCCTATGACGTGTTGTGGAGAAAGCTGGCAGGGACAGGTATGCACGCACAGGTGCAGCGGCTTTTCCATTACTGGTATGCCAATCAGACAAACAATGTTAGATGGGCGGGTGAGCTCTCGGAGACCTACAGGTTGGAGTGCGGCGTGAGACAAGGTGGGTTGAGCTCTCCAAAGCTCTTCAACCTGTACGTAAACGAGCTGATCGTGGAGCTCAGCAGTGCGCGTGTCGGCTGCTCGGTTGACGATCAGCGCTCTCCGGAAGCTCTTGTCCATCTGTGAAGAGTACGCCAGTAAGCATGGACTCGTGTACAACTGTAAAAAGAGTGAATACCTGGTATTCAAGGCCGCAGGTAAGGTTCCAGAGTCTGTCCCATGCTTGAGACTAAACGGTCTTGAGCTAAATAGAGTTTATAAGTTCAAGTATCTGGGACATTTCCTTACCGACGACCTTGACGACCAGGTAGACATAGAACGTGAACGCAGGGCGTTGGCGGTCCGCTGTAATATGCTGGCACGAAGGTTCGCTCGTTGCAGTAGGCAAGTGAAAATCACGCTATTCAAAGCCTACTGCCAATCGTTCTATACGGGCAGCCTTTGGGCTAGCTTTACTAAAAGATCGCTCAGCGCTCTGCGTGTACAGTATAATAACGCCTTCAGGATGTTGCTGGGATTGCCCCGCTTCTGCAGTGCATCCTCCATGTTTGCTGAAGCCCAGGTTGATGGCTTTCACGCCATCATCCGCAAGAAAACAGCCTCGCTGCTGCGCAGAACATGGAGCAGTACCAACTCCATCCTGCAGGGTGTGGGCAGCAAGTTTGCCTCGCCCATCATGCAGACATTCAACAGAGTCCTCACTCACTAGACTCCATGGGTTGGGTTGGGTGGGAGTCTGTTGAATGACTGCTGCAAATCTAATTTTAATTTAATTTAAGGTCTTATGTTTTATTTTTGTAATTTGTATGTATGTGGACAACCTGTCTGAATAAAGAAACTTTTTATTTTTATTTTATTTTTTATTTTATATAGCCCTATATGTGACGGCTCAAAACGTCACTGAACCACCAAAGTCACCAAACTGACTCATAAGACTAGGTCCACATTACAATGTGTCTTTTCTACTCTTGATCAAACGAAATGTGTGAATAAAATATTCGATAGTAAAATTTCGGTAACCAACAAAAAATATTATTAGCAAAAGAGAAAAGAATTTACAACCGAAGGATTAGAATTTAAATTAAACAAAAATTAAAATAGTACCTTGCTTTCTAAAATAGCTTCCTTATCGATATTTCTGTCTTATTTATATCCGCACTTTTAGTTTGATCAAGTATAGAAAAAAACATGTAAAACATTTAATAAATTTTCATGTAGTTTTAACAAACCTCAATATGCCAACTAGTGGCGAAAGGACTCAACGATATAGAGATAGACTTAAAGAAAATCATCCTGAAGAGTTTGAAAGACAGAAAAAACAGAATTTAGCCAAAGTAAAGTCTAAGAAGAAAAAAGTCTCAGAACTCACACTAGGAAGAAGCGGAAATAAGACGAGAAAAATTCTCAAAACAACTATTCAATACCCGGGCCTAGTAATGCTTCGCAAAAAGAGAAAAAAAAATTGACAAATGAAAAATCCATACAAAAATTGCGTCGTAGAAATAAATTCCTTGTGAACAAATGTATGAACCCTAGCACTAGATAATCTTTGATTAAATTTACGTTTCGGCGATCCCGAATCATGGTTACCAGGATAAGGTTTCATAACATGTTCTGTAAGTGCAAAGGCACCGTTTCCTAAAAAAACGTAGGGTATATTATGATGTTAGACTTCAAAGGTGCCACTCAAGAGGTTTTTAAACCAACAGCGAAATGGCAATTTAAAATAACACATTGCAAAAGATTTATCATCAAGAGCTCAAATACCCAAGGAAACACTCTAATACGCGGTGAACAGTATTATAACTCTGACACAAATAGAATTGTCAATATCTGTAAAACTGGTAAAAATAGAAGCATGCTTCAACCTACCACCATTTAAACGGGAGCTCCTGTGACGCGGGCTAAAATTACAGATGTTGAAAAACTGTTAGTAAAACATTTTGGATCGGAATGGCATGATAGAGAAGACTTGCAATTTTACTTTGATATTAATAGAGGGCCAATTAACAAAACCAAGATTTATAAGAAAGTTTGTGTGAAGAAATAGTAGAAGAATCGTCAGTCTTAAGAATCTAATGAGAATAAAACAATAAAAGCAGTTATACCACGTCAATGAAAATTTAATTTGAAATACTAATAAAAGTCTATGAGTGTACCTATGTGTCCTATTAATGTTAATATGTAACAAAATTAAATAAAAATTCGTAACAAAATAGTTGTTTTTACTTATCGAACGTCTAACGAACATCACTAGTCGGTAGAATTCAAAAGTCATAATTAAACTCAGCTAGATCCAGTTACTCCGAAACAAATACAGCTATGTACCAAAAGTTAGAATCAAATTCAGTTAAACGCGAAATTATTTTCGCTCTATACTAAAATATAGGAGTTTTATTATTTTAAATTCAGATTAGTATTAATACGTCCGTATGACGACGGGTTTAATTACATTGTTTCACAAATTGATGATTTCAAGGATAAATCTGATTAGGAAAAGTTTATACAGTACATGAGGTTTTGGATGAAACGCCAAGATTCGTGGAATGTATTCGGGAGGTGCCACAGAATTACGATTTATGCAGAAGGTTTGCATCGTGCGATCAACGGCATATTTAAAACAGGACCAGCAACAATTGTTCAATTTCTTAAAAATATAAAACAAGACGCAGCGTTTTTTGCAGTACTTACAAAAAAAAAATTTTACAAAGATGAGGACAGAAATTCAAATCGAAAATGACTAATTCATTCGTCCTGTACAAATGCAGTTACTAAATGGCGAAATTAATGTGGCTACCTTTTTGGAAAAACTTCCAGAGGTGCAAAATCTAGTCGTATTTTCAATTGAACAAATGAGAAAAGAAATATCTTTGAACTGAATCTCATTAGTTCAGTCAACTGAACTGGACAACTAAACTAGTGGGAATAGACGGAAAATTTTAGTGGACGTTTTGCTAAGTTGGCCATAAGCGAACAAATGAATTCAAGTCGTCATTTTGTGTACCTACCTATCGAGGGAGAGCAACAAGCGTGGTGTTTTTATAGAAACGATACGATGGAGATTTTTGAAACTCTTGAAGATGAGTTTGTAAATAAAGTAAATATTTGGATCACCTCATATTACCACGTAGGAATCCTGTATTTTGATATAGAATAAACTATTTGGAGACGTTAGACGATACGGACTTCAGGATGCGGTTCAGGCTTACTGAAAAAGCTGTGACGTTTGTGTATTCGTTGATTGAGAATGCAATTTATTTCACTTCTGAAAGGTAGGCATTACAACTTGGATTTTATATAAAGTACGCTTTACTAGGTAACTACCTACCTACTAGCTAATTGTACCTTTCACTCAAAAAAACCTTATTATACCTACCTATCCTTGTTTCAGAAATCATGCTATAAAACCGATTACTCGCCTACTGTTGACTTTGAGGTATTATGCAACTGGAAGCTTCCTCACTAGTAGGTGATTTTTCTGGTGTCAGCAAAGAATCAGCCAGTCGCATTGTCAACCTGGTTTCACAAGCTATTACACGGATGCGGCCACAGTTTATCAAATTTCCAAGCAACACTCACGAACTCCAGCAAGAGTTTTATAACATCGCGAAATTTCCAAGACTTGTTGGTGCTGTTGATTGTACGCATGTTCCTATAAAATCTCCAGGTGGAAACAATGCAGAAGATTGGAGAAATAGAAAGTCGCAATTTTCTTTCAATGTACGAACTGTAGTCAGTGCAAAATTGAAGATTTTGGACATCATGGCTAGATAGCCAGGAGCAGCATATGACCAAACAATATTTAATAATTCGTATATTAAACAAAGACTTATAAACGGTGAATTTGGAAACTGTATGATTGTTGGTGATAAGGGCTATGAAAATACTTCATACTTGCTAATACCACTCCAGAATTCCATCACTCCAGCAGAACACCTGTATAATGAGTCGCAGATAAGGAGCAGAAATGTAATGGAAAGGACATATGAGATCGATTAAACTATGTGAGAAGTGAAACAATAATCGAACAGCCCTCTACATCTACTGAAAACAGTGCAAATATCAGCAACTTTTCCATTTGGGATGATTTCGACAATGAAATTAAAAGACTTGTCCCTGAAAACCCAACGGCAGCTAGGATTCGCGAATTAGATAAATATCTAGAAGAAGATATTTTGAATAGGAGTAGCGACCCACTTATTTGGTGGGAAGAACGAAAGACCATATACCCAATGTTGTATGCATATATGAAAAAAAGATTGTGCCTCTTAGCGACATCAGTGCCCTGCGAAAGGATATTCTCAAAGGCAGGAGGCATTTTGACAGAAAAAAGATCACATCGGATAACATCATCGAAGGTTAACCAAATCTTATTTTTAAATCATAATATGTAGATTACTACATTGTATGTAGATGATGATTATTATAGATGTCAAATATATTGATTATTTATATTGATTATTATTACTGTAAATATATTGATTTTTCAATCTCACGTATTTTATTTTACTACAGTTTGATTGATAGCCCTAAGCCTGTTTGCCGTATTACTATTTAGTTTAGTCTGTTGGAAATTGTTAATGACCACTTGTACCTACTAAAATAATTATTTATTTTTGTTAGTTGTAATAAAGTATATTTGGTCTGTTGTGATTGAAATACTGACTATATTTTAAAGCAGTTAAATACAAAGGAATCCCTAAATCAGACCACATTTCAGAATCGCTAAGGAGTATTATTAAATCTCATTCAGCGAGTCAGCGTCAGCAACTAAATACTTTAAATCTGAATTACAAGCGATTAGTGAATAGTTAAGGTGAATAGAGAATACTTAAGGTGAATTAATTCAGTCTAGTGAATCAGACTCAGTGAATCGTTTCGGACAACTGAATCAAGATTACCCATGTCTAGGTGGTAGATATATCGGAGGTGGAGGAGCGGATCATATTCCTAATGGGTGGTGAAAGCTTTGCTATTGGTGATAGGCATTTAGCTATACCCTTTAGTGTAAGTTTTGATTACTTGTAAAATTTTAGTATTTTTAATAGTACTACAGAATTTAATTTATGATATTATTTCTAGGAACCCCACCAAAATGAGGAATTATTGCCCTCATCTGCATCAGCACCTTTGAGGCTGGGGGAAGTAGCAACAGATACGACAGTGGTATGCCCAGATTATTATTATACATATTTATGATAAAATACATTTCTTGCTTGATATTGATGAGTATATGAAGAAATGAGTATATGAGAGACTTCATTATGAGTAGGTACTTATAATGAAGTCTCTCTGTTTATTTAATCATAATGTCTCTCTGTCTGTTTTAGAACCCAATACCTGACACACGCTGCATTCCTGGGACATCTTATCTGATATGAACTCTTTCATTCGTAAGAAGAAGTTTCTGTTTAGTTTGCTTGACAATGACAAGTGACAACAGACTTTGTCAAACTGAGATCCGATTCTTTACATTTCATTTTCAATTGCAATGTTTTACGTTAATTCTTTTGTTGAATAAAGCATAGTATTTCTCCAATCATCGTATCTTTTGTATATATAATTTATCCATCCGTTAGACAGAGTTATGTTATACCAGATGCAGCCCCGGACCTAAAGAGGAGCAAACCGGAGCACTTGCCCCGGGCGGCAGTTTCATGGGGGCGCCAAATCCTTGAGACAAAAATGCGAAATATCGAACAAATGGAGCCTCTTTTCCTACAATCTCATAGGTTTTTATCAAATAATCGAATCTTAATATAATATGTTTGAAAAACAAACTTATCTTTTAAGTGATTTGAGGAGCAGAGGAACAAAAAGGGACATATCCACTTTTGACCTCTTCCGTTTTTTTTTCTTATCATACGCAAAATGCTAGATTACATCGTTTCCGCTCCTCGAAACCATCAAAAAGTGGATAAATCCTCATGATTTTTGAACTTAAAAGTAGCTTGTTGTAACAAAAAAGGACAAATCCATATTTTGTTCTGACCAATATCGGTAGTTCGAACGAAATCTAACAAAAAGGGACAAATCCAATACAAAAACTGATATTCAATAATTTTATCTAACAAAAAGGGACAAGTACATTGTAAAACACATAAACATGTTTTTTGTACCTACACGAGTGAATTATTATACCATTTGAGAAAGAACGCTGAAAAATTGTCTATGTACTGCAAGAAGAAGAAAAATGTTGCTAAACTGGACGTCGCTTAACTAAAACGTTCCAATCTACCAAAAAGTCGAAAATGAGTTGAGTATACCAGAGGGGTCGTTAAGGTCTATTTTATCCATCAGAATAAAAAAATCATGAATAATACATTGTTTTCACATGTTTTTCAGCCAACTATACCAATCCACATGTATGGCAGGCATTAATTTTTAATCGACAAAAACATTCCAGTCTTCTTGGATCATTCTCAAAAAATCACAGTTAATGAAACTAAAGAAGAATTATTATAACAGAAACGATCCAAAATGTGTGGATCTATTTTGATAAATTAATTTTTACTCACTTTCAATACAGTCTTGAAAAACTAAAACGATCCAAGATGCTTGGATCTTTTTTGGTAAATTAATTTTTAACACATTCTTGAAAACCTAAAACGATCCAAAGTGTTTGGATCTTTTTTGATAATATCATTTGACTCATTTTCAATATACTCTTGAAAAACTAAAATGATCCAAAGTGCTTGGATCTATTTTGACAAATTCATTTTCAATACGCTCTCGAAAAACTAAAACCATCCAAAGTGCTTGGATCTATTTTGATAAATTCATTTTTATTCATATTGAATACACTCTTGAAAGACTAATCCGATCCTAAAAGCTTGGATCTATTTTGATAAATTCATTCTAATTCATATTGCATACACTCTTGAAAGACTAATCCGATCCAAAAAGCTTGGATCTATTTTGATAAATTCATTCTAATTCATATTGCATACACTCTTGAAAACTTAAATAATCCAAAAAGCTTGGATCTATTTTGATTAATTCATAATTACTTATTTTGCATACACTCTCGAAAAATCAAAATAGTTAGTTCCTATTAAGCGTGAAGTTTTTAGCTATTATTTACAATTATTTAATTTGAATGTATTTCTAACAAATAAAAATTATAAAATCTATCCGAAATTATCTTATTACTTTTTAATTATTTTGGAAGCACTAGTGCTAACCGTTGGCAACACTGCCACTTGTTAGTCTGCCACTGGCGCGAGGAGTCGAGGAGTAAATTTGTGTTTCTTTTGTTTCTGCTGTTATGTGTGGTTAAATAATTAGAAAAGATGAAAAGAATAGATCGAATATTTGTTGCCCTGGACCATTCAAAGAATACTTGTGAAGAAATCAATGGTAAGTGAGCATGTTTAGGTTATTTTACGTGCCGGCAGGCCGGCACCTACACTAGGTACCTTTTGATAGCAATAATTATTATAGTAAACATTGTTTAATGCTTTTTTACTATCTAGTAGCTAAAATCTCAAAGACATAAGTACCTACTAACCGATAGGCAATGACAAAGTTTAGATTCACATAAGGTTAGGTACCTAAGTACGAGTAGGTGTACCTATACCTACTTATATTTCCGTAGAACTATTTTATTTTTGGTAGTTCGCCACACACAAACAAATAGTGATTTCCTATCCTAATGCTTTGCGGATTCGATTTTTTTTAGACAATCGTTTTTTTTATGAAGTCTAAATCGATTTTGATATTATTGCTCAACATCTTGTATTATTTTACATACTTAAGACAAAAATAAAATAGTTCTATGGAAAAGGTTATACGTTTTTATGCTTACTCATAGCTTAGTATCTACCCATCTACAATTCAGTGCAGATTCTGAGCTAAATAATAATTGTACGAGCGAAGCGATCTATCTCTCGCCTGTTATTTCTCATATTATGTTTTGACTTTGTTTTGTAGCTGTCAAAGACTTGCCAACGGTGCCTCCTATTATGCTTGCGCCACGCAATGATAATGCTTCTGGCACTATTGTGACATGCAATGATAATGATAATGCGCTTGCTATGATGCCTATGTCAAACAATGATAATGATAATGCGCTTGCTATGATGCTTGTGACATGCAATGATAATGATAATGCGCCTGCTATGACGCTTATGACAAACAATGATAATGATAATGCGCCTGCTATGATGGTTATGACATACAATGATAATACGCCTGCTATGGTGGTTGTAACATGCAATGAACATGACAGTAAGTACTGTGAGAAAAAATGCAATGATATAAATGATAATCATCAATTTGAAAACAATTATTGTGAGTATGTAAAACTATGACATTATTGAATTGATGCTTAGATACGTCTTTTATCTTTGTTTTTCATTATTTTCTAGAATACGTATGATTTTTTTAAATTTACTTTTCTTTCAGCTGACGCAGAATCACCAATGGCTCCGATATATTCACCTTTGACACCGCTGCTAGCTAGCAAAAAAATTCCGCAGATTGACATTAACTTTGAAAGTAATTTATTATTTAGATAATTTTGTTTTAAATTTACGTGTTTTAGCTGCTTTTTTCATTATTGTATAAGAGGTTTCAATTATTTATTTAAATTTACTTTTTCTTTCAGGTGACGTAGAATCACCAGTGGCTCCGATATATTCACCTTTAACCCCACTGCCAGCTAGAAAAACGATTCCGGAGAATGATATTGATTTCCAAAGTAATATTTAGAAACTTTCCTTAATTTTGACGAACAATATACCGACATAAAGCTCAACAATTTTAAAATTTCTTTTTTTAGACAGAGAAGATTCGTCGCCTGTACGTGTGATGTCTCCAAATACAATGGAGTTATTCATGACTTTAAAAGGAGTATTAAACGAAGACATTGAATCAGTAAACCTTGATATAGGAGAGACGGGAGATCGGGAAATTAATCAAATAAGTGGCGTACACCAAATTAATGATACAGACTCGGACTCGGACTATATACCGAACAGTGAAGAAGAAAGTGATGAAAATATACCAAACAGAGGCCAAATCAGGCAAACTGAAGTTGTAGCTTTAGTACATACATCAGAAAAACAACATACTATTGAACATACAATTGAAGATTATATTGTCGTGCCAAATATAGATACTAATCCACCGAATAACGCAACTAATGAAACTACTGATTGTGATTCGAATAATGATCAGCAAGAAATGTTTGAAGCTCCAAAAAGACGTCCAAAAAAAGGTCGTAAACGAAAACATGCAGATCACACGCTAAAGGAAGCAAAAATGAGAAAATATGCAAATTTGAACTACCATGGAAGTAAAAAGCACTTTCAACCAAAAGTATTCCATGAATATTCCTGTAATTGTTTGAAACAATGTGCTCTTCTTGTACCAACAGAAAAAAGGCAAAATGAGTTTGAAAAATATGTAACTTTGGGATCTTATGAAGCCCAACTGCTATACATAGTGAGTTGCGTACAAGAAGCTCCAAAAACAAGATCGTACACTGTCCTAGAGAGTAAAACTGGTAAGAGGAGATCGAGAAATTACACAAGGAAATACAAGATTTGTGACATTGAAGTTTGCAGAGACATGTTCATAAACAACTTTCAAATCACAACACTATGAATCGCACTACAGACGCGAGCAAAACAGCGACTGTCAGTACCTAAAACTAGGCATGACAATTCGAAAAATATACGACTTATACCTCGAGAAGCTTAAACAAATTCATGGAGAAGACAAAAAACCAGTTTCATTAACGACACTGCAACGGATTTTTTACACCAGCTTTAATTTACGTTGTAAACCGCTAAAAAAAGACACGTGCAGTAAATGCGACACTTTCACCACCAAAATACAAAACACTGGATCAGAAGAACAAAAGAATAAGTTAAAAGAAGACAAACAAAATCACTTAAAATGGGCAGAAGATCTAAGGAACAAAATGAAAGAGGATTTAGCAAGGGCAAAGACTGACGAACATTTTGAGTGTCTTACGTTTGATTTAGAGAAAACACTGCCACTGCCTCGAATCCCGACCAGTATAGTTTTCTATAAACGGCAGTTATGGCTTTACAACTGCGGCATTCATGCTGGTTCTAATGACTGCGGACACTGTTATGTGTGGATAGAAGGCGAAGCTGGCCGAGGGGCCCAAGAAGTTGGATCGTGTATGATCAATTTTATTAAAAATAAACTTGACCCTAACGTAAAACATCTGGTATTGTGGAGTGACTGCTGTGGGGGACAAAATCGCAACATCAAAATCGTACTTATGCTAAAGGTAGTACTGAATTCCCATCCAACTTTGAGGATAATAACACTCAAATACCTAGAGTCAGGTCATACATTTTTGCCAAACGACACAGACTTTTCGAAGATAGAAACACAATTAAAGTTTCATGAAAGAATATATACAGCAGACGAATACATTAATGTCATAAAAAGCTGTAAAAAAAAGATTCCGCTTCAAGTATATCGAATGGAAAAGAAAGACTTTTTGAGCACAAAAAATTTAGAGAAAAAAATCGTTAATAGAAAGTCGTTCGTAAATAAGACTAAAACTAATTGGCTACAAACAAAAGAAATTTTGCTGGACAAAGAAGCTGTATACTCGATCTTTATGAAAACGATGTTAAGCACGGACAACTTTCAAGAGCTCAATATCGAAAAGAAGTCAAAGGGGAGTTCATTGGTGATATCCGAGAATGACTTTACTCCCCTGTGGCCAAATGGAAAGGAAATACCGCAAGCAAAACTAGACGATTTAAAGTCTATGTTTGATCTAATACCTAAAGACTGCCTAGGATTTTATAAGTCACTAAGGGGGAATGCCAGTCTCACTGATGACATAGATGGGTACGATGGACCACCAGATTTTATACTGGAAACCCAAGATGACATGGATGTTAATGACACAGAAACCGTGCAATGATTAACAAAACATATTTAGGTGATGATGATGATGATGATAATAAAAAATTTAGTCTTTAATAACAGTAATAGTGATCTCATAATACAAGATATATTATATCTTGTCATAAAACTACATACGTTTTATGACAAGATATAATATATCTTGTCCAAAGCTAGGTAAGATTTTTATATTTGACGTTTTATAGTTTACGTTTTATAGTTAACGTTTTATGTGAAGTTGAACTCATTAGAATAATAAATGTTATGTTTCATAGATAATTGTTTTACTTATATTATCAGATTTCCTTGTAAATAGCTAATAATTAATTATGTGGAACGTTATTGTGAAACTAAACTAGAGCCGGTGTCAGTCAAAATAGTATTTATTAAAAATGATCCAAACCCACATTTATCAAGATATCTCGAAAAATATGAAACTAATCGTAATAATACTTTAACACCTAAAAATAACGTATAATGTTCTTTAGAATAACAAATGATAAAAGATCAAAGCAAGGCCAACAAACAATGAAACATCGTTTAAACTTCAATCCTTCATAACTCAAAAGTAACTTCATGTGGATTGGAACGTTTTAGTTAAGCAACGTCCACTGTCAGTGTCAATTTGGTTGCAATTGTCAAGTCAGTGCGCGCGTTTTTGTTTATTCTCAGCGTGTCAATTTTTTACGTTGTGTCTTGCAAAGAGAATATAAATACTACGTGGGTGTCTTGCATAAATTTGAATTTATTGCAAATTAAATTGTTTGTTCCCATACAATGGATTTATCAGCAGTTGAAAACATTAATGCGGGCACGAGGGAGAGATTGTCTAGGGGCAGAAAAGCTGCCCGTGAGCGACATGTAAAGTGAGTTCCATGTGTATTTTTCTTTCGTGCCAAATCAGTTTACATTAATAAGTTCAGAATTAAAATCATCGTATGTATTGTTTCAGATATCGAGATAAAGATCCTGTATTGGAATATTTTCAACGTCCTTGCAACCATACGACTTCAAATGCCTACAAATGTGCCAAAATACAGGAAGCATCTATAAAACAGAATCGTAGATTGCTTTACCGCAATGGTGGTGTTTGTGAGCAAAATGTATATTTGTGCAGACTTATTGCTCCATATCAACCAATGAGGCGACGAATGGATCAATCAACAACTACACGAAAACAGAAACAATGCAGCTGCACTTATTATCTGCTTAAGAAAAAAAAGCCAGTACCAGTGTGCAAAAAGTTTTTCCTTGCAGCACTATCTTTAGGCAAAAGACGGGTTGAAAATTTGTGTAAACTTATTTTTGATGGAAAAATTCCAAAGGAAAACAGAGGTGGAGACCGCAAGTCGCATAAATCTGTAGCAAAGAAAGCATCTGTTATCAACTTTATAAAAAAACTGAATGCCAAAGAAAGCCATTACAATCGTAATAAATCGAAACGCATATACTTAGCTTCTG
The DNA here is from genome assembly GCA_947044415.1 of Eupithecia dodoneata. NCBI lineage: Eukaryota > Metazoa > Arthropoda > Insecta > Lepidoptera > Geometridae > Eupithecia > Eupithecia dodoneata. The sequence continues at coordinate 9,450,905 of OX345670.1, forward strand.
AACTAAACATATCCAAGCTTTGCAAAATGTACAACAGTACTGTGTCATCGGTACTTCGAGTCAAATATGCTATGTTTAGAAAGATTTTTGTTACAAAATTCAATATCGGATTTTCATCACCTGCATCTGACATTTGTACATATTGTGTTTTGATCAAAAATAAAATAAAACAAGAGGCAAACGAGTTCACCAAGCAAAAGCTGATAACAGAGGCTCGCATTCATAAACTCAGATCGAATGCCTTTTATTCTATCATGAAGGAAGATGGACACAAAGAACTTAAGTTTTGTTTTGACTTGCAACAAGTTAATCCATTACCAAGAACACCAATTCAAGAAGCATTTTATTCGCGCCAGATTAGCTTCTATAACTGCTGTGTTGTCGGGACTGACTCCAAATCACCAACATTTTATTGCTGGTCTGAAGAACAATCAGGAAGAGGTGCAACAGAAATCGCATCTGCTTTGTTGAACTTTCTAAACTCCACAAATTTTACTGATATAAGTACTTTGCATCTTTTTGCTGACGGGTGCGGTGGCCAAAATAAAAACAAACATATTGTACACACGCTGGTATACTGGCTGTCAAAAAACTCACCAGTCAATCTCAAAACAATACAACTCACTTTCCCTGTGCGTGGCCATTCATTTCTACCAGCTGATCGTGTTTTTGGCCGGCTTGAAAAAAACGTGAAAAGGTACCCTATGTTGACTTTGAAAAAAGACTACATCAACATATTCCAAAACCATGGAACAGTGAAGGAACTAGGAGAACCAAATGGATGGCAGTTGTATGACATAAAACAAATGACTGAAATTTTTAACGACATAAGAGGCATTCAAAATCTCAAACGCATCAAATTTCGAAAAACATCCCAAAGAAGTGGTGGTAAATGCGTGGTTGAAGTATATGACAACTACAGGGGCGAGTCTATTGCAGGACCTACAGATATCATGAAAAGAGGAAAATCTCTTGCACGTTTCACACTGAGAGGCTTGCAACTGGGACATGCCATAAAACCTGCAAAGAAGAAGGATGTCGCGAATCTATTAGAAAAGCAGTTTGGAAATAATTGGCAAAATTTAGAAGAGTTGCGTTGGTATGTAGACTTACTTAAAGAAAGCAACCAGCAGCAGAATGTGGAATTAGAAGAGAGTGATGAGGATCCTGCCATAGAGTGTATTTGTGATGAGCATGATTCTGAAGCCATTAGAATTTAAGATTTGTAGGTGTAAGAATAAAATAAAAACGATTTTAATATAAAAATGGATTTTATTTATCAAGTAGTATCAACAAATGGAAGAAATCTAAGTACTTACCTATTTGTAAACAAAAAGGGGCAAATCCCAATGTTTTTCAAACAAAAGGGACATATCCAAGTAGTGATGAACAAAAAGGGATATATCCAAAACTGTTTTCTTCAGAAAGTGACAAATCCAAGAAGTGTTGAACAAAAAGGGATATCTCCAAATTACAAATAAGAATATCTCAGGCTCTATCAATTCAATTTATGTAATTTTTTATCTAAATTAAAGAGTTTAAAGGGCTGTTTATTAATGCTAAAAAATTATTTCCTAAAAGTCAAAAACATTAAAACTACAGAGTTTTTTTTAATTTGCCAAAAATTTCCTCATTTATGAACGCATCTTAACATATCAATTCAATTTCTGAAAGCATGCGTAGTGTCCGTGATCTTTCTGCCAGGGGAATCCCCGTCACATCTATACGACCCGAGCCGAACAAATTCAAACAGTCGAACGTCCAGTGATAACACTTCGTTTATGTGGTTGATTGCATTTGCGAGTAATCAGCGTTAATAAGACTCAGCAGCTGTACTCCAGCAGCAATAAATTGTGAGCTGAATTGAACACGACTGATATTTGGGTGTTTCTGGCATTACTTATGCTTCAAAGTATATTAATACTCCCGGTAGAGCGAGAATACTGGTATCCTTGTATGGCACTGTTGAAAGTAGGCGATTTTAATAAAATTATGCCATTTATTAGCAGTCAAAGCTTTTATCGAGAAGTTTCAATGCATCGAATCGCACTATTGCAGATCGACAGTCATCAGAAAGTATTTGTCATCATCGTTAAAACTATACTCTCAACAGTGCGAAGAAAATTTGAAAGTCAGACAATGTTATTTCAGATCTGTTTTCACGAGATTTTACAATCGAGGATTTGGCAGCCCGCGTACCGATACCTGTTCGAAGTGCAGTGAGCTTACAGAGACACTTAAAACATGTACGAGCGCTTCTGATAAGGCACTGTTAATGGCTGAAAAGAGGATCCATAAATTAAAAGCACGAGCATTTTACAGGCTTTTGAAAGAAAAAAGAGATGATTTAATGGTACTTTCATTCGACTGCCAAAAGAATCAAGTGCTTCCCCAAAGTAGCTGACCAGGCAGCTTATTATAGCCGTCACCTCAGTACCTATCGATTTAACCCCCCTGTACATATGTTCAGCGATATTCACTGGTTCAAGTTATTTGGATTTTAGTAAAATTTTTGAAAAAATCAGATTTCATCCTTAATTTCGCAATTGCAGCCAAAATATTGGGTCTGCGACCCTGTCTTTTTTTTTTTTTAAAAAGATGAATGTGGGCCTTCGGTACCCCTATACCAATTTACTCTTAGATTTATAAAAAACCAAATATTAAAATTATTGCAATATTTCTTTGAAAAATCTAATCTTTACATTAACTTTATATGGTTCTAAAAAAATATTTCCTATATTATTTTTTTCTGCAATCTATCTTAAAAGCATCTGGCTTTCATGAAGAATAAATCATAAAAAATTTGATTTGACTAGTACGGAGGCATCATGTTGAAAAGTGTAATTAAAATAGTGTAAGTGCCAAAAATCCGTGATTTGTTAACAAAAACTACTGGATCATGTCAAGGAAAAGATAGCCAAATAAAAGCATTATATCTTGCTCTTACACCCTTGTGATTGACTGATTAGGTACTATGCTATTTTTTATTCTGAATTTGAATTTTGGAATGAAGACTGCGTTATCTTGCACCGCTGTGATTGGCTGAATAGGTAGTAGTTTTAAATTTGAATTTTTCGAACAAAGATTGCACATTATTGAATTCTATGCACAGACAATCCGTAATATTTAGTAATACTAAAGCAAAATTAAACTAAATACTTACAAACATCATCTAAGTATATAGCGGTGAACTTCAGAAAAAATACTTACATAAGCCTGAACGAAGATGGGCTGAAAAGATGCATACAAAAAAGTACGGATAATTTTGTATGTATTCTAAATCTTCCAGTGAGAAACTTAGAAAGTAAAGATGCACCTTGTAAGGCTATATTTCTAGGTCACGAATCGACGTCATTATGTACTATGATAAATAAACAATGTAAGCCCGCTTGGATTGAATTACATTCAAGTAATACATGGCTTATGACTTGCTGCGATGACTCATGCATGTTTAGAACTGTATGCGCGGGAGAGGTCACATCTCATCAAATAAAGTACTCTGCACTTGTTACACTAAGACAAGGATGCGTGATACAAACTAAAGATCTAAGCATATCTTCACACAACCTCTGTATATATCTGAAGCGATTCCTTCATACGGTTTTATCTCTTTTTAGGGTTGGAAATATGTACGAGGACGTACAGATGAATGCATGTGGCATCATTCTATCGAACTTACTGAATCGGCATATTTCCGCCCCTACTAACCAGTGCGACACTGACCGCGACGCGATACTACCGTATGAAGGCTCGTTAACTTCCTATGTGTTTTACGTGTTATAATTTTAATAAACTTTTGAAAAGTGTTCAGTGATTTCACTTATTCACTAACTTTACATAACTACTAATGTACGTACACCTCCGTACAATTTAATTAAAACTTAAACACGCAATTATTTAATAAAATGGTTTATATATATTACATTATAGGTAGGCCTACCTACATAATACGAACATCTTTTCCAACCATTCCGGCCAGTTACCAGTTGGGCCGGATAAGGTGCGGTGTAATTGCGCCCAAAAGTTCGCCTTGCGGCAAACATTTTGTAAGCGGTCTACTTGAAATGCTTATAACTTTTTTCAATTACAACTGAAATGACGTTGTTTGGTATCATTGGAAAGCTGCTTTCATATAGATGAATCGATACTAAATATAAATTAAGTCAAACAAATTATGTTAAACAAAACCATCTGAAGAAACATAACGTAAACTGCTATGTATATGGTATGTTGGTGTTTACTTATCCATACTTATCCATGTGTTAAGATCATCACAATCTTATGATTGCTTCAGGGCTGAACGAAGCTTTCAGAAAATACTAATATTTTAACAATAAATCGTTGATTTGTGAACAAATTAATTATTTTGTGTCAGTGGGAAAAACCGTGATGCGAACAAAAAAATATTGTATTGGTTATAATATCTTGTGAATAAATATTTTTGTACTACGGAAGGTTTGTTTTTTTTGTGCTTGATATTGAATCTGTTAACTCAAATAAAATATCAAAAACACAGTCTAGCCTTTCATTTGTAAATTAAAAATCTTTTTATACATAGAGGTCTATTTTATCCAAGTTGTTGGTTCTGCACTGTTATTTATCGTATCTAAGCCTTCGCACTCATACCAATTATATGTCATTCGACGCGCCTACTCACCACGGACAAAAAATATGAACACAAGTAGGGTCGAATTTCAAGGAGAAAGTCATAAATAGCCATAATAGTACAAGTACCAGATGTCGAACCGCGCGTCGGCTCAAAAAACCTGGGCAGCGCGCGAGTCGCATCAACGACGCGAGGGCGCGCGTCGCAGGTGCGGATAATAATTTAATCCAATTATTTACTCTGTAAAGGTTCAGACTGGCGATTCGCGTTATCATGTTTTGTTGTTTCGGGACTTTCCAGAAATTACGCGACCAGCAGGTACACAACGACGATCCCTCACAACACACAACACCATATTCGCACAACGCCCGGTCCACCGATAGCATCCGCACCTAGGCGTTTAGCACTAGATAAATTTAAGATTGCTAGGGACGAATTTGAGTCTATGTTAGCCAACGGTACAGCTAGACCCTCCGAAAGCCCGTGATCTTCCCCATTGCACTTTGCCCCAAAAAAGGAAAATGGGTGGCGTCCATGCGGCGACTATTGGAAACTTAACGCTAGAACCATCCCAGACATGTACCCGATACGACACATACACGACTTTACGCATAACATCGCTGGTTGCCGTATCTACAGCACCATAGATATCGTAAAGGCGTATAATCAGATACCGGTCTGCGCGGATGACATAGGAAAGACGGAGATTACGACGCCATTTGGGATGTATGAGTTCCCATTCATTCAATTCCCATTCAATTTTGGCCTTCGTAACGCCGCACAAACGTTTCAACGCTTCGTGGACGAAGTTACGCGAGGACTCGACTTCGTATACTGTTGACGAGTTCTTAATTTTCAGTAGGGACGAATCTGAACATGAGAATCACTTGAAGCAAGTGTTTACCAGGCTACGCGACTACGGAATGGTCATCAATGTATACAAATGTGTCTTCGGAGCTCCAGAGATAACCTTCCTAGGTTATCGCATCTCGGAGAGCGGAACCAAGCCTTTGGATACTAAAGTTCTGGCTATTCGTGACTTTCGCCCACCGAAGGATGTTAGGTCTCTCAGACGGTTCCTGGGCATGGCCAATTTCTACAGGCGTTTCCTGCCTAACGCCGCCCAAACCCAAGCACCTCTAAATTCCCTTCTAACTGGGTCAGTCAAAAGTTCCGCGCCCATCAACCTTACCGGCGACGTTCTGAAGGCTTTCTTGGACACCAAAGTAAGCCTCGCTCTCATCCACTTTGCCAGGCTAATTTAGCTTTAGTGACAGATGCGTCAGACAAGGCTTTGGGCGCAATCCTTCAACAATTCTGAGATAGCACCTGGCAACCACTTGCTTTCTTTTCTAGGAAATTGAAGCCGTCTCAAATAAAATATTCCCCGTATGACCGTGAGCTTCTCGCGATCTACAAGGCGATTAAGTACTTCAAGCACATGCTCGAAGCGAGACACTTCACGGTTTACACCGATCATAAACCGATCAGTTATGCCTTTCACGAATCAATATAAATATCTACCGCACGTAAGTCGTTTTATTCACCTGACCTATAAAGTTAATTCAACTGATCAGTCGAAACGTCAAAACTCAGGTGATGGTGAACAGTCTTCACCGTCCGTATAATCTCAACAGGAAGATGATACTTAGCTTGTATCTAGTGACTTACTGCAATCGAGTAGCAAAGACAAATTATAGATGTGATAGATCCAGGTACTTGGTCGGGCCACGAGAAATTAACAGATCAACAAAGGTCATTCTTGAGCATTTTCGCAAATCACCACCACCAAGCCAGCTGCCACCTCGACACACAACCCAAGTAACACAGCAAAGCAGTATAGCAGCCTCCTTACAGCATTTCTGTATCGTTTGCGCATTTTGAGATAGATAGACAGATAGATAGACAATACTTTTATTGCACACTTAAAAATAAAACAAAAAAGGTAAAAAAAAAAAATACAAGATAATATCTTGTATTTTTTTTTTTTTTACCTTGTATATTACCGCTCAAGAGCGATCTCTACCAGACAACCGTGGATGGATAGGATCGTTGGACTGAAATAGTTAGTAGTTTGAGATAGTTCTTTAATTGGATTACAAAAGTTTAAACGGCTAGTAAAGTGCTTATTTGGGCACAAATTATACGGCTTTAGATCCTAAATAGGTTCACAATAGTTGCTTTACTGCATTACAGTTGCATTATATTAGTATTATTGTGATCAATTAAATTATCCGTCGGATTAAAGAAGCATTATTACGGCCAATTAAATTGCCAATCGCATTAAATAAGCATTATTAAGGCCAAAGAAATTGCCAGTCGCATTAAAGAAGCATTAAACTAGCACTATTATTGATAGAGAAAATGGTAACTGCATTACAAAAGCATTAGACTAGCATTAGCGTGAACCAAAAGAATGATTGAAGCTATTTAAGTGTTCACAGTTCGAAGTATTACATGATTGCAAAAAAATCTTTATTGCCTGCCTTATACGTTATAAAATACATTAATTGAACTACTTGTCTTGCAATATACGGTCGAACTTAGGCCTCGGTCTCGAATTTTGCGGGCAGCGGGGCGGCGGCGGCGGCGGCGCGGGAGCGGCAGGATCTTATGCGTATCGTCAAATGGACCGGGTCTCGAAAACAGCGGCGCGGGAGCGGCGCGGGGGCGGGCAACGAGCGGTGCACTCCAGTCGAGCGGTGACCGTCCCGCGTTGCGCGTCTGCATTGTAGTATAGTGTTGTACTTTTTTTTTGTGACGTATCAAAATGTCCTCGGACGTGCAAGAGCAAATTATTTCGGCAATCTTTGAGAGGAGACCCATATGGAACAGCAAAGATGTGAACCATAAAAATAGAAGAATAATTAATCAATTATGGGAAGAAATAAAAAACGAACTGAATATTGAAGGTAGGTGAATATAAAAATTATTTATTATGTTATATACAATGCTTATTATGGTTTACAAATTAATTAGTAGCTAATGGGATTATTTACAAAATATTCTTTGAATTTTTCACGTATATATTGTGCTTGATAAGACGCCCGGGCGTTGGTTTGTAATCGTGTTTGTAATGTTTGTTGATTCGTATTGACAGTAATATAGGCAATGTCATTATCACCGTCCTTATCTCGGATAATGTTATGCAACAAACAGCAAGTTTTGATGAGTAATCTTGCATGACATTTGTTTGTCTCTATGGGCGATCTGAAAATATGCCACTTGGATCTTAAAATTCCGAAAGCACACTCAATAGTCTTTCGAGCCCGCGATAATCGCTTATTAAATAACTCATTTTGTGCATTAAGTACGCTTTGTGGATAAGGTCGCATCAAATATGTTTTGAGTGGATATCCTTCATCTCCAATAAAAACCATTGGTAGAACGATATCTGATGTGGGTAGATATTGTGGACCTGGTATATTGTAGTTATTACTTTGAAGTAAACGGTTCAAATTAGAGTAATGGAATGTCCCTGCATCGCTTTGTTTCCCTCTTCCTCCAACTTCTATACAAATGAATCTTTTGTCAGCATCCGCGACCGCTTGCAAGTGCATCGAAAAGAAATGTTTATAATTATAATGCGAAGATCCAGCGAACTTAGGATTTTTTATTCGACAGTGCTTGCCATCAATAGCACCAACGCAATTAGGAAATTGCCATTTTTCATAGTATTTTTCCGTTATATTTTTCAATAATTCTTCTGTCGGTTTTGGCATACGTAAATGTACCAAATTTTTCCATATAGCTTTACAAGTGCCATAAACTATGTTGGCTACCGTTGTTTTTCCCATTCTGAATGACAACGACAGTCTTTTGAAAGGCTGCCCACTCGCCAAAAACCTGAAAATTAAAGCATGTATATGTTAAAGTTATGTATGTAATAAATAGTCTGTTCGTTCTTTGTTTCAGTGACCGATTTAAAGAAGAAATGGAAAAATTTTAAAGATCACTATAGAAAGGAATTAAAAAAAAATCCTGCCCCTAGATCAGGAGATGCCGGAAATGTTAATCAACCCTCAAATTGGCAATATTTTTCTCAATTGAGGTTTTTGCAAGATGAAGTTGTACCAAATGTTACTGAGGGTAATTTAAGCAGTACTGAAGTAAGTAATCAGACAAGTAATGATTCTTTTGAGATAGAAGACATATCTGGAGAAAACTCTCAAGAAGATACAACCGGTCATAATGAAGAATCTTCTATTTATCCACAACAACCTTCTACATCCTCACGACAGGCTCCTGTTTCTTCTCAAGAAGCTTCTACATCATCGCAAGAAATTTCTACGCCTCCAAGAGAAGCTTCTGCGTCACAACGATCAAGAAAAAAGAGAACAGCGAATGACATAAGAACTGAATTTTGAAGAACTGAGTTTTAAAGTTGCTCGTTCGGCGAGCGTACGAAGCGGACGTGTTACAATTTCACTTAAAATTTGCAAAAATACAGCTGATCAAATTTCAATCTTAAACGTACGACTCAAAGTCGCTTTTTGCCCAAACAAGCGCACGCACTTGAGTCATAATTACACTGAGTGAGCCCAAACCAGTTCTCGACTAACCAGCCTATTCAACGTGCCCGCATACGTCACGCGCTAGTGCAAACTTAAAGGTACGTCTACACTAGATCTTCAAACCAATAATCTGAGAAAAAATGAGTCCACCAAATAAAACAGGTTCACAGCCTGATCTGTCAAAGATGACAAGCTCTGCGGATGCTGGACTGCAGCAAATGCTCCGATCTAAGAGAAAAACTCCTGATCATGAAAACGTCTCTAAACAAGAATTCTCAAACTTTCGTGATGAAATGATTAGTTTAATGAAGGACTTTACTGCATCACAAAACAAATTCCTCGAAAAAATTTCTGATGATGTCTCTGGAATTAAACAGGACATGAAAATCTTACAAGATACGACACAAACAATCATCTTAGAGCACACCTCGATGAAATCCGATATTCTAAACTTAAAAACCTCGCAAACAGAAACACAAACAAAACTTGATAACATAACAACTAACATAGAAATGCTCAGTCATGGAATACCATTACCTAATCAACCAGCTGCTAACCAAGGTCTCAATAATGATGATATTTTTGCTGAAGTCCAAGAGAGATGCCGGAGGGAGAAAAATATTATCATCAGGGGAGTACCTGAATCAAAAGCTCAAAACTGGCAAGAAAGAACTTCATATGACCTAGCTGAAGTCCAAGAGATTACAAAAAAAATCATTCCAGACTGCCCTGAGCCTATAAAAGTAATGCGACTTGGGAAATACATCCTCGGGAAACATAGGCAACTAAAAGCATGTTTTTCGTCTGCAGAAATAGTTAGAACAATCCTTCGAGACAGATCGAACATAGCGGACAATAGCATTAAAATATATTCTGATCAAACAGTTTGCCAACAAAAGCAAATAAAAGCACTAAGAGAAGAATTAGAAAGAAGATTACAAGAAGGGGAGAAAAATTTAGTGATTAAATATATAAGAGGAATTCCGAAAATTATAGAAAACAATTCAAAAAACTAACTGAAATTCCGCTCAACCTAAAAAACACACAAGAGCGCTCTGAAAATATGACATATGAAATTGTAGCTAATTATGAAAAAATTAATAGAAGTAAAACGTCACTTAACATTTTTTACGCTAATATAAGGAGCTTGGTAAAGCCTGGAAAGCTGGACGAATTGAAATGCATATTAACAGCCTTACCAAAAATACACGTCGTAATCTTGGTTGAAACCTGGATTAAATCTGAAACTGAAGCAAAAAGAATAAAACTACATAACTATAACCACTATTACAATTTTAGATCCCACTCAAGAGGTGGCGGAGTCTCGATTTTTGTACATGATACTATAAAGCATGACCTCATAGGAGGCATATGTGAAGAAGACAACCACTACTTATGGATCCACCTAGAAAGATTCTCCTTGGATATTGGAGCAGTTTATAAACCAGAAAGAACCAACAATAACAATTTCTTCGAATCATTTACAGTACAATTACAAGAACATAAACGAGCCATCATATTCGGTGACTTCAATTTTGATTTACTCAAAAATGATAGACCTGTAAAAGAATATAAGAAAATAGTTACACAAAGTGGCTACTGTATACTGAATAAAGCCAATAAAAAATATTGTACTCGTGAAACTACAACCTCTAAGACCATACTCGACCATATCTGCACTAATGTCAAAGAACGTGACCTTCATATGGCTATTATAGAATCATCGTTATCTGATCACAAACAGATATATTTCGAAATTAAACAATATAAGCATAAACCTCCAATGAAAAAGAAATATGAATCAATAAATTACGCTAATCTTCAGAAACATATGGAAAATATCAAAGCTACAGAATTAAATGACGACTACTTAAATCTAGAACAATACATACAACAAGGAATTTCAAGCAATAAGATAACAAAAACGAAAATCATGAACCCTCCGATGAAGGATTGGATAAACAAAAATGTTATAGACAAAATCAACAAGCGAAACGAATTATGGAGACAGCACAAAGAAAACCCAGGGAACAAACAGATGGAAGAACAATTTAAAACAGAAAGAAACAGAACATTTGAATATATACAAAATACTAAAACCGAATACTATAAAAAAGAATTTAAAAGTTGTGATGGAAAGCCTAAAAAAATGTGGCATTTAATTAATAATTTATCAAACAACAAAGTCAAAGAAAACGATGCTCCTTCAAAGATTGTATCTACTAAAGGTATTATCACAGACCCACTAGAATTATGTAATCACTTCAACGATTTTTTCGCTAACATCGGCACTACCCTCAGTCAACAGATACCAACACAATATCACACGTATCCCTCTCAAACAATATCTTCTAACAACCCAGATAAACTAACACAATTTAGACTCGCTACACAAGACGAAGTTAAAAAAGTAATCAATAACCTTAAAACAAATACTAGTACAGGTATCGATGGAATTAGTGCTAAAGTCGTTAAATGTATTAAAGAGCCTATATTAGAATGCATAACAAAATGTATAAACAAATGCTTAGAGGTAGGTTATTTTCCAGATAGTCTGAAGCGTGCTAAAGTCACTCCGATCTTCAAAGCTGGTTCTAAACAAGATCCTGGAAACTACAGACCTATCTCTGTACTACCCATTGCTTCTAAAATATTTGAAAAAATAATACATCAGCGCTTTACTGAGTTTTTAGTATCAAATAACCTCTTAACTGACCGTCAGTACGGGTTTCGGACAAAGTCTAACACGCTGTCAGCAACCATTGACATTATTACTAAATTAAAAACTAAAATTGACCAAAAACAAATAGCTATTGGAACTTTCATAGATTTGCAAAAGGCTTTTGACACCATAAGTCACGAAATACTACTAGAAAAGGTTTCTGAACTAGGTATTGGAGGACCTGCCTTTCAGTTAATAAAGTCTTACTTGTCAAATCGTTTCCAAGTGGTTAAAATTAAAGATCATACAAGCAACTCACAGCCTATTAAATGCGGTCTGCCGCAAGGATCTATCATAGGACCATTGTTATTCTTATTATATATAGATAGTATACATAAAATTGGCTTAAAAGGACATATCACTCTGTATGCAGATGACACCTGCTTATTTTATTTCGGTGACAACATCAAATCTATTATAGATGATGCACAGAGTGATCTTAACCTACTCCAGACATGGTTCTCATACAATCTGTTGACTATAAATGCAAAGAAAACTAAATATATAATTTTTTCTGCAAAAAATAAGGTTATTCCAAGTCATGAGTTATTACATATAAACGGAGTTACAATCGATAAGGTCAACAAAGAAAAATACCTTGGACTAATTCTGGACAACAGATTGTCATGGAAACCGCACCTGGAAAGCATAGACAAAAAGTTGACGTCACTAATGGGATGCCTACGCGGTATTACTAGATGTCTACCTCTTAACGTTCGTTACAACATATACAATAGTCTTGTAAAACCACACTTGGACTACCTTATAGAAGTATGGGGCACGGCCGCAAAAACCAACCTTGAATTTCTCCAAATTACACAAAATAAACTTATTAAAGTACTATTCTCTTATGACTATCTAACTTCAACTAAAAAAATTTACAACGAAACTAAACTTATGAAAATATCTCAAATCTATCACTACAACACATGCATACTTATAAGAAAAATATTGAACAAAGACATTCACTCAGAAGTAGTATTTACAAAAAATATACACATTCACAAACGAAACCTAAGAAATGCACATAATATCCGTCTACAGAAATGTAGGACTAACTACGGCATGAAAAACATAATGTTTGAAGGAGCGCGTTTATATAACAGTCTACCTAAAAATATTAAAGACCTAAAAACTCTAGCTCAATTTAAAACTCGCCTTAAGTGCCACATTTTACAAAGTTGTCCCTAAAAATAGTCAAGCTTACATTATTTAATATTTCAGAAATTGTGTATAGTGTGTGCGCGCCTTTACTTTGCTCTGTACAGTATTTTTGCTAACTACCCACATCATTTTAATAATATAGCTCGTACCGAACTACTAACATAATAATAAGCTTATTTTGTTTCTCACCAGTGATTATTAATCTTTTGAGAAGTAAATAAATATCTTAAACCTATTTTTAGAATTGGAAAGGAAAAGGATAAGACTGCTGGAAAATGATTTATCAAATCAAAGTAGAAACGAGGCTTCTCGAAATGAGAATAAGTCTGATGACTACTACTTTTTTATGAGTTTGCTTCCACAAATGGAAAAATTCACGCCTGTTCAAAAGTTTAGAGTAAGACAAAAAATTAATCAAGCTCTTCTAGATGAGTTAAGTGTAAATGAAAGCACGTACACTACTAATGAATCATATATGTATGGGTATAGTACTCAACAATAGAGGTATATCAATCTTATAATGAAAATACTGTCAATAAATAACAAAACTGTGATTTAAATAGTTAGTGAGTGACATACTTGTTTTCATCGAAAATCAAAACAAAATTTATAATATATGTATTGCCTTCAAATATGACTGCGCAATGTAGTTTACTGTAAATGTCTATATAAGTTTTATTGAAAATTTTCACGCGCTTTCAATATTTTGTGTTTTAGGCGGATTACACAATTGTTTTTACGAAAACAATTGTGTAATCCTAGTAATGAATGAATTTTGCTTAATTAACATAATAGTATGGGTTGGGCATTACTAAATTAAGTTATATCATTACTATTAAAGGCTATTGCTTTTATAAATAGGTCCGAATGATAATACTTTTTGGTTATAAAATATTTCCAAAATGGTGTCGCTCTATGGCAGCCTGGTGAGCCTTTAAAAAGGCTTATTAATGCCGCCAGCAGTATAAATACTCACACGTGAACAATGATTAAGTCAGAGGCCACAGAGAAGACTTTTCAGTAACCACTGTAGTGCCGTTCTTTATAAAGTAGTTCTATATGGGTTCACCGGTTTACCAGTAGGTCTTTTGATTAACCATTGTAGTGCCATACTTTATACAGAAGTTCTATAAGGGTTCATTGGTATACCAGTTAGGTAGGTACACGATGTAGACTGAAATAGTGTCATTTCAATTTTGGGGATCCATAATCAAAACAATGAAACCAGTGGTCCCATTTAAATTTTTTTGTAAAACTTGAATCCTTTGGCCAAGTATTGGCCGATGTGACTTATGATGATTGCATAAATCATATTAATAAGTTATGATTTATTCATAAGTAATTCATGCTTTTTTAAACTATCTATGTTAATAGTCATGATAGTTTAAAAAATAAAATAAAGTCATTTAAAATGGAATATTTACCATGATTTGACCGTGATCATGGCGCATGAAACTGTGCCAAAATATTGGATAACTCAAAAATCAAATCATGGTAAATATCTCGTTTTAAATGTCTTTAGGATTTATGTTTTGTTTTATGCCAAGATTTAACAAAAAAAATATTAAGTATATATTTTCATTCGAGTAGGTAGAGGTACTTGAATATCGGTCAGTTAACCAGATCTTATTTCAATGCCGCCCGCCCGCCGCCGCGCCGCCGCCGCCGGCCGCACCGTAGTTATACCTTAGATACACTGATACAGTTGTTTACGTAGTGTGAGCGAGACAACGCTATGCATGTTTAAAGCGATGTCCGGCGCGCAAAGCACACCGCAGCGGAACGGGAACCCAATTTGTCAGTCATACGTCCGTTATTTTCTTCATTCTCGGTGTAGTGTAGTCAGGTTAAGTAGCCATCAAATATATCTGTACACTTTAGGATGGTCAAAAACTTCAGAAAACACACTTATAGGTATCTGTTTTATGGAGGACGCTTTTTTATAATATTGTTTTCTTATTTTCAGACATTTTGCACCAAACATGCCGTACAAAATCTTACAGACTACAGAGCGAGGTCAAACACAACTAGTAATAGTACCTTCTTTTTCGGAGGAAAAGGGAACATTGTGGTGGCTTAAAAAACTTCAGAAAAAATACTCTAGAGAAGAAAACTCCAAGCCCGATGAATAGGGATGGAAACAAATGGCTTGCATTCTAAAAAGAAACGATATATGAACCTACGAGTTTGCCGAAGCGGAATTGTCTAAGATGGAAGAAAATTCTGACACAAACTTAAATGAAAACAGCATGATTGCACCCCGGACAACCATAGTTCAAAATCAAGAATTAATGAAATTTGAAAATATTGCCAACCAGTTGGTAAGTGAATTTTTTGTCTTGGTAGTGTGCATGATCTAACCTAGCATGCGTTCGCACGCGTGTTTGTTCACGTAAGAAAGCGCGGCGCGCGGGCCCGGTTGCGGGTGCGGGCGCGGAGTCATGGCGAGTTCGTGTCCCATTAGGCTGATTTTAGTCTCAGTTGATCAGCACTACTGACAGATTTTTAAGGCTGGAAGAACAGCGATTACAGCTAGAACGCCGGAAAACCATATTTGGAGGCTGTTACATCTGGTATTCAAAGCCAAATGGAGCAACTGTCCGAGATACTACACGACGACACCAGACACCAAACACTAAGTGTATACATCGAATGTGTGTGTGTACGTCGCCGCGACACTTAGTTGCAGATGTAATGACGGTGTTGCTCAGTGTCTGTGTCGCTGCCGTGAAGACGGGACGCGCAGCGCTGTCCGACACGAGTGTCGTTAATTTCAAACCTGCGCGAAATTTTTAGGTAGACCAATGACGTCACGCGCGTGGTCAACTGAGGAAATAAAATCTTTGATTTTATATTTTGAAGCGCTGCCAGAACTATGGCAAATATCAAATCCCGATTATAAAAATCGAGTAAAGAAAACAGCAGCGGTAGTAAGTTTGGCCGAACAATTTAATACTTCTGCTTAGGAAATAAATACAAAACTGCACAATTTACGAACGCAGTTTAATAACGAACTGAGAAAACTTAAAAAAAAAGAAGAGTGGACAAGGTACAGATGAAAATTATGTAAGCACTTGGGAATACGTAATAAGTTTACAATTTTTAATGCCGAGTACCGTACCAGCAAATGAAACGCAACAAAATTTGGTGAGTTGTCTTTATGTAATGTTGGTAGGTAGGAGGAGTAATTAACACGACTGTAGTAGGTTGAATACTGAATATTTATTGAATTAAAACATGCCTTTTTATACTAAAATTCAATCTCTAATTTTAATTACATTGTTTTATTATTCCTTATCTGAAATCGGATTAAGTTGTAATCCGATAATCTTGTTTATCTAATAAAATGTAATTCTAATTTCTTTATCTGATTAATAGGTATTCGTCATTGAGTGACGTCTACGTTCGGTACCTACTAATACGTTAGGTACCTATGTACACCACAGAAGTACTCTGTGAACCAGCAAACATCTAAATCTGCCTTTCAGCCTGCCTATTGCTCTTTCCACTGTGTTGCGCGGTAGCGTGCATTTTATTGTAATAGCCTTCATTAGTTCCCTCTTCGGCGTTGGGCACGGGAGTAATTAAATATGAACGCTGTGGATATCCAGAATCCCCTAGAATGTAAATAATTGTATTTTATAAAATCACACTATTTTTAATATATAAATTATCCATTATGTTGAATACTACCTAGCAAATAAACATTTTCATTAGCATTCACCATGTACGAAGATGAATGCATGTGGCATCATTCTATCGAACTTACTGAATCTGCATATTTACGCCCCTACTAACCAGTGCGACACTGACCGCGACGCGATAAAACCGTATGAAGACCATACTTATGTGTTTTACGTGGTATAATTTTAATAAACTTTTGAAAGGTTTTAAGTGATTTTACTCATTAACTTTACATAATACATACTAATGTGGGTGAATCTACTATTTTACCCACACTTTGCTGTCCCCGACCATTTTATAATAAAATACGCTAATTGGTTATATTTACACACATATTGAGTATAGCTATGGTATCTAAGATAATTAGGCACAACGGTAAACTAGGATACGTTCTCTAAAATGTGTAATTTCCATGAAAAATTGTGGTAACTCAGTGTACATAAAATTGTCACCATACAAAATATTCCTGTCCAAAGACCACATTGACCATGTTAACTTTCATTTTAAATGAATTTAAACTTCAAACATTCGGTTAATTCTTAGTACATAATAAGACAATAAGTAATAGTTTATCGTGTGCATATAATAATAGAGATGGACCAAATCATTTTTTCATAAAAAAATCTCTAAACTGTGTCCCTTACTAAATTGATTTTACCTTCGTATTCTGAGTTACACTTGTAAATTCCACCCGGAAACACAGAGATGGCGCTATTTGCCGTAGGTACCTTCGTTTGTGTTGGCTTTTGCTCGCATGGCGCGGCGGTGTCCTTTGATACTGCTGTCGAGCCGCCAGTCCGCGGAGAACGTTCGCAGGGAGTGCGTGTCTTTTTGTGTCGTCTACTGAGTGACCGCGATTTCTCGATGTAAGTTTAATATTTATTGATTATAATCAGATGTTTTGTAGTACTTATCATATGTTTTCGATTAAAGTTTAGTTTTAATACCCTACTCAAATTATAATGTGCTCTTTTCATAAAAATATGCCGATTGTCTGCTGAGTTACTTGTATACTGAGTTACATTGGTGGTAACTCCAAAGACATTCTTGGTAACTCCTAAGACATCCACGGACTTAGTGATACTGGCTTACTGCTTGCTTATAGTAAAATTGACTCTATTTCAACAATTTTTAAAACCGACGTACGTTACAAACGTAACTATTTACCTATAATATGTCAGATAGATTGATGATTTGAAATGTAGACAACAATTTTAATGAATGATGATATCGTTGATTATTGTTGTTTGGTACAATCTAAATTAGTAAATTACCATCATTATTTTAGAAATGACTAAAAAGGTTCAAAACGTTATATTTATATCGTTTTTTTTTGTTTTTTTTTCGCCGGTTTTATTTTTATTGTACATTGACTTAGTTTAATTATATGACTGCTTATAGTTAATAGTAACCTACTTAAATATAAATATAAAATGTAAATAATATTTTCAGAAATATTGATTGTCCTGAAATGGCTCGACTAACGGCGGCAGAAAAACAAAGAAGATACAGGGAGAGACTTAAAAATAACCCCGAAAAATACGAAGAGGCTAAAAAAAAGCACCGTGAGCACTACCACAAAGTTAAACGGCTCGCAAAAGACTTAACACCAAAAGAAAAAAAGCAAGCAAACGTCATCTGGAAATTGAGACAAAGAGAATACAGAAAGAAAAGGAAGAATTTACAATCGGTCTTGGAGGCAACACCACCTAGTTCCCCGGTATGCGAGCTCAATGCCTACATTGAATCACCACCAGTATCTCCAGCATCAATAGCACCCCGAGAACGCGGACGAAAGAAAGTAAGAAAAGATAGAAGTAAAGTGTACAGAGAGAACAAAAAATTACTAGAAGAAAACAAGAAGTTGAAAAAGAACTGTGAGAAGTACAAGAAAAGACTGAATAGAAACAAAATAAAAGAAAGGGAATCTAAGGATCAGAAACAGAAACAAAAGTATAAGATATTGACAAATTCCATCAAAGACGATGAAAGAGTTAAGAGCCATAAGGAGAAACGATTGTTCAAAAGCCTTTTTAAAAGTGCTGACATAGAAAAATGTAGAAAGAAGACACAGTTACTACGAGAAACCTTGGAAATAAACCGACAGTACGCTAAAAAGACAACGTCACTACGCCCTGTGCTGCTTCAGAAAAAAATTCATCAGTTTTTCCTTCGTGATGATGTCTCCAGAGCAACAGCAGGGAAAAAAGAAACATTGACTCGAAACTGTCAGAAAGTACAGAAGAGGTATTTGTTGGACACAATGCGAAAACTTTACAGAGATTTTACAGAAGAAAACCTTGGCACGACTTGCTCATATTACTATTTTACCAAAAATCGTCCGTTTTACGTCAAAAGTGCATCAGTCGATGCTAGAGAAACGTGTTTGTGTAAAACTCATGCCAACATTACATACAAGGCTCAAGCACTGAAAAAACAAGGGTTCCCCCAAATTTATGATTTGAATGCAATTATCAAAAGCACAGTTTGCAGCGACCAGTCTAAGAATTGTATGTATAATAACTGTGAGACATGCAAAGACAAAAAGGTGGCATATGTTGACGAAAAAGTAGCCGGTGTTATAGTACAGTGAATGGATAAGAAAGGAAGGAAAGTACGAAAAAGATGGGAAGAAATTTAAGTCTATGAAGAATGTGAAAGAAGAACAATGTGTCGATGCTGCGCGCTTATTGCAAACATTTGATGAAGATATTGTCCGTTTTAAGAAACATGTCTTTAACATTAAGATCCAGTTTCATAATTTTCGGAAGTGCCTTAATGATCTACAAGCTAATGAGTGCGCAATTGTTGTCGATTTTAGTGAAAACTTAATTGTAAGTATCATGAAGAGGTCCTATCCCACCATTTTGGAGGCTCTCGAAACCAAGTGTCCTTGCATACGGTTATGGTTTATACGTACGACACCGAAAAGAAATACTTGGCGAACTCTTTTTGTACAATTTCTTCGTCAAATTGTCATCAACCTGCCGCCATCTGGACACACTTGCACCCAATCTTGCAATGGGTAAGAAACGAGCATGAAGCTGTGGATACCGTCCATTTCTTTTCCGATGGACCGTCGACACAGTACAGACAGAAGCAAAACTTTTATTT
Organism: Eupithecia dodoneata; assembly: GCA_947044415.1. Taxonomy (NCBI): domain Eukaryota; kingdom Metazoa; phylum Arthropoda; class Insecta; order Lepidoptera; family Geometridae; genus Eupithecia; species Eupithecia dodoneata. Next base: position 9,470,709 of record OX345670.1, read on the forward strand.
GCTTTGCACGAAATACTCAAAGTATTTCGTGTTTCGTCTATGGATTTGCTGCTACTACCTGGTCTTTCTTCGAAGCGGGTCATGGTAAAGGTCCTGCAGATGGAATTGGAGGATTTTTGAAGCGCACTGCCGATAAGATTGTTGCCGCAGGTACAGATATTCCTAATGCGCAAGAATTCATTAATAAATTAGACGGAACCAGTAAGATAAAGCTCTTCTTAATAGAAGACGATGATATTAAAAAAACACAAGTTGAACTGCCTAAATCGATACCACGGCTTATTGGTACCTTACAAGTCCATCAAGTTTTTACAGAAGAAAGAAATTCTTTGAAACACAGATGGCTTAGTTGCTTTTGTACATCTACGAAAAGAGGATTCTGCACCTTGGTTATTTGCCTATTTAAGTCTAAATATAATATGATTCGATACATGTCAATATTTAAGTAAAGCTATGCACAACACAAAAACTTCCATACTATTGTCGGTGCGAAATTGAGCGACATCTGGCCAAGCATTAACATCATTGAGATAATCATTTATGGAGTAGAAAGCCTTCCTGATGAGATTTAGTTTTATGTAATTTTTAAATTTACTAATAGGGAGCTCAGTTGCTTCAGATGGAAGCTTATTATAGAAGCGCACGCTATTGCCCATAAATAATTTCCCTACCTTGTGTAATCTAAATGATGGGATGTGTAACTTGTTCTTGTTTCTTGTATTTCTATTGTGAACATCACACTTTTTCATAAGGCTATCCTTATTTTTGTGGGTATACATTAAATTTTCATAGATGTATTGTGATATTAAAGTCAGAATATTAATGTTTTTAAATAATTCCCTCAAAGAATCTCGTGGATTTAACTTATAAATAGCGCGTACCGCCCTTTTTTGAAGAACAAATATGGTCTGGATGTCAGCTGCCTGTCCCCAAAGCAAAATACCATAATACTATGGAAGTAACTGAAATAAACTAACCTAGACAACTCCAAACGTTATACGAAATGGCTTTAAAAAAGGAGGTATCTACCCTTTCAACCCGAACGTAATCCCAAAAGAAAAATATGACCCCGAGGCATATAAAAGATGGCAAAAGAATATAACTGATTTGAGAGAGCCTAAACTGTTAAGCCAGTTATGCCTCAACGCTATTAACAATACCATGAATAGTAATTTCAATCAAAACCGTGAGACAGCGTCGACAACAACAACGAACACAACGTTCGAAAAATTGCTGCTAAAAATGGTAACTCAAAAACCAAACCAACCTAAAACAAAAATGAAACGTATAGCAAAAGGGGCTGAGGTAATAACTCGGAAAATTCTAGAAAAACATAACCAAATAAACCAGAGCTTCATAGAAGAGTCACAAATATTACCGTCAACATCCAAAAATTATGATCCACAACCTGGAACATCGGGTACAAACACAAACAAAAATTTAAATGCCAAAAAGAAAAATCTACAAGAACCTAAATAAAAAAGGTGAAAAGACCCGCGAAGATATTGAAGAACTGTAGAAGCTCAACGACTTTTGATAGCTGTGAAATGAGCTTACATAGTGATTCAGATACAGCAGATATATTCAGTGATTTTGAAATGGAAGAAAATGAAAAACATGAAAAAAATTAAAATGATCATCATTTTAATTTTTTAAAATAATTTTTTAAATAGGTGCATTAAAAGTGATGCTATTATGTGCAAAGATGTTGACAGGGTTAAAATTGATGATACAGATAAAAAAAAGTAACCGTCTTATCTTCAGTTCGTAAGTAAGTTATATAAAATTATATTAAGTCTGATTAACACTAAAGTTATTTAAAACGGGATATTTACCATGATTTGATTTTTGAGTTATCCAATATTTCGGCAAAGTTTCGTGCGCCATGATCACGGAATAACTCAAAAATCAAATCATGGTAAATATCCCGTTTTAAATGACTTTAGTGTTGATAACCATGATAGTTTCAAAAGTCTGTTTAAGTTCAGTATATATTTTTAGATTTTGAAACTTTTTGTATTACTTAAGAACTTTAAGTTGAATACTTTAAAATGTAGTTGTTCATTGATTTAAGAACACATTTAATGTGCAGTTTGAATTTTTTATAATTGTTGTTTTTTAATTCTGTAAGTCTACTAAGTATTCCATAGTAGACATTTGTTAGTACCTACTACTATACATATTAATATTAATGATTGTCGTCAGATACAGGAAATATATTTAAATTTCATAGTTTGGAGTAGATACGTACACTTTCCACTTCTACTACACAAAAAGGTATTCTGAACATGTATTATAAAACACAAGGATGATTATATTTAAGTTCAGCATACCTTTTTTATTGATTGTTTGAGTTTAAAAGTTTTTGTATAAGTTATGCTAAAATACTTTGTTACGTACGAAAAGTTAAATACTTTATAAAAGTTGACCAAAGAATAATACGCCTTTTAATGCATCCATCTAACTTAGAAAGTCTGGCAAGTAATGCTTTATAATTTTTTATCAGTTTCAAAATCTTTCTCTTGAATCATACTATCTATTTTAAAAAACCGCATCAAAATCCGTTGCGTAGTTTTAAAGATCTAAGCATACATAGGGACAGACACACAGCACGATGCGACTTTATTTTATACTATGTGTTAAGAACGGAGTTCTCCGGCTCGTAGTCCAACTTAGCCGGAGTTCTCCGGTACTTATATTTCGATGTGCACTCCTTTTTACAGTGGCTGGTTAGCGCACGCCGCCACGCACCCCTGAATGCGTAGGTTTGGGTACAACAACACTTAACGGTTCTCCTTGGCCTCTTGCGGGGAAAGGAGGAGGGTTCCTCGGCTAACTTTGCAGGGGTGTGAATAAAAGTCCCCTTGTTCCAGTGGCAGCTCTTCTTGAGGTCCCCTACTAGGGATAAAACAAAGTCACTGCACTGTACTTCACTATTTATTTCCCTTAAGACTTATTCACCACTTGCAAAACTACTGAACACTTCAAAATATTAACTCACTTCACAATTGGAACTCTTGATTGGAACTGACTTCAAAATTGGAACTCGAAATTAGAACTAACTTAACTCGCAAACAAGCTCGCCTTTTATACCTCCGTCGACCCTTACTAGAATATTCTACGATTTACTGGGCTATACCTACCTCTTTCTAAACTCTAGAACATTTCTGTTATCCTTTTCTTTCCTTTTCAATCGTTCGAGAAAATGTACATAGTTAGGTAGGTATGTACGAGCCAGTCCACAACAACTATATCGTAATCTATGTCGTAATCGGAGGCGCGAGTACTATTGCCTATTCTGTGTAACCTTTCATACAAAAATAAACCTTATTATCTAATTAACAAGATTGTGGGTTCCGTCGCCGACACTATGTATGTAGTGATGATCAGGTAGGGTAGGAAGGCCTTCGGTTGGCGTAAAGTTTGAGAAACCTCAAAACTTATTTATTCTTGCATCGGGGTAAGATCGGATTATATGAGACAAAAAAAAATTTATGTCTATACTTGACATGTTAACAATTACATTGAAAAATATGTAATTGTGTTTTTCTTGGATAAGACCGGATAATTTTATGTTATAGCGCTTAAGATCAGAGCTACATAAGTGGTTTTAGAAGGTAGTCCGATGTTACCCCGACAATGTCCGATCTTTCCCTTGGTTTTTAAAATATTATTATAACATTAATCATCATTTAGCTCTGTCATCTTTACGTTTAGATAATTGACAAAAACACTGATGTGTAGTGTATATTTTACTCAAAACATTATTTATATTTTAAGTTAGAATAGCATTTTTAAAGACAAAAAAAAGAAACTTTGATATTCTACTGGTTTTCTAAAAAACCATCTGTTCTTACCCCGATGCACCTTACTAAAACTATTAGATAATACAAAAAACAACCTAATATTATAAGTAATAAGTACTTACTGAAATATTTTTTGGCTATATTATTATTTTTTCTGTTTCTCTTTTGTTTTTTATTCAAATAATGTAAATTTCGATTGTAATAATTTTTTTATTACTTTCAGAACATCTACAAGTTCTCAAGGGGAAGAAAACTTGTTGGACTTGTTCCCACTAATAAATCGTCATCGGATGGCGATGTTACTGAATCGGAGGAGGAAGAAATAGAGAAGTATAGATCCTCTTCAGACGCTCCTTCTCTAGATTCATCCTTCGAACGGCTGGATTTGCTCAATGAAAACTCTCCAGACAGTCCGGATTTCATTGAAAATAGTGAAGATGAAGCTCCGGTCACCCCTATTATGAGAACAGTTTTCCCAGCTCCGAATCGGATTGTGTATGAAAATATCCCGAGCTTGTCCTCTTTACCATCATTGGCGTCTCCCACTTGTGAATCTCCTTCCACTTCAGCAATTGCAACTGCTTCTCAATAAAATCAGCGTGGATGAAATGACAGTACCCTACAAAGGAAGTAAAGCTGGTAATCGTAAGCATTATAACCCGATGAAACCCGACAAATGGGGTTTTAAAAACTTTGTATGGGCTGGGATGTCGGGAATTGTATATGACTTCATCTTATACGCAGGAGAAGATACGTTTCGATTCGTGAATTTTACTGAAGAAGAAGAGAATTTAACCTAAGGGGCAAAAGTGGTTATAGCTCTGTGATACAGCATCAGGACAAAATCGTAACTCCGTTGTCTCTACAATGTTACTAAGGGCCGTGAAACAACTACCCATAGACTGTATTAACCAAAAATTCATGGAATCAGAGCACTCAGAGATGGAATGTGATTCAGTTCACTCCACTATAGAAGCCCGAGGAAGGCAAGTGGATGTGTTCACACCAGAAGGATGGTACATGGTCGCTCGTACTGCCAAAACAACTAAACCCTATCACAAAATAGTAGAAATGGAGCATTCTGATTTCTTAAATTACAAATAATACAGCGAAAAAATTATGACTAATAAGACTCAATCAGAAGATGGGAGCAGAATGAAGTGGCTGAAGGTAAAGTGGTTTCAATATCGAAAAGGTGAACCCATAACAATATACTATAAATATCGGTTGAGCGATAATGACTTCAAGTCACTCAAAATCCAGCGTAGACAGCTACGAAAATCATCTACGCTACCGCTGGATGTACCGAGACTCTACATTTCTAAACTAAAAATCGACCCTGAAAAACTTAAAGATCTTTTAAAACTATGCCAAAAGGGTAGCATTCCGTCCACTTACCATGGCTTCTATAAAAGTTTAAAGCCTGAAGACGGTCTTGCACAGACAAACAGCAGCTGCTCAGAGAGTGATGGAGATGATTAAATTAGACTATTTAGTTTTGCTCATAAAATATTAATTTACAAAAGCTGATTTTTTATAAAAGCCTTTTTAGATGAAAAACGCATCGCACCATCGTACGATCGCTCCCAATTAGGACGACGCCTTATGGCTAAGTCATAGAACCGATTTTGATGATGAACATGCAAAAGCTCCTTGTGCACTCCAACCCAATTTCATTCGACGACCTCCGTGGCGCAACGGGCTAAGGTCCACCTGCGACGCAAGAGGCGGGTTCGATTCCCACCTTGGGGCCAAATGTTTGTACGATCTGCAGTTACCTATCATATATTTGTTCATGGGGCTCTGGGTGTATTCTATTCATAGTAAAAATATCTATTTAATTTAGTCTAATGTATTAAGTATCAATATCTAGTTCCCATAACACAAGCTCTGCTTAGCTTGAGGCTAGATGAGGCTGTGTGAATTGTCCAGTATTATTATTATTTTTTATTTAATTTATCAATATTTTTTTAATTCCAGAACAAAGTATTGACTTGGAAACTTTACAAATTTTGTCAGCTGAAGACTTAAAGGAATTGGTGCCTATAATTGGTCACAGGGCCAAGTTGACATCACAAATTGTGATGCTCAAAAATATAGTATCTGACGAAAATGCGTCTCACATATACTGTAAGTATATTACACACTTATTTTGTTATGTGTTGGCTTTATAATCTGTTAGCTGTTTCATAGTAGTATAACAGTAATGCATTTTTTTTATATTTTAGGCCGATGAACTTATAGGAACCAATAATAGTCATCATCTAAAAAATCTAAATGATGACACACTAGTGTTGTTCGATTACGGTGAACAAGAACAAGAAGAGGAAGAGCAAACAGCCAGGAGTCCAGTTGAGTCAGAAAGAGAAATTGATAAAAATAGTGCAAGTATTATTGGAATTACCCACATAGGAAATTCCTGTAGATAAGTGGTGCCGCCATAAATAAAATAAAAATAAATATAAGTACCTATAGTAAAATGCTCATAGATTTTTATAATTTTAGCTGTATAAATTATTAAGCTCATGCAATGAAGGAAGAGGCCTTCTTCTTCAGTACCAAGAGTATGGTTTATTGGACAATGCATCTAGAAGACGCTTGTGTAATCTCATTATTAACAATGAGTTGAAGGATAATCCTGAAAAAAGCATCAAAAGCTCACGGTTATATAACCTGGCATACGCAATCACGCAAGTTTTTAAAAAGGAAAGTGCATCAGTGTACTTCATTCCTTTTTCAAGCTACAGTCCTCAACAAAAAATTTCAGCTAAGGGAAAACTGCTGGACTGTTACAGACAAAGCCGAAGGTGTTTCTTGAAATCAGGTCTTATCAAAGGCAAAAAGAAAACCTGTACAAATTCATCAGGTATTGGGAGCAATCTGAGGGTATTAGAGTCTAGTTCTAGTTTCCAAGATGTTATAATGAAGTTACCAGAATCTGAAGATGACATTGATGATAAAGTACTTTGGCTAAAGAACTCTACAGCTCCTTGGGAAACTGTAGAAAATTATTGGATCATCACAATCAAACAAACGACTGGCATTGTTGCAGTCAAATAACTTGACAATACAAAAGTATTAAAACGAATTTAAAGCTTTAAACCAGCCTGGAGGCATATTTTTGGTAAGTGATCAAAAATATAATATATAAACAATATTATCTCCCAACTAGTTCATATTTTGACTACCGATATACATTATTAAAGCATGTTATACTTACACATATTATTTTTAGTTGTTTTTATAGGCCTGACAGTACCCATGTTATTTTGGAAAAAGGTGTTCGATTTATTTATGAGCCTTTCATCAACAGTTAGTTTTTTAGTTCTTACCTTGGGGCTAGATGATGCTGTGTGGATTGTCCAGCAATATTTATTTATTTAGTTAGATAGATATCCTATATATCTACAGTGGGACCTCTTTAATCCGAACCCCTTCTAATCCGAACGCCCCTATCCCCGCCCGCTTTCACGCGCCGTCTCGCCCACAGAACAGAGAATACATAGAATTAGCATGATGCCTTTTTACTAAGAGAACTAGTGTCGCTAAACTCACACATGTATAAACTAACACACATAGAAATAAAAATTCTTATTGGTTGAAAGAGTACGTTAAAAGGGCATAAAACCATAAAACTAATTTTATTGATATTAAACCTTATTTCGGTAGAGACATGGTTCAAAACTCAATAAAATAAACAGCGATAAAAAATGAATATCTACTTTGTCTACTTAGCAAAAGATGGCGCTTTTGCCAAATATTTTTATAGTCTCTATTCCCAGCAAATAAGATTACTAATACAATGGCTGCCTTTCTTGATTATACACAACACAAAGCTACTTAACATGAGATGGCGCTGGCGCTATTGCTATCGACTTTTATTATAGTCTCTAACAACGGGCCATAAGATCGATAATACAATGGCTGTTTATCGATTACCCAGAAAACATAGCTACTGCCTTAGTGATGTACCAATGAGAATACGAGACGAATCTATCGATATCGGTTATTACCTACTGATGAATAACGAAATAGGTACGTCAGGTTATATTTGTGGTGGTCGAAATAAAAAGCTTGCCTTTTCTTTTATTCTTTAATGACAATTAATGAAAATTTATTGTCTTTGAAATAGGACGTACTTGTTAAATAACTGTCTTTTCGTAAGTTTTACTTTTAATTTTAATAAATGATGGATACGCACATTTATGGCTTTTATCAAATCACTGACATGGTTTGATACGGGAAACTGTCCGACTTGATGAAAGTTTATATTTTTGAACAGTTTTTCTCTAACATACTTACGTAATATTTTCATTATTATAAATTATTTTTTTATTACCCTTCCATAGTATAAAATACATCCAGATTAAATCATCACAAAAACAAAACAAAAATTAACGCCCTAAAACATACTTAAATGGGTAATGTTTACGAAATCATAACCATTAAAGTTATCGATAGCACATTTGTGTTTATTACGGCACATCCCTAATTGAGTAGCGAAAGTTGCGGTTTAAGAAAAATCGACCTTAAGTGTTATGACTCACAGTTTATTTTTCTATGTCTGTTTTCCATTTTTGTTTGACGGTTTTGCATTTTGAACAAAACTAACAAAAAAACAATAAAATAATGCTGACAGTTGATATGATATGCCCCCTTTCGTTAAATATTTGGTTCGGCTTTCGTTTTTACACTCTAAAACGGCACAATACGGTATTTTTATATTTTATTTGTTTTTTTTTTGAAGTATGTTTACTCTGCTAAATTAAAACACGACTGATGTAAGCGGAGCTTGAAGTGCGCAGTACTGCGCCTACTAGGTGAGACGCGGGCCCCGCCTACTTACTATTTCTATGTATTCTCTGTTCTGTGGTCTCGCCAGTTGCTTGCCGAGTGTAGAGTAGGTGTCACGCGCATTTGTTATTGTTACTCGTCCGCCATTTTGTGTTGCTATTGCGTCTCTCGTGCATCTCGAAAGTTACATATTTGTGTTTTTACATCATGGTTTCGACGTCAAAGAAAAGGAAACACGTTACCCTGACTATTTCTCAGAAATGCGAGATTTTGGATAAACTCAAGGAAGGTATTTCTTTTAGTTTTCTTGCGCAGAAATATGGTGTGGGCAAATCAGTAGTAAGTTATTGAGAGTTCTAGACCACTTGATGTCTGATAGAACACACTATCATCGTTCGCTTCGCTCACTCCGATGTGCCGTGTGTTCCATCAGAAATCAAGTGGTCTAGAACTCTCAATACCTTATATGAAAAATCTTAAAAATCCACAGACCTCTCTACCCACCACCTAACTTTGTTAGCTAAATAAAACTGTGTAAAATCTACTGCATTATGAGAACAATCACAAATAGTTGAGCGAACCATGGGAAGAACGCTCAAGAGTCCGAGGTAGGTTTATCTCTCCCATCTGTGATGCTTCATTGACACAGTTGAAAATACACAGACCTCTCTACCCACCTAACTTTGTTAGCTAAATAAAACTGTGTAAAATCTACTGCATTATGAGAACAATCACAAATAGTTGAGCGAACCATGGGAAGAACGCTCAAGAGTCCGAGGTAGGTTTATCTCTCCCATCTGTGATGCTTCATTGACACAGTTGAAAATACACAGACCTCTCTACCCACCTAACTTTGTTAGCTAAATAAAACTGTGTAAAATCTACTGCATTATGAGAACAATCACAAATAGTTGAGCGAACCATGGGAAGAACGCTCAAGAGTCCGAGGTAGGTTTATCTCTCCCATCTGTGATGCTTCATTGACACAGTTGAAAATACACAGACCTCTCTACCCACCTAACTTTGTTAGCTAAATAAAACTGTGTAAAATCTACTGCATTATGAGAACAATCACAAATAGTTGAGCGAACCATGGGAAGAACGCTCAAGAGTCCGAGGTAGGTTTATCTCTCCCATCTGTGATGCTTCATTGACACAGTTGAAAATACACAGACCTCTCTACCCACCTAACTTTGTTAGCTAAATAAAACTGTGTAAAATCTACTGCATTATGAGAACAATCACAAATAGTTGAGCGAACCATGGGAAGAACGCTCAAGAGTCCGAGGTAGGTTTATCTCTCCCATCTGTGATGCTTCATTGACACAGTTGAAAATGCACATAACTAATATTCACCTACAGCTTGAGATATCTGCGCATATAATCCGCTGTATTATGAGAGCAAACATAAATAGTTGGCCGAACCATGGTAAGAACGCACCAAGAGTCCGAGGTAGGTTTATCTCTCCCATCTATGTTGCTTCATTTATACAGTTGAGAAACCCACAAATAATCTCACACTGTAGGTAAACGTATCTACCTAGCCTACCTACTTTTTCATATTATTTTCAGAATCAGAAAATTTCATACTTACGAATATACTTACTTAATACCGTTCAAACCTTTTACCAATACCTTTACCTTTACCATTACCTTTACCATTACCTTTACCGTTACCATTACCTTTACCGCACATTAATAATGTGACTTGTTGCCGCGTCGTACATCATTTGTTATGATGAATACGACTTGTTTACTTACATTAAAGACCGGAGGTAAAAAATATTTTTTCTGTACGACATGAACAAAGAAGTTACAAAAATCTGAACTAATAAGAAACTACTATACTTCGACTCGAGTCTCTCACAGTAAGTTTTCTTGATAGTGGAATCTGAAACAAAAGAAACAAATATTATTTTTTATTATTACTTAAATATTAAACATAGCATAATTCACATACTTTGACAGAGTTTTGATGAAATCCAAGGTGCACCTTCTCGATTTTTTGAAAATCATTGAAAATTGGCAATCTGAAATAACAAAATAAAATTTATTAACACCTAGGTACTTCATTTATAAAAAAATCTATTTGTTTAAATATTATTTAATTAAGTACATTGCTGTCAATACTTAGTGTTAAATAAAATTATACGAACAAAAAAACGTGTCTTGTTTTAGTACCTACTATGTAGGTAATAATGCTGTATTATTAAAAAAATTGTGCTAGCGTTTTATTATTGTAAATTATTACTTTCATTTCTCTAAGAATAAAAAATAATTAACCCTATTTAATTTATAACTGAGACATTTGAGAAGTTTTAAGGTTTCAATAAAGTGATAAAAATATATATAAACTTGGTTTATTAAGTTTAAAACGTACCTTTGGATTTCCTTTTTATATGTGCGTAATAGGGAAAATAACTTGTTCCAACTTGTAATTGTCCATATAATTAATTCACTGTTCACTCTACACGTGTTACCTAATAATGATTCAAGTTTCCCACTGGACGACTGTGGTGCGGTGTGTGAACATGCTTCGTTCGTATTCCTTGAAATAATAACTTGCGACTCAGCGATTTGCACCTAAGGCCTGATGTCTGCTACAGCGTTCGCGGATTATCAACAATTTCATAAGTCACTAGTATTTTTTATAGTTACACTATCTATATTATGTTACTTTATTTATTGATCAAACATCTTATTAAAGCTACAAAAAGAAAACAATGTTTACTTACCAAGAATGAACTAAAGGTTCATTCGAACCTAACCGAAAAGAATTGTAATAAAAAAACATAGAACGAATAATGTTCTAACTTTATATAAAATTGCATAAAATTTTATAGATATTTTAGCTACCTACCATTTATAATCATGCTATGTACCTTCAGTGTCATAGCTGACACTAGCCCTTATTAAGCCGTGGCTACACTCGTCATGATAGTTCAATTGCAACAAAAATATGTGTTAGATAAACATTATGTGATATTGAGGTACTCGTTTTAAAGATAAAAGTTAAATTAATAATTTGATTAAAGAGATGATGTTTCTATCTACACGACAGTAATAATACTATTATAACCTACAACTTTTTTTTTTTTCAAATTGTTTTTGCAATAAAATAATAAAGCATTTTTACATAACTTCGCAAATTGGTAGGTTCTTATAATAAAATCAATGAAGCAAGTTCAAACTATATCTTAGTTACAGACATGAGTAGCACTAATTTTATGTTAGTTACCACGCGTCTGTAATCACCCTTAAGCATTCTCACGGTTTGTTAAGCGGCTCGTAAGTAAAAATTGACTGTAACGCGATGCTTTTCTTTGATCTATTGAATCATACGCGGTAAATTATTTGAGGTTTTGCATAGTCATAGAGCTTAAATGCATATTGATATAAGATCTATATTTGCATAAACAATGCTTTTAAAGTAAAACAATTGTTTTGAAATAAGGTTGAACATTTATAAAATGCTGATAAAGGAAAATATTTCTATTGCATCAATTTTGATAACTTAGTTAGTAATATTATGTGAAATAAGGTTCAACATTGATTATCAGTTAAAGCTCATAGTCCATTTTTATGTTTTTACTTGCGCGATATAAAACCTCTGAAAAAATTTGAAACATCACATTCTTTCTGCGATCTTCGAGCTGAAGCCCGACGCTATATCGACGTTGCCCGCCTCGCCCCGCTGCTGCCCGCCCCGCTGCTGCCCGCCCGCCCAAGTCCGTTCACAAACGCGTCCGCCCAAGTTTTAATCCACGCCTGCTGTCGTCGTCAAAGTACTCTACCAACTCTACAATAAAATGTTCGTAAGTCATTCATGGAACACAAATTATAAATGCAGTTGATAGTAAAATAACCAAACAAAAATGTATTGTGAATTAATAAAAGTTGACATGTTTTTAACTTTTCAGGTCCGACTACGAGAGTGATTACTCCTTGGTCTCGGAGGTGCGCACCGATTCACAAAAAGCAAAAAAAGCGTCGCTGCCCAAGACGAAGGCTGCGAAGAGGAAGATAACTCCGGCTACCGTTCCTGAGACTCTCGCCCCGCAGCCGTCCTCATCTACTGCAGCGGCAGATGTTATCCGCGGGATTCGCCAAGCCAAAGAAGATTTCCCTTGGTGAGTTATCCTATGATCAATTACAAAACTATTTAAATCAAAATAAATTCAGTTTTAGATTCATAATATTTTTTGTTGAAACTCTTAATTTAGTTTCAATTCCATTTATTAGCCAAGGCTTAGACCCTTCTATGCTTAAAGAAGCAACAAAAACTCAAAGTTTGTAGTTTGGTTCATATCAGTTAAGTATCTAAATTATTATATATATCTAAAAGATTTTTGTTGCGATGTGCTACGCTCGTAGTCGATTAGGTGAGAGGTACGAGGTTAGTCAGTTGTGCTATAACGCTCGTGTATAGTATTCAAGCTGTGTAGTATACTTAGGTATGAGTATGATAAGTACTTTGATATTTTATAGCTTAGATTCTTACGAGACAGTGGCGGTGGGTTGATTTATTTAGAACCATTGTCTGATGAAACCTTTTTATTTACAGGAACAAGAAAGCCAAGAGAGATATATTCTCTATAATAAAAGCAGAAGATAAGAAGGCTGCGGCTCCGTCGACGAAAGGCCGCGGTGGGTCGGCTGCTGTCTCATCCTTCACCACCCGAGTGTCTGACGGGCAGTCGCGCCGGGCCATCACCACCGACGAGGGTGAATTTTTCATTGACTTCAAACTATACAAGGTAGAGGACGTAGAATCAACTGCACCGGACCAGCGATATCGTAAAGCCTTAACCTCTATTAAGCTGCGGTTGGGAGAAGAAAATCCTGAGTGGGACTTGCTCCAGGAGCTCCTAAATACAATTTATAAAAGATTTCGGGATTCAGAACAACAGTTTTATTCGAACAAAGTTGTCTTTAAATAGTTTTTAACGTTAACGCTAAAAATAAATAGTAATTTTATATTTTCCGAAATTTATTTTATTTTAAGTTGGTAAAAGTAGTTTTTAGAAATAGGTTATCGATAACTTTAGCAACTTAATTAAATTTGAATAGGATCTAGGTTCATAATTTACGTATTATTTTTATTGATAGATAGGAACTTGAAAAAAAATAGTTTGATAGGAATGAGTATAAGATTTTTTTGATAGTCTATTAATTATTATTTTATATCGACGGATAGGTTTTTACGATTGATTGTTGTATTTTTTTCTCACTCTTATTTTCAATATAAAAGTTTTTTCTTATCATATCACAAAACATTAATATGCCATTTTGTCATATTTGTAACGATACAGTTAGTAGTAAGTCATGGGTAGGACATTTACGTAGTAATAAACATAGAGGGAATAATTTAGGCCAGCTGCATATTGATGGTGTTGAAACTGTGGCGTCAGCTTTTAAGTGTCGAATCATTACTTATCGTATAGCTGCAGAAAACGAGTGTCAGAATAATGTAGATACATTTTTGAACTCTATTCGCAGTAAAATAGAGCATGTTATAGATGCCACCTTACAAAAACACATTTGTGTTAAAGTCAATTTTGAACTATTCTCAAATTTTTTGTTGTTCAAAAATAATGAACAAGAAATTAAATCATTTGGAACAAAAAATATTCCACTATACAGTACTTATGAATTTGAGCCTTTGTTTTCATCTATTAAAAACACTTTGCAAGGTAAAATTGATGAATTTCAAGATAGGGACTCGGGATGGGCACTTTTAAACTGTGTATATTTAGAAGTAAATTTAAATAAGTATCAACCGTTGGGTGGCTCCACCTTTATTGAGCTACCAAAAAATATAAGACAAAAAAAAGCTTGTATTAATATTCACAATTCTGATGAATATTGTTTTCTATGGAGTGTAGTAGCTGCTCTCTATCCCGCTAGGTTGCACCCAGATAGAGTAACATCATATCCACATTATAGTGCAGTGTTGAATATTGAAAACATAACGTTTCCAATGACTGTTGCAGACATTCATATCTTTGAGCAAAATAATCCTCAGCTTAGTTTTATAATATTTGGTTTGGAGAAAAATAAGACGATTATCGGTCCACTGTACAAATCTGAAAAGACGTCCAATAAAAAAGTGATACATTTGTTGCATTTTGAAAATAAATCCAAATCACATTTTTGTTTGATAAAAGACTTGTCAAGGCTTGTTAGAAGTCAAATTACTAAACGAAACGGAAAATTACACTTTTGCGATACATGTTTGGTATTTTTTAATTGCGATGAGGACAGAGAAAACCATAACTGTAACGGAATCGTTACCAAGCTGCCGGAAAAGGGAGCTATAATTAAATTTAGACATTTTGATCGAAAGCATGATGTTCCATTTGTAATTTATGCGGATTTTGAAACTATGTTAGAAAATGTGACAGACATTGAGTCAAGTAGTTTTACACATACCACACAAAAACATGTGCCAATAGCGTTCGCTTACAATATTGTTTGTTCTGTGGACCAGTCTCATAATAAATTTGTATCGTACCGCGGGCTTGATTGCATTGATAAATTTATCACAGCTTTATATAAAGATGTTAGGAACATTCATTCAATATTGACGCAAAATGTGTCCATGGTCATGAGTGAAAATGATGATAATGAATTTAGCAGAGCTACTTTGTGTCATATTTGTGAAAATTTCTTATTTGAGGACAAAGTAAGAGGTCACTGTCATTTAACGGGTCGGTACCGTGGAGCAGCACATAGTTTATGTAATCTACAGTTCAAAGTACCTAAATTCATACCAATATTTTTTCATAATTTAGCTGGATATGACTGTCATTTATTTATCAAGAAATTGGGGGAAGCACCGGGACCAATAAATATAATACCAAAAACTAAGGAAAATTATATCTCCTTTACGAAGTTTATTCCAATAAAGGGAAATGATTATATTCAATTGAGATTTGTAGATTCTTTTAAGTTTATGGGGACTAGTTTACAAAAGCTGGCTGAGACTTTAGAATCAGACAAATTTCACCATCTTTATCAATTCTTCCCTAATGAAGCTCAGTTTGCTCTTCTGAAACGAAAAGGCGTTTACCCATATGAATACATGAACACATGGGAACGGTATAGTGAGGAATCTCTTCCTAGCAGAAATGATTTTCATAGTTCTCTAAATAATGATCATATTTCCGATGAAGATTACCAACATGCACAATCTGTTTGGTCACTATTCAATATTCTTGATATGGGTCAGTATACAGATTTGTATTTAAAAACAGATGTGCTATTATTGACAGATGTCTTTGAAAATTTCAGAAAAACCTGTAAGCATCACTATCACTTGGATCCTGCTCATTATGTCACCGCTCCAAGTTTGTCTTTTGATGCAATGCTTTATAGGACAGGTGTAGAGTTAGAACTTATCGATAATTTTGAAATAGTAGACATGATTCAATCTGGCATTAGGGGTGGCATATGCCTATGTTCTCATAGATATGCAAAAGCTAACAATGAATTTATCCCAGATTACGATCCAATGCAGCCTGAATCGTACATTGCATACATAGACTGTAACAATCTATATGGGTTTAGCATGTGTCAAACATTACCCTTATCTGACTTCAGATTACTCAGTCCAGCTGAGATTGATCAACTAGATATCAGCAATGTTTCGAATGATGCTGAGTGGGGCTTCATTTTGGAAGTGGATTTGATTTATCCAAAATCTTTACACTGCAAACATAACGATTTACCATTCTGTCCTGAAAAAGATATTCCACCGGGGGGAAAATATCCGAAACTTATTCCCAACTTATACGATAAATTTAAATATGTAATTCATTACGTGCATTTAAAAACATGTATAAAACACGGGTTAGTTTTAAAAAAAATTCATCGTGGTATAACTTTTAGACAAAGTGCTTATTTAAAGAAATATATCGATTTAAATACAGCCCTGCGACAAAAAGCATCATCTACTTTTGAACAAGACTTTTTCAAACTATTAAATAATAGCGTTTTTGGAAAAACCTTAGAAAACAATAACAAAAAAGTAAAGGTTTATTTAGTTAATCAGTGGAACGATCTCAGAAATATAACAAAGAAACAAAAAAGTGCTGAAAAGTTAATTTCTAACACGAATTTTCATAGTGCATCTATATTTACAGAAAATTTGGTAGCAATTCAGTTAAAACCTAGTAAGATTATTTTAGATAAACCATTGTATATAGGTTTCACAGTACTTGAATTATCAAAATCGCATATGTATGATTTCCATTATTCTGTTTTTCAACCGTTCTATGGTGAAAGCTTACGTATGTGTTACACTGATACTGACAGCTTTATTTATCATATTGAAACGAATCAGTTTTATTCAGAATTAAAAGCTAATTTCATTCAGTATTTTGATACCAGTAATTTTCCTATAGAAAATTATCATGGATTACCTATAATTAATAAAAAAGTTCCGGGGTTATTCAAAGATGAAATGGGAGGCAAAATAATCACAGAATTTGTTGGATTACGCTCCAAGTTGTACTGTATACAAAATACTGAGAGTGTAATTAAAAAAGCCAAAGGAATTAAATCATGTGTTGTGCGCGATCTTGATATTTCAGACTATAAAAGAACATTATTGACGGAAAATATTTTACGTAGGAAGAACATTTTATTCAAGAGTATGAAACATGAAATATTTACGCGCTCAGTAGACAAAATTGCACTCTCAAGTAATGATGATAAGCGCTTAATTTCTAAGGACAAAAAAACAAGTAGAGCTTGGGGACATGTTTCTATTTTAGGTATATAAATAAGTTTAATATGTAATAATAATTAATATCGCTCTAGCTATAAGTTGCCAAATTTGTATCAACCTACTGATAAGCTCTACAAAATAAATTTTGGTGAATATAAATATTTCGTTTCATTTACATTATCATCCTATTTAAGTAGGTACTGCATGAAGTAAAATATTCTATTTCAAACATGTACGAACTTGAAATGTTTTATGACTATCCTTACATTCAAAAGCCCTTACGTTGCATTGCAACTTACACGACGCTTGTGAGGATGCGCATTATAAATACACATTCATTGTTTGCTGTGCAGTCGAACATAACGTAATCGTTAGAAGTTTTTATTAATTGATCTTAATTTTTTATAACTACCACAGTTGTTGATTTATCTCTCGGCGTGTGATTTCATAGGTAAGTTATCGTGATTATACTCAAAGATTGTAATTTCTAACAAATTCATATTCATTTCACTTAACTTTATTATTTTTTTACAGAAAATGGATAACTTTTCAACGAATGATCCTGATGCAACTCAAGATGACATTATTGGGATCAATACACAGGAACTGTTCTTCCAATGCGCACAGGATCCATTGGCTGGATTTTCCCAAGAGTTTCCTGTGGTACAAAGTTCTGTGACAAAGACCAAAAGTCGACCTAAGCGAAGAACAAGGAAGCCTTCGAGTATAGATCCTCTAGACGAGGGACGCAGAAAAATGCAGCGATCATCGTTTGTTCTCAACAGGACAGCACAGTGCACTGGAAGGAGACTTATCCAGATAAAAGTGATGGACATTAGTGACAATAGTGATAAAGTGATTTTATCAGCTCAGTATGTTGTTAGGGACATTATAGACAATATTATGGACCAGACTGAAAGAATAATTAGAAATATTTCGGAAAATCTTGCCTTGCCGTATTAGAGTAAGTAGTTATGTAAGTACCAATATTTATTTAGAATATTTAGTAGAATAAGATTTTTATTTTTTAAATAAAATTTTAGTACCTAACATTATGTATTTTATTTTAAAATTTAGTTAAATAAAACCAATATTATGTAGGATAGTTTTTTATTATGTATCATTAGGTAGGTAAATTTAACATACACATATAATTACATAAAAATAAGTAACTTAAGAATAGGTAGGTAGTAAAATTAACGCCTTGACAAACTGAATTTAACAATTTCAATTAAAGGTACACAATAAAACATTGCATATAGTCTAACTTTTGAAAAGATTAGGTAAAAACACATCAAAATTATTATCCTTACACCATTTTTCTAAACAGATAACATTCTTTAAGGCACACTTTTTTTTATGGTGAACACAGTTTAAATTTAGGTTTTTTGTTTTTTCATAGTCATCGCATAATTTCGCAAAGTTAGGACATCCATTTTCACCAATATCAACGATTTCACAGTTTTCATGAAAGCTTTTTATCCATTTGATTTTTTCTAGGCCTTTAACTAGAATTTTCTTATTATTCAAGTATGGTTTAATAATGTGTTTAAATTCCCTGTTATCGATAAAACCTTCACTCCAATAAATACCACGATCGTTTTCTAGCCATTGGACCCGTTTCCTTTCTTCTTTCGTTAATTTTGTAAATGCGTAGGGTGGCTTCACCAGAAATATTTGAGAATATCCATTGATGAGAATAGCGAATTCTTTTAATATAAATTGATTTTGGTAGTCCTTGAATCCTTGCAAGTCAACAATTACAGTATCAGCATTCATTTTAATTATGATATTTTTTTTACCAAGTTGCTCAGTGGTCTATACTCAATTATGCAATCGTTTAGAATGAGACAATAAGCAGATGTGTAGTCCGGTATCTCTGAATTACACTCTAGCTCCACTCTAACACTAACTACTGGACCAGTCTTTATGTTATCGCTCTGTCTCGAGCAGTCTATTACAAACAATGGCGCTATTTCTTTAAATTCATCAGCGCTTAGCAATGGTTCGTTTCTACATCCATAGTAAGATTGTTGGAAATTGACATACTGTTCGTATATCAATGCATATTTGGAATCAAGGAAATTTGCGTTCATGCTTTCATAAGGAAAATATGCTGAGTTTAGGTACACTTTTAAATCTCTTAAATTGCAATGATCAAAACGTGACATATCTACTTCTGCTGAATTTTTCCTCTTGGTTTGAAAACCAATTACGACGTATCTAGGTTTTTCGATTTGAGACGAAGTTTTGATAGACCAAGTATGCTTGGTGGTTTTTGGTAATAGTGGGTACTCATAAAGGTCCCAATTTCTGAATGCTGCTTGTAAAGGACGATCTTTTTCTAATAACTTAAGCAAGTTAACTTTTTCTTTATCAGATACTCTAACGTGTGGTACACGCCAAAATAGTTTAGTTATTACAATATCTTCGAGAATCTGACCATTAGGAATTATAAGTGAGTTTAAATCAGTATTACTGCGTAACAAAATCAATTCATGTTTACAATTCATGATAATTTTTTTATAATCTTCTGCAAAACCTAATATATTAGAAAGGGGAATTGAAGCACAAAATTTTTGACTGGCATTGGTGCCATTAATATCCCAACCCCAAGCTTTGGACACCTTAGCATGGTTTTCATTAAATGATAAAATTCCTTTCATAGTGGTTGTAATTCCAGCATGTTTAATTCTGTCTATTTCAATTCCATTGAGTTCGTACCGAATATCTTGGAATAGATATAGCCACGGATTGTTTGTCAACTCGATACTAGTAACTTTTTGTTTTGTTTCGTTGTTCTTTATAATGTTCACAGTACCTTCTAAATACAAGGTACTAGCAGACGGTAATATGTAAAGGTCTTGCTGGTTGATAGGTATTCGTATTTCATCGTTCTTGTTAAAACTTGTTACAAATGGTTTATATGAATGATATTCAATACCATCAATGGTACAATCGAATACTGGTGTACTTGAGATGTCCAATATACTCATTTTAGCAGACCGATTAATTTCAAAAATCTTTTATTTTCTTCTGTTATTTTTTTATTTCTTCTTTTTGGTGCTCTTCGACGGATCGTTGGATTGTCACTGATGTGTTTTGTTCTTGTATCAGTATATTTATTAAAGTCAATCATTTTTTCTTAATGTGTAAATACAATTGTACTTCTTCTCCTCGCAAGTTTATTAGTTTATTGTGGTTGTCTAATAATCTGATATTGATAGTACTTAAATAGTTTTGATTAACAGGAAAGTATATAATATTTTTTGGTATTTCGATAATGCGATATCCTGGAGGGACGTTGGGTGCAAACTCGTGAATAATATGGCTGGATTTTCCGTCAATGTAAGAACCACTCACAATATCACATTCGATTCTCATCACAGTCGTTGACAAAATGTTGACTGGCAGCTGTGACTCGTGTAATATATTTGCTTTCAGGGTTTGGTTGTCAAACCCCAATAATTTTCCTAGAGAGTTGGCTTTTTCAAAGTGAACTTCTTTACTACAGTAAATAGATGTAGTTAATGTATTATTGTTACAATACAAATTAAAATCTATTCCTTTCATTTTTAAATTCTGCCTTATATAACCACAAATGTCTTGTAGTTCGTACGCACCCTCAGGAATTTCCAAGACTTCATTGTTGCCATAGTAAAATTTATTGTTCGTGTTTTCAATATTAGGAATTGAATTAAACGTTGAAATATGCAGCAATGCGCATTCGTATTCCCCATCGAATTGTAAAGCAGGATAAAAATTTGATGATAATGTCGATATATGACCAGTTATAGACAGCGTGAAAGACATTTTACTAATGGCTAAAAGAAAACTATTTCTTTAATTTATATATTTTTTATTCGTTCCAATAATTTTACATGAATCCCAAAATTCATGAAGAAATTTTAAGCAAAGGTGACCACAATTCGATGTGTTAAAATTTTGATAACTACAGTAATTATATGATATTTTTTTTGTTAAATACTTGACAATTTCTTTTGGAGGCTTTAAATCACCAAAGCTATCATAATACTGGCAATAATCCAAGTATTTTACATAGGCTACCCAATGCGTACCCTCGTTCGTAGAGTTGTCTAAGTTTACAATACCACACTCTATGGCTTTTGGTTTTCGTGGTAATTCATCTCTCATAAAGACACCTCTAAAAAATGGAATGTACTCATTAGCATATTCTAATAACTCAATATTTGTAAGAGCACGATTAGGTAACCTTTTCTTTAGTTTTTTGAACTTTTAACAAAGAGACCGTTGCCTTTTTTGTAGGGTTTGATATAAAGACCTTTTCCTAAAGCTATAGATTCCATCATTTTATTATGCCTTTTGGCTTCTTCAAAGTTTCTCTGTGCTGTTTTATGGTCATTTACAGCTTTGGCAATGCCAGCAGCCCCTCCAGATAATGCACCGAGAGCTGAAAGCCCCGCAAAAATTGGTATTAATGGGAGTATACCACCGGTCTTTGGTAGATGTATGACACGTGGAAGGTTAACTCCTTTTTTATGCTTAATAATTTTTTTTGCTGCTGTATAAGCAATTTCTATAGCTTTGTTATTATCAGATGGTTTGAGCTTCTTCAAATGTTTCCGTATCGTAGAAACAACCGAACGAAACGGTTTTTTTGTCCCTGCTCCATGCTTCACCTTAGATTTCATGATTTTGCTTACAACCCACGATGCTAATTTTTCTCCTTTTCCAGCAGTTTTTGACTTCATTCGTTGTTTAGCCATTTTTATTAGTTCTATGTCTGCTCTATGTCGATCTTTCAAATTATCTGATTGTGTATATGCAATGTCGTGCTGTTTACAAGCGTTATCCAATTCGTTCACTCCTTGGTCACCTCTTAGTAAACGTTCTCTTAATCGAGTACCAGGTCCACAATAATTATATCCAGGTAAATGAAGTTCGAACGGTAAATTATTTATCAAATTGTTGACAAGTCCTCCTCCGCGCATTGCTATGATACTAATGATTTGAAAATACTTTCAATTATATTTTATATAATATTATAAAATATCACTTTTTTTAATCCAACTACTTTCACAATTTGGAAGACCTAACCATTTAACAAAGAGCTTATTACCTTTTTTTCTTAAAACATGCTCTATTAAATAAACATTAGAACATTTAGTTTTTTGAAGTTCTTGTTCATAAAATGTACCTAATATTGGACATTTATGCAAGTCTTCAATATGATATGTCAAAGGGTTCGTTAAATTAACTTTTTTTATCAAAAATAATTCAGTAGACCAATTCGGTGTGTAACCTTTTTCAAAACATTGTTTATATTTACTTATGCGCACTAGATCTCCCGCTGCTAATTTGTTTTTCTTTGAATGAACTCTCTTCGTTATTTGTGACCTCATTATATTTCTTTTCACTATGTGTTCGTTTGAATAGTTAATATCGGTAGGTTTCAATTTTGTAGTGCGATGTATCGTGTTATTATAATCATTAACAATATTTTCCAAAGGTTTACCGATCCATTTGTAACTACCATTTAAACTGAAATACTTATACAACTTATTTTTAAGAGTTTTTATTACTCTTTCTACAATCGAAGCTTTCTTTGATGAATATGTAGAATAATGGTTTATATTATTAATTTTGATAAGTTTTTCTAGTTCCGTGTTATAAAATTCTGTTCCCATATCTGTTTGTAAGTTAATAGGTTTCCGATCACTTGTAACTATAATATTATTAAAAGCATCCGCTACTTCAGATTTACTCTTTGTCTTGACTGCCACGGTCCATACAAATTTAGAAAAACAATCAATCACCACTAATATGTATTTATAACCTCTATTGTATTTTATTAAATTTCGAAAGTCAATAAGATCTGATTGCCATAGATCATCCAATCCCTTTAATATTACAGACCTTCGAATGAAATTTTTACGCGCGGCTTTGTGAATTTCATCAACAACATTTTGTTTGCTCATTTTTTAACAGAATTAGTTTTTGTAAAGCCTTCCAGCAACTGATCAATATTTTTCATTAGTTCTGTTTTTATAGTATTGCACATATCACGAACATGTTGCGTACTAGCAAAGTGTTTATCTACATACTCTTTACTGACAGCATCGTGTGCTTTAAGAGGTATTGCAATACCAGTCAACCTTTTGTATTTTAAATCTATTTCTTCTTTATCGTTGATCATTGTTTTATTAAATATATCTTTAAAATCTGATACACTTATTTTTTTCGTAATTATATGATGTCCAAATTTATCCATTATGAAAAACAGACTGACTAGTTGTAGGGATGATATTGAAATGAAAGTTTTTTGTTTTACTATCTTATTTATTTGAAATTATACCATTCTCACGTAGTTCTTCAATTATTGATAAAATTTCATTATCTAATCCAGTGTTTCCAGCGTCCCGAGAAGCAATTAAAAGTTTTAATCGATCAATTAGTTCATTAGGATCATCCCAATAAACATAATCTACATTTTTCTTCCATTTTTTCAATGTGGGTAAACCTTTTCCTGCGTGTATGTCAGGTTGACTACTATCTGTACTTGCTGATATTTTACGTAATTTGAACAAGGGTTTTACGACGTTCAAGTATTTTCGACCTTTACTGCTTCTTATTTGTTTTCGAGGATCATAGTCTCGTCGATGAACATTCGTTTCTAACAACATTAATTTATAATAATCCAAATCTTCTGAACTTATGACTTCCAGATCAGGAACTTTTTTAAACAAAAGTTCTTTTAATCCAGGTGTAATTTTGTACTTTCTGGTACCAACTTGTATAGATCCGTCATAAACAACAACACGTGCTGACCCCATCATGAGTTTACCACGTTCGTTTCGCACACCAAACGGAATATCATTATTGGCTTCTGGTGACATAGACCATGAAGATACTTGCTCGCTTCGGTTAACCTTCGGTGAATCAAAATCAGAATCTATAGTCCTAAAAGATTCATCGTTTTCACTATCAACTTCTGAACTTTCGTCACTGGAGTTTTTCAAATCAACTGATTGATTTAATTCACTAAAACCTACACTTGATACTCTCTTTTTTAACGTTTTGTCTGCATCCAAGGGACTTGATGTTTCAAACTTGTTTTCCAAGTTATTATAAACTTTTTTTTCAGAATTTTCAGCAATTTCTTTGAGAGGTTTTGTAATTGGTCTAAAGACAGATTCAAGTATATCACTTTTTGCGGTCTCTATATCACGCATCTTTCGTACCTTTTTCTTAACTGATTCAGCAGCATTCACAATTTGTTGTTTAATTTTTTTTTCCATTGTGTTATTATAAAAATAGAATGTTGTATGCGTATTCAAAGGATGCTACTCAAGTAATAGTCACCAATGTTTGCTCTTGTATTTATACCTCAAACATACTTAAAAATAAAGTCGTATTATGTTGTCACAAACTTTACGGCAAACCGGACAGTTTTTATTTATGGAAAGTGCACACTTTACACATGCAACAGCGTGGCCACATGGAATAAAACACGAGTTTACCGCATTTTCATAACATATCTTGCACATTAATTCAGTTGAAGACATTTGGAGTTTTGACTCGTCAGCTAATGGTTCCTTTTCTTTGCTTTTAAAATCGGATTCACAAATTTTACATTCACATGGCCAATTTTGTACTTTTCGGATGAATTCTTTGCTTTTCATTATCAAAACATATGGACACGATTTACAATAACGTGCGTGAATAATCCATGGCTGGTCTATAGGTGTCCAGTCCTTAAACTTTCCATCGCAATAATAACATATAACTCTGTCACTCATTCCTGTGTAAAAAAATCCAGCTTCAGCCATATCTTCTGGTTGTTGGGTTAGTCCCATGGGCCAAGACTTAAAGCTTTCGAAACGTTTGCTTTCGGTGGAATAATAGCCATGCTTAGGGTGTGCCATTTTAAATTATTAACACAACCGATTCACTTTACAATTCAACAAGGTATGAGTCACGAGAAAACATTTAAACGTGAGTAGGTAGATTAGAGTATAGTTTAGGCATTAAACAATATATAATTATCAAAGTTTTTGCGATAGCAACCTTTGTTTTTCTCACAGTCTTTATTAATAACTAAATAAGTGTATGGCTCTTCCCAAACATTTGCACACATATTTCTAAATTCTTGCCACGTCATGTCTGTATTGACGTGTTCATCGTAAACATGTTTCATATTGACTTCGTCTTGTTTGAAAAGTACGATCAAATTTGCGTTATCTCTTATAAGCTGCTTAGGTACTTTACTATAAGTTTGATTTAAATAAAAACAGTCAATAAATTTATGTCGTCCCATAGCAAAGTAATCTCGAATATTGTTTTGATCGCCACACGCAACGTCATCAAATATTATAACAGAGTTTTTTTTCGCTGCATGAGGAGCAATAACATCTTCGTTTTCACAATACTTTGAAAACGATACTGATGGAACTAATTTAAAAATTTCCTCCAGATACAGATATTTTGGTTGATATAAGGTTTTTGAGTACACATAGACGTTTTGGAATTGTAAACCGTTTTCATGTAGTAATAAACCCATCATTAAGTTTGTTTTGCCACAGTTTGATGGTCCACATATTAAACAGCGTATTGTATTTGGTAATAGTCCACTATGACGGAAACTTTGCTTCTTAGATTCAAAATTAATGTTTTCAAGATTTAGTGATATCGGCTGTTTAACGAACTTCATTGTGTGAGCGTTTTACGGAAAATAATACCCGTTTAATCATTCATCCCGTTTTATATACATACTGGGTGTTATTGGAGGGTTTTGGAGGGAAGTTGTGATGTAGCACTCCCAATAACCTACTAATCATATATTGGGGATTCTAGATCACCATTAATGAACATTATATTGAACGGACCAGGAACAGGGCGAACGAAATGAGATCTTCCAGTCTTCAAGATTTTTCATATAAGGTATTGAGAGTTCTAGACCACTTGATTTCTGATAGAACACACGGCACATCGGAGTGAGCGAAGCGAACGATGATAGTGTGTTCTATCAGACATCAAGTGGTCTAGAACTCTCAATAACTTACTACTCAAATCTACCATTTTTGATATTAAGAAAAAGGAAGAACAGATACGATCTTATGTTGTGAGAACTGAAAAGGGTCCAGGAGCTCGAAAGACATTAAAAACGCCGGAAAATCCGCAAATTGAAGATGCATTGTTCACGTGGTTTATAGAACAACGACGAAAAAAATTTCCCTTGTCAGGAGATATTTTGATGGAAAAGGCGAAATACTTTCATGAAAGGCTTGGGCGAGGAGAGTTTTCGGCCAGTAAAGGTTGGCTGGAAAAATTTAAAAAGAGACACGGAATACGTCAACTAAATATAACCGGGGAGAAGTTATCAAACAACGAAGGCGCCGTAAAACCATTCCAGGACAAATTCATGGATATTATCAAGGAGAAAGATTTATCCGCAGAGCAAATTTATAATGCCGTTGAGTCTGGTTTGTATTGGAAAACAATACCAGACAAAACGCTGGCATCTGATAAAGAAGTTAATGCCCCAGGTTGTAAAATTTCCAAAGAAAGAATAACATTCATGCCCTGTGCGAATGCTGCTGGGACGCATAAACTGACTTTGTTGGTCATTAGCAAAGCACAAAAGCCTTTGCAGCTGTACGAAATTTACCAGTACATTACATGGGGCAAAGGAATGCATGGGTGACGAGACCTATATTTCTAGAGTGGATTAAAGGATACTTTATATGAAGTAAAAAAATTCTTATCTAAGAAGAATTTCTTAGATAAGATTTTTTTTACTTCATCTACCACTGAAAGCGATATTGCTTCTCGATAATGCGCCGGCACATCTGCTAGATGCCGACCTGCAATCCATTGATGAAAATTTCACAGTTTTATACATGCCACCTAATTGCACAACTCTCATCCAGCCAATGGACCAAAACGTTATTCAAAATATCAAGGTGAATTACAAGAAAAAACTTTTGCTGCAAGTTTTTGCACAACAGGAATTGGATTCTGAATGTACTATATCCGATATCCTTAAGAAGATCAATATGAAAGACGCTATTTTCTCCTTAGCTGAGTATTGGCATCAGTTGAATACGAACCTAATAAAAAAGTCTTGGTCTCCCTTGTGGCCTCAATTAAACGTCGAAGAACATACAAACGATGGCTTTGAACCCGAAGACGACATTCCTTTAGCTGTTTTCGTTAATAGAGACTTTTCTGAGGCTGAAATAAATGACTTCTTATTAAGCAATGATGATCTAAATGAAACTGAACCTCTTACTGACGATGAAATAATAAGGCAGGCACAGGAATGTGACGGTACAAGTGAAGAAATGTCGCACGTTGAACCAGTAGCAAGCGTTTCCAATTCAAGCGCGATGTCTGCCTTAAATACATGTCTTGAATGGGCTGACCAAGTGGACATTCCTTTACCAGACAAAATGCTTTTACGTAAATTACGAGACAAAACTTTTTATATGTTAATAAATAACTCCCGACAAACAAAAATATTGGATTTCATTAAAAAAGTTTAATAAATATCGATTTCACAATACATACTATGTATTTACACTGAACTATAATTCAGCTCTGTTCATAATTTAAAATATAAAACGATAACATTCGGACTCCCACAGGCGGGACAATAAGACCCTTTTCTTAATATAAATAAACGGATCACTTTCAAACGATTTTTAGTGATATTAAAATACATTGATATTACTTGCAGATGGCGGCTAGGGATTCCTATGAAGACCAACAAAAAAAACTCCAAGACCTGTTTGATGCAGTTTCTACTCCTGAGTCAAGTGAAGACCCTTTTGCTGACGATGAGGAGTATGGAAATGACCAAGATTATGAGCCATCTGGCAACGAATCGACAAGTTCTGATGATGCAATCTCAATCTCAGCAACAAGGCGTATAGGGCAAAGATCAGCTGCTTTATCTTCTGGTGAGTCCTCATCTTCTTCATCTAGCGATTCAGATGATGACAGAACTGTATGTTCTGCCAATTCCGAGACACGTCGGGAAGATATTGAGACATCATTAGTACAAGCCCCTGTTTCTTCTTCAACTGATACATCAACCAATGTGCCTAGTAGTGATGAACAGCCTCAGAATGTGTCAATACTAACTGATGGACAGTCAACCTCGATCAACGACGAACCTAGGGAATCAGATATACCTGTTATTGAGGAATCGTGGTCTACTACAGTTACTGACATACCAGAATTCAATTTTGATAATTCAGCCACTGGCATCACTGTAAATATTGATGATATGGAGCATGTTATAGATTTTTTTCACCTTATGTTTCCACAAAATTACATACAATATCTAGTATACTGTACTAACGCTTATGGACATGCTCTCTGCAACAGTAATAGACCTCATACCAGACATAGCCGAAAAACAGTTTATCGTGAACCAAATTACGAAGAAATGATGAAATTCATGGGTCTCAGTCTTCTCAAGGGTCACGTAAAATGTCCTCAACAACGAAGTCTCTTCTCATTATCGAATGCGCTATATTATCATCCCGTATTCAACTATACAATGTCAGGAAGGAGATACGAGCAAATATTACGATGTCTGTGTGCATCGGATTTGAATGCCAAAGGAGAAGATAAGGTCGGTGTATTGATATGCTGACACTTACTTTTAGAAAAGTTTACAATGCAGATGAGGAATTATCATTGGATGAATCTCTTCTATTATTTCGAGGCCGTCTACATTTCCGCCAGTATATTAAATCCAAGAAAGCCCGCTATGGTATAAAATTCTATGAATTAACTACACATGACGGTTATGTACTGAATGTAAAAATGTACGCAGGCAAGGAAGCAGTAGATCCGAACATGCACGAATCTGAGTCTAAGACAGAAAAACTTGTATTGAGATTAATGCGTCCGTACTTGCTTCGCGGTCATCATCTATTCATGGATAATTATTATAATTCTGTGAAGTGGGCACAGAAATTACTGGACTTGAAAACACATTGCACCGGAACCTTGCGCACTAATAGGAAAGACAATCCCAAACACATTGCGACTAAAAAGCTAAAAAGGGGCGAGCACGTGGGGTCACGCAAGAACAAAATATATGTTTCAAGATGGAAGGATAAGCGTCCTGTCTTTATGATTACTACTCAGAAGCATCCCTCCATCGTGGAATTGCAAAACAGATTCGGCAAATCGAGATTGAAGCCAGTTGAAGTTGAAATTTACAACAGATACATGTCCGGAATTGATCGCTCAGATCAGATGATATCATATTACTCTTGCCCTCGAAAAACCATAAGGTGGTATAAAAAGGTGATATTTCACTGTCTAGATATGGCAGTGTGGAATGCATTCTTTTTGTACAGAAAATATAAAAAAGACAACTCCAGCACTTACCATTTTGTGCATTATAGAGAGGAATTAATCAGAGTGATGATTGACCTTAAAGATTGCAAACCAAGAGACTTGTTCAGCAACTCAAACAGCATACATGACAGCAGGCGTTTCCGTCCAAATCAATCATCTGCAGCACCTCATGAAGCAAACGCCTCTCAAACTGCAAATACTATGCGCGGTCACTGGCCCGAACAAATGGCAGGCCGACCAGGAACCAAAAAAAAATTCGCCTTCCTGAAATGCAAAGTTTGTACCCAAAAAAACATTCGACGAGAAACGAGCTATCGTTGCAAAGGGTGCCCAGATAAACCCCCATTGTGCCCATCTTGCTTTGAATGTTATCACGAAAACTTATTACTCTAACTACTGATAAATAATGATAACAAAGTGTTATTGTTGTGATAAGAAAAAAGTAGCTGCTGTGATTATACTAGTTGCTCTATGTTTAATTCTTAGAGATTTATGACATTATTTGATTTTAGTTATAAGTAGAATCTAAATACCTACTTGAATAAGTGCCATTTTAATTATTGAAACTGATTGAGTACAAAAGAAGCAGATGTTTCTGTTAACTTGATAATATGTTTTAAAATAAATATTGATTATTTATTTAGTGGTTTGTAACATTTTAAGACTTGATTTGAAAAGACTCGAAGATGTGTAATTTTAATTTTTTTTTAGACTTAGATTGAGACTTATATATAATGTAAGCTAATATGTTAAAATTTCTTCCATTGTTTTTCTTCGCTTGGAACCTGAAACAAAAGAATATTTATAATAAATACAATAAAAAATATTTTCAGAAGTCTACGGATGCGATTGAAGGGATTGCTTTAGACGACGAGTCTACCAGCCAGGAAGTTCCAGATTCTAGCAAAGATTGAGAATCTTTGCTAGAAGCTGGAACTTCCTGAAGCTACCCTTAAGACACAAGAAACAGAAGCTGCTAGAAAACCTGTGTATACTCGCAAAAGAAACATCAAATGCTTAGAAAGTTTGGTAAACAAAGTCAAAGCTGTTGGAGAGATGGTTCAAGCCTCAACGACAAACAACGATAATGAGTTCGACATTTTTGGGAGTAGTGTCGCCGCACAATTGAATGCCATGCCTCTTAAACTGGCATTACAAGCGCCATCACATATTCAAAATTATTTAACATCCATTCGAATGCATTCTATTGCGCAACCGTCAAACCTACAAGCTTATTCACCTACTCCTCCGTCTGCTACGACATATATTTCTTCACCCACACCAACGATGAATAGCTCCGTTCCAGGAGTTTCTTTGGACAATGATTCTATAATGAACCTACAACCATGTTCTCCTTCAGTAGCGTCACCAACAACATATTATGTACCTTCTCCAATGGTCAGAAATAGCTCGATTTCAGGACCATCCTCGGACAGTAATAATGACGAATCTACAGAAGGTCAATCTAATTACAGACAAGGCGATGTATTGGAATTTGCTATTCAATCAATAATAAATGAGTAGGGCTTAGGTCCTCCTACACGTTCATCATTAATAAATAAATAAATAATAAATAAAATAAAATAGCCTTTATTGCTGAACTAATTTTTACAATATTTTACAGTTTTCTTATAAATATGCTTACTTTATAACAGTTACTTATCTTTTTACATAAATTAAGTATCGGTAAACGGTCGTTTCTGTATTTCAGCTTGTCTTTCGACATAGGCCTCCTCTAAAGATTTCCACTCTATTCTATCTTTCGCTATGCGGGTCCATATTGGACCCGCCACTTTTCTAATGTCGTCCTGCCATCTTCTAGTCTGTCTGCCTCTTTTTCTTTTGCTATCTCGTGGTTGCCATTCAGTTATTAGTCTCGTCCATTTCTCCTTCTCTCTTATCATATGCCCAGCCCATCTCATCCCATCACGTTCATTAATGATGAACGTGATGGGATGAGATGGGCTGGGCAGTATAGCTGTAGTGTATATTTTAATTTGTATTCGAATCGCGACAGTTAACGAAATATGTTTAATAAATAATTCACTAATAAAAAGATTTTTATTTCGGGTTACAGGAAAAATCGTGCTAGATCCGTAAAAGGCGTGGAGTACCCATCATTTCTGACTTATTTCACTATGAAACCCCTACCCTAAACTTAACCCTTTTCAAGATATTCAACATTTAATTTTTTTATTGAAAATTGCCGATTTTTAGGCTACTAAATTAATTTTTGTTTATTTTGTGTATTTTATTATTATTATTATTGCATTTTTACATGTGCAATAAGATGCTTTAGGACGTCAATCATTAAAATAGTGCATAAGTTAATTGAATAGACCGTAGTGGATAAGTGAAAGTTAAGAAATAAAAAAAAATATTAGAATATTATTTTTCTCTAAGGGATATCTAAAAAAAATATTATGGCAATTGTTCGGCAGATGTTTTTTAAAATATCTACGTTTCATCAGCTATCAAACGAGATATAACAATCTAGGGTTTGTATTACATTTCGTGGAAAAAAAGTAGTTGGGACGCTCCAGGTAGCAGTTCTAACGGTCCTACGCCTATTGTCCTTCAAGTTAAGACGCACCGTGCGAGCGAGACAAGTGACGATTTATGTACATAGGTGCGAATGAAAGAAAAAATGTGTAGAGAACGAACGGTTAGGGCTGGGAATACAACAGGGGGTATTGTTTTGGTTGTCAGTCTGCTTTTGTGCTTCGTACATAGTAGATGTGATATCGGTTTGCTCTTTTTCTCGACTTGGCTGTGATTCTGGACTATTTCTTCTGATTGTGTGTCTGCGCAAGCTCGCAACGAATACATAACTCGCTACCCCGGTCGTCGAGTGCCGGATGTGGCCGTTTTTGACCGAGTTTATCGTAGACTTCGAGAAACTGGCTCTGTTTTGAGACGAAATACAGACGGGAAGACCACGAATTGACGACGAAGAACAGAACAATGAGATGCCATGATGATATATTATATGTATTTATGTAAGTATTGAATTTATTATTTTGGAATTTTGGTTATATAGTATTTTATATTTGTTATTGTTATGTAGTACAATTAATAAGTAAGTTAAAATTTAATCTTTTGTCTATTTCTTATTTCATTTCATTTATGCACATGTACCCACTTCTCTCTTCACTTTGTCTCTCTCTCCCAATAAGGTTTGCTGGAAGAGAACTCTTTTTAGGGTTAAGTTCGCCTTTGTTTAAATTTTCTAGAATAAGTTTTGTGTTATGTTTTTCGTGCAAAAAGTATTAATAAATAAATGCAACGCTTTCGAGCGGATCCGACTACTTCCACTAATATTGTTGCCCGTGATCTGGGACTTTTGCAATGGAGAGTGTGGTTTACAGTGCATACTGCTGGCCTATACCCGTACCATTACGCCGGTACACGTTATTGAAGAAGGAGACCCTGCGAGAAGATTGGACTTTTGCAGATTTATGCTAAATGCTGACGTAGAAGACCCAGATTTTCTAAGAAATATCTTGTAGACGGATGAGTCCAAATTTGATAAAGATGGCATAACTAACTATCACAACGCCCATTACTGGGCCCCAAAAGAACTAAGGAATCCCAATAAGAAAAGAGTGAAGGGGTCCCAACGAAGATTCAGCGTGAATGTGTGGATGGGCTTATCTCCAATCATTTGATTGGACCTTACTTTCTACCGGATAATCTAAATGGGGAAAGCTACGAAAATTTCCTGAGAGCAGACTTGAGTAATTTGCTGGATGATCTGCCACTCAACCTGATCAGGGACATGTGGTTCCAACACGATGGCTGCCCTGCCCATTTCAGGAGAAGTGTCAGAGACTGGCTGGACACAAATTATCCAGATTTTTCCTGTAACCCTGTATAATCCTTGAGAGCCTCGTAAATCGCATCACATACTTCAGAAAAAATCGTTGATATGCTGGCCTTTGATGTTCTGAACATGTGCGCTAAAGTACGTAAACTGGTTCCATTAGCAAGCAAGTACAATACAATTTCTAATTTCAATTTTGCTGGTAAAGCACATCTCATAAATGTATCCGATCTCTGAATTGCAGGCGCAATTTTTTCCAATAAATATAAAAATGAGGGCTCGCTCATTCGTAAAGCATATCTGTATTCAACTGTATCTTCTGCAGACAATTCCATTAAAAGGTTACTCCGGCTCGAAGGACCATTAAGGAATCGCGGCTAGCTCTTCCCGGGATGCTGATATAATAATAGTCGAGTATAGGGACAATAGTTATATTGCATAAAACTACGACTAATATGGATGTTAATGAGTGCGGTTTGAATGGCTGCTGGTGATGCACTGACTGGTGGCGCCCGGTCCGCGCTCGCGGCACGGGTAACCTACTTAGGTCAAACTGCTGATGCTGCTAAAATCCTCCGTGTTCGAAGTATCGAACAGTTACTGCTGGCACCACGTTCATTTCTTCTAGCAATCCACTTTCTTTTCCATATGCGTTTGGGTCTACTAATTTCTATTAATATTTTATTTTCAATATTTTGTAAAAGTATAGACACTATTTCTCTTATTATAGCATGTAAATTGGTATTAACCAATTCAACGTCCATTTTCTAGATTAAAACAACTGACCAGATCCTCTATAGATCGAGTAAAACAACCGATAACGTCGGTCTGGAGTCTTCTACGAACGGCAACTTATGACTACTGGACTAAACCCCGTTTGGACTCTAATTACTACTTACTACTTAACTGACTGGATTTTTTAACTCGCTACTGTACTTATTGAAATGTAAATCGGCCTTAAGCGCTCCTACGCACTAGCGGTTAACCGCAGGGGCGGCAAACCGCGCGGCCTGCCGCTTTTCCAGTTTAATATGCAACCGCCTGTGATTGTACGCACTTAACCGCCACAAAGTTTCAACCGCGGCGGTTGAATGGAGAACTGCGGAGCCCGTTCCACGGCTGGCCGCCATCTTGCTTGTACGCACTGGCGATTTTAGTTTGCCGCGAGCCTCCGATGAGTTTGTTCGTGAGTCGCAGCCATGAACTTCGACACAGAGAAATTCATTGTTGAAATTCAACAACGAGAAACTATTGGGAATTGTGAAGGAGCAGTATATAAAAAAAGAGATTTAAAACGGAAACAATGGGAAGTAGATATTTTTGGAAAAAAAGAGATGACAACAAAGGAAAAAAAGTCTTGGTAAGTATTTATTATAATTATTATTTATATTTAAACAAATATCTTAGAACATAATAAATACGTCTTTTCTCAGTTAAATCATATTTCTTTGCCATTCTAATTTCCCCTCAGTCATAAAATATTCGGCAAACAATTATCTGTATCTCAATGCAGTTTTATCGTTCCTTCTTAAGCCTTCCTGTGTTACATTTTCTGTCCAAGGGCAACTGAGCGAGTCGTCGTAACAATAACCATCTCGGTCTCTTACAAAATTATGTAGTATACAAGTAGCTTTTATGATATATTTTGCTAGATCGAAGTGAACATTTAGAGGTCTATGAAATATATGCCACTTGTTTGCATAAATTCCAAAACTGCATTCTAAATACATATCTTCGTGCTCTAGAGGGATTGAACGTTCTTTTGGTTTCATCCAAATCTTTTTTTGCGTATGGGCGCATCAAATTCGTAGATAACGCAAATGCCTCAAAAACGTATGGCATACATGTCTCGCTGTTTTGTGAAATAGGTTGTGGCTCTGGAATATCCAAATGTTTATTTTGCATTTTTTCGAAGAAAACCGAATTTCGAAATATTGACGAGTCACTGAATTTACCAAAAGCTTTACAACAAATTTGTAATTACTGTGGCATATTGCTAATAAAACCAAAGAGAAAAAACTTTTATAATTAAAGGACATCGAGCCACTGTTATTAGGTGCAATACATCGTATGTGCTTGCCGTCAACAGCAACTAAGTCTTTGTTTGGTTCAGGCAAACAAATATCTCTCAGACAAAACCATATTGTAAAAACAAATCTTCTCGTACGATTTCTGCTACAGTGCTTACTCCAATTTTAATGTATAGTTCCGCGAATGTACAACCTGTTGCAAAATATCTGAAACAATAATTTTATTATTATTACATGCAATATTGAATTCAATGTAGACATGTATGTATATTCTTTATTGCACAAGTCACACGAATACTTATGTAATGACTAAATCATTAACTTGTTTGTTGTATTGTTCTAAGAATTACAAAATAAATGGAAGAACATAAGGGATAATTTCGTGAAAGTTCTAAAAGACAATGTTACCAGGAGTGGGTCAGCAGCTAAGAAAAAGACTCAATATATATTTTACAATAACTTAATATTTTTGAAGGACACAGAATCTATCAATGAAACTGATTCAAGCATGCCAATGCAAGAAAATGAGAGAAATGGAACAGAAAGTGTCACTGACCTAGTCGTAGCACCACCGCCAAAAGGAAACAAAAAGAAAAATAGTATAGATAGATAGATAGATAGAAAATTCTTTTATTGCACACTTACAAAAAAACAAACAAGACAGAATAACATACAAAAATGTGACAATTTGGCGGTCTTATCGCTCAAGAGCGATCTCTACCAGACAACCGTGGATGGATAGGATCGTTGGATTGTACATGGGGGTCTGTGTGCATTATATTAATTTATAAAATATTGCATGAAACTACGTTCCTACTAAAAAAAATAAATAAAATAAATATAAAAATATATATAGGAGTTGAATTGATTAAAGTCTTAAATAAGAATGTAGAATTTAAAAAGGCCGAAGATTTTCTTTTTGTCGTTGGTTAGTGAAATTAAAAACAAAAGCTCAAATAATGCAAGTCATTACGTCTGGATACAATACTGTAACTCTACATGGGATTACGTGCGACCATTTAACTACAACCAAGGACTATCTCAAGGATATCCGACGCTATCATTTGCTAGAAATAAGAACCATATTTAATAGACATATTTAATAAAACCATGGAAAAAATATATTATCCGAGTAAAGAATTGACAGTGGATGAATCCCTGATTTTATGGACAGGTCGATTACGCTTTCGCCAATACATAAGAAACAAAGCTCACAAATATGGCATCAAATTATATATGTTAGCCGAAAATAGTGGTTCCTGCTTGAAGATACATTTATATGCTGGGGCTCAAGATGTTGTAGTGGGTGGTCGTGATCATGTAAAAAAAATATTACGTTTACTAACTGAAAAATATTTAAATGCTGGCCATTCTATTTATGTAAATAATTATTATGCAAGCGTTGATATGGCCAACGAATTTTTAAATAATGCTACATATTTGACCGGCACTTTAAGGCAAAATAAAAAAGGTAATCCCAAGGACTTAATGAATACCAAACTAAAAAAAAACGAAGCGTGTATTATGCATAATAATAAAAATGTTACAGTTACAAAATGGCAAGATAAGAGGGAGGTCTGTTTCGTCAGTTCCGAACACAATAGCGAATACGTACATACTAAAAATAAATACGGAAACGAATCCTTCAAACCTAAAGTGCAGGTTAAATACAACAAATATATGAGATCAGTCGACAAGCACGACCAGATGTTAAATTATTATTGTGCCGAACATAAAACGTTAAGATGGTATAAAAAAGTAATTATCCACATCATGCAGGTTCAGCTATTAAATTCTTTTTTCCTATATAATTTGAACAGAGAACGGAAGACAAGTTTGTATGATTTTAGATTAAAAGTAATTGAACACCTGTTACCTAATAAATCAGAGATCATTCGACCGTCACATCCAGGTAAAATTCATTTGCCGGCACATTTACCGAAGAATAACGGCAAAACATTGAGAAAACGATGCAGGCTCTGCTTTAACGTAAATAAAAAACGAGTGGAGGTATTGTTTGGCTGTCCAGACTGTCCAGGTTTTCCTGGATTATGCCTGGAATGTTTTAGAGCATTTCACAAATACTAATCTAAGTAGAACGCAAGAGCGTTCTATTTAGATTAGAGTCTGTGAAATGAATGAGGTAGAAAAAAATGATATATTTTTATCATTTATTAATTGTACAAGTACCTAATGATTACAACGATTAATTAGTTTTAACTTGTATAACAACATTTTAATCAACGAACAGCTCAATAATGAAAGTATGTGATTATATTTTTCCTATGAAACAAATATTCTTAAATATCTTATTATATCAATCAGTCTCATAATCAAATACAAAAATCAACAATAGACATATGGGTACAACATTGTGATAATAACATGTTTTAATAATAAATCTTATTAAACTTAAACACTTCTTTCATTTACCCACGATCATCCTACCTTTTCTTACATTATACAGGATTACAGGGAAAGTGGTAGTGAATATTGAAGGACGTTGTTATTGAGGTAATTTCTGATAAAAAAAAATCTATGATTAGGTGTCTGTAACTTAACTGTTTTAGAAATATTGAATTGTAAAGTTTTTTTTTAATCCACGATTTTCTGGCTATTAGTAGTTTTTTTTTAGATTACGGCTCCTAGGATGGGTTTTTTTGATGCATTAAGTTAGAAGACATATCAATCAATAAAAATGATCAACAAAAAACCTACTATAACAGTGTTATAAAATAGTAATTGTTTTTGTTAATCATTTTTATTGTTTGATATGTCTTCTAACTAAATACGTCAAAAAAACCTATCCTAGGTGCTGTAATCTATATAAAAACGACTAAAAGCAGGAAAATAAAGATTAAAAAAAACTTGAAAATTCAATATTTCTAAAACGGTTAAGTTACGGACGGACACCTTATTATCGTTTTTTCTGTTTCAATAAAAAATGACCTGAATAATAACGTCTTTCAATATTCACTACCACTATCCCTGTAACCACAGTATACCCATAATGTATTAGTATAATTATTTTTTAAGTATTTCTATAATATTCTGCATAATAGCATATCTTTCATTAATGTTATATCGGAGTAATTCATTGGACACCCATTGCCCAAAATATTGCAGCCGTGTATATCCACGATTGTCACAGCCTCCATATCCTCCGTCTGCTTCTCAGTGCACGTTGCATTATCCTTCGTTGTTTTTGTTGTGCATGTTGGAACATCCTTCCACGTTTTCGTTGTGCATGTTGGACCATCGTTCCTCGTATCCTCTACATAATATGGTCCACTATTAAGTTCCCAAGACTGAGAGTTCTGCTCGTCGTCGCACTGTGTTTCTATTTCCGTTTCGGGAATGTATTTGCGTTTTCTTCTTTCTTCTGGAAAAAATATATAAAATATATCAAGAAGCCCATTTAAAATGGTCAGTATGGGAAAGTCTGAAACTATAAGACATACAAAGATCTGTTTTTAGGAACCATGACATTGATTTTCCAATCAATTTTAACTTAATAAAGTTTAGGTATATCAAATGGCAATAGTGTATTTAAATTTCACTTCGTTTATTCTTTAATGCTATGGCAGAATGAGATTAATTGTCGGGTTTAGTTTGTGTAAACATGTGGGCAAGTACCTTCTGTATACAATACCTACCAATTAATTTTAAATGATTTCAATCGCGTATCAGGACATTTTACCATTTTTAGTAATATGCATAGGTAAGTGAAGTGTCACTTCTGTGCGGTGTTAAATCTTTGAAAGCGACATGTTGTTACACTTTGTTGAAAAAACGCGTAAGCGCGCTCACCCCGCGCAGTTCCCCCCGCTGTCATCAAGTTGAGAGTATTTTTTTGTTTGGTGTGTAGTTACTCTATTTATGATATCTCAGTGTAAAAACGAAGATGTGCGATTAAACACTATCCAAAGGTTTACAACTCATGGTGGAAATCTGTAACTTACCTTCCATATCTTAAAAAACACGTAGATAATCACAGTTTAATACACACTATACTTATTAATAAAACATAACACACAGTAACAGGTCTCTCCATGTATTATTATGTATGAAACTGATTAAAATAGCGTAATAACATTACCGGGGGCCAACGACGCGCTAGGTGCGTTATCATTCAGGAGGGCCAATGACGCGACTCGCGCGTCATTCAATTTTGTATAGGGCCGGGGCGGAAAGGATCGAAAAATGAAGGTGGCAAGGAATCGGTTAAATCCACCCTAACTTTTAAAATATAAGGTTAGCTCAAACTCTAGGGGAGCGTACTGCGTGAGCGATCTGGACCCGAACGCGACGCGGCGCGGCGCGGCGCGAAAACAACAAACAGTATAGACCTATTGAAGTGGCCTACGTGACCAAACGCACGTAGAACCGGCTCTACACTCGTCGCGGTGCGAACGGCCGCGACAACTGCGAAACGAACCTGTAGCTGAGTTGAAGAAGAAGAAGAAGGAATCGCTTATGTCGAGCTATAGATCGTATAGAAAGAAGGTGAAGGATTCTATTCACAGCGGTGCGAGTTCAAGTGATATCTACAAGCCCATATGGTTTGCTTACGAAACCATGGAGTCATTTCTTGGAGATAACGCGCAATGCAAAAAAACAACAAACACTGTAAGTATTAATCTATCTTTATTATTTTAAAATTATTACTTAACATATACATTGCTATTTTGATGTTAGTACAATAGTTATCACGGCATATCTAGTATATCTAGTCTAGCTAACTATTATTAGTATATTATATCTAGTATATCTAGTCTATAATCTATAACTATCTTATAGTTAGCTAGACTGGAGTGGAAAGTGGAAACAGCAAAACATTGCTAATTATTTTCAAAGTATTTCGTGAACTCGTCTCTTATTTCACGAGCGTTCAGAGCTGGTCGGCGTCCTAAGAGCCTCCAGTGCCCGAATCAAATCTTATGATTTAAGTGCTTAATAATTTTAAATATAAGATTAAAATTTTCATAATTTCGTTTTCTTGTTTTCCAAATGAGCCAAAATCGTTTTTTTTTTGCTGTTAGTACCTCTAAGCAAAATGGATGTCGTACACAACTGTGAGATGCAAATACACCTCAATCCATTGATGAAATTCAAAGACGCTTCAGTCCATTATAATTTTGTGTATTTTGCTAATTTCTGATCAGCTGTCATTTTAAAAGTATAGTTTTTTAGAGATCATCATTTTTTACGGATCTATTGTCCCTAATTTTAAAATAAAGCAGACATTTATACTAAGCGAAACAAAATAACATGATTTACTCAATTTCAATGTTCTGGGATTGAGGTCACTTTGTTTCTATACCCGTCAATTATGCTATATTACATTTCACAAGCAGATATAGATATGTATGAAACACCAACTAATCTCTAACCCGTACCAGGGACAATGCAGCTGCACCAAATCATAAACACAGAGACGAATAACGTAATTAAGTACCGGAGCTTGAGTTGTTTCTGCAGTATGTCTATTCATTCAGGATACTGTAAATGTCTAGATTTAAAAAGTCATTTGTTTACGTCAAGCTGTGAAGATGATCCTGTAAAAGAGTTAAAAGTTATAGATGATATAAAAACAGTTAAACCGGACCTAAAAAAAAAGAACAACAGACAAAACACAGAGAAACCGAAGAAGAAATTGAAATTAATGATGAAGGGATAACACTTAAGAAGTATCTGAAAAGAAAAACAACAAAAACCAAGGTCAAAAACAATGATTAAAAAAAGAAAGAATTCATCTTCTGAGAGTAGCACAGAAAACGAAGAGAAACCTATTTATGTAGAAACCGACGACGACTATGATGAAACCTTTTATTCAGATAACTCCACTCCCGAATCCACTGTTCAATCTCAAGATAATCCACAATTAATTCTTAATGAAAGCACAGGCGTGTTTTTTGATATAACAAGTGGCGAAAATTTATACCCAACCGCAGAATCTTCTGGAAAATATACTAGAAACGATACTGATGATTTTGTTCCGAAACAGTCTAAAATAAAATTATTAAGTGAGTTGATTATTGCAGTAGATAAATAAGTACTGGTTAAATTTGAGACTTCGAATAAAACAATTAAATATTATGTCGGAAAAATTCTTGAAATCAACGGTATTAACGTCAAGATTAGTTTTATGCGTAAAAAATCGAATGGAAAATTTTAATGGCCACAAATAGAAGATATATCGGAAATGTTTACCTATGACATAATTAAGGTGTTGGATTCTCCAATTAGATGTCGTCGTGGAATTTTAGAGTTTGGAGAAAATCTTATAGAATATAAAATTAATTAAAATACATTTTGAGTTTTTATAGGTAGATACGTAGCATGTTTTATTAATTTTAATTTGTTTTAATAAATGAAAAGATATCTCAAATTGTGTTTTTATTTGTCCAGCAATTAGGTCTACTAGTATTATATTCTTTTTATATAGTAGCTATTGTAAAAAGTTATTAGCAATGCATTAAATAAAATTTTATATAGGAACTATTTTTAAAGTTTTAAGCAATATGGTATGTTGTATATACATGCCTTTACAAAATTCACGTATGTTACCTTTACTCTTGATTGTTACTAATTAAAAAAGTGTGTTACCAATTCACGATTGTCATGGTACAATTTATTTTGGCCTTACCCAACTAGATACTTATATTTTATTGTAGGTAATTAGGTAGGGTAGGATGCAGGTCATACAAAATTCGGTTTTTTGTTATGAATTTGAGACTATACTTAACTAATACAACATATTATAAAACCGTTTTAGCTTCTGTTTCTTTGTCTGTTTGTACACAATAAATAAACTCAAAAATTGTGGGTGTGAAAAACTATGACCTATGGATGTGAAGTGAACCAACTACACCGCACCGAAAATCCAACTCAGAGGCTAAAGCTACCTACTATTTGTTTGTAGTTTTAGTTTTGATTTAAATATGGCGATGTTTCATAGTTAAGTTGTTAATGTTCAATATATACCTGTATATACCTACATTTGCATAAATTATTGACCGAGCGAGCGAAGCGTCTCCGCATCAACTACTAGCAAACTGAGGGATTTCGTCAGAATGTACGTACTGTACAGGTCGTATTTTACAACCAATCTGGACGAAACTTGGTGTACAGATTCCACGACCTTATAGAATTCTTTAGTCGTCGGGGTTTTTTGATCAAAAGCGTACCTACTCCTCCAAGAAAGGCAAAAGGTGGCTATATAATATCTCCGCTTCAAGACATCTGATTTCGATGATTATTTTTTTACCTGCCTTACACATATCCTATTTTAAATAATTTTAGTAATAATCAAGTAGGTAGGACGTCTTGGGGACGCTTTCGACTGGTATTGATATGAACCAGTTGAGCTACCTGTCGATTGTTTACAACAGTCTTCAGTTAGCTCAATTGTTTCAACTGTAAATATTTGTCTTAATTAGTTTATTGAACTGTAATTTTCTCTACAATATTTAAGGTACTCTCCCTCATATTTGACATAATCTTACAATTCCCTACTATTTTCATTTCTTTTTTTTCCCTTCTTCGTTATGATTAGGATGAAAAAGAAAACGAAATAATTAGTTTTTTTATAACTATGATTACATCATACCTAGTACTGACAAAATAATATTTTTAGATGGAGTACCATGAGTTAAAAAAAAAATCTGCTGATAAGAACTCTGTTTGGCACTATTTTTTGCGAGCAGAGGATGGGCAATCAGGGAAGTGTAAATTATGCAAAAGAATCATTAAATCCAGTGGTGGACCAACTACAAGTCTTCGCACTCATTTGCGTGCTTCCCACGTTATAATAATTGAAAAAAATACAAAAGAAAGTTCAACATCTGATTCTCCGATGACCTCTTCAGCCTGTTCTGCTGGCTACGATACCCCTACAATCGAACCTTCAACAGAAAATGATGACATCCCGCCTAAAAAGAAAAGCAAGCTCACTGATTATTTTTCGAGGGAGCGTGGTTCTTTAACTGAAATTATAGCTAGAATGACAGCATTAGATGGATTACCATTCAGAACTTTTATCACGTCTGAAGACTTAAGGTCTCTTTTTGCAAATCCTGGATATCGATTACCAAAATCTGCAAATACAATAAAAAACATGGTATTCATTACCATGCATGCTGAGACAGTTAGAGATGATTTAAAAAGGGATATTAAAAAAATAAAGATGAAGGA
Organism: Eupithecia dodoneata; assembly: GCA_947044415.1. Taxonomy (NCBI): domain Eukaryota; kingdom Metazoa; phylum Arthropoda; class Insecta; order Lepidoptera; family Geometridae; genus Eupithecia; species Eupithecia dodoneata. The sequence goes on from OX345670.1 coordinate 9,514,449, forward strand.
TCACGGTTTTCCCTATCGTTTGATGAATGGACTTCTTCAAAAAATAGAAGATACTTGAATGTTAACATTCACTGCACTGAGAAAAAAATTAGATTACAAGACTACAAGAACGAGTAGTAATCACAAAAAATGTTGCGTCTAATAAAAAATAGTAATCTTTATTACATTTTCCAGTACTATTAAATAATTTTTGTTCACTTTACAAAATAATATCGTACTTTACAAAAAACCAGAACTTTAGTTACAGCTATTAGCATATTATAAAAACTACTAGAAATATTGTAAAGTATACAATGCTCTCTGTAGTTTCTACACTTCAATTTATTACGGACTACCAACATCTCGGCGCAGCGCACAGTGATTCGTCTAGAACATGCTAGCTGGACAAAATTCAATCTCGCATTTCCCGGAAATTTGTTGCTAATCCCGTAGGTAAAACCCACGAACCTCGGATTCCAAGAATTTTATTGCACCTGGGCGCCCAAAAGATAAGGGAGGTAGGTATAAATATAAGAAAAGGGTTAAGTGATTTAAACTTCATTAGCAATTTTACTTTCGACGCGAATACTTGTAATAGTGATTTTAAAAGTGATTTAAATATTTCTTAGTGATGGATTATGAAGTTAAAGGTATGTACTACTTTATTTAAAAACAATTCAAATTGTAATATAGCTAGTTTTTTTTATTTTTATACCGATCAAACCATTTTTTTTATAATTTTCAATATATTTTGGACCCGGATATACTTGCCAAAGCGTGCCAAAGGTCTGCAATTTATATATATTATAGCTTAGACTGTCTTCTTTCAAATATATAAAATTTGGCCTGTGGAAAGCTGTGGAAGTAATTTTTTTTAATTTTTTTCTAGAGCACGTCTTCGCCATTTCAAGACTAGTACTGTTCGAGGAGTGGGTTACTCTTGACAAAGAAAATAGGAATAGCGGATTGTTTAGCTTTTTGCTAACAAAATTAAACATTATCGGCATCACCGAAGATTCTTAGAGAAGTCTGAAAAAGACAATCAGTGCATTTACTTCCATTTTAGAAAAAAAATGGTACTTAAACAAGAAGTGCCGAGATGTCTTTTTGGCAAAAAATGAAGAGTGGATGTCAAAAGATTTTACGTTTAAGGTGTCCTTGCGTCACTTCTCGCTTGGCTGTGTGCCATCGACATCTACTGCACCTTCAACTGCTGGACGTCCAAGCAAGGAATTTGAAGAATCCAGTGACAAAACAAAAAGGAGAAGAGTCGCGGATCTACTCTGTGAACGCGATACAAATCAGTTAGTGGCTGCAGCAGAATTCTCGGCGCGATTATCGTGTAATCGGAGCCTGGCTGTAGTGATTAGGGATGCCAGTGAAAGTCCTGATAAGTGCAAAACAATGAAAAATAGTGTTTGTGATACTGAAAGCAGCAATCAAAGATGTTTAACGAAGGAAGAAGGCTTGGCATATTATGTTGACGCAAAATCATCAAGCCACTCCTACAAGCAGACTCGGAAGTGGAGCATCAAGGCGGGTCATAAGGTATTTCCATCATTTTATAGTTTAAGACAAGCTAAGAGTGAATGTTTCCCTCCTGAGGAATACATTTACATAGACGAGACTCGAGCAGAAATTAAACTTCAAGCTGTTTTAAATAAAACAGTTGAACGTTTAATTCATGCGCAGCAGGAAGTGATAAAGTCGTCTTCTCTAGAGGAATCATTCACTCTCATAAGCAAGTGGGGTTGTGATGGCAGTTCAGGACACAGCACTTACAAACAAAAATTCACCAGCACTGAAGCTACTGATGAATTTTTGTTTGTATTTTCATTTGTTCCGCTTCGGTTGTGTGATGAAAGTGGTAACATTGTTTGGCAGAATCCTCGGCCATCTTCTACAATGTATTGCAGACCAATTAAGTTTATTTTCGCAAAGGAAACTACCGACTTTACCGTTGCAGAAACAAACAAAGTCAAGGAGGAAATAAATCAATTGGTACAGACAATATGTAAGTTAGAAGATAAAGAGATATCTGTCAAGCATGAAGTACTTTTCACAATGATTGACGGAAAAGTATGTAATGCCGTAACCGAAACTACCTCTTCACAAAAGTGCTTTATTTGTGGAGCTACCCCTAAGTTTATGAACGATGAGTCTAGGGAATTTGTAGCAAATAAGAACAACCTTGGTTTTGGTTTATCTACTCTACATGCATGGATTCGTTGTTTTGAATGTTTGCTTCATATTAGCTATCGTTTGGACCTCAAAAAATGGCAGCTAAGAGATTCAGCTGATAAAGAGAGTATGAAGCAACGTTCTGCCAATATTCAGAGCCGCTTCAAAACTGAAATGGGCTTGATTGTAGATAAACCAAAACCAGGGTATGGAAATACTAATGATGGAAATACCGCCCGCAGATTTTTCGGGAACCCTGAGCTAAGCTCCGATATTACAGGGATAGATGTGACCCTTATTAAAAAATTTGACACTATTCTCCGAGCTTTAGCTTCCGGTTACGATATTAATACAACTAAATTTAAATTATTAGCACAAGAAACTAGGCGTTTGTATATAAGTCTTTATCCGTGGTATTACATGCCTGCTACAGTGCACAAAATTCTTGTGCACAGTGCAGAAGTAATAGAATCGGCTCTGTTACCAATTGGACAGCTTTCTGAGGAAGCTCAGGAAGCTCGCAATAAGGATTGCAGAAGGTTCCGAGTGCATAACACAAGAAAACGATCACGTATAACCACGAATAAAGACTTGCTCAATATGTTGTTAATCACATCTGACCCTGTAATAAACGGCCTTATAGAAGTTCCCAAAAGAAACACAGGTAGCCTTCCATCTGAAGTGCTCGACTTATTAATACCCTCTTCTGTAAATAAAAAGCAATCAAAACAAACTAGCCATAATGTTAGCGAGCAGGAATATATTGTAACTGATTCGTTAGAGGAAGAATTTAGCGATAACGAGGATTAAGATTTCTTTGTTATTATTATTATTGTTCTGTACTTTTCTATGTTACTTATGAATACCAATAAGCCTTGTTATTGCGATTAGATAAAAAAACCTTGTAAAAATGGTCTATCAGGTAGAAATGGGCTTTTTTTGCAAATTAATCCATAATTTTTTGATTTTTCTACCTGTTAGACCTTTTGTCTTATATGATCATCAGTGATAGGAATAGGTAGGGCTTATTTACCTAAACTTCAAGGAATAGTGAAAAGAATCGGAGACTTCCTTACATACAACAATATTTTTTCCGGTACATATGACCCAAGTTCGGGACAGCTGTGTGAACCTAGCAACTGACTTTGAGATATTCATGATTTTTTGATCCTATTCGATTGTACCGGGTTTGTACCCGATTGTACCGGCAAAATTTTCGTTTGTACCCTAAAGGATCGAGCACATTATGCCGGGCCGCAGCGTGTCGGGGCGGATCGCAAAAATCCGCTTGAATTGCTTTAATACAATATGTATGAATTATCGCACACTGTGTCGGGCCGCAGCGGCTCGCATTATTGCGAGGCGGATTTGCGTCCGTGCAATGCGACCCGCCCCGCCCCGCTGCACCCCGTCAACAGTGTGCTATAGCAAGCGGATTGGTGTGCACGCGCGCACGTGTTCATATTGATTTATTTGCGTTTTTTTTGTGATTTGCGTGTACCTACCTGTGGTGTAGTATTTACAAAAATGGATGAAGAACTTTTGATTAATTTAGTTCAAGGATACAAAGAACTTTATGATTTGCAAGATCCTCATTACGATGATCAACAAAGAAGAGATAATATTTGGAAGGAAATAGGGGACATAATGAAAGAATCTGGTAAGTATCACTGACAAGTATTTATTTCTTAGGTTACAAAATAAGAAAAATGTGATTACTTACGACGTACTTACCTTTTTAGACAGATTTCAAATAAATCACCCTGAGGTGATTTATTTGAAATCTCAACAGATTAGTTTCTTCGCAAACCTCTTCTTATAACCCTCGATTGCCAGCCAACGGTACCAGTTAGAGATACGAAGTATCTTTTAAATTGGTCACGGACACACATTGCGTCTAATGCTGCATGGCCTCCAATATATGGCAAATCTGTTATAGCTTCTGTTATCACATTTCTCTGAGCTTCCTCTTCGGACCAGTAGCAAATGTCGTTTCGCAGTAAATTGTGCAAACAACAAGTGGCTAATATAATAACATTAACATGTTTCGGCAATAACGAAAAACGTCTTTCGTATACTCTAAACTTTTTCACTAATAGACCAAAAGCATTTTCGCTCACACGCCTAGCTCTACTCAGCCTATAATTAAAAGCTTTTTTGTCTTCGTCATTTGTCGACTGATTTGCTGGATATGGTCTCATCAAATGTCTGGTTAAAGGGAAAGCTTCGTCTCCAACAATGACATGTGGTAACTTTAAGTCTGTACCCGGTATTAAACGATCAGCAGGCAAATTTAATTGACCATCGATTAAAGCTTTGCCAAAATTAGAGTTATTGAGTATTTGGCTATCAGAATTTTTACCCAAGGCACCAACATCGATGACTGTAAAACGGTAGTCCGCATCGACTAAGGCTAATAAAACTATAGTAAACGTTTTTTTGTATGAAAAATAAAGGGAACCACTGTTCGGAGGTGCTTCAATAATAACATGCTTTCCATCCAGTGCCCCAATGCAATTTGGAAAATTCCATTGCCTTCTAAAACGCTGTTCTTTACGTTTCCAGTCTACTTCTGTTGGCACGGGCATGACATTAGGTGATAGTTTCTTAAATATGGCTGTACATGCCTCGTAAATAATTTGTCTGACAGTTGATTCACCAAGTCGAAAAGTAGTGGCTAATGACTTCATTGAATTTCCTGTCGCCAAATATCTGAAACAAGAAATAAATAAATGTGGGACATCTCACATATACAGCTATCCGACCCCAAACTAACTAAGCAAAGTTTGTGTCAGACAACTGATATAAATACACAAATACATATATATATCATCATCATCAGCCTATTTATTATGCTTTATGTTTAAACTTTACTAATACTTATATATTTTCTTCCACAGCTAAAACTTGCAGAGATAGATGGAGACGAATAAGAGATAATTACAGACGCGCTAAAAAGTTAAGGAAAACCAAAAGTGGACAAGCTGCCACAAATATGAAGAAACCAAAATATGAAGATTTATTGTCTTTCCTTAACCCCTATATTAGAAACGAGGATGAAACTTTTTCTAATTTTCCACCAAATAATACTTCCCAAGACTCAGGTGATGAGGATGATTCTCGTAGCCGTGATAGTCCTGGTTCAAGTGCTGGTACTTCACAAAGCATTTCACCTCGTCCTTACAAAAGAAATTCCAAAAGTTTAGATACTCCACCACAGCTTTCACCAACACACTCGCTATTACAAGAGTATTTAGAAAAAAAATACAGTGCTAAAAAGAATAAATCGGACAAAATAGTTGACTTTTTCAAGAACTTGGGGGAAACTGTTTCAAATTTTCCGGAAGATGTACAAATTCGTGTGAAACGTGAAGTTTTTAAAATAGTTACCGATGCAGAGGAGAAGGTTTTGGACAAGTCTAAACAACAATATGTTTTAAACGTATCTCAAGAGAGCGCTCCGCCCCTAATCCTTATTAATTCAAACGAGCAACCTCTAAACGAAATAACAACACCAAATTCAACAAACGTTGTGAATCCAAATAATATTTACACAGAGGAAGAGATTAGTCTAGATGAAAACGCATTAAACGCTTTTTTAAAGTCTATTCAACAAAAAAAAGATAACCAATGAATGGTATTTTGAGATGGGCAAATAAGAGGCCAAAGAAGAGAAATAGAAGATGTTGATTAAAGGTTTTTGTTCTGTGATTTTGTGATACTTGTTATATTGAATATAATAATATTAATAATGATAATGGTTTTACTTTCTTATACGCTATAGATATATAAATATACTTACAGTTCAAATATTAATATTTAGTCATAAGTGCAGGACCATGTGTGTCAGATAATCCTACTAATATTATAAATGTGAAAGTGTGGATGTTTCTATGTTTGAATATTTGTTGGGTAAAATTGAGTATCGTGCGGCACGAATTTGGGGGTAACCGGGATGGTAGGGGGGGGGGTAGAGTATTCTCTGAAAGTTTGGCAGTGAGGAAACTCTTAGTTCGGGAGAAATATATATTTTTTTATTACATCAACCTACAAAAGCCTGCTGATATGACTATCTTAACCCCAAATTCGTGTTTTTAGTGATTTTTGTAGGATGAGAAGTGACAAAGTATATACGCTCATAATTCGTTTCTGGCACTTCGCCGGCCGCTGCCGCGGCACGCTCGCTTCGCTCGCTCGGCTCGAGCGCGGTGGTTCATGTCGACCTAATACGCTCGTCGCTTCGCTCCTCGCACCTAATTCTTTTTGTATTATCAAGTATATAAGCCTAAAATTCGATTCTGGCAGGCTTTTGTAGGTTGGTGTAATAAAAAAATATATATTTCTCCCGAACTAAGAGTTTCCTCACCGCCAAACTTTCGGAGGATACTCTACCCCTCTCCCCCCGCCCTTTCCCTACCACCCCGCTTACCCCCGTATTGGTGCCGCACGATACTAACTCCAACCCTATTTGTTACTCAATCACGCGAAAACGGCTGAACGGATTTAGATGGAATTTGGCATGAATGTAGCCCTTGACATGGAAAAAAACAAAGGCTACCTTTAATCTCGATTGCTTAAGAGATTCCCGAGGGAAACATCAAAAGCACTAGGTATGATATAATAACACTTACCTCAAACACACTACAAGCCGTTCTTCTGGTCCTATAGGCTCACGAAAGGTTGTTGTTTTTTTATGCAGATCCTCCTTTATTACTTCAAGTAATTGAAAATAGCGATCAGGAGTCATACGAAAATATCCCCAAAATTTGTCTTTGTCTGCTAAAAGATCGGGAAAAAGATGATGGTATTCGCCGAATACCTTTCTCTTCGAACAAATTGGATGTATCCATATTTTACGTTTTCTTTTTTGACGAACTTGTTTATGCTGTTCATTTTTTTCTTCTTCTAACAACAAGCAAAAAAAAGAAAGTTCTTCGTCAGAGCTATCCATATCCACAGAACACAATTACTCCTATAACGTACAGTTGCACACCAATTCTGACAGTACACTGTTCTCAAAATCCGTCAATGTACTGCGACCCGGCCCGTCATTATGTGCTAGGTAAGCATTTTGCACTGCGCTGCGGCCCGCTCCGCCCCGCTGCGGCCCGACATAATGTGCTCGATCCTTAAGGGTGTAAAAGTTATGGGGAGGGGGAGGTTTTCCAATAGTGGTTTTTGACCGAAGTGGGTAAAGTGAGTAATTTGATATCAAAGTTAAATATTTTATAGCACTTAGCCACAGATTTCGTAAGACCTTAAAATTGTCAATATATTCAACGTATAACAATTCGTTTTAAGGCTGAAAACAAACGGGTAAAAACAAAAAACATTGACTTGAAACAACGAAACTGTTAAAAAGTAGCCGATTTTTGGAAATTCACTTAGTTTCTCCAGAAAATGTAAGCAAAGGTTCTACATAGGCACAGATGCTGATAGGTATTGAATTAATTAACATGATTTGAGTGTAATTTGGAGGGTACAAACGGGTACAAACGAAAAACTTTGACTTGAAACAACAAAATCGTTAAAAAGTTGCCGTTCTTTAGATATTGCAAAAGTTTCTTAAGTAAATCATAAGAAAAGTACAAGAAAAGCACAGATAATGATAGGTATTGAATCAAGTAACAAGATTTAAGCAAAATCTGGACGGTACAAACGGGTACAAACAAAACACATTGACTTGAAATGTCAAAATCGTTAAAAAGTTGCCAATTTTTGGATATTGACCTAGTTTCTTGAGAAAAAGTAAGCTGAGGTTCTACAAAGGCACATATAATGATAGCTACTAAATCAACTGACATGATTTGAGTCAAATTTGGGGGGTACAAACGGGTACAAACGAAAAACTTTGACTTGAAACAACGAAATCGTTGAAAAGTTGCCGTTCTTTAGATATTGCAAAAGTTTCTTGAGTAAATCATAAGAAAAGTACAAGAAAAGCACAGATAATGATAGGTATTGAATCAAGTAACAAGATTTAAGCAAAATCTGGACGGTACAAACGGGTACAAACAAAACACATTGACTTGAAATATCAAAATCGTTAAAAAGTTGCCGATTTTTGGATATTGACTTGGTTTCTTGAGAAAAAGTAAGCTGAGGTTCTACAAAGGCACATATAATGATAGCTACTAAATCAACTGATATGATTTGAGTCAAATCTGGAGGGTACAAACGGGTACAAACGAAAAACTTTGACTTGAAACAACGAAATCGTTAAAAAGTTGCCGTTCTTTAGATATTGCAAAAGTTTCTTAAGTAAATCATAAGAAAAGTACAAGAAAAGCACAGATAATGATAGGTATTGAATCAAGTAACAAGATTTAAGCAAAATCTGGACGGTACAAACGGGTACAAACAAAACACATTGACTTGAAATATCAAAATCGTTAAAAAGTTGCCGATTTTTGGATATTGACATAGTTTCTTGAGAAAAAGTAAGCTGAGGTTCTACAAAGGCACATATAATGATAGCTACTAAATCAACTGACATGATTTGAGTCAAATCTGGAGGGTACAAACGGGTACAAACGAAAAACTTTGACTTGAAACAACAAAATCGTTAAAAAGTTGCCGTTCTTTAGATATTGCAAAAGTTTCTTAAGTAAATCATAAGAAAAGTACAAGAAAAGCACAGATAATGATAGCTATTGAATCAAGTAACAAGATTTAAGCAAAATCTGGACGGTACAAACGGGTACAAACAAAACACATTGACTTGAAATATCAAAATCGTTAAAAAGTTGCCGATTTTTGGATATTGACATAGTTTCTTGAGAAAAAGTAAGCTGAGGTTCTACAAAGGCACATATAATGATAGCTACTAAATCAACTGACATGATTTGAGTCAAATCTGGAGGGTACAAACGGGTACAAACGAAAAACTTTGACTTGAAACAACAAAATCGTTAAAAAATTGCCGTTCTTTAGATATTGCAAAAGTTTCTTAAGTAAATCATAAGAAAAGTACAAGAAAAGCACAGATAATGATAGGTATTGAATCAAGTAACAAGATTTAAGCAAAATCTGGACGGTACAAACGGGTACAAACAAAACACATTGACTTGAAATGTCAAAATCGTTAAAAAGTTGCCAATTTTTGGATATTGACCTAGTTTCTTGAGAAAAAGTAAGCTGAGGTTCTACAAAGGCACATATAATGATAGCTACTAAATCAACTGACATGATTTGAGTCAAATTTGGAGGGTACAAACGGGTACAAACGAAAAACTTTGACTTGAAACAACGAAATCGTTGAAAAGTTGCCGTTCTTTAGATATTGCAAAAGTTTCTTGAGTAAATCATAAGAAAAGTACAAGAAAAGCACAGATAATGATAGGTATTGAATCAAGTAACAAGATTTAAGCAAAATCTGGACGGTACAAACGGGTACAAACAAAACACATTGACTTGAAATGTCAAAATCGTTAAAAAGTTGCCAATTTTTGGATATTGACCTAGTTTCTTGAGAAAAAGTAAGCTGAGGTTCTACAAAGGCACATAATTATAATGATAGCTACTAAATCAACTGACATGATTTGAGTCAAATTTGGGGGGTACAAACGGGTACAAACGAAAAACTTTGACTTGAAACAACGAAATCGTTAAAAAGTTGCCGTTCTTTAGATATTGCAAAAGTTTCTTAAGAAAATCATAAGAAAAGTACAAGAAAAGCACAGATAATGATAGGTGTTGAATCAAGTAACAAGATTTAAGCAAAATCTGGACGGTACAAACGGGTACAAACAAAACACATTGACTTGAAATATCAAAATCGTTAAAAAGTTGCCGATTTTTGGATATTGACATAGTTTCTTGAGAAAAAGTAAGCTGAGGTTCTACAAAGGCACATATAATGATAGCTACTAAATCAACTGACATGATTTGAGTCAAATCTGGAGGGTACAAACGGGTACAAACGAAAAACTTTGACTTGAAACAACAAAATCGTTAAAAAGTTGCCGTTCTTTAGATATTGCAAAAGTTTCTTAAGTAAATCATAAGAAAAGTACAAGAAAAGCACAGATAATGATAGGTATTGAATCAAGTAACAAGATTTAAGCAAAATCTGGACGGTACAAACGGGTACAAACAAAACACATTGACTTGAAATGTCAAAATCGTTAAAAAGTTGCCAATTTTTGGATATTGACCTAGTTTCTTGAGAAAAAGTAAGCTGAGGTTCTACAAAGGCACATATAATGATAGCTACTAAATCAACTGACATGATTTGAGTCAAATTTGGAGGGTACAAACGGGTACAAACGAAAAACTTTGACTTGAAACAACGAAATCGTTAAAAAGTTGCCGTTCCTTAGATATTGCAAAAGTTTCTTAAGAAAATCATAAGAAAAGTACAAGAAAAGCACAGATAATGATAGGTGTTGAATCAAGTAACAAGATTTAAGCAAAATCTGGACGGTAAAAACGGGTACAAACAAAACACATTGACTTGAAATATCAAAATCGTTAAAAAGTTGCCGATTTTTGGATATTGACATAGTTTCTTGAGAAAAAGTAAGCTGAGGTTCTACAAAGGCACATATAATGATAGCTACTAAATCAACTGACATGATTTGAGTCAAATCTGGAGGGTACAAACGGGTACAAACGAAAAACTTTGACTTGAAACAACAAAATCGTTAAAAAATTGCCGTTCTTTAGATATTGCAAAAGTTTCTAAAGTAAATCATAAGAAAAGTACAAGAAAAGCACAGATAATGATAGGTATTGAATCAAGTAACAAGATTTAAGCAAAATCTGGACGGTACAAACGGGTACAAACAAAACACATTGACTTGAAATGTCAAAATCGTTAAAAAGTTGCCAATTTTTGGATATTGACCTAGTTTCTTGAGAAAAAGTAAGCTGAGGTTCTACAAAGGCACATATAATGATAGCTACTAAATCAACTGACATGATTTGAGTCAAATTTGGAGGGTACAAACGGGTACAAACGAAAAACTTTGACTTGAAACAACGAAATCGTTGAAAAGTTGCCGTTCTTTAGATATTGCAAAAGTTTCTTGAGTAAATCATAAGAAAAGTACAAGAAAAGCACAGATAATGATAGGTATTGAATCAAGTAACAAGATTTAAGCAAAATCTGGACGGTACAAACGGGTACAAACAAAACACATTGACTTGAAATGTCAAAATCGTTAAAAAGTTGCCAATTTTTGGATATTGACCTAGTTTCTTGAGAAAAAGTAAGCTGAGGTTCTACAAAGGCACATAATTATAATGATAGCTACTAAATCAACTGACATGATTTGAGTCAAATTTGGGGGGTACAAACGGGTACAAACGAAAAACTTTGACTTGAAACAACGAAATCGTTAAAAAGTTGCCGTTCTTTAGATATTGCAAAAGTTTCTTAAGAAAATCATAAGAAAAGTACAAGAAAAGCACAGATAATGATAGGTGTTGAATCAAGTAACAAGATTTAAGCAAAATCTGGACGGTACAAACGGGTACAAACAAAACACATTGACTTGAAATATCAAAATCGTTAAAAAGTTGCCGATTTTTGGATATTGACATAGTTTCTTGAGAAAAAGTAAGCTGAGGTTCTACAAAGGCACATATAATGATAGCTACTAAATCAACTGACATGATTTGAGTCAAATTTGGGGGGTACAAACGGGTACAAACGAAAAACTTTGACTTGAAACCACAAAATCGTTAAAAAGTTGCCGTTCTTTAGATATTGCAAAAGTTTCTTAAGTAAATCATAAGAAAAGTACAAGAAAAGCACAGATAATGATAGGTATTGAATCAAGTAACAAGATTTAAGCAAAATCTGGACGGTACAAACGGGTACAAACAAAACACATTGACTTGAAATATCAAAATCGTTAAAAAGTTGCCGATTTTTGGATATTGACATGGTTTCTTGAGAAAAAGTAAGCTGAGGTTCAATGTTTTTTTGTTTGTACCCGTTTGTACCGTCCAGATTTTGCTTACATCTTGTTACTTGATTCAATACCTATCATTATCTGTGCTTTTCTTGTACTTTTCTTATGATTTACTTAAGAAACTTTTGCAATATCTAAAGAACGGCAACTTTTTAACGATTTTGTTGTTTCAAGTCAAAGTTTTTCGTTTGTACCCGTTTGTACCCTCCAGATTTGACTCAAATCATGTCAGTTGATTTAGTAGCTATCATTATATGTGCCTTTGTAGAACCTCAGCTTACTTTTTCTCAAGAAACTATGTCAATATCCAAAAATCGGCAACTTTTTAACGATTTGGATATTTCAAGTCAATGTGTTTTGTTTGTACCCGTTTGTACCGTCCAGATTGTGCTTAAATCTTGTTACTTGATTCAATACCTATCATTATCTGTGCTTTTCTTGTACTTTTCTTATGATTTACTCAAGAAACTTTTGCAATATCTAAAGAACGGCAACTTTTCAACGATTTCGTTGTTTCAAGTCAAAGTTTTTCGTTTGTACCCGTTTGTACCCCCCAAATTTGACTCAAATCATGTCAGTTGATTTAGTAGCTATCATTATATGTGCCTTTGTAGAACCTCAGCTTACTTTTTCTCAAGAAACTAGGTCAATATCCAAAAATTGGCAACTTTTTAACGATTTTGACATTTCAAGTCAATGTGTTTTGTTTGTACCCGTTTGTACCGTCCAGATTTTGCTTAAATCTTGTTACTTGATTCAATACCTATCATTATCTGTGCTTTTCTTGTACTTTTCTTATGATTTACTTAAGAAACTTTTGCAATATCTAAAGAACGGCAACTTTTTAACGATTTTGTTGTTTCAAGTCAAAGTTTTTCGTTTGTACCCGTTTGTACCCTCCAAATTACACTCAAATCATGTTAATTAATTCAATACCTATCAGCATCTGTGCCTATGTAGAACCTTTGCTTACATTTTCTGGAGAAACTAAGTGAATTTCCAAAAATCGGCTACTTTTTAACAGTTTCGTTGTTTCAAGTCAATGTTTTTTGTTTTTACCCGTTTGTTTTCAGCCTTAAAACGAATTGTTATACGTTGAATATATTGACAATTTTAAGGTCTTACGAAATCTGTGGCTAAGTGCTATAAAATATTTAACTTTGATATCAAATTACTCACTTTACCCACTTCGGTCAAAAACCACTATTGGAAAACCTCCCCCTCCCCATAACTTTTACACCCTTAGGGTACAAACGAAAATTTTGCCGGTACAATCGGGTACAAACCCGGTACAATCGAATAGGATCAAAAAATCATGAATATCTCAAAGTCAGTTGCTAGGTTCACACAGCTGTTCGGGACATAATAAAAAAATGACAAAATTTAATGTTATTCGGAATAAGTAGGTAGTTGGTCTATGTTAACTATAATTTTACCACTAGACATAACATAACACCGAGTTGTTACAACCATTAAATTGTCTGAAAAAAATAATTTTTGGAGAACATTTTGTAAAATTTAACTTGTTGATCTTAAAACCATCAAACGCAATCTCTGTGTAAGAAGTTATACAGTTTGAAGTAAATATCTGCTTTCTCGCTCGCTTTCGACCACGTTTCTAGCGATTTCTTAAGTACAAGTGTATATTTGAAAAAATATTCCGGACATGTCTTTAAAATAATAAAACTGACATTCTCATCATTTAGCATTCTCTATAGGTACGTATTTTGGACGGAGATGGATGATTAATCAATTTTGAAATCCGAAGGTGTTTTGTAATTTATCTCTATTGTCGTTGTTTACTATATTATTAACTTAATCTATTCTTGGAAATTCACAAACAACCCGCCGTTGGTCATGCGACCACCGCATTACCAGCCCCTACATAGCTTCCCCCGCCACCCCGCGCCGCTCCACTGCCTAGACAGGTTTCTCTCACTTCTGTACCTCGGTCTGTTGAGTGCGCATCTACCTGTTTTGTATCTGTGAATATTGTTTTTGACCCCTGCACGTTTTTTGGTTTATTGGATCTTCTAAATACGACTACCTTGGCTTGAATTTATGGATTACGGATTGCTGCTGATACGATTGTTATATCTTCCTGTCTATCTACATCAATTAATAAGGTGAGACGAACTTGATTTATTTTTAATATTTATACTCAAATTATGCGTTCATCGCTGACTAACGGCCGGTTTTTCATCAGCTTGTCACATCATGCGTTTGTCAACTATTTGTTATTTCATCAAACTATATACCCGGCTCTCGTAAACTAAAAAAAGTTTAAACTCTTGTCAAAAATAATATGCAGATTAAAAACCGGTCCTGAGAGAGCTATTTAATTTATTACACAGTAGTTTAGGTTGCCTGCCAATAAATGAGACAGTGGAATAGCTATAACCAGTTTTTTTTTATATTTTGACATTATGGTGGCAAATTATTAATATTTTCTACTTTTTGGGGATGGTCTTCATAGTTATAAAGTAGAAGAAAGAAAACATTATTAATAACATTCACGTGTCATTTTAGGTTCTTCACTAATACACCTCTTTTGAGAAAGACCAGTGAGATTAGCGATGTCGAACAAGCCTACGGAAGCAACAGTACGAACTTGGATTGGAAATTACCCTGAATTGCATTATGACGCCGCTAGTAACTTCATTTACTGTTCTAAGTGTGAGAGCAGTATAACAGCTAAACTGAGTGGTGTCAAGAGGCATATTGAAGGTCCAAAACACAAAGGGACAAGTAAGAAACCTAATGAAGAGTTTTATTTGGACCTCGCGCAGTTTCTCATATTATGTAATATACCTTGGGTTCAAGTTAACAATCCCGCTTTCAAAAAATTCTTTGAAAAATATATTTGCTGCAATTGTACTAAACGGGTAAATGTTCCTGAGCAATCGCTGCTGAGAAAAATTTATTTAGACAAAATTTTCAAAACAAAAATTGACTCGATTTACGACCAAATTGCAAATCAAAAGCTGTGGATATCTTTAGATGAGACAACTGATTTTTTAGGCAGGTATATGGTACATTTTCTTGTAAAACCCTTAAATGCGATTACAAAAAAGCCTTTCCTAGTTGCGTGCAAGGTACTAGAAATTGTTAATGGAAACACAATTACCAAATTTGTAATAGATTGCCTTGAAAATATGTGGGGCGATTCGTATGAATTCAAAGTAGGAGACGTTGCTGTATTATGTACTGATAGTGTAGCATATATGCTGAAGGCGGGACGTTCTTTGAAAAATTATTTACCTAACATGATACACGTTACTTTTTTAGCACATGCACTGAATCTCGTGGCAGAAAAAATACGATCCGAATACTCAGATGTGGATGAATTAATTTCAAACGTGAAAAAAATATTTTTAAAGTCCCCTAATAGAGTCCGATTGTTAAAAAGAACATTTCCCGACATGCCACTTCCTCCACAACCCGTTATTACAAGATGGGGTACTTGGTTGGAGGCAGTGTCATATTATGTAAAATATTATGATCAAATTAAAAGAATAGTAAATCTTTTGAGAAGTTCCGATGCGTTATCGATTAGGTGTGCCAAAAATGTTTTACAAAAAGAAAACTTGAAATCAGACTTGGACTATATCGAAGAATATTTTAAAGATGTACAAATTGGGTTAAAGAAACTGCAAAAAACCAATTTAACTCTTGTGGAATCCTTTGAGATCTTTGATCATGTGAGAACTGTGATAAACTGGAGTTCGTCTGAGCACATAAAATATAAACTACAAAATGTTATATCCAGAAATCCCGATCTAGATAAAATTAGAGATATATGTGACGCGATAACAACAGGAATGGATGATCGATCATACTATATGTACGTGACTTTGACCTCC
Organism: Eupithecia dodoneata; assembly: GCA_947044415.1. Taxonomy (NCBI): domain Eukaryota; kingdom Metazoa; phylum Arthropoda; class Insecta; order Lepidoptera; family Geometridae; genus Eupithecia; species Eupithecia dodoneata. The sequence goes on from OX345670.1 coordinate 9,530,392, forward strand.
GTCGACGTTGAGAGGTCGTTTTCAAGTTATAAATGGATTCTTAACACAAAACGAAATCGCCTTAAAGTTGAAAATATAGAAAAAATTATGATTGTCTATTTTAACTCAAATGACTCTTCAGACGCAGAAAACTTCGGTTCTGACACTGAACTTGACGAATCGAATCAAGATGACTAAATAAAAATATTTTTGTTTTTCTTTTGTAATTTTTTAAGATATATTGCATTTGATTTTCTAAATTCTTAGTAATCTCAAGTTCAGTATCAAACCAGAACAGTTAGTACTAAGTAGGTACTAGAACTGATTGTCATTAATGTTGTACTTGAAATGTTAATTTGTCAATGCTATGATTTGAGTTAAAAGCGCATCCCATGTTAGTAAAAAATAAAGAATAAATAAATGTCTACTTTGAGCTACAATCAACAACTCTCAACGTCAACGTCAATAATGTTGAAATCATATTTGCAATAAATATTTTTGCTTAAGTAAACATACAGTTTTGTAATTTAGGCTATTCCGTCTGTTTTTTTTTTCATGCTTTCCAATTATAATGTTGAAAATTAATTAAAATATACCTGTTTTTGTAACAACCATATTTACTGCGTTTTATTTTTATATACCGGTTTTAGTTTTAAATATAAATAGGTATTACACTTTTCAAGGCATTTTTCAGATTATTTAGTAGTTGTAACAACTCTGTGTTATGTTTTGTTTAGTGGCAAACTTATGGTTAACATAGACCAACTACCTACTTATTCCGAATAACATTAAATTTTGTACCTATAATGTACCTAAGTAATGTCCCGAACTTGGGTCATATGTACCGGAAAAAATATTGTTGTATGTAAGGAAGTCTCCGATTCTTTTCACTATTCCTTGAAGTTTAGGTAAATAAGCCCTACCTATTCCTATCACTGATGATCATTGATCACTACCTGATGTACCCTTATATTTGTTCTGTGTACCCTAATAATAGTAATTAGCCGTAGATAATAGTTTTTTGCGCTTTGTTGTTTTATTTCGTGTTTTTTTTAATATACATTTATTTTAAAGTGAAAAAATAGTTTTTTACCTATAACCCCCACCCCCTTTTCCCCCCAAAAAAAGTCTCTTGATCTTAATTCTGCATCAGATAGTAATAAACGGCTAAAAAAAAAGGCATAAGCCTCAAAAATATGAAAAAATAATTTTGTCCAGCTAGCATGTTCTAGACCAGGGTTGGCGAACCAATGGCACGCGTGCCATGAGTGGCACGCGACACAATATTTTGGGCACGTCACCTATCACAAAAACTCATAATGCACTTATAAAAAAAGTGTAAAGTAGGTACAGATATTCTATTTCACGAAGTCCGTTGGGCTATGTATGTCATAGTAGTGAATGCGTGTACACATTGTTTTAGTGTGCGTAAGCTCAGAGATTTTCTCAGTTCAAGGAATTATCGGAAACACTCAAATTCATTATGTACCCTGATGTGTAAACTGAACTTGTCCCAATTTGGGATGAGGATCTGCGAAAGACTGCAGGCAGATGCTGGATGCGGCTAGCTGAAGACAGGGCACTATGGCGCTCATTAGAGGAGAGCTATGTCCAGCAGTGGACTATTATAGTTTGATGATGATGATGATTATTATTATTTTCCCAGTAATCACAGTGAAAATTATGGGATGGCACGTCTATGACCTCATTTAACATTACTTTAGAAAAAATGGCACGTTGATACATAAAGGTTCGCCAACCCTGTTCTAGACGAATCACTGTGCAGCGGCGGCAGCGCGGGCGGGAGGGGATAAGATGATTCCGGTCGGTCATTCCTTCCTTCCTTCCTTTCTTGTTTGCGCTCAGTGCGTGCGGATGTGATTGGGTTTTCTAGATTGTGTTTTGCTGTTTTGTGAATTGAAGTGAAATGGACGAAGAAGTAAAAGCTCTGCTGCAAGTGTGGGGACTCGGAGAATACATAGAAATATTCACTGGTAAGTAGCAGTGCCATCATTATTCAATTATGTAACTGTCCGCACGTGCACGTTTTGCATAGGTACCTACTCTATTTTTATGTAGGATGTGGACAGTGGTAATTTTGGAAATCCTGCCCTGAGTGTGATTTGTTTAATCAACAAAGCTAGAAGATCAATCTCGGAATACGTGGCCTAGTGTCTACGACGCGCGTCCAAACAAACGTTGACACGTTTGAACCAGTATGTACCTGCCCGGAGTGAGAGCGGGTGCGCTTGCGGATGCGCTCATCAATACTCGTATACTGATTTTTTCCTCGCGGATAGGTAGTGAAAGTAAAATAAACGCGTACGCATCAACTTTCCGCGTGCACAAAGGACCGGTATCGACATTTATCCGCTTCGCAACTCGCAACCCGCCAGCGTGCGCCGCGCCGCCGGCCGCCGCCCCACCCGCGCCGCCGCGCCGTCACTCACACAGGACTTCGGGCGCTTGATACACATTAGGGACTCAATTTTCTCAAGAACTCTAGTGAGCCATGGAGCATTGTGGAAGAAAAATGGGCCTCAACAGTAGAGTTCAGATCCAAACAATTGAATGAAAGTCAAATGACTGTTGATCAGTACATGAGTTTGTACCCAGCACTGAAAAAATCAACGGGCTATCACCTGCTGCAGAAGGATTTCAACCACATTCATCCTGGTTATCAAAATAATTTTCTGGAAAACTTCCAATTGCTTAAAAATAAACTGTTGGAACTATTGTTAAAAAAACACCAACGCAATCAGGATTCTACAATTCAAGAAATTTTAAACAATTGTGAAGAACATCATAGTAAGTACCTACATAAATTCTAATATTATAAAGTAACTTGCCCATGGTAGTTTGTAGTTGACCAGACAATTCATAAAGTATCATCTAGCCCCAAGCTAAGCAGAGCTTGTAAATGAACAATCTTCAATATCATTTACTTCCTCCTCTTCCTATTCATCACATTCAGTCGTTTTTTCTGTCGCAGGATGAAGATCTTTTTGTTATTTTTTATAAATGACGTCCAACACAGCGAGTTGGATACCATGAGCTATACAAAGATGTGAAGGTTCAATCTCTTGCCCAAGTTTGCAGTTTACACTAGCTCCATCTGTTACTATGCAAATAATGTCATCACTTAGAGATAAATTATATTTGCCTAAAACTTCATTTAACTTTTCTTTCAAGCTAGATGCAGGCATTGGGCCAGTTATTCTGCAAAGACCAAGATTTGCAAAACTTCCGTTTTTGAGGCCTTGACACACGGAGAAAAAAATCTCGTTGTACTTACTAAAATTCTGTTTGACTCAACAATAATTCTAGTGCTATTTGTGACAACTAGAATAATTTAGTAACGATTACGATATAATAATTCTAGCTGTCAGAACTAGTGGTAGCTGTTATCCCAACAACACTATCTAGTAGAGATTACAAGAATAATTAGTCCCTAATAATTAATTTCTTGCCATGTGAGCAATATTGTTTGGTAGTATTTACAATAAGCAGATTATTGATTACTGAATTATTTAGTAACTGATAAGTAAGTGCGTGCTACCTACTATCTGTTATTGTTATGAGCACTATTATTGATGTTAAAGGGTACGATTTTTTTTTGTAATGGTAACTGTACTGGTTTTGATGATTACTGCCTAATAACTTTATGCGCACTATATCTTATCGTTGTATGTACTATCCATTTATGTGATGTTTACTACCTATGACTGTTATAGGTACTATCTATTATTGTGACGTGTACTATTATGATTGCAATTATTACTAAGCAATTAGGCTGCCATTCCACCAGAGTGTGCTACGTTGCTAAGTTTCCAGCCTACCAATAAGATCGCTTCTACATCGCGTCATTTTTGGTAGTTAAAATTACGCGATAACGGAGCGATCCATCGGTCGGCTGGAAACATAACAACGTAGCACATCTCTGGTGGAATGCAGCCTTAGTAGGTATGTAGTTTTTATTCAATAAGGGTTGATCCTGGCTCGTCAGCATGGAACAGTATTTTACTGCTGATGAATCTGTTCCAACCATTATATTACAAACTACATTCAAATTAATATCAAATTTCATGTTAAATCTAAAAATTAAAAATAGGGATTTCTGGAGATGGTATTAGTGGAATCAGAATAAAAAGTATTATTGAACTACTTTAAAAATATATTTATGGTAATCATACAAATGACCTTCATGTTTATGTGCTACAATACAGTTTTATAAACATGCGTTGCTGCCAGTGTTCACTTAGTTTATAATTTTAATTTGTAAGAACTTTGTTCCTTTAATAAACTTTACATAATAACCAACTTATTATTATAAATCAACATTAATTTAAAGGCATTTTTGTAATGTAACATAGAGTACAAATTACTAGGTAGTAATTTGTACTAATTACTAGGTAGTAATTTGTACTACCTATTAGTTGAGCCTCAGATCGGAGATCTCTTGAATAAAGTATACATTCTATATTATAATAACGAGATATCCGTAAAAAATACTCTTATATCTTCTTTTTTTAGTCTATACTATAGAATAAAAAAGACAACAAAAGATTATTTTACATGGCTATCAAACAACATGATTATTCAATAGAAACAATGTTTCTTTTCAACAATATATAAAGTTAGTTACACTTAGTTAGCACTTAGTTTATAATTTTAACTTGTAAGTACCTTGTTCCTTGGATTAGCGATAATAACTTCTGAAAGAGCATCGGAACTTAATGCATCATTTAAAGAATTACTTACCAAAATCCGGAATGTCGTCAAATATTTTTTACAGTAGAAGTAGAAGAATATGCAGACGTGACGCCAACCTTCTCACCTGCCATGCAGCTATAAAATGTATGGTTCGAAAATTAAAAGAAAAAACAAATACTCTTGCACAGAGACTGTTAACAGCGTTGATTAGTAGGATCAATGCAAGACGCACAACTAATTCATCATTAGCACAATATCTACACGGCTTAGCCAGGGATTCAGAACTTTCAGAAATATTTTCAAGACCCGATAACGACGTTTTAACTGACCAGATTGTTGCAATATATAGACGCCTAAATAAAGAACATACAGGAATAATAACGACTACCAAGATGACTTACGTCAAGATGCTCCTCCAATGGAAGAAGTCGTCAGCATCGAAGAAGAAGTTACTTTAAATCCGGCAGAAGAACTAAACAGAGAAATTATAAATACTCTAAGAAATGTTGAGAAACCCACCACCTTAGAAAACATTAGAGATTGGTAAGAGTGGAAATGATTCTGTTCGAAAATAACGGTGAAAAAGGCCAGTAACTCAATACCGTATATAAATATCTATTAAATATACCTCCGACCTCCGTCGAAGCTGAACGTGCTTTTTCTGCGGCGGCATATCTTTCAAAGCATATACGTAGTTCGCTTAGCGATGAAAGCTTAGATTCACTTTGCTTTTTGAGATCGTATTTTCAGCAAGCGCGGGGTTAGATTTCATGTTTTATTAAATGACTACAAAAAAAATCAAGCATTTTTATTTGTATTGAAACAAAAATCGAAAAAACCGATTTTAAAAATCAAAAATCGAACAAAAATCGGTTTTGTGTATTCTTCCGATTCTGCATGCCCTATTTGTAAGTAATTGAGTCCATATAGCTTTGCAAACTTGTGGTACGATTGTAGAAATAGCAGATTTTGAAATTCTGAACGAGAATGCGAGTTGCCGGAATTGTATAGGGTAGGGTGGTAGCCAGTGAACCAAGTGCACTCAGTGAACCACAGGGCCAACAGCCTAAATGCGACGTTGCCAGCTCGTGCCTATTACATGTTTGAACCGCCCTCCCGCACCAACCTGTCTCCTCCAGTCGTCGGCGGACTAGCGCCCGGAACGCGCGAGCTAAGAGGAGATTTCTGTTTTCGCGCGCAAAAAGTTAGAATAAAATGTGAGTTTATTTTTCTCTTTACTCAAATTTTTATAATCCCAGTATCTGTTGCGTTGTTTTGATCTATAAAGTAGTTTAACAGGCACGGTTTATAGATTTTAGATTCATTTTTGTAACCAAATCGTGTTCCTGTTAGCTGTGGAAAAGTTTTAAATATTTCAAAAGGGGTATGGTACACGGTGAATCATTTTTTTGGTGCACTCAATGAACCATGGTTCACTGTGTACTACCATTGATTCATAAGGTACCACTTTACTTGTGATAATATAAATTTTATAAAATGTTGCAGCATGGGTCGAAATACTAAGGGCAGAGTTAACCGTAAGAAGGGCACTCTCACGACAGCTGAAATAAAGAAAGGAATTGACTTGCATATCCAAGGAAAACTAAGCCTTAGAAAGGCTGCCAAAGAATCAGAGGTTCCATATCCGACGCTACGTAGATACGTCCTAAAGTATATCTCAAACCCTTCTGCACGATTGGAGCCACATTACGATGTAAAAAAAATCTTCACCGAAGAGCAGGAAAACAGTCTCTATGATTATATAATTGAGTGTGCTAGTAAGTTTTATGGGGTAACATCTAAAGACTGCAGACGTATCGCTTACCAAATGGCAACAATTAATAATATATCTATAATTGATAATATTTACATAGAAATGAAGACTGCTGACTTCGTAGACATAAATCAGTTGGCAACGAAAAACACATTATTTGAAAGGTCCCACTTAACAATGCTGCAAACTATGCGCATCATTTTTCATTTTTTTCGAAGAGATATGGTGTCGCTAGCATCAAGGGACGTAGGGGTGGACCGGAAAAAAGCGATACAAATATACCACTACCTCAGGGAGGTATGTGAGGTCGCGGAGACTCACGACCGTGAGCTAATCGGTGCATTTAGGTATAATCATAATTATTGTCAAATCATCTATATTATCTTCTAGGTCCTATGTTACACGCGCCTTCCACTTAGCTTATTGCATTAGTTCATGTTTTCACCTTATCATAGCGCGTGCTCAAATATCAATCAATTTATAATATCAATATAAGAGTTTTTATCAATCTCTTCGTAACATTTATATCATTTAAAGGTGTCCAGTGCAGCCGGGGCAGATTTTCCGAGTTTTCTGCGTGATTTTCCGCGAGTTTTCGCGAATATTCCGACGGATCGGATCTGTTCGAACCAAATAAATTTCTGAAGATCCTGGGAGGCGAACAAGCATGTTGGTGACTAGCTGGTGAGTAGAATTTTCGCCATCCTTCCCTACCCATTGTGTTTTGTTATTCTTGGAATCCACAAATTCCACTATAACGATTACTGGTTCCTGTTGTAGGGATTTTAGAATAAGTAAACTGCTCTTTAAAATTTAGACAGATATTTTTTGTGAAATAGTTCGTTAAAAATAAAATAGAATAAAAGAGATTAGAAAATGAGCACTTGAAAGCCGATTCCAAAGGAATTATTGTGTATAATACCAATAATTAATGGCACCTTAATTTATATTTAAAAAAAGGTGATTATATGGTCAGTAAATTTCAAGGTGAACAAGAGCAAAACACTTACGTTTTGCATTCGCTAACGACTAGGTTGACTGATGAAGCCGCTCCTTTAGTAAGTGAGCGTAACGATGTCAACACTTATAAGAAACTGTAAAAACTATTGGTGTAGCATTTTGGTGATCCTAGAAGTGAAAAATGCTTAGCTATAGAGTTAGACACCTTAAAAATGAAACAAGGGGAAAGCTATCAAGAGTTGTGCAATCGCATTCAGACAGTTAGATCGATACTTATCTCTAAAGTGAATCAAAAACGATCTTACCATAGCGTCTAGAACCGAAATCTTTAATAACAAGGCGCTTAACGTTTTCCTGTACAATATGCCACATATAACGAACAAAATCGCAATGTTGACGAACAATTACGCGGTTTAACAATGCTATTCGGAGCAATGAGGGACGCTGATCTCGACGCGGTTAGGTCATTTTCGCTTAAGAACCCGTCTCTATTGTCTCCGGAGACTTATATGTCCTAAATGTCAGGCGCAACTCTTTAATGAAGAAAAATCACGTAAACAATGATGTTGCGGTGTTGGCGCATACAACGTCCAATCCTTTGAACCGCTTGTCGAGGATTTTTATTATCATCCCTCATTTCTGTCTAGACCTCGGGCGTTTAACAACCTTTTCGCGTTTAGTGCTTTAGGTACTACTTCCGGTTTCGTGCAACCCGCAGGTCTGTCGTTTGTAAAAATTCAAGGTCGTGTTTATCATAGAGTATTTGATTTAGCATATACGAATAGCGTTAATAATTTAGGCTTGTATATTCACGATGCAAGCAAACGTGAAGAATTAGCTAAAGGTCGAAACCTTGATAATCAGGTAGTTCAATGCATACATGCTTATTTAGAAGAGGTAAATCCATATATAGATTGTTTCGTACAATTAAGCCGACATCCATCAGATGAAGCCTTTATTCAATTTCAATTAACTTCACGCGCGACTCACGGTAAAATTCTCGGTGATCCTGTAGGTAATTAAATAGCGGCTATCATTAATACGGATAGGCAAGATTATCAACCTAAATGCATAGCTGTGTGGAAAATAGGCGATCGGAAACCACACACTGTTGACATTATGCATCCGTCATATGAAAGTTTTCAATATCCCTTACTATATCCCAAAGGCAACCCCGGATGGTGTCCAAATAAATTAGATAATAATCAAAAGAAATTAACTCAAAATAAATATGTCAGATGTTTACTTTTGTCCCAGCCTCGTTTTTCTGAATTAGGTAGATTGTCAGAGGAATAGTTGATATGTATTGCAGAATAATAGAAGAGCGTTTACGATTTTTTAAGAGCTTACAGACTCACAACTCGCGTAACGAACTTAGAACCGCTGCGCTTCAAGAAGTTGAAATGAGTATCGCAGCCAGGAATGAGATTCGTTTTGATGAAACAATTCAGGCAGAGGGGGGGATTGTTCCAGGGCGAATTTACTTGCCAAACTCTTTTACGGGGGGGCCGCGATATATGAAAACTAAATATTGTGATTCGACTGCATTAGTGAATAGGTTGGGAAATCCATCATATTTCTTGACATTTACATGCAATCTAAATGGCCGGAATTTCAACAGTCCATAACATCAAAAAAAACAACCCTTATTTGTGCAAGAGCATTTAATTTAAGATTAGCTGAATTATTAAGAGATTTAAGATCTGGCCGTTGGTTTGGCAAATGCCTTTATTTAATACATGTAATAGAATTTCAGAAAAGAGGTTTACCTCATGCTCATATTTGCTTCAGGGTGAAGGTGGAAGGTGGCGGCCCTGTCCAAAATATAGATATAGATAAATTCGTTAGGGCCGATATTCCCAAAGAGTCAGAAGCTGACGGGAATTTGCGAAAAATAGTTTTAAATAATATAATCCACAGTCCGTGTGGTCCTCCGCATCGGACCGATTTGCCTTGCTGGGATAGTGAGAAACAAAAATGTAATAAATTTTTCCCAAAACCTGAAACAGCCATCACTTTTAAAACAGATAAAGGATTTATTAACTTGCGTAGAGACAGTAAAAATACAGGGGTAATTAAACATTTCAATCGGGAAGTAACTGTAAATGACACCTGGGTTGTTCCGTATAACGCGGCTCTTCTTCTTAAATACGATGCTCATATTAACTTGGAAGTGTCCACTCAACATACAGTAGTTAAATATTTGTTTAAATATATTAATAATGGTCAGGACGAATCGCGTGTGACTTTAGTGCCCGAAGCAGAATTTTAAAAATAAGAGCAGAGCATTAAAAATAATGAAACCGTTAAAATGTTAGCCGTTCATCTCTCGGTATTTTTTAAACCAGGCACTGAGGTGGAATCGGCGCAACGTGCCTCCTCAGACCTATTAACATATTTTAACCGCCCCGTTGTTGGTGACGAATTTGACGGTCTAACTTACTTAGATTTTTACGAACGTTACATTTTCCATCCGCAGCGTCCCTCCATAAAAAATACGACAATATTACAAATGGAAAACGGAAAATTCGTCACGACAAGACAAAGGGGTGAGATCGTCGCGCGTTTGTTTTGGGTCGCACCAAACAGAGGTGAACAATTCTTTCTCAGAGTCCTTTTAAAATCACATCCCTGTCGCAGTTTTGCAGATCTCATTAAACTTGGTGGTTTCGGTTGTCAAACATTCCAGAATCGGCCAAATTTGTTGGTTTGGCCGATGACGAGGTCGAATACGAAAGAGCTATGTTAGAAGCATCTACTTTTTTCTCGGGACCGCGACTTCGTAGCTTTTTTGTTCTTTTGGCTGTCAACGGCGTCGCAGTAGCTTCACTCTGGGACACTTTTAAACAACAATTGAGCGAAGATATCTCGCACAGATTAGGAAACAAAGCTGATGAGGAAAGAGTACACACTTTGTGTCTCATTCAAATTAATAGAATGCTTCGGAAGCACGGCACGACGCTTACACAACACGGTTTGCCAGAAGTCGTTGACAATACGACCGAGTTAGGTAGGGAACGCGTCGAGTACAATCGCGATTTATTGGTAAATGAAGTCGTCGAACATTTACCTAGCTTGTCCGCAGATCAACGTGCGATTTTAGATTACGTTGCGAATTTGTGCAGTGACCCTAACTTCCGTGACGCAAACGATACCGCGATTTTCATTGATGATCCTGCTGGTACCGGTAAAACGTATCTATTAAATACGGTGACGTCTCACGTACGCGGCAATTTGCAAGGGTTTGCCGCTCAGAACTACACAGGGGGGTCAACGGCGCATAGTATGTTTAAATTCCTGTTAGAAATCGTAGACGACCTCAGCTACTGGTCTATTACGAAAGGTAGTCAAAGAGCCGAATTGATAGCGCACGCGGACGTTATTATTTCTGATGAAGCCCCGATGGCTCATAAATATTTAATACATATATTAGATAGAACCTTGCGAGATCTCATGAAAAGCGACAAAATTTTTGGAGGTAAAATTATTGTTTTTGCTGGAGACTTTAGACAAATTCCTCCCGAAGTTCCGAACGCAAAAACAAATTCAGATATTTTAAACGCATCCGTTAAAACGTCTCCTCTTTGGCAGAAAATAAAATCTTTTTCATTGATAACTTTTCACAGATGTCACGATAGAGATTACAATGAATTTATATTAAATATTGGCTCTAACCTCGTACCCACTGAAAATATAGTAGAGGCTAATCTTAAAAATGTAGTTGATCTCAGTAATATAGATATAGTAGAAACAATTGAAGAATTAGTAGACTTTGTATTTCCATCATTAGAAGAGCCCAGTGAATGTATTCACCGAGCTATTTTATGCACTCGCAACGCAACGAGGCTGTTAAAGATATAAACAATTTAATATTAGATAAATTAGAAGGGGAGGTAGAGCACTTTTACTCAATAGATAAAATAGATAACGATGGTGCTGATGAATTGTTTTTTGGTTATGATACATTAAATAATTTGAATCCGAAAGGTATTCCAGATCACGACATCAAATTAAAAATAGGATGCATATGCATGATCATACGAAGTCTCAGTTTTAATGACGGGCTTGTAAATGGTACCAAAGTAATAGTGACAGGAACTTCGCGTCTTTTAATTAGAGTTAGAAAATTTAATGATACAGAGGACCATTTAATTCCACGAATATTATTTAAAGGCCCAATTAGTACAAACAGTCCTTTTGAAATGTTACAACGTCAGTTTCCGTTACAATTGTGCTACGCGATGAAAATTCATAAAAGTCAGGGTCAGACGATAGCTCGCGTCGGTTTAGATCTAAGATCGGACATGTTTAGCCACGGGCAGCTTTACGTAGCTTTAGGTAGAGTAACGGCAAAACAGAATATTAAAATTTAAATGCATCCGGAGCGAATTATAAATGGCAAACCGTACGCGAAAAATATAGTTATTTCAGAGCTTATCTCATAAAACATATTTTTTCTATTGTTAAGCAATAATAATAATAATAAATATACATCTACCTGGAAATGTTTAGAGTTGTTCACCTCTGTACATCTGCAGGCAATCGTTGTTAATAAGTAGAATCATTTTAAATCATGCGAAGTGGCTATTGCTGTGATTTGTTTAATATTCTTGTATACTTTTAGTGTAGGTACTGAACATTCAAGATAATATTATAATTTTAATTGTAATGATAATGAATGAGAGGAGGAACAAAAACCGATAAACGACATGCTGTTTTTTTTTTTTTGTAAATTCGAAGTATTTGTATAATTTTACATGGTGAGCTTATTGAATCTGTTCTAAGGCCGATGAATCCAGTAGAAAAATGCGCTTAAAGTTAAATGATCTATACAGATACCGATAAATCCATTGCTCAGGTAAAAGAAAATTGATATATTAACCCATTAACGTCCAAAATGTCAAAATTTCTTGCACGTTTTCAGAGTGATTATTTCCTATGTAATTGGCGTTGAAAAAATTCTTGAACCACATATTCTAATGTAAAATTTCATGCTCTTTTAGAATCCGTTGCCAGAATCATGATAAAACTCACAGGAAAAGAGATATGCTCGATTGAAACATAAAAAACACCTAAATTTTCTTGATTTGGTGAAGATATCACCTTGCGACCGTGATCAAAGGTGATCATGGGAGTTGAAGTTTAACAGGGAATTTTTTTGTTGACCTTGAACCATCGCTTCTTTACAAAATGGCGGAAAAAACGATTTTTTTTTTTTCAATCTTCATCAATTTTTTTCTCAAAATCTATGGACTTTAAAAAAAAATTCATAAGAACAAAAATACCTTAGAATTGCTTGAGGAATATTGTCAAATTTTTTCAAAATTTTTTGAGACATTTTTGAAAATCCCATTTCCACTCACGAAAAACAAGCACCCCGAGACGTGAGAGGCAAGGGGACTCACGGAAAACAAGCACCCCGAGACGTGAGAGGCAAGGGGACTCACGAAAAACAAGCACCCCGAGACGTGAGAGGCAAGGGCACTCACGAAAAACAAGCACCCCGAGACGTGAGAGGCAAGGGGACTCACGAAAAACAAGCACCCCAAAGGAGACAGAATTTTACCACGTCCACGCCGTAGTCTCTGGGTAACGCTAAGAGTAAAAAAATTTTCCGAAAATTTGCACAGAAATCGTTTTTTACCAATAGGTTTTTAGAACATAGCGGCCGAAACGAATTTTTATTTTTTCAAATTTATCAATTTTTTTCTCGAAATCTATGGACTTTAGAAAAAAAATCATAGGAACAAAAATGTCTTAGAATCACTTGAGAAACATCCTAAAATTTTTTTAGAATTTTTGGAGACATTTTTGAAAATTCCATTTCCCAAGTTTCCCGGAAAATCAAAAATTGTCTCAAAAAATTATGAAAAAATTTAATAATGTTCCTCGAGCGATTCTAAGGCATTTTTGTTTCTATAAATTTTTTTCTAAAGACCATAGATTTTGAGAAAAAAATTGATGAAGATTGAAAAAAAAAATTCGTTTTTTCCGCCATTTTGTAAAGAAGCGATGGTTCAAGGTCAACAAAAAAATTCCCTGTTAAACTTCAACTCCCATGATCACCTTTGATCACGGTCGCAAGGTGATATCTTCACCGTAACACTTCGAAAAAAAATCCTAAAAATTATTTTTTTCGAAAATTTAGGTGTTTTTTATGTTTCAATCGAGCATATCTCTTTCCCTGTGAGTTTTATCATGATTCTGGAAACGGATTCTGAAAGAGCATGAAATTTTACATTAGAATATGTGGTTCAAGAATTTTTTCAACGCCAATTACATAGGAAATAATCACTCTGAAAACGTGCAAGAAATTTTGACATTTTGGACGTTAATGGGTTAACAGAAACCAATAAATCGTCGCTTTGGTGGTGAAGAGAGCCAAGCCACAACTTTGTTCAAATTGAAAGAAGTATATTAATAGAATCAAAATAATGTGATTTTTACGGTGGTGAAAGGAGCTAACTGATTATTTTTGTAACTATACTACATACAGTAGTATAGTTACAAAAATAATCAAAAAGGTGAAAAGATGTTAACAGAACTACTATACATTACTTTAAAGTATAAAAAGGAATACAATCCGCATAGCTTAGTTAACTTCTTGAAATAGATCAGTGGTTGTAATCAGTAGTGAAGAAAGTCATGCCGCATAAATCATTAGTTTTTGAACGAACTCTGCATTTAAAGCGCCATTTTGTATGGCTTGGCATCTGTCATGATCTGTCAGACAGACAGACCTCGTTTTCGCGCGCCGGCGTTCGTTGTATTTTATTGTATGTGCTATGAACGTGAACGTGTGAATTTAGTGTTTTGTGGTGTTTTGTCTATTTAATTTGCTTGTAAAGTTTCTTGCATTTGTATTAATCTATTGAACAAAATACGAGACGGCAAAATGTCCAACTATAATAATTATCGCTCAAAGTTAATATTGAACATGGTAAACAATTTCAAGAACTCGAGTGATTGTGATGAAGTATGCGATCAAGACACATCACTCAAATTTGTGCCTGCAGCTCGGTCAGTACCAAGAACCTTACATTGAACCCCTGTCTACATGGATCTGGATGTTAACACAATTGGTGAGTTATGTAGACATTTATATAGATAGTATTTATAATACCTTTCTAGTAGCTACTTAGGTACATCCTTTTTTTTCAAAATTTACCACTCTCTTAATTCACTTAGTAGTTTTATAATTTCAAAGTAAACCACAAATAATTCAAGAATATTATTTTCACTGCACCATCTCATTCCTACTAGTATCTTCATGCCATCAAAAATCAAATATAAGTACTTAATATAATTAAATTTAAATAGGTATCAAATTGTTTTTTTCTGTTTTTAGAAAGTGAAGCAGCTACTTATGAATGTCCTTATACAAAAAAATCAAGTGACCATGTTCAAGTATGTGATCAAGACTCCACACATGACTCAAATTTGTGCCTGCAACTCGGTCAGTACCAAGAACCTGACATTGAAACTCCTGTCTACATGGATCTGGATGTAATTACTACTGGTGAGATTGTTACCTATACTCTCCGAGTGATTATTCAGTTATTATTTAGTTATGATGATGATTTTGGAAAGAGCGGTGTGGTTCCAGCTTATTATGGACCACCCCATCTTCTCATGAGTATTGTATGAGGTGACTAAGACAAAAAAGATTTCTTATGTAGTGTTCTTGTGGGCGAACAGCTAACTACTTATCTTCACTGGACATGTCATTCCATCCTGAAATTTCCATTCTTAAACATTGAGTTGGTTGTCGTACCAATGTTTCTGACAAGGGATTACAGTCATGAGTTTATGTATGTATATTATATGTATAAAATTTTGTAAATAAATACTTCATTCATCATTTTATTTGATATTGTTTTGTTCTAGCTTCAAAGATTGATGTGGATTCAGTTGATCCAGAAACAAAAAGCTCAAACAGACGTAACAATACTCCAGCTGACTTTTTTGGAGATCCTGAACAAATATTATCAGACTTTGACCCTTTCGCTCAATCAGATTGTTCAGAACATGATCCATGCTATATACCAGAATCAGAAACTTCACACTACAGTGATAGTGAACCTGAAATAGTACAAAGAGAACAAGAGTATTTAAGAAATAGTCGCCAAGATCTTCAAGAGGTTGAAAATAGTAATAGTGAAACAGTGGAAAACATAAACATCACAGAAAATAATACCCTGACACGAAAAAGGAAATGTGAACCTCAAACATGGAAGAGAAATAAAAATAAAAAACTGAGACTTGAAGGTAAAGAACATATTTCTCAGTCAGGTAAAAAAGTGAGAGCAAAAGCAGTTAAAGAATTACCCTGTAAGTGTCATTATAAATGTAATGATACATTTACTATGAATGATAGACAGAATTTTTTTTCAGACTTTTTGACTTTGAAAGAAGATAGAGCCAAATGGGCTTTTATTAACAGTTCAGTTAGTAAAGAGCTACCAAAAAGAAGGTACAAGTCGAAAAACTAGTTCAATGGCAGTTGATGTTCCTGATAAGAGAAATTATACTCATGTTTACACTTTGACATTAAATAACAAAGTTCATCAAGTATGCAAGATGTTTTTTCTTGGTACTTTAGACATATCAGCTAAAAAAGTTGAAACTGCTCTCAAAAAGAAAATGGATAGTGGTGTTACTAAGCATGACAAACGTGGGTTGAACCCTGCACCAAATAAAATTTCTGAAGAAAAAAAGAATATTGTTCGTGATCACATCAAGTCCTTACCTGTTGTAGACTCTCACTACTGCAGAAGTTCATCTAAGCGAAAATATCTGCCATCTGGGCTGACAGAAAACCGCTTGTATCAAGACTACATCAACTATTGTGAAGAGAACGGAGCATTACCTGTATCATCTTATTATTATAAACATATTTTTACTACCGAGTTCAATTATGGCTTCCATAGGCCAAAAAAAGACCAATGTGATTATTGCGCTCAATTTAAAAACAAATCACCAGAAGAGAAACTCCAAGATATATATACAGAGTGATTTTTTTAAATGGGACAGTATGGGGAAATCCGAATCTAAAGGAGATAGAGGAAAAGTGTCTAAGGAGACATTAGGTGTTTTTTTATGTAAACAAATTTGGCTCGTTCAAATTTGTGGTCAAGCGTGAGTTGTTCTTAAAAAATGATAAAGTTGGTCAATTTTTTTTTGACGCGGATCGACTCTGTTTCATGTAAGGATTATTTCATTGTTTGGAAAGAAAAAAATCTGAACAGCAGAAGTTGGTCAAATTTAATGAAAACTAATCTTCATACAGTTGCAGTATTCGCCTTTTAATATTGTTACAAGTGCCTAGGCGTGTAAAAAAATATTTAAAATTATTCCATTTTTAAATTTTGATAATCGATAAGAGCTCCAGATGATTCAAGAGAAGAACATTTTTTTTAATCTTCGTAAACATCATGGCAACCGATAGTCTTGAAATTATAAAAAAAAGAATTCAAATTTGGAACGTAAGTTATTTCTGCAGCTGTGATTTTGTTTCCAATCAGTTCATGCTTGTAATTTTATTCATCATGGCGTTAACTAATTCACATAAAGTTGATTTGATTGAGGCGTATTTTCTTAATTATCGCAGTAGAGATAATGCACTTAAGTGGTATCAAGAACGCTATCCTGACCGTGTAGTACCGAATCGCAAGATATTTGATAGTTTAATAAAGAACCTAAGACAGGAAGGCTGTTTCAAGCCTAAGCGTAAAAGGCCGACAATAGTCAATAGTGAGTTTATAACTATTGCCGTATTGGGATATTTTGAAGCATACCCAAAAGCTTCGTTACGGGAAGCAGCTGAAACTATCGGTATTCATAAATCAACTGTAAGGAAGATATTGAAGGCTCATAAATACAAGTGTTACATAGAAGGTCGACTTGTACAAGCGTTACTACCTGGAGATAAAGATGTACAAGCGTTACTACCTGGAGATAAAGACCGCAGGTTACATTTCTGTAATTGGTATGTGGCTCAGACTATTAGAAATAGATGTTTTCCTAATTTTATTATTTGGACTGATGAATGCAACTTTTCGAACAATGGCATGTACAACAGGAGAAATAACCATTACTGGTCAAAAATAAATCCGCTAAGAACTACAGAAACCCACAACCAAATCCGATTTTCTTTTAATTGTTGGTGTGCGATATTACATAACAGAATTTTTGCTATCAAAATTTACCAAGGAACGCTAAATAGTGAAAAATATCAGGAAATATTGAACATGGCTGCAGATTTAGTGGATGAGACTATTAGCTTAAGGAACTTTGGTAAGATAATCTACCAACAAGATGGTGCACCAGCCCACAACAGTAGGGCAAGTAAACTATGTTTGGACGAGCAGTTTCCAAACCGTTGGATGGGTACATATGGGCCGATAAAGTGGCCCCCACGATCGCCCGACTTAACGCCATTAGATTTTTTCTTATGGGGTTACCTTAAGGGTCGAATTTATGTATCCCGATACAACTCCGTACAAGAATTAAAAGATGCTGTTTACAACACTTTAAACACAATTCACCATAAGTCTCTGTTAAATGCAACTAGAAGTGTCTTGAAGCGTGCTCGTACCTGCATAAGACAAGACGGCGGCCACATCGAACATTTACTCAAGTAATAAACCAACTGTATGAAGATTAGTTTTCATTAAATTTGACCAACTTCTGCTGTTCAGATTTTTTTCTTTCCGAACAATGAAATAATCCTTACATGCAACAGAGTCGATCCACGTCAAAAAAAAAATTGACCAACTTTATAATTTTTTAAGAACAACTCACGCTTGACCACAAATTTGAACGAGCCAAATTTGTTTACATAAAAAAACACCTAATGTCTTCTTAGACACTTTTCCTCTATCTCCTTTAGATTCGGATTTCCCCATACTGTCCCATTTAAAAAAAATACTCTGTATGTGCTTGGAAGGACAACTACGGGCAAGATCTACTTTCATTCTATAAGAATGTCTTAGATAACAACGTCAACGATAATGCTTCGCAAGACGAAAATATTGAGCCGTGCGAGTATCTGCCAGAAGTGGGAATGAGCGTATAGATTTTTAAGGGGGGAGCCTGCTTTAGAAGCTTCAAAAAATCGTTTTTTTTTGCATAAATGTCTTCCTAAAGTATCTAAGAATGTGTCCTTAAAATTTCAGACGGAAATTCGAAATATTTTCGGAGTTATAGAAGAAAGAGTGGGCAAGCGTCGAGCAGGTATACGAGCGGCCGGATCGCTCGGAGCGCGCGCGCTCCGCCCCTCGATCTATTATTCGTATTATGATCCAAACGGACTAACGGTCCTTCGAGACACTGTTGACTGTTCGCAGAAGGTCTTTGTAGAGCTATGTAGGGATAAAAGTATGTGTTATGTATATATGATCTGGCAGCGTCGGTTTCAGCAAAGCTACGTTTAGCATTTACTTTCAGTTTCGATTTGTCTTTCGGCACGTGAACGCGCGTCTTAAAATTATGCAGAGCTACCCGAAAATGCGAAAATCCTCCAGTGAGCGAAGTGGAAGGCCACGGAAGCGTAGATTCCACGGCAATCAATTTCATAACAATTCGGCATCGAACGATGGAGAAGCTAACACTAGCCGTAGTGGAAACAAATTGGCGACAGCGACTACAGATGATGTGATAATTTATCCGTCTCATTGCTGTCGGATAATCGAGTTTGTCTCTGTGTTTTTAGCAATTTCTGAGATGGTTATTTGCAATTCGTGTAAGCAGAGAATAACGTTTGCCGAAAGCGGACATCGAGGTCTCGGGTTCAAAATTGTTTTGTCGTGTAAATGCGGTAAACGGGAAATTCAATCCGGACCGTTGATTCACACCGGCTACGAAATCAACCGAAGAATTGTGTTCGTCATGAGACTTTTGGGTATCGCAAGAGAAGGCATAAACATTTTTTGTGAAATATGTCAAGGCTTAGCAAAATCGACGTATGACCAAATCGTGCAACACATGTATACAGCCTCGAAAACAATGTTTGAGAGCGCCTGCAAAAAAGCTGCCGACGAGGAAAAAGAACTCAACGTACAAAATGAAAGACCAGCTGACCATTTGAAAGTTTCGGGCGATGGATCATGGAAAAAACGTGGATATACTTCATTGTACGGTGTAACTACACTTATTGGGTACTACAGTGGTAAAGTCATCGATCTCGTCGTTAAAAGCGGATATTGTCATACCTGTGCCATCCAGAAAAATATTTTGAACGCCGACGAGTTTGAAAATTGGTATGAAAACCATGAAGCAAATTGTTCTTCAAATCACGCAGGTTCGGCCGGGAAAATGGAAGTTGATTCGATATTGGAAATGTTCTCAAGGTCCATCGAGAAATTTGGAGTAATGTATAGTGATTACATTGGCGACGGTGACTCCAAAACATTTCTTGGCATCCTGAACAGTGATCCATACGGTGACGAGTGCACAGTGACCAAAAGCGAGTGCGTGGGACATGTACAAAAGCGCATGGGTACTCGGCTCCGCAACGTGAGAAAACTGAAGAAGCTCGGTGGAAGGAAGCGGCTCACCGAGACTTTAATAAAAAAATTAACAATTTATTACGGTCTGGCGATTCGACGAAACTTGAATTCTGTAGAAGGTATGAGAAATGCAATAATGGCGACACTTGATCATTATTGCTCTACTCTACAGATGAATTACCTCGCCACGACAATTGCCCGGAAGGCGCTGAAAGCTGGTGTGAGTGGCGCAAAGCTGAAGCGACAAACACCCTGGCTGCTTTTAAACATCCACCACGTCTAATTGACGAACATGTCGAGAAGCACATTCGTCCTGTGTACGAGGACTTATCCAAGGACGAGCTGCTTACGAGGTGTTTGGGTGGACACACACGAAATGCGAACGAGTCATTCAATTCCACTGTGTGGCGCATGACGCCTAAACACCTTCACTCAGGCATTAAGATCGTCGAAATTGCTGCTTACATCGCTGGAGGAATGTTTAACGAAGGCTAAAGTGCAGCATTGAAAACCATGCAGTTAATGGATTAAAAAATTGGACAGCAATGCAACAATTTCGCCAAGGGAGCCGACGAGGAGCGCGTCACCCGACAAAACAGGCGCGTTTCATTTTCCAGTAAAGAGGCCAGAACAGCCCGCAGACTCGAACAACGATTTTTTACTTGCGAAAACTTTGACGCACGTTTTCTCGAGTTTTCATTTTTACGATTTTTCCTAATTGGCGGGCAAGATAGGGAAAAATCTAAACGTCCTATCGAAATAAATCAAAATGCATTATATTCGGGATAAAATTCTCTTCTAGTTGAACCTAAAAAACCTTAAGAAAGTTAAGATTACCATACTTTTTAAACAATCTAAAGTCAATTAAAAAAAAATGAACTTTTTTTTCAATTCGCTAAAAATTATTGAAATTTTCACGTTTTTGTGAATTTTCTTGGTTCAACTAGAAGCTATATTATTCAGGAATAAAAATATTTTTGGTTTTTTTGTTTCAGATAAAAATTGCGACCGCCATCTTGCCCGCCGCACAACAAAAGCGCTCGCGAGACGCCTCGGTGAAATCCCTGTACCGGCCATAATATTTTTTATATATATACAGGGTGGGCCTTAACTGTGTTCCCGGTTTGTTTCGTCTATATCTCAAAATCCAGCGGGCGGGCGGAGACGCGGGGGGTGTGGTAAGACGCGCCATTTCGTGGAAATTTTAGTCGCAATGGAGCCATTCACTGGAGCTCAGCGTGCGGTGTGCGTTCGCGCATATTATGCGAACAATAATTCTGTGACAATTGCGAGGCGCGTGTACCGTGCTCATTTTGGTTTATGAGATGTTGGTGAAGCACCAAGTGCCAAATCCATTCGTAAATGGGTCAAAATGTTTGAGGAAACCGGATCTACAGTGAGAATAAAAAATGAAGGCCGCCCAAAGTCAGCACGGACGCCAGAGACAATTCAACAAGTTAGTGAATCAATAAAACAAAATCCACAGCAATCGACGCGCAAAAGAAGCCAATCTTTGAATATCCAGAGGACCACTTTGAGGAGGATTTTGCATCATGATTTGCATCTTAAAGCTTATAAAATTCAGTTAACGCAAGAATTAAAGCCAAATGATGCTAATCTTCGACTAAATTTTGTCAATGTAATGCTGGAACGTTTTAACAATTTCTCTAACATATTGTTTAGTGACGAGGCCAACTTCCACCTCAATGGCCACGTCAACAAACAAAATTGTAGGTTTTGGGCGGAGACTAATCCCCGACAGATGCATCAACATCCTCTGCACAGCCCTAAAGTCGTTGTGTGGGCTGCAATATCAGGTAGAGGAATTATAGGGCCGTATTTCTTCGAAAATGAAAGAGGAGTTGCTGTAACGGTAAATGCTGAGAAATATTGCCAGATGCTGCAGGAATTCTTAGTTCCAGCCCTTCAAGATTTTGAAGGCCACAACTCCAGGACCTGGTTTCAGCAGGATGGGGCCACCTGCCATACTGCCACGGTGTCCATTGACATGGTGAAACAGATGTTCCATGAAAAACTCATCTCACGACGAGGAGACATTCAGTGGCCGCCCAGAAGCCCAGATCTCACACCATGTGATTATTTTTTATGGGGATATTTAAAATCTAAAGTGTACGAAAACAACCCGACAACAATTCAAGAGTTAAAAGAAAACATTGTACGGGAAATGAATGCCGTTCCGAGAGCCACTTGTCAACGTGTCGTTGAAAATCTGCATAAACGTTTTGAAGAATGTCAACGAGTTGGTGGTGGACATTTGGACAAGATAATTTTTAAAAATTTGATCTCTTTTAAATTTCCATTTCATGTAGTTTTTATTGGTATAAATAAAAATGTCCAAACTTATGTCGATATTTTTTTATTTACTTTTCAAACTAGGTATACAGTTAAGGCCCACCCTGTATATATGAAATGTTCGACCGCTTTACATCGTTTAATAACGTGTTATTCTCTGATGAGGCTCACTTCCACATCAACGGCCATGTCAACAAGCAGAATTGTCGCTACTGGAGTTGCGAAAATCCAAATCGCAAACATGAATGGCCCTTACATAGCCCTAAAGTGACAGTTTGTGCGGCTATGTCAGCGCATGGCATCATAGGCCCTTACTTTTTTGAGGACAGCAGAGGTCGCGCGGTTACTGTTACTTCGCAGCGCTATGTGGCAATGATCGAGAACTTTTTTACACCAGAGTTGCAGAATTTTTCAGGCTTCAATACGCGGACCTGGTTTCAACAGGATGGAGCAACTGCCCATACCTCTAACACCGCTATGCCCGTCGTCCGTCAACTTTTCCCTAGTAAAGTGATCTCTCGAAGAGGAGATATTGCCTGGCCACCACGTAGTCCGGATCTGACCCCAATGGACTTTTTCTTATGGGGTTATCTTAAGAGTAAAGTGTATGAAACCAACCCGCGGTCAATCGTTGTCTTGAAAGAAAATATTCGACGAGAAATGGCAAGCATTACAGAACTTACTTGCCGCGCAGTGATGGACAATTTTAGACGTCGCTTACAGGAGTGCCGCGATTGTAACGGATTACATTTAGATGATGTAATTTTCAAAAAATAAATCCCATTTTATTAGTATTACTTCAAAATAAAAACCTTTATCATATTGTAATTAGTTTTTTTATATGTTTTTTTTACATTTCAAAGGACTTATGGGCCACCCTGTACTTAATTATTATAGTCACAAAACAATGCTGACGTTTACTTTGAGCTAGTTGGGGGCCTATAGTATGTTATTTTGTTTATTGTATTTGCCTAACACTTGTTTACCTCGACTGTAGTCCTAGTAGGTACCCACGTATGTATGTTTGTATTTTCTTTTATAAATCAATTACTGCCTTCAGAAACCTACCCTAGCATATTAATACAAACCCTTTAAAACCTTGTGGCAGCTAAAATGTGTAAGGTATTCTTTTCAGGTACTCTGCGCATACATTACCAGAAAAGCCGCAATGTCAACATAATAAAAAAAAAGCATTTAAATGCCAGACATTGACATCAAACGACGTATTTTACTTTCACAAAAGTTTCTACAGCAAACCAAACAAGCTTGATCAAGATAATTTTATTTTGCGACATGTTCTTTTGAACCCCGTTAAAAGAAAACGCCCAAAAACTAATACTCGAAGCGAACGCTCTTACTCGAAGCAGTACATTGTGACGAAGCATAAGAAGAAAGAAAAAGTTTTTGTCTGCTTAGCAGCTTTTTGTGCTATTTTGCAAATCAAACAGGGCCGTATAAAAGGTGTGATAAATAGATACTTAGCCACGGGTCAAGGCCCGTCCGAAAACCGTGGTGGAAACCGAAAATATCATGCTTTCCGTTCCAAAAGAGAAAGTGTACAAAAATTTGTGATGAACTTCAAACCTCTAGAAAATCATTATTGCCCGGGAACTATAAAACGAAGAATCTATCTCGATCCAAGTTTGACTATAGCTAAAATGTACAGAATGTACGAAGACCAGGTGTTGTCAGGATACTCGGTAACAAAAAGTTTTTTCAGAAAGGTGTTTAATACCTCCTTTAACATAGGATTTCTCGGGAGGACTCGGCGACGACGTGTCCTTTAATCAGCTCGAGACACTATGGAAGTTTTTGAACTCCCACAAAGAAATTGCGACAGGCTATAACAAATCAGCGCAAGCCAGAGAACATTCAAGGCGAATGTGGGTGTCTATCGCCGAGGCACTCAGGGAAATAACAAAGATTTTAAATAAAAATTTGATATTTTCATATTACTTCTTATTAATTTAAACATCCACAACTTCGACCTATTGTAATAATTCACTAAATGAAGGTAGGAAACTTAATTAAATTTAAATAATTTTTATACCATTCGAAAGCTAACAAAATTTCTTTTCAAATGGTATACACCAATCTGCAGTTTATTCCATGGAAACTGTAAAATATGGTCTGCAGAAACCAGCGATGAAGTGATTCCAGTTTATAGCTCGCAAGTGTAGTAATGGTAGTGGTGATACTCGTACTAAAACTACCGACAAATGGAAGAAGGTTAGTACCTAAGAAATTTTTATTTGTACTGTGCTTATAACCGGTGGTGAGCTAATTATATCGAATATTTTCTACTTTATCTGATAAGGTTTGGGCTGATTTTAAAAATAACACCAAAAAAAGGCTGCTCGTCTGCATAAATCAGCTAGTGGTACAGGTGGTGGACCGGCAATGCACACCAAATTGACTGATTTAGAACAAAGAGTTCTTAATTTAATTGGTGTGCAAGTAGCCACGGGCTTGGGAGTGGAAGAGCACTTCTAAGTGGCGTAAGTATGGTCGGTTGGTATTTTTACGTTCACAACTCTCTATCTCAAATTCTTAGTGGATTTCAAGTGCTGAAGGATTGTTTCGTTTTCTAAAAATATTTTATTGACGGGAAAGACGCATAGTCCTTTACACGCCCAAAAGTGAAAGACGTAATTAATTGTTTCTGAAACATACATATTTGTGAGTTTCAGCAATAATAATTGATTAAATGTAAATATATTTTATTGTTATTGCTAAAAAATAATTTAGAGCTTATTTTTGTAACAAAATTTATATTTTTTTTTTTATCGCTTTCAGTATGGGTCGAGGGGTTGATTTGTCTCCTAGGAAAAAATCTGAGATTAAAACCCTTCTCCTGCATACAAGTCAATCGCAAAGGAAGATAGCAGAACTTGCCGGCGTTTCTAAGTCTTCTGTTAATAAAATTAAAATAAATTTGGACAACGATCAGCCACTTTCACCCAAAAGAAAAGGCAAATGTGGAAGAAAACGCATTACGACCCCACGGTCCGACAGGAAAATTCGGGATATCTGTTTACAAAACAGAA
The DNA here is from genome assembly GCA_947044415.1 of Eupithecia dodoneata. NCBI lineage: Eukaryota > Metazoa > Arthropoda > Insecta > Lepidoptera > Geometridae > Eupithecia > Eupithecia dodoneata. The sequence goes on from OX345670.1 coordinate 9,555,687, forward strand.
AAAAAAGTGCGGGTCTTTTAACTCAGATAGTTCAGGAATCGGGAATACCAGTTTCTAAGAGAACTGTGCAGCGAAGATCGGCAGAGGAAGGCCTGACAAGTCATCGCCCAGTTAAATAACCGCGGTTGACTGAAGCGATGAAGAAGAAACGGCTTACTTGGGCTCGTGAGCACCGTTCGAAGACTGTTGAAGACTGGAATATGGTCAGTTTTAATATCAACTACTGTTAAATGTCATCCACAATCATATTTTTCAAAATTCTTAATAGGTTTATTTATTTTCAGGTTTGTTTCTCGGACGAGTCAACATTCGAAATTCTAGCCGACAAACGCACTTTCGTCAGGCGGCGCCCAGATGAGAAATATCACCCCGACTGCATCGTGGAGCGTGTTAAACGCCCCGTTAAAATAATGGTGTGGTCTGTCATAAGCGCTAAAGGGGTTGGACGCCTCTACATTGTCCAGGGAACCACGAGACAGGACCAATACAAACAAGTTCTAGAAACCCGCCTATTACCGCAACTCGAAGAATGGTTCCCAGATGGAGAGGAATTCGTTTTTATGCATGATTCAGCACCGTGCCATAAAGCCAGAAGTGTAACAAAGTTTTTGGGAGACCATAACATTCAAGTTTTACCTTGGCCAGGCAATTCTCCCGACATGAACCCAATAGAGAACTTATGGGAAATTACCAAGGCGGAAATTGCCAAAGAAATGATAACCACCAAGGTAAAACTAATAGAAAAATTAATAAATGTGTGGCATCACAACCCCAAAATAAAAGAAAGTGCCAAGCAATGCATAGAAAGCATGCCAAGGCGGATCGAGGCAGTTATAGAAGCCAAAGGAAATGTCACTAAGTACTGATAATTTCTTAATACCATGTTTATTCACCCGTAAATATTTTTTTATTAATTCAATATTGATATATTTTTCTATAAATCACTTAATCAATAAGTATTTAATATTATTAAAGATAATTGTGGGGGCTAATTGGTAGATACACAAATACTCCCATCTTAATATTTTCAGAATTACCATCGCGAGCGCTTACTACAAGATGCAGCGCAACCGCAAAATGCAAGCTTTGCATCACGCGGTGGCAGGGCGGCCGGCAAACATCGGGGACACGAGACCGGTGACAATTATACCAGACGAACCTGCGTCCACGAGGGCGGGGCGACCAGCACACCTCTCATTACCTCGGAAGCCATCCTCCGAAGCACTCGCGCGCGCACACACTAGCTGCTGCCCCTTACTTGTCACGTCTCTCGTGCTCATAATTTAAATTCATTTATATTCTACATGTTTACTAGTATCTACATATTTAATTAAAACGCATGGATGAGCTTGTTTGTCAAACTATCTATCTTTCTTCTGAATCCCGCGGCGAGAAGCCACGCATACCTACTCCTTAGGCAGGCTACAAATTGGTGACCCCAGACTTGAAGAACAAAGAAGCTCACACCCGGTATCGGAAGACTTGAAGTTGGTGATCAAAGAAGTTCAGAAGGATCGAGAAGGAATTTGCAGATTTCGCAGTTTGCGTTTCACCCGCATAAGGCCGTTTTGGATTTCACGCAAGTTTTTGAATTTTTTTTTTTTTGTCATGTCGAAAGACACTCTGCCGGGCGCTTCTGCACCCAAATCATCGCTTGATTTGACACAAGCCCTAACGGAAATACTAGAGAGAAATGTTGACACGATACGAGTCAAAGTACCACCGTTTTGGAGCGAGAAACCCGCAGTATGGTTCGCTCAGATAGAAGCACAGTTTGAGTTAGCTAGAATTAACGTAGACGCCACTAAATATTATACCGTAGTTGGTAACCTGGACGCACAGGTTATTGCAGAGTTGGAGGACATTATTGCGAACCCACCCGCCACAGACAAATATGGAAAACTAAAAGCCGAGCTAATTAAGCGTTTGTCAGCTTCACAGGAAAAGAAAGTCCGTCAACTCCTGGTACACGAGGAGCTCGGCGACCGCAAGCCATCGGCTTTCCTGCGGCACCTGCAGAGCCTCGCTGGTCCAACGGTCCCAGAGGACTTCCTGCGAACCATCTGGACGAGCCGGCTGCCAACCAACCTGCAGACGATTGTGGCTTCGCAGGCCGATACATCCATGGAGGCGGTGGCATCTCTGGCTGACCGGGTAATGGAGATCGTCCCGGGGAACCCGGTAGCCCAGGTAGCCAGCACATCAGCGGCATCGCCGGACTGTTTTGAGGTAATGCGCAAAGAAATAGCTACTCTTACTCAGAAACTAGGCGAGTTGTCCAACAGAATGGATCGTGGCTCCAGCAGCAGAGGCGGCTACAGAAGGAACGGTAATAATGATAGAAGATTTAACAGGTCTCGTTCCCGTAGCCGGTCCAGGTCCCATCCCTTCAAAACTGAGAATGGCAGTCCCATCTGCTGGTACCATGCTAAATACAGAGACGACGCTTTACATTGCGACCAACCCTGCAACTACAAGTCCAACAAGCAAGCGGAAAACTCCAAAGCCGATCGCTAACGACGGAGAGCGATTGCTGCAGTATTTCCAGCCGTCTATTTGTCACAGATCTCCACTCCAAGAAACCTTTTCTCGTAGATACTGGTTCGGACTTATGCGTTTACCCTCGCAGCTACCTCCGCGAGCGCCGTGCCCGAGTCAACTACGACCTTTCAGCAGCGAACAGTACTACCATATCTACTTATGGCTACTTACCCCTGGTATTGAACCTTGGACTACGGAGAGACTTCAGCTGGAAGTTCATTGTCGCGGACGTGTCGAAACCAATCATCGGGTATGATTTCCTTTCATTTTACAACCTCATGGTCGACTGCCGCAACAACAGACTAGTTGATGGCATTACCAACCTCTCAGTTCCCGCAACAACGGCAACCACGCTTGGCATACCTAGTGTCAAGGCCCTCGTAGGATCATCAGAGTACCACGAGCTACTGAAGCAGTTCCCTGAGATTACCAGACCAGCTGGCACGCATCAAGAGGTACGGCACTCAACAATACATTTTATTAATACCACGCCTGGACCACCCGTATTCTGCCGTCCTCGAAGGCTCGCACCTGACCGCCTCAAGATTGCGAAGGCAGAGTTCGAGGCCATGCTCAAGGAAGGGACTGCTCGCTACTCCAGTAGTCCATGGGCATCCGCACTTCACCTCGTGCCTAAGAAGGACCAGACCTGGAGGCCTTGTGGTGATTATCGCGCACTAAACGCGCGTACTATTCCGGACAGATACCCAGTCCGACACATTCAAGATGTATCACAATTGTTGAGCGGATGCACGATCTTCTCTGTCATTGACTTGGTGAAGGCTTATCAGCAGATTCCAGTCAACCCGGACGACGTGGAGAAGACTGCCGTGTCAACGCCATTCGGGTTATTTGAAAGCCCTTTTATGGCGTACGGCCTTAGGAATGCCGCACAGACCTTTCAAAGGTTCATCGATGGACTCGTGAGGGGGTTAGACTTCTGTTTTCCATACATAGATGACATACTCATTGCTTCTCGGAACAAAGTGGAGCACGAAGAGCACCTTCGCATTCTGTTTTCTCGCCTGAACGAGAACGGCGTGGTCATTAACGCACAGAAATGCACTTTTGGTCAACCCCAGGTAACATTTATTGGTTATTCGGTCTCAGGAGAAGGTTTGAAACCACTCGAGGACAAGATAGAGGCTATACAGAACTTTCCTCCGCCTCAGACAGTCAAAGGCCTTAGAAGGTTCTTAGGTATGTTGAATTTCTACCGACGTTTCCTGAAGAACGCAGCTGAGCTACAGGCGCCACTCAATGACCTTTTGGTAGGAAACGATATGAAAGGTTCTAAACCCGTTTCCTGGACTTCAAAACTCCTAGATATTTTCAAGCTTTGCAAGGAAAGCCTCTCAGAGGCAGTCATGCTGGTCCACCCAGTTCCAGGAGCGAAACTGGCACTAGTCACCGATGCATCGAATGTTTCCATAGGAGCCGTGCTTCAACAGCGTGTTGAAAATGCTTGGCAACCCTTAGCATTCTTTTCGAAGAAGATGAGTCCCACACAACAACATTACAGCGCCTACGACCGCGAACTTCTTGCCGTGTACGAGTCAGTGAAGCACTTCAGGCATATGATAGAAGGTCGTCACTTCACGGTATTCACGGACCATAAACCGCTTATATTTGCATTTCAGCGGCAAGACCAGAAAGGTTCCCCGCGTCAAATCAATCAATTGTATTTCATTTCACAGTTTACAACAGACGTGGAGCACATTTCCGGACAAGAGAACATCGTAGCGGATACCTTGTCCCGGATAGAAGCTGTCAGCGAACCGGTAGACATCAAAGATTTGGCTTTTTCCCAGATAGACGATCCGGAGCTCCAGTATCTACTGAAGGGTAACTCTTCCCTGCAGCTTGAGAAGGTAACACTATCTGACGTACCTATTTACTGCGACGTTTCTATGCAGAAACCTCGTCCCTTCGTAGCAGCTGCCCACAGAAGACAGATCTTCGAGACGCTACACAGCCTGAGCCACCCAGGAGCCAAAACGTCAATAAGAGTGGTGAGCGAACGTTTTATTTGGCCAGGTCTCAAGAAAGATATTCGTGTTTGGGTCAGAGAGTGCGTTCCATGTCAAAAATCGAAGGTGACGAGGCACACCATAGCTCCTGTCGGAAATTACGGTCTGCCTGATGCAAGATTTTCCGAAGTCCACATGGATCTCGTTGGTCCTCTTCCCGTTTCCTCAGGTTTCAAATATTGCCTGACTGCGGTGGACAGGTATACCAGGTGGCCAGAAATAATTCCTCTTTCTGATATTACAGCCGAGACTGTTGCCCGAGCGTTCCTGTTGAACTGGATCTCCCGCTACGGGTGCCCCAAGAAGATCGTCACGGACCAAGGAAGGCAATTCGAATCTCAACTATTCCACAGCTTAGCCAAGCTGTGCGGCATCAAACTCGCAAGGACGACGGCCTATCACCCTTCATGCAACGGCATGATCGAGCGCATGCATCGCTCCATGAAAGCGGCAATGATGACTCACGGCGGTAAGGATTGGATTACTTGTTTACCCATAGTCCTACTTGGACTCCGGACCGCCTGGAAGGAAGACCTAAGATGCTCCTCGGCTGAGCTGGTATACGGAGAACAGCTACGCGTTCCTGGCGAATTCTTCACGCCCTCTTCTACTCAGGTTGAGTATCCCGATTTCGTTGCCCACCTGCGCCAGAAGATATCTCAGCTACGTCCCAGCCCAGCCGCCCATCACGGACAGCACAAGGTGTTCGTACACAAGGACCTGGCCAGTACAACACACGTATTCTTAAGGCAAGATATACGTGGGGCGTTAGAACCTCCCTATTCAGGCCCTTACAAAGTTATTTCTAGAAACGCAAAGACAATAGACATACAAAGGGGAGACAAAGGCGTGAAAGTCTCCATAGACAGAGTAAAACCGGCTTACTTCATCCAAAACGATGACATAGAAACTTCAGCGAACACAAGCCCGTCAGCTGATACGGCGCCGCAAACAGGAGTTCCGTCGGCAAGCCCAAACACAAACCCTCTTCGTACCACTAGATCGGGCCGGAGTGTAAAACCTCCGGTTCGTTTCCATACTCCATATGTTTCGTAAGGGGGTCCTGTGGGGGCTAATTGGTAGATACACAAATACTCCCATCTTAATATTTTCAGAATTACCATCGCGAGCGCTTACTACAAGATGCAGCGCAACCGCAAAATGCAAGCTTTGCATCACGCGGTGGCAGGGCGGCCGGCAAACATCGGGGACACGAGACCGGTGACAATTATACCAGACGAACCTGCGTCCACGAGGGCGGGGCGACCAGCACACCTCTCATTACCTCGGAAGCCATCCTCCGAAGCACTCGCGCGCGCACACACTAGCTGCTGCCCCTTACTTGTCACGTCTCTCGTGCTCATAATTTAAATTCATTTATATTCTACATGTTTACTAGTATCTACATATTTAATTAAAACGCATGGATGAGCTTGTTTGTCAAACTATCTATCTTTCTTCTGAATCCCGCGGCGAGAAGCCACGCATACCTACTCCTTAGGCAGGCTACATAAAAATACATAAATTTGAACCAATATTATACAGAATACCAATATTTCTTGACTGTCCCTAATAATTTGGCAACCCACTGTATGTTAGCTTGTCAGACTTTAGACTCTGTAAATGGGCAATCTATATCACAGTTTGTCATAGAGTCCTGAAAAAAATTATGGGGAGAGCTATTTGATTCCAAAGTACACAATGTGTTAATTATGTGTACCGACAGTGTAGCATATATGCTACTGGCTGGCAGAATATTAAAAGAGACGTTCCCCAACCTAAAACATTTTACATGTTTAGCTCACGCGCTGCACAGGTTGACAGAAAAAATACGTCTAGATTTTGTAGATGTTGATACCCTAATATCAAATGTAAAAAAAGTGTTTTTGAAATCTCCCAATCGGGTAAATATTTTAAGGGAAAGGTATCCGAATATGCCGCTGCCTCCTTAACCAGTTATTACCAGATGGGGTACTTGGTTGGAGGCGGCATTTTATTATGCAAGATATTTTAATGAAATCTCGGACGTTTTATCTTCATTAAATAGCAATGAAGCTATTTCGATCAGAAATGCTAAAACGGTTTTAACAAAACCAAATTTAAAAAATGAACTGGATTATACATATGTTACGTATATTAGAATATTTTAAGGCTATTCAGGAAGCAATAAAGAAGTTGGAGAAACAAAATCTGTCCATTACTCAGTCATTTGAAATATTCGACCATGTAAGCGCAGTAATTCAGTTGACATCTAAGAATGAATTAATAAACAAATTAGAAAAACTTATGGACAGAAATCCCGATTTTGACGTAATCCGAGATATATGTGAAAACAAAACGGAAGTAAGTGACGCTAATCTATACAAATTTGCCCCACTTACTTCCGTAGACGTTAAAAGGACTTTTTCAACATATAAATGGGTCTCAAATGTCAAGAGAAATAGATTAAAAATTGAAAATATGGAAAAAATCATGATTATTTATTGTAATTCAAAGAGTGAAATGTCAACAAGTACTTCAGAGTTAGTAAACCTTGATGACGATAACGCTTCAAAGGCAGATCCGCACTCAAACAGTATATGCCGCTAAAACCCATATGTTTTTTGAGTTCGACATATATACTGAAAAAACTAATGATGGAGTAGAAGAAGGGTTGGGAAAAAAAATGTAAAGAAGTTATCGGAGAAGCTAATAGAGCAGGGGATGCAGAACGTTCACATGACTTTCAATAATTTCTTTTGCGATTATACACTTTTAGATTACTTACATGAACAAGGTATTTATATACGCGACAGGAACTGTGCGCAGACACAGAGCAGATATGCTTCTGCTCGTAAAAAACATGAAAGGAAAAAAACTGAAACTAACTAAAGGACAGTTCAAATGGAGAGTGAAAGAAAACGTTGCGTTTGTGGTTTGGCAGGACAGCAAGGAAGTCCTTCTTATGAGCAACGCATTCCACTCTAAAACTGGTCAAACACACGTAACAAGAACAGAGAAAGACTGTTCAAAAAAGAATGTGCCATGTCCACTTGTTATAAAAGAATATAACAATCGAATGGGTGGCGTTGATCATTTTGATCAGCTGAAGGGCACGTATTCAGTCGGAAGACGCAGCAAGAGGTGGTGGCTACGCCTGTTCTATTTTCTAGTGGACACGAGCATAACTAATGCATTCTTATTGTGCAAAAGCAACAATAATTGTAAACTGTCCCATCTTGAGTTTCGGGTTGGATTAGCAAGAGGGCTGATATATGGTTTTACGAGCAGAAAACGACGCTCGACTAGTCTACCATCGTATGTTTGTAGAAGAAAGCTCGCTGCAAACGAAAATCGTCAAAAGATGATCAACGCTGTCGCCGATGAAATAAGATTCACAAACGTTGGAGATCACATGCCATGTCCATTGCCATCCTTCAAACGATGCAGAATGTACAGCACAAAAGCCCACGATAAAAGATCCAAGATTATGTGTGAGAAATGCAAGGTCGCACTTTGTATCGTGCCGTGCTTTTACGACTTTCATAAGAAATAATTAGATAATAAATAATACTGATACATATAAGAGATTAGATGAAGATAGGATGAACCGGTGATTATATGATGATTGTAATTCTAGTAAAGTAAGTTAGGTATAACTAAATAAACAACTTACTTTTTATTATTGTTTTATTCCAATATCACCTAAAAATAAACTATTTGCAATTGCTTTACTTGCCAAAAAACAGGTCCAATTTGAATAAGCGAGCTCGCACTAGACAGTAGAATCGAGAAAATCTGACAGGTAAAGGGAATATATTTCCCACCATGTATGTATTAACAAAAAAAAATGTATATATTTTCCTTTCTACCCCTATTATATAGCTCTATCTAACCACTACCAGTTTTATTTTTCCACTGTCCACTCCTTATGACAGTTAAAGGGTTAAACGCCTTCTCAACATTACGATCCAAAATGCAAGAATTTTGCTGGAGAAATCCAACAACACCAAAATAAGTTCCTTGACATTTCGTTTAGCCCTCGTCCAGTCCATCATTGACCGCCATCGCAGTGAGGTCCCATTACGGAATCCCCAAACTTCCACTCCACGTCCTCGTATATCCTATCCCCAATTCCCTGCAGAACGTCTTACAGAGCGGCACTTTATACGGCGTATACCCATTACCACTGAGATGCGCGCAAAAGTACGGCATTCTTCCAACTTGGGACGTCGCCAATGCGTTTGGTGTACTGCAAATGGGCGCAGAGGAAGCAGAACTGCTTACGAATGTCCACAGTGTAAGGTATCGCTCTGCTTAAATTTCTGTTTTGAACATTTCCATACTATTCCTTAGTATTTCATTATTTCTTCGTGTATTTGACACTTTGTTGCTTGTGTTGTGAGAAGTGTACGACTGACAGTGAGATTAACAAAAGTTAGAAAGAGAGAGAGAAAGAGAAAGAGACAGAGACAGAGGGGGAGAGAGAGCGTAATCGTATCTCACTGCTACAAAATAGCTGATACTATATTATTATTTTTCAGGTATAAAACACAATAGATTCTTATTTCGTGAGTAATTTTTAAAATTTCGGTGTGGTTTTTAATTTGCTCTGCTTCCAGTACTTACAGCCAAATGCTGTAAGGTACCTATTTATGTTGAAAAACTGGCTTGTTATTGTAACATTTATTGTTTTGTATGTGGTTTTATTCCTGTTTTATTTTTCTTACACTGGTTTTGGTATTATCCCCTGCAATGTTGATTGGACTCCATGAGCTCTCTTTCACAAGTACCCCATCTGTTGAATGGACTCCTGGAGTCCAATGTAGGTTGTGACGTATTTAGTGAACGTTTGTCGTCGTTTTCATATTCCTATACTGCTCTAACTTGCACAAAGTGTAGGGACCAAGACAAGGATGGCAATCCGACCAAAGTCCATTCACTGAAACGCACCTTCAACAATTGGTGGATTTTTCAAAAGTCGCCTTTCTTTCTCGCAAGCGCGCCCGTTTTGTGAAGTTCGGTTTGGCTGTTTTTTTGTGAAAAGAAGTTGTGTTGTGATTGTTTTTCGACATTAAAACATGAGTGGGTAAGTAATAAATAGTTTTTAGTTCATAGATTGTGTATTTGATACAGATTTTGGACCTAAATAGTTATTTCAACAAACATCGTTTGGCATTTTGCGGCGTCTTGTCGGCGTCATGCCCATACATTTTCGTTTGTTACTAATACAAAATACAAAAGTTATCGCAAACTGTTGTTATCACGCATATTGTTATGTATCTTTTTATTGTTACTAAGCGTATTATTTAACAAATACCACGGAGTCCTTGCGTAATATTGAAATAAAAATACCGCTCATCCCAAACAGAGCTCAATGAGCTCTCTCAACAAACAGGGGGATTGGGTTCAATGACACTAAACCGCCATTTTTTGTGAGCTTTGTTCGGATGTTGAATATTATGGATAAGACTAGCGTGTATTCAATTTTAATATTTTTGGTAACATATTTTTTTTGGAGATGTGTTTTTTTATTCTTTTTTCTTTCTTTTGTAAGTTTTGTTATGATGAAAGATCAGTACGCGGATAAGAGTGCCTATATTAATATTTTTGGAAACGGTTTTTTAATGTTTTTGTTGCGTTTTCCTTTTTTTGCATAATTATTTAATTAATTATTTTTGGTTACGGTTTTTTAATTTTGTAATTTTGTAGTTTATTTTCATTTCATGTACAAATTTAAATGCGACACTATTGTTCTTATCCATTCTATGATATCATGCTACTGTCCGTCCTTGTCTGTTGAGAGAGCTCTAGGAGTCCAATTTCTTAGAGAAATAGTTCCTTTTGGTTTTTGATTTTAGAAATATTTTACTAGGGCAATATGTCTTTTTATTGCTTTTTATGCTTATCGATTTGTAAATATCAACTCATTGTAGAAGAATAGTTAAAATAAATTCAACAGAAATTTAAAAAAATTACAGGTGTGGACGAAACATTGATTAAACGCCTTTACATTATTTTACAAGTTCTTTCTTCCGGAACGATGATCGATTCCAAAAAATTTGGCGTATACGCAATGGAAACTGCAAGAATATATGTGAATGAATATAATTGGTATTACATGCCATCTTCTGTCCACAAGATACTTTTACACGGAGAAAATATTATCGAATATTTCGCAGTTCTTCCTATTGGACAGCTATCGGAAGATACACAAGAGGCGCGCAACAAAGACTACAGAAACATGCGACTACATCATGCCAGAAAATGTTCCCGAGCAGCTACAAATGAAGATGTCTTTAAAACTCTTTTGTACACGTCAGATCCGTATATAACAAGTTTAAGAAAACCATACGTAAAAAATGTCAAAGATCTTGAAGAAGAGGCACTAAGTCTTCTAAAAGTGGCACCACTTACAACTGACCCTGAAATACGAGTATGAGTAGAGCCTAAATAGATTGTGATATTTTGTTTTCCAATGTATTCACTCAAACCATTACTTTTCACTTTTTAACAGTAGGCAGAAAATATAAGGTAGATAGGAATGGATTCCCTACGAATAATATTTACTTAAAGAATAAAAAAAAATTACTGAATTATTGTAATTTACTTTAGTTTTAACTCTTTTGGTAATTAAAACCTTGTATTAACTTATGTTTTTTTCTTTTTACGTTGTATTATGTATATACATATATGAGAAATCGCTTAAACTTATATATCATTTGAATATCTATATATTACTGCATATCTGTGCCAAATTTCATTATGGTATGATTAAAATTCATCAAGATATAGATTTTTGATCCGAAACTGACCTTTTTTGCCCATAGTGCGCCGGACCAACGCACATCAAGACATGGGCAGTCAATCATCGACAAACGAGGACAAAAAAGAAGAGATCATCATAGCTCAACAAGGAGGAGGAAACAGTGCTAAGGCAACTCAAGAAGATCCAGTGCAAAAAGAACTAATATTGACATACTTGGTAACAGCTTTGGTAGTAATGGTAACTATCATTTTCCTATACATGGCATGTAAAAAAGTCAACAAGTACTTAACAAAGAAGATTGAGCGCCGTGCTATCGCAGTAGTTATGCGGAAACAAGACATGGTGTAAAACAGAAACCAGAAGACTAGATTAATATGGTAAAACAATATCTGGAGCAAATTAAGAAATTGCAAGAAGATATAAGGAAACTTGGACCAACACGATAAAAAGCGGCAAGAGATGGCAGGTAGGCAGGACACCACAATCCAGTCTACAATACAGGCACACTTAGAAGGCCTTTCTACGGGACTCAAAGGGCCTTCTGGAAAAGGAAAACGCCTAATAATAGTGCATATTGGTAGGTTATCTATAATATAATAAGGAATCCTTTTATGTTGTTCTTGAGTAGCGAGGCAACATCACAGCAAGCAACAAGCTGGTGCATTGACTATGTTGCAACATGTACAAGTGTTATATGTATAGATAAAGTGTTATTTATTGCATCATTGATATTTTAAATGGTGATTACACACAACAGCAGTTAATATTAGTTCTTTTTTTTTTCTAGGAAACGAAGATGGATTTTTGAACGAGGCAAATTAATATTTGTAAGTAAAAGTGGCGATGGCGATTATCACAAAGAAATGAATGCAGAATTATTTGAAGAATGGTTAAAAAAAATTATAGATTTCGTTGAACCTGAATAAGTCATAGTAATGGATAATGCTCCCTATCACTCTCGTCGCATGCAGTGGAAAAAATCTGACATCCAAAATTGGTTGACAAGCAAGGGTATCTCGTTCCAGGACAATATGATAAAAAGGGAGCTTATTGATTTGATAACACCTATAAAACACAATTACATGGCCTATGCCACAGACACATACGCAAAAGAAAGAAATATTGAAGTGTTGCGTCTGCCCCCCTATCATTGTGAATTAAATGCAATAGAAATTAGAGATGAAACGATTCCGATACCGATACCGATATATCAACATCGCCGATTATATATAACCGATATTAAAAGTTTGAAAAGCGCGCGGAACGAACACAACGCTCGCGCGGCGTTGCCACTCTGACGGGGCCTCGCAGGCGGGAGACGCGCGCAACAGGGCAGACGACCAGCAGTGTTTGCTTAAGTTTGGCTGAGTGATATTCTGTTTCGCGTTTGTTGTACGACACCACTATTCGTGATTCTGTTTATTAGTTTACTTAAACAGTAAAGTGAGAACTGTTATACTGTTTTATCTTATGTAAGAGAAAATGGCGACGCCTTTAAAACGAACAAGTTCCATCTGGAAACATTTTCAAATAAAACAGGATGACGACACAAAAGCGGCTTTTTTATACTGCAATGTCAGCGTTTCTCGTGGTAGTAAAGCAGTTTCATCGAAGGGCTACACGACAACAAACATGTGGACACATGTGAAGCGCTATCATGAAAAAGAGTTGGGAAACGACACCCCATCTACCTCAAAAGCCGATAGTGGTCCGCCACCTAAAAAACAAGCAACTTTAGAACACATTCTGGAAAAAAGTGTTATGTATGAGACTGATGACCCTAGAGCAAAAGCGGTCACGCAAACAATAGCTGAACCGATATGTGTAGACATGGAGCCGTTTGATATAGTCAATAAACAGGGTTTTCAACGCACTATTATAAACAGTTGTGCCCGAAATACAAAATGGTTTCCCGACCCCATATTTCGGAAAATGTAATACCAGACATGTACTGCCGTGTAAAAATTAAAATAAAGCAACTTTTGCAAGAAATTCCGCACATTATAGTCACGACTGACTTATGGACTAACGACGCTTCTTCATCCGTTAACGACTTTATAAGTCTGACTGCTCACGGACTCGATAAAAATTTTGAGCTGAAAACCTATTGCCTAGAAGTATTCCTTTTTGAAGGCGAAAAGCATAGCAGTGAAAACATAGCTCAAAACTTACGTCAATTATTTCAAGATTGGAGCATCAACGAACAGGTACGTGCAGTAGTGACAGATAATGCACCGAATATGGGCCTTGCGGAAGCACAAGTGGGAGTAGAACGTATCAGATGTATGGCGCACTCTTTACAGTTAGTGCTGAAGGATGGGTTTTTAGGGGAAGAGAAAGTAAATGGCTAGATTACAAAGGCGAGATCTATTATTGGCCACTTCAGTCACTCAACATCAGGTCGCAAAATCCTTACAGAAATGCAAAAATCTCATAACGTTCCGTGTCATGTGCTCATCCAGGATGTCAGTACTCGCTGGGATTCTACCCTTCAAGCGCTAAGAAGACTCAAAGAGCAGCGAGTTGCAGTTCAAGCTGGGCTTGTGAGTATATAATTATTTAGTTTATCTAGTTATCTACTTCTTATTATTTAGTTTTCACGTTTTTTAAAAGTAAACGTCATTCTAAGCAGCATAATAAGCAGGTCTACTACATTTAGAAAACTTTAAGATTGACCATTTTTATTTTGTTATTCCCTACGTACTGGTGACTAATTCATCGGAAAATGACAAGATATTGTCAAGTAGCTTACCTCAAATTATTTACTGTTTTTCAGGATTTAAAACTAAATACGTATGAAGTTAAAGGCCGGCAACTGATGTAGTTTCATTCATTTAGCTAGTCAAAGGGGCAAAGGATTTAGTTTACACAACTGAAGTGTCCACTCGTGAAGAACTAATAACTCGCATTGATGCTGCGAGGCGATGAAACAGGAGATGCTACTTCGTACAACAACGGTTGAAATTAGAAACCGATGCAGAGCGTGCATAGCAAATGAGGGACGTCAATTTGAATTTTAAATAAAGAATAGATTTGAACTAAGCGTTTAATTTTTTGATAAATTTCGCAAAACATTTAAGTTTTCACATAAGTAGATTTCCGTGCAAATGGCCAAAGCCTTGGTAGAAAACATCGAATAATTTTGGTTACAAAAAAGATATCAAAACAAACTACCTATCGTTAGAAAGCTCACACTTTAGAGATGATTTTAACAAATCAGAAGTCATCGATCACTCTTTTTTTTTTTAAAATGTTACGCGAAGTTGAGTTTCAAAATTTATTTAAACTCTTATTTTATGTTTGAGGGCCCATAACATTGTTTCTAGCAATGTGCAATTTACAACTTTTAATTAAAAGGGACCTACCAACCACTAAGACTGTAATAAAAAAATTGGATCTGGGTAAAGGTACAAAAGCGATAAATTCCAAAAATTTGAAAAAAAATCTTTTAAAAAAAATCTTGAGAACTAGGTGAAATTTTTTGGGGTAGGTAGTTAGCAAATAAATGAACGTGGAACACTGAGATTCAAGTTTACTCGATGAACTGACTTGACTGCTTGATGCGAGCAACCTGTCTTAATATGGTTATTGTAACACAACACAAAGATAGGCGAAACATCAGTTACGGGACAGATAGTAGTATTATTTTATTTATTCACGTACTCAATAAATGAACTTCGAACACTCAGGTTCAAGTTATCTCGTAGATGAACTGACTTGGCTGCTTGATGTGAGCAATCAGTATTAGTGTGGTCAAAGTAACACAATACAAGGATATTCAAAACATCTCTCACGGACAGAACGTGGTAGGTATTGTTTTAGTTATTTACGTAATCAATAAATGAACGTGGAACACTCAGGTTCAAGTTATCTCGTAGATGAACTGACTTGGCTGCTTGATGTGAGCAATCAGTATTAGTGTGGTCATAGTAACACAATACAAGGATATTCAAAACATCTCTCACGGACAGAACGTGGTAGGCATTATTTTAGTTATTTACGTAATCAATAAATGAACGTGGAACACTCAGGTTCAAGTTATCTCGTAGATGAACTGACTTGGCTGCTTGATGTGAGCAATCAGTATTAGTGTGGTCATAGTAACACAATACAAGGATATTCAAAACATCTCTCACGGACAGAACGTGGTAGGTATTGTTTTAGTTATTTACGTAATCAATAAATGAACGTGGAACACTCAGGTTCAAGTTATCTCGTAGATGAACTGACTTGGCTGCTTGATGTGAGCAATCAGTATTAGTGTGGTCATAGTAACACAATACAAGGATATTGAAAACATCTCTCACGGACAGAACGTGGTAGGCATTATTTTAGTTATTTACGTAATCAATAAATTAACGTGGAACACTCAGGTTCAAGTTAACTCGTAGATGAAATAACGTGGAATCTTTATAGTGTGAGCAAAACTCATGGGGTCGTGAAAACACACGACATAACATCACAATAATAATATGCAAAACATCACCGACACAACGTGGGAATGTATTCACCAACAAAAGAACGTGGAACACTCAGGTTCAAGTTAACTCGTAGATGAAATGACGTGGATGCTTAGTGTGAGCAACAGTCACGTGGTCATGAAAACACACGACATAACAACACAATAATAATATGCAAAACATCACCGACACAACGTGGGAATTTATTCACCAACACAAGAACGTGGACCACCCAGGTTCAAGTTAACTCGTAGATAAACAGATTTTTGGTGCAACAGTCATAAAGTAAAACACAAAATAATTATTTGTTAACCCTGAAGCGTTATCGCTTACTCAACACTTCACTTTTTTACCTAGTTAGGGTTAGTCGACGGACGGACGATGAGCCCGCTCGAGCGGTCCGATCCGAATACGAATGGTATGGCATGGCATGGCTTTGGCGGGCTGACGGGGCGCGCTGGGTGGGGCGGTGGTTAACTGCGTGACGCCTTGTAAGTGACCCCCTCCCCCCCCCCTCCCTTCCCCGAACCCCTCGAATAGCAGATGTGCGATCGTGGAGTTGCTATGTTGGGCTGTGTTTGTGTGCGTAGCTATCTGTACGATACCGGTTACCAATTTATTTTTATGTTCGTAGAACCCATCATCAATAGCCTTTGCAGCGACGCGACGATTGGTTTATGTAGCGTTAGTTTTTCGGCACTTACCTGCGTAGATATTTTGTAAGGCCTATAGAACCTGTAAAGCCCTAGTGTGTAGATAAAACTAACTTAGAACCTATGTAGCATTTCAAATTACCTATTAGGTACTGGCGAATACCTTGATCGATGCCGATTAAACATTTGAAAATGTGAGCATCGTTAAGCCCCAAGCTAAGCAAAGCTTGTGTTATGGGTACTGGACAACTGATATACCATCATAATACAATACATAAATACTTAGATATTTTTTTATCATAGCACCCTGAGAACAAATATTAGAAGATCCTACTAACATTTGTTTCAGATACTTCAAATATAATTTAAAATATTAGAAGTACTTATAACGGTATGTTCAAAACAAAACCTACCTATACTGTTTATCAAAGCAGAACATTTAGTTATTATTTTAAATTATTTTATGATGCGTTGGATGGTAAGTACTACCTATGTATATTTACGAAGACGACCTACAAAAGTACTTTTAATTTACACCTATTTTATAATAGCTTGTTTCTCATGTTAGTGACATTCTCTTTTTGAGAATGTCTTTAAACCGATTATTTTTAATGAGAAGCTTTAGCTAACGTTCTGTTTATCACTGGTCGATGTCGCAACTGCCCACTTGTTTCCGGTAATTTAAATTACCGTACTTATATTATTATTATTGGTATTTATCGCATATTATGTGCCCAACGTTAATTCAGCATCATGATCATCATATAAGCCCTTTACCATCTTCTGCACCCGTTGTTCTCACACATTTGGGAATATGTTGATTTTTAGTTTAAAATCAAATTCTCTAAAAATACCAGTTATTAAAAAATCGTTTACGAATTGCTGATTATTATGGAACGCACCAAAAATTCAAAACCACCAAATAATTTGAAACTTAACTAACTTCGCGCAAACACGAAACGATCAAGTAATTTACTAAGATCATGTCAAAATATAAACAAGCAGGCGAAGAGGTTTTAACTTCTACGATGATGCTTAGAGGGTACATACCTTCTAAGCATCATCGTAAAAGTAAAATGAACACTCCCTTTAGGAGGCAATTACCGACATTCCAACAGGCATCCAGTAACGAACTAAACGTTAACAACTATCGCCATAACAGTTAACCCAGTTACAAATAACAAAAACCACGTAAGAACTCCGCCTAACAATCAAACCAATTAAAATGTGCAGAGTACAAAAACGGCCGTGCAACCCAGAACAAGTAAAAATGCCGTTCTATAGAAAATTCCACAACATAATTCTATTTCTGATATTCGTGACGACTTTCTACTTAGCAATGTCATTCACGCCGCTAACAAAAGAGCAGCATATAGAGAACTATGAGAAACTAAACCAATATGTAGAGCCCTTCAGGAAGAATCTGTCTGAATGCGCGCATCAAGTGAAAGCGACTATGGTAGACGTAGAGAATTTCATGAAGAGAATACCCCAAAATTCAATGCAAGGGAAATGCTTAGTGGCGTGTATATTAAAAAGGAACCTTATAATAACTGACAATAAGATCAATATAACGAATTTGTTGGATGCGAATAAAGCTATTTATGGGAAAGATAGCGAGGTTATGGAACGTTTGAATAAAGCTGTGAAGGAATGTACAAAAGCCATCGAGGGGATCTTTGAAATTTGCGATTTCGCGTCAGTGTTCAATGATTGCATGCATATGAAAATGGAACACGTGTTGGACAAGGTGACGATGGAGCGTAGGATGGAAGCGTTAGGGCAGCTCACTGACGACCCTGAGCGGTGGACGGAAGACGAAGACGAGATCCTGAAGATCGTCAAAGACGAACTATAAATAAATAATGCTGGACAATTCACACATCATTATCTAGCCCCATGGTAAGCAGAGCTTGTGTTATGGGTACTAGATAACTGATGTACATAATACAATACATTACATAGATAGATATTTTTTATTATACATAGTAAAAGACCAGAACACCCGGAACAAATATCTGCAGATCGTACACGCAATTGTTCCGAGGCGGGAATCGAACAAGCAACCTCCTGCGTCGCAGGCGGACCTTCGCCCACCGCGCCACATCGGTTGACTATAGGTAATCTATCAGTTATCTTGTAACTATCAAGTACAAAAGCTCTGCTTAACTTGAGGCTTGTTGACAGTGTGAATTGTCCAGCTTTAAATAAAATTTGTATATTAAAGAAATGTGGTACATGAGATATTAATTTATAATCTTATAATATTATAGTTAAGCTTATAATATTTTCGCTTACAACGGGATTTAAACTAATTCACGTTGGAAGCAATACCTAGCGAACTAATGTAAAATGCCTGCGAGGTTATCCGTATTCGCAGGATATCATCGTTGTTTTAATTACCTAACGAGCAGCGCATTATCCTTATAACCCTACTAGCTTCTGCCCGCGTTTCGCACGCTCTTTTCAAGTAGCCTAGTCCGACGCTAGAATAGTGTTTATCTCCCTGCCAAATATCACAAAGACTCATAAAGCCGTTTAAGCATGAAAAGGTATCAAACAGTAAGTTACTCTCGAATTTATAAAATTTGTATCGATAAACACGCAAAACCGTGATACAAATACTATAGTTTTCAGTTGTACCAGCTTAAATTGAAAAATAACTAATATACATATGTAAGTAAGCCTAGCGCGTGGTATGGAAATTCCATACCACGCGCTATATTAAATTGCATGCTGAAATATTATTTTGCAAACTTGTAAAGAACCCATATCGACCCATATTGACGTTTTATTTCGCCTTATTGGTCGTTGTTTTAGTAAGTTATTTTTGACATATTTTAATACTCTCTAACACTGCTTTCCAGGCCAGGCTATGGCGGATCCCGGATCCCATTCAAAAGCATATTAGACATTCGATTTGTCTCAGATCCACATTCATCTAAGTCGTAAGAAAAACCATAATAATACGAAGATTTTTATTTCTCTTCATAATTACCAAACTGTTCGATATGCACTAGAAGCATGTGAGAGTCCGACACAACTTAGGGTGTCTGTCCACTAAAACTTAGCGCTGCGGTATAGTGAAAAACAACCTTAATATTAGCTACCTATGGTTAATTTTGCTTACCTTACATA
This sequence comes from Eupithecia dodoneata, assembly GCA_947044415.1. Taxonomy (NCBI): domain Eukaryota; kingdom Metazoa; phylum Arthropoda; class Insecta; order Lepidoptera; family Geometridae; genus Eupithecia; species Eupithecia dodoneata. The sequence continues at coordinate 9,575,257 of OX345670.1, forward strand.
ACAACCGCTGATAGTGCTTTTGTGGACAGGCAACCATATGCTCCAATTTCAAATATCTAATTACAAAAGTTCGAGAAATATTTGTTTGTAAATATAAACATTAAGATCAAATATTTATCTATTACAAACTTTGTCATACAGATTTTGAACTCTTGTGTAATGAGAGTCAAATTCAACAATCCGTCAATAATCTCTAAGGAAAGGCTAAGGTTCCACTTGTCTTGAAAATAATTTAGATTTCGTTGTGGTAAGTGTACTATACATAATATGTTGAGCTAATTCTATACAATTCGTCAAGTATCAACCTATTGAAGATGGTTTTTTTGACAAGCATAATGTTTTAATTATAGAATAAATTATTCTCACAGGCGCCATTATAAGTTCTACAATTATGAAAATTAAAACTAGCACCCGCAAACAGCATAGGACAGGAAATTACGACTTTGTTAATCGGAGGCCAAGAGACACCGAGTTATAGTGGTAACTATGTATTATGAACACATAGCGAAGTTTTAGTGGCATCCATTTAGTTGTTCTAGCGTGACTGCGTCAATCACGTCAGTTTACCATCCAAACTTTTACCTTAACCCATTCACTGCCCAGGGTTTACGGTGGGAGCCAAAAGGGGAACGCTTTACTGGACTATTGATATTGTGCGTCAATCAGAGCGTTAATAACAATAGTTTTTTAAAGACCATCTACAATAGGTTAACATTCAACACGTTATATGAAAAAACAACAAAGAATTAAAACAATCAGTTCTTTAACTATAAAATACATCTAGAACATAAATTGCGGAGATACCGTTCAAAAATATAAATCGATACAAATCGGTACTAACATTAAACATTTACAATATAATTATCTAAAGGGTTTAAATACAGGGATCAAAATTGAGCTTAAAAGAGCATTGGAAAGTAAAATAAATACAAATTCAAGTTTTTAAATATTTTGATAATTTCGAGAAAATAGGCCCGAAATAATTGATACAACTTATTTACCCCCCTTATTCATAATAATCTGTCAGCTTAGAGCAGTTGCCCAGCAGTTTTTTTTTAAAGATTCAATAGTCTATGAAAATGCTCTAACGTTAAAATTGCGTGTAGGTATACTAATAGACAAAATTACAATACAAAATGGCGGCTATACCAGTGATGTGTCGTTCAAAACATAAGAGCTTTTTGGCTTAACTGATCTCGCCATGGATTAAGAAGTTTTCATACTAAATCTGCGAAAGGGCCCTTCAGTGTACCAATGGGGTTCTTTATTTTTCATTGTTTTTTATCTCATTCTGATTTATGTGAATAGAAGACAACGAACTAATTTTTTGGTAATTTATGATAATAGGATAGGTGTAAGAGAGAGATTATGAATAAGAGGGTTATTGTATAAAATGTCATCATAACGAATAAAACGAAGGTTTTATCACGATAAAAAAATATCAATTATTTATTATTTAATTTGTAGGATTATTTTTTTATATTATGTATTTACTTTATGTGTATAAATATTGCAATAGATTCTATTTTTTTATCGTGATTCGACCTTCGTTTCACCAAGTTTTATCACTCCTGTCTTGAAGAGACCCGTATGGTGATTATGTAACTCGCGACCGGTTTGCGACAGCACCGATTGCTTAATTTACGCCTGTCGCAAACCGGTCGCGAGTTACATAATCACCCGGCCGGGTTCGTATTACTGTTTCATTATATTTCGTAAAATTTACTTCATTTATATCATATTATTTCATAGAAACGAATAATATTTACATAAATAAATAATTAAGCATACACATAACTCGTAAAATCACAATCCTTAAAATTAGAAACAGCAAAAAAATATACATTATCAGTTAAGATTACAATATTTGTCTACACTAGAAAATTTACGCTTTAAATCACTTAATTTGTTCTAAATATTAAAAGAGATAAGAATTCTTACAGTCTTAATTTCACAAAAATATTATGTAAAACGTCTCTATTGAAATCAGAAAATGTAAAATGTAGATTTTGTTTCTAAATAAACTAGGTTTAATATAAATATAGATAATCGAATGCTCTATTATAATGCTAAGTATACAACATTATTTCTACGGTTAAAACTAGGGTAGTACCTGCGTACTCATAGAATGGAATCAATATTCAAAGAATGACGTCATTCTTTAAGTGCACAGGCTATAAGTATAAGGTTAGCTACACTGACATCATAATAAAATAAACTCCAGTCATTGGTAATGCAAGCCACATTTTCTTGAATCCGATAACGTTTCAGAGGACGATGAGCGTTTGGATAAAACAAGGTTATTTCTTCAAATGTTTGGTTCCAAACAAGCCAAGAATAAGTTGACCTTCCAAACAAAAAGGTAAGATAGACTATAATTATTTGGACCTACCAGTTTTAACAACATAACCCTCCTTGCGTCGTAGTCGTGTAATTATAGCAGCACTAATGCTTGAAGTTTGTCGTTATATTACAACCTTAGATAAATACAACTGCCATCAACTTGATCACAAACGGTTGTGCAATGCAATATATTAAAAAATACAATTGTTTGTCGAAGAAATCAAAAGCCATGCTTAACGCATACACTACCCAGGCTCAGCGGTCTAGCGACGAGGCACTGCAGTACAAATGTGCGTCTTGGGCCATGAAAGTGTTACTGCCTTGCAAACGTCAGTATGAAAATATTACATGCATTTTAAAATTAAATCCCATAAAATCTTGGTTAGTTTCCGTATAAAGAACTTTAATATGGCAGTGTCCTAATAAAATATTAAAAATAATAAGCGTATTTATCTTACATAATAGTTTAAAACAATAGTAAAAGTTAGAAATTCTCAAAATTATTAAATTATTTAGAAATTGATTTAAGCTATGTATGTCTATGAATGTTAGCTACCGACAGGTAATGATTTTTATGAGACTTTACACATTTTTTTAACTCTCACGATTTGTTAACATTTTTAAGATTATTTACCGCGTATCTTTTGTTTTACGTTTCTATCGCGTTACAGCGATCGCTGTAAATAAAGCAAGATTCGCGACAAATACCCGATAAATATTTTAAAATAAATTTAGACAATTTATTAATTTCTGTACGACGTAAAATTCATAATAAATAAATAAAATCGTGATTCTGGCAAGACTGGCGATTTCAATGCCAACATAATATAAGTTTGTTTTAATAAATCGAATAAATTCAGCATGGTTAAATTGATAAAGAAATATACACAAATAAATAGATTGTAAATTCATTTATCGAAAGTTCACATAAAACTGGCAGTGGGCTTTATAGAAATACCTATGTACAATCACATTATATACGCTAGAATCTCTCACACATGGATATTTAATTTACCATAATTCGTGTAAAGTTATTTTGACCCCCGACACAAAAAGGGGGCTGAATTGTGAGTTTGTTTTATCGTAACTCCCAAACGGTTTTTGTTTGAAATGCGACTTAATTTAGCTAGTGTTTTCTTGTGTATGTTGCAAGAAAATCGGTTATTCGTTAAATCGTTAAAATTATAGGACATTCTAGTCAAATACCTATTTTTGTAAAATTACCTAGATAACCACGATAGTCTCAAAAGTATTTAGCATTGTTTTTATTTAGTGATACTAATATCATTTTTACCTAAGGAAGATAATTATACACCATACATTTGTTTGTTAAGTAGTCTGTACACTAGTTTTCATATGTAATTTTTTTACAGTGGAGACTACTGCTCTAAGAAACTTCTTATTGTATCTTTTTATACATGTATGTACTATCCGACAGACTTTCAAAATAAGTTAAAATATAAATATAAAATAGGGTTCCTAACGGGATATATTTAGTTATGTCAAATTTGTCTAGTACTCGTCCCAACCGAATCGACTCCATTTTAGTGTTAATGACCATGATAGTCGGCAAAGTTTCAAACGATAATTATTCTACTTTACAACAAAAATGTTCGTCCAACACAAACTAGGTTCATAGTTAACCTGATAAAGCCGGGTACTGACCGATGTAACGGGGCGTAGTATACCATCCGTCTCGTTGCTCGTTGTGAGCGCCTCATTTTCCTATACTGACTGCAAGAACGCTCGCTGTGTGACGTTACATTACGCCCCGTCACGCTGGCCAGTACCCGGCTTAACATTCATAATCTGCGATCACAAATACTATGTTGATTTCAGGTCACATACAAAAACAAAGCTTAAAGCCATCTCCTTAAATAAGAGCGCACTAGAGGTCGATACATTTAGAATAAGTTATATTTTTAGCTATTTTATTTTTACTTTTGCAACTTTTGAATACACATTGCATTGTGACACGTGTTTACGTTGACTGTGTTACAATAGGACTTAACAAAATAAGAGCTCACATTACAAGTGCGCTCTTATTTACTGACACGGATTTTTGCGCCGACCCGACATCTAGATAGTATTTGCGATCGCAGTTCATAATTATGCCGTGTATCTAATGTAAGGTCATATACCGTGCAGTATAGGATGCCACGCGTCAGTCTTGCGGCGCGCTCTGTACGAAGGAAGCGGGGAAGAGTCCGGTCCGTCCGGTGCGTTGCAAGGTGCCCTTGTACCAGCCGTCGCCTCGCTTCTTATGTACGATCACTATGTCGTCCACTTTCAGTTCTAGCTCGTATTCGGAGTTTGGCGGGTACGGTACAATGCAGCGGAATCTGAAAAATATAATCAACAAATGGCTTGACGATCTCTGTGGCACAATGAGCGGAGGTCCGCCAGCGATGCTGGAGGTAGCGGGTTAGATTCCCGCCTAGGGACAATTATGTGTACGACCTACAGATATTTGTTTCGGGTGTTCTGGTCGTTATCTATGTATAATAAAAATATTTAACTAAAGGTAATAACAACATTGAATTTGTTACATACTTTGTCGGTGTGTAACTGAGCGTCATCGGGCCAAGCATTAACAAGATTGATGTAATCTATGGAGTAGAAAGCCTTCTTGATAAGATTATGTTTTTATTTCTGTATTGTTTTCTGTTTTGTGAGGTATAATAAAGTCTTTCCTATCTATTTATCCTATCCTCCTACTAATATTATAAACGCGAAAGTTTGTGAGGATGTTTGTTGCTCTTTCACGCAAAAACTATCGAATGGATTTTGATGAAACTTCATAATAATATAGCTTACATATCAGAATAGCACATAAGCTACAATTCGATAAAGATATATTATCCAAAATATCTATAACCACGAGGGTGAAACCGCGGGGCGCAGCTGGTCCTATCTAAACGTTGGACTAACTAACCTCTCTTTGACATTCTGCGAGTGGTGTCGGTCCCGTCTCGCCGCCGTCACGTCCAGCGACTGAGACTTGCGGTGTTGAGACTGCCATGGATTGTCGTTGCTCCTGAAATTATAGCGATACCATTAACAAACGAACTAAATAAAACTTCAGACACATTTTTATACATAAATAAATAATGCTGGACAATCCACTATCTAGCCACCATCTAGCCCCAAGCTAAGCAGAGCTTGTGTTATGGGTACTAGATGACTGATATACCTAATACAATAGATTACATAGATAGATATTTTTTTATTATACATAGATAACGACCAGAAAACCCTGAACAAATATCTGCAGATCGTACATACAATTGTTCCGAGGCGGCGGTTTGCGGTAATAGAGAAATATACAAAATATTTTCTGCTGCTGTTTTAATAAGTTAAGTCAAACTGTTAATAACAACTTTGTTAAGTTTGCAGATACAAATGCAATGCGTGATGTGAAAAGCAACATAAAAAAACTTATCCGAAACACATAACAGGTAAAAACATACATTATCTAGGTGCATGAGAAGTTCTCTTACACTTTAATTCAAGGGATATAAAGATGAATAGTGAAGACTCCAAGTATACTTTTAAAAATTATTGGAATGAATGTCGAAAATTATCTCAGCAATCATAGTGTAGGATGCCTCCGGGCCACGTGGACTGACTTGCGAAAAGACTGCAGGCAGATGCTGGATGTGGTAGGCTGAAGACATGGCGCCATAGGATTCACTAGAGGCCTGTGTCCAGCAGTCAGTGGCGTAACTATAGGGTGGCACATCGGCAAAATACCACGGGCCCCCAGCCGAAAGGGCAGACCAGGCAGAGAAGAATCCCAAATACCAACATTTATTTTAAAAAAAATGGGTAATAATGTTGGGAGTTGGGATTCTACTCGGCCCCAGGAGCTCCTTCCGGCTGGAGGCCCGTAATATAATAAAAAATACCAGTCACTAAATATATATGGAGGGATGGTGCATCCGATGAATTTGCCACGGGCCTCGAACGGTATAGTTACGCCATTGTCAGCAGTGCACGTGTATTGTCTGATATATCACAAATATTATCTAGATTTCTAGTCACATACAAAATCAAAGCTAAAAGCAGTCTCCGTAAATAAGAGCGCAATTGAAATGAGAGTTGTTATTTTGTTTAGTTCGATTGAAACAGCCAAAGCAAACACGTGTCACAATGCTGCAATGTGTATTCAAAAGTTGCAAAAATAAAAATTAAATATGATTTGTTAGTTCAGTTCAAAGTAGCTCAGCGAGCTATGGAAAGAGCTATGCTCGGAGTTTCTCTGAAGGATAGGATTCGTAACGAATACATACATCCGACAGAGAACCAAAGTTATCGACATAGCTCTAAGAATTAGCAAGCTGAAGTGGCAGTCATATCAGCCGGCCATATCTCGCGAAGAACCGACGGCCGCTGGGGCATGTTTTTGAGTGGAGACCACGACTCGATTTTGTATGTGACCCCTAGATAGTATCAAATCTAGATAGTATTTGTGATAGCAGGATATGATGAAACAAACCTGTGCGGCACATGGTCGTGATGCCTGTCCTTGTGTCGTCGCTCCGAGGGCGCGGGCGCGGTCGCGGGCGCGGGCAAGGCGCGCAGCAGCTGAGACGGACACGAGCCAGACCTAGCGGGACCACGTTACATCACACACACAACACCCAGGACCAGCATAGCATAGATCACCCTGAGCGATTTGTGAAAGAAAATAGCACTGAGTCGTCATCGATTAATGTAGATATAAACATTGACTTTTTCGAAATAATTTATTGATTGTATTGTTATTATTATTTTTATTTGTCTGAGAATTTTTGTATTAATTTTTAAGAATTATAGTATTTAATTATTGTCAATTTTAGTACATTGCACGCCCAATAGGGCAGAATACATTGTGACATCCCATTACATACAACATGCAATAAATGAATTTGATGCTAAAATAATTTAAATTATCTCATTCAACACTATCGATGCTAAAATAATTTAAATTCTCTCATTCAACACTATCGATGCTAAAATAATTTAAATTATCTCATTCAACACTATCGATGCTAAAATAATTTAAATTCTCTCATTCAACACTATCGATGCTAAAATAATTTAAATTCTCTCATTCAACACTATCGATGCTAAAATATTTTAAATTCTCTCATTCAACACTATTGATGCTAAAATAATTTAAATTCTCTCATTCAACACTATCGATGCTAAAATAATTTAAATTCTCTCATTCAACACTATCGATGCTAAAATAATTTAAATTCTCTCATTCAACACTATCGATGCTAAAATAATTTAAATTCTCTCATTCAACACTATCGATGCTAAAATAATTTAAATTCTTTCATTCAACACTATCGATGCTAATATAATTTAAATTATCTCATTCAACACTATCGATGCTAAAATAATTTAAATTCTTTCATTCAACACTATAGATGCTAAAATAATTAAATTTCTTTCATTCAAAGTTATAGAGATGCTTTCCAAAAACATACTCAGTCTGAACAAAATATCATCTAGTTTGTTTTTAAATCCTAATTATTGACGCACTGTACGACATTTTTCTCTAGCCTACACAAATCGCTGTGGATTGTCTTGCTACCAGTGCAGACAAATACCAATACAACTTTTAACAAAATGTTTAGCCATGTTAATTAAAAATTAATTGATTTTTATATATATATAATATAAAACTTTGACATATTCCATGTAAAAATTTGGCAAAAACTACTGTCGATAGCCAAAACTCAATCAATAAATAATATTCGAAGGATATAGAGAAATGGCTAAAGATCATGAATTTGCCTTAACATTAATACATACATGAATGCCCATACGCCCAATGTTTGATCTTCTAGAAACGAAATACCCTATATACAAGGTGCCACGAAATGAGCATACCAAGCCGAATAGGTTAGTCCAGTCATCAATGGGGAAAAACTATTGTTCTACAGTTCCATTTAATTTTTAAGTATCCAGAATAACCCACCCCCCTTTCTTAGTAAACCCATTACGGGCACCTTGCATATTAAAAACATCATTGTGCAAGTAAAACATAATCCATGACATTTATCAAATGGGGTTACAAACAAAACAAACAGAAAAAATAATGCATACATAAAATGACGTGAGTGTGAATAGTCCCATACAAAACATGCGACAAAATGCACATAACCATCAACATGTTATATTTTTAAACTTACACGATCTGAACACACAATGATAAGTACTATTTAAACGGGTAGTTATTCGCATTAGCTTACTATAATTTAACCCTTACCTGACATGTACAGGATGATGAGCTAAGTTAAGCATCAGAGATGTGCCGGGTCCATCTTCAAACACCGGGTTATCCATACTGTAGCCTTGCGGCGGCGGGGACTTGCATTTCTTCATCGCAGCGAGACGCTTCATGAGACTCACTCCCGTTGATATGGATGACTTCTCAGCTTTGGATTTGTCTTTAGACTGCGGAAGGATGGTTAGTGTTAATAATATTCATATTCATTATCATTTATTGTGATTTCAAATATATTTTTTCTATTTAAAGCTTTTATTTTCATACGTTTTGCTCTACACGTTTTGTTCATATGATACTAAGTATGCACATAATTTGTGAAATTATCAAGTTCTAAACCCATATTATTCAAATTCTGTATATTTTGTGATTATTTTTTGTCCAGCAGCCACCGCCTATTTTTTTCACTGATTAATAATTCGTGAGTTCGTTCGGTTCGACGGGAGGCCCAAGTTTTTCCTCTGTATCAATTCTGAAAGAGGTAGGTAATGAAAAAAGCTAAGTTTGCAACTCGCGACGACGCGAGGTGCAAACATAGCTTGGTAGAGTTGTAAATTTTTGTCGATTGTAAATTTTTCCGTCGATTGTTAATTTGAACTTTTATAACAGAAAGAGTGCCCGCACCGATTTTTCATGTAAAACATATTTTGCTGATTTCGCGAGCACATTTCCAGGATTAAAAGTAACCAATTTTCTTGTCCGAGATGGTATCTATAGTATTTTATAACAATTTAGTGTCAAATTTCATTGTGATCTATTTAGCGTTGCGTAGGGAAAAGGTGACTGACACACATTCAAATTAATAATATTAGTATGGATAATTTAACTTTAGGAACAGAATGAATTATCATAATGTTGAAAGCCCCCAAATCTATAATTTCCCATAAAGACTCTTTTTTGTAACACGATATGTTCGCTAATTGTAAGAATGAAATAAGGGCTCGGACCGTATTCCCACCACAAGCGGCAAAAGTCGAACACCCTGATAGTTTGACTGGATTTTATTGGAGAAGTCTGATGCTTACATTTATTCATATGTTTAGATTTTTGTGAATGTTATTTTTGTTAATGTTTTAATCTATACTTATATTATAAAGAGGAAATGTTTGATTTTTTGTTTGTTTGTTTGTTATGAATAGGCTCCGAAACTACTAGACCGATTTGAAAAATTCTTTCACCGTTGGGAAGCTACACTATCCCCGGTGAACATAGGCTATAAAGAGGAAATGTTTGATTTTTTGTTTGTTTGTTTGTTATGAATAGGCTCCGAAACTACTGGACCGATTTGAAAAATTCTTTCACCGTTGGGAAGCTACACTATCCCCGGTGAACATAGGCTATATTATATTTTCAAAAAGTTACGGATTCTTACTAAAACTCCAATAATATAACGTGGTAACCAAGGTGTAAAAATTCACCTAATAAGTGAAATTTGAGTTTAACGCGGGTGAAACCGCGGGGAACAGCTAGTAATAGAATATTTCCTATGATAACTTAAGATTGATTATTATTTAATTGTATAATTATTGATATGGCATATTGTGTTCTAACCTTAATCTATATATCTTAATAACTATATTTTAGATTACCAGTCTGTAATTAGTATAATTGGCCTACGGCCGTTCTGATTACGTAAATAAATTGAGTTAGGTTAGACACCCCACATAATTTGATGATAGTTCCTGCTCTGCTAAAGCCAATTAAGATAAATAGATAAATTATTTATTAACGACTTCAGACACACACATACAAAATACAATTATACAGTGCACAGGAAAACAAAAACCATGAAACACAGTTGACTAAAATAAGAAAAACAAACAATTATGAAATTAAAATAAATATGGGTAAAATGTCTGTGTGTGCTGCAGAATGGTGAAAGGCCTTAAGGGTTAAGGGTTCAGCATAATATTTTGCTAGAGAAGCAAAAGAACTGATTTTCAGCCAGACCTTACCCATTAACATACCTTATCAATCCTTGGCGTGCTTTGTTGCGACAGTGACTGCGCGGGAGACGTCCACATGTTGTGCAAAGGGCCCGCTGTAAAATATTAACACAATACATATTAAAAAATATTTAAACCACGTTTTATTTAAACAATGTACAGGTATTCTGTTGGTAATACTGTTGTTTGGATTATGGTGATGGAATCGTCCAGCATTATTTTTAGTCGACGACCTCTGTGGCGCGGTGGGCGAAGGTCCGCCTGCGACGCCGGAGGTTGTGGGTTCGATTCCCGCCTCGGGACAATTGTGTGTAAGACCTGCAGATATTTTTTTCGGGTGATCGTTATCTCTGTAGAATAAAAAATATCTATCTATGTAATTAAATATCTTAAATATCTATCTAAATAATTCGCTGTTGTATCTATGTATATCAGTCATCAAGTACCCATAACACAAGCTCTGCTTGACTTGGTGGGGCTAGATAATGCTGTGTGAATTGTCCGGTATTTTGATTATTTTTGTTACCATTCGCATTGACGGGGCTCTGCCCCCTCGGCGGCGCGTCCGGCGGCGGCTGCGCGTTCGGCGCTTGGCACGGCTTGGCCACGGGCGAGCTCACTGCTACAGTCTGAAAAAAACACATAATTCTATAAATATGACATAGCTCAAGTTCATTTAAGTTTCGTTCACATTTCAGTCAAATAAGGTGACCTTAATTAGACTTAAGTATAAGTTGGTTCATTGAAAAGCACACACAGAGACGTTGGCCGTGCCGGAGGCGAAGGCGTGCGGGTTGTACCCTACAAATTTACGTGTACCGTACCGCCACCGCGGTGTATGTACCAGGTGGGATGTCGACCTACAAAAGACTGCAGGTAGATACTGGATGCGTCAAACTGAAGACAGGGCGCTATGGCGCTCATTGGGGGAGGTCTATGTCCAACCTGGACTACTATAGGTTGATGATGAACTATCTATTAAGCTGTTGATCCTGCGCTTGACCTTTTTCCAGTCGTTCCACCAAAATATGAAAGTGAGAGAATAGAGAATGCACCGGTGCTTGCGCACTATAACTAGTCGCCTGGACTAATATAGGCTGATAGATGATGATGATGATGATAACGTTACCTTGTCCCTGTTGGTCCGCGGGCCGGCCTGCGTCGCTCGCGGCGTCACGTAGTTCCCGGGGAACACACCGTGGCGCTGCGAGCGCGCGCACCACCCTTTGAACCAGCCGTCGCGACAACGCTCGCTGACCATATAGGTTCCTAGAACAAACATTTACAAATTATATGATTATTACCATTAGAATAGAATATTTTTTTTGCAACTCAATAAACAAAACAAACATGATTACAAAGATAAAACAGATTTTTGTATTCGAGTCACAAAACGGTCTGTCTCAGCATGAATTAGTTGTATGCATGTTACAACCAGCGCTGGTCTTCCGAAGGAGCCGGTTGGTGACGTCACGGACGATAACGCAAGACAATCGACTATAACAACTGCGTGATCTTTTAAAAATCATCAGCTATCCAGATATTTCAACACGTTAGTAAAAGATCACGAGTTCGATATATTTTTTAATACTTGTGTTCAGCTTAAGCGCCTACTAGGTAATCATTTATTTGCTTACTTAAGTCAGTTATCATTATAATTTATCTCTTTTTTGTGTCTAACCTTTTTCTTTTCAACTTAATAATATAAATAGTCTACTTTCTGTGAATGTTTTCTAAGTTGCTGCTTTTTCATATATTATTTGTTTACACAAATAATATATGAAAAAGCAGCAACTTAACTTTTTTAAGTTAAGTTGCTGCTTTTTCATATATTATTTATTGTTATTGTAGCGTCACGCACGACGAATAAATAATGCTGGCATAGCATCAATCTAGCCTCAAGCTAAGCAGAGCTTGTGTTATGGGTACTAGAGGACTGATATACTTAATACAATACATTACATAGATAGATATTTTTTATTATACATATGTAGATAACGACCAGAACACCAGAAACAAATATCTGCACACACAATTGTTCCGAGGCGGGAATCGAACAAACAACCTCTTGCCCTGCGTCGCAGGCGGACCTTCGCCCACCGCGCCACAGGGGTCGTCAAAATAATTTAATTCTATGAACAATTCCATCGTCTTTTTTTCGGCTGACATAAAGATACGTACCTCCCTTTTTGAGCTCGAGTTCGTCCGACTTCTGCGGTTTGTATGGATACAATGCTACGTAGATGTGCGGCGCAGAGCTAGACCCGCGCTCGGCGCTCCGCTCGCGGCGTCTCCGCCCCGCCGCGCTCCGGAGACCGGATTCCATGCCCTGGTCTAGTAGGCTGGTCGCTAGGATCTCTGCTGAATGTCTGAAAGTTAAAAAATTAGTTACTTTATGTTGCAAAATAAAATGAAGACTGTTTTATCTCAAAAAACTTTAGAGAAATATTAATAAATAGAAAATTTAGCCATTTTTAAATGTCTGTCCCCCTTGATTAGTGTGATTTTTTGCTTACCGTAGGGGTTTCCTTTTTTCGAGCCTCACGTGATTATTGAACGAACCCTAAGGTATATTATACATGAGTAATCAACGAATTATGAAAGTAAACGGGTTGTAAACCTTATAAGGGACTTCACAAGGGTAAGTTGAATTCTTCCAACTACGAAGGTTTTTGTAGTAATTAAATTTAACCTTTAATCATCAGCCTATGTTAGTCCACTGCTGGACATAGGCCTGCCCTAATGAGCGCCATAGCGCCCTCTCTTCAGCATGACGCATCCAGCATCTGCCCGCTATGGAAAGAGCTATGCTCGGAGTTTCTCTGAAGGATAGGTAAATCGTAACCTATATATAATCTATTTAAGTTAAGTTCAATCATCAGTGCCTCCCTTAGATTTTTTAACTAAGGCTGGTTTTATAGTCACGCTGCTGGACGCGCCGCTGGGCAGCGAGCTGTTAACGTTTACTGATAAGCGTTTACTGAACGGCGCTGCACAAGCGCGCGACTTTGAGACGCAACTACTACCCCCATACATCTCCGAACGCGTTGGCTCCAACAGCGCTGCCGAAACGCGTAACAATAAAACAGCCTTAACGACATGATTATAAAATCACCTGTTCTGACTGGTATGGTTCTGTAGATGGGTAGACGGTGTCAGACTGTGTCGCTTCTCGCGAGGCTCTCTGTGCCGAGGCAAATACGTCGCGTCGTGAGAGGGCGAGAGCACCGCTTGGAGCCCTAGACCGAAGTTGAGGAGGGAATCCGGCCCGCTCGATCGACCTGCAAATAAATATAATAAATCACACTAATATTATAAATGCAAAAGCTTAGATGGGAGGATAGATGGATGGTTGTTACTTATTGGACGACCTCTGTGACGCGTTAGGCGAAGGTCCGCCTGCGACGCAGGATGTTGCGGATTCGATTCACGCCCGGAAAAAATGTTTGTACGATCTGCAGATATTTGTTCAGAGTTTTCTGGTCGTTTTCTATGTTTTGTGTATTATTTTTATATTATTTATTATTTATTTATTCAAAACTACTACACGATAAATAGATCAGGCTGAAATTTCATAAACCTGGAAAAGTAGAAGAAAAACCCTTTGAACACTATCATAGTTCATTCACTATTATCATTGGAAAGCTCAAAATCTAATCCTGGTAAATATCCAAAAGAGAAGTAATATGGGCCTTAGTCGCAGGAAACACTATTAACCTGTCATTAAAACGATAATAAAAAATCCCGTGAAAGAAAAAAAGTTAGACATACCTTTGCTAGAAGACGGTAATTCAAGCCGCGAAGGTTCATTATTGCTTGTACTTTCCGCGACCTCCTCTTGATTCTGCGCGCCACCGCTTGCCGCCACCGCATTCAATTTCGGACTCTCCGCCGGCGGAAGACTAACATTCAACGACGTATTCGTCGCTGTAGAGCTTTCATTCAAGCTTAGCACACCCATAGATGTGTTAACATCTTCGTTTGCTTCTTCGGTCGTATTTTGAGTAGTATGACTGTTGACTACGGCCGCGTTTCTTTCGGTGTTGTTATCTGGGGAGCTCGGTAGGCTTGGTTCAGCGCTCTCGCAAGTGCTTGTATTCGAACTTGTGTTAGGAGTGGTCGTTGACCCCGCTGAAGGAGTATTAACACTAGAACTTGAATCCGAGCTGTTGGTGAAGTTAACAGGTTCCGTGCGAACGTTCTGATATGTCGTTTCTACTTTGTGTACTGGGGTTGTAGGGTTGTACTCCCATTTAACTCCTCTGCTTCTCTCGAAGGTCTCGCTTAATCTCGGAAGGAATTGGACGGCGGTCTTGCCCATCGCGAAGTGAATTAAGTCCACAGAATGTTTGGTCTCGACAATGTTGCGCTGTAACATTGTCGCGGGGGCTATTGATGTGGTGATGCCGCCTTGTGACGTCACTTGGGTGACTGGGAGGATTTGGTCCATGGGTTGGTAGTTTGGGTGCGATAGGCTCATAGTGGGCATGTTTTGATAATTACTTTGCGTTGTCGGCATTGAGGTCGACATTGGTTGGTAGCGTTGTAGATGCTGTAAAATAAAAAGTTTGTTTTTATTTATTTTTTGTATTTCGATGATTCATTGCCTATCGCTTTGGATATAATCCGCATGGCGGTTTAATACATGGGTGTTTTTGGGATGATATTTTTTTATATTATAAAAAAAAACTTGCGTACAAAGTTACAGGCAAAGTACAAGAGACGCAAACCACTACAGTATAATATGGCTTTGGCATTTTGTCTCGCTTGATTGATAGATAATTGAAAATTGTACCTGCGTCGCATGGTGCCTGTGGTCGGAGTGTCCCGCCTTCGAATGGTCGGGTACAGGCGGCACAGGCCGGTTGAGCGTCCTGAAATACATTAATAACCATTTAAAGCTAGGCATTACAGTATCGATACCATAACAATTAGGGTATAAATGCCTGCTTGTGAGATGCTTTTGAATACATTTTATTATTCACTAGCTGTTTCCTGCGGTTTCACCCGCGTTAAATTCAAATATAACATTTCTAAATTTTAATATAGCCTATGTTCACCGCGGATAGTGTAGCTTCCCAGCAGTGAAATAATTTTTCAAATCGTTCCATTCGTTTCGAAGCCTATTCAATACAAACAAAAAATCAAACCTTTCCTCTTTATAATATTAGTATAGATAGAAAACATTCACAACTGTAAGATCTAGGGAATCGAACCCCAACGCCATTGATTATAATTTTCTTCGTGAACAATAAATGTCCCCACTTTCTGCTCCATGCTGCCTTATCGGTAAACCGTAAATGTAAGTAAATATAAGTTTACTTGTTCATCAGCATGCGCGCCGCCTGGTTGAGCTCCACGAACGCGATGGGGAATATCCCCACTTTCTGCTCCAGCCTGCCTTCCGCCCAGTTCTCGTCCACTCGCCTGTGCACCGTTATTATCGCTCCTGTAACAACATTATAAATAAATAAATAGAGAAGGCACATTCGTTTCCGTCGAATTTGACTACTATTTACCAGTACCATTAGTTGTATATCCGTTCTCAAGGGCGACACCTAGCGGCCGCGCGCCATTTTTTAGTTTACGTAAAATGGACAGCGCCATATTTTCTCATTGACTAAGTTTTATTTCAGATAACAGGGATCCATAATTTGTTGGTATATATATTGAGAGCTTATTACTAAGGTTCATCATCATCATCAGCCTACAGTAGTCCACAGACGTACGTAGGCCTCCTCCGGCTTGCCGCATCACGCATCTGCCTGCAGTGTTGGTATAGTTATATATACTATTCTAGTTTTAAACCTAAGCTCATTGTGTGAAGAGAATAAAATAATATTATTATTAAAAATTACCTTTATCGAATGCCAAACAGCCTTCCTCGTCGGGTGCTGACATCCTGAAGTCGTAAAGCGCTTTGCAGAGAGCCGTCGGAACTTGCAAGGGAACTACCACCTGAAAACATATTTACTATATATGTAACATATAGAAAACTTATGAAACTATCATGGTTATTAACACTAAAGGCATTAGAAAACGGGATATTTACCATGATTACATTAGTCGACTCTTACGACATCCAAGGGCTGGATTAGAGGGGGTCGATTCTTACACCGCGACCACCAAGATTCAGTGATACATACCTGTACATAAGTGATGGGAAACATTCCGGCCCGGCCCGAGCATTCCCCCTGGTACCAGTACGGGTCTAGCTTCTTATGCAAGAGGATAGTCTCGCCTTTCTTGAATGAGAGGTCGCTGTGACAAACAAACAATTTCATTATTTATATAGTGAGGGAAGCTCTTGCATAATTACCTATCGTCATCATAAAGGTTCCATTATAATCAATATGAAGCACGCTGAAGTAGGAAAGGTTTATTTAATTATGAAAAAAATGCGAAAGCGCATAGTTTAAAATTGTGTTGCACCTCGATCAAACTCAGGATAAGGTTAAAGCCGATTTCACCAAACAGTAAGCATGTTTTGATATTAAAACACGGGCACTATCACGACTGCCATACTGCCATAGTTACAGTTATTTGGCGAAATCGGGTTCTCGGAGATCCTACGTTTAGGTTACAGCTAAGTAAAATACAAGAAATATGAAAAAAATTACTAAACAATGTATGGAAGTGGGCGGAGCACATTACCCGAATGCACCCCGAGAGGTGGGCTAATGCTGCAACACCCAGGGTCCCGGAAGGAAGCCGCGGGCGAGGTCGGCCAAGAAAGCGCTGGCGAGACGACCTTAACGCCTTCCTCAGAGATTGGTGGGAGATCGCGCGTGACCGTACTGAGTGGAAAGATTTGGAGGTGGCCTTTGCCCAGCAGTGGGACGAATCAAGCTTAATAAAAAAAAAAGAATGTATAACTCTCATTTGTAAAATCAATATTACTTAGACTTACCCCATTTCCTTGGAGATGTAATCGTGTAGAGCCCTCGCGTGCGGCGGCAGGTGCTTAATGTCGCGCGATGGAGTTTGCTGCGCCTTAGAACAACAATAAATAAACTTTTTTTAAACTTATTTTAATGGAATTAACATAAAATATGTTTAATGAGCGACTATACGGCTTAATCTGATGATATCTGCTCTAATTCCGTATAAAATAACAACTGCTCAGCGGGCATACATTTAGAACGAACGAAATTTAACACGAAGACTGTCCCGCTTATTTTGGTAAATTTCGTAGTACGCAATAGTATTTTTTTATTTAAGTTCCTAAGGAACAAAAAAAATCGATGGTAAATCTGAGTTTTATTATCACCAAATCATTGTTCATACGTTCCTTGAAAATCACACGTAATGCACGACAAATATAATACTAGGTAAAAGTAGCTGTCTGCAAAGGACATAATTAGTTGCTGCTCCCGTTATTTTTTGTGTGTCAATTGTGACCCCAAGATACCTATGTATAAAACTAACATATTTAGATAAAAATATGCATCTAAGGCCAGCCATATTTCGCGAAGAACCGACGGCCGCTGGGGCAACCGTGTTCTTGAGTGGAGACCGCGACTCGGTAAACGTAGTGTAGGACG
The DNA here is from genome assembly GCA_947044415.1 of Eupithecia dodoneata. Classification (NCBI taxonomy): domain Eukaryota; kingdom Metazoa; phylum Arthropoda; class Insecta; order Lepidoptera; family Geometridae; genus Eupithecia; species Eupithecia dodoneata. The sequence goes on from OX345670.1 coordinate 9,593,373, forward strand.
CCCTCCGACCAGGTGGGATGACGACTTGCGAAAGACTGCAGGTGGATGCTGGATGCGGCAAGCTGAAGACAGGGCGCTATGGCGCTCATTGGGGGAGACCTATGTCCAGCAGTGGACTGATATAGGCTGATGATGATGATGATGCATCTAATGTTATTTCCTGTCTTTTGCTGTAGTAAAAACTTTTTACTTTTACTTTTTGAAGATGTTATTTTTAAAGACTATCATGTGGTGAGCTAAGTGCTTCTTCCACATAGTACCTATACATTTAGTGAATAGAAAAATGTTAATGATTTATGTAGTAGAAGATAAAGCTTAATCAATAAATAAATAATAATGCTGGACAATTCACACAGCATTATCTAGTATGGTCAGCAGAGCTTGTGTTATGGGTACTAGATAACTGATTCAATAAATCAATAATCATTTATTTCGTAACTTTCTTAAAATACACGTCATATTCGTTTTGACTATAAGTATGTAGCCTTATTTTATTTTTATTTTATTATGTATCATGTGCTGCAGTGTCAAATAAATGTCTTGTCTTACCTGCGCATGCACCGTCCTTGCCCGCTGACCAGCCACCGGTTTCCGCGGCGCATTCTTCATCCCCTCCAGGATCCTCATGAGGAGTACGTTCGGAGGAAGCTCCTCCACCTTCACCTCCACAAGCACCCTGCACTCCGGACATCGCAGCTCCTTGTGGGATTCTACTATCACCTGTAATAGATAACAACATAACTTTAAAAATTCACGGATCCAAACGAACATGGCAAATATTCCGTTTTGCAAAAAAATGTGTTTGAAGCTTGGCTAAAATATTGATTAAAGAGCACGCAATTTCTTCCAATTTCTCTATCCAAAGTCTCTCTTCTTTCTTTATACTTTATGATCATGACAAAGGGAGAGCCGCTCTATTTTATAGGCCGTTTATTTTCATACAAATTCAAGACTAGATCGCATAATGCGTCGCGTGGCATGAGCTCAGTCATTTCCTGCCCTAAATTTCAGGTTGGTAGCTTTACTATCAGTTGCCTAGCAACTACTGGTAGTAAAGCAACCAACCTCAAATGAATGCCGCTTCTTTTTATACGCAATTGACATACATAACTTGTCGATTTCAGATAAGGTTCATACATACAATGCTTACAATTATATCAGTAACTCGCCGCCAAGCAAGTGAGAGTTAGTTATAATATATAGTGGTTTGTTTACAAACAATCTACATCGAGTTTGGCTTTTGTATAGAGACACACATATCGTAAGCCTCGCCGCCATCCGACGTTTCCTAAATTTTGTCGCGTTATTGCGTGGCGTTAATACTTTCGATCATAAGCATACCGTATAGTGTACCGCTATGACTTTTCCTAGTGTACAATAATATGTATCTAAACGGAATAAATGAATTGAATTGAATTAAGCTAGTTCTACACGTGATACAGTGTGATGTGAATCCAAATAAACTAAGGCCGTAAAATGATACTGTCAGTATAAATTGGCAACGTTTCTGATTAATTGTTCTGATGAGTCAGTTAGTCTTGAAAGATGATGCAATATGCCAGGCTGAACTGCTGCAAGTTCATGGAAATATGTGCGTTCTCAACAAATAAGTTCTAAACCAATAATTTATTTTTAGTAGGTACCCTCACTGGGACGCTACGGCGACCTCCCATTTCAAAGTATTCAAGCTATTGTTTGGCAGACGACCGTTGGTAATCTATACTAATATTATACAGAGGAAAGGTTTGATTTCTTGTTTGTTTGTTTGTAATGAATAGGCTCCGAAACTACTGGACCGATTTGATAAATTCTTTCACCGTTGGGAAGCTACACTATCCCCGGTGAACATAGGCTATATTCTTTTTTCAAAAAGGTTAGGGATCCGTATTAAAACCGTGCGAAGCGGGGAAGGTCCGCTAGTCAAAAAAAAATTTGGTTGAGGGGTTTTGGGGAGGTTCAGTGGACGTATGTATGGGTGCTGATATATTATATCTGATAATCTTACGCAAAAACATCAAGAACACGTCAATCGTCTTGAAATGATTGTATGTAAATAGCGTGTTCATAATCTAATCAATTGATTTTATCAACAGTTTGTGAGTCAAGGTAGAAAACACTTTTTAGTGGTTGTTTCCGCTTTGGCTTAGACGTCCCTGAGTAAAATAGGTCTGTAGCATGCCTCAGTAATGTATACATTTTTTATAATAAACCTTAAATCAGTAAATCCGGGATAAAACAGAGACCGAATTAATTATACGAATCTAGAAGGTATGTCTCTATGCAAAATTTCAGGCCGATCCGCTCAGTAGAGTTCGCGCGAAGAGGACCTTCAAAACATATGTACATTCGCATAATATTAGTGATTATATGAGACTAGCTTCTGTTCATAGCTGCGACCTGGATTTAAGCCAGCCATTCATAGTCGTACAAAATGTCCATGACTATTATTATAAAAGCTAAAGTAATTCTGTTAGTCTGTTAGGTACGTCCTCATGGCTAAACGGCTGAACCATCTTAATGAAATTTGGCAGGCAGGCTGACGGTATCCCGGGGAAGGACATAGGTATACTTTATTTTATCACCAAAAACCGCGTACGAAGTCGCGGCTAGAAGCTAGTGCGAAATAAAGTATATTTTTTATGGATTTCGTTGTTATTAAACTTCTGAAACTATCATGGTTATTAACACTAAAGTCATTTAAAACGAGATATTTACCATGATTTGTTTTTTGAGTTTTCCAATATTTCGGCACAGTTTCATGCGCCATGATCACGGAATAACTGAAGACACTGCAAGTTCGTTTTTATGAGCAGATATACCGATCTACCCTCATTTTCCGTCTTTTGCTACGAACGTTACCACTACTTAACTGTGCCGAAACATTGGAAAGCTCAAAAATCAAATCATGGTTAATATCCCGTTTTAAATGACTTTAGTGATGTCTTTTAATAGGAATCGTGAAACGGACGAGATATTCCCAACGTCTCGGGTGCTAAAAAATAAGAGCCTTAATTTAATCAAGGTGATCGTTTGCGTCACCCTATACCTGCCACCCTTACGAGAAAATATAAATAAACAATGATCGGATAGATGCCAGAACAGTGCTCTATTTATATCACCCTTGGATCTGTCCTATATGCCACCCTCTACGTTTAAAGAAAGCTATTCTTATACAATGCTAAAGAATTATCAAGCTTAATTTTGAGGTTAGTTTTGTTGGATATTTAGATTTAAGATTGTCAAACTGTGATCCCCTATCACGTGTTAAGTCAATCTCTTCATGTTATGCCATGGATTTAAAAAAAATCTTACTTTATTTTATTTACTATTGTAAGGGAAACATGGTTACGTACAACGTTTGTATTTGTTTGTACGTATTTACTATTGTAAGGGAAACATGGTTACGTACAACGTTTGTAACAGTTTTGCATTGCCAGGTCTTTGGTTTTGAGATCGGTCGGTTAGCTTACTTTTTCTTTAAATATAATAATAATTTAAAATCGAATATAAACTTTACAATAAAACAACTTATAAACTAAGCGACAATCCATTTATCATAATAGGCCTATCATGGCCGTAGTGACACCCAAGCCACCCCAAAGGAAGCGACAATTGACGGTCTTATCGCTCAAGAGCGATCTCTACCAGACAACCATTGATGGATAGGGTCATTGGACAGTATAAGAGGATCTGTCTGCTTATGTAGGTTTTATAATAAAATAACTAAGGGCATTATAAACTTCTAAAATATCAAACCTTTAAGGTTTCGTAAAGTTACACAAGATGTAACGTTAAGAAACACGTTACCTCGACCGAGGCTGTCATCAAATTCCAAGGTTAAGAAATACTAGGAACTGGTCGTTTTATTTGTTTTTAACCAACATTTCACTACTGTTTACATTTATCAGATAAGCGAAAAATGTTTTGTCACGTTCCGATAAGGTCCGAGGTGAAAGTGAATCGATCACGCAATTATTCTAGCAGCTGCACTCGGCTTCACTCGTCGTAACAAGATAAAACGCTTATTGCCCCATTAGTACATATAACTCAGTGCTTACAGCACTCAGGGATACTGTAGCTAGGAAGCTAATTCGTGAAAGAATTTTCAAAACATTCACTTTACCTGTATAATATTAGTAGTTTTTTTTATAGTCAATATTCCTTGACGAGCTCCGAAAGACTGCAGGTAGATGCTGGATGCGTCAAGCTGAAGACAGGGCGCTGTGGCGCTCATTTGGCCTATGTCCAGCAATGAACGAACATAGGCTGATGATGGGGTTTTAATTGACCGGAAAACCGCAGCAGGCAGCAGTGAAATTAGTCTGTCTTGGCACAGATTAGGTCATTTTACTACGACTTGGTCTGGTTACTACACAAGGGTTATATAACTTTAACTTTAATAGTTACTTCATTGTACTTAGTGAGCGAAAACTAAAAGTGGGTATATTAACCGGCGTTACGGGGCGTAATGTAACTTGTTACATTGATATACGAAGCAAATCATATTACTTTCACACAGAGATGCACATTATATTGACTTACACAATATAGTGTTGTAAGCACAGGATTCTAGTAATAGTTTGTTACCCTGCACCTACAAGAAATGAAATGAAATGAAATTGCTTTGACATAATTGTCTGTAAATATAAATTGGAGAAGCCACTGGTTTCTAAAACAGTTTTTTAACTAGTTCAGGAGCCTATGGACTCGTATTGTCTGTTACACTACCTACATATTATGTCAATAAATAAATTTTTTACCCTTTCCTTTTAGTTTACACAGCGATCGTTCGTGCAGTCAGTACGGAGAAAGAAGGCTCTCACCACGAGCAACGAGGCGGATTTTAGCACACGCCGAAGCCTATGGACTCGTATTGTCTGTTACACTACATATTATATCGATAAATAACATTTGTACCCTTTCCTTTTAGTTTAAATTTACACAGCGATCGTTCGTGCAATCAGTACGGAGAAAGAAGGCTCTTGCGACGAGCAACGAGACGGATTTTACGCTACTCGGCAGCGTAAAGAATCATGCTCGTAATATCGGTCAGTACCCGACTTAAGACATAACGTTACGACCGAGATGGTGAAACAGTTCCTTTACTGAAGAACTCTTAAATCAATAAACAGTATTTTTAGAATATAGGTTACATTAACAACAATAATGTAGGTCATGGCAATGCCGTGCTAGTAACTCCCGGTCTCTCGAATTCTTTTAAATTAGCCTGTGGCGTGGTGGGTGCTCCATAAGACACATCATCATCATCAGCCTATAGCAGTCCACAGCTGGACATAGGCCTCCCCAATGAGCGCCATAGCGCCCCGACTTCAGCTATCCGCATCCAGCATCTACCTGCAGTCTTTCGCAGGTCGTCATCACACCTGGTCGGAGGGCGTCCTACACTACGTTTACCGAGTCGTGGTCTCCACTAAAGAACACGTTTGCCCTAGCGTCTATAAGACTACTACGGGCTATTCCCCAATATTGTTCGCCAATATCCAATTTAGATTTGCCTATCATTGGTACGGTTTATGTAATCTATCTGAATGTTTTTTTTATTCGTATAAGAATTCACATAATACTATTTCTGCCCGCGGCTACGCATGCGTTGTTTCTACGGCAACGCTTTAGGTTTTCACGCCAAAATTACTGAATGGGTCGGGCTGAAATTTTATAGATGTAGCCTTAGCCCTGGAATCAATCAACAGGCTACTTTATATCTCATAGAACAGTTCCCATGGGATAGAAATAACCTTTAAACGTTTCTATTAAACAACGCATGTGAAGCCGCAGGCAGAAACTAGTAGTATAATAACGTAAGTTAGTGTTCGAAGGATAGATATGATCGATGATGGCTGTGGTGATTACGCTGCAGGTACCAACACGTACAAATCCGCGGGCAGAACCTAGTCTGAGAAAGTCAAAGTCCTGTTAGTAAATAACAAAACATAGATAGCGTAGGCGCCCCCCGCAAGTACATATGTAAGAGGTCAGTGTATTTAAACTCAGCGCAATAAGGTACCGAGTGAATCATTGATTGTGACGAGGTTTATAAATTGAGACGTAACGAATAGAATAGAAATACATTAAACTGTATAACAACAAAAGACACTTATGAAATACGTACATGTATGTATATAGTTGTTATAAAAAGGCTCTAACTCAGCATAATGCTGGCTAAGCTCCGTAAGAGATCTAGCCAGCGCTGGTCTTCCGTTACGAGATGTTGTTAATGTTGCTTTTATGGCGAACCATGGTAGTTTACTCGTATGTGGTATACATTTTTAATTCAAGCGTTTCAAGCCTTGACAATTTGCTAGTCTTACAAATTGGTTGTAGCCTATGTGTTATTCTGATGTATAAGCTATATTATTGTGAAGTTTCATCAAAATCCATTAAGGAGTTTTTGCGTGAAAGAGTAACAAACATCCATCCACACTTACAAACTTGCGCGTTTATAATATTAGTTAGTAGGATGTTTCCTTTTAAGCCTAGCTAAATTTGTAAGCGTGTGAACGACACAAAATGAAGTAATCATAACAAAGATTCACGAGTTCAGCGCGTTATGTCACGTCGGACGCTTGACCATAGACCAACTGTTCACCCTGGTACAAGTATACTACTAACAACTGTCTAGCCTAGCATGTAGAGTAACATATTTTTTTTATACAAATAAACAATAAACAAACTGATGCAAATTGCTACATTGTCGATGAATTTCATCAAATGTCATGAAAATCATCATGAAAACTGATGCTAATTGCTATACTGTCGATGAATTTCAACCTTTTCACTATTGACTGTCTGACAATCCGGATAATTCTGTAATTTGTGATGGATTCATAGTAAAAACCTAGTTATAACAATATTCGTAAAACTACCTACTATACTAAGTGCCAAATAAAGTGGCAATACAGATCTTTCACCTCCTCCATGAAATCGAAAAATACAACAAAATTATCGATATTCTGTCGCTTTCCATACAAACCTAAAGCGATACCGGTGTCGCTAGAGTAATGTAGTACAAGCTTTACTAGGAAGCAAAATGTATACTTGTGCAAATAAACGATTTTGTACTTATAAAATACTACAGGGATGATATTGACAAACTTTTATATAACAGATAGTTCTCTGGGGTTCTGAAAGTGACTGCAGTGTGCTAACCGTACATTTCTAAACAGTGCGCTTGGACGACCCTTCGCGTTTACAATTACAGCATCCTAATATAAACAAGCGAGGCTAACGGCTGTACTGTCGGGGAAAACTGTGCGATTGATGTAGATTTTTTTTTATTCCATATTCAATCCACATAATATTGACTGCTTCACAAACTTAAAAGTTTAATTATGTACCAAATTTGTTAGGGCGTACGTAATTAAATTTATTTTCGATAATATTTTACTGATTAACAGGGCTAGGGGAACGACCGCCATATTGTCATTATGGCAGTCGGTGCTAGACCTGTTATGAGACTGTTGTTTACAATATGACATACGACATGCATTGTAGTCTGTTAAAGTTAGTAGTGCACCCGGTTTTAAGCGTTTCCTTAGTTTTAGAGTGTTAAAAAGAGTGTGGTCTTGTGATGGTTTAGCCCCAAAACCTAACAGAACTAATTTAATGTAGGCAGACCTGCGTCTGTGAATGAATACGTTATTGCACTTAAAACAACAAACTAACACCTTATATCTGTGCAGTGTACTTGCTGTTAACTCGAACAATAAGCTAACTTGTCTATGCGTTTATTTCCTCGACTGTACACAGTATCCTGCCGCTCATCCTCTGGGATCGTCAATAAACACTTCTTTATTGCTTCTGTAATCTAAACTGAGTCATTTGATTGACTCATCCAGTTGCTAGCTTACGGCACTCCGTTTAGATGGGAAGTACCGAATTCTTATCCTTATCTTAGGTTCATCAATACATTTTAGGACGAATTTTTTATTTATTTTTTTTATTATAAAGGACCTCAGCGGCGCAGCGGTCGAAGGTCCGCCTGCGACGCTCGAAATGCGGGTTCGATTCCAGCCAAGGCGGGGCAAATACTTGTTCCAGGTGTTATGGGTCTTTCTATGTATATATCCAAAACATCTATCACTTCAGACCTCTGAGACCGCGGGGCTCAGCTTATATATAATAAACAAACCTTCAAACATTTCAAACAAAATGTATGCTGGCACGGCAGTACGCGGGACGATGTGTCCAAGCGCTCCAGACAGACCGAGCACTCGAGGAGGTCGTTGAGGAGACACTCATCCATGCCGAGGAAACACCTGCAAATAGATAATATTGTTTGATTCATTCACTAGCTGTCCCCATATAGAATTCACATCATCCAGCATCACTTCAGCTTGCTAATTCTTAAAGCTATGACAATAACTTTGGTTCACTGTCGGATGTATTCGTTAAGAATCCTATCCTTCAGAGAAACCTAGAAACATAGAATTCGCATTGGTCACATCTCTAAATTGGTGCCTTTTCAGTGATTAACCCAATACAGACAAAAAAATACAATTTGGTGTTTTGTTATGTGACTATTAAGATTACCTATACTTTCATAATGCATTGACTAAAAGCTAACGTTAAGTCATTTTGACATTTTATACAAACAGACTCTTCAATTTTATTTTATTGTATCTCCAGGCTGAAAAGATCCACGGCGATCTGGTGACTAGATATTGAGACAAATATAGGGAGCTGACTCACTGCACTCCACTCTCTAAAGACATAGAACAGATATGTAGATTTTTTTTATGGAAAGCCTACAACTTAAGGCCTACAGCTTAAATACATACAATTAGACAGCAACCTGGTTTTTTGATTAAAAATCATATAGCCAATCATAAGCATTGGTACAAAAGTAAAAAATTGTATAGATGTATGACCACATAGTACACAGCTTATAATATTATGAAGGCAAAATCTCCATGGATACAGCAGTATTTATTTATATGTAGGCCTACATGTGACATACATAATCAGACTAAATTATTATGCCAGGAAAATGTGTTCGACACTCTAGTAAAACAAAGTCAAAGAATACATTTTATCAAAAGCTTTACGAGTCCTAAGATTCAAAAAGATGCTTTTTGTTAATTCTGTCTCAGATGTGGAAAGTTTATAAACATTCATTATGTTATCCACACCATATGTTATCTCTGTTTCATGACATGCATGTCACACAGAATCTTGCATTGTGAAAGATCATAACAAAAATGTTTGTAATAATGGACAATGGACATTTACTCTTCTCAGTAGTGTAAGGTAAGGGTAATCACACCTTCTGTGTGCGGCAGATCTTTATCTAAGGGGATTTATTTTCATCTTCGAATTGGATGAATGAATAACATGATAGCCCATCTGCCTGCCAAGCATGGTGTTTAAGGCAATACCCTCACTCTGTCCTCCCCTATCAAGGGGGATTGGGGAGGACTAATTCAGCAGTAGATGTTAGAGTCTCGATAAGATGGTTGGAAACAGGAAATACTATAATAAATACGAATGTTCTAAGATTTAAGTAAACCATAAGTTCTCGCACTCTCACACTTCTCGTTCTCGTTCTCAATAATCTGAAATAATTCTAAGTCGCGGGTCCCGTCGAAATCGTAAAATTTTGGGATATTATTTCATTTCTTTGAGATTACCCCATAATCTCAAAGAAATGAAATAATATCCCAAAATTTTACGATTTCGACGGGACCCGCGACTTAGAATTATTTCTCAGTGGAGGAATCATAATTGTTTACCACCAGCAAGTATTGCATAGATATGACCACTAACAATTAGTAAATAAACAGAAACGGACATCAATAGCGTAAGGCGTTGCAATTATTGCAACACAATCTGGTGTGCATCGGTGATTGCGTGCATTTTCTTATGCATCACCTGCCTACTAGTGTCCAAATAAACCTACATTTATACCTACCTACTACCTGCTCCGAACGTGGATGACTCACCGAATGTTTTAAATTCCAACGATGTTAGCGGGAAGTCTATCCATTATTGCAAAGCAAAAGTGAACGAAATCCACAGGATACCACCCCAAACGAGTCACTTGAAAATTTTTCGACACAAAAACGATGTGAAAGAACACATAACGTTACACTATGTTACATGATAATAACGTGAATGCACTAAAGGTCGCCTGTAGAAGTTTGTATTGTGAGAATTATTCAATAGTTCACACAAAAACTGAGATAATTTTACGCACAAATGCGATTCTTGCCGTTTCGTTCAAGCTTCAACGGGGGAACGGAACAAGGGGAGAGGGGAGACCAGAGGGAGCGCGGGGGGGAGCGGAATGAAAAAGATCGAAAGAACGAGAACGAAACAAAGAGTCTGTGGCATAGTGATGTTCGACGGTATAAAAACCGGTATTTGTCTCCTACTTTTTGTGTTTTACCGATTTGCAATATTATTTCAATGCAATGCTACCCATACAAGTTTATATCCCTAAAATAAAAACTTCTCTACTATCTACTTTTTTCTTCTTAACTGTACTTTAAGTTCTAACTCTATATACCTAGACACGCAGACTGAAAATGTAGTAAATAGAGGAGTCCTCAGCTCAGACAGTAGGAAACAGCGATAATTTGACATATGATAGGAATAGCAAAATCCGGATATATGTATAGAAGTTTTCATCATTCTCATATCGATTTCCAAAATTCAAAAAACTAGGTACCTACTTAAAGAATTTTAAATAATTAGCTTTGGCCTGCGCTTTAGCACGTGATAGATTGTAATGTTCTACTTATAAACTACTTATAACTACTTATAAAAGAAGTTATAACTTATAAGATCCTATATGAAAAACGAATTTGAACTATTAGGGTACCTATCTATTTTCATTAAAACGTTACCACAAGTCCTAATAGGGTTGCTATTGTGGGTTCTAAAGAAAAAAACACAACTTATAACATGAATTCTTTTTTATTCAATAATACAATCTAGTTGAACATAAATTATGACGAGAAAGCAATACATTTTAAGGTTATAGTAACTAGAAGCCCTAATAAAGTTGCTATTGTGGTTATTAAAGAAAAGAAGCAATACTTAGGTTAAACATAAATTATGACGAGAAAGTAATACATTTAAAAACTTTTTAAGATTAACTTACACAATAATTTCTAGTCACAAGATATACATCTACAGGGTGAAATTGAATTCGTTGGCACCAAGACACCACTACACACATACCTAACGCATTGGAGCTAATATTACGACAATTAAAAATATAATATATTATTTCAAGTACACACAAAAATAATAAAAACGAAATATTTAAAAAAAATCGATACCTATCTATTTTTAAACTACTTAATGTATCAAAAGTAGATGCGCGCCGTATGGCGGCGGCCGCGCGAAACACAAAATACCTACTTACCTACGTACTTCGGCTACATCAATAACTAATAATTTGTAGGTCGCCGGCCCCATGTGACCTTCGAGGTACAAACAAATGCACCGTCTACTACCCCCGCGGCCGCGCCGCCATGAGCCACCCGCGGGCCGCGATCGCTCCCACGAAACGAATATCGCCCGTTGCGTTGATTATCCTCGTCGCGTCGTCGTCACGTCAGTGCGGTAATAACTGCGTGAGAGTGTAGACATGCTAATTTATCGCGACCCCTTTCTTGTTGTTCTTGGGATTTCAGTGCTTCTAACATGAAATAGGGATAATGGCAGTAACAATAAAACACCAAAATTATGTGTTTACAGAATTATATCTGAGCCATAGATTACAAAACACGTATTATATTTTGAGTTCTGAACGAGATTTATTATTATTTTGATAAAATAAAACTAAAAAATACAGCAATCGGCCATGACACCTTAAACACCAATCAGAGAATACTGAGCTACTGTGACGTCATTTCGTCACAATATGTATTGCACAGAATAACCACAGGAATAACTATGGAAAAGATCTGACTTTTCATAAACAAATTAGAACTACCTAGTATTAATATACTAGGTAGTTCTAATTTGTTTATATTATTAATTATAATTTTCTTTGTTAATTAAGAGATTCTATGGAATTAAAATATTTATGTTCAATCTGTATCGTCACATGTTCCTGAATCGGTGACATTATAGAAAGACGCCAGGAGTATTGTAGCATTTTAGAGCGAAATAAAATTCAGAATAGGTACATTGTTTTGCAGAAATATTATTATTTTTTGTATTCAGTAGATCTCTTAAAACATATTGGAGTAGATCAGGGACGAGATAATGGCGTTAATTCGTCCCTGGATGGAGTATTCAAATTTCCAAATTAGTCATCATGCCTATTGCAGCTAAAGGCTGGTGAAGCGAAACTGATAGATAGGAGACCTATATCCGTGGTGCTTATATAGCTGTGGTGATAACCGATTAAGTTTCGGAAAACCTCGGAAAACAGACCTCTACTTCCATGAGAATTATACTGTTATTGTCAATGTCAAAACACGTATGTCTTGCTTGTTTGTCAAATGCCATGTTGATGTTTTCGTTTCGCGTTTTTTGGATAATAAATGGAAATATTTATATACTGTTTCGCTTTGATTTTTCGCCCAATAAACAATAATTTTGATCAAAATGTCGCGCGATAAAAGCGTGTGGTTCGCCGAAGAGATCCTTCTTGATGCTAAGCTGATAAATTTCCAGCTGGAGACAGGAGAATGGGACGCAGTCGAAGAAATGCTGAGAGCCGAGGCACAACTCTCCCGAGACGTTGAAACCGGGAGATTACGACCGTAAGCAACAAGCAACGCTTTCTTGTATTTATAGGACCATTATAAGCTCTGTTATATGAATTCCTTCATATTTTTCAGGAAAAAAGCGTCAGAATACACATTGCGCTTGATAGCCGAAGTACTTCACATTATGAGGTTAGACGTGGAACAGGCTTCGTACAATCGTAGTACGCTGGCAGTCGCAGAGCAGTGCATGCGTCTGGTTCGCTCATGCGCCGCCGCCGGCACCAAGATGCAAACCTACATCTCTAAGGAACTTTCTATCCTTGACTCCATGCTCATCCTCGCTACAGAGTATCTACACCCTAGTATCGATTTCGTCAATGAAGAAATACAGAAAAAGTATGAATCTTGCATGACTATCCTCATACAAACACTAGGAAATCTAGTTGTCAATAATCCATTCAATCAAATCATGATTTGGAGCAAGTTTGATGCCATAATACTCAACTGCCTGGTTGGCCAGAATGATAGAATAGCCACAGCAGCTGCTATGATCATCTACAACATTCTACTAGGCCAGCCTAATGTGTTACCAGATGATGTTACACTACTAAACTCTCTAGCATACATGTACAACAACGGCAACTCAGAATACCCCCATTTGATTATCGAGTATCTGATTGGTGTGGAGAACACATACATTGAAAAGTTGTACTCAAAGCTAGAGCCTGAAAGTCGGATGCTTGTGCTAAATCTAGCTTACAACATATTGATGTCAACTGAGACTCAAGACATCAATGTGTCTGTGAACTTTGTGAAGTTCATGGCTCACGAGTTCAAAAGCAAATCTGACTGTGTTCTGAAGACTGTAGATAAATATGTGAACAATATAGAGCCTCAGGAGGTTGTGTTTCTGTTGGAAATCATTGCTACAGCTTCGAGCATGGATGCATATATGGACTGCCTGCAAAGTGACCCTTCTCTGTTCATAAACTGTGCATGTAAGTAGCATTTCTTACTATGTATATATGTTCTGTGCATTTGTACCTACTCATGAAAGTGCATTGCATTGCACAATTACACACTTCATAGAATTAGGTGAGACCATTTAATGCATCAACATAAATAAATAAATAATGCAGGACAATCCACAAAGCATCTCAGCATCTAGTCCTAACCTAAACAGAGCATACATAATACAATACATTGTTTTTTTTATTATACATAGAAAATGATCAGAACACCCGAGACAAGTATGCAGATTGTACAAACATTTGTCCTGAGGCGGGAATCGAACCTGCAACATCCTGCCTGCGTCGCAGGCGGACCTTCGCTCACTGCGCCATCGTCGGTCGTCTAACATAAAACACTTAGTTTTCGAGCACCCATTGCTTGGTACATTTGGTCATTCATTACAGACTATTGTGAAAAATTACAATCATCACGAGAATAAAGTTGCGTTGAATATTATTTAAATCTTGTTTACTGATACATTTTTAGGCTGCTTTGTTTTTTACTTTAAAATTTTGCTGTTTACAGTTTTGCTCCGAGCAATCCACAAGCTAGGCAAAGAGAGTGCCAACTTCTTCACATCCCTAAACAAGCTATACACCGCGACCGGTAAACAGCTGATTAATGATGAGCATCTTGCAGTTAATACACCGACTGAACCTGTCAGTGAGTACTTGTTATATTTTTTTGAACTTATAAATAAATAATTAAATAAAATTCGTTTGTACAAAAGACTACAATAGTCGTTCAACGATAAAAAATCAGCTAAGCAGAGCTTGTATTATGGGTACTAGATGACTAATATACTTAATATAATACATTACATAGATATATATTTTTTTATTATTCTCGTACATAAATAACGACCAGAACACCTGAAACAAATGTCTGCAGATCGTACATGTTCCGAGGCGGGAATCGAACCCATAACCTCCTTCGCCTAACGCGCCACAGACACATTAAATAGTAGACTTATACATTTTATAACAGGAATATCACTGTTATAAATGACTTTTCTATAAGCTTATAGTCATTTTCAACCATAAACTTATAGTGATTCTCTTTCTGTATTTGGGTGATGACACTGATGTGATGACATACGAGCCATTTTATATTCACAGATCCACTCACCAAGAACGATTCCGCCGATAACATGCTTTCATGCAATGAGACTACTTCCGAATGTACAGAGTCCGAAAGCAGCGAGCAGTACTTCGAATGCACCGACAATCCACCCTTCATAGAACGACTAGACAACATAAATCCTATCGAAAACAATCTAAAACTCACCGAATCCCTGCCCGAAGTCAAAACCGTACGAAGCAACTCCGTCAAACTCGACACAGAGTTCTCCAAGGTTTACAGAAGAAGCAGCTCTGTGCCAAAGACTGAAGATCGAATATCCTTGCCTGCTAGACGAATAAGCCTCGAACATAAGATCGATATAGGGGATGACACGGAACCGCCGCTGATTATCGACTCAATATCGCCAGCTGGGAGCATGAATACCATAGCTGAAGTCATTCCAGTAGCCTTGCAGCCGCGGTTAGACCTACAGCCAACAAGTAGAAGCGAGTCGCAAGATAGCACACCGAACGACCCACCCACAGAAATTCATTTAATCAAGGATGAATTAAAAACAGAGATTAAAGCCTCCCCTAGCGAGATATCCCCACCGTTATCAGAACCTCTACAAGAAACAGAGTCGCAAAAACAGTCACCAGACACCCCAAAAGAAGTGAAGAAAAGTCAGAACTTGTCAACAGATTTTGATCTAAGCGAACAACTGCAGAAGATTCTAGGTATTACATCTGAGAAGACTAGAGGGGATTCTAGTTTGGAGAAGAAAAGTGAGCCGGTGAAAGAAGTGAAGATTTTGGATGACAATGTCATGAATAAGTTACCTTCTGTGAAGATCGACTCTCCTGAGAGTCAGAAGACTAGGTAAGGATATTTTACGTACAAATTATTAAATTGATTTACTTATGTATGTTCTTGTAAAAATTAGAAGTTGCCAAAGCACATTCTCTAGGAGATAAAGGTCGTTGACTTTGACTCTTGTAGACTTACATTTCGCATAAATACTTTATTTGCATTGCAAATTATAATTGCTTTTATATGATATTTTTTGTCAACAAAGACATTTATGAATGAAAACTTAACAAAAATTGATAATAATAACAGAAAACAACGAGGTATCAGCTAGGTAATTAAGAAAAACTAAAACACAAACTTCAACAATGCATAATCTTACATGTGCCATGACAATGTTAAAATTTGAATTCGAAAACGAACCAGATATCAATTAAATTATAAATTTATAAATGAAAGCTTTCAAAACGGAAAATTGTTTCGAGCTTCTGCGTTTAGCTTCGATGATACCAATGCCGTTCAATATTTTACACCAATATTCCTTGGGTATTGTAACCCTATTTGTATACAAAAAATATCCAGGATTTTGAATCGGAGTAAAGTTGCATAAAAAGTTTTTTATGTTAACAGATTAGGCGCTGTGGATATGACAACAGAGAAGAAGGCAGTCACAAGTGTAGAGACGGTGGAGAGACATGTCGCGTTTGGATTCAAGGCGGCGCTGGTGCGGACCCTGGCTAATCTCTGCTGGAAAAACCAGGAGAATAAGAAACAGGTATGCTGATCAAACTTTTGAAACTATCATGGTTATTATGACTAAAGTCGTGACTTCAGGTATGCTGATGATGATTCTTTGTTGTGTCTGGTTGGACACTTTTCTGCCAGTTTCAAGTAATGGAAATAATTGTAAAGTTATAGTCCGCTCAAGTTAGCCCGAAAATAAGGGTAAAGCTCCTTACTCATTCGGTATTACTCGATAGTTTTACTCCAAAACGAGTAAATATTAACGCGTGGACCGCAAAACTCACAGCTCGAAGGCTCGCATCGAGCCGGCTCGATGGAATTAAAAAAAAGGAATTTCCTTCGCACCTACTCGAAGCGAGCCGTCGAGCTTGACTCAAGCGTGTGTACGTGGCCGCGAGTGGCGCGAGTCGAGCGTCGTCAGTCCGCCGTTGTTGATCGTCGTGAAAACACGTGTAGAATACAAAAGATGCATTTACGAGTTTCTTTTCATTGCTTTTAATCTATACTAATATTATAAAGAGGAATGTTTGATTTTTTGTTTGTATTGAATAGACTACGAAACTACTGGACCGATTTGAAAAATTCTTTCACCGTTGGGGAGCTACATTATCCCCCGTGAACATAGGCTATATTATTTTTTAAAAAAATTAGGGATCCTAACTAAAACTCCAATAATGTAACCAAAGGTGTAAAAAATTTACCTTTAAAATTCTAATACCCGTGCGAAGCCGGGACGGTCCGCTAGTTCTTTTATAATTAAGAACTGCGAGACTTGCTAAATGCAGCCAAGCCACCGTCTCCTTTGTTGAACAGACATGTTTTGGCTCGAACGGTTCGTTGAATACTGAACGGTGCGCGTCACTCGATAGATTAATGATGAATATGTGGACGAAAGGCCATGCCATGGTTTTTACTCGACACGATGATAGCTCGATCGAGCAAAACAGTACGGAGCTATAGGCCTACACAATCGCATATCCCAAAGAAACTATAAATATTTGCGAACTGTGACCTTGAATGCGTGGGTCGTATATGTATATTGCATCGAGGGAAGCGTATGTCCACTTTGGCGATCTCTGTGGTTCAGCGGGCGAAGGTCCGCCTGCGAACAGGAGGGTGCGGGTTCGATTCCCGCCTAGGTTGTACAATCTGCAAATATTTGTTCCGGGTTTATGTAATGTGGTAAGCATATTAGTATTTACTAGGTACTAGGTACCAAGTTCTGTTTACTAGTTAAATAGCATGGTAGCAAACGCGGTTAGCAGCGTTTTAACGCAAATTTTAGCGCGAATAACACGTGTTAAGGCAGATTTTAACGCGTAAAAAGGTTTTTTACATTAAAAAACTCATGGTAGCCTTGCAGAACTTGTGTGTGGATCTCCACACAGCATCTGTGTGGATTAATATAATAATATAATATTAAATATTGCTAGACAATTCACACAGCATTATCTAGCCCCATGGTAAGCAAAGCAGAGCTTGTGTTATGGGTACTAGATAACTGATATACATAATACTATATATTACATAGATAGATATTTTTTATTATATATAGAAAATGACCAGAACACCCGGAACAAATATCTGCAGATCGTACACACAATTGTTCCGAGGCGGGAATCGAACCCGCAACCTCCTGCGTCGCAAGCGGACCTACGCCCACCGCGCCACATCGGTCGTCGGATTATCGAGCATTATTTATTTTTGACCCAGGTACCGCGTGAGCGAAACCGCGAGCTGAAGCAAGTATGCTTGTACTTAAAAGTAGTTTCTCGTTTTAGATCCGCGAGCTGGAGGTGATCCCCGTGCTGCTGGACTGCTGCAACATCGACGCACGGAATCCTTGTATCCTTTACAAAAATACAATAGTAAAAGTAAAGTAAAGTATATGTTATTGCATGAAATACATGCGTATAAAGGTGTTAAGGTGTAAATGTGATTCAATGTATTTCTACCGTTATGCAATTACTCTTTATTGCACATCAAATAAAAACACATATATAAGACAGGAAAAAGAAAAATACAGAATGTGTTGTACAATGGGAGGCCTTATCGCTATGAGCGATCTCTGCCAGGCAACCTTTGGATGGACATGAAGTGCTAGAACAAGTATAGACGGCGTTTTATACAGTATAATATTAAAACGTATTTTTAATCACTAATTCATCCCAAAGGAATCTTTCTTCATTGCGCTATTGACTGCCGCACAATGCCGCAATATGTATTCAAAACTTGCAAAATAAAATATATTATTTGTTAGTTTAAAGCTAAAAATATAACTTACTAGCTGCGCCCCGCGGTTTCACCCGCGTGGTGATAGATATTTTGGATAGTATACAATATATCTTTATAAATTATAGCCTATATGTTATTCTGATGTATAAGCTATATTATTGTAAAGTTTCATTAAAATCCATTCAGTAGTTTTTACGTCAAAGAATAACAAACATCCATCCATACTTACACACTTTCGCGTTTATAATATTAGTAGGATTCTACATGTACTTGCCTCGTGCACTCTTATTTACGTTTTGCTTTGATTTTGTATGAGACCCGAAATCTAGATAGTATTTGTGATAGCAGGCAGTGTTCAGTTATCCCAGGTCTAGTCAAGGCTTACATCTAAAATTTAATGATATAGTCATTCCTTAACTTTTAATCAGTAATTATGCAATGGGTGATATTCGCTGTACGGAATCTGTGTGAAAACTGTCCTGAAAACCAGGTAAACATATATTTAAGATTTAATGAGACTATCTTAATCAATCTTGAGTAAATTCCATAATTCTATTTCTAATCTTAGACGACCACTATGGCGGCGAAGGGTTATCTATATGAAACGAACATAATCTACGATTAATCACACGGTAGCCATGTATTATTATAATTTTTGTTTTTCTGTAGGCTTTTTATTTATGTTTTTTATACTGTGTACTGTGTTTTTTTATGTGTGTTTATTGCTTTAATTGTGTAGCCTGTTTTTTTTTGCCAAATAAAACAATTCTTATTCTTAAATTATGTTATCATTTTAATTATTACATAATTTGATTTTACCATGATTTGATTTTAGGCTTTCCAAAACCTAAAATCAAATCATGGTAAATAACTTGGAGTAATTTCTCAAAATCATGCCTATTATATCCAGCATTATTCAGGTAGGTAGGTTTATCATATCATCTTATAAAGTATGCACCTACTAATATTGTAAAATGGATGTATCGTTTCAGGAGCTAATATCAAAGACGACGCTACAAGGCCCCGTGGACAATGAGGTGCTGCAAGAAATGGGGCTCACACTGCACACCGACGCACAGGGGAACTCTATCAGAGTAGCGCCTTTGCCGCGGAGTTAAATGACTCTGTATAATCGTGATTCTATGTAAAAATATCCTATCTAGGCTACTTAATAAGTGAACTGTCATCCTATTTCCTATCGTTTATGTAATTGTTATACTTATTTGCTTTCATGCTGAAACTAAATGCCTCTCCAGACGGGGCGGCGGCGGCGTGTATATGCGGCGCGAATCGCAGTGCGAATCACGGCAAACTGCCAAGGCCCTCAATCGCGCACAAATAATGCGCTCCTCGGAAGGTCGTCGCGGGACAAAAATCCGACAAAATACCGTAACGAGGCGAGAACGCGATGTGAAGCCGCGAAGAATGTGCGAATCGTATCCACACTCGGTTCGCGGCTTCGTGCGTGTGTTTATAGACTTTTATGATTATATAAAGATCGCAAATGGTTGCCAATTTGATTCTGTATGGTTTAAAAGCCAATGGTATCATAATGGGTGTAATAGTTTTGTTCGAAGAATAAAGTTGTTGACAAGACGGATAATGTTGCTTTATGAATATTGTTATATACCTATTTAATCCTGAGTAAATGACACGATAAAAAACGACCGTCTTTCGTTGAACTCCCATGAATGCTCTGTAGGTACCTAACCTGCTCAGACTGGGGCCGCAATGTCGCTTTGCAGAGAGGTTGGACCTAAAATTTCATGTCTCAATTCTGAAATAGGAAATCACCTAGAGTCCGGGAATTTTTATCTTTTATATAATTTTTAAGATTTTTTTTATTTGTTTAATATAAATAACTCATTGTGCAACATGATTTAGAAAATCTTGGTGGACCGATATTATAACAATATCTTCAAACTTCAAATCCTTCCTTCTAGCTTGGTATGGTAGCTACATACCTACTTACATTTTTAATGGCAGAACATTCCATGGCTGTAAGTGACGAGGCCGTGCTATTAATGTTCAGCCCGTACTTTACATACTCAGAACTTACAGCCTTGGAATATGATGCCATCCATTCCATCATCAATCCATGTACGTACAGATATTACTGGTCTGTAACACCTTGATGGGCCGTAAAAGCATGGCACCCAAACCGCTTGATAGCCAGGTTTTGACAGTGACATTAAGAAATTATTGACGTTACGTACGTAAAAAAAACCGAACAGCAATCAAATCAGCTGTTCTACTGTTGTTGTTGGTGGCATATTTTATTCTTGCACTTTTCACCCGTTTTGTGATAAGCTTTAGAATGGTCAAAATAGCTCTGCAAATCAAAGCAAACTTAGAAAGCGTAGAGAAATTATACACAAACCATCCTTACTACCAATGGTTTTTGAAATTAAAGTGTGGGAGCTGCGGCGAGGTATCGGAGAAGTTTCACGATCTCACCGAAGATGAGAAGGTACCACAGAAGCACAACCGGTCTGAGACCAACCTGCTCATAAAATGCAAACTTTGTTCCAGGGAGAATAGTATTGATGTTATTGAAGGCAGCAATGGTATGTAAACAATGTTTTTCATCACAACAAATTTACCCTGCTGATCATACTTTAGAGTTACCTAAACCTTTATGTTAACATAATTATATTAATAGTGTGGCGCCTAATGATAATGTCCGAGTTGTCTAGCATTATTAAATTATAAATATTAATGAATTTACACATGAACTTGTTAAACTGAATTTTATTGTAGCATGGATGGATAGAAGTAAACTCACTGTTTAAAAATTATGTTCACTAGTTTTTTGTATTGGAATACAACATCCACCAAACAAATATTCATAAGTAGGTACTAGGTACTTCATGATTCCTGATTTTTTTCACATGTGACATAAATCTTGTTGTAACTTAATGCTATTTTATTTACTAAAGTATTAATAGTACTAATCTCATGTGTTTAGTTATCAATGAATAAATAAGTGTGTATCTAAATCATTAAACATTAAATTTCTAGGAAAATATACAAACAATGACACGAACAAATTCAAAACACTAGTGATATTTGACTGTCGAGGAGTGGAGCCAGTTGACTTCGAGCCAAAGTCAGGATGGATTGCAGAGGCTGAGGAAAATGGTAAGAGCTCTCATAACCAGAAAGCCACTGTCCCACCGGCACACACAAATAGGATATGCACTTGTACATTTTTTAGGCTCGCATGGAAATCAATGTGTCAAATGGTTTATAAACCTTTCGCTTGAATCACTCGATCTATTTAAAAAACCGCATCAAAATCCGTTGCGTAGTTTTAAAGATCTAAGCATACATAGGGATATACAGAGCAGGAAGCTACTGTGTTTTATAATATGTAGTGATTACTTATCTTTTTTTATATATGTAAAGTAATGTATTATTAATACCTCCTTGCTGGAGACTGAGATGAGTGGAAGGAGGGGAGGCAGGCCTTTGCTTGTATATAATCCTTATATATAATCATCAGTTATCTGGTACCTATAACACAAGCTCTGCTTAGCTTGGGGCTAGATAATGCTGGGTGAATTTTCCAGCATTATTTAATTATTTTTTTATTTATTTATTCTCCCTAAGTTATTTATTTAGAATGAAATGAAAAGGATGGAAAATTAACAGTAAAATATAATTTAAGCAAAATTTCTATTATTATACTTTGTCTAATTAAATGTAAAATGTGTTGCTCATCTCATCAAGGCCAGGTATACATTTTCCCAGCTATGGGAAACTTAATACTTGTACTAGACTTATTTGTTTTCAGGTAAGAAATTTGAAGAAGTCGACCTATCAGAAAAAGAGTGGGCAGATTATGATGAGAAGAACCAAACATCAGTCGGGGTTTATGAGCTTGAGTGGCAGTTTATTAAAGTCAAGTAAAGCCATATACTTACAGTAAACTATAATATAAATACATAGTTCTATTTAAGGAAGTACATATACATTTTTTTTATTTTACCAAATAAACTTTACAAGTCAGATTTCGTTGTTTGTTTTAGAAAACCATTATTGATAACTAGCTGCGCCCCGCCCGCGGCTTTGCCCCCGTGGAAATCTATGTATCAAATGGTTTATAAACCTTCCTTTTGAATCACTATCTATTTAAACCAGTAGTTCCCAAAGTGGTCCAGGTGGACCCCCAGGGGTCCACAGGAGACTCGACGGGGGTCTACGTTGGCGTGACAAAAAATTGGGGGTTCACAATTCGTAAGCCACGAAAACTTTTCTGCTTTCGATAGTGAAGAACTAAAATGCGGCTTGACTTCACCTATCAATGTAGGCAGATAATATTTTAGGAAGCTCAGCGACTTTTTGTTAAATTCCACAGTTACTTTCTGATAAATTCCAACGATTGCTCTTCCATACTGAAGTACGCTGGTTGTCGAAAGGTGCATGTTTAACAAGATTTAACTCACTTTTTGAATCAGTTTTAGAGTTTCTGGAAAGTAAAGATCCAGATTTAGAAGAAAACCTCATCAATTTGAAAGCAGACATTGCATATTTGACAGATTTGTTCAAAAAGTTTTTTGACATCAACTTACAGCGCAATCAATTAATTAATTAACCAATCAATTCTCAATTTTTTCGAAAACTATTAATTCGTGGTTGGAACTCAGCCGCAACGCAATTCCCATAGTTAGATCTAAATTTATTTTTTTTTGTCGAGTTTTGGGAATATGGTAGAAATGTAGGTGCAGGGGGGTCCACCGAAACCAGCAAAATTGTGAAAGTGGTCTATGAGAAAAAAGGTCTTGGAACCTCTGATTTAAACAAACCAAGTTAAAATCCATTGCATAGTTTTAAAGATCTAGCATACATAGGGACAGACAGACAGCGGGAAGTGACTTTGTTTTATACTATGTAGTGAAGTGAAGTACCTACCCTTCATTGATCTCATCAGAGCAGATAGTCGAATTAAATTATCAGCCAAATCCAATGAGATTTTCCCTTTGGTTAAATACAGGAAAAATTACAATTAAATTCCTGTCCTAGATACATCTAAGTTGTGACCTAAGTCCTAGTCAGATTCTAGTTTCTATCTATACACTAGCCAAACTCGATGTAGAATGTAAAATTCACTCTGTTGCCGCGTTAAATACGAAATTTAGATTATTAGTCGATTTGAGATACTTCCATCTACAAATTTTGACGCCTTGTATCGACGCTAAAGAAGTGCGTTGTAGTTATTTGTGTCGCGTTTTGTTTACTAACATTTTACATCGAGTTCAGCTAGTGTAGGTATAGATTTTTACTTCTTGACGTGTTTGGGTTTGAAGAAACTACGCAGCGGTGATAAACTTATCCAAAGGTGCGGTTTAGATTTGACGATAATAAAGATAGTTAGGCAAAATGTTAATATTAAAATCCATGCAATCTAGCCATGAACTAAATATTAAATTCCGCATTTAGGCACTTGAATTTCATATGAAACCAAGTTACGTTGATCGATTTCATTAATACTATAGTCGGGTCAGTTAGATGCGTAATAAAAAAAACCAATCGAATTGAGAACCTCCGCCTTATTTTTAAGTCGGTTAAAAAGCGGCAAAACCTGCAAATTTTAAGTAATAGAAATAATAAACCTGCCAAAGCATGACTAGGCCAACTTTATCACTTTAAAATACATGAATAATGTTTACTTTCCGGTATCGTTTCGAGTGTTTTTGCTCGATTGGTTGAACCGTACAGCGGCTGGGAACTCAGCTGTGACCACTTTCAACCACTCTTCCTTTTCCGCTAGTTGTACCTATATACTGTATCTATCGTTTAGGTAGTTCTAATTGTTCGATGTGTTGAAAATTTTTCGCGCGTGAATAGTAAGAAATGGATGGAAATTATATTTAAATTGGAAAGTGAACTGATGACCTAGTAAAAATTACATCAACTGGTGATTGTTTCATCTTAAGGGAAGGGATAATATGTTCAGCAGCGGCCGGTAGTTCTATTGTGTAGATGCCGCCGTGAGGAACAAATGTTTTTTTCATGTCCCAGTTTTATCCACGGAATACTTACGTAGGTACCATACCACCTGTCGAAGCCACCGAAGGGCTTATGTGAACTGAACTAGCTGCTTGCGATGTCTGTTTCACACATTATTATTATTACATATTATTATTTTTTTCAGAATAGTTAGACTTTTCATGGTACCCGTTATTTGGATGAGACAACGATTAACACGGTAAAAACGGTATGTACCTAGTACCTACCTACTTTAATGTAACTTAAACCCTCGGTATAGGACAGATTCTAGATTAGACAGATTCGTAATTCGGCAGATTCGATACTCGACAGATCGTGAATTGGGCAGATTCCTGGATTGGACAGATACGACCCTAATATGGGTCTGTCTAGATGCCTGTCAGAAGAAAGCTTTAAATTCTTTAAAAATACAAAGGCACTGTCTGCAAACGCTTCGACAAATAATGCAGCCCGCCCGTGCCTTTTCTTTTTAAGGTGACTGACATCGCTTAGCTGATTGCCATTTGCCATGTCATTGAGCCTACGCGGTTGGTTAATCACAACACTTAGAATTACTATTCCCTCTACTACATATTAAGGTACCTTTATACACTAGTCAACAAAAAAAATCCAGTATCATAAACCTTAACTTGCGTTTGGGAAATCAATAGTAGACTAAAATGTTGGCCTGTTATGCGTCTTAATAATATAATAGGTGGTACAAAAACAAAGACTATCACAGCATCATTAATTTACTCATAATCATAACCCAACTGACTAACGGTCAACAATCACACAATAATTTACATATTGTATCTACAGGTATAAAATAAATAAATATCCCTTATTCCTCTAAGAAAACCGAGATTGATCTAAATCTATTATATTCCCTGGCATTTTCAATTATCATTTACGGAGTTATGCCAGTGAAACATAATTTTGTTTGTATGTAAAAAACATTAAAACCTTTGGTTTTGTACAAAACTCTGGATATAACTGGACGAAAAACAAGTATTCACTACCTTTTCTCGGTTATCTTCAAGGAACGAGGGGCAAATTAACTAGGTACATATACTTCCTAGGTTTACGCAGTTGCAGCTATCGTGGTCGCATCTTCAGATTTAGATTGAAGACCGACTACGTTTATGAAAGCGTGTGTTGTTACTTCGTTGTCTGGTCGTGTTAAATTCTTTGTTAATGATTCTGTGGTCGCTTCATAAACAGGCTGGGTAAGGATACCAGATGACAAAGAATGGGTGATCCCTTCATTATCAGAAAGCGTTGGAGAACTGGTAGGAAGGGCCCGCGTAGTTCTTCTAGAATCAGAGTTAGATTGGAAATCCTCGCTCGGACTTATCTTTGCTATGCTTGAAGGTAATAATGTAGTCCCTTGATTATCAGAGCGTGATTGAATTTCAGGCGAGTAAGCTGACGTGCTGGCTTCGTCAGCACGGGACTGGAAGCCAGAAGTGAACTCTGGGGTCCCATGAGCAGTCACAGTATCCACCAAAGGACTCGCTGGCGAAATGTCTTGGTAGTCTATCATTTGAACCGGATGGTGAATATAAACTGGTACTTCGTAAGGCACTTTCACAGACACTTTTACAGGGTATGGTACTTTAACGGGGTACGGTACGCGTTTCTCCACAGCGTAAGGCCTCGGTACGTAGACAGGCACCCTCTTCTCAACTTCAACTCTCTGTGGTACCATGACTTCATATGGAACTGCGACTCTCTTCTCTACTTCTACTGGATAAGGCACCCTTTTTTCAACAGGATAAGGAACTTTTACTTCAACTGGGTAAGGTTGCGGCACGTTGACTTTGACGTGTTTGATCACTTCCACGGGTTGTTTAACGTAGACAGGGTAAGGCACTTTGGTTTCGACAGGATACGGTTGCGGTACATACACTTTAACGTGGACGGGATATGGTACTCGCTTCTCTACTTCCACGGGAACAGGCACAGGCCGGTCCACAGGAACAGCGACCTTAACTTCCACAGGATAAGGCACTCTCTTCTCTACAGGGTAGGGCTGAGGCACGGGCACTTCCACTCTTATCTGCTTCAAGACTGGCACATGATGGACTATCGGGTAAGGTTTCGGAATGTACTCTTTTTCAATTACTTTCACAGGCATTGGTTGAGGCACTTTAATACCAATAGGATAAGGTACCTTTTTCTCCACAGTAACCGGATACGGTATGGGTCTCTCTACTACTTTTATCTTTTCCACTGGTACTGGTACCTTTTTCTCGATCGGTATGCCGTAGGGTTTCGGTACCTCAACTTTGTAAGGAACTTTGACTGGTTTTTCGACTGTTTTGACGTATTTGTGATGATGGTGGTGATGGTGATGCTTGATTTTAGTGACGTATCGTGGTTTATGATGACTTTCTTCTGTCTGCATGTCCTCATACAGCGCGTACGGTGAATGACTTGAACTGTAGTATGGATATGGATTATTATAATTTGGCTGTTTCTGCTTATAAATGACTGTCTTCTTTCTATTGGCAGCAACGGCAGCACTTTGTACAGTAGGCATTGGGATAAGTCCGAATGACTGCATGTACAACATTTCTTTTTCAGTTGCCGTTGGAATGTTATCATAGCTATCTGAACTTTGACCAAAAGGGGCACGGTCCAGGATCTTATCTGATACACTTCTGATAGGAGTTGGATTGTAATATTGATTAGACCGTTTGGTCCTGTGGCTTCTAGTGGTGCCCTTGTCAGATCTCCTGCTCATAGGAATTTGATTGCTAAACATGGATGATCGTCTACTTATAGCTGTTTTATTTAGTTGCACAGGCTTATAGATTTTTGGATAGTGTGATGGTACAATCGGGATCCAGTCGTTCTGTTCTGTAGTGAAATTTGAAACTGGGTGTCGTGTGGTTGTAGATTTATGTTTGGGAGCTCTGGTCACTGGTCGATAGATTTTCTTTACTGGTTCGGCGGTAGTCGTCGAGGCTTTGGTAACGTATCTGACTCTGCCATAATGGCTGGCTGACGTGTCGATGTCCACTTCGTTAACTTTGGCATTGTAGTTCTCTATCACGACTTTTGTGCCATTTTTGTAGTCAGTTACGCTGGCAGTGACATTCGATTTCGGTACTTTTTTAGGCCATATCCTTTTAGTTCTTAAGAGCTTGGTTGTGGTCGTAATTTCGGTGGTGGTTGTCGTGGTTGTTGTGGTTGTATTGAATTGAGGTTTTCTTTGAGGCCCTTTCGGCGGTATGACCGAGTCCTTACGTATACCTTTTATCGTTTGCACGGGAATGCTGAACTTTGGGGGCTGAATTTTCGTTACTGACGGCTGGCTTTTCGTGAGCGGTGGCTGAGTTTTCGTGATCGGGGGCTGGTTATTCGTGGTCGGTGGCTGGGTTTTCATAATTATCGGCTGAATCTTTGAAATTGTTGGCTGAAGCGATGATGCGACGTACTGCAGCGGCTTGGACTTGACGTAATAGTTGTTGTGGTTTATGGGCATCGTAATTATTTTAGGGAACGGGTACACAGAGTTTGGATATTTCATAATGGGTCTGGAGAAAGGTCTTGTTACATACTGTCCAAAGAAAGAACGTGTTATATCAGCAAAGAAGCTTTGATTTTGTTTATCTGGGAAGAGGGGTGGTTTGCTCGGCGGTCTCGTTTCGGCCCTGTATGGCTGAACATCGGGCTTCGTTGGCGGTCCAACATACTTTGGTCCTTCAACGACAGTAACAGCTCGCGACTTAGCCTCTTCAGCGACTTGGTCGACCTTTGTCTCATCTTCTGCCGTTACGCCACCTCCGTGGTTGACGACGATCACTAACGCAAAGATCAGGAATGTCTGGAATGAAAAAGTTAATTATTTTAGTACCCAGGTACCTGCTTACTTATGCAGTTTATATACTAAGTTTTAGTATCTATCCTAGTAACTGTTGAAATACCTACTTTTCTTAAAATTACAATTCGGTAGTAGGTAGTAGGCCCGCTACGGTTTTATAAGAATATTGATAGGTGTTGTCAAATCATATTCCATACAAATACCTAACTACGACAACTTTAAATAAGAGTAGCAATATAGAAATCCTGGTTCAAGCGGCGCTAAATTGTCTAGAAATAAGCAACAATGTTGCAAATTTTATTATATTATAACTTATAAACAATAAAATAACTTCTTTTTCTATGTAAGTAGGTACTTATATGAAAACAGAAGCACGCAATAGGCAGATAACGCATTACTATGAACTTGCTAATATGTTTTAGTATGATAGATGACCTATGTATGAAGGTAGGTAGGTACGTTTAAAGTAGCACGCAACACGTGTTGGGTGTCAAGAAATGGATTTTTAAGTCCAAAAGAAACTAAGTGTAAAAAAAAGATTTAGGCGTGACTGTTCAAACAAATCAATGGTTTTTATATAGATTATACCGTTCATTATAGTGTGTTAACACGCTAGTCGCACTAACTGTTCGTATTAACCGAAACGGACCATTAATAGCTTTACTTTAATTAAGTATTGCAGGCAGACGCTCTGGATGCGGCAAGCAGGGCGCTGCGCTATGGCTGGCACTCATTAAGGAATGCATATGTCTAGCAGTCGACTAATATGATCTATTCTAAGTAGTACTATTTACTGAAAATGATATTAAGATTATGTGTATTAGATGCGATCGACCATAAATTCACTGAAAAGGGTTTTTTTGCACAATTGGCTAAAAACACGGTTGTCGATGACTGTGCCCATCTGTTAACGTCTTTCTGAATAAATAAAAACATTTTTTCTTGCCTTAGGTTTATTGCTTTGGAAGAAAGAAAGCCTTAGATAAACAAATAAAATTATAGCTTGTTACCAAAGTTTTTCGAGGTGCGAAAAAACTAAACAAATTATCCAAAACATTTCTAGTTACAACACTTCACTTTATTTCCACTTTTTGTTTCTAAAGTTTTTCACGAGCACTTCATAATTTAAAAAAACACAATTTTTCACAACACTTTAACGACTTTTCACGTCGGTAAATATTTCCTTTTGTAAATAATTAAAACTTGTTTCACATTTCAAATTTCTCACTTTCCCGCCAAAAATCGTATGACATTTCAGCCATTTTGAAAACGCGTTTCGTTTTTGCAACGTGATTCCTTTTTCAAAAATGTACCTACCGATAGTTGTCTCATTTTGTATGGCCGGCGGCCGGGCCGGTAGCAAGCATGTATGTAATGTTATGTGCTAGGAAGCGTTACCCCTTTTAAAGCATTCGCGTAATGGGTGGCTGCAGCCAATTACTTTCTCTGCCAATGCCAGTATCAGTGCTAATTCTACTCCTTGAGGTGATAACAGTCCCTCTGGCTACGTGGTCCTACTGCCTTTGTCCTGCCGATGAACTTGCTCCTGCCTACATGAACTTTTTTTCCGGTTGGTTCGATTTACTAATCGGACTATAGAAACTGACGTTTTCTTAGACCATGTAGTACCGCTAATCAGATCACGCATTCTAGACATGAGTAATGCGACCTGCATACTTCGTATTAGGTAATTTCTTAGGAAATAATATAAAGACAATGTCAAATGTTAATGTTAGGCGGCTGATTTTTTCAATTATTATAAAAGTACTTTACTTAGGTAGATAAAACTAAACGCGAGATTATAAGTTTCAAAGGCCGACAGTTTGTTGGTTAGCATTTGAAATCAGAGGGCCAAATGCTCAGTTTTGTTTACTTCCTCTAAGCTACTTTACATTTAATTTTAAACTAAACAATTATAGCCCATCTCTCACTAAAAAAAACCTCGTAATAAAAAAATCAGCATTAACATTGATTGATGCTGATAAAACCTGAAAGAACCGATAGATGCCAATGGCTCAATAGGTATTTATTGTAAAATAAATAGGTACTTACTTACATAAACTAATCACTAGGTATCTAACTTGTATAGGTACTATACAAGTACCCTATCTACTATTTTTTATATTTAAGTAAGATTCGGCCGCACTGCAGAATCATAAAACAAACGCACACAAATGTATGGGAATGTTCATCTGGCCACTCTGCAAGCTAGCTGATGTCAGTTTTCTATCTAAGCCACCAGTCTACCTTTCATTGAAGCAATCCAGCCAACTTGATTTCAATTGATTGCGATCAACATAGCGCACGTTAATCCGGTTCAAGTGGGTTCAAGCTGAACTTTACAAACGGTGAAATTGAACCTTAGTCGCCTACCTAATATCCCGCAGTGCAGTCGTTATCATTATCATCATCAGCCTTTATTAGAGCAGAGCTGGACATAGACCCCGAATAACTGCCATAGGGCACTGTCTCCAGCTTGCTGCATCCAGCATCTGACTGCAGTCTTTCGCAAAGCGATCATTTTAATGTGATATAATAAACAAAGTACCCAACCCCTGGGCTTCCAACAAAGTAACAGATATAGCACATAGACATACTATAATTTATTTGCCTACCAATACTGCCCTTCTTACGATAAACAGCGTAGGTGACATTTTTTGCGAAAATGAGTTATTAGCATATTTGTAATCATCTAAGCGAGATCTATCTGGATAAATTATTCATTTTTCTGTATGTTTGATAGAATTAAAAATAAACATAAGCATAAACATCGTATGTGCACAATTTTCATTTTCTTTCTAAACATAAATAACGTATTGTCCACTACGCTCAGAGATTCTAATCAATCTCCTAGTCATAAGTATCGCACAAGCACCTAAGTTGTTTATGATTAGTAGTACCTTCGACAGTCCGCTCAACTTACAAAACATAATGATTATATGAGCCGCTTACGTTGTTTATGCCTTGTACTTAATTAAGAAAGTTTAACAATATACTATAAATAAACATAGTACTATCTCCTACGCTCTTGATTTGTTGCATAAAATATTAATTTCATTGCGTTATCCTATACACACCCAACGCAAGCAGCGCACATACGATGTTTAAGTCTGGTAAATACAATACAGAAACGGTGGGGCGGTGAGGTATGGGAGGGGAAAACATTAATAACAGTGAACAAAAAAGTAATTCGCGCGGCGAGTGAGGTGCTAGGTGGTCGTCATCACGTGGCGGGAATTTGGCGCGAAACGAACCCTTGGTAAGTTTGAACTTTAATTTACCAATATTTATAAATGTGACTGTTTTTTATCTCGGTTTGTAGTGTGCAAATTTCACGATGATACAGGACAGGACGAAAAAAAAATTAGTACGTAAATAAAATTACTTTCGTATTTATACAATTGGTTACTCGTAGATATGTTTAAAATATGAAAAACTAACCTGGATTTATATAATTTACAGAAAATGGCTGCTAGACGGGACAAAATACTAGAGATAGTAAAACAACGAGAATCAATAAATACCAATTTGAATGAACTTTAGTCCAGACCACTAAATCTCAATAACTTCAATGTGATTTTTAATCATAAATATCGCAATGAGTACGATAATTCGTTTAGATTTGTGCAATCCTAAGATCTTTCTAATTTACAACCTCTAATAAACACTTCCGAAAATGATATGGGGAAAAAACCCGCAAATGAAAATCCCGACAATGAGACGAGCATTGATTCTCTTTTATGTAGAGAAGAATTACCTACATCTGATATCGAAGATGAAGTAATGAGGCGAGATATCGATATATGGAATAACTCTGATGATAGCTGCAACGATAAAGACTATATACCTAATTCTGACGAAAGCACGGATGATGAAATTTTGGAGGAAAATATAACTATTTCAAAAACTTCATTGTTAATAAAAAAACTACAATACACCGCAATAGAACTTGGTACAGCAAAAAAACAACAAGCAACAGGAAAAACAGTAGAAGCAGCACAGAATAACACAGCAGGGGATCAGAACAGCACGTTCGCTCAAGAAACGGAACACCAAATGATAGAAGAGGAGAACACCAATGACACTGAGCAAAGTGTTGGCGAAAGAGAAAGAACAGACGAAGAGAATCAGGTACAAAATCAAATTATCTTACAGGAAGAAGCTACAACTAGTAAGGGTTTCACGAAATCCGGAGAACCAAGAAACAGAAAATTGTACGATGAATCGATAGAAGAAAGAAAAAGTAAGAAGAAAAAAGTAGAAGAAATTAAATATTCCCTAAAAGAGCCATGCAACATCCTAACATGCAAAAAAATGCACCTCATATATCACCGAAGAGCAGCGAAAAGAAATTCATGATAAATATGTATATTTAAATTTTGAAGCAAAAGGCCTTTTCATCAAATGCTCGATAGACACAACAGCAGTACAAAGAAGAAAAGTATCGCAATGAAAAAAGAACAATCACTTATAAGTATTACATAAAGGCAAGCGATTTACAAAAAACGGAAGTCTGTAAGGCATTTTTTTTTGACGACTCTTGGGTATGAGGCTAATAATGACAGTAAAATTAAAAGTGTGATGAAGAAAGACGTAGATAAACCAAAAAAACTTGCGTGGAAGCTATGAAAGAGTTGAAAAAATTGACAAAGAAATTATAAAAGACCACATCAAACAATTTAATCCTAGTGTTTCCCATTACAGACGTGAGCACGCCCCAAACCGTTTGTACCGCAAATCAATGGAATTCCCTCAAGCAGTCGCTAAAGTAGAGCCAAGGAGTATTGATAAAGAACGCAAAGATGCAATAATAACAAAATTCCATTAATGCCGTCAAATAGACGAGATTTTTGGTACAATTTACCTATTTCAAGTTCGCCTGTGTGCCTAGATAACTAAAAGGCTGACGATATTTTAATATTAAGTACTATAATAATTTGGTAAAGTGTTTGGAAGATTTTTAAACAATAATTTAACTTTGTTATATTCTAAATATAATAATGTTGATTCGTACTAATTAGGTATACGTTGAATTTTGTAAAAGGTGGTATTTTTAATAGTCAAGCTTATTGATCTCTACTTAGATAGTTTACCTATAAGTAATAATATATACCTATAAGGTATATGAAGAACTGATTAATGTTAAGATTTGCGACTGTGTAGTTATAATTCGTTCTTTTTGCATTTAATAATAAAATTGTCTTAAACAACAATAAAACATTTATTTATACTAACTCTTTTATTTAGTTACTATAACTATAAGTACTAATATTAAAAAGAAGATGAGCAATAGACGATATAAATATAAACGTACAAACTTTCGCATTAATCATATTAATAGAAATAACTTTACTTAGATCCAATCAAAATTTTGACTCTACTAAAGTTACAAACCTAATAGCTTTACTGCACGTTGTACTCCTTAGAATTTACTTTAGTACTAGTCATATTCAACGTATGTGCTTACATACGATTAATTTTTTTGTAAATTATTTATGCGATTTATGAAGATACTAGATATAAACATCGTATGTTAACTTTCCTAGTCATATTGAACGTAGTTGTTCATTTACCTAGTCATAAACATCGCAACTGCTGCACATGCGATATTTATGTTTAGTATTTCAAAAAATGTGAAAATACTTTTTACTAATCATTAATAGTTTTTAGGTTATAATAACTCAGAAATAAAAGAGAAAACAGAAATATGTAAGTAATAATAAAATACACACTTTAACCTACAACTAAAAGTAACAATTTTGAAAATAACATAATTAGTGTAGTCGTGACACCAAAAATAAGAATAAAAACTTTAGGCGCGATTTTCTCGAAATATGCCGCGATGCACTTACGCTGTTTATCATAAGAAGGGCAGAATAGAGGTAGGACATTTACCTATATGGCCACTACATATACACACATAAAGTGGTAGATAGATAGGTAAAGCAAAAACTAGTAATTTCCCGCCATAACACTATTCAATATGGCGGATTCTTCACACAACCAAAGGAATCTATTGTTTATTATTGTTCCTGCTTCCGTTCTTCCGCACGCGTGAGTTGAAACTTATGTAACAGCGTAAATAGAGTATGCACGCGAATTAGGGAAAAGGTGAAGGCGCCCGCTAAATAGGAAATTTACATAACTCCTTGACTTCCTAATGAAGGTTGAAGGCTGTAAAGTATTAGCAGTAGGTAGAAGGTAGGTACCTCCCTACCGCCAAATCTAAGAGGTGGAGTCAAACAAAATGAGATCATGTCTACAAAGCATCGGCCGCGCCTATGACAATCACACCTGACACCTTAGAGTAATTTGCCTAGTTATTCTAAGCCTGGCTCATAGTGAACGGCAGCAGCAGGCACGAAGGTAACTACGTAGCTAGGTACTTATAAATATATGTAGGTAAGTATTTACAATAATTTCACAGCCAAATATACCTTAGCTAGAAGACCATGACTAAGCTAGTTGAGGCAACCTACCACAGGAGTCAGGACGGATAGTAGCTTAACATATATTTTTAACACATCCACTGCCATTACCAATCCGCCTGCAAAGCGTAGTGATTATAGCAAAACCCCCAGGTTTGGGCGAGGCATGCTCACTCAGCTCAGCCACAGTATACGTATGGATCAGCGCTGCACGTTTTCGCTGTAGAGAAGGGAAGACTAAATTACTAAACTAAGGTCTCAACTACATACTAAACTTACAGCTGGTGTCTCGATAACTTAGGAAATACCTACATACTAATAAGGGGTAGGTGAATTACTTACCATGGGATGACGACCTGCGAAAGACTGCAGGTAGATGCTGGATGCGGCAAGCTGAAACCAGGGCGCTATGGCGCTCCCTGGGGGAGGCCTATGTCCAGCAGCGGACTGCTATAGGCTGATGATGATGAATTAACTACCTACATCGCGGTTGGAAAAAATGTCGTGGGTACGACGGTCGACGAAGCATTTACGGGGTCTGTCGAGCGCGTGTAACGTTTCTAATGATATCAATTTAGATCTTCAAACCAGCAGCGCCACTTTAGATTATTTACTTTGTATATACTTCAAATGCATTATGGATTGATTAGTTATTTAACTTTTGGGCGACTAATCCAATATTTTTTTTTCAATCAACTCAATAAGCACTTGACAAGATATTTGGTTGGCTATTGATTCAACTTTATATGCCCTGGAATTAGACGATCAAATTAGCCTAGTTATTGAGACCTATAATAATACGAATACCTAGGTACTTTATTATTTTAGACACATATTCCTAATCCTATGTTTAAACGGTAGAGATAATCACTACATAATATAAAATGTTGCTTGCCGCTGTCTGTCTGTCCTTCCCTATGCATGCTTAGATCTTTAAAACTACGCAAGATATTTTGATGCGGTTTTTTGTAGATAGTGATTCGAGAGTATGGTTTATAAACCATTTTACACATATGGTCCGGGAGCCAGGTACAAATTTGGTCAATTATTTCCTCCCGAGCGAAAATCCCTAAAATGCATTAGGGATTATTAATATATAAAGTTCAAATCGGAATTCTGGAATATGCGATTTTTAATTTCTGATTTGAACCTTATTCCATGGGAATAATGTCGTCATCGCTGCCACTGCCCAACCCACCCACGGAGTCGCAGCTGACGGTCAGGGTAATCATAATATTAATCCCTAATGCATATTACGAAGTTTTGCTTGGGTCCCTCCCATGGTCATGTAAATCTGTCACTGGCTCCCAGACCAAAAGATTTCCACGCGGGTGATGCCGCAGGGCGCAGGTAGTCAATAAAACACAGGCAGGTATATTAAAATATCACTGTATTTCTTTCAAAATCTTCAGCCTGTACTTATCATCAGGGAACCTCATCTTGACAATTTGTCTGACTTCCTCGCAGGTGTAGCAGCTCAGCTGGTGCTTGTTCCAGAGCCGCGAGGTCTCCAACAGCTGCGCCTTCAGGAGCTGGGGGAGGCTGGTGAACTTGCTCCAGTTATTGATCTTGGATTCTAACACGATTGGTTCCTGGAATTAATACAAATCCGTGTTACAGAAATATTTTTACACAATAATTTTGTAAAATCTTAAAAGTAAACATACATGTGCAAAAAACACACAGATCCGGTGCAGATGGCAGTCAATGCAAACATATTTGGTACATTAGTAGTTGAGTATTGTGTATGTTTATAAAAAAGTAGCCTAAGTTTTATTTGAGGTCTAAACCAACATTAATGCAGTCAGCCCAATCTGATTACTAGTTGA
The DNA here is from genome assembly GCA_947044415.1 of Eupithecia dodoneata. Lineage (NCBI taxonomy): Eukaryota > Metazoa > Arthropoda > Insecta > Lepidoptera > Geometridae > Eupithecia > Eupithecia dodoneata. The sequence goes on from OX345670.1 coordinate 9,629,998, forward strand.
GGTGTGAAGATGTAACAAATTTTCCTTCATTCTTCTCTCTTTCTCATTCAGTTACTGTCACTTCAGATGTTTCTTGTAGCTCCAGCTGTGATCAGATTTTATCTCTGTGGTACCTTCCTATTGTATGTAGTTATTGTTATTAGTTTATCTGTTAGGTTAGATTCTAATTTAAGTAGCTTGCAATGTATGTAGTTTGTTTTTTATTTTTGTTTTTGATATTTCTTTACCTGTTTGTGTTTGTAATCTACCAACTCTACGTTATCTTATATCTTTTTCTCCATGCCTAGATTGCCTGGGAGAAATCGCTGTCAGCGATAAGGCCGCCTATTGTACTTTTTATGTGTTATATTTAGATATAAGGTGTTATTTTATAGTTTTAAGTGCAATAAAGTGTTAATTCATTCAAACATCTATCCCTCCAAACTTTCGCATTTACTTTTACATTTATGTGATATTATGTATGCATGTCATCATCATCAGCCTATAGCAGTCCACTGCTGGACATAGGCCTCCCCCATTGAGTGCCATAGCGCCCTGTCTTCAGCTTGCCGCATCCAGCATCTTACCTGCAGTCTTTCGCAGATCGTGATCCGACCTGGTCGGAGGGCGTCCTACACTACGTTTACCGAGTCGTGGTCTCCACTCAAGAACACGTTTGCCCCAGCGGCCGTCGGTTCTTCGCGAGATATGGCCGGCCCATGTTGTATGCATGTATTTGTGATCAAATAAATTTATTAACGAGTATACTATTATTGTGATTCACCTCAAACAAAGCTTCAATCTCCCTGACAGTGTCCTCAACCCTCACAGCAATCACCAGCACTAGATCCTCATCCACCGCCCGCGTGTTTCCGAACACACGCTCCAACACCGATTGGCAAAGCGCACTGGCCAGCGTCACCATACACATTTCATACATCCGGCCAGGCAGGACGGAAAGCCACGATGATTTGAGCTCTGACATCACTGTTATAGCGTCGTTTATCGCACAGTCGAACTGCTCGAATGTGTCTTGGGTCCAGGGAGTTTGCGGATCTGTAAAATGAATAAATATTTGTTTATTTATTGTTAATAGAAGAGCAGCTTCTGGCTGATGTGTCTATATCACAGTGTTGTAAAGGTTGCCTGGAAGAGATCGCTTTTAAGCGATAAGGCCGCCTATTGTACTTGTCGCATGTAAAGTTTTTTGTAATGGTCTCTATCCGGTGTACAATAAAGTATTTTTGTATTGTATTGGATTGTAGTGTTGAATTTATTCATTGCATTACTTTTTTGTCTCGTAACCTGATATAATATCTTCTGGTAAATATGATAGAATTTATACTTATTTATTTCTAGTTTTTGTGTAGTAGTTTTATGTGTGAAGATGTAACAAACATCTGATCTTTTACAGCAAAATATTACTAATATTATAAATACGAAAGTATGTACAAGTATGTACAAGTATGTACAAGTATGTACACCGTTTAGTAGTCACGTCAAAACTACTAAACGGTTTGGGCTAAAATTATACATTCAGGTAGTTCTAGTCCTGGAATAAAACATAGGCTTATTTTGTACCAAACAGTCCCCATGGGATAGATATAACCTTTAAAGACCTCTGTGGCGCGGTGGGTGAAGGTCCGCCTACGACGCAAGAGTTTGCGGAATCGATTTCCGCCTCGGTACAATTGTGTGTACGATCTGCAGATATTTGTTCTGGGTGCTCTGGTCGTTATCTATGTATAATAATAAAATATATATCTATGTAATGTATTGTATTAACCCATTAACGTCCAAAATGTCAAAATTTCTTGCACGTTTTCAGAGTGATTATTTCCTATGTAATTGGCGTTGAAAAAAATTCTTGAACCACATATTCTAATGTAAAATTTCATGCTCTTTCAGAATCCGTTTCCAGAATCATGATAAAACTCACAGGGAAAGAGATATGCTCGATTGAAACATAAAAAACACCTAAATTTTCGAAAAAAAAAAATTTTAGGATTTTTTTTCGAAGTGTTACGGTGAAGATATCACCTTGCGACCGTGATCAAAGGTGATCATGGGAGTTGAAGTTTAACAGGGAATTTTTTTGTTGACCTTGAACCATCGCTTCTTTACAAAATGGCGGAAAAAACGAATTTTTTTTTTTTCAATCTTCATCAATTTTTTTCTCAAAATCTATGGTCTTCGTCGAAATTTTACATTAGAATATGTGGTTCAAGAATTTTTTCAACGCCAATTACATAGGAAATAATCACTCTGAAAACGTGCAAGAAATTTTGACATTTTGGACGTTAATGGGTTAAGTATTATCTTATCTGTCATCTAGTACCCTAACACAAGCTGTGCTTACCTTGGGGCTATTTGATGCTGTGTGGATTGTCCAGCATTATTTATTTATATTTATTTGAAGCGTTTCCATATAAACAACCCTAGCGAACCTGCCGGCAGAAACTAGTTTATATTGATGAAGTGTGAAGTACCTTTAGCTTCAATACTGTGACTGATCACACCCTTCTGTTTCTGCAAGTACAGGGACATCTTCTCCAGGCCGAGGACCCTAAGATCCTGGATGCTCTCCAGCAGCATCAGAGCTAGTCGATCAGCGAGGGGCTTCGGCAGGAGGCTGCACCACGGGGGGCCCACCAGCCCGTGGGCTAGGTAGAAGCAGTTGTTGAAGAATAGGGCTGGAATAAGAAAATTATAGTTTAATACTACTGCTAATACTCAATGTTTTATTGCTAACATTGTGTATAATAGATGCTGGGGCAAACATGTTCTTGAGTGGAGACCACAACTCGGTAAAAGTAGTCTAGGACGCCCTCTGACCAGCAGCCTTATTGTCTAACTCTCAATGAACATCATTTTCGACATTTCAAGCCCAGTCTGGTCTTCGACTGTCACTTTGGTATTGTGTAAGTAGCTGACACAAGTAATACCATTACCAGCGAGATTGAAGTCCAGTGAATGAATGGAACTTTGTGTTTTGACAGATTTTGGTATTGTGTAACGCCGAAATGAATATCAGTAGCCATCTCATTACCATGTGAAACGTCAAATGAAGCAGGGAGCTCATTCGCGCCTTGTTTGAAAATATTTTGATCAAATCTCTATCCAAATAAGAAGATTGTGGTTAACATTGTGTTTGAAGGATAGGTACCTAATAAATAAGGACCTATTAGACCTAATAAAGGAAGAAAGTAAGTAATAATTATTATCTGAACATCCAAACATGAGTAGATAAATTCATTTCGTCACAGAAAATACAAAGCATTCTCTCCAATGATTTTAGTGCATAATACTGATTCTCTCAATAAAATTTCTCCTTCCCAACATCACAACAGTCATGCCTCATGATATTTCACCTAATATTACAAGTCTTATATATTGAGAGCTCAATATTATCCTATACTCCGATTCAAAAACCTGGATATTTTTTGTATACAAAAGGATTACAAAACCCAAGGAATATTGGTGAAAAATATTTAACGACATTGGTATCATCCAAGCCACAGATAATATAATACAAAGCTAAGCATAGAAGCTCACCATTTTTGTTTTTGAAAGCAAGATAACCTTGCTGTTACCTCGTTGTTTTCTGTTATTGTTAACTTTTCATTCAAAAATGTCTATGTTGACATAAAATATCTTGGATTCTAAATCGGAGTATAGTCCTGTTACACATAATTATTTGATTTCAGGCGTTATGGCGCAAGCTATTTTTATGGCAGCTGCGGAAGAAAAATGACTGAAAAAGCATCAGCAGCGTTTAGACCGCAGAGCCTTGTGGGCTGGCCAGTAAGAACAAAATATTGGAATACTTACAAATGTGAAGTACTTGTACAGCCTTGTGAACAACACAAGCATCTCCATTGCGTCGATAAGGAGGAGATGACATGCCATCGTGCATCATGCATCAACCCCGGACACTAAATCATCCCTCTTTGAAGGTGTACGGCTTTCTACTTCATAGACAGCGAGCACTTATCCCTTTGGGTAAGTGCTCGCTGTTCATAGATGATTATAGTATGCAAGATATTCAATATTGTGCATAGCTTTAAATAAATACTGACATGTATCTAAAATCACATTATATGTAGATAAGCAATTCAAATGTATTAGACACATAAGTGATATATGTATATGAATGTACTAGTGGTTTCTTTTTCATTTCTTTCGACAAAAAGTTGAAGTGAATAGTCAAATAATCTTATTTGATAATAATTTATAGTAGGTATAACATTTTACTTGTCTAAGTGCTTATTTTGTAAGCATAAATAAATACAACAATTTTAAAAACAATCCATATTTATAATTTTACTACTAATGTACAGAGGTAGGTAAATAAATAAATTTGTATTTCTAAATAGACTTATCAATGGTCTTAAACATTTTGAGTGAAATGTGGTAAGAATCAAACTCAGGTTCTTATGGGTTATTGCTTTGAGAGTCCTGCCAGGCCTCTCAAGAGTTTGTTTGTTCAGTAGCCGATAGGCCGCGATGGTCTTCTTGAGATTGAACATGATTGTGGATTTCCGGGGAAGAGGTCGCCAGGAGGGTTTTGTGTCTGGCGGTCTTGCTTGTAGGGGAGTGAGAGCGTTGAGGTGAGCATGGCGGGAATTGTCAGCTTTACCACGAACTCATTTATCGAGGGTGTTTTCAGGTCACGTGTGATGACCGTGTTTCGTACGTATCGACTCGCGCCAGTACAGACTCTGGGAGCGATGTTATGTTTGGCATGAATCCTCCTCTGCTTGGTTCTGGAACACAGGGCATACCACGCCGCCAGCGCGGCGCTGCATTTTTAAGGATGTAGGTTTTGTAAGCCCCGATCTTCAAATACACTTTGAGACGAAAGTTTTTTCGTACAGACACCAACCAAATTTACAAATACAAACAAAACAAACCTCAAACTTTTGACAACTGCTATAGTATAGTGAGTGACATCAGAGAGTTTGACAGTAAAGAAAACTTACGTTTCGTTACTACTTTTTTAGTATACTTACTGACAAAATACGTGATTGTATTGCAAAAAATAACAAAAAGAATGCACAGGCTTTGTTTTTACAGCATAATAAATATAATTACCATTTTTGCAACTATAAAAACCGCTAAATCGCCAGTAGTACCAGTGGATCTACTGGTTGTCCTAGATGCATTAACGGAACGCAAGAAAGATCGAAAACTTGAGAATTGGATTCACCTGAATCATTCATTCCCAAGCTCATGTCCAGTTGAAATCCTTAGACAATACCGAAATCATTATGACAGGTTTGACAACTGGTAATGGGCTTTAAGTTCACTGGTAATGGTCTTGAAGTTAGACAATAGGGCTGCAGGTGGGATGACAACCTGCGAAAGACTGCAGGTAGATTAGATGCTGGGTGCGTCAAGCTGAAGACAGGGCGCTATGGCGCTCATTGGGGGACGCCTTTGTCCAGCTGTGGACTAATATAGGATGATGATGATGATGTGTAGGTCTTAAAATAAAATAACAAAAGTCCATATAGTTCAAAGGAGGTTAATCCTAATCCTCTGAAATAAATATGTTCACCCTAGTCTCCTCCCCCCTAGTCCCTAGTCTAGCTAGATCCTGAATGCGGCAAGCTGAAGACAGGGCGCTATGGCGCTCATTGGGGCTGATGATGATGATGATGTCATCTATGATATAGTCTCCACTGTTGAAGAGTATGTTAAGGACAGCAGACAGCAAATAGGAGCAAGTTTTTTTTTTATATGCCAATGCAGTTACACTTTGGGAGAAACATGCAGCATTCTGGTTCAAGTTGACGGGTTCGATTCCAGCAGCGAAAAAAATATTTGTGATCTGCAAGTGTTTGTTAATTATAATAATTCTGAGTATTATTTATGTACTTAGGAATATGGTCCTCTTTTAAAGGCGTTCAGACTGTTGAGTTTTTTATTAATCGGTCTTGTACTTTGTTTGGTTCTTAAGTGTTTAGTTAATCTATGCTTGTAAACATTTTGTGTTAAATAATGAACTTTGAAAAACAAAAACTATATATCTTACCAATATCAGCTGGACAGCACTCTAGATTGACCTTAAACTTCTTAGGAACAATGCTTTGGTACATGACAGCTATATCTCTCACATAGCCCACCAGTTGACGGCTATACTTCTCAGGCAATTTAGTACTCTCCTCTAAATGATTTAAAATCATAGACATCACCTTTTTGACATTGCGAGATATCACACATTTTGGTAAAAAGATAGGTTTGGTTAGATCCCAGTCATTCTCGTTTTCAACCAATGTGGCATCATTTTCAGTCTCAATTTCTACGCCGACTGGAATAGTTCCATAGGACAAACTCTCAGAAAGTAAGCTTCGGACATCAGACAGCAGTTTATCACATTTCTTGTTGTATAACACACATTCAGTGTCATCAATGTATTTGTTCAATGGTGATTTACTTTGTTCAACAAATTTTAGTTCGATCAGAAACTTGTTGAAGGCGTCCAACTCAACAACAATGTTCTTGTACTGTTGGTAGCTGCTGTCACAGGATGGCAAGTTGTTTCTGATGCAATCTTCAATGATTATGCTGAAGAATTTATCTCGAATAGAATCAGCGAAGACTTTAATGAAAATATGATCACTTTCAAAGTGTGAGCCCAGTGTCGACTGGAAGAATTCAAATATAGCAGTCAGGTTGTTGAATACTGTCTGGTAGCTCGGCTTTTTTGTGTTGTTCAGGTTGATCCTTATGTTGAAGATTATAGCACCTATGTGGTCTTCATTGAAAATATCACAGTTGTGCCGTATCACATTATGTAGTAGCTTGTCTAGAAAAAAGTGAGAGAATAGACCAAGTTCAGCGTTCATCCTCTCAGTGACATACAGAGACTTCAGGACTTTTTGTAGCAGGGTGGGATCACTTTGCTGGACTGATAAAGAATATGTGAGGTAATGCAAGCCTTTCTTTTCTGACCAAGTGAAGATATCCTCCCATTCTGTACTTAAGTGAGCTGTGTACAGTGCTAGTTGGTTTTCAGCTTGTGAATTAAGGTTTATAAGAGCTTTCTTCAAGTTACCTTCGAAATTCAGCTTGGTTAGGTCATTTTTCAGTTCAGTTATGGCCAGCATTGCTGCACTATAATTGAATCTATTGAATTCATGATTAGCTCGCTCTAGAATCTTTTTACCTCCAACTGCGATACTTAAATCATTTAAATAATCGTATTGCTTTGATAATTTTAGCCAAGATGTGTTGAATTCGTTGTCAAACTTTTCAAATTTTTGTCGCAAGGTTTCAATATCTTTTGAGCATGTTTTGAATTCTGAGTCTATGTTAGCCTTCCGGTTCTTGAAATTGAGCTGCTCTAAACTCTTAGTAACAGTGAAATTAACGTGAGTATCGATAAAGTTCTGTTGCAAGGCCCATGATAACATTTGAGTGCGTTCTGTGATGTCTTTTACCTTCGGCAACAGTTCATCTCGCTGTTTGTTGAACTCTACGGATGTTGCCTTGTCCGCTTCTTGCAATATAGCACTTAATAAACTCATTTTATTTTATTACAATCACTCTTATTTGCCGCTTCTCTTCTGTTTCTGTTAGATTAAGAAATTCAAAATTTCTGTTGACTTGACGTTTGTTGACAGTTTCAACAAAGTATAAGTCATGAATGAAAAAAATAGTATAAGTCTATTGAGTGAGTGAATGAACTTATTTTGTTATTGTATTCGAAACTTGAGCATGCATGATTGTGAGAAAAAAAGAAAACTGCAAAAACCTTAACCGAAACCAAGATAGGTAATATAAACTTACCTATGCTTGATTTGAATAATAGATAGCATTTGGTTGGATTGGACTTTTTTGTACGGTTCGTTACTTCGTTGTACGAGATTACCTACGTTTCGTTTCTGTTCTACCTCTTATGTGCTCTTAATGCTTGCTCGTTAAATCTTAACTTTGTAATTCGATGCGTTCGATGTTCAATACCTACGATTAATTTTGTTCTATACCTATACTTACCCTTAATTATTATAACCTATCTTTAGTCGCTAGCAAATATTACTTAAAACTAATATAAATGTCGATACCTTAATTATTCTATTAAATAGGTAGGTCAAGGGCAATATTTTGCCTATATTAATAAGGTTACGTTACGGTTACCATAGCTTTGTTTATTCAATGGCCCTGCCCCAGGGCATAGGATCACAGCCATTTTCGCGACATAAATTATATAAATAATTAGTGACAATGAATGATAGCGAGCTCGACTGTTTGAAAAGTGAATTGGAACACGAAAAGACTTGTAGGTCAGTGAAAGTGGAGTTTGGAGTAATTGGGAGTCTAGGTTTTAGTGTAGTGTTGCACGTAAATATGCCTAGATAGGTACTACAAGCAGGTAGATACTATTTCTATAGATGGTCTTGGCCCAAACCATTGAGTATTGAGTGGCTTTAGTTCCCACATATTTAGTTTCGTACTTCTAAGTACCATAATTCTTGTATCATTTGCACTATAAATCGAGCACTTTAAATTGCAGGTAATCATGAAAGTATGGGCGAATAATTAGAGGCTTTGGTATGGTAACCAACAAACTAGGTACATATGACAGATGAACATCCTATTAGATACCTACAGACGTAGCTTAGGTAGGTAAATGAAACCTCGTTTTCATTATTTTCTTAGCATCATTTTGAAGACACTCATCCTAGCAGATTTCATATAGGCACCTAGCTAATTAATTCTTAACCATTTGCATCTGCCACGCCATCTGTGAACCTAAAATTATTTTTTCTGACTGAACTTAAAGATCCCTACATTGTTAAAAGCTGGGGCGATACATTTAAATGTATACTGGTTAGCACGGTAGCCATGTAATATTGATATTGTTTCTCTGTAGGTTTATTTAATTAAATTTTATGGGTGCTGTGTTTTACTACTTTAATGTGTTATTGTTCCTGTTGAAACCTGGTTTTTGGCCAAATTTTTTTTTTCGTATTACATATATGTATCTTCCTTCCTTATTCAGAGACACAGCAGCATGGCAGAACGGAGAGATAGAGAAGCAAATCTTCAACGTCCAAGAAGACCTCCAGCAGAGCGACTACTCCTGGGACAGCGACGAGGACCTGCATCGCGAGAGCGGGAAACACAAGCTGCTGTTGGAGAATATTGACCTCCTGAGGGGAGAGCTGCCGATCTTGAAGGATCGGATCAAGAATGCCAAGATTTGTGGGCCTGGTGAGCTTATACATGCCTGCATTTAATTATATGTGTTTAACCGTATTTATATTAAATATTATTGCCTACCTACCTACTAAATACTAAAGCCATCGATCTATAAGTAGATTTACTAATTTGTTCATTGCGCCCCGCGGCTTCGCTCGCGTGGAAATCTATGAATGTGTCAAATGGTTTATAAAACTTCCTCTTGAATCACTCTATCTAATAAAAAACCGCATAAATATTCGTTGCGTAGTGTTAAAAGATGTAAGCATACCTACATAGGGACAGACAGCAGCGGGAGGCGACTTTGTTTTATACTATGTAGTGATATGCCTAGGTATATAAATAATGAAGCCATCGACCTAAATGTAGACACACGTAGATTGAGTCATTAATTGAGTCATTGCAATAAAAAATAGCTTAGATATCTTTCCAAATTTTCTGCAAAATACCTACCTACCGAAGATTTAATAATTTCATTTACTATTAGGTACCAATACAGTTGGTAGGTAGGTTAGGTAGGTACTACAGTTTGAATTACTAAATCAAAGATTTACCTAAATCTGTGCACTAAATAGTAAATAAAACAAAGTCGCTTCCCGCTGTCTGTCTGTTCCTATGTATGCTTAGATCTTTATAGCCACCCTACGGATAGGTTATGCAGTTTTTTGTAATAGATAAAGTGATACAAGAGGGTGGTTTATAAACCATAGATTTCCTCGCGGGCGTAGCCGCAGGACAACTAAATATAATTATAAATTATTCCTCTACTCGTACCTACTGCTTGAATAGGTATTCGTGAGGCCAGGGCGTAGGTAGACAGATACGGACCTGATCTGACAACTGTGTTGTGTAACAAGAACTTTTACAAGCTTGACCTATATTAATACAGTTTGTGTGACCTGGGTTAAGGCCAGGTAGACTCCTCCCATAGCGTGCTTTATTAGAATAAGGAAGTTGGGTAAAGCATTGAATAAATCTATCGTCTTTTTCAGATTGCCGCCTAAAACACGACGATTTGAATATCAACTTGGACATTTTGACCCCAGTAAGTTCATTATTTTGTGCTGTAGTTTTAACGCTTTCACTGCCCCGCAGCGGATACCTCAGTGCAAGAACCAAATTTGCGTCGTCGGCAATGAAAGTTTTAACTTATGGTACTAAAGTTATTTAAAACGGGTATATTTACCATGATTTGATTTTTGAGTTTTCCAATATCAAAAATAAAAAATGACTTTCAATCATTAAATGACTTAAGTGTTAATAACCATGATAGTTTCAATAGTTTTATTAACATACTAGCGGACCTTCCCGGCTTCGCACGGTTTTAGTACGGATCCCTAACTTTTTTGTAATTAAAATAATATTGCCTACGTTCACCGGGAATAGTGTAGTTTCCCAATGTGGAAAGAATTTTTCAAATCGGTCCAGTAGTTTCGGAGCCTATTCATTACAAACAAACAAAAAATCAAACCTTTCCTATAATATTAGTATAGATAAGGTATTTAACGGCTTCTTTTCGTTCGCCCGGGTTGGGTAAAATGCCTCTCGGTATGTACCTGTACCTACCCAGGATATGTTTAAAGCATAAAATGATATTGATATTGTTGCGACATTTACTTTGATTTTTTTATATTCTTGTTAGGTTATTAGGAACTTTCGTTTATATTTAAGTTTTATCAAATTTTATCATTATGTAGTCTAATATTTTATTTAATCTGATTTAACTGTGACATTTATAATTATTTTTGTATGTTTTATGGTTGTTAGTCCGAAATAAATGAGTTAAATAATAAAATCTACCAAGCATCAGTTTTTATCTATTTTGCCATTGGTCCAGGTTTGATTGTATTCTTTTTTAGGTTATTACTATTATATTTAATTTATTACTATTTTACTTTCTATTATATTAAAAGTTTTATCAAATTTAATTATTAAGTAGTCTAAAATTAACTTAATTTTTATTTCACTGTGACATTTATAATTATTTATGTAGTAGTAGGTACCTATGTTTTATGGGTTTTAAATCCGAAATAAAAGAAATGAGATAATAATAATATTATCTAGGTACCACACATCAGTTTTTATCAATTTTGCCATTGGTGCAGGTTTGATATTCTTGATTATATTTTCAGGCCGAGTTGCTTCGTACAGTGAAAAGGTTCGAGAGGCTCAAAACAGATTTGATCAGCACCCTGCGCAGTAAGGAGTGGCGTTTGGATTCCGAGTCTAAGGTAAATTGCTTGCTACATAAGTCGCTTTTTGAGTTGTGATGCTGCAATAAAGTTATTATGTAGGTAATCTGTTTTTTAAGAACTTTACTGTTGACCTATATTTAAGCAAATATATACTATTTCATTTCAATTTAACAATATATTTCCGAGTCAATCTATTTGAGGCCTATGTTCAGCTGTGGACTACTAAAGGTTGATGTTGATGAACTAAATTCAATATTCAATATTTTTATTATACATAGATAACGATCAGAACACCTGGAACATATAACTGCAGATCCTACAAACAATTGTCGGGAATCGAAAACGCAATCTCCTGCGTCGCGGCCTCGCGGGCGGATCTTCGCCCACCGCGCCAAAGTGGTCGTTATTCACTATTATTTCTTCGTTTCAGTTGTTTGTTCGAGTCCACGACCAGAGAACGTATCTGCAGAACGAACTCATGATCGTTCAGAATAATATCATGCGCTTGCAGAAGAATGGACCGTATTGGCAGTAAGTAAATACCTACCTACTATAGATAAACATTAATTATCAGGGTGACCTGTGCCTAACAGTCTAAACAAAAGTGGTGGCCAAAAGTGAAACTAAAAAATCTAAGAATTTGACTATTCCTACTAGCGCCATTATTACTGCATTATATAAACGTAATTTTTAGATCGACTTAGCTTTATCCCCTCTGGCTTTATCTGCATAATTAAAATTAATATAACTAAAAGCTTCAAGATTATCAATTAGAAAAATACAATTTGGCTTTAAAAACTGTGGACGCCAGCAACGAATTAGATAACTCTCGCGAAATGCTACCTAATACGAAATTAACATTTAGGTACTAATATAATAATACTTTATTAATATGACTCCGGGGGTAAATCTATAATTTAGAGGACGTTATAGTTCCATATATCTAAATTGTTGCTTAAGTCCTAGCTAATAATTCAAATTTAAATCTTAATAACAGTTTTAAAAGGACGAATTATTATAATTAGGTCCTGCCTTCCAGACATTCTGCCCGCAAGCACGACGAGCGAGTCCTGGACCCCAAGCGGGGACCCATAAAGAAACTCTTTGGTAACGAACGCCTTGCTCCCATCGCTATTTAATTTTATATCCCTTGCTGCGAACACAAATACTATCTAGATGTCGGGTCGGCGTAAAAAATCCGTCTCCGTAAATAAGAGCGCACTTGTAATGTGAGCTCTTATTTTGTTTAGTTCGATTGAAAGCCAACGTAAACACGTGTCACAATGTCGCACACAATGTGTATTCCAAAGATGCAAAAAAAATAAAAATTGTTAGTTAAAAAAATATAACTTATTCTACGTTTACTTACCTCAAATGTGGTCTTACTTACGGAGGCTTCTTTTAACTTTGATTTTGTATGTGAACCGAAATCTAGATAGCATTTGTGATAGCAGATCCCTCGCGTAAAAATAAAATATTTACCTTGTTTTAAAATTGTAGAATCATTTGCGCTGCTGTGAGCCATTAAAAATGCACCTTAATTATAACATTTACAACGCCATAGTATCTCACAATCTCTAAGCCTCGCTTGCGTAAGGATTGTCTAAAGTATTTAACTGGCTAAAAAACGTATGTGACGTAAACATTTTATAGTGACTTAGTCCATGTTTTAAATTAGTAGGTCCATTCTAAATATCCTATAGATAATTATATTTAAAGACACCCGTATGGTGATTATGTAACTCGCGACCGGTTTGCGACAGGCGTAAATTAAGCAATCAGTGTTGTCAAACGTCAATTTTGTATTAGTTTGACACCAGCTATAACGTCAAAATTGACGTTTGACAGCACTGATTGCTTAATTTACGCCTGTCGCAAACCGGTCGCGAGTTACATAATCACCATACGGGACAGGTAAATAATGTCAGTGACATCTTTTATGTTTAGGAACTAAAATATGTACGTATTCTTACTCCCATAGATGAAGAATCTCTATAGTAGGATCTTTGTATTCCAATCACAGATAAATGACACTTCGATGAACTTCTGTATTCAAATTTCCACTTTTGTACACAAATAAATAAATGATATTGCCACACTGTCGTATAGTTTTAAGCTTTCCTAATTACTAGAATTTAAACACATTGTTATGTTTTCAAAACTTTATTGCGTTGTAACAGTTCTTAGATTTTACTAATAAATTAATTAAAAACAAATGTTTTGGTTTCTGTATAGTACCTACTTATTTTATCCATTCTTACATACAAGTTGATTATTTCCGAGGCAGGTAGTACCTAGGGATCAGGTAGGTTATCTACCTGCATGAAAATCCCTAACAAAGTAAAACTACTAAGGTACCAGATAGATTACCTACCTGATAGCTACTAATAGCCTATGAAATATTTTACCATGCATGTTGAATTTCTTTGGTAAACCTAAGTAATTTTACTTCGTTACGGCATTTTCGCCTTAACATAACTTTAATTTACTAGACGCCATTTTGGCAGGACTACTGATATGGTAACGAGAACAAGGAGAACAGGTTCAGATATTCTATTTCACGAAGGTTTCGCCGGTGACTTTTCTGCGTTTAGTTCCCTTGTGCTGACCTTTTAATAAATTTTTAGTTAAATAAAGATTTTATTATTTTGTTTATTTATTTTATTTTGCGTGGACCCAAAAACACTAGTGACTCGGACCGCGTCGCGATCGAGACTGAGTGATCGAGAATGCTCCCGAGGTTACGCAAACTAATCAATGTGCATGTGCACGGCTAACAACAACCAACATCAAACCTTCTTCGCGAAATAAAATATCAGTAAAAAATCACTATCACTACATACATAGTATAAAACAAAGTCGCTTCCCGTCGTCGTCTGTCTGTCCCTATGTCTAAAACCTAGATCTTTAAACCTACGCAACGGATTTGATGCGGTTTTTTTTATAGATAAAGTGATTCAAGAGGAAGGTTTATGTGTAAGTATATATATCAAAAATCGTGCAAAACCGAGGCGCGTTGCTAGTTAATAAATACAACTTTTAACTAAGTACAACTAAACGTTTCTAATGTGCTTGTATCTAGCGGGGTGCTCGACAGACGTACTCAGGTACTCGCTGTTGTCCAAATCTTCGTACGACCTCGACGATGCAACTAGAACAAAAAAAAATGTTGTAAGCATATTTTTCTGTGGGTTTTTTGTATTCATCCAACAGAAATTATATACAATTGTATATATAAAAAAAAAAATATCTGAGCTCAAGGTACGGTAAGGTAAGGTGAACTATGAATCTCTTTCCATGTGCGTCTTGGGCAATAAAATGTAAACGGTATGGGACCTAAACAGTTTAAATTTAATCTCTCCTCGCCTTCACCCTTTTTCCTATAGGTACTTACTATAAGGAAAAAAGGGTAATGGCTATAGGAGAGATGATCACTCAGCAATGGACCAAAGCAGTCACCATTGTGGCGCATTTTTTGACGCGTAAAAGGTGCATTTTAGCATGAATAACGCCTTTTCACGAGTTGTTCACGCTAAAATGCACCTTTACACGCGTTATTCACGTGTAAATTAGCATAATAACGCTGATAACGAGCGTTACGTTACCTATGTGCTTAAAAAGCCTTGCAGGCTGTGGATGTGAAAGGGAACTTACTACAAGAAGGGCAACAGCTTCTTTCTGTATATTTATAACACCTCAGTACACGACATAAAATATCTTGGATTGAACTTGAATTCTAAATCGGAGTACCTACCTACAGGTACTTGACCATCTTTATTAGAAAAGCGTGTGTTGAGGCTCCGCATTTGAGTCGGGCCGAAGCTAGTATGTACTATGTAATATAGTAATGATGTACCTGCGTAACAGTGGTGCTTGTCCCTGCGCAGGCGCAAGTGGTTGGGGCAGGCGCAGGCGTACCCGCCCGCCGTGTTCACGCACGCGAACTCGCAGCCCGACGTGTCCAGGGAACACTCGTTGATATCTGCAGACATTCATAGAAATTATACATTAGTATATTTAGAATTTACAGATTATATATCTGCGAAGGACTGCAGGTAGCTGCTGGATGCGTCAAGCTGAAGACAGGGCGCTATGGCGCTCATTGGATAGGGTAGTCCGTAAGTACGAATTTTCTAAAAAAAAATTAATTTGGAATAAGTCTTCTCGCTTTCAGTTAGATTTGATTTGTTAAGAGGGATGATAGTCAGCAAAATAATGGATGTGGCCAGCTGACGACGAGGCGTCATGGCGCTCATTCGGAAGCCTATGTTCAGCAGTGAACTAGGCGGATCATGTTTTTTAACATGATACTATAGTACTCAAGTACGCGTGAGTGACTCACCCATGCACCTCTGGCCGGGTCCTAGTGCCACGTATCCGGGCGGACAGCGGCAGATATAGGCGCCCGCTGTGTTCTCGCAGGCTTGCGTGGAGTGGCAATGGTTGATTGCGAACGAGCATTCATCGATATCTGTCAATATTCATATCCATATTTATTTTATTGCATCATTGTGGCCGGCGGCCTCTGTGGCGTGGTGGACTAAGGTCCGCCTACGACGCAGGAGGGTGCGGGTTCGATTCCCGCCTCGAAACAATTGTGTGAACGATCTTCAGATATTTGTTCCGGGTGTTCTGGTCGTTATCTATATAATAAAAAATTAAAAACTGCGTTGCAAGCCTATGAATTAACTGTATATTATGTTACCTTCGCAAGCATTGTCCATCTGTCTGTACCCGGGGCGGCAGGCGCCCGCGTCGCTTCCATCCAAGTTGCTCGTCACATTCACCACGTAAAACAACTTCGAATCTGCACTTCCTGAAAAGTAAACATGAGATTTAAAGAGATACCTATGTTAAAATATTTCGGCCGATCGAGGCGGATTATGCATGACAGCGACAGCACGATTACACACCTCGCCGCGGGAAGAGGTTAGATATAGACTTTGTCGCTAATAGTAAATAAATAAATTAAAAATAAAAAGTTTCTTTATTCAGACACATTTTTTGTCCTCACACACAGAATAATAAATCACAATTAAAGAAAACATAAGACATAAAATTAAAAACACACACACACAACAAGTATTTAAAAAAACCGCATCAAAATCCGTTGCGTAGTTTTAAAGATCTAAGCATACATAGGGACAGACAGATAGCGGAAAACGACTTTGTTTTGTCCTTTTTTACTATGTAGTGATTATATCGCATATTTGTCTTCTTTAATTGATTTTTCCTTTACCGACCGATGTGGCGCGGTGGGCCAAGGTCTACCTGCGACGCAGGGTGTTACGGGTTCGATTCCCGCTTTGGAACAATTGTGTGTACGATCTGCAGATCGATTCCGGGTGTTCTGGTTGTTTTCTATGTTATATTGTATTATGTATATCAGTTAGATAACTGGGTACTAGGTAGTACCCATAATACAAGCTCTGCTGATCATGGGGCTAGATGAGGGCTGTTTGACTTGTCTTTTTTTAATATGAGATACTTTACCTCCAGTTGCATATGACTCCTCAACGTCCGGAGCATAAAATGAATTCACTATTTCTGGCTCTTTCTCAAAAACTGCTTCTGGTGCGTAGGCATTCTGAAAAATATACGAACCTTAATGTTAATAATCGGCTACAGACATTGAAAAACCAATTTATGATTAGTCATCTAGATTCCTAATTAAAAGTACAATATTTTTATATCGAACTAGCTGCGCCCCGCGTGGAAATTTCTGCGCAATTTTACCATGTTTTCTCACCGTTTAAACCTTCCATGGACTACGACAAACATTTTAAAAGCAAATTCAGCTATATCGGCGCAGCCGTTCTCGTGTTTAAGCGAGACAAATGAACAGCAATAATTTTTTTTTTCTTATAAAGATGAATGAAACGAGTGACTTCTCAAACCTCCGCCCCGATCACACCTATCCCTTATTTAGGATTATAGATTGTCGTAAATGTAAATTCTTATACGTGTGTACGGAATAGACTCAGGTATAGTGAAAAGACTCTTATTCCAACTCACAGTAGCTTAGTAAAGACATAGTAAATACAAAAATACCTATAGGTATGTACATGATTTTGTGTTGTTGTCAATAATTCCGTGGTAAGAATTTAGGAAAACTTGCTATTGGTATGTATAGGTAAGTACTTACTTCTTTTGAATATTCATTGCTAAATACGTCGTTGCTCGAAGCATCTTCGTCAGCGAAGCATTTAGGTAGGTCCGGACATTTCCTTATCTGAAAAATTTACAACAATAAAAAATGCTTAATTTATTACAAATTTATTATGTAAAATGGCGTTGACTATTGAGCGGCGTTAGGTCAAAAAGCCACAAGAGATTATCAAAGTCATCCGCGAGCGGAGCAAGCCGTCAGGAGATATGCGATTTGTTTAAAAAATATGTGGATGTCCTATTACATGTTACGCATTTACAATAGATTGCAGAAAAAACACGATGGACTAAAAACAATCTTTTTTGTATAAAGAGTGACTCAGGGGCTGTGTTCGTTAACGTGAAATATCCTGGAATGTTAGTGCTTCTTTTCCAGCTTATGTCCCGTGGGAATGTTCGTTCCTGAACGAAGTTCAGAAAGTAAACAATACTACGTGATACCTCACAAATAATTAGTTTTTCGAGTACACAGAGGTTTCTGTTCTATAAAACCAAGTAAAAAAGTGAGATACCCTTCAAACACATCCTAAAGAGAATTTATTGTCACATTCCCACGAGTATTCAAGCAATTATTCAATCCAACCAATGCGCGCCGGGTTGGTCAATACTTACGAGCGGATCAACCTACAACAGCTTAAATAGCCCCCGAATACTCAAACGCTACTTAGATTTAAGCCCATCTTGATAGACGAATTACTGTACAGATTTTCATTAAACACTGCCAAAAAACCGCGACCTGAGACGTACTTAAACCTGAGATGCGTTTGAGTTTTCGGGTGTAAGACATCAGCAGGCGGAGCGTACTGTCTGAATGTTAGCAATTGCTCGCGTAAAAAGAAATAACAGTGAGCGGAGCAAGCGTAAATTGAAAGTTCCTTTGCTTCCTTTAGCCCCGGTGGTCCGTGTCGTACTGAGGGAAAATGCGTCGAGCTTATCATCGGTCGTGCCTATTCGGTCAATTAGAGAAAATACACGAAGCGCGATACGTTATTTCGACCGAAAATGCGTTGACGGAAACGGAACAGATGCTGAACGGTCGACGCATCATCGGTTCAGTATGAAAGGTTGAATGTCTTATGATATGTTTGTCTGTTCTTGCGTTACGTGACCGATAAAAAAGGCGACGCATTTTCCGTCAGATATGTACGGACCCTAAAACCCAAACATCTCTGGCACTTGGCACTGACCTGCACGTTGTCCCATCCCGCGCCGGCGCGTACGTCGCCATGGCAACGCTGCGAGCGCACCTGCGTGCCGCGGCCACAGCTCGCGGACCAGCCGGACCACGCGAGCCACGTGCCTTCAACCTGCAGTCAATGTCTGATGTCGCACTAACGGACAGAGTTTCTAGCACTTAGCACTGACCTGCACGTTGTCCCCCCCCGTACAGGCGCGTGCATCGCCATGGCAACGCCGCGAGCGCGCCTGCGTACCGCGGCCACAGCTCGCGGAGCACGCGGACCAGCCCGACCACGCGAGCCACGTGCCTTCTTCCTGAAATCAACGAATTTTGGATTGATAATTTGGCGTGTTTTAACAACCATAAGCCGACTTCAAATTCCTAAACAAGGGTTTAAAACTTAGTTTTACACAAAAAATCATCGAAATCGGTTGGCGTGATATTGAGTTATTCGTCTATTTGTGGCGCACATACTTAATGCAAATTTAAGAAATATGGATGCCATATCAAAACTGGATCGAATTAAAATAGGGCCACACGGAATGTACCAGCTTGCAAATAAAAAAAAAAGAATCATTGGTTCACCCAGTCAAAGTTCTGAGGTAACAAAACAATTAAAAACCTCCTCCTTTATTAAAGTCAGTAAGTTAAAAAGGAGTCAAATTACTTTGGGACACACATCAGCCTTTACACGATAAAAACACTACTTATTACGTCGAAATAGGCTTCCTCTAAAAAGCGGCACATTGGTAATTTTGGCAAATGCTGATACATAAATAAGAAGAAAAGAACAAGAAACCTTTAGATACCTTGTTAGATAGTAAGTTTGTGAGTTGGAGCCAAACTCGTTCCAAGCATTTTTATCGTCTAGAAATAGAAATAGCCTTACCTCGCATGGGGGCATTTGACATTTTCTTTTGTCAGTCGAGGGTCCTTTGCACGCCGACTCGTCGACCAATATTCTGTCTGGTTGGCTGGCTTTATCTGCAACAGTATACTATTCAGCACTATACAAAATACAAATACAAAAATCTTTATTTGAAACAAAAAACTATATATACTAACTACATACATATATAACTACCATATAAAATTATGTATAGGGTACTATTGTTGGCTGACTACTGGAAAAGTTAAGAAACTGTGTATTATATGAAAAATGTCAAAGATTGCCAGCATCACCGAAAGCCAGCTAGTCCACTTATGAGCATGGCGCTTCGCAAATCAACAACCGTGGATGGATAGGATAGTTGGATATATATTTTATATTTATATACATAATGTTAAGCTACTTAGAATAGTGATTAATTTAGTTTTACTCAATGTAAGTTAAGTACCTTAGTATTATTAGTGTTTTATTAGTCTTTGGTATCATGTAACATACACAACATCAGTAAACTAAATGCTTTAAACATAAGTATTTCTTTTCTATACTAATATTATAAGAATAAGAAATGTTTTATTCGGCCAAAGAAAACAGGCTACACAATTAAAGCAGCAAACACACATTATAAAGAGGAAAGGTTTGATTTTTTGTTTGTTTGTATTGAATAGGCTACGAAACTATTGGACCGATTTTAAAAATTCTTTCACCGTTGTGAAGCTACACCATCCCCGGGTGACTATAGGCTATATTTTATTTTTGAAATGTAAAATTTCAATTAAACGCGGATGAAACCGCGGGAAACAGCTAGTTTAATAATTTTAGCACTCTTGTCGCCTGAAACACAGGATTTCCTAGTTCAGGTTAAATTGTTATACTTAGCTATATTTATTTATTATGTGCATTTATGAGTTTAAAAGACTGCAGGTAGATGCTGGATGCGGTGAGCTGAAGACAGGGCGCTGTGGCGCTCATTGGGGGAGGCCTATGTCCAGAACTGGACTAACATAGGCTGATGATGATGATGTTTTATCTAGCCACGAGATTTCACGGATATTTCTTTAATAGGGTGCAATAATATTCAGTAAATTCACCAATAACAGTGCCATCTTCATGTTGGTACAGGCAGGTGCGCGCGCGGCGCTGCTGTCCTAACCCGCAGGTCGCGTTACACAGAGACCATTGGCTCCACTTGCCCCATTTACCTGGAACTGAAACATAAAGTGAAGATTAAAAATTAAAATTATCAATAAATAAATTTAAAAAAATTGTTAAGCATATTCTTTGTAAAAAGGCTTATTACAAAATATCTGATTATCTAAAACAGGGATTCCCAAAGTGGTCGATATCGGGTCGACATAAACGAAAACTGATTTTGGGGGTCGACGAGGTCTAAAAATAGATTATCCTATTAAATTAACACAAGTTCTTATTTAAAACTTTCAAGATAGGTACTGTATTGTTTATGTTATGTTACGTGTATTAAGAATAATTAATATTTTTGTAGCAAATAGCATTGTTGTAGTAATTAGTGTAGTTTTTCATCTTGTACGAACTTAAGACTTTACACTTAAGTTCGTACAAGATGAAAAACTCGGCAAGTCAGTGTGGACAAGTTTGTGCAAGATAATGAGTTCGAGCGTACGTCTTTCAGGCGCGTTTTGACTTGCTCTCTACATATTTGACGCTTACGCGATTTAAAACGAACGAATTCATGAGCAAGTTGAAGTCCAATCATGTTCCTGATATTTTACTATTTAACGAGCTTGCACTTAGGTTGAAAGTTCATTTGCGTTTTGAAATTCGTTGGAGCTTGAACGATAATAACTCATATAAGTACTCATTTATTTCAAGAGATTACAAAGTTATTACATAGCTAAATTAAGTGAAGTAAAGTGACTGAAAAACAATTTACAAAATGCTGAGCTCCCTACGCGAGTTAATAGCGTAACCATACAATAATCTGCAGTTTTTTTTGTTTAGGTTCATCCATCACACTGAATGTTTTATTTTCTCTTTGCGAATTAATAATTTGTAATAATCATTATTAATTAAACTTGATATTTACTGAATTCTTTATAAAAAAAAGTCTTTAAATTTTGATGAGAAAATGAAGTCAACTTTACTCACTTAACCAAGTGCAAAGTTTTCCAATTGGTACCTTAGTACCTAGGTATTTTATATCAATAGGAAAAAACTAAAGTTAGACGTTTAGACTATTATGAATAGTTACCCTTATTCATAATAGTCTGCTAACTTAAAGCATTGCTAATTCTCACTCTGTCTTCTTCTATTGACCTAAGTCAGAATAAAAAATGCTAAAAAATGCAGCTGTTTTAAGTTAGCGGACCATAATGAATGAGGGAGTTGATCTTAAAAGTAGGTAATTTGGCCATGGGGTCTGAGGTAACAGTTCATTTTGGAAAAGGGGTCTCTTGTCCAAAATAGTTTGGGGATCCCTGATCTAAAAGATAAAAAAGCTTGGAACGAGTTTTGCTCCAACTCAAAATCTAACAATTTACAGATATGCAAATCATATGTACTAGACACAAAAGTTATGAACATACTAGTGATTTCGTCTCACTTCTTCCACTGGTGGACAAAAAAATTAAGTGAACATCAATATAATAATGAATAGTATAAAATATGACTTGTCTAAGTGCTTATTTGTAAGCCTAAAGAAATAAACTTTCATTTCATTTCATTTAATTACTAAACAAATTAAGAAACCTCTAAGAGTGGTTCACCACCACTGTTTCGTGTCTGTAAATGATCTATACTACCAGTAGGTATGTACTATCACATGTACGCCGCGACGTGTTGCCCGGACAGTTGTTAGCGACTGGCTGTAATTACTCCTTAGAGACACGTTATAACGTAAACTGCTGACCCGCGGGAACATGTAACGCTGTATGGTATGCAAACCGTACACAGTAAACTAGTCGTTATACCTTGCACTATAAGATTGTATGTCGTATGCGCAGTGCCGGCCTCGTTCTCCGCCACACAGAGGTATTGCCCCGCGTCCCGTGACGTCACACTCCACACGGCTAGCAAGCTGTTTCCAAGGACTGGGTGGATGTTCGATGAAGTTGGGCTCAGCTTTTGTGTATCCTTGAAAAAAGATAACATAGTTTGAATAGTCAAGCAATAGAGATGATAGGTTTCCGAAAGGAGGTAAATGTAATAAAGATGAAATTAAATAATATGGGTTTTATTAGGGTTATAATAATAATAATAACCCGCTCACGAGCAATCTTCGTGATGGTGAAATCGGGGTCGCACCTCTCGACACCCCTCAGTCGTAAGTGCCGATGTTGTTCCTCTCCAGTATTTACGCCGGCTTTTTAAGGAACCCATCCTGCAATCGGCAAGCCACCGTCTGCCACTCTTAACATTATGATTGACATGTTTATGGCAGACGTCCGCAATCTCCCCTAGCCCGATTACCCAGTCCATCCATCCATCACAATAGCCTGGTTTTATTTCTTTCATTTTTCTTTGCAATAGTCTCTACACCTGGCGGATACCATCTGTGGGTGTATTATATTGTGCACCCGAGGATGATACCCGCTATGTGTAGCCATCGCCTTTAGATTAACTTTCTCAAAGGGCCTCTGTGCTGTTGGCTTCGGCCCCACGCAAGCCTTCCAAAGGACCGGGTCACTTTATGGCCCGAGATCATGGTAAATGAGCGACATAATAATAATAGGGGATTATTATTATTATAAACCTTGCGAAGGTTTACGCACTATATAACTCCCTGCCAGCAATGCTGGGCGGCTACAGACATACCTTTAGCCAAGTGATAGTAGGCAGCGGGTGTCCATCCGCCTCACACTTCAGCACGAGGCTCCGCCGCAGAGGCACGACGCGCTCGACCTCCCCGCCAGCAATGCTGGGCGGCCTTAGCACCACGACGCTGAACACCAGCTCGGCGCTGCCGGCCGCATTGACCATTATACACGAGTAGTTGCCGCTGTCGGACACTTGTGTGCGGTTTATGAACTGGAAATAACAACTAATAAGAATATCAGATATTTTATACCTTTTGAAAGAAAGAAAGAAAATAAATTTATTTGACACCATACATAACACATAACACGACACATTACATACCACATTACATAGTAAGAAAATAATAAAAACAAGAAAAAATTATAAGGAAATAGATAAGACATACAGAATAGAGCAAATACGTGTTACATAAGGGACCAAAAAGGTCCCTGTCTCAGCATTATGCCGCTACAAGCCTAACTTAGTAGCGGCGCTGATTTTCAGGCAGGTCCTGCTTTACGACGTTTAGCACGAGCTATGCTTTGCTTGGGGCCAGGGATGCTGTGTGAACTGTCCAGCATATTTTATTTTAATACATAAAAATACATTGCAACGTCTCCACAGATATTAAATTCAACTAAGCAAAAACACAAAAAACAAACGTAGAATGGAAAAGTCAGCTAAAACCTGATATGTAATTGATTTTGAATTAATACCATCCGACCCTAACAATATTATTTCCTACTATTTTTATGACCTCTGTGGCTCGTAGACTCAAGATGGCAGCTGCGATCCGCCATATTGATGTTGACCTTGAGAAACGACAACTGGTGGCAACAACCCGATGTTCATAATTTCTAGTACCTTTTCGGCCAATTAAGTCTAAATCCGGGACAGTTATCTTACCAAAGTAACGTTATCATCCGCCAACGCCACTCGGCTGGACGCCTCGACCTCCGTGTAAGGGTGTTTGATCCACATCACGGCCGGCGCCGGGGTGCCTTCCACTGGACATGATAATGTAAGTGGCTTATTGACGCGCACTTTTACAAGCTTGATGGCGTCTTTTGGCTGTGGCGGTGGCACTGAAAATATAATTTTAAGATGGCGCTTAACGATTCTTAAGTTCACAGTTAAATAAATGCCTCCCGCAAACAAATAAAAAGGGGGGTTTGCCATAATCACCACGCTAGGCAGGCGGATTGATGATCGCAGTCGAGTTATCTAGTCAAGCTGAAGACAGGGCGCTATGGCGCATATTGGGGGAGACCTATGACCAACAGTGGTAGTCCACTGCTATAGGCTGATGATGATTTTATGTTGTAATAATTATATTTCAGAACTGACCACTGAACTTGGCACCTATTTAGATCTCACTTATTTTGGTGTTAAAGTCAACAACCAAGGCATATAATGTATGTAGGTATCAAGTTCATTTATTGGTCAAATCATTATTACTACATTGAATGAGCGAATGTAATAGCCTACATACTAAGCACAGTTACTTCGTAGGCCACACTGTCGTTGCCCACTCTGTTCCTCTGCACACACTTGTACACTCCACTCTGCTCCACGCCCGCATTGTTTGATACCACCACCTAGGATATGATATAAGATACATTCAATTATCCATACAAGAACAGAGATTTCCCACTATTTAGTACTATATTAAATAAATATCTTATCACCCAAACTGTCACTCATCCTACAAATAATATAAATGCGAAAGTTATATATGGATGTTTGTTACTCTTTCACGCAAAAACAACTGAACGGATCGGGCTGAAATTGCTAAAATTTAGTTCTAGATTTGGATTAACATAAAGGTTACTTTTTATCTCGGAAAAACACGTGTGAAACTACGGGAAGCAGTAAGTAAGTAGTGCTATTTGCTTTTAAACTACGAAAAGTAGTTTCCTTCTATCCGGTAGAGGCGCTGTAAGGCGCCACTGTATGAGGAAGGATGCGAAAACTTTTTTGGTCATCTTAACGAATGCATGACTCAAACTAGGCAAATAGGCATGCTCATACAGGTTCGTCTACAAGATTAATATTCATTTATTCTCAAAAAGACAAATTCCATAAAGTCACTTACATAATAACAGGGTTCTTAGGTTAAACATAGATAGATACATATAGGTTGTAGTCGTTCAATAGCTGACTTATGTAATGGTGTAAGAAGTTAATTATCATTTTGACGAACGATGTGGCGCGGTGGGCGAAGGTCTGCCTGCGACGCAGAAGGTTGCGGGTTCGATTCCCGCCTCGGAACAATTGTGTGTACGATCTGCAGATATTTGTTCTGGGTGTTCTGGTCGTTTTCTATGTATAATAAAAAATGTCTATCTATGTAATGTATTGTATTATGTATATCAGTTATCTAGTACCCATAACACAAGCTCTGCTTACCGTGGGGCTAGATAATGCTGTGTGAATTTTCCAGCATTATTTATTTATTTATGATAATATGTTGAGCTAATTTGAGTTGGAACACATTAATGACCTTACACTTTTAATTTGGGAGGGTAAATTATTGTAAATCTGTACGCCTTCAGATAGATTTTTTTCCATAGTAAGTCCGAATTTTCGGTAGAACGATAAAGCTGGCACGAGGTGAACTACGTTTCATTATATCTCCTACTTGAGTGTAAGTTAAATTAGGTAAAGGTAAGTTAATAAGATTCGTCTCACCTCTCCATACTCTTCCATCACCATGCTATCATCAAACAGTTTGAGTGGGAGGTCATCTTTGAACCAGTAGGTTTGCGGAGCGGGGTTGCCGAGCGCGTGGCAGTGAAGGTAGTAAGGTTGCCCGGTGAGGACTTCGAGCTTGGTTGCCCGGTTGCGGATTATTTTAGGAGGTTCTGGAATGAGAAAGAAAATGTTAGCTCACGAAACACTCACAGCACTTTAAGATGAAGTGGGTACCAAAACCCACGTTCCGACTGTAGAGAAAAAATATTTAACGTATTCACTGCCCAGCCTCGATCGCCTCGGTGCGACCTGCAGGGGCCGAACGAAGAACGACATTATGCTGGGCTATGAAAGTTTTAAGGCAACATCGAATTTTTTATAATAGTTCAGGTTTTTAGTAAGTAATCGAAGTCGAAAGACGATTGACGGTGTTTAGTCAATCGCAAAGTTTCCTCTAAATTTTTATTTATACAGAAAAATGAGATATTTACGACAAAAGCAGATTCATTGGTAGTTATTTATCATATTTCGTCTCCGTGTTAATACTTTACACGATTATGGTTTTATTGAATTGTGTGTGAATTTTCCAGCATTATTTATCTATCTGTTAGTACTTGCCTAGAACCTCCACCCTAACACTTCTCCGATCCTCCCCCGCTTCATTAGCCACCACGCAAGAATAGACCCCTGCCGTGGACGTTTCCACGTCGAGGACCAAGTCTGCGTAGTTGACCCCTCGTATGTTCTCTCCGAGGAGTTTCCCGTTCCTTAGCCATTTTACTGTAGGAGCAGGTTTGCCGGAGGATTGGCAGGCCACGCGGATATGTGCACCTAGCTGGAATACAAAGCATTACTAATTAAATACAAATCTTTTTAAAGATGTAGCTATGAGCCTGGAATCATAGACTACTTTTCATCTACCTCGTAAGTCCCCGCGTACTTGTACAAGTACAAATTAATGACAGCTGTTCAGACCTGACATTTGTACTAAATAGATGGAGTAACTGCCTAATGTACTCACTCACACAAATACAAAATATTTTTAATTATTTCCTTCTTAAGAAGGTGCTATACATCACAAACATACCGTAAAAAAATACATACAACGGTCCCTCACTTCAAAAATTGCCTAAAATCGACATTATCTACATTACCTAAGGTTTGCTGGAAGAAAACTCTAACTCAGGGTTAAGCTCGCCTATGTACATATCTTTTTTAATTAAGTTATTTTTAAGTTTTGTATGTGTACAATAAAGAATTAAAGAATTATCTTTGTCTTGGTCTGAAGCATTATTCTTAGTTTGTACTTGGTATAGTACAGCCGGCAGATATGACTACTAATGTTATTAAAACACAGGACTTACGAGGCTATAAATCAGTTCCCATGAGATAGTAATAAGATTAAAACGTTTACATAGAAACAACACGTGCGAAGCCGCGGGCAGAAACTAGTAATTCACATGCCGCCGACAACCCAGCAGGCAAAAGAGATAGGTACAGCTTAGTATAGCACCTCAACAGCGTATATTGGTCCACAGCTGGACGTAGGCCTCCCCATGATAAGCGCCTTACCTTATACTGCTTTTAATCATAATTACAATTGTTAGAAACAATAACTTTCAATAATCGACGCAAAATATAGTAGGAGGTAGATGCTGGATGCGGCATGCTGAAGACAGGGCGCTCGCTGTGGCGCTTATTAGGGGAGGCCTATGTCCAGCAGTGGACTGCTATAGGATGATGATGATTATGATTCTACTAATTGACTAACCGCAAGCTCAAAGCTCCTCCCAACACTAACCCCCCCACCCCCCTCAAACAGCACGACATCCTCAACACGCGCCGCCGACACGACGGTCACCGCGTAAGCTATGTGCGTCGCTCCGGCTTTGTTCGCAGCGTCGCAGCGGTACACGCCTTCCCCTAGCTGGGTTATGTTGGCGGTGGTGAGCGAGGCGTTCTCGAGGTGCCAGTTGGTATTGCTGTAGAACATAAACACTTATTTTTACTTTATAAATAAACTAGTTGCGCCCCGCGGCTTCATTTGCGTGGAAATCTATGTGTCTAATGGTTTATAAACCTTTCCTCTTGAATCACTCAATCTATTTAAAAAACCGCATTAAAATACGCTGCGTAGTTTTAAAGATCTAAGCATACATAGGGACAGACAGATATCGGAGCGCTTTGTTTTATACTATTTAGTGAAAACGCTGGACAATCCACACAGCATCACTAGCAGTTGGTATCCTATAAGAGGTCAGCCTTAAGCGTCTATCTTAAGGGGCTTCCGGAGGGACGAATTCTTCATACAAACGTAATATCAAAATGATTTCTAATTCAAGCATATTTCCACTATAATATTGCATTATTTGTATTAAAATAGTATTTATCTAGGTTCCCAAATAGTTTTTTTTTTAAATACTTAAAATTAAATTAAAGCCAATCTCATTTTGCACATTTTTATGCTTAAATGGACAAGTTTTCTTGCTATTTGTTTCGTATTAAGAACATCAATATCTTACGTTTTATTTATTAAGGAACATAGCTTATATTGTCTCATTACAGAATAACAATACTTTGTGAAGAATACAAAAAGTTTTCAGTCATAATTTTTGGTATTACGGAACAAACCAAATTTTGAACGGCTAATATTGCTATCACGCACGCATGTGGCGCGGCGCAAGGGTAAACAGGGACAGCGATATTCGGAGCGATTTTTGCAAGCGACGATCGCCGGACCCTTAAAAGGATTGGATAAGACTTGGTACACTTAAGATGAGCAAACATACTTATAAGTCCAGTGTAGGCTTGGTTGTGGGGAGCCTCTCGCGTAGCATTCCAATGTTGCGTTGGATCCTTCTATCAACGAGACCTCCATCACGTCAAATTCTGATATAAATGGGGGCACTGCAACAATATAATTATGAATATATTTATTATACACACACACACATACATTATGATGACACTACGCAATTACGGCAGAATATTTAGAGTAAGATAATTTTAAAGTTCTCAGTAAGCGAATTTTGTAAATTATTTTGTGTATTAAATATTGTATATCTTATACCCTATAGTAAATATTATAAGGCATAAGATATTTATTATATTAATAAAATAATAATGTTTTATGGGCAAAGATCTTACTATAAGGAACATATACACATTTTCAAATATATTGTCCGACCCGAATAAATTCATAAATAATACTGGACAACCCCTACAGCCAGCTGCAGGAAAACATTTCATTTTACTGAACAAAGGCTATAAATTATCAGAGTTTTAGATAGTAAGAGATTTCTATGATAACTCTACTAACCTAAAACGTCCATATGAAACAGTCTATGCACGCTGCCGTGCGCGTTCGCCGCTACACATTTGTACGTGCCCGCGTTCCGAAGTCGCACGTTCAATAACTTCAGAACGTGATTGTTTTGGAACAATATAGGCTTGGAATTGAACAGCCATTCAATCTGAAAAAAAAATCATATTCATCATCATCGACATAGGCCTCCCCTAATGAGCGCCATAACTCCCAAACATGCACCCAGAAATGACCAGGGTGAATTAAGTCTACTAAAATTTTACTTAGTGTACCCGGGTGAATTAAGTATGCCGCCCCCAAACTTCTGCTTGCCGCATCCAGCATCTGCCTGCAGTCTTTCGCAGTTCGTCATCCCACCTGGCCAGAGGGCGTCCTTCGTTTGCCGAGTCGCGGTCGAGTCACTTATGAACACGTTTACTCTAGCGGTTGTCGCCAGCTTTGAATCGAGATTATTTCTCCCATTTGGAAGCCAGCTACCAAACCTGGCTACGAGGTGGGACTTAAGAATTCCTGTTTGGTAGCCAGCTTCGAATCGGGATTATTTCTCCTATTTGGAAGCCAGCTTCCAAAACTGGCTACGAGGTGGGACCTAAGAATTCCTGTTTCGTAGCCAGCTCTGAATCGGGATTATTTCTCCCATTTCGTAGCTAGCTACCAAATCTGGCTACGAGATGGGACTAAAGGGGTTTTTCGTGAGATACCGCCGGTTCACTGCCACCTAATTGATTATTATGTGGGATATAATAATTTTAATTCCTAGATCATCATTATAAGCGTATGATTTTTAGGATGTGACTGTATATTTGGAATGTTTTGTGTTCTTTTTATAGGAGTCGATGCGGCTTGCGTAGTATCGTGGTAGATGCCACTAACGGGAGGCCCGTTACCCAGTAGTGGTTAAAATTGAGCTGTCGATGATGAATTTATTTCTATTGACATATAAGAATATTTCTTATTAATAAAGAACTGAACTGAACTGAACTATTCTTATCACCGAAGGCACTTAGAATCATTCAATTAGAAGACCGATGCGGCGCGGTGGGCGAAGGTCCGCCTGCGACGCAGGAGGTTGCGGGTTCGATTCCCGCCTCGGAACAAATGTGTGTACGATCTGCAGATATTTGTTCTGGGTGTTCTGGTCGTTTCCTATGTATAATAAAAAAATATCTATCTATGTATTGTATTATGTATATCAATTATCTAGTACCCATAACACAAGCTCTGCTTACCATGGGGCTAGATAATGCTGTGTGAATTGTCCAGCATTATTATTATTATATCATTCAATAGTCTACAAGTATGTTATTTACCTTTGACAGCGGTTTGGCATCAGTTTGGCAATCCAAATTCACGTCATCGCCTTTAACAACCTCTATAATTTTATTATCCCCATTGTTATGGCCATTTCTTGTCTTTTGAACATCCTCTTTTCTTATAGTAATATATTTCCCATTATTTTCATTTCCATTAACATTTTGAACATTTTTGTGACTTTCATCGTTCAAAACCGTTTCATTCTTGACATTAACATTCGTTACTTGTTCCGCCTCTACGTTTTCTACGACCACCTTAACAGTTTTTAGTTTTGCATCATCGTTGTCAACTTTATCTTCACTAAGGTCATCAGTTTTGGTGTTGTCGATGTTATCAATGAATGTTGGTGGCCACTCAACGTCAACGTGGACACTTGAAAACGCAGAGCCTACTGCGTTAGTGACCACACAAGCGTAAGTGGCTTGGTGCTTACGAGTTACATTTGCGAGGTTAAGGGAACCAGTAGTTATTAGTTCTGCATCCTAAAATAAGGGAAGGTTAAAATTAGAGACATAAGATTTCATTATATATTTAACTAGCTGCACCCCACGGCTTCGCCCGCGTGTAAATCTATGTGTCAAATGGTTTAATAGCCCTTCCGTTTGAATCACTCTATCTATTAAAAAAACGCAGTTTTAAAGATGAAAGCATATATAGGGACAGACAGCGGGAAATGACTTTGTTTTATACTTTGTAATGATATTATAATATCTACATAAAGAGGACCATTTACAATTCAAGGATTAGAACAGAATAGAACTTGGACGACTTAGATATATATTGCGAGACAATTCATCACACAATATTCAAGGTACTTTCCCTCCATGTAGCATGGCTGTGGGGCCTTGTATATTCAAATATGATAGTTTTGCAATTAAAGATTGATTAACATTAAACTAAGGAAAAGATATAAAGCCATTACAATAAAATGTTTATTAGGGTTCTATTTTATAATCATCGAACCTTATACCATTTGACAGTATCGCCGTCTGACGCGCGGATGGGACACTCCACGGTCGCGCTCTCGTGTTCTACCACTGTGGCTTTGAGCTGCGACTCAATGGATTGTTGGACTGTTGGTAGAGCTGAAATAAATAATCAAATATATAAATAATGCTGGACAGTCCACACATGATCTATATCCATAGGAGAAACATATAGAAATGTAATATTTATGTTATAGAGTGCTCGCCCACGGCGGCGTCTTTTTGTAGCGATGTTGTATGCGCGGCGACGGCATGGCTACCGTCAGAGTCGCGTTTGAAACGCGCGACAGTAGCGATGCAAACGCGCGACAACATCGCGACTGTATCAATAAACACGCGACCGTTTCATACGACGTCGGGGGAACGAAGAGTGGAGAGGGGTGCTGTGTGTGGTGATTTTTGATTATGCGCTTTTAGTATTTTAAACGATGAGATATAAACGACTGTCTAATGTTGTATCTACGAGATCCATCTTGCGACTGAAGCGTTCACAGGCATTTCTGTACCGATGCTGAATCGCGACAGCACCGAGTTAGTAGCGATACAGAATCGTGGTAACGCGGGCGCATGTACAAGCCAGCGACAGGATCGCGACTTTATCGATGCGAACACACGTAACATCGCTACAAAAAGTCGCCGTGGGCGAGCTCTCTTACAAACACAACGTACTTCTAGGGAATGATAAAGTTCTGTATGGTTATCAAACCTATTTCGCAAAGCTTATCAGCAAGAATGACAAGAATGACCAAAAAAAATCCTGGAACCTGCCTATTTCTTACGTAATATAGCAAGGCACTCACAATAAACTTCAACTGTGACAGTTTTATTAGCAGCCCCGTACTTATTCTTAGCAGTGCAGGTGTAGTTTCCACTCATATCTTCAGTAGGAGACCGTATGGTCAAAGTAGCGTCTTTGCCAACTTCGTATTGAGAATCTGAATAACAAAATAGGTGGTTAGTGGTGTTAGTGGTTTTTCTATGCGACCCTAGCTTTTTATCGTCTAGCTAGATAGCTATGTTGTAATACATAGACTTTTTACGATGGATATGATTGACAATTTGTTTGAATTTATTCATTGATATAATGTTTGCAACTTACTTGGAGTTTTGTTATAGAGGAGTACATTGCCCTTTCACAGGATACCTTAAATGTACTTGCCTAGTCGTAGTCATAACGAATATACAGATGATTTCGGCAACATAAGAAGTAGTATGATAGTCGTGGACACTCACGATAGGGCTGGTCCACCAGTTCAAAGTCGCTCATCGAGCTATGGAAAGAGCTATGCTCGGAGTTTCTCGGAAGGATTCGTAACGAATTAATCCGACAGAGAACCAAAGTTGGACGTGTGGGGCGCCCTCCGACCAGTGGGATGACGACCTGCGAAAGACTGCAGGTAGATGCTGGATGCGGCAAGCTGAAGACAAGGCGCTATGGCGTTCTTTGCGGGAGGCCTATGTCCAGCAGTGGACTGCTATAGGCTGATGATGAAGATGTAGTATGAAGAAAGAAGAAGCATGAAGTGCTTTCAGTTTTAAATAGTACAATAACATAAAATACCTTTATTCAAATAAACACCGCCTTTAGACCAAACGACATAAGGCTTAGGTTTGCCCGAGGCTTTGCAGGCGATCGTCAGAGCTGAATCCAAGGTTGTCGCTAGATACGGTCCTGTGTAGTTGTCTTCTAATATTTTTGGTGGTTCTGCAAACAAAAAATAAACTTTTTTGTTACGTTTCCCCACCAGCTATCCATTTATGTATGTTTTATTCTAGGAACTACCTGAATGTAAAATTTCAGCCCAATCCGTACAGTATTTTCGGCATAAAGAAGTAACAAACATCCAAATTTTCGCATATTGTAAAATAACTTGAAACAATCAATGAAATTATACCTGAAGATATAGGAATAATATATGGCGAAATATAATTAGACGAAAGAGGCTATTAGATTCTTTGTAAAAACATACCATTGACATTTAGATTTATAAATTTATTGTATGATCCAGCAAGGTTTTCTGCCACACAAGCATAGATTCCTTCATGCTTTGAACTTGCATTTGTTATGTACAGATTTCCGATATCATTGAAGCTGTAACAAAGAGCCCATTACTAAACATCATCAGCATCATCTAGCTCCGAGCTAAGCTAAGCTTGTGTTAAGGGTACTAGATCTATACTAATATTATAAAGAGGAAAGGTTTGATTTTTTGTTTGTTTGTTTGTAATGAATAGGCTCCGAAACTACTGGACCGATTTGTAAAATTCTTTCACCGTTGGGAAGCTACACTATCCCCGGTGAACATAGGATATATTATATTTTCAAAAAAGTTAGGGATCTGTACTAAAACCGTGCGAAGCCGGGAAGGTCCGCTAGTAACTGATAAACACTATAATGTATTCGATTATAGACTCTATGCATATAAAAGAATACTCATTTTGTGTTATGCGTAACATCTAGATCCATTTTCGTAACATTCGATCCATTTATTTTTTATTTTATATTGACGACATCAGATGACGGCACAGACAGCTTGGGGAAGTCGTCGCCACAACTGTAAAATATATCTAAAGATAACGAGTTAAAGCCCATATTTTAATGCACATTTTAGGCTGTGAGGGAGCGGGGCGGCGTTTGATTAAAGTGTGCAGAGCTTTATCATTGAATCGACAAATTTATAGGTATTGCGCAAGGCTCTTGGCGGGGCGGAATATAGCTATTAATAACTAATCTTATTGAACCACTATAGAGATAAATAACAAAACAATAGGTGATTCTTTATCTCAAAGCCTTATAAAAATGTCTTATATAAATCGCCGGCCGAGTAAAAAAGATTAACGCTTGAATTTACCTGATATCCGTATTGTTTTCCACGAAAATAACTTCATTGAACGCCCACTTCATGCTAGGAATAGGGAATCCCACAGCATCGCACTGTAAGTTGACGTCATCGCCGAGTAACACGTCTCTAGACATCTCTAGAGGTGGCTCAATTAATGGTGGCACTATAATGAAAAATATTTTATTACAACAACTAACTATTATAGTAGATATAGCAAAATATTTGACAATTCAGATGTCATCACAAAAAGAAGAGGCTCTATGTTCGGTTGTAGGTATTTATTTATTTGGCGAACAAAACAGAATACAATCAAATCTTTTATTATTTTATTATTATTATGTATCTCATTACCATGATCTCGGGCCATAAAGTGACCCGGTCCTTTGGAAGGCTTGCGTGGGGCCGAAGCCAACAGCACAGAGGCCCTTTGAGAGAGTTAATCTAAAGGCGATGGCTACAATTAGCGGGTATCATCCTCGGGTGCACAATATGATACACCCAAAGATGGTATCCGCCAGGTGTAGAGACTATTGCAAAGAAAAATGAAAGAATTAAAACCAGGCTATTGTGATGGATGGATGGACTGGGTAATCGGGCTATAGGGGAGATTGCGGACGCCTGCCATAAACATAGTCTCATCTCATAACTGTTAGGAGTGGCAGACGGTGGCTTGCCGAATGCTGGATGGGTTCCTTAAAAAGCCGCCCTATTATTATGATTATTATATCTTAAACAAATAGAAACACACAATAACTAAAACTAGACTGTATCCCTAAATATGTATGTGTACACAACATGTTCGAAGCAAGGTTGTATGTTTTTATTTATGTCTGTCGATTGATCCGTCAATTACGGCCCAATTTAAAAAAATATTTCGCTAACCTATACAATATCTATTTATCTATTGATGTTGTTATTATATAAAATTTATGAAAGATGAAATTAAAATTAGAAATGTATATATTTTACAACCTCGGCATCATTCTCTAGAAACTGATTGTCTAGAGATTCTAAAGAATGAATCCAAATCCAATGGATAAATACAAAAATACTTTATTGTACACTAGTTACAGATCATTATAAAAGACATCTCATGATACAAGTACAATGGGCGGCCTTATCGCTTAGAAGCGATCTCTTCCAGGCAGTATATACATTTCCAAAGATCCCGAGGTGGAAATATTGTATTCGCGAGGGATTATTATATTTATCCCTAAAAACTTAAAAACAGCGTAAATATTAAGGAATTTGAAGTCAGTTTTTAGTTTTCCAAAACAATCTAATTATAGTTTAGATTGTTCTGAAACGGCAACATTTTTAATACTGTGAAATTCGTTTAGTTTTGGCAACACCAGAATCAGTAAAAAAAAATATATTTGTCTTACCCCACACGTAGAGTGAGAAAGTGATCGAAGAGCTTCCGTGCTGATTTTTAGCTCTGCAGGTGTAGTTTCCAAAATCAGTCAGATTTGCTACAAATCTGAAAAAAAAATTCACAAACTTCATTTTTTTTATCGGAGGTCATATTTTGATTGAGTTGATTCACTTACCAGTTTATGATTGATAAAGTAATCACTACATAATATAAAACAAAGTCGCTTCCCACTGTCTATCCGTCCCTGTGTACCTATGCTTAGATCTAAATTACGCAACGGATTTTGATGCAGTTTTTTAAATAGATAGAGTGATTCAAGAGAAAGGTTTATAGACCTTTTCACATATAGATGTCCACGCGGACGAAGCCTCGGGACGCAGCTTGTTATAAATAATATAGATTTTATTTAATGTGCAAATACGTTCGTACCTACCTCATTCCGAATTCATCCACGAACTTCCTATCGTCATCTATTGAGACTCCATTCTGCTCCCAAGTCACCACTGGTTTAGGAACACCCTTCACTTCACAAGGCATTTCCACCAGCTGACCTTCTAGCACTTCAAACGCAATAGCATCAGAGTTCTTCGTTGTTATTTCTGCTTCCTCTGTAATCAAAAGTTTACCAAACTCATCATCGGTAGGTAATACCTTAATTAATTGTTTCCAACAATAATTTCACATCTTTACATATTTAGGTACATTATAACAAGGTAACTATATTATATTTATCGCGTTTATTTACGCGATAAATATTTTTTTTTATTCAAACGTGAATAAACCGTTAAAATAGTACTTCTAACTATATGTTATAACGCTTAGGTTTAAAAATATTTATTATAACTAGGTTCTGCATGCAGCTTCGTATGTGTAAATAAAAACCGGTTTAAACTTATTTATGCTGTTTTTGCATCTTACTAATATTATTTAAAAAAAGTTAAAAGTTTCGAACATGTTAAGCTGAAAACAGCACCAGAACTACAGATTCGATCTGCCTGAAATTTTTATCATAATGTAGATGAGAACCCATAATATAGGCTACTTTTTATCTCAAAAACGAATGCATGCCTATCTGGCTTATAATATTAGGTAAAACACTTTACGTTTTACGTTAAGTAGTTATTATTTATTGTATTTACTTACCATAAACTGAAAGTGTAAAGTTCTTGTGAACTGATCCAATAGCGTTAGTGGCGTTACAGGTATAGTTTCCAGAGTTATACACGTTTACGTTATCTATGGTCAACCCGTCCTTTGTAAAGTATCTGAAACATAATATAAAATAAGTACAAGTTGGAAACAAAAAAGGGAGTGAAATGTTGGGACCAAAGCTTATATAATAATTAAATTCATTTATTCAGATAATAATAATCCATGGTGTTAGTTTGCTTATAACTAGATGTTAGTACTTATAATTAACTACAGATTTTGTCCTTTGGACCAATTGGTGCATTACCGGACAGTTAAATTTTCCAGCAATCGCGGTTAGGATGCTGTTGCCACTCCCGCGGGTTCTGCTGAGTAGTGAAGCTGACTTTTTCCGCCAGATGGCATCGAAGGTGTCGGTGCGTGCCTGGGCGAACATGTCCGAGGCACTGCAGAATCGCGGTAGTCGCAACAGCAACCTAAACGCGTTATTATATTGGACCCGTAGAGCATTGTAAGCCTTTTGGGTATAGTTGACCCACAGACTCGCTGAGTAAAATGAAGTACAGTATGCTCTGAATAAAGTTACCTTCACTGCATCTGTACATCTTGCGAATCTGCGGGCCAGCATATTCGCTTATGTAGGTACTTATTCGATAGGGTTCAATTCGATGGGTCAAAACCTTTAGATAAATTCTGAAGCCATCCATACTGAAGCAAAACCTTTCCAGACCTGCCTTATGGATAGGGAATCAATGATCTGTCATTTTAACCAACTTCAAAAAAGGAGGAGGTTCTCAATTCAACTGTTGCTCTTTTTATATTTGTTACCTCAGAACTTTTGACTGGGTGAACCGATTTCGTTGATTATGTTTTGAAACTAAGTTTTAAACCCATTTTCATTATTTTGGATGTTGAAGTTTGTTTATATATTTTTAAGACACGCCAAATTATTTATACCACCACCGAGGTGGACAAACAGGTATACGGCCCGCTTGATGCAAATCGGTTACCGCGGCCAAAGGTCGCCTGCAAACTCAGGGAAATTACACAAGCGCCGAAGCGTATAAATAAAAATGTCTTACAGGACCCTTTTTAAAATTGTTGCCATGAGGAAAAACCTCTTGAGCCTAGTTCACTTCACAACCTGAATGTTTATTTGCATATCGATCGGTACTTAACTACTCACACGTTGTTAGAGTGCAAAGGCCTCCCATCCTTAGTCCACAGAACGAGCGGCGGCGGCGCTGCGGTCGCTTCACAAGACAACTGCACTGTGGTACCCGCGGACACTGTTAATGCGGTGTCGGAAGATACTGAACTCTTTATAACTGGTGGATCTGAAACATCCAGAAATCAGAAATCAATCACTTTTAATTCTTAGGGCTTCACTACATAGTATAAAACAAAGTTGCTTCCCGCTATCTGTCTGTGCCTATGTATACTTAGATCTTTAAAACTACGCAACGGATTTTAATGCGGGTTTTAAATAAATTGAGTGATTCAAGAGGAAGGTTTATAAACCATTTGACACAGAGATTTCCACGCGGGCGAAGCCGCGGGGCGCAGCTAGTACTAAATAAATGTGCAAGATAATTCAAATTTTAAGGTATAAATTATTTATTATCAATTAAAATTAATAAAACAAAAGTTATCAAATAATAGAAATAAATTAAAACTGGCATACCAGTTTTAATTGATAGTTCTATGTCTAGCTCAATTGTTTAAATTGTATATATTCACTGTAAACAATTTAACTAGAAATAAATGAATAATGCTGGGCACTTCACACATGATCGTCTTTTTAAAGAAACTTTTTGTTTTATTTATAGCTTGGCCACACGCTCCGTCTTACCTGCAAGCATGCCTGGTTTGCGCAGGTAAGAATTAGCGTAGACGGCGGAAGCGCGGCCTGTGCAATTGTTGACACAATGTAGATTGGACTGCGCAGGCAAGACGGAGCGTGTGGCCTATCATTCTATTAATCCCGTTTTAAATTATTTTGTATTTTAATTATTATTTCGTTATGTGTTCACTTACATTGAACCACCAATTGAACTTCGTAAGAATCCTCTCCCAATACATTCTTCGCTACACATCGGTACAATCCGCGACTCTGTTCCGTTGCAATAAGACTCAGTTCTGTTCCATTGTTCACTTCAACTATATTATCTGATGCGTTGTATTGCCAGGTTATGGTCGGGGTGGGATTACCAGCTTTAATTCTGAAAACAGTATAAAAAATTCTAAATACTGTTTTTATTAGTACTATTTTTATTTGTGTGATTCACCGTCCTTCATACGATTCTACGCATTCGACACAAAAGGCAAAGCCCGGCCAGTTGGTGCAACATTTCAATGTATAAATATTGTAGGCAGCCGACATAGTTTTGTCAGCCTAACAGCAGCCCGCAGACTATAGGTTCAGCAGCGAGAAGTGACGCTGCGCGCACTTTGATTCAAAATACAACTTTATTTACTACTCAAAAAGGTACAAATTTTATTGACATAATACGAAGACTCCCTGAGGATCGCGCTTGCGTCAATTTGTATCTTCAGCGTCGTGTCTCGGATCAGCTGACCCTAAATGACTATTCGATTTACACGTAGAAAATAGCAAGTCAGATTTTTGAGAAATTGTATATAATTGAGATTCATAAAAATGGAAATATCTTAGATCTGACACTGGCAAAAAAGTGGCAAAGCAGTCACCACCAATATATAATATGATAAGCCAACATAACATAGCATACGATACACAATCTCACCTACATGATAATAAGGCTGAATCTCCTTTGTTCGTGATTATCTCAGAAGAATCTTTCACTATTTTCGGGATCTCTGTAACCAAATAAATAACCGTTTTAGATACAACACCAACATATATTTTAACTATTTAAAGGCTTTATGCCATATACTACCTATCTACCAAGCGTAAATTTTTTTTTTCGAACTCGATCTCCGAATCTACTTTGAAACTTGTGTTTACTATCATAACATTAGAATAAAACACCCACAACAACGATCAACTGCACCTATTTTCATCAAACATGGCCAGAAAACCTCTTGGTCAAGTCATATTTTAAACAAAAAGTAAATAATAAATCCGTTCAGCCGTTGAGAAGCTAAGATGGGACAAACAGGCATACCTACATATACCCAGGCACTTTTAACATAATCTACAGATCCTTTGGCGTCGAGGTAAAAAAAAACAAGCGAAACCTTACCCAATCCATTAACACCCAAGGTCGCCTTTAATTCAACAACCTCAAACCCATTATCAACTTCACACCTGTACAAGCCCAGATTATCAAAATCCATCCGTTTTATAACTATAGTGGTGTTATCTATGGATACTTGTACATTGTCTGTGGTTTGTAGGAGGGAGCCGTTGTGGTACCATGTTGCTATAGGTGGGGGGTGGGAATCTATTCGGCAGGGCAGTTCTACCCGACTGTAGAGTGGTTGGGTTATATCTGAAAATATAAGGGACATTAGAACCTTCTTAAGAAGTTATTAATTGAAGAATATTATATTATATTGAGTAATTTAAATTTTTGGTTATATTTTTAGGCTTTCTACTC
The DNA here is from genome assembly GCA_947044415.1 of Eupithecia dodoneata. Lineage (NCBI taxonomy): Eukaryota > Metazoa > Arthropoda > Insecta > Lepidoptera > Geometridae > Eupithecia > Eupithecia dodoneata. The sequence continues at coordinate 9,670,654 of OX345670.1, forward strand.
CATAGATGATTTCATCAATAATGTTAATGCTTGGCCAGATGCCGCGCAATACAATAGTATGTAAATACAAATACAAAATAAAAATCCAAATACAAAAAATGTATTTACCATTTACAAATTATAACACCTTAACTTAATTTATGTACATATTCTTACATTTTAGAGTTGATTGATTGAGGTGTTGCAATTAACAGTGATCACCCCGCACTAGGCTAGGCCTGTTTCGCGGGGTATCAAAACATTTTCTGTTTGCTGGTAAGGTAAAGAATTTAGTAACAAAAGAATAAAACTAAAGCTAAAAAGTAAAGTAAGAAATTCAATATTGTGCTTAGCTTTACATAAATATTGACATGTATCAATATCATTATATTTAGATGAGCAAATCAAATGTATTAGACGTCTAAGATCTATGAACATACTAGTGGTTTCTTTTTCACTTCTTCCACTAGTGGACAAGAAATTAAAGTGAATAGTAAAACAATCTTATTTGATAATAATTTATGGTATAAAATTTTACTTGTCTGAGTGCCTATTTTGTAAGCCTAAAGAAATAAAAAAAAAGAATTTGCATGTAATCTTTTTGCAACGTTACCTTTAAGTCCTTCCAACACTGTCATCCCCCTCCTAACGTTAACTTGCACGTGATCCTGCGTCACGCCTTCAGAGCTCTCGCCGTAACAGAAGTACGTAGCCTCTACGTTTTCTACGGAGCTGTTCAACGTTAGCTTGCTTAGATATGTGTTGGCTTTGGGGTTTGTTAGCTGAAACAATAAAAAACCATTGATGGATAAGCATCCAGCCGAGTTCTTGTAAAATTTGCATGCAACAATGCATGCAATTCTTTTAAATTAAATATAAATAAATAATAATAAATAACTTTACCACCAAAGTTATCGAGATAGCTCTAAAAATTAGCAAGCTGAAGTCGGTTGGCGATATCTCGCAAAGAACAGACAACCGCTGGGGTAAAGGTGAGTGGAAACCACGACTCGGTAAAAGTAGTGAAGGTCGTCCTCCGACTAGTTGGGATGACGACCTTCGAAAGACTGCAGGTAGATGCTGGATGCGTCACGCTAAAGACAGGTCGCTGTGGCGCTCATGGGGGAGGCCTATGTCCAGCAGGGGACTAACATGTGCTGATGACGATGACGACGAATAATTTATAAAAAATAATAAATATTTTTAAATTTGCAGCAAATGTGCCGAACCGGTCATTGAGGCGATCTTTAAGGAAGGCAAATGTCCAGTTGACGTTCATCAGCCGAGTTGATGATAAAGATAAACATTTTACCCAGATCCATAAAACTTCCTAACAAGCTCTACTTTTACTTTCAGCCAAACCTGCGCGACAAACACGCGGAAAGCGAAGCGAGAGCGTGAGGGCGCCTTTCCATTATGTCGTGACGACTGATAGTCATACGTTTTAAAGAATCGTGACTTGTATATTTAAATCGAGGTGTTCACATACAGGACGACACGATTAATTGGCGTCCTTTTCGTCCAAGACACTTTGGTCACCACAAAAAAAAAACTCAGTTTATAGCTACATTACGTAGGTTATTAAATGGCCACATGTCAAAGCTAACTACCCCAAGCAGTCCATAACCCTTCTTTTTCGCCGGGGATAAATAAATAAATAATGCCGGACAATCCACACAGCATTATCTAGCCCCAAGTTAGACAGAGCTTGTGTTATGGGTACTACATAGATAACTGATATAAACAATACATTACCCACAAAGATAGATATTTTTACTCGTATTATACATAGAATAACAACCAGAACTCCCTAAACAAATATCTGCAGATCGTACAGGTATTGGTCCCGAGGCGGGAGTCGAACCCGCAACCTCCTACGTCGCAGGCCGATCCACCACGCCACAGTGGAAGTTAAAAATACTATCTACTTACAGTATGATTCAAGAACTCTTCAGTCTCGCGATGCCATATAACCCTCGGTGGCGGCTTGCCACTCACTTCACACAACAACTCGTGTACGGTGCCGTTTAGTACGGTGATGTTTTTGTCGCCCGCTATAGTAACTGATGGTTTCATGAGGACTGTGATCTCTACCGAGTCTGAAGCTGTAATAAATAAGAAAGAAAATATTTTTATTTACCTTAAAACTACCATACACAACAAACTTAAAACTACGTAAATTAGACTACATATGTTACAAATGATTGTGCGTAGCAGTGTGAAGAGAGAAGAAATGAGAAGAATTTATTTTTTTAGGATATTATCGTTTATGGAGTACTAGCTGTCCCCCGCAGCTTCGCCCAAGTGGAAATATATTTCAAATAGTTTACAAACCTTCCTCTTGAATCACTCTATATATAAAAAAGAACCGTATTGTATTCTATTGTATTAAGTATAGTCATCTAGTACACATAACACAAGCTCTGCTTAGCTTGGGGCTATATAAATTGTCCAGCATTATTTATTTATTTATTCATCCAGGAACCACGGCCGAAGCTAAGCTAGCAAATTTTACTATATAAATGTTACCTTCGAGCATCCCCCGCTTCCCCACACATCTCCAAACCCCATCCTCAGTGACATTGACCTCCAACACCACCATGCCACCGACCGCGCTCTCCTTAACAACCCTCCCCGCTTGCATCCACTTCACAGTTCTACAGTTATCCGCTTGGCAGTACAGTTGCGCGATGGAATGTTGGCTTTTAGTGATGGTGTGCGGGCCTATGATTTGGACGGTAGGTTTAGATGCTATGGATATAGTGGCAGATTGGTTTGTTGAGCCTCCTGAAATGAAACACAGGTTTAAAGATATTAAAGGAGTACAGTCACTATTAACTTACTGCAGTTGGGTAAAAACAGTTTCGAGAAGGAGGCAAAAGGAGGATCCAGCTAGGCTGGGCAGCATTTGGGAAACTACGTCAAGTCTTCACGTCATCTATACCGCAATGCTTGAAAACGAAAGTTTTCAATCAGTGCGTCCTACCCGCTATGACCTACGGAGCTGAGACGTGGACACTCACGATAGGGCTGGTCTACCAGTTCAAAGTCGCTCAGCGAGCTATGGAAAGAGCTATGCTCGGAGTTTCTCTAAAGGATAGGATTCGTAACGAACAGTAAAATAGTCAAGTATAAAGTATGACTTGTCTAAGTGCTTATTTCGTAAGCCTAAAGAAAATAAAATATTTTGACTTTGACTTGACGTAAACCAGCTTACATGCGTTAACTATGTATGTATGTATATGTATGTACCTCTATTTACAGCGGTACACGTATAGGTCCCGGCGTCCGCCTCGCTTGTATTGACGATGGTTTTGTTGAATTGGTAAACTCCGTCAATGCTGGGCTCCACGTTTATCTTTGTATCTGGAATATCCAATAATAACGGTTTACGAATAAGATAATCGTTATTTCTAGCAATAATTATAACGCACTTTCTATAGACAATGAGCGCTGTCAACATCAAACGCACCCGTAGTAGAAAAAAGCTAATAGCCTCTCGTAGGACGTAGCCCTCGTCGCAATTTTGTTCACGATGTTGTTAACCACTACGGTTCTGACTTTGGATGGTGACCAATATGTTTGCCCGTAACAATTAAATATAAATAAATAATGGCCCATAAATCGACCCATAAATAAATAAAGCTGGACACAATTCACACGGCATTATCTAGCCGCTCGATGAAGCTGCGTAAATTATCCAACATTATTTTATTTTAGTAGTTTTAGCCCGCGGTTTCGTAAGCTTTATTTGTGTCCAATGCGAAAAGTAGCCTATGTTTTATTCCAGGCCTAGAACTACCTGTAAGCCCGATCTGTTCTGCATTTTGGCGTTATGCAGTAACAAATATCCAAACTTTCGCATTTATAATATTAAAGTATGACTTGTCTAAGTGCTTATTTTGTAAGCCTAAAGAAAATAAAATATTTTGAATTTTGAATGCGGATTTAATAAGTGACGACTTGCGAAAGACTGCAGGTAGATGCTGGATGCGGCAAGCTGAAGACAGGGCGCTATGGCGCTCATTGGGGGAGGCCTATGTCCAGCAGTGGACTGATATAGGCTGATGATGATTTAATAAGTAGTTGCTATTCTTTGCTCTAACCAAAACATTATTTAAATTATACGAACTTACTACTACGATTATGTAGTTAATTCGAGGAACATACCAAAATAAACATAGTAGGGGGAGCACAGCGGCCTATATTACAGACTTCTCAGTCTAGTTTAGGCAACTACAAAACAGACAATAGTTTGAACTAGAATCTCATAACGTACTTATTTCCAAGTGTAAGACAAATTAATTATGTTATGTGATTGTAATGATTCTTTTTTGCAATAAATTATTATTTATTTATATTTATTTAACTTACTTCTCGATCCAGGTAAATCGATATCCATCTTAAAACTTAGCAACAAAGCTTCGCTGAAGATGGTACAGGTCAAAGTGACGTTGTCTCCTTCTTCGAGAGTCAGGTTCGCAGGTTCGAAGCTCACTTGTGGCGGCTCCACTGAAAACAGAGAAGTTTAGTTATTGCTTCGATGGGACTCCTATTAACTATAAAGATATATGAATGTACTAATGGTTTCTTTTTCATTTCTTCCATTAGTAAACCAAAAAATTTAATGATCAGAAAATCAAAAACACCTTGTTTCTTATTTGATAATAATTTATAGTATAAAATTTGACTTGTCTAAGAGCTTATTTTGTAAGCCTATAGAAATAAAGTATTATTAATTTTTAAAGGTACATAAGACATTATCCATACCTACATCAACATCTAACACCAAAGTAAACATAACTTGTTTAATGGGTGCCAGATAACTGTTTATTCCACTTGCGGATCTTAGACATAGAATACTTTGAATTAAGAGAACACCGAGGTATGTACGTACGTACAATAAATTGCCCAGAGGTGGGAATCGAGCTCGCAATCCTCACTCTGCATATAGGGTGTACATTCGACATCGTAGCGGTCGCAGGGAGTCGATGGATGGAGGCAGCTCAGGGCCGCTATTTGTGGCGTCGTCGTTTGTGGGAGGCCTATGTCCAGCAGTGGAGCTGTGTGGGCTAAAACTATGATAACGATAATGATGATATAATTGTAATACCTATAATAGACACTTCTGTAGCAGCTTTGCCAACACCAGCGACATTTTTGGCGAAACACTTGTAGGGCCCCGTTTTATCTTCTGTTAGATCTTCAATCACGTATTCTATGGACGTCGTTTGCCTGAAAAAAAGTTTATTTATTCATCACTACATAGTATAAAATGAAGTCGCTTCCCGCTGTCTGTCTGTCCCTATGCTTAGATCTTTTAAACTACGTAACGGATTTTGATGCGGTTTTTTTTAAGAGATAGAGTGATTCAAGAGGAAGGTTTATAAACTATTTTACACATAGATTTCCACGCGGTCGAAGACGCGGGGCGCAGCTAGTTTTATATAATTTAATTTGAGTATGTACATGCAGGTCAAACTGAATTCATACACGCATTATGAAAATATCTTGGTTTAGCCGGGAATCAAACCAACAAAAATGTAATAACCTGAGGGATGCTTCAGGCTTAGGATCGCTATTTGTGAGGTCGTTTGGAGGCCTATGATGTTCAGCAGTGTAAGTACATGGGCTTAATAATAAATAATAATAATAAATAATGTTGGACAATCCGCACAGCATCATCTAGCCGCAAGCTAAGCAGAGCTTGTGTTATGGGTACTAGATGATAAGACTTTTTTATTATACATAAATGTAGATACGACCAGAACACACGGAACAAATATCTGCAGATCGTACATACAATTGTTCGAACCCGCAACCTCCTGCGTCGCAGACGGACCATCGCCCACCGCGCCACAGAGGTCGTCGTGAATGATCAAGGGGTGTATGTAAAGAAATACTTACAAACTTGATATGAGCGGCTGCAGTTTCTGCGTGTTTTTAGTCCACATCGCTGTGAGCGGCACTAAGCTATCCACTTTGCATTTTAGAACTACCCTCGAATGAGCGTGCGCTGAAATCTGTAACATAACATATAAATAATAAATAAAGCTGGACAATCCACACAGCATTATCTAGCCCCATGGTAAGCAAAGCTTGTGTTATGGGCACTAGATAACTGATATACATAATACAATACATTACATAGATAGATATTTTTTATTATACATAGAAAACGACCAGAACACCCGGAACAAATATCTGCAGATCGTACACACAATTGTTCCGAGGCGGGAATCGAACCCGCAACCTCCTGCATCGCAGGCGGACCTTCGCCCACCGCGCCACATCGATCGTCATATATTTAGTTAGTCATAATGTATTTAGTTACCTATACTTAGTTAGTGTATATTTAATCTAATTACTTAATCTTAATAAATTGTTCTAAAATATTTGATATGATTATTGTTACCGACATATCTACTGGTTATGGAAAAAAGGTTTTTTTTACTTATTGTTAGTAGTATAGGACGCCTTCCGGCCAGGTGGGATGACGACCTGCGATGGACTGCAGGCATGGATGCGGCAAGCTGAAGACAGGGCGCTATGGCGCTCATTATGGGAGGCCTATGTCCAGCGGTGGATTACTACTACTAGGCCGATGATGATGATGATGACTTAGTTAGCACTTTCATGGCCCTCCACGTACTCGATCTCATGGAGCTGCGTGTGAGGCTGGCCAGTGAAACCATTATTCTAAATAGTACGAGCATCATACGAAAAATACTCTAGCTAGATAATATCTAGTAGAGTAATAATAAAAATCACTCATTTGTTACCAAAATTTTAACAGCAAACATTGAATTATGATTAATTTTGCAATGTGTTAGTTAAATATAAAAAATCTTTACCTGTCTCGAAGTTGTGAGATACGGCACATCTGAAAAAACAAAACATTTCCCAATATTACCCACACCTATCAGAACACGCGGCAGCGTGTTCAAGCCAAGTTCAAGCAAAGGAACGCGCCGAGTGTATCATTACACGAACCACTTGGTGCCACTTTTGACCCTTCTATAACTCAAAACCTCTTTAACGTAAACACATAAAACTACGTCTGTTTAATTATATCCATAAGGACATGTAGAAGCCCAAATTTCATGAGGCTAGCTCAAACGGTTATAGAGATATGAAGGTTAAAAAGTCGTTAAAATTCACACTGACTGACTGACATATATATAGTACCTAAATCTAACCTACTTCCAGATGACCTAGAAGGATGAAATTTGGAATCCAGCTCGGTAATTGTGTGTAAGCGTAGGAAAAAATCAAAAAATAAAAAAAAGTCAAAAATCAGTGATTTTAGCGACGACGACCTTATGTCAATGGAATAAGGTTTAAATTAAAAATAGATTCGCATTGCAAAGAATAAGCAATAGTACTAAGTCTCCGATTGCGCCATAGAATACAGTGGAGTTTTTAGGGACCGGCCCGTATAATACCTACCTAGTTATGTACCTATGTCGAAGCATTGCATAGAATAAGCAATAGTAGGTACTAACGTCTCCGATTGCGCCATAGAATACAGTGTAGTTGTTAGGGACCGGCCCGTATACATGTACCTACCTAGCTATGTACCTGTTTTCGAACGAATAGAAAGGATAGAAAGGGAAATCAGAAATGTTCTGGAATATATAAAGAGATAGGTATGGCCCGGAAAATCGTAGATTTTTCTAGTTTAGCTCAGCGGAGGTATACAAGCCCAGTTTGTTTGCAAGTTTAGTTAGTTCTTATTTTACAAGTGAGCAAGTGTTAAGGAAAGTAAAGGAAAGAAAACAGTGAACAGTGCAGTGACTTTGTAATAAGTGCGTAGTTGTGTGTATTCGGTACAATAAACCGACACGAGCTGTTTTACTTGATGATCACTCCCGACCAGCCCTAGTTGAAGTCTTACACCTTCGACGAGCCCCTACAAGTGGTGTCCCCATACAAAAAAAAAACATTTTTTTTTTGCAAGAAAAAACATTAAATCTCAATACCTGCCTAGTTTTCTTTACAAAAAGTAATGATATCCCACCAAAACATAAATGTAAAAAAGGAGAGCCAAGTTCAATACAAAAATTAAGATTGGCTGTGGGCTTCCCCGCAAAAAGAATGGAGATATAAATGAGTGCCAAGTCAAATCTATGTAGGTTAGATTTGACTTGGCCAGTTTTTATCAGAATTAAAACGTTGAATAACTTTATAAAATAACTGATGTAATGAAAACTGGCAAAGTCAAATCTAACCTACATAGATTTGACTTGGCACTCATTTATATCTCCATTCTTTTTGCGGGGAAGCCCACAGCCAATCTTAATTTTTGTATTGAACTTGGCTCTCCTTTTTTACATTTATGTTTTGGTGGGATAATAAATATAATGATAATGACACCGGCCGCATGAGCCTGGCTTCGCGGTCGGTGATCTATCGTTTTGATATATTTTTTAATGTTGAATAGTTTCATAATATTTTATTGTATTTTCTATAATAAAAAACTGTATTTTATAACCGGAATTTAAATATATGAAGTGTAATAATAAAAGGTGCACCAGTTCAAAGTCGCTCAGCGAGCTATGGAAAGAGCTATGCTCGGAGTTTCTCTGAAGGATAGGATTCGTAACGAATACATCCGACAGAGAACCAAAGTTATCGACATAGCTCTGAGAATTAGTAAGCTGAAGTGGCAGTGGGCCGGCCATATCTCGCGAAGAACCGACGGCCGCTGGGGCAAACGTGTTCTTGAGTGGAGACCACGACTCGGTAAACGTAGTGTAGGACGCCCTCCGACTAGGTGGGATGACAACCTGCGAAAGACTGCAGGTAGATGCTGGATGCGGCATGCTGAAGACAGGGCGCTATGGCGCTCAGTGGGGGAGGCCTATGTCCAGCAGTGGACTGCTATAGGCTGATGATGATGATGAATAATAAAAGGATAATAGACCGTAGGATAATAGAACACATCACAAACAAGAAAACACAATGGCATATCATGGTGTGATAGGCAGTGATTTAGAACAAAGCTTCTATAGAACCCACCTGGTACTTTAGCTTGCACAGCTGTTGAGCCGATTCTTTTCAGCAGCTGGTTATGTTCATCTTTACCATTTATCTAAAAAAATAAACATAATATGTAACTTGTTTTATTAATTAATACTCATACATAATCCAAGAGAATGTAGGACGAGATGTCGAATATTCTCCGTTTTAATTCGACAGGCAATTTTTTAGATGAGCAAAAGTCACTAATAACGGGATATTTACCATGATTTGATACATAAGTTACTTTTGTTAAAATAACCATGATAGTTTCAAGAGTTTTATCAACTTCTTCGTATTCTAATGTTACAGGGCCAGGTGGCAAAAGTTTTAAGAAGATGACGTTTCATCAGTTTAAATAATTCAATTTCAAAGTGCTATATTATACGTTACAGGATTCCTTTATACGTTACAGGACACTTGGACACGTCACAAATTTCAAATTGCATAAGTTAACTAGGAAATAATGTGATCACTTTCACTCGCCCGCGCAGGCTCGAGCGCATCGCAAGCGATTCCTTTTACCCTCTGTATAGGTGCGGAGGAGACCGCATGCGCTGCGCTCGCGGTGTCCGAGCTCGCGAGGGCTACTTTGACTATTGATGCGCTTACTTGCCTACGACCGTTCTATTGTTCTCGTTGCTAACTGACTTTTGTAAAATAGTTGTTACTTTTGTACCCTCTTTAAATAATTAAGTTGGCTTATTGCTTAAGGGAGGAGGGACGAAATCTTCATACAAACGTAATACCAAAATTATTTCTAATTCAAGCATATTTCCACTATAATATTGCATTATTTGTATTAAAATAGTATTTATCTAGGTTCCCAAATAGATTTTTTTTCAAAATACTTACCTAAAATGAAATGAAAGCCAATCTCATTTTAAACATTTTTATGCAAAAATGGTTGAGTTTTCTTGCTATTTGTTTCGTATTAAAAACATCAATATCTTACGTTTTATTTATTAAGGAACATAGATTATATTGTCTAGTTACAGAATAACAATACTTTGTGAAGAATACAAAAAGTTTTCAGTCATAATTTTTGGTATTACGGAACAAACCAAATTTATTAATATCGCGCACGCATGGGGCGCGGCGCAAGGGTTAAACAGGGACAGCGATATTCGGAGCGATTTTTGCAAGCGAGGGTCGCCGGACCCTTAACTATAATTTCTTTATTTTAAATGTAATGCTCAACTAAAGCTTGCATGAAGTCATATTAAGATAAAATTCTTTTTTAAATGGTTCAATAACCAAAACTATGTAATATACGTAATTCTTAACTCCCTAGTATAAAAGTTTGAAAAAGCTCATTGCCTATAAACGATTGTAAATTTAAGTTAATATTATCTAGGAAAAATGTACACTGGATATGTATTACTATTATATTTTGTTTATAAATAAAGATATTTAAAAATGGAAAAAAAAATATCACTTTGATTTTTTGTTCACTTCAATCTTTTTAAGGTAATGTACCTATAGAAGGCGAACAAGATACCTTTACCTTGTTAGTTTTCGAGTTGGAGCAAAGCTCGTCCCAAGCTTTTTTATCGTTAAGATAATCCGATATTTTGTAAAAAGCCTTTTTACAAAAGATGTGTTTGACAATTCGTTTGGATCACTCACAGCAACATAAAAGAACTCCTCGGGTGGTATGAAAGCCTCAGCCAAGTACACTTTATTTTCCGCATCCACTTCCCTCAGAGGTAGTTCGAAGAGTGTGCTACCGTTCATAGACAATATCTCCGCGAACTCTATGACAACTGGTGGGGTCTTCTGGGTGAGAGATAACATCATGTGGTTATATGTTCCTGCGAAAAAAAACATTTGAAAGGATTTGGCTTGGCTAGAGAGTGTCATATTACGAGATTCTATCAACATCATCTTCAACTCAAGTTCTGTAGTCTCACAATAGTAGACGGTACCCGACTTCGCGCACTGTTGGGTATATCTATCATAACCTTTAAATAAATAAATAATGAAGAATTTATTTATCGTAACTCTTTTAGAAGGTACTCGGTTCTAGAATCCTATGTATGTATTTTTTTGTAATGATAGGGCAAATCCAGATATATATTTTTTTTACGACACTGTACAATACAATACAAAAATACTTTATTGTACACCAGTTACAGATTATTATAAAATACATCACATGATACAAGTAGAAAGGGCGGCCTTATCGCTTAGAAGCGATCTCTTCCAGGCAATCTTTTTTGTTCTACTGTATCATCGGAGCAAAACGTACGAGTTCGAAACAATTTGTGGTTTCGAAAATTTCATTCGTTTCAAATGTGTCTCTTCCATTTTCTAACTCAAAAAAGATTTTTCGCTGCGCGTACGAAAAATTCGTTGTTGAAGTTTTTGTTAACGAAGTATTTATAAATAGAGAATATTTTTTATTGTACAAGCTGTAATACAGACCAGATAAGATACTATTTCTAAACTCTATATACTACTATAGTCCTATTATAATGTTTTAGTAAACTATAATACAGCAGTCTTTTGAATAAAATAAATAAAGTCATTTAAAACGGGATGTTGACCATGATTTGATTTACGAAATATTGGATAACTCAAAAATCAAATCATGGTAAATATCCCGTTTTAAATGACTTTAGTGTTAATAACCGTGATAGTTTCAAAAGTTTTAAAATAAATAAAGTAAGAAATCTACCTTTCAAAGGCCTATAGCTAGTTTCCGCCATGTCCCTAGGCTTTTCCACCGAGAAGCCCTGGTTGAAGGTCAAGTTCGAGAGACCAGAGATCTTCACGGAGTAGTCTTCATCGCTGCCCACGGTTATAGTCCAGTTACCTGGCTCTGGCTGCATCACTTTTACCACCTGGGGATAAGAGCGAATTTATTTTACTTGGTTCTCCGATATATTATTTTCAGCAGTTGATTAATATGTGTGAATATGTTTATTATACCTTCAACAGGCTTTCTAGTATGTTATTTATAAGCTTCTGGTTTTCCTTTAAATAAATATAAATTATCAGATTGTTTTAAAAAAATAAAAACCGACTTCGAATTCCTTAAGGATTGCCTTAAAGTATTGTGCATTTTCCACCTGTTAGGTAGGAGGAAAATGCACATGATGAATGACATCTGATATCTCGATATGAACTGATATCTCGCATGGGAGTAATACACTCCCATGCGAGATATCAGTGCAGATCCCACTTAGAATTAGAACTAGAATCATCATCAGCCTATTCACTGTTCTAGTAGTCTACTGCTGGACATAGGCCTGCCCTAATGAGCGTCATAGCGCCCCGTCAGCCTGACGCATCCAGCATCTACCTGCAGTCTTTCGCAGGTCGTCATCCCACCTGGTCGGAGTGCGTCCTACACTACGTTTACCGAGACTTGGTCTCCACCCAAGAACACGTTTAAAGATATTGAAAGGCACTATTTGCAATTCACTGATTGAAAACTTTCGTTTTCAAGCATTGCGGTATATATAGATGACGAGAAGACTCGGCGTAGTTTTCCAAATGCTGCCCAGCCCAGCTGGATCCTCCACTTGGTTTCTCGAATTTTTTTTTTAATTAACTGATATTAGAATGACTTACCATAATCTCAGCCAAATCGAGCGTTGTCACCAGTTGGGGCGGAGTGACTTGCGTTCCGTTGGGGTCCAACACTGTGATCTGAGGCCGCGCCCCCGACACGGAGACTGTCACCTCACCTAGCGAGCTGTCCACAGGAACCTGATGGAAGTATACGAGGACTTCAATATTTTTAAACCTTACGCGATCGAACACATAATTATGCTGAGACAGGACCTATTGGTTCGCTTAGTAGAGTCGCTGTAGTTTTATGTTCTTATTTATTTTATAATATGCAGTAACAAGCTGTACCTACTCCAGCAAATAAATAAATATATTATCTTTCTTTTTCTTCTAATTATAAGTATTGAATTATATATAAATGATTACCTCAATGATGTGAATGCTTGGCCAGATGTCGCTTAGTTTCGCACCGACAATAGTAAGTAATTTAATGTTTTGCGTAGCTTTACTTAAATATTGACATGTATCGAATCACATTATATATTTAGATTTAAATAGGCAAAAACCCATTTGACATACATGTATAAGAGATGATTGAGATGAACATACTAGTGGTTTCTTTCTTTTACTCTTCTTCCACTAGTGGACAAAAAAATTAAGTGAACAGTAAAATAATTTTATTTGATAATAGTATTTATAGTATAAAATTTGACTTGTTTAAGTGCTTATTGTGTAAGCCTAAAGAAAATAAACACATTTGAATTGATACAACGGTATTTACCGCGTTTACCAATTTTTCCCGACGTTTCGACAGTTTTACACTCTGTCGTGGTCACGGGATGTTCTAAATAAAAGCGATAAATAACCGTTGTATCAATACGAGGATTTGTAAATTGTGAAACAATGAGAGATGATGTTAGTAAACATGATAACTTTGTCTGGCAATATTGAAGACCTCTGTTGAAACCATTGTTTTGATTCCACCCTAAGAAAAAATGTTTGCACGATCTGCAGATATTTTGTACAGAACTGTTGTTTTTACATTATGTTTTTATACATACTATAATTAAAAATATCTACTTACCTATATAATTTATCTACTCCGGTGGTGCTATGTGGATTGTTCAGCATTATTAATTTTTACACATACACTTACAACCAATGGCTAACCACCATTGGTAAAAAAACTGTCTTGGGTAAGAATATATTCTAGATACTTTTTTAGTCTAGTTTTTGTGAAAAAGGTCGGGGTCGGAATCTAGACGTATGTTATTAATTTACCTCCTGTGTATTAGATCCTGCTGGATTAACGCTCGACCCGAGGTTCACCATTCTGCCTTTTATCGAACTCCGGACGAAATCTAGAACCTGAAAAAATATTAGGTGTTGAGAATATGTTCACATAAAACATTGAAAAAGAAAAAATCTACTGAAATGGGTTATGTTTGGGGGGTATGGTAGATGATGCTGGTTGATCCCCAAACAGCCCTTTGAGATGGGTATTTGGTATGGTGTATGGTTAGTGGTCAAGGAAAGTCAATGGTCTATGGTACGGACTATATTCACAAGAAACCCTTTTGTTTATTAAACTACGGCCGCCAACTTATGGCTCAAATAGCGACCTCTGAGGCGCGGTCGGCGAAGGTCCGCCTGCAAAGCAGGAGGTTGCGGGTTCGATTCCCGCCTCGGGACAATTGTTTATACGATCTGAAGATATTTGTTCCGGGTGTTCTGGTCGTTATCGATGTATAATAAAAATATATATCTACTGTATTAAGTATATCAGTCAGTACCCATAACACAAGCTCTGCTTAGCTTGGGGCTAAATGATGCTGTGTGGATTGTCCAGCATTATTTATTTATTTATTTATAATGGTATGAAATGGCTGAGCCGCGTCAAATACTTTACTTCTGTGGAAAAAACTCGCGACACTAACCTTGTGAACACTGGTTTTGTTCAAATTGAACACTTGTCCGGAACTGGCGGCCGCTATTTGGTGGTACACTTTGTACGAAGGCTTGTCCAGGTCATTGCAGTGACCAGTCAGGACGAAAACAACCTGGAAATAGTTTTTAGGTATTTTACTTGGACCATAGTAGGTAATTTAAATCTAGTATGGTGTAAGAGGATGTCGTAATTAAATTAAAATCACTAGGTGGGTGATAGTTTTAGTATTTATTGGGGAGACTTTTCCAGCTTTGGAAAGACACAGGCTAAATAAGAAAACATACTGTATGTCTTTAACATTCTAGATATTTACAACATAAGTACATAGGTTTTAAACTTGTGTTATAACGCCCGATTTACAGTAATGTTTCTTACATTACTATAAATCGGGAAGAACCACTTGACTATATCCAGCTGTGGACTAATATAGGCTGATGAGGATGAAGAAGAAATAAATATGTGGTGTATGTAGGAGCCTATTCCATGCATGCAGCGGAGTATAAATAGTAATACGACCTTCAGTATCAGTAGACGACAAGGCTGGATCAAAATAAACAAGATCAACGCATGTTTTGAGGTCAATATCACGGAAACTAGAGAAGCGATAAATGGTGAGTAACTTTATCAACTCTAGGTACTTTATATAGGTATATAATCTTAGGCAGTCCTTACATACAGGGGGGGGGATGAGATTCCAATAATGATTATATTGTTTTTTTTTTCAAATTTCGTTAATAGGATATTAGGCGTTGTTTCCTTTTTATTATAAATTCCCACCTGGCTCTGTTTCCTCTGCACTGTATTCAGCACCTTGCCCACTAGTTGGTGATCCCCCGCCGTGGCGTCAGTGAACACATACACGTAGGACCAAGCCTGGCTCACGTCTAGAGACAGCTGGATCCCACCTAGAGACTCCTACTATGTTCCTACCTGGCTCTGTTTCCTCTGCACTGCATCCAGCACCTTGCCCACTAGTCGGTGATCCCCCGCCGTGGCGTCAGTGAACACATACACGTAGGACCGCGAATGGCTCACGTCTAGAGCCAGCTGGATCCCTCCTAAAGACTTCTCCGGGCAGTCTCCACCACCGTACACTTGGACCCTTTCTAACGCGGCCTTGAGTACTTCTTTGTCTTGGGTTACTGTAGCTGGACCGACCGCTGTAAGGTTCAAAGTGAAACTAGGTGTTAGTGGAACGAAAATGCTCATCGTCTGTTTTGTTCATGACGAGTAAGTAATATCGAGTCAGTAGTCAGAGTACCGAGTTTTACATGAACTAATAGGAATTTATTAAATTCCAGTTTATGATAGACCCACTGCTGAGTACCTATAGGCCTCTCTATGTCACCATCTATGTACAGTACACTTTGTGAGATGGTGGCCAAGCGGTCGACCAATGATAAAAAACTCGAAATATAAATGTGTGTAGGACGCCCTCCGACCAGTGACGACCTGCGAAAAACTGCAGATGCTGGATGCGTCAAGCTGAAGACAGGGCGCTATGTCGCTCATTGGATGAGGCTTATATCCAGCAGTGGACTAAGATAGGCTGATGATGAATGATGAAATATAAATGCCTTTTATTATTCCACCTATAACGGGGTATTTTAGATAGGTTAAGGTAGGTACTTACAAGGATCATGAAACGGCACAAAAACAAAATCCCCAACAACATTGCCCTCCTCCAAAGCAGTCTTCAAAATCATCTCGGCGCCTTCCCGCAACTGCTTCAAGTCATTGTACATCGACCCCGTCGTATCGAAAACGAACACCAAACTGCTTTTCACATCTTCACACTTCACTTTAACAAAGATCAGTAGGAGTAAGGAAAGTATTTTTGGGGACATTTCGAACGGTGGCCGGACGTTGAATGCAATGTTTTAGTTTGAGTTATCTGTAACCTCTGACCGTTTAATCAATGTGGAGTAGGAAATCAGTTCAACATTATCTTTAACTAGCCTTTGCTCTTGGCTTCGCTTACCTAGTGTATGTATGTTTGGACAAAACGTAAGTCGTTGGTACTTAGATTATGATTTAAGTCGCACAACCGGTCAAACACAATTTTTGTCATGCGTAGAATAGACAAAAATGGCATCAAATGCGTGAAATATTTGAAATTGAATAATTTACGCAATGTACAACATTTTGTATATCCTTTTGTACATCTAGCCTATCTAACCTTGTAAAATACTACGCTGTGAGGCAGGTAAGATCAAGAGAACTTCACTAACTTATATATAAGCGTCTATTAAAAATACATTTTGAATACACTGAAAATGACTTAGGTACTTATCTCGTAATGATGCTTTTAAGTTTGGTAGAACTTCTGCCAAAGGGCAATTGTGGTCGAGGGCAAGTAGGGTAAGTAGAACAACCTGCAATTAGTATACCTACCCTTGAAAGTATAACTTTTTCGTATTTTTTTGTATTTCAGCTTTTTGACCCAATTTCCAAATACAGACAAGTACCTAGTTAAAGAGATTATCACCTACATCCTACATACAAACTTTAACTCTTTATAATTGATATGGTGATATTGGAAGAAGGATACCTACAACATTGCTACAACCGGGGAATCCCAAACTGATATTTTTATTGTATCTACCTACCTCATAGTTAGGGTAGCTGGTTTTGTCTAGTTTTGTTGAATTTACGTATCTAGTAAAGTAAAACAAATTTTTAAAAATAAAATCTTTATTTCCAAATCCACACACAACACAACCTTAGAAGACATTCTATATAGACACAAAAACAACTTTACAAAAATTATTTAGCTTAGACTTATGCTCAACCATGTGCTCAAAATTGTTCGAATATATTACGAACCACGATACACAGATAGCTGTTCTGAAAATAAAACCTAATAAATAGATTTTTTTGAAAAAACTAAAAACCGACTTCGAATTTCTTCTTTTTTTAAGTTTTTCTGGATAATACTAATCCCTCAGGAATCAATTGTTTAAGGGACGACCTCGGGATCATCCTCTACACTACTGAAAAAGAATCATCCAAATTGGTGCATGAATGACGGAGACATCGACAAACATGCATATAGCCGAACATAGAACGTCATCCTTTTATCGATGTCGGTTAAAGAGTGTGTGCTGTGCCTACCACGATGCTCTATTTGCGAACATTAATTCATTTAACTGATGGTACAACTCAGTGTCGTTTACTTTTAAGTTGTTTCGTAAACAGTTGAACTAGATTGCTCGCCACCACTGAAGTCTTACGGCAAAAGCGGGAACTAAACAACATTACATACAACAACAACAGCAACATTTAGTTCTGCGAAGAAAGCAGCGCCGCGTCTCGGACTTCAGTGGTGGCGCGGACTAACTGGTGGACGGTGGTCTTTATTCTTGGATCCGTGTTATGAAAGCTTGATCAGTCATACATATGTTTTGGCCGAAGGGTGTCAAGTTTTGAAGGTTCACTGGGCGCCTGCAAGGGGACACCGCTGCACCGTCGTCAGCTGACACCCTGATTACGTCATCTACACGCTGTCGGCGTTTTCAGAAAAAAGCTTTTTATTATTTTTTTATATTTTATGTATGCTAGTTTCAAGGTATATACAGGGTTATTGGTAATTCGACGTAGTCCCATTAGGAGATGATAGGGGTGACTATTTGCGAAAATTTCCGCCCCCGTGTGCATAATGCAAAAGTGAACCATTTTTAAGTTATCATGATTTTTAGCTTTTTTCAAAATAAGTCAAAAGTGCAACATCAAAAATTGATTTAAAAAAACTGTCTTTTTAAATCTATTTTTTTCTTCTGATTTATAAAAAATGGTTTGAAATAAATTAATATTTTTTATTATATTTTCCCATGATATCGGGCCATAAAGTGACCCGGGCCTTTGGTGGTTTTTATTATTATTATTATATGTACTTGTGTGACATTTTTTGCTTTACTCAAGCCGTAGAACGATGACTGAGCAAACTTTCATAATACGGGCCATAATGATACCATGTCTCGGTAGAGTCAATATGAATAAGATATTGCTGTTTGATGAGAGATACATGAACACTAGTTTTACATAATAATAGGTGGGTATTGGTTTTCCTTTCACAGTAAAATAGACAGTAAACAACTAGTAAAAGTAAACAACATTATCTCAAATTAATAGACGATGATCTTAAAAATATTTGTCTTTAAATATGTTGAGCGTCGACTTTCTAGCCTAATATTTATAAGTAAAATCTATCTGTAACCATATTATAGAACATCTCGCTGTTATGTTCATTTTCAATACATTTTTATTAGATGTTTCTTCGTCTTCTTTAGGAACAAAACAGAGAGTCGTATTTAATAAGTCACTCACGTCACACATAATTGCGTAATAAACTAAATCATAATTCTAATTAATTTAAAATAACATTCCTAACTTAAAGTCTTAAGCTTTTTGAATCTTTTGACTTGAAGTTGAGAACCCCGTTTTCACAATATTTAATAAAACCAAAAGCCGTTGGATGCGTTTAGTTGGTGAGAGCAAAAAAGGGCAAAAAAATTTGTTTCGGTGGATTAATTATCTTTGTGATTAAAACAAATGCATCATTGAAACTTTGTAGATTTTAAATTATAATCATCACTAAAATAAAAAAAATTAAAAGTGAACATTGAAATAACAGATGTTTATTTTTATTCATTAGAATCATACAAAATATTAGTAGTGCACATTATTTTTTTCTACTTTGGCAAGTGTTTTATATTAAATATAATTAATTTGTACTTGAAACGTGTATCTGTCATGGATGCTGGGCTTCCGGCAGAATAGGAAATAACACCATTTAATTATATTTTTGTAAATGATATTGTTGTGTGGATTGTCGAGTATTATTTATTTATTGATATAATTTTTCGACCAATTTGCCGAAATCTGCTATGAGCATAAATAATAATTAGTAAATCATCAACCAAAATTGCATTATGTAATTTATTATTAATTAATTAAATTATTTATTTTACTAATTAAATTAAACTAAGTAGAATTCTCATTATTTATTCCTATGCACTGCCCTATAAAAAAAGGACAGGGCAAAATATCCCAAGCCATTAGAAATTACATAATTAATTTAGAAATTATTGCCAATGCAATAATTAATTCGAGACACAATTTCCGAAGTCGGTATCAATATAATTAACGTTTTACAAAAACGTGATTATTTTCCCCGAAAACGGGGAGATCGCAAATTATCGGCTAACGTATTTGGCCGCTAGCAACCCTGTCACAAGTTAAATAACCTACTGGCGTAGACAAAGACCAATAGTCAGTCAAGCAATATTTCTCTAAAATAGTACATTTGATATTGCATCGTAGTTTTTATAGATAAACTGGATTTACAAGATTCATACTACCCAAATGTTCTGAGGAGTATCTCGTACAGATATTATATTTCACGAAGAAGGTTTCGCCGACGAATTTTCTGCCTTATGCCATTTTGCGTGGACCCAAAAACACTGGTGACTCGGACCGTGTCGCGATCGAGAATGCTTCCGAGGTTACGTAAACTAACTCAATGTGCATGTGCACGGCTAACAACAACCAACATCAAACCTTCTTCGTGAAACAGAATATATGTAAGAGGATCTCGTTTACAATAATGTTGTCAATTCAAATGTCGCCAAAACTAAATGAATTTGACAGCATTCAAAATATTGCCGTCCCTTTCCGATCGCTAGAAATTAAAAGGATGGCATCATATTTTTAGTGCTTTATAATTAGTTTAGAGTTGGCGACATTTGAATTGACAAAAAGCAAGAAATTTTAGGTATCATCTTGTAAATTTATAGCAAAATTACTCTGTATTTATCAGATAACTTTCAGAAACTGCAAATGTTGATAATATGAATAATTATTTTCTATCAACCACTAGATTAGTGAAGATTGACCGTTAATTGGATACACATAATATTGCCTGTGGTGATGCTGCAACAAAAGTCTACCATGGACTACTAGAATAGAACATAACTTGTAATTTTTTTTTTGTACAGCAATTCTTACAGAATAGAATTCGGAACTATGGAACACCTTTGAGATATAACCCGCGTACTTAAATAATGGAATGAGAATGACGACACCTGCGATGCTCAATCTTAAAACAAATTCGAACTAAGCTCTCGCTCAGTTAGAATTTGTTTTAGCAGCATGAGAGATGTTCCCATATGAGCATGAGAACATCTCTCATGCATTCCCGCTTTAAGTGCGCAGGTTATACTTGTTCGTACTATAAGATCTAATCGGTGAAAGGCACCTTCAGGTGGATACTACATAGTAATGAAAAGGTTACCAGTTGAGTCAGTATTAATTTCTAGACGAATCCGGCGGGCGGCGGGGAGGGTTGAGGTTGGCTCGGGGTTTTCTTGTAAACTAGTACTTTCTCCCCGACTTCGCCTTCCGGGAACTGGGAAAAAAGATTCAACGTGAGTCAGTGGTTTTTTCATCCATGGTGACATAAGGTGTTTGACGACCTCTGTGGCGCGGTGGGAGAAGGTCCGTCTGCGACGCAGGAGTTTGCGGATTCGATTCCCTCCTCGGGACAATTGTGTGTACGATTTGAAGAACGGGCAACCTTAGGATGGATTGCACACAAAGGAACAATATAGACGGTGACACTGGAATATATTAAAAAATAAATAATAATTAGATAAACAACCAACCTGAGTGTGAGGAATCTCATGCAGCAGTGTATACCCCGACGAGAGAATGTTCTCGATCCTTCCCTTCAGCTTGTCGAACAAGACGACCAGGGTGGGAGTCTGTCGGGTCGAGTACTCGGTCTTCCACCAGCGCAGCGGGTTGTTGAAGAATGCTTCAGCCTCCGTGGCTGAGCCGGGCTGTTTGAATGGGTCGCAGGAGAGGTAGCGAGCGGTTATGTTCGAGTGGAGGTGGCTGAAACATGGACAAATTATTATATTGCGATTTTTTTTTGACTGAATAGAATAGTGTTTTTATTTGTAACACTACAAAATAAAACAAAAAATAAAGAACAAAACAGATTTTTGTAATTCGTTATTTTTCGATTAAAATGTTTATTTTTTTGCCACGACGAACTATACAAACTGTCGCCATCGTAATACAACTTTTACAAATTCTTTAAGCGTCTAAGTATATCTAACCCCCCCCGGTCTCGCCGCTCGCATACCTCAGGCGTGGTACAGCCAGTTTCGGTCAAACTATAGTTGTTTGTTGTCTGTTGTCTTGTTCTGTCTGTTGTTTGTTGTCTATAAATCCAAAAATAATTAGAAACCCGAAACGATCAACCCTAAATAAAATATTTCTTTGGGAAGTAGCGAAAACTGCTCGGAGACATAATCATCATCAGCCCATAGTAGTCCACAGTTCGAAATAGGCCTCCCTAATGAGCGCCATAGCGCCCTGTCTTCAGCTTGCAGCATCCAGCATCTGGCTGCAGTCCTTCGCAGGTCGTCATTCCACCTGGCCGGAAGGCGTCCTACACTACGTTTGCCGAGTCGTGGTCTCCACTCAAGAACACGTTTGCCCCAGGGGTGGTCGGTTCTTCGCAAGATATGGCCGGCCCACTGCCACTTCAGCTTGCTTATTCTTGGAGACATAGCTTAAATAGCAAAATTACCTGTAGAGCGGTGTAGAATGGCAGGGCATCAGGAAAGCGACTGAGGAGCGATTGTTAGTGGCCTCTCGAATGAGCGGCATCACATTCAGGGTGCCGCTCTGGTGAATAGTGCCGAAGTATAACGCTGGGACTGCGTTGCCGAGGAGAATCGAACCAGCTACCAGGTAAAGTTGCCATCTGTAACGAGGATGTATAACAATAAGTACATGTTTAGTGTTGATGAAGCGTTCTAATTAAGTTTACCTATATAGAACGTGATTCAGTTGGTAAAATACTGGTTGAATCAAATTATAATGGTTTTTGCGTTTTGACCATTAAGAAAACTTTTAAGCAGTGACGGATTGTTGCCTTAATCCTACGGATGAAACTCCATTAACATTATAACTTGCGTAGAATGCCAGATTGACGTCATCTCATGCTGTCCTGCTCTAAATTCATCTGAGCGCGATGGCACGAGAGATCTCATAATCTCAATCGTATTCTTTAAGTAGTTAAGCAGTTTGTACCAGTCACACGTTTGTACGAGGTATATAGGGCTTGTTTTATATTGTTTTAAAGTATTTAGGTGAACATGCTTACTTCTGTGCCCTTCTGCTCCATGGGACGATGAGATCTTGGGCCAGATACAGGAATATCGGCAGCAGAGGCAGGACGAAACGGAACTCTTTGTGCGGGATGAAGCTGCAACAATAACACTCGAATTATTATAAACTTAGGCGCAGGGTTCGTCATTCTTCGTATCAAAACACTCACATAAGTTTACGGTTTATTCACATACCAAAAGAACATAGGTCTCCCCTAATGAGCGCCATAGCGCCCTGTCTTCAGCCTGACGCACCCAACCTCTACCTGCAGTCTTTTGCAGGTCGTCATCCCACCTGGTCGGAGGGCGTCCTACACTACGTTTACAGAGTCGTAGTCTACACTCAAGAACACGTTTACCAGCGGTTGTCGGTTCTGCGCCTTGCGTTAGGTACCAGAGTATGTCAAGTTATATAGGATACCTGTGGAGTGCAATATGCAGCGCCGCAGCCAGTAACAGCACAGCGCCGGTGACGTTCTCCTTGGGCCGGCGGAGGATCCTGGCGGACGCCCACAGCACGGGGATCAGGTTGACGCCGAGCACCGCGGGCAGGCCTTGCGTTAGGTACCAGTGCCTGGCAAAATAATTAAACGATAATTTGGTGTGTTTTAAAAACCTATAAACCGACTTCAAATTCCAAGAGTTTTTTATCAAAATCGATTGGCGTGATATTGAATTGTTCGTCCATTTGGTCGCGCACATATTTAATACAAATTTAAGACTTATATGGTTTTCTCGTCGTGGATGCCATTGTCAGAACTGGACCAAATACAACCAAGTCTACTGATGAAAAATTCTTCAGCATTCTTTTTTTTTATTTTATTTAGCCTGTATCGTCCCACTGCTGGGCAAAGGCCTCCCCCAAATCTTCCCAGCATTCTTTTATAGTGATAATAAAGCAGGATCATTCTTATAGTCACAAGGAAGCGTGGAATATATGGATTGGGCCAGATCATTGCCTTGTTACTTGTAGTTACTTATTTTAATTGACACAAACAGTCAGACCCGGAACCAATATTTGCAGATCGCACAAATTTTTGTACCGCGGTGGGTTTCGAACCCGCAATATACTGCGTCTCTTCTACGTTACAAGAATTTTACCTCACTCAATCTTATCATACAAACATACCAAGGGTGGGTTCCGTAGAAAGAAGCGATGTCATGCAGCACATTAAACTTTATGAACTCCCATGGAGTGACGATGAAGCGACCGTAGAAGAATGAGTCCAATGCCACAAGAGCACCACCAGTGAGTAACCTGAAAGTAAATAAATAAATGACACTGGACAATTTACACAGCATCATCTAGCCACAAGCTGTGTTTGTGTTATCGGTACTAGATGACTGATATACTTATAACATTACATAGAAAACATGTAATAAATATCTGCAGATAGTTCGAACATTTGTCTCGAAGCGGGAATTGAACCCGCAACCTCCTGCGTCGCAGGCTGAAATTCGTTGCTGCGCCTGAGGTCGTCGAAAAGTATAACTTATTAATGCCTTCTTCAAAAACGGCAGTTTAACGGAAATTCAAACGATTGTTTGTTGAGCATTAAGTTGATACCCGACGATAGTATAGCATAGGGCCACTTTGGCTCGAAAATTTTGCGGCACCTGTAGAACCCCGAATATTAAGTGAATAAAATAAGTTAATTTAATATACTCGTAAGTTATTCAGGGTGGTTCAAAAATAGTTTAGGCGCGATCGATTTGCGGAAAACATTATAGCCGCGCATGTAAGAGTTCTTGGTTACATAAATATTTTATTTTGATATAAGTCTGTCCCAGTCGCAGATTAAAAAGAAGCATTATCAAGTTTATGTGGGGGAGCATTGTGCAATAAGTATATATATAATCACTACATAGTATAAAAACAGGTCGCTTCCTGCTGTCTGTCTGTCTGTCCCTATGCATGCTTAGATCTACGTATTTTGATGCGGTTTTTTTAAATAGGTAGAGTGATTCTAAGCCTCTCCCTAGCTAAGTCTCTCCCTATATTCAAACATATGGTCTATGAACATTTCCTTAACTCAGCATCAAACTGTTAATTTATATACATCATACCTATATTATATGTGTATTTTATATTTATATTATATATTTATGTTTGTATTTATACTTATAGCTATCAATATGTATTTGTTAGTATGTCCCAATTAAATATTATTCTATAATATTGTTATATAGAATAATATTTTTACTTGTTCTAACTCTTCATGTCCATCCAAAGGTTGCCTGGCAGAGATCGCTTTAAGCGATAAGGCCGCCCATTGTACAACACATTCTTTATTTGTCTTTTTCCTGTCCAGTGTATCTGTTTTTATGGTGTGCAATAAAGAATAATTGTATTGTATTGTATTGTGATTCAAGAGGAAGATTTATAAACCATAGATTTCCAGGCGACGCATTTGACATAAAGATTTCCACGCGGGCGAAACCGCGGGGCGCAGCTAGTCTCTATACTAAAACATATTATAAAGAGGAAAGGTTTGATTTTTTGTTTGTTTGTTTTGAATAGGCTCCGAAACGGATGGACCGATTTTGAAAATTGTTTCATCGATGGGAAACTACACTTTCCCTGGGTGACATAGGTTATATTATATTCTCTTTGTCTAGTCTTTATCTCTAGAAATGTGAAATTCGAATTTAACGCGAGTGAAACCGCGGGGAACAGCTAGCCTTAAGGGGCCTCCGGAGGGACGAATGCTTCATACAAACGTAATACTATAATAATACGTAATTTTTGGTATTACGGAACAAACCAAATTTTGAACGGCTAATATTCGCATGTGGCGCGGCGCAAGTTTTAAACAGGGACAGCGATATTTGGAGCGATTTTTGCAAGCGAGGGTCGCCGGGCCCTTAAATAAATGAAATAATAAATAAATAATGCTGGACAATTCACACAGCATTATCTAACCCCATGGTAAGCAGAGCTTGTCTTATGGGTACTTGATAACTGATATTCATAATAAGTACAATACATTACTTAGATAGATATTTTCAACAACAAAGAAACACCGTGCCACCATCTATATTGTTCATGTCCAGTCCATTCTAAGGTTGCCTGGAAGAGATCGCTTTCAGCTATAAGGCCGCCCTTTATACCTTTATTCTAAGTTCTTATTTCTGTTCTATCTATATTTTTAAAGACTCACCCAATAGGAACATAGGTGCGCACTATCAGCTTCAGCCGCCCCTGGTTAGTGGTAGCCAGGTTGTAGGCCCCCAGCACGGCCCACAGAGGTAAGGAGGTTGGACGGAGGAACACGGTGAGCACCGCTAGCCATATCCATTTGGGGCTCTCTAGAAACATATTTGTGCCAATAAATAAATGAATGAATGTACACTTTATTGCACTTATATACAGGGTGTCCCACAGCCATGCCACACGGAGGGAAAGTACCTTAAATATTGTAGATAGAACATTTTACTGAAAGAAGACTTCATTTTGATTTTAAAACCAATTTAAACTGCATCAAAGATTTTTGTATAATCGCCTGTCTGATCCAGGAATCGAACCCGCCAAATTGTAAAAAAAAGTCACATCTAATTTAAAAATACTGATCAAAAGGCTCAATCTTTTTCAATCGTTTTTTTCCAAGTAACATAGCATCTAAAATAAAAGGAAGATCATGAAATTTGATATGATATGAACGTATGTATGATGAGTTTGCAAGTTTTTGATTTTTTTAGAAATATTTAAGTGAGCAAAGGATGCTTTGGAAGTTTTGATTACCTAAGTACTTAAATCTACACAGTAATTTAAACAAAGTTACTTACCTATTCATAAAAAGCACGCTCATCATCCAAATGTAATCTACTTATTAGCAATTAGCCCTATGTTCTTATTTTAAGTGAATTTTTGTAATTCATATGAGAATAAAGTTTCTTAAACCATAGATGTACTAACTTTAAAGACATAGAAACACCTTTAACAAACCTTGATCCAGGTATGACTTGCTGGGCTGGAATGGGAAGACAGACAACGCTATCGCCACCAGAGAAGTCTCAAGTGTCTGCAGCAATGTCCGGCCTGATGTGTAGAACCAGAACCAAGATGTAAGGATCAGGAATAGAGCCCATTTTCGATTGCCCGTCCATTTGTACAGGCTGTAATCAGCCGCTGTGCTGATAAGCGATTGGAGGAGTCGGGGTAGTAAGATCTGGAAAGTTTAAACTTGAATTTAAAGAATTTATAACTCAAAAAAGTTTTTAAGATAGCTTATAGTTGTTTTTTATTAAACAAAGTCAAAGTCAAAATGTAAGTATTATATGTTTTGCTAAATGAAGCCTAGTTTATTATTTTAGGCCTGGTTTAAAAATATCAGTTCAATAGTCTTATATAAAGCAGTGCAATTAGATGTTCTACTATGATATTGGAACATTAACCTAACATATAATGAATAATTAACTGCAGAGTAAATCATATTATTCTAAAGGTTCAATGACATTATCATTAGTGTTTTTTTTTTAGACATTTTTTTGTTTATTTAATAATGATCAAGTAAACAGGTGTCAATAGGCAATGTTGGGATTTTTTTATAAGAAAATGGGCTAAATGCCAACTAGTTTTGTTATGCTATGAGATGGGAGTTTTACCTATTGGTGGGTTATTTGGCTAGTGATTCTGATTGATCTAAGAGTTACTACTGATTTGAACTGATTCAACAGCCATTTCAACCCACTGCTGGGCAAAACTAATAAAAAAAACTGAGTTATACTAGGAATTATCTTCAGGTACCTAGCTGATAATGTGAATGTATTGTAGCAGTTAACTATAAAAACAACATACCAAAACTTCAGGATAATCAAGGCCAGTAACTTTGAGCAGACTATAAAGGGCCGCCACAACACTGGGATATAAGTAGCTCCTGATTCCTTTCTGCCATTCCCAAGTCAATTCTCCATATCCAAATGCACTCTTGTGTGCCACCTCCAGTGTCTGCCAGTACTCATCGGGAACATACCACGTCTGCACCAGGAATACAGACAAGCTCCTCACGAAAAGTATGGCCAAGAAAACTTGTATGGGCCTCAGCCCTTTTCCTAACAACATCCTCCCGCCTAAAAGAAAAGAGGTTACTTCAGCTATAAATAGAAAGCCATACTGTAATTATTTTTCAAAGTATTTATAGTTTTATATACTTAGAACCAGCCTGTGGATTCACAAGGGATAAACGCAGGTTCTAACTGGAATTACAGTAAGAAATGGAAGGGAAAATACAAGCTTCAACTAACGCGTCCTTCGCTGGCGCTAGAAATGAATGAACAGCACTGATTTTGATTAAGATTTATATTGAACAATATTGTTTGTACATACTGACTAGTAATAAAACAATTTTAGTGTGCAATTTTTCGTGAAAAAACAATAATTTTCTAAATAAACTAACCTCAACAATATCAAAAACCACAACCACCGCCACGCGTAGTGATGTGTGAATTGAATTTCGAACGAATTCGAATATTAGGATGAGCAATCGAATCAAAATCGTCAAGCGAGATACATCGAATCAATCAACACCACCTTTCGTTTGTTGATTCTCGTACTATAATATTATAGTAAATTTTTTTGTCCGCAGCTTCGCTTTTACCACTCGTTGTTTCCAAAATTATAATCAGCTTCGACGAAGATACCTTACCGACTATTGTATTATTATTTTTTATTAGTTGAGCACAAGTGCTCTAGACATTTCAATATACCCTAGTCTAAATTGTTTAACTATGTATAAATTCAAATTCAAATTATATATTTACATAAGACCATAAGTCCATAACATACAGATTATTACAGATATCACCAAATCGTTATGTGCCTAGTACTTTGAATCAATTCACAAACTCAAAAACTACAAGAATTAATTATATAATAGGTTAGAATAACAAAAATTACAAAAAAACTCAAAACATAATATAAAATTGTATAAACACAACATTCCAACAATCAAATAATAATAAAAGTGTAAAGATATAGGACATTTAAACGCGCTCACAAATCTGGCACACTCCTTCAATCATCTTCCATCCATCCGCAAACACATCTGAGGGTGGCTGGTGAGGAGCGTGATAGATTATTAATTAAACATGATATATATTTAAATATAATGTAAAACTGTGTAAAATCGTGAATAAAATAAGGTAATATTGTAAATCATTTAATTTGATTGTATTCAATTGCATCGTTTTCGACAAGTTTTCGACTAACTCGTATACGTAAATTACGAAAAAGATGTCCATTTCCAAATCCAAGATTGCTGAAATTTTTTCATCACAAAATTACTCATGGATATCGATTTCAACCAAGCTAGGTGAGGATAGAATGAAAAAACAAAGAATTAGCAAGCTGAAGTGGCAGTGGGCCGGCCATATCTCGCGAAGAACCGACGGCCGCTGGGGCAAACGTGTTCTTGAGTAGAGACCACGACTCGGTAAACGTAGTGTAGGACGCCCCCCGACCAGGTGGGATGATGACCTGCGAAAGACTGCAGGTAGATGCTGGATGCGGCAAGCTGAAGACAGGGCGCTATGGCGCACAGCTGGACATAGGTCCAGCTGTGGACTGCTATAGGCTGATGATGATGATGATGAGGTGAGGATAGGTAGGATACGATATGGGGCGAACAAAGGCGAAAAAATTAAAAAAATATATTTGTACATTATAATTTATTTTCACAACCGTCGAAGCGGAAAGTATACCCGTTGCGTTCGATTCGCTTTTTCCACAGACTAAAGTCTATCTTTTATCATGTAATTTTTTTTTATTTTGTTAGAAATTTCATGCTTTATCAAATCATTATTGTTTTCCATAATAAAGTAAACCACAAATTCGAGATCACCAAGTTTTTACTTTACGAAGCTTTCAAATAGAGTTGGTAAGGTAGAAAGGGAGAATGAAGTCCTCAACCTTGTCTTGTCATTATTGTATTAGCTAACAATGTAAGCAAGGCTGATGTAAACGTAAAAGGAGAAACGGTAGAAATTGTAGACAATACCGTATTCTTAGGAATAACCTTAGATAGTAAACTTCGATGGGGCCCACACATAGATAAGCTATCGAAGAGACTTAGTTCTGCAGCATATGCAGTTAAAAAAATCCGTCACCTTACAGACGTTGATACTTCTAGACTAGTCTATTTCAGCTACTTCCAAAGTATTATGTCTTATGGCATACTATTGTGGGGGAACGCTGCAGATA
This sequence comes from Eupithecia dodoneata, assembly GCA_947044415.1. NCBI lineage: Eukaryota > Metazoa > Arthropoda > Insecta > Lepidoptera > Geometridae > Eupithecia > Eupithecia dodoneata. Next base: position 9,700,499 of record OX345670.1, read on the forward strand.
TAAACACTTTTTGTGTTGCAGAAGAGGGCTGTTCGTGCGATCTATATAATATGGGTCCCAGAGAATCCCTACGTAATAAATTCAAAGAAATAAACATAATGACAGTACCATGTCAATATATTTATGAAAACTTGTTGTACACTCATAAAAACATCGATAGATTCATTAAAAAAAGCGATATACATAATGTAAATACTAGAAATAAGAATAAACTCGCTGTTCCCACAACTAGACTGCATAAGATAAGTGCATCTTTTAAAGGGCAATGTATACGCTTCTAAAACAAAACTCCAAGTGAGTTGCAAAAATTATCAAAAAATAAATTAAAAAAAATTGTGAAGCATATTCTTTGTAAAAAGGCTTATTACAAAATATCAGATTATCTAGAAGATAAAAAAGCTTGGAACGAGTTTTGCTTCAACTCAAAATCTAACAACTTACAAATAAGCAAATCATATGTACTAGACACATAAGTTATGAACATACTAGTGGTTTCTTCTCACTTCTTCCACTGGTGGACAAAAAATTGAAGTGAACATCAATATAATAATGAATAGTATAAAATATGTCTTGTCTAAGTGCTTAATTGTAAGCCTAAAGAAATTAACTTTCATTTAATTTAATTTATCTCATTTCATTTCATATAATTCATTTCATTTCATTTCATTTCAATTAATGTTTCTGAACACTACTCGATAACGAGCAAAGCGAAAGCAAATTATTGTCTAGAAGATATAACTCTCATCTCTACTCTTTGGCATTTCGTCGTAATTCGTTTGGCAAAGCTAGAAAAAAAAAACATGGATGCGTATGGTGGCAAGAAAAAGAAAAATGACTGATATTTGTGAAAAAACATGATTTTACGCATTATTATATGGCCATGGGTACGTATATTTATATTATTTGAATATTGTTTTGGTGCTGTGCCATGACATTGCTGTATTATTTTAGAGGAAATAAAAACCGAAGCGTTGGACCTCTCGAGGCGTGGACTGAAGAAAATAGAGAAAGCACCAGCGGAAGAAACACAAGGATTAATTAGTTTGATTCTCGATCAGAATGAGTTACAACGGCTGGATAACATTGACGCTTACGGACGCCTCGAAAACGTAAGACTATTAACAGTTATTATTTTTGTTTTTTTAAGTTTCCTTTCATTCATCTTACTACTCTGACAGTGTTTTCTATCCTAATAAGCTCTGAAACTACCAATATTGGAGAATGCTGTAAAATTAAGCAATACCAAGGTTGGAATATTGCTGTCAAATGAAGGCCAATGCTCTAACCTCATTCGATTTAAACCAAACAATAATAATTGAAAGTAATGATTACCAGTTTAGCTGATTAAATGTAAAACAATAATCTTTAGTTTATAGGAAGGCATATGTTGTTTAATTTTTTTGTATCACCTACATATATAATTGATTAGTTTTATTTTCTTATTGTATTTGTTTGTTTGCCCTGTATCAGTATCAGTTTCTTCAAATCTGTATCTTAACATATGTAAACAGGCTTGCCTCGTGCGGGGGCCTCCAGAAATGTGTACATATACATATAAGTGAAATGGCAAATAAAAAAATTATGTATTTTTTTTTGTATGTTGAAGGTACCAGAAGATATTAGATTAGCAATGCTATTATTTGTAATGTATTCAATTTAAAAATTAAAGTTGAACTAATGGGTATTAAATCTCCACAGCTTTCAATATGTAACAACTTTCTGTTACGGATGCATGGAGTCTCCCGGCTGACAAATCTCCGGATATTAGCATTGAACAACAATGGTATCTTGCAGATAGAAGGCCTAAAGGATTTAATCTACTTGAAGGTGTTGAAGCTTGCTGGTAAGTATTTACATTCATGTTCTGTTCTTCTAATCTAAGCTTGTGCTAAAAGTTGCAAACCTGCGTACAAATGGGAACCTGCACTCTTCAGTTTTTCCTTATTATTTTATTTTTGTTGTTATTTTTATTTATTGTATTCATGTCCATTACAAGGTGTTGCAACATTTAGGTAGTATCTACATGAACCCGGTTAGGGTATTGCAACATTCTTTAGTTTTTTTTTATAAAACTTTCATGATATGATACAAATAAGTAATAAATAATTTGCCTTTATGTTAGTTTATCATATTTATTACAGTACGGACAATTTATCTTGGCAGGTCTGAACATAGGCTCTGCAAACTTTTGTGCATGCATGCAGTGAGAACGTACAAATAAAATAAATAATTATCAAAACACAAACAGGTATTATTTACGTTATTTAACTAAACAAGTGCCCACACTAATAGTAAAAAAAAACGTAACACCAGTAATAATAAGCAATCAATAACAATTAACAAAAACACAACAAAGACTTGTAACCGACTGTGGTCAGACAGATATAAAAATAGAGATAAAATAAAAAAGTTTCCATTCGATTTTATAATGAGGTTTTAAATGTTCTCAAACAGTTGTTACTCAAGAAGTATTTAATAGATTTCTAAAATTTTACCAAAAAAATAATATAATGTTACTAAACATTTTTGACGACTCTGTGGCGCGGTGGGCGAAGGCCCGCCTGTTATATTGTCCGTACTGTGCCTTTTTTTTTAATATAATAAAATACCTATGTCAAATAAAAAAAGAAATTTAATGTCAAAGAGATAGTAGTATACAAATAAATGCCAGTTATTATAAAGGGATGATATACCCACTCATGTCACACATTGCAATATTATAGTCATGTTCTTATCAAATCATTGTATTAAAAAAACAATATTTCGTATGGTACCTGTACAGGTTTTGTCATAAAGAAATTCATTTACTGCATAATAATATATGCGTATACATAATGCTTTTATACTTGTCTTAAAATTAAATAATATTTAATGAATATTATAATAATTTAATATAAATTAAATATTATCCAGTTTATTTCCAAATCCTATATTAATTCTAATTCTTGTGTGGGTATTTAAAAACATAGCAGAACAATACCTAAAGCTACAAAGTACAAATAGGTTATAACAAAAGTCCCTGATAGCAGTCTGAAAGACAGAAACTTTTAGCTCTCTTTAGATCCAGCTAGGATCAGTGGAGCCTGTATTGAAACAAGATTTCATTGAGTGTTCACAAGCTAAGATTGGACCTTATTAGCTGCGCCGCGCATATAGGGAAAGACCAGTTTTTTCTAACCATTGGGACTCTACTACACGCTACATTATGTTAAAGTTTAAATCCCTATGACCTATGTTGTTCTGTATTTTTGTGTTTTCCTTTTTTTTGTAATTCTGTACATACATTGGGTGTGTTGGCTATTAATAAATTCTTTCTTTCTTTCACTTTGGAAACTTTGTTCTAGGAAACAACATAAAAACAATAGAGCATTTGAACCATAACATGCATCTGGAGCAGCTGGATCTCTCCGCCAACCAGATTTCATTTGTGGCTGATATATCTTACCTGAAGGGTTTGAAGGTATGTCGCTAAATAATAAAGAAAGCTCTGTGCCAATTCCTGATGTTGACCTTTACAAACTTGAGATAAAATAGTTACCTATTTGTATGTCAAGATCAATTTTTTTTAAAGTAATTATAACATTCATTTATCATATGGATACAATAACTACAAGAAGGAACTTAACTAGGTACATTGTGCCTCAAAGGTATTCAGCTCAGCAAAGCAAATTGATGTTTGCTCAGAAAAGCAATAAATGTTCTTTGAAACACCTTGTGTACCTGTAACACTGGAAGATTGATCTTATTCCTCTGTGGCGCGGTGGAGGAAGGTTCGCCTGCGACGCAGGAGGTTGCGGGTTCGATTCCCGCGGCCATTTTGTGTACGATCTGCAGATATTTGTTCCAGGTGATCTGGTCTATGTATGTATAATAAAAAAAAATATGTATCTATGTAATCTATTATATTAAGTATACCAGTCATCTGGTACACAGGCTCTGCTTAGCTTGGGGCTAGCTGATGCTGTGTGGATTGTCCAACCTTTTTTATATTTTTATTTTTCTTTTGTATTCAGTGACTTATCATCATTTATGGTTTAAAAGTTCTATGTTAAGCTAAAATATACTCATCTAACACTCAGTTAAATCAAAATACCTTTTCCAGCATCTAAACCTAGAACGGAACCGTATCGTTGACCTACGGCAATGCGACCGCTACCTCCCCTCCAACCTGGACCACCTCGGGCTAGCTCACAACAACATCGCAGATCTGAATGAGATAAGCCATCTCGTCAACTTGGGGAAGCTCGACAGCTTTTCTATACAAGGAAACCCTTGTGTGGCCATGGCAGGGAAGGATAAGCTGGGATTTGATTATAGGCCGTTTGTTCTGAATTGGATTCTGAGTGTGAAGACTATTGACGGTTTCGTTGTCAGCGCTATTGAGAGGTGAGACTTAATCTAAGATTAGGTATAAGTTTGGTTGTAGAAGGTTATTTCCGTATCTACTGGTCTGACTTTGAAAATTCGTTTTCATGCAAAATCTACTGTTATGTCTTATCAAGTTATCACCTCTGCAAGATAGCATTTGCACGAAATTAAATAAGAAATTCCTATTTTCGTTCTTACGAATATGGGCGCTGAACAGTGTTACGCTGATTCGTGTTTACACGGCTGTAATGCAGACAGACAGAACAAGTCTCGTGCGGTCACAAGCATACACTCCATTTTATGTTGAACCTAGCACTAACTTATTATATATTTAAAATTAGTTCTAAGATAACCTATGTTGCTTAGACATAATTATATGTAAATATTACTCGGAGAAGCCACTGGTTCCTGAAACACAGTTTTTTTACTAGTTTAGGAGCCTATGCACTCGTATTGCCTTACACTGTCTATTATGTAAACAAATAATAATTTTACATATACTTTTTATTAACATTTTATTACAGTCTAAAAGCCGAATGGCTGTACAGCCAAGGCAAGGGCCGCCATTTCCACGCTGGGCAGCATCAGGAACTGTGTGAATATTTAGCGTCGACCTGCCCGCTCACCGCCGACGCTTTGGAAACCGAGGATCAGAGGAAACTTCGGCTTATACTCAGCAAGGTGAAGGTCTACCTCAGCATATGTAGTAGGCACCTACTTATGGTTCAAGTCCGAGATGGGCCGCAGACTGCAACCGCAGGCGACATTGCGTCTAGCGGCTGCGGTTGACTGCAGTGCTGCCTGCGGTCGCGGTTGCTTCTATTTCCTAGCACGGTTCGTGACACCACTGGCGCTGCAGTCTGCGGTCACTGCGCGCCGCGGCCGCAGGCCCCTGTGTTGCCGCGTTTACAAGTAGTGTCGCCTGCAGCCTACAGCTGCAGTCTGCGGCCTGCGGTCCATCTTGGAATTGCACCTTGAAGGTGTATGTCACGCGCTTGTTATCAGTTTTTGTTAAGTTTTCATTCATGTATGTCTTTGTTGACATGAAATATCTTGGATTATTGTGTTCTTTGAGGGCCATGCCTGGCAGTGTCTAGCAGGTCTTGTTCTGTTGCCTTTATTAGATTAAACTTAACTTATTCTTATTTGTTTCAGGCACAACACCACCAACAGCAACTGAAAGACCATCAAAGTAGTCCCTTGAAATCTAAAATACAGTCTCCCAGGATGCAATGTAAGTTAAATAACATTTTAAAGCTTATTTTCTAAATAAGCGTGCTGAAATCAAAAAGTTAATATGTATAACTCCCATTCGCTAACATCTTGTAAACAAACAAAATGTATAGCTCATTTCTTTTTTCGCCTTTATCCATTTAACACCATTCATCATTATCAGCCTATATCAGTCCACTGCTGGACATAGGCCTCCCCCAATGAGCGCCATAGCGCCCTGTCTTCAGCTTGCCGCATCCAGCATCTACCTGCAGTCTTTCGCAAGTCGTCATCCCACCTGGTCGGAGGGCGTCCTACACTACGTTTACCGAGTCGCGGTCTCCACTCAAGAACACGTTTGCTCCAGCGGCCGTCGGTTCTTCGCGAAATATGGCCGGCCCACTGCCACTTCAGCTTGCTAATTCTTTGAGCTATGTCGATAACCTTGGTTCTCTGTCGGATGCATTCGTTACGAATCCTATTCTTCAGAGAAACTCCGAGCATAGCTCTTTCCAACACTTTTTAACACCATTACTTTACATTAATATCTTCACTGGAACATTGGTTTTTAGAGAATTATGTAAATGTTTATGTCAAAGCAAAGTCAATAGCATTTATTTCTTTAGGCTAACAAAATAAGCACTTAGCATGTCATACTTTTACTATAAATTATTATCAAAAAAAAATATTTTACTGTTTACTTTAATTTTTTGTCCACTAGTGGAAGAAGTGAAAAAGAAACCACTAGTATGTTCATCTCTTATATGTCTAATACATAGTTATTTGTCTATTTAAGTCTAAATAGAATGTGATTCGATATATGTCAATATTAAAGTAAAGCTACAACATTAAATTACTTACATACTATTCATAATCATCAACCTATGTTAGTCCACTGCTGGACATAGGCCTCCCCCAATGAGCGCCATAGCGCCCTGTCTTCAGCTTCCCACCTGGGACTACGACCTACACTATACTACTATGTTACATACTATTGTCGGTGCGAAACTGAGCGATATCTAGCCAAGCATTTACATCATTGAGGTAATAATTGATGCCCTCAGCTCGCATCAGCACCCCCCGACACATGGGCCGTTCTCCAGACCGTCTCAGCTCGAGCTACCACCCGGCTCTGTCCAAGAACAACTCTCCCTCCCACCAGATGTCCATGTCATGCTCCGGAGAGATACCCACCAGCATACCCATCATGAACAGAAGTTTTGACTCGCCGCATAATAGGAGTTTTGATTCTCCTGGGAATTCGGATAGGGAGAAAGTACCAGGTATGTGATAAGTATCCTCATTAAATGAATAAATATGTTTTTTCGTTCCTTTACTGAATTTGATCACATAATTATAAATATTAATACAACGGGTATTTATCGCGTTTATTTACCTATTTTTCCCGACGTTTCAACAGGTTGACTTTGATCAGTAAATGTATGTATCTCTTTCTATCTCATCAGCCGCTGCTGATCATGCGTCCCCCAAGTCCCAAAACAAGGGAAAATTTATGGATTTTTTTACTTGTGAATCCTCCTTTTTTTACTTATGAATCCTCCTATTTTTTACTTGTGAATCCTCCTTTTTTCCTACTTGTAAGAGACTGTGGCCGATGACGGATGATGACCTACCATGAAATCTGCGAGAATATAAATTACTTGCGGACCGTCCCGGCTTCGCACGGGTATTTTTTATTTTTATTATTTACCATCCATACTTACAAACTTTCGCGTTTATAATATTAAGTAGGATAAAGGATGTCACTTGGGTATTTAAAATGGGAACATATCAGCTCGTTTTTGTATTTTAAGATATCTTGAGCGAGTCTAAACAGTATTTTCAGATCTGAAAAGTTGAGCTCAATATCGTCAGCTTCCATCCATGATAGACCTTTGCAAAGTTTCTTTATCAGCCTGCCCGAGCTCTCCCTTACTTTTTTGAAAATATAATATAGCCTATGTTCACCACGGATATTTAGGCTTCTTAACGGTGATAGAATTTTTCAAATCGGTCCATTAGTTTCGGAGCCTATTCGTTACAAACAAACAAAAAATGAAACCTTTCCTCTTTATAATATTAGTATAGACTAGCGTTTACCTACCCGCAGCTTCGCACGCATCTGTCGGATAAAATGTCTATAAATGTTAATCCAGACCTAGCACTACAGATTTATGAAAAATTGCAACACGTTCCGGTAGTTTTGGCGAGAAAAGGATGCACATCCAAACATGTTATCATGGACAACAATTGCTGAAAAATTTTAAAACCGTAATAGCTGAAAAAATTTACTGTCCTGTAATGTACAAATTAGTCCAAAGGACAAAATCTGTAATTAATCTTAAGTACTTAACTCTAGTTATAAGCGAACTAACACAATGGATTGATTCATTGTCTGAATAAATTGAATTATTATTATTATTTTATTGTAATTTCAGAACTATCAAAACCAGCAAACCAAGCACTAGAAGCTGCTTCCAAGATGGTGCCCGTCCCGGAGTCCCTCATGAGTCCGGACTACCAGGACCCCATGTACGACATCCAGCGCTCCCTCAAGGCGACGCACTCCAACTCCTCGCCGTCTAGCAACGGCAGTCTGCACGAGGACAGGCCTAGAACTACCGTCAAGAACCTGAAAGGTACATTATCTGTAACTGCGCCGTCTACTATCTGGGTTGCGCCCCGCAGCTTCGCCCGCGTGGAAATATATGTATGTGTCACATCTATATATATAAAAGAAAGTCGTGGTAGTTACACTATTTATAACTCAAGAATGGCTGTACGGATTGGGTGCAAATTTGTGGGGAGGTAGCTTAGAACCAGGAGACGGACATACGGACGACAATCTGTAAGTAAACAAACACAGCAATGATAAGGAAGGATACAAGCAAACTTCATATTCAAAATAACTTTTTCATGTTAATATGCATACATTGACGAGTTTGTATAAAGATATTTGTCTCTCTTAGGTTCGCCGCGACAACCGAAAAGTGCAACCTCCTCCCCCAAATTAAAGACCAAAGTGGAGCAGCGGAAAGGCAGCCTGACAAGTACCAAAGATGACAAACCAATGAATGGCGTGAAAGATCAGATTGAATCGGACAAGCTAGAAATTATTAAACTGGCTTCAAATCAAAGGTAATTTTCAAAACGGATCGTTTTATAATTCATAGTTAAAAAAAGTATATGATTTTTTGCACAAGCTTTGCTTTTCGAGGCTTTTCTTGCTGTGCAATTGAGAAACGCGCTATGTGCAGAATGCACGCTTGTTTGCGCTTCAGGACAGTTAGTTTTGATCTGCAGGTATTTGTTACGGATCTAGGTGTTCGTCTTTCTTTATTGTACACATACAAAACTTAAAAATAACTTAATTAATAAAGATATTTACATAGGCGAGCTTAACCCTTTTCGTCTTAGTTTATTAATTTAATTTTAAAATACATTTATTAGAAAATCAATGGCTTAACCTGTGGTCTGTGTGAACACAGCGACAAAGAGTACCCCTCGTCTGTGTGACGTTTTCTAGACTTGCGCCATTGAGCTCATTTTGCGACGCAACTTTACATGACGATTTACTCGTGAAAACTTCGCGCAAGAAAATGTTAATTGGTTATTTATGTAGAAAATATATTTGGTATTGCATTTCGAAATCAAAAAACTTAAATTTATGTAGTAAAACCTATTTTACATAGATAAACACGAAAACATTGAACATAGGCAAGCTTGGTTTCAAATCCAATACATGCAATCTACCATAGATTATTTTGGAATGACAGAACATAACCGTAAACTGCAAAGATAAGGCTTTCTAACGATATATCACACTACCGCTAATTTTATCGGACTAAATAGAAAATAGTAAATAAAAAGACCGGCTGTTGGAATGACAAGTTTTTTCCGCCTTTGAAAGATGTGAATGTGTGTGTGCATTTCAAATACGTTCGTCTGTGTATGATACGGATCCTGCCATAATGTTGATTCAGTCAAGTTTCAGTAGCATGTGTATGTTACGGATCCTTACAGATACAAAGGATGTTTTAGTTTAGAGGTGTAATAAAAATGAACAAATGTAAATAGTTATAAATATTTATTTTACTAAAAACAACTTAGGTAGGTATAACAGCGTTGTGTTTTCACTATTTTATTTCGTACATATTTTTTTAATTCAAAAGATATATTTTTTTTTTGAACACATACATTTATTCAAGAAGCAAATTAGAACTAGTATTTACAATTGAAACAATTGAGCCCACTGCAGACTGTTACAAACAATCTACAGATAGCTCACATGATCCATATCAACACTAGTCGGAAGCGTCTCTAAGATGCTGGCTGCATTGTTGTTATAGCGGCAACAGAAATACGTCATCTGTAAAAATTTCAACTGTAACTATCACGGTTCATGAGATACAGCCTGATGACACACGGACAGACGGACAGCGAGTCTTAGTAATAGGGTCTCGTTTTACCATTTGGGTACCTACGGAACCCTAAAAACAGTCTATTATGTCAAAATACCATTTTTTTATTTTACTTTGTTGAAAAAGTAACATCACCCTATATCCCCTGTCAGGATCCGTATCATACACAGCAGACTACAAAATGGCATCAATCATGTACGTATACACGTCCGCCATTTTGAACTTGCGCATGTGTGAGTGCGTTTTTCAATTGAAACCGTGATGTGGTTTCGAAAACATACATTTAGATCTATATTTCGATATAATTGTGTAACACGGAGTAGATATCCAGAATCCTCATAAAATTTCCAACAAAATATATAAATTACGAAAATAATACGCTGGGTAAAACGACAAAATTATTGAAAGAAAACAAAACGAAACGTTGGTCTGAAACTTACGAGTTACTTTCTGATTCAAATAATTTGAAAGTAAAAGATTCTAAGCACTCGGTGTTTAGGTAAAATTGAACTTACATTATTTATAAACAATAAAATCTAGCTTTTACTTACCAAAACTCAATGAATAACCGATAAATAAGCACTTTGTATCACACCACGACGCTCACGTACTGTAACGGTTAACGAATGACTTTGACAGCTTTTTTCTCATCAAAATATTTAAATATTTTGTTAAAGTTTTTCTGGTCTATGTTCCGTAATTCATTCACTTTATTTTTCATGCTGTTTTATACCATAACGCCTAAGGAATAGAGCTTAAAACCGTAAAATTAGACGGGTGTAGTAATGATACGGATCCATACCCTACACATACGACGTAGTATGTCAGGATCCTGTACCAACACAGACCACAGGTTAAACTAACTTAATCAATTTCAGTAATAATTTTGGGGCTGGATGACACTGTGTTAAGTTTATACTGTGTTAAACCGTATTATTTTAAAAATGTTTGTTACACTACATCTTTTGAAACTATCAAGGTTTTTAACACTAAAGTAATTTAAAACGGGATATTTACCATGATTCGATTCAAAATCATTTATTCTTTAGGCTAACAAAATAAGCACTCAGACAAGTCATATTTTATACATTAAATTATTATCAAATAAAATTATTTTATTGAAGAAGTGAAAAAGTAACCACTAGTATGTTCATCACACATTCACTAGATTTTTGAGTTTTCCAATATTACGGCATAGTTTCATACGCCATGATCACGGAATAACATATATTTGTTACACTTGCAGGCGACAGAAAAAACAGAGCACGGAGGCAACGGCCGCAGTCACCATCCAACGCATGTGGCGCGGCTACCGCAGTCGGAACCTGCACAAGGACACGCTGCGCATCCTGCACGCCATACAGGCGGCGCGGGCGAGGCAGCACATACAGTGAGTACAACAGAGCACGGAGACAACGGCCGCAGTCACCATCCAACGCATGTGGCGCGGCTACCGCAGTCGGAACCTGCACAAGGACACGCTGCGCATCCTGCACGCCATACAGGCGGCGCGGGCGAGGCAGCACATACAGTGAGTACAACAGAGCACGGAGGCAACGGCCGCAGTCACCATCCAACGCATGTGGCGCGGCTACCGCAGTCGGAACCTGCACAAAGACACGCTGCGCATCCTGCACGCCATACAGGCGGCGCGGGCGAGGCAGCACATATGTGGGGTATAAAAGCAAAAGCGCCTCAGTCCATATGGACTGAGGCGCTTTTGCTTAAGTAATGATTAAATATGTAACTAACTTTAGATAATATACTTTATACTTTCTTAGTTTAATTGAGTTTTGTTCATTCTAGAATTGGCTTTTCTTGTAACATTTAAGTTTCCTCACTGTTACTAAGTCAACCGACATAAACATTGTTAAAAGGTAGTAAAATTAAATAAAAAAAAAATCACGGATCCTACAGTTTATTCAACTATATAAATAAAATACAATTCAACCCTAGAATAAAACTGGATATAAAATCAATGATTTCTTTTCTAGGAGGTTAACATGTGACATGGAGGCGACGAAAGCGGCTCTCGAGAGTGAGAGGAAGATCCAACAGCTGCAGATGCAAGCCATCAACGCTTTGTGGAAGAAAGTCTCCACTTTGCAGGCTTCAGGTATACTATTTTACAATATTTATTTATTTATTTAAAGCATTACAACTATTTTACCTATTTTAACTATTTTTTTATATTAAACCACTTACTCTAGAGGAGGCTTATGGACAGACCGAAACACGGTTTCATGTTGGGAAAACGAATGGAACTGACAAGAATATGGTACTGTTCGAGTTATCAGTAGTTCAGGCTAGTGAGGGATTTAAAAGGTTTGAAACAAAAACATTTGCTCTCGAGTTAAATATAAAACTATTCACCTCTAAACGAGATAGTAATTCGTAATTTATAACAAACCAAAGTTATCGACATAGCTCTAAGAATTAAGTGGAAATGGCAGTGGGCCGGCAATATATCGCGAAGAACCGACCGCCGCCGCTGGGGCAAACGTGTTCTTGAGTGGAGACCACGCCTGATGATGATGATGAATTTATAAAATAGGTCGAATGTCGTAATTAAAAATTAGGTAGGCAAACATGGAGGGTTAAAATGCTATAAACCTCTTTCAAACCGCGAACGAACGAAATTATTATTTTCTATGAAGGTTGAACACTATCTAACCTCCTTCCTTTTGATACATGAGTGCACAGAGGTGCAACTCCCATATAAAGTCCAAACCTATAGTTTCGGAGATTATTTTAAGATTGCGTTGTCCGCCTAGAAGAATGGCCTTCACAAGTCAATTTGTCAAGGTTCACATAAAAATGGCGCTGTTTTTGTGCATCTCCCCTGGTGTATATATCGCGTAGTTTTTTCTTTTTATCTGCGTGGACCATAGAGTGTCATCAACATTTTATACTGATCAAGCATATGTTCCTTATTAGTACAACATTATGAATTCAAATTACTTTTTTCAACAAATTGTATAATATTCGTTTATCCACATGTTAATTTTCTTTTTTTGAAACCTGTTTTTGAGCACAGTCACCGCTTGCGGGACTGGTGTAGTAGTTTTTATTCCACATGTGAGCAAAACCCCATTTTTAACGGGAGAGGTGATTTATTTTGTAATTGTTTTATTATTATTGCAGAGAAGAAATCGTCGGATAGCGACGATAACACAGAGGTTTTAAGACGGCTTACAGAAACGTGCTTCAGTTTGCAAGCACAGGTATGTACTGTACTGTATTATTATTATTATTCGTATTTCAGATCATCATTCAATCTGTAGTATTGTATCCATAGTGTATCAGTCATCTAGAAACAATAACACAAGCTTTGGCTAAGATTGAGGCTAGATGATGCTGTAAGGATTGCATAGCATAGTGTTGACTAGCGGACCTTTCCGACTTCGCACGGTTTTAGTACGGATCCCTAACTTTTTTGAAAATATAATATAGCCTATGTTCACCGGGGATAGTGTAGCTTCCTAACGGTGAAATAATTTTTCAAATCGGTCCAGTAGTTTCGGAGCCTATTAATTACAAACAAACAATCAAACCGTTCCTCTTTATAATATTAGTATAGATTAATGAGTGTTGTTTTGAATAGGTGGTAGAGCTGCAAGGCAGCATGCAAGAGGTGCTGCGCGTCGTGTCGGGCGGGGCGGGGGAGCATCGGGGGGCGGGGGCGGCGGGGGCCGAGCCGCGCGCCACGCAGACCGACATCACGGCCGTCGCCACGCCGCAGGTACGCGACACCGCAATAGAGCTGTGTTTTTAACCGACTGCAAAAAAGAAGAAGAAGAAAGACATTCATTCATAACAACTTAAATTAACAAATAACACACTTAAAAGCAACTACTCAAAAACTAACTCAGCGATATGCTGAGTTAGAGCTTTTAAGTGCGTTATGAAGCTCCGTAAGAGACTTCAAAGGAAAAAAAAGGAGGTTCTCAATTCGACTGTATTAAATATTATTATTTTGTTAAACTATAACAAACTCATCATACTATTTTACTGCTGCACATAGGCCTCCCCCAATGAGCGCCATAGCGCCCTGTCTTCAGCTTGTCGCATCCAGCATCTACCCGCAGTCTTTCGCAGGTCGTCATCCCACCGTTCGGAGGGCGTGCTACACTACGTTTACCGTTACATTTTGTACAATTAAGAATCTATGTTATTATTGTTTTTAATCTATTTTTCTTAACAGGAGGAGCGCAGCGCTTGGCTGCGAAGGCCCCAGACGTTATCCCTGACCGCGGCGACCGCCCCGGAGCCGACGCCGCCACAAGTCTCCGCTGAAAGCGAACAGATGTGAGTACACACAGACCTGTTGTAGGCTAACGGTGGGTTCCCACCTGCGATCACAAATACAATCTAGATGTCGGGTCGGCGCAAAAAATCCGTCTCCGTTAATAAGAGCGCACTTGTAATGTGAGCTCTTATTTTGTTTAGTTCGATTTAAACACAGCCAACGTAAACACGTGTCGCAATGCCGCAATTAGTATTCAAAAGTTGCAAAAATCAAAATAAAATATTATTTGATAGTTTAAAGCTAAAAATATAATTTATTCTATTATACGTATTGTACAATACTATTGAGAATACTATTTAGAATACTATTGACATCATTGATCGGACACACAATTATTCTGGTCGTTATCTATGTATAAAAATATATCTATCTATGTAATATATTGTATTCATATCAGTCGTAGTAATGAGCTTGTGTTATGGGTACTAGATAGTACCCAAAACACAAGCTCATTACTTACCTTGGGGCTAGATGAGCTGTGTGGATTGTCCAGTATTATTTATTTATTTATTAGTAGTACCGGGTATCTGGTTCGCATGAAACTAGCTCCAACGGGATAAGATATAAAATGCAACATTTTTAATTTAATTATTTCTATTCCTTTTGCAACAGTAACCAAACAACCGAGGAAACAGCCACGCTCGGCATTGAACGAACCGAGTCAGTCATCGAAGAACACAGTCAAACAGAACTGTGTGAGACCGATTGATTTATTACAATAGCCTTAAGGTAATGTAAGCTTTCGTAGCTTGTGGTGATTGTGTAGATATGACATTGACCGAGCCTTGACTTAGGGGATAGACAATAACTCCCTGAGTTATTGCAGTTGTTTGGCTTCCCTGAAGTCTAGGTTTTAATTTAGCTAATAGCATCGCCTTGACTTGTGGGATTGGTATATATTCGATTCTATATTCGATACCGATCAAGACTGAGCTCAATTAGGTGTCCTTTATTCGGAAAAAAAGTAGACCGTTTAAAGTGAGTTATCACCCCCAGAGTCGAGGCCCTTATCAGCCAATAGTATCATGGCTTCATGATTGCGTCATATAGTAACGATTCTATTGGCTGCTATAAAATTATCTCCCTAATTTAAATAAAAAAAGATCGACCTATTTGATTCAGGGCATAGATCATTATAGGGTTATAAATAACACCAAAAGATTCATTTAAAATGAAGATAAGAATATTTTTAAAAAGGAACTCTATTGTTATAAGAGTTTTATGATTGTTATTGATTATTTGGTGTTTTTATTGAATATATTTCATTCCAATGTTGTATCTATGCGGCTATGTTTGTTATATGTACGTATGTGTCTCAATCTCAATGTGTAGGATTTAAGTGAAATAATGTATTGTTGTCACTTCTGATGAAGGAGTGTCAGTTAGCTGCTTAATTTTAAATGCTTTAGTTCTACCAAGGTATTTGTGAACGAAACAAAACAAGAGTTTGGGACGCGATTAAGGATACGGTCTTCAACCGTCGTCGCCTTAATCGCGTCGCAAATGCTTGACTCTCTGAAACTGAATCGTAGGCCAAGCACAGGATTTTTTTGTCTAGGGTAGAATATATAAAAATTACTTTGGATCGTCGTATGATTGCGTTAAGTATTGAAGTTGACGACCGATTTGGCGCGTCTGGCGAGGATCCGCCTGCGACGCAGGAAGTTGCGGGTTTGATTCCCGCCTATTCCAGCATTATTTAATTATTTTCTCTTATCTAATCTATAAAACAATCGCCCTGCTTGGCCTACTGGTTTTGTTCTCATAAAGATATTTCGGACAATCAGCTTCGTCTGGGGGCCTTTTAATTCATCAACACGAAATTGCGTGTTTCGGTTAGGCCAATCGGTCAGATACGATATAAACAATTTACAAAAAAAAAACGGAACAAACCAAAGGTTTCTTTTGTAAAAGTTTTTACGTGTTTGAAGCTCTGATCAGACGTCAAATACAATGTAATCATTCGATTATCTTTTAGTAGAACACCTGTATCAGAACAGTCGAATGGATTTAGTTCCATTTTCAAACACTTCAGAGATATCGTTGTGGCGCTTTATTGACTGATTACCTGAAAGAAGACTTAAGTCCAGCGTGCGAGTGTTCATTTTTGCACGCCGAGCTTACCTGTTTAATTTTATAAGAAACAAAAGATAAGCTTAGGGCCACCGTTCGCCACGACCTCTTGTGGCGATACAGTGTAATCGAAGTAGAAAAAAAACTGCAGCATTACGAATAACTTGCGGTACCTACTTCCTAGTCCACAAGGTTAATGTAAGGGCAGTTTACAAAAATCAAGTTAATTAGTAAAGAAATTGACAAAACTATTCTCTTTTACTTCTTTTACATTTGAAATATTTGATGTATCCATGTTTTTTGTATGGTTTAAAGGATTATGGAATAAAATAACTTTGACTTTTGACATCCCAACAGTGGTGAAAACTAATACTTTATCGCCTCAAAACGTCGTGCCGATGGCCTTTAATGGGCTGAAGAGGTTTAAATCTTCGCCAGTGCTTAAATTTAATTTATTTGCACACTATTGCTTGCACTCTCTAACTAGATCTAGTTTTATCGCAACTAGCATTAAGTATTTTCCTGTTTTAAACAGAATTGAAAGAGATAAGTTAATTTCAATGACAGAATCGTTAATGAAACCGGATTTTTAATATTATCATGGTTATTGATTTTGTTATATTTTTGTACACTTTTGCTATTTTGGATAACAGTACTCTTAAGAAAATTAGGTACAATTAGGGTACGTTCACACAGCGGATCCGTTTTTATAGGACTGTTTTTAAGCATCATTCGATAATGGAGACTATCGTTTACTGGATCCGGAATACTGTCGGGTGTGTGAACTCGCTTCTACAATTACATACGAAAAAAAAAAATTGATTCTGTGAAACGGATCCTGTATGAATGCGCCCTTAATTTTGAACAAGATGATAATTTTATGAGACGTGTCAAACCGAACTTTAATTGTATGAATAAATAAATGAATAATGAACGTAAGTACTTATGAGTTTGAGTATGACGACATCTGTTATGGTGTCCTGCTCAGTTCGAATCCGACTTGACCGGGATAGCTTGAGAGATGAGATCATTTTCAATCCCATTCTTAAAGTACGTTTGTTAATTCATTGGCTCATAATTTCCAAGTAGTCAACACGTAGTTTTTAGCACATTTTTGTGCTGTAATTTTAAATCACTGCAATTTACGTACCTGTCATCACAATTTTACACCAATTATATGTAAGCAGTATTATAAATTTTAATTAGTTTTTAAAGCATAATTTTCATTACTCTACTCGTGTTATTTTCAGAGGGAACTAAATTAAGTATTAGATTTTCATCTCTAGTTTTTTTACTCTAATATTTCTTTGCCAAGAGTTCATAACAAGCACATATTAGTGGTTTTAAACAATTTCTTTATGAATCTCCGATATAATAATTTGAGTTTAGTGATAAACATGTATGGCTTGAATTTATTTTGACAAAATAATTCTAAGTAGACAAAACATTTAAAAATCTTCTTAAAACATCGTTATATTTTTATATATTTTCGAGAACCTTTTTATGGCAACTCTACTATTGCCAATGCAACAGTACAATAATTGTAAATCATGGTTATTCATTTGTAAAACCTTTATCTACCTATAAACACGTACTGAATGCCACATTTCTTGTCAAAATAAAAGCTAACTACGGTATTTTTTAATTCTATTGTAATAACTTACTAGTCATTTTTAAAACGGATTTTCACCTGCATTTTATATACCTACTTTTACGTATTCCTTTTTGTAATTAGGGAATGCAATCTAGTTATGCCGAAATCTGGAAATACTGATGTATTGCAATAGTGCTAGAGTTAAGTCATGCGAAAAAGTATTCATAAGTCGCGTGAATACCAACATCGCGCAAGATAAGGTATCATAATCATGCACATACCGAGATTATGATTTTGATGCAAGAT
The DNA here is from genome assembly GCA_947044415.1 of Eupithecia dodoneata. NCBI lineage: Eukaryota > Metazoa > Arthropoda > Insecta > Lepidoptera > Geometridae > Eupithecia > Eupithecia dodoneata. The sequence continues at coordinate 9,718,782 of OX345670.1, forward strand.
TGCATTCCCTATTTTGTTTGTTATCTCTTGACAGCTATAAATTTAAATTTTTTCTAACCTAAGATCGTTTGTGTTTACCTGTAAACGAAGTTGACACAGCAAAGTATTATCCAAAGACACCGTCCCGCGGTTATATTCGAATTGTGATTTGAATTCAATTATAATTTTAATGTTAAGTACCTAATGAAATTTATTATTCGTTTCAATAATTAACTGATCAAAAACTTCAAGTCCCTACTGCGAAAATTGAACATGCTACTTTGTTTCTCACACTTTAATTGGAACTTTGAATCACAGATAAGCTATAGTTTGTAGTTAATCGTTTAAAAAAATCGCCTTCACATAAGATATTGAAAAGCGTTTACGTTTTTTGTAATTTCATCTCATACCCACCTTTTGTTATTAATTAAGTTTTAGCCTGTATTTATTATGTTTTATAAAATATTTTTAAACACTGGTGTTTAATTATTTCGTTGTTCTCTAAATGTTATAATGGCCTTTGAAAGAAAGATCGCGTAATGCGATTCCAATTTTTTTTAATAATGCCCACTTTGTCCCAGAAACAGGTTCTAGTTACGTGTAAGAAGAAATCCCGGTAGTGGCCGTCTACTCGACTTGGCAGGGCCATTACAGTGACCATTAATAACGGCGAGCGAATAGCGACTTGGAAAAAATTAGGTACCTCGCGTGTGATTTTATAACTGACTGGGTCTGATTTTCATAATATTTGCATTATTGTATTATGCGGACACAAGCATAAATAAAATCGGACCCTTTTTTCCTACGGTAACTGACAAAACGTCGTCGGTGTTTTCAATTTCCTTGTGAATAATGGTCTGCCTGTCTGTCTGGTCGAGTTAATTTCTCTATCAATTCTATTTTGGGGAGTAGCTACCCAAGTCCCACACCCGATTCTGTTTTTTGCTTTTTCGTACGGAGTTCGAAAACATTATCTAAACCTAATAGATGATGTTTGTATCGGTTCTGCTACCGTTTATTTCTAGTTTGTCTATTTAGTCTTATGGGTGATTGTGTCGATGCGGTTCAAAAAGACTACAAATAATCTTCACTAAAATGGAAAAATTAAATATATATAGTACATTGATAAATATATACAGCGTGTATCAAGACCACTACCGAAAACAAAGGGGGGTGGTGCAGCACCCCAAAACAAAACGAATAAAAAAAACCGTTTTCCGATAAAATAATTCTAGCTGGAGATATGAATTTTTAAACATTTTTATTTGTTTTGCTAGCCAGCAATGTACGTACACGTAAGTTTGCAAATGCCGTAAGTTAGTTATAGGTACCTATGTATGTAGGTTAGGTACTTACGTAATTCCGATGCAGACTAGGTCGAATCAGAAATGGCTGTACTGAGGTCCTCCTCGTTCTTGACACAGCTGATTGTGGACCGATGAACACGACCTGTTCTTGCACCAGAACACCTACCCCTCTGCCACCCCCGCGCTTTAGGGGTGTAAAACGTTCATTATTCAGAACTCTTTGATAAGCAGCCGTAAAGAATCTAGCATCAGACGGATGCGTCTGGTTGGGATACCTATCCCGGTAAATGCGCAAGGCTCGTGACGCATTTCCTTTAGCTTCACCGTAGCACACAACCATTTGTCCATACTCCCTCGCACTAAACATAATAAACTCGTAGTAAACAAAACACTACACACACACACACACACACACACACTAAAACACAACAAAACTAACTGAAAACTTACTAAACTAAAACACTTAACTAACTACTAAACAAACTCAAAAAAACAGAAGAAAACACGAACGTATTGCAATTTTTATGCACCGCGCAAGTGTTCAGTGCGGATAATGAACGCGTACTGAAGAAAATGAAAACAAAATATTAGTAAAATTAGATAAATAATGTCCTTTGAAAAAAGCCGCCTACGCCGACAAGCATTGCTCTGTCTCTGTCATACTCTTATGATTATGAGTCTTATTGCACAGACATAAGATTCAGTTTCTTTTTAAGCTACATTTTCGCAATATGTCGGTAAAGGTCAAAGGCGTTACACGTGCACCCGCGGCTTGTTTGTCGGTAGGATTGGTGAGCTCGCGCGGCGATTCTCAAAGGAAAGCCAATATACCTATTCTGTATGCAGGACTATGACCTCTGAAAATAAACGCGGGTCAGCTGTTCTTTTAACAAAAGTAGGTACTTACTTTAGACAGATTAAAATGTATTTTAAGTTTTGATGTTTCTAATAAATTCTTGGTATGCTTTCAAGAGCATGGCCGCTTATTAAATCGTTGGTACCTGCAAATTATTTATTGAAAAGATAAGTTCGTAGGCGCGGGAGTTTCACGTGTCGGTACCGGCCTGCGGCGGCGGCAGGGCACTGACCTGACCGGGCCGCGCGGATGATCAGCTGTTGCGGAGCGGTGCCTCAGGCGGTGCGGACTGTTAGCGTTTTAGAATACATTGCTGTTTTTTTTATTTTATTATTTTTTTGCTTATTTAAACTACATAATGAGGTAGATATGTTATTATAGTGTTGTGCTATGGGTATGTAAAAAAAAAATGAAAAGAACGTTGATGGGTCAACATATTTTTCGCGTTTTTTTTTCGCTAAATATTTTCAAAATCATGGTCTGATTGCACCCCCTCAGTTTTCGGTAGTAGTCTTGACACACCCTTTATACATACATATTTTTCAGTATATATGTATATTGAAAAATATATTTATTTTACTGCGTTTCTTCAATAAATAATTTCCAAAGAAATCTGTGTTGCTTGGGATCATTTTGATATGATTTTTCGTTCAACGTCGTCTGTTCTTGAGGTTTAGTCACATTCGTTCAAGATATGTTTTTAAAATATACGTATATGTCACATTGTTACGTTTACGTTTTTATATAGGTACGTTTGTTTATTAAATCCTATTGATACAAGCAAAATTTCGCAGAAATATAATTGGAAAATTTAGCTTTTATTGCTTTAAAACAAAACGAAAAATGTCTAAAAACTCGGAATGTATTACTATTATTAACTAAATATTTATTGCAGAAAAGTTTAAAGCTAACATCATGGTTTTCTCTTTCTTCTTGCTTAAGTATTTTGCGTCCGGTTATTTATTACAACATCGTAGATACCGAAATATCTTTCAGCATCTACACTGGTTGACTGGGCTATGAATACTTTGTATAGATTTTGATGCAAGTAAAATCAGCATGACGTCAACGAGAGTTTCTTGCTGAAACTCTCGTTGAAAATGTGGAATTTATTTTTTGGGTTGGATCTTATATGTGAAGCTAAATTATCCAAGCTCTTCTGTGCTGCTGTCTTCAGCATTATACCTACTGTATTTTGATGGAATTCACCATTTTCAACCAAGTGTTTTTTCTCTAAAAGAACCTTCACGTTGTCGCTCAAGAGAAGACTTAAATCTCCTTATTTGGAATGGATATTTTTATCCTTCCAAGTTGTCAATTATTTATGATTATTATTGGAATACATAATGTACAAAAATACATAATTTACAGAACCCTGATATAAATGTCAACTGAACTAGTATTTTCGAGCCGGAGTTTCATTTTCAAAATATTCCGTCAGGTAACTAGTAATAAATTCATGTTATCGTCTTCATATTCATTCATAAAAGCAACAATAAGCTCCACTAGAATATTCGCTCAAATTGATTGTAGATTTGAACCAAGAATTCCATCGAACTGGCGTGAGCTAAGGTTTCGGAGTCAGTCGCGGAGCGTGTTCTTTTCTTGCAGGTAGTTAAAATAAGAACTTCGTTTTCATTTTATTGATTTCATCTTGGCTACAATCGTATTCAGTTCTTAAAACTCTTATATAAAGATATCGCCTACGATATTTACTTTATGTGCTCAAAATTGGTAGTGTAAAATATGTTTACCAATCCGTATTTAGCATGTTAAGGCTAATGTGAATTGAGCGTTTATAACTAGATCATGTATTCTGAATCTCTGCTCTCATCTTCATTTTTCTTGGCAGTCGCAGATCAACTGATTCGGGCAAAATACACTCCAAGTAACATTTAATTAGTTTGGGTTACATCTTTGTTTCCCAAACCGTATGTATCGTATTTATATATTATTTCAGTTTTCGTCGGTAAATCTTCACTGGAACATAAGGCATTTTTTTTTAATATGCAGTTGTTCCTGGATTTGATAGTACCAATAAAATAGACATAGATATTCATTTATTTGCTGCTGCAGTACAAAACATAAACAAAGTAGTTGCAATAAAATCACACTCTTGTGATTTTATTGCGCATTGAAAACTTAGTGTAATGGGTCTTCTCAGTATTTAATGTTAGAAGGTTGTGCTGTAGCCATTTGTTAACCACATTGAATCCATTTTGCGCAAAATCGAAGACTTGCTTATCAGAATCAGCCAAGAAAAGCAAGGCAGTGTCATCAGCATATAATATAATTACGCCGTGGTCTAGTTTTAGGTTACATAAATCATTAATATAAATAAGAAAAAGGGTTGTATTTTTTGTATTTTTTTGTATTTGTATTTAATCAGCTGACCAACTATCTCGTTCAAGAACTCGACAAAGGGAAACAAACAATAGGTATTTTCCTTGACCTTGCTAAAGCATATGACACAGGTTCTATACCTATGCTATTGCGCAAATTGGAACTGCTAGGAATCAAAGGCAATCAATTAAAACTCATCAAGGGAAGTATTCTAGGAATACTTCCCTGGGGAACTCCGAAGGATGTATTTTCCTGTTTATCGCTCAAGACACTGCTAATTCTCACGCTTTGAACGCGTTGTTCTAGGTAGGTAGGTAGCTTGTGAAGAGTTTTAATTGATTGCCTTTGATTCCTAGCAGTTCCAATTTGCGCAATAGCATAGGTATAGAACCTGTGTCAAATGCTTTAGCAAGGTCAAGGAAAATACCTATTGTTTGTTTCCCTTTGTCGAGTTCTTGAACGAGATAGTTGGTCAGATGATTAAATACAAATACAAAAAAAATACAAAAATAGTTTATTTGAACAAGTAAACAGTTTTATCAGGTTACATGTTGAACGAGGAGACCACAAAAATTAAAAACTGCGGTGTAGTCTCATCGCCCGCCTCCTGACATGACATTATTGTAGAGCTTAGGAAAATATATTTATACTCCAAATACTTCACTAACCTTTTATTGATAATTTTCTCCAATATTTTTGATATTGAAGATAGTAAAGCAATTGGTCTATAATTTGGTCTTTACTTCCGGTTTTGTACAAAGGAACAACTATATGTAGCTTTTTTCAAACATGCAGGAAAAATACCAAATAGATAAGCATTTGTTGAAGATGTGTGTCAAAGGGGGTATTAAAATGTGCCTAAATTGTTTTAGTATTTTAGTAGTGATATTGTCTCATCCGACTGCACAATCGTCTTTTAAGCTCATAATTATCCTTTCTACTTCGGCCTCATCGGTCTCTAGTAACAAAGGATGTAGGAATATTATGGTCTGCCAAAACTGGCGGCTCATATTATTAGAGCCACCCTAAAAAAAATATGTTTTTTTGAGTAAATGATGAAATAAAAGCAAAATATAAATACTATTATAATAAGATTTAATTGGCTTATGGATTATCTAATAATACGTCTAAATACGGTGTAACATTATGAACACAATTAAAAAAATAAAAGAAATTAATATTTGGTGACACCACCCTTTGCAGCAATTACGGCTTCAATCCTTCTGGACATACTCTCAATGCATTTCGAACGATTTTCTTTAATGGATTCAAGGTGCAGAGTCGTGCATAAAGGTGAAATTGCCATTAGGAAACCATTCCTGAAACTGGGGCAGCATCTTGGTTTCAAGCACCTTGATGTATTGGTCCTGCCGCATGGTCCCCTCTACGATGTAGAGCCGTCCCGTGCCTTGACTGCTGATCACAGACCATACCATAATGCTAAGAGGGTGCTTCACTCGCTGTACAACGCAGTCCTCTTTATATTTCTCATCAGGCCTTCTTCGGACAAATTCAGACTTGTCCATTAAGATCTGCACCGTTGACTCATCCGAAAAGCAAACCCGAAAAATATTTATTTTGTTGCTTACACAATTGTACAGTTAATGTACGAAACACTAAGTATTAACTATTGCCTACTCACTTTATTCCAGTCAGTCGCAGTCCAGTCCTTATGTTCTTTTGCCCATTTGAGGCGCTTTTTCTTCATAGCCGGAGTCAAAAGTGGTTTTTTAGCTGGCCGGCGACAGGTGAAACCCAAGTCTTTGACGCGCCGACGAACTGTGCCTTCAGAAATGTTGACGCCAGCATCTTGAACCAACTTTGTGAGAAGCTTACGAGGGGCTTTTCTATTTTCCACACAAATTTCCCTTATTTTTATCATGTCACGTGGTGTTGTAATTTTTTTTCGGCCTCACTTGTTCACCCGTTTTGGTGTTAAAGAGATATTTGCATCAATTTTTTTTTATTCGATCTTCGAGTTCTTTTTACTCGTCAAAAATTCAAGTAATATTTACTTGAATTTTTAATGATTGCATTTTGAACATTTTCTACAACAAACGACATGGCAAACTGCGGATCAGCAGTATCGTAAACTGGGGCAAAGTCTATGTTACGTAAATCAGCTTCAAGTTTTTTCCAGTTTACTTTAGAATAAGTACGTATGTTGTTATGTTTAGGTAATTTACAATTTAAGGTTAGTAGGACAGCATTGTGATCGGTTACGGACGAATTTATAACAAGCGAAAGTGATGGAAAGTTAGATTTCAGTATGATGTGATCCAAACAAGACCCAGCTTGATGAGTTGGAAGCGTATGCGCAGGAAGCAAGCCATGAAAGGAACATAGATTTAGGTAGTCCTGTGCACCAGGGTCGGTACTTCCTGGAAGAATGTTGATGTTAATATCCCCAATAACAATGATAATTTTTGAATGATGATAGATTTTGCAAGGTGTCATTTAGTGAATCAATAAAGTTGCTTATATTTCTAAAGGAGGGGGGTCTATATAGAGCAAGTATGGCAAAATCTAATCCAATTTTGATCAGTAGCCTGTTGCAGTCTTGAATATTCGGTTCTACAACAGATACGTTCAGATGGTCCCTTGCGTAAACTATTACCCCATCGTTTTGGTTGTAATTTTTGGTACTTTGGTAAATAGTATATCCAGGCATTAGTGACACTTTGTATTGTTTAACAAGCCAGCATTCTGTTAGTACAATAATGTCACAATTGATGTTTAAGTGAATTTGGAAGATAGCAAAGTCAAAATTTTTAAACACACTGCGATAGTTTTGTGTAATTACGGTCAATGGATTACTAAAAGAGGAAAGATAACGCTTGCAATTTTCTACATCAGCTAATTTAGACTCTGAGATGGAAAAATTATCTAGGGCGTGGATTACACTACTTATGATTATTTTATTTAAAAAGAAAAAAGATGTATATAAGAATAGGTCTGAAAACTAATTAATTTACGGCGCTCATAGGCGCCCCCATAATCGATAGAATTAATGTACCTCCTTTCGGCAGCAATTTTTGCCGGACAGTCGACGGAGCCGGTTGCATGTTGGTTCGGTTTCTTATAGTGTAAACAGGTTGCACATTTAGGGTCCTCGGCCTTCTTTGAACACACAGCGACGGGATGTCCTTGGCCTCCACAGTGTCCACAGGTATGAGCGGTCTCACGACATGACTTCGCCGCATGTCCGTACTGTTGGCACTTGTAGCAGCGGGTAACAAGGGTGAAATCTCTGACTGGGCATGAAGACCAGTTTACGAATATACGGTCCTTTGTTATAAGTGCTTTTCGTACGGCAGCTGGGACCTCAATAATAAAGTTACAGTGCTCTGCATCCTTCCTGCCCGACTTGTGGCTTAAACGTATAGAGGTAAGGAACTTTTCCAGGTCACAGTTCTAAATATCGGCAAGGTTTGGAGGAGTAAACTTCTTTATCGGGCATTAAAGTCGGCACTCCGATGACAATGATTCGGCTTTCGCTTAGGCGGCTCATCAATTGTAAGACCCGAGTTAGTGATCTGGACAGTGCTTTTTAATTTTTCAATATCGTCCTTGGAGTCAGTGCTGATGATAACACCACCGTTCTTGGTCTTACGAAGCCCTCTCACATGTAGCTTCATATCCTCTGGGCAGATGATTTTTTGTACGAGGGATTTGGTGTCCTCGCTGGTCTTCATTTATCATTCGGATAGATTGCCACCGAACTTACATTTGTGGGCTTTATAAAATTGTTGGTCCCTTTTTTGACCATGTCGGCGAATGAAGTTTCTTTAGCAGATGATGTTTTTGATGACGTTTCAACCGTCCTTATTAGGTCCTTCAGCTGGTGGGATTGGGCAAGTTGGTTTTGCAGCATTTCTATAGTGCTGTAGGCCCTTACACATTTGGTTTTCAAGGACTGATAGTGGACGGCCTTCTGTGAGGTGCCGTGACCCACTTTGCGGCAGAGGGCACTGACTCTTTGTTTTTGCTCAGAGTTCATTTTACTTGTTTCGGTAGTGATAGAGCACACCTCATTTAGAAATTGGTTGATTGAGGTCATCCAGCCTTGTATTTCCGGAGTGTTTACTGCCTGATACTCGACTTCTTGGAAGTCGGGTTCATTAGGCGAGGAGGGGGGGACTCAGGTACGGGCACGGTGAGGGTAGGAGACGGCGAGCGCGCCGTCCTGGTGCTCCGGAGTCCAAAGGGACTAGACATTTTACGCGAGTTTAATGTTAGTGAGTGTAGATATTGAACATGACGTAATATAACAATTTGAGAAAATATTGTCCCTATTTGTACTATAGAACTACATACTAGCTTTTGCTCCTGTTTTTATTTGTCTGTGAATGCACAGAACTAAATGGGAATTTGTAAGCATTTTAGTTTAGAGCTTTTTAATTAAAACTATAGGTAATCTTCGAATGAAACATACAATGTAGGCACTTATTTTTAATTATAGCTATAAAAAAACTTTTTATTCTTCTTCTAGAAATCTAGGTTTTGACTTTGGTGGTACAATTTCATGCACGGGGTGATACACAATGTTACCTTACAAATTTCGCATACATATTTTGACCGCTTTTCGTGTTTTCTTGTGCTACAAAACCTGCATCGTTTGTACGATGATAATGACAAAAAATGAAATCCTTTTTGACCCAATCTTATTTCGTCTGGAACCCCAAAAACCCCTCCTTTTTTGTTTTTGTATACTTCCGGATTTTGTTTCTTGTTTGAGAGATGCGCCGATTTCAAACTTCTAGCTAACCGTAATCTGAAATCGCGATGTATGTTCTTACGATTTTGATTTTTGTGTTTGTATAAAATGTAAGCATTTATAGTGGCACTCTCAAACAAGAATCAAAATATCCGTAACCAGGACTTTTTTGACCTGCGGCCAATAGAGTACGAACTTCGATAGTGATGGAAGTGGTCAACGCCACCCATACTCCTCGTGTATTCTGCGATTGCAGACTTTGCAGAGGGACAATACATGTCTTTCTTTTGCCCGTTCTTTTGAGTTCTCTGGATCACTTCCACTTTGGTTGGGTTAACTGCAGTTGTTAGGACAAAAACTTCCTTAGTGTCTTGCCATTTGATCACGGCACAAGGGTGGCAGAAGCGGTATGTAAACTCCCCAGGATCCAATTTATTTTCTTTGGTCAGTCTTCGTTCTTCAGGTGTTTTAGGCTTTGGTGGACACAGCTCTTTGAGAAAGGCTTTTGCGATTCATTCGCACTGTTCCTGTTGCCAAAATACCTCTATGATAAAGAGCTTCTGTGAGAGCCAAGGAGGAGAAAAAGTTGTCAAAAACCACATGAGTGTTTCGTGGTAAATTCCTCCAAGTTTCATTACAACTCTGTAACCTTATCCTTCCTCATTGTGTCCTTGGTCTTTGCCTGTATAAATATCGCACTGATACATATATCCAGTTTTGGAATCGCAACGGCAGCATGCCTTAAACCCTTTTTTAATGGGCTTGGCGGGCATATACTGTTTTTTAGAGTCGCGACCTTTGAATTTAATCATACTTTCATCCACTGATTGGGATTCCGAGTTAGTGGCATTCTCTTGAAAAGTCCTGTTGAGATAATCTAGCAGTGGTCTTACTTTTTGCAATTTGTCGTGGTCTTTGTGATTTCGGGGCAAATGAGTTGTAATGTCGCAAACATGTAGATTTTCTAAAATTTTTTTGAATGTCTTGCAAGTCATTGTGCCACTAATCTCTATATTATTATAAAAAGGATCTGCGTTCCAATAAAGCTCTATATCTGACTGAGGATTTATTCCCATTAGAATGATTATAGCTAGGAATGCTTTTATTTCATCTTCATTGGTGTCTCCCCAGAATTTGCTTTGTTTCATCCTTGCGTATTTGTTTGTGTATTTGACGATCATTTGAAAAATATCATCAGGGAACAAGTTACTAAAGTATTCAATGGGGAGACTTTGATTACTATATGATTTAGTGGGTTCTAATTCCTTGGAAAAATTTAACTCATCAAAATTTTCAACACTTCACGTGTTGAAAATTTTGATGAGTTAAATTTTCCATGTTCTATCCCGGGCCTCCAATTCAGCATGAGTTGGCATTGGCACAGTAGCAGGTAAGTCTGGCAATGGAACATAAGGTGCTGTTTCTACGTCAATAGCAGGAGCAAGCATTTCAGGCTGAGCTGGTAAGTCTGGGAATGGTGGAGATAGTGGAACGCAAGGTGTCATTTCTTTGTCAACAGCAGAAGCAAGCATTTCAGGCTGAGCAGGTAATTTTGGGAATGGTGGAGACAGTGGAACACAAGATGATATTTCATGGTAAACAGCAGGTGCAAACACTTCAGGCTGAGCAGGTAAGTTTGGGAATGCTGGTGGAGACAGCGGAACGCAAGGTGCCATTTCTTCGTCAGCAGCAGGAGCAAGCATTTCAGGCTGTGCAGATAAGTCTGGGAATGGTGGAGACAGTGGAACACAAGGTGCTATTTCTTGGTAAACAGCAGGTGCAAGCACTTCAGGAAAGTCAGGCGATGGTGCAGTCAATGCAATACAAGGTGGAATTTCCTCGTTAGGTGAATCTTCATAAAATTGACGTGCATCGTCGTCTAAAATGTGTAATAACTGTCGATTTGAAATACCTTGAATTTCGTTCAATCTTGTGTTGAATGATTTTGGGACATAATCTGAATATGGATCTTCATCTTCGTCATTTTCGTCCTCTGATGAAAACATCTCACTGAGCACATTTTCGATCTGATGTTCTAGTAATACCTGTATAACAAAAAAAAATACTAAAGTAGGTAAATATTATACTGACTAAGAATTCAATGACGACAAAAGTCTACCCACAATTTATATTTAATTTTCCATAAAGCAAAATATAACCCTTTACAACCGGATACCTTTTTTCCCGATTTTTATAATAAAAGCTTTTTAGTTGTAATCTTATAGGTCTAAGGAGCCAAAAAAAACCAGTTAAAAAATCCTAGGTTTATAGGTAACCTAGAAACCTACCCGCACGATCGTGAGTCTCAGGTCGTACGCTACATACTCACGTACGTGAGGGTTACTAGATTTCGCCAGTTATTTCGGAAGTTTGAAGTTAACTAAAACAACTTTTTACAAAATCAGCCTCTTTATTTATTTATGAGTATCTTTTTAATCAGCCTTTATAAGAATTACCCTAATTACCCCAAGTTTAACATAAAATCAACACTCTTAGTTACCTTTGGCAATAATCGTAACAAAATCTAAAAATCTTCTAAATATTAAAAAGTCAGCTTTTAAAGCTAATCAGGAACAATTACCCTTTGGTATGATATGACTTGAAGCAGTCTTTACCACGAGCGACACACAAATAAACGTCGCACTTTTTACATCGTACTTTGCTGCGGCTTACGCAGTTTTCATACCGACACGTTCTAGGGGCTTTAATTTCATCAAATACCGGCATGTGGTAGTATCCATCGAAGCGCTTCGTTTCTGATGGCTTGTTAGCGGGCCTATATTGTTTTTTAGGCAGAGGAGCTTCATTTTCGTCGACGACGACCAATGCTGGTCCATTCTCAATATTGCCCGTCATCGGCGGCCGCAATCTGGTTGGCATATTTGATAGCCCTTCTGCAACCTGCATGCGGAACTCCAACAGGGGGAAAGTATCTTTCCTACTTAGTTTATTAGCCAGGCAATCGTTGCGGTACAGCCGCCAGGCGTTAACGATCGCCAGATCCAGAAAGTGTATTAGGACCTTCAAGGTCCATTTCTTGGTTTTTATAAATGTTTTGTAATACTCCATTTGTTGATCTAGGACATCAATACCCTCCATGTGTTGGTTGTATCTCTCAATGACTTTCGGGGCGGATACATCGACGTACATCTTTAGACGTTTGTCCCATCTCTTAACTAGCGAAGATGTGGATGAGCCGGTACAGTTCGAAGCCATCGAAACCGACTTGTTGTCTTTCCATTTAACTATCACAGTTTTATTGCTAACGTAGTGCTGCGATTAGCCTCGAGCCATCCGAGCATCAGGTTTAAATTTGATTGCCGTACGATCTGGGATCCTGTTCATCATTATCGTTCCAGTGCTGTGAAGTTTGCGTTTTGTCATCTCTTCGATCAGTGGAACTGTGGTAAAGTAGCGGTCATGGTACACATAGCTTCCGGGTGGGACGCTCTTTATTAGATGCAGAATCACAGAAGGTCCAAGCCCAAGCGTAGTATCACCGAACATAGTTTTAGCTCCTCTGTAAATATCAAAGTCCAGCATCAATCCTTCACTTGTTGTCAAAACGAAATTTTTTAGCCCTACTGGCCTAGGTTTGCTCCTAACCACCTGTCGAAGAACGTACCTGCCAGTAAACGGCACCATCTGTTCATCTATTGAGTAAAAGCCTCTCTCAAGTTTATTGCACGCAGCTTTTACTCTGTCTATCATAGGTTGAACTTTCCACAGAGGATTGTCTTTGTCCGTCGGCAGGGCTTCTTCAGAATCCACGACGTGCAGTGCATTGCGGGCTGTTAAGAACCCTATCACGCGACATTTGGTCAGTTATTAACTGAAGCTTGAGTCCACCTCTCCAGTACATCGGAATCCGGGGATATGGAATGCACCCAATGATTATGTGTACCGAGAATAACCTAGCGACTTCGACAGACGTAATTTTTAATTCTACGCCCGTATGTCTGAGATGATAGATGTTTGTGCATCGGGCCACTTCTTCAAAAAATTTTCTGTCGAAATAGTCGGTGAAATAATCCATTGGGGCTCTCACTGGCTTCACCGGAAGAGACGGATAATTGTGACTGCAATCCTCAAATAATACCTGACGCCATACCCTTTTTCGCGAAGGTTGAAAATTAAAATGAAAATGAAAAGTTTTTATTTCTTTAAGCTTACAAATAAGCACTTAGACACGTCATATATTATAGTTCACTTCAATTTTTTGTCCACCAGTGGAAGAAGTGAGAAGAAACCACTAGTATGTTCATAACTTATGTGTCTAGTACATTTGATTTGCTTATCTGTAAGTTGGTAGATTTTGAGTTGGAGCAAAACTCGTTCCAAGCTTTTTTATCTTCTAAGTAATCTGATATTTTGTAATAAGCTTTTTTACAAAGAATATGTTTAAAATTTTTTTTAAATTTATTTATTGATAATTTTTGCAACTCACTTGGAGTTTTGTTGTAGAAGCGTATACATTGCCCTTTAAAAGATACATTTATCTTGTGTAGCCTAGTTGGGGGCACAGCGAGTTTATTCTTATTTCTAGTATTTACATTATGTATATCACTTTTTTAGTGAACCGATTGATGTTTTTATGAGTGTACAACAAGTTTTCATAAATATATTGACACGGTACTGCCATTATGTTTATTTCTTTGAATTTTAAATTTTTTGAATTTTTTTTGTGGTGGACGCGAAGACCGACGTTCCGGAGCTGGTCCCGTACGTGCCGTAGAAGCTGGTAATGGTTCTGGTGCAGAAGGTGGTGAAGGCTCCGGTTCGGCTAGTACATTCTCCAAGCCAAGGTCTTCAAAGATACTGGGTTGGATTTCGTCGTCGTCATCTTCGAAATTGTCGACGTCGGAAAAGTTACCATCTCCCAGGACTTGTAGAACTTGGTCTTCGTTTAAATTTCTTCCTAAAATGACATAAAAAACACTATTAGTTAATAAAAAAACATAAAAACCGTGGTCCCAAAACAGTGCCTAGTACTGCATAGCATTTCGGGCCTACGACCGGCGTCATACGATCGTAACAGTCAATTTTCACGACAAGATTGTACGTAAACCCAAACAGATATCACAAAATTAAGAATGCCTATGTACACATGCATGTTTTTATTTGAAAATAAGTATAAAGTTTACAATATTCAAAATAATAACTTACCCGCGGAGCGGCGAGGGTCAAAAAAACGCAGCCATCTCAAAACGCGGCTAGCAGGTGACTGACGTCACGCACCGCGCTCTTGTATTTTTTTAGCGCGCGTAAACTTCACTCACGTTCGATCGACGCCGGTTACGTTCGCGAAAAGTTAACGGTTTGGCGCCATTTAAAAAAAAAAATTAAACCTACGCTCGTATCAAGCCCGTTGTAAAGGGGTATGTAATATCTTCTTAACTTTTAATGTAAAATGACCGTAAGCAAACCAAAATAGAAAACCCGCGGCAAAAAGCTAGCACAAAATAAAGATTTCAATTCACCGGGCTATGTACATATAAATCCCACAATAATTCTAAGTTTCACAGGCTAAGGTAATATCGTTTCCCACATGCTTTATTTTGTTATATCATGAATTTTTTCGAGTATTTACTTATAATTTATGCACATATAACTAGAAAAACTCTAATTCTGCAACATATAAAAAAATTGTACGACTTACCTTTCTCCGGTTCTCCATAATCAATAAAATACGCCGCACTTTTCACAAAAAACAACCGTTACACGGACGACTATTGAAAGAATGGCCGTAAAAGTGACATTTGACTATGACAGTGACAATTTATTTTTTGTGGTCCTGGGGAATATTTTTATTTGGTCGTTTTTGACCGTTTGTGGTAGATACTTAGCCATAACCTGGTAATAACATCTTAAAATCGATGTGGGAGACGCTCAATCCATAGCCTGGTTAAGGGTTAAACAGTCCGCGATAAAAACAAACTGAGGCCGTGCGCTGCGTTAAGCGGGTGCACGGCGCGGGCATCCGACGCGGGCATCCGTCGCGGGCATCCGCGTCGTGCTCCGTCGCGGACAAATAGCCCGTCGCGGGTATCCGCAACGACCTCCCGCTAAACGCAGCGCCGCCAGTACAATTTTAGACGTGCGGGTGTACAGTCGATTCATAATGGATTATTTGTTGATATACTACCTAGCCAAAAGACGACGTAGACAACAGCGGCAGCCAATCAGCCCATATGTCTCGTCCAGATTGTTGTGTGGAGAATTTGTAACCAAGTTTACGCTATTAAGAGAAGATGAGAGGAGATTTTTTAAGTATTTTAAAATGTCAACGTCTACATTTGATGAATTATTTTCGAAACTTGAACCATATTTGAAACATAGTGCTAATACTCTTAAAGTAAGAAGTGTATCAATTATATTACCAATAGAGAGGTTGGCAATAACGGCAAGGTAAGTAAATAAAATGTTTTTCTTGATATAAAATATTTTTATTTTGTCAGTCAAGATCACGCATGTATACAACCAAATCAGTTATTGGACTTATCATAATCATAAGTAACAGTAAAATCACAGTGATTGGATTTATCACTTATTATAATTAACAATATTTTAATCTACAATTACTTTAATGAGAACTAAGTATAACAATTTGGTAGTGTAGGTACATACGTAAAGTAAATCAAAATCACAGTCATTGTAATTATCATAATTAACAATATTATAAGGCTACTTCCAATCTTTGTCTTTCTTCAAATAGAGTATAAATGCAGTAAATAATTGATAATAGGATTAATGTTCTGCTTGAGTGTCATTTGTCACTACGATGTTCGATAAATCCTCCAATGTAATAACATTTTCTCTTTCAATTTCAATTAATAAGTTTAATACCTTTGATCGAAACAATAATTTTTGATATGTAGACAATTTTTTTACGTTTGGCATAATAGATTTAAAAAATGACAAGTCTTCATCATTTTCTTCGTCCTTTTTGTGTTGTATGGATTGTAATAATTGTATTTCAAAAGGAGTCGGCGACGACGCCTTTTTACGCTTTGATTGTTTTTGCGTTTCTCTGCTTGCTGTGTCATTTTCATTTCCAGATGTACTGGTCTCAGGTATTAACACCTCACTAGTGTCAACTATTGGGTGTTGGGACAATTCAAGTGTACTTGTATGACCCGAAGAGTCGTCCTGAGAATTTTCCAAAGATTCTTGTCCTTCTACTCTTTTGTTAGAGTCCAGAAAAGTCATAATATTATAATAGCTGTACCCTTTTCCTTTTTTAGCACCAGAACCAGACTTAAGTTTCTTGTTACTAGCTTTGACTTTCGTATAGCAATCTCTCGCGGTTTTCCAACGCGCTTGTATTTTTTTTTTCTGAAAAATGAAAAATAATACATACTTAAAAATTAATTTTGTATTTTTCACAGGTACTTAGTAAGTGGACATACTTTCGTGGATATGCACTTGGCGTACCATGCGGGACAATCTACCATCCGAAAAATTGTTAATGATGTCTGTCAAATTATATGGCAAAGACTGAAAGAAGAATGTATACCAGTATTTACACGTATGCGATGGGAAGATATAGCAGAAGGCTTTTTAAGCAACACAAATTTTCCTAACTGTTTAGGTGCTGTAGATGGAAAACATATACGGATTATAAGACCACCTCACAGCGGATCACTTTACTACAATTACAAACATTACTATTCCATTGTCTTGCTTGCAATGTGTAACGCAAACTATGAATTCACCTACATAAATGTTGGAATACAAGGTAAAGAATCTGACTCTTCAGTTTTCACCAACAGCACTTTATTTCAACAGATGCAGGATGAGCTATTAGATATTCCTCCTCCAAAATCATTGCCAGTGCTACAAAATAATAAACCAACCAATACTGCAGCTACCACACCAGTGCCATACGTCATAGTTGGGGATGAAGCGTTTGGACTGTCTACACATCTTATGCGACCATATGCGCGGGCTATTGCAATGGATCATAGAAAGAAAATATTTAATTATAGATTGTCAAGAGCTAGACGTTACATTGAATCAACCTTTGGAATAATGGCCAATAAGTTTCGAATACTTCATCGTCCACTTAACGTTTCTAGAGAACATGCCATTTGTTTCATAAAAGCAATTTGTATAATGCATAATTTTGTACGAAAAAGAGACGGACTCGGTAATATCAGCGATGTTGTCATAACACCCCGCCATATCCGCGATATCACAAATGGATTTGGGCTAGTTCAAAGAAACTCGTATACAATACGAGATCAGTTCGCTGATTACTTTGCCACAAACGGTAAGATATCGTGGCAAGATCGCTGTATTTATTGATTATTTACTTAAGTTAAAAAAAATTTGCTCGTGAAGAGGTCACAATACAATAGTTAAATAACAATTAACATAAGTAAATACAAAATGTTTACTAAGCCTAAAGGTGGGTACAGACTATGTAACATATTACCTACATGTTATTTTAACATGTTTTATATCATTCAGTGTCCACATTATCTGAAACTTGTTATATAGCAATGTCGTATAACATGTTATGTTATATAGTCTGTACCCACCTTAATAAATGAAAGAAGTAAATAAGTATGTAGTAAATAAATTTATAAAGTCATAATAAAAAGTAAGAATTTACCTGTTGACTTTTTTTCTGTGTCACTGAAGTCCTCATAATTTTCGTATAATTCTTTACAAATCTCGAGCCATGCAGCTTGACGCGCATCCCTGTCTTTATACAAGTTGTTAGACAAATCCCATAAAGCGGGGCGACATTGCACTTCTAAAATAACACGTTCCGTATCAATATCACTCATGTTTATCAACTTGATTGTACAAGCACGGCGCGTGCGACACGGATAACGCAGCGGCGCTCACTGATTTTCTAGAAACATCTCCGCTCGCGTGCTCCGTCGCACGGACACGCGAGCGTACCCCCGTCGCCCGCGCCGCGTGTGACGGGCGTTCCGCCTTACGCAGCGCTGCTCTATGAATTTACATGAAACATCACGCCGCGCGGGTGCCCGCGCCGTGTACCCGCTTAACGCAGCGCACGGCCTAAAACCATTCCTTCCTTTAACTAAAACATTCTTATATTAAATATAATAGTCCCCGGAAACTACTTATTTTGTAGAAAGAGTTCTCCAGCACAAAATTTACAATATAAATCATAAATGTTGATGGGTTCATAGTCATTATGCATCGGGTACCGAAGATGTAGGCAGTCCTGGCAACGGCCCGTGGATAACATACCCTCTTCACTCATAATTACACTGTAATCTTGCAGAGAGTAAAAAAATTAATCTATCAAGATTGTTTTTGGTAACTGCAACTGTTTTAACATAAAATACATATTTTCAAATTTTTGCTAATATTGACGCCGGGTTATAGAGACAACAATCAATATTTGATTTCATGTACGTAACCCTAGAGTACTAATATACATTTACCATAGCTTAGGAGGCTACTTTTTAAATAAAACCAATTTTATTATATTAGTTATTTATTAATTTTTTACAAAGATAACATAAAGAAATAGGCAAACCTCTACCTTTTCAAAAACTTAAACCAAATTCTTCTTTAAAATCAACATTAGTCTTAAAATAGGACTTGAAACTTACAATTATGAAGATTTTTTCTTATAACATAACAGCCTTTTGCAACAGTGTGCAACAGTGTGGTAAAAAAAAAGACTTCTTGATTTTTGTTTTTTTGGCATCAGTATTGCTATCCAATATATAAACTTTATAAAACACTAAATGAAACTTATGGTGACGTCACATTTTTGTCTACAAACTAATTTGAAGTCGGCCTTTAATTTTTTGAACCTGATGGTGGAAATGCCTTCATCAGAGTCTGTATTTTCCTCATCAGACTCCAATATCGGCACTCTCTCCACGTATGATTGCTCGACGAACGACGATAAACTTTTTGAATGAATTGCATTACCTTCACCACTACTTGATGCCATAATCAAAAATAAACAGTAAAGAAATTAACCCTAGATAGATAACCATATTAAGACATACGTTAAAGATAACCATACGCTTCAGAGGCGCACGGTTTTCGAGTGCTTATATTTCAATTATATATTAATATTTTGTGTGACTTGATTTTATTATTTAAAAGGTATAGGAACACGTTTATAAATAAAATAGCATTGTATTTTATATTTGTTTACTAATACTAATTAAAACCAAATGAGTAGACCTCTAAAAACAGTAACAAAAATCAACAGCCTTCTGTTTGAACGAAGCAAATCTCTTACCTATCATAAAAATTGTATTATTTTTTCTTATAAACTACTTGATCATTATATAAACAGTCTAGAAAAACTTATCACTACCCTTGTACTTTAGTTTATAGGCAGACAAACAAACGTATCATGACAAACGTCGATCTTGTGTTCGCCGCAAACAGTATCCCACTTCCTCTTTGTATCAAATTTCCCATGCGCTGAGCGGACCCTTAGCAATCCCTGGGTTTTCCCCCAGAAAATCTGCAAGAGCCTCAAGTTGATGGTAGGTAGGCCTACTATTCCTTGTTCCCTGAATGGACGAAATTTATTAAAGTAGTTGTATGAGATTTAGGGTTCACTGAAAGTCTGTTTGGTAGTTTTACGTTTTGTATTGATACACACACTGTCTAGGTTACACGTTTAGCACTGTTTATATCTAGTTACTGTCTAAATTCCCTATTTATGAATTGATTTATTGAGAGCTAATGTTCGCGTGTTGACGGCCGGTTGGAAGAGAGGGAGGCACGTGCAAGACAGAGATAGATAGCTATATATAGGTCATAGATGCACAGACTTATTCTGCCCCACGAAGGATAACCACAGTAAGTCCTCCGAGCACATTTTCGAGAAAACGGCGGTTATTTTTACGGTTTTTGCTACCATGGTCCAAATATTAGGCATATTATTATTTTTGTCGGTTTTTATTATGCAAAGTAGTTTGCTTTATAAGTGGAATGACTAAGTTAGTCAATAAATAAATTATCATCAAAAATGACATATCATCTCTATTAGTAATTGTACGTCCTCGAAGCGTTTCATGATGGGCTCCATCTCTGTTTGTCGCGCCTTTATCTGCCATATAGTATTCCGGTCTTCATCATAGTCATTGACGAAGTTGATTATTCTAGTAAGTTTCCCTTTGGCCGCGCTCCGTTGTAATTTTAGCGTTTCGATGTTATCCAAGGCACGCGGTGGTACTGGTGGTTCCGACATGGTAGGTTATCACAAATGAACGCGTGCGTGCGTAGTAAAAGTTTTGCGAACTCGGTAGATTCCGTTCGGTAGTATATTTTGAGAAGATTGGATTAGGTACACAGGAGATTGTTGTTGTAACACGTATGATATGAATTCACTGTTGTGATTGAAGAAATGTAATTTTTGTTTCACAATGGCGGCAATTTTCTCGTAAAATTGTCGTGTTGGTTGGCGCTGTTGCGCTGTAGTCCGTAGGTGGTGCGTAGTATGCGTAGGGTATTCCGTAGTTCCGTATTTTTATGCGTAGGTTGCGTAGTTGAATGTTGTGCTGTAATTGGTGCGTCGAGCCTTGACGTCACGCGTGAAGTTAGTTGCGAGTATCGCTGTCGATAATGCAGATCGATATTGTTTCGTGTTGCGAGCTGGTAGATGTCGCTTGACGTGTAGTTTGGCTGCTCTTCCAACCACCACTCCGTCGGTAAACCAGAGTTCCGTGGTCTCTGATTGGCTGTATTTCCGTGTCGCTGTTCTAGTCGGCGTATCTTTTCGCAATTGTAGGTGTTGTACGATGTTCACTTCGATTTCCTGCCCGCCACACGGCATGGAACGGCGATTGATGATAAAATGCGATAAAGATGGATACTTCCGAAGGACCAAAATTATGTTTGAGATTTAGGGTTCACTGAAAGTCTGTTTGGTAGTTTTACGTTTTGCATTGATACATACACTGTCTAGTTTACACTTTTAGCACTGTTTATATCTAGTTACTGTCTAAATTCCCTATTTATGAATTGATTTATTGAGAGCTAATGTTCGCGTGTTGACGTCCGGTTGGAAGAGAGGGAGGCACGTGCAAGACAGAGATAGATAGCTACATTTAGGTGAATCCTAAACAGTAGTATATTATCATTTTACTTGGATTCTCGTACAATAAAAAAGATTACAGCTTACCTTGATAATTGATAAAAAACTGAACAATTTTTTCCTGAAAACTTTCAGGGGGTTTAAATACCGACAAATCCAATGGTTGCAGTATGTGGGTCGAATTGGGAAACAAAGCTATGATTTCTATCCCATTTTCTGAACAAAACTTTGACAAATGCAATGTCAGATGCGACTTGTGGCCGTCTATAAAAACCAGTATGGGTTTCTCAATATTCATTTTTTCGATGAAGGGGTTGAAGACGTTGGTGATATATTCGTAAAATGTACTACCACACATCCATCCGCTTTCTGATTTTCCTATGGCCCATTCCTCGGGTACATTTGCCGCAATGTGTGCAGGAATATGTTCGTAATTGAAGACTACCGTAGGTGGGGCTATCGTGCCAGCAGCATTTGCCGTAAATAACACTGTAAGATTTTCTTTGTCGTCGCCACATGACGAATACAGGTGTTTCTCTCCTTTCTTTGATATGACTCTTCCAGGCTTAGGAGACAAGAAAAATGCGCTTTCGTCAGCATTAAAGATTCTATTTGGTTCTTTTAAAATGTGCTTAAAAGCGACTACATACGACCCTAAAATCACTGGCGATATCGGGACAGCGGTAGTGGGGATGAAATCGGCTACTACTCTATACACGTCCCTGCCAGTGAGTACGAAACCGACCGTGCAACAGACTGCTCGTTGTTCCGAGATGCCGCCGACACTCACAAAACAGCAGAAAATAGGCATTGTTTTGGCACTTACTACGGTGCCACCTAACCAGAGACGAAAAAGGAAGACCTGGGTTAAAAACTGGTTGATGAAACGTCATGAACTTAGCCAGATGAACGTGATGAGACATTTAGAAGCAGATGATTTTAAAAACTTTTTAAGAATGGATTTTGAGTGTTTTGAAGAGCTCACAGAGGCGAAAAACGCGAAAAACGTGGCAAAAACCTATTTCATAAAAAACATTACCCCATAACTCGAGAACTACTTATCGGATTTCGATTCGGTTTTCAGTGTTGTATTGGTAGGTCTTGTAAGAAGGTTTATAGCTATTAATTATTAAAATACGATCAGCAGTTTAGACAATATAGTCAAATTAGTGAATATACAAATTAGTGAATGTACAAAAAAATCACACCTTCCACTGGAAACTCTGGCTTGAAGTCCTTAAAGTCGATTTTATATTTATTTACATGAAAAAAACAGAAGGAAATAAAAAAATAAAAAGTAGTTGTGATTTTTTACTAATTATATATTTAGATAAATGTCACTTTTATACATATTTGTGTGTCTGCAATACTAAAAAGTTTAATATGTTGTTTAAGGTTCCAAAGGAATTAAATTAAAATATATGTACCTATATATTTATAAAAAATACTATATATCTAAATTTTCATCTAACAGACTAGTTTCTATCGTATTCAAGGTTAATGGTTTCCTTGGAACCAATTTCCTCAGACCAGTAATGTATGGGTCCGAAGAAACCATTAGCCTTTGAAATGTATCGGTCATTGCCAATTTTCTCGAAAACTTCCTTGAGAACTGCTCTCGATAATTCCTCACATCTTTATTTCTGCTCTCTTGAGCATCTTCACTGAGGAGACCAATGGCAATTCCCATATTTTCCACAATAACAGAGCCATGGATCAAAATTTTGTGGAGTGTCGTTGGCATTGGGTACCATGGGTAATATAAAACAAACATAGATGCTGTTTTTTGGCAGTATTGGTTAAACTTTTGTGTATCTATTTTATATCCACTAGATAATAGTTTAAGGATAGAATGAAATCGTTTTATGATGTAAACATCAACCCCACTGGGTGAACCCCAGTGATCTCAGCAGTTTCTTCTGCATTGTTAAAAAATTCCCGTGCAGTGTTTCCGTCCGTTGATGTGCCTCCTCCTTGACGTGGTTTGTCCACATGTAGCCCCAGTTTTTCCCAAAATTCCTGCTGGATTCGCTTCTTTTCAGATGAAACATTTTTTTTATCATTTTCTGTTCTCGCCTGCCATTTACCAGTTTTCAATTTATATGCTAAATGCAATATACACTCAGCTAGTCGAATCCACGCATGGAGGGAGGAGATGCCATATTCCAAATGATCTCTATTGATGGGTTTATTGATACAGAGCTTCAGTTTGTTAAAGTCTCTTGAAGTCAGACCACAAAGGTAGCACCGCATCGCAGAACTGGTATGTGTGAGGGCATTTACCATTTTACCATCCACCATTGTTAGCTTTAAATCATGGGATATACACCAGTCTTCACCTTTAGTTGGTATTAATACCGAAATTTGATCTCTTATTAGACCAGCCTCCGTTATGGACAATTCTGTTGTTTCGTGTACCATCTGCAATTTCAGAGGTCGACAATATCGAGGTGACGAGGGACGTGGGTTTTGCCAAATAATTTCAACTTTGTCACCGTCTTTATATATTAGGCGAATAGGTACAATCGATGTTATGAACATATATTCGTCTGTGCAGTCAGCGTCTTGGAACTTTTGTTTATATTGTGAATGGCTTCCAGAACCGTCACATCCCCATTTTGATACTAAGAAAAGGTGTTGCTTTTTTTGGTCGTCAAGACTACTTATTAATTCATTTAGTGATAACAATAACCTTTCAGCGGTATGGTTTAATAAATTTTGTAGGGGGACTTCGGCTGTCGTTTCCGTGCATGAAATTCCTGAAGGATAACACATTTTCTTCGCATTCGTTACTCTCTCATAATTAGGGTATAATGTGCAATTTTCACCTAACGCAGTAGTTCTTATTATGTTATATTGATGTTTGGTAAGTTTTCCTTCAATGACAATTGATAGGGCTCTATCGGCAGAAAGCGTTTTATGTTCTTTCGGTAGTATCTTTTGAACATTATCCTCGCAAATATCTTTCATTTGTTTTGATTTTTCCAAATCACCACATGCCCTGAACCTCATTTGTGCAGCGTAAGATAGTTCTGCTGGCGTAAATTTGCTTCGCAAATCTTCAGTCTTTTGTCGTTTAGATCTTTCCGAGCATTCATCAAAGTCTTTTGTTGGTCGACCACTCGATCCACTTCTTTTTTTAGAACTTGGGGCTGGGATAGCAAATGAAATATATGCATCAAACCAATCTTTGTGTCCGCTCATGCATCTTTCAAAATTCCTATGGCATTTTTCAAGCTTTCCTTTATAATTGTTAATAAGCTTGCTCAACAAGCTCTTTATATCACTTGATATTGTCGTCATATGAAGAGCATTTGCCACTTTGTTGTACAGAAACTGCATTCTATCAGAATCCTTGCGTGAGCTACATTCTCTGTAGAAGTTTACTAGAGTCCTTCTGCTTATGCAAATCTCTTCACTCGTAGACGCTAAAAAAAACACTATTGTTATTCATAAAGGAAGTGTTATATTAGAGGGCTCTAAGTAGAAAAGGAGGGAGGCAAAATTAATACTTGGCATCCATTATTAATTCTATTATGATAATGATATAAATATAAGTAGTGTATATAGTATGTTTGATTATTTTTTTTATTTTATAATTATGTCTGACTCATGCGCTTATAAAAGACTTAATACACATACATACACACACGGATAGACAGACCTTCACTGACATCTAGTATGATAGACAACAAAATTCCAATTCTACCTCCTATCAAAAATGTCGTTACTTTGTTCTAGCGTATCGTTCGGTCGCATCTCTCAATACTTAAATTTACTTCATAGATGTATAACGCTTCTATAAATACTACATTTAACACTGGATGTGGCAGGAAATGCTACTTTTACTCCAAATGAGTAACTAAATCATACAAAAAAATAGGAAATATTTCATTAAAATCGAGAAAAAAAATTATACTAAATTTTCACTACTACTAGATGCATAAAAATATTAACACTTACCTCCTGGAGTAGAATCCATCACTGAACAGACAGATAAAGCAGTAGAAAACGTATTAAAAAATTTTGAACTTCGCGTTGAAATCGTTAATTACACATCCGCCGCTCAACAAGTCAAACTTTGGACTGCGAGCCTGCGCACGGGGGGCACCCGAGGGGCGCGCCGCGTACGCAGGTAGCAAGCCTAGTTCAGTGTGATACCAGCATAAACAATTAAATTCTGTTAGAAAACGATTTGTACTTTTTAGTTTTTGCCACGTTTTTCGGGTTTTTCGCCTCTGTGGAGCTCCTTAATATGGTGACACCATTAACCTTACGTGTGCTTGACTTGCGCTCGCAAATATTACCGTCGTATGGTCACCGTCAGGACGATGCCCGACCGCTAGAAATTTGCGCAAGCGTTTCCTTATATATGTGCGTAAGCATTTTAAATTTCGCGCCACAACATAGAGCGCTGATACAGGATGTTTTCATTGTTGAAAAATTATAATGCTGAATAAAAAAAAAAATTAAAAGTGCGTTTTTAATTTGATAATAACAGCTTCATATTAAACGTATGTTTTCACATTTCTTATACCTACCAAAGCAAAATTTTTTGGAACTGTTGTCAGTCTCTTTGTCTAGTTAATCTCCAAACGACTGAAACGAATTGAACGAGATTTTTACTGGTAGATAGCTAGATAACTTACATAATCAGCCTATAACGTTCATAAACTAGCTAGCTAGCTTGGGCTTCTTTTTTTTTATAAAATAAGGTTTTGCGAGAAAAATTTAAAATAAATATTTTAAGTTCCACGCGCTTGAATTTGCTTGTCACAGCTAGTAGCAGCAGTAAATAAAAAAAAACATAAAATTGTACCTATCCTTTATTAATATTTTTATAACAAAAATAAAACACAAATGAAATTAATAAAAACTAAGATGAAAACAAACAAAGGATTGTAAACGCTAACACGCGAATACTTGAACGCACAACAGTTTTAAATAAAAGTCTGTCAAAAACTCGTCACATGAAACGTCCTTAAATCTGATTTACGTTTGAGTATTCGGAGGTGGTAGGCGTCAGGCGTAAAACGGTAATAAAAATAAAAGTGAATTTTACAAATTTTCTAAAGTGTGATAATCAATCCAACATTGGCCGAGACAAATGAATACGTGACATTTCTGGCACATGGTGTTTACTTCCTTTCTTACATACAGATACATCACCACAGTGTCTAGCAACAACTGCCCCTCTTTCCATTCTCTTTTCGTTGATAGTTTGTATGTCCCTCGGTGTTTCCAATCTCCGCCTATTCAGAGTTCCAATAACATCGGTCTTATTCGACTTTAAAAACCGTGTCAAATTAACAGAATTATAAAAGTTGTCCATTGTAAGACAGTGACCTTTGTGAAGAAATCCTTGCATGAGCCGTAACACTACCTTCGCACTTGCGCTCGTGAACCCATACATGGAGTTCTCCACAGAATCCCCTGCTTGTGGCGATTTTTTGCCAGTGTAAATTTCAAACTTTAGAAGATAACCTGTAACCGCCTCGCAAAGGTCATAAAACTTGATACCGAATCGTGCTGCTTTTGATCGAATGCACTGGATCCAACTCAAGCGTCCTTTAAAAAGCAGCAACGATTCGAGGTGTGTACATACTATTAAACTTTCTATTGCAATGGTCAACGATGGACTGTATTTTAGCAATTTTGCGATTAGGACCACGAATACTGATGGTATTATTGTTGACAAAACGAAGGAAACGCATAAGGAGCCAATATCGTTTTATACTCATAAGACCACGAAAACCTGGCATGCCCAAAACACCGGTACTCCAGTTTTCAGATACTCGTCCTCTAACAGTTAGTGACATCAAAAGACCCAATCGTTCAATCGGGAATGGGACGAGATCCCGCCCGACTCGGATGCTTGCACTATTGTTTCCCAGGCATACTGGTTGGTCTCTGTCTCTATTGTCTTCATTATGTCTTGATCCCAAACATGAGTGAACAGCTCCAAAGGATCTGTCCCGCTCAATGGGCCCATGATACTTACGTCCAAGGGTTGTAGTCTGTGGGTGCAGTGAGGTGGAAAGCTCAACATTATCACACAATTGTCCCTGGCCTTTGCTATCAATGGAAGATTTTGTGTGTGTGTCGAGTGTCCAACCAGCAAAAGAAGGACCGGGTCTTGTTTATTGGGCTTCACTGCCGAAATAAAATAATTCAGCCACTTAACAAAAATTTCACTCTATCCAGCCGCTTGGATGGCATATCGCTATCGTTCCTGGCGGAGCACTATCAAGAAGTTCTGCCTTCATGCGAACACACGGAAAAATCAGCAGTGGAGGAACAACGTTTCCAGAAGCTGAGACGCACATGACAGATGTAGTCAGCTGACCTCTTTCCGCAGAGCTAGCAAGACCTACCTGCTTCATTCCTTTTAAAGCAATCACTCTGCTTTGTTTCTTAGGTACAGTTGTCAAACCCGTTTCATCTACTTTCGGCTTCAAAGAGAATACTGTGTTATCCAGTGATTTTTTCATTGTCTCATTCATAATCGAAAGTTCTGGTAGCGGTGCTTTAGCTGTGGTTATTATATTGTCAAATTTCACAGAAATCTCTGCAATAGCCATCATCATGTTGTCGTGGTTTTGCATCGACATCCCGCAGTTCTGTTTTAACTGGAAGTTTTTTGTAAATTGCTTGAAACTGTCGGGGTGTCGGGTTATTGTTACATCCTCCATGAGCACGTATATGGCCAACTAGTAATTCCAAGTGATCTTGACTTATTTTGTAAACAGGGAGGTATTTAAGGCACTCTTCTTCTTCAACAGCTTGAATATAAAGCGCTTTTAAGCTTTCTATGCACGTTAAAAATCCGATAAAGCCGGTTTTTCGACTACAATTTACGACATTTGTTCCATCTGCAAGTTTTAATTTTTGTACGTAGATCTTAGCAAATAAAACATACAAAAAAAATCCTTTTAAAAATACCATCAATGAATAGTAGGTATATTACAATTGAAACAATTTATAATATGAAGTATGGCCAGCCTAGATTGTTCACAACAGTCTGCAGTTAGCTCAACTGTTTCAATTGTAATATACCTAATATTACAATTGAAACAGTTGAGCTAACTGCAGACTGTTGTGAACAATCTAGGCTGGCCATACTTCCTAGATTGTTCACAACAGTCTGCAGTTAGCTCAACTGTTTCAATTGTAATATACCTAATATTACAATTGAAACAGTTGAGCTAACTGCAGACTGTTGTGAACAATCTAGGCTGGCCATACTTCATATTATAAATTCGAAAGTAACTCTGGCTGTCTGTTAGGATGGATGGATGAACAAATTATACAATTCGCACCGACGACGGTGAAACAAAATTGAAACGAACAAGGGTCTGGTACAAAAAATATATAATATATACATAGATACAAAATATAAGAAATAAATATATTTTGTATATTTATTTCTTAAAGATAAATATAAAAATGCAAATAAAATAAAGAAATATATATAGAAATGATAGATTATGTACCTATCATCAAAGGTATTTTACATAAATAATTATGAATGAATTTGTAGAAAACAGGGTTCAATGCAAGAAGTGTTGCCGCAACCGACACAGAACGTGTGGACCTGCTTCTTGCAGACTGTGCACTGCCGCCGCTTCCGTTGATGGGTCCCCATGGGGTACTCGGACAAGCGGTGGCTCACATCCACGATCCGTGACGGCACTGGCGGAAGATAAGGAGTAGGTGGAAGAGAATGAAGAGATAGAAGTGATTTTATAAGTTTAATTCGAAAATTTCGATGGGTAATGGAAGAGTTGTGACGATATATAACGTAAGAATTTAAGACAGATACATTCAGGAGTCTCCTGAAAATTTTTTTGTACCATACTCTTGTTCGTTTCCGTTCTATTGGATACATGGCCAGGAGCTGGTCTTTTTTATCCACCCCACCCATCATGATATTGTAATCCAATATCAAGATGGGTTTGGTGGATCCTCGGACGGTGTGCTGTGCTGGGCCATGGTATGTAGAGATCATCGACACCCTATTGGTATCTCTCCATACCATGACGTCCACGTCCCCCGAGGTAAGACCAGTAATCTGTCCTGGGCGCATGTTCCGCTTTGTGGAACAGTGTAGGGCCTGCGGAACGAACTTCCGATCGGTTCGCAGAGTTCCTACACAGTCAAAGCCTAAGCATTTAAGTCGGCGTGCGAGACAAGGCGAGTTGTAGAAGTTATCCATCCACAGTGTATAACCTTTGTGTTCGAGCCCTTCGATTAGCTTTAACACAATGGAAGGTGTTGAAGCTTCTAAGGGATCTTCTAATGTTTGCGGGGTTTGCTTTTTGTGTGCGTGAACCTCAAACCGAAATAGATAGCCGGTTTGAGATTCACAGACCTCGTAAGTCTTCACACCCCGCTTCGCAGCTTTGTTTGGAATGAGCTGGCTCATTTCGAGCCAGCCCTTGCACATCAAAAGACTTTCGTCGAGTGCAATGTTTTGAGATGGCGTGTATAGTTCTTGAAACTTTTGCTGCAAATGTGAAACTATTGGTTGTATCTTAAATAATTTCGCCTCGGAAGAACCAAGTTCTAGCTCACACATATCCTCGTTGTTGGCAAAATGCAAACATTTGCTTAGCAAGATAAATCTGTCGATAGACATGTGTGCGCTAAAACCGGGCGTATAGAATACGTCAGGGGTGGAAGCCTAGTACTCTGATAGCTTTGACTTTACAACAATACCCATCGCCAAGACGAGACCAAAGTAGACGTACAGCTCATCTACGTTGGTGTCGGTCCACCGGCAGATGCGGCTGTTGGGATGGATATTGTTACTGTTCATGAGCTGGGCTGCCACAACCTGAGCATACCTATTGGTTTCCAAGGCAATGTGCTCCATTATTTGGCGATCCCATATGTCAACGAAAATGTCATATGGGTCGTCTCGTGGAGTTGTCGGACCAACATTAATTTGGGAGAACTTTTCCCGCCTCGATTCTGGTGAAATCGGGCTGTCCGGAAAATTACTCCACTCAAATTCATACCACCTCCTCGGCTGGTCCGTCGCCGATAGAGGGACATCCTCGGGCACTTCGTCAGCGGCGAGCACTTCGTCAGCGGCGGGCGCTAAGTCGTCCTCCATTACATCCAAGGGTGTTTCCAGAATGCTCCGGATCACCCTTGGAATGCCATAGATTGCCACCCCCTCCTCCTCGTCGTCGTCGTCGCTTGAAGACTCATGTTCGCTTCCTGTAACAAATTATTTAAAGATAAGTTTCAAATCTGGTAAAAACCTGAAGTTTGGCATAGCCCTAAACCAAGCTAAAATCAACAAGTACTTACCATAATTGACAAGGTCACTTAAGTCCTCCAAATGATTGAGAAGGTTCTGAGGGCGACGACGAGGAGGTGGATGGTGGAATGGCGTTGGAGGCATGGGGCTCGAAGGGCCAGGTACCTGACTCGAAAAGCCAGGTACCTGACTCGAAGAGGCAGGCAGCAGACTCGGCGAGTCAGGTGGCAGGCTCGGAGAGTCGGGTGGCAGGCTCGGAGAGTCGGGTGGCAGGCTCGGGCTCCCTCTTTCCAATGTTTCACATTCCAAAAACCTATAACAAAACCTGTTTTTTAGTATCCATATACCTATTTAAATATAAATAGATCAGCCCGTAAGCAACTTACAATGCTGGTGATGGCACCGAATATGATGGCGATATACCACCACCCACTGATGGTACTGGAGATGGTACTGGCGATGGTCTCGGTGTGGATGATTGACCGATTGATCTATGGGCATTTTAAAACCCAAGTTAAAATTTGCTAGGAGTAAGTTAGTATTACAACCAGAATAATATCTACAAATTCGATGTAAAATGTTTGTAAACAAGCCGCAGCAAAAAAGGTACAATTTAACATGTTTTGCGTTTAGTTTCAGACATAATTATTTTTAGATAGGTACGTAGAAATACTTACGGTTGCCACATGCGCATCCTTTTTGGGTGCAGGGCCGTCTCCAAGCCCCGGCCCTCCGGCATCTCTAATATATCGCGAGTCACCAGTCTACAAGTTTAAAATGATTTAATGTAATAGGAAAATAAGGTTTTAAAATTAAAAAGCGTTAAAAGCAAACAAAATTACTCGTCAATATTGTAAGGTCCTGGCCTCTCGAGACGTGGAGCGCCTCCTCGTCCGCGCCCTCTGCCACGCCCAGTGACTTCCACACCCAAATTTATTGGCGGCGGATCACCACCAAGCGCGCGCACTCCACGCGACGCCCTGGGACGCCTCGATGGACCACCACGATGGGCCACTACTTCCTCCACCGGTGGCGGTCCCCCTGGTAGCCCACCGCGGCCGCTTATACGCGCACCCCTGCCGCGTCGTTGAGATCTCCTAAAAATATAAAAACAATTAGAAAGTGCACTACGCAAAAAAAAGGCACAACCTGGGTTGCCTGGAAGACTATGTTTAGCGACAAGGCCGCCTATCATCGAAATATTCGATAGATTGTATCAACAAGTATAATTTTTAACAAATCCAAGGTTCCCCTCGGTTTCTCTGGAATGCCATCATCAGACCCTGGTTTCCTTATCATGGTACCACCCTTGGTATCTCCATTCCAATAAAAAAAGAATCATCAAAATCGGTTCATAAACGACGAAGTTATCCGCCAACACATAAAAAAATATATATATACGGTCGAATTGAGAAACCTCCTCCTTTTTTGATGTCGGTTAAAAACATTTAAATTGAACGACACAAATCTTATCTTATCTTTATTTCGATGATGATGATGATGAATGAAGTCTTATCCATAGTGTCTTTCACCCAACCAAAACACATAAAATGGCGACCAAAGTGTCATTGCCCCCAAAAGGACCGGCAGCGCGAGCGGCAGTGCGTGTTTACATTCTGCTCCGACGCTCAGTACTCGCCGAGCGCCTGGCGGAGAAAGACGTTCGTGTAATTATCGAAAATGCCGTCCGAATGGAGCAATGACATTACAACGAAATTCTTAGAACTACTGGAAACGGAAAAAGTAATTTGGGATGTTAAGGATAAACAACATAAACAGAAACATAAGGTTCACGACGCGTGGAAAAAAATCCGTGTTGCTTTAGACATACCTATTGACGAACTTAAATAAAAAAAAAAGTCTCTGATGGCCACTTTCAGGCCTCTTTTGAAGAAAAAACATGATTCAATCCGATCCGGTGCAGCTGCAGATGAGATATTTAATCCGATATGGTTTGCCTTTGATATTATGGAGAGATTTTTGGAGCCCACTTTTATTGTAGATGATACAGTGAATACGGAAGAACAGGTAAGCAGATTTTAGATTATTGATTTTGATATATTATTATTACTAGCTATTTAAATTGTAGTAGGTATGTGTCCTTTTACAGGCCCTCAATCTGGGAAATAGATTTAGGATTGCGCCAGGTTGATTATGTAACGTTTTCGACCGTGCGTAATTACTATTATTATTTATATGTTATTTTGTATACTAAAAATTACAGATAGTCCTGCCTGACGCGCGTACAAAGCGTTACATAATCAAAATC
This sequence comes from Eupithecia dodoneata, assembly GCA_947044415.1. Taxonomy (NCBI): domain Eukaryota; kingdom Metazoa; phylum Arthropoda; class Insecta; order Lepidoptera; family Geometridae; genus Eupithecia; species Eupithecia dodoneata. Next base: position 9,751,576 of record OX345670.1, read on the forward strand.
AACCCGCAGGAGGTGACCTAGGCAATTTTACTGAATAAAACATGTCTTTTCTAATTGGTATTTATTATTATATTATTTAGGAAAGGCTTTGAAACTACTCTTTCTCCAGGTGTACTTATATAATGCAAGTAGGTACCTACTAATAGTCTTTTTAACGGATGGTATCAAAATAATTTGCAAATTCTGATCGAATTTCTGTAATGTTACTTGGAGCACGTCTACCAATAAGTGGCATTGGCCTTATAGCTGATGATGAAGTGTCGTTTTGTCTCCAAGTGCCTTCAACATATTGCCCGTCTCGAATCGAAAGTTCCTGGAGGTGTGTAAATGCTCTGAGAAGATTTGCTTTTTCTTAGAAAATTATGTAATAAAATACATGTCATAACAATTTGTGGTACCTTTTCTATATTAAGTTCTATTGGTTTCTTGAAAATTCTAAATACAGATGTAAAAACACACCAAACACATTTTCTACGATTACACGAGTACTAGAAAGTTTGTAATTAAATGTGCGCTCTACAGTGCCAATGTCATGATTACCAGGAAAGGGTTTCATTACATTTTTGTGTAAAGCGAACGCTCCGTCACAGACAAACACATAAGGAACATTTATTTCTCTTCCTGGTAGTGGAGTATCTGGTGGCAATTTAAGAGTGCCATTGTCAATTTTTTGCCAAAGCAAGCTATGTTGAAAAATTCCTCCATCACTTATACGTCCTTGTCCACCGATATCGGCAAAAACGAAATTATAGTTACTATCTACTAAGGCCATTAGCACAATGCTATATGTATTTTTGTAGTTATAATACTTCGAGCCGCTATGTAATGGACATTTTACTACGATGTGTTTCCCGTCGAGAGCTCCAACACATCGCGGGAATTTTTTTCTAAATCCCTCTTCAATAGCTAACCATTCTTCTGGTGTTTGTGGTAACTGTAACAAAGATAACATATTTCATTAGTTTTATTTGTTTCAGCTTCTTCAGAATTATACTACACCACCAATCAACGGTTCCAATGAGGGTGAAACAATGCCTCCGAAGCCACCGCAAACAAAAGAGAAGGAAAGTTCACAAACAGTTCACTATACAGCAAACAAAACGAATGCAAAGAAAAGACACATGGACCATATTATCAGAGAAGCCGATAAAAAAATTAATGACAGTTTTGAAACTTTAAGCAACATACTGCAGACAAAAAAAGAGAGGAAGACGAGTGCGATGTTTATGCTTCATTGTTAGCAAAAAAGTTAAGGAAATATCCAGAAAGAATGCGAGACAGGATTATGTACAAAATTGATGGTCTTCTTCTGGACAACCCTTACCCTGATGACGAGCGATCATCAAGTGCCTGTACGTCTTATTCAGTGCCATCTCCCTATGCTCAACAAACATTTTCAACTCTGTCTCCGCAGTATGTTCCAACTCCGTCTCCGCAATATTTCCCAACTCCGTCTCCACAATATTTCCCAACTCCGTCTCCGCAATATGATCCACCTGTTTATATACTTCCGTCCCAAAATCCTCCTGCGACTACATCTCAGGCTCCGGTCTATTTACATATCCCAGAAGAAAATATAAATATGCAAAACGAGGTTATATTGCAGTCCTCAACAAAAGAGAGAAAAAATATCGCACAAGAAAGGCAAATACATGTTTTATCAGAAGTTATTGTGCCTTCTGAAATGAGCGACATAATTAAAAACGCATACAATGATTCCTAAATGTTGACATAAATAATTATTATGTTCAGTGAAATTATTACTATTACCTATTAAGAGTTTGTAATTCTTTTCTTTTCTTTAATAAAAACATGGTGATTTTTTAAAGTACCTCTATACTTTTCTTACCTTTATTTCGTCTCTTAAAACTGTGTTAAGAGCCTTGCATACTTCTGGGACAATCAGTGAAATAGCCGGTGTTGAAACTTTGAATAAGTAGTGTAGACTTCGGTAACTATCTCCAGTCGCTAGATATCGAAGGGTTATTGCTAGGCGTATTTTTGGTGGAATAGGTATTCTTAGTCTTGTCTGTTTCTTTATCATAGGTTCAATTTTGTTCAACAGAAATTCAAAATCGGTACGAGACATTCTGCAAAAGTTAGTAAATTCCCCAGATTCTTCACTATTCATTTCATTGAAAAAGTTATTCATTACGTCCCTGAAACAATAGACAGGCACGATAAATAACTCATACTTACTAGTAGAATTAGTATATGCATTAAAAAATTAGTTAACTAGGTAGCTTGATAATAAGTTACTTACAAAGTTCTATTTCGATGGATAGATATCATCCACCATCGTCTACGACGAACATTCTTTTTTTGTATTCGATATCTTTTTAAATATCGAACATAATTATGTATCGCAAAAAGAGACAGCGCGGCTGCTGTAATTATTTCGACGTCTGCCATTGCCGAAACTTGAAAGCGAAGTGAGTGGTAGGGCAGTATGTAAACACACACTGCTCTCGATCCTGCTGCAGCAGTATTTAGGGAATTATTGCCGGCAGCGCGAGGGGCAGCGGCAGGGGCTGAATGTAAATGCGACATTAGATAAATCATGGGAAGAAAAAAGAAATCAAAAGAAAATGAGCGGTTAGAGAAACAAAAGACTGCTAGAAAAAGGAAGTACGCTGAAATCAAGCAAGATCCTGTTTTCTATGAGTTGGAAAAGGAAAAAGAAAGAAAATGATATCAGAAAAGAAAGGATGAAAAAAAAATTAAAAGTGTGAATGAAGAATGTCCTCGTGATCAACAGGAAAAACGGAAGAAGTGGCGCGAAGCCGCTAGAAAATACAGACAAAAAAAGAAAGAAGAGTCTAAAAAAGCCAGAGGTTCCTCAAGTAGTGCTTATTGATGCCAATTTTAATGACAGCACTGAAATAGAGGCCAACCATGAAGATCCACTACAGTTAAATGAATATCTTCAAGCTAAGGTAAAAATCCGAAGAATTAGATATTTAGAACTGAAGAAAAGAAAGTTCCTCTTAAGGATAATTAAAAAACTTAAAGAGGAGAACAAGCAGTTACAAGTGAAGCTTAATAAGTATAGGCGAGGCAATAAAGACAAAGAAAAAAATAAAGAAGAGTCAGCTGAAAAGGTCAAAAGAGTGATAAATCAAGAAAAGACTAAAGAATATACTCGAATTCGACGGTTGGTAAAAAAGTGCGCAATTTTTATCTTGATGACTTAAACAGTAACACTTTAAAATGCCCAAAAAGATACATGCAAGTGCATCGTTTACGAAAATATTGATCTCATTACCAAAGCACTGAAGACATCGTCTATTATAGATGAGTCAAACGCCGGTGATCTAATTAAGAGTTTGTGTTGTTCTATATACGATATATTTGAGACGTGAATGTCAATCCTGTAAAGATAAGTTAATACTGGTCAAGGAATTTTCTGATGATCAATATATTACTTACTGCAAATGGATACGTGCGAGAGAATCGGTTAAAACAAAGAAAGGACAAAAAGTTATAACAGTCATGAAAAAAGAGGAGATATTAGCCAAGCCAAGAGAAGTAATTAATGCTTTGATTGCAGGTTTACCAGCATTTTAAAAACATATTTACATAATTCATAACCAATATATAAACATGAAGAAATTAAAGAATTCAATGCCTGTCAACTGTGCTGTTATTCACGCAGACTTTTCTGAAATTATGGTTTAAAATTCAATAAAGAAGTACAATCCATGCATTTTGGTGGAAGTAGAAAAGAAGTTTGCTTTCACACAGCCATTATTTACAGTTTTGATTTTCAAACTAGTTCAATAAAACCAAAATCAATTTGTACAACGAGTTCTTGTTTGAGACACGACGCTCCAGCTGTTTGGGCACACTTTATTCCTATAATACAAAAAACTATCAAAGATAACCCATTATAGACACCTTACATGTTCAAACAGATTCCCCGACTTCCCAGTATAGAAACAAATAAATATTTAATATGATTGCACAAATACACAAAGAATTCCCACTAATAAACACAATAACGTGGAACTATACCGAAGCCGGTCACGGCAAAGGCGCTGCCGATGGTGTGGGAGGAACAATAAAGAGGACAGTTGATTCTTGCGTTAATCATGGTATTGATGTAGGCAGCTATGACCAGTTTATACGTGTGTGCCGAGAAAATAGAAAGTTGAAAGAAGAAAGTTTTATTGATATAATATAGGTAATTTTGACGACCAATGCGGATTCACTTCCTGCCTTGGGACACATATTTGTACGGTTTGCAAATATTTATTCCTAGTGTTCTGAGTATTTTCTATGTATTGGTATAATACAGAAAAATATCTATAATTGTGTATTGTATTAAGTATATTACGAGTCATCGATGTGAGAGTATGCGTGAGGCCAAAATGATTCTGCTTTTATAGCTTTATTTTTAGGGTTTTCCAGTTCTTGTCTCAACTTTGTGCCCTTTACTTCTGGAACTAAGATCATCAAAATAAATAAAAATAATTAGGTAGCACTTCGTTGTTTATTTTGTCAAGCCAGTTGACAAAGTTTCTTGATATAACATCTTGGCGGGAAAATTACATTCAACTTTGAGGTGAATTAGTCGTCGCATCGAAAATTAATGTTCTACGATATTTAGATTATAGTTAGAAAGCATTATTCATAAGGATTAATTTGATATACGACACTAATAATAATACACTAAAATACTTAAAGATCCACTGCTCGTAATAAAACCGAACAACGGTGTCAGCAGTAATTATTTTTATTTTTTTTATAAATTCGTCTCTGAAACTTTTGTATTGGCACCTTGCTTTTTGTCATTCTACCAACAGAGCAGGTAATAAAGTGACAATTCATAACCACAGAGCCAAGCTATTAGGGAGAAGTTAGCCACAAAACGAGTTTTGCTCTGGCGGCCGGAGAAATAGCGTAGCGTTATATTATCTTTGTTTGATTTACATATGTACTGATGATTTGGATTTACTTATTGATGTTTTCTTATGCAACAGTAATTAACTTATTGATAATCTTGTACATTAAAGTACATATGTTGTAATGTTTCGTCAGATTGGCCAAACGAATGGAAATAATATTATTGTAAAATTGTGTGAATCCGTCTGAGGTTTTAGACGAAAACAGCTTGCAATACAGATGTAGAAAGTTTTATTCTGCAAAGGAAATAACAAGTTAGTTAGGTAGGTGATCTAGTACGTTAGTTATACCATAGGCGTTTTTGATTTATTTCCAAAACCGCTATGCTCTAAAACTGTTAAATAATTTGATAAAAATAACCGGGAGAATGGGAGGAAGAGAACGTTGTTGTTGAAAATGCCACGATTTTGTGATTACTGTACTTGTTTACGTTTACATTTAGATCAATAAGAACCTATTGAATGTTATAAGTACTAAAACAAAGGTAAATAGGTATGTAATGTATGTAAAATGTATACTTTCCTACAGTTGGTAAATGTAATAAATGATGCTAAAATCTCAATGGGCAGAAGACCCGGGGCCAGTGTATGGCAAAAACAAAGTACCTACCTACATTTTATTTATATTTATATATCGCTGTGTGGCCTCTTGCTGGGTGCTGATCAGCCCATCGACAGCGGATGTGAGGTGAGAAAGCACATTTGGTAGTTGGCTAACGCTGTGGGCTTCGTGGCTCGGCTTGATTATGCCATCGGTAGCGGGTGGTTGGGGTCAAATGGGAATAGTCGTTGCCCGTGCTGCTCTAACCTCCAATCCGGGTGCTGACGCTCCATTGGCAGCAGGTGGAGAGTAAACGTCAGTACTATACAGAGTAATTGGCCAGATAATGATAATAAACCAGCGAGAAACAAAATGAGATAATTAGACATCATATAATACATAATAAGAAACGTTTAAAACGGTTTCAAAATGCTACATAAATACATACATACTTATTATACCTATGTAACTTATTTAGACACAGTTAAAGTTTTTGTGTATGATCTTGTTTCTGTGTCATTTAATAAAGTGAAATAAAAATATACCTTTGGTACATGTTAAACATCTATCTTATAAAGTAAGTAAGTACCTAACAATGTACTTACTTACTTTGATTCAATGCATTTCATATCAATGCTCCTTGCTTTTGTGAGTAGCTCATCAAAAGTCCTAACCTGATCTCTGTCCAACCGTTTCCTGATGCGATGGTCAAGTAGTCCAAACACTAAATCAAGTTCTACTTTTTCAGTAAGATCTTCTCTTGGTATTTTTCCTAAAAGTGCTCTCACTTTGGAAATAAACAAATCTGTTACCTCGTCTCCTTGGGACAGAGCAAAGAGGTCCTGATAAATTCGGAATGGTGGTCGACGTTCCCCAAAAGCACTTCTCAACTTTAACAGCGCCTCATTCCATGTATTGGTGGAGACTTTTATTCCTTGCCACCATACTGCAGCCTTATCATTGAGAAGCATGCTGATTCCTCTGAGGGCATTGTCATCTGTTATGCTCAGGCAAGACTTGTAAGCCTCCACTGCATCTATGAAATTTTCTAAAGACTCTGTGGGACCTCCACTAAATCTTGATAAACATCCGGAGAAATTGGCAGGTGTAGTCGTCACAATAGAAGCGCTAGTGGTAGACATGACTGGAGTCGAAGACCTCACTTCCCGCAAAACTTCTTGGTAAAACTGATGTTGAGACTGTTGCAGCGTAGCAAGCAACGACGTCAGATCTTGGCTAGACATTGTAACATTCCCTCCTGTAGGTTCAGGTTGATGTCCGCTCGGATTCTGTGGTTCATCAACATCATCATCATTGCCACCGGCATCCTGGTGCGATCGAGTCTTCGGCATGTTTGAGTACCGACCACGTAGGTACGAAACGAACTATGAAGAAATCTGCACCATTCAGAACCAGCTTCGAAGAGTAAACTTCCGAGTCCAGCCAGTTTGTAAATATCCGCGAGCATCCGAAAAATCACAAAGCACAAAACCACGTGGGCGCCATTTTCGCGGTCGGCAACTCAGTTGGGAAGTCACGAAAAGAATATTTTTGTTTGTACTTTATGAAATCTTTAATTCCAAGTTTAAAATCACTGTTTAAAATTACTGTAAACGCAAAAGTAGACAACAAATATTTTACAAAGCCGGCCGGAAAACTCAACGAATCATTACTCGTGAAAAAAGGCAACTGGCGCCCCCGCTAAGGAAAAGCGGCCGGGCGACGCAACATACTAGGGTTCGTTCAGAAACCGTGCCGGAAGACGGCCCCGTGTGGATCGCTGGGGTCTAAGGGCTATGTCACCCGCTATAGTTTTCATTATGGTATCTTAGAGCTTCTTTTAATTAGTAAAACCATCAAAATCTATCACGCTATTATCACACTTTGGTGATGTAGCAAACAATTTCAACCTTGTACACATTAACGCTCAGAGTATTCCAGCACATTTCTCAGACATGATAGCTTCTTTTGACAACAAAAACCGTAAGGGTAAGGTACTGTGGTATCGTATGAAATTGATTATTTACCTAAAAGTAATTGTTTATTTATTTGTTGTACATACATTTTAATATTTTATGAAGGGTTACTTTTCGCTAACTTTCGAAATAGTATACCATTATTTCGCAAAGTAGATTCGTTTTATTAATTTGTGATATGTATTGAATTTCGTGTTGAAATGTTAAAATAAATAATGCTGGACAATTCACACAGCATTATCTAGCCCCATGGTAAGCAGAGCTTGTGTTATGGGTACTAGATAACTGATATACATAATACTGTAGGGAAGGGTCCTAGCTTCCTTTCACTTAGTTTTTGAAAGAAAAGTCAAATGAATTTAAACTGTGTTTTATTGAAGAATCAGTCCTTTACTTATTATAATTTTACATCCTTCCCTAAGCGGTCTAGCGAGGAGCAAACTATGTGAGACAGCGCTAGTGTGTGCGAGCGGGACAGCCAACCCACGTAAATATATCGGACGCAGAGGCGTGGGCCCACCAGTGGTGGAGCGGGCGCGGTCGCGCTCGCTGCCTGCAGTCACCTTTTCGTATGTGTAGGTAGTGTAGGTATCCTAGGTATCCTACATCATCCCCCCTCAAGAGAATCGTACAGTACGATGAACGACTCTTCCGTAGCGCGTCACGTAAGGTTCTTCGTATGGGGTTGCTGCCGTCGATGCTGGCATTGCTGTAGTCGATGCTGGGATTGCTGTCGTCGGTGCTGGTGCCGCTGAGGTAGATGTGTCCTGCTCTTCGCTGGCCCTGTCGTATATGTAGGCCGGTTTCAGACGATCCATTGACACGACTGTTGTTCGCGTAGGTAGTTGTATCTTGTAGCATTTTTCTTGTCTGGCGATGACTTTGTACGGTCCTTGATATGGTGGCGTTAGTGGCTTCTTAACGTGGTCGACGCGCAGAAATACGTGAGTGCAGGTTTTCAAGTCATTGTGAATGAATGTTCGATGTTGTGCTTGCTTCTGTCCACTGGGTGATAATGTCGCCATCGTCTCCGTTATTCTCTTGACAAATTCTTGCTCGTTTTCTCTTGATTTTGTAGGAATGAAGAAATCTCCAGGTAGTCTTAGCGTTGATCCGTATGTGAGCAGGGCCGGACTCAGGTCGGTATCTTTGTGCAGTGAAGCGCGTAATCCTAGTAAAACGGTATGTAATTCTCGCGTCCATGTGATGTTTGCTCCGCGTGCCATGAGTGCTGATTTTAGCGTCCGGTGCCAGCGTTCTATTTGTCCATTGGATTGAGGGTGGTAGCTCGTTGTACGTAGGCGTGTCACTCCCATCCGTTTCATTAGGGCTTGAAATAATATAGACTCGAACTGTCGTCCTTGATCCGTAGTGATTCGCAGTGGACATCCAAATCTGCAAATCCAGTGTTCGTAGACTGCTCTAGCTATTGTTTCTGCGGTGATATTTTTTACTGGGACTGCTTCCGGCCATTTGGTGCGTCGATCCATCATTGTAACGATGTACTGGCATTCTTCTGACGGTAATAGGGGACCGACGATGTCTACATGTATGTGGTCGAATCTTCCGGCCTCTTCAAATTGCCCCAGTGGTGTGATTGTGTGACGTGTGATTTTACTCTTCTGACATTTCAAACAATTCTTTGTCCATTGTCCGATATCTGTGTTCATCCGTGGCCAAAAATATCGTGATGCAATCTGTTTTCTTGTGCTTCTGATCCCAGGGTGGCATAATTCGTGAAGTGCTTTGAATGCTGTTTCTCGATGCGGAGTAGGTAGGTATGGCCGTGCTCGTCCTGTAGTCATCTCACATGTTATTGGTAGAAGAACGCCTGGTAGCTTTTTCATAGCAAACTTTAAATGAATTTTGTTTTTTAGTTTCTTCAGTTCTTCGTCTTCTTGTTGATCCTTCACCAATTGATTATAGTTGATTGTTGAAGTACACGTTATTTCTTCTACTCTCGATAGTGCGTCGGCTATTATGTTGTCTTCTCCCTTGATGTACTTGATTTCGGTGCAAAACTGGCTTATGAATTGTAGCTGTCTTTCCCTTCTTGGAGTGTCGTTGTTGCTCGGAGCTTTCTTCAAGGCGTACGTAAGTGGTCTGTGATCGGTGAATATAACCACGTCGATTCCTTCGATGTAGCGTCGGAAATGTTTTACGGCGGTGTATATCGCTAGGAGTTCGCGATCATACACGCTGTATTTTTGCTGAGCTTCGCTGAGGGTCTTCGAGTAGAATGCTATTGGTATCCATGTGTTTTCATGCTTCTGTTGTAGAACGGCACCCATGCATTTGTCGGAGGCGTCTGTCATGATGTATAACGGTGCTCCAGGAACAGGATACGCCAATGTAGCCGCTTCTTTGATGCTGTCGCGACATTGTATGTATGCTTCATCTGCTTCTGGTGTCCATATGATTGGTGTCTTGTCCTTCTTCTTAGTATTGTGTAGATATTTGTTAAGTTCTCGTTGTAGTTCCGCTTGTTTAGGTAGGGTGTCTCGGTAGAAGTTTAACATTCCCAGAAATCTTCTTAATTCGTCGATTGTTTTTGGTTTCGGGAACGTGGCTATAGCTTCTGTCTTGTCTTCTGGCGGTTGTATTCCTTCTTCTGATATTTTGTAGCCGAGGAAATTGAGAATCCTTTTTCCAAACTCGCACTTGTCCGTGTTGATGCTCAAACCGTATTCTGTGAGGCGCTTGAAAACTTCATGTAGATGTTTCTTGTGTTCTTGGTCGTCCGATGAGAATACCAGGAGGTCGTCGACGTAGGAGAATGTGAACTCGTCCAGGCCACGTAGTACACGATGCATGAAGCGTTGGAATGTCTGTGCACAGTTTCTAAGGCCCATGGTCATAGACTTAAATTCCCATAGACCGAAGGGCGTGGTTATGGCGCTTTTCTGGACGTCTTCTTTGCTGTTCATCGGTATCCAATAGTAGGCTTTCTGTATATCGATTTTTGAAAATATTTTTTTCCCGTGTAGTCTGAATGTGAAATCTTGAATTCGTGGGATTGGGTAGCGGTCGGGGATCGTCATAGCGTTGAGGCGTCGATAATCCCCGCAGACTCGTAGCTGTCCATTCTTTTTCTTGACAATGTGCATAGGGCTGGCCCAAGGACTGCTAGACGGTTGACATATGCCCATCTCCGCCAAGCGCTCGAATTCCTTCTTCGCTTCGATGTATTTGTCCGGCGGTAAAGGTCGTGGTCGGACGTGTATGGGAGGTCCGGTGGTCTCGATGTGATGCGTGACGTCATGCGGCGGCGGCTTCTTCAATGACATAGGTTTCTGAATGTCCGGGTATTGCTTCAAAATGTCGACGTAGGGATGTTTCTCGTGGATGATGTGAATGGATGCTTCGTCGGAGTACGTAGTGAGTGTCTTGATAGATAGCTTGGTCAGCCCGTCGATCAATCTTCCTCCTCGTAGGTCCACTAGAATATTGTGATGACGTAGGAAATCCGCTCCAATGATAGATCTTTTGACGTCGGCGATGACGAAGGTCCATGTATAATTCCGGCGTAGGCCCAAATTCAACTGAAATGTCTTCTCTCCGTAGGTATGTATACAACTTCCGTTTGCTGCGTAGAGCTTGAATTCTGTAGGTGTAGGTTTCTTCATTCTCACTGCGATGACTGATATTTCGGCGCCCGTATCGATGAGAAAGCGTTCACCACTTTGTCGGTCAGTGACGCTTAGACGGTTCATTTTATACGTGTCGACACCGATGCCCGTCGTACTCGATGCCTGTTCTAGTTTTCCGACGGTGTTTGTAGTTTCTTCCAAGCACAAGGGGATTCGCATCTTCTTGCTTGCTTTCTAAAACGGTAGTGGTAGCGGCATAACCAATCTGGGTCCGTCGGCTTTCTTCCGCTTCTATTGGCTGATTTTGAACGAGAGCGGCCGCGCCATCTGTTTGATTGACGAAAGTTGCTTCTTCCTCGTAATTCTGCAATTTCTAATGTAAGTTTCTCAATTTGTTTTGATATCAGCTCTATATGTGGGTCGTTGCTGGAACTATGCGCTGATGATGATGATGCTGATACGGCGGCGATCTGGGGTTCCATGTGTTCTGTCATCTTGTCTGCCATCGAAGCTAATGTGTTCAGTGATGACTCTTCGTTCACTGACAAAACTGCTCGAACTGCCTGAGGTAGTTGGTTGAGCCAGAGTACTTTCAAGGCGTCGTCTTGAACCATAGTGCCTCCTAGGTCTCTCATCCTTCGCAGTAGTTGGCTAGGTTTTTGATCTCCCAATTCTTGACCACTCAGAAGCTTCTGTAGTTGTTTGGCTTCGGACTCCTGGTAGACGGATAGCAGTCTATTCTTCAGCGCTAGGTATTTTCCAGTAGCTGGCGGGTTCATGAGGATATCACCGATTTGTTGTATGTCACATTGCTGTAGAACACTTAGCACGTAGCGGAACTTGTGGTCGTCTCCTATCTTCGACGGTTCGATGAGGGCTTCAAACTGCGCAAACCATAATCTTGGGTATTCTCTCCAAAAAGGCAGGATCCTGGACTGAATGGACACTGGGGAGATGTCCGCTCCCAATACCGGAGTACCTTCTGTCGGGGTCACCATTGTAGGGAAGGGTCCTAGCTTCCTTTCACTTAGTTTTTGAAAGAAAAGTCAAATGAATTTAAACTGTGTTTTATTGAAGAATCAGTCCTTTACTTATTATAATTTTACATCCTTCCCTAAGCGGTCTAGCGAGGAGCAAACTATGTGAGACAGCGCTAGTGTGTGCGAGCGGGACAGCCAACCCACGTAAATATATCGGACGCAGAGGCGTGGGCCCACCAGTGGTGGAGCGGGCGCGGTCGCGCTCGCTGCCTGCAGTCACCTTTTCGTATGTGTAGGTAGTGTAGGTATCCTAGGTATCCTACAATACAATACATTACATAGATAGATATTTTTTATTATACATAGAAAACGACCAGAACACCCGAAACAAATATCTGCAGATCGGTATAATATATAGATATATATTTAATATAAAATACAAATATTATGTATTTTTTATTAAATTATTAAATGCATTTAATAATTTAATAAAATATACATAAACGACTTCAACTAAAATTAAGGCCTTTGGCTGAAAAACAGCGCTGAATAAAATAATGTTCAGCACACGCTGAGCCAACCCCTATTTCGGCGCAGGGTCATGAGGTAGTCTTATTTTAGTCTTAATATGACCTATTTGTGCCCCCATGATAAACTTCTTTGTTTGTTTATTCTATGCCTGTATTTTGTACCTGTGTCTAAATAAATGTTTATTCTATTCTATAAAAAGTATTATAGTTATAGGGATAGCAGAAATGAAGAAGATTGGTTACTGTAGCCTGCCTAAGGAGTAGGTATGCGTGGCTTCTCGCCGCGGGATTCAGAAGAAAGATAGAAAGATTGACTAACAAGCTCATCCGTGCGTTTTAATTAAATAAGTAAATACTAGTGAACATGTTGAATATAAATTATGAGCAAGAGAGACGTGACAAGTAAGGGGCAGCAGCTAGTGTGTGCGCGCGAGTGCTTCGGAGTAGTGTTGGGTAGGACATACATGAGGTACCTCATTTGTACCACTCATTACCTCAGAAATGTCACATACCTCATTTTCAATCCTTGTCCCACCTCACTATTTGTGTCACAGTCTGTCTGCTAGAGGACGCTCGAGTCTTCACGCTCTAACGTGACGTCGCGTCATGCGTCTCATTCTACGAGTGAGTGAGGTGATGTCATGGTATATTACGTGAGTGAGTGATCGATTACGAGCTCGTAAAACACATTGAAATGACATTACAGTGACTGTGACATACGCTCGTATATAGTGCCATATGCGAAAATGGGGAGGCTTCGACATCCACAACTTCTTCCATACCCAGCATGGCTTCTACCTCCGCTTTACCTCAACCTGTGGCCTTTCCGGTTCCTTCAGCACGTAGTACAACAAAAATATCACAATACCTAACAAAACCTGTGTCTGCTAAAAAAACTGCAAACCTAAATGACATGGTCATCAAGTTGTTTGCCAAGAACTACCTGTCATACCTGGTCGAATCACCTGAATTTAAAAACCTAATAGCTGAATTAAATCCGAGTTATCAGTTGCCGAGTCGTAAGACTTTATCGAATGCTCTGCTGACAAATGCATATAATGTCACTAAAATGTCCGTCAAGGCAGACCTAGAAAGAGCTGATTACGTGAGCCTGACCACAGATGGATGGACCTATAAATATTTATCAGTTACGGTCCATTTCATAGATGAACACGCAGACTTAAAGACGTACTTACTCACATGTGTCCAGTATTCTGACCGACACAGCAGACAATCTGGCAACAGAATTAAAAAAAGTTACTGACGATTGGGACCTCACTAATAAGGTTGTGGCGGCCACTTGCGATAATGCCCCGAATATTAAATCTGCTGTTCGCAAAAACCAATGGCAGGTGGTTTCCATGCTTCGCTCAAACCATCAATCTAGTAGAACAGGTTGCTCTTAAAGAAATAAGAGCCACAACCAATAAAGTAAAGGGTATTGTCGAGGTGTTCCGCCGCAGCCCTCTTGCCACAGAAAGACTGCGGAATATGCAAAAAAACTAGAAGAGCCTAATCTGAAAATAAAGCAGGACGTAGTAACGAGATGGAACAGCACATACGACATGTTCGAAAGACTTATTATGATAAAGAACAGCGTAATGTCCAGCAATTGAATATCCTGAAACGGAAAATATAACATCAGAAGATATTGAAATAATATCTGCAGCCAATGAAGTCCTGCAGGTGTTCAAGGATGTCACGGAGGAGATGAGCTCCTAGAGGAAAGTGACTGTTTCAGAAGTAGGTTAAACGAAGAGAAATAATATTATGTACCTACTTATATACATACATACCGCCTACCTACATTTTATGATAATTATGACGTATAAAGCGGTTATAAAATAAGTAATATTTACTTGAGCAATTATTTACTTGTTTGAGATTATACTTATTTCAAATGCATTAAAAAAAAGTGCTTAGCTTTTGAGTCGAGGACCGAAGGAATGCCAGAGAGCGTCCGTAAGATGTGTGTATCGCTACGAACATATGGGGTACGAACTTTCGAACCGTTTCGACAAGATCGAGGAAAACAGTTTTTTTGCAGAAACTACCCTCCTCGATCCTCGATTCAAGAAGTACGGATTTCAAAATGAATTTGCATTAAACCGAGCCATCATGAATATAAAAACCATAGCGGCTCGATCATCTCCGAGTGTCATCGAGTCAACAACAACAGCACAAGTTACATCGTCACCACCACAGAAACGGAAGCGCAGCATATGGGACGATTTCGACAGAGAGGTACCTATCTACCTTAACCTACCTACCTACAATTACCTACCATATCAACCATTTTTAAGCCGACTTCAAAAAAGGAGGAGGTTCTCATTTCGTTTGTATTTTGTTTATGTTTGTAACCTCATAACATAACAGTCATTCATTATATAACTCCCGCATTTGTTAACCTATTTGAAAAAAAATGTGTTAAGGAATCATCAATGTATATTCCCGTTATGTCTAACTGTGTTTTGCTTGTTTTCTAGGTCAATCATATCACCCGGCCCGCGAACCCGACTGCTGCCGGCATTATTGAAGTGGATAAATACTTGGACGAACCGCTTTTACAGAGGTCATCTGACCCAAACAAATGGTGGCTTTCCAACAAAGAAACCTACCCACGTCTCTACGACCTCTCTAAAAAAAGATTAGGTACCGTCGCCACTTCGGTTCCGTCGGAGCGCATCTTTTCAAAGGCCGGGCAGATATTGGTAGACAGGCGTAACTCTCTCAGTGGTGAAAAATTATCAAAACTCTTGTTTCTATCAGTAAATATGAAGTAGGTAGGTATTTTAGTAGTAGGTACATTATGTACTACTTGTGAAGACAGGGCGCTATTGCGTTTACTCGGGGAGACCTATGTCCAGTAGTGGACTAGTAGTTATTAGGTACTTACACTAAACACTACATTAGCTATGTCCACACTGTGCCTTTTTTGTTCATTAGGCATGCGTCATAGCGCAGTCAACAGCGCACGTGAGGCATGCCCTTAGCGCATGCGCGATGACAGTTGAAAGCGACGCGCGCGCTGTGGTTCACGCTATCCGACATCGGGTGGATTTCTGTGCCTTATAGCGTTCAACAACAAGATGGCGGACGAAGAAAAGGATTTAACATTGAAGTTTATTGAAGATTACAGAAACTTTCCACAACTTTGGGATCAAAATAATAAACTTTACACAAATAAAGTGAAAAGGAACGATGGTTTGCAAGTTCTGGCCAGTACATATAAAATGGATATCGATGGAGTTAAAAAAAAGATAAAAAGTCTTTGCTCATATTTTTCCAAAGAGCATCAAAAAGTCACCAGGAAAAAAAGCGGCGCTGGATCCGATGAGAGATATGTTTCACCGTGGTTTGCTTATAAACATCTCTTATTCACTGCTGACTCGATGACGCCAAGGGAAACTAGAGAAACTACAGAAACTAGTACTGAGGATGAACAGGTATTTTAAAACGCATATTAATTAAGCAAATTAATTTTTTGAATTTTCCACAAAATATGTTATAAGTACAGTTTAAGTCATTTATAAGTATCGGGTTTGAAACGGTATTGCTCCAATATCTGACATGAAATAATTCATATATTCCTCTCGTATTTGGTTTGACGTATTTGAGGACCTACGAGGAACTCTTTGAAGTGCCCTGTGACCACTGTCATCTGCAGTTATTGCTCTCCATGACCCGGGAATGATTTCTCCAGTCCTTACATCCTCATTATCAAAACAGCCTGAAGGGCAGTAATCACGTGTAGAATATTTCTGCATTCGTAGATAATTGTGTATGTAAACACAAGTCAAAACAATATCAATTATAGTACTGTCGACTTTTAATTCAATGGGCTTACGAAATATTCTGAATACAGATGCGAGCAGCCCAAACGCATTTTCAACGATACGTCTTGCCCTTGATAATCTATAATTAAATACTCTTTTTGGTGACCCCACATTTAAATCGGTTGAATACGGTTTCAGAGTATAGGTACATAGTGCAAATGCATCGTCAGCAACTAATACGTAAGGTACTGACATCGTTCTAACACTTAGTGGTTCATTATTAGGTAAATTCAATTCATGTTTTTCAATTTTCTTATAAAACGAAGTGGATTTAAAAACACCACCGTCCGAAATACGACCCTGAAAACCAACATTAACATATGTAAAACAATAGTTTGCATCAGCGATTGCAAACAAAACTATGCTATGTGTTCCTTTATAGTTATAAAATTCGCCCACTGTATTTTCTGGTCTTTGAATGACCACATGTTTTCCATCCATGGCACCAATACAATGTGGAAAGTTCCAACGCTTGTCAAAATCATTTGCAATCGCTTTACAGAGTTAGTGGCGATTCGCCATGGGATCGCTCCTCATTTGATGGTAACTGTAAAAACAAACAAAACACGATTTAAGTACTATTTATATTGTTTCAGGATGCGCCAATTGAAATATTAAATAGAGAAAGCTCAGCGGCTTCGCAGTCTACGTGTATGTCTGAAGATGAACATGAATTTACCCTACCACCAATAAGAAAGAAGAGAAATATTAAAAGTACAAAGATGGATGATAAAGAGGAGGAAGCTTACAAATTGATGAAAAAAGCTAATGAAGAATTAACTCAAAAAGATGAGTTCACTATTTATGGACAATTGATAGCTCATAAAATTCGAAAACTTAATACATTAAATCGGCTATTAGCTCAACAGCGCATAAATAATATAATACTCTTTGTTTTGGAAATGCAACAGATGACTGATGCAGCCGGAACGCAGAATGTTACTGCCATGCGGAATGTGACTGAGATACAGAATGTTACTCAGATGTTTGATACCGAAATGCCAGATGACTCTGCGGCTGAGTCACAAATAATAGATATTAGTAATTTGTCTGAATTTGTTATACAGGGTTATTGGTAATTTGACGTATTCCCGTTAGGAGGTGATAGGGGGGACTATTTGCAATAATTTTCATCCCCATGTGCATTGTGCAAAAGTGAACCATTTTCAAGTTATTATGTTTTTTAGCTTTTTTCAAAATATGTCAAAAATGCAACATCAAACATTGATTTTAAAAAAGCTATCTATTTAAATCAAAATTTTTCTTCTGGTTTATAAAAAGGAATAAACTCTGGTTATTTATGAATATTAAAACAACAATTATCGGTCCAAATTAAAAAATGCGAGATGAAAAACGATATTGTTTCAATATTTTTTGAGATTTTTTTCCACTAAAATGCCTTAAAAACAAAAAAAAACGCTATGAAACTTGTCTTGCAGATTATGTTAAAAACATAACCGTTTTCTTAGCTCTCCAACAATGCATCACAACTATGAACTTATTTCAGAGAAACTGAAAAAAAATTACCACAAAAGGAAGCAGGCGGAAATTCATATACGAACTAAACCTAAGGTCGTTCTTTAAAATTTCCATAAAACTAATTTAAAACAATACCCAATGTAAATAAAACGATAAATACCAATTTCAAATAAAATTTAGTAACAGTTTAGTAGTAATAACAATTAACAGTTAATAATAAGTGACAATTAAGACATTTTGTAATTAAGCCTAATTAAAGTTCTTGCTCAAAGTTACTTCCCCTATTGCGTACGCAAAGTCGCATTCTTTTTCTTAGTTGTGACTTAACTACCGAAGTATTCAAGTTATTCCGCATCGCATTCGCTGCGTTTATAATTCTTGTTTTGAGTTCTTCCTCGGATGACACAGGCGAGACGTCGTAAACTAGGGATTTCATGTGACCCCAGAGATAGAAATCAACCGGTGTTAAGTCCGGACTCCTCGGAGGCCACGGAATAGGTCCTCCTCGTCCTATCCAACGATTGGGAAAATGGCTATCGAGCCATCGCCTAACATTGGCACCAAAATGTGCAGGACATCCGTCTTGCTGGTATATCATGTTTTGCGTTGTCGCCAAAGGCACATCTTCGAGGTGGTCAATCAATTCATTTGACAAAAAAAATTCGTAAGCTGCAGCATTTAGGTTGCTCGGTAAAAAATGTGGTCCGATAAAATTTTTGTCAATTATTCCCATCCACACATTAACCGAAAAACGGCGTTGCGACCCTTTTGGCCTCTTTTTATTGGGATTTTTGTGCACTTTCTCACTCCAATAAATGTTCATTGTGGTAGTTAGTAATCCCATCTTGATCGAATTTAGATTCGTCGGTCCATAGGATTTTTTTCAAAAAAAAACGCGTCTTCTAAATCCGCATTTAACATAAATCTACAGAAAGCAACTCCCCTTTCAGGGTCCTCTTCGTGGATAACTTGCACAGGAGTATAATGGTAAGGATAGAATCCTGCATTATGCACTGTAGACCACGCTTTCCATTGTGTTACAGAGATTCGCGCGGCGACGGTGTTTGTCGAAATTGTTGGATCATCGATACATTCTTGCAGAATATCCTCTTCGTTATTAATATCATGGACTGGGGGTCTTCCGGCATTAATTTGTCGTCTCTGAACACTACCAGTTTCTCGGATTCGCCTATACACTCCATTAAAAACTATATGGGGTAACCGGCGATCAGGAAACCGACGTGCATAATCCTGACGAGCAGCTTCACTGTTACCATTGCAAGCGCCGTAACAAAACATAATATCGGCGTATTCTTCATTTGTATAGGACCACACGCTGTTCATTTTGATCAAGCTCTTCGATATTTCAATTGAAATTAAAAATTAAACTACAATCGCGAGTGTAATTACTTCAGAAAACATGGCGCCAATTTGTAAAACAAAACCAATAAACGCGTGAAAAGATTAAAAAAAAACTATTTGAAAACTTTGTTTTTTATTTCTTAACCTGCCAGTTTGCTTCCTGCAGTTAGGTATGCATTAAACCTATTTGCAAGATATTCAAAACAGCGATTTTAAGTTTAGTTCGTATACGAATTTCCTTTTGTGGTAATTTTTTTTCAGTTTCTCTGAAATAAGTTCATAGTTGTGATGCATTGTTGGAGAGCTAAGAAAACGGTTATGTTTTTAAAATAATCTGCAAGCCAAGTTTCATAGCGTTTTTTTGTGCCTTTTCATCTTCAACTTTCGTCTCCATCTTTCTATTCAACTTTCGTTTAGCGCATTCAATAATTGAATGCCTTAATTGAACGCAACACCAGTTCAGTCTTAGTTCTGTTAATCTTTTGAAAACATGTGCGACGAGAATATTTTACTTGTTGGAATATGTGCAGCTTACTTGGTCATAATTCTATAAAAATAAAAATAAATTCCAGAAAAAATAAAATTTTAATTCAATTCAATCATTTAACACCACCATAATCATTTTTTAAATACAGGGTTATTGGTAATTTGACGTATTCCCGTTAGGAGGTGATAGGGGTGACTATTTGCGATAATTTTCATCCCCATGTGCATCATGCAAAAGTGAACCATTTTTAAGTTATCGTGATTTTTAGCTTTTTTCAAAATAAGTCAAAAATGCAACATCAAACATTGATTTTAAAAAAGCAATCTATTTAAATCTAATTTTGTCTTCTGATTTATAAAAAGGAATAAACACTGGTTATTTATGAATATTAAAACAACAATTATCGGTCCAAATTAAAAAATGCGAGATGAATGTTTTCTAACTACCAATTTTTTTTAATTTTAGTAATGTAATGGCATGTATTCGTGTGAATAGTGAAGTATTGTATATTATAATAGTATGAATTTAAAGTAATTTATAAAATAAAACTGTAAGATTACTAAGCGCGCGCCCGTAGCGCGCGAGCCACCGCGCTTCCCCCACTCGCTTAACGCATCAAACGCTCACTACGAAACGATCCGCTGCCCCACTGCGGGAGCAATAAAAGGCGGCCGCGCGCCGCTGCAACTGATCGTCAGTCTTCGCTGGCGCTCCGCTCCATCCGCGCATCGTAAGAGCCGCACTAGCCTAGACGCCTCCCCCCTCCCCTATCGTGGGTGACGCATCCCTCACTTGTAACGTCGCGTACTTGCCGGGAACGTACCTACGAACTTTCTCACTTGTGATAGTGTTACTTAGACTTGTTTTGTAAAATCGGGAATAAACTTTAAATTGTACGTGGTGTTTTAAAACTGGCGCTCAACGTGAAGGCCCGGAAAGCTAGCCCAAGAACAAAAAGAGTAAAGAAAGAACGTGACACAGATAAAATGAGTTTGTCCGTAGAACAGTTCGAGAGACTTCTCACTATAGTTGGAAACTAGAAACGTGGTTCGTTCGCCAACTGTAAGTTGATGTTTGATGGTACAAGGGACACCGAGACAGTAGAAACTTTTCTCGCTTCGACCACAGTTTTCAAGGACGTTGAACAGATCTCTGATGATGACGCAATGAGGAGCATCCCGCTTATACTCAAAGATGAAGCAGCTGTATGGTGGAACGGTATCAACGCCAGGAAAATACATGGGCAGACTTTGAAGCAAGAGTTAGACACGCTTTTGCGCCGAAGAGACCTGCGTACCAACTGTACCAAAACATCGTGTGCATTAAACAAGGCGAAGATGAGTTGACAAAAGTTTTCGTAGCGAAAAAGAGTCTTTTCTCCCAACTGCTGACATGATCTTTGGTCAATTGAGATAAGGTAAGGGTCAAGATGCCCAGAGAGGTGATCGGAACCTTTCATGATCTCCTCAGGACGGCTAGGGCAGTAGAGCAACTGATCACGGAAAAGCATGCTACTCAGGAACCAGCGACTGAAACAGAGAAGGGGATTCAAAGAGAGTCAGAAAAGGGTACCTTCAAAAAGAAGGAGAAGAAGGATTTCTGTTAACAAGCCAGCTCCAACAAACACAGGTACTCAAGCACCCTCGCCTTCGCGACCAAAGTTTGCGTGTTATGGTTGTGGTACCCCGGGTGTGGTGCGATCAAAATGTGGTACTTGTACAAAAGTACCAGCGAAGGCAAAAACTGGACATTGGATTTTGCTCTCTTAATGTAAAAGCCGATGTGCGAGCTAGACCAACTGTTGCGTTCGGAATCGGTAGGTTTGTCGAAAACGCATACATCGACACGTGTGCTAAAACCAACGTAGCATCGTACGCTCTGTACAAATGTTTATGCCAAATGGGAGATGAGTTCGGGAAACAGCAAATGCTGGTCACACTGGCTGATGGTGTGAAGACCCAACGCGAAGTGCTGACCGTACGAGTACCGGTTAGTATTTGATACCGATGTGTAGAGTCGACGTTTATTGTTTTCCCGGAAGCCCGAGAAGCGAGAACATTATTGGGCGTTGGATTTATCCAGGATGCGAGGATAGTCCTGGGCGTTTCCCAAATGACGTGGCATTTCTTGGATAATCCTTAAAATGTATTTAAGCTTCAAGATGAGGACTACGAGGAAGTATCGTTGGTACAAATAGAAAACCGAGATATTGTTTTACATCGGCGTAGCAATCAACTGCAGCGTGTATCCGAAACACATCGATCATATGATGCGTTACAATATCCTATCTTATTTTGGCAAGGTGAAGATGGGTATTATTTTTCAATGAAGATGATACATCCAGTCACAGGACTCGAAACCATATATCGTACCATTGCATGTGAACGTTATAAACAAATCTGGTGTGCCATAATGACGTACATACGACATAGCATCCTGAGCGTATTTTCACAATCTATACTCCATATTGATGTACTTTCGGCAGCATCTCTAAAATAACTAAATAAGCTATGTAGTTATTAAGTATTACTATGTTAAGTGCAAAAACTTTAATAAATCCGTTGTGAATTTGATTATGAATAATAAAAATTACTTACTTTGATATAATCTTTTAGACTTTCATCGACAGCAGCACACACTTCAGGTATTATTTTAATTATGGATGCTTTTGAAACTCTGAAAAATAACGACAATAGTCTATACGATATCCCAGAAGAAAGGTATACCAGGGTTATTTACAACTTCACCCTTGCAGGTATCGCATCCCTCATCAGTGTATCATCACGTTGAATTTTTGGAGCAATTAAATTTAAAAGTATTTCCACTTGTTCAGGTGTCATTCTCATAACCGCTTTATATTCTCGGGGATCTTCATCATATAGCTCTTTAAATATTGTATGCGTTGCCCCTTTTTTATGCAGCCAATTCCTGACCCAAATACTTCTTATCTTCTTTTATTTTTGTATAGCTCTTTCAATTCTAAGTATTTCAACACAAAGTATTTTCGTAACCGCTTTTATTGTGGTATGTACTGTGATTAAACGTGTATTTTGCAACGACATTGCACCAGTGATACAGACACACGAATTACTACTACTAATTATGCCAGTACACTGGTGCAGTGGCTGTCTTCTGTGACGCCAGCATTTGATAGTTGATTGTGCATAGTGTGACCGAGCGAGGCGAGTCGAGCTACTGTCATACGAGTACACAGGCACAGTAGCTGTCTACTGTCACATCAGCTGCTCGCACTGAGTAACCTATCCTTGAGACATAGGCGCGGCTGGCATTATGTTTGAAGTCTTGCTTAAATCTGAGGTAGTGATGTGGTAGGTTATAGTCGCTGATTATCGAAAAGGCAGAGTATGTACCTATCCATTCTTGAAATGAAACTAAAATTGTCATCACATGCATTGAATGCCAAATAACTGGTTGGGTATCTACCTACTATGTTGGTACTGTCAAGGTATAATAGATTGGTCAAACTGTCGTCGTATCTACATGTGTGTGTAGACAGAAGCCTTTTGCCTTTAGGCACCTAACAATTACTATTTAACAGGTACACCACCTGTAAATAATAATTGTCTTAGTTAGGTAGGTATCTACCAATATAATTTGTACATTGCAAGCTAAATTGAATCCAACAATAAAAAGCAGCTAAATCATAGGTAGGTGACTGAATCGCGGCTTACGCAACATAGACAATAGGACCTTTACATACGACCAAACGTCCACCGACAAGCTTCGACTCGCGCGGCGGAGGCGCGGCAGTGTGGACGCCTAGCGTCTGTCACTGTCACATGCCTGTCAGTTTGTTTATAAACATTCTCGAGGATTTTTAGTCCAATGTCTTGTCGAGTTCTTTTGTTATCGCAGGGTTTTATTTTTACCGACCTACCTTTTCAAATATGGAGGGAATGAAGAAGCGGTAAGCTAAATTTTTTAATCAAATGTATGCGGGCGCCATTGAAGGGCTTTAATAGACAAAATGTCATGGACTTTTACGACAAACTGGAAAACATTATAGGCGACACAGGCATAGGCACTTTTTTCGATGAAAAGCAAGTTTTTTTTTATTTCTTTACATTATTGTTGTTTTATGTTTTTTCTCGTAAAAGTTTAATCATTAGTGGTTAAATAGCACGGATTACTTTGAGGCTAGGTTATTCGGTACAGTCATAGCAATTCTGTTTAGTGAATGTATGCAATGGGTAGGTACGGTTGTGCCATATTTTTGAGTGCAGTTTTGAGATAAATAAACAATTTTATTGTTTTTAGATGCCCCGCTAACGTGTAAGCAAGACGGATAGAGCTCAGTATGGCCTGCAACAGTTTGAAAATGCTTATAAAGCAAAGCAGTGAAAAACGGGACGTCTTTACGGTCAGCTGCGGAAACTCACAAAGTTAATCGGATGTCTTTGTTTCGATATATTCACAAACGGGATGCAGCCGGCGGCGGCGAAAACCATGGTGGTCAGCGTCAGAATGAGGTAAGACGGACATAATAAAAGATTTAGCGAGGAGCAAGAACAGCAGTTATCAAAGTATGTACAACGTTGCTCGGAAATATATTTTGTATTTGTCCATAAGAGATACGAAAGTTAGCTTTTGAGCTTACTACTTGTTAAACACAGCACCATCTATGACACTGATGTGGCACTACTTACCCATTCAGCTTTCTAGATCGATTGCTTCTTACGTGTTTCGGATAAACGCCGAGGAGGCGCTGGCGAACGAACTGTATAAGGAGGTATGGACGGCGGGCTAGTCCTCCTTTTCAGCGCACTCATCTTGTCAACTAGTGCTAGCTAAACAACTTTGAATAAATTCCTTTCCGTTATAGCTGGCTGGCTTTCCCTATGATTGACTTGTTTAATATTCACGGCGTTACCACCGATCGCGTGAGAAGATTGTGCTCTCTGCTGTCTCAAGGAAAAGCACCTATAGATAGACGAGGACTGAGTACACCTGGAAACGCCAAAGAGGGAGCTGTAATACAAGCTGTGAAGGAACATATTGAGTCGTTTCCTAAAAAGATCTCTCATTATGATAGCCAAGAGTGTCATGAAGTCTTAAGGTTACCACTGACTATACGTCCATTAATCCGAATGGAGTAGTCGTCATCCAAAATCGTCCCATGAATGGTAAAAAATATTCCATTTGGATGGACGTCAGGCAGCTCTGGATTTCCAAACGGATTGAAATCCATGCGTCCAGGCCAAATGGACGTCATCCGCGGCCGTCCGTCAATGTCAGAAACGTGCGCCACGCCATATGGAAGCAGTCGGAATTGTCCGTGAATGGGCGAAACGGCGTCCATTTTTTTGAGGTTATTGTTTCACTTTATGTTTTGATGTCGATGGTGGTGCGTGTGCTGTGTATTTGTCAATATTGTCTACGTCCGCGCGTGACTTTGTGTTGGAAGTAATAGAAAAATATAAATCATATCCATGTTTATGGCAAGTAAAACATCCTGATTATCACAACAGAGAAAACAGAAATGCAGCGATGAATGCATTGTTGGAATTGTTTAAAAGAAAGGATCCAGAAGCCAACCTAGATACGGTTAAAAAAAGATTACCACTTTAAGAAATTGTTTTAAAAAGGAATTAAATAAGGTATGTGTTGTAAATTTATAGAAAATTATTCGTTTCGGTAGTTATTTGTACGTATTGTATTTTATTGTGTTATTTTATTTGTCTACACATATAGACAAATAAAATAACACAATAAAATATAATATTATTTTCATTAGTCTTCGATCATTAATATAGGTATGTCGTAGAGGGAGTAGCTCAGACATCAATAAAACCAGGAATTACCCCTCAATACTTTTATTCTATTTTATAAACTCTGATTAACAGTAATTGTGTTATCTCTAATAATCTATACCACTATAATCGATACGCATCAACTACCATAGTCCGAACGAACTACGGCGGGATGTGCACTCAACGAAAGCTGAAGCGAGACTGCCTGTTGCTGCCGCGCGCTCGCCTTAAATACGCGCGGTTGGGGTAAACAAGTCTACGAGCGGTCGCTCAGGTACGGGCGGCGGCCCGGAGCAGGTAGCGTCCCTTTGTTCGCCTCTGTGCACGTGCTCTCAGAGTCTAACCAAAGCGTGGCGCCTACACGGCCATTCTGACCTGCGAACATCCTCGTTCGCGTAAGCTCATAGGATATCATCTGAGAAAAAGAACAAAACAACATTACTGCTCGTTCATCCTGACACAACAAACTGATATACTACTCGAATCGATCTCTAGGTAAAAAGAAACACTCAGAACAGATAGTTGGCCCCAATTTATCATAGCCCAGACACACTGTCCCTATAACTCAATTCAATCGATCTCTAGGACAAAAACACCTAGCCCAGTCACTCTGTCTCTATAACTCAATTCAGAATCCCTTCAGTGTAC
Organism: Eupithecia dodoneata; assembly: GCA_947044415.1. Taxonomy (NCBI): domain Eukaryota; kingdom Metazoa; phylum Arthropoda; class Insecta; order Lepidoptera; family Geometridae; genus Eupithecia; species Eupithecia dodoneata. Next base: position 9,777,680 of record OX345670.1, read on the forward strand.
AACTGACCTGGACCTCAGCGATTTTTTTTTCGCATGTCCCTTCAGTACTGGCCCGGATCTCAGCGACTATTTTTTTTCGCATATCCCTTCAGTACCGGCCTGGATTTCAGCGACTATTTTTTTTCGCCTATCCACCAGTACTGGCCCGGATTACAGCGACTATTTTTTTTCGCCTATCCCTTCAGTACCGGCCTGGATTTCAGCGACTATTTTTTTTCGCCTATCCACCAGTACTGGCCCGGATTACAGCGACTATTTTTTTTCGCCTATCCCTTCAGTACTGGCTTGGGCTTCAGCGACTATTTTTTTTCGCCTATATCCCGTCAGTACTGATGTGCGACTATTCTTTTTCGCTACCCTCTCAGTACTGTCCTGCGACAATTTTTTTTCGCTTTATATTTTTTTCTCTTTTCACTTTTTTTCTCATTCATTGTTTTCTCTATTTTTTTTTATCTAACCTTTTTTTTTATCTACCATACCTAAACCCAATCAGATAATCACTTTTAACCCACCATCATCATCTATGGTAGACATCCTGACTACCACCTGGCCTTAACAATTTATAGCAATAATGAACACCAGTACAACCCTATGTATATCATCCTGATCGATATAGTATCAGACTCAAAACTTACCTATTTTCTCGCTATACAACTTATTACCTTAATCAGCCCTTGATCTAAAATAGCCTACTGAGCTATCAAGTTAGCGTCAATATTAGGAAGAAATGCTACTAGTGATAAAAAGGAGTCTGCTAAAATACTTCAACTATCGGACGCTCTATTGTTAACTATTTACATCGTTTTTATCAGGCACCGTCATCACTGTAATTTACTACAATATCAATCAGAGCATGACGTACTGCCCGTAAGTGTTCGATTTAACGCGGGCGTGAAGGAGACAGCTTAGGTGACAGGTTGACTTTAACTGACAATACGTAATTCAAGATTGAGAGTGTTGAGAACACTAACTAGACAGTCCAAAGTGGAGGCGTATATTCAAAACAGTACTTACTCAACAAACTACTACCAAATTAGCCTTGACTGATGATACATAATGATGTCACACAAAATAATTTGGTTCGGTCTCACCGCTGTATCCAGTCCGGTGACACCTTCAATAATCACGCTTACAACCTCAACAACATTCACAGCGCAATCCATGAGCAGCGCAGCGTGTGGAGAGGGGTCCTCAACGCTAGTTGCTAGCGCGTGAACCGCACCTTTCCAAGCAATGACAGCTTCCAGTCATGGGGCACCAAATACTAAAAACAAATAAAAATTAACGCACAGGGAGGTTGTTCTATTACTAATTTTATCTGTTATACAAAGCAAAGCGATAGATATGAAATAATAATAATCCAATCACTCCGACCATTTTATTACTAATGGAATCTCTTAACCAATGAAAACTTGAATCTTACAGAGTTCCGCGATTATAAGCGATAAGCTATAACGATGTAGTTGATTCCAATTGACAAAACCTAGGTTCTTCTCATAACAATTGCGGCAGTGTTGCGTTGATCGACTAAAATTAGGACGATCACCCTAAATAGACAAGTCAAGCTATATTCGTCATGACAATGTTGATCGTAAATGTGAATACCAAATTTAAGGGTACCGCAAATCAACTCTGCTATTTCCGACGTCATAGTCGTCATAATCATTATTCATCGATAAAATTATTCAAACGTGATCAGACTCCAAAAAAATAAACACCTGAAGTACAGTTGCTAGGGCCTTCAGAGCGCCCCTCTTATGAAACACAGTTGTTGAAGAGCTAATTCGCAGGTTCAATGACCATGGACTGGTCACGATGTGATACGCTGACCGATTACCTCATGACCACGATTTTTTTTATTTAATCTAACAAAAACGGAACTGATACTGTTCACAAACAAGCGACATCTGGGAAACCTAAAACTTCGCTGTTTAAGTCTAAAGCTGTTTAACACAGACATAAAGCTAAAACAGAACAGAAAACTGTTATGGAATAAACATTTGACTAGAAACTTCAGCGTCCTACCGCCATTCTGTACCTATGTAGCAGAATGCTTAGTAAACCTTGGGGACTTTCATCGCAAATAAAGAACCCCGCATGGCTGCTCCTGGTGACCGAATTTTCAGTATACCAATACTAAACGAATGCTAGCAGATACAACTATACGTGGACCAAAGAGATGGACCAGGAACTCACAAAGTCAGAATCTATACAGATGGCTCCAACACCGATACTGGTACGGGTGCCGGAGTTCACTCACTAGACATATCGAAAACATAGCTCCATTTTCCAATGTGAATGCGTACCAATAACCCAGGCAGTTACAGCAAACGAGATGAATCAAAGGCCAACGTGTACGCGTACGCATCCTCGCCGACTTAGTGCTTCTATACTCAGGGCTCTGAAGGGAATGAGCTGCAGCTCCAAGCTTGTTGACGAATGTCACACATTATTAGAAAGGCTCCACAAAGAACAGGATCATCAACTTCAATTTATTCATTGAATAAGCAACAACTGATGCAAATGGACACAACTCGTGCACGGGCTATGATATTACCTTTTTCTCCTCCTAAGCTCCATAGACCCAGCATTTTTTGAAGCCAGTTCAAAAGGCACCAGGCCGTGGACCTTAAGTACAACAGTAAACATAAATCTGACGATAGATCACCTACCAGTTGATGTCTTGGGTAATGCATCTTACCTATTGACAGTCAGTGAGGAGCTTTGCAAGCTAAAATCCCAATTAAAACTGACATTAAGGTGTTGCCCTATATTGACAAAAGTTCAAAACTACCAAGTGACTTATTTATCTCCTTCTGAGTCTTACGCAGTGTGGATTAGACAATTTGCTTTACTAGGACCCTCTTGTCTGCCTTGGAGATCTGTTTTTGGAACAGAACCAGAGACAGAAGGGGCAACAATTTGTCAATACCTACACTGTTATCACCCTCTGAAGATATCCCCTCTATGCCGGAGAGGATGTATCCGGTGTGGATCCCCTTGCTCCAGGCCATATGCTTCCTATTTTCCTCTTGGGTGGTAATTGTGGAATCTTTTAAGGGAGTAAGAGTTGATATCACCCTTTGGGAGACTATCTCTCGACAGGATATGAGGCCTTACCAAATTTGGACATTTCTAGAAAGATCCTCTCCCCTAATTTTTGGACGAAGGATGGAGCAACAGGTTGGGGAAGCAAACATTAAGAGGACCGAGTTGCCTCCATCTCTTTGTCCGGGAACCCTCAACCTGATCTTATCCTCTCAAATCTTCCCTAAGGATCCTCTTGTCCTCAAAAAGGTTGAAGATCCGTTAGGGTCATTCCTCAGATCTGAGATCCTAATGGCTCACTCTCTTCGAGAGTTCCATCCAGATACTGCCGAAGTCATGAACTTCCCACCCAATATATTGTTGGTTACTGGGAACAAGACTACATGTCCTCTAACTCCCATCACCGACATTTTTGTTGATTTGGAGGGGATCAACAAGGATACCTGCAACAAAATTCCGACATCCAGTTCAACAGGAAAGGCCTGGCTGGACCTGTCTCGTGGAGACCCCTGGGTGTCTCTAGAAATTCTTGACCTTGGGCTAATCCTTCAGTCACATAAAGTCTCCCTCTACCCCACAGGGAGATTAGAGCAATGTTATATATCACGGACCTCTCATCGTCTTTACAAACTGAACAACACCCACTGGGCCAGTGTTGATTTTGAGGGAAGACCTCTAGAATTAGTCGATTTAATTGTAGCATAAAGTTAGTTAACAAGAGAGTAAGAACTTCAATGGATCTAGGGACAAAGCAGATCGCTAGGTAATGACGCTGCAGACAAACTGGCACGGAAGGAATCGGAGATGACCACCGAAGAGACTGCTTTAGACATGAACTAGGCTCTGAACTAGAGAAACAAACGAACGTCAGACTTGCCAACTAATTTGCAGAAAAGCCAGGTTGGCACTTACATCAACATCACCGAACCAGCACTTAGTCACCATTGGAGCGACACACAGCCCTCTCTGCAGATGATGCCGTGACGAATCAGCTACCCACGTAGTCCTGGAATGTGAACAAGGAACAGAAATCCTGAACTTGCCAAGATCGCTCGGTGAGGCCTGCCAAGACCCCAGGAAAATGCTGCGCTTCTGGGCGGAGCTAGGAGAAAAGAAAAAAAAAACTTAACAACACGTGATTCCTTGAAGCTAGGTTCTGCACTGTAGATCACCGAAGCACACTTGGAATAAGAAACACGGATGAGCCAAAACATATAGTGGGCGGGATTACATCCCACTTCTGATGTCGTAGAGGGAGTAGCTCAGACATCAATAAAACGAGGAATTACCCCGTCAATACTTTTATTCTATTTTATAAACTCTGATTAACAGTAATTGTGTTATCTCTAATAATCTATACCACTATAATCGATACGCATCAACTACCATAGTCCGAACGAACTACGGCGGGATGTGCACTCAACGAAAGCTGAAGCGAGACTGCCTGTTGCTGCCGCGCGCTCGCCTTAAATACGCGCGGTTGGGGTAAACAAGTCTACGAGCGGTCGCTCAGGTACGGGCGGCGGCCCGGAGCAGGTAGCGTCCCTTTGTTCGCCTCTGTGCACGTGCTCTCAGAGTCTAACCAAAGCGTGGCGCCTACAGGTACATTAAAATTAGGAGTTTATGTTAACATGGTTAACGAATTGCTTATTTACTTATTTATTATATTTGAACCGACTTTATATTGTGTTACAGGTTAAGGCATCAGAAAGATCTGGTGCAGGAATAGCAGAAATTCATGTCCCTAAGTTGTGGTACTACAGTGAAATGTTGTTCTTAAATCGTCTACTTTCTGTAATTTTTTTCTTATTTGCTGCTTTTTTTCAAATTATTTGTGGAAACTTCTAATTGGCCTTAAGTTAAATATTCTTGTATCAAATCTTTATCTAGCTGTAAGTTTTCCTAAGATTGTAAAAATAAAAATAAAATAAAATATTAGCAGATGTGGATGTACCAAGTGTTAGTGACTCACCTATCTACTATCGGTCCATCTCAAAATTACGTTACCTTCTCATGGCAAAGGGTTTAAAGCCTAAATACTAACAAGGTAATACTCACACCTCTAAATTCACCACAAACCCAACACCTCCCTTGATCGACCTCACTGGTTGAGTGTCGAGACGGCAATGCGAAGCCACTCCGCACATCGTCAATCATCGGTGACAGTCATGCCGGCCTCTGACAGGTCGCGACATAAAGTCTGACAGGAGTGGCGAGCCAGTCAAAAAGTTACAACATTGAATAATTTATAGACATATGCTAACACTCGGCCATCCAATTATAGCGTACGCCCTCGTACGGGCATTGCAAACTTACTTTACATGTGTACTACCAATTAAATTATAAGAGTATGAAGCATTAGTACAATAAAACACAAAAAATACTTTATTATACACCAGTTACAGATCATTAAAAAGACATCACATGATACAAGTACAATGGGCATAGCATCAGCAGTACAATAGTATTATTCATAAAATGTTCTGCGAATGTAAGCTTTTTTTTTTTTTTTTTTTTAATTTACTTGATAAGTCAGTCACCAACCCGCTGGCCTGAAATTAAGGCAATAACGGGACTCACTCTTCCTGCAGCGGTAGATCAGCGTCACCAGGGGTATCCTTGGCTTAAGACTCCAAGGACCAGGGGTATCCTTGACATACAATTACAAGGACCAGGGGTATCCTTGGCTTAAGACTCCAAGGACCAGGGGTATCCTTGGCTTAAGACTCCAAGGACCAGGGGTATCCTTGGCTTAAGACTCCAAGGACCAGGGGTATCCTTGGCTTAAGACTCCAAGGACCAGGGGTATCCTTGGCTTACAATTACAAGGACCAGGGGTATCCTTGGCTTAAGACTCCAAGGACCAGGGGTATCCTTGGCTTAAGACTCCAAGGACCAGGGGTATCCTTGGCTTAAGACTCCAAGGACCAGGGGTATCCTTGACATACAATTACAAGGACCAGGGGTATCCTTAGCCTAACCTTAAGGACCAGGGGTATCCTTAACATACGACTAAATTAACTAGATTACAAGGGTATCCTGAATTTATGACTAAGATAACTAGAGGTATCCTTTAGTCATGATTGCAATAGCAATGGGTATCTTTGACACATGACTACAGGGACCAGGGCTATCCTCTGTTATGTTCACAAGAACCAGGGGTATTCTTGACAAACTACTAAATACACCAGACACATTCCATAGTAATGCTTGCGAGGACCCGGGATATCCTGAATGTATGACTAAAAGAATTAATGATATCCTTTAGTTATAATTTCAATAACAACATTCTATATTTCTGATCTTGAATCAGATAACAACATCAGATATATTTCTGATTCAAGGGCCGGGGTTTTCCAACTACATTTCGTTGTTAACCCGTCTATCATTTGAACAACCTTTCCTGAGCAAATTACAACTTTCCGGCTTATCAAACATCTCACAGGGACGTCACCTTATTCGAACAGGCACCGGCAAAGTAGACAATGCTGGACCAGCAACGTACATTATTATAGAGCTCCATATTACTCTACATAAATTTTCGTGATATTCAAAACAAAACTTAATGTATTCAAAAGAATCTCATTATTTGAGCAAAACACTATACAAGCCTGCAACAATTGCATCGCTGGCCACGCTACGACGGCCCTTGCCGCTATCTTAAATCATCTCAGCCACAGCCCGTGACACCAATACCAATATACCACTATTATACCAAGGAATGGCATTCTCAAAAACATTGTACTTAATTAAAAGTTCTTGAATCGCATCAAGACATTCGCCTATGTTCCTTTTCCCGAGGAGCATGAATTAATAGTCTCTAGAAGACTCCGACTTGACTTCTCTTTAAACCTCTTGTGAATTGGCTTCAGCACGATACTGCCAACAGCGACAATTTCAAAAAGTTGCCCCAACTGTTTTTGGAATTTCTCGAATAAAGTTTGGAATAAGTTTGAGATCCAATGTAACCAATGAGATTTTAATTTAGAGATCATCTACATTAAATGCTCGCATAGAATGTCTGATTCACAATTTGGTTCGAAACCGAGGTATATACCTACGATCAACTTTACAAAGACCCCTTTACAACTTGTATGGCCGTCAAAAACCAATGACTCGTTAATAACCAGTTTTGATATCTTTTAGGCGATGATATTATCATGGCATCTTTGGAAGTATAAAAGGCGACACTAGAGCACCCTCTGTTTCCCAAATATACAAAATAATATACAAGAATATAAAACTCATACCTTTTCGACTATCAAGGATAATTGACTCCCAACAACCAGTGTGAATATCTCATAGGCAGATATCATCACATATTTGGAGGTACAAAAGGCGACGCTAGAGCACCCCATTTTTTTATGTACAAAATGATAGGTAATATAAGAATATGAAACGCAAAGTTTCAGACTGTCAAAAATCAATTAAATTAATCGTAAACAACCAGCGTGGGTATCCCATAGGTAGATATATCACCATCGCATCTTTAGAGACAAAGGCCAAGATAGTGATATGCCATCGCTGTTGTTCAAATTTTTACAAAGACATTTGAAAAAACATATTTATACAAAATATTTACGCTTTCATGAAAAACATAACATTCTCGATAGACGCCCGTTAGCGCTGTTCATCATTGACTATGCGGACTATCAAGTCACTTAGCAAACACTTTACATTGTGAGATCAATTTGGACAAAATTAGAAGAATGTGGTCTTCCACAGGATTTGGGACCTCTCTCTGACAAACAGAATTGATCTCATAATATTATGTCAAGAACAAAACCAAATAAACATGACCATTCTGGCGATGGCATCATTTCCCCAACTAAATGTTTCAATCCCTTGGCTTACAAAAAAGGAATTAACAACTCTCAAGGCCAAGTCGTCGACTGCCTAGATAGAAATAATCCAAAACTCAAATAATACATTCCTCTTACGTTTTACCGAATCATACTTTCAGCCAACGCACTTACATAGCTATTTATTTTTTTGTTCTCATTGTGTGTATAACAAGTTCTACGGCGATAATAATTAGCCAAATTATAAATACCTCTGTACACCTACACCTTTAGATTGTAATAAATTATTTGAATATCGAAATATAAACTGCAGCTTTCGAGCCGACGTAATATTTAAAGCCCCTAGCAATGAAGCACTGCTTTCAAAATATGTATCATACTCGTAGCTTTGTTTCATCAAAATTACGTTAAATGTACTATATTGTTTAAATCTGGGGCAACAGCAGACAGGGAAACAATAGTATGCCACAAAAGGATGCAGACCGCACCCAGTCACTGTATCATCCTTGTGTATTTTAAAACGGCTCTGTACAAACAAAATCTAAATCTCTACCAAAATTATTTGACCAGCATTTGCTCAAAAGAGGTAACACACTATGTCTGATAAAGACGTTTGTATTATTTAATTCAATTCAAATTCTTTATTTCCAGACAACAAAGATCAATTATAGGCAGAATGCGTTTATCTATAGAGCCTCTTGCTCCTTTAATTCATTATTTTCAGTCTGGTCCAACATAGATAGGTAACACATTTATGTGACAACTGCAGCACATGCCACAATAGGAAAGGCACATCATAAAATAACACAGATAAATTAGAGAACTGTGAGTTATAGTACCTACCTACTAACATCCCCTTTTTTTTTATCTTACCATTGATATGTTGTATGTACCAAGTACCTGCCCATGAAATACCATGTAGCCATCTTTTGAAACACCCAATCTCAAGCAGCTGGGGTGGCTACCTCCGATTCGGCTCCAGCACAGGCTCGGCACCGGCTGGGTCCAATGGGAATATCTAAGCCGCACCTGGTCGCTGCCAACAACGCCTACAAACCGTTATCCCTCTTTACCGTTTTCTATAAACGATAATACAAAACGGATAGCGTCCTCCATCATAACTGAGACAGCTGCACCCTGGACAGCGTGGCACCAGTGCCGTGGAAAGCGTGGCAGGATCAACCCGGACAGCGCAGCAGCCGCACCCTGGGCATTGCGGCAGCACAATCCTAAACAGCGTGGCAGCAGCGCCCCAAACAACGTGGCAGCAGCGCCCTGGACTGTTGCAGCAGCACCCCGGACAGTGTGGACACCCTGCCTTGGACAGCGTAGCAACAGTGCTCCGGGCGCGGCAGCCCGCGCATGTGCTTCCCGCTGGAATGACATTTAAACCAAGCAACGCATTTTGTAAGGAATGATGTCCCTATTATGTTCTATTCAACATTTAGCTGCAAACCCATGTTAACAAATCCCAGTAACAATACAACAATAACATAGATAATTATACATTGCACCATCAAGAAACTTGGTGATGACGTCATCCAAAGTGGTTCAGAATAATTGGTAATTCTATGAGTGGGGTTTTATAAAGGGGGTAAAAATTTGGTTATTTTTGACGTATCTCTTACCGTTTACGAGATAATTGCAAAAAACTCTCTTTTAGTCTATAGTTAGGGTAGATAAGCAAAACATGATTTGGTACAGAGTTTGTTTGTTAAATTGTGAGTCACAAACGACGGCCTTATCGCTAGTAGCGATCTCTTCCAACCAATTACGGACAAAGTGTCGAATCGAAGGTTATATAATAAAATAAAAAATGTTGAAGTAGGCTTTTGCCGGCCATATATTAATAAAAATATTGCATGATCGGACAGAGAATGCGAAATACAAAATAATACGTGGTTTTATGGATTCTACCAATTTCTTTGTTTGATCGGTTCCACAATCTAGTCTGACTAACCTTTGAAGTTCAAAGATGGTTTGGTTCGTGGTTTTATGGATTTAACCCATTTCTTTGTTTGAACAGTTTCACATGTCCGACTAACCTTTTGCCGGTCATATGAAAATGATTGCACAACGAACAGAAAAATAATGAATAAAATAAAAAAAATTAAAATAAATCACGTGGTTATGGATACGTTCCACTTCTGATCTGTTAGTGACTCACCTATCTACTATCGGTCCATCTCAAAATTACGTTACCTTCTCATGGCAAAGGGTTTAAAGCCTAAATACTAACAAGGTAATACTCACACCTCTAAATTCACCACAAACCCAACACCTCCCTTGATCGACCTCACTGGTTGAGTGTCGAGACGGCAATGCGAAGCCACTCCGCACATCGTCAATCATCGGTGACAGTCATGCCGGCCTCTGACAGGTCGCGACATAAAGTCTGACAGGAGTGGCGAGCCAGTCAAAAAGTTACAACATTGAATAATTTATAGACATATGCTAACACAAGGGTCACAAGATCAGTGAATTCCATCCTCGATGACATGCCATTTGAAGATAGTGCTGAGGTACATGCATACGTTATACTATTTTATCATCTTGCCAACTGACACTACCTTCCCCATTAAAATATTGCACAAAGGCTTCCCTTACATTTTTTGCATTACTGCTGGCATTCCTATTTGTAATATTTAATGAAGCAAAACCGATTGCAGAAGTTGAATCATTAGTATTGATGTCAATATCGAATACATTATCCGTTGCATAAGGGGAGCTAGATTTTCTAAGAAAATTGTGAAGGAGACAGCAAGTTAAAACAACTAGATCTATTCTATCTAAACGTAAGTTTATAGCAGTATGAAAGATTCTGAAACGGTTTGACATGATACCGAATACATTTTCTATTCTTCGCCTAGCTCTTGACAACCTATAATTGAAAATTTTTCTTTCTTTTGTCAGAGCTGCTCTGCTAAATGGCTTCATAAAATCACTTCGTAGAGCAAAAGCTTCATCCCCTACAAATACAAAAGGTAGTTTAGTGTGGCTGTTTTGACACCTGCCATCATTGGGGATGTTAAGTTCCTTTCTCAGTAATTTTTCATAAAAAATTGTTATCTGTATGACTTCTCCATCTGAAACTCGACCATTTGTACCAACTTCACACCATATAAATTCATAGTTGGCATTTACACAAGCCATTAGCACAATGCTATTGAAATGCTTGTAATTCCAAAAATAGGAACCACTACCTGGTGGGGGTATTATGCTTATATGCTTTCCGTCTATAGCCCCTAAACAATTAGGAAACTGCCATCTTTCTTCAAAGTCCTTTGCGATTTTCTTCCATTCTTCTTCAGTATCTGGCATCTGTAATAAAAAAATATTTTTTTTTCAGATGAGCGATGATGAAACTGAAACCAATGAATCAATGAATGTGCAATCGCCACTTTCACAAAGAAGTGTGGCTTCATCGTCAAGGACTCAAACAAGAAAAACCAAAGCCCTAGCTGACAATGTTCTAACAAAGATAGCAAAGAAATTGGAAGAACCTCCACAAGCGAAACAGCAATATGAGTCATTTGGTGAACATATTGCAGAAAAATTAAGAAATTTGCCGACAATGATGGCTACATACTGTCAAAAAATAATTAATAATGCGATATTCATGGCTGAGACCAACAATTTAACTATTCATTCGCACATTGTAGACAATCATTTGAACCAGAACAATGCAAATAATTCGCAAATATATATGAATCTGCCAAACCAGAATAATGACAATTCTGTTTTTGTGAATAATTCAGTAAATGAGCCTGGATTTTCACAACGGCACCATAATTTATTGTATGAAGCCTGTTACCGCTATAAGCGATACAGATTCAGACAACACTAAATAATTACTTTTAAAATATGTTACTTTTACTCTAATAAATGATTGTAATACTCGATAATACAAAATACTAAATACACATTGTATTATTTACTTACCTTCATATAACTCTTCAAAACCGTTATGATTGCCTTGCAAGTTTCTGGAATAATGGTTCCCAGGCACTGTGCAGAAATTGCAGTTTCAAATTTCAGATTTTCATATGTCGTTCCTGAGGCTAAAAAACGAAGTGTAGCACATAGCCTTTCGTGAGCAGTTATGGCTTGCCTCATATAAGTATCTTGTTTATTTATTATTGGCGTCACAAGTCCAAGTAAATTGAAATACGTCTGTTCGTCCATTCTTAAGAAGTTTCTCCAATCAGTGGGATCTAGAGACAATTCAGACAATAAGTTGGTATGTGTAAAAGTATTTCTTTGTTTCAACCAACCCTTCATCCACTTTCTCTTAGGTTTTTTTTGTCTTTTTAATGAAATACACACAGCTGCTGCCACCAGTAAAGTATCCATAGTATTATTTATTTCCGTTCCGTACGGAAATTCCGCATCTATATGCATACTGTAGATCTTCAAATGAACAGCCAGTTGCTAAGAACCTGAAAAAATAAAGACAGTCTTCTTACATATATTTTACTTTTCCCTACCGTGGTAGTTGAAATTAGTCTATTGAAATTATATTGCGATATTGAAGATGACTTTTACATACTATTTGACTACATTAGTTTGTTTTAATTTCCCTTTGTATTATTTTTCCTAATAAGGATTATTATTACATACTATTTTAAAATTATTTTCCCACTTTTTTCAGGCATACAGGTACAGTCTAAAGGGAAAACATTGAGAGACGGAACCAAGAAATTTTTTTGAGGCTTTTTTTGGTGCCAAATATATAATTTTTCTGTCTATGAACACTATCCTGCCGACGAATGTTTCTTTTGTAACTAACTAATTTTAAAAAAGTACTGTTGTGAGTTTATGAGTATATTTTGTAACAGTTATTTTGTATTAAAGAGATGAATCGGGCAGTGTAAAATGGACGAGAAAAAGAAAGAAGAAAGTTTCAAAACGAGAAGTGATAAAAAAACACAAGGTTGGAGAACCTCACATTGACCACGTAGGCCGTCCCAGAAGTGGTGTTGTCACAGGGCGCGACTGCAGGTAAACCAGTGTGTCATTCTTCCTTTATATTCCACGGTAATCCTGAGTTGTCCTTTGCTGAACAAGGAGGGGCATGTGCCTGTACGAAGACTATCGGCTACATATCAAATAACAAGTAACTAGTGATGGTTGCATAGCCTCCAGGCTGATAACTTTCAGGTCCCTATATCTATGTTTTTTGAAAAATAATTTGCATTTTTTCCAGGTGCCGAAGGTTACAATGTTTCTCAAGACTTACAGCTGAACAGATGGAAGATGTACTTGATTGAAAGATTGTGCCACTAGATTTAGTTAGTATTAAGATCCTATTTTTATTATTTTCTTTATATTTGATGGTGCAATAAAGATATATTGTATTGTATTGTATGTACTCAAAATATTTTATAACTATGAGAATAAAAATGATCAAGACGCTCTCCTTACAGGGCTAATATCTTATAAAACAGTCCAACAAAGAAGATCCAGAAAGGACCGCGATGATGAGGATGATTCATTTAGCCATGATTTTGCTTATTACTACAAAGTGCGAACAAGTAATCAGGAAATTCCAGTTTGCGCTACAGCTTTCATGAATTTACATGGAATCACCAGGGGACGGCTGCGTACCATTCAAGCTAAAATATCCTCAGGTCAGTTACCCAAAGATGGTAGAGGTAAACATCCAACAAGACCTCATGCAGTTCCACTACCAATATTGGAGTTAATTAAATCACACATTAAAAGCTTCAAGGGCAGGCAATCTCACTACTCGTTGCGAGACAATCCAAATACAATGTATTTGCCAGAAGATGTGTAAAGAAAATGCATGAGTTGTTTTTGAAGGAAGTACAAATAAACATTTCTTACATAGTATATTACTCAGTTTTTACAAAAGATTTCAACATTAAATTTGGCCTTCCGAGATCTGACACTTGCAGCATATGTGATGAACTAAATTTAAAAATATTAAGTGAGACTAATGCCACTAGAAAAAATGAACTCAATGTTCAAAGAAAGTTACATTTACAGAAAGCAAAAAAAAACCGTGAACTAAAAACTGCTTATAAAGAGAAGGCCAAACAAGGAGTATGTATGCTTCTATCATTTGATTACATGCAGAATCTTCCCCTACCACACATTAAAACAAGTGATGTATTTTACTCACGCCAGATGTGGTATTATGTATTTGGAGTCCACAACTTGTCAAATGATGATGCAACAATGTACTGTTACATAGAAACTACCGGAAAAAAGGGTGCATCTGATGTCACTTCGCTGTTATTACATTATTTAAATAATAATAACATAACATCAGAGAACCTTATATTGCTGAGCGATGGATGCAGTGGTCAAAACAAGAACCATGTAATGGTGTATTTCCAATACTTTTTGGTACATGTTCTGAAGCTGTTCAAGACTGTAAAACATGTATTTCCTGCAAGAGGCTACACTTACCTTCCAAATGATGCTGATTTCGCACTAATTGGAAAGAAAAAAAGAGTTTGCTCTCCTGAAGTACCTGCTGACTGGGATGCTATCATTGAATCAGCAAGAAAGTACCCAACCCCATTTAAACTGGTTTCGGTTAACCAAGATTTGTTTTGTCTTCGATATGAAAGATGCAGTAACCCCTTACTTTCTTAAGGTACCAAAACCTGCACTCAGACTACGCCAAGCACGTATCATATCAACCAATGAAAAATACCAGCACATAAAAGTGAAAGAATCTTTTTCAGGGTCTTCTACTCGGAGTGAAATTCGTAGAAAAGTAAAGTTGCCTTCTGAGTTAGTACTGAACCCTCTGTACAGGGGACCTATAAAAATGTCAACTGGTAAAATAGCAAATTTATTAAACCTTAGTAAATATCTAAGTAAACCAGAAAATCGCGATTTTTATCGTCAAATTTGTAATGGTGACAGTGATGATATTATTAATGATGACAATGAAGTCGATGAGGATGATAACAGTGATGGTTGTGAATAACAATAAATACATTGTGTACTTAACTAAATAAATCACTTTTATTTAATTTTATTTTTCCTTGGTTAAATGTAAAAAACACCTATGTTAAAATTTTACATATTTTTTTTGAAAAAATTGCCTATGTCAAAGTTATTTTTCACATTTTTCATGGGTTTACATGGAATATTTGCTACAATGATAAAATAAGTGTTGCTTCATGATCTGTCGCTTAATGTAAATATACTTATGTACATAAGTACTGTTCTTTCTAAAAACGTTTTTTGTTTCTAGTTTTACTTTTACCAAAATTGACGTTGGTTGTATTTCCAAATAACCCTTCAATTGTAGAGGTATGCTTGTAACGAAACGTAATTCATCAAACCATTCAAACCATTCGACTATTCTAGTACTACCCGGACAAAATAAGTGATACCTCCAATATGGCCAATATGTTTGCAGAGAGCTGGCAGAGTTTGCTCTACGGGCCTCGTCTCTCCCAATTAGTAATGCCACAGTAGAGCGTGTATTCAGCATTATGAACATAGTAAAATCCAAAATGCGGAACCGCATTCAGCTGCCGATGATGATGCAAGCGATAACTCGCATACGTTTGCATTTTAGTGTGCGAAAAATATGCTGCAACACATTTCGCCCTACAGACGAAATTATAAAAACTTGTAAAATTTAGGAGTTCACGTGTTCCAGCAAATGTTGTATAATTCGTACACGCTGCACGACTTTTGCTTGACGAAGAAAAGCTTTTATGATTACACTGACTTGAAGTCATAAGTAAATGATTAAATATTGATGTAGAAGAAATCACGCGGAGTTCCGTTCCTAAAAGTAAAGTGCATGTTCTGCAACAATGTTCTCGTATAAATGATGGCAAAAAGATAAAAATTTTACGACGTCGGTGTAGGCAGTGCTGGGTTTCAAAAAAAGCCAGAAAAGATAACTTCATAGTTCTGTGCCGATTGTCCAGAACAATACAGGTTTTGTTTGAAAGATTGTTTGAAAGACTACCACAACTAGGGTGACTGACCCAAATGCTAGCACTACACCAAATAATCAGCACTCCGAATAAATAGTAAAATTATAAGGTTCCACTAACTATAATTTGGGTTACCACTTTAAAAAATAAATTAAATTAATGTTTTTGGAATCCTACTCCTGGCAATACCATACTTTCCGACTTCAACATGACGAAAATTTTATAAACAAACGTTTTTGACCTGTAGTTTGTCCTGTTTTTGCCTGTTTCTTGTGATCGAAGGTAACGTTACCTTCGAGGACACAAACGTTTGTTTATAAAATAATCGTCAAAAAACACACATAACACACACGCGGCGATTTAGGTACTCCGTGTCGCACGCGTGCGATGCAATTTACTTACATTTATAATATTTTAACATCAGTACGTGACCTACTACCGCGAGAGTGACATTGAAGGGAAGATTTGCCACCTTTACCGAACTCTGTCATTTAACTTACTTAATAAACTTTATCTTTGAGACTCGGGTGTTTAGTTTGCGTGCTCAACTAACTGAACTACTACGTTACCAACTGTAACAATACAAAGTGAGGTGCTATAGGTAAACTGCCTACAACTACATCTCTACACATGTAAGGGTCTTCACTTAGGTCCTTACATTTTGGTCCTTCGAGCCGGAAAAACTTGAGAGAAATGCAAGAATTGCTTTTTGATACACTCACTAATGTGTACAAAGGACATATGGATGTACATTTACTCACCCCTGTGAACTTGGTGGAACAATTAAACGTCATCTCTGGAAGCCTACCAAAAATACTATCATTGCCGTTAGAAAACGTCAAAGATGACATTAAAAAATACCTACCTAACTGCTCTAAGAGCAGACGAGTATGCTCAAGAGAGACAAAAAACGAAGATATAGAGCTTCAACAACGCCCCATTCAAGAGAGGGATAATCGTCAAAAACATTAATTTAATTTATTTTTTAAATTTATTTTATATAAATAAGTGATACGTTTATTTTATGCATAGAATTAAATTTTATTGGTAAAATTTGTTTCTACCTTCGGAATCTAAATCTTAGCATGGTGCTGAAACTGCATTTGCCATTTGTCAGCATAGTGCTGATAATTGGATCAAAAGCATGCTGATAATTAGGTTCTCCTAGCATTTCATCATCTTTGTTTTTTAGAACCACCTACCATGAAACCAAAGGCAGTAAAAAAACCAAATAAAAGAAAAACATACACAAACGAGAATCTACTACAAGCCTTGGATGCAGTAAAAAAGGGTATGTCCAAAAAACTGGCCTCAAAAACTTTCATTGTACCTAGAGGAACTATCCAGTCGCGATTAAGAAAGCCGTGCAAGAATCTACCAGGCCCTGATCCAATATTGTCAAACGAAGAAGAGGGAGTTTTAGTACAGTGGGTTGTAGATTGCTGTCGGAAAGGATTCCCAAAAAGAAAGTCTGATTTACAATTGAGTGTAGCAAATTTCTTAAAGAAGACAGGAAGAGATAACCCCTTTAAAGATGACATGCCTGGTAAAAAATGGTATGACCTTTTTATGCGTCGTCATCCAGAACTCAGCGAACGCACTGCCGAAGCTGTAACATCAGCCAGTGCTAATGTATCAGAAAAAGACATCAAAGGGTGGTTCCACAAAATTGAACTTTATCTTAAGGAAAACAACTACTTTGACATCTTACAGGACCCGTCTCGTGTTTTTAATGGGGACGAATCTAGCTTTCAATCATGCAAAGTTATTTCATTACGAGGAGAAAAAGACATTGTATGAAATTGATCACGCTGCAGCTAAAACAGCCCTTACTGTACTGTTTACGTTTTGGGCCAACGGAGATATTACACCTCCACTAGTTGTGTTTCCCAACAAGAGGCTTCCCAAGGATATAACATCATCAGTTCCAAATGAGTGGGGCATTGGTTTGAGCGATACTGGCTGGATGAAATCTGAACTTTTCTATGATTATATCAAGAATGTATTTCATCCATACCTTATCAAAAGAAAAGTAACATTTCCCGTCATACTATTTGTATATGGGCACAAAACACATCTTAGCCTTGAAGTGAGTGAATTGTGCAGCAAGTTGGAGATTGTTTTGATTGCTTTATACCCCAACGCCACACGGATACTACAGCCAGCCGACGTGTCAGCCTTCAGACCTCTCAAAAATGCATGGAAGGAAAGTGTCCTAAAATGGAGGAGAGATCATCCTTTGGTGATTCTCACAAAGAACAATTTTGTACCTATCCTTAAGGAGGCTTTAGAGGTTGGTGTCAAAGATACAGCGGTGATAAATGGATCAGGACTACTGGCTTATGTCCCTGGAACTCTGAAGCCATCAACTACAAAAAATGTCTGGGAAAAGGAAGTAAACATGATGAAGAACCAAAAGAAGACAAATCAAAACTACAAGAAAATTCTAATAAAGATAGAGTTATGACACGTGACACTTTAAAAAAGATTGTAGGGCAAGAAAAATTTACATTTCTGCAAAGAACCCCGTTTGAAAGTCTAACAGAAACAGAAAGGATTTTGAAGAAGATTTGTTGTTATTTTGAAAATCATCAAACTGATGCGTCCACATCCCAAGACGCTGTTTTTGAGATTGAAAATTACGAAGTAGTTGAATTTCTCAATATCGATCAATTTCCAGTAATATTAGCAGAAGATTGTGTAGATGAAATGCGAGCTATGAACACTACGATAACGAATGAACCATCTGATAACAATACTGATCTGTCCCTGGGAGTGGGCAATGTGGAGCGAAATTAATACTATTATCAATTATTTTATGCCATAATACAGTCTGTCTTAAAACACCACCATCACTAATACGGCCTTGAGCACCTACATCAGCAAACAAAAAACAGTAATTACTATCTACTAGACCTAATAGAACAATACTAAAGTCTCCTTTGTAATTATAATATTCTGAACCAGTTTTAGGGGGACATTGTATTTTAATGTGTTTCCATCTAGTGCCCCTACACAATGTGGGAATCTGAATCCTCTTGCGACATTAAGCCATTCCTTATGAGATGTAGGTATCTGGAAAAAAAAAGTATTAATATACACATGAGAAATATGGCTTTATTTACAAAGAAAATATACAATCAAGGTTTATAGGAACTAATTAGAACTAGTACTTTTAATATAACCAGTTGATGTTATACTTATAACTTTGTAATTTTTTTTCAGACACAAGCAATTGAAGAAGAATTTACTTCGACAGACCAACACATTGACGCTACACAAGAGCAGAGCTCAAGCTCTTCAAATGTTACTATGCAAGGACCTCCACCACCTCCAAAAAGAACTGTATTGAAGCGCCGTTCTTCCAACCCTCCAGAGCTTCAAAGGGCAAGCGAACAAATGGAGAATGCATTAAATACGCTCAATACAGCATTAGCCAACAAATCAACACAAAAAGAAGATATGTGCAATCTCTATGGAAAATTACTAGCTTCCAAATTGAGAAAATATTTTTCAGACTATGAGCAGCAGGAAGTCATGTTCGACTGGACAAATTATTAGCAGAAAAAATACGAAATCGCTTTGTAATGAGTTCTGGTTCTTCTACATCACAGGTTGAAATGGGCCGTCCTTCAACCTCTCAAAGTTTCTATCCAGATCCACCTGGATCAGTGCCACCACGGCCATTTTCTTCCCATGATTATCCAATAATACATATACCAGAGCAAACAAATTTATTTGGGAATATGACTACGATGTCTTCACCACGATACCAACAGATCCAACAACCACCACTTAACCTATCAGAAAACCAAATCCATGTTTTATCTGATGAGGCCATTGATTCAGCACAACTCAATCCAATCTTGCGTGAAGCGTTTATTAAAGCGGTTGGTAATAGTTATAAATAATGCTCAATTTGTTAGTTTTAATAGCTGCTGACATGGTGTTTTTAAAAAGATTGTCTGTTTTCTAATTTAATAAAAAATTCAAAATAATATTATTTTTTTACCTTTACAGTATGCTTTAAAACATTAATGAGTGCTTCGCAAACTTCAGGAATTATTAAAGATATTATTTGACTAGGTATTTTAAATGTATAATGTAAGCTTGACTTAAGATGTAGCAAGACTAGCAAGTATACATAGCGGTAAATCAAGACATGTTTTGTATATATATCAATACTTAACAAGTAAAAAAAATCATTATATATTCTAAGTACTTTATTGAAGAAATAAAACAACTATGGGTTTCAGTAAAAAATAAATTTGGATATTTTACATATTTTAGGTGGAAGCTAGCAAGACTAGTGGCGCTGGAAACGATGAGGTGCATACGCCATCACTATGGTACTACGAACACCTCTCATTCTTGGACGAAAAAACCACGCCGACGACTGAGGTTATTGATAATATGGAGACGAATTCTTCCCAGTCAAATAATGATGAGGTAAGCTTTAAATATTTAAAGTATTAATCATTCTTTCTTGAAAATGTACCCGGCCCTGATTGTTAAAATATTCAGTGAATATTTGTCTAACAGAATTACCATCTGCAGTACGTTGCCTTTCTGTTCCGTTAAGGCCTGAGTTGTCATTTAATCTCCAGTCTCCTGGCCGAAAAGTACATGTTTCAGTATCCTCGGATGTACCTCAGACAAAATAATTCATCGACGAATGAAAGAATGGATAATGAGACTCAGCCAACATATGAAGAATATGTGCCACAGTCTGTATCAAGATACGAAACACAAACACGCAACACTAATAATAATGGCAAACAATATGAAGACAAATAATATGTGTCTGAATAATAATAATAATAAATGTCAAGGTACAAAATAAAAGTGTCAATTTAATTAAAATAAAACGTAAACAACTTGGTTTTTTTCTTACCTTAAAGTAACCATCAAACGTTCAGCTGGTGATATAGGTAAACGCCTGTAACTGCAACGTAGTAACTTATCATGTAGCTTTGCCAGTAACTCAAGAATTTGATTACGTCATCTCTTAACTGATTGAACAATGTAACAAATGCCCCCACTAGCAATCTTTGAGAAATAAGTCGATGAACTTGAAGTCTTTTTCTTCGTTGTTGTTGAAGTCTTTTCTTTTTCCATAAAAAATACACGGCAGCAACTCGAACACACATTTGATTGGGCATGTCTGTATTCCACGACGTTCAGCACGATACTAAAACGAGTTGCCGCAGACAGCTACGCGCTGAGAGCTATGCGCGTAGTCCTCAGCGCCGACGGTCAGCGTGACTCTAAAACCAGCCTTACACTACTCTGAAAAGGATCGCACTTGACTGAATAGTAGGTATGTAGTGAAGTGCCCGATAGATAAAATACTTATTGGTAAAATATCTAGTACTTTGAAACTCCTTGATAAATACTTCATGAACTATTTAATAGTGACACGTAAATTGTCATTCTGATTTGTCAAATTATGGTTTACGTTACGCTACACTTAAATACAGTCCGGCAAGTATAAGTTGGCGGTGGCGATTTGAGGAACTAAAACGGCCATCTTGAAAATTCACTTTGACACTTCCGAGTTCATAGTAAACATCGTTGCGAATATTTTGCTAACTACTGTGCTATCATCATACCTAAAGTGATAAAAAGTGGTACAAGAGAAGCAGTTATAAAAGTACATTCGTTTTGTACACAAGAATGTGAAAAGAACGAACCGATTATACCATTAAAATCCGTAAATGCAAGGGTGGCGGCAATGACTGGTGAGTGTTGTCAACATTACACGTAAATATTACCCGTGGGGATAAGGAAATGTTTATGTCTAATATGTGGTTAAATAAAATGTGGTTGTGTATAGGTAATGATGAATTATAATTATAATGCTATGCAAACTTTATAAATTTAGCTACCTAATCTAATTTCATGGTTACATTTATACATATTTTGTTTCAGGTGTTTCTGAACGTTCTGTTCAAAGAATTATTGCAGAAGGGAAACAAGCGGAAGCTACCTCGTCAAAAATTGTTACACCAGGGAAAAAAAGAAAAAGGCTGGAAACCAAGTGTAATTTGGATGACTTTGATTTGGGTGTAGTTCGGAGAAAGATACATCAATTTTATACCGTAAAAAAAGAAATTCCGACATTACCGAAGCTTTTGGTGGAACTAAGAAATGATATTCAATTTGATGGTAGCCGTGAAACTTTGAGAAAAATTATATTAAGGTGACTATTTTTAATTTTGACGTTACACTTCATGGTGGCCAACCATATCAAGCCAAAAGAAGGTTATGCAAGAATGGATCAGAAGTAACGGCTGTCTTATTTAGATAGCATGAAGAAATCTGAATTGTATGAAATTATTAAAATGCACAAAAAACCTGATGTGTTTGAAGCAGACGAACTGTTGAAACAGCATGGGCACCAAGTTGTGAGATTACCGCCCTATCATTGCGACCTGAACCCGATAGAGCTAGTTTGGGCGTCGGTAAAGCGCAAGGTGGCAGAATTTAATGTGGGTCGATCGAAATCGGAAAGATTGGGTCTGGCACAAGATGCTTTTCAGACTATAACGGCTGCTACATGGAAAACGCATTGCGATCACGTTGAGCGGTTAGAAGATGAATATCACAATGATGATGTCGACTTAAAAAGTTTTAATATATGTCTTGCTAGCGACAGTGATACCTCATCTGACAGTTCTGCGTCGGACTTGGAAGATCTATTAGATCACACATATTCTAGTAATAAATAATGTACTAACAAAAACTGTTTTATTGTGGTGGAACCCCAACACACTCACCTCTAATTCTAACTTAGTTAAAAACATATCAGTATTCATCTATGTTTTAATATTTCTGTTAATACAAAGACAGGCAAGTAAATTAAATAAATACTACTAATAATAAAATGACGAAGGTTTGGCGTCCATGGGCTCTCGGTCTGTTATCATAATACTCCTCAAGTAAATCCGTAAATCATTGAACTAAATTTAATTTTTTTCCCCAATTTTCGCGTCATCTTCTGTGCAGTGGCAACACTGACATTGAACACAGTGGCGCACAGCCGCGCCAAGTTATACTTGCCGGACTGTAGCACGAATTTTACTGTTAGGTTAGTAATAGGAATAAAATGGGTAAAAGAATCAAAAGAAAACGTGGTGAAGTGCTTTTAAGCGATGGATACCAATACCATAAACATAAAGTTTATGCGAACAAAAATATTATATGGTGCTGTAGCCAACGGCGAAAGCATAAATGTACGGGGTCCGTCACTACCGGCAAGGTAAATAATTCAATACTTTCTCCGTGACTGCATAGGTATCCTTTGTTCATCATCATGAGCCTATATTAGTCGACTTCTGGACATAGGCCTCCCTTAATGAGCATGATAGCATCCTTTGTTCTAATAAGATAAATATTCACTTCGTCCACGTTCGTAACAAAAATTTCATAGCTAGTTATGTGTCTGGATTTTTTTTCACCGAAAATGATGAAATATAAATGTCGAAAAGTACTCGTGGTAGACTTTCAGTTCCTGGCTCAAATGCAAGGTAATTACAAAATCGAAATTTTCGACGAAAGCTGTAAAATTGACACTTACTGTCCTGGATATGACAGAAACTATCACACATGCAAGTTAATCATGGAAAACAGACTGTTTTGGTCAAAATTTACAATGAATGTCAAATTAACAGTAGTTGTCAATTAGACCGAAACAGTGAATATCAAAACTCTTGTTTCTTAACTGGTTATGCAACAGTGAAAAAAATCTAGATACATATTAAGCAGTTATGAAATTATATTTAAGAACGTGGACGAAGGGGTTATATAAATTCCAACTGTTAGTCTTAACTTATTGTGTTTTAGGATGATAAAATTATGAAACAAGTAAACCATACCGAGGAGTGTAAACAGAATCACGCCAAAAATGACTTAGCGATGTCGATAGTTAATATGAAGGAGGAGGCTGGTACTTCGGCGAATGCCTACTATTTACAAAAATAATTTAAAAGCTTTATATGATAAAGGAATTCACTTACACCCATATTCTTAGTCGTTTCCTTATAATGTTCCTCTAATCAATCTCAATTAAGGAGATTTGGAGGTTTCCTCGAGAGTTGCCTTGAAAATGGTATTCTTAGACAATACGCAAATGTATTTGAATGGTTCCTCGAATCATCCTTACTAAGGTACACTTAAGATGAGGAAAGGTGTGACGTCATTATTTCGAGGAAATGTTTTGCTTTTATGTTGGCCAACAAGGAACTTCAAATTCAACTTCTTATTCATGGCTATGCTGCCTAAATGAAATGTCGGATTGTTCCGTCAAACTTTTGACATTGACATTGTCTACATTACCACATGCAGAGCCATTCTACAAAGGTTGAAGTTAAATCATCGCATTGCGCGCGCGTCTCGTCTCGTGTTGTTTTTCTAAAACGCTTTAGACGCTTTTATTCATTCAGGTTTCAGAATTCAGAGCTGTGTGAACCTAGCAACTGACTTTGAGATATTCATGATTTTTTGATCCTATTCGATTGTACCGGGTTTGTACCCGATTGTACCGGCAAAATTTCCGGGTGTAAAAGTTATGGGGAGGGGGAGGTTTTCCAATAGTGGTTTTTGACCGAAGTGGGTAAAGTGAGTAATTTGATATCAAAGTTAAATATTTTATAGCACTTAGTCACAGATTTCGTAAGACCTTAAAATTGTCAATATATTCAACGTATAACAATTCGTTTTAAGGCTGAAAACAAACGGGTAAAAACAAAAAACATTGACTTGAAACAACGAAACTGTTAAAAAGTAGCCGATTTTTGGAAATTCACATAGTTTCTTCAGAAAATGTAAGCAAAGGTTCTACATAGGCACAGATGCTGATAGGTATTGAATTAATTAACATGATTTGAGTGTAATTTGGAGGGTACAAACGGGTACAAACGAAAAACTTTGACTTGAAACAACGAAATCGTTAAAAAGTTGCCGTTCTTTAGATATTGCAAAAGTTTCTTAAGTAAATCATAAGAAAAGTACAAGAAAAGCGCAGATAATGATAGGTATTGAATCAAGTAACAAGATTTAAGCATCATCTGGACGGTACAAACGGGTACAAACAAAACACATTGACTTGAAATATCAAAATCGTTAAAAAGTTGCCGATTTTTGGATATTGACCTAGTTTCTTGAGAAAAAGTAAGCTGAGGTTCTACAAAGGCACATATAATGATAGCTACTAAATCAACTGACATGATTTGAGTCAAATCTGCAGGGTACAAACGGGTACAAACGAAAAACTTTGACTTGAAACAACGAAATCGTTGAAAAGTTGCCGTTCTTTAGATATTGCAAAAGTTTCTTAAGTAAATCATAAGAAAAGTACAAGAAAAGCACAGATAATGATAGGTATTGAATCAAGTAACAAGATTTAAGCAAAATCTGGACGGTACAAACAAAACACATTGACTTGAAATATCAAAATCGTTAAAAAGTTGCCGATTTTTGGATATTGACCTAGTTTCTTGAGAAAAAGTAAGCTGAGGTTCTACAAAGGCACATATAATGATAGCTACTAAATCAACTGACATGATTTGAGTCAAATCTGGAGGGTACAAACGGGTACAAACGAAAAACTTTGACTTGAAACAACAAAATCGTTAAAAAGTTGCCGTTCTTTAGATATTGCAAAAGTTTCTTAAGTAAATCATAAGAAAAGTACAAGAAAAGCACAGATAATTATAGGTATTGAATCAAGTAACAAGATTTAAGCAAAATCTGGACGGTACAAACGAGTACAAACAAAACACATTGACTTGAAATGTCAAAATCGTTAAAAAGTTGCCGATTTTTGGATATTGACCTAGTTTCTTGAGAAAAAGTAAGCAGAGGTTCTACAAAGGCACATATAATGATAGCTACTAAATCAACTGACATGATTTGAGTCAAATCTGCAGGGTACAAACGGGTACAAACGAAAAACTTTGACTTGAAACAACAAAATCGTTAAAAAGTTGCCGTTCTTTAGATATTGCAAAAGTTTCTTAAGTAAATCATAAGAAAAGTACAAGAAAAGCGCAGATAATTATAGGTATTGAATCAAGTAACAAGATTTAAGCAAAATCTGGACGGTACAAACGGGTACAAACAAAACACATTGACTTGAAATGTCAAAATCGTTAAAAAGTTGCCGATTTTTGGATATTGACCTAGTTTCTTGAGAAAAAGTAAGCAGAGGTTCTACAAAGGCACATATAATGATAGCTACTAAATCAACTGACATGATTTGAGTCAAATCTGCAGGGTACAAACGGGTACAAACGAAAAACTTTGACTTGAAACAACAAAATCGTTAAAAAGTTGCCGTTCTTTAGATATTGCAAAAGTTTCTTAAGTAAATCATAAGAAAAGTACAAGAAAAGCACAGATAATGATAGGTATTGAATCAAGTAACAAGATTTAAGCAAAATCTGGACGGTACAAACGGGTACAAACAAAACACATTGACTTGAAATATCAAAATCGTTAAAAAGTTGCCGATTTTTGGATATTGACCTAGTTTCTTTAGAAAAAGTAAGCTGAGGTTCTACAAAGGCACATATAATGATAGCTACTAAATCAACTGACATGATTTGAGTCAAATCTGCAGGGTACAAACGGGTACAAACATATATAGATATATATGTTTGTACCATTTGTACGGGTATAAACATATATAGATATATATGTTTGTACCCGATATATAGAATTATATATCTAAAGAACGGCAACTTTTTAACGATTTTGTTGTTTCAAGTCAAAGTTTTTCGTTTGTACCCGTTTGTACCCTCCAGATTTGACTCAAATCATGTCAGTTGATTTAGTAGCTATCATTATATGTGCCTTTGTAGAACCTGAGCTTACTTTTTCTCAAGAAACTAGGTCAATATCCAAAAATCGGCAACTTTTTAACGATTTTGATATTTCAAGTCAATGTGTTTTGTTTGTACCCGTTTGTACCGTCCAGATTTTGCTTAAATATTGTTACTTGATTCAATACCTATCATTATCTGTGCTTTTCTTGTACTTTTCTTATGATTTACTTAATAAACTTTTGCAATATCTAAAGAACGGCAACTTTTTAACGATTTTGTTGTTTCAAGTCAAAGTTTTTCGTTTGTACCCGTTTGTACCCTCCAGATTTGACTCAAATCATGTCAGTTGATTTAGTAGCTATCATTATATGTGCCTTTGTAGAACCTCAGCTTACTTTTTCTCAAGAAACTAGGTCAATATCCAAAAATCGGCAACTTTTTAACGATTTTGATATTTCAAGTCAATGTGTTTTGTTTGTACCCGTTTGTACCGTCCAGATTTTGCTTAAATATTGTTACTTGATTCAATACCTATCATTATCTGTGCTTTTCTTGTACTTTTCTTATGATTTACTCAATAAACTTTTGCAATATCTAAAGAACGGCAACTTTTTAACGATTTTGTTGTTTCAAGTCAAAGTTTTTCGTTTGTACCCGTTTGTACCCTCCAGATTTGACTCAAATCATGTCAGTTGATTTAGTAGCTATCATTATATGTGCCTTTGTAGAACCTGAGCTTACTTTTTCTCAAGAAACTAGGTCAATATCCAAAAATCGGCAACTTTTTACGATTTTGATATTTCAAGTCAATGTGTTTTGTTTGTACCCGTTTGTACCGTCCAGATTTTGCTTAAATATTGTTACTTGATTCAATACCTATCATTATCTGTGCTTTTCTTGTACTTTTCTTATGATTTACTTAATAAACTTTTGCAATATCTAAAGAACGGCAACTTTTTAACGATTTTGTTGTTTCAAGTCAAAGTTTTTCGTTTGTACCCGTTTGTACCCTCCAGATTTGACTCAAATCATGTCAGTTGATTTAGTAGCTATCATTATATGTGCCTTTGTAGAACCTCAGCTTACTTTTTCTAAAGAAACTAGGTCAATATCCAAAAATCGGCAACTTTTTAACGATTTTGATATTTCAAGTTAATGTGTTTTGTTTGTTCCCGTTTGTACCGTCCAGATTTTGCTTAAATCTTGTTACTTGATTCAATACCTATCATTATCTGTGCTTTTCTTGTACTTTTCTTATGATTTACTTAAGAAACTTTTGCAATATCTAAAGAACGGCAACTTTTTAACGATTTCGTTGTTTCAAGTCAAAGTTTTTCGTTTGTACCCGTTTGTACCCTCCAAATTACACTCAAATCATGTTAATTAATTCAATACCTATCAGCATCTGTGCCTATGTAGAACCTTTGCTTACATTTTCTGAAGAAACTATGTGAATTTCCAAAAATCGGCTACTTTTTAACAGTTTCGTTGTTTCAAGTCAATGTTTTTTGTTTTTACCCGTTTGTTTTCAGCCTTAAAACGAATTGTTATACGTTGAATATATTGACAATTTTAAGGTCTTACGAAATCTGTGACTAAGTGCTATAAAATATTTAACTTTGATATCAAATTACTCACTTTACCCACTTCGGTCAAAAACCACTATTGGAAAACCTCCCCCTCCCCATAACTTTTACACCCTGAGGGTACAAACGAAAATTTTGCCGGTACAATCGGGTACAAACCCGGTACAATCGAATAGGATCAAAAAATCATGAATATCTCAAAGTCAGTTGCTAGGTTCACACAGCTAGAATTCAGTGTTGTTTGTTCCTAGTTTTGAGTGTTCAGCTACCTATATAAGATGTCTCGTCAATTTTTTTCCCCGTAGGAGAAAATATGTCTGCAGGAGTTAATAATAAAATACAAATTAAATTCTACGGCCACTATTACCGCAGGAAATCCTTTAGTAAGAAGAACAGCCTGGGCGAAGCTTACCAACGAATTCAACTCAATTGAGACGAATAACAAGGTAAGTTTTATTGCTTACATTACAGCATGTGTTATTTATTTATCATGATAAGTACTAGTACGACAACGTTTGAGACAAACAAATGCCAAGATACTATCAAAGTAAAAAAATAGCGCCGAGTCCTACCTATTTTCTGATAATAAACGCTAGAGTAGAATATAATTATGTGCAATTTGTAAAATACTGACCATCCTTTTAGAGAACTGAAGCTCAGCTAAAAAAATGCTTCGACAATATGAAAACAAGGAGGAAGACAGAATTGTTAACACAGAAAAAGGACCGTATGCGTACTGGAGGTGGACCCCACCAAAAAAGTCCAGAACCTGGTGCTTCTACTAGCCAGGATTCAATGTTAATTGATACACATGTACTGGCCGAGCTCACGGACATAGAGATGATCCACACAATTGATAGTGATACTCCCAGTGCTCCTGTACCCGATGACAGTGGTACAGAGTATGTTGTAGTGGTGCCCCAACAAGAGACTTCTGAAGCACCATTTACAGGTATTGTATAATGTATAAAATATTAGTTTTATGAATATCATATTCAAGTTCAATCCATGGATAGACAATTATATATGATATTATCTGCTTGCAAATTCCAATGTTATTTATTTTTACAGAAACATTGGGCGAAATAAACAACCCTATGTCTGAAGAAGAACGGCCTGCAACAGGTATGTGGGGAGTTCTTAAAGCATAGAGTAAATAAACACTAGTTATGCCTGGAGTCTGGTTTCATCTAAATAAAAGCTAATGTGGGATAAAAAGTAGCATTGTATATGTTATTCTAGAACTCCAGCTATGTATATGTGTAGGTACTTACCAAGTTAAATTTCTATCAATTAAGTAATTTTTACAATCTATAAAAACATATACAAATTTTTAGTTTTAAAAATTTAGTACCGTAGAATGTTAATAGTTTTTTTTATTATTTAAAGGTCAAAGCAGAAGGTCGTTAAGAACAAGCTCTCGTTTGTCGGACTATGGAGGTGTATCATCAGGTATGAATTAAGTATATAATAGTGTTTTAATAATTTAATCTCATAATAAAACTAGGTATAAAAAACAACTTCTATCTTTGACTATAATCAACCACCATGCAATTTATGTAAAACTGTTGGACAATACAATACAACAATAAAAGTACACCAGATAAAGATCATCACAAAAAATATATTACATGCGGCAAGTACATTGGACGGCCTTATCGCTTAGAAGCGATCTCTTCCAGGCAACCTTTGGATGGAAAGAATTATGTGAATTTAAGAAAGGGAGGCGGTGTACATAAGATAATCTAGAATAAATATGAACATAACATAATTTTTTTAGGAGCAAGAAATATTAGGGCGCAGGTCATCCAAGAAGAATTCACTCTGCGGGAGGAAACATATAAAAGAGCGCAAGACAGAGAAGATGAGCTCCATCGCTTAAAAGTTGCAGAGAGGGAGTGGATGGTGAAAACAGCAGAAGAAAATTATAAAAAAGCATGTCTGGAGCGGAAAGCTGCTCAAATTAAATTAGATGAATTGGAAAAGTATATTTTATTTTCTTCAACTTCCTATTGATAGTATACCCACCCAGGCCAAATGTTTATTTGACATGATCAAATGACTGTAGGTACAGATTTTAAAATTTAAAGGGGGCAATTTAGTATGCAATTGTCTACTTTTCTTATATCTTGATTATTTTATCTATGTACAAGTTTTAGGAAAGATGAATATTGTTCTAATTAAATGGAAATATAACCATTTGTTTAATAAAAATTAGAAATACAAATTTGAACAGGAACAAATTAAAATCAAGTGTTGGATTCATAACATCATTTATTTATACCTATTATTTAACTAAAATGCCTGCCTATAAAGGCGGCTCTTATTAGGCTGCCCCTTTCATTTTCGGGAAGTGGTACTACAGGAACATCCTCTCCCTCATGAACAACCTCAGGCAGTTGTTCGTTTGACAAAATGCTTATGTTGTGCAACACAGCACAAGCGACTATGATATTTGGTATATTTTCTATTTTATTTTGTAATTTTCTGCTTAAGCAGGCAAACCTTCGTTTGATCACACCATTCAGACGTTCTATGGTATTTCTAGTCCGAATATGGGCTCGGTTGTAGTCTTGCTCTGCTCGGCTCTGTGGGTTTAATGCAGGTGTATACATAAAATTTGTTTGGGCGTATCCACTATCGCCAAGAAGAAGGCCTTGGATATCACCTTCCTCAAATCGCATGCAACATCTGCTATTAGCAAATATGCGAGAATCATGGACAGATCCTGGCCAGCGAGCTACTATATCATAGATTTGCAAGCTCGGCCCACAAACTATTTGTACATTTAGAGAAAATCCTCCTTTCCGATTTCTAAATATCTCTCCATGTTGTCTCGTGGGGCTTTTAATAGGTACATGTGTGCAGTCAATGCAGCCAACCACACCGGGGAACTGGGCAATCTCATAAAATTGCCTTTTTAGATTACTTAACTCAACACTTGACGGAAATTTAATAAATTGTCCCAATTTAAGGGCTAATTGTTTCGATATTCTTGCCACTATTTTTGAGACTGTACCTTGGCTCAATTTGTTCAGGTCCCCACATTCAATCTACAAACAAATAGAAATAATTATTAGGTACTCCCAGTGTTTAAATTAGTACTTAGGTACCTACTCAAAATTTTATTCAAGAGTGTCATAAAAACAAATGTTATACAATCAACCTTTCGTTGATTGCACAATAGGTCCTTCCTTCTAGGTATGTAAAGTTGTTATTTTAAGATAATATGCACCTTACATACATAATGTGTGATTTGCATCTTACCTGAAACAAACCCGTTGCAAAAAACTTGAGACATACTAATAATTGCTTTATCGGCGGCACAGGCAGTCCTCTATTATTATTATTACCAATCGATGTAAAAGAAAGTAAGGGCAAAATAACTTGAATCACAGTTTGTTTGGTGAATCGAAATCTTTTCTGAAATTCTTCGTTACTAAAAAACTCCAAAGGGTTTGAGGCGTCGTGTAAATATCTTCGGGCAGGATAAGAGTATGGATTGTCATGTAAATAATTTATAAACTCTTCAAAATCTAAAATTTCACTCATTTTTATCAAAATCAACACAAAATAACAATCGTTTATCGTCTTGAGTGGTCTTGAGGGAGTTTCAAGGTTGGTTATCAGGCACCTTACGTTTGACAGTGCCCACCTTACCTCGAACATGAGGTGAGCCAAAAAAAATCTCAAGTGAAGCACGTTTCTGTCAACTGAGAATACGATTTTGTTGGAGTAAGGATGAGTCGAGTCGTAAAGTGCAGCTTATATTTGGCAAGAAAACGTAAGCTGCAAATGGACAAAACTGTTTTTACAAAGCTGAGCGAAGTTGAGATTCCTGCACCATTTAAAAATTCTTTGGTGGCCGATTATCAGTATGAGGACTCTAGATTATTGGTATTTTGGTTTGATGAAGCAAAACAGTTATTGGGTGAAGTTAAAGAATACTTTTGTGACGGAACCTTCAAAAGTACACCTAAACCATTTCATCAGTTATTTATTATTTAAGGTGATTTGGGAAAATCATCCGAAACAACTAATGTGGTTCCACTTGTATTTGCCCTGATGAGTGACAAAAAAGAAAGCACGTATTCAGCTTTATTTGACATATTGCAAGCCAAATTTCCCGAATGGAAACCAGATAAGTTCCATGTAGACTTTGAAGTTGCAACTTCTAATGCACTCAAATAAATGTTCCCAAATATCGAAATAAAAAACTGCTACTACCATTTCACGCAGAGTTTGTGGCGAAAAGCTAAATCTATAGGCATAAAGACAAAGTTGTATCGCCGTTTAGTAGGTTTGTGCACTGCTCTTCCACTGTTACCCGAGAGCCAAATTAAAGATGGTTGGGCGTATATACAATTGCAATCTGCTCATTTAAATAACAATAAAATTAACGCTTTTATGGCGTACATGAAGAGTACGTGGCCTAAAAATAATGCATGCATAAGAGATTGGTGTGTCAGCAACGAACGCCATCGCACTAATAATGTCGCTGAGAGTTATAATTCCGTGATTAATAAAAATATTAACAAGAACTATGTGACAATAAATAAATTATTAAATGTTCTACATGATGACATTAGAGTAACTAATATTAAAACAGCAAATTTCAGCCCAAATGAACGGAGACAAACAGAAACGGAAAAAGACGATTTTATTTTAAATACTCCAGATGCAGCTTATCCATAACCAAATAACAGTTGGCAATTTTTTGGAAATTTTACGTTAAATTATGAAGAATAAGAAGTCGCATATTACAGTTTTTTACGGAGTGTATTTATTACCGAGTCTAGTTTTTTGTTTGTGTAAAGCTTGTTTCATTTTATTTTTTATGTATTATGTAGGTACAACATATGCAATTACTATTTTTGTTTCGATAACCACATTAGTATTTAATTTTTGAGTAGCGTATTGATCGGTACCTACACTGTCACTTTCCCCACACTAGCAGTGTAACCACGAGTCTTATGTTTCACTAATTACTGTTGATCACACCGCACCAAACGAGGCTGAGGCCAAACGAGCGTAATTTTGTGAGTCGTGAGTCGCAGAATTTCGTTCGCAGAAATTCTGCTGCATTCGGTTTCATACAAAAGTCCTGTTTCATTCATACGGCGACGCAAAATGAGTTGTCTGCCGACTCACACGCATTATTCGGACCGAATTGAGTTTGCGGGGGGCGAGGAGGCCGACGCGGGCCGGGCAAAGCGTCAGTCAGGTACCGTAAAACGGGGCAAATAGGAATGGCGGGGTAAATTGGAAAAAAATCTGCTTTTCTAAATCGTTTTGTCAGTGTCATTCTATTTGAGAGAGAACTACATTTTTTTTTACTAGCTTATGTTTTTTGCTACTGGGTACACTGAGAATTTAAGCCAACCAATCAGGTTTCACTAACAAAAAATACGTTGGAAGTGAGGTCGTCGTGGACACGTGAATATTGCACGTTTTAACTTTAAGTTTTCGATAAGTTGGAATGAGAAAAAGTGTTGAAGTCGATGTAATTTTGATTATAATAGTGAACTGCAGTTTGAAGAAACGAAAAAGTAAGTGAATAATTGCGTAATTTCATTGGAAATCTTAGTTTTAGTCGAACACTCATTTTTGGGTGTTTTTGGACATAATAGGAACGCGAAGGGGGGGAAATTGGCACATGAACTGGTATAATTGGAACAACGCGGGGGCTATTTGGTTTGATGAAGAGGTAAATTGAAATGCCTAAATAGGGTTGTCAAAAACCAAAACCAGTATGAATAAACAATTTAGCTAACTGCAGACTGTTGCAAACAACCTACAGGTAGCTCAACTAATCCATATCATAAATACAAATAGCAAAACTATTTTTGATCAAAAATTATAAGGAATAATGTTTTTCAGAATGCCTCGCAACTACGTGGCCAAACCAGGTGCTAAACGGTACAAAAAGTATGACGATATTGTAATAAAACAAGCTCTAGACGAGATAACGTCGAAAAATTTTAGCTTAAGTCCTGTAGCTGAAAAGTATAACATAGCAAAATCAGTACTATGCCGCCATAAAAACCGCGGAATGAAACCTCATGGTAGGCCAACAGCACTAACCAAAGAAGAAGAGTTATATTTAGTAAAAAAATTAAATATCTGCGGCGATTGGGGCTGCCCATTAGATACAACAGACCTTAGATATATAATTAAAATGTATCTGGACTCAATGGATATTAAGCACAAAATATTCAAAAATAACTTTCCCGGTATAGACTATGTTAATGGGTTTTTGAACAGACATGCCGATAAAATATCTCAAAGAATATGTCAGAACATTAAGAGATCTAGGGCGGCAGTGTCTTCAGACACAATAAAAAATTATTTTTGCGAATTGGGAAAGTCTTTGGAGAACGTCCCAACCCAAAACATAATTAACTATGACGAGACAAACTTGACTGACGATCCTGGTCGTAAGAAGGTGATAGTAAGACGTGGATGGAAGTACCCAGAACGTATAGTCAATCATTCAAAAGGGTCAATATCTTTGATGATGCCAGCTACAGCAGATGGTGATTTTCTGCCGCCTTATGTTGTCTACAAGGCAGCTCATTTATATGATTCATGGACGATGAGGGGGCCGCATAATACAAGGTATAACAGGTCTTCATCTGGCTGGTTTGATGGTGATACTTTTGAGGATTGGGTTAAGACAATAGTTATATCTTTTCTGGAGAAGAAAGAGGGTAAGAAAATTTTGATAGGAGACAATTTGTCGTCACATTTGTCTATGGATGTAATAAAACTATGCCGAGAAAAGGATATCCACTTTATTTTTCTGCCCGCGAATTCGACACACCTTACCCAGCCCTTAGACGTGGCAGTTTTTAGACCAATGAAGATGATTTGGCGTCACTTATTGGACAAATGGAAAAAAAGCGACGATGGGAGAACACAATCATGTGTTCAGAAAGGGTGCTTTCCTTTGCTGTTAAAATTGCTAATGGATGAGCTAAGTGTGAATGCTGAAAAAAATATTAAAGCCGG
Organism: Eupithecia dodoneata; assembly: GCA_947044415.1. Taxonomy (NCBI): domain Eukaryota; kingdom Metazoa; phylum Arthropoda; class Insecta; order Lepidoptera; family Geometridae; genus Eupithecia; species Eupithecia dodoneata. The sequence continues at coordinate 9,812,887 of OX345670.1, forward strand.
GTTTAGAAAATGTGGAATTGTCCCATGCGATGCTAACCAAGTTCTACAAGGCTTCCTCAGCAAGAAGTGAACGAAGAGGAAAATACTACAGCTATGAATGAAAGTGTTTTGAAATTGTTAAAAGAAATGCGCTATGGAACCATGAATATTAGAGAACCTAGAAAGAAGAGAAAGCTAGAGGTAGTAGCAGGAAGAAGTGTAAGTGCTGAGGAAGTAGAAAAGAATGAAGATCAGGAACCTGTAAAACTAAAAAAGCAAAAAACAGCAAAGCAAACAAATGAATCGACTCCAAAACTTATGTCTTTAAAAGGGAAGGGTATCGGCAAAAAAACAAAACCTAAATTTGACAAAGTTAAAGACGAAGGTGAAAACAAAACTTATGATATAAGAATATGCGGTCAAAGCAAAGAGACAAATGACTATAATGTAATTGAGGAGCCTGTTGGATCAAACAATCCTGATGTAATGATTCCGGAACCCACTGATTTTTCTATTGAAGCCATGCCAATTATTTTTGCTGATAGTTTTGATTGCCAAGAAATTATTGTGAGAACTGATGACGAAGGCCAAAAGAACCAAAAGAAGAGTAAACAAACCCATGAGAAAGAAAATGAAAATCTTCAAATGAAAGACACACAGAAGCCACAAATTAAAATCATATCAGATATAAAACTTGAATTGCCATTGCCTCTGAAGAAGATAAATAGTAATTCAACCTTACACAATAGCGAAAGAAATAACCCAACCCGTCCAAAGAGAGAAAGAAGTCTTAGAATTTTTACAAATACTCGGAAGAAATTTTGAAAATTTTAGAAGAAGACTAATTTTATTTCCTAATTATAGGAAATAAAACTAGTGCTTTCGAATTGTTCAAATAGGTATATCGTCGCTTATATTACAACACCGCGAATATGCATTTTTTCCGTTAGTCACTTTTAAATATCATTGGATAGAGAAAAAAATCACGCGTCGATTGCACCAATCACATTCAAGAGAACTCGCCAATCAGAGACCAGAATTCAAAATCTGTATCACCGCGAATGACAGTTATTGGTTAGTTTTGCATAAACACCGCGAATCTACATCAGTAACCATACAATTTTTGCGGTGAAAATTTCGGTAAGCGTATTTTAATTTGTATTTATTAGACTATTCGTATAATTTTAAAGAAATTGCACTTTATGTGATTTAAATCATTTGTAAATAGTTATTGAACATTAAATTTTAGTTTATTTATTAATTTTGCAGTAGTTTAATAGAGTTAAATCTACGCTCACACGTTCGCGGAGTTACATTGCAACTTTTATTCATATTCGCGGTGTTTACAGGTTCGACTACGGCAAAATAGAAACACACAAAACATGAGCTGTGAATTCGACACTTCTACTAGTGATTGCGAGGACGATTCTGAGATAGAGGAGTTATGTAAACTAGCTAACATCAAATATAAGAAACCTATACAGCATCAGAAAGTCACTACGCAACCTACTTTAACCAAGGCTTCTGGGAAAACCGATACACAGACTGAATACACCAGCGTACACCTTTCGACACACCTGCCAGAAAATAACATGCAATTGGTCACGGATGAAACATCGCATAGTGGGATAATCAGTTTAGATGGCATTGAAATGACGGGAGATTTTAATGTGGTTGAGACTACAAAAGAAAACGGGCTCGTTTCGACAGGACAAAATAATATCGTCCTTCTAGAAGAGCCAGCCCATTCCAGCAACTTCAGCGGCAATAGAACACCAAAAGTAACCATTTTAGAAGACATCTTGCTACCAATAGAGACAATATTTCACGGTGAAACGCAAAGTTTGAGGAAAAGACAGAATTTTATTTTTATTTTTTTATTTTATTTTAACAATAAAGCTAATAAAAATTCAAAGAAGTGGCAAAGAGAATTAAATAAAAAATTAAGAGAAGAAGGAAAGTCATATTTAGGCTACAGGCGTGATAGAAAAACTGACCAGAACAACCCTAATTTCAAAGTTTTGCATGACACTCTTAAACCAGCTAAAAATATGGGCCCTCGCTGTGAATCCGCTGTTTGCCGAAAATCTAAGCTTCGTGGATGTCATGACATTACTGAGCCAGAACGGCGAAGCATTTTCGAAAGTTTCTGGAAAACAATGAGCTGGGAACAGAGGCGACAGTTTGTGTGTTCAAATGTTTCTGTAGCGCCATGTAAACGAAAGGTAACAAAAAGTGAGACCTCTAGAAAAAGCGAGACCAAGTCCTATTACTTATTGGTGTCCAGAAATTCAAATGTAACGAGAGTGCAAGTTTGTCGAGGGATGTTTCTTCACACCTTAGGAATGTCAGAGTGGTTCCTTAGATACTGGCTCGATAAAACTAGAGAATCAAATGGAATAGCGCCTAAATCAGAAACATCACTGCATAGGCGAACTTCTCCAAAAAAAAAAGAACAGTCTCAGATCCTGTCTGTCTTTTTTGACAAATTGCCCAAGTTACCATCGCACTACTGCCGACAGACGTCTAGTAGACTTTATCTGGAACCTACGGTTAGAAATATTTCTGAACTTTACGAGGCCTACAAAATCTATTGCCAAGAAAAAGATAAAGCGTTTTTGTGCCGTCGCACTTTTGACAATGAGTTCCTTAAAAGTAATCTGAGCTTATACGTACCAAAAAAGGACCAGTGTGACCTTTGTTGTTCCTACAAAGTAGGTAACATACCAGAACAGGCCTGGAAGGAACACACTGAACATAAAAACCGCGCTCGAGCTGAAAAATCTGCGGAAAAATTGTTGGCTGTTGAAGGTGCCTGTCACGTTTTGACACCAGATGTCCAGGCTGTGAAAATGGCCCCAAGTCTGCAAGCTAGTGCCTTGTACTTCAAGACCAAACTATGCGTCCACAATTTTACAACATATAACCTAGCTAGCCATGACGTGAGATGTTATTGGTTTGATGAAAGTAATGGGGGTCTTGAAGCTTCAGTCTTCGCCTCTTGCATCGTAGATAATATCTTACACTTGCTGAAGGAGAAGAAAGTTCCTGTGATATTGTACTCTGATGGATGCTGCGCTCAAAACCGAAATAGCTACCTCAGCAATGGTTTACTTAGAGTGGCTATGGAACAAAATGTAGAAGTCACTCAAAAGTTTTTGGTCAAAGGGCACACGCAAATGGAGTGTGACTCGGTACATAGCTCAATAGAGTCTAAACTCAAGGGACAAGAAATTTATCTGCCGAGCCAATATTGTGCACTAACGAAGGCTGCAAGAGTTCACCCAAAACCATACGAAGCCATTTACTTGGAATATCGATTTTTTACAGATTTTTCCAAGCCTGAAGATCAGATTTACAAGTCCATAAGGCCAGGCAGAAAGGCTGGGGATCCAACAGTTACTGACATTAGTGTACTCATCCACAAGCCTGATGGGACCATCTGGTACAAGTTGACTTTTGATGAAGATGCAAAGATATTACCGCAACGTCCAAAACTTCCTAAAAATACAATCAATAGTTTGCCCAAATTGTATGACGGAAGATTGCCGATCGCCGAACGAAAATGGCAGCACCTGCAGGAGCTTAAAAGTGTTATACCAAGTGATTGCCATGGTTTTTATGACTGCTTACCTCATTAAGATTATTTTTAAGATTTTTGATTTTGGGTACCCACCCTATTTTTATTTTTGATTGTTGATTTGTTTGTTTAAGCGTAAAGATTTATTGATTTGTTTTTACGGAGAGTAATTTTTGGTTTGTTATATACTTTTTCAAATACTTAATAATTTTTGTTTTGTATTAGTTGCCTACTTACGACTTGGTTGCAAGTATTATAAAGATAATAGTTTAATGGAGACTGATAAGTTCCTAGTAAACACCGCCTTTGTGCTAGAACGTGCCATATTTAAGAAGACAACAGCGCCAATGTGATTTTTTAATTTAAATAATAAGGATACAACTTTGAGCATTGCATTATTTGTATAATATTAAATAAATGACCATATAATAAAAATCTCATTTTATTGATTGTTAAATCTAAAATAATAATGTTTTTTGTCTCTCCTGTAAGATTGACAAAAAGGCATAATCGCGGTGTTGTAATATAAGCGACGATATACCATTTAAGCTGAACATTTAGAAGTTAAGCATAATTTAATCCAAAGAGGACGCCATAAAAAAATACGAATAGACTGATTATTTCGTTTTTCTAGCGAAATGCGATATTTTTGTTATAAAGGAGCAGTAGCAAATGTAGCAATAGTTATAAGCAGCAGTACTTACAATAAAAATATGATCGCACAAAGGATTTTTTTTACTAAACACACTAAAGGGGATAAGTAGCATGGTTAGGTAGGTACATATACTGAAAATGAAAATGAAAAGTTTTTATTTCTTTAAGCTTACAAATAAGCACTTAGACAGGTCATATTTATACTATTCATTATTATCAATTAAATTATTTTATAGTTCACTTCAATTTTTGTTCTTCCACTGGCTGTCCGCCAGTGGAAGAAGTGAGAAGAAACCACTAGTATGTTCATAACTTATGTGTCTAGTACATTTGATTTGCTTATCTGTAAGTTGGTAGATTTTGAGTTGGAGCAAAACGCGTTCCAAGCTTTTTTATTTTCTAGGTAATCTGATATTTTGTAATAAGCTTTTTTACAAAGGATATGTTTCACAATTTTTTTAAATTTATTTATTGATAATTTTTGCAACTAATTTGGAGTTTTGTTGTAGAAGCGTATACATTGCCCTTTAAAAGATACATTTATCTTGTGTAGCCTAGTTGTGGGCACAGCGAGTTTATTCTTGTTTCTAGTATTTACATTATGTATATCACTTTTTTTAGTGAACCGATTGATATTTTTATGAGTGTACAACAAGTTTTTATAAATATATTGACACGGTACTGTCATTATATTTATTTCTTTGAATTTTTCACCTAGGGATTCTCTGGGACCGATATTATAGATCGCACGAACAGCCCTTTTCTGCAACACAAATACGGTGTTTATATCTGCAGCGTTCCCCCACAGTAGTATGCCATAAGACATAATACTATGGAAGTAGCTGAAATAGACTAGTCTAGAAGTATCAACGTCTGTAAGGTGACGGATTTTTTTAACTGCATATGCTGCAGAACTAAGTCTCTTCGATAGCTTATCTATGTGTGGGCCCCATTGAAGTTTGCTATCTAAGGTTATTCCTAAAAATACGGTATTGTCTACAATTTCTAACGTTTTTCCTTTTACGTTTATATCAGCCTTAACTTGTTTTACATTAGGTAGAATAAATCTTATACATTTTGTTTTGGTTTCATTAAGCAAAAGATTATTAATACTAAACCAATGGACTACCTTTGAAATTGCAGTATTGCAGTACTAAATGTTAATTGTTTTCAAATTACTAGGTACCTACCCAGGTAGGTACCTACTTACTTTGAATAGATAAAATGGACAGCCCTAGCTAAAATTCCAATGAACCTCTCTCTCGGACCTATTATCCCCGTGAGGGGTAAATTGGAATCCACTAGAGTTTTTGTTGAATTTCTCAAAATATGACAATAATTTGGAAGTCTAAAGCTACTTAATATCTAAAAGAGCTTACCATCCATACTTAAGTATACTTTGAAATAGCCTATGCTTTACATAATAAGGTTTAAATTGCAGTTGAAAGTGAAGATTGGACCAATTTACCCCGTTTTACGGTACATTTAGCGTGAGAGTCGACACGTATTTTTACTCACAAAATGCTGGACACAGAAAAAATTATAATTTTATTTATTTTTTATTTTATTTTATTTATGAACAAAATCCACAGCTCTTAATTATAAATTAACTTATCTTATAACTATCACTAACAGCCAATAAACGGATTTACATTATTATTATTAAGACAAATATGGACGACATCACCAAAAGTGCCATTATAGAGGCTAAGAAGAATAGAATAAATGAATAACAACTTAAAGACATATTATAAGAAAAAGAAAAATTTTAGCTTAAAATTTGGCACTCATGCAAAACAAAATAGGTATCAGGAAATTACCTATACTATATAATAGTTCATTTACTCCTACCATTTCACAAAATTTTAAACCACTTATATTATGTATCTAAAATTTATATAAACCTATGTTATGTACACATAATATCCAAGTTGATATAATTAAAAAAAAACATATAAATAAATAAATATAATAATAGCAAGAACGTACATTAAGTATGTATGTTCTTGCCATTATTATACTTATTTTACAAATTAAAACCCTACGTAACAATACCTTAACAATAAAAACTTTATGAAGCACCACTCTTATCTGAGAGTAATCGAAGAATCATCATCATCCATCATCATCAGCCTATATTAGTCCACTGCTGGACATAGGCCTCCCCCAATGAGCGCCATAGCGCCCTGTCTTTGGCTTGACGCATCCAGCATCTACCTGCAGTCTTTCGCAGGTCGTCATCCCACCTGGTCGGAGGGCGTCCTACACTACGTTTACCGAGTCGTGGTCTCCACTCAAGAACACGTTTGCCCCAGCGGCCGTCGGTTCTTCACGAGATATGGCCGGCCCACTGCCACTTCAGCTTGCTAATTCTCAGAGCTATGTCGATAACTTTGGTTCTCTGTCGGATGTATTCGTTGCGAATCCTATCCTTCAGAAACACTCCGAGCATAGCTCTTTCCATAGCTCGCTGAGCGACTTTGAACTGGTGGACTAGTGAGTGAGTGTCCACGTCTCAGCTCCGTAGGTCATAACGGGTAGGACGCACTGGTTGAAAACTTTCGTTTTCAAGCATTGCGGTATGGATGAAGAGAAGACTCGACGTAGTTTCCCAAACGCTGCCCAGCCCAGCTGGATCCTCCTTTTGGCCTCCTTCTCGAAATTGTTTTTACCTAACTGCAGAATCTGCCCGAGGTATGTGTATTCGGAAACGATTTCGAGAAGGTGACCATGTACGACCACCGGCCTTGGATCAATGTGTCCATTGGTTTTATCCAAATTCATGCCAAGACCGATACATCGGGAGGCTGAAGCTAGGCCGTCCAGCATCTGGTTCAGCTCCTCTAGCGACTCCGCCAATAGGACTATGTCATCAGCGAATCGTAGGTGTGAGATGTAGTTGCCGTTTATGTTTATGCCCTTACCTTTCCAGTCCAGAGTCTTAAACAAATCTTCCAACGCGCTTGTGAACAGTTTCGGGGATATGACATCCCCCTGTCTCACTCCTCTGCGCAGTTGGATAGGTTTAGACTGCTGGCCCTGTACTTGGACGCTCATAGTGGCGGCTTCGTAGAGACATCTCAGAACCTCGATATAACGATAGTCCACTTGGCATCGCTGTAAGGATTCCAGAACAGCCCAGGTCTCGACAGAGGCAAAGGCCTTCTCATAGTCCACAAAAGCCAGACACAGGGGCTGATTATACTCTTCGGACTTTTGTATAATCTGCCTCACTGTGTGTATGTGGTCTATGGTGCCATATCCTCCACGAAATCCGGCCTGTTCCGGTGGCTGAAACTCGTCGAGTCTCCTAGCGAGACGGTTCGTGACTACTCGTGAGAACAGCTTATAGACGTGGCTCAAGAGTGAAATGGGTCTGTAGTTTTTAAGAAGGGTTTTATCGCCCTTCTTAAAAAAGAGCACCACCAAACTCCCGCTCCAGAGCCAAGAGCTCGGATGTTATACCGTCTTCACCGGGGGCTTTTCCATTTTTAAGCTGCCTTAGAGCTAACACGATCTCGTCTTGACTGATGTCAGGTAGTTCGTCGGTGTAGTGGCGTGTCAGGGTGGCTCTGGAATCATGGTTGTGTCGTCGGGAACGAGGGGCATGAGCAGCGTATAGACGGCCATAGAAATCCTCTATCTTGGCTGAGATCTCTGGCTTCGACAATACGGTCCTTCCGTCGTCGTGCGTTTTAAGCTTTGTCAGGTGGCTCCTGCCAAGCTGCTGAGTGAATACTTTGGATCCCCGGTTTCGCTCTATCGCCTCTTCAATGAGGCGCGTGTTGGAGCTCGAAGAATATCACTCTTAAAAGCTGCTCTACTACTAAAGAAAATTAATTGAAATTGAAATTAAATAATTGAAATTGAACAACGGCCCGGAGAAGGCGTTTAGTGATAAGTTTTTAAAACAAAGGGCATGGCAAGAGGTCGCCGAGAGTTGTTTCGATGATTGGAATAATTTGAGCAACGAAGACAGAAATAATAAAAGTGAGTACCTATTTATTTATTACCATATTTTTATTGATACGAGATTGATAATGACATTACATTTTATTTTAATTATTTTGAGAACGCGTCCTTAATAGTAAAATATCAGAACACTGAATTCATTATCTCTTGCCAGGGTAACGCTCCTACTTCACTAACAAAGTAATTTTAAAAAAAATCTCTGATGGCTATCGCAGAATTTGATGGCCTTGTTCTAGTTGGAATTGGTCGAGTAGATCGTAGTTGACACTGTAGAAACTCGTCGTCAAAATTAGGTCCAACTCTTCTTCGCACGAAATTGTGCAAAATGCATGTAGCTTTAACAATTTCAATGGCAAAATCAGGGTTAACCAATGATATTTTATAATAAATGAGGTAGATGTCGCACTAGCGCGAGGAAACTGAGGCGGCAAAATTAAGTCAATTGTCGTAATTTTGATTTAGTCGAATAATAACTGCGAGCGAGACCGCGCGTGACATTATTCGATTTAAATGCCGAGCTGTGTGTTTAGAAAATGCAAAAACTATGGTACAAAAGTAAAAAAGGATGAAGGAGTTACGTACCACACGTAAGTACATAAAACACCTAGTAATTTACGTTTTATTTCGTTTTAAATTACAACAAATTATCGGTAAATTATCAAATATTTTAAATGATGCTAAAAAGGGATAGAGAATATTGACGACGACCGCAGCGATAGGGACAGACAGTGTGCGCCGGGCGTGCGTCATAGAGTATTCAATCAGAAGTATTCAGATGCGATTTCGTAGGCACAAATTTACCTACAAATCCTAATAGAATGGCACTGTGAATATCTTTTCGTTTCAGTAATGTTTTTAAACATGGTAATTGCTTCTTTTATTTATCAGTTGATCATAAGCCTTTAGAAATAGGTATTATTATGTTTTGCAGATTCCCAGATTTGCAGATTTTTATTAATTTATAAAATACTCACTCACTGATGACTATATTGTATTTACTTACGTGTAATGGTGAAATTCATTGATGTATCTTTTGTTCCTCGAAATTATATCATAATAAACAAACAAACAAATTGTTTCATTAAATGTCCCTTCTGTAACAATATTTCTCCTAATCTATGTTGTCCTCGCGTATTTCAAGCGCATGTCCAAACAGATAGCTTTCCTTTTCTATATCATTTGTACCGTATTATCTGTCGCATTAATATTGTAACCTATGGATACGCCAGAGGTAAGTATGTATATGTCGTAAAGGAACTAAATCTGAGCACCGCGCAGTATGAATATACGTCATCTTTAGTAAAACATCATTGGGGTTAACACGTTAGCTGTCCCAAGATAATTTGGGGTATACCTAACGTGACCATACGTCCCGCTTTGGGCGGGACAGTCCCGCTTTCGCAAACAGACCAATATCTATATTGTATTCACAAAGTGCGGGCGGCGCAAGCGCGGCGCGGTGAAGAAAAGAGAGCGAGTGAAGCTTGAGTAAGAGCAGGACGGATAGATTCCGCCCGACTCGAGTCCGCGAACTATCACGGTGCGAGTCGAGTCGAGCGAGAGCGAGTGTTCGGAGCGCACCCAATATTATTATTTCACATGTTTCTTATTGTAAGATCACAAAAATGCCTAAACGAAAGTGTACCTTTAATATTACTTTGCAAACGAAGTATCCATTCATTAAAAAAGAATCGGCGGTGTAGCAACGGACGTTACATGTGAAAAGTGTCGTGTGCTTAGTTTTTTTAAAAGAACCGATTTACCGACTTCCAAAGATTTGGATATATAGCTGCAGCGGAAGGTGCGTGGGCGTATCACACAGTGCAAGAAAATCACAGCTTTCGCTCAAATGACTGTGCTTCTAATTTGATACAAACTTGTTTTGAGCAAAAATTTAAATGTGCCTGTACAAATCTCAGGCTATTCTGCCCTCCAGACACTAAAGTGCAGTAATAGGCCATTTGGTGATTTTCGTTTTATTATTGATTCTGATAGCGGGTTTCATAAGCTTTCTGCTGAATTATATTTTTTTTTCTAGGACAATTAGGTGGTTTTTATTTAACAGTTTACTCTTACTGCAAACCCAATAAAATGAACTATTTGGCATGACCCAACTAAAGTGCAGTAAGCAGAGAAAATTTTAAGGTTTCCTAACTAAAATGCAGTAAGCAATCAAATTTTACGGCCCTTTAGATAGTTTTGTGTTTTTGGAAAAAAAAAAAAAAAACTAACTAATATGCAGTAAAATTTACCTCCATACAAGCTGTTCTTACTGCAATTAGAAAAATCAGAACACGCGGCAGCGTGTTCAAGCCAAGTTCAAGCAAAGGAACGCGCCGAGTGTATCATTACACGAACCACTTGGTGCCACTTTTGACCCTTCTATAACTCAAAACCTCTTTAACGTAAACACATAAAACTACGTATGTTTAATTATATCCATAAGGACATGTAGAAGCCCAAATTTCATGAGGCTAGCTCAAACGGTTATAGAGATATGAAGGTTAAAAAGTCGTTAAAATTCACACTGACTGACTGACATATATATAGTACCTAAATCTAACCTACTTCCAGATGACCTAGAAGGATGAAATTTGGAATCCAGCTCGGTAATTGTGTGTAAGCGTAGGAAAAAATCAAAAAATAAAAAAAAGTCAAAAATTAGTGATTTTAGCGACGACGACCTTATGTCAATGGAATAAGGTTTAAATTAAAAATAGATTCGCATTGCAAAGAATAAGCAATAGTACTACGTCTCCGATTGCGCCATAGAATACAGTGGAGTTTTTAGGGACCGGCCCGTATAATACCTACCTAGTTATGTACCTATGTCGAAGCATTGCATAGAATAAGCAATAGTAGGTACTAACGTCTCCGATTGCGCCATAGAATACAGTGTAGTTGTTAGGGACCGGCCCGTATACATGTACCTACCTAGCTATGTGCCTGTTTTCGAACGAATAGAAAGGATAGAAAGGGAAATCAGAAATGTTCTGGAATATATAAAGAGATAGGTATGGCCCGGAAAATCGTAGATTTTTCTAGTTTAGCTCAGCGGAGGTATACAAGCCCAGTTTGTTTGCAAGTTTAGTTAGTTCTTATTTTACAAGTGAGCAAGTGTTAAGGAAAGTAAAGGAAAGAAAACAGTGAACAGTGCAGTGACTTTGTAATAAGTGCGTAGTTGTGTGTATTCGGTACAATAAACCGACACGAGCTGTTTTACTTGATCATCACTCCCGACCAGCCCTAGTTGAAGTCTTACACCTTCGACGAGCCCCTACAAGTGGTGTCCCCATACAAAAAAAAAAACATTTTTTTTTTGCAAGAAAAAACATTAAATCTCAATACCTGCCTAGTTTTCTTTACAAAAAGTAATGATATCCCACCAAAACATAAATGTAAAAAAGGAGAGCCAAGTTCAATACAAAAATTAAGATTGGCTGTGGGCTTCCCCGCAAAAAGAATGGAGATATAAATGAGTGCCAAGTCAAATCTATGTAGGTTAGATTTGACTTGGCCAGTTTTTATCAGAATTAAAACGTTGAATAACTTTATAAAATAACTGATGTAATGAAAACTGGCCAAGTCAAATCTAACCTACATAGATTTGATTTGGCACTCATTTATATCTCCATTCTTTTTGCGGGGAAGCCCACAGCCAATCTTAATTTTTGTATTGAACTTGGCTCTCCTTTTTTACATTTATGTTTTGGTGGGATACAATTTACTGTCACGAACTCCCAACTAAAATGCAGTAAAATCAAAGCTAACTGTATTTTAGTTGAGAGTCCTTACCTTCAATAATCATTGTAAACTAACTAAAATGCAGTAAAATACAGCATTACTGCAGATTAGTTAGGCTAACATGTGACACTCATACAGTTATTCCCAGCTAAAGTGCAGTAATGCGTTGATATACTGCGTTTTAAATGGGATCAAGTTAACAAATTATAATAGATCAAACCAATTAAAACGCAGTATCAAGCGTGATACTGCATTTTAGTCAGTTTTGAATAAATAAATATTCATTCGTAAACCAGATCCATGTAGCAGTTACTGCATTTTAGTTGGTACGTTTAATGAAGTGATTGATCAGTCGCCCCAGTGAACCGTGCCAGGGTGGACGTGTGCTCCGGTCACGTCGCGTCGTCGCGGTGCTTACGTTTCTTTTGGCGCCAGGATTTAGCGGGTAAGAGACCTCTCTCTTTCTATATCCAGATACTTAAAGCATTGGTTATTTTCCTTACACATACACTGTACCTACCATAGCATAGCATATAAATAAATATAATAGCATTATTCCGCCCAGTCTGCATAGACTAGGTTACCTCCCAAAAACCTTTTAAGTAAACTCGATGGTGTCTCGGGCCTAGGTCTGCTTGCGACGCCGGAGGTTGCGGGTTTGGTTCCCGCCTTGGGACAAATCTGTGTATGATCTGCAGAAAGTTAGGGTGTTCTGAATGTTTCTATGTATAATAAAAAATATCTAGCTATATATTTATAATGTAATTAAGTATATCAGTTATCTAGTACTCATAACACAAGCTCTTCTTACCTTGGGGTTAGATAATGCTTTGTGGATTGTCCAGCATTCATTATTTAACTACTTTTAAAAGATTACCTATCATCCAAAGTTTTTTTTTATATTATAAAATTAATTCAACTTACCAATTCTCGTTTTCTTGCAGGTTCATCAATATGAATGAGAGATCAAAAAAAATTTTTTCACTCTTAAGCAAACAATTTGAAAATGACGTGCTACCACCGGATAGAGCTATATCACCTGTACTTCCTGACAACAACTATAATTCGCCTCCAAAAGGAATACTAAGGGACCCATCTGAAATTCAAAAATATCAGTTTGGCGATTCATACTACGTGTCACTGGAAAAAATTTCCAATGTAGAAAACAGTGCATTCGCCCATAAAAACCTATACAATGACCCCGTTGTACAAAATTTTGATTTGAGTAAATTCTTTGAAATATTTCCAACACAACACTACTTGAATTCATCAAAAGCTCAAGATACCAACCTGATTCATGATGATTTCGTAGAAACAACGGCCATTGATCTATTATGTAATGAAACAATGGTGCCTTCAACACCATTCCATGATTTCTTCATGGAAGATTCAGATGATTCTGTAAAGGATAAAAACTACGTCCCTGATCTATCGTCGTCGTCAACATTGTCGAGTTTAAGTGATTTAGATATCACAAACGATCCAGCCGAAATTCAGAACAATAATGTCAACACCCAGGCAGTACAATTACCTAATGTGAAAACCCACAATAAAACATGTAAGAAACGGAAAAGTGAACTTCAATATACCAAAAAATTACAGAAATATCCGATGCGAGAACCCTGTCCAAACTTGTGCAAAAAACTATGTTCTGTAAATTTCACTGAAGAAGATAGAAGTAAAATTCACAAATATTATTGGTCTTTGGATTGGGAGCATCAAGGCATATTTATCAAAAATCTTGTGACGGAGGAAGATTGCAAGAAAAGTAAAAAGAATTTGAAACGACCACGAAATGTAACTTACAAGTACCGTTTAACAAAAAGAGAAGCAGAACAACATTCTTATGAAGTATGCAAAGTATTTTTCTTAAGCACTTTGGGATATAACATAAAAAATGACAGACGTGTAAATGCTGTTCTGAAAAAGTCAATTGTAGAACAGAATGATAGAAGAGATGGCCGTAATTTGAGAAATTCTCATGCTATAGATCGGACTTTGATCACGGCTCATATCGAATCATTCAATCCATGTGTACATCATTATAGGCGAGTGCATGCACCCAACAAGAGATATTTGCCAAGTGACCTTACAATAACAGATATGTATGAAAATTTCAAAGAACAGTACCCCGAATTCAAATGCAGTTTAGAAACTTACAGAGATCACTTAACAAACGAAATGAATATATCTTTCGCTAAACTCGGCCACGAACAATGCGAGACTTGTGAAACCTTCAACCTCCACAACCTTGATCATGTAAAGAAACCGTGTACTGATTGCGAAACATGTAAGACCTACGCTCAGCACAAAATGAAGTATGGACTGGCCCGAAAGATGTACGATGCAGACACAAAGGCGATTAATCACCCTAATACTGTAATTGTGTCCGTCGATCTACAAAAAGTAATAATGTTACCTCGCATTGATACTTTTAAGTCAGCTTTGTTTTGCCCCAGACTTGTGGCATACAATGAAACATTTGTACCCCTGGGAAACTTCAAGAAAGGTCATGTGTTTGCAGCAGTTTGGCATGAAGCGGTGTCTGGTAGAAAGCAAGAGGACATCACCAGTACATTTAGAGCGTTCTTACTAAGTAATCGTGATGCAGAGCACATCATTTTGTGGCTTGACAATTGCTCGGCACAAAATAAAAACTGGTGTTTTTTTACATTCCTGGTAAGTATAGTTAACAACTTAGAGATTTCAGCCATAACAATTGAAGTCAAGTTTTTCGAACCAGGTCATACTTTTATGTCCGCTGATTCCTTTCATCATTTTGTGGAGCAGTCGATGGACAAAAAGGGTAAGCTTTATGATTATCAAGACTTTTTAGAAGCAGTTAAAAATTCATTGAAATCGGGGAAAGTTGAAGTCAAAAGCATGGAAATAAATGATTTTTTTAATTACAAATCTCATATTTCACAAAAAAAAAACAAGGATAGTAATGGAAACCGGGTATACATCAAAGATATTGTGCATCTCATGGTAAAGAGGGGAAGTTACTGTTTATTTTACAAAAAGAGCTTTGATGAGATAGAATTCAAGGGACTATCTTGTCTCAAATCAAAGACCTTGCCTAACTTTACTGCAAAAACTGTTCAGAAAGGTGTTGATGGTGAAAGGAAACGAAACATCTTAAAGATACTAGGGCCACTTATTCCACAAAGTAGATTGAGCTTCTGGAAAAACCTTTCTGTTAGTTCTACACCACAAGAACCAGAAGAATCATTTTTTGATATTGATGAATAATGTTGAATTTTGAAAAGATTGTGATTTTTGATTTCGGTTTATGTTTAAAGGATTTGCCGTATTTATTCTAAGAAATAATGTGCCTTATGGTTAACTGTATAAGACTGATTATTATGTACAACGAAAAAACTAATTTTTCTTTATAATTGCATGTTGGAAGGTAAGTTTAATTAGATTGTACTTCAATAAAAGTACTACACCTTGTGAGACTGTTTTATAATGATACATGATGCTATGATACAAGGTTGATACTGGCTGTGCATTAACTGTTGTTACATACATTTTTATAACTTTAACCTAGTAGTAAAGTAGGTACTTAGAGGCTTCAAAAGCTAAACTCCACCAATGCTTTTTTTAAGCGTGTGTTTCACAGGCTTAAACATAACATTGGTTGATTGCTAAAAATAGCAAATTACTTCTAGAAACTAATTATGTAAGGTTTACCAAATTGTTTGATTTAGTTTTACTGTAATGTTGATCTCAATATTATGTCCACCTTTTAATAATACGCAACTACATTGAGTATATTTTATTATTAAGCATTAAAGTAGCACTCCTAAATTACAAGATAAATTGTTTAAAAAAAATACTTTAATGTTATTATTATGAGAAAACTGACAAGAATTTGTTAGATAACATGTTTTGTTTTAATAATTTTACTTCACTGAGTAGAAATATTGTTATTAATTATGCAAAAATAAACATTCTACTACATATAATCTAGCTGTTTTTCTTACTGCACTAGTAAAACAAGCACCTTTGCCCTATAAAACCAACTAACATGCAGTATTATTTTCACCTTACTGCATGTTAGTTGGGTTTCTTGTTAAAAAAACGAATCCAAACGCAGTAATAGGACTTTTTACTGCGTTTTACTCAGTTTTAAATGTTTATTTTTATAAAAAGGGTGTTGCAGTAATAGGTACCATAAATTATAAATGGCCATAATAAATTCATTTATTATTAAATTTTTGTTTTTGTCAATAAGACGAGTGAACCTACACCTTTACAACCGTTCTACATTTTTTTTGTTTTGTTTATGCATCCACTTATTTTTTAAATCAAATTCTTAACTTTAAATGCCGTTTTCTCGCAATCGTTATTTTGCTGATACTGCACTTTAGTCTCGGGAGGGCAGTATTGTTGTTAATGTGCTGGCACCGATGGCAACAAATGAATTGACAGAGCACCTTCGCGAAGCCCATTGCATAAGCTTACTAACGGATGCGTCAAACCATGGCTCGATAAAATTATTCCCAGTTTTGATCCGCTATTTTGTACCCCATGAAGGCGTGAAAGTCAAGATTTTAGATTTTCGAGAGCAACCAGGCGAAACGTCTGATATAATTGTCGATTACCTAAAGGAACTTGCAATGATTTAAGTAAGAAAATTGTAGCATTCTGCGGAGATAATACAAACTGCAACTTTGGAGGAAAAAATAGAAAAGGGAGTAATAATGTTTACGCGAAATTGAATTAATCACTCGGGAGACAACTCATTGGAATTGGATGTGGAGCCCACATAGTACACAATGCAGTGAAAACAGCCGCAGATTGTCTCCCAGTTGATTTTGAATGCATAATCGTGAAAATTTATTCATTCTTCTACATCTATAGTGTGCGAGTAGAAGCTTTAAAATATTTTTGTGAATCCACTGACACAGAGTATAGGAAACTGTTGGGCTACAGTAAAACAAGGTGGCTTGCGTTGATGCCAGCTATTGACAGAGTTTTAAAAATGTATCAGCCTTTGAAAAGCTATTTTCTCAGCATCGAAAAATGCCCAAATATTTTAAAAACATTTTTTGAAAACTCTAGCTCTGAACTGTGGTTATATTTAATGCAGCACAGTCGGCGACCTTTCATCAAGTTGTGTTGAAGATCGAAGGACAAAACGTGCCTGCAATAGAGTCTGCTAAGGAAATTAATCGTCTCCGCGACAATTTGGCATTTAAGGAAAGTTCAATTTTCCTTCCACACACCGTCCGTAATCTACTACAAGACACTGATATTGCTGATCAGCAGAATGTTAAGACTGCGGCGGCTGAATTTTACAAGACAAGTAAAGAATACTTGGAGCAGTGGTGTCAGTTCAATAATGAACTACAAATTTTTGAATGAGCAAATTTGACAAAAGTACCTACGTAGGAAGAAGTGCAGACTGTGGTGGATTTATTGATCACACAAGGGTTTCTCACTAACAGCCAAGATACTAATGTTTTCGACGAGTTTTCGCTTTTTTCCAGCTACGTCACAAATGAAAAAATCACAAGCTGGAATGCTGAGAATGTTACTGCTGAAGATCGTTGGGTGGAGTTGTTCCAACACTTTCATGCAAACAATCTCAACTTTGCAAACTTTCGAATAATTACTGAATATATTCTGTGTCTGCCTGGAAGCAACGCACCTGTCGAACGAGTGTTTTCCATAATGAATAAAATATGGACAAGTGAGAAAACACATCTAAGTGTCGCTGTATTGAAAGCTATTCTCATTACCAAGACTAACATAAATAAATCATGTAACCAGCTCCATTCATACTTAAAAACAAGACCCGATATCTTGAAAAATATTTGCGTGCACTATATTTAGTGCATGGACTCCTCAGCTTATATATAGTGCACTACAAGTAGTACACGGACTCCTCAGCAAAACTTTAGCACATTTTTGCGTTTTGTTTTTGTATTTTAGCTGGTAATACTGTTTTAGAGTGGGAAACACTAAATACCAGTTCGTAAAACTTGTTGAATTTGTCGCGGAGCTTTATTTTTCACTATAACTTCAAAATGTCTCATAGAATATGTGATGAAGACATGCGTCGTATTTAAGAAGAAAGTGACGGAGAAGATGACTTTATGCAAGATATACTGGAGAATTCTGTTGATGCAAATGTATTTCCCCAACTTCAAACCGAAGAAGATGTTCTTACCATCAGCGAATTTATCGAGAGCACCATGCCATCAGGTAACTCGAATCATTTATCTTCCCATTCTAATATTGCCGAACATGATTTGAACGAACGTTATACGGTGCTGTCAACTTATTAATTTTATTTAATATTGGTTATTTAGTTATACACCTGTGTAATAAAGGGAGTTTTAGTAATATTTAGAAGAGTATTATTTTTTAGTTAAGTTCTGCTAGATCTCGATAATAACACACTGTGTGACGTCATCAGCGTAAGAAGACAATTTTAGTGACGTGCAAGTGCATTCCGAGTATGTCCGATGTTATGAGCACAAAAGAGCTCCTTCGCATCTTGGAAGGAGTTGAAGAGCACAACGAATACTCAGACGCTGAGTCAATACACGAAAACGATTTGCAGGTGAGTGATTATCTGCTATTGATTTTGGATAACATTACCATTACCGATCTGATTATTACTAGATTACACTGGGCAACAAAATTCTAACTTTGTCGCGCCACACAGACTTCACTTATATTTTTTACTTTGATGGATGACTGTTAGTGAAAATATGTAATTAAAAAAAATCTATTGGCCAAGAATTTAATTTATTTATATAGTTTAAATATTTAAAAATAGTGAATTTCTGATAAAAAAAAACGAAAACGTTCTTTTATGAATGTCCAATTTAAGATTTTCTGGCAGGGACCAACCAGAAGCTAAATGCTTCTGGTTGGTCCCTTTTTATCGTCCAGCAGTAATCAGCCAACATCCTTGGGTTCCATTTGCCCTTATATGCCCTTTGCGTTTTTCCATCTGTGAAATATCCTGATGGAACCTTTCTCCGTGCTCATCGCTCACAGCGCCTAAATTCTCAGGAAAGAAATCTAGGTGTGAGTGAAAAAAATAAATCTTAAGTGACAATTTGCAACCTAAAAGCTTGATAAGCCAATAACAGCTCGCTAACAGACTCCCTGTAATTGTCACTCTTATGGTTACCTAGAATATTTGAACCAACTGTCTTAAAAAATATCCATGCTCGTTTTTTCCAGATCATTCATTTTTTTCTTTTAACTCTGGATCTTTTATTAATTCCCTGATGAGGTCCAACGAAAACAGGTACCCTCTTTTATCTTTGCATCACTTATCTTGGGGAAATGTTCTTTTAAATACAAAAATCCGTTTCCATTGCGATACATCGCCTTAGCAAAATTTTTAGTGCAGCCTAATTTAATTTATACTGGTGGAAGAAGTATTTCGGAGGGCTCTACAAGGGGTAAATATTTCACATTTTTTTTGTCCAGGGGTTAAAGATGCTCGTTTGAGCCATACTATTTTTTGATAATGGTTTTTTTGAAATAATTTCGTCTTTGTTTTTTGAAAGTTAAATCACCACAAATATAATAAAATGAACCCGGATCGTTAAAACACTTTCTCAGCATACTTACACAATCTCAACAATTACTTATAAAGCACTAAATTTGAATAAATACAAAAATGATTAATTTTATGTCTATTTATTCGCTACCGTTTACGTGAGTTTATTGCCCTAGTACAGATTAAATAAATAAATAAATAAATATAAATAAATATTTAATTCAATTTATTAATGAGGGTAGGTGGCTAAAACAGTATTAGCTATCAGAGTTCGTGTGGCATGACTAGTGTTGGCCAGTGTTATTATTATTATGTCTCTCATTTACCATAATCTCGGGCCATAAAGTGACCCGGTCTTTTGGAAGGCTTGCGTGGGGCCGAACAACACAGAGGCCCTTTGAGAAGTTAATCTAAAGGCGATGGCTACACATAGCGGGTATCATCCTCTTATTATTATTAGATTGATTTGGATTACATTACCGATCGATCATAAACAGAGTACAAACTTAATAATTTGTTAGAGGCATGCAAAATCTAGCAAATCGAGTTCATGCTTGTGGAGTACCTTTGAATACCTACATTAACAATGGCGCCTTGAAGCTCTTCAGCAACATATAAATAATTTCGTCCAGGCTCGATTCAGATACATACTCTTTTAGAAATAATCAGCAAAATAGCTTTTCAGCAGAGCGTATTACTGTTTCTTTGGTTACAACAATTTGTGTGATGTATTCATTGGGTCTTATGTTGGATTTTGAAGTTAATGTGTTAAGGTGTACAAAGTAGTATTCCTCCTCTCACTTACACACATTAGGTATTAATGTTGAGTTCGGGAACGACTATTTTCCCAGGAATTCCCGATTCCCGGGACCCGGGAACGAAGCCCTAGGCACATTATAGGTACTTAGTAGATGGGTATACAGTTTACTCAATATCTATTACATACAATATAATTATTTATTTCTTTACATTTTACAGCCTTTATCGACTCAACAAACATCTAGCGATGATGATGTAGCACTCACAGCAACGTTTCAGCCAGTGACTCCGACGCTGCCGTGTCTTCGGCACCGCCAACAAAATAGACCATCCTTACAATGGACTTCGGAACCACACATACCTGAGGTGACCAGTTTCGACGACTTTTCGTCTGGATTAAATGTTGACGCGATCGATACCAATGCCAGTGAATTTGACGTACTACAGTACTTTTTAGACTATGATTTTATATATATAATCCGCCGCGAGGCTTTCTAGAGTGTGGTCACGTCGCTTATTAAATATTTATAGAAAAATAATAGCAACAAAATCATAAAAATTTTAAATGTATGATTTTAAAAAAGATGCTTCACTTTATTGGTAGGCTATTATTATATTAAATTAAATAAGGTATATCGGTAAAAACATCATTTAAAAATGTGAAATATTCGTAATATTGCACATTTTTTTAATTTTAATTTCTCATAGTAGGATACCAAATCCAAACATCTATCTAATTTACTTTTTAGCCAAGGATCTCATCAGTAGGTTATATTTTTTTCTTAATTAGATATGTCAGTATTTTCTATTATTTTGAGCTTCGAAACTGATGCTGAAAGGGAAATTATGAAAACCTCTCACAAGTTATCTTGATAGAACGCGTACATACTATATTAATCGAAATATTTTATAGTCAAACTATTTGGACACTAAAATTTCCTAAAATTATTAGTAAATAACATATACTATAAGATAAGTGGTTCATGATATAAACGGTTGAAAAGTACTGTTTCTGCGCATTTTAGGAATAAACGCTCTTAAAGCAATGCCAACATAACACATAATAAAACATTTAGGTAGGTATATAGAAACGCAATTCAAATTTTCTATAGAATGTGTACTAATTACAATCTTTCACAACATTTACAATAGATGCACAAAAAATATAGTAAGTAGCTA
Organism: Eupithecia dodoneata; assembly: GCA_947044415.1. Classification (NCBI taxonomy): domain Eukaryota; kingdom Metazoa; phylum Arthropoda; class Insecta; order Lepidoptera; family Geometridae; genus Eupithecia; species Eupithecia dodoneata. Next base: position 9,834,288 of record OX345670.1, read on the forward strand.
CTTAAGTGAAACACAGAAAAAATAGGAAATAACAAATTAAAATAGTTATACTTAAAAACACAATTACGTAACACGCCGATAATATGTAAGTGCTTTACTTCCATCTAAATAAATTCTCAAGATGGCACTAATAGCGATAAAGATGAAATTTGGTCCTTGAGACTAAAAATAAAAAAGAATGATTGGTACAGACACAGAATTGACAGTATGCCTATTAATCGATTTAACTATAGGGGTATGAACTTGAACATGTTTTTGGCTCTTATTTTATGAATGTTTTTGCTTACTAACTAATGCTAATATTAATGCTTACTAAACGAATACTACTAACAGCATGTCTCTTATTATGTTAATAGGTTTCACGAGGAAGATGAACAAATATATTCACACCCTCCAGGTTCAGGTTCAGGTGGGGGGTACTCCTTTTTCCGCATTTGGACTCCAGTTGGTTATTTATGCGTATCACACCCTCCAAAGAAGAAAGTTCAATTCTCCCCCGAGATGGGCAGTGGGAACTTCAGCCAAAACCAAGCAAGCCAAGCAATGCGGGGAAAAAATATCGCTGCCCAAGCCACCGAAGGCAGCACCCGGCATGCCGAAATTTTTTATTTATTTAGTTAAAAATCTGTTGACATCACGAACGAAGAGATTCAATATATTAATACTAAAATTAATGCTTTGGAGCCCACGCAGACACAAGGTGCAATAATAACTCATACTATGCTTTTTACTATGGTCGATGGCAAGGTGTGCAACGCAGCAACACAAACAACTTCAACCATGAAGTGTTACATATGTGGTGCCACATCTAAAGAATTTAATGACCTATCGAAGAGAAGGGAAGTCAAAGTGGAATCTTTGCAATTTGGCCTTTCGATACTACATGCTCGAATAAGGTTTTTTGAAAACCTTTTGCATTTATCTTACAAATTACCTCTCAAGAAGTGGCAGTTAACCCGCGAGCACTCGCGCTATGAGCATTTTGCTCACAGTAAATTTAAAACACGCGCCATTTTGTCAAAATTATTCGTACGTACATCGTTCATTCGATAGCTGAGTTTTGTTCCGTCCCCCACCCCTGTATGCAGTTCACTTCGCACCAATGTGCGCCAGTCACTTGGACGAGGTGGTTTGTTGCGCCGTATACCATCAGGCGGCGTTTTGCTCATCGCGCGGGTATCGACGTAAGTACTTTTTTTACTCATGATTTAATATTTTTTCATGTTAGCGACAGTTTTACTGCTACTTTTATGTAATATTATGATTTTACATTACTGAAATAGTAATCTATTATAGATGGATCGTGATCGAAGGGACGAACATGTTTTTTATCATGGTTGATGGAGGAAGATTTTGAATCATCACGCGCAGAGACTACTTGAAACAACTAGCTCTTCAACTAACACAGCCACATATCCAAAGAAGAAGCACCTTCCAAAATATTTCATATCCTCTTCAGCAAGTGATGAAACGTTTTGTACCTGAATCTGAGTTACCAGAAGAAGAAAAACCAAGTGGTATCTGCGCGGTTTGACGCAAAAATCGCAAGACCAAAAAGAGCTGCATTTACTGTCAAAATTTTTTATGTACCGTGCATAGTCGTACACTATGTGATATGTGTAAAGCTCGCGTATATGACGAAGATTAGTTATTCATACTTAGTTTAAAAGGTTTTCTTGAAAAGTTTTTTTTTTTTCGTTTTTTCCCTAAGACTGCCTTACAAGACTGGCAAATTAGTTCCTATGATTGTTCATTAAAATAAAAAAGATTAATATAGTTAACTTTTTGAATATATATTTTGTAGAATAAATAATGTGTATTTTATTTAATAAAATATTTTTTTATTCATATTTTTTGGTAAAACTTGCATTTATTGACATTCATAAACGTGAGCAAAATGCTCTACACGAGAGTGTTGATGTAATTTCATGAGGCGCGAGTACTGGCGGGTTAAGAACACAAGCTGAGAAAGACGTAGCAAAACAAAGAAAAAAAGAAGTACAGGGCAAATTCAAAAGGAGATGGGGCTTATTGTCGATGTTCCTAAAGCCAATTTTGGGAATTCCAATGATGGCAATACTAGCAGGCGATTCTTCTTGGACCACCAACTGTCTGCCTCAATAACCGGCATAGATGTAAATTTAATGTTTAGATTTAAAATAAATTTGGAAGCCTTGTCGAGTGGACATAAAAAATCTAGCATGAATCTTGTACGTAATGCATAGGTTCTTTTATGCAGGCGATGTGGTTATTACTGAAAAACGCGGAGGAAATCACAAAGAAAAAACATTTGCTTCGCTGAAGGAATCTGTGCACAAATTCATACAGCAACTTAGTTGCGTTGAATCACATTACTGCCGTAAATCTGTAATGGCTGAAAGAAGGTATCTGTCGTCTGAACTAAATATTAATAAACTATATGATATTTACAAAGGAAGTGAATATGCTAATGCTTTAGTAAAAAGATCGTATTTTCGCCATGTATTTAATAACTCGCAGAGTGTCGTTCGTCAACCAACCAAGCAGTATCTGTGTAACTTTGCTCCGTAATAAACTCTCGATAATATATGTTAAAAGTGCCGTAAACATCACATACCATATATCGTTAGACGCGTCTAGTTGCGATCTATCGATTATTAAAACAGTGCAGTGCTAATACACAAGTATTGAGATATAAATCAAGGAAACAGTGACTGGTTTGCTTTCAATATTTCCTAATTAAGGGTATTTGCAAAATTGTGGTGAGTTACAACCCTCAAAACTTTATTAACAATCGCAGCACCCGTACCAGTAATTCAACGCTTGAGTCATAACTCAACTGGCCCCGCGCCGGGCGTACAGGACTTGACTACCACTGCTGTGTCGAAACGGACGTCGAGTGTTCGAATCCCGTGGAGGTCTATTTTTTTGCATCTTCCCCTCAACATATTTTGCATCGCCGCCGGCGTGACGCAAGTTCGCGCCCTTATGTGATATTATTTTTTTCTCAACGAAAGGACGCATGACCGTTGAAAAATGATTTGCTTGGCTTGTAACATAGAACTTACCAAGCAGGACAATTTCTTGAAGTGTAGCCTATGCCACTCTTCGCATCATAGCGAGTGCCTGAACATTAGTAAAGAGCAATTCGCTATACTAACAAGTGAATTCCGTAGGGGTTGGAGTTGCCCAGCATGCAACAGCATAACCAGGCGCACCAAGTCTAAGTCTAATCTAAGCACTCCTGTCCGCCAGAGTCAAGTACCTACTACAATGGACGACTCGACGAACTTGTCTTGCGAAATAAGAAAACGATCGCCGATCCATACTCAGAATGAAAACAACCTAGTCACGATGGATAAGATTAGCGCTTTATTGGAAAATACTCTAGATCAAAAACTTAGCTCTTATCTGTCAAATTTCATTGAAAACTTTAGAAAAACGCTGAGAGAGGACGTGAAAAAAATGATTCATGCCGAAATGGAATCTGCGATGCAACAACTGAAAAACGATTTTACCTCTACGACAAACTTTATGAGTGAGGAGCAGACTACTCTAAAACAAGAGCTAGAGAAGAAATCACAATCCATGAATAAACTTGAGAATGAAAATGTGCACCTTCGCAGTGAAGTTGGTTTATTGAAAAATCGCCTTTCTGCTATGGAGAAACTATCTCGTAATAAGAATTTAGAAATTCAAGCGGTTCCTGAGTGCAGAAATGAAAACCCTACCGTTATGTTTCGCAGCCTGTGCAAGACGCTTAGCCTGAACATTAGTGACGACCAGATTTATTCATGTCATAGAGTCGCTAAGATGAATAGTACATCCGATCGCCCACGCAACATCCTTGTTTCACTTGTGAACCCGCGATTGCGAGACGAGGTTCTTTCGGCGTGCCATCGATACAACCGGGCACACAAAGACGAGCCACTCAATACTACGCACCTCGATCTTCCCGTGAAGCGGCGACCGATCTACATCAACGAACATCTATCGCCGGAGTGCAAGGCTCTACATGCGGCCGCAAGGAACGCAGCTAAAGTGAAAAAATATAAATATGTGTGGGTAAGATATGGTCTTGTCTACATGCGTAAAATGGACAACGCGGACTGCGTCCTTATAAAAACCATAGAGTTCCTCAACAAACTTTCATAATATTAGTTAATAACTGTTATTTAATTTTATTGCACCTAACTTATAGCTATATTATTTTTTAATCTTATCTTAGTGCATTTAATTATCCTACTTTGTATTAAACTATCGTAATTTGTATACCATAGCAATGTTAATATTTTACCAAAACGTAAATCGTATCAGAACTAAAATTAAGGAATTTTATCTTAGCATACTGAACTCTGATTATGAGATTGTTTGTTTGACTGAAACGAATCTCAACAATAATATTTTTGATGACGAACTTTTTGACTCTAGGTACAGTGTAATAAGACGAGATCGATTTGCGTCATGCAATGGTAAGACTGAGGGCGGAGGTATTCTGATAGCAATAAAAAAAGACATTAGCTACATTCGTCAGAAGTCATGGGACTGCGAGGTGGAGGATTTGTGGATTACTGTTCTTCCAAACTCAATGAGCAGTATTAAATTAAATATATGTTTATGTTATTTACCACCAGACTTACCTTTGGCCTTTCTTGAGAGATTCTACTCTAATCTGCAAAATGTTGTTCACAATACTTCCTCTGATGGTGAATTCTTGTGTTTGGGTGACTTCAACACACCTGACATGCACTGGTCACTCTCGCCTGATTCCACTATGATTGCTAATAACTTCCATAGTCAAAAATCAAATTTACTTATAGATACTACTCTGTCATGTAATCTTCTTCAATTTAATAACATACCCAACAGCAACGGTCGTTACCTGGACCTCATTTTTTCAACCCTTCACGCTATTCGGGTATGCGATGCCGATCCTTTGAGTCGTATGGATAATCATCATCCCCCCCTGTGTGTTGATATACCTTCTGCAAGCAACGCAAACAGCAGATTTTTTAAAAGTAAGAAACAAACTCGCCTTAATTATCGAAGATGTAATTTTTCTGACCTGTGTAGAGATTTGGAAGCTATTGACTGGGAGGATATTATGACGTCAATTGATCACGGGGCCCTTTCGGTTGACAATATGGTATCAGTCTTCTACAACAAGCTTATGAGCATAATTGAGCAATACACTCCACTCACTAGAGACGACTCTAACATGTACCCACACTGGTTCTCGCCTTCGCTCAAACGTAGCCTTCAGGAAAAAGCTAAATTTCACCTTCGTTTTAAAACTTTCAAAAACCCTCGTGACTACGATACTTTTTCTCTGCTGCGTCGTAGATGTAAAAAACTAATAGCTAACGATTATAATATTTTTGTTTCATCAGTAGAGACATCATTAGATGGTAGTCTCAAAAGCTTTTGGCGTTTTATTAATGGAAAAAAAGGCTCGAACGGCATTCCTCAAACAATTAAATATGGTAATTTAATATCATCTGATCGAAAGGAAGTGTGTGAGCTTTTCTCGAACTATTTTAGCTCGGTTTATGAAAAATCTGAACAACTAAATAGTTTAAACTTGGGTACTAATTGCCGAAACGCAGTTCTGAGCGATGTTGTCATCTCTAAACAGGAGATATTGCGTAAGATAGCTCGTCTCGATCCCAATAAAGGGTCTGGTCCAGATGGAATCCCCCCCCACTTCATTAGAAGATGTGCTAAACAATTGTGCACTCCTTTATATTATATTTTTAATAAATCCCTTCATGCAGGAGTTTTTCCCAGCTTATGGAAGACTGCTCACATTACTCCTGTGTTCAAGTCGGGTGATAAATCATCATGTGAAAACTATCGGCCTATTAGCATACTCTCATGTCTCGGTAAGATCTTCGAATCTCTGGTATATGACTCTCTTTATTACCACTTGGAGCCACTTCTATCGCCTCGCCAGCATGGTTTTATTAGGAAGAGATCTACGACCTCAAACCTCCTGGAATATAAGCACTACCTATGTAGTGCTTTTGCCAAGACTGGTCAGGTGGATGCTGTCTACAACGATTTCTCCAAGGCTTTTGATAAGGTGAATCATTCAGCGTTGTTTATTAAGCTAGCCTCTTACGGTATTCATGGTAACTTGTTGCGTTGGATAGAGTCGTATCTCTATCGTAGAAATCAACTTGTGGCCATTAAGGGGTTCACTTCGTCGCCTGTTGAGGTAACATCTGGGGTTCCTCAGGGGTCCCACCTTGGTCCATTGTTTTTTGTTGCATTTGTAAATGATCTCATTGACAGAATTAGGAATCCCTGTTTGCTATACGCCGATGACTTAAAGATTTACTCTATCATCTCTTACACTAGGGACTCTGTAGCACTCCAAGCAGATATAAACGCTGTGGATGAATGGTGTGCTGATAATCGTATGTTTCTCAATGCTGAAAAATGCTTTGTTGTATCCTTTACAAATAAGAAACATAAAATTCTAACTGACTATAAACTCAAGAGTCACGTCCTTGAGAGGAAATCGCAGGTTAGAGATCTTGGAGTTATCTTTGACGAAAAGCTTAATTTTCATGCCCACTATGACTACATCACGGCTAGGTGCTCCAAGCTAATTGGTTTTATATCAAGATCCACAAGAGACTTCAAAAATCCTAGGAGCCTCATCTGCCTGTACCAATCACTTGTTCGCAGTATTATGGAGTATAACTCAGTAGTTTGGTCTCCTTTCTACAAAGTGCATATTGAGCGCCTTGAGAAAATCCAGAGAAGGTTTGTCAAAATATTAGGATACAGGTGTGGCATACATCGAACTCTACCAGCATATGGGGATAGACTAAGTCGATTCAAACTCATGTCTCTGGAAACCCGTCGCCAATACCTTGATATGATCATTTTTTTCAAAATTATTCACTCGGAAATTGACTCCCCCAACTTACTCTCTACCATTGGTTTTAACACCAGGACGAGATCTCGTTATCCATTTCAAAAAACTTTCGCCCTACAAGTCTGTACCAACAATACGTCTTATTACAACCCTGTGGTCAGAATGTGTCGTCAGTACAACGATCTTTTAGTTAATAATAGTGATAATATTGACATTTTTTATAGAAAACTATTTAAATTTAAAAAAGACGTTGAAACCATTCTCATTAAGGAGAGTGGTCTTAATTTTCTGTAATTTTCCCTTTATTATTAATATATATATATATATATATTTCCTAGCCCTAATCAAATTTATTGTTTAAAAAAAATATATATATTGTAATTAAAAAATAATGCATGCTTACATATTTTTATCTGATTTTTTTCTCTTTAATTATTATTTACTTTTAATTTCATTTTGTATTTACTTCACATAAACTGCTCTTTGATCATGCTGTGTACACATATTTAGGGATACAGTCTAGTTTTAATTATTGTGTGTTTCTAGTTGTATAATATTTGATTGTATTCTGTTTTGTGTGCCAAATAAATAAATAAATAAATAAATAAAAAAAATAACTATTACGATATTGGCTTCGGTACCCCCCGAACAGACGTCTGCTCAAAGTGTCTAGAATTTACCGAGAAAATAAAGACGGAGACAGATCCCAACAAAAAAAACCCAGCTTATAACTGAAAAAAGGGTACATTCATTGAGAGCAAAAGCCTTCTTCGAAAAGTTGAGAGAATCATGCGATGGACTCAAAATTATATCATTTGACTGTCAGAAAAATTTTCCTCTGCCTAAGCTGCCAGATCAAATGTCATATTATAGTCGGCAGCTATATTATTATAATTTTACTATGGTAGAAGGATCCTCCCGACAAGCTTTAGCGAAAGAACGGGTGTTCGCTTATCATTGCACAGAAAATGAATTCTCTAAAGATTCTAATTTGGTGGCTTCCGCTGTTTATCACCGTTTATGTAACACTGACAAAACGGGCATAACAAATATTCGCTTGGTTGCTGATGGATGCGGAGGCCAGAACAAAAATTGTATTCTCATTGGAACATGCTCCAAATGGTTGTTAGAAAATCAGAGTGTCAAAGGTATTGAGATGGTTTTCCCCGTCACCGGCCACTCATACATGCCCGCTGATAGGCAATTTGGCATAATAGAAAAAAACTAAGAAAACTAGAAGTAATAGTTGAACCGAAGGAAATAAGTCAGGTTATCGGCGAAACATCAACGTTGGTTAAATTTGGGACGGATTGTCTTGTCTACAACTGGAGAGATGCAGTGAAAAGTGTCGTAAAGCCAACAACGTCATGGCCTATGGCTTTTATGGAGTGTAAAAGGTTTAATAAATAAATAAATAAATAATGCTGGACAATTCACACAGCATTATCTAGCCCCATGGTAAGCAGAGCTTGTGTTATGGGTACTAGATAACTGATATACATAATACAATACATTACATAGATAGATATTTTTTATTATACATAGAAAACGACCAGAACACCCGAAACAAATATCTGCAGATCGTACACACAATTGTTCCGAGGCGGGAATCGAACCCGCAACCTCCTGCGTCGCAGGCGGACCTTCGCCCACCGCGCCACATCAGTCGTTTATACTGAAAAGGTCAAAGACATCTGGAAACATTCTTGTCAGAGGTGAAACCTTCTACAAAAGTGATTTGGCCAAAAGCGTAAACGTATGCCAACGCCAAAAAGTTATAGGCATGATTGATTAGTCCGCAAGCCATGTCTAATGTGGTTCCGGTGAATAAAAATAAGCTAACAAACGTCGACGCGTCATTTACAATGAGCACACGAGATCTGCTATAACTGTCCTGGACGTGCAAGAAGCAATGATTCGTCATTGGCTTGGAGAAGCGGCGAAAAAGAAAAATTACAGACAACAGACTAGATCCACAAGTTCTGCAGTAGCTGCTACACACCATCTTTCACAAATACCTCGGAAAGATGGAAAGCTCATTCGAAAGCGATGTGTCAATTGTTACGCTAAAAAGAGAGCAGAAGGAGGAAATCCATTGCAAGCAAAACAGGTGAATACAGAATGCACGGATTGTGGAAAATGTTCAGGGTCTGGACCGCCAAGAGACTGCTTCTCGCAGAAAAATTCTCCTCTTTCATGGGATTCCTGAGTCTGGTGAATCTTCAGTTGAAAACTTGGTTATAAATTTATTATCCAACCAATTTAAAATGTCCGATATTGTTCCGGATCTTATCACTTGCTACCGATTAGGCTCTAACAGTAGCAAGCCCAGGCCTGTTCTGGTACGTTTCGGGAGTCACCAGCTACGTTCTCTTGTTTGGAATACCAAGACCTGTCTCAAAGGAACCGATGTCGCGGTGTCCGAGTTTCTGACCAAACCGAGGCACGATGTGTTCATGGCAGCGCGCAAGCACTTCGGCATACGTCGATGTTGGACATCAGAGGGCAGAATTATCATCGCCCTGCCCGATAACAAACGCCGTAAGATCGAAGCGATGTCGGAGCTGAAGCAGTTGCTTGCCGAGTTCCCCACGCCACCCGAAGAGAAAGCCCCAAGTGCGTCGCGAACCAAAGGAAAGGTGCGTCGCGAACCTCTTCGGTTCCTGTGGCTCAGCCAGGCTCCAGCAAGCGCGATACAAGATCGAGGCGTCCACGATAACAACAGTGATTTACAATTCTCAATGAAGAACGGATCGCTAACGATACTTGCGATAATTTGCTTTGCTTCTGTTGTTATTGTTACTTTACTACATTACTTGGTAACATAATATCTAATCTTTTTTTAATTTTTTTCTATAGTGGTCTTTGCATATTATCTGTCACTTTTGTAAATAGGGGAGAGATTATGTACTTTTACATTAAAATAACCTTTGACATCGATTGACCAAGTGACATTTGACGTTGACACTCAGATTTGTTACTGCTTCTTTTTTTTATTATACTTTTCTCTCTCGTTTGCGTTGTGCATATTGCCTCACGCCCAAGACTTAAGACATGTGTAATTTCAATTTTATTCTTTAACCCTTAACCACCTGACGTACGTCTCACAGACGCAAGGAAATTAAAAACGTTAATATTTTGGCGCGCAAAACACGTATCAACTTGTACGTCCCTGTACCTTCCCGCCGCGTCCCTCAGTACCGTGTAAGCGCTTGTCGTGGTTGGAGGTGCACGCGTTTATCACTGGTAAGTAAAAAACTGTCGTTGTCCGTCTGTGAGACGTATGGTAGGTGGTTGCGTGACTTTTTTGAAATCGTGTTTTTTTGTGTTTTAGTTTAAAATGGCTTCTAATGATGATGTTATTGAGCGTTGGTTAGAACAAGATCCATCTGACGACGAAAACCTACCAAATGATGAAGGCAGTGATATCGATTTGGATATTGGCGTATAGTACGCATTGGAGGATAGCTGCGAATCGAATCCCGAAGGCGAAGGATCAAATACTGAGGAGAATCACGACATAGTTGTATCTCAACCTCCGGTTTTACCTGCAGAGCAAGAATTTTCGTCTGAAGATGAGGAACCTTTGTCACAAATGCGATCAAGACCTCGAAAAAAGAACTATTTTGGTAAGAATCGCTTTCGGTGGTCTTCTGCTCCTTCTTCATTACGGTCAAGAACATTACAGCATAACATAGTTGAAGAAAGAGAAGGTATAAAGCCATCCTACCGAAATGAACTGAATGCTTCCTCTTCACCACTGGATATTTGGGAGAAATTCTTCACCGACGAAATGCTTGAAAAAATCGTTCAAAACACAAATGTAAAGATCCAAGAAATTAGACCCAATTACCAAAAACCAACCTGTGTTCACGACATGGATCTTACGGAATTAAAAGCTTTTATAGAACTTCTCTTCTATACAGCTATTATCAAAGAGAATCACGAACATTATACATCATGGTATAATAGTGACGGTACTGGACGGGAAATATATAGCTGCATCATGAGCAAAAACCGATTGGAAGTATTGCTGAAAACCCTTCGGTTTGATGATTCCGAGACCAGAGTAGCACGCCGAGAAAACTATCCTTCTGCGCCTATTGCCGAGCTCTTCAGCTCATTTATTGAACAATGCCAAGCTGTTTATGCGATTGGCAGTTATGCATGTATCGATGAAATGTTGCTGGCATTTCGAGGAAGATGCAGGTTTAAAATGTATATGCCGAAGAAACCTGCCAAGTATGGAATAAAAATACAATGCCTTACAGACGCAAGGTCGGGGTATCTTTTGAATGCCTATATTTACCTAGGAAAAGACTCTGATGGACTGAATTTACCAACAGAATATCAGAAATTGAAAAAACCAACTCAAGCTGTACTGCGACTTATTTCTCCGATAGAAAGATCAAATCGGAATGTTACGACGGATAATTGGTATACTTCTGTTGAGCTTTTAGATGCACTGAAAGACAAACATCTAACCGTTGTGGGAACGATGAGAAAAAACCAAAGAGAAATACCTCCAGAATTCTTACCAGCCCGTCACCGACTTGTCGATTCAACAGTCTTTGGTTTTACAAAAGATATAACGATATCATCTTACGTCCCAAAGCCAAATAAAGCAGTGATCACCGTGTCAAGTATGCATCATATGCCAGACGTAGATGAAGTTACCAAGAAACCAGAAATCATACTTTTCTACAATCGAACCAAGATCGGAGTGGATCTACTTGACCAAAGGTGTTCCAACTATACTACAGGTCGTCGAACGCGTAGGTGGCCATTGGCAGTATTTTACAGGATGCTCGATATTTCGGCTTCAAACTGCTACGTTGTCAGTTTATCTGCCCAAGGCCAAGGACAAAAGATTGAGAGCAGGTTCAAATTTATGAAGAGGCTAGCTGAACAGCTCACCAGACCGCATATGGAGCGTCGAGAAAACAATGTGAAAATTCAACGTGGCATTCGAATCGCACTTCGTCGCATCCTTCACTGCAACAATGACTCCACTCCACCAGCTCCACCAGGTGGAAGCAGTTCCGAAGATAGATTGGTTTCTCGAAAAAACTGCTCAACATGCGACTCTAAAAAGAAACGCAGGACACAATACATGTGTTTTGAGTGTAAAAAGCCGATTTGTATTATTGAATGCTCCCACAAAATGTGCATTCACTGTCGCGAAAATCTGTAAGATTGATGCCCTGCAATTTTGTCGAAGATATGATTATAAAGAGAAAGTTTTCATTTAATATTACTTGTTGATTACTATATTTTAATAAATAGAAAGAAAGAAGTTCCTAACACATGTGATTATTTTTGTTAATCTCGTTTTTTGATTAAGAAAATTTTTATGCTAGAATTAAGAGTTGTTTCAAACAAATTAAGATTTTAAGAAAATTTGTTGATTTTTATGTGCCTTGTTTGCTTTAATAAATACTTTGATATATATTTTAATTAATTTTAATTCAAAAACAAACCTTTCACCCTTCGATTTTACATACGAAAGTCTTTTCATTCGTCCGTCTGTGAGACGTATGGTAGGTGGTCAAAATAGCTTGCATTCCGGTGTACCTGTGGCGAATCGATTTATCGATCGTTACAACACTACTAGAGGCCCCCTCCCTACACGGGCTTTGATCAAAATGATTGGGATTGAATTCGTGATATGTTATTGTTATTTTACATTTTCCATGCAATCACGTTATTTTACTTGTAATAGAAGAATACAACCATCTCCAAATAAACTGCAGTGATTATCCGCTCTTTTATTTACATGGTCTTCCCATGTAAATAAAAGAGCGGATAATAAAAATGTATCCCCCATATACCTACAACACCAAAAAAGTACAATTGGATCACTAACAATAGAATGGTACCCACCTATTATTAAGAAAAAAAGGGATTTAAAGATTTGTTTAGAGGTTGGCCCAAACATTTATTTATATTTTTCTAAATCTCAATATACGTACAATATACGTTATATATAAGTATGTATTTGGATAGAGGTCACTAAAACAAATAAAAAATATCTGTAACATAATGTCCTAACTAAAGCTTCAGGTTTCCGAGATATTCTCAGATGAAAATAACTATATTTTATCTTCATATATGTATTATGTGAATATCTCATAATATAACGCCTGACGCTTTAGGACAGTATGTTCCAGAACATTTTTTATTTCTTTTAGGATCTTGTACCCAAATATATAATATTTATTGTGTGCCGCGATTTCAATTATGATTTATTATCACTTCTCCGTAAGAAACCCATGAATTTGCAAATAAATAAGTTTATAGACTATTGATTTATTTGTATTCACTTAATAATATATGTAGTTTATGTGTAATAAAAGTACCTACAGTGCGACATAAAAGAGTAGAAATTAATAATTGGAGAACTAATAAGTCTATCTTACTGGCAACACCAAAAAAAAGTATGTAAGCTGTCAATCACTGTAAACATTCCATATAATTTCGTGCGTTTTTATGGATTTTACCTATTTTCGGATGGTGTACAGTAGAAAAACAGTGCGATCATGAACAAAGTTATTCGTGGTGGTGCCCGTCAGAAAATATACAAAGTTTTCATGCGGTGCATGGCCGAATATCAAGCCGAAAGTCTATTGACAGAGCTAGACGATGTTTACAAACGTACGGCTGATTTTACTGGTGAGTGGCTATTGAAAATTGTACAAACACAAAAATAAACCTTTGTTAAAGTAAAAATTAATAGATATTCTTATGAAATCAGCAAAATCATACCTTCCGATTTATTTTTGAGGTTATTCTAAGATAAACAAATTCCATAGTATTTATAGCGCGACTATTGCAATTTACAATGATACTTGATTTTACGAATTGAATTAGTATCTATATTTTACAAATTAATTATAACTACATATCAGCAATATCAGTGAAAGATGTTGGCTTAGATCATGAATGCAAGAGTAGTATTATAATGATATTATATTTTAATAATTTATATCAATATTGTTTTTGTTTTAGGCGTCTCTGAGAGTACAGTACATCGGATAGCTAAGCATGACATTGGAAGTGGCGGGAAGTTCTCGACAGCTGCTAATCATAGAAAAGGTCGTCCTGCAAAAGTTTTGGATGATTTTGACAAATGTGCAATAAGACAAAAAGTGCATTATTTTTATACAGTAAAAAAAAGAAGTACCCTTCCTCATGGAAGGAGTAGAATATTTAGATTTTGATCTATTGTGATAATAATAAAATGATTATAAATAGAAGTATAACTGATTTGATATAGTCGTGTTTTTTTTTCATATTATGTATGGTAAGCCGAAAAGCAGTCAGTGCACTTGCAAATACAGCAGCTTTTACTATGCGACCAACCCTGTAATCGAAAAAATCAGCTGATCCATACATTAACTTCACATTTTGTGTGGATCAGCTACTTTTTTTGTTGATCCCACTGTACAAGTTGTTCGTACACTGATCTCTTGTCCACTTACCATACCCTTTCCGGATAACTCAGTATATACAAAAATCATCTTATATTTTTCTATATAAGAATTGGTCTTGCAAATGTTATACTAGTAAAAATAATACAAGTATCAAAATCGTTTGTTTCTTAATAACTGTGTTGCTATATGCAAGACACAAAAGCGATAGTGGCGCCCTCATTTATTGTCAACTCTTTTATGTCGCACTGTACTGTCAATATGTTTATATCTTTGAATTTATTACGCAGGGATTCTCTGGGACCCATATTATAGATCGCACGAACAGCCCTCTTCTGCAACACAAAAACGGTGTTTATATCTGCAGCGTTCCCCCACAATAGTATGCCATAAGACATAATACTATGGAAGTAGCTGAAATAGACTAGTCTAGAAGTATCAACGTCTGTAAGGTGACGGATTTTTTTAACTGCATATGCTGCAGAACTAAGTCTTTTCGATAGCTTATCTATGTGTGGGCCCCATTGAAGTTTACTATCTAAGGTTATTCCTAAGAATACGGTATTGTCTACAATTTCTAGCGTTTCTCCTTTTACGTTTACATCAGCCTTAACTTGTTTTACATTAGGTAGAATAAATCTTATACATTTTGTTTTGGTTTCATTAAGCAAAAGATTATTGATACTAAACCAATGGACTACCTTTGAGATTGCAGTATTTACATCGTCGAAATTTGGGTTTTGTCGTTTCATTTTAAAAATTAATGAAGTATCATCAGCAAACAATACAATCTCATGATCATTCTTTACAAGATGAGGCAGGTCGTTAATATAAACTAAAAATAGGAAAGGACCCAAGATAGAGCCCTGCGGTACACCCATTGTAACTACAGACCCTTTAGATCGTTTCCCATTAATGTCAACTCTTTGTATCCTATCACTCAAGTAGGTTGATTTTATTACATTTTCACTATTTTTAATTTTCGAGCTTATATAATTTGATTTTGCTGTATTACAAACTTTTCTAAATATTTTTGAGTAATTTTTTACTTTTTCTTTGAATTCCTGGCTAAAATTGTACTGCTTTTCACTGTACAGTTCATACAACTTTTGTCTACTCTTATGTATACCTACTGTTGCCCACTCACTAAAGCTAAGTTTTTCTGAGACCAAGATTGATTTGGGTATGAATATTGAATTGAACGCAGTAGTGAATTTATTAAAAAAACTACAATACGACTCATATGGATTGTTAAGTGAGTAGTTAGGTGATGGTTTAAAATCCCAATCCAATTTCAACCGTTCAAATCGATCTGTGGTCACAGGAATGTACTTAATTATTTTTTTACAATTATTATTTTTTACTTGATGTATTAATTTAATTAGTTGACCTAAGCGGTCTGATTTTAAATTGCTTATAATTTTATGACTGACAATTTTTTCATTTTGCAAAACAAATATATTATCTATACATTTTGCTGATGTTTCAGTTATTCTAGTAGGTTCCATAAATGTTGGCCTAAGATTATAAGATTTAAATAAATTTGTTAATCTACTACTGAGAGAGTAAACTTCTAAAAGATCAATATTAAAGTCCCTATCCATATTTTTCTCAAATATTTCAAAAGAAGCTGATGGTGGGCTGTATACGCTTGCTACAATAGTATGCTCCAACTCAACACATGCTACTTCAATGTGGCTTTCAACGGATAAACATACTATGTCTTTACGTTCTTTGTATTTTATAAGTTTATGTAGTAATATTAAAGAGCCTCCACGAATAGCATGTGATCTGCAAAAAGAACTACCAACCTGGGGCCTAATTCCACTATTTTTAAAACAAACACGACTATGGCTCCATACAATTGTCATAGCTATTGTGTCTTACGTTTATATGGTATCCTACTAAATTGTGACAGCTGTCTCAATCGCTTACTATTGTATTGTTATTGAGTAGTATGGTAGGTGTTGCCGTATACATCATAAAATAAATATGAAATGGCGGACCAAATATTTATGAATCCGTGCACTCATAATTAAGGGTTTATAGGTATCTAACAATTCAAATTATTACTGCAATTGCGTAAAAGTCTATTTACATCGCTCTCAAATACTTACAACGCAACAAAATCACGATTTTAATAAAATTTGTGAGTAGTAAGCTTTAATGACATAGATAAAAAAGTTTTAAGTTGTCAATGTAAACGTCATATAGCAACTCATGTCAAAGTTACTTGTATTCAAGAAAGAAAACATTTTGTTATTTATGTTTGATTTCCCACACAAAATCAATGGATAATGGTACTGCTGAAACAAATTAAGGCCCTCCTTGACTACCTCGACTACCACCGATATTTGGCGCTAGGGCATTAATCTAGAATGCCTTATCTTATCCTAGAGCTATCTCGAAGGAAGTGGAACGATCTCATAAAGAAATGGTATTAGCTCAGACTCGCCATCAAAAACGGGAGACGAGTGGAGATTGGTAAGAAATGCAACTACTATTCTATTCTACTCCATTTTTTATCGCAAACAAGTACAGAGAGCCCATAATACCATGTAGTTACTTAGTTAGTTTCACACTATTACAAGCATAAACTAGTACCTACTAATTTTTATTATTATTGTTATATTAGCCCGCAGTGTCCCACTGCAGGCCTCCCCCCCTTCTTCCACTCATCTCGGTCCTCAGTAAGAAGAACCCACTCTTTGTTGTATAGGTCTACCTACTAATACCTAATAATAATCTACCGTTCTTTTTCAGTACTACAATGAATACAAAATATGAAAATGTATGCTGTCGTCGCTTCATTGTTGCAACTACAAAGATTTACATGGTCTGCGGAGCATTATTTTTCCCACTCAATCTTCGTGTCTTTCGAAAACATAACACAATTATAACCTACCTATGTAAAACAATTAGACAAGTGTTTATCTTAGAGCGCTTTTGATTAGTTTAAGTGTTGTTTTAATTAGCATAAGTGTACATACATTATTATATTATGAATAAAAAATGTGTATATAAAAAATGGTATTTATTTTTACTCTAAACCTGCAGATTCTTGGATACTCAGTAGAATACAAGATTTTTTATGCCAACATAGAAATTTTTGAATGAAAAGTTTAACTGATAGCAATAACAGAAAACAATGTGGTAACAGCTTATCTTTAAAAACTAAAACACAAACTACAACAATGCATAATCTCACATGTGGAGTTAAAAGTGTTTAAATGAATTTATTAATACTATTTACATTATCATCATGACAGCCATTATCTTGTCGACATGGCTGATTCCATGCCTTGCCACTATTTGCCAACTACAGCTTGCTGCATTGCTCGACCGGCTAGAAGTTTTGGTTTGACTCTACAACAACAGCTTTCAGCGCTGGCTTTCAATTCTTCTGCAATCTGTAGAAAATTATAACAATGAATGTATATACATTATGTATAATTAGGATTTAGGTACAAAGTGTGAGGGGTACTAAACAGCTAAGCTAGCTTCTGTTTTAATCATGACGATATGGTAAGTAAAAGGTCTCGAGTTTAAGGGAGACAGACACTTATCTGATTTCGACAGTTTCTAATCTATATATAGGTATCATATTCATGAATTCACTTGCTCTTTAATTTGTTGCTTTGATCTCTTTGTGTTGGCAAAGGAACATATATGGGATAGACCAAAATAAGTGCCACCAACACCTCCCTCACAGCTCTGGAAACAGCAGGCTATGAGCGACAAATGCCAGTGCAGTCAATATCTGCAAAATAAATTGTTTTAAATAGTAGGTACTATCTAGTTATAAAATAAACATTGTAAAGCTTAGGCAAGAGGGAATTTAATCAACAAAGATAGTTTGTTTTACTTACATTGGTCATTATGGAAATGCCATCAGATCAGTACGGCCGGCGTTCCTTACGAACATGAGGATTGAGATCTTCCGCTTATGTTTTGACTGTCCCCTTGATAAGACGATAGGTTTTTGTATTCCTTGTCCTGCAATGCAAGGGGTCCAGCGTCTTTCGCAGAAGAGCTCTAGATCGTCGCCGGTTTTGACGCTCTAACAGCCGGCGAGAGTTTATAATGAGTTGCAGACGCGCTCGAATTAGGAAACTCATTGAACTTTTTATTATTTCACTATTATTTCACAAGCACTATAGCACCGAGAGCTACCTTTGTTCAATCGTCCATTATCTCGTCAAAATCTCTAACCATAGCCGTCAAAATAACAATAGAATTCCATGTTTGCTGCCTATCGCAAGCGATACAAGAGACTGTGATTATTAGAATGCGACAACTTGTCACAATTGTAAGTTTCATAGATACGACCACGATACAACTGAGACTGAGAAAGATTGTGCTTGTGGGATACCAATAGGTGTCAATAGTGGCGATTTAGACGCGATACTACTGTCATTGTGAGGAGATTGTGTTAGTGGAATTAGGCCCCTGGTGGTTACTGAAGTTAAACATGAGCTCATAGCTTTTCAGCCAATGTTCTGTGAGGCAGATGATATCAATATCAAATGAGTTCATATACAATTCTAATTCTAATAATTTACTTCTAATTCCTTGAATATTTTGGTACACCAAGTTAGTAAACTTTCCAATTATTTTACAATTTTGTTTTTTTAGTTTTTTATTGTGATTCACAGTAATAATGTTTATAGGGCTAGAGATTTCCTCTATTGTCGCTATTTCTAATTTAAATGACTTGGAATAAGTTCCAAGGTTTGGTTTGTTAAATAATTACAATGCTCAATAGAAGCATTTGTCATAGCCAAGTTTTTGGCTGTTGTTATACTTATAACAGGATCAAAAATATTATATGCTAACAATTTAGAAATAATCATTTTACTTTTTTTGGTCAGATACAAAGTATCCCTTGTTATAAAAGTTTTACTAATAAATTTATTAGTGTCAAAAATTAAAACGTCACTATGACGACATGTCATATTGTATAGCAGCATGTTATTTTTACAAATATTCTCATTTTGCTGTGATGTTAATGATGTTGAGTAATGGAAGGAGCAAATAATAAGTTTCCCTAGTCCATTTTCTATCTTTTCTAGAAGTACTTCAACTAGCCTTATCAACTGTAACATTGCATCCAAACGTGCAGAAGGCAAGCCAATAATCTACTTAGATGAAACTTATGTCCACAAAACCTATAAGCCTAAAAAATGTTGGCAAGGTCCATCAACAAGTGGAATAATTGAAAATATATCGTCAGGAAAACGATATATTATTGTGCATGCAGGATCAGAGAAAGGCCCTGTTCCAAACTCAATATTTAGCACCAAATCGAAAATGGCCGACTACCACCATGACATGAATTCCACAAACTTCAACAAATGGCTTCAAGAAAAGCTTATGCCCAATTTGAATGAACCAAGTGTAATTGTAATGGACAATGCATCATACCATTCTGTCATAATAAATAAAGCGCCCACATCTCAAAATCGAAAGTTAGAGATACAGAATTGGCTTACATTGAATGGTATTTCATTTGAAACATACAATTCAAAAGCAGAGTTGCTCTGCTTAGTAAAACAGAACACACCAGAACCTATTTATGAAGCTGATGAACTTTTAAGCCAAAACGGACATGAAGTGCTAAGACTTCCTTCATATCATTGTGACCTAAATGCTATAGAACTCATATGGAGTCTAGCAAAAAGAAATGTGGGAAGCAAAAATGTAAGCCGAACTCCAAAAGAGTTCGAGGATCTCATAAAACAATCTTTTGAGTGTATTACAGCAGATGATTGGAAAAAAATGACAGACCATGTCATTCATGTGGAAGACAAGTACAAAAGAAGAGACCATATAACTGAAAATAATTTAGAAAGCTTCATCATCAATTTATGAGACAGCAGCGACTCCAGTGATTCTGACGATTCACTCCATGTTGAATTTTTAGATTCAGATTTTGATTATAGTGATTAAAAAACAGTATAAAAATATATGGTGTTGTTTTCTTTGATACATACTCACATAGATTTACAAATATTTAAACTCATGATAATATTGATACTCATGATAGTGTTTGATAGCCTGTTTGTTCATTTAATACGCCACAATGGAGTGACGTATCCGTGTGATGTTTGGTATGGAGTTAATAAAGAGTTAACAAGTTATATAAGCTAACTTTTAATCTCGTCATAACGCGGACAAAATTGCAAGCATCCACTAGTAAAATAAAAATAAATGTCAAAGTATCAAAGTGAGTTGTTCCAACTTTCCTTTTTACTTTAGGGCTGCCATGCTGATATTTTTTAAATTTGCCGCAGTTTTTCAGTATCAACTTTCATTAGCCAGACTCTAGCAGCCAACTTCACATTCAAACTTTTTGTCGCGCGCAGGCGTCAAACTCGATCAGCTGACTCGTGTTCGGAAATGCATTTCAACAAAAGAAGTTTATGGTGAAAAATAAGGTGATTTTTATGTAATTCTACACAAAACGAATAGTTTAATATTTAATGAACCCAGTGAAGTATAATTTTTTATGAATTTTGATAATTTTTAATACAAATTCCCTTATTTATGTGGACAATATTTTAAGGTTATCTAAAAAAATCTCACCGTGATTTGGATCGAGGTGTTTTGATGAGTGATTTTTATTATTTTTTCTGTAATTTTTAGGGATTATTGTGCTTTTATGGTAAAATACGTTACACTTATACGTTATAATAAAAAAATCTAAAACACGCATGAAATCTGGTGGAGAATGAACATAAGTCACTATATGCAGCTAGTAAAGCGACAGGAGTACCTTGGAGCACATTAAAGGACTATGTGAACAGAGAAGACAGGTCGCTGGCTAAGCTAGGCAGACCTTTTGCTTTGACTGCAGATTTAGAGGTAAAGCTTTATCACTATATTATCACAATGCAGGAATTGGGTTTTGGGCTCACAGTAAATCAAATTCGACACACTGCATTTGAACTGGCAAAGACAGGCGATAGAGAATTCCTGCTTAACCCTAACTCCGAGACAGCTAGTAAGTGGTGGTGGGATAATTTTAAGAAGAGGTACCTAACACTTAGAGTAGCTGAAAATCTCTCAGCTTGCAGAGCTTCAATGGCTAATCCTATTTTGATTGCTGATTTCTTTGACAAGCTAGAGACTTTATTAGCTAAATTGGGCATCACAGATTGCGCAGACCGCATCTGGAATTGCGATGAAACAGGCTTGACTTATGTTACTAATAAAGGAAGAGTGGTCACCGCCATTGGTAGACGCTACATATACAATAGAACATACGCTGAAAAAGGAACAACCACAACAGTAATGGGCTGTATTTGTGCAGATGGCACGTGGCTACCTCCACTGGTAATATTTAAAGGAATAAGGTGGTCAGATGTTTTAAAGCAGGATGCGTTTCCAAATTCAATGGTAAGACTATCTCCAAAATGCTGAAATCTTTTTAGAGTGGTTCCAATTCTTCATAAAAGCAATTCCAGATGCTCGACCTGTAGTATTATTGATGGATTCTCAGGCGTTGTCCCAATAGAACGCGAATGCGCGATCATCGTAAGTTCGCGCGAATTTTACTCGTACGAACGCGCGATCAAACATATTGAACTCTAATAGGTGTCCTAACTGACAATCGCACGACGCGGTCGCGCGACTCAAATGTTTGAAACTCTATTCGCGCGAACTTAGTTCGTACAAACGCGCGATCAAACATATTGAATTTGAATAGGTGTCCTAATTGAAATTCGTGCGAAAACGTCGGCGTGGTACCGCGCGCGCCCGTGCCCCTCTCGCCTTGCCGGCCCAGCCGGCCGGCCGGCCGCCATTCTGTAAACTTGACGTCAACGCAACGCACGTGTTTGATTGCGAGAATTGTGTAAAATGTCATTTGAAGATAAATTGATAATTGAGGTGCGTAATCGACCAATTCTTTGGGACAAACGCAAAGATGACTACAAAAACCGTCTAAAGAGTGACAGAGAGTGGAGTTTGGTTGCGAGAAGTGAAAATAAATATAGTATATTTTTTATTTATTACTTATTTTCTTTACTACATTATTTACGACGAATTTGAGAAATAATTAGTAAAATTCTGTCTTGCAATAATCGCAGCTCTGGAAGTGTTATTATTACGCCTGGTTCTGTTTAATGTCGTCAATGTGTTGTGCCGTCGACGATTTATAAGGTGTTGTCGATCGCTATAATATGTTTTGTCCATATCTAAAGTCCATGTTTAAAGGTACAAAAGCGATAATTTCCAAAAATTTAAAAAAAAAATATTTAAAAAAAAATCTTGAGGCCTAGGTGAAATTTTTTGGGGTAGGTAGTTAGCAGACCACCCCCCCTACTTCCCATTTTCGTATGTTCAACGTTCTACCGAACACCCTGTATAGAGAAAAGTTATTTGTATATTCTTATCACATTAATATTTTTATGATTGTTATAGAAGCCGACGTCAAAAACAAGTGGAAAAATTTGAGAGACGTCTTCATGAAGGAAGCCAAGAAAGTACGTCGTCAAACAGGGTCTTTAGTCGTTTCGCACCGCGAGCGATTCGAACCGCGGTGCAAATCGCCCAAGTATTCCTTTTGAATGGGTTCTTTCGCACCGCGGTGTGAATAGACTAAACCTTTTTTGAATTAGTCAATTCATATCGCAGAGAGTAACAATGCGGTTTTCTTTTTGAATGGGTGAATTCTGACAAAAATAATGTAGTTTAATTACACATCTCTTAAAGTACAGTCAGGCACAATAATTCTTAGGTTACAAATTAATAACTTAAGCACACTAAGTATTTTTTTACTATGTGAACATCGCCGTCAACCCCATACATTCCAAGAATCTGAGGTAAAATTAACCCTTTGTATAAAAGTAGACTTACCGGTCATATAAACAATAGAATAACCTGGAGGAAACAAAAGCATCTACCAATCAGCAAGCACGTGCAAGGGGCACATGCTTGCTGATTGGTAGAAGTTGCTTTTGATTGCACTGGGGATACTGATAAGGTCACAGTTTCTTATCTACTTTGAGAGTGACGTGACAGGATAATTGTTATTCAAATGTGTGATGTGTTGTGAAGTTTATATGGTAAGTACAACTTATGATATTTATAGTGGTTAGTCTCCAAATAGAGCATAAAAACTCTTTGATCTCATGTAAGACTGCCCTGCCCGCGATTTTTAGAAAAAGATAACTATTTTTTCGAAATGCACCTTCGAAAAGTGAAGTTTGCTGTCATTATTATGACATAAATATCTTTAAATATTTACAAAAGAAAAACAATACAGAATAATAATTTTTTCTTCAGGTCGCTGTTATTGACTCTAGTAAAAAATGGATGGGCATTCGTCAAATTCACATGGCCCCAGTCAAACCAGCACTGTTGTAGAGTTTCGAAAAACCAAGAGAGGGGGCCAAATGCTATGCCGTGCTGGATACAACTTTGTATTGAAAAGGACGAACAAAGACGGCTCTAATTTATGGAGGTGTACCAAAAAAGACTCTAGTAAGTGTAATGCAACACTCAAAGTGAAGCAAAATCCACTTGAAATGGAAATTGACCAACAGATGCATTTATGTACTGAAACACTGCAAAAGAATATTAATAAACCAGTAACGCAAATTTTTGGGGAATCTGTACAAAATCTTGTAAATAAGGGAATAGATTTATTGACTCCATTACCTCAATTTGATAATATCAAGAAAAAACTTTATAAAGTGAGAAACAAGTCGCAAGGCGCTAAAAAACTTAACTTCCTTAAAGCCTGTGATCTTCATGTACCACAAAAGTATGAAGAATTATTGTTTGCAGAATACAAAGACAAAAAGAAGCGAATCCTTTTTTTTGCAAAAAAAGAAATGATTAAATATTTGAAAGAATCGACAAGATTTCTTGTCGATGGTACATTCAAAATTTGCCCGAAGTATTTCTGTCAAGTATACACAATTCATGCAGATATCGGCAGCCGCAATGAAGACTATGTCAATGTGGTTCCTGTGCTGTATGCATTGCTCCCCGACAAAAAAAGGACTACCTATGAAATTTTGTTTCAAATTATTAAAAGTCAAGTCAAAGATTGGAAACCTACGCAAATTTCAATGGACTTTGAAGTGACTGCGATTTCGGCCATAAAAGATTTATTTCCAGAAGTGAAAATAGTTGGGTGTTATTTTCACTACAGCCGCAGTTTATGGCGAAAGGCTAAGCAATTGGGAGTAGTAAAATCAAAACTAGGTAAAATCCATGTTAAATTATGCACAGTATTGTCACATTTACCTCCGGACTTGTTGGATGAAGGGTGGCTGTACGTGATGGAAGAAAGTCCCAACAGTACCGAAGTCACTAAGTTCAACGATTATTTTGTTAAAACATGGTTAGAACATGATATACTCTCAAAGTCGTGGAACACCTTCAATCAAAGTGACAAAACCAATAATATGGTGGAGTCATGGAATGCCAAAATAAAAAAGATTATTCCAGAAAAACCCAATATTGCAAAATTTTTAAATGGAATACAAAAGGATGCCAACTTCTACTCTGGAATATTACGCAGATCAGGTGACATACGAATTTCGAAAAGGAAACCAGAAACCATTGAAATGAACCGAAGAATTCATACAACCATACAACAGTTATTGACTGGAGATATCTGTCGGCCATTGCTTAGAAAAATTAAGAGTTTTAGTTTGAGTTCAAAAGTCTTGGTTGAATTTAAAAATGTTACGACTTGATTACCTAGTCTTAAGTAAATAATAATGTACGTCATACCTTTGATTAGCAATAGTTTTTTAGTAAAATGTATAATGTTGATTAAACTGGGATTTAAAACCTACCTTATTACTATAAAAAAGACAGAGTTTTTTTAGTTCGTTTTTTCCCGTGGTTCGAAACGACCCATTTCAAAAGAATCTTGGGCGATTCGCACCGCCGTAACCACTGCGGTGCGAATGGCCCTATTCAGAAACAGTTCTTGGGGTTTTCGCACCGCGGTTCGAACCGCTCGCGGTGCGAAACGACTAAAGACCCGTCAAACATAGATAAAAGAGTTTCAAGTTGTCAATGTGAACGTCACAGGCAACTCATGTCAAAGTTGAAAGTTATTCGAATTCAAAACGGAATAGAACACTTGTTGATATTTTTTTAGGAATATTTGTTTTGTGAACTTTTGTGTCAACCTACACAAAACAATGATGAGTCTCAGTGCATGATAAGAGATTACTACAATAACTATACCGATCTTGAATAGAGAGGGGCATCTTCGAACTAATAATTTTTAAGTTAAAAGAAAATGTTTAGATGAGTGCATTCCTCTTGTAATAATTATAATAATTTAGTTATGTCAACAGATTTTTTTTATTTTACTTACCCTCATGTAATCCTTTAGAAGCGTCTCATAAATTGCCTTACACGTTTCCGGTATTAATTTACTTAAGGATGATGAAGACAATCCCGTATTATATCTTCATAAGGACGTCCGGTCGCTAGAAACCTTAACGTGGCAACCAACCGTTCTTCTGCTGTTATACATTTTCTCATAACTGTATCTTGCTTGGTTATTTTGGGACGCACCAGTGCTAATAAACAATCGAAATCGTCTCTATCCATTCTTAGGTAATTTTTAAAATCTTCTGGGTGACACTCTCGTAACTCTCTTAACATTGGTAAATGTCCAAATCTTCGTCTGTATTGTTTTACCCACATTCGCCGTTTTTTTCGGTCGTTTAAACTAACTACAAATCCAGCTAACGCGATGACCAAGCGAGTATCCATTTTTCTTACTGCTCTGAACTGAGCAAAAAACTTTTAAAACGTAAACCGTTCCACGCGCCAATCCAAACTGCGGTCGAAACTCTTGAAAATCACTTTACACGCACAGTTCGGATCGTTTGCCTAAATTATGTAAGATTCGCCGGCGTTCCAATCTGTGGACAATTTTTTATCATAATTAGCACGACAGTTTGATCCGCCGTCCAAACTGCACAGATCCATCTGCGGTTTGGAACGCAGTCCCAGATGCGCGGTCCGAACTTTACGTGTGGAGGCCGCTAATAGAATGCCAGTCCCGTAGGTACCTACTGGTTGACGACTTGTATTCTATCGTAGCTACGTACTTAGGTATCTAGTTCACGTATTTTTCTATTCTCCATTCATTTCATAACAGTATTATATTTATGATTGTTTTAGGTGACATGGCTTCCACATCCGGAAAAAAGCGCTCGTATAAAGAAGCATTTCTACAATGGGGTTTCACGAATATTGTTGACAGAAATACAGAAAAACCACAATGCGTTTTATGCAATAAAGTTCTTAGTGCAGAAAGAATGAAACCGAGCAAATTAAAAGAACATTTCGAGAAAGTTCGTAATAAGGAGTTCGTAGGTAAAGACATTGATTTTTTCAAGAGAAAAGAGAGCGTCCTGAAGTCTTCGCGATTGGATTCGACCGGAAATGTTCAAAAGGCAACTGATGCGTGCCTCCAAGCTTCGTACCAAATTGCGTATCGCATTGCTATGAACAAAAAATCGCATACTATAGGAGAGGAACTCATCAAATCTTGTTTGTGTGATGCGGTGTCGCTTGTAATTGGCGAGCAGCATGTAGCTAAGATTAATCAAATATCACTCTCCAATACAACAGTTCAAAGTCGTATTATGGAGATTAGTAACGACATTTTGGCAACCGTTATTTCTGAAATACAAGAAAGTTCTATGTTTGCGCTGCAATTGGACGAGTCAACCGATGTAGCTTCGTGTTCGCAATTACTAGTATTTACTCGGTACATTAAAGATGACCGCGTTAAAGAGGAATACTTATTCTGCAAGTCTTTGCCCACCACTACTCGCGGCGAAGATGTATTCAAAACGCTAGAACAGTTTATTGAGGAAAACGGACTCGACTGGTCAAAGCTAGTTGGCATATGTACAGACGGGGCACCTTCTATGATGGGTATTCGTTCGGGATTTCAAGCTCTCGTGAAACAAGTTGCCCCTCAAGTTTTATGTTATCACTGCATGATACACCGTTACGCTTTGGCTGTTAAGACGCTTCCTCCAGATTTACTGAGTGCGTTGAGTGACGTAGTAAAAATTGTAAATCATATTCGTGGTAGCGCTACGAATTCCAGGTTGTTCAAAGTTTTGTGCAATGAAGTTGGTGCCAAATTTAATGCTCTTTTGTACCACACAGAGGTACGCTGGCTGTCGAGAGGGAAAGTATTGAACAGGGTTTATGAGCTTCGTGAAGAAATAGGATTGTTTCTTGAAAACCAGAGAACACAAAAAGAAAAAGAATTGTTCTCAAAAATAAAAGATAAAATATTTATCGAAATGCTGGCGTATCTTGCTGATTTTTTCAGTGAGATTAACAGTCAGAATATTTCATTACAAGGAAATATGACGAACATTTTAACAGCACAGGATAAAGTTGCAAGTTTTCTGCGTAAATTGGAACTTTACCAGCGCAGAGTTCAAGTTGGCGATATGTCGATGTTTACACAACTGTGTGAGCAATTGGTAAATGATGAAACTGAAAGAATCACCTTTGAAAATTCCGTGATTCAACATTTATCTTCAGTCATAGATTCAATGAAGGAATATTTTCCAGACATGGACCGCCGTCAGTCCAATTCTTGGATTTTAAGACCATTTTCTACTGAAATTTTCAAAGATTAATTCGTGTCTGCCAAAGTTAAATTTCTCGGGCTACGCGAAAATAGCACATTCAAAGTGGATTTTCAAAATGATGACCTCGGTACATTTTGGCGAAAAGTAGGTACTGAATATCCTATTATAGCAGACAGGGCATTAAGAATGTTAATACCTTTTGCGACCACATATAGATGTGAGAGTGGTTTTTCAACGTTAGTGACAGTAAAAACAAAGGCGAGAAACCGTCTCCATGTAGAGCACGATTTGCGATGCGCATTGAGTGAAACTAAGCCCAACATAAAAAAACTTGCGAATGCAAAACAATTTCAACCTTCACATTAACTTTTTTTTCATTATTAAAAGTTATTTATAAGTATGTATGTGTTGTTTTCTTTAATAACATTTTAAAGGGGGTGAAAACAGTTTTCCTGATAGGTCATAGGGGTAGCCAGACCAAAAAGGTTAGGAACCACTGGCCTAGATGTTAGTCTTCGGGATCTCTGATTCGATCGATACACATGTATTTTTCCTAAGCAACGAATAAATGACTATGTGAAATCCTACAAGAGACGTTTTATTCAAGCATTCTTGGTTTCTGTCCTTTAACCAAATGGTTAGTGAATAAGCATATGAAGGTACATTGAAAAAGGTTTAATACCAATTTAAGTTGTGCAGATGGGCGCAAATTTAACTTAATAAAATATTCCTATCGAACCAACCTAAAAGTTGTATCGTTGAGAAGGAAAACTAGTTGATGTTGTGTGGATGGTAACAAATTTGATTTTATAAAATATTTTTATCGAACCAACTAAAAAGTTGTATCGTTGAGAAAGAAAAATAAGTGATCCGTTTCAGTTGGTCTGTTTAGTTGGTTGGAGTGGAAGGACAGAATATATCGTTCCTACTTACCTTTCATTTGAGGCATCCTCCACGGACAGAACGTGGTAATATTTTATTTAGGTATTCACGTTATCGTGCAATACATCCTCCACGGACAAAACGTGGTAATATTTTATTTAGGTATTTACATTATCAATAAAAGATCGTAGAACACTCAGTTTCAAGTTTACTCCTGAGTCACGGGTTGCGAATCAGTACGAGCGCACGCACGTATTCCACTCTTAACAAGTTCTTTTGTTCTTTACTGATAAGGCGGCCGGCTCGCTCCGGCCCGCTTGTGATAAACAACATGAATGTGAATAATCCCTTTGCGTTATTACCAGTTGAGGATTTAGCCCCTCTGCCGGAAGATAAGAATTGGGATGCATTGGCATCGGATGAAGAGGTAGTTGAACGAGTTGCGGAAAAGAGGCAGTTAGAAAATAGTGATGAAAAGAGTGAAGAGAGTAGTGAGGCGGGATTTTCCACCATCACTAAAAGTAAACCAAAGAAATTTCATAAAAGCGAGATCGTTGTATCTTTAACATCGTTAAAGATATTACCAAAACAAATGGCATTCGCTAGATTATTACGGAGTTTGAATATCAGCACCATTATTAGTATGAAATATAAAAGTCCTTACAAAGTTTGTCTTCAATTCGAGGACAAAACTCAAGCTGAAACTTTAATAAATTGCCCGAAACTAGTCGAGCTAGAAATACGGGGACAATTTACAGATCAAGGTAATTATTCATATGGTCTTATCAGAGGTCTGGACCTAGATATAAGTGAAGAGGAGATAATTGAATCACTGGGTAGCCCAGTTCAAATAATGTCAGTAATAAGATTAAGGCGCATGGACACTGATCACAAATGGATTAACAGCGAAACGGTTCAACTTTGCTTCAAAAGCCCGACGTATCCAACGTTTGTATTCGCATATGGATGTAGATTTAAAGTGGAGCGTTATGTCTTCCCAGTAGCACAATGCTCAGGATGCTGGAAGTTTGGGCACATCAAAAAGTTTTGCCCAACATATAAATGCTGGTGCCCGAAGTGTGGTAAAGCCCATGATAATTGTGATACTGAAGTGTATTCGTGTATAAATTGCAAAGGTCCTCATATGGCATTGGATAAATTGTGCCCCGTTTTCATTAAAGAGAAGGAGATAAGAAATATTATGAACGAGGAAAATGTACCATATAAAAAGGCATTGGAACTTTTCTTGAAGAAAAATGAACAAAGAAAGAAAGAGTTTGATGATCGTGAATTTCCAGCCCTACGTCCGCAAACTAGCAGTTATAAGAGGATTGTTGATCGACCTACAGAAGTTATAAGTAATGATATTGAAAGTTTGGTCCGTAGTGACCCAACAGATCCACCACAATCGCAAAGAACAGTTAGAAAGAGAAAAATTAGAAAAAATAGAAACAATGAAGGTATGGAAATTGAGGAAATGTTGCAAGAAAGTAATGAGAGACATGAAAGTCGTAATTATGAATCTGTTAAAGATAGTGGAAATAAAGAATATGAGAAGAAAAACAGGAAAATAGAATGGGGAAGAATATTTGAAAAAATAAAGAACATCGTGTTCTCAGAGGAGCCGCTGAAAGTAATAGGTATAAATGTGGCGAAATTTGTGTTTGAAGAACTAAGTTCATTTGTGCTAAGTATGTTTGCTGAAGTTGAGGTATTCAAAATAATGTTTCGGCATTCTTTTGAATGTTCATAGCAGAGGGCACTTATAAGAAACCTGGAATTAATATATTTCAATGGAACTGTCAAAGCCTGAGGCCCAAAGTAAGTAGTTTTGAAGCCTTGCTACTGCAAGAAAAGATTCACGTAGCTATTTTGAGTGAGACATGGTTCGATATAGACACAGTTATAAATATTAATGGGTATAACATCTATAGGAAGGACAGAAGTGACTCTTATGGCGGAGTTGCTGTCTTAGTGCATAAATCCCTGCATTCGTTTTCTTGTCCTATTATTATAACTAACCCAGGTATAGAAGTTGTTCATATTAAAATATTAAATTGTAGCAGTTTAGAAAATATTTTATCAATATATTGTCCGTCATCTGTAAATACGCGCCAAGCTGATTGGGATGCTCTTTTTTCGGTTGCTTCAGGAAAAAGTCTATTTGGTGATTTTAATGAACACCACACCAATTGGTCGTACAAGATAGATCAGAGAGGTACTCAGCTGTTAGACTCATCTCTGGATAATAATGTGATATCACTTAATAATGGAGAAGCAACGAGGATAAAGTTAGTAAGCGGAAATGTACAAAAATCATCACCAGATATCACCTTTGCTTCTGCTGATATTGCGATAAAGTTTAACTGGCAAGTTTTAAATGAGAATTTAGGATCTGACCATCTAATACTGAAAATAACCTTAGACAGTCAAGATAGATACGAAATGATTAAAAAACGTAACTTCAAGAACGCTGATTGGGAAAAGAACAGTAAAGACCTATTAGAGCTATTTTCTGAATTTACTTATGGTCCTATTTCAATACAAGAAAGGTACAATACTTTTATAGAAAAAATTACGATTTCTGCCGATAATAATATTCCCTTCTTAAAATTATGTAATAAGCCGTCAACAAAATTTAAACCGAAAGAAAATTGGACCCCCCTTTTATCAAAATTAGTAGGCCAACGTAGATTAGCGTTAAGTACATTCAGAAGAAACCCAACTCCGGATAATTATACAAAACTTGAAGAAAAAATTGCACAAGCTACTAAAATGATAAAAGAAGCTAAATCAAGTAGTTGGAGAAAGTTTTGTAATGAGATTAATGAAAGTACGTCAGTTTCGGTTATGTGGCGAAAAATGCGTTGGGTCAAAGGTTATCGTCAGTCAACATTATCGAATTCAGATGCTAAATTAAAATTACTATTGCACTCGTTAACTCCCGACTCGGTTCAAAATCAACAACCAAATATTACGTCAAAAAATAACATATTAGAATTACCTATTACTATTCAAGAACTATTACATTGTTTAAAAAGAAAAGATACGGCTCCAGGTAGCGATGAGATAACGTATTCTATGATTCATCACTTGCCCTTAGTTGGTAAGCAAATATTACTTAAAATTTATAACGATATCTATACATCTGGCTATGTCCCAACGCAGTGGCGTACTATTCTATTCCGATACCTAAAGTTTCTGTCGATGCTAACTCTGAACAAAAGTTACGGCCTATATCACTTATTTCATGTGTGTGTAAAATACTTAATAATATTATTGTTAGGAGGCTTGAATGGTACATTGAGAAGAATGAAATCCTATCGAACAACACTTCTGGTTTTAGAAGAGGTAAATCGTGCCTTGACAGTTTGGCTAGGTTAACTACATACATACAGTTAGGTTTAACTAATAACACACCCACAGTAGCTTGTTTTCTTGATATTGAAAATGCCTATAATAATGTGTTGGTTGATAGTATAGTAGGCACATTAAACGAAATTAATGTTGGTTTCAGAATGTGTAGGTATATTTGGTCATTCTTAAGTGAAAGATGTTTGTTAGTTAGCACCAATGACAAAAGCTTCTTATCAAGATGGACAACAAAAGGTTTATGTCAAGGTGACCCGATGTCTCCATTATTATTTAATCTAACAACTTATAAAATCCATAGCCAGCTCGAGCAAACGATAAGAGTGTCCCAGTATGCTGATGATTTCGTTTTTTATTTGCGTAACAATAATTTAAAAATATGTGAAGATGCAATACAACAATCAATGGTGTGTATGTTTAGCAGAGGACGAAGAAGAAATATAATTAATTTAAGGGTTAATGATTTGTTATTGGATCAAGTAGAAAGCGTTCGTTATCTAGGAGTGTGGTTGGATAGGTCTATGTTGTGGAATAGACACATTAAGGAAACCACCGAAAAAACATCTAAATACCTAAACTTGTTAAAAATTCTTGCTGGATCTGGTTGGGGAGTACATCCTAAATACCTACGCACTTTGTTTATCTCACTGATAAGAAGTAGAATCGACTTTGGTTGCTTTCTGTACGATACCAGCGCAAAGGTACATCTGTATAAATTAGAAAAAGTACAAAATCAGGCGTTAAGAATTATCGGTGGTTTCATTAAGAGTACACCCATACATGTTATGGAATGCGAAACATACTTACAGCCGTTACATATAAGACGATTATATTTAGCATATAAATTTTGTATTAAAAGTATGTCGTGGGGAAGTGACGTAACGGTACGGCTCCTTGAGGAACTTCACTCTTTGAGAAATAACAATTATTGGCAATCTAAGAAGACACCGTTACTTGTGTCTGTTTATGACAGATGTAGAAATTTTGATATTTATACCTACCTCAAATCCATTAGATATGTATTCATTAGATATTTGGGTTACATATATTCATACTGAGGGGGTTATAAATTGTTATCTAGATAGTATAAAAGTATCCAAAAGAAGTCATGAAATTACGGGTTTAAAATACGATATAATTAAAGAATTAAATGATAAATATTACGACAGGCACATATTTTACACTGACGGATCAAAGAGTGAAGTGGGCCAGGGAGCTGCTTATTGTGATGTTACTTATTCTCGAAATGGTGTTTTTAAAATTGAATCTGAGGTCTCGATTATGACTCTGGAGCTCATTGCAATTTCAGAAGCTCTAAGTTCTGTTAATGTAACAAATAATAGGGGAATAGTTGTTTTGACAGACAGTAGGAGTGCATTGCAACATTTAGCTCGATGCGCCTCTGGTTTCAGAGGTGTTTCGGTAGCTTATGGTATTTTGAATAGAATTCACAATCTTGCACTCCTGGGGATAAGTTTGAAGTTGCAATGGGTTCCGTCACATATAGGCTTAAGAGGTAACGAGGAGGCTGACAAATTAGCGAAATTAGGTAGTACAGAGGGAAATCCAATTATTTTAAAACCAAACTTTACTGATAAAATTCTCTCATGTAAAATTATATGTTATGATGCTTACAAGGAATATTTTGATGAGCGAAGTAAAGAAAAAGGTATATGGTATAAAACCATGTATGGTTTTATACCATATACCTTTTTCTTTACTTCGCTTTTTCTTTACTTTTTTCTTTTACAGTGTCGGCCACCTTGTATGCCACGGTTTGTTAGAGGTAAGATAAGTAGAACTGTTATTGTCATCGCTCACAGGTTACGATCTGGTCATTATCCATCAAAGAAATTTGGGTTCCTTATGAGAAAAACGCACTCCCCAAACTGTGATGTTTGCGGAGTCCTAGATGATGTGCACCACATCTTGATGGATTGCGTTAAATTCAAAGATCGAAGGGAGGCACTGATGATTGAACGTAATTTAAATAGATTTGATTTAGGTACATTTATTAACATTTTAGCGGAACCAGATTCAGCAGCGGCTGTCTCATTATTCAAAATTTTTATGCATCAGTGACTCCCTTTAAAAATAGCCACAATTTATATGTTTTTATTTTGCTGTTTGTTTTGTTTTGCTTGTTAGTAATAAGTTTAGGTAATGATAGGACTGGCATACTTTACGAAGTAAAAGTCCTTAAAAATAAATATGATTAAAAAAAAGTTTACTCGTAGATGCACTGACTTGGCTGCTTGCGAGCAACATTAATGTGGTCATGATAACACAACACAAGGACGTGCAATACATCCTCCACGGACAGAACGTAGTAATATTTTATTTAGGTATTCACGTTATCGTTCAATACATCCTCCACGGACAGAACGTGGTAATATTTTATTTAGGTATTTACGTTATCAATAAAAGACCGCAGAACACTCAGTTTCAAGTTTACTCGTAGATGAACTGACTTGGCTGCTTGCGAGCAACATAAATGTGGTCATGATAACACAACACAAGGACGTGCAATACATCCTCCACGGACAGAACGTGGTAATATTTTATTATGTATTCACGTTATCAATAAAAGATGGTAGAACACTCAGGTTCAAGTTAACTCGTAGATGAACTGACGTGGCTGATTATTGTCATCAACAGTCTAATGTGGTAATGAAAACAAAAGACATAAGGATAATATAAAAAACATCACGGACGCAACGTGGGAATTTATTGATCAAAAAAAGAAAATGGGCCACCCAGGTTCAAGTTAACTCGTAGATGATGATTTAGGTGCTTTGCGATGCGAGTAGCATAACTGTATGATAACACTGGACTTTTTTTTCACAGACTAGGTTAATCGACGAATTTGAAGCTCGCTCGGTCGGTACGAATGTTATGGGGGCAGCGACCAGGCGCGGGGCGCGGGGCGCGGTCGGGGTAGCAGGTCGACGCTTTGCAAATAACCTGACGCGCGCAGCTTGCGGCTCCATTTTAATAATACTTATAAACCATTTGCCAACCATTCGCGAAGAACCGACGGCCGCTGGGGCAAACGTGTTCTTGAGTGGAGACCACGACTCGGTAAACGTAGTGTAGGACGCCCTCCGACCAGGTGGGATGATGATGGCGCTCATTGGGGGAGGCCTATGTCCAGCAGTGGACTATCTTGATGGTGATGATGAAGCCTAGTTATGGGCACGTGTTTGTTTTTATTTCTAGTATTTAAATTAAGTATTTCGCAATTTTTAAGCAGGCGATTAATATTTTTATGACTTTTTCTAACATAGGTACATATATGTAGGTACATAGCTAAAATTGATTAGGGTCAGTGCCCTACGGACCTACCTGAATTGTGTCTGAAGTGGTGTATGTACGGTACATACACCACTTCAGACACAATTCAGGTAAGGCCTAATAATCACAATAATCTAAATTTATTTAAATATAATTTCTGTAGTAAGACGACGTCGAGAATCAAAAGTTTCTGGGCCTATCGGAGATCAAATTTATAATTTTATTATAATATATCTGAGCATTATACTTGTATATTTATAGATAGATATTAGCTTATACATACTTCGTACGTGCACTCTATCACAGCACTGCAAATGAGTATGTTATTTAAGATTACATTCATCAATCATGATCATACGTCAGGGCCTTCTGGGATTCTAAATCGGAGTATAGTATTTACACTGTTTTTTTTTTACGGAACAAATACTTGTCGCGTATAAAATTTCCTAAACTGCAATAATTTACACAATTTATCACAATGATATGTAATTTTTCACTATTCTCTCTTAGACAACAATCCCTGTGCTAGGTCTACAAGATTAGCTGTGTTTGGGACATCTTAAAATTCAGTTTAAATTAGTTAGGGTTACTTTAAACTGAATTGTAAGAAGTCCCAAAGATATGGTATCGTTCTATAGAGGGTAGACGGGGTCAGACTGTGTCGTTTCTAACGATGTTCCCTGTGGCGAGGCAAGTACGCCGCGTGCAGAGAGGGCGCGAGCATCGCTTAGCGCTTGGAGGCCGAGACCCAAGTAGAGGAGAGACTCCTCCCCGCTTCATTGACCTGCAAATAAATGTATACTGAGTTAAATACCGTTTTTATCAACATCATTTCAGTCGTAAAAAGTCTACAGCTGGACGTGGGTTTCCCAAAAATCGTAGCCACCTGTATATGGTTGTGGTTGGTGAAATTTTCTTTTCTCTTGATTTTATTTATTTAAAACTGTGATACACGATTTAAAGGTTGTTTTTATTCACATGTAATGATGAGCAGAGAGTTCAAGGGATATTTTAGATTTTTATTTTATTTTAGATGATGTCACCTTAATCATATTTTTCATATGATTCAGATTTATACTGGGACAAGGTACTTAAGATTGATATCACCGCCCGCGGCCATAATTTTGTTAGCTTACTTATAATAATTACTCTTAAATTTGTACGAAAGAAGGTTGTATTTCGAACATTTTGTATACTTACTTTACTTATCTTCATTTCATTTGAATCATCATAATTTCGACGATTGTTAACAATTTTATTCTGCAAATCTTATGCTGGTAAAATCCACACTACATCATCTGACTGATTTACCTAACACAATATATTACATGGAGAAATGGAAAGCAGCAACAGCTAAATTATAAAATACTTGTTTCTAGAACCGTAAACGGTTTTTTTTTAAATAGGAATCATACAAAATAATTGAAATATTGATCACTATATCATACCACAACCTCTCGTAAATCGGATCAACTAGCAGAAATTCGAAACAAATGTTTGTCATCAATCAACATTTGTTTCGAATTTCTGCTAGTGGCTTTCATTCGAATGCCGTACTTTTTCTAACTTAACAAACAATGGTACTAAATCTAAACAAATCAAATCTATTTTATCCTGTTTCGCTACGCATGTTTAGGTAATTATTGTGTTGCTGAAATTTGTATCTCTGCTTTAAGTGATTACCTAGCTTTTACCTTGTTGTTTTCTGTAACTGGTATCAGTTGAACTTTTCAATTCCCAGTGTCACTTGTAGGTGACAGAAGTTTAATATACTTTTTCTACCACAAGGCAATTTTATTTTTAATTTCTACCACTATTGTAAGAAAGCCAAATATTGACTCTTTTCATTTATTTTGTCTGGCAAAATTAACCAATACGTCATTTTTCAAATTCATTCGGTTGTTTGGCGCGTATTTGGAGCTGTGTGAATTTGTGTGATTTCTTGCAACATAAAGTGGAATAAAAATGCCCAGAATGTAAGTATTCTGTAAGTATTCTTATTACATATAATAAATGAATGAATAAGCTATAATACAAATGTATTTTCCGATAAAAATAACTTATAGCATCATTGCTACAACGTTGGAAATAAGCCGTGTCACCTGTGGGTGACACTGGGCAATATAATAACTCTATTCTGAATTCATTCTAAGTAATAACAACTGACCGGTATTTACATTTGGCCTTATCGTTATTTGGTGATGTCGTTTCAGTGCTTGTGTACTTGTTGTGTACGTATTACAGATTAACGTTAGATGAGGTTGCCGAGGAGTGGCAGGCCAGAGAGGACCCTGGTGATATTATTTTATTTCCTCCTGATGATGGTGTGGTAGGTGACTAACGAAGACAGTGGAGATGAAAACGACGCTAATATTCTTGATCTTCCCCGTCGTATGTTCCGATCTCAGGTAGAACTAAAAAATAGACCTTCCGTATCTGGAGAAAACCGTGTACATGAGTTAGAAGATGAAGTAGGAATCGACGTTCCTGCACCGAAGAAAAAAAAATGTGTGTCAAGTGCAATATCGGATTGCATCTAAAGTGTAGGTACAGCTTTAACAATAAATAAGTGTTATATTGTTTTCATACATTTATTCTATCTTCTATTAAAACTGATATTTTATTCCTACCGAAAGAATAATTAAAGTCGCATGTGTCCTTTAGAGGCACTTAACACAATGCCCAGTGTCACCTGTAGGTGACCCCCCCGTAAAAAAAAGGGAGGGTAGTTAATTTTTTTTATTTTTTTTTTGTATGTTTTTCTCTTAACTTAATTTATTTAACCTATTTTACTTATTCATAAATGTCACTATGTGTGTTGACATATAATATCGTGGAATCTAGAACCAAGTACTTATAGCTCTGGCAGTGACCAGCCGTCTCATTATCATCATCATCAGCCTTATGTTAGTCCACTGCTTGACATAGGCCTCCCCTAATGAGCGTCATAGCCCCGTGTCTTCAGCTAGACGCATCCAAAGTCTACCTGCAGTCTTTCGCAGGTTGTCCCACCTGGTTGGAGGGCGTCCTACACAACGTTTACTGAGTCATGGTCTTGCTAATAATTATAATTGTACCTGCGATGCATGGTGCCTATGGTTGGAGTGTCCCGCCTTCGGATGGTCAGGTATAGGCGGCACGGGCCGGTTGAGGAGTTTCCTGAAATAAATTTATAACAATTTCCTGTTAGACATGACATTGTTTATAGTTTTTAATTTTAAATCTTTTCAACTTGATACAAGATTAAAACAGAGTTACGGTTTAGCATACAAGGTTTAATTATTTGTGTCGTGGATTGTTTAGAAACATTGTAAATAGAGTTGGCACATCGGTCCGTCACAATCTCAGGCCAAGTTGTAGCGATCGCAACCGAACTACACCAATTTTTGGAGGTTGGATAACGCTCGGGTGGCGGGCGTGCAGAGGATAAGCCGACATAATAAATGAATGGATCACAATCTATGGCACCGTCATCTCCCTCACGGCAACGTGTCGGAGATGGCGGTATTGGACAAACGGCTTATGTAAAGCGATTGGTAAGGAGAATTAGGCTCGTTCAAATAATGTCTCACCTGTACATGCCCCTTCCTGTCCCACTGAGTGTCGCTGTCGCCTATACCTGTCCATCCAAAGGACAATTTATACCATACCATATCAGCCTGTATACATCCACTGCTGGCATGATTCTGTTTATTTACAGTGGTAAGAAGAATAAAGCTCGCTCAAATAATGTCTCACCTGTACATTCCTTTCCCGCTGCCCAGACACTGGTTTCCGCAGCACATTTTTCATCCCACCAGGATCTTCATGAGCATGTTCGGAGGAAGCTCCTCGAACTTCACCTAACAGCACCCTGCACTCCAGGCATTGCAGCTCCTTGTGGGATTCTACCATCACCTGTAATAGATAACAATTCAACTTTGAAAAGTCATAGTATGTTGTACGCTTTGAGATTATTAGCCAACCATCTAAAAAAAAGTTCTATTTTAACACAGGTTTGTTTTTTAAGTATGTCTGGCGATTTCTCTGTTAATTGTGGTGTATGGTATGGTATGGTATGGTATGGTATGGTATGGTAAGTGTACTCCTGTGTCCGACCTAGACTCCGATTGGTCCTTTGTGCGTGGTGTGTGTTTACTAGTTTAACCAGCCTAACTCCGACCAGAAGCGCAGAATACTCCTAGGATCTTCACAGGCTTCGCGGAGTGACCTCAGGTGGTTGAGGATTTCTAGTTGTTGCGCTGTTACTCCCTCGCATTCCAGGACTACGTGGGCAGCTGATTCTTCGTCGCTCAGGCATCCTCTGCAGAGGGCTGTCCGTTGCTCCGATGATGAAGAGGTGTTGTAGTTTAATGATTCTTTTAGTATTGTATAGAACTAGTTTCTGCCCCATGTTTCTAAGACAACTTTTTTAAGTTAATTCTATCTCATAGTTGATTTGGAAACATCTCCATTTTCCTCACTTTGTATAATGGAGGTCTTGTTCTCCCATAGGGACCAACAGTATTGGGAGATAGAGTTTATGATTTGTGTATTTCCTTCTTTGTGTACTATTTAAATTAAGGAGGCCTCTATCACAGTAATTTATAAATGTGAAAGTTTGGATGGATGTTCAGATGTTTGTTACACACCACCACTTCAGAACAGACTGGGCTGAAATATTGCAAAGATGTAGCTCTAATAGAAAATAGGCTACTTTTCAATCCATTAATCAGTTCCATGAGATAAAAATTACTTTCAAACGATTCAATAGAAACAATGTGTGTGAAACTAGTTAAGAAAAATGGAAAATCAAGAATTCATTGTATTATGAATCAATTTAAACCTAATACATACTTGATTGTCACCTATCATGGCTTATACCCGTAAACTCACTGAATTTTTACTTGAAACAAAGAGTAAACTAATGATAATACAGCTCTAAATTTCAATAGTAATTCCATGTGATTTATTGCCTCATAGACTTCCAATTCTATCTGTGTACAAATTGAAAAATAAGACATGTTCATGTAAACTAAATATTTTAAGGAATATCAGGCAACTTTGGAGAGATTGGGTATGCCTATTTTAATCTTAAATATATATCTAAAAACATATGTATGTGTGAGGGGAGGGTCAGGCGGTAGATGATGCCACCTTAATCATATTTTTCAGATCAAAATAGATTGACAGATACAGTTCAAACAGGGCAAGGTGCTTTAGACCACTGCGGCTATAATTTTGATTACTACAATGACAATTTAACAACCCAGACAAATGTACAAATCGCTACTTGGATAAAAAAGACGAACTTTTGACGACCTCTGTGGCTCGGTGGGCGAAGGTCCGCCTGCGACACAGGAGGTTGCGGGTTTGATGCCCCCCTCGGGACAGTTGTGTGTACAATTGTTCCGGGTGTTCCCAATACATAATAAAAAATATCTATCTATGTAATGTATTGTATTAAGTATATCAGTCATATAGTACACCTAACACAAACTCTGCTTAGCTTGGGGCTACATGATGCTGTGTGTGGATTGTTCAGCATAATTTATTTATTTACCTTCTCTTGATCCTGCGCCGTACCGCTCGCCGTCACCGCATACAATTCCCGACTCTCCTCTGGGGCGGTCGGCTCACATTTCAGTATTGTGTATTCGTCGCTGTCGAGCTTTGTTTCAAGCTTGTTAATACACCCTAGCTCGATGCCTGGCTCCCTGGTTCCGTGGCGCGTTCTCCATCTGGATCCTCATGAGGAGCATATCGGAGAAAGCTTCTCCACTTTCACCTCCACCAGCACCCTGCATTCCGGGCATAGTAGCTCCTTATTGGTATTCTACCATCACCTGTAACAGATAACAATACAACTGTTTAGGCAAACAACAATACCAATCACAAGAGTAAAAAGCTAATTCAGTGGCCGATCAATTGCCCATTCACTCCAGCCTTCATATCACACTTATTAAATTTTATTCACGCACTCAGAAGGCAGGCCGGCCCGACTTCTTCTTCAGCAAGCAGCATAAATATTTCGTGAACATCACAACAAATATAAATAGAAGAAACTTCCGCATCGATACAGCAAACAAAGTGAAAACATTTGCAGTCTACGTATTGTGAGGTATTCCCAACAACAACTTTTATTAGAATATTTTTCATTAAGAGCTTTTAGTTTTAAAAGTTTTTTATTGCATTTATTTATTGTAATAAATAAATGCAATAAATCAAAAAAAACTAAGTTCACCTCTCTGTATATTATTTATGTATCCCAGCTGACTTCACCTTGCTTGACATCAATTATGCTGAGATTTTATTGAGTTCTGTACAATTGCAAAGAGAGCCAATTACTGCCCCTAACTTCACACACATTGTTCTTTATGAATATGTTACAATGTTATTTCTTTCTCATGGGACAGATATGAAAGAAACTTTACTTAAGGAAAGCTGGCTGTTTTTGTTACACCCCACAACTACAGAACAGATCAGGCTGAACTATTGCATAGGTACCTAGATGAAGCTGTTTGACAGCTTCTTTTTACCCCATAAATCAATTCACATAGGATATTATTATGTACATAACTTTTTAACAATAAGATATAAAAATGCATGCAAAGCCATGTGGATACTTGTTGACCAAATATACTTTTTGTATGAAATCCCTTACAAATGCTTGAGAACTTTGTTTTTCAACAGTTTCAGGCCCATAGAACTTACAGTCAATGTAACCAAATTTCATGGTTTTTCTGTAATCAATATGTCATGGTATTTGTTGTGCGTCTTCCAAGACACATAGACGAGATGTTGGGCTAGTTCTATTAATATATTTAATTCTGTCCAGAATTATTGAGTTTTTATTTTGTATTGTCAATGTTCTGGGTTTGCAAGATTTCATCCTCTTTTGATAACAAATGTAATTTATGACTTATCAGAACTTTTATTAGCTTATATAAGAAGAGAATACAAGTAATATTAATCGATTATTTCTGCATTTTCATCGTTTGAAGAGTTTAATTAAAACTTTCTTTGAGGTCAAGGTAGTAAAAAATGGATAAAAATTGGATGGCACTCAGACTGATTCTTTCAGTTTGTAGAAAATAACCCTGAAGATATATGAACATAGCGTACCTTTTATTCCATATATTTTTGCGAATTTCTGGTAAACACTGTTTTTTCACGTTGGTTTGGTGGTGAAAATTTTTCACTTGCTGTTGCTGTCATCCATCTTGCTGTTTTCTCAACTTCTGTATAAGTTGAGAAAACAATTGAACAGGCGTAGGTAATTAAGTGTTTATTTTTAAAAAATGAATACAAATAAAATACTTTCCACAGTTTTCATTGAACAATTAAATTCATTGATATGTAGGTCAAATATAGTTTCGCATCGCACGCA
The DNA here is from genome assembly GCA_947044415.1 of Eupithecia dodoneata. Lineage (NCBI taxonomy): Eukaryota > Metazoa > Arthropoda > Insecta > Lepidoptera > Geometridae > Eupithecia > Eupithecia dodoneata. The sequence goes on from OX345670.1 coordinate 9,877,104, forward strand.
ACAGCAACACTTCCAGTTAGTGTTGCCAACGATGCGGGGACTGATATCGCCATTTTTTCAAAGCATAAGTAGCCTAATGTAGCCGAAGTATTGGTTCTAAGAAGAGTAGCATAAAAAGTAGCCGAAAAGTAAAATTAAATTATATTTGTTGTACATATTTAATTTTAACTTTATTTCTTCTTCTCTACTCTATAAAGATCTGGATCGATAGCCAGCAAATGTGAAAATGTGAAAAATGTTTTTAACACAGCAATAATTAATAGCTTAGAAATATATAGGTACGCACAGGATAAGTTGAAGAAGTTACAAAGCGAACGAATCGAAAGTGATAGGTAGGACAAAACATTTTCCTGAAGTATTTAGTCGGTATAACATAGATAATTGGGATAGTCGCTAGCAGCAATATATTACACACTTATAAATAAACAAATATCTCTCAGCAAATTCACCAAAGCTAAAAATGGAAAGAGTACCTTTGACCTCACTAATGTCAATAGGCAAATTTATAAATGTATAGTGTGTGTTTGTTCCGCGCCTTCACCCTCAAAAGAATGAGATTAAACAGATCTCAATACAGTACATGGATAGAATCTACAATTTTCGTTGAATTCTCAGGAACCCTGCGGTCTATCTATTAAAATAACTGATGTTTTAATCATTTAAAATAACTGATGTTTTTTTTATTAATCATTTTATTTAAAATTTGGAGGCTTCACCAAATACATATTTTTCAATTTTTTATGCAGATTTTTGTAGTTTTTAAGCAAAAATTTAAAAAAAACACTTAAAACCCTCCGTTTCGAGAAAATTTTTGAAGGAGTGTTTGAGAAGGTAGCGAAAACCTGCCCCCATCCCTCATTTCATTTTGGCAAACGATGCACCAAATACCCTGTATCTACATACCAATTCAAAGCTTGGGTAAGTAACAAATTTATTCTTAAAAAGTAATGAATATGCACTCAACTGTACCATGCACAATTACGCATTTTAGTTAATGAATAATTCATTAACATTTCATTGGTAATTGAATGCTCACGGAATTCATAAAGATTAAGAGGTGTAATATTAAGTTAAGCATTAATTTTATGATTTATTTTATCTCATTATAAGTGAACATTTATTTGTTTTATGAGAAATAAACATCTTTAAACCGATTAGCGCGACCTCTACGTACCAACATACCTACATACTCGTTGGCATAGACCTAATAATAAGTCCAGACGTATTCCTACGGAATCACACGTCAAGAACAGCAATGACGGACTTGCCATAAGTGAGGCATGCCAACTGATGAAAAAAAAAAATGCCGATTTGCTACAAATCACAGATCACATATCAAGTAGGTAGGTAGCTATTATTAAAAAAAAAGTAGCGTAATGTTTTAGTCATATAAATGTTATAGTTTTTATAAGACCTACCTACTACGTAACATACCAACCTATGATAATAATTATTGTGTTCTGGGGGAGTAAATGTCAAAAAGTTGGAATTTTTCTTAGGTCCCTCAATCCCCTCTATACGATTCCGTAAAAAAAACATACCTCCATCAAGGAAAACAATTATATTAATAAGTAAGTCAAGTCAGTCTATGTTAATTTAGCTTTATATAATAGAATGCTTAAGTAATATCTATTTATAATATATATCGATTTTTATCAATTTTCTACTGATTTTATCGAATTTGATCTGGCAACACTGACGGCTCGCGTTCCATCCGGGATACAGTATCGAATAGAAAGTATCGATACCGCGTTAAACGAGATAAAAAAAAGTTGTTTGTCTATGATATACCATCTCCTCTCAGCCAAATCTCGGTGAATAATTTCGTGTCGGCGCAAGATTTTTTAATGGTTTTTTATGGACAAAAAAAAAAGTATTTCTACTCTGGACTCTGCAGATTTAGGGATTATATTTGAATATTCGCCTAACTAAGTGATCAGTTGTGCTGTGTGATGAAGCTGTGTAGGTACTAGTGTGTGGTTGACGATGAACCCAGTTTCAATACTGTTCTGAACTGTTCTAGGTGCAGCAGAAAAGAAAAGGCAGGTCTGTGGCCGCACTTAAATTAAAAATTCGATACGATACTAATAAATAATAATAAATAAAATACTTACCTATATAAAATAAAATATCTTTGCAGATAACAGGATCCATAATTTGTTAGTAAATAATATTGAGAGCTTATTACATATTTACGATTATTACGGGTTAGTTAGTTCATGAGACATTATAATGTCGTCTAAATCCCGTGACAGTTTTTTCTTACCGCCTTTGCGTCGAAGTGGCGGCATCATCTTCGAGTTATGCAGTGACTTCTTCATAGTAGCGTTTTGCCTGCCACTATCCCTTCAGTCGAAAACGTCTCGGTGCAAATCTGGTGCAGACTCTGCTCGTCCATACTATCCAGCACATTTTGCAGAAACGCAAGCAGTTCGTTAATCACAATATTCCAATTTATACATTTCAATTTTTGAGGCCATTTGAATTGACTTCAAAATGATGAGTCAACGATGCGACAGGTAGCGCGTCCGATCTGTGTCGCATTCGGCTTAGATTACTTAAAAGTGCTTAAGAGACTACTAAATGAATGTACCTGACAAAATATAATCTTACATTAAGATACTTATTTATAGGTAGGTTCTTCTTATATCTGGCAAAAGGTAGTCTTTGAGTAAAAGTATCGATTGAACATGAAGTCTCGAATACAAAAGAATCGGTATCGAAAGGTATCGATACTTTTTTCGTGTTCATACTTCACTACTTTCAGTGTGACCAGATTCAGTATTTTTATACATTTTCAGTATATTTTTGCGAGTTTTATTACCACTATTATTGACCAGTATTATTAGCATATTAAGGAATTTTACATTCAAAAATATTGCTGTGTGGATTGTCCAACATAAGCTAAGTATTTATTGAGTTAAACATGCAATTGAAGTACTAATTTTGCTCTTTGATATTATCACACTAATGTTAAAAATGCAATGCTTTTGGATGTTTATCTGGATGGATGTCTATTAGGTAGTTCTTTTCACATCAAATCTACAGCACGGATCGATCTGAAATTTTGCATGCATGGTATGGTGTACTTAGATCTGGATTATAATAATGCTTATATCATAGATCAGTTCACATTTGGTAAGAAATATCGTTTGATCGACCCTTCTTCACACGCAGTTATTTATGGCAAATTACTTTTACGCTAATTTCTAGATCGCAGATATATTAAAAACCACTTAAGTATTTGAATCTTGCGACAAAATTTATACAACTACATTAAAATACAACATAATCAATCAACCTATATTCTCGAATGAGTGGTTCTGTATTTTTTCCTCAGAATACTATTCTGAGATTTTTTCGAAATTTAATCTGGTCACACTGATTAGACTTCCTTTCAGTGTTTCCACTTTTAGGGATTTCGCCCTTTTTTAGGGCGAAACTACATATTTCATGTACGACTTAGGGCTATTTTTAATGCGACAGGGATTTAGGGAATTTTAGGGAAAAAATTACTTGATGTGGTAACCCTATTTAGTCTATGCTCTATGGCTCTACCTATTTCTACCTATTAGGGGATTCCCCAAATTAGCTTCGTATTATAATCCGACAAATGTTAGTTTACCTTTTGGATAGTACTATTACCTATTTTGTAAAGTACATCAGAAATTAGTTACTCAATTTAGGGATTATTTTCGTTTTTGTTATTTTTTATAGCGGTCGCGAAACAATAAAAGCTAATTTTACGTTATTTTTGATTGTTTTTATAATTTAAAAATGGACAAGGATTCGATTTAGACGAGAAACTTTTTGATTTGATTAAATATGTAGATCCTGACTGAGGTAGCAAGAAATCTTGAAAAGCAGTCTATGAAAGACGTATTTGACCATTTTGGTTTTTTGGTCACAAAATGCAACATGCAGAAAGCTGATAATGAATGGCGAAATCAAGCTCTAATCGAACCCAAGTGTTTTGGAGTTAACGAGGAAGAACAACTAAAAAGAATGCCAGCTGAACTTTACTGGAATAAGGTACTAAGCTTGAAAAACCATCGTGGTGATTTTCTATACAAAAACCTCGAAGCAGTAATATCATTATTACTAGGAGTGCCATCTTCAAATACTGAAGTAGAAAGATTGTTCAGTGTCCTAAAAAATTTAAAAACGGACAAAAGAAACAGGATGGCTAATGAAACCCTCAACGGAGTGCTTCACACTAAGTTAGGAATGCTGGCTAATAACTGCTCAATTTTTTAGTCTTAAATAAAATACATAGCACTAGTAGGTAGTGCTATGTATTTTATTTAAGATTCATGCGCCCTAAATTAGGGAATTACAAAAAAGAATTAGGGATTTTTAGGGATAATTTCCGAAGAATTTAGGGCAAAACCAAAATCTTAAGTGGAAACACTGCTTCCTTTCCTTCCTGTCCTTTCATTTCATTCCTTTCTTTTTTTGTTAAGTAAGGTCTATGTACTTTCCTATGCCTGTTTACTTTACATTGGTTAGTTTTTATTGTTCTTGTTGGTTTCAAAGAGAATACAATAACTGTAATGTTGGTTTGGTTGGGTTGTTCGGTTTTGTTGTGTAAAAGCACTATAAAAATCTAGTCGACTCTCAGTAAAGCCGAATGTTGGCTGGTAACCTGCGATGACAAAGATTTGTGATCGCAGCTGATAGCAGTACAAAAGGTAATCCAAGAAGTCAGCAAGTCTACTTTTTGCGTTATGTGTCGTTAAGTTTCGTGGTGAATTCTCGTAGTTCATGTAGTCCATGACACTGACCTTCGTTATGTTTGTTTATACAATACTAACACATTGAGTCCAGACTGGAGTGCTTTAATCAATTGATGGTAATCATTCGAGAAAAAGAAAGAAAACCCTCGGGCGAGGTGAGAAAGCCATGTGGTTGTGTTAAGTTGGGACAATACAGCAGAGAGACAATACGGCAGAGCCTTGCCTAAGTTGGAACCACGGAAAAGCAGCTAGAACATATCGTACCTACGGTGCAATAACGTCACTTATGCAAGTGATGTAATTTTTCAGGAGAGGCGTTTGAAAATTCAACTTCCTATTACAATAGATAGTTTGTCTCGACTAAAAAATTAAGATGATAATACCTAAACTACGTAAAATGGGGTGAATGGGGATGGTTTTCAACTTTGAGTGCCCTTTTCTAATGAATTTTGTATCAACAACTATTAGTTTACTACATTAAAAGTTTAGTCTTAACTTGTATATTATGAAATTGTATGCGAAACTCATTGATAGTGAGCATCTTTTATGTAAATACTTAAAATATATGCTATCCCTATTCATACACGTATAGGGGTTAATAGGGACGGCATTGAGAACAATAGAGAAATATGGTCAGGGTTGTCACAAACCCCCAAATAATATTATTCAGAACTAAGAATGAAAAAATAAGAAATTCAGTACTATAGAAATAATGTAAAATACATTATACCTCTACAGATTTCATTGCTTCCTTAGTGACTTACGAACGACTTTTGAATCAGATTCATTAAACTTATAAAAAAACAAAAAAAGCAACTACCTACCTATTTCGACTTTAGCCGAGTCAAAAGATTAGTAAGTGCAGAAAGAGAGAGAATCAAAATACCTACTCAAACCTACTATCCTATATACTGGACCCCAATGTCATAATTAGAAAAAAAGAGAAAAAAAAAAATTTGTTTGTTTTATTAATTTGAAAACAACGTTACAACAGTAATATTAATGGCTATGCTTACATAATAGGAACTATTAAATTTTCAATCAGTCTCAGTGTACTTAATTTAATATGTTAAAAATATTTGTTTAATTTGAATCAGTATCCATCAGATCACTTAATATTTCTTTCTCATTATTATAGTATTTCGGTCTCTTGATTTTTATTTTGTCTCTTACTTGGACTTTCTTCAAATCAAGAGTTTTCTTTGGCTTATAACTCACTTTTTCTTGAGATATGATTTCAATTTTTGGGTTTAACTTGTCGCATGAAGTTACTTCTATCTCATCACCAACTGTAATAGTGTCCTCATATATCACAGGCATTTCAGCAATATCCAATGTACTATAGTCCATTTCAGAAAAATCTTTGCCATTCTCATCTATCACATAATTAATAAGGTCCTTGAAGTTGTTTTCTGTTGTAGAGATATTATTATTGTTCACCATCAACAAATTATCTGCACTTGAGTTAGTTTCTTGTTCTTTGTCCAGTGCAAAACCGCCGGCGAGTTCTGCTACGTTTTGTGATATATTTTTTATTTTTGTTTTTTTTACAAGAGATTTATTGTCAGTTTTTTTTGATTTATTGGTAATTTTTCGCTCCTTCTTAAATTTTTGAGTATTAAGCTTCTTTTTTGTTTCGGTTTTCTCCAACTTTTTCATTTCAGTCTCTTTTAAAACATGTGTCTTACTTGGCCCTGCTACGGGAATCACATCTTCCATTGGTTGTTCACATTGTAGACTAATATGTTCTGTCACAATATCATTATCTTCAATTACTTCGTCTATTTCAATATTTTCTACGCTCCTGCCAGCGACAACTTCAATTTTCTTTTTTTTATTGTATTGTCTGTTAGGGGCCGAACCATACCTCATTTCCTTTAGCATATTCAAGACTGTATCATCAATTGCACCTTTGAAATTTGTGTCTTCTGTAGATTCGAAGGATGGCAGTCTCTCAAGAATTTTTTGTTTATTGATTGGGCGAATACCACATTTTTCAAAACCAGATATGATGTTTTGAGATGCAGTGGGCTCTATTTTGTCCATAAGTTTTTTCAACAATGATGGAAACACGTTTTTCGGAATTGTAGGTAGAATGCGACCATCAGTTTTTTTCCAATTAAGAATTAAATCCCTCCAAGCCATCTTTAACGGCCTGAAAAATGCTACGTCAAGTGGTTGGGTAAGGTGTGTTGAGTTGCTGGGCAAAAAAATGAATCGGACACCGACATTTTTACATTCTGCAACTAAGTCTATCGACAGATGAGAGGCGAGGTTGTCACCTATTAAAAATTTGTCTCCAGTTTTGTTGCTGAAGTAAGGTAGGACGATACTTCTCACCCAGTCTTCGAAAATAGCGCCGTCAAACCAACCAGATTTCGTACAGTTGTACCTGCACCCATTAGGTCCATTTTTTCTCCACGTGTCATACATATTCTGCGCCTTGTAAACCACGTACGGGCTCAATATCGTGCCATCTGCTGCAGCCGCCATCATAATTGACGTCGCCCCTTTTGTGTGGTTCATGACCCGTTCTGGGTATTTGACGCTTCTCTTAACCAGAACTCTTTTTCTGCCAGGGTCGTCAGTGAGGTTGGTTTCATCATAATTGACTATATTTTCTGACGGCACGCCTTGTAGTGAGATTTCCAACTCGTCAAAATAACTTTCTATGATCTCTGGGGACACAGCTGCTCTGGATCGTTTAATGTTTTGGCTTAATCTCAAGCTTATCTTCTTGTCATGACGCCGGAGAAAAGATTTGACGTATTCAACACCTGGCATGTTGTTTTTAAATTTTTTGATAACAATGCCCAACTTATCAAGATACCCTTTAATTACAAGCCTGAGGTCAATTGGTTCTAATGGGTATCCCCACTCCGAACAGGTGTTTATATATTTGATTAGGTAATCCTCTTCATTTTGGCTAAGAGAAGGTTGACCGCCCTGTGGCTTTACAATAAAAGTGTTGTGTCGGTGTAGGACAGATTTTGGAATACCATAGATTCTCTGTATGTCTACTAATGATTTATTAGTTGTATTATATTCCTTGAGGGCGTCGTTTATTACTTTCGGGTCATATTTTTTATAATTCTTCTTTTGGCTGGGCTTATATTTTCGTGGCATTGTGCCTGCAAAAAGCAAAAGTCCCTAAGTACCTAAATAAATAAGCCTAACCAAACCACCCATCATTAGGTAATAACGAATAATAATATTATTATAGACAAATACTAGCGATATTGGTGAGTGACACCCCTGTCCCTATCCATGCTTTAGTGTCCCTTTTCATACAACCACGTCCTTAGTTTGTAGGACTCTCGTCCCTATTCACCCCACAGACATCCCGATAATATCCTGTAGGCGTCTCTATTACCCTCTTTTTTTGCAAAATTTACCGGCACTCATAAATTTTCGATTTAAACTAAAATTAAACAAGAAAATTGTAGTAACATACTTGATTTGGATGGAGAACACACTAACTTTTGTTACTCAGCACGATTCATTTAATAGAAATCACTTTTTCCTGCTTGTTTTTCAAAGTTTTTGAGGGACAAAATCACGTCCTGCTGAACGGCGAACTTCAGATGTATTTTTTTCTGACTTGTGACCATCTTCACGTCAAAAAAGTGTTACCAGTATAAAAATTCAATATTCTACTATAAAACTCATAAAAAATCAGACGATTATCGGTAGATTTCTGATAGTGTTTCCGCTTCAATTTTGTTCATCGATTTTATCCCTATTGACCCCTGCATCCCTATTGACCCCGTTTTACGGTACATCTATAAACGTTATTTTAAAATAAAAGCAAACATCTCACTAATTACTATTTTAAAAATATACACGTTTATAAATTACTACCCTCGCAGAAGTGACGATAAGACACTAGAAAATAATTAACCGGTCAATTATGTCAAAACAAATAAAACACGAAATCATACATATCTAAAACAATATTTATTAAAGTAGCAAATAAGTATAACAAAATTTCTTAATTCTACAAAGTAACTTTTTTATTAATCAGACTTTTTTATGACAGAGATCTTCTTACTATTAATTAGGCCAAGGTTTGTGTTCAATCAATGATTGGGTATGGCATTTGAGAATTATTATCATTACGCATTAAGAGCCTTTATTCCTAAAATGCGCAGAAACAGTACTTTTCAAACCCGTTTATATAATGAACCACTTGTCTTATAGTATATGTTATTTACTAATAATTTTAGGAAATTTTAGTGTCCAAATAGTTTGACTATAAAATATTTCGATTAATATAGTATGTACGCGTTCTATCTAGATAACTTGTGAGAGGTTTTCATAATTTCCCTTTCAGCATCAGTTTCGAAGCTCAAAATAATAGAAAATACTGACATATCTAATTAAGAAAAAAATATAACCTACTGATGAGATCCTTGGCTAAAAATCTAATTAGAAAGATATTTGGTTTTGGTATCCTACTATGAGAAATTAAAATTAAAAAAATGTGAAATATTACGAATATTTCACATTTTTAAATGATGTTTTTACCGATATACCTTATTTAATTTAATATAATAATAGCCTACCAATAAAGTGAAGCATCTTTTTTAAAATTATACATTTAAAATTTTTATGATTTTGTTGCTATTATTTTTCTATAAATATTTTAAAACTACTATAAAACGCTGCGCGAAAATCAGTCCGCCGCGAGGCTTTCTAGAGTGTGGTCACGTCGCTCATTAAATATTTATAGAAAAATAATAGCAACAAAATCATAAAAAATTTAAATGTATGATTTTAAAAAAGATGCTCCACTTTATTGGTAGGCTATTATTATATTAAATTAAATAAGGTATATCGGTAAAAACATCATTTAAAAATGTGAAATATTCGTAATATTTCACATTTTTTTAATTTTAATTTCTCATAGTAGGATACCAAAACCAAATATCTTTCTAATTAGATTTTTAGCCAAGGATCTCATCAGTAGGTTATATTTTTTTCTTAATTAGATATGTCAGTATTTTCTATTATTTTGAGCTTCGAAACTGATGCTGAAAGGGAAATTATGAAAACCTCTCACAAGTTATCTAGATAGAACGCGTACATACTATATTAATCGAAATATTTTATAGTCAAACTATTTGGACACTAAAATTTCCTAAAATTATTAGTAAATAACATATACTATAAGATAAGTGGTTCATGATATAAACGGGTTTGAAAAGTACTGTTTCTGCGCATTTTAGGAATAAAGGCTCTTAATCAATAATTGTTTTACTTATATCTAATAGAAATTTGGTAAACGCTCTTAAAAAACTTTTCCAGGTTAACCTGGGGCGTTCGACGTTGTCATTAGAATCATACATAGAACTTTACTATTAATTAGGTTTTTTAATCACAGTCATTGTACCCATAGTATTTAAATCTTATTCATTAATAATCAACAGTAAATACAAATTATTTTACTTATCTTAATACAAAAACATAACCGTTTACTTTTAACTTTAATCACTTGTACATTCACAGGAAAATAAGTGAGTTTTTAACGCTGCGGTTAAATTAAGTTCCCTGTACTGCCCTCCCGAGACTAAAGTGCAGTATCAGCAAAATAACGATTGCGAGAAAACGGCATTTAAAGTTAAGAATTTGATTTAAAAAATAAGTGGATGCATAAACAAAACAAAAAAAATGTAGAACGGTTGTAAAGGTGTAGGTTCACTCGTCTTATTGACAAAAACAAAAATTTAATAATAAATGAATTTATTATGGCCATTTATAATTTATGGTACCTATTACTGCAACACCCTTTTTATAAAAATAAACATTTAAAACTGAGTAAAACGCAGTAAAAAGTCCTATTACTGCGTTTGGATTCGTTTTTTTAACAAGAAACCCAACTAACATGCAGTAAGGTGAAAATAATACTGCATGTTAGTTGGTTTTATAGGGCAAAGGTGCTTGTTTTACTAGTGCAGTAAGAAAAACAGCTAGATTATATGTAGTAGAATGTTTATTTTTGCATAATTAATAACAATATTTCTACTCAGTGAAGTAAAATTATTAAAACAAAACATGTTATCTAACAAATTCTTGTCAGTTTTCTCATAATAATAACATTAAAGTATTTTTTTTAAACAATTTATCTTGGAATTTAGGAGTGCTACTTTAATGCTTAATAATAAAATATACTCAATGTAGTTGCGTATTATTAAAAGGTGGACATAATATTGAGATCAACATTACAGTAAAACTAAATCAAACAATTTGGTAAACCTTACATAATTAGTTTCTAGAAGTAATTTGCTATTTTTAGCAATCAACCAATGTTATGTTTAAGCCTGTGAAACACACGCTTAAAAATAGCATTGGTGGAGTTTAGCTTTTGAAGCCTCTAAGTACCTACTTTACTACTAGGTTAAAGTTATAAAAATGTATGTAACAACAGTTAATGCACAGCCAGTATCAACCTTGTATCATAGCATCATGTATCATTATAAAACAGTCTCACAAGGTGTAGTACTTTTATTGAAGTACAATCTAATTAAACTTACCTTCCAACATGCAATTATAAAGAAAATTTAGTTTTTTCGTTGTACATAATAATCAGTCTTATACAGTTAACCATAAGGCACATTATTTCTTAGAATAAATACGGCAAATCCTTTAAACATAAACCGAAATCAAAAATCACAATCTTTTCAAAATTCAACATTATTCATCAATATCAAAAAATGATTCTTCTGGTTCTTGTGGTGTAGAACTAACAGAAAGGTTTTTCCAGAAGCTCAATCTACTTTGTGGAATAAGTGGCCCTAGTATCTTTAAGATGTTTCGTTTCCTTTCACCATCAACACCTTTATGAACAGTTTTTGCAGTAAAGTTAGGCAAGGTCTTTGATTTGAGACAAGATAGTCCCTTGAATTCTATCTCATCAAAGCTCTTTTTGTAAAATAAACAGTAACTTCCCCTCTTTACCATGAGATGCACAATATCTTTGATGTATACCCGGTTTCCATTACTATCCTTGTTTTTTTTTGTGAAATATGAGATTTGTAATTAAAAAAATCATTTATTTCCATGCTTTTGACTTCAACTTTCCCCGATTTCAATGAATTTTTAACTGCTTCTAAAAAGTCTTGATAATCATAAAGCTTACCCTTTTTGTCCATCGACTGCTCCACAAAATGATGAAAGGAATCAGCGGACATAAAAGTATGACCTGGTTCGAAAAACTTGACTTCAATTGTTATGGCTGAAATCTCTAAGTTGTTAACTATACTTACCAGGAATGTAAAAAAACACCAGTTTTTATTTTGTGCCGAGCAATTGTCAAGCCACAAAATGATGTGCTCTGCATCACGATTACTTAGTAAGAACGCTCTAAATGTACTGGTGATGTCCTCTTGCTTTCTACCAGACACCGCTTCATGCCAAACTGCTGCAAACACATGACCTTTCTTGAAGTTTCCCAGGGGTACAAATGTTTCATTGTTTGCCACAAGTCTGGGGCAAAACAAAGCTGACTTAAAAGTATCAATGCGAGGTAACATTATTACTTTTTGTAGATCGACGGACACAATTACAGTATTAGGGTGATTAATCGCCTTTGTGTCTGCATCGTACATCTTTCGGGCCAGTCCATACTTCATTTTGTGCTGAGCGTAGGTCTTACATGTTTCGCAATCAGTACACGGTTCCTTTACATGATCAAGGTTGTGGAGGTTGAAGGTTTCACAAGTCTCGCATTGTTCGTGGCCGAGTTTAGCGAAAGATATATTCATTTCGTTTGTTAAGTGATCTCTGTAAGTTTCTAAACTGCATTTGAATTCGGGGTACTGTTCTTTGAAATTTTCATACATATCTGTTATTGTAAGGTCACTTGGCAAATATCTCTTGTTGGGTGCATGCACTCGCCTATAATGATGTACACATGGATTGAATGATTCGATATGAGCCGTGATCAAAGTCCGATCTATAGCATGAGAATTTCTCAAATTACGGCCATCTCTTCTATCATTCTGTTCTACAATTGACTTTTTCAGAACAGCATTTACACGTCTGTCATTTTTTATGTTATATCCCAAAGTGCTTAAGAAAAATACTTTGCATACTTCATAAGAATGTTGTTCTGCTTCTCTTTTTGTTAAACGGTACTTGTAAGCTACATTTCGTGGTCGTTTCAAATTCTTTTTACTTTTCTTGCAATCTTCCTCCGTCACGAGATTTTTGATAAATATGCCTTGATGCTCCCAATCCAAAGACCAATAATATTTGTGAATTTTACTTCTATCTTCTTCAGTGAAATTTACAGAACATAGTTTTTTGCACAAGTTTGGACAGGGTTCTCGCATCGGATATTTCTGTAATTTTTTGGTATATTGAAGTTCACTTTTCCGTTTCTTACATGTTTTATTGTGGGTTTTCACATTAGGTAATTGTACTGCCTGGGTGTTGACATTATTGTTCTGAATTTCGGCTGGATCGTTTGTGATATCTAAATCACTTAAACTCGACAATGTTGACGACGACGATAGATCAGGGACGTAGTTTTTATCCTTTACAGAATCATCTGAATCTTCCATGAAGAAATCATGGAATGGTGTTGAAGGCACCATTGTTTCATTACATAATAGATCAATGGCCGTTGTTTCTACGAAATCATCATGAATCAGGTTGGTATCTTGAGCTTTTGATGAATTCAAGTAGTGTTGTGTTGGAAATATTTCAAAGAATTTACTCAAATCAAAATTTTGTACAACGGGGTCATTGTATAGGTTTTTATGGGCGAATGCACTGTTTTCTACATTGGAAATTTTTTCCAGTGACACGTAGTATGAATCGCCAAACTGATATTTTTGAATTTCAGATGGGTCCCTTAGTATTCCTTTTGGAGGCGAATTATAGTTGTTGTCAGGAAGTACAGGTGATATAGCTCTATCCGGTGGTAGCACGTCATTTTCAGATTGTTTGCTTAAGAGTGAAAAAATTTTTTTTGATCTCTCATTCATATTGATGATGGTGTTATATGCTTCGTGTAAATTTTTGGAAGTGGTTTGGCAGATTTATTTGCAAGTTGAATTACTCCACCACGCTCTGCTACAAAACGTAACAATTTACACCTCTGTCTCTTAACTGAGTAATATACTGTCCATTTCTTAGTGCGCCCTCGTGCAGGACAAACAGCTAGAGTCAGATCAACACCGCCCATGCTCGCGTTGTACTCTTTGACTACTTCTGGCCTTGGTACCTGAATATATTGACGTAGACTTCTGTCATACCTACGACAATAATCAGGTTCATCAGCTGCGTAAATGGTGGACAAAAACATGACAGGTTTATTATCAAACCATTTTGTGAGAGCTATATTGCTGTCCGGACTCACGAGGACATCATGGCTTCCTCGTCCTGATCTTCCTAATGTTCTATCACTTTCTAATTGATCTTTTATGTAAGCGGGTATACGGTTTCGCATAATGGTTCCAGCGCATTTAAAACCCATGGTATTAAGTTTTTCTACCAGCTTAAATGTCGTAAAATAGCGGTCGAAGAAAATAACATGACCGGGAGTAAGTGTTTCTGTTAGTTTAAGAACAATCCCTTCGCCCAGTGAATCATTGTTATTAGTCATCGTATTTTTGCCTTGGTATACTACCAGATCACAAACAAGCCCATTAGGATTCGCTAAAACGAAAGCTTTAATACCAGTCGGATGGGGTTTAACAGGGCAATATTGTTTTATATGACAGGTTCCAGTAAAGGGAATAATCATTTCATCGATACTTATTTTGAGACTTGGTATTTGCTTGCGACATCCCTCTATAACCCTGTCTAATAATGGGCGAATCTTCCACAGTTTGTTATTGGTTCTCATTTCAGGTGTTATGTCGTCATCATAATAAATAAATAAAATAAAATAAAAATAAAAAAGCCGTTTATTCCATAACCTTAATAGTAAAGTAATCAGTAAAAGTGCAAAATGATTAATATGTAGAAAATAATAATTGCTTCTATACTTAGATTATATTTTTATATTCCTTGTCAAATCATTATTAAATTAAAAATGTCATTAGTTAGATTTTCTTAACATGATTTCAAATATTATTGTAATTGCATGCATTAAGTTTCATGTTTAATTGTTAAACATGTACGATATATTAAAATTATATTTAAACGATGTTGGTTAGGACCCCTTTCGGGTACAGGCCTCCTCCAATTCATTTTTATTATGATCTTAGTTTTCTTGTAATTTCATTATTGTATTTTATCCTCGTGGCCTCGATAGGCAGTGATCCTACTATACTAATATCCTTCTTTATCTCTGTTTTTTTCTGAGCTGGATGGTTTTGGTCTAGCTCTCCCGCGGTGACCAGCCGTATTGGGATGCTTATTTTTGGGTAATTTTTTTTATTATCTTAGGTTTTGAAAGAGGCAGCACTTTTTGCTCATTTTATTTTAGATATTTTCTTTTGCCGTAAGGTATTGCGTTATGTTTCTATTTTAATTGTACATTTTGTGTTTTTTTGCGGCTCTGCTAATGTCCTTGTTGCTCGTTTTTGGTCCATTTTCTCTATGTATTGTCCTCTTGAAATTGCTTTCATATTTAGGTATTTTTTCCAGCGGAGGGGTAGGTACTCGAACAACCAGCTTATTGTACTTGAGAAACGCTTGGTTTCCTTTTTTTATTTCGTTTTTCGATTTCGTTCTTGCAGGACTTTAGGTGCCAAATCTTCTTTTATGTAGTAGCCAGTTTGATTGAGTTTATGCTTACTTTTAAGGATAAGAATTTTCTTGCCATACGTTGAAAGACCCACGTTTATGGGTCTAGGTTTCTCTCCTTTTTTCCCGATGCGTCGTACATGTTGTATTTCACTTATGTTGCTGTGTACTTGTAGATCATTATTCAGAATATTTAGTTTAATTTTTCTAATTCTACATAGGTTTTTTCCTCCTCCGGTACACCAAAAAATACCAAGTTCCGGCTCCTCACTTCCCTCTCGAGATAGTCTAGGCGTTGCTCTTGTTTCTGTTGGTTTATTTTTAATTCGTCAAGTTGTGGTTGAAGCTTGCTTATTTTTCCATCCAAAATATCAATTTTTGATGTAAGTTTGGAGTCGATATCCTGAATCTGCTGTGCAATGGCAGCAATAGCCTTCATAAGCTCATCCATTTGGTTACTTTGGAAAAAATAAATAGTGCAAAAAGACGACTGGTTGAGAGATTTGAAGCAGCGGATACTTTTTAACCACGGCCTTTATTCTGCGCGTTAAGCCACTGCACCACCGGAACTGTTGCTCATCCAGTTGAAATAGTCAATCGCTTGCGATGTTCTAACGATCGTGATAAAAGTTTTTTCGACAACCGTCAAATATTAAAAAAAAAAGACGGCACACAAATAAAAACTGTTTATTGTAACTTTTCACTCTTTTCGATGTTTCTTCTTTATTTCGGACTTCAATTCTTCTTTTGTGACTGCTTTTGGTATTTAATTGTTTCAATCACATTACTAGCACTGATTGTTATTGTTCGGTGACGGATTGTGACGGATCGGTTGTTGTTGTTTTTAAATCACTATTTTATAGTTATATTTCACAGTATTTCTTCGAGATAACGTTTTTACTGGTTCCTGATACGTTTTTACACACTTTATAATGTTATTTTCACTCATTACACGCGGATTTCAATTTTTATATTTATTTTGTTCGTGGAGCTGATGCAGATCGTGCGAGCGCAGCGCCCTCTCGCTCGTCGTCATCATAAACTAATTTAATAGAATTCCTCAGACAGCAGAATCGATCCCGTGACATAGCTTCAGTTATAATAGGAACAGCCCAGCGTTGATTCCAGTACATTTTAATGTGAGGATAATTTATGCAAGACATGAGCATTGTTATCCCGAAGAAAATTTTGCATTCTTTTTCGGTTAAACCCAAACTTCTTCCAGTTCTTTCTACGGCGCTCTGGTTTGATTTTTGAATTATCAACTCGAAAATATCTTCATCTATGTACTCTTTGAAGTACTCGTAAACATCACTTGCACCAATATGTGACGGGCGGTAGGATGGTTCTGAAAGGACAGGTGCCGGTTTGCTAAAGGATGTTCTACTCCAATAAGAACGAGGACTTGGAGACCTAGATCTTCTTTCACCATTGGGAGCCCGAGTGCGACAGCGACCGATACGACGTATACCACCACGGGTGCGAGCACGAAGACGAGTACGAGTACGATTTGTAACTCTAGCACGAGTGCGGCCTCGTGCATTCGTTTGTTCGAAATGGTTTCCTCCATCAATTTCACTGAGGTTATCTTCCGAAGCAGAAGAACTCTCTGGTAAATATTCTGGCTCATTGTAAGTTGGTTCTCCAGTATCAGAGTCATCTTCATATTCTGAGTTGTTCATTAATGCACTCAGTTCGGCATCGTTCAAAACTAAAACAATTAATTTTTATTGAATAAGTAAATATTTTTCAAAGCTCTTTTTTCGGTAACAACGAGCTGAAACACATGAAATCCTTATTATTTTATATATTTTAGTATGTCGAATTGATGAACAAACATTAAGAATTTAGCTTTGACTGAGTACGGAGTTACCTATTATGGAACAATAAATCGATACCTATATTTATAATTGGATACGAATGTACCTTTTTCAGAACAAAATAGAACAACTTATAATTTCAATAGGAGACGAAGTGGACTTTTTCGACACAAAATTTTATGATAACATTTTTTGGTGCGAAAATCAAATACTAGGTATGTTAAAAGAGTAATTGTAACACCATTTTGGCATTCAAAATGAAGTCGGACTAACAAAATTTTAACTAATTAGTAGCAGATAATTGTGAAAATCAAAAATATTACATACCCCTGCCGCTGTTGTCTGCCATCTTGATGCATGAACGGCGAAACACCAGTGTTGCCAACGACGCGGGGGCTGATATCGCCATTTTTCACAGCATAAGTAGCCTAATGTAGCCGAATTTCAAATTCTGTAGCCTAAAAAGGAGCCGGAAAAAAAAACATTTGTAGTTTAATTTTAACTTTATTTATACATACTTATCTACTTTTAAAGAGATTCTGGTTCGTCTGCCAGCAACATTAAGGCATCAACAAAACTTTCGCCGTCGTCACCGTCATTTGTGGTAGTTGATGTGCTAGTACTGGCGCAAGGTTCGCTGAGACTTCTGGTGTTGGAGGCGGCGTACATTTTTCTGCCAGCATGTAAACTGATCATGTGATTACTTGGTTGGAAGATGTTACAGCAAATACTTCTGACATTCATGTGTTCGAATTCTCAGAATAGCGATCAGCATGGGTAGTTGCATTCTGTTACTTAATTTTGTTTTCACCGTACCCATAACGCTAAAAATTCTTTCTACGACGGCATTACTCAAAGGTAATGAAAGACAGCGTAAGGAAAACTCCGCTAAGTCTTTGAACATGAAATTCCCACCAGCATTCTGCATTTTCAACACCTGTACCCAAAAATTTATAATATCATTGGGAGGAGCTGTACCGATTATTTCCTCGATGCGCATCGTACTTAATACACGCCATTGGTTCATAATGGCTTCCCAGTCAATGTTAGGATCACCTATCTGCCAGGGTAAATCTTCAATATTGGGTCTGCTGGTTGAGAGGCACACGCGGTTTGGTGAGAAAAGTTAAATTTTTTCCAATTAACTTAAGGAATTTAAAAATAAAAAATCACAAAACAATTTAAGCTGGAGTTTAATTCAGAAAAATTAAGCTCCCTTATGTTCAAGGCTAAACATTCTATTTCCCTACCCCCTACGAATACTGTAAATGCTTTTAATATTCTGTTATCATACTGAACTGATTTTGATTATATTTTGAACATAAAATAGTTTGAATCTTGGAAACAAATATACTTAGCCACAAATATCTTCTTCCCATGGAAAAACCACTTAGCTCGGAATAAGCCGCCAGGACGGAAACCTACATACAATAAAAAAAAAATAGGTTTCAGTTTAGATTCAGGTAGGTGCATTTTAAGAAATAAAAATATTTAAGTCAAAATTAAAATATTGTATTAAGAATAAAATAACAGTCTTACGAACTTAAGTTTCTATCATAACAATAAAGTCTGTGTATCTTAAATTAACAAACTCTTCAAAAGCACACACTTAAACAACCAGGTTAAAAAAATGTATCTGAAAGTATTGACTCAGTAACAAGCAATTAAAATTATTCTTATTAAAATGACAACAAATTTAAAATGGTAAACTAAATTAAAATAACAATCAGAAAATCGAAACCTGGTTCAATATTTTAGTACTTACTTATTTTTTATAATCAGACTAACAAGTCTTAAATCTTGTTATTATAGGATACATAAATCTAATCAAAACAACCAGTTAAGAGCACGAGATCAAACTCTAGGTCTAATTAAGTGATAAGAGTCATTAATATTCAGATTGCAGTCATTAGGACAGTCACAAAAATCAAATCATTAAAATCGTGAAATGAATAAAAAATCTAAAACAGAAAACAAAAACCTGAATCAATGTTTTGGAATAAAGAATTAAAATTATAAATTTAAAACATACATACAATTAACACAGGATACATAGATCTAATTAGAACAATGTGAGATCAAAGTTTGAATGTAACTTCAGTGACTTTTAAGCTTTAAAGTAATTAACCTTTTTTATCCTATGGATCTTGTTCCGCATCGAGATCGAAAACATCACCTTCCTCCAAATCTTCAAAAAACTTCCGATAGGCTCTGGGAAGAGAATCGCATAATTTTATCAATTGGTCTTTCTTCGCCTTGCTCACTCCTCTTTGTTTTTCCTCCCGTGGTAATTCGGTTATTAAATCTTTTTCGTCCAAGTTCAGTGCATTTTTGCGTAACACATTCAATTCCTTAAAACTGTCTTCGTTATATGCATTTTTGATATATATGTTAGTCAAGCCCCTTCGGAATTCAACTATTTTCAATGACTGTATGTTATATTGTTTTGGGAATGCATTTTGTTTTAGTTGGTCAGTAAATTTCATCATATTTTTATGAGTAATTACGTCGACTATCATGTTTTTTCGTGAATCTCTTATTTTTTCGACGTAATCATTTAGATCGTACATATTTTTATGTTTGGAAAATTTATTTGTGATGCACGCGTGCACTGCATCTGCGGCCATATATGTGTGACCGGGCTCCAAATAAAAAAATCTTATTTTTTCATTCGGAAGACTTAATAAGTCTTCCGAATGTATAAGCCGAATCATTGCTGTGATTGAAGTGATTGAAGAGGATGCGATTTTTATTTTGGGCTGAGCAATTGTCGCAGTAAATAATTACTTCTTTCAGGTGTTTTGCGTGGTGGACAATGAAGTGCACATATGACGAAACAATATTGTAGGCTTTGCGTCCACTATCGCCTTCATGCCAAACGATACAGAAAGAAAGCTTTCTCGTTTTTACCTGGAGACACAAATGTCTCATTAAATAAGACCAATTTCCGTGAGAAATAATAATCTTTAGTTTGTAATTTCGGCATACAAATGGCCTTCTGCATGTCTGCTGTAAAAACTTTTTTCAGATCATCGGAGTCTTTGGAATCTTCTTCTAGAAGCTGTTTTGATAGGTTGCGATTTTCCAAATGAGCTCTGTATGTTTTACAAAACTGGCAATTACACTCATCACAAACGTGGTCTGGTTGGTCTATGTGTTTCTCTTTATGGTTTTGGCATAAAGTGCAGATGTCTTGTTTTGGTACTGATGTAGATAGATTCATCTCTTTAATAATCCCGTGAAAATAAGCCCAACTGCATTTTTGCGTGTCTGTTTCGTCACAGTGAGAAATGTAAGATTTATATAAATCCGTAAAAGATACCCCACATGGCAAGTAGCGTCGGTAAGGAGCATGAGTCAAATTGTAGTGTGAAAAGGTTGGCCGAACATTTTCAATGTATTTTTTTATATTTGCCCTGTATTCTGCAGAAAACGTGTTCCATGGCTTAGATTGACCACGTTGTTCAGGGGCTGCTGGTTGTTCTTCGATATTAGTAATTCCACATTTGTAGTTAGCTTTCAAAATGGTTACTACTGATTGATCATTTTTAAAACCAAGCGTCTTCAGAAAAAATGGTTTGCACACTTTTGTGTTACGGAGTGACCACGTTAAAGTGTTGTGTCGTCTTGAATTTGCTTTAGTTATTATTGACTTGGTAGTCTTTTTAACATGTCTAGATATAAAATTTCTTTGTTCTTGCTTTCTTAAACTTCTGAAATTGGACCAAATATTTTGTCTTTCCTCTGTACTGAACTTTTGGTAACATTTTTGTCGGCACTCTGTTTTACAAGGTGACTTTATGGTATACTTTTTTTTCTCTATTTCAATTCGTTTATCTGGATTTCTTTCTCTCTTCTTTTTAAGATTAGTAGCTTGTTGCTCAATAGACGATTCTGTGGCAGTATTGTTACTGTTGCTCAGTTGCTGAATAAGTAATTACGTTCTTAAGATCCGGATTTGATTCAATAAACCTTCTGTGAAGTTCAGCAATAGAAAGATCAGCGTCTAAGTATTTACGATGCTTATTGTCTGTTCTTGAATAGTGGGAAACTACTGTACTCGTAGGAAGCCCAGAAATAAAGTTGTGAAGTCTTTTTATTGCTTCCTCAGGTGTCTTACGTGGATGATTATCATGTTTCCCTCTAACATCTGTTATATCTTTATCTTTTTGTAAAACTTTTTTCTTCAGCCTGTCTCTCTTTATACCAAAAATTGCATAGAATGCAGTAGCACAAACTACTAAATTTCTGTCAATTACGCCAACAACATATTTGAATACCCGACGGGCTCTACCTTGGGCTTTTCTGGGGCGAAAACGCTGGGGCAATTCCTCTTTGATACATCCTTGGAGATAAATATTCCGGTCAGTGTGAGTCGATAAACTAATAAATTTCGTGAATAAAAACTTTCTGTCTTTTGTAGAAAGCTTAGTTTTACAATCACATCCACAGTCAGGAATAGGTCGCATTTGATGGTTTCTCAAGAGATTTAATTTTATTTTGGTTTTTAATCCATGTCTTTGAATTAGATTTCTTCTTTTTTCCGGATTTGACCTCTTTTTCAATTTCTGATTCTTCTTCGCACCTTCGGTAGAACAAGGGCATAATTGCCATGTTTGTGATTTTACAGGAGATACATTTTAAGATTTTTTTGTGTTTAGAGACTATTTATCTTCTTATATTGAGTTTGAGGTAATTTCCTTAGTGTGAAATATACCTTATAGTTTTGTGAATAATGGCATGCTCTCTACAATGCTTAAATATTTATAGTTTTAATTATTTTCATATAAATATAAAAACTTACCCACACTTAGGCCTTTGTTCCACCAACATTCTTAAAAAAATAGTAATAATGTCCTTATTTCTCTTTATTTTTATGCGAAGTTTTTCAATAAAAATAGCAATTATTTAACTTTTAAATTATTTACTATTAAAGTTTTAATAGGAACCGACAGAGTCAATAACACTTAGTAGTTAACAACATTAAATTCTAAAGTCTTTGTTCTTAACTTAATACAGTCTTTGCAATCTTAAATATTTAGAGAATCAATACTATTAAACTTATATAAAATATAGAGACGAAAACAAGACTATAGTATATTTTCACTCAGATTTAATGGCAATTGAAGTCATCTGAGTGGAAAATTCTAACAAAACAAAAGTTTCTAAAATCAAAACAAGGTACAGTAAATACAGCCGCACTCAACGACGTTAATGTTTACTAAAACTACCACTAAGTTTTTTTTATCGTTACTTAGTAATAGTTTAAGCAATCATTAACATCTTTGAGTGCGGCTGTTAAATAATGCACCTATTTATTCGAAAAGTGAGATCGTTCTCATCTTGATTAAAATTAAGAATAAAAGTTTCAAAAATCTAAGCTATAGGTACGGTACCTTACTGTACCTACTCATTCAAATATGGAATCGTTTCTTATTTATTAAACTAGTTGAGCAATTAACGTTTGTCATCGAATCACAATTAAAATAATCCATTATAATACTGTTCATAAAATTTTGGAACAATGTTCGAGGCAATTAACTGCCGAATGTCATCTCTCTTCCGATCGGGGATAGGTAACTTTTCGGTGTACAGCACATTCAGCTTTAAATCTTTTATTTCTTTTTTGTTACCGGTGCGGCTTATTTTCACATTAGCTTCTGTCCGATATCTGATTGATAGCTATATCTGAATTGGTACCTCTCTGAACTTTTAGTGAACTTAATGACTTTTAGCTCAGATACTTTTAAATTATTTCGATCAACGTCTTTGTTTAGGTTTAAATTCACTTCAACCGACAACGATTTCAGATCAAAGAATGAATCAAAGTTCATTTCATTGACAATAAACCCGTTGCCTGTTTTTTTGGCGTTTCTTATTAGGCTTATGTATTCTGCTGGGCAGTAAATTGGTCCAGCTTTCTTTGCCCTTTTAATGTTCTTTTCAATTACAGAGTGAACAGAGTCAGCTTTATTTTGCGTATGTCCTCTAATAAGGAACTTATGTGTGATTGATTTGATTGCCAGTGTATTTACAGCGTAATAGAACATTGCAAACACGAACCTGAATGAAAAAAGAAGGAAGTTTTAAATTGTGACGACCAAATAATTAAACAACTTCTGATTATTAGAAAACAACTACAATCTATATACTTGTTTTTTTGCTGCCTACAGCAATTATCTGAATAGAATATTATGTCTTTATCGGGTTGGTTGTTAGAAAGTTCCTCCAAAAACTTATAAACGCACGTTCCTATTTCATTGGCACCACGCTTTGCCAGACCTTCGTGCCAAAAAAAGCAAAATGTTTTATTTTCATTCAAATTTGAAACCTGAAACATAGATTAAAATAAAAAAAATATTATAGAATTCAGCCTGTATGCTTAAAATCAATCAGTACATTATTTAATGCGTATAAGCTACTATCTTCTGCCCGTCGTTTCGCTCATGTGGTACCTGGATAAAACATAGCCTATAGCACTCCAGGGGTCAGTGAAATAATCTTTGGAATCGGTCCACTAGTCCGGAGATTAGCCACGACAAACATACAAATATTTATAATATTAGTATAGATTTAAGAAAGTAAGTAAGCTATCTTTACCTACCGTAAAATTGTAGCAGTTTAGCTTCGACTTGTAAAAAAAGGCTGACGACTGGCCAATTGGACATGGGAGGACAGCTTGTAGATCGAATATCGCTACTATGGTATTTGCACAGAACAATAATATCCTTACGGAAAGAAGTAAGACTCCATAGAGTAAAAATGCCAACACTAGAGCACACTAGCGCCCCTACCTTAAGCCCACGGTAACTGGTGTTTGGAAGCTTCAAATTAAATAGGCGCTCAATTCAATTCGACTATAATTATTTATCAGACGAATGGTAATTATTCAACATTTTGTTCACCATTCGCCTGACTCATAAAATTATAGAATTGCACCCAATACTTAAGGAAGGATTTTGGTTAAGTAATTAAAAAGCCAATTTGGTCAAAACAGTGGAAAAATTCTAGTTTAATAGATATAATTTAGTAGGTAAATATAATATTTTTGTTTTACACGTAATTCACCTTGTTTTCACAGTATGAAACTAAATAAAGAAAAAATACAAGCACTTAAATGTTTTGTAGTATATTTATTTTCCTTTTCATTGCTTTCTTCGATGCTTCGTCCGTAAATTGTCTATTTTTTAACAAACAGTGCCGTTTTATGCATATGCATACTTGTCGACACAATTATATGCAATTTATTTTTTTCAAGTTGCAAGTTGTAAATGCAAGTTGATATCGTCTTCAAGTTCCCTTTTTGGTAGTAATATGGCATTTAGCGCACTTTCTTCACAAATAAACCTCAAAAAAGTCGAAATCTTTCAAGGAAATATTAATGTTCTGTTATAATCACGGTCCCAACCAAATTATGCAAACGAGGCGGAAAACATGTAAAATGAAGTTCTTTTTTAGATCTACCGCCCGACACGGTTGTCATTCTCATTTTTGACAGTGTTCCAGGGACATTTGAGTGTCATGCCGAGACTTTGAGCATAAATTTTGTTGCTCTGTCTTACATATAGCGTCCTCTCATACATTTTATTTGTCCCATGGTACTTGTGCTGTTGGCATTTCATGCTTAGCTAGTTGATACCCACTGGGTATTTGAATCTGGTTGTTTACTTTGTTGTATATCCTTTTCAAGTTCTGATCGGGCCAAACGTTTTTCTTCCATGTGTAAATTATGCTTAGCCAATAGTGGTTCCTTGTCTATAGCGTTTTTGAATGCCTCACACTCGTCGCATTGATCTTTACGAGGTGCGTATAAGCCAATGTTGAAATCACTGTTAAAAAAAATTCGGTGGTAAGCGTCATAATTGACGGCTTGTCTGCCAGCTGCTTGTCTAAGCGCTTGGTAGTTGCGATGGAGCTCCGCTACAGTCAGACTTCCATCTAAATATTCTCTGGTGGTGTTCGCTCTTAAATAATGACTTTCTGTTCGTGGAATTGAATTAATATGATCATACACTGATTGTAGAACCTCGTCACTTAGTTTACAATGTGTGCTGTGCTTTCCACGTTTATCGGTAGCACTCAAACTCAAAACATTATCGAATGTATTATTTATAACATTGCGTAGCGTTTTTTCACCGACAACCAAAGTATTTAGCAAAAATGTCTTGCATACTCTAACTTCTTTTCCATCTACAACAAAGTAGTAGCTCGAGTTCGGTTTTCTAATAGGCTTATTCCTGGGGATGTTAACTGGAACTAATTAATTAACTAATTTTTCGAGTTGCTGGTTGAATTTGTTTCACACAACATGCAAGAAAATCTTTGTCTTTGATGATCTCCCAGTTCCCAGTAGGACTTGAAAATGTTTTTCCTATTTTCGAAACAAACTTTAGTGGAACACGAAAGTTCCACTAAACTGGTACAGAAAGTCTGCATTTGTCATTGCATGGAGGAAGAATGGATTTCGCTGGCACTACTTTTCCTATCTTCGATGTATACTCTTGGCCACTGTTTTTCAAACGCTTCGATACAGCATGTTTCCACGCATGCGTATTTCTTTTTAAACGTTTCCTAAACTGCCTCTTATTAGATTCTGAACACTTTCATCATTCATGGGCAGAGCAGGTACTTGTTCAATATTACCTCCATCATTTCCCAAACCTGCCGTATTATTTACGGGTACAGAAGCGCTGCTACTGGAACTAGAGCTGCTACTTGAACTAGAGCTGCTACTAGAGCTGCTGCTGCTGCAACTAGTTCTACTTGACGGACTAGGCACAATCTTGCGTCTTGTTTGGCGTGGGGGCTCATAAAAAAATAAGTTATAATATAAAACTTTATTATTATAAACTAGCTATACCCGCGCGCGACTCCGTTCGCGATTGCCATAGCTGCAGACTAATTATTCACCTCCTTCAATCACAGACCGCTGACGGACGGACGGACAGACAGCGGACGCTTAGTAGATAATAAATCGTACTATTGAACAAATGGAACGGCTTATTACTTATTCGAAAACCTCTGTGCTACAGTGGGCGATGGTCCGCCCGACGCAGGAGGTGGTGGGTTCAATTCCCGCCTCGGAACAAATTTCTTTGAATTATCTGTAGATATTTGTTCAGGGTTTTGTAGACGTTTTCTATTTTAATAAAAATATAAGTATATCTATATATTTTATTTTATTATGTATATCACTTATCTAGTTAGTATCCATAACACAAGGTCTGCTTAGCTTGGGGTAGATGATGCTGTGTTAATTTTCCATTACTTATTTATTCATACCTGAGATTGCATTTATTATCCACAATTGTAGGGTTTTGATTTTCAGTGACATTGCTTTCAGTCAAAGGCTCAACAATTATATCCTTGCCCGAGCTTGCATTGATCATTGGTGGGTTTCCTGCTTCCGGAATCGTACTATCCAAAGACATAGTACGCTGATTTTCAAAATCATTACTGTCTATCCATTTTTGAACTATTGTTGAAGGACTAGGCGGGTTATCTGAAAACAAAATATATGGTTAATTTTGTCATTTAAGATAAATTTTAATATTAATATCTATAAAAATATAATTATATAATTGACTTATTATTATAAATCAATGTTTAAAGTATGAATTGGCTTATTGTTCTCATCTTCTTCAACAAAGGAGTCTTCATCATGCTTATCTATCTGAAGGTCAACTGTCTGCCTATTAGTTTTGTCATCATTAAGCATCATTAATATTTTTCTGCTACGTGTGTCCCGGGTTCCCATTTTTATCTTAAATAACAAAATAAAAAATCATTAAGTTGTAAAACTCACAATTTTGCTCAGTATCGTTAATTAATTGGAATGATAATGCCATAACAGTTGTAATATCTATGTAATTATGGAAGCAATTGGAATGACAAAGGCATACTAGTATTTATGTTCACCTACTAATTTTTTTTTCGGAATTACAAAGTTACATTTGTTTTTAAGACCACAAGATGTTTACATTTTGGAATAACATGGTCACACTTGATTTTACGACTGCGAGATTGTTTACATTTTGGACATACAAAAGCACAACTGTTCGAACGACTTTGTACCACCAAATTATCTTCTAAGAAATGGGCATACGTAAAGAAAGTGAGACTTTGTTCCTCTGAAATTAAAAGGGCATATTTACCTTAACGACTTGTACGCTCCAGCTGACAACCACTCAGCGCGCCGGCAGCGCCGCAACTGACCAATAGGATTTTGTCGCGCCAATACGTTTGAAAAAACTCTACAATGTGACAAAGGCACTGTCGCCCTCTGGCGAAATTAGATGGAACTGAACGAGTGTCTTTGTTACTAAAATACGTTTTAAAAGGACTTTGGCATACTTAAGTCATTTTTAAAACTTGGTAGTTCGGCCCTTGTTCTACCGAAGGTGCGTTATGAATATTCATTTGATTTAAATAACCCAGTGCTCTCATTAAGTGTTATCCATGTTTTCTTTTTAGTAGATATTAAGTTCTCCTGTACCACTTCTGACGTATTTGGATCTTCAGTTTCTCTTTGTGTATCCAATGGTGGGGATATTTTATTCGATTCAGAGCTGATTTCTTCTAAAATCCCTGTTTCTGGATTCACAATGTAATTTTCTATGATTTCCTCTGTTTCCTGATCCGTAGAAACCATAATTTGTTCCTCAATTTCCATAGGAGCTTCTATAATCTTCAAATCATTACGACATGTTAATGAACATGTTTCCAAATTGTCATCTATGTTCCATTCGTTACTATAAATTTCACTCCCCAAATTATCATCTGAATCAAACAGCATACAATCTTCTACAAGCCTACCAATAAGAAAAGTTTATGATAAATTTGTAGCTCCAAAATAAAATTTAAATAAATATGTATAAAAGACGTACCTCTGTAGCTTATCTTCGGATTTGTTACTCATTTTGATTATATTTTGCTTCCTGAATTAAAGTTAACAGCCATCTACTTATTTTCTTTAAATGTCCTACAAACATGAAAATATGTGATTTACCATTTAATGGCAGGTACTGAAAAGTATTTATAAATGACTAGCGACCCGCCCCGGCTTCGCACGGGTGCATTACATATTATACCTATGTGTATTAGACATATAAACCTTCCTCTTGAATCACTCCATCTGATAAAAAAAACCTGATCAAAATCCGTTGCGTAGTTTTAAAGATCTAAGCGGACAGACAGCGGGAAGGCGACTTTGTTTTATACTATGTAGTGATTAAAATTACGTACCATTGTAATCTATCAATTTAACTAATAAAAACCATGAAATCCATCTTCAAATTCTGCAGAAACCGAAAATAAAATAAGAAAAACCAGTACAGATAATTTAAACTTTGAACTGTCGAAAATGGCCTTTGTGTCAGAAGTACCATTGATTTGTACCATTGATTGTACAAGTGACACAACTTTGTATCCTTAGTACCAGTAAAGAAAAATGAGGATATTCCTCCGTAATGTTAACCGATTACTATGGAACTAGTGATACAACTTTGTATCTCAAGTACCATTAAAGAAAAGTAAAGATATTCCAAGTAAATTCATTTTTGACATGCATTTATTTTGTATTGTCACAAAGATATAAAATTAAAAATATAACCGAAACTTCTTTACGCAAATAAAATTTTAAAGCCTTTGTTACACAACTAACGGCGTAAAATTTTTAAGAGAAGACCCACAACAATAAGCCATCTTTTGAAAACGCTTAAGGAAGATGCAGCATTCACCGCTGCATCTAGAAAAATTACGCCGTTAGTTGTGTAACAAACTAACGGCGTAATTTTTCTAGAAATAGTGGCACATTAATTTCACTATTAATGAGCTGCATTTGAACATGCTGTATATATGCACTTCGCTCGATGACGGATTTTGACCGTTTTTAAACGGCATCGTTGTTTTCGCTCTTACAGCGGTGAATGCTGCATCTTCCTTAAGCGTTTTCAAAAGATGGCTTATTGTTGTGGGTCTTCTCTTAAAACTTTTGTTAAATTGCCCATTCCACCCTTCGCATACGTTATTTGTCCTATGTCTTTCGCCAAAACAACACCACATTGCTTTCTTCGGCATCCAATAGTTTTGAATATAAGACAAGAATGGTCCGAGGTTTCGATGCGTACCAATAACTTGACTTTCTGCAAGCACATAATTCCAGCCTTCCTCAATATCTGGTTCAGGCAGAAGTGGTAGCACAATGCACAACCCAATTATTTTGTTCAAATTTGTGTCGTTTTTTTTGTTTTTTGTTTGTATGTTTAGCTTCTTTGCTTTTCTGATCAATGTATCCTTGAAATGAAAATAACATCCGTGGTGTTCCACGTTGGGAAAGACCAATTTTATAGCTCTGATAGTAGCCTGTTCAAAATCAGTAATAAATTTAGATGGCTCCCATTCTGGTACTGCTGACTTTATAAGTTCTAGCAAAATAACGTACGACTTTTGAAGTTTATTTGGCATAAGTGCGTAAATCACAGGTACTACATTGTTTTTGTCTTCGCTGCTGCCTAAATCACAAAACAACACAAATAATTGAGTAAATGGTTTAGGACAACGTTTAAATGTACCATCGCCGAAAAACACTTTTCCATTTTTAAGCACTACTCGTGCTTCTTCTAATGCGAAAACTATTATACGATCATTATCTTGTTGATAGTCAGCGAGTAAAAAAGCCATTTTTTCCACTCGTGCTAATTTCCTCTTTCTTCTATACGCTACACATCGGTATTGGTTATAGTTTGGCAACTTATGGATTAGATCGAGACCCTTATTTCTCATAGATGCTAATGTTTTTTTGTACATAGCCGGAATTGTTTCCTCTACAGAAGAAGCAGCTGTTTCTATGCTGGAACTTATAATTGAACAGACAGTGTTTTCATTTTCATTTGGCAGGCATGTTTTTAAATGTATGGTTGATTTCACCTTCGTCATGTTAACGGGACCCTAAAATATATAAAAAAGTAGAAATAGTAATTGGTAGATAACAAATCTGACGGCCTTAAATACAAAATTATATGTTCATCCATGCAGACGGGCCACGGGCAATACATGAAACCTTGCTATGCCACCGTATTTTAGAAACCTTCCTCAGGTCTAGAGTTCAGTACGAACTTGGGATCGATATTTTCCATACTGTGACTTAAATAATAAATAAATAAATAAATATAAATAATGCTGGGCAAATTCACACAGCATTATCTAGCCCCATGGTAAGCAGAGCTTGTGTTATGGGTACTAGATAACTGATATACATAATACAATATATTACATAGATAGATATTTTTTTATTATACATAGAAAACGACCAGAACACCCGGAACAATTATCTGCAGATCGTACAAACAATTGTTCCGAGGCGGGAATCAAACCCGCAACCTCCTGCATCACGCATCGTCACTTACCATCAGGTGAGATCGTGATCAAACGCAAACCTATTCCATATAAAATTAAACAAACATACCTGCATTACTGTAACAGTTCCGGTGCATTTTTCAGGTTTTTTAAAATTTTTACATCGCCAGATACAGTTACCATTTTCATATTTGGTATGAAAATAATACTGGAAACCTTCAAACAATAAAACATTTCCTCGGCCACGTCGCACTATCTTCATTTCCGAAGCATGATCCGACGATGCCGCTTCGGACATTATTTTTTATTTATAATTATAAAAATCAAAATTGGGTTGGGTAACAATCGGTTTGACACATAAAACAAATGAATGCATAATAGTGTCAGACTGACGTAAACCGAAATGTACTTCAAATTATAAGTGGCCAGTACTTGGCGTATCGTAAGTGTAGTATTTATTAATTGCGACAATTCACTTCCTGGGCCCACTACACAGTACTTCAATGATTAGTTGTACCATTCATGGTACTAGCGATACATCAATTTTTATGATGGTACTACTGATCCTAAATAGTTGTCACTAGTACCATTAATGGTACTAAGGATACAAAGCTGTGTCACTTGTACCATTAATGGTACAAATCAATGGTACTTCTGACACAAAGGCCGAAAATGTTGCCAAGACTCAGGTACTGAAAACTGTGGACAAAGGGATTTTTTCATCTGGAGACATTGGACTTAGGTACTTCTTTCTACTTAGGGACTTTTCATCTTGAAATCTTCGTAACGTCCTAAAATAAACTATCGTTTAAAATGCACATGGGGACTTCTTTTGGAAAAAAAATCAATCAATTATAGCATAGTTTTCTACGCAGAATTTGAAAATGTTGTCAGATCAAAAAATCCCTAAGTGGACTTAGGGTCTTCTGGACCCTTCAATTAAAAGTTACGGATAGCAGGGATAAATAAAGTAGGTACATGATTCGATTAAATTTCGATATTGTAGTACATTTACTCTGCGTTTTGTAATAAGTTTACATTTACCCCTACATAGTTATTCAAATATTGCCTTTTTGGGGTAATAGTAAACAGGTACTCTAACATTCAAGCTTTATATTGCAGAAAAATCACTTTGTATCTTAAATACTGGGTCTCCCTAACAATTATGTAAACTGGATGCTAGTTTTGTTACAACATTCATCATAATATAGGGGGGTAAAATAAAACAAAAATTATACTAATAAATCAAACTTATATTTATTTGTTCTCAAGGTTTCTCATAGATGTCGATTGGTTTAGTGAATTAAAAAATATTATTTCGCCTTTGAGAGATATAAGGTAAATGCACTAATGCCAGACACATTAAGAGCCCTCTTACATTTCGATGTTACGCTAATTTAGGTATTTACGTACCGAGCGAGCGGCGAGCTACGCGAGCGCTACTTTCTGTCTCGCTCGCGCCATGATATTGCGACGAGTATGGCGTCTAAATGATCTTGATCCACCGTAATATAAGTTTTCTTAGAATGGAGTTCGGTGGATGGATTTCACGGTTGTAACCTGTTTATATAAATAAAACATACAAATGTAACTAATAATTATTTATTTGAGTATAGTCATTTATCATATAATTACAAAAATATTTCCCGCAACGGCATTGATCGAGCTTTTCTCGAATCGATAATTTCAGGTAGTATACATTTTTCATAAAAAGCTTGCAACTTAGGTAACATATTTAAATTCCAAAATTGTTCGTCTTTGTTCGAATTTATAATTTATATTTGTTTCAGAGCGTGTGTTATCCGTGTCAGGATCCTGAAAATAAAAAAATAGCTAAATAGGACATACTACGTTAATTATTTAATTCATGAACAGGTCGCTCTAAAAGTGATATTTTTTTGGATTAGCTATTTTCAGCTTTAAAAGGTGATCTGCTCGATTGATGACACAGACATTTACAGACATTACAGACTTAAAAACGTAATGGGCTTATTCTCTCCACCACTAAACATAATAATCATTATTATAATATAATAATTCTGTCACCATGTCCATCGTTTCGGCGAGGTTGCTTGATGTTGAAGCGACAATATTCTCTGGATTACCTCGCTTTTTCATTCTAAATTAATGATTATTTTAAAAAAATATGTTGTAAAGATTTGAAATAATAGACCAGATTTAATATAAACATTGATATTTATAAGATAAAGAGAATTGATTCCCTGAACAAAATAAAAAAAAATCCGCCATGAAGAAATATTATTAAATTCCTGTCAAAATCAAAATTTAGAATAAAATAATAAACCGCCATTTAAAATTTGAAACATTACCTCAAATTCGTAATCTACCCTCGATTTAGTCGGAAACGATACCCATGATCAAAATTTGGAATAAAAAAATCTGCCATGTTGGTTTTAAGAATAACCCCAATTTCGTAACCATCGATTTAGTCTGAAACGATAACCAGATCGAATCTTTGTTTTGGGGAAAAGATTGGAGAGATGGGTATGTTCACATAGTTCATTATAAAATTGGTCAATTAAAAAAAAAAAGCACGAAAGTAAACAATAATGATAAAAAATCAGGTGTTAACCTACTATACATATTATATTTAAATAATACCTTACCTTGCTTCTCTTGCTTTCTCCAGACATAGAATATTTCTTCTTTTACGTTTAGTGACGCATTGATATTTATATTTATTATTCCCCATTCTGACTTGTAATAAAGCTCAGCTATAATAAAAATAACTATAATGAGTTAACTAGTACGAACATAATACTAATTGAAATATAATAATATACGAACGTAAATACTTACATTACAACGATCAAATATTTCGGTCGTAGTTTACGATGTCCTCGCACGCATACTAACAGCGTTTATACGGCAATCGACAGTATCAACACGAGACAAAGGGCGCGAAATCAACTGACATAGGTCCGTCCTCGACAAGCGCTCGCGCGGTACTGAGGGCAGATCGCCGGCGCAATGAAATATATAGTACTTTTATTTAAATCATAAAAAATTAATAATACCGATTTAAACATTAAAATAAATATTGTAGCTTAAGCAAATGTTGACGATTATTTTGGTATAAATATGATGTCAAATTGATTTAGAACTTCGGAGGTATTCGGGTTTGTTTCGAAGCCTTTTCGATCAATATTGAATTTGGTTTAGTTTTTTCTTTCTTTACTTAGAAAGCATATAATGAAAATGTTTTCTATCATTATTTAATTATAGGATATTAGTAACATGAAAAAAAATATTTTGATAGTCTATATTCAATAGAATCTACAAATTAGAGCTCCCAAAACAGGTCTCCGAGCGTTTTTCGATAAACATGTATCGGGAGAATGATTATTACAAAATAAACGAATAAGTTATCTAAAATTTGTTCTATTATTATTGTAGTGCAGAAAACGAACTATTATAAAAAAGTAATTGTAATTTCAAACAACGAACGAAAACCATATAATTTGGACGAGGAAACCGAGCAATTTCGCGTTTTTTTGTAATAGGCCTCTTAAGAACAACACAAACTTCAGTAATCAAATTTTAATATATTTTAGTACCAAATTCGAGATCAAACTTTTTTAATCTACTAAACATATATTTAGACGTATTCCTTAACAAAAAACATTAAATTTTCGACATATTTTAGTTATAAATCTGTAGTTTTTTTTTATTTTGTCAGATGTAGTAATAGATGACAAGGCAAAAAAATTTTATATCTGATAATAGACAGCACTTAACACTAATGCTAGACATAGTTTTAAATCACAGTAAAGGAGGTATTCTATTTGAGTTATAAGTAGATAGATAGATAGAAAATACTTTTATTGCATACTTAAAAAGAAAACAAACAAATGAAAGAACAAAATTATAAATAAGTGACGTTGGATTGAAACATGGGGATCTGTGTGCATTATTATGTAGCTAAGTAAAAAAAACATTAATTAATAAATTTAAGTAATCAATTTTTAGTTATTGCCTATTTTATTATAATCAGTCGATGTTAAATTTTTTATTGCTCAGGTACTTCTACTTATCCATCAATTTGCAATGCAGAATCAAATTTGTATTTAATTCTATCACCAGCTATTATCATTTTTGGTGTTTGGAGGACTTCGACGATTTGACTTTTTCTTATGACACTAATATCTTTATCGTTTTCTTTGAAAACAGTCTTTGTTTGATCACAGCATACCATTGCCATAACTTCAATATCACCATCTGGGCTAATATTTTGGACAATACAGAGAAACCTGTTTTGCATTTAAAAAAAAAAAAATGGTAAAAAGAGAAATAAACCGTTAATAAATAAATACCAACATAAATCGTGACATAAAAAGATTAAACGCATAGATCTGCGTTCCGGTCCTCCAAAAAAATAACACTGCGTGCCTTGTAGGTGCGTGAACCACCCAGACTGCTGATAAAAAGTATTTTATTGAAATCTAAGAAAGTTATGTTGGGTATGACTCAGATAAGAGTTATATTTAGGAAATTGTCTTTGTAAATATATATACAATGTCTATTTTGTAAATAATAACGACCACATGAATTGAAATTGAAAAGTATGGATCAGTAACCTAACTTTTGTAACCCCACCTATTTTGCCCATTCTTGATACCTGTTGAGAGTTTTTGTGCATAACAATAGTAAACCCAACAAACAAAATATGAAATTGTCGAAAAACAGAAACATATACTCACGATCTTTGTTTATTTTTCATCAAAATCACTATTATATTTATTCATTAATTAGTTCACTTACTCAATCCAGAGGTATGGTATGGTAATAAATGCCGTATTAGATTTAAAATACAGCTCTTTTTCGCGTACAGTCAAAACCGCGCAGATCTAAGTTCTGGCACACAAAGCTATTAAAAATTTGCGTGTAGGTTTACGTTCCGGCATATCAAAGGATAATCACCATACCGGTGACGGGTTGAAAATGAAAATTTAGACCTTGACTTAACGTTTTCTCATGTAAGGCCTTTTGAAAAGACTCTGAATTTCAAAATGAAAAAAACTCTTGGAGGTGATTATTACATCCAACAAAGTTTCCACCCTTGTCCGAGTATATGTCGGTACACATACCACGACGGGACGTGAAGCGTCGCAACGCCGCGAGAAATGAAAAAGACGAGCACGCCGCCGCCGCCGCCGGCGCTGCCGAACCGGGCGTAGGCTCGTGCTGACGGAACCGCGCAGCGCCGCCGCCGCCTCCTCTGACATGATGAAGCCCTTTTGAAATGTTTTAAGACTTTGCAAATACACACGAATGCTGCCTGCGTCTGCTGTCTTTGCCGACGAGCGACGTGTCGCTCTGCTATCTCCGATCTTTGTGGCTCTAAATGATCTTTCACTAATTTCACGAGTGCGGCGAACGTTTTCGCTTCCGGTAATTCTGGGGCGCACAAGTCACACATAAGATCGTAACACTGAGGACCAACGAGCGTCACCAAAGTCGATACGTGTAAAGTTTCCTTTATCTAGTTGAGAGTCATAAATTGTTTTGCACGGCGCACGTAGGTGTCCCAGTTTTGGTCACTAATGTCGATACACTCTATTTTACCGATTGGCATAGTGCTGACTTGGTAAAACGCACTTTAGACACAATAAAATGATAAATTTTACACAATACAAATATTATTTTTTAGGTGTAGCAATAAAACAAAGATTCAGAGCCAACTGCCAGTAGGCATTTTATCACTAAGCGAGTGACGTACGGAATCTACCCGCAATTATAGGTATATAAATATTCTAATACACAACAGTTAGCTAGTCTAAACAACGTCGTTCTTGGAACGTTGTAGTGTTTTTAAGCTTTCCGGAAGCCCATTTTTTTTCACGAATTGCCGTTACTGCAGCAGGCATAACTTAATGACTCCACTTCTTTCTTTTTTTGTACTTAATCGCAGGAGACAAAATTTCTAAAACAAAAAGTGAACTGAAGTTGTGTGCATATAGTTTGGAATATTCCAAATTAGCTTCACCTATGGCAATACGAATTAGAAACATGACCTTCTTTTGCTTAGCGGCGTTAAGTTCGTGTTGCAGCTGATAAAGAGCAACTGAGACAATTTTGTTGCCTTCAGTTGACTCCGTTTTTGGGTCAGTGTTTCCTGCTTTGGAAAAGAATATTTCGCAAGGATGTAGTTACTACATTCAATAGCTTTAACATGTACATAGTTAAACAGCAGCGGATATACATATGTATGTAACGCCGTTCGTTCCACTACCCAAACGGATCGCTGGTGCAGTTCAGTAATGGCTCCTGCAAATATTTTTCAAACTCCACGATACCAGCTGCTGTGGGGTTTGATGGCGTCAACTTGGCCACCTCTTTGTCAAATTCTTCCCATATGGAGGTCTGGCTTGAAAAAGGGTGGGTAGCTGGTTGGTCCTGTGCCTGTGGCACGTAAGTTTCTTGCTGAGGGCGGCCGCGTCCAACTCTTAATTTAAGGTTGCTGATGGCTTTTTCAGCAGCGCCTTTACTTAGAAACCCTTTATCCTTAAATCTAGGGTCTAGCAATGTTGCTTCCGCGTATAACACGGAGTGTTCAATTAGACTGAACCACCTTCCATCGAACTCCGTGTTTAGTTTTTCGACTAGTTTTATGATAGCAGGGATGATCGTTCTGTTCTCTATTTCAACGGTGACGTTATAAAACGTTTTTAAAATGGGTACTGTCGCCCAATCATTAGCACTTATTGATATATCTGCTCTTGTAAGGGCAGGAGTGACTGCATCCTTTATAAATTATAAATGAATTTATTGTTGTAAAACTAGGTGGTAACTTAAATTGGTCTTATAATTCTATCATGCATCTCTAGTCTGCCATGGTCAGGCTTACAACATTATTATGGAAGAAAAAAAAATATAAGAAAGATAGGTAAACATAAAATGAAGTCAAAATATATTTTATCACATTTGTAGTTAAATAATGTCAATGGAGTCAATTCAAATATAAAAATTACAATAGCTATCTGATTAGTATGTATAGGAATGCATGTCACATGAAATAATAAAGATTTAAAAAATGTAGGTGTTCGATGTCAAAAGATATTAAAATTTGTTATTCAGGAAGTCATCAATGGTAGAATGGTAGAATGGTAGAATGGTAAACTTTCTCCTCTAATAGCTTATTTAATTTGTTTTTGAATGCGTTCAAATTACTCTCGGAGCGTATTGACAAAAGGATTGTGTTATAGATAATCGGAGCCATGCAGAACACACTCTTTCTAAGTAAGGCGGTTCTGCATGAATGGTGGTGTAGCGTACCCTCTCGGCGAGTGCCGAGCGGGTACGGATTGAAGCGATCAAGATTCGTTTTAATGAAAATTGCAATTTTGTATATATACAGGGAAGGCAGAGTTAAGATTTTCCACTTTTTGAAAACACTCTTGCACGTGTCGGTCTGCCTCAGACCGACCTCAGACGAGGTCCAATTGGTTTCATGTTCTGTACGAATTCCGTCATAAACTGTTGGGGTTGGGCAGGAGATTATGCAAAATATCTTCGTTGCATGAAATACAGCTACATTTTCTTGAGTGACCCTCTCTATAATTTCGGAAATCTTTATTCCTAGCTTCTGAGGCTTCTTCAGATAAAAATCCTATTGGAACAATTGCTAAATTTTCTACTAAGTCTGGTCCGTGTACAAGTAATTTGTGAAGACTAGATGGCTTATAATACCATGGGTACAATTCCACGTAAAGCTTAGCAGTATCATTGCAATAGTCACGAAACTTTGCAATGTTAATTTTCTCTCCGGAAGAGACACATTGTAAAATGACTAAAATTTTTATTAAAATGTTTACATCTAAACCTGTTAATTCTGCAGACTTGTCAGGATTTTCAAAAAAACGTCTGGCAGAGTTCCCGTTATTGGTTGTACCACTACCTTGTTTAACAACATCTAGTAACAGCCCAGTTTCTTTCCTAAAAGCCTCTTGGATCCTTATTTTCCTTCCATTTACTTGTGTCTTAGCTTCATGATAGTCCCCTGCTGGACATAGGCCTCCCCTAATGAGCGCCATACAAACTAATATAACTTATCATCTATGCGCGCAACAGAGTGCTGTATGGCTTCCAAGGAGCGCTGTATCGCTGCCAAGGTGGCAGCTATCGCCTCTAGCGATCGCGGGGTCTGTCCTCGTTTACCAAATGCTGCTCCTCGATCTGCATTGCCCACTGAGGCACATCTCCAACACGTGGTGTATTTGTAACAATTTACCAAAATACAGCTTTCATTAGTGGCCGGTTGATGTAATGTGACATGAATAGTGTAGTAGGATAACGAACCCTCAAATCAAATAAATAAGACGTAAATTATAGTAGTAAGAATACACAAGTGTTACATGGTGGTGGCCTTGAGACATTGCTGGAGGAGCGGTGGTGGCCGATGTTGATTCTGAAAAGGAATATGTATACTGTTCAATACAAAAAATGACGAGATTTTATAATTCTAGTAGATGAGATCTTATTTGAATGGAATGTGTAACATATTAGGTAGGTAGTAGACAATAGATTTTGTTTGTTTATTCATTTCCACTGTTGGTATACATGTTAATGATGTTGTTAAGTTCTATTAGCATAAAAATTATATTATAATTTAATTAAGTAATACACATTAATTTTGACAAAGGAAACACCATAAGGGATTGTGTTACAGAAGAAGCAAACAGACTGTTTAAAAATTAAATAAAAGATTTATAGTAATCTATTTGTTGTTATATAAGTATAAAAATTATTTTAGTTAGAATAATTATGAACAAAAAGTATTTTACACAACTAACATGCAGAGAGATTTGCACCGATGCAGATGCATTGCCCATAACCGACTCCTTCCCTAGGACTGCGAAAATTCGCTCCTCCATGGGGGTCAGGCTACATGTCTTTCCAGGCCCTCCGCCTGTTCTTCTCCCATGCTCCCTAAGCTCCGTCACCTTCCTCCGCATTGCATACTTTTTTCATTTCAATACTAGCAAAAAAAGAATAAGTTTTAAATGAGTTTTTTAATTAGCATTAGCGACAAACATTCAATTTTAGAATGAAAAAGTACTTACATCTCTCCACTTGGCTCTTGTTTTGGTGGCTCCAGTCCCGACAGCATTGAGAGTTGCTGCCAGCACCTCCCAACACTGTTCGGCTTGTTGTTTCGCCAGTGGGACTTTATTAGCATTCGGCCCACTGCGAAAGCCCTAGTACTGAAAATCAGTGTTTTGCTCTTAGAGCAAAGCTTTTCGCTGAGCTATTACCTTTTTGACAGGCTGCAGCACGCACACAATTTTTTAAATCTCCACTTTTAATTGTTTTATACTATTACTTATTGTTTACTATTACTTTTACTATTGTTACCCTACATCATGTGCTGCAGTGTCGAATAAATGCTTTATCTATCTATCTAGTTTGTTCCATAAACTCGGTCATCATTTCTAGCTGCCTATCCGCCACAACTCTTTTTGCCGGCACATATTTAGTCAGGCTGGCAACGTTCACAAATATGCGCTTCCTCATCCTCTTCGTCAACTCCAGCGCAAGAATTATGAGCCCAACCTTGGCATACACTACAAATTACCCATCCTTCTGATGACTGAGAATAAAGGTACCCACAGTAAATGCAAGGACAGTCATCAATTTCTTCTTCATCTTCGGATGAATGAGTTTCTGTCTCATTTATTTTTTTACGCTTTTTTGCTTTATTGTTTTCAGGTCTCTTGTATGCTGTATTTGGTTCTGCTTCCTTTGTTTTAGTCATTTTTTCTTCAGTTTTCTTACAACTTTTTTTCTTTTCTGTCTTACGGGTATCCGTCTTTTTTTTCTTAATTAAGTCTTGAATTAGGTCATTTTTGTAAGGAGATTCCGTTAGAATAGCTGTTTTACCTCGTTTTCTAGTCTTTCTTTTTTGAGTTCTGATTTCCTTTGGTATTGCTATGATGTTAGCCGGACTAACCAGAAACGAAGAAGTAGCTGCCATTTGTTTTTCGGGGTTTTTTTCTTTATCTACGGTCATTGACGGTCTAGGCTGAATAGTAATAGCGGTGGTGTAGAGATTTTCTTCATTTTGACAAGCCAAAATATTAGACAGATCACGATGTGCGGTGGAGTCTTTTGACATAGCTGAAGTGGAAACAATGGGCTGGGTTGTCCTTTCCGTGGTCGTGTCAATTTGGCTAACAGCGGTTGAGTCGTTTGAAATAGCCGAAGTTGAAGGCTGTGACGTTCTATCGATAGTTATCAGATTTTCATTTTCTTTATTACATGTGTCATCTGCAGCAAAATCCTCAGCAACAGATGGAGTGGAAGGCATAGGTCGGGATGGTATTTCACTGTTAGTTGTAGTATTCAGATCTTCAGTAGGCTCTATTATTTCCGTATTAGTAGTCTCGGCAGCGATAAAGTCCGCTTCAGTAAATACATTCCTATCTACTGGCCATATCCCACATTTCTTAAAACCTTTGATGGCAGTAGGCATCGTTGCGGCTTGATTATAAGCAGCTCCAAAAAGCTTTGCCACTTGATAAGGTGTAACAACGCGCCCAGGGTGCTCTCGCAACCACTTTTTAACCTCTGCACTGTAGGAAGTGCTCAGCGGCCGCATGAAAGCAACATCCAAAGGCTGCAGTTTATGGGTGCAGTGTGGCGGGGTACATAAAAATATAACATTGTTTTCTCTTGCATAGTCAATTACCTCAATATTTTTGGTATGTGACGCATGCCCGTCCAATATCAGTAAGACTGGCTTCTCTTTCGTGGGTCTTGTAAATTCAACAAAGGATTTGAACCAATCAAAAAATATTTTTGAGGTTATCCAGCCATTATCACTACATGTTCCCCAAAATCTCGACGGTGCATCATCCAGTAAATCAGCTTTCATTCGTTTCCGAGCATATATCAGCATTGGAGGAACGTAGGTTCCCGCCGCGTTAAAACAGATTTCGGCTGTTACTAATTGGCCTCTTTCCGCTGAGGATAAGCAACCAACTTGCTTCTGGCCTTTTAGCGACAAAACTTTTGATTGACTCTTTGGTACGGTACTAACACCTGTTTCATCGACATTGTAGATTCTGTCAGGTGTCAGTGAATATTTGTCAACAACCTGTTCTAACAATGTAAAGAACTCATTCACGGCCACTTGGTTAAAACCCATGGCTCTCGCGGCAGAAGTAGGCTCTGGGCGTCTATATGAAAGATCTGGGTGTCGCTTCAGAAAACCGCAGAGATGTATTTCACCATAGAAAATTACTCCACTTTCAGAACAGCTGGTTCCGCCATTACAAAAAAAAGAGAAAGTTTTTTTTTTTATAATTTGCTAAACAACTTTTTCTTTTACTTGTCAGCAAGAAAAGTGACATTCTGAGTGATTTTGTGACCAGTGATTTTCGAGCATTCGACCGAAAATGTTGGTGGTGAAAATATCTCCTATGCCTTATAAAGGGTTAAAATACGAGTAGGTACCTAGTATTTCTGTAAGTTTTCATTTCATTTTCATTTTATTTAAGCAAATATTGGAGTAATCTAAGGAGGAAAAATCATTGGTAAAATGGAAAACGGTTCTTACTTGTCAACTATATACATTAATTTAAAAAATAAAACATCATAAAGTCATTATGTTCTAAGCACATTTATTTCATCAACTATGAGGCCTTTTACAGTGCTTTTTGCAGTAATTTCTAGCCATTACTTGTTATTTGTCGGTGTCGCTGATAGTATCTTGCTTTCCAGTAAGAATTTTATTTATTGTTTTGCAATAATTAAATACAAAAAATCTTATTGATAAATTTGTCATGTACTCTTGCAACTTATTTTTATGTATATCACATTTAAAACAATTAAAATCTGCTGAAATATATATTTTGATATATTCCCCAATATTCTTTATTTCTAAATTTTCTTTTAACTCATCTGTAATGATGTCTTGGAAAGCAGAAACAAGAGCAATCACCGACTTAGTAGGACTGCAAAGCCAACGTTTCTTCGAGTATTCTCTGTATCGTATATATTCTAATTCATTTTCATCAATTAAATCTTCATTGCATTTGGAGCAATTTTTATAATTTTTTTTGGATTTTTTTATTAAATAACCACTTACGTATTGCAATGGAGCCATAATTTTGGGATCGGCTTTTTCCTCCAAAGGCATTTGTATTAAATATTTTATTTAAATCTATGTTGTGTGTAAGCTTGTTGGCTTCGCAGTCCTTATTTGTAACCAGAGTAACTAAGGCCTCACAATAATCTTATTGGCAATTAGCACCGGGGGCATGAACGCTGGAGAGTTTGTTTACTATCAATGCCGCATAGGCAGATTAATGCATCCGGAGTTGGATTGACGTTGCGACACCCGTGGCTTCTGATAGCACCAAAAAAGTTTTCAAGTGGATCTTGATTCAAGTGCCGCATCCAAACTGACGTTACATTATATTCTTTCTCTAATTTTTTTACAAGTTTTTGGATACCTTCCAACGTCCACACCCAATTATTTAAAGTAGGTACATTTTCCGAAGCATTGCCCTTATAAAATTTCATGGTTTTCAAAATTTTTATGAATTCCATCATTTTTTATGGTGTGCTGAATGAGGTTTCACCGGTTGAAGCAGTGGTTTTGAAAATTTCTTTTTGTTCGCATAACTGCCGTTGACCGAGTCAAACAACTCGTCGAAAATAACAGTAAATCTGCAGTATCTTTGCATTCTTCTGGCAAAACAAATGAAAAGAGAAAAATATAAATTGTAAAAAAAAAATTCTTTCTTATCTCAGGGCGATTTAGTTATTAGTTCGGCCGTTCAGAGAATGCGTTCGACACCTATCAGTTAGTCACGAATAGTGATGGGCACAACATAACACTGAGTTCGTTACCGTTCCTCCAAAATGAAGCCGCGTTATTTTTAAGATTATTTTCGTTTTAAATTGGCGGAATCATTTAAAATTTATATTTTAGTAATTTAAGTGGAAACCAAAAAAAGGTTATATTAATATAATAAAATTGTTTTATTTATTCTTTGCTACAAAGTTACAATCTGTATTTCTATGCAATAAAGTACATTGAATTGAATGTGCGTACAGAATATTAATCAGACTCCGATTCGCTTGTGGAGGTGGTGTCTTCATCATCATCTTCGCCTACATGTATAATTATATTATTATGAATAACAGAATCAATCCTGATATCTCGGTCAAAATGTTCCATAATCAGGTTTTTAGTCTTCTCAACAACCTTTGCCCAGTCATCTCTAGTGACTTCCCCGCAGGCTTCTTTTAATAGGGTCATCATCTTTTTCGTGCTGAATGGCGGGGAAGTATTGTGGCGGGCGGCGTAACCTTTTATTTGAGCCCAGATTAGCTCAATCGCGTTATATTGGCAATGATACGGTGGAATTCTTAGAATGCGATGACCGTACTCCAGAGCCAGTTCATCGATTTCGTATCGCACATTTGCCGCTTTATTTTCTTTAAATAATTTAATTAGCTCTGCTTTTAGCATCTGCAT
Source organism: Eupithecia dodoneata (assembly GCA_947044415.1). Classification (NCBI taxonomy): domain Eukaryota; kingdom Metazoa; phylum Arthropoda; class Insecta; order Lepidoptera; family Geometridae; genus Eupithecia; species Eupithecia dodoneata. The sequence continues at coordinate 9,921,221 of OX345670.1, forward strand.
ATTTGCGTCAATGCCTTTTGCTTGTAGCCAAGCCACCATTTCTTCTTTTTTATTAGATTGGATAGGTGGTTTCTGTATTTGAACCGAGTGATAGGATCCATGAATATTAGAGAAGGCTCTGGTAGGCTGGGCAAAAGCACGTTCTGGAACCACTCTTTAAATGTAGAGGCATTAATTTCCTCGTGGTAGTCATTTGTGGTTTTTGTGGGTGGATTGAAATGCCAGGAACCCACAAAGCCGTATTTTGCAGAACCTGCATGGCATATTATCAGACGGGCCCCCTTACCCATTGGTACTTTCGACGTCGACGCTTGTGTATCATCCGTCCAAGAACGAGAAACCGTGTGATTGGCGTTTAGCCATGTCTCGTCAATGAACACGACATTATCCCAGTTATCAATATTTTTTGCTTCTCTCAAAAAACTTATCCGTTTTAAAATTATGTCGTATCGTTCTAATAAAATTTTTCTTTTGTCTGTTTTTTTATACGAAAAACCAATATCTTTTAAGATTTTGGTTAAAGCAGTTTTACCCCCGCTAAACAGTCCAGCTTCTCTTAACGATGCCAAAAGCTTCTTCCTGTTGAGATATTCATTTCTGGAATAGTAACCATATATATGATTTCTGATTGCATCGGCGTCAAAAGTGTCAATATCTGTCACGGGTTTAGTTCTACGTTTCTTCTTCGGAGTACGTAAAATATTATCTTCCGTGCCAGTAGAGCTGAACTTTTCTTTATTAATATTTGTTATCGTTCGTTTGCTAACTCCAAGCGCCTGAGAGACGCGTTCTTGTACTTGTTCGACAGGTAACAGGGGTCCGCCATTTTGCCGCTCCCGCTCAAAGTAATCTTGCAGCTTGATGATTAACTCACGGGCTACACTTTTCAATGTTTGTCCACGTTTAGGCATTATTATGCACCAAAAGTAAAAAGAACGCAATACAAAACACAATCGAAGTCCGATTTAGCGCCGATGTCAGTTTGAAAAGCAGAAACAGTCCATTAAACGAAAGCCGGGTAATCAAATAAAAACAAATCGAAAACACTTGAAGAACGTGGTCTATGCGCACGAAACGACAACAGACGACTGTTTTAGCGTCACAAAATGGCGGCCCATAACGCCATTTGGGGCCATTTTCAACCTAAATATAAAAATGCTACTTTCTTTCGCGCGTTTGGTTTGATCGTAGTTTTATTTTTATGTTTAATAAAAGTTGTCTAAAGTCCATTATTTTCAAATTGTTAAAAAGAAAAACAAAACGTATTATTTTATAAAGTATAACTGTATAAGAACAGATTACGATACTGTTATTGCCTGTTATTGTTAGCACAGCACTACAAATATAAACCGCTGACATAACCTTGTAATAGCGCAGTATAGATTTAGTACGCACAAAATTATAAAATTCATTGATTATTGATATAATAATGTTGTTTTAATGCTCATTAATTGTTAAAACGGTAAACAACCAGCAAAAATATTTTTATCGTAACTGCAACGCCATTACAAAGTTACGTCGTCAGTTCAATCGCGACGTGTCAGGAACGCATTCTCTGAGCGGCCGAAGTATACATGGTGGTGGCCTTGAGACATCTGCTGGAGGAGCGGTGGTGGCCGATGTTGACTCTGAAAAGGAATATGTATACTGTTCAAAACAAAAAATGACGAGATTTTATAATCCTAGTAGATGATATCTTATTTGAATGGAATGTGTAACATATTAGGTAGGTAGAGTCTGGCTAATGAAAGTTGATACTGAAAAAGCGCGGCAAATTTAAAAAATATCAGCATGGCAGCCCTAAAGTAAAAAGGAAAGTTGGAACAACTCACTTTGATACTTAGACATTTATTTTTATTTTACTAGTGGATGCTTGCAATTTTGTCCGCGTTATGACGAGATTAAAAGTAGCTTATATAACTTGTTAACTCTTTATTAACTCCATACCAAACAACACACGGATACGTCACTCCATTGTGGCGTATTAAAGGAACAAACAGGCTATCAAACACTATCATGAGTATCAATATTATCATGAGTTTAAATATTTGTAAATCTATGTGAGTATGTATCAAAGAAAACAACACCATATATTTTTATACTGTTTTTTAATCACTATAATCAAAATCTGAATCTAAAAATTCAACATGGAGTGAATCGTCAGAATCACTGGAGTCGCTGCTGTCTCTTAAATTGATGATGAAGCTTTCTAAATTATTTTCAGTTATATGGTCTCTTCTGTTGTACTTGTCTTCCACATGAATGACATGGTCTGTAATTTTTTTTCCAATCATCTACTGTAATACACTCAAAAGATTGTTTTATGAGATCCTCGAACTCTTTTGGAGTTCGGCTTACATTTTTGCTTCCCACATTTCTTTTTGCTAGACTCCATATGAGTTCTATAGCATTTAGGTCACAATGATATGGAGGAAGTCTTAGCACTTCATGTCCGTTTTGGCTTAAAAGATCATCAGCTTCTTAAATAGGTTCTGGTGTGTTCTGTTTTACTGAGCAGAGCAACTCTGCTTTTGAATTGTATGTTTCAAATGAAATACCATTCAATGCAAGCCAATTCTGTATCTCTAACTTTAGATTTTGAGATGTGGGCGCTTTATTTGACGATGTGAATGACGACCGATGTGGCGCGGTGGGCGAAGGTCCGCTTGCGACGCAGGAGGTTGCGGGTTCGATTCCCGCCTCGGAACAATTGTGTGTACGATCTGCAGATATTTGTTCCGGGTGTTCTGGTTGTTTTCTATATATAATAAAAAATATCTATCTATGTAATGTATTGTATTATGTATATCAGTTATCTAGTACCCATAACACAAGCTCTGCTTACCATGGGGCTAGATAATGCTGTGTGAATTGTCCAGCATTATTTATTTATTTATTTTATTTATTTATTATGACAGAATGGTATAATGCATTGTCCATTACAATTACACTTGGTTTATTCAAATTGGGCATAAGCTTTTCTTGAAGCCATTTGTTGAAGTTTGTGGAATTCATGTCATGGTGGTAGTCGGCCATTTTCGATTTGGTGCTAAATACTAACAATGAGTTTGGAACAGGGCTTTTCTCTGATCCTGCATGCACAATAATATATCGTTTTCCTGTCGATATATTTTCAATTATTCCACTTGTTGATGGACCTTGCCAACATTTTTTAGGCTTATAGGTTTTGTGGACATAAGTTTCATCTAAGTAGATTATTGGCTTGCCTTCTGCACGTTTCGATGCAATGGTACGCAAAAAGCGATGTCTCCATGCAGCTATATCATACCGTTCAATTAATAATGAACGTTCATTTTTGTTTTTCTTAAATTCATAACCGTTGGCTAATAATATGCGACGGAGAGTTTCACGACATCCACCAAATTCTATACTTTCTTTTAACTCTACCAACAAAGATCTTAATGTTGGTACTTGTTTCCTCACAATGTAAAATTCGTTTACTTTATTACGAATAACATCCATATCGAAACTATCTAAGTTCGACACTTTTGAAGGGTGAGGTCGTTTTTTACCTGGAGTCCTCCAGACCCCTTCGTTCACCGCACCTTCTTTTTTATTCTCTTCAATGTAATAACACTTACATCTGTAAAAAGAATAAAATAAAATGTCAATTATCGTGAGTCTCATAACTAAGAAATAATAGAAAATACACAAGTATTACAAAACTAGTCTAAGATTAACGTTGAATGAAAACTTACCAGTGAGTGAAGATAGTTCTTCTAAGTACTGGTTCTGCGATTTCATCATATCTTTTTGATCTAAATCTGTGATCTTTTCAATTGCTTGTTTTACTTCAGCAGTTCGTGCATTATCCTCAAGACTATCTGTAAAAGAACAATAACATTATATAAAGTAACTAAAAATAATATGTACTTATTTAAATAAAAAAATATCAAGACATTTTGACTGTACTAACCTAAAAAATCAGTCACAGTACGTAAACAATCCTGTTTTTCTCGCAATACGGCTTGTTTCACAAGCTTTTTCTCTTCATATTTCGAAATCATACAAAACAATAGTTTTCGCACTTCACTCTTTATAGTTTTATTCATTTTTATAGCATTAACACGGATATATCACAACAAAACTATACGCAAGTCAACCACAACGAAACATCAACAACACGCCATCTTGTTGCGTCAGAGATAGGGATATCATACACTGATTCTGATTTTACCAAATCTTTCGGAAAACAGGCGAAAATTAATTTCTTTAAAACAAAATTGCCAAGTTTTTCTCTAGTAAATAGTATACCTAATTAATTAAGCTATTTATTAGACCAACTTAAGGCTTAGTGTTGCTCTTGAAATGATCCAACACGTACATACGATACTTATTTTCGATGAATACAATTTTAGCACACGTACGAATTTTTAAAACTCATTTTATAAAATGTTTAAAATAAGTTCGTTTTAAAAATGCCTTTTTGGAATTAATTGTTCCTAAGTACTTTTTGCTTAAAATACCCCAATTTGTAGGGTAAATATCCGATGGTAGGAACACTTTAGTGTTGTCATATAAAAAGTTTGCAAAAAAATCCAGTATCTACTTTCGTTAGCCAGACTTTAGTAGACAATAGATTTTGTTTGTTTATTCATTTCCACTGTTGGTATACATGTTAAACTTGATGTTGTTAAGTTCTATTAGCATAAAAATTATATAACAATTTTATTATAATTTAATTAAGTAACACACATTAATTTTGTCAAAGGAAACACCATAAGGGATTGTGTTACAGAAGAAGCAAACAGACATGCCTTCTTTAAAAATTAAATCAAAGATTTTTAGTAATCTATTGTTGTTATATAAGTATAAAAATTATTTTAGTTAGAATAATTATGAACAAAAAGTATTTTACACAACTAACATGCAGAGAGATTTGCACCGATGCAGATGCATTGCGATCCATTCGCTCCTCCATGGGGGTCAGGCTAAATGTCTTTCCAGGCCCTCCGCCTGTTCTTCTCCCATGCTCCCTAAGCTCCGTCACCTTCCTCCGCATTGCATACTTTTTTCATTCCAATACTAGCAAAGTGTAAAAGCTTTAAATGAGTTTTTTAAGTAGCATTAGCGACAAACATTCAATTTTAGAATGAAAAAGTACTTACATCTCTCCACTTGGCTCTTGTTTTGGTGGCTCCAGTCCCGACAGCATTGAGAGTTGCTGCCAGCTCCTCCCAACGCTGTTCGGCTTGTTGTTTCGCCAGTGGGACTTTATTAGCATGCGGCCCACTGCGAAAGCCCTAGTTTGTTCCATAAACTCGGTCATCATTTCTAGCTGCCTATCCGCCACAACTTTTTTTGCCGGCATTCTGAAACAGCCATAGGTATTATTATCACACGGTTTTGTAACAACACTTTTAATAACTTTTGTAACGCATACAACTAGCACAAAAGATGATGATCGGTACTTCGGTAGTAACTTGATTAATATACTCACTTTGAAACTAATGTTGCACAAGTTATTTCTCACAGAAAAAACTAACGAGAAAAAGTCAAATCAACCCGCGATATTTTGACAACAGACAGTGAGTGACATCAGATAGTTTGACAGTAAAGAAAATTTGCATTTCGTTACTACTTTTGTAGTATACTTACCTTACTGACAAAATACGTGATTGTATTGCAAATAATAACAAAAATAATGCACAGGCAGGCTTTGTTTTTACAGCATAATAAACATAATTACCATTTTTGCAACTATAAAAACAGCTAAATCGTCGGTACCAGTGGATCTACTGGTTGTGATACATGCATTAACGGAACGCATGAAAGATCGAAAACTTGAGAATTGGATTCACCTGAATCATTTCATTCCGATGCTCATGTCCAGTTGAAAACCTTAGACAATACCGAAAACATTATGACAGGTTTCACAACTGGTAATCGGCTTACAATTCATTGGTCTTAAAGTTAGACAATAAGGCTGCTGCTTGCCACAGAATTTTCTGACCCCATCATCACATTACATCCGTCAGATTCGAATTCTTGCATTTGCCGTTCTTCACTAGCAGCGTCTCGATCATGGCGGCGGCGGCGACGCTGCAGCTACTTGGTTCTCCTTCGTCCATTTTCACAGTAAAGTGTGTTCACAGTAGTTTTTTACATGAAAAATTATCAAAACAATAAATAAATCATTGATAGTTGTTTTATCATGAATCTGTGGTGAATAGAATAGAAATATCTTTATTTGTAGCAAACAACTATTTGTAGTTAACAAATTTACTAAACTAATTCCTTAACTACCCAACACCATAAAGCCTACATAACTACTAATTGGAAATAAAAATATGCTACAAAATGGCGTCCGACTTAGCATTGTGTTGTGATAGCCATTGTGCATAGCTATCACAACTCTGATCTTCCGTCGGAACCAAACCCACGCGTCACGTCACGTACACTGACACAATACATTAAATAATACTAAAGCACAAAATAAAGAAAACAATTATACCTACAGAGCACTTCTGCTATTCAATTACCTAGGCACAATAAATACATTAAATAATAAATAAAAAGAACAAAATAATAAAAAATAAAAGCAGTAAATTTAAAAAAGACTCATCATGCCAGCCCAATGATCTTCTTTTTCTACTAGTATAACCACCAATCAACCCTCTTGCAACAGCCTCCCGAAATTCTAAATTGGTCAGCTTTACCACCCTTGATGTTTGGGAATATAATATGAAAGCATTCGTCAGGCTTGCGTCCACGAAGAAGTAGAATAAACGCAGCAACGAATATGTCCCCTTTATTTGGTCAAATAGATCGATGCCTCCCATTCTTTTTGTATACTCTTTCACTACTTTTGGGCATTTGACAGCCTCTCTGGTGCCGTTTTTTTGTGTTCTCAGGACTGTAGTCACTCCTACTTTTGGATGAAAAGCATTGGTTAGCAATAAAACCTCTTTAGTATCTTGCCATACAGTAAAAGCTACAGCTTGCTTAGTTCTCCATTTGAATTCTCCTTTTTTAGTTTTAGGCTCTAGTTCCTTCCAGATTTATATGTGTTATTTTTTATTACATCAGGCAAAACAGCTCTGTTTCTTCTGACTGTTCCAGTAGCATAAATATCTTTTTCGTACAAGTACTGTAGTAGAGAATAATCACAAAAAAAATTATCGAATGTGACATCTGTCTTGTACTCTTCTTCTGACAATTTGTTTGACATTTATTAACAATTTTAGCACCCAAGCTCTCTTCTGTTCCCTGTCCCGTTTTGCCTGTATAGATATCGAAATTATACAGATAACCTGTGCTGCTGTCACAGCAACACCACACCTTGTAACCTCTCTTTATTGGTTTTAGCGGCATGTATTGCTTCAAGCTTGACCGACCTTTGAAAAGAACCATGCTCTCATCAATGCTCTGTGATGATGAGTTTTTGGCATTATTTTGAAAGGCGTCGGTGAGTAGAGATAAAAAGAGGGCGCAATTTATATAATTTGTCAAAATTAGGACTGTCTCTGTTAGGTTGTTGTCTATTATTATTCAAATGAAGTGCCTCCATGATCTTCTTGAAACGTTTGACCGTCATTACATCAGCTATTTCATTTACCCTAAATCCAGGATCTGTTGACCAATATAAATCTAATTGTGGCAGAATGTGATATCCCATAATAGTGAGAATGCCCAAAAAAGCTCGAATTTATGCTTTGTCAACAGGGTTCCAGTTCTTTATACGTTCCTGATCCGCATACAAGTTAGTCTGAGAGACAATCAGATCAAAGACTTCATCGTTGAAAATCTTCAAAATGGGCTACTGGACGTGCTTTTCTATTCAGTAAATACGTGGGTGATACTGGTACCTCATCGAAGACATCAGGATCTGGCCGAGAAATCCACATATCCTCTCCCCAGGACTCCTCTTCATATTCAGATTCATCACTTGCTTCTTCATCTTGTGGGTTTGGTATCTGCTGGGTAGCTCCAACTGTTGAGGGCTCTTTAAGATGCGAGGTACTTGGTGTGATGAGGTGGAAGGACCTGGGTCTGGTATACGACTCGGTGTGGAATTGGATTGAGCCGGCGCAGGAGAACTTATCAAAATATCATCATCAGATTCCAGTATTCTTTGAATAGCGTTGTAACAGTCCAAATTGTAACAACCCCTTAATTTTTTTCGTCTTACAAAATCTTAACCGTCGGCTCTTCCGTCTTGTAGAGTCCTAACTCTACGTTGTGTGTTGATAGTAACTCAGTTCTTTTGATGCTAAAGACAAACGGACTAATGCTACGGTTAATTTAACTTTTTACATTCCTCGTAATCATTTATTATCATATACGTATATAAAGTTTCAAAGTATTCATGTCTTAAAATTCTATTATAAACGTAAAACAATTGTAGTATGAAAATCAGATAGATTTCTTTAATTACTATGCCTAGAACTTGGACTGCTAGTAACGTATTAGTAAATATTGAATTTAACAATCTTATTTTGCATAATTGATTTTATTTCGGCTAAGGATAGAGGCTCCACCTGCCGCCCCTACCAGTGACCCTCGGCTCCAGACTGGACAGGTCCCCTCCGTATATACCTCGTGTGTTCATAAGTCTTGAGACACAGTAAAACTAAAATATTTTTGGAGCTAAGTTGAGTATTCATTTATTGGATATTAAAATTAAAACTACTGACATCTAGATCTGTATTTAAAAATAAATCATTCAAAATGGCCGCCTTTGCATTCAATGCAGGCCTTCAAACGCGTGCGCCATTCATCTATGGCGGCACGAATCTTTTCAATGGGAATCCGTTTCGATTCTTTAATAAGGGCTCGCTTGAGAGAATCCAGGTTTGGGTGAGACTTTCTGCATGCCCTCAGCTCCAATTCCGTCCATAAAGAATAATCCAAAGGATTCAAGTCAGGGCTTGACGAGGGCCAATCTTCGCTCCGAATGAAGCCTGGCAAATTGGCCTCCAGCCAACGTTGGGTAGTCTTAGCTTTATGGGAGGGAGCAGAGTCCTGTTGGAAAACCCAGTATTTTCCAGCGAATAGCGTATCATTTAATGGTTTAACCACCGCTTCCAATATGTCGGTTTGGTAATTTTGTGCCTTCACCTTGACGCCTTGCTGGCAAAAATGAAGCGAAGTGACCCCCTCGTAGGAAACACCCCACCAAACCATCACACTTGCTGGATGATGAGTGCGCTGGACATTGCGTACAGATGGCTGGACGTCCTTTGAACTTCTGGCGTAAACCTTATTGTTCTGCCGGTTAAACTTTTCTTCCACCGTGAAGATCTTTTCATCGGTAAACAGGATATTTTTTGGATCGTGTCTCTTCAATAGGTTCCGACATCGTTCCAGTCGCAATTTACGAAGACGCTCGTTTAAATAATGCACTTTCCTTCGACTGTAGGCCTTTAGTTTAAGATCATATTTAAGTATCCTGTTCACCGATATTCGCGAAATGTTGGTCTGCAGAGCTAATTTCTTTTGAGTCCGGCAAGGGTTGCGACGAATTCGCTCTCTGATTACTTTGATGTTGGCGGGCGTCCTTACAGACCGCGGGCGGCCACATCTTCCACGGTCTTCTAAAGAGCCGGTCTCCTTGTACCTCTTTATGGTATAATACACAAAGTTCCGACTACATCCCAAACTTTGGATTTCACTAAAAACTTGCATTGGTTTTTTTCCTGCTTGAAACAGTGAAATTACATTCGCACGCAAATCTTTTGTTGGCGCCATTTTCACGGAGAATGAAACAAATATTCAAATGTATATTTTTTCTGATTCAAAACATTCGAAATTCAAATTTTAAAAGTTTAAAAAAGGTTGCATGAATTACTTTCTTTTTAAATTAATTAAATAAGTTCGTCTCAAAACTTATGAACACACGAGGTAGTCTACAAACTGCTAGTTCTCTTTCCAGTTTGTGACAAAATTGGACAACATATCACAAATAGTTATCGGGACAAGAGGACTTTATTTTTTATCAAAGCTCCTATGTCTAGTCAGTGTCTGTCGGAATTTAATCTAACTTAGTACAGGGAATATTAATTTGTGATATTTTATTGAAACTAATCATTCATATCAAAAAGTCTGTCCTCTAGGTTTATCTGCGGGGCTTAACTCTACTAATCTAGATATATGTATAATATCTGACCAGTACCGAAAAGCTCCTATTTTCTCCCTCGGGAGTAGACAAAGGCTTCTTTACACCGCCAAAACTCTACAGCGTTATACCGTAGTATGGTTCTAGTTTCAAGTTTTTCTACTTGATTTTGTAATCCAGATTAATTCCAGATAATATAATGATTCACCCAACAGAGAGCATACGTCTCATAGTTCATATGGAAGGTATCACTTACGGATTATATCCATGGTGACTTACGCACCGAAGTATTGTCAGATTGATATCAAAATATTGATAGGCTCTCACCTGGAGACAACTGAATATACAGTTAAAATTGTATTAGGTCATTCATATCCATACTTGGAACCAGATCATACCATTATGGTATTTATTGAATTTTTTAGTAATTATTCAATTTACATAATTATGTCTTATAGCTCGCAATGGATTATATCACTTTCGGATGTTTCCATGGTGTTACTGCAACGAGCTAATAAGATTTTAAGATAATTTCATTATCAAAATATTAATAGTCTCTCTCTTGGAGACGACTGAAAATACAGTCAATATATTAATAATCTCTCTCTTGGAGATAACTGTAAATACAGTAAAATTTCAATAAACAATAAATACAAATAAAATAAGTAATTGCAGTAATTTGTCTAAACAAAACTCCTTTGCCGAAAATAGGTACACATTGAAATACATAATGTAATAAGCGTGAAGAAATTATATTAATGATATATAAATAAACCTGCTAAATATCCCATATTCGACGCCACTGTCTGACTAAATACCTGAGCTGCATATTTGACTTTCATTTTGCCAATTTTTTTCCCATCAATATGATTTTCTGTTAGTTTTGGAACCAGTCGGATACCTTTATAGGCTGGATTTTCTTTCATCAAAAGTTCTAAGTGCTGCCACTTTGTGGTTTTACTCTCGCCATTTAATTGAAATTTTAAACTTTTTGTTAATAAGTCTCCGCCACATTTGTTGAAGGGCATACGTAATAACGTATGCCCTTCAACAAATGTGGCGGATCGTATAGGGGGATTATTTCTTGTTCATTTATTTGAATGATATTACAATTATTATCCTTAGGGATTTCTCCACTTTGTAAACATTTTCTTTTTACTTCATCTGTTAAAATTTTGATGGCACTTCTGTTGTTGGCCCCCTGATCACAAACAGTAGCCAACACTATAAATCCAACATCTTGTAGTTCCTTTATAACAGTTTTAATTTGTTTTGCCAGTTCTGGACTCTTGGTTGCACCTGATGAAAATGTATAAGCAACTGGCTGCTTATAATTTCTTATAAGACCACGTACCATGTAGACTTGAGCATGATCTGCAAAAATTGGGCGCGTTTCTTCTCCGTCCGTTACAAAGCCCGTTACAGTATCTTTTCTTGTGTTAAAAGTGAGACTGGGTTTTAAAGACATTTCATCAAATAGAAATACGCATAGTCGGTCTTCGGTTGTCATTTTATGTGTTCTTGCCTTTAATTGGGCAAACACGTTTTTATTTATACCTGGACCAATATTTGCTTGGTTTAAAAGCGTTCCTAAAGTTTGCGGAGAAGGCAGTATAAAAATTTTCCTCAGAAATCTGTATGCCTTTGGGCTTTGTTTAAATATGGACAACGAGACAATTTTTTCTATTGTTGAATATCTTCGCCCTTTCTCTTTCTTATTGTTCTCTCTGAACTGCATTAGAGTAATTAACCTTCCTGTACTTGGTATATTTTCTAATGCTTTTATAAATTTTATGTTTGTTAAAAGTTTCTTAGCGGTCTTTAATTCAGCTGCTTGTTTTTTAGATTTGTTTCTGCATTTTGACAATTTCATCTTTACATCAACTAAAGTTCATTTTCAGTTTTCGTCATCTTTGATCTTAAAAACGTCGTCTTTTTCAAAGCTTGGTCTGCTGAAAGTTAAATAAAAATTATTTTATCTTTAATCTGTAAAACAAATCAAGTGTTAAGGTCTATGAAATACATAGAAATATATTTAAAGGTTTCCCAGTCCTATTTTTGCGGACTTTGCACACTACATAAAACCTGTGCCCGCCTTATGTACCACCATTGTGCATAAAAGTAAGAATAAAATAATAAATAATAATGTTTATCTTACTTTTCTGCTTGATTTGAATAGCATCCTTATGACATACTTCAGAACTTATTTTGTTCTCTGGGAAAATAGATTCTTTCCCCTTTTTTCTTTCTACTGTTGGAGCAGGAATATAAATTATATTTTGTTCAGGGTCAAGTAGTTGACATGCTGAAAATTTAAAGGATTTTATATTATCTGCACAAATTATTTAGTTTAGTGACATTGCAGAGATTTACTAATTTTGACCGTAACTCTGTATATCGAGACTCAACATAAAAATTAAATAAAGCAAACTTTTAGACACAGAGAGAATTCAGGGGTTATTTAATTAATATTTTAATCTCAGTATAAGTTTTGGCTAAGAAAAAAAATCTTACCAATGTTTTCTTTGTCCATCGGAGCTGGTGGTATTGAAATGCTTATTTCTTGATCTGGATTTTGGAGATCAGTACATACTTAAAATTGAAAAGTTCACATTGAGTATACAATGTATAAGCAAACTGCCAAAGAATGCTGTAAAACAACATGTCATAGGTATAGTTTGGTTAAGGTTCAATATATCAGTATTTTAATACCACTTCATTGTATAATTTAACAAAGATTACCTTTAGAAGTAGATGGGAAAATGTTGGACACATTTTCAATTGATTTCAAAGATCTTCTTTCTATTGAAGTAGTAGTAAACTTGAGTATTGATAGGCCTGTAAATAAATAGTTGGTTAAATTATTAAGTGAGTAAACCAGTAATAGACCTTGGTTTCTGGTTGTTATATGTACAATATCATCTGGCATCTCATGATAAATGAGATTGAGATTTAACCTTACAAAACTGCTCATGTCATGTTACCATAGTTTAAGTATTGTAATTTTTTTTAATCTGAATATTTTTTTAAGAATATGAAGAGAATTTATATTACTATTTATCTGACTTTATATCAATCATTATGGAAGTCAATAAGAGCATAACATAGGAAATGTTGCAGATAAAAATGAAACCTGCACTGCAACTGATATAGACAGTGATAACTGCTTGCTATTCATAATAGATAGTCTATTTGGCGATCTTACTCTATGTATACTAGATACAAGTCATTAAAGAAAAATTTTGATTTCCAAGGTATCCAAATCTAAATCACTCAAGTACCTACTTATATTAATTTTACTTAACAACATTAGTCTAATAACTGTGAACTTTATTTACTCACCTGGCATATTTAATGTTGGCACAGCAAGATTGCTGATTCGATTATAGCGGCAACAATATTTGAGTTCAAAATGAGCAAGACAAACTCGCCGATTTTTGTATATTTACTCATTGTTGAATTTCGAGATGTCCCCACCAATATTAAAGACCCATGACCTGAAGCGATCCAAATCCTTTGCAGGGTTCGGAAAAAGATGCAGGACAGTGTGGGATTCTGAAAAAATAAGACATAAAATTCAAAACTTTCATTATAGAAAAATGATTTTTCCTGTACACAAATGTTTAATAAAACAATCATTAAAAAATTAACAACTTTGACCTTACTGTCTGGAAGCTAATTTGGCTTTGTCAATAACCTCAAATTAAAACTTTATTCCATTATTAATATGTTAACAGCAGGGACTGACAGCATGTGCATTCATTTTTGGACATTCCAACACAATTAGAGTGTTATAAATACATAAAGTTTTCTTACACGACCAAAACACCCGGAACAAATATCTGCAGATCGTACACACAATTGTTCCGAGGCGGGAATCGAACCCGCAACCTCCTGCGTCGCAGGCAGACCTTCGCCCACCGCGCCACATCGGTCGTCACTCAACAAACATAGCATGCAAACAACACAAGGATATCTTGGAATAGGACCAAAAGCACAAAATACACAAAATTAACGAACCGCACCAAACGAGAATCGCAATTTTTCTGCAAATTGACATTCCACAACAACACTGACATGACATTAAGAGAATGTCAATGTTGCCAGTTGCTGTAATTCTACTAAAAACGTCTGGAATAACCATAATATCAAAATACGGCATACAACTATTTTAAAAACATATCACATCATCAAACTAGAAATGTATTTTAATTAATAACAAATAAAAGTATTTATTTATTTTAATCGTTCCATCAAAAAAGTAAACACACACTCACACTAAACTACCATTATGGTAGTAAATAATTATAGGGTCATGATATTAGGAAAATAAACCGTCTAAATTATATTGTCCGTCAATTGCTGAACATATCGTACAACACTATTTATATCTAATTTGTCTGTTTAATGCTATAGTAGCGGCCTCTGTATCCGTAAGATCGAAACTCTCGCGATATAATACTACTAAATGAAAAAATACTACGATAGGATGATTATTAAGTTACATATCGTACTTCACAATTTTTTAGTATAATGATCCAAGTTCTGCCAGGCTTTTAGTTCGAAGTTTTATGACCCTGCTTCTTCCGTCGTCGTCATAATTAATATTCTACTTCAATTTCCTAAAATAAATACACTATGCAAACGTAAACAATGATTCACGACACAGACAAAATGTGACATTTTTGAAGTTTAGGGGTACGTTCATAAACGACGCCCGACGACGCTCGATGACATAGTAGGCGTTTTAAAACCCTCGAGGCGATCGCTCGACGATCCCTGATCGCCGTTCGTAAATGTCACTCGACGACGCACCGGTCGCCCCACGAAATAGGTGGGTGAAAATCGCCCTGACAGACGCCTGACGTTTAACTTTGTTATTGTTTTGAATTTTACGAAATGGAGGCAATAGAGGAATCAATAGAAATGAGTATTGTGACTGACGAAAATGGCCAAATAATACTAGATGATCATGGCAGGGTGTGCCTTCAAGATCAAACTGGTAAGCTAATTACTTAAGCCCGTATAAGCCGTACTTAATAGGTTGGATTTTATGTTGTCCGATTCTCGGTCAATATTCAACAGGTGGTACCTATTAGAAAGTAATATCTCATTATTCCCGTGTGGATAGGTTGATGAGACTTGGATGAGACACACTTGTCCGATTTGAGGTCACTAACAGTTCTAACATTTTACAATACCTATTTGCTTTTCTAGGTTTATTGCATTTCGTGAGTGGGGACCGCTTACCGCCAAATTTTTTCGATCGTATGTAACCAATAGATTTATTTTTTATGTAGGTAGCTATCTACTTTTATGTACACCTACTAATCTATTACGTAAGTACTTACATCATTCCATTGTATTTATTTAGTAGTCTACAAGGTACCTATCACAGATCTAACTATCATATTATGTTGTCTAATTTTGTAGTTTGTTCCTTATCTAAGTAAATTACTATCATAGAAAAATCATAGGTACCTAATACCTAATACTTTAATAATAACTTGATGTTGTTTTTCAGAATATGATTCTCAGCGTGCTTGTCATTCGAACCAACAAGTTTATCAATGGTTCAGTATCATGGATTACTACTTCATAAGTTTATTTGCAAGACAGATACTAAAATAGTAATGTAAATAGCATTAAGATAGGTCCATCTATATGTTAACATAATATGACCATTATGAATTACTTAGTTACATGTTTTAACTGTAATTATTTTCAGTGTACAAAGAAGAGTTCTCTGTCTATCTACTTCGGTAAGGTTGTAACGGTGTACCTACTTATGGTACCTACCTACTTCTTACTTTTTTCAGATCCTAATGGAGACTATTTTTGTTCAGCAATAATTTGTTCAAACCAATTTAAAAGCTTTATGCTTAGTTATATTTTTCTGTAGCTGTATTCTTATCCAATTACAGAAGAATCTACACAATCACCACGGGTTCAGAACAAACATGATTCGCAAGAAACAACACATAGAACCAATTGGACCAGGCCTGAAATATTGCAACTAATAGAGGCATACAAGAAAAATAAACACTTATTTGATAACTCCACCATAAGGAATGAGGTTGTATGGCGAATGATCGCTGATGAAATAAACCACCATACACCTCAAGAAGTCCAAAATAAGTTTAAGTATCTAAAGCAAAGGTATATCAAAAAAAAGGACAACATGGGTCCAAGGAGTACTGGATCAAAGCCTTTCCATTTTGATTTCTATGAAGAATTCGATGAAATGTTTGGAAAAGACCCCAATATACAACCCATTTCAACTGCTTCTACAACAACCCCCATGACAGAAGAACAATCAATTATTGTCTTTGGCAACTCACCACAAACATCATCAAGAGATTTACCGTCAGAATCTTTGGAATTTGCATCAGAATCTTTGAATTCAACTACAAAGAGAAAGAAAAAAGCCAACTTAGTCTACAGTCTCCAGACTTTTGAAAAAAATGCTCGTTTATAGGGAAGAAGCAAAAGAAAGGCGCCACAAAGAATCAATGGCTGCCATTAATAAATTCAACAATATAATGGAAAAATTCTTGGAGAAAATGTAACTTGATTGTAATGTTCATTTATTTTTCACTAAAAACTGTGCTGACTTAAATAGCCTTATTTTGATTTTGTTACTCTTTAAATATTGTTGTGACCTAATTAACTGAATGTGAACAAATAACTTTATAGGTAAAGATAAATAATTATATATTTTTTAAACATAATGGAAACAAAAAGGTAAAATTTATTTGATCTACAACAGAAATAAAATCAGAACTAAAAACAGAACTAAAGTAGAAGGCCATTGGTGACTGAATGTACAAAGTAGGTTTTATGCCAATAGCGCTACAGCAATTTCATCTCGCCGACGAAGACCTACGGTTACATTTGGTTCCCCATCATTTGCCTCAACATTTTCTTGATTATGAAGTTGATGCATCCCATCATTAATGTATTCTTGAATATTTAAATCAATATGGTTCAGGCAAATATTGTGGAGGACACAACATGCTACAATAGTGTAAGGTATTAGATCTACCCTGTTCATGTCCAAGTATTTGAGGCGTCTAAATCGTCCAAACAGGAGTGCAAATGATCTCTCAATGACCTGTCTTGTTTTGGCATGAACCGTGTTGAAATTTGTCTGGAATTCTTGTAAATTGCCTCTATCAATGTATGGAGCAATACACCATTCGAAAACTGGGTATGCTTTGTCACCTATAATAAATTCATTATTGCTAAAGAATCTTTCTGTGTTGGATGTGATATTTGCATAAATATCACTGTTAACAAAAATACGCCTGTCACCTACTGAGCTTGGACACCCAGCAAAACAATCTGTGAATTTTAAAGACGGTATAGCTATAGCTTGTAAAGTTACACCATGGGAGCCTTTTCTGTTAACATAACGCTGTGCATTATCCTTGGGGGCTTTAATATTTACATAAGTTCCATCGATTGCCCCTGTGACTTCTCTTAATCCAGCAAAAGCTGCAAATGCTGCTTTGATATGTACTCGTTCTGACTCTGTAGGCCATTGTATAACATCATTTGCTATTAAGTTTAGGCCTTTGATGACTCTTGTGAACGACTGAAACAGTGTGCCCTTAGGCATATCAAATCTTTCTCCAACCGATCTGGAAATTAAGAATAATTCGAGTTCAAAAGCATTTCACATCACACAAATTTTCATAACGAAAAGATCAAGATGTTAAAAGTGTTTTATAAGTTTCACACTAAGTTATTGTGTGTATGCATCATAACAATTTTTATTGCATCCTACCTGTATGAATCTGGAGTGGCTAAGAGCCACAACACAGCCAGAAGTTGCTTCTTGGGATCGACCTGTGGTCGATTGCAGAAATCGGATTGTAGGTGTCCATGGAGCTTCTGTAGTAAACTTTCAAAAGCAGGTACTGTACTCTAAAATTTTCTTGGAATTGTTTATTACTGCACAGTTCCACAACATTTCCAATGTAGTTTTTTATTCTTATGGGAAGAATGTTTTGTTCCTGTTCGTTTACGACGATGTGAACTTGTGCTTCTATAAATTCTTCTTCGCTGTCATCGTCATCAGCGTCGCATAAATCGTATATAATTTTAGCTGCTGCGCAGAAAATAGTTCCAACGACCTGGCGATCCATTTCTGTGTCTTGTTTTGATGGATGGTTATTTTGACAGTGACAGTTGCACTTGGTAGCCGTTTGAAAACGTCGGATGACGAACGACGCACGCTTTGGGACGATCGCTCGTCGTCGGATGAGGTGAAAAAACGCACCCTAGGGGTGAAGGAATTATGAATTTAGGTGTGACCATATGAAAATAAACACTGATTTGACAATCGTAAGATCATCATGGATAAGTTAATTATTGTCTAATCAGCGTTCGTGCAACCGATTTGATTTGACCAGTGTGTCAAGTTAATTACTTTGTCAACTGATTAGCGTTAGAGAAACCGGCTGTTAGTGAGTTACTGATAAGACGAGCGCAACGTAAGTATGTGTTAACTTCCGAGGTCAAAATGTATGTGATTATTTGGTAAAATCGGTAAGATATTTATACTTTGCGGTAGCTTGTTTATCGGTTAATCGTTATAGGTAGTTAAATTGAGGGTAGTTGACAATTTTTTTGCATTATCACCTAAGGCCACTGTGCAGCGGCATGATATTTTTATTTCTTCTCTTCTAGGCTCTTATGGTTGCCTGGTAGATATCGCTCTTGAGCGATAAGACCGCCAATTGTAATTCAATCGACTTTTTTAATATTGAATATCTCCAAAGTTACAAAACGTATCTGATACCTACCTGATTTTTATTTCAAAAGGTAGTGAAATAAAGTTTTTCAAAGTACATAATTTAGTGGCACATCATCAGTTGTTTATTTACTACAACACACTATCTCTCATGGTTCGTAAAAACTTGATCGTACTTCGGAAAACACAAATAATGTAAAGGCAGTGACTTTTAACTTTTTATTTTTTTATTTCATACTTTGATATATTGTGAACTTATTACATACTACAATATTTTACTATAGTGAAAAAAAATAAGTATACAGATTTATTTAGGACAAACTACTTTTAGGGATGGGCGTAATCTTAATGAGTGACCGAAATGCCAACATTGGGAGCATTGTGTAACCGGAAATGTATATGAACTCACTGCTACTCTTGTATCAAAGATATGCGAGGGTAGGAATAATCCGTTAAAGTCTACGAAGAAATAATACGTCAGGAAGTGTAATTCAGATCAAATTCCACACAAAAACTAGCCCTACTTCAAACCAAAACTACGTAAGATACAAACTACCAATCACTACACAGGTTATAAACAGACGTGCTACGATTGGTTTAAATTCAAAACGAAAGCAGGGATTCGTTCGCGCGCGCTGCAGTTGTCATAGCAACGCGCGAACCAATCCCGGCTTGGCGGCGTGGACGGTGAATGCAATAAGGGGACCGGATCAATTTAATAATTAAACAATATTATTGTACTATTTGTTTTGGTATATTTTTTACATTGGTATACTTTTACAATTCGATGTAGATACTTTATATCATCGAATTGTACTTTTTTTGTCTTCTAGGCAAAATAGCACAATTTGATGTACTGTTTTTGTCTAGTAGACATTAAAAAAGAATCTTTCTTCTTTATGTATTGAAGACGGATTCTAAGATATGAAGTCATATTCAACGATTATACATTTTATCAATCAAATGTAATGGTTGTTAAGTATTTGTTTGGTGACTGTTTTTTAGTGGGCTCAGAATATCTTCTTTATCAATTATTTTAGAAAAACATTTACATTATCTTGATTTACATTTTAATATTTCATTATGAAGAAAAAAACCTTCTAAATTAGGTCAAAATTTTATTGACTTCATGTTGTATAATATTGACCATCTCGGTTTGATGACGTATTTGAATATCTTTGAATACAGTTTATAACCTTCTTAAGATGGAAGCTCGCAGAAAGCTTCATCTAGCATCTCTTCTCTTCAGTGTAATTGCTAAGCGGTGTCCTAAGTACTTGTTTGAGAAACTCACATGGGCCCGTAGCAACTCTAGATATCCCAGTAGAACATATACCCCCATTTTTAAAACACCGCAGCACAGGTCTACTGCATTTCGAGGCTCTTTCAAGTTTTCAGCCTCGAAGTGTTGGAATTCCATTCCTCCTCCAATTCGCGCTGTAAAAACAATTTATATATTTAAGAAAGCACTAAAACAACAACTGCTTAGTGCTCAAATTAGCACAAATACATTGTAACATGGCTAACTAATACAAAATAAGAACTACACTTTTTCACAAACTTTCTTTTAAAACTTTTACACTTTTTCACAGATTCTCTTACCTTTAATTGCTGTCACGATCTGCCACAAAATGAAATAGAGTCCCTATTTCATTTTCTCTGGTATTCAGAGCTAAAATGATCGGGATGCTTCAGGTTTATCTTCGCTTTGTTGAAAATAATTTGTCTCATCCACTGCCCACTCAGAATCAAAATCAAACTTAAGGTTTGTCATCTATCTTTCCGCCAACACATAAGTATCTAAACGCAATCACCAAACGCACTTTATAATCTTAATAAGGACCACAACTTACAATTTATAATGTTTGTTGATAAGATCACTCACGTTTTTTACAATCAATAGACAATGTGTCAGAACAGAACATGTTTGTGTTTATTTATTTCTCTACCTATAGACTGCCTGACTTGACTGGACTTCGTGATTTGGCAATATGGGTCTACCATAGACAATAATAATTGATGTGTAGTTTTGTAGATTTAAGGCTTAGATTGATTTATAGATAGATTTAAGAGTTGTTTGTATAGTTTTGTGATGTCCATGGAGACTCGTATTTAATGGTGCCTCTCTTCATTTTTCCTTTTATCTCTGGCTTTTTTATATTACCTACTCTTGTTTTCTTTTATATGTATACAATGTGTATTGTCGAACCTTGATCAAACGAGATGTGCGAATACACGACATATATTTATCGATAAAAAACAAAAAATAAAAAATTATGTGTTAACTATCTCAAAAATAAAGCCGATTTAATATTTTTTTTAATGAAAACTAATTTATCTGGTTTTATCTTCGTTTCTTTTTGAGTAAACGTTGTATTTTATTCAAAGTAGTCTCATTTGAAAGCTAGATAGGTTACCTAGCTAATAAAATAAGAAAAAAATAAAATTTCGGTACACAAGCCTAGTAAAATCAATAATTTTTTAGAAATTTGCAAAAAAAATACGATTTTTATTTTATTTTTGATCTGTAACTTTAAAACTGGGTTACATTCACAACATTTCTAAGTCTAAGTCTCTGTTTTTAATTACTCCGTATGATTGACTGATTTCTGATGTTCTAGTGCATTTATAACCGGATGCTGATAAGCATTAACATGTTAACCTGCGTAGAAGCCATTTTGAGTAATACGCGTTTTAAAATTTCAGCGCCACTTCAATTACTTTGATCAAGGATTTTCTATACAAATAGATAGATAATTTTGTTATGTTGATTTTTTTCTTTTTACGACAATTTCTCATAACAGTGATGTAGTCCTCTGCTGCG
Organism: Eupithecia dodoneata; assembly: GCA_947044415.1. Taxonomy (NCBI): domain Eukaryota; kingdom Metazoa; phylum Arthropoda; class Insecta; order Lepidoptera; family Geometridae; genus Eupithecia; species Eupithecia dodoneata. The sequence continues at coordinate 9,942,881 of OX345670.1, forward strand.
TATAGACGCATCTGATTCTTCAAAGCATATTCGACGTCTCCAAATTCAGAATCATTTGGTAAGTATGAGTGGCCTGGATGTAAAAACCTCAGCGTAATTTTTTGAAGCATTTCATGTTTATGCAGTATGTGTAAAAGCATAAGCATCATCTTTATACTTCTATTTTGACCGCCACAAGAATCGGAACACATAATTAGTTCAGTAGCAGTAGGTTTAAGATGCTCCTTAATAAACTTGTTTAAGCATGATCCCACTTACTGAGTACCACGACCAGCCAGATGTTAAAATAGCCCTGTCCATTATTATTATTACTTCCATAATGTATTCCTAGAGTGTAAATTCAGTTGGCGTTTATAGTAAACAATGCTGGTGGGCAGTCATGGTAAGCAATGCGTTTTTTCTAGATCAAATGTAAGAGTTTCTAAAGTGGGATCTGTTTTAGCTCGAGCTAAGTCTTCTTTCATTTGATCTCTTAAGCTGTAGGCATGATCTAAATGTTCTTTATGTTCCTTTTCAATTATTTCTATTTGTTCACTGTTGGCGCCTGTTTTACTGGCTTTAAGGCGATCACAACGGAAGCAGGTGTCTTTTTGTGGTTTTTTGAACCGAAGGTTGAAATCGTTGTAAAACACAGTCTAAATCTTGAAAAACTCACATGGTTTACATGCTTTTCTTTGTAGAGATCGTAAATGATGCTAAGGTTCAAGTTTGGGGCCAAAAAGTTTGCTGTCGATTCATGTCTGCAGTAATGTGATGTGTACTTGGGTAGGCTTTCGATGAATTTTTTAATCTCGCCCAACTGGGACTTATACTTAAAGTGTTGAGAAAAGTTTTTTTAGATACCTTAGTCTTCGCCAAAAATAAGTCCTGGTATATTGTCTTTTAGACGTGGCTGAATAGCTTCTTTTCTTCTGTGCCTCTTTAACACTTCCTTGTAATATTGCACATCTTGCTTCAAAAGATCCGGCACTCCAGAATGTCATAAATACTTTTTCCCGTTGATTAACTGTTAGTTTTTCAGTACATTTGAGTGGACAATTGCAGTTGAACAGGTTACCCTCAAAGTCTCTAGAACTTTTTTCACTGACATAATCTTGGTTAGTGTTTGATCTCTTTTTCCTTATAAGTCTGTTTTGATCTGGATACTTTCTTTTACGACCTCTTTTTGGGCGTCCTTTATTCGGTTCAGTGTGGTTTGCTTCGTTTTCCTCACTATCATTATTTTCCGGTAAATAGGTCTTCTAAATTTATTCGCTGTGACTCTCTTGCATCAGATTCTGTTTGCACGTTCTCAACACCTACTTGTTCTAGCTCAGAGGAACTTACAAAGCAATGTGCCTGTGGCTCTTCCAAATAGGCTTCATGATTTGCTAAACTTTCCAGATCAACGAATAAAGGTTCCAATGTTTTTGTAGGGTTTAATAGATCATCATTGGAGTGAAACGGAATAGTTTCTATATGATCAATTAATTACATTTACAAGCATCATCTAATGTTGCATTTTCAACCATTATGGACTGAATACTTTCTGGTTGAACAATAATTTCGATGACTGAAGATTGAGATTGTGTTGAATTTTCAGCAGCTACAGAACATTCAATAAATTCAGAGTGTTCAAATACGAGATCATGTTCAGAAATTTAATTATATTAAATTTTATTATATTTGGAAAGGAGGTTTCGGCTGAAGGAACATCTAGGTCGTCAGAAGGAAGAGGTGACGACGACGATTGGTTATTCTGGTGGGGCCTCACAAGGTTTACCAGCATGTGGTCTCGTGATTAAAGTTATCAGGTTAAAACGTTGTTGCAAATCGTTCTTTAACTACCAAAGAAGCGTTCTGCATACTTAGTTCCATTTTTTACTTTTTGTGGGTTGACATGTTATTGCTTATCAGCATCCTAAACCATTCTTATTAAAAGTCTTACATTGCGATAAATGTATGGATATATTATATCAGAGAGAAAGCGTATCACTGCAATGAACCGAACTGAAACAGAAATACTGGATTATAAAACTAAGACCCACGGTAAAATCTCTCTTTCTCTCTTATCTATTAAACAGAGCTTTTTAGAAACCCGTCTCACTTCCATTCACAGTATATATTGCCACACCCTGCTTGGGTACCATTGTGTTTCTTATACATTACCTAGATACTAAGACCTATAAATGTACACAACGATGCAATAAAATAAATATGAAATATGAAAATATATAAGTTCTTAATGCATGTTGTGTAGAATAAAGAAAGTGCAGCCCGCTCCACCCAGAATGAGTGGATTGCCTGAAGCTAGACTTGCGCATCACCAGCGCCTCTTCTCGTTTTACAAATTCATAAATTAATATAATGCGCAATCTCAAATCTCTACCGGACAACCGTGGATGGATTGTGTGACATGGGTATCTGCCCATGTCACACAATCCATCCACACCATTACTCGTAGTTCAGCGTTCAGAAGAACAGGACATCTCAAGTTTTCTTTCCGGTTTAGCGATGTCTTGCACATACTTTCCATCAATGTGTCTAAATCCCAAGTACTCCTTCCCCATCATTCTTCGTCTTTTATTACCTTCTCTTTTCCATGAATCCTTGTCTGCTATTCTTTTCCGTTTCCTCGTCGATGTTTGCTCCTCTACAATAGATCTTTTAGGAAAATATTCGATCTCTTCTAATTGAAGAAGAGGTGATTCTATAACAGGAGAGATTAACGGAGAACAAATGTTACCTACAAGCTCATGAATGGGTAACACAAAATTAGGGTCAGCTACTGAATCGTCGGATAAAAAACCGCTAAAATCTAGCTCGTCAGTACCTTCAGCAGTTATCCTGCTGATTGACTCAAGTGGTACAGTCGTATAGACACTTGAGGCGAGGGTCCAGGTAAAATGTCAGTGTCAAAGCTTGTTCCTGGTTGTGTTTGATTGGCAATAATTAATTGCCTTCTCAGGAGCAACTCCTCCCGTCGCTTGACGAACTCCTGCAAGTTAGCAGACATCATCCATACAAACAAATTCTGAAAAAAAAAAGTTTAATTTCAATAGTAATCAAAACCGCGTGAGTACCGAAAACACTTTACTTTTGCCTAACACAAAACTGCGGAACTACAACCCAGCAATAAAATCGATTTTATCCATAAAATATGATAGAAATGTACATCCATGATTGAAAATAGCAAGCCTTTACGTCAATTGACAGATTACATTACTTACCGGTACTTTCCATGCAGAAATAACCACTTTTTAATAATAATTTTCACGGAGCTCAAAGTAATCACAACAATTTGTTTACGTTTTGATCAATTACGCGGTATTCACTTCCAACTACAACCGCGGCAAACTCATCGCGCTTTTGCACCGAAGCGTCAGAGAGCTTCTGATTGGCTTATTCAAAGTGGTGCGCTCGCCAACTTGCACCAATGACAAACTGGGACAACGCGGCACGTAAATTTGAATTTTGCTACTTTTTGCAATTTCGCGTTATTGCAAATGGTAGTTCAGCGCCATTGCAGTATCGTCGACGTTAATGCTGTTTCGACATTTTTTGTAGACAATGATGTGTTCTGCAAAATTGTTCTATCATCAATAGTTTTCGCAGCGCACGCGATGTAAGGAATTTTTAAGGTAATTTTTTTACAGTTTGGGTTACATTAGTGGAGGTTTAGTAAGGATCCCTATTTTTTTTTAATATAGTATAGCCTATGTTCACCGGAATAATGTAGCTTCCCAACGCCAAAAAAATTTTCAAATCGGTTCAGTAGTTTCAGAGCCTATTCAATACAAACAAACAAACAATAAAATCTTTCCTCTTTATAATATAAGTATAGATATATCACATTTAATAATTTCATCATTAGTAATAGGGCCTTGAATATCGGTGATGTTAACTGCAAAGAAAGAAAAAACTTGTCAAAAAAACTTGTCGAAAAAAAATTTATATTCCAGACCCAAAGCCAATATCGCAAACAGATACAACTCCTTTACTACATGTTATTGTAGGAGATGAGGCGTTCAGTCTGTCTGAAAGCATAATGCGCCCTTATTGCGGTAAATTTCTAACAACCAAGAAAAAGATTTTCAACTACCGCTTATCCAGAGCCCGCCGTTACATCGAATGTTGCTTTGGCATTTTGGTAAATAAATGGAGAATTTTGCATAGACCATTGAATGTTGACATAGAGTTTGCAGAAAACATCATTAAAGCTTGCTGTGTTCTTCATAATTACGTAAGGTTAAGGGATGGTTATAGGTATGACCTCACTCTGTACGAAACATCTCTAAGTTTGAATACTGAAACAGTAAGGCCTAATGCGAGGTCCCGGAATACAAGAGACAGATTCGCTGATTATTTTGTAAACGAAGGCAAACTCCCTTGGCAAGACAAAATGATATAATAGTTATATGTAGTAGGTACTTATGTATGTAGTCTAAGAAATAATATGTCATAATAAACAATTTTTCACTTACCTAAAGCTTTTTTCTTTTCATCGGAGTCACCAGCTTCACAATAAATTCCTACTATTTCTTCCCAGTTTCTACGTTTTATGCTTCGATTGGAATAATCTGGAGATTCTATATCCCAATTCGTTTTTCAATTTCATCTATAAAAAAATCCGTGTCAAAATTATCGGTCTCCATTTTCGTTCCAAATACGTCCACTCGCGTCGGACTCGCGCGCACCACTGGACGCAGCAATGGCGTCCGAGTATTACTCTCGACTCGCAGCACGCGCGAGTCGAGAGTCCGGCGCGTTGCTCGCGTTTTACGCGCGAGTGAGGAATCGCAATGCATCATCTGGAGGCTTACCCTTCAATCCAATCCCAATCTCAATCCAATTCTAATCCGAATCAGTTCCAATCTCACCAAACGTAAAATTGGCACTCTGGAACAAAATCGAGATTGAAATTAGAATCGAGTATGAGATCGACTCCGCATTGTAAATAACAGTGGTAGAATGAAATATCACGATGCGTACCGGCTTAAAAAAAAAAAACGGCGGGGAATTACAAACAAGTGTCCCACTTTTTCAAGTGCTTCTCGATGTTTACACAAGCTTTTCAGCCTAATTAATCTTCAACTAGTTTGCTCCGAGACTTGAAGAGTGCAGCAAAGTTGAAAGTAATTTAATACATTCAGTTTTTTATCAATTATCAAGGTAAGCTGTAATCTTTTTTATTGTACGAGAATCCAAAATGATAAAATACTACTTTAATAAATTTCGTCCATTCAGGGAACAATGAATAGTAGGCCTACCTACCATCAACTTGAGGCTCTTGCAGATTTTCTGGGGGAAAACCCAGGGATTGCTAAGGGTCTCCTCCGCTCAGCGCATGGGAAATTTGATACAAAGAGGAAGTGGGACGAGCTGTCGGCAATCCTCAATGCGCTAGGCGGTGCCCAAAAAGATGGAAAAGGTTGGGCAAAGGTAAATAAGTACATCATTAATTTTTTTTTAATTAGTTATTAATATTTACCTTTAGTTTAATATGTGCAGTCAACGCCCTCTATTGATTACCCCCCACTGTGACAAAGATAAAAAGAAATTAACTATTAAGTAGGATAGTAAATTTCTTAATTTTTCAAAAAACATTGTGTTGTGACTGAATCTGTAGGTACCTATATAAAAGAAAAAATTGATGGTTTCCCCTGCGCGTTTGTGATTCAATCTTTATACACTTATCCAATTGAGGGACTTTGACTGTACATGCATAATATTTTTTTAGTACTGGGCAGACAAGAAATGTACTTTGAAGAAGACGTGTGCCCAGCACGCGCAGTCGTTGAACCGGACAGGGGGCGGGGTCGCGGACGAAATCCCCAGTTTAACACCAATCGACCAGCGCTTGGTGGCAGTGATGGGTGGCCCTCAATTTGCTGCAGGAGACAGCCACGTCGCTGTCAATCCTTTTCCGTCAACAGTAAGTAGTTTTGAAAATGCAGTCCATCGTCTTAGTGGTAAAGATTGCTTATCCTACTTAGGTACATATTCAATAAATATTTTATTATTATTGCAGTCTCAAATCCAGGACGTGCCAAGCCAGGATGTGGAGATAGAGGTGTTAACACAAGGGGACATGGTGCCCCTTGCTTCTCCTATGCAGGTTGCAGAGACTGCTACATGTGCGTGCATGAAATATGTAGATAGGTGGTATTTAATGATTAGTTTATTTTTCAGTTTAAATATTTATTCTTTTAAATTTTTTCATCAGTTGTCACACGTCCTCCATCACCACAACAACAGAGAAGTCCATTGCGGAGGTCTCCTCGCAGCAACCAGAGACAGCGTACTCGGGCTGGGAGAACCGTGCTGGACCAAGACAGGGAGAAATTTGCAGAGATAGAAGCAAAGAGGGTTGAGGCTGAAACCCTCACGGCGAGAGCTTTATCTCAAGCTGTGGAGCAGCTGACAAACGTATCAACAGCCATAGAGGGTTTATCTGCAGCAACAAGAGAAGGTTGCCAGGCTGTGGCTGATGCTCTAAATAGGATTGCTGCTGCTCTTCAGCCATAGTAGTATTATTATTATTAATATTTTTCTGGACTGATTATAACATTAAAATAAACATTATAATTTAAAAGTTTATTATTGGTTAAAAAATTATGTTAAATGGGATGAAGATGCCGAGCTGCCCACAGTTCTTGAACTAGGTGTGCACGAGCTTCAACTCCCCTCCTCAGCTCAGCAGAGGCAGGCCCTTGTGGGTTATCTATCAGTGCCTCCTGTGGGTCTTGCACTCCTCCCATGGATGCTACAGGTATAACAATGTCATCCTGACACAAACGTGCTTTGTTGCATATATTGTGCAATACACAGCAAGCATTAATTATTTTAGCAGCGGTGTCAGGATCATAGTGAAGAACTCTGTGTCCCAAAGTACACCTCCATCTATTTTTCAGTAGTCCTATAGTGCGCTCGACAGTATTGCGGGCTGTGCAGTGCAGTTTAGTATAGTATTCTTCAACTGAGCCTTCAGGAGCATTCACTATAGGGGTCATTAGGTATTCCCTTTGAGCATAACCTGAATCACCTATAAAAACAGAAAAATACAATTACACTATTGCAATTGTAATAAATAACTCAAAATTAATTGTTTCATGTCAATTTTAACAAAAATTTACCTAGTAAGAACACTCTTTCCCCAGCATTGTTCAAAGTTATCAGCTGATTCTTGACGGGATGCTGATTCCAGACAAAGCTATCATGTGTAGCTCCTCCAAACGAAGCATCAACACTAAGTATGTTGAGGTCTGCATCACAAATCTGCAAGAAAGACCATAGTTTACTTTTAACAGAATGATTTATGGCAAAGAGATCCGCTATGGGTTTCATTTTTAATACTCACAATAAGAACATTTCTTGAATGGAAGCCTTTGCGATTATAAAATCGTTCTTCATTTTGTGCTGGTTTTATTATGGCAATGTGGGTACCATCGATGCAGCCTTCAACTGCTGGAATTTTAAACTTTTCATAAAATCTGAAACAGGATTTGATGTTATGCTTATTAGACTATTCATAAATAGTGCCTATAACTATCACACATCAAAATAATGTGTTCATCAATTATAATAAGTATTAAATAGGGTAAAGGAATTGTATGTATTTACTAAGTTCACAAATACAATACTCTACTAGGTATGCTTAAATAAGAGAAACTTACTAAAATATAACTAGGTAGGTACCTTCTTTTGATGGAATCCCGTTGTTGTCTTGTCTGGGGGAATTTTAGCCATTTGTTGAGAATTCCTTCATTGTTGAGTGCCGCTGTAACTTCTTTTATTGCTCTTGAAACTGATTGTTGGGACATCATGGTGCCATGTGTTCCACCCACTAATCGTTGGTAACTTCCCGTAGCGTAAAAAGAAAGAGCCACCAAAATCTAGAAATAAAACAGTCTAGATTTTAACAAATATTTATTTACCCTACAATTTTCATGAAGTTTTTCTGAAATAGATGGTTTTCTAGTAGCTGTAAACATAACCAAGCTAGCAAGCATACATGACTGAAACATTTAGGCCTGGAGAGTGAGTCCCACTACAAAATACCACGCATGAGAGTTCAACTTTGTGTTTACAAACCTTGTATCTTGAGGTTATATCACTACGACGCGAAGGCTTAGGCATCAAAGGCACTAAATCGGTACTTATAACGTTAAAAAGGCTTTTGCTGACCCTGTAGCACTTTTTGAATTCGTCGTCGGTCATGGCAAAATCATTTTCTGAATACCGGGCTATTCTTCTTGTATTTCGCCTTTGCCTTATGTCTTCTCGATGAGCATTGGTTAAAATATCACTTATAAGAGCCAAATGTGCCATTTTCTCGTTTAAAATCACTCTGTAAATCACTAATATCCTCGCACAATCGCTAAAAAGTTAACTTTTGGCAACTGTGAAATTTCTATCGCAAACTCGATTCCGTTCTCAATACGAAACGTCAAAATCGCGTCAAGAGTGCCAAAAAAGTTGATAGTTTCGAGAAGAGTCGATTTCATTTAGTTCCATAAAATTCCACCAATTTCGATTCCAATCGTGCGCTAGTTGCGCGGTCAAGAGTACCAAATGGCACGATTTCGATCATAATTTCAAATTACGATTGGAATCGAGTCTCAAGAGTTGGCCGGCTGGACGGGATGTATAGCGCTCTAGTATCTGGAAAACGCTCTATCTGGACAGGCTCTAAGACTCGACACCGAGTGACGCCATCTATTTATCGGCATGACGTTCTCGATGTCACTACATCTATACACTTTTATTTCCACGTAGTGGGTACCTGTCTGTTTGAAGAGCCCCGTTGCAACTCTATTCACAAAAATTTATTACAACGCCGGTGTTGATGGTGAAAATAGTTCGGAATCCTCAAATTCGCTATCCTCTCCGATAATACCTTTTTTCGACACATCCATTTCCATATAGTCTGACTTGTAGTCGTACCTGTACAGAACAATGTTAGGTTTTTTTTTCAAACAGGTTTGAAAAAAAAAACACCTAACATTGTTGGTCATAACTGATGACCTACAACGTGAAAAAGTACAGTGGCTCAAAGTCAAATGGACTTTGAGCCACTGTACTTTTTCACCATCGTTTATACGTTTCTTCACAACAGTACCCTTCTTTTTGTATCTGGTCGACCTCGCTAATCTTATAACATTGCAAAGATCTATCATCGGGAACACAGGCATCAAACGCATCTGAATCTCAATCGCGCTGTGAATACCATATGCGTGTGGCCTGACTCGAGATATTTGTGTTCAATAATCTCAATATGGTTTTGGCCACCGCAGGTGCCAGAAAATATTGATATTTCGGTAACTGTAGTTGGTAGACGCTTTATCCAAAGAAACAATGCCGTTCCCACCTCATCGCTACCTTTTTTCCTATCAACTTCAGACCACAGGTAATAGAGACCATCATTCGGGGTACGAGCTTCATAATTGGTTGCGTTGTACACGTTCAGTTTCCGAAGGTAGTACAGTAGGGAAACGTTACTGGTGGCATATGAAGTACATTGTGATCGAATTGAAAGTTTTATCTTCGTTAGCTCGAATTTTATCCCGCTGTTTGTCTTCTCGGCTTTGCTCTTTTAGTGACATGTGTTCTTCATATTTTTGTTGCCATATGGCAAGGTCGGATGAGTTTTCTGCTTTGGCGTAGTTATACTTGTGACACAACAGACATTGGTCTTTTTTTTGTTTTTGGAAATCTAGGTTATACTCTGTACAAAATATTTTACGGTACACGTTTTTAGAAACAGGAGATTTAGTCGCTGTTCTACATCGCTCATCCGGTGCAATAATGACACAACTACGTTATACATGATTTTACAGGAGAGGATTAAAGATTGCTATAGCCATAACATGGTTTTGATTGAATATTTTCATAAATTTTTCTGAATATTATTTTAGTTTAGACTGTTAACAAAGTGCAAAAAGTTTAATATATAACTGTAGATAAATTCTAAATACACATGTTACGACTTACATTTGCGTCGTTATTGTCCTAGGATAAAAGAAAAAGTCAAGTTAGAAGTGAAAAGAAAACAAACTTTTACTTAGTCTTTATTAAATTAAACAAACTCTGAAAATTAAACTTAAATTATTAGTAGGAACTGTGTAATTTCAGTCTTTTTATACCCGTTTTCAAAGATTAAGAAACTAAAATTGACTGAACCAAGTCAATTTATCTATAAAAGACTATTATAGAATCCTTCGTAGTACTTAGGAACAATGTTAGTTTGAACCAAATGCATTAGGTCCCTTTTTTTACGATCAGCAATACAAATTTTTGAAGTGTACGCCGGTCTCAGAATTATTTCATTTATTATTATTGATCTTCTGTTGCGTCATTTTCTGCAATCGGTTTCAGCCCAGTTATCATCGTATCGAGTTTTGTACTCATAAACTTCAGGATTTGTTTTGGTAAAACGAATCAGCTTTAATTCGGACAATCTTGATAAATTGTTTAGTGTAACTTCATCGGACAATATTTTGAAGTCGTAAAAATCGCTTTAATTTAGCTCGTTGACAATAAATGGCTTCCCGGACTTCTTTGCGTTTCTTATGAGCTGCACATAGTGATCAGGCGTATATATAGGCCCAGATTTGTTTGCCCTTTCTACTGATCTTTCAATTAATGAATGGGCACTGTCGCCCTCATTTTGGGTGTGTCCTCGTATGAGGAACTTATGCGTTATTGATTTAATTGGCAATGTATTGACAGCGAAGTAATACATAGACATCAAGAATCTAAAAAGGAATAATTTTAACGAATAGATTTTTAATATAGAAAGAATAACTTAGTATTAATTATATTTTAATTGATTCTCACCGGTTCTTTTGTTGCCCACAGCAATTGTCGGAATAAAAAATAACGTCACAATTTGGATTGTCCTGGGCTACTTTTTGCAGGAACTTATACACGCAAGTCCCGATTTCAATGGCACCTCGGTTACCAAGTCCTTCATGCCAAAAATAACACGATGTCGACTTATTTTTTATGTCGCTTATCTGAAAAATAAGTGATATCAGCTTAGATACAGGTATCTACTTATTAAGCATGAAATTGTTCTTCCTAGGGAGAACTTACCGTGAAATTATAGCAATTAAGCTTAGATCTGTAAAAAAATGCAGAGAATTCTCCGAGCGGCACTGGCATCACCGCTTGCAAATCATAAATTGCAACTACCAGGTTGCTTTCAGACTCCATGCACAACTTTATATCATTAGACTTCTCTTCCCGACTTATCACTTTTTGTTTTAAATGATCTTGATAGATTTCTTCCATTTTCTGTTTACCTTCATCATCGGCATTTTTGTATGACTCGCAAAGGTCACACTGGTCTTTTTTTGGACAGAAAAACTAAATATTAAATTCCGTGTTAAATATACGAGCATACATATCATAAGTGGCCGCTTCTTTGTTCAAAGATGCTTGCTGCTCCAGATACAAACGGTGAAGTTCAGCAATGGATAAACCGCCGTCGATAAATTCTCGAGAAGTGTTTGCTCTAAGGTGGTGACTTTCTACTCTTGGAATAGAATTGATATGCATACGAATAGATCCTTCATCTCGGGGCTCAGCTTTTTTTGATTTCCATGTTTACCCCTTCTATCTTCTGAAATAAAGCCGTCATCTGTTACTTTGCAATCAATAACTGTACGTATAGTTCTTTCTGCAAATCCCAATAAAAATTTCTTGCAAACACGTATATTCTTGCCATCATTGATCAAATAAAACCCACAATTAGGTTTTCTTGGCCTTACTGCATTAATTCTTATCCGCCGGCATGCAACTATCAAAGGTGTGATACAAGAGCTTAAAAAATCTCTCTGTCGTTGCAAAGATCCTAACTCTAGTCAGTAGAGGTTAAATATTCCAAGTCTTGTCTCTTCTGAAAATTAGAACACGAAAATCTGCATCCTGTACACGGTGGCTTCATATTTTTACCGCTTATAGTCTTGCCAGAGCTAGATTTGTACTCCTTACCAGTATTTTTCTGGGATTTCGCTATATTTCTTTTCCAATTCTGTGGATTTCTGGCTTTTTTCTTTCCTTTCTTTACTGGTGATGCTATTGTTTCATTATTTTCAATAATTCCTTCAATGTTATTATTTGGCTCATCGGGTGGGGTTGATGTATTAGAACTTGAACTACTAGATGTTGTGCTAGAGCTTGATGACGAGCTAGACGATGAGGATGACGAGCTTGACATAATGCGTCTTTTTTGTTTCTTTTCTGGAGGCTTAAACTCATAACCACTTTCATTTGGCGAAAAATCTTCATCATTAGACTTGAGAGAGATAGTCTCATCAGTATTCTGTAATACTGGTGGAGATTCAACATTTATTTCCATACCTAGAATATAAAATACCGAGTTACTTAGCGATATTGTAAATATTACTATCATCATCACGAATTTTTATAAATAAGCTATACCTTATTATTATAAATAGATGTAATTAGCGACCTGTCCTGGCTTTGCACGGTTACAAATATCTATTGGTGAAAACCTGTACCTGGACCTGGTATTTGGTATTTTCATTACTGTAGCATAAATCTTCTAAATAGTTAGTAATTTTATTTTTTTTAAGTGTATTTATGATGAAGTCACCTGCTAAAATTATTTTTGTCATCTTTTTATATTTTTTTCGCGTTTCGTATAAAACACGGATTAACTTTTAAAAAAAAATGTTAGGGTCAGATGAGGGTATTCTGTATAAACATAAAACAAGTAGCTTTTGCGATGGGATTTCAATACCGCATGTTTCAAATGTTTTTTGAAAAGGCATAATCGTTAAGAAATGCTAACTCTTTAACCCTAGAACCGTACCCATATAAGAATTTCATTAACGGTACGCTGGGGTCACCTGTGCACACCCCTAACAAAAAAACACATTTCAAAATATAATAAAGTTTTATTATTAATAGTACAATAGTATTGTTTTATTATTAAATTGATCCGGTCCCCTTATTGCATTCACCTTCCACACCGCCAAGCCGGGATTGGTTCGCGCGCGAGCTTCAATGGTTGCTATGACAACTGCAGCGCGCGCGAACGAATCCCTGCTTTCGTTCTGAATTTAAACCAATCACGTAGTACGTCTGTTTGTAACCTGTGTAGTGATTGGTAGTTTGTATCTTACGTCGTTTTGGTTTGAAGTAGGGCTAGTTTTTGTGTGGAATTTGATCTGAATTACACTTCCTGACTTATTATTTCTTCGTAGCTATCAGCTGTTCTTATATCCTCTGTCAAGCGAAAATCTTCAATGACTTCATCTGTTTCATCTTCCGACTCCTGGCCTAGAACAAGATCTTCTTCATCTGCCGCGTCCAAAAGAATATTTTCTATTTCGTTCTCCATCAAATTGAGTTGTGACGTCATCTGAAAAGAAAGTAAAATAAAGCAAGAAGCACCAAAACACAAACACCAAGAGGCACAATTTGTATCTTTTAGTAAAAAACTACGCTGCGGCGTTGGTTTAGCAACATTTTGAGCCTACCCGCACCGTGTCACGTTCGCTGGCTAGCAGGACTAGCGTCCGACGACTGAGGTATCGGCGCGTCCCTGCGCCCCGCGTAAATACACGAACGCGCGAAACAAACCGTCAAATAGAAAAAAAAGTTATAGACAATTTTATTTTATTTTTTTCATTTGTACCCCAGGATACGGTTCTAGGGTTAAAAACAATACCTTGTTTTACTAAAATACATGTACCTCCTCTCTCGTTTCTCCCTACAAAAAACTGAAGCTAGATCATATCCCGTTATTTTAAGATATCCACTACATCCCATTTTTAAAAACGTTTCCGATAAACAAATTACTTCTGGCTGATTATGCAGCAGTACAAAATGCCTTTGAAGAATTTGTTGCCTCCCGTCCTGCTGATTTCTTTAAGAAGGGCATCAATAAACTGCCACTGCGTTGGCAAAGATGCATTGATTACATGGGTGATTACTTCGATTAATACAAATAAAAAATACATTAAAAAAATTCGTACATAACGGCAATTTCATAGGTACAGACCTAATATCTTACCAATTTCAAATCCTATTGTTGGTCGTGGACGGATGTCGGCTCGAATGTCAACTGTGCAGAACCTATCTCTGCTTCTACTGGGTTTCGCGCATTTTGGGCATTTCGAACGCACTACACCTGGAGTGTTACAACCATAACAGACAAACTTGGGCTGAGAAGGCGCTGTAGCCGTATTCATTGATACTGGCTTACTGGCGGTAACTCCGCAAGCATCTTTCTTCTCTTTCTTCCGGCACGTTTCTATCGTGTGACCTGGAAGTCTACAGAAGGTACACCTCTTTTTCTTAAATGTCACTTCTGTTCCGTTAGTTCCCTTTCCCATAGGTACTGTTGTGTTATCTTCGATACTTTGGTATATTATCTATAAATAAAAGATGAGTGGACTGTACGGATTTGCTGATTTATTGAGAGAAAACGTGTATGTTGGTCGGTGGCCCGATGTGAATGAACGCAGGCGCGAGTTGACCCTCTCGTTCGCAGCGTCGTCGGGCGGCTGGCGTCCGCGGCTCTGATGGTGGGGATGAGAACCGGTTGTCCTCGACATACTCCCCGGGTTGAAGCAGGTAGAAAGGCAGGCATTCAACATAACTCTGGAAGGGGACAAATGTTGTTAAAAGCCCTTCGAATTATGGTTCCACCCTTGATTCTCAAGTCGGCCACTCTGGAGACTCTGTCCTTTGGTCCAGGGTAAACGGCTTCTACGCGTCCTAGTAACCAGCGCAGTGGAGGTAAGGCTTTGTCCTTGATGAGGACTAGGGAACCTAATTTGAGCTCGCTTGTAGAAGTAGGCCATTTGGTTTTCTGCTGTAAGGTTGTGATATATTCTTGAGAGAATCGAGCCCAATAATGTTGCTTGAAGTATTCGATTCTCTTATATTTAAAAAAAAAAAAAAAAAATGCCTACTTCTATCCAGTATGGCGTGTAATCGTAATGCAATGACAAGCGTTGAGGTGAGGTGAGAGGGAAGGGGGTGTGGCTAAAGGTACAATGTTTAAATAAGGCGCGAACATGCCCCCGGCCTTTGAAGCACCAGCTTTCAAAAGGTGTGAAGTTCCATGTCCCTATGCGTCTTCTACGTCTTCTGGAAGGAGTGGACAGATCTTCGCGTAGGCCCGACGAACGACGCCCGTGGCCGTTTGTATATCTGCTCCATCCTTGCCTGGAATCGTAGCGAGCACTCGACCCATGTGCCATTTTAGCGGTGGCGAGTTCATGTCTTTGATGAGAACAAGCGCGTCTGGTTTCAGATCAGTTGTCTGCTGCTTGTTCCATTTTTCGTATCTGCAACTCAGAAATATATTCTTTGGCCCAACGTGTCCAAAAATGTTGTCGTATCTGCTCCACCCTTTCGTAGCGCTGGAGTCGGTGTACTGGAACGTCGATGACGTCATCGCTGGCTGGCGCAGTTAGCGGTCGACCAACCAGGAAATGAGCTGGAGTTAGAGGAGCGAAATCTTTAGGATCGAGAGAGAGAGGAGAAAGAGGTTGAGAATTCAGGATAGCTTCCACCTGTGCTAACACTGTACTGAATTCTTCGAAGGTGAGGTGCGCGTCTCCTATCGCACGTCGCAAATGATGTTTACTAATTTTATTCCTGCCTCCCACAGACCACCAAAATGCGGAGAATAAGGGGGAATGAATTTAAATTTATTTGTTGATTTGCTGCGTATTCAACAATGTTAGAAGAACAGTTGCGTAAAAAGTTAGAAAATTCATTCATCAACCCTACAAAGTTAGTTCCGCTATCGGAATGAATTTCCAAAGGTTTACCGCGCCTAGAGATAAATCGTTTTAAAGCTAAAAGATAACCTTCAGTAGTGAGGTCACTCACCAGCTCTAAATGCACTGCTCGTGTCACAAAGCACACAAACAAACAAACGTATGCCTTACAAGTTTTAGCGCCCCTACCTTTGCGATTAAGTATAAGATAACTTCCACTATAGTCAACCCCACATCGATTGAACGGATTAATAGGCGTTATTCTTTGTTTGGGATAATTACCCATTAAAGGGGTAAGTAACGGGTGTCCCGTGGCAGATTTCGGATTAGAAAGTTTGTAAAAATAACATTGTAAGTAAAAAGTAATTATTTATTGCTTATGAACTCAAAGTATAAACATGCGGATTTTAGTTTTTGAAGATAATTCCGTCTAAATGTTTACCATCTCGGTGCACACATTCAAGAAATCTTTCGAGATTATTTTGAGCGACGCGTTTCAATAGTGTTGGGGAAATATCGTTCACTTCTCTCACAATATTACTGCCGTAAACTTTTGCCTTGAGATGTCCCCATAGAAAAAAGTCTAATGTGGCCATACCATATCACCGAAGCGGCTTATCAGTTTGCCAGGAAAATGTTCTCGGAGAAGACTCATGGTGGCTGTAGCTGTGTGGGGAGTTGCACCATCTTGTTGGAACCACGTGTGAGAACTGTATGATGAATGTGCTTTAAGTTTAGGCACGAAGTACTCGTTGATCATCCGTCTGTAAGCCTCACCATCAACAGTAACAGTCCCACCACGTCGGTTTTCAAAAAAATACGGTCCAATTATTCCGTTCGACGACAAAGCAGCCCAGACAGTGACTTTTGGGCTGTGCAGGGCTTGTTAGTGTTTAATTCAAGGGTTTTGTTTTCTTGGTGCCCAATAACGGCAGTTTTGTTTCTTCACAAACCCGTTTAAATGAAAATGGCAACTTCATCACTGAACCAAATCGAGTTTAACGTACGGAATCGGCTTAACATGTTCTCACAGAACTCCTTGCACACTGAGTAGTCACTTGGTTTAAGAGCCTGAACTATTTGAACCTTAAAAGGGTGGAGATTAATGTCCTTGCTCAGTATTCGGTGCAACGTCGTTTTTGGGAGCGCTAAAGTCGACGCCCTCTTGCGCACGGACTGGCGTGGATTTTCTCGTACGCTACTCTCAGCACGTTGGATGTTTTCTTCCGTTCTTATTGTTCGGCTGGGGCCCGGCCGTGGTTTGTTATCGGCTGATCCTGTTGTACGGAACTTTTGCACCCACGTTTTAATTAAATTATCACTAGGTGCGTCTGATATTCTTTGAATTTTGTAACGCGTACAAAATCGACGGCGCGCCAGGGTATACGAATTGTTTGCACTGAAGAACGCTTCGACTGCGAACGCGCGATGCTCAATCGTCCACGGCGACATCGCGACTAATGCCTTGATCACACGTACCGAGCAAACCGGCGAGACAGTAAAATGTTTCTCGGCCGAGACATTGTAGTAAGCGAGTAGCTGTTCACACACGTTTTGAAATAAGCACAGTCAGCTCAGTTCTATTGAGACTACAATTCGGATATGATGGATCGTAAAAAGATAATTAAAAAATATACAAAGTTACTTATTCCACTATTAGTAGAAGAATTAAATGAACTGCTGGAAAAGGAGCAACGCCGCATTTGGACAAGGCCATGGATGTTGAGAAGATCTAGTTTTGGTGCCACAAACACTGTTTTTAATGAATTAGAGGTAGAAGATCCTGATGAATTCAGAATGCTTTTAAGAATGGATGTACAACATTTTGACACATTGTTAGGAAATATTACTCCATTGATACAAAGGGAAGATACAGTCATGAGAGAAGCTATAACTGCAAAGACTAAACTACAAATAGCGTTATGCTATTTGATAACTGGCGCGAGCTACCGTTATTTGCAGGCTTTTTACAGAGTATCTCGGGCTGCAATATCATCACTCATACCGGAAGTCATGGATGCAATATTTACTTATTTGGAAAATTATTTAAAGGTACGTACTTTTTTCTTACATACTAAAAGTAAAACTTGAGTGAATTTATTACTTTTTTATTAATTTCAAACAAAGGGTACAAAAAAGACAAAAATAAAAATCAAACTTGTTGTCTTCCATCTGTTTCCATAGCTACAAACATCGCAGCTGCTACAATGTCATCAGTGCTTATAGAATCTGGCGTAGCGTTGACATTAGGCACTGGAGTAGATGTTGCAGCAAAGATTGTTTGCGATGTAGAGGGAGCTGGTGTTGGCGGAGAATCCACATAAGTTTCATCAAACTGATAATAGTCATTAGTCGTGTCTGAATATACAGAAGACGGTGTTTGGTAGCTGTGATTAGAAAAAGACGAAGTAGTTCTTTGTCTAAGTTCTTTTAGCCCAAATTCTGTCAGAATATTCTGGATTCTACTTTGTACTATTAGAGCATTCTCTGCCGATAAATTCTTAAGTAACGCAACACTCCTTTCAAACACATCAAATACGGTTTCACTCTCAGAATTTATCCCATCATTTAACTTTTTGAGATCAGAAACAGCTTGAAAAATTTCTTTAGTTCTCTTTTTAGCTCTCGCAGTATTTCCAGTGGCAGTCGTAGTTACAGTAAGTGGTGCTTGCTGGTCGTTGCTTGTATTAGCTAATACTTCCTGGTTGATGTTTGGATGCGAAGATGTAGCAGAGCTACTGTCCTGAGAAACTGTGTCTTCATTAGTAGGACCAGGAATCTGTGAAATGAAATGAAAATAAATTATTGTTTCAAGTACCGCAGAACAATGAAGAATGGAAAGAAATAGAATTAGGCTTCAGAACAAGGTTGAATTTCCCTGGTTGCCACGGCGCTATAGACGGGAAGCATGTGATAATTCAAGCACCACCGAATTGTGGAAGTGAATATTTTAATTACAAGGGTTCTAACAGTGTGGTTTTGATGGCTGTGGTGGATCATGACTATTGTTTTCGATATGTAAATATTGGGGCTAATCGAAGAAATTCAGATGGGGGATATTCAAAAACAGCAAATTACGTAGTGATCTTGAGAATAATTTGCTTCCAAAAGGAGGATTTTTAGTTGGAGATGATGCGTTTCCACTAAAATCATATTTATTAAAACCATACAGTGGCACAAATCTTTCAACGAAACAAAATATATTCAATTACAGAGTCTCTAGAGCACGGAGAATCGTCGAAAATGCATTTGGTATTCTGGCAAGCAGGTTTAGAATTTTTCAAAAACCCATACCAACTAATGACGAAACTACCGATAAAATTATTCGCGCCTCATGTGCGCTGCACAATTGGTTACGTCTCACAAGTCCCGGCCATTACTTTCCAAGGGGTTGTGTTGATGAAGAAGATATAGATTCAGGATCCGTTTCTGAGGGGAGTTGGAGGCGAGAACTTATAGCTACTTTGCCAACTATATCATAGCACCAACAATGCAGCACGTACAGCAAGGGAGCTTCGAGATTAATATGCAGAGTTCTTCAGTGGGGCAGGTGCCGTATCGTGGCAAAACAGAATGATTTCATAATTTTATTTAAGAAATAGGGAAAACTAGGGACACTTCATCTCTAGGCGACATATTTTAACGATGTTATAGATATTTTAATCGGTAATAACAGTAGAAATCTCCCAAATGTACGGTGAACTGGTATTTTTTCATGATATTTGGGCCGAAAACTACTCTCCCTGATATTATATCAGGAAGAGTTGATTATTTATTAATTTTTGACCGGAAATATAAAAATAACTTGGCCTCTTTCGAATGTTTGATAAATATTGAAATTCTAAACCGGGAAGTATAATACATTCAACGACGGTAAAAAATATAATAAATTAGCGATAAAAATAAAAATAGGGAATCAAGTGTCCCCAGTCTCCCTTATCTACATTATAACATAAAAAGTAACAATAAAAAATACTTACGTTTTCAAAAACATTTTTGTTTAAATCTTTTGAAAACACCTCTTCCATCTCTTTCAGCCATTTAATATTAGAAGTGTACACATTACTCAGTAATGTGTACACTTCTAATACCCGCTCCGGATTTCTTCGATTCTTGAATTTTTTTATTTTCTTGTTGGTACGTCGACCGTAAATTTTTTATTTGTTTTTAACTATCTTGTATTCAGGTGATTTAAAGTTCCATAGACACGGATTTCGTTTATATAACTGTATAAATTTATTAGTTGTTTCGACGTCCCATTTGATATTTGTAGACATTTTAACTTGTTTTAAACAACTGCACTCAAAAAAACCACGTGCGGCGACGCGACAATCATGTGGCCGAGTGGCGAGCGGCGAGACAGTGCACGTTCAAACCTGCCGAGTGAGTGAGCGAGACAGTGCGGGGAAGCGGGAGGGTGGTAACTCGGTCTAGTAGGTAGAACGGCAGCCGAGCTGTTGTCTCGCCACTTTGTTCGGGCGAGCGCTCGGCCGTGCACTCGGCGCTATGTTTATACGTACCGAGAACTCGACCGAGAGCACTGTCTCGCCGGTTTGCTCGGTACGTGTGATCAAGCTATAAGCAATCCGCATAATTGCCGCTCCGAACTATATCACTCTCTCGCTCACCCGTGGACCGGTTTCCGAAATATTGCGATACGAACTTCGAAAACTTCCATGTGACACCCTGTACCTTTCCTTTCATGCGCGTACATTTTACACAAGCATTAACTACAGACCTAGCTAGGTTCCTACCACCTACAGGCCACCAGGCATCACGTAGATGGCACAACAATGCCTGGCTACCAGCGTGAAGTAGCTGTAGATGTTCGTAGCGAAACAAAAGCTTAGTAAAATGATGTTTATTTGATAATAAGGATGTCTCTTATCGTAAGAGAACTCATCGGAGTAGCTTAGACGCCCATCCACTCTTCTTATTTTTTTTTTATCAATAAATAAGTTTAATTTATTTAAGTGATTATTTTTATGATGGCGTTTTTATTTATTAATTTATATTCATTATGGTAACTTTCGATTTGAGACCATCGTACTAGCGTCCTTTGCGATTCCTTTAACTCGTCTACATTGAGCATACCTGTTAATCTATTCATTTTATTACGAATATTATGTATGAATCGTAACATAAATGCGCGCTTCATACGTTGAAATTGAGAGAAACGTTCAAACGGAAACAAAAACCTGTCTTCCTGTGTCACTAGCGATGTAACAGCTGACGATTTCAGCTCAGGTAGGCGATCACATGTTTCTTCAACCTTAAAATTATCTAGCGTGAAACTCGGGCTTCGTAAAAAATCTGGACCGTTCCACCACAAGGAAGAAGAAGAAAGTTCTTGAATACTTGCACCTCGCGACGCAAGATCCGCGGGGTTATCTTTACCCGATACATGACGCCAAATAACATCTTTTGTCAATTCGTGAATTTCTGAAGTTCGATTTTGAACGAAGGTTTTTAATTTATTTGGTGCCATGCGTAACCAACCTAATACTATGGTCGAATCGGTCCAAAAACGGTATTTCGAAAGCTACAGTTTAACGAGTTACGTGTTTTTTCTAATATTCTAGCACCTAGCAACGCACCGGTAAGTTCCAGTCTTGGTATGCTTAAAATCTTAAGGGGGGCGACCTTGGCTTTAGAAAAAAGCAACCTAACTGTTGTTGTTTCATTTTGATTCACCGTGCGCACGTAAACACAGGCGCCGTACGCAGTTTGAGACGCATCGCTAAAAACATGCAGCTCTAAATACATAGGTATGCATTCTATAGCGTGCCTAGGAATGCGAATAGAATCGAGCGTTTGTAGTGAGATAAGAAACCGGTTCCATGTTTGCGCGACACTGGCAGGAACAACATCATCCCAACTGATTTTAAGTAACCATAATTGTTGTAATAGAACTTTAGCGATTATTATCGTAGGGCCTAGGGGATCAAAATATTTGACAAAATTAAATAAATAATCATTGTAGGGAAGGTATTGTTTCTCTACGAGGATGGTGGTAAGAGTTCTCAGGGTTGACTTGATTGAAAGAGGTTCGTAGCACGTTAAAACAGGATATAATGATAACCAATATGAAGGGCACAGGTAACAATAGGTAAGAAGAATAATATTCGGTTAAACACGGAAAACACACGAGGTAGCAACAATAACGCGGTAAAAAAAGCACAACGCATCTCTCGCGCTGGTCACGGGCTGTCGCTCACTGCCCACGCGATGGCGTCCTTTGGCGGAGGCAAGCGTGAGCTCCAACCAATCACATCGTCGCGTGCGTTTCGTTGTACGCGCGCAGTATTACGTTCCGTACCCAATGATGTTATATATACGTAGATACGTTGTATCGAGCTCTGCCTTACAAAACGAAAATCAGGTACGTATCCTAATTGAACTCAGTCCGTCGTGCTCCTGGCCGCGACGCGCACGTTCGTTGAACACGAGGCTACTTACGGAATATACTTAAATAAACCTCGAAAATGCCAAGTTGTGTGTTCCGAAAGTGCAATAACTACACAAGGACTATAAAAACCAGAAAGGTTGTATCTTTTCATACGTAAGTACTGTTTAATATGTTAAAATGTCAAATGGTGAATTTTATTTTACTCAACAATCATTGCCGCGCGGCATTGCCGCACTGCCACCAACACGAACGAAACAAGCAATGCGTTAAGTTTATGAGTGACAGAGATAATGCCATGCGGCGTTGTATGTTCGAACGTCGACGCTAGGTATGTAGCTATAGTAAAATATCGCAATGTTTTTATTTCTTTACAATGAGTATGACGTCTCTATATGTAAAATCTCTTTGTCCGTACCTACTAAAAATTTACATTTGCTACATCCTCCCCCTCTGACCGAGAAGTAGCGCCCCCGCGTCTAGGTCAGCTAATCAAGATAACGTTTCGGCCTACCTCGTTTCCTCTTTTCGTTGACGGGTGTTTGAACGCCGCCTACGAATGGGGTCAATTGGGAGACGTGGTACCTACCCAGTGTTTCTCCATTACTAGTTCTCTCTAGAGTGTATGTGGTAGAACTAACAGCCTCCCTAACATGATAAGGTCCGTCTCTACGCGGTATAAACTTAGGTGTTTGATCTGTAGCCGTATCGTTACTGCCCTGAGTCTTTAGCAGAACAAGATCACCGGGGTTATAGTCTGGGTCAGGGCGACGACCTTCATCGGCATAGCGCTTCTGACTTGCTTGGGCCTTTTCATGCACTTCGCGAGCTTCAAACAGCACATTGGTTCGCCGAAGGTAAGGGGTAAGGTTTGTCACAGCATTATCGATCTCTAAGATAGCGCGCATGTCCGCGATGACGTCAGCTGGTGCGCGGATCTCACGTCCAAAGGTAAGGTACGCTGGTGAGTATCCGTTACTGCCGGTTAAGGCGGAGTTCATCGCGAAGCGGATTGCTGGTAAATGGGTGTCCCAGGTGTCGTGGTCTTTCCCAACAAGAATGGCGAGCTGGGGCTTCATCTCCGGAGACATCCGGTGGGGGGCAAGCGATCGGTTCCTGTTTCTCATCTATCTTCAATCGGTGGGCCGCGTACTCTGTCGGGGGGGCCCTCCTTCGCGAAGCGGTCGGCTCTCTTCACCAACAATGCGTTCAGTTGGGCTCGCTGGTCAGAACTCAGGTTGCTGCCCTCGTCGTCTCGCAACATCAGATTGGATGCGTCTGCCTTCATCAGCCCCATCTGGCTGCCGGCAGGTAGGTAGAAACGTGTAATAAATAATAAAAATAAAAAGTTTCTTTATTCAGACAGGTTGTCCACATACATACAAATTACAAAAATAAAACATAAGACCTTAAATTAAATTAAAATTAGATTTGCAGCAGTCATTCAACAGACTCCCACCCAACCCAACCCATGGAGTCTAGTGAGTGAGGACTCTGTTGAATGTCTGCATGATGGGCGAGGCAAACTTGCTGCCCACAACCTGCAGGATGGAGTTGGTACTGCTCCATGTTCTGCGCAGCAGCGAGGCTGTTTTCTTGCGGATGATAGCGTGAAAGCCATCAACCAGGGCTTCAGCAAACATGGAGGATGCACTGCAGAAGCGGGGCAATCCCAGCAACATCCTGAAGGCGTTATTATACTGTACACGCAGAGCGCTGAGCGATCTTTTAGTAAAGCTAGCCCAAAGGCTGCCCGTATAGAACGATTGGCAGTAGGCTTTGAATAGCGTGATTTTCACTTGCCTACTGCAACGAGCGAACCTTCGTGCCAGCATATTACTGCGGACCGCCAACGCCCTGCGTTCACGTTCTATGTCTACCTGGTCGTCAAGGTCGTCGGTAAGGAAATTTCCCAGATACTTGAACTTATAAACTCTATTTAGCTCAAGACCGTTTAGTCTCAAGCATGGGACAGACTCTGGAACCTTACCTGCGGCCTTGAATACCAGGTATTCACTCTTTTTACAGTTGTACACGAGTCCATGCTTACTGGCGTACTCTTCACAGATGGACAAGAGCTTCCGGAGAGCGCTGATCGTTGGACACAGCAGTGCCATGTCGTCTGCGTAGCTGATATTGTTCATAGACACATTATCAACCGAGCAGCCGACACGCGCACTGATGAGCTCCACGATCAGCTCGTTTACGTACAGGTTGAAGAGCTTTGGAGAGCTCAACCCACCTTGTCTCACGCCGCACTCCAACCTGTAGGTCTCCGAGAGCTCACCCGCCCATCTAACATTGTTTGTCTGATTGGCATACCAGTAATGGAAAAGCCGCTGCACCTGTGCGTGCACACCTGTCCCTGCCAGCTTTCTCCACAACACGCCATAGGACACCAGGTCAAAAGCCTTCGAAAGGTCGAGGAAGCATGCATACTCTGTGTGTAATATTGAACAGTGTGCTTGAGACTCAGAATAGCACTTTCAGTTGAGAGGCCCTTTTGGAAACCAAACTGTGCAGCATGAAGGTCTAAATATTTGTCTAGTTCTGAGTCCATCAAACTGTCCAACACCTTCGCCAGTACGGTAGCCAATGATATTGGTCTATAGTTACATTTATCAGATAGGTCACCAGTCTTGTTCTTTACAATGGGCACAACAGTCGTTTTCATTAGGTCCTCAGGTAGATAGGCGTGAGTGAAGAACATACCGAACAAAACTGAGAGAAGATGAGGTAGCCGGGGACCTGCATACTTCAGGTGTTCAATGCTGAGGCCATCATGACCAGGTGTTTACCTCTTGACATTTTATTTATGATTGTACCAACCTGCTCAGGAGTAACTTGGTAGGTCTCCTTGGTCATGCCAGCCCCGGCAAAACCTGATCCTGAAGATGAACCTAGCACCGAGCTTACTCTGAAATGAATGTAATAAACGGATACCATGTTTCTGGCGCATCGTTAATACTCCAAACGCTTCTTGGCAAATCCAACTTAATACCTGCGTTCATAATAAAATCCTTACCAAGTAGGGTTCGCGTATTCGCATCGGGTAAAACTAAAAATGTATGGTAGGAACAGCGCGACCTACCAAGGTAACAGCGACTTCACATTCTAACGCGGCAAAAACTCTTTGGGAGCCGTCGGCCAATCCTATAATACGGGAAGTATTTTTAAAAGCTACGTTCGCCTAGAAGTAAGCTGTATAGCATAGGACCAGCGATACAATGGGTAGCTCCAGTGTCCAAGATGGCTACACCCTTATGGCCTACTACCTCTATCTCTACTATGGGACGAGAGTCGTCGTTCTCCTCTACGTGCACGGAACAAAAGTTCAAGTTACTCGTGCTAGGTGTATTCGCGCTAGGTGCACTCGTACTAGTGGCACTCGTGCTAGACGCATTCTTACATTTTTCGCACTTGGAACGCACCACTCCCAACTGACCACATCCGTAGCAACGTATCTGCGTGCTACCACTGTTATTCGATTTGGAACTATCGATTACTCTACTGGAATCGTTCTTCTCGATGCGGCGACAATTCTCAGTCGCGTGGCCGAAGAGTTTGCAGTAACTACACTTCGGTCTAACGCGTTTCGTCTCTTCGCTATTAGTACTAATTTTCGCGCGACTGTGGCGCGAATCCGGATTCGCACAACTTTCGCGGTAGTCGTTTTTCGCGCAACTTTCACCGGAAACGTGTTTCGCGCAATCTGCACACGGGTTGGAGCTCACACTGTTGGAACCTTGTAAGGTACTTACAAGGTTCCAACAGTGTAGGTAGATTTCGATCGCGTCGATGAAGGCGTCGAGCTCCTCTACATTTTTCGTCGAGCTGTCAAAACGTGACGTACACTTTGAAAAGTTGCCCGATCTTATGGTCTGTGGGCTCGGTGTGCGCGGCGGCGGCGGTGCTTGTTCTCGCGCCAAAATGCTTTCTACCATTACACGGTTTGCTTCTGCTTGACTTTGTGTGATGTTATCTATGAGAGTTTGCAGCATATTTTCGGTCATCGAAATGCTAGGTGGTGATGCAGCTGTACTAGCTGTGGGTACGACCGTTCTATCCACTTCATTGTCGATGTCGGAACCCGACTTATCACTCTTCCCGGCGCGTGTTTTTGGCGGCATGGCAACAGGACGCACTGTTTCGCGCCAAAACACGGAATGTAGGCAGGATAAAATGGAAGTCTGGCAATCCCAAATTCGCACTACGTCGTCGTACGGCGTAAGTTCGGTATTTTCCGATGGTATTATAAAGGGCGTATAGGTAGGTACTGGTTAGCAACACAGTGGACTCGCCCGCTCAACGGTCCGTTCGCCGCACGGTGTAATGGACTCGTCCGTGTTTTCTATGTCCGGTTTTTGGATAGTTTTGTGTATTTCACTATTGCAATCACTGTTTATAATCGTGCCCGCGAGTTGGGCGTCACTTGTAGGGAAGGTATTGTTTCTCTACGAGGATGGTGGTAAGAGTTCTCAGGGTTGACTTGATTAAAAGAGGTTCGTAGCACGTTAAAACAGGATATAATGATAACCAATATGAAGGGCACAGGTAACAATAGGTAAGAAGAATAATACTCGGTTAAACACGGAAAACACACGAGGTAGCAACAATAACGCGGTAAAAAAAAGCACAACGCATCTCTCGCGCTGGTCACGGGCTGTCGCTCACTGCCCACGCGATGGCGTCCTTTGGCGGATGCAAGCGTGAGCTCCAACCAATCACATCGTCGCGTGCGTTTCGTTGTACGCGCGCAGTATTACGTTCCGTACCTACTAAAAATTTACATTTGCTACATCATTTATTTTCTCTTCACAAAAAGGTACATAAAATACATAATACAGGTACATAATTGTTATGCAAGGTGTAGTGCAGTAGATACAGATACCTGTTTGTGAGAGACTGGTGCCAGTGATAGGTTTTAAAACCTGTGTTACTAGTCACCAGTGCCTCCTTCGCAGACTTCAGTAAATTACTAGTTATTATTAGTGGTTTGTGCCTTGATACGGAAATATTAAGGTGCATTGGGGTAATTCCGACAGAAATTTCTATGAGATGACTAGAGGTCTATGTGACGGTTAATTATTCGAACTTATTTTTTATTTACTGTCATTATTGTTTAACTTCTATGTACTCAATAAGATGGTGTATAAAATTAGAATCATAAACATTTATTTAATTTTATTTTTATTTTCAAAATTTTGGGAAAACTTACAGCTATGTCTTAAAAATAGTTACTTTCTAAATACATGCCGGTAAATACCAGCGCATGTGTGCTGAAGGCCAACCCTTAATAGGGCAAAGGACAATTGCTTACCACCTTACCTTTTTGACCATAGAGCATGAGTCGTTCTTTGTATACATTCTTTTAATCAATATTTATAATGTGTGAAGACCCTTCAAACTTTTATTAGTACTGGCAACTACGCTAACTGTGAAAGTTTACGAACTACCAACATTTAAAAAAAAAACGAAGAATTCTAACAATCAGAGGTGTTTGGCGCAAATTAATTTGAAATATTGGTCTAACAAGATTCCGGTAAGTGGTTTTGTGATATTTGGTAGGATAATTGATTATATTATCCTCAGGACTCGTAGAATAACTTTTGAAATGAAACTTATACTAATTGGAAAATCTTCGTAAACTCGGTGGTAAAACTCTTACCATAGCCCGGTTACATCAACATAGTAGTATTTGGTGGTAATATAGTTACCGTTACCCAGTACCGTACTTGTTATTATTATAGAATGTCGAAGAAAAAGAAGTTATCTGAGAGTATTATCGCCAGTATTCTAGAAGATAATCTCTCCGCTATTGAAAGTAGCGACGAAAGTATCTCGGAAGAACCACATTTGGGCGATTGCGTACTGGATTACGACGATGAAGTTTCGCGCGGTCTTTCAAGAATATTTGGAGAAGAGCCTGAGTTGGAGACGAGAGGATTAGAACATTTTGAAGACCCTACCGGGCCACGTGTTTCGATAGAATATCTAGAAAGCGTTGAACCAGTGACTGAAGAACCGGTGAGGGAAGTCATTACGCGAAATGAATATGATAGGGATGTTGTTTTTGGTGTTCTTTCTGAACCAAGCCACCCGACTCCAGCTCAGTCTAACGTAGCGCAGCCTAATGAAACTGCGAGCACAAACATAGTAAGTAGGCCTACTCGTGTGGCACAAAACTGGTCAGATAAGGTTTCGAAGCATAGCGTACCAAAGTTTGATAAACGGCTGACTGTCAACATGCGCGTCACTCATAAAACACCGCCCATAGAATTTTTCGATAGTTACTTCCCTACTGATCTCGTAGAGTTGCTGGTAGAACAAACAAACATTTATGCGGCACAAAGGCAAACTCTTTACTGGAGTCCAACATTTGTTGCTGAAATGCGTGCATATCTTGGTGTCTTGATACTGATAGGTCTTCACCCCTTACCTGATGTCAATCTGTATTGGTCAACTGATACTTTTTATAGAAATCCTGATATAGCCCAAACTTTCACACAAAAGAGATTCAAAAAACTGACTGAAAATATTCACTTGAATGATAATACCAAAGAACCCGCAAGAGATACGCCAGATCATGATAGACTTTATAAAATACGTCCTATGATAACAAAACTAAACGCAGTATTCCAGACTCAATGTTCTCAACCAAGCACCCAATCAGTAGACGAAAGCATGGTCAAGTTCAAGGGTAAAAGCAAACTAAAACAATACATGCCCAAAAAACCGATAAAACGGGGTTATAAGGTATGGGCTCGGTGTGATGCTAAGACCGGATACATGTATGTCTTCGATATCTATATTGGCAAAGCAGACGAAAATGCATCAAGTGAAGAAGGCTTAGGATATAATGTCATAATGAAACTATGTGAAGGTGTTCCACGCAATACTCTGGTCGCTTTCGACAACTTCTTTACTGGTATTCCTCTAATGAATGATTTGCTGATAAAGAAAGGAATATATGCCGTCGGTACCGTTCGTTTGAACCGAAAAGGTTTACCTACCAGTGACGTCACGGCCACGGACGAGAGAGTTTTGCTCTTGCGGACTTTTTTACGAAACAAGTGTTTTTTCTTCGAGTTGCTACCTATCTCCATAACCAACTTATGGATTGCAGTGTTGTGAATAATTGGTGACATTACGCTCAGAAATATTCTCAGTGATAACCGAGATATTCCATATTTAACAGATCAGTGGAACGGCAATATTTTTTCCTACCCTGAAAAGTGAAACTGTACATATAATCCCTCTGGAAGTGCAGTGTAACTTCTACGCGTACTGGAGTGCAGAAATAAGTGCAGTCTAGTGCTGTGAACAACCAGGTTATCAAGCGCCAATTAATTAAATCGATTATAAATAAATCAACCTCCTTCCACCAATAGCGCCATCTCTTATCGAGTAGCTGAACATTTATTTTGACGGAGCGAGTCACAGGGGACAGCGACATCTTTTGAAAATCCTTGAAATCTTCTAAGCGGACAGTGCCATCTATGAATCATTGAACAAATAACCAAATTACTGGCTTTAAAGTTACTGAGAAGTGTCGCGCCTCTCTGCGTAATAGCGTGCCGTGCCGCGCCGCCTGCCACCGAGTAGCGGAATCTCTCTTGTTTTGTTTACAACCATGGCGCAGTGTGTGGCGTGTGGTAAATTCCTCAAGGGAGGTGCAGTCTGTGCCGTCTGCCCTTTATGTAAAAGCTCAAGTCACTTTGAATGTGTGAACCTACCACGGGGCGCCAAGGTGGCCGACACCTGGCGCTGCGGATCCTGTCAGGCCAGCGCGCCCAAGGGCCGGGATACTTCGACGCCTGTGCGCCTTGCCCAGCAGAACTTCGCGGCGCCGAATGAACCAAAAGCGGCTGAGTCTACGGAGGTGGAGCAGTTGCACATGCGTACTCTTCGGGATGACATGCGCGCGGAGATCTCGGGGATGCGTGATCAGTTGGGCACAGATATAAACTCGTTCAAGACCGACTTTCACATGATGTTCTCGGAGTTCCGCGAGTTTAGAACAGAGATGGCCGAGCTTAGGGCGTCCTTGTCAGGGCTAGCGCAGCGCATGGACGGCTTTACATAACCCAAAATCTCTGTCTACGGTCAAACAAACGCAGAAGGATGGTTCCAAGAAATATACCTATCCCCACTGCTATTGCCGAATATACTGTGAACATGGGAGGTGTGGATCATTTTGATCACTTCCGTGCCTCATATCCAATCGGCCGAAAATCGAGACGCAACTGGTTGCGCCTATTTTATTTCATGTTTGATGCAGCTATCATCAATGCGTACATAGCCTACATACAAATTCACAAACAAACAGTTCACACACATCGAGAATTTAGACTTCGTTTGGCTCGCAGTCTAATACATGGATTCACAGGCAAAAAAAGAACCACTAATATTATTTTCAGGAACAAACAAGGTGGAAATTTCGGAGTACCCACTGAAATCAGACACTCTTCTGTGCCACACTACCCAGAAGACCAAAGGAAATTTACTAGATGCCGATTTTGCAGCACGAAAAATACTCAAAAACGATCAAGGATCATTTGCGATGTCTGCAAAGTAGCTTTATGTGCCACACCGTGTTTCAAAAGCTTCCATATTGCTCCAGAGGAAGGAGAGGCTATGGATTGTAGCAGCTCTAGTACCTCCTCTATATTTACCATAACGGGCTAAGCTCAAATAATTACCACCATCACCTAAACGTATACGGGCGAAGGTAAAATGTACACAATGATGCAATAAAATAAATATGAAATATGAAATAACGTATTTAACGTATTTCCGCACAGTGTTTAACGGAAACTATAATTTAGGTTTTGGTACGCCAAGAACCGACGTCTGTTCGTTTTGCCTGCAGTTTAGTGAAAAAATGAAAACGGAGACTGATGTCAGTATACGCAATGATTTAATTATAAAACATAGAATTCACAAACTAAAAGCAAAAGCTTTTTTTGGGTTTGTTAAAGAAGAAGCACCGGACTTGCTGACACTATCATTCGACTGTGAGAAAAACTTATGTTTGCCCAAAACCCCAGACCAATCAGCCTATTACTCCCGACAAATAAATTTCTATAATTTTACAATCGTACAAGGATCGTCAAAAAGTACTTTGGAACCTTCAAATGTATTTGCTTACTGTTGGGGAGAAAACTCGTTTCCCAAAGCTTCAAATGAAATTGCATCAGCTGTCTACCATCGATTGCAAAATACTGATTTGACAGGTATCAAGACAGTTCGGCTAATAGCGGACGGTTGTGCAGGACAGAACAAAAATACTACAGTTCTAGGAATGTGTGCAAAGTGGCTGACTGAAGCTCCTTCTCATGTTAAAACTTTGGAGCTTATATTTCCAATAGTAGGGCACTCATTCATACCCCCTGACAGGGTGTTTTCACGGATAGAGAAACAAATTAGAAAAAAGGAGATAATAGCAAGCCCCGAAGAGTATCATGCAATAATTAAAGATTGTGCAACAGTTATAAGCTTGGGAAACGACTGCAAGGTATTTGATTGGAAAGAAGCAGCTGCGCATGTTTTCAAACCTGTGGGTAGATGGCATTTTAAATTTAAAAACTGTAAAAGGTATGTACTAAAACGGTCAAAAAAACAAGGAAATGTTTTGTTTAAAGGTAACATTCACTACAAACATGACGACGGAGTATTCCAAAGTGTGAACCGACCAGGTGCACTTTCTTCTAGTCTCGATCCCAGAGAAATTGCCGCTACAAACATTGTGAGTTTAGCAAAAGCAACAGACGTCCGTAAACTGCTCACAAATCACTTCGGAAATAACTGGGAAAGTACAGAGCGGTTGAAGTTTTTCGTACCGTTAATATCGAATGAAAGGGATAACACCCAAGAAGACGCCCACAATAATTCGGATATGGTGTGTGAACCCCAAGATTCATTCAATGATTTCTATGTATGATAAAGTAAAAAAATCACACACCATATCCGAATTATTCTGGTGTGATGAGCATTAATAAACATGTTTGATTTATACATTATTTTCATTTAAACTAAGTAGGTGAAGGAAGGTAGGTACCTTAGATCGTAGAAAGTATCAAGATTTTGTTACCATAATGTTAGGTCAATCTGTATTCAAAATGGCGTCGGCGGCGTTTGGAACAAACACAGCAATATCCCTTGCAGTGAGATTCAAACACAGCAATATCCAAAGGTCAAGTTCAAATACAGCAAAATCCAAACTAGTTTTGCGTATTTTTAGTTAAAAATCTCATTATTATATTCATGTAATATGACCACGTGTACACTACTGCCTGCTTATTATAATACAATAATTTTTTTATGAAAATTCATACATATTTGCCCTAGCAAAGTAATTTTCGTTTTACCGAAAACTGTCACAAGTGGATTTTGCTGGTTTTGCTTCTATATGATTCAACTTAGCATTAAAATTGTACGACGTCATTTGCATCACAGAAACTTGGTTAAACGATAATTTACATAATAGTGAACTTTTTGATGATCGTTATTTGGTATGGAGGCGCGATCGTAATTACGAATCCACTGGTCAGAGAAAGGGAGGCGGTGTTCTTATCGCTGTCCGCCGTGACCTACCCGCTCAACACCGGGTAGAATGGTCTTCCACTGCTGAAGATATCTGGGTTACATTGACTTTAACAAATAAAAAGCCGAGATCTACATACAGATTGCACATAGGGGTGGTTTATATCTGTAATGAGAATTTAGGTAATTCGCAGTCTACCCAACTCTCTAACTTTGCAATAAATCTTAATAAAATTTCACTGGACAACCTCCTGGATAAAATGATTGTTCTAGGTGATTTTAATATGCCTAATGGCAACATAAGGTTGGCTAACCCGAATTTTCTCGACGTATCGAAGATAGACATTTTGATAGGCGCGGATGTATTCTGGGACCTTTTAGAAGAAGGCAAAATTCGACTTCCTACTGGACCCTATTTACAAAACACAAAATTAGGGTGGATAATTTCCGGTCCGCTTTATAAACGCAACAAATCGGAAAATTCGATGCCCGTTCATTGTAATTTTAATCGTACGTGTTCTGGACACGACGAGTCTGTTTTTGAAATCTATGGCTAATTGCGAAGTTATGTCTTATTGCATATAGAATAAGGTTTAGATGTAAACTCATAATCCCGTACATTCTAGATATATGCATAGAATAGGCAATAGTAAGTACGTGTCGTCTCCGATTACGCCATAGATTAAGTTATAGTTATTAGGGACTTGTTTATTCTCAAACGAATGGAACGGAACATTGCTCCAGTAATAATTAGGACATTCTAGTAAGGCTCTGTAGATATAAAAGGCCGAGCCTGTTTACGATTAGAGTAGTTCATGGGTAGTTCTTGTTTAGTACTGGTCAGTTCTTGTCTGCGAGTCAAATAAAGGGAAGACAATGGAACTGGAGTATTATTTCGAAAACCCCTAAGGAAGAAAATAAAGAATACAGTCCACTGCATCCAATTCAGTCTTGGTCCTTCGAGTCGGGATCGGAGTGAAGAGATCCTGTGCCTACTGGATTGGAGGGGAGCCGGATCGGAGTGAATAGATCCTGCGCCTACCGGATTGGAGTGGAGCGATCGGAGTGAAGAGATCCTGCGCCTACCGGATTGGAGTGGAGAGATCGGAGTGAAGAGGTCCTGCGCTCACCGGATTAAGGAACGAAGAATTGAGTAATTGCGCAGCATGGTTGTAACCAGAAGCCAGGCAGACGCGTCCGAACGACAAGGCGTGATTCTACAGGAAGTGGCTGGTCTGCAAGACGCCGAACTGGAAGCCATCGCGCCGGTTCGTTCCGGCACGATGGCTTCCAGTTCGGCGGACTGTCGCTAGAACCACCAACGTCACCCGCCTCACATCAAGTAGCCATCCGTCGCGGTCACGACCTAGCACTAATGTCCGCACCCGACTTCGCCCGCGCCGGAACGAGTATGGAACACCATAGGAGTGAGCGTTCTCCCGCCCGAACTGTAAGCTCTCTACGATCGAAAGGGAGCATAGCAGGGCACGGGCAGCGGAACTACGGCGGAGGAGAAACTGGCGGAACTTAAGCGGAAAGAACTCCAGATAGAAGCTGACCTCGTCAAGAAGAATCTGGCTGCCGACCTAGCAGCGGCTTGCGTTCGCGTCGCCTCTGCTATTATAACGGCGGCACCAGCCAGCTTGCCCTCTGCATTTACTCGTCTCTGCTCCAATTCAACAGTCCACGATGATCCAACTCTTTGACCTATAAAATATTTGAATAAATTAGGTCAGCTGTTTATCGCAATTGTCATTTTCCTGAGAAAATATGATATAAGACTTAACAGCCTCAACCGCTGCCCTCGTGACTCCTCATGCTGTTTGGTTTTCTTACACCTTTTGCACCGCTGCTGGCCAGTTTTTGTTGCACCTCCCCGCCACCGTGACCAAGCGGTCTTTCAAAACAGGTATTACCTAATAAGAAAGACTGACACTACGTAGAAATTATAGTATTTAGATCAGTTTAAACCGAAAAAAAATTGCCAATAAATAGATGCGAAAAAAAAACGCGAAAAATATGTTGACCCATCAACGTTCTTTTCATTTTTTTCTAGGTACATACCCATAGCACAACACTATAATAACATATCTACCTAATTATGTAGTTTAAATAAGCAAGAAAATAAGAAAAACAGCAATGTATTCTAAAACAGTCCGCATCGCTTCGCACAGCTGATCATCCGCGCGGCCGCGGTCAGGCCAGTGCCCTGCCGCCGCCGGCGGCCGGTACCAACACGTGAAACTCCCGCACCTACGACCTCATCTTTTCAATAAATAATTTGCAGGTAGGTAGGTACCAACGATTTAATAAGCGGCCATGCTCTTGAAAGCATACCAAGGACTCGTGTCTAGCAGCCAGCCACCATCCAATGCGAATCGTCGTTTGCGCTTGGTCACGTGGTTGTACCGCCCAAACAGCCAATTAGAAAGCATTAAAATTAAGTCAAGATTGAGACGTCCAGGTTGCGTGTGCTTTGAAAATCGACCCTATGCTAACCTAATAGAATTTAAATTACAAAATCTATTCCGACACGGAACATGCCGCTCACCTTAAAAGAACGCTTCCATTGTAAGGGGGGTAAGTTATCATCGCGAACCACAACAATCATGCCCTCACGAATGGGAGCCCCGCGATCATGAAACCATTTATTAGCTTACTGCAGCTCATGTAGGTATTCGTTACTCCAACGCTTCCAAAAGTGTTGAGTACACTGTTGTACCCATTGCCATCGAGTAAGTCGATTAGGGTTAACATCCGTAAATGAAATATCAGGTAGGGCCGCGAGCGATCCGCCTATCATGAAATGAGCTGGGGTCAACGGCAAAGGATCATTAGAATCCGTACTCAATACGCAAAGCGGTCGTGAATTTAAAACTGATTCGACCTGACATAGAAGCGTATGCATTTCATCATAAGTTTGTGTGCGCGTGCCGATAACACGATACAAGTGATGCTTGAAGCTTTTCACCCCCGCTTCGACTAATCCATTGAAGTGTGACCCAGTGACGGGTTGAAAATGAAAAGTGAGACCTTGACTTAACGTTTTCTCATGTAAGGCCTTTTGAAAAGGATCTGAATTTAGGAATGAAAATAATTCTTGGAGGTGATTATTGCATCCGACAAAGTTTCGACCGTTGTCCGAGTATATATCGGTACACATACCACGACGGGACGTGAAGCGTCGCAACGCCGCGAGAAATGATTCAGTCGTAAGATCCGAGACTAATTCTAGATGGACTGCTTTTACACTCATGCAGACGAAAATAGCAACATAAGCGAACCATACAGTTATTAAATCGGGTAGCGGAAACCATTGACGTATTCCACTGTTCACTGAGCGAGTTCGCAAGGGCTATACTATTTAATTTATGTTATGGTAAATAATAATATTTTTGTGTATATTACTGTCAATTGAATTTATTTTGCTCATTGATTTATTGAATTATTTTTATTAAGGACATTTGTGATTATATTTTATTTTATTTTGCTCATTGACATGTATATTAGATTACTTTTGCTCTTTGACATGTGTATATTTGATTATTAGTTTTATTAAATTCGATGCTAGCGATTAATTAAGTTGACTACACTATTGTATTAGGTGATACCTGTGAAAATAGTTGTAATGCTTTGAATAAATACAAAAAGCCTTGATAATTTTCGCGTTCCGAACATTGTTAGCACGTACCATAAATGCACCACAATAGTCAACAGCTGTTCGAATAAAAGGACGCGAGTTAGAATTTAAACGCTGACTTGGCATCGGCGCTATTCTTGGCTGGGTAGGTATTGGTCGCGCGCGAAAACATGAAATGCATTTATGAATGCGTTGTCTTATCGCGTTGCGAGCGGCCAATATCCAGTACCTTTGCAATAGTAAGTAATGCGTTGTCTGTGGACCAGCGTGCAGGTGAATGACATGAGCGTTATCTATTATTAACATTAAGTAATGTTTCGCCGGAAGGATCAATTGATGTTTTGATTCGAAAGAAAGTTGCGACTTATGCAATCGCCCGCCTACTCGCAACAAGTTATCATTGTCTAAAAACGGAGTAAGGCGCCTGAGTCGATTCGTAGGTAACTTTCCTTGCGATATATTTTTTATATCTTCAAAGAGATAGCTATTCTGGATGGTAAAGGAGTACAAAGTTTTTTACTACGTCAGCCTTATCCTTTTTATGATTTAACTAAAAAAGAGAAGAGACAGGTTGACTGGATTGAGAGAAATATAAATATATATTGGAAGGAAGGATTCATATCTTTTTCAAATTATAAATATCTAATTTCACCTTTACTAGAAAATATATGTATTTATGTAAAAGGTGCGTTTCGACGCACAGTACCAGAAACGCAAAATATCTTTTACGCGGATGACCATAATTTCATACGTAAAATACCTGATACGTGGATGACCTGAATTTCATTACGCAAATTACCAGGATTTAAAAATTACGCATAGTACCAGACACGCAAAATACCTTATACGCGGATGACCTGAATTCCATGAAAACTGCTGTTTTGGATGTGGTGTAAAAGGGGTGTTATAACTCATACAGTTAATATTCCTAATTACATTTATGGTTATAACTAGACCCCGTTGTTATCCTCGATGTACTGACGTCATGAAAAAGTAAGTTGGGGACTAAGTGGCACACTATATATTTTTTTTCAATAATGAAAGTGTTTTTATTTGACGACCTCCGCGGCAGAATGGTGTAGCAACCGGAATGTCAAACCGGAGGTTGCAGGTTCGAATCCTGCTTGGGGCATTTGTTTGTATGATGATTACAAACATTTATACTTGAGTCACAAAATAAAAAATAAAATTACTTTTTGACAAATCTACATGCCAAATCAATCCTTCCGATGATTTACATTTGAGCACTTTGGATGTTTCCTTATATATGACGCTGACTGTTCATACACAGGAAACACTTGATGCTAAGTGAGAGATTAAACACTCCTCAGTAAAACTAGGTGGTACTGGCCAGTAATTATTCCATTTATGGACTGATGTATTATTGACGTAAGCTTTCACACGAAAACATGTCGGAGGCATTAACAATTACTAAAAACCAATTTGGGAATAATTTATTAATTCACGATGGTTTTCGTTACAATTTTAACGTGCGAAATAAGAATTCCAATAATTGGCGATGTGTAAATAAAAGATCAGAGAACTGTAATGCATCCATAACACTCGATTTGACAAATAAAACCATCTTACGATGTAGTCAGCATTTCTGCCAAAGAAACGTTGATAAGTGCAAGGTAATTATTGCCATGAATCAATGCAAACAAGAAGTGTGTGATGATCTAGGCTCTGTATCAATAATCGTAGAGAAAAAATTAGAAGCTCTTGGTAATGATGGAGTCCGTGGTTTGCCTACCGTAAAAGAAGTACAGGATTCCATGTATTATTTTTGTTATGCAGCGATGGAGACACGGAAAATTTTTTAATATTTTGTTCCCCGACAGCCAGAAAATTTATAAAAATTTTTGGATCAGACATGTATTTCGGTGACGGTACGTTCAAAAGTGCTCCACCCCCTTTCGCACAGTTATATACTATAAACATGGATCTGAATTCTACCGACACTGTCACTCACGTGATTCCAGTGATCTTCGCATTACTGCCTAACAAAAAATATGAAACTTATATGCGGATGTTTGATCTTTTAAAAAATAAATTAAGCCTGACCATGAATGTATTTAAAACAGACTATGAAGCAGCAGCTATCAAAGCCATAAAGACAGTATACCCACAAATTACTGTATCCGGCTGCTATTACCACATGAGCAAAGCTGTGTGGAGAAACGCAAAGAGATTGAATTGTATTGAGACAAAAGATGACCGAAGAATGGTTAGACTAGCGGCAAACTTGCCGTTATTACCAGCAAAATTTATTATACCCTGCTGGCAAAATATATTAGATATATCCCCAACTACGGTGAGTTGTCAAACATTCAAAAAATATTTCGAAAGAGAATGGCTTACACAAGATTTTTTAAACGTGATAAGTGTATCAGAAATACGCCACCGAACAAATAATGAATTAGAGGGATGGAATCACAGAATAAATACAAGAATAATTAAAAATCCGGCACTTTGTGACTTTGTTCACAAAATAAAAAGAGAAAGCAAGAAATGGGACACGACGGTTAAAGACTTTATATGGAAAATTTCAAAAAAAAGTAACCGAAGAAATGCAGATATAGGATTTGATCGGGCATACATTAAAATGTTAAAGAAATTAAGGGCCAAAAAAATAACTGCCTTGAATTTTCTTAAAAAACTAATAATTTTAAAGCTCTTAAAGTAAGACAAAGAAGTAAAGAAGCAGAAAAAAATAGTTTTACGTTAAGTTTAAGCATGAAGAATGTGCGAGTAAATATAATTAATTTCAATAGAATTTTTAAGTAGTCTTTGTTTTTGTGTGTTTTTTTAATGTAAACGATTAATTAAAAAAAAAACTTTGTTTAAAGTATAAATAAAACATAAATGTTGTGAAGATATCAAATGTTTTAATTCGTTTGAAAAATTGTTGAACATCGTAACATAATTTAAAACAAATTAAAAATATTAACTAGAATGTACTAATTCCAGTATGTAATGTACTTACCTACCTAATATGTGGTAATTTGCGAAACTAAATCTGGTAATATGCGTATCTGGTACTTTGCAAAACTAAATCTGGTAATATGCGTATCTGGTACTTTGCAAAACTAAATCTGGTAATATGCGTATCAGGTCTTCTGCGTGTTTGGTAATTCGCGAAATGTGCATCTGGTCATCCGCGTATAAGATATTTTGCGTTTCTGGTACTGTGCGTCGGAAGGAAAAGGTGACGAAAAAGTAAAGTAGGTAACAGAAATGTTTAATAATTATAATGTGGTGAACTTAGAAAATTTAAAATGTCCCAACTTGTATACTTTGTACGATCATTACAAAAATTGTAATGATGTCTATACATGTATCTATCATAAAAATATTTGTGCTTTAAAAAATGTGATTTGTTTGAATAAATGGTGTATTGATAATAACATTTTATGTGAACTCAATTAGATGTATCTGTTATACATAAGATTATGCATTCCTTAAAATGTAATTAAGTAGTTGGAATGAGTGGTGTATTCATAATAAAATTTTATCCTTACTGAATCAGTTGTTTATTTGTTAAACTAACCTAAAAGGTTTTGTCATAGATATATATATATATAGATATAAGAGAAGTGATTTGAATAGAGTACGAGGCATAGTAGATGTAAGCTATCTGATGAATTGAACAGAGTAGAAGAAGACCAGTTATACGGTGAATTGAACTGAGTAGAACGAGTCCAGTTACAGATATTAGTAGTTTGAACGATTCATAGTAGACATAAGCAATCTGGTGAATTGAACAGAGTAGAAAAAGAGCAGTTACACGATGAACTGAACTGAGTAGAACGAGTCCAGTTACAGACATTAGTAGTTTGAAGGATTCAAAGTAGATGTAAGCAATCTGGTGAATTGAACAGAGTAGAAAGAGAGCAGTTACACGATGAACTGAACTGAGTAGAACGAGTCCAGTTACAGACATTAGTAGTTTGAAGGATTCAAAGTAGATGTAAGCAATCTGATGAATTGAACAGAGTAGAAGGAGATCGGTTACACGATGAATTGAACTGAGTAGAACGAGACCAGTTTGAAATATCCGTTCACCTGAGTTTTCATTAGTTCGAATACCTATATTGCCTCTGACAATGAGCCAGTTCAACCAATTATACCCTACTTACATGTTTCTTAGCATTGTATAACTGAATCACCTACTCCTCGAATCTCGTGTGTTGATTTTAACAACGGAGCGTTAATTGCGTTTGATAACGATTCAGTGATAAAGCACCGCTGGGAACCCGAGTCCAGAAGCGCAAGCGCCTGGTGATAAGCACCTTGCGTGTCCGCTACCTCGACCACAGCTGTTGACAA
Organism: Eupithecia dodoneata; assembly: GCA_947044415.1. Lineage (NCBI taxonomy): Eukaryota > Metazoa > Arthropoda > Insecta > Lepidoptera > Geometridae > Eupithecia > Eupithecia dodoneata. The sequence goes on from OX345670.1 coordinate 9,983,547, forward strand.
TAGCACCGTATGGATACCTACATAATTAGAGCGGCTAGTCTGCATGTGCGCCTTATTTACCTGTATGAGCGAGTCCGTAGTAGAAGAAGCGGTCTCAGTGTCCTCAGTGATGCTGCACTGAGTAAGCAGAGTTAGTGACGATTCACCATCGTAGTGATTCGTCATCGCAAAAAAAGTAGTGGTGATTTGCCATCGCTCAAAATATTTTAATATTCTTAGTGGTGATTTGCCATCATTTTCTTCTATACTATACCGACAAAGTGCAGTCAGCATCATCTTACGAACTTTGGTTATTCTTTTTGGACTTGACTAATCTGCATGAACTTGAGAGGGGGTTAAATTGTGTAGTAGATTAGGGCTAGTAAGGCATGAATGGTAACTTTGGTCCGTGCTATGGCTTTTTTTGATGAAATTCGATTTCTATGTGACTAAGATATAGATAGATAGATATATTTATTTATTGATACAAATTTGTTACATTTTGTATATAGTATCTTAAATCCTAACATAGGTTTATCTAGACACTAGAGTTCTCATATCAATAAGGTTAAAAATTAAAATTAAAGTAATTAGCGCGGTAGGCATTCACGCAACAAGCACAGTGACTTCGCTATCCGCTACATGGCTTGGCAGCCGCACACAGGCGATCCACCAATCACGAGCGAGCAGCGACTCCACTGCGCCTGAGTTCAGCTACAGGATGCTCCTTAATGGTTAAATATAAGTTTAAGTAAAAATATGCTAGCTTGAAATATGAAAATAATGAAATTAATGTTAAGATAAATAATATTTTATTAGTAAGTTTTTAATATTAGTTTGTTTAATTTTATTTTTAATTTCTATTGGTAGGTTATTTATTAAATAAGGAATTAAGTAAGAAGAGGTCCGTTTGCCGTAAAAATTATTAAATTTTGGTGTAGTTAGCTTTTTTTGTTATACTTCTAGTAATTATAGTGTGGCTTTTAGGTAGTTGAATATCTGGACGCAAGTACTGTTCTATAAGTAGGTTAATTTCCATTTCCTTTTTTGTGAATTGACAGCACACCGCAGTATTTAAATAGACCATCAGGATCGCCCGAGTACTTTCAGAGTGTAGGCAATCGTGACTATGGGACACTACTTTCACACCCTCTCTGCCAGGACAATAATTATGGCTAGACCGAACATGGATCAGCTTCGTTTTACTTTCATTAATGACAAGACCTGAATCGTGTGACCACTTGCAAATGGCCGTGAAGTCATCTTGAATCTGGTCCTGTGCAATCAATGGATCCCTGTCAGCGGCCATTAGGCAGGTGTCGTCTGCAAATTGATAAACAGTGCAGCGCTTGATTATATTGTTCAGGTCATTAACATAGGTTAATGAAGAAGCCATAAATAAAATAAGATCTGGTGCAATTAGTCAAAGAAAAGCTTGCAAAATGTATAAAATACCTAAAAGCACAATTAATCTGAAACTTAAAAATAAACACAACAAACCTGTGGGACGACCTACATGCTTAACGATGGACGAAGAAATTATTTTCAGAGACCACTTGCTTTCGCTAAGTGACATGGGTATTCCAATTGGTTTACAAGATTTTAGAGATGTAGTTAAACGATACTTGGATAACATTGGTAAAACAGTTCCTGTGTTCAAAGACAATAGTCCTGGATATGAGTGGGCCAAACTTTACTTGGAACGGCATCCCGCCATAAAATAAAAAATTGCTCACAAGATCTCCAGGAAACGAGCTCAAGTGAATGAAGACATGGTGAACGAATTCTTCGACAGGCTTGAAAAAGAGATAGAAGACGTAAGCCCTGACAATATCTATAATATGGACGAAAGCGGATTCCATGATGACCCTGGCAAAAAAAAACTTTTATTCAGACGTTCCACTCGCCACCCAGAACAGGTAAAAAAATCCAGCAAGTCTTGTTTTACCATAGTATTTGCTGGGAATGCTATTGGAGACATCATCCTTCCATTCTTCATATTTAAAGGGAAACATTGTTTGTCCGACTGGCTTGTTAATGCACCAAAGTCTTCAAAGATGGCTGTTTCAAAATCTGGCTGGATAGATGCTGATATTTTTGAAGAATGGCTTGAAAAACATTTTGTGCCAATTGTCGACCAAAAAGAAGGAAAGAAAATTCTTATATGTGACAATCTAAGTGCACATATAAGTGTAAAAGCTCTAAAGATCTGTGAAGAACACAATATCAAGTTCATATGCCTCATACCAAATTTGACACATATCCTACATCCCCTGGATGTAGGATATTTTTCGTCTCTAAAGTCAGCTGAGGAATGGATTATGGACAATGTACCGATTCCCGATAATGAAGTAGAGCTGACAGATGACTGCGTTGCTGATTTTACCCAAGAAGAACAGCAGAAAAGTGATAGAAACCCAAGAGAAAATAAAGAAAAATCCAGGAGCGTCAACAACAAAAAAGCCAAGAATAATATAGAAAATCAAGAAACAGAAAGTAAGGAAATACAAGAGAAACAAACTTATAAAATAAGACAGAATAAACGGAAAAAGTTATCTAAAACCAGCGTAAATCCAAAAAAAAAACTGAAACTCGATGACATAATAGAGGAATGGCAAGACAATCATGTGCCAATCGATGATGATGAGATAGAGGTGATTGATGAATGTATCCTTAATGCTGCCGATGAGACAGAGTTACCCATAGGGAATTTTTCTGAGACTGAGATTACTGGAGAGTACATTATTCATCAAGACAGTGGACAACTCGTCAAACTTCTAAACCAAGAAGAACAATATGAGGTAAACAAATATTGCGTATTTAAAGACGAAGGAAGTCTTTTCCCAGGGCGCATCACAAAAATCTGCCAATCACCATATGAAATGTGGGTGAGCTGCCTGAATAAAAGGTTTGAAGGAGGCTGGACATGGCCAGCAAATCCGGATATAACATTATATAAAATTACATCATCAATTAGATATAAAATTACCGATACAAAGATGATAATAAAGGCGATAGCTGATGAAAACATCACTCGACGCGGGAACGTAATTTATATTCAAGATGACTTTTTGAGCCTGGAATGGGGAGAGTAATCGCTGATTTAAATATAAGATAAAAAGTCAAGATGATCTAATATTTTACTGTAGGTTAAGATATGATAATTTAATGCTAAGATCGTAATTCTAATAATTTGATACATAATGTAGCGCCGTTTCATAAGTGGCACATTATTTAGTTCTTGACCGACGAAAGCACCGAAAGCTTCATTTGCCTTGTTGAGTTTATTTATGTCATCTAGGACATTGGTTTGGGTACAGCTTTCAGATATCTCTAATTTAGTATATGTCGATTTTTCTTGTGTTGTTGGGACGTCATCAGCGCGGGTACTGCTTTCAGATATCTCTAATTTAGTATATGTCGATTTTTCTTGTGTTATTGGGACGTCATCAGCGCCTTCGGACCAAGTTGGAGAGCATTGTTCTGATGTTTTTGGGTTTGAAGCAAAGCATGGTCGTTTTGCTGGTGAGCTGTCCGCTTGAGTTAAATCTTCTTCGTCGAAGCAATCATCTTCTGTTTCAGGTACGATCATATTACCTACGTAATAGACATGACATTTAATACTTATGTACTTAAATGAAATGAAATGAAATGAAAATGAAATGAAATGAAATGAAAATATATTTATTCTGATAGAGCAAAAAACTTAATTATCTAACTATAGTAAACAAATACAGCACACGACTTAAACAAAAACTTAAAAGTATATAATTGATAACATGCATTGATTTATATATATTTTTTTTATTATTAATAGACATATCTAAATTAATATTGTGTAGATCAAACCGTCTGTGATGGTCAGTGCCGTGTTGCTGCGCTATCAGAACAGGTTCATGCTCAGCTGAATGTTGCGAGTAGCCCCACAACGCTGATTTTCAGCATGTACCACTTACTTACAAAAAAAGTAAATCTTTAATTTACCAATAACTTAACTAACTTAACTTACTTATTAATAAACCAATTAACTTATCGAATTTCCCAAAAACAGCACGAATGCAGACTTATTTGTAGATACCTAGTAGTAAAAATTTATCACGAACGAATGAACGACGCGTTCGATTTTCAAATGCGCTCGATTTTAAGGCCGGGTAGTATGCAACTTGGATGTTTTTGAACAACTGTATTCTACCAAATTGTTTAAGATACGAAATTAAATTTGAACATATATACGGTCTTGTAAACATAGAAATATAAATAATAATAATTTTCTCGATAAAAAAAAAATTCGTAAAGATGACAGTAAATCAACATTTCAAACAGTTCATACTAAGAGGTTTCTTCTTGTAATCATGTCAAAATTATATCAAAAGATAGGTCTTATTATTAACTAATGAATTATAAAAAAAATATTAATAATTTAGTAATTAATTATCTCTGTCAAAGAAAAGTAAACTAAAGTTCTGTAAAGACCTATTATATTATATTTGACGACTAGCTTTTGCCTGCCGCTTTGCTCGCGTTAAGAAGTACCTAATTTTTTTTACAGGTGGATAGCAGCGCTGACCAACATCCTATTAGACCTTCGACATCTCAGCGGGACCGCAATGGAAGAAGTGAGCCAGCACCACCGTTTCAATGGACTACGGAATCTGCTACACCCGAAGTTCCAGTTTTCGATGACTTTCAATCTGGCCTTAATTTGAATATATCCGAGGACATAACTGAAATTAATGTGTTCCAACATTTTGTAGACACTGCGTTTATATCGATGGTTGTCGAATTGACCAATACTTTTCACAATTACTTTGTGTTAAATGTAGATTTGGGAATGCATTCCCGTTTACACAAATGGTTTGACGTGACGCTTGCGGAAATGTACATTTTTTTAGCCATAATGATGCTGATGACCAGGAACCGTCATTTATCTATTGAAGAGCATTGGTCTACTGATATATTGCCCCAAGCACCTATATTTTCAAAGTTAATGGCAAGAAACAGATTCTGTATGATTCTCGGGATGCTACATTTTTCACTAAGGAGCGAAGAAAATCAATAATTATCAAAGATAGCAAGATGTGTAAATCACGCAAGACAAAAGTTCAAAAGTTGCATAGCGCCCTATAAGAATTTGTGCATTGACGAAAGTATAGTACCTACCATTTAAAGAACGGTTATCAATAAAGCAATATCTGCCAAAAAAAAAAGAAATAGGTTTGGAATTAAATTATTTGTTTTATGCGATGTTGTTACCGGTCATTATTGATTTTATTGTTTACTGTGGCGCAGCTACAGATATTGTTGATCCATGTTACTTAGGCGTAGGGGGGGCTGTTGTCAACTCGTTACTCGGCGACTACTTTGGCTCCAATCGTCATTTGTACGTGGACAACTGGTACACAAGCCCTGTATTATTTAAATATCTTTACGAGCATGGCATTTTTGCATGTGGCACAGTAAACAAAAAAAGAAAAGGCATGCCAGTACTTGGTAACAGACTCCAATTTCATGAAATGAGGGTACAGTATTCTGCACCATTGATGGCACTGAAATGGAAGGATAAAAAATATATATACATGTTGTATCTACAATCCATGACAGTCACATGGAACCATCATTGCGAGAAAATAGAAATACTGGACTCCCAGTTATGAAGCCAAAAGCCGTCTTAGATTATTACAGAAATATGCGAAGTGTCGATACCGCGGACATGCTTTTATCGTCAGTGCAGTGCATACGCAAAACTGTCAAGTGGTATAAGAAATTATTTTTCCATACTATTGATATGCACCTTTTAAATGCGTTCTATTGCTTCAAACGTCTTAATGGTACGACGAATTTAAAATTTTCCGAATTCCAGTTGTCTGTCATTCGACAATTGATAGAACGATACCACACTGCCAATGTTTTGGAACGACCCAGTTCAGCAAGAAACAGAAGCGACAATCCCCTTCGTAAATTACCGGAAAACACAGCAAAACCTATACCGTCTCGAATGGGTAAATACCAAAGATGCAAGCAATGCGCTTCTAAAAAAGAACGAAAACATACTCGATTTACCTGTAAACTTTGCAATGTTTATTTGTGTGCGGCACCGTGTTTTGAGCAATATCACTCATCAAATAATTATTGTGTTGATGCCTATAATATGTCGGTACGATTTGATTTTAGATGCCTTGCATGACAAAGATTTTAATATTTTAAGGCTGATTACATACCAACTGAGCATTATAAAAATTAGGTTAGACAGATAAGTGAATAATTATGTAAAAAAATTTGATTTCTATAATAAGTAGACAGTGTTTTTTAATCCATGACAAAGATTTTAATATGTTAAGACGGTTACATATTATAATAACTAAAGCTATTTTGACTACTTTCGAGATAGCTACGGTCGATTCACCAATGTTTATAATGCATATTGGCCGAATCAAGTACTGTTTAACTTACATAATTTTTATTAAACTAAAATTAATCGCACTAACGAACGATCAAACTAATGATTTTTAAAAATATTGGACGTTTGCACTATGTATGTAATATCTAATGGACAACTCGCCTACAGTTTATCAATGCAGCGCACCGCGCTGGATTTTTTCTTAAATGAGGGTAGCGCTAACAATTTTTTAATACTATGCGCTGGATTGACTTATACAGTCCTGAGTAGTTACAATGTATTTACGTGTTACGTGAACATTGTGTGTAAAACTGAGTAAAAATTGTTATCAATATTGTAATTATGTCAGAAAACGTAGTGAAATTATTGAAGACTCAAAGAGGGGGAGTGAAAGTGTTTCGAAATGGGTTTTCATACGTTAAAAATAGACCAGGAAATGATAAAATTTATTAGAAATGTGAAATGCAAAAATGTACTGCAAACCTCATAAGTAATGTATTTACGGACATTGAAACATTGTCAGTTATATCGTGTAGTGGAGAACATAATCACGAAGGTATTCCAGTGCGTGCTGAGGTTGCTAATAACATTCATGCGCTGAATTGTAAAACCGTGCTTCTCCGATAACTAAGACTTGTCAAATAGTGCAACATAATTTGGCATCCACTAGTGCTGACATTTCAACTAATTTGCCATCCAAAGATGCCCTTCGACAAATAGTTAATCGTGAAAAAAATAAAGCTTCAAAATCGAAATTTGTAGGTTCTTTGATAGATAATCTATCAAAGAACCACATCTATCTAAGAGTATACAAATTTCGATTTTGAAGTTAACGAAGAAGCTGTTAGAAAACAAAATATAACTCGGATCGCACATTTAATATCGAGATCAAGTGTATAGTGGCATTGTATTACATACAACCTGCTGATATAGCCATGTATTTCAATGATTTAATAAATACAATGTCCGATGATGCCCGCAAAATAGCAGTGGTTTGGTATCCATTATGTAAATGGGACAAATAATCAACCACCTATGTTTAATCCAAACTTTTGGAGTCTATGTCACGACAAAACAATACCACGCACTCAGAATAGTGCTGAGGCATACCACCATCATATAAACGAAATATGCGCAAAGCGGCACGTTGGGTTTTATCGTCTCATAGGTGAGTTAATGTCGGAGACTACAGCAAATGTTACAGCTATTGAAAGAATCAGAAACGGGGAACCACTACCCAAGAAAAGGAAGACCAAGAATGAACATAAATTACAAAAAATAGAAAATATTGTAAAAGAAATCCCAGAGTAAACACATTTGGAATTACTGCAAGCTATTGCTTCAAATCTTTAATTTGTTAATTAATAATTTGTATTCTACGAACACTTTTGTTTTGACTTCAACTAATGACCTAATTACATGTAAATAAACTATGATTAAACTATTTTGTTTGTTTTTTTTACTCTTATTTTGTCTATAAATATTGACCAAAGATCAGTAGGTGAGTCGTCCATTATTTCAATCAACCTTAGGTTACTTAATTGTAGTAGTTCAAACCGTAGATGAATAAACCATAGGAATAAACCATAGGTGAATTCTCCTTTATAGATATCGTTCATTAGTTTAAACAAAATTCTATGAAACGATCTGTATTTTAAACAGTAAGTCTGTGTTTTGACCGTAATTTTTTCAAAAATAGTTGGATTATGTTTAGTTATTATAATACGTAACCGTTGATTTCTATAATAAGTAGATAGTGTTTTTTAATCCATGACAAAGCTTTTAAGGGGGTATTCTAGTGTAGAATTTCAAAAAAATCGATTTTTTTTTTATATTTTCAAAGTTTAACTATTTAAGAATATGTCTACGAGAGGATTTTTGAAAATTTAAATTATTTTCGGAGCTATAGACATTTTACTGACCCGGCCTCCAAACTGGTCGGTTGGGTCTAGTCGGACAAAAGACATTAGGGATTCTCCGTCTACCTGAATCTATATTTCTCAGTTAAACCTTTTGTCCTTTATATATATGTATATAAAGGATATATATATATGTGTGTGTATGTATTTAGTGTAATATAATAACCCAAGGTGACGTGTCTTTTATATTATTCAGTGTTCACTAACATCCAGCTGCTGGCAGTCAAATCCCAACCTCGAAAACACGTGGACGTATGTGCAGTGATCGAAGGATATTTTGCGAGTAATAATTTTGATTCTTATAAATAAAATGGATAAAAAATCCACAACGAAAAAATATAAAGGTGGGTCTACGCTAGACGAACCGAGCACGAGCGGAGCACGAGCCGAACACAATTCGTATAGTGTGGACCGACCTACAAGCCTCGAACGAGCGCGCTGCGAACATTTCGTTCGTGCTCGGCTGCGTTCCGCCTGTTGTCGGTTTTTTGACGAACACAAAGGGTTTTGCTTCGCGCTCGCAGTGCGCTCGTGGACGTGTTTAGTGACAGACGTCGTTCGCTCGAATCGAACATCATGGAAACGTGGACCGAAGATGCTTCCGTGCAATTAATTGAATTATATCAAAATAATTCTTTGATATGGGACCCAAAACATGAGGATTACTTTAAAAAAAATAAGAAGAGTGATGCATGGTCTCGTATATCCCAAGAATTGGGTAAGGATGTAGAATTGTGCAAAAATAAAATTCTTAGTTTATTGGCTTCATATCGCAGAGAGAAAAAAAAGGAGGATAAATCTAAGGGCACGGGCAAAGGTAATAAAAAGTCATTTCTATTGTTATAGTTGTACTTTATGTTATAATCATTTCTATTTTATTTGAACTTTGTGTTATAATCAGTATACAATTGACTATCTATTATTACAGGTGCATCGCAAGTGTATGTGAGTAGGTGGTTCGCATATAATAATCTCAAATTTTTGGATGACCGTGATAACCCTCGTAAAAGATTGAATACGGTAAGTTTTTAGTATTATATATAATACTAGTTGTTAGATGTGCGCGAGCTGCAAGCAGCTCGCGGGGGTTGTGTATAACAGTTATTTTTTATTAAGACCCTTTTTGTAACCTACACCTTAAATTATTTTGTTTGAAATCGACAGCCATGAGAAAATTTTGCGATGAAAAAATGTCAGCCATCTTGAATTTGGAAATGGACATCTTTTTCGTAATCTACGAGTTCAAGTTACTCGAAAACGATACCCATGTCAGATTTTTTGATTGGGGAGGAAGTTCAGGGGATCTGGGGGCGTGGGGGGGGTCACGGTTCGCCTTGGTCGCATTGTGGCTCGCTTTGCTCGCCACAATGCTCCCCTGGGTTAAGGGTGAGGGGTCTTGGGGGATCCTCGGGGGGTCACAGCACGGCTCGCTCCGCTCGCCGTGCTGTTCCCCTTGGTCGCATTGCGGCTCGATTCGCTCGCCGCAATGCTCCCCCGGGTTATAGTTAAGGGGGTCTTGGGGGATCATTGGGGGGGTCACAGCACGGCTCGCTTCGCTCGCCGCGATGCTCCACCCGAAAAAAAAGGTCAAAAATCGGCCAATTTTCGGTTTTTCCTAAAAAAAGGGGGTCTGGGGGGCAAAAGGGGGCAATTTTTTTTGTCATTCAAAACCATTTGTCCTCCTCTACAAGACTGTGAAAAAAAAATTCTTCCAGGTCTATCCGTTTTGGACATGGAAAGGGGGGGCAAAAATGGGGGTTAAAGGGGGGTTACAATTTTTTTTTCTTCCAAAACGAGGAGAAACCCTCTATACGACCCTGCAATCAGAACCCCTCTATCGCGACGGCATCTGGTAGTACACTCAAAAGGGGGGTCCTGGGGGCAGGGGGGGGGCAAAATTTTCTATGCATTCAAAATCACTTGTCCCCCTCTATACAACTCCCATAAAAAAATTTTGCAATATGGCTCCACGTAGGAGCCCCCCCACTGGGGGGGGTCTTGGGGGGGCAAATGTCAAAAAGTCGGAATTTTCCCTAGGAGACTTTTACCTCCCCTACACGATTCTGTAAAAAAAAACATACCTTCCCATCCACCATCAAGGCGAACAATTATGTCAATCAGTCAGTGAATCAGTCAGTCAGTCAGTGAGTGAGTGGTAATCTAGCTTTATACTATAGTAGAATTTTTAATATTGTAATTCCTACTTAACGGCCAAGGGTGGCGTAAAAGTTATTATCACACATATCTAAGCATATTCTTGCTGCCATTCAACTTTGCCTTATTTAATACAGTAATCTGCTATTTCATCTCTAAATTTTTTGACATGAGATGCTGATCGTATTGGAATTTGCCTGAGAAGCAAAAAAGAAGTAAAAGGTGTAGTTTCTTCTGTATTATTCAATGTTTGAACGATATAATCAGTACTGTTAGAACGTAAGTAATTGTGTAGATAAACAGTGGTCAATACAATTAACTCAGCTTTTTTAGGTTCTAGAAGCATTGGTTTCCTTAATACTCGAAACACTGCAGATATTATGCCAAAAGCATTTTCAACGTTTCGCCGAGCCCTGCTTAATCTATAATTAAAAATTCTCTCTTTAGAACCCATGACATGGTTTCCACGGTAGGGTACCATCACATTTTCATGTAGGGCAAAAGCACTATCACCAACAAAGAAATATGGTATATTTATTTGCCGGTTAGGTAATGTTTCCGATGGTGGTAAATTCAAAGAAGCATTTCGAATCATTGTCCATAATTGGGAACTTTTAAAAATGCCACCATCTGATGTTTTACCTTGGCACCCCACGTCAACGAATAGGAAATTGCAATTACCGTCAACCAATGCAAAAAGAACAATACTGAAGAATGATTTATAATTGTAAAATTCAGTTCCACTATGAATTGGTGCTTGCAAGACTATGTGCTTGCCATCAATAGCTCCAACACAGTGTGGCAGATTCCTTGAAAGTGTTTGCTGATTTTTAGCCAATCATCAGAAGTCTTAGGTAGCTGAAAAATAAATAATTGTTATTATTATTTTTACAGGAATCGAGTAATACTCTGGGAGAGGAATTGAATAATAATCCGGCAGAGGAACAGAGTAATAATCCGGAAGAGGAACACACACACACAGAACCGACTATTCCATCTAAAAAACCCCGCAGATTCAATCAACCGGGAAACGAATTGCTTAAAAGCGCTGTAGATGTATTAAACAATGTACAAAAGAAACTTGGAGCACCCACAGAAGTTAATTGCGTTGATAAGAACACAAAAGCGTTTACGGATTTTTTGGCTTCAAAAATGGACACTTATAGTGCTCAAACAAAGATAGCAATGCAGCATGCAATCTTTGACATTATTATGAAAGCTGACATGGGCCATTATGAATTTTCACATCCTCAAGCAACTTATCGCACTGGTTACCAAACAGGTTATTCGTCCAATGAATATTCAGCATCACCGTCAACCTCTCGTCAGTCTACCAATCTAAATCAGATTGACTCCTCTTATCAGCAGCCATCCTCCGTCGATACACAATCCACTATATCAGATACCATGGAAGGTTTTTCTGAGTTTATATAAATTAACTTTTTTAACCATATTGTTTCTATTAAAGTAAAACATTACTTACCTTTACGTAGTTTTTTAATTCAATACATAGTGCTGTACAGACTTCCGGAATAATGTTGCTTATTACTTGTTTGGACATTTTAAAAGTATATTGGAGACTGGTGAATGAATCGCCACTTGCCAGAAAACGCAACGTTACCGCCAACCTCTGTTGAATGGATATAGCCTCTTGAAATTTGGTATTTTTTTTCGCAATGTGCGGTCCAATTGAGCGTAGTAGATTCTCAAAGTTTGTCGATGTCATTCGAAGAAAGTTCTTAAATTGGCCAGTTGCTTCTTTTATAAATATTTTAAAACTACTATAAAACGCTGCGCGAAAATCAGTCCGCCGCGAGGCTTTATAGAGTGTGGTCACGTCGCTTATTAAATATTTATAGAAAAATAATAGCAACAAAATCATAAAAATTTTAAATGTATGATTTTAAAAAAGATGCTCCACTTTATTGGTAGGCTATTATTATATTAAATTAAATAAGGTATATCGGTAAAAACATCATTTAAAAATGTGAAATATTCGTAATATTTCACATTTTTTGAATTTTAATTTCTCATAGTAGGATACCAAAACCAAACATCTTTCTAATTAATTTTTTAGCCAAGGATCTCATCAGTAGGTTATATTTTTTTCTTAATTAGATATGTCAGTATTTTCTATTATTTTGAGCTTCGAAATTGATGCTGAAAGGGAAATTATGAAAACCTCTCACAAGTTATCTTGATAGAACGCGTACATACTATATTAATCGAAATATTTTATAGTCAAACTATTTGGACACTAAAATTTCCTAAAATTATTAGTAAATAACATATACTATAAGATAAGTGGTTCATGATATAAACGGGTTTGAAAAGTACTGTTTCTGCGCATTTTACCAATAAACGCTCTTAATAATTTTGTACAATTGTTGATTTTGATAAATATACAATTACAACTAAAAAATGTGTTTATTATTTAAGGTATGAAGAGCAAAGATTGCGATTTCCATTCTCATTCTCAAAAGCACCATCTCAAACACCATTCTCATAAAAGCGTAACATTTTTCATAACTTGACCTACCAAAAACAAAATATTTTAATCGATGTCTGCCTATTTCGTCTATCGCTAGAAAATCGACATCTATTTCGAAATCGATACTCAGCGTTTGACACGGCTACATCTCTAGGGAAGTTTCAAAACCGTAGGTCAACTGCGCCGTTGTCGTCCAGTCGTGACAATGACGTCATCGCTATGGCGAGTAGAGCTGTGCTCTACTACGATTTAATTGTAATGTTTATTTTTTTATTTATGTAGGGTAAACCACCCAATCGTTGGCACTCCTCCAATTATTGGCACTTTAGAGTTTAGTTAAAAAAAACAAGGAAACCATAAACTATTCAAGTTTCGTAGCATTAAGGGCTTCTTATACCGCAAATGCTGTTTTTAAAATCAATATGAATCAGTCAAAAATTGACGTAAATTTCTGAAAAAAATATGTTTCAGTTGAGGAGCTTACAGAGTACAATTCGCTTACATTTACACAATCAGATGAACTTCGCTCGATAGAAAAAAATACCAAAGTTGCCTCTTTTTAAAAAACATTTTCAATACTGTGCTTAAAATAATAAACTTATTGACCTTATTTTACACCAATCTTTAGATAAATCATTTTTCTAGTACAAATCGCTGAGGTGGATGTTGTAGTGTTATTTTCCTATTAATGATGCCTAAACACCTACAAACCCGCGAGCGGCGCGACGCCCGGTGTTTGACTATTTTGCGTTTTAAAATAGCATTTCGTAATAAAACCATTAAAAAATGGAAGAAAATGTAGTGGAGGTGACTCCAGAACGTGCTCGCAAAAAGAAGAGAGCACCAAAAACGTGGAAACGAGCTAGATCAAAGGTTGAAAGGTAAGCATTTTTTCCTTACAATGGCGTGTGTTTGTACAATCAGCGCGATATCTGAATCATATTTTGGGATAGTGACTTCTGAATATTGTTTAAGTTTTTATTGGTTTCCAAGTGCAGTGAACTACTTGAACGCATAAAAAAAGCTACAGATCCAACCGAAAAAGTAAAATTAATGACAGAGAAAAGGGTGCATATGCTGAAGGCTAGAGCATTTTATCAACTGCTAAAAGAAAAAAGGGATGATTTAGTTGTGTTTTCTTTTGATTGCCAGAAAAATCAGGTGTTGCCTAAAATATCTGATCAGGCGGCATATTACAGTCGCCAATTATATAGAAGGGCACAGGGGAAGAACATGCTATGTCACATTTTTATGTTTTTTGAACTGTCAATGCCATTGTGAAGTATAAATTTGGTAGAACGGAACGCCAAAACACACTTTGCAGTAACATGCATAGTCACGGAGTAATATTCATAGTAAAATATTGATACAGTGCAATAACAAGCAATGTCCAACTCGTACAGGAGAAAAATAAGCATTGTCCATCGTCTTGTTTTTTGAGGTTATTTTGTTCGTCCTGTTGTGTTGTGTCGCGTGTATTTAATATTATATTTGTATAGAAAATGTCGTCAGAAGAAGAAAACGAGGTTAATCTGAAGCAACCTACCAAAAAACGTAAACTTTACAGTCGATTGTCGGATGTTAATAAGAAGATGAGACTTCAAAGTCATGAAACTGGTCCAAGTTGTAATTGCAAGAGATACAAGTGTTTTGAAGCTGTGAATGAGGAACAGAGGGGCTAGAATTTTGAAGGATTTCAACCAATTGCCATTTAGGGATAAACAAAACCTTTATTTAAGTGGTCTAATAAGTGTTTTGGAAATTCAAAGAAGACGACTCAGAAAAGAAGAACCTGAAGCTAAGTTACATACAGCAAATTACGCTTACAGAGTGAGAGTTGTAGACGAAACCCAGCAGCTTGATGTGCCAGTGTGTCTCAGCATTTATCGCAATACATGGAGTAACAAGACAAAGAATATGTACAATAAAAAAATCGTCATCTCCATGAATATTCACATATTTTCTACAAAATTTCACAACAAACTGCGGGGACAAGTTTACGATAGTTTTGAAAACACAGCAGCTGAATCCATGAAAGCTGCTGCTGAAGAAGAAAAAGAGTTGGCAATCGCAGAAGGTCGCACCAAAAATGGCATACCAGTGGTTGATGTTTACGTTGACGCTTCTTGGTGTGCTTGATCGTACGGATCCAACTATAAGGCTGCGTCTGGGACTGCAGCAATTATTGGAAGAAGAAACGGCAAAATTATTTTTCTGGCGGTAAAAAATAAGTACTGCCTTGTGTGCGCTTGCGCGGAAAGCAAGAATTCTCCACCCAATGAGCACAAATGTTACAAGAATTTTGATGGTTCATCATGTTTTATGGAAGGTGACATAATAACTGAAGGGTTTCAGCAATCAATTCCAATGTATGGCATTATTTATAAAAGAATGATTGCAGATGGAGATGCCTCGACATATGCAAAGGTGCTAAAAGTAGATCCATATAAATCCCAGAATATAACAGTGGAAACAATTGAATGCAGAAATCACATTTTGCGAAATCTGTGCAAAAAAATGCGGAATCTGGTTACAGAGACAAAATTTCCCCTGGCTTGTAGAAAAACTCTGACGAACCTAAGAATAATGTCCTTGAGAAAAGCAATAGTCAGATCAATATAACACCATAGTACATCAGAAAATACGAAAGATATTGCTATAAAGTTGCTTCACAAAGATATCACTAATTCCCTATCACATGCATACGGAGATCACAGAATGTGTCAGGATTACAACTGTGATAAAGAAAATGTTTTTGGTGACGGGTTGAAATCTATTCAAAACTCAACATTTCTTTTCCGACTTAACTCGATCATTTCAAATGTAGCTGCAAAATCACGAAGTTTAGTAGAAAACGTAAATACAAACATTGTCGAATGCTTCAACAATGTCATAGCAAAATTTATAGTAAACGCATAAATTTTGTCTTGAAACAAGGCTACCAAGGGAGGGTCTTCGCTGCGGTGTTATCGTTTAATGACAAGGCAGCAATATCGCATGTCTTTAAAACACTGACGAATAAAAATCTGTCAGCAGCCGGCCTAGCAGGAGTGGCGGAAGTTGCGGCAGCAGCAGGTCCAGCAGGATTGGCGGAAGTTGTGGAAAGGAAAAGAGAAAGAGAGAGGGCCCAGAAAAGAAAAAGCAGTTTGGAACATCCAGCAAAAAAAAAACAAGAAAGCGGCAGTATCAAATAAAAATGATTATGGCCCTGCCAGTTCCGATCCAGATATCTCTGAATGTGATCTAGAAATAGCCAAAAAATAATTTCTTAAACATTTAGAAACTCTAACTGCTGACAGAGACGGAATCGAGCGAAATACGATATTACAAAGAGACAGTAGTGAGTGGCTAGAAATTCGGAAAAACCTAATTACTGCCTCTAATTTTGGCCCTGTTTGCAAACGACAAGTATCAAAAGATACCGCCCCTTTAGTAAAAAACATATTGTATAAATCAAATATAAGCCATGTTGTATCTATTGCCCATGGTATTGAAAATGAGCAGCTAGCGTTGTAAAAGATTCAACAACAAGAAAATGTGTCTATTGAGCCTTGTGGACTGTTTATACAATCAGCGGCACAATTAACCGCCCACCCTTTTAAAGTGGCAAATTTTGATGTTATCGCAGTTGTAAGTTATTGGGCATAAATAAGTCAAGTGTGAAAGAAATGTAGCGACGAAAAAATTATAAACCCCACCCACTTAATTTTGTTTTTTTATACGCATAATTTGTGAATAGGATAAATATCGAACATCGTCTCATTATCGTTATCGTTGCCATACTGCTTACATAGCTTCAGTGGCATTAAAAGTAAACAATTTGAGTTTGTTTTGCGTTTCGTAACCTAAAGCTAGTGTTTGGACATCACAAACATGCCATTTGATGCTAATTCAGTGGCGAGAGCCGTCGCTCTTATCGACGAAGGGTTTAGTCAGCGTTACGTGGCGCGGAAACTTGGTGTCGCACGTACCACCTTAAGGGATGCAGTGAAACGGTTTCGGGAAACTGGCTCTTATGAGCGAAGACCAGGACAGGGCCGAAAAAGATGCACCTACGCTCGTGACGACCGATTTCTTGTGACCAATGTTCTAAGAAATCGGTTCACTACAGCTGTTGAGGCACGAAACCAACTTCGTGAGGTTCGCAATGTTCAAGTGAGTGAAAGAACAATGAGAAGAAGACTAGGAGAGAATGACCTTGGAGCTTTTCGACCATCTCGAGTGCCACAATTGTTCGTAGGCCACCGGAGAGAAAGACTTCGTTTTTCCCGAGAGCACGCCGAATGGAATATGGAACAATGTAATGTTTACTGACGAGACTAGAATATGCTTGCACGGTACTGACGGTCGCCAGCGTGTATACAGACGCAAGAATGTAAGGTTTGCACCATGTACTGTTGTGGAAACAGTAGGTTACCAAGGTCGCTCTATCATGATATGGGGCGGCATTACTTACGAAGCACGCACCGACTTGGTTATCTTCGAAAGAGGTGGAATAAATGCTCAGAGGTATGTAACAGAAGTGTTGGAACCTCATGTAATGCCATTTGCTCCATTTATTGGCGAAGATTTTTTATTAATGCAGGACACGCTCGCCCCCAAGTTGCTAGAGTTGTTACCGCGTACCTGGATACCGTCGGCATTCGAAAATTACCATGGCCATCCCGGAGTCCAGATTTAAATCCTATTGAACACATATGGGACAATTTAAAAAGACGTGTTCGAAGCCGCATACCAGCTCCAACCACCATAGATGAATTAAAACAATCCGTGATTGAGGAGTGGCAGAACATTCCACAACAACAGATCAAAGATGTCATCGACAGCATGCCAAACCGTTTAATGGAAGTCATGAGGGCTAGAGGTGGAAATACGCTCTATTAGAATTCATTTATTCAGCAGATTTTTTTATTTTTAAGCCATTTCATCACATTTGTTAATTTACGGTCAAAGTGTTTTTCAGACTTTTTTATAAATAAACGTAATATTTAAAAACAATATTATCTTTCATTTTACTTCAAAATACCTACGTTATAAAATAACATTCAAAAGTATTGCCACAATTTTTTATTTTACCTAAATCGTAAAAAATCAAGGTGGGCGGTTAATTGTGCCGCTGAGTGTAGATAAAGATTTCCCATTTATTGGTGCGACGCCAGACGGGCTTATTGGAAATGATGTTCTGGTAGAAGTTAAATGTCCTTTTTCGGCGTCAAAAATTGGCTTGACAAAGGCTATAGAAGAAAATAAAATCCAGATATTAAAATATAATAAAAAGACGCGGACTACAACAATTAATAAAAACAGTAATTGGTTTTTTCAAGTGCAAGGACAACTGCATGTAACAGGACGACGGCAATGTCTATTTGGTATTTGGGCCGGGGAAAAAGAACCAGTACATATCGAAAGAATCGAAAAAGATGATGAATTTTGGAAATCAAAGATGGAATCAAAGTTATCACTCTTTTACCACAAATGTCTGCTGCCAGAAATCGTCAACCCCAGACATACTCGTGGTATGCCTATACGGAATCTGACACTTTAATGCGAATCCACCGAATCCGAAAATAATGAAAATGAGAATTTTTTATCGCAAAACATTATTAATTTGCAATCAGGTCCTATTCCGTCACCCGCGGGGCAGTTCAGTGAGGACCTAGACTATAATCTTAATAAAGATCCAAATGCAACTTTGGGTCATAATATGACCATATCGATCAATGAAAATGAACCTGGACCTAGCACTAGAACTCTTAACTTATAATGAATTTTAATTAAAAATAAGCACTTTATTCCTCATATTAAATCCACCTGTATGTATAATAAATGAGAATAAATATTGGACATAACAATTATGTTTGTTTTCATTTGTTGTTTGTATTCTTTAGGTATGTACCATAAACTCTCCTACAATCATCATTATCACCTCACTAATTCAAAAAGTTTAGTAAGAGTAATTATGTTTGCGGTCAATACCTACATAAGTCCAATAAACTTTCATTTCAATCAAATAAAATAATCAATATTCTAAAATAATACAGTCAATAAAATTAAACTCACCGTACCTACTGCATTATGTTATACTGTGGCGTTCTCGCCCGCCGACAAAGGTCACCGGAGTTCATATCAAGTCGGCTCCCGCGTAACGCGGATGCAAGTCGACTGGGCGAGTAAAATGCCTAAATCTTCGAAACAAGGAGGCCTTAAAAAGTAAAATAGTATTAATTTTTCTGTTATAAATTGGCAACACTATTCCAATAACCAATATGGCGATTTAGAAACAACAACTGACATTTTGTGCTAGTGATTTGGAGTAGTTATTTTGGTTTCTTCTTAAGGTGGAAGCTTTATTAATCATAGTTTATCGCAGCTATTCGGCCTATTGATACTTTCGAAATCATTTTATACACTTAATTATACCTCTAAGCAGTAGATTCAAAGATTATATTTTTAATTTTTTAATCAGATTTTATTTATTTAATGTGCCAACATATGGACCAATAAATTCATCAAAATCCATTCATCATAATATTATCAACAAGCGAGTTTATGATCTATTTGTAAAGGTTTTAAATTACATTATTGTTTGTCATTCAATATTTTTTTCTTTTATAGCAATTTCCAAATGTTGGCCCACAGTGCCAATAGCAAAGCTAATTATTGGCAGTAGTGCCCTTAATAGAATATGGAGTGCTAATAACCTATGTGTATGTTTTTTATTAATTATAGAGATATAATGAAGAAACGAAATGAAAAAGAAACAAATAAAAAGAAGACTACAGGAAAAACAGAAATAAAGAAACGAAAACAATATAGTGAGGAAAATATAAAATGTCGGAATTTTTCGTAGGAGACTTTTAGCTCCCCTATCCAAATCCGTAAAAAAACATACCTCCCGATCCACCATCAAGGAGAACAAGTATATCAATCAGTGTGTATTTTTACCGCCTATAAAAAAAAAGCAATATGGCTTCACGTAGGAGCGCCACTGGTCTTGGGGGCAATGTCAAATGTCAAAAAGTCGGAATTTTGTTTCGTTTTCCCTAGGAGACTTTTAGCTCCCATGTACAAAACATATCTGCTCATCCACCATCGAGGATTACAATTATGTCAGTCAGTCAGTGGTAATCTAGCTTTATACTAATGTAGAATTAAAATTTTCAAAAGTTATTAAATCAGGTAGAAGTAGATACTTGTTATCAAAAAGGATTGTTCATAAAAATAAATATAATTGTCACTTCTACAATTTGTTTTTTTACCTCTATGTTCGGGGATTTTATTAGATATGCAGGACAGTCTACAATAACAGATCTACTAAAAAAACAGGATTTGACAGATGCTGAGCAAATTTAAAAAAACATGTGGTATTTCTTTGATGGAATCGAAAACAAGCAAACACACAAAGAAAACTATGAAGAAGAAGAATTAAGAAAACCGGATGAGAACTTCGATACAAATGGAAAAGACAACAATCTAAATAAAGAAATCTATGAGACAACTACCTCGGATGTTACTCTTGAAGAAAAGGACCTTTTGGACATTGAAAATGTGTTTGGGTGTAATGATAATGAACTTGATAGTACATGTAATATTTTAGCTCAAGAAGTCTTGATTGGAGAAATTGTTATTGACAACACAGAAGACATCATTGCTATAGATTTTCGGACTGATTCTTTTCCGAAAGGCACTGGAAACATAGATTGTAATATACCCAAAGAAGATACTCAGACAACTGACTATGTACAAGTTACTCATACTGCACAAATAGAAACGTATAAAGGTTAGATGATAGTTCAAACAAATCAATTCCTAGAAATAATGTCGTTCACCCAGCTCAACAGGATTTTGACAAAATTGAAGTTATTGAATAGTTTCAATAACTTCAAAACTTTAAGCAATCCTATTTTCACTACCCCTATGAAGATCAACCTACGAGAAATAAAACTAGACGACATATTAGTGCTACCTAAAACACCTCAAAGGAAAGGAGTGAGACAAACTAAGAAGACACCTTTTGTTATTACGTCAAAAGAATTCAAGGATGAAGACCGCAAAAAAATTAAATCAAAGAAAGAAAAAGATGAAGGCATACAGAAACGAAAGGAACAACGACAACAAAAACAATTGGCCAAAACTGAACAAATGCTAAAAAGAGAAGAAAAAGGTGACAAAAAACGAGTTTTTAAGAAACATGAGACTACGGAATCTGCAAAAAGAATATTATTTTCGAAAGATTTTTACAATTTAAACATTGACATTGCGCTGAAGAATAAAGAAAAAAAGAACGATGAAAATAAAGTAGAATTATTACAAGAAAAAGATGATAATAAGTCAGAATTAAGAGATAAAAATAAAGGTGAATTGAAAAATGAACAAATTAATAAAGAGAAAAGGGAAATTAACAAAGAAAATTACAAAGATAATAGTCCCAAACAAAATCTGAATTTTAATAGTATTAAAATTAAAAAAAGAAAAATGTGATACTGAGAATAAAATAATTGAGAAAGTGCTAAACAAACCAAATAAAGAAGACACTAAATATATTTTGAAAAATATTTAATATTGTGAGGAAGCATTGTGCAATACGGATGAAGACTCTGATAATGATGGTAACATAGCTAATAAAAAGTTTAGCATTATTGAAATTGAAAAGATGTTAACCGATGATTAAGATTATTAAAATGTTACTTTTTAATGGTCCCAGTAAGACTGCGAATATAATATAAAGTACAAAGATAGGTAGGATGATTATTAAGTAGAAACTTAATCAGACTGATTAATATTTTGTAGGTAGGTATTTAAGTTAAAAGATCGCAAAGATAGCCATTTAAGTATTAATAAAGTGAAACTTCCAAAACGAATACCTTGAATAAGAAAACATTTTTATGTCATG
This sequence comes from Eupithecia dodoneata, assembly GCA_947044415.1. Classification (NCBI taxonomy): domain Eukaryota; kingdom Metazoa; phylum Arthropoda; class Insecta; order Lepidoptera; family Geometridae; genus Eupithecia; species Eupithecia dodoneata. The sequence continues at coordinate 10,005,380 of OX345670.1, forward strand.
TATAAGTTTATTTTTAATAATTATATTATTATTAAAATTATTAAAGGTACCAAAATAAAAGCAGACCTTGTAAAACAGTGTTTTAATTATACCCTAAGTATGTGTAGGAATTTTTTTATTTTTAATGATAGGTAGGTAGGTACCTGCCTATATCCTTCTTTAACTACGTGCCAATAATTAGACTAGTAAATGCCAATATTGAGAATTTCTATGCCAATAATAGGATTTTCTGTAGTCTTTCGGATTTAAGTGTAAAATATTTATTTAATACTATTCAATCACATAAAAATTATTATAAAACAAAAGATTAAAATATTTTCTTTGATTCTGTCACATGTTTTTCTACTAGCTTTCCCAAATGAGTTTTTATGGTAATTTAAAATAATATTCAATAATGTAAGTAGGGTGTTATTGGGCATTCTACTCCATTACATTCCGTTGAATGCCCAAAAACACGTCCTAGCACGTGTTCCTAGAGTTTTAATGCGTCAAAACTTACAACGCATGTGTTCAGGTAAACCCACGTGTCCTTAACATGTGCGTCTGCAACACACATCGCAGAAGCTAGTTGATGAACGCTATTGTCAAAACTTACAACGCATGCGTTCAGGTAAACCAACGTGTCCTTAACACGTGCGTCTGCAACACGCATCGCAGAAGCTAGGTGATGAACGCTATTGTCAAAACTTACAACGCATGTGTTCAGGTAAACCAACGTGTCCTTAACACGTGCGTCTGCAACACACATCGCAGAAGCTAGGTGATGAACGCTATTGTCAAAACTTACAACGCATGCGTTCAGGTAAACCAACGTGTTCCTACCAGCTCGCATCGCAGAGGCTAGGTAGTGAACAGGATATACAAACACTTATGTACCTACCTACATTGTTTTCAACGCACATGTTCAGGTACACCCACGTACTCCTATGACACAAACCACCGTTTTCATAAGCTTTTGCTCACTAAATATCGTAAGGCAATGTAATCGAAATATATCGGAACCTGTGAAGATAAACTTTACTTACCTAGATACCTACCTACTTACCTACTTCAATGATCTATGCATGTGTGTATAATACCTGTGAGGATGTGAAAATAAAATTTGATGTATTTTTAAGTCTTTATCTGTTTTATCATACCATTACATATCGTATTCTATTTCTTATCCTTATAAAACCTAGGCTCTTCTTCAAAGGCTTCATCGGCATGCTTGATTAAGCGTTGGAGCGATTTCCATTGATCACTATTTTGTGATGTTTGGAGTTTTATGCGAACAAGCGCCTTTTTCCAAGCTTCGAGCGAGTCCAGCTCCTTGATGTCTGATGTGCGATAGACCTTCAGATCCACTACATATTCACCTTGTAACTCCGCCACTCGTCGTTCATTGCCGTTTGCAATTCGAAGCACGAAGGTAGAAGTTATTCCTCTTGACTCGTTCGGCTCATCTTGATGGGCACCCCTATGATTTAGCTCGAATATATTGTCACATAACAACTTCGAGGTGGATGGGGTAGATGATTGAGATTTTCTTTTTCTGCAACAAATATGATTTATTAAGTAAAGATTAAAATAATATACACATAACTAAACACATGCTTCAAACACGTGTTTAAGGTATGTATGGAGGCAGATTTAAATCTGAAAACATATTAGTAGTAAAACTTACTTCGGTGTTTTAACTGGTGATGGTGAAGTACTGCGTACAATTTTCTCATCACCATGTGAACGTCTCGAGTCTTTCTTGCCGCTTTTGAGTTGGACGTAATCGAAATCCATTTCACTATCCGACCTGAAATAAAAAAGAAAGGTTTTAGAATAAAGATTAACTTTTTCCTTGATGAATGTAGAAAACATATTAATCTTTCATACAAATTAAACCGATTTACATTAAGTTTAACTTACATGATTTGTTTGTTGCTACACTTTATTTTGAAGTGAAGATCTATGCAGCGTGTGATGATCGGCTCCAACCAATAGCTGAGCAGATTGTTGCTGAACAGCACCAGTGAGGTTAGCTCCAACTGCGTTGGCGTGGTTTGATGTAGAGCACTTCGCGTTGGTGCAGGAGGACTGGTTCAACAGAGCTGGTACTGGATTGATACAGCAGGGTGGTGTAGGATG